>JARCFY010000007.1:59182982-69182982 GCA_029233225.1 Lepidodactylus listeri
CGCCCCCCCCCCCCCAACGCCGGACTTGTATTTTAAAGGGTGAAAAAGCCACCCGGATGGCTCTTCGCGCGCCCTCGGCTCTGTGGCCAGAAGTCTTCCCCCCGTCCCCGTCCCCGCTCGGTGGAGAAGAAGCCCGAGGCCGAAGCGCCCAGCCAGCGAGCCAGCCCCGGGGGGGGGGGGGGATTTACCGTGGGCCTGGCTGTAGGAGACTCGGGCCCTGGCGTGGGCCGGGTTGGCGTAGTACGGGTTGCCCTGGGAGTCCAGGTGGTTGAAGAAGACATCCACTTCGTCCGGAGGTAGGAGCTGCGCCGGTTCCATGTAGTTGTGAGCCAGTCCCGGGTGGTGCGAGTCCGGGTGTTGCCCGTTCAGTACGGCGTGGTGGGCCATCCAGCGGGGCTGGTCCGTGGCGACCTCCATGGCTGTGGGCTTCTCCCCCACTCCACCCCTAAACCCCTCCCGCGGACCCAAAATAGGGGGTCTCTTTGTTTCCCCCTTAAGTTGTTTTTTGTTGTTGTTGTTGTTGTTTAAAAAACAGTACAGCTCTCAAAAGCACCGATGGTTTCGGGAAGGAGTCACACGTAACCGTGCCCCTCTTTGGAACAGGGAAGTCGTCGCCAGACGCTCCTGCCGCACACCTGGGGTCACCACCTGTAAGGAGGAAGGAAAGGGTTAGCACAGGACAGGAAGACCCACTCCGTCGAGCGCGCGTCCGGCTATATCCCACAGATCCAGTCCGGCAACATTTGTTGTCATAAATAAGAGGGGGAGGGGGGAGACAGATGAAAGAGGGTCCCGCGTTTGCAGCTCTCCCCCCTCTCCTCAAAGTCTTCACTCTTGGCCACTTCCACTCGTCCCAAACCCTTCTGAAAAGTTAGCTGCAGAAAAACAGCGCTGATTTTACCACCGTTGTCATTAAAGCAACTTTTTACCGATTTGTTCTAATACAAGGGGGAAAGAAGACAGTCCATTTTGATTTACGTCTGCTTATTAAAAAAGAAAGAAAGAGTTCAGTTGAGATAAACTGAAAGCAAAAAAAAATACCACCCACCCTTATAGGAGCTTTTAGAAACACACACACACACACACACACACGCCAGTAATTCGAAAGCCTTTTCTCCTGCAGGATAAATCCAGTCGCCTTTCCCTCCCCCCACCCCTTCCCCGTTCAAACTAACAAACATACTTACAGAGAGCTCTTCCAAGCAGAGCGAGTCTAACTCCAAATGTTTGAAAAGTTTCTTTATGAGGTTGTAAACGGGGGGTGGGGGTGACGGATGATTGTTTGGAGGATGGAAATGCAGAAAAGAGTGAGTGAGGGAGAGGCGAAGGAGGAGAGAGAGAGAGAGGAGGGCTGGATGGAGGCTCTTACTCAGATGGCAAGCTCCACTTATTCTGGCCTTTTTTGTAACATCCCCAAAGCATCCTATGTCAGCTCTGGCGCCAGCTGGACTCACTTCAGTAGACATGAACTAGGGGCGACGCACAGGCTAAGAACCTCCGCCCAGCCAATCAGCAGCTCGGCGCCCAGCCTAGCCTCGCCATTGGCCCCAGAAAATCTACATTCCCCTCATTTACTCCAAACAGCGAAAAAGCGCTGAACCCGCCAAAGACTCTTCTCCCCCCCCCCCCCGCACACACTCTCCATTCCACTCTCTTCTTGCCTTTTTCTACTTTTGCTTCCAACACACACACAAAATCCCCCCCCCCCCCCACGTATATACAAGGTTTCTCCTTAGTAGCTAGGTTCGTCATCTATTAGAGACTGGCAGACTTCTTTGGCGGTGTGTATTTTACTAAATGCAAAGTAAGCCCCTACACACACACACACACACAAACACACACACACACACACCAAGAATGTGGGCACTAATTTATTTGAGGAGGGGACTGGACTGGGTGAGGGGAAGAGGCAGAGTGGGTGAACAAGATGTCACAAAACATTTTAAGTGGAGGAAAGAGCTATGTCATTTCTTAAGGACAACAAAGCCTGGACACCCTGCGATTTTAAACAAGAGCAAAATTGCTTGGATTTGTTTGCCTCGTATTGTGTACATTTGAATCAAAACACATTTCACGCTAGAGATTATTTATAAGTGTGGCAGCCTATTTTCTTCCCACCGTGTTTCGGTAACATGCTGCTTGTATTTTTTCAGTTAACCATAACTGCAATTCTGAATTCTTTCGGTTCACACCGACTGTAGACCCTTAAATGGAATTTCTGGCGAACAAACGCATTCAGGATTGCAAAGTCCCCCCAATCAAGTGTGAGTGTCTCCCCCCCCCCCAATCAAGGCAGAGCGTTTGGGGTTCGTCTTAATTAACGAATAACAAAAATAAAGGACAACTCTTTATTTAAAACACAAGCTGCTTTTAGTGACATGGGCAGAACCAGCGGGGTAAAGCAGTGAGTTTATCAGAAGGTGGACTCCATTCTTATTTTCAAATACCAAACAGTTGTTACACAAGAAAAAGAAAGTAATTTTGAAATAATTCCTAGTGGAAGTAAGTATCAGTCCTGGGACAATTTGAAGTCTTTGCTCAGGAAGACTCCTCAGGGGGTGGTTTGAAAATTTCCCCTCAAAGGAAGACGGTGTTTTGCAGCTCCCTGTTTCCAGAAGGCCGAGGCTAGGCGATGTCCAAGGGCTGGAATACCCCCCCCCCAAAAAAAGACCACACATTGGCCCCGTCCACACTGTCACTTTTGCTGCTCATTTCTCTCTATTGCTTTGGGTTCCTCCCTCTTTTCCACATGTGTTTTGCTCCCTCTGGGACTACGAGAGAGAACAAAACATATGGGGGGGGGGGAACCTGAAGCAATAGGGAGAAATGAGCGACAAAAGTGACAGTGTGGACGGGGCCATTGAGTTCACATTTCATTCCTTATGTGGTATGAAATGATGCCGCAGGGTAAAATTAAAATCATATTCAAAATCTTTATTATTGTTTTTTTTAAATACTCTCTTTTCAGAACCCGTGACTTCGTTGTCACTAGGTGTTTTTTAAAAATCTTTCTTCAATTCTATTTCTGGTGGTATGAAGCCACCGAAACTTTTGAGTCTCCTGCCTGAGCTGGCTAACAAGCGAGTATTTGCCCCTCGGTCAGCAACCTCTCTCCGATTGCCCTTGCAACATTTAACACAGTCGAGGGGAGGGAGCAGTGAACTGAGGGGGTGAGGGAACTGTCGGATCACCCAATAGCAAGTCGATGTTCGTTTCAAACAGACTTAAAAAAAATCTATTTCACAATACAGAGGACAAAATTAGTGGCCATATTCTTCCTTTCACCATTCAGTGTTGGGTTTTTTAAGCGTCTCCCTTAGGTAGACGGGCAAACCCCCTTTCCCTGGAGAGTCAGATTCTCTGCTTTGTTATTAGTGTTCATCGTCAGCATTGCTGCTCTTCGCATTTGATTGAGAGTCTTGCTTTTGCCTTGTTTCTTTCCTGCTCCGGATCAAACGTCTTAAATCCTTCTTTCAAACCCAAGACTCTGAAGAGCCTAACAAAATCTCTTCCCGTTGCACCGACTTCACTCCACTCCCCCCCCCCCCCCACACACACACACCTTATTTTTAAAATCTCGCTTGTTTTCCACAAATAACCTCTCGGCGCGATTCAAAGGTGGATGGTGGCGTTCTATTCAATTCTTCGGAACGGTGAAAAGAGCAAGGGCGCCTGCCATTCTCACACGATTACAGACACACAGATACACACACACACACACACACCGACTTTTACTGGAGATCACATTCCGCCTTGGTGCCTAATGGCGAGGAGGTAGCCGCGTCTCTCAGTGCGCTCCACCACCACCGCCCCCAACTCCTCTTTGAGTGGTCTGCGTGCCTTCAGGCTCTTATGCCAATGAGCAGGTAGATCTAAAGATATCCTTGCTCATTTATCAGTAGAAGACGCAGAATTCTGGTCAGGGAAACCTCCCTGCTTGAGAGTTCTGAAAGTTTTGTTCGATGAAGTTCTGTCTGTTTGCAGAGCAAAAGCTGTTTTCCCATCCTCTTTAACAGAGGACAGGTACAATTTGTGCGTTAACTGTCACGGTCCCTAGGCCCTCGCTTTTGAAGATGCATTCCCCCCCATCTGGAAAAGGCACCTCGGCTGCTCTGAGGTGACTTTGCTGGCGAAGTGATTTTTTTTTCTCCCGTTCTATAACCTTGTAAATGCCTTGTGCCATTACAGGCAATCGCCTGATCAAGGGGGGGGGGACCCCTTTGTCAGCAGCAAATCTGAGGAAAACTGGCTGGTCCGAAGGCAGAGGGCAGCGCGCCCAGCGGACCCCTGCCTTCCTCTTGCGCGCTGCTGCCCCGCGCGATGCTAACCAACTAGGTTTTACCCCGCCGTGAGATCCACTGAGCTCAGGGCTGAGAGCTCGGAACCGGCGTTTGGGACTGCAGGCTGAAGTGGTTCGAGCCCCTACAACTGGTACAAGGATCACACACGCAAATGCGCCCCACACCCTCTCTTCCGGGTTAGCCTTCCAGGCTAGAATCTACCCTCTTCACCCCTCTTTTTCCGCTGCGGCAGGCAGAGAGACTCGAATGAGTAGTGTCTGCTTTTCTGGTGCAAATAATACTTACTGGGGGGGAGAGAGATTTGTGTTTCCTGTCCCTTTATAGGCAACACCCCCCCCCCCCCCTTTCATGCAGCCCAGTCCTTTGGATGTTTCTTCGGAGATGAATTCTACTGCCTTCAGTGAAGTTTACTTTTTCAAGTAACTGGGCCTAGGAGGGTTTCAGCTTGCAGCTTCAAGTTGTATGGACTCGGAATAAACCCCACTGAATCCCGTTCATAGGGCTGGTGCCTTCATTTGCGTTTTCCGCCGGCGACTGGATTTTTATGTACTATTGACACAACCTTCTGAGACACTTCCCCAGTCTTAGGCTCATTCTCATATCAGGAACTTATTAAATACTTAACCCAGACTGATTTAAAACCGGGAAGGGCTAGAAGTTCCAAAAACGAGCCTGCTCCCTCCTTTAGGCGCCTCTCCCTCCCCCCTCCCCCGGCCCTCTCGGCCCTTCCCTGGCATCCGATCAAACAGGCCCGGCGCCGAGATCCAGGTCTCAGCTGGTGCTGAGAGTGGCAAGGACTTGGTGCCTCCGGTTGGGTGCGGAGCAGGCAAAAAAGCCTCTCAGACACACGCAGAGAAGCGCGTCCCCCAGTCTGGCTCGCCCCAGACCGTCTCCACTAACCACAGGGTCCCAGAGCAGCTCTGTCCCGCACCCAGCCCCGCCTGCTTCTTCCTCGGCCTTTCCTGTGCTTGCGCTCTGATGGGATTTTTACCATCTTTCCGGCCCTCTTTCCTTCTCTACATTTTTTCTAAAACACGTCCGGCCAGCCCAATGCATTTAAATGGATGCTAAATCCACCTGGGCAGCTCCCCTCCCCCCCTCCAGGATCCTCAGTCAAGTGCTGGCGTAATGCAGCTGAGGTGTTTTCCTGAATATCTGAACGGAAGGTACAGCGAGAGGCAAAGTGTGCTTCACTCTGGGAACAGAGGCGTCATCGCCCCTATCAGTTCAAGAGGCTGTTAATGAGAAACTCATCTAACGCGGGTCTCAGTCAAAGCCCTTTCATCTGTGGATCTTTAAGAACGCGCGCGCAACACTTTCGCCACAGAAGCTGCGCCTCTTATTCTCTGTATCCTTGAAGGACTTTCCTTCCCCACCCCCCCAAAAAAAAACCCTGTATGGCTTTTTAAAACATATTTACTTCTTCAAGATACCAAAAGCAAGTTTACGGCACTCCCCCCATTGGTCTCTTGTCCACTTCCTGTAGTCAAGCGATAAGCACCCTTGAACCCTACACGTTTATGTAGGTGATCGATATGAGAGAGAGAGAGAGAGGAGTCTGCACTGAGTTGAGCAAGCAGACATAATAAACATAAACCAACCTTGCAAATACAAATATTATCTCCCCTCCCTAATCCTGGCTAAATCTATGTTTGTGTTCTTTTTGCAACGTCGCAGCTCCTTAGAATCTGTTCAGGAAAGATGGGCCCGGGGCAGCATCTGCATCCCACCCGTGCTCCAAGTAGGCCCGGCAGGGTTGGTTCGTTTCAAACAAGCCACAGATCTCTCCTCCTTGGACACATCAGTCTGCTGGATTGCCCTGGCATTATTGGCCATCCGCTCAGCAGACTTTTGTGGGACGGCCACGGCGCCCAGTCCGCTCAGTATTCTTGTCTCGCGGAAGGTGGGGAGCGAGGGAAGGAAAAGGAGTCCCGTGCCACCGTTTGCTAAGGAGACCAAACCTCGAACTTGGCATTCCTAGGCTGGTTCCTAAGGAGGGGGCATCGCTTTAGCCAGCTGGTCAGAGCGCCCAGCAGCCACTGGCCTTTCAAACCGCCAGTTTTTGGGACTGGACGCCAAGTAGACTCCTTGTGAATCAACAGGCTTTTCCGCTAACGAGTAAATTAAGTTCACACATGTTTCTGGTACCTCCCTTAGCTGTCTGCGTCTTAGGAAAAGCCTAACTCTGGAAACAAGCAGAACAGATTCAGAGTCCAGTGGGCACCTTTAAGACCAACAAAGGTTTATTCAAGGTATGAGCTCTCCTGAGAGCTCTTGAGCTGTCAAATAATTTTGAAAAAGTATTTTTGAAAAAGTATTTGAAAAAGTGTGCATGCTCAGGAAATCTCATACCTTGAATAAACCCGTGTTGGTCTTTAAGGTGCCACTGGACTCTAAATTTGTTCTACTGCCTCAGACCAACAGGGCTGACTACCTGGATCTGTCTGGGGGAAAGTGTGTGTGTATGTGTGAGTGTGTGTGTTGGGATATTGCAAAGTAAGAGGCCATACTCCTTGTGCTAAGATTTAAAACTCCAACTCTCTCTCTCTCTGAGTGTGTGTGTGTGTGTTTGTGTTTGTGTGTGTGTGTTTCAGACTAAGGTAATGGGATCAAGTCCCTGTCTTTCCTTTCCATGAACGCCGAGTGCTTTTCCCATTTTAAAAACATGATTTCAAATAATATGCTGATCTAACTTTAAATTCTGTGGACGATCCGATACAATCATCCAGATTTATAAAAGCCATAAGTAACAGGAAGGCTTTTCCTTCCAACTCCTACATGCAGGTTAACTGTTGGGAGCTGGGAAGGGGGGTCAGTGCTGGGGACTGGGGGAGGAAAAATTCTGTGCTTGATCTGCATGTCGCTAAGTTTCAGACAAGACGCCTTCCAAAAGTTTCCAATGCTATCATGCCGTTTTTCCTAGTGCCAGGTTGTCGTCATTTCCTTGCCCCAGGAAGAGTTCTGTGCAACCAGAAAGCCTGCTGTCTTTACCAGCACACCTGATGCGACAGAAACCCCATCTGAAACACGCGTGGCCTTGTCCGTCCTTCTTGCGAACTAGGCTCCAAACACACTACTAGGTGATCCGGACAACAAGCTTGCAATTATTTCGTCTCTCACCCACACCACATGCAAAGGAGTCCTCTCTTTGACGACCTCTGTTGGGGCGTGGGTTAGAGGAGCCAGTCTCACCAACGGGCCGCGCACAAGCGGTATCATTCCTAGAGCGCTGGAGGCACGAATTCCTCCTTCCCGTGGATGACATGACTTCGGGGTGTGCGAGATCAAATTGCATCATCACTATTTGTGGCCGGGTGGCGTGTGAAATGACAGCACGAGGGGATGAATGGCTGTGGCACGGCGGGCGGGCGCTTGACACAGAGAGAGTGAGAGGCAAAGAGGGGGAGAGCTCTGCTGGTGTCGTCGGGAAAGGTGAGCCGTTCCATTTACCTTGGCCCAAAGTTTGGGGGGGAGGGGGGAGAAAGCGAGACGGCAGGAGATCGGCTTCAGCATCCCTGGCCTGGGCGTGCTTCCTCCCCGCCCCCCAACACACTCACACACATCCCCGCCGCGTGAGAGCTCGCTTCTCTGCCGGGGGGGGGGGGGGGGGGAGGATTGACAGGCGGGTAATTGGGCCAGGGGAGGCTGCTTCTCCCCAGCCGGGCGGCCCAGTCACTGAGACGCCGAGGCCGTGACGTCACCCGCCGCTGCCAAATTCGCCAGGAAATGAACTTTTTAATCATCAGCATCATCATCCCGGGGAGAGGGGGGAGAGAGATGCCCACCCTGCTCCGCCACCCGTTCTCCCCCTCCCCGGGGGGGGGCTCTCTTCCTCCCTCGGAGACTCTGCGCCGAGGGCCCCCGCCTGCCCTGTCGCCTCCCCACCCAGACACAACAACAGAACCCGGCTGGAAGGCGGGCGGGCGGGCGGGGACGAGGCTGGGCGGGCCGGGGAGGCGCACGCAGCCCAGCGCCCCTCCGCCCGCGAAGGGGCCACCCGGCCGCAGCCTCTGCCGGATCCCCTGGGCCCCTGCAGCGGCGGCGCCTGGGGTGGGCTGCGGAGCGGAGGGCTCGCCCTCTCTCCCCCTCCCCGGCTCGCTCTGTCCTTCGTTGTTCCATGGAGGGAGGCAGGGACCCCCTCGTGCGCGACCGGGCCCTGCCCTGCCCGGCGCGGCCTGCTGGAAGAGGCGAACGGCTCTCCCGCAGCGACAGCAGCAGCGGCAAGAGGAGGAGGACTCCCCGGCAGGAAGGCGAGGGGACGGCTGGGAGGTCCGGGTGGCCGAGGCGCCTCTAGCTCAGGCCGGGTCAAGGTCTGCCCCGGGGGTGGGGGGTGGGGGGAATGGGCCTGCTGGCGGGTCCCAGGCGCGGCGGGGCTCGCCGGAGCCCCCTCCCTCCCTCCTTCCCGGGTAGGCCCAGGACTGCGGGGGGGGGGGGGGGCAGGAGCTGCTTCTGCGGATCGCTTCCCCCCCACCCCCCTCCACCAGCGCTTCAGACATTTTGCCTCGTCTCAGCAGCCAGGCCAGTCTGGCCCCGGGTCTCCCACCACGATTACCTCCCCGGGGGAGAGCGGAAGACCCCCTCGCCCACACGCGCCGCTCCAGGGAGCGCCACCTCGGACTGGGGAGCAGGCCCAGATGTCAAGCAAAGGCTAGGCGGACTGGAGAGCGGTCGAGGCGGCTAGCGAGGGACCCGAGGATCTACCCCCAGCTGCGTCTCTGCAAGGACTGGGGGAGGGGGGTGAAGAGCGATTAACCCTTGGTCCTGAGAATGTCTTCTCCTATTTTAGTTTATTTGATTGTTTGCCTTCACGGCGAAACGATCTTTAAAATAACACTGGACGCACGGGACGGTTTTATTCCCGGGATCAAATGGGAAAATGTGAAAACATGGTTTCCCTCCCCCCTCCCTTTCTTCCCAGGATAATCTCAAAGACAGGAACAAATCTTCAACCTTAGGAAAACTTTATTTCGATCCCCGTCCGCCCCCCCCCCCCCAAAAAAGAACTCTCTCCAGCCTTTCCAAGCTAGACGCTTCACACAAGAGACTGAAAACACACACACGCAAGATTAAAGGTGCGTGTTTTTGATTCATATATACGCGGCCAAACCTTGCCCATCGCCCGTTGCAAACCTCCCGGCTACCAAGCCGAGGCCCTCCACCGCCCCACGAAGAGATCCAGTCATTGTCCCTCCCCTGGATGCCGCCACCGCCTTTCTGATAATACCAGCATTTTAAAACAAACAAACAAACAAACTTCGCAACGATTGACTATGCATTAATACCATCGTTTTAATTCTTCCCCGCATTCAGCAAGACTGGGGGGGGGGGCGGTTTGGGAGGGGGGGTGCAGCTGTTTGTTTTAGACAGGTGATAAAATCGCCGTTAACGAGCTGATAATTCGCCCTTGTTTGTTTTAAAAGACAAATTGTAAAGATTAATCAAGCGGCTTGATTTATGGAGAGCGAGAGAGCGAGAGAGACCCCAAGGCTGCCCAGGAAACTCCCCTGAAGCCCCGCCGTGTCAGGTTACTCCGCAGCCGGCTCCTGCCACTTCCCCCACCGCCAACCAGCCGGCTCGCCGCTTGGGCTGCAGCCTCCTTTCTCGCTCTCTTTCCCTCTCGGCCTCCCAACCGGGAACACCCTTCGCAAGACATCCCACCCCCCACCCACCTCACCCCCCGGGGAAGGGAGAGCTCTTGCCGTAGCACGCCGTGCAATACCTTAAAGACAACCACACGTTTTCAAAAATCCCGATGTCTCCCCGCAGTAGACTCGCCCTACAGAATTCTCCTCGCGGTCCCCTTCTGCTCGCCGGTCTGTAGATCGACTCGCTGGGCGCCCAAACCCGCGCCTGCCTCCTCTCTCCCCGGGAAGTCGGCTTCTCGGCTTTGTTATCAGTGCCCCCCCCCCCCCAATCATCAGCGCCGCTCAGATCTGGGGTTCTGTGACCACCGCTCGTTTTAGAGCCCAGCCGAAGAGCGCTGCTCCTCGCGCCTCTTTCCTGCGCCAGAACGCAGGGCCACATCCTTCCTTCGAATCCAGATGTTGACGAACCTAATAAAAATATTTTCTCACTGCCTTCTCTCCCCCCCCCCCTTTACATATTGCTGGTTTGGCTCAAGTAACCTCTCCAGGCGATTTAATTGTGTGTGTGTGGGGGGGGTGTCTCTGAATTCTTCCTAAGAGAGAAAAGAGCCAGGGCGCCTACCGTTCTCGCGCAACTACAAGACTACGGCCCCTGATATTTAAGAGAGATCAGAGTCTCCCCCCCCCCCCCCGCCACCCCGTGCCTAATTGTAGCGAGGAAGCCACAGATTCTTCCTCTGTGAACTCGTTTCCAGTCATCTGCTTCGTAAACCCTTTGCGCCGGGCAGAGCTGCTGTTTCCAGGGTGGGCTTGTTATTAAATGCCTGGCTGCAAACGAGACAGGACTGGGGGGGGGGGGGGAGCGAAAGCGCCGGGCTTCTGGGTGTCGGGCGGGGAGGGAGGGGAGGGAAGGGGGGGGGGGGCTCGTGTTTAATTAATTCCCTCCTCGGCACGGAAACTAACCGGCACAAGGACCGCTGGGTGCAGCCGCTTAACTAATTTTCTGGAGCTGCGACTCAAGCCGCTTCACACGGCTGGTTAAACAACTATTCTGTCAATTTTATTAAAGTCCTCTCTGGAGAGCGCGTCGGCTTGAATGGGCAGCAGACTGCAGCACTGCCGCAGCCAGGCGGCTCCAATCCCTGACGTCTCTGCCAGGGCCAAAGAGCCGGCCCGCTCCGGCTCCCGCCGAGCCTCCCGCCGAGATCCTGGGGAGGGGGAAGAGACTGCTACGAGCTTTGGAGGAGGAGATCCAGATACGCGGGATGCCAGGCTGAAGGCGGGGGTGGACGACTGTTTTAGTACCCTCTGCAGAATATGTTCCTAAAGCGTTGATGAATAAGACTGGATTTTCAGTCTGTTCGTGTGACCTAGAAAAGGAGTGGGCAGGGGTGTGCATACCTATAAAGAGAGCGGATCAGCTTTTATTGGGAATACACACGCGCGCGCACACACACACACACACACACACATCCATATATATAATAACAGCTCTCTTGCTCACAGGTATTCTTGCAGGTGTATCTTTGACGACAAAGAAAAGCTTTTTGAGCCACAAAACTTCTGTTCTCCGAAAAGGATCTGTATTATCAGGACTGGGCTCTCCCTTCCCCGCAACAACAACAACAAAAATCTCATTCTCCTAGACTACCTAAATGCATTTTACTTGCTTTGTAATATTTATTCTCCGGGGACAAGGGACCCCCTTGAATCGCACCTCTGGTTGTTTCCATGTGATGGACAGGTGATGCCACACTTTGGAGGCGAGACCTCCCCCCCCCACACACACACCCGATCGCGCGTGCGCGTGCACGCACACCTATCTTTTTAGCAAATGTTTAGTTAGTTGGCGCCTTTCGCGATGGGCAGCAGGCACCTGAGTCAGCGATAAGAGGGAGGAAAACCCGAACCCCATCACAGAACGGACATAACAAGGGCTCTTTATTTACCCTCGCCGGATTCTGCCCCCGTCGCCTCGCTAGATCGGAGCTCCATTCATCTCCATTTGAGAGACTTCAAAAAAACGACAGCTAAGGAACCAGGAGGGCGCCAGCCAGGACTCTCTCCCTGTGAGACAGGCCGAGAAGCTCAGGACCTGAGCCGAGAGACGCGGATGCCGAGCCTCGCTGTACAGGACACGCGCGCAAGGCTCGGGCTCCGGGCCTGGATTCGGGCTCCAAAGCACGTTCTCGGCCCTTCCTCGGTCTCCTCTCCTCGCTTAGGTGACCGTGAGAGACCGGCACCCACCGCACCCCACCCACCCCAGGACTTTTGAGAGGCCCTGCGTTCCGATCGCGCGTTAGAGATCCTTTTTTTCTCTTGCAAGAAAAGACTTCCCAATAAATCACCTCGCAGCAATACAAATACAAAGGAGAGATCTCTCTCTCCCTCCCCCTCCCCTTCTTTTTTCTTTGCTCTCCCGGGAAAGGGGGACAGGCTAACCCGTTCCAGCGCGTCCACCTTTCTCTGGCCTCCGCCTGCTCTCCACGATTGCGCGACCCGTTTGGCATCTCAGACCCCGTTCCGCTCTTTGTCTGCAGATCCGGAGGGCAACCCCCAAAAGCCGACATTCACTTCTGTCTTTTCTCTCCCCCCGCGCCCCCGCGGGCCTTCCCCTCGGCTCTTGAAGAGCTGCCGCTCTCGTCCACCTTTCCTGCCTGCCACCGAGAGGGCTCCCGGCCTCTTCTTCGGTCTGCGGGGCCGCCCCAAAAGACAAAGAGTCTGGTGGCACCTTCAAGGACAACACGTTTCTGGCGGCCCGGAGCTTGCGGGCCGGCCGGCTGGAGCCGCTGGGCCCGAGCGCCGCCAAACGTGATCTTCCGACGGGTGCAGGCCGAAGGGAAAGCCAGGGGAGAGTGCCAGCACGAGATCGGAAAAGCGGAGCAAAGAGGGCCCGGGGGAGGGGGGGGGGGGAGAATGGACCGAATCGTCCCCGAGGAGCGCCAGGGAGGGAGATCAGAGAGGTACTCACAGCAGCCCCCGACGGTTGTCTTGCAGGACCGCCCTCCGTCCTCTGCAGTGGCGGCGGCGGCACAAGACGGCTTCTCAGCGCCAGCATCAAGGGAAGGGAGAGAGATGGGGGGGGGGGGAGGATGTGAACAGGCAGGGAGGAGCGGCAGCCCAGGAAAGCCAGCCGGACTGGAGGGGGCGATCGGCCTGCGCGGACGGCCAAGCTGCTGCCGCTACAGCCCCCTCGCAGTCTTCCAACAAGCGGGCGAAGTCAGGTACAGAAATAGAAACACGTACGACGAGTGGCGTCAGACACACACTCTCTCTCCCCCTCCCCCTCCCCCTCCCCCCTCTCTCTGGCTGTGTCTTCCGGGTTGGCTGTCCAGGCCAGCAACCAGCCAACCCCCCCCCCCCCCAACGCGCCTACTGCAGCCGCAGGTACCGAGGATCGCGCGAGTGGCGCCGGTCCAGTATAAACTGGGGGGGGGTGGGGGATACATGTGCGGGGAGGGGGAGGCGAGGCATTTCCCCTCCTTACACACATCCCGCACTTGCCCCTGGAGCTTCCTGAAGTTCAAGCCCCTGCGCGTTTTACTCGGAAGTAAACCCCGCTGTGTTCATGGAGGTCTGGGACTCCCTTGCTTTTGCTCAGGGCTCTGATTAAAACTTGCAGGGCCCCCCTCTCCCCTTTCCCAGTAGCCTGCCTGTCGGATAGACCATATTCAGATCATACATCCAGTTGATGCGGGGGGGGGGGCAAAAAAAGCCCATTGACACAAACAGGAACCCCCCGCCGCCGCCGCCACCACCCACTTTAGCTGTTATCCTTTTTAAAAAGCTGTTCCCGAATCCTCAGTAATCACAGCCTGCCTTCTTCCTCGGCCTTTCACATCCCTTTGCTCTGGAGGGAGTTCAAGCCCCCTCCCCATCTTTTCTCTTAAAAACGTACCCAGCCCTACGAATGCATTTGAACGACTGCCTCGACTCCAAACTATGAAGAAGAAGAAACAATAACAACAACAGTGGCCAATGCGAAAGAAAGAAAGAAAGAAAGAAAAAAGAAAGAAAGAAAGAAAGAAAGAAAGAAAGAAAGAAAGAAAGAAAAAAGAAAGTCCTATATCTTCTACCCACCTCAGTCCCTTATAATTGGCATTTCATATTCCCTCTTTGAGACAGCTATTCGTTTGCTCCGTCCACTCTTAATTATTTTATCTTGTCTTTAAAAAAACATCCTGCCCAGCAGATGCACCTGACAGCTTGCAAATACATTTTGTTAACCTGCAGTTTGTCAGTCACTCAGTAGCCGTCGTCCCCCCCCCTCCCGCGGCCCGAAGGCGCTCTCTGCCTCCCCACCAGCTTTCTGTTTCCCTCCGCGCCAGTTTCTGAAGCAAAGAAGAATCTGCCTTGGATCAATTACGACCCTCTAGCCCAGCCCAAACCACGCTGGCTGAGCTCGAAACCCACATACCGCTGGATTTAGAAATCCGAAGAGATTCCCACCGAAGAAAGAGCTCCAAACTGAGCCCCCCACACACACACCTCTGAAAAGATTTCTTTACAGGGCAGGTTTGTAGGGCAAGCCCACTCAGGTTTACTCAGAGGTAAACCTCATTTTATTCAAAGGGGCTTATTGCTAAACAAGTGATTTTCGGACTGCAGCCCGGCTCTCTTTTCCCAGGCAAGATTCTTACTTTCCCCCCGAGAAAATTATCGGAATTCAGGTAGCACGGATGAACTAGGCGGAACAGAAAGGAAAGTCTGGAAGGGCTCCTTCCCCTTCCCCCAACACAGAGGTTACTTCCGATAAATACTCGTTAGAATTTAATCCAGCGCTCAGACGGATCCAACGGTAGCTCCCTAGGCTATGTGGAAGATCCTGCGAGGGGAAAGTAACCGAAAATTGGGAGTGACCCCCCCCCCCCCCCCCCAATGACTAGAGAAAGACACCCGGCAAGAGTTCGACCTTTCAGATGACTGGAGCAAAAATAAAAGCGAAGCCCAGTTCGACTCAGCGTTGAGTGCTTTTTGGGGGTGCAAAAAAGAGAGAGAATCTGAGCCATTTTGAGCCCGAGTTAAATGAGGATTTTTTTGCTCGGTGACAGCTCATTTTCTCGAAGTGAGGATATTATTCGTAGGGTCATCTCGTGAGATCTACTGCGCTAAGGAGGAAAGTTGCCAGTCTGGAAAAAGAAGACCGTGCGCGGAGGACATTCGTTTGCCCCTGGCTTCAGCCACACGTGGGGTACCTCATTTCTCCAACCCCTTCTCGTGGTCAATTGCTATTCGAGACCCTTTCTTACTGCCATTCGCCCGAGTCTAAATTTCTCCTTGTCTTGCAGGATAACTTTTTTTAAAGGACGTGTCTCAAAGCTCTCCTCTGTTCTTACAACCGATCCAGTCCAGATGGGGGGGGGGGGGGAGTTTCCCACTGCGTCCCACAACAGGAAAAAAATACGGGGGAGGGGGCAGTGAGAGAAGAAAAAGAAAAAGGAATTATTTTTAAAGCTGGCCTTGAGGGGGAAATAAAACACAGGGATGGCGGAGCGGGCTTGCCGCCGCCGCCGCGAGTGGGATGCTTTTAAAAACATGCAAAGCTGCGTAAATCTCCGGCACGGGACTGGGACTCCCTAGGCAGGCAGGTGCAGAGGGAGCCGGGCGAGAGGGGCTCCTCGGAGCTGCGGGGTTTCCAAAGGAGAGTCAGCCCCGCAAGAAGAAAAAGGAGACGAAGGAGAGAATCCTGGCCCGGATTAGGCAGGAATCGCCGAACAATGCCGAGGAAACCGGAGTTGGGAGCATTCTTTTTAACCTCCCCCCCCCCCGCTTCTATTCCTCTCTTTACCGAAATGCACCCCCCCCCCCCCCGCCCAGCGTGGAAGGTGGTGCAATTTTTGCTAGAAACCCATGAGGTCCATTTTCCAAAAGAAAATAAAAATTTGAAAAATGAGCTCTGTGATTCATTCTGTCTGTTTGGTTTTTCTTGCCTCGCTACGTGCGTCGAAGGTCGCGGGCGATTTCTGGCGACCCGAGAGGGTTTTCAAGGCAGGAGACGAACAAGGGGTGGTTGGTCCCCTGCCTTCCTCTCCGGAGCGACCCTGGGATTCCTTGCTGGGCTCCCCTCGAAGTACGAGCCGGGGCCGACCTTAAGCTTTGGAGATCTGACCAGATCCGGCTAGCCTAGGCCATCCAGGGCAGGGCCACCAAATGCAGAGAGATATTGAAACCGGTCTCTTCTCTTCTCTTCCTAAAGGTGTGTGGGTTGACCCCCCCGCCCCCGGCTCCCGTCCTAGGGGAAATGCTAGCGCTATTTCGTGCCAACCGAGGCAGGTGTGGAGGGGCAGGCGCATGGCTCCTTAGCCGCCCCGGGTACCGTCCCCGCGCGCTTGCACTGAGAAGCCACGTCCCACGCTCGCTTGTCAGACTCCGGTTCATTAGGCATTCCTTCCACGCGGCTCTCTCAAGGCCGGGCCCTTTCATCTGCGCGTCTTTAATTACGCCCCCCGCCCTGCGAACTACCTGGTGACCCTCCCCACCTCTGCTCCCCAGGCTCCACCGAGGATGTGCAGTTCAGAAGTCCCTGTTCTGCCGGAGGGGGGGGGGAGAGGCACCCCAGGCAAGTTTATTTGACAACTCCCCACCCCACCCCCCCACCCCACCCCCCCACACACCAGCACTGGACTCTGGTCTACTTGTGCGCTCGAAATGCAGCTCTTTAGGCTGTACCTGCCTTCACGCACACAGGTATTCACAGGAGAGAGATTTCCAGGGCTCTCTAGAGAGTCACCCGCAGTTGGTCCGTCCTTGGGCGTTAGAAACCAGCCTTACCCCTTCCGACACCCGAAACCAGGTCCACTACCCGGGAACCTTTTTCGGAAGGGGCGGCAATAAAATAGCCTCCCCCAGCTGATCCTCAGAGCCGACCGTGGCAGTTATTTCAAAGGCCCAGCCAACCTTTCTTCCCTGGAACCCCCCCCCCCCTCCCGTTCTTCTCGGTTCTCCCGGGGCATTCGCCGCTTTTAAAAAAGACGGGTCCCTTGGTGCCGCCCCGCCCCCCCTCCCCCCCGCCATGTGCTTTGTCTTCCCGTGAGGGCCGCGGCGGGACGTTCTGCGAAAAGGGGCCATCCGTGGCTAAGGAGCCAAACCCCTGGCTGAGAGAGTCTCCCTCCAGGTGCTCTGCTGCGGGCATCTCTTTCACCAGCCGGCACCAGCCCCCTTGGCACAGTCGGTCGCCCGGCGGATCCCCCGGCCAGAGACGGGGAAAGGTCCGCCTGACCCCCTCCCCAGCCTTTCCGGGATCGCCTTTCCTCTTCCTTTCTCGTGCTGTGTCAGACTCTCTTACCTTTCCTCCCGAGGTGCCTCGACTTCTTTCTTCTCCAGCGCCTTCTCCTTTCCTTTACTGTTCTTATTCTAATAATCTAAGGTGTATAGATTTAAATAAGGAGATTATTATGAATTCTTCTTCTGGCGAGCGCCGGGCATTCTCAGGTGCTGCCTTCCCGGGACGCCGCGCGGGCTGGAGCGGTCCGGCGCTGCAGCTGGCACATCTGGATTCGCTGAGCGCGACCACCCTTTCGCCTCTGCCCCGGCGCTGCCTTTGGTGGATCTGAATAAAGAGGAGCCGCGAGGGGGGCCAGGCGGCTGATGAATGGGCAGGAGGGGGAGAGCCAGCCAGCGGGGCTGCCAGGGAGGGAGTCTGCTTCAACCTGGCAGCAAATTTCAGTTTCTCTCTCTCTCTCTCTCTCTCCCCTCCCCTTCTCCCTCTCCCTCTCCTGCATTCAAAGATGGCACGGCGAGCCAGTGTGTATTTATGTACATAATAAGGCAGCTCGTCCCCTCGCCTTCATTTGCATCATTACAATATCTGTACAAGCACATCACATTGTCTGCGGCTTGCACCTTTTGTTGCGTTCCCTGTCACAGGCGACGCGACTTGACTTTCATATTTTCCAGTGAACTGATATTACACCCGCAGCCCCGCACAGAAAGGCGACACAAAGGCTCCGCAGCCTCCCGAGGAAGAGGGGAGCTGGGGCGCAAAGTCTGGAGAGCCCCCTCCCCAGAGGCACGCGCGCACACACACCCACACCCCTCTCCTCGCCCCAGACCCCTTCTTCTCCCCTATTGATTTAAAGATGTACCCTATTCCACATCCGCCCTACTCTTGAGGTGATTTGGGGGGGGAGGGGGTAGAGAGAGACGTCCTCAGTGGAAGAGCCGCAGAGGAAGAGGATCACTTTTCTTCCCCCCACCCCCCAACTTCTTTGGGTCTGTGCATCGGTTCCTCTATGATGTGTGTGTGAAGAAGGCAGATAAACCGTCAGCCATTGTTGAAAAAAGAAAAGAAGAAGTGTGTGTGTGTGTAAGTGTGTGCGTGTGGGGGGTGGGAGAGAGAGATCTTGAAATTCATAAATTCTTGGGCCATTAGGCAAGTCAGCCGGAACTAATCGGTCGGGAGATGTTTGCGAGCCCAAGACGCCACCGCCTCTGCCTCGAAAGGTGGGCGAAATCGTTCCTGCACTTTGCTTTCTGGCTGGGCTGCACAGGCCTGGGTGTGTTCAGGTGTGTGTGAGTGTGTGTTTAATTCCTTCACATTCGCACGTGCCTCTCTTCATCTAACACACACCCCTCCAAACAAACGCAGGTCGCAACTACCAAAACCTCCCCCTCCCCCCCATTTCGCAGCGCGGAGCTTCTTTTTCTGCAAAGGATGCGCAGGAAAACCCGAATCGAACCAGGGGCCAAAAGGCCTGTCTTCCCCCAGTCCCAGGAATCAGGGACCTCCGTGTTCCCGAGGATGGCCAGGTACCCGGCCTGAGGTGTAAGCCCCACGGGAGGAGGCTTCTGAGCAGGCCTGTGCGGGATCGCCCTGGCCGTCTTTTTCTGGGAAGGAAGCCCCGCTGGTTCCAGAGGGAGTCGCTGCCAAGTCAGCCTGTCCAGGTCTGCGAGGCCCTCGCGGGGTCCTTTCCCTGCGAACCCCGGCGGTCCGGATTGTTCCCGCTCTCTCTGAGCCAAGGAAGAATCTCTCAACGTTTGCACGCCCCGCCATCACGAACAGGACAACTCCACGAATATATTAAAAGAAAGAAGGAAAAAAGGGGGGGGAGGGGGGTTTCCAAAGGAAAGGAATTATCATCATAATGGTTTGTGGGTTATAAAAAAGTACCCCCGTGAGCAACCGGGGGGGGGGGGGGGAGAAATCCTATTTTGCTGGCATTTTCTGTCTGTCTTTGTGATACGGTTCAGGAGGGGAAAGGGCCCCTTGATAGGCTACAGATAATGCTTATCAGTCCGAAGCAGCCCATTGCCAAAGTAACTGGTTTAATTACCCTCCTGTATCACTCCTCATTCGAGCAGATGAGATACATAACCAGATTTATTCGCGCATGTTTGAAATGCCCGGTTTGCAATTCCAGGTACTGGAATCCGACCGAAGGAAAGGCCGGGGGGAGGGGGGGGCTGGAAATGAACAGTCTCTGGTATAAAACGGAACGATTTGCAAAAGGGGGGGGGGGAGCTGCGTGTGTGCCTTGGTAATCCACCGTGGGACTTGAATTTAGCCTTGTGGAGATTTCAAAAATATATATCGCTATGGATTTTCCATTATTGTCATTTATGCATGCATTTAATTTATTTCTTCATCGTCCAGGACCGCCTCTTCCTTTTCTCCGCCTTTGGGCTGGAAATTTTCCAGGCTGATCGGGGCTGCCCAGGATAGGACCCCCAGCTTCCCTTCCACATCCCACCACCACCCAACTTTCTATTTCTCCCCCACCCACCCCCACCCTGGCATTGCTCTGAATTCTCCCATTAGGGCATCGTGAGGCATCGTGATGTTTCACTCTCCCTGGCAGCACTGGTTCGATTCCCTACTAAAGATGTCATCTTTAAAGTCTGCAAAGAAACAAGAAAGAAAGAAAGAAAGACGGAGGGGGGAGAGAAAAACGACCCCCCACTTGCCCGGCTTCTTGCAGAGTAACAATCATATTCTACATATTGAAAAACGTGATAGACACCGAATAGCGAAGACTTAAAAAAAAAAAAAGACAGCCCAACCTTTTCAATACTGACTTAAAAAAAAAGGTATTGGGAGGGTTCGGGAAAGAATTATATATATAAAAGAAGAAGAAGCCCCCGGAAGCCACGAGAATATGGGCTCTGCAGCTCTCGAGGTTCTCCCTTATTATGACTATCCAGGAGTAATTTTTCATCTCTGCTAGCTAATCTTTGTTCCTTGTGAAGATAATGAATAGTCCAATCCTTATCTCCCGGGCTCCTGGAGGCTGCAGGAGAATGGGGTTGAACAGGGTTGAAAATTGGTTCCAAAGTGCTGCTGAATAAATGCTGTTCCTTATCTCTCGCTTCCAGATTATCGGGACCCTTTCAAAACTCGCACAACAAATACAGCCACCGCCATCTAATGCATCATTTACCAGAGCAGATCCCCGCGCGCTTGATCGGCAGATAGGCAACCCGGGTGGAGGGGGGGGAGAGGAGGGGGCGCCAGGAGGGAGAGGGGGGGAAATCCGTCGGGGGGGGGGGCGTTGGACGCCTCGCTTTCACTAATCGCGTGCATAAATTGTGCCTCCTCCGGACAAGGCGCGTGTGTGTTTGTGTCTGGCGCCTGGCGCTGAAGATCGGGCACCCCAGCGCGGGGACCAGACCGGATCCTGAAGTGTGGACACGCAGGTGTAGGGCTGACGGTTTAGTAGGATTCTCCGACTCTGCTGGGGTGGGGGGGAGGTGATAGGACAGGGCGCGGGTCCTCTTAACAGCTCGGAAAGGGGCTAAGAGGGTGCCCAATTACGTCCCGACTAGCGGGAAAACTAGTTAAGAATGAGTGGGGGGTGGGGGTCTGGAGCCTTCTGGAGGTTCTCCGAGGGAAACGTGGGGGAGGCCTTCTGGTCCCAGATTCCTAAGGTTGGTCCTCGGAAGAAATCTCGCCCAGAAAGTATGGATCGAATGGTTCCTGGGTGTTCATCGAAAGCCGCGGCGTGATGGATAAGCTGGGAGGCGTCGGTTTTCGTGGCACCGCAAGACAAGAAAGCGGATCGGGTGTGAATAAATTGCTCTTTGAAAATGACACCTTGGCTCCTGATCTGCATCAAGGCCGGGGTGGGTGGGGGTGTCGTTGATGAGTTTCCGAGTCCCAAAGCCGCTCTGACTTTCAGGTGTGCGGCTCCTGAAGGCGCTTCGACCGGCCCCTGGGAGGTACTTTGGGCCGGGTGGGCGAAGAGCCCTCGAGCTCCGCCTTTCCTTGGGAGTGGAGGGCGCTGCGACCGCCCCAGGAATGAGCGGCGCCCTGACCCCTGGCCAGCTCCTGAGGCGGTTCCCAAAGGCTGGCCTTCCGCTCTGTAGGAAAAAGGGGCCCCAGTTCCATTCTCCCTCCTCCACCACTCCGGGAACGGAAGGGTTAACTCTCCTGCAGTCCTGAACCAGGAACAGAGATCCAGGCGGGGCGGCCGTGTTGGTCTGAAGCAGCAGGACAACGTTGGGAGTCCAGTGGCACCTTTAAGACCCACAAAGTTTTATTCAAGGCATAAGCTTTGGTGGGGATAAAGCACACTTCTTCAGATACATCAGACCTGAACCGTGCACACCTGGGGACTGAACTTTTTCACTATAGGTATAAGGAATCAGAGGGGCTCACTGGTGGCCGGTGGGTAATCCACTTCGGTGCAAGCCCTTGCCTGTCCACACAGATGCCCAGAGAAAGTGATGGGGGCGGGGAGTGATATTCCCTCGGTGAGTGGCTGGCAGATGCCAGGTCTGGAGTCTGCCCTGTAGCTGAGCCTGGAAGCCAGGGGGTGAATGGCTTCTTCAGCGAGTCAAGAGTGGACCAGATCTCCGGATCCCTTGGGTTCCTCTCCCTGTTGGCTCGGACTGCGGAGACCAGGCACCCCTCCAGAATCAGGCGCGGAGGACTGTGCCCCCCCCCCCCCCCGCGCTGATCATGATGTCCGGCCGGGCTTGGGAGGGGGCAGCCCAACAGTTGCACTCCCTTGCCTTTCCCCGCGCCCGGTCTGTTTGGCCACTCTTTTTCAGACCCTCCGGCTGGAAGTGGGGTTTTGCGAGAGAAGATCTGGCACAACCCACTTACGTTTACACGGACACTTCTTTCCAAACCAGCTCCGCTGAAGACACGGGTTTGTTGCAGTAGGGGCATGTTGTTGGTGATACAATTTGCCAGGCAAATGTGGAGGGAGGGAGGGCGGGAGGGAGGGAGGGAGGAGCCCCCTAAAGGTTTCGGTGAATCCCCCGTCAAAAACGATCCAGTAGGAGACCTCAGCCGTGGGTTGCATCAGATGAGGGTTGCATCACTTGCCATTTCTCCTTAGCGATGGGTTTAGTGGAAAGATTGAGACCATCCGGCTTATTCTGACCCAGGAGAGAGAAGTCTCATGCCTGCTTTGTGGGACCTACTAGCACTCACTACCCAGAGTGAAGGGATAGATCAAGATGGGTAGCCATGTTAGTCTTTCTGCCGCAGTAGAAAAGAGCAAGGGTCCAGGAGCACCTTAAAGACTAACAAAATTTGTGGCAGGGGATGAGCTTTCATGAGTCACTGCTCACTTCTTCAGGGGAGTAACTTATAAACCTTGCTGTTGATAGATGTTCCCAAAACTGTTTCTTCTCTGTGTCAGTGTGAGGCTCACACAAACACAAATGACAAATGACTATACTATGGCCTGTACTGCTGTGCATAGCTTACTGCCAATTCTTCTTGTTGTTCAGTCGCACAGTCAAGTCCGACTCTTTGCAACCCCATGGACCACAGCATGCCAGGCCCTCCTGTCCTCCACCATCACCTGAAGTTCACCCAACTTCATGTTCGTTGCATCGATAACACTGTCTGACCATCTCATCCTTTGCCGTCCCCTTCTTCTTTGACCTTCAGTCTTTCCCAGCATCAGGGTCTTTTCCAATGAGTGCTCCCTTCTCATTTGGTGGCCAAAGTATTTGAGCTTCAGCTTCAGTGTCTGGCCTTTCGGGGAACAGTCAGGTTTAATTTCCTTTAGGATTGACTGGTTTGATCTCCTTGCAGTCCACGGGACTCTCAAGAGTCTTCTCCAGCAAGTAGGATCCTATTACATAATTTTGTACCACTTTAATGTGCCATGTGCATAATTACAGTGTGCTTCAGTTCTTTCTGGTGGTTGCAGACTTCTACAGTCCTCGTGCATTGGTTATTGCATGTCCCGTCTTGTTGGTTGTACTGACTCACTTATGTGTAATCCGCCTGGAGTCCCTGTGAGAAAGGTGGATTATAAATAACGTAAATAAATAAATATATGAATGCTGCAAGACTGGATAGAGGTGTTCTTAACAACCAAAGGAACAAACAAAACTGCTGGTAAAAGCAGGCTAGGCAAAACAGGATGTCAGACGTATCTTGAGACCTTGCCCCAATAAGAAAGGCGAGCTGGCTAGCTTTATTCTCAACAGCTGGTTTTGCTGTGGATCTTTCTTTCCTTGAGTTACAGAGAGGAAGAGAGATGAAAACTTCAGGGGGGGGGGGAGGCTTGAGCAAAATTGCAATCTCCGCAGGGGGGAAGAAAGCCAAGCGCAGACTTCTGTCCCCTTTAAAACGGCCTCTCTTTTTTTTGCAAATGTTCAAGTTGTACTAATTTTTTTACAGCGACATTCACAGTTGTTCCATCTAAAAATGGACCTGTGTTCGTTTATTAATAACCTAAACATTACGTATTAAAGACCTATGAGTGACACAGGATGACAAAAAGCTGTATTTTTCCAATATACACAAGCGCACATTTAATAACCTCCTATTGCATCTCAGCTAGACCTTCTCCCTGATGGTTCCCATGGCAACTGAGATAAAAAAGCAGCCATTTTCCATATCTCTATGAAAGTCTATTATATTGCAGGATTAGTTCATCTTCTGCTAAGGTCAAACACAAAGTCATACAACCTGAAATATTTAGAATCCATGTACATTCATTTTTTTTTGTAATGCCCTTTCATTTTCTACAAAAGAGTGGGCTCCCCTGAGGTTTTATTCCTCCGAAAAATGCAAAGCCAAGCATTAAAAAATCATGATTAGCAGCTGATGAAAAGTTCAGTGTGGTTTTTTTAAAAAAAACCAAAACTATTGTTACATAGGTAGTGCATTACCCATTTATCTCTATCAACAGCAATGATTTCCAGCGATATTGAACATATAATTGGGTTCTGTTTGATTTGCAGGTGGGGAGCGCCACCTTCTGACCATTCATGGAGGGGGGGCATTGCTCAAATCAAGGCCTTGTTTGTTTTTTCAGTCTTACTGTGAGGCAGACAGATTTTGAGCAAGCCCAGGAGCGCAATGTGAATTCTACCAGAGCTGAAGTAAAGAGCTGTAATTCTCTCCCATTTAAATGAGCAGCTCCATGTGCCAGTAATGCTCACTTGCTAGCTCCTTGCTCGTGCTAAGAGTATAGAAGTATTTGCACTTCACTTACAGAGTGTTCATCTTCCTGAGATCTGGAAGGCCACAGCTGTTTAATGCTCCTGCACGGCACTGCAGTGTGTATGAGCGTGCAAGCTGTAGGGTTTGGGCTTTGGGGATTTCCAAAAGACTTGCCGGCCAGGCAGGTTTGACAGCACTCAGGTTAGATGGTTCTGTTTGCCTGGCTGCATTTCCTTCAGTGTTTATTAAGGCCACCCTAAGCAGAGTTACCAGGATATGGAATGGGATAGTACTGCCCGATCTCATCAGATCTCAGAAGCTAAGCAGGGTCGGTACTTGGATGGGAGACCCCCAAGGAAGACTTGGCAGGGGAAGGCAACAGCAAACCACATCTTCTTAATCTCTTGTCTTGAAACCCCTGTGGGGTTCCCCTAAATTGGCTGGGACTTAATGGCACTTTACACACACACACAAGCAGAATCACCTCCTTCTATGCCTACTGACTTCCGTGGATTTAGAAGAGGGTAACTCTGCTTAGGGATGCACGGTATGTATCTTTACACTTGCAGGGGTCTCAGACGAAAGGCCCGGGGGCCAGAACCAGCCCATCCAGGGCTTTTATGTGGCCAGTGAGCAGCTGGTGCAAGGGAGGGAGCAGGAGACTGCTTGGGGAGGGGACTGGGTGGAGCCACTCTGACTGTGGCTTCAGCACAGTGGAACAACCTTGTCTGCAGCAGTCAAGCAGCATGGGAGTGTCTGCCCAGTGCCGCATTGCTGGCTCTCCAGTCCACCCATGAGGGTTTTCCTCTGCACTCCGCTCCCAGCCCATGAGGCCTCGCAGTGAGGATACACCACATTGGAGCTTACCAGCTGCTGCCCTTTATATACAGCTTATGTCTCCAGTACCTGGCATTACATTTTATGGCAAACCCAACAAAGTGACATTGATGTCAGATCTGGCCCTTGTAGCAAATGAGTTCGACATCTCTGCTTTACAGGGTTCTTAGTTTGGGATGCTGCAGCAGAGCAGAAGACAGACAGATCTGACAGTCCAGCTTCTGTGAAGCCCTTGTGCACAAACCCCATTGCAAAGAGCAGTGGATGCACAAGAACACAGCAGAGCATCCTAGTGCTGTGGGCCATGACACAAGCCTTGCTTTGAGGAGGACCTCAGTGGGCAAAGATCAGAGTGTTTCCTTTTTGTGTTTTCCTTTTTGAAGTTGACATGTGCTGGCAGAACTATTAACTTATTTGCTTCATTTATACCCTGCCCTTCTCCCCAATGGGGGACATGAAGTAGCTTGTATTCCTCTTCTCTTCTCCATTTGATCCTCACAACAACCCTGTGAGGTAGACAAGGCTGACAGTGTGACTGGCTCAAGTCACCCAGCAAGTTTCCAAGGCAGAGTGCGGATTCAGGCTCAGGTCTCCCAGATCTCAGTCCGACACTCTTAACAACTGTCCCGGACTGGTTCCCTGCAACTGAATAGCAGTAATGTCACTTTCACTCATGGGAGCACTCCAGGTTAGACTGTGGCAGAAATAAGCAGATGTCTTATGGAATCTTAAAGGCAAGCATTTTATTCCAGCACAAGTTTTCACAGACTAGAGCCCACTTTTTCAGATCCAAGGAGTGGCTCCTCAGTAAACGGCCTTTTTATGTAGGCAGTATGAAAATGAAGAAGCGGAGGGTCAAGGGGCCACAAAATGCAGGAAACACGGGGTGAAATGTAATTATGTCATATTCAGACCGAGTCACAAACAATACAAAGACTACTCACTAGTTTTGCTAAGCTATTTTACACCTGTAATGGATGGGGACTCCCAGGTTTTGCTAAGACAGCTAACATCTGCAGTGATGTACTTTGTTCAAGGTTGTGCATTGGGGAGGGGGGGTAGTGTGAAATCTGTGTGCGTGCCTGTGGTCAAAAAGTTAGCACTGCAGGTTACACTACCTAATGGTAAAGGGGGAGGGGAGTGGCATGATTTTCAGGAACATGTGGACACTCCGGTGCCATTTTGTTACGGGATATTGTTAAGCATGATTCCCTTCTCAATATTGTGTGTCACAAATTTCAGCTTTCTACCTGTTGTCGTTGTACTGCTGATTTCTGCCTTCAGTGAAGGTCCAAAGATATAAATATTAAGGCTGCCCACCATTAAGTCACTTATCTTTTAACTGATTGTTTATCGATGTCATTTAAACCGCCGTGCATAATAAAACCTCAATATAGTTGCCTTTTGGAGGATATTGAATTTACAATTTAATAAAGAAACGCTACCACTTATTGGTAGAATAGAAGGCTGTCTTTAATATTTTATTTTTTTATTCCCTGTTAACAGTCACACCCTAAAAAGATTTAAACCACACACATATACAAGTGCTCTTATTAAAAAGTTTCCCATGATTAAAATATGTGCACAGTGAGTAATCAATAAAAATATGTAAGGATATAAACCACACAGATTCAAACGCAGGTTCAGCTTTGCTGTCACAGCAGACTCCCTGCCCCAATCCAGATCCTATTGAGGAGAAAACAGAATTTTCATATCTTAGCATTCTGCCCCATGTCTGGCTCCTTTAATTCTATTTTTCATTCAGCCCTTCTTCCAAGGAGAGTAGGACAGCAGGCATGGCTTTCCCTTTCCCCATTCCATCCTCAGAACCACCCTGCAAAGTAGATTATGTTGAGAGGGAGAGAGAGAAGAAGAAGAAGAGATTGGATTTATACCCCGCCCTTCACTCACTTGGAGTCTCAGAGCGGCTTACAAACCCCTTTCCCTTCCCCTCCCCACAACAGACACCCTGTGAGGTGGGTGGGGCTGAGAGAGCTCTGAGACAACTGTCCTTGAGAGAACAGATGGTAGAGAACTATGGCTTGCCCAAGGTCATCCAGCAGGTGCAAGTGGAGGAGTGGGGAATCAAACCCGGTTCTCCCAGATTAGAGTCCGCGCACTTAACCACTACACCAAACTGGAGTATAAGAACACCTTGTACATTTCATGGCTAAAGGAGGATTTGAACTCACATCTTCCCAGTCTTCATCTAACTGAGAGCTAGATGAATTTACCTAGGCATAAGCCTCACTGAATACAGTGGGGTTTACCTCTGTGTGTAAATCCACATAGGACTGCAGTGTTGATGCTGGGGTGCATGCATGATTTATCCCAGTCCTAAAAGATAATACCTCTGCATACTAGGATCTGTGAGTCTGTATTTATTTATGCCCTATATGAGAAAATCAAAACAATTTTATTTCGGTCTGACGCTTACTAATCTTGTGGCATTCAGTGGTTTTTATGGTATTGATGGCATTGCAATCACTCGCATGCACTGGTTTGTTGAACAGACGCTGATGTTGTAAATTCTCCTGCATATGGAGAAAGATAAAAAGAATGTTAGCACAGTGCCGGCCACACAGGTCAGTGTTGCCAACTTTACTGTTAGGGCGTTTCTACTCTTTGGCTGCATTCACTTATCACTATTATTGCTGCATGGCAACCATTTGCAACCGGATCGTCTGGTCCACAGTTGCAAAGGATTGCTATACAACAACAATAGCATAACAGCCAGCAGTGCATGGATGCAGCCATACTTTCAGCCATTGAGTGGATGTATAAGCAGATAGCTTGTGAGTGGCACCCCCTTAGGGCTCCCCAAGCCCAGCGTCCCGGGCAGGCTACCTGCCCCCAAGTTCAGCCCTGATCCACAGAATCCTGAGACTACAAGGCACACAGTTAATGGAGCATGGATCCACACAGGAGGATTCAGCAGAACGTTTCTCTGTCCTTTAGGAGACTCTTCTGTGAGTGTTAAGTGTCCTCCACCAACTCAGTTATGACTATAGCATTCTTCTTCACATATTTGTGGATTTAGGAGACACTCATACTCATGAAGAGACTAATTTGAATTAATCTTTTCTTGGCCTCATGGTTACGAGTCAGGCAGGTGCACAGAGACACACAGAAGACAACAGACTTGACTGCAAGGTGGAAAGAGACTGCCTATAAAATGTCTGAAAGGGAGGGAAGCAAAAAAAAACACAGAGATGAGGGATGAAGTCGGCTGCGGCTGTTGCTCTCGAAGCTATAGACACATACATTTATATGCACATAGCAATGTTTATACTTAAATATAGTTCTTCGATGATGTAATATATGTTTTATTACAGACAAATTGTGGTATTTTTAAAAAAAATCAAAGGTTGAAAATCAGTGTGGTATAATTATGTTAAACTTTTCATCAGTCAAAACAGATCTGGTCAAGTGCTTTTCTCAGAACAATCCAACTTGAATCGTCAACATGTTTGATATTAACACTAATTACAATAAACCCCCCCAATTAATTACGGTTACTGTGAAACGGCATCATTTAAAAAAAACAATGTAATGACTTGTTTAAACTTTTAATAATGTCAGGAAAGATGTCTTGTAATGCAAACGACTGGCTGAATAGCTTTTCTCTCTGATGTTGATCCTGGGTCCGCCTTCCATGTCGAACTGTTTTTACATTAAAGCGGCAAGAGAGCAAAGTGATGGCAGCCCATTTGAAAACACAAAACCAGTTTTTCAAAGCAGTTGTGCGAGGCAGGCAGCAGGCCAGCTCTTCTTGGCTGGGGACACTTCTTCGGTTGCAGGAGAGAGCCAGCAGGAAACGCTTTGCTGTACTGCTCAGTTTGGTGGTCCCCAACTGCTGACCAGTTGGGGGGTGAGCAGTTCTTTCTTGCACTTGCAAATAAAGGAGACTGCAGTGAAATAAGAACGGGGAAGCTGCCCCCCATGTATACGGGCATTCTTGGCTCCGTGGAATAGCCAACAATATTTGACCACGGTCAAACCATACACAGTCAGTTGATGGACAGGTTAACGATATTTGACACACACACCCCTCCCCAATTCACTAATGTGCCAACCACAAGTCAAGTTTAAACAGATCGTGTGATTGAACTGGCTATTAGCTGGACATCGTGCTTTCTAAACACGACAAGACTGAAATTATGAAATAGTTTCCTTGTCACCATCAAGAAAGCACAGAACCTCATTCTGAAATAGAGCTGGCCTCAGGAGAGGCACAAGATGATTTGTCTGAGGACCCCTGGGGGCTCAAGTAGGGAGACGTCATCGATGGGGCATTATGGAAGTGCTAGAAATATCTAGAAGCACACTAGCTGCTTCTTAGTTTTCAGTTACAATCAAGCTGATTTTGAGTTCCACAGTTCTGAATGGTTTAGGCCCTATACACCTGAGGGAACACCATTACCTGTCTATATCTGTCTGTCTGTCTGTCTACCATCATATAGGATGGCATCTACGGTTCTCTCACCATTTAAGGTCAACCTGGGGGCTTTGCTTCAAGTTTCAGGGCTGAGGCAGAATACTACTGCCCTGTGTGATGCCCCTCTCAGTTGCCAAACATCCTCAGTGCAGGAATGCTACTTTGGGCTCCAGGCATTACGTTCCTTCGTAAAATACAAATTAGCCTCTTGAGCACCACTACTCTGAAGACCAAAATGCCTATCGGATGGAAGATCTGGGACTGGATCTCCCAGTTTTGAAAAACTGAAATGCAGCTGCAAAAGGTTGCCAGTTTGTTCACCGACACAGCTGTGGGGGAGGGAATGTTTAACCCTTTCCCTTGCACCTTATTCTTGATCTAGTCACCCACCCCAAGCAGCTGTTTCCTATGGGGGGGGGGATCAGGTCCTTTTTTTCATGATTAGTACTTTGGCCCTGATTCAGGAGAACTGGGAGTGCAGGACCTGTGCAGGAAGAACAGCATCTGTGGCATTTAATGAAGTGCATAGCTGAATGATTTCATACTTCATTGGTTATGAATTGCCTGGGATTGAAAACCTACTTCCTGCAAGCCACACTGTGCCCGTACCAGCTGAGAATGACAAAAGAAACTCTGGCTTAAGCCGCAAATGTGAGCAACCAGTGAACTCCCTGTGTGGTTTAAAAAGATCTACCCTGTACTGTAGGAGAATGACTGAAAAAGCTACCTCATTTTTTTATTGCTGAGGAACACTGTGATTTCCAAGAGCACTAGATCCATTTAATATTTCCTGTGCTTTTGACTCTATAGGGGTTTACCAGTTACCACAATGATGAGAAACATTCACATGGCTTGTTTCTTTCTTTTCCTAACTTAGTCATTTGCAACCTCTGGGCCTTTCAGGCTTGAAGTTGCTGCCCAAGTTTTCCTTGCCTGACAGACTTGAAACACTATATGTAATCCCCCCTCTCCCCTTCCAACATAACACAACTCCCTTCAGTGCAAGCCAAGCCAAGCCACTTGGGGGGGGGGGCATAGTTCCGTCTCAGAGCACACACTTTGCATGCACAAGTTCAGCCCTGGGCATCTTTAGCTAAGGGATCTCAGGCAGCCGGGATGGGAAAGGTCTCTGCTGGAGAGCATGGAAAGCTGTGGCCAGTCAGACTAGCTGATGCTGATTCCATATGAGGCTGCTTGATATGCTACCCTCAGCACAAAAGAACTGGAGGACTAACTGGGTAGGCTCAGCTGGTGCTGAACAGTAAACCACTGCAATAAAAAAGAAACACTGGCATGCTTGATTACGAATCTGTTATTGGCCCAACCACTGGTAGGACACCAAGATTATTATTCTTTCAGGTCACCCCTAAATGAGACTGAGAGCAAGCAAGAGAATATCCACTTATGTTTGTATTCAAGGTAAGGTAAAGGTAAAGGTTTCCCTCGCTCAAAAGCCAGTTGAATACGACTCTAGGGGGCAGTGCTCATCTCTGTTTCCAAGCCAAAGAGCCAGCGCTGTCCAAAGACTTCTCCGTGGTCATGTGGCCAGCATGACTAAACACCGAGGCACACGGAATGCCTTCCCACCGAAGCGGTACCTATTTATCTACTTGCAGTTTCTTGCTTTCAAACTGCTAGGTTGGCAGGAGCTGGGACCAGAGACAGGAGCTCACTTTGTCATGCGGCGCTAGGGTCTCGAACTGCCAAACTACCGGTCTGCAGTTCAGCATCTTAACCACTGAACCACCATGGTATTCGAGGTACACATACACAAAAAGACAGAGATTTACTGGAGGGATGTCACATGGCAATTGGGTTCTTAGGAGATGTGGAATGCCAGCCCAGCACTGCTCAGAGACCATTAGGCCAGCCACTCCACTGCAGTGTGTCTGCTTTCCATTCAAAGAGAGAGGAGAGTCGGTATCACTTCGCTATTCTCTGCTCCTTGAGAGTAAGGACCTCTGAGAACAACAGAAGTGGTAGCCTTAGGGTTGAAGCTCAGCATAATGAAGAGATGCGGGCAGGTTCATACTGTAAAAGAAAGAACAGGAAAGAAGATTACAAGGGAAGAAGGTGAGATGCAACCAGCAGTCTTCCAACCACGGGCAGAGGGGAGGACCATGTATACCACCCTGAGATCCTTGGAGGAAAGGGGGAATAACAAAGCGATAGATTAGTGACACTCAGTGGCTCAGGAGCTGCATGCCACCTGTAGCTCTTCTGAGCCCTTTCTCCCCAGTAGGGCCCCTCACGTTTCCAGAGAAAGGCCATTTACTCATTGGGGTCTGTAGTTGGCAGGTCATTCCCACCTTGAGACAGCTGCCAGTGGAGGGACTAGAGGATGGGTAAACTGTGAGCCTCCCTGAGCTATGGGTCTTGTGCCGAGGAAGGATGTAAAGGGCCCGTTTTTTCCAACAGTCCTCACCAGTCTCTGTAGCCTCTGAGCTTTCATCCCTGATAGATTCACTGGTATGGCAAGCCAGTAATCTATACTGTATTGTAGCAGGGTGTACTAAAAGCTAAATGCAGCAGAGGTTCTCTTTCTTCTACAGGTGCTGCCAAAGCTACAGAGTTACACAGAGCCACTTGTTGGGTTCAAATGAATAAAGGGTTCTTTATTTGGGGAACTCCATTCTAGATAGTAAGGATGAGAGACAGAATCTATCTAAGCTGCCTATGATGGATGTGGATGCAGAGATGTATGCCTAGCATCCGTGCTGCCGAAGATGGAGAGCAGCATGCCTCCTTCTTCGTGAGCGCAAGAGAGAGAAGTGTGAACGGAAGGAAGAAGGCAGTTCCCTGAGAGTATCAGTCTCCACATCAAAGGAACAGAGGCAGAAGAGTAAACAGGGGAAAAAACCCCCACCGTTTGCCTGTCTCTGTCTACCTGATTGTCTTGTAACCCCCCCCCCCCCCCCGCCCTGGAGGCTGAGGCTAAGAGACAGCATCGGGTCCTTCAATCCCAGCACCTGAGTGGCTGCTGGGAGAACAGAGACAAGAGAGTACAACCACCACAGCAGCCACCCAGTAAAAGAGCAAGCTGCCACAGTAGGCTCGTGATGGTTTTACTTCCATCTCCATTATATGGTTGCCAGGTCCCCTCCGCTTGCCAGTGGCGGGATTTGGAGGGCGTTCTGGGGATGGGTGGGGATGTCACATGATGTTCCCAATGTGATGATACCATGCGGAAGGGATATCATTACATTGGGGATGTTGTGCAGCAACGCTCTGCATTTTGGGCAAAACTCTATGGTTTTTTGGCCTAAAACCACAGAGTTTTGCCCCCAAAACAGAGCGTGGGTGGCTGCGGGAAGAAGTCTAAAAAATCGGGGGAACCCCCACCTGGACAAGGGGTCTGGCAATCCTACTCCATGACCAGCTTGCTCTCTTCTGTGAGCTTGGGTTGTTTCACTCTCTCACCCCAGCCTTCTTGACCTCATGCTGAGGAGAGAGTGGGAAGGTTGAGAAGGAAACCCTTCCTCTCAGAAACCGAGGGAAAAGATAGGTGCAGAAAGGGCCTTAGATAGAGAGAGAGGAACAGAGAAAGCCTCATTAAGAACTGACTGAAGTTCAGCAGTGGTGTGGAGAGACAATCCTGCATGTGCAGAGCTATTATGGTAATTAAGAAAGTTATAGTTGTATATTTAATAATTGTATCTTATAATATTGTGTGTGTGTGTGTATGTGTTTGGTGGGGGGGTGTACAGGGCATGCAGTAATCATGTGGCTCTAGTGGTTGATGGTGAATACCACTTCAGGCCTTTCTGCATTCAGTCTTTAGTCCCAATTTTCCCAGAACTCGAGGCGGTATGCCTTTGATTCGAATCATTTCCTTTCATTCTGCATATGTAATTATTCTTTGGTACTTTGTGCCAGAAACTCAAGTCTCTGCAGATTATGCTTTCTGCACCCCCATGGAAGAAAGTGTGTTTTGAGCCCTGATTGTTCTTATCCTTTGGCGAAGGAGCCACCAAGGCGCCAGCATGGTACTTCTCCCTTCCCTTCAATTCCCCATGTTCCTTCCTTCCTTCCTTCCTTCCTTCCTTCCTTCCTTCCTTATTTCCTTCCTTCCTTCCTTCCTTTTCACAGAGCCCTGGCTGGTGGGAGGAATTCTTCCAGGAAAATTGGAATGACATTATTGAGTGGATGAGGCATTTCAGTGTTAACAGGGCAATGTTTGCTAACACTATGGAACAGGAATAACCCATGGATAATATACAATTATCAATGCTTAGTATCAAATCAAAATGCAAACCATCAATCCATGCATCCATTTTTGTTTTGAGGGAAATGTTTATGATTGAAATCTGTTTCACTTAGAAGTGTTCCTTGAAAAACACTTTCCAGTGGCTCTCCCATCCTCCAAACCACTGCAGACTCTAAACAAATGTAAATGTTCAGCAATTGCCCATGAAGAAACCTGCTATCATGTGAATTGGCTTCCTAACATAGACCAAAGAGAAAGAGGCTGAAACAGAGGATATTCGCAGAAACAATTCTACTTTAAAAAGTAGTATCAATTTCAAAGCAGAGCAGAACAAAAGTTCACAGTGAAAGCGCTTTTGGGAAGTGTGGGACAACAGTGTGCTGGAAGCGGTCTGAGTGCTGATCCTCCTAAAATAAATTCAGAACCATGAAGAAGCCCCGGCACAAAGCAGCAGTGAAAGCGTGAGGGAATGCAGAACGGAAAATTGAGATGCACTCAGAAACTGAGGGAAAACACAGGTGCAGAAAGGGCCTTAGAGAGAGGGAGAAACAGAGACAGTCTCACTAAGAATTGAGAGAGCAGGGGCAGCCAGAAATCAGGGGCATCCTTGTGTAGAGACTAGGGTTGCTAACCCAGTTACAGCTGTGTGTTTCTGTCTCAAAACATAAACATCAATTCTTGGGTCCTTTATTATTCTAGTTAATTATACCTTCAAAATAAATTAAGCTGTTCTAGATTTACACAGAATGGATCTCAGTAAATATAAATCGAAGAACAGTGAAGCCAAGCATCAACCAAATATACTTTTGGGTCAAGCTCAGGAGCCAGAAACTTCTGAATTTCTATCTACTTTTGGAAAAACCAGAGCCAAACCCATTAATTTCAAAGCGTATCTATAGAGGAAAAAGCCATTGGAACACAGCTGTGTACCTTCTCAATTTTCCTGGGGCAGCGGGGGCACAGCCCTGAACCTGGTCCAGGCCAATCCATATTAAATTATTTCAATATGATATTATTTATATTTCCAAAAACCATATGCCATCAACAATTAATCATGTGGTTTTAAAAACAGAATGTTTTCACTCGTAATAGTCTGAATCTGAGTCAAAGAAAGCGGACTCTGTAAGAGGAGAGGAACTCTTTCACTGAGACAGTTTGAGTAAATATTTCATTCATGTATGAAAGGAAAAACTTCCTCCTCTCTCTCTCTCTCTTTTCCTCACAGCTGAGGCTGGGTGACTGGCCCAAGGTCACTTAACATGCTTCATGGTTAACTGGGGATCTGAACTCTGGTCTCCCCCATCTTAGACTATATCACTCACGCACTGGATATGGGAGGCGTTTTCCAGATTGCCCTAATGTTCCATTCCCCTACGTTACCGTTTTTTTTCCTTGTGTCCTGACAACTCCATTAACATCCCTGTGCTGTCCCAGTTTTTTCTCATTTTTGTCCCATTCTTTCCTAAACTAGTTTTTCCTGTACTTTTTTTCCATTGCAGGGTGAATTCACAAGATAACCTCTTGCTTGGAATCTGAACATTTTTTTCCACCTCATGGATTGCTTCCCCTGCCCCCCAAAAGGGCCAGCTTGGGTGGCAAGCATCTTCTTAATTTACATGCCAGCATTTCAGTGTTTCAGCACTGGAGAGCACATGCGCTGAAACAAACGGTCAGTCCCATTGGGAGGCCCACCAGCAGCAGCCAATCACTGCCTTCCTTACCAGTCCATTCACAGTCTAGAGCAAATTCTAGCATGTCCCTGGGAACCATTTTCAGATACATTTTGCAGTGCATGTAGCTAGCCTAAAAACATGCAATCGAAGGAAATAAGCTGTTCTGAGCTGTGTACCTGACACAAGTCAGGTAAAGGAATTCAAAATGGTAGGGGGGAGCCAGTGAGAGAGAATGCTCAAACACAGGAAAAGAGGCAACCAATAAGGGGTGAGACACATACACCAGGTATGACTCTCAGGTTTGGTGTGGTAGGTGGGGAATGTAGTCATAAGGGGATTTTTCAGCCCCCTTGTGGCTGTTCAAGCACTGCAACGCTTCAGTGCATGTGCCAAAATAAAAAAAAGAAAACGGAAAACCAATCCACAATGTGAATGTGAACAGATGGAACGCTGATAGGGAAAAAGTGAAGAAAAATGTAAATGTGGAATGATTGCACCGATAGTGCAATTGTCGGAACCACCACAACACGAACAAAAACCCAGAAAGCGGCTGCCATCTGGAAAACACCTCAGTACAAATCTCAAACTGCACTTCAGAATCCACAATAAATACAGGCTTCTTGGATACCCTGACCCGAAAATATGGGAGCATTTGTTTGGTTGACATAGAATCCAAGACATTAGAATCACATCATTTTCCATATTTGGGGAGCCAGCTTTATCTCCTCCTCTTCCATGTACAGATGCATGGCTAAAGATAGAAATATTCTCATTTCCCCCCACTTCCTTTTGTTTAAAGCTGCAAGTCCCAGGATACCAAAATCATCTTAACTTCCAGTACATTGTCTGTTTCAGTGATCCATAGGATAGGAGGATAGGGGCTTTAGGCAGAACTTCCAAAGGAATAAGTAAGGTAAAGCAGGGGAGGGGTGCTCCTGGGTGGCAAGTCAATGTCCCCAAGTCCTAAGGAAAGAGAAGTTGGCAGCCTCTGGAAGTGGAGAGGATGAGACTGCACAGTTTTGGCTGGCAGAGCAGCAGTAGTTATAGGAGCCAGCACAAAAGGATTTCAAAGGCACAAGGTCCAGGAATTCAGGGTTAGTCCAGGAAGAGAATCTATGGGTTTCCTGGCTCTGACTGAGTTAAGGGGGGAGAGGGGCTTCCCAGAAAGGTGACAAAAGGAGGCTGCTTCCTGGCAGGGTAGACAAAAGGGCTGTCAGGGTAGAGGCTTCCCCCATGCTTGGGGTAGGCTGGTGGGCCCGGAGACATTCAGAGAAGGTCAGCAAAAGATAATCCGTTTACCTGGCTGCTTGATAGTAATTAGATTTTGCACTCAGGAAGACTTGCATTTGCTGATGAAATTACCTTGATAGACCACGGTGGGTGGGTGGCTTTGCAAGCCCCTGGGGCAATGGGTAGGCATATAGATGCCCCATCAGTGAATGAGCCTCCTGCCCAAGATTTTGACCATTTCTTTCTCTAAGGCAGGGCCACCAGGACACAGGAATAATGCAATTATTAGTATCCCTTTTGTGAAGGCAAACCATAATTCTCTTGATCCATGACTTACATCAGAGGGTTTTAAAGGGTAGCCATGTGGCCACCAGTAGAACAGCTAGATTTGGTTCCAGTAGCACATTAGAGACCAAGAAGATTTGGGGGGGTATAGGATTTTGAGAGTCTGCGCTGTCTGTATCAGATATCAGCAAGGGGAACTTTGTTTTTGTTTTTGTAAAAAAATTTATTTTTCAAAACATTAAAATTAATACATTTATCTTATACAAATCCTTTTTTCCCTATTATATAACATTTTGTTCTATTTGTATAATCTTGTTTTTATCTTGTATTGGTGGTTTCCCACCACATCTGAAGCATAACACATTTTCCACTTTATCCAAAATAGTAATACTTATATCTATGTTTACATTTCTGGTAACGGTCATATACCTTAAAAATACTTATATACTAATTCTTACTTTCTATATTCTTATATAATTCTAAAATAAAAAACAACTTCATTATCTAATTATCCTTAATACATTCATATACTCTAATTCTATTGCTTTATGTTATTATAACCATGTATAAATGTAATTTTTCATGTCTCAGTATTTTTCAACATATTCTTTCAAATCTTTCCAATCTTCTAAAAAGGTCTCTGAGTACAGGTCATTTAACTTTCTAGTCCATTTATCCATTTCAGCCATATATAACAATTTTTTCAACCAATCCCACACATCTGGTATTTTTTCATTTTTCCAATTTTGTGCATACACCATTCTTGCTGTTGTTATCATATACCATATTATTGTCCTTTTCTTTACATTTATCTCTTCTAATTTAAGTCCAAGCAATAACATTTCAGGCAACTTCTTAAATGTACATTTCAAAAAATTTTCCATTTCTGCATGTATTATAGACCAATAAGTCTTTGCTTTATCACAAGTCCACCACATATGATAAAAAGAACCTTCTTTCTTTTTACATTTCCAACACTTGTTAGACATATTCTGATTAATATTTGCAATTTTTTTTGGTGTCATATACCATCTGTACATCATTTTAAAACAATTTTCTTTTAAGTTATAACATGTAGATATACCCATAGCATTTTTCCATAAAAATTCCCAAGATTCCATTTCCATGTCTTTGTTAAAGTTTATCGCCCATTTTACCATTTGTTCTTTTACCATTTCATCAGCGTTAAACCATTTTAACAAAATTTTATACATTTTAGAGATCATTTTTTTCCCACCTTCCTCCCAAACTTGTTCTATTTCATTATTTTTTTCTCTAAAACCGGATTTTTTATCACTTCTATACACGTCATATATTTGTCTATATCTTAACCAACCATAATCAAAGTCCATCTGATGCTGCTCCTTCAATATAAAGTCTTTACCATGTCTTGTTAATAAGTCTCTATACTTCAACCAATCTTGTCCTTTGTGACATGATACTGGATTTAAAACTTCTGCGGGTACAATCCACATAGGTATCTCTTCTGGAAAAAAGTTTTTATATCTTGTCCACGTATCGATTAATGTTCTTCTCAAATAATGATGTTTAAACATATTGTCCATTTTTGTTTTACCATAATACAAATATGTGTGCCACCCAAACCTACAGTCATGACCTTCCAGTGACAATAACTTTCTATCTTGTAACATAGTCCATGTCCCTACCCAAGTCAAACATACTGCATCATGATATAGCCTTAAGTTTGGTAACTGGAACCCACCTCTCTCTTTAGCATCACACATTATTTTCATCTTAATTCTTGGTTTTTTCCCTCCCCACACAAACTTAGTCAATTCCTTCTGCCAGCATTTGAATGTTTTTACATCTTTCACAATCGGAATAGTTTGAAACAGAAACATTATTTTTGGTAGCACATTCATTTTAACCACTGCAGTTCTACCCAACAGTGACAAATTTAATACATTCCACTTTTTAATATCTTGCATAATTTGCTGCCATAGTTTCTCATAGTTATTCTTATACAAATCAATGTTTTTCATTGTTAGGTTTACACCTAGATATTTTGTCTTTTTCACCACTTCACATTCTATAAGATTTTGTAATTCAATTTGCTTCTTATTTGACATATTTTTACACATCACTTTCGATTTGTTCTTATTTACATAAAACCCAGCCAAATCACCAAACTCTCTTACTCTCTGCAACAAATATGGTAGTGTAGTCATAGAATCTTCGGCTATAAACATCACGTCGTCTGCAAAGGCTCTATATTTAAAAGAAAAACCTTTTATTGTTAAGCCTTTAATTTCTTTATCTTCTTTCAGATTTAGTAGCAAAACTTCCAAAATCCAAATAAATAGCAACGGCGAAAGTGGGCATCCTTGTCGTGTTCCTTTTTCAACTTTAAAGTAATCGGTTTTTTCAGTATTAAAGAGGATTTCTGTTCACTATATATTGACTTAATAAGATTAAGCATATAGTCTCCAATTTCAAGATGTTCCAGCACTTCAAACATAAAATCCCAATTTAAATTGTCAAACGCTTTCTCCGCATCTAAAAAAAGAAAGCCCACTTCCTTCTCCGAATGTTTATCATAATACTCTATAGCATCCACTACTACTCTTAAGTTGTCTCTTATTTGGCAATTAGGTAAAAATCCTGCTTGTTCAGTCTGTATAGTCTCTTTAAGATGTTCCTTAAGCCTATCAACTATAATCTTGGCAAAAATCTTGTAGTCATTGTTTAACAAAGAAATTGGTCTATAATTTTTAACATCAGTTAAATCTTGACTTTCTTTCGGAATGAGTGAGATGGTTGCTTCTTTCCAAGTCTCCAGGACCTCACCTGTCACTCCTATGTCATTCATTAATAGCAATAACACTGGTGAGATCGGTTCCTGTAGCGATTTATAAAACTTAGCTGTAAATCCGTCTGATCCAGGTGCTTTCCCTAGTTTTGAGTCATTTATTGTATTTTTAATCTCTTGTAGTGATATTGGGCTGTTAAGTAGTTCTTTGATTTTCTCTGTTGGTTTTGGTAATTTTAATGACTGTAGGTATTCTTTAATCCTTTTTCTGTCTTTATTTTCCTTCTTAAAAAGCTTTGCGTAGTATTTATAAAATTCTCTTTTTATTCCCTTATTGTCTATTATCTCAATATTGTCCCGTATCACTTTAGTAATAAATTTATTTTCACGTTTTTTCTTTAATTGCCATGCTAAATACTTTCCAGGTTTGTTTGCACCTTCAAATGCTTTTTGTTGCAATTTTTTCAGGTTCCAGTAAGTCTCTTGATTCAAAATAGCTTTTGCTTGGTCTTGTAACATCCAAATTTCCTTTTGCAGTCTCTTTTTTCCTGGTCTGTTCTTCAGTTCCTTTTCTTTTACTTTAATGGCTTGCACAATGTTTTCATATTGTTCTCTTTTCTTTTTATTGTCTTTAGCATTCAGTGATATCAATAATCCTCTCATCACTGCTTTGTACGCATCCCACACAGTTTGAATTTTTACTTCTTTTTGTATGTTCGCTTGGAAATATAAATCTGTCTCTTCCTGTAATTTTTTAACTATTTCTTGGTTGTCTAATAAGTCTTCATTTATTCTCCATCTCCCTTGTCTTTTTGTCTGCCCAGAGGTCCATAGACAAGGATTATGGTCTGAGATTATTCTAGGTAAAATTTCAGCTTTTTTTGTCTTAAGTGTTAAATTAGTAAACATCCAGATCATATCAATTCTTGAATGCGAATCATGCCTGTTGGAGTAAAAAGTATAGTCTTTCCCTTGTGGGTTAACCTTCCTCCAAATATCCTCCAGCTTTTCCTGTTTTATCAATTCAAAAAATTTTTTTGGAAGTTTCCCTAGTGTGTTGTCTTTTCTTTTTGAGCGCCTATCTATTTTATTATTCACAGTCCCATTAAAGTCTCCCAACATCATGATTTGATCATAGTTTACACTGTCCAGTTCCGTTTGTAGTTCTTTAAAAAAAATTTCTTTAGCTTCGTTGGGGGTGTAGATATTCACAATCAAAGTCTTCTGTCCATGTAAAAAAATTTCAATAGCTAAGTATCTTCCTTCTTTATCTTTAAATATTAGTTTGGGTTCCAGGTCTTTTTTAATATATGTTACAACTCCATTCTTTTTATTACTTGCCAATGAAAAAAATTCTTCTCCCAACTTTTTTCTTATTAAGTATTTGTAGTCTTGTTTCTTAAGATGGGCCTCTTGTATACAAATTATACTGCATTTTTGTTTTTCCAGCCAGTGACCTACCATTCTACGTTTTTGGGGTGAATTAAGTCCATTTACATTCCATGAAAGTACTTTATAATCCATCTTGTTGTAGTCTTAAATATCACCAAATTCTTCCTTGTTCTCACCAACAAAAGCATATATTTCTGCTGAATTTTTAATCACTATTCTGTTGTTACCATAATAAAAACTCAGTCCTTGTGGTATTTCCCAATGAAATCTTATTTTTTTCTCTTTCAGTTTGTCTGTCAGACACTTGAATTTTTTCCTGTCTTGCAAAATTGCTCTGGGCAGTTCTTTCATTACGATAACTTTCTTTCCACCTATTTCAAAGGAGTCTGTAAAGCATTTCTTGTAGATTTGTTCTTTTGTCCTCTTCATTGTAAATTGAACTACCACGTCCCTTGGTATATTTTTGTCTCTTGCGTACGTAGAATTGACTCTGTAAACAAGATCCATATGTTCTTTAACAGCTTCCTCCTCCTCTTGTAAAAAATTTGCTAATGCTTCTTGCATTCTTGTAAAAATATCTTCACCTAATTTTTCCTCTATACCTCTAAATCTCAGATGGTTTTGCATGTCTCTATAGTGCATCATCTTTTCCATTCTGTCATTATCCTTTATTGTTTTTTGAGTATTTTCTTCCAGTTCTTTTTCTTTGGTTTCTATGTCTTGTGTTCTAGTGGTTAACTTTTGTAATTCAGATTTTAAATCTATAAAATTTTTATCTGCTTGTGCAGCTATGGCATTTATTTTAATATTTACTTCTCCAATTGCGCTTGCCATTTTTGCATTTACCTCCCCTATTGCATCCAGCATTTTTTTTTCCATTGCTTCCATAACAGCTAACAGTTCTCTCTCTTTTTTTGCTGCCATTGTAGGGGAGGACCATGTAGCTGCTCTCGATCTCAGTCCGCGGTCCATCTTGTCACTTTAAAAAAGATCGATTTTTTCTTGTTTTCCAAATCAGTCACCAATTAGTGTATTCAGACAAGCATGTCTTGCCAGTTCAAATTCCACTGGTTTTAGCCTTCTAAGTTATGTAGTTTTTGAGATATTAATGTTTGAAAATTTTATAAATCCAAAATGGCGGGCACAACTCCTCTATGGTTCATGTCAAAGGTTACAGTCTATTTACCTTGCTTCTGGCTTGCCGTAGTTTCCTTTTTGTCCCTTCCTCTTGCTTACTTGTCTGCTCTCCGCACGTCACTTCCTGTTGTAGTCCTTTTGGTCCGGCAGTTTTTACAGTCCCCTTTGCTCTCTTCCAGTTCTTCTCCTTTTCCTTTCTTGTCTGCTCCTCAAGCTGTCACTTCCTGTCTCAATCCTCACAGCTTGGTCTCGCGATGCTTGGTTCCCTCCTCCCCTCTTTGTCTCGCGATGCTTGGCTCCCCCTCCCGACTCTTCTTAACCGCAGGAATGTTAAACAACTTGTTTTTTTGGCTTTTTAAGTTCAAATTCAGCTTTTTAACGTTTCAAAACTGCACTCATCCAATCTGCAACAGTCTATTGCTTCACCCGATCTGCTTTTCGTCTTTCAAAACGCGGTAATGGTAAGGCAAAAACTTTTTTTCCGTTACCTTATGTTGTTACTTCGCTTCAGATGTGGTCCCAACGTTTAAACTTTGTCTTCTTTGTTAAGGAATCAGGGGAATTGGAGGTTTTATGCTGATTTAATCAGCTCAGCTCGGCTCCTTAGAGATACTTGCAGGAATCTTCTTCGGCTGCAGTGCTCAAGGTGTTGTAAAAGTCTCCTCCGAGACTTTTCCTTCACCGAGCTTGCTCAAACCTGGATTATATTGCTTGCTAGTACTCACACTACCTGTGTGAGGTTGCGTCAGGTGGATTTGTCCACCCAAGCTGTCAAGAAGAGCCGCTGTCTGCCTTGAGCACTTGCAAAGCGTGTCGGACCTCCATTCCTCCGACCGGAAACTCAGTAGTACCAGCAAGGGGAACTTTGACGTTTGAAAGCTTAAACCCCAGAAGTTTGTTGGTCTCTTAGGTGCTACTGGACTCAAATCTAGCTGTACTTACATCAGCATTAGGACTGCAGGCTACAAGAAATACATTCTTCAGTCCAGCCACTGAGGCCTCCTGTTGCCCTGCAAGGTGCTTATAGTGCTCTTATGATTCATAAGTGATAAGCTGGACAGTGCAATTAGTGTGCTAAGGGAAATGGAATATACAGGGACCATATGCTGTCACCATCTGCCTGGACCACAGGCACACATACCCAGCAGATGAGGGCTTTCTCCTGTGACCATGTGCCAGACCAAAGATGGATCCATGAGTTACCTGCCCTACCTCACCTGCAGCGCAGCAGAAAGAGAACCAAGCACCCCAGCCACAGAAAACATACAGAAGCCAGCAACCATTTGCTATAGAGGAACACCATATTCTACAAAAGGGACTTCAAATCCTGAAGGGATTCCATGAGCAAACCTTTCCTTCAACACACAGGCAACCCCCCCCCTTCTCACCTTCACCAGATACTGCACGTAGGCTCTCAGGCATAACAAAAGGACTGCTTGCTGACTAGGGATAGCTGACTGCCACAGCCCAGCTATACCCATCAACTCATCAGCCAGAGCCATCAAAAGACAATACCCCTGGACTCAGCTATTGTTCTCCATATTGTTAAAATAATTAGAAGCAACACTGCCCAACCCTTAAGCCCCATCCTCCTGCAACCAGCTTTGGGGACAGACTAGAGGGATGTGATTTGGGGACAGACTAGAGGGATGTGATTTGGGGACAGACTAGAGGGATGCACACCCTGACCCAAAATAGGATAAAAGAGCTGACCTGGCCATGTGCTCTCTCTCTCTGCCTCTCTACCTAACCCTGCCCTATCTTGTTGACTCGGGAGTAGCTGCCCAAGAGTCTTTCCATGTATTCTGCTGGCTCAGGATACGACCCTTAATCCCTTATAGTCTCCCTTATTTTTCTGTGAATAGCTTCATCTCTCCAGGATCAGATACATATTACCCACCAACGATTTTACCTGCTCATGTGAGTGTCGCTATCCCTGTCTCTCTAATTTTCCTAGGTCTAAATAAGTGTGTGTATGATAGTGTTTTATTGTATGTTTGGAATGTCCTTCAGTAAAGAATCCATTTCTCTAAAGACTTGCTTTCTGCATTTATTCCTGGTTTTACTGGGAAAGGCAGAACTCCTGTATACAAAGGCTTTGCTCCCTTTAGTGCCAATTGCTAATTAATAATCATAATTACCCATATTAATAACATATCAAAGCAATTTGGCTAACATTTCCATTCCCCCTTCCATGTTCTCTCTCTCTCTCTCTTTCTCTTGTTTCTTCACAGATAGTTTTGTCCACTAAAGGCCCTCTCCCCCTCTTATCTTTACTAAAACAAACAAAACCAATCCTGAGCCTTCAAGAAATTTGTTAAGTTGCTACAAAGACAAACAATACTGACTGAACTTGAAAACCTGACAGACTGAGCAGCTTCATGATACTACTTGGCAGCACAGGGCAGGGGGAGGGAAGCCTCTGTTGGGAAATCCCTGGGGCAGGGCTTGAGCCCCACTTCCTCCATAGTTTAAGGCCCTGGCTGTGAGTGGTCATGTGGGAAACTGTTTGGCATCTATCTAGAAGGCTCTGCTGTGTGACAAGCTAAGAATGAAACAGCACAGAGATGCTTGTGGTCTGAGCATATAGCACAGTTTCGTGGATGTTTGGACCTGGAAAAAGGTGGTGATTGCTGCCAGGGGGAACGAAGACATATTGTTGACATAATTAGAATGTGGCGTAATGTTCAGCTGGATAGAGAGTAGCCATTTTTTTCCCTCTCAAAATGGCGCCCTTTGCTCCTTTCCTCCTTCGACAAATAATTAAGCACCGGGCTTGCTCAGTATAGTTTCTGATGCAAACCCATAAATCAGACTAGGCTTGGTGTGTTCCATGATCTCTTACCTTTTCCACCTACCCCAGCCAGAGCTCCCTTGCTTTTGTCCTGTGGAACGCTGGCCCAGCACTGAACAGATTCCATTATTCACCCATCACAGAGCTCAGGAGAATGGCTTTGCTAGCAACCATCAGGAAGAAATAAATAAATGAACTGAAATGATAACTCAAAGTGAACAAGCAGTAACTGCTGACCCCAACAGGGTGCTTCCATTGTCTGGTTGTTTATTTGTATTTTTCATTCTCTTCACAGGGCAGTCACCTGCAGAGCCAACTCTGATTTGCCTCTAGTCTGGTTGTCAGGAGACATGTCAACTGAAAGCAGTCAAGCAGTTTCTCAAAGTCATGGATGAGGAGTCTTGCCGTCCAAAAGTTTCTGAACTTTGTTTATTATTCATTCATTCATTCATTCATTCATTCATTCATTCATTCATTCATTCATTCATTCATTCATTCAATTTCTATCCCACCCTCCCCACAAACAGGCTCAGGGTGGCTAGAACTTGTTGGAATAAAGGAGCTATCTTGTCCTAACCTACAGTGCTTCTAGTCATGTGTCCCACTGTGGGCTTTGGAAGTTATCATCTTGATTATTCACTGCTAATAAATAAGCAGAGAGACGTTCTTGCCTCTCAATTGTGCAGTGTCCTTCTTTTCAGACACTTCCTAAAAGACCGTGGACTGGAAACACATGGAAGCACTCCCTCTCATGCTCCATACTAGAACTTGCCCCTCTTCCCCCAACTGCAGTTTCTCATGGTTCAGCTGAGGCCATTTCTGAAGGTCCCCTGAGTTTCAGGACTGGCTGGTCAGATTGCCACAGTTCATAATTACTTGGTTCAAAATACAAATTGGTCCAGCTCATAATGCTCTGGTATATGGCACAGCGAGGTATACAACACAGCTCAAGAAATTCTGCTCTGGCCTGGAATATAAATAAGATTTTGTGCATGTGCAATCAGTACCCAGGCTGACCAAACAGGGATGCCAGCATCCAGGTGTGACTTGGGGATCCTCCAGAATTTCCCCCCTGAGAAAGTGGATGCTTTGGATGGTGGACTCTATGGCCTTGTACCCCACTGAGGTCCCTGTCCTCCCCAGGCTCCATTCCCAAATCTCTAGGAGTTTCCCAACCCTGTTCCCCATCCCCCACTGATAGCTTGGGGGACCTGGCAACTCTGATCACCAAGCAACTTTGCAGATGCATTCAGCAAAGTTAGCTCAGTATTCTCACTGAAACTCTCTTTGATTGCTGCAAACAGAATGACCAAACCAACTGACCAATCAGCCTTGGCTTGATGAGTATCTTCACTGTTTGAGTCAATTCTTTATGGTGTTTCTTGCAAAAGTTTTGTGTGCTTGTTGACCCCAATCCAGATCTAAAGTCCTCTCTTGTTCCCGAATCTACTTTTTTGGGGGGAGAGGCACTGAATTTAGAAGTCGATCTCTTTGCTAGTGGTGGGATCCCCTATCCTAAGAGGTAATGCAATAAGGCACATGCTTTTTATGTTGCTTATCGGCTGTTTTATTTGCTTACAGTGTTGTGTTTTTATTTTGGTAAGATATATGTCCACACCACAAAAATGTGTGTACCAATGTTATGAGCTATGAGAGAATGCTCTGCAATCAGAGGAGCTCTTGCTGGGGGTGGGGGACTCCGCATTCTGAACCGAGCCAAGAGGAGTTTGCCTGTTATTAGTCAGGAAGGACACAGTGGGCTTCAATCAAAATAGGACCTAAAAAGCTCCACTAAATGTATGGAAACACCTTGCAATGCTTATTCAGTGAGGGAGGTGCAGGTGCTCAGTGGTAGTGCTACACCTGCTTGGCGTGTGAAAGTTCCCAAGTTCAGTCCCTGCCATCTACAGCTGAAGGACTGCAGGTAGCAAGAAAGATCCTTGTCTGAGAGCTGTCTCTAGTCAGTAGGCAATGCCCAGCTAGAAAGACCAATAGTTTGACTCATCATAAGACAGCTTCATATTATCGCCCCTCCGCTCTGCCAGACATGGTGCACACCATTTTTTTAGAAGTCTTAGCCACTTGCAACTACCAAGTTGAATACGCCCCAACAGGATAACTATCCTTTTTTGTACTATCTACCTCGGATTGCAGAAACAGGATAGTTGTCAATCACCAGGCAAACCACGACACAAGGCTGATTGGAGGCATTCAGCTTGGTAGATCTTAAGCTATCCAGGTCTGATTTATTATTTTGGCAAGGTTTTAGTAACATAGATAGGCCAATATCAAGCTACAGTTATACTACTTGTAAAGCTTTGCCCATTGCGTAGACGGATGGATAGACAGACAGAAAGCCGGATAGATAGACAGAGAGATAATGTATATGTTTCTAATACATTACTAATCTTTGGGTGAGAGCAGGCTGGGAATCAAAATAATTAACTTTTTAAAAAGAGAACAGAGTCATTCTCACAGAAGCCACAGCTTGTCTCTTTAATTAAGGATTTCCACCTAGAATCATTATTGGAAAGTGGCTCTCTTGTTGGAGGGCATGGACTTCTCCTGTGGTCATTCCAACATGAGGTCTAGGCTGAACTCAACTGTTGCGTACTGGGTTTGACGCATGGAGAGTCTGGACTACAGCATGATGATCAGCTCACGTTTATTAGCACACAACACAACAACCTTTACCGGTCGAGGTGGCCAACTATATACACCCACCAAAGACACCCCCACAGTCCTATTGGAGGGTTCGAATCTCTCACCAAAGTTCCTATTGGTGGACCCTAGGTGGTGCAGGATCCTTGGCCCCTATTGTTTCCAGGAGCCAAGCTCGGGACTGCAGTCACTGGTGCCTGGTGGTGGTCAGCGGACATAACATCAACATTCGAGGAAAGCACACAAAATGGCAGAAGCAACTTTACATCTCTCCCAATTCTCAATCAGTCCTCACTCAATGAACGTTTGAGATGGAATTAAAAGTTATCCCTGGGCGAATGATCCCTTCAGTTGTCACGTGCAGGTGGCCTTGTGAAAATGCCCAGTGGAAATTTCAGCAGCCAAGGCTATTCTTCCCTGCGAAACCCAGAGGTAGCACAGGTAATTCCAACACAACTACTTCTGTTCTCTTCAAAGTAGGAAAACAACTTTTACGAAAACACTGGGCAGGCGCCAGGAAAGGTGTCAGTGGGCACCATGGCACCAGCAAAGCACCACATTGGGAACCTCTGGTGTAAAGCATCCATTTCAGATTCAGTTGTCTCCTATCAGTATGGCTTGCCTCACTGCAAAACAGTACACAGCAACTAACACATTAATAGGAAAAAGATAAACCTGGGTGGGGGAGTTACAGAAGACAAGGAGGACACGTTGGAAAGTTACAGAACAGAGTCATTAGAGCTTACATACAAAGTTGTTGAAGAAGAAAGGAGCAGCCATGCTTCCTCTCCCAGGGCAATCTTTGCTTACTGTGCCTTTTTTTTGGTAGGCAAAGCTGTGTTTCCCTCTCTCCGTTTCTCTCCGTTTCTGCAACCAGGCATTTCCTAATGTTTCCTTTTCTTCAGGGGGAAAACCGTTTTGCCTTGATGCCCATTTCATGGAATGCTTCCTTCCCCTTTGCCCACCTTTCTTTTTTTGCAAACAAGGATTTTCTGTGCCAACAATAACTTCCAGTCCCTGACATTGCCAGCTCCTCATCCTTGTGGTACAAAAAGCCCAGGGCACTCTGTGTGTGTTATGTGCTTGCACAGGCAGTCTCCAAATAGCTTTAGCTAAAGAAACCATCCTAGTCCCACTGCTTGCTTTAACTCCATTTACAAAGTAAAAAGATACTTTAAAAAACAGGAAGAAAGGAATCCCTTTGAGAAGGAATATTCCTGAGAATGTCAAGATGTAACTGATTCTGTCTATACGTCTCATGTCTTCCAGCAGCGTGATTCATTTCACAAAGAGCTGGGCTTGTTTCAAACTGGGTCAAATGTTTGACCATACATTTTGAATTAGAGTTAGGTCGACACTGCTGTCTTTATTTCCAAGGGATCGGCCACTGTGCAGCCCAGTAGCAGACACTGTTGCCCTGGTGTCTTTTTCTTTCTCGCTGCCCACCGCGAAACAAGTTATTCATCTTCAAAGAGGAGTTTGGTTAAAAGTATGGAATATTTACACAACTAAGGTCAGCCATTGCTACAAAATAGTATGAACCGGTATTTTAAAAGCTCACAAGTTAGAGCTCTAGACTGTCTCAGGCAGAAGAGACATTTCCCAAGATGTGGATTTTCCACTGAGAACACTTTGCTACAACCACCCCAAAAATAGGATCCTGGAGCCGTTTGCAAAGATGTTGGAGCTGATTCTATATCTCATCAGCAGGTCTCAGATTAAGCCAGGGCTTGCTAGGGCTTAGGCTTGGAATGTGAGGGTATCACTAAAGAAGAGAATGCTCCTATGGAACACTCTGACCGATTTCCCACAAGCAGCTGTGCCGCCCTCGCTCTTCCATCTCCCCCAGCTGCATTCGTCAATTTCACACTCTTCCCTGCTTGGCTGTAATTTGACCCACATCTCCCTCCGATTTCCCTGCATCTTCTCGATCTCAAAAAACAAGGATCGAGAAGATGCAGAGGAAATCGGGGAAAGATGTGGGTCAAAATGCAGCGCACTGTGAAGATGCAACCGGGGCAAGCAGAAGAGTGAGGGCAGCACAGCTGCTTGTGTGAAATCGGTCTCTGTCTCGGGCAGTGATGCTCTGTATTCTTGGGTCTTGGAGGGGGGCAACAGTGGGATGGCTTCTGGAGCCTGGCCCTGCTGGTGGACCTCCTGATGGCACCTGGTTTTTGGCTGCTGTGTTACGCAGCATGTGGGACTGGATGGGCCACTGGCCTGAGCCATCATGGCTTCTCTTATGTTCTTGTGTTCCTAATAGGGTACGAAGAACAATGTCCTCTTCATTGAGAGCTATTTCAGGTGTTATGGATTGCAGGAGATGGTGTTGTGTAGTCTCAGACTAGGATCTGGGAGACCTGGGTTTAAATCCCCACTCTGCAGTGGAGCTCGCTGTGATGACCTTCACATTCACACAACCTAATGACCTTGTGGTCAATTGCTTTGAGAATAAAACGGAGGGCCACCAAAATGTGTCAGGCTCCTACCTAACACACCGTGCAGTAGATCACACTGAAATCATTCTTTAACGTCTGAGTGGGGTACTTGTTAAGAAAAAAACATTACACAGCCATGATGTAATATATCTACGGAACTGATAACAGCATGCTTCCCCCCCCCCCCTTAACCCAAAATAGCCATTTCAAATGCGACAGGGGAAATCATTGGAGAAAAGGGAGGCTTGGCTCAATAAATTCTATGAAGTCTGACTGACACTGATGCTCTCTGATAAGGCAGCTTCAAGACAAGACAGGCCTGTCAATTGAGTCCAGCCAGCTAGCCAGGTTGTCATCTTGAAAAGGCAAAGCTAGGGGAAGCAACAAGGAGGACAACACCCGAAGCCCCTCTTGTGGACGTGTTTACTTGGAAGTCAGTGCAGTGGGGCTTATTTCCGAAAAGGTACGCACAAGATGGCATCCTCTGCCTAGGAAGCTTGGCACTGTGTTGGCATCTACAGTTCTTTTCTTTGATCTTTCTTGGAATGTTTCATTATTCAAATGAGCTTGTTTCAAGTGCAAGTTCCTTGCACCATTTCCCAGTAAGTCCTAGGGTTGCCACACTCCAGGTGGGGCCTTGGGATCTCCCGCTTTTACAACTGTGCCCCAGCTGGCAGAGATCAGTTCCCCTGGAGAAAATGGCTGCTTTGAAGGGTGAACTCTATGGCATTGTACCATGCTGAGGCCCCTCCCCTCCCCAGACACCGCCTTCTCCTGGATCCACTCCCAAAGTCTCCATTTGTTTTCCAACCCAGACCTGGCAATCCTAGCAAGTCCCTTTTTTAGTCATAAGAGCACACTGTACCATTCACAGGTAAATGCAAAGCAGACAGACTGAAAGGAGGAGGTTTACCTTTTTAAAATAAAACTGGCTATATGAGCTCTTGAAGAAAGGTGGGGAGGCCTGTAGCTAATGCAGGGCCCACGGGGCCTGGCCTCCTGGTGTTTCTTCTGGGCACCCTCATTCCTGGGCTGGCCTCAAATTGAATTAATGTAATTAACTTTGATTTAATTAGCTGTGCCCCCCGAGGCCCCCTTCCCCAAAAAATCCCTAGCTACAGGGAACCACTGCTAAACAATTTTTAAAAATTCAGCATGCCAAGAAAAGGGGGGGGGGGAGTCTTCCTGCTCTTTGACACTTTACAATAACTTAATAACCTCCCCCTAAGAATATATTTTTAATCCTTTAAAAACAAAAACAAAAATCTCAAAATATAAAATTCCCAAGGTCTAGTTTGAAGGCAGATGAACTCTGCTGAAGCTCAGCAGGTCTGGATCTGATCATGAGAGCTCTCCAAAGATCCCCTCTCTGAATACTGTCTGGCATTCTATGATGAAAGAAAGGCAGGGTATGGTTACAACCAATGAACTAAAGAAACGAGCAAGACGGTGGGACATAGGAAGGAAGTGACACCACAAGAAAGAGCCAATAAATGCTTGAGACAGTCAGCTCAACTCAACAATCCCAAAAAGCAATGGCAGCACTACTGGCAGGGGAGGAATTTTCCATTTCCCCAAGGATCAAAGAGGTATGTTCTGAGTGTTCAGGAAACATGTATCCCTACCTCTGAACCCCAGCCTAGAGAGAATCAGTGTGTCTTGGGCACAACAAATGAGAACCAGGCATGTATTTAATGTTTTCAAGTCCCTGGACTTGTTAGTAAGGCTTGTTTTATTATTAATCATGTTGATTTTATGATTTTACAATATTATTTTTACTTTGTGGGTTGCCTCACGCAACTATCTTTCATATACATTTTCTAAATAAATCAATGTGCAAAATTATCTGACTTCAGTCTTACAGTTTAGCATTACTGATTTACAGTGCCATCCTAAAAATCCTTCTAAATCCATTGAGATCAATATGCTTAGAAGGGTGTAATCCTCCTGAGGATTGCACTGTTAGTGCACATGTACCCTACAAACCGAAGCCAGTTTGAAACTGCTTCAACCATTCTTAAAGATCTCTGGGACAGAGGGGTCATTTCATAGAAAAAGAGGTGCAGGAGCTCATTAGCATGACTCATTAGCATGACATATTTGCATATACCACACCCCCTGACATCACCGGAAGTGTGTTCGAAGGCAACACCCACCGCTCAGGCTCCACCCCCAAAATCTCCAGGTATTTCCCAACTCAGAGCTGGTGAGCCAGCTTTACACTGACTAAAGACACTTTAGGTCATAGGAGTCAACTTCAGGGGGGCTGGGGAGCTGCAGCCCCCCCCCCCCGAACTTTTCCAGGAAGTGCTGAGCCTCCCCCAAGACGATGGCCTGTGATGTCTCTGGCCCAGCCCCAGCCCCCACCCCCAGGAAATTGGAAAGTCTATGCCCTTGCTTTAGGTTTCCTTTGTCCTTGCAGGGAAGCTACCCTACAACAAGCATGAAAATACAGAACAAGTTAGTATGCTTTTGCTTTTTTCCACAGCGCATCACCATATGTGCCCACTCCTGGGCTTCTTACTCCCAGAATGGCGTTCTTGCACATTCCTGCTCGAAATGACCCCCATCTGGGAAGCATAGCTGTGTGCCATCACTGTGAATTATTGATAGGGATCCTCAGACAGTTCAATGCATATGAGCACTCTGCTTGTGAAGAGACCCCACCACTCATGGCAAAGGGATTACTTAAGCTGCAAGACAAAACTGGCATTTTGCAACTACAAACCTTGGGAAACTGCTGGCAGTGGCAAGAACAATGGCAGCATCAGTTCGTGAGCCTTTCACTTGAGCGAGAAGAAACAGGGTGACTGTGACCAGAGCATTTTTTCGTGTGGCTGAGTCCTGTGGCACGCACAAACACACATCCTTCCAGCAAATACAAGGGTGCCCTGCCACAGAACACTGTTGTACGCTGGACCATAAACAACTGGCTCATAAATCATTCCCCTACCAACATAAAAGACAAAAAAAACAGAGACCTTTGTAAAAGCTCGTCTTGCCAGGCTTTAATTGACAGAATCCATTAATAATGTTTTCCAGCCGCCTCTCATTCGGCCCTCAACCCTCCTTTTAAAAGTCCTGTCATGTTAAAAATTGACATGTGTTGACTTTGGCCTGCGAGAGGCCGAGTGCTGGTTGTAGGTAGGAACTTTGGGTGTTTAGTCTGGCTTGCATTTTATTTTTTCCCTTTCATCAAATTAGTTCAGCTGTAGTTCTAAAAAAGAGAAGAAAAGGAAAATGGCTTTACAATCCGAGGCTCCGGTTTAGAATTGCAGCATTTTTCCTCCCTGAAACAACAGCCCCCCTCCAAATAGCTTACAAATGTGGCATGATGTACATCAAGTATAAGAATGGGAAACTGTGGCCACCGGAGAAAGGGAAGTCGCATGGAATGGATTGCATGTGAAGAACGCCTCTTTTCAGAGACGCACAGGAGACTCCTTTTTCCCACTGCACAACCTTTCCTGTGTATTTTAAAAACTGGCAACACAATCCAGGCAAAGGGAAATAACTTCGAGGTTCCACTGATTTCCATGCAAAAGATTTAAGCTCATGTTTAATTCTCCTTTGGCTTGACTGTACCCTTGACAACCTGATGTAGTGTTGCCAGCCTCCAGAAGGGGCCTGGAGGCCTCCTGGAATTATAATTTATTTCCAGACAACAGAGATCAGGTCACCTAGAGAAAATGGCTGCTTTGGAGCATGGGCTGTATGGCATTATACCACACTCGGGTCCTCTCCTCCCCAACTCCACCCTCCTCAGGCCCCACTCTCAAAATCTCCAAGAATTTAGGGAAATGGCTGAGAAGCTGAATGCATTTTTTTGCCTCAGTCTTCACTACAGAAGATGAGAAGTGCTTGCCCACTCCAGAACTGCTGATTTCGGGAGGGGTGTTGAAAGACCTGAGTCAGATTGAGGTGACAAGAGAGGAGGTCCTATGACTGATAGAAAACTTAAAAACTAATAAATCACCAGGCCCGGATGGCATACATCCGAGAGTTCTGAAAGAACTCAAATGTGAACTTGTGGATCTCCTGACACAAATATGTAATCTTTCATTAAAGGTGCCTCCATTCCTGAGGACTGGAAGGTAGCGAATGTCACTCCCATCTTTAAAAAGGGTTCCAGAGGAGATCTGGGAAATTACAGGCCAGTCAGTCTGACTTCGATACCAGGTAAGTTGGTGGAAACTGTTATTAAGGAAAGAATTAGTAGGCACATTGATGAACAATCTATTGAGAAAGACTCAGCAAGGGAAGATCTTGTCTCACTAACCTGTTAGTGTTCTTTGAGGGAGTGAACAAACATGTGGACAAGGGGGACCAAATAGATGTGGTTTACTTTGATTTCCAGAAAGCTTTTGATAAAGTTCCTCAACAAAGGCTCCTAAGTAAGCTCAATAGTCACAGGATAAAAGGACATGTCCTTTTGTGGATTAAAAAGTGGCTAATTAAAAGGAAACAGAGAGTGTGTATAAATGGGCAATTTTCTGAGTGAAGGGAGGTAAGCAGTGGCGTACCGCAGGGATCAGTACTCGGTCCAATGCTTTTTAACTTGTTTATTAATGATTTGGAGTTGGGAGCAAGCAGTGAAGTGGCTAAATTTTCAGATGACACGAAGTTGTTCAGGGCGGTGAGAACCAGGGAGGATTGTGAGGCACTCCAAAGGAATCTGTTGAGGATGGGCAAGTGGGCATCAGCATGGCAAATGGGGTTCAGTGTGGCCAAGTGCAAAGTGATGCACGCTGGAGCCAAAAATCCTAACTATAAATACATGTTGATGGGGTCCGAACTGGCAGAGACTGACCAAGGGAGGGATCTTGGAGTCATAGTAGATAACTCAATGAAAATGTCGAGACAGTGTGCAACTGCAATGAAAAAGGCCAATGCTATGCTGGGGGTTATTAGGAAGGGAATTAAAAACAAATCAGCCAGTATCATAATACCCCTGTATAAATCGATGGTGCAACCTCATTTGGAGTACTGTGTACAGTTCTGGTCACCACACCTCAAAAAAGGTATAGCATTGGAAAAAGTGCAGAGGAGGGCAACTAGAATGATAAAAGGATTGGAACACTTTCCCTATGAAGAAAAGTTGAAGCACTTGGGGCTCTTTAGCTTGGAGAAACGACGGCTGAGGGGTGACATGATCAAGGTTTATAAGATTATGCATAGGATAGAGCAGGTAGAGAAAGAAGTCCTTTTCTCCCTTTCTCACAACACAAGAACTTGTGGGCCCTCCATGAAATTGCTGAGCAGTCAGGTTTGAACAGATAAAAGGAAGTACTTCTTCACCCAAAGAGTGATTAAAACATGGAATTCACTGCTACAGGAGGTGGTGGCGGCTACAAGCATGGACGGTTTCAAGAGGGAATTAGATAAACATATGGAGCAGAGGTCCATCAGTGGCTGTTAGCCACAAACTACAGATAGGAACTCTCAGTCTGGGGCAAGTGATGCTCTGTATTCTCAGTGCTTGGTGGGGGCAACAGTGGGAGGGCTTCTAGTGTCCTGGCCCCACTGCTGGACCTCCTGCACCTGGTGTTTTTGGCCACTGTGTGACAGAGTGTTGGACTGGATGGGCCACTGGCCTGATGCAACGTTGGCTTCTCTTATGTTCTTATGTTCCTAACCCAGAGTTAGCAACCCTAAATCTAAGGCTGTGCAAGTTCCATGTAAATTCAGGGGATCATCTGCTTTGCTTGTAGGCCTGTTTTAGTCCCTGATATATCATCTTTTAAAGGACCTGGAAGAGGTGAAGAGACTCTGGAGAGATCCCCTGAAACCATAGAGAGTGCTACCAGTCATAGGAGAAAATGCTGACCTTGATAGGCCAATGGTCTGACTCAGGGCCAAACTACACGTTACGATTTGTAACATCAGATCAGGTTCCCCGGACCCAACCTGCTTCCCTGCAGCTAAACAGCAGCTGTGTGGAATGGCACATTACAGCTCCACAGGGACCTGATTCAGCATGGGAATGGATGCAGCATGGGCTAGAGGGGCGCCTGCTTCTCTCATTTTCCCCAGACAAAAGAGTCTGGGGGAGTTATTTATCCCATTGTGGAGCTGCATGTGCATGGATCGTAGACCCAACTTGTTACAAAATGTAAGACGTAGTATGGCCCTCAATATAAGTTAGCTTCATGTGTAGAAATCCTCTTCCCTTAAACCTGTTCTGCTTGCAGAGATGAGTGAACTTGGGATGCAAGCAAATGTATTTTATAGAGTGAATTAAGTCAAATCAAACAAGAACACCCTTCCTGAAAAATGGGCTCCTTACATTATTTACTATAAAAATGATTCAAACCAAGTCACTTATAATGTATTGGGATTATGATATTCATGATGTATACTTCCATACAATGAAATCATTTTAAACTATGTTGTTTCTATTATAGTTTTTCACTTATTTTGATATTATTTAATTAGTTCAGTACTTTTAAATGCAATTAATTTCAGCTACACAGAATATGAAGGAAAAGATAAGAGGGCCCTTAAGGAAATCCTCCAGCCCCAGCCTCTGATTCCTGCTCATTTTAGATTCTCCCGCAGGGCATCTTCTCCTTAGCTAGGGTTGCCAGCACTACCTCTGAAAATGCTGGAAGATTATGAAGTGTCTTGGGAGGGTGGAGTTTGGGGAGGATGTGATATCACTTCTGGGTGACGCTCTAGTAATTTATCCTAATCTTTATGATAAAGACCACAGAGATATTGAAAAATTTCTAAGCATCATTATGGAGGTCATTTTCTGGCCCTTTTTCTCCTCCAGGGAGAAATTTCTTGAGGGTGGGGGATTTGGGCCAAGGTTGGGGGTTTATTATCCACTATGGGTGGGCAAATGATAAGGCTACCATTACCCCTGCTCTTACAGAATGCCTTGTCAGGCTGCCCTAAGCCTGCTTTGGCAGGGAGGGCACGGTATAAATCACAGGAAGGAAGGAAGGAAGGAAGGAAGGAAGGAAGGAAGGAAGGAAGAATACATTTCACTATTTTTTAAAGAAATATGAAGGCATTTACCCTCATCCCATTTTTTCTCAATATACTTGTCAGGGGGTGGGAATGGAAAGGGAAATATGCCCCTTTCCTTACCTAAGAGAGCTTCCCTCAGGGCAGGGCCGTCAGCTAAGACATTCCTCCAGATGTGCTCTGGGAACTGAATTTCCAGGTGTGCAGGATCTTAAATAGGACTGGGACTGTAGTGCACAGGGAGAGGGGGATTCAGCCCTACCCCATCCCCTTTTCCTGACCAGAAATGGCTCTTAGGAGCAGCCATTTGCCCCCACCAGGAAAACCTATGTGCGCTCCATCAGTACACATGGAGCCCCCAGTGGGGCAAACAGTAGCTCCCTTAGGCCTTTTCAGATCAGGGAAAAGGCACAGGGAAAGGCTGAAGCCCCCTCTCCTGCACCTGCCCCAATCTGAATCAGGCCTGCATACCTAAAAACTGAGATCACTCTATAAAGTCCTTGGGGTGGACCCAGATACAATGCAAGGACTATGTAACACATACCTAGGCCCTGGGGGGTTCTAATGGACTTTAGTGGACAGGAAGGAACAGGGTTGCCAACTCCAGGTTAGAAAATTCCTGGGGATTTGGGAGTGGAGCCTGGGGAGGGTAAAGTAAGGGAGCGGGGACCTCAGTGGGGTATAATGCCATAGGATCTATCCTCCAAAGCAGCCATCTTATCCAGGGCAACTAGGCTCCAGGGGTCCGTTGGAGCGGGAGCGCACAGGAGCGCAGCTCCGGGAGTGAGGAGCCCAGGGGGCGGGCACATGACCAAGTTCTGCCCCCTCCTTGGCTTCCCCGAGCAGTGCAGAGGCGCAGCGCCCTGGGGAAAGCCCTGCTAGGGTCTTTATTGTTTTTAATGTTTTGTTTTAATATTGATAATTTTATCATTGTTCCTTTTATGACAGTGTGCTGCTTTTCCAGAGACTTGCTCAAGGTGGCATATACATTTTCTAAGTATACCATTTTTTACCTGGGCACATGGCACGTAAGAACTGGAGAAATTTCACCAACCCTTCAGCAGCTTCCACCCCATCAGTTTGGTGTAGTGGTCAGGAGTTGGACTCTAATCTGGGAGAACCGGGTTTGATTCCCCACTCCTCCACATGCAGCTGCTGGTGTGACCTTGGGCCAGTCACAAGTTCTCTCAGAGCTGTTCTCTCATGAGCAGTTCTGAAAAGACCTCTCTCAGCCCCACCTACCTCACAGGGTGTCTTGTTGTGGGAAGGGGAAGGGATGGGTGGTGCACATGTCCTGGGTATCTCAAGTCTACTTGAAACCTGGTGGTTTCAAGGGAGCAGGAAGAGAATGAGGGTGTGTTCTTTACGCTTATTTTTATTGCACAAAGTATTGGATGGGGAAGGGAATGGAGGAAGAGCAGGTCAGTTTCACTCACCTGTGGAGTAGAGCCCGAGGGGCGGGTGTTGCCTTCTGACACACTTCCGGCATGTTAGGGGGTGTGGCATATGCAAATGAGTTATGCAAATGAGTTATGGTAATGAGCTCCTGCACCTCTTTTTCTACGAAATGACCCCTGCTAGGCTCCATAGTCTGGAGATTAGTGGTAATTCCAAGAGATCTCCAGGCCTCACCTGTACAACCTGAGGAATGAATGTCTGTCCAAACCTATTGCATGGGGAAGAAAGGCAGCCAGCTAGCAGGCTGGGTCAAAAAAAAGGGTGGATCTGGGCAAATGAAAGACTGTTATTCAGATCTGGAGACGAGACTGCTCACCTCAGCTGGGCACCCAGGAATGGAGAGGCATGGGGGGGAGACCCAGGCAGGGGCCCCTCCCTGGGAGGCCCTTGGATAAATTCAGCTAATGGGATCCATTGGAAGAGGGAGGGAGGGAGGGAGGGAGGGAGACAGACAAAGGAAAATTATCTGAGATGTGTATATCCGTAACTTAAAGTTTGGCATCTTTGTGTATCAACCTCAGCAAAGACTTCCTTTTTAAAACATCGAGGATTTCTGTGGCAACTTTTAAGCAGAACAGTGAACTACTTATTGACTCTTACAATTTGAACAACAGAACCTGTGCGTTTGAATCCGTATCTTTTACTGAGTCACTTTGTATGGATCTGTCTTCATCACCATCCACTGAACTGAAATCAGTTGTGGTTTTTAAAAATTGTATTTGGACAGTTTTGAAAGCTTAGTTTTTATTTTTTTTAAAAAAAAAATTGAGGGAGGAAATTGGTGTTGATGATAGTATGTGTGGGGCTCCTAGTTCTTGTGCCTATTTTCTGAGACATAGCATGGATCTCGGTGCTCCGACGCACCAGCACTTCCCCTGTGAACCTTTCTGACTATTTAAACTTGGGTCTAAGGCGCCAGTAGATTGTTGACAGAGATCCCGGGGAGGGGGGTGAAAATATTTTCTGGTCTTATTAGAATACTGGACCAAATTGTAATGCACATAACAACTGCCCACCACAAAGGAAAGCCTTCATAGTCTCCCTCTTCATGAAATGTAATAAAATTGACCTGTGTTCTATGATCATCCCACTCTGAGTTTTCCCCATTCCCACTCCACATCACTGGTTTCTGCTGGGTGGGTGAATGGAAATGCACAGCATGAGATTGTCAAGTTCTGCTATGTGGTACCGAGAAAGCAACAGGGGGCAGCCATTTTGTGCTTATTGTAGCATGCAGTTCCTCTCTTGAGCCCGAGTCTTGCTCTTACCCACCCTTCCTGAACTGAGGAGCAGCCACCAAGGGTGCCTCTTGGCCTTTCCTCACTTCCCGTGCCATGGGTTTTGTTCTGACTGCAGTTCTTTGCTGCCTCTGCCTTCATTCGGGGACCACGTGCCAGGAAACAGCTGACAGTCATCAGATTATTCCAGGAAGCCAAGCCATACTGTGTGGCAGCTTAACGGGATCTGAGCATTGCCCCGTGGTCCGTGTGCTCAGCGGGATGTCTGTTCAACACAGCCTGTTCTTTCCATGCAGGGCAGAGTGACTGGCGTGGCAGCGGCCCGGAGGATACAGGTTGCTGTTTCAGAGCCAAACAGAGTGGCGTTCCTGAAACTTCAGGAAGTTAATAACATACTCATGTCATCGTGCTGCTGCTTGCAAATTGAATCCATCTCTGCTCCACTCAGGGGAGATGAGAGATTCCGTCACAGAAAGCAGAGTTGGAAATAACAATGGAAAACCCAAGTGAGCAAACGACCTTGGAAAGGAGGGTAAAACCTGGCTGCTAGCGACCTGCCTCGTTTGAGGAGAGTCTGGGTGACTAGACGTGGCCACCGGCTCCCGCTTTAACCCAAAGACACCACATTTTCAGTCCTTGCAGGGCTGCCAACTGCCTGGAGAAAAATATATATATTGTGTCTCTTTAATAAGAGGCTTAATGGGATGTTTTTCACAGGGTGGTATTACTTACCTCTGTGCCATGAAAAGCCTCCACTCCTGCATTTCCACACATTAAGCTGCTTATTAAAGCGACAGGTCATTTTTTTCCCCTCCAGAAACCTTGTTTGTGTAGAAGAAACGACACAAAGGAGAGAGCAAAAATAGCTTGTTTAAGAGATCAATAATGTAACAGTAGCATCATTTGTCCTGGGTATTTATGGATGCTGTAATACAGAAGGATCTTTTCATGCATCCCTTAACTGGAGGCACTTCACAATAAAGATACTGCAGTGACTAACTGCAGTCCTACAGACACTTTCCTGGGAGTAACTCCCAGTGAATAGACCTGAGTAGGATTCTGAGTAGACCTGCTTAGGATAGGTTTCTACCAATGTCACCCGAAACAGGTCTCCTGAGAATCCCATTCAGGTCTATTCAACAAGGCTTACCCCCAGGAAGGTGTTCTTGGGGTTGTACTGTAAGGCTCCAGCCCTGTTTGTATATGTTGAACGTAGTGGTACTGACTTTTGTATAAGGGTGTTTTTTTAAAAAAACCTGGGAAGTGGACAAAGAAATTTAAAAATATAAAATAAGCCATGTTTTCACATAAGCCATGTTTTCACATCTTTACAGATACACATCTGAATTGTAGAAAAGAGCAAGAGTCCAGTAGCACCTTATGTGAGTCGCTGCTCACTTTTTCAGATACAACTAGAATGGGAGTCCATCTGTCCTAATGTCATTCGGCATCTGAAATCACTCCACTTTCCAATATATAGTATAGATGGACTCCCGTTCTAGCTGTATCTGAAGAAGTGAGCAGTGAATCATGAAAGCTCGTACCCAGCCACATATTTTGTTAGTTTTTAAGGTGCTACTGGACTCTTGCCCTTTTCTACTGCTACAGACAAACACAGCTACACATCTGAATTTGCTTTGTTCTCTTCTTATAGGAGTGTAGCAGCATGCCCCATGATACTACCATCATGGGTAAATCAGTTTTTCTGGATTTTTATAGCACAAGGACTCACTAATATCTGGATCTAAAGTAAAGGCAGCACTCCTAAAATAGAGGGGTACATAGTTTTGTGTATCTGGCAGAGACGCCTACTGAATAAACCCTTGACATCACTAATGACACACACACACACACACACATTTCTGCCCCTGTTCCATGTGAGGAGGACAGCAGTCCTGAACTTTCCATAGTTGTGTAGAAGAGGGAATTTCATCCTGGATAGCTTATCATGTAGGGCTGCACCTCCCGAAATCCCCGCTTCTGCTCGGCCACCCTTGGAAATGACAACAGCTACTTCTCTGAATTGTTTCAGCCAACTGAGGAGCAAGCGGTGGGACATGGAGCAATAGGACTCTGCACTAGACTCAGCCATTATAAAAAAGGTTTTAGGAGAGGCTCTGTTATTGTGCTCCGTACCCATGTCCAGGTTGGGAGGATGCTGCATTTGCTGCAGAGATGCAAACTACAGACTGCTACGAGGGATCAGGACATTCTGCTATGGCTGCATCAGCTGTTTAGTATGGATTGATGTCCATTTCTATCAGCCCTGAACTTGCTGAGCCTGCACTTTAAGATGAATCCACTCTGCATCAGACCACTATAATTAGCTGCTGGCAATCTGCATAAGCACAGGGCAGCACAGTGACTCTGCATTTGGGCACAGCTGAAAAGAAGCACATTTCTCATTCCCACCACTCCAATGTCCCTGCATGTCGGTCATTGTGAACTTCAGTTCAAAATAGGCACTGTGATCATTTGCACCATCTACTCTCCCCTTCCTTTTCAACTTTGTACAAATGCAGAAACGCCTACAAATAAAGATGTGGGGATGTTCAATTATGCAGCTAAAAAGGTCCAAGTGGGGCAATTTTGGAAAAAAGAATGGAATGGCAAAGTACGAGAGCACATCTGGCCTGTGCTGAAGGCATTGCACTGGCTGCCAATAGCATATCGGATTTCCTTCAAGGTGCTGGTTTTGACCTTTAAAGCCCTGTATGGTCAGGGGCCTGCCTACCTGAGGGACCGCCTTTCCCCATATATCCCCCAGAGAGCACTGAGGTCAGGGTCACAAAATCTCCTGACTCTTCCCGGTCCGAAAGACACCAGATTGGCCATCACCGGAGCTAGGGCCTTCTCAGTGGTGGCTCCATACTGGTGGAATGAGCTCCCAGAAGACATCAGGGTCCTGCAAGACTTTTTACAGTTCTGCAGGGCCTGCAAGATGGAGCTCGTCCATCAGGCTTTTGATTAGGAGCTGCCACTGATGAATGAGCTGTTCTAATCTGAATCATTATGGCCCTCATGTTACTGGCATTAAGAACAATTATGGATACTGGTCTGCTATACTGGACCATCATTCAGTAATCGCCATCTGCACTTAATTGCACTTTGTATTTATATTGTGTGTTTCTGTAAATTTTATTTTATTGCATTTTGCATCTGTGTTTTATTGTATTTTAGCCTGTTGTGTGCTGCCTTGAGCCTGCCTGTCCAGGCAAGGCAGGATATAAAGAAGAAGAAGAAGAAGAAGAAGAAGAGATTGGATTTATACCCCGCCCTCCACTCCCCAAGGGAGTCTCAGAGTGGCTTACAAACTCCTTTCCCTTCCCCTCCCCACAACAGACACCCTGTGAGGTAGGTGGGGCTGAGAGAGCTTTTTCCCAAGCTGTCCTTGAGAGAACAGCTGGTACAGAGCTATGGCTTGCCCAAGGTCATCCAGCCAGGTGCAAGTGGAGGAGTGGGGAATCAAACCCGGTTCTCCCAGATTAGAGTCCGCGCACTTCACCACTACACCAAACTGGCTCTCATAAATAAATAAATAAATAAATAATGCTTAGGTTTTACAAGGAATTCATGCAACAGAGCCAAACTATGCATTACATGGGAGATCTATGATTAAACCTACAGGTGCAGTTTTACAAATAAAGAAGAAGCTGTGGGGTCATAGCAACTCATACAGTCACACTCATGCACAAGCATGCACTGCTTTTTACCATTAAAGGACACGTTGAGGGATCCAGTTGTGGATCCCCAGTAAATCGGGCTCTTTGTTTTCTGGTCTTGTTGAAGGTGGTGGAAGGTCCACGGAGTATGTGAACTGCAGCCTTTTCTCTGCTTATGTCAGAGAAAAGCAGTATTGGTGTTGGTGGAAAGTGCCATCAATTTGCAGCTGACTTATGGTGACCCTGTAGGCAAGAGACGTTCAGAGGTGGTTTGCTATTGCCTGCCTCTGAGTAGTGGCCCTGGACTTCCTTGGTGGTCTCCCATCCAAATACTAACCAGAGCTGACCCTGCTTACCTTCCGAGATCTGTCGAGATCAGACCAGCCTGGGCCATCCCGGTCAGGGCAAAGCAGTATAGAGGGGAGCTATTTGGAACACAGAGATTGTGCTGGTGCTTCACTGCAACTCTTCTACTGCAAGACACTTCTCCGGGTCCCAGATCTGTGCTGGTTTAAAACAAGGCTAGGGAAAAACAAGTGATGGGCAGTTGCAGCAGAAACTATTTCTACCTGAAGCTTGTCTCTAATGGGGGGGGGGGGGTTCCATCTCGGTCAATACTGTCTCTCTGACTGGCCACAGCATTCCAGGGTCTCAGGCAGAGAGGAATCTTTTCTAACATCTGTTACCAAAGATCCTTCAACTAGCGATGGAAACTTTTGCATGCAGAACATGTGCATCAATACTCAGCCATGGACTTTTCTCACCACTATACATGATTTTACATTTAGTTCTATGGTTAGTCTTTTGTTTAGTTGTTTCCTTTTGCAAACGCAGGCAATGGGGCTGTTTTTTAAGGGGACTAAGGATGCACTGGGAGAGATTTTTTTTAACCCTGTCCTCCACTGCCTTTTTTTTCCTGCTTGAAAAAGGTACCCATGGGCTGTGGTCACACACGCAGTTGGTGGTGCTATAGTAGCATTACCTGAGTGGAATAAATGGGTCCCTCCAGATGAGAACATCTGCCTCCCATGGCGCTGTCATCAGCAGCCCGTGCTGTTCTGCAATGGAAGTGGAATAAGCAGATCCTGGGGAAAGTCCAGTATTAATGGATTGTTTGCAGTTCCCTCTGGGTTTTCCGATGTCTGAACTCTCCTGCAGCGAAAGGAACCCAGAAGGGATGTCTGAACCTGCAGATTTGTTTCTGCCGCTGGGATATGGATTTTTGTTAGCTTTTGCCTATATGTGCATGAGCACATATGCACACCCACCCACCTACATTTTAAAAAATTGACTGTGCAGCGCACTCCATGGCAGAGGAGCTACAATAATGTGGATGCTTAACCATGGGATGGCCACATGGGTAACCAGCAGCAGGGTGTGCTGTCTGGATGATATGCCCCGCAACACTTTAAACTGGTACAGTTAGAGGCGTCACTATACAGCGCCAAGCCACCAGTGTGACCACAGCTCTGAGCTACTTGTGTCCCTCCTAAAGATAAGAAAACTGGTTCCTATAAGTATTCCCTGTAGGTGGTTAAAGCAGCTCAAAGTGGCATTTTTCAGCCAGAAAATAGCAGGGGTTAAAAAGAAGCCCTAAGTAGTGGCCCAGGAAGCTAAGCAGGGTCAGCTCTGGTCAGTATTTGGATGGGAGACCACCAAGGAAGGCCAGGGTCACTACTCAGGGCTTCTTTCCTCTGCCACTCCCCCCCTTCACCCTCCCTCCCTCTCCCTGCCCTGTCTCCTCCTAAAAAAAAAAGCAACTGCAGCAGCTGCAATCTGGGAAAGAAGAAAACCTGACAAAAGGAAAGGTAATGAGGCAGTTCCATCCTCAGCAGGGCATACTTCCAAGTAAAAAAAGGGGGGGGGGACTTTCCCTTACCTTCTGTTTATTCAATGGCTGGTGCACAACATATAGTAAGCTGATGATACCAGCCTTGTAAGCCTTGTCAGTGTGCCTTTTTCCTTCATTTGCTGAATATTAATGTTTTGGTGGATCACACGATACCCCCAATTGCTGGACTAGTTTCCTTTTCAGAAAAAGACATGGATTTTGGGGGGGGGGGGGGGAATGGGCCCTACAGCCTTTTAAAAAAACAACTAATCACAAATCCCTTTTTAGAACATTCTGGCCAGGCAAAATGTGCATGAGAAATTACTCCCTTGTCAATTGTTGGGGAGAGAAGATGAAATATTGTCTAACAGCTACTTCGGTAATGTTAGTAAAATCAAAGCAGAATGTGTCAAAACGCCCATTAAAACACATTTAACATCCCAACGGCTGGCCAGAACGAAGTATATATGCCTTAGCCTGAAGGCAGGTTTAATGTTTTGTTGTTTTGCAAAGGCCACGAGAGCCTATTGGATTACAGGGCAGAATAGCACAAGAATCTGCTCTCTTAAGGGGCAGGGGGGCTTTTCTAATCAGGATCAGTTTAAATCTGCATCGGCATTATTAGTCTTGCCCAGTCTGCTGTGTGTGTGGAGGAAGAAGAGGAAAGGGCAGCAATTCTTCCAGGGCAGAGGGCAACGGGCCTAGCCAGCCAGCCAGGCCCATGGGGTAATTAGAACACTGTGTGTGAATGATCACAATTAAAACAGCTTTCTTGGTTTCTTTTCATTGTTTGAAAATGCCATATTCAGTCTTCAGGCTGTATATTTAATAACCCACGCTTCATTCAAAATAACCAATGCAGCTCCCCTTCCCCCACTTTGATTAAAGCAAATGTGAACCCAGTTTTTGTACACACTGGAGAGATTTTACAACTCAGGCAACTGAGGCAGGGGTTGCTTCACCCACCTCTCCTCAGAGCTAACAGATACAGTCTATAGCACACTTTACTGGGAAAGTCTCTTCTGTTTCTACCTGTTTATTTCTTAATTTATTTTTAAGCCTAAGCTAGGGATGCCAGCCTTCAGGTGGGGATCCCCCAGAATCACAGCTCATCTCCAGACTACAGAGATCAATTCCTCTGGAGAAACGGGCTGCTTTGGAGAGTGGACTATATGACATTGTCAGGGATGGACCGTCCATAGAAGCAACTTAGGCAGTTGCCTAGGGCGCCAGCTTGACGAGAACACACTGGCCTGCCTGCCGCCCTGCCCCTCCCTTCCCCTCTCTCACTTCGCACCCTGCTCAGGGGTAGGGGAAGAGGCTCTTGGAGGGAGTAAGGTGCTACCCACCTCTCCTCAGAGCTAACAGATACAGGGGGCTTGGCTGTGCAAGGCCAGCACCACTGCTGGCGAGAGAGATCGAGGAGCACGGCTTCCCTGCCAACCCGAGGCCACCTTGGCTGTCTGGCACTCAGCCTCTTCTCTGCTTTGTAGCCTGCGTGGTGAGTTCTTCCCACCAATTCAGATGCTTTGCTGCCTCCCCCACAGTGGCAATTGGCTTGGGAGGCTTCCAGGATGTACGTGCTGTCTCTGTCTGCTGGGTGGAGGGAAAATGAGATGGGTTATGGCCCAGATTGCCCCCCAGAAGGCCAGAGCCTGCTACCCCCCGCCCCGCCAGGCCTTTCTTGCTCGGCCTCGGTTGGGTCTGCTGGGGAATGGCCGCCCCTTCCTGCGGGCTCTCCAGAGGCAACCAGGGTCTCTCTGCACTTCCCAGGGACAACCGCCTCTGCCTCGCCGCCTTGGCTCCCGCCTGCCCAGCCGCACATTTTCTTCCTCCAGGGGGCTGCAGGAGTCCTGCATGTGTGCGCGCACATGCATGCACGCCTGTGGCTTGTTTGGGGCCTCCTGCAACTCTGCGAAGTAAGTTGGGCTGCAAGAGAGAATGAACCAAGGTGACCCAATGATCTTTACGGTTCTCCCCTTCTCCATTTTATCCCTCCATTACAATCTTCTGATATAGTTTAGGCAAAGTGATAAGTATTGGAGTCGGGAGTCCATGGAATAGTGAAACAGCTAGATCTTTATTGCTGGTCCGGATGAAGCATACAACCCAGGGCTCCAAGCCCTCCTTTTATGCTGGTCAGGGACAATCCCCTGACCTCACCCAACTGGCCTGATAGGCTATTAGAAGTCTATTTACATTTCATAGGTTCCCTGGGAGAAACCTAGGTACAGGATTGGTGGCCGGTTTGAATCCACCTGGCCTTTGTTCTACCTGGCTGAAGCTCAGGTAGTTTCTTGGCCATGTGCTCTGGCCATGCTCTGGCCATGTGCTCTGGCCATGCGGTCGCAATTAAGAGAGCACATGGCGACCGCATGGTCAATACATAACACAAAGAGAGCGAGAGAGAGCGCCTGCGTGTTTGAGAGGAGAGAATTCATTCAGTGAGCTTCATGGTGTTCCTCTGCCCTTTTTATCCTCCCAACATCCCTGCAAAGTAGGTGAGGCTGAGAAAGAATCCATGGCTGGTTCCAGGTCATCCAGCAGGTTTAATTGGTCTTCTCTTCATTTTATTCTCTTCACAACCTTTGAGGTAGGTCAGGCAGAGAGAGAGAGAGAGGCTGGCTCCCAGTCTTCAAATGAGCTTCATGGGCCTCTCCTCTCTGTTTTATCCTCACAACAAACCAGTGAGGTGGGTTAGGTTGACAGTAAGTTTCATTTTCTCCTACAACGTTTTATCTCCCCATAAAATACACATTCATTATACGTGCTTAGGTTGTCTGAAAAGGTGTAAAAAGTGGTTATGGATAATGGGTATAAATGAAGTTGTTTGTGAAGATGTATGATCTGCGACAAAGTTTGCTGGAATTATACCTTGAATGTTGTTGTTCAAGCTGCAGCCGTAGGCACACTTACTCAAGAGCAGCCAATATTGAGATCAGTGGGACATAGCTTTGGGCAAGAATGACGAGATTGTGGAATAATCTCAACTCTCAATAGGGTTGCCAGGTCTGGGTTGGAAAATACCTGGAGACTTTGGGGGTGGAGCCAGGAGAGGGCGGGGTCTGGGGAGAGGCCTCAGCATGGTACAATGCCATAGAGTCCACCCTCCAAAGCAGCCATTTTCTCCAGGGGAGCTGATCTCTGTCAGCTGGGGAACAGTTGTAAAAGCGGGAGATTCCCAGGCCCCACCTGGAGGCTGGCAACCCTAACTCTCAGTCTGTTTGTCATGTGCAGTTTTCCATTTCTCTCCCCCGTCTTCTCAGAACTAATCATTTGGCTGAAATAACATATGCCTCCAACGATGTGCCATCCAGTTTTCAGCTACCCAACCAGTAGACTGCAAGGGCAACATTCAAGGCGGGGATCTTATATAATCACCAGATCTTATGCTGGTACTTTGTACTTTGACAACATCTGTTTACCTTGAACACTAATTATAGTGGTTGGTGGAGTACTTTAGTAATATAAAAAATAAATTACTGATCTGTAAATTTCATTTTGTTTGTTTGTTGTTCTTCCTCAAAATGCATTTATGTTTGACAATTGGTGGGCACATGGGGGGGGGCACCAGAAGGTAGCCTTGCCTAGTGTGCAAAAACACCTGGCACTGGCCCTGGGCATTGTACCCCATTGAAGTCCCTGCCCTCCACCCCCAAATCTCCAGGAGTTCCCTAACCTGGATCTGGCAACCCTACCCCACCATCCCCCACCTTTTAAATGCCTTTTGAGTTCCCTTCCAAAGCTTAGAAGAGCACTCAAGAGCAGTGTTCACTCCAAGCTGAGTTAGTGTGAACTAGCTCACAGTTTTTTAGTCTCCGGCTCACACATTTTTGTCTTGCTCAGGAAGGATGGCTCCAGAGCAAACTGATTTATGCCGTAGCCAAATCACTCACTCACAACTTTAATGCCAGTAGCTCACAAAGTAGATTTTTGGCTCACAAGACTCCACAGCTTAGAGGGAGCATTGCTCAAGAGTGGTATCTTCAGTACATCTCCAACAATCCAACTTTCTGCTAATTCAGTCCCGCAGTATACAGGTGCTGTATACCGCCTAGGTCATAGCATGCTTCCCAAAGGCTCACGGGAATACTTTTCAAAGACTCACCATGACCTGGGTGGTATACAGCAGGACTGGGCTAGCAGAAAGAGGGGATTGTTGGAGATGTATTGATTATTGTAATATATAATATGTAATATTACAATTGCTTATTGAAATTAGACAGACAGACAGACAGACAGACAGACAGATAGATAGATAGATAGATAGATAGATAGATAGATAGATAGATAGATAGATAGATAGATAGATAGATGATGTTGGTACCCACCCTGAGCCTACAATGTGGGGAGGGTGGGATATAAGTCTAATGAATGAATGAATGAATGAATAGTTGGAGGTGTATTGAAGGTGCCACTTTGGAGTGCCCTCCTCAGCTTTCGTGTCCTGTGGAAAGGAACTCAAAAGGCATTTAGATGTTTTCTGAAGGCAATTAAATACCCTCTGAGCTATTTTTTATTGGGTCTCATTATGCCCCCCCATTCCACAGTGGGAGGGAGAGGGAAGCCTGAGGGCAAGCCATGGCTGCTGCTTGCAGCACATAGCCAGGGGGTGTCTCTCCTCAAAAGTAAGGTTTTTGGCATGGCTATTTGTGGGGCAGGGCTTTTAATTAAGGGGGCAGGGCCCTGAGATGCCCCACTGTAGCTATGGGCCTGCCAGCAAGTAGTTTTGCTACAGTGTTTTGTACTAGCTAACGCTTCCAGGCTCCAGACAGTCTTCAAAAGCTGCCCGAAATACAGTCCATTGTGCTAGTATAGCCTGGATGTGATGAGAGAATGGATGATGATGGCCTCTGGACCATGCCTGTCATGGGTGGGCTGCAGCTGACATACCAACTGAAGGTGGCAAAAGGGGATGTGAGTCTAAACACAACAGGCTGAATACATAATCCCTGGCTGGCTGTATTAACAATTAACTATAGCATGTCAATTCTTGTCTGGACTGAGCTTCACTTGATTGGCCCTCATCCAGATTATTACTATATCCTGGCACTTGCTCAGGACAACTACTGATTCACCTGAAAAAGGAGAAGCAGAGTCGCTTGTTGACCACACTTCAGTTCACTGGACAACAACTCCCAAACGTTTCATTCCTGGGTCCCAAAGATGCCAGGCTGGCTTTGACCAGAGCCAGGGCTTTCTCAGTGGCAGCTCTGCACTAGTGGAACAAGCTTCCAGGAGATACTAGGGCCTTGTGGAACCTTTTACAGTTCCACAGGGCCTGCAAGATGGAGCTCTTCCACCAGGCCTAGAGCATAGGTAGGTTGAGGAATACAGAATTAAATGGAAGGTATGTATAGAGCTGCATTTGCCATTCTTTATATGATTTATAGCCATGGTTTTACTGGTACAGTGGGGTGCAGAACAGTCCACCAAAGGGCCAATATATCTATTAACCTTTATCTCATTTGCATTGTACCTGGGGGGAAACCCATGTTCATATCCCAGCTCAAGCGATGAAGTTGATCGGGTGACCTTGGGTCAGTCACTCTCTCTCAGTTAACCTACCTCACAGGGCTGTCATGAGGACAAAAAGGAGGAGGTACTTTTATGGAGAAAGTGTAGGATAAAAACTATATGATAGTCAATAAATTAAACATTAGAACCTGATTTGATTTGCTATGCTTTTATTGAAGACAACATGGGAACTGTAGTTTGGGAAGGTACTGAGAACTCTTTGTTATAGATAACTCCTTCACAGAGCTACAGTTTTTTGTTGCCTGGGAGTCATGACAGTTAAGCAGTTCTGAAACTGATTTAAATGCGTAATATAATATTGTTTATGACTGAGGTTTGAGTCCGGACAATAATTCTGCTGCTTAGATTTTATCTTTAGTAGGGCCATTTTTGAAGCAGAGGACAGATAAAAACATGAAATGCACACTCAGCCTTGGAAATTCATATATCTTGAGTCTGTCCCTAATCCTACATTTTCCTTCTGCCAGTGTTCACACCACAGAAGTGTGAATGGCTGAGGTTTTAAGAGCAGCATATGCAAGGTAGTCTACACAACTGCATAAACAGAGGCACCCACTTTTGTCAAGTATCCATTTTGTTCACTATGGCCCAGGTGAGCCCTTAGTTCTTGGATGTGGTCTGAATGCAAGCCATCCACAGAAATTAATGTTTCACGTTTAGGGTTTCCAGTACTAGAGAAGTGAAGGACTGTGTGCTGTCTCCTGCCTCCAGACTTCAGGAGGTCACCATAGATTTAGTCACATAGACAGGCCAGGACACGGAGAGCATCCTTCCCTTCCTGTTATCTGATCCTATCCCCTTTGAAGTAGAATGTTGTTTTCAGGGATGAATTTCCCTCCTTCCAGCTTGACACCTCTCTCACACACACAATCTCTCACACACGCACAAAGAAGGAGCATGTTGCTCTACTTCTTCGAACAATGGCTGCAAGGCGCACTTCCCTGCATTCATACCCATCCTAGTTAGTTAGGTTGGATTCTGTTCCTATCTCTCATCTATACAGTCTAGAAAGGAGTTTCATATAATAAAGAACTCTTATTAGTTTTGAATCTGACTACTGGCTCTGTGTAACTTTGTAAGCTTGCTAGCGTACTCAGTATCAAGGCTTTGCTGCGTGGAAATGCCTAGTACACTCTGCTACGTTGATAGTGATTCCTGGCTCCAGAGAATACAACCTCCAGTAGCAAAGAGCTGTCTAACTGAAGCAAGATGCAACACAAGGCAAGTCCAAAGTGAGCTAGCCCCAAGAGGAGTCAGACATCACAAATATCACACCCCAAAGAGAGCATTCTGGGGATAATTACGTCACAGAAAAACCACAGACTATGGTATACTGGGTAAGAATGTACACACACACACATTTTGTTTTCAAACTTGACTTTTTTCTTTTTAAAAAAGTGATTCAGTTTTGATGAATTTAGGATTAAAGCATTAGTCATTTAATTTGTCTTTAATTTCCATTAGCTTTAATGGGAAACACAATTCTCGGGGGATGCGCTCTTTCCCCAAGAGACCTCTCCTGCCAAATTTTAGACAAAACATGCCTCAGTGTTATAAGCAATTAAAGTTCATATTTACAGACCAGAAACAGGGAGATATTTGGCAACCCCCAAAAGTATACAATGGACACACTCACACTATATACCTAATAAATAAAATGCCATCAACCATCATGTTTAGCCAGAACATGATGTCATCACTCTTCTTGGGATGCAGTGGTTAGGAGGGCCAAGTTAGGGTTGCAGACTCCAGGCGTTAGGGTTGCCTCCTGGAGATTTGGGAGTAGAGCCTGGAGAAAATGGGGTTTGGGGAGGGGAGGGGAGGGACCTCAGTGAGGTATAATGCTATAGAGTCTGTTCTCCAAAGCAACCTTTCCACCAGGACATGGAAGCAATTTTTTTTTTGCCCCTTTGCCTAGCAGGCACAGTACCAGAGAACAGAGTAGTCCAAGGAAATAAACTTCTATGGAATCCAAGCCCTCCCCTAGCCACAAGCTCATCAACATGACTGAGAGGATACTTTGGGCAAACAAGCACCCATCTAGAAGCTTCCCTTTAACATTAAGTTCTATGCAATTCTGCTGATTTCTGTTAGTTACATATGTCCTAAACCCTTCCCTCTAACCTCCAGGTATTCTAAGGCCAAATTTACATCTGACTTTCCCACTAGAATCATTCTAGTTTTTAAAAAAACTGTCTATACCTGTTTCTAGTTTCAAACCATACTTGTTCTAGTTTATAAATTAATGTTTACATTTGTTAATTGCCCTCCTGTGGTCAAGCTAGCATTATACTGCTTTAAACAAAAGCTGTTACGTAGTACTCTTCAGACCCCCTGGAATGAAATTTGAAACCAGCATGAAATGAGCTTGGGAAAAGACAGCAGTCAAACTACTTCAGAGGGGAGGTGTAAATTGGGCCTAAGTTAGACAGTATGGCACAGGGATAGATCCAGATGTTCCCAAATATTATCAACAATAATTCTGGCATTAGTAATTATAACTATACTAGCAAACAGAGCATGTTGGTTCATTTTTAATTAGTTACTATCTGAATGGGCATCCCTGTTAGTTGAGTATCTCAAATGGTTAGATGCTTTTAAAAGTGAAAAGGCCAAAACTCATACAGAGCTAGGCATGTTTCTAGAGACGCAGGCTTTGCAGGCCTATCCAGGAAGGTAAGCAGTGAGCAGAATTATGACCAGGGTCAAGTATCAGGGCAGGGCTCTTGAGATTGCACTAGGAGAAGTTAAAATATAATGCTACTCTGTAATTTTCTGCTTTACACTTCTGCACAAACCTGAGAGCCAGCATGGATTTAAGAAAAAATGGGGGGTGGGGGTTGAATGGGGAGAGTTCTCAGATTCTACTTCTTAAAATTGAAGTCTACAAGGCAAATAGCTGTAGCAGGGGATTGAACCTGATGCTCCGTTACTGTGGTCTCGCATTTACCAGTCACAATGCATAAGCCAGTCCATGTCAAACAAGCCGCAAGCAAGGACCACAGGGTTGCTGCTGATGTTGCAATTCAAGGAAAGCATTAAATCCAGCAATCAGGTAGGTCTAGAAAGTCTATCTGAGGCGGAGGATTTTCAGCCCCCTGGAACAGCTACTTCTGCTCTCATCTTGCCTCCTAAAGAATTACTTGCACTACATTCACTCAACTGTAACATAAAGGAATCCACAAAAAACTGTGACTGAAGCGACCTATTAAATCGGGAGTGGGAGCCCTATGCATGCATATATGGATACCTGGAACTGTTCTTCCATGTGTATAGGACATTTTGGGACAAGTTCTGGAAAAACCAGTTCTGCAAGGCTGCAGTATGACTGTGTTGGAACTAGGGAAATACTGGCAGTGGAGGACACCCAACGGCTAGTGTCGGCAACATCGCCAGTCTCCAGACTGTTTGGCAGCTGTTTTTGTTTAATATTTATATAACAGAGGATGAGTGTATGTACATCTAAACACATCGTCTTCTGGTACACGAGGGGTGGGCTACAGCAGACTGAAGATGATGCTGTGATCACTGTAGCCCTTTTCAGATGTTACAGTCCATGATATCAGGTGGCCATCAAGTGCAGATAGATTATAGACTGATACATGCAGTCACCACACTGTCTGAAAGGGGCAATGCATGGATTTGCAACTTTGGAACATTAAAAACCAGAATGCCAAATAATGGTGGATTCATGCAGAGTGTACACACATGCAAAATCCAGGTGTTGTCCCTACCAGACATGACAACTGGATGTATTGGGGGAACTGAGAGTAGCATGCGTTAACAATATGCACAGTTGGCATGCTCCCAGTATGTGTGATTGTAATATCTGAGATGGGTTTGCTTAAATGACACATTTGTCTCCTACTCCAAAAATGAACCAGTGGTAAATCAAACACAAGATATCCCTATTATGGCAAAACTGACATACCAGGAGGTTTTGCCTTCATTCAGAGTAGTCCTCTGAACTCAGGGCCCTGTCATGCTATCTAGTCATTATTGGCAATGATGTTTACATTTCATTAGATTCCACCCACCACCTTTAGGTCACCCGCAGAGCAACTGGGTGAAACTAGGACCGATTTCCCACAAGCAGCTGTGCCGTGGTCACTCGTCCATTTGCCCCGGTTGCATTGGTTAATTTCTTACTATTTGCCCCTTCTCAATCCTGTTTTTTGAAGATTGAGAAGATGCGGGGAAAATCGGGGAGAGCTGCAGGTCAAAATGTGGCTGCAGGGCAAATAGTGTGAAATTGACCAATGCAACTGGGGCAAATGGAAGAGTGACCACGGCACAGCTGCTTGTGGGAAATTGTTCTAGGTTTGTTTCTTTATGGGAGGACAAGAGAGTGTGCTGCTTTCTTCAAGTTTCCTTTCCTGTTTGCCCAGTCCAGTTAGGAAGGGTGGCAGACTGAGATTCAAACTGGGGCTGATTTCTGTCCCCACTGCTGTAATAACCCCAACAGCCACACCATCCTTGGTGGCATCACCTAGCCAGTGAAGACTTACTTGGCTCCTGCGTTCTACAGTTTCCAGATGTCTTTCTTGAAGTCTGAATGGATTTTTAAAAGTGCCACATGTTGTCCCAGATGGCACTTCTGAGCATGTCACATCTTCCACAATGGTTCACATCATCTTCCTTTACCAGCTTTATTTGGGTTGCAGTCCAGTGAAACTTCTCTCTCATTAGCAAGGAAGATCAGTAGACCCAAACCTGTTGTTCTCTTACTCTGTGCACATCTATTGACGTATCTAACCCCACCCAAAAGTACTAATCCTTATGGTTCTTATACAAATGGGTGAACTGGCTTTCTTAAACATTTTCCTTTTTTTATTTTTGCACCTGGACTTCCTCATGGCTTCCTCAGAAGGCTCTGGGTATGTTATCCTAGTGATGTAGCATGGCAGCTTTGGTTGCAAAATATATCCGGCATGGCAGTTGGCAGCTGTGTTGTGCAATTTTCATTAACTTACGGAAACCACTATGAGACTGGAGGGACAGGGAGAGAAAATTCGACCCTCCCCCCCATACATCACTCCAGTTGCAGTCATATGTTCAGCTGTCAGCTGACAGGGCATGTACACAGACAGCACAAGTTCTGTGGTCCTCACTAGCTTTCCTCTTAAATATGTTCCTTTCCATGGGAGTGGGAAGTGCAGGATGCTTAACTTGGCTCTTTCATGTGCAGCTCAGTTGACATCTGTGCCTTGCTGCTAGTTTTCCTTGTTTGCCTTTGAGTATGCTCAGCAATGGGTATTCTTGCCATCCTGTTCAACACTTGGCAGACTTCCCTTTGTATTTATCTTTGTTTGTTTGGTTGGTTGGTTTTCTGGAGAATAACTTGGATTTTGAGTACTAGAACTACTGCCCCTATGTGCTAGACCTTAGGTGCTAGGGGAAAAGATTTCAATAATACCTCTTGAGCCACTTGGAATTTTCACCTAAACTGGCATGAAGCAAAAGCACTGACACCTTGCTAGTGCCATTGGGCAGAGGCATCTTGCTGTTGAATTAACTGGGCGTAACCTGTGCTTTTTTGTTTGAGAATGAAAAGGGAGACCAGGACTAAGATCTTGCAGGACCTGGGGCATGAATTAGTCCAGGGGAAGTACACATTTGGTTCAAGAGGCAGCTGCTCGATGGATGGCCGTGCCATTTGGACAGGGAGATGGAATAGATGGCCCTTTGTCTCATCATGATTCTACGAGCTGGATAAAAAAATCTTAATAAAAAAAGATTCTATGGTCTGATCTTGCCCATGACATGTTCACAGCCATTCAGTGGAGATCAAAGAATCGATTTCCAAAAACTGATGGTATCCACAGTTTCCTCTAAGGATATTATCAGAGCACAATTAAGTCATGAGTGTCTAGAAGACCTTTAGTGGATGCAGTCTAAGGATCTGGACAAATTGCTTGGAAACTTAAAACCTACCACCTCTGTGCTTGGTCATCTGAATGAAGGCATTGGCTGGACAGGTTGGAGGGTGGTACATCCTTCATTGAGGGAGAGTACAGACCTGATTATTATACAACCTATCCTGAAGACACCTTCCCTAGACCCAGATAACTTGACTACAGACAAGCCACAAACATCCCCTTTCGAGGAAAGGTGCTCAAGCGGCTGGAGGCAGTGCAGCTCTTTTAGATTAAACTGGTCATCAGGACTAAGCTCAGATCGGCTTCAGATCTCATTTGGGGTCACCACCTTTAGCCATTTTCACTGGAAGAGGCTCCGTTGTCTGCCTCCATTGATTCCCCTAGACCTTTCAGTGGAGTCTGATGCCATCAACCATGATAACCTTCCAGCTTGGTTGTCTGAGATGGGTGATGGGAGCATCATGCTCCAGTGCCAAGTTAAAACTTAGTTTTGGCCCAGAATTCACTGATGTGTTTAGTTTGACTGGTTGACTGATGATTTTTCTTCCTTCCACGTCAGACGTTGCGATCTATTCTTAGTGCAGCTATCAGTTATTCTATTCCCTTATGATTCCGGTTTTAGCTTAATGTTATGCTGCTGTCTCATTGTAGTATTTCACTGTATCTTAGTAGTCCAATTTTAATTTGTAAAATGCCTTGGGAACCTTGCAGACTATGTGATATATGTAATATCAACTAAACAAACAGGCCTGATCAAACAATCAATCTCTTCTCCCAAGGAACCCTAAGAGTTTGATTTGATTTAATTTATTAAATTTCTACACACACACACACACACACACAACCTGGCCAGGGCCGGCTTTGTGGCTTTGAGATGTGTGAGCAGGAGAAGAGTCAGAGATCTCCAAGAACTAGTTCACACACACGGGCGAATGAAGTAGGGATGAGGTGCTACCGCTTCAGAAAGCAGACAGAGGATTATAATTTGGAATACTCCTCTATGTTAAAATCTTCCTGCAAGCAGAAGACAAGAACATGAGACAAGGGGAGGGGGCAGGGCTCATTTCGTAGCAGGAGCTCCTCTGCATATTAGGCCACACACCCCTGATGTAGCCAATCCTCCAAGAGCTTACAGTAGCCCCTGTAAGAAGAGCTCTGTAAACTCTTGGAGGATTGGCTACATTAGGGGTGTGTGGCCTAAAATGCAAAGGAGCTCCTGCTACGAAATGAGCCCTGGGAGGGGGTAATCTTACCTCTTGCTGTAATTGATTTGATTGCATGGATTTTTTTTAATGAAAAGAACATTTAAAACTGGAACTTGCCACCTGCAGTGTGGAGTGGCACCACCCATTCCAGCATCTCAGGGCTCTGCCACCTCATTCATCAGGCTGAAAACAAAATTCTCCACATGACATCACAGTACAGTTTCCAGAATTCTTTGGAAGAAGTTACTGCTGTGGTACAGAACTGGTATGGGCAACCCTTGTTCTCAGCCCATCCCACAACAGCATCCAACAAGAGCAAGTTGTATTTATTTTCACTCACAGAATTAGAATTTATGGTGACTGGATAACTAGCCCATGTGTGAAGGACTAGTAATGGGATCTTTCTTTAATCAAATCCTTTCATACGCAATGGAAAGCAAGGAGGAGGTTCACAGAAGTGATTATGTTATCAGACAATGTTAAATAAACAAAATATTGCAAGAGTGCTAATGTTTTAAGCATGTTTTTATTTTAAGTTAAAAAAACCCTTTGTGTTTATGTCCTTTATAAAGTTTATATCTCTACTACCTGGCATTACATTTTATGACACACATGGCCCGGCCCAGCAAGGTCTCATTTATGTCATATCCGGCCCTCATAACAACTGAGTTTGACATGCCTGCTCTAACCTATCGCTGAATTTCCTGTTCACCTGTCCTCTCTGTACTGCAGTGTCTAGATAATCTCATTGCCATTCATTGTGCAGCTGCCTTTTCTCCAATGCACCCAATTCCCCCGAGTCACCTTCAGTTCATTTCAGCCTCTGCAGACATATTAAATCTGGCAAAGTCTGCCGAGACAAAAATGCCACCATTCCGTTACTCCACCGTCAGCATCTGTTACACTTCTGAGAATCAGATACCAGATCAGAAAATAATAACGGTGGCATTACAATTGTAGAGGAGAGAAGATTAAAAAATCTTTCATTGGGCCACGTAGGTCTCTCTACTGCTTATTGCACATAACACTTTGGTCTGTTTTTGGTCATCTATGCCGTTGTCCTTTTACGTTTTCTTTCATGCTGGAGCTTGCTGGTTCCTTGCAATCCCAGGAACAAATTGCCAGTCCGTTCTAACAAAAAAAGTAGCATCTATCCTTTGCAAACTTTGTGTGACAGTTTTATCATTTCTTAGCTGGTATATATATATATATATATATATATATATATATATATATATATATTCACCCATAAGTCATTTAACAACAACACCCACATGGACCATGACTGGCAGACAGCAGTCCTGCGGCTTAAAAGTACAGCCTGCCCCTACATTAAATCAATTTGTGGGATCAGACAGGAGTACACCCATTGCTCAACATAGGACTTATGTCCAAGCAGACCTGCTTAGGATTGCTTCCTTTGAGTGGTAATCACACTGACCTTTATGGAGCAAAACCTAAAAACAAACAAGCAGGGCGAGAACCAGAGTTAAGGACAGGAGCCCCAGAGTGGAATCATATTTTAAAAATCAATCAGCCAATCAGAGTCGCTGAAAGGGACCCCTGAAGAATGTATGACAGACTGGTAATAGCAGAACAGCAACACAGGGACACCCGCTCAAGACAACACCCAGAAAAGAAACAGACTAAAAGTTCAGGTTGACCGACATGATCCAAGGGATGGTGAGAGGCAGGGTGCACATTCAAAAGAGGCATGTATAAAGCAGACTCCAGTTTCCTGGTCCAGAGAAAGCTTCAAGTATGCAGCTTGCTAAGAAGGACCCAGAAAGATCCTAGAGGAAAGTGTTTGAGGGAGAATTGTTACCAATACGTATTGGAACTGAGGTGAAAGAGCAAGAAATTAGCAGCTCACCACCATTCTTTTAACAATTCATGAGACAATGACCTCCTGTCTCCCAGATTTCCAGTGTTTTGCTTTCCTTTTCTATTATCTTGGATACGATAATAAAGTTATTTGCTGGTTAATTATCAGTCTCCTTTCCATCCTTTCTTTTCCCTAGGAGAGTTATAGTGTCAAATTGTGCATATTATGTGTGTATACACTAGATTAAAATGATCCCTCCCTACACTGGGATTTGTGCTGGATTTACAAGTGAAGATGTCATGTCCCTTAGCTGAATTCCAAGCATATTTTCTTTGTTGTAGTTTTCCGTAGCCAATGTGACAGAGGACCAAAGCCCCCCCCCCCACCATTTCAAGCACCAAAACAGCTGGGGGGGCTGTTTTGGAACTTGGAAAGGCAGGGGGGGAACAATATCATCTGCCCCCCTGTGCCAGTGGCCTAATCAGGTTCGGGCCCTCTTGGAATTTTTAAAATGATTAAATCCTTCCCCCAAATGGTGGTGGCAGCCATAGGCATCAACTACGGGGGGGGGGGGGCTCGAGGGCTCAAGCCACCCCCGAAATTTCCCGGGGGGGACTGAGCCCCCCCCCGGGAAAACAGTGCGCCCTCCACCATGCTTCCCTCGGCCCTTCCTAGGGCCGCCGCTATCTCTCTCCCCCCCAGCCTGGCCACTCCGACCCTCCCTCCGTCCGTCCAGGGGCCAGCTAAGCAAATGCCCAGCTTGCCCCTGGATGGACAGAGGGAGGGATGGAAGCAGGAGCAGTCAGGCGGGGGGAGGCGGCGGCAGCGGGGACATGGTCCCGGCGGGCGCGCGCACTTTGCACACATGCACAGAAGAGCCCCACCCCCCTGGGAGTTTTTAAACTCTACGCCCCTGGTGGCAGCCAAAGATTGAACCCATAGCTGCCATAACATCTAGTTTAGCCCTCAGCTCACAGCACCCTCTAAAATCTTAAGATTATCTTTGATAACCTTAAGCATAGGTGTCAACCACGCAGGGTCTTGGGGGCTGAGGCTACCCTAGGGTTCCCAAGTCCCCCCGGGGGATGAGGAAAACCCCGCTCCAGTGGCCCACTCCTTGCTGGCCCAAATTTGGCCGCCGAGAGGAACCCTGCCCCCACATTGCCAGGCTCCAAGGACGTGCCCAGTGCCATGATGTCACCTGGAGATGACGTCATTGCGTCGGGCACGTTTCAGGGGGGATACTCTATAATTCGAGGGAAAACTCTATGGTTTTCCCTCTAATTAGAGAGGTCCCGCCCCAACGTGCCCAATGCGATGACATCCCTTCTGGGTGATGTCATTGCAGCATGTGTGCTTGGCACATGCACCAGAAGACACCCAGGAGGGAACGGACTCCCCCCCGCTCCTGAATAAGTAGGACTTGGCAACCCTAGGCTACCCCTAAAATTTTCCACGGGTGACTGAGCTCACCCCCAGCAACCAGGTTCGCAAGCTTTGCCACCACCACCCCACACCGCCATCACTCCATTTTGAAAGTAGAGGGATTTTTCCCTCTGCTTTCTAAGACTTTGGGTGGGGTGGGAGGAAGGGATTGCTTCAGGGCTTGCTTCCTGGAAGCTAAGCCCCACCCCCAGAAGCCCTTATTAGGGCTTGGAGCTGGGGGCTGCACATGGTTTCAGTTTTCCCATGCATGTAAGGAGCCTCACGCTGCTGGGTTTTTTGCAGAGCTGTGGGGGGGTCTTGGGGTGCCTGGGCGCTGTTTCTGCAGACTTGTGCCACTTTTTCTTTTGCAGAGCCATTGGGGGGTCAGGAGGGGGAGGAGGCCGGCATCCATCAGGATCGCCTGCCTCGAGGTGCCTGGGCACCTGGGTGCCATTTCTGCGGCCTTGTACTGCTTTTTTTTTTTTGCAGAGCCATGGGAGGGGGTCAAGAAGGGGAGGAGGCTGGCATCCATCAAGGATCACCAGCCTTGGGGTGCCTGGGTACCATTTCTGCAGCCTTGTGCAGCTTTTTTTTTGCAGAGCCGTGGGGGGGGGGTGTCGGGAGGAGCCCAGCATCCATCAGGATCGCCGGCCTTGGGGTGCCTGGGCACCATTTCTGCGGCCTCATGCTGCTTTTTTTGCAGAGCTGGGGGGGTCGGGAGGGAGAGGAGGCCAGATAGGAGAGGAGGAGGACAATGTGGCAAATGAAGTTCAGTGTTGGCAAGTGTAAAGTGATGCACACTGGGACAAAAAAATCTCAACTTCAAGTATAGGTTAATGCAGTCTGAACTTGCTGAGATTAAGAGGGAAAAAGATCTTGAAGCTGTAGTGGATAGCTCAATGAAAGTGTCAACCCAGTGTCCTACAGCAGTGAGAAAGGCAAACTCTATGTTAGGGACTATTAGGAAAGGGATGGAAAATAAAACGGTCAATATTATAATGCCCAGGGGTCCTTTCGTAAAAAAAAGGGTGCAGGAGCTCATTAGCATAACTCATTAGCATAACTCATTAGCATATGCCACGTCCCCTGACATCACCAGAAGTGTGTCAGAAAGGGAATGTCAGTTTCAGCCCCATTATATCCTTTGGGCCTTTGAAATCAATGGCAAAAACTCATAGGGTATATGAGGGACTGGAGGAAAGGGGGTTTGAGGGAGAGGCTCCAAACTTGCAGGGTAGCTGCTGGGGCCTCTCCTAGAAATACCCACTAAGTTTCAAGAAGATTGGACCACGGGGTCCAATTCTATGGGCCTCCAAACAGATTGTCCCATCCCCATAGAGAACTATGGAGGGAATGGGGGCAACCTTTTTGGGGGGCCTGTAGAATTGGACCCCCTGGTCCAATCTTCTTGAAACCTGGTGGGTATTTCGAGGAGAGGCCCCAGCAGCTACCCTGCAAGTTTGGAGCCTCTCCCTCAAACCCCCTCCCCTCCAGTGGCTTTTAAAGTTGCCGCCGAATTTCGGCGGCAATTCGGCGGCAAGCTGAATCAGATTAGAGAATTTGATTCAGCCCGTGGCTGCTCTACTGGCCTCTCGCTCCGGCCCCAACGGACCCCTGATAATGCCCCTCTATGGTGCAGCCTCATTTGGAATACTGTGTACAGTTCTGCTTACCACTGGAAAAAGTACAGAGGAGGGTTGATTGGGGGTTTGGGGCACCTTCCCTATGAGGAATGGCTGAAGAGTCTGTGAATTTTCAGTTTAGAAACAAGATAACTGGGGGGTATGATAGAGGTTTATAAAATTATGCACGGGTAGGAGATTGACAGAGGTAAATTTTTCTCCCTTTCCCAAAATACTAGAACTCAAGCATCCAATGATGTCAGGACGGACAAAAGGAAATACTTTACACGGAGTGATTAAAATGTGGCATTCACTGCCAGAGTACATAGTGATGGCCACAGGAATAAACAGCTTTAATAGGGGATTAGATAGATTCATGGAGGATAAGTCCATCAATTGCTACTAGCCATTGGTAATTACTGAGAGGAACTTCCACGTTCAGAGGCACTGAACTTCTGAATCCCAGAGCCAGGAGGCAACATCAAGGGAAGGTCTTGGCCTCTATGACCTGTTGTTGAACATCCAGAGGAACTGATTGGCCAATGCATGAGATAGGATGCAGGACTAGATGGACCACTGGTCTGGTCCAGCCCGGCTTTTTTTGTGTTCTTAAGACAATAATGCAAGGAAAAGTTGAAGGCAGCAGGAAAAGTGGAAAAGCAAACATGAGATGGATTGACTCGATCGCTACTCTATATCTATTCATCACATTTTTATTCTACCCTACCTCCAAGGAGCTCAGGGAAGCTTTTGTGATTCTCCCCATCTCTATATTCATATTTTTACAACCCTGCAAAAGAGGTTAGGTTGAGAGCAAGAGCGTAGACTTTCCAATTTCCCGGGGGGGGGGGGGGGCTGGGCCGGGGGGGAGGGGGAAAAGAGAGAGAGAGAGTAGGGTTGCCAGGTCTTACCTTTTAGAGAGGAGATCCTCATGCTCGCTTTGCATGTGCGCGCCAGGATGATGCCGCCACAAGACCCTCTCCCCCCCCCCGCACTTGGCTCCCCCGCACCCCTCTCCCCACCCACTCCTCCCTCTCTCTCCGGGGGCGATCAGGGTGACTGCCTAGTGTGATGACATCACCTGGAAGTGACGTCATCACGCTGGGCAGTCACCCAGATTGCCCCTAGAGAGAGAGGAGTGGGTGCGGGGGAGCTGGGCAGGGGGGAGAGGCTCTTGCGGCGGCTTCTTGAAGGCCTAGCAGCAGGCGGCGGCCAGGGGCCTGGAGGGCGGGGAAGCACAGCGGCCAGCAGGCACTCATTTCACCTGGGGGGGCTCAATCCCCCCTGGAAAATTTCAGGAGTGGCCCCCGCCCCCGTGCCCCCCCATAGTTGACACCTATGTTTAAGAGAGGTGAACTGTAGGGCATAGAGAGCCAGCATGGTGTAGTGGTTAAGAGTGGCAGACTCTAATCTAGACTCTAATCTGGGTATAATTCCCTGCTCCTCCTCCACATGAAACCTGCTGGGTGACGTTGGGCCAGCCAAAGTTCTCTCAGAACTCTCTCAGCCCCTCCCATGTTACAAAGTGACTGTTGAGGGGAGAGGAAGGGAAGGCAATTGTAAGCCACTTTGAAACTCCTTGCGGTAGAGAAATGTGGGGTATAAAAACCAAATCTTCTTTTTCGTCTTCTAGTGAAGATTTGAACCCAAGCCACTCCAGCTCTGGGTCACTATGAAACACTAGTTCTGCTTAATCCTGCAGATTTTTCTGTATCATATAGTTATACTGCATATCTGCTATAAAACCAACAATACCTGCAAACTGCTTTCAGGTGAACCACATATGAACCCACAAGTACTGACAACTGGGCACTGAGGGGCCACCTGAACATGTACCAGAGGCATCTTTGCTGCTGCTTCTTTCTCTTCACTGCCTTCTCCTTTTTCAAATGGTTGGCCATTTCCACGTGGGTTATTTGCCCTGGACTCAATCCCTTTAGGCAGTGGGGGTTTTCTACTGCTCCCCCATAGCATCAAGATGTTTTTGTGAACCTCTCAGGGCTTCTCTAACTTTCACAAACCTGATTTGCAGCAAAATTTTGGGAAAGAGCCCAGCTGCTGTGTGAGTGGGAAAGTTTAGATTTCTCCAGTCCTGCCCACACAGCAGCCATTTTCCCTGCCCCTGTCCCTACAGCAGCAATTCCCCTACCAACAGCACCTATGTGGCTTTTTGGGTTTTTTATTGGCCAATGACTCATTATATCAACAAAATGATATAATAGTATATTAGTTTCTGTAAATTCCCAGCTTTCGTATTTTTAAAAGCAAGTCTCTAGCCTCTTGTTTAGTGAAGCTATGCCTTTCCTATTTTATCTCCACAATGAAAGGGTCCAGATACTTTTTTTAAAAAAGAACCGGAAAACACAGAATTCACAAGAAATTATATACAGATATAACAATGTTCAATTACAGATGTTTTAAAATATTGAGAAAGTCTTGGCAGCAAGGGGGGCAGTGCTTCCAGTGGAACTAAGGCAGGGAAACCAGCATGTGGAAGCCTCGTTGCCACTGCATATTGCCACAGGAGTGATGAAAATATGCAAGCCTGCCCCCATGTGGAAAGCACAGTGTTTTCACAAATAATCTATGTCTTGCTTCGAGGCTGTGGTTAAGGCAAACAAGACTCACACTAAGAAGGAATCCTTATTTTGATAACTGAAAAGCTTCCCCACACACACACAAACACACTCACATTTCCCCACCCTCACCCAAATAAATGCCAAGGTCAAACAAGGCAGGAAGTGGTCAGACCACTAGCTATATTTCAGGAAAATTCCCAAGAGTTTAGGAATCTCTCCCTTTCTCTTTCATTAAGCATAAAACACAGCTGTAAAAAAAATTCTTCTATAGAGTGAGGGGGAGGCAAAAATCAGCCAAAGGTCTGAGGGATTAAAGACATCTTTTACCTTCCATGTAAAATTTAAAAGAGTAGATACTGTAAACTGCAGTCAATCACAACTATGCTGAGGCATATGATTGCCAACCTCCAGATGGGGGGGCCTGGAGATCTCCCAGAATTACAGCACATCTCCAGATGAAATGTGCTTTCACACACTCTAAATAACACACTTCCAATGCACTTTCAATGCCCTTTGCAACTGGATTTTGCTGTGTGAAATGGCAAGACCCACTTGCAAACAGTCGCTGAAATGGATTGTGTTGGGTTTTAGCCTTTTGAAAGACTGTGTGCACAAACAAGAGCCACACATTGTGTGTTTGATTTTTAAAAATTACTTTACTAAAAGATAAAAGGGCAGGGAACTTTTCGATAAAAGAAACAATGAATACATGCTAATCTCTAATACATGCGTCCTAACAGCTACATGGCTGCGAACAGAGAATTGGCTGCTTCTTAGGCCAAATCTACACCTGTAGTTTGCTGTCTTTTCCTACACCCATTTCACACTGGTTTCAAATTTCACTCCCTGGGTCTGAAGAGCACTAAGCAACAGGATCTGTTTAAAGCAGTGTAATGCTAGCTTGATTACAAGAGGGCAATTAATGAATGTAGATGGTGATTTTTAAACTAGAACAAATATGGTTTGAAACTAGAAACAGATATAGACAGGGTTTTTTGAAACTAGAATGATTCCAGCGGAAAAGTCAGATATAGATTTGACCTTAACCTTCTTCTTGCTCAAAACAAAGAGCAGAAGATCGGCAATAAAACATGTAAATAGATGCATACAAGATCAAAGCATTTCTTCTAATCAGTCTATTGACAGTCAATGAAGAGGTTACAGGTCAATTAATTTTACTAAGTAACACCCCAAGTTTCCAGGGTAAAACTAAAGCTACTCAATTATGTAACGTCCTGTATACTAAATACAACTATAATGACTGAAATGTAAGCAACTTGCAAATGACAACAGATTGAAACGGCATTATTTAGCATGTGTGAAAGCATCTGAAACCAAGGGTTCAGGCTTCCCATCTGTTTTGTGTGCATGAAACATGGGGTGAAATGTGTGAATGTCCGTAAGCACCAGACTTTCTCCAGTAGCTGTTTACTCCGCATCCAGCTCATCATATGACAGGGTGAGTACAACTGGGGAACAGGCGCCAGATGTGGCTGTGTGAATGAGCCAGTTTAATCCATAAGGGAACAGCAACTGTATCGGGCCAAAGTACCCATCTGACCACAGCCTAAGAACACTTGCCCTCATTCTAGGGGCCTTATCTACTGCTAAGAAGCTGTGCTTAGACAGCTGAAACTGCTTCAGAGGTTTCCAGTTATTCTGCCAGATCTTAGGGTACAAAAGTTCATTCCTAAGCAAGCAGCACTATAAAATGGCATTAGTCATGCTAAAGGACAATTTTTCCTTCAGTAGGTATTCCACAAATAGAAAGCCACTACTGAGAAGGTCCTGTCTCTTGTTACAGCACTCACCTTTCTTCAGAAGGTGACGATGTACAGAGCAGGGCCTACAAACAGGACCAAAGTTGTTGATATAACAAAAAGGCAATGTTTCTGAGGCTGAGCACACAGAGAAGATGACTGTCCCTTCCCCAAATACGTAAGAGCAGAGGATAGACCTCTAGGCTAGAGGGTGTGGCTTCTAGATGGGGTTTTAACCCAGAATTCAGCTGACCATTGTGTTGATCTGAACTCTTTTGCTATACACACGTGTGTCTGCTTTTATGTGTGCATAGCCCACTCTTTTGCATTTAAATATTTGCAACTGTTTCCTCAAAAGGCGGTTGGGAGTCTGTTGCCAAGTGAAAATGTTGGCTCTGGAGCTGAATGTTTCAGAGAATGCTCAGTGTTTCCAGTAATGCTCCAGGCTTGGCTACAGAGAGGAGAACAGTATGGGGGACTGCGGGGGAGACAGGAACCAAAGCAGGAAGTGTGCATCGGCGCTTCAGGAAGTTAGCCATACAGGAGCCAAAGCAGCAGCATTCCTAAGCAGTGGAAACCCGAGTCGCTCTTCCTGAAGCATGCTTGGAATATTTCTGGCTTCTCTGGAGCCCTACTGCTGACCTGGCAGCATCAAGGAGTGACTAACTTGTTTGCTGGTCAGGAGAAAGAGGGGGAAAAGACTGTATATTTAAGGAGAAGATGATATTCCATGAGCAGACTCTAACCATGGCTCTGCAAAGAACTGGAAAATCTGTGTGTATTCGCAGATTCTAGGATCACACAGTGTATGCATAGAAACTGATATTGGTGTCGCATTTTTGAAAATTTCAAGATAAGGCAGGGGCCATGGCTCAGTGGTAGAGCATCTGCTTAGCAGGCAGAAAATCCCACGTTCAGCCCCCAGCATTTCACTGCTATGAATTCACTAGGTGGCTTTAAGAACCCACTCTCCGCATAGATTATCTACCCTAGCTCCAAAGCCTTTTTTCCCTGTTTTCCCACATCATTATGGTATATGGGTGCACTTCCCGGGACTTCCCCTGCTTTTCTTCAATCTTTCTAAAATCTGCATAGGTGCAAACTCAGAGCACTGTAAAACTGGGATGGCTGCTGTGGGTGTGGGAGTTCAGATTTTCCTACATACATGGCCAGCATTTCCCAAAACCCTGACCCCAATGTGTCCATTTTCTCCCCCTACCCAGGGTTGCCAGCCAGCAGGAGTTGGGAGAGGAAGCTCTATGATTTTACCCTAGAAAGGCTGATGAAGGGAGAATGGGCTAAGCCTGTCTCTAACAGGCCATTTCCAAAAATTACCAAAAAGCTTTACTCCTTGGCTCCTCATGTTATGGAATTATTGCAGGTTTCCCCTAGTGAATGTTCCATTTGCAGCATTACAGTCCACAGGTCAGCTCTCTGAGGATGGTGTCGGCTTTATGAAGGACAGATTGGACAGAAAAGCAGACTATGCCTGGTGGAAATCCCACAAGGCCACAGCAATGTCCATAAGGGCAGCAGCTACCTTGGCCTTAATCTCTAGAGTAGCCTTTGTGTGATCCCAGAAGCTGGTCCAACTCATTACCAGCAACAACAGAAGGGCAATAGAGGGTGCCAACCATGTTCTCAAAGTGGTCACCTTCCTGGCAGATGCCTCCCTCGAGTGCAGTGACTTTCACATCATGTTCTGTGGTGGCTGCTTCTACAACAAAGTACGCCTTATGGCTTTGCACATGGCAATAGATCTACATTCTGCATCCATAGTAACAGCATAGCCATTCCAGGGTGGAAGACTGTTTGGGGACCATTGTGACAAGTTCCTCATGGGGACTACAGATAACCAGAAGGCTATGTCCAGAAGTCTGCTTAGGGACACCAGGAGAACCTTCCCCTCTCATTTCTTTCATCCCTACCACACCTTGTCCTGGACCAGACCAGATCAAAGGAGGTCCCAGTGGTCTAGCACCAGAGGCTCCTTTCAAAGGGGCATCCACACCAATAGACCATCCCAGTTCCAGCCCTACAAGTCTCACAAATCTGATCAGCTGGCCAAGCAAGGAAAACCATGATGCCAGGGACTTTCTGGTGAGAGGTTGCCTGCAGGAATTCCAAACCCAGTGGCTTCAATCCCAGCCAGACCACTGGGTTCTACAAACCATCCAGTCTGGCTATACCATAGAGTTTCACAGCTTTCCCCTAGACTGCTTCCTTCTGTCCCCCAAATCTATCTGAAAGGAAAAACACTTAAGGAGGACTACAGCTGCCATCAATCACTTTCTGAAGGTACAGGCAATAGAGCCAGTTCCTTCTTGCAAACATCACTCAGGAGTTTACTCCATATTTTTCACAGTGCCCGAGAGAAATTGGGACTGGAGAGCCATTCTCGACCTAAATATGTAAACAGATATGTGGTCCAGAAGCATTTCTTCATGGAGAATCTATCATGGAAGCCTTACTCCCCAAGGCCTTTATGACCTCCATCGACCTCACAGAAGCCTATTTGCACATTACCATATTTCCAGGACATCTCACATTTCTCCAGTTTGCCTACAACAGCTGTTCAGGGCTCTCCCCTTCGGCCTGTCATAGGCTCCTTGGGGTTTTCCCAGGGTTCTCATAGCGTGGGTGGCTCTGATCCATCAACAGGGAATACAAATCTACCTTTATCTCAACAACATTCTAATCTGCTCTCCAACTGGGGAGCAAGCATCCTGGGGCACCCTCAGAACCATTCAGTTCTTGGAAACCCATGGCTTCATTCTGAACAACAAGAAGAACAGACTTACCCCCACTATAGAGACTACAACACCTCGGTGTCATCATAGACACATACAATAACATGTTATTCCTCCCAGAAGATAAAGTTTCAGGATGTTGAGCTTAGCCAAAGAAATGGTCAAAGCCAAGACTGCCCAGCTGATGTCTGTGGCGCGCCTTCAGGGTTTAATGATCTTCTACATAGGATCAGTCCCATCTTCACTCTATCTCAGCAGAACACATCAGACTGACTGAACAGACAGGGAGACCATCAAGAAAAAGAAGAAAATTGGATTTATACCCTGCCCTTCACTCAGAGTGGCTTACAATCTCCTTCCCTTTCTCTCCCCACAACAGATACCCTGTGAGATAGGTGGAGCTGAGAGAGCTCTGAGAGAACTGCTCTTGAGAGAACAGCTCTGAGAGAACTGTGACTGACCCAAGGTCACCCAGCTGGCTGCATGTGGAGGAGTGGGGAATCAAACTTGGTTCTCCAGATTAGTCCACCGCTCTTAACCACTGGTCCACCGCTCTTAACTGCTACACCAAACAAATGGTCCATCAAACGGAATCTGTTCATAGGTTTGGGACTCCAAAGGTAGACTTGTTTGCCTCAGCATCCAATCATCAGGTACCAAGATTCTTCTCCAGATACCATCATTCTTGGTCAGAACGAGTGGATGCACTAACTCTCCATGGTCCAAGGGCCTTCTGTATGCCTTCCAGCCTCTCTTGCGGATCCTGAAAGTTATAAGGAAGATACACCAGGAGGCGAAGGTGATCTTTATGGTTCCAGGTTGGCCAGGCAGGCTGTGGTTTCCATTGTTATTGGAGCTTTCAGTAAAGGCCCCTTGGAAGATCCCAGTGAGCCTGGATATATCGCAGCAGGATCCAGTTTGGCACCTGGATCCAGAGTGGCTCCATCTGACCATGTGGCTCTTGAGAGGAATGGGCCCCTGAACCTAAGCTACTTGCCAGAAGTTGCAGAGACCATCATGGCCTCCAGGAAGGCCTCCACAATGTGCATCTACAATACTACCTGGAAAGCCTTTATGAAGTGGTGCCAGCACAAGCGTGTCAATCCCTTCAACCCGGGACTGGGCCCCCTGCTGGCCTTCTTATGAGACAGCATCCATCAAAATCTGAAAGAGTGCACCCTTTGTTGCCAGGTAGCAGCTATAGCCACAATCATTCTGCAGATAGATGGCACCAGTGTTCCTTCTAAGCTGAGTTAGTGTGAGCTAGGTCACAGGTTTTTAGCCTCTGGCTCACACATTTTTGTCTTAGCTCAGGAAGGATGGCTCCAGAGCAAGCCAACCAGTAGCCAAATCAACTAGTTTATCCAGTAGCCAAATTGCTTGCTCACAACTTTAATGCCAGTAGCTCACAAAGTAGAATTTTTGCTCACAGGACTCCACAGCTTAGAGGGAGCATTGGATGGCACCCCCTTACCAAGACATCCTCATATTGTTCACTTCCTCAAAGGGGTTGTGCAGATCAACCCTTCAGTGATCTACAGGTTCCCCTCATGGAGACTGCAAATAGTTCTTTCAGCCCTCACAAAACCTCCCTTCGAACCCTTAAGGGAAGTTCCCCTTAAATGGCTCTGCATAAAAACCCTCTTTCTCATAGTGGTGACTTCTGCTAAAGAGCGTTGGAACTTGGAGCCCTGTCAGCCAGGAAAAGCCTGTGTGTCTTCCACAAGGACAAAGTGGTGCTCTGGCCATACCCCACCTTTATTCCAAAGTTGAACTCAACTTTCCACAGGAGTCAAAAAATTCATCTCCCATCCTTCTGCTCACATCTTAGCCACCCCAAGGAGAAAGGCTGGCACTCATTAGACCTCCAGAGGGCCCTCAGAATTTACCTCAGCTTTAACAGCTCCAAATAAGGGGAAGATGTCCAGATCAGCCATTAGCTGTGCCATTCGCCAGTGCATCTCCCATTCCTGCAAGTCAAGCAACATTCTAGCTCCAGCAGGCATCACAGCACACTCAACGAGAAGTGCAGCCACTAAAGCAGCTTTTGATCATCAAGCCTCAGTGGAGGAAATATGCAAGGCGGCCACATGGTCTTCAGTTTCAACATTTGTTGGACACCACAAACTTAATTCCTTCTCCTCAGCTGATGCTACCCTTCAGACGTAGTGTGCTGCAGCATGTGGTGGATGATAATTACCGTATTTTTAGCTCCATAAAGCTCACTTTTTCTCCCAAAAAAATTGGGGGGGAAAGTGTGTGCGTCTTAAACCCCCCTCATCTTTCCCAAGCCACAGCACCGAGCAGAGCTAGGTGCGTCTTATGGTCAGGTGCATCTCATGGAGTGAAAAATACGGTAATTCCCACCGGTCACTGGGACACCGCAATTGGAAGTCCCATATCAAGATGCCCTCCTCCTCAGAGTGAGAACAGAATTCTGGATACTCACCATGAGGGTTCCTTCTGCTCTGGGGCTAGGAGGGCATCTTGCCCCATCACCCAAAACAGAGAGAGAGAGAGAAAATGAAAGTCTACCCAAAAAATGGAGTTCTGCGTCTAATGACCTATCCTACCTGCTCAAGCAACAAGGGGAAGATGCTTGCTTGCTCTAATCCTTCTTTAATCCCATTTATACTGTTCCTCTGATATCCGTTATTTTGTTTCTAACAGTGGTTTACTTGTTCTGGTTGTCATTGTATCTCTGTTCTGTTCCTTCCCATTCCTGGGTTCATTAGCCCGTGAGGTAATCTAACTGAGCCAGGGCTATCCCACCCAGGAGACAGGAAGCTGAAGAGTCCCGTGAGGTAATCTAACTGAGCCAGGGCTATCCCACCCAGGAGACAGGAAGTTGAAGAGTCCCGCCTCCCTGAGCAATTGGTGGGAATCACCCATTCCAAGATGCCCTCCTAACCTCAGATCAGAAGGAACCCTCATGGTGAGTGTCCAAGTTTCCGCTTTTCTTTCTTTTTTATTTGAATTCCTAAAATTTTATTCCAAACCAGGTGTGAGGGGGGCATCATGCACATATCCATGTTGTGCTTCATTTGGAGGCCTGAGTAAGTGGTGCTGAACCCTCCATACTCTAGGGTTGCCAGGTCCCCTTGTCACTCCAGCAGGGGGGATTTGGGGGGCATTCCGGGGGTGGGGGGCATTTCCAGAAGCAGGGGAACCCTTGCCCAGACCTGGAGGCTGGCAACCCTACTGTACTCCCACTTCTTATCTGTCTTCAGTCAGTGGCTCCTGCCACTTTTCTTCACTCCCAGTTGATAGCCAAAGTAAGAAAAACAGCTGGAGCAAAGAACAATGGGTGGGGATGGATGGAGTAAGATCTAATAGGGAGGGTGTTCCTTTCACACTAAGGCTCCCATGCTTCCCCTGCTTCTTGTAAAACAGGAGTCCAGTGGCATCTTACAAACTAACAACATTTATTTCACTATAAACTTTTGTTGGTCCAGCCTTCCTTCATCAGATGACTGTGGTGCATCTGATGAGGACAGCTGCTAGGGTTGCCAGGCAGTGCTTGGCGGTCAGCGAGAGAGCTGTGGGTGGGGATATGGAGAGATGCTGTGATGCTGGCTGAAGCGTTAGTTCACTTCTGGTAACAAACGGAAGTCACACAGGTAGCTCTAGGAATCGCTGGAAATTAGAGTGACTCTGTGTCACCCTGGTTTTCCACTGGAGGTGGCATGGGCTGTGATCACATGAGCAGTTTGGCCCGACACAGCCACTGCTCCCCTCTGGATCAAATGGGCACAGTCAGACAGCGACATCTGTCAGGCATTCCCCAGCCACATTTATCCTGCCATAGGACAACTTAGAGCCCCAGTTCAAAAGGCACAACATCAGAAGTGGTGTTTTTGGTTCCCCACACAGTCATTGAGCATGGCCGGATGTCTGAATGTGAAGGAGTGCACGCAGAACGGATTTGGCAGTCTGAACCTGCAGATCCATTCTGCCGCTAGGGAGGGGTTTTTTTTTTAAAAAAAATAATGCCTCTCTGCACATGTGTGCACATGCACACTTATGCGTGCACATGAATTTTGAAAATTTTTTGGCAGCGTGCTGTGTGGCTGAGGTACTGCAATAATGTGGATGCTTTACCACAGGATGTCTCCATGGGTAACCCACGGCAGGTTATGCTGTGTGGCTGATATGCCCCGCAACACTTTAAACCAGTTCAATTAGAGGCGGCACCATATTGTGCCAAGCCGCCAGTGTGACCACAGCCATGGTGCCACAGCCAGCATAGCAGGGGGGGTTGGGGGGGAGTCCTCTCAGTTGCTCAGGGTGGCGGTAAGCAATGGGAGCGGAGGGTAGGGGATCCCTGGCTCCCACCAGGGGAATGAGACCCCTAGCTCTGACTCACTACAGTTGATGCTGAAATAAATTCCAGTAGTGTTTAAAACATCGCTGGTATATTTTGCTGCTACAGTCTAATTCTGCTACCCATCTGGATTTTTTTGTTAGCATGGAGCATCTGATAGCATGGAGCATCTGATAGCATGGAGCTGAGGACTTCTGCCAGTTAATATGACCCACATAGTCATAGTGTTCTGTGCATAGTTCTCTGAAATAATGAGTCTGAAAGATTTCTGCCCTCCCAAGCCTCAAGTTCACTTTAATAATCTTCAGTCTTAATATAGTGAGGGTCTCTTCGTGTTTAAGAATCTAAGTTTAACATAACCCAATTTAAAATTCTGAGGTTTCAGATTTTCTTCATTACCTTCTGTGGATGAATTATACCAGTGCCACTCTGACTGTTCTGAGTATATCCGGCAGATTGTTGGAATACAGATATATCTACCCTACTTGGTAAGCAACAAACAAAACCACTGTTGATATTTCTCTGGGGAAAGAGCCTTCTGAATTCCATTCAGTTTATTGCTGTAGCCTGAGAACCCAATAATGTGGGAACGCCAGTATCGACACAAATCTTTGCATATCCTACATGTCATTGTACTCCCAGCCATATCTATCTGCATTTTGAACTGTCCTCTCATGGTGCAGAACCTAATGATGATTAGTTACACAGACATCCTATGACAATAGAGAAGAGCAAAATTCAGCTTTCAGGGAAGGAAATCCCTGCGCTCCCCAGGAGTCGGTGCATGCCAGAAAACCTCTGCCGTCATGAAGCAGGAAGAGACTGTTAGGAATGAGCAAGGAAGTGGAGCCAGTGGCTCCAGCAGAGCAAACTTTTTAGGGCCGGAAAACTGGAAACAAAACAAAAAAAATTGCTGCGATTTTGCAAAAGAAACCAGTGAAATTTCATTGGGATCCTGAACTAGACAATCTGCTCTCTGGGGTCTCTGGTCTGAATAACAACTAAACAGTTGAATTGCCAGTTATATGTAAGAGCGTCATTTCTGTTACTCTATGAAGAGGACCCAGTGGGACCATCAGGTCAGGGATACTGCAGTTGCAGTCTTTACCATCAATGCCATTAAGCAACCGGAAAGTCTCTGTTTCCTTGTCCTTGCCGTTAACCCTGCTAAACCCATCAGGTGAAGGAACACAAGTCCACTAAAATAGCCGCCGCCGCCGCTCTTAATCTGCAGAGAACTTTGGTGGGGCAACTGTTTTCTTTTTCTCTGGGGAGAAAGGTAAGCTGGGCATAGAAGCCATTCACAGTCTACAACAGTCTGAAGAAGTGAGCAGTGGCTTACAAAAGCTCCTACCCTGCCACAAATTTTGTTGATCTTTAAGGGTGCTACAGGACTCTTGTTCTTTTCTACCACTACAGTCTATAATATATAGAAGAAGAAAAAGAAGAAGAGATAGGATTTATACCCCACCCTTCACTACCCGAAGGAGTCTCAGAGCGGCTTACAAACTCCATTCCCTTCACCTCCCCACAACAGACACCCTGTGAGGTAGATGGGGCTGAGAGAGTTCTGGCAGAAACTGTTCTTTTTCAAGAACAGCTGTGCCAGAAGTATGGCTTGCCCAAGGTCATCCAGCAGGTGCAAGTGGAGGAGTGGGGAATCAAACCCGGTTCTCCCAGATTGGAGTCCGCACACTTAAACACTATGCCAAACTGGCTCACATAGTCTCCTTTTCCAGGCCTTGGTGTCATATGGCAACCCCTCACAAATTTCGCCATCATCTTCATGTGGACTGGAAGCTGAAAGAAGAACAGGAAGTAGTAAGTGGGAATAACCAGTCAGCTTTCACAGCTCAGGGACAAAGTTGCTTGGGTGAAATCACACTGAAAGAATGTGGGACAAAGTCACAGAGGATATCAGTAGCTGTTGGCCATGACAGACAGATGGAACATCCAGGATCAGAGACAGTGTGTTCCCCTGGATGCCGGTGGTTGGAGAGCAAGAGTGGGGGCTTCCCTGAAGCATCTGTCTGGCCATCGTTCAAAACAAAATATGGGACTAGACGGACTTTTGGTCTGATCCAGAAGGCTCTTCTTACTTACTTACTTACTTATTTATTTATTTATTTATTTATTTATTTATTTATTTATTTATTTATTTATTTATTTCAATTTCAATTTCTAGGCCGCTCTCCCCACACAGCAGGCTCAAAGCAGGCTCACAGCAGGTTCCTACATTTGTGACTTCTTTCTTTCTTAGGCTGATGATTTGCACATCATGCCCGAGGCTGGGTCTGCGATCCCCACCTTGTGTAACAGTCCAATGTGAATTGTGGGTTCTCCTCAGTTTCCCCTATGTGTGATGCCCATTTTGGAATCAGAGCATGGTGCATGTGAAGAAGGGTTTTCCCTGACTTGAAAAAACGCTTTTTATACGTGTTGGGGGTGAACTTATAGATACTCATTTTTTCCCCTCACAGCTGGAATGAAAGCACCTTGGAAGTGGCTTTTTCCCTGAGAAAATGGCAGGGGAGGAAAGAGCTAAAGCTTCCCCGTGCCATTCTGTTCCTTGATAAAGCAATCTCAGCAGCTAAATCTGCAACAGAAAATAAGAGGTTTAAAATAAACATGGAAGAAAATTTAATTTACAGTTGAGCCCATATAAGAAATCCTAATGTCTAATTGGGCCATCAGCTGAAGTTGGGGAAGGGATGGGAAAGGCGTGCTTGGTTTAGAGCTGATCAGGCAGCAGCACTATGCGTGTACAGCACCAATTTAAATGGAGTATTTTGAAGCAAAATAAATAGAAAATGTATCAGAATTAAAAACGTATGAACCAGAGATGGTTAGACTTCATATCCTGCTCACAGATCCTTCCTAGAAACTCCTCATAGATTTCCAGTTGCTCTCCTCTGCCATTCTTTAGCTTACATCTTTCTGCAGGCACACCCTTGAAGAGGCGTACTGTGTTGGAGCTGATCTTTGGTCACTGCATATCCAAAGATCTAGAAGTCTAAAGGGGACCATCTTTGAAACAGCAAGAAAAGAACAGGGAGGATCATGGCATCCTGCATTAGAAGTTCTCATAGGACAGGATGATCACTCAGTAGGAGAAAGCCATCCTATGAGGAGGCAGAGGAGGTTTCCCTAGAAATATGTGCATGGATCTATGCAATGGTGGGAGGTTTGGACTGAGACCAATGGGAAGGCGGAGAGAAGGGTGGAGAGCAACATTGTAGGAGGCCAACAGACTGGGAGAGGAAGTTGGAGGAGAGGGGGGAAAGGGTGAGTCCCAAAACCTTAAAGAGCAATTAGTCAAAGCTGAATTGTTTTTCTAAACTCTTAACAAAAACAAAGAGTGGGGCATGGCCCAGATGGTGCCAGGGGATCAAATAAACGTCGCACTCAGGAAGCAGGTGCTACTGGGAATGTTTCCTGCCAGCTTCACTGCTGCTCACAGCCACTTTTATTATTTGTTATTTTTCATGACTGCAGCTGGGGTTTCCCTCCAGCTGTGTGGAAATATGTCTAAAGCTGGTTGTTGCTGGAAAGAAGGAGAGGGAGGACTCATGAGGGCTGATCAACAAGCCTGTAATGTTAGAATTTCTTGGGGAAAGTATAAGGAACCATCTGGATTTGCTTTTCCTGGTGAGGCTGGGATTTCTTTGTCTAGCCATGAAAAGGTCCCCTCTCTCAGCTTCTCTAGCTAGGCTCCCCCCCCCCCCATCATTGTGGAATTGTATCCATGCCATTGTTCCTTCCAAAACAGATAAATGGCTTCATTTTCATGAGGCACTGAAGGGAGCTAAGGAATGCTTAGTCCAGGGAATACGGAACAGATCTTGTGGCATCTCTCTTCAGAGAAATCCCTGTAGTGCTTTCTGATCACCCTTGTCAAACCTCTCATTTTTATGCAGCTTCTGCATCTCCATCTGTTGTCATTTCAGCCAAGGTTTCTGGGGCTGCAGGAAGTCCCAAACAACTGTAATTGTCCACTGTGATCAGTGTCCATGAGGTATTTCATGCTTCTGGGAATGCGGGGGATCTGATTTTGAGAAATCCTTATTGGTCCAATCCAATATCTATTATGGAGCTATATCATTCGTATAATGCTGTGGGTCTTAGAGAGGTCTAGGGTTCGTTGGATTCACAAAGTTGGGTCATTCTCTAGAACTGCATTCAGATTTTTCTGTATGAAAGAACAATTTGTTAAATATATATTGATGTTGGATTGGTCTGAATATGTTAACAGTGGTGGTGATGGGGCAAGGTGATCCTTTAAACAGTTAGCTTTATAATTCACGTTCTACCAAGTGATCTGGGTTAGTAATTTGGACAGCTCACCATGACAAGAGAAATAAAGGAAAAACTTCTAAGTACTCACCAAACTTTGTCCTTTGTTGGAAGCCAACACAGGTAAGACAGGCGAAACTGGTTTTAATCTGTAGCTAAAATATACTCTGAAATGTGTGTTGTGTGCTTAACTCATGATGTTCATAATTCAAAGAGCAAAATGGAAAGCGAGTAAAATGCACTTGGAGCAGCAGCACAGTGAAAACTATCCCTATGATCTTGTCTTCACCATCTGCCCATGAGTTTTGTACCAGTTATAGCACTGAAGGTCCATTTGGACCTCAGCTTCCCAAGCATGAAAGCAATCAGTTCCCACAGGAAAGGTCATTAAAGGGTGGACACCTGATCTTCTTGGAACTATAATGCATCCCACCCAACTGTTGTTCAGCCATCAGGGAAAAATAACCATAACCTGTGATGTCAAGTGGGCTAAAGATTAGCCAGGTCTGACCTAGGAACTGTGATACACTGTGTTCTGTACCCTGGAGCATTCAGAACTCTGCAATTGGGTCATCAGTGAAGTGCAGAGCAATTCTGTTCACTTCTCACTGCAAAGTAGTATGACCTTTCAGACATGGACTTCTCTATTTGTTCTCGTTCTGTTCCTTGTTGCTTCATTGCATGTTTGAGTCTGGCCCACTCCACCCACCTGCCTCTGTTACAGGACAAGTCCATTGGTAGAGCTCCATCAAACACAGCAGCAGAGGATTGTAGGCGAAGCCTGATGCCTGTAGGAAAAGAAATGCAAACTAAATCAGTCAGTTTTGTTGGCAAAGTCTTTGCTGATTAATTCATTTCAGTGCTCTAACTGTCCTATCTCTAGTTATCAGATGAGCCCCAAGATTTCTTGTTTCATTCCTCTTGCTAACCCTGCAATCAAAGTTATGATGATTCCCATTTAACCTGTGGGGTACTCAGGCAGAGAGGCAATTATACCCCAATATCACCAGTTATATCTATGTGAGGAAATCCAGGTTCAAGTCAAATACTCTCCTTTGGGCTGCACTGATCCAAAGGAGATCCAGTCATGACATACACTGTCATCTGACTGCAGCCTCTCAAAAAACATTTCAGCAGTAGGGTTATGAGTAATGCACATTCTTTCCCGTTTCCTAGGGTGAAGGCAGATGTCTGTCTACTGCATGCTCACTGCTTACAAACGTTCCACATGGCAGCTCTTAACCGCATGGGAAGGTGGCCTTCTGTAGGCTCCAGACAGGTGGTGAGCCAAGCCTTATCTCACTCCTGCAACCCATTGGAAACCTTTGGAAACGGAACAGTGTGGAAAAGCTCAGGTCATCATGTGGCCAGATTTCTCCACTCACCTGTTTCCCAACTCTTTCCAGACAACCAGCTCCCTGTTCAGTTAGAGCGACTGCACAGGACTTTTAAAAAGTGGTAACCATACCATAAGGGTTTATCTGCTTTCCAGATGCCTCAACTTTTTATATATATAGCCAAATTTGCTCATTAAATAAGCATTTGTTGCATTTCTGACACTAGGAGTTTGACACAGTTCCTCTTCCCTCATGCCTACCTGAACCATTTTGTGAATTCTCGTTTGTTGTTGTTGTAGTCGTTTTAATTGATCTTTCTTTCTTTCTGCTGTGTGTATCTAGTGCAGGGATGCTCATCCAGGTTTATTTTTCATTTTAAAGGCAAGTAGCAAAAAGAAACAAAGCCATCTACTGCTACACCATTTTGTAAACCTTTACCAATTTTGTCCTGCGTGTGCCTTGCCATTCCATTCAGTGAATCTTTTAGAGTGATTTTAATAAAATATCCCTGATCGCCCATTTAATTTCTCTAGTAAAAAAATGTAGCAACGGGTCTGCTCAAGTTTATTTATTTATTTACTTGTTAGACTTTTACCCTGCCCTTCCAGCATAGCCAGCTCAGGGCAGCTTACAACAACATAAAAATACAACAAGACAATACCATATGCAATATAAAATCTAGTGATGCAAAAATTTAAAACCATAAATAACACATATAAAGTGCTAGCATTTAATTCCTTGGCATACAGCCAGCTTCTTATGCACAATTCCCATTAGATGACCACGGTACTCGGGTCGGGCTATAACTGAACAGAGAGGAGGGCCCCAGAGGGGTCGGGGCTCACTCGTCATAGCTGTCAGATGTCGACGTTGACAGTGGCGGTAGTGGTGGTAATGGTGGTAGCGGTGGCGGCTCCAAAAGCCTGGCGGAAGAGCTCTGTTTTACAGGTCCTGCAGGGCCCTGATCTCCTCCAGGAGCTCATTCTACCAGAGTGGAGCCGCCACCAAGCCTGTTACCAGCCTGGCCTCCTTGATGTTCGGGATGACCAGCCAATTCTGGGTCCCTGATCGCAGTGCTCTGTTCGTTAAGACAACCAGAACCTTAATCATTGTTAGAGGGTGTCACTCTCCTGAGGAGTGCACAGCTATCCACAAATTTTTATCCTTTCTTCACTTCTAGGGTATCATGCAAAAGCAGGACTATCCCACTATTAGGGCATTTGGGTTGGGATATTCCTGAACCCCAGGAGGTGGTTGGAGCTGGGTGTGTGATACAGCAACTTTGCCAAGGCAAAACAGCTCTGTGTCTGTTTGAATTTTGATGGCGACCTCCTGAGAACCCTAGGTCCATTGCCGTGAGTTCCATGAAGGCAGGCAGGTGGTATTTAACTGAAAATAAATCTTGCATTATTTCCATTGAACTGGGGTTTCTGGCACACAAATATGACATGAAGTCAGGGTACATTTCATATGAAAATGCTTTGAATGTGCATTGGATATTGGTGTCCCTTGATGCCACACACTGGTATCAGAAGGCAGAGAACTTGCGGACAGCAGAGTGCACAATCACCTCAGAGAAGCTCACTTGTACCATAATACAATTTTCATCCTTTTGACAACCCAAAGCCTGTGGTCAGAGCAGTGGAAAGCTGTCTGCTTGGACTTATCTTGCCCTGTTCATTGTTTATGAGATCAGGCCTTGGAAAAAGAAACTGTTGCTCTCCGGGCTTGCTCTTAAGAGCCTCAGGATGCAGATTTTCCATGAACAGCCATGGCTGGGTGTGTACTGCTGTGAGCTTACGAAGGCCAGCGATGGAATATACAGCTAAATATATCAATCCGGAAACAGCTGAATGGCAAAGTCCATGCATTTATTACAGTTCTGCGGTTAGTTCATGCAACATGAACACTGAATTAATCACCCTTCTTTCCTATTGCGGTCACTAATAATGACCCACCCTCCGTTAGCCTAAAGAGAACACCCCATGGATTCTTTCATGACAATCTAAGCACCTGCCCAGTGATAGGAGGATCTTCCATATCAATGGCAGCAACCTCAATTACATTTCCTTCTGCAGCCTGGATCTGTATTTTTGGTGTGTATACTTCCTATAGTGTGCTTGGTGTACGGAGTGCATTTTAATAATGCTCTTGTGCAGCAAGCATCTGAGGAGTGCCATTAATCTTCCATTTTAAAAATGAAGATGTCTGAGAGAGACTTGCCAAAAGCCATTGCATCAGACCAAGGAGATCCAGGTTCGGATCCCCATTTAGCCTTGAAGCTCAGTAGATAGTGACCTTGGGCTAGTCAATCCCCGCCTAACCCACTGAGAGGAAGAAATGGAAGATGATGGACCATATACAGTGGCCTGACTTCTTTGAAGGAAGAACTAAATTCATCCTATAATGAATACCATCAGCACCAGGGTGGTGGCAGCTCTCCCACATGCCAGGGATTTTAGTTCCAACACATTAAAGGAGGGATTCTCAAACATTTTTGACAAAAGCCACATTCATGATGAGCAGTTTACAACCCAGGAAAAACAGATCAAGTACTAATTCTGACACTCACTGAAAGATCTTTTCACCCTTTGTAGTGCCCCAACTAGAGTGACCAGTTTTGTGCTTTGGAAAATCCTGAAGCTGACCCTCGGTGAGGCTGATCATGAAGAAACATGAACTCATTGCTTCAGGAAGAAAGAATGGGAGCAATTCCACTGATGGAAGTAATTTCCATTAGTGGAGCATGACTTGCTTGCCTTCCCCTTCTCCAGATGCTGGTCCCAGGGGACAGGGGCCCTCAGAATCAACTTAGGTGGAGCTGGTCATCTGCAGTGGGAGGGGGAATTAGCAAAAACTGTCCACCTTCCATCCACAGAAATCTTCCCCCAGATCCAACCCATCTAGTCCAACTTCCTGTAAGGGCAACTTTTTGAGACTTTGTCCATTCCTGACTGATGTCCACCAGTTTTCTTTTAATGATATATTACATTCCACTCCTGCTGGAAACTAACAGCAGTATATATACTGGATTCCTAGACCATATCCCATCCCAGCACTAAGCAACAGGCCTAGAGTTGCTTAGCTTCAGGCAGATCGTTGCATCCTTTGCCTCCAACCATTCCTGGGAATATGATGGAGACTTCAAGTGACTGTGATGCAGACTATAGATTTTTATAATCAGTGCTGCCCCTAATTATCAGGGTGAGCAATGATTGTTTCTTATCTTATTCACCCATGCTACAGTTTTGTAAGATAGGTCACTATTATGGATTTCCTGTTACCAGATCGTGGAGGGAACACTGAGGTGAAGAGATGCTGGTTGAGGCCGTTGCACGAGTGTCTGAAATATAATTCAGACCTGAGGCTCCCTAGTGGTTTCGTGGGTACAGAGTTAGACTAGGGCTTGGAATACCTGTGTTCAAGTCACCTTAAATAAAGCCATATATTTATATTTTACTGCACAGGCTGCCCATAGGGTTCTGAAATCGATTCAAAGTTCTGGTTCTCACCTTTAAAGCCCTTTATGGTCTACAAGCCTGAGGGACTGCCTTTCCCCGCATGTTCCCCAGAGAGCACTATGATCAGGGTCCCAAAACGTTTGGCCCTACTGGGCCGCAGCAAAGCCAGGCTGGCCTTCGCCAGGGCCTTCTCAGTGGTAGCTCCATACTGATGGAATAAGCTTCCGGAAAACAATCAGGGCCCTGTGGGACCTTTTACAGTTCCGCAGGGCCTGTAAGACAGAGCTCTTCCACCAGGCCTTCAATTAGCGAGCCGCACCTCACAAACTAGGGCCCTGGCCCCAATGCTAACATCATCACCAACAGCCTGCGCACTGCCAATATGACCCAGACTGAAATGCCAGCCTTCTGTATTTCTATGCTGATGCTACTGACACCTCACCATCGTTATACAATTTGTACTAGCACTTTATGTAATATTTTCATATATTTATATTTCATACATTTTTTCTGCTTTTCTGTCTAATATATTTTATGTCAGCTGTCCTGAGCCTGCTCCGGCAGGGTGGGTGGAATATAAATTAGATAGATAATACTCACTGACCTTGGGTGAGTCACTCTCACTACCTCACCTACCACACAGGGTATGTAGTGAGGATAAGATAAGGAAGAATTATGTATGCCATCCTGAGCTCCTTGGAGGAAGGGCGGGATTTTTTAAATTATTTTTTTAAAAGGATGGATGGGTGGTTCCCATGGCTCTCAGTATGCAGCTAGCTTGAATCCCTGTTCAATTTGGCCATACGCTGAAGAAAAACTGCTGCATCACTTTCCTGCCAGTGTTTGATGTGGGTTAAAAGATCTGTGCACATGTTGAAGCCATCACATGATCTCTCCAGAACACAGTCAAACTGAATAAATACTTCATGTACATACTTCTGACCATGTCTAGATGGGTTATGTGAATCATCCCTAAATGCTCTGTTGGCTGGGACACATCATCTACTGTCTACTGGCCACCCCCCTCCCCTTGTCATTTGACATCTGCCTTTCAAACTCAGAGCATGAGGGCTGAAATTCACAGGATTTCCTGACTTCTATCCCAGCCTTTTGAGCAAGCGCTAGATCAGGCTGCTCCTCTGGGGGAAAAGTAATGGCCTGGTTCCCAGGATCCCTGATCAAACATGGAGCCATAAACATTGGAGCAAGATGTTTCTCGGCCTCTGCCCAGCTACTTCAGCGAGAGATTATTACCTTCCAAATGGCTGGTGTGAAGTGACCTTGAGACACAGGGTTGATGCCTGGCTCCAGAACAATAGGAAGGAGCTGGCAAAAAGGAAACCCTTTAAGCACCAGAGGGTAATCACAGAACCAGGGGGAGTGAAGGGCAGGAAGCTCCTGTGTGCCTAGAGGTCATAAGTAAAGCCATGACAGATCTTACTGGGGCCCATATATACAAACGGGGAATATGATCCATGTTTACAATTCCTGTGTTGTCACACATTCCCATGCATGCGAGGCTGGGGTGGGGGGGAGGACTGCACTGCGTCTCTGTGCTGATCACTCCTTCGATTCTTGCTTAGAAGACGGGATCGTGCTTCCATGCTGTGTTCACTGCTGAAATGCATTTGCATGATCCGCATGGGGTTAATTGAATCTTGGGTATACCTTTAGTGTAGCGAACTCCTGTTGCTTTAGTATAATTATTATCATCGAGCTGTCAACAGTCATTGCTACGCTTAGTTCATCAGCATCAGAGTTATGCAGCAATTTGGACATGTGTTATGGTGATTTTGTAGCATTGACACAAGGCAGTTTCTGGGAACTTCTCATGCTCACATAACTCTCTGCAAGTTCTGAAAGAGCTTCTACTCAGCTTGCGCTGGTGTCCTCCTTATTTTTCAGCCTGAGTAGTAGCTAGACAATCTCAGCAAACAACAAGATATTCCATTGTGGGAAATTACTAGTAATGCGATCTAAGCCAATTCCATTGTAGTTTTAGACTGGAGTAACTAGGAATGCACAGTAAGACTGTCATTTTGTTCAAGAAATTGTAATCCAGTTAATCATATGTTTACTCCATTCATCAGCTACTCAGTGGATGAAAATGGCTTTACGTAAATATTTTTGGAGGAAAAAAATGCTTTCTTCATTTTTAGAAGATGCATGGCATGCATGTGTCACAGCAGGTACCATATTAGGACAAGTATTCCCTTGCCTTCCCTCTCACATGAGGGAGAAGGGGGAATGCCCTTTTGGAAATGGCCCCTGGGCTTTTAATTTTATAATTAAAATAATTAGCTTTTTACAAAAAAAAATTATAATGCCTCATTAATCAGGAGCTCCTTTAGTTAATCGAAAGAGTTTAAAACAAATTACCTTCCTTGACCTGGATAGCCCAGGCAAGCCTGATCTTGTCAGATCTCAGAAGCTAAGCAGGGTCAACTCTGGCAAGTACTTGGATGGGAGACCTCCTTGAAACACCAGAGGCAGGGGCAGGCTTTATTCAGTTACCTCTCTAAATATCATCCAGGCCCCCAGTAGGGATCAGTCACCAGAGGTTGCCATGACTTACAGGTGCGTGTGCACACAACAAACACACGCACATATAAGAAAAATACCAAAAAACATTTTTTAAACCCAGCTAACCTAATTGATTAATCAACTAAATTTTGCAGTCCTGCAATTTACATGGCACTGGATTTCTATTTTTGGAGGGATTTCTTCCTGTACTTCCTGTTCGTTGCTAAAGCACCAGATAGGGATTATGGGACACTCCTATGTACATTGACCCAAGAAGATTATCACAGTTCCATCAGTGCTGATTTAAGGCATCAATAATGAACATCTGACTGCATTGTCCTCGGTGGCAATATCAAAAGGATCAGTGAATGCACTGCTGCACCAAAAATTGCTCCAGATAGAAGAATGCCAGCTTTCTCAGCTTCATTTTGTGTCGCTCAGACCCACTGATCTCACACTTGTAGTAATGTGGTCCTTATCCACTGCTTCCCTACTTCAAAAGACGAGACTGGCTTTTGTTTTACAGTTTTCTTGCTCATACTCAAAGGGAGCAACAAAAGACAAGAAGGGGCTGTGGCTCAGTGGTAGAGGATTTACATGTGCAGAAGGTCCCGGGTTTAGTCCCTGCAGTCTCCAGTCAGAGATATCAGGTAGTGGAGGAGGGAAGTGCTCTCAAGTCACAGAGCCAACATATGGCATTTTGTATGGTTTCCAGGGCAAGAGAAGAACAGAAGTGGTTTGTCATTGCTTGCCTCTGCATAGAAACTCTGGGCTTCCTTGGTGGTCTCCCATCCAAGGACCACCCAGGGCCAACTTTGCTTAGTTTCTGAGATTTGATGAGATTGGGCTAGCCTGGGCAATCCAGGACAGGGTGATCAGATGTGAATCACCTGGGACCTTGAAGAGCTGCTGCCATTCAAAGGAGACAGTGCTGACCTTGATAAACCAAGAGGCTTTTGACTCGGTATGAGACAGTTTCATGTGTTCAGCGAGTGGCACTGTCTAGCCAGAACACGCCATTCATGCCATGTTATAATGGTGTTTCTTTTCCGTTGATTGCACTTCATGCCATTGATCAGCTTTTACAAAGGGGAAGCAGATCTAGGGGAAAAAACCCGGAATCCCAACCAATGCTCCCTCTAAGCTGTGGAGTCTTGTGAGCAAAAATTTTACTTTGTGAGGCTACTGGCATTAGCGTGAGCGAGCGGTTTGGCTACTGCACAAATTAGTTTGCTCTGGAGCCATCCTTCCTTAGCTGAGACAAAAATGGGTAAGCTGGAGGCTAAAAAACTGTGAGCTAGCTCACACTAACTCAGCTTAGAGGGAACACTGATCCTAGCTATGGGGTAGGCACCCCTAGCCCAAGTTATCTGTGAAAAGCAAAATCGCACATGCATTGCATTGGGTATGAAATGTATGTAGGAGAGCAGGCTTCAAGGCCTTGCTCAGCTCTGAAGCTCAGGACATAGACTTAGGATAATCAAGCTCTCACAACCTAATCTACCAACAACACCCTTTCAAAGCTGTGGTGAGGATAAGTGAGATATACTAAGAACATAAGAACTGCCTTGCTGAGTCAGACCACAGTGGCAGTACAGTCCTAAACCACTGAGGTCAATGGGCTTAGAAAGGTGTAGCTTTGCTTTAGCTTGCCTTGTTCATCGCCTCCACAATTCTGTCCTCCATAATGCCCAGCCAAATGCCTCTGGGAACTCACAGACAGGTAAAGGAGGTGGCAAACATTTTCTGTTGATTGTTCCTCAGTATCTGGTTTTTTGGGTGCATCCTTCCAGTGAACAGGAAGGTTCTATTTAACTGTCATGGCTAACAGTCATTGGAAGACATCATCCTTGGATCTTCTTAGATCCTTTGAAAAGCCAGTTAAACTTTCTCACAGCCTACTCTAGTCTGACTTAAGATAAGAATCCTTAAAACAAGACAAGCCATTAACCATAGTTAAGTATAGCGTGTGAACATATGAATAACAAAAGATTACCAAATCAAATCAGTTAGGGAGAATACTTCTGCCAAGTGTTTATTTGGAAAGGAGTATTCAAGTATTTGGGCTGCAGTGGCTCAGTGATTAAGATGCTGAACTGCAGACCGGAAGATTGGTAGTTTGGCAATTCAAAACCCAAGTTGCTGCATGACGGAGTGAGCTTCCATCTCTGGCCCCAGCTCCTGGCAGCCTAGCAGTTTGAAAGCAAGAAATTGCAAGTAGATAAATAGGTACTGCTTTGGTAGGAAGGTAACAGCGTTCCGTGTGCCTCAACACCTAGTCATGCCGGCCACATTACAGAAACGTCTTTGGACAGCGCTGACTCTTCAGCTTGGAAACGGAGATGAGCACCGCCGCCTAGAGTCAAACTCAACTGGCTTTCAAGGAAGGGAAACCTTTACCTTTACTATTCAAGTTTTAGCAGCCCTTAGAGCCCAGACTGTCCTGATCTTGCCAGAGCTTAGAAGCTAAGCAGGGTTGGCCACAGTCAATACTTGGATGGGAGACTACCGAGGCTGCTATGCAGAGGAAGGCAATGACAAACCACTTCTGCTCATTTCTTGCCTCGGAAACCCCAGGAGATGGAACTTCATCACTCAGCTATGACTTGATGGCAAAGGAACATCTTGAAAGTAGAATTTTACATGCAACATTCAGAGAACAAACTAAATGCATGCCCAGCAATGCATATAGAGCATACACATACAATAACAGATAGGATATATCCAATAGCAACAATCCGGGGGGGGGGGGTTAAGTGTACAGAGATTTCAGGTGCCCAGGCCTCTTCTGCTTTGGTCTACATAGGCAAAGAGGCCAAATGCCTAAAGCAGAGTGTGTTGTAATAAAGCTCTATCACAAAAGCATTGTTCAGTTTTGATGAGAAAGGGTGGAGGATAATATATTTTGGAAAAGAACACCGGAGGTAGAGGCCATTATGGCAGACAGAACACGGGCTGTCCAGAGTAGCTCCTCCCTGTCCTTCCCTTCACCCCCCTTGGAGCTTCTTCTCATCTGGGGTGGGGAGGAGGAATCCAGCTTCCCAGGTAATGCAGGGAGCTGGCAGCAACTACACTGGGAGGATGTCATGGTGAAATCAGTCAAGCTATTTATAGGCGGCTAATTGATTAGGGTGGTAGCAGCCAGAGGAAATGACTTTCAGGACTGACAGAGAAGCATGGTGTGAAGCCAGTTTCGGATAGAGACTTTTAAGCAATCAGTGCCTTTCAGACTCAGGAAAGTTGAAAGTTTGGGGGGAAGAAATGATGTGAGCAAAGGCCAGCAATGAAAAGCTATAACTAGAAAATCTGGTTAGCACAGCTTTCCCTAACCATGACATATCTCATACTGTTCAAAAAAGTCTGGGCACCCAGAAATCCTTGCCCACTCATAAAAGGTAAAGTGTTCCATAAAGTCGCAACCGACTCACGGCACTGGCAAGAGATGAGCAGAGGTGGTTTGCCCTTGCTTTCCTCTGCGCTGCAGCCACAGTCTTCCTCGGTGGTCTCCCATCCAAGTATTGCCCCTGTTTAGGTTCCAAGCGCTGACAGAATCAGGCTAGTCTGGAGTATTGGGGCTGCTATTCCCATTCATAACCCTTGAAGAAATACCACAATTTTAATAGGATTTCTAAAATCAAATAATTAGTTAAGATTTTAAAAAATCACAAGAACCCTGCTGTGTTAGATGGAGATCAATCAAGTCCAGCATACTGTTTACAACAGCATCCCATCAGATGTTTCTCAATATTTACAAGCAGGACATGGAAGGGACAGCCTCCACTTGTTTGTCCCCCACAGGTGGAATTCAGAGATACACTGCCTTTGTACTTGGAGGTTCTACCATTTATTCATGTAGATTCCTTCATGGCTGCTGCAGAGACATGATGGGCTGCTTTTCCTATGTTAAAGAAGACAGCATATGGAAAAGAAACATATGGAGGCATCATTCCATGGCATAGCTGTGGCTTTCTCTATAGGCTGGATCCAATGAAGTGCTAGTGGAAGTTGCTTGCTGACATGGATTATTGTGGGATTTTGCCGTTAAAATAAGGCTGGGGCAAAGTAAGAGGCATACTCTGTATGTTAGATTCAAAAAGTTACTTTACTAAAAGGTTAAGTTTTTTAAGGGTAGGGAACGTTTGGACAAAATTAATGTAAACAATACATCATAGCATCTTACTAATGCCAACAGTTACATTGCTAGAGAAATAAGATAATGGCTACTCTTCTCCTTGGTGAGCAACAAAGACCAGTAGGTCAACAATAAAGATTGTGAATACATGCATACATGATCAAAGCAATTTCTACAAACAAGCTGCTAACTGACCAGTAGAAAGGTTACAGGTCAAAACACCTCCTACAAAGTTATCCCCTGCAGAGTAAAGGCTTGTTCTAAGTGGATACAGGTTACATGACATGATGTCCTGTTTACTAACAACTAACAGTACCAGTTAACCTCATATTGACTGAAATGTAAGCAACTCGTAACTCCAACAATTATTCCCACCTCCATCACCACCCACCACCCCCTAAAGCCTCCCAAAAGCTGATGTTGAAAGTCACAAGACGTGCATGGACAAAATGCCACACAGCTCAGAAGACCACAGTGAGAAGTGGGAGTTGGGTGAGCTTGTCCTCACCTTGGTCTTGTGGCAATGTTGCCTTTTTCACCAATGGAAGGAAAATAAGATAGACATTTCCCTCCTCCTCTTCCTCCTTACTGCAGCTGCCCCCAATCTGCATGGCTTTTGTCCTGCAATGTATAGCATCTGCTTTTCAGATGTTGGAAGGGCTGCCGGGGAAAGGAATAGCACAGGAAAGATCTTCACCCATGAACAATGCCTTGGGGTCAGGCTTCACTGAATCCAACCCAATGAGTTTGCCTCAGGTAGCTGAACTTAATAGCTAGGTTCTCTCCTCCAGCCTCTATGCTGAATATCAGGACTCTAATGTAAGTACTTTGTTGAAATCCACTGAATATTACCCCAAACTTTGTGATGTTTGGCTGCACAGTATTGGCAGAGTGAGAATCATTAGCATGATTGATATAAAGAATGTTGAACTTCCTGCAAAAAAAACCCTACAGATGGTCAAACTCAAAAGACTTATGTTCATTCCTCAACACTTCAAGCCACAAATACTCCAGTTACATTAGATCTATAACCATCCCAGATCCAGTTTCACTACTAGCACTGCCCTGCGCCTCCCTAATTTACTGATCCAGTGACTGATCTTGACCTCTGTCGATGAATGACACAACCACAGTCAGATTTTTGCGGAGCGATTTATACCGCCCTTCTTGCTCCATTTTTAGCAAATGCAGTGTAAAATCAGACCTAGGTGATCACTTGTTCATTTTACGCCATGTTGTTCATCAAAATTGGCTCCCAAAGCAGTTTGTAAGTAAAGTTCATCACCATTCTTAATTAAAGGCAATGGCTGAGACACACTGTTCCATTATAAGTTACTGGTTTGTTTGTTTGTTTGTTTTATATAATGAAAGAAGCTTTACCAAATACTACAACATCCGGTGGAACCTGTCAGGATGCATCACTGAGAAGCCGGGACTGCCCGCTAGCAGAGATATTGGGGAGGGGAGTATCCCAGTCCTCCATTCTCACCCTCACCTTCTGTCTACTGGTGGCACCATATAGCCAGGCCCTTCGGTAACCTTGAAGTGAGACTCGAATATACCACCTTTAAAGATGCTGCCTACTTGTCAACTTCTTGACCATCCCATCACCTCCTGGCACACTGGGTGGACTCCATCATCTGAAAAGTCAAAACGTTCAGCTCTACAACTGCTAAGAGGGCATGGTTCTTTCCCCTTCCATTTGGCATGCAGGAGATAGGTAAATGCCAAAACACAGTAGTGCAAGAAGGAGGCCAGCTTTGCCTGTGTTTCGCCATGTGGCCTGTCCAGGCAAGAGTAGTGAAGCTGGTGAGAGTCCGGCAGGAATCCTCTGTCTCTGAGCTTGCTCATTTGGAAGTGGTGCTCTTTTCAACGGTCCTGTTATCAGATGGAGCATTTCCTTCATCAGTGTTAATATCCATGTAGCGAAACAATGAAAGGGCTTCCTATCAGTTCCAAATAGGACGTGAAAAGCTCTCAGCGTTAAGAGTAGAGGATGCTGGAATAGGGCAATGGGAAACGCCTGAGTCACTGAAATGCCTCTTTGATTCCAGTAGTCTGATACCTTCAAAGGGGGGCGGGGAGACAGACAGACAAAGCAGCTTGCTAATGATCTGATCTGAGAGACAGGAAAGGAAAAGGTATATAGCGGGGATTCTAGGACAAAAACTGGTGGGGGAATATGCAAGCTGGTGAGCTGAAAAGCTGTTATTTATTATCTGACGAAGGAAGCTTTGACTCCTGAAAGCTCATAGCCCGAATGACTTGTTGGTCTCTAAGGTGGTACTGGACTCAAATCTAGATGTTGATTTTCAAGTGTATTTAGGGGCATTAACCTCCAAAGAAAATGAATGTCACTTGACAATCTGAGAGAGATTGGTCTCTCAGCAGGGAGCTGCAGCCAAAATTGTGCCTCACCAATATAACTGTATATTTCAGGTTTACAAAACATTTCACGGGCGTGCCTTTTTAAAAAAAAAGCATGAAGTGGCCCTAACTTTGCGACCTACGTTGCCACACCTCTTACCAAAGTCGACTGGAAGTATAGGTGCTTACCTCAGGGATGAAATTGACCCATTAACTTCAGTAACTTCACAGAGGGATTGGAGTATATCAGCTGGCAGCCGTGGTTTTTAATCGTTTTCTGCTGGAAGTACGTCAGGTAACACCACAGGCATAGAGGCCATGAGTACAGGCAGATATTAATGATGCTCTTGTCAGTGTGTAACGGGAGCATGATAGATTGCAATGCCCTGCGATTCCACACAATGCAAGACAATGCAGGACAATGTGATGCAGTACAATAAAATGCAATACAATGCGACCGACTGCTCTGTAACTCAATACAATGCAATATCACCCAGAATCAGACAATACCGTCGGTGAGCAGGGGAACAGAGTGCAATACAGCCTATTTCAATTGCAGCACAGAACAATTTCCAGTGATAACACCGCCAAAGCAATTTGGAGTGTGGGAGAATTTTTCTCCCCCATTTATTCTGATGTGAAAAGAATCAGGTTTAACGTCACACTACATTAATTATGGCTTGTTTGAAAGATTCTATTGCAAGACAGCCACTTCTTCCCCCGACAAACTGGGTGCTTGCCTTGTCAGGACTTACACATTTCTCGGAAAGCAATGTGTGCATATTACCGTGCGTGAAAACTTTGTGCCAGTTTTGCCACCAGGGCACATATCTGGAAGCCAGTGGCATAGTAAAACAGACATCCACATGATGTTATAAGTGCAAGCCAGAGATAAGAGTTCAGTTTGGCTATTCCCATGATTGGTCTCTCTCCCCCCCCCCCCCCCCATACAACTACGTGCATCAAAGCACTGTTTTTCACAGAAGAGCATTCAAACAAGAAATCCCCTCACCTTTCCCCACTGGATTAGGCTGCTTGCATCCTAAACTGGATTCAAGGGCTTGCTGGGAGGTGACAGTATTTCCCTTCTGAGCCAACATCATGATTTGCTGGGGAAATGCCATTTCACAGCAAGTGGCACTCCAGCATGGTGCACCATCATCGGGACCCCCTGCAACTCAGCTACAGATGTGCTTGCATTGTGTCAACTGGAAAGTAAAACTGTGTTTCTCAGCATACCAAAAAGGGGGATCCCAATGGATTATCTTTTCCATACTCTCTGACCTAAAATGGGATCTCCAGCATATACAATACACACATGGATATTTGACCAATAATTTTTTAGGCTTCCAAGAAGGAAATTCCAATGCTTACTTGGACAGTTTGTTCTACTGTGGAATTACTGTTAGAATTGAGGCAGTTCTTCTTCATGCTTGACCTAAAGCTGTTTCCCCGAAGTTTTAAACTGTTTCTTCTTATGAATGTCTTTTCAGCATTTGAAAGTTAACACTGTACTCTGCTGGTTAATACTATGGATGCTTGAATACCCTCATGGCCTATCCACCAGTTATGAACAGGGAGGAGGAGAAGGAAGAGGAAGAAGAGTTGGTTTTTATACCCCACTTTTCACTACCCAGAGGAGTCTCAGAGCAGTTTACAGTCACCTTCCCTTCCTCTCCCCATGTGAGGTAGGTGGGGCTGAGAGAGCTCTGAGACAACTGTGACTGACCCAAGGTCACCCAGCTGGCTGCATGTGGAGGAGTGGGGAGTCAAACCCAGTTCTCCAGATTAGAGTCCGCCGCTCTTAACCAGTACACCAAACTGGCTCTCAGAATATAATTCTGCTTAGGACTGCACTGCACTTCCCTGCAGATCAGTTACAAATCATATAAATGCTATGATTCAATTATCATCTAAGTAGTCCTTAGCAACATTAAAGGCTGCCTATCTGTTTGGATTTTCAGCATTTTCCCGCATGTGCAGTTTTGAAAAAATCTGGTGCCAGGCTGCCAGCTTATTCAGCAGGCATTCAAGTCATTTGGTGCCGAACAGACCAGGTGATCAGCTCACATCTGATCATCACAGTCATACATGGTACGACCAGCCCACCCCCAGCCTCTGGAGCCCTGACCCATGGGAAAGTCACCAACTGGGGCCGTGAGAGTGGTGGGCAGCCCTGGACTCACCACCATCAGCAGGAGCCCCAGAAGACTGGACCGGCAGCAGAGGAGACAGCATATCATATGGTTAGCTCCCCGCTAATTAATAATGTCAGTTTAAGTCAATTAATCAGTTATTAAACCTGCATGAATTTGAGTAAAGCTTTAAGGAGAAAAAAGTATATCTCTTTGATTGTGGACGTTACACAAATGTCACAGCAGCCATGATCTCAGAATCCACTGGACAGATTCTGTGGATAGACTCAGACTGATCCTTCCGAGTGTGAGAGCTGCCACTTGTGCTGTTGACCTGTGCCCGCCTTGGCTTTTAAAATCCGGCCAGGGAAAGGTATTTGAGCCTTCGGTTAAAATCACTGAGGGAGCTCTCTCTCTGTCGACCTTCAAAGGGGACCATTATTAGACCTTTACTTAAAAATACCTTCATTGGCTAAATAAGAGATGCCGTATCTAGCCAGCTTCGGGCCTGAATTTGGAACTGAGATTACTTTAGTTGTGCTGGGAGATGATCATTATATAAAGTTGACTTAGGGTTGCCAGCCTCCAGGTGGGGCCTGGGGATCGCCGGCTTTTACAACTGATCTCCAACTATCAGAGATCAGCTCCCCTGGAGAAAATGGCTGCTTTGAAGGGTGGACTCTATGGCATTGTACCATGCTGAAGCCCCTCCCCTCCCCAAACCTTGCCTTCTCCTGGCTCCACCCCCCAAAGTCCCCAGGTATTTTCCAACCTGGACTTGGCAACCCTGAGTTGACTACAAACAGTCATCCCTGTTGATACTGTTAGATCTACCAGCCACCTTTGACATAGCTGACCACTTTATTCTAATCTATTGGTTGGAATATAGAGCTGGTCTTAAGAATGTACGTAGCCCTTCAGTGATATCAGTCTATTTTATCCGATTGCACACAAAGAATTTCCACCAGAAGATCAAAATCAGCTGGGTGGGATTTGTCTTGTGGAGTGCCACAGGGTTCTGTTGTCTCAATCATGCTCTTTTATATCTATATGAGACCACTGATTGAAATCATCTGGAGGGGTGGAGCTGGGCTTCGTAAACATGCAGATGACATCCAGCTCCATATTTCATTATCCAAGCCTGCAGATGCATCCATCTTGGCTTTGAACCAGTGCTTTGAGGCTATGGTCAGGTAACAAAGGCAGAACAAGCTGAAGCCGAATCCAGACAAGACAGAAGTGATGCTGGTTGGGAAGGATGAGGTTTAAAGGGATTGGATCCATTTGTTTGTTTTTATTGATTTTTACCCTGCCCATTCCAGCCTAGGCTGGCTCTGGGTGGCTCACAACAAGATAAAACTTTTAATACATAAAAACATACCTCACATTTAAAACAATGTTAAAAAAAATATTAAAGTGCTAACAGCTCGGTATTTACACTATATCTTTGGTCCACTTCAGTTGTGAGGAGAGAGGGCAGACTAGGCCGGCAGTCGTCACAGGGACCTGAGGTAAATTCCACTAGGCAAAGCCTTGGTAGGAGGGAAAGGCAGTAGGACCAAAACACAAGGCTTCCAGGAGCAGCTTCTTACCTACTTAGCCATATATGCAGACAGAAGAGAGAACAGGACCTTTCTTGTCTTCCAGGGACCTAGCCTGTGACATGGCCTGTCTCTTTATGTGAGCTGTGTTCCCTTCATAGGGCTCATCCGTCATGGTCTTTTGCTGTGACTAACCACAAGGTTAGCTGGAATCCAATATTCCAATGGGGCCGAGTGGGAGCAGTCATCAGGCATTCTCCATTGACTATGATGGATATGTTTTTAGTTTAAAAATCTAGTTTGCATGAGTTTCTCTGACAAGGAGGAAGAGGTGGGATCAACCACTGAGAGACCACAGGTGCCTGGCTACACTGACCACTGCTCACTCTTCCTTCACCTTACCAATGATTCCATCCATTCACCCCTGGTACTCTCCCGATAATATAAGGCTTCGGTTAGCCCAGTCCTACACAGTGACTTCAACAGTCATGTAAATTCAGCATAGTATGGCGATGTAAGCCACTTTGGGTCCACATTGGGGAGAAAGGTGGGATACAAATGAACTAAATAAATAAATAAGATGCAAATAAAGTTAATGTATTGATTCCACTGTGTATTTACTCAGAAATAAGTCCCATTAATCACTGCTTCTGTCTGCAATTTTTCCTTCTGTTCCTTTGCTTTACAGTCTAATTACTTCCTGTTATCTCACAGCCATAGCAATCATAAATTCATTGCTAATTATCAATTCCTGTTTTTTCTGGGGGTGGGGGGGAGAAGAAGTACTGCTTTTCACTTTGCAGCCAATGTTTGTAATAGAACCAAGCATCATTTTGAGCAGGAATGCGCAGGAACGCTGTTCTGGGAGTAAGAAGCCCAGGAGTGGGCACATATGGTGATGCACTGTGGAAAAAAGCAAAAGCATACTAACTTGATCTGTATTTTCATACTTGTTGTTGGGTAGCTTCCCTGCAAGAGCAAAGGAAACCTAAAGTGTCCTTAGTCAAAGTGTAAAGCTGGCTCACCAGCTCTGAGTCGGGAAATACCTGGAGATTTTTGGGGTGGAGCCTGAGTGGTGGGTGTTGCCTTCTGACACACTTCCAGTGATGTCAGGGGGTGTGGCATATGCAAATAAGTTGTGCTAATGAGTTATTCTAATGAGCTCCTGCACCTCTTTTTTACAAAATGACCCCTGAATAGAACAATAGTAAAAATAATATTAAAAATGAAAAGGTTCATCAAGGGAGAAGTAATTTATTTTCAGTCATGAATGTTAGCTGGCAAGAGAGAAACAGAAAATAACTAGGCTGCAAGGAGAAGGAAAGGAGGAAAAATTAACTGGACAGTAGCCATGAAAAACTTCAATAGTGCTTTGATTGTCCATGGTGGAAGCTTGACATTGCAACTGTGTCTTTATTTTTGATTTTTTTAAAATTACCAAAATTAGGTCTTAAAAAAGATGAGAGGGGAAAAAAAACACTGGGATGCAATGGGTTGACAAAATTTTTGTCTGTATTCTTCATTAAAGTTGAGTGAATAAATAATTAAAGAATAAACAGCAAGAGTAGAAGCAACCAGGTTTAGTCAAGATCGCTGACGAATTAAGTTCATGAGTGAACAAACCATTTCCCTCCTGCAGGCTGAAGCCCCTGGGCTGTTTCAACCACCCAAAAGAGCACAAGGGAGAAGGCAGGGATTCTTCCTTCTCCCAAGCAGCTCTCCCAATTTGTGCACTTACTCATGAGCTGACACTGGGAACTAGCAGCTACAATATAGCTACAAGACCCCATGGCAAACATCGCAGGGGTCATTTCGTAGAAAAAAAGGTGCAGGAGCTCATTAGCATAACTCATTAGCATAACTTATTTGCATATGCTACACCACCTGACATCACTCCGGAAGTATGTCAGAAGGCGAGAGAGAGAGAAAGAGAGAGAGAGAGAGAGAGAGAGAGAGAGAAAGAAAGAAAGAAAGAAAAAGAAAAGAGCTGGCAGAGAGGGGACAGCTACTAATCCAAGCTTCAGAAATACCACTATTCTGGGAGGATAGCTTCAGTGGTGGCTGAAGCCTTCAGAAGGCTGGTCAGAGGAACAAGGACCTTTCCAGGGGACGGGGTCATTTTGCTGCAGCCATGACACAAGCAGGCATTCCCCCGCCGGGGTGGGGGCTGGCATCAACTCCCTGAGCTCCTGCTCGAAATGACCCCTGCAAACATGTGTAGTTTGTAACGTCTAGTTAGGCTGAAAGTTGACAAGGTTGGAAGGCTACGATTTGAAGCCCAGTGTATTGCTTGTTGTCCTCATGGGTGGCAGGAAATGAATTTTCAGATCTGGGTCCAATCATTCAAGCAAATGTTGCCAAGACTGCATGTGAAATTGTGCTGGCTACTGCCTGTAGCTGGCTGCACAATGAGCTGGAACTCTAAGTCTTGAGAAATCCTTTTACTGTCTAGAACAGTGATGGAGTGACTGGAATATTTTTCCCATACTGCCCATTGTTAGATCCCTTGGGCTTCCATGTTGTCTCCTGAATCTCATAAACCAGCCACAATTTCCCAAGGCTGATGCAGAAATCTTCCAGTTCTGCTATTGCCAAAACAGCCCAAGGAACATTTTTCTCCAGCTGTATGAAAAATGCAGGCAATCTCTCTGTAAATTCATTATACATCATCCCTTTTCTTCTCCCTCAGTGCATGCAAAATTCTTCTCCTCCTTCATAAAACTCCTCCAATTAGGTACTGGTGCCCCCTGTGGATAGAATGAATAAGCTTGCTTTTATTTAAACCTACCTTCATCGTTACTGGACTCTCATGTTGCTTTGGAATATTGGCATACTCATATTTTAAAAATAATATATTCATAGCCCCTATGCTTCATACACAGTTTGGACCTGAGAGAGATTATACAGTGTACTGGGAACTAATCTTGTATCGTACCAACTGAAAGGTCAGACTGAACATTAGAGGAAGTGTTTATTTTGAAAACATGAATCTCTTTTGAAACTTAATGCAGTACATGCATGAACCTGTTTTCAGACTAGTAAGTCATGGTTTCCCTGGAAAGCACAATCTTGGCTGCTTCTACTGGGTGAATGTTATCTACATTGCTTTTATCACCACCAAGAATACAGAGACATTTGCAATGGCAATGGAGCTTCCAAGAGAGGAATTTTATGTGCCTTTTCAGACTGAAGGCCATGGCTTCCTTGATTGAGTTAATCCATCTCATGTTGAGTTCAGCCATCTCAGTCCTTCTCATCATCCATCTCATGGGTCTTCTTTTCCTGCTGCCCTCAACTTTTCCTAGCATTATTGTCATTTCCAGTTAGTCTTGTCTTCTCGTGATGCAACCAAAGTATGATAGCCTCCTTTTAGTCATTTTAGCTTCTAGGGAAAGTCCAGCCTTCATTTGATCTAGACCCTACTTAGGCCCATGAGGTCTCATGGATGCTTCGAAACAAGCACTCGAGTTTGAAAACTAAGGTGAAGAAAAACTTCACGTGGAAGCAGCCCTTGTGAGGATGCTGAGCACTCAGGGAGAGAAGTCTTCAGGGAACTAGATTGTCCAGAACTGTCTGTGAAAAAGCTATGACCGTTACAGTGGGATAAGACGCATTCTTTCACCAATCAGAGGCCTTTTTCCTTTCTTTACCACCTTTCTTATTATACATAATATGTACACAAGCACGTACTATACATCGGAGGTTTGTCAAACTGGAATAACCATTGGAGTGACCTGAATAGCCTAGTCTTTAGTTAGCAAAGCAGACAGTTTATGCATTGTGTCTCTGGCATTTTGAGACACCCAGCCTTTCAGGATCGAGGTGTTTAGACTTCTGCAAATGTTGCCAGATTCAGAACCTTCTGCACTGCCAAGGCTGTGGGTGAGAAGCCTGAGCCAGTGAGGGATGAGCACTAGTAGCCGAGGAGACATCAGAAGAACACTCATCAAGTGAGATCAACACTTTCAAATAATCCCATCTTGGGCAGACATAAAGACAAGTCACAAAGGGGATGCTGATAAAGGAGCTGTCCTCAAAATGCCACAAGGATTCAGCTGGCATCTTCTGGCCTGTTATTTTTCCTGTGCCAAGTATGCAGGCTGTTAAAAGCAGATTGCTAGAGGGGACATCCTGGGTCTTGACTTGAAGGCAGTGAGAGGATCCATTGACAGTATCCCAGCCTTTTAACTGAGAGAATCTCTTCTCTGAGCTCTTCAAAAGTGACAGGGCTTCAGGCGGGTAGATCTGCCTTGTACCGGTCTTCCTTTATGCAAATATACCTCTGTTCCCAAGAGGAGAAAAAAAATAAAAGATCGGGTGGGTGAACTAGCCCTTTCAATTCTTTTACTGTATCATGAAACAGACCAGGGAACGCTATTTGTTGATGCATTGACGGTTGCAGTCCAATCCTTACAAAGTATACTTTAAAGTAAATCGCATTAATTCCGATGGGTCTTACTTTCCAATAACCGTGCTTAGGACTGCAGCTTTCAGCAGCAGAGGCCAGAACTAAACCTTACATGGAACAGTGGGCTGCTGCTGAAAACAGCAGCCATGGGGCTCTCTGTAATATCTGGAATGACCCCTCCCATATCCTGATATTATAACTTGGCACATTTTCCCACCCTACCTACATGGGGGAGGGAAATGTCTTGGGGGGGCAGCCATTTCAAGCAGCGACCCCATGTTTCTTGTAATGCTTAGCTCTGACCTAAGACTGCAACTTTTCCATTAGTTTTGTGATAAAGAAACTTTGCTTGTAAATGCTATTCGGACATTCACCAAACTCATGACTGATAAAATCCCGGGATCCATCCCGGGCCTGACCATTACAGAAGTATACATTTGTTGAGAGAAAATCGAAACAGGACTGTCATAGCCCCTTAAGGACTAACAACATTTAATCCCAGAATAAGCTTTCGTAGACACCAGCCCACTTCTTCAGGTGTAGCGAGTGGATCTTCATTCTGCTGTCCTTACACATAGCATGGGAAACAAACAAAAGGCAGAGTCAAGGGGCCATGAAATGCAGGATGTACAGGGTACATACAGGAAGTACTGACTGAAAGAGTTCACAAGTACAACAGAGATTTGTACGCCTATTTCCAGCCTTACCCTTTGACCATTCTCACTCCTAAACCCCCAGTGACATGTCCACATCTGTACATTTCACACAGCTCTCAGAGGACACTGAAAGGAGAGGGCAGGAAATGCATCTGCTCTCTGGCCACAGGTTATATTTTTTTTAACTCCAAATCTGAAGGAGACCTCTTCTGCCGCTGTACTTTTTGCCACCATCTTGAATGTCAAACTGACTGGCAGGATCCCCCTAGCTGCGGCCCGGGACACTGCACTCTCTGCCGAGTCTTAGATTCAGGTATGTCTCTAATTCCCTGGAGTGACAGGAATGCCCTTTGTGGAAGGCAAGATTAGAGCAAGCACACGGCTGCACAGCCTCGGCCCAGGTGACAGGAGAAGCGAGCCCTGCATTCTGCTGAAAAACAAGACGGAGGAGAGAGAGAGAAAAAAGTGACAGCCCTGGAAAGAGTCCAAAGGGGAGGAGGGGGAGGAAGAGGCTGTGGCACAAAGGGCCAGCCTGTCTTCACACCTGCTTGGACATACCGGGAGCATGGAGGCCCAAGGCGTACTGTCGTGGGGAGGGGAGGGGGACACTGACAGATAGAAGCAGGGGGAAATAATTCTCACTGAAAGAAGCATGTCATTGGGAGATAGCTCAGTGAGACACTTCAAATAAAGGGAAGCAGCCGTGGTGACAGGATACATTCTTTGCCTCAAATGTGCTGCGGGGCTGTGAGTGCCAGAGACACTGGGGAGGGGGCAGAGGGAGAGAGAAAAGGCTATTTGAGTCGCATCAAAGGCAACCACCACTGACACACAGTTGAAAGCCCTTGTGCAACGATAGCCAACCTGAAAGCCAGTTCAACACGGGGCGCTTTGTTCTTTGATTGGTCCAGTCACTTTGCTATCTCCGTCCCAACACTGGGCAAGTACAAGTCGGCTGGGAACTGGGCAAGTTTCTTTTCTCAAAGGGAACCAGAACTTCAGCTGGTGTAATGCCAAAAGTAGATGTGATGTAGCATGATCCAAAACAGGCCAGGCCACGTTCCCTACAAAGTGGGGGGGGGGGGAGAGATTACAAGTGCAGCAGTGTGGGCTGCCAGCTCCAGATCAGGAAATTCCTGGGGAGGGGAGGGGAGGGGAGGGGAGGGGAGGGACCTCAGCTGGGTATAGTACCAGGCCCTTCTGAAGCAGCCGTTTCCTCCAGGGAAGCCGATCTCTGTCATCCGGAGATCAGCTGTAATTCCAGGAGTTCTCCAGGCCCCAGCTGAAGGTTGGCAAGCCTAGGGAGAACTTTTCTCCCTTAAACTGTGTTTTTCTCAGCAGATTTTGTCCAAGAGGGGTTAGTTCCACTCATGAAGTCCCACCAGGAGACAAAAAAGAAGAGATTTGATTTATACCCCACCCTTCACTACTCGAAGGAGTCACAGAGTGGCTCCTTTCTCTTCCCCTCCCCACAACAGACACCCTGTGAGGTAGGTCAGGCTGAGAGTGCTCTCCTGAGAACTGCCCTTGAGAGAACAGCTCTGAAAGGTCTTATGACTGACCTAAGTTCACACCAGCAGCTGCATGTGGTGAAGTGGGGAATCAAACTCAGTTCTCCCAGATTAGAGTCCACACTTTTAACGACTACACCAGGCCCTAAAAGACCTGTAAAAAAGTAGCTTTGGCAATGGAGGTGGGAAAATCAAAGGCAGGAGAAAAATTCAGCTCCCACTCCCACCTGCCCAAAGTGTGCTTCAGATCCTCCACCTCAGATAGATTCAGTGGCAACCTGATCCCAACATACCAGACTGCTGCCTTCACGTTTAGCTTTGGGATCTCCAGAAGACAGCACCCAAGGAGGGCACAAGGTGAACATGTAAACAGTGTAATGTGTTGTTCGGCCCTCAGGTCAGACACTTGCTGTAATTCCTAGATGTAGTTCAGCATCTGACACTTTAAAATGGGCCTCCCGAGTTGTTGGCTCTCAGATGATGATTGCCTCTCTTTTCCCAAGGCAGCCTGCTGCTTCAGGCACAGCAGAACCTGCTTCTCACGGGTGCTAATGGATATGACTCAGAACCAATCTGAAAGGGCAAGAAAGGCATTTGATACGGTATAGAATGCATGTCTAAGGAATCACACATTTGACTACTCCTCATACTGAAAATTCTCTGCACATGGAAAGCCAGAATACCAGGGAGCAATGTTCTGCCTAGTCTTCTCAATAACATGCTGGCTTTCCATGAACAAACATGTGGACAAGGGGGACCCAGTGCATGTGGTTTACCTTGACTTCCAGAAAGCTTTTGATAAAATTCCTCATCAAAGGCTCCTAAGTAAGCTCAATAGTCATGGGATAAAAGGACAAGTCCTTTTGTGGATCAAAAACTGGCTAATTAAAAGGAAACAGAGAGTGAGTATAAATGGGCAATTTTCTCAGTGGAGGGAGGTAAGCAGTGGGGTACTGCAGGGATCAGTACTCAGTCTGATGCTTTTTAACTTGTTTATTAATGATTTGGAGTTGGGAGTAAGCAGTGAAGTGGCTAAATTTGCAGATGACACAGAGTTGTTCAGGGTGGTGAGAACCAGGGAGGATTGTGAGACACACTAAAGGGATCTGTCGAGAATGGGCGAGTGGGCATCAACATGGCAAATGGGGTTCAATGTGGCCAAGTGCAAAGTGATGCACATTGGAGCCAAAAATCCTAACTATAAATACATATTGATGGGGTCCAAACTGGTGGAGACTGACCAAGAGAGAGATCTTGGAGTCATGGTAGATAACTCAATGAAAATGTCAAGACAGTTTGCGATTGCAATGAAAAAGGCCAACACTATGCTGGGGATTATTAGGAAGGGAATTGAAAACAAATCAGCCGGTATCATAATGCCCCTGTATAAATCGATGGTGCGACCTCATTTGGAGTACTGTTGGAATGTACAGGAGTCGGGAGGCCGTTGGAGTGATTTCAAGCATAGCTCTTTTTATTAGCAGGTCCAAAAACAATCATAGAACCTGGGCTCAGGGGCCCGCTTTTATTTAGGTCGGGGCCATACCTCCGACCTCACCCAAATGATTGGATAGGACCTAACAAGAGCGGTCCCAATTCATAGGTCCCCTGGGGAAACCTAGGCATGCAATTGGTGTCCCATTACAATCCAGCCAGCTATTGTTCAGCCAGATCCAAGCTCAGGCCACTGGCCAGGCCATTTGCTCAGACCACATGGCGATCCCCATTACCGGAGCACACGGCAAGTGTCCTGGCGCAAGCAAAATACATTACAACTGTGTACAGTTCTGGTCACCACACCTCTAAAAAAAGATATTATAGCACTGGAAAAAGTGCAGAAAAGGGCAAATAGAATGATAAAAGGGTTGGAACACTTTCCCTGTGAAGAAAGGTTAAAGCACTTGGGGCTCTTTAGCTTGGAGAAATGACAGCTGAGGGGTGACATGATCAAGGTTTATAAGATTATACATGGGATAGAGCAGGTAGAGAAAGAAGTCCTTTTCTCCCTTTCTCACAATACAAGAACTCATGGGCACTCCATGAAATTGCTGAGTAGTCGGGTTAGAACAGATAAAAGGAAGTACTTCACCCAAAGAGCAATTAACACATGGAATTCACTGCCACAGGAGGTGGTGGCGGCTACAAGCATGGACAGCTTCAAGAGGGAATTAAATAAGCATATGGAGCAGAGGTCCATCAGTGGCTATTAGCTACAAGGTATAGATAGGAACTCTCGGTCTGGGGCAAGTGATGCACTTTATTCTTGGTGCTGGGGGGGGAGGACAGTGAGAGGGCTTCTAGTGTCCTGGCCTCACTGGTGGACCTCCTGATGGCACCTGGTATTTTTGGCCACTGTGTAACAGTGTTGGACTGGATGGGCCATTGGCCTGATCCAACATTTGCTTCTCTTATGTTCTTATATTCCATATGTAGGGCATTGTTTACCAAAGGAGCTTGCAAATTTATGGTCTCCTTGCATCCTGAAATGGTACAATCCCAACGGTGTCTGTGTGAATTTTTTTCTGCACACTGTACCTGTTGCGTCTGACAAAGTGACCTCCACGCTGGGATAAATTGTGTTAGTCTCTAAACTGCCACTGCATTCCTGTTTTATATTGCTGCTACATGCTAACATGGTCCATCCAGAACTTATCCACGAGTTTTCTTCTGAGTTTGTGTCATTTACCGTAAGATACCAAAAATTGTACTACAGGGGACAGGGAAGCCAGATCCAGCACCATATATGCTTACCTAGTCCCTTTGCAAGACAAGGTCAGACTGAATGTTCTCCACAGAAACTGAATAAGACTACTGAATAGCAAAATGTGTTCCTCCGTGGCATGAAATTAGCAGCTTGGCATCGACCTGGCCACTAGTGACATGAACCATCTCTATTAATTTTCATCATTCTGGTCTGCTCTGGCCAGTCACTTAGTGCTACGGGAAGGGCTACATCTAGCCCCTGCCCTCTAGTCCCAAGCTGATCAGTGTTACAACATGTGTGTAGCCCCAGTTAGGGGAATAGGTTTGGGATACACGATGCTCAACAACCAGTCACATATAAGCAATAAGCCAGCTTCCAGACATGTACAGCTCTTACCTGGATCATGGAAACGTTTTAAAAAAAATCACTTACCTTACCTGGACATGGATCAAAGGCAGCTAGAAGACTGGAAAGCATATGCACATATGTGGTATAGGCTAGCCCTGATCTGGATGACCCAGGTTAGCCTGACCTCATCAGATCTCAGAAGATCTGATCATCCCTGGTTAGTATTTGGAGGCAAACCACCTCTGAATGCCTCTTGCCTTGAAAACCCTGTGGGTCACCATTTTAGATTGGGATCCTTGCATGGCTATGCTGAGTGATCTTCAAGCAGGCAAAAACAAGGCACCTCACACAAAATACAGAGTGAGCTACAGTAGAGACATCTAAAACATCCTCTCATCTTATCCAGTGAGAGGTGCCAGCCATCTCAGAAAGAAGGAAGGAAGCCTGAGAGCAACACCGGCTGAGGCAATGGCAATGTAGGCATCCCGCCCAGCTGGCCAGTGCTTGACTCACTGAAGGAAAGGGTGCCCTCCAGAGGCTTCTGCATCATCACGGAGATTTCTGTGAATGTCCTCTAGTTTAGCACGGGGAAGGTCAGTCATCCCTAACAAAATAGCACATGAGGCAGGGCAGTGGAGATTCTGTGGCTGGTGGAAATCCAGTTTCTTTCTCCTACCCCGGCTGTTTGGCAGAGGACAATTTTGTCTCTCTAGGCTACAGTAGACCATCAACCCCCATTTTTGTTCTAACCCCTCCTGGACACTTTCCCCAAATTAGCCCTAATTATACAATTCTTGTCCGTATCCCATGTAGGCCTTGCACTTGGCACAAATGAATGTTAAATGAGTTTCTCAAAGAACCCTGGCAGAGAATTCTCTCTGGCCCTATGTAACGTTTCTTCTCAGAATTTCCTTAGAAGAAAAGCCATCATCTAGAGCTGCATTGAGTTTGTTGCACAGACAACCTTCTATTTTGTCTTGGCATTTCACATATTTAATTTAAAGGGAGAGGGGGGGAAAGTAGAAAGTTCACCATTAACTTCTGGGGTGGCACTGTAAAGCCTAGCTTTTGAAAAGCCACCCTTGAAGCCCTAAAGCCTCTACTGAAGGACCTGTCCACATGAGATGCTGGTACTGAGAAAACAGCACTTTTAAAGGCAAACAGCAGCCACCTGGGGTTCTAATTCAGATCAGGTGTAGTGGGAGAAGGGACTTAACTCTTCCAGCCCTGCATGGAGCAATTTTTAATGGCTTCTTCTGGAAGGGCCAACAACAGGGCAGAGAGGCCGAGGCCTTCATAAGAACACAGGAAAAGCCCTGCTGGATCAGGCCAGTGGTCCATCTAGTCCAGCATCCTGTCTCACACACTGGCCAACCAGTTCCTCTGGAGGACCAACAACAGAGTGTAGAGAGAGGCCTTGCCTCTGATGTTGTCTTCTTGAACTGCTATTCAGACTATTACTGAGACAGATTGTGGAGGCTTCCTTTAGTCACCATGGCTAGCAGCCACTGATGGACCCATCCTCCATGAGTGTATCTAGTCACTGTTTAAAGCCATCTCTACTTGGCCATAACTACGTCCTCTGGCAATGAATACAGATGCTAGGGTTGCCAACTAGCCAAACTGCATTCTGGCAGGTAACAAGTCACACAGTGTAAAGAGCTTCAAGGCAAGCACCATCCCCAGCTATATCAGGCTGTGCCCATTATTTGCTGTGTTCTGCCAGACTCTTTCCAAGATGTGCCAGATTCTACCACCAGGTTCTGTCCTCTAACTAGGAAAGAGGCCACTGGGGGAGCTGCGGGGGCCGGCCCCCCTCAGGAATATTCCCTGATTCCCCTTCCCTGATTTCTTCTACTTTCTTTTAAAATATATGTTTGAATCACTTTTAGTTACAGGAAAAGAGTGAAAAATGTACAATCAGTGTTCTACTCAGTTGCTCAGTACAATTGATCTGACTGCATCACTTGTGTCCTTAGCCCAATAAAAAGGAGACAAAAGTGAGATCCAATGTATCCAATATGTCTGTTGAGCCTTTACGAATGGACTTTATGGACACAAAAAGATAGAGGACTACCTCACTAATTCCAGCACCTGCGGTCAACATAAGCTGTGCGGCACACAGACATTGTCCTGACTGGGAGATGTGATAGTGTTGTTGGCAACGCCCTAAAGGCGCTGAGGTTCTTTGACTTGTGTGGCTAGCTGATAAACCACACAGTGAAAATGATCATCTAGGCAGTAAAGGGTAACAAAAAGTATTTTATTTGAATAAGGAGCACCTCACAGCTGGAGTTCAGCGTGGGTGTTCAGTGAGCAGATACAGAACGCAGACTTATATACTCTTCTGGCTCCACCTCATTTCACATCATCACTGACATCATTTAGACATGTGTAGTTCACTTTCCTTTGTTTAAAAGTCCATCAATCACATATTGGACACACAGGATGTCATTTGGCTATATTTCAAGCTTTGTACTGCAGGTGTAGTACCCATCCTGCATGTTATATTTGATTTACAACTTTGTTTACTTCTTTGGCTCTACTCCCAGACTTTTCTTCAACTTTGAACAAACTTTATACACACAGAGGGACTGGGTTCATTTTCAGTATTAAATCTATCAATATTGGTTTCTTTTACATTGATACAAAGCATAACATCATTCTTAATACAGATTATTTCTATTAAAATACATACCTGATGCATTTGATTATGAACATCGCATTTCTAATATTTTTAAATTTTTATAAGCACCTTTCAATATTGCAAAGTGGTCTATATCATAAAGCTTTTATAGATATTCTGATATAGCTATTATTCTTGATTTTTGGTCCATTAGGGAATTTTACAGAATATTTTTGATATTTTTAAAAGCTTACTGAAGTGTTTAATTTGCAAAGCATACCAGCAGGAGACACCATTTTACAATACAAATTCTGTACTTTTAATTGACCCTTTAATTTGGTGCCAAGTGTCATGATTTAAGATCTACTTGCACCCTTCTTAATGAGCAGATGTGCACGATCCATTTCTGTGACATCATCTGGTCATTAGTAGCTTGGTACTCCTTAACAAAAAAAACCCTTCAAAGCACGCAATTAGTTTCTTTAGCTGACCTGGAATTGGCTTCTGTTTTGGCTGAATTCTTTATTCACCTGGTCAGTTCTGAGTGTCATAAAACTTTCTCTTTTATGCAAACAATCTTTTTCTTAAGCTCAATAACTTTCTAACATGAAGTTTTAAAAATATTATATAGGATTTTACAAATACATAGTCAAACTAAGAGAAGGAATTTCTCTCTGTTACAATATATATAGCTATCCTTTTTCACTCAGTCTCTTCCTTTTGAAGTACAAGATGGAACACTAAATCTTAAAGTTGGCAATAATTTCTTTCCAATTAGAACTGCTGACATTACACCTGTTCAATTCGTTCTGTTATTCTCTTTAAAACTTACTTTTTGGCATAAGCAGATTGCTTACAGAAAGGGTTTTTTTCCCAAGCAAGCCAATATTTAATAATAATCAAAAGCCAAAATTAACATATAGGTGTTAAAAGCTCTTACTCAGAACTACTAATAGATCAATATAGCTATGTTAAATCATGAAAGAAAGAACAACAATATGATTTTCTCATATAGAATTAAAAATTGCAGTTGAAGTTCTGAGTTCCCTTTGAAGTAGAAAAGTTCTATAAATCTTCCCTTTAACAGTACTACAGTAGCGGCTGCCAAGTACAAAAAAACACCTGTTGCTTCTAATTAGGAGAAACCTCTTGTCAATTAAAAAAGATTTAAACACCTGCTCTTTACAACTGTGCTTAGTAAGGTTTAAACAACAGGTTGTCAATTCTTCCAGGGGATTCCCAAAGATTTTCCCAAAATCTCCTAAAAATCTACAATAATCAATTTAAAAAATCACTTGAACCCTTGAAATGTCTCCTACAGTGTGGTGAGCTAGTTAACACAATCAACTCCTTACCTGGATGACCTAGGCTAGCCTGATCTCGTCAGATCTCAGAAGCTGAGCAGGGTTGGCCCTTGTTAGTACTTGGATGGGAGATCACCAAGGAAGTCCAGGGTTGCTGCACAGACACTGCCAGTAACAGACCCCTGGTGTTCATCTCTTGCAATGAAAACCCTACGGGGTCACCATGAGTGGGCTGTGACTTGATGGTACTTTCCACCAAGAGCTGGATGGGAGCCTGCTGCCCATATTTCCCTAGGAAGGCTCATGTATGAACTTATGCTCCACAGCATCTTTATGGGACAGAACACTTTTGCTGTATTTATGTCAGGAGTCTCCTCCTCTGGACAAACTCTCAACAGCCATGTTATCTACATCATACTTTTAACTCAACTGGTTTTGTGATCATCTGCCTGATGTGCAGATTGGGATGATCACATAATACTTTCCCCCGTGCTCATCAAAGTTTCTCTAAAGTGACAGCAACGTAAGGAAGCTTCTTGCAACCGCATCCTCTTGAACAGATTGAAAATAATTCACCACTGTTGGTCCAAGAGACTGACTGGCTAAGGAGAAAGTCCTTATAATTTAGGCAATTGCAACCCCCAGTGGCGAGTAATGGCACTGGCAGTAATAAACTGAAGAACATTTGGGGGGGGGGGGGACATTGTTATTCACAGTATTCTTTATGTTTCAGCTTGGCCAGAATGTTGTCAATGAAACTACCTTATTTGTTTATGAATTTTTGTTTTCTTTGCCTGGTTTTCTTTTCTTTTTTTTCTGCATGGTGACAGCAAAATACTCCTCCTTGCTTTAATCAGTGAGGCCCCCAATCTCAAAAACTCGGCCTTCTGATCCAATGTACAACAGATCCGTAACATGTTCATTTGCTGAGGAGTGCATACTGCATATACTACATCACTGTGGTGACATGCTGCTTTGCTATGTGCCAGGCAAAGGCCCAGGATGTACAACTGGAACACTGATACCCTCATGCACCATATCCACAGTCTTGGGTATCAGTTTGTGACAACTGGAGAGAGTTAACTGAAGAGCTCTGATATTCTATGAAGCAGAAGGCTGCCTCCTGACTCGATCCTTGTAATACCTTTTTTTTAATTGTACTAACTCCCCACTCTGCAAGGATTTCAGCCTACTTTATAGAAAAACATGTTTGTAGGCATTTGTGGTGCTTTTCAAATGCAAAATCAATAAGCCAGAAGAAGCCCAGGACTGGATATGTCAGTACTGGGAGTGCCAGTCTGGTTAGTCACCCTCATCTGCCCTCGGCTGGGGCATGAATGGATTTTGGGACTGGTCCCAGCAGTCTTGAGAAAACTGGCTTCCAAAATCACGAGGATTGCTGTTTCTGGGATGCTGATCTTCCCTGTCTCCCAAAATCAAAGTTCCCACAGGACTTTCCATCCTAAACTCCATTGCTTTCTACATTTCAAGTGAGCAGCACAGAAACTGGGTATTTCCATTCTTGCTTTTGTTTCTGCACTGGAAGTGCCGGGATGAGTCCCACTTTGTTCCCTCTCCACTTGTTTCTTAATTCTGCAGCTCTTGTCCACATGGCTTTGCTATTATGTCACATAGATCCAGGCCAGATGTCCAGTCATGTAGTACCTGAAGGTAGGAAATCTGTGCTGTCAAGTTCAAAGCATTCCAAACAGATGGCATCCTTTCCGTGACATCATTTCCTCTGTGGACCAGAGCAACAATAGTTAAGTGTGGATTTCAAGAGCCTTGTTCCCTTGCTTTGAATTTAGTAAAGCAAATTCCAGAAGTAAAATGCTCTCCCCGATGAGGATGTCCTGTCCTGGGGCGTTCAGAGCTAGGAGTATTTCTGGAAAAGTCTAAGCTTACTGCAGTTTTAAGAAGGTTTATGCTTTAACAGCCAAGAAGAATCTTTCTTAGGTGACAAGAGAGCATATGTAAAATTCACTTGAAGTTGCCATGTGAGTCCTAGACCTACGTTTGAATAAAGAGCCAAAATCCCCACATTCTGTGCTTTGTATGCACAACGTATGTTATAACTGGCTTCAGTATCCAAAATCTGAATTATAACACTAATTCAGGGGCATGGGATTTTTGCAAGGGAGAATCAGCACAGAGGAAAGGGTGTCGATTTCTTCCTGTGGCCCCTTCCCCCATCTATTTTTCATTGGTTTGTTTCCCCAACCATATTCTGAGACCACAAATATTTGTTTTATCTAAAGTGTTTACATTTTGCCTTTCCACTTTAAGAAAGTCTTGAAAGCAGGCTTACCAATATTAACATTAGTTGAAATATTAAAATTACAAAACACCAGTGAACATCTCTATAGAAGAAAAATAAAATACCCAATATATATATTTGTCTGCATTGTCTTCTAATGTTGTGATCCTAGTCGTAATGCACTATTTGCTGGAGGTTTTATGTATACTGTCTGATTGCATTGTTCCTGTATTTTGTAATCTACCTTGGGTCTCAGTGAAAAAGGCAGGCTATAAATGAAGTAAACAAATAAAATAATCTGGTTCGAGCAGTAAAAGTCAAATTAAGTAATAATTCAATATGGATTATTAATAATTAAATATTATATATTTTTATTTGATTTAAAATAATTGTTGCCCATTTTTCTACCCAGTCAGGATCAGCAAGGCAGCTAACAATTAAAAACAGATGACCATTATAAAAACATCAGAAAACTAATTTAAAAAAAAATTACAATACATATCTAAAAACACTGAAACAGCAATTAAAACACAGGATGGGAAGGAGGGGTCTTTGAGGAATGCCAGATGAAACAAAAAAGTTTTAGAAGACAGTGATAGAAGGGGACAGATGAATATCCTTGAGGAGCAAGTTCCATCATTTTGGTGCCATGACCAAAAAGACCCTCACTTGGGTTGCCACCCATTTAATCTCAGGTAATGTCAGCACCTTGCCGCTTCCTAGGAAAGGAATGCCAAGGGGGGGGGGGGTGTCAGTGAGAAGGTCCTCTGGTTAGGGATGGCTCCACATTAGTCAAATGTAGAGCAATTACCATTAGTGATACACCCAGTTATAACTGAGGTTCCAGACCACTTTGTCATCAGTCTTTCTTCCTCATTATGGTGCTATTTTTTCTAGGAACTTTTTATGCTTTTGCATGGAATAGAAGTTCAATCTCTGTGGTGGTTTGTAGATCATTTTTCCAGTACTATTTGGCAATATTCTCAGGGCAATGTGTGTTTTGGCATCTGCTGGAAAGCACTGTTCCAGTTGTCAGCCTCCAAACTGCTTGTCACAGTCACCGCTGGAACTATCACACCATTGCGCTATTCTGCTCTGGAACCATTTCTATTTCTGCCACTAGGTGATATTCCTGGTATCATGATGAAGTAGCTCTAATCTGCCCAAACTGGCGGGGAATATTTTTTTTACAAAGGTATATTTCTGCCAATGTCAGGAAAAACAGATGGAAGTAAATTCTTTATTATAACATAACTAAGACACCCTGCGTGGCTGAGAAAAATCTGAGATGTCAATTATTTCAAAAACAAAACATCCATAGATTCCATTGTAATTCTGCTGCTAATACCAAAACAGTGATGACTTGGTGGCAGAAAATGGCCCTGGTATGGAAGCACTCGAGAAGTCATCCACCTAACCTCACAACAATAAGCCCCACTGGGAAGAAAAGAGCTTGGGAAAGGTACTGTGGCCTGCATCCCACCATTTCTCCCTGGCAAATGTACTCTGGATTCCTGAGCAGGGCAGCAGGTTACTCGGTGTGGGCTGGGGTAAACCACTTGGTAGCCTATAAATTCTTATACAATGCTGCCTTGAAGCAGTGACCCACAAGCTGAGCTCTTACATGCAGCTGGGTACAGCAGATTCTTGCTTCCGCTCCAGGCTTTCTGTTGTACATGCTCAAGGCCAGTTTTCAGAACCAAATGCAACTGGCACATTAGGAACGCAAGCTGGGTTGATCAACTCAGAATTCAGCATCTCAAAACTTGGCCATATAACCCTTGTCTCTCAAGATATCTACTACATTTTTACCCCCTTTCCTCTAAGGACTTCAGGGTAATTTACATGCTTCACCCTTTTTCTATGTGATCCTCACAATAACCATGTGATGTAAGTTAAGATAAGAAATACTAACTGGCTTGATGTCACACAGTGAATAATGCAACTGCTACACCACCCTTTTTTTAAAAAAAACATTCATCTCTTGACTTGACTAGGCCTCCTTTTCTGCCTTTCCTTTTACATGGAAGGCAGAGATGGTCTTGGCTTTGCACAAGAAGTCAAGGGAAAAGGTCATATGGCATGGCACAGTATGCATTATAGCCAGAAGTTAAGATATTGACTTCTCCTTTAGAACACAGACTGTCTATCTTCCTGCAGATGAGGGTGAAAACGGAGGTTCCCAGGGAATGGCAGGACATGACAGGAGGAAGACAAAGGCACTCAGTCTGGCTCCAAAGATGCGCCTAAGAGTTAAGACAGGGACAATATCAAAGTCAGGGCCTTCCCACCCCATCCCTTCAGCTGTAGGGATTAGGTGGTTCATGGCTATTATTGTAATTTTCGAGGTCCAGAGTAGAGGAATACTTGGCAGGATTAGGCAGGTGGGGTCTTCCTCTCTCCTTTGCTTATGTCTTCCTTGATCTGACAGAGACAATATTACCTCAAAGAGGAGAAGCTGCAGGGATGACAGACAAACAGGGTGTGTCTTAGGAGGGCAGGAACTCAGCAACCTCTGCTTCTTCTGTCCACATAGTAACTGGTAAGATTAGCAGGCGTCGTTCCCAAGCAGTGTGCTCTCAGCAACTCTCCTTCAGTCCATTCCCAACTCTTAAATTACCCTTATCTCTGCACAGAAAATCCTACTTTGTCTTTAGGGTTATTAACAGGGTGCTGCCATAAGTCATCACCTTGTCAGGGGGCCCAAAGTGGTAAGAATTCTCGAGCTACAAAAGCGCCTGCAATTTCCAGAACACTGATGCAAACATGGCCACTTCTTACTCAATTATCTGCTATGAAGAATCTGAAGAAGAGGAAGGATAGTGCTGTGGTTATAGCAGTGAATTGGGGTGCAAAAAATCTGGGTTTAGTTCCTGCTTGCTCGTAGGATCCTGAGTGGGTCAGCCTAACTGTGGTGTTCTGGATTCTGTATAAAGCACCTTTTGCTTCCTGTCAGGGTCTATCACTGTGAATATGGTGTTCTGGTCCAGCTAATATACTGGAAGGGCTCTAAGTCAAATCATGGGTTACACAGGAAGCACAGTTTTAAGAATATTATTTCTTAGAGAAAATCCCAAAATGGTGGCTTGATCATTTGTCCCCCAAACCTTCACTTGTGCCTTTTAGGGAGCTCACTCAGGAACACCACAACTTGTTTTAAAGGTAATTATAAACCTTGAAACATGTGTGGAAATTATAATAGATAACACTATACATCCACATAGCATCTTTTTCCCTCACATATACACACAGCACACATAACTGAGATTAGGTGGACACCAGTTCCATATCACAGATACGATTTTCAACAAAATCTCTATAGCTGCCTTTAGCCAATTTCAGATGTTTTCTGAATAAGACATGTTGCAATACGTGATCTGGTAAAAACTAAGATGGCTCAGTTGAGGGTGCTTATTCTCAGGGCTGACAGATCAAAGGGGGGAAAGGACCAAAACCATATGAGCCTGTCAGAAGGACTGTGTCCCTGTGCCAGGTATAATCCCTGGCATCTCCAGTTAAAAGGATAAGGTAGTAGGTGATTTTAGAGACTTCTGCTTGAGATCCTGGAGAACTGCTGCTAGTCTACATAGACAATAATGACCTTGATAGATCGACTGTCTGACTCAATATGTTAGTTTCATGGATGGACATCCTGCCCAGTCTTTACCATAAGCCATAATAGGTGGCATTTTTCCAGGTGCCAATATGTTCTGCTTCACTATGCAGTGTCCTGCACTAAGCTTTTACTTGACAGGATTTTTATTTGTTCCCAGTATTCACCCAGAACTCAAGTATTGTAGACACTGTATGGAACCCTTGAACACCGCTGGATTAAGCTCCTTCCACTAACGCTGTTGACAGGCATTTTTTGTGAGTATTTTGTGAGAGTGTGTGTGTGAGAGAGTCATTGTTGACTTCTGGCAACCCCTAGAGGGGTTGGAGGTTTCAGAGAGGTGGCTTGCTATTGTCTGCCTCTGCATCCCAGCCCTGGTGTTCCTTGGAGATCTTGCCGAGGTCAGCCTTGATTAACTTCTGAGATCTGATGAGCTCGGGCTTGCCTGGGCTATCCAGGTCAGGGATGTGACAGGCATTTTAATTAGGGTATAACAGCTACGACTTGTGGCAGTGTCTGGTATAATGAAAAAGCCAGTAACACTATGGATCCCGTGAAACAAGATTCAGTTAACTTCATTCTCGTGTGATCTACTTTTTTTTCTCACTAGCACCCCCCTGGTCCACCAATGTGTTTTAAATTTACAAAGCTGTAGTGCATTCTCAGGATCTCTAAATAGTTTGGGTATAACTAATTTTGTTTAGACTGAGTCTAAGTATGCCCTCTTGCTAAATAACATGTACCTTGCTCAGTCAAACAATGGTCCGCCTAGTCTGGCATTTTCTGAAAGTAATGGAACACCAGGTGATCTGCCAAGAATTGCTCTGTGGGCTACTGGTAGACTGTAGTTTACCTTCTGCTTCCTCCTGTCCTGGCCCAGAGTGCCTCAGGAAGTACAAAGACACAGTAGTTCAGGACACCATATGAATACTTCTTCCAATCCATCAGTGATTTAAATCCTCCACATTGTTTGCACTTGGAAAGCCAGACATTGGTATCTATCTGACCCAGTAGCTTCATCAGAGTGATTTAGGGTTGCCAAGTCTGGGTAGGAAAATACCTGGGGACTTTGGGGGTGGAGCCGGGAGAAGGTGGGGATTGAGGAGGGGAGTGGCCTCAGCATGGTACAATGCCATAGAGCCCACCCTCCAAAGCAGCCATTTTCTCCAGGGGAGCTGATCTCTGTCAGCTGGGGATCAGTTGTAAAAGCAGGAGATCCCCAGGCCCCACCTGGAGGCTGGCAACCCTAGAGTGATTATAGGGTTGCCAGCTCAGGGCTGGGAAATTCCTGGAGATTTTGGGGGTGGAACCTGGGGCGGGTGGGGTTTGGTAAGGGGAGGGAGCTCAGAAGGTATAACATCATGGCACCTACCCTCCAAAGCAGCCATTTTCTCCAGGGAAACATATCTCTGTCATCCAGAGATCAGTTGGAATCCTGGGTGATCTCCCGGCCCCACCTGGAGTTTGGCTTCCCTAAAGTACAAGAAGTTACTAGGAAGAGGTTAGAGAGACTGGAGCTGTCCTTTCCTCAGATGTATGTAGCATATCTGCAGTCTGATTTGAAAACACATCTTGCAAGAGCCTGGGGCGGAGAAGATAGAAGACACCTTCTGCCTGTTTTTTTTCTTCCCAGAAGCCACCGGGCTAGAAAGAGCAGTAGAAAGCAAAGGAAGTTCCCATGCTGAAATCAAGTGACTTGGGGCGAAGAGCAAGGTGAGCTATTTATGTTTGTTTTATTTTTTCCTCTTTTTGGAAATCCAGTTGGTAGTTAATGCCTCTGAGAATCCGTTATGTGCCGGTGCCTAGGGCCCAGCCCTCCCCCCACTATAAGGAGGTACAGTTTGTGAAATACACTGAGCTTGCGGTTGACCAGAGTCTGAGGCCGGAATTCATGCTCTGCTCTGTATCCTGATGTGGTAAGAAGCTCAGGCCCGTATGTGAGAGGGTGGGGTGAGGGAACAACCGAGGCAGCCTGTGGAAGCAAAGGCAGTGAGGCCTCTGCCAGAGGACCTCAGAGGCCACTGCCAAAAGACTGTTCTGAATCTCCGGAAGGCTCAACCTGACTCTAACGGAACTGTGATAAAAATGAACATGACTGGGATCCTGGAACCCGAGAGATTAATGCCTGGATTGTCAACAAGGGGGGGGAGGGGAGGGGGAGGAGGAACACATATCACAAAATGAAGGAGGGATGGGAATCAAGCAGGCACTCCAAGGGAGATGCTGACTCCCAGCTGATCCCACAAAACAATTTCCCCAGTATCCCTGGGCTTCGTAAGAAGGAGGAAACTGCAGGACAAAATGGAGCCTCCTAAAGAGTTTTGCTTTTCTGCTGTAGCCCAGTTTGTGCACATTTTTTAAACATTTCTTGATTGTCTGATAAGATTCATATTTCCTGCAGCTATTACTAGCTCCTCTGCAATCCCACCCAAGTGCTAATTCAGAATTCCTCATTAGCTGGTGTTTTACGGTTACACATCAGCAACAGCACACAGAGGCTGCAGTCACACGCACTAAACAATCCACTTTCAGTGCACTTTCCAGCTGGATTTTGCCAGTTCACACAGTAAAATCCAGTTGGAAAGTTCACTGAAAGTGGATTGAAAGTGGTTTATTTGTGGTGTGTGACTGTAGCCAGAGTCTAAATCCAAGCTCTATGACCAGTTTTCCAGTTGTGTCTCTTGTTCAGTGAGGAGTTTCCCATCCACTTGCAAGGCAGAAGTTGCTCCCAGTCTATTTAATCAAACCATAGTTCCTCACAATGAAAGATTTAATAAAAACTATTTTTGACCATGGTTCTATCAACCACATGTTCATATTTTAATAGATTTATCACATTTCTTTTCCTGCCCTTCCTTTAAGAAGCTCAAAGCAGTCCACATGGTTCTTCTCCCTGTCCATTTTAACTTCACAACAGCCCTGTGAAGTAGGTTAGCCTGTGAGAGAATGGCTGTCCAGGCGTCACCCAAGGAGCTTTCTGGCACAGTGGGAACCTCAACCAGGGCCTCCGCAGTCTAGTCCTGATCTAGTCCATCTAATGCGCTCTTGATGAGTTCTTTCTGGACTATTAGTTTACTGCTGAATTGCTGAATGAAAGCTGAATGAAAGCTGATTTATCCTTCAGCTAATCTATGGCATCTATATGGATCAACATCTGGGCATTGGTGGTGATGCCATCAGAAATGCATGACAAGGCTTTGGAAGAGGCACACTGTGTGAGGATTAATGTCATTGGTCGGCTGTCATTAAAAGGGAAGTACTTGACCAAGGCACAGTACAAACGGAGGGTTAGATCCCATGGAAGATTTCTACATGTGCCAGCAGAGATGCTAAAATTACTCCTTGTTGTCTGCTTGCACCAAGTGGAAGCGATTGTATCCCCACTATCTTTTCTAAGTGTACAAGACTCAGCACAAGGTATTTCTTCTGATACAGTTTCAAAGTGAAATTAGATTAAATCGTGCAAACCATTTATTGTACATTCCATTGTTCCCAATGCACATTATTTGGTTAAAAATTCTGTTAAAAGCACTATGTGTCGCAGCAGCCATTGTGCCATTGCTTGTGCATCACTGGATGCAACCCAGTACAAGCCTCATTGACCAAGGCCACATGCCTTTGAATTGTAGCAAGATGCAGTGTAGACAAACCCAAACAAGATATATCTCCACTTCAGGAGGGTCTGCAGGGCGGTTTCTTGCTGCCACCGATTAAGGTTTTAGCACAAAGCTGGCATTTCTGGAAATCTTTCTGCCAATGACAGGAGGATTTTCTCCACAAGACATCTCCACACACTTTCTTGGGTGCCCTTTTGTTCCCTTGGCAAAAGTTCCTTCTCAGAGCCATTTTCCTTGTGATTTTTTTTCATGGGCATCTGTGATTTCAACATGTCATTGACAAAAAAAATCACATGGGCTTAAGGCTGCCAGCCTCCATGGGGGACCTGGGATCTGCCAGAATTACAGCTGATCTCTACAGAGATCAGTTTCCCTGCAGAAAATGGATGCTTTGGAAGGTGGATACTATGGCACTGAACCCCACTGTGGTCCCTGCCCTCCCCAGGCTCCATCCCCAAATCTCCTGGAGTTTCCCAGCCTGTATCTGGGAACCCTACCCCCACATCCACCACCAATGGCCAGGGTGACCTGGCAACCTTACATGGGCTGCCACAACCAACAGCAGGCTGAAGAGGAGAAGGGTTAGCAGGAAGAAAAGGAAATGGCACTAAGAAGAAGCGGGAGCCAAGGAACAAATGGGAGCCAAACAGGACAAACACACTATGTGAATGCATAAACGGAAACTGTGGAGAAAGTTGCCCGGGAAAAGAGAAGTATTTTCACAAAAAAAGGACAAAAAGGTAAATAATTTTGTTTCCAGTGCTGTACTAATCTCATGACAGAAGCGGCATCCTCCAAGTGCCCATACTGCCAGAAGAAGCGTCAAGTTCTGGTGGGCTTCAGTCATCTAGAGTTCCGGTGTCTCATTTAGGTCCATGTTTCTAACAGGACATTTACTTCTAGCCATTTGTTTCCCTACATGTTTCAGAAATGCAAGCTGTGGTAGAACCCCTGCTTGGCATGAGGAACGTTGCATGATCAGTCCCTGGCACCTCCAGCCAAAAGAGGCAGATCTCAGGCTGGGAAAGACAAGTCATAGTGGCACCTTAAAGACAAACAGCATTTATTGGGGGAGGGGCCATGGGTCAGTGGTAGAGCAGCAGCTTGGCATGCAGAAGGTCCCAGGTTCAGTCCCCAGCAGCTCCAGTTAAGGGGATCTGGCAGTAGGTGATGTGAAAGACCTCTGCCTGAGACCCCGGAGAGCCGCTGCCAGTCTGAGTAGACAACACTGGCCTTGATGGTCCAACAGTCTGATTCACCGTACTTCCATGCATTGGCTTGGATCCCATGGTTAATCTCCACAGACGGAACTAATTCTTATCAGCAGAACACTACTCCCCCTGCCTACTCGGGCCCAAAAGGATCCCAGAAATGTTGCTCCTGGAAGCAGGGGACTCCCAGGAACAAATCTGGGCCCAATCAGAGGTCTGCAGCTGCAGAGGAGAATCTAATGAAATCAACCCCCCTTCCAATAGCAGAAAATGTCCAGAGGCTCCAACCTATTAGGTTTTTTGATGTAACAGGAAGACTTGGACAGCAGCTAGTTTCCATCTTCTTCCCCCTTAAAAAGTGAAAAGGCTTTTGTAATAACTTATTTTAACCCCAGTATTTGCTTTTCTGAGAGGGACTCAACACCCTGTAGGGATTCTGCCTCATGAACACACACATTCACTATTTCTGCTTTTATCTTCATCTTGTTTGGGGGATGCAACAAATCTGACCCTAGCTTCTGCCCAGCCTAGTGACCTGAGAGACACAATTCACCACATTTCTGACCTTTCAGGGCCAAACCAGATGTAACAAGAGAGATCTATATGTATTTGGACACATCTACCGATTCACATCTGAAGTGGGGCAGGGTCTAATTAAAACAAAAACCAGAGCATGCAAGCGAGGGGACCTAAATCCTGCCCCTTACTTTGCCCTTCCTCTCTATTTGACATTACTTTCATTTTTCCTGGTTCAGCTCTACTACCACAAGTAAGCCAAGCTGAAAGACAGCTATAAAGTGCAGTGAGGTAAGGCAGGAGAGGGACAAGGTTTATTTCCTCTTGTGTACACACTCTGTGTTGGTTAAAAAATCAGACACATACACCCAGGGGTCATTTCGAGCAGGAGCGCGGGGGAGCTCAGCTCCGGAAGTTGGTGCCAGCCCCCCCCCCCATGGGGGAATGCCTGCTTGTGTCATGGCTGCAGCAAAATGACCCTGTCCATGGAAAGGTCCTTGTTCCTCCGACTGCCACCTCCTCCGCCACCACTGAAGCTATCCTCCCAGAATAGTGCTATTTCTGAGGCTTGGATTACTAGTTGTCCTCTCTGCCAACTCTCTCTCTCTCTCTCTCTCTCTCACACACACACACACACACACTCCTTTCTTTCTTGCCTTCTGACATACTTCCGGTGATGTCAGGTGGTGTAGCATGTGCAAATAAGTTATGGTAATGAGTTATGCTAATGAGCTCCAGCACCTCTTTTTCTACGAAATGACCCCTGCATACACCCCTTTGCCCCTCATTTTCACTACAGAAGGACAGAATAAGTATGAATACCCATGGATCTGCCAGCCCAGGTAATTTGTTTGTCCTATAGCTCTGAATTCAAGTCTCAAGCTGAAAGCAGACAATACATTTTGACAAAAAGTCTAGTATGAAAAGCTGTTGTTGCCTGCGGTATGCATATTCATTTATTTTGTTCCAGTATCATAAGAACATAAGAGAAGCCATGCTGGATCAGGACAGTGGCCCATCCAGTCCAACACTGTGTCACACAATGGCAAAAACCCAGGTGCCATCAGGAGGCTCAGCAGTGGGGCCAGAACTCCAGGAGCCCTCCCACAGTTGCCCCCCCCCCCAGCACCAAGAATACAGAGCATAATTTGCCCCAGACACATTGTTCCATCTATACCCTGAGGCTAATAGCCACTGATGGACCTCTGCTCCATGTCAGGAGCTGCTTACTTAGCAGAAGAAGAAGAAGCAGGGTGGGAATGGGTGGTAACAGTATCTGTGCACCCCCATCCCTGATGTACTTGTTCCTGCCAGGACAGATTATGCCCAAAGAAACAAAATAATACCCAGTCCAACGAATTTTGCTTGCTTTTGAGATGCCACAGAAACCTGCAAAACCTATTTGACCAGACACAATAGTTCACTCTCTCCCATACAAAAAAACTTATTGTTTGTATCTGCTGTTATCAACAGGTTCGCTGCTGCTGAGGAAGCAGAAGGGTCATATACTAGTGAGGTTAAAGCAGTATCAGAATGAGGCAGTGCCCTTAAAGAAACCTACATTAGCTCAAAACTGCACCTTTTATGAAGAAAATACAGCTGTTTCCTCCAGTTTAAGAAAGGCAATGATGCCCTTCTCAGGCCTGAGATCCAGGAGTCTAGACAGTCTGTTGGAACAAACAATACTATAACATGGATGCCGTTCCAGCAAAGGCTGAGGGTGAACTGAGCCCTTATATACTCTCGCAAGGAGGTAGGGATACAGATCCCCTCCCTTCCAGGAGTAAGCCACCAATACTTAAAAGATGCTGTGCCTGATTATGATGGTGAGTACAGTGGGAGGGTTGGCGTGGCATGGCGTAGAGGTAGCTCAGGCTCGAGTGGGTGGTTGACTGGGGAGAGACCACTCTGGTTTAGCAGCAGGCTTTGGGGTAGAGGGTTCAGGGCCCAAGTCCAAACCAGAAGGCAGGCTGTATCCCATGTGAGGAGGCTGACTCACAGTCTTGAGGGGTTCTCCTGCACTAAGGTTGCCAGGTTCTCCCTGGCCACTGGCAGGGGATGAGGGGGTAGGGCTGTCAGATCCAAATTGGGTAACTCCTGGAGATTTTGGGATGGAGCTTGGAGAGGACTGGGACCTCAGTGGTACAAATGCCACAGAGTCCACCCTTCAAAGCATCCTTTTTCTCCAGGATAGTAAATAGCTCAGTAGTCCCCTCCAAGAAGTACACTGCCTCTGAGAGTACAAGGTCCATTTATCTGTCATGGCTAAGAGCCATTGATGGACCTGTTTTCTATGAATTTATCACTTTCCAGGCACATGTAGGCCCAATTAGGAGGACCAAGACCACTGCGCATAGAGAGGGGGCTTTGACCCTCCCATGTTGGCTTCCTGACTTGATATGGCCCCAGGGCACTATCTCCCCCAACAGGGTCTGCATGTGTACTGAAGAGTTAAATGTTATGTTTTCACAGTTCAGCATAGAGAATCCCCAGGGCCATTTCAAGCCAGGAAAACAGCATGGGGGAGAGGTCTAATCCAGTTCATTTGGGCCTGAGAAATAAAAAACTTCAGAACACACCACTCCACCTAACATGGGGACATCTCATGGGGGAGACATCATACACAGTTAGGCTTGTCATCTTACGATAACAAAGTCCACAATTTTTTGTGTGGGAAAGTACTGCCTATCTCAAATCTGTTGCCTATCAATGCCATTGGGCAACTCTTGAGTTCATAATGTTAGGAGGGTATAGATTACAGTTTAACAACATGAGTCTTTAACTGTACTAGTGAGCCCTGAGAAATGTACATGTCTACTTGACTCTTCGTTTTTAATAGTCTGTCTTAGAGGAACATCTAGTGGCTACCAAGCCTCACTGCAAAAGCCAACATTCTGCTTCATGTGAAATCATAGAAATATGACAAGGTCTCATTGCAGAGATGACAAAAGCAGAATTTATTTATTTATTTAAAATCTTTATATGGCTGCCTATCTCCTGAGCATCTCAGGACCCAAGGTGGGTAACAACAATGTAAAAATGATTTAATAAACAAACATTGAACCAACAGATGTAAAAACAATAAAAACCAATCTAAAATACATTATTAATAGTAATAGTCCACCTTTCTCACTGAGACTCAAGGCTAATCTGATGAAGAATGTGATAGGACTAGGACTAAAGAAATCTCAAACAAGTCAAAAGTATTACACATGGCATGACATGTTAAACAATGCAAGAAATGGTATCCCATAACTAGAAATTCAATACAGTGAGAGCAAGACAAAAACATACAGCCACAGACAATACATATTGGTAGAATAGTCCACACAGTTCCATTCTCTCTACTGAAATGTCTTCCTGGCATTATGTTATGCTGCAGCCCTTTCCCTTTATAAAAATGCCCTCCTGAATGGTTCTCTTTTACATCGTTTGCAGAAAGCCAAAAGTGTGGGAGCCTTCTGGTCTCCTCAGGCAGTCTATTCCATAGGCTGGGGACCACTACAGAAAATGCACATGTATGGGCAGTTGTTGATCTTGCCCATTTGCAGAGTGGCACTTATAGGAAACCAGGTTCAGAGGAGCAAAGCTGTCATAGCAGGGCATAGGAGGAGAGGTGTCTCCAGAGATGTCATAGAGCTGCCATACCCCACTGGTGGAGGTGGGACTCCCCACCACCAGGCCCTACCTCACAGCCACCAATCAGCTAGCTGGTGGGGGGACTTACCTGGCAAAAGAGAAAGGCCCAGGCCTTGTTGCTGTGTCACACAGGAAGTGATGTCATCACACCAGCAACATCCAGGCAATGCTCTGGTATTTAGGCAAAAAATCTATGGTAGAACCCTAGGATGCCATATTATCTGGTTCAGCCCTTAGACAATGGAGGGAATGATAACAGACCTTGCTGGGAACGTGACACAAAGTTGCTACACAGCAACAAGTAGGGAGGGACAGTCTTTCAAATATATGGGTCCCAGGATATGAAGGGCTTTATTATGGAATGGAGCTCACTACAAGGCACATGGCTCATTCACTGGTTTGGGAGACATATTTGCAAGAGATCTTAAAGGTATTCCCCTGGGGGCTATATATGATAGGAAGAAGAAACTTTCAGAAGGTAGCCATGCTGGTCTGCAATAGAACTAGGGTTATCAACCTCCAGATAGTAGCTGGAGATCTCCTGCTATTACAGCTGATCTCCAGACAACAGATATTAGTTCACCTGGAGAAAATGGCCACTTTGAAAGTTGGACTCTATGGTATTATGCCCCAAACTCCACCCTCCTCCACCCCCAAAATCTCCAGGTATTTCCCAATTCAGAACTGGTAACCCTAAGTTGAACAACTAAATTCAAGTCCAGTAAGTCTTTAGAGACCACCAAGATTTTCAGGTTATAAGCTTTTGAGAGTCAAATTTTTTGACAAAGGGAGCATTGACCATCAAAAACTTATACCCTGAAAATTTTGTTGTTCTCTAAGGTACTACTGGACTTGAATTGGGAAGAAGAAAGGAAGTAGTAGTGTATAAACTCAGATCTATTGCCAAGATGCTCATCCAGATGTATAAAAGACACAGACTGGCGCAGCACCCTAAGAGAGCCTAGTACAGCAAATACACCAGATTAACCATTGTGGTTACTTTTCTGGAATAGTTCAATTTATGTGCTTAAAGCCATAGATCATTGCAAAAGAGTGTTCCTCATGAGGATACACAAAATATTTCATGAAGGTGACCCAACTAGCATTTCCCCAGAATTAGCTAATTGCAGGCATTACATTTGCTGACTGTAATCAACTGAGCCTCTAATAATATCAGTATCGAGCGGGTTACAGTAATCTGAAATAACAAACTACCACAAAGATTGCACTTACCTAGGTCTGGTTTTTCTGGCTGCTGCAGCAAAAAAAATATTTATACAGGTTGGACAGCATGGAACAAATCTTTTCAAATTCATTTGTGCAGTGATTTTACATAGTGGCCCTGAACAAAATCTCTCTCTCTGAGGTACCTACATAAAAGGGCCGTATAGGGTATGGTGTGTTCATACTCCTGTCCCTTGATCACATCCTCACAGCGGCTGGTCAACTAGGATTTTATTGTCTCTGTCACCCAAATATGCTGATGGCATTATCTGAGGGCACAAGGGAGAGACAGCCTTTATTCAACAAATGCAATAGAGTAAACATCTGCAGCTACTGTTCTGGGGAATCATTACAGATGTGTGGCTCTGGATAACACCCAGGTTCAGGCCATGATCCAAGAAAGGCCATAAAATCACACTCTACCGTGTTACCAGTACACTCTACCATATTATCACTGCTGTTGAGGTAGGGCATCGGATGAGGCCAATCAGATGAGCAAAGCTGCTGCGATGGGACTTGGGGGAGAGGCAGTCTTGCAGACATGAGGATCTTAGGCACATTCCCCCAGGGGGAAAAAAGCCTTGGTTGGCCTAATCTGGGGCACATGATCCTTCCAAAGATGGCTACTGGGAGGCACTCCAAAGGGCCTACAGCTAAGATCGTGTAAAACCGGTAGCCACCACTGGTGTATATAGGGTTGCCAAGTCCAGGTTGGAAAATACCTGGGGACTTTGGGGGTGGAGCCAGGAGAAGGTGGGGTTTGGGGAGGGGGGGAGCCTCAGTATGGTACAATGCCATAGAGTCCGCCCTTCAAAGCAGCCATTTTCTCCAGGGGAGCTGATCTCTGTCAGCTGGAGATCAGCTGTAAAAGCGGGAGATCCTCAGGCCCCACCTGGAGGCTGGTAATCCTAGGTGTATAGATCCCAGTTTTAGTCATTCCCTTTCTGACATATACACCTGCATGTTTTGATTGTGGGTGAGAGGGGCTGTGGCTCAGTGGAAGAGCCTCTGCTTGGCATGCAGAAGGGCCCAAGGGCAATCCCTGGCATCTCCAGTTAGAAGGATCAGCTTGGAGGTGATGTGAAAGACCTCAGCCTGAGGCCCTGGAGAGTTGCTGCTGGTCTGAAGAGACAAGACTGACCTTGATGGACTAAGGGTCTGATTTGGTATAAGGCAGCTTCATGTGTCCATGTGTCTCCCATGCTGCAAAAAAAGCTGCTGGGGGGGGGGGGAATTTAGATAAAACAGCAAGGGGAAAAGGTTAAATACTTCTCTTCTGGGGCCATTTCACTGATTCGAAAACCCCCCCCCCAGATCCTGATCACAGAAGAAAAGGAACAAAGGGTAATACATTTAAATATATATACACCTTGCCTTTCCTCAGACTCAAGGTGCTGCAAGCAAAAGACTTTAAAATATATTAATCTCAACAATAAGAGCAATAAAAAGTGACAGAATGCCCATGTAGATTGTCTCCAACATAACTGCTATGCTTTAACAAAAAGCCTTCCCGGGGGGGGGGGGGGGGGGGACTAGTTTGCAGGCCCTCCTACAGGCTAGCAAATACGGGACCTGGCACGTGTCCTCTGGCAAACTGTTCCATAACTGTGGGGCAAAACAAGAAAATGCCCAGTTTCTGACAGAGGATGTGGGTATTAGCCGCAAGGAGGGAACATTCAGGAAAGCCTGCTGGGCAGATCTGAGAGGGTTCCTACAGGGTTTTTAATAAGCAGCAGCCTCTGATAGAAATTTGAAAGAAATCGGTTGTTTCTCTTTATGACAATTCTGGGTTGACTTTCACGGCACACAGACCTTGTACAAAGGAGGGCCGTGTGGCTAAAAGACTGACACTCAACATGCAGAGGGATCAGAACAAATCTTCGGGGCCACACTGGCTCTCAGGATCAGAACCCTCTTTTTTTTTTCTTCCTCCCTTGCCATGATCAGCATGACCAACTATTCTTCACAAGCTACTGTACACGACTCACCAGACAGCAGTATATTTTGGAATCACCAGGCAGCGGCTTGTGTTTCTTTTTCAATTAACATTCTTCCATCGTATAATCAATGCCACCTGCTGAACATCAGTTTTGGAAACCACTGTTCTCGCTCTACTCAGCCGTCTGTCTAGACTGAATTACTGCGTTAACGGTTCTGAAGAATAGAGGGACCCAGGGCAAAGAGGAGAGAGACATCCCTGGCATCTTCAATAGCTTTGGTAGTAGGTTCTGGGAAAGAATCTTCCTTGCCATTGATCCTGGAAAGTTCCTGCCAGACAATACTAAGGTAGATGGACCAACGGTCTGGCTCAAGATTGGACAGCATTGTGTGCCAATGTAAACACCATAAAAGAAGACACTTCTTGAGCAAATGACATAGCAAATACCCTACCTTCTTAAGTGTTGTGTGGAAATGTGAAAGTGGACATCACCATTCTTAGCTGTATCCAAGAAGCCCATCGGATTGGGTAGTTTTTGTTTCATGTCAAGCTGACTGAGAGAACAGTCCTAAGCAGTCTGCTCAGAATCCTACTCCAGTCTATTCAAGGAGGCATACTCCCAGGAAATTGTTGTCAGGAGTGCACTGTAAATTTTTGTACTGCACTCAAGCAATAGTGATTGGGTTTTGCCGTGAGGCTCCTAGCATGATGGGTCAGCTCCTCCCTGCATGCTAGCTGTATGGTCTGAACACAACTGTGCTCTCCCTGCCTGCTCCCACCCACTTGCAAAGCATCCTATTTCCTTTTTGCCATGGTGAAACACACATATTCTGCATTCACCAATGAAATGACTTTAAAACGTAGAAGAAGAAGAAGAGAAGAGAAGATTGGATTTATATCCCACCCTTCATTTGGAGTCTCAGAGCGGCTTACAAACTCCTTTCCCTTCCCCCCCACAACAGACATCCCGTGAGGTAGGTGGGGCTGAGAGAGCTCTGAGACAACCGTCCTTGAGAGAACAGCTGGTACAGAGCTATGGCTTGCCCAAGGTCATCCAGCAGGTGCAAGTGGAGGAGTGGGGAATCAAACCCAGTTCTCCCAGATTAGAGTCCGCGCACTTAACCACTACGTCAAACTGGATGTACAGTCTAGACCACTCAGTCTTGTAAGTCAACATGCAGTCAAGATTTGGATTAGCCTTTTCTATCAATGAGCATGAGCTTTTCAAAGGTATGGGCATTTGCTCTGGACATCCTGACCAGAGCGATCTACATCTCTCTAGGGTTTTAAATATGAATGACAGGTTGGTTGTAAGTTTCCTGGTACAAAGGGACAACTCACCCCCTCATATTGACTCTAGGCCTTTTATATTTATTTTATTTGGATAATGTTGAACTTGAATATATCGGTATTTTATTGGTAGCACCTCCATCTTTACTTCTTACTGTTTTTATGACTAAAGTCACAAACAGCAGGCCTACATCTTTTAGCACAAGAAAATACCATAATGCTGTTTCTGGAACAGGTGAGGGTCGTCTTGTGGCTGAAATCCTGTGTTTCCATCAGAGAGAAGACAAATGGACTAAAATGTCTACAAGCTTCCAAGAAACAGGAGATCCTTCATTATTTAGATCCTCCACTCTTTGGGTTCTGCAATATATCATAGTCTGTTTATCTGTTGCTACAGCATCCTGCAGTCTGGGACTTCTGGATGATAGATGCATGTTGGGAAATGTAGCTGCGGTCAAGATAATTGTCTTAATGCAACAGTAATGTGATATGCTTACATTCAGCCATCGTAGTGAACAGATAGTGTCAGTGTTTTAATTACTATCCCTACTCCACTAAAGTGATTACAATGTGAATCACATATAGTATTTTAATCTGGTGTGAACCACAGAATAGCAAATGCAGTCGTTTCAGCCGTTACTACAGAGTGCTCTGACAAAATAATGGGTTTTTTGGAATCCTACCTGTCTTAACATGGTTAAGAAAGAACAGGGCATTCTAAAGTCCTCCTTTGTCAGCTGGAGCTTCTCCTTCCCCACAGTATGTGAGCCACACCAAGATGTCCCATCTAGCAGTGGCTCAGTGCTATCATTCAAGTCTTTGACTGGTGCTTGACATAATCCCTTAGGAGTTTACCCTTTAATTTATGAGATGCAGAAATGTACCGGTGGAAGAATGTGAGAGAATGCAATATTTCTGACAAGATCTGTTTCCTCACATTTTTCCTTGGATGGACCTCAGCAACAGGACAAAATCCTATTATAAGGTATTAGGAATTCCACAGGGACACATGGCAAAGAATCTGCACAAAACCCAGTCTCCTCATATGGGGCTATTCCTATGAACATAGGGGAAGAGTTCAGGGGCTGGGACTGAAAGGGCAATTATTATTCCAGCCATCTGAGAAGTCTTCATATCATTCCAGTGGTTCACTTTATGACCGATACAAAATGGCTCCAGCAGCGCCTCAGTGAATGATTCTAAGTGGCTTCTGCTGCCTCTGGTAGGGAGGCCGGAGTGTCTGCCTCTCTTTTCGGTGACAGTGGCAAGGATCCAGGGAGCCTTCAGATCAGAGCCATCAGAAGGTTTCCTGTCTGACGTCCTGACAGAAGCAGTGGGTCCCCAACCGCTGCTAACTCTTAGGCTTCCGGCCGGGGCTCCAGCCCGAACCCCCCTGTGCTATCAGCTCCACACCAGATGCTTTTCAGGATACTGTGGTAAAACTGTGCAAGGCATGAGCTGCAATTTGGGGTTTTCTCCGATGTCAGCCTCAAAGACAAATTGGATTGGATGGGGGGGGAGGGAGAGAAAAAGATGCCCTGCCTTGTCACTGCTCCATTATTCACGCTTGTTTTTCTTTTGTTTGTGCAGAAAAGGAGCAGTGAGTCTTTGAGAGTGATTGTATAAGGGGCTGGAATAAGGACAGAAATCTAATCAACTGTTGACCTGGCTGGGAAAGGGCTAGACCTTTCCCCACCATGGCCTGACCAATACTGCTTTGATCTGATCGTTTGTGTGTCCCCCTAGTGGTAAAACAGGGGGCACTGCACCTTCTGGTTCTCCCACTTCTGGAGAGCAGAGCAGGTAGAGGACGTTCTTTTTGCACCCACCATGTAATGCTCAGTTTATTTTGTTTACTGATTTAATATATTTCTATACTGCATTTCCTTAAAAAAAAATCAAAGCTTCAGTCAAGTCAGGCAATTTTTTCCCTCTTAGGTGACCATTGTGAAGACACAATTTAGTTCCCCTCACGTCAGATCTTTTCCATGGACTTTCCAACCTTTCTGCATGAATACCTTCTTGTTTCATAGAAATCTGATATTCTTTGCTTAGGAGTGAAAAACCAACATTTGTATATTAGTATAATATGGGTTGTGTAGCACCTCCTCCCCTTATTCTTAGAGGGATGATGACCCATCCCTGAGAAGTCTGGTCTGTTCCACCATCATGGGATTTTGGGCTGAAAAGTAAAGTTTTTCCCAAACGCTTCTTGTTCAGGAACAATACAGTACCATGCATGTACAAACTGAAGTTTGAGGTAGCCAGTGCCTGTTAGATGTGGCCATCAGAGCTACCCATACAATCTGGAGAGCTGATCTTCATTCTCCACCTCCTTGTCAGCCATGCAAGAATCTGCGTCTGAACCTCAGTAATCAATTATCTTTGGAGATCTGAGCTCACACGTGCAAGAAAGGGACAATGAACAGAGAGGTCTGGTGGCATCCTATCTCTTTCGGTGAGCTCAGTTGTACTTACATGCAGGAATGAAGCTGGAGCTTCCTCTGATATGGCACGTAATGCTGCTGGGTACTGGCAAGCCACCTCTGGGAATCACACGCAGTTCTCACAGCCCGCTCACTGGCAGTTGTTTCCATCTTCCACAACAAATGAAAGGGGCTGGAGCAGCATGATTATTTTCTGCTTCAGCAGGCAGAGCCCTGCAAACCACAATGCTGGGCCTTAGAGGGTGCATTTACTGAACAGGGCAAGTCCACTTTGTCTCTGGACCAGTGAGCAAAAGAGCAAAGCACAAAGAACACCAAAGGAGTCCTTTGGAGGCGTCAGTGCTCTAGAGTACAAAGAGGAAAAGAAATGCAGGGGATCTCAGCAGCGATCTGATGACCAAACTTCTGGACTGAGTTTTAGGATAGAGTTAAAACAAGAACACCAGTATTTCGATTGTAGAGCGGATTTTAAACATCTGACTCCATTGCAGGGGTTTAAACCCTCTCTGGAATGCCAGGGATTGCTTCAAGTGGCATTAAACAGGAAGACAAGCACGACTTTAACCCTCAGCCTGTTCCAGTGGCCTGCTCAGAACCCTTCCCTTGAGTCTCTGCTCTTCTGCTTGGCAAGGCAGGTCACTTAATGCAGTGGAAAGGCCAGGAACGTTCATCACTTTTAAAGAAAGCCAACAACATGACTACTCCTGCCCTTTAAGTAGGGTTGCCAAGTCTGGGTTGGAAAATACCTGGAGACTTTGTGGGTGGAGCCAGGAGAGGGTGGGGTTTTGGGAGGGGAGGGGCCTCAGCATGGTACAATGCCATAGAGTCCACCTTTCAAAGCAGCCATTTTCTCCAGGGGAGCTGATCTCTGTCAGCTGGAGATCAGTTGTAAAAGCGAGAGATCCCCAGGCCCCACCTAGGGGCTGGCAGCCCCTCACTGCTGTTTTTCTTCCAGCTAAAAAAAAAACATTGTTTGCTTAATGTGTTGGTGAAAACCTGAAATGTGAAATAGCATTCCAAACTGACAGTATATGTGCCATGATAAAATGCCTGCAAAGTATGAACCCTGAAACAATCATTTCAGAGCTCAAATAATGAAAACTTTGTGGAGTTATTGTTATATAAACATCTTGCACAACTACTAAGTGGAGGGCAAACTAGGTGTACAGATAATTGTTTGGGCCTCTAGAGGGCGCAGAGTTACTATTTTTCACTGCTTTTGTAGCTGACAGTAAGACATGTAGGTAGCTCTGTGCCAGTCCTTTGTGGGATGCATTCTCAACCTTAAACATTCACAATCAATCTTTTGTGCATCTTCCAAGTGATTGTAAGTTTCCTGAAAGAGCACCCAATGGACCTGGGATACATTTCCTCACCTACACTAGCTTTTTACTCTACATGCATCTCCGTAGTTATCATAATGTCATTCATTCATTCGTTCACTCACAGTCCACTTTTCTCCCTGGGACTCAAGGTGTACTTTAATTTTTAAAAAAAATCTATCATACAATATAAATTGCCCAATCAACAATGCAATAGGATAAGGTTACAGAACAGACTGGATTGCAGTAATCTAATCTAGATGTTTCCAGGGCATGCACCGCAGTGGCAAGATCTTTCCTCCCCAAGAATGGCCAAAGCTGGTGAAAGGCACTCCTTGACAATGCTGTCCCCTGCTTATCCAACAGGAGGCCTGCAGCTGTACCCCCAAGCTATGAGCCTGCTCCTTTAGGGTGAGTGCAACAACAGTCTTATTCTACAGTCTTATAAAAGTGCCTCCTAGAATGTTGTATGATACTGGAATTCGTATTCCATCATAAAATGTCCCCTGAACATTTCTGGTTTGCACATTCTGCAGAAGGATAAAAGCTCTTTGCTGGCCTCCTCAAGGAGGAGAGCCACTACAGAGAATACATTTGTTGCTGATCTTACCCGTTTGTGGGGTTCCACTCTCTGACAGCTTTCCTTGGATAAGCAAAGCTGTTGGGGCAGAGCAGGTATGTCGGCCCAAGACCACTAAGGGCTTTGTCGATGATAACTAATTCCTTGAACTGAGCCACGTAACTGATCAGTAAACGGTGGAGTGACAGAAGAATGGGTATGATATGCATACTCCACCTAGCTCTGGATAGCAACCAAACTGTGGCATTTTGTACCAACTGGAGTTTCTAAGCTGACTTTAAGGTGAGGTTGACCCCCCCCAAAAAAAATACTATTAAGGAATCCACTTGAAAAGGGAAATTGCCATCCGATCCTTCTTTTGAGCTGAATTTCCTTTTAAAAGTCAAGTTGCTATACTCTTTTGAAGACAGGTTCCCTCCCATTTACAAAGCTGATACCACCTGAGGATTAAGGTCACCATCATTTAAACTGTGAATATATGGATATCCAGCCATTCATCATTACATTAGATGGGCAATACAAGTAAAGATCAATGGGAAACAATGGTATAGTTATGGGTATTCTAGACATATCATTTGAATTATGCTAATTATGAAATACCAAGCTGGAGGGCAGGTCATTAAAGCCTAAAGATCACATATCTGTAACTCCAGTTTCCATAGTGGGTATGGCAAACTGCTACTCTGTTTGGCTCAGAGTGAATCCTCGCTGTGGAATAAGCAGCCTTCTGCCAGTGGAAGAGGCTCTTTCCGCTATGACGGAAGGTTTCTTGTGATAGAGAAAAGCTTTACACTGTGTGGATCTGAGTGGTAAAATCCAATCCAAAACAACAACACCCTACCTTATATTTCTACAAAACCACTTACTGTTATGGGCATGTTTAAAAATATTTGTGGTTGCTCTTTGGAACCTCCAGAAACCATTTTTTTTCCTTCAAACATTTTTTAAAAAAATAAAGTTTGTTTGAACACAGCTCTACCTTTACAGATTGACACTTTTGGAGTATTCCGTGTACACTCACACACACCCATTGCAGCTGCCGCCACCATGAGGATTAGACAAAGATTTGGGATTTCCAACTCACTATGATCTAAACCTGTGATTTCCCACTCTTTTATCAGTTTCAGTGGGTTTGCTAAAGCAATGTAGTCTCTGGACGTCTCTTTATTAAATGTGCTTTTTACATATCACTCTTCACTCTGTACTTTATTTATTTATTTATAAATTCAATTTATATACCACCCTTCCCTGAGTTCAGGGCGGTTGCCAACAACAAAAAATACAATATTAAACCAAAATTAAAACAGTCAAGTTACAATTAAGGAACATTAGATGGCGCCAAAATAAATACAGTATGGGTGCGGTCACACATGCCAGATAAAACGGGGGGGGGGGTAAGCGGGGTGAGGCTATTTCCTCGGAGGAGTTTGACCCACAGTTGCAGGCACAGTCCGTCAGTGTGTGATCAAGTGGAACTGTGGGGGGGGGGGTTGTGCTTTTTGTTTTCCATGCGCTTAAACGAGGGATCGCTGAATCGCACATCTGCACTGAGGGCTCCCTATGGAGTTTGTGATGCTGCGCTTACTGCAAAGGGTGGGGAACAACGGCACAGAGTCGGGATGGCCTGATCAGACCATCCCGATGCCATAAGAGCGCACTGGAGCGATCAAATGGGAAAGTCCGCCCGTGGCCCAACAGGACTCCTAGATTAGGCTCAAGTTCTCAGGGATTTATTGCAAGATTGTCTGCATCTTCAAGGCCTCTCTTGAGTAAGACATGTAAGAAATTGTCTGGTACCTATCTCCCAGAGTAGGGAAATTGTTACAAATCTTTGGGACATCAGCCTAACTCATATGAACATCAGCAGACCCACTTACATTGTTAATTTTCATTCATAGCTGTAACTTTTATGGCGAAAGAAAAATGGGATAGAATAATAATAATAATAACAACAACAACAACAATAATAATAATAATAATACTGGATAGCCCAGGCAAGCCCAGTCTCATCAGATCTTGGAAGCTAAGCAGGGCTGATTCCGGTAAGTACTTGGATGGGAGACCTCCAGAGAATACCAGGGCCAGAACTCAAAGCCAGGCAATAGTAAGCCACCTCTCTGAAATGTCCAAGCCCCACTAGGGGTCGTCAGAAGTCAACCATGACTTCCAGGTGTGTACACACACAGAGAGAGAGATACTCACAAAAAATTAATAGTAAGTACAAAGCTGTTGTAACGCACCCTATCTTATTTGCATTATTTACTTCTTCACAAAAGACCAAGGGTGCAACCTGATATCAGAACCTTTTTAAAATCTACACACCTGCTCAGCATTTTACAGAGGATGCTGACAAGATAGGGTCTTAAGATCATGACCTGCTGTATCTCCTCCCCCTCTTTGTTCTTTATTTTTGTTTCTAACATCCAGGTTGACAAAGGATTCTGGAGGACTCAAACACTTGCACATTGTTTTGTGTCGTTTTGCTTGATCCTAATAAAAGGTAACACGTAATATAGGGGTTTTCCTTTTGGTTATTTCTCTCATGACTTCCCTTTATTATTTCGTGATGAAAAACTAGGCGTGATCTGAAATATTCAAGCCCAAAGGCAAATCCATTTGTCTTGCTGGATGTTTTGGTTTGTTTCGCTCCAGGATTTCCCACTTGCTAAGTGAAAAAAGAAAAGTCTAAGAATTGACCCCTTTGGTGCTCATACATTGCTTGGAAGGAAGGTGAATGAATGCCTACAGGCAAAAATTTAAGAAATCTAATCTTTTCTTTTAGGGCTGTGAAAGAGCCACCCACTAGTTTAGCTGGAGATGAGAACAAGAAACTAAATCCAAGATGTATTCAAATAATTAGAGATGTATTCTGGATAAATAACACCATATTAGGATTTGACTGAATAACGAAAAATAAGGAGCAATTAAAGGAATTGGAAAATGTCTCCCTGAACTATGATCTAAGGTTTTGCATAGCGCAACAGTTTCACACAAACACAAATTCCGTTTTAACAGAATGCTTGTTAACTACAGTCCCAAGTTTAAAATCAGTTTTTGAAGGGTAGTTTATAAGATTACATTTAATAAGTTTTTAATGTGTCTAAACTGCTGAGTGGACTTTTGCTAGATGGACAGATCTTACTGCCTAGCATTTTAGAGAGGGCAGTGCTTTTTGGTCTTTCGGCAGAATTTGGCAGATTTGCCTGTCTTTTTGGTGCATTACTTCTTAAGTTGAGAGGCAGTAGAGAGAGCAAAAGTGGGATGCTCTAGCGGGCAAGGAAGGGTGAGGCAGCAACAGACAAGGGCAGTTCTCAAGATCTGCAGGTGATGTTCTGCTTCCTGAGCCCATGCTGTCTGAGATTACTATGCATGTAAGTCAAGGCCTTCTTGGCTGTTACTCCCAACCTACAGAACTACTTGCCACCATGTGGCAATTTTGGTGGTCTATCAGGTTCAACTTGTTCCAGAGAGCCTTAAGATGAGTGCGATGTTCTTGTATACTGTATACTGATGTTTTAACTGCTACAAATTGGGTGTTAAGGTGGGCTTTTCATTGGACTTTCTCTATTTTCCTTGTTGTCTTGATTTTTAAATATATCTGCTTCACAAAGCAGAAAGGTGGGGTATAAATATCTCAAATAAATAAACCTGTGTTAAAGATAATATTCCAACCCCCAAGAGTATATTAGGAGTTCAGCTGGTCTGTGCTCCATGCTCTGCACTAGGATTGCCAACTCCAGGTTAGGAAATTGCTAGAAATTGGGGGGACACCCTGGGAGGGGGGGTTGGGGAGGGGAGGGGCCTCAGCAGGATGCAATGCCATAGAACCAACCCTCCAAAGCTGCCATTTTCTGCAGGGCAATTGATCTCAGTAGCCTGGGGATCAGTTGCAATACTGGAAGATCTCCAGGCCCCACCTGGAGTCTGGCAACCCTACTAGTCTGCACAGCACAATCCTAGATTACACTCAGAAATGGGCCCTCAACCAAATTCACTGCAAGACATGATTCTGTGTCCTCAGAGCTTCTCTTGAATGGGAAAGTAGGGAATTCATTGCAAATCTTCAAAGCATTCGCCTAAAGTGAATGAAAAACAGCAGGTCTGGTTGTTTAAGTAGGGCCCACATCCATAGCCATACTCATTGAAGGGAGGCAAGAAGAGGGATGTGGGTGGCCACACTGTGCCCACCATGGCCAGCATTCTCTCTGTGAGAAAGCAGAGCTCCTTTTACTCTGTTTTCATGCTGGTATCTCGGTGATTTCCTTCTGCCTTTAACATCCACGCAAATTACAGGCCTTGCAAGTCAAGCCCTTGTGGGTTATGAGTGAAGTTTGCACAGCAGAATACTAATCGGTGACTCCCACCAGAGCCTGGCTTTAATTCCCCATGACATGCTAATATGCTGGAGAGCCTCAAACCCCTCTTTATCTGTGTGTCTCTTTCCCCTCCTCCTTTCTTTTTGCAGCTCCCCGATCTCCTCAGTCTCTGTGAGCAGCTTGACCCAGCCGGTGTGTGGAATTCCCAGCCCGTAGAAGCTCATTTTCTGAGACAGAAGAAGCCCTGTCGCAGCTCAGAGCCTTCCCGTCTTGCAAGTCGTATGCACTTCTAGAGGCAGTAGCGAGAGAGAATGAAACTCTTCTCCCCCTTCAGCAAGTCTTTTTTCCTGGTCGTCGCCCTTACAGTTCTGCAAGGCTCAGGAAATCTGAATCCAGACACTCCTGAGTGCAGTCCAAAAGAAGGCGATCCTGCATGTCTGGGATCTCTAGTGGCCATACCTCCTCCATCGTCAGAAGGTGGTTGTGATGGACTGGGGAGCTGCAAACTCCATGTGCTCATGCCTGAAGAGCTGGCAACACCAGAGGAAGTGCAAGATGTTCCTCCTGGACAACAGCAGCAGATGGAGTTCAAGCAACTCCTGAAGCACGCTGGAGAGATCAACAAACAAAACCCTTCAAGGACAAGGACTCTGATGGACCGGCTCAGCTTGGTGGAAAACAGAGTATTATCCATGTCTTCAAGTCTGCAGAAATTGCAGGAGGAGGGCCGAGTGAATCTGAACCGCCTGGAGGAGCAGCTCAACTCTTTGACAGCCCTGTTGCTGGGGATCCTGTCTGGCTGCAAATTGCCTTGCAGTGATTCAGTCCTGAAGACATCCATTCTTGGTGAGTACACTGGCGTTCTTGGCTTCCAGTTTTCTAAGCGGTCTCTCTTGAGAAGAGCTAGACTCATCTCTAGCAGAACGAATACAACATGCAATGTTGCTAGGTTTTAGCAAGGAGGACTCATGTGAGGGGAAACCAAGAAGGGCATCTGGTTGAACTCCCTGTCCTGATTCTTGACACCCTATGCCTAAACATATTCTCTAGTCCTAACAACAGATGTTTATACAAAACTGATGTTCATTCCCTCTGTTCCTACCTTCAACCTATCCTTTCCTTCTGACAATCCTATAGCAGTCTATGTAAGACTAAAATATGAGTCCAGTGGCACCTTTAAGAACACCAAAGTTAGTTTTAAAGGTGCCACTGGACTTTGTTGGTCTTAAAGGTGCTACTGGAGTCAAACTTTGTTCTATCGCTTCTGACTAACATGGCTACCCACTTGGATCTATGTATAAGAGTTTGTGTATAATTTCATTTCTAACCTGCCTTTCATCATTATGTAGATCTATGACCAATTACAAATTTAATAAAAACAATCTATCAAACAAATGCTAACACTAGGGAAATCCAGTAACAACCACAAATCCCTGACTGCAGCACAGATTAAGACAAACAGGCTTTTCAGTGGTCTATGGCTCTGTGGTTAAGCACTGGCTTTTCATGCAAAAGGTCCCAGGTTCAATCCCCAGCATCTCCAGTTAAGAGGCTCAGATAGGAGGTGATGTGGAAGACCTCCACCTGATATCCTGGAGGGCTATTGCCAGTCATGGTAGATAATACATTGATAGGCCAATGGTTCAGACAGCTTCAAGGGGGAAGGAGTTCCACAAATAAGGGGCCATCATGGACAAAAGCCCTACTTAATATTCATAGGCCTGACTTCTGAAGAAGACAGTGTGTGGAGAAGATGAGGAGATTCATGCAGGAGAAGGCATTCCTTAAATAAACAGAACTGAAGCCCACTGAGGCTTTAAAGATCAAAAAGAGCATAATGAATTGGTACAAGTTACTCTGAGGCATAGTCCGTTCTCACGCAACAGCATAAATGGCATCTGAGCTGTTCTTGCTCACCTCTTATTGGGGTTGCCAGCCTCCAGGTGGGGCCTGGGGATCTCCTGCTTTACAACTGATCCCCAGCTGACAAAGTTCAGCTCCCCTGGAGAAAATGGCTGCTTTGGAGGGTGAACTCTATGGCATTGTACCATGCTGAGGCCCCTCTCCTGGCTCCACCCCCAAAGTCTCCAAGTATTTTCCAACTCAGACCTGGCAACCCTACCTCTTGTCCATCAATAATGCAAAAGAGAATGGAGACAGGATAATGGAGACAGGATAATGGAGACAGGATAATGCTAAGCAAACGTGCATTCTGACCAGTGTAGGTTTTACATTTTCAGTACAAAGCGGTCTTGTGAAGAAGACTTGATAAAATGCTTTTTCTTTTTCTTTTTTTGTATTTTTCATAAGTGCATGTGTGTCTGTGTGTGTGCACCTGGAAGTCATGGTGACTTCTGGTGACTATGTGTGCACCTGCCTGGAAGTCATAATGACCTCTGGTGACCGACCCCTACTCTGGGCCTGGAGGATATTGAGAGAGGTGGCTGAATAAAGCCTACCCCCACCTCCAGTATTTCAAGGTCTCCCATCCAAATATGTTGCCAGAGTCACCTCTGCTTAGCTTCTAATATCTGACGAGATCATGCTTGCCTGGGCTATTCAGGTCAGGGGAATCAAATACTTTTTCAACATTCAAACAGGGGCAGAGACCAAGAGAGAGAATGGCAGTTGAACTGCTATTCCTTTTGGGCTGCTGCTGCTATGTCCAGAAAAGCAGGTCATTGGTTTTCACGTGGGCCTGTGTAGTGCAAAGCCAATCTGAACTCACTGCAGGCTCTTTGCAATCTTGCTGCTGATAGTTCAGATATATTAGCATGCACATTGCAAAGTTATGTACTTTGGCGCCATAATGGTTGCATGGCATCTTGTTCTTGTTTTTGGATCACAGCAGCAGTAGTCTCGTTAACTGAATCAGGCAAGGTCTCATTCACCGATCCTTCTTCACAGATTCCCATAAGGACTGTTCAGAGCCCAAGTGTGAAGCTTGAATACCTTCCAGCTGGAAATCCACCCAGTCCTTGCGCATTCAGTGTCACTGTCCAATGAACGTCACGTACTACAGTTAGAGTAGCATCCCAGTCCATAGCTAGGGTAGGGCAACAGAAGCAGGGCCTGGGATGTAACTTGAGTGGAGGTGTAGCCCCCCAAAAGGAGCAAAGTAGAGAGTTTTAACAGTTGCAGTTGCCATTTCTGCTCAAAAATGGAAGTGGAGTCGAACGCATCAAACCGCCCCCACTCTTGAGTAGTGAGTGAGGAGGAAGAGAGACCCACAACTTTATCAGCAACTATCTCTTGGAAGCCACTGAGCTCAGAGGTGGCTTACACAGCACAATGTGGGCCACTGTGGATGAACAGCTGGCAATACCTGGTACAGCACAATGACGTCATTCCCCATTCCCCATGGTGTGGCTCCTTTGTCTCTTGGGTCCAGCTTAGCAACAGAGTTTATTTCCTCCATTCTGCCCCTTCCACCAGCTGCTGTTAGAAGTATGTGCAGTTTTTAAAAAAATGTTGGGCAGGATGCATGAGTGTCAGACTTGCTCCAGAGTTGGAACCTCCAACAAATGTAGTTCTTTTAGATCTGGATCTCTTATTGCACCATAAAGTTCTAAATAATATGTTGTCGATTGTTTGTGGAGGTCTAGAGGGATGTAGCTTCTGGATATGGTGGATCTTAAAAGCAGCTTACGGTTAAAACAAAATAACAATGTAAAAACAAACCATTGAAGATAAACAGCATAAAAATATATCGTCAATCTGCATTTTTACCAGAGTAAAACTTGGGGTGGGAAGGACTGCAGTAACTGCACATGCCAGGGCGGTCGCATGACCCCCCCCTCCCCCTCGGCTGCATGTGCTAAATGAAAGGCACCATGAATTGACCCTCTGTATCTGAGCATCGAGGGTTTAACGGGAGCAGGCAATGCTTCAGAGTCCTCATTTGCTACTTGCCTGGCTTTCTTTTTCTCTGCCTCCCCCTCCTTGCCTTCCCCTCCCCATTTCTTCTGCATGACATGTTCCACTCCTCTTCTCTTTGATGTCTGACATCCCAACAGTTTGCATTCCTGCAGGAATTCCAGACAGCTGGATGCTGTATTAGAAAGAAATGTTTGAGGGGCTTGCTGCTGACTTTTACAGCTGTCAGGCTGTCTGGTGCTGTAAAGGGGACTATTCTCTCTCTTTCAAACACAATCCCCCCACTGTTTGCCGGTTCCTCAGATTGGACCTCCAGATAGTACCCTCTCCCTCTTGACATCCTCCCTTCTGATTATGCCGGACCAAAAGATGAATAGAAAGGGAGATGGAGATGTTATCATGGGAGAGGGGAGGAATGGCATTGGGCCAGCGACCCTTGGAAAGTCTGGGGGGCGGGGGGGGAGAGAGAATGAGATCAGCTGGCTTTCATTTAGACATGTAACTTGAAAAATAATAGATTTTTAAAAAACCACAATCCCCTAATTGGTTTGAAAACATATACCGTCCATTTCTAGGGAACCACCATGATGCAGAAAGTCTTAACCAGCCAGACACAATGCCAGAAAACCCTTGAATATATTCTTGCTTAGGGTCATATAAGAAGAGCCCTGCTGGATCAGACCAGCATCCTGGTCCACATAGTGGTCAACCACTTGCCCTGGAGGGCCAGCAAACAGGGAATAGAGGCCTTCCCCTGAAGCTGTTTCTTAAAACTGGAATTCAGAGGTCCGCTGCCTCTGGACATGATGGTTCCCTTTTTTCACAATGGGTCTATCTATTTAATCCCTTTTTAAACCTTGAGGCAGATAACCTGTGTGGAATTTTTTACTGCAAGGATGGCCAGGTTCTATACTTTTATGAGGCACTGTAGTCCGCATAGTTAGAAGAGTAATTTTCTACCAAATCTGACTCCTTAATGGGAGGGCATTGGGTTGGACAGGCACAGCATTTCCACAAGCAGAAGGATTTCTACCCATGGAGCATGGATTTCTCAGCTCCCCCCTCCCACAGCAGCCCCAAATCCTGTTCCTGGGGGCCCCCTCTCTCTGAGGAGCAGGATTTCAGGAGACATTGCAGGCTACTGCAGGACGGGGAGCCAAGCAAGTTCACAAGCGGAAGCCTTTGTGTCCGCAGAAACACTGAGCTGGATCCAACCCAAGATCCATAATGGTTAAAGTATATATGAAAACAACAGGTTCCCCCCCACCTCTTTAAATGCAGATACTACCCAATCACAGGGCTTGGATCTGAAGAGAAATGGGGGTGCACATGGATGCTGAATCTTCCCACCTACAGCTTACCTGCATGGAGTCTGTTTCCCAAAGTCATATTTTTTTCTCCCATCTTGGCTCCAGCTCTGAAAGTGAGCCAAGCTGGGAGAGAAGCGCCTGGGATTCAGAGAGCATTCATAACCCTTCGCCCATGGGCCCGGACCCCCCCATTCTCCAAGACCCATACTTGAAGAGACAAATCAGCCTTTCAGGATCTCTCAGTCAGGTGAAAGACAATTCCTCCGCTGAGAAGGGAGAGGCTGAACTCTTTATAATAAACTGGGTGGCCCGTCAATAGATCCTTGATATGTTTTGCAAAACTTAATAATTTTTCTCATGTAAAGAATAATGATTTGTTAACTGTATACAGACTTTCTTATGAAATACTAAGAAATAATGGTTACTGCAGTTATGTACTGGCCCTCCTCTGAAGAAGGTTTATGAAACGAAAATATTATCTGGAAACTTCATAAGAAGACTCCATTTGACTTTGGACCTTTATTGCAAATGCTATTGTACGTGTTACAAAACATCACTTTTCTGGAATAATACTGTTGTTAGAGAATATTTTTGTAACAATATCATTATGAATATACAGATATTTTGCAGTATTGTTCTTATTGTATTTAGCATCTTGTACACAATCTTTTTCTGGTTTTCATATAGTTTTGTAGATGTGGTTCTTTGTTTTTTTCTAAATTGGGTGAAAGACATTTCCCTCCCTGAGAAGGGAGATGAGTACAGAGAGGTGTGTTTTAACTGCTTCAGCCTCCTATTGGCTAGCTACTATGAAATCACTGGAGTGAAGCCAGACACATCCTTCGCTTGTTCCCAGGGCTGTTTTTCAATTTTTTCCCAAATAAAGAACATTGGCACACAAAAGCTGCATCACTGTTTGGAATATGGGGGAAATAGGCAAGTCTGCCCTCTTACTTCTAGAGCAGAGCTCCATGATTTCATGATGTTGCTTTTACAAACTGTTGTTCAGTGGACATAATGTGATACACACAAGAGCTAATATTGCCTGGTTTTTAAAATCTTTTTTCAAGGGGAAAGTGGGTAGTTTTTTTTAAACTGCTGATTCCTTCCCATTCTGAAGCAGAGTTCCCTCTTAGCTTCATTGGGTGTGTCTTGTTCTCTAGTTTTAATGATTGATTTGGGGATACAACAACTGAAGCAGGTTAGGGGAACATCACTCAAAAAATGTTATATCTCTTTCCAGCCTGTCTTTGTTCATCTCTAAAGGGAGAGCAGAAAATAACCCAGGGTGTGAATGTTTGGCCTTGCGAAACTTAAAAAGCCCAAGATACTTTCCACCAATGCTCCCTCTAAGCTGTGGAGTCTTGTGAGCAAAAATCCTATTTTGTGAGCTACTGGCATTAAAGTTGTGAGCAAGCGATTTGGCTACTGCATAAATTAGTTTGCTCTGGAGCCACCCTTCCTGAGCTAAGACAAAAATGTGTGAGCTGGAGACTAAGAAACTGTGAGCTAGCTCACACTAATGCAGCTTAGAGGGAACACTGCTTTCCACCTACAGGCCTAAAGAAATGACCTCTTTTCCCTAGAAGGTGTCTGCTTTCAATTGTCCTTTTGCATTCAGTGGATGTATAAAAGTTTGAATAGAATACTGACCTTCTTCCTTCATCTGAAATCCAGTCATGGTGAAATTATGTGAGATGTGGACTGGACATTTCTCTCCTGCAAGTTAAATATGAGTTTGCCAAAGGTCTGTTGCCTTGAGTAGTTACTGAGAGCCTGTGCCCTTAAACGTTAAGTTGCGGGACAAACTTTAAGAGGCCCAGTTCTTCGTCACATCTCTGTGCTGGGGAGGGCTGCAGTCCTTGAATGGCTGTTTGTCAGAACATAACTGGTCACTGACTTGTACAGGACCTTTCTCATCCACAGCATCCTAGGCAGCAAAGTGTACTGGTTAGAGTCTGCATTGTAAAATGGATAGGGATACAACAGTTGGATTCAAACATCCACAGTTCTGTAGAAGAAGATCTGAGTAACTCCATCACTAGAGATCGGAAGAGGAGAAGACGATGCTTATCACAAGAAGTATTTTGCAGGAACTGCACTGACTCCACATACTTTTTTTCAGATTTAGGGAAAGACCACAAGGCTGAAGAGACACCAGCACTTTTGGGTTAGTAGAAATCAACCATCTCTCTCTCTCATGCCTTCACAGTTTATTTATTACTTATGTTGTACCATTTTAGGGTTGCCAGCTCTGGTTTGGGAAATGCCTGGAGATTTGGGGGGTGGAGCCTGAGGAGGGGGGAGTTTGGAGTGGGGTATAAGAGAGAAGAAAATAAGAGACTGGATTTATACCCCGCCCTTCACTCAGAGTCTCAAAGTGGCTTACAAACTCCTTTCCCTTCCCCTCCCCACAACAGACACCCTGTGAGGTGTAGGTGGGGCTGAGAGAGCTCTGACAGAAACTGCTCTTTTTAAGAACACCTCTGACAGAACAATGGCTTGCCTGAGGTCCTCCAGCCAGGTGCAAGTGGAGGAGTGGGAAATCAAACCCAGTTCTCCCAGGTTAGAGTCCATGTACTTAACCACTACACCAAACTGGCACACTTAACCACTACACCAAAAAGCCAAAGCGGCCATTTTCTCCAGGTGAACTGATCTCTGTCACCAGGAGATCAGTTGTAATAGAGGGGGATATCCAGCCATTACCTGGAGGTTGGTAGCCCTATTGATTATTATGTATAGTTGGTCTGGAAGCAGTACAGCAAAGAACTTCCAATCCACAATGGAGACAAAACAAGAAGAGGAAAAATGAAGGGCCTTAGGGGAGGGAAATAGCCATCTTTTTCAAATAGGTCAACCAGATTATGTCCCACTCACATGAACCTCCAAAGTGAACCAAGACTATACAGGAGCAGGCCAGCATCATGCCACCATCACAGCCAGTTTGCTGTAGTGGTTAAGAGCGCGGACTCTAATCTGGTAGAATCGGGTTTGATTCCCCACTCCTCCATGTGCAGCTGCTGGCGTGACCTTGGGTCAGATACAAGTTCTTTCAGAGCTGTTCTCTTAGGAGCAGTTCTCAAAAGAGTTCTGTCAGCCCCACCTACCTCACAGGGTGTCTGTTGTGGGGAGGGGAAGGGAAAGAAGATTGCAAGACACTCTGAGACTCCTTCGTGTAGCAAAGGGCGCGTTATAAATCCATCCTACTCCTACTCCTCCAAATCCAAATGTTGGGCAAAATGGCTAACAGGGATCTAAACATGTAGATTCCTGTGCACATAGGTCTGGCTCTTGACTAGAGGTCCCATTTTTTAACCATTATGTCCAACATGTGAAGATGAGAGTGGCACAGTTCTCGCTAAGCTACGCTAGGGGTGCTGGCGCACAACATTACAGAGGCCAGCTCAGAGGATTTCTGTTCAGCTCACAACCAAGCTTCCATAGGAAACAATGGAGGAACCTCCTTCTAGGGCCTATAGAATTGGATCCCCTGGTCCAAACTTTTTTTAAACTTGGGGATTTTTTTAGGAGATGCACCAACAGTTATGCTACAGATTTGGTGCCTCTACCTCAAAAAACAGGCCCCCCCAGAGCCTTAGATACCCCTGGATCAATTCTCCATTATAGCCCATTGACTGTAATGGTCCCCATAGGCTATAATTGAGCCAGGAAAAGAACGGTTTGTTTTTTTCCACACTGCTGTTATGCTTTTCAGTAAGATTTGTAAGCCGTCTTGAGTCACAGGAAAAAGTGGGATATAAATATTTGAATAAATAAGTAGTTTGGGCAGGTTGGTAACATTTAAGCAACTTCCTGTTTGCTAGGATAGGCAGCATTCTGACAGTGATTGCTCCACCTCTGTTATATTTGATCTGTAATGCTGCTTGTCATATTTCACTACAAAAAAGTAAACTGCAAGAGGGCCCCTCCCAAGTGCTAGTATGTTTTCCAGGGCTCGTTTTGTAGCTCATTTGCATATTAGGCCACACACCCCTAATGTAGCCAATCCTCCAAGAGCTTACAGAGCTGTTTTTACAGGGGCTACTGTAAGCTCTTGGAGGATTGGCTACATCAGGGGTGTGTGGCCTAATATGCAGAGGAGCTCCTGCTACGAAATGAGCCCTGAATTGTTTTCTAAGGGTCAGTGCAGGGTGATGGTCCAAGGCCAGGTCTACCAATACAGTGAATGAACTGGAGTAGGTAGACCTGTTCTCCGGAGGCCAGGTCCACCAATACAGTGGACCAGGGCAGGTAGACCAGTTCTCCAGGGGTCAGGTCTATCAATATAGTGGAAAGGGGAGGGTAGAACTTCCTGGAGGCCTGGTCTATCCCTGTAGACAACAACATTTTGTGTAATGAAATTTGGCTTGATTCTGTTTTCTCTTACAATGTTTAAATTATTCTTAAAATACAGTTTAAAAGAATTCATTCTGAGATTTTTACAAGGTTGTGAAAATAATCTAAAAAAATAATTTACACAATAGTCAAATGTAGACTTGCTAACAGCTTTATGCTACAAGCTTTTTTTCACTCACGAGATAGAATTTCTGCTCACAAGACTGTGGAGCTTAGAGGGAACCTTGGAGAGCAGTCAGACAGATCTACAGTCTCACTCCCCAACCACAGACAGACTCTGGTCACTTGGGAGGCACTGGTGTATAGGGGCTATCTTGCTGAGCATCTGCTTTCTTACCAAGCGGAATGCCTCTCTGTCCTGTTAGTATAACTATAACAAAATCAATCAGCATTCTTGACCAAGTAACAAAGGGGTTTCTGCAAAGCAGGTAGCATATCCACGACTGGGTCCCATTGTCAGGCCTCACTGGCTTCCTAAAGCTCACTATGTCATCTGCTTCTAGTGGAACCATCTGAGAAATCCGAGCACACCTATCCTCAAGATTGTGCTGAGATCCACAAGCAGGGCATCCAGGACAGCGGGATTTACACCATCCAGCCCATTCCTCTCCGCCAGCCCTTTGAGGTAAGGTAGGTAATTTCAGGCATGCATCTAAATACATTAATCACATCACCACATGCCAAGTATGGTCTGCCCCATTCACCCAGAGCTGTACCATCATAGTGCATATGCAACTTCTTGCTCCAATAATTGTGTGACACCATAGCCCATTTAAGTTGCCACCCATACAGGATGTGCAATGATATTTACCCAAGGTGGATGGTGGTTTCAGTTCATCTTCCTATACACCCTTAGAGGAAGATCTTTTGTCCTTTCCACTTGTCTTGTATCCAGAGTAAGTGCAAAGGACCACTGCAGCCACCTGCTTGTTTCAGACCGTTTAATTCACCACTAATTGTACACTTTTGCTCACAGTCTCTTCAATCTCCCTGAAATTTACAGAACTGCTCTGAGTTTCTGAAGTGTGTCCTCACATTGTTTTCCTAGTATCTTTGAATGAACCCTCTTCCAAAGGAGGTGCCTTCATCCATTTGTTCAATTTCTGCCTTTCATCAATTGATTTTTTTCTTATTTTATTTATTTATTGTATTTGTCTTTTTCCTTTCCATAAAATGTTCCAAGCAACTTAAAACTCTACAGTAAAAAGAATTCAAAAAACATAAAACCAAAGTCATACTAAACCCCATAAATAATTAAAAGTAGCAATAAGAGAATCAATCAATAAAAGCTAGCCGAAATATTACTGCTTTGATGGAAGTGCTTTACAGACTTCTGTGTCATTAAAATCATCAGACCCATGGAACATTTATTAAGGGTAACGTGCCATCTCTTATAGTATGGGAACATACTGGTCTCTTTAATATCCACCACATACTAAAGAGCATACCCTTGGTTCCAGTCAAACCAGCATGTGTTCTATGTGCATACAGTGCTTTTTAGCAGTCTGAAATCCCACTGATCAACTGCTTGGTAAAGCAGAAGAGGGCAGGGACTAAACCTCTCCCCACTTCCCCTCCTGAACAGCTGTTCTGTGGGGTTTCAGCTTTTTAAAATGAGTTCTGAGGACATGTCAGGTGGGACTGTGGAATTCTACATGCAATGCCTGTATGTGCATTTAATTCTCTGTCCCACCAAAACATCTGCACAGAGAAGCATGCTTCCCCCACCAGAATCTGTGCTCTTCTATTGTGCATTAATTAATCTGTAGTAAACACCATACCTGGGGGCCCTGCAGACTAATTAGAATGTTCATTTCATGCATAACCATGCTTTGAAAGGAGAAAGGGGTGTCTATTCCTTTTTAGCATTATGATTTGAAGTATGTTAAGGGAGTTAAAAAGTGTTAAATGCCAATTTACATCCTTTTTGCATGATCCGTTAACATGTGTCCCAACTTCAGTGCAACATTTGTACAATTCTCCTGCAACAGTGCTGTAACCTGTCGTCACATGGTCGCGAGGAAGACTCAATAGTCGAGCACACGCTTTGCATGCAGATGATCTTACTTAATCCCCAGCCTCTCCAGGATCTCAGGGAGCTAGTATCCACCTCCACCCTGTCATTTTTGTCACTCGTTTGTCCCTATTGCTTCAGGATTCCCCCCCCCATGTGTTTTGCTCTCTCTAGTAGTCCCAGAGGGAGCAAAACACATGTGGAAAGGGAGGGGGTATCCAAAGCAATAGGGAAAAACAAGTGACAAAGTGACAGTGGGAAAGACCTCTGACCCTGCAGACTGACTTCCAGGCCAGGCAGAAAGTACTATCAGTCTAAAGCTGGCCTTTGATTCCATCCCAAGAATAAAAATGTGGGCCAACTTAGAATCCTCTTCCATCGATAGGAGGTTGTTCACACTATTGCATGCCCTGCAAGACAACACTCACTTGAGGGTTAGGCTAAATAGGAAGGGAAATCTATTGGACCCTATCAATATCTATAGGGGAGTTAGGCAAGGTTGTCTACTGGGTCCTTTTTTGTTCAATTTTTACATAAATGACATTGTAAGTCATCTGGATTCACCTAGTTTACACCCCGCCTCAAATTACAACAATGCCACATTTCTATCCTGTTATATGCAGACGATGCCATCCTTTTAGCTAGAACACCTGTTGACCTTAGAAGAGCCCTCAAGAGATTTGCAGATTTCTGCATAAAAAAGCAACTGGAAATAAATTATCAAAAGACCAAAGTCATGGCCTTTGGACCAAGACAAAAGAAAAGGATTCGGACCATCAATGGACATTCCCTTGAGCAAGTTTCTTGCTTTAAGTACTTAGGTCCCTCAGCCTCTAGTTTTGCTCTCCTTGAGAGGGTCCAGACCAAATTTCTCAGAGCGGTTCTACAGGTCCCGAGATGCATGCCGAATGCATTATTACAATTAAAAATGGACACTCTGAAAATGGATGCCAAAATTATTCTGAGCTCACTTCAGCCAATGGAGCTAACTCATTTTCTCTTGTTGGATAATTTTCATTCCAAATGGTTAAAATCAGTTCATAACAAACTACATGTACTTGGTTTCTCTTCCCAAGAGATCCTGGCTATGCGATGGGATCAGGTAAAATTAGCTCTCAAACAGAGAATAACAGACATGGAGAGGCAGGCCGATCTTGGTAAATATCCCAACCTGAGCAAATTAGATACCAGCCAGTCCCTATGGACTACTTATCACATTTAGATACCTATAAGTTTAGGAAAGCCTTTACACTAGCCAGATTTGAGGGTCTCCCCTCTGTGGTCCTTGAGGGTAGATATAGAAGGGTCCTTTTTGACCAGAGACACTGCCAGTGTGATTCTGGGGAGGTAGAAACCATCGAACATATGATGTTTAGATGCAGCTAGTATAATAAGATCCGAGATAAATATATCACAAGTTTTGTAAAAGAATATCTGGCCAGACAGACTGGGAGCGTTGTAACCAATTGCTATTCAATGAAAATCGGACTATCACTGAATTTGTGGCTAAATTTTGGGTAGCATGCTACCGCATTAGAAACGTGCGGCTAAAGTAATACAATTGTTTTTGTCTTTTATACTTCCTATTGGATTTCTTAAACACTTTTATGGGTTTATATATATATATATATATATATATATTACCCAGATTTTTTATAACTCTGTATCCAAACGTGTTACGGTTATGTTTGGCTCGATGCCGTAATAAACGTACTACTATACCCTGCTGAGGTCTCTCCCCTTCCCAAACCCCGCCCTCCCCAGGCTCCACCCCCCAAATCTCAAGGTAGTTCCCAACCCAGAGCTGGCAACCCTGGTGGAAACGTTCGGAACAGGGCTTTCTTTCCCCCCCTTTGCTGTAGGAGCATTCTGCTTCTCACTGATGAAACTCAACTTTTGTACCCTCAGGCATACTGTGACATGGTAACAGATGGTGGTGGATGGACTGTGATCCAGCGCCGGCAGGATGGCGCTGTGGACTTCAACCGCACTTGGCAGGAGTACAGGCAAGGGTTTGGCAGCTTGCAAGGTGAGCATTGGTTGGGCAATGAGCACCTCCATAGCTTGACTCGTCTGGGTCAGCATACTCTACGCATAGAGCTGGAGGACTGGCATGGTGTCAAGCGGCATGCCATTTACCGCAAATTCAAAGTGGCCAGCGAGGCCAACAAATATCGCCTGACAGCGCGGGAGTATCAGGGCAGTGCAGGCAACGCTCTGAGCTACAGTCGCAACTACAACCACGACCACAAGTGTTTCACCACCTGGGACAGTGACAATGACAACTACCCTATGGGCAATTGTGGGGCATACTATGGAGCTGGCTGGTGGTTTGACTCCTGCCTAGCAGCCAACCTCAATGGGAAATACCACCGGGGACGCTACAGTGGGGTGACCAGCGGCATCTATTGGGGAACATGGTACATTCTGATTGACAAAAGGACCAATCTGAAGTATTCCTTCAAGAAGGTGGAGATGAAGACCAGACCTCTGAGCTTTTAAGAGCAGTCCACAGCCAAAATAATGTGTACAGAACTTGTGGCAAGAAAAGGATCTTCTCAATCAGGAGATCAAAGTGAGCAGGAGGAAATGAAAGACAATTGCCTGCTGCTGAGATTGGCGGGCCTAAAGCAAAGGGAGACTTTGAATATTTCATTCAAAATAGGATGAAACCTTAATCATGGTGGGTAGTTTTGCCTAGACTTCGAGGAGGGGCAGTATAAACATAATCTTCAAGCCACTCACAATATTCTTTCTTAATAATACTTAGCAAGACCCAATCCTGCAAACACCATCTTGAATCAAAGCTGCAGAGCCTTGCTTCCTCTTTCATAACTTTGCACAGGGTCCTTCATGGTCCATGGTGGCATCCATCTCCGATTCATCAGACATGGCAGCCACAGGCAATGTCCACCAACCGGGAAGTCATGCTTTATTTTGAAAAGGAATCCGGGCAATGGAGTGGGTCCAAGTCATATGTAGTATGAAGGCTTTTGTGGACATGAGCGCCCCATCATTTGCATCTCTCACCACCACCCCTCAAGGGCATTATATTGAGTTTTACAGAAAAGATCAGGAGCATCTTGAAATGATCTGGGTGTTCCCGGTACTTAACTTACCAAGGAAGAGATGTCAAGATCAGGGATCAACCCTAGAATCCCTACTCCACATATGTACAGAGAGAGGTTACGAATGCCTCTGAGTGTAACCCAGAGGCATTTGGATGTCTAATTTGCCTTTTCAAGACACCGGAAGGTAGAGAAAATTGATCCTGTACTCGAGCTTTCTAGAGTCATGCCAGTTTGGAGCACCAGAACTGGGCATATTTCTTCAGTAAGCATCTTTAATATTGTACTTGCTTGACCAGAAGTCCACCGGCTCACTTCAGAAGTGACGGAAAAATTACAGGTAGCAGATATCACACTAATGCTGAACATACTTCGTATCCACACAACACAACTGCATATTTTTCTTAACCCAGAATTTGGTCCTAGCTCTGGTGGATTTAGAATTTTTACTCACAGTATACCTGAGTCCCAGGTCATGGCTCCTAATTATACTAAAGAGTACCAGCTCCTAATTTTGTCAGCAAGAAAAAAATTCCAGTGGGATAATACAACAAAAGTGTGCTGTGGCATTTTAGATACTAAAATGCTTTGCTGGCATTTCTCTTTGGTTTTTGAAGAATGGCAGCTTTAAGGTCAGTGGAAGTTTTCTCCTGCAGGTCTTGTGCCCATTTATTCTTTTGCGTAGAGGCTACCTGTTTTGTCCTAGGCAGATTGCAGAAGGGTCCTCTTCCCAGATGACTGCACCTGTTGTGCATATATCAGTGAGCTCCTGGCAGTACAGTTGATGTTCATCGTTCCTTTGATAATACTGCCTGAGAAGATAATGGGCACTCAAGAGCTAGTCTCCAGGTTTGTTGCCAAGTCTGAGCTGTGGGCTGATCTCTGTAAATGTGCCACCGTTGCTGATGACTGTATTAGACTAAGGGGCTGTTTGTTTGGTTCCAGACAAGAAAAATAGCATTGAAATAATTGCAGTAGCTTCAAGTCGGTATATTCAAAAAAAAAATCATGCATGGGGGGTAGAGATCTTATCTGGCTGGAAGCATATTTATACACTCAGAAAGACTGATCAACTACCATAATAACGGGCAGCCATCCTTCTTGAAAGATGGGGAAAGTGCAGTTGACGCTACATCTCTTCCCTTTCGTGCAGTCAGTCAGGGCTCAAGAATGAGACCAGTCTTTCTGGACAATAGTGATGCATTTAGGATTCCCTTTACCCGTGGTAGAGGGAATCCCAATACATCTATACTCCCTCTCCCTGGCATGATTTCATTGTCCCCCTCTCAACAGGGAGGAAAGGAATCAGTGCTTTACAGGACCTTCCCACCAAGGGCAAAGTGGTAGATGCATCCAATAAAATGGCTTCATTTCTCAAGGCATATTGATTCCATTCATAGCGCTCAGTTTGGGATCACCACTGCACAAAAACAGACTGGCCAGTGGTTCTGTGGCTAGGCTACTTTATGACATTATTAAAAATATCTTTTAAGCAATCCTGGGGTGTGAAATCTCTGGAGGCTCGATCCCTGGGCACTGTTCAAACTAGAAGCAGCACTTGTGTCCTTGGGTACCAGTGACGACACTACAATGCCCTCCATCATCATTATTCTTTAAGACTCCAAAAAGAGTACCGATATGAGGCAACATGGAATACCAGACCAGCTTCTCTGCATCTTTTCTAGTTCTGTTACTTTATCTTAAAAAAATGGTTACATTTTGTTACTGGGAGCAAACTGGGAGCAAAAAACGCACTAAATAAGAGGAGGAAGAAGAGACTGGATTTATGGGCCCTTCACTACCCGAAGGAGTCTCAGAGCGGCTTACAATCCCTTCCCCTCCCCACAACAGACACCCTGTGAGGTAGGTGGGGCTGAGAGCGCTCTCTCAAGAACTGCCCTTGAGAGAACAGCTCTGAAGGAACTTATGACTGACCCAAGGTCACACCAACAGCTGCATGTGGAGGAGTGGGTAATCGAACCTGGTTCTCCCAGATCAGAGTCCATGCTCCTAACCACTTCACCAAACTGCCATAACATAGCATATGAAAATGCCTTAATACAAAGACAGCCCACTGATCACTCTAGCTGGTATAATCTACTCTGACCAGCAGCTACTTTTCAAGGTCTCAGGCAGAAAGTTCTTTCCTAACACCTGCTGTCTGGGGGAGCCTTTAACTGGAGATGGCAGAGGTTGAACCTGGGACTATCTATGCACGTAAGGCAGTTGCTCTGCCACTAGGCAACATAGCCCTTTAGATGTGTTATTAAAGCTGGAAGCCAGGACTACACAGATTCTGAATTCCATATCTCACCTTCATTCATTGGCTAGAATTTTTTTAAAAAAAATGTAGAAGAGCCAATGGAGCATTTGCCTGTTACCTTTTTTGGCTGCTTTCCTTGCCTGGGGCCATGCATGAATATTGCTTGGCATAGGACTAGCCTCCTGAAATGGCAACATGCTGTAATTATAGAACAGATGCACCAAGACTTCAAAGCCAAAATGAGAATGGGACAGATGCTGGAGCCAACACAGGTAATTACAGTTTCCCCTTTCTGCCTTTGACAAGGCAACAGGAATGTGGTCATTAGCACTGCAAAAAGTCAGTTGGCAGTCCCAAAATTGTTACAACTCGAGCACCAGTAGAATGGAAGAGTTAGCAGAACTGTAGCACCCAAAACAACTGGGGATAGGGAGAGAACAAAACAATGGAGACAGGTGCTGTTGTTTCTTTCACAAATCACATCCAAAGCAACAGATTTCTTGTGGCAGTCACACATGTTAATAGATGCCTTGCCTGAGATACAAGTCCAAGGCACCCTTTCCATACAGCAGTGTGTGCAGGACTAATATGCTCTGCACCAGCACTGAATCATAAGAGTTGGAAGGGGCCATACAGGCCATCTAGTCCAAGCCCCTGCTCAATGCAGGATCAGCCTAGAGCATCCCTGACAAGTGAATAGAATCTCCCCTACAACTCAATTGAAAGCCTCCCATACCCTAAATATACCATTAGTACATAAGTTTTAGATACCTTGGAATATTCATTCCAAAAAACCTAAATAAAATGTACCAATATAATTATAAAACATTGGAGAAACAGATAAAAATGGATCTGATTAGATGGGCAAAGCAGAAAACAGCTGTGACTACTCGAAATGCAATGACTAAAATGCCTGTTCTTCCAAAATTATCTTTTCTATTTTATGTGTTACCTTTTCATATTTTGGGTAAAATTTTGAAGGATTGGCAACTAAAATTAGATCAATTTGTTTTTAATTCTAAAGAGCCAAGAACCACAAAACTCCTCAGGTATCATTCTATTCGAGGAGGGTGGGATGTTCCAAACATTTCTCTTTATTATGATGCATATTGAGACATTTAATCCTGTTTGTCCCTTTCCAAGGAAACAGGATGGTTAGAAAGATTTAATTTTCAAGAGATGGGGGGGATTTCACTTACTATATGATAATGCCTTTTATAAAAAATTTAAGTTGAATTTATGGTATAGAGGGAATGGAACAAGGTATTATACCCAGGAATTTCTCCATTGACACCCATTCAGTATCATCCAAAATTTGTTGATTAAAAAGTATGGTTCCAAGGACAGAGATTCGTTTCTCAATCAAATAGCCTTGATGGATGCAAATATGACACTCTTAAACAATAGTAGTCAAGTCTGGACTGCAGGATTCCTGAAGGGACAAAATGGCTGCTGAAACATCAAATTTTAAGTTTTCTCCAAAAGAAGGAAACTAAAGATCAATTAAACAAGCCATTAACTGAATTTGAAGAATTAATTCAAAATATAGATAAGAAGGGGAAATTAATTACTGAAATGTATAGGCTTATTATTAAATCAGGGTCAAACTCCAGTGCAGATCATTAGAAAGAACTGGTAAATAGAACCGAATACTAAATTTAATTATAAGGACTGGAAACAAATATTTCAATGATTTTCTTTCAAATCAATTTCAAGAGTTTTACATGAGCATGCATTAAAGGTATCTCAATGGCTGCGATCACGCACACTAAATAATCCACTTTTAATCCACTTTCAATGCACTTTCCAACTGGATTTTACTGTGTGAACTGGCAAAATCCAGTTTGAAAGTGCATTGAAAGTGGATTATTTAGTGTGTGTGATCACAGCCTAAGGTAGTACTTCACTCCAGTTAGAATAGCCCACATAATGAAAATAGATAGTAAAAACTGCTGGAGAGGTTGTGGAGAACTGGGGACATTTACCCATAAGTGGTAGTCTTTTCCAGTCATAACAAATTTTTGAAAATCAATTTTTGTAGAGATTACAAAAATAATTTAGGAACAAATAAAACCTACTGTTGAATTAGCACAACTTAATTGATTTACCAATGAAAATTCTCAAACGTAAACAAAAAGCATATCGATTTTCTTTTAGACGCAGCTAGGATGCTTATTGCCCAACATTGGAAGAATGCTAAAGAGATTTCCTTGGATAGGTGGAGTGTTAAATTAAGGAATACACGGCACTTGAAGAACTAACAAATAAAATCAGATTAATCTGGGGAGAAAAAAGATAATTTGGAATAGTTTTATAAATTATTTAAAGCAATTTCCAGAATATAGCTCATTTGAAAATTGTTTCTAATTGGACAGAGACCCTTACCTGAAAATTTGACTTAGGCATTGAATAGAGGATACTATTTTTCAGAAATGGAATCAATTAAAAATTATGTAAGATTATAGCCAACGAGATGGAAGCACCTCCCCCTCACTCCCCTCTTCTTTTTTTCTCCCTTAACTATTTATATCTCTTGTTGGGTTTATATAGTTTCTGTGTTTGTGTGTCTCCTTTGGTTGGAACATTACCATAATATAACAGCATTATTTTTTATATTTGATATGAGGTTATCAAATGGTTTGTTTTGTTGGGCCAATTTTTTTAAAAATAAAAAAATTATATCAAAAACAAGTGTGCTGGAGTCTATTCCAAAACCAGAGATGGCAAATTTAACACAGTATGGATTTTCCATGCAGCTGCTTTGTTAAGCACTTAGAGCCTCACAACTACTTTTATAATATGGATGCATGACTAGAAAATCCAGATCTTAGGGTGCTCTACAAACCAACTGACTGGGATATTTAAATTCATCCTCAAGCAATAGGAGTATTTTCTCAGAAAGCTACACACTGACAAGAGGAAATATTAAAGGGGCTATCATGCTACGCAAGTACTTTAAGAGTAAAAGAAATCTTATTTAATATTGAAGCCAAGGTAATTAGGAGTTTGTTCTTGAGACCTCAGCATGTTGCTTGCCCCAGTTTCACACCAAGAGAACCTCTCTGTACAAAGTTGTGGTAACTGCTATAGTGGCAGCCAGTTCTCAAATTTTATTAAACTGTTAAGGTAGGAAAAAAAAGAGCAGAATTATTTTTCCACTTGGCTCAGGCATCTAAAACGTACACAGAGAGTAGGTTGAAAAATCAGGTGTGCATATAATATACATGTATTTTACTACATTAAACTTGTCTCAATTTCTCCATCATTCCTTGTCAAAAGAAAACTGGCCTCCTGCACGCCAAGGCAGTTCAGCGCCACCTGGTGCCCATCTTAGGCCTGAATCCTATTGACATGTGAAGAGTTTCATACTGACTGTTGAGGAGCTCTCCACAAGACCCTTTTAAGGGGCAACCACTGCAGATCTAAATGTAGTGCAGTGGCAAGGAAGTTTCCAGTCTCTGCACTATGAGCCTAGTCAAATGCATGGAGTTGCAAAGGCAGTCTTAAATCTTGTGTCTGGCAACAAACAGCCACATTTTAAAATGTACTGCATTATAAAACAAAAAAAATGAAGAGGCAAGACCCAGAATTAATAAAAAGTTCAAGCTGTTATAAATATAATGATCAATAGTTGCCTATGTACCTGCCACCACTCACTTCTTCATCTAAAAATGGAAGGGAAAGCATAGGACTTGTTATAATGTCTTTGGAAATAGAACATATAAACAATCTGGCAAAGATGGTTTTCTACTACTTATCTCCAAAGCACTACCAGCTAGCATTGGAGACGAAATCCCAGTCTTCTGTTATTGCGCAGTGACTGTTCTCAGAAGAATTTATATTCTTCCTTCTGTCCCAGTCCAGACACCATGCAAAAAGCTACTTGCACTTCTCCTGAAATAAATGGTTATGACAGACAGGTTAGGTATGACGGGCAGGTCCTCGAGAGGTACCAATGACAGCTGATGGAATGTTGGGGAGAGAGTTGGAAAAGGGCAGTTGGGGAGTTGGCAGCTAGGAAGTTAAAGAGAAGAGAGAGAGAAGAAAAGAGATTGGATTTATATCCCGCCCTTCACTCACTTGGAGTCTCAGAGCGGCTTACAAACTCCTTTCCCTTCCCCTCCCCACAACAGACACCCTGTGAGGTGGGTGGGGCTGAGAGAGCTCTGAGACAACTGTCCTTGAGAGAACAGCTGGTACAGAGCTATGGCATGCCCAAGGTCATCCAGCAGGTGCAAGTGGAGGAGTGGGGAATCAAACCCAGTTCTCCCAGATTAGAGTCCACGTACTTAACCACTACACCAAACAGGCTCCTTTGGGTAAAGAGCATGTCTGACTGAGTGAAGCTGAGGCTATGATCAGCTTAAAACTAAATGGAAACAAAAGCCAATTTGTAACCAGAGATCCCCAATGAACAGTTCAAAAGTTCAAGGGAAAGAAACATGGTAACCCCGACCTTACTTTCTTCAGTGTATGTTCAAACCATAAATGAAAGTTAACTCATTTGTGCAACCCTGTGGGTTATGTGTCTCGGGGAAGGAAAGAGACAGGCACCAGTGATGATCTCAGTCTAAATGTTTTAGGATATGAATAAACCGTGGCAGTGTGTGACTGAAACAGCATATGCGCCCTCAACCCCAATAACTCAGTGAAGTATTTGAGTGAGGGCCTGTTATCAAAGAGGGCTGGGCTACCCCTGCCTGCTTTTGTCTCTGTGAGAGAGGGGACCCAAAAGGTGAAATAGTTACGGCTCTCTAGAGATGTTAAAAGAGACAAGAAGGGCAGCAACATTTGACAGCCGGACCCATTTGCAACCCTGAACCTGAGAGGTGTAGCGGGAGGGAGGCACTCTGTGTGAGTGGAGAAGGGGTGTCACAGTGCTATTATAAGGACATAAGAGTAGCCCTGCTGGATCAGACCAGTGGTACATCTCTCTGGTTAGGCATTCTGTGATGCAGAACAGTGGACTAATTTCATATGTTCTTATACAATAACTAAAGAATGCTCTGGATTCTAAGAGCTATGTGCTGTAATATGACTTAATGCATAGCAATCTGCCCCTGCTTCCTTAGGAGAGTTTATTCCTACATTCAGTTTACTATCATCATTATATTTGCAGCAATTACCTTTAAAGTCCACAAACATCAGGGAATAATATCTTTTAAATAAGCAGTAGCACAAAAAATTGCCACCACAGACTAATTTACTGCTCCATTTAGAAGCTCAAAGCTTTAGGAAATTTGGTATAGACCTGAAACACAACCAGAAGCAGAACAGACATAAACTTTATTTCAGTTTGGTCTTTTCTACAAGTTGTTAAAAAAAAAAAAGGAAAAACCATGTGAGAAAAAGCACAGGCTTATAAGCAAATTAATCTCACCCCATACCCTTCACCTGCACTGGACGCTACCCGATGCTGTAATTTAAAGAGGCTCAGAAAGTTCAGGGGCCAGAATCTCAACTTCTGCAACAATACTGTAAAAAATTCCTTTTGTTCAAGTTCCGTATCTACACCCCATCTCCAAAATATAAAAGTATAAATTCAAAGATCGGAAGAAAATTTTTCTGCCAAACCTTTGAACAACCCAGTTGTGTTTATCCTCTCTGGTTGAGACTTTCAGTGCCAGCAGAAGGCCCATACGCCCACTTGCCTACCAATAAGTAAAGGCTCCCTTCAGCACATCAACAGACAAGACTGTAAAGCCATGTTGCTAAGTTTGCTCTTTACAGTAGGACCATGGTTACAGTAAGTACAAGGCACGGTAAGCCACACCTCTCCCGGGTAGGTATATGTCGCAAACAGGCCCTAAAATAATTACTCCAAATTTTAAAGAAAGCAATTTCCAAAAATTCTTCCTTGGCCCAATTTTATAAGCCAGTGACCTCCCCCACCCCTGCCAATTCCCCACTTGGAGTGGCTCAGTATGCCCATTCAACAGCCTTTCACTCTTTCCCCATGTTAAAAAATTGTTAACTTCCAAGTTATAGCGCATCAAGGATGTTGTCAATTTTGGTGATCAGCTCCTGCCGCTTGCTGGAATGCAGCTTCTCATTCTCTATGTAGGTATCCTTCTTAAGCTTGCCGACTACCAGCCGCTCAGCCTCCACAGAAGCCTTCAGAACCAGCTCCTTGACTTGGCTGTCAAGTTTCTGAATTTCACTGACCTTGAAGAAATTTTACAACAAAACGTTGTCAGAGAACTGGACGAAACTCAAAGCAATGCTATAAAGTTTTAAAACACAGAAGCAGTAAGCTTTCCGATGCGTGCTAGAGGCCATTCCTTAAAACTAACAAGCTTCTTCAAGTAGCAGATGTGCTGGAATGAAAGCAAACAATTAACACTTGTCAGAGATACTTGCAGGCTGATCCTGCACTGAGCAGGGGGATGGACTATATGGCCTGTATGGCCCCTTCCAACTCTGTGATTCTATGATTCTACATGTCAAACTGCACAACACCCACAAACAGGCTGAAATAATGTTACAGGCTCCCCACAGTCATTACAGAACTAGCTGACATCACTAAACATGGATTCTCAACAGAGCTATGAAACTTCAGCAACAGTCATGGTTGTCAGAGTCTTTACAGCCTCCAGAGTATAGCCAGTACTGGGTTACTGTTGCCTTTTTTTAAATTATTTTTGGCTTTTAACTCTTCCTCAGTTAACAGCAGTTGAGTGAACAGAATTTATTAATAACTGTCCAACAGCAAGTTATGGCTGTACATGCAGGTAAAAACAGTCAATGTAGAGTGACTAGGACATTTCCTCTTCCTATAGATTAGGACAGATTAGCTACATTCATCACATTTCTTGGAAGATCTGCTTGCATGGCAGGGCTGACATGTCTCACAAAACATGTGGATACAGTCTGCCCAGTGGCACAGAGAAAAAACAAAGGTAGACAAAAGTCTAGAGCAGTTTCAAGGCAGGTAAAAATCAGGAGGATGGGATACCCAACAAACTCTATTCACTAATGGCGATGCAGGAGACCTTCCCTTTCCAAGTAGTGAGCATGCGGAACAGTGGTAGCCAAAAGGCTTGGGAGTCAGGAATGGGACGTGACACGTTACCTATGTTGTGATATGAACAGCACAGCGATTAGGCCAAGCCTTCTGCCACTTGCATCTTCTCACCAAGGAAAAGGCTCTGGCTGAATGAGTGGGTGGATCCTGGCCACAGCATCTTAAATCTGCTGGAATGGCCACCAGCTCTAATCTAAATCCTTTACAGCTGGCAATACATTTATTTCATGACACTGAGGATTTGGGGGCTTTTCTCCTGGACTTCCCAAGAGTCACAGGCCAATACCTGGATCTCAGGGTTCTCTGAACCATTAGGAAGGACAGAGGCCTCCAAGGAAGGCTTTTTTTAAAAAAATAAAAAATACCGAACGTAAGAAGTAGAGCACTCTACACAACAAAATACACCCAAGTTACCCGTGTACCCTGAATGTGTCCAGCAGGAGTGACCTGAGAACACAAGCTCCCAAGACTAACAAGAACAGCAGCGGAGATAGGCAACAGATTCTTACCTTGTCACACAAGTCGGAGCCTTCTGCCTTCAGTTTTGACTGCAATGAAGATATTTCACTGGTTAAGGCCTTGTGTTCGGTCTCCAGAGATTTTTTGCCACTGTTCAGGGTGGATATATCCCGTGACTGCTTGTACTTATTCACAGATTCGTCAAAATGGCGGTACAGACCAAGTCTTTTGTTCACTAAGGTAAGAACTTGCTCTGTAATGCAAGCCACCTTCATCCTAGCTTCTGCTGCTGGATCCTGGAGGACAGCAAAGGTTTAGTATGAGTGCAGACTTAATGTTATTGATGTTCAGAATTCATGCAGGACATTTCAAGGAATGAAATCACTTTGCAGGCACCTGCCGCAACTCTTACAACAACCTTACAAGGCAGGTCAGTATTATCTCCACTCTGCAGGGAATGTCTGAAGCTGAGAAACAGTGGCTTACCTCAGCTCACTCTTACTCACCACACTGGCTAACTGGCACAGCAGGATCATGCCAAATTTACAACTTTTATCAAATGAGTTACCAGAAGCGACATTAGATGGGGTTGCAATTCAAGATAAACCAGGATATCCACTTAGTCAGACAGAGTGAACTAGGCTGAAGGCACTAATATGAAGACAGCTATCTCAGTCACTAATAATTAAAGACACAAGGCTGTGGCTGTATCTGAGCACGCCTCCGCAAAAGCAAGGTCAGACCTGTTCATTTCTTCACTCCAACGATTTGCAAAAGCTTTTCAAATACGCTTGCCTTTGGAAAGGAGCTATTATTAGGCCTCAGGACATTGCACAAAAAGGTTGCGTAATACATCAGTAAACACACAGTTTAAGATGGAGAAGGGGAGAATGTTGTCAGCCGCTTCGAGACCCCCATAGGGAAGAAAAGTAGGGTATAAATGAAGTTAACAAATTCAACTGGTTAATAGTTAAAGGGAAGCAATGGAACAGAAGACTGATAAGACATACTTAGGGAACTGGTTATTATTAAAAAGTTGGCAGCGCTACCTACAACCAGCAACATCTAGCACTCGGACAGTAGCAACATACGGCTGTCTGATGCCAAGACCAGAGAAAACAGTGGGTTTGATACTGTGAAGTACTAACAGAAGAGAAATGTGTCTTGACACTGTTCAGTTGGCCTAAACTACACTGGAGAACAAACAAAGATGACCATCACGCTTGCATGTGGAGCCTGATCAAAAACTTTCTAGTTTGATCCAGCTCCGTTTCATCACAGCATCTGAATGGAGTCACCCCAAGGACTTATCCCTTGGTGTGACTGCAGCCTGTAGTGCGAGCGGCAGCTTAGAACAATCAAGTTCTCTTAGCACCAGGCTTCTCCAAGAGAGCAATTAATGCTCTTCTGCTGGTGTCACAGCCATTATATCCATGAAAGGAATCCTAAGGATTCAAGTCAATAAGATTCATTCTCCTTTCCCCCCGTCCGGTCATGCTCTCGCAAGCTCGTATCGTGGTACCTTAGTGATGGAGAAGTCAAGCCTCACATAGAGAATCACAGTAAAGAACAGGATGTAGAAGGCTCCAACTACCAGCAGAGGCTCCTGCAACATCAGGACCTTGTTAAAGTTGTAGTGCACCTACAAAACATAGGACGAAAAGGGAGTCAGAGGGCATCTTGTGACCCTGCCCATTTTATCCAGCACAGGATCCTCAGACAAAAAGAAGCTGCAGTGTCAAAAGAACCAGATCAAAATATAGTAAGGATGTCAACCATCTCAAGTTGTAACAAACTGAAAGCTCTTTAGCTTGCAAAGGTCAAGGCTGTAAAACTCGACAAACAAAAGTAGGCTGAAGGCTGTGGCCAAAAGAGCCATACCATTAAAGGGAAGGGAAGGACAAACAAAAGGATTATGCTTACCACAATATCCTGGATGTGCTGCTCTACTAGGTTGCTCTTGTGCGCTACAATGACTGGACGGCCAAATGTGTCCAAGTAAGTATAGTGAAGCTCATCAGGAGCCCGGCTGATTTCATACGGACTATCCACATGGATATTCCTGAAGGTAGAGTTAGGTACATGAACATGAGCCCTCTCAGGAAAAAAAACACAACAACCCTAAATATATTTTCATATATATGAACACACAAAATGGGAAAATATCACATTAAAAAAGGATATTGCAACTCAAGGATGTCGCATGTTCCTACCAAATAATTACGGCTTTATGAGTGACAATCATTGTGCGCTACACATTATTTTTTACATTTAATGTGATAAATAATTACGGCTTTATGAGTGACAATCATTGTGCGATAAATACACATTTATCACATTAAAAAAGGATATTGCAACTCAAGGATGTCGCATGTTCCTACCAAATAATTACGGCTTTATGAGTGACAATCATTCAAAGAGTCTTAAGTACTCAACAGGCAAATATGACATTAATCACCACACTGATACTTACTTGGCACCTTCTGGAAGAATTATTTTCACCGTCAGCGAATCTGTAACTTGCTCATCAAATACATGGTCAACAAATCTCATCTTCAGAGCATACTGATCACCTTGAAAACAAGGACAGCAGGTGTCCATGATTTTTTCTATATCTGAGTATGCCACCCACAGAAGTCATATTGGGTAAAATAATGGGATTCTAGAGACACAGTCACAAAAGTAATTAAACTCCGCCGGAAATACAGACAGACTGCAACAGAGAAGCAGCAGCTATTCTCCTGCTTTCCCTCTCTACACAGGGATCCCCCAAGAGCTTGTCCTCAGTCCTCTTGCATCCTCTCCATTCACACTGTACTTCTGTGATCTCATCAAATCCCATTGCTTTCAGGACCACCAATGCTGATGAAACCCAGCTCTACCCCTCTCCAAAGTCAAAGTTCATGTGGAGGACGGGCATTATGACCCAGTGTTCAAACATTTGTTTCACACAAAGATCTAGCTTCAAACTCCAGTTCAAAAGATCAGGTAGCAGGTGATGTCAAAACCCAAGACACTGGAGAGCTGCTGCCAGTCAGCGTACAATGCTAATGCTGGTCGGTCAATGGTCTGATTCAGTATAAAGCAGCAGCATATGTGCTCCTCTGGGCTTTCTTCTGCCATCTAATCCTACATGTCTAATTGCCTGTCTGACATTTCCGCTTGGAAATCTCACCACCGTCTCAAATTCAGTATATCCAAAACTGTACTTCCAATCCTTCCCCTGCAACAGTCTTCCTGTTCTCATGCATATATCACGTGCGTGACATCATCACACACCTTATGGAACAGACATGAAGTCTTAACACTGTTTGGGGACTTGTTTCTCTTTTTGCTTCTCATATTCAGTCTGTAGCCAGGCTGCATGACTTTTTCTTTCACAACATTAAAAAAATGACCCTCCCTCCACACACATGCAGCCCCAGGAAAAACTCTGGGCATCTCTGACCCTGATCACTGCAACCTGGTCCTCTTTGGTTCTCTGCTGATGCACCTTGATCCCCACACCTCTATGCCACTCTCTACAACCAAAAACATTTGCTTCTCTAGCCATTCAGACCACATGATGCCTCTCCTTGCTTTTACCTTCAAAGACATCCATGGCCTTGCCTTCTCTTGCCTCTCCTCTCCCAGCTTCAAATACATTCAAGTCCAGGACCTTCACTCCTTCAGCTCCACCATTTTCAGCTGTCCAACAGTGCCCTCTCTGCCTTTCTGCCTCCCAGAACGTGTGTGATGCCATCCCTTTTACTTCCTCCAAAACCCTCTTCAGAACTTACTTTTCCAGTAAAACTTTGATACAACCCACCTGTCCCACTCAAATTAAGCCTAAGCGGAACAACTGTGCACTTCCTCCTGTTTATTCCCACCTGTCAAATTTTAGAGCGTGAGCTTCTCGTAGCAGGGACCAGTCTTCTTATACTCTGCAAAAATGCCATGCAGACTGATGGCTAAATCAGCAGAGAACATTCAAAATAAAACTTTAACAGATTTGCTCCCAAGCAGGAAGTTTTATTTTGGATGAGCTACGTATATATAATTTAGGAGTTTTTGAAAGGGGCAATATGGCGCCAGAGGAGAACAAGAAACTGGAACTGAGCAATAGACCCAGAAGAAGCATACTTGTTTGAATACTCTGAAGGACATGATAACTATGCAAGGTACAGACACCTTTCAGGCCCAGTCTGCATGGTTTCAATAACCCTCACAATCATAAGACTTTTGGATTAATAGCTGTATAGTATTGAAGAAAGTAACAATGAACAAGGAAAACAGATTCTTCAGCATCTGAAATGTGACACTGTGCTCAGAGGTGCAGACTGATCCCATCACCTTTAGATACACACTATGTTCCTATTAGCTTAGGCAATGCTCCCTCTAAGCTATGGAGCCTTGTGAGCAAAACTTCTTCTTTGTGAGCTACTGGCATTAAAGTTGTGAGCAAGCGATTTGGCTACTGCGTAAATTAGTTTCCTCTAAAGCCATCCTTCTTGAGCTACGACAAAAATCTGTGAGCTGGAATATAAAAAACTGTGAGCTAGCTCACACTAACTTAGCTTAGAGGGAACACTGAGCTTGGGATGTCACTACCTTACCCAGGAAAACCTACCAAGATTAAAGAGGTATTCATAGCTCGGCAGGTTATAACCAATGATGTAGTGAGTCTTCCAACCACCAAACAGGGGGAAACGAGGACGAATCTCCATCTCCACTGAGTCATCCAGGACAAGAAGATGACTGGTAGATATATTGCCAATCTCATCTCTGTAATATACATCCTGAGCAGCAGCTGGAAGAATAGTCTACAAAAGCAACATAAATAAGGATTCTATGTATTTTCACAAAGACAGGGAAACAGCACATTGATCCTCCCCCCCCCCCCCCCCCATCAGCATTTGTGAAATCACACTGTAAAAAGTTTTATCTATCCACACAGGGCAGCAAACCAAAGGAGTAAGTTTATATTATAGCCTACGTCAATTTGGAAAGGACTGTGGTCACCTGGTCCAGCCCCCTGCCCTAAAGTAATCCCCCCCAAACGCATACATGACAGTGTCTTCAAGGCCTTCTGAAACATTTAGACTCATCACAAAATGGCTAACAGACACCATCGTGATTCTTAGGTGTATATTTATCAGGCCTCACTAACTAGATGTCATACAAGTATTCTCCAATACATCTTGGTTAATCTGATCCGTCCTCTCTCCCTCTGTGTTTGTTGATTCCAAGCAAAGTTTAACTCAATGTGATGTACTATTGTTGTTTACATGATACTATCAATGCATACAGCACTTTAGGGAGAACATTTCCCTGTTTCAGAGCTTACAATCTAAAATCTGAAATAAATTTGAGCCAGTTTACACAATTCAGTCTAACTTACCTCACAGGATTGTTGTGAGGATAAAATGGAGGCAAGGAGAAAGCTGTATGTTGCTTTGGGTCCCCATTGGGAAGAAATATAGGGTATCATTGAAGTAAAATAAATCAAAATAAATAAATAATAGGAGTCAACGAGGAGAGGAGAGGGAGGATAAGCTAGGCATTCATCCCAGTTATGCGAGCTTAGGTTTTGTTGAGTAGGAAAGGAGCTTAAGGAATTGTGTCAAATGCTTCATGGGTGGATTTCTGAGGATGAATCTGCAGGGATCTCCCAGAGCCCCTTAATCATATTAATTCCAGTCAATTTACTTGCAAGTAAGTGTACTAAGAAAACGTCACACATGTTATTTGGCCTGGCTAGAATGCTATTAGTTTGGCAGTTTGAGACCCGAGTGCCATGTGACGGAATGAGCTCCCATCTGTGGTCCCAGCTCCTGCCAACCTAGCAGTTTGAAAGCAAGAAATTGCAAGTAGATAAATAGGTACTGCTTCGGTGGGAGCAGCGTTTAGTCATGCCGGTCACATGACTATGGAAAACTCTTCAGACAGCACTGACTCTTCAGCTTGGAAACGGAGATGAGCACTGCCCCCTAGAGTCAGATTTGACTGGCTTTCGAGCAAGGGAAACCTTTAGGATGCTATTGGGAAGCAGGGTTTTTTTCCCTGCTTCCTCACAAACCCTGTGGTTTTTCTGACCACCACCAGGGTTTTCCTCGTCTTTTCTGCTATCTTTCCTAAAACTGCTTTGCTATAATGTTTTGAGAAAGCCAGGGTTGCTGTTGTGTGTGCAGGGAAGTCTGGATCTTCCCAGTCCAGCCCACATGGCAGGCCACTTCCATCCCTGCCCTGTAGCAGCCCCCCTACCCTACCCCCAGCTGGGCTGCCAGGGGACATTTTTGCATCTTTAAAAGCCAGTAATTGACAAATCAGTACAATTCCATATTAATATGTCAATTACTGGTTAAAAAAACCCTTGGAAAAAGACCACCACCATGATTGTGCCACATCAGCAGCTTCCGTAACATAGGGGCTTCCACAGGAAAAGGTCAGATTGGGGTTCAAAGGGCTCTGGGTTTTGATCACGCTCTTCAAAAAGGAGAGAGCGCGAGAGAGCCAAGCTTTTTGCATTAAGCTGCCCAGCCCAACTGTCGCCTGGCTCCTCCCTCTCACATTCTGCAGGAGGAAAGGAAAAGAGAACAAGGAACAACAACAGTGTGGTGACATTTCTAACAACACAGAGAAATATCAAACAAATGGAACAACAAACCTTAAAAGACTTCACAGAAGATATTCCGCTGTCTGGCTGCCTTTGGTAGTCATATCTAGAGAAAGGCCCTTTGAGCACAGCTCCTGTATGCTTTAAGTCAATAGTCTCTTCAACAGCAATATTACCCCAGTGTGAAACTTCAATAACGCGAGTCATGCTTGTGATAGTCAGAAACGGGCTGTTGTTTTCATAGTGGACCTTCAGGGTGTCCTAAACAGAGAAAAATATAATGAAGAAACTGATCACTTCTTAAAAAATTCTTCTCTTACTTACCAAACAAACCATTTACAGTACAGTTTTTTAGCCGCTGACACACTACACTTTTGAAAGGCTACTCTAAAGTTTAATCAGCTACGAATCAGCTGTAACTCTGTTTAGAAGGTCCAGAAAGGTAAATTCACACTGTCACAATTTCTTAAAGGACAGAATACACAGAGGAGTTCTGTATTATGACCACAAGATGTCACTTTCTCACACCCTTATCATCTTGAATGTGGTGGACACAATGCTCGGAATCCTTTTCAGCATTACTCTAGTTTTAAGTAAAACTACCCCTCTTATTTCCCAAGTACAGCGCACTGGCTGCTTGTTTCTCCTGTTCCAGCTCAACATACGACAACTCACGCCTTAACCTAAAATTTACACAGACCTCTATGTGGGGTGTTTCATCCTTCAGAATTTACAACAATTCAAATCAGGAGTAGCTTTTCCCTTAATGAAGCCTGTGGACACTCCAATTTAAAGATGCTATTCTAAACTGTCAGGTAGGGCACTTCTGAGGAATATTTCCCCTGTTGTGAGGCTGCAGTTTTTACCCATGAGTTGCCACGGAGACTTGCAGCTTCAGTATGGCTGCAAGTTCCTATAGTGACCTTGTGAAAAAAGTAACATCTAATTGGCCAAGTTAAATCATTTTTCTCCTGCCAGGCTTATTGTTAATCCCCCACTTTTCTTCCTTAAATGTTGTTAAGTGTGTAGTTGCCCCTCCTCACCCTAGTATTTGGGGGCTGTTAGTGATTCCCTCCCTACTGTGTGTTAGGGCAAGATGGATTTGCCTTCACATTTTAGGATGGATAGGCCCTGGAGTTCATCTAATACTCTGGTTCCTAGACCTTATTCCAGGGGTAGGGTAAAAGGTAATTTTCTTCTCCTTTCTATCTTTGCTGTTTTGCTATTCTGTTTTTTTTACCATTTTTATCATATGTTTTTACTCTACCGATTTTGTTTTGGGAGTTTAAAAAATGGCTTGTAAGGAAGTATTCCCTGTTGTGGGGGGGGGGGGGGGAGAAGTCTTTTTCAGGGGATACTTTTCATGTCCTCAGTTTAACTTGCCATAGGCGATGCTGTGCCAGGAGTGGGACAGCATTGGAAGAAGAAGAAGAGAAGAGATTGGATTTATACCCCGCCCTTCACTCACTTGGAGTCTCAGAGCAGCTTACAAACTCCTTTCCCTTCCCCTCCCCTCCCCACAACAGACACCCTGTGAGGTAGGTGGGGCTGAGAGAGCTCTTCCCCAAGCTGTCCTTAAGAGAACAGCTGGTACAGAGCTATGGCTTGCCCAAGGTCATCCAGCCAGGTGCAAGTGGAGGAGTGGGGAATCAAACCCGGTTCTCCCAGATTAGAGTCCGCGCATTTAACCACTACACCAAACTGGCTCTCAGCTTGGGCATTTGGGCTCTCATTTGGGCAAACCTATTAGGTAGCCCCCCCCCCCACCCCCCACTAAGCTGTTCATCTCAACCAGACCTGTGTTCAGAAAATAAGCTGTCTTCTCTGCCAGGAGCTATCTGATTTTACTGTCTTCCCTTCCCCTCTGTGTTCTTCCCCCAGCTGGTGAGTGTTGTATTGTAGGCATCATGGAAAACTGTTTCATGTATTTGACTTGCTCTGAATTGTGATGTTTTGTGCCTGCACTTTTAAAATGCATACAGACTGTGGTATGAAAAGATTCAAATCGATGTTGCACACCTCAAAATCTCTTTCTAAGGTTACCAATTTTTTATTGCTGTCTAGACCTTTTAAAAACCTTTCTGGAGTTTAAAGAGATATAGGTAAGACTCTCTTTTGTCTCCTCTTTTCAGATATGTCAGTGGCTGTATTTTTTCTTAGGGGGATATATTATTAAAATTTAATTAAAAAATAAAAAGCATTTTTTAAAAAAAAATCAGGAGCAGCTTTTTCCTTAATGAAGCCTGTAGACACTCCAATTTAAAGATGTTATTCTAAACTGCCAGGTAGGGCATTTCTGAGGAATATTACCCCATGGAAAGTCATGCACTGTGTGAATGATCAGCAGGGCACCAAGCAATTCCTCAGCTTCCTGGGAGGCAGTGTTTATTTAAAAGTTGTGGATTCGGAATAAAAGAAAATCAAAAAAGCAAGCATCATTGTTCAAGGATCCAGACTACAGACTGGAATATAAATCCCACTCTCATATGGTGACTCTGCATGCATGCACACACAAACTCTGATTCTGGCAGCACCTGTGTACACATTCAGCTGCAACCAGATATACCAACTGCTGTTCAGCAGTTTCACCATGTCTTAAACTGACAACCAATCAGACCTTTGCTACATGGGCTCTCAGTGGAGCTTGCTCCTTCCAGTTATTTGCTATATTTAAAAACTGAGTTAATAAATTTTCTGCATCCCAGGTATTTCATTTCCCCATCTTCTTCAATCTTTTAAAATTGTGTTTTGACTACACTGTATTATGTAGGAACATTCATATTTTACTATATTTTCTGAATCATTACTTTCCAAGAGAACTCTATATGATGATATTGCAAAGCTTTATCTCTCGCATGATTTTTTCCTTACAAAGTAGGGAAATCAGATAGCAGACATACAATTGCTTCTAGAGGACTCTTTGAAACTAAAGTTGACCATACGTGTCTGCTGAATCTTGTCCGTCTAGTTCATAGCCTCCAACAGTGGTGAACTGCATGCCTATTGTAAAGCTATAAGCAGGACAAATTGTATCAGCCCTTCCCGGTCTGTCCCCAGCATCAGGAAATCAGAAGTATGCTGCTTCTGAACATGGATGTTCCAGTTAAATAGAACTTCCACACTCAGAGGAAGTACAACTACAATGTTAGTTCTGAGAAAAAGCATGAGATGATGAAGTGCAAACTTACAACAGGTTAAGAGCCAGCTGCATTCTATTATGAGAATGCAGTTCTTCCTATGTTGACTAACCCACCTTGAAGGGAAGGACAGTTATCCCAAACAAATGATTCCATATGCACAAGCCACTGAAGGAGGCCACAGCATGACCAGAATAGGGATCGTGCAGAATGCAAATCTTTCTAGTTGAATGCGAATGACACTAAAACCAAAAAAAAGCTATGCCAGCCACATTGGCTCCTTTGGGCCGATATCATACAGAAAGTGGATCAGTCTAGAAACTGGCAGGCAAAACAAAAATTTCCTGCTCCTTCACCTTCTCTTATGACAGATACAATAGAGCATGTGCTGTCGCCAGACAAAATCTGATAATGACTGCAGTGCCTGAACAAGAAACACTGTTGTGTAAAGGCTGTGTTGTGTTTTGGATCTGAGAATGCTGTCTATGGAGGAAACTGTAAGTAGATCTTACAGCTTTTATTTAGATTCTTAGGCATCAGATAGACACATGAAACAGATGTTCTACGTAGCCATGACAGCTAAACATTTTTCAAAACTGCAAGTGTGTTTCTGCAGGTTCTGTACTTGCACATGGACCTCTTACATAGGCCCTGTGAAAACAGAACCTAAATTCTTCCAGAACTGAAACATTTCTACTTCACGTAGTGGCAAATTGGAAAGAGAACAAAGGCAGCACCCAAATCACTCCATTCCTCACTAGTTTTTTCTTGCTGGTCTGTGGTCTACCTATAAATCCTCTCACAACAGGATCATATAACCTGTGTCTTTTGAAGCACCTAGCATGTAGCTGGTACTACAAAAGTAATACATAGTGATCACAGTCACAGAGTGACCTTATTCCAGACGTGCCTTTTTAATAATGTGAATACTTATCAGGCAACACGTGGACAAACTTCTGTGACCAGCCAGTCAGACCACAACCTGCCAATTTAAAGACTGAACAGCACTTACAGGATTAGTTGCTAAAGGAGAAACTTGTATGTTTCAGGAGTGTTTTCTGCAACCTTGGTTTACGGACATTAACTTGCAGTAAATTTACCTCACTATACGGTGGTATATCTTTGAAGGATCCATATTCAATCATGTCCTCTGACCGGCTGGGATTGCCTAATTTGGTGTAGCTTTCCACATTCCTCGAAGCCAGTTTCACACGAGTAGTTTGGGTCTTGGTTGGATATGGAGAATAAAAATAGTGATTGCCCTCAAAAATCACAAACTGCTTCTCTGCCTGGGTGATGTGCGTAGGATACGGCTGGAGGACATGAGTAAAAACGGTTTCAACAGATAAGCGAATTTTTGCTCCTGGAGCCAGAGAAGATGGCAATTTTACACTGAAGATTCTTCCACTGAAAAGGGAAAAAAAACAGAAAAGTCAGTCAGGCTTTGCAGGCCTGAGTCACCTACAAGTACAGACACAAGTTCACAAGGTGACACTCACTAAAGGAAATATCTTCTCCCTCCTTCCTGGAGCCACTTCAACTTTGAAGTGCACTGCTATGGATGCTCAAAACTGTCCTTCCATTCTACATTCCTAGCTCACACCACCTGGGCTAGGATTATTCCAAATGGCAACTTTGCCCACCAGTCAGCAATCAGGATATGGATTTAGGCAAAAGATTTACAATGTTAAATACTCCAAAATATTCCAACGTTAATACAAAAGGATTCAGTGGCAACTACTTTCCACATCCAACTGGCGAAAGCAGCAAAAAAGTACAACAATGAACTGCTGCACCACTACCCAGAATCAGGAAGCAATCACATCTGCACTGCCATTGCCCACTTGCATATCCTTTTACTAAAAATCCAAAAAAAAATAAAATCAGAATGGACAGCTATCATGAAAATGGCATTTGAAATGTCAGCCTTTCTGTTTCTGCAGTGTTGTCAAGTGACACATATCTGATCACTTCATCTCTTACTGTGTTATCGTTTTAGGGCCTCTTCACACTTTTTAAGGTGTATACTTAGACGCACATTCTGTGACCACAAACTGGCAAACTTGTTTATTGTAGAGGTACACTCTTCAGACAGCCAGACTGGCTACAGCTCTGTTTAGTGGTGACCAGGGTTCCCTCTAAGCTGAGATAGTGTAAGCTAGCTCACAGTTATAGCCTGCGGCTCACACATTTTTGACTTAGCTCAGGAAGGATGGCTCCAGAGCAAACTAATTGATGCAGTAGCCAAATTGCTCCTTCACAACTTTAATGCCAGTAGCTCACAAAGTAGAATTTTTGCTCACAAGACTCCACAGCTTAGAGGGAACATTGGTGGTGACCAGTTTTCTTTCTCTTAATCACAAGAATGGCCATTCCATATATTAATGTCCCACAGTAAGACTCACCTTTTACTTTTAACCTTTGTCTCCTTTACCTCCAAAGTATTCTCCTCCTCTTCTTCACCTTTTACCTGTTCCAAAGAACAACATTACAGTCTCGTCAATGCTACCGTTTATCATTTCCACAAGAAAAATCACTGAATTCATCAGGAAAAAATGCAAGATGATGCATATTTCCTACTAGCAGAAAGAAAGGGATTAGAAATTCAAGAGGGTGCACAATTTTAATTAATAGCATACATGCTAATAATTAACTACCCAATCATTAACAGTCTGGAAGATGTTATAGTTATGTTTTACCAAAAAGTAACTACTAGAGATGTCTGGCAAATCTTTGAGACTTCTACTAGTTTTCAAATAGTTTATGGAATAGAGCTTTTCCAAGACTTGCACTTAACCGGATGTAGAATCATGGAAGGGACCTCCAGGGTCATCTAGTCCAACCCCCTGCACAATGCAGTAAATTCACAAATACCTCTCCTGCACACCCCCAGTGACCACTATTCCACACCCAGAAGATAACAAAAAACCTCCAGGATCTCCAGTCATACTTTGGCAGCAGTATCAGCACACTTGGTAATAAGGGAGGAGACCTTGATTAAACAGATTAACAAAAATAAATCAATGAAAGTGTCTACTTGAATATAAGATTGAATGTAAGATTCCTATGTAGGATTTGTTCCTGAGGAAAGACCAGAGGTCTGAAACACTTAGATATCCAGAATAAGTGTTGACTGAAAAAGAAACACAAACTTTGAACAGACTGCTTTTGTGAATTTGAATAAGGACACAACACTGTTTTAGGAATATAGATTGAGTGAGACTTGAGCAGACTGCTATGTGAATTTCTATTGACCTTTGTATTTTTTCTGTGATGGAATATGTTGTCTGTCTTTATTACCAGACACTAAATATGTTATGGCTATAATATAATCTTATTTTTTGTTGTTTTGTTCTGTGGGCATCTAGCACATGTATGTATATATTGTTTTCATTCCTGATTGTTTTAGGACTGTGTATTATTCCTTTTGATTGTTCCCTTCTATTGCAATCAGAAAAAACACACTTCTGATTTCTGCTTCTCTGACAATACTTTGAGCCTCCAAATCTTACAGAGTGAAATAATGCATCTGTCAGCACTAGAGGGGTTTCATTTTGGGCCAAACAGGCCAAAAGAAAAAAGGGATGTACTTGATGCTCCATGGTTCTTTAGAGCAATGAACAACTAAAGTTGAGACCAGGGAATAGAAATCCTTAGAATTGGACTTCACATGGAACCAATTAAAAAACCTGCCATTTCAATATGGCACTACCTAAGTTTACTCTATCAGCAATATATTTTGATTGCTCTTTTAATGCACAAAGTACTTAGAGGCCTCACCACAACTCTTAAGTAGATTATTCCAATTATTTTGCAGTTCATGTGATGACTTACCCAAGCATTCCTGTGTAACATTTGAGGGCAAATTCACACAGTCCTTTTGTCCTCCACTTGACTGCCATGAGGACTTGTGACCAGGCATGCCCTGTGAGTTCTGTATTCAGAACTTTTAATTCCCAGGCATGCAAAGTCACAGAGGACTTACAGAGTGTGGGAGATATAATTTTGGTCATCCTTCACTGAAATCAGAAAAAACCCCATTCCTGATTCCTTATTCCCACCCTATTTTACCAGTCTGAAACAGCTCTGGCTGCTATTTGTCCTGCTGGGGAAACTTACATTTGGTTACCTTATGTTTTCTCAACATGGCAAACAACCACACCCTGGGGATCTTACAGGTTGGGAAACAGTGAGTGGGGGAAGGCTTAAGCCCCCTTTCCCCAGTGTCCTATTCCAAAATCAGGCATGCATGGATATTGGAATTAAGTTCTGAGCATGGAAATCCCAGTACATGTCTGCTCAAGGGTAGCCACGAAGACTTTGGTGCTGAGATAGGTCTGAAAACAGGAACCTCCAAGTCCACATGCAGCATTATCCACTAACTCAGCCGTGTATTATTTTGCAGGCCAGCAAGCAGGCGGCAGGGCAATCATGTGGACTCCTACAAGGAAAGTAACCCCACTCAGGACTCAGGACTGACTTTTGCAAACACCTCTCCCCCTATGCACCCCAAAGAGCCTTGTGCTGTCTAGACCAGCAGCGTTTCATAGTTCCTAGTCTGAAAGACATCTGCCTCGCCTCGAGCAGGGTCAGGGCCTTCTCAGCCCTGGCCTCGCCCTGGTGGAACATGCTCCCTGACAGATTAGGGCCCTGTGGGATTTATTGCAATTCCACAGGGCCTGTAAAACAGAGCTATTCGCCAGGCCTTTGGTTGAGGCAATGGATGTCAAATAACATCAGCCTCCCCTGCCTCAAGCTCCATAGGGCGATTTAGATCACTGGCACTAGGAGCAGCCAGCTTATTCCACCAAATCATTCACTGCCCCTCCTGGCATAAACGTAGCATATTGGAATGGAAATTAATTATTGAGCTGCTAATTGATATTTAAATTATTAATTTAAATTTTAATCTGGTTAAAGTTATTTTATTGTTGTAACGTTTTTATGAATTAATTTATTGTTCTGTGAGTTGATGTGAGCCACCCTGAGCCCGCTTGCAGTGTAGGATGGGGGGGAAATCCCAAAATAAATGTGAAAATGAGGACCCAAAGCAGCTTACAGCATTCTCTCCTCTATTTTATCCTCACAACAACCCTATAAGGTAGGTTAGGCTGAGAGTCTGGGACTGGCCTAAGGTCACCCAACAAGCTTCCATGGCAGAGTGGAGATTTGAACCTGCAGTCTCATGAATCCTAGTCTGAAACTCTAAGCACTAAAGTGGGGTGGGGGGGGGGGATAAAAAGATGTAGATGTCCACTGAACGGTCCATTGCCAAGTCTCTGCACAGTGCCAAGCCTGCTGGTCTCTCATACATTGCCTAAAAGCAATCTGCTTTTCAAAACAACTCATCCCCAAATAGTTGAGATGGCTTTCCTCCTAACACTTCAATGCATGTTTGTAGCCATTCAAAGTTCAAGAAGATGTACTCTATATTGACTTGTTCAAGGCTACACTTTCAATTGACTTGTAATCACAGTAACAGAAACCATTTAAAATGTCTTTTGTATAGCTGTCAAACATTCCAAGATCATATTTAGCAGCCTCTCCAAAAACTCCCAAGCCAACCAAGAAGCACAGATAGAGCTAAATGCTAAGAAGCCACTGAAAAATTCTCTTGCCTGCAGCCTGTGTGTGCAGCTAACCACAGGCCTTGTAAACTGTCATGCGTATAAAATTTTACAGACATGCCTGGAGATCCACGCCTCCCTCCCTTCAGGTTGTTACTGGCTACACTCTGATTGAAGCGCTTATGCTTACGTGTCAGCATTTGCCAGGCCACTACTACAACAGCAATTCACCAGACGGAGAACGGACAGCCAGGAAGAAGAGAATGAAAGAAATATGTGATAAACCAAATCACCACTTTGCACATTTCTTAGACAGACACGTTGGCAAACTCCAGGATCAATTTACATACAACTTCTCAGCAGCTGATTTCTCTCCCCAATTCCCATATAAGCGCTATCTTCTTTATACTGTGTTTCTAGGCAATGTAGAAAACTATGCAGACAACTCCAGGGATCCACTTCTACTAAATCAAAAAAAAATAATTATGTTCATAGCCCTGACCCCCTACTGTAGGTATATATTTATGCCAATAAAGGCTTGTCTGAAAAGCCAATTATGTTCAAAACATCTATCTTTCTTATACTACCCAAATCGGAAGGCCAGCTTTGTCATCTCTCTCCAGTCTCATATACCAGCGTGATACGGAGCTTCCACTGTCTGAATGGGATCCGGGACCCCCACATTTAAATCCCCACTCCGTCATGGAAGCTCATCATGTGACCTTGGGACAGTCACTGCCTCCGCCTAACCTATCTCACAGGGTTGTTACTGACAGGACAAAATGGAAGAGGGAGAACAATGTCCTGAAGCCACTTTAGATTTCCACTGGGGAGAATTCGTGCAGGATATGCACGTGTAAATAAGTGAAGATTTCTTCCACCCGCAGACTGTATCTCAGCAGACCGTATACACTGAGCATAAAAACAAATGAGACCAGGCTCCACCATCATCACCACCACCTCACTTAAAAGCCAGTCAATTATCCAGCACAGTATTGAGGCACAGAAATGAAATGCAAAACTGGCATTAAAATAATCACTGCTAATACCAACAAGGAGAAGCGGAAGCCACGGAAAACACAGAGCAAGGGAAATGAGCGCCACACTGGGAGTAAACGGGGAAAGTGTCACCACGGGAGGCGGGAGGGAGGAACACTAAACAAGACACAAAATTAGCGGTGCAAAGAAGCGCCAGACCTGGTATGGGCAGCATCTTTATGCAGCAAAAGATAAGGGGAGGGGTCAGGGCTTGAAACAGTCAGAGGGGGCTTCGGAAGGAAAGGCATTGATGAGTGCGACGGGGAGAGACAATGACTCTCTGCACTGCTCACCTGCACCCCCAGGTATGCCAGGTGGCTCTCCAGGCCGGGATCCAAGGCCAGAAGGAAAGAGGCGGCGGCGCCGGAGCTCCCGGCAGAGTTCACCAAGCTCAGTTCGGCCGTCACTTTGGCCAGGTGCGTGCTGAGATCTATCGTCCGCTTCACCTCTTCGTTGAGCAGCTCCGGGGCCGTCAAGGCGCGCCCCAAGCAGAGAAAGAGGAAAAGGCTGGCGAGGTAGGACTCCATGGCCGGCCACGCTGAGAGACGCAGCAGCGGACCAAACCGGATGGACTCACTCCTTTGCGGTGCCGCTCATTCATCGGGCGGGCACAAGATGGCGCCCCCCACGCTGAGGGAAAGACAAGATGGCGACACCCAGCAAGCAGCCAGCGCAAATGACTCGAGGACCCCTCCCGCCATGAGCCCTGCCCGCCTGCCTCATGTGACCAAGGCAGCTCTGCAGTTGCCTGAGTGCACATGAAAAATCCAACCCAGTGTTGGAGGGATGCGTCAGACTGCAGTGCTGCCAGCAACCCAGATGTTCAAAACAACCAAGGCAAGAAAACCAAGAAAATTGCGGAAAAATTGTAGAATAAAGAAAGAAAAAAACAGAACCTATTTTTCTCCAAAATACTGAAATACAGTTTTCAAATTGTGGGATGTACCAGAATTAGAGACGTAATGATAAAACAACGTTATAATGTATCTGGTGGAGTTCTTAATTATTTAAATTACCAAGAAAAAGAAAGTGTTGCTTCCAGTAGTGCAATTTTGCGTTGTCATTTCTATTATTATTATTATTATTACTATTATTACCTGGCCTTGCTTCCCAACAGGAACCCAACCTGATTTACATCATTCTCCTCTCCTCCATTTTTTTCTCGCAGTAGCCCTGTGAGGTAGGTTAGGCTGAGGATGTGCAACTGTCCTCAACTCATCCAACAAGCTTCCATGGCATGAGTGGGGACTCAAACCTGGATTTCTCCGACACTCTTAACCACAACACCACACTTGCTCAGTGGAGTGGAGTGTATAGAATGTCAGGTTAGGATTTTGGAGACCCAGGTTTGAATTTCCACTGTGTCATGTGGTTGCTCTACACATGGAAATTTGTTGGGTGGCCTTGGACCGGTCATTGTCTCAGACAGACTAGAGTTGTTGATAAACAAAAGCTATTGAGGAAGGATCAGCGTGGCTTCTTTCTGTAAGGGAAGACCTTGTCTCAGTAACCTTTTAGAGTTCTTTGAGGGGGTGAGCCAGAAATTCAGGAACCTCTGCCTATACCTTTGATAGTAAAAAGCTGACCCGGAGCTAAGACGGCTTAGTGCTACTTGGTGAAGCTCCAAGATTTGTACACAAAAAAGACTGAGATTTTCTGACACTTTTTACTTCTTAGGGTAACCAAAACCTGAGATTACGTTCTGAGGTAATTTTAAATTGCAGATCTATAACCAAATCAAAGGAAATTAATTTTAAAAATAAAATTCAAAATCTGGCTGTGACTTTTAGCCCTAATAAACTGGGCATTTTTCTATTGCTTCTGTTTAATTTTTTTTAATGAGCTAGCGTGGCTCATGAGGTCTAATTTTGATATTCTAAGTGTGAACAAAACACCATGCTGGTGAAGGGCAACCCTGGCCACTGCTGCCACCGGTTTCTCCCAACAGGAGGCCCAGGCCCAGCAGCAGACCCCACCAAGCTACTCATCTGCTCCTTTAGTGGGAGTACAACCCTATCCAGAATAGAAGATATCTCAGTTCCTTTTATGTATGTTTATTTATTCTAACTTTTGTTTCTTTTTATCCCTTCATAAATTCCTGCTTCTGTGCGCAAAGTTGTCCGAGAGGAAGGAGTCAGGGAACATTTGGTTTGTCTTGCTTGAGAAAGCTGGGGTCCTTCTTGCAAAAACCATGAGTGGAAAAAAGCCAAGATGTTCCCCCTCTTATAGGTCAAAACCATGACAGTGTTTGCTGGGTTTATCATGCCTGTAGCCTGAAGAGGTGGTAAGAAGGAAAAGTGTGCCAGAGCGAGTCTTCCCCTCATTCATGGCAACTCCTCTGAGAGACAGAGCTCAGGTGGGAAATGTGAGAGTGATTTCCCATGAGGCGCTGCTCTGGTGTCGTTCTTCCCTTTGCCCCGATTGCGTGCTTGAATTTTCCACTATTTGCCCACACCGCATTTTGACCCGTGGCTTCATTCAAATCCCCCCGCGGCTTCAGTGATCCTGTTTTTTGAGGATCACTGAAGCCATGGGGGAATTTGGGTGAAGCCGTGGGTCAAAATGCGGTGCGGGGCAAATAGTGGGAAATTCAAGCATGCAATCGGGGCAAAGGGAAGAATGACACCGGAGCAGTGCCTTGTGGGAAATCCATCTGAGTGGCTCCAAGACCATTATTGGTATCTCACAAGCTTGATTTTTGACTTCCTGTCTCTTTCCCTTTAGGTGTGACATTCTAGCAGAGATGTGAGATTGTAAACCTTTTGTCTTACTGGGGAAGGGGGCAGAGCTGTTTGCATAAGTAAGGCCTGAAGTGCTCTGTGCTTGGAGTTTGATGACTTATCCCCCAGCATCTTCCTTCTTTGCCAGCAATAACCTTGCAGGGGATCATTTTCTGCTTTAGATACTTGGAAATCTCATGCTCCATCTATTCTTAAGGTAAAATAATCAACAATTATGTTTACCAAAGTTCTGGAGATAACATGGAGGAAAAAAGTCTTCCCCATTCTGAAGGTTGAAGTGTCATTAGGCAAGCCCGATCTCATCAGATCTCAGAAGCTAAGCAGGATGGACTCTGGCGAGTACTTGGATGGGAGACTTCCTTGAAATACCAGTAGTTGGGAGGCGGGAGCAGGCTTTATTCAGCCGCCTCTCTGAATATCCTCCATGCCTCCAGTAGGAGTCAGTCACCAAAGGTTGCCATGGCTTCTAGATGCACACACAGTCAGTCACCAGAGGTCGCCATGACACACACACACCAAGGTTGCCAGGTCTTACCTGGCTGCCGGTGGGGGTGCTCCTGCCCAGCACTGAGATCTTCTGGTATGCTCATGCCGTGATGACGTCATGCAGAAGTGAAGTCATCACGCCAGCTACATCATGGGGGGTTAGAACTCTATGATGTGATGATGTCACCTCCAGGAGATGTCACGCTGGGCATGTCAAGTGCGACAGTGCTCTTTGGGGGCAGAGCTCCCTCCACCATACAGCTGGCCATTGGTGGATTGGGGCCCCAAAAAGTGGGGAACCCCCATCCATGTCAGGAGGATGGCAACCGTAACACACATGCACATATGAAAAATACCCCCTCCAGTTAAAATTAAAACAGTGTTTCTGACACAAAGCTAAGCATGGTATCATGAAGGATGTCACTTAACGGATGTTGTAGTGATTTTTAATGAGTATGTTTCAGCCACAAAGAGTCCTCAATTGGAATGGGGCCAAGGCGCAGATGTGGGGGGAGGCAGGATGTAGTCTTTCCCAATCCTCACATATCACTTTCCCAACTTCATTCAGCTCCTGCAGCTGCTGTTTGCTTCAATAGGGGGAACATATAGAAACTATAGGGGTGAACAGATACTGGTAAACAAGTTTTAAAAGATACTGTATTTGTGGACCAAACTGGTTGACAATACCAATCGTTTCCTTCTTCACCATTTCACTTAAAGTAAAAAAGATATTTGGCTCACTGAGCTTTTGCTTGCCAACAGCCATGGGGTAATAGCAGGAAAAGAAGCTCTGTTCACTTTTGAGGCAGCAACCTGAGCGATTCTGCATTGCCTTTTCCCTCCGTTGTTTTAGCAAACCCATGTTGGAACAGAGATTCCCCTCTGCATTGCATGCCGCTTTCACTTTCTTTGATCATCAGGTTTTATTGTACCTTCTGCACAGATTTATGGTCATTTTACGGCTGTTCACAGGTGACTTTGCAGGTCTGGGGTATTTGAATGTGGTTCTGAGCTGCACTTTTTCCTCAGTGTTGAGAAAATGTGGAGCAAATGCCAGATACAGAACCAGCCAAAGTCAGCTAAGAATCTGTGTAGTAGATTGCCGTAAGGATAACTGACAACAAAGAGTCTTGGGGTGCTTAAGCATTGGAAGATTAATTGTGACATAATTGTGATTTAGATCTAACCATCCACAAAATGTTCTGGTTTAGTTTCTAATAGCATATGTCACAACGAATCAGCTAGTCTTTAAGGTGACATAAGAATCTTTGTTGCAACATGCTTGTATTATTTCTAAGCAAAAATAACTGAAGGTTCTTTAAACTTCCTATTAGTCAAGCAATAGTCTAAAATATGGCTATCCTCTGAAAGAGCAGCTGAGAATTATATGTTTTCTTTTTAAAATTGACTATGGACTATGATATGTAACTTATCAGTACAGTCTATTACCTGGATGAGACCATTTTTGTTAAGACCTAAAGTCGAAGGCAATAACAGTGTGATCCTGAACAGAATTACACCCTTCAAATTTCCTCCAGTGGGTTTAGTAGGGTGTAACTCTGCTTAGCATTGTATTGTAAATTGCTTACAAGTTATAGCTTTGCATTGTCAAACCTACAGTCCTAAACATACAGACATATGTTAAACTAAAATCAGTTCTTCTAAAGAATGTACTTTTGTGAATACTTCTTCAAGTGCTTGGTGAAGAGCTTTCTGTAGCAAGTAAGAAAGTGTGAGCTACTTCCACATTTTAAAAATAAACTAGTGGCTTGGGAGTCTGGCACAAAGTAATGGGAAAGATACTATAAATTCCCCACTTGCCTGGGAAATGATACATTTAAGGCTAGAGATGCAGCTTTGGTAAATGAGATGGAGATATGTTACGCTCACGATGGCTTATTTTAGATCAAAATGACTTGAAATTTCGCTAATAATTGGCCATCAGCTTCCACCTTCTCCTGAATTTGTGCTCTTGAATCACTGGCATGGAATCAATATTCTAGCAACGGAGAAGGAATTAGTGGCTATACTATGTGCAGCAGCTAGGGCAGCTATTGCACTTCATTGGAAAAATGCTAATCCTCCAACAATCGCATTCTGGTACAAAAAATTATGGGAATTCCTGGAAATGGAAAAGATTGTACTACAATTTGAACTACATCAGATCCAGAAAAAGCGTTCTTCTTTTATAGCAGAATGGTATCCTTTATTAGAATATATGTCACAGAATGTAGAATCATTTGATTTTTCATCACCTTTTGATATTTTGACTGTATAAAATCTGTAAAACTCTTTATATTTTAGTTACGATTCCATACAGGGAGGTATAGATTGTTGTTCTTGTTGTATTGTTGTTACTAATCATAGTATTGAGATTTTGAGATTAATGGAATGTCTTATACAGCCATGTTTGAAGGCTTGTTAAGTTTGTACTGTTTTGTTTCTTTTCTATTGTTGTTGTTATCAGTTTAAAATTTAATAAAACTTATTTTTTTAAAAAATGACTTGAAATTATTCTGCCTCTCAAGCCGAGGCATAATTCTAAGAGCTCCCACACAAGTCTCTGATGCTTGCTGAATATCAGGAAGCGTAAAGAACCTTCATTTAGACATAACAGCAACATATTGCAACATCACAGAAAGTACTGAGGTCAAAGGTGGGGAGTTTAGCACAGGAAGGAGAAGACAGCCACCTCTAACCAATTGCCAAGGAGAAGGAGAATCTGCTGTTAATGTCCCAGCAACGTAAATGCTAATATAATGACAGAGTTTTACTGGATTGTGTTGCCAAACAGTCCATCAGTTATTTTCTGGACATTTCTAGTTCAGTCTAAAACACAGTTACACCCTGGTCAGTGCAACCTTAAGAACATTTTACTAGACTTGCTTAGGACTGCTTGCTGAAAGTCCAGTGAAATCAATGGGCTTGAAAGAGTGTAATTTCACCAAGGACTGCACTCTTAAAATCCTACAGCATCTATATGTGATTCATGGCTCACAATCTGCACAGTCCCTGGAATATTGGAAGGGTGAGAGGTTTCATCTGTTAGTAAAACCAATGAAGTAATAAATACATATTATTATACTTTTCTGTATACTTCATGGCTTCTCAGTTATTCCACTGGAACAGCATGAATTTGACATGCAGTCCCGTCTTTGACAGATTTTGCCTCAGAACATTTCTGGGTAAAGAGGGAAGAATTATTTATGGAGAGAATCAATGGCAGGAGAATCAACCTGTTTGCCTTGCTGGGTTCTCAAGGATACATAAGAAATCCTCTTACATGCCTGCTTGCAGGTTCATGAAGAGTTAAATTTTGTTTTGCTTTGCTTCCAGGAACAAAGGGTGGAGCTGTCTGGGTTGCTATTATTAAACTGCTTTTGGTCACATCAAGAGAGATTGGTATTTGTACAGTTTTCAACATGAGATCATTTGAAATGTGTGCCATGTTCTAAAATGGCATTGTTTAGTTTCTCGTGTGGAATAATTTGGCATTTTCTGACTAATTTTACTGGATAAAAGCAGGATACAGCAACAGGGTAGGCAGTTCAGGTGTGGTCTTCTGGTACTCTGTAGCCCAGAATTTGCTGGCCTGCAGGAGAAGAAAGCAATACAGAATACAGAAAAAACACAAGTGAATTCCCCCTTCTCAACACACATACAGAAATCTGTGCAAGAGATTTAACTTTGTCCTCCTCTGCTCCATCATGATGACTAGCAGCTCACTAAGGATTGCCAACTCTGGTTTGGAAAATTCCTGGAGATATTTGGGGGAGGGGGTAGAGCCTGGGGAGAGCAGGATTTGGAAAGGCAAGGGGCCTCAGTGGATATAATATAGAATCCAGCTTCCCAAGCACCCATCTTTGTAGTCTGGAGATCAACTGTAGTTTCAGAAGAGCTCCAGGCCCCACCTGGAGGTTGGCAACCCTAATCTCACTACTAAAACCATAGCTATAAGACATACATAGCCTCCTACATATTATGGGGTTGGACTGTAATTACTCTGGATCATTCTGTCAGAGAGGGGACATGGCTTAGCAGAAGAGCATCTGCTTGGCATGCAGAAGACACTGGGCTCAACCCCCAGCCTCTCCAGTTAAAAGGCTCAGATAGTAGGGGTTGTGAACGATCTCTGACTAAGACCTTGGGAAGCCGCTGCCACTCAGAATAGATAATACTAGCCTTGGTGGGCCAATGGTCTAATTCACTATAAGGCAGCTTTATCCCACATCTCTGAAGCCAAGAGCACACGGCTTGAGAAACAGACCATAACAGGCAGACTACACAACAAGGGAGAAGATGTTCCTTCAGCTACCCCAGCCCCAAGCCATTAGGGCCTTAAAAGTAAGAACCAACACTTTGTCATGGCCAGAAACAGATGGGTAGCCAACGCAGAGCTATCAGCACAGGGGTGATAGGATGCCTGTAGCCAAGTCCCTGACAATAGCGTGATGGCTGCTTTTGAACCAGCAGCAGTTTCCAGCCCATTTTTAACGGCAGCCCCACAGAGTGCATTGCAGTAATCTGACTTTACTTCCACTGCATATCTAACAGTTTGACAAAGTATCCTCAGCTGGGCTATTGGGAGATAATCAGCATTTAAAGAAAAGCAGCAGGGGCAATGGAAAAACTCATTTTTGGAATGGTGAACCATATATCCCGTTAAGGACTTTTGGACCCACCTGGCTCAGCTGTAAAGGATAAATTGAGATGGGTGCCATCTGCATATTGGTGGTACCTCAGTCCATATCTTTGGACACCCTCTACCAGTGTTTATTTATTTATTTATTTTATTAATTTAACTTATACCCCGCCCTCCCCACTGAAGCAGGCTGAGGGCGGCTTACAAGGCCATTTGGCATCATAAAATAACATGAAACCATTTGAATACAACACAATACAGTTAAAAACAATTAAAACAGATTAGAACAGTATAACATTATTTTTCATAAAGTGCCGTGTATAGTTTAACTAGATGTCTCAGGACTAGGTAGTCTCGTATGACTGTTCGTTTCTCTTGTGGTTCACCATTCCAAAAATGAGTTTTTCCATTGCCTCCTCTGCTTTTCTTTAAATACTGATTATCTCCCAGTAGCCCAGCTGAGTAATTGGACCTGGAAGTGATCAGAGCATGGATCCTGGTGGCCATATCACACTTCTTGAAGACAGGCCATAGCTGGCATATCAGCCAAAACTGTTAAAAGGCACTATATGCTATGGAGAAGACCTGAGCCTCCAAGCACAGGCTAGGATCCACCAGCACCACCAAGCTAGAAACCTGCTCCTTCAGGGGGAATCAATGCAGCCCCCTTAAGAACAGGCTGAGTCCCACTCCTCAGTCCTTGAGCAGCTTCTCCGCTGATCAACTGCACCTCAGTTTCGTCTGGACTTAGGTTCAATTTATTGGCCTTCATCCATCTCATTACCTTCTCCAGGTTCCTATTCAGGACTTCTGCAGACCCACCTGGCTCAGCTGTTAAGGAGAAATATAGCTGAGTGTCATTTGCATATTGGTGGTACCTTAGTCCATATATTTGGACAACCACTACCAGTGTTTTCATGTAGATCCAGGCATGTAATATAAAATCCTATATCTTGGGCCCCAGGGGAATACTGCTTTCCAGGAGCTCTGAATGGACTGTCTTCTGCTGGGCTCTCTGTGGTTCACTTCCAGTCTTATGGACTTCAAGCACTTCTCCTATTGACTGCAGTGTATTGCAGAGATGGCTCTGTTCAACCAACTGTCAAGGTTTGGAGGAGGTGACCCCCTTCCCCACTGCAAGAAAGGGGCAGGTGTGTGAGTCACTGGATTAATTGGGGCATACTTCTGAGTAAGCATGCATAAAATTAGGCTGCCTGGATCTATCTTTAGAGAGAGGAAGCCCTGTGTTCTAATGGGCTCTTGTATGATTCATAGTGTAGTAAGCAAGGCATTGCAATTTTCTGTGTATCCATTTCCTCATTTTTTTCAATGGAAATAATAACAGCTGCTTACTTCCTAGAGAGCTACAAGTAGGTATAGTTTAATATGGGCTGCATTGGAAGGGTGGTTTTTTGTTGTAGAGCCACAAGAGTGATGACAGAGTTACGAGTAAGACATTTCCCCATGCTGTGCCATCAAAATGCCTGCAAATTCCACACATATAAAATCAAGATGATATATCTAACCAGTCTGAAATGTGGCACCAATATTCTACCCAGAGAGAGAAATTCTGTTGGGATTGCTATGTTACAATGCCATCCTAGAGTTACACCATTCTAAGTCCATCAAAGTCAATGGACACAGAAAACTGTAACTCTGCTTAGGATAGCACACAAGTCCTGTTGCACTGTAAAGATTAACAAAATTTATCCCAGCATGAAGTGAGTTGTGACGCACAAAAATTTATGATGGGATACATGCTATTAGTCTTCAACGTACCACTGGGCTTCTGTTTCATTGTACCTGGAGATGGGTATGATATACATACAGTTCAGAAATATCCAGTGAATTGCATCCAGCCAGCTTTTTCACTCAGTCTCACCTGATTACCCTTCTTATTACAACTCTCATCCCATATACTCGTACTATTAAAAAGAATGAAAACTGTAAGTTAAAGCTGTTACCTTAACCTCTGTACCATATAAGCATTATGGATTTCTATGATCTAATATTTCTTGCTCTCTTACTACTTAGGCTTCATGTAACTACATTTCCCCTCTTCTTTTATCCCAGTTCTTTTCCTCTACAGGTTGAGGGCTACAACACTAAACTGGGGTCAATGCTATATAAATAGTTGAGGAGAAATGGAATTTAGAATGTTTCAAAGTCAATGGAATGGAACGGCCATTTGTAGTAATCAAATGGAACAGCAGTTCCAGTTTTGAGAGCCAAACTAAATGTTATGGAGAATTAATCCATATTTATACATGGGTCCATTTGAGGGATATAACAAAAATATTCTACTCAGGAGGGGAGCTAAACATCAGGCTTGAAGAAAAGTGCTGAAACCAGAGCAGAATAGCAAGGTAAAACAGGGAGGGAGACAGGGCTTAGCTTCCCATTCTGGCACACTAGTGGGGAGCAGCTCATTTCCCCCTCTTCTACTATTTCCTCTTTCCCTTCCCTGAAAGACACCACAGCCTCTCCACTTTCCCTGGTTCCTTCTCCCCGCCCCCGCCACAGCCAACCTACTTTTATCTACCACTCTGTCTTCAGCTCCTCCCCACCTGGCAGCCTCCACCTAGGAAAACTATGGCCCAGGGTAGCGTGCCAGCCACTGGACCAGGCTTACTTGCATGGTAGGAAACCCTCAAGGACTTCTGAGGGGGGATATCAATTTCCCCTGCATCCTGCTCCACACATTATTTCCCCTTTCCCTCCTCCTGGCAGCACCTATATCCTCTCCCCTTTCCTGGCCCTATATGTGACTGGCCCGACATCACATAATGAGCTTCCATGGCGGACTGATGATTTAAACCCGGGTTTCCCAGACCCTACTCTGAAGCTCTAGTCACAGGTGCTGTTGAACAGTAGCAAGCAGTCAGAAGTAGGTGAGTCAGGCAGCTGGGTAGCATCAAGCTGGCCCCACTGAGTCCTCCCTTAAAGGCCAAAACAGCACTGGAAAGGGTCCTGCCTCCTTCCCCTGCCTTTTACTGACATAAGCCTAGAATGCTGTAGTTGCCTAGCAAATGCCACTGAGAGCTTCCATTTTTTAAAGCTACAGACATTCATTTTGGGGTGGTTGTTTTTGGTTTTTTAACCCTTTTAGGTTTTGTATTTTCCCCCTGCAAACCTAGGGCTTTTTCAGGTTTGTAGAAAGATCTTTCTGGTCCGTTGTTTTTGTAAAGAACTATATATTGCTCTAGCTTTTGGCAGCCAAGAAGTTAAATTGAGTATTAAAAGTACCTATTTAAAATAACTAGCCACAATCCAGAAGAGAATTTGGGATTCTTAAACCCAATGATTTTTAAGGTTTAATGAGGCCTAATTCTATGTTGGATTATGGCCACTGGTCATAGTCTAGTTACGCCTAACTCCCATTGAAACCAATGAAACAAGGGTATGGTTCAGTTATGTTTCTTCAGTTACATTTGTTTCAGGAATCACATATGTTTCACATGTCAGACTCATGCCAATTAAACAAAACCAGCAGTTCCATTTCTTTCTCATGTCAGTGTTCCCAGCCATCCCAAATATTTGTTCCTGCCCTGGAAGGGGATCTGGTTGCATGCAGCAGAAAGTCCTTTCATACAACTTGCCTCTCGGATCAGAAATTGTACATGCAAACAGATGCTGCGTGTTTGGTATCCATGGGTAGATTCCAAAGCTGCATGTACATTTCCTGCTACAGGATAGAGATGGAGACCATAACCCAGCATCAAACAAGATGCAGCCTCTTGGCTTAGACAGTACCAAATACCTGCGAATTAAAGGGCACTGAATCCAGGCTTCACTTCATTTTCCTCATCTGAATGGGGGAGTAGCATTGACCAGTAGATATGCACATATATGAACTGCAGTGAATGAACTTTATAGCTGTGGATTTGACTGCTGAACTTTTTGAATAATTTTTGACTGTTGAATTGTATTGCTAAATTTATATGCATTGTTTTCATCTTTTGTTTTGTAAGCCTTTCTGGGGTAAGAGTTTGGAGAGGCAGGCTGAAAATCTTCTAAACAAACAAACAATTTCAGTATTTCAAATCCAGTCTCAGCAAAGCCTTCTGAAGTATTTCAAATCCAGTCTCAGCAAAGCCTGCAAATAGGCAAGATTGGCAACTGTCTGTTCATGTGTATTCACTGTGGTAGCTGCCACCTAGTAAAACAGCCTGTCTGTGGAGGTCAGGAAGGCTGCCATGCTTCTACCATTCCACAGAATGTGAAAAACAGAACTGTTCAAGAGGGAATTTTTATAAAGGAATTAGAACTGTAGGAGAATGGAGTAGTCCATAACACCATAATTACAATGGGAAAGGATCGAAGCCTACTGTGATGATTATTCTAGGTATCATCCAGGAAACTTGTTTCAGAGAGGCTGTGGACGGATGAGCTGTTCGATCCAATGTAGCTGCTGTTCCCTGCTGGATTTAAAGTGCATGATCAGACAGCAAAATCTGCCTCCCATTCCCCAGTTTTTGGCAGCCCTGCCCCAACTTTGAAGTGGAGTTACCGGACACTGGGGAAACTCTGGTCTTTACGGATGTTAGCGCTTTTACTCTGCATTTCCAGATGACTGAACTTCCCTGTCGCGAACTCAAGCCAGTTGAGAAGTGTGAACATTCAGTTCCACCTCAGCCCTTTTTTTTTGGGGGGGGGGGGGGGGGATGTGTGCATAGCATGCACACCCAAAAAAATTAAAAACCACGTGGACAGCACGCTGTGGTTGACACGCATCAATAATCTGAATGATCGATCACACACAGTGCAGCCGGTTCAGGGTGTGATGTCTGATCAAACCTTGCTACAACTGAAACCAATGCAATAAGAGGCCAGACTGCGCCAAGCCTGTCGTCTGACCACAGCCTAGCTGGAAAAGGTAGATTTGAGTCCAGTAGCAACTTAGAAACCAACAAGGTTTTGGGGGTATAAGCTTTCAAGAGTCAAAGTTCCCTTTGTCAGATATCTATTCCAAGTATTATCTTGCTTTTACTGCATTTTGTTCAATCTTTGTAATTTTATGTCTTGCCTTGGTAGTGGTGGTTCACATTATAGATTTTGTAATCCTAGTCCAATTGCATTGTTCACTGGACATCTTATTCTAAATGACTGCATTGTATTATATTGTGTTTCAGCAAGAAAGGTGGGCTATAAATAAAGAAACGATATCAGAGGTGCATTTCTAGCCTCTAAAGATCACAGACATTTCCATCAGCTAGTCTCTGTGATAACATTTCGATGAGTGCCCCACTTGGATATGACTGGATCACCAATGTTAAGAAAAAATATATAATCTAGTAAAGGACTGAGTGTTCTGTCTGCAATTAGTATTTTCAGTTGGTGTTTTACCTGTCTAGTGCTGTTTTTCCTCTCACTGTCAGTTTCAGATTGTAAACTCCTTGAGGCAGACATCTTTTACAATGTTCTGAAACTGTATAAAGTACATATACTTTGATGGTGGTTTATGAATACATATAGCAATAAACAATAATTAGTGTGTAACTTGATTGTATCCATACCAGTTTCTAGTTCCCATGATATTTGGTTAAAATGAAATAGAATATTTAGCTTTCTCCCCTTAATCATAGATTCCCAACGTCTAATACAGAATAGGGCATTAAAACCATTAAATGGAGATCAGATCACAACCTACTATTTTCTATAGCATAGGCACAGAAGAATTTCAGAAAGAAAAGGAAAAAAGAAGTAATTCTTGCCCCTGTAATTAGTGGGGTGTAGTGGTCAAGAGTGTCAGACTAGTATCTGGAAGACCCAGGTTCAAATCCCCACCCCTAGGCCTGTGTCCAAGAACATCGCCAAACTATGGACCTATTTCTTCAACAGGAGTGCAACTCTATCCAGAACGGGTGACGCTTTAAAATCCCAGATCAGACCTTCGGCTCACCTGTAGCACTTCCATTTTATCAGCAATCAGAATTAAGTTTCTGTAGAAAGACAGCCCCACCTCTGTTCTTCCTGTTTTGTTGTACTGGGCAAAAAGAATATACAGCCTGCAAACACCTCCTTTTATGGCCAGGGGTGAAAATAGCTTACAGAATATTACTGCATAGTTCAGAGGAGGGAGCCTATATAGTGTGTTTTCTGTGTTTTTGTGTATGTCTTGCGTGTGTGTGTATTTAAAGAAAAATAAAGAAAAAACACATCCTAGGTTCGAATTTCCACTATACTATGGAAGCCTGCTAGGTGGCCTTGGGCCACTCACACACTCTCAGCATAATTTAACATTATGAGAAGAAGAGAAGAGATTGGATTTATACCCTGCCCTTCACTTCATAAAGGAGTCTCAGAGCAGCTTACAATCTCTTTTCCCTTCCCCTCTCCACAACAGACACCCTGTGAGGCAGGTGGGGCTGAGAGAGCTCTGAGAGAAACTGCTCTTTTTCAAGAACAGTTGTGCCAGAAGTATGGCTTGCCCAAGGTCATCCAGCAGGTGCAAGTGGGGAATCAAACCCGGTTCTCCCAGATTAGAGTCCGCGCACTTAACCACTACACCAAACTGAGAAGACAAGAGTCACTGGAAAAGACGATAATGCTAGGAAAAGTTGACAGCAGCAGGAAAAAAGGTATACCCAACATGAGATAGATTGACTCAATAAAAGAAGCAACAGCCTTCACTTTGCCAAACTAAAGAATGGCTGTTAATGATAGGATGTTTTGGAAGATGTTAATTCATAGGGTTGCCGTAAGTCAGAAGCAACTTGACAGCACTTCACACATGCACACCTTTTTCTTGGCTGAGCAGCTTCTTTTCTTTCTCCTTTGTTTTTCTGTCTGTCCCACCAGTCTTGGGAACTGAAGGACCAGTATCTTTACATAGGACTAGATTGTATACTAGCTTCCCCTGGGTGTAAATGATATTCTGCTGGACCAGCTACTTAGTTTGGAATCATCTCTATCTCTCCACTTTTGTTTCTGCTATCCCTTTAATTCTAAATTAAATTATATTATTTATATGTTCTTTGTCTCTGGAAATATAGTATCAAGTGTGACCCATGTATACACAGGCTTAAGGGGTCCCAAAAGATATGCAGACTTGATTTAGGCAAGAAAAACTGTCCTTGTGTACAGGGAGCAGTTTGTGTAACACCAGAGTGTGTGCCTTTTTAAAACCTAGGTGTACAACTCATGCATGGAGCACTTTGGAGTAAGACACTGCAGGAAGGTTTTCTTCTTTATCCTTAGGATTCTCACTGTGAAGTCTGGACCAAACTGGAAAATGGGCCCACTCATATGTTTAAGGCACATGTCTTCCAGATGAAACACAGTCTATTCCCATTTCAACCATAAGCCTTGATCACGAAGCGAGCATGATGTTTCCATAAACTCACATTAGTAACTGAAAACAGTCCCATCCAAAGAGGTTTCCAAATGAATTCTGGTAAATTGTCAGTTAATAATTCCATGCTCATTACGATCTCCTCAGTGCCTAGAGCTCCTTCCCACGCAGGGATTGTCACGCCTTTTCCTTGCACACATACTACTGCTCCACCCTCTGCTGGGAGGGGCCATTTCCAGCAAACTCTGCTGGGTACTCGGTTGATCAGGGGATCATCTCCAAACTTAGCGCTCAGTCCAGGGCATTAAAATTAAACAGGATTCGAGTGGTACTTGAAAAGCTTCGGCAAAGCGTTCATGCACTAAAGCCACACTGTTGTTCATTCTTTTGTAGTGGGCACCGGGCCCCTCCAGGTGTGGCATTTTAGGCCAAGCCCCTAGCACAGATTAGTCCACAGTAATCGGCCAACATACAGACACGGATTTTTTTATTTTTATTTTTACAATTATGATTTTATCTACTGCATTTTCTCATTGAGACTGGAGGCAAATTACAATAAAACTGGCTCACACCATTAGGAGCAGCAGTACTAGTAAACAAAGGGGTCGCGGCACGTTGCTTCAGTGGCCAAGATCTAACGCAACTTTGCATGAATTTCAGATGCTGACATGTGCACCTTCATTCAGAAACAAACACCACTGAAATAAACGGGCTTTCAAATAAATACCTTTAGAATCGGGTTGCCTGTCTGTGGGGAACTCCTTATCCTGTGCATATTGACTCGTAAGCAAATCCCATTGGAAATCAACGGGTCGTGAAGTCTTTTGAAACCAGTGGAATTTACTTTCAAGCAAAAATGGCTAGGATCGGGTTGCGAAAGCCGAAAGGCAGGGCAGGGATCCGAGGTCTCCCTTCGCCCTAACAGACCCACCTCAGTCACGTGAGGCTCCGTTCAAAGCAAGGACCATAGAGAGGCCGAAAAACCTATTGGCCGAAGACACCTCCCGAGTCTCCACCCCTCCCGGAGCACGTTTGCGTCACCACGCCGGGTGGGTCTCGTGACCGGAAGGGGGCGATCAAGAGACGGAAGTGAAAGCAGGGAGGGTGTTTGGCCCCATTAAAGCCGAGCCGACCGTCGCGGAGCGGGTAGCGACTTTTGTCCGAGACAGCGCGGCGGCGACGGCTGTCTTCCTGCTCGGTGAGCGCTGGCCGTGGCGGCGGAGGGGCCTCGTGGCCTTCGCAGTCCTTGTAGGGGCCAGGCCGGGTGTCGGGCTCGAGGCCCTCGGTGAGGGGGAGGCCGCGGCGCCGCGGGAGCGGACATAGCCCACCGTCGTGGAGGAGGGCAGGGCAAGAGGTCCCAGAGGTCGCCTTGGCCCGCCCGCCCTTCCTTCGTGGCGCAGGAGCGGCCGGCTGTGTCTTGGCTTGGTTCCTTGGAGAGAGAGAGACGCCCGGAGGGGCTCCCCTTCGGGGCGAGCAGGGGTGGGGACGGTTGGGTCACCTCTTCTTCTCCGTGTGGAGAGAAGTGGGGCTTGTCGAAGAGCTCCAGCGAGTGCTTCCACGAGAGAGGGAGACGGCTAGAGGAATCCTTGCGTTGCTTCCTCTTTCTCCTCCTCCTCCCCCCCCTCCCTTTCCTGGGACAAAGAAATGCCGGATCCGTGTGTCTCTCGGGGACGGTTTGTGTGAGTGTGCTGGTGAGTTCACACTCCGTGCCTGCCCCACTGAACTTATTGAAGGTAACCAAAGTGGTGAGCAGTGGCAAGACTGTCCCGGGTTCCCTGCTCCCCGCTTCTCAGAGCTTAAACAATAAGGCTCCTTGTAGCTTTCGTCTGAACTGTTCGTAGGTAAGGGAACACACCTTAGTTTATGTGCCCCTCTGATGTTTTGTGTGAGCTTTGTGCTCTTTGTAGTTCATGCTTAATTAATTTGCTGCCTCTGTGTAGTACTTTAATAATGGTTAAGGACTAATGGATACTATTGGTTTGTTTGCTCTCTAGTGACTTGTGACCAGCTCCTGAGGTGCCTGTGCTGTGGGAGGGTGGGTGGCCGGAAAACATAGACTTAGATCTGTCTTTGTTGTGTAAATGGTTAATTGTTCTGTGTGAGGGCAGTTAAAAAATACTGATCTTTGTATTCTTTAAATGTATGGATGTTAGATTGGTGGAACAAGCTAGGCAATAAACTGCCCCTTCTATTATCTTAATAGTTAAGCATGAGATCACTGCTTAAACTGGTAGGGTAAACAGGTCATACCCTCTGTTGGCAGTCAGCCCCCTTTGGGTAACACCCTCTTTTGGAATGCTGCCTGTAATTTTGTTTTTGGAAGCCACTGTAGTCTAAGCAAGATTTCAGATGGATCCAAGAGTACTAGTACTAGCCAAGACTCAGTGTCAGATGTCCTTGAGTAGGAGCACTGCGTGTTATCAGTGCTACTGCTTGAATACAATGAAGCTGATGGACTCTACTCTGTTTTTCATGGGCTTGGTGTCTTAAATGTCTTAAGCATGACACAATAGTTGATGTCTCAGACAATAGAAATGGTATGTCTAAACTGACTGGCTAGTATTAACTATGGTCGAAAAGTTGTAGAAGGCAATCAGCCTTCACTTATGTTGTAGAAGGCAGTCAGCCTTCACTAATATTAACTATGGTCAAAATGTTGTAGAAGGCAATCAGCCTTCACTGAATTTTAAGTGAGTCCGCTTTCTGTGTGATTCTAAATGTCAGTTATTATTACAGAGTAATCCCTCAAACTGCTGCATACTTAATCTGGTATCTCCTTTGAACTATAGCATGATAGATGGTATAAGCACTCAGTATATAGATATTATTTTTGTTAGTGTTTGTCAGCTGCTGGGGAGTGAATTTGACTTTCAGTGGGTGGAGTCTACTTCTGTGTTGTAAGCCATGCCCTTTTAGTTGGAGAAGAACAAGCATACTGTCTTCTCTTGTGATTGTAGCAGCTGATGAAGCACATGATCTAATTCATGGGTGCTAAACTAGAATTTGGCTAGGTATAGGGATCAAATAAGTGCCAAAAACTGAGTTTTGAAGGCGCTATCAAATGCAGCCTGTCCTTTTCTACTTTACGTATTGGGGAATGTTAACTTCCTAGAAAGGTAGGGGAATCTGTAGTGTCCAAGAAGCTACATGCTAGACTGGTTTCTACTCTGAATGCATAATTTAGTTTGTCATTCTTCCACTTAGAATCAGAGAGCTGGAAGGGTCATCTAGCACAATGCGGGAAATTCACAAATACCTCCCCCCACACCCCCAGTGACTGCTGTTCCACACCCAGAAGATGACAAAAAACTTCCTGGATTTCCATCCAAACTGGCATGGAGAAAAATTGGTTCCTAGCTTCTAATCTCTCCAATTCAGAATTATAAGTAGTAGGCTATACTTTCAATATCTGGGTAACCAAATAATTCCCACTTTAGAAAAATATCAGTAATACTAAGGCTTTAGACTGGCTGTAGCGATAGGCATTTCTACAATATTTAGATAGTGGAAACATGCTCTTTACTGGTTACAAAAGTTCCCCAAAAGAGTCCTCTTTTCAGGAGTGGTATTTGGAGTTCATCCTAGTATCTATAATTTTGTATACCAGAAAATATACCTTCTGTTGTGAATTTCTGGTGGTTAAGCTTTCTATTGTTAGATAATGTCAGTGAATTGCTAATTTATGTAATCTGTTTTTCCTTGTAACTTCAAACAGAAGAACAAAATTATGTGAAACTGCATGCATTTTCCATGTATTAAATATTGTTATTGGCTTACACACATTCTTGAAAAACGAAACTAATTTCAGTTAGGTGGAAAAGATGGGTTTTGATTTCAGCTGTCCCCCCATGAATGGAAAAGACAACATTGCTCTGAAACTATTTTTGAATTTAAGTTGTGGGCTCAACTCAAAACAATATATACTGTGAATGACATACATTCTTAGTATCTGTCTACATTATAGACTCAGTGTTGTGGTTAAGAAATGGAGGATTAGTCAGAAAGTTCCTGGTTCATATCTGACCACAACTCAATAAGTATCCTTGAGCAAACCGTTTTGGTGTCAAGGCCTCCATCCCTGATCTCCAGTTAGAAGATATACTGATGTAGTTTACTTGGGGAAGTGTACATGGTTCTCCCTTTCTAGGGAGCCCAAATTCACCAGCAAGTTTTCAAGGCAGAGTGGAGATTCGGATCTGGGGCTCCCAGATCCTGCTAACTGGCCCAGCTGGCTGTCCAAAGTGCTTTGTGCATTCCAAAACACTATGTAGTGCTAAGTAATGAGATTGCTTTCTTGAAATTGATCAACTAAGCAAAACAGTGGCTACTAGCCCTAATAACTGCAGGGAATGTCCATGTTCAGAGGCAGTTAACCTTTGAATGCCAGTGCCAGGATGCAACATCGGGGATGGCCTTGGCCTCTATGCCCTGTTGTTGTACCTCCAGAGGAACTGGTTGGCCACTGTGTGGGATGGGATGCTGGACTACATAGATCACTGGTCTGATCCGGCAGGGCTCTTCTTATGTTCTTAACTTTTATTCAGCTGTAGCAAAAGTTTGCAGGAGTTCTTCCAGCAATCTGGAGTTCTGTGTTGAAATGCTTGTAGGTGCTATGAGTTTTGTCTGGGTGGGGAGTATATTTGGGTACAGGCAACAATGCAGTTGTGATTAAGTGTCTGATTCTTCGCCAGGATTGGTTCATACTTTCCTGGTGATATTTGGCAAGAGCATACTTCACAGTCTCCAGAACCCATCTTTGATAGCACAGAACTTCCAACTTCAGGGAGCTAGCAATGCCATGCTTGTTAGCTATGTCATATCCTGCAGAGGAGTTTTGAGCTGAGTGATCTTACTAAACTCTGCTGTCCTAACAAGATGTTGATGGTTGTAATGTTTGGTTGTTAAGGGACAAGAGACTATTTTGGTAACAGTGGGACATTTAGGTGACTGCTTAATATCCATGCTTATCTGTTGGGTATATTTTGGCATTCAGTGTCACAGTATAGTTGACTTATGGCTGACCTTTGCCTTCTCTGAAAAGTATCCTGCAACTTCATGGCCATTCTGTGAGGATGCAGAGTAGCCAAACACTAGCAACATTGAAATGGATATATTTGGCAAGTCAGAAGCCTTGGAATGGTATGTCTGTCACTGTATTCAGCCTTGGCATGTTTATGGAGGTCACAGTTATGTTAAGACACCAGAGTTCCAGGAATGCTGTTCACGTGTCCTTGCTGTCAGATGCAGACCCAATGATATTCAGTGCTTGTGATTTTCAGGGTACATCTCTGAGTACAATAACATGGTACTGCAAATCATGATGGCTTGCCCTCTGTGGGGTGAAGTAGCCAGAAGTATGCTGAACCATTAATGCTTTCCTGGAATATTTAGAGCTTTATCATACCAGAGTTCCCTCACTTGTGCATGAGCTCTCTGAGTAGCATACTAGAATGAGTTTTAAAGTTGAACTATTTAAAATTAGCAAGACAGAACCAATTTGAATAAAGTTTCCTGTTGACACTTAGTATTTCTTCAATAATCTAACCTGTTAGATTATTTTCCATATTTGTAAGTCCTTTAGTAGGGTTTACTTTCCTGTATTGCTGTGGCTTTGTTTCACTTTTACTCCAAGATATTATATCTCCCTGCCTTGTGTTAATCTTACCCTTGCCCCAGAAGCCCAAAGTAGCCAACAATCCAGTCTTGGTTTACGGTAGCCCTTGTGACTTCATTTGCACATGGCTTGCTGCAGTTGGAAACAAAAAAGGCCACAACTTTCCAGAAAAAAGACTTAGTAACTAGGAACTGTTCTGCCTAGTAACATCAAAATGTTAGGAAATATCTATGTTTTGTAGTGTTCATAGTTGGGGAAACCAAATCTCCAGAATTTGATAACTAACATTAAAAATAAGGCTCATCCAGGTAGATAAGAAAGGGGTCTTGCAGTTGATATGCACAGGAGGCAGGGGCTAGATCCAGTACCTGTGAGTTGTTGGTCTCTGATCCCTAGAATCTAGTAAAAAATGTGACCCATTAAGTCACAGTACTTTTCTAACATTTCCCCTTGTTTCCTTTACATAGCGAAGCAATCTGCAAGTAGCTTAGACATCACACCAAATTATAACAAGCAAGCTTAATTATAGTTTGGTATGAACAGACAAAACCATAGTTACAGCTGAAGCTTTGCCTCTAGAGGCTGCTGTACTACAGAGGCAAGTATGAATTTATGAAGCTGAATGTTGAGAAGGAAATCAAGCAAACTACAGTTACACCAAACCTTGGTTCCGGCTTTCTTATCTTTGCCAAAGTTCTGGATAGCTATTTTAATTTTAACGGATCTTGAAATAGGATTGATGTATGTGGATTTGATCTGATTGTATAACCAGACTATTCTGAGAAACTTATCCACAGTGTGATATGCAATTGACCCACTATTCCCCCAAGATCAAAGTACCCTCTTGACACCATTGCTGCAGATGTGCTGAGAAGTGTGTGGTGGCTGCCCTGCAACTGTAATCCCCCTCGCCCTTGGACTTCGCAATGTGGCTTTCAGAAGTAGGCTTTCAGACTGTGGGGGCTTGAATGAAGCTTGTACAGAATCAGTTGAGAGAGTACTACTTAAACTGTCTCTGCTTGGCATGCTTTCTTACACATTTGCCCTGAGCATTTGGCAGAGACAGCCTATGTACGTACTAAGTTCTGCTAGGAGGGAAGCAACCCTTTGATCCAGTCCATGGTTTTATCATAATTTAGTGGCTTGTTTTTAGCCGCTAAGTGTATGGTGTGAAGACTTGCTGTATAGCATATTATTCGTGTAGGTATTTCTTGGAGAATCATGTTATCAGTGGCAGTTTGCCATCCTGCTGCAAGCATATCTTGCTGATAGGGTCTTTGATTTGCCTAGCAAGGATGCAGCAGTTGTTCTTGCTCACTGCCCAGCACTGGTCTTCCCTGGGTGATGTCATTGTTGCTGTTAAGGGCTCTCTTCTATAAGTCTGTTTTGAGAAAAGCAGGCTGTAGATGCTGTAAGTAAATAAGTGGCTTCCCAGTAAAGTTTAGCATAATTGGCAAAGCATATGGCACACTTAGCTGGTAGTACTGTTAATGCACACTGTCAGAAGTGGTGAGAAAGAATCTTGCCATGGCCCTTGGAAAATCTGGAGGAGCACCAAAAAGAACCGCCTTTGAAATGTTTTCTTTTAGAATAAGTAAAACGCTTCATAAAGCAATATTTTTCACACTCCATTTGTAGCATCAAAATGCCTAAGGACTTTTCCCAATTGGGGGAATATTGAAAAATACCTCCTGTGAAATATTTTCTCGAATGAGTAAACCTTTGCTGCAATGAGAACTTTGAGTTTTTCCAGTGGAAAACTCAGGAGACTTTAAGGAGCACGTAAATACTGTAGACATACAACATTTTCAATAACTTTTTGTTTAAATGTAAATTCTGTCAGCAGTTACTGTGCTATACTGTGTTTAATGATAGCATATTAGTGTTTGATATTTGCAGTATTACAAAGTTTGATTTAATATCCAAAACACGCTGGCAGTCCTCCTTGTCTCTCAGAGTTTCTGTCCAAATAATACTTTCTTTTTTACTGCAGAATTTGTTTTCTGCCTTGGACCTTTTTGCCTACCTCCCAGACAGCGAAGATTAAACACATATGTGCTATAGTAGCATTGGATGAACCAATTTGTGATAGTTCTTAAAGTAGTGTATGTACTTGCTAGTAAGTAGTGGGCATACTTACCAATTTTCTTACAGAAAATAAAGATGTTTGTACTTCTAAATGCTATAATGCCAAATAGCATAATTTTATGTGCAAACTAAGTTATAAATGATATGTTACATTGTTATATCAGTAAGATGATAAGTTTTGATAGAAAAGTAAATATTGCATATATTTCAGTCCTTCCATCCCCAATTTTTTTCCTGAAAAAACTTTTCCTTGGGCTTCAGAACTTTCTGAAATTTTACATCTGTGTCTGTCATTGCTTCCATATCTTGTGCAACCATGCCACTTAGGATATTCAGAAGCCAAATATTCAGAAGCCAAAGTTCACTAAGAAGCAACACTTTTAGATGGTTCACTTGAAGTTATCAGTTCCAGATTTGTTTCCTTTGCACACTTATCTGGCTTTACATTGTGCTCTCCATAAATGCTGTTAGGAATGCACAGCGCATGCTTCTCTAAGGTAGGGCAGCACAGAAAACAAGACCAGTGTGGTGGAGATCTTCCTGCTTCTGTTGCAGCCCTGAGTCTGCCTGTAGTGCCTAGCCTCTAGTCAGTCATGACATAATTGAACACTGCTAGCAGCCTCGCTTCAGTTGGAGGCAGAGCAAAGGTGCCAGTATTATGACTGCTTGAATTTGGGTGATTTATTTGTGCACTGCTGAAGCCCTGGTGATGCCTCAAGGGTAATGGAGGTGGGCTTGCTGGTACTGAGCCTGAGAAACACTGGAAAATAAGCTTTCCTTAACTACACAGAAGCCCAGTTTCTCATACTGGCAGTGAGATTTCCACTGCTTCGACATAGCCTTGAATTTGTTTAGAAAGATTCTAGCAAGCCTGCTTCCTTAAGAGAAACCTCCTGAAATACCTCTCTTTAAAAATGTGTAACTTTTAAAAGTATAAATAACAATTATCATTTTTGCTTACTGTAACTGAGTACATGATTAGGAAATAACAAGTGGGGACCCACCAGAAACTTGTGGGAGTGGCTAGCCCATTCCCCCCACCTCTGCTTCTTCCCCTCTCCCCCTATCTCTCACATTTTTCCTCCTTCCTGCCACCCCTTTTCTTACTTTCTCTCTCCCTTCCATGCCTGTCACTTCCTTTCTGCCCCCACCCCATCATGCTTTCTGCCCTATCACTCTGCCAGCCTCCCACCTATTTCCTCCCCCCACAGCAGCAGTGGCAGCAGCTGCTCTCCAGGAATCACAACAGATTGCCCAGATACAGAGATCTGTTCCTTTTGCCAGCTCCATGTTGGGAGATTGCCGGAGATTTGAGGGTGGAGCCTTGGGAGGATGAGGTTTGAGCTTGGAAGTGACCTCATCAGGGTATAACACCATAAATTCCACCCTTCAAAGCAGCCATTTTCTCTGGGGGAACTGATCTCTGTCATCTGGAGATCAGTTGTAATTCCAGGATATCTCCCTCCTTCACCTGGAGATTGGCAACACTAATTCCCTTGGAGGAAATGACTGCTTTGGAGGGTGTAGTCTGTGGCATTATAGCTGTCTGAAGTCCCTCCCCACCTCAACCCCTACCATCCCCAGGCTCCTTCCCTCAAATATCCAGGAATTTCCCAATCCGGAGTTGGCATCCCTTTCCCCACCCAACAGCAAACCTGCCTTTATCTGCCATTCTGTCTTCAGGTTTCTGCCTCCTTTCCCCCTGCTGCTTCCACTGAGGAAAACTATGGTCTTTCTCCACAGTGGGAACTAAAGCAGTTTACATTATTGTCTCTTTCTTTTTATCCATACAACAAGCGTATGAGTTAGGTTAGGCTAAAAGTGTGTGACTGGTCCAAAATCACCCAGTGAGCTTCCACAGCAAAATGGGGATCCAAACCTCGGTCTCATAAACCCTACTCTGAAGCTCTGACCATGATACTGCACTGACTTTCATAGGGTGGCTTCTACTGAACAGTAGCAAGCAGCCAGCCCTAGTTGAATCATGCAAGTCAGTGGTACCAAGTCACCCAGAGGGTGCTGCTAGACCTAGGTTTGCCAGTCTCCAGGTGGAACCTGGCGATCCCCCAGAATTACAATTAAACTCCAGACAACAGATCTGTCCTCCTGGAGAAAATGGGTGGACTTTGGCATTATATCCAGCTGAGGCCTCTGCACTTCTCAGACTTCACCACAGAATCTCCAGGAATTTCCCAACCTGGCATGGGCAATCCTAGTCTCAGGCGTGGGTCCAAAATAGGCCTGGAAGTGCCCTGCCCCCTCCCCCTGCATTTTTAACCCAAACCTCCTGCTATTTAGCCATTCATATTCCAGGAGGAACCCTGCCCAATCCCAGCTCCAGTTCTGCTTTTGCTTCCTGCCCTCTTCCCACACTCATCATCTCTCTCTGTCTCTGTGGCTATCAGCCAGTCTATCTCTCACTGTTGATGCACCGGGGCCTGGAGTAGATCCCTGTGATAGCCATTTCAAAAGGTATTGGGGAAATCTAACCCTCCCGGAGGTTTTGTTGTTTTTTTAAACCTTTTTGGATTGTTCTGCAGACCCACGGAGTCCCCTGAGTCTGTAGACAAACCTGTTGGGGAGAGTGTGCCCTCGGTTTGCAGAAATAAGTATCTGCATGCAGAGGGGACTGTTTAGAATTAGATATATAGATTCTAAGCCCTTCATGCAACAGTAGGCAGTGGCTGCATAAGACTGCAAAGTCCAATGTATGGACTAAACTGCTAGTCCCACTTTCTAGGGAACATTTGGCAGGCTTTTCCATTTTGCCACTTCTCTGTTTTAGGGGAGGTGGGAGAATGAGAGAGTGCTTACTTTGGGAGCACCCCATGCCACTACTCTAAACTAGGCCCTGTCCTAGCTGCCTTCAGCATTCCTTTTGGAACAAGTGCTAGCTGGCTAGGAACTTCACTGGTTCTTTCAGAAGCCCCTGCAGTTTGTGCTTGGTTCACAGTATACAGGCACATTTAAGAGAGGCAAGGTTTGATTCTTGTGTAGGAAAAGCAGTTGTGAAACACTTTCCTAGTGAGGGAGGGCAAGTGATTAAGCACCCTGAGCCCACACATGATGCTATAATCTGACTGTGCAGCCTTGAGCCAAGTACTGTTCCTATGGACACCATGGGGAGGGAACAGAAGGGGAAACCTAAAAAGCCAGGAAGAGCTGGTAGTAGGAATATGCTTAATATGTGCAGAGACGGATCTGCAGTTTTAAGAATCCATGTTTTAAGTGTCAGTTTATTTCCTTCAGAGTAGTGTAGCCAGCTCCAGATAGCCTCTACATCAGACCCTTTCCCTGCAGTTCAAACAGCGCAATCCCACTACTGTGTCATAAAATCTGACAAGTAAATAACCCCTCAGTGGAAAGGGGACCTTGTGATCAGCATTACACTTAGAGATGTAAAAATTCAAGCCCGTTTGGAGAAACAGAAAGGGAAGGGGCTGTGGCTCAGAGGCAGAGCATCTGTTTGGCATTCAAAGGTCCCAGGTTCAGTCCCTGGCATCTCCAGCTGAAAGGATCAGGCAGTTGGTGATGTGAAAGACCTGTTTTCCTGAGACCCAGGAACAGTCTGAGTAGACAGTACTGATTATGATGAACTAGTGGTCTGAGTCAGTATAAGGCAGCTTCATATGGGTTCAAATTTTGGGGGGAATTGAAATACATGCAGTACTTTCTTTTTCTAAACATTTTGCTGTTTTAACATAAAATGTGTTACTTATAGCTTAATATATGCACTTGTACTGACATTTATGGCAGTATAACTGTATAACTGGTTTTATTTTCTATAAAGAAAACTGCAAAAATAACTAGTGTGAGAGAGAGCTGTAAAACGCTGCACCCTCCACTACCAACACATATTTCTTAAATTTTCTAGTATGCATTTAAATTATCCTCTAAAGTTCTAGAATCTTATATAAAATTTTCATATTATTTTAGTCACTAAAACTTGTCTTTTAGAGCATTTAACTCATTTCCTTCAGAAACAAAAAATCATAGGATTCCTTCAGTGGTCCTCCAGTTTTTCCACTGGGAAAATAAAGTCCATGTAGTTAGCAAGACTCGTTTTCTCCCCCCACCTTTCCCTAATTACCCTGCAGGAAATATGTTTTCACATGCTAGCAAAAGTTAAGAAAATTGAAAGCAGTAGGTATCAATACTATGATGTCCATTGGAGAAGCTGTATTTAAGGATAGGAACACAACCCCTTTTCTGGGCTTGGATCCCACCTGGAATTTCCATTGGCTCAGGGAGGGGAAGCCCTCTCATGGCAACCCCAAAATCCCCTTTAATGCTCCTGAGGATGGAGGATCCCCAGCAATTGCAGTGGAGCGGGGGGTGGGGGGTGGGGGAGAGATAATGGGTCTGCTGCATGGGGGGGTAGTTTCAGAAGGTAGCCGTGTTGGTCTGTAGTAAAACAGTTAGATTCCAGGCCACAGTAGCACCTTAAGAGACCAACAAGAGTTTCAGGGTGTAAGCTGTCAATTGTTCTGAACTTGGCTGTAGGCAATGTATCATTTAGTCTATATAGGATGGTGACTGGAGGCATTTAGATATGTTTGGCAATCAGTAGGTTTCTGGTATAAGATGATTTTTATGCTTTCATTGTGTAGTTGTACAGTGGTGTCTAGAAAGTGTATTTCTTCTGTTGACTGGTTCATGGTCAGGTTGATGGTGGGTTGGAAGTTGCTGAAGGCCTGGTGAAATGTCTTCATCATAAGCACCAAATGATCCATTGTCTACAGCCAAGCTCTGTGCTACAGCCACATCAGATTCTCACCTGTAGGAGCTACAACAGGTGTTCTTGAATTACAGTACCCATCTGATGTAATAAGGAAACAGATCAGCTAAGCCAGAATGATGCCATGGGATAACCTGCTGCCACGGGGTTCCCAGCCTTTTTGCACCTTTGGAATTTTGACACATTGTGGTGGGCACAGCCAAAAAATGGCTGCCACAGGAGAAGGGGAGGAGGTTGGTTCATCAAAATCAGTATTGTCCTCTCAGACTGGCAGTGGCTCTCCAAGGTCTCAGGAGAAGAGGTCTTTCACATCACCTGCTGCCAGGCCTTTTAATTGGAGATAACGGGGATTGAATTTGGGACCTTCTACATGCCAAGCAGATGCTCTGCCACTGAGCCACAGCCCCTCCCTTGTGCAGAAATCTTGTGCTGTGGTGACAGCTGTTGCCAAAATGTTTTTAAAGATCTGCACAGCCAATCAAATCTCTAGTGACCAAGCAGAAGCCTTGCTGGGCAAAAGCCCCACCCTCTTTCTCAAAACACTTGGTAGGCACCATGAAAGGTATTGGTGGGCACCATGGACAATGCAGGACAATGACATTCCTTGCCCACAGACAGCCTCCTAATCTTAAATAACTTCTCACCCACAGCAATACCTTTCCAAACAGGGATACAGGCTCTTGTACCAGTTCTTGCAGCAAACCAAGATGACAGCTCTGTCCCCGTATCCACTCCGACAACACAGTTACCGTACCTGACAACACCTACCAGACCATCTCGGGTTCATTCACTTGTTCATCTTCCGACGTAATATATGCCATCACGTCAGCAGTGCCCTTCAGCTCTCGCTCTACATTGAACAAATAGGTCAGTTCCTACGCAAAAGAATAAATGGACATAAATCCAAAATTAAGAGCCACAACACTCAAAACCAATGGGAGAACATTTTATCGTCCAGGTAATTTCATTGCTGACCTAAGAGTGGCAATCCTCAAACAAAGAAATTTCAAAGGGAAATTATAACATGGGATTTACTTGAGAATCCAGAAGTTCACAACAATGGACCCGCAGGGCTGAATAGGAACATGATTACTATCTCCTTACAGATGCTAATTTTCTGCCCCAAGGCATTGCTCCTCTGCTCTAATCAAGCTGATTACAGTATACATTTGCACCTTTACATCCTTTACAACACCCCTCCCACCTTCTGACTAGGTTAAAAGGACTTAGATCTCCATTTCTACTCATGCCTGCCGAAGGGAACTTTGATGCTTGGTAGGCTTATACCCTGAAGCTCTTGTTAGTCTCTAAGGTGCTACTGGACTGGAATCGAACTGTTGTGTTGTTCAAGGTGTATGTAGGGGATTAGTGAAATCTCCCTTGTGCTCAACTATGCAGGATCCAAGACATATTTCTTAAAGATAGCCAACAGTTCTAACTCATGACTACTAGTGGTCATTAGGATGTGTACACAGTATTTAGAAGAAGAGATTGGATTTATACCCTGCCCTTCACTACCTGAAGGAGTCTCAGACTGGCTTACAATCTCTTCCCTTCCCCACAACAGACACTTTGTGAGGTAGGTAGGGCTGAGAGAGCTCTTTCAAGAATAGCCCTTGAGAGAACAGTTCTGAAATAACTTATGACTGACTCAAGGTCACACCAACAGCTGCACGTGGAGGAGTGAGGAATCAAAACTGGTTCTCCCAGATTAGAGTTCATTCTCTTAACCACTACACCAAACTGGCTCTCAAACAGATGAGAGATGTAACAGATGCAGATGATGCAGGGGGCTTTAAGGTACCCAAGCCAGTCTGTCCTAGGGAAAATCTGTAGTCTTAAATCTTGCTAGCCCTGTCCCTCAAATCTTAAAAATTAGGAGTTCCAACCTGAGAACAGAAAGTAGTCATTTTGTAGGCTTACAGTTCCAGAAATGGTCTTGTTTGTACTTGTATATATATCCATAAATTCTAGAAATGCTTCTGTTGCAGTTAACACGGCTGCTTTAGCAGCAGGGAGGGGCCATTGTTCGGTGGTAGAGTCTGTCTTGCATGCAGAAGATCCTGGGTTCAGTCCACTGCATCTCTCTCTAAAAGGATCAGGTAGTAAACAATGTGAAAGATCCTGGAAGCTGCTGCTGCTGTCCAGACAATACTGACTTTGATATCGGCTCAGAACAAGGTGGCACAGGTATCTATAGATTATACTGCATTGTCACCTTCCAGCAGATTTGTCAATGTGGACTGAAGATGCCCACATGTACTAGTTAATCATTGGAGTAGGTATAAGCCTTCACTGAGTAGCTTGTTTCAGTCAGAAGTTGCAGTGGAAGAAACTCTTAGCAAATCAAACCCTTTATGATGTAGGAGAAATGCAGCCATAATTTTGGCTGATGTGGGAAATGCTTTGTAAATGTAGAATATGAATTGAGCAGGCAGTAGGACCAAGTGTCTACAGAGATCAGTAGTAGGTTTGCAGGTTGTTGCAACTCCTTTTCCTAGTTCTTAAGATCTTCTCATTCATTCCAAAGCAGCCATTCTTTTGGGCAGCCACACTCCTGTATCTAAAGGGAGGCCTGGCGCTGCTGACTTGAACAAAGTAATTACAGTTGGCAGAAAGACGAAGAGGTGGTAGGGAATTCGTTCCTTGGAAGAGCTCTATATTTAGGAAAGTGTCTTGATATGCCCCTTAATAGTGTTGTGCTACTAAATCTATTAGTGGCAATTTGGATGTGAATTCAAGGCATTCCTTAATAAATGGTGTGTGGGAAAACTTAACAACTGGAACGCTACAGATATATTAAGATATATCCAAGTGTCATATTTTGATATGTTAGACATCATAAATCTGTCACTAATGGGTAGCCTTTCTGTGCATAGAAAAAATTAAGGGGGAGCTGACTGGAAATAAGTTTCTGTAAATCTGGATCCACCTGCATTTTTGCAGAAAATTACAAAAACTTACATATTAATAATTATTGTATGGCATTGTGTGTGGTATATCCAGGAGATCCGAAGATTGTCTGGCAGCCTTAAGTTCTAACTCTTTTAGCGAGCTAGACTTTTTTTTTTTTTTTTGGACTGACAGACCTCTGAGAGCCCAAGGTCACTCAGCTGGCTTCATGTGCACGGAATCGAACGCAGTTCTCCAGTTTAGAGTCCGCCGCTCTTAAGCACTACACCACACTGGCTCACAAAAACTTACCATAAAAGGGGTTATCTCTCCAAAGTAACCTGCCACATCTGTGATGCACAGACCTTGCATATATGAAATTCTAGATAAAAGCAGCAGGGAATGGCTGGGTGTGTGTGGACATTTAGGGAAGAAGTGATAATTCCTCCTCTTCCAAGTTCTCATGGGTCCCTTGCTTGTTTCTTATTACCTGTAAAAAGGCACCTCGTATGTCAAAATACAAAGTAGCTGTGTTTTTTCTGTGCAGCCTTCATGATATGATAGTGGAATGGATAAGTTGCTGAAGGTGGAGGTGGTCATTATAGCTAACTCCAGACACTCTTGCCTTCCCTTCAAAAACTGGAATCCATGGTTGTAAACTAAATCATGAGAACAGTAGTTGAAAGCCTGAGGGCATGGCTGATAATGCTGAGAAGTAATTGACCACTGATGGTCAGAAACTTGTAGTAGTTTAATGTCAGGTTAGAAGAGGATAAGACCCTGAAACTGCTGTGCTGCCTCAGCATGTTATTAGGGAGTCTCTCACTGAATGAGCAGTGTTTCTAAGTCATGTGAACCTCCATGAGTCATACTTCGGTGTTAAGAAATGCTTCAGTTACTGTACAAGATTGTATCTGGCATGAGGCAGCTACTTACTTTCGGGCAAACAGCCAAACTAATTGTGTCCAGGCCTGGCTGTCGCACTGGGCCTGGCGAGGAAGTGGGGGGGGGGGGAATCCCCCCATGCATATTGCCGGCCTACACTTGCGTAGATTTAATAATGAGCAGGAAATGGAATCTCCCTTTCTGCTATCAGTGCAGGTCTACTAAGGAAAGAGGCATAGATGTAACCTGTTCCCCATCTCATGGCAGTATCCCAACCCACATGCTTTGTTAATTCATATGGGCTTGCCACCCTGATAATAAACTTTCATAGGATCAGAAAGGGTCAGAAAAGCAGCGGGGACATAGGGAAGGTCTGCCGTCCTTACATCCAGGAATCACTGGATCTAGCCCAAAATCTTTCCATTTGTAGGTCAGAGAAGGTCTCTTCAGGTGAGTGTGTTGCACTTGAAAAGACCAGTGGGTGAATACCAGAGGTTGCCTTTAACTGTGTGTCTAATGGACCTAAGAACAGATACAAATCCAGTCTGAGTGTTATGCATACCTGGTACTCAAGAGGATGGTGCTGCTTACGGTATTTGCACTTATGAAGTCTGAGATTTATTTTGTGTTTTCCATGCACAGGTGGCCTTTTTAAAAAAATGTAATGCTTCTCATATTAGATTGCTACAAGGCAAGCAATACTTTTAGGTAATGTGATGTGTCAGAACAAAAACAACCCAGATGAGCTGAAAACAGACAGTGTAGGTAGCAAAGTGCAGATGTGCAAATCTACCATTAGTTGTTGGCATGAAAATGGTGGCTGGTGTCATCACAAGAATTCTGTGAGCTGTGTAGTCCCTTTGATAAAATAACATAGCAGCCCTCATTCTTTCCTCAATCTGTTGATTTCTTCAGTTCTCCAAACCTAGCAACCTATGAATATCCATTTTGATCATGCCTCTTCTCTGTTTGCCCCCACTGTAGGCTAGACAACATGTCAAAGCAATGTTGTGGATTTCTATGGATAGAAGTGATTTTTGTCTGCAGGCTGGGACTTTCTGCCTCCCTCTGCAGCCCCAAATGCCCCTCAGAACCTAGTGAATGGAAAAGGGACCCTTAGGATCATTGTAGGTGGAAATCAGCAACAGTCTCCTTTTCACAGAAACCCATGAGAGCCAGCTTAATATAGCATGACCCTTATCAGCTGTGCTTTAAAGGCACATTTAAGCAAAAGGGTTGTCTGTACATGGCCTACAAGATTCAGGTCTCAGAGGATAGTTAATTTTATAGGGGTGCAGCTTAGTGTTAGCTCTTGATTGGAAGGGACTCTGCTGGAGGTGGCAAGAAAATTCCTTACCGTAGAGGCCAGCTGGAAAGTTTCCAGAGCTGTTCGGGGAAATAGAAAGACCAGTACTGCACACAGCTTAAACTCCCAGTATTCAGATGAGAACAGTTATTGGCTATTGCGTTTTATGTTCCGAGTATTGTCTAGAGCCGGGGTCCCCAACGTGGTGCTTGTGGGCTCCATGACACCCACCAATATTTTTGGTAAGTGGGGAGGTCAGGTTGGGCTTTTGCCCAGCAAGGCTTCTGGATGGCTACTGAGATCTGATTGGCTGTGCAGATTTTTAAAAACATTGCTGTCTTCACTGTGTGACTGTAGGTAAGTTGCAGCAGTAATTTTATGGCTTCGTCTACCACCCTGTGTCAATTCCACAGGTGCCTGCAGGCTCAAAAAGGTTGGGACCCCTGGTCTAGAGATGTAAAATTCCCAGGAATTTTTCAAGCAATAGAAACTCTTTTTTGCTATAAAATGAAGAATACTAAAAACTTGAGAAATTGAAATCTAGGCAATATTTATAATACTAAACTACCTGACAATGTTTTAATGTATATTATTTGTATCCCTTGTATTGATATATTATGGAATTTAAAAGTGTAAAAGCAAAAATAAATACTAGACCATAGCACCCTAAACTATTTCAGTTTTTGGGATCTGAAGGGAAGAAGACAAAATTGAGCATTGATTTTATAGTAAAGGATGTTTAGACAAGCTGTTTTGTGGTCACATTAGGTCTGGCAGCATGGTTGGGTGTCTGGTTAAACTTCAGAATACTGAAAGCTACAAACTCTATAATAGTGTGTTGTATTACAAAGCCTTGCCCTATATGGCTTGGGGCCAGCATACCTTAAGGACTACTTTCTTCCATATGAACCTATCCAGCCACTCAGGAGGTCATTTTTGGAGGCTTTGCCATTGTGCCCCTGCCACCTGAAGCTGGATGGGTGCCCAGGGGGGCTCCTTGTTTGTGGCGCTGACGCTTTGAAACTCCCTCCCCAGGGGGATTCATTTTGTCTCCCTCTGTTGTTGCCTTCTGCCAGCAGGGGTAGACTTCGGCTTGGTGTAGCCCCAGTAAGTGTTGTTGGACATCCTCCTTGCTTGAGGTTTTATAAGTGCTTGCATGTTCATTGAATCTTTTTGTTTTTATGCGTTTATTTTAAATGTTAAAATGCCTTCATGTTTTGATGTTCACTACCTTGGGGGAACCCTATTTGGGTAGAAAGGCAACATAGAAATGTATTAAATAAAATAAATATACACCCTGCATACTAATTATGGGCAAAATTAGTCACACTTAAACCAGTACATAAGTACTATATACTTCACACAAAGGGTTTCTTTCTCTAGTGTTGTAGAATGTCCTAAACTATCTTCATGTGCCCAACCCAACATGTGTAGTAAATTGTCTCTAAAAATTTCACTTGTTCCAGAAGAGAATATTTCCTAGGAGCCTGTAGGTTTTTTCCAGACCTTTGCCTCTCTAGTACCATCTCTCTATCTGAAATCCTTTGCACTGGGAAATACGAAATTAAATTGGCTTTCATTCTATCAGAAGTAACTCTTAGGACTGCACTTCCTCAGTGCCACTTAACCAATTAGTTCCTTGGGTGGTTGCTGGAAACCACGAGCTCAAATCTGCTCATTTTCTGGCTTGTGCTCCATGGTGACTTGGAAGCTGTGTGGTTTTGAGTAATGCGCTCTTGAAAGAGGAGGATTGTTCCTACCCCCATTCCTGGACAATTGAGAGATTTTTTTTTTCATGTTAGGTGAGTGGGTGCAAGAAAGGCTTGCCTTCTGTCCTTACAAAGGACACACAGACCCTGGAGTATGCCTGCAGACCACCCTTTGAGAAGCTCATCCACCCTTTAAGAAGCTGAAGTTTTTCTTGTAGAGGCAAGCTCACAGTGGTTGCCAAGTCTCGGAGGGCTAGAGCACCACTGTGTGCTACTTCCACAGCACAGCCTGTGCAAGCATGACTCTGTCCCCATGCTGATGTGTCTGTAGGCAGTTCTTGACTTGCCCCAAATAGTGGCTGGTGTTACTGAAGGGTAGTTAAATAATTTATCTAAGTATCAGGCAGCGGTAGCTGGCTCCATTGCTAATAGTGAGGGCAGTCTGTTTCAAGCAGAATGTTCCTGGATGCTGCAGTGTATGTTTTTGCAGGTTTCAGAGTGTCTCTAGCTGTCTTGGGTTTGATACTTGAAGCAGAATACAGTGAAAACAGACAAGTAATCTTTAACAAGCTACAGTAACAGAACACTAGTAATTGTTGAGACTTTCACTCTGCAAACTTCAGGCAGTTTGCAGAAACTGGTTTGCTATTGATTTCCTTTTAGGGAAAAGTAACCTTGATCTGTCGTGCAGGTTTAGAGTCTTTAAAAACTAACCCATTATTCAGCTAGTGTTTTTTGAGAGATCATATTTTGAGACATGCAAAGGTTTGCCTGTTTTGCTGTTCTCGTTCTGGAGACATCTGGCTCAAATGCAGGGATGTTGTGTAAACAGTGAGCAAAAGGCATAGATTAGTACTGCAGCTTGATTCTCTCCTTTTTTGATGATCTGTATGGAGATCAGAGATACTAAAAGTACCTGGTAGTAGGTTCATGTAAGCATACTCTGTGCATTGTTGCTCTGCACCTTTGCTGTGGTTGACATGACTATCCAGTCTACTACGTTCACTTGACTTTTTCTGATTGTGGCCTCTTGCAACAGGCTAGAGCTGAAACAGACAGCCTGCATGATACTGCTTGGTGCTCTGATGCATCTTGTTGGAGACAGAAAAATCTAAGCACTTCTCTACTTAACATTTTCAGCCCTGGGACTTCAGAATTTGAAAATCTCCATGTAACATTAGTGCTGTAGTCTGGCTATAAGCCTAGGTTTGAGACAACAGCTGCCTTAAATCCCGCACTCTGAAATAGCACTGGGCAATGGGGCAATTGGGTAAGGAAAAAAGTAACATTCATCACGCCTCTGTAGATTAGAACTATCAAACGTTCTTACATATTGAAATGTTACAGGAATTACTGGGCTAGTGTGTGGAATCTGCCATGGTAAGGGTCGTACTGCAATATTATGCTAGCTGTAGTCCTTGATTTCCCTTACATCAGGGGTGGCCAAACTTGTTTAACATAAGAGGGCACATAGAATAAACATCAGATGTTTGAGAGCCACAAGACATGAACAAATATTACCCACACATTTTTGTTGAAAAATCTGCAAATCTTCTTTTTATTAACATTAAATGAGACTGTCAAAAATAAAAACAAAAGGGGTAAAAACAAGTATTGATAATGGTATTTATTTGCCTTCTCCAAGCTGACGCGGTGGGGGGGGGTGCTTTGAGAATGCACACAGTTCAAGTTGCTTTCTTTCTCTGCTCCTCCCCACACACCTCAAGCCTACCCAAGGAGGGGAACACTGGCTGGGAAAGGGAAGACCAATCAGGGAGGCATGTTTCCCCTTCCCCAGCTGCCCTGCTGGGAGCTGCACAGTATGTGTGAAAGAGCCGCAGGTGGCTCCCCGAGCCACAGTTTGGCCACCCCTGCCTTACATCTAAACAGGAACGTGGTGAGTGCAGTTCCTGTTTGAGATGTTTATACAGTAATTGTCATTGGTCCTATTGTCTGATTTAAGTGCTGGGTGAAGACACATTCTCAGTTTTAGAAAGCCTAGTAGTTAACCTTCTTATAGCGCTTGTTCCAATGAAGCTAGTACGCTGCAAGCAGGTTGCTGTCAAAAGCTGTGTTCACCCTCTAGTTATGGATAGAATATGAATACTGCAGGCCTGATTGGCTGCTTATTTGCTGTTTCCTACTTTTGCTGCCCATTAAGCAGTACCTAGATAAGAACACTTATTTTTCATTCTGACAAAAGCAGCTGAATCATATAGCTGCTTCCCATATTATTGCAGTTTATACTGTCTTAGCTGTAGATAACTGGCCATGTTCCAGAGAATTGGGAAGCATGCTTCAGTCAACCTTTCAAGTCTGTTTTCATTCTGCTGCATTTAGCTCCCCGCCCCCCAAACTGGCATGTTTTGCTGCCCACTGCTTGTCTCTGTACCCCCAATATACAGCTTCCCCCAGTACTCTGACCAGTATGAGGCTTTAATTCTTCCTGACTGCAATACTTGGCTTCCCTGCAAAGATTCCTTACTGCCCATCTCATTCTCTAATAAATGGAACGGTCATGGACATTCAAGACATTTGTTGCATTAACTTGGCCATTAGGACCTAGATCCCTCATTGCCGTGGAGACTTCCTCAAAAGCAGCTGAGGCATTATAGGATAGATCATGTATACTCGTCTGGGCCAGCCCTGAATTTTGTTAACATCTTTCCTACTGCTGGGTTTTAAAAGCTGAACTGTTTGCTAAATGTGGGACAGCGGGCTCATATTTCCATTATTTTGTTGGAGAGGAACTCTTAAGTTCTGGTCATTGTAGGAATTGCCATTGCTGGATGCACAGGAACAGATGTGGAATAAATTTTAAAAAATAACATCCAGTCAGAGCAGAACTAAGGTTGAGATGACAATTAGTCTGCCATACAGAGCACTACAGATAACTAATGCTGGTATTTTTCTAAGGAGTTAATAGGTATTCTGAAATAGTAAAATATTAGAATGCAGGGCTTTTAAATTAGAATGCTTGAGGTTTTATAGCAAAGTAGTTTAGTTTCTTGTGGTGAGACAAAAAGTTACCCTCTCACTAGTCTCTTTGGGATTGAAATGCCATTATGGGAACTTTTACCAGTAATGATTCCAAACATGCAAGTTTCATACTATAACTGGGCACATAAAAATACCCAGCTTGCACAGGGCTATTCAGTCCCATGTTCTGAAAACCAGTAACATTTATATCTTGCATCTCAACTTCTGATTTCTGTCTCTGTCCAGCAAGTGCCCTTGAACTGTTCGTCAGGACTCTGTTCTTGAACAATGACTTCTAGAAAGAAAGTGTTACTCAAAGTCATCATCCTCGGAGACTCGGGGTGAGTGCTGTCTGTACAGTATTAGTAATGATGGTTGTTGCAGTTGGATCACAGATCACTTGAGATACGTTTAATTGAGAATACTATAAGCTCCTCAGGAGCCGGGACCTGTATCTTGTACAATAGTACAATGAGCCATACTTGATCCCCACTCCCCTCCCCTCCCCTATAGCAGAGTTGGAAATGAACTGAACGAAGATATCTGGGCCTGCAAAACTGCTTGCAAGATATGAATGATCTCAAAACAGAAGAGGAGATAGGAGATAAGACTAGCTGTCAAGTTATAGGAAATATTTTCCCATATCAGAGATGGACAGCATCTAGAATACTGTCTATAGATAAAGGCTCAAACTATAAGACTAAACTTTCCAGGAAAGAGAAATCTAAAAACAGGTTTGGGGAGAATTCTACGGCCATGTTTCTTATTTGCTGACCAAAAAGCTATTGTTGCAGAATAATCTTCTAGCACCACAAATGAGATGCAGGTGATACCCACAGTGCTAAATCAGCTGGTTAAGCATCCACTCTGCATGTAAAATGGCTGAGTAGATTCAGGGTCTTGGATAACCCTTCCACCACACACCTCCAGAGCAATATTCACAAGGCCCGTGCTTCTTGACGTTGTGGAATGCTAACTAGCAAGCTGCCTATTGCAGATGGGTTGTTACTTGTGTGGCAGTTCTGTTCTCAAGAAGTGCTGCTAGGAAAAGTTCCAGACTTGGCTGCCAGGGCTGTAATCTGACTCCAGTTCTGCACTTAATAAACAAATCTGATGTCATTTAGTTCAGGCTTTTGAATAGGATGCTCTGGAGTACATGTGACCTCCTAGAATCTCTGGAGAGATTCTAGTTATCTGCAAGAGATACGTGTAGCATGAAGTCATGGTAGTGAAGTACTGAGTATTGCTGATAGATGTGCCACTTCAGATAAGGCTTGCTTCATCAGCTAATGGTGGGGGGGCTTTGCAGCTGCACAGATGAGCACAAATGCAGCACAACTTGGTAGGGTTCTGCAAGGCGACCACAGTGAAGTACTTTTAAGGTCAAAGACCTGTGTCTGCCAGATGCAGTGCTCCTTCCAAGCACTGGATGAGCAGCTGAACGATTTTTTAAGGGGAAAAGCCCTTTGACCAGTCTTGCCTAATGATTTATCTTGGGGTAACTTTGACCCTAATTCTTCCTCTGCTTTTTGAAGGGGGTTTATACTGTCGCAATTTGAGCTCAGAGTAAGGTTTAAGAATAGTTAAGATGAAAAATGCTTCAGAATCTGAAACTTGGCTGTAGTATGTAGGCTTAGGCTAGCAGCATATTGTCAAAATGCAGTCAACATAATCTAAGTATGTATCTTCTACAGGGTGGGGAAGACATCTCTAATGAACCAGTATGTGAACAAGAAGTTCAGTAACCAGTACAAAGCTACAATAGGAGCAGACTTCCTCACAAAGGAAGTGATGGTGGATGATAGGCTAGTCACAATGCAGGTAAGAACAAATACACGCCTCTAGTTCTGTCCATGAAGTCTGGAGGGATCTACGAATTCTGACCAGCTTCAGTAGCCAGGCAGAACTAGTGCTTGCTGTCATAAAACTGAATACACTGGGAACGCATCAGAACAGGCTAGGACTTGCCTTTCCCTTTTTTCAGACTTGAGTTGAGGAGATTAAGTATTTGCCCTACAGTTGCGCTGTGCTTTGGAGGCACTCGGAGTAATGATACCTTTTCCAGGCTCCAGTGAACAGCAGTGCTGCTTGCCAGTAATGTGCTTACAAGTGTATTTGTGGACTCTTATATTGGTAGAAAAATGGGATGAAAATCTAAGCTGATTTCAGACATGCAAGACAATTTGGGCTGATTGGGGAAGTATAGGTTTTACAGCCTTGGATATCGCTGTAGAATATTGTACATTTTGGCTTAGCTTAGTAGCAGCACCACATTTCTTCTTGCCAGTACCCTGTCTCCATTCTGTGTGCGCTAGAGGATGGACAGAAAGGTAATTTTTCACACTGTGCTTTAAGAATGGGTAGAAGCAGAGCCCCTGCCTCCCCTGCTCAAATTTGATCTGCCTTCTTCAGAGCTTGGTACACAAGGCGTCCACTTTCACAGAATTCTCTAGATTTCAATGGGGATCTATCCTGCATTTCTAGAGGGTACAGTAAGCCCTGGCAAGCAGATTTGTAAAACCCTGGAGAATATAGCATTTGGTTTCAGCTATCATAACTTCAGAAGTAGGAGACTACTTCATTGCATCTTCCCCTAAAATAGGAGCCTGATAGGTGTCACTGTTCATGCCTCTGGAAAAAATGTTGACATTGATATGTCCAGCTGCAGCAAGACGGTTATGGTCCCATCCCTGAGTTGGTTTCTGTCCCTAAGCCTACATGTTCTGTTCTGTGCAGATATGGGATACGGCAGGACAGGAACGGTTTCAGTCTCTGGGAGTTGCCTTCTATAGAGGAGCGGACTGCTGCGTGCTGGTTTTCGATGTGACAGCCCCAAACACATTCAAAACTCTTGACAGCTGGCGAGATGAGTTCCTCATTCAAGCTAGTCCACGGGATCCTGAAAACTTCCCTTTCGTCGTGCTGGGAAACAAGATTGACCTAGAAAACAGACAAGTAAGATGGCAGATAATTTCTGGCTTTCTCTTGGAATCCTTTTCCCAAAGCAGAAATCTGAACCCATTATCTCTGAGTGGGTCTATGCTGTACAATAACAGTAATATTTTTAGCATGGGTGACAGCCCAGAGTAGAATTGTTGGTAACAGGCAGTTCAGGAAAATGTCTACAGTACGCTTTAACCTTGGGAGTGAGCACTTAAATGTGCGGGGTCGCCTAAGAACTTGTGCAAGATGCTCAGCTTCCCAGTTTTGAGTAGTAATGGATTCTCCTGCTGCTTAATAATTGCATACAGATGGGTATTGGTTGGCATGCGTACATGCTGAATTCCAGTCTGGTTCAGAGTGATACAGTACTTAATGGATCCTGCCTCTGTTACAGGTTACCACGAAACGAGCACAAGCCTGGTGCTACAGCAAAAACAATATCCCTTACTTTGAAACCAGTGCCAAGGAGGCCATTAATGTGGAACAAGCTTTTCAGACAATTGCACGAAATGCACTTAAACAGGTATGACGGTTGCTCTATCTAGTGCCCTCTTGTGGCAGTCCACACAATTCTAAGCAGGATTAGGCTGGGTGGCGGCTAGGGAATGAGGCAGAGAGCAGCTTCGATGAGAGCATTGCTGCCTCTGTACATGATTGTTGGTTTGCCCTGATGTAGTATCAAAACTCTCTTTGGCCAGAAATGCCATGTGCCTTATTTGCCAGGTTAAAAATGGATTATTGTGTGCCTCAGGCAGTGCGACAAGCTTCGTAGTATCTTCAGCACTTGGGAGAGTTTTTTGTTGGGTCTTGAGTATATGGCATGACCTGGTGCACTGAGCATAGCCTTGTTAATGCATCTTGCCTGGCATAACAGAAAGTGACAATATGGCAAAGGCCTTCTATCCTGGAGAAGATCCCTGCTTCCCATAGGCCTGATACCTGGGGGGGGGGTGGTGGTTATGGTTTGTTTCGGGAATGGCATCGTGCTTCTATATCCTGTTGAACCTGGGTTGAATTGTAACTGGTGACGGCTTCTTCTTGCTTGATAGGAAACCGAAGTGGAGCTTTACAACGAATTCCCTGAGCCTATCAAACTAGACAAGAATGACCGAGCAAAGGCCTCCGCAGAGGGCTGCAGCTGCTGAGGTGGGGCTGGAGGGGTTGAGTACAGTCCTTCACAAATGGATATCACACTTAGGCCTTCAAACACACAGCCCCTCTTTTCTGTGCAAAAGGAAAATGAGAGATCCCACTTTCAGTGGCCAAAATCACCCCTCTACCATGAGCGACTTGTAAACCCATTCCTCTACGCATCTCCCATCCATTTCCCGACACCCCAATACATTATTTCATGGTAGCAGACCTTTCTTCTCTAGTTTGAAAAGGAAATTCTTATGTATGTTTGGAACTTAAGCTGCTTTCAGGTGTCCAATGGAAAGAAACGGTGTACAGATGATCTGTAACAATTTACCTTTAATTGTCTTGTGTTCCCCCACCCTGTGAAGGCTGCAACTGGAAAGGCTGATTACCCATAGTTCATTGCAAGCTCAGCACTCAGTTCAACTAGGTTGAGTTTTGTATGTATCTGTTAATGCTTGTTACTTTTAACTAATCAAATCTTTTTACAGTATCCACGTATTATGTAATGGCTTCTTTAGGAAAAATCTTATAGTACATGTTAATATATGCAACCAATTAAAAATGTATAAATTAGTGTAAAATTCTTGAATTACATGTTTAAGTACTGAAACACAGGTCTAGGAAATGGAACAGGACACTTGTGGAGTGCCGTGTGCTAGCAACACAAGTCCAGATAGAGGCAGTATTCTGTACAGTAGAAGCAAGAATTATGTAAACATTTTTATTGATTTAAAAGCCAAAAAGCTTCCTCAACTGGCAAAAAAAAATTTTTTGTCTAGCTTCTTGTAGCTAAAACCCTTCAGAGGATGATTTGCATAACCTTGCACTCTGGATTATTGGACTTCAAAATTAAATACAGCTTTCAGAACGATCATTGTGTGTGTTTGCCTTTCAACCCTTTCATGATTAGCTTTGCAACTATAAAGAGGAATCTAATACAAGATGTCTGACTTTTGTAGGGAAAGCTCCATCTTGGTTGTGATGGTCATTCTGGCGAGATGGCTAAAACTCTTCCTTTCTCTTTTTCCTTCTGTCTTACTGTCCTTTAATATAGATTTTCTGGAATGGGAAAACTTGGCAACTTTGTTCCTGCCCTCTTCTCTGTTCTTGCATTTGTAGCTTTCTTAAATGGAGTACTTCTACTCTTTTCCAGAGGTCTACATTCTAGTACGTAGGCAGAGCTCTTCTGTAAAGAAACATGCCAATAAACTTAACAAGAACAAAACTACTTGCTCTGTTTCTATTTTCTGACTCCTTAGTGTAGCTCCTGAGCTAACTGTAGTCTGTTTTTGGTCCTTTGCCAGTTTTAACAAGCCAATTCTAATTAGTATGCCCTTGCATCTTAGAGGGACCATGGTTGTTTAATGAATACCAACAAAGACTGGGAGAACTAGGCTCTAGATACGACTGCTATAGAATAATTACCTCTTGATTTTTGACACTGAGTCGTTCTCTCAAATATAGAAGTACATTATGGTGAACAACTGAGATGTTCTTATTACCAGGAATAACAAATGCTAACACTTCTCATGATATCACAAAACAGCATGGCTGTGCTCTTGGTAGTTTCTTTGTCAGTAGTTGATACCACTGTAGACTTTGCTAGCTGCATGTTGAAAAATTGTTCTGTGTCACAGGAACTATGAGAACGACTTGGTAGGGCACATATCTGTTTCCACACCAGGAGAAACATACCTTGTTAAAGACTTGCAAAATAAATGTCTTGCTTACTTTGGAAGGAGGGATTTAGCTGTACTATGGTAGAGCCGTTCAAACTGTTTAGTGCCAAATGCTGTTAACAGAATGTCAAAGACCGAATGTTCCTAACATATTTTGAAAAGCATCAAGGCTAGTGGCTTAAAAGTATAAAGTAAAAGTTCAAACCCGCTCATCAGTAGCTCAATTGAATGTTTTAAAGGCTCATTTAATTGTTGCAGGTTATAAGAAATACTAACCATTTCTGTATATTCTGATCCCATCTTAAAGCTACCTTCAAATTGCTCCTGTCACCATACATGATCCTAGTTAGCTATGCACTGGTAATGCTCTGGAGCTCCAGAGTTTTCTTGTGTATATAGCTGAAGGCCGTCACAATACAGAATTAGGGTAATAAAAAAGAGAATTCTAATCATACATAAGTAAAACAACAATTAAAAGAGTTTTTCCACAGCTGAATACAGACCAATTATAAACAGTAAAATTGTAAAGTAAAAGACCCAATTAGTCATAAAAAGGTCAGCTTTTTGAAGCTGCTGTCTTAGCCCTGATTTTTTTATGGCCAAGGCAAAAAGAGACTCTTTGTAATGAGTGGATCAGTGTCAGATAGTAGAAAGACCAGCTTCTCAGTATCAGAGGAATTTTTTTGTCCTGTTAACAGATTATAAATTTTTTTTGATCTAACTGCTGTATACATAGGACAAAATAGTAAATAGTGAAGAATGTCCTCTGGATCTGAAACACCATATATACAGGAATGTTAGGCCAATGGTATTTGAGAGTATCTCCCTGTGAGTAGAGCAGTCAACATTGTCTGGAAACGTAAGGAAGTATTTTTTTTATTATTATGAGATTTATATCCCGCCCTCCCCGCGAATGGGCTCAGGGCGGCTTACATGGGCCCAAGGCCCAAGTAAGTGCCTTTCTGAGATTTTGAGATGTAATATTCACTAAGTAAGGAGATCTATCGTGATCGCTTTTGAGTAACTTAGACCAAGGGGAGAATTTAGACCTAGAGATTGTAAAACGGTCCAGTAAAACATCACATTTATAGATCCAGTTTCGTAACTTGGTGCCAATATTGAGAGCCCCCAACAAATAGTCTGGAATAGAGTAGTAGGCAAGTACATTGTTGTAACAAGTAGACCAGGATCTATCTCTACGTGACATTAGTTGAAAGCATTGTTTGCTAAATACATTGGTACGGGCAGTATTACCTTTATTCCAGGATTTGAGTAAGGCAAGGTGGACGCGAGCCCTACCTGAGGGCATACCAAGTTCATAAGGGCTGCAGGGGTCCCCTTGGGCAAGGCAAGGAGTTGTCTAATGAATAAGTTTTGAATTGATTCCAGGCTGGAGATTATGTGGCCCTTCCAGCCCCAGACCTCCACGCCATGAAGAAGATGGGGGATTGCCTTATGAGTAAATAGTTTTACCACTGGATCTACAAGGAATCCACCTTTGGTGTGATAAAATCTCAGAAAAATTGCACCTATTTTTTTTTGGTAAAAACTTTAACAGTATCCAAATGTATTTTCCAGTTTAAGGTCTCACTAAAGGTCACTCCCAAAGGTCACTCTCAAATGAGCTGCATTGCTCCAAAGCTGTTCCATGGATACTCCAAGAAAACTTTCTGGGCCGTTTTCTAAAGACCATAACCTTGCTCTTGTTATAGTTTATATTGAGAGCCTCCTCTTTACAGTATTCACCAAATTGGTATAGCAGCCTTTTAAATCCAATTTGGGTAAGAGAAATTAAGACCATGTCATTTGTGTATAATAAAATTGAAATCTTCTGATGACCAAATGAGGGAGCGACAAACTCGAGTCCTGAGAGCCTATGAACTATATCATTTATGTACAGGTTGAAAAGCAGGGGGGCAACACCGGTAATGCAAAGCCTGGAATCTAGAAAGTAACACTGTTGGAAGAAAGTAAAACAAATCTTACCTCTGAGAGGGAAGCAGCAGACCTACCTTACATTTGGTCACAAAGGAACCTTTTTTTTTACTGCTTGCCAGCTAGAGATGTGGCAACTCTGGACTTGGTTCTGAGTGTGGCTCTAGACCTGGTATGAAGGATAGGTAACTTGTAGCTAAAATTGGTCTCTGTGTCAGATGACTGGAAAGTAGCAAATGCTATCCCAATTTTTTCTGAAGTTGCCTAGAGGAGATTCAGGGAATTAAAGCCTAGTTAGCCTAATATCTGTTCCTGGAAAATCAGTAGAAATTTAGAATTATTAAGCACATCAAGAAACAACACCTAGTGAGGGAGAATGAGCATGGCTTCTATAAAGGAAAGTCCTGTCTCACTAATGTTTTGGAATTCTTTGAACACATTAGCAATCACGTGGATAAGAGTGATCTGCTAGACATCATGTACTTCTAAAAGGCTTTTGACAGGGAACCTCACCAAAGGCCCTGAGTAAGCTTAGTAATCATGGGGTAAGAGAACATGTCCTCTTATGGATTAAATTTTTGTTGAAGGAAGCAGAAAGTAGGAATAACTGGACAGTTTCCCAATTGCAGAAAATGAGCCGTGGGGTCCCACAAGAATTGGTATTGAGACAGTGCTGTTTAATTTGTTCATGGGGTTTAAAGTTGGGTTGAATGGTGTAAGGGCCAGTTTGCAGATGATACTAGTTTTTCTGGATGGTGAAAACCAAGGTAGGTCTTGAAGAACTACAGAAAGATCTCTCTAAACTGGGTAAGCAGGCAACAGTATGGTAAATGACAATATGTGTAAGTGTACAGTAATGCACATTTCCCTGATCTGGATGGCCCAGGCTATCCCCAGTCTCATCAGATCTTGGAAACAGCAGACTCAGCCATAGTTAGTATTTGGGTGGGAGGCCACCGAGGAAGTCCAGGGGTTGCCAAGCAGAGGAAGACTGTGGCAAGCCATTTGTTAGTCTCTTGCCTTGAAAACCCTGCAGGGTCACCATAAGTTGGCTGCAACTTGACAGCACTTTACACACAAACAACACACAGAACAAAAATTCCTAACATTAATTATATGCTGATGGGTTTGGATTGGCTAGGACTGAGATAGAAAGAAATCTTTGAGTTGTAGTGGGAAGCTCAATGAAAATAACCCAAATGTGAGAGTGCTGGAAAAGGGAAATTCGGAATTGGAATTAATTGAAAAAAGACTGAAAATGGAATAGCCAGTATTGTAATGCCCTTGTCTAGAGTTATGTTGTGGCCTCATAGGGAATGAAGTAGGCAGTTCTAGTTGCTGTACCTCAAAAAGGATATAGAGCTGGAAAAAGCGCAAAGGGGGCAACCAAAGTGTCAGAGGGGTCAACATACCTTTCCTATGAGGAAAGGCCAGAGAGTCTGAGACTTTTCAGTCTAGAAAAAAAAGCAGCTAAGGGGAGGCATGATAGAGGTTTATGAAATTATGCATGGCGTAAAAAGTGTGGATAGAACTTCTCCCTCTCGCATAATACTAGAACTTGAGGGCATCCAATAAAGTTGTCAGGAAATACTTAACAAGTAATTAAACTTGAATTCACTGCCAGTGGAGGTAGTGATGGCTGTGAGCATAGATGGCCTTAAAAGACGGTTAGACAGATTAATGGAGAAGAGGTCCATCAGTGGCTATTAACCATGGGGACCGAAAGGTGCCTTCATATACAGAGGAAGCAAACCTCTGAATACCAGTGCTGGGAGGCAGCAGCATGTAAGAGTCTTGGCCTCTTAGGACCTGTTTGGTTGGTCTTCCAGGGCAACTGGTTGGACACTGTGTGAAACAGGATGCTAGATGGACCAGTGGTCTGGTCTAGCAGGCTGTGCTGTTGTAGTTATGACTGCCTTCTGGGACTTGAATTCTCTTCAGCCCCGCTTCAGTTAATATGTGTTTGATGATCTATGTTAGCAGACTCTAGAACATTCTTTATCATAGAAATGCTCTCAGGCAAACTTGAGGTATGCTAGGACAACATTATTATGTAACTGGTCTCTTGCTGTAGATGCTAGCTCATTGTAAGTACTGACTGTATGGTTAACTTCGCTGGGTACTGAACACGTGCCTGTGTTTTTGCATGGGAGCCAATGGGTGCTGATTTGGACCCATCTTTCCTTATTATATAATTGAGTTTTCGTGTGACTCTTTCTTCAACGTTCCACACGCTCCCACAGCCTTTGGCTCCCTGACCTCTCACTCAAGCTGTCCCTATCCACTGGCTGCGTTGCCTGAGTCTCTTCCCCCCCCCCCCCATAGCCAATCAGTATACAGAGGTTATTTGCCTATGCGGGCTATTGGCCTTTGCCTCTAACATTCTAAACCATTTGCTGTTGCTGTTCATTGAATGAGTCCTGAGGTAAAATATCCTCCCTTAAATGGTCACTGGAGTCAGCCCCATAGCTAGGGATATTTGGGGGAGGGGGCATGGGGGGGCACCAGCTAATTAAATCAAATTTAATTAGTGAAACTCCTTAGAAGCCAGCCTGCCTTCTTCTAAGGCAGCCCTGCACACACACACATCCCACCTGTCTCCAGGGCAAGTGAGGGGGGTAATGTCCAGCAGCCGCAGCATCTTCTGTTCCCCGGGGCACTGCATACCTGTTCAAGTTGTGAAGCTAGGCAGGGAGAAGCAGGCAGTAGGCAGCAGCAGCATCCAGGAGGGGGATTGGGAGGGAAGGGGGGGAGAAAGAGGTTTGACGGTGGGAGTGGGAAGAGGCAGCAGGACACTTGGGTGAGCCCAGCAAGCCCACCCACCACACCAGTGAGCAAGCCAGGCACCTCCTGCTGCTGGAACTGCTGTCTCCTCCGCCATCTGGCTGGGAGTGGAGCAAGGCCAGTGGGGAAGCAGCCAAGGCACTCAGTTGTCTGGCAGCCAGGTCAGAGGCAGCAAGTTGAGGTACTTTGGTGCTAGCCTGGGAGGGAGGGGCCCAGAAGAAATGCTAGGGGGCTGGGCCCTGTGGGTCCCATGTTAGCTATGGGCCTGACTGGAGTTGCCAATCTCCCTGTGGGGCCTGGAGGTTTCCCAGAAATCACTGTGTTCCCCAGCCACAGCCCATCATTTCCCCTACAGAAAATCTCCCAGCTATTACAACTGATCTCCAGATGACCAAGATCAGTTTCCCTGGAGACAATGGCTGCTTTGGGCAGTGGACTCTATGGCACTATACCCTGCTGAAGGCCCTCCACACCCCAAACCCTGCCCTCTGTAGGCTCTACGCTTCAAATCTATAGGTCTTTCCCAAGCCAGAGTTGGCAACCCTGTACCTGGCTATGGAACCACTTTCCAGACCCTTGGAACCCAGAAGACATGGTATAGGAGGAGGTACTTTTTTTACCTTAGCTGCCATTGCATAGCCCCAAATCAACACAAGTCAGGGGTGGAGGGAACCATACCTGTTACAAATGAGACTGTCCTCCCATACTATCCATTTGGGGCAGCAAAATGACTTGAGACAGCCCTGCCTTATAGCTAAACAGAAGGAAATAAACATGGCTTGCCTCCCTCTATTTTCCCCTTCCCTCTGCTGCTCCACCAGCCACAGCCGGGACACTCACCTGGAGCTTCCTTCTAGAGCCCGTTGTATTTCTTCCCACAATGGGCCTCACTCCTAGTTACTTACTTCTATGTGGGCTGTTGAGGAAAAAATGGATATTGGATGTTTCCCTACCACTATTTTAGAAAAACAAAACTTACTGAGGCTGCAGGTTATGGAGGTGGCAATACAAAGTTCATAATCTAATAGCCAGTTTGGTGTAGTGATTAAGTGCGCAGACGCTAATCTGGGAGAACCGGGTTTGATTTCCCACTCCTCCACTTGCACCTGCTGGATGACCTTGGGCAAGCCATAGTTCTGTACCAGCTGTTCTCTCAAGGACAGTTGTCTCAGAGCTCTCTCAGCCTCACCTACCTTACAGGGTGTCTGTTGTGGGGAGGAGAAGGGAAAGGAGTTTGTAAGCCGCTCTGAGACTCCAAGTGAGTGAAGGGCAGGATATAAATCCAATCTCTTCTTCATCTTCTTCTAGAACTGCTGTGGAAATCAGCCTCCACTGATTAGCCATCCTACTGTCAAACCAGAGTTTGCTGAAAGTGAACCAGTTGCACAGCAGTGATTTGCGTGAAAGACACTGCTTATAATCATGTGCCTTTTTGCTTCACTGGCTGGATCACACTCCTCTCAGTGGTGAAATCTCTGCAGGCAGTGGCAGGCTCCCTGATCTAATCTGTTCGTTATCCCTGTTCCTCCAAGCCAGCATACAGACAGGATTTTCTTGAAAAATCTGGTACAATAGTTAATCACCACCATTTTTGTTCTTTGACATCAGTAGGCATTACATACTTATTACCAAATTCCAGAGAAAGGAGATTATTTTCTAGGAGTGTTTGGTCAGTGCGGAGTCCCAGAGAACCTACCTACTTACGGTTTTCTAGATATTCTCTTCACACTGACTTGACTTTTGCATTAGCTCTTTTTTATTCATGAAAAGTTGACAAGTCTCCTAGAGGTAATCTTCAGTTATCATGGAGGATTCCAGTAGCATCCTTTAGCAGCAATGTTGCTTACCTTGAGGGAAGCTGCGGATGAGAGGCTGCATAAAATATCCCCGTATTCTGCAAGGGATGTCGATCCATGGAGCGTTGTCTGCTTGTGAAGCGAACTATTCTTCCCTACTCTTCCAGCAGATCCCACAATACCATGGCCCATTGAATATCCAAGGTAATACTGCAGAGAGGAGGTGTTTGGAGTGTTCATGGACCTTACTATCTTGCTGTGGAAACAGGCAAAAACTAGTACAGCTGTGCAACAACAACAATTTTGTTTTACAGTCAATGACCAGCAGTACTGCTCAGCATTAGCCACAGCCTACTGTGGCCCTGGGTGGTGGCTCATCAGTCAGCCAGAAGGCTGTTGCCTGTATTCTTCCTGACCTCAAGGGCTCCCGAGTCAAAACTTGCCAAGAAGTCCTGTGGTTTCTGCATGTGAAAGAGGCGGGTGTTTCCACTTGACAGGGATTTGGGCCTATGTAAAGTGGTGTGAAAAACAGTGGAGGCGGGGAGGTCAGTAGAGCAATAGAGCGAATGAATTACGGAAAGCACAGCATGAGGAAAATAAATTGTAAGAAACCAGCTCCTTCTATATTGGCGCAGCTGAGGAAAAATCACAGCGTCTTGTCCTCATAGGTCCTATGGGGACAAGATGCTGTGCTCCTTGACAACTATTGATTTGCCAGGGTCAGATCAATGAGACAAATCGAATGGGTATGTCATTATAAACCATACAGGTCCACTTTCAGAACAACAATATGGATTGTATATGCCATGGTCCCACTGGACTGAAAAGAGGTTGAAAGTTAGGTCAGAAAACCTCAGGCCGTTTTCCTTCAATATGCCATAATAGCTTGGATCTCTATACATCAATGCCTTAATGAACTCTACAGCAGTCAGTACAAGCAAGTGAACTTAATGCTGTGCGTTTTTCCTTCTTGTAAAGTTCCCTTGGTGATTGTTTCCATGTGAAACCTTCAAAGGGCTCGAAGATAGGATGTTGGACATCGCTTTACATCAGCTCCTTATGAAAAGGGCTGGGCCTGTGCTGTGATTCCATGGAAATACAGAAAAGGTGCACAATTCAGCTTCCTATGGATCTTCATTGTTCTCGTTAAAACACAACTCTCTAGTTCTTAAATTGCAAAGATGTCCTTGAAAGAGAGGAGGTAATATGTGCTAGAATATCTGGACGATTGACTCTAGGTACGATTTTGTTCCAGTGAAGAACTCTGCTTTATCTCAGTTTGGCATTTGGATTGCTGGCATGCAAAAGTTTAACTCCGTGCATTTAACTGTGTGTATAATCTCAGCACTGCAAACACTGGTTTAAGAACAGAAAAGTACATCGACACTATCCATTCTTTTGAGTCTCCTCTGCAGTATTGTACCCTAAATACAGGCTGCGTACCTCTTGTGTCCAGGAGATGTGCACACAGAAAATGCAAATTAAACAGCTGTATTTCAAATGCTACATTGCTAGGCAGAAATAGGAAGCACAAGCAAGCTTTTCATATCCTGTCCCTGAACTGCAAAGCAGCATCCAAGCACCACTCAATGTATATAAATTATTTTTCTATTTCCATCCATTAAATATATATTCCCTAACTTCTTTATAAACATGACAGGAGCCCTAAGTGTCTCTACAGGAAGCATATCTGCAAGATTTAGTCTGAGCCTTCAAGAGCAATGGGAAAAGACTGTGAGGATAATCCAAAGGCGCTGATGTAAATAGGCTGAAGCTCTCTTAGCACCATGCTGGTTTGTGGCCTCTCACTGTATGCTCAGCCATGCCCTTGTTGGGGGAGGAGTGTGCAGTATATCACTACCACAAATCTCGAATGATGGACCACAGCTTCTGGACTGATGTGTCACCCTCCTTGTAAAAACCAAGCACTTGGGTCTAATTGCTGGATATAGTCCCGTCATTAACATGGGAAAATATGGAATTTTATATACATATATTTTCCAAACTTTCCTCGGCTTTAGGAGAGTGGGCAATCTGATGCATCATTAAATTCAATTTATAGAAATGAGTTCAGCAGATCCCCCTGTTGCCCTGCACGGCGCTTATGCGCCCTTATAGATGCAAAGTCTATAAGTGTTAATAATGGACTGTGTTGATAAATGTGTAAGAGGGACTGAGATGTAGTGTGCCCAGATCATGATGCCAGCTGTACACACATGCCAACCAAAGCCTGAGATGATGTACCAGTGGTTCCCAAGGTCACCAGCTCCCAGAGACATCACTTAACACAGAAACCCACACAGAAATAGCCACTCGCCATTGTGGTTTAAACATGTGCTTCCAGACACCATTAGAGAAGCCCTTCTTCATCACGCAGGCAACTCCCTCCCCAACCTTTCTCTGCAGCGAAGGCACAAAAGACTCTTTCCCACCTTCTGTTGCTGTTTTATCCCACAGCAAGGAAGAAATATACCAGTTCCAATTATATGGTATGTGGCTTTTTTGGGGTTAAAGTAGAGGAAGCCTTGCACAACAGCAGGGGTAGAATGCACATTCACATGTGCACTATGTACTGGTGTGGAATAGGTCCGGCCATGGAGCCTCTCTGCTAATCATCCTGGCCTTAGATAGCAAATGACTCTTGATGACAGTAGTAAGTTATAGAGGATGTATGAAATGAGGTAAATGGTCTGAATAAAAGTTCAACATTGACAACTGCTTGATGCTGCTTGGTCCTGCCGCAAGCCAGCCAGCCTGTTTTTAATATGTGAACCTGAGCAGTTTATTCAGAACTACAACATGCAATGGACCCATTTCACCAGTCTCTTCCGAGCTCAAAAGAGTAAGTTCCCGCTCCTTACAGGGGTCTGCGATTGCAATAATAGCTTTGTGATAATAGCTAAAAGCAATAGGATCACTGCACAGACCTGAAGTATTATCTGTTCAGGCTCCCAGAATGTTTGTTTCTTATGTGTCCTTCACAGCAAACTGATTCTGAAATTCATGGGGGAGGAGCATTCATAAGTAGTAGTTTGGGGGAGGTCAGGAGTCCCTTTAGCAGTACATATGCTTTGGGCCATGCCAAAAGTATCTCTGTATCTCAGCTCCCATCCTTTGTTAAATGATCGACATATAATGCACATTATCAATGTTTTATCAGCAAAGGTTTGAAGAACTGTTTTGTGTTCTGTTTAATATTAATATTCAAGAACCTTATATTCCGTGTGCTTCCTTACTAGGATTTTGTGTGTGTGTGTATGATATCTCCAGCAGAATGACTTAATTTGTGCATTTCTGAATACTTATGGGAGGGGATAAAGGAAGATAGACCCTGCATAACTACAGACAGTTGGCATGAAGATAAATCCAGAAGAGCTTAGCTACCCTGTCAAGCATTCTGGTGCTACTAACCATACATCCTGTACAGTACAAGCTGCAGAAGAGATGTTTTACATGTTATGACCTCAGTGTGTACTTGATACAGCCATACGGGCCTACAGTATATACACGCTCTAAACCAAATATGAGTTCTAGGGAAATTGTCTAGCACTCAGTAGGGGGCTGTGGAAGGGGAAAGTGCATGCAGTTGAACATTACAGACCTGTCGCCTACCTACTAAAAGTGGCATGTGCAATGTATCCCCAAACCCATTATTTCAACAGTGCATAGTCTTCCCCAGTGTTCCCTCTAAGCTGAGTTAGTGTGAGTCAGTTCACAGTTTTTTAGCCTCCGGTTCACACATTTTTGTCTTAGCTCAGGAAGGGATGGCTCCAGAGGAAACTAATTTATGCAGTAGCCAGATCACGCGCTCAGAACTTTAATGCCAGTAGTTCACAAAGTAGAATTTTTGCTCGCAAAAATTCCACAGCTTAGAGGGAGCATTGGTCTTCCCCCTCCCCTCTAGAATCAATTTGGTCCAACAATTGGGGATTTCTTGAAGAAGTATTAACCAATATGAGCAGGCACTCCACAAGCCAGCAGGTTGTAGCAGGGCTCCTCCCCCCAGAAACTGACTAGCAAGGGATACCAACAGCAGTTTACTTTCTGCTCATGCAGGGATCTTGGCCGTTGCTAACAGGAGCCTGTTTCTAAGCAGGTTCTCAGGCCAGCCACTTCAGTAAGGCACTCTGATCATTGTTAGCCCGAAGCTAGGCACGGTTATTCAGAAGGGAGGCTCATGGTCATTAATGAGACTTTCTCCCAAGTAATGGTACCTACAGCCCTGAAGGTGAATCAGAAATGCACTGCAGAGGCAATGCACGGGAAGTAGCCTTTTGCAAGCAAGCGCGAAAGGGAGGCGCAAGCAGACAGTAGGCTTCACTGAGCCTCCCCGCACAGACGTTACATGCCTCTTTTTTGTATCAAGAACTTTTCTAGCACGCACTGCACTTGTGGAAGGCTCCCTCCCCGAGCACTCGGGGGCCAGCTTCAAGACCCGCGGCGGGGGGGGGGGGGGGAGTCGATGGAGGAGGCCGTTTCCGTCGCCAAGGCTCCCCTTGCTCGCTTCCTTCCCTGCGAAGAAGGGATCCAACGCAATAGCCAGACAGAATCTCTCGCTCTCCCCCGCCTCCTTCTCAGGCCACCAAGAGGCCGAGTCTCTTCTGCGGTTCTCTTGCTAACGGCGCCGGGAAAGGCAATCAGCTCACCGCCGCCATCCTTCTTCCCGGGGGGGGGGGGGGGAAGAATGCTATTTACACCCTCCTGGATTAGGCAAATCGCGGCGCCTCTCCTTGGTAGATAACAGCTAGCGGAGAGCGTGGGTGGGAAGGAGGTTAGAACTGTGCCCCAAACGGGAGCGCGGGGGAAAAGGCAGGGAGGCTGAAGAACGCCATCCTGGGTGGGTCTCAGATGCCGCTTGTCGCCAGAAGCTCTTCCTAGTGGATCTCGAGGCCCACGCAGTCCGCTAGAAATCCAGCCCGCCCCAAGCAAGGACTGCCTGCGTTTTGAACGAGGCAAGCGCCGCTGGTTCGCGTTCGCCTCCCCCGCTAGCCAATCGCGCTCCCTTTCCGTACGCCTCAGATCGCCGCTTTCCGGAAACTCAAGGGTGCCGCCCCCTCTCCAGGTAGCTCTGCAAAAAGTGGGGCGGCGGCGGCGGCGGCGGCAAGCGGGGGGGAGTAAACTGAGAGAGGGCGCCAGCAGCGCCACACCTTCTTCTCCCCGACTGCAGTCTTAACTCCCTGATTTCAAAGCCGGGGAGAGTCCAATCCCGCCCTTGCCCAGTTAGATTCCAAGTGCGACCACTGAGCCCCGGCTGCACCCTGAGCCTGGCTGTGACCAGGGATTCGTAAACAGTCACACTGCGGCACAAGCCCCAAACTCAAAGCGATCAAGAGAGCGAAGACCTCAATCCCTTCCAGTCCCGTCCCGTTCCCCCCCCCCCCCCGGCTATTAAAAGACCAGCCGCTCTTCCCGACTCGACAGTTACTTCCCTAGCTTGTGTATCTCGGGTTAGGGATAGTTTCGGGGCTCCCGGCTCCCCAACTGCCAAGCCGAGGGCCCCTCTTTCCCCTTTCCTTGTCACTTCAAACTCGAGAGCAGAAGCCTCCTCCACCGGGACTGCCGCCCGAGACGCTGGAGGGAGGGAATGCAACCGAGTATCCCGGTTCCAAAACGGGGGCCGCTGCCCCCCACAACGAGGTCCTGGGCGTAGCCTAACCCTGCCCTCGCTAAGCCCTTCAGCCCCATGAGTCATAGCCCCTCCAGATCGGGCGGGGACCCCCCTGGAATCCGCTCTTCAGCTCCGTGCTGCTGCAGCCGACCACGTGAGGGCGTCCAGTGTGTTAGTTACAACAAATTAACCCCGGGCTAGCGCCCCCCCCAGGGATCGCCGACGGCCCCTGACCGGCCAGAGCCCTGCAGCATCCTCTTCTCTCCCCACTACGTGCGTTGCCTGGGACCGGCGGCCCTTTCTGGGGCGCACAGAGCCCTCCATACAGGGCGCCCCCATCCTCTGTCTCTGCCCAGCATAGGGTGCGTCCTTAAAATCCCCTCAGGGGCACCCTTCCGGGCCCTGGGGAGGTGTGGCACGCGGGCAGCTCGATCAGGCACCGTCGGGAGCAGGGGGTGGCAGCGGCGCCCCGTCCCTAGGGCCTCAAGCGGGGGAGGGAGAGCCTGGCAAAGGGGCCACAAAAAGCACAACTTGGAGCCGGCCTCGTCGCTCCCTGTTATTGTTCTCAACATGGTCCGCTCCCTGCCCATATAAGGAGCTGCATCGAAGCCCGCCCAGGCAGATCGCTTTGCCGAGCAGGAGCGGAGAGGGGCGCGCTAGTCTCCACTTGCAGCTTCGACCCAGGTTTGGGGCGTCGTTTTCCTTTTGCCTAAAGAAGCGTTGAGCGAGGCTAAGCAGCTCGCCCCTTGTCTCTGACCCAGCCTCTCCCGCAGAAACTCCGTCCACCTTTGGCATCATGTCGGTTGAACTAGAAGAAGCCGATCTGCCCCTGACTGAGGCCGAAGAGGCGCCTCTGGCTCCCGAGAAGAAAGGCGCGTCCAAGAAAGCCAAGGCGGGCGGCTCGTCCCTCTCGCCCTCCAAGAGGAGGAAGAACAACAAGAAAAAGAACCAGCCGGGCAAGTACAGCCAGCTGGTGGTGGAGACGATCCGCAAGCTGGGCGAGCGCAATGGCTCCTCGCTGGCCAAGATCTACAACGAAGCCAAGAAAGTGGCCTGGTTCGACCAGCAGAACGGGCGCACCTACCTCAAGTATTCCATCAAGGCGCTGGTGCAGAACGACACCCTGCTCCAAGTGAAGGGCACCGGCGCCAACGGCTCCTTCAAGCTCAACAAGAAGAAGCTGGAGGGCGGCGGCGAAGGGGGCACCGGCAGCACCTCCCACGCCAAGATCCTCAAGAAGCCGGTGGTGGTGGCGGCGGCGGCTTCCACTTCCCGCAGGGCCGAGAAGAAGCCGGTCGTCAAGAGCAAAAAACCCGAGAAGAAGTCGCACAAGAAAAGCGCCAGTGGCGGACCGGCGAAAAAGGACAAGGTGAAAGCTAAGAAGGCGGCCAAGAAGAGTGCGCCCTCCCCCAGCGCCAAGAAGGTGAAGAAGTCCGCAAAGCCCAAGGCGCTCAAGAGCCGGAAGGCGTGAAACCCTCGCGGGGGGCAGGAAGAGGGCAGACCCCTTTGACTTCTCTGCCCGGGACGCTAGACCCCGCAAGACATTTGACTTTGGCTTCAAGTGCAGAGCCATGTTCTGTTACCCTCTTCGGTTTTATTTCGCTGACCCCGTTTTGCAGCCTTTCTTGGGGTGGGGGTTCCGTGGGTTTTTCCCCATCGCTCCTACCGCCCCTGCCAACTCCCCGTGGTGGTGGTGTGTTGTGTGTGTGTCTCGCTGAGAGAAGGTGGGTCTTCATCCTCGCTGATTAACTGGCGTAGGGCAAGCATCCTCTTTAAAAACAGCTTTAAAGCTGTTCCACCCGTTTTCTTCCAGATCTGGGTGTGCGATACGGTTCCCAACCCCACAACCCGCTCCTAGTTAAGGGTGGGGACTATTTTGGAAAGCTTGTGAATGTTTGAATAGGAATGCAACCGGGTCGGCGCCCCCCCCCCCCCTTGATACAGCTGTGCCGCCATGGCAACGGTCCCTTTAGGCTGGGTTTTCCCTTATCGGCAGTTCCTCGGGGGTCTCCGGAGTGTGCGCAACGTTGCATATAGGGTGGGCAAGTGGGTACATGGGACCAAGTGACCAGCCGCAGGGGTGGGTTTGCCTTGGAGACCTGTGGCTTCACTGTAGGGCGATGGCTGTTGCTAGGCTCGGGAGGGTGGGCGGGTATGGCTGTCTGCCTCGTCTCCTGGGAGATGGCGTGCTGCCTTTTCGGGTTTGGTCTTCAATTGCCTCCCCTACCCCCCCCCCCCCCTTCCCCGGGGCGCGCGCGCGCGCGTGTGTTACGTTTTTTGGTTCAATAAATCGTTGAAACATTTTTTTCACTTGATGCTTCCTCGGTGTATTAATATGCAAGAGGGAAATGGAAACCGGATGGGTGGAGGGAAGTTGCTGGGCAACGTAGGGCTCCCTCTGAAGAAGGGAAAGGCGTATCATATATATGCGCGCAGGGAGAGCTCAAGTCTGGGAGCGTAGGCGGTGATCAGAGAGATCAAGAATGGAAGGTGGCGCGGGAGGGGACGGGACACAAGCTACTGCAGGGGGCGCTGTTGGTTGGGGGGGGGCGTTCCTTGTCGCCTGCAGTAGGCGGAGCGGCCGTTTCACCGGGGCACAAGGGGAGCTGCTGCTTCTTTCCCAAACACTGGCTGGCCTATAGCCGCTCTAAGGTGAAGAAATGGGGCGCTCAGTCTCCTCCCACGTACTCCCCCCCCCCCCCCCAGCAGGGGAAAAGTCGAGGTTCTGCTACAGCTAGGCGGAGTTGCAGCGCACGGAAGCGACGGCACATTAACCTAGGCAGCATCCGCCCCCCCCCCCCCAATCTCCACTTGGTACTTTCTGAAGCTCCGCCTCTTGTCGGCAAGTGGGGGCTAGCCTTCGCCCGGCTGGTGAAGGTAATACGTCATCGGGCGCTAGTGCGCAGGAGCGGGAAGACGGGCTCTATCGTGATTGGCTGCTTAGCTGGGCGGCCTCCGGCTTCCGCGATTCCTCGAGGGGATGCAGCGACCTCCCTTGCGAAAGCTTTAGGTGTGCTGGCAAGTGTAAAATCCAAGGCAACTCTTTGAAACTCATCGTCTTCCTCCCAGAGCGAAACTGGTGATAGCTAAAGTTTTCGCTAGAGCAGCTGCCAGATGTTAGGGGTCCAGTGGAGAGCTCTGAAGTTTCTCTTGCACGACTTCCGTGGACGAGGAGAGTTTACAGTTTCGACCGCGGGGTGGGGGGATGAGCTTTGACATTCGAGCTTTGGGGGAAGAGAGGAAAAGCAATGGAGAGATCACTCAAAATTAACGGAGCGATAAAGCTAGTCAGCATAGACTTGCCAGCTCTGGGTTGGAAAATACCTGGAGACTTTGGGGATGGATCCAGGAGAGGGCGGGGTTTGGGGAGGGGCCACAGCATGGTACAATGCCATAGAGCCCGCCCTTCAAAGCAGCCATCTTCTCCAGGGGAGCCGATCTTAACAGCTGGAGATCAGTTGAACAAAGTCTCCAGGCCTCATCTGGAGGCTGGCAACCTTAAGTCAGCACAAGGTGCACTCAAGTGGGAGCAAGCCCCAAGGGGTGCAACTGGATTTATTTTAGTGTAAATATGTATTGGATTGTACTGTATAGGTGAGTGTAAAGGCATATACAGTAACATCCCTTTCAGCAGCAGTGAAAGTATGCAAAAGGATACACGGACCAACACATCAGGAGAGGGTGAAACTTTGGCCTTTTCCACTCAGTAAACATTTTCCACCTTATAGTACTAGTGTAGAGACTTTTTTTCACAGATAGGTTAAGTACTACCCTATGGAGTTATTCACCCCCTATAAACACCAAGTTGGCATGCCTGCACTTCAAAAGAAAATTAGGACTAGGATCTGAGCCCAACTATTTCAGAGCACCACTGCATGCTCCCCTGTATGAAACAAACTAGGCGTCTGGCTGCCCCTTCAACATTTTGGATTATTTGTTTTAAAAGACTGAGGTTGCACCAGAAGACTTGTGAAAGGGGCTAGAGTTCCTCGGCTGGGAGGGTGGGGTATAAATCTGATAATAAATAAAAAGGTGGGTGGTGAGGTGGGAAAACACATGTATCACCAGAATAACAGCCACAAAGTCATTCATGACAGCAACTGATGTGCTAGTCCAAGGAAAATGTTTCCCACCTCTAAAGTATGGTCCTGGGCAATTTAATGCCTTCAGACCAAAGCTGCAATCTTTAGTCCATACTTGGACTTAAGCACAAGCTGCACATTGCAGTAAAACCCATCTGTACAGAAGAACTGTCAGAAATACCAATGGAAAAATCAGTCATTTCAGATTGAAGAGTAAGTGTCCTGTTTTGTATTCTGGAACACAGGGCAGCTAGTGAATGGCAGAGAAAGGCAAAAGAAGACTCCTAATTTCTGTAGCGAATTCATGCTCATGTGATTCATGTGGACAAGTACACTTGCAGGACTTTGTTGTGCCTAGCTTTGTTTTCCAAAATAGGCCACAATTATTATCAAAAGAAAATACTTGTAGCACAAATAAAAATATTTTTAGCAGCATCTTGGTCTCCCCACCCCCCCGGAAGAAAGAAAGGAAAGAAACAGAGGGAAGAGAGTAGGAAAGGGAAGAGTACAGTCCTACTGTCTGCAAAACTTATGCAAATAGTGGATGAAGAATGGCTGTGTTTGGGTTGGGGAAATAGTTTTAGCTACTACATTCTACTGCAGCTGATTTCACTATTCTCTAGGTAATGGGCAGGAGGGATTTTAAATGCACCTGCAGACTGGAAGATCGGTAGTTCGAGACCTGAGTGCCGCGTAACAGAGTGAGCTCCCGTCTCTGGCCCCAGCTCCTGCCATTCTAGCAGTTTGAAAGCAAGACATTTCAAGTAGATAAATAGGTACTGCTTCGGTGGGAAGGTAACAGCGCTCTGTGCGCCTCGTCGTCTAGTCATGCCAGCCACATGACCACGGAGACATCTTCGGACAGTGCTGGCTCTTCAGCTTGGAAACATGAGCACCAGCCCCCTAGAGTTGGATTCAACTGGCTTTTGAGCAAGGGAAACTGTTACCTTTTACCTCAGTTCTTAAATATTGTCATTTTCACTTTCTTATAGTCAAGAAAATTACTCAAGAGTTCCACTTGTAGCTAAGGTATAATATAAACTTAAGCAGCCATCTACCAGAGAACCAGTGTGGTATAAGTTCATGTCCCCACTTTGCCACAAAGCTTGCTGGCAACCTCCACCTCACAGGTTTACCATGTGTGAGTTCCCTGAGGAAAGGATAACATGATGAAGCACTAGGCAGAAGATACTTTGCCAGACTGGAGATTCAAACCTGCAAGCAACAGTAAACCACAGTTGAGACTTAAGCTACCTCACAAAGTTGTGACAATAAGGGGGGGGGGGCAACTTTGGAGGAACGGCAAGATTAAGAAAAGGTACTAGTCAGTCTTTAGATTGGGTGTAAACGTACATTTTATGAAGACTTTTGTCTCAAGTCACTGTTTTTGCTGGTTTCTTGACCAAACATATTTTTTCCTTCTGTATTCTCTTCCAGATTTTGTGTTACTTACTTACACACACACACACGCAGTCTCCCTTCTGTTAGCTATTCTTAACATAAGCTTAATTTTAAGAGCCCTGCTAGAAGAATGTAAAGTTTTGGAAAGATAGCTCACAGTCAAGCCACTATTTTCAAGCAAGAGATAAATGATGATAGGAATCATGGCTGCCATTTTCTGGAGAAACAACAATTTGGCTTGTTTTCAACAAAGCTCAAGAATTCAGAACCTGCCCAGCAGGAGGAGGGAGCCAGCACTTTTGAGTATCAATGCCATTTTCTGTTACTGCTCTAGAAGTCAGTCACATCATTTAACGCCATCCATGTTTTTGCAGCACAGGACCAAATACAAGTAGCTTAAAATGACTACATAATACAACCAATGCCCCAAACAGATTAATAAGGACTTCTAATGAAGGCTAGTGCTCTCCTCCCCCTTTTACAGCACAGGAGACTAGTACAAGATTGACAGCCCAACCCCGTTTTTACTCAGAAGTAAATTTCACCATATTCAAAGAAACTTGCACCCTAAGAAGCATGCATAGGGCTGCAGTCTTTGTGGCACCTCAAAGGCTAATAAGTTGGAATAGGCTTTTCTGCACTACAGAACACTTTCTCAGATGCATGTAGTATGTTAGCTTAATGCAGATACACATTTTTGTCTATCACGTATACATGGCCAGAAAAAAATGTAACCAGCAGGATCAAACCTTTATGAATATACAAATTTGTATATGTAAAGGATCTTTCCTAGGCCAAGCTTCTGACAAAGTTGGCTCTGGAATCCACTAAAATTAATGCTAGAAAAAGACACCACATTTTTTAATTTACAAGACACCTGTTTGTTTTTGCTGCAGATTAACAAGGTTATGCCTCAGACATTACAATCTTAAATAGTTACTTATCAATGCAGAGTACAAACTATTGACTCACTCTGCATCTTAAGTGGATTATGCCAATAATTCTACCTACATAAACTGTAATTGCGATCCAGCCAATTGCTAGGTGGTTTTTAAGTTATAACAATATCCTTAATGAAGATACAGTTCTCCATTGAGAACAACACCCACTAGAAGTAGTGTAGATGATAAATTAAGTGAACACAAAGTCCACCATTTTTCACCCTTCTTTCCTATGGTTTACTGCTACATGCAACTTCAACTCTTTAGATTACTGTATACCAACAAGATCCTTAGACAAGCAAAAGGCTTGGAAGCCACTATTCAGATGCTTTAGTTCTTCACAAAATATGTTTAGGATAGACTGGTTACCACATCATCACATATTTTTTCTTTGTATTTTAACATATAGGAAGCAGTGGGCTTGGGGAAGATGGCTCTTCACTCAGGGAAAATTTCAGCCTAGTACATCCTGTGTGGTAAGATAGGCTGAAAACATCTAACCGGCCCAGCGTCATCTAGCAAGCAACATAATTTAATGGAGATTTGAGCCCAGATCCTAAATCAACACTAACTGGCTCTCTAAAATAACCTTTTAGAACCTCACATATGGAGCCAAAGGTGTCTTAAACTGTCCTTTCTAATATTAACAGTGTTGACCCGCAACTGATGCAACCAAATTCCTGCTGAGCTGTCTGATATACAATTGTTAAAAATAAACAGAGAGACCACCATAGTCTGAGAAAAGTCATGAGAGTTACCATTGCTTAAACTAAACAGGCTTCAGTTCTGGTCTGTGTTTGAATGGAAGAGTATGAGAGCATCATGTACACTGGTCTGAGTTTCCTGCAGAAAGCATTTTTAAAAATTGCAAAAAAATAGAGACTTTACATATTAACTTTGATAAAATATGGACTGCATGCATTTATTTTATTTTAACGTTTTGTTTCCAAATGAATAGGCTTGCTTCCTTAAGACTGTACAAGCTTGCACTCTAATGAGCATGCTCTCCTTATCTCCCATTCGATACACTTTGAAGACTGGCCCCAACCTAAATCTGGATTCCAATAAATCTAAATTCTAAATCTGGGCCCCAGTAATGATCCTAAGCACAACATATATACAAGGTTTCATAGGAACATCCCAGTTCCCCTTGCACTCTTTGGACATTTAAGTTAACAGGAAAGGTTCACCTGAACAGAATTATGTTCTTCCACTGGAACCTTTGCATCTGGGGTGCTAGTTTGTCAAGAATGTGAAAGCAGCAGCAGGGCACTTGGTTATTTGGGTCAGACAACAGTTAACTGACAAGACTATTGCTTAAAATGGATTTCAAGTTTGGTGCAGTTCTAGGTGAAATTTGTCTTCACTATTTAAATTTGCTCTCTTGGATGGAAAAGGGGAACTTCTGCAAGCCTCTAACCCTCTGCCCTCCCCTTCATCCCAGCAAAAATTCTAAAATCACAGTGAATAAATACAAATTACGATCAAACAACCCCAAGCAGGACATAAATAACATGTTGATATGACATCAAGTTATGTGCATTCAAGACTGAACCAGTTTAATAAGAATATTGGTTTCCCACTTTCTCCAGTATCACAAGTTCTGCATTTTCTAATAAATACAAAGCAATCTTTGATTTTGACAAAACAAAAATACTGAACTTCAAAACAAAGACAGAAAAACACTGGAATACAGAAACTCAGAATTTCCCACTATTAGCAGTTATTTGCATTTAGACAGTCCCTCCCCATAATGATGCAATCAGTGCTTTTTGAAAGAAAAGCATGAACCACAGGCTGGTCCAGTGCCAGAGGAATGAGATAGCTATTTAGGTACAAGAGGCCGCCTTCTGGGTCTGCAGAGGGAAACCAGGGGAGGGGGGGAGACTCAAACAAGGGCAGATCAAGGTTCTACTTCTCAGGTTATCACTGAAGAGACAAAACTCTAGCAATGTAATATTTCTCCTGTTCTACAACTGGCAGTGCACTCTTAAACAGTTATACTCAACTAAGTCCACTGATGTTAGTGGGCTTAGAAAGATGCATCCCTGTTTAGGATTGCACTGTGAGTGAACAAACTGCTTGCATTTCCCGGTCATTACAGAGGCTTCCAAGTTCTACTAGTCTAGTTATCATCAGCTGAACCAGAGCAAGACAATACTTCATCATCCACAGATTTACAGCTCACTTGATAGGCTGAACACATGCTACTGAACAGCACATACATAGTTGCCCCATAAATATTACAAGTTCCACTTGTCCCATAGCCTAGACGCTGCTGCATGCACATTGGCTGTATCAACTCTATCACCTAAGCAAGCAAGATTCAACTCCAACACCATTTCTAGAAGACCACAAGTTACTATGCATCACAGGAACAGTGAGGCCAACTTCATGCTCATACATTATCCAAACACCTATTTAGTAAACCACTACATGAACTAGATATTTTACTCTTATGTAACTTATAGGGCTTTTTTAGTCTAAAACCCAACCCTAAAACATTAAACGGATACCAAACTTGCATGTCCATTAAAGAACTAGAAGTGAACTGCTGAACAGAGAACACTGTTGATAGCTTAAAGTGCAAACAAGGATACAAATGCTAAATTCCAAATACCGCAGGAGGTGCTGCAACAAAATTTACAATCCAGCTGGTGAAAGTAATCGTGTCAGTGAGCACCACTGACCTTATACTTACTGTCTAGGCTGAGAAGTGAGCCAATATTCTAAAAATACTCTCATTTTCAATGATTTTAGTGCCACTGACGTCAAACAGACCGAAATAGGTCTAAATCCGAGTAGTCTTGCTTTCCGGCTAAGCTGTTAAGCGCATTCAGAAGATCTGAACACACCACTTCAAAGTTCAAGACATAAGGTTGTTTTTGGACTTTTGTGCAATTTGAAAAGGGGTCTCCTGCTCACAAGGGCCACCTTTGCCTCTGGTAAAGAGGTTTTCATTTTTTTGTTTTAAATTAAAGAATACCTGCCTGCCCAGAGGCAAGTGTGGCAAACTAGTGCACATACACCACAGGGACTGAAGCTTCCTTCAATTTCCTTAACAGACTAGTGTCCCAAGGCTCTTGCCTTCAGCAGAGATTTAAGATAGCTCAGCAACAACAGCAACAAAAATCAAAATTTAACAAGAGGGCACAAGAAGGAATGGGGTACAAATACAATAACACAATATCTCAGAATACTGCAAACAAGGGGGGAAGAAAGCTTAGAACGTGACACTATTACTTTCTTTAAAAGATAAGATTCCCTCCCCACAATGATGTTGGCAGGCCGCCTCTCCCATTTATCCATCAGTCTGTGATCACATTAAAGGAGGATGTGCAGCAACATCAGGTAGATAGATTCTTCACCATCTTGAGCTCTGGGACAGAGCAGTTTTAAGAGAGTAGGTTGAATATTCTGCAAAACAACCAAGCAAGGAAGAGGTCACCCTTCCTCAGGGTCCACACTCCCCACCCTTGTGAGGCACAGACTCCCTACTGATGCGAATCGCAGGCCAAGCGGAGCCCCTTGTCTTCCTACAGTAGGCTTGAAGCTTCCTGAGGGTGAGGTGCTTTCCCTCTTCCAGTTCCTCCCCTTTTCCAGTTCGTCCAGGGGAAAAAACAAAAAAACAACTAAACACTCACAAACTATTCTTCTGGTTCCAGATCGGTTTCTCCTCCCCCACCCCACCCCCCAGAAACGGGAAAGTATTTGGGGGAAGAGAAAAACCTAATCACACAGATGCTGTAGACTTAAGTAGGTTCAGAGCAGTAGATTTATAGCCAAGTCATAGGGGAGGGGGAGAAATCAATTTGTAGGGCAAAAGGTGGCGGCCAGGCCCGGAGCACGTGCCCTTGTGGCACAGAATATTAGGACTGCTCTTCCCACACCGGTCCCTAGGCAAAAAGAGGGCAGGGGTGGCAAGAGGAGATGGTTCCGAAGGAGGAATGGCCAGAGGACGAGGAGGCGGGAGGGAGGGAAAGGGAAGCCGAGCGAGACTAGCGCCGGGCAAGGGAAAGGGGGGGGGGGGAGCGAAGAGGCCTGGCACTGGCTGCACAGCACAGGATGCGGGAAGGAGCTCAGCCCGGCGCCGGCTGCACCAAGCGCCGACGAGAAAGGGGAGAAGCGTCCGGTGGCCGCAGCACCAGATTCCGTGGATGGGGCGCAGGGGGTGGGCGGATGGGGGCACGTCGCCGATCGGCCGCTTCCTCTCCGGCTCATTTCTTGGAGCTCTGGGTCTTCTTGGGCAGCAAGACGGCCTGGATATTGGGCAAGACCCCACCCTGGGCGATGGTCACCCCACCCAGCAGCTTGTTGAGCTCCTCGTCGTTGCGGATGGCCAGCTGCAGGTGCCGGGGAATGATCCGCGTCTTCTTGTTGTCCCGCGCAGCGTTGCCGGCCAGTTCCAGGATCTCCGCCGAGAGATACTCGAGGACGGCGGCGAGGTAGACGGGCGCTCCGGCGCCCACCCGCTCGGCGTAGTTACCTTTCCGCAGAAGCCGGTGCACTCGCCCCACTGGGAACTGCAGGCCGGCCCGGGAGGAGCGAGACTTCGCTTTCGCTCGGGCTTTGCCTCCCGATTTCCCTCGGCCAGACATGGCGAGAAGACTGGAGTGCGGGGGGACGCCCGGAAAGAGCTATAAACCGAGCTCGGGCGCTCGCTTGCAGAGAGAGGCAGTCTTGCCTGCAGAAAGAGAGAAATAAAACACGTAACTGTTATAACAGGAGTACCCGGGTGGTGGGGGTTAGAACGTCAGGACGCACCATGCAGGGAACCTACACAGTGCTTGACGCGCGTCCTACAGCGACTCCCCCAACCCAGGCTACTGACGCCACAGCACAGGCGCGATCAGGGTAGCCGCCACCGCTGCTGCTAACGAACTCTACGCAGGGGTCCCTGTCCCCCACCGACCCTCACCGTTGGCCAGATTTGCAGCCTCAGCCGAGCACCACACAACCCCCCTTGCTAGACAACCACAGCTGCAGTGACAATAACAAGCGCGAGATGCTGGAGGATATAAATCCAAGCCCAACCTGCCGACGGCTTTCCATTGGCGGGGATGAGAGCGAAGCCGAGCGGCGATTGGCGGGTATTCCGATCCCTGATTTGCATAGGAGCTCGCGTCGTCCATGTTCGGACTCGGAGGAAGCTGGAACAGCAACAGAAACAGGCTTGGCCGCCTGCAAAGAGAGCTGCTGGTGAAGCATATTAATGTGCAGCAGCAGCAGCTTTGGGAGACGTGGGGGTCTTCGGCTCGGTGTGACAAAGGGATGCAACTACAAGCTGAGTATCACTGAGGTGCAACAGCCATGTACAGTCAGCATTACCGCCGAACGCGATAGGAGAGGCAGCAACTGATCTACAGGCAGTGAGAGTTCACGGTTGAACCGACATTCTTAGTAGGGACTTCACTTTTAACCCCTATACCTCTTGTAACTAGACAGATGCATCACCTGAGTAAACCACCAGCATCTTTCTGTTAGAACCTTCGACCCAACCACCTAACAAGGTGCCCCTCCATCAGGGGCACCAGCTTTCCGGCTGTTGATCAAGCAAGGTATGATTAAATTAGAAAAGTCTGCTCTAATTAAGTTTGCAAGACTTTTGTGAAGTGGAGCGGGGTAAATGCTGCAGGAGAAGACAATAGGGCTGGTGGAATCATCCTTTCTTTGCTGAAACTTTCAGCTCCCAGTTGGGCCATGCAGAAACTATTAACCCTTGGAGTCCTTGCAAAAGTTGAAAGATCTGGCAAGACTTGTGATAATGTAACACATTTCACCCCTCCCTAGAAAAGTCCCCAATATTAGGTTGTATGAGGGATTAAGTGCAGAACTCTCTCAAATAGGTCATTAGACAGACAATGGTAGATGGGTTTGTTGAGAATACATCAAAAAGCTGCAGACCATCCTGTCTAATGTTGAATTTGTTTGAACAAAACATTAATAAGAAATTGAAATGCTTGCTGTATCTTCATGTAATTCCTCCTGTACTAAAGCATAAGTGTCTATAATCCTCACGATTGTGTGTGGCAGAGGGGGACAACATGAAATGTGTTTTATGGACATTTCAGCTTTGTACCAAAACTGCTGTTTCCCCCCCTCTCATACTTGTATCAGTACTTGTGAGGCAGTGGGAACCCAACCAAAACAGCTGTGTAGATATTACAATTGATGAAGAAGAAAAGAGGAATTCTTCTGGACACAGGCATTTAAGAGGCTACATAGTTGGAAAGGACTGGCAATAATGACTGTTTAACTTTTGAGTGGCAGAGATACTCCTCTATGGACTAATGTGAGTAGGAAAGTACTCAGAAATTCCTGCCTGTAATGATCTTCTGTGTTTCTCTGGGCAGGTATTTTAAGTTATAGAACTGTTTTGTTCTTCCAACAGGTGAGTTGGATAGTATATGTCTTATGTAGCCATTGCCTGAAGAGACAGAGCAGAGATCAGCTGTTTTATCTAGAAGTGAACATAAATCACCCGGCAGGGAGAGAAACCACTTTCTTATCTTCTTTGGGTGGCCTATAGGGCACTCCAGCCATTCAGGAACTACAAATCAAGGGCTGTTATTCTGACACAGGCTGGAAGGAAACAAGAAAATATTTTTACCCTGTGACAGATTCATGAGGGGACACCCATTGTGATAAGAAAGGGGTTTCATACATGGTTGAGGGTCAAACATTTCAGTCAGCGAAGGAAAACTCTGAAGAACTGTTTGCTGTTAATCAGCAAGCTGATGGTAATGGCATTCTGAGATCTTCATATACCAGCAACAGTATTTTCCGGAGCCTTTCTACCTCAACAGCAGCCGTCAGCCCTTCTTAAGTGTTGTTCACAGATGAATATAACCTGTAAAAAACCTTATTCCTAACAAACATAAGAGGGAATTGCCCCCCCAACAAATAAAAGAGAAAAATGTAGTACTAAAAAAGCACAGATGCTCTCCAAATTGCTTTCATAGTACTCAGAAACAAGTGGAGCAGAAAGGAACAATTCTACCCTTTAATATATATGTAGCGTCACAACCTTCTACCTAAGGAAGGCAATAATATGTCACTTAACTGGGGCTCTGGGAAGTTCTGCATCTCTGCTTTGTACAGGAACAGAGGCCAGTTCCAGGTGCCTGGAGCAGGGTAGAAAAAAAGCCCCCCCCCCCGAACTTTTCCATGGGGTACTGAGCCTCCCCCAGGGAGACCCCGATCTTTCCTGGCAGGAAGCATCCTTTGGCCTCCCAAGAGGAGGAACCGACCTCTGACCAAGGGGCTCAAACCACCAGCCTCCAATCCCAGGGCAAGAACCAGCCCTGCTTTTCCAGGTGACAGGAAAGGCCCCCCCCCCCCCCCCCCCGCTGGCTGCCTACATCGTGGAGGGCCCTCCCCCCTGGCTCAGGGCTTTGGATACCCTCTGCAGCCCTGGGACTACCTGCCCCGCCAGCCTAGCCCGTTTGCCTCCCATCCCACAGCCTCCACCACCACCTTTGTGGGCCAGTGCTTCCTGTGGACAAGGCCAGCACTGAGACACAGCACTGGAAACCTTCTGGCTGCTGCACAAGGAAGTGCTGATGTGGGACAAGGACTGGCAATCCATCCTATAAGGAAGACCTGGCGGCTGCTCAGATGGGGCAGGGGGGCAACCTACCAGGAGACTGGCCGGCCAAGGAGGGAACCAGTGGGAGGGAGCCTGCCCTGCCATCCTCAACTGCTGCAGGGAGGGGGGAGGTCCTTGGATCCGCGGGCACAAGTGGACCGCAGCCTCTCTGCATGGGGGCTTCTTTGCCAGGGAAGGGACTCCCCAGAGACAGTGGCTCTTTGGGCCAGGAGGACCTGGCTGGCACCCCCTCTTGGCCCCTGTGCCCCCTGACCAGGCTGTGCTTCTCCGCAGGGTCGGCAAGAACACTGGCAGCTGCTGCAGGCATCATGGGACACAGCTCAGCCCCACTCCTGCCAGCACCTGTTTGGGCCCCCAGAGCCCGCTCTGCCCATGGGTGTCATGGCAGGACCGTGGAAGGGGGGAGGGTGCCTCGGAGGCACCGGTGAAGAGCCCCAGGCTTGTGGGGGGCAGCGGCTCTGGCCCAGCCCTCCCCCCCCTGAAAATTGGAAAGTCTATGCTCTTGTTTGGAATAGGAATTCTGCACCATTGACCAGAGTATATGCTACAGCAGGACAGAAATTCTTCCCTCAGACAGCCACCCAAAGAAAGGAGGCAACCAAGCAAAGTACTTCCCCCTCATTTATTGTCTTGAGGGATGGTGGCTTAGTGGTAGAGCACCTGCTTTGCATGCAGAAGGTCCCAGGCTCAAATGAAAGGATAAGGAGGTAGGAGATGTGAAAGACCTCTAACTTGAGACCCTGGAGAGCAGGTGCCAGTCTATGTAGACAGTGCTAAGCGTGATGTTTGCATATGGCAGCTCCATGTGTCCATGCAAGTCCTAGGACATCAAGTCTATGGCAATGGGAAATAATAATTCTGTACTTCTCTAGGGAAACAATACAGGCAAGATCAAACCTCAGCACTGCAGTGTATACTACTACTGCTTTCACTGTAGAATGTTGTCCACACTTCATGGGCATTTATGCAGTGGTTTTAGACAGGATTTCCCCAAAATGGTTTAAAGAGCAATGATATCTTCAGGCATGAATTGATACACCCTATCATGGTACAGTACTTCTATCATTATTTCAGAAAATAAGTACAGAGTGAATGGAACCAAAACTTCTTACAATTTTACATACAATTGCTCATCCTCCTACTTTGCAAGACATATAGATAGCAATCACAGTGCATCTAGGCTTTTGTTTTAATAACCAACCACAACTGTGTGATAATGTTCTTGGGTAACAGGGCAGGTAACACTTTATTGTGAAAAGGCAAGTAATTAGGGCTCTCCATAAGTTGTGTTTGGCCAAATTCTTGGCTCAAACCAGCATCTTTGATAAATTCTACCTAAGCTTATTTTTAAAAACTTAGAACAAACCCAAAATTTATATTATCATTTTTGAACACCAACTTCAGAGGGAAAACATTTCCCACAAAGCAGAGAAATCTCCTATTCTGCGAAAGAGTAACTGTCTTCATTGCAGAATTTAAAATTATGAATGTTTTTCATTCTGCTTACGTGTCTCCTTTGACACGGAGACTGTAAAGCAGAATTCTGATGTAGTTAACTTTGCCCTCCCACTCCTTCAGAAAATGCTATGCTTAAACTAACAACCCAGAGAAATACTTGGTATTTCATCCTATGAGGTTAAATACTGAGAATGCCCCATGGACATAAAGTAGGACAAAACTTTCTTTCCATCATGTCAACCCTTGAAGATTTTTACCACTGATCTTAAACTGTAATTGCCAAAAATGTGATAATGCAATAGCTGCTGACGTTAACACCTTAATGGAATGGTTTCCCCACCAATATAGTGGATCCTTAGAAAAAAATAAGAAAACATTACAGAATGCAAAATAGTTTTGCAGAGACAAAAACACTTGAACTCATTTGAGAACACACCTAGATAAGAGTTACTTATCATTTTGTAAAAGAAGCTGACAAAGTGAACTACTTTCTCTCTAGAAGAATTAGCAAAATCAATGCAAAAAAAGTATACCAAATGAGTACCAGAGCAAGATACGTGACACAGAGACTCCAACTCAAGTGCAGTATTGTATGTAAAATCCACATTCCAACTTGCACAAGTGTCAGGACTCATTTGTTGGGTGGGCCTGTTACCTACTTGGGCATGAAGTCCAAGGGCCCACAAATTATTGATTTTTGCACTGCTTTGCAGAAGGCTCTCCCTCTTCCTTTTCCATCCCCTGGTTCATTACATTTATACTGGTTTTCCTGGATGCTGATGCTGCTTGGATGAACTGGCTGGACCACCTTGGTAAACCATCATCTTCCTCTTTCTTAGGTTTGCTTGTTAACCAGTTCATCATCATTTTGCTACTTGCATTGACTTTGGTCTCCTGGAAAACACAAAACAAATGGAGAAATAACTAGTAAAACCAGAAGATTCAAAGGATTCAGCAGGCAAATTCAGTGAAACTCTCTAAGCCACATGGCTTCTGGAAGCATTTTGAACTTTGTTAAAATAAAGCTATTGTTTGTATCAAGAAAAACAAACCTAGCATTTCTCCCCCAACATAAATTATGCACAGAGATCACCTTGCGTTTCTGAAATGCATGCTGCAGAGAGGTCTACCTGGAGCCCTTGCTCTTTATTAGGTGTCAGGCAATGACCTTTACACTCCGCTCTTGGCTGAACTCTAATTAGTTAGCCATTCTGTTCTTATTTGCATTTATTCTGCTGCTGAATGATGGTTTGTAGTGCCATGGGTTAATATGAATATTGCGCGCTAATCTCTTGTAAGTCACTATGGACAGAATTTTCTTCTAGAAAATGGGATATAAACATCTTTAATAAATAAAAAAAATGAAAATAAAAATGGCTTTGATGCCTTCTTAAAATATTAAAACGAATAGCTTTCTGTTCAAAGAGGGATGTTTACAATCCTTTCCAACTGTATCAGGGACTTTTCAAATCATCCAGGATAGCTTTTACAAAGGCTGATAAAAAGGCACAGTCTTTCCAGATACTAGGCAACCAGCCTGGCCACGTTGAACAGAGATGCAAAACACATGCATTCTGAACTTGCTGCCCCCTTTGTCTGTCAAAGCAAACAACAGACACTGCTTCAGAGGGCTTAATTCAGTGATTAAACATGAAGCAATCTGATTAAATATTAGAGAAAAATATTAAGAGTAATGTGTCCAGAAAGGCCCTGACCTGGATGGCCCAGGCTAGTCGAGTTTTGTTAGATCTTGGAAGCTAAGCAGAGTTGGCCCTGGTTAGTATTTAGATGGGAGACCACAAAGAAAGTCCAGGGTTGCTACACAGAGGCAGGCAATGGCAAACCACCTCTGAATGTCTCTTAGCCTTGAAAACCCTATGGGGTTGCCATAAGTCAGCCCTTTCCACCACCACCAATCAGGACAGTGTGACCATCAGACCTTACCTTCTTGAGGTCCAGTTGAATGGGTACGATGCATTCTGATGTATTGTTTCGGGAGTTATTTACTACAGTTGAGACTGGGTGGAAAGCAAGATTCTCTATGGGGTGAATAAACTTAAGTGCTTCCTGTGTGGGTATTTCTGCAAAGTCCAACCATTTTCCAACAGCCTCATCCCCATCCAGAATAGCTGGCATCCTAAATAAGTGGGGGGAAAGCAGATCTCAGTAGTGGCGAGAAATGTCCAAACTAGTTCAGCACGTGTTATGACTGAAAAACAGGAACAATCTTAAGCCAAAGTAATAACCAGACTGCCAAAAAATAAAACAAAAACCTGGAGATGATTTGTCGTTGGAGAAGATATCAAGGAACAGTAAGCAATTGCTATTTGCATGAACCTGCAATACACCTTCACCAAAGTCACTTGGTTTCACAAGGCATGAGTAACAAGGCCATGCAATGGTCTTGGAGTAATCTGAAAGACTGCTTCAAGAGGGAGCACAAAGAAAGTAATTTATGGTAAGGCCAAGATTTAGCACCTGAAACAGGTTGCTTATGTTCAATTGTACTCCAAGGGAGTCTATTTGAAATAAGCAAAAAAGAGGGGGGGGTATTTGGTCTCAGCTATTTGACCTTCCTTTGAAGCTATTTATTCAGGGGAAAGAATACAACCACATTAGTACAGTAGTATATAGGGTCATGAGATGTTCAAGCCACATCACATAGTTTCATGTTACAATCTACTCTACAACAAAACACGGTCCACTTGTTGTCTCTTGCCTGTGATGGATGGAGCTTACACTCTTAGAAGCTTCTACTGTGATGATGGTGTAGCTGTACAATGCTTCCCCTCCGTTTGGAGGTTCCCAACAATCAAAAATACCAGCCATGGTGAGCAACCTCTGGCCATCTGGGTCTTTATCTTCTATATCTGATTTGTTGAACTGGAAAAAGAAGGGACTATGTTATTAAAAACGTCATATATATATATATATATAACACAGATACATACTTCTGTCACTGGGGCACAAAAACACAGATATGTACTTCTGTCACTGGGGCACACAGACTTCCAGTGAGACCATAGGAGGAAGTAGTCACATTGCCTTTAGTAGTGGCTTCATAGGATGGTGCCTTCCTATGGGAAAAGGCAATCCTATAGAACTAGTGCCTGAGGTTTCAGCCACTTACCAGGAGTTTGTATCCTATCCATCTTTTAAGGAGGAGCTGAGGACAATGTTTCAGCTATCTGGATTAAGAACTGAAGGGTATGGAGGGAGTCCTCTCCTTGCTTCCCAGCCCTTCATCCGAGCTACTGCAAGTTGGATTGTCTCCCAGGCCCAACCACACTCCTGGTTCACATTTCACCAACAGCAGATAATGAGGACTGGAATGGGGAACAAGTGGAGGCAGCCGCAAATACACCCCCCCCCAATCCCTCTGAATCCCACCCCCACTCTGACAAGCATGTTGATAATAAACTGATTTTCATCTCTCCCCCTCCCTCCAAGGGAGTAACGGATGCCACACACGAGATACTGAAGATGGGCTGTGAGAAAATGATTGTCAGTCCTCTCTTTAACAAGCACTTCCATATGTTCTTTTTGATAGCACCACAATCCGTCGTCTTGTGTATATGTCCAAACAGATCTCATCATATGTAAAAGCTCCAGTCTTTTCAACATTTGCTACAGCATCAACTTCCCAAAGGAAGCTGGAGTTTAAGAGGAAAAAAGCTATAATAAAAGAAAGGCAATAGTTGAGCAACTTAGCTTTAAATATTTAATGAACAATGGCTGTACCGTTTCTTGCACAGTCTGGGGGAAGTATATGAAATAGGGTTGCTTCTGTCCATTGCATTGTTGCCATTCATAGTAGCCATCAGCCAGCACCACACAGCGCTTGCCTTTGAGAAGAGGCCCCTTGTGAGGGAGGAAGCAGAGTAGAAAATATCAATCCATGCACGTGGCAGGGTCAGAGTGTAACAAACATTTGAGGTAGGAGGATTTAATAGGATTATATATAGATTACAGAAAGTGATTTTCAGAGCAATGAGCATTCACACTGGAGCTGTGAACTAAAACTATCTGAAGTAAAACAAAATTTTAAAGACTACAGTTATAGTTATTTTGTCTGCGGCATTCATAGCCTTACAGGGATTTCCAAACATTTGTTTACAACGCCAGGACAATACTATACAGCAGTGTTCCCTCTAAGATGAGTTAGTGTGAGCTAGCTCAGTTTTTTAGCCTCCGACTCACACATTTTTGCCTTAGCTCAGGAAGGATGGCTCTAGAGCAAACTAATTTATGCAGCAGCCAAATCGCTCACTCACAAGTTTAATGCCAGTAGCTCACAAAGCAGAATTTTTGCTTAAAAGACTCCACAGCTTAGAGGGAGCACTGCAATACAGTCATCAGAATCCCAGAGAAAGGAGTGATTTTACATCTGTGTGTTTCAATGCTTTGTTGGAGATAATAATAAACAAGGCAAAACTAATGTGGCTTTATGGAAGGAAGCAACAGTTCTAAGTGAGGAGGAGCAACAAAATCTGGGGCATAAAGGAAGGATGGAAAGAGGAAATGGTGACAGAAGTGAAGACCAAGGTAAGAAATACAGGATAGGCCAAATTACACATACACAGCACTGGCCAAGCTGCTCCGCTCGCACCAAACATCTGTGAAGAAGAAGAAGAAGAGAATGGATTTATACCCCGCCCTCCACTCCCCAAGGGAGTCTCAGAGCGGCTTACAAACTCCTTTCCCTTCCCCTCCCCACAACAGACACCCTGTGAGGTAAGTGGGGCTGAGAGAGCTCTGAGACAACTGTCCTTGAGAGAACAGCTGGTACAGAGCTATGGCTTGTCCAAGGTCATCCAGCAGGTGCAAGTGGAAGAGTGGGGAATCAAACCCGGTTCTCCCAGATTAGAGCCCGCGCACTTAACCACTACACCAAACTGGCTCTCAAGTGAAGTGGATCTTCCATCTGGATCTAGAGACTGATGAGGTTTTGCACTCCAGACACGAGGGAGAGGCAAGAAAGGTTAAATGTCCAGCATCCTTCCTCTTGGAATAAACCTTTCAGTGAACATTCATGAATGTCCACTTGTAGTACTATCGTATCTCCTAAAGCCTTCCATGCACCCAGTATTATTTTTGTTTTCTTTAACCTAACCTGCACAAAAATCAAGCAGCAGGTTAGCTCAGGGCTGCTCTGTAAAGTGCACCCATGTGAAAAGCTATCACCTTCTGTGCTCTTCCCTTTCAGGAAGATCCAGACATTGGGTTCACAGCATGCAGTTCAGGAATATTTACACCTGGTGAGCCAGGGCAACTGTGGGTAATACTGCTAGGGAAAAATATTCAGCACTTGTGTCTTGCTTAGAAGGAATTAACAGTATTGCCGGAAGGAGATAAGTATAAAAGTCTTATTTCATGCGGAAGGCAACACAAAACTAACCTTGTATGAGAGTTTCTCCATCATGGTGTCACTGCGACAATTCGAAGTGTTATACTGCATTTTAGATGGGTCGTCTTCCTTGAACCAGGCTGGAATAAGCCCCCAACGCATGGCTACAAGGACACGCTCAGAAGAACTAGAATCCTTTCATAACATAAAAACAGAAAGAAAACTTGAGAAGCATTCACAGAAAGATTACAATTTAGTCAGAAGCTCCTGCAGAACACCCTATGTAAAGAGCTGCCAGTACTATGCACATAAAGCCCTTTTCAGAAATCAAAATCCTGCCAATCAGCTGCTTAGCAGGGAAGAGAGGCTGAATGCTCCACCTCATTTACCATCCCAATCAGTAAGATTTTACTCTTTAAGTAGCATTGTGTGTGCACCGTCCCAGATATTGAATTGGGGAAGGGAACTGCATGTGCAGCATTCCCATCAACCTAGAGAAATATACACATGGCCACTAGAAGAAGAAGAAATTGAATTTATACCCTGCCCTTCACTCAGAGTCTCCAAGCAGCTTACAATCTCCTTCCTCTCCCCACAAAAGACATCCTGTGAGGTTGGTGGGGCTGAGAGAGCTCTGACTGAGAACTGCTCTTGAGAGAACAGCTCTGAGAGAACTTGTGACTGACTCAAGGTCACCCAGCTGGCTGCATGATTTCCATATTAGAGTCCACCGCTCTTAACCACTTCGCCAAGCTACACTAGTTGGGTTGGGGCAAAAGGATCTTCTACTTCTCCCCTTTTTCTTTGTTACTCAGTGGAAGCTGGAGCAACTTAGTCCATTCAGTTACTGACTGCTAACCAAAAAAACAAACAAAAAAACAAATATTCTAATTTTATGTTTACAAGAGACCAACAGCATCATCCTAAACTGAGTCACACCTTTCTTAAGTCCACTGATTTCAATGGACTTAGAAGGGTATGAACTCCACTTAGGATGCTGCTGCAAGTTCTCTCTGTATTTTACGATCTCTCTGCTAGCAGCAGTTCACCAACAGGTCGCTCCAGTTCTAGACAGGAGCATGACAGCAAAAGCTGTAGAAAGAACCGAAGATACAATGTTTGCAAACTTAATATCTGATGGCAAGCCACAGGATAAGATCACATATGGAACAGAAAAATTGAAGATGACAATATAAAGAGTGGTTCAGGTGGGTAGCCGTGTTGGTCTGAAGCACCAGAATGAAGTTCGAGTTCAGAGGCATCTTTAAGACCAACGAAGCTTCATTCAAGGTATAAGCTTTCATATAAAGACAGATGTTGTAACCGATAATTTAGTTCTAAGTTTTCTCAGCAACATTTTCAACTCTTGGCTACTACTCACAAGCCGGCAGCCGCAGACTGTCCAGAACTGGCTAGTTTTGTTGTAAGAGGTTACTTGCAGGCCCACACCTTTCTAATTCCAGTATGGGAGGATTTTAAAATTGCTGTATAACCACTTCAAAGCTTACCTTCCATTATTGCTTGCATTTTTCTCAGTTGAAACAATTGAAACAGACTAGCGGGTTTCACTTCTGCTTTTTATCAGTGTCTAGTTAAGTTCACTTTTAGTATTACCATGGTTGGGTGGCTTTAGAACGTTTTATTTATGGTTTTCAGCGGAACCAAACACAAATATCAAAAAACCTTGCTGGCCTGAACTTTGACAAGCATATAGACAGTTTTAAACATCTGAAAATATGACACAAACTCTTAGTTTGGTGTAGTGGTTAAGTGCGCGAGTTTGATTCCCCACGCCTCCACTTGAACCTGCTGGATGACCTTGGGCAAGCCATAGTTCTGTACCAGCTGTTCTCTCAAGGACAGCTTGGGAAAGAGCTCCCTCAGCCCCACCTACCTCACAGGGTGTCTGTTGTGGGGAGGGGAAGGGAAAGGCCACTCTGAGACTCCAAGTGAGTCTCTGTAAGCGGCTCTGTAAGCCTCTCTGAGACTCCAAGTGAGTGAAGGGCGGGATATAAATCCAATCTCTTCTTCTTCTCTAGTTTCTGACTTTAACAACAAACCAATGTGTACTTCTGATGCATGGTAAAATGAACTGAAACAAAATCAATGAAGGATGGCTTCATAGCTTAGGTACCAGACTGTAGAAGAAGGTTGCACACCCCTTCCTCTTTGCCCTCCACACACTATTACAGAATGCAAACTTGCTTATTCTGCCAGGAGGGAGAGAGCATGCTCTATTGCTCTTGCCTAGCCAACGAAGCACAGCACAGCAGCTGCTAGTTTGGGGTCCAGGAGCAGCAGGTGCAGCAGAGGGAAAGTATTGGTGGGCAGACAGATTAATTTACCATTGTGCTTGGCTTGGAAACCACTGTTACTCATCCTAGGAGAGTGGGAAAACTGAATGACTGTTCAGCAGCATATATTAAATTCCCAAAGAGAAAAAAAATCAATTAAATAGCCATTATAGCATCTGTGTGAACTCCTATCTAGAGTGCCTAGGCAGGAAAGGGAAAGAGGAAGCTGTTTGCAAAATGTTATGCTTGAAAACATAATTGTTTATATTTGTACATGTGCACTGATTTGCAATGCAATTATTTCAAAATGGAACAACTTCCTTGCTTCTAAAAGTGAACTCGTGACACAGCAGAAGTATAGTTTCTGAGATTCAAATAGTCAGCCTCCTTGCATGCTGAAAAACACAATGGACTGCCAATACAGGTCCATGAGTGTATTAGTGCTAAAATATTATTGCACATTCATGTTTTAAAAAGAAATCATATTATACCAACCAAGTGGAGAGATCAATGTTTTTAGACAATAGGTAAGAGGAAAGATTAGTGTATTTTAATTTTCACCAGAACTTTTCCCAGTTATGCTTCTGAAACATATGGGAAATTCAGATCTCGGGAAATATGCAGAATAAACAAAAATTACTTGTGCGCTACACTGCATAATTCTAGTATCAGCATCCACAGATGCAGTAGCGCCTACACAACAGCCCTATTCAAATCCTTTAGTTTTGACCCCTTCACTGGTACTGCTGCATATACTAACCAATAACTTCTGAGGAAGAGATGACAACAGAGAAGGATCACTTACACAACTGGTTATACAGACCCATGCTGCTATTAAATTCACTTGATATGAATTCTACATCTTTAGACAAGTTTCATACTCATATATCAAACCTGTACTTCACTACAAGAACAAAAGATAGTTTAGAAGTCTTGGCATCAAGTCCTCTATTGAATCAGAGTAAACCACTGCTTGGGCGTTAAAGCACTCCTTGGAAGGATGAACATTTCCATTCCCAAGTACAGTCTATGTCAAATGCAAGATCATTACAAATATCCCCTTTTCAGAATGCTAGAACTGCACAGAAGTCCCCAGATCACACAGAATTCCTCTGATTTGTAAAATTCTGATCATACAGCTGTAGCTACAAACACAGATATAATATATAAACGTCAAGCAACAGACGTCTGCCCCAACATACAAGTTTTTTTTTTTTTTTTTTTAAATACATTAACACAGACAAAATGCAATTCAGGGATTCACCTTCTCAAAGTGTTGTTGGGAGAGAAGCACAGGATTGTTAGATTGTGGACACTTATTGTAGGATGGACTATATTTGTCAGCATTCTTCCATTCAGGGTGTCTCCTTCTCCCCTGATTATCCCGATACACGCAGGCCCGACGAATGCCATCTGCTCCCAGAGAAACTGCTGTGCGACCACACATTTCCCAGTAGCAACCTAAGGAAACCAGGTGCACTTAATCAGGGGGGGGGGAGCTCCAGTTCTAGAATTAGGGTTGCCAACCTTCAGGTGGAGCCTGGAGATCTCCCACTTTTAAAACTACAGAGAGCAGTTCCCCTGGAATAAATGACTGCTTCAGAGGGGGGACTCTATGACACTGTGCCATGCTTGAGGTCCCTCGTCTCCTGAAAGCCCACCATCCACAGGCTCCAGCCCTAAGATCTCCAAGTATTTCCCAACCCAGAGCTGGCAGCCCTGTCACACACAGAAGTTGTGTTACTTTCTAGTGTACATTCCATATACATTTTTCAGGCTAAAGGCTTTCATGCACTTTCACCACTCTGTTCTAGAATCTGCTGCATGAGTGACTTCCCTTGGACCCAAATTCTCCTTATGGGAACAGTTTGGGGTCGTTGTTTTTTTATGGATAAACATAATAGGCACCAAAAAAAAAATAATCCTCATCTGTTTTCAGGATATATGTGGTAATTCAGCTGCTAAGTAGATCCTCTACCCTGAAAATCTAGTTGGTCCCCAAGGTGCTACCGGGCTCGAATCTAACTGTTCAGCTTCAACTCTCACTAAACGACCTGGGGCAAAACTGAATGAGAGCCAACGTTCACAGAAAACATTATTCACAGGAAAAACCTGCTTTAATACATTTTCATCATGGAGAATGTCTCTGCTTATAGCTAAAGATCATTTAGGGAACAGAGCTACTTGGGTCGCTGACCCAAACCAGCAGGAAGTTATTGTGAAAGCCCATGATGATACTGCTGAACTGCCAGCCTCCCCAGAAGTGCGAGGCTGCGCTCACACGAGCCTCTCGGCTCCGAAGCCAAGCATCTGAGGATAAAGGGGGGAAAGAGGGGACGAGGGGGGCTTCCTTAGCTTAGCCTCCGACCTTTGCTGAAGGAAGGGAAGGCGGGAGGAATGACTGAAGGGATCTTCTAGTGCCTGCCAGGGGAGTTTCCCCAAAGCCGCTTATCCATGTTTACTAACCAGCGCGCTGAAAGCCATTCCTGCAATCCCACCCGGCCCTTCCGCTTCTATTCCACCATTCTCTACACCCGCGGGTATGCAACCGGGGGGGGGGGGGGGGAAGAGATAATTCCGCCTCCTCCTCCTCGTCCTCAGAGCTGGGTGGAGAGACGCAGGAGTGTTGCCTTACCTCGTGGGGCTTCCCGCCTTCCAGGGCTCAGGCCGCCCGCTCCCTCCTTAGCTCCGTTTTGCCCCGGTGTGACGTCAACTCGGCTCGGTGGTTCCTCCCCCGTCTCCCTACCAAGCGCCGCCTCAGAGTCGGTTTGTTCAGTCCCGCTTTCGGCGGGAAGTGGGTCGCGTCTTTTTGCTTGGAGGCATGAGGGAAGGAATTGTGCCTCTTGCTTAACCAACCGCCTCGTGCCGACTGCTTCTAGGGCTCAACGGCACCTGAAGCGTAACAGAGCCTTTGAGCATGAGCAGAGGATTTTTTGTTTCATTGCACCGCTCTGTAATCTGCCGGTTGTCTTTAAACACCGCACAGAGTTAGATGGCAGAACTCTGGTCTGGCGCGTGACGAAGGGTGTAATTTTTAATGATGCTTTGCAGCCAGTCCGCTCGGAAGCAACAGTAACACCCTTCTGCCTGATAGGCTAGTTTTCTACACGGGGGAGGTCCCCCCCCCCCCCAGGAGGAAGGGAGTAGTCAGACCTTTCCGAAGTGCAGTTCAGATTTCAGTTTAAAGCCCCTCAGAGGGTTGTTGGCAGGGTGCGAGCGCTTTGTACAAAACATGGGATTAAAAATTAACTATATTAAAGTATAGTGGTTTAAGTGCTAGGCATCCAGAAAATTAGAAGTTGGGTTTTCCAGGCAAGTGTGAATTTAGTAATTAATTTCTAAACATTTCTCATATATTCGTTGAATAAAATGGGGGAGAGGTGCTGTTTAGAGGCGCACTAGGTACTGGTGTGCAATGCTCCCTCTAGTCCTGTGAGCAAAAGTTCTACTTTGTGAGCTACTGGCATTAAAGTTGTGAGCGAGCAATTTGGCCACTGCATAAATTAGTGTGCTTTGGAGCCATCCTTCCTGTGCTAAGAAAAATGTGTGAGCCAGAGGCTAAAAATTTGTGAGCTAGCTCACACTAACTCAGTTTAGAGGGAACACTGCCATTGTATACCAAATCTGTGCTTAATACCAACAATGGGAAATCACTTATAAGGGCAGTTTTTTAGGTTGCTTGTTGAAGCTGTTGTTGTTCAGTCACACAGTCAAGTCTGACGCTTCGTGGGTCATGGACCACATCATGCCAGGGCCTCCTGTTCCGTTGTGCTCCGGAGTTTGCTCAATTTCATGTTTGTTGCATAACCATGGTCCATCTCATCCTTTGCTGTCCCCTTCTTCTTTGACCTTCAGTCTTTCCCAGCATCAGGGTCTTCTCCAGTGAGTGCTCCCTTCTCATTTGGTGGCCAAAGTATTTGAGCTTCAGCCTCAGTATCTGGCCTTCCAGGGAACAGTCAGGGCTGATTTCTTTTAGGATTGACTGATGTGATCTCCTTGCAGTCCAAGGGACTCCCAAGAGTCTTCTCCAGCACCATAATTCAAAAGCATCTATTCTTCGGCGCTCAGCCTTCCTTATGGTCTAACTCTCGCAGTCATACATTTCTACTGGGAATACCATTGCTTTGACCATATGGACTTTTGTTGGCAAGGTGATGTCTCTGCTTTTTATTATGCTGTTTAGGTTTGCCATTGCTTTCCTCCCAAGGAGTAGGCGTCTTGAAGTTATGTACAATTAAAAGGCACTGGGGAACCCACAAGGATTTGCAGTGGAGACACCTTATATTATCCTTTATCCATTCCTTTGCACTGTTTCCTCTTTCCCTCCTCCTGGCAGCCCCCATACTTTCTCTCCTTTCCAGTCTTCCTTCTGTCCTTCCCACCAACCAACCTACCTTTCATCTTGAGCTTTATTTCATTTATACTTCATCTGCCACCCCAATAGGGACGCAAACTAGGTCACACTGTTCTCCTTGCCTCCATTTTATCTTCACAATAACCCTGAGAGGTAGATTAGGTTTAGAGACAATGCACTCAGCAAACTTCCATTGTACCCAAATCCTAGTCTAACACTAACCACTACATCGCCATGGCTCACAGTTTTCCCTCCTTCCCTCCCCCTGGCAGCCTCTCTCACTTCAGTGAAGTTGAAAAATTTGTGCAGGAGCAAGTCACTCAGATGAGTTATGTGGTAGTCACCTGTGGGGCTGGCCAAATTGCAGTTTGGTGGTGGCTACCACTGGGCCCAGGCAAGTTACATGGCATCAGTTCATCTGGTAGAAACTGCTGAGCCTGTGTGAGTCACAGAAATCCCAAGTAGTTAGTTGCCTGGTGGTTACTGCCAGTCACTGCCGGGTCTGCTCCTGATGAGTCCTTCCTCCAGAGCAGGTGGAAGAGGAGCATGGGTGGACTGAGAGGCCAAAATAGCCCTAGAAAGGGTCCCCTTACCTTTTATTGACCAAGTTTTGAAGGCTGGCAATATTGCTGTGGTTGCCTAGGAATCCCCACAGTGGCTACTGAGATCTCCTTTCTTAAAGGTAAAAGCACTACTACTATTGTTTTGGGGTTTTAAAAACCACTGACCATGTTTAGCCATGTTGTGTATGTGTTTTAAAGTTTTCTGTTTTTTCTGCAAACTTCTGGCTTTTCTCAGGTTTATAGAAAGCTCCAATCATAGCTCCAGTCTCTAGCTTTAAGTATACACAGTAAGGAGACATGTTGAGAATAAGATATAGTGATGATCTTCTGAGCCTCTACAAGAAAAAAAATGCACATTCTTGTTTCTTGATGTACAGTGCTGTGTGTTCTTTTCCTAGTAATTGGATTAATGCGCATTTAACAACACAAAATTTAGAATTTGTCAAAATCTCAACATCTGAAAATGCCAACTAAAACAAAATATTGGATAGCCAGATGAGATGGGATTGCTCAAACCATGATTCCAGCTGGTACAGTAAGGGCATTTACAAAAACAGTGCTTTGACAAAATAGTAGATTTTATGTCAAAATTGGGGATCAGAGTCTGCTATTGAGCTTAATATTAGTTAATAATCTAAATACTAATCTCTATTGGCACGAGATACCAAGCAACATAACATCAGCTTCTGCTTGCTTGAATAGGCAGGAGTGACCTCCCTACAGGACACAAGCCACAATGAGATACTGTGAATTTGTTTAGAATTACTCAGTATATAGGGATCTCTACCCAAACACTTTCTTACTAGAAAATGAAGAGCCCCCAGAATTGATATCGGAGTGCAGTGGAAAGTTTTGACTAGCTTAAATCAATAGATTACTTAACCAAAGCTTTACCTAATGAAATTGGTGGTGCTAATTTTAATGCAAGAGGCAGTTGTAATCAGGATGACTAAGGGGAAAAAAAGAAAGATATGGCTTTTCCTTCCAAACATTGAACAGCAGTTATTTGCTAAATGGTAAGTTCTTCCACCGCTTTCCCAATCTACATGATATACTTTTAACATAAAATTATCATATAGCAGTTGGGTGTAGTATAGCCAGGAGATCTGAAGATTGTCTGGAAGCCTGAAACTCTAGCTCTTTTTATGGCAAGCTAGATTTATTATTTTGGGGGGGCTGAGAGAACTGTGACTGACCCAAGGTCACCCAGCTGGCTTCATGGGAGTGGGGAATCGAACACAGTTCTCCAGATTAGAGGCCTCCACTCTTAACTTTTATACCAAACTGGGCACTACACATAAAATGGAGAGCCAGTTGGTGTGGTGGTTAAGAGCAGTGGACTCTAATCTGGAGAACTGGGTTTGATTCCCCACTTCCCTGCTTGAAACCAGCCATGTGACCTTAGGCAAGTCAAAGCACTCTCAGCCTAAAAATAAGCACAGCTCGCCACTTAAGTGATGCCCAAAAAGAGCTACAGTTTCGGTAGCCAAACTGTCCCCCCAGGGATCTCCTGGCTATTCCACATACAAAGCCATACAATAATTTCAACATAAAATCAGTTGGTTTAAAGGCAGAATCTACTGCAAAATGTCTCAATGGTCTATGCCAGGGGTGGGCAAACTTGCTCAGCGTAAGAGCCACTTAGAACTGGGGTGGCCAAACTTGCTTAACGTAAGAGCCGCATAGAATAAGCATCAGATGTTTGAGAGCCGCAAGACATGAACAAATATTACCTGCTTTTATTGGAAAATAAGCAAATGTGCTTTTTATTAACATTAAATGAGACTGCCAAAAATAACAAAAGGGGTAAAAGCAGATATTGATAATGATATTAATTTGTCCAATTATATTTGTTTGCTAATGATATTTAGCTTCCCCAGCCGCCCTGCCGGGAGCCACATAATATATGTGAAAGAGCCGCATGCGGCTCCCGAGCCACAGTTTGCCCACCCCTGGTCTATGCTAATATGGACACTTATTTGAATCCTCTGAAATAGACTTTTGACAACCCTGCTTTGCCAGACTTGAAAGTAACAGTGAATATTATGGACAAAATTACAGACAATCTCAAATCTCACAACTCTTCCTCTGACGCGACCTCTTCCCACTTTGTATGCACTTGGTATCCATTCTTACAGTACATTACAGAACACGGCCTACTACCTCAAGATCCCAGTTACATTTCCTGGCTCCATTTCTGAAACCATAACCTCTCCCACACCACTTTTTCTTCTTCTCACTCCACAATCTCTAACCGCACTACTAAAGCAGGTTTTATTTAGCTTGTTGTACACTAGATCTAAGGCACCACTCTTAGCTTATTTTCTAATTGATATGTTGAAATTTAAAGTTTGCACTTATTTATATAGTTTTTCACATAAAACTTGTTGCTAACTGTGTGTTTATCTTATGTTTTCACATCAATAAAAAAAATTCAAAAAAAAAGAAAGTAACAGTGAATAAACTAGATTTAGCTGCTGCAAAGTTCTTGTTGATAGGTCACCTGTTTCTCTCCCCCACCTTATGCCATTAAGACAGCTGGCAGCAAGCCACACACCTGGCACTTATTTTCCACCTGGCTTTCCCCCCTTCTATTTGTACAAGCTCCTTGAGCTTCAACACAGAATGTTAAAGGGTAAACACATGAGGCAAGTCAGTCAGCAGTATGCAAAAGGGTATAGAAATATAACCAAAGTGATCAGGAAATCTCATCGTCATGTGAAAATGGACTTCAGCGACAGTTATAAAAGCAGATGGTAGAGTGTAGACAAACCCAGAGAATACGCTTGTTATTGCAGAATATTCTTGTTATTGCATCCAAGAATTTTCAGGACATGGAAATTAAATCTTGTTCAGGAAGGGAAACCATATGTTTTAATGCTGAACATACATGGAGTTGCTTGATCGTTTTTAGGGCTGTTTCACCCATTACATTTTTAAGTATACACCTAAGGTACTTTCAGCAGCATCCAGCCAAAGTTTTCACGTTTTAATGTACCATTGTAAAGATGGGGAATCCATCTTTGAAGGACCCTTATACTTCAAAGCTTAAATTAACCACACTGGCAGATATCCTATCATGGAATAAAAACTCTGGTTCGTGTGTTAAAATAAACTCTATTAGATCGTAACACTTTACCTACCACTAATTTAGTTGGGCATCCCTTTTTCTAGATTCTTTTCAATATAAAAATGACAAGCATCATACAAGAATGTTGGGGTTTTTTGCTTTTACTGACACACCAAATGTTATCACAAACAGGTAATTGGGGGAGATTTGGGACATTTTGAATGAGGCAATGCTGGTCCCCAAGTTACTGTCTTCAAGTGGATTTTTCTGTACACCAGCCTCAAAACACATATTTGCAAGGGCAGAAACATACTTGAAACATGTTTTAGGCACTTCAGATTCTTGAACTGGACTTCAGAGCAGTCTTTCTGGAGTATTATGGGGGGAGGGGCGCACCTGACGTGAATGTAACAAATTTCTTACTAGCACTATCTAGGGCTTGCCAACTGTGTTGCCAACCTCCAGGTGGCAGCTGGAAATCTCCCACTATTACAACTGGTCTCCAGGCAACAGAAATCAGTTCACCTGGAGAAAATGGCTGCTTTGGAAGGTGGACTCTGTGGCATTTATACCCCATTGAAATCCTTCCCCTCCCCAAACCCTGCTGTCCTCAGGTTCCACCCCCCAAAATCTCAGATATTTCCCAGCCTGGAGCTGGCAGCCCGGATACTATCTCTCTCTGGTGGGTAGGGGACTCAAAGCAAAAGATGGAAAGTTCCACCTCAGCAGCTTTCATACTGATACTCCATACTGGCCCATAGTTTCCCCCCTGGGGGATCCCATATATTCAGAGGGAGCAAATCCTGCTACTTTAAGGGATCAAAACTCTGACAGCACAATCAAAACAAAATGCATGCTTTTATTTTTATAGCCTACTTTGAAGGGCTTTAAAAAAATCATAAGCGCAAGTAAAAATTGGCAATAATTAAATACGCTAATTGAAAAGGTTGTCACTGCTGAGAAAGATCTGATTCACTGTTACCACCACAAGAAATGTTGAAAGGACCATAAGAATCTGTAGGTAGTGAAGAACCTGCAGTTAGTTTGGTATGAAAGAAAATGCCCTTTCACAAAGGCCTAGATAGCCTGAAGAGTAACCCATTCAGTGTTTCATAAAGCACTCTTGTGGCTTTAAGCCTACATCACTAATTTTTTTCTATATCAGTGCTGAAGTGATTCTTTCTCCGTGTTCAGAATACAGGGAACGGTTTTTCCGGTATTCCCTTCAGCTAGCAAGGTTTGAAGCAAAAAGTCCTGAAATGAATTTAGCCGACAGAGGCCATAACGGCATCCACAGGAAGCTCTTCTCCACTTCGTGCTGTGACCTGCATTGTCACAGTGTCTGTCAGGACAAGGCGAGAACGAACCAGGAGGTCATGACCACCCCGAAATACACCTGGAGCAGGTAAGAAACAGGGAAACAGACATTGACAACACCTTATTAATCGACATCGCAAATACACATGTTGCAGTCCTTTTTCCTTCAGGGGGCTAGAGGCATCATGATGGGGGCAGGAAAGGTTAACTACACCACAGCCCTAATCCAATTCCCACCCATGATTGCTTTTGATGAAAATTAAAGATATTTGGAGTACAGATTACAGATGTTTGGATTACAGATCTACAGTCTAACTACAAATCTGATCTAACTGTGCTCTAAAATTCTCCCCGTCAAAATCAAGACAAATACTGTTTTGGACATAATGTAATAAACACATTTTAATCAATGGTTTGTTAAGAAAACTTAAACTAATGCATGGTGGCTTTAAGTTAACTGCCTTGCTTCCTTTTATTTTCCCAAAAGAGAACAGATCCCAAAAGTGGAAGTTATCACTCTAGAATCATGCAGAACAATTATTTCAGTCCACAAAAAAGGATTGCACTGGTTCCCTCAGGCAGTAAAGGCACTTTTCCAGACTTTCTGTTTCTCCCAGAAGAAAAACACTGTTCTCCTTTAGCCAGGTGACAGGATATCTCCACCCCAGTGGGATAAAGGGTAAGGATGGCCTTTTTTAAATTGCTGGAGACATTCTGGAGTGGATAACTGCACAGGCTGTTCAAAACTGCACAGAAGACAGAACTGAGGAGCTTCTTCTGACATGCCTGGTTATAAACTTCTAGGCATATCCAACAGATTTCCATAAAACCAGCACATCTACCTTCCCTACAGGGGAAAAACCATGCCAGCTGGGACACAGATCACTATTTCTCAACAACTGCCTAAGTGCCAAGGAAAACTGATTTACCAACAACAGAAATGCTCGCTAGGTGAATGTATCCAGGTATGAACCCATGAAGGTGCCTTACACTGAATCAGACCATTGGTCCATCAAGGGCAATACTATTTACTCAGACTGCCAGCAGCTCTCCAGGTCTCAGGCAGAAGTCTTTCACATCACCTACTACCTGATCTTTTCAACTGGAGATGCTGGGGACTGAAGATGGGACCTTCTGCATGCCAAGCAGATGCTCTGCCACTGAGTCATGGCCCCTCCCTCTAAGTTACGTCATATTATTGATTGCTCTGTTCTTCACCTAAATAGTGTCTGGAAAGGCCCTAAAGGGCCTTGAATGGAGGCCCAGCTAATATGTGGCTGATTTTTCAGTCAACAGTACATATTAGGATTACAACATCTGAAGCAACAACACCTTACCAGCCAGATAAAGTGTATGAGAATTCTTGTTTTCTGGTACTTTGTCTGACCTCTCACAGGGCTGCATCCCCAGGAATTTCACTATATTGCTTACTGCCTCTGTGGGAAAAAAAGCATATTGATGCTCACTTTTCTATTATCTGTAGCATTATTCTCTTTGCTGCGTCATAAAGATCCCATAAACTCCTATGTGAAGAAAGTCTTGAACACCTCACATGCCTGTACAAGATGAACTGTGAATCTGTGACTCTGCCTGAGAACTGTGGATATCAGTGCAATATAAGCAATACAGCTGGCTGTGATATATCAAGATCCATAAAAATGAAAAGGCAACCAACATAAATACCATTATATATGAAGACGGCTTAGGAGAAAGGAGCACAGGATTCTAAAAAAAAGATAGCTATAACACAGTATAGCAGTAAACCTTAATTCATGGGACTATTATAAATTCCTGATGGGCCTTAGGGATATGATTTTAAAGATAGTAAAATAGCTTAATGGAAATGCTCACTGAGGCTATTTCATGCACTTGTGCTAACATGGGAGAAAGGTCAAAAATGGGAAAGGGGTGGGGGAAGAGGCCAGAAAACAAAAAGCTAATGTGTAGGCAAGGAACTGCTGTAAGTTTAATGGAACCAACAAACTGCTACTGATTTTTGGTGGTTGTGGATAACTGTTTAAGTATGTGTTTGCATGACACCAAGCAGTAAATGATTTATTGGAGAAATTCATTTATCCACTTCAAAGGGAAAAGACAGACATAAATGTCTTTATTTCAGGTTTCAAACGTCATTTCCAAGATCGCCGCCTTTATTTGTGATCATCAATACCTATATTTCATTTCTGGATTTTTGCTCCTTATAATTCTTCCAGGTGAGCACTGTTCATTGTAGAAATAGGAAGTAGTTCTAGAACACTTCCATCATAACACTGTCTGTGGGTCCAAATTCTGAGAGATCATATTAGACTTCTACCATACACAGACAAGAGTAATATTCAGGTCAATCCCATTTTCAGGTTATCTGAGATAAGGCTGCTTAATGGAAATGTGCTAGAGGTACCCTGTTAAACACTGTTTGTCTGTATGGGACTGATGACAGTTCTGGTCTAGGAATACAGCCAGATCCTTGAGAGACCATATATCAGCTTAAGAGAAGAGATTAGAGTTACACCCCGCCCTTCACTTGGAGTCTCAGAGCAGCTTACAAACTCCTTTCCCTTCCTTTCCTCACAACAGACACGCTGTGAGGTAGGTGGGGTTGAGAGAGCTCTTTCCAGAACTGCTCTTTAGGTAAGCTGCCCTTGGCTGGGAGGACATTTAATTTAATAAATTTATAAAATTTAATGTAATAAAACAAATCAATTTAATAAAACAAATTTAATAAAACAAATTAAATCTTTCAAGAAAAGCTCTGACAGAACTATGGCCTGCCCAAGGTCATCCAGCAGCTGCAAGTGGAGGAGTGGGGAATCAAACCCAGTTCTCCGAGATTAGAGTCTGCGCACTGAACCACTACATCAGTCTGGCTCTAATAGAAAGCAGTGCTACAATTTTTGGAAGAAGGAAAATTATCAAAAATTCTGTAGTAATTAGATGCTTTCTCACCTTGCAAAGTTTTAACAGTGGATAACGTGAAAGTCTCTTCTTTTTCAAACTCATCACCAACTTCATCCCACACTGCTCCAAAATTTGGCTTTAGAACTCTTTGAATGTGGTCAGCTATGGTCACTTCAATGTCTTCCAGCTGATACAATAAAGGCATTTAATTGGAATAATATTGCTCTGAATCAAGCTTCACCAATACACACAGAGTCATTTAAAAGCATATTCCTCCTCCTCCTTCTGAACACACATATCCCCAGCTATTCCAGCATCTCCGTCCTGCTGCAATAGCAGTTTTTTAAAAAGATCAGTAATATTTTGCCTAATATTGGGACGATTGTGAATTGCATGTACAACTCATTTGCATGCACAACTCATTCTTCTTGCTGTGGAGTGATCTACAGCAAACTCCTCACTCAAATATGAACATGCAAAAATTACAATGCATCATTTGATGGAGATTCAAAGTAAAAAAACACCCAAAAGAAACAAAGATTAAAACTTGCAACTCTCTCTCTCTCTCAGAATGCAGAAGGCTGGCTTTACTTTTAAGATATTCATAAACCATCTATCACCACACAAGAAAAATCAGGGCTCCTGGTGGGGTTTTTTGGAGGGAGGGGAAATATTATCTCCCTACTATGATTACATGTGCATGGCTGTATGTATTCCATACACCCACACATTTAGCATGCCCAAGACTGCTTATAAAAATAATAAAAACAGAATATTAAAAGATATTAAAATGCAGCATTAAAAACCCAGCCCAGCATAAAATCACAAACCAAACAAACAGACCAAACAAACAGACCAGCTTAAAATAGGGATTTCCAAACTAAAGTGTTAAAAGATCAACCCTTTCATTAAAAGCCTGGGTGAACAGAAATGTTTTTTTTCCTGGTATCTAAATGAGAGCAACCCAGGCACTGAGTGAGCCTTAAGGGGAAGGGCATTCCACAAGGGAGGTACCGCTACTGAAAAAGCCCTGCCTCAGGTCTTAACTGGCAGGTTACACAACATGGGGGCCCTTCAACTACCTCGTCCCTAAGCCAGTGTACCAAAAAAAAAAAAAAAGACCATATGGGCACAGTCTGTTTTGCATCCCCATTCCCCACCCCTGGCTTTTTGAGGGGGAAGAAGGTCACAATTAGGCCTTTGCACCTCCACACAGCGATAGTGCTATGTGTGTGGGAAATGGGCTTGCACCAGTTCCCCATCCCATGAATTGCAACCCTGGCAACAGTTAATTTACCAGTCGGCTTCAGCAATGTGAGATACAGCTGCTTGGATGTATTTTAGAGGGTAAATAGATTTATTTCTCCTGCAGCACAAATAGAGACCAAATCCCATCAATCCTGCCTGTTCCCAAACTTTGACGTTATTAATGACAGCTTTTTGAGCAGCAGCACATATGGCAGACTTTAATTCTCAGCTGAGTTTCCAGAGTCACATACTGAGCAGGAAGGAAGATGGAGGGAATCAGTCAATAGATCAGGACAGGGTTCAAGTTACATTATGCATCCAACTCTTCAGGGTAAAATAGAAAATCCCACAGGAAATGGCACAGGCTGCTGGTATACCCCCCTGCACCCCCCCCCCCCCGGCATCAGCTTTCAGGATTGACACTCACTGGAGACATTTCCATGATGCCCTAAACTAACAGGAAATCGATTGCTCTGGCACATATAAAGAAGCCCACTGAGTACAGAAGCTGATTCATCAGTTTCCTCCATTGAAGAGACATCAAAAAAGGTTACTGGTATTTGAAATGAGTGGGTAAGGGATTGCTAAAAGAACCCTGCCCACACTATCACAGGTAAAATGCAACCAAGCCATTTTTATTCATTAAATGTATGGATAACTTGGTAAGCCCAGAGTAATCATCCCTAAGGGAGATGTCATGGCTTCTAAGTACATGACTGCCAAACCGAGCTGGTTACAAGCCAAGTCTGCCTGAGCAATGGTGACAAGACATTCCAGCCTTGAGATTCAGCCATCTGGACATGCTGAGATTCAACAGCTTGTTAGCTCAGAACCTAATCCAACACATCCTTTGGCCTTGAGGAAACCAGTTTTCTGATGTATTTGCTGGGCCAAATCTGAGCTGTCCTCTTCCTTTCACCTCTTGAAGTAATCTTTTAAGCATACCTGACCATGCTTTAAGTAGAAACAAAGAGCAAAAGGACCAGCACTTCTTTCTTACCACATATTCATCCTCGTAGCCTTCCTCATCAGCTTCACCGGTGTTTGGGTCACAGTCCTTGACAGTGAATTTCATCATACAGCTGAATGTACAGGCTACTGCAAAGAACACAACATGTACCCAAAAATCATGACAACCCCTGTCATTCTTATTTCTGTCCAAGAAGGCCCAGTCTGCCCATTTATTAAGCAGTTACTGAAGATTGTAAGGAGGACTTACAAAGTACCTTGCAATTCTCAAAGATATAATTGCAACAGATAGACAGCTCAGATTCTTACCAACAGGCATGTGAGATTATTTTTAGAAACACTGTTAAGAAAGCTTTAGACTTGCAATTTATGCTCTGCAGTATAAAATCTGATACTATATGTTGATATATGCAAACATGTATGGGAAAGGAGGGCAGAGAGCAAGGGCCATTAAGACACAGTGTAAAGTCTAAACAGTAGTGACATACCAAAAGATCACCTGAAGATATTAAGTTCCAAGACATCAGTTCCAAGACAAAAGTGTCTTTTCTTTTTTAAAAAAGAGAAAAGTGGGCTATTGCAGCCTTCCTCTAAGTCCATGCATGCTGGAAGAAGTCTTCTGGTTTCTCCAGCATCCAAGCTGCTCACATCCACTTCAGCATCTATAAAAATGGGCCTGGATATGACTCTGCACTGTGAGAGGACATGGGTTTACACAGAAAGGAAGTTACCTGCCGTTGGGTCTTCTTCAGGCAACATGACCAATGTGTAGCAAGTACCGGGTTGGTTGTATTGCAAGCTTTTTGCAGGTATGAAACCAATAACCTCATATCCTTCTGTTGGCTCCATCTGCACAGTGACATTTTCCAGGATCTGATCATTCAAGGTGTTTGTGCAGTCAAACTGTAGGAGCAAGTAAGGGTGCATCATAACCAAAGGTCAGTCCACCAGTCCTCAACATGTGTACTGACAGATGTAGTCTGAGGTAGAACCGTCACTTAATTTGCAAGACTTGAACATAGTTAGGGTTGGATGATCTAAGGGTAGTATCCAGCAGTGCTTTTGTGGACACAATGCTTAAGGTCTATGTTAAAGAAGACCTCCAATGCACTGCACTGTACAGGAATCAGAGGTACTCTTTACAGTGCCTCTGACCCCTGGAAGCATGCTGGCTATGCTGAGGGCAAGAGCAGTTCTTGAGTCACCACAGGCACAAAGCTTGTTTTCAGGGAGCTCGTTGCCTCCCTTTGGCTAACTGCACTTGCTTCCTGGGCTGACAGATTCTTAAGATGTACACAAGACAGTTGCTTCAGAAGGGTGACATTCCTAATATTCACAGCTGAGAAGTACATTTTCCAGAGCGAACACCACTTCAGTCATGAAACAGACAGATATTTTCATGCATTTTAGGATCTGTATCAAAAGTGCACCTGATTTATTTTAAATATTTTAATGCCACATTTCTCCCTGAGTAGGGCCCCCAATGTGGTGCATATTAAAACATTAAAATGTTTGAACAATTAAAAAAATAAAATTATAAAACAATTTAGTAAAAACACATGGACCTCAGAACCAGGGAGGAGGGCCAATAACTGTTACTGGGGGGTATGTCACATGAAACCAAAAAGCCAGTACTTAAAAGTAAAAGGTCCACTACTCAACTTATTCCCATCATTCAACTGTGAACAAGAACCTCTGCCTTGCTGGAGAGGCTGCTCAACACTTTGGCCTGCAGACTGCCAGCTCCTAATTCTACTTACAGAGTAGTGATTTAGAGCTGACATGAAGACCAGCTAAATGGGACTAGGAAGGGAAGGGCTGCCTACTACCTTAGCACACAGTCTGCCAGCTTTTCTCGATTTTGTGTCTCTGGGTGTCTTTGCTGGTATAGTATTCCCCCCCCCCCCAAAAAAATTTGAGTTTTGTGCTAATAGGAATGTCAGTAATGGATACCTTTAAAGTTTTTAAGCCACTTTGAGTCTTGTATTCCAAGGGAAAAGGGGCATAAGTAAGTAAATAAGCCCATTTTTCATAGAGCTGTCTTGCAGTAATCATTTTAATATGTTAGGCTAAGGAATGATCTTCATGTTACCACTCTAGAAAGGGTGACGCCAGTAATCCAGCCAGTGAATTATCACAGTAACATTAAATGAGTACCTGCATTTGCTGTTTTAGCTGCAGAGCACACAAAGTCTATTTAATGTTAGATTTTTGTCGGAATCAGAGTGAATCTCCAGGAATCAGTACCATTCAGTTATGCTTACTGAGTCCTCCCGGTTGCATTCTTTTTCCACTGGCATTGTATTTATCAGAAGATTACTTGTATAATGTTGATTCAGCACAATACCCACCTGGAAAACCATGTGGTTGGTGAACGTGTGTTTGGTACAGCGAATCACATACTCTGTCTCCAATTCTGTGAGAGCGACTGGCTCAGGAGAAGACTTGAACAGCGGGCCAAGTTCCCGGAATTCAGGGATGGCAGCCAGTTGCTCTAAAATACAGTAAAAGAGCAGCAGGATTTTCATTCATTGTCAGAATGAAAAAAGACTGCATAATCTTCAGTCAAGTGTAAAGAGAGATTTATTCATTTATTAAAACGGACACAGCCAGCCTCTCCTTGTGATTCAAGGTGGCTTATGATAATAGCTTAAAAACATTTTCAGTTAAAACCAGAAGAAAACAATAAACCCCCAAATCTTTCCCTTCCTCCCCACACCCCTTAAAAGATGCCTGCTGTTCAACCCCCCTCAAAAGCCCTGGCAAAAAAGCAGCTCTCCAAGGAGGGGCTTCCCCTCACCTCTTCAGGGAGCCCATTCCAGAGAGCAGGAGCCAGGATGGGGAAAGCCTGGGCTCTGGTCAGCGCCAGACAGGCCATCCTAAGAGGTGGGCTAGCCAACAGATGGCTGCCTGAAAACCATATCTGGCACCCAGGGACATATAGAAAGAGATGGTCTTTCAAGACAGGGAGTTATCAAGAGAGAAAGTTATGAACAGTTAGCTCTGCTTCTGGAGAGGAGCCATAGCTCAGCGAGAGAGCACACCGTGAAGGTCCTGCCTTCAATCCTTAGTACCCGGGCTGGGAAAGATCCCTACTGAAACCTTGGAGGGCTGCTTCCATAATGGACAATACCAGGCTCAGGATTAAATGCTCCGATTCAGTTTTGTATGCTGTGATTTCTAGCACATGAACTCTCCACTTCAGGGTTTTCTAGAGCAGTTCCAGAACTGAAAAGAGATGTGAGTACTCCACACTACATACATATATACAGCACCCAGGCAATTCAAGTTCCGTATCTCCTTTCCCAAATACAAGGGGAAGTCATACCTTGGAATATTTCTTGTCGGGTGGCTGCCACTTTCTCTGGCTGCTTCACTGCAGAGATAGGAATATTTTCTGTATAAGGGAAATAAAAGTACTGTGTGTTAGGTTAGATACTTAGAAAAGGGAAATAAAGTATCAGTTTTGGAACAAGAAGTACGTTTATTACCATAATAGAAGATTATTTCACCAAAATTCTGATCAGATGGCAGACCAGGACAAACTCACACTAAACTATCCCAAACACTTTTTTAATGGGTTTTTTTGGGGGGGGGGGGGCGGTATTTTGTGTGTGTGTATGTTTGCACCTGGAAGTCATGTTAACCTCTGGTGACTGAACCCTACTGGGAGCTTGGAGGTTATTCAGAGAAGTGGCCGAATAAGGCCTGCCTCTGTCCGCCCAATGACTGTTGGTAATCCAAGGAGGTCTTCCATCTTATTACTAACCACAGCTGACCCTGCTTAGCTTCCGAGATCTGACGAGATTGGCTTGCCTGGGCTATCCAGGTCAGGGCAACTATCCCAAAAAAATTTAAATGAGGAAGTTGTGCAATCTGTAGCATCACAGCTGCTAGAGCTGAAAAAGTTCTATGAATCTGAACATCTTCGAGAGAGCAGAGAGACTGGGAAGAGTCCCAAGAAATGTTCTAGGCACTGTTGAGAAAGGTTTCCTTCACAGTTCTTCTATTACCTATTCTTTGTTCAGTGATGGGGGTGGTTGCCAAAGGAACAGACTTCAGGTCAAAAGGTTTCTCTGAGGGTTCCAGAGTATACTGATGTAACGCCCTCTCTAGCCCAGGGATAGAAACTGTTAGTCCTGGAGGAAGAAATAGGGACAAAAAAAAAAAAAATCAAATCTGCAGGAAATGAGACAGCTCTTTGCCAGCTTATAAATCAGAGCACAATTAACTCTTTACATCTGCTTTTCCATATGTCCACATCTACAAATGTACTTAAAGAGCTTGGATTTTAGCCAATTTAATCCCCTACAGTTTCACTGGGCTGCAGATCAGGCCACAAGCAACTACCCACTGCGACTCTCACTATCCAGACGCTGCTACCTCTATGCTCAGAGGCAAACCCATTCTCAGTGAATATCTGCATTTCAGGAAAAAAACCCCAACAGAAGGATACTTATGGAAATGGCTCTTCTCTCTAGAGCAGTGTACAAACATCTGGCATACATCTGTTTGCATTTAGGGCTAAAGACAGCAGGCACAGAGGCATGGCGATACATCACTCTATGGCCTAATCGGATAATGTACACTGCCACATAAAGGGGAGCCGATCTGGAAATTGGGATCAAATCCCTGTCTGCCTTTCATGCTGTGCTGAACTATTTCTGCTGACCTAAAGATATAAAATGGCATTAACTGCCTGTAACCAAACAGCCTTCTGGCCCTCAGTTCAATCAGCAGATGTTTAAATCATTGTTGCTGCACTGTAATGCAGTACATGCCCAGCTGTTTTGGGGGGCATTTAGGCCTTCCATATTTCCTTTGTTCCTGCTCCCTGTTCTTAGCTAGTCCTTGGCTATATAATGACTACACTGTTCCACTTTAAGATATTAAGTGAGGAGTTAAATTGGAGAATACATAATACTCAACTGGGACAGAAGGGAAATCAGCCTGCATGCACTTTTATGGGGGGGGGGGTAGAGATGCTTAGGGACACTAATAGTTGTATTAAAGGGGGTGCAGAAATATTCATTTATTTACAGTATTTATATACTACCTCTCAATCGACCCATTCAGGGTGATTCACAAAGTAAATGAGACTAAGAATGTTGAGTACCCAGGGTGAAAGAGTCCGGGATCCAAGAAAGCCACTCAAATCTGCATCTTGTCTTCAGTCCTTCCCCACCCTGTGTGTCAGTCTTTTTCTCTCTCATACATGGTTTTGAACAATGTTTGTATTCATATAAAATTGGCCCTGAGCCACTGGGCTAGGGCAAACTAAACCAGCCAACCTTCAACTATAGCGTGGCCAATTCCAGCGTCCTTTTGAGAGTTTTCCGATAAAAAATAATGCACACCCCAGCAAGTAAAAGTAGGACATTTTACTTTTTTTAAAAACCAGATATGAGATCCGTGCCCTGTTCTACCCATGCGGCAGAATGAGGTGGTAGAGAGCTGATATAGCAGAAAGGCCTAAAGATAAGGATTTAAATTCTGCAAAGTTTGTCTAACAATAAATAAATTAATACTTTTTGTACATGGGCCTAGGTTATAGCATTCTTTCAGATACCGCTTTTTTTAAAAATTGCAGATAGTTTTTTTTTCCCATTGGGAGAGAGCTTAGGGTTGCCAACAGCCTGGAGAAAAAACATCCTGTCCCTTTAATAAAAGGCTTAATGTGTGGAAATGGGCAGGTGAAGCTTTTCATGGTATGAAGGTAAACAGCCATCACCTGGTAAATGACATCCCATTAAGCCTCTATAAAAGGGACAGGGCATTTCCCCCAGGCTGTTTACAACCGTAGGAATGATTTAAAAATCTGTCTCTTCCCTCCTGCAGCTTGAAACGGTTCAACCATTTTGCCTCCTCCAAATCCTATCATCTCACTGTGTGGCATGTGTACACCGGCCCCATTCCACAAACCACACAAAATATTTAAGCTTCTAGTGGTTCTTCTGCTCGGCATCGTTGGGGGGGGGGGGGGTGGCTTGTGTGCGTCAAGCAATAAACAATTTCATCTTTTAAAAAGCCACCACATCTGCTTCTCAGTTACCATTCAGAATGTATCCAGCATTTAGTGCTTTTTGCTTCTGCTCCAAGACACTTAGGTAGAAGGTGGCCCTGTCCCGGACTTCATTGTCATCATCCATCACACATCTGAAATCGAAATCAGAGAGCTCTGCTCAGAGTAAAGCATCTAAATTCACGCAGTCCCATCTAGAATGTTACCCCAGCACAGATGGACAAGCCAGCTTGGCACTGGAAAGGTCAGAGCAGCAGTGGATACCCAGGCATGAGGTGAACTTCTCACCCAGTGCCCTTTAAGACTATTTATAGTACTGAATATAGTAGAATCTGCACTGGATGCCAGTGTTTTGGATCCAACAGAATGTTCCTGCCGATGCAACCATTTTCATTCATGAAACATGGAACATGACTCGCTCCCTTGCAATTGCAAATGCCCCTGAAAGACCCAAGCCAGTATTTAGTACACGCAGAGCTGGGGCAATATCTTGTTTACTTATTTAATTTATACTCCACCTTTCTCCCCAATGGGGACTCAAAGTGGCTTACATTGTTTTCATCTCCTCTGTTTTAACCCCACAACAACCCTGTGAGGTAGGTAAGGTTGAGAGGATGTGACTGGCCCAAGGTCACCCAGTGAGCTTCCGTGGCAGAGTGGGGATTCAAGCCTGAGCTTCCCAGATCCTCGTCTGACACTCTAATCACTGCACCGCACTGGCCGTTTGGAGGCCCCACCACTGCACTGCACTGCGGAAACCCTACCTTCCTCGAACATCTTCTAATCTGCCATTTAGATTAGAGGGGACAAGATGAGGAAACGGCACAATCTCTTTTGTGAAAAGTGAGCCTAAGCTGCCAAATCATCTGGTAGCACTGCAAGGTCTGTGCTGGCATTTTTTTGTTTATGTTCGAGTCCCTGAAAATGTCCCACCTAACCCACATGAGATGCCACAGATCAAACTGAAAAGCTTTGCAAGTATGATTCTATGCAAAGGAATTTGAATTCATTAAATGTCCGCTACAGTTTTTACATCCACTCTATTTTCACTAATTTTAGATTTTTACTTTACAGTTTTCTGTTTGGTATTTTCTGCTAATTTTGCATTTGCCTTCCTCTGAAAGATGTGGTTTTTAGAATCTACAAAGCAAAAGCCTACCATTTCTAGTGAAAAACTGCTTTGTACACCTTCTTATGCCTTAAGTTGGTTATATATTCAAACAACTGACATCCTATGTTTCAGCACTGCCTGTACTCGCTGCATTCAGATCTCACAATAAATTACAATTAAATTAAGATGGGTAGCCGTGTTTGTCTGTAGCAGTAGAAAAGAGCAAGAGTCCAGCACCTTAAAGATTAACAACATTTGTGACAAGGTATGAGTTTTTTTAAAAAAATGACTCACAGAAGCTCATAGGCTGCCACACATTTTGTTAGTCTTTAACGTGCTATGGGACTCTTGCTCTTTTCTATAAATAAATTGCAACTGAGCACAAACACAACTAATTGCCGTGGCTGCACACTACTCCCGTTATGTGTGGATCTTGACTGAAAACCTCCAAGTGTGATCAAATAACTTGTTTGCCCAGGTGCCTGAATCCAGACATCAGGGGAAACTAAACTGATCAAACTGAGAAGCTTTCAGTCAAGCCCTGCACGCAAGAGGAGGATGTAGGAGGAATGCCTAACCATGCCAATGAGCCGCGTCCATGCCCAATCACAGCTTCGTTACGGCTTGTCATGACGTCTGAATGCAGCCAGTGTCCAAGGACATGGGTCTAACAGTCCTAGACCCTGACAAACCAGATGGCTCTCCCATGCGACAAGGAAGCCAGGGCAAATGATTGTGTGCATTTGTTTATTTGGAGAAAGTCAGTCCCTACATCATGCCCAGTCCATGCAGTCCAAAAACGTAGGGGATTTCAACCTACACTGGTCATCCTCCTGCCCGCACACTACTCGGAGTAAACAGGACCAGGATAGGATACACATTCTGCACATCCGGCATCCAACAGAGCTGTCTCAACAGAGGAAAGGTGCCCTTTTCCCCCCAGGGAGAGTTCCTTCCAGTTCTGGTAGCATGTTGCGGTACTGGAGGCAACTGCTGTGTAGACATATCCTCATATATTTTTGGCTGACCTCCCAAAACGTTCTACATCAGCTGCTATGTAACCACAGCTCACCTCTTCAGCAACACTATGATGCTTGGCAACACCTCCTCATTCTGAGCCCCAAACTTGGCCAGGGCACTCACAGCACCTGGAGAAAAGCAGAAAAAGAAAAGGGAAAGCTCAGCCGGGAAAGAGAGTCTAAAAAGATCCTTAGAGGGTCATTTTTATAACCTATTTGGACAGAATAATTTCCCCCCAAAATTTGCCATAGCCAAGCACAGATTAAGAAAACAGCCACATAAAAGTTTCCATAATTATCTGAAAGCTTCAGCAATGGCATTATATGAAAATACATGAGAGACCCAACAGGCCTTGCTGGGGCATTGCATTTTCCCTCCCTCATGGCTCAGTGGTAGAGCATCTGCATGACATGCAGGGGGTCCCAGGTTTAATCGCCTGCATCTCCAGTTTAAGGGATGAGGTAGTCGGTAATGTGAAAGACCCCTGCCCTATTATCTACCCCTACCTGATGCCAGTCGGAGTGAACAATACTGTCTTTGATGGACTGATGGTCTGACTCAGTATAAGGCACTTTCATGTGTATCTCATTTCCTCTTTCACTTCCCTGAAAGCCCCCATGGCCTTTCCCCTATTACTGCTACCATCTCTCTTTCCCACCAACCAGCAAACTTATCTTTATCTGCCCCATCTTCAACTTTTCCTCCCTCTGTCCCTTTTACTAGGACATACTATGACCCAGTTGTGTAGTGCTGGACTTGCAAGAACTTGAAAGGGCACCTCACTTCCCTCTGCATTCCCTTTTCCACATTATTTCCTCTTTCTCTTCTCCTGGCAACCCCCATATGCATACCTTTTCCTGTTTCCTTCCTTCTCACCCACTAGCCAACCTACCTTTTATCTTCCCCTGCCCTGTTTTAAGAGCATAACGAGAGCCCTGCTGGATCAGACCAGTGGTCTACCTAGTCCAGCACCCGACCTCACACAGCAGCCAACCAGATATTCTGGAGATCCAACACAGGTTCCCATTAGTCACCATGGCTGGTAGCCACTGATAGACCTCTCCTCCTTGAATCTGTCTAATCCGCTTTTAAAGCCATGTATGCCTGTGGCAATCACTACATCCTCTGGCATTCATTCATTGTAGAAAGAAGTACTTCCTTTTCTCTGTCCTGAATCTACTGTCCATCTGCTTCATTGGATGCCCTTAAGTTCTAGTGTTTTGGGAGAGGGAGAAAAATTTCTCTTTGTCAACTCTCTCCACCCCATGCATAATTATATAAGCTTCTATCATGTTCCCCCCTTAGTCGTCTCTTTTCTAAACTGAAAAGTTCCAGACTCTTCAGCCTTACCTCATAGGAAAGGTGCTCCAGCCCCCTAATCAACTTGGTTGCCCTCCTCTGTAGTATTTCCAGCTCTGCAATGTCCTCTTTGAGTTACTGTGATGTCATTTTTGAGTTATGGCACACAGTATGAACAGACAAGACAAATAGGTATCCACAGATTTGGCCACGCTGAGAATTAGATAAATTGATATCTGAACTCTACCTGCCTGTACCTCAGACAGAGGATGTTCACTGGTGTCTTCTTTGCATGGAAAACATTCAAAACGAGAAGCGATTCGCTTCTCTGTTCTTAATTTAATTCTGAGCCAGAAAACTCCCATTACTCCAAAGGGCACATACCTTTCCAGTTCACATACCTGCCCTGACCTCTTCGTGTTCCAACACAACTCTGTTGTAAATGAAACGAATGTATTTCGAAGGGTTGTTGGTTTTGGGCCCTTCCTGACCCAGGAGGTGGAGAATGCGGGTAGCCAAGACAGTGAACTCGCAGTCCTCAATGAATTCGCACAGGTGAGACAGGCCGGTTTCCTTGCTCTCAGAGTTCTCCTCGATGATGCTGATGATGCATTCAACGATGGCTCGTTTGTACTCAAAGCCACCCTAGATATCAAATGTGCAGATCAGAAATCAGGAAACTGAACATGCAGAGCATGCAGTCCCACCGTGGCTTCCTAAAAACTCCAAACTACTCTACAGTCAACCTTCAGCAGAGTTTCAGAACAAGGCGGGGTAGCAGCACACTGAGCTATTGCCTGCATTGCTTAGCAAAGAGCTTGGAATCATAGGGATTTAAGCTCTCATTTTTTTAAAAAAAAATCTTCCTCTGGCTGGCTTTATTTGTATGCCATAGATTTTTCATTAGTCACTTTTTCCACCTGAAAAAGAAAGGTATATAAATATAACAAAAATATTAGTTTTTTAAAATTTAATTCTTATGGGTGAGAGCAGAAATTGGAGAAGTTTAGAGACAGAGTTCAGTGGAAAGCAAAAGTAGCCTTATTAGGGCCTCCAGGAGTCTAAACACTGTCCTTCTGCATGCTGGACCTTCCTGCTGTTCCAAGCTTCATGACTCTACTAAATAATAGACCCAACAGACCAACTGTAATCACAGTATCTGCATAAAAAATAAAAACCTGTATCAAACAGAAAGTAAAGAGAGGCAGGAAGGTGCGACAGCCATCAGCACACATGGCTGCCTTATATGATGGGGTCTTATCAAGGTCACTCCTGTCTACTTTGACTGGCAGTGGCTCCCCAGGTTCTTAAGCAGAAGTCTTCCACATCATCTTCTACCTGACCCTTTTCACTGGAGACGGCAGGGATTGAATCTGGCGTCTTCCGCAGAAGCCCGTGCTCTACCACTGAGCCATGGCCCCCTCCCTGAAGGGACACGCTCTAATATTTCTGTGGTCATCATTCCAGTGAAAGGTGTTTGTGCAAGTTTCAAAATGGCATATGGCACGATCTCTTCTTCAGCGTACATCTGGGCATGGATGCATTTTAAAAGATGAAATGAAATGCACAGGAAAACTAGGAAGCTACGTCTTGCCAGACACCTTGTGAGCGCTGAGCTACACAATATATTTTTTTTAGTGAGGCTTAGATCAAACTTAAGGGCCATGGTGGCTCAGAGGTTAAGACGCTGAGCTGCAGACCGGAAGGTCGGTAGCTCGGCAGTTGGAGACCCGAGTGCTGTGTGATGGAGTGAGCTCCCATCTCTGGCCCCAGCTCCTGCCAATCTAGCAGTTCGAAAGCAAGAAATTACAAGTAGATAAATAGGTACCACTTCAATGGAAAGGTAACAGCGTTCCGTGCACCTCGACGTCTAGTCATGCCAGCCACATGACCACAGAAAAAGTCTTCAGACAGCGCAGGCTCTTTGGCTTGGAAACAGAGATGAGCACTGCCCCCTAGAGTTGGATTCGACTGGCTTTCGAGCAAGGGAAACCTTTTCAGATCAAACTTGCTCTCTCCTCAGCCAAGCAGTAGCTGACAGAAAAGTCATTTTTAAAGTCTGTGGGGCCCTGATTCTGCTGGGGAATGCAGCATGGGTGGGAGGCGCTCCTGCCTTCCCCTCTGCCCTGTTTTTCCAAGAAAGTTATTTGCCTTGTTTTGGAGCCGCACACGGATTATAGGGCAAATAACTCCCCCCACCCTGAAACCCCTTCCTCCCCACACACCATGGTCCCCATCTGAATCAGGTCTGCAGGGAAAGTGAGCTGGGTCTGGGGAGGGAACCCAAATCAGACTTTTAAAACCCCCACATTGCGTAGTTTGGCCCGGAGTCCAGTGTCATTACGTCCGTCATTTCTCTCACATAGCCTTCCAATCTGGGCTATGAAACAAACACTTTTTTTTAATATATTGTGACAATAAGATGGACCAGCTATGCTTACCTCCTCGCGGAGCATTGTGAAGAGGAAGTTCATGAGGACCGAATGCTTGCGTGGATACTTCTGACACAGGGCACTGATAGCCTGCACCACGACGACCTGGGCGCATTTTGGAATATGAACAAACACACCACGTCAGCCCCTCTCTACAACACAAAGCTAAATAAAGACCTAAAATGAAAGGAAATTCTATCCGTGCCTTGAATTCATCCGAGATTTCAGACATGAAGGAGGAGATCTGCTTCATGAGCCGGTCGATGCTGCTCTCGCTGCCTGTTTTCAGCAGGGTTGTGATGGCCAGGGTGGCAATGCTGCGGTTGGAGTCGGTCACGAGGTTCTCCAAGTCCAGGTTACAGGCAGTCACGGCAGACGGGTGCTTCATAGCGACCTGGCAGAGAGGAAATGGAGTTCACTCCCTACAGGCAAGACAACTGGGTGCCCCTCGAGCCTGCACATCAGATCATCCATACACTTTGCTTACCTACGACCTCCACTGACACACCTTGCTCTCATTCTGCAAGCTCCAAGAGACCATCCCAGTTGACCTTACTGTTCCAGGTATGTCAGAATGGGGGAAGTGCGGGGAAAAGGATCCCACAGGAGAACTGACATTATTTCCAGGGGTCCTTCCTTTTTAAAAGTTTACCTCACCTATTCCAGAACCAAGCCCTGGCATCCGAGGCCAAGCCCCACTGAGCATTTGCTTAAATTAATAACAACAATTTATTTTTACACAGTTACGGACAATTGCTTTTTTCCCTCTTTCCCTTGTGTGGCCTCTGGTACTCAGTACCTTTTGTGGTTTCTTACAGACCTCTCTCCTCTTTTTTATTCTTTAAATAGATCCCCATCTATAAAGGCAAACGCATCGGTCACAGAGTTCCAGATTCTCCTTACCTTGTTGAGGGTTCGAACTGCTGCGTAACGAAGGGCTGCCTTGGGAGAACTGCAGAACAACTGCAACACTACAAGGGAGGACAGTTCTGTGAGCGACACGGACACAGCAACAGTCTCTTACGCTATGATTCGCATTGACTCTCATAACCATCATACGGGGAGAGCTGAGAGTCAGAACTTGCAAGAAGGACACGTTTCCGTATTCATAGAGAACTGGGAAGGTTACTAGTCCAGACAGCCAGTGTCAGTGTAGTGGCTGGAGTGCTGGGGCTAGATCTGGGAAGGTCCAGGTTCAAATCCCTACTTGCCCGGAAACTCACCAGGTGACCTCGGGCCAGTCACCTTCTCTCACACTCCACCCTAGGCTGTTGTGAAGATAAAATGGAGGGACCAAGTATGCTGCCCTGAGCTCTTTGGAGGAAGGGCAAGGTAAAATAATAAATGGCCTATGCATGGCACTCCCCTGCGATCTAAGCTGTCCCCCAGAGACTACCACACATTATCCACTTTGGGACAGAAGCCACTTTGGTCAGCCTGATGGATGATCTTGACCTGGGGCGTGATGGGGGGGGGGGAGTGCATCCCTGTTGCTCCTCCTGGCCATTTCTGTGGCATTCGGCACCACTGGCCATGGTGTTCATCAGAGAGGCTGGCTGAGTTGGGAGTGGGGTTTTTCATGCTTCAGTAGTTCTGCTCTCATTCGACTTGCCAATCCCAGGTGGCGGTGCCGCCGGGGACTGTTGCTTGGCCCCATGGCATTTATGCTAAGGGTCCTGCAGGGTTCTATCTTGGCCCCCATGCCATTTAACACCCACATGAAGCTGCTGGGAGAGATCAGGAGATTTGGAGTAAGGTGCAGATGACGCCCAGCTCTGCTTTTTTCTTAACAGCAGAGCCAGGTAGTCAGGTGGGTCTGTGGAAGTCCTGAACAGGTGGCCTGAAGACAGTAAAGAGATGGATGATGGTCAATAAACTGAAGCTTAATCCAAACAAGACTGAGGGTGCTGCTGGTCAGTGCCAAAGCTGCTTGAGGACTGACCCGGAGGGGGATTACTTTCCCCCTGAAGGAACAGGTCTGCAACTTGGGAGTACTGCTGGATCCTGACCTACAGTTGGAAAATCATGGTGTGCGATCTGGCTATAGTAATCCATGCTCCGATCACATCCACGTTAGATTACTGCAATGTACTTTGTGTGGGGCTGCCTTTGAAAATGGTCTAGAAACTTCAGCTTGTCTAAAATGCAGCAGCTGGGCTTTTGTCAGGGGCAGGATACAGGGATCACATCAGCCCAGTGTTAGAAGATATCCAGTGGCTACCCACTTGTTTCCAGGCAAAATTCAAAGGACGGGGTCTTACCCTCAGTGTCTTAAGTGGTGTGGGGCACAGGGTACTTGAAGAGCTGCCTCCTCCAATACTGTCCAGCCTGCCAGCTAAGATCTTCCTCACAAATTCTGCCCTGTGTACCACCGGCCACCTCTGGGGGTGAGGTGGGTGGCAACTGGAGACAGGGCTCTTTCAGCGGCGGCACTGCCATTGTGGCGGCACTGCCCTTGTGCCCTTCCCCTTGAGGCTCACCTGGCGCCTACCTAGCTTTCTTTTAGGTACAAAATGTTTCTTGGTTCACCCAGGCTTTTAATCAAGGGGTTGATATTTTAACCTGTTATTTCAAGCTGTCTGTGGTCCATTTTTAAGATCTTATGTTCTTATGCTTTTTACTGCTAGACTTTAATATCTTTTAATGTTTTGTTTTTTTACTTCATAAGCTGCCTCGGGCAGGTTCTTGAAAACACTACATAAAAATGTTCTAACTAAAGTCAATTGTGCAGCTGCTTTAATTTACTGTCCACCCTTTTGCTTAAGCCCTGGTTTTCTACTTACAGTGGATATCAGTTCTTCCCTTTCGCCACCATTTCTTTTTCTTGCAACTGCTAGGCAGGCCCCCTTCCCAGAGCCACAATGCCCGAATGCCCCTCCACTGACGTTGCTCCCCAGCACAGGCTTTGCAGGAAGACCCAAAGGCTTGGCAAGCCCCTACATGGAGCCCAGCAGGGAGCCAACTTCTACTGACGGCCAGATTAGACCAGCCCTAGGTCATCAGTCAGCCAAACCAACTCATGTGGAGAATCAGCCAGCAAGCCTCCCCATCCCCTCCCCTTTGCAACCACAAAACGATCAGAGAGCAAAGGCGTTACCAGACACAGCAGGTGCCAGCTCCTTGGCTGTGCAGCTGGGGAGGTTAACGATGGCAGAGGCAGCTTCATACACCACCATCTCATGCTTGTTCCTTAGGCAGTTCTCAATGAAGTCAAACAGTGGGCTGTCACGGCTGAGACAGTTAAAAAAACAAAGAGACAACGATGGCTACTTTACACACGTGTGCTTTAACTTGTGGAGAGTCAACTGAAGGAATTTATTACCCTAAAAAGCATGGTGAAGTGATACAGACATTCTACCTGTGGTATCTAAGGCAAATACTGGGGGGAGGAGATAAGGCATGAATGGAGGATTGCCATCCTCCAGACGGGGGCAGGGTTTCCCCCACTTTCAGTGGCAGGAGCCCCGCCTCCAAAGAGCCCCGCCACGCCCAGCATGATGATGCCACCTGTAGGTGACATCATTGCACCGGACACATCATGCTGGTGACGCTCTAGTGTTTGGGTAAAAACTCTATGGTGACCAAGGAGGTTTTTTTAGCGCATCCCCTGAATGACATGCCCGGTGCAATAACATCACTTCTGGGTGATGCCGTCGCAGCATGTGAGCTTCACACATGCACCAGAAGACCCCAGGAGCCAGGCTGGAGTCCCCCGCTAGGTCACAGGTAAGACCTGGCAACCCTAAATGAGTGGGTTCAAAGGACAACAAGGGGAGAAAAGAGATTTTATACTGTTTTATTCAGAAGAGACAATAAGGCAATGGCACAGAGGAGAACACATTTTACAGAAAGACCCAAGTCTTTGGGAGGGGCTGTAGCTCTGCGACAGAGGGCGTGTTCTGCATGCCAAAGACCCCAGTTTCAATCTCTGGCATCTGCAGTGAAAGAATCCTGGGTAGTGAGTATCTGGAAAATCCCTTCTCCGCTTGAGACCTTGAAGAGTTGTTGCCAGCCAGAGATGACCCCAAGCTAGAAGGAACAATGATCCAGCTTGGTATAAGGCGGTTTCATATGTTTAAACATTTCTGTACTGGAGGCAAGCAGGGAAAAATTGTCTTGGACACGTGAGCCTCACTTGCTGGCTTTTCCCAAAAAATGGCTGGGTTGAATATGGAAGAACCACTTCAGATCACTGTTACTACTTCCAGGTCTTGTCCATTTCATGACAACAGGGAAGCTAACAAGCCTCACAGCTGCATGCTCTCCCTTCCACTTTCCTCCATGTGCCATCTAAGAAGTTACCTCAATTCTGAAAAATGTGTCGGTAACAAAGCTAACAGGAAATCACCATTACTGTCCAGAGATAATGGGATATGCCTGCAATACACCGCCCAGGGCAGGGCACGAAGGGTATCCTTTATGAGAAAGGCAGAGGTCCTTACCCTCCAGCTTCTTCCTCGAGCAGTTTGCTGGCTACCCGGATCATCATGCAGTAGGCAAAAGGTGATTTCAGACCCTGCCGCATGAACTTGCTAAGCATCTTGTTCACCGCCAAGCGGTCGTTCTTGCGCACGTGGTACAGCAAGCCAAGTGCATGGTACTGGAGAGGTAAGCAAAGAAGGTGGGCAACGGAGCATTACCAAAGGCACACCACGCAGCCAGTGATGTCCTCCCCCCTCCCCCCAATAAAACTAACCCAGAAAGGCACGAGTGAAACCCAGGATCATTACCAGTTTCAATGGGTTTTGTGTGGCTTTACGGTTCTTACTTGGACCATGATATTGTCGCTGGAAGCTGCCTCCTGAGCCTCGTTCACCCAGCGTTTGACCACATCAAAATTGGTCTTCAGAAGGTGCTGTGAGGGAAGCAAGCCAGAGAAGCGCATCAGGAATGGGCATCGTGTCAGTGCACTGGGGGCAGGGGGGGAACTGGAATAAACTTCGGGTTCTCTGGCTTGTGCCAAACCAAAGCTAATTCTGTCTTCCTTCTCTCTCCATGCATTATTTGAACCCAAATGAGAAGCAACTGATGCTTTTAATACCGTTTGGCAAAAAGGCCTAAAGCTTCAGAGTGATATTGTTATGACTGCTTCCAAAAAACAGAACGATGGCCCAACAAGCTTCTTCTTAGGATTGCAGAGTGCATTTTGAGAGCCAGTGTGGTAAAGTGGTTGAGAGTGTTGGACTAGAATCGTAGGAGGCTTGGGTTCAAATGCCCACTCATGCCATGGAACCTCACTAGGTGTCCTTGGGCCAGTTACACTTTCTCAGCCTAGCCTACCTCACAGGGTTGTTGTGATGACAAAATGGAGGAGAGGAGAATGGCATAAGCTGCTTTGGGTCCCCATTGGGGACAAAAGGAATTACATAATTTAAAAAAAAAATCTCCAGTGATGTTTCCTGTTTTTAAAAATGTAACATTGCCATTGCTACAGCTGACACCAGACAATGTACCACTCCCACCCCTACATACAGCCCTGGCTTAGGGCAAGGACTCCAGAAGCATCAACGTACCACGGAGGACACCAGGGCAGAGCTGGACACACTGGGCACCTTGTCCACAATTGCCTGCTTCATATAGCGCTCAATGGCCTGCAGCATGCTGCTCTGTGGAGAAGACAAAACAGCTCTTTGGAGAAGAGGTGACAGGACTTCGAGGAAGGGCGGCGGAGAGCAGACTGAAGGACCAAGCCATGTAGGAGGCCACGGAAGGAATTCAGGGGAGAACCCTCCCCCCAAACAAGAAATGGGAAATGCAAAATGATATGTGTGTGTATTGGGGGGGGGGGGGGGGGAGAAGACATACAGAGGAGGCCATCTAGCAGCATTTAAGCAGCCGGCACTTACATCAGTGATCTGGCAAAGAGCTCGCACAGCAGGGCCTCTGTAATTGTCATCCTTCCCAGTCATATCTTTTGTTAAACTGGAAAAAAAAAAGATTGGGGAGGGGTGTTTAATGTTTTGAATTTATGCAACCAGTTTTTGAAATGAGCAGACAACCGCTGAAAGACTTGCAAGAACTGAGCAAAGTAAGCATGCTCTCAGCAGTTAGGGGGAAAAGAGAAGTAAATGAGATAATGTGTCTATGTTGTATGAAAATGGCATAGCCCTATGGCCACACAGTCAGTGTATACACACCTGCATTGGCAGATGATGCAAAGAATTTGTTCCGGTTTGCCTACAGACAGTGACAGGCCACCGCACTGTAATAGTTTAGCTACAATGTTTGATGTCATTCTTTCTTAAGCTGGAACATACTTTGACATATGCATAGCAAATGATGTTTTGCGGGTGGCGGTAGAGGGGAGAGAGAAAGTGGGCAGGAGCATTCCAACCCACCTATTAAACTTCAGCATCTGTGTTTTAACAGACACATGACCTCTCACCAACTGTGCCATTCATCGGCATAATTCTCTGTAGGTATTTCAGCCAACCCTGCGAGGCTAAGAGGAAATGCACGCAACTAAGAAAAAAGTGCCGAGAGATCAGCTCAGCAAGGACTCACCTGCTCGTTACAATGATGACATCCTCAGCAATGCTGGACATCTCTTTGATGGTCAGGTAACACATTCTGCGGAGAGTTGGCTGGTGTGAAGAACCACAAACAAGAGTGTTAGGGAGCCACTGCTGTTGAACTCCAACCATTCTGCTGTTGGATTCCCCTTCATCTTCACCACACTTTTGAGACTGCATCTGACTGATAGCACAGGCAGCAATCCTAAAACATTTTTGGAGTAATCCCCACAGAAAAGGAGGAGGAGATTGGATTTCTACCCCGCCCTTCACTTGGAGTCTCAGAGCGGCTTACAAACTCCTATCCCTTCCCCTACCCACAACAGACACCCTGTGAGGTAGGTGGGGCTGAGAGAGCTCTTTCAAGAACTGTCCTTGAGAGAACAGCTCCGACAGAGCTATGGCTTGCCCAAGGTCATCCAGCAGCTGCAAGTGGAGGCGTGGGGAATGAAGAGCCCGGTTCACCAGGATTAGAGTCCGCGCACTTAACCACTACAACAGACTGGCTCTCTGAGTTAACATGTATAGGATTACACTTTAAGTTGCTCCTTCCACAGTTTTATGAGATGCTGAATATCCTCTAAATGGAGAGTGTTCAATCCTACAAGGAGTTACTTTAGTCTAAACCAGGGGTGGGCAAACTGTGGCTCGGGAGCCGCATGCGGCTCTTTCACATATATTATGTGGCTCCCGTCAGGGTGGCTGGGAAAGCTAAATATCATTAGCAAACAAACATCATTGGACAAATTAATATCATTATCAATATCTGCTTTTACCCCTTTTGTTATTATTTTTGGCAGTCTCATTTAATGTTAATAAAAAGCAAATTTGCTTATTTTCCAATAAAAGCAGGTAATATGTGTTCATGTCTTGTCGCTCTCAAACATCTGATGTTTATTCTATGCGGCTCTTATATTAAGCAAGTTTGGCCACCCCTGTTCTAGGTGGCTCTTACGCTGAGCAAGTTTGCCCACCCCTGGTCTAAACCCATCGAGATGTGTATAGGATTGCACTGAAAGAGCAGGCAGACTTGGCAAACAAGGAAGTTATGTTGGAGGGCACATACGAGGATAAAAGCCCACCTTCTACTAAGTCAGACTATCCAGCCCAGTTTTGCTCCCTCTGACTGCCGGTGGCTCTCTGAGATCTCAGGAACCAGATGACCTGTTTTGTAGTCTTGGGCATGCAAAGCATGTGCTCCCACAACAGGAGAAATCTCAGATATTCACAGAACAGATCATACAGGGTTTTTCCCCCTAGGACGGGAGGAAAAAACAGAGAGGGGGACAGGCAGCGAGTCAGCAGGCATTGAGTCAGCAGCTTCTGCCAGGCATAGCGCTGCACTCAGACCTGCAGACTCACTAGTTTTGGGTCAGTTACGATCTCTTGGCCTCCATGCACCATTCGTCAAACAGGAAGCCTCTGCTGTGTAAATAAATGGCACTTTCCTGTCTTCCCATTTTTGTACAAGCATTTACCATTTACGCTATCTGATCTGACTAAGAGATGATCTCAGAATATACACTGTCTGCCCAAATCCAGCTAACCAGTTTCCATACCGCTTTCTCTTTCACGTGAGTCATCTCCTTTCCCAGCTTACTTGCATCTAGTAAATACAAACATCTAGCTTCAAAAGCAGCCTCCCCAATGCCAGGACAGAAATCTACAAATGACCCCCGTTTGTGGGTCGCAAGCACTGTTCTGTCCCTTATGGTGAGCAGAGTAGCTTGGAATATTTTCTCCACAGTAAAGCAAAACAAGGTTTTTAAAATATGGGAATCTGTTAGTCTTTGTTTCACAAAGGGAGTAGCCTCATTCCCTCAAGCAGGTGGGTTCCCTGAGTATTATTTAAACCAACCCTTAATTTTAAAGCAACGCTCAGTTTGCACCTTGCATATAATAAGACAAAGACAGAGAGGCAAGCAGATGTTGCCGAAACAAAACCATGGAATGAGCGGGATGGCACGCTTCACACTACTTTTACTGGCTTCACCTGGACTTTTCAAAGAAAACGCTATGGACTAGAGGGTCTCAGCTGCCAGTGGCCCTTGGGCCAAACCTGTCCGTTCATTCCCCAGTATCATCAGCTGGTTCCACCAACTGCCCACTTAGGAGGTCAAAGAGTGGGGTGAATGAATAGCATATGTGGCAGTGGAACTTTACAGCTGTCTTATTTGGTATAGGCAATATGGGGCTTTGATCTACCACTCTCCATTCCTTTGTCAGAGCAGCCCTCTGGTAGCTGTTGGAACTGGGCTATACTCTAGATTTCCACACTCTTGCACCTCCCTTTCTATTGACACTGATATGCGCATGGTATAAGCACAAGACTTACATCATTGGACTGGAACAGTTTGGTCATTGCAAAGAAAGTTTCAGTAGCTTCCATCACGCCAAAATGTTCTCCCTAAAATGGGAATATATATATATTGCTGGTAACTGTGCTGGTAGACAAAAATCAACCACTGCTAGCATTTCCAGAAAAAGCACAACAGACACTGTCAGCAGTTGCCTTGAGCTCATGTCAACAGTCCACCTCTGCTGAGAGGAGAAGTCAGCAACAGCCAGCTTCCTACCCACAAGGAATCACTTTTACAGCTGCCTCAGTCCATGTGGGAGTCGCCTGGTGAGAGTGCACGGCTGCCACCCACTCCACCACCCAGCCAGCCCGGAGGAAAAACAGAGGAAACTGCCCTGCAATTCACAACCTGCTGCAGATGCTGTTGATCCAGCAGTTTCCCCCAAGCAATACTGTGTAAAGCACAAGCCTTTCAACGTTAAGAAGCAGACTAGTTTCATCGACAGAAGGAAGGGTGTGTCCGTCAAAAAACAAATACTCCCCATTACCTGGTTGATCAGGTACAAAATCTTGGTGAGGATATGAGCACATTTCCGAGGGTTTATAGGTGTCTCATTGAATACTCGAGCCTATGAGGAAAGAGGCATGCAAATGAGATCTCCGATGATGCCACAAGCAGGGGGGAAAGGGCAGTTTTTAAACAGTGTTTTAAAGGAACTTACCTCTTGCAGCACAGCACTTTTCTCCAAATTCTGGAAAGGATTGGAACCCCCACCTGCAACATAAAAACATCAAATTCTGTATACTCACTAGGTGAGAAATTAATTGGTGGCAGAGCTTGACAACGGCTGACGTTAGTCAGCTTGTTTAGTACAAACAAGTTTCTGAAGGAACAGCACCAGAAACTGCAGCTGGAATAATAAGAAGAACAGAAAACGCAGTTACTTTTATCTTAATTGTTATGTGCTCCTTTTAGGAGTGCACACTGAAATCTGCCAGGAACCGGCACTGGTTGATGACTGAATGCCAATTCTTGCTCACATCACAGTGGTTTAACCATGACTAGACAAGCCACAGGTCTGCCTGGAGCAACCTCAGATTTTATTTACACCGCCTCTCCACCCAACTTAGGGTCCCCAAGGTGGCAAAACAAGATTAAAAACACATAAACATATAAAACATTTAAGGACAATTAAAACAGAACACAGACACACACACATGAACAGGAAGGGTCAATGAGAATCAGTGAGGGAACGCCATATAAAATAAGAAGTCTCTTCCTGATGGTGTAAGACGATGATAGAAGGGGACAGACAAGTCTCTCTGGGGAGGGAATTCCATAGTTTTCAGAGTAGGGCATTGCCCAGGGAAGTCTGCACTTTCTAACATAAGAGGCTTTCATCATCACCAGATGAGCCTGAAACACCACACGGCAGTGAGCAATTACAACCAGTCCATCTACACGAAGAGAAAGGCACTTGTCCCTTAGGGGCACACAGAGGACACCCTGCTGCTGCTTCTATTGGCCACAGCTCCTCCAACCTAGTAGACACCCATATTTCCTAGCCCTGGTTAATATGTGGATGGGAGACCACCAAGGAAGTCCAGGGGTGTGACAAAGAGGCAGGCAATGGGACACCATCTCAACCCTAAAGGGTCGCCATAATTTGGCTGTGACTTAATGGCAAAAAAAGGTCAGACATTTTCCATTGTGTGCACAGATAACAAGCTAAACCTCAAGTAATTGTCTAAGTAGCAGGCAGATCAGATTGCTTTTGTGATGTATTCATAAATAAATATATTTATACATAAATGAATTTATTTCTAAATGCTGTAATGTGCTTCCCACTGCACAGCTGAAAACAAATCTTGCCAATGGCTTACAAGCTACGAACAAGAGACAAAAAGGGGGGGGGGGATGGAAATAGGAATAAGATAAATGAAAAAAAAATGTTTTTTAAAAAAAATGCCATATAGCATTTATAGATGGCACAACTCCAAGTCAGGCTACAGACTCTAGCCTAGAGTACAGCAAGCCTGATGTTATCAGAATGGAAGCTAAACAATAAAGATTCATGTCAAATAAAACTTTCAGAAAGAGCCCAAATGATATGAATGCATTGAATACGTATTACAATAAAAGGTAAAATACACAAGAAATATAAATACAGCCCTTAAGATCAAACGTTTTTACAGGGAATGAGGAACAATGATGATGAAATAAATTATTCAAATTAAAATGAAGATAACATTTAAAATGTGTGTCATTTGGGGGCTACATGATCATACTGCAAGAGTGAACACACCTTTTGCTTAGGGCCTACATAAGATACATTAGAAGACCTTGTGGCACAGCCATGACCCTACAGTGAACTTCCTTGGAGGAAAAGCAAGATAAAAATGTATTTGCGGTTTCAAGGGAACCCCTAAAGCTTGTATCATCATGTAGTTCAGTTCAGTACTTCACTCTGAAAATAGATAGCATTCTGAACTGTATTTATACGGTCCTGCCTTAGCTAGCAGTAATATGTTTAAAATCATTGCACAGGGTAAGAACATAAGGGAAGCCAATGTTGGATCAGGCCAATGGTCCATCCAGTCCAACACTCTGTCACACAGTGGCCAAAAACACCAGGTGCCCTCAGGAGGTCCAGCAGTGGGGCCAGGACACTAGAAGCCCTCCCACTGTTGCCCCCCCCCCCCAAAGCACCAAGAATACAGAGCATCACTTGCCCCAGACCGAGAATTCCTATCTATACCTTCTGGCTAATAGCCACAGATGGACTTCTGCTTCATATGTTTATCTAATTACTTCCTGAAGCCGTCCATGCTTGGAGCCGCCACCACCTCCTGTGGCAGTGAATTCCATGTGTTAATCACTCTTTGGGTGAAGAAGTACTTCCTTTTATCCATTCTAACCCGACTGTTCAGCAATTTCATGGAGTGCCCATGAGTTCTTGTATTGTGAGAAAGGGAGAAAAGTACTTCTTTCTCTACCTGCTCTGTCCCATGCATCATCTTGTAAACCTCTATCATGTCATCCCTCAGTCATTGTTTCTCCAAGCTAAAGAGCCTTAAGTGCTTTAAACCTTCTTCATAGGGAAAGTGTTCCAACCCTTTTATCACTCGAGTTGCCCTTTTCTGCACTTTTTCCAATGCTATAATATTCTTTCTGAGGTGTGGTGACCAGAATTGCACACAGTATTCGAGATGAGGTTGCATCATTGATTTATACAGGGGCATTATGATACTGGCTGATTTGTTTTCAGTCCCCTTCCTAATAACCCCTAGCATAGTGTTGGCCTTTTTTATTGTAGTCGCACACTGTCTCGACATTTTCAGTGAGTTATCTACTATGACTCCAAGATTTCTCTCTTGGTCAGTCTCTGCCAGTTCGGACCCCATCAACGTGTATTTATAGTTAGGATTTTTGGCCCCAGTGTGTATCATTTTGCACTTGGCCACACTGAACCCCATTTGCCATGTTGACACCCACTTGCCCATCCTCGACAGATCCTTTTGGAGAGCCTCACAATCCTCCCTCATTCTCACCACCCTGAACAATTTAGTTTCATCTGCAAATTTAGCCACTTCACTGCTTACTCCCAACTCCAAATCCTTAATGAACAAGTTAAAAAGCATCAGACCGAGTACTGATCCCTGCAGTACCCCACTGCTTACCATCCTCCACTGTGAAAATTGCCCATTTATACTCATTCTCTGTTTTCTATTAATTACCCAGTTTTTGATCCACAAGAGGACTTGTCCTTTTATCCCATGACTAGTGGGTTTACTTAGGAGCCTTTGATGAGGAGCTTTATCAAAAGCTTTCTGGAAGTCAAGGTAAACAACATGTATTGGTTCTCCCTTGTCCGCATGTTTGTTTACTCCCTCAAAGAACACTAACAGGTTAGTGAGGCAAGATCTTCCCTTACTGAACCCATGCTGAGTCTGCCTCAGTAGTTTTTGTTAATCAAAAATACTAATTCTCTTCTTAATAACGGTTTCCACCAACTTACCCGGTATCGACGTCAGACTGACTAGCCTGTAATTTCTCGGATCTCCTCTGGAACCCTTTTTAAAGATGGGGGTTACATTAGCAACCTTCCAGTCAATGCTCCCTCTAAGCTGTGGAGTCTTGTGAGCAAGAATTCTACTCCGTGAGCTACCACCATTAAAGTTGTGAGCGAGCGGTTTGGCTGCTGCATAAATTAGTTTGCTCTGGAGCCATCCTTCTTGAGCTAAGACGAAAATCTGTGAGCCGGAGACTAAAAAACTGTGAGCTAGCTCATACTAACTCAGCTTAGAGGGAACTCTGCTTCCAGTCCACAGGAATGGAGGCAGATTTTAATGAAAGATTACACATTTTTGTCAGGAGATCCACAAATTCACATTTGAGTTCTTTCAGAACTCTTGGATGTATGCTATCCGGGCCTGGTGATTTATCAGTTTTTAAGTTGTCTATCAGTCATGGGACCTCCTATCTCGTCACCTCAATCTGACTCAGGTCGTTCAACACACCTCCCAAAATCAGTGGTTCTGAAGTGGGCAAGCATTTCTCATCTTCCACCGTGAAGACAGAGGCAAAGAATGCATTCAGCTTCTCAGCCATTTCCCTATCGTCCTTCAGTAATCCTTTTACCCCTTGGTCATCCAAGGGCCCCACTGCCTCCCTGGCTGGTTTCCTGCTTCTAATGTATTTGAAGAAAGTTTTATTGTTGGTCTTTATGTTTTTTGCAATATGCTCCCCATAATCCCTTTTTGCCTGCCTGATTACAGACTTGCATTTTATTTGCCACAGCCTGTGTTCCCTTTCATCAACCTCACTGAGACTAGCTTTCCACTGCTTAAAGGAATCATTCATACTTTTTACAGCTTCCATTACATTGTTTGTTAACTATGCAGGCCTTTTTCTATACCTATTTATTGCTTTCCTAACTTGTGGTATATATTTCATCTGAGCCTCTAGGGTTGTAGTTTTAAATAGTCTCCAAGCTTCCCCAATGGTTTTGACCCTTTTTACTTTTCCTTTCAGTTTCCTCTTCACATGTCCCCTCTTTTCAGAGAAGTTACCCCTTTTAAAGTTAAAAGTGATTGTGTCAGCAACTCCCTATTTATACAAATGTTGAACTCAATAACATTATGGTCACTGTTCCCAAGCAGTGCAATCACTTTTACATCCCTCACCAGGTCCTGGGCGTTACTTAGGACCAAATCCAGGATCGCCTCTCCCCTGGTAGGTTCTGTGACCATCTGCTCCACAGCATAGTCATTGAGAGTGTCTAGAAACTCAATCTCTTTTTCCCAACTTGAACACATATTGACCCAAATAATGTGTAGGTAGTTAAAATCACCTATTACCACACAGTTATTTCGTCTAGCTGCTACCTTTAATTCATTCATCATTTTATAATCCTCTGTCTTTTGATCTGGTGGACGATAAACTCCCACTGTTAAGCTTCCTTTTGGGGCCACTATTTCGACTCATAGCATTTCCAGAAGCAGTTCAGTTCCTTAATTTTATCATCCAGGTTCTTTCAAATGCTGCATAACTCACCGAGACCAATATGCATCCAACCAACTTTATTCCAAAGGATTTCCCCTTCCCCTTTTTTACCCAGTAATAACACAATGAGCACTTGGTGAGAACCACTATTCCACTATTGTTCTTGACTAACAGTATGTTCTGGAGCAAACAGTATGATGATTGCAGCACAAAGCAATTGTGGTAACAGACCCTCTTTTATATTATGCTCATCCCCATAGCACTCTGCTGCAAACCTTGACAGTTTAAAGTTATCACCCAAATAACATTTTTTAAAAGCGTACATAAAAGGTACACAGCCCTAGCTTCAAGGAACCAATACTGACAGTAGGACAGATTTTTCTGGGATATGCAGTTACCAGGGAAACGAGATATAACTACATGCAGGTAGCACAACTTACTTCTGCTTTCTCTCCCACACAGCCTTGACATAGACATTCACATTAAAGGACTCGGATAAACTAGGATTTCCCACCTTGAACCGCGATGGAGATCCTGTCCAAAGCAGAACCAGGCGGGACTGGATCTTGCAGTGGGCGCTCCCTCCTTTCCAACTAAACCCCAAGCCCTGACCAAGCACACGCCTGCTTTGCACTGAGTCTGACCCACACTCACCCGACTCCTCATCCTTCTTATCAAACTTCTTCAGCATCCTGTTCCTGGATTCAGAGAAGATGGGGATCCAGCTGTCTAGCTCAGCAGAGGAGACCTAGCCAGGGCGAAGGGAGAGGCAAAGATCCCGGGAGAAAAAGGAATGCTAGGGAAGGGGTACGACTGAGTCGGGATGCTCAGGGGACCCTAACAGGAACGTGTGCGTATACACAGCCCTGAAGCCTTCCTTCCTTCCCAGGCGCCACTTCCTGCCAGCTTGTCACTTGGACACCTCAGCCCGATCGAGGAACGCAAGCGCAGTCGTCTGCTGGTGTGCTGCAGAGGGCGATACGTGGCTGCCAGCACTAGGGCGGAGCTGCAGAGGGGACGGGAGCGTGTCGCCCTTCAGCATCTAGCCAATGGTTGCGGGCAGCGCTTCCACAGCCAGAGGGAGTTGGAGCCTTCCGGGAGCTTTGGGGTCCCGACCTATCTGACTCTTCCGTGATTGGTGAAGCTGCAAAGGAAGAAGGGGCGGGGAAGGGAGGCAAAGACAGGGGAAGGGCTGAAATGCCGTCTGCGGGGGGGGGGGGGGGGGGAGTTGAGTGGGGAGCCAATAGAATGTCTCGCTCGCCCTCTTGTGTGTAAGAGAAGGAAGAAGAAAATAACTCCAAGAAGTCAGCGGAAGGGGGGGGGGGGGGGGAGTACACTATCTTTTTGAAGAAGTCGCGTTGGGTTTTGTGTTTTCTGGTCAAGGATACCGTCTTCGTTAGTACATAGCAAGTATGAAAGGCAAAGAATTTCTCATCGTCACAGCTGTATACCGGAGGGGGGGGGGGATGGCTACATCTGTTGGTTTTTTGCCTCCCATCAACCATAATGGTGTGGAGGTGGATAGAGAAGGTGGCAATACAGTATCATATAATGTAACCATGTCCTGTCACTATCGGCAGCTGCGTCGGTGGTTGTTGGGCACTAACAACCGCTTATGACCAATGGCCCTTGTTGCTGGCAACTGAGCTTTAGAGAATGACTCACAGCTCCTTCCAAATGGTTCATTATCCCACCATTTCATTATCTCTAGTAGTGTTTTAAAAAACAATGCCTCTATTTTGCCGTTTACCTTTACAGGGTCCCCCCCCCCTTGAATTAGCACACTTCTGTCTATGCTGCACTTCAAGATTTTAGATTTTTGCACACAGCAGCTGGAAATGTCAAAAGAACCAAGGCACACATGGCTATAGAAATACGTGACATGATTAAGAAAAAAGTCCAAGTGTGACTTCTACCCCCAAATGCAAAGAACAGCTTGATCGTAGAATGAGGGGGCACATATGGGGGGGAGAGGGTATACCGTGTATCTAAATTCTGTATGAACCTGTCAACTGAAATAATCATGATAGGCCCTCCTGTAGGTGCTCCAGCCTTTGGAAGGTAGTCTCAGATCTACAGCAGAGAGGGCCTGTTTTGTGAATGCGCCCCGTTAGTGGAACTCCTTCCCAAGAGGTGCTTACCTAGTTCCATCTATTTAATCTTTTAGCAGCCAGGCAAATCTGTTCTGCTGTTTCAAACTTTTGCTGATCGATTTCCCTTCATCTCCCAGCTTTCTGAGTTTTAATCTTGTGCTGCCATTTTTGGTATTGCTTATTTATTGCTGCTACAATGGTTTTTATTCTACACAACCTTTTGTGAACTATGAGATGGTTTTCCCATCCACACTGAACCCCTTTTTATTTATTTATTTTTCGCACTTTTACCCCGCCCTCCCTGCAAGTGGGCTTTTGTAAGTTACCTGTCCAATTGCAGAGGAAATGCATCATGTACTGACTTCTAATGGTTAATGTTAGGTAGTCAATGTGGGTCTAATTCAGACCACCTCTGCCCAGCATTTAAGAGCTCAGTTTGGTACAGTATGTTGCTCTTGGAAATCATGTGGGATATTTGCCTGGAATGTAATAATTCTGAAACATGTAGGTCAGATTGTAGTGCAGATCACATCAAGAATTTATTTAGCAACTGGCAGAAAGAAACAGGAGGCTTTTAGCAGATCAAAGATTTTTTTTATTCCAGCATGAGCTTCTGTGCACCAGAGCCCACTTTTTCTGATGCATGTGATAGATCTTAACTATGCAGAGAGAACCAACTACTTGCATCTGTCAAAGTGGATTCTAGTTCACAAAAGCTTATGTAGAATAAAAACTTCTCCATCTTTGAAGTGACTACCCCTCCAAATGAGATACAGGGTGAGGCCTCTGTCCAGCTGGACTTAGGCTATGGCATAATTGGGACATTTCTGAGTATGAAGTGTGTTTTAGTCTGTTGCTTGTACCATTTTAGAATTTCTTTTGACTCAGAAAGCAGTGACCTCTTCCTAATCAGAGACAAAGGAGCACAGTTAAAGGAAATGAAGGCCACACTCTTAAATACACTTTTGGGTTCAGTTGCACTCAACTTATGGCTGAGACAACATGCAGTAAAAGTACTAAACTGACCAGCATGAGGATTAGAATAATGATTGTACTACAGTAGACAGCTGAATTGATTCACCAGATGGTTCCTTTTGAATCGTGTTTAAGTATCTGCATCATCATTATTTGAAGAAATGATAATAAAAAGTTCTTGCAATGGGCTGTGAAATGTTTATTTAGTCCAAGCCCATTCAAACAACCTGTTCATGTTGCTCTCCTACCTGCTGGGAAAACATACACAAAGAGAGATGCACCTACTGTAAGCCAGGTAGTCCTCCCAGAACATGTTAATGTCTGCGGTGAGCTCCAGCTGGTATGAAGAGGGCTTGTTTTACCGATTTGTCCTTTACTTGCACGACACAAACGGCCTGGTGTACTTTGCACCAAGCTGCCAGCAGCAGCATTCTGTTATCTCACAGACTCACTAAAGACATTTGGGTCAGGGTACAGCAAGGAAAGGCGACACTCCACCTTCGCGCTGTTAGCTTTGCAACCCAAAACTGACCTAGAAAAATTATTGAATGGGGAGGCAGAGGGCCGAGTTCATTACAGAATAATTTGACTAATTTCAGTGTTTTAAGGCAGTCTGTTTTCTGTATTCTTCTCTTTTCAATCTTAACTTCCCAGATTTAGGCACTGTAACTGAAGGCCTGATTCTGGATCCAAAGAAGGCAGCTGTTTATGTTTAATTACACTGTAAGTGACGCACTGTCTGAAACCAATTCCATCCGGGTTTTTGACTGCCTATTTATCAGTCATTATCATTTTCTTTCCATATTCTCAGTCAGTGGTTGAGCTAGAAGCAATTGGTTTGTTTAGAAAATGTTTATGCTGCCTCTCCACATAGCAGGATTGCCAGATGGTGGGAGGGGGAGGGTTGCCAGATCCAGGTTGGGAAATTCCTGGAGATTTGGGGATGGAACCTGGGGAGGACAGGGACCTCAGTGGAGTACAATGCCATGGAGTCCACCTTTCCAAAGCATCCATTTTCTCCAGGTGAACTGATCTCTGTAGTCTGGAGATGAGCTGTCATTCTGGTGGATCCCCAGGTCCTCCCAACTCGAAGCTGGCATCCCTACCACATAGGGTTACCAACCTCCAAGTTTAGCCTGGTGCTCTCACGTAATTACAACTGAGCTCCAGACTACAGAGATCAGTCCCCCGCAAGGAAATGTTAGCTTTAGAGGGTGAACATTATGGCACCACAGCCCTGCTGAGCCTCCTCTCCTCAACAAACCCCACCCTTATTTATTTATTTTATTTATTTATTATTTCGATTTATATCCCGCCTAGCCAGCGGACTGGCTCTAGGCGGCTCCCCTCCCCAGACAACACTTCCAAATATCCAGGAATTTCCCAGGCTGAAGTTGGCAACCCTACCAGAGACCTACTCAAGAAGGCAGCTCACAAGGCAAAAATAGTACAATAAAAAAATCAGGAACTTGTAGACATTTTAAAAACAACCACCAACCTTTACGTGAGTCTCCTGGAGACATAAAAACAGCAAAATACAAAACTGTATTATTAAAACTGCCGCAGCTGACCAGGTTGTTGCCCATAAAAACAGTAGCTAAAAGTTTTCAAAGTCTGGGTAAAAAGACATTTTTTTGGTCTGGCACTTAGAAGACAGTAGACACCAGGCAAGCAGCCAAAAGGGGGGATGGCATCCCAAAGGCAAAGTGCCACCAGTGAAGCAGTTCTGTCTCTGTTTGCCACCCACCTCACTTCTGCAGGTAGAGGGACAGAGAACAGGGCTTGGGAAGAAGACCTGAACTGGTAGTCTGGAGCTGGACATGAGGAGGAGATGGACCTTCAAGGACTCTGGTTCTAAGCCACTAAAGGCTAGAAAGGTAAGATCTAGCACTTTGCATTGTGTCCAGAAACACCTTTAAAAGGAAGGGTAGGTGGTGGGTGGAAGGAAGCAAGAATGCCATTTAGCAGTGGGAACCATGCTCATACAATAGAATATTATTTGTTTCATCTGCGTTGCGCCTTTCTTCCATTGTTGAACTCAAGGGAGCGGAATCCCATCCAGGCCCAAGCTTTAGTAGCAAGACTGCTAATGCTATGACTGGATAAATGTGCCTTAGAGTAATCTAGGCTTACATGTGGAATTGAGTTTATTGGCTGAAATGGATAAGTAGATCCCCAGTACTGCAAGAGAAGGATGGCAGTTTTTGTGTAATGAGCAAGCAGTGAAGCAAGTGCTGAGCTGTCACTTTTTCCCTTAGAGAAGACCTTGCCCTCGCCTCTGAGGTGACCAGGGCCAAAATGGTCCTAAACCCTAACTGGACAACATGGCCAGCAAGCCTTTGACCTGTAACTGGGAATATTATTGGTAAATTGGTCTGTGGCGAGAAAACATGAGGGGGCTCCCTGGTGCAATCCCAGAAATCGGGATGGGCAGCCACATGACCCTCTGTCTTGGCTCTTGGTTTGTCCAGCCCTTGAATCTCGAGAAGGCAGATGCAGACCCCTGAAATTACTGGGGGGGGGGGGGGGGATGAACCTCAGACTGTAGTTCTCTAGTTAGCATTTAGGGTTTTCCCCCTCTAGCCAAACTTGCTACATGTTCCCGTGCTGTAAAACTCCCACCTGTCTGTGCTTCTTGCTTAAATTGTAGAAGAATAAAGCTCTCTTTAGAAACCAAAGTGTTTGATCCTTGGGGAAAAAAGAACTGCCTTACATAAAAAAACGCCAACCGATGGTAGCCCTCAGACTACTAAACCATGTAAACACATCATCTGGGAAGGGGTAATTTGGACACCTCCTTTCATACACCGCCCCCCCCCCCCCCCCGCCAAAGTAGACTAAAGACCATCTCTTCCAGTTTCCCCTCACTGAGGTTTCTCTAACGGTGGTGGCCTTACTGTTTCCGATTCAGTTTGCACTGGAGTTCAGACAGGTTAAAGTTTTCCCCTACAAATCCTGCCTTCTCAGTGCTTGAGCGCAAGTGGTGATCCCAGGAGCAGCAGGTGAAGGGGAGTGAGCTGCATGCCAGAAGGTGGGACTGTATGTTTTAGGCCATACCCTGGAAACAAGTCTGACTGCTTATACATTCACACACACACACTAGGACTTAAAAGTCAGGTTTCAGAGAGGTGGAGGACATGATCTTTCTCCTCCCTTAGTTCTGTATAGACTGAAGAGCAAACGAGGCCAACACCACCAGAAAGTGGCATTTCTTCTGCCAACCAGCTTCTCAGCTGCTCCAATGACTATTTTCTCTTCAGGAACAACTTTACTTTCCAGTAGAGATTCAACAGCACCTCCTCAGAAAACGCCTCTGCGTTCTGCCCCCACAGACTCCCTCCCCACCTCAAATGTAAAGCGCTTTGATGCTGCTAAGCAACCATTCACAGCTTTCCAGAAATCACTTGCCAGTAGATGGCAGTGTTCTTAAAACTGTACCAATTGTACAGTGGGCTATAAAGTAAATAGTTCGTCAAGGTTTACACTAGTGAACACTTTCCTGAAATATGCTGCACAGTACTTTAAAGAGGCATCTTCCATAGATTTGCAAAGATCACTTCTAGCCAGGAACTTCGCTCACCCATTTAGATACGTAAACTGCTTTCCTGTTTTATGATGTGGGGGGGGGGGAGGGAAGATAGGCAAAGACATTTACATGGTAGGGCTGCCAGATCCCCGGGGGGGGGGGATTCACCCACTCTAACGGGCCCCAACCCACTGGCCCGGATCTGGCCGGCAGGGGGACCCTGCTTCCAAAGTGCCTGGAGCGGGCCGACATGCTTGGCGCAATGACGTCACCCAGTGACATCATCGCTTGAGGCACGTTGCTGGGAGGATGCTCTAGCATTCAGCCTGAAAACTCTATAGTATCATAAGAGTTTTCAGGCTGAATGCTAGAGCGTCCTGGCAATGTGCCTAGCGTGAATACGTCAGTGCGTAGCACACACTTGCAACTCCCAGATTGGGAGCCTCTTGCCCCCACTAAAAAAAGGTAAGGACCTGGCAACCCCATTACATGGAAATGCTTAGCAAGTCTTGATGAGCTGGAAAAGATGAGCTGAAGAGCTGTTCTTTGCTCGAGCCAGTCAGGCAATCCTAAGGGTTCTGAAGCCATCCATGCCGATGCAATACATTTCCTACACTGAGGCCCAATCTGCATCTAGCATTTGCTCCATTGTTTTACCAAACCCACACTGGGACAAAAAAAGATGCAGCTCAAAACCACATTGAAATACCCCAGGCCAACTCTGTTGACTGCAGTTACCCCTGAATCTATGCAGACAGCCACCATAAAACCAAGATATCAAACAAAGTGAAAGCGGCATGCAATCTGGACACTGCCATAAAATTCGACAGTCAATCAAAGTGAAAGTGGCACGCAATGTGGAGGGGAATTTCTGTTCCAGTGTAGTTTCGGTAAGACAGCAGAGCAAATGCTAAATGAAGATGGGCCTGAATCTCACAGGGTGGGGCCTAGCTGATGCCTTGTCACTAATACTGCTAAAGAACTTACTCATTAGTGTTCTCTTAATCTATAGCTCCCCTTCCAAGTCTAAGGCTACTTTGGCCTTTAGTGCCAGCAGTACTCATGCGAATAATAATGATAATCTGCTATTCTCTGCTATCTGCAACTGCAACCAGGACACAGAAAATGAGAAAATGTTATGGTATATATTTGTTGAAACCAACTTCTGGGCATGTGAGAACGGCTAAGAATATTTCAGCTGTAGTCATAACACTTCAGGGGAAAGAAGTTCACAGTTCTAAGCCAGTGTAATATATGAAGGGACTGATGGATCTGAGGGGGGGGAGACCTGCCTCAATGATGAAGTTCGTTTGATGGTCTTATGTAAGTCTCCCATACAGTTGCATGAGAATGAGATGATCCCATATGAAATGTTCTGGACACCCAAATCCATCAAGAAATGGGGAAAAGTGAATGTGGATTCTGTTTGCCACAGACCTACCATTTACCAGGTAACTGATAAGAGCCAGTGTAGATGCTGCCGCCACTGACATGGTTGAATGGGCAATGTGGGTAGGAACACAGAAAAGTGGTTCTCCTTCAGTGGGGGAAGTCATCCAAACTGATTAGATCACACCTCCTCAAACTCCACAGATCTGCATAGCCCTGCCTGGAGCGAGAGGAGGCATGACCTAGCCAGTTTGGATGACTTAGCTTCTCCACTGAAGAGAAAAAACCTTCAGGTAAGTTCCAATATCTCTCAAGGACAGCTTGGGAAAGAGTTCTCTCAGCCCCACCTACCACACAGGGTGTCTGTTGTGGGGAGGGGAAGGGAAAGGAGTTTGTAAGCCGCTCTGAGACTCCAAGTGAGTGAAGGGCGGGATATAAATCCAATCTCTTCTTCTTCTCTTCCTCAGCATTCCTGAACACCCTAAATCTTTGGATCTACTGATGGAGAATGATTGTCTTGTGTGCTTCAGTGTTGGATAACAACAAAACAGATGATGGACACACTTGACTGAATGAGGTACCACAAACTTTTATTCATTTACCACATTTGGATCTTTGCACCATACATAGAGACATCATATAAAGAGAGGGAACTGTCTTTCTGCATCTGCATTCAGTATCCCAGGGCAGCAAACACCAAAAGGGTGGGTGCCTTTTTTTTAACAAGCAAGTCCATCAGAGGACAAAGTTCACAAATCATGGTGAATTCTTCCCTGTAGTTCATCCAAGGAGTCTAACTAAAGTCAGAGCCAACTTTGGGGTGAGGTCGTGGATATTTTGAATTATGGAGTTATGTTAGTCTTTAAGGTGCCACAGAACTTTTTGTTTTGTTGTTACTAAAGGACGAAACTTGGCTACTATTCTGAAATTGATAGTGTTTATAATGTTAAGGAGGGACTACAGTTTAGCACACTTTTGTATGCAGAGAGTCTCTGGTTTAATCCCCAGGATCCCAAATTGAAATATTCTGAGTCAGTAGAAGGGAACTCTATAATGCTTGTACTGTTCCAAGATGAAGGCAAAAAAAGACCAGATACAGCTGGTTTATCTGTAGTCAGAATGGATGAAGCTGCCTAGAGGAGTTCCATGTGCCACTCAAAATTACCAATGAAGTGTCATTCTCCCAGTTTTACATTAACAGCAACATACCCTTTGTTCAAATAATACCAGAAGTTGAAAGGATTATCATATCTAGTCCAGCCTTTCCAAAGCCAGCATCATTAGGTACCAGTTCCAGACACATAAACCCATGTGCAGACAGCTAGTTTCAGACAAACTCAAGATTATTCAAATCAACCTCACCAGCAGGTCTCAGCCACAGGTCTTTTTTGTTGTTGTTTGGATTTGCAGGGCTTGCTATGTTCTGTTTTCTGATATGGGAACATTACATTTGATCGTATTTGCATTTGCAAATGTAACATTTCTTTATAGATTATGAGATTTATAGGAATAATAATTTTATATTAATAATAAAATGGTCAAAATCTTTCTGATTTAGAGTGTTGTGCTAGCCAGCAGCATAGAAAGCTAAGTGACATCCCATGTGATAATCTACAGGCCCTTACACAATTCCGCAAAGCCCAACAAATAAACACCAGCCTTAATTGAAAACACATCATTGTAATAAATCACTGAGTTGGCTACTGCTGTAAACCAGAGGAGTGGCATTCTGCTCATACAGATTTTCAGGGTTGCAGTCTCAAAATCCCTCCCCCCCCCCAATATTAGACTGTAGCAGTACCTTGAACTCTGATTCAAACATGCTATGTATGTATTGAGAAAATCAGGTACAGATTCTGTTGAAATCCAAGAGAAATTAAGACCACAATCCATCATAGACATACTTTTGCATTTGTGAGCATGCATGTGACAAAAACTGGGGATTTGTTTTTTTGTAAAGACATTTAGTACAAGTGAGTAGAGAAAAATGAAAAGTTTAGGAGAAAGGAGAGATTAAAAACAGTCATCAGTATGTTCAGTGGATTCTGTTTAACTGTACTCTTAAACCTCAAAGACAAAACATGGAAGTAAATTCCACAGAAACCAAAAGTACTCATTTCTATTAATGTGTTTAGAATCGGACAGTTAATTAGCATCTTCCAAAGGCTACAATCCTAGTCCATTTACTCCAGGGTAACCCTGTAGATTGAGAATTGTAGGTTTGTATTATTTTTCTCAAGTTACTGTTGTATGTCCACCCATGGGATCACTGAATGATCGCTGTAATTATTCCATATGCTACTCACTAGCACATCAGCGATACACACAGCTTCTCACATTCATTCCCATACACTTCCACAGCAGCACACATACCATATACAGTTGCTTCCACTTCCCCCACTTTTGTACAGAGTTTTAAGAAGCTGACAGACCTGAATTTGCACTTGACAAACATAATAGAGGATGCCACAGAGTTGAGTGGGAGATGGGTGGAAACAGGGCTAAGATGGGGAGGTGGCAGGCTTAGGTGTAGAGACAGGACAGTAACAGAAAATTAATACCGAAACACAATTTTGCAAAACTTTGTAAAAATGCCCTGTAGTGGTAGAAAAACAACAACAGCATAGCACCATTCTCAGCATTTCACTGATTATTTCCATAATATAGTTCAACATATTAAGAAAATACTATTACAATGGATGTTCCATACAGAATTCACCCATACAAAAATGTGCTCTGATTTTTGTGTAATGTTCTCCAATATGCTATATTTTATTGAAGACTATTGCTTGCTTGCCTGGAATAAGGTGAAATTTCTTCAAATGAATTCATTTTTGGGGACTCATATTTACACATAGGAGTGTTACTCTTCTGGGTACTCTTTCACAGCTGCATGCCCCTCAGCCCCAAGCAATAAGCAAAATACATGTTGTTACAGCCTCACCAACCTTTCAGAGGTTTTTTTGGAAGTCCAAAGATGGTTTCCTAAGCACAGTTACACCCTTCTGAGTCCTCTGGGTCAATGATTTAGAAGGGTACAACTACGCTTAGAATGGCACTGCTCATCTACTACATGACCCTGTCTGTATGTCTGTGGATATTATCAAAGAATTGTAGAAAAGTTTGGTGAGCCTTTAAAAAGTTTGGATACTCAAGCAACACATGCTTATCAATTAGAGGAACACACCGATCCCTCCCCATCTTCAGTCATAAGATGAATATAGCCATTTTGTGTAATTCTTGACTGAACCAGGACAAGTTTCTGCCAGTAGTATGTGAGGGATGCAATGAGTGGAGGAAAGAAACATGTTGACTATGTTGTGAACATGTAACATGTATTGAAATATTTGTATCTAGCTTGGGATTCTGAAAAGAAATTGATTTTTTTTGGTCACAAAAGAATGGACATATCAGAGTCCATGGAACAGCCCTTGAGATTTACCTAACTTTTCTCTGAGCCAGTATGAAACAAATCAAATGTCATGGGATCATGGGATGGAACAAGAGCAATTGCTCTCAAAGCACTGCTATTCAGAAAAACCTTGATCTGGACTGTGGTTCCAAATTGTAGTTCTAAATTGTGTTTATTTGAAAAAGCTCCTGAGCAGTGTTCCCTCTAATCTGAGTTAGTGTGAGCTAGCTCACAGTTTTTTAGCCTCTGGCTCAGGCATTTTTGTTTTCGCTCAGGAAAAAATGCTCCCGAGCAAGCAAATTTATGCAGTAGCCAAATCTCTCACTCACAACCGTAATGCCAGCAGCTCACAAAGTTGAATTTTTGCTCTCAAGATTCCACAGCTTAGAGGGAGCATTGCTCCTGAGTATATGCTCCTGACAACAGACATATATTTAAAATGGCAAGAGGATTCTTCCTCCTTTTTATGTCCTCAGCACTCAGGGAGAATTTTCATCTGATTAGCCCCTTCCAAGCACCAAGTCCTTATTCCTGCTAGATCAAGGCTAGGCTCCTACAGCCTAACTTGGCAGCTGTGAAAAAGAGTCAACAACAGCACCAACTTCTCTTGTGAGAAATAAGACAAGCAACAAAGAGTAACAAGCAGAAAAGGGACAGAGATGGAAGGGCACTCTTCATCAGAAGCATCAACAGAACCCTGGGTTTGGCAATGAATCCTGGGAATTCTGTGCCCTCAAACTCTGTTAATTAATGAAAGGGAATATTAGTCTGCCTAGGAGGCAATTAAATTTCCTTGTAGTTCACTGTAAGAGGACAAACTTTTAGAGCCAGTATGTCTGAATTAAAGCAAGTTGCAAAGAGAATTGGTTTGGTCTGACTATAATACATTCCATGTGTCATCAGTTGGCCAGCATCAAATAAGTTAAAACTCCTCTAATTAAAATATGTCTTTTCTTTTTATATTATGTATAAAAGAAGTTATGTTTATGTTTTTCATTTGATAAAAATTTCACCTTAATTTAAAAAATAAATCAAGAGCAATAAAAATACTTTCTTTAAAAAAATGAATAGCACCATTTCTCTGCTCCAGCTGAAGCAGCTTACATACACACGCGCGCGCACACATACATACACACACACACACACACACACACACACACACACACACACTTGTGCTACAAGCAGTGGAAATGGCAGCAAGGTGAGTCTCTGACCAAAGGAAGTGTGTATATCTGAGATCTTGTGCAGGCTATGAATAGGTTTCCCCTTCCAGAACCTGCAAGGCTGGTGATCTCTTCTTTTGGTGAGTTCCTCTGTTCCATCAAAATAAGAGCACCACTTCAGAACTTATATGACTTTTTTTCCTATCCATCTGCCAAAAAACAAAAACAAAACCATGATTGGAAAACAATATCTAGAAATGGCGCCTGCCTTTTACGTTTACTGCATTAGGGTGTGTGAGCCTGGAACCTCTTTGTCAGCTCTTACTTGCACTTGCTTGTGGCTTGCATTGATGCTCACAGGCCTCCCTGGAGTTAAAGCGGTTGTGATTCCCTCCGCAGCCACTGTAGATGAAGGGTCGGCACTCGAATACTCTTTGGTTATAGTACCACTTTAATGTGTAGTTGTTGCAGTCTCCCTCATCCAAGGGCAAGGCACATGGGTCAGCTGGAAGAAGAAAATGGACCTAGACATCAGGTTCTGTAGGTTAAGCATCTCCTCTCTGATGTTACATTTAGCAGAAACCACAACAGAAAACAAGGTACATCTTCTCTAGTGCTCCAGCTACAACATAAGGATGGGATGGAAAGAAGCCTTACGGGGTTGGTAGTTCACATACTAGCACCTTTCACATCTATTCTCATACATATATTTAAGCCTACAGTACTGAGCCCTGTCAGTGTTATAATATGTCAGTATTAGAAGCTGCCTAAAAGTTTCTGGATGAAATCTGAAGATCCTTATATAAGGCCATGGTGGAACTTCTCTTGGTAGTTAACTTCAGCTTTCATCTGTGTGATGCTCACATGTAAATCACTTGTCACATGAGGCCTGTACCCATGGCCCATCTATATGTTCACGGAATGTTTGGAGAGGGAGAGCAGGCATGAGTGTGCTGGCTTTGTCTTCCACGACCTTGCGAGCACTGTGCCTATGTGTGGGGGAACTGCCTGCTTTGCTTATGTGGTCCCTCCTCATGGTCACAGGTGCTGTGTTCATGAACCTGCGGTCATTTGGAGGGGGCTGGGGCCAGTGAACTCGTGCCCACTCTCCCTTGCCACACATTCCGTCAACGCCCAGACAGGTCATGTGCACAAGGACTAAATTTTCTCATTGTATCTCAACTTAAGATAAAAGGTAATTGCTCCACCCAAGGTAGCTATGATCGGGTCAGTGTAGCTTATGTCATGCAAAACCGTAAGGTTTATCTCATGCACTGTCTCTTGGAACTGGTTTAAAATACACGGTAGTAATGATCAGAACTATTACCAGATCACATGATTAGAGGGCTGGCCATCATGGGATGACTTGGTGCACTTTTTAAAGCATGTATTCAGCAACCCTGAATTTTCCAGATGTTTTAATATTTGAGAATGTTAGTTGTGCTGCAGTTCTATACACTAACTGCAATCCTGAGTGACTTCAGTGGACTTAGAAGGCCGCAGCTTGGTTTAGGATTGCACTGTGAGTCTTAATGTGCTGTCTGCTGTTGTCACTGTTTCATTGATTTTTATTTGTTGCACTTCTATCCCACAAGGATCTCAGAGTGGCATAATATAGTTAAACTCCACTGTGTTCTCACAACAACAAGAGTTTCATGGACTTGAATACAGGAACACAAGAAAATTTGAACACAGATCTCCCCTGTGAAGATGTGAACACAGATCTATTGCATTATATTACCTTTTATTATGATTTGTCTTTATACTGTTTTTAGTTTCCTTGGGCATTGTTTTCATAATGAAGCTGCATATAAAGTTTTTCTAATGAATAAATGTTATATCTAGAAATGGGGGGGGGGTAAAATTGCTTTGGATGTACACAAGTCATTTGATGAAGCTGACTCAAGATGATCTCTATTCCCCTTTTGAAGTGCTGTGCCACTCTCACAATAAAAGCATTGTTAAGATAATGAGTTCCTGATCTTTGGATGACTGACATCAGAAGTTGTATCACAATGCCATCTAGATTCTTGCAGAATTGCAGGTTGGTCATGTTTTCACATTAGGTAGATGCTGTCTGCTCCAGTCCATAAACAGTAGTAAGAAAAATGTTGCATTTAGCAAGATGACAATATAGCCCTTAACTGCATATTGCTTAGTTATCCCTGCAGTACTGAGATCTTGACATTTGAAACAAAGATGCTGATGACATGTGGAAAATCTCCATAATGATATGGCTGATGAAAATACAAGATCTTTTCATTTAGGTCTTCAGTCTACAGATTTTCTTAATCTCACATAGCAAGGATGTTAATTTGGTTTGTGAAAGCCAACCTTTTTTGTGGTCCATGGACCACAATAAAAAAACCAAGCTCTGGGCACCTGTCATTATCTTTATCGCGACACATTCAAGTGCTATGTACTCTAGTGCATAGTTGCCTATTTACCAGCAGACTGGATTCTTCTTTAGTCCTCAGACTACATTTTGGTTTTGCCATCTCTGCTTAGAAATCTAGACCATCTCAAGATCAGGGTAGGATGAACCCATATTTGGTCAGCTAAGACCATCCACCAACTTGGAACAGTGAGTGTCTGATTGTCTTGTGTGGGCCTTAGGCATTAGCCAGATAAAAAACTCTGGCATGTTGGAAGGAGTTCACAGACACTCTCTCTGTTAGCCTTAACCATCTGTTTTATAGTCATAGGACCAGAAGCAGGAGGAACACATGGATTTGAGCCCTAAGAGGATGGAAGGGAAGAAGACCACTGTTTCTTGGAGAGAAGGGCCGTAGGCAGGTCCACTGCTTACCTTGTTCAGACTGAGTTCTCTTTTGCTGTCCATGTTTGGGAGCTGCCCTTGGGCTCATAATTTCTACAAACAGGGAGCAGAATACTGGTTTAAGAAGCGGCAGCTTTTGTATCTAACTCCTTTCCACTCAACCTCGTAATGACAAGAAGGAACACAATGACTAGAAGAGTGACTATGCATTCAGATGACAAACTGAATCTATTTTCAGGGGACAACAGAACGAATAGGAAGCATTATCCTGTCCATATGCTTAATGAAAGGAAAAGAGGAGCTGGAGCTGTTCTCTCATCCTGGTCTCACTCTCTGCACACACTGTCAGACTCAAGGTCAAAGCTGCAGAATGGGACCTCAAATTTGTGCACAGTTTGCAGTACAAAAGTGTAAACAATTACTTGAAATCTGTTGAAAAGATACAAGGAAAAGAAGCACGGCAGCGGCAGGATGAGTCCTGGCTTGATGACAGGCTAACATCAGCACCCTACTTTTGACAGGACAAGGAAGCCGGAGTTTTGCCACATTTTATTAATTCATCACACATCTCTTCTCTTAGGTAGCTTTGGTCAGTGACATGCCATCCCAAGTGGAAACATTTTTGGAATCTAATTTTAATGCTGGTTTTAGAGAATGGCATGTCATTTATGCAGCTGCTGGGGAACACAGGTATTCAGTAACAGTGTTTACTGGTTACAAAGCAGTCTGCAGAGAGTTCTTTTCTAACTCAGTAATGAGATAGAAGTTTGTTGCTTGGCTTATTTGGGGCTTTCACTTTGCGGTTGCTTGTTGCCTTCTAACATTTGGTTCTTGTTAGAAGGCAAGGACGACCATCAGGCCCTACATTTGACAAAAACCACCTCTCTTATGTCTGGAAAAAAACAAACATGTCTTCATCTATTTCTTAAGAATTTCTTTGCCAATTCTGAAACCAGTGGAGAAGAACACAAGCCCAAAATAGTGCCAATGGTTTTGTACCAAAGGTCTGTCCATGGACAAGCAGAGACCAAGTCGGATGCATGGTACACAAGCTCCTAAGGAGTTACCAGCTGGATACACTTTTACCAACAGGAGCCCTGTGCCACAGCCTATTCCTAGAGCCATCCAGAGACATACTACAGAGCTCCAGTTCCTTCAAAAACATTTTACAGACTGATGGACCTCACCATCCCTCAGCATAGGGCTCTCTGTCCCATCTGCTTCCAGGCCCTCTTCAGAGTCCTCTGTGTAGAAATACTCATATTCAGGTTCATTTATGTTCACTATGTTTCGTGCGTGGTCCCCTACAAAACAGGAATGGCTCGTTCAGTAGGTCTCCAAGAATGAAAAGGATTGTATGGCAAAGAGTGAACAAAAATACTGGAAGATTTCATGTGCCTGAGGATGTTCAACCTTCTACTCCTAGGCAGTTGATGAACATGCCATCTTTAGTAATTGACAGAACATTGCAGCTGGCATACTGATTTTATTTGATAAGCAACTCTGGAAATATGTATCATCACCCAGTGTTGGTTATCTATGTCATGCAGGTCACTTGCTGGAAGAGAAGCACCACAACATTGAGACATATGCAACTTTGTGTACCTTCGGATATCAAAAGTCACTTCTCTGGCAAGGGATATCTGTGGGCCTTTTCACATATCATATGCAGGTCACTTGCTGGAAGACCCAGCATAAGGATATATGCAACTTTGTGTATTTTAGGATATCAAATGTCAACTCTCTAGCAAAGAATACCCGCAGGCCATTTCACATATGACATGTTCTACAACTATCATGTGGTTTTATCTTATTTAAAGTATTTTTAGCCTAGCTACTGGGGGAAACAGACTGATGTACTATAAGGATTACCCTGTATATTTTTGGCCTCATCCCCATGGTAAATACGTCTGTATTAATTCCAGAGGAATTAGCTGTATTAGTCTCTTTTGGTAAAAACACAAAAAGTACCCGTGGCACCATACAAACTAAAATTTATTGTGGAATTCATTTTGTGGAAGACAGCCCACTATTGTCAGCTGCATAAAGTCGATACCCACCAGTTTTAGGAGACCCATTTCCTGCATCTGACAAAGGGGGTCTTGTCTGTGAAACTCTATACTTTAAGGCTCCAGAGAACTCTTCGCTCTGTTACTTTATTGATTTCATCATGCACTGCCCTAAGCCAGAACAGAGTACTTTGAATCCTAATAATGAGTGGATGGCTAAATTCTGCATTCTGAGCAACTTACATATTCCCTAAAATTTTAGTGATTGAGAAAGAGAAAATATGATTGGAATTACTTGGTGTCTGCAAGGAAATGAGAGGGTGATGACAGAAATTCTATGCGTGATTACAGATCATACTAAGCATAACAAAACAACAGGAGACAAGACTCACCCTCCTCTTCCTCAGCGTGGGACAACTTAAGCACAGGTACTATTTGAGCATTGACAGGGAATGGTTGGGTGGATGGATAGTTGGGGAGGACACCTGGGAGGGGCGAGGTCACAATGAAACATCAACAAGCACATAAGAACAACTGATACATCGTTCCTTCCCATCAAGAAAAATACAACACAGGCACCAGCTAGAATTCAAGAGCCACATCCGTGTTGCCCTGTTACCTTACACAGAAGCAGAGTGCATTTAACACATGAATAAGGTTTGTGTGATGGGCCAACTGGGACTGTATCGTTCCTTCCCATCAAGAAAAATACAACACAGGCACCAGCTAGAATTCAAGAGCCACATCCGTGTTGCCCTGTTACCTTACACAGAAGCAGAGTGCATTTAACACATGAATAAGGTTTGTGTGATGGGCCAACTGGGACTGTAAGGAACAAAATCCTTTCCCCACACCAGTTCTATGGCATTCCATTTCCAGTTCAGGCATATCTCTCCACTTGTAGTAGTAGAGGGCCTCTCGGAAAAACCAGCAGATATCTGGAGAAAGGAATTTATGCCAGTGTTCTGTTGCATGCTTTGGATGGGGGCCCACACAGTACTCTTGAATACTGGCATTAGCTCGCATATTGGGGGGAATCAATGTTTCAGCAACACACAAAAAACACAGGCCATTATTAGTCAAACACCAATCTGAAATTTATGTCAGGGATGCAGGTGAGTACAGCACATCATGCTCCTAGGTACGCAGCAGTATCAGTGACAGATCGGAAGAAACCTGATTTCCTTTTTACTCTCTTTAACAATGGCCTTTAGGGAAGAATCAGAATAATGATTACTGGCATCTTATGTTTCCCCAGGGACTGGCTGCTCTGTTTGTTCTTTTCTTTAAATACGTGAAAGTCAGTGTGATCCAATGTCTGAAAACCTGAATTTTGACTTAGGGAACCAGGATTCAAATTCCATCACAGCTGAGAGCTTAGGGACACCTTGTTGGCCACTCTGAGAAACTGTATGCTGGACTAGATGGACCAGTGCGGCCTGACTCTTCTTATACACCTCTCACTACAACCCTCTTTTGATATTTAGTAAATACCCATTTCCAGAGTGAGGTCTCTGTCCAATGTTAAATTTGGCCCTGATAAATTATCACTCAGCTTCTGTTCCTTATTTGTAAAACGAGGTTACCTGCTTCTCAGGGTTGCTGTAGGGCTGAATGGATTTTTAAAAATGTTCCAAACCTTACAGAGGTGGTAGACTGCAATTCTAAATGAATAATATGTCTAAAAAAATAAGCCAGAGGACCTTGGTCTCACTAGCTAAATTATTACAAGGAATGACTTACACCATCAGACCAAGCCCTATGAGGAAAGGCTGAGGGACTTGGGAATGTTCCATCTGGAGAAGAGGAGGTTGAGGGGGGACATGATCGCTCTCTTTAAGTATTTGAAGGGCTGTCACTCAGACGAGGGCAGGGAACTGTTCCTGTTGGCAGCAGGGGACAGGACTTGCAATAACGGGTTTAAATTAAGGGTGGGAAGGTACTGGCTGGAAATTAGGAAAACTTTTTTACAGTAAGAGTTGTGCAACTGTGGAATCAGCTAACTAGGGAGGTGGTGAGCTCCCACTCACTGGCAGTCTTTAAGAGGCGGATGGACAACACTTGTTAGGGATGCTCTAGGCTGATCCTGCATTGAGCAGGGGGTTGGACCCCTTCCTGGGGTGAGTCTATAATTACCAACTTTACTCCAACAGCACCCTGGTTATGGACAATTCCCCTTGAACACTATCTTCATGGAAACCATTTATTATGAAAAACTATTGCTAGCTAAGCTGACAGTGATGAACACAGTGATCTACATGGTCTTCCTGCTTGGGGAACAGAGTATACCTAGATGAAGGCTGCTGCATAACTGGGAACACAAACCATATTTATTTGCCAGACTTGTGCTTGACAGTAACCAAAATACTCACGTGTGTCTGGCGGGGAGAACTGGCCTCCACAAGCTAAAATGAGACAAGAAGAATTATTACTTTCACAGTGCAATCATGCACAGAGGGCCAAAGTACACGTTGCAAGAGATCGACAATTCGATCTTCCAGCACTTATTAAAAGTAAAATACTGCCATGGAGATTGCTAATTTCTTTGGAGCAGTGGTTTCTGTTGCCCCCACCCCTGAAGTCTTTCCTTCCATATCATTCTCCTGATTAAAATTCCTGCCAAATTCCCATATGTTTTCCCCAAGTGCAACCTGGTGACGATTTGATTTGAAAAATGGCATATGCATGTGGGAAGAAAGAGTCTTCCTTCCCACTGCTGTTTGAAACCACCTGTGAGTGCATTTCAAATAAAAGACAGGTGATACAATTGCAGATTTCTGATTCAGCATGTCTTTGGCTCTGACAGGAAACTTCTTAAAGGATTGTGAGAAACACACATGAGGATGTAGAACCACAAAGCAGTTTGAGCCCATCCATGGTAGCAGATCTGAGAGAAGGCATTTAGAAGAAGGTGATGGGATATGGAAGGACAGAAAGGAAAGGACAATAGCCTTGGAACAAACAAAGCAGGAGGCTGGTCTGAAAGTAGTAATGGGTATAGCCTTACCACAGTGCTGACTCATCTCCGACCTGACAAACAGACGAATTTCTTCTTCCTGCAGAAAAGACAGAACAGGGAGAGAGGAGAAATACAAAGCATAGTGTCTATTTCGTGGCACTGGTTGATGAAAGAACATGAGATGGGGGGTGGGGTGACAAATCCTTTTTCTAAGCAAGAGAAAGGTTAAGCTGGAGATGGCAAAAAAGAACATGCTACAAGTCTGACATGTGAGCATCCAGGACTGAATGCTTGACTGATCCTAATTCCTTGCAAAAGGAGGAAAGACTACTGCAATAGCCATGCCTGGCTGATCGAGAGTAGCATTATGCTAGATTTCCACCCAAGGTCTTGCTTTTGATTCAGGATTGCACATAGGAATGAAGAGGTGTCTCTTCTCACCGTCATGCCAGGCTCCCCCTTCTCTCCTCTGGGTCCAAGAGGCCCTTGATTTCCCTGCCAACAAAAAGAAAAGGAAGTCAGGAAAAAGGCAGGATTTATTGAATTGGGAACCATTTCAATAACATCTGTGATATAAAATTAGATGCTGACTGGACTGCAAGTGAGATGAACATATCCTAGTTGCAGCACAGAGCACAGATAGTCAAGGATCCTACAGCTAAAAAGCTATAGATATCTTTGTCCCATTTACCGTCACAAATCCCATCACTTCCCTCCTTTCCTCCCTCCTGTTTGTTGTGTTTTTCGCTTCCGAGCATCCCTTGCATGTTCTTCCTACCATCCCTCTTCTATAGTCCCCACTGTCTCTCATCTGCTGTAAAACCCTGCTCATGTACCTGACTCTTGCCCACCTTTGGTTTGTCCATCTTGTGGCCCTTTTCTCCCCCACCAAGCTTTGTCTAAGATCCCTGAAGAACCTCGGCAGTGGGATCCCACATCACTACTGCCTTCACGTAGAGACTTCTTGGCCATAATTCCAGCTCAGCCAAAAGCTGAGACAATTATGTATGAGTTGCCTTTCTACTAAGAAATTTACGATATCTGCAACAAGTTTAGAACAAACCAAAAACATCTAGATAGAAGAAATAATGCAGTAAAAAACACAACATAATTCAGCAATATGAACAACAATTTTAAATAGGTACAGTCAGCCCTGACTGCCTTAAGCAGCAACTAAGATTTCAACTGGCAGCAGAAGCGAAAGTTCCAGCCAGAATTCTTGAAGTGTTCTATAAAACGTGTGCCGCAACAGCAAAGAGCTCGTTCTGCACCTGCTCTGATCAGGAGGAACATTGAGCAAGTCCTTCTCAGATGATCTCAAATATTACCAGTCAGTGCCGTCTCACAGAGGGGCAGTTGGTTTTCTATGAGGAAGTACTATACACCCTTCATATAAAAACCACTCCAGATAGAAATTAAATTTATCTCACTGCCTGGCCTAGGACAAGGAATGAATGGCGGGCACAGCCGGGGGGGGGGGGGGAATATCTGGAAGCTCATCAAAGGAGGCTGGCTTGATAATAGTTCTCACCCATCCTAAAGTAATGTATATTTTACAACGCTGGGGTCTCTCAGGAAAACAGCATCACACCTCATGGTAACTTCTTTTATCCACATCTTGCTCCCCCCATTTGCCCACTTAGCATATTTACAGCCATAGGCGTAGAGTATGGGGGGGCTCGAGGGCTTGCCCCCGGGAAAACGGAGCGCCTGCCACTGCGCTTCCCTGGGTCCTTCCGAGGCCTGGCTGTCGCTGCTGGAGAGGGAAGGGGTGGCGGGGGGAAGGGGAGAGAGAGGCACCGGCAGCAGCGGCTGGCAGGCCTCGGAAGGGTCGGGGAGGCGGGGTGGTTTCCCGGGGGGGGGGGGGGGAGAACATCGCCCCAGTGAGCGCACGCCCCCCCGGATTTCCAAAAGTCTACGCCCCTGTTTACAGCACCTGGAAGATCCTCTCCATCCTACACATCAAGGGGCACCCACAGATATTATCAGCTCTGAGAAAGCAATCAGGCTTTGTCAAATTCTTTGATCCCCCTCTGGGAGAACTATTAACCATTTATCCTTGTTCACCTTACTGTAAACATATCAACACTATTGTTCCTTTGACGCAACCACATCAGCATACTTCAGGTATCATTTTTGGGTATAAATATACCCAAGCTACCCAGATTGTGTGTGTGTGTGTAACTCTACTCCCAAGACACCGGTTGCGTTGCTCTTCAACAGACCTCTAACCTGATATACCTCTTCCACAAAATTTATTTCTCCCATCTCACTTCGTTCTTCTCAGCCAACCTAGCAAGTGTGTTTTGCCTTCTAGTAGTTTTCAATAAAATTCAGTTAATCATCAGCCTGGTTCATTTGAGAGTTCTCTGGAGGAAGGATCTAGGTATACGAAGGTGAAAAAGGGCCTAAGTTACCCAACTCTCACTGAAAACTAAATTCCCTGATCAACTAATTAATTAATTAGGCCAGTTTGGGTATCACAATGAGCAAGGAGAAACATATGAGAGTAGGCAGTCCAGTCCTAAGGTACACAGGGTCCAGGCTGTTAAAGCTTTACAATGAACTGTATCAGGGGCTGCAGTGAAAAAAAGAAACCCAGCTCTCTATGTCTTCCTTTGCCCAAAGACTGATGTCTAGTGATATGTACAACGTGATGCCATGATGTCACCTCTGAAGGTGGCACTCAATGAAATGAAGCAGGAAAAGGTTGTCCCATGCTGTCTTACATTACATTTTTAGTTACATTTTGTACCACTGAATGTTGCAGGGAAGAAAGGAAGAGGAAACATGAGGATGCTGATTTTGGCAACAGTTGGTCAACTGCCCTAATGTTTAATTCCAGCTTTCAGAAAGGTGGAAAATAGCTTCCTTCCTTCATCAGAAGTGGGGTAAGACATGAGTCCTTTCTTCTGGGGCTGCCAAAACCCCTGATTTTTGTTGTGGATTCTGAAGTCCAGCCAGGCAAAGCCAAAATTCTGTAGTTCTACCAAAATGGTATCATCAAAAACAAGACTCTGGTCAAGTAGAACAGATTAGAGACCTAATAAGCAATAAATAGATGACAGATTAGAGACCCTAATAAGTAATAGATGACTAGTGGATTTTTGGGGAAAGAGGGTGAATTCTACCCCTATCCGACCACACCACTGAGCAAAGTTTATTTATTTATTTAAATATTTATACCCCACCTGTCCTTTCAGCTCAAGTTTGAACCCTTCCTCCCATTTAAGGAGCCTTCTTTCAAATTAAGTGGCTCTTTCATTGGCAGAAGAGCCACTTAAATTGGATGAAGGCTCCTTAGGGTGGAGGAAGGCTACTTGGAGGATGGTTGGACTCACCCCAATGTGTATGTTATATGCCATCAAGTGGCTTCCAACTTATGGCGTCCCTATGAATTAATGACCTCTAAAATGTCGTATCGTTAACAGCCTTGCTCAGGTCTGGCAAACTGAGGGCTCTGGCTTCCTTGATTGAGTCAATCCATCTCATGTTGGGTCTTCCTCTTTTTTTGTCCTTTAACTTTTCCTAGCATTATTGTCTTTTCCAGTGACTCTTGTTTTCTCATAATATGGCCAAAGTGGTCTCAGTTTGGTCATTTTAGCTTCTAGGGAGAGTCCAGGCTTGATTTGATCTGGAACCCACTTATTTGTCTTTTTGGCGGTCCATGGTATCTGTAAAACTCTCCTCAAACACATTTCAATGGAATCAACTTTCTTCCTGTCAAGCTTTTTTCATTGTCCAACATTCATATCCATACATAGTAATCCATATGCAGTATGAATTATCTTGTTCTCCACTTCCTTACACTTAAGGATATTATCTAGTTCCTTTATGGTTGCCCTTCCAAGTCTCAATCTCTTTCTGATTACTTCATTGCAGTATTTGATTGGGTTGATGATTGAACTAGAGAATAGAAATTCATTGACAATTTCAAATTCATTATCAACCTTAAAACTGTGTAATTCCTCAGTAGTAATTATTTTTGTCTTCTTGATGTTTAGCTATAATCCTGGTTTGACACTTTCTCCTTTAACTTTAGTTATTTCAAGTCATCACTATTTTCTGTCAGTAATATGGGGTCTCAATCTGTTAATGTTCCTTCTACCAGTTTTCACCCCATCTTCACGTAAATCTAATCCAGCTTTCCTTACAATGTATTCTGCAAACAGACTGAACAGATAGGGAGATAATATACATCCTTGTCTGATATCTTTGCCAATTGGAAACCATTGTTTCTCCATATTCTGTCCTAACAGTAGCCTCTTATCCAGAGGACAGGTTGTACATCAAAACAATCAGATGCTGTGGCACACCCATTTCTTTCAAAATTGCCCATAGCTTTTCGTGATCCAAACAGCTGAAAGCTTTGCTGTAATCTGTAAAACACAAACTGAACTTTTTCTGAAATTCTCTTGTGTGCTCCAGTAACAATTGTAATTTGCAATAGGATCTCTAGTGCCTCTTCCTTTTCTGGATCCCACTTGAACATCTGGCATTTCATTCCATATATGGTAAGTGTCTTTGTTGTAAAATTTTGAACATCATGTTGCTTGTGTGAGAAATGAATGAGATGGTCCCATAGTTGCTGCAATTTTTGATGTCTCCCTTTTTTGGCATTGGAACATAGATTGAGCATTTCTAGACTGTGGGCCACTGTTTTGTTTTCCAAATTTGTTGGCATATTCTTATTAAGATTTTGATGGATCCAATTTCTGTTGCTTGAAATAGCTCTACTGATACTGCTCCTGGTGATTTGTTTCACGCAATTGCTTTAAGTGCTGCATTCACTTCAGAGTTCTTTATTGTTTCCATCTGTTCTTTATTTTGTCCTGATCAGATAAAGTGTTATCCATGTTGCTTTCAACATCCCTAGTCATGGTTTGAATTTCTCTTTGACTTCCTGGATCTTGTGGAGCAGATCTCTTGTTCTTTCTTTTTTGGGGGGTTCTTTTTTCTTTGCGCTGGTTATTGCAATAGTCGAGTTGGTGAAAAGCTGCATTTAGAATTCTATTTAGGTCACATTTTACTTTTGCTTCGAGTCTATGTTTAGCAATTTTAAGAGCTTCATCAGTCATTCATCAAGGCTTTTCCTTTTGATTTGGCTGCAGGAATAGCCTTTGCACTTTCTTCTTTGATGGCTATCCCAATAGTATGGTAAATCCCTACATATATTGACAAGAATTGATGGAGCACAGCCATTTATTCCAAAGCAAGCAACAAATTATGTTGGCAGCTAACTTAACACCAGACACAGGTTGGTACATATTACAAACCTGCTGTCCTCGTTCCCCTGGGACTCCTGGAATTCCTTGAGTTCCTAAAACAGACTCTCCTGGAGGCCCTCTTTCACCCTGTAGTGGGAAAACAAACATACTGAGACAATTTCGTAGCAAGAACATCCCCTAGCATGGGCAGCAGCACTATTAGCTGGTCTGCATCTCCTTTCTATAAAGGAGGGAGCGGTTTCCACAAGATGTTCTTCATCCCCCCTCCCCCACAAATGTTTGCTACACATGCCAATTGTTTAGTTAAGCCTTCCTTTACACATGAAACAGCCAATCCTGTGTGCTCACTACCACATTCAGGAGACTCCTGAACCCGCTGGGGACCATGTACAGACCACTACACACAGTATCAGTGACTGTGCAAATCTGCTGGACTTGCCTCTCAACTGGGAGTGTTGTTAATCACTGTATGAGAATCTATCTTCCCAGTCTTTGACACCAGTTAAGCACTAGAGGAAAACAATCGTCAAACTCTACTCTGAGAAAGAGACAATACAGTTGACACTGGCTAGAAAAGGAAGAACTCTCCAGAGAAGACTCTGGCAGAGAATACCCTTCCAACAGAGTATTGGGAAGGCAGACATAGTACTTTGGTGCTTCTCTTACTATTAAGAAACAAATGCAGTCATTGCTCATATATTGTCTGGGATCCATGTGCCCTTACTCAAGGAAGCACTTTGTTTCAGATATACTGAATTGATCCAGTACCCAAACCATACTATATGTCACTAGGAAACACAATTATTTTTCCAGGCTAATAGATCACTGTGATATCCAGAATTGGTTACATGAGTGCCATTAGATAATGCCCATAACATCATATGCAATACATCTCCCCACCACAGTGTACATATTTTTTAAACACCACAGAAGTTCTATTTTTTTAAAAAAAATTCTTTCCAGGCTAAGCTACTACTCAGTAGTACTACTCAGCTGTAACTGTGATTATGTAGTCCTTCAGAAAGAAAGACAGACAAAGAAGTAAGCTGAAAAAGTTATTAATCAGGGACATCTCCTTTCTGAAAGTACGAAACCCATTGTGGTCCTCTCTTCATTCAAGGGCTACGTCTAGGTGTAAACATCTAGAATAGCCTTTGACCTAGTCTGAGATGGCAGGCCTACCAGTGTCAAAACTAGGAGCAGAACTATTGACATTGGGCATGTAATGGTGATTCAGGCAGAAACAGAGTGAGGAAAACCAGACACTGCTCTCTTGTTGCATTCCTGAACTACAAAGTGTGTACATCCCACAGACTTGGCCTCTGCCTGTCATTTCTTCCCCATTGTTTTTTCAGACAACATGAGTGGTGACAGCTGTCAGACAGTGCCTAAGGCACCATTTATTACTATTAGCTGGATCTGGTGTGCCAAAACCAGGGCTGTTGGTGTGCATGTATATGTGCATGTGCGTACACACACACAGCCAGCTGCCCTGATTCTGGCAAACCAGAGACCCACTCACCCATCCATTCCAAAGAGCTACCTTCTCCACTGTGCTGGTTCATTCTCTCTCAGGAGGCTCCTCATACTAGATCTAGAAAACAAGAACAAGGCCTTGCACAACAGCCTGCTGTCGAGACTCAAACCCAGGAACTGCTACGCTGTTAAATTCATGTGGCAACCGGACAGAGAAGTCTCTCCCCAGATGACTGAGCAGAGCATGGCACCGTGTTCTCTTACAACAGTTAGTAACAGACTCTGAAGGAGATTATTAAAAAGTCAGAAGATTTGTACTGACCTTCTGTCCCTGAATCCCCTCTGGACCTTTCGGACCAATGCTTCCAGGGGGCCCAGGAGGGCCTGGAGGTCCATCACTGCCTCTGGGCCCTGGGGAGCCAATAACACCCGGTACACCCTACAGAACAAAAAATAAGCATTAGGAATGATCCTGACATAATTATATTGCCTGTGAATAGCATTCAAACTGACTGCCTTGCTCCTGTTCTGAGTCAATACTCTGCTGTACTGGCATGGCCTGTAAGAGATCCTATTCAACAACAGGATTTTCTTCCTTCAGAACTCTTGAAATTGTTTGTTGATTGGTGGGTCCCAGTTTAATTGCAATTCTTTGCAGTCGTTAGCAGTACTGGACTACCTTCCATTTATTCCCTTTCATAAAAATTAGGAAAAACCTAAGGCAAGAAATTACAAGCTCATTTGCAGAATATACATCTCAGAACAGCAGTTTTCAAACACGTCAGACAATATCCTGTGAGGTAAGTTAGGCTGAGTGTGTGTGACTGGCTCAGCTTCACCCGGATAGCTTCAACAGAATGGGAATTTGAACCAGTCTACAGAGTAGGTTGTTCCTCTTTATGAGGAGTGGGGTGAGTATTTGATGTTTATGTCTGCTTTTTAATATTTAAATAAAAGGGCACTTCTAAAAAAAAAAGAATGCATCAATGTAATCTCCAGATTTTATAATGATGTTTAAAAAAAACAGATCTTCCTCAGGAAATATTCTATAAAGTAGTACAAGAGCTTTCATGCTCATAAAGTGCTATACACGGAATCAGGAAAAATAATGCATTTAGTGGTAAGACATTGATCTCAAAAGTATTCAGGCTGCAAATATGCTACTCAGTTTCTGATGGATCCCGGGATTTCCTGAGGAAGATCCATTTTTTGAAATGTCGTTATAAAATCCAGAGACGATGTTGATGCATTCTTACACAAGGATTTTTGTATGATTCGATGGAATTTGTTCATTGTTATGAAGTGTTTATTGGCAACAATATATAAAAAACATTTTCTTCGTAAGTCTTGTTGACTGTCTTGATTCGTGGGTCAGACTCTCATGACTGTTTTCTCAGTATTTGTTTCCCCAGTTCCTAACAAGGCCGGGTGGTGGTTGAACCAAGTGGTTGAACCAAGAGAGGGAGAAAAAATAGCCCCTCGGGGTGTTGGGGAAGCCAGGTGGGTGACACGTACAAGGTAGAGACCCTGGACGGCCACGGGTGCCCAGACACCTCAGATGGCTGGATGGAGCAGAACCCACAGGTCAGAGTGGGGCTATGCTACCATATAGCTAGCACATGTTTCCTGTTGCTACATGTGTCTATATAGAAAATTACAAAGGAATGGTCTTGGTATGAGGCACAGCTAGTTTTTATATTATTATATTATTTTATATTATTATTTTATATTATTATATTTTTATTATATATACCTTTAAGAATGATGTAATTTGTAGATTTTTATTGTGTGAGCAGGGAGGGCAGTATAAAAGCATAATATAATAAATTTTAAAAAATCATTTTGTTATGCCTTTCTCTATTAAACAAACGTACTTCTGTATAATGAACTTTGTGACTGCCAGCACCTTGTACTGAAGGGCAAAAATGGGGTAGAGGGTAACTTCTGGATTTGCAATATGCTCTGGGGTGGAGGAAGAGTACAAGGCCATATGTGAGAACCAGGATGATGTTAGCACAACAGTGAGAAAGACAGCCCATGAAGGAACCTGAAAAGTGTATTTATTTATTTTTCATATTTATAGGCCACTCTCCCCGCACACAGGCTCAGAGTGGCTAACAAAGCTTGGCGAATATAGGGCCTAGGGGTGTTCCTGCCCCTGTTTTCAGGACTCCCACTGTAGTGTAATGGAGCAGCAGAAGCAAAAATGAGGGGGAAGAAACCGGTATTGTATGATGCTCTAGGAATTTTCCAATTTTCTATAGCAAAAAATCAGAGAGATTTGGGGAAATTCCTATAGGATCACTGATGCTGTGACATCCCTTCTGGGTACTCAAGTGATGTCATGCAGTACCAGTTTCTATGGTCTCCCTCCTCCCCCCAATGTTTTCCAGGGGCTGATGTGTTAAGTGCACATTTCACTGTTCTCTAAATCTACCTATGGATTTTTAGCAGGAAATTAAACTTGCTTCCATGTCAGTGAAGTGTTGGCACTACTGTGTCATATCTCTGAACGCGATACTGCAAACTAGTCTTCATGTCAGCTTAGGAAGTCTTGTCCTGGACCTAAGATTATTACTAAGCCTCCAACAGTTAGGAAAAATCCATCATTGGGTGATTTAGGACACTGGAACACCTAGCTTTGGTGTGCAATTAATGAGCATCTATAAGTCACTGTTCTAAAAACTGCTCAACATGTGCATTTTTTCTGATGCAAAATTTATTTATCTTGCTTTTATTCAAAATGGAGAATCTAAAGCACCCTACCACATAGTTCTCTCCTATTCCATTTTATCTTCATAACAACCACCCTGTGAGGTAGGTTAGGTTGAGAAAAAGCTACTGCCCCAGGGTCACCCAGCAAACTTCAAAGCAGACTGTGGGTCTGAACCTGGGTCTTTTAGATTCGAGCCCAACACTTAACTATACCATGCTGGCTTTCAATGGTATTATTATTAAAATATTATTATTTCATTAAAAATAGAAGCAGAGCAGGGGAGACAGGAACTGGGTCTGGCCCGTAGCTATGGTGGGGCTATTTGGGGCTCCGCCCCCTTCCTTAAAGGGACAGCCCCACAAGCTGTCCTTCCAAAAATGGTTTCCCAGCCCAGATGAACCTGGCGAGGCTTTTCTTTTTTTCTGGTCCCATGGGCTGGGCTGAGCCAGCTGTGTTCTGCTCAGGCCTGGAGGGGGAGGATTGGTTTCCAAGTCAGCACGAGAAAAGCCCCTTGCTCTGAAGGAGACTGCCCTCTGGACGCTCTTGTGGCTGCCATTCTGTGCGGGTTACTTCAGGAAGGGGCTTGCTTGCTGGGAAGGAGCCCACAGGACTTGTCCGACAGGAAGAGAAATTACAGACAAGGAGTGGTGGGGTAGGGAGATTTTGGGCAGCTGGGTTTATTTTTTAAAAAACTGTACAGCAAAAAAAAATTTGCCCCACAAGCCACAAAATCCTGGCTATGGGCCTCAACTGGGTCAGACCTTATATTCCCAGGAGGGAGGAGAACCTTGTCTGAACCTGTGTAGTGTTTGGGATGAGTAACCCACCAGGATATCCACCTCCACCAACATGTAATCACATGTGGGACAGCATCACATTATGTACCAAAGGAAAGAAGAGTCTACTGAACTCCCCAGCAGTTTGATCCTGGCCTTGATCCTGCTGAAGTTAGCAGACCACAAGAATAACTCACTCTGTCCCCTTTCTCTCCCTGATCTCCTTTGGAGCCTTGTTGTCCATCAGATCCCCTATCACCCTAGGAAAGAAAACAACACAGTAAAGCATGTAGAGTGCATTTTTATGGTTAATTCAAACCTCTGTGAAGTCTCCCAATAACATCTCATAAAGACAGAAGCACTGCTAGGTAGTTTCAATGTAGATAAATTAAACACAACATTCTCCTGTGGTCTGGTGACTATCTCCGAGAGACAATGAAGAAAAGTAGAGCCATCTACTTCCACCGTCACAGATCAGTAAGAAAAAAGCATTAGCAGAGTTGAACTGAAAACCCTGCTGAACAAAGTTTGAGTCCAGTGGCACCTTTGAGACCAACAGAGTTTTATTCAAGGTATAAGCTTTCGTGTGCACAAACACTCCTTCAGATCCAGTGAAATGGAAATTACCAGTCCATACATCTAGGTAGAGGATGAGCAGTAAATTAGCATACAGCACAATGAAGATGTTTAACAGATTCAAGGACCAAACAGAAATAACAAGCTTAATTTATATGGTTATCATCCGTTTGGGTTTAATTCTTTGGGGGGGGGGGGGAGAGACATAGTAAAGGAAATAAATATGTCAGAATTGGAGATCGGTGGACGGATGTAGCCTTCGTTGTGGAATGCTCAGACTTTGTTCTGCTGCTTCAGATCAACATGGCTACCCACCTGAATCTGAAAACACTGCTGCAAGATTTGTCTGTTAGATCCAGAGTCTCCAAATAAGGGATGTGCAAAACACATATTCTATACACATTATTTCCATATTGTGACTTGAACGTCATATTCCACAGCATTGTGCCAACTACTCATTCTTTTCAAATAAGACAAAGACACAGTCATCATCAAGCTGTTATCTTTTGTGTAGCATTAGTGACCTAACTCTTGGTCCCATTTTAGTGATTCCTAACTCCATACCTTGGGTCCTATGAGGCCTTCTTTCCCTGGGATTCCTGGGGTTCCAGACATGCCCACTTCACCCTAGAAAAACAAAGCAGAAGGTAGGCTGACCAGTCCAAGCACATTTCCAATTTTACAGCCTCATCAGCATGTACTGTGAACACTTACTGCCTCCCCCTTCCTCCCAGGAAGTCCCATTCGACCTGGCAGGCCTGGTTCTCCCTAGAACAGAAGCAAAGAAACAGAGAGAGATAAGAGGCAAAAAAAAAAAGGAGCTGTGGCATTGACTTGATAGACACTTTGTACTTGGCTCCTAAACTACTGAGCTGAGGGACCTGCTTCTCCCTCTCAAATGTCTGACAAAAAACAGATTGCTTACCTGTGATGGTTGTTCTTTGCATGGTCATCTGTGAATTCACACTGATGGGTTTTGCTCTTATGCAGAGCTTCAGTTCGGAAACTTTTGGAGATATCTTTTAGATGCAAAAATCCTCTCCGCTCAAGAGGCACAGCCTTGACCATGCATGTCCAAGGTGGAAGAGTTGCATCTTCCCATGTCCCCAAAGGTACACCACAATAAGTTAAAAGTGCTTGTTGCAGAAAAGGTGGGTAATGTGAATATACAGCTCTCCACTGGAAGAACAACAGTTAAGGCAAGCAACCGGTTTTGTAACTTCTTAGTTGTCTCTGTGCATCACACTGATGGCTAAAGACTAACAAACAAACCCACCTGGTGGTGGATTATGGGTGCAACTGGGAGAAGAGAGCACTGCTTCTAGATTCCTGATGACTCTGAGAATGAGAGGCTCTGGAGGGAATACATATAACTGGGTGATGTATGCTTGCCACAGTGTGTGTGCCCCATCTCCACTGAGAGGCATCGGTTTTGAAATATTACTTATAATGATGGAAATGTGAAAGGGACTTCCAAGTGTAGGTGATGAGGGAGACTCCACCAGGTGACCACTGCTGGGATAACCATTGTTCCTGCAAGTCTCGCATTGGTCAGAAGTTGTGACAGAACCTGTACTAGAGATGTCTCAGTCTAGCCAATCACACTACCACAATGGATGCTGCCATCAGGCTTAGCGGCTGCTAAATTTTCCTGACAGGCTGTAGTGGATGTCACAGAAGTACCACATAAGACTGGTGATAAGCAAGTCCAATGTGAACAGAGGAAAGCCCTCAGAGAGAGAGAGAGAGAGTCCAAGGTTGCCCCTATAAACTGTGAAATTTGAACAGGGTAAGGACAGGACTTTTCCCCATTGACACGAAGGCCCCTAGCAGTCAGGAGCCCTGGGGCCCTTATTTATCTCAAACAGAAGGGAGTGGTGAGGGGAGGTTGGAGAGTGCTGGTCCAGGTCCTTCCTCTTAGTCTGTGATCACCTTTCTAAAAGGTGGTGCTGTGCAAGAGGTTGCACTGTCGATGGTGGTTATTACACATGTGAACAACAATCACTAGTTTGGCACTAAGCTTTGGAATGAACAAAACTGTCATGGACAAACTTTTGTGATGTGATAAATGTAGTTTTGAGGAGCTTGAAGTGTTCTCCAAAAGATCCCCCCCACCCAAATGTTATTTTCTACAACGTATAGTTCTTTTTCACTAGTCCTCTTAGCGGCTGCACTGGTGCTATTTTTTAAAAAAATCCTCCAGAACAGGGATCATTTAATCATCATAATGATGCCACAGCACCAAACAGCCAATCAGATTTGGATACATAATGACATCACAAAGTCAAGTCAGAGTGAAGGCAATGTTGCTTGCCCTTTCTCTGCATGGGAAAACATTTTTGCTCTGTTTCACAGCCCTCCTCTCAAAACGGGGGGGGCAATGGTTTCAAAAGGGGGATTTTAAAAAAAGGAAATGCACCCATCCCCTTTTGGCTCAGCCCTACTTAGTTGTGTTGCTATAATTACACAAACTATAGCAACTGCACAAACCACTCCTTTATGCCGATGCTGGTTCATACAAATGACCCTTTTGTGTGACCACCTCCGAGCTACGCACTGTTGCACATTTCTGCTCAGCATCTATTAAGCAGTAGATTCTTAACACTGGAAAGCAGACTGATGACGCATTCTTTCCAGTAGAAACACCATCTCCTTTGTCGTTCCACTGACATACTTTACCGTCCTTTTCACGAAAGAATTACAAAGGAAGGGCTTACTGCCACATCTTGTAATGGAAAAGGAATGAAAGAGAAACTCTGGCACTTACCTTCTCCCCCTTATCTCCATCCTGGCCACAGGCTCCTTTCATTCCTCGATCCCCCTACAACAAGAAAACATCACCACAAATCAGTCTTTATTTCGGTAGAGCTTTTTAGAATACACAAGGCGTTGCTACTTTAGCTTCAACCCACCAGGTTAAAAAAAAAAACCATGTAACTGTTGTTCTTTTGTCAGTAAATTCACATTGATTTGGCTCTGTACCTATGCAGAGTGTTGATTCAGAAATTTTAAAAGCTTCTAGGTTTAGTATTTCTGGTCACCCATTTGTGTATTTAGCCTTGAAACCCTATTCCTCTCAGAGTTGCAGGCTGGACTGTGTGTCCCCAAAGTGAAGGAATTGTACCTTCATACCGCATTCTTTTCAAAAATGGAAGTCAAAGACACCTGTTGTGGAGAAGATAGGTGGGTCATATGAATTCACAGATGACCACCAGAAGAACAAAAGGGAGAGGGGGAAGGCAGAGAATAGGTATTCCAACCATGTACAATGAAAGGCATTTCCCAGGGTTGGATGGCCTGCCCTCTCCGGGAGCAGAATCAGTTACACTTGATATTGCATGGAGCTGCAGAGAGATTAATTTGAGGGAGACCTCAGTGATAAAAGACTGGACTGAGATTCTTTTCACTGGTCACCCATTTGTGCATCACAGTGCCCTGACAATGAAGCATGGTTACAAAAAGGATAGGAGAGAAAGTATACAACAGGCACTCCTAGGAAGGCATCTCCCAGTGAGAGGTGGCCTACATCCGCCCTGAAGCAAAATTTCTGGCACTCAGCATTGATTGTCCACACATGTGCCAATGTGCCCTGATTACTGACAGCAGACTCTTGGGCACTGTCTTCTCCTGCAACATGAGTGGCAATGGGAGTAACGCTGTATGAAACACATCCCTTCCACAGGTAGCTGGTGAGGCCAATATAACTACCTACAAGTCTATATGTAACACTAAGAATAGCTATTTACACGATAGTAACTATTTTCACTAACTGTGTACTAACAATATACAGAACACAACTAACCAGCTCCAAAGGAAGAGTTTTCCTAGAGAAGTTCCCAAATGACACAGCTGCTGCAAGAAACAAAAGGGAAATGAGCAGTAAGGAACAACTTCTCCCCTTTAATCTGTGTGTCGGTGGAGAGGAGGGTTTTATGACTAAACATTAGCTCTAGAAGTTTTCATTCAACCGTTGCACAGGTGCAAAGCCCATCAATGTGATGCCCACAGACTGTGAAAAAACAAGTTGACAAGTCTGAGGGATAGTGAATTTTCCAAGGCCTTCCAATAACCTACATGGTTGAAGAGGTATCTGAACTTAGATCTCCCACATCCAATTCAGGGTTTTACCAACTGTGTCACAACATCATACCATATATACTTTCTGCATGATCCAGGGTGGGATCTTCACACCTTTTTCAGAGATAGGTTTTACTCGGCAGCTGTGATGCTAAGTGCAAGAAATTCTATCCAACACGTCTGAATCACTGGATGTTTTCTTAGGAATACAGATAACCTTAAAGGAGGCTTTATGAAGCCAAAAAAAAGTTCGTAAAAGTACAAAGCCTGTATTCCCACTTTGAAGGCTCCCAAGTCTCTAAAAGGCATTTGTTGGTGGGCTCATCTTCCTCTGCTTTGGGATGGGACTCATGCACCCTGGAATGGCTCTCAAGGTCACAGAGCTAAAAACAAAAGAAAGCAACATAGGCAGTGTCACCTTTGGACCTCGCATTCCAAAAGGCCCCATATCTCCTTTCTCTCCTCTGGATCCTGAGACACCATCCTTTCCAGGCAGCCCCTGGAAGACAACAAGGTGGTGTGATTATCAAGGCTCGACTTGCACAAATGGAGGCAGACACCGCAACAAGTGGCAAATTCTTACCGGCTCTCCTGGCTCTCCAGACTCACCAACTTCTCCCTGAGCGAAGACAAACACACAATAAGAAGATGGGATATGAAATGGGAACATAGCCTGGACTTCACATGTATGTGAAGAGCCAGTTTGGTGTAGTGGTTAAGTGCGCGGACTCTAATCTGGGAGAACCGGGTTTGATTCCCCACTCCTCCACTTGCACCTGGCTGGATGACCTTGGGCAAGCCATAGCTCTGTACCAGCTGTTCCCTCAAGGACAGCTTGGGAAAGAGCTCTGTCAGTCCCACCTACCTCACAGGGTGTCTGTTGTGGGGAGGGGAAGGGAAAGGAGTTTGTAAGCCGCTCTGAGACTCCCTTGGGGAGTGGAGGGCGGGGTATAAATCCAATCTCTTCTCTTCTTCTTCTATGTATACAACAACGACTAAAGGTTACAAATGGACATTACAACATTTCACCTATAAAATTAGATTGCACCTTCCTAGCAGCAAGAGAGATTGAATGGTGAAATAGCCACCAGTCTTGGTAAAGATCTTTCAAGCCTCCAAGGAGTGGTAAGGGAAATTAAGGATGGGATTTCCCACTCCACTCCACTGTCTGTCCTGAATTTCTTCAGGTGCATGGCCAATTCCAGAATGATAACATCTGTATGAGTTTTAAACTATCTGTACTGAAACTTGAAAGAAGGCATGGAGCTGGGTTGAAACTATACAGACAAATCCCAAATAGCGTGAATCAAATTGAACAAGCACCGGGATCCCTGTAGGATCAAGACTATCAATAAAATGACAAGTGTAAAGATATAGGCTAACTATGTTTCTGTCAGTTACCTTTGTTGGTGAATGTATAGCCATGGTTGATCTGATAATCTCGTACCTTTTGCCCACCAGGCCCTCGTGCTCCTGGAAATCCTGATGACCCCTTTTCACCTTGCTCACCTCTCACTCCCTGTAGATTTTAAAAAAATGGTTACTGAAAAGCATGAATGACAGTGGAAGGAGTATTTTTACCTAACTCCTATTGTTGAAGGGACAAAAAAAGAGAGGACTCACTATTACTACAAGCTGACACCAAAGCTTGCCCTAGCCATGATAACCCTGCCAACACTAGGTTCATGAGTTCCATTAACTTATTCCTAATTCAGGACAATGCTTAACACCAAACAGTAGGATTTTGTGCTTAGTCTAGCTATCGTGTCCCCCCCAATATGTCAGATACTGATGTAGGACACATTATCCCTACATGCTACAGTGATATCAACCCTGTCTCGGCCATCTATGCATTATTTTCTGTTCACAGACAACAGTGACAGCTGCTGGTTTATTTACTGGACCAAACTTTATAGCAACACTTGGGAACAGTAAAATTTCCTGAAGTATAGTTTATATCTGTAGCAGTATCTGGCTGATTCTTCTATGTTTTCTACCTCTCCAGAATAATGCAGATTCAGCTCTATTTTATCCAGCCCATTCTGCTGCTGTCATTTTGGATTCTTGGTGTTTACAGAGAGCAGACCAGTTTAGGATAGCACGCAGGCAAGAGTCTAACTTCTAGCACTTGGCTTGAGCTGTTACTTTGACTGGGTCCTTGTGCATGGAGTGCAGGCATGCATCCAGCCCCAACCACTCCTCTCCATTGAAAGTCTGGTGAACAGCTACTCAGGCATCGGCTGTGCTACCTTTTCTCCAGGGACGCCTTGATCGCCTTTGTCACCTTTCTCTCCTTCCAGCCCTTTTAGGCCACGGTCTCCCTTGTGAGAGAAGAGTTAACTGTCAATAAATTGTCAGCAATAAGTCAGAGAATTACAAGTTATATGATACTGAGTTGGATGAAAGATCAAAAAAGTATGTATTCAGCATGAAAGGAGAAGTACTTCCAAGGGAAGAGCAGAATGTGACAAATGGATTTTTGATGGAAACTGCCATCACTTGAGGCTTTTACTTTAATTACCCTAAATACCCTCAAGTTCATTTGGACTTTGCTTTACCTAATATTAATGTCTATACCACCAAGCTATTAAACGCAGAGATTGATACAGTGAAATTCTTTATTGGTTATGTAAGTAATTTTTCAATGCTATAACAAATTTGACATTATAAAGCAAACTAAGAAAGGATCACTAACCCCACCGACAGAAGAATATGAAGAAAAAGGCACCTCTTACTCTAATCTATAATTACTATCCCTAGGATTACCATATCCAATTTGGAGATATTCAGCATGGATACTTAATAACAGTATCCCCGATATTTTGTATCTATCCCACAAACATTATTCTTGGGGCTTCTTTCTCCTAGAGCCTTTTTTTTCCAGAACTCTCCCCTCAACCACCATAAACTTCCTATCTAAACAATTTTTAATTTTAGATATCCAACTAATCACACTTTGGGTCACCAAACCAACTTTCGCAGAAAAGCCTTCCTCAGCCAGAACGAAAGGATTTTTTCTTAACACATTGCTCTTTTTCTCACCTGATTTTTATTTATCTTTAAAATCTATCATGGGAATACAAAAAACCCCTCTCCCCACAAAAAAGCCTTTTGTCACATAGAACATAAAACATTTTCAGGCTTCTGGAATGTCTTCCTAATAAGAGACGGACAAGGTCTTAAAGGTGCACTCACTCGCTCAAGACCTAGAATGAGTTTAGTAAACCATTTCTTTAGTTAAATGCAGCCATGTCATTTACCGGTTCCCCTTTGTTCCCCCGAGCACCTGGTGGGCCCTCCACAACAGCAGTATCACCCTGTAATTGAGAAAGAATATGGCAGCCCATCAATGACTGAAGCATTCTATTTGGCTGCGGCCTACAACCCCATCGGCATATCCACTGGCAAAGATAATTTACTGCTGAACATAACCAACCAAACTTTTAGTCTAGAAAGCATTAAAGGAAGCTTTTCATTTTAACACGGCAGGAGTGAAGGTACAAACCAGCACTCAATGGAGCAGTCCTCCGCTTCACAGCTAAAGAATGATTAGAGCAATGTTGGGAGTTAGGAAATGCATTGTAGTCTGAACAATAAATGCTGGGCAATATAAAGGACTTGTTATAACCGGAGCATTTGAAGGGCTGTACAATTCAGGTGGATAGCATCAAGCCCTCTTTTCCTGAGAGTAGGAAAGTATTGTCTTTGTTTTTTAAGAATTTCCTTGGGACTGTTCAGGTGTCAGTATGTATTTGTAATCATAAAGCAGTCGTCAAGAACCTTTCACTGATGGGAGTACTTACCTTGTCTCCCTTTGGCCCTACAGCTCCAACATCTCCCTAGGAGAGGAAAATAGGATGGTTAGAAATAAACCTAGCCAGGACTCAAGCCTCACTGATTTCTAACCTGACTATTCTAAACACCTCAGAAACCTGTACTACAAACACATTTTGGAGGTTATTTATTTCTATTATTTATTACTAACAGCACTTCATAGATCGGCCTTAGGTAACACAGGATTACAGTCTTCAGCTGGGAATCTGAGAGCCTGATGAACCCCCAGGAATTCCTTGTTGTTCCCTGAATGCTGGCTGAAATGTCAAGACTAGACATGCTATACAAGGACAGGAGACATGTGCAAGGATGTGCTTTTCAGAGTTTGGTCCTGAATCAAAGGGAATTGTTCATAGCTCAAGATTTGCAGGACAGGATGCCCATTAGTAGGCAGTTCAGCAAATAATATCAATAAACCATCTGGTTTAGCTGTCTTCCACCATCTGTCCTTACTATCAACGTTATGACTAACAATTTGACATTTCAATGGACAACACATAAGAAGAAAATGAGCCAACTGTTCCTTTCCCGCTGTTTCTGTTCCCACGTGCACGTTACTTCGCTTACTTTGTCACCTCTCTCCCCTCTGTTTCCTGGAAGACCCTATGGAGAAAACAGAAGAGACACTTCAGGATGACAATAAATGCCTGGTCTCAGATTTGAGGGAGCAGAGAAGGAAGAGTTAGGTGTTTACCGGAGGTCCCCGATCTCCCTCCAGCCCTGGGCGCCCATCTTCACCCTGAGAAAAAAGAAAACACCAAGATAGACCAGTGAAGGGAATGTTGGGGGCAGTGGCTGCAGTTGTAAATCAAGGCTATTGTGAAAACCTTGGTTCTTTGCTAGCGTTCTGATTCCAACGGTCAGCAAGTGGATGAACCCTGAAGACACCGTGTCAGATTTAAGCTACGCAGATCTTTGGGATATACCAAAGTGGGGTTTCTGCACATTCCGGTAATCATTTTCTTATACAAAAAGATAAGATGGGATGGCAGATTAGTCTTCATCTATAAATCCTGAGCATCAGCCTCTCTTCATTGCAGTAGAAACCAGGTGGAGAAACTAAAAACTAAACAGTACTACAGCCTCCTCCTTCAAGATGCAATGCTGCACACAGATGACTGGTGCATCCTTCACTACTCTACAAAGTATTGGCATGCCTACATACACACACACACACACACACACACACACACATGCTATATACAGTGCTACATTCCCAGCTGTCAGTGGGCTCCTCTCTACCCCTGGTCCACTGCTGCCCAAGACACCTCCCCTCCCCAGCCTCTCTGCTGAGGCTGGGATCTGCTGGGCGCCAGGCCAGTCATATCAGGTGCAGCTTGGCCTGTCCTTTCCCAGCCCATCATCCTGCATATTGCACCCCCTAATGATGGCAGCAGGTGTGACAGGATACTAGATTGGCTGCCACAGGAAGGCACAGGACTCAGACCCACCTGCAGCCTTCTCTGCTGGCCTCTGGTTGTGGCTCTAACCTCCACCACCCAAAAAGATGCTGTTGTTTTCACCCCCTTCCCCCATGGATTCCCCGATGGATTCTGTTCAATGTCTGTGCAATAGAATCAGGCCAAGATACATACCCGTGGCCCTGGATCTCCTCGCTCACCTCGAGAACCTGGCAGCCCTGCGCCTGTGTCGCCCTACAGTGCAGAAGAAGCAAGAAAAGTCAAATTTCATTGGGCATGTTGCTGTATCTTCCCAGTGGAATCAGCAGCTTGGCAAAAGTGTTATGTATCTCAAAATTCCAAAAACCCTGTATCACAATGACCCTTACCATGAAAAAATGTTTAGGCACAATATGTCTTAATATAACAAGGCATGGAAGCTACGTTTTTTTTATGATCCCTTTATCATTTTTTTTAAAAAGCCTCCCATCTATTCTGCTCAGAAAACTGCAAAGTAGTTAGGAAAAGAATGAAAAAAAATCCTCTTTTTTCCCTTGCTTTATGTAGTGAGGCATGGAGAAAAACAAAATTCCTGCATATTTTCAGATATATCTTTGTAACTCCAGGAGCTAGGCACTGTTTTAGAACAATAAAACAAGTTATTTAGGGGTTTGCAGCAGTTTAAAATACTTCCAAATTGCATGAAAAATTCTGTGCTCAAGGCCTCATAAGGCCTGGCAAGCACGGGGGTATAAGCCACTCCTCTTTCAGAGGTGCTGAAGGCTAGAACTATAAAATAAAAAACCGGGGCCTACCTTATCACCTTTCAGACCAGGGATGCCCTGTGAGCCCTATGATAAAAGAAAGAAAAAAAATGAGACACAGAAAACGTAAGATTAATAATGTAGCATCACCATAGGAACATCAAGAGGTAACAAGATAACTCGTGGGATGGGATTTAGGCAGGCTGCAGCTAACTAGCTGTCTAAGCAACCCTCCTCACCTTGCACCCCAAATACCCATGCACTTACTGCGGGCCCTGGTGGTCCAGGTGGCCCTGGAGCTCCTGCAATGCCATCTCGTCCGGGAAAGCCAATTAGACCCTGGCACAAAAAAGAGACCCTAGTTAATTCAAACAATGGCACACTGAGCTTACCTGTAGAGGTTCCATCCACTTGAAGAAGAGAAAGACATCCTGCTACCCCACAGTCAAGCATCTCCCTAAACTACTTTACCTGCAGTTGGTCCCTAGCTAGAACTGTATAACCTTCCCCAACAGGATTTCTTATAGAGGAGTCCTATGTGTGTCTGTGTTATACAGCAGGAGTTTCTCTCATTAAACTCCTCAGCAGCTCACAAGGTCCATGCTCTCTCTTCCATCCGAGAGCACCCTTTCTTCCTCTGTCCTGGTCAGCAGTCAGCCGTTAACAACCTTTTCAATGGTTTTTTCCTCCCTCCAGTTCAAAACTGAAGATACCAAAACCAATAAGTCCAGGGCTCATTTCGTAGCAGGAGCTCCTCTGCATATTAGGCCACATACCCCTGATGTAGCCAGTCCTCCAAGAGCTTACAGTAGCCCCTGTAAGAAGAGCTCTGTAAGCTCTAGGAGGATTGGCTACATTTGGGGTGTGTGGCCTAATACGCAAAGGAGCTCCTGCTACAAAATGAGCCCTGATTTACGTCACACACACTCTCTGGTCATGTGACCACTCAGCTGCAGGCTACATTCCAAGCAGCTGGCTTTGTTTGTAAACTTTGCTCTGAAATTAAGCCTTCTGTTACAGCCCCTCACCAATCTCGAATGAGCTTGAGCCCACAGGTTGATAAAAACATCAGGTCCATTGACTTGGCTGAGCATACCGGATGTATCACAGTAACACCAATCTATTCAATAATGCTTACACTCAGAAAAGTGTTCTTAAGTTGTAGCCATAATTCCTTGTAATTCATGAATACTGATGTTTATTATTATTACTATTATTACCCAATCCCCACTACTGCAGGGCTCTGGGTGATATACAACACGTAGTAAGAACATTAAAACCATAAGATAAGTACATAAACAATGCTAGTCCAGGAATCTAAAAGATCACATGGCGAAATTACAATTTCTTCCCAGTTCCGGACTACGGTGACCACATGGGTATGGGAGGAGGAATAAAACAATCTGATGGAAAGAGAGTAGGAGGAATAGGAGGAGGGTGCCAGCCAAGATGGAGGCTGTCCTCAACCAAAGGCCTGGCAGAACTTCTCTGCCTTACAGGTCCTGTAGAATTGCATACGGTCCCACAGGGCCCTGATGTTGTTTGGCAGACAGTTTCACCAGATTGGGGCCAGGGCTGAAAAGGAACGGGCCCTGGTCAAGGACAGCTGGACACCAGCAGATTGCTATTCAAGGAGTGTAGCGCTCTCCCGGGGACATACCGGAGGAGATGGTCCCACAGATATATTGGTCCCTGACTGCTCAAGGCCTTAATGGTCAATACCAAAACCTTGAACTTGCCTCAGTACTCCACTGGAAGCCAGTGTAGCTGGCGCAGCACAGGTTGTATATGTGCTGTCCATGATGTTCCCATCAGGACTTGTGCCATTGTGTTCTGGATCAGCTGGCGTTTCCAGGTCAGACTCAAGGGCAGGCCAGTGTAGAGCAAGTTACAGTAGTCTAACTTGAAGGCGACCATTGCATGGATTACTGTGGCTTGGTCAGGACGTGACAGGAAAGGGGCCAGTTGCTGCGCTTGACGCAGATAGAAAAACGCCAGCCTGGCAATATGTGTGACTTGACAACAAAGAAGCTTGTAGCATGGTAATGGTTATTAGCCATCTCAAGCAGGTCTCAAGGAAGGAAGCCTATACATTTTCCAGATAAGTAAATAAATAAACATTTCCCTTACACGCTCTCCTGGAGGTCCTGGTGCACCAGTCAGTCCATTTTCTCCTCTCAGGCCTGACTGGCCTGGGGTCCCCGCTGTACCTGGTAAACCTGAAGTTCCTGGTGGCCCAGGTAAACCAAGGTCTCCCTTAAAAAGAAGCCACAATAGATGATGTCAGGTCCAGTAATCAGGAACTCTAATGGTAATGCTCCATTCTTCCCCACTCCAAATATTTGAGAACCTCTTCTGCTTTCAATGCATAAAAGATGTTGCAAAGAAGCTAAATTACATTTATACTTTTTGAGCCTTTCCACAACACCTAGACAACAGTACTGCATGATATGATTAAGTGGCTTTGAAAGACCCTCTTCATTTTGCCAGAACTGCAGAGGAACAGTATAACCTCGGTTTACAATATAGTTGTGAAGGGAGCTACACAGACCCCACATTCATTTCAAGAAGTTTCTCTGTGGGTACAAGGACAGGGAACAGGAGGGTGGCCAATTGTTCTCAAGCACTCTCATCCTGTCAATGGCTCTCGCCCTGCAGCCAATTTTGTCTATTAGATAGGCAAAACTATTTCTTCCCAGGGTCATGGATGGCTGGGTCAGAGAACTTAATGAGGCAGTGGGGACAGGGGGCTATAACTTCCGTAAGGAAGACTGAAAATGTGTATGCATGGAATAAGACTGAAACACAGACTTAGACAAACACCAGATGTTAATCAGGTCTTTTAAAGTGTTTATAAATAATCAGCTGACAGGTTTGTTCACTCCTTATTTAAACAAATGGCTGCAGAGTGGGGTAGAGCAATGACAAGTTGGGAAGGGGATTACATCAATATGCGTGAAAATGTGTAAGTGTAAAATGCTGCTAACTGCACTGCACTGTACTGTTTGAATATGTAGAAAGTAATCCACCAAACAGGCTCAAGCTTCTCATAAACAGCCAAACTGTCGGATGAAAAGTTGGCTCTTTGACTGTAACTGGGAAGCAGAATGTGAGCGATTCCAGCACCCAGATTATCCCTGGTTTTAAGATCACTGAATAATGAAAAATAGTGCAAAGCACTGAAAAAAGATTAGAAGAATGTCAACATTGCAGACAAGGTGTAGGTGAATAGAAACCATGGAAAATGAATTACCTTCAAACCTGGAGGCCCAATCTGCCCTGGAGGTCCTGGTAGGCCAACCCCAGGTGAACCCTAGAATGGTACCGATGGAAGAAAAAATTATGTCCTGAACAGCTGACATCTAAATGAGGAATAGTTGTCTATTTCTTAATAGACCTTGTACAATACTGGGAGAAGTGTAAATGACCCTTAATTTGTATATGTTCCCTTCTGATTGTTGCCAAGTTCACAACAGACATCTATAATGATGTACTGCAGAAAGCATTTTAAGACTACTATATTGGACAGGGTGATTGAACTAAGTGCCTTCCTATTCATATGGACAAGAACAGCATACCAAAAAGGTTTACAATTGTATTGCCTCTAACAGAAGCTTGTACAAAATAACATGAAAGCCACTGCATACCTTTTCCCCTTTGATCCCAGGTGATCCTTTGGCTCCCTATTAAAATTGAAAAACGAAGAAAACTGAGTATGGAAGAAGTATTACACATTTAGTAGGAATCAGGGCATAGACTATTGACAAACTGAGATGTCAAAAAAAGGGAGGACAGAAAACAATGGCTTGGATCCTATGAAAAAGTTCTCGGTATGTTAAATAGTATTTACCACAGAGTGTGCTTCCTCTTCCAGTAAAACTTCCATTTGCCCAAGAGCAATGGTTTTCAGTGATCCCTTGTGTAATCAAAAGTTTTAGCAGATTGTACAGGATCTACAGCACAAACTATCTAGGTGCTCACAGAACTCTTTTCTAGTATCCAAACCACTGAGTTTAAATAACAGAAAGGCAAATTTTGGGTTGACATTTTTTTAAAAGTGCAACTGAATGACACAACAAGCTGTCTGGGTGTGTTACATGCACCTGTTTTGGAACTTTGGAACTGTCAGGAATGGGGTTAAGATATCCTGCCTAGAGTCAAATACTGGACTAGATTAGGAAACCTTTTTTTTTTTTTTTTTTTTAAAGTAAGCACCTTTCTTAGACTAGCATACTTTGCATGCATTCTGTTTGCCTAGCCAGGACTTGCACAGCTGTTTCCATTGCTATTTTCTATTACATATCCTGTCCATATATTTTCAGACAGGTTGGTGGTGATTCAAGAATGCCTGGCAGCTGTAGTTCTCCTTGGGCTATTCGGCCTCCTGTTACATTCACCAAAATATATCCCTGGGGGGTTAGGGTCCACGGTGGGAAACATGGACTAAACGATCCATGTTTATTCTTCCAACACCCAGGCTATCATTACACTGCTATACCTAGCTGGGCTGAATACTCTACTACGTACTTCATAGTACTTACATCCTCTCCGGGATCTCCAGGTTCCCCCTGGTCGCCAGGTTCCCCCTAGCACAGAGAAAGAAAAGCTGACTAAACGAATTTTGAAAATAAGCCTGACTTCCAGAGTTTCAATGAAGCCCTCAGTTGTCATGAAAACAGAACACACACTTCTTTCCTGGAGGACCATTTCTCACCTTCTCTCCTCGGGGGCCTGGTATACCTCGATCACCTTTGGAACCCTGCAGAGTAGAAATATCATCAGTGACTTCTCACTTGAGAAGCAGGAGTCCTAGAACGTGTAGTGGAAAGGAAGAACGAAAAACAACTTACCGGCTTCCCCAGCAGTTCAAAATCACCCGGTGTACCCTAAAACAGATTGTACAGAAGTTCAGTCCATCAGAGGCCTTCCTCTCAAATCTCAGCAACACCTTCCAAAAGTTACAGTCACTATGCTTTTCTCCCTTTCTAGAAAGTCCCATTTTATTTTGCTGATTTTCACCCCTTTCCTAGATGGCAAAGATCAGACAGATTATTCCTTCTATTCTATCTATAGCTCTCTTTATTGTAGGTGAGAAAGACTGTCAGAGGTAAACAATCTAGCAATCACTCACACCAATCAACAGGCAATGATGTCCCCAAAGATCATGCCATCCATATAGTACTCACTGCCACAACAAACCTTTTCAAGATTAAAAATATTTGCAGGAGCAGATTCTAGAGTCTAATTGCTGGAGCTGCTGCTATAATGTTCTCTGAGCTACCAAGAAACTCAGTCATTCTGTATTCCAGTTCCTAGTCCCACCAGACTATATTATACTCAGCCTTCACATAAAACAAATAATATTTTCAGCTTACCTTCTCGCCTTTCTCTCCGGGAAGCCCCACAACAGTCTAGAGAAAGCAAGTTAAGAAAGGAGAGAGGTGAATGCTAAAAAGCAGTGCAAGTCATTAAATGAAAGAAAAGCTTCCAATGGAGTTTTCTTCTAAGAACAGGTACTTTCTTAGAACAGGTACTTTCACCTTCAGGGGATCTTTCTCACAAGCACAGTTTCCTTCACTGGCTCACTTTTGCTCCTTCAGAACTTCAGGGTGCTGAGCTGTGACTCTGCCTTGGGGCAGTTCTACCAAGCCTGTCCAGGTCTGGTAATGTTATCTTGCCCCAGGCCCCAACTCTTCCTCCACGTTCTTCTTCCATCCTTCTTTATATCCTCTCAACCTTTCCCAGCCAGCTTGCCTTCCTCACCTCCCCCGTTTACCCCTGAGGCTCTGTCCATGGATATCCAAAGCCCAGTAGTGCCCCTCCCTTCTCAGAGCCATGTTCCTCTCTTATCTCCTCCTCTGCCTTGCTGCACCCCAGCTAGGTTTGCATAGGTCTATCCAGAGAACCTGCTGTTCCCTCCTGCCCCCAGCTAATCCCCTGGGTTGGCAAACCTCCTGCTAGGGTTGCCAGGTCCCCGTTAGGCTGTCAGGAGGATTTGGGGGAGCATTCTGGGACATCCCTGACACGATGACGTCACCCAGAAATGATGTCATCATGTCGGAACCATCGCATGGTGACACTCTGGTTTTGGGGCAAAACTATGGTAAAATCAGCTTCAAACCATAGAGTTTTGCCCTCAAACCAGAGTGTTGCCATGTGACGTTCTCGATGTGATGACATCACCTCTGGGTGAAGTCATCGTGTCGGGGCGTTGTGCAGTGACATCGCTGTTTAGGGGTGGGGTTTCCCCTGCTGGCCAACTGCTCAGCAGTGGGCAGAAGCCCCCAAAACTGGGAGAACCCCCTTAGGGACCTGGGGACTGGCAACTCTACCTCCTGCCCATGCTGCTATGCTCAGCTACTGGCTGGTGGGAGGGAGATTCTCCTGCAGGTGGTGCACCCTCAGTCCTACTGAGCTCATGAGACTGCTAATGTCTCCTTGTGAGATGCCCCACCCTGTCCTGGAGCAGCTGTATCCTTTGGCCTAATAGGTGGGACCCTCATCTGGCCTCCATTGCTGTCTCTGTGATACATTGGGAAAGACAATGCTTGTATCTGTAGTTAGAAAATAAATGCTGAATGGCAAAAAAGGGGGGAAATGTCCAAATAAAAGAAAAGATAGACTGTGACCCACCTGCCCTGGTGGACCTGCATCCCCAGGTTCTCCTTTTGGTCCAGCAGATCCCACAGGTCCTGGCATACCCTAGAAAGCAATTAATAGTGACAGGCAGGCTTTAATAAGAATAGAAATTATGGTGCTCTGACCTGGATAGCCAAGGCAAGATGGATCTCATCAGGTCTCAGAAGCTAAGCAGAGCTGACTCTGGCAAATACTTGGATGGGAGAACTTCTTGGAATACCAGCAGTCGGAAGGCAGGGGCAGGCTTTATCCAGCCACCCCTCTGAATATCCTCCAGGCCCCTAGTAGGGGTCAGTCACCAGAGGTCACCATGACTTCCAGGTGCACACACACACACGAACATATGAAAAATACAACCCCCCCCCCAAAAAAAGAATAGAAATGACGGCTACTGTGCCCACTTGGTCTGCACAGAGCCTTTCAAGTCATTTGCAGTAGTTGTTCCTTAAAGAGACACAACAGAAAAACCATACAAATCAAGAGGCATTAGTCTGTATATGATACAGACACATTCAAATCTAGGGATATGCAAAGTCATAGAATCAAGGTCTTTATAACTAGCCCTTATACACATGGGCCAGATTGGATCAAGTAGCCTGAGTCTTGCCACATTACCATGCTTGGACACACACAAAAATTATGTAATAATCTCATACTGCAAACCATACCATTTTCCCAGGCAATCCAGGTTCCCCTTCTTTCCCTGGGACTCCATCTCTCCCTGATACACCTGGCTTCCCTGGTTCACCCTAAAGTGAAAACAAAGCCATTGGAATTAGTGTGTGCATGCATCCATACATGAGACCACACTTCTGGCATCATCTTCTGCGAACAGATTCATACTGATTTGGTCAAAACGCAGACACCTAACTTCCTAGACTGGGCTGCAGAATATGGCACTTGGGTCAGATAACCAAACACAATCAGGGGCAAAACGGCTTGTCACTATTGTAAAGGCCAATCCTAAGAGCTCCAGGCACTGAATGTATCAGCAACAGCTCCGTCTCAGCAGGTTGTGCTCACTGCAGAAGGATTTTCAGTTCCATATAAAATGAGATATGTATGTGTGTCAGCTGGAAAACTTTACAAAGCAAATTCTTACCACTTGTCCTGATAATCCTGGGGACCCCTGCAAAGAAACAAACACAAACAGGAGTAAAAAATAAGGAATGAACCATCACAATTCAACATTCAACAGCTTCCAACCAGGGTGGCTTTACTGGCGACCTACCGCAAGTCCGGGTGGTCCGGGTGGTCCTGGGACTCCAACATTCCCTGGGGGACCCTGCAGTAAAGCAAACACAATACGTCAAAGAGCAAGCGACAAAACAAAGTTGCACTTACCTGTAACTGATGTTCATTGGCGCCTTCTGTGCAGACACACATTGGGACTGCGCTTGGCAGGCCTGCCTCAGATAGAATTTTTTCTAGCTTAAAATGATCAGGGGAGGGGAGCTCCTCCCCTCCAGAGCTGATGTTTTTGCACCGAACCGTCACATGCTCGGTGGAAGCACCCCCTCACCCTCAGTTCCTGCCAGGCCGCTGCAAAACCCTCAAAAGAACAAAAAAACCCTAAGAGAGCTCACAGTGGGCCAGGAGAGAGGGAATGTGTATCTGCACAGAAGATATTGATGAACTCAGTTGCAAGAAAGTGCAACTTTGTTTTCATCTTCCATCTTCAGTGCAGCCCCACATTGGGATTTTAGCAAGCTACTCACCAAAAAGGAGAAGTGATGCTCACACTGGAACAATAATTGGAGAACTGCCTTGCCAACCTCTGCATCCTTCCTTGACTGCAGGTCCAGCACGTAGTGCTTGACAAATGTGTCTTCAGCTGTAAGGCCCACATTGTGGCCTTACAGTTGTCCAATATCAGCAACCTGTGATAGAAAGATGCTCAAGACCCCTGCACCCTTTTGGAGTGCTTGCTAGGGGCCTCTTAACAGGACCAGATGGATACTACAACCCACCTACCAATGGACTGAGATGAAGCTGACTTGCCCTTCTTAGGACCTGCATAACAAATAACTAGGCTCATCTATTCAGAAAGTAATGTAATATAACAGAGCCCTCCTAATGCCCAGGGTGGGCAGAACTTTCTCTGCCTTGGAAGTAGGAGATAGGGGGGAAACAGGCAAAACCACCTCCTAAGCAAGGTGGAACTTAGAAACCACCTTGGGCAAAAACTCCATACTAGGGGTGCAACATGACACTCTCACTGAAGATCTTCAGGAAAGTCAGGTCCACTCTAAGGGCTGGCAATTCACTCATTCTTCTAGCAGATGTGGTTGCTCTTAGAAATGCCACCTTTCTAGACAGCATGGCCAGTGAGCAAGAGGCTAAAGGCTCAAAGGGGCTGCCCATGAGATGTGCTATGACCAGAGAGAGAGGCCACTGTGGAACTATGTTACGAACCAGAGGAAACACATTAACTAGGCCGTTAAGGAAGCATCAGAACAGCCTGTGGGCAAATAGAGAAGTATCTTCCACCAAATCTGTGTGCTGAAATGGCTGCCAGGTATACCCTAACAGAGGACACCACCAGCCCTCTATGTGCAAAAGACAATAAGTATTTAAAAACTAAAGGCAATGGGCAAGTGAAGAGCAAGACACCCATGGTACTAGACCAGTCCTCAAATGGACCACTTCCTAGAGTAGGAATAACATGTGGAAGGCTTCCTAGCCTGAATCAGTATGTCATAGTCCTCAGGGGTGAATGTGGAGCCCTGGGCCAAATTCTCCAACTGTCTGATGCAGATGGTCCACATTAGGGTGTAACAGGGGGCCTCATGTCAGAAGATCCCAGACCGGAGGAAATTTTATGTATTCAGTGTCTGCTAACTGTAGGAGTCTCACAAACCACATCTGCTGTGGCCAAAACAGTGCTGCGAGAATGCAGTCTGCATTCTCTGCCACAATCTTTTCCAGAACCTGACCCAAAGGGGGGGATGGAGGGAAGGAGTAGAAGAGAGTCCCTTTCCTAGGGTTCTGGGATGCAACTGATGAAAGAGAGACTATAAACTTTCAAACATGTATTTAATTTTCTCAAACAAAGGATGGTCCTCTGGCCCCCATCTTTTTTTTGTCAACAGGGAAAAACCTCGAGTGAAACTTACATGGTTGAAGGCCTGAGGGAACTTTTTCAACTGCTCCCTTCTGCAAAAGCTCCTGAAGTTGTGCATGGAGCTTGGGGAATGGGTTGTCAGGTGCTGCTATAAGCAGGAGAATAAGAGGGCAAAGAAGTAAACTCTAAAAAATACCCACTATGAAATATGGATAAAACCCAACTATCTGGGCAGATATATTGCCACTCTGCAAAAAAGGAGACAAGCCTATCCCTAAAGAAGGGGGCTTCTGATTGGGAACGGACCTCTAGTCAGAACTTCTGCTGCTGCTGACTCTGATACCTCTGGGGAACCTGGTGGCTTCCTGTACTAGGTCAAGTTGAGCTCTTCCTCTTCTGAAAAGGAGGGGGCTGATACTGACAGTGAGGATACTGTGGGACACTTTGATGCTGCTGTCATTGGCTGTGATAGAAGGGGGTAGCAAACCCCCGTTGATGCAGAATAAACCACTCTTTCAGGGCTGACAGGGACAAAACACTCAGGGATCTGGCAGTCTTTTCAATAGTGGAGAGGAACTTGTCAGTATTTTGCGAGAACAGGCTTGAACTCACAAAGGGCAAGTCCTCTACTCTGCAGCGTGTTTCCAGAGGAAGCATGGTTGTATACAACCATGAGTGCCGTCTTAACACAATGGCCAATGCCACTGACCTTGCAGACAAGTCTGCCACATGTCTCCTTGCATTTATCTCCTGTTTGGAGAGCTTTATGGCCTCCGCCTGGATAAGTTTGGCTAAGGGCTTGGAATCCTCCGGGAGCTTGTCTAAGTAGGGTGATAAGTTCTCCCACAGAATAGCTGATAGCCTGGTAATTCAAGATTTTGAAACTCAGAGCTGCTGAGGAATATAATTTATGTCCCAGAGAATACAGACGACTACTCTCTACCAGTCTGGTGTAGTGGTTAAGTGCGCGGACTCTAATCTGGCAGAACCAGGTTTGATTCCCCACTCCTCCACTTGCACCTGGCTGGATGACCTTGGGCAAGCCATAGCTCTGTACCAGTTGTTCTCTCAAGGACAGTTGTCTCAGAGCTCCCTCAGCCCCACCTACCTCACAGGGTGTCTGTTGTGGGGAGGGGAAGGAGTTTGTAAGCCACTCTGAGACTCTAAATGCGTGAAGGGCAGGGTATAAATCCAATCTCTTCTTCTTCTTCTTCTTCTTCGTCTGAAGGAGACAAATGTTGCCCTTGCCTCTGACCTGATTGCATCTCCTCTGTGATGAGGGAGGAAGATGGAGGATGGGTGGCCAAAAACTCACGAGAGTCCTGCTTAATTTTCTGCAGCATTGGAACCCTTCATGAGGTTGCCGGAATAGATGCGGGTTTCTGCCATACTCAAGACATGAGATTGATGAGGCCTTGTAGAACAGGAAAGGCCACGATGCCTAGAGAATCCGGGTAGAGACATCTCAAAATTGTATCTTTTTGGCTTGCTATCAGATGTAGAGAAGTCTATATCCAACACCTTGGCCATCCTTAACATTTGTTCACCATATAGGCGTAGATCCTCATTTCGAGAGATAGGAGTGGGGTCTCTCTCCCTATCGTCTGGGAAAGTTTTGGATTGACTCTCTGAACTAAAACAAGAAACAATGGTTCCTTCTTCAGGCTCAGATTCCAGAGACACTGAAGGCATAATATATAACTGAGAACCCTGTCAACCAAAATTCTCCATGGGGAGACCATAACCTGGTGGACCAGTGTGAGAAAAGTCAGGCCATTGCTGTAAATAGGCAGGGGACATATAGTAAGGATGCCACTGTGGAGAGCACGACTGCATCTGCGGAGCAGGCCTTGATGGTCCCAACATGTGAGACAAAGAGTATTCACATGGAAGGCTGGCTCTTTCCCCTTCACTCCCTTATGTTTGCTCTTCCTCACCTTCTTCAAAGGGGGTTCTGACAAACTAGGAGCTGGAACCGAAGGTGAAGTTGGGGGCAAGATGGAAGGTATCAGATCCAAGAATGGAACCACAGATATAGACCTCTTAAGCTGTGGTTAAGGCTTGGCAGCTGCTGGACACATTGGAACCAAGCGCCCGAACAGAGGGCTGGAATGGGCCTCCAGAACAGGAACCAAATGGGCCAACCAGACTAACTACGGAGCCTTCACTGGATCTGATTTCTGACTCAAATTAGAGAGTTTGAAGGAGGTGAGAGCCTTCTCCCAAAGTGCTGCTTTCAGGCAAAAAGTCCTATCAGAGTGTGCTTTAGGGGTAAACCTCTGGCAAGTTTTACAAGAGGTCACATTATGGGACACTCCCAAACACATTAGGCACATCATGCTGGTCATCTTTGTTGCACATTATGTGCATTTCTAGAACAGGGCTTTGGAGGCCATCGAAGACTCTGAAGGGAGATACTGGGCCAGTAAAAGGAGTGGAAGAGGGGTAGGTGAGAGCCACCTCACCACCATGAAAAAAAACGTCCCTTGGCGATCCAGTGCAGGCTACACTTAGGAAAAAACTCCAAGAAGAAAACTTCCAGTCAAAAAAATGAGTTGGAAGAACAGAGAGATCGCTAGCAGGGAAGGAACTGAAGGTGAGGGGGGCGCCTCCCTGGAGCAGGCAACGGTTTGAGTGCAAAAATGATGTTGCATCGGCTCCAGAGGTGAGGGGCTCCCCCCCTTTGATCATTTTAACAGAGAAAAAAATCTTATCTGAGGCATGCCTGCGGAAACACAGTCCCAATGTGGGGCTGCACTGAAGATGGAAGATGAACTCAGATTACCAATGACATCCAGCTGCTATATTGTCACTGGGCTTTCCCAGAACACTGGAGATGTAAGCTGCCTGAAAGGAAGAGCCACATGAAACCATGAATCACTGCATGGTTCCAAAGCCCTCATGGTGGCTGCTATGGGCCAGAGCATACACAAGTGTTGGAGAATGAATGCTAGATATACTCACCCTGATGCTAGAACCAGGCTCTCCTGCATCTCCCTGTAAATGAGGTGGGGGGGAAACCATCATTTTTACTAACCTATGTCAGACAATGACATCATTGATTGTTTGTGTTCCTGCAAAGGAGAACTTGGGCTAACAGGCAAAATAACGTATTTTAGAAAACAGGGTACTCATAGGAACTCATGAATCTATGCTGTGGTGGTCCACAGGTAAGGATATTTCTTCTAAGAAATATCTAAGGATATTTCTTCTTATAAAGCTGGAGAATTCTACCTACCGAAAAGCAAAGTATGCAACTCTCCACTGATCTTGATTTGGCCAGGAACAAGATTCTGCAAACTCTGGAACAACCTGGCATGTCTGTGGCCATTTTAAAAGAGTGAGATATTTACCTTTATTCCTGGTGGGCCTTGAGTGCCTGGAGGCCCAATAGGACCCTGCAAAGAAAAGAAAAAATATTCAGAATAACCAGAGCACAAAGAATGATTATAGAGTTAATTCACACACTGTGCAAAACACACTGACTCGGTTTCTAAACTGTCCTCAGACTTTTCTGTAAGCTTACAACATAGGCCATGGAGTATCCAATGAGTTAAAGTAAATCCGAACTTAAAACGGAACTCATACTTTATTTAACTCAATCAAAAGACATGCAGATACAGTTTCAGTGACAAATGAACCAGAATTAGAACCAAATCAAAACATGTAATGGTTTGACTTCCTAGCACAAATCTCTGTGCTGGACTCCATATATCTTTGATAATACACTGTCAATTTTTAAATCTCCACAGTGACTACTACTTTTTAAGGTTAAGCCTTACCCCTGAGAATGTGACAGGGAGGTAATACAGAATGGATGAGGTAAATTAACCTTACTCTGACTAAAGACTAGGTTCTCTCTCTACCAGCCTGAGAATTTATTAGAATATGGAACTATCCAATCACCACATTATACTCTCTCATCTCAAACACAAGATCCACAAAGTTTTCTATGCTCTTTGCTATTACTAGCTCAAATCCAGTCTTATTTTCATTCAGCAGATCTTTATTTTGTATCCCTGAAAATATTGAAACAATTAAGGGTAATAACCATCCATTTGGGGGTAATATATCATCTAGGGCTGTAAAGTCCCCCTGGTGACTAAATAGGTCCCCAATCTGCTGGTCCAGATCTGGCCGGCGGGGAGAACCCCATCCCTGAAGTGGCCCGATCAGGCCGACGCACCCAGCATGACGACGTCACCCGGAAGTGATGTCATCACGCTGGGCACGTTGCCGGGGCGACGCTCTAGCAATTACCCTGAAAACTCTATGGCACGGGACTACCAGACACAGAACAGGACTCCCCCGCTTTTTAAAAAGTAAGACTTGGCAACCCTAATATCATCATATGAGAAGGTTCTGAACATTTTCTAACCAGTCCTCAACCCTAAGCAGGTTTTTTAAAAAACACAAAATAACTTAGTCACCAAACATTTCTCTTATTAAACAATTCTGCATCACAGATCATTGATGCCAAAGAAGATAATCTTGGGCAGGGGACAACACCATTTTCACTTACAGGAGGGCCTGATGGTCCAGGGTCTCCTTGGTTACCCTGCAGGAATGAAGACACATAATCAGTGCAAGAGATGCAATAATTTTACTTCTCAGCATTCTTGAGGATGATTGCTTTTTGTACACAAGTACATTAAAAGACCACCACCTACTCCTCATTGTATGACACTATGTATCTGACACCTTAAATTTTTAGGGAGACCAGATCACTGATGAATTAAACAACAGGAAATGGCCAAATGTTGAGTTAAAAAAATTTTGTCCACTATTAGCACAGCCTTCCCAAATAACAGGGAATACAATCCCTGATAACAGTACAAAAGCAGCATCACTAGAATAAACCAGTGGTGGTTCTGCATATCATCTTCCCAACCGCTCTTATTGGAGAGATCTATACTCATGGTTGCCTAACAGTACTTTTCATCATCTGTTTTCCTTCATACAGTTGTCCATGGAGTTGTGTATGATCATAGTCATGTGGAGAAAACACTTGACTATGGTCATATACAACCCTTTGGTAGTGCATAATGTCATGTGCATGAAATGGCACTTCACAGAGATTTCTATAAATCACGCCAGTACTTTCACAGCTGCCACGACTGTGGAAATTTCCGTGGTGGTTACCTATACTCCTTCAGTTCACAAAGCCATGATTTCTTCAGTCTGGCACAATTAGCATGAGTTACAAAAAGTGCGAGTTAACATAGTCTACAATCACCTAATATGTTCATGGCTGAACTGATATTAGAACCGGGAACTTCCAGTTCATAGCTACATTACTCTAATAGTTCAATGAATAATTCAAAACAAATAGTATGCATGTTTGTGCAAGGACAATAAAATGCTTTATAAATATTAACTGTAAGTGTCATTCTTTTGATTCCCATTTGCCAGATGAGCAGAGAGATTAAGAGTTTGTTTTCCTGTGAATGCCAGCCCCTTGCTTTAACCACCATGAACTCCTGTCTGCAAAATTTACAATGCTGAAAGAAGACATCTGCAGGCTATTATTAGCAAGAGATGTATTGCTACATGCAGTAAAGCAAGTGAGAGATTGGGGGGGGGGGGCACCTACCGGTCTGCCCAGAACTCCTGGAAAGCCTGGCAAGCCCTGAAAAGATCCAATTCAAAGATCCAAAGAGTTAGCAAGACCCAGAGCAACCCCTTAAGCAAGCCTGGCTCAGTCTTTGCTTCCTTTACACAGAATGCCAAAGAAGAGTTGCTGATAGTGAAACAAACAAACAAAAACAGAAGAGGGAGAGCATGAGCAGAGAAAGCCAACCATAACCAAGGGTTCAGGTCTACTTACAGCTGGGCCAGATGGCCCTCTAAAACCCTGTGGTCCCTGGATGGGAGGGAATGACACAAAAAAATGGAGACATGTGAACCAGCATCTCAAGTTATTGCAATAATGCAGGGAGGCTGGTTGTTGTCATATGAAGTACCTCACTGAGCTTAGATCTGCCTGGCAATAAATGAGCTCAATTGGTCATGCAGTTCTGAGCCCCGCGGATACCAAGGCAGACACAGTTTTCAGCCTGTTTAATTATAATACGGTCACCCCAGTGGAATAAGCCATATAAAAAAAGGGAGAACATAGCACTGGAGAAAGAATTTGGGGAGGGGGGGGCGCAACAGTGGGAGGGCTTCTAGTGTCCTGGCCCCCCTGCTGGACCTCCTGACGGTACCTGGTGTTTTTAGCCACTGTGTGACAGAGTGTTGGACTATACGGGCCACTGGCCTGATCCAACATTGGCTTCTCTTATGTTTTTATGTTAAATCACTTACCCAGCTGCTTGAACGTAAAAAAACAACAACATTTTGATAGAGCAGAGTGGAAAGACCGGGTCCACTCAGTAGAAGAGTTGGGCAAAGCTCCTAACCTACCACCAATGAATGGAGTGAACACTTGGCAGATTCTTCTTTTGAAGCCTCCTTCAAAACATGGCCTACTCTGACATTTGGTGACTGAAAAGTTACAACATAAATGGAAGCAAAAGGCACACCAGGCTCTTATCATATCCATGTCCATTTGGCTGTCAAAATAACCAGGCCGATAAGGAGGCATGGAAATGGATTGCTAAATCAACACATAAATTTCATCAAAAAGACATACATCATTATTACTAGCATGGATGAAAAGCTCATACCTAGAGGGATCTAGCCAGGTACCAATGGAAAATTTATTGCAAACATAACCAATTTCTTCCCCTACCACTTCTCACTGTCACCGTGGTTCCCCAAGGCTGTCTGCCCTAGAAGGGGATGATCTCTATCATCTTCACTTAGGGCTCAGCTTGCCCCACCCAACAAAGTGAGCACAAGTTCCCAGCTTGGCAGGAGCTACTGGTGTCTCCTTGTAGGAGCAGAGTCGGCAGGTTAAAGACATATAGTGATCTCTGCATAACAGTCGGACAATCTTGAACTGAACCCTGTGCTGCTGAAATACAATTTTCTTCAGGAGTCCAGATTCACTCCTCTCTAAGAAGTATTTCAGTCAGCCTGCTGCTCTTTGTTCAAATCATTTCACTTTGCTCTCTCTCTTCTACTCAGAAGTCACCCACATCTCCTACTTCAGTGCTGAAGCTCCCTCCCTCTTCCTTACCGATTTCCCTTCCGGGCCAGGAAGACCTCTTTCTCCTGGAAGGCCCTGAAGAAAAACAAAGAGTCAATGAAAGAGTAAGAAAAATTCCATCACTTAACCCTGATGTGGATAGCTCAGGCAAGCCCGATCTCCTCAGGTCTCGGAAGCTAAACACGGCCAACCCTGGCAAGTGCTTGGAAGGGTGACCTCCAAGGAATACCAGGGCTGGGACACAGAGGAAGGTAATATCAAAGCTACCTCTCTGAAATGTCCTAGTCCCATTAGAGGTTGCCAAGAAATCACCATGACTTCCAGGCTTGCAAGCACACACACACAGAGACATGCATGTGTGCGCACACACACACACGCACACACACACAAAATGCCAAAAAAGTAAAGAAAAATACATCAACATAACTTTTACAGTCACCAGTCTAATGCAGCATCAAATATCTGGGTGTTATTTATTTCTAAAAAGCATCAGCAATTCTAACTTCAGGACTGCTTCCCCTTCAGTAGCTTGTACCAATTCCAACAGTGCTCCATGATCAATACTTACAGGATTGCCATCTCTGCCTTTTTCGCCAGCTTCACCTCTCTCCCCTTTCTGCCCTGCTTCCCCCTGCAATTCAAAATATCACCTGCATGTCACAAAAGCAAGAAGACAGAGCTGTTGTGTCAAACCTCTATCCCAGCAGCCTATCCTCATTCATCACACTGATCACCTTACTAGCATGCAGTTTGATTACAACCTTCTTTTCTCAAGAGTTCATCAGCTTGTTCCTAAAGATGCTCACTTCAGCTCATCAAAGAGCACAGAGGTTTTCAACATTCTGTAAGAGCCATGACTAATTCCCTTGCTTCCAGTGATTGTATATAAAGGCAAAAGTAAGCATGTCAAGTCCTACTGAAATTAATGAGATCTTTAACTGTGTGCTTATGTCCCAGTGATTTTACAATGCCAAAGCATTGTTTGAAATATCATAACATTGTTTTACACAACCTTAATAGAAAAATCCCTTTTGTGAAATAGTTCTACGTTTTCAAAAATTTTCTGGCATTTCCTCATCAAACTACAGAAAAGGCAGAACAGATTCCTCCCAATTTCTTGTTTTCCTTTCAGTCTTTATATTACTATCCATAAGTACCCACTGAAAGAGAGTTTTAAACCCCAAATTCTGATCCCGGGGAGAAATCAGCTGCTCAGATCCACGCTGAGGAATGAAGTCAGTAGATGATTCAGAGTTCACAAACGAAATGTGACAGCAGGGGAAGTTACTTTGGAATTGGGAAAACATATCCACAGATATAAAAATGCCAGACTACCAAGCTGAGATCTAAGGGAAATTATGGTGGGACAATGATTTAATGAAGGGAATAAGGTTCCTTCAGAAATATGTCAGCTGGTAGTGGTGAGGATGGCTTAGTCTGAATGGCTACTGCACTTCTGCATAGGTGGCAGGCCCATAGCTACAGTGGGGCATTTGGGGGCCTGGCCCCCTGACTTCCCGCCAAGGCCCCCTGACTTCCATCTAGCCCAGGTTCCCTGCCGCCACTGCCACCCCTTCCCCAAGCATGGTTTGCTTCCCTGCTACTACCACTGCCTCCTCCCCAACCGGCTGGTCAGTTTCCTCTGGTGCACTCTTTCAAGCAGCATGGCAAGGGCAGCGTGATCCGATGAAAAAGACCCTGCCAGAGTCATGGAGGAAGAGCCGCTGCCTTCCCAGAGCCCATGGAGGCTGGATGCCATCAAGGGAGGCAAGGGATGGTGGCTAGGGAAGCAGCAATGTCAGCAGACATGCCTGGCCATGGGGCTCTGGCGGCACCAACTGAGGCATCTTCAGGAGGCAGAGCAGGGCAGACACAAGTGCAGCGGCAGCTGCAAGACCCATTGGGAGTCCAGTGGGCTGGGGAGGATGCAGCGAAGGAAAGACAAGGCTCCGCCGCCAAGGGAGTGGGAGAAGCCAAGGGCGGGCCAGGGCTGCGGGTGTTCACCAGTCCTTCTGCCTCCCTCCCTGTGGGGCCAGGCCAGCCAGCTTGAAGCTGCCATGCTCAGAGCTGTCTCACTTGCCCGGGTGTAAGAAATGCGTGCTGGGCTGATTCATGTGAGTGGAGATTGTCCTTTGGAACAAAGCTTTCTAAGGTTTCAAAAGGTCAAAAACAGCACTCTTATTTGAGCCTGGAAATAAACTGAAAGTCACTGAAGTCGATAAAGCACTGGTTCCTTGACACAAATTCCTGTTAGCATTCTGGCTGCAATTTGCATCAGCTGAGGATTCTAGGTAGTCTTCAAATTTAGTTTAACATAGGGTAACTATAAAGTACTGGATGTCAGTAGCATCTCAATAAGGAGTGACACTAGAGGCTACCTCCTCTTTCTGCTGCCACCACCCCAACCACCCAGACGCTGGAACAGTAAACACTCCTTCCCACCTTGTTACCCAGGAACCTTTAAGCACATGCAGCAAGCCATGCACATACAATAGGGGTTCCTGAACTGTTATATCTTGCTCCAGCTCTTGGCGGAGGAACTAGGGGTGGGGGTGAAGTAGTGGAAGCGATGGAGGCTGCCACCCCCCAAAATCTACCACCTGAGGCTATTGCCTCACCTTGCCTCATTGTAGAGCCGGCCATGCTGGATTTTGACAAAATATGTATGATAGTGGCCAGGGGAACCCCTTTTTGGTTCTGGACTGCAGATTTCTTCATGAAGCCAGTAAAAGGGACAGAGAAACAGATTAGAAAGCAAGATAAAGTCAAACACTTGCAGGAAAGAAGAAATTCCCCACTAGCAAGTGAAAGTACAGAACAGACACAGGGAAAGCTGGAGAGATGCAGGGGCGGGAGACTTACTACATTCAGACCTTATCGCCTCTAGAGCCTTTCTCGCCATCTTGTCCTGGTTCTCCCTGCACAATAAGAGAAAGAGAAAGGTTATGTGTGAACCCTAAAGGAAACAGGGTGAGTCAGAGCTTCTTCTAGTTCTTCACTGGTACCAAAACATTGGCTTGGATCCTATGGGCGAGTACAGTATGCACTAAAAAGTGACCGTCTTCCACTAGCATTTCCATTTGCTGAAGATCAGTGGTTTTCAATAAGCTCTTAAGCAAACAGAAGTGCTAACAGAATGGGAAATATGCTCCACAGCAGAGGCTGTCTAGCATACATTGAACTCATCCGTGGGATTCACGCCGTACTTTCCCATCATCCATAATACTCAAGGAACAACTAATACTGCTGCATCAATCTCAGCAACTACACCTGTGGCCATTCCTTGTGGCAAAGAAAGTGGTTGTCTACTGATGTTATCTAAGATGTCAGTATTTCAAAAAGACACCTCTATTGAGCTTTGGTACCAAGCAGATGCATTTGTATTTTAATGAAGATTAAAAGACAACCAAGAATCATTTAACAGGCTGTAGCTCTACCAAATATTAAACACCAGGAAATAAGAAAGAATTTACAATACAGATATCTCAGATTCTGTTATGATTTGCATGGCTCCCTGGTTTGAATATTAAGGAAATTAAATATCCATTCCTTTAAGAATCAATGAATAAAGAAAGGACTCCTTTCACTCAGGACTGAAATCACTAATAATCACTGTGGTAAATACAGGTTGCTTACCTGTAACTGGGGATCTTTTGAGTGGTCATCTGTGCATTCACACCTCTGGGATATAGTGCACCTGCGCTGACCCCGATCGGTATCTTCTAAAGAGAAAGGGATTTTTGCGCCCTCTCCCCGGTCACGCACAGGGCTCCAGTGTGCATGACCAAGGGAGGGGCACAACAATCCCGCCAGCTCTTTCTGACCGTTGCCATCAGTCTCCAAGCAAGATTGGAAAGACCAAAAGCAGAGGGGAAGCAGGGCGGGTGGTGTGAATTCACAGATGATCCCCAGTTACAGGTAATTCACAGATGATCCCCAGTTACAGGTAATTCACAGATGATCCCCAGTTACAGGTAAGCAACCTTATGGCACCCATTGGGAGTCCAGTGGGCTGGGGAGGATGCAGCGAAGGAAAGACAAGGCTCCGCCGCCAAGGGAGTGGGAGCAGCCAAGGGCGGGCCAGGGCTGCGGGTGTTCACCAGTCCTTCTGCCTCCCTCCCTGTGGGGCCAGGCCAGCCAGCTTGAGGCTGCCATGCTCAGAGCTGTCTCACTTGCCAGGGTGCAAGAAATGCGTGCTGGGCTGATTCATGTGAGTGGAGATTGTCCACTCAAAGAACAAAGCTTTCTAAGGTTTCAAAAGGTCAAAAATAGCACTCTTATTTGAGCCTGGAAATAAACTGGAAGTCACTGAAGTGACATGAAAGTAAGCATCTTTCAAGTCCAGGATCACCATCCAAACCCTGTGCTTGAGGAGTGGAAGGATGTTCTGAAGGGTTGTCATCCAGAAATTTTTGTGCATGATGAAGGTATTGAGGTTTCTGAGGTCCATAATAGGGCGGAGGCCCCCATCCTTTTTGGGAACCGTGAAATAACGGGAATAGAAGCCCTGACAGAACTTTGACCGAGGGATGAGTTCTACTGCGTCCCTTTGAAGGAGTTTCTGGATTTCGTCTAGTAGTGTGACGAAGGTGGGTGTAGGGATGAAATACGACTCTGTAGCACCTGAAGAAACTCTGTACGATAGCCCTCTACGATGACAGAGAGAGCCCATCTGTCCAATGTTATCTTTCTCCGGGCAGACAAAAACGGGGACAGATGGGTGAGAGTTTTGGCCAGTTGGCCTGAGTCAAAGGCTCTGCTTGGGGGGCTTGGTAGCCTTGGCCCTCAACTGGGAGGCAGTATTGAACTTCGGTTTGTTCCCATAGGGCCATGACTGGAAACTGGAGGATTTCTGCCATTGAGGTTCCAGGGGGGACTTCTGAGACGATCTACGGGACCAGGATTTGTTCCAGGACTTCAATTTGGATTATTTGGGGGGCTGGGAGACTCCCAGATTACGTGAAGTCTTGATACTTTTGTCCCGTTCTTGTAAGACTGCATCCATCGTGGAACTGAACAACCCCTCACCTTCGAAAGGCAGATCCTCCACAAAGGCTTCAGTGTCACTGGGAACACAGCCAGGCATGGTGCCTGAGCGTGACTGCCGATGTGAGCGCTTTAGCTGCCACATCCAGATTGTGTTTAGCAGCATTAAGATGATGTTTAGCCAGCATCATACCCTCTTTCTGTAGCCTCTTGGCCTGACGGTTCATGCCTTCAGGGAGGGAGGCAATAAACCCAGTCATTTGCTCCCAGAGGGCATACTGGTATCTACCCTTGCAGGCCATATAATTGGAGGTTTTAATTCCTAACGCCCCTGCCAAATAGAATCTGCACCCAAAGGAGTTGAGTTTCTTCCCTTCCTTGTCAGGAGGAGAGGAGTGGCTGTTTCTGCCCTTAGACGAGGGCATGATGACAATGGAGTTGGGTTTACGGTGGATGAATAAAAATTCAGCTCCCGATTCCTGCACCCTGTACATGTGGTCAATCCTTTTGCTAGAAATAGGAGTAGAAGCTGGGTGAGACCATAGGGCTTTGGCAGGTTGTAGTAAGACCGAGGTTAACGGTAATGCAACAGCTGTGGAAGTGTCCATCTGTACTATGTCAAACACTGAGTCTGTCACACTGGGTGGAGGCTGAACAGTGGAGAGTGTTAGCCTATTGGCCATCCTCTTGATGAAATCCCCGTATGATTTAAGATCCTTGGATGGGGAGATGGGGAGGTTATCTGCCATTTATTGCGGTGGGGAGGGTTCCTGGGTAGGGGCTTTATTACCGGAGGAGGACGATGAAGACAATCCCGAAGGTTCAGAATGCTCTGAAGGCGCAGAGAAAGTAATGGGTTGCATTGGCATCAGTGTCGACTGCTTGGCATGGTGCCCCAGAGGTGGAACAGCAGGTTTGTGCTTCCTACCTATCGGCGCCTATGGTTGCGGCCATACGAATTCCGGTGTTGGGGGGTGCTCTCGGTATTGAGACAGGCGGGAGGATGTTGACTGGCGATCCCAATCTGCCGGGGCACATGGGGGGAACCAGGGCGCAGCAGGCATGGGATAAGCTGCACAGAGGTATTGCCACTGATGGCTGTTCCATAGAGCCAAAGGGTAACGCCCAGATGATCGATCCCAATCCTCTGATAGATGTGGAGAAACGGCTGAGGCGCCAGTGTCCCTGTCTAGATGTAGACTTTTGACACTGGGCGGCTGGGGCACTTAGGTTAGATCCATACCCATATCAGAGTCCGTGAAGTGGACAGGACACAGCAAAGGCAAGGTGGGATCAACTAGTAGCCACCCAAGGCCCGCAGAGTCAAGTACCGCAGCCCCCGCCAGGGCTGTGTCTGATGCAATGTGCGTGGATAAAGCACATTTAGAGAAGGTACCCTTCTTGTGCTTCTTGTGCTTGCTCTGCCTGTCATCCTTGCCCTCCTTGCGCTTCTTGGCAGGAGTAGGGGCTTCGGACTGGACAGTCGACATCGGTCGTTTCGGTATCGACCTGTCGACATCAATGATGCCCGGTGTCAGGGATAGTGCAGTCGCCAATCCCAAAGCTGGAGTCGACAGCGAAGCATGCCCAGACATCTCTTGCAAAGACATTGTCGGAGAAAGAGCCTGTTCCAGTAACGTGACGTGGAGTCTCACAGCTCGGTTCTTTCTTGTGCTTCAAGAACCTGGTACAGTGAGCACAGGAGTCCACCCGGTGCGCTTCCCCAAGGCCAAAAAGGCAAAGCAAATGTCTATCGGGGGGATGATTTTGCTGCCGCACTTTAGGTACTGTTTAAAGAAGCCCCACCGTTTGGCCATAGGTTGGGGGTGAGGGTGGAGGGGAGTAAACTGCCAAAGCAGAGTACTCTAAATCAGTTCTGTCCCAACAAACAAAGTCTTTTTTAGGCAATCCGTAAAGAAAGAAATAAGAAGAAGAAGAAATTACTGACCGAAGCGAGGCGGGTCCTACCAGCGCAGTGGTCAGAAGAGAACTGGCGGGATTGTCATGCCCCTCCCTTGGTCATGCGCACTGGAGCCCTGCACGTGACCGGGGAGAGGGTGTGAAAATTCCTTTCGCTTTAGAAGATATCGACCGGGGTCGGCGCAGGCGCACTATATCCCAGAGGTATGATGCAGAGAGACCACGAAGAAGATTCAACAATTAGAGAAATTTATAAGGAAGTGTCATACCTCCATCATGATTCACAATAGTTAGGGTATATAGAGCACAAAGCAACACTACATGTTAACCTCAAAGGGCACCATCCCAGACTGAACAGCTCTATCCCCACTTAAGACACCTAAAGGGTTTTACAGAATGTCCCCTGGTTAATCAGGGACCTTTCTTCCACACTGCCCAACGTCACCTCAATAAAATATGACAGAAACTTGGGAAGGCACAAGAAAAGGTGAAGCATCTATCCACTAACCTTGTTTCCTTTGGGTCCTACAGGTCCTCGTTCTCCTGGAAATCCTGGGACGATCCCATCCATTGTGTCTATCTGAAAATACACAAATGCATGAGACAACTAGAGTAGGGGGATATCTCTGTCTTACACACACCTAGCAAATCTACGCAATCCCTCCTGTGTTCCTAATGCCATAATTAAAAGTCACATCACTCTTCTAAGATTCCCCTAAATAGTATATTAGCAGGAGAGCAATGTGTTTAGCTAATAACAAGAATTAAAAGAACTGCATGGATGGAAAATGCATGATGACTATCAGGTTGCATCCCCTGAGCATTCCAGTATTCTACAATGCTTTAGCCAACAGATATCACAAGCTTTTGCCACGTGTAGAGAACATTCATGTGGTTGTTCGGAAACCCAGAAAGAATGCGAAGTCCTAAGGACTAGTGGAGATGCACAGACTGCCAGACCTAATCAGACTACCCTGTGACACATTCTCTGCAATTTAGGATTTCTCCACCCCACATACCAAATGATTGACATATGCCCTGAAAGAGGAGAGATTGTATTCAGCATCTGTTTCAGATTTCACCTATAACTAGGAGAGTGTTGTGCTTGCTGAATCAGCTCCAATGACTTTACACCGCATCTGACTGTGGATCCAGCACTCAGAGAAGACTGCTCAAAGGGAATGGCCAGGAGTGAACAACTCACCTTGGGTCCTGGTGGCCCTGGGGGGCCTTGTAAACCATCTCTGCCCTGGGGACAAGAAATACAGCATAAGGATCGAGGGCATGGATTATTTGCTAGAGATTAAATTCCATTTAATCCATTCCATTAGTCCATTCACTCTCAATGAAATAAGACCACAGAGCACGAATACCAGCTACAAGAGGCAAGGGAGGAGTGGGGAAGACTGGCTCCCAGGTAGTCTGCAGGACTAATCTATACACGAAACACAGCCCAATGATGGTTTTCAAAAAGTGTAGCCTTGGAACAGAGAGATTTAGAGCAGAAAGTAAGAAGCAGAAAAAAGGGAAAGGGGATGCTTGTTTTTCCATTCTGTCATCATCTACCCCCTGCCCAGCTGCTCCCCCTAGGAAGGTTTCAAACTCATTTTTATACAGCACTCTTTAGATTCTAATTCTGTGGGAGGGGAAAGCCATTGGGGTGTTATTTAGCACACACTAACAGTAAGCATAGAAATAGTTAAGCATTCTCTCCCTACACACATACTTCATGATCCAAATTCCCTAGTCTGGAAGCTGCTTTTCACATTAAGAAGCAATGTCAGGGCTCTATAGCATCCATTTGTGTGTAACATGCAGTTGACCCCTACGGATACTAACGCTGCAGTGTTTTTATTAACAACAGCACTCAAGCAACGAACAGCTGCATAATGAAGAAACTCAACTGGTCTGATCCTGGGAAAACAAGCACCTGCTGAATTTTCATTACCGAATAATTATTAAATATACAGAGGCCTCTGTGAGGAAAATAAGCCAGCAAACATCGTTAAAGTGAAACACTGTCATCATCTTCTGAGATGCTTCCTCCACACTGGCATAAAGTCTGGTCTCCAGGAAGCTGTCTTGCAAAATCAGTGTCTTAGGAGTGTAGATCACAGGAACATATATGATCATAAATGAAAAGTTACCTGGAGTTGTGAATACAGAAGTATCTGACGAAGCTTGTGCAAGTATTCTAGTATGATCTCTAAGCACCAAACTACATGTTCCATTCCAATTCCATAAATTCAAACTCAAGACAAGGTTCTATCCAGGCTATATTTTCCACTAACAAAGAGGTCTAATTTCACTAATTCTCCCTCCCTGCTGCAAACCTCCAGTTTTCCCCTTGTGCCATATCTCTCAGGAACAGCATTTAGGAGAGATCACTGGGTTGCAACAGGAAGGTGAGAGTTCCACTGATGTATGCACCTTCTGTAAGCAGAATATTTAGTCTGGATCCAACTCATATAACATGGCCCTTAAAAGTGCCTGTCAGGGAATATGGATTGGAGCCACAACACTAGTGAAGGGGGTGTTAAACAGCCCTTCCCCATGCCATTTCCCCAATCAATAATCGTTCCCTGGATTGCTTTGAGCACTGGTGCAAAAAGAAAAGGAAGGGCACAATATGAATACTTGTCTTTTTTTCCTTCCGAAGTTTTAAAGCAGCCTGGGGTTGACCATTTTTACTGCAAAAGCAGTGTGCATGTATGGAGAGAATGCTTCCACTTATTCAGCATCAAAGCCCTGAGCAATATCTCCTCTCTTTGTTTCTATTTGTTAGGGCCAAATTAGGTTTTCAGAGTTTCAGGCATATAACTCATGTGTCACACAGTTTGACTCCAAAAGGACACCTGCATCACCAGTGTTCCCAAGTCAGACCATCTACATGTGTGAACACAACCACACTCAGAGAAGTCATTTCAGATGCTTTGATATAATGAGATCTATAACCCAGCATACTAGCAAAATGTAACACTGACACTGTAATCCAAGTAAATAGTTAAGTGTGTGTTATGTAGTGCACCTACCTGCTCTCCTCGTTCTCCTTTCTCACCCCGATCACCCTGGGATTTTTAAAAAAAGGTTAGAAATGAATGTTGCCTTATCTCAAGGCCCATTAAAAACTATATTTTATAATGAACAAAAATATCTGAAGTTGCAGTTATGGGAAATAATAAAACTAGTCTATATGATTTGAGGAAACTTAAAGTAAAGCATTTTAAATTCATGAATGAGGAACAGCCATTATGGGAGGGTTTAACCTCCTAATTACATTACATATTACATATTTAATATGTACATAGTATTACGTATCAGCACATCTAATAAAATTGGAAAGAGTCACCCCACTGCTCCATGCTCGGCTTCACCCACATGTCAAGATTCTAGGATAACGGCCACTGGAAGAACAGGCCACAGTTACTTGCAGGTTTATAACCTCCTGCCCACATCTGGTCCCTTTTACATTTCCTGTCCTTGACTTCTTATCTTTGACTCACCTTCTCTCCAGGCCTCCCAGCTTCTCCAAGTTCTCCAGACCGGCCTGGTACTCCTGGAATTCCAGGTTTTCCAGGCTCTCCTGGCTGGCCTGGTGGCCCTTCTGGTCCCCGCTCTCCAATAGCTCGACCTGTTGGGCCTTGTGGGCCAGGTAGACCTTGGTCTCCTCTGTCCCCCTTTGGCCCTCTCTCTCCAGGGAATCCAATGACACCCTGCAAGAAACACAAGTTTGAGCAGGTTTCTCTGCAGAGAACATTCAGAGACATGTATATCCAATGTGTCATTGCCAAATAATGCTGGTCACTACTCAGTCTAATAATAGGCACAGAATCTGGTTCCTTCCTCTGCAAGGCTGTCAACCAGTCGAATGGCAACAATTCATTCTTTACTGTTAATCAGAGACATCCCAAAAGATGGAGGCTCAATTTGGGTTTATCATAGTTCTTATTCTATTGTACCTCTCTGTTTCATGTTTTACTCCACAAAGGCCTAAAAGCTTCTTATGAATTCAACATTTCCCCAGGGAATTAACACTTTAGTTGCAAAAATCACTGAATTAGATTCCTGAGAATCTCTGCAGTGAACTTTTCCAAAAATATAAAACAACAACAATGTGGTTCAGCTAATGTAAATGCTAATTAGAATCCACTTTAGTTCTACTTCAGACGCAGGCCCACTGACACTGGGGTTAAGGAAGACCTCACATTCACTGATAATAGAGGTTAGGTTGCATACCTTTTGTGAAAAGAGCCTTCTGCAAGCTAGGTCAGCAGAAATGTCTCAGGACTATAATTAATTCTTGTACAAGAACAGCTCTCTCTCACCTCTTTGCCTGGAGGACCCCTTTCTCCTGGATCCCCTCTGTCACCCTTCAGGCCCCTTCGGCGGTCAGGCACAGGCAAGAATTGATCAGCACTCCCATCATAGGCACCTGTGATCTCCCGCAGTAAGGAAATCTGTGGGAAAGGGAATTTGTTCATGGAAGAAATGGGAAGAAGAATATGTCTACTCTCAATCTACAACACATGCTGTCACTAGTACAGAAAGCCTTCTATACTATTTTAAGCCTCTAGATCAGGAGCTAGCTTGTTGCCCTGGGTGACACATGAAATGCAATGTCTACCTGTGAAGATGTTGGTGAAGTAGCGAACCAATTTGGGGAGGGAGAAGTGAGGATTGTTCTGGACACAGAAGTGGCCCCACCTGAGGTGGGTAGCAACACCTATTATACCCAGTTCACAAACAGAAACACTGAGAAGCAACACTGCAGGCCTACATGTACTGACCATTACGGTGGGGCTGATGGAACTTACTGGGAATAGAGCAAGAAGGAGCTTTGGTTGATTACATCACCACTCCAGATCCAAAAGAAGTCTAAGCCATGCTCTGGTATGGCTTTGTCAAGTACAACCCTGCCTTTGGAGAGCAGCAAGGGTACTGCTGCACTGAGCAAACTGACCTGGCCCTTATTTAAGTGCCTTCCCATGCTATCACTCTTGTCTACAGACAGTAAATAGCAGATAATAGGCGAAGGAACTCCTGAATATGCATACTGAGATACCCTGTTTGTTTATTCATTGTTTATTTTACTTAGATCCCATCTTTTCTACTTTAAAAGTAAACCATTCTGTCCCTTACAGTTTATCCCTTCTCTCAGTTTCCTGACCAAGACTTGGGTGGGTTTTTAGTCAGATTCAGAATTTATCTCCTAGAATTCTACTTCCTGCTGGGAATCCCTTGATGTAGATGGGGAAAATGATGGAAAATCCTTTGAATGGTGTCTATCCCCATAAAACTGTCATACTCCACACATCAAGGGTAGGAAGGGTTGCATCAGTGCTTAGTTCTCATGGTCCTTTCTTACACACCCAGGAAAATGCTGACCACCACTTTGGGGTCAGGAAGCAATTTTTCTCCAGGCCAGTTTGGCCAGGGATCCTGGAGGCTTTTTGTCATCTTCTGGGCATGGAACAGGGGTCAGTGGAGGTGTGTGGGGGGGAGGTATTTATGAATTTCCTGCCTTGAGCAGGGGTTGGACTAGATGACCCCAGAGATCCCTTCCAACTATATGATTCTATGAATATTCTGGCATTCTTACACCTTCTGTGGACTCCACAGCAATTCATCTTGGCCTTCAACAACTCAAATGAAGATTCCACTTTTCATCCAACTGCCCGCACCACCCACAGAAGGGACCGTGACAGAAATACATTGAAAATTATAGCTCAAACGTAAGCAAGCAAATGTAGCTGCTAACTTATACCTTGATACCATAGGCATCTAGGGCACGTTCAACGTTCTACAAAAAAAGGGAAAAGAAACTATCATCAACAAGTAAAACAAGATCATTTAAAATAAATACCAAACATAAAAGGTTTTCTCTGTGCCTTCCAGGAAAATACTGCCTATTTTTCCTGTTTGCCATCTTTGTTAATGAGCTCCACTGAAAAAGTCCAGTGGAGCACAACTAAGACACCAAAAAATTGGAGCAAAACCAACTGTGGGAGTGGGATTAACACAGCAAGGGCATCCACATGTAGGCTAGGGTCTTCCACTGTGCTGGCTGAATCCATACCAAATGGACTTCTGCGATTCCTATGTATAAGGCGCTGTCTGAGAAATGGAACTCCAACTAAAATCACCAACAGGGAGCTGCACTGGCTGATGGTGCTGCAATAATGAGATTCAAGATAGGACACCATTCTTGTCCTATCTTGGTTACCATTCCATCAAATGCTACACTTCAGGTGAAGACAATTCCTGCTGTGCTTGGTGTCTATGACCAAAGTAATATGGTGGGAAGAAATCTTGTAACATACTTTTCTTTATCAGGCTTTCAAGATTTAAAAAATGTTACTGGTAACTCACTGGTATTGTTCCAGGTTCACCTCGTGGTCCAGGATCCCCAAGTCTCCCCTAGTCAAAGTGAGGGGAGAAAAACAGAACAAAAAATAATGTGTTTCTCTAGTACTCTCAAGAAGCACAGGTAATGCAGCTTGGTTGTGTGACACATAATACCTTGGAGGGAATGATCACTGAAAACCATTGAAAAGGCTGCAGAGAGACTTCAGATAACTTTCTATCTGAAGGTAAGTGGCATCAGCCTATTTTACAAGCAGGTATTGGAAGAGGACACCCTCTCTGGTGTAGAAAATCACTCCCCAGGCCAGGTTAATGGTTTTTCCCAATGGCAGATGCAGAATGGCTCAGTACCAGTCTGAAAAGGTTTTGATGGACTCAGATTTCTGTATCCAGATTTCGATAACTTCTAAATCAGACTCCAGAAAATACTCCGGAGTATCTATCTTGAAATAAAGACCAAAATAGCCATTAGGCTAGGCAAATCAACATTTATTTATTTATTTTGAAAATTAATACGGCCCTCTCCAGAGACCCACTCAAGGTAGCTCACCTCAGGTAGTAAAAACAGTACAATAAAAACAACTTAACACTTTTCAATAATAGAACAAGCCATAAAAACAAGGCAGGAGCATACAAACAACATCGAGCAATCTAAATTAATATTCACAAACAGCTCATAGGCTAGAAGCAGCCCATAAAAACAGCTTAAAAAGATCAAAATTTCCAGTTAAAGAGAAATATTATGGCCTGTCTACCCAAAGGACAATAAATTAGGTGCCAGGTAAACCTTGAGGGAAAGGATATTCCAGAGGCAAAGTGCCACAATTGAAAAATCCCTGTCTTTGGTCTTACTTGCCTCACCTCTGCCAACAAGAGGACAGACAGCAAGGCTTAGGAAGGGGATCTTAGCTGGGAGGCTGGACAATATATGAAGGTGGTCCTTCACATACTAGACCTTAAGCCATTTATGGTCTTAAAGGTGAAAACATTTGAATTGCACACAGAAACAGAAGTGCAGCCAGTGCAGATCTTTCAGTATGGGATGATACCATCCCTGTATCCAGCCCACAACAACAGCCAGACTTATACACTTTGTACCTATTGAAATTTTTATATTTTATTGATCTGCATTGCTTTGAAACATGCCAGTAGGCTTTCCCCTTCCATGGCGTAATCTAGTATACCCACCCACCCACCCCAGGTTTTTTTGGATTTCAGGTTTCAGGAAGGGCATAAATTACAGTCTCTGAGCATATTTGGGTCCCCCAATATCACTTCAGGATTCAGGTTTAGATTTGTTTTGGGAATTACTTGGTTCCATCTGAGGGAGGGGCAGAGTGGTTATTCTTTATCCAACTGTCACCAAAATTGCAGAGGACCTTGTCCTACCTGTCACATAAAGACCACCCCCAATATTCAAACAAACTGGACCTAGGGCTCCAATACTGTGGACCACTGAATAAGGTGCCCCCAGCCATCCTACTTGTCTCCATTGTTTCGTATGGGGGGGAAATCAAAGAAGCCAATTGCCAAACACACAAGAGCACCCACTGCTAAAAGCCTCCAATGCAAACAAAATAACAAACCCCACAGAACCAATGTCAAACCAGGGAATCTAAGCGAAACCAACTTTGTGTTTTTTAAAATACCTAAACCCTCACCTAAAATTAACTGTTACTAAAACATAACCCAAAACTTTTTTTGAACCTGTTGCAGCAGTTATTTTTAAAAACCACAGGAACACCCCAAACTCCACAAAACTCGTCCCCTCCAAAAAACACAACATAGAAAGATATTTACAACAACTGTAATAGAACAACTGTAAAACCAGAACCAGAAGAATGCAAAAAGAAACACTTTTAAAAACAACCTTGGACCCCACTCCCCACCCCAAAGCGTAAACAAAAATCAAACATGTTTAGAAACAGAAAACCTAGAAAAGATAAAAATCCTTAACAAGCCCAGATAAGAGAACTGAACACAAGCGTTTTAAATCCTTTCACAGCAAGGATATAAAACAAACCCAAGGAAAACTATTTTTAAAAGAACCAAAAAGAAAGAAAAAAAAGACTGATTCCACCCCATACACACTATGCCCACCTGGTATAAGAAAACACACAGAAGAACTTGAAATATTTGAAACAAATTCCATCAGTCCTGAAACCATTCAGTAAAGAGAGAACAAGAAGGTCTTCTCAGGCAGCCAGCAACAATCCAAAAAATCTAGCTTGGAAATAAAGCTGCTTTTATTCTCTTTTGCCTGTGCTCAGAGCCATGAGTTAGAATTGTCACGACTGGGTAGACCGTTCAAGCACTCCCTCTAATGTCTGAGCCTATCGCCTGGGGCAGCTGCCTCCCTCCCTCCTCCCTCCTATTGCCAGAGAACCCTGAGAAATGGGAGCAAAAACAGTCTCAGGAGCCTTAAAACGGTAGCCACAAATATTCCCAGATATTTCTAGGATCTTTTGGGAATCAACATCCAGGATTCTGTAATTCCAAATACCATTTTGGCTGATAGAATATACGTGGAAAAATAACAGGAAGTTATTGGGGGGGGGTGTGTATTTTTAGACGGGAAATATCTGGGTACAAATCCCTAGGTCTTAGCATGTTCAGATCGCTACTCAGCCTTGAAGCTCACTAGATAAACCTGAGCCAGTTATTCCATCTCATCATAAGGTGCCTTACAGCACTGTTATGAGAATAAAGTAGAGAGGCAGAGAACCATGTACACTGTTAGAATGAACACCTCACACACATGGTAATTTCCCCCCATTGTGCTTATTTCCCCCATTTTCCCTTCACTGAATACCACCCACAGTTCAAATAGAGGAAGGCCATTGAGGTGGGGGAGGCAGACACACAACCTGGGCAGGAGAAAGCAGGCCCAGGATCTTCTGTGCTGCTGAAGAGGTGCACCCCTAATGGCTCTGGAACACGGCCTGAGTGGGGTAGCACAGACCGGAGCCCACAAGGCATGAACCTGCCCCCCAGGCACACCTCGAGCTTGGCTCCACTACCCCCCTGGCCCAGACTTCTATTTTCCCAGCGAGGGGCCCACTGGTGATGAAAGGCAACAGGCCAAGGCTCCCCTCCCTCCATTCTCAGCCAGCTCCCCTCCCCAACCTCCCCGCTAACCTCCATCCTCACCTGGTTCCCCTCCACCCAACCTCCATCCTCCTCACTAACTGGTGGCAATGTGGCCTGGTGCTCCTCCATGGCCTCCTGCCTCCAGCACCATTGGCTAGCAGCAACAACCTCCATCCTCCCCACTAGCTGGCATCCAGGTGTACTCTGAGCTTGGCTGCACTACTCCCCGGCCTGGATCTGCAGGATGGCTGGGTACAGTGGCATCAGCAGGAAGGCAACTCAGCCTTCAGTGGCAGCAGCGGCGGAGACTCAGTAAGTAGGGCAGCAGCTCCCAGAGCACTCCACTCAGCCTTTATAGTTAGTGCAGGTGGGGGCCAAGCGGGAGGGTGGGGCCACCCACTCTCGGACCCCTGCACTGAGAGGAAAATCTGTGTTGGGGGCTGGACATTGGTGCACCCAGCACATGTATTGCAGCTTAGTGGGAACACTGCTGATAGATACTCACCTGCTCTCCTTTGGATCCAGTCTCTCCTTTGTCACCCTGAAACAGAATGATAATGAGAAGTCAGGATTGTGGTATTATCTGGGGAAATTATGAAAAGTACTTTGAATCCCAAGCACAGGGAATAATGAAACCTGCACTGTGGCTCAGTGGTGGCCCGGCTGAGATGTCTAAACCACAGCATGCTTCCTCCATCTTTCTGATGCAGGGTCCCAGAAGGATACTATTCCATTCTATATCAAAACAGTGAAGCCCTGCCCTGCCTTTCAGGGATGAATCTTCATCTACCAAAGATCTGGCAAACACTAATACCTTACTGTCATTAAAATGGGGTCCAGCTTTTTCTATATTTTAGTAATTTGCTTAAAACTAATAAGTTAAGAAGCAGTATGAGGTAGTAGTAGTGGTAGTAATACCTTGCTGTCAGGAATAGGTCAGGGACAAGAACAGTTCAGGCTCTAACTGACTTGTTCATTGTATAAAATGTGGCACAGAAGTGGGGGAAGGGAGGCTTTGCCTACCTTTGGTCCTGAAGTTCCAGGGAGACCCGACATGCCCTATAAACAGCAACATAGAAATGTGACCAAAAAAGGGTAGCAGATACGGGTTTTGCCCAAACTATCAGAATAAAAAGATAGTTCCATCAATGGCTACCAATCACAGTAAGTAAAGAGATCTCCATACACAGAGGAGGCAAAGCTCTGAATATCAGTATGAGGAGGCAGCATTGGGGAAGGCCTTGGCCATCTGTTGGGTCCTCCAGGGCACCTGGTGGGCCATTGTGTGGAACAGTTTGTTGGAGGAGATGGACAACTAGTCTGATCCAGCAGGGCTCATCTTATGATCTCAAGAGTTTTTCACGTGTGTTTTATACAAGATCTAACTCTCCTCTAAGCCCAGAAATACAGTATAGAACTCAGGGCCTTGTGAAAAGCCAAAGCAACCACAGGATCAGTTCCCAGTTCTGATTTCAGCTTCTTAGTGCAGCAGTTTTCTGCTGGGGTTTTTTTTGGCTTCTGCTGAGAGTTAGTTTTCATATCCAACATCCAATAGTTTTCATATCCAACCCCCCCGCTATCAGCTCAACTTTCTACAAGAAGCAAAAATAGCCTAAGAGGAGCCAAAATGTGTTGTGCAGATGGCTACCTACCTGGCCTGGTGAACCCACTTGCCCAGGCACACCAGGAACACCTGGTGCCCCTGAGGGCCCTGAGGGCCCACTGCTCCCTCGTTCTCCTTTAATACCTTCCCGACCCTGCAAACAGAGAACAAATGTAGTTTAGTTAATAGATATAAGAAGCAGTCTTATTTATTACAAAATTTGTTATCTTGCATCTCCTCATGGCTTAAAAATCATAATTAAAAAAATCATGGCTTCAAATTAAAAAAAAAACCCTCCAAAAGATACCTGCAAATTTATACTCCATTAAAAGCCCTGACAAATAAAACGACCTTGCAGCACTTCCTAAAAGACTTCTAAAGACTGTGCATCCCTTACCTCTTCAGGGAGTCTGTTCCTCAAAGTGAGCAGTGCAATGGAGAAGGCGCAGGATCTCACTGATGCCAAGCAGGCTACCTTAAGTGAGGAACAGCCAGTAGGTAGCAGCCTGACACCTGCAGTTGGTGCATGGCAATAGATATGGGAGGTGACTGCCCTTTAAAAATGTGGGTCCTAGGCCGTGAAGGGCTTTAAAAGTCTTTACCAGCACCTTGAATAGGACTTGGAAACAAATTTGCAACAATTGTAGTTGTTTTAAGATAGGCAAGACATGTCCTCATCAGCTAGGCACTGGCAGTAATCAGGCTGCCACATTCTGAACCAGCTGAAGTTTCTGGGTTGTCTTCAAAGGCAGCCCAACATGGAGTGCATTACAGTAGTCCAGCCACAAGCTCACAAGATGCAGCTGATGCATGGTGCCCTTGACCACCATATCAGCTTACTTTTCAAACAGCAAGGTTGGGTCCCTTAACCTATTCTGCAAACGCTATCTCGACTCCATCCACTACAAGTGCATCCAGTTCCTCTAAAATATCAGCCTTCTCAGTCAGTATCATCTCTGTCTTGCCTGGATTCAGCTTCAACTTGTATAGCCTTAGCCATCTGACCACAGCCTCAAAGCACTGATTCACGGCCAGGATAGATGCATCTGAAGTTATTATTAGACTTAGGCTATTGGTCCATGCGAAGAAAAGACCTCCAATCTAGAATTCATCTCACTATTTCAGTAACTGGGGCTGTGCTCTACACATGCTCTAGGAGTTTTAATGCTGGTAAAAGATGGGCAAAAGGAAAACTATAGCAGATGAGTCATCTCTCTCCCAAGCCTTTCAGTGGAACAAAAGGTTTATCATCTAACACCTTAGCTGGAATGTCACACCTAGGCACAGAGACCAGACAAAATATGAGATTGTATTTCTTCCTTTTGGGTCAGGAAAAAAGGAATGACCCCTAAGGGAGGAATGGACTCCCAAAAGGGAGATTATAAATTATCTGAACACACCATTCTCTTCTGCTTGCCTCTTACTAGGAGCATCTTCAACTTGCCAAGCCATGGAAGGCTAGCTTTTATTTTGGGACTCCATCTTGACCATATGTCAAGAGACAATAGGGAGAAACCCCTAAGCTGGAGAACAGAGGTAATGAATGGCTTTTAAAATGCTGTGAGTTCAAGAGTAGCCTTTCCTAGCAACAATATTGTTAGGGTATATTTGGAGTTTAGGACTAGAAGTCAACGGGGTTGCACTTACCTGTAACTGTTGTTCATGACTGCGGGGACTGCAGTCTGTGCATGACTGCAGGGACTGCATGATTGCAGGCCAGCTGTGGAGAAGAGCTTCCAAGTTTTTCTGAGGAAGTTTCTAGGCTCTGGAGTACTCCCCCTCCCCTCTGTCTATAGAGGTCCCTTTTCCCATCCAAAGGGTCACATGATAAAGGCGGAACAGAGGTGTACCCTTATCTGTTTGGGCCCATTTTTCCTAGTGGGGGTCTGGGGTGCCCAGAGCTTTCCTCCAAATTATGGCTTTAAGTCTTGCTGCTCTCCCCTTGCGTCCTTTAGGAGTAAGGTGTCTACAAGCTGGGCACATGGCTGTACTGAGGACCTCTCCCAGACATAGGAGGCATAAGGAATAATCATCATTTTGGGCCATTTTTGCTCCTCGCCTCGCACTTCTTAAATAGAGCCATCCTACTGATTTGCAGGGGAAACTCTTCACTGTTCTTTGTAGTAAAACCTCATTGTCTTATTGCTGGGGCCCCATGAAGCAGCAGCTTAGAAGCACGTCCTCTCACAGCAGCAAGAAGAGAACTGAGGGAAGGAGTGCTCGCCCAGCTTGTCATGTGACCCTTTTGGGTGAGAAAAGGGACCTCTATAGAAAGAGGGGAGGGGGAGCACTCCAGAGCCTAGAAACTTCTACATAAAAGTTTGGAAGGCCTTCTCCACAGCTGACCTGCAGTCATGCAGTCACCATGCAGGAGTGCACAGAAGCCATGAAAATGAATGTATGTTTTCATCTTTTCTTTATAAGCTTGCTCAGACTGAGGCTTGTACAGATGCTTTTTATTGATTAAATTTTCTTGTAATGTGAATGCCTGAAGCCTAATCACTGTGCCCGCACACCTCTGTGTCTGATTCAGCCATGCTTTCCCGCCAGCAATAAGGGGAAAGGGCCGTGGGTGAGCCCACCATTCCCAAATTGCAAAGTATGATAGATCATCCCTGCATTAGCTAGAACAAGTGAAATAGGGAATGCTGCAAATAGGTGGAGCATTTAAATGGCAAAGAGAGCTAGAAATACTAATCCTTCTAGCACTGGTCTTCAAGATTAGTTGGTGACAGCAGTTAATACCTGGGGGGAAAGAAAGCTGGACTTACCTGTAACCATTTCCGGGTGAATTCGCCACTTGGACTCCACTCTCACATGGCGCCTGCTTGCAAAAGCCATTTAAAGGGAACGTTCCCTTTAAATGACTTTTACAAGCTGTTTCAGCAGTCCCTTTCACTTGGAAGCTGGGGGGGAGTGAAAGGGATTGCTGAAATGCTGAAATGTAAAAGGAACCTTTAAATCCCTTCTCAGTTGACTCACTGAGTTGTGCTGTGGCAGCAGCGCAACTCACAAGTGAACTGAAATGGCATTTAAATGCCTTCCAGTTCACTTATAAGTTGTGCTGCCACTGCGGTGCAGCTTGCAAAACCATTTAAAGGGAACCCTTTAAATGGTTTTTGCAAGCTTGGAGAAGGCATTTAAAGAGACCGTGGTCTCTTTAAATGCCTTCTCCAAGCCATGGCACCAGGGTGTCTGCTGATATGAACCACACAAACCGACCTGGGAATGTCATGGGGGCTCGTGAGGGTGGGATGACATCAGCTGAGGTTCGCTAACCATGAACTGGGCTGGGTTTGTGCTGAATTTCAGTTCGTAATTTGGTTCGTGTCCATCCCTAGTCTCTGGTTACTAATAACCCTGTGATGCAGGAAACCTGGCTCTGATAGAGAAAAACAGCCTTGTGGCTGTATGTTAAACATGTACATCATCCCATCCTTCTCATGTGCCAAGATAAGGTCTCTATAGAGACTAGGGAGAGGGAGTGTGTGTAGTGTCTGTGAGGTGATGGGGGTAGCAGCCTAAAAGTCAGTTAAACTGAGGCATTTTAGGGCAGCAATACTTACATCTCTTCCAGGCTCTCCCGCTTCACCTTTATCCCCCTGATTAAAATGGGAAAAAATATTACAAGTATATCAGTGTAGAATGGACAAAACTGAGGTATTCTTGCTCCCTTCCTTTTCACTTGCTTACACAGGGACAGCAGAGCCTTCTTGGACTCTACATGCATTGCTGCAAGCTACACTGATATCCCAGAGGGCAGTCTGATCAACAGCAGAGATGTTAGTAAGCAGGCATCCAATCTGATAATTTTTCACCTGTTAGAGCCACCTCTGGACATTTCATCACTGACAGCAAAATGTCAAAATGATATCCATATTGAGTTCCTTTTAAAATTACACCCAAAATGTGACATTAAAATCAAGAAAATCATCAGCCCTCTGCTTGGAGCATCACAGTAAGGCCACCTCTCCCACCTGCCAGGCTACAAGAACACTGGTCAAGGGATAAAGGTCTACCTAACACAGTGGGGAAGTATGCAGGGTTATTTACCTTCCTGCCATCTTCTCCTGGTGTCCCATCTTCACCCTGAAAAATAAAACAGCACAATCATATTTCCATTCTGAGTCCTACTTAAAGGCATGTGCTCTAATCTCTAATTTGTTCATTTGCTATGAAATCTAATAAAATCATGGCATATTTTAATTGCCACCACAGTCCATTGCCTCACAGGACCCAAGTCTCACTTCTCCAGGAGGAGTCAGATCCACCACTTACATTCTTCCCATTCAGCCCAGGTTTTCCATCTTCTCCAGGTTTACCCTGAGAAATAAATGCAAGTTGTTAGCTGAACAAGAAAGTTTTCCCTAGGATGAAAAAACTACACAGAGCAACTACATCATCATGGCCATCAAGAGAACAATTCAGCTAGAATTTGGAGTGGCAGATGAAGAAACACCCAAATGCTAGACTAGTTCCCATACAATATATGGCACAGCTATTGCTAAGATCCGGTTCTCACTAAATCAGATGAGTGACACCCTACTACTTAGGAACTGAAACTAGGATGTGAATCCAGGTTACTGGATTCGTAAACTAGGATGTGAATCCAGGTTACTCTAGCCAAATGTTCATTTTGACCTTGGCTTTCATCCTCAGGTTAAAAAACAAAAGTCTCGGTTTTTGAAGGAGAAGGAAACAAGAATGTCTAGAAGGTATTAAAGCATCTGTGAGCCCACATGTCTAGAGCCTTGCAAAATTCTTACCTGTACATTTTAGTACTGTGACTATAATATGTAGATGGATGAGTCTGCTGAGCACAGATGTACTCAGGGCAATCTTCTACCACAGTACACTTCACTTTTTCATTGGTTCTCTGTCAACATGTGATCACAAAGATAGTCCAATGTATCACAATGCAAAAGTCTTTATGAGGTCCATGGCAATGTCAGAACTAGGTTTTTGCGCATCACAGCATTCTTGCTTTGAGAGGAAGAATATGCCTTGTGACACCCTTTTCCACCTCCTGCCTCTCTGGAGAGCTAGCAACATAGGAGCCCCGACCTTAAACACACCAGTTATCAGTTCCCTTTACAAAGAGCATATCCAACTATAAACTTACTGCTTCATGTAAAATGGGCATTTAGGGAGGGGAACGGAACAAAAATCCATAAAAATCTTTTTAGGGGAATAAGTGCCTCTGTGTGATCAGAAATCAGCCCCACAGTATGGGATATTGACAGTGGATATTGAACAGCCCACAATACTCACAGGCAACCCTGGAGGCCCTGGCAAGCCAAGTGGTCCAGGAGGACCCTGCTCACCACGCAGACCAGTCAGTCCCTGTAAAAAAGAAGAAGAAAAAGTGAAGAGGAGCCCCCAACTGGACAACAAAGTACAGAACTATCCCATCTTTTCTTAGGATGTGGTAGCTGAGTCTAGTAGCACAGAAAGAGTACTGGAGTAAATTTTCTTCAGGACAGGCAAGACAGGTGGACAACTCAACTCCATGTAAAGCAGAGAGCCAGAGGCAACAAACGGGACACAGACCATCATATTTAGGGGTTCAAAGGTCAACTGAAGGCCTTAGATCCTAAGGGATTTTTGCCTTTAGTGTACGTCTCAAGATGCACGGGCCAGAAAAATGAACAAGGGCTGTGTTCCAGGAGGCTAAGAAGGAAAAGCAGGAAAAAATGAACAATATTTTACTTTGAGGTGTCAGCTTCTGAGCAATACCCCACTACTGAAACAGGGCTGTAGGAAGGACCATCAGTGTTTTGAGCCCCATACTCAAATGCTGATTCAGATACCGATTCAGAGCTCTCATACTTACATCTCTGCCTGGGTCACCCTGTTTTCCTGGGTCACCCTAGGAAAGAAAGAAACTGCAGATATGATTAGGAGTCAGGACAATGCCCTATTTGCATGCCTGCATTATATTAATAAAGTTTCCATGAGGTGATATCCCCTAAGATCATGGCAGCATAACAAGGAGTGATATTCCCACATAAACTCTGTGTTTCTCAACTGAATATTATGCAGATGGACAATAACAGGGAATTTGAGCCAACGATGCAACTCTGGTCACCTAAAGACAAGGTCACCGCAGTCAATAGTTTACAAAGAACAATTCTACTATTCCATAAACAAGAAACTTTATAGTACCTTGGTGTATTTGGTCTGCGTACTTGTGGTATCAGGGAACAATAATGGGCAGGTGAACCCCAATGGAACAGCTGTAGAGCCCAGTGGGCTCAGGATCCAGTATGAGTGAAATGCTGCCATTTCAGTCTTTTCTATCTAGAATCTGAAGTCACCTAAAGCAGGCTTGCAGGCAAGAATTATCCATATCATTGTCATTTATTTGCCATAACTAATTCTGGTTGAAACCCTCCTCTCCAACTTCTGCATCTACAAGACACAAAACACTGCCTGTGATGCCACAGAAAATAAATTCTTTTCTCACCACAGAAGTTGAAATAGATTTCATAATGGCCCCACATATGTAGGGATGGGCATGAACCAGCTCACAAACTAATGTTAGTGATAAATTTTGGGTGGTTCATGCTTTGCAAAGTCAAGTTCATGGCAGTTCATCCAGCAGAAACTTTCCACAAACTTCCAAGCTGTTTGTGGAGGTTCCTGCTGGTTCCTGAGGGGTGGCATTCCCACACTGTGTCCACTCAAATCAAAATGTTTACAGAACTTCAAAGCAACAACTTGTAAGGCATGTAGAGGAGCATCTGGGGGAGGTCCGCTGTGGCTTTGGTGTCTCTAGTTTGCACAGGATCCATTCTATACACTCCTGAACCTTGGTTGTTTTGACAGGCACAGGTTCAGGAGTGTATAGAACGGATCCTGTAAAAGTCCTAAGTAATTCTTCTATCTTGATCACATATGGGCATGAACCAGGAAAATGTGGTTCGGTTTGTGGTGTGCCTCATTCACAAACCACAGATCATCATTCCCCCCCCCCCACATGCTAGAGACACCAAACTTACAGGGGATCTTGAGCTGACTCTCCTCTACCTGCCCTCTGGGTTTGGTGAGGATTGGATTTACAGGGTCCGAGTTACAGCTCCCCAAAGAAGGTGCCCCCAGGAAAGTGTTTTCTGGGGAAATGACCTTTCGATGACTCCAGCTTCGCTCCAAGCTTTTAAATAAAAATGCCAGCAGCACACAGGATAAGGCTTCTCCATTCTCTTCCCCTGGCTTTGAAATGCTTGAAATACTGAATTTTTCAAAAGCACGGTTTCAGAAACATTTTCCCCATGCTGCACTACATATCCCAGCAGTCTCCTCCAGCAATCCCATCATCCAACAACTGCTGCCATCCTGCCAGAAGTTTGAAGCACTGCTTCCAATAAATGTTTATGCACATGCTCAAAAGACAAATAATTTTTTAAAAGCTGCCTGACCACCCCACTCCATGGCTGCCACATCTGACTGATCAACCACGGGGTGAACGCATGGTGAGGCAGGTTAAAGGGGGGGGGGGATGGCTGATCAAAACTCTCAGCTACAAAGAAACCTGGATAAATCAGAGGTGGTGCCAGACCATGCTAAGCCTGTCATCTGACTGCAGCCACAATTAACTAATCTGTTTAACTACTTTTTAAGAGTTGACAGAACTAGGTAAAATGGTGGTCTAATTAAAACCAAGAGCCTTGTGTAGAAGTATAAAAATCTGCAAGGTTCAGAGAACATCACGGAACAACCATGCTCTCTTTTGTTTACACTTTATGCCAGTTAGCCTAACATATGCCCCCTGTGTCTTCAGGCATGCAGTCCACTCCTACTTCTCCAGACAGACTGACACTTCTGGCCATTGTTGGGCTTCTGATAGCTGGTGCTGCCAGTGCATGGCATCCTTGGGTGCCCCCTCAGCCTCCTTTAAGCTGTTGGGAGCCAACTCTCAGGCAGCTGGCCTGCTTGTCTGCCTGCTGGGTAGAATGGCTCCAAGGCCTGGGGGGAAGGGTTCTACCAGGTATGGGGTCTGTCACCATGCTGTTCCCAATATGGTGGAGTTTGGTCAATGCAGTGGCTGCCCACTGTATGAGACAGGATGATGGACTAAATGGGCCACAGGTGTGATCCAGTAGGCCACCTCTTATGTTGCTATAGTTTTGCTCCATCCATTTTCATTTTTGGTACTGATGATTTTTTCTCTTAGCAATATATATTTGTATGCCTCTTTAATCAATATATATGCATTGAATGTACTTATAAACATCAGCCCAGTTTGCTCTCATAAACCCTCATCATTTGACCTATTTTGTATTTTTTTTATTCTTTGAGACCAAAACAGCAACAACCACCATTATGGACCTTAATAAATAAGTGAAATAAATGCTCAAATCACTATATGTAATACCTTGGCAACAGCTCCCCAGGACAATTCATTCTGCATTCTGAAGCACTGACATCATGGTTTAACTACAGTTGTTTACCATTTACCTGTTTTCTGGGTCTTTCATGAAGCCTTACACTTACCCTTTGTCCTGCAGGCCCAATTTGCCCAGGTTTGCCATCCATCCCATTCCGACCATCCAGACCCGGAGGACCTCGATCACCCTAAAAAAGAATTGAAAAGTATGTGAATCATTTGAGCTCTATGTTTGATATAAGCACTTGGAAGTTGGACTGCAGAGCACAAGTTCCAAAATCCATTGTGATGACTCTAAGCCCCATACTTCATCAGACAGTTCCCCAGTCCCCATCAGGGCTAAGACAAGTAACTGATACTCTTCTGTACTAGAGGAGTCCAAGTAGACCTCTTGCTCCATCTGGGCTTTTCCATATCATGTAATGACAGGGAATGGAAGTGTAAGGAATCTCATGGTTTCATAGATCTCACTGATTCATTATGATTTCCCCCCCTAATTTTAACTAACTTTCCTGAATACTTGTGTAACCCTTTACCTTTAAAAGGGCCAGATTAGTGGTCACAGTTCAAACCTTGAACAACACTTAAACAAACAGTTTGCACTTAAGACAAGGGAAGCAAGGAGTACAAAACTGGGAGGTTTTGGGGTTGTTGTTTTTTTAACATAGTGTCAATAATAAAATATGTTGAGTAGTCTCAAAGTCAAGGTGAAAGAAGAATGAAGTCCTTTAGGGAGCAACCTGAAGCAGGTCTACTCAGAAGTAAGTCTCAAGTTATGCAGTAGGGCTTACATTTCAGGAAAAGTGTCCTTAGTATTACAGCCTCACTGGACTCTATCTCACTAACACAGACAGTTCTGAGTGCTTGGAGAGGCTGCCCTTTTCACAGATTCTGAAAAACCACTTTTTTTGCATAGCAGCAGCAGAAATCCCATAAAAACTAAAAAAAATGTGAACCAAAGGCCAGAAAATGGCCATTCTTCTGCCAGCTTCTCATTGCCACACAAGTTTTTCTTCGCTGAAACCCCACAGGAATTCTCTGAGACTCCCTCAGGGGCAAACGCCTCAGCTTCTTCTCTTTGTCTTGGGAATCTACCCCTCCCGTCCTGCTGCCAAGCAGCCACTCACCCAGCTTCTGTGTAAAAAATATGTCCCTTTGGAGGGCAGTGTTTCCAGACCTGGTACCACTATGCAAGGGGAAACAGTTACAAACTTTTAATAATAAATATTCTACAAGGTTTATACTTGCATCCTTGCCTCATGGAATTGCCATGACACCCAGAGCATCTTCTCTGGTGTTTGATTCACAGCTAAGCAGGCTTTCAGTTAAGAGATTTTTTTCCCTCAGGGAATAGGGGCGAATCCTTCTTTTTTCTGTTAGCACTTTTCCAAGTAAAATTGTGGGTTCCTAATTGGCTCTAGCCAATGTTGGAGAAATGAGCATGTAATGCAAGGCCTGAGAAATTCAGTCATTATAGGGTTAACTATGCAACTTGTTTGTTTACCTATGTTAGCCTGGAAGTGATACCTGGCAGCTGGCCAATTATCTGTAAACCCGGGAAAACTGAAGGTGTACTGTCTTGCTAATTGGTCAGTGATATCAGGTGTTTCCTTTCAGGGGTCAAGAAGAAGGAGAGATCCTCCATTGCAATCCCTCACTCTCTATCAGCATGTCTTAGTGTGAAGATGGAGCACAATGCAGCTCCTTAGAAAGCATGTTTTGTTTATTTGTAGCTAATCCCATTTACCTTTTCCCTTTAGTAATAAACTTCTTTTAAACTAAAAGAAGCAATCTCTTCTTTCCAGAAAAGCAAGATTCATTACTCTGATTTTTCTGATTATTGGACAAAAGTCCTAACAGCCAATCCCAGGTTGGAAGGTGTGCCCCTATCCCACACAAGGACATAGACTCTGCAGATGTCTATAAAGCTTCCCATCCAGGGAGATAGGAATTGTTCAGCAGATGACACTTGTGCCCTTATGCAGGGGACTGCGTGAGCTGTGCACTTCCTGGACTCACTCAACAGCAACTGACTGTGTGACACACTGTTAATCAAGGGATACTACCATCATTTGAGGATTCTTTTTCTTTATCCAACGGTACCCTGAAGTACATCTTGGGAAACACTAACACTGTGTGTAAACTGACATGATCAGGCATTGGATGTAGGTGATTGATTCAGGTTACAGATTGATCAAGCTTTAAATAATAGGAAAAATTCAGCTTATAAGAAAGTATACTAAGCAAGGAAAAATAATATGAAAAAAACATCACTTAACTATTGTCCCTGTATAAACCCTGTCTAGATACCGTACCCTTTCTATTTTTGTTACATTTACATCCATCACAGACACGTTCCTTGGCTGTTTTTCTAGGTTGTTTTCTTTTTCTTTTCAGCCTACAGCACCTGGTAGTCCCACGCGGTCTCCCATCCAAGTACTAACCAGGCACAACCCTACTTAGCTTCCAAGATCAGACAAGATAGGGCGTGTTTAGGGTGGTATGGCTGTAGGGTAGGTTTTGTTTTCTTAACAGTACTTACTTCATTGCCTTTTCTTCAACTCCTGATTTAACTCTACCATAGAACTCTTTTGACTTCCTGTCAATCATCTGTGCAGCTTGCCACAGCAACCTATCACAGGCAAGCCTTTAAGCTCCTTTCTGTCTTCTTCTGTGCTCACAACTTCCAGTGATTTTTTTTCTATTCCTTTTTACTTTCCCATGTTGACTAAAACCCTCATTTAGTCACAAGCTGTTGTTGATTAAGTACTCCCTCACGTGGGAGAAGTGCAAACCATGCCAGCTGGATCTGCAGAACAGATCAAGGAGTATATGGGTAGGTTAGGGAAATGAGCTCCATTTACTCACGTGATGGAATTTCTGTTGCTTTTCTTTGATTAGCCTCTGTTCAACTGATTGTCCAGTGTTTAACATTTTGGCAATGCCTCATCACTTTTCACTTTTGCTGAATGGAATCACACAGTTTAAATCCCAACCCAACAGCTGGCACTCTACTGCTATCCCAGAGCAAACTAACCAGCTACTCTGTGAGCCTACACAAGACGTTTCACTGCTTTGCACTAACTTTTTAAGTAAGCTTTTTAATTGCTTTCTTCCCCACAAGACACGGCTGAGACTTATCCCAATGCCACTTTGTGGGGTCAGGGGAGGGGGCAGCGCAGTCACCCATTGTGCCAGTTGTCTGGCAGGCCACATGGTCTGGTCCAACAGCAGGGTCTGGCAGTGACAGTTAACCCTGGTGTGCAGAGCGCATGTCCAGGGACAGGGCCACAGGTGGGCCAGTGGGTTTTGCTTGCCCGCCCACCCCCTATTAAGGCGGTGTGCTGGTCTGCTCTCCTTTTCACAATGTCATGCTGTGTATCAGATCTGGGGCCCCTGTATGCCTCGGTCATTCAGTTGGATGAGAATGATCTCCCGGCATAGAAGGGGGTGTTATTGTAGCGAGCCACTGGTGCAGACTTAAAGACTCTCCAATCCTGGCCTCCCAAAACTAGCATTGTTTGGTCTACCTTTCTTGAGCAGCATGAATGGTGTGGGTCCATTTCACCTACCCAGGTGGACTTTGCCAGGAAGAAGACATGCAAGAACAGTGCAGGTGGTTGGATCCCTGGGTGCGAACAACACTGACCACTTGAACATCACGTTTCGTCAACTGTCCCTCTACAGGATGGATGGGGTGCATTTATCCAATTGGGGCATGGATATTTGGCTGCACAGTGTTAGGGATGTGTTGCTTGGTTGGTTGCAGGTGTAGAAGCATTGGTGGGAATTGGGCCCCCCAGTTCTTGTGATGGTTGGAGCACTGGGACAGATCCTTTGGCTAGGGAGGCATCCACGTTTCTGGGGACTCACTTAAGGGGTCTGAGGTGGAGTCGATTTATCAGCATGCCCAGCTCGGGGGCTGTCAGTGGGGCTCTCACCACTGAGTAGCAGGGGAACCACATAGTAGCTGGCGCCCACATGTTTCCCGCAGGCAGCTTTGCCACTCCTCAGATGCAAGCCAGGAGGCAGGCTGGGGGTGCAGGTTTCATCAGGCTGCAGGCAGGTTGTCCGATTCAGTATCCATCCCCATGTGGTGCCAATACTCCTGCAGTATAATCAATAAAACCTGTGGCCTGTTTTACCCAAATTACTATGGTTGGGTTGTTATTGCCTCGTCTGCACACCCTCCCCTCCGTGCCCTTGAGCCCACAAGATAATAGCACCTTTCATATCTTTTTCTTTTCTGTTTCAATGCAATCTTTAACAAATGCCTTTAAAAGCTCTGTGAGGTTCTTGCTATTGGGGAAAACGGTTTTACCTTTAAACCCTCTCTGGGTATATAAACTTGGTAGTTTTCTGCTGCCACCGGGAATATAAAATTCCAAATCCCTCTTTCTTTTGGTAGTATGACCTAGGGTCTGGGCACTTCAGAGGACTATGTGACCCTGAGGAGATATGGTACTGATTTCTGGGATAAGTTTGAACAAAATAGGTTTCTGGTTATTTTGAACAGTTGCTGAAGAAAGGAACTTGTAAATATAACTGGTAATGCTTGGTGCTACAAACAGTCTCTCAAACTCCAAACTCCACTCTGACAGGCTTATTTCTCTCTCTCTTATATACTTAGTCACACAGGCTAGTCTCTCTGTTTTATTCACAGAGAACAGAATCAATTCTCTTAGTCACACAGACTAAATTGTTGGTCTTTTTTACTCAGGAAGAGTCTCAAATTCCATATTCACAGACTAAACTTCACACACCTGTCTCTCTCCCAAGACACATACTGATTTCTTCTTAGACACACACACACAGATTCCTCTCAGATCAGCTCCTCTCCCACTCTCAGTCATCAGGCAATCAAAATCACACCTGTCTCCCTCTATCATCCTCTTACAGTACTACAGTCACACTATACATTTAAAGGAACACACACACCAAAACATGAAATCATTACAAGCTCTGCCTAGCTGTTCACACAGCTCTGACCTGACTGTAATCTAAGTAGTTTCATCCTCATGATAAAGGACATGCTGCCAAGGGAAACAAGGAGTGCAGATAAGAGGACTTCTGTCTTTTTCCAGAATAATAAATCCCTAAAGATTAATAACTCCTGAGGTGGTGGAGTTCCTAATCCATCTAGAGCTGGGTGGAAGGGGAATAACATCGAGTGGGGGAGCACAGACTTGTCTGATGCCCAGTGTCAGATCCATGTGTAGGATCCCCCCCCCACTCCCCCAACTAACTACAGGGAGTTATGTGCTGCAAAGGTTTTGTATACTGGGCTAGAAAAGAAAATGAAACAAACCCTCAGCATTCTGCTCCAATGTAATCCAAACTCTGAACCAAAAAAACTTTGAACACCCTAGAGACATTTGATATCTTGAAATTGAAATTACACATTTGACATTACAATTCAGTAGACTAGCAAATCCAACATTACCCTACACTACCCATTTTAACAGTGACAAACACAGAATTCCAGGTGGTAGCACTAAGCCCAGAGCCCCTTTTCTGAAGCACCACTGAAGACACTTCAACAGAATGCCACAAGTCCTGTGATAATTCTCACAACACTATAATCATGCTGCTGGAATAATATTCTAAAATAACAGATACAATCCTGTTATCTTTTGCTTCTTGGAAACATGTTTTGTCTAAACTGTTAAATAATACCATGTAGATGCATGGATACAGATTCTCCTGTAAGTCTACCAGGGTCCTCTTTTACCCAGTCATGATGACAGTCCTTGATGACAGATAAGGAGAGGCAGACTGGAAGTCAATCGTTTATCTATCTGAAGCTTAACAAAATTTCTTTAAAGTATGAATAGCAGTCCCTGACAAAGGAAGCATTCTGTGATCTCATAAAGTAGAAGTTTGCTTGAGTATAAAGCAAAAGTTCCATTGGGTGCCAAATCCTGCCTCAGATTTTGCACTTACATGAAAAAAATCATTACACAAGCACAGACCTGTGAGAAGATTTAGAGGATTTCTATGGTTTTTGTCACAGTACTACCCTTCCTTCTACAACCTTCCTTTGGCACATGACAAGAGTTTATAAATCTCTTACCTTTTCTCCCACAGGGCCTCGATCTCCAGGGTCACCCTGAAAAGTAGAACAGATGAGTACATAACTGATATACAAATGCATCTGTAGGATCTGACACACGATTCTCCAGGAATCACAGGTGAAGCAGGGCATTTTGATCCTTTCCAAGGCAGAAATGAAGACTTACACGAACTCCAGGGGGACCTCTGGGACCCTCAATTCCCTGAAAGAAGAAGAAAGAGGTCTCTGCTATAAGAATATGAGAAGGGAGTAGCTGATCCCTCCTTCCCAAGCTGACATTGGTATCCCATGTCTAGGCCATCTGATCTCCTCACTGTTGTAATCTAAAGACAGAAGCTTTTCTCATGAATGCTCCTTCCATCCTAGAATTTCTCTGTCCATCCCCATCTTTACAGCATGATAAAAACATTTCTTGCATATTCCTTTCCATATTTACTTTTCTATAGCAAGCCACCTTTCCCTGAAGGCATCTGCTATTGCTATGCATTTTCAACTGCAAGACAATAGTATGATTATTACTTATTATTTTTGTTGACTCCTTTCTATTCATAGGTTACAGAGAAAACTATAAAAAACATAACATTGAATAAAGATTAAAATTCAAACACCTGTCCCCTACATTTAACTTGCTCTAATCCGGTGCCTACCTGTGCCCTACTTTACAGTTCTCTAGACTTTCTTTGGTATAGTTCTGAATCCCTTTCTTGCCCTTCTGTTATCCGACAAAATGGTACCCACCCGTTCTCCAGGCTGGCCAGGTAACCCAGTTTCTCCTTTCACACCTTTCATCCCATCTTCTCCAGGGTCTCCTGGGTCTCCCTGGAAGGGAAACAGTTAAGTGACTAGTTAGAAAACAGGTCATTGGCAACTTCTCATGAACTAACACCTATCACAAGCTATTTCTGAAGTATGTGCTGAGTGAATGATTTATCTCAAAACACCATTACGTTGCAAAGAACACTGCTGTGCCTTCCCATGCTCACAAGAACACTTCTGGTCCAGGGATTCCAGTATTCCAAGAGCCCCTAGTGGGTAGATGCAGGGATCTTACATTGTGATTACCTTCTCGCCTTTCTGTCCTAGTACTCCAGCTCCTCCACTGACCTGTAGAGCAGAAGGGGGGGCGGGGTAGAAACAGCAAGTCAGACTTTTGTAGAAGCAAAGTAATAAAAACAGTACCAGGACTGGGGAGAAAAACATGGAACTTACTGTCTGGCCTGGTGGTCCAGGCAACCCCTGCAGGGAGGAGGAAGGATAAGAGGCAAAGATTAAGCAACAAGTGATTTAATAATATTTTAGATCTCATACAAGACCAAAGAGAAACACTGTAAACTTGCTAACAGAAGGCAATGTCCTCAATGCACACAATACAGAGAAGACATTGAAACACTTCTACCAGGCATTGATAGGGATTCTGGAGATTCAGTTTTCCTAGAAACTAGATGTCAAATTCAGAATCAGCACAAAGAATACTTAACACTCTACTGGTTGACAAAACCCCATCAGTAAAATGTAGAGAACTGGGACCATAGTTCTATCTGCAGTGCCAAGAGTCCCTGGGATATGAATGAAATGGATAGTAATGGAGAGCACTACAATAAGCAGAACAGTAAGAGCATGCATAGGTGAAGAACTTGGAACAAAGGCGGCCCCGCATACCAATACATACACAAAGAAACAGATTGGATGAGAAGTGCCATGAATTAAAGTCAGCCCCTGTAAGGGCTCTGCTGAGAGGTTTTGAGTATCCCTTCTCATGCCCGTCATGCAGTGAAGGGTGTTGTTGGCAAACAGCCTTCTGCTTTAGATTCAGGGTTTACTTTCAGCTTTCCATTCTAATCTAGAACTCCATTATTATCTATGTCTTTGAGGCAAGATCTCACTGGCATGCTTTAGACGGAGACGGAACAGCCCTCAGTAGGAAAAAGGTTCTTTCAAACAAACTGGGACGAATGACACTGCTACTTACAGGATCTCCTCGGTCACCCTTTGTGCCTGGCGCTCCAGGGCTACCCTGAAAGAGAAAAAAGCAAGATGGTAAAGACAAGGGTTGGTAGCTAGAGCTGCAACAGAGCTAAGGGGAATGAAATGTCATCTTACATTTCTTCCATCTTCACCAGGGTCCCCTGGGTCCCCCTTCTCACCAGAGAGTCCTCGGTTTCCTGGTGGACCCTATGATAAAAACAGAAGAAGCTGTTATCAGGTATCAGTCCTACATAGGACAATCCTAGGGTGATGGCTTAAAGAAACTGCTAAACTGGGATGGAGGTGGGCGAATGCAGACATTCTAGCAAGATGAGGGCCCTAACTCAATGAAAGCAGGGAGTATGTTGTCTTTACTGGAAGGAAAGCAACATTTTCCAGGATTGACTCAAAACAAGGATGGTCATTATCAGCACATTATAGGTCCCTCTCAGGGAGTATCAGTCAGTACTAACAATTCATGCCAAGCCTATCGATGGGGGGGGGGGGGTTCCCATTCTACTTACCCTTGGACCTCTTTCTCCAAGTTTTCCAGATGGACCTGGCTCACCCTTGAGTAAGAAGAAGAGAAATGAGAGACTAGTGATTAAAAGTAAGAACACAAACATCTGAGTGAACAAGAATGTCAAACTGAGAGGCTGTCACTTACTGGGGTCCCTTCTTCACCTCTGTCTCCCTTTTCACCCTAGAAGCAAAAAAATCCACATAGTGGAGAATTAATCATCAGTCTCATTACCACCAAAACTCAACCACAGCCAGTCCTCTGTTTTAAGTTAAAGCACCTCAAATGTATCTCCTCTTTAAATATCCAGTAGAATCTTATGCAACAGGTCAGACTCTCAAAAGGAGTCTACATGCTACAAATCTTCTTTTAATATCCTTCTACATAAACCCATGAAAAAGAATCTAATTGTCAAAAGTAATATGCTGATATTACCATAGCATTCTGGTGCAAGGATATCCTTGAAAACCGTGTAAACATGGTGCCAATTCTGGCTATAATTGCCCTATATTCAAATGCCATGCCTATTTAGAGGCACACATTCTGCTGCAAACAACATTGCATTTGCCTTACCTGCCCATACTGTCTACAACAAGAGACAACTACTGTCTACCCTTTTATCACTCTTACCTCTTTCCCTCGCAAGCCACTGGGTCCAGGGGGGCCTGCTCTCCCTGGCTCTCCTCTCTCACCTGGCTCTCCAGGGTCTCCCTAAGGAAGGAAAACAAAGGTAAGAACATTATATTGCTCCCAACAAAGCAAGATCTTCAATCAGGACAAAACCACAGATCATCATATACATACATGCACCTGGGAAGACTAGATGTCTCTATCCAAATCCTTGCTCAAGCTGCAGTTAAAATCCTAAACAACTTGGGACCATGATACTTATTGTCATATAAATCTGCCCAGTTTGGAGATCTACATCAGAGGCCTTTCTCCATCTGTTGTCTAGGAGCATGAATGGCGACTTTCACCAGTGATGCCCTACTGATTAAATTATCTTCACAGAAATGCTCATGAGATGTTAACACTTGTACTCAGGCACCAAATAAAGACTTTCAGGGCCAATCTTTCAAGGTTCTTATCTGCTGATCTATGTTTCTGCTGCTCTTATTAGTGTTTGATACTATTAGTTTCCATCTGGCTTCTTTCTCTGGTAAACTGCTTTGTGACTGTTGAGTGTTATTTTATTATTCTGCCCTTTATTTGTTTGAATCTTGATTTTACTGTATATTGCCCTTTGGACCTCCAAAGTAAGAAAGTGGCTGAGAAATATTCTAAATAAATAAAACAAATAGACATTATGTAAGGTCCACCATCAGATAACCAGAATGGTGTAGCAGGCAGAGTACTGGACTTGAACTGGAGAGACCAGTATTCATAACCACTCTCAACAGTGAAACTCACTGGGTGACCTAAAGCCAACTGCTCTTTCACGACTGTTCTGAGACAGAAAAAAATAGACACCTCCTGCTATTTCTGATCAATCCTCCATTATTTGGCAGCTATAGGTTTAGTCTGTTTCCTTTCGCTGGCCACAATTATGCTAGTAGAATTGGAGTACACAACTGGGCTGAGATTGCACAGACTGCACATAAAGTTCCCTCTCAAAATGTGATAGTGTGCCCTCCTGCATTGCTACATGAAGAAGGGAATGTCTGAAACAACTCATGTCTTTTGACAGGAGCTGCACTCCTGTACAGCAGGAGCTCTACAGGTGCCTTCGCTCTACAGAGCAAGCAGGATCAGAACTGGGGGGATCCTTCTCCCGCCCAACTAACTTAAATAACCTTGCTTATTGGATCAAGTGAAGAGGAGTAACCCCACCTTCAGTATACCATCTCCAGTGATGAAGAAATTCTAATGTACATTGTCCTGAACTCCACGGAGAATATAAAGGTAATGACAAATAAATGATTCCAAAGCTGGCATCTTTCTAACTTGAGAATCCAAGGCTCATAGCTTGGCTGACCCAGAGCCACATATTCAGGAGGGCATGATGAGCAACCGGCATTATTAGAAATCCATGCAGACAGAAACTAGCTGACATTCCCAGTGTACATACTCCTCCAAACCCCACCCAGTCAGTTCAGGACCTCTCTCCCTATTCTTATGCTCTCTTCAATACATGCACAGTAGTTACCTTTGGTCCAATTTTGCCAGGGAGGCCAACAATCCCCTGGTTATAAGAAAGGAAGAGACAGATGATTAATATGGTTTTGTGTCATCCAGGGAAAGCAAGGCTCCTAGAGCCTTCCTACAAGAGATTAGAACAGGGCAAGGGGACATGAAAAAGGTACTGATGCAAAGATTCACAACCCTCAGATCTGCTCATCATATCTGCTGGTGTTGGGAGCCAAACCACTGTACTCATGCCAGGCTACTGAACCAATCACTACCAGGCCAGGCTTCCCGCCTCCTGTCAAAGAGCACAAACTAACAGAGCTCTGCTCCTTGGAGCAAAGAGGGAAATCAGTACAGCTCTTGGGAAACAAAGCTAGTTCTAGATCCAGGCAATGAGGATATGACTCACTCTGTCCCCTTGCTCTCCTTTTGGACCGGCTATGCCAGGGAGACTTAATCCAGGAGACCCCTAAAAGGAAGGCAAAACCAAGTCAAAATAAGAACCTTTTACGAGATATTCCTTTGTACAAAGCCCCAATGTCACATCTTTGAGATTAGTTCACTTCTATTGCAATGACTCAAAATTCAGCCACTCTTTGGAAAGACCCAATTATTACTACATACTAACCTCAAACAGAAGAGTTCTGATCTGGAATCTGGTAAAAATCTTGTATAACAGGGCAGAAATTCATTCTTCACTGATGGAAGAATTCTGTAATTTCCACTCACCCAAAAAACAATCACCATCCAGCCCTTGTCACAAAAGCGAAGAGCAAATTCTATGTTCTCATCCAGCTTTGTCCTGGAATTTGATCTATTGGCAGGTGACCAGACAAGAACGTGTTCTCCTGTTTAAAAGTACTGAACACACATGAAGCTACCTTATTATACTGACCACGGTTTATCAAGGTCAGTACTGTCTATACAGAATGGCAGTGGCACTCGAGTCTCAGAGACATATCTTCCACATCATGAAGGCCAGCAAGGTGTAATGTTTATAGAGTGTTGGACTAGGATCTGGCAGACCCAGGTTCAATTCCCCACTTTGCCATGGAATCTTGTGTAGACAAAAGTATCTATACAGGATTTCAAGACCAGTTCCTCATCATGAACCCTAGGGACAGAGCAATGCATTATAACACTTGTTGCAGTACTGGCTGCTGCTATGGGGGAAGGGGGTGCTCCACTAGGTACTGCTGAAGAGACAGTGGGCCAAGGAGCAAGGACAGGAAAGATGTCTGAAGCAGAATGAGGAGGCTAGATAGAATGCCTCTGGATTCACACACACCCCCAACGTGGCTGTAGCTGAGGAGCTGAGCAAGTAGTTTGCCAAGTCCTCAGAGGAATGGCGGAAGGACCTGCATGATATCCCAGAGACTAGTCTATGTCCCTTGTGTCTGTGGGGGGAAGGGAAAGAAGATGACGGAGGATGCCTTTTCCCGCCTTTTTCTCTTTTTCTGATCTGTGCTTCTGCCCTGTTCTTGTTACATCCTCCTCCATGTCCTGTACTTCCACCTTTCTTCTTCAGTCCCAAATCTGGGGGATGAGACACTCCATCTCAAATGATGGGAGGAAATCTTTGGGGTGTAGAGGGATGGAGGCTGTCCTCTCTCACCCATCCTCAAAGGCACTGATAGACCCCTTGTGGATGTGGGACTGGGCTGGAAGGTTACTTACTGCAGCCACCATAAACTGTGGAACCCTGGTTTGAGGAACAGCAAGGGAAGGTCAGGTCAGCAGAACATTGTTTGCCCCCTTCTGGGATAACAGGCTTTGGCGTAATCAAAGATAGTGCACTATCATGCACCAGAACCTGAGTGATGGACAGGGTGTCTGCTCCAGAGGCAGGGAGAACTTCTCCATCCACACCTCCATCCTGAAGCATTTAAACCGAACACAGGAAAGAGAAGACTGTGTGTAAGGCTGAAGATGAGGTAGAGTCCCTAGAAGCCACATGCTAAGCTCTGAGAACCCACGGTTTTGCCTCTGTGGCCACCAAAACAAGCCGCAGCATCACCAACAAGCAGTTAATTTCTGGATGTCCTTTTAAAGGTCACTTCTACATGACCTGTCTGCGAAATGAGTAGAATGCTTAAATCGTCTAAATATGCCTTCCTCCAGTGATGAAGAAGCTTTTGGTTGAAACTCAGATCCCAAATGGAGGGAAGCACAGTCTGTATTCTGAAGTTTTGTAATGGTAAAGAGTTGTCATCCCTTTTGAATATCAAAGATACTCACACGATCCCCTTTGTTTCCAGGCTCTCCCCTGGGTCCAGGTGGTCCCTCTGGTCCAACAAGGCCCCTCTCCCCCTAGAAAGAACAGGATAATATCATCAGTCCTCTGCAGTGGCAGGCCAAAACACTGCTTGTTCTGTTTTTAATGAAAGATTAACACCACTGCTTGCTAAGGTGCTATCAAAACCCAGATATGAAATCATCAGAAAAAAGAGTTAAGATAAGATTGGAAGACTTTTCACAAGGCAACTTTCCCCAAGAAAATATAAAATCAATGAGGGCATAATGTCATAGTGCCCATTCCGCAAATCCCTACTATAAAGCACGTTTGTTTCCATGAAGTTACCTTGTCCCCTTTAATTCCTGAGATGCCGGGAGCCTAGAAAAGACAAACAAGGGAAGAAACTGCTAAGGTCTAGTTGAAGCAAAACTGACAATATCATCCAATTACAGGATGTGTGGAAACAGCTAACAGAAACTGGGATGTCTTCAGTTCAGGATGGAGAGATGATAAAGTTGTCCTTGCGCTCTCTGACTGCAGAAGATGGAGCTGACATGTAGACAAAACTGCCTTGGGGAGGCAACAGGACATTAAATCTTCTAGGCCCAGGAATGATACAAGCAGGAAAAAAGAGCACGAGTGGGTTTGGAAGAGTTTCCTCAAGACCATTCACATCCCCCAGCCCCCCAAAATACGTAGCATTCTTACATTACATTCTTATTCAATGAAGTGGCGCTTACCGGAGTCCCAGGTTCACCAGGCTCCCCCTGAAGAAGAAAATGACAGATGAAGGAGAGACAAGATAGCCCATGAAAATGATGATCATCTTACAAAGAAATGTGTTGTAATTGATCCCTACTTGCACTCTGATTAGAACATCTACCACAAACCAGACATTATAACTTCAGGCTCCACATGGGGAGAGGGACCCAGCACCTCAGCCTGATTAGGAGTTAATTAAGAACAAGTTACCCTTTCAAGTATTTATATCATTACTGAATGGAAACAGTTAAATTCTTGATCTCAGCAAGTTCAAGAAACAGAAAAGATCTACTCCATTTAGCTTTGCCAGCTTTTTGACAAGAAGGATTAACTAGTCTTTCAGGACCGTGTAGACCAGGCCTGTACAAGCCCAATGCAGCCTACCAGCCATATCAAGCAGTTCATGAGGGGCTTACCAAATGTACTGCCTGTCTGACAGTAAAAGGTGGGGACGCTGTGATGCATCTAGCAAGTCACAATATATATTCGGCAAGTTTCAATTGGCTTAGGAGGTTACACATTGCGTATGCCTCCTCTTAGCAAAGGAGATGCTCAGCATGCTTACTTCTCCCAACAATGCTCAGCATGCCTTTAAAACAAAAGATGCTCCACTTTGGGGAGTGAGAAGTGCTTTGCTTGTGGTACTTCTCCTAGGCTACCCTTCCAACTAGCCAAAAAAGACTAGTACAACTGTAAAGATGTGCAGGTCCAACAAACAGAATGGGTGATTATAAATGAGCTTTGCTGGTTAAGAAAAAAAGTTACCAAAATTAAAAGTCAAAGTTTTTTCCAGAAAACCACACAGAGGCATCTAGGTTGGTCTACCCAAGATATAGTCCACGGGATGAAGGCTTTTTTAGATGTACCCCAATATGACTCAGGCCTGCAGGATTTGCACTATGCATTCCAGTCAAACTCTGTGTGTCTGCATGGTAATGAGGGTTACCCACCAGTGACAGCAGTCAAGAGCAGCACAGGCACATGGTTGTCAAAGACAAGTTATTTCTCCAGGAAGAAGAAGGACTGCTCCAATTTTCAGCCCCCTCAAGCTTTAACAGCTCTGCTTTGAAGGCACACTTTATGTATGGAAGTACATCAGAAAGTACTTGCCCTTTGTCCTCGGAGACCAGGTGGTCCTGGCGAACCCTGTTTCAAACATCAAAAAGAGACATTCATCACAAACCTGGTGACCAGTGTTCCCTCTAAGCTGAGTTAGTGTGAGCTAGCTCGCAGTTTTTTAGCCTGTGGCTCACAGATTTTTGTCTTCACTCAGGAAGGGATGGCTCCAGAGCAAACTAATTTATGCAGCAGCCAAATCGCTCGCTTACAACTTTAATGCCAGTAGCTCACAGAGCAGAACTTTTGCTCATAAGACTCCACAGCTTAGAGGGAACATTGCTGGTGACTTCTATGAGTTTCACATTAGCATATATAGAAGAACAGAAATATCAGCCAATATTAAAGGCAACACGCGCCTTGGAATGATGCCAGGATTCAAGTAGGGCTGAACCATAATAGTCTTTTTAATCAGGGATGGGCATGAAACGCATTTTTGCCGAACCACAAACTGAACCATGAACCCATATGAACCGTGAGGCTGGTTTGCGAACTGACCCAACAAGTGTGCTGTTTAAACCCCTACTTTCTGCTCCACGCAGCTTTTCATGGGGAGCAGGAAGCAGGGGTTTCCAAACAGCTGAACAGCGGCTGGTTTTTTTTGTGAAGAGCTCTTCACAACTGCCATGAACTCCACCAAAATTTGTGGAAGTTCATGGCGGTTCTTCAGTTCACGCACCTTGCTTTGCAAATCATGAACCAGCCCAAATTCATGGTGAACTTTAGTTTGTAAGCTGGTTTGCACCTATAACTATTTTAAATTCTGTTTTCACTGGTCTTATTGTCAAAAAGCACCTCCATGGTTTGATGACTGCTCAACAGCCCCCATAAAATGTCATTTAGTGCTTGTCCAAGTCCTGAACACTAATAACATCTTGGACAGAGCCATCTGAAAGTCCACAAAGGTGTATTTTCAGTGCTTCAGGGAACTGTGCATTCCTTCAGCTAGCTTACAGGAAAATTTCTTAGCCTTGAAAGCAAGGGAACTATGCAAACCAGGGGGTTATATGACTGAATTTAGGAATGTTTCTTAACCCAATTGAACTAAAAGCAGAATCAATGTATTTATTTACTATATTTATAATCCACCTTTCTCAGTGAGACTCTTAGTGTAAGCCTTTCCTGTAGTCACAAAACTGAAAAACAGCCACACGATTGCTTTTTGAGTAGCCTAGTGACTTGGTATTGTTAAGCATATTACCTAAAGTAGTTCCTTATTTCTCCATAATTCATGATATGGGCAACATAAATAGAAAAAGATTCAGAACTGAGAACTTGAACTCTGTCAAGCAGTTGTAAAGTGGCTAGGAAAGATGCAGTCTGAAGCACAGAAATGTCAGGCTGAAGATGGTGAAGAACATTTTCTCCAGCCAGCTATTTTTCCTCATAATGCGACAAACACATGCCTAGAAACCCACCTGGAAGCAAAGTGGCCGAGGGAAGAGAGTAGAGGAAAACCAGCGGACAACAGTTCAGCTCCCTCTTCTCATCCTCTGCTGAGAAGATGATGTTGAACCCTTATCTGACCCACTGCTTTTCCTCTCCTTTCTTACTTTGGCCACTTTGCTTCCAGGTGGGTTTCTAGGCATGTGTTTGTAATTGTGTTCTACCTCCATAATTTTGCAGTTATTTATCAGATATAGTCAGGGAAGGTCCAGCATGTTCATCACCACCTCTTTTCCTTCCCTAATGCTTCCCTATTCCTCAGCTCAAAACCAGCCTCTAAGCTACTAGCTTAAAAGGAGAACTGAGTGAGGCAAATTCTGCTTTTACAAATAGCAAGGAATGCTGCTATCACAGCCATCAGAAAATGGAGTTGTTGGAGTCTGTCTAGATTCTGCAGTTATTACATACTGAGGTTAGGTAGCATCCCACACTCACATCTCTTCCAGGAGGACCGGAACGGCCTGATGGTCCTTGCTCTCCCTGAAACAACATGAAAATCAGATCAGTTTAGTAGAACCAGGGCATGTTCCTCTACCCTGTGTGTCTATCTAAAATATTTATATAGCGCCTCCTCACTTGAAGTTCTCAAGGTGGTTCTCAGTTTATTTAGATTAAACTGCAATGTTAAGCTACCCGCCTGATTCAACGCTAAGCACAGTTACTGTGGTCTAAGCCCCCTGATTTGAATGGCTTACACTGGAGTAACTCTGCACATAATAATGCTATAATTTGCTAGCTTTCCATAAAAAACGCCTGAGGTGGCATACAACAGAAGTCAGTTTAAATGATAAAATATTAAAGTACATAGAAATGCATCAATAATACATAAGGAGAAAAAATTGCTGAATACAGAAGAATATTAAGACTGTAAGAAAATACAATCAGCAATAAAACAATTTCATAAACTTCAACAAAGAATTTAAAAGCAAATAAAATTGTTTGACTAGTAGAACAGATAAAAGAGCTTTTGCTAAATTAATGGGCATTTAAAGCTCAACAGAATAATTTTGGCAGTAGATTTGTGCAATTTTATGTCATAAAATTAAAAGAAAGCCGGGACAAATAAAAATGTTTTTGCTTTGCACTTAGAAGACTAGGCACTAGGCAAGCCTCTCTGGGAAGGGGTTCCACAACCAAGGCAACATTAAACCCCCCACTTTCTGCCACCTCCTACCACACTTCAGAAGGTGGAAACATACAGAATAGGAGCTTAGATGTCCAACATGATATGGAAAAGGGTGATCCAAGCAATGAAGCTCATATTCTCCACCGATGATGAAAAACTATTTCCAAAGATACCTTATCACCACCCAGGGTCCAACCTCAAAAAGAACTACAGGCATGTGAGGATAGTATTTAAACGATCAGAACAAGTGTGTGAGGTAGGTTAGACTGAGATATTCTGACTAGTTCAAGGAGTAGGAATCTGAAACTAAATCTCCATTGTCCTATTTCAATACTTGAACTACTAGAACACACAAGCTCTCTCAGGATATAGTCTGAATCAATGTACCTTCTCGCCTTCAGGGCCCGGGACCCCACGCTCTCCCTACAAGGAAAAAAGAAACAAGAAAAAGAACATTTCAGAGATCAATGCATCTTGCTGCTTTGAAGAAAACATCATCTGACACTCGCCAATGCTCATTCTCCTTTGTGGGGCTGCTTCTGTGAGAGAAGGCTGGGTTACTAGTGTATTATCAACAGACAGAAAAACGGAGTTTGGACACTTCCAGTCATGAGTAACTACTTGTCATTATAACTACTTTTGTCTATGAGAAAGGTACACCACATGAATTGAATTACTACTAGTTTTATATGGCTGATGGCATTAACTTTTCATACAAAGCAATAAACAGTACTTGCAGTCACAGTATCTGCATACATGACCAACAATAAACAATAGTATTTGATCTGGATTTCTCTCTCTTCTTGCTTGCATTTTGCGATCATTCATGATCCTTAGAGATCCCACACCACACTTTGCATTCTATCTATACTCCATATTTCTTGATGTATAGGATCTCAGAGCCAGCAGTCAGGCAATTTTTAAGAAGCTACCTGAAGATGATTGCCTCCAGAATAGTTTATCTTTGGGCTGATGCATATATGCATATAACTGCAGCACTGTGATGATATACACAAGAGAAAAGGACACCATAGAGCAAACATCACAGACAGAGCTTTCATATCACAACATGGGGGAAAGGAGGCAGTTGTCACATTTAGTCATCAAGCGTAGTACATTAAAGCGAAGAGGCATCAACTGATGTACACGCATCTGTGAAATAACCCTCTACTCAGTAAGCTGGGCCTAAGAAACTTGACCATTGTCTTCCATATCTAACAGAAAAGCTTGACTTGAGAAAAGAATCTGCCACCAGCAGGATAATGTAATAGCTATCTGCTCCATTCTCTCACCTTCTCTCCTGATGGCCCAACCTCACCAGGCTGCCCACGATCTCCCTGTCACATAAAGAACAGATTTGTCAGTGGCATGGAATGATCCAAATGAATCACCAAGAGCTGGGGATGTAAGTGCAGATGAAACAGCTCATTACAAGATGACCATGGGACTTCTGACCTCTACTATAATACTGTGTAGCTCAGGGGTGGGCAATTGTTTTGGCTTGGGGGCCACTTTGTGGGAGCGGAGGTTAGCGGAGGGCCGCACCTTTTAAAATAATTGCATTCATTAGTTAACTTTGCATTTCAGAAAAGGTATACATTGTATCATAAAAATCAATAAATATAAATTAAATAAAATAGTGGTCGTTTTATTCAATTTATTTATTGTGCTAATTTCATATCATCTATAGCTGCAAGCACACTTAATTTTAGAATCAGTTTAATGAGACAAATGTACCCTATCACACTTTTCCACAATTTTTTTGAAATCAGGAGTGAGATTGCTTATTGAGATTCTCATCACAGCCTGCAAGTTAATGTCTGTCAAAGAGCATCTATATTTACTCTTGTTGATCTTCGTGCAAGAAAAACTTTGCTCACAAATATATGTAGACCCAAATATAGAGAACATTTTCCCAGCAAATTTCTTCATACATGGAAATTTTTTCAGCAGACAAAGATTTGTAAAAGTCAACTAATGTCACAGCATTAAACATTTCTTTCACAGTGTGATCTGACTGCATGTCAATAAGTTCAAGCTGCAGCTCCTCAGGTGCTGTATCAATATCAGCAGTGATGGGATAAGAGAGCAAATTGAATTTAGGCTCAATTTTCTTGAAGTCCTGAAATCTTCTTGGCGGGCCGCAAAAAATTCTGTGGCAGGCCGCATGTGGCCCCCGGGCCGCAATTTGCCCACCCCTGGTGTAGCTGAATCATAAAACCCTGTGATGGAAAAGTGGTCCTGTATGTCAAATAACTACAGCAGGCCAACCAGCTACCTTCCCAGTACGGATAACGGTGAATGGAAAAACACAATAAACACAGCTGCTAAAAATTGTTAATTTAAAAAAACCAAAACACAGCTGCTGAATGCACATAGGCAAGACATCCATGTGAAAGGGACCACACAATGTAGCACAGGATCTCTGTCTAGCACAGAATTTGGTGTTACAGAGAAGTTCCTAAGGATTTCCTTCTTATTTGAAAAATAATGTTTTTTCATCATGGTTTCTTGGAACAATGAATAGTATGTCTAGAGCCCAATGGTGAAAAGGGACATAGATGAATTTAGGGCACTAGCAAACCATTATGGAGTACTAGAAAAACATTTTACCCTCATTTATCAGTAAGATGAGAGACCAGTTATACCACCAGAGAAGTTCTGTAAAAAAAACAGCCACATTTATCAACTAGTAGTATCTACTAAAACTTCAGAAAGCAAAATATACTGGATTTTTGCAACTGGAGTAAACCAGGAAAAGTAAAACAACACCTCACAGAAGGGACTGGAAACATAATACAGGAATCCTGATTTCTAGGTAAGATCCTAATTTCTAAACTTCACTTGAGCAGGGTGCTTCAAATTAAAGCTTCATCAGCACCCACCTTGCTTCCTTGTTCACCTGGAGGTCCTCTAGGGCCCTAAAGTAAGAACATGATCATTTCAATGAGAATTTTTCTGAGGTTCCCATGAAATTTATCAACATTTGTTATCGCTTCTCCAGACAATCACCAAGCATAGAAGACTAAGCAAGCTGGTCAAGATTATGAAGATAATTAGAGATGCAAATTAGAAACGGTAAGGAGTATGTCCCGTTCTTTGTGTGTTTCAGTATATTAAACGAACGCAGAGCACTGTTTGAAACAGAACATCAGTCCTACTTGTGAAGGTCCCTTCTGTTCAAGCAGATCAGACTGAGACTGAACTCTTCCCATCGTCTTCCTGAAGGCTACCAAAGTTTCTAATTTCAGCTGGGGGCAGGTTCACCTTTGCAGTTTTTAAAGTACTACTGCTGATTGAAAGAATCCAAACACATACAGGAAAAAAAGGAGTTCAGCCAGAGGTGGTTGGAATGAAGGTGACGGTTTCAAGGCCTTTGTCAAGAGGGATGGTAACAGAAATGAGGCAGTTATGGAGACGGGGATTTCCACCTCCATAAAATCCATTTCTAGGGGACTGGGATTTCTTTTACTTTAGAGGAACAGCTAGAACTGAAGCGTATCTGTTTAGCCTGTCTTTTCTTTCCCCCTTCAGTTTTCCCAGTTGATCTGAAATGATCTTGGGGTTCAGAACCTTTGCAACACTTACGGGCTGTCTTCAACACTTGATGCTGTATAATGCTCAGACAGGCCACTGGTCTACCAAGGTCACTGTTGTCTACTCTGAATGACAGCAGCTCTCCAGTACAGAGGACTTTCACCTACTATTTGATCTTTTGAGTCCAGTGGCACATTTAAGACCAACAAAGTCTTCTTCTTCTCTGTGCGTGAACACGAAAGCTTATACCTTGAATAAAACTCTGTTAGTCTTAAAGGACTTAAAGGTGCCACTGGACTCAAACTTTGTTCTGCTGCTGCAGACCAATATGGCTACCCACCTAATTCTACTTGATCTTTGTAACTGGAGATGCCGGTGACTGAACATGGACCCTTCGGCACAGACAAAGGTACAGGTTCCAGTGCCTTGTTATCAACTACAAAGGTAAAGGCACAGATCGACCGTTCCTTGTTGCAGTCCAAGAGTGAAATATGGCTACTAACATCAGAGCTCCACTGGGACATAGTGCTGAAAGTTGATGCTCCATTTGTGTCAGTGTCAGCAGCACCATAAGGGACATTTTTCTGTGGCAGATCCAGTCCATTGGCTTACCAGAGCAGGTACAGGCGGGCCCTTCGCTTTCTATCTTCACTAACGTGTCTGAAATGGTTTTATTTCTAAGGGCATTCAGCAGAAGCTGTTTTGGTAAAATTGGTTGTGTTCTCAACTTACGAGTTGTTTTTTAGCTTGTTGGTGGACTGTTACTTTGGTTTTTATATGCTGCTTTGTTAGCCACTTTGAGTCTAATGTGATAAAGCAGGATTATAAGTATTATAAAATAGTCAGTTTAAGTAATTCATTACGTAAGATGGAACAAAGCTTGTAGACTCTGTTCCTCCTTGCCTGTTTGGTTAATCAACTATATGCAAAAAGGAATATTGTGTGCTTTGCCCAAGCACAAGACACTGAGGTACCGACAGTCAATAATCAAATAAGTCTGCCTCTGGAAATACAGCAGTGCTTAAAGAAAGACCGCTGTGTTACATGCAGCCTGGGAAAAACATATAGAAAGAAAACACACAATGTCCAAAAAGGAAAATGACTGAACTGTTGAGGTTTACTTTGCCTACAGATGAAAAAAAAAACAGAATAAAAAGCTAAAGCAACTGAGGTAATTCTCTTGGAGTGTAAATGGGGAGATGCTAATGGTGTAGCAGTCAAAAGATAAGTGAGTGAGAAGGCACTTGTCCCTCCCCTTTCAGCAGGATAAGTGGCATGATATCCAATAGAAAGGGGGGTTGATTGTTTTGAATTTAGGCGTTTAGGAATTTTCCTGTACTGGTGCAAACCCCACATGTGGGACTGCACAGACAACATGAACAGAGTTCCCATTTGGACAGGCTCTCAAAAGTCATGCATCTTCAAGAAGACTGGGATCAAAACAAGCCTAAGCTGTTAGTTTTGGGCCTATCTTCAGACCTTCTTTTTGCATTTTGAGCCTAGAAGGGGGAGGTCTCTTCTTGTGAACGGGACATTGTGACCCTTTAAGTTGCTCAGAACAGATGCCTAAAAAGTGGCAGGGAACTCAACTTTCATGGTAGGAAATATGCAGCTATGCCAGCTAAATAGCCCTTGGAACGGACCTTTCTCTTTGTTATTGCAAATTAGGAACTGCCTGTCTGGAGAAAACAGTTTAGACTCTGGAAAAAACAGTTTAGAATGAACAGTTTGTTTCTTCTGTGAGGTTACCACAATTGCATCTAAAAGAATAGGCTTAGATTTCATAGATTCTGGCATAAACCTTCAGGTCATCTCTCACCAGAAGAAGATAGACTCACCCGATCTCCTGGGTCTCCTGGGCGGCCCGCTGGTCCAGGAAAACCTTCTTCTCCATCCCCCTAAAGGCACAAAACAAATTAGAAGATGCCCACAAAAACCAAAGCCATAGACCAACCCACCCCCCCAACCTGGAGTATGCAAAGCCTGCACCACTACTTGCAGCCCAAATTCATAGCCCCATAGAAATGTCTTTATAGAAATGAAGCAGAACAGCAAGCTCCCACTATTTTCTCACCTTGTCTCCTTTCTGTCCTGCAAGCCCAGGAGGTCCTCTAGGTCCAGGATCACCAGGTATACCCTGGAGAGTAAAATACAGATGATGGAATCAGATTTAGACCAATTATAATTTTTCAGAATTTGCACCACATGTAGCACATCCTCCTGTCTGGCAAAACATGAGCTAACAATCTGCCCCTTCAATCCCAGTATTATCATCTTCAACAACTTTTACCATCTACTGCATGGGTGAGGGTAATGTCTGGGAGTACTGACTGATTAGTGAATGGTGTGGTCTGATGAAGGAGCTTTGGCTGTTGAAAGCTTATACCCTGAAAATCTTGCTGGGCTCCAAGGTAATACCGGTCTCCAATATGGCTCTTCTAGTGCAGACGAACGAGGCTACTCTCTGAAACTATCCTCACTCCATATGCTTCTTATCCATCCCAGTGTTTCTCAAGTAGTGCCATGGCCACATCTACAGCTTCTGCCTTTTCTTATATAATCTTACCCCTTCTGCAGTCTTCCTAGCCAAAACATGGTAAAGGATATACTTACAGGGTTGCCTGGTTCTCCTTTCAGCACTGTTCCATCACCATGTCCAGGAGGGCCCTAGAAAGACAACCAAAGTGAGCTCTGAACCTCTATGAAATCCCAACCAAAACTTTTGCACAGCATACCCCAGAACCAGAAAGCATGTTCTGCAAACCAGTAGGAAGAATTTGTGGCAAGGTATGAGCTTTCATGAGTCATAGCTCACTTTTCAGCTGTGACTCACGAAAGCTCACACCCTGCCACAAATTTTGTTAAGTCTCTAAGGTGCTACTGGACTCTTGCTCTTTTCTGCCACTACAGACAGACTAATATGGCTACCCATCTTGATCTATCAGTAGGAAAAAAGGAGATAGTTGCTATGAACAGGGATAAGACAATAGAGAGAATAGCTAATTTGGAGGCTGGCCCAGTATAACAAAGAGTATAGTGCTAGAATGACAAAATTCCAAGGCCTGGTTGCATAACAAGCTGCTGATGGTATGGAGCTATAAATTCTGCATTCAATTTAATCATGAAACAAGGTGGAAATTTGCTTTCAGTTTGTCATAGTGGAAATTCAGAGTTTTCTGAATGACACTGGTTATCCTCTAGCTCCATTTCAATTTCAGGTTATAAAACTGCCTTGATCACCCTGCCCAGTGTCATTAACTGGGCAATTGACAGGGGGAATGCATCCCTGGTGGTGCATATGGACCTCTCCACAGATTTGGAGTAGAGGTGTACAAAAACAAATATTCCCCCCCCTCCCCGATTCGGGTCAACTGGACCCGGAAAAATGTCATTATTCCTGAATATTCCTGAATACCAGTATTGGTATTGTATTGGTATTCGGGTCAATATTCAGGAAACCCAAATTTATTTGGCTTTATTATACCCTATGGAGACCATCCCCATAGGGTATAATGAAGAATTCCACTCATGGAATTGTGCTGCCAAGTGAACTGAATGCATTTAGCCGTGCCTGAATAAAAAGCTGAATAATATCGGCTTTTATTCAGGCATGGCTATTTCGGTAACTGAATCAAATTGTCTAATCTGTATTTGGATGAATAAATACCTCGTTGGTATTTTTCGGGTATTCAGTCAAATACAGATTAGAACTGAACTGAAGCATTTAAAGTATATATCGAGTGCACACCCCTACTTTTGATACCATTAATCTTAGTATACTTCTGAGATGATGGGCTCAGGTGGGCTTGGGTAGAACCGTTTTGCAGTTACTGTGGTCCTATCTGGCTCAGAGATCTCAGAAGGTGATATACTGAAGCTACTTCTCTGCCTTTTGACCTATAATGTACAGTAGGGTTCCATCTCGTCTCCCATGCTTGTTAACATCTACACAAAACCAGTGGTAGAAGTCATCAAGAAGTTAGAAATACAGTGTTATGACACATAGTTCTATTTCTCCTTTCCATATGAATCCAGGGAGGCAACAGTAACCCTTAAACAAAGCCTGGAGATGTTGAAGGGCTTATGGAAACAATGTATACAAGATGGTGTAAAGCAGGGGTCCCCAACATTTTTGAGCCTGCGGGCACATGTGGTATTCTGATGCAGCATGGTGAGTGCAGGAACAAAATGGCTGCCACAAAATGGCTGCCACAGGAGACGGATCCAGTTGCAAAAAGATTGCCACAGCTTAACCTCAGTAACGCATCATAGATCCTTCTGCTGCGGTGGCAGCTGCTGCCAAAGTAACATTAAAAAAAATCTGCACAGCCAATCAAGTCTCCAGTAGTCAGAAGCCTTGCTGGGCAAAAACCCTACCTGGCCCCACCCACTTCCTAAAAACACTTGGCAGGCACCAGAAAAGGTGTTGGTGGGTTCCATGGCACACATAGGCACCATGTTGGGTATTCCTGATGTAAAGTGTAACCAGGAACAGGATTACAGCCTGCTCCAGTTGGGGTAGCACTCCCCATGAAAGAAAAAGACTGCAGTTTAGGGGTGCTCCTAGATTCTGACCTCTCAACGCAGCAGCAAAGAAAGAAATGAGGGAAAGGGGGAACCCCTTCCTTCAGCGCATGTGACCATTAGAGTGGGGAAAGGGTGACTGGGACACTCCGAAGGGGAGGGGCTCCTCCAGGGTGTTTCTAAGCTCTATGACATGTTGGAAGAAAACCTCCGGTGGCTAGCCTGTAGAAGTGTAGTCCCAATATGGTACTGCACAGAAGACCGAAGATGAAATAGAGGTTCCCAAGTCCATTTCTCATGCTTAGGTTGGTTTGTTAGTTGTGACCAGGCCTGAAAGTGGAAGACCTGATCCTATCTATGTATGCCTTGGTAATATTGAGTTTATACTATTGCCTACTATACTTTATGTAGGGCTGTCTTTGAAAATAATTCAGAAGCTACAATTGAGGCAGAACGAAGAAGCAAGGGTCTTAACTGGGAACTCCCTTACAGCAGCACAACGACACTAGCTTTGGGTTCGTTTCTTGGCCCAGTTCAGAATACTGGTATTGACCTTTAAAGTCCTAAATGGCCTTGGACCAGGGTATCTGAAGAACTACCTGCACCCATCCAAGCCTGTGGTGTGCGATATTCCAGAACTAGCACTCTCCAAGAGTTCACTCCACAGCAGCTGAGAGCACTCAAGACAGAAGGCCTTTTCCACTGTTACCTCCTATACTCTGGAAGTGGCTCTCCTTGGACAGCTGGATGACCCTCCTCACTGACGGCTTTCCAAAGATTAGTCAAAACAATTCTTTTCTGTGAGGCTAAAATCTTCCTCCCAAATTTTGGATTGATTTGTGTTAGGTTTTAAGATTTCAATTTCAAATTCTGATGGGGCTTTATCATGTTTTGGATTCCTGCTGCTTAATGCTGTTTTCTGTTGCAGGCTCATAACGGGTTTATTGTTGTTGTTGTTTTGGTTTTATATGGTTATTTACTGGTTTAATATTATTTCCTTATTGTAAACTGTCCTGAGTACTTTGAAAGCAGAAGGGTGGGGTGTATATTTTATAAACAAATACATTCTCATCGGCAGACCTCATTTGACTATGAATGGGCTGCAAATCATAAGGATTCTTTCTCAGCACAACAGCAAGGTGAAAACAACCTTCAGATTTCCTCCAGACCTATAGTTCAATTATTCTACATCTGCAGACTCTTGTTTCAGGATACAGAATGCCATGAACAGGGCAGAACAGGCAGGGGAAAAGAAGGATCACTTACTCGCTCACCTCGGTCGCCCTTGTCTCCCTACAAGAAGAAATACCTGCATGTCAATAAATGTTTCACACAATACATCTTGGTGGCCCACCCACCTAAATACAGAAAGTAGAGCACAACAGGCATTTATAGGAGTATGGCACATGAACAGCAGAAACAAGGACAGAGTTCAGCCAAATTATAATAAATAACTTTAGGGATCAATTCTATGTATGTGCCCATGTCCAGTGAAGTATATGACATGTGTATGATGCACTGGGTGATATATTCAGGGTATACTTGTAAGGTCCACCTAAAAACCACACAACGAGAGATGTGGCCCAGGAATTTTTTAAGGTCCCAAAGGATCCAGGGGCATTTTTCAGTTTGCTTCAGTGATGCCCCTAAATATATTGCTGTTTAGATTCATTACCCTGTCAGGCCAACCTGGCATATATGGATTTAGATGACACAGGCATTATGAAGAAGGGACCTGTAGGACTGACAAATGTGCCACTTCAAAGAGGTAGAGGGACAAGTGGGAAGATCTATAGCATAAAGATGAGACCTGTTATTGTACGGGGAATATTAATGAGTTTGGGGCAGGTATGCAAGTGTTTTCATTCTCTCTGAGTGCACACAGAAGCATACATGTACATAAGTGCTGCCAAGTCACAACCGACTTATGGCGACACCTGCATGGGACTTTCAAGGCAAGTGAGAAGCATGGGTGGTTTGCTGTTGCCTTCCTCTGCAAAACCTTCCTTGGTGGTCTCCCAATGCCACCTTCCATCCTAGAGAAGCACAGGGGACTCTGTAAACTTGCCTATGGAGAGGGGACTGTAAGAAGAGCAACTGTTGAAGCACAACACAGTCTGAGGTAGAGAAAGTATACCTTAACAAATTCTCCAGGAGGTCCTGGTGGTCCAGGAGGTCCAAGAGGCCCAGGAGGTCCGGGATAACCAACTGGTCCCCTGGGTCCAGGACTTCCAGTAGTTCCAGCGATTCCCTTGAGACAGAAACACATATTCAAGGATGTGCACAGCAAAAATAAAGTCTGTTTAACAGGTATTCTGAAGATTTGGTTAACCCAATGGTTCAAGTAAGCAATGAAATTTCAAAAAGGGAATAGCAATACTGAAATGCCTATATGATGCTACAGGAATAAGATATTCACGTCCTTCCCACCCCACTACTGATTTCTTGCAAGTATAATGCTTCATACCGGATTGCCAGGCTCCCCCTTCCGGCCAGGAAGTCCACCTTCTCCATCTACAACCACTCCAGGCTCCCCCTGCCCAAGACAAAAGGCCAAAGGTCACCAAGTCAGAAATGAAATGCAAACCTGCATCAGTTTCTCTGAGGATAGATTCAGGTGTGTAGCTGTGTTGGTCTGAAGCAACAGAACAAAATTTGAGTTCAGTGGCACCTTTAAGACCAACACAGTTTTATTCAAGGTATAAGCTGAAGAAGTTTGAGTGCACACAAAAGCTTATACCTTGAATAAAACTTTGTTGGTCTTAAAGGTGCCACTGAACTCAAATTTTGTTTTGAGAAGAGGAATAACTGCCCTCTGGTGCTACTTTGAAGAATTACAACCTGGGAAGGTTTTGGAGCAACCTGAAACATGGTTAAACATGATCAAGATCCAATTCCTTCTCTAGCACATCTTGTATTCCATTCTAAAACTCTAAAAGCAACAGACAGACTTCAGACTTTTCCACCAGGGTCTGCAACACCTTTTTTACCCTCTCTCCTCTTTTTGGGGTGGTGGTGGTTATACTGAACATCCAGGCTAACAAAGAGCTCAGGAGAACTTGAGGGAGGCACCCTGGCTCAGTTATGGAGGAGTCATGGCTCAGAGGAAGAATATCTGCTTGGTATACAGAACTGAATGGAAACCTCAGAGCAGGGAACAAATCAGTCCTTGGAGATACACTGACAAGCAGTATTCTTTATCTTTCTCAAGTGACACTTCATGTCTTTTAATCGATGGCCAAGCAATTTGCACAGGCCACGTTGCAATATTTTTTGGAGTTGTATTGCTCTTCCAGCTTCAGAAACCACAATTAAATGATGCAAGATCTCTTGACTGGCTTTTTCTGGCAACATCCATGACTTCTGTTTCTGAGATGCAAATATCTTTACCTTCTTTAATAGACCATGGAATTTCATTTGCAAAGTTCCTTCCACTAGCACCACAAATCTTTCTCAAACAAACACAATAAACTGCTTCTGACCCAGCTTTTCAGTACTGAATAATCTTGTATCATTGCTGTACATTACACCTGTTATAGCAGTGGCATGAAGAGTCGCAATGGACAAGTCAGAAGACAAATACACTCAATTGTTCCAAAGTCCAGAGCACATTAATCACAACGAGCTTCCTGTGTTCTTGAAGGAATCAGTTCATTGTGAGTTACTTGATTATTACAGTTTCAGGACAGTAGCTATGTTGGTCTGCAGTAGAAGAGCTAGATTTGAATCCAGTAGACCAGCAAGACCTTCAGGATATATGCGTCTGAGAGTCAAAGTTTATACTCAGAAGATCTTGCTGGTCTCTAAGGTGCTAATGCACTTGATTATTATGTCTGTGCAAACACTGCCTTAGTTTGGGCTGCAATGTTGGCCTATAAACTGAATGAAAGAGCCCACCTACTGAGCGCTAAACTATTGGGATACTTGGTTAATATAGCAGAGTTTTGCCCAGTCATAGAAGCGTGATACTGAGTGCAGTGAACCACGAAGTATATTGCAAAAAGGTAAAAAGTTACATTTATTCAAGTAGTTCCAGTTCATATTTAGGTTGTAGTCAAAAGAAGTGAGAGGCCTAATCTAAAGAGTACTTTCCCTATCACAAGTGGCCAGCTAAACTGGCATCATGTGTATGGGAGTATGAGGGCATTGTATCTATGGGAGAGACCTGCAGAGACATGTCTCTCCACAGAAGAGCATGTACATAGAGTGAGAGGACAAAGTGAGAGAAGAGGGGTCAGAGCACAGCTCCCAGGCTAAAACAAAGAGGCATCTAATTCAAGGAGAGAACACCTATACACTATTAGAGTGATGTAGTGCCCCCCAATGTCCAGGCATGCTGAGTCGCTCACGCCAACATAAACCTGTTTTTCTGATTCCTACAATTCCTTCTTCAGTCTTTTCTGTGACATTCAACCATTCCTGACCATGATAAGGATCCACCTGATCAAATCTTTCATCTGAGCCTTTAGCGACCCAGTTGCCCTGCTGGAACTGATGGAGCCTAAGAAGCTGAAGCTTTTGCATAAGACACAGGGCTACATCTTGGCATCATTTGCATGATCACATCTGTGCAAAGATGGCACCATTCTCCTGAATGCATACAGATGCAAATCCCAAATGCCATTTCTCTGAGCCTTTATGAAGCGCAGAATGAATGACATGATGTCCATATAGTGTCTCCTGAAGTAAAAATTAGGGTTGTTAGCTGTGCTGCTTTATAAAAATGCTGCTTTTATTTGAGGTTGGGTCATGGGATTTAGTTATTGACAGTTTTTAAAAGCTCATAGCTGTTCTCTCTACATGATTCTGTAGCATCAACAAATACTGGCTGAGATCACCCTCCTGCACCTCAATATAGGAGTGAATCCCGTAAGTGAAATTTTTGACACAAGAAATGTGTTAATACTTCCAGTGCCATAGGAATCTGCTGTTTTTGCTGCAACATACCCTCTGAAAATCCTTACTGTAACAAGAATCAGGAGGAGGAGGAGGTAAATAGAGACTGGTCCTGCCCTCACGGGCAGATTAGCTTTTATTTGAAGTTGGGTGCCTTTTTCCCCCTAGTGGCAACCATGCTCCCCTATCCAACCACAAATTCCCCTCCTTTCCCTTTGATCTTGAATTAACATATCTCTTCCCAAGTGCCTGGAAAAGGGAACCCCCAAGTTCTAAAGGGCGAGTGATTCAAATTAAAAAAAAAAAGATGCTTCCTCCCTTCCAAGCTAGTATACTGAGTGGAGAGAGACAAAGAGAGGATTAACATCCTGTGCAACTCACGTTTCCTCTTGTCACTAAGCCTGTTTAAGAATCAGACATTTGTCGTTTTTAGTTCTTTGAGTCCTGACTGAATCCTTTTGAGGTCTTCAGGTCAGAATTCATCTTAAGAGACCATGATACATGGATTTAGCAAATTCAAATTATGGTAAAATACCTGTTTACCAGCTTTTCACCCAAAATGCCTCCTATTTCATAACTAAGCATGTTTCTGGAAAATGGTCTCAGATCATCTCACTTATCTATTTTTTAGTTTATGTTCTCAGTACATTGGATGATTGCAGGCATACAGGATTAGGAACTTGGTTGTGTGAGGGGGGATAGGCTAGAGAAGCAGTTTAGGACTGGCAGTGTTTCTTGAATGAGTGCTTGGACAAATTAGGGATAAGACAATTTAGAATCTTTAAAGATACTGTATATAGAACTACTTTACCTCTTGGATGGAACTCTCAGGGACTAATACTTGGAATGGCTTTCAATTACTATCATTGTTATCATTACTTAAGTCTTGCTTGAACCAAGCAGGATATTCATCCACTTACCTGCTCACCTTTCTCTCCTTTTAGCCCAATGGGACCAATAAGGCCACGATCCCCCTGGAAAATAAAGGAAAGGATGAGTGAGTGGCTGTCTAGCTGACAATTGGGGATAACTGAAAATCAGACTCTGTACTTACAGGGTTTCCCTTGAGACCAGGAAGGCCCTGGGAAAACAACAACAACACAACAATTAACAGGCTTTTCCCCATAATGCTGAGCAGCAGGAGGTGACCAGAAGCATAAGGACACATAATATGCATGTTGACACTCCCAGTCAAATCAGGGTAGCCTTTGCAATCTCTCTGTAAGACTCTGTAAGAACTAAGTGGACACAGCAAGATGAAGGTGTTAGCTAAGAAGGCACCCTTCTAGTCTGGATTTACATTGATGGATGAAGTCTTTGGATAGCAAGGCATCATGGGAAAGGGAATACCACTGCATGTAGTCATTGATTACAAGATGAGGAGAAAAAGGGCTACTTACTGGCTGACCAGGAGAACCAGAGTTACCAGGACGGCCAGGACTTCCTGGTATGCCATCTGCTCCCTGGAAGAATAAGAGACATCAAGTACATGTATTTGTGAAGATGCATCCATTCATCTGCTGGGTTTCACATGCGTGTGTGTGTGTGTGTGTGTGTGCGTAAACTGCCACCAAGTCACAGCCGACTTATGGTGACCCCTCATGGGGTTTTCAGGCAAGAGATGTTCAGAGATGGTTTGCCGTTGCAAGGCTCGACTCCCTTGGTGTTCTCCCATCCAAGTACTATCCAGGGCCAACCCTGCTTGGCTTCTGACATCTGACGAGATCAGGCTAGCCTGGGCCATCCAGGTCAGGGTGGGTATCATATACCAAAATTTTAAAATGTGCGCATAAGCACATGTACACACACATTAAAGTCAAAACCAAGTATAGGGTAGTGCAACACAACACATATCAAAAAAGGCCTTCTTTCAGGAATGGTTCACACATACACATTCTGTGTGTGTGTGTGAGAGAGAGAGAGAATGTAAATTCACAATTTTGACTGAGAGTCATCAAGTGCTGAGTAAACAAAAATGACAGTGGGAGGGCTTCTAGTGTCCTGGCCCCACTGCTGGACCTCCTGATGGCACCTGGTGTTTTTGGCCACTGTGTGACAAGAGTGTTGGACTGGATGGGCCACTGGCTTGACCCAACATTGGCTTCTCTTACTTTATGATAGATCAAGTGATATATATGCATGTATGACAGTCCTCGACTTGGCACCAAGTCAAGGACCAGCATATCACTGTGAGAGTGCCATGCCAGAGAGGATTCAGATAAATGGTTTGGAGTGTGTGCGTGTGTGTTTGTGTCACGTGCTGTCAAGTCGCTTCCAACTTCTGATTTGGAATACAAAGCACATAATGAAGGATTGAGAAAGAGATTTTCATAACTTGAAAAGTCCATCATAAGGCAGAGAATAACTAATTTAAGACCAATATTGGGAAAGCAAAAATAGAGCAATGAATTCTCATTGCAAATACACCGTTGGGACCAGAAGAAATGCCTAGTTACAAGGCCAGTCAGTCAAGGTGACACATTATCCTGGAAAGCTGAGGGATCGCTTGTTTATTGGAAGTTTTTTAGAGGAGGTGAGCTGAACATCTGCTACAGATAATTTAAGAGTTCTTCCTTGGCATGTACTGATTTGATATCTCTATACTATATTTTTGTTTATTTTTCAAAATTTATATCCTGCCTTTCTGCTGTCACTAGGATCCTACTATGTAATTCTTGCATCATTTAATGGGTAATGTAATGTTTATACTGATGCTTTGCTTCGATTCTGTTCTTAGAATCCTGGCTGGTTCTACAACCACAGTCCTCTCCAACATTGGTGTTGTGTAACGCCAGGCTCATAAACAATAAGACCATGGTCCTTCGTGACTTCCTGATGGAGCAGGATATGGACCTGGCGTGCATGACTGAAACCTGGGTGCGAGACGGGGAGACCGTGGCTCTCTCCCAGTTGGCTCCTGGGTTCTCAGTCCTTCACCAATCACGGACTACGGGGCGGGGGGGAGGAATGGCCCTGTTCATTCGGGAGGCTTACTCCTTCAGGGTGCTCCTGCCGCCAAAGATCACGGGTACTGAGTTTGCCGGCATGGTGTGGGAGGCCAGGGAGAGTTTGGGGATTTGGCTGGTGTACCGACTGCCTAACACACCAGCCAATAAATAGCCTCCTGTTCCTGAAGGAGGCCGTAACAGGCTGGGCACTGGAACACCCTAGACTTGATAGTCCTGGGTGATTTCAATGTCCATGCCAATGACGCGACCTCCATTCAGGCAACGGACCAGGTGTCATCCATGGCGGCCCTGGGACTCTCCCAATATGTAACGGCCCTCACTCACCAAGCTGGACACACGCCCAATTTGATCTTCACAGCGGGGGTTACAGTGGACTGGGTTACTGCTTCGCCAGTACCATGGTCAAACCACCATGCCCTGGGGGCCCGTCTGAATGTGCTGCCCCAACCCTGTTTAGGCGGCGAGCGTATTTTTGCTCGCCCGCAGAGCCAGATGGACCCAAAGCAGATTTGGATGGCTCTGTGGGATTTGATGCCCCCTAGCAGCTCGTTGGATGAGCTTGTGGAGGACTGGCATAGCCAACTCTCCACAGCCATTGACGAGATTGCTCCCCGGCGCCCTCTGCGCTCTCGCCCTAAGCTTGCTCCCTGATTCACCCAGGGGTTGCAGCTCATGAAGCGAGAGTTACAACGGCTAGAGAGATGGTGGTGCTGCGCTCGCGACAAAGCCACAAGAGCATCCTATAGGATGTTTATAAGATCCTATGAGATGGCAGTCAAAGCTGCAAAGAGAGAGTACTTTGTGGCTATGATCGCATCCGCAAGCTCATGCCCAGCCCAACTATTTAGAATGATTCGGTCTATGACAGCTCTGCCACAGGGCAGGCCAAATGCTAGGGAATTAGACATTGGCTGTGAGGCTTTTGCGAGCTATTTCATGGACAAAGTCTTGGCACTCCGCCGTGATCTCCCCATCACAACTGAAACAGTATGTGAGCTCAAGGCCCCAAGCACGTCTTCAATTTCAGTTTTGGATCATTTTGACCCACTCAGCCTTGAGGAAGTCGACAGATTGCTCCTGACTGTTTGCCCAACCACATGCAGCCTTGACCCGTGCCCTTCTTGGCTCATCATTGGCTGGCCACGAGGGGTTTCAGGTGCCCTAAGGGAGATTATCAACAAGTCCCTCTTTGAGGGGCGATTCCCGGGGACGCTCGAGGAAGTGATGGTCCACCCTCTCTTGAAAAAAACATCTCTGGACCCGGCCGAATTGGCAAACTACCAGCCAGTCTCCAACTTGCCCTATTTGGGCAAGTTAATCGAGAGGGTGGCAGCGTTACAGTTAACAGGGCTTCCTGGGTGACGCTTCCATCTTAGATCCCTTCCAGTCCAGCTTTACTGAAAAAGGAAAGCCTGCCACTCATTATTTAAAGACCAGCCAATGAAATAGACTCCTATGGAAAACCAAGACTGGCTTCTGCCCTTGCAGTGAAGCTCCATGAAATTCAGTGCTCTGTTCTCTCCTCAGTAAATAACCATGTATGAGATGCTGGAGATACCCACCCTGTCTCCCTTCACACCCGGCCTTTCAATGACGTCACCTGGTGGGCCCCGAGGACCTATTGGACCTGGAGGGCCTGGGATCCCATTGCGTCCCTGAAAAAATAAAATAGAAGAATTACATGGTTTTATTGCTAAATACCAAGATCAGCAGCACAATCCCAAAGGCAGCAGAGCCTTAGTATATTCATGATATACAGATGGCCATTGACTTATGCAAACTTCTGCAAACAGACAGAAGGGCAATTAACAGCTACATGAAACTTCAAAGCGGTGGAGCAAATAAATGATTAGCATTCAATGGATTATTTCAAGAAGCATCATTTCAACCTCCTCCTGATCAGTCTGATGAGACAGTATACATTCGTTTAACAAAATTTGTCACAAATAACTGAAACTTTGTTGGCACCTATATACTCTGGCTGGTATAATTTGTTGCTGCTCATCTCACAAGAACTGCATCTCACGAGTCACTGCAATTCAGAAGGAGGTTATTCTGTGTTACTGCTGCTGATACCTTTGCTACAAACCAAAAGCTGTTGCTGTGAATTACCAGACTGTGATAAACCACACGTTTTCACAAAGTATGTGGCAGTCAAATAAAACCTCTTTTTAAATGGTTGGAGTCTTTACCCATATTAATGTTCCAGTTTAGACAATGCTAGACCTGATTAGGACTTACCTTCTAAACATTTCTGACCATAGCAGAAAGTAGGTTAGGGGTGTAAAGGAGTGTGGGATCAATTGTGGGATGCATGCCTTCAGAGAGGGTTTATACTAATATTGGGGGGGGGAGTGTTAACTCTTTGATGAATTGCCCCAGATCAGTCCTGAATCTCTTCAGTCTTTCCAGTACATAGAATGGTATGAGTAGAACTGCTAGTCTATGGGGAAAGAAGGCTCAGTAGTCTGACCCAATTTTAGAAGGTTTATTCTAAACACACATTGACAGACAAGTGAGAGAACTGGGGAAGACAAAGTACAGCTTCTAGATAATTAAAACATTACAAGGATACTCTGGTGAAACAAGCCACACATTCCAATATTTGCGGTTTGAAGTTGATGAAGTTTTATTTCAGACAGAAAGTGGGGGGCTCATTTTCGACAGAAAGAGTGGGGGCTTGTGCAAATGATCCCTACAAAAAGGATCAGAGCAATGATTTATTTCCCCAGGATCACATTGGTCTTGCGTTCAGCAGTTCTGGGGTTATGTGCAGAGTTAGAAACATGGAGCAAAAGCCGGCTGCAAAGAACTTCTGGCCAGCATGAAACAGAGGTGTCAGATGAAATTGGCCATCTAGTGTAGATAGGTTTTCCGCTATCCATCCTTAGAGAAGTACTAGTTAGGCTACTTTGACAACCATCTATGTATCAAATCCTTGAGGCTTACGTGACTTGCTTAATCTTGTGAAATGGAGTTTTGGACAGCTAAGGCCCTCACAGCAATGACCTATTTTACAGCTAAACAGGAAAAGGTTGTTTCATTTGTTACAAGGAGGGATTCATGTGCTTAGTGTCAGTACTAAACTTTTCAGAAATGGGATCTCCATCAGTAGAAGCATTGTAGAGTTAAACTCTCAGAAAAGGTAGAGGGATTATCTAATCTGTGGAAATTCTGAAAAATGAAGTACTGACTGGGCAGTAATTATCCAACCTCATGACAGTCCATTAGTAACCTAAGACTAATTAAGCTAATAAATCACTGAACCTCAGCTTAACAAATCTCCTGCCTATAAAGAATGAAGATAACAACTACTTGTTTGAAATAAAGGGTCTACAGAGACATTCGATGGAAGAGGGCTCTAGTCAAACCAGCTTGACTCTAAAGGGTAGTATCAGCTCCAGCACTATCCATACAGTTTGGAGACAGACAAAGAGCAGTATACATTACCAGTTCTCCAGGGAGGCCAGGAAGTCCCATGCGTCCTTTCTGCCCCTGCAGAAATGACCAGAGAAATTAATGAATGTTCTGTCACTTTACTTTGGTGTCTAAAGGAGTCCCATGTGAGATTCCCTTCCCAGACATAACTCAGATACTCACAATCTCACCAGGCTCTCCCTTCTCGCCCTGCAGGAAAAGAGGGGGAAAAACATTCCTTTTGACAATCTGATCTGTCAGATCTACCTCAAGGATCCTTTCCCCACCTAGTTACCTCTGGGAAGTTAATCAGTCATAGCAGCCTTGGGATTGGCTACATCAGAAGACAGTGAGGAGCCAATGCAAAATATTCTCCATTCCTACTAAGGCCTTCCAAAGGCCCTCCCCTCTCCTCCACTGGACATGTCCCCAGAATACCGTACAGTAGCATGGAGTAACATGCCATGGCTGCTGAGAAGGCTCTGGTTCATTATGGAACCTCAACTGTCCATTTTTCCCGAAGGAAACAAAACCCACTAGCACATCCTCTTGAGAGCCTAAGGTAAGTCCTCTCACAACAACTTATCTCACCTTTTTCTTTGACCCCAACTGACACAGAGTCAGAAAGCTATGTATGAACTGCAAGTTCAAAACAGGTTTCCAACAAAACTTAAACCAATTAAACTTCTTAGATTTATATCTACCATTTCCCATATTACTTTAAAAAAAAAACACTCTGGAAGCCATTTTCTTGTCACATTAATTCCTAGAATTCAGAGAAGACTGACATTGCTTTAACAAGCACGGGATTTTTTCTTCAAAAGTCTCCCCCAGTAGTCTGCTATCTTTCTTCCATGGCTCTGGACATGTTCCTTGATTTCCGCTTCTCAAGAGTACCTCCTTCCTCTGATTTTTTTTGCCCGAGGAAAGAGTATTAGTTCATTAGAACATGATTTATTCTCATCTAGCTCTGTAGTAGAGACTCACCTTGGGACAATGCACCACACAAGGTTCTGGTCCAGGCTGAGAGAGAGAGATGGAGACAAAAAAAAAAAATCAGGTCTTGGATAAATTAGGTCTTGGATACATACCAGCAACCATGCACCAAGTGGTAATTTACTGCACTGCTTGTAACCATCTGGTAAGGTACTTATCTGATATGTCCTGCCAGCAGAATTTTATCACATGCTTGCACCCAAACAGCAACCTCAGGGGGAAGGTAAGTAGTAAGATTCTTTTCAGCATATGACAGGACGTTACAAACAACTGGCTTATTGTGTGGATACATGCATACTCTAGTTAGTTTCTGCAAAATAACATGTATTCACCATCTCTGTATAAGAAATCTAGACCACAGTGTTTATTTTCATTTTAGAGATTTGTTGTGCCTTCCTACACTTACGCAAAGCAACTCACAATAGGATAATTACCGCGAGCTCTTTAAACCAACATGAACCGCACAAACCTCCCAAAGCCATCTGGGAGGGTTGTGGGAAGTTCGTGGCAGTGGGATGGCACAAACCTGAACTGGGCCCAGTTTGTAACCAATTTAGGTTACTGAGCCGGTTCATGCCCATCCCAAGAACCCCAGTGCAAGGAGAAGCAACAGCTTAGATAATTTCAAAGCCCCTATGGAATAAGCAAGTTTCTAAACTACAACAAAAGGTCAAAAGGGGGGGTCAAGCAAAGTTACAGCAGGAAATACCTTGTTCCAAGAGACCACCAGCCTCACTTCTGACAGCATGTGCTCCCAAAGACCACAGCCACCCACTGGTCTCAAATCTCAGGCAGGTTTATACATTAGAAATTACAGAGGCCACTGTCCCTCCCTCAGGGTACTTCAGTTGTATGGGTGCTACTTCAGTGAAACAACTATGCTCCTCATTATTGCCTCATTCATTTTTCTCCACTGCTCAGTCCTTTCAAATGCTTAGAAAAATGCAAATTAATCCCTGGTTTTTGTTTTATAAGCACTGGTCTCTGCCTTACCCCATCTGGGATGGGTGCCCTGCAGAGGGCACTGGCAAGCGTCTCCTCCAACTCTGGCAAGCTGCTTGAGTCCCTCACAAAGAAAACATAGCGTGGGTCTTCATTGGTTACCAGGCGGCGCAGCTGCTCACGATCAGCCCCATCCATGCCTACTGCCAGTATGTGAATCCCTGACAAGCACACAGAAGAAGAGGAGATTGGATTTATACCCCGCCCTTCACTACCCGAAGGAGGTTCAGAGTGGCCTACAATCTCCTTTCCCTCCCCCTCCCCACAGCAGACACCTTGTGAGGTAGGTGGGGCTGAGAGAGCTCTTTCAAGAACTGCCCTTGAGAGAACAGCTCTGAAAGAACTTATGACTGACTCAAGGTCACACCCAGCAGCTGCATGTGGAGGAGTGGGGAATCAAATCCGGTCCTCCCAGATTAGAGTCCGTGTTTCTAGCCACTACACCAAACTGGCTCTCAAGTCAAAGGAGTGGCCCAGTGACAACCACTCCACAGACACAATATATAGAGGCTGAGGAGAAAGGATGCACTGCCAACCTAGCTAACTCTTGCAAAGGAAAGCTTCAGTCTCGTCAAGTCAAGCCACCCAACTTCAATAAGAATTCTTTCAGTTTCCCAAGAAAAGTTGTTGTTGTTTTTTAAAAAAAGGCAGACAACTCAGCTGTGTACACAGTCTACTCAATACTTTAGCTGGACTTATAGCCAGCTATATGAGAGCTCTCTTCTGTACTGAGGGTTTGGTGTTTTAATGTTCAGCAGAAATTCCTTCCAAAACTTGGTCTGATATGGTGTGGGAGAACACTTTTGCACCTTGGCTTAGGAGTAGTCTGTGGCATGTCTGGGCCTTCCTGTGATCCACTTTCACAATGCAGTCAGCTAGGACAAGTACAAATTCAATAAATTTGATAAGCTGAACAACCACATCTGATTCTTAAGGGGAGAAAAAGTATCTGTACAGATGCACTTGCTTGGGCCAATCTAGATACCAAGGCTCCCAGTTCCGTATTTTCAATATAACACTAAAACAGGGATTAGGTGGATTTCCAGAGAAAGGGGCTGGGGAGGAAGAGCTGAGTCTTTTTGTTGCCCTCCAGTTCTGTCCTGCAAATAACTCCCCAGCAGCAGTGTTAATTTACTTCCCCAGCTCAGCTCCAAAACTAGAATTGAGCCCCTGGCAGGGCAGTATTTGCCAGGAAATATCAATGGATGCAGGAAAGACACCCCTCTCTCCTATCTGCGGATCTTCCCCTGTAAATGCCCACTCCTTATTCCCGGGCTTAGAACCACACTTTGATGTCATAATGTCTAGTCTGCATAATTGTTTCCATGGGGAAGAACACAGGTAGCTACCATGCCTCACTGGCTCTCTCATGTGGCAGTAACAATATATTGTACTACACAGCCTGAGTTCTGTATAACCCTCTGTAGTTCTTTGCAAGAGTTCCTCCCCCCCCCCATATCTTAATGGGGTAGGCATGTAGCTACTGCTTCTTCATAACTGCTGTTTACAGCTAACCCAGACACACTGTGCCCTGTGCTAGTTCACAGTTAAGCTTTCATATACAAACAAAGCCATGGCATGCAGCCAACCACTGTGACCAAGAGACAGAGAAGGATTTGGATTCCTAACCCCAGAAAGAACTACTCCTTACTATGGGATTCTTGTAATTCAAGTTAACTGTAAACTGCCTGCCTGTTATTTTACCTAAGTATTAAGACAGAAACATACTACTATTTATTTCTCTGATGGTAATTTTATGTTTCTGCATCTGTTAAGTAATAAACCCAGTCTCTTGGTTAAATAAAAATGTTTGTTTGTTTTCATTTGTTTGTTTCAATTTATATTCTGCCTTCCCCACAAGTGGGCTCAGGGCAGATCACAAAACACATCAAGACATCATAAAAATACAATATGTTATTAAATATAAAAACCATTAAAACAATATAAAACAATTAAAACAATATAAAAATATTTATTTATCACGGTCTGATTTGGTGGAGGCTCTACTCAGCCGCTTTCATGCCACATCTGTAACTCAATAAACCAGAAAGATCTCTTGGCTGCTTCAGTTATATCCACCAGTAAACGTTTCTGCTGCTCTCAATACATGGTAGCAGGTTGTTTAGGGTCAAGTTAGTCACATTGGTAAAGCTGAAGTAATTAGACCTGCATCCAGATTATCATTGACTTCTTGGGGTGCCAGAGCTTTAAAGGAGAGGAGTAAAGATTCTCCAAAAGACCCCAGGGACGTCACAGGTCCTCAGCACTGTCAGGCAACACTATTTGAGAGGTATAACTCCCAACTTCTGACAAACCAACCAGTAAAAAATGGCCCGGTCGATCAAGAGAGCAATAGAATGAGCAGAGAGGTACCTTGAAAGAGGTCACCATGGTTTATTTAGGCAGTACTTCAGTACTTTTTCCACACCCTTCAAAAACTGCATTCCTTACAGCAAAAGCAAGAACCCTTCTCATTAGAGATTTACTTACTCCGGACATGTATCTCACCTGCTGCCTTGATCTCCCTGGCCTGCTCAATGGCTTCGTCACTTGACGGTCCATCTGCCAGTATTACCAGTACTCCTGGGACACCAGCTCTACGGCCTGCATTTGGACTCATAATGTAGTTCCTGGCAAAGTTAATGGCAGCTCCTGCAAAGCACAAAAGAGAGACGTTCATGAAAAGAGAGATGTGCAGAAGATACTGCTAAGACAGTTATTACAGAAGCACCCTTTGTAGCCTGCTCACAGAATTTCATTCTCGGGCCTTTCGGGGAAATGGTGGCCCAAACAGGAGCATTTCTAAAGGCTCCAGAATTATCTCGCTTAGGATAGAGAGAATTTATTCTTCTATCCCATCCAATTGACAGGTGAATCCATGGAGGGGGCCTGATTCATACAGGCTCCACTTGGATTCTTTTCTCTTTTTTTGTATTTTTTAGTATTTGTGTGTGTGTCTGCACCTGGAAGTCACAACTTCTTGTGACTGACCGCTACTGGGGCCCTGGAGGATATTCAGAGAGGTGGCTGAATAAAGCCTCAGTCCTCCTGACTTGGTATTCCAAGGAAGTCTCCCATCCAAGTACTAACCACAGTCAATGCTGCTTAGCTTCTGATACCTGATGAGATCAAGCTTGCCTGGGCTATCCAGGTCAGGGCACTCCATTTGGGACTCTGATAACACTAAGAACAGTGGAGAATAAGTGGCACTTGCCCTCAAGGTTGACCTCCCATTTACTTCTATTCTTACCTCTTTTTTTCTTCTCTTTTTACAAATCTGTGACCTTCTGGCTAGCCCTCAAAGACCCGCTTTGGAATTGTTATTCATTTTGGAAGACTGGTACCCTGTCAGCACCGTTGCATCTCACCAGTAAGAGGGTTTTTGAAAATTTATGGATTACAAATTACAGAGAACCAACAAGAGATTTATGAGATTTTTCTCAGGGGAGTAGGTAAACTATTGAACTGTGCTTCATTTAACACCTCCCCTCAAGAAAGCAGAACAGATATAGAGGCTAGATTCAGATGGGGAGGCCTGATCTGGCTGCAATCTGCATTTTCATCTCTTGGATGAACTTTTTATTATTGTTTATACTTGTGGATTATCCTTTCTATGGACTATACAACTGGCCATTTCTTTACCTCCTTCCTCCCTTTTTTTCTTTGAAGAAAAATGTTTATTTAAAAAGGTCATCACTTGGCTGAGAAAAGAACCTATAAGTAGAGGTGTGCATTCGGTATAAACTGTACCAAATAAATACCCCCAAAATATCTTATCAGTATTTTTTGAGTGTTTATTCAGCTGAACGCAGATTAGACAATCTGTTTTGGCTATCGATATAGCTGGCCCAAATAAAAGACTACATTATTCAGCTTTTATTTGGGCCAGCTATATTGCTGCTGCCACGTGACTTAGAGAAGGCATTCCCTTCACTTGTGAAGGCGTGCTGCCGCTGTGGCACAACTCTGCCAGTGAAGGGAGAAGGCATTTAACTTCCCTTCACTCATGGAGACAGCGCAACTTTGCAAGTAAAGAGAAGGCATTTTAAAATGCCGAATAAATTTCAGTTTCCCAATTATTTACCCAAATCCCAATATCATACCAATATCTGGACTCAGGAATAGCAAGAAATACTGATATTTTTCAGGTCCAATGGACCCAAATCTAAAGAAAGCTAATTTTTTTCGCACACACCCCTACCTAGAAGAACATTTAGAGTATCCAGAGACACATTCAAGAATCTGAGGAAAGAATCCAGAAGACTATCCAAGAAACATGTCAAGAATTATTGGCTGGACTATCATAAATTAATGTAAAATTACAAGAGCAAACAGATGAAATTGTAAAAATTAAAGAGAAGCAAAAAGACAAAGATAGAAAGACAAAACAGCTGGATTCAGAGAACAGAACAAAGAATTGATGTTTTGGAAACCCAACGCAAATCTAATAATCTGCGTTTTAGAGGCATCTCAGAGGCCTTAGAGAGGCCAATCTGGAAGAAAGCTTTTGTGAGCTGCTTCAAGATTATTTGAAAACACAAGATTTTCCTGACATCGACCAGATATATAGAGTGAATCCAAGGAATTCAAGAATACGTTGCCCCAAGATAAACTGGTTCATTTCACTCATAAGAAAACACGAGATGCAATATTAAAGCAGCAAAGAGAATCTCCATGTATAGTAGCAAAGAAAGAAGTGCAGATCTTTTAGGATTTACCAACAAGTGTGTTAAAGAAGATTTTGACTTTCTGAGACAGATTTTGCAAAATAAAGAAATACTGCAAGAAAATACTATTTGCACTAGAGGTATATTTACCAAAAGGAAGGAAAGTAATTGAAACAGAAGAACAAACCAAGCTAGCGGCTAAAGAACTGAAAGTGGAGAATCTAAATAGAGGAACTGAAGGAAGATCTTCAAGTAACTAAAATCAAATTTTACCTAAGAGTTCAGAAGAGCTCAAAATTCATCCACAACTTTCTAATGGTCATAAGGAGTTTTCAAGGCTGTTATCATAAAACACACTTCTTCCGATAGCTTTATTATGATTTCTTTATACAGTACATTGAAATGGCTGGTATGAGTCCTCTCTGTGAGAGGACCATTTGAGAGTCATGGATGAATTTTCCTTGAAGAAGTGATTATGTGAAACAAAATTACCAGGACTTCATTGGAGATGGAAAATAACATAGACCATGAAAAACTCAGTGGACTGTTTTGTTCTAGAGGAGTTGTTGTCTGACTTCAGAGGATAATACTTATGGACAGCATAAACTAAGTGCAAAAGTATATTGTATATTGAGGAATTTTTAGATTATGCTTGGAAGTTTTGTAATCGGGGATATTGATTGATTATGCTTTGAAGCTTTGTAACTGGAGATGTGTTTAGAATGTTTTCTTGTCACTCACTTTAAGCTTATGAATTGATGAAACTTATATATAATAGATACATATAGAACAAAATAGATAACAAAAAGAACATTTAAAGTTTCATAATAAATATATTTTATTTAAAGGAATATAGAATATGGTTACTTACTAGGGAGCCTAAAGCCCAGCATTTCTCATGGAACTTTGATATAAATGTACCCCAACAGAAGTATTATTGTATTTTATAGATAATGTTTTAAAAATTATAATGAAGAGGGTGTTGGGGAGAAATGCTTTTTTGTTTTCATACACCCTGTGTTACAATATATATATTGTACAATATATATATTGTGTTACAGTATACATATATATACATACACACACACACACACACACATAATTGTGATATGCAACCCCTTTTTCATTTCTGTATCCCCTTCACACCTTTACTTTGTATTCTAAAAAATAAAAATATATCTTAAAAAAATAATTTCTCCATCCCTATTGATTTTTTTTATCACAGTAAACCACTGGCTCCCTTCTCATCCTTTAAATCAAAGGAAATTGCATTCCCTAACTCCATGCCCCCTTACCAACAGCATTGCCACTAGGCTCCTCATAGCGCAGGTTGCGGATTTGCTGCAGGACTGTTGCAAGATCACCAGAGCGATTGAACAGGAGTAATGGAAGGCTACGGTAGCTGTAAATTACAAGACCCACCTAAGGAGAGAGAGAGAGAGCACAAGTAAGCAGAATGGAAGAACTGAGGGAAAGCGCAACCAAGACATGGCAATCTGAAGAAAAAACACTATCCTGATAACACAGGTAAACCAGGGGTGGGATGTCACATATGGATCAACCTATTATGGTATGACATGCTGATTTTCTCACATCACACCACTCTACATGGCACAAAAATCTGATTCACAAATGCAAGAAACCACACAGAGGGCCATCTGAAACTTTACAGCATGAAACCACATGAAAAGGCAAATAATATTATACCCATGAGCTTGGTTTTTTTTAAATCAAGAACAAAGACAATCCAAACAACAATCCAATTAAGCGTACCATAGATAGGAAATAAATAAATAAAAATGAACAGCAAAAAACAAAACAAAAAACGCTTTTTCAGTTACACCCAGCCAAGTTGTGCTCTCCACAATCAATGGCAAATGCAATATTGAGATATTTTAACCCATGCCTCAGCCTGAGCTGGTTATAGCGTTGGCAACCAACTGTATTCTGGAATTCTGGTAAAATGCAGCCCCGAGCTGTTATTCTTCAGCTTTTACCTCAGAACTGCCAGACAGAGATAGTCCAGTTTCTTTAGAGGTAGACTTGCCTCACTCACACAAAACTCTGCCAAAACTGTAGATAACCAGAAAGAAGCTCTCAATGTTCAGAGAATGCCAGGTAGAAACTCTTATTATTCAAATGCCATCTCCAACTGTCTCTTCCACTGGATCATTGTACCCTCTCAGCCCCTCCCTACAGAGCGAACCATGGGTAGAGCAGACTGCTAACAAAGCCCAGTAACTTACAGCATCTCACCTCCACCAGTCATAAAAAATGTGATTTTGCACAAGGACATGTGGCCACACACACACAGCACACTTGAATCATGCCATGAAACCTGCTTATAGGCACAGCTGCAAGACTCTTATGCTGTTTGTTACCTGAGTGGCACTAGGGCCCAGTTGGCCCAGTGTAGATATTGTATTGGAGAGGAAGCTTCGCACAGCCTCTGCACTGTAGGCATTGTCTCGAGTTGCGTGTATAAGAAAGGCTATATCGCTGCGGACATCTCGGCAAACTACAGAATTGAAAGGTTCAGATTGAGTCAGGATGGATACCTCAAATTGGAGCACAGGATATAAAACAAGATCTCGCCCCTCCACTTATCCTCAAATAGACACGTAAGAGATGAGAATGTTCTTACCCTCTCCAAATGTTTTGGATTCCAAGTATGAAATCAAAGACTAAGTAGAAAAGGGCCGAGCAAAACTAAACCCTTTTATCTCAACCAAACCTCCTTGGTAATGTTATATCATTAAAACAATTTTAAAATAACAGAGTTAAAATACATACAAAATATAAATACCAATTAAACATTGGTTAGAAGGGAGGAATCACTGAGGGAATGCTGAATGAAACAAAAAAGTCTTCACCCTCTGGTGGAAGATTACAACAGAAGGGGACAGACAAGTTTCCCTGGGGAAAGAATACCAGAGCTTTGGTGCCATGACCAAGAAAGTCCTCTCCCAGGTTGCCATCCACCTAATCTCAGGAAATGGAGGCACCCAAAGCAGGGCATCCAAAAATTACTGTAGTGGTCAGGCATGTTTATAAAGGGGTAGGCAGTCCTTCAAGTATGTTGGTCCCAAACTGTATAGGGCTTTGAAGGTCGAGAATTGTACCAGGAAACAAACTGGGAGCCAGTGTAGATGGGCCAAGACTAGAGTGATATGTTCTTTATGGCCCACTCCAGTCAATATCCTAGCTGCAGCAGACTGTACCAATTAAAGTTTCTTTATGCTTCTCAGTGGCAGCCCCACGTAATGGCACATTGCAGTAACCTCATCAGATGTAACCAGGGTATGCACCACAGTGGCTGGATCTTTTCTGTCCAGGAAAGGCCACAGTTGGCTAACCAGTCAATGCTGGTAAAAGGCACTCCTGGCCACAGCTGCCACTTGCTTATCTAGCCGTAGGCATGAGTCCAAGAGCACCCCCAGGCTATGGGCCTGTTCTTTCAAAGTGAGTACAGCACCATCCAGAATGGGCGATACCTTAAATATGATAGAAATACCATTTTACCGTGTATGTTTTAAATTATTAGCTGCCTTGGGGGTCCTTGCATGGCCAGCATGGAGGGAAACAAATTTTGTAAATAAATATACTCCATGCTTTATACTTATATATTAAGCTACATTCTCCATGCCCAAAGCTGGTTGATGTCAAAGACTATTCATGGCAATTGAATGGATGAAATGAATAGAAAAATTCCTTTCAGATAGTGGGCAGAGATTCTCAGCACTAGAGAGATGAAATTTCACATAATCTGTCCCTCCTAGAAGCAAAACCTCACCTGTGCGCTCAGTAACAGAAGTCTCGGCACCTGTGATGCTGTCAAACACTGGGCGAATGGTGAAGGTGTATCTGTCACCCAAACGCAACCCAGACACTTGGTGGGTTGTTGCTGATCCAGGCAATGTTCTTTGTGCATCTTCTCCATCTAAAACAAAAGGAGGATATAAGGAATGTTAGCATAGATAATTTCACAACTGGATGGCACAGTATGGATGTAACCACCTGCTATGCATTACGGCTCAAGCTTGCATTGGAGCTTGAACTGGTCACCAGAGAGGGTCATGTGGGGATTTTGCCTGTGCACTACCACCCAGTTCTGGCTGAAGAAGAAAACTGCAGGTAGACCAGGTATTCAAACTATCTCACTCTAATAGGTTAAAGCAGGTCTTCTGATCTTCCATGATCCCAGCAAGAATTTACAGATGAAATTTGCTGGTAATCTGGGCAATAAATAGACCTAGTCTTGCTAACTGTACATGGTTTCTCTCTCCCTGTCCTTAGCTACACAAAACTGATACTATGGTACCCCATCAACATTTCCTCTTTCAAGAACTGCAGTGCCCCAACATGATCTTTTACTTTTGTTGGAAAGAAAGTCGTTACCTCGTGAAGACTTCCATGTGAGGAGATAGCTAGTGGCTCCGGAGACTGGAGTCCAAGTCAAAGTCACAGAATCTTTTTGAGTCTCTGCCACCCGGAAATTTGTCATACGACCCAGTGGCACTAGAAAAAGAGAGCTGAAGATAAGATAGATGCTCTTGTTCTGGAGAATGAACACTCTGCCCTCCAGCTAGACGGATAGCTCAGAGTGCTGGTGATAGTTACATCAATGTTGACAACAGTTGCAACACTCATGATATATCCTCCTCATTGTTTTATTAGCTTCTCTTGGAAAGAGGTTACATGAATAAGCACCACAGTAGCCATTAGGGTGGACCCAACTATTCTCCAGGTAGCCTTTCTTCAGCCTAAGGAGCCTTCCTCCAAATTAGGTGAATATTCATCCAATGGAGTTTGGAGGAAGGCTCAAACCTGAGTCAAAAGAACAGGTGGGGTATAAATATTTTAGCAAATAAATAAATTTTGCTGAACTGAGTAGTAGGATAGGAGTAAGATCCACACCAGTAGCTTTTAATGTAACTATTGTGAGCTAGTGGGACTGTTCTAATCAAAGTTATTTTTACTGGGGAACAGCATACACAGCTAAACTATCTCTGTTCTTTTTACAGATGAGTATCCAGCTGCATTAGTCTGTAGTAGGGGAACATAATTTGAGTCCAGGAGCACCTATAAAACCAACACAATTTTCCAGGGTTTAAGCTTTTGCAAGTCAAACTTTGTTGGTCTTTAAGGTACTAGTGGACTTGAGTTGTGCTCTTTCTTGAAACAGCAAGTGGAAATATTATTATTATTGTTATTATTGTTGTTGTTGTTATTTTTATTATTCACTCTATCCTGACTTCTACCAGGTGCTGGACGATGTACAGTATGGCACTAAGCCTTGGGAACAATACACAAACATTAAAAAAATAAAATTAATAGCATTAAAAACCAATCTAAAACAAATTCAAGATGGCATTACTAACAATTATACAATTTAAAATCTGGATTTCCTCCAGTGAATGCCTATAAACAGGGGTCCTTTCGTAAAAAAAGAGCTGCAGGAGCTCATTAGCATAACTTATTTGCATATGCCACACACCCTGATGTCACCGGAAGTGTCAGAAGGCCGGAAGGCCACCGAAAGGCCACACATCCCTGACATCACTGGAAGTGTGTTAGAAGGAAGGAAGGGAGGGAGGGAGGGGGGAAGGAACGAAAGGAACAGGAAGGAAGGTAGGTAGGTGGGGGAAGAAAGAAAGACAGACAGACAGACAGACAGACAGACAGACAGACAGGAAGGAAGGAAGGAAGGAAGGAAGGAAGGAAGGAAGGAAGGAAGGAAGGAACAGGAAGGAACAGGAAGGAACAGGAAGGAAGGAACAGGAAGGTAGGTAGGTGGGGGGAGAAAGAAAGAAAGAAAGGAAGAAAGGAAGGAACAGGAAGGTAGGTAGGTGGGGGGAGAAAGAAAGAGAGAGAGAGAGGGAGGGAGGGAGGGAGGAAAGGAACAGGAAGGTAGGTAGGTGGGGTAGAGAAAGAAAGAAAGAAAGAAAGGAAGGAAGGAAGGAAAGAAGGAAGGAACAGGAAGGTAGGTAGGTGGGGGAGAAAGAAAGAAAGAAAGGAAGAAAGGAAGGAACAGGAAGGTAGGTAGGTGGGGGGAGAAAGAAAGAAAGAAAGAAAGGAAGAAAGGAAGTAAGAAAGGAAGGAACAGGAAGGAAGGTAGGTGGGGGGAGAGAGAGAAGAAAGAAAGAAAGAAACTAACAGACAATGCGCTTCTCTCCCCCCCTCTTGCTTGGGCACTGGGGCCCAGCTTTTCCCTCCCTCCCTCACCCCCCCCCCCAAGGAATGGTTGGGGGGGGATGGGGGCTTCTTCCCAGGCCGGCGGCCTGCCGCCGGCTCGGGACGTTCAGCGGGGGGTGGGGGAGGGTTTTTCCCCAACGTCGGGGACATTGAGTAGGGGTGGGTGGCAGGGTTTTTCCCCCCAGCCGGTGGCCTGCCGCCGGCTCGGGGACATTGAGCGGGGTGGGTGGGAGGGGGTTTCTTTGAGCGGGGGTGGGGAGTGGGAGAGGGTTTTTTCCCCAGCCGGTGGCCTGCAGCCGGCTCGGGGACATTGAGCAGGGATGGGTGTTCTCTACCTGGATCCTAAAACAAACTGAGGGGCATGCAAGAAAACCCATCTCCCTGCCTTGTGCGGGGGGACTTGAAGCTCCCAAGGACGCAGGGCTAAAAGATTCGCTTGTGTGTCGTCGTCATCGCCCCCCCCCCCCCCCGTCCCCCCAGCTCCCAGGAGGCTGAGACATTTTCTTCCCGGTTTTGTCTGGCGGAGAGAGGCACGAAGGGAAGGGCTCGGGGGTCTGGTTGCAACGGCAGGGTTTTGTCTTCCCCCTTCAATGCCTCGGCTGAGCTTCCCCGTCCCGGGCGCCTTTGATCCTCTGCCGGCAGCAGGAAGCCGGGCTTTGGGGCAGGAATGCGCTGCCTCTGCTGCGGCTGGACTTGGGGCCTGGCTGCTTCGCCCAGCTGCGGGCGTGGGGCACGGGAAGCGGCTGTCTGGGAAGGCGTCGAGGTGTCAGCCGTCGGTCCCCGGCCTCGTAACTCAAGCCGTAAACTCAGTCCCTGAACATTAGCCCCGCCATAAATCAGCTGGGGGATGGAGCCAGAGCGAGGAAAAGGGAGAGGGAGGGCGGAGGAAGCCCCGGGCAAACCATGGAGGCCTGTTGCTAACCACGCGAAGGCGCACATGTGAATGCGTCTGCACATGTCGGAGGATTCTGAAGGAGCCCCGACGTTGGCCCGAGAGGAGGCCTGGCACCTCTGAGCCCACGGGACAGCCGGGTTGGGGCCGGGGGGAGCAGGATCCATCCTCCGCCCCGCCGGGAGAAGCGCTGCTACTTCCCTTGGGTGACTGGCTGGCTGGCTGCTGCCAGGTGTGCGTGTGCTTGTGTGTCCGTGTCTGTGTCGATGTGTGTGCATGTGGTTCCTTGTGTTGCCAACCTGGCGATCCGTAGTGCCCTGCTCCTCGGAGCCAAGGAAAGCTTGGGATCCTTACTCGGAAGTAGGTCTTACTGCCGAGTCAGGCTGCGAGCCTAGAGTGCCGTTTCTGGACGTTCACCTGATCCAAAGGCTGCCAGAGAAAAGACCAGCGCTTTCACAAGGAGCTTAAGCGCAAGCGTGCCTTTGGGGGTGGGGTGTTTGGGGGTGGTGTGTGTGGGGGTGTGCTGTGGACCAGTGAGGCCGCCTGACCTCCGTGGGGCCTCCTTCCGAGGAAACAGGCCTTGGGCTTAGGTCTGTAAGCTTGGGGACATTGAGTGGGGGGGTGGGGTGGGAGGGGTTTTTTTGAGCGGGGGTGGGGGGTGGGAGAGGGTTTTTTCCCCGGCCGGCGGCCTGCCGCTGGCTCGGGGACATTGAGCGGGGATGGGTGGGAGGGGTTCCAACCAGCGGCGGCCCTGCTGGGGGCGGGGCTTCATAATGTGCCCGCCCCCCAGCGTCTTCACTGGCGGAGCGGCGCTCCGCTTGGCTCCGGCCCCAACGGAGCCCTGTCTATAAACATCCAAGGGAAAAAAACTCAATCATCCATTTGAGCCTGGGAAAGTGGGGGGTACAAACCAAATTGGAATACAAATTGTTTTGCTTTTACTGCATTGTATTCTATCTTTCTAACCCACTTTCTGCATTATGGTATGTCTTGCTTTGGACAGATGTTGGGGGGAAGGTTGCACTGCTTCCAGTTCTGTAGCCATAGTCCTGCTGCATAGTATATTGGATGTCTCATGCCATCTGACTGACTTTTTAAAAATATTTTTAATGTGCCTTGAGTTTCACCTAGAAAGCAGGCTATAAATGAAGTAAATATCTATAAAAAATAGGGCTTTTTGTTCCAAGGAAATGCAGTTTGACAATTTCATCAAAAGGTGGCTCTCTTATTCCAAGCAGAAAGTAGTATGCAGCAGGTATGCAGCAGCAAGAGACCAGGGCCATTTAAAAACTACAGTTAAACCAAATTCAATAGCAAAAGCTAAATTATTGGCTCTCCAGCTAAGGCCAGCAGGCAAAATGTCTTGTCCCTTTAAGAGATGCTTAGTAAGATTATTAGTTGATATTATTTTTCTCATTGTCATGAAAATTGCCTGCTTCTGCACGGTAACATTTCCACTCTTTTCTGTGAGACCCATAATAGGTATAATTTCTGTAAAGGCACCTCCCTGTAGTGTTCTGAGGTGATGTGGGTTATGCCGTCTCCACGCCTTCCTTAGCATTCCCTACTTATTTTTGCTGCCACCAGAGGCTCTTGCCTTAGATTTCTTAGTTGAACCCAAAAACAGGGTGGCTTAGTTATATTTGGTAGAATGACAGAATGGTCAGCAGATGGGACTGGCTCTGAGGTAAAAGGGTATCCTTTATGCTAAATAAAACTGTTGTTTCTCTTAAAACATAAGAGTTTTTAAATAAGTATAACAGCCTCATGGTTTCTGTATGGTTAATAAGCTTAATGGTTTCAGACAGATCTTCTTCTTCTTGTTTCTCTAAAGTTCCTTAAATAGACCTAGCCACAAAGGCTTATTTTTTTTACCTGTTAGACTAGTAAAGTCTAATTTCTTCATTTACCACTGATGCTCATAACCTCCACAGAGCCTTATTTTCCTCACTTGTCACTCATAACCCCCACACAGCTTTATTTTCCTCACTTGCCACTTAGGCTCATAACTTCCACACAGAACACAGATTTCCGTCACAGCACTCTACAATATCTCACTCCATCTCTTCTCTCCACACACTGTACTCTCTCTCACACAAAGCCTCTCTGAACAAAACAATCACCTCGCCCCTTAGGGTACAGCCACAATCCAATCATAAGGCACTTCAATCACCCATCTAGTCCCCCATTTCTTACTCTGAAGACCAGCATTTTAGATCACTGCAACATACCTATAGAACTCCACATAAAAACTTAGAAATAAAACACGCACAGAATATTTACATAGTGAAAACATCACATGCACACTAAACCTGTATTAAAGGGACAGGAAATTTTCTCCAGCACACAGATTTTTAATAACAAATTTCAAGTGAGGCAGGCCACAATTTGGGACAAAACTGTAGTGTATGAGAGTAAGGTTTAATTTGTTTCTCCTATACTGTTTCCCAACTTAAAACTGCCATCCCCCACTACATCTGGGGGACACATACAGACTGCCATGTTGTCTCTATGTTTTAATCAACAGGGTAAATATCAGCTCTGAGGAAAATGATCGGGAGGAAAGTTAACCCCCCCCCCAATCCCACAATCCAATGCCACACTGAGGCCTTCCATTGTTGTTATTTCCTTTTAAAACACTAGCTTCCAACATCTAGTCTGGTTTGATCTTAAGGTCTGTACAATCTCTGATTGTTCTCAGTCCACAAAAGTGGAAAAATTCAGTCCTCTGCCATCCTCCAGACTCACAATCAGATCTGGGGTGGAAAGACGGGGCTGACAGCACAGCTGATCTGGTGGGGATACTCCATCCCCTGCACTGGCCTCACATTCATAGGTGGCTCCACAGTGACAGTAAGAGGGGCTGGTGGGCAGCAGCAACATGGCACAGCTCTTTTAAAGGGTGGCAACAGCCAGCAGGACCGCCTGCAAGCCAGTTGGGCAACAGAGGATGGTTTTGAAGGAGCCTCGGCCAGAGGATCTGCCCTGCCCCCTTTCTAGCTCGCACAAAATTCTGTCTCCCTGTGGGAGCGGTCCTTTAAGAGGAAGCCTGGGCTTGAGCTGAGGAAGATCACCCAAGCAGTCTCCAGCAGGGTGTGCTGAGGCTTGGGAATGGAGAAAGAAATGCATTTAACCACTTCCTCTGATGATGATGAGGGACACTGGAAGACAAACAGGTCCAGGAGCCTGGCTCCAGGGGTGCAGATTCTGACAGCCTGCAAGAGAACAACTGATACTGAGGAGGGTTCAATTGCTCTTGATGCCTTTGTTTGGGTTGACAAGGCATTAGCTGAGGACGGGGGTAGATTACCAGTGCTGGCAACAATGGCCACAGCTTCACTCTCCTGATTGCCTGTCAGGCTGGTGATGTGGCATTCATAACGCCCTCCTGGCTGCAAGTCTTCAATTTCATAGGTATTGATGTGGGCTGGCAGCAGCTGGCTCTTCTCTGGTCCACCTGTCCCATATGAGAGGAGCAGTTAATTACCTATGCACTGTGTGGCAGTGAGAGAAAAGGAAGAGAAGGCATGGAAGACACTCACCACCTGCTGGCCGCCAGGTAAGTCGATAGCCTGTGCTACCTGGTGCAGGGCTCCATGCTAGCTGGATGCGCTTTTCTGACGAGTCAGTCACACGCAGATTCCCAACTGGTTGAGCTGGGACTGTCGCTAAAGAGAAAGGCAGGGAAGAATTAGTGGAATAAGAGGACATAGAAAGCTGAGTCATTAGTAGACAGTAGAGAGCACTGTCAATGGAACTATTATTCTGACAGGTGAGAGGCACAAGCTTTGCTAAGGAGACACCTTGAATCATTCTGTACTTGATTTCAAAAGCCCATCTGAGCAAAGTTATGTGGGATAAAAATAATGTCTTCTTGCATGGGAAAAGCCATCTCTCTGTGTTAAATGCTGTCAAGTTGCTTCCAACTTATGGCGACCGAATGAAGTAATACCCTCCAAAATGTCCTATCGTTAACGGCTATTCTCAGGTCTTGCAAACTGAGGTCTGTGGCTTTTTTTAATTGAGACAATTGATCTCCTGTTGGGTCTTCCTCTGTTCCTGCTGCCTTCAACTTTTCCTGGCATCATCTCCTGCAGCGACTCTTGTCTTATAATGTGACCAAAGTACAAGAACCTCAGTTTAGCCATTTTAGCTTCAAGGGAGAGTTCAGGCTTGAGTCCCAGACAATAGGAGAAAGTGAAACCACGGTTTAGGCTATCAAGCTGCAGGTAAAATGAGCCAAATGGCTCACCCGCAACACAGTGTTAGTCACTGCAGGTTCAAATCCCCATTCTCCTGTAAAGGTGAATGGTAGCCTTGGGCAAGTCACCATCCTTGACCTATACTGCAGAACTACTGTAAGGCTAACATACTGTGCCCTCTAAAAGAAAGGTGGAGCATAAACATCACAAAACAGACAATTAAATAGGACTTACGTGTGGTAACAGTGATAGACACAGGATCTCCCTCACGGTTGCCCATCAGTGCTGTGACTTTAACAACGTAGCTTACTCCTCCTTCTAGGTTGAGGATGTCAAAGGAACTGGTGCTTCCTGAGACTAACTTGCTGTTTTCAGCTCCACCTTCAAAAGAAGACACTGTTACCTTCCCACTTTAAATAAACGAGCAGAGGTAAGTCAGATTATTGTAGTTTAGAGAATATAGACCATGATCCTATCGACAACGGGCAACAACCCTGGCTAACATGAGGAGATGATCCCCTGCCCTACAATAGTCTTCTGAAAATTACGTCGGGGAACATCCAACAGTATCAACATGGTGAGCCAGCTCTCTCTATTTTGTTGTGGTTTCCCCAAGAGCTGAAACAAAATGTAGCAAGACAAAAATCTGGCAGAATTTCACAATTCAAAATCTGGCAAAATTTCTGAATTACAAATCTAGATTCTCAATTTTATACTTGTATAAACTTTGCTTTTGAAATTCAGACTTCAGGGATTGTTTCTGGTCTCATGCATAAATTCTAAGGCAATAATACTATGTATCAGCTTGCCAAGCCAAATTCAGTATTTCAGTATAGTATCTCTATAGCTTTCCTATACTTCATTTTCTAACTCAGAATCCCAGCCAGCAAACAACCACTGAATCTGGTTAAGGGGCAGGGCTTATGTCTTCCCTACAGCATGCAGAAAAGACAAGGGGGTTAGAGAAATTAGTAAACATATATATCCTGCCTTTCCTTGTGATTCAAGGCAGTTTGCAAATCATGATTTAAAATATCACAATTTAAAACCAACAAAATAAAATCCCAAATGACCCCTTGTCCCCCAAAGAAACCTGCAGGTTATACCCCACCAAAAGCCCTGGCAATTAAAATGGCTATGCAGCATCTCCTGAAAGTTTCTAAAGACTTGTGAGCTTTACAGAAATGACACAAGGCAAACTATGGGCAAGCCTAAACAGCTACTTTACCATCACGCCGGTTCCACATCACTCTGTAGGCTGTAACCCCTGGCACACCAACCCATGTGACTCGCACCGCATTGCTCCTGGACTCAAGGACCTTGAGACTGGAGACAGTTCCTACTTCTTCAGGGGCTGCAATGGAACAAACAGAAATGGACAATGGTGAATGGTACTCTCAAGATGGAACTACAGCAAGCAGAGAGCTCAAGGAAGTCAAATAGCTAAAGCTGGCCTCACCTGTTGTAACCGTGGTGGTGACCTGACTTCCTTCTCTACTCCCAGCCAAGGCTGAGACCCCGACAACATAGACTGACCCGGTCTTCAAGCCCTCAATAGTATAGGAGTTTACATTAGCTGGCAGGACCCGAGAGATCTCTTGACCTGGGTGAGAAAACAGTAGATTTTACAAGTGGATCAAAAAAAGAGACAAGGAATATGTGTGTCTCTTGATCAGAAGAGGAGCTGTTACAGCAAAAAAAATTATTACAGCTTAGGGTCACAGTCACAACAACACCTTCTGGGTGGACATTTCTGTCACACGTACTAACTGATTCCATAGGCTACATCTCCAGACAACCAGAGTTTTCCATGTATACCACAAAGTCAGTCTAGTGCATGTAGGATATACTTAAACCACATTCCTCTGAGTCCCTGATTATCAAAGCAACATCATTACGCTAGACTGCATTCATGTATATTCATGGGAGGGACGGGGGAAAGCTGTTCTACTTCAATGCAATGAGGAAAGGGCAATGAGGAAAGTGGCAAGTCACTAGCAGCAGTGCAGTGGTGTATGTTGAATGCATGGCACATCCAACACCCAGAGGAATGGAGACAGTTGCTTTCCTCTAGACTAAAGTTCGCTTACAGGAAGCAGATGAATCATATTCCTGGCAGACTCAACAATGTGCCATGAATCAGATCATCAGAAGGCATTCTTTTTAAAAAAAGAGAGTCTATAAATGATCTGTAAATAGTCTCTGCATTTTCCTCTTGGAATTAAAGTAGGGTTGCCAACCTCCAGGGAGTGGCTGGAGATCCCCTGCTATTACAACTGGTCTCCAGGTGACAGAGATCGGTTCCTCTGGAAAAAATGGCTGCTTTGCGACTCTATGGCAGTATACCCCATTGAAGTCCCTCCCCTCCCCAAGTCCTGCCATCCCCTCCCTCATCAGCCAATCTAACAGCCCCCCTACAGTATTGCAGCCACACTAAACATTTAAAGGAACACACACACCAAAACATTAAATCATTACAGATGATGATGATGTACCCTGATCTCATATTCTTTCCCAGTAACCAGAGAAAAACTGAACTGATATTAATTTGCATGCTTTATTTTCTGTTCTATAACTATATGCTTGTTGAAAAAAACAAAATATAGCACTCTTTTCTTAATCATGTTTTGCTTTGGGATTCTAGGAAAAACACCCAGCCCTTGATTTGTGATTGCCTCAACTATTTAATTTCATGAGCGAGAAGAGTTTTATACCTAGGATTGGCAGTACAATCTGGAGCAAAGTTTTACCATTCTAAGCAAGCAACAGGAATGGATATTGTACTGTTCAGAGGCTTAGGTAAGCTCTGTCTACTGCACATTTTTCAGAACTTCAGAGTTGCCCAAGTAGAAAGAAATAACTTGATGGTAGCTGAATAACCATCAGCTCAGACAACAGTCTGTGATGTGGAGACTGTCAGTGCAATCTGTCTGTGCAATCACTAACCAATCTGTCAAATCTGTCTGTGCAATCACTAACCAATCTCAGAATAACAACTCAGCCAGGACTAAAGAAATCAACATTTATGGCCATCCCAATTTAGTTCAGGTTGCAAGTCCTACTGGCCTTCATTTTGCCAATTTTACCAAGATAAACCTAGAGTGCTGCAATGCAATAGTTACTGTAAACTGGCAGCTACTACTATTTGAAATAATAACACAGCTCTTGCACACTTGTGGCCTGCTTTGTTCTGTCCACTATTTCCATTCTCTAGTTTTGGTGCCATTCATGCAGATCCCCAGTAGTCCAGCCTTCAAAACCAATACAATCCCAAATTCCACGGTAAGGCATGTCAACACATAATACACTTACCATCCCTCACTCGCCATGTCACCTTATAGCCAGTAGCCCCGGGAACTCCATTCCATGTGATCTGCAGCTGGCTGGGCCCAGTTGCAGTTGCCTTTAGGTTGGTGATGCTGCCCACAGATGGGTATTCTACAAGACCAAAGAGGGCACAATTGGTAAAGAACTCACACAAATGCAAAGATATAACTGCGACTCTACAATAATAACGCTTTCATGTTTTCACCAGGGATGTGCAGTCAGAACTTAACAAAACCCAGATCATTTATTGATGTTCCTGCCAAACAGGAATTGTCCCAGCAGGCACTTCTTTTCATAGGATTTCCAGTTCCCTCCAATCACTGCAAAAGCTGTGGTTTGGAGAAGGTTTTCTGGTTCTATATAAGCATAACTATCCCTGGGGCTTTGCCTGCCTGCAAGACAGTTAGGGGCAAAGCTTTACTTATACCTGCTGGCAGGCAGGACTTCATAACTTGGGAGAAGAAATAGCAAGAGAAGCTATCCATGCATTGTACTCCTCCTCCCTGGCAGACAGGCATAGCAGTGCAGACACAGAGGAGGGAGGCAAAGATGTTGCTTGCACTCTCTTCTCTGTCAGGGCTGGAATGCTACTGATGGGGTGTCCAAGGCAAATGCTCTCCTCTCCAGTGTAAACCAGGAAAAACAAGAAACCTGTGATAAAGAAGGATCTGAGTTCTCTCTCAATGTAAGAGACTAGCAGTGATAATCAAATTTCCGAGATTTTAGACTTGTAATTGGTTTAATTAATAAAAAAGCATTTATGTACCCAGCTGTACCATTTCCCTAACAGAAATTTCACTTCCCAATTGTTATAAGCCCTAGTATGGGAAAAAGACAGGCAACTCCCTATTCAAATATACAGAAAGCAGAAGGTGGTGGGGACAAATCCATTCCTCCCCTGCAATTTAGCAGGGAGGATCCCTTTGGTGAGCAGGCCAAGTAGGCCAAGAATTTGAGCCCAACTAGATGAGGGAAAGAGAAAATAAAAAGCATTTGCAGCTGAAACCAAATGGAAATGAATATAAGATTAATTAATACAACTAGTTTTAAACGTGATACTACAGAAACTCACTTCTTTAAAAAGATAAAGGAACCAACGCTGATTCAGCGATGGGGGCACATTCCTAAAACAGTTTATCTGCTTTTGCCATCTTAGAACTCTCCACATATGGAGGAAGGAATGAACACCAAAGGCTAAAGAATGGTTGCAGGGTGCTCTCATGACAGCCCAGAGTCTTTAATAGGGATGCTGAGTTGTACTGCTGAAAAGATACATGATCTAAAGACATAAGGCATACTGTATTGCTGCAAAAATGCCATATTCTTCCTGAAAGGCATCCACCTACCAGAAGGACCCCACAGTCATCCCAGCCCAGAACCATCAAGGAGAGACACAACCCAGTCCCTGAGACAGAACATACCCATGTTAAAAGTAATGGTGGCTGGGGTGCTCTCCTGGCTGCCCATCAATGTTGTTATTCGCACCAAGTATCTGACTCCATCCTTCAGATCCTGCAGTTCAATGAAACCCTGATCACCAGGGATTTGTTTAGTCTCCTCAGTGCCATCTGAAATAGTGTACAAAGGAAACAGAATCAGTCTCTGCACAAAGTGAGACAAAGTCAATGAACCTCCCCCATATTGCACACAATATCTCTGCCCCGCCCCACTTTTCAGAAAAAGCATTCTTTCTCAGGACTGGTTCAATCCCATACAGTGCAAACCTAAAAACACTGTCCTGAGGGTAAGCCCTATTGAGTAAACTTGAGTAGAATTCTGAATAGACCTGCTTAGGTTGCTCCGTTATACACCCCTGCACATAGGCCCTGCAAAGTCCAACCATTCCCCCAGATCCTAAGTTCAGCTTCCAATAGACTAGAACCTCCCCGACTATTTAGAATCTGTTCATCCCCAGAACACCTCCCATTTTCACCCATGTTGATAAATACAAGAGTCAGAACACATGTGATAGCCTTGAATAGCTCCAACCTTTGTTTTTCAGACTATTCCTCTACAGTGCTTACCCTGGATGTTGACAGTCCTTACCCTGGATGTTGACAATCTCCAGTTTATAAGCTGTAGCCCTGGGGATGGGGGTCCACACAAGTCGGACGCGACCCAATCCAGCTGGCACCATACGCAGGTTTGATACACTGCTTACCAATGTTGGCCCTGCCATAGGAGGACAAAAGATCTTTTTATTGGAAGAGCCTAGTAAGGTTACATAAAACACAGAATTTCCAAGAGGAATACATATTAGCAGGAGAAACAACAGCCCACAAGGAATTAGACGAGAAGAGCAGTTTCATCCTGTATTATTCATTTCTGAGGAATATTCTGCCAAAACGAAAAGAAATGCCAAAGCAAAACAAGAAATCCAAAAGCAAGTACACAAAACTGATAGGCACTTCTGAATACATCCTAAACCTCTGTCATTTCACTTTATTCATCTGGGGATGTCACACAACAGCCACACTGACCTGAGAGCCCCTATTCTGTTTTGGCCCTCCAAGGCATCTAGGTACTCAGTGGTCTCCCTGAATTTCCACCCAGCAACGCCCCGCTCTCCCAAGTCCACCCAACTCTCAGAAGGGTTTTCTCACAATTCTCCATTAGTACACTTCTACCAGCTGTTCAGTTTTGTAAATTCCATCTAAGTGGGCTAGCATTCCTAGCTTCCCTTCTGTGTTGCCATTTAAAGGCGCTACCTAGTGACTGTGTACCTGCTACCCAGCAACTGGTTACCAGAGAGACAGCATTTGCGCATTTCAGAAGGAACAGTGATCTAGCAGCCAACCATCTCCCTTTCCCTCGAACCCATTTTAGATAGTTAGTTCAAACAATGGAGGTCTATGTGGTATGGAGAACAAATACCAGCATTTAAAATATGAAATGATTTGTTGAAAAATCCACACACATACAGAGTGAGCAAGGAATACAAAGAAAAGGTGTGAACATGCAGTCCTCTTTCCCTCAACCTGCCTTAGCTGGTCTTATTCTAAGGCAGCCTCTTTAAACTTAAACGTCATAGCACTCTAAAAGTTTCTTATTACCTTGGGAGTTTCTGTATGGGCTGCTGGCTCTATGTTAGCTCCATGTGGCAATGGTTAGAACTGACATATGAGATAGTTAGACGGTAGGCCATTTCTACCTAGCAGAGTAGTCTAGCCCAGGATTGTGGGGAGAAGAACTAAGAAGGGATCAGCAGTATCCCAGTAAAAAATTATTTAGCTTCCAATGTCATCATTATTTTGCCTCAAAACATGCCCTACTCAGAAGTACCTTCCCACTCCAGCCACTCTATAGGCCTTTCTGCTTAAGTTTCCACAGGCCAAACTGGAGCTACCCCAACCCTTCTTGCAAACGCTAACAGCTATCAGTGGGTTCGGCCTACCTAGGAATAACTTTCTCATCTTCACTGTTAACACTTACGAAGTCGGATGTTTAAAGGAACAGCACTACCCTCGCGGCTGCCAATGAGAGCTGACACACGCACTGTATAGACAATATCCTCTTTCAGATCGCTCAGGTCCAGAGTGGTCTGGGAACCTGAAATATGTCGACTCTTCTCTGTGCCATCTGCAGGAGAGATCACAGTAGCCATGTACTCACATGATGGTTCTATGGATATGACATGTTCACAGTATTACCCAGAAAGTGCATTATCTATTTTCTAGTTCGCAATCCCAGATACCACTTAAAAGTGAAAGTTCCCACTGAACATTATTTATAGAATAAAATCTAGCAACACGTAGGCATGGCCCAGGTACTGTACCTTAGCAGAGCAGGACATCCAGTTGTCAACACATTCTGTATCCTTACCTTTCACTATTTACTTCTCCCCTCTATGGTTCTTATTTCCTGATCCCTCTGCCCCTGCTAGCTACTAGCAGTAAGCAGATTAGAGAACCCCCCCCCATACACACACTAAAAAGCCATCCTCACTCAGGTGGGGGGGGGGACCCACCAAGAGTTACCTTGGCTATTTCGAAGCACAATCTTATAGCCTGTGGCCCCAGGGACACCTGTCCAAGCCAGCCGGACTCTGTTTCCTAAGGTCTCAGTGATCCTTAAATCAGAGATGCTGCCCACTGATGGTTCCACCCCTGCAAGATAAATCACAGATCAAAAGTCAATGAGGGACGGAACGGTGGATCACAGGTGGAAGTGCCAGCTTAGGGCTGCAGAATAATGCAATCAACTACAATACTTTTTACAGAAAAAATCCTTGTCCTGTTTGCAGCACAAAGAATAGGAATGAAAAAAGCTTGTTGAATTTTATAACCAAGCCATACAAATGAAAGGTTTGTGCCAGTCTAAACAATATGGAAGCATCTTATCCAAAGGGCCAACTGAAGTCTAACACACTCTCACAAGCCAAAACAGCATGAGAGATCGTTATAAATCCAAAGTAATCTGCAAATTTAGAGATGGAGCCTGGTTAATTGCCCTGCGACCCAGTGTGGGGATTTGGCTGGAAAAGGACAAGAGATTCCTTAGAGAGTTTTTCTGTTAAAGGCAAACCTAGCACAGACATCACTGCTGCTTCTCACATCATAACCTGGTACACTGGGTTTCCTATGAACCTGGGTTAAACCATTCAGCACTGGAACAACTAGGCTCTTCCCAGGACTGCCAAGGTCCCTCTCTATCATAACTACCACCACACTGAAAGCAGCATAAATAAAACTGATCCAGGTAGTTTCATATTTGCATATACACACCTCACTTCTAAATGCATGCTGAAAGCAAAAATAATTGTGGAAGAAAGAAGCATCATCACCTAGACGAGTCATTTACCCAGTCAAATTATTCATGCAACACAAGGGAAGGGCTAAATGTACAGGAAGCAGCACTCACCAGTCTCTGAGATGGTAACTGGCGTTGCAACCTCCTTGCCATCATACAAGGTGTAGAGGGTTATGTGATATTCTGTGCCTGGCTCCAGGCCTGTCAGAGTATAAGTGTTTTCACGGGTAGACAGGGTCACGGTCTTGGGTGCACCCACATCTAGGGACAGGTAAAAGATGGAAATCATGAAGAAGAGCCATATCCAGCCCCACAGTCGTCAAAGTATCTTCCAACTTTGCAAGGGCTATGTAAGCAACTTTACATTCCTTCTTCAGAGTTTTTCATCTGCAAAGAGGAGGACCCTGTGTCTGTGGAGAACCCAAGGAACCATATCTCAGAAAAATCTGGAGCTATTTGGGAAGGAAAGTACAGATCAGATATCCTTCCTCAACAATTTTCCACTGTCAATCCACACATATTTTTCTCAACTTTCTCCATGCAATGCAGAATTTCAGATAGCCTACCTGTGACATCATTGCTATTGGGGAGACTGTCTCTCCTTTAAAACACACTGTGTACCTGAACTTGGTAAATTTCTGCTGCCACCAGGAATTAAAAATTCCAACTGTCTCTAATTTGGTAGAGTGACCCAGTGTCTGGGCGCTTCAGAGGACTATGTGGCCCTGAGGAAGGACTGATCTGATTTCTGGGATAAGTTTAAACAAATATTTATAAAAGAACAAAATAGGTTTCTGGTTATTTTGAACTGTTGCTGAAGAAAGGAACTTGTAAATATAATTGGCAAAGCCTGGTGTCACACACATTCACTCAAACACCAAAACTCAACTCTGACAGGCTTATATCTCTCTCTTTCTTATAGCCACACAGGCTCAATTCTCTTGTTCATATGCATAGCCACAGAGGCTGAACAGTTTGTCTTATTCACACAGAACAGACTCAAACTCCCATAGTCACACAGACTATTCTCTCTCTCTCCAAACTTCACACATAGAATCACCTCAGAGTCATCTCTCCACCCCCACTCTCAGTCATCAGCCAATCACATCACACTTATCTCCCCCTATCATTCTTCTTACATTACTGCAGTCACACTAAACATTTGAAGAAACACACAGAATAAAACATGAAATCATTACACTACCTATTGCCTTTCTCCACTCCAGCCGATAGCCCCGGGCACTGGGGATGACGTTCCAGGCCAACTGGATAGATTTTGGACCTACAGTGATGGTCCTCAGAATCTGGATTATATCTAAATAATGCAAAGACAGACGGGACTCAGGTCTATGACCCTCAGGAAAGCTTGCATGGCTCCTAAGTAAGTATTTCAGATTACAGTTGTGAAACACAATTAGCCAGGCTGCTCAAGATACATAATCAAGACTAGCCCAGCTACACTTTACAATGAAGAAGCTAGGGCCATCACAGAGAGCAATTCTCTCTTTCTTCAAGGCCCTAAAAGCAAGGTCAGACCCTTTCTTCAAGGCCCTAAAAGCAAGTATCAGAAAGAGAAGGTAGACATATTGGTCCATACCCAAATCCAAAAGCAACACTAGGATAATGCCTTTCTTTGGATAAAACATCACAAAGTAAACATCAATCTCTACCCTGCTGCATGACTGTGCACTATATGACCTGCAGGAAGCCTGTGGTCTGGCAGAGCCATATTGTTGGTCCCACAGCCCCTTCCCATGAGGCTGGTCGGGGGAAGGAGGTGCCGGCATGACGATACAATTGTTTCAACACATTACTGGAATATTAATATACAATGGTGAAATAGCAAGTCAAAAAGTCCTCTGGTGGCAAGGAAGGGAGGGACATGGTGTCTCGCAATGTGGAAGCAGACACCGATAGCTAAAGCAGTCCCAAAGCATATAAATCAGTCATAAATAAATGCTGTGTTTAGAAAAAGTCCACCTCTTCAGTGTTTTAACTGGGATACAGTGAGAAATTTCCTCTCCTAGCAAGAATCAGAATGACAACTCTGACACTCATGTTTTAATCCCCCCCCCCCCGAAACTTCTTGCTGCATTGATGCTCTTGGACACAGGGGAGGTCAGAATGCTAATGGAAAACTTTTCACTGCATCAGACAGGAGATATTCAGCCAGAAGTTGTTGTTTTTTTGCGGGGGGGGGGGGGGGGGCAGATCAGAACACCAACTCTCTGCTGTTCTCTGGGTTGGGAGACAGCATTTTAAACTTCCCCAGAGGAAAATTTCTCCGGTGTATCCTCAAGAGGTCACATCTCAACTGACTGAAACACAAGTTCCTGAGATGCAACAGAAAAAATGTCTTTGGGAGGTAAGGTAAGAATGCTGCCTTTCCACATTGCAGACCCCCACATTGCTCCCCAGCCTTTTACTTGAGAGGGGTCTCCTGACCCCCAGGGACAAAATTTCAGGCATCTCAGTGAGCTACAGCAGGAGGAGAACTTGGGAAGTCTTTCTCTGTGAGTTCCATGGATGGCTGGATACAAACCACGACAATTAACTTTTAAATTTTTTTTTACAGAAATGTTACAGATAATCTTGATTCTAATATACGGATGTTAACTTGTCCTTTTATTATATTGACCATCTGCTGTATTACTGAAAACTGGATCCCACTGCTAACATTTCCTACAAACAGGTCCTTTGGGGCCAGAGCGAGGTGGAGCGCAGCTCCGCCAGCTCAGGAGGAGCAGTAGGGCAGCCACGAAATTCGGTGGCAACTTTAAAAGCGGCTGTAGGGGAGGGGGTTTGAGGCAGAGGCTCCAAACTTGCAGGGTAGCTTCTAGAACCTCTCCCCCAAATGCCCACCAAGTTTCAAGAAGATTGGACCAGGGGGTCCAATTCTACAGGCCTCCAAACAGGTTGCCCCCATTCCCTCCATTGTTCTCTATGGTGGGAAAAAGTAACATTTTTTCCCACCATAGAGAACAATTGAGGGGATGGGGCAACCTGTTTGGGGGCCCATAGAATTGGACCCCGTGGTCCAATCTTTTTGAAACTTGGTGGGTATTTCAAGGAGAGGCCCCAGCAGCTATTCTGCAAGTTTGGAGCCTCTCCCTCAAACCACCTTTCCTCGAGCACCTCATATACCCTATGAGTTTTTGCCATTGATTTCAATGGCCCATAGGGTATAATGGGGCTGAAACTGACATTCCCTTTCTGACACACTTCCAGTGATGTCAGGGGATATGGCATATGCTAATGAGTTATGCTAATGAGTTATGCTAATGAGCTCCTGCACCTCTTTTTCTACGAAAGGACCCCTGCCTACAAATGTCTCATCTTTGGTTTTCTTAGCTCCACTAATGGTCCCTTAATAAGTCTCCTTCAATTTTACCCTCAACTGTGAGAAAAAAGCACCCAAGAGGCACACAGAGTAAAAAAGAAACTTTTAATCTTTTGTTACGATTATCAGGGCTAAAAGTTGATAAAGCAGCAAAAAACAGGAACTGGAAGGTAACAGGCAGCTTTTCTTAATAGACAAAAGTCCCTCAGTCTATATACTTACAGAAGACATAATGCGTGCAATTCCATGTTAAAGAATTCTGAATATGGAAGCTGTATTATACATATGGCTGCCTATCCCCACAGAGAACATTTGAATTTGAACATGTTTCAAAATGTCATACCTCATTCAGCCCTCAAGGAAGTTTTCACACAGCATTGTTTTTTCCCCATTCTCCTCCTCCCTTTCATTTTGATAAACTAGTGTTTAAATGAATGATTAATTTACAAAAACACCAACAAACCAAATGCCTAGCAGACCAGTATTTAAAGCTCAGGCCTCACTTTGCTTGAGTAATAACAATAAACCTTTGAGCACACACCGGTTCTTTTCCTGAGGGAGGCTTTGGGCCCTTCCAGCTGCCCGTAAATTGGAGCAACAGTCACCAGGTACTCAGTGTCAGGTTGCAATCCAGTCAGCAAGTAGGAATTCTTGCTTGGGTCCACATCAACACTCCGAATATCCTGACCTGAGAAAACATAGAAGAGCATCAGTGTAATATACATAGTTTGCTACGCGACCTTGTAGAAGGCTTCCCATGTGCATTAAACTGGACCTGTAGGCTACATATGCCTTGCTCAGGGAACAAAATACAAATGTTTGGTATTCTTAGATAAATGCTGCTTTTAATTATGGGTTTATGGACTTATTTACTTGCTGTTTTACGTCTGTAGTTCATGTCTTTCATTGAAAGCTGGCCTGGGTACTCCTTTAAGAGTACAAAGCAGAGGAAGCCAATTTACTAAATGAAATCAATAAAAATAAAATACTCTGTAACAAAGTATATGCGTGTCTCTTGAAGGCTAAATGATGTTTAATGAAAACTGGCCTTCTGAGCCCTTACAACAGCTAAAAAACTTGGAAAGATAAAAGCCCACCTCCAGGAAATCAGTAGATTGAGGGCCTTAGAACTCTATCATTATTTGAATGCATGGCATATACACATCAATTGCATATGGACTTATTTTTAGATCTTTGAAAACTGTTTATAAAACATTGTGTACATATTCTAACTTTATTTAGTTGTTGGATTTTATACTTTTTTTCTCTTGTTATTTTTTTCTGCTTTTTTGAAATAAATTTCCAGACATAACATTACAGCAATCTAAAATATTAATAGCCTATTGACTTTTTAAAAAATTTACAGGAACTGCAATATCACCACTTCCAAGTGCTGCAAGTGTGGGTGCACAGGATCATTGCCTTACCAAATAGTAATGTCTAGTTACTCACATGATATTAACGTTCATAAATTGAAGAGGTTGAACAGATTAGTGTTCTTTTAAGCCAAGGAGGTACAGGCTCAGGAAACAATGCTAAGCAGGTCTACTTGGAAGTAAGTCCCATGGCGCTTACTCCCAGGAGAGTGATTTTAGGATTGCAACCCCAATCCTTTTTCTTGATAATCTGATGGACTAACACCATTGCCATAGTATGTGATTGCATCAATAAGATTAGATCAGAAGACTTTTTGTGTAATAGCAGAACTACCCCTCTGGGGGAACTCTTCAACTGTTATCATTTTTTAATGTGCCTTGTTCCAGCCAGAAAGGTGAGCTATAAATGAAATAAACAAATACTAATGCCTTTTATATTGTGTAAGTTTTTGGCATGTACGTTTAGTTTTTCAAAGGCTGTTATAAATGCTAACAAGTTTTTACACAAACAGTGCTAGCTCTCCTCTTGTATGCGGCATATGTATGGACACTTGAGTACTACATCTGTATGGCACTTTGCCATCACATAGCCAAGTAATCTATGGGGTCAAATTAACTCATCATACTCTGGTCTAGTATCCTTATGCTGAAGCCTATAGCAGCCGAGCAAACATACCTGAGAGAGGTCCCCAGGTAACACGATATGCAGTAGCTCCACTCACACCCTGCCAAGCCAGCAGCATACTCTGGGAGGAAATGTTCTGGGCAGACAGCTGTTGCACTCCTGCCAAATTCACTGTGGATTCAAAGCAAACAGAGAACAATATGATGTTCCAAATCTATTAAAGACACAATTTTATGAATAATCCCTCTTTCCTGGTCAGTCAAAACCAGTTCAGACACCATCAGCATATATTTGAAGCTAGGATTTTTTTTTTTACTTCCAATTTTTATCAGTTTACACTTACTGATATTTTACCTCATTTGTCATGTTGTCACCTACTCATCCAGTGTTTAGAGCGTCACAATCTCCTTTGGGTTTTACCATCCTGAATAATTCAGTGTCATCTGCAATCCTGGCCATTTTGCTGCTCACCCACCATTCCAGGTCACATATGGACAGACTGAACAACACTAGTTGTAATACTAATCCCTGCAGAATCACACTGCTTACTTCCCTTTATTATGAGCACCATCCATTTACTCTGTGCTTCCTGCCACTTAACCAGTTTCTAATCCATAAGACTGTACCTTTCCTCTTAACCCATGATTGCTAAATTTACTCAGGAACCTTTGGTGAGGACTATTCATAAAAAATGTTTTTGAAGTACAGGTATTACTTGTCTTCCAGATCAACCATGTCCACGTTTGTCAAACTTCCCAAAAAACTCCAAAAGGGAAGTAAGACAAGACTTCTCTTTACAGAAGCTACCATAGGGCTTGTTTCTGTGAATGCTTAATAATTTTATCTTTAATAACAGTTTCCACCAATTTACCCAGAACAGACATTAATGTAACTGGCCTCTAATTACCTAGATCTCCTCTGGATCACTCTGTAAAACTTGCATTACATTTGCTACCCTCCAGTACATCTGGAGGGAAGCCAGTTTCACTGAAAAGTTGTATGTTTTTGTAAGGAAATTAATAGTTTCATTTAAAGTCATTAAGAACCCAAAAGCGTATGCCATCCAGCACTGGTGACTTGTTAATTTTTAATACACCCATCAGTACTTTATCTTGCATCACTTCTATTTGATTCAGTTCCTCTGACACCCTTCCTAAAAACAGCAGTATAGGGTAACTGCCCTATACTTCCTGCAATGAAAGCCAATGCAAAAATGTATTCTGTATCCCATTTTCCTTTAACACTTCTTTCACCACTTTGTTCTACAAGGTCCTAATGGCCTCCCTGACCAGTTTCCTGATTCAGCAGGAGGTCACTTACTCATGGTTTGAATGCTACTGGGAAACTTTTTTTAACCATTTCCCCACAGCATTGCCATGCTTGTAGCTACCACCACCTCCTGTGGCAGTGAATTCCATGTTATGCAGAAGGATTAAAGCAATGCAATTATAGCATTGACCTGGATGGCCCAGACTAACCTGATCTCAGAAGCTAAGTAGAGTTGATCCTGGTAAGCACTTGGATAGAAGACCACCAATTAAATCCAAGGTTGCTATGCACGGCCCAGCAATGGCAAACCATATCTTGTCCTTCTCTTGCCTTGAAAACCCTACACGGTCACCATAAGTCAGCTGCAACCTGACAGCACTTTCCACCACCATCAATAACAGTTTCTTCCCATGAGTTTTTCCAAATAGAAATTGGGTGCATCCAACTGCTATTAACCAATTGGGAAGATGGGCAGGTACCAAACCAGAGCAGTGGGGGGGAGGAATTCTATTGAAAAATAGCATAAAAAGGGTCAAACCCCACTCTGTGGCAGTGGTTGACTGATTTATTCTGAAATCACAGTAGAGATTAAAAAACAAACCAAGTGGCTTCCATAAACTACTTTGATATCATAGTGGTTTGGGCAGCAAAGTATGGAGGGGGGTTTGTTTGGGGTTTTGTTTGTTTGTTTCACTTTGTTCTTATTGCAAAAAATGTAAATAAAAGTAGTTTTGGAAAGAAAAATACACACAGCCTAAACTTTTCAAAATAACCCACATAGGGTGAAGCTTAGCCCATTTGCACATGTTCAAATGTTTGAAAGCACCTAATTTAATTAGATTAAAGCAATCTTATTAGGTTAAGCCACCAGTTGTCAAGTTCTGGGTGCAATCACTCTTATGTAGTGGCAAGATTTGTTTATTGAGAGTTAGATTCCAAGCATAGACAGATTCTGTGTCGGAACTGGCCACCAATTGCCAAGTCCAACCCTATGCTAAAAGCAAGACATCCCCCCTATGCCAACCACCCAATCAACGTTCGCAGTCAGCCCACCAAAGACCTAGGCCTACCCTTATGGCCACCCCCAGCACCTGTAAGCTAACAGTTACATTCCAAGGTCAAGCGAGATGCTGAGATCATACACTTCCCAGGGTCTTGCAGGCACTACGCAAGCTCAAGCAGACATTCACACACACATCCACTCTCCCCCTATCCTAGCATAGAAAATAAACAGTAGTGGAGATAACAACAGTGGAAGAAGCACATTTAAGAAAGCAGTTAACCCCTAATGCAAGAAACAAGGAGTTTGGCTTAGGGCTGCCAAGTCCCCCGGTAGAGCGGGGGAAACACAGATTTTTAAAGCTTTCCCCCGCTTTTCCAAAATTGGCCACCGGGGGGACAAAATGGCTGCCAGCAGGGGAACCTTGGAGCCTGCCCTGGCCAGCCTCTTGAACTTCTTAAAAGGGAAATTTCCCCTGTAAGAGCTGAGCCAGCAAGAGAGCCCCGCCCAGAGATTAAGGAGGGACTAAGCGCTTTCTACTGCGTGCAAGGTTGCTGCTGAGTAAACTGCTGGGGTCTGCGAGCTCTTTTCCTTCTCTGTCTCTCCCCCTCCCCCTCTTTCTTTTTTCTGTCTGTCTGTCCACTGTGGTTTTGTCAAAGGAATAAACTGTCACTTCCAAAGAGGTAAACATCACAAGGAGAGGTTGCCTGTAGAAGGTCTGGGAGTGGGATTGTTTAAAATGTCTTGTCGTGGCTGTTTGAGTCCCCCCAATCCTCATTTCCCTTCTGCAAATAAAAGCTGGGATTCCTCATTTTTATGCCAATTTTCTGTTTCTTTCAACCGTGTCCCCCCCTCCGGCAGTAAAAATCTGCATTTTTAAAAGCATTTGTACATCAAGTAACCGGTATTTTAAATTAGGGATGGATCCAACTAGCTTTTCTGCTGGCGAAAAGGGGAGGACGAAGGTCCTCTTTAGCCACCAAAAAGCCTATGCTGGGGGGGGGGAGAAGTTATGGGACTTACATGGACAACAGCTGGGTGAAACAAGGGCCAGAAATAAAGCCTGGGAATTGGGCAAGAGTAAGTGAAAAAGCTGTCTGTCTGTCTGTCTGTCTGTCTGTCTCTCTCTCTCTCTGTCCCCATCCAGCAGAGGTCTATCAGTGGCTATTATTAGCCACAAGGTCTAAATGGAACCCTTTGTCTGGGGCAGTGATGCTCTGAATTCTTGGTGCTTGGGGGGCAACAGTGGGAGGGCTTCTGGAGTTCTGGCCCCGCTGCTGGACCTCCTGAGGGCACCTGGTATTTTTGGCCACTGTTGTGACACAGAGTGTTGTACTGGATGGGCTGTACTGGATGGGCCGATCCACTGTGGCTTCTCTCCTGTTCTTATGATATGAAAATCATATTTAGCACTTGTGTAGCACTTAGGGCTTCATATTCTGCCGAGATGAGGAAGGATTCAGTAGGGCCATTGCTCAGTGATAGAGCATCTGCTTGACATGCAGGAGGTATCAGCCTCTTCAGCTAAAAAAGGATCAGGTAATAGGTGACATTAAAGATCTCAGCCTGAGACCTTGGAGAGCCACTACCAGTCTGAGTAGTCAATACTGACCTTGATGGACCAATGGCCTGATTCAGTATTAGGAAACTTCATGAGTTCATGTGGAAGCATGTGGAAGCAACATCACAGGATGTGACATCACAAAATGATGTCACTTCCTTTCTCCTGGCTCCACCCCCAAATTCTCCTGGCTCCACCCCCAAAGACCCCAGATATTTCCCAAGTTGGACTTGGCAGCCCTAGTTTGGCTAGACAGCATTCTATGTCAAGCGAGGCCCGAGCTTGACATTCTGCCCCCCCACCACCACCAGGCCTTCCTTCAGCCTCCAGGTTAGTGAGGATATTTCTTATGGAAAGCATGAACCAATTGTTTGGCCTGTACATGGTTTTCCGGAACCCATTCATTATGGCTAGGATCAAAATCATGCCATTTGATCAAATAGAGTAAGTGGCCCTTCTTGATTTTAGAGTCCAAGATATCTTCCACCAGCTGGTGGAGTTCCCCATCCACCCTCAGAGGAGGTGGAGCTGAAGGTCGGGGTCTCCACATCAAGGGTTCAGGATCCTTCTTCCACAGACTAAAATGGAAAACAGGATGAATGTGATGTAAGTTCTTGGGCAAGTCCAATTCAACAGCCACCTTGTTAATGACCTGTAGAACTTTAAAAGGCCCCAAGTATTTCCATCTTAGTTTTTCCAGCATTGTATGCCTTTTAAGTTCTTACTGGACACGTATACAGAGTCCCCAGGGTACAGGTCCTACTTTGTCAGCCTGGGTTTTATAACCCTCTTTAGCTTTAGCAAAGTTTTTTGAATCAAGGTTCATTGTTGAACCACCCCAGACCACCAAGTTTTCAAGTCCCTGGGTCCCGCTGGGTCAGATGCAATCGTGGGGAGGGGCCCCCCTCAAAACCCATGCACTACCTTAAATGGAGTGGCTTCTGTGGAACTGTGGACAGAGTTATTGTAGCTGTATTCTGCATATGGCAACAAATCAAGCCAGTCATTCTGCTGGGGGTTAATGAAACAACTTAGAAATTGCTCCAGTATTTGATTAGTATGCTCTGACTGGCCATCCATCTCTGGATGATAAGCACTACTGAGAACCTGTTCAATACCTAATACTTTCAGGAGTTCCTTCCAAAAAATGGCCAAAAACTGGGGGTCCCTATTGGAAATGACCTTTTTGGGGATCTGGTGGAGTCTCACAATGTGCTGCATGAACAGCTGAGTCAGTTTTTTTAGCAGTGGGCAATTGTTTACAGAGAACAAAATGGGCTTGCTTTGAGAATAAGTCTACCGCCACTCAAACCACAGTTCTCCCTTTACTGGGTGGCAGATCAGTTATGAAGTCCATAGAAATGACAGGCCATGGCCTCTCAGGAGTTTCCAGAGGTTGCAACAGCCCAGGAGGTTCCCCCCCTTCTCTTCCCCATTAAGCAGGCTTGACATGAGGACACATACTGAGAAATGTCTGCACGCATGTGCAACCGCTAGAATTGTCTCTGTACCAAATGCAAAGTCTTTAGATATCCATAATGTCCCGCCAGTTTATCATGACTGAGTTTCAAAATTTCCCCACACAAAGAATTGAGGCATGAACAGCCTGTGCTGCCGACACCAACAACCCTTCCTCCCCCTTTATTAGGGAGGCATCACCTTCTATGTCCTTCATGTCCCCCTCACTAAAGGCCACTTTGAATTTCTCCACCCAAGGCTCGAAGCTTGGATCTCTCTCTGCCTTGGTTTGACTCCGAGTGAGCACTGCCCACCACCCACTGGGCTGGAGTGAACATAGAGTCTACAGCCTCCTCTTTCTGGCTGGCATGTTGGGGAAGGCACGAGAGGGCATCTGCCAGAACGTTAGCTTTCCCAGGAAGGTGTTTAAGAGTAAACTGAAACTTGGAGAAAAACTCTGCCAATCTCAAGTGTTTTGTGTTGAGCCATCAGGGGGTGCACAGGGCTTCTAGATTTTTGTGGTTAGTCCAGACCTCAAACAGCACCTGAGCCCCTTTCAGCCAATGTCTCCAAGTTGTCAGAGCCAGCTTAATAGCTGCAGCCTCTTTGTCCCACACTGGCCAATGTCTCTCAGCATCTGAAAACTTTTTTGACACAGAGGCGAGGGGGTGCAGTTTCCCATCCTTCCCCTGCTGCAAGAAGCCTCCCCCCCATTGCTACGTCAGAGGTATCAACTTACACAATGAATGGCTCACTCTCATTAGAGTGATTCAAGACTCGGATATAAACAGTGCCTTCAGCCTTTTGAAGGCCTTTTGACATTCCTCTGTCCAAAGTAATTTACTACTAGACGTTTTACAATCTGGTCCCTTCCTTTTGGTTTTCAACAAGTCTGTTAGGGGCAAGGCCTCTTGGGCAAAGTTCGGAATGAAGGGTGATAAAAGTTTGTGAACCCTAGGAAAGCTTGTAATTGCCTCCTCATTTGAGGAGGCTTCCATCCTAACACATCCTTAACTTTAGCAGGGTCCATCCCCAATCCCTTTCCTGAAATTCTGTAGCCCAGAAAGTCCAACTCTCCTTTATGAAATTCACACTTTGACAGCTTCACAAACAGCTTGTTTTCATAGCGGGCTTTCAAGACATCTCTTACAAGCTGCACATGGGAGTTCTTATCTTGATTATAGATCAGAATGTCATCCAGGTAAATAATCACCCCTTTAAACAGGTATTTGTGCGATACTTTGTTAATCAAGTTCATAAACACCCCAGGGGCAACAGAGTGTCCAAATATTCAAATTGCCTCAGTGGGGTATTAAAGGCAGTCTTATATTCATCACCCTCTCGGATGCACACTCAAAAGTAAGTATCATGCAGGTCCAGCTTAGTGAAAATGTGGCCTTTTGCAGCCTCAGCCAACAAGTACTTGATTAATGGGATGGGGTAAGCATTCGACATTGAGATAGTGTTCAAACCATGATAGTCTGTGTACAGCCTCAACACCCCCCTGTCCTTTTTCTTGTGAAAGAGCACTGGAGCAGCAAAAGGGGAAGCTGCAGGATGGATGAACCCTCTAGCTACATTCTTGTCTATAAATTTTCTCAGTTCCTTCTTTTCTGCAAAGCTTACTGAATACAGTTTTCCCTTAGGGAGCTTGTGGCCAGGGGGAATTTTGATAGAGCAGTCAGTATTCCTGTGGGGAGGGAGTTCATCTGCCTCCGTCTCCTCAAACACTTTTGACAAGTCTCTGTACTCCAGGGGAAGATGGTTTAACTCTTCCCTGCCCAGGCACACCAGTTGAGGCGTGGGTAACGCCCCCCCCCCCGGGTTCCAGCCATGAGTCTGACAGTGGGGGTCCACAAATTGGAGGGTCCCCAGGCTCCACTGAATATATGGCTCATGTGTTCTGAGCCAGGGGCCTCCCAACACCATGGGGAACTTGGCAGATGGATTTACTATGAAAGCCCTTAATTCCCAGTGGGAGCCCACCCCTATGAGTAGGTGGGTGGTACGGTGAACACAAGGCTCCCCCTTCATGGGGGATCCATCCATCTGAGAAAACACCAGGGGCTCCCTCAAGTCTCTTAATTCTGACCCCAGCCCTGCCACCAAGGCTGGGCCAATCACGTCTCTAGTGCATCCTGAGTCTATGGGAGCCCGCACTCTGATGCGGGTTCGGAAGGGAGGGTTAACTACAGTCACTGTCATGGGCAGTGGAGACTGCACTGAGTCCCCGCCAGAGTTGGCAGTGCAGCCAGAGGCACCAGCATTGCCAGAGCCAGAAGCTGGCCCCTCTGATTCCTCGGGAGTTGACAGCTTGCCGCCACCAGCGCCCAAGCCTGTAAACTCTACACCTAGTCCTGCAGCAGCCAATGAGGTACCGGTGCAACCGGAGAGCCTGCCTTACTCACCTCTGCGGGTGGTTCGACTGAGGCTCCGCAGGGACTTAGCCACCCGCCACCAAGACGCACCCTGGCAGGGAAGGCGAGCACTGAGGCCTGAGTACTAGCAGGAGCAGTGGTGCTGCCATGGGAAGCCCAGCTGGAGGCCTATATAACTCCCTTGGGATTGGGCTCTCCCTGGAAGCAAGGAGTCGCCTCTGTGCACACCTCACATCCACCTTGGGCTCCTGTTCTCAGACCCCCCACTGTGGCTCAGCTTCCTGACCCTTGCTTTGGGTGACCCCTCTTTCAGACTCATGACTCAGCTCTCGCTCTGACTCTCCTGGCAATGACCTCGGACCAGACTCTACTCCTGCCTCTCAGCCCAGTCCAGCCCATGACACTGTCACAAAAAACAAGGGGAAAGAGGGCCTCATCGACTCTGGCACTGGAGAAGCGCAGACCTGCTGTTTAGCGCCCTTCACAGCAGGTCCTGTCCGTTTCCCACCGGCTGTGGAAGTTCTTCACTCGATGAGATGCTCTCTAAGTCCACTTCCCCTCCCGACTGAAGGGCAATTGGATGCTTGAAGCGGCCTGCTGACGGCTTGGGTTTCTTCTTTTCTCTCACCTTGCCTTCCCCCCTTTTTGCTGGCCCTGGGCATGAGGGCACTCGGCAGCGAAGTGCCCGGGGCCCCCGGACTTCAGACACAAGCCTTGCCGCATCTGGTGTTCCCTGTTGCTCCTTCTCCCCGGGGCCTGACCTTGCTGTGCCCTGGCCTCCCAGCCAACCCCTTGCACTTTTGTTGGCCCCACAGGAGGCTTGGGATGGTACATCTTCAGGAGGTTGCAATGATTCTCTGTCTCACCCCCCCCCACCCCGAATCCAGCCATTGAGAGTGCCTGGGTTCTCTTGGGTCAGGGCTTTGTCCAGGATGGCATGGTTCACGCCAACCCAGTAGAACTCTATCAGCACTTCCTCCGGCCAGCCTTGCAGTTTAACTGTGTAGGTCTTGAACTCAGAGAATGCTCTGACAGATCAGTTTCCCTGTTTCAACCCCCGAAGGCAGGTTCTGGCCTGCTCCAGCTCGAGCGGGTCCTGATACTGCCAGCGGAGGGCCCTCATGAACGCATCCACATCTTGGAGTTCAGGGCCTCCTATGTTGTAAAGTCCCACAAACCAGTCTGCCATGCGGTCTCACAGCCGGGACCCCAGGTAGTCCACTTGGTGCTCATCAGAGGCGAAGGTGTGGCCCCATTCTCTCAGGAACTTGCACACCTGCACCACGAAAAAGGCCAGTTTTCTCGGGGTCCCATTGAAAGTAGCTTCCAGTGCATCCCTGGAGGATGCAGAAATGGTGCGGGGGAGGGGGGGGCACTGGCAGGGCACCCTTGTCCCATTGAACTGGAGCAGCTTCTTCCCCCCTTGCAGTCCCAAGCCACAGAGCTCCTGCTGCAAGACACTGAGAATGGAATTGGGGAGGCCCTCCAGGGCAGCCTGGATGTCTCTGCACAGCTCTGCCATTTTGGTCTTCAGCTACTAAGTCTGCTTTCTCCAGGTGATGTCTCACAGCCTTCAGGCGCTCAGGGTCATCGCGGAACACTCCTGAGACTTGGCGCCAGTCCTCATCTGCCCACCAGTGCCAGGCTCCCGTAGCTCCAAGGGAGAGGGTAGCCCACTGTCCCATCTCTGCCCATCAGCCCTTGGGCTTCACATCAGGCCCCCATGGTTCTCCTTTGGGCGGCACAGTGCCCTCACCATTGGGTGACTTTGGGAGGGTCTCTGTTTCAGGCTCTTTGCCTTCAGCGCTATCACGCTGGTGGTGTGTGGGGTTAAGGGGAAAAGTCAGTTCCAACACTATGTCAAGTTCTGAGTGCAATCACTCTCATGACACTCTTGTAGCAGCAATATTTGTTTATTGAGAGTTAGAGAGCTCTCAAACATAGCTTCTGTGTCGGAACCGGCCACCGGATGCCACCCTATGCCAACCCTATCCAATCAAATGGCCTATCCAATCAATGTTTGCACTCAGCCCGCCAAAGACCTAGGCCTGCCCTCATGGCTGCTCCCAGCACCTGCAAGCTAACAACTGCATTCCAAGGTCAAGTGAGATGCTGAGATCATACACTTCCCAGGGTCTATGCAAGCTCAAGCAGACATTCACACATGCATCCACTCCCCCACCCCCATCCTAGCAGAGAAGATAAATGGCAGTGGAGATAACACCAGTGGAAGAAGCATGTCTAAGAAAGCAGTTAACCCTTAATGCAACAAACCAGGAGTTTGGTTAGCCAGCATTCTATGGCAAGCGAGGCCTGAGCTTGACACCAGCCTCCCAAGCTTTGCTCCTTTCTAAACAGCCAGTTCCAGACATTACATTGAGAGAGAGCGCATAACTGTGCAAGGTAGTAAACAAATATACCAGATACAACCACTTACTTCCAGCAAAGTAATATTAAGGGGTACAAGATACCATTCAAAACCCCAGCACACAGACAACATTTAATAAGAATTAGATCTTGAAATACATACCCTAGGGCCAACAAATTCCCCTTCACTCTCATTTGCCCAAACCCTGAGATATCAAAGCAGCTACTTTTATGGTATCCAAAGGAAGGGCTTCCGCCTTTCCTCTAGCCTACATAAGTCTACTCATACATCAGAGACACTCACTGGCCAATACACACACAGCCTACGGACTGTAAATAGTCTTGGACATCTATCGGATTATTTTCCTTAGTCACTTTCTGACCAGTTTCAAGTGGGTCTTAAAACTTTGTGCAGTGTGTATCTCAGCTTGAGTTATACACTGCATGTGCTAGGCTTAATTACTTGTGGTGACCAAAAACTGTGGTCAGGCACACCACTCAACCTACATTAGAAAGGCCTGCAGCGATACTATGAGAGGTTATTCTGATGAGTTCTCCACCATTTGCACGGTGCGTTTTAAGATGGAAATGTAGGTAGCCATAGGCAGGGCAGTCAGAGGATTCACTTCCCTTGGAAACACCCTTGCCAACACCTGTCCCTAACCAATTCAGTCCAGCTCCTCTTAAACTAGGGATTAATCTCTTAAGAATGTGTATCTGCCAGAACATCCACTTATCTGACCGAGATGGCACTTACATGTCCGGCCACTAATCACAGAAGGCGCTATGGTCTGATGTGGATAAATGGGGTACAGCGTGATCACATAGTCAGTGTTAGGGCGAAGGTTGCTGAGCAGGAAAGATGTAGCACTGGATCCAAGTCTCATCTCCTCAGCCTGAGTTTCACCTTGGAGGAGAAAAGCAAAAGTTTCAGGAAAACACATCGCAGAAGAGGTCACTGACATAAATGAGATCACTAGTTATAAAGGGATGCTTCATTTCGGAACATCTCTACAATACACCTTAAGCCTTCACTTAGTGCCTTTTATTTTGACATTTTAATTCTGCAGATCTCTTGGCCAAAATCTGGGTATAAGCTAACAAGATTCAGCATCTTCAAAGCGGGACACCCATCCTGTTCTGAGCTGCATCCACAGAATCTTGAATCCACAAAAGGACACGAGCTATAGCAAAGGTGTAGAAAATCGACATTTGAGGGGTATGATTTCTGTTTCTAGGCCCCGAGCAGGCAACCGCAGGAAGCTACCCCAGTGGGCACATAGCTAAGCTTATTTCACTGCCTCTGGGAACGAGAGCTACAGACAGACTAGTGGGCACCAACCCAGAACACAGTTGAAACCACAGGGCAAGGGAATGTGACTGAGACTGTTACTGACAGTTTTAAAGACAGGCTCTACTGTCAATAAAGCTGCAGTATTTTGGTTGCTGCAGGCTTGGGCTAGGGCCGAGGCCAGGCAGCACAAAGCAGCAGCCAAAGCAGTGATTGGATCTGCTGAAGTCAGCACCCTTTTGGTGCCCACGGGGCCAGCATTCTCCGCTAGGGAGATGCAGTGCCATGGCAACAGGTGTGGCCAACACAGGGTGAGGCTCTGGGAGAGCTGCCAGGGCTATAGGTACTGGGATGGCTGCAGGCTGAGGAGGGGCAGCTCCAGGTGCAGCTCCCAACAGGCACAGTGCAGGAAACTGTGGGGGAGACTTTCATAGCTGACTGTTGTGCCTAGACTGGATTCAAGCAACCCAGCACACACTGCAGACATTTATTTACCCACCGTTCACCTGCTTGCACAAGCCGTGATACCAGACCACGCATTCACCCACACACTCTCAGGCCCTACATACTAGCAACAAGCTACTTCCTGCCTCATCCAAATGCTCTTTTAAAAACTGCCAGGACACAAGGGCGTTCTTGTCCTCATGCTCACACAAAGCTCAGGGTGTTTCTGTTCTTCCAGGTAACTGTCTCCACTTCACTGAAGATTTTTAAGCACCTATCCTCCTGACCTCAGTGGTCCAGCTGTACCCTGGAGGGCCAGGGAACAACTTGTCAGACCTTGGAAGTGAAGCAGGGTCGGCCCTGGTTAGTATTTGGATGAGAGAGCACCAGGGAAGCCCAGGGTTGCTACACAAAGGCAGGCAATGGCAAACCACCTCTGCTCATCTCTCACCTTCAGTATCTTATGAGGTCATTGTAAGTTGGCTGCAACTTGATGGTACTTTCCACCACCATCCTCCTGGCCTCATTGGAACCTTGATGGCTAAAGAAACTATGGTAGTTGCTCCCAGTGTTCCGTCTAAGCTGAGTTAGCTAGCTCACAGTTTTTTAGCCTCTGGCTCACACATTTCTGCCTTAGCTCAGGGAGGATGGCTCCAGAGCAAACTAATTTATGCAGTAGCCAAACTTTAATGCCAGCAGCTCACAAAGTAGAATTCCTGCTCACAAGAATCCACAGCTTACAGGGAGTAGTCTCCAGGATTTCCTCTCTCAGTCCCCCTTACAGCCAAATGACTGCTTCACCCTATCTCCATCAAGAATCTCCTGGGAACATACTTAAAGCATAAGAACATAAGGGAAGCCAATGTTGGATCAGGCCAGCGGCCCATCCAGTCCAACACTCAGTCACACAGTGGCCAAAAACACCAGGTGCCCTCAGAAGGTCAAAGCAGTGGGGGCAGGAAGCCCTCCCACTGTTGCCCTCCCAAAAATCAAGAATACAGAGCATCACTTGCCCCAGACTGAGAGTTCCTATCTATACTTTGTGGCTAATAGCCACTGATGGACTTCTGCTCCATATCTATATACCTAATTCCCAAGTGCCCCCCCCCCGCGTGCGGATACTTAAATCCGTGCGGGGGGGGCACTTGGAGGGCAGAGGGGGGGTTCTGCAGGTGGGGGGTAACCCCCCCGCTTGCAGAAAAATCCGAAATCTATCAAAAACTTTTCGGGGGATCTTTAAATCTCCCGAAAAGTAAAAGAGCGTCCCCTGCGCATGCGCGGGGAACGCTCTTGGAACGGCAGCGGCCCGGTGAGAGTCGCTGAGGCCAGCCGACAGCCCGCGGACGAGGGGGAAGGGGGCGAGCGGCGGGCCCGGCGAGAGCCGCCGAGGTTCGTCGGGAGTCTCCGGGGGGGGAGGGGGCAGAGGAAGGGGGGGAGAGGGCGAAGGAAGGAGGAGCAGCTGTTAGCTTCTCCCCCCCGGCGAATATCGCAGCCCCCCCTTGTGTTTATCTAATTCCCTCTTGAAGCCATCCATGCTTGTAGCCACCACCACCTCCTGTGGCAGAGAATTCCACGTGTTAATCACTCTTTGGGTGAAGAAGTACTTCCTTTTATCTGTTCTAAACCGATGTAAACATGTGTATCATGTTGCCACTGTGCCCTGCATTTTCACACGCCTATTACTTCGTAGGCTGCTACCTCTAGAGTGGAGTGGGGAAATGCTGGGAACAAGGAAATCATAGACAGGCTGTTTTAACAAAATATTCCTGGGAGATCCATGTGTTGGTGGTGGCCATGCATATAAGGTAACAATAGTTTGGCGTTTAAATTCCTTTTTTTTCTGGTCGGGTAATCTGAGGTTAGGAATATTTATTGAAAAAGACTGAGGAAGAACCATCTGTGAGGAATAGAGGCACACAGCCTCTCCTTTCCCTAGAGAAACAGCGTGAAGGCCTATCCAATAACTGTTTCTCCTCTTCCCTCAGAAGGCATGCAGCTTGCACTTCTGCTCATATTATGAGCTGAAGTCCTCGGAAAGTCAAACCAGACACTGAGAACTCCTTATTGTTTTAAATGCTATAGATGAAGCTCTCGTGAGGATTCAGGGGCACAGGATATTTTACAGCTCTCCAGTAATGCCTTCACCTGACAAAATGAATTCAGCTCGATTGGGGGACCAATTGCATCCAAGAATTCTTCTCCAGTTCTACCATCTTTGTTATGATATTTACTGACCTCGGGCCATAAAAGTGAGCCTGTAGCCCTGTATGGCACCTGTGCCAGCTGCCCAGGACAGTCTAAGGAATGATGGTCCGGCTTCCAGCACCCGAAAGTTTGTCATTCCAGACAAGATCTCTGAAAGAGAAACAAAGCGTGGAACGAATAAGAAGGGGGAAAGGTCTGTCATTCACAAACCAATGGATGAAGACAGCAACCTGTCCTTCACTTTGATTCTGACATATTATAGTGCCTGTATGAGGGTAAGCAACTTGCCTCAAAGTACCATGACGTGTCAAGGGGAAAGTCACAACAAAAGTCTGTAGCGCGAAAACTTGCGGTAAATTATGCTGCCAAAACCCAAAAAATAATTGAACCACTAATTATCAGGAGCCTTAGCTGATGGATTTCAATTCTCCTCCTTGCAGACTAGCAGTCCTCAATTCCTTTCAAAGCCAACATCCATATTTAATCCAAATCTGCAATGTAGAACTCACCTTTAATTTTTTGTCAGTTCAAGAATGGAACCAGTTATGGTGGGAATGGGGCTACCCCTTATTGGAAGGTTTTCAAGCAGAGGCTAGACAGCAATCTATTAGGCCGGGCTACTCCAGCTTTGAATTTCCAGCACTGGGCAGGAGATTGAACTAGACGTTTTATAGCACCCCATCCAACTCTTATGATTCTACGTGTCTTTTCTCTCTCACTCCATAAATACTAAAGGGGGGGCACTGAACTAGTATTGCTGGTGCAACTGTCAAAGCACAAACCACTTGTGGGACCCATCCCATCAGCTGATGATCAGTGTTGTAGACAACCAGTACATAATCAAAAGCTAGGCTACAAGACCCACCATGACTAAGAGCTGGGAATTTCACGGAACTCCTCAAAATGATCCAACATTCTACAAATTCCTTTCCACCATCACCACTTTCATTCAGTTACAGAATCAAAGATGGCAGCACTAATGAATAAAGCTGTCAGTTTCCCTATTCCTGATGACATCCATATGAAATTGATAGCAGTGTCAGCCAGCTTATGGTCCGAGCTTCCTGAAAGTTGGACATTAATTTCACAGATGATGCATTACTCACTGAACCTCTGATCATTGCAACTGAACAAACTGTGGCCATTTTACATGTTACGATTTTCTTTCAGAGAAAGAATTTCTATGCTAGAAAAGCATGAAACCCATCTGTAGACTGTCAGTCATGATATACCTACACAGATTGCTGGTACACAAGAAACACCAAGAAACTCATGCTAATTAGTCTCTTAAATGAGGAATTATCACATTGGCTCTGTAGAAAAAGAAATAAGGCAACACTGGTATATCAGACATGGGCATACTCACGGGTACGTCCTTTGCCAGAAATTGATTCTCCAATACTGTTAGCATACTGAGCAATAACAGTGACCAGGTATTCTGTTGCTCCCTTCAAGCCACGCAGCACAGCACTTGTCTCTCCAGGGCCCAAACTAAACTGTTCAATAGCAAAAAAAAAAAATTATCTATGCTTGTTTTTCTCTGCAGACACAACTAATACACTGCATTCAGAAAAGCATGACCTGCATCTGTTGTTGTGCATACATAAGGGAAGAAACACAACATGAACATACTGGTCGGATTTCCTTCATAAGACAGGCTTCTTGTGAGAAGCGGCCCTTAGCCACAACATTTATTAGCAAACTACGACTCCATTTTTAGGTAGACGTTACCTGGAAAAAAAAACCAAGCCTCTCTCAGACAGAATCTGGTAATCCAGTTCTACTGCTCTATCTAAAAAGTCTTCTTGTCTTCCCATCTTATTTTGTGTCAAACAGATGATCTCTGTTTGATAGATGGAGGGGACCCAAGTAATTCCTGCACATGGTTTAGTTATTTTTTTCATTACCAATTTCTTTGCTGGTCAGGATGGGTGAAGGTAATGCTCAAATCTTCCATACTACAACAACAACAAAATCCTTAAAAGACACACTGTTTTATTTTCGTCTGTGTTAATAAATTAAATATTTGTTCAAAATATAAGACTGCAAGGTAAGCAGGTAATGAAGGGGGAGCAGAGAAAAAGCATGGTAACAGCATGCTAGTGATAAAATTAATATGTGACAAGTGATCATACAGTTACACCCTAGAACCTGGACATCTGATAGTGATGCTTTGTAATGATCACAAAAATAACAGGATAGTAAAATACAGTTTACTATAGATTCATTATAATTGGGGAAAGAATTCCCAGCTAAAATAGAATGAACTTGTTAACATGACCTCAAACCTGACTGCCATCTGCAAAGCACTCACCTCCTGCCTCTCTGCTGTTATTGGTTGCCCCAAACCTGTGAGAGGCACATACTGGATTTTATAGCCCATTACAGGACCACCAGCTGCAGTCCAGCGGATCCGCAGCATGTCTGTCCCCTGATCTACAAAGACCAGGTTCGTCGGGCCACTGTATGCCTGGGTATCTTAGGGAAATAAAAGAAAAGTTAGGCTTCTTGCCGGTACACACAGCTGCAAATAGAGCTGATACCTGAGAAGAGCAAAAACAAAGCAAAGGTTTTTTGCCAAAGAAGAAAAGATTTCTAGAATAAGTGACTATGCTGAGACCAAAAAGCACTGGAGAGTAACAAGATTAAGTGCTACCCACCCACAGGGCAAGGTTAAATCAACGCTGAGTTCAGGTCAGTGGTCAGTGTGCAGTATCAAATTGATTAAATCAGGACTTTCCTCCCGAAATGCTTAGGTATTTCCCTAGAAACAGGACAGGGTGGAACTTAACCCTTCAGTTGCAACAGCCAGAGCAAGAGAATCGGTACCTAAGCAGCATTTCAAGCCAACTGCCCCCAAACCTTTTACCTGCTGTCTGTAGGATGCCCCCGGTGCTGGCACACACCCTCCGTGACATTAGAGGCAGCAGAGTTCTCAGGATTTTAAAATCAACGACAAAGAAGTAGTAATCATCGGTGGGTGTGGAGGCCACCTTGGTGAGCTCTTTGGTGTCTGCATTCTTGATGCCTAAGTGAGGGACAGAAGCGAACCTTTATTTATAGCCTTTAACCTGTATGCTCCCTTTCTAGCTGAGAAAATGGATAATTTTGCACTGGATCATGCAAGCCATACTGGCACTCTGCACTTACAGCTGGAGCTTTTGTGGCTGACAAGTGCATGACGTATACAATCCACACAAAGACTATGCCAGTCCCTGTCCTAGTATAACACCTGCTAGTCCAAAAAAGGTAGGACCTTAGTGTGGGTAGCATAGCAACTGTGGCATAGTACTAGCAACAACACTGCCAAAACCTTACATTAGTTGGTACTTCTTCAGTGAGGTTTAGAACAAGCCTAACAGCAACCTGAGTGCCAAACTTGGGTCCTGCAGCTAACTGTGATGCTCAGCTCAACCTCCTTATCTCTGTACACTTCACAGGTTCACATCAGGCACAAACAGATCCTGTCAGGCTGTGGTCACACACACTAAATAATCCACTTTCAGTGCACTTTCCAACTGGATTTTACTGTGTGAACTGGCAAAATCCTAGTTGGAAGGTGTACTGAAGGTGGACTGAAAGTGGATTATTTAGTGTGTGTGACCGCAACCTCAGAGGGGCCAATTTCCAGGATTAATTAATCTTGTAGGCCCATCACATTCCTACACTAAGTTTCTGGTCCTCACACTTAACGTGGTCAGCAGAACATGCTGTAAATATTAGCAATATCATCCATCTGGCTCTGTTTCTTCTTATACAGACATCACGACAGGGTGAGGAAAGAGATAGTAGGATCCAGGGATCAAGAGAAACAATGGCTCGGTGCCATATGGTGGGAGAAAGTCCCATTAATGTTGTCCTTGGTTAAGCGGAGAAGCTACTTACCCACTGCAAAGACTTTAACATCTTGAGCCTTCAGCTTCAACACTGCCTGCTCCACGTCATCCTGAGATTTGCCATCTGTGATGAGGATACAAATCTAAGGCACAGAATAAAAAATAATCAAGCAGGGAAACACCGGAACAACAAGCCCTGCCTCAGTGTCTTTTTCTGCATTTAGAACGGCATGAAGGTTTTGTATCCCTGGTGTAATCAGACAGAGTTCAGCAACTGCGATGGAGGAATAATAACTACCAAATCTTGCTTATTTTAGGGAGATGGGCTTCATTCTATAACCAGCCTCCATAAAACAGAACACGTACAGTCCATTTCATAACACAACATTTCAAAACATTAGCACTCCACAAAATTCATAGAATATACACAATAGCTTCAATACATTAAATTTAATATGGCAATTTGCCTTTTATTTTGCTCTTGCCACTGTTAGCCAAATGGAGACTGAACAGGACAGACACTGCTCGCAGGAATGTAAGATCTCGGGGATTTAGGAGTTCCCCCTCTCTCTGTGTGCTTGCCAAAATCTATAATAGTTAATACCTCTGCTTCACAACATTGCCATATTCCAGCAATGAGAAGTCACACTGCTACCCTACTATTTTGGCAAATGCCATCCTTCTTTGATCTGAAGAAAAATCTCTGTACCTTTGGAACACCGGGCCGGATCTGATTGGCTCCAAAGAAATTATCTGCTACATAACGAAGGCCTGCACCCGTGCGCGTGTTCCCACCCTTGTAGCTCAGCTCCCGGATAGCCTTCATCAGATCTGTTCCACTGAGGTACTTGGAAAATGTAAACTCAAGTCTGGGATCAAAAGGAAACTAAACATAAGAGGCTGCAGGAACAGAAATTACAACACTTGACATTCCATTTCAAACTGGATGGGTCACTTCCTTATGGATAGCTTCTGTTTCTCCAATAGCTGGTTCAGCAAGGCTGAGTCCCATTAAGACCATTAAGAAGTTCCTCTATACAAACAGAATAGTTGGTTTCTCAGAAAAGCAAAACACATTTATTTTCTGGATGCAGGTTTTTTTTTCAAAGAAATGTCTCTAGGAGACCTGATTTTTTTTTTAAATGCACACATTCCAGCCACTTTAATGCCCAGCCTGTGTTGCTCAACAAATGCTGAAACCTCATGTCAACTCTGTGAATATAGAAGAGGAGGAGCAATATCTAGTCCTTTCCCATCTCTTGGGCCTTGGGTTGCTAGCCCTTGGCTGGTGACTGCCAGGAGACTTACCAGCCTCTGGGACAGGTTAGGGAGATGGAAATGGCATTGTCCAATGTGCAACATCACTTCCAGCCAAAAACCTGGAAATGCAGTGATGCGCTAGGAATCCAACAAATCATTATCATTTAGCTGCAGGAATTTGTTGGATTCCTAGAGTGTCCCCACAACATATTGATGTCACTTCCTGTTTTTCAGACAGAAGGGAAGACATGCATGTGCAATTCCAGTTTCCCTATCCATTTGCTCCTGCTGCTCATTTAAGCAGCAGAGGAGATCTGGGAAGGATTGGTGGGAGCGCCCCCCCCCCCACTAGAACTGGGTAAGTGGCAGGCCTTATGGGCCACTGCTCTTGGAGGTAATGCACCAGGAATGCTGTGGGCCATAATCACAGACTTATTCCAAAGTCACACTGCCACTGAAAACTACACCCCACAGATCTTTATAGCATAAGAATAGCTTCTCTGGATTAGAAGGATACATCCATTCTGGCATTATGTTTCTAGCAGCATCAGCCAAAGGTTTCTGGGATGCCTACAAACAGAGCTTGGAGGCAATAATCCTCCTCTTTTGCTCGTCCCTCACTTTTTGATATTCAGAAGATATACTGTTCCTAAACATGGACATTCCATTAGCTATCATGCTTAATGGCCATTGATAGAACTATTTTCCTCAAAATTGTCTAATGTGTATAGCTTTGGAGACAGAAGGCCTCCTGTACTCACCTGGGGTCATCACTGTACTGCACAAGTCCAAAACGCACCCCGTTCTCGCTCACCACATTGACAAAAGGTACAACCAGCCCCTCCATGAAGGCTTGGACCATGCGGAAGTTGGCCCTTCCAATGCTAGATGATCCATCCACCAAAAATACAACATCGGCCGTGTAGACATTGGTGCAGATCACTGCAAGGAAAGAGCCAGCAGAGCAAAAAGCTTCTTTCTCTCACCACAACATGCAATACTGATGTATGATGGATCCCCCACACATAGGGTTGCCAAGTCTGGGTTGGAAAATACCTGGAGACTTTGAGGGTGGAGCCAGGAGAGGGTGAGGTTTGGGGAGGGGAGGGGCCTCAGCATAGTATAATGCCATAGAGTCTACCCTTCAAAGCAGCCATTTTCTCCAGGGGAGCTGATCTCTGTCAGCTGGAGATCAGTTGTAAAAGCAGGAGATCTCCAGGCCCCACCTGGGGGCTGGCAACCCTACCCACACAACATAACATGGGGCTGGAAATGGCCTACATCCTGTTCCAGAGAGGCTAAAAGCCCTTAAAGAGGCCTTTCAGTGAAAACACTGCATATTCTCAGGCTGGTGTCACATTCATTCCTGCCATTTGCAGCCATGTACAATGGAGACAGAAATACATAAACGTGTCGAATAAATGCCTTTTTCACTGGGAGTTTATCTCTCTCACACATATACACACATACTGTATTCTGTTTGGTGTAGTGGTTAAGTGTGTGGACTCTAATCTGGGAGAACCGGGTTTGATTCCCCACTCCTCCACTTGCAGCTGCTGGATGACCTTGGGCAAGCCATAGCTCTGTACCAGCTGTTCCCTCAAGGACAGCTTGGGAAAAAGCTCTCTCAGCCCCACCTACCTCACAGGGTGTCTGTTGTGGGGAGGGGAAGGGAAAGGAGTTTGTAAACTGCTGTGAGACTCCAAGTGAGTGAAGGGCGGGATATAAATCCAATCTCTTCTTCTTCTTTGAAATTAAGTAATTAGAAAGTGATAGCTTGGAGTCCCAGGTCCCATGGGGGGGGGGGGTGGCAAAACCATCTCCATTCAAACAGATCTACAGGATGATCCATCCACCAGAAATACAACATCGGCCGTGTAGACATTGGTGCAGATCACTGCAAGGAAAGAGCCGGCAGAGCAAAAAGCTTCTTTCTCTCACCAGAACATGCCAGGGCCGACCCTGCTTAGCTCCCAAGATCTGATGAGATCAAGCAAGCCTGGGCTATCCAAGTCAGGGAACTCCATGGTATGTCCTCCTTCCAAATATTGTATCAGGCACTAATTCAAAGACTGGAGCCCTAAAGGCTGGGGAAGACTTAATTAGCATCTATTTTTTTCTCTACCTCAATTCAATTCAATTTATTATGATCAAAGATCAGCAAATACCTTAAAATATTACATATAGTTAACAATGAAATACAGCCAGACAATTGGTACTGGTAAAATTTTTAGTTAAGACAACGTTTTTCTCTACCTACACAAAGGCCAATATACAGAAATGCCAAAGCAGCTGATATATAATTGATACACAAAACCATTTTTCAAAGCCCCAATGAAGCTACTAGAAGCAAAAAAGGAGAATGAAGCAAACAGTGGACCTCTTCCCACTGCAAATCAAAAGCAAAGTAAGTGGACACCATAGTGGGAGCACACAAAAAAATAGAGTGGAAGCAAAGCAGTTATGTGCCACGTTTCAGTCCAGAAGCACTCAGCCAAGAAAAAAGACTTATCTCTTACAGTGAAGATGGGAAGGCCACTAAGTGCAGTTCTCTTTGCTCAACCAAAGTATACACACCAGTGCAGAATGACTACATAAACCATCTCTAAGTAGACAGAATGATGACTGTTATAAGCTGGGACTGGAGTAGGAGGAACTATAAAACAATGTGTCTGCTTATGCTGTGGGATGCGGAACAGTTTTGCTGGTTACTCCGCTGCCAGGAAACAGTCACTCAGAAGTCCTTGTGAACTAGGTGTCTTGAACCAAAAGAAATCAGCATCTGATGTAGGAGGGCTGGATACTGATACCTGATCTCGCACAGCTAAAGCTCCCCTCCGAGGTCAGAGCCATCCCTCTCTATTTTCTCTGGTATGCTTCTCCAAAGAATCTTCAACATACAAATGGCACCCCAAGCAGGCCAGTGCAAACAACCCAACCCCACAGATCCTTAGACTGAACCTCCAAGCGGTGAGAGTAGCAATCCCGCACCGCTCCTGCTCCTCCCTTTGCCTCCCACTTCATTCTCCCTTTATTAGAATTTAGTCTACAGGCTCCTTGAGGTAGGGGAATGTCTTGTTTTTCTTATGTATCACAGAGCAATGCACGTATGGAGCTATCTGACACCGAGTCAGACCAGAAATAACTCCCATTGACTGGCAGCAGCTGTACAATAAGGAACGTACCTCTCTCTCTCTTCTGAGCCTTAACTTGAGTTGAAGCAAAAAGCGTGGCATGGAGTGCAGCAAGGAACAGCATCTGCCCTCTCATGGTGAGAGTCTAGAAGACAGAAGAAGAGAGGCAGCGCATGAGGGGGGGTTGTTTGTTTGTTTCTGCTGCTGCACCACATGGTCACCCCCACTTCATACCCACAGCTATAAATGGCAATTTTTGGAAGCATGTTAAAGTATTGAGAAATGATGTGGGCCACATCATTCCCTCACACAGATATGGACCTACAGAAAATGACGCACCTGTGGAAGAAAATGTTTATTTGCCAATCAGCACTGTAGTAATTAACTACAGCGGGCATGCGTCCGCTTGGTAATGGAGTTTCTTGGAATGTCCTGCCAAGCTGTGAGACTATCACCACTCCTGTTATTTATTATTTTTATGATCACATGTGAATTTGAGGTAAAGTTCTTATCACACTTCAAGGTATTAAAGACACCTGCAGTTATTGTCAGGGTGGAGAACTCAGCTGCTGGGGGGGGGGGGGGGGGAGAACAGACATCGTCCAGCAGAGTGACAGGGACTGGGGAAGGGGAGATTTGGGAGTTAAAACAACCAATCAGCTCTCTGGGGAGAGGCCCACCCTCTGCCAAGAGCAGAGAAGCTGTGGATGAACCTGCTTCCTCTTTATGCAGACCTTTAAGAACCAGGCAGTAGCTGATAAGGACAGGCTTGTCTTGACAACAGGCAGTGGAAGAGCCAGCTGGGATTATAGGGGTGAATCTCACCACCCCTCCCCTTTTTAGAGTTGAGGCCTTAAGAGGAGCAGGCAAGTGGCTGGCTGGAAGGAAGAATGCATATGGTATGTCACTCATTAGCAGGGAGCTGCCTATATTACTCTTTAAGCAGTAGATTGGGATTTGCCAAGGCCAAACTCTGGCAGAGATACAAGTCAATTGCACGAGGTCTGACAACAACCATTAGTACTGGATGACTGAAAGGCAACTGATGACCTCCACCCTCCTGGAAATAAAAGGCTCAGCTTAATCACAGGTTATCAAGTTGTTAGCAGTTGGCTTCTACCTTGATGCATGTCCTCCCTTTATCCAATGTATTAGAGATGTTTAGATACTACCTTAGCTACAAGACCAATTCTTTTTAAATTATGCCAAATTCTTGGCCTCAGCCATCAAACAGCAAAACCAGGATTATATCAAATGTCACCTGTGGTGTATATATATTTCATAAGAATACCAAGACAGACCCATGAATAGATATGCTACAGTATCCAAGACAAACTCCTGACACTGCCTTAGGCCAAGTCAGATTCCTAGCCTACCAAGGCCATTAGTGTCTACTCTGAATGGGTCTCAGGTAGATATCTCTTCCATCATCTATTACCTGCTCCTTTTAGCTAGGATATACCAAGAACTGAACCTGAGACCTTCTGCATAAAAGCAGATGTTCCATCACTGACCCACAGTACACCACCTCTTAAACTGCACTCCTGATGAAAAGGACAGTTGTGGAAGCAATTTAGGTAACATCATCTAAATGTACAGGTTCCAGGACTTGTGGAAGTGTAAAGGGGAGCATTTAAAGCACCAGTCTCTAAACAAACCTACTCATTTGCCATTTGGTGGCTGAAAATGGTTATCTGTAGAAAGAAGTGTACATGGAGAGGCAGGTTTTACGATGTCTCTACAACTGGTTAAAACTGTATAACTGCAGAGGTACAATAAAATTCAGCCCACTGCATGACTATACGCTACAAACAACTGGATTTCCACATAGTTGCACATGCTATAGGACCAGTACAGAGGCCAAATCTATCTTCTGCCAGGTAAGAAAGTAGATAACTTTTAAAACTAGCTGGCCATGATCTGTGTTTTGCAATACAACTACACCCACACAAATCCCCAGACCTCCAAGTCACCTTAACAGTATCTAAACTCTACTTCCAAGCCAACTGAAGCTTTGTAGCCATGAATTGTCCCTCGTAGTAAGGCTGGAAAACCTCTTGACTTTGTTTCTGCGTAGTTCTGACTTCATTAATGGCAAGTGGGATTCCTCTGATGATCCAGGCCCTGCTGGCTGGGCAGTAAAGGTGTTTGATGTCATTTTCCTAGCTTGTTACCTTGGTTCTTATAGTTGCCAGCAGTGTTCCCTCTAAGCTAAGTTAGAGTGAGCTAGCTCAGTTTTTTAGCCTGCAGTGCACAGATTTTTGCCTTAGCTCAGGAAGGATGGCTCCAGAGCAAACTAATTTATGCAGCAGCAAAATTGCCCGCTCACAACTTTAATGCCAGTAGTGCACAAAGTAGAATTTTTGCTCACAAGACTCCACAGCTTAGAGGGAGCACTGGTTGCCAGCTACAGGCCCATAATCTGGGAAAAGGAACCTAACATAGAGAGTTTAATAATTCTAAAGACATTTCAAGCTGTATCCATCTTGTGTGTACTACAATAGGATCAGTTACTGTGCTAGACTAATATAATACACTGTACGTTGGTCTCCCCTCAAAATCAGCTCAGAACCACCAACTGGTCCAGAATGCCACAGCTCAGTTATTAGCAGGAGTTAAACAGATCATGCATATTAGTCCCATTCTGCCGACGCTCCATTGGCTGCTCATTTGTTACTGGGCTCAGTTTAAGGTATTGGCCATCACATACAAAACCCATCTTGGCCTTGGCCCCCCTTGTTTACAGAACTGCCTCTCCCTCTATGCTCCACCGTGACAACTTCGCTCATGTCAGCAGGGACTTCTGCAGATGCCAGCCTGCAAGTGGGCAAAATCCTGGCCTTCCACAAACTATGCAAAATGAACTATTCAAGAGGGCTTTTTCTGCGCAGGCGGCAGGGTCGGACTATACAAAAGCCTTCTCATAGTTACTGGGATAAATGATTAGGGACTGTGGTCTATACTGCTATGGTTAGCTTATTGTGGGCAGGATCCTGTTATGTAATTTTTGTACCACTTGGTGTGTCAGCTTAATACTTATGCTGCGCTTCAGTTCTTTCTGGATGGTTCCAGACTTCTAAAATCCTAATGCATTGGTTACTGAGTGTCCCATTTCATTGATTATACTGACTCACTATGTGTAATCTGCCTTGAGTCCCTGTGAGAAAGGTTGACGATAAATAACATAAATGAATAAAACCAACTCTCCCTCCTTCACTCTTACCTGTAACTTCTCCTGCAAAAAAGACCATTATACACAAATTGCCACAGCACAGAATCATAATTCGTTTTTAGCAAACAGTAATTTTGTCAGCTCTGGCTTCACTGCTACTATCTTCTAGAAGTGTGTTTGTCATGCCAAGGGGGAAATTTAGGCCACCACCATTACATCAACTTCCCCCTGAGATTCTTCCCACTTTCCCCAAGGCCAATTGACCTAAAAAGAGCAAGCATCGTCACAGACAATGAAATGATGCCTGCTGTTCTTAGACCCTGTTCCTTCTCGATATCCAGCAAAATCTTCTGGCCATTCAGGTAGCGTGCATGACTTTCAGAGCTGGAGACCCAGTGGCTAAAAACGTGCAACAATGCGTATGACAATATAAGGTGCTGTGTGTTTGCACAGAACTGATTGTGAAGTCACATGTCTGTTTGTCACAGGTGCAAGCACAGGTACAGGTATGAACAATGTGCCTTCTTATCCCTTCCACCTTTTTCAGGTCCTCTTTATCCCTGAGGGGCTCCTGTTCACTTCTCATCTTCTGAGTAATTCTCTGCAACTCCAAGAGAAGGCAAATACAGCCCATGAGGCAGTGTTTTTAAAGAGTTCTGCATGAGGAGTGTGCTGCTGAAAAGTGCTCAGCCTGAGGGCAGAGGGTGTGTACAGGCAACAAAATGTACCTCCACAGGCACTGCTGCCCAGCCCTTCATAGTTCTTCTCTGCCATCTGCTCTCCCCCACCACCCCCGCTTTGCTCTTCCAATGCCAACGTTTTCTAGTTATTGGGATTTCCCCCCTTTCTTTTGCTTCTGAATTTCACTGCATTCACATCTTGTCTCCAGTTCACATGCCATTACCAAAGCTTACTCCCTTGGTGCCGCGTTAGTCCTTCTGGGGTCACTTGCTGCCTTTAAGGATGCATGGTCAGTTTACAACTGAGAATAACGAGATTCTCCCTTTGGTGAATCAACCTGATGAAAAATACTGGAGAACTCAAGAAGTTACACACCGTTATGTGGCTTTCGAGTGAGGGAAACCTTTATCTTTACCTAATAAAAGCTGTTAAGCAGCTTTTGGTGTTGGTGAATGGAAGAGCTCCCTTTCCCCAGATAGTGGCCCTTATAAGTGGAGCAAGACTGTATCAGGGAGTGTACCAGCACTCCAAACCCCACCCACCCAGCCTTGTGTAAGTTCCAGATCCCTTAAAAGTCCCACTTCATCCACAGGTTCTTAGACAATATTGACAAGTCGGTATTCCTCAGGGCCTTCTGTCAATAAATGCGTGGCTGCTGCTCACATGATGTCGCTCCTGTAGCACATCCATTCCACTTCCGTCACTCTGCAATACATTTTGCCCCTGAGAAAATGCAGTTCTTTCTTTGGCTTCTCTGTCTGTTTTTGTCATGTGCCAAACATCAGCAAGGCGACACATGCCCTGTAGCAGTTCACGCCCATTTCATTAACCTTTCACCCTTTTATTATTTTTTAAAAAGATTTCATTTAGTTCTCTGGTGCCTGCACAGTCTACTGCTCTGTTTATTTCCTGTATGACATTTTTAATCCCAACTTTTGTTCAAGGCTCTCCAGGCAGCACCGGGGGGGGGGGGGGGAGCCTATTTTTACCCTTGCCACTGTGGTTGGTTCTATTCCCAAATAATGCAAGGGGCTGCTTAGGGAAGTACAACAAGGAGGGTGCTGACCCATTTCAGGCGTTTGGCTTGCTCCCTCCCATTTGGCAGCACACAGGAAAAGAAGACAGGTGGCCATCCCCTACGCCCATCATCCCCTCTCCTCCCAGATGCGTGCTGCCAGTGCTCAGGTCCAAGCTGAGCACCTTCAGCCTGCTGGGGCTGCTCATTCTCACCTTGCTCTTCTGCTGTCAGGAGTGCATTAGGAGGCAACAGGCATATGTTGCTGGGGATGACAATACACCTTAAAACAACCCTGCTTGCAACTGATATAGACTGAGAGACAGCACAAGTTCATCCTGCAATCTTGGCAGCTAAACAAAGACTCAGTTCTTCTGTCACCTGTCCAGCTTTGTAACTGCTACACTACACTGGCTCTAAAACAAGCACATGTCATTTTAAAATATGACTGTCCAGCATGCTTCATTTGTTTACTTACAAAATGTACACCCTGTCTTTTTACCTTCTTCAGAGCCACCAAGGCAGCTAGCCACTGCATGTACTATTCCACAGAAACTAAACTGTAGCTGAAGCATGCTTCTAGGAGTGGGCCTGTAGATGATAGAGGGTGGCTAGGTCTCCCGCAATAGTATCAGTGGAGCAGCAGGAGCAAAACTGAAGCAAACAATGGAGTCGCAGTGGTGCCACTTCCGGTTATGTACCTGGAAGTATGTCACATCCACTCTAGGAATTTCCCAGATCTCTAGTTGCTACTACAGAGATTTGGGGAATTGCTAGAGCATTACTGCAACACCATGATGTCACTTCCAGGTACATAACCCAAAGTGTTATTGTGCCCTGTGACATCACCATGTCTCATCCCCTAAAGCTCCCAGGAGCTGCCAGCAAATAGTTAGCAACCCTAGTGCTATAGCATTTACTTTGCATGCAGAAGGTCCCAGGTTCAATCCCCAGCATCTCCAATGAAAAAGATCTTGTAGTGGAGGAACACCTCTCCCTGTCCTTGGCCAGCTGCCCCCATTCAGAGTAGACAATATTGACAGATCAGTGGTCTGACTCAGTAGATGACTGATGATATGAATAAGCCCCTTGCCCTCACGTTTCCCCTCAGTAAAATGGGCACGAATGTCCACAGGAGCTGTTGGGAAGTTGAACAAGTGCAAAAGACTTGCAGCACTTTTGAAAATCTAAAAAGTGTCATAGAAATTATAGGCAACAAGCTTTTTCTCACACAGCAACCATTACAATACAATGACATACTGGACAATGTGTTGAGCTTGGATAAGAGAAGGTTGATTTGAACAAATACCGAGTCACCGGCCATATATCTCAGAGAACCCGCTGGTGACACAGTGCTTGCTCAAAGCATTTACAGCCTACTTGCCTGCCTAAGATCATACTCTTAAAGGAAAGGGGGAAAATCCGCTATGAACAGCTGGGATAGCGGCTGGAACAACAAAAGACTGGAGCCGCCTGTGAAAGAAGGCCGACAAATTCAAAGTTTGATTTGAGACAACCCTCACTAACACTTAATTTAGAAGACGGTTTCCCGAACTGAGGTCGGCTTCCCAGTAGAGAAGTGTGAAGCAAGGGTGCGCCTGAGCATGTGCAGAGCATCCTTTCCTCCCTTGGAGTGACTCCGACCAAAGCAACAGAGACAGGATTGAAAGTGAATGGCGAGGGGGTGACTTCCAGTCACACTTAAACCTGGGCACGTTTGAAGCCGAGGCTGCAGTCGTGTGCACTCGGAACTCAATAGCGTGCATAGAACCAGTGGGCAAGTACGAAGGCCCAGTTGGCAGAACACGCGTTAGGTCGTCGTCGTGCACGAAAAGCGGACGGGCACCCCCGGAGCCCTCCACGCGGCTTTCTCCCCCGCAGGAGGCTGGCGCGCCTTAACCCATGGCATCACTTCGCTCCCACTCAGCAGCCAAAGCCCCAGCCAAACTCCCCCACCTGGGACTCCATCGGCCCCCCACCTGGCTGGCTCCCCACGCAGCCGGCAAAAACAGCTGCTCTTCCACGCTTTGCAGGAAATCCGGAAGGCGGGAGTCGTTACCTGCTGTCGCTGCCCGAAAGCATAATCTGCAGAGTTTGCAAACCGAGCTGGGACGCGGCAGTTCCTCGACGCCTCAGCAAGACCCCGGCTTTGCTCCTCCCGCGATGCGCATTGGAGAAAGGGAGAGAGGAAATCAAAGGACTTCCCAAAAGCAGCCGGGAGGAAATCTGGAGAGAGTCCCAACGCCGCTCTTGCCAAGGGAGGGGGGGAGCCCTACTGTATGAGTGGAAGGCTGGCTCCTCCTTCCTTCTGGTGCCGCTCCGGCCCCGTTGCCCCCCAAGAAACCCTTAAGCTCAAAAACTCCCTGTTGGCCTCCAGAAAGGGGGGGGGGGGGGGGGGGAGCTCCTGCAGGCTGCACCTCCAGCTCAGCGCCTGTTTCTCGGGCAGCCAATGAGCTCCCGGCCGTCTCAGGTGGAAGGGGGCTGCTTCTCTTCTCACATGTCAGGGAGCCGAGAGGAGGCCACACCCGGGAGCTTCCAGCTCGTTAAGAGTCTTTCTTGTTTGGGAAGGGCTTTTTTGCTTTTAAAAAAAAGTTTTCTCTTTTCTCCCTCCAAGAATAAATAGAACAGGAAGGAGCATTAGATTATGACATTTTGCTGCTATTCATACTTTTAAAAAAATCCTCCATAAGTGCTTTATGTAATCTTCCCCCCCCCCCCCCACACACACACCCAACCTGAAAAAGAGGTCAAGGTTCTTCCAGTTTTCCAGGTGGGGAGCTAAGACAGAGAGACAGGAATTTGCAGAGCTGAGTCTTGAACCCAGGACTTGCGGATGAGCATCCACCGTCCTTGCTTGTTAGACCATTGTGGCTCTTTGTGTAGAACTCACTAGTGCTTTATGGTGGGGTTTGGCTGGGATACCCAGAGGAACTGGTTGGCCACTGTGTGAGACAGGATGCTGGACTAGATGGACCACCAGTCTGACCCATTAGGGCTCTTCTTATGTACCCTCACCACAGAAGAAAGACTATTGAGCCAATAACTGAATCTCAGCTCCAGTTCAAGCTCAAGGGATTTCTGGAAATTATGGTTCTATTAGGTAAAGGTAAAGGTTTCCCTTGCTCGAAAGCCAGTCGAATCCCACTCTAGGGCATGGTGCTCATCTCTGTTTCCAAGCTGAAGAGGAGCGCTGTCCAAAGACTTCTCCAGAGTCATGTGGCCAGCACAACTAAACACCAAGACACACAGAATGCTGTTACTTTCCCACCAAAGCAGTACCTATTTATCTACCTGCAATTTCTTGCTTTCAAACTGCTGGGTTGGCAGGAGCTGGGGCCAGGGACGGGAGCTCACTCCATCATGCAGCACTCGGGTCTCGAACTGCCGATCAACTGAACTTCCGGTCTGCAACTCAGCGTCTTAACCTCTGAGCAACTGCGGCCCCATATGACTCTATGACATTATTTCTATTATGGAAGTTATTCCCTTTGTATCCAGAGAATTAAACTGTCAAATTTAGCACTCATACATTATAAAATTTATTTGCAAACAACAGACTGCAGCTTCTTTCCCTCCTTGGTAATAACCAACGTGCAGTTAGAATGATTCATACTAAATGGATTCCCCTCCATTCATGAACTGAGAACAGAGATGAATTAATAGGTTGGAGAATATTGATAGTAATCCATGGGATCATTCAAGTCCAAAGTGTTGAGGGCCAATGAACCAGAAAAGACTGAAGAGCCAGGGTGACTGTGATCCTCAATAATTGGGGGGAGGGTTTTCCTTTAGTCAAATATGTTAGTACAAGGATGGTAGAGGATTTCTGTAGATTAGACACCTCGGAGACAAGCATGTAAGTGTCCTCTCCCTAAATGAGCACTTGATCAGGAGGGATTTTCTGCACAATCCAGTGACTTTCACCTAACTACAGTAATTCCAGGAAGGGAGTGAGCAGTCTCACCTGTCAGCTCAACTCAGGATACGCTAGAGATGCATCACCCTTGTGTCTTAAGATGCCTGGAAATGTGGCATAGGAGATGTGTAATAGCACATCTTTGAATCCCATGCTCATTCATTTGAAATAACTACTATCCCCTTGGCTCCATATCTGTAATCACTGTCATGGAATATAATCCCTCTGTTATTTTATCATTATTCGCATGCATTTATGCAGGAAAGTAGCTTCCCTCCCTTTAAGGAGCAAACATCTCCTGAGCCAATATTCTTCCTTTGATCAAGATTCCTAGGTCAAGATTACAGCATCCTAAACACTAAATCTATTGAGATCAAATCTTTCTAATTTTGTTGTGTCATATGGCATACAAAATGTGTTCATCTCCACTCAACCTCTCTTCATTGGCAGTTTGAGGAAAGTGCACAGTGGGAGGGGAGGGGAGAGAAAAGTAAAAGTATTCACAGAATAAAGAAATGCAGTTTCTAATTTATACTTTGATTGCTAAATCTAAGCCCTCAGCAGCATGTCAAGGCAAGATGCTGTCTTGGAATTGTCTTGGCGTCATTGCAGATCTCTGGTTTTCTGAAGGATACTAATATGGAATCTTCAGATGTCATCTGAAGGATACTAATATGGAATCTTAATGCTGAACTTTGGGTTTTTCCCCCTCTCTCTTTTCTTTGACCATACAGGTCTTCTGCTCACAGCCAATAGGTCTGCCATGAGCAAATGTTGTAGCTCTGGCCCACCATCACAGACTTCTTTCAGAATGAATTGATCATCAGCGTACAAAATTGCCGATTCTGCTGGTCCACTCGCCAAGGGGTTTGGCAGAAGCAAAGAAAAAGAGAAGCTGACCAAAGCATGGCTGCATGGATTGCATGTCAGTCGTCATTCCTATTTTGTGTCACCAGTGAGCTATCTGAAGCGCCTGTGAAGTCCTCCCACTATTTCCCCCAATACACTTGCACACCTTTCCACAGAATTATACATTTTAACCTCTCATCCCTATGTAAAGTATCTCTTTGGTCTCTCTGAACAGGTACCGTATTTCAAAAGTAAGAAAAAAATCTGCCACTGTGTTTTTGCTTCCCTGTCAAGGGATTATAGTGCAAGAGTTCTGATTTGCAGAGTGCTTGAAGCACGGATGAGAAATACTGAAAGTTCAGCAAAGAAAAAGGAACATGGCAGCAGCAGCAAACAGCTTGGGGGGGGGGGGATGTTTCCTAGGCCTCCCCAAGGTTGGGGGCGCCGAACATACTGATTCATACTGCCTGTGGTTCAGATGACTTTAAAAGGTGACTAGACAGATGCATGAAGGATATGTCCATCAACAGCTACCAGGCACACACGATCAAAGGGAACTTCCATATTAATTCCCATTTGCTGTATGGCCGATAATTTTACCATTGTTGATTGCTTTTTATTGTAATTATTGTTTGATTGTATTTTCTGACCATTTTTGTAGAATTCTAATTGTAAATAACTGCATAAATGCACACGCATCCAAATCCATAAGCAGTTACTATGAGCCAGCCTCCAGGTTGGGCAAGAGAGATACTATTTCCACCACTGAGTTGGTGACGTGTTGACGTTTAAATTGTGGGAAACATAGCCTGTGGATGATGGTAATGCACATTAATTGAAGTGAGGGAAGATTCCCAAGTGATAACGAAAGCCCTTTGAAGTGCACATCTGATTTTGGCATCAGTGCCTGGAGGAAAACTTCCATGAACTGTAAAACATACAGAATTTGCTTTAATTTTAAAAGTTTCCGGAAATTATTACAAAAATAGGTTTGAAAGTGGACTGGCAATGCCCTGTGAAATCTTTGAAACCAGATGTGACTTGATAGTTTTCCAGTAGCCAAGAGGCAGCTCTGAATACAGTAAAATGGATTGTAGCAGGCCCATACCTACAGTGGGACATTTCAGAGCCTCACCCCCTTAATTAAAAACCCTACCTCACAAATAGCCACGCCAGAAACTTTACTTTTGAGGACAGACTCCCCACTGCTGGCAGGGGCCTGGGTGAGAGGGCCATGGCCTCGGGCTTCCCTCTCCCTCCCACTATGTAATTGGGAGAAGCATTGTGGGATCCAGGAAAAGAAAGCACAGAGGGTATTTAACCACCTTCAGAAAGCATTTAAACACCTTTTGAGTTCCCTTCCACAGGGCAAGAAAGCTTAGAAGGGCAGGCAGAAGTGTCACCTTCAACACACCGCCAACAATCCCCCTTTCTGCTAGCTCAGTCCTGCTGTATAACTACCAAGTCATGGTGAGGTCTTTCCAAAGCATTCTCATGAGCCTTTGAGAAACATGCACATTAATTAATTTAATTAAGTGTAATCCAACTACTCCCTTAAAAATTTAAGTGCCCCCCAAAACAAAACAAAAACCTGGCTACGGATTGTACAGAACCCTAAATGTACAGAAATACTGAGAGCGTTCCCTCCAGTGTATGTGTCATACCTCACCATGCCGATGCATACAGCCATATCTTCTGACCGTAATATGAAAAAGGCCCCTCAGAGCAATAGGGCTGGCGAGCAGCACCTGGGATGATCTATGGTTATCAGGAAACTACAAACCACAAACTCCATCCATGCTTGCGAAGGAGAATGATGTAAACTACTTTGGGTCCCCATTGGGGAGATTCTTTGGCTAGTGAGAGTAGTGAGATTCACTAGGAAAATCTTTTCTATATGACACCCGATCAGTGCACAGTGGTTTGCTGGCATTTCCATCCTTACAGTTTCTGTTAATGCTCAAGTATTTCAAAGCAAGCATATATTTTACTTTTTGTGTTTGACAGACTGAATCAGATGGGCAGATCCATCTAATCCCAGTGTCCATCTAATCCCAATTCAGCAATTTCTAGAAAAAAAAACCAACACCAAAAAGCATTTATGTCCTAGCTCACATTTCACTGTTCTTGGGTCAGTGCTGTGAGAAAATTGTGGCCAGCTAATGGGTTGGATCCAGCCAGACATTATCACTCAGCATCACCCATTTCCCCTTTTTATTACAGCCCCTGTCCCATGTGGATTTCATCCATGAAGGCCCCATAGCCCTCAGCATGGCTCTTTGCATGGTCCAAAGCGACTCTGTCCTCCTTTTTTCATCCACTAAAAACTTGGTGGGATCCAACCCAATGAATTTATTTAGAGCAGTCTGGGGGAAATGCATACTGTCCTTGTCATTTCTTAGATTCATTTCTGGTTTCTAAAATGTTCATGACAGAGATGGGCATAAAATAGTACTTAATAAATATCTTAAATTAAATATATTTCAGCCTTGTTTTACAGCCAGATTGGGAAGGGACGTGAGTTTAGAAAGATTCGCTGCTAACAAGTAAAAAGAGTGACACACACACTTCATGGCTCATATTCAGTCATCCTGTGTGAGCAAACCACTCGGGATCTCGGAATCAAATGTTTGAAACCAACCATTCTGCTGCCCAGCAAGCCAAACCAGACAAACTCAGCTGATCAACCACGTATGGTAACTTACCAGATACAACAACCTTTTTTTTTTTTTTTTTTTTGCATCTGGGACTACAAAGATAGGGGATGTGATGTTACCAAGCAAATGGCAAGCTACAGTACATAGGTAGTATGCTGCCTTCTGTCACAAGTCTTCATGCCTTTTGTATGTATCAGCCCATAGCCTACAGTTTTTTCCACCCTTGAGGCCAGAACGGGCAATTGAGTTTTATCATGAGGGACAGCAACTCTTCCCATAGCCTGAACTCTAGTTACAGTCATATGTGACATAGAACAACCAGCAGAGGGTGTAAGGGCTTGCACACAACAGCCAGTGCTTTTCTTAACCTGCATAATGCCTGACCTTTACCTGCATAAGAAGACAACTTCAGTAGCTTCTGACATAGAGAATTATCATGAATCTCTACGTCTTTCTAAACAACCAGGTTTCGGTTTTTGGTTTGCAGTATAAATGAATAGCTATGACCCCTCTGTTACGCTGTTTCTGATGGTTAATTTGGGGTGGGGAATGTAACTCTTCCTGCAACTAACATTTCCATTGATACTGTAATTGTCATTAGCATGTGGTTGCCGATTAGGGACACTAATTGGTTACTGTCTGTAATGCCATTAGTGATGGCAAAACAACTCTTCCCATGGCTTCCCAGTGCTTTCACTATTTGATAGGCTTCATGCAAAATTATACCTAAAATTAAACTGAGAAAATCATCAAAATATTATAAAACACCCAGGAGGCATTTCTTCTCATTACTATACATTTAACATTCAAAATATAATAAAGAATTCATGTGAAATAATGTAGCCAGATGTAACTTGTTTCTCAGTCTTCAGTGCCTTACTTTCTGAACAGCAAATTCTAAATTCCTTCAACAGCAGACAGCAAATTCATCATACCTCTTCATTATTTTAGATCAATCATCATGCAGCCCAAAGAGTGGATGTAATAGTGCTTATCACTTTCCTAAGTAAATAAAGTAAGATGTGAACATAAGAACATGAGAAAAGCCAACATTGGATCAAGCTAATGGCCCATCCAGTCCAACACTCTGTCACACAGTGGCCAAAAACACCAGGTGCCCTCAGGAGGTCCAGCAGTGAGGCCAGGACACAAGAAGCCCTCCCACTGTTGCCCCCCCCCCCCAAGCACCAAGAATACAGTGCATCACTTGCCCCAGACTGAAGATAGGACTAAAGATTCTTTCTGTCATTTGCTCTTGCAAATTAAAAAAGAATGAAAAGAGGAAACAGATAAATGGATGGAGGAAGAGCAATCCGAATTCAAAGTGCATCTTCCAGTAAGGAGTAGCATCCTTTCACCGGTAGCACAATGCAAGCACTGGATAGAGTCATTCACACTACAATTTTTACTTATTCTAGAGATTCTACAAAAAGCCGCCTGTTCAGGCTCCAGGAGAATGCTTCTAGACACACCACTGCAGAAACATCGGAGGGATGGCCTGCAACATCCCCTCCCTCAAAGGCATCTCTGTTTGTCTCATTAGTATTTGCCTGCATCCCTCACTTTAATAGACAACCATTACAGTTGCCAACTTTGGGCTGGAAAATTTCTGGAGATTTGGGGGTTTACCCTGGGATGGGCAATGTTTGGAGAGAGGAGGGACCTGAGTGTGGTATAGTGCCATAGACTCCATCTCCAAGGCAGCCATTTTCTCCAGGGGAACTGATCTCTGTAGTCTGGAGATCAGTTGTAATTTTGCTAGATCTCTAGGCCCCACCTGAAGGTTGGTAACCTCTGTAACCATGCATATTCATGCATATGCACAAATGCACATGGAGCTCTACATTATGTGATCACCAGAACCTTTTGACCTTCCTCCATCCTGAAATCGCCTCCCACTCAGAAGCATGATGAACAAAGGAAGGGCAGCCTGTCCCAATTAAAAGCGGGGACTGCATTTAACAAGGAATGGCTGAGACTGCCAAGACCTTTGGATCTGGCTTCAGGCCTAGAGTGGGGATGTAACATTTCTCTGAGAGCAAAATCTGTCTCGAGTTGGTAGCTAAGAGCTCAAAACAAAGGACTGTCTCTGCCTTTCAGAAATATCCTGTTTTGCAAGGGTGTACCAGTATAAGGAACCAAGAAGTAAAGACTTTACAGCACAGCACAAACCTTGAAACAAATAGGAATGGGCTGTTCTGATATTCTTCAAGCACAGGTTTTGTGGAAAAGTAATAGGGAAAGGAACTAGTATGGGACAAGCATTATTTATCCAGGTCATGCTTCAGTCAAAATACATAAAACCTACTCCTCCTCGATGATTGGCGTCACCCAATTATGGTCCAGATCCAAGATCTGTCTGGTCAGAAGGTAGGACTGCAGCCTTCACTTAATTTGTACTTTTGATGTCAGATTAAATCTGGGAAAATGGAAATTTGGTCATTTACTAGGAAGCACCATATTAAATAGAATATGAGATAAAACAGCTCTCTGTTTGCATCTGGGAAATGTAATAATCTGGTCTGATACTATAACACTGACTTAAAAAAAAAACATGTTTGCTGTGTGGTCAGGAGAAAACCTCAAACAAATGCCTATTGTGGTACTGTGTGGTTATAGTTCTTTCTGGAAAGTGATAGAAGGCAGAATTCAGTTTGTCCTAGACACATCCCAGTACCATACCATGAACTAGGGCTAGGCTACCACCCAAGAACTAAGCCCACATCAGCCCTGAGGTTTTTGAGAGCTACAATTGTGGCCGAGAGGCTAGTATTGCAACACCAGTAAAATGCTTATCCCTTGTATAGCCAGACTTAAATTGAGGATCTTTGTTTAACATTAAGGAATGAAACATACAGCTTCTAATAGGCAGGAAACTAATGTTGAATTTCACGGTATCTGCTCAGAGTTCCTGTAAATTTATGGACTGTAAATACACAACACATATAATTATCTTGTTCGCTTGTATGTGTGGTTGTCTTTTTTCTGTATTGAGCATGAAATGTCTATATGTTAGTTTATTGGTAATATCTGTATTAGTAGTAGAAGAAGGAGGAATTGGATTTATACCCCACCCTTCACTCAGAGTCTCAGAGTGGTTTACAGCTTCTTTTTTCTTTCCCTCCTCGCAACAGACACCCTGTGAGGTAGGTGGGGCTGAGAGAGCTCTGAGAGAATAGCTCTGACAGAACTATGGCTTGCCCAGTGTCATCCAGCAGCTGCATGCAGAGGAGTGCGGAATCAAACTCGGTTCTCCCAGATTAGAGTCTGTGCACATAACCACTACACCAAACTGGCCCTCAGTTATATATAGATAAAAGGATGTGGATTACAGCCCCTGCTAAATGGCAGGAACTGGATGATCCAGGGTGGCTGGAGGCTCTCATACGTCTATCATTCTGCAGAATATGCAAAGCAGAAATGTTCAGGAGGGCACTGTTATAAGCAAATTAGAATTGCCATATAATCGGACAGCTCAGGAGGACACTTTTCTAAAGGAATAACATAGTAATCTATTTTATTGCAATGTTTACTGTATGTATTACACTGATTTTACTGCATTGTCTTCTAACATTGTAATCCACTTTGTGCATTATGGTATGTCATGTCTTAGACATTTTTGCATTGTTTCCTAGTCCTATTTCATTATCTATTAAATGTTTTATGCTACCTGATTGGGTTGCTTTTTATATTTTGTTATCTGCCTTGAATCTCATAGAGAATGTGGGCTATACATGAATTAAAGAAACTTTTAAAAATCCCCAAATATAATAGCAAACATAATAATAACCATACATCCATGTTGTTCACATCATGTACATGTGACCTCCAGAAGTCCACAGAGCTTTGAGCTGGGGCTAATACACTCTCACACACATCCATTTTCAAGCATCAAAACTCAAAACTTTTTATATTTAGCAAAAGGCTTCCAATTCATGAAGATATTGGTGTTCTCAAACAGATATTGCCTTCCACAGACCAGTTACAATGACATGATTAAATTTTCACACATGCCAATTCAAAGCTCTTGAGTCTCCCTCCAGCTGGTGTGCATGTATGAAAGAGAAAAGTAGTCCTAAATGTGCTTCTATCAGGCTATGAAATGAATGGATAAATATTTGGGAGGTGATTTACAATTGCATTTGTACCTTGTGGTTTTTTTGGGGGGGGGGGGTATCCCTTGTGAATAGTTAACAGTCTATGAAGTACATTTTCTACCCTTTCCTACCATTTCCCCCACAAAGCTGTACACGTTTAGGAACAGAAAAGAGTAAGAGTCCAGTAGCACCTTAAAGACTAACAAAATTTGTGGTAGGCTTTCGTGAGTCACTGCTCATTTCTTCAGATATTTCTTCACGAAAGCTCATATCAAGCACAAATTTTGTTAGTCCTTAAGGAGCTACTGGACTCTTACTCTTTTCTACTGCTACAGACAGACTAACATGGCTAACCATTTTGATCAACATTTAGGAATGGAAGACAAAAAAATTAAAGGCCTGACATCAAAAGGTTTTTTCTTTAAATATAGAGCCTTTGCTGATGACGTGATGTTTATAGTAGAGGAACCTATGACTACATTACCATATTTGTTGCAAAGAGTGAAAGAATTTGGTGACTTGGCTGGTTTTTATATAAATAAGAACAAATCTAAAGTGATGTGTAAAAATATGTCAAATAAAAAACAGGTTGAACTACAGGAACTTATAAAATGTGAGGTGGTAAAAAAGACAAAATATTTAGGTGTTGAATTAACAATGAAAAATATTGATCTTTATAAAAATAACTACGAAAAGCTATGGCTGCAAATTATGCAAGATATCAAAAAATGGAATGTATTAAATTTGTCATTGTTGGGGAGGATTGCTACGGTTAAAATGAATGTATTACCACGATTAATGTCTTTATTTCAGACTATTCCGATTGTGAAAGATGTAAAAGCATTTAAGTATTGGCAGAAAGAACTTTCCAAGTTTGTATGGGGAGGGAAAAAGCCAAGGATTAAGATGAAAATAATGTGTGATGCCAAAGAAAGAGGGGGTTTTCAGTTGCCAAACTTAAGGTTATATCATGATGCGGTATGTTTGACCTGGATAGGGACATGGGCTACGCTACAAGACAGAAAACTATTAGCCCTAGAGGGTCATGATTGCAGGTTTGGTTGGCATGCTTATCTATAGTATGGCAAAGCAAAAATGGACAATATGTTTAAACACCATTATCTGAGACGAACATTAATGGATACATGGACAAGATATAAGAACTTTTTCCTAGAAGAAATACCTATGTGGATAGTACCAGCAGAAGTGTTAAACCCATCATCGTATTTTAAAGGACAGGACTGGCTGAAATATAAAGACTTATTAATAAGACAAGGCAAAGAACTTGTATTGAAAGAACAACATTTGATAGACTTTGATTATGGTTGGTTGAGGTATAGACAATTGTATGATCTCTATAAGAATGATAAAAAAACTGGTTTTAGAGAAAAAAATAACGAAATTGAGCAAATTTGGGAAGGAGGGAAAAAGATGATTTCCAAAATGTATAAAATTTTGCTAAAATGGTTTAATGCAGACGAAATGGTTAAAGAACAAATGGTAAAATGGGCGATAAATTTTAACAAAGATATTGAAATGTCATCTTGGGAATTTCTATGGAAAAATGCCATGAGTATTTCTACATGCTATAACCTAAAAGAAAACTGTTTTAAAATGTTGTATAGATGGTATATGACGCCAAAAAAAATTGCAAATATTAATCAAAATATGTCAAACAAATGTTGGAAATGTAAAAAAAAAGAAGGTTCTTTTTATCATATGTGGTGGACTTGTGATAAAGCAAAGACCTACTGGTCTATGATACATACAGAAATGGAAATTTTTTTGAAATGTACATTTAAGAAATTGCCGGAATTGTTACTGCTTGGACTTAAAGTAGAAGAGATAAATGTTAAAAAAAGGACACTAATATGGTATATGATTACAACGGCAAGAATGGTCTATGCGCAGAATTGGAAAGGTGAAAAAATACCGGAGGTGTGGGAGTGGTTGAAAAAATTGTTGTATATGGCTGAAATGGACAAATGGACGAGAAAATTGAATAATCTGTACTCAGAGACTTTTTTAGAAGATTGGAAAGATTTGAAAGAATATGTTGAACAATATTGGGATATGAAAAATTACATTTATACTTGGACATAATACTAAAAAGATATATTTGAATGTATAAATGGCAGTTAGAAGATAAGGATATTTTTAGAATTGTATAAGAAAATAAGAATTTATATGATGGATAGTTTTGTAAGGTTTTATATGTCGTTACCAGGAGAGTAAAAATATACATATGCATATAAAGAATGGTTAAAGTTGAAAATGTTAAATGCTTCAGATGTGGTGGGAAACCACCATTATAAGATGATAACAAGATTATACAATAGAACAAAAAGGGATACAATATTGAAAAAGGGTTTGTATAAGAAAAATATGTAAGAGTGTTAGAAAACAATAAAATTTATTACAAAAAAACACATTTAGGAATGGCTTTTTAATATTCTAACATCTTCCTGATTAGAAGTATCTTGTTAGTCACTCATTATTAATAGAGTCCTCCCTCTTATTTATTTATTAGTTCGATTTATACCCTGCTCTCCCTGCGAAGCAGGCTCAGGGTGGCTTATCCAATTCCCTTGCCATGAACAAAGGAATCTGTGGCAAGACAACTTATTTATTTAGTGCATTTTCATCTCACCCTTCCTCCAAGGAAGACAGAGCAGGACCCATTCTCCACCCCTGCATTTAATCCTCACAACAACCCTGCGAGGTAGATTAGGCTAAGAGAATGTCACTGACCCAAGGTCTCCCAGCGAATTTCATGGCAGATCTGAACCTGGGTCTCTCAAATCCTACTTTGACACTGTAGTAATTATACCACGCTGGCTTTCCTTCCTTCATGGTTCATTTAGTCTGCTTAGAAAGAGACAAGACTGGCGCAGGACCCTGTCAATTTTGCTAGCTTTTTTTCCCCCCTTCAGAAAGCCATATGTGCACATCAAGGTTGGTGGCATTATTACCTTAGTAATAAAATTAGTTGAAGAGGCATGGTGAAACTGAAAAGACCTTGTCAGTTTCACTAGAAACAAAAGCAGGAGGGAAAGAGGAAGAAATAGGCCTTCCTTAAATTGACAGTGTTCCCCCACTTCAGTTTCACCAGAGACCAAAGTGGGAGGATATTGATGGAAATGGCAGTGGAGCAAGCAGGTGGGCAGATAAGGCATAAAGGTGGGGCACTCTGTGGGGAAGCATCTTCTCTTGCCCTGATTGGGAGCTGACATTTCAAGTGGGAAAAGCACAACCAGTACATGGTGGCAATGCACATTAGCTGAAACTGGAAAGGTTCCTGAATGATCATTAGTGCTCTTGAAAATGCATCTTGATTTTTACCTTAAGAAAGGATAAGCAGGGAAGATGGAGTTTAATCTAAAGGAAACTACTGAGTCCTCCCCAACTCCAGATTTTCCAAGCTTCTACTATAGTCTGGTGCTTTCTATCCTTCTGTCAGATGCTTCATCTTGCGCATACCTATACTGAGAAAAGAATTCTCTCCTTCACCCTCAGGCACAGTGACTGTTTTCTATGCAAGGTGAGCACCAGGTGTGAATACCTCACAACATCCCTCTTCCAATTTTTACTCATCCAAAAGACTGGGGCAGGAAAAGAAGGTAATGGGGTGGATGAGTGCCCTCTCTTGCTCCCTCCTTCTACCTAGCATTGCCAGAAGGCCTGGAAGAAAATGTCCTGTCCCTTTAATGGAGGGTGAATGTACAGAAATGGCCAGCTGAAGGTTTTCATGGTGTGGAGGTAAGGCCTCTGCTAAAGGGATAGGACATTTTATTCTTCAGGCAATTGGCAACCCCCTCTCTATTTAAGAGGAAGCCAGATTTCTCAGAACCAGTGTGGTGTCAGTTGGTAGAGTGTTGGACTAAGATCTGGGAGAACCAGGTTCGAATCCCCACTCTGCCATGGAATCTCACTGGGTGACCTTGGGCCAGGCACGCACTCTCAGCCTAACCTACCTCACAGGGTTGTTGGAATGATAAAATGGAAGAGAGGAGAATAATGTAAGCTGTTTTGGGTCCCCATTGGGAAGAAAGGCAGGGTATAAATAAAGTAAAATAAATACATCAAGTTAGGTTTGCTCATGAACTTCTGAAAGCTGAGTCTGCAGAGAGCTCTGTCTGGCTGCCTCCACGGGTAAAATAAAAATCCTGTAGAGGCACAAGGTAGGATGGTGGGGAGAAGGGACAGCTGGCTTCTGATTATCACTCCGTTTTAGTTTTTGCTAATACATCACTTCATGCTCCATGTTCAGGGCAAAAACAGATGAAGCCCATAAACTATCATAGGTCTGTACAAAATAAGTGGCGTGAACATGCAACTATCCTCCAGATAGGGCCTCATAGGAAGAGCAAAGGGGACTCAGTCAGTCCTCTGAGTCCTACTCAGTCTTGCTAACTGAAACCATGTGCCCTACACTTCTAATTGCATTTTAAAGTGAATGAGGTTGATTTTCAAAGAACACATCTTTTTACCCCCTTTAAAACATTCACTGTAGGATGCTCAGTTTCCATTAGCAAAACCAAGTAGGAGCTGGATTCCTTCTTCCTTTATCATATGGTTCTAGTCTGAGCCTGCGGCCACACAAGCAGTTGACACCAATATTGTTGCAGTACCTTTGCAGATTTAAAGAGGATGATCAGATAGCAACATCTGCCTTCCATGCCCCAGTCACCGCCACCCCATTCTGCCCACTTTTGAAGTGAAGTTATCAGGCACTGAGGAAAATCCAGCATTTATGGATATCAGCACTTTCACCCCCCATTTCCAGATGTCTGAATTCCCCTGGTGTGAGCTCAATCCGGTTGGGAAGTCTGATCATTCTGTTCTGCTTTCGCTCCTTGTGTGTGTTTTTTTGTCAGTTAGTAATGTGCTCATAACTGCATCTTCATGCACGCCAGCAAGCTTTCAGATGTCCTCTGAGGCAAGGGGGGGGGGAGGGAAGGGCAGGCTGAGAAGCCTCCTTTGTCTTTTTTCATGTCAGTTCCTCTACCTACAGCTTTGCAGCAGACAGGGTGGGGAAGGGGTTAACTGAAAACATGAGTTTTTTCAGAGGAGGAGGCAGCCTCCTCCAGTTGTCAAAGCAGAGTGGTGCTTTGAATAAGCGGTTATGTGCATATGCAAAAGAAAAATTAAAAAGAGAAGCCACCTGACTACCTACTCCATGGTTGCCCTGCAGCAATAATCTGAATGGTTGACCATGGGGCAAGCACACAGTGAGGCCACTTCAGGGTGCACTGCCTGGTCCCTCCTTCCCGCAGTGATTTAAACTGCCACAAATAGAGGCGCTGCCAGATTGCTCCAAGCCTCCATTATGACTACAGCCTGAATCAGGGCTGCATGCACAATATACTTTTGAGAAACTGACAGAGATCCATGATCTTTGTCAGATGTGTTTGTGGTGTAATGGATTCTGTTAGAATTCAGATATTCTACTTTAAAACAGCATTGCCATCTCCTGATCAAGTATGTGGAGTACTTTGAGCACTCAGCAGTTTAAAGTAACATAATTAATTAATTATCATGAGGCAGTGGGTATAGTATGGCCAGGAGATCCAAAGATTATCTGGCAGTCTGAAACTCTAGCGCTTTTTGTGGTGAGCTAGGATTGTTCTTTAGGGCTGAGAAAACTGTGACTGACTCAAGGTCACCCAACTGGCTTCATGTGGAGGAGTGGGGAACCCAGTTCCCCAGGTTAGAGTCCGCTGCTCTTAACCACTACACCTGTCTGGCACTCAGCAGTTTAAAGTAACAATTTCCGAGTGAGACCTGTCAAGTAAGACTTTTTTCCCCCTTGCAGCACTACAGAAATGCAGTAAAATTGCTTTTTTCTTTCTCAGAAGTTTCATCTGTAAGCCTTCTGCCCACTGTGCAATTACTAAAGGCCCAGGAAAATATTTTAAGGTTACCTGTTGATGTTGGAAGTGAAGGACTGGCCACTGTCCCCTGCCTCAGCCTCCAGACTACATAGCAAGAGAGTCAGCTAGCTAGATAGGCAGAGTAATCTTGACTCTTCTGCCACTGTCCCCTTTGATATGTAGAATGGGTATTCTAGGGAATTTCCTTCCTTCCTTCCTTCCTTCCTCAGAACACACTTCTCCTTGCACACAGCAAGAGAGACACACTGTCTCCATTTTGGCACCGCAATGCAGGTGGGCCTCTCACCATCTGCATCCATCCTTAGTAAGTTAGAATACCATCCTATTTCTAAGCTTTCCTATCTAGAATGTAGTTCCTAAAGAAAGAGACTATCATTAGTCTGATAAGTGGCTCAGTGTAGCTTTATAACTAAGCTTGGATATCTGGTGCAAAGACACTCCTGCGCATGGAGCTTAGAGTACTCTGCTAAACTACTATACCAGTTAACCTAACAGTTGAGGACTCTCATTTTAAATCTGTTCTACAGTAGCCTTGTTCTCCTGCACCTGGCTAGTCTAGAACTGATTTAAAGTGAGAGTTGTCAAGAGCAATCCTAGGTGAATGCCTCTGGCAATCAAGAGCACATCTAGCTGCTTCGTTTCTGGGCTCCATATACAGTTCTGGCATGCCAATATGCTGACTCAGTGCTGACAGGCAGACCTGAGTCCTAGGATGAAGGCACTATGAATGATAGCCAGAGAGACAATGCCAAAAGGGAGATTCTCCTGGGACACGGAGTAGGCACAGCTTACAGCCAACTGTTATTTGAGATTAATGAGACATCCAGCAAGACACCCTATGGTGGGGAAGCACAGCTGTACTTCCCAAGAGAGGAAACCGAAATGTTTACATCCTGAACCCAAGGAGAACCTATTACATAGGACTGCCATTTGTAGCATCCCAACGGATTTCAGATGCCTGTATAGGATTGCTCTCCCCACCACCACCATTTATATTACTTGTCTTCTTGTATTCCTCTTGTCTCTTCACATTTGGTTGGCTGGCAGTTGTGCTGTTCCAAATTAATCTACAGGACTCTGTAGTCTGGAGATCAGCTGTAATTCTGGGAGATCCCCAGGCCCCTCCTGGAGGCTGGCAGCTCTATGTCTTAATGAGTGGTTTACTGTAAGCATAAGCAATGATTTCTGGTGATGACATACAAGGCTGAATTACTATTAAACTCAACTTGAACCTGTGGGTGATTTATGCTCAGGGTGAGCGGAGCAACTCAAACGACTGCTTCGCCAGGCACAAATTCAACTGACTTGGGGGGGGGGGGGGGGAGTCATCCTGGATTCAGAACAAAGAAATCAGAACAATATCTGAACGGTTCAGAGGAATGTCATTCTGATTTGCAAAGTCAGCAGAGACAACAACATTCTTATTGTCATCGTATAAATGTTTTCAAATCTCATGGCTATACTTGACACTGGGGAAGATCCATAATCGGATACACAGGAAGGTACTTTAGTGGCAAAAAAAATTGTAGAAGGGGCTTGATTTGGGTGGGGGCCACAGCACTAGGGAAGGGGGTTTAACTCCCCCCCCCCACTATTTCTCTGATCAGTAATAGCCTTTCAAAAGGCCAGTCTTTCTTCTTAAACCAATTCAGGATGAACCATTTGAACCAGGGAAATGTCACGGGTAAGGGGAGCTAAATCTCCATATCACCCCCCATACCCCAGGCCTTTTTGTAACTAAAAATATACATACTGCTGCTGCCTATTGCTCTTTGGTGTTTATTATTATTTCCTGATATGCTTTGATAGTTGATGTTTTATTCTGTTTGCTTCATTTTGTGGGTTGATTTTAGTGTAGCTGGTAAGCAGGCCCATAACCAGGATTTTGTACTTCGGGGGGGGGGGGGCTTTAAATAAGTCAGAAGGCACTGATGTCACAAAATTAAAATTAAAAATTAAAAAACTCACTTTTGCAGCGTTTGCACTCTGCCTGCCTATGTGGGGAAGCAAGCTGCACTTGGGGAAGAGGCGGGGGGGGGGGGCAGAGAGCCAGGGGCCAGATGGAAGTCGTGGGGCCTTGGCAGGAAGCCAGGGGGGCAGGCCCCGAAATGCCCCACTGTAGCTATGGGCCTGCTGGTAACCCTCCCTTCAGACTTTCAGGTGTGAGTGTGCAGTAACAGTTTAAAAAAAAAATCTTAAGGTTGCTGCAAGGCTAGAGGTGCAGTAATTGTCACCCATGTATAATGTTCATATTGCCTCTTTCGTTCCAATACAAAAGAAAGGAAAATGTTTTCAGAGGGCCCCTCTCCAGGCAAGAAAAGCGGAAGCTCCTTCTGTCTCAGTCTGCTGAGACTAGGTGACTCTGCACTAAGCCTTTAAATATAAAGCATGAGAAAGCATAAGTAAATCCCTCATGCAGACAAGCAACTCTACGGGGGGCAAAGGGGTGAGCAAAATGTGAGGAAGGAAGGAGCCTGGAGCTCAGCAGTGGTGCCACCAGCAAAGCCTTCAGCAGCCCTAATTGAGTTAAAGTTAGTGTAGAGCAAGAAAATTAGAGGGAACAACAAAGACATGGTCTTCCTCTTTGCAGAGGTGGCTCCCCTAATTACACATCTCTGCCAGGAACCAGTGGGCACCTCACCCTCCTTGTGCCTCCAGCCCTTTCCCCAGCAGGCACCACTCAGCCTTCAGCAAGGGAGTGAGATTTCCACACAGAAGGTAAAGAGCAGACAAGAGAGAATCATCTCAGGACTTCAGGCGACGGAACGCTTCTTTTTGCTAGCCCGTCCCGTCCTTGAGGCATGTACCAGGTTGCAGTTTTAAAAAGAGCACAGAAAAGAACTCCCATACACTCAAATGAAACAAAAACGTACATCAAAACCTCATTACAAAAATATCCCCAGCTACCAAGACCCAGTTCCAAATAAAGGTTTTACAACCCTTCTGAAAGCTGCTGATCCCTGGGCTTTTGTGAAGTCTCCCTACTTCAACAATTGTGGTTGGAGATGGAACTGCCTCTGCATGCCTGTCTGAACTTGGCACGTGAATCGACTTGCCAAGAGGGTGGGCATGGCTGATCTCTAGGGAGAAGATGGGGGAGGAGATGAGCTCTTAAAATTGTGTGTGTGGGGGGGTTTATTTTAAGGGACGTGCCTTCTGAAATATTGCTATTTATCCCTGAATGTCACAGTACTACTGATGAAGACAGATGTCCTATACTTCAAATCCAAAGCTACAGTGTGCCTTGCTGCTAGCATTTGAATCTGGCAGCTACGTGGGAGGTATTGCCAACTTTACATGCATACATATTCATATCCTTTAGTGTTGCACATTGACAAAAAAGCCAGGCTTGACTCTTTGTTCTCTTCTGATGCCAGCCCAATAGATGCCACTCTTGTTCTGATAGGGGTCCTCTGTCTATCAGCTGCGTGACAAGAAACCATTCAGCAGGTTCAGCCCATCATGAAGTTGTCATGAGCAAAGAAATCCTTCTTGAAAAATAATTTGGCTGCCCACTGTTAACCACTGAGCCCATCATCCAGACTAGCTAAATACTGCCATTACCTAGGCAATTACCAATAAAGAGCAAGGGACTGGGAACTAGCGATGTTCGAACTGCTCAGATACCTACTGGTTTGACCCACATCCTATTTGCCGGTCACAAACAGAGCACTGATTTTTCAGTGGACTGCTTGCATGTTGGTTGGCCAGCTCGTGGCTGTTCTGCAGGTAACTTCGCCGTGTTCCTTTCTAACACTGCACGACAATGCCATCAGCTCTTTGTGCATGCACCTGCTCACACAGCTGGATTGTGTTCTAGTCCTCCCTTGATGTACCTTTAGTCCACTCAGCAGGTAACTGTTTAAAGGTTGCTTCTCCCTTGTACTACTAGAGGACTTTATCAACTTTTTTTTTTAATCGGCAATTGCTATTGTACTAATTTGCACTGACATTCTAACAATCTGTGGCCTCCATCTCTCTGAATCCCCAGCTTTCATTAAGGGAAAGAGTAAGTCCGATATAATGAAAGCTGCTTTTTCTTTTCTATTTTCTTGTTAAAATTGAATATATTAGTTTTAAAAAAGGAAAGCTGCTTTAATGAGAGCTGGGAATTCAGAGAAACTGGTTGTTTGTGGCCACAGATGGTTAAAGTCTCAGTGCCATCACAATCACTAGTTCGTTGAAGACTGAAAAAGCTCTCTGGTGGCAGAGAGGAAAAATGGAGGCACAGGGGGCGGAGGCAAGGAAAGGGCAGGGAAAACTGCCATGTGGATGCTCCATTGCCACTGTTTAGGCCTCCGCATGGTGTTTCACAGTTAAATCAGTCACAAATCATATAAATCAGTCATAAAGAAACATGATTTTAACAAATCCTAACATTTGTTCATCTAAGTATTCCTTAGCAATGTTAATGTTTAATATTAACAATTAATATTTCAGCTCATGTTCAGTTCAGAAAAACCTAATGCAAACCTGTTCAGCAGGCATTGAGTTGTTTAGTACCAAACCAAACAGACCTGGTGATGAGCTCACATCTGATCATCACAGCTGAACAAGTTAAGCTCAACTGTTGAACATGTTCAATGTGAAATTCATGGTGTCCTTGTTTGGGATTCACAGCATGACAATATTCCTTCATCTGTAAAATCTTCATCCCATCTCCTTCATCTGTAAAATAAAAACAGCCATTAAAAAATCTCTCTCTGATTGAGGTAATAAATTAAATTGATGAGGTGAGCCCATTCTGGGTTTACTCAGGTTTGCAGCTTGGATGTGTTGCCTTACAGCTAGCATGGGTGCTGGATGAACGGGTAGTTACCTGTGCCCTGAAGCACTGTTCATTAACTAGATATAATCCTCTGCTTGTGGCTCTTCTTTGAGGATCAGGATTTGGCATCATCTATGGTTTCAGCTGAAATTCCATCTGCTGTAACATGTGCAATCACTATACCTAATGGTAAACTCTCTGCCCCCTGTGCAGATAACGAAAACTGTATCATGGGGAAACCCACAGGTAAGGAACGGTTCTCTACCTACTTGGTGGGCTCCTCAGCTATGCAGTAAGATAATTTTTGAAAGACAATGAAAAAAACTAGCCTGTTGCAGACGGAACATGCTTCAGAAGGGACCTAGTGTTGACAGCAGCTGCGTGTTAGAGGAAAAAGGGGAGAGGGAGGAGAAATCACTGTGCTCAAGGCATTGAGAATTTAGAGAATCTTGGAGAGGGAGATTTTGGGAGTGGGAGTGGGATTTCCAAATAGTTTATTCCTCTGAGATTCCTTAGGAGTCCTCGGCTGGTAACTGTTCTATTGAAAAGCATAGAGCGCAAGCACACATTCCAGCAATGCTGTGACCATTGCACCGGCTCCCATCTTGGCTCATTTTAAAGTTTCAGGGTATGGCCTGGGTCTTGCATACCAGTGGAGGTGCCTCTACCCCTCAAAATAAATAAATAAGTAAATAAATAATCAATCAGACTCTGGTGCATTTAAATGGTTAGGAAACAGGTTCCTGATCTCCTCACATCAACATTCAGATGGGATGGCATATCCTTAGTTGAAACGGGGGAAGGGCCCCTGCAGAGAAAACATCTCTGTACCATTCACAATTCACCCTTTGGCCCTTTAGCCTATGTGCAGAACAAGACTAAGAGGTTGACTCCACGTCATTCCATGACAATGTACTTTACAAACATGAGCTCCCCCTGTACACAGAGGTCACGAGCCATCACACTCAATCTTTTCAACACATTCATAATGCAGTAAGTAACCCTTTTCACCAAGGACAGAGTTGGGTATCCAAGAGCAAACATAACAAACCTATGTTCCAATTGTTCTTGGGAGGCACAGCTTAGAGGGAGCATTGGCTAGGATACCTGGTGACCTGTGATTTAAGTGCTAATGTTCCTTACAAACATTACACAAAGGCATGGATGAGACAACATCACTTGAATCACAGAGACCTGTTTTTTTGTTTATTGTGTATAATGGCCCTAAATTTAGGGAGTTTACCCATTGAGATTTCTTGAACCTGAACAAGAAGTAACAGTCGGTCAGATAAGAACAGCATTCAGGCAATATTAGGTATTTTTAAAATACCAAAGTTACAATAGTGGGGGAGGGGCAAGTGTGCCATTTTATCTCTGATCCTGGGGGTAAAAGCAAAACATTTGCCTCTGTGGGGGACAGAGGTCAGAATATTTGGTCAGAATATATGCTAACTTTAGAGTTGGGAAATATTCCTGCCACTTGGATTATCTGCTGGATCTCTCTCTGTCTCCCTTTCTCTGCACTCTCCCCACCCCCTTCCCATTGCCTTCACTTTGTTCAGCTGTGAGAAACAAGACAGTGAGATAAGTCACCACTTTTTGACCAACAGACCAGGTATATTAAATCAAAGTAGAGGAGATCTAGTTTGGATTTTGATTTATTTCTGAAAGCACCTGTTAATGAATATCTGAACACATACCCTTATAGCATTTTGCCGTGCTAATTTAGAGAATCTCCCCGGACACCTAATCCTTCCACCTCCAAGGCTTGTTCTACACACGCCGTCTCACTGAGTGAGGCAAGCTCTTTTTCCTGGCACTCTCCTCAGTGACGACGCAACCCATACAAGAGAGAGAGAGGCAACCAAGGGCTGCCCAGCCTGTGGTTTCCTTTGAGTGTCCAAAAGACAAATAGCTTAAAGGGGTGTCTGAGACCTGAGGAAATGAAACAGGTAGTGGCATGTCAGGAAGCATGGATCTTGCTACTGTGACAGACTTGTGGGACTCCTGCCAGTCCAACATTATAGACATGTCTGCTGAGGGAATACCTTGGAGCAAACCAGCCAGACCTTAGCTTGGAGGGAACAGTTTCTTTTGTTAACAAAATTGGTAGTAACATGACATTCCTCACCTTTATATGATTCTACATCTTACATCAAGGAAATGAGCAAGTATATTGAGCTATAGAAACAACTGTTTAAATCCTGTAATGTTAATTATAAAGCCATGGTGACCCCCTGTGCCCCCCCAGCAAACACTACATATTGTGCCTTGCCTTGCTGTGCCAGAGTTCCATCCAATTCCCTGTTAATCGGGAAGACCTTCTCTGACACAGGGCCAGCCATCAGAGGTTAGCATGGGCTTCTACTGAGGCCTTCAACATGGTGGGAAGCCCACTGCCATCCAGATACATTTGGCCTATTCCCACCAGATCACCCCCGAGGCTCCAGTCATGTCCATAAGCACCTTTGGGGGTGATTTCCCATTTCTTGGCAGGAAAGGTGCCTGTGGTAAGCAACAGAACTTATTCATTTAATTAGTTTATTTAGAATATTTCTGTGCTGCCTCTTCAGAGTCCTGCTTGAGGTGGCTTACAGTTAAAAGCAAAAGCAGCAGAAAAAAACGCAAGCAGCTTGACTTTTTTTTGTTCTTCCTTCCTACCAGGCATCTATCCGACAAAGAAGCAGGAGGTCACCCCCAAAGCACGCTGTGATATTGCATGGTCCTCTGGAACAATCTATCCACTGGAGGATGGAGATCAGTTTGTCCTAGGGTGGCCAGGTCCACCACCACCACCCCGCCACCAGCAGGGGATGGGGGGGGGGGGGGTAGAGTTGCCAGATCCAGATTGGGAAACTTCTGGAGATTTGGGGATGGAGCCTGGGGAGGACAGGGACCTCAGTCGGGGAGAATGACATTGAGTCCATCCTCCAAAGCATCCATTTTCTCCTGGAGAACTGATCTCTGTAGTCTGGAGGTGAGCTGTAATTCTGGGGGATCCCCAGGACCCACCAGGAGCCTGGCATCCCTAGGTCACTGTCCAGAAAACCCACAAAATTAGTCTGATGTGATTTTACCTTGTACCTTTGGTCATTTGCAGACCAACTCAGCTAGCTACCCGTATTCAATATATGACCCCATAGCTTGAGATTCTAGCATTACCAACTCAGGCTGGGGAAATTCCTGCAGTTAAGGAGGGGCGTGCCTGAAAAGGATGGAGTTTGAGTAGGAAGCTATGTAGGGATGTGATGCCATAGAGTCTGTCCTCCAAAGCTCCAGTTTCCTCAAGGGGAACTGATCTCTGTATTTTGTAGATCAGTTCAGTTGTAATTCCAGGAGAACTACAGTCTTTACCACGGGGCTGGTAACTTTAGGTTCTCATCTGCACAGACTTATGCGAGCCAGTTTGGTGTAGTGGTTAAGTGTGCAGACTCTAATCTGGGAGAACCGGGTTTGATTCCCCACTCTTCCACTTGCACCTGGCTGGGATGACCTTGGGCAAGCCATAGCTCTGTACCAGCTGTTCTCTCAAGGACAGTTTGGGAAAGAGCTCTCTCAGTCCCACCTACCTCACAGGGTGTCTGTTGTGGGGAGCGGAGGGGAGCGGAGCGGAGGGGAGGGGAGGGGAAGGGAAGAAAAAGGAGTTTGTAAGCTGCTCTGAGTCTCCAAGTGAGTGAAGGGTGGGGTATAAATCCAATCTCCTCTTCTTCTTAAAGAAACATTTTGCACAGCTGTTGTTGTTTTTCCTTTCCCCCTTCAGGAGGGTTAGACTTGCCACTAGCTTGGGAAATTCCTGGAGATTTAGGGGTGCTCCTGGAGAAGGCAAAGTCTGGGTATGAAATTCTGCAGGGATGTAATACCACTCTAGGACTTCTGTTTCTCCCAGTTTCTATGGTATGTCATAGGGTCTGCTTTCTGAAGCTACTATTTCCTCCAATGGAACTAGGGTTGCCAGCCTCCAAATGGGGCCTGGAGATCTTCTGCTTTTACAAATGGAGAAAATGGCTGCTTTGAAGGGTGAACTCTATGGCATTGTACCATGTTGAGGTCCCTCCCTTCCTCAAACCCCACCCTTTCCTGAATCCACCCCCAAAGTCTCCAGGTATTTTCTAACTCAGGGCTGACAATCCTACGTGGAACTAATTTCTGTAGTCTGGGGATCAATTGTAATTCCAGGAGAACTCCAGGCCTCACAGTGAAGTTGGTAAACTAGTTAATAAAGACTTGAAAGGATGTTTACTTTTGTTGCAGTAGACTAACAGAGCTACCCCTCTAGAATTACTGAAGAGTATGAGAGAAGAGAATTCTTAGAACTAAATCTCACAATGTGCTAGGGTTACCAGGCCTCTGCCCTCAACCCTGGGGGAGGTTTTGGGAATGGAACAGGGGGAAGGGAAGTGTCAGTGCCATGATGTTCTAGGAATTCTCCAAAACTCTGTGGTTTTACTATAGAGTTCGGGGGGGAATTCCTGGAGTGCCAATAATGTCAAGCAATGTGCCCTTTCCCCCGCTAATGGGGATGCAGCAGCATGGGCGGGAATTTGCTTAGCAGAACTGGGCACCAGGTAAGCCTTCAAACAGCAGGTGAGCGGACAAACGTAGATCTGAACCATAATGGTATGGAGACTGCAAGTGGAAGACAGCATAATGGAATGCCATCCATAAAACAAGAGCTTTGCAAAACAGCACTTTAGGGAAAAGGCTATTATCTAGCCCTTTTCTCAGATACCTCACATTTTTGGAGGAGCGTTCAGTCACAGGAGCTACCACCTGCGGTCGTGAAGTGGTACAGTCTAGACACAGGTTTGCTAAGACCCTATCTGTTCTTTGTGAGGAATTATGCCTTAGACACTGAGAATTCTTGAGAGAGAGGATCTGTATGCTAATACATTTTAAAAGAGTTTTCCATTTTGTTCTCATGGAAGCACTAAAATGGAAGATATTGGCTGCTTCTGAAAGCAGGTGACAGGACTGACGGGCCACTGACCTGCCCTGACAGAAACTTTTTACATTCTCATACTGAGTGAGATGCAGATTGCCAGCAGGGCCCAACTGTGGGGAAATGAATGACCTTGGACAGAGGTCAGTAAGCAGAGGAAGTGGAGAGTGCCTCAGGGCTCTGGATGGAAAGGGATAAGAACTGTGGAATTTCTGCCCTGCCCCAGACCTGCTGGGACATGCTTCTAGAATGTTCTGAGAGTGACAGAAACTGGCTGGATGTCAGCTCTCCACAATATATGGATTATGGATATGCTCCCATTGCAATCTTCCCTGAAGGAAGGATTCACCTCAGCTAAAGCCATGAAATGGAAACCTGGGAATGCAATAGGGCAGCTGGAGTGTATTATCTAATTTTCTATAGTAACTGTTCCTCCACGCTGCCTCCTTGAGCCTATAGAGATGATCAAAGGATCCCAGAGGCATCTGGTTGCCCCCCCAGGCAAAACAACTGGACTAGATCCAGCACACATTTTATATTTTTAACAGAAGGTGAAGAAAAAGGAAATTTAGAAGTGAAATCAATAACTAGGACTGGAACACCTAATTAAAAGTCATTACAAAAATGTAAGAGACCCCCCAATTTCTATGTATTATGTACTTGTTTTCTTTTTTATGTTTTATACGTCCGTTTTTTTTAAAAAAAATAGTTTTATTATAACACAGTCACCTTATAGAACCTTCATAAATGTGCCCTGTTACTCCTTATGAAAGTCTTTCCTTGCTGTGAATATTCTCTCCTGAATTTGATGATCAGAAATTTATATACTCTTTTTGAGTATACTCTTTTTGAGTATATTCCCCTCTGCCTCAATCCTTTCTTCTAATAAAGGTAAAGGTGAAGGTTTCCCTTGCTCGAAAGCCAGTCGAATCCGACTCTACTGGGCGGTGCTCATCTCCATTTCCAAGTCGAAGAGTCAGCAATGTCTGAAGATGTCTCCGTGGTCATGTGGCCAGCGGGACTTGATGCCAAGGCGCACAGAACACTATATTATTTTTGTATTCTATTTGTCTCCCTGATGGGAATCCAAAGTGGTTTACAAGATTGTGACGGGCCTTTTCTAACAACTGAGGGGACTCACAGAGTCTAGTAGACTTTTATGATTTTCCAGCGGTCATTTCGAGCAGGAACGCCGTTCCAGGAGTAACAAGCCCAGGAGCGGGCACATATGGTGATGCACTGTGGAAAAAAGCAAAAGCATACTAACTTGATCTGTATTTTCATGCTTGTTGTAGGGTAGCTTTCCTGCAAGAGCAAGGGAAACCAAAGTCTTTAGTCAAAGTGTAAAGCTGGCTCACCAGCTCTGAGTTGGGAAATACCTGGAGATTTTGGGGGTGGAGCCTGAGTGGTGGGTGTTGCCTTCGGACACACTTCCGGTGATGTCAGGGGGTGTGGCATATGCAAATAAGTTATGCTAATGAGTTGTGCTAACGAGCTCCTGCACCTCTTTTTCTATGAAATGACCCCTGGTGCCGGGGAACTAAATGTGTTTTAAACTATAAACCTTCCTCTCAGTTACCAGGTGTTTTTAAGGTAACTAGTATATAGGCTTTGGGTTTGCTACCATGAGGTAAGTTTTGTGATGAGCAGGGCTATTTTTGGGCAGGAACGCAAAGGAACAGAGTTCCGGCTGGCTTCTGAGTTGGCCACGCCTACAGCCTCCCCCCCCCCACACTCAGGTTCCCCAGGCACCTCACAAGCAGTGGGGCACCAGGGGAAGCCAAGTCGATCCAGGGAGGGAGGGCAGTTTAAATTGCTTCCCCTCCTCGGGTTCCCCATGCGCCCCGCAAGCCACGGGGCACCTGGGGAAGCCGATCCTGGGAGGGAACGGTGCTACTGGGGTGTGTGGCCTAATATGCTAATGAGTTTCTGCTGTTGGGTGTGGCCTATTATGCTAATGAGTTCCTCCTGAGCTTTTTCTACAAAAAAAGCCCTGGTGATGAGCAAGTAGAATACAGAGATCACGGAGGCAGGATTTGTATATAAACAACACAGCTCAGCTGAGTGGCTGTTGTCCCCTTCAGGGGCAGGACAGCCTCCTGTCCATCACATCGCCTCCTCCATTTTATCCTTACAAAAACAACCCTGTGAACAGAGGTTAGGCTGAGAACCCTATGAGATAGGTTAGCTGAACTTCCATGGCAGTGTGGGGAGCTGAACCTGGGTCTCCCAGTCCAATGTTCTAATCATTATTCAATACTATTAAGAGAATAAATATAAAATCAAAGTGATTTCTGTTCAGGTCAGGACTTTAGGCCTTTTTTATGCGCTTGTATTGTTGGGATCTGTGTGGGAAGAAAGAGTCCATGTTGGAAATTGTGGTTAGACATTTCCTGATAGTTTTGAAGGTCTCAAGCATTTGGGATTAATCTCTTGAATTTAGCAGTAGATTACAAATTTCCATGACCCAGCGTGTTCCCTCCCCATAGGCTCAAGGATCTGAAGCCAAACCAATATCCCAGACATATTTTTGAAGACAGGCCTGCAATTCCAAACCCACTCAACCCCCTGATACCTTAAAACATCTTTCTGAGTATCACTGTTGAAACTCCTCCTCCTCCTCCTCCTCCCCAGCTGATGTGACTGCTTTGTACAATGAAACAATATCAAGAACATTTAGTTGTGTCAGAAATCACAATGCGGATTAAAACCACTTAATGTTTCAGAAATACAGCTGAGCCAGAATTGCCTGAGAATGAGGGGTTCCATAATACTTCTCTTGGTGACAAGCCAGGGGTCTGTTTTTGTGAACTGGCTGGTATTTTGTCCCCAGAGGCCTATCATATCCAGAATTGGCTTTTGACATGGAAACAAAAACAGGAGAGTCAGTAACCATAAACTGCCTTCAACATCACTTTGCATTCTGTCCAGCAGTGCTGAATAAAGTTTGAACGTTACCCTTCTCACTGGACTACGTAGCCTGTCTTCTGGTGCAAGCATGGGGAAGAGTTCCAACAAGCAGAAACTAATATAGAACTACAGCTTCTGGAAGCCATTCCAGAGCAAACCAAGAACCCAGGATTCCTGTCTTTTGTCATGTAGGGATGTGCATCAGCATTTCCAAGCTGAATTAATACCCGAATCATGATTCAGGCATTAGTTAAGCCAAATCAGATTCTCTGATCTGATTTGGCTTACTGATAAGAGAATCCCAAAGTAATTTGCAAATCCTGATTTTTTTTTGGCTCCATTACACCATATGGGGTCCTTATAGTCAATGGCAAATCTCCTAGGATATATTCAGTGGGCTGGGTGGGAGGGGGGTTGAGGTAGAAGCACCAAATTTGCAGTGTAGCTGCTGGAGCCTCTCCCCAGTAGAACTACCAGGTTTCAAAAAGATTGGACCAGGGGGTCCAATTCTACAGGCAACCATCCTCCATTATTTCCAACATACAACAAGCCCAGCAGATTCTCCCAGAGAGTCTCTACAGTAGAAAATGAGGTGTGGGGAGGGGGCAGATTTGAATTTAGTCCTGTTGGGGTTTGGCGCTGCCACAGTGGTACTGGTTCTGCTGGGCACATTGCACTGGTTCTGCTGCTGGCCTTGAAAACTGCCTACAGTTTCCCTGCCTACACTACACTTTCTACTGTAGAGACTCTCTGGGAGAATCTGCTGGGCCTGTTGTATGCCTACCTTGCTTTCCCCCCACCTTTGGAAACAATGGAGGATGGGGGCACCCTCTTTGGATGCCCATAAAATTGGACCCCCTGGTCAAATCAATTTGAAACTTGGGGGTTATTTTGGGGAGAGGCTCCAGCAGTTACACTGCAAATTTGGTGCCTCTACCTCAAATCCCCTCCTCCCAGCCCACTGAATATATCCTAGGAGACTTGCCATTGACTATAATGGCCCCATAGAGTATAATGGAGCCAGAAAAGTCAGGATTCACAAATTTTACTTGAATTCCAATACAATACTGATATTGGAATTTGGGTTTTCAAGGCAATACTAAAAGTTCAAATCCAAAAAAATACTGATTTCCCCCCCTTGCACATCCCTATACCTCAAAGCTTCCAGGTCTCTGAGAGTGTAGCTATATTGCTGCACATTCCAGTATGGCCTTGGAAATGGAAATGGAAGTGCAAGTGGTAGGAGGATGGACAAGAAGGAAAAAAAACCCTGTTGTTACAGCATTAACTACTAAGGAAAGACCCAAAAGAAGCACAAACATTCTTTAAAATCATCTTTATATTTTACTTTCTCAAATCTGATAGTTACATTGACCTAATATGGAATCACTCTGGGATCAGTAACAGACTGTGTATTTATTAATGTGTCTTTATACAGGGAAAGCAGGCTGAATATATCTGGGTGATGAGAAACTGATAACCATTATGCAGGGACACACAAAGGGGCCAGTTTCAAATGTGAAGAGCTTTCCAAACCAATTGCTTCCATGTATACAATCCTTCCCCTTTCCCATTCACACATGATCTCTAGGAAGACAGAAAGGAACCAGTTCTTTTTGATTAGATGCCACAGCAGAGTGTACCCAAAACAATTGCGAGTTTATATCCCAGAGCCTGGCAAAGGTTTCAGGTTAGGCCCCCAGCTATGAATATTTGAACTGCCCTACACCATTGTGCAAATCCCTCAGAACCTGTGCCAGTGAGTTTTTGAGAGAGCCAAGTTAGTTCTTGGCAAAGACTGGTAGGATAACTTGCAAATAGAAGCTGGGATTGTTTAAGCAGAGCATCCTTCTAAAGGGAAGACAGCTGTGACAGCTGGGCCACTCAATACACTGCCTTGGGCATCACTGGCATCCAGCTTTGGGCACTGCAGCAATCAGAACGTAAGCAGAGCCTTGCTGGATTGGGCCAAAGCTCCATGTAGTCCAGTGTCCTGTTTTTAACAGTGGCTGGCCAGATGCTAAGATTCTAACAAGAGCATGAATAAGGTGACAACTCTCACTTCTTCTTTCCCTGAGGAAGTGGCATTAATGGAGGTTTAATTTACTGTCGCAACTAATCACAATAGTTAGACTTATAAGAACTTTAGAATATTATTTCATAAAGATGTGTAGAAGTAAGAACCTGTTATTATGTTATTACTATGGTTTGTTAATAAAATATATATTTTTAAAAATGACATTAGAGTAGCTCTGCTGGATCAGACCAAAGGTCCATTTAGTCTAGCAACCTTTTTTTCCATAGTGGCCAATCAGATGCTACGGCACACACCCGGTGGGGGCCCGGGGGCCAGTGTCTCCTGTTACTGCTGCTCCCATCAACTACCATTCAGAGCCGTGTTGTTTCTGAAAACCACCATGCCTAATAGCGATTGAGAGACTTTTCCATCACTTGGTTTAATTCCTTTGTAAAACAAGAGGCCATCACTACATCCACAGGCAGTGAATTCCGTAAGTTAAATTATGCATTCTCCACACACCACTTTCAAGGCTCTATAAAACTATGCAAAATAGATAAAGAGAACCTTTTCACCCTCCCTTTCTCCATTCATTTCCCCACTGTTACGGGAGAGGATAATATGCACCACAGATTTCTCCAGCCTCCTTTTAAAGCTCTCTAAATGAACGGCCATCATTACAACCACATGGAAAGCATTATGTCTCCTGGCGGGTGCATCAGTCTACAGCTGAAAGTGCAGAAGGCCAGTGCTGGGTTTAGGGGATTCTCACACTGGAAGCAAGAAGCCAGCCCCTCCCCATTCTGGACTAGAACTCTTTAAAAAAGAAGAAATGACGCAGATTGGGTTGCCAACTCCAGTTTGGGAAATTCCTGGATATTTGGGAGTGGAGTTTGGGAAGGGCAGGGTTTAGGGGGAGGGAGCGCAGTCATGGAGTCCAGGTCAAAAGCTGCCATTTTCTTCAGGGGAATTGTTCTCAGCTGGAGGTTAGCTGTGGTGTAGGGAGATGTCCCTGTCCCTGTGACATCGGACAGTGTATGACAAGTGAGCCCGACCTTGCTGGGTCCCCCTCTTTTCAATCACAGCCTGACCTAAGTACTAAATATTGAGCACCGTGACCAGCTGACAGGAATTATAACAAAAGCTGACTGTATGTTGAGAAATAATCACTAGCACTTTAATATGTATTATATTCTGCTTTTAAAACTTTGTATTAATGATTTTTTTACTGTGTACAGAATTGCTATTCCACATTGTTTATACTGCTGTAAGCTGCCCTGAGCTGGCTTTGCTAGAAGGGCGGGGTAAAAGTTTAACGAATAAATAAATAAATTCCAGGCCCCACCTGGAGTTTGGCAGCCGAAAACACAGGAACACCACTTATCCTAGAATATTATTGCTTATGCTAAGGAAATGCTATGCATTGCTTCACAATAAAGTTGGCTTTTCCTCAGCACCTTTTACAGTTCTGCAGGGCCTGCAAGACGGAGCTCTTCCACCAGGCTTTCAATTAAGGAGCCGCCCTCACTACAATCACTAACAAGTATAGCACAGATCCTGGCCCTAATCTTTGACATCTGGCCTGTGCCACCATGGAATCTGGAAGATTACCAAGCTGAAAAAGCTGTAAAAACTGTATGCAGTCTTCTGCACGTCATCTTGTAATTAAGGATATACCGCAGCACTTTATGATTTTATGCTCTTGATCCTGTTTGTAATTAAACTGCTGAACTGTTGAAATGTTTCTATATTTTTATGTGGATTTTAATGATTATTAACCAATGTAAGCTGCTCTGAGCCTGCTTGTGGGGAGGGCGGGGTATAAATTAAATAAATAAATAAAATGGAGAAGAGAGAATCATGTCAGCTGCCCTGAGCTCCTTGACAGAAGGGCAGGAAATGGATTAAAAGGTGCTCAACAGACAGCAGCCCCAAAATAATGTGATGTGATGAAGGGCTTATTACCTTACCACTCCTGCCTCTGTTATCAGCTACACAGCACATGTATAGCTTGCAGCCCCTTGGATCCCTTCTGACGACTGACAGGTGAGGAGGTGGATCCACTTGATGCAACTAACATGCTGCACAAAAGCACCCCAAACAAAAGGAATGGCAACAACAATAGTGTCCCAGCAAAGAGGCTGGAGTCTCCTGAGAGGAAGCAAAGCTGATCTTGGAGTGCAGCAGAAGGGAGTGCAACGCACAAAAGGAGGCAGACAGCCGAAGCAGGTTGCGGCTCTACAGCTGGGCTACCTCAGCCGTCCTGCTGTGGGTGAGACACTGAGCGACGACCACCCACATGGCTGAACAGAGTCTGCCTCATCCTATGTATTCACAAAGGGAGTAAGATGCTCTCCCACCCTCCAACTCCCCTCCTCCTGTCCCCCCTCCCCACCTCTCAGGAGGAACAGCAAAGGCATGCCCACTGTTTTGTTTCCAGCAGCTGTTGCTGGGGGGAGGCCTCTGCATCAACAAAAGCAGAAGGGGAGAAAAGGAGAGTGGCAGAAAAAGCAGGAGGGAGCAGAGAATAAAAGACTCCAGTGAGACATCAGGGCCAGGCTGGCCAGGGCACTTGCAGGGTAACAAGCGCAGCCTTTGTCTGCCACCGTAGAGCAGGCTGAGGGCACCAAAAAGCAGCCAAGCTGCAGGAGTTCCCTGGGGGGAAGACAGACAGCTTGCAGGGTCTGATGTTCATCCTGAGAAGCAAAAGACAATGCTCCCCCATATGCCATCCTGCCCAAGTATGCAACGTCCAGTTCTGTACTGCAGTGCACATGGAGAGATTCCTTGCCAGCTTCTTCATTTGTACCTCAGAGGCCAGGGGAAATGCAGAGGACAGACAACTGATGCCTACCCTAAAGCTGAGCACAGCTGCATCAGTGCTCTTGCACTGGGTTGCAATACAGTTAAGTTGAGCATCCATACACACATTATATATAGTCAGGGATCATTTTGTAGAAAAAGAGGTGCAGGAGCTCATTAGCATAACTCATCAGCATAACTTATTTGCATATGCTACACCACCTGACATCACCGGAAGTATGTCAGAAGGCAAAAAAGAAGAGAGAGAGAAAAGGGGGGGGGGGGGGAGAGAGAGAGAGAGAGCTGGCAGAGAGGTGACAGCTACTAATCCAAGCCTCAGAAATACCACTATTCTGGGAGGATAGCTTCAGTGGTAGCTGAAGCCTTCAGAAGGCTGGTCAGAGGAACAAGGACCTTTCCAGGGGGTGGGGTCATTTTGCTGCAGCCATGACACAAGCAGGCATTCCCCTGCTGGGGGGGGGGGGGGGGGCTGGCACCAACTCCCGGAGCTGAGCTCCCCCGAGCTCCTGATCAAAATGACCCCTGTATATAGTGCCGTAAAGATTTCATAGGCCAAGTATGCCCTGGTGCACAGTCAATATTAAACCAGTTGATGGGGTCAGAGCCTGAAAGTATGGAGTAAATATATCTTAAAAGGAGGTGGGGGCAACACAGTAAAGTGACTGTGTCTGGCACCGTGTGACAGCCTAGTAACACATGATGTGCTATTTGTGTGGTGTGTGTGTTTGTGTGTCAACAACAGGTACAAGGTCTGTACCAATGAGGCCAGCTACCTGTTTAGCAAATAAGATGGACTAAAGGAATATCTGATCTCTGAACAGCAAGGATTGAGACCGTGCACCTGAATCCTTTTATCAAGCACACACTGAAGTGTTTGCATGATAGCTTCACTACAAACTTTGTTTGCAACTAAGCTGACATTGACTGCAAGACTGCAGAAAATGGATAAGAGTGACAACACAAGAAGAATTTCTAGCTGGCCCTCTCAAGTTACATTCTCAGCACTCCAATCTGCTCATGGCATTCGTTCTCTTCCAATGAGACTCCAACAGAAGAGGGAAGAATGACCTTACTTTGCCCCCCCCCCCCCCCGCTCAAGCCATTATACAAAAGTGGAGAAACCACATTGCTCCACCACTGACTAACCATGTGCTGTGTGAGGGCTACGTGCTGTACCAGACAGGGGTGGCGCAGCTTCATCAGGTGGGGCCAGATCTACAGCAGGAGGCAAGCATCTCTGCTGCTGTGAGGTGTCTGCAGGGCAGGAACAGCTGGGCTCAGCCACAGTAAATTCTGCCTGGCCCAGATCTGAGGATGAGTAATGCGGCACTTATCAAACCATAACAAGGAAAACTTCAAGCCTCTTCAGAGAGGCAGCTTAATTACCAGCCCTTGAGGGTACTTTGGCACACTCTGAATTAGAACAATGCAGACAAACCCTGTCTCTCAAGGCGGGCATGCTTCTCAGAGCGATATTCCAGGCAGGCAAGGGTGCCAAGTCTCTGGCTCCAAAACTAGAGCGCAGGCATAGCTACAACACAGCGGCTGGTTTATTCCCCATGGTGAGGGACCCATGTGGAGCAAAAGCCACACAAGCTGACAGGCTGAAGTGAGGAGGAGGAAGGTGGCAAAATCGATCCCTCCTGCCTCTTCTGAAGAACAAAATTCCTGCCCCTTTAATAGAGGCTTAAATGGGTAGGTGTGCAGATGGGTAACATCATCTGGTACAGAGCATCCCATAATGCCTCTATGAAGGGGCTGGACATTTTTTTGCCAGACAGTCGGTAACCCTTCTGTCAGCTAGAGCTGCCAAGCCCCCTGTGGGGGCAGGGGACCCCTCCCCCAGTTCCCGTTGCCTGCCACTGCTTAGACAGGCATGGCAAAAAAATTAAAATGGCAGCACCACCTGCAGTATTGTGTCACTTCCAGTAAACACCAGGTCACAGGGTCACTCTAGGGATTGCCAGAAACTCTATGGTTTCTATAGGGAAAATCCTAGCCATGAATCTTTGGACTCATCTAGTTTGGTACTAAGTTTCAGACATAATTGCAAGTTCTGTTTCAAACTTTTACAGACCCAAATGGCTGGGACTCGGAGTCAATATTAGGGCTGCCAGATCCCCCCACGGCCACTGGCAGGGGATGGGTTTGTGGAGGTTTTTTTGCCAGATCCAGATTGGGAAACTCCTGGAAATTTGGAGATGAGTCTGGGAAGAACAGAGGCCTCAGTGGGGGTACAAGGCCACAGACTCCACCCTCCAAAGCATCCATTTTCTCCAGGGGAAATGTTCTCTGTAGTCTGGAGATGACCAGTAATTCCTGGAGATCCCCAGGTCCCACCTGGACGCTGGCATCCGTAGTCAGTATGACTGATAAAAACTTCTCATATGTTTCTCTATGACTGTATTTAAAGAGCTTTGAGGGAGGCCCTGCTTGAAGTGCCCTCTTTGTCTATGACCCAATCTGCATTCTAGCATTTGCTCTGTTGTTTTACCAAACCTACACCGGAACAGAAAAAGATGTGGCTCAAGTCACCCCTGAATGGCCATAAAATGGCCATAAATCTGTGCAGACAGCCACCATAAAACTGAGAGATCAAACGAAGTGAATGCGGCATGCAGTCTGGACACTGCCATAAAATCAATAAATGAAAGTGAAAGTGGCATGCAATGCAGAGGGGAATTTCTGTTCCAGTGTGGATTTGGTAAGACAGTGGAGCAAATGCTAGATGCAGGTTGGGCCCATGTTTAGGTGAGGAAGAGGTTCTTCTCTGTAGCTGCAGCCTCTGTACTTGGCTTCCTTGATGAAGGATACTCATCAGATTAGTTAATGTGGAAGCTTTTGTTGGGTGAAGGAGGCTTTGTTTACATAGGCCGTGGGTAAACTGGTTGGTACAGAAGCAGCTAAGAATGGATATTCAGTTTGTTTGTGCTGGGTAATTATGTTAGTTTGTTTTATTGTGTTCTAATTACCTGTAAGCTGCTTGAGAGCCTGTTTGTGGGTTAAAAGGTAGGAGATAAATTTTAGATAAGAAAACATGTTTTTGGAAGGAATACTTGTGATTTATACATGTGGATACTTTTAATAACTGATGTAATATATGTACATTTTATCCTTGGAATCATATCCAAGGACAACTTGTGCTTTTATGAATGAACCTTGAGTAGCCACTAGAGGATGGAATACAGCCTTCAGCATTCCACAAACCATTTGAACAGGACAGCTGTATATAGCTACATAGGATGCAGCCTTTTTCTGAAAGAAATGGTCTGATGAGATTAGGAATAACAGCCTCAAAAGGACGTGCTCAACATGCAGCCACTGATCATTCCTCATCAGAATTGCTCCCTTGCTTTGGACCCATATTTGGGAATGCTTCTCAAAGGCATGTTGGAAAGTGCTCTCAGACTTTTTCACCTGTGTGGCATCCCTCCCCCCCCCCCCCCAAAAAAAAGCAGAAAATGGGCAAGGAGGATCAGAAAAGCTCTGCATGACAGTCTGGCTGCATCTGGCTTCATTCATATTTTTCTGAACTGATTCTCTGAAGTTTGGGTGGGCTGAGGCTAAGCATCTGCAAAATGTGACTCAATGGCATGCTCAGGTCTGAATCACACAGTGCCAGTGTCTCATTCAGCAGCTGGAGCTGGCTCAGCAGAATCCAGAAAACCAGCTGTGTGTCTTAGGGATGGCTCGTTCTGTACAATCTATCACAGCTTCCTTGTTCTAAATCCTAAGACAAATTTTGTCTTGAAGGCTCACAAAAGACACTCAAAATTCATAGCCAACTTAGCAAGACACCTTACCTCTTTAGTGGAGGTAGCAGGTCACATCTTACCTCGCTGAGCTCTGGTGCTTGAAGCATTTTTCTTTCAGCCACTCTCCGATACAGAAAGTAAGCCTGGCTGTGAGGGGAAAAAATGCTGAAAATGATGGAACCCTGCAAGGGGAAGCTGTTTGTTTCAGGGAATTGGTGTGGTTATTTTAAAATGAAATTAAAGGTGTCAAGAGATCTCAAATCTTTTGCCATCACTGATCTGTCATTTCTTACCAGGTCTGCCCCCCCTCTGTGTGTGAGTGAGTGAGTTATTGATTGCAGAGTATTCTCATTAAGCCAGATCAGCAGAGTCTGTCTATCACTGAAGGAAGAACAAATGGTCCAACTATATTGTCCATACTGCTTCCATTTTGAAGCAATATCTACCTCTCTTCAGACCACCATGATCAGTCCACCTGTTTTGCTGTCTTCAAAAAAGCCTGTCCACTTTGTCTAAAGAGTTGTTTGCCCAAACGCTTAGGTGAACCTCAACTGGAGAGTGTGCAGGTACAAGGAAAAGGAGATTAGATTGACTAGGAAAAAGGAGGGAGCAGGCCATGTTTGGGTGACTGCGTATCAGTCATGAAGGATAATGGCTAGCTAGTTCCACCATGGAAAGATGAAACCTTAGCACAAGAAGCAAGTATAGAGAAGTAACTCAGTTGGTGTGGTCATCTCTTTAGCTGCTATTCTAAAAAGGCTTTGATCCAACCAAAGCACAGTTCCCTGTTCTGTCTCAGTCTAGCCTAAAAGAAAAACACCTCCAGAAAGCACAGCTTTTAACTAAAGAAGCCTGTCTCTAATGATACCCCAAGTTCCCTCTTTCTTGTTTCATCCTTCTTATTTGGAAAGGTATCTGGTTTGATAGCCCCTCTCAAGCCCCCTTTCTCTCTTCTCCCTTAGCCACTCCAGAAGCTTATTTCTGGCATCTCTGTTTTGCTCCAAGCCATAAATTTTTCTCTCCATTCTTATTGACCCCCATAAGAACAGCCTCCCTTGCACCTTTCATCAGATGCTCAGCTTCAGAATGCATTTGCAGAACCTGAAGGTCTAAACTCACTTGCTTCCTTTTAGGCCAGTTCTGGCCTCTGGACCTCTCTTGGATTCACCACCTGAACTGCTGCCTGGATTCCTACTTGGCACTCACCTGAATGATTCCAGGAGAGGCACACCTAAGGTCCGTGGGTGGAGACAGAGCCCTTACAGAGCCTACTTAGCAAGGGTGCCAAGTAGGAATCCAGGCAGCAGTTCAGGTGGTGAATCCAAGAGGGGTCCAAATTTTAGATAAATGCCTGCTGCTATGTGAGAAATTGGGGCAATTGCTTTTCCTGTCAGATTCAGGCGGTAGCTGTGTTGGTCTGAAGCAGCAGAACAAAATTTGAGTCCAGTGGCACCTTTAAGACCAACCAACTTTGTTGGTCTTAAAGGTGCTACTGGATTCAAACTTTGTTTTTCCCCTGTCGAGGTTTGGCAAGGCCCAGTCCCAGGGCCTGAATTTTACTTAAGACACTGAGGGCAGGAAGAGAAAGATTAATACCTCTTCCAAAGACGGAAAAATTCTCCAATAACCACTTGGCTCCTGGCCATAAGCTAATATGTCATAGAGGATGCTCTGAGTCTTGGGAGATCTTGCTTCTAGACTGGAAAAGCCAAGGAAGGAAGCTTAGCAAAAATAGGAAAAATCATAATGAGGGATCCAGGAGATTCAGTACAATTCCACTGGAAAATTCAAAACAACTGCATTTGCTAGTCAACATCCCAGACAGACTGGCCTAAATTATCCAGGGAGTTGTCTGCAGCAAGCAGAATGCACAAACAAGTACTACAAACTATGTCAAAGATGCCTGTTAAAGGCAAGGAGTTCATTTTGTAAAGCAATTCCAGATGGTTAAAACAAATGAGTAATGCCAAGTGCTACGGGGAAAGGAAATAAACAACAGGCAGTCTTACCAGTCAACACAGGACTTACAGAAAACTTCTTTCCAACCCTCAATATGATAATCTCCATCACAGTGCCAGCACTAGGTACTGCTTATCCCCTTACTACAGGCAGCCTTCTCCTCAACTCAGAAACGTCTTTGAGTAAGTTTTCCCCCACTCCTGGGGCCAAAGAGGACCCTTTCTTAAGATGCACCAGTAGCTAAAACAGGCCCAGCTGGATGTTATTTTGGCAGATCATACATGTAGCATTTAGGAGGTTGCTGATATATGGAGAACACAAATGCAACTAATGAAGAAAGCAGCCAGTCCAGGAGAGCCAGGAAAAGAGAGCTGTTCTTATCTGAGCTTAGAAATAGAGCTGAGAGGGTTGATGGGTTAAGAAGACCTTGGCAGAGGAGTCACAAGGATCCCTTTGAACATGGGGGAAGGAGGGAGGGAGGAACACTGCATCTGGCTGCAGAAAGATTCAGGCTTCTTTGCCTTTGAACATTATGAACATCAGGTCAGCTCATATTTATACAGCCTGAGCCAACCCATCCTCCCACCACCCCCAGGAACACTTAGCCATACGGTTATACTATAAACTCAGCTGCAGCAAAAATCAAACAGACAAGGACCAAGTGGATATAGCATGAACTCCTGGATGGGCTTTTCCTGCCTTCCGACATGCCCCTTGCACTTCCAGGTGCAGAAGGGGTGCTGTTCACAACACCAGCCTCACACTTACTATGACATAATTATGACCTACCATGTGCACTGCCTATTTTAATCTGCAAGATGCTTTACTAGCCTGTGAAGTTCACAGATAACCGTGTGAGATAATTGTTGCCAGGCTGAAGATCATGGAACGGAAGGTGAGCAGCAGGAATTGTCAGAAGTTGTTTGGAGTCATGCAGGTATTATTGGATGGGAGGCAGGGGACAGACACCTCAGGGAGGCCATACAGGGATGCCTGCTGCCTCAGCCAAATATGTGGGGGAACAGCTCCATCTTACAGGCCCTGAGGAATTGAAGAAGATCCCACAGGGCCCTGATCTTAATGGCGAGCATGCTCCAACAGGCAGGGGCCAGGGCAGAAAAAGCCCTGGGCCTGGCTGAGGCAAGACGGACATCCTTTGGGCCAGGGACCACCAGGAGATGTTGATCTATGGTGACCTAATGCTCTTTGGGGTGTATATGGGAAGAGGCAATCCCTCAGATATGGTGGTCCCAGGCCAAGTAAGGTTTTGAAGGTTACTACCAACACCTAGAAATGAATCTGGAACTCAACCAGCAACCAACGTTGTTGGAGGAGCATCTGCCAAACATGAGCCTGCACCAGCGCTGCCGTCAGCTGACACGCCACCACATTTTGTACCAGCTGCAATTTCCAGGTTCCTAGCCCATAATGCACTTCCTGCTGTGCTCCCAAAATTCTGTGGCTGTCTCAGACCACCTGATTCCCAGACTGCCTTCTGTGAACCTGGGACCGCCGGTTGGATCCTCTTGGTGTTGAGGTGTCTGTCCCCTGCCTCCCATCCAATAATACCTGGCTATACTTATCTGTACCAACGGACCAGGGAATCTCTCCCAACCACTCAGTTTCTGACATTGGGCTGTGACTGCCAATTTTAATGTTGTATTATTGTGTGTTTTAAGATTTTAATAATATTTATTGTATTGCTGATATGCTGTTATCTGTTTTGAGCCTGCTTGCAGGTAGGGTGGATTATAAATATGAATGAATGAATGAATGAATGAATGAATGAATGAATGATAAATATGAGCCTGCTTTGACAGAGGACATTCTACCAGGTCTGCATATAGGTCTTCTGGGCGCATCAGAATGGCTACTGTGGAAAACAGGATGCAAGACTGAATGGAGGGTTTTCCTTGTTCCTATGTATACTAACAAGGATTTTTTTGTGATGGTACTCACCATCACAGATTGTGTTATGTATCTATTAGTTAGCATGGCACAGTTGTGCAGTTGGGAAAGTATGGCAATGGAATCACGTGCAGCAAACACTGCAAGCAAGTATATTGCAAAAGGATAGTACGTACTTTTATTGAGGTAGATTCACATCCATTATGTAGTAGAAACGAGACAGAAGCCTAGTCTAAAGAATACTTTTTGCTGTCACAAGCGGCTAGCTAATGCAGCTTCACATGTGCAAATGTACGCTTGCTTGGGTGTGTCCGTGGCAGGATCTCACAGGAAAGGTAGAAGCATCTTACCTACTGCAAGACCAGGGAGAGCACAAAAGGCACAGGAAGAGAAGCAGGAGTCAGAAACTCTAGAGAAGGAGAGGCATCATACTCAGAAGGAAACACATACACATAATCTGGTTCTAGTGCAAAGAGAAATATAGGGGCCCCCCAGGCATACCAAGGTTGTGGTCACACACGCCAGATAAAGCAGGGGGGGAAGGGGAAGTGAGGCTATTTCTGCTGGAGGATTTTGACCCACAGTTGTGAGATCACACCTCCGTTTGAAGCTGTGGATGTAGCCCATCAGTGTGTGATCAGACGCAACTGTGGGTGAGTTATGGGTTTTTTTTGCTGTTTGTTTTCCATGCACTTAAATGATGAATCTCACCTCCACACTGAGGGCTCCCTATGGAGTTTACGATGATGCACATACTGAGAAGGGGGGGGGGAACAATGGCACGGAGTTGGGATGGCCTGTTCAGACCATCGCAATGGCATGAGAGCGTGCTGGAGCAATCAGACAGGGGAAAGTCCACCTGTGGCCTGTCACAACCCTTTTACTATTGGATTTTTTCTGGTTTCTTTTAACTCCGCTTCTGCGGTGGAGCAGAATGGATTGTCAACGGCTGCGGGACGCTTCCCAGATGTTGCTGTCTGATTGCTCCCTTTAAATCCGCTCAACATTCGTGCCTATGTCAGGTCTAATTGTGTGTATGATCACAACCAGAGGGTACATTCAGACAGCTCTTTTGAGCCACGCCAGGCACAAGTGCCTGGTGGATTTAAAGTGCATGTCCAGACCTCAACATCTGGGTGAAGTCCAGTCTAAAGCTGGCCAACAGGCCAATGTTGGACTTTCCACCGTGATGTCATTCTACCAGCACGCAATCAGCCCGTATGGATGGTCTCCAGACCATCCCAAACGGCCGCCATTTTAAAAAAACTCTTAGCGATGCGTGCGTAACTGCTTAAACATGCGACGCCCCCAGAGCTCTGCTCAAGCAATCCAAACAATGTTATGTTTCTGATGGTCCCCTAAACCCAATCAGCTTTATTAAGTGAAACGGTACCTATAGGAAGGTACCGCTGGTGGTGTTTTTACCATTTTTAGTATACACATGTGTGGAAAAACAAGTATATTGTGAGGTGCCTATGCGCATGTGCAAACAGGAATTTTTTTTTAAAGCCGACTGCACAGCTCCTCATGGTGGATGCCATCTAGACAATCCACTGTGGGAGTCAGGCGCGGTGAAGCACTTCATGGGTGGGCAGGCTGTCTGGTCGTGCAAGGCTGGATCAAAAAGATCTAGCTCAAATTACAGCTGGGCCAATGGCGGGATTAGCTGCCCGTCTGAACACACCCTGAGTCACCTTTTACTCCAGGACTGAGTACTGGGAATTTGGGGGGGGGAGGGGACTCTCCCAATTCCTATGGTTGGGGGGACTGGTGGAAATCTGTGCAACCTTATCTATGAGCACTGGCACTTAAAAAAGCAACAACACCATTCATTAAGTTGGAATGGTAATCCAGTTTCCATTGCATAGAGAAAAGAAAGGTGAAGGGAGGTTCAGAGAAACAGGCAGACATAACAAAAGCTACTGACTCATGAATCGTGTTAAGTTTTATAAACTACCAGATCTGCTAAGCCTTAATGGAAAAGCTAATAAGAAACTGTCTGACATTTATCCACCTGGGTGTGGAAACAAGTACTTGATAGAATAAGAGTCTGAATTAGATCAGACCCCATCAAGCAGCAAACATTCTCTTCAAGATGGAGGATAATTCACATTCAAGTAGTGCTGAACCAAACAGCCCGCTAGCAGGAGCTCTGGATATGCTTCAGACCAAACATTCCCAACCATCACAGATAGTCTGGGAAAGATCCCCCCCCCCCCCCCACCAAGACTGGCTACATTCCAATGCCCATGCAAAGTTTTTTCTTTTCTTTTCCATCCAAGCTAGCCACAATGTGACCACAACTCAGCCATTTCTCCCCATGTAAAATATATTTAGAAAAAGATGAAAAGATTTTTGTTATTACAGTCCCAGACATACACTGGCGTGTTTTGGAGCATATGTTTGGCAGAGGCCAAAGACCAGAACCATTTCATGCAGTGCCTTAAGAGACTGGAGACATATTTATGGACACAAAGAAGAACATTAGCACCGTACAGACAATAGGTATTGTGTAAATTGCATGTGTATGACTTGGCTATAGTCCCGTCCAGTTCACTTCACTTTTTCCCCATTATCTACTCAGTCTTTTCCTGTCTTTTGAAGTTTAACCCAGACTGGATAAAATGAGACATTTTCTGCACGCACCAGCCCCTAACTCCAGCTAGGCTCATGCAGGGGTCATTTTGAGCAGGAGCTTGGGGGAGCTCAGCTCCGGGAGTTGGTGCCAGCCCCCCCCCCCCCCCAAGTGGGGGAATGCCTGCTTGTGTCATGGCTGCAGCAAAATGGCCCCATTCCCTGGAAAGGTCCTTGTTCCTCCGACAAGCCTTCTGGAGGCTTCAGCCACCACTGAAGCTATCCTCCCAGAATAGTGGTATTTCTGAGGCTTGGATTAGTAGCTGTTCCCTCTCTGCCAGCCCTTCCTTCCTTCCTTCCTTCCTTCCTTCCTTCCTTCCTTCCTTCCTTCCCTCCTTCCCTCCTTCCCTCCCTTCTTTCTCTCACTCTCTCTCTTCTTTCTTGCCTTCTGACATACTTCCAGTGATGTCAGGTGTATGCAAATAAGTTATGCTAATGAGATATGCTAATGAGCTCCTGCACCTCTTTTTCTATGAAATGACCCCTGGGCTCATGTCACAATACTATCCAGATCTCCACAGATTCACCCCTCCCCCCGTGGGTGCGTGACCTGTTAAAAGCTGGGCTGTGATGGAGTCAAGCTGTTGTGTCCTCTACTGGTAGGCATCTACACTGGTCTTGTAGATATTGGTTTATTTCCCATCCCAAATGGCATTCACAACAACCAGGGTGATGAGCAATCACAAGGAAAATGATGAGCAGGCTTACCAGCTTACAGGTAGGGTCTGATTTCCAAATGGCAACTGGTCTCCAAACTACAGAGATCAGTTCCCTTAGAGGAAATGGCAACTTCCAAGGGTGGATTCTATAGTATACCATAGAAATCTCACCCCCACTGAACTCTCCACCCCAAACATTGCCCCCAAATCTCCAGGAATTCCAAAGCCGGAGCTAGCAACACTAGTAGTGAGGAAGAGTCAGACTGAATGGTAAAGCAGTAAAGAATGAATGAGGTGGGAGAATGAATGAAAAAGAATTCTGAGGAGGCAAACTGCTTTCAAAATGGAGTGGGAAAGGAAGAAGATGTTCTCCAGGATTTTAAGCTTTAGCTCAGCTTCATCTTTGTTTCTTGTTGTGAGTCTGAGAACCTGGAGCAGTTCCTGAGGTCTTGCTCTGTGTGCGGCGATTGCCTTATTTGAACAAAACAATCTCTGACTATTCATGGCTGATGCCACTAAAGTTTGCCTTTCAGATGCCACCACCCAGTGCTGGCACATACTCATGTCAGAACAGAAGGCCAGTTGCTAAGTCCCATGTTTATTGCTTTTAGGAGACAGTCACTTACCTGGCTTTCTCCACACTGATGTGGGGAATTCAGGAAGGGCTGCACTCATGAGAGGCAGGGTGTTGAGGCTCAGAAACCGATCTACTTCCTGCATATACAAACCCCATTTCCACACTTTCCATGTAGGTACATGTTCTATAAACATGGACTGAAGATATTGCCTGGCTGTTGGTTCCGTTCCTGACATAGGCCCAAGAACTGGATCCTCAAATGTCAATTTGCTTTTTGAACTACAAAGTGAGTAGTAGTTTCTGCTTTAGCAGGAAGCCTGTGTGCATCTTGGAGTTGGACAGATCAAGGTGGGCAGTCATGTTGGTCTGAAGCAATAGAACAAAGTGAAGAGTCCAGTGGCACCTTTAAGACCAACAAAGTTTTATTCAAGGTGTGAGCTTTCGTGTGCATGAACACATTGTCAGACAATGAAATGGAATTACAGATCATAGTTGTACATATAGAGGGTGGCTTGTTAAATTAGCATGCAAAATAGTGAAGACGTTTTTTAACAGATAAAAAGAATGACAAGCTTGGTTTCTGATTATCATCCATTCAGGTTCAACTAGGGGAAAACGATATAAGTAATAAATATGTCAGAACTGGAGACTGATGTTCCCTAAATTGTGAGAATCCAGTCATTAGATCCTATCTATCTCCTTTCTAGCATGGAGGCAAACTTTAAAGCATCTTGGCTGTGTAGAGTATTTTTCTTGTCCCCAGTCTTCTGAACTGAACCTGTTTCAGGAGACTTGCTGACACTATTTAGATCCTCTGGCTTTTTATGAGGAATTGGCATTGTACATTCCTTGTGAATGACTCACAAATGCTTCAGGCATTAGTAGCAGAATCCAGATTAAACATGTGGGCCTGCATTATGTACCATATATCTTAACAGGGAAGAGAAAGGACATCTACAATCCTGTACTTTACATGAATTTTCTAGTTCTGTATCCCAAAACTTGCAAAGTTACATGATTATTTGTTAGGGGGGGGGGGATCCATTTCTTCCTGGGCATTCATGTCTTGTCTGGCTATACTAGAATTTTATCACAGTGTTAATTTGTGGTGCACATACTGCACATCGAACTTAGAACATGAACAATAAAAGGAATCTGAGATGACACATAGCTTTGCTGTTCATGCATTGAAAATTGTACTGTTGTTGTACTGTCTCATTTCTTCTTTCAAAAGGTGTGTGGCGTAAGTTGTGCTTGTAACAGGTGGCATCCGAACATGTTTTATGGAACCAACAACACAGATGCGGCCTGAGAATCCGCAGACCAGTGGCTTCCTTCAGGGCCAGTCTGACTTCTCAAGAGGCCTCTTGAAGTGACTTCAGGGAAACAGTGCAGAGTTCAAATGCACAGTACAGCTGCTCGGGCTGGCTGTGGTTCTCCCTGTCCATAACCAGCCATTTCCCATCATAGAAACTTTGTGGTCTCTGTTCACACAGGCATGTAAGGATAACCAAGCAAAAGGTTAATTGAACAAACTAACATATAAACTTTCAAACAAGAGACCAGACAAGGACTGTAGTCTAAAGCTTGGACACTAAGAACATATTTTCAAATCCTTCTTGTACAACAGTGGAAAGTGGTCAGATCAGTTTGGCTCTTTTGGGAAGAGCATTGACCACTGGCAGAGGATCAAAACACTAGAATGTTGTTATATTGATATACAGTTCTAATTTTAGGTGTGGTGGGTTCTCTGAATTCCCAGTTTTTGTTTTTACAAAGAAGCAAGTCTCTATTTCCTTTGGTTGCAAAAATATGCTTTCCCTCTTATTTCTCCAAGGGAAAAGGCTGGAGATTTACTTTAAAAGATGAAGAAAAGCTGATAATCTGCTACACCTATTCTTTCAACAGTAACACATGGCAGCTATTCCCTCTGTTGTAACAATAGTATACAGATATAACTATATTTTAGTGTTGGTTTTAAAAGGCACCAGGTGGTGGTGGGGAATTGGCTGCCACAGGGATAAGGTCAGGGAAAATGGCTGTCATGTGGGCCAGAAAATCCAAAATTTCCCATCCACACAGCAGCCATCCAAGCTTTATTGAAATCTTTCTCAAACCTGCTTTGCTCTGAAGTTTTGGGAAAAGTTAGCCAGGGGAACACCCAGAGGTGCACAAATGCACCACAATGCTGTGGGGAAGCAGGGGGAGGAAATACTTCCCAAAAACACTGAACATGGGACAGATAACACATGCAGAAGTCATTATCTAGTTTGACCCTGGGTTACATATAATAATGACTATTTCTCCACTGAAATCTGGGGTTTTCTGCATGGTTTTTTCCATCTGTTCTGGCACCATACTGCTGCTTAGATTTGCCAGTTCCCAGGTCAGGGTGGGGTTTCCCCCAGTTTTTGGGGCTGCAGCCTGTCACTGGCAGGGGAAACCCCACCCCCAAACAGCCATGCCCCCGTGTGACTTCCCAGATGTGATGACATCACCCGGAAGTGATGTCATCACACCAGGGACATCACATGGGGATGCTCTGGTTTGAGGGCAAAATTCCATGGTTTTAAGCCAGTTTTGCCCTCAAACCAGAGCATCCTGGCATGATGATGTCACTTTCAGGTGAGGTCATCACATTGGGAACATCCCAGAACACCCCCCCCCCCCAAATCTCCCCACTGGAGTGACGAGGGGACCTGGCAACCCTACTTCTACTTCAGTTTATCCTGATTTCCAGATGCATTTTTGTGCCTTAGTTTTTGCTTTTTGTTGTTTGGTTTGGTTTCCCCCCTATTCCCCCCCCCCCAGTTCTTTTGAGACCACTTTTACCCTGATCTTTTCCTGAAAGCTGATTTTGAGCCACCTTTTCCCTTGTGCATAATGCTTCTGTATGTTTTTTTTGTCCTGTCCACTCCCACTCATCTCCAGTCTGCTTTTCGATGATAAGACTGTCATCATTGTTAAACCACTCCTACCCCTCCCTGCCTTGAAAACCAGTGGTTTTTTGTTTTTTTTAAAGGCACTAAAATATTGATACATTGACATGGCTTTAGAATGATAGGTTTAGTGGGTTCTCTGAATTCCCAGTTTTTGTTTTTTTGCTTCTATCCTTTTCTCTCACTTTTTTCTTTCCCTTGCTTTTAATGACAGAACGCTTTCATGAAAACCCTGATTATTTAAGGCACACGCAAAAGAAAATAAACTAACTCCACAACTGTGAAAATGCAGCGGGAGGGCAGATGTGTGGAAGAACTGAGCCCAAATCGATTCCAATGTCTGTGGATCGTCTGTCAAGAAAATCAGAAGCAAGCCGAGTGTATGGAGAAGCCCTCTGAATAAATGAGAAGGGCAGGCTGTTAAAACAGCAATCCTTGTTGACTCGTGGTTGCTTTTGGAATTCTGAGAATCGGTATGGGGCATCATAAAAATGTCTGCCATAGGTGGGTAGCAGGACCAAATACAGAATGGCTAACATGGTGGCTTAGTCCAACCATAAATCACTGGGTGTTTCCACAGAATGTGAGGAGGGTGCAAGCCAAAGCTTGATCAATGGAGGCAGCTGTTTCCAGCTGAGTGCTTCCTACAGACCCAGAGATGCCTCCCAAACTCTTCTGCAGTGTCTAGGGTTGTCCACAACCTGGCGAGAAAAAAATGTCATGTCCCTTTAGTTGAGATTTAATGTGTGCAAATTGGCAGCTGAAGTTTTTTTTATGGCATGGGGGTAAATAACAACATCCCATAAAGCCTCTGTTAAAGGTGGGCTTGCCCTTCCCCAGGTCTGTGTGGGGTATCCCCCACTTTTGCAGGCTTCTGCCCAGCATGGACCAGCTGGCTGGTGGGAGGAAATTCCCCCCACTCCCCAAACAGCATTGTCCTGAGTAATGCACTGACATCACCTGGAAGTGACGTCAGCACTATGGTGACATTGGGAGGGTGATGCTCTATGTATGAGGTTGCTTTTACCATAGAGTTTTGCCCCCAAAGCAGAGCATTGCCCCCAATGTCACCAACACACTGATGTCACTTCTAGGTGACGTCAGTGCATCGCGCGATGCCCCACCTACTCCTGAATGCCCCCTAAAACCTCCCACTGGCGAGATGGAGTGACCTAGCAACCCTAGTTGCTGCCAACCCTAGCCATGCCACAGTGAAGTGGAAGAAAATCAGGACTGGCTCTGCTTTGAAGAAGAGATGTGTTGAAGAAGCAGCAAGTGGGAGCCAAGAAACACACTGGTGGACACCATATTGGCATCACCATTTTAAAGTATTTGTTTTAAAGTGTTTATGAACATGGGGAAAATAGTGCACACATCTCCCTTATTCAAATGAATACATTTAAATTCTTCTTACCATAAAACATTTTAATTCTTGTACATAAAGAAAGGGAAGGGAGAAAGTATCCCTCTTCAGTTTGGTGCAAATTATAGATTGGCAAGTTCAGCACTGCTAACAGAAACATGGGCATTATAGAGAAAATTGTGTGTGTTTTTAATGTAACCAAGTTTGTGAAAAAATTGAAGTATGGCATGCAATCAGTTGTTTTTATCTTATAGTATTTATCATTCATGGTGATTTGTTTAGAGAATTTTATCTTGCATTTCTAGTTTCAAAGAACAGTCAAGGCAGCTGACAATAAAGACATCAGTTTACGTGCCCAGCCACAATATCAGGCACAATACAGTAATAAAAACAAATCTGAGTGAGAGACTCCAAAATAACAAAAACTTGTTAATTTATTTCAGAGACCCTCTGGAAGAAAAGTTAGCTTAAGTTATTCCAGAAGGCCTATAAAGAGAATGCCAGCTATCTCCAGGGGGAGAGGGCATTCCACAAGTGTGTGTGGGGAGGGGGGCAGCAACCCAAATTGTTTGCACTGGTATAATTGATTTTAGTCTTCTGTTATGACTTACAGCCCTGAATAAATAACTTAGTTTACTAACTTAGATATCATATTGCACATGTTCCTACAGGCTGTCTGGGCTGGGGTAGACATGTTTTATGAAGCAGATTTCAAATCTAACAAACTGTCAGCCTGCTTGATTATACCATATACATCTAAAGGCTTATAAAAATCAGGTTCATTTGAGACCAGGCCTAAACTGTGCTGGAACCCACTGCCAGAGGATTTATGGGCACAAGCACAGATGACTTTAAAAAATAATTAGATAAATTAATGGAGGATAGGTCCATGAGTGACTGAGAACTAACCTTGGCAATTAAAGGTCACCTCCATGGCAGTAAAGCCAGGAGGCAATGTCAGGGGAAGGCCTCAGTCAGTATGCCTTGTTGTTGGCTCTCCATATAACTGGTTGGCCACTGTATGAGACAGGATGCTGACTAGATGGACCACTAGTCTGATGCAGTAAGGCTCTTCTTATTTAGAATGTTGCCTTCTCATGTGGATCCATCAGTTGATCAGATGTCATGGTCAGAAATATGGCCCATTACGCACGCACAGTGCACTGTGCACTTTAAGCTTGACTTCGAATTCTGTGCCTGTGGTATGCAGCATTCTTTTTTCTCTGCTGTGTTCTGCAGCTACAACCAAAAAACGTAGGGCGGCACAGCTCTGTGCTGCCTTCTCCTGTGCCCAGTTTAAACTGGGCAGAGGGAGAGAACAACCCACCCGGGATTACTGTGCCTGTGGGGAGCCTTCTCCTGCTGCCTGGTTTAAACAGGGTGGTGGGAGAGGGCAGCCCAGCCAGGACTCATTTCTCCCCACCCCCCACACAGTGATCTGAGACTAGCGATAGTCTCATATCACTGTATTCATGCCACTTGTTAAAAAGTGGGCATTGGAATGGCCTTCAAGGAGCAGGGAAAGGGTGAGTGCGGGAAAATCCAAGGGAATATGTATGCTTTTAAATTACCTTAGGCTTGGAAGTGAAGCAAGAGAAAAACCAGCACAAAAGCACTCTCAGAAAACCCAGAGAAACAGAAAATAGAAATATAAATGGGTGTTGGAAGGGAGGAAAACCCATTCAGAATAAAAAAGAAAACCTAACAGACATGCAGAGTGAAAGTAAAGCAAAACACTTGTGTATAATAGGCCTATGATACAATTGCTGGCAAAAGAATTAACTCTTGTCTCTTTATAACAGGTGTTTGTGGCATCTAGTCCTTCTGCATCATGAGCATCCCACTGGCACATGCTTCTTTGCCACAAGGCACTCTGCCAAAACTGCAGCTCTCTGGTTCTGCATTTTCATACTAATTGTTTGCTTTATAAGATGTGGTGCCGGGAAATGGTTGGTTCCCCTACAGGAAGCTCAGCTGGCTTGTGTTGCTGCTATAGTAATTGTTCACTTCAGCAGTACGGCGAATTCCACACCATGATGGAAGACCTATTGGCATGATATTGTAAGCGAAGCATTAGCCAGCCCACCCAGATTAGTCTAGAGGGAAAGGACTGATGATTTAACAAAAAGCCCAGCCTTTTAACAGCACAGGTAAGCTGATCGCAGATACGCTCTTACACTGAGTCCGGCCAACACATATTTGTGTGGTTGGCATGACGGTGCTTGTCTTAGGTGTTCTTGCCTTAAAAGCCTGCACTGTTGGTTTTTCAGTTCTTTGGACGAATGCCTGCTCCAGAAAAGGACAAATATACCCTCCCTGCTCTGTCAAGGTGAATCTCCGTCTGTCACCATAGAAACTCCTCCTATAAAGACTTATACAAGATGACCTCAGCTTTCCCAAGAAGAAGCAGGCTGCAACATCCTTCTCTGCTGTTTCCCAGGCAGCCTGTTGAGTTGCACGGGAAGGGTATGAGCACCTGGACTGAGAATTGTTTTCTAAAATGGGCTGGCATCTACAGTCAACACACATGTTTCTAGTAGCAAGACCTCACCAGACTGAAGGGGAACCCTTCACCTTAATGGCCAAGGAAAGCAGGAGTGGGTTGGGCTCTAACCTACAGATGTCTGAGACCATGTGACTGTTAATCGCAGTCCTGTAAACAAATTAATGCATGACATTATGTTGAAAAGTGTATGGATTCAGTAAGTGCCACTGCCAAACTCTACATATGCCATACAAGGAAACCCCTGCCTGCTAGGAGATGAGAACAAAATGCAACTGAAAGGAAGCTAGGTTGCTCCTTCTGCTTCATTGGTGCTACCAGCAGAGGTGACCTTCAAAGGTTGGCTAAAACACCCAGCAATTCAAAGTTTCCCTTTTGATGCATCCCAGATATTACTATGGGGGAGGGGGACACACACACACAAATGGTCTCCTAGTCTCAACCTAGGCAGTATCTTAGGGAAACATTGTTATTCATAATTTCTACTTCTAATAAAAAGCAAGCAAACTTTCATGCCAAATTACAGTAATTGTAATTGCCATGTAAGTTATTGTAATTGCCATGAAAGTTAACATAAAATATTAATTTTTAAAAAAATAGGCAATCTCCTGGGTTTTCTTAAATCTAGTAGGAACTTTCCATATCCAGGATTTTTATATTCCACACTCACTGGGCCATATAACACAAATGCCAAAACTGGCATTTGGGTTATAGAATTCAGCATCCTAAGATGTCGGCTTTCTTTTGTAAAAAGGCCAATGTAAAAAATGCACATTAAGAATGCAAGTTTTGAAAGTATGTGAGCTTAGCATAAGAGTCGTGGTTCTACAGACTTTCCCCTGGGCACGTTGCAGGACTTCACAGCTCAATGAGGGTCTCTGAGAAAAAGCCAAACAAGACAGAGAAATCTTCACCCCCAAAGGCAGGAGAAGTAGATCTCTCTGGAGAGAGAATTCCATATTTTCAGTGCCATGACTGAGATGGCTCATTCTCAGCTGGTGAAGGCACCCAAAGATGGTTCCTCGAAGACTATCGTGATGGTTGAGTGGGTTCATATTACATTTAAAAACATTTCTATGCCACTTTGGCACCTGATTCAGGGTCCCCAAGGCAGTGAACATTAAAACAAACCATTAAATCGTTAAAACATTTGAGACATTAAAACACAAACAGGGAGGAGGGCTAATAAGAATTACCGAGGGAATGCCAAACAAAACAGAAGTATGGGAGTTGGTGGTCCTTAAGGTATGCTTGAGGTTTGATTGAGCCAAGCAGGCAAAAGGAACCAAGCAAGGCAAAACAAAAATATTAAAATCCTAACAAGGCTAAACTTATCTCCTTAACACTGACAGTACCTGTTTGGTGATCCTGCTCTTGGATCTGGTTGGCACAGTTCACAAATTCTCCATGTGTGGACACATTCTGCAAATGGTAGCCACCACTGCCGAATGGTTCTAGGAAATTAGGGTTGCCAAGTCCAGGTTGGAAAATACCGGGGGACTTTGGGGATGGAGCCAGGAGAAGGTGGGGTTTGGGGAGGGGAGGGGCCTCAGCGTGGTACAATGCCATAGAGTCCACCCTTCAAAGCAGCCATTTTCTCCAGGGGAGCTGATCTCTCTCAGCTGGAGATCAGTTGTAAAAGTGGGAGATCCCCAGGCCCCACCTGGAGGATGGCAACCCTATAGGAAATTCACACTTTCCCATGGTTTGGAGCTTTGTAGGTTTTGACAAAGTGGCTATCTTTGCCAAGGACTGTAGTGCCCTTGTAAATGGCATCCCCCCCCCTATGGTGGGCAGGGGGGCAATCCTGGAGCTTGCATTTTATCTGGGATGGCCAGGACAGGGAGAGAAGGATTAATACCTCTCCATGCAAAGAGAAGAAAAAACCTCCATTAGTTGCATGGTTGCTGGCTCTGATTCACAGGAAGTTTTAAGTGGCTGGGAAACTTCCTAAATGAATACAAAACCATAAACATTGAGAAAATACAGCAAAGGTTAGAAAAATAAAATAATACAACCAGAGGGACCTGCAATACTCACCGGGGGGGGGGGGGAGGACCTCATGGCTGAGGAGGAAGCAGCCACAGGTAAGCTTCCCCCTAGGCTCCGGCGGAAAGGCCCACACGGCTCTCAGCCACTGAGCCTGCCAAGCTTTCTCCCCCGCCGGTGAGGCCTGCGCAGCTCCCAGCCACTGGGCCCACCAAGCTCTGCCCCTGACTAGGGCTGCCAAGTCAGCCCGGGGGGCGGGGGATCCCCCACTACAGGGGTTCCCGATCCGCCGGCCAGCATTCGGCCGGCGGGGGGAACCCCGCCCCCGAAGTCGTCCAGCCAGGACGACTTTCTCAAACATAATGACGTCACCCGGAAGTGACGTCAGCACATTGGGGGCATTGCCAGGGCGACGCTCTGGCAATCGAGTTTTGGAGTGATTGCCAGAGCGTCGCCCTGGCAATGCCCACAACATGCTGACGTCACTTCTGGTGATGTTGCCGGGCGCACGTGCAAAGTGCGCGCGCCGAGGAAGCTCCTGGCGGACAGGGGACTCCCCTCCGCCAGTGAGTATTACACACTTGGCAACCCTACCCCTGACAGTGCCAGTGAGTATCGTGTGGCTTCCAGCCACCAGGCCCACCAAGCTCTCTCTCCTGTCCCCCGGCAGCGACAGCTGAGGCCCGTGCAGTGCCAGCCTGCCAAGCCCTCCCCCCACAACAGAGGTGAGGCATTGTTTCAACTGAATTCCCTGCGCATGCACGGGGAACGCATTTTACTTTTGGTAAGATTTAAGTACCCCCAAATATATATTTTTTTACTTTTCAGATTTTTCTGCACACCTGGGGAGTCCCCCAAGTGTGCAGGAAAATCTCTTTGCCCCCTAGGTGCCCCCGATGTGCAGATTTAGACAGCGGCACACAGGAGGCACCTTGGCTATTAGATATATAGATATTGTGGGATGTATAATATAATATACAGGCCATGAGAGTTGACAGCTTGTGATAAGACACTTTCTCTAACTCTCTGGCTTGAATTCTCCCTTTCCTCCTTTTATTCTTAGCTGGAATAGATCAATACTACTCAAGACATCTAGGCCAGAGGAGTAGGGAAGGAAGGAAGGAAGGAAGGAATACAGCCCCGGTTATATCTATGTTCTGTTCACTGTGCTGTGTTGAACTTCCAAATAATGAGGGTGGGTCACGCACCCTGAACAAATCTCTGCCCTATGCTATAAAATCATCTTCTGTTACAGCAAACAGAGAAAAATACAGCAAGCAACTTAGGACATAGCAGCATCCTTTACAGGAAAATACCTGCCAGATGGAAGGAACACTACTTAAATCCATATGCTTAGAGATCCATGCCACACAGCTACTGACAAACAATAGTCACCAATCTTTTATTTGTACATAGATTTTTTTTTCTCCACTGGCATAGTGTGATTGAAATCTGCTCAATGAGACTTGCCTAAGGGGTCTGCCAGCAGCCAAAGGACAAATGCTGAAAGAGAGCTTATAGCTCTCTGCTATACTCACTTCCCTCAGATTTCAAACCATTAGAAATCCATATTGAAGAGCAGTTATATCAACACATGAAGCCACCTTATACTGAACGGCTTGGTCCATCAAAGACAGTATTGTCTGCTCAGGCTGGCAGCAGCTCTCCAAAGTCTTATGGAAAGGTCATTCACATCACCTGTTACTAGGCTTGCTTACCTTCAGGTGGTGAATGGAGATCTCCTGGGATTAATTGATCTCCAAGTGACAGAGATCAATTCCCCTGGAGAAAAAGGCTGCTTTGGAGAATTGGGTCTATGGCATTATAACCTGCTGAGGAATTTCCCCTCCCCAAGCTCCCCCCCCCCCCAATCTCTAGGCATTTCCCAACCCAGGGCTGGCAATCCTGCCTGTTACCTAATCATTTTATCTGGAGATGCCAATAATTGAATCTGGGACATTCTGCATGTCAAGCAGATGCTCTACCACTGAGCCACAGCTCCTCCCTGCAGGCTGACACCCCTTCCAACAAACTGCCTCAACTAATGACCCTTAACCTGACCTCTGCTACAGAGTTTGAGTGCCAGGACTGACCCAGGTGCACCTCTTGGGACAAGAAACCACAACCCAGGCCTACAGCCCCATGCTCCTGGCTCTGAATCAGGGGAGGGGGGTATTGAAATTTAATTGATAGCCAAGTCGTAAGGAAGTTTACTGGCAATTGCCTGATCAGCTTCAAGGAGACTGGTAACACTTTGTGAAGGATGCTTAGAGCTACAGGATTATGACAATATCCTAAGCAAGTGTACTCAGTACCACTGACTTTGAAGGGACTTATTTCTAACTTCCCAAGATGTTTGCTTGGGGCTCCAGCCTTAGCATCTCTAGGATGTAGTCCCAGCTGCTGGGACTACATCCAAGTGTTGCCATAGTTCTACTGCACCTGAAACACACTGGGGTTGTACTTCAGTGCATATTTACTCATTAGTAAGTCCCATTCAGATCAGTGGGACTTCTGAGCCAATAGGTCTAGCCATGGAACATTAGTGATTTAGAACAAGGGAAGGCAGAATTTAATATTTCCCCCTGAACTTTGGGAGCTGCCAGTCAAAAAATGGAGCAAGTGGAGCAAGTTACAGATTGAAGGCTGCAGTTGCCAAATTCCAGGCGGGGCCCAGAGTTCTCCTGGAATTACAACTGATCTCCAGACTAAGGTCAGTTCCCCTGGAGGAAATGGTACTTTCAGATATCGGGTGGTTTCATCTACTAGAGAAAGAAACATTTCAAATTCTCAAGGTTATGGATATTCATGCAGGCAAACTCCATGGTCAGGTGTGGAAATCTTACCCATCCTTTATTGCAGCATCTAATTTCTTTACCATCACCCTTCCACTTTGTTGCCCTTTCTCCCTATCCCCATGCTACTGGTGGGGAGGGGGGATAACCCAACAGAATCAAACATTCTAAAAGTTTACAGACATACACCTAACGCATACACTATGAGATATGCATACTGAAAACACCTTTTTGTCACTGGAAACATGTCAACTGATTTTAGCTAAGTGAAGATGTTGACCTGAGCTTCTATAGTACAGAATCTGGAGTTCATTAGAAAGCTGGGGGGGGGGGGGGAAGAGAGAGAGAAAAGTGTGTGTTCTGTGTGTATCTATTCCACAATCTTCACTTTAATCCTTTCCTTACCCCATTGCTTAATATTAGCCCCTCCCCACATAAGATACTTTTTTTTAAATTGGGCAATTTTGAACCACTCATTTACATGATGTATCTTACTAGCATACTTTTGAACACACAATTTAGGTTGTGTGGGTACTTACTCGTTATACAGGGGCTTGTAGCCCAGTTGCAGGGGCATTACTGGTATACAGCTTAAATGTTTCTATACTACAGTTACAGAACAGAGGGAAAGTAAGTGGCTCGTTAACTTTGGTTACAAGAGTCTTACCTTGTTCCAAGATACTAAGTTCCTTGTAGATTGTACTCAGTTCAATGAAGCCCACACTGTATTAATATTCACACACCTGTAACTTTCCTACAGGAAACCAAATGCACCTGAAAATATGAATGGCTGGAGTTTTACATGCAAGCTGTATCAGATACAGACTGCTGGCCAGCTTGCTAACCCGCACATGAATGCCAAGGGTAGAGGTGGCTCCACAGGTATCCATTCATGAGAAGCATATGGAAAAAAATTGATCTAAAAGCTACCGAAAAGTCTTTCTCATTACACTGCAAGCAGCTCCTTGTGGTTAACAGGTTCCTTGAGGACAAGCAACACCTTTATAGCTATGATGAGCATCAACAGCAATTCCAAAGTGGGGAGGGGGCCGTAATTTAGTTCAGGTGAGGCAATTACAGACAATTGACTGTTTTGGAGAGCCACTTGGCAAGCAAAGGGAATTCCAAACAGGTAGCTTTCACATATCAAAGGAGGAAGCTTGTTCCAGAAGATAGCATATTCCCTGCACACCCATACCCTATGAGCCTCACTTGTAGGGCTGGAAGCTGAAAACGTTTCAATTACAATGGCTTTAAAAATCATTTACCCTTGAAACAAGTTGTAATAGTTATACCCATCAACTAAGCCCAACTAGGAGTTCCTCCAGTAAACAATATGAGCTTCTTCTGTGCTAGTTTGATCTCCACACCCACCCCCTAGTTTGTAGGATGTTTGTGTTCCCGAGTTCTTGCATCCAAGATGCAAGAGAAAACTTGGAGCAGTGAGTAGCAAATTAAATGAACTGAAGTAATTTAGTTGATAAATTAAAAGGCAAATTTAATTGCACAAGGCAAATGTATCTTTAGGACTGAAACTGTAGAGCCCAGGGGCTTGCTAGCCATGCACAAAGGAATGATGCTTTGGACTGTATTATTTATTTATTTATTTATTTTAGTTTTTATATCCCGCCCTCCCCGCAAGCGGGCTCAGGGCGGCTAACAAAGGCTCAAAGCCATGCATATCATAACAATTTAAAATCATTTAAAACACAACAATAATAAAACTCCATTACACAGGAGCATAACTGCTACAATAAAACTAAAATATCCACTAAAATGCTTCCAGTCTCTTTAAAATGGCGTCCTCTCTAGTGAGGGACCCTCCAGTTATAGCCATCAGTCTGGGCTGCATTGGACCAATTTCCATTGTAGATGTTCTTACAGTGCTGTTATGAGGTCGGTGGCGGCTCCTAGCCAAAGGCCTGGCGGAAGAGCTCCGTCTTGCAGGCCCTGCGGAACTGCATCAGGTCCCGCAGGGCCCTGGTCTCTTCCGGGAGCTCATTCCACCAGGTTGGAGCCGCCACCGAAAACACTCTGGCCCTGGTGCCAGTGAGCCTGGCCTCTCTGGGGCCCGGGACACGGAGCCAATGACATGATGACACTACCATAAGGAAGTCATTGCTGAAAAACTAGTAGGGTTCAAAGCCAGTGTCTCAAAACTGATCCCATAGGTCACTCCGGTACAGATGTGTATGAAAACTGTTTTCCTATGAAGAATTGCTGCCTCCTTTATCCTCTCAGTACTGTTCCACCACAAGAGAACCAGCAGAGTATAGTGGTTGGAAGGTCAGACTAGGATCTGGAAGACCCAGGTGTGAACCCCTACCCTTCCTTAGAAGCTTGTTGGGTGACCTTGGGCCAGTCACCTACTCTCAGCCCCACAGGCTTATTCTGAAGACAAAACAGAGAAAAGGAGAATATGGAGAAAGGGAGAATATTGTTAGCCACTTTGGATCCCTGTTCGGAAGAAAAGTGGGGTATAAATTAAACAAATAAAGTACTCTAATGAAACTGGGGGGGACACAGAACAGATGGCCTCATGTTTTTCAAGCAGCAAAGAAGAATTTGTGTAAGATAACGTAATTATGTAAAAGTCTGAACGTGCCCATTTTCAGTTCCAAGATTCCATCAGATAAAGGCTGTCCCTGAATGAACGGTAGAGCTGAATCAGGTGGCTCATTTAATAGCAGTTCTGTGCCAACTGGTTTAGAGTTTCATCTCCCCATCGGCACTGAATTCTTGAGCCAGCAACAAGCAAGTACACAGTGACCCAGTGACTCAGCAAACCACTGATGTCTGGGCAAAATTCAAGCACTCTTGTAAGGCTCTGGGGCAAGATTCCACCAAAAACCAACAAAAGGAAGTCTGCATTTCCACATCTGGGTGTTCCACTGAGCAACCCCTGGCCTTCCTGACTAGGAGATTCCATTTAGGTGCAGTTATTTGGGAGTGAATTAAAACCATGTCACTTCCATGGTCCTGCTGGGCTGCAAATACCTCCAGAAGCCTGACAAAATTCAAGCCAGTATGTTCTGGGAATTAAGCAAGATTGCATTTGGAAAGGCCTTCAAGTGCTGTGGATGAGCAAGGTCTCATAAAATAAATTTGAACATACTTAATATATCCTCATTTGCCATGACAGCTCAGCATGGTGGTACCTCTTTTATCAGGAGAACATTATCAGCGGCTATTATCATTGGACACTACCTAGCAGTCTGTATGCTGCTGCTGTGAAAAAAAATTACGTAAAAGGTAGTTCCTATGGAGAGGCACCATAACACCAATATAGTAAGCAGTCTGACAATCCACTCCTGACCTGGGTCTAAATGTATGGGTCTTCACTCACCACTAGCTACAAGGGAGAGGCTGTAATGGAACATGTTAAAAAAAAAAGATTAGAGCAAAATTACACCCCATAAACTAAGGTGGAAACATTTAATGGCACTGGAAGTGTCAGGAAACAGCAAGTTTGCTTTTAGATGCTCAGCGGCAAATTCAACGAGCCAGAGCTTGCAAAGACAGTTTTAGTGCAAATTATAGCAAGAACATTTAACAATTTCAAACTTGTCTGACATGCTTTGAGTTAAAACACTCCAACTCTCAATAATCCAGACTCGGCACAAATGGTTTATTTATTGAATCAGTCTCTAGTCCTGTGACTAACTCATGGAAGTTTTGACACTGTTCCTAAACCCACTTGCCAGGGCAACAACATCCCTAGATGAAATGGAACTTCTAAGCATATCTGACCCAAACATGAGATGTTAACAATGATCACAGTGCAGGAGTTTAAAACTGAAAAACTAGTACCACCTTGTGGGGAATCGTTATTAGGTTCACACTGTGGCAGCTTGAGAAGGCATGAACTTAAGCTTGATTTTTAAAGAAATATCTGTTCTGTGTATTCTATAGTAGCAAAGAATGATGGAAGTGTAGATTTGTACCCTCTGATCCACACAACTGGAGGAGTTTGTTTACCTGTAAATTCTGCATCAGACAGTGGTCCAAGACACTGGACATGAAAAAGGTCCATTTTTCATCAGAGACAAGAGATCACTCGGCTGGAAAAGGGAGCACCTCCCCATTTTCTCTCTCACCCAAACAGTGATTGGCCACAGGTTCCAAACTTGATCTACTCCACAGCTGCACAATCAGCCTCCATACCAGATTAATGTGCTTTCTCCTTCCCCTTTTGAACAGAGCAACCCAACAGAGGCATAAGGATTCTTGGCCAGTGTGATGAAGCCATTTTCAGGCCATCATAGTTAGTAGTGAAGAAGAAAGACAGGGATTCTACAGCAGTGGGAGAGAGCACATACTTTCCACATAAAGGACAGGTGGGTTTCGTTCCTCCAGGAGGGCAGTAAGGGTCAGATGAAGTAAATACATACAATCGCTTGTCCCTTCAGAGGACAGGCAGCTGTTTCCAAACCGTTTGGTACAGAACTGAAAGGATGTTATCAAGGCAAAAAAGTGCCCTGGTGAAGGTCAGTCTCCACCTCCCCCCAACTCCATTCACATTTAATTTAGAAGATCAAGAGGGCTCAAACAAAAGCCCTGACCTGGATAGCCAAGGCAAAACCAATCTCTTCAGATCTCAGAAGTGAAGCAGGGCCGACCCTGGCAAGACCTCCAAGGAATACCAGGGCTGGGAGACAGAGGCAAGCAATAGTAAGTCACCTCTCTGAAACGCCAGGCCCCAGCAGGGGTCGCCAGAAGTCAACCATGACTTCCAGGCTTACACACAAATTACTCACCCCCCCCCCCCCCCCAAAAAGAGGGTTCAAACAAAATAAGAGATTGGTGTTAATGATATCATAATCCAGGATACAGAAACAATCATTTACAAGATTTAACACACAAATGCAAAACTATCTCCTTGGGGAGATTTTTTTTGGGAGGGAGAGGGAGAGGGAGAGGGAGAGGGAGAGGGAGAGGGAGAGAGAGAGAGAGTCCTTTCTACTTTCACAATTGCCGTTTAGTCATAAACATCCAGTGCCAATTCCGCTGAAATTTTATTTATTTAGCTCGCTGATACATCACACCAATCTGGTTGAAAAGAAGAACATTTGTCCAGGGATGCATCTTGCCACAGGCACCCAAGCAATGCACGAGGTCAGACTCCAGAGGCGTCCATTCAATAACCATGTTGCCTCAGTTCCACCCTGTGCAAAACGGAGCCTAGAAACGGAGCCAGTACATGGCGCTGCGAATACGGTTGTAGTCTGGAACCTGCTCAACAGGACCTGAGGGAGAAGAGAGTTGTGTCAGTTGAAATACAGGAGGCAAAACTCGCACTATTTCAGCCCTACTGAACCTGCAGAGGTCTTCAAGAGAAGTCAGGCCTAGTGAAGAAACTTATTGGACTGCCATATTCTCAAGATAACTTCCAACAATCTCTCTTTTCTAGGCTCCCTCAGCAGGCCAAATCCCCATAGGATAAATTAGATTTAACATGACTTTACTTTGTGGCAGTCTCTGACAAGATAGGGCGGGTGTGTATGTGTGCGTGTTTGATTTTGTTGACTTCCATGTTTTGTCTGGAAACTCCTCCTGAAAGAGCTTTGCTTTCAAGGCTGAGATGGAATGTTAATAATTGCAGGCTACCGTTACTCGAACTAACAAAACTAATTCTGGGCAGGTTTTCCAAGGGAATCATTTCCTTGGCTGACAGACAATATTCAGGAATGTTGCTGTGAAAAGCCACCCCACCTTCCAGAGCTGACTAATTTAGCATGACCCCAGAAGACTTTTTCTACCCTCCTAAGGAACTTCAGTTAGCGGGAGAGAACCTTCCCTCCTCCTCCTTGTGCAGCTCCCCGACCTCCCTGTAATGCTGCTACTGGGGGACAGGGGACCCCACAGAAGACCAAGAGAGGCAAATTGAGGGTTTGCATTGGTGGAAATTACCCCTCCTCTTTCATTAGTGAAAAGGTTAGTCTGGATCTAACCCAGTGACTAATCTGGCATAGCTAATTATAGCAGCCCAAATGCACATTTAAATTACAGACTCAAAGCTACCAGCGCCAACCAAAGAGATCTCTATGGAAACAGCTACCATTTAATACCTATTGCGTTTTCACCCCCCAAGTAGTAGACAATACACAAAGTCTAGTCACTCACCCACTGCTGCAACAGCTGGGCATTTGTCATACAGGTATTTGCTGCAAACCTCCTGCACAGTCCTGGCATCAACCTCCTAGAAGAAGTGCCAGAGAAATTCAAAGAGTCACACTTCAAACACTAAAGCTAGAGACCTTCTTTGCCACTGAAGCAGATGGCCAGCCAAAAATGAGTGCTTTGCCAGCAAGGACACAAAGTTTTTTAAAAACCTAGTCTAATCTTCTAGGAAAGCTTGTGTCATATACAGTCTCTCTCTCCCCCCCACCCCCCCCAGAAACACTGATGGGACATTTTTGTTATTGCAAGGATATTAGCAAATTTAACTTCACAAACCAATAATACATACAGAAATTCTGGCATCCCATTCTGCCAGAGATATCCGACGTCCATAGTTCAATACATGATTTCCAATAGTCTCACATACAGGTGTGGTACCTGGAAAAGATGAACGCTGTACATCACCAAAGTCTTTGGGACGGTATGCGGCATTTTATGAGGTGAGGACTAGTCTATTAAGGGTACAGAAGCAACACCTACTGTCAGGCAACGTAGACCAGTTTCTTGTAGCTGTGTGCTCCTTTTAACGATTTATTCAACAAAGCTACAACAGAATAGATTTAATTCTGGGGTATAAATGAGAAGAGCTTTTAGGTCTTACTTTTCTCCTTTGTTGACATTCCAGGAGTGACATGTCACATCATTTAAATGGTAGGCCTATGGCCACAGCAACAGCACACTTCATGCATCTGATGAAGTGGGTTCATGAAAGCTTATATCACAATAGGGTGCCACAATGATCTGAGTTATTATGGCTGAAGCAATACAAGCATTTACAATATGGGAAACAAAAATAGTTCAAGCTGTGTGATTTTGGGGGACTGACTATTCACACGACTCAGGGTCAGTGTTCCCTCTAAGCTGAGCTAGTGTGAGCTAGCTCAGTTTTTTTAGCCTCTGGCTCACACATTTTTGTCTTTGCTCAGGAAGGATGACTCGAGAGCAAACTAATTTGTGCAGCAGCCAAATCGCTCGCTCGCAACTTTAATGCCAGTAGCTCACAAAGTAGAATTTTTGCTCACAAGACTCCACAGCTTCGAGGGAGCATTGCTCAGGGCATATTTCCTAACTGCTAGTTGTTAAAAAAGTGTAACCCACAACACTTTACATTATGTTATGAGGAGGGGAAAGAGGGCTGACTGCGTGGATGAGTGATAGCAGTGAAGTTCCTCATCCAGCTAGAGCTTCATCCCACTTTAAATCACGGCCAGGGACTGTAGCAGTCATGCCTTCCTTCCAGCCATCGTGGAGAATAATGGGCCTCCTCTCGGCCAAGTAACAAACCCTCCCTTCTGAACGAAGGGGAAAGGGAAAAGAAAGGGGAAGGATGGAGTCAAGAGATGCACTAGAAGACAGTGTGGGCCTGAAAGGCCCTGCCTGCACAGAAATTGCAGTATTTCACCTGTAGTACTGAACTATGTATTCCTACATGTTGGCAAATTTAAACATGAACAACTTGGCCCCTTTTCAGAGTGGCACAGTATACACTAACATGCCAGTTTCCTTCCTGAAAACAATGGACTGATGGTAAACTACTGGTGTGTCACAGGTTTCATTAGGATTCGAGCACACCGTGCAGCTTGAGTTTTTAACCCAGGTGGGAGTCAGGAATAAGGACAAGCCTACTTGCAACACACTTTTCACAGTGTGAAACCTGCTTAGAGGACATAGCAGAGCAAAGTTTGAGCCCGGTGGCACCTCTAAGACCAACAAAGTTTTGCTAATGGTATAAGCACTATATCTAAAGAAGTCTGCTTATACCCAGAATAAAATTTTGTTGGTCTTAAAGGCGCCACTGGACCCAAACTTTGCTCTTCTGCTTCAGACCAACCCACCTGAATCTAAAGGATGTAGGTTTGACTGAATTTAGGAACTGCTTAACTTAAGACATACCATCCTGAAGAGACACAAAGGTGCTTCGAAGGATGTTTTTGGCTCTCTTCACCTCACTCTCAGTCACACTGGTGCATATACGCATCCTATACCCGGGAAGGGTGGGGAGTGGAAAGAGGGGAGGAGAAGGGGGAGAAAGTTAACCAAACACGATCATCTTTCACTTGGAACACAGAATTAACAATAAATCTTTACCAAGGCTAACATCTTCTGAAAGTTATGGGTTTGGAAGAAATCAGGGGCAACAACCATGTAACTGCTTGAAGGCAGAAGCAAGAAGTTTGAATACAGCACAAACATGGGTAGGAAGTGAAACAGCTAAATACTTCAAGGAGTATTTTCAAATGTCACTTCCTCCGTAGTCCTCTATGGTAGCAGTTCCCAACCTTTTTGGTATGGTGACCCACAAGTTCAAATTTACTTGGCACGGTGACCCATCCAAGGCTCGCCCAAGATTTTTTGGCACCCTAGACAAACTATGACCTTGGTATCCATCTAGTTCAGCATTCTATTTTTTACAGTGGCTAACCAGATGTTTTTGAGAAACCAATAAACATCACACAAAGTGCACAGCTGCCCCCACTAGTGGCAGTCCAGTATACACAGCCTTTGCATGAGGAGGTTACATGCTAGCTTTTGACCTCCCTCTCCTTCTCTGCAACTCCCTCTAATCTCTCCTAAGATTCTAAGAAACTAACTCTAGTTATCACCAGGATGTGTTTTACTTGATCAACATGTATATGCAGTGAAGAAGAATAGACACTAATGCAGGGGTGGCCAAACTTGCTTAACGTAACAGCCACACAGAATAAATGTCAGATGTCTGAGAGCTGCAAGAAATAAACGAATATCACACACACATTTTTATTGAAAAATATGCAAATATGATTTTTATTAACATTAAATTAGACTGTGTGAAAGAGCTGCATGCGGCTCCTGAGCTGCAGTTTGGCCACCCCTGCACTAATGTATGATGTGGAATATACTGTTTCCAAGGTTGCATCTTGGTTTCTGCTTTGTTTAATATATCATGTCTAATACTTTATGCTTTGTTTCAGAATGCTGTAACCTTAGTCCTATTACATTGCTTATTAGATGTCTCATCCTCCTGATTGCCTTGACTTATACTGTGTAATCCTCCTTGAGTCTCAGCGAGAAAGGTGGACCATAGTAAAATAAGAAATATAAAATGAGTTGGCAATGAAGACACACTCACCATTCACCCTGGGCAATATGCATTGTATCTTCTATATTCATGTTATCAGAAACAAAATAGAAACCAAAGAGACCAGTGTCGGAATAGCAGGTGTTGAAGGTCTGGAAACTGTGGCATAACTTGTGCTCCACAGCAGCTACAGCCAGCCTGCTAGACTGATTCTGTAAATGAATAATTACATTCCTTAAGGCTTCCGGGCTTCCCCAAAGGGCCAAGCTTCAGTTTACCAAGATGCTAAGAAAGCAGAAATCTGATGTCAACACACTGCATACAGTGAATGTGGAAGAAACCTACTACAGTCCATCTGTGGTGAAGTCTGCTCCTCGACTATACAGATACCGTGAAAATGCAGTCCTGCCAACTGAAGAGGCTACCTAAGAGATTACTGAACAATTCAAACTCAGGATTCAGTTACCATATTCCCAAGCGGTTTTAACAAAATTCTCTTCTCCCCAAATTTTGGGCAGCATATCTACAAAAGGTAAACGTACAAGGTTGCTGCCCTACACTGAGTCAGGCTACTATTACTCTGTCTGTCCCACTACTACCTACCCTGACTAACAGTCACCCTCCAGCCTACTAGGAGACAGTATTCCCTAGCTCTACCACCCTGTATGCCTTTAACTGGAAAAGCCAGTGGCTGATCTTGGGAACTCCTGCATTCTATCCTCTACCAGAAGAGCTACCTGAGCCACAACTTTTTTGGCCACTTACTCTTTATTTGTCCAGGACACCTAGGAACATGTCCTCAGGATTACGTTGCTGAATAACCACACTGCAGTTAGTTCTGTTTTCCTTACTCATCTAATTCTGTTATTTTTTACTTGGTGATTGTTTGAAGAAAGCACAGACTACTGCGATGGAAGGCATTTTTTTTTTGCTGCCTCTGTCCCCATCTGTGTATATCTCGACTGCCCCGAAGAGCGCTGACTTGTTCAAACAGTCCTACTACTTGCAGTATAGCTTCACATTCGATAAACTGACTTATAGTACTGGAGGAGGCCAGTGAAGCAACCTTTGTTTTAAGTTCATCTCTTGAAAACTTAAAGATAAGCAGCTTTGCTTTCCACAACCACAGCCTCTTCAATAGACCTGCCTACCTACTTCAATACAAAAGACAATCATCGTTACTTTTTAGCCATGTCAGTGAGTTAAAAGACATCTATAAGATCCAGGAAAGCTTCACGATATTTAAGACATCTCCAGTCTATAATGGTGATCACGATGCCAAGTTAAGGACATATTCTCACATTTTCAAAGTCGCTTGCTGTTACACATTATAGCCCTATAAAACGGTAAAGAACACAGGAGGATAATCCATTACTGGAAACATAAAATGCCCATTCTTACCTTACCACCCCCGAAGGTGAGATCATAGCGCCCGATGACTGAGTTCGCTACCAGAAGGGGAATATTGTCTGGGTTGGCCCATCCTGGCCCTTCTACTGCAACAGCAACATGGGCCAGAGGTAAAGCGTCATCTCTGATTCTGATCTGAAAAGCATTAGACAGATGGGATGCAAAGTACAATCAAACCTTTTCTGCAGAAACAAGATTCCCCCTTTTGCCTATTATAGAAAGACCAAGTCCCATTTACATGTAATGATGAAAACCAAGGCCCAAACACGGGAATGAGCCAGGGGTTCAGAGACAGGTGGAATAGCATGGAAGATGGCACAGTGAGTTCATGAAAGAGAAGGGAGCAGAAAGAGAAAACATGACCCCAGTCCCAAAGCACCGAAACTCAGGTTAAATGAGAAGTGGGACCAAAGGCCGTTTTAAGCAGCATCTCTCTTTCCACTACATTTGTTACACTGTGATCATCTATTCCCTGGCTTCAACATACATTCACATCACAGCAGCTCCTTGCTGTGCAACATGCCCAAACACAAAGATCAGAGAGGGGAATTCAAGGCTGGAATGGAATCTGCTATACATACAGACTTAAGAAGCTGGCTCCTAAAAACTGCCTAAGCAAAAGGTCCACTGAAATCTGAGCTTCACACGCTACCTGCCGAGGATGCCTTGTAAGTAAACCCTACCTCGCTCCCAGTGAAGCGGCAGCGTGGAAGAATGGGCACTGCATCTTCCTTGTACTGATAGGGAACGTTGCCGAAGTGCTGCTTGGCAAGGTCTACTAGTTCTTTGTGACTAACACCTGGCAAAGAGAGCAAAAGGAGTATGTTACTCATCAGTACAGTGATTTTCATTTCCAAGAGGTGGCAGTAAACTAAAAAACGAAGGAACGTTTCTTTTAACATTCTAGTAGCTATGTTAAAATACTGTTCTCCAATAAATCTTTGGGGAAGAGCAGTTTGGCCCGCTGCATGTACTTACAGGAAAGTTCATAGATTCCTGCCACCCACACAAAGCTACCAATGGAAATGTATTCACCAACACCAGTCAGTCACCGTGATGCCACTGCCAACCTATTCTTTCTGCTCTATGATAAGGCAACAAATAGAAACAGGCCTACCTGCTAGCTCAGTTCCACTTCCTAGCATGCTCTTTACAAAACCAATAGGAAAAACACTGAGTATATGACCTACTTGTAATATAGGGCTTACCTCTGTAAACTCCCAAGGTTTCTTAAGCCATTGCCAAGCTACGTATCTAAGGATCAATGAACCCCATTCTTACGAAGGAAAAGGCAACAGCACTGCCATCACGGAAACTGTTTCCCTTTTAAAATTTGACTCTGCCACTTGCAGCAGACTGATCCTGCTTCAAAAAAGTCTCACCGACTGCCCAACGCTGGCCTCCGCTGGCCCATGGACATGCAACTGCACAATGACGAGCTGCATCCAAGGAAGAAGCGGAGTGTTTGAAGGAAGACGAGTTCCCCATGACTTAGACTATTGCCATTAACACAGTACTAACCTCCAGCAGCTGCCAGGACCATGTGAGGAGCTTTGAAGTGAGTCTCCATGTACTCTGCTAAATTTGCACGAGACAAAGTCCTAAGGAAAACACACAGACAATGACTTTAAATCACTTAGTGTGCAATTTGGATAAAGCCTACTGCGTGGAATGATGATCAGTATGGTTAAACTGGAGCTCTCTAGGCTCAAATCCCCACTCACCTGTGAAGTTCACTGGGTGACCTAATATACTCTCAGCATAACCTACTTCACCTTACTGCTGAGACAACCACATAAGCAAACCTGAGCTCCATGGAGACTTACTGAAATGTAGTAACTAGATCAGAAAAAGATTTGCTAAGATTAATAAAGCCCTGGTCACCTACATTATATGCACGCACAGTATTGCAGTCATTATTCCTTCCTGTGCTGGATCATCCCAGGAAGGCTTTCCAGGTCACCCTCCTCCCGGGAGAGCTGCAACCACCTTCTCTGTCAGCCCCGCAGCTCCTACTGAGGCCCCATTCCTCAGCCATACAGATCTTCTAAAGAAGTTGTGCTGATGGTAGTACAGAGTTGCTATCCAGGGCGCCCCCCCCCCCCCCCCCCGTTTTATAAAAAAGAAATTACACTCAGGATGAAGAGTGCTATAAAGAAACAACTTTATAGGAGGTATGACTTATATCTTATTCTTCATTTGATTTGCTTGTAACTAGAAGCTCTGTAGGACATAACTTGACAGGGCAAAGGAAGTCTGCTTCACAAGCTGGACACATTTTATATGGGAGGCTTACTTCACATTCTTTGTTGTTCCTTCAACAGTCTGACTCAGAGCGGTGCCTTGGTAAGCTGTGGCATGCAGGTAATCAAAGACAACATCGGACAAGCTGCCATCAATTTCCTTCATCTCCTGAAGAATGACATTCCGCTCCTTCTCAATCTGGGACTCCTCCAAACTGCAGTTCTGTACTGCATCAGCCAGAATCTCGACAGCTAAAAGACACGTAAAAGTATTCTCTTTATGCCAAACAGTGAGGGTGAGAAGATTTGAGCTTTTTTAGGTGACTGGAGCCTAATTTACAAAGTTTGCAGCATACAGTTCCAAAATGACAATACAGCCAATTCCCCTCTTGCCTTCACACAGCAGTGAAGGAAACTAATATCACCTCTACTCCCCATTCTTATATCTCTACTGGCTCCGTAATTCCTTTCCTGCAGTTCTCCTCTATTTTTATTTTCCTTTCCCAATTTCAGTCTTCTTTCATTTGAACATCTTGCATGAGAAGAAAGTGTCTAGTGCTGGAGAAACATGTTCCACAGCAAAGAACCATCTCTGCAAAGAATGACAGCACTGTGCAAGCAGAAGAAAAACAAAGGACCAACCCTTTGTAAGCAATCTCTCTATTGCAACTGGTATTTAATGGCACAAAACTCGCAGATGCCAGTACTGAGACCTTTCCAAGGAGGAAACAAAATGGGAAGAGGTGACATCTCTCAGAAAGATGCAAACTCCAATGTGCTGAAAGAATGGCTGAACCATACAATAAGATATTCAGCACAATTTTACACTGCTTAATAAACATGGGGCTTTCCCACTCCCCCCCCCCCCCATCAGTTTTGCCCTGTACTGCTTCCGTTTAGCCCCTGATTTCTGGATGCATTTTTTTTTACCGTTAGTTTTCACTTAAAATTGTTTGTTATTCCCCCCCCCCCCCAGGTTTTTATACATCACTTTTGCCCCAATATTATTTCTGGAAACTGACTGAGTTGGCTTTTTCCTCATGCATAATTTGTCTGTTGTTTTCTTTGTCCTGCCCACTCCCACCACCTCCAGCCCACTGTTTCATGACTGGAGTGCCGTGGTCAAACCACTCCCTCCTCTGCCCTGAAGACAATCAATCAATCAGTCAGTCAGTCAATCAGTCTTTCTCTTTCTCTCTTTCTTCTAATATACTACTGGAGCACTGTAACAACAAGCTTAGCAGGCTCTCTGAACTCCCAGATCTCATTACATTAAAAAAGTAAGTCTCTAGTGTCTTCCCTCACAGAGATATAAGGAAAATGGCATATCTCTGTGAGTGAAAAAGCTAGAGACTTACTTTTTTAAAGTGAAAGCTGGGAATTCACAGAACCTGCTAAGCCTATTGTTCCAATGCTCCAGTGATATACTGATGCAGTGCCATTTTTTTAAAAGCAGGGGAGGGGGTTTGCTGCGATACCCCCAATGACAACAACACCCTCTCTTGAAAATCCTCATTACTGAAGGCATGTGCGGAAAAAAATAAACTGGTTCCACAACTGAAAATGCAGAGGGAAGACAAACATGCAGGAGAACCATGCCCAAATGATTCCAATACTTGTGGAGAGACTCCCAAGAAAACAAGGAGTAAGCTGAGCATACTAAAAAACCCACAGGGATTATACAAACCCATTTTGGCCATTTGAAAGCAACTGCTTCTTGCCACCAATGCAATAACTTACTAGCGCTCATTAGCAGTCTTTTTGAGAACATATGGCAGATGTGTCCAAGAACTAATCAAATGGAAAATTGCTAACTGCTGGCTAAAATTGGCTTAAATTAAGCCATCACTGCATATGGAAGAACCATTAAAACTGAAGCTTCTGCAAACACCCTAGGGATTACAGTTTTACCCCATGAAGTCAAGTTAAATGTATATGCAAAGAAAGCAAATTCTCTCTCCCAGTTCACAAGAAAGAGCTCAATGACTCTACCTTTGGGCAAATCTTTGGACAAAGCTTTCATGAAGAAGGCTGTCTTCTCACGAGAGGTATAGCTATTGAGATGTGCACCCATGCTCTCCACTTCTTTTTCAAAGGCTGTGCCAGGGCGTTTCTTTGTGCCCTAAAGAGATATCAAAAGGCAAACTGGCAAGTAAATAGGTTCAAAGGGCTTGCCTGTGGGTCACTAAAAGCTATACTGTCCTCCTTAGACCACTGGGCAGGATATAAACTCAAAGAAATAGTTCAGATGTTTAGCTATCCTGTTTCCACAAAATACTTTGACAGATTCTGTGTGTAATTTTGGAAACCAATACACATTAAAAAAATGAGTCTCCCAGAAGGTCTTAAATCAGTTTGAAGACTCACTCTGATGTGACCAATCAGAACTGTCAGTATGGTTTTGTGTTTTTAAAAAAACCCCAAAACAAACCCACCCTCATGCTTCTCAAATACACTGGGTTATGTGGTCCATCAAGGCAAGCTATGTTCTGTCTCCATGAGGGGAGGAGCCCCTGGCCTCAGCATGATATGCCTTGTGCCAAAGAGACGTGCTGCCCTTCATCGAATGGAGTGGTAGGACACAACCCCCTTCAGCCAATGGTCCAAACAACCTAGAAGCTCTTGCTGAGGAGCTTTTGAAGATGTAACATTTAAAAAAAATCAAAAGGTCTAGTAGCTATGTTAGTTTGTAGCGGCGAAAACAACCACATTTTATGCCACCTTAAGGATGAACTATTGCATGCATGGCATAAACTTTTACTGGGCCAGAGCCCACTTTTCAGCTGTAGGAAGTGCCATATTATACACACAGAGATTATACCCACCCACAGATTATACCCAGAGAGGTGCAAAAGAAATAGGTTATGAAAAACGAGGCCCAAAGGGCATGGAAAGCAAGGGGTCAAAGTAGATTTGTAGAATTTCTATGCAGATCCCATACATATTCCAGAACAGAACAGAATGATTCAATCACAGTAATAGTCATCAGTGGAAATACTGTTTCATGCTACAGTATGTTAACTTAATCCCTTTACTGGAAAAACCCCCCAGAGACCCCATTTAAACTAAACAAAACCGAATTAACTTTGCTCAAACAAATTCAGTCCATGAACTGGCACAGCATAGCTAGTAAAACCAGTGACTGCTGTTCTGATTTAATCACTCTGTTCTTATCTCATATATACAAAGATGTTACAAATCAACTTCTATTCCTTTGAATTCCATAGCTTTTCGACCTCACCCTGGTGACAAACTTCTCTCTTCCTATTTATCTGCCAACTGAACTTCATGCATCTGATGGATTAAGTGCTAGCACGTGAAAAAAAAGTTACAACACATTTTCAGTCTTTAAGGTGGTGATTTTTCTTAAGAAGATCCACAACCCTAAACAAAACTGAGGTGTGTAATTTTCACCAGTAGCTCTAAATCTCAAGTGGTGCTCACTTCTAAACTTACTGAACTTTTTTGGGACTGCCATGCAAAATGACTTCACGCAACTTTCCTTCTCCTCAATATAAGGTGAAGGAATCTCACTTCAGTTAATATTGCACATGTTTATATTTTTCATGTTTACTATGTATAAATATATAGCAACAGGCTGTATTTCATAGCAATTTATGAGGAGGTGAATTCAAAATCTGCCATGGAGCCTCCTGAGCCCCCTCTTCTTTCCTGCTCCCACAACCCACCTACAGGAAAGGGGCAATCTACTTTTAGATCTGAATGTACTGTTTGGGAACTGCTGCTCTGAACAATGGGTTGGATCCAGCAATCCGTGGACACAAGGACTACAGGTCTTTCTCATGTTCTCCCCTCCCCCCAGGAGTCTTTTCCAGCCCTGGGAAAGTTTACTCCCAGGGTCACAGGACCTCCACAGGGCAATAGCTGTGAGAGCTGGGATGCTACAGTGGGGCTGGGAAAGGGGGTGAAAAGGACTGCTGAGGTGAGAGGAATGTAAAAAAGACCTATGACTGTCCACATGTTATGCTGATGGATTGCTGGATCCAACCCCAATTCCACAATCTTGTTCCCAAAGATGACTAAACTGTAGGTCAGAAGCAATTCCCAAAGACTGCACTTACATTTAAGCACTCAGATGGGGGCATAGCAGTAAAAAGAATTTTGTTAAGAGGAGGAAAAACAATGACATGAAACTTTTAAAAATCAGGACAGTATAGCCTGGAATATACAGAGGCTCATACTAAGGAATAGTAAGTTTTTTGAAATTTAAAGTTTGGCGCCCTTTTAAGACTTTTCAGGATTCAGAATATTGGATAAAGAACATATAATCAGCTCTTTCATCAATCATCACAGAAACAAAGACAGCCTGTCACCTCACCTTGAATGCCAGATGTTCCACAAAATTGCCAACTCCGTTGTTCTTTTCATTTTCATAACGGCTTCCGACATCAAGCCACACCCCTACCTGACATAAATGATGTTTGATTAGGCATAGTAAACAACAGACCTTGCTTTAGAAGAAATTGACTATCATTAAAACAGTGCACTGAAATCAAGCACTTAAACAGTGCTTCTACTGGATGAAGAATTATGATTGTAGCTCCAAGTCCCTATTTCACCAAGTGTACTGTGATTTATGATGGTACTTTTCTTAATTTGGCCCAAGAGGTACAAACTATGGGTGGGATCCTGCCAACTTTTCAGCTGATGAAAAAGTGTGCATAACTTTGACTATCAAAAAAATGCTATGCTGGAGTTCATGACATCTGCATAGATAAAAGCCATATGGAATAGAGGCTGTGGTAAGGAGGGGAATTGAGAAGGACTGAGTGAAAAAGCTGGCCGGATCCAACTCCATTACAGTAATGGACAAAGCACAGTCTGTTTACTCCCACTTACCTAAGGCACGTTTGGCAGCAGCCCAGGCTTAAGCTTACTCAGCTTACTGCCATGCCTCTGGAACAGTACCTTAGTAAAGTTATTCCAGAGAGCTTTTGAAACAGCATGAGCAAAGGGGGATGTGACGGCCTGTGCTGTAAAAGCTCATAAGTGCTGTGTAAATCTGTGGAGGACTGTGAAGGGTTAGTGCTTCACAGAGCCCGAGAGCCTTGAGCGATAGGCTACTCAAAGGGATTTGATTGGTTAGTGTCAATTGAGCAGAAAAACATGGGAACTGACTGCTGAAGAGAACTCAGTTTAGCTCTGACTGAGAACTGGAACAGTTTAGCCCTGAGTGAGGAGAGTTTAGCACTGAGGACTGGGAAGGTTGGCAAGGAGGAGTGGGCGGATCGGTGAAGACCCCAATTCGAGCTGGAAAAAGTGAAACAGTTCCTAGTTAGAGAAGTGATTCCCTGCCCAGTTTGAAAGGGAAATAGCTCAAAGACTCAAGTGATCCCTGATGTGTTTAAAGAAGGGATTTGGGTTCTTGGTAGTGTATCCCTGCCTTCTGAACCTGAAGAGCCAGTTAAACTCAAGAAAGTGAATTGGAATGTTGAGGAAACACTGAAACCAAAGCCTCTCATCTCTAATATTCAAAGACTTTGTGAAAAGCTTAAGAACTCTCTCACTTGCTGGAAACGTATGAATTGGAGTTTGTGATTACAATAAGTCACCGCAGTGTTATATTTGATTCACCTCAGACATTTTACCCCTGATTTCACCTGACCTTTTCCCCTGTACGTTGAACAAAACATTTTGTTTATTTTTAAACTTTAAAAAGCCTCTTGTGTGCCATTTTCAGTTAAGAGGGTGATCTTATCTCTTCCCTCAAGTACCTGGGCTAAGCTAGCATCAAAATACAATAAAGTGACAGGGTGGGACAGTCATATATCTTCAAATAAGAAGATGATAAAGGGGCTGCTCAGTCAGAAAGGAAGAAAAAACTGAGGGAAAATCCTGTATCTGAGTGAGGGAATGGGGCTAGGTTGTTATAGGGGGACAATCTACTGGTGGAGACTGGAGATGTATTTAGATTGGTTTTTAATATTTTTGTAAATTTTGTTTAAATGTGTATCAATTTGTTTTTATATTGTTGTCACCCACCTTGGGTCCTGAGATGCTCAGGAGAAAGGTAAGCATACAAATATAAATACTCATTAATTTTATTCAAAATCTAAGCACTGTTACATATACTACTAGATTTTGGTCTAAATGTAACAGAGTATAATTCTAAACTCAATTGCAAAGGAATAAATCCCACTGAATTCAAATGGACTTATTTCTGAATAAAATTTATTCACTTCATTTACACCCCATCTTTCTCCCCAGTGGGAACCCAAAGCAGTTGACATTGTCCTCTTTTCCTCCGTTTTACACTCAAAACAACCCCAAGGTAGGTAAGGCTAAGGGTGTGTGAGTGGTCCAAGAAGGCATGCCATTTGCCTGCTTCTAGTGGGTATTCCCCCACTGGCAGCCCCCCCCCCCCATCAGCCCTTGCCTCTGGGTCAGCAGGAGAAACAATGGGAGGCAAAAACTCAAACATGACGTTAGTGCATCAGCTAATGCTCTGGGAACATAACAGCACATCACACATCACATCTGCCCCTGTCCGGCCCCCAAAGCTCCCAGGGGTACCATGCAATGGCTTGGCATCCCAAGGCTGCCCAGCAAAATCCATACCTGTTTAAACAAGACAGACCATACCAAAACATAGACATCCACAAGAAATGCTGAATTGTTGAGCTGATCCAAAATTGTTTCAAAAAAGCCTTCTCTGATCCAATTGGTAATTGGTTACCAAAAGGAACCATTTAGGGTTGGTTAAGTTGCTTATTTTTCTTGGTTTCTATGTTCTAGCATTTCTGGCCTGTTTTCAAACTGCTACTTTTTGTCAAGAAACTTAGGACAAAAGCAAGTTAAACTTACTGTACAAGTAGGCTGGTTTGACTGTTCAGAAGCTACCCGAAGGCCATTGTCTAGAGTGGTGATCTCTGTCTCAGGGAGGCTATGCAGCACCTGGGCATAGGCTGCAGTGCTTCCTCTTCTTGTTGAACTCCACAAGGCTGGCTAAAGAGAGGTCTATTATCAAACCACAATTCATAGAACAATGTGAAATTAACAATACACACAGAAAAAGTCAGACAATATACCGTATTTTTCGCTCCATAAGACGCACCTGACCATAAGACGCACCTAGCTCTGCTCGGTGACGTGGATTGGGAAAGGTGAGGGGGGTTTAAGACGCACACACTTTTCCCCCCACTTTTTTTGGGAGAAAAAGTGAGTCTTATGGAGCAAAAAATACAGTAGATGCATGATAAAGCTTTAACTCATTTAATGATAAGAACATAAGAAAATAAGAAGAGCCCTGCTGGATCAGACCAGTGGTCCATCTAGTCCAACATCCTGACTCACACAGTGGCCAACCAGTTATTCTAGAGGGCCAACAACAGGGCAGAGGGGCCGAGGCCTTCCCCTGATGTTGCCTCCTGGCTCTGGAATTGAGAGGATTAGTGCCTCTGAACGTGAAGGTTCCCCTCACCCACCAGGGCTAGTAGCCACTGACAGATTAATGGTGGAGAGGTCTAATTTTTAAAGCTGTCTATTTATGTGGCCATCACTACATCCTCTGGCAGCAAATTCCACATTTTAATCACTCTCTGTGTAAAGAAGCATTTCCTTTGGTCCATTCTGAAACTACTGCTCATCAATGTCAGTGGTGCTCTCAAATTTTAATATTTGGGGAAATAAAGAGAAATTTGTTTGTCAACTCTCTTCAACCCATGCATAATTTAACAAATCTATATCACGTCCCCTCCCCTTAGTCTCCTCTTTTCTAAACTGAAATGTCCCAGATTCTTCAGCCTTTTCTCATAGGGAAGGTGCTACAACCCACTAATCATCTTGGTTGCCCTCCTCTGTACTTTCTCCAGCTCTGCAATGTCTTTTTTGAGATAGTGACCGGAACTGTACACTGTATTCCAAATGAGGCTACACCACAGATCTATACAGGGGCATTAAATGTTCAGTGATGTATGGGATTATGGAACACTACTTGATGGACTAAATACCATTCAGACACTGTGTAAATATTTATAAACCAATCTCCAAACTAAGAAAAAAGCCACACATTCCAGTTCTCTTGACTGACACACACACATATTTTACACATCCTGCTGTCAAATACAGCACAAAGCTCCAAAACACAACAACTTGCGGATTGCTCCAGGCAAATGTTGGATACTCACAACAAAAAGAGTAAGAGTTTATGCTTCTCATATAACTTCATACATACTAAACTGAAGCACTTTCTCTGAGATTAAAAAGTAGCAGCTTTAGCCCTGACCTGGATAGCCCAGGCAAGCCCAATTTTCTCAGATCTTAGAAGCTGAGGAAGGCCGACCCTGGCAAGTATCTGGAAGGGAGATCTGCAAGGAATACCAGGGCTAGGACACAGAGGCAGCCAACAGTAAGCCAACTCTCTGAAATGTCCAAGCCCCACTAGGGGTCACCAGAAGTCAACTATGACTTCCAGGCGCGTGTGCGTGCCCACACTCACACATAATACTCACCAAAAAAGAGCACCTTTAGAAGTACAAACAAGAAAAGGCCAAACAGTTGTGCTAAGACAAACAAAACACCTTTCACTAGATTTTAACTTGATTTAAATTTCATAAACAGGATTGCAGGCGTCAGTAAAGACTCAGACTTGTGTTCCCAAGCTACCATCTTCCAAAATCCCGCTTAAAAATAATTGTGTGTAGCCAAAGCACCAAAACTATCCTTTACAGACTCTTCTGATTTTGCCATCACCAATTTCCCTGTACTCACCTCCCAAAAAGTACCTTACTAAAAGAAGCCCTAAAAATGAACTACAACATGAACTAGCAAAGATGGGTTGAGTCTGGATACACAGTAAAGGAGTTATAACAGTGCTTCACCCCAGAGCCCTGCATTCAGAGTTTTCTGCACAGCCTCGTATTTTACCACACCTCAATCACTTTTCAGAGCAAAGTTTCTGCTTTTCTTCAGGCAGGATACCTGTGCTTTTAACAGTAAAACAACAGGCAAAATTAAATAGATGTTGCTTTCCATCACAGCATCTTCATTCAAGAAAAGCTACATCTTTTAATCTTCTACCTATCACACAGCTGTAACAAGCATAGGAACCCAGTCAGAAAGAGTGGCTCTGTATCACAAGAGAACAGAAATGTTTCGGTCTACAATGACCATTAGGAGCCAGCCATGTGATAACTTCACCACATACTTAAATTCAGTTCGTGCTTCTCTCTAGTTCCATTGTTCTGCAAAGCAGCACTAAATGTGTACAAAGCCCCAAATTATTCTGCAGCACTCAGAATCAGGAGAGGATTATAAGGTGACGTTTTCCTTTGCACACCTGTTCAAGGGCTAATAGCAAAACTAAGCAGGTACAGCCTGCTATAGTGCCATAACGAGGCTTAGCTGCGACGAAGAAACACTTTTGGGGGGGCTCATAGTCCCAGAATGCCATCAACGGAAATGCACAAAGTACTTAATGTTGCATAGAAACAGTGCTACTAGGGATCAACCTTGCAAAGGGAGCCCTGCTCTAAAATTATCCCTGTGTGCGAAAAGGTTGAAGGAAGGGACTCCCACACGCACGATGCACCCTCTCACATCCGTTTCTTTAAAGAAAAAGGACTACGGTCCGAAATGGGCGGCGTGCTGGTGCTGCATGGGCAAGGCGAGGGGGAGGCACAAGACCAAGAACACTTGCAAACGATTATTCTTGTACTTAAAGCAGAACGGTTTTTAGTCTTGGGTCGAGGGATCGGCGGCTGCAGCTGGGCTTGGCCTTCTCCCCCTTGACCTTCAGGGGAGCTGAACGCGGCTCAGCGAGGTTTCTCCTTACTCTTTCCTGCTGTTCTCGCGCGACCCTCTTCTGTGCACAGGAACCCAGCCCCGCAACCACTCACCGGTGACTGAGAGCTCCTCAGAAGAGCCCGACTAGCAACACTACCCGCCGCCCGGCATACAGAGGACGCCGCCATCTTGCCCCCCCCAAATAGCTTGTCAGGCGGACAAAAACAAACAGCGCATGCGCCAGAGGAAGCGCGCCCCCCTCAGACTGCGCATGCGGAAATGAAAGAAGTCTGTGCTATGGAAGGTTTCTTTCTACGGGTATGATGTAGGCGGAGCGACATTTTCCATAGAGATGTATTATAGAGGAGTCGTCGTGCTTTTCACGACAGAGCCAGGAACAACCAGCGGTCTTTAAGCTTTGAGTCCCAGGGCCGTAGAGGGACGCGAGCAATCAAGAGCCTTGGAAGGATCTTAAAATCTTATGACGCGATGAATCCCTGAGTCTTCAAAATGCCCCCACAGCGGTTATGGTTTCCGTTGCTACAGAAAAGGCTAAGAATGATGCCATCCTGAACATCCGGTGAAAACGCTTTGAACTGGAAGTCAGACTGGAAAACTTGTTTCATTGCAGGCAGCGAACGACAGTGTGAGCGGCGATACCATGCGCTACGTGGCTACGCCTTTGGAGCAAACCCCTGAAAATCTGTGTGCTAGGTGCAAAATGGGGGTGAGCATCTGCTCTATGAGCAGCGACCTGCTTCAGCCCACTCTCTGGGGGAAAGTCTTTATCCATAGTCTTTCGCTTGCTGAGTAGATATACATATCCTTAAGTGTCTCACAGATGAAAAGAAGGGTACTTGTGTATCTGCAGTTTACTTACTCTCACATTTTAACAGTCGTGGGGATAAGTACATTACAAATACAGACTTGTAATTTACAAAAAAAAAATAAACAGTCTCATGGCATCTTCTAGACTAACAAAATGTGATCACAATGTACATTTTTGGTGGGCTAGAGCCAACGTGCAAGGATGCAGAGTGTTTAGTTTATGCTGGAATGAAATGTGGTTAAACGTTAAGGTGTCACTAATCTCCAGTTTATTATATTGCTACAGACTAAAATGGCTATCTTTCTGGAACTGTAAATTACGAGTATTTTCATGCCCTGCGTGAATTCCACCTCTACCTACCAAGCTTTGCTGAAGACCATTCTCCAGCTTCCCAGTGCTGCTTTCATTTCTTTGCCTATCCTGAAACAGCTGCTGAAACATGTCAGTAGGCTTCCATAGCAGGTTCCTTGTTTTCAGATTTAAGAACGGTACACATAATGGATCTCCTTGTTGTCCTATTTACAAGGCACCTGTAGTCTTGAATTCAATCCATATAACAATAGGCTTTTAACATATAGTTATTTTAAAAAGGAAATAATTGAGTAATTGTTGTTATGAAGCATTGTCTTGAAGGCCATACTACTTAGGACATGCTATAATGGATGAGTTGCTTATAGGAAGATTACTAAGACTTTTCTATTACAACACTTCTGATAAAAATGTTTATTATCACAGTAACTCTGCTGATAAATTATTATTCACAGTTAAATTGTTAACAGTTTTAAAAGTTGCAAAAAATTGGATTAGTACTTTGCTCTGAATGCAGTTAAGATACAAGCTGACTTTCTCTTCTGCCTATGAGTTCGACGTAACATCTAGAACAATCTTATACTAACAAGAATCTGGTAAAAAAAATGCTACCTATCACCTTTGCACCATGCCCCATGCCCTTCCTACAGGTAGCTCAGGAAGATGTCATAAATGTTTCCCCACTCATCCATTTTATCCTCATAACAATCTTGTTTGGTAAGAGGCTGAGATAGAAGCAGTGGACCCAAAGTCATCCCTCTTGGTAAATGTGATGAAGTCAGGTATGGTATAGGTATAGAAATCTAACTTCCAGTATTCAAATTATAAGGGTTTAATAAAAGAATAAATCACACAATTTCTATATGCAGCAGAACTGAGCAAAGATTAAAAGAAAAAAATAATTCCAATCCTTCTAACCGTGTTCTAAACTTGTCATAAGAACATAAGAGCCGTGCTGGATCAGACCAGAGGTCCATCTAGTTCCGCATTCTGTTCACACAGTGGTCAACCAGCTACCTTTAGGAATCCCACAAACTGGAAGACTGCAACTACATCATCCTTCCTGTGCTCCCCAGCAACTGATTTAAAGAGGCATACTACCTCTGGTACTGGAGAGGGTAAATATTCATCATGATTAGTAGCCATTGGTAGCCCAATACTCCATGAATTTGTTCACACCCCTTTTAAAGCCTTCCAGGCTGGCAGCCATGATCACGTCCTGTGGTAGGAAGTTCCACAAATTATATGCTGTGTGAAGAAATATTTCTTTTTGTCAGTCAGCTTCAGTGGATGAGCCTGGGTTCTAGTATTAGGGAGAGGGAAAAAGTTTCTCCCTGTCCACACTTTCCACACCATGCATACTTTTATAAACCTCTATCATGTGTCCCCTTACTCACTTTTTTTCTAGGCTAAACAGCCCTAAGTGTTTTAAACGATCCTCATAAGGCCCTAGCCCCTAATCATTTTGGTTGCTCTTTTCTGCACCTTTTCAAGCTCTACAATATTCTTTTTTAAAGTGTGGGGACCAGAACTCTACACAATATTCCAAGTGTGGTTTCACCTTGGATTTATTCCTGCTTTTTCACAGCAGCCACACACAGCGTCGACATTTTCATCAAGCTGTTTACTGCCAAGGTCCCATTCTTGGTCTGTTGCTGCCAGCTCAGATCCTATCAGTGTATACGTGGAGTACGGATTATTTGCCTCAATATGCATCACTTTATATTTGCTCACATTGATTCTCATTTGCCATTTTAATGCCCCCTCCCCCAGTTTGAAGAGATCCTTTTGGAGCTCTTCACAATCTATTTTTGTCTTAACCACCCTCAGTAATTTGGCATCATCTGCAAACTTGGTCACTTCACTACTCACCCCTAACTCCAGGTCATTTGTGAACAAGTTGAAGAGCACTTGTCCCAATACAGATCTTTTGAGGGATCTCGCTGCTCACATCCCTTCATTGTGAGAACTGACCATAGATGGTGTCCTTAATAGATGTTAAAATAAGGACAGACACTTTCTTAGAGGTACAAGACCTCAGAAAAGTTCCATTACCTTCATTCTCAGCGTTGGTCAAGACTCAGAAAAAACAAAACAAAAAACAAAACCCTGCTAGTCATTTCCCTGATATATTAACTAACCCTGAGAGATGCTTCCTCAGCAGAATCCTGTAATGTACATCCACTTACAGTGAATGGAAAGTCTGGGATTTGTGGTATTTCTTTATGTGTCCAAAACATGAATTATATTGAAAATAAATATGAAATGCTGTCTCATTTCTTAGTTTTTTTCTGCTGACATAAAGTCTGTACTTATTCACAGCTTGCCTCATTTCTCATTCAGACTCTGTATTCTCTAAAAGATAATGGAGTTTAACAGAGTATGGAAAAAGCAGAATTGCACTCATATGAAAAAATATATGTCTTATTTTTTCATCTTGCTATTTCAGTTGTTAGTTGCCTTACTAAAATTATACTTTTTGCACAGTGGGTCAGGAATTACAATGTATGATTTTAATGACAAACAATTCAAGCAATTTCACTAGCAAATGTTGTTCATTTTGTGAGGTGCTTGCTCAAGAAACTTTCCAAGGATCAGATTTCTATACATTTATTATTTCAGTACATACAGGCATTTCACTTTTCACAACAGCTAGAGAACAGCTCCAATTCTCACTTGGTCAGTAAGTGGCATTTGTCATACAACTTGGCCTTTCCTCTTGTGGTCACCCCTGCCTCAGTTTCTGAGAAGATTTAGTTCTCCACCTATGTGCGTGCGAGTTACCCAGGCCTTTTCAGGAAATTGTTTCTTCCTTGTCCTTTAGTGTGCTTTTCTCAAACAAGTTCACTGCTTTCACCCCTTACCTCCAAGATAAGAGGGACTCTTTGGGACTAATCATGGGGAGGAGGGGGGGCTGGCTTCCAACATCCCACGAAACCTGAATTATCCAATCCCCCCAGGTCTTGTGTTACTGCTTTTTAGGGTTCCAGGCAGGAATATTCAACTATCTATACTCCTGTCTGCAGTCGCTTGGCCAAATAGAGAAAGCACCCCCATCCCCAACTCATCTATTACCATATACTTGACTGCCTTCCTCCCTGGATGTAACCCAAGCCTTTTATGGCAGGGTTCACAGAGATGGGTGAATTTTCCTAAGGCAAACAGCTTTTTACTGCATTTAGACTTATGAAATAGAATAATATTTCTGTCAATGAAAATAGAGATGAATCTACAACTCAGCCTTGTTCCATGATCTGATTTTAAAATTTCATCCAAGAGAACAGGGGAAAATATGAGTAGATGTTCCCCATGGAATCCAAGTTAATTTTCTGCCTTTACTTTATGACAAAGATTTTCATGCAGTCAAAGGATACTGTAGGGCAAATTTGCTGAGTCAACTGGCAGATATGAATAGAAAATCCGTATTTTTTATTTACGGAAAAAGCATATTCCCCAAACAAGCAAAAGATATTCAATATTTGGAAGTGTTTTTCCCCTGGCAGGAATTGTGGTGCCTGAAGTAGGTTCAGAGGACTAGAAGATCTTTTGGCTCCGATGTCCAGATTCATAATTCCTCCAGAATTTGTTCAGACTTCTACATACTAAACCTCCAGTCTCCCCAGTTTTTCAAGCACTTGATAGGTAGCTTCTGTCTTCAGTAAATTCACAGTGTTATTGACTTTTACCAACAAAAACAGCAGTTCAGTCAATCGGCTCAAAATGTGCTGGAGTGTTTTCTACTCAAGAGGTCGATTCACTGGTTATATTTTGGTGTTCAGCATGGCCTATGAAGACAAAGACAATGGATTCTGGTTTCATACTTCACATTAACTGAATATGCCTTTGGTTTCCTGCTCACCATCCAAAGTGCACATATTTCTGATAGGTTGGATATAGAGTCCTCCAGAGCATGTTCAGTAATGACCTTTCTCATGTCCATCAGAGGAAATGCCAAGACTCACGCAAAGTGCATGTCTCAAAATGGATGAAAAAAGAGCCTCCTCCTCTGTGTTCAGTGTCTTCTATGTATCACATCCCTAATTGTTTGATGCTGTGGGGGAAAATGGAACCTACGAATTCTGATAGGCGGAATAAAAATCCCAGTAGGTTGATTTTATGTCAGGTTTTTATTCTGTAGTTTCATCAGTGTTAGCAGTGTAGTTGGATATTACCAACAAAATTAAGTTATTGTTATTAAGATTCTGGGGGTGGGGTGTAGTTTTTCATTGTTGCTGCTTTTTCTGCTAATGTTACTATTAATTTTAGTCTTTTAATTGAGCCGGCATTGGGTACTGGTTAGTGGTTAGAACAGGGGTCGTCAACATGACAGCACCTTTCCTGGCACCCACCAAATGTTTTTGAAAGCAGGTGAAGCCCAGTGGGGCTCTTGCACAGCAGGGCTTCTGTTTGGCTGTGAAAATTAAAATGATGTTGTTTCAGAGCATCTATCACACACTGTTGGTTTTATTCTCTCTTTCTCCTCTTTCACATTGTATTGCTAAATTATCCTTCTCCCCTTCACTTGGGCTCCCTCTGTGTATGTGGGCTGTGCCTCCCGTAGCAGCCATCTTATGGACAGCTCCCGTGGCAGCCATTTTGTGGCTGTGCCGCCTCCACCCTGTGTCAGAATTCCAAAGGTGCCCATGGGCTCGAAAAGTTTGTGGAGCCCTGGGTTAGAGTGTTGGTCTAGGATGTAGGAGATTCAGATATAAATCCCTACTCTGCTGTGAAGCATGTGTGATATCTTGGGCCAGTCACACTCTCTCAGCCTAACCTATCTCACAGGGAGGTTATGGAGATAAAATGGAAGAGAGAAGCACGCATGCAACCCTGAGCTCTTTGAAGGAATAGTGAGATAACAATACACTAAATACTTTGTTTATATTTATTATTTTCATGTGTTATTATTTTTTATGATGTAAGCTACCTGAGTACCTTGTAGAACAGGTTAATACATTTTTAATATATAAATAAATGTACATAAATGTATAGCTAACTAGCATAGCAGTCTTTGCAAGAACTCTACAGGAAGTTCTACAGGGAATGGTTAAAGGCTGAGAATGAGAGGCTTGTCTAAAGCAATTTAGAGAATTCAGAGCAATGCTAACATTTGAACTTAGGTACTTACTAGTTTACAGTTCAACCATTATACTACTACACCAGCAGTGGGGTGGTTTGAACAAAGGCACTTTATGGTAATATGAGTTCTGAAGAGCATGCAGTGGCTTGGCATTGATGGAGAGAACCTTCTTAGCACACAAAATAGGGGATGCCCATTTCAGGCTGGAATATGGAAAGTGTACTGGGCATTCAGTGCAGAGATGACAATGCAATCCTAAACAGATTCACATCTTTCTAAGAGCACTGACTTTAATAGATTTAGAAGGGTGTAACTTTAGTTATGATTGCACTATAAAAGACACTTGTGATGGAATAAAGAGATTCACTGAACCAGTTACAGAGGAACAAGACATGAATAATGAGATTTGAAAATGGATGTCTGGTGTGGAAATAACAACAAGGAACTCATACATATATGCATGAGACTTGGGGGATTATTCAGGAGTATAATTTTCAATAAATGAAAACAAAAACAAAAACTGCTTACTGTGGCAGTTTGTGGCAAGTTTCCTCCTTGTTTCCTAGTGACATAGGTAACAGCGTCATGCACTGATGCAAAAAGGTGGTGCTTGGTGATAGTTTCACTGAAGAAGCTGCCTCTTTCCAGCTCTGCAATGATGGAAGCTGTGGAGAGATGAACAAGGCATAGCCATGGACAGATGTGTTTTCAGGTGCTGACTGACATGACCACTTTGAGCCCCTGCCCCCCAACTAGGCAAACCAATAAGGGCCAAAATCCATCTATCAAGTATACTTCCTCTGATCTAAGGAATTTTCTTGCTGGAATTTTCTCATCCACATTTTTGTCTCCAGCAGTGGCCAACTAGATGCCTCTGAAAGCTCACAAGCAGGGCAGGATATAATGGCCATGCTTGAAGGAGATGCCTTGTTTACTTAATGGTAGTAATAATGTTCATGCTGGGATCCATGAATGCCACCTACGATGTAACATTGGTCTAAGGATTGAAGAGAATTGTTAGTGATGCACAGGAACTTACACTCAATATCTCCTGCAGATTAAAGTTTAGGTTCAACCAGCTTTAGCATAAACAAGTATGCATCCCATTGAGGTGGATCCAACTGTACTCCAAGGAGCCTTCCTCTAGCCTAAAGAGTATTCCTCCAATTGATTCCTCAAATGGAAGAACTGTTTAAGTTGGAGGAAATTTTCGTAGGCTAGAGGAAAGGCTTCAGTTTGCTTAGTAGAGGGGTAGGATGATGGCAGGATCCACCCCACTATCTTTAAACAGGATTTTCATGCACCCTCCAGGCTTAAGTTGTACTTTGTTTGTGCCACTGTATCTAATTTAGGGTTGCCAAATCTGGGCTGGGGAATTTCTGGAGATTTGGCGGAGGCCTTGGTTTCGGGAGGGACCTCATCAGCGTATAATGCCACAGAGTCCACCCTCCAAAACAGCTATTTTCTCCAGGTGGACAGGTCTTTCTCTTCTGGAGATAAGTTGTAATTCTGGGAGATCTCCAGGCCCCACCGGAAAGTTGGTACACCTGATATATGATCCTGTGTAGAATTACTCTAGTCCAAGCCCATTGATTTCAATACACTTTGCATAGGACTAACTCTTAATCACTGACTGTCTGTGTCATCAACAGTAATTTTTTAAAACGCTAGATAAAATGACAGATAATGCTGGTGTGGGTGAAAAAGAGAAGGGCCAATTTGAAAGAAAACCAGCAAGAAGAATCAGGCTCTGAGTCCAGAGACTTGTGTGTGTGTGTGTGTGTGTGTAATATTGAGGCAATGAACATTCTCAGGTGATGGCTTGTTTACTGCGCTTTCCAGGGCTCCTTACCATGGCAGCCCACAAGATACACGTCTACTTCAATCTCCCGGAAATCTCTAAATATCTGCCAAAGACAACAAACAAAACAGCTGAGTCAAGAAACTCTGCAGAAATTCTTGCCCATCCAGTCAGGAAAAATGTGAAGATAGTTGTCCCACAACACCCACATTATTCCCACGGATTCTTTGATCCATCTAGTCCTTGAAATCAGCTATTACCTTTGTAGGTGATGTCCAGATACTCATCTGTCTATCTACCATATTTTTATTTTGTTCTTCCTTCATGGAGCTCAGGGCATGATTTTCTTCCATTTTATTCTCACAATAACCCTGTGAGATATGTTTTGCAGAGAGAGAATGACTGGCCCAAGGTTATCCTGTGAGCTTCCAGATGAGCAGGGATGTGAACCTGGACCTCCTTAATTCTAGTCCAACCATTGCACCACACCAGCTCTCCATTTCTGCCCTGGGGAAAGATGCCATGTTCATATCTCACCAACTTGGCTCAATGAAGTATGAACACACCCATGATTTCCATGACAGATGAGGTTAAAGAGTGGGCTTTAGCAACCAGAGAGAGCCAGAGGGAGCCAATGAGAGGGCTCAAATAGGCAGGTCCACCATTACTATGAGATCACAGTCCCAAAGTAATTTAGACCTTCTCGGAGACATCTTGGACATCTAGCTGGCAATAGTGCTGATACAACAGTGAGTTTTAAGCATTTGAAAGCTTCTCCTCTATAAAGCTCTACTCTATGACAAATTGACAACTTTTCCTTTTGATTTCATGAGGAGGAACTCTGTTATGAGTTCTTGCCCCTTACATTTTTTAAGGTCTTTATACAAACAGTGTCTACAAAGTTGATAGGAGTGAAATCAAGGATGAGAGAATGAAGAGGAGGTTTTTCCAGCCCCAGAGATTCCAAGGTGGGTTTATAACAAGGTTGTGGCTGGATGTTGATTTGGGGCTCCAAATCCTTCACACTTCCATTATGCTCAGGCACTATTAAGTCACCGCCATTGCAGTCACCACTTGGCTCCTGTGAGAAAGGGGAAAAAAGTTTCCTAATATGTGACAGTTTATTGATCAAAGTGTATTCCTCTCTGCTCCTATGATATCCCAGGAGATGGACAGAGAGCTAGAGCACAGGTCCATTTCTAATAGTCTTTATTTCTCCTATTAACTTACAACATGAGAGGATTTCCCGTTAGTCTAGAGCCCAGTAACTTATATTTTGCTCCTGAGAGGATCAGTGTATTTGTAAACAGATGTACAAGCTTTCCCTGTAATGATAGTGTCATTATCTCTTCTATGTGGAAGATGCAGAAAATTGGACAAGACACACAGAAGTGCACAATAGGAAGCCCAAATCAACTGTTCACCCTCTTTCCCTCTTCAGTTTTGTCATGGCAGTTATAAATAGACAAGGTGGGCGGGGGGGGGAGAGAAGGAGCTCGCCCCCTTCCCCCCCCCCCCCCGAGACTCCCGCCGGGCCTCGGTGGCTCTCGCCAGGCCTGCCGCTCGCCCCCTTCCCCCCCCCAGAGACTCCTGGCGGGCCTCGGTGGCTCTCGCCGGGCCCGCCACTCGCCCCCTTCCCTGCCTCCCCCCGGGCCTGTTCTAGGGCTGCCAAGTCCCCCGATAGGGCGGGGGAAACACTGATTTTTAGTCCTTCCCTCCCGCTTTTCCAAAGTTGCCCACCGGGGGGACAAAATGGCTGCCTTAAAAGGGAAATGTCTGCAGAGAGCCTGCCCTGCAGTAAAAAGCCTCGCCAGACATTTCCCCTTTAAGAAGTCAGCAAGAGAGCTTCCACAGCAAGAGAGGTCCGCCCAGAGGGACTGAAGGAGCTGCTTTTGCATGTGGCTGGCAAGGTGAGTTTCTCTTCCAGCTCTTTTCATTCTCTCTCCCTCTTTCTTTTTTCTGTCTGTCTGTCTGTCTGTCTCTCTCTCTCTCTGTCCCCATCCAGCAGAGGTCTATCAGTGGCTATTATAGCCACAAGGTCTAAATGGAAGTAAGTGCCTGTGCCAGTTTTTTTCCCTTCTCTCTCTCTCCCTCTTTCTTTCTTTTTTCTGTCCGTCTGTCTGTCTGTCTGTCTCTCTCTGTCCCCATCCAGCAGAGGTCTATCAGTGGCTATTATTAGCCACAAGGTCTAAATGGAACCCTTTGTCTGGGGCAGTGAGGCTCTGAATTCTTGGTGCTTGGGGGGCAACAGTGGGAGGGCTTCTGGAGTTCTGGCCCCGCTGCTGGACCTCCTGAGGGCACCTGGTATTTTTGGCCACTGTTGTGACACAGAGTGTTGGACTGGATGGGCTGTACTGGATGGGCCGATCCACTGTGGCTTCTCTCCTGTTCTTATGATATGAAAATCATATTTAGCATTTGTGTAGCACTTAGTGCTTCATATTCTGCCGAGATGAGGAAGGATTCAGTAGGGCCGTTGCTCAGTGATAGAGCATCTGCTTGACATGCAGGAGGTATCAGCCTCTTCAGCTAAAAAAGGATCAGGTAATAGGTGACATTAAAGATCTCAGCCTGAGACCCTGGAGAGCCACTACCAGTCTGAGTAGTCAATACTGACCTTGATGGACCAATGGCCTGATTCAGTATTAGGAAACTTCATGAGTTCATGTGTCAGCATGTGGAAGCAACATCACAGGATGTGACATCACAAAATGATGTCACTTCCTTTCTCCTGGCTCCACCCCCAAAGTCCCCAGATATTTCCCAAGTTGGACTTGGCAGCCCTAGCCTGTTCCCCAATTCCCATCTGACCCCCGCTCCTTCCCCTCCCCCCACGGACCACTGCGGGCCTCGGCGCCACTCACTGGGGGCCGCTGCTTCTCCCCTCCCCCCCAAGCGGGCCTTGGCGCCGCTCACTGAGGGCTGCCGCTTCTCCCCTCCCCCCCGGCCCGCGGCAGGCCTTGGTGGCGCTCGCCAGGGGCCACTGCTTCTCCCCTACCCCCCCCAATGGCCCATGGCAGGCCTCAGTGGCACTCACCAGGGGCTGCTGCTTCTCCCCTTCCCCCCCACATGGCCCGTGGTGGGCCTCAGCAGCGCTGACCGGGGACCGCCGCTTCTCCCCTTCCCCCCCAAATGGGCCGTGGCAAGCCTTGGCGGCGCTCGCCAGGCCTGCCGCTCACCCCTTCCCTCCCCAAGCCGCCGTAGTTCTGAGAGCGTCCCCTGCGCACGCGCAGGGCATGCTCTCTTACTTTTCGGGGGATTTAAATATCCCCCGAAATTTTTTTAGAACTTTTAAGATTTTTCTGCTAATGGGGGGAGTTCCTCCCGTCTGTAGAAAAACCTCCCTGCCCCCCCAGGTGTCCCCCTGCACGGATTTAGGTATCCGCACGCAGGGGGCACCTTCGCTATTAGATATATAGATGTATTAATTAATGGTATAGAAACCCTGAGGTATTTCTACTAAATGACAGCCAAGTGTTTTTTGCGACTGAAGCTACACCTGACTAGGCGGGATATAAATTCAAATAATAAATAAATAAATATCAAATGGTGCAAGCTGAGGTAAAAATATAATAACCCTCCCCAACAATACGAGATTATTATGCCCTCATAGATGATCATATTGAATACCACTGCAATGTTGAGTGCAATTTCTGTTTTTTAACGTACACGCTGATAAATACCTGTGACTTGGTTCCCATGTCTATATCAACAAAGCCAAGATTGTTGTTCCCAGAGTCACATCCATTTATGGCCTCAGGAACTATTTTCTGTTACCAAAACAAGAGCATGACACAAGTTAAAATGGACCTATCCTTATTTTGCCATGTGCCATTTTAAGAGACAGGGCAGGAGAGAGAAATACAGAAGTTATCCCTATGCTGATGTAAGGCATCAGGCCCTCTTATGTCTTTTCTCTGATTGCCCCACTTCCCCAAACATAATTGCCCTCATGTTAGTGTTTTATTGGGGTTTTTTTAAATTGTGGTACATGGTTGTGCAAAGAAAATTTCATTATACCCAGGGCTTTGCTTTTCTTTTTTGAAAAAGAGGTGCTGGAACCCTCAAGAGGAAAATGAAGTTTTCAATCTGTATACTGAAAACTCATGAACTTTTAAACATTTTTAAAAAGAATTTTGTTGAAGAGGTTCTGGAACTCTGTTCCAGTGCATTCCCCCAGAAAAAAAAACACCCTGATTGTATCCAAGCAGCTAAATCCACTTATGCAAGGCGTAGCACAAAAACTAATAATTGTGATCCAAGTTTGTGTTTGCACACCTGTTTCTTATTTAATAATGCACTTATACAACCAAATGTGATTGTAGTAAATGGCTAGTGCTCATGATTGCACAAGGGCTGTGGTATGTGCAGCGCTATCACTTGTCTAACAATCCTTCCATTAACAGAAGCTAAGCTGGGGAGGAATTTCACACACATTTAATTGGATAAACACCACTGTTTCAAAAGGTGTTTTCACATAAGACATTAAAAAACCCTTTTTCACTTTTCTTCCCGGTAGTATAATAGATGATGCTTCTTTTGCCAACAACATTTGCTTGTTTGCAAACACCACAGAAGATGCTCAAAGGCACTTTTAGTGTCATGCTTAAATATTAAGATGATAACCTAGACCAGGGGTGGCCAAACTGTGGCTCTTCTACACATATTGTGTGGCTCCCAGCAGGGCAGCTGGGGAAGTGAAGGGGATGCATAACTCCCCAATTGGTCTTCCCTTCCCCAGCCAGTGTTCCCTTTCCTGGGTAGGCTTGAGGCAGGGGGGAGCAGAAAAAGAAAGCAACTTTAACTTTAAATGTGTTCTTAAAGCCCCCCCCAGCCTACAAATATCATTGGACAAATAAATATTATTAATATCCATTTTTACCCATTTTGTTTTTGTTTTTGGCAGTCTTATTTAATGTTAATAAAAAGCAAATTTGCATATTTTCCAATAAAAAAATATGTGTGTAATATTTGTTCATGTCCTGCGGCCCTCAAACATGTGGCTCTTACATTAAGCAAGTTTGGCCACCCCTGACCTAGACAGTTTTTCTTGTCCCTTTTCTGTGATTATTTATGGATTAACCATATGTAGGAAACTTTACTACCCTTCTCTCAAGAGTTTAGCGTTCTTCAAAATACTTATTATTTACTATACTCTCATTGTCCAAATCAAATCTTCCCTGGAATCTGTGGCCAGCATCAACATTATTCATATTTTATGTCATCCTACTATATGTCACAGTGCAGAACAGCAAAGAGTTGTAGGAATTCTGTTCTGAGGTACTTCCACATGCCTCAGAAGTTGTTCTAGATATTGATGTACATATTTATCCCTGATTTAGGATTCACAGCGTGCTAGGCTCTCTACAGAATAGGAGCCCCACATGGAAATGAACTGTATACTGTTGCACAAGACACACGTTGATTAGACTACTGCAACACTCTGCATGGGTCTGCCCTTGAGGATGGTTTGAAAATGTCAGTTGCTGCAAAATGCAACAGCCAGGGTCCTAATTCAGAACATATAAAACCAGTTCTGTCTCAATTGCTTGTGTCAGATGGCTTTTGGTAGATAAATGATTCATTATATGACACAGAGATAAATAACACGGATTGTGTTGTGCCCTGGTTATTTACTGTTTGATTTTTAATTTTTTTAAAATTATTTGTGAGTTTTTTCAGGACATGTCTGGAAATTTTAGAATTCTCATGACTTTAAAGAATGTACTAGTTTGAAACTTTGACGAAAAGTGGTATGAAATTCCTGCAACTAAACATAAATCAAGAAATTTATATCACAGACTGAGGAATCTGCACAGGGCTAAAATAAAAAAATGAAGAATACAAAAAGACAAAAATATCACTAGATGCTAAATTGAAAGATGAACCTTATTCTTCTTGGCTTCTTTCTTAGCTTCTTTCTTAGCTTTCTTTTCTGCTTTCTTCAGAGCTTTCTTCTTCCTTTTAATGAGGTTATCCACATCAACACCACACTGCAAAAGAGACCGCTATTAACAATCCAGAAGCTCTTGGCTTTTGGAAACTATAGTGATGTTCCCTGTGTGCTCCTTGAGCATAATATTAATAGTTACAAGAGACGTGACCTAGAAGCCCCCTTCTTGCTTTGATCTTTGGCCAAAATTGCTTGTGACATTGGGGATCAGTGACTGGATTCTCAGACATGTAATCTGGTTGGAAAAAGCAGCCCCAGTTGAAGTCAGTATAAATAAAGACCATGGAGTTGAGGAAGGAAATATTTAATTGTGTTCCTGTATTGCTGTCTTCCGTGAAAACGCACAGCTTGAAAATGCCCACCACACAGACTGGCAGCATCATAATACTGCCCTGCGTCAGTGCCCAGGTTCATATAGCGAAAACCTGTACTGTTGGGAGATCATCAGTGCAGTTCAAAGACTGTTTGACTCTTTCTTCCAAATAGAATAAAGCCCAAATACATTTCAGAAGCCATGCCACAAGAAATGAAGGCTTCTCAAGAGGACCTTCTCACCTTCTTCTTTAGGGCCCCTGCATACAGTTCAGCATTAGCAAAATATACTGTAGCAGAGGAGCGAAAAATCGTCACACCTGGGATCTTCTCAGCCTGAAAACAAAATATAGAGTGGAATTAGGTGCTTGCCTTAAAACAGGCAGATCTGGGGACAGATACCCATTCACTCACAGGGCCTATTATGGGGGGGGGGCAGTGGGGGTCATTAAGCCCTGGCCTCATATTCATGGACAGTCTCAAATTTAGACTTTTGATGTTATCTCCAAATTAGGTTATAAATACAGTCACACACTAACAAACTTGAAAGATGACATTCATTATACACCTTTAAACTCACATCCCATTACTGGGTCACACTGCCTGTAGTGTACACTATGAATTAATATCCTCCTCCATCAGTGACAGTGAGGCTGGGAGGTGCACCAAGACCAGCAGCAGCGGAGGCTGGGATGAGAGCCATGCCAGCCCCTGCCCCTCTCACGGTCACTGCTGCTGTTGGAAGCCTAAAAAAACGGAAGTGGCCCAGGCCTCTCTCAAGCTCTAAGAGGCTCTGTTCACTCATGAATACGATTGCCATCTTCCAGGTTGGGCCTGGGGATCTTCCATTTTTACAACTGATCTCCAGCTGACAGAGATCAGCTCCTGTGGAGAAAATGGCTGCTTTAGAGGGTGGACTCTATGGCATTGTACCATGCTGAGGCCTCCCCAAACGCCACTCTCCCCCAGATCCACCCCCAAAGTCTCCAGGTATTTTTCAACCCAGACCTGGCAACTCTATTTGAGTGACCATGGGCAAGCCACTATCTTTCTTCACACGGGTTTTCTCCGGATAAAATGGCATAACCCCACATATGATGTCCTTGTTACCCAGTTAGGCACCCATGCAGGGGCTAAAACATGCAAAGTGTCCTTTACATGTGTAAGACCCAGCACTTATCACCTGGGCAATAAACTTTGGGGTCTTCTGCCTGTGTATATCAGAGTCCCAATTCAGGGCAGCACTCCAAGAGAATGAGGGATAAAATAGCTCTTAAGTGAGAAAAATCTTTATTCTCCTAAAAAGATACAGAATGGAAAATGGAATCACAGGAACAGCAAAATAAGACAGTAAAACAGTTGTGTACAATAAAATCTTTTCAATAAGCCTACCTTCCTAGGAACTACTGGGGGAAAACCTGGAGAAAAGCAGACCAGCTAGCGGTAAGGCAAGTGGGGGGGGGATGCATTTTGAGGAATAAAACGGAGAAAGAATGCATTCAAGCCTGATACTGAAGAGAACATATGCGCGAGAGTCCAGTCCAGGGGTGGGGTGGGCGATTAAAAGTAGATCTAGGGATGAAGTCCCAAAATTTAAAGGAGGAGGGAAGTTCAGTGATTTCAGCCAAAGAGTAGGGGTCCAGAAAGTGAACCAGTCACAAGGTTGGGGAAGCAGACTTGGGTCCAAAAACCAGCTACAAAGGTAGATCTGGAGGCAGATTTTTATACAAATATTTTAGCAGAAAGGTACTGTCTTTGCTGGGGTGGGAGCTTGGATAATAGGATTAGCGACTGAGTTATAAAATGAAGCTGGAATGAGCTATAGAATTAAGTTAGGATGTCAGCGAGATGTACTGAGACTGATCTGTTTGGGGCAGGGCTGGAAGTTCTGCCTAGGAGCTTGATTGAGAGCCAAACTACACATTGAGGTGGACACAGGTCCAACCCATGCCTGCTGATGCCATCTGAGAGGGGAAATTAGCCATATAAACATTGCAGTGAGAACTTGATCCTGATTGGGCCCATGCTGCAGTGGCACTAAGAGCTCTCATCCTCACCCCATGCCTTTTCAAATGTTGAAACAGGGATGGGGGGCAATGTTCCCTCTAAGCTGTGGAGTCTTGTGAGCAAAAATTCTACTTTGTGAGCTACTGGCATTAAAGTTGTGAGCGAGCAATTTGGCTCCTGCATACATTAGTTTGTTCCAGAGCCATCCTTCCTGAGCTAAGACAAAAGTGTGTGAACCGGAGGCTAAGAAACTGTGAGCTAGCTTACACTAACTCAGCTTAGAGGGAACACTGATGCGGGGCTGTTTAGGAACTTGAAAAGAAGTGGGCGGGGGAGATTGCCTGGGGCCACTGCAGCACAGGTCGGGCCCTAGAGGGAATGGCTACAACAGCCATGAATGCATCCATTATCTACAGTAACAGGTAGTTTGGCATTGAACCAAGTTGGGGAATGGAGGAGTTTGGGTGAAGTCAGGAGCCTCAGTTATTGTCCAGCAGTCTTGAGTCAATTATTCATAGCCGGGATGTGAGGGAGCTCTGGAGGCTTGAGACAAAAGGCCTTTTATCAGTTCCAGCAGGTAGACTACTCTGTTTTTAGGGTGCCCGTGGAAATTCCTGCCAATTTCTGGTGGCCCCAATTGCATGCCAAGATGTATATTTTATCCAGGCTTCTGGCAGACTAACCAGAGGATCTTTAGGGGTGAATAATGATAGGGTCCCCACCCATGGGTGGGTCTTTCAGGTGTCACCCTCAGCTTCTTGGAGACAGGGTGGGACAGATATTTGACAAGAAAATAAAGTAAAGAATGTTATAAATGACAGAAAAGTTTTTGAACCATGATGTAACTTTTGACTGGCTGAGCATCTGAACTCCTAATAGTACTTGAAGGAAAATGCTGCTGTAATGATGATAGATAAGAGAGTGCCCTGAGGAAGATTTAAAATCTTTTGTTGTTGATGCTGCCGCCATTAAGGATATTCTCCTCTCCTGGCCTGGCACCTCAGGAGGAAAGTACTCTGTTTTTGCTTGAGTCAATTGAAAAGCACCATTTTATATACAGCTTCCCCCACAGTATCTCCCTCAGTCACTTTCATATCACACTTTTACCTTGCCATATTCAGCTACATCTTTGTAAATGCCTGTCTTGGACACTTGCCCCAAGATGGAATACTGGGCCCTGGGGGGACATAAAAAAAGAGAAAGGGTTAGCAAGGGCTCCTTCAGACTTATTAGCAAGGAAAATATTTGTTCTCCTTTATTTCAAACTATGAGAGACCTGCCAACTGTATAACATTTGTATTGGTGTAATGTTACATTCATACCACCGCACAAAACAAATAACCGTCTCATACTGTCATAATACAGTGCCACTACCTATTCGTACCAAAAATGATGTGCTGTGTGAATGGGCTTATCTAAGTATGTAAGAGCTGTCAAGTTAGAGCCAATTTATGGTAACCTTGGCAATGGGCTTTCAATGCAAGTGAGATGCAGAGGTGGTTTGCCTTTGCCTTCCTCTGCAAAATCTGCCTTGGTGGTCTCCCATCCAAGTACCAACCCTGTTTAGCTTCCAAAATCTAATGAGATCAGGCTATACCATGCTACCTTTCCTCCTGCGGATGAGTTTACTTGCTAATAATGCAACACCATGGGATAGACCAGAACTTTCTGGTCTTATGATCAGAAACCTACAGCAAGTTTTCCATGAACCAAATTGTCCTGTAGCAGGATGTTATCTAGGGAGACAGAGGATGAAGCATTCTCACATGAAACAGTAACTCATGTAACTTCTTTGAGATAAGAGTTAGTGAAGGTTATTTTGCTTGAGAGTAGAGATGGGCACGAACCGAGAAACAAACCATGGTTCAAGCAGAAACCTGGCTGGTTCACGGCTGGTTTCAAACTGGTTTGTTTGGTCGCATCGTTCCTGAATCCAAAAACAAACTGCCTTTTTATTGTGGATGTTTGTTTGGTTTATTAGAGTGGTTTGTTCTCCAGATAGCATGGTGGACTTGTGGAGAGCCTTAGAAACACCCATAGCAGTTGTCCATAGCTCATTTGGCAAGTCTGGGAGCCAACCACGGAGCTCCCATTCTGCTCTATGGGAGCAGTTTTTATAACTATACCACACCCTGACTCAGCTGCTTTCACTTGATAGAAGAAAGAGAGAGGAGTTTTTAGTTGTTATGTGAGAGTGAGTTAGGAAGAATTGCTTGCTATGTGGCTGATTTAAGGGAAGGCTAGAGCTGAGCTTTCCTGGGGGGACCTGCTTTGGTGTATATATATCTGTATTCTTGGTGCTGGGGGGGGCAACAGCAGGAGGGCTTCTAGTGTCCTGGTCCCACTGGTGGACCTCCTGATGGCAACTGGTATATTTGGCCACCGTGTGACAGAGTGTTGGACTGGATGGGCCACTGGCCTGATCCAACATTGGCTTCTCTTATGTTCTTAATTTTAGTGTTAGCCCACTTGGCTTTTTAAATATATATTATAGGGCATGCACAGACTGTAATCTGGGAGAACTGGGTTTGATTTCCCGTTCCTCTACTTGCAGCTGCTGGTGTGACCTTGAGTCATTCACAAGTTCTGTCAGAGCTGTTCTCTCAGGAGCAGTCCTCAAGAACTCTCTCAGCCCCACCTACCTTACAGGGTGTCTGTTTTTAAATGGTAAGCCGATCTGCATGAACAAGATTGGGGGAGGGGGGATTCAAATTAGAGTCCTTTTAAAATTTCCTTGCAGCCCAGAGAGAACTTTGGTAAGAAATGTGCACTCTGTACATGTTCATGCTCTTCATTTTGCTGTTACTTAAAAACCATTTTGACAACAAACAAGGTAAACAAAATAAGAAGCAAAAGGAGGGTATGGCTGGATGACCACACTTCTGGTAACATGGGAGTGTGGCCTAATATGGTAATGAGCTGTGTTGTCAGGGGTGTGGCATAATATGCTAATGAGTTTCTGCTGTTGGGTGTGGCCTATTATGCTAATGAGTTCCTGCTGGGCTTTTTCTACAAAAAGAGCCCTGCTATCACATATCCCTAAGAATATATATACACATTTGTATTAAGAAGCATAAAAGTAGCAAATATGTATTCCTAAATCAGCACTGTACCCCAGTAGACTCTGGCAGCTGCACAGAATCTAGCAATTCTATCTGAGGTTCCAGATTCAAGGTCTGCTATAAGAAAGGAGGTATACCAATTTTCTTGGGATTTTTGGGAGGATAGGTATAGTAAATAGATATCTAACATCATCATAGAAGGGACAGGGCAGCAGCACAGTTGTCCAGTTGTTTCAGTTTCCCTGGTAGCAGAAGGCCATAAGATCTCCCTTCTTATGGCATTAGTGCACTCCATGATTATTCACTGGTCTTATTGCTGAGCATTCTGTAAAGGCTCCTTCCTCTAGCTGTATTGCTCTCCCACACTACACCAGTTCTAAGAATTGGATATAGAGCTGTGGCGCTCAAGGAAACAGTTAATTTCACCACTCTTGCAGCAAAACTCTTGACTAAGTGGTACACATCGACCATAGTAGTTTGATTCTGAGAGCCCGTAGAATGTGCTCACCCCCTTTTTTTGGTCTTTCTTACCCAAAATCTTTAAACCCCCCCCACACGTACTATCTTACCATCCCACATTATTGCAGAGCTTTTTTTGTTTGCAAGACTGAACATTATACCTACAATGGTTTTGCAAGGGAGATTATTGAATAAGCCCTATACTGACAGAATTTGCCCTTGTGGCCTTAACAGGATTGATACATCCTTTCATGTCCAGCTGCTGGAATGTGGATTTTTTGAGATTATGAGGAATTAATATATTAAGCCTTTATTCAACCAGTCATACCACTATACTCTGGAAACCCTGGCTCTTTTGCTCAGTGATAAGGATCCTAAGATCACTCTGGCAATTGCAAAATTTTTCTCAGTCCTTTTAGCCCTTGCATCTAAAAAATAAGACATAAGTGTCTTCTGCTGCCCAAGATTCATGAATCAGTGAGCTTCTAAGTGTACAAAAGGAAAGCGGTATATAGATGTTCTCATTCTTTCTTCTGCCCCCCCCCCCCGGTTGTTCACTTAATCTTGCTCAGCAGACAGCAACTACCAATGCTTTTTCTTCCCTCTAAAGCCAAAGGAATACTCACATCTGGGTCCTGAAGACAACAGTGAGAAGTGAAAAGACCACAGCGACCCCAAGCCCCATGTCAAGATTCAGCACAATGGTGGCAATGAAGGTTACAAGCCAGATCAGCTGAGGGGGGAAAGGGAAAAAAAACCCCAGACAGGTAAGATGTCAAATGTGGTTACAATAAAATACCAGAGAAGTCCAGGAGTCAGCAAGACTTGAGGAAAACTCAATGAACAATGATGCAGGTATATCCTGAGCTAGATTATCCACCTATTACACCAGAGCTGCCAGAAGCACCTGTGTGTGCTGCTCGTGCCCTCAGTGAATACCAGAACGCAGGCCTGTACTGTGACTTGCACAGTACAGACTGGGTCCTCTATTTAGGGTTGCTAGCTTGCAGGTGGAGGCCTGTGGTCTCCTGAAATTGCAATTGATTTCCAGAATAGAACTCAGTACCACTGGAGAAAATGGCAGCTTCAGAGGGTGGACTCTGTGTGAGATTGCCAGGTCTCCCCTGGCTGCTGGAAAGAGATGGGGGTGGCCAGATCCAGATTGGGAAACTCCTGGAGATTTGGGGGATGGAGCCTGGGGAAGACTGGGACCTCAGTGGGGTACAATGCCATACATTTCACCCTCCATAGCATCAATTTTCTCCAGGGGACCTGAGCTGTAATTCTGTGGGATCCCCAGGTCCCATCTGAAGCTGGCATCCCTAACTCTATGGCATCACACTACTGCTGAGCTCCCTCCCCTCCCCAAACTCTGCCCTCCCCAGACTCCCCAGACTTAACCTCCAAATCTCCAGGAACTTCCCAACATGGAGTTGTCAGGCACTCCAATCCTCCCTGCCAAACCTGAGTAATCATCCAAGGGGCAAAAGAGGGTCTGATTTGCACCATGCAGATGTAGAGGCCCTGTATGCAAGGGACCTTACAATGCTGTGCTGCTTCCTGTGGCAACTATATTCCACATATACCATATGAAGATCCTGGATGCAGCACGCACACACACACACACATGGGAGTAGTCTAGGCTTCTGTACGGGCTATGGCTCAGGCAATGCTAACTGGGCCTTCCCCACTGGACTCTGAAGACTAAAGCAAGTACAGACGCCTGTAGGCCATGGCTATGATTCTGGCACTGGTGTTTCCTGGGGAAAATGATAAGACAGCTGGGAAAATATTTACCAACCAGAACAGCAGAGAGCACATATTTGAGTGCTTGCCCCAATAATAAAACAATCACTCCCATACACAGACAACTATCATGTTGAAATTGTGTGGCTATTTTGTTGCTGTTCTAGTGTTATACCTGTCAGTTCTGTGGTGTGAGAAAAATCATGCAGTTCTGTTGGTTATGTACCTCACCTGTTTGTGCCAGAATGAGGACAGCAAATAATTTTACTCTCTTAGATTCCTGTTCCCATCCTCTTTTCCTTACCAGGTCAACAAAGTTGGATTTCCAAAGTTCAGGAATATCTTTGAACTGTTTGAACATGCCCTTCAGGTTAGCAAGAATAATGACAGCCAAAATAGCCTGGAAAAGAAACATAAAAGACAGGAAGATTTAGGGCATGAGCCCTAAATACCTAAGTACAATAGCAATTCTTTTTCAGACAATAACACAACAGCCTTTGGTGATAGATCAAGATGGGTAGCCATGTTAGTCTGTCTGTAGCAGTAGAAAAGAGTAACAGTCTAGTAGCACCTAACTAACAAAATTTGTGGTAGGGTATGAGCTTTCATGAGTCACTGCTCACTACTTCAGATACCTGAATTTGTTATCTGAAGAAGTGAGCTCTTTTCTACTATAACAGCCTTTGTTTAATTTTAAAGGAAGACCTTTGATCTTAGAGGAGGAAAACCCTAATCGAGATATTTATCTATTAACTTATTTATGGACTACCTTTGTCTGCATACAAAGGTATGCAGTTGTCTTGCGGAGGCTCTATGAGATTGTGATGGCTCACATAATGGGCCCAGAGCATTATCACTAATCCCACCAACAAATGAAACAAAGACAGAATGTTAAACATACTTTGGGAAGTTCATAGAAAAGCTCCCCAATCTTCAAGATGGTCGCAAGGATGATAAGGCAAGAGACCAACCCAGCCACCTGTGGACAAGAAAACAGAGATAACTGAATACAGGGAGGAAGGTGAAAATTTGAAACTGCAGAGATCAAACGTGTTCCACTATGACTTTAAACCACCTCCCACGTGTACTCTCTGCAATAACACTCCAATGCTTACCAGTTTGATTAGCAAATAATGGTCAAGGAAACCCTCTGATGGATGTGGAATGGTACAGTGTAGCTCGATCTCATCAGATCTCAGAGGCTAAGTAGGGTCGGTACTTGGATAGGAGACCACCAAGGAAGATTTTGCAGAGGAAGGCAGTGGCAAACTACCTTTGCTTAATCACTTGCCTTGAGAACCCTATGGGGTTGCCATAAGTTGGCTGCAACTTGACGGCACTTTACACACTCACAAACACTGTCATACATTCCCTCACCCTGACCTCTCCTGTACTCTTGACATCTGCTTTTACCAGGAAAATAAATACATGTCTATTTGGGACTTACCTGGCTATGGCCTCCTGTGCTCTCCTGCACTAGGGAGCGAGACATAGAGCAGCTGATGCTGTAGCATTGGAAGAAGGAACCCACAAAGTTACTGAGCCCCAGTGCTATCAGCTCCTGCAAGAGATTTCCCATTGAGAAGGGATGAGAATTTGTATGGGCCTGTTTGCCCAGGTTCCAAGGCCTGGATCTCCCAGAGAAGAACAAGTCCGAAACAAAGAAGCTCTCAGAACCAAAGAGCCACTTATCAAATAGCAAATCAAATGAAAATCCCAATGCACAAAGCACAAGGATGTCATACAAAGCAACATGTGCAAATCAATCCACAGTAGATCTGAGAAAAAATACTGCTCCACTGCAGTTTTAATTACAGCTTTATAATACTAGACAGAGAAAACAGACGATCTATAATAAATGAAGCTTCATGCATGGAGTGAATACTAAATACACAACAGTAAGAGAAAAGTCCAACAACTCCTATCATTACAGTCACTCAAAGGACTGTACAGACATGACTTTGAATACACAGGAGGGGTGTAATCATATTTGCCGCTCTCATCTAAACATCCAGTTCTGCACAGTCCCTATATGCAGGGCTATGTTTGGGCAGGAACGCACAGGAACGAAGTTCCGGCTGGCTTCCAAGTTGGCCACATCTACAACCCCCCCCCTCGGGTTCCCCAGGCACCCCACAAGCCATGGGGCACTTGGGGAAGCCGATCCTGGGAGGGAGCTGTGCTGCCAGGGGTGTGGCCTAATATGCTAATGTTTCTGCTGTTAGGTTTGGCCTATTATGCTAATGAGTTCCTGCTGGGCTTTTTCTACAAAAAGAGCCCTGCCTACATGTATATAACCCATGCAGGTATGTATCTGTCCATGCCATTGGGAAACAGGTTTTTGGTTGCACAGAGAGAACACTATGGACATACAGTTGATAAGCTCTGTGTAGACAACCAAATTAACACTTGGAGGTCAGGAGTGGGGACAAAACTTGTGATCCCCTCTTCCTTACTGTCAAAGAAATGTCTCTGTACAATCCTAATTGCTGCACTGCTTGCATTTGCAGTGCTGACTCACAGTGACTCAGCAAAATGCCCCTCATAAATCCTTCTGTTTATTACCTTACTCATGAGTTTCTGATAACCAGGCACAGACCGAAACACAATAAATGCCATATACTATCAGCATCTGTAAGCAGCCAGTTCATGAGAATAGAAGTGGCCCTCTTAAGTTCTTCCCTAGAGTGTCTCCACCGCTGGTCTGTAGCTTTCCCTGTTTATTCTACAAAGTGAAAAAAACAACAGAAGGAAGGACTCTTTACCTGGTTGCTGTCCACAGTATAGCCATGCTTGAGGGCAAAGATCTTGCCAAGAGAGATACAAATGACATAACCAACCATAGCGATGGCAAAAGAATTGCCCACAACCTTCCCAAAATAGTTTACATTGGGGACTTCAGGGGGTCTCATCCTGTAATTAAAGAAAAAAAGCCCAGCTGCAACAAGCGATTTCTGCTTCAGGTATAGCACAGATCAGTGTTGGGGCTTCCTCAGGTATTTTGCATATTTTCCTCAGAGCACTTGTAGGGCAATTTTATTTTCAAGCCCATTGCAAGTTGGCTCACTCCCATGTACAATATGCTGGAATTGGTGACCTATGCCCCCTGTCTCCATGCCCCCTTCTGCCTTTTCCATCCCACTTCACCCTGCCCACTCTTCTCTGGTCACAATAATTTTTTTGTTATAATGGAGATGGAATTAGTGCATTAATGTATAGCGAACTGCTATTAGTTTAGATGATTATACATGTGATAATGTGCTAATGCATTATTTTAAAGGCAAGTATTCACCCCTTGACAATTTTTAGTATTGTTATTTGAGTCTGGATTATTTTAATTTCCCTCCTGTAACCTCTGAACCTGCTCTCCAGTCATCCCTTCATTTTCATCGTACCAATGCCATCGATGTTCGCTAATGTTCACTACCAAGATACGTTCAAAAAGTTCCTGCTCTCCTGCCAGTGGGCTAAGTTCTTCAGCAGCACACATGATTTCATGTCTCCCCCCCCCTTGCCTTTTCCTGCCTTTGGTTTCAGTAATCCCATTTACCTCGGGCTATCTTTACTGTTCCCTTCCCCCATGGTGAGATGTAATTTGTAGAACTATTGGGCTCGTGATACTGCACTCATTTAAATGCCAGGCAGTGTGTGTGGGTGGAATTCATGTTATTTTGCTGTACAAATCACTCTTATTTGTGTTCATTGCAATGGACGTTCATTGGCATGTTACTCAAAATGGCACAGGATAACACATGATCAGTAACCATGCTTGGGCAGTCTTTTTAAAGGGGTGAGCTGAAAATTAATGGGAGAACACCAACCCATTCTGGAAAGAAGTGTGGGAGGTTGAACAAGTGACGTGTTGGGTGAGTGAACTCAGTTTAGCGCTGGTGCACAGTATTGCTAATGCACAAATTTTAAAAAGGGGGAGGTGATCTGATGGCAGAAATGATGACATCAATATGTTGTCGAAGGCTATCACAGCCAGAGTTCATTAGTTGTTGTAGATTTTCTGGGTTGTATGGCCATGGTCTTTACATTGTAATACCTGACATTAGTAGACTATGCAAGATGGATATGTGAACTGCACTTTCTCAGTGATGAACTAAATCATCTAAACCACACACTTCAAGCAAATGGCTGCTCCAAGAATGAAATCAGAAGAGCGATTAAACCAAAGGTAAAACAAACAACTGAGGAAAAACAGTCTCCTACAGGAAAAGTGTTTTTGCCATATATCAAAGGAATCACTGATCAGTTGGGAAAACTTATGAAAAAGCACAACCTATAAACAGTATTCAGACCCACCAGAAAAACACAACAGATGTTACGATTGGCAAAAGACAAAAGAGACCCTTTCACTTCTGCAGGGTATACTGCATACCCTGCAGTTGTGGACAGGTTTACATCAGGACCACACAATGTAGCATCCAGACAAGAATAAAAGAACATGAAAGACACTGCAGACTTGGCCAACTGCAAAATCAGCAGTGGCTGAACATAGCCTAACTCAAACAGGATACAGTATTTTATTCCAAGACACTGAAATGCTGGACAACACATCCAGTTACCATGTCAGATTACACAGGGAAGTCACTGAAATTCATAAACACAATTTCAACAGGAAAGAAGAAAGTTTATAAATAGGGCATGGTTTCCAGTCTACATGTTCTACATCTTACAACATGCTCTACATCTTACAACAGCACTAAAGATAAGATTAGAATTTCAACAGCCAATCTATATGCAAAAGACCCTCCTCAGGAAAGCTCCTCCATTAGCATGTCGGAGTCTGGGAAACTCCTACAAGATAATGACTCACCCCTACCCCATCTTCCCAAGTAGATATAAATTACCTGCCTACCATTTTCCTTCTCACATCAACACAGAGAGTACTCCATCTTTCTGTGTTATACCTCTGAGTCACAGCTGCTGGCGAAACATCAGGTACTACAGTGCCAAGACCACGGCCATAAAGCCCAGGAAATCTACAGCTAATGATGACATCGCTGACGTCTGCCACCCTCAATTTTTAAAACTGAATGTTATGACCCAGTGCAAACAGAAAAACCATGAATTTAAAGCAGGACATAGTAAGGAAAAACAGGACAAGGTGCGGAGCACTCTATTCCAAGCCAAATCCAAAACTTGGAGTTTGACTTCACAAAAGAGCGGGAGTAAGTTCAGTATGTGGAACAGGCCTAAGTCTGAAAGAGCTTCTGGAAACAAAGCACTTCCACTGGTGGTGGTGGTGGTGTGTGTGTGTGGGGGGGGGGGGTCTGGGAGAAGAAACAACAAGAGGCACTCACCCACTGGGGATGTCACCTACAACACTAATCCCAAAATTCGCATTCAGTCTGGCACCATAGGAGATTGCTGTGGAGATGATGATCTGAAAAGAGGAGACAGGGTGACTGGCATAAGGCGTTATCTGTGTTACACAATAATTCTCTGTGTTCAATGCCATTGGAGAAGGGCACAAGCAAAAAAGGTCTTCAGAAATACAGGAATGGTGTACTAGGGGGAATCAAAGTCATGGGCAATCATTACAGAGCCTCAAAGGCAATCCCCACCACATCAAGGGAACAAGAGTGGGATGCACGCTATAGGAAAGGGGCAAAGGTGGTGGGAATCCAATTCAAGCAGTGAAATTGAAGGGGAGCAGCAGCCTGGCTGTGGAAGTGGAGGCAGATATGCCTTTCTGGCAGCTGATTTAGGAGGGGACTGTCAGGCTACTCATATCAGGGCCTGAAACATTCCCCCAGATAGCAAAAGCCTGCTCATATAAGTGAGGTCCTAATAATGAGGAGGAAAGAGGAGGGTGGAACAGCGAACAGGATGAATGTGAAGAGCTGCCTGTAGGAGGCAGAAGGAGAGAAAGACCACAAAGGAAGGATTTCCTGAGCTGTTCTTAGGGCAAGTTTGAAGGTGAGAAGGAGTTGGAAAAACGGCCAACCCCTTTCCCACTGCCACAGGCTTTGAGCAACTGGTTGGGGCAGACTGGAAGGAGGAAGGTGCACATACCCACCCAGCCACCCAACTCCATACTGCACTCTCCATGATCTCTTCTTCATATAAAAGACAAAAAAAAAGGCTAGGGGGTTGCAGTTGGGGTTGTGGAAGGGAATGGAGAAGTCCTTCACATGGCTCTCCTTCTTTACCTCCTATTAAAATTTCATCTTGATCAAGGTGACTTTTTACCAGTTAGAATCTAGAGGTTTCTAAACAGTGGTTTCACTGTCTCTGAATGAAATGGGTATGTCTATATCTAGGTGTATTGCTGGCTGTGGGCTAAACAACACAATACTAGAGAGATCCAGGACTGGAAGTAAAGAAGCCATAAGGAAGAAGGATTGGACTCGGGCAACCCCCCCCCCCGCATGCCATTCCCCAATAAAAATTGCCTCCCATTCAGAAAAGCTGCTGTTAGTTGAAGTAATGAAAAAAAGACACATCCAATGCGGACAGCATCAACACCAAGAGATCAAAACAAGGGGCAGGATTGTTCCCTGAACTGTCTGCTGTCCCACTGCTGGGGTTTTTTTTAATTCCCCCAGGTACAGAAGGTCAATAACCTAATTGTCGTGGGTTTCAGGTGGGTAGCAGTGTCAGTTTGTTGTAGCAGAAAAAAACCCTAAGTCCAGTAGCACCTTAAAGACAAACAAAATTTTCCAGGGTATATGTTTTTATGAGTCAAAGTTTTCTTCATCAGATACTTCACATATATGACAAAGTGAGCTTTGGCTCATGAAAGCTTATGCCCTGGAAAAATTTGCAGGTCTTTAAGGTGCTCGTGGACTCACAAACTAATATTCTGACTGAATATCCTGGTCTCTGAATAAACAAGCCAGGCCAAAACTTTCTAGATCTGGGTAGGCAATCCCTGGGCCAACGTTCCCTCTAAACTGTGCACATGAGCGGCCACTCATTAGCACAGGAAGTCCTGCTCAGCAGCAGTCTGAAGCCAGGCAGATTTTGCCCATTTTAAGATCACAGCAGTTATATTCTGCTTCGTATGTGAATTGCTCCGCTTGGGTGGGGGGGAACGAGAGGGAACATTGTCCCTGGCCTGCATGCAGAACACTGGCAAACCAGACCATTTCACTGGGCACCTTGGGCCAGATCTCTGCTCATGCAATCAAAGTACTGGCAGCACTGCTGGGTCCAACAGCATGGGAGAAGATAACAGGCATGGCTTAGGTCTGTCATTGCTTCCCAGACTTGCGCAGCATCAAGTGAGTCCAAGGGTGAATCCTATAGGCTTCACCAGTGTCACCTGGACTTGACTTCATCCAAGTGTTTCTGGCCAAGTATAGACTTTATCTCCCTTCCCCCTGCTTTGTTTGCTGGAACACTGACATCTGCACAGGTAGACATTGTATGATTTCAGCACTTGAGCCAAAAAGGTTGCCTACCCCATCTAGGTGATCATCCAGCCTCTTCAGTGAGTCAGAATTAAGCTGAAACCTGACCACCTTCAGAGCAAGATCCTTGTGCTAACTCTGCACTGACTCCCCAGCATTAACTGATGGGGGCTATATAAATGCAAAGTAAATTGCTGTGTGGGTTTTAGGGATGAAAATAAAAATCTGGTCCCTTGCACAACCGCCAAGAGCTAGATCTATGAGAGAAAGAAGACCATGTTGTAATTTTAATTTTAGAAGAAAGTTGCTTAGAATGTTTGACAAAGTAAGCGTGAGAGTTTGATTTTATCTTCCTATGTAGATCTGCAATCATGCATTTTCCTTACTGTTCCAGCAAAATTACAGTTTGCAGCCTTGAGAACAAAAACATAAATAAAGGGCTTTATGCCCAGAATAAATCCCAGAACAAGGGGAACAGAGTTTGAAACAGTTATTCTTTGGGAAAGTATTAACCTATTCTCAGAGGTGTATTACATGGTGTCTTTAGAAGAAATGAATTAGATGGTTTAAAAGTCATGTGAGACTCACATAATTGTGTCTGAATTAGGCAACCATACCCTAAACCCCCAAATCTCTCAAATTTGGGTAGCAGTGAGACTATCTTATCTCTTCTGCAAAAGCAGGGGTCATTTCGTAGAAAAAGAGGTGCAGGAGTTCATTAGCATAACTCATTAGCATAACTTATTTGCATATGCTACACCACCTGACATTACTGGAAGTATGTCAGAAGGCAAGAAAGAAAGAAGAGAGAGAGAGAGAGAAAGAGAGAAAGAAAGAGCTGGCCTCAGAAATACCACTATTCTGGGAGGATAGCTTCAGTAGTGGCTGAAGCCTTCAGAAGGCTGGTTGGAGGAACAAGGACCTTTTCAGGGGGCGGGGTCATTTTGCTGCAGCCATGACACAAGCAGGCATTCCCCCATGGGGGGTGGGTGTGGCTTGCACCAACTCCTGGAGCTGCGCTCCCCCGAGCTCCTGCTTGAAATGACCCCTGTACAAAAGTTTAGGTAAGAGTGCTAGAAATTGCATTTTATTTTTAAATTTTAGCTAGGCAAGATAGGGACAACATATATGCCTTTTTACTTCCAATCTCATTTACACATGCTAGTATTCTCAGTGTAATTGTGATTTTTGTTTACTTAATTAGTTCAAAAATCATTAGATTTTTAAAATGAAGTTCTTAAAAGATAACATCGAGTGATTCCTGGCTCAAATGCAAGTTTGCACCAAGACCTGGAATAAGCAAACTTCTAAGCTTTCTTTAGTCAGAGAGATCTTTCATCACACAGCCTTTTGGTTGAGTGGTTAATGTATTGCTCTAGAACACTTACAGAGACGTTCAGTTTCTATGTCCTTATTTAAAGCAGTGACCCCCCACAAGAGGGATAAATTCCATAACAAGCATACAGGGAGAGCTGCAAAGAAGAATTCCCTATTTATCCTGCCCGAAACTGTGGATCATATAATCCTTTTCTGCCCCAAGTGGAATAAAGAAAGAGAGAGATATATCACTCCTGTCATGAGAAAAGAAAATCTTCCTTTTCTTCCTTGGGTAGTTTCAGTGTTATTGTCTGATAACTCCTCTGACAATCAAACCACGGCTCTAGTGGCCTCCTTTTTAGCCACGGTGATTAGGAAAATAAATCACCCTGAGCTAAATTAGGTCCTTACTGATCAGTGTTGACCATATATGTATTTATTCGGAAATTTGAAGATTGTTATGCTGCTGTTATTATCTGTTTGAACTTAGGGCTGGTCACCTGCTTTTAGTCTGAACTATAGTTCTTAGCCTGTACTATTGCTATGGCTTTTTTTTTTTTTGCTAATGCAATAAAGATTTTATTATATTATTATTATTATTATTTATCCTGCCCAGCCTTACCGTGAGCAGTTCCACAGGGATGGGCAGGGGAATCTTCTTGGAAAATCTGTCATTGAGCATCTTCACCAGCAAAATGCAAACCAAGGCAATTAATGACGTGACCAAGGTGCCCATCTTGGTCTCTGGCAATCGTTTGCAGATTTCCAGAAAAGTCTGTAGAGAAAGAACAAGACAGGGGAAGTGTCTGTGCATGATGGAGCATACCGGGGATAACCCTCCCCCTAAGAAGCCTGTTTTCCCTCTTTCTGGGAGCATCCTTTGCTACAGTTCAAGATAGGCACATGGCCGTTCTTCAAGTCATGCTATACCTCGCAACATATTGTTAGTACCTTTTGCATGTCTACATGTATAAGTGATTCTCAACTCAGTAATGCTCTTGGGAAATAGAAGCAGCACAAAACTGGAATGTTACTTTGGTATGATTATGTGCCATTAGAATCCCAGCCTCTGCTAACATTCTGCTGCTTGCTCTCTGGTTTCAAAATATTCACAGCTAGAGACAAGCAAATTTGGTTTGAGGGCCCCTACTCTCTGTGTGTGATCTCTGTGAAATGTACTATGGGCTTGTTTACACATACATGAACAGCAGTCCTAGGAGAGCAGTTTGGTTATAAGCATCATCTCTGACTAAGGTCAAATTTACATCTAACTTTCCCACTAGAATCATTCTAGTTTTTAAAAAAACTGTCTATACCTGTTTCTAGTTTCAAACCATACTTGTTCTAGTTTATAAATTATTGTTTACATTCGTTAATTGCCCTCCTGTGGTCAAGCTAGCACTATACTGCTTTAAACAAATGCTGTTGCTTAGTACTCTTCAGACCCCCTGAAGTGAAATCTGAAACCAGCGTGAAATGAGCTTGGGAAAAGACAGCAGTCAAACTACTTCAGAGGGGAGGTGTAAATTGGGCCTTAAGCACTTCAAATAGCAATTGTACACACATAGTTCTCACCCCACACATTTGGGATCCCTGTTTTTTTAGGGCTCTGATTGTGTACTGATGGACTTGTATGAGTATAAGCGGAGTTCTCTCCTTCAGCTGAATACACACAGGTCAAAGGTGGGCCCTCCAGCTGTGATCAGTTCCCCCGCTCACAACATATCAAAGCTTGTGCATATCTAAAAACACCTCCCTGCAAATGTTTAAGGGAGGGAGGGAGGGAGGAAGATGAACGCTGGAAGGATTACAGACTCACATACCACCTCTTCTCTACGTCTGGCCTAACCTACCACAGGTACTTACATAGATCAGTGACAACGGACCCGAATATTCTTCCACATCAAACCCAAATATGTACTTCAGCTGGGAGATCAGCACCTGGACAGAAGCAGCAGTGGTGTAGCCTCGTACCAAGGGTTCAGATAGGTAGATAGCCACAAAGCCAAACTGCAGCAGGCCAAGGGCAACCTTATAAAAAAAGCCAACACAACACAGAACTAATTTTTGTAACATTTTATCAAACAGAAAAATGAAATCTAAATAAATAGTGGTGGAAAAGCCAGCAGGGAGAACAGCAGAATAAGATCAAAGGTTCATTTAAAGGATATCCCCATCAGATCTTTGGGATATGGTGGATCTCAAAATATATCACAAGTATATAGTGTCTTGAGGAATAATATGACTTGCCAGAGACCAAGTTCCTTTTCATATGGCCCCTTTAATCCACTTTGGTTTCTGAAGGAAAGTGTTTTTTAATGTTTCACATGCCTTAAGGATAAAACACTGTTCTCCTGCAATTAACAAAGACAATCCAGGTTTTCCAAAATCTATTTTGTTCTTTTTGTGTGTGTGTGTTTGTACTTTATCCTTTTTAGGTGTGTAAAACCTTAAAAAAAACATGTTTGCCTACAGGAACCAAAGCGGATTTAAAGAGCCTGTATGAATGGGACCCAAGACAAAGAATGTACATGGATGCAATCCCTATTACTCTCACTTAACTGGCTCCCAGATAGCAAAGAACAACCTTAACATGAAAACTTAGAGAGCTGCTGCCAATTGGAGCAGATAGTGTTGGGCAAGAGGAACGAATGGTCAAACTCAATATCAGCTTCTTATTCTCAGTCATACGACCTTTGTATGTGATTCTTTGAATTCATACTTGTGGAAAAGTGAATTCATACTTCTGGAATCTGAACTGGTGAGCCTTGTAATCTTTCCCAGGATGAACTTGTAAACAGGAACTAGGCTTGCTCGTCACTGATAATTTACAGGCATCAGTTTATCATTTCTGACATACATTCAGCCCTTTCAATGTGCTTCACACCTCATTAGCATATTGATCTTCTGTGTTTCAGATCATAATTGCTGGGTGACCTTGGGCCAGTCATACACTCTCAGCTTAACCTGCCTCAGAGGGCTGTTGGAAAGACAAAAGTGGCGGAGAGGAGTTTGAAATCTGAGGAGAGATGGAGTGTCTGTAATGCAAGCAGGAGATAAACTTAGAATGAGGAACAGTTTTAAAACGGTCTATAAATGTACCATGGGGCATACAAATGTAGTATAATGTAGAAAAAGGAGAACAAGTTTTGAATATAAATGTATTAGGCAGTGGAATTTGAACAAAATGCTTTTTGTTTTTTATTGTGAGATAGATAATAGATTTTCCTTCAAACGTTGGTATACCAAAAGTTATAGCTAGTATGTAGTATTGAAAAAATATGTGATACAGAATATGTATTAATAATGAGATTATTGTAGAAAATGTCTTAAAATTCTAATGAAAGGGATGTTGGGGAGAAGTATTTCCTTCTTTGTTTATATCTTCTAAGTATAATAACCTTTGATAAATATAAATTGTTCCATAACCCCTATATAACCCATTTTTTCCTTCTGCACCCCCTTTATATTACTACTTTGTTTTAAAAATAAATATATATTATTTTTAAAAGTGGAGGAGAGAAGAACAGTTTGAGCTTTGGACTGCCACTGGAGAGAAAGGTGGAGTATATATGAAGTAATTAAGTAAACAAATAAACTGAGCTACAGAATATACACTGCTGCCCATTGTGATCACTGGTGGGGCTGATGTGTCAGAGTCTGCCCAACATCTGGAGCAGAGGAGCCTTTCACTGTAATGCAAAGGACTGTTTGAAGCATTTTCTGATTCTGACTGTGCTTCATTATACTGAAGTCCCTGCAGGCCCTATCAGTCATTCAGTTCTGCTGTGTGGAAATGGCAGTCTTTGAAACAATGGGGTAATCCATAATATTTCAGAAGCATATTTTTGATGCCGATTCTAGTCTTCTGAAAAGCATATTGCACTTTGGTCCTCACCTGAAACGTGCCCACCAAGAAGGTGAGTGCAGCCACCAGCTCCACCCTGGCAGCATCCCTTTGGGCATAATTGATGACTGCTGTTTTATTTGTATCATTGGTAATTTCCAAATACTTGCTGCTTGGTTCCAATGAATCCGTCACACTCCCAATCATCACAGAGATGACTGCAAATGGCCCTGCAGGAAGGAGACAGATGCTTGAACAGAGAGACTGAGTACATGGCTGACCTGGTATCTCCATGGGAAGCAGTTTTATTTGCCATATAGCTCAACTGGCTTTGCTTATCCATACCTATCAGGAGCACTGGCATGGGCTGAAAAGATTGTATTTCATGGTAAAGGATCAAGCTGTCATCCCCTTTGGGGGGCAGAGGGATGGAAGATCCCAGGATAATCCTGTCTTTAAATATAATTTGGAAAAGTCGACTAGGCCCCTCAGAGTAAATGAGAAGGGCAAATAAGCACCATGAAGCATGTTAAGAGGTTACTAAGCCATGTTAAAATGAATGTGAGATTGTGGTCTCTAGTTCAGTGAATCTCCCAAGTAGTACAAGAATACACAATCCATCTGGGCCCCTTCTTTCCCCCATCTCCTGCTCACCCACAGAGATGTGTCTAGACGTTCCAAAGAAGAAATACAGCAGGACAGGATAGAAGGATGAATACAAGCCAGTGACAGGAGGCAGCCCTGCTAGAAGTGCATAGGCCAAACCTAGGCAAAAGAAAGGCAGATGTTAACAATCATTTATCTGTCTATGCAGAAAACCTATATGCTACTTTCCCAGAGACTTGCTCGAGATGGCAAAAGAAAAAAAAAGAATTCATAGACGCAACAGCCATAAAATCATCAATATTAAAAGAAGCCTGGGGAACATAAACAGTGCTATCCTAAGCAGATTTACCCCTTTATAAGCCCATTGACTTAAATGGATTTAGAAGGGTGTAAAGCTGCTTAAGATTGTGCTCCCTAAAACGATATCTATGAACAGCCTGCAGGCCATAGCAGCCCACCACAAAAACAGCTTTAAAAGATGGAACCTCTTGCTGGCTAAGGAAAGTTCCACACAATGTATCTGGACTCTTGAAAACCAGGTGCTGTTGCCAAGGACATGGGAAACCAACACCAGGTTGCCTAATCCCGGGGAGAGGAATGTCACAGGTTGCTAATCAGATCAATCATTAATGGCTCAGAGGAAGCTTCTCGTGCCTGCTACCAGAACTCTTGTAATGAAGGGGCCTAAAAGTACATGGGAAAGGACGAGTGAATAATTGCCAGACAGCCAGGCTCTAAGTACATTTTTCTTTGTATCTCAAGGATTTCAGAAGAGCCCTGGTGGATCAGATCAGTGGTCTATCTAGCCCAGCATCCTGTCTCACACAGTGGCCCGGGGGTGGGGGTGGGGGTGGGCAACAAAATCCAATCCAAAGAAGCAGACTAAGTTTAGTGAGCAAGCAAAACAAAATACTTTTTAATCACAGCAATGAAATATATTCTACAGTAAAAATAGCTTCTCCATTGCTTGAATAGGCAATAAACCAATCTATACAATAACTGTATGACACAATGATGTATAGCAATATAACAAGTATTTTTTCACTTAATTAGCTCATCAGCTAATGTGTTTATCACATAATAAATTAATCCAGAGCTATACAAACATGTTTCTGATTTTATCTTCTTCAGTGGTGTGAATGGACTACAAGTCATAATATTACACAAGCTAAAAGTTGTGATTAAGTATAAATGACATCAGATAGGGATCTCAGACATCCGGTCAGATCTCGGAAGCTAAACAGGGTCAGCACTTAAATGGGAGACCCCCAAGGAAGACTCTGCAGAGGAAGGCAATGGCAGACCACTTCTACTTCTAAAAAAAATGGTTGACCATGATCTTTTGACCCACTGCCTTGCTGACATAGGAGTCTGTGGGATAGTCTTGAAGTGGCGTACCTCATTTCTCCAAGGTTGGGGACAGAGGGTGGTGCTGAGAGAGAGGGATTCACCCAGGTACCCCTTACTAAGCAGGGTCCCTCAAGGGGCAATCCTCTCCCCACTGTTATTTAACATCTATATGTGCCCCCTCGCCCAGCTCGTGTGGAGGTTTGGGCTGGGATGTCACCAGTTGAAGAAAAGATTGGATTTATACCCTGCCCTTCACTACCCAAAGGAGTCTCAGAGCAGTTTACAATCCCTTTCCTTTCCCCTCCCCACAACAGACACACTGTGAGATAGGTGGGGCTGAGAGAGCTCTCCTGAGAACAGCTTTTGAGAGAACAGCTCTGAAAGAACTTATGACTGACTCAAGGTCACACCAGCAGCTGCATGTGGAGGAGTGGGGAATCAAACCCAGTTCCCCCAGATTAGAGTCCGTGCTCCTAACCACTACACCAAACTGGCTCCTAAGCACTACACCAAACTATGCTGATGACACCCAGCTTTATCTGTTGATGGGTGGCTGACCAGATGCCACCCCAGTAAATCTGGCAGAGGGGCTGGAGGTCATGGGGTGTGTGTGGCTAAAATAGAGCCAGCTGAGAATGAATCCATGTCAGATGGAGGTTCTGTGGCTGGGCCAGGAGAACTATGGTGCAGGGTGTCAGTTCCGGCTCTTGATGTTGTGCCCTTGGGACTGGCACCTTCCATTCAGAGTCTGAGTGTGATCCAGGTCACAAACATTGCCAGACTGGCATTTTTTCAACTGTGCCACGTCAGGCAACTAGTCTCATCTTGTCTTGTCCTGACCTAGCCACTGTAATCAATGCAATGGTCACCTCTAGACTGGATTACCATAACTCACTCTACATGGGCCTACCCTTGAGGCTGACCTAGAATCTCCAACTGGTACAGAATGCAGTGGTGTAGGTCCTTACAGGGACACCACGCACAGTACATATCCATTTAGGCCTGCCATTTCCCCCAAGGGGGCAGGGGTTGCCTGCTTTAGGGACCCCCTGATCTGCCAGCCCGCATCCAGCCAGCGGGGGGAACACCACCCCCAAAGTGCCAGGATTACAGCAATGTGCTCGGCATGATGACATCACCTTGAGGTGACATCATCACAGCAGGCACATTGCCAGGGGGACACTCTAGCACTCAGCCTAAAAACTCTATGATACCATAGAGTTTCTGGCCGAATGCTAGGGCATCCCCCTGGAAACGTGCCTAGCGCGGTGACGTCACTTCTGAGTGATGTCACTGCGATGCACGCGCTATGCATATGCACCAGAAGATCCCGGACAAGACGCTTGGTCCCCCTGCTGGCAGAAGGTAGGGACCTGGCAATTCTATATCCATCCTGTGCTGTGCAAGCTGCACTGGCTTCTGGTGGAGTACCAGATCAGGATCAAGGTTCTGGTATTGACTTTCAAGGCCCTAAACGGTCCGGGGCCTACACACCTTCAGGACCGCCTCTCCTGGTATACCCCCATTGCACTCTGCAGATCAAAATCTATTGGTGGTCCCTGGCCCGAGAGACATATGGCTGTCCTCGACCAGAGCCAGGGCCTTTTATGCCCTGGCTCCAACCTGGTGGAACTCTCTGCCAAATAACATCTGTGCCCTGCAGGACTTGTTACAGTTTCACAGGGCCTGATGTTCTGCCAGATGTTCGGTTGAGGACAGCAGCAGTTCCATCCTGGCACTCCCACTCCCTCCTGTGAGATAGCGGCATTACTGGCTTCTCTTGCACCATCTCCAGCCACTTTTCTCTCTTACTGGTTTTTAATCTGTTTTTTAATTGATGTTTTATGACTATGTTGTACACCACTCTAAACTTGGCTTGCCAGGGAGGGTGTTTAAACAATGCAAACAAACAAACCTGAGAATTTGGGGCATGGGCAGATGTTATCCTTGAGAGAGCTATGATTAGGATGCCAGACAGCTTACCCTGGGGAAGATGCATAATTCCCACACTGAATCCTGAGATTATGTCCTTCAGTAGCCATTCCTTGACTGGGTATCGTGGTAACCAAGTCAGGATGGGGAGCAGCTGATACAGCAAGGACTTTGCAGCTGAACCTGAGCACCTGGGAAAGAGATGAGGAAAGACATGTACAGGAGTGAGATAACTTTTCTAATTGCACGGATTTCTGGGGATGCAGGATTATGGAAGAATGGAGAACTAGCTCTGACATTAGCAATACCACTTGGGATTCTGTGAAAATCCTGTCCGAGACATATAAAGTCAGTGAGCTATAGAGGTTATTGTCTTGGACTAGGATCTAGGAGGTAGGATTCCCAACTCCAAGCTGGGAAATTTCTTGGAGATCTGGGGGTGGAGCTGAGGAGTGTGGAAGAGTTTGGAGAGTGGAGATAGTTCAACAGAGACTTCAGTGTTCCCTCTAAACTGAGTTAGATAGGAATAATTCACATTGAACCCCTCTGTTGGCTTTCTTGTAAAGATGTAGATGAAGCACCAAATCACCAAATCACACTGCTGCAAGACTATTTAGTGTTCAGTTTGTCCAGTAATGGAAGAGGACTTGCTCCCCTGACCACTAATTGATCACAATGGTCTTGACCTTTCTGCTTCACTCTGGTCAAGGACTTCACCAGGATTTAGGTGGAGAAGACCTGGACACATTTCCCACAAGCGCTGCCCTACACTGGCCTGGCACTGGGTCTTCCATTTGCCCTGATTGCAGCCTCAGTTTTACACTATTTGCCGTGGGGCGCATTTTGACCCGGGGCTTCACACAATTTCTCTGCGGCTTCAGTGATTCTGTTTTTTGAGAATCACCAAAGCCGTGGAGGAAATCACGTGAAGACCCCGGGTCAAAATGCGCCCCGCAGCAATAAGTGTGAAATTGAGGCTGCAATCGGGGCAAACGAAGGACCCGACACCGGGGCAGCCCCAGGGCAGCGCTTGTGGGAAATTGGTCCTGGACTTTCCAACTGGCATTTTGCAGAAAAAAGTCCCCTTTAGTCAAGGAACATAAGCACAGGGGGATATGTAGTACTGCCAGTTTTTAGGGCTGGTATTCACTACTTGTAGTAGTTCACTTTGTGTCCCTACTTGTAGTAGCTCACTTTATCTGTCTGTATAACTTTTCCAGCCCTTTTAGGTTGCAATTCAGGCTGCGGTCACACACACTAAATAATCCACTTTCAGTCCCGTTCACACAGTAAAATCCAATTGGAAATTGCCCTGAAAGTGGATTATTTAGTGTGTGTGACCGCAGTCTCAGCATGAAAGAGTAAAAGCAATGGATAAAAATAACACAGTAGCAGCAATCTGCAAATACTAAAGACAGGTTAGACTCATTCATTTTACGCTTGGGAATTTTTCTTCCACCTATGGAATTCGACATGCTGCTTCAAGTTACCTCAGTGTGGGTTACAGAAAAAGCATGCACAAATTGCCAGTCCTGTTTGGGGGAAACAGGTCAAACAATCCATGTGTAGGGAACAAATGCCCCATAATTAACACTGCAATCCTAAAGCCATCTGTAAAACAGTTTAGGATGACAATTAAATCCCATGATAGCTTCACACAGAGATAGCTTCACACAGAGGTGTTGTTAGAGAGTGATACACAGGGTGGTACATAGATATTTTATATTAATATTTACATTTAAATCCCGCCCTCCCCACCATTTGGCAGGCTCAGGGCAGCTAACAACATAATAAACATACATTAAAAACGATACATAGGTAGAGGCTGCACTGATGTAAATTTGGTCTGCTATGGCTGTGTCAGTGTAGGGATCAGAAATGGCACTTACAAGGGGTCCCTGTTGCATCTGAGCAGGAGCAGGGCTTAGTCAGAATCCAAGGCCCCAACAGTCCAAGCCCCATCCCCAGCGCTGGTGTAATATTACAGCAGCAAAAACTGCAGCCTGTGACAATCATGGAAGGACAGTATGCTGTGTATTCTGAACAATCTCTGTGACAGGACATGCAGAGGGATTCAGCCCTCATGTATGCCAGGCTCATCTTTTAGGGGAGATAAGGGGGAATTACTGTAGGCACTAGGACCCTGTTGTGGTAGCCCACAACTGCTGAGAGCCAGCAGCCAGACACCCCTCTGCTGTCTGCTGACAGCTTCCCTCTCCAGCGTGTGTGTGTGTGTGTGGGGGGGGGATCATCAGAGAAAGAGCAGGATCCAGCTATGCACACCACCACCACATCTGAATTAAGCTCAAGAGAGAACCTGCTGCCCTAGGTTGCCAACCTGGCTACGGCAACCCAGGGCAGGGAATTCCTAAAGATACAGGGGTGGAGCCTAGGAAGGGTGAAGTTTGGGGAAGGGAGGGGCCCCAGTGAGATATAATGAAGAAGAAGAAGAAATTGGATTTATACCCCGCCCTTCACTCCCCAAAGGAGTCTCAGAGTGGCCTACAATCCCTTTCCCTTTCCCTTCCCCTCCCCCTCCCTACAACAGACACCCTGTGAGGTAGGTGGGGCTGAGAGAGCTGTTTCAAGAACTGTGCTTGAGAGAACAGCTCTGAGAAAACTTATGACAAACCCAAGGTCACACCAGCAGCTGCATGTGGAGGAGGAGCGGGGTATCAAACCAGGTTCTCCCAAATTAGAGTCCATACTCCTAACCACTACACCAAAATGCCATAGAGGACACCCTTCAAAGCAACCCTTTTCTCCAGGGGAACTAATCTCTTTCATCTTGCAATCAGCTGTCATTCCAGGAGATCTCCAGACTCCACCTGGAAGTTGGCAAGCCTACATCATTCAAGGAATCTTAATTTTTTAAAAAATGATTTTGCTATGAACCTCTTGAAAATCAATGTTTGGCTAACAAATGAGGTAAAAATATAACTAACAGAAGCATACCGGCAAATACACGCTCAGAACCTTTACGGAGTGGGCGTGGAAATATTTTGCCAACATTCCAGCCTGTCCAAGCCTCAGGCCATCAGACACCCCCCCCCCCAATCAGATCGTCATTCCTTTCATCACCCTCTCTCTCTCTCTCTTTTTGCTGCTCACAAGAACTGAAGACGGCTAGACCTTCAAAGGATTTTCCAGCCTCCTCAAACCAGCGGTTATATTGAATTGTAGACACACCAGACCTTATCTTCTGAATCCTGGTACAGATGGAGGGCGATGGCGCCTGGTTTCTCAGGCCAAGCTTCTCTAATTCAGCCTCACTCAGCACGCTGTGTTCATCCCGAGGGTACAACTGAGACTCATTTTTCTCCATTTCCTGGTCAATGATCATTCCTGATCTATAGGCTGGTTTTAGGACTAAAAGAGGAAAGGATATGAGGACCATGAACATCAACTGCCCTTTTAAGAATTTTTAATCAGGCCTCCTAGGGAGTCTACCATGCATTTTTTTACAAAGATTCTAAGAAAATAAGCATTAAATAACTGAAGTTAAGTCAATCCCATCCCCAACTGTATTCTGTGAGGCTGTATTCTGTTTTCTTGGATGTGTGTGTGTGTGTGGGGGGGAACTCCTTTCTGGGCCAGTCTTGAAGTTCAGTTGAGGGGTGCTTACATAAGAAAGTTGAGAAGCATAATGCAATGTCATATTCACTCCCATCTTGCATGAACTTAGATTTTTCTTTCCACAGGACTGTCGATGAGATAATGAACACATGCTTCCTTGACAAATTGATGTCATCTAAGGCCAGACTTGGCATCAAGGAGGAGACAAAGGTCTCCTCCTGAAGTGCACTAAAATAAACTGAATAACCTGAAGTGCACTAAAATAAACTGAACTGTAGGCAACAGGCAGTTTTTTAAAAGATCCCAGGCATCTGAGGACTCAGGCCAGGAGAATCACATTAGAGATCTGCTGTCTGTGCATATAGGAGCATCAGTAACAATCCCCCCTTCATGATCACTAAGGGAGTTCTGGAATGGTAGTGTGTGGCAAAGTAGTTTAGCTCTACCTCTGTGGGAGAATAGAGTACCTGATTGTTAGGCCTGTTTCTGGTAATGAGAAGACCTTGTAGCTTTTAGTCTGACTCTTGGGGAAAGGCTAGGCTGGAGTGGGTGGAATCCTGTGTGCGTGAGAGGATCCAACCTAACAGCTAGTCAGTAAAAGCCTGTTTGTTCCTGAAATCATTAAGAAAATTCAAACCACTCTTCAAAGCCGTAAGTAGCTTAAATTTTTGTGTCTTGGCCAAGTTTATCCTTTGGCTACCTAGAGACTTCTGCTGCTGATCTGTTCTTTGAAACCAGCTTGTAAATAAATAAATCTTCTGCACTGTTTATATATAAATCCTACCCCAGTGATCTACGTATTCTACTTGCGCACCATAAGACTTACCTCACAGCAGCAAACCAATTCATATACACTTGCTACTATAAGACCACCTGGTAACCGAGGGGAAGGTTTATAGTTTAAAACAAACCTGGTTTGCCAAAACCGTAGGAGGCTGTGAAAGTGAGTCCCCTCTGTTGGTAGAAAGGCCTGTCACAGTCACCCTCATATGCTATGGTTTTATTGTGTGTACCGTGAGCATGTGAACCTGCCTTATACCATTGGTCCATATAGCTCAGTATTGTTTAGTAACAGGCAGTGGCTTTCCAAGATCTCAGGCAGAGAAAGATATTGCCGAATACCTGAGATCCTTTAACCTGCAAATTAGCAATTAAAAACCCGAGTCAGTTCTGATACAATGTCAAGACTGGTTTGGTCTTGCTCTGTCTTCCTGAAATGCTCCCAGTCCCACATCTCCCTCTGACTGTACACCTTCTTTCCCATTTCCCAAACCTCCCCTTTGTACGATTCCCAATGGTCTCAGTTGTGTATTTCTCCCCCTGCCTGTCTTATGTTTTCCTCTCTTCTCCCCAATCCCATGCATTTTCCCACCCCCTTGGCTGACCTTTTATGGGGAGAGTGCATCATATGCACATGTACTGACAACATAAGTAACTTAGGGAGTTTACATATAACATTTTAATATTTTTCTGCAAACCAGGGGATTACTCCAAGTTTGCAGGAATACATATCCTATTCCAGAGTGGTCTTCTCCACAGATTTTTTTTTAGGAGGGGGGGATGTGCACAGAAAAGCCAACCATTGGAATATGATTGAAGAAGAAGAAGAAGAGATTTGATTTATACCCCACCCTTCACTACCCAAATGAGTTTCAGAGCAGCTTACAATCTCCTTTCCCTTCCCCCCCTCCCCACAACAGACACCCTGTGAGGAAGGTGGGGCTCAGAGAGCTCTGAGAGAACTGCTCTTTCCAGAACAGCTCCAAGAGAACTTATGACTGACCCAAGGTCACACCAGCAGCTGCAAGTGGAGGAATGGGGAATCAAACCAGGTTCTCCCAGATTACAGTCTGCGCTCCTAACCACTACACCAAACTGGCTCAGTAATGTCAAGACTTTTTAAATTCTAATAATAACATGACTCACAGTTCAGCAGACTTTTTTAAAAGGTTAGTTTTAATTTCAATGCTGCACGGGCGTTCTTAGTTTGTGTCTTATGTCCTAAGGTCCCGAAATCATGGAGAGAAGGAGCAATACACTTTCTAGGACAGTCTGTAAATTGGTACTAATTCCCTAAAAAAATCATAACACATATAAAATTATAAACTTTATATTATTTTAATTTTATATAAAACATATAAAATTAATAATTTGCTGGTGGTAATATCAGCTTCTCTCTCCTCATGACATAGGAGACAACACATTTACATTTTGCAGGCAGAAATATAAAGGATTCTTATTTATTTATTTACAAAAATTATATTCTGCCTTTCTGCCCTTACAAGGGCTGCCAAGGAGGCTAACATTTTAAAACATACAAAATAAAACATATTATAAAAAGGTAAAGGTTTCCCTTGCTCAAAAGCTAGTCAAATCCAACTCTAGGGGGCGATGCTCATCTCCGTTTCCAAGCTGAAGAGCCAGCACTGTCCGAAGACTTTTTCCATGGTCATGTGGCCGGAATGACTAAATGCTGAGGTACACAAAATGCTGTTTCCTTCCCACTGAAGCAGTACCTATTTATTTACTTGCAGTTCCTTGCTTTCAAACTGCTAGGTTGGCAGGAGTTGGGGCCAGAGACGGGAGCTCACTCCGTCACACAGCACTCGGGTCTCAAACTGCCGAACTTCAGACCTTCCGGTCTGCAGCTCAGCGTCTTAACTCCTGAGCCACTGCTGCCTCCTAAAACATATAAAGTCATTAAAATAAACCCATCCCACACATGGCTCATTGAAACATAAAACACTGGTTAGGAAGAAGGGACCACTGAGGGAATGCCAAGTGAAACAAAAAAAAAAGTATTCACCCATTGGCGGAAAACGACGACAGAAGGGGACAGATGAATCTCCCTGGCAAGAAAGTTTCAGGACTTTGGTGCCATGACTGAGAAGGCTGTCTTCTGGTTGCTACCCACCCACCTCATCTCAGAAGGCAGAGGCCCCTGAAGCAGGGCCTCCAAAGATGGCCATAATAGCCGGGCAGCCTCATAAGAGATTAGGCAGGCTCATAAGGGATTTGCCATTCCCTCTCCACACAGAACAGACCCGAGTTTGCTGCCAGATGTACACTGGGCAGGGAGCTTCTCCTAATCCTAAATCTCTAACAGGAGGGTAGCAGGATGACGGACATGCCTTTGCCCCATTCACACTTCATATTTTATGGGTACACTTAAAAACATCTTAGGAGAAAACATATAGATGGCAGCAAACCCTGCCTCACGTGTTTCTTCATTCTAGGACTGCCAGGTCTCTCTGCCCCCCCCCCCCCGGCCACCTGTGAGGAATGGAAGGGTAGGGTTGCCGGATCCAGGCAAGGAAGCTCCTGGAATTTAAGGATGGAGCCTGGGGAAGACAGGGACTTCAGTAGGGTACAATGCCATAGAGACCAAGCATCCATTTTCTGCAAGAGAACCAGTCTCATAGTCTGGAGATGAGCTGTAATTTCGGGGAATCCCCAGACCCCACCTGGAGGCTGGCATCCCTACCTCATTCTCACTGTACCCAGCAGCATTTGTTTTTTCCTCAGGGAGATTTTACCTTCTCAGAGGACTGCTAGAAAGGAAACTCTTACCTGATGTGCAATGCATGGCTGCTGCATGGGCAATGTGGTCCTCTGGACAGCTTGACAACAGCGTGCGCTCCCCTTTGCTCACTATTAATACCTGACGGTGATCTTTGAGACGCCACTCCCTCCTCGCCTCCTTTGCAGACAAGTCACTGAGTTGCCAAGGTGCAATCTCTGGAAACTGACTAGTTACTCAAGCTGGTAGGGTGTTTGACTGCTTAATATGGAAGGAAAATAAACGGCATGTCAGAAGCTTGGCAGAACTGTTCGAACCAGTTGGCCATTGTTATCCGTGGATCTAAGCTCTATAGAAAGAACAAGGGAAGTTCACCAGCTGCAATAAGGGGGAAATACGAGGAATGAATGGTGTTGCTCTGTGTGTGGAAGAAGGCGTAGAGCCCAACAAACAAGCAACACATAACAGGAACAAACTCTTCCGCAAAGTCAGGGCAAATTAGAATTGTTTGAAATGTTCCCCTGATATGTTCTTTTTATCAAATGCAGCTGCAGAGGCTGCAGTGTGCAGTTACAGACTTACTTGGAGGGAAAGGAACTTTGAAATCCTCTCCTCTCCAGTAGCCATTCTGCTAAAACAAACTCTGCCTAACCTTAGCAGCTCTCCCCCCACTGTGAGGAAAAATGATATGGGGACCCGTATAGCAGTTTTAATGTTTCTAGAGCACAGCAGGCTGCCCCAAATGTTTTCATTCTTGGGGAAAAACAGTCACTGGGTCAGTCAGGGGCCATTTTTAGTGAGAAAACCTTTGGGGCAGAGCCGTAGCCAGGATTTTTGACTTTGGGGGGCATTTAAATAAGTCGGGGGCACCCCCACACACAAGCCCAGGCTCAGGAGCGACAAGAGAGTAAAAGTTTTTAAAAAGCAATGAGAGAGGTGAGAGGTAAGGGTGCCAGCAGGCAGGGCGATGGCTCAGTCCAGCAACACTGTGGTGCACATGACAAATAAAATAAACCAGCTGGGTGGAGAGTTGGGAGGCCTGGGGGATAAGTTGGGGGGCCCCTGGGTGATAAGTTGCGGGGTCTGGCCCCCAAGATGCCTCACTGTAGCTATGGGCCTGCTTTGGGGAGAAAAAAAAGTTAGCCCCTTTTTGCTTTCCACAACGGCCTCCTGGTAAAGACTGAAGCACTTGCAGCAAAAATAAAACAGGTGAGGATGTATCTGACTGAGTATTGCATGCAGTTTGCCTCTCATTGAGAGTGGGAATACCATACCCCAGAATGGCTGACCAAAACTCTGGTGGTGCTTTTGAGATAGAAAGAAATAAAACAGGGAGGCAACCGAAGTAGAATATGTTAGAAGTGGAGGACTTGGTGCTGTCTCCTGTCTCAGACTTGAGAAGATGGCACCAGAGAGTTTAGACAGACAGAGAGGTCAGGACACACAGAGCATCCTTTCCTTTCTGCTATCTGATCCTTTCCTTTGAAGCAGAATGCTACTCTTAGAGGCAATTTCCTCTGCTTCCGCTCCACTCACTCTCTCTCTCTCTCTCTCCTCTTGCTCGCACGTAAGAAGAAGGTGCTTGATCTCCATCTTGCACCATGGAGGCTGGACATGCGTCCAGCATCCAACACCATCTAGCTTGTTAGAATAGGTAATCTATAGCTATCTCTCACCTGCACTCTCAAGCATGTATTCCCTTTAATAAAAGTTACTTATTAGTTTTTAGACTGACTGCTGACTCCGTGTGACTTTGTAAGTCTGTTGCCACACCAAGCCCCAAGCTTTGCTGCGTTTAAGCCTTGAGCACTCTGCTACTCTTTTCGTGGTTCCCTGGCAGTACTTAGTCCAGAGAATCCAACAGAATAATGTCCTAATGAGTGACTTCATTGTTCTTCACATGCCTGGGAAAATGTGTTTTCAGGTCACCACAAAGAAACAATATGCTTAGATATAGTAAAGGACTATGTCTTAGAACAGCTAGTTTTATTGCTGACCAGAGGAGGGTGATCATTAACATTCCTGTATGGTGTCCAGGACTTGCTGTCAGTTGTCGGTCAGACCATTGGGGGGGGGGGGGGGACATCAGAATGGGGAAGCCCCGCAAAGAGGTCCTTAAACCGTCACTACAAAGTGCTGGAAAGATTTTTAGAGGAAAATAGGAAGATGGTGGAGAAATTAAACATATTGTCTTCACTGTGGAATACGTTAGACCAATATAGGTGCTCCAGAGTCTTTAGAAATTAATTAGTTGCTTGTTTATAAAATTTATACTCTGCCTTTCTGCCCTCATCAGGGCCACCAAGGGGGCTAACAGATTAAAAACACACACAATAAAAAAACATTTTAAAAACCAAACAAAAACACACGATTATAAATTAAAACCAAGATAAAATGTGTATACAATACAATACACATACATGAAAGCAGCAATTATACTGTAGCAACAGGAGTGGATCAAATGGAAAGTAAAGGTAATGGGAAGTTTTTGGAGGAAAACCTCCCAGTTTTTTTTACTGTTCCCTCTGTCTTTTGCATGAATGCAAAATCACAAACTTAGTTTAATATACTTTAAATATTTATATGCCACTCCAGCAGGAAAGCAGCTTTTGATACAAAATCTAAACAAACAAACGTGACCAAAAAAGGTGGGACTCTCTGTCAGCACACTTTCCTCCTAGCTACCAGTCAAGAGCCAAAGCTTCATACTTCTGGCCCTGCTCCATCCTAAGAAGGTTACCTGCAGGGAATGGGTAGGGGCCCAGGCTCAGCTACAAGGACTTACAGCAGCTGTCTTGGTGCTCCAATTCCCTCCTCTTCTTAACCACTCCAAACATATCTTCTGCTTCCTCTCTTTATATTTTACCTCTCTCTATACAGTTCAGGTAGGTCAGAGCCAGTTCCAGATTTTGGGGGCCCTGAGTAGAAAGCACCCCCCCCCCCCGCCCACTACCAGGCTCCTCTTCTAGCCCATCCAGCCACATGCCCCCACTTATTTGTGCATCGTTCTCCAGCCCACTCGCAAGCTCTCCCATTGCCTGCAGACACAGCTGTTCACGCTGCCTGTATGCTAGGGTTCCCAACCTCCAGGTGGTGGCTGGAGATCTCCTGCTATTACAACTTATCTCCATATGATTACCTGGAGAAAATGGCCACTTTGGAAGTTGGACTCTATGATATTATGCCCCAAACCCTGCCCTCCTCAAGCTCCACCCCAAAAATCTCCATGTATTTCCCAACCTGGAGCTGGCAGCCCTAATGTATGCTCTTTCCCCGAAGGCACTGGAAGGAAGCCACCAGGGCCCCTTTAAGGCAGCCTTTGTCAATCCATTGTAGCAGCAGGTTGCTAATGGATTTTTTTTTTTGTAAGAAAGTTTTTATTTTTCAAAACATTAAAATTAATACATTTGTTTTATACAAATCCTTTTTTCCATATTATATAACATTTTGTTCTATTTGTATAGTCTTGCTTTTATCTTGTATTGGTGGTTTCCCACCACATCTGAAGCATAACACATTTTCCACTTTATCCAAAATAGTAATATTTATCTCTATGTTTACATTTCTGGTAACGGTTATATATCTTTAAAATACTTATATACCAATTCTTATTTTCTATATTCTTATATAATTCTAAAAAAACAAGTTCATTATCTAATTATCCTTAGTACATTCATATACTCAATTTCTATTCCTTTATGCTATTATAACCATGTATAAATGTAGTTTTTCATGTCCCAATATTTTTCAACATATTCTTTCAAATCCTCCCAATCTTCTAAAAAAGTCTCTGAGTACAGATTATTCAACTTTCTAGTCCATTTATCCATTTCAGCCATATATAACAATTTTTTCAACCATTCCCACACTTCTGGTATTTTTTCATTTTTCCAATTTTGTGCATACACCATTCTTGCTGTTGTAATCATATACCATATTATTGTCCTTTTCTTTACATTTATCTCTTCTAGTTTAAGTCCAAGCAGTAACATTTCAGGCAACTTCTTAAATGTACATTTCAAAATTTTTTCCATTTCTGCATGTATTATAGACCAATAAGTCTTCGCTTTATCACAAGTCCACCACATATGATAGAAAGAACCTTCTTTCTTTTTACATTTCCAACATTTGTTAGACATATTTTGATTAATATTTGCAATTTTTTTGGTGTCATATACCATCTGTACATCATTTTAAAACAGTTCTCTTTTAGATTATAACATGTAGAAATACTCATTGCATTTTTCCATAAAAATTCCCAAGATTCCATTTCAATGTCTTTGTTTAGGTTTATCGCCCATTTTATCATTTGTTCCTTTACCATTTCATCAGCATTAAACCATTTTAACAATACTTTATACATTTTAGAAATCATTTTTTTCCCATCTTCCTCCCAAATTTGTTCTATTTCATTGCTTTTTTCTCTAAAACCAGATTTTTTATCACTTCTGTACATATCATATATTTGTCTGTACCTTAACCAGCCATAATCAAAGTCCATCTGCTGCTGCTCCTTCAATATAAAGTCTTTACCATGTCTTGTTAACAGGTCTCTATATTTCAACCAGTCTTGTCCTTTGTAGTGAGATGATGGATTTAAAACTTCTGCAGGTACAATCCACATAGGTATTTCTTCTGGAAAAAAGTTTTTATATCTTGTCCACGTATCGATTAATGTTCTTCTCAAATAATGATGCTTAAACATATTGTCCATTTTTGTTTTACCATAATACAGATATGCGTGCCACCCAAACCTACAGTCATGACCTTCCAGGGACAATAACTTTCTGTCTTGTAACATAGTCCATGTCCCTATCCAAGTCAAACATACTGCATCATGATATAGCCTTAAGTTTGGTAACTGAAACCCACCTCTCTCTTTAGCATCACACATTATTTTCATCTTAATTCTTGGTTTTTTCCCTCCCCACACAAACTTAGTCAATTCCTTTTGCCAGCATTTGAATGTTTTTACATCTTTCACAATTGGAATAGTTTGAAACAGAAACATTATTCTTGGTAACACATTCATTTTAACCACTGCAATTCTACCCAGCAGTGACAAATTTAATACATTCCACCTTTTAATATCTTGCATAACTTGCTGCCATAATTTCTCATAATTATTCTTATACAAATCATACAAATGTTTTTCATTGTTAGGTTTACACCTAGATATTTTGTCTTTTTCACCACTTCACATTCTATAAGATTTTGTAATTCAATTTGCTTATTATTTGGCATATTTTTACACATCACTTTCGATTTGTTCTTATTTACATAAAACCCAGCCAAATCACCAAACTCTCTTACTTTCTGCAACAAATATGGTAGTGTAGTCATAGGGTCTTCAGCTATAAACATCACGTCGTCTGCAAAGGCTCTATATTTAAAAGAGAAACTATAGAGACATGCAAAACCATCTGAGATTTAGAGGTATAGAGGAAAAATTAGGTGAAGACATTTTTACAAGAATGCAAGAAGCATTAGCAGATTTTTTACAAGAGGAAGAGGAAGTTGTTAAAGAACATATGGATCTTGTTTACAGAGTCAATTCTACATACGCGAGAGACAAAAATATACCAAGGGACGTGGTAGTTCAATTTACAATGAAGAGAACAAAAGAACAAATCTACAAGAAATGTTTTACAGACTCTTTTGAAATAGGTGGAAAAAAAGTTATCGTAATGAAAGAATTGCCCAGAGCAATTTTGCAAGACAGGAAAAAATTCAAGCGTCTGACAGACAAACTGAAAGAGAAAAAAAATAAGATTTCGTTGGGAAATACCACAAGGACTGAGTTTTTATTACGGTAACAACAGAATGGTGATTAAAAATTCAGCAGAAATGTATGCCTTTGTTGGTGAGAACAAGGAAGAATTTGGTGATATTTAAGACTACAACAAGATGGATTACAAAGTACTCTCATGGAATGTAAATGGACTTAATTCACCCCAAAAACGTAGAATGGTAGGACACTGGCTGGAGAAACAAAAATGTAGTATAGTTTGTATACAAGAGGCCCATCTTAAGAAACAAGACTACAAATATTTAATAAGAAAAAAGTTGGGAGAAGAATTTTTTTCATTGGCAAGTAATAAAAAGAATGGAGTGGTAACATATGCCAAAAAAGACTTGGAACCTAAACTAATATTTAAAGATAAAGAAGGAAGATACTTAGCTATTGAAATTCTGTTACACGGACAGAAGACTTTGATTGTAAATATTTACGCCCCCAACGGAGCTAAAGAAATCTTTTTTAAAGAACTACAAATGGAACTGGACAGTGTAAACTATGAACAAATCATAATGTTGGGAGACTTTAATGGGACTGTGAATAATAAAATAGATAGGCGCTCAAAGAGAAAAGACGACACACTAGGGAAACTTCCAAAAAATTTTTTTGAACTGATAAAACAGGAAAAGCTGGAGGATATTTGGAGGAAGGTTAACCCACAAGGGAAAGACTATACTTTTTACTCTAACAGACATGATTCACATTCAAGAATTGATATGATCTGGATGTCTATTAATCTAACATTTAAGACAAAAAAAGTTGAAATTCTACCTAGAATAATCTCAGACCACAATCCTTGTCTATGGACTTCTGGGCAAATAAAAAGGCAAGGGAGATGGAGAATAAATGAGGACTTATTAGACAACCAAGAAATAGTTAAAAAATTACATGAAGAGACAGATTTATATTTTCAAGCGAACATACAAAAAGAAGTAAAAATTCAAACTGTGTGGGATGCGTACAAAGCAGTTATGAGAGGATTATTGATATCATTGAACGCTAAAGACAATAAAAAGAAAAGAGAACAATATGAAAACATTGTACAAGCCATTAAAATAAAAGAAAAGGAACTGAAGAACAGACCAGGGAAAAAGAAACTGCAAAAGGAAATTTGGATGTTACAAGACCAAGCAAAAGCTATTTTGAATCAAGAGACTTACTGGAACCTGAAAAAATTGCAACAAAAAGCATTTGAAGGTGCAAATAAACCTGGAAAATACTTAGCATGGCAATTAAAGAAAAAACGTGAAAATAAATTTATTACTAAAGTGATACGGGACAATATTGAGATAATAGACAATAAGGGAATAAAAAGGGAATTTTTTAAATATTATGCAAAGCTTTTTAAGAAGGAAAATAAAGACAGAAGAAGGATTAAAGAATACCTACAGTAATTAAAATTACCAAAACCAACTGAGAAAATCAAAGAACTACTTAACTGCCCAATGTCACTACAAGAGATTAAAAATGCAATAAATGATTCAAAATTAGGGAAAGCACCTGGATCAGATGGATTTACAGCTAAGTTTTATAAATCACTACAGGATTCGATCTCACCAGTGTTATTGCTATTAATGAATGACATAGGAGTGACAGGTGAGGTCCCGGAGACTTGGAAAGAAGCAACCATTTCACTCATTCCGAAAGAAGGTCAAGATTTAACCAATGTTAAAAATTATAGACCAATTTCTTTGTTAAACAATGACTATAAGATTTTTGCCAAGATTATAGCTGATAGGCTTAAGGAACATCTTAAAGAGACTATCAGACAGAACAAGCAGGATTTTTACCTAATCGCCAAATAAGAGACAATATAAGAGTAGTAGTGGATGCTATAGAGTACTATGATAAACATCCGGAGAAGGAAGTGGGCTTTCTTTTTTTAGACGCGGAAAAAGCGTTTGACAATTTAAATTGGGATTTTATGTTTGAAGTGTTGGAACATCTTGAAATTGGAGACTATATGCTTAATCTTATTAAGTCAATATATAGAAAACAGAAATCCTCTTTAATAATTAATACTGAAAAAACGGATTACTTTAAAGTGGAAAAAGGAACACGACAAGGATGCCCACTCTCGCCGTTGCTATTTATTTGGATTTTGGAAGTCTTGTTACTAAATTTGAAAGAAGATAAAGAAATTAAAGGCTTAACAATAAAAGGTTTCTCTTTTAAATATAGCTAATGGATTTTTTGTGTCAGTTCAGACACAACCATTTTAGCAACCAGCTGCTAATGGATTTTATTTACCCATTCATACAAAGCCATTTGTGTCCCATTGACACAGTGGGGCTAAGCCTTTTTTGAGGGAAACTGCTTTCTTCCATTTTCATCTCTTTGTTGACCTTCTGAATTGTTGTGCTGTGCTGTTTAAAATGTCTGTAGAGCTTCCTACAATTCCGCTTCCCCCCGTCCTTTTCACTGCATGATCTTCCTCGCCTTTCCCCTGGAACGTTCTAAGTTGAGCGCTATAGCACTAACCCAGTGTAGCACTTCAGTGTTACAGAGGCACCATTGAGATGCATTGACTCCACTGACAGACCATACTGGTTTAGCGCTATAGCGGTCAACTTAGAATGTGAAGGGGGAAAGGGCGAGGAAGATTGCATGGCAAAAAAAGGGTGGGAGGAAAAGCAGTGCAGTTTGAAATGGCCGTAGCACTTCAGAGATAGCTCATTAATAGCATGAAGTTCGCTGTATGAAACCCCTGTCCCTGTATCACTTTACTCAAAACTGGGCCAACAACAGATAACATTTGGTTTAGAATGGTAATGTGAAAGGGGCCCAGGAGTGCCCCAACTGTATGCATCACCCACATGCCTTCCCCAGCAGCAGCAGGCTTAGAGCTGGTTGACAAAACTCTCACAAGCAGGCAGGGGAAGGGCATCAGAGAAGATGTGTGGGTCAGCAGCAGTGGGACTGGCAGCTGCCCCACTTCAGGTATGTTGGTGCTGGCACTGATGTCAGTGCTGTCTATCTGCATAGTCTTTTCTAGATGAGTAATCATGTGGTATTTTCCAGACAGGGCATGAAGCTAACAGACTTCCCAGGCTGCGTTTTCCTTAAGAAGGGACATTTGGAGGTACACTCTCTCTGATCATGAAATTTCTGTTTATCTGTTGTGGCCACTGACAGTCCAGTCCTTGATAAATTTGCCCAGTTCTCTTTTTAAAGCTACCAAAACCAGTGGCCATCACCACACTTGCAGCAGCAAAAGCCTGTCAACTATGTCAACATAACAAAAGGTGCCTACACAACTTGTGCTGATTTAGTAGGGGCGTGCAGTTAGATACTGGCAACCTGTTGACATGCTCAGTATTTGGGGTATCAGATTGGGTTGGCAATATCCAACATCATCCCCAAATCTGGCACTATCACCCCCAATAACATCAGATTCAAAAATTATATATGGGAGGCAGGAGAGGCTGGGGAGGAGGGAGCACCTATCAGCTGTTTTTCTGTGTCTTGGTCCCTTTAAGTTTTAAAGGGCCAAGAAAGATGAAAACAATGGCCCTTTAAAATTCAGAGAGACACAAATGCCAATGAACAGCTGATGGCTGGTAGACTGGCCTCTGGACTGCAGAGTCCAGTAGGGTTGCCAGGTCCGGGTTGGAAAATACCTGAAGACTTTGGGGGTGGATCCGGGAAAGGGTGGGGTCTGGGGAGGGGAGCGGCCTCAGCATGGTACAGTGCCAAAGGGCCCACCCTTCAAAGCAGCCACTTTCTCCAGGGGAGCTGATCTCTGTCAGCTGGAGATCAGTTGTAAAAGTGGGAGATCCCCAGGCCCCAACCGTAGAGGCCAGATCTATTGTCAGTTACATTCTATGGATGGTAGACTGAAAAGTTTGGAGACTTGGGTGAGTGCCATTAGGAAAAGCCCCCTCCAAACAAACAGGGGCTTTTCCTACGGGCAGTAGACCAAGCCTCTAGACGGAGCCTCTAGATCTGGCTTCCACAGTCCAGTGGCCAAGTCAAATAGCCATCACTTCCAAACAGGCCCTGGGACTTACCTTGCTGCCCCAACTTGGAACAATAGCAGGTGAGCCATAAGGTGCTGGGCAGTCTCCTCTCATTTTGAAGGGGTCTTTATCTATGGGTGGAAGGCCAGGCCTCTGGATTTTGAAACTAATGGCCCTTTTATGTTTAGAACAGAAAATAATGAAATTACTGGCTCTTTAAAATTTAAAGGGACTCAGGAACAGACGAACAGCTGACAGGCAAAAGGGATCTTCCTTTCCTTTCCTTTCCTTCTCTCCCTTACCTTTGTCCCTTTTAATTCTGTATGGGGATGGGGAAGGTCTTGGTTGTTGTTTTTATTAAATATCAGCAGTATTGATCTGATATGTCTGGAATGAGGTTCTGGAATGACGACCATAGTTCTGATATTTAAGTAAAAGACAGTCATGCCCTCTCTGACTATTAGGTATTGAGTCAGGAGACGATAAATCAAATGCAGGCTTTTATTCAGAACATCATTCAGCTCAGGGACAGCTCTGGAAAGAGCGGCACTCAATTTATAACTTTCTGACAAATAACTATTTACAATGTAACTATGAAGACTCAATTTCATTGGACCTAAGCAGGGCCCTGCGATTGGTTCCCTGGATTGGCTTCAGGACCAATGAGAAGTCTTTATTCAACAGCCAATAAGAATGAGGGGATTGTAATACCAGAACCCCGACAAAGCAATGCATAACTCAATAAGAAAACATAACACTGACTGTGATGTTTAATCCAGGCCAGTTTTTTAGTCTGCCCTAGTCTACTCCAGGACTAGGTATGGGCAGGAACAGGGAGAAAGGAAGTTGTACTGTCGCTCCAGACAGAGAAAGTAGTGGACCTATTAAACTGTGCTCCTGTTTGAAACCATGCTGCCTCCTTATTTTGATACCTAGCATGAAGAACACGACACTGACTTCCCAATATGGAATGCAAACAATGCTTCTTAAGTAATTTAGTGCAAGTCACAGTTTCCTTTTCCTAGTAATTTGCTCGTCCCACGCCACCTGATTAATCTTCTATTTCTCTTTGTTATGATATGAAGGCCTTTTGCATGTGATGGCAAAATTTGAAGAGCCTGGGCAAATATGTTCCAGCGGCCGAACTCATTGGCAGGTGTGTGTGTGTTTACAATACAGTGATGAACAAGGTGTACTTTCCCTGTGGGATTGTGGACCCTGCTATCATCAGATACATCGTTTGTGAACCCAGCAATCTCCCTTATCTCATTTTAGAATGAGAGGCTATGGAGGTCAATGAAACTCTGAGCATTCCACGAGACTGAGAATTAGATTAGATGTTGGACTAGGGAGAGGTTTTGTTTTTGTGTCACTTGAAATACTCCAATGATGCTGAATCAAGGCTTGAGGAGGTTATTCCTTTTCTATTTATAGATTATAAATGAGAACAATAAAACTTGGGTTACACACCCAAGAAAAAGCTCTTTAGGGCATTTAGCCAAAACATGATACCATGAAGACTGGGAATAATCACAGGATGCAGTTTTAGATAATGGTGTTTCTGAACAGGGTAATGATTGGACTCAGTTTATCCTTTAGTACTATAGTGAGATGGTGGCACACGAAGACCACTGACTTTTTGTAGTGGTTTACTGCTCAGTAGTTTACAGCATTGCAAACCAATCAAAAAAAGGAAATACCTCCCCCAACATTTCTCAGTCAGACACCCCAATTTCACAACTGATGTATCCACTATGGAATTCAAGTATATTTGCATAATTGTGCTAAATCTGTGTGCTGCATCTTTGGTTGCACAATCTGTATTTCCTCCCCTCCAGATTTTGACTTTCATCACAAGATTAGGAAGGAGGGGCTGATGTCATCTTTCCTATATAATAAAGCCGTTTTCAAGTGGCAAGATTCCATGGGGCGCAAAAATCAGTTGGCTGGAAGGACTGCAGCTCAAAAGGGGGTTCTCTCGCTGCTTTGCCTCAGTCTCGCCCACAGAGCCACCAGCCAGCGGCCCGGCCTCAGTCTGGAGGGAGCCAGCGAAGGGGAAGGACCGACTGGGTGCTGGGTCCACTCTTCTCCTCTGCCCACTGCCAGGTGGGTCTAACTGTCCCCTCAGTGGCCTGCTTCTGTCAGTGAAAAGACAATGGACTTTCAGCATAACCCCCTCCCCCGCACACTGCCAGCGTGTCCAGAATAAACTGTCAAAATAAACTGTGAAACAGGGGGGCATTTCACACAGCACCCCGTAGCGCTTTAGGATCAGAACAGGAACTGAAGAACGCTTGGGAGGAGGTTTCAAGGTAAACCAGCTCAGGAATGCTTCCCCAATGGGAGAGGCACGTTTCTGTGTGAAAGGGCCAATATGTTCCATTAGGGAACTGGTACTAATACAGTTCTGTGTGAAATGCCTGACAGAAACGATAACTGAAGAGTTCCTGAAATGGAACATATTGGCTGTGTGAAATTCCTCAGGCTCTCTCTCTTGCTTAGCTCCACCATGGCTGGCTGGCTAATGAGGTGGGCCAGCGACCATCAAACCATTCTCTTCAACCCCCTGCAGTGTGGCTGACTTTCCTCCTAGGGTTGCCAATCTCCAGGTGGGGACTGGAGATCACTCAGAATTACAACTGTTCTCTAGGGGGGAGGGAGGAGGAGATAGAAAGCTGAAGCCAGGGGGCAGATAACAATACACTGACCGTTGGCTGGGAGGTAGGGTTGCCATCTCCAGGTTGGGAAATTCCTGGAGATTTGAGGGGTGGACCCTGGAGAGGGTGAGGTTTCAGCAGGGGTGGGACCTCAGACAGTTTCAATGCCATAGACTCCACCCTTCAAACCACCCATTCCCTCATGCGGAACCATTGTTGCCAGTCTCCAGGGGAGGGATGGGGATCATGCTGAATTACAACTGCTCTTCAGATGGTAGAGATCTTCCCCTGGAGAAAATTGTGGACTCTGTGTCATTATACCCTGCTGAGGTCGCCACAGCAAATTGACATTGAGTGCCCAAGGCTGGGGCACTCTCCCAGAGCCTCTTTCTAGAGCCCGTTGTATTTATTTCCACAACGGGCCTTATTCCTAGTATACACATAATTTCATACTCAACTAATTTGCTTACTCAGTAAATTATGTATCATATTACAAAGGTAGATATGAACAGACTCCATTAAGAAAACCCTGTCTTTGAGGTGATGTGAGTTATATGCAGGTCATATCTATAATATTTAACATTTGGTAGTTCATGCACATGCATGTGCTACCAAGTAGTCAGTTGATATTGCAGTCATCAGCTGAAGAACACGCATGCAAATAACTGCTATTGTACAATGATAGCACAATAATATGTGTCTATTACTATTGGTTTGTCTAATGTTTCCCCTGATTTTGGGTGCTCAGGGCTTTGATGATGAATGTTTCTTATCACTTAGATATTTCCTTAGTGGGGGGGGGAATAGTTTTTTCAAGTCCTATCAATAAAATAATACCACTCAGCTGCTAGGATATGTCAGAGTGACATGGTTTGAAGAAACCATAATTTGGGCTTGGGAGCAGGGTTGCCAACTGGTCTGGGAAAAAAAATCCTTTCCCTTTAAAAGAGGCTTAATGGAAATGGGCAGCTGAAGCTTTTCATGGCATGGAGGTAAATGCCTATAAGGTCATTCTTGCACTGTGGTTTGGACTTAAGATTATTTACTTGGGGAACATCTTAGCATCTAGTCATGTTCATATTGTATATTTTCTCTTTTAGTTAAACTTTGGAAGTTTTTGAACAGAGGCTAGATGGCCATCTGTCAGCAATGCTGATTCTGTGAATTTAGGAAGATCATGAGAGGGAGAGCAGGAAGGATTGCCTCAGTTCTTCTTGTGGCCCTTTCTGACACACCCAGGGAAATGCCAGTTGCCACTTTGGGGTCAGAAAGCAATTTTTCTCCAGGTCAGTTTGGCTGGAGATCCTGGAGGTTATTTGTCATCTTCTGGGCATGAAACAGCAGTGTGGGGGGAGAGTGTGTGTGTGGGGGGGGAGGTATTTGTGAATTTCCTGCATTGTGCTAGATGACCCTTCAGGTCCCTCCCAACTCTATGATGCTATAATTCTATGAAATATATTTTTAAGAAGAAGAGTTGATGAATCTTTGATGTTTTTATGAATTACTATTTATTGTTTTACTATATGTTGTGAGACACCCTGAGCCCACTTGCCAGTTTGGTGTAGTGGTTAAGTAAGTGCGCGGACTCTAATCTGGGAGAACTGGGTTTGATTCCCCACTCCTCCACTTGCACCTGCTGGATGACCTTGGGCATGCCATAGCTCTGTACCAGCTGTTCTCTCAAGGACAGTTGTCTCAGAGCTCTCTCAGCCCCACACTTACCTTACAGGGTGTCTGTTGTGGGGAGGGGAAGGGAAAGGAGTTTGTAAGCCGCTCTGAGACTCTAAGTGAGTGAAGGGCGGGGTATAAATCCAATCTCCTCCTCTTCTTCTTCTTTTTTGGGGGTAGGGCAGGATATAAATGGAATAAAATAAATAAATAAAAAATAAAGAAGAAGAGTTAGATTTATACCCGCCCTTCACTCAAAGTCTCAGAGTGGCTTACAGTTCTCTTCCCTTCCTCTCCCCACAACAGACACCCTGTGAGGTAGGTGGGGCTGAGAGAGCTCTGAGAGAACTGTGACTGACCTAAGGTCACCCATCTCGCTGCATGTGGAGGAGTGGGGAATCAAACCAGGTTCTCCAGATTTAGAGTCTGCCAATCTTAACTACTACACCAAACAACAAGGGTGCGAGACAAAGATAATTCTCAACCACTTTAAATTATGTTCTAAAATTCCTGGTTGGGAACTTGAAAAAAGAGGGAGAAAGATATCCTCAACTTGAAACATGACCTTGGTTGAACACAAGAATTATGTGTATTTAGGCAACAGGATCCAGCCTTAATAGTTTAATGAATGCACTGACCCATACATACAACAGCTCCTCTGTCAGCAATCCAAAAAACTATAGATGACCAAAGTGAAAACTCAAATCTCTTTGACTAGAAATTCACTATTCAAATGATTTTAAAATGTTGGTCTAATAGAGATCTGTAACAGGTCTCCAGGTTGTCCTTAAAGTTCCACAACAGTAGTGAGCATGAGAGAGGTTTTCCTTGCCACGTTGTGATCAGCAGCCCTTCTCATTAGAAGCTTGAGAATCCCTTTTGATCTGCTGGTTTCTAATTTTTCTGCTTGTCTAGCTAGGACTCTCTCAGCCCATTTAAATGATCATAATTGCAGCTTCCCTGGAGTGTTTTTACCAAGCACTAATAGTCCAAGCTTCTGTAGGCATTAACTCACCATCCACTGATTTAACACATATTCAGTAAAACAAGTGATAAGTTCTAACAAGGAAGTAAAGTCTTATGGCCACAACAGGGTCTGCTCTGGTTCAAGATGAGCTAAATGACATTATAAATTATGCCAGTTTAACTGGTTTGCATATGTTTTCCTTTGCTTCTGTTTCATAAAAGGAGGCATGTTTCTAAGATGGGTTGACCAATAAGGCTGCATAAAGCCACTACCTCCCTACCTCCATCTTGACAAGGCCAACCAAAGGATTTTTGTTTTGTTTTTTTCATACCTGCTGTCCAGACTATACTGTGATGGCTACTGGCTTGCTTTCTCATGGAACCATTCCTTTCCTTATCTGCTTGTATTGCACATTCAAGGCTGAGTTGCCACTTAAGCAAGAGAAACACAACCCCTCTCATTAAACTATAAAATAAGCTATTATAACTTGGTGCCCTTTAAACCTTTGCCTCATCCTTTCCTTTTCTTTTCTTTCCTCCGTCCCCCACTTCCCTTGCTGTACATCTGTAGTCAGTTTTTGTTTACACATCTTATTTCAAAGTAAATCAAGCTTATTGATTTAAATAAATCAACAGCCCTGTTCAGATGACTGGAAACAGGGGGCACTGAAAAGGTGGAGGGAGAAGTGAGACCATGGCGGCCAGACCCACTCCCAACCTCCAAGGGTTGTTTATGCCTTATGCAAGTTAGATGTCAATAGGCTCTCTTCATACAAACTGGGGGTGCAGTCACACATGCCAGATAAAGCAGGGGTAGGGGAAGTGAGGCTATTTCCTCCGGAGGAATTTGACCTGCAGTTGTGAGATCACACCTCCCTTTGAAGGGATCAGACACAACTGCAGGTGAGTCATGGGTTTTTTTGGGCCATTTGTTTCCCATGTGCTTGACTGAGGAATCAATGAATCGCAGCTCCACACTGAGGGCTTTCTGTGGAGTTTGCGATGATGCACATACTAAGAAGGAAGGAAAAAAACCAACAGCACAGAGTCAAGATGGCCTGATCAGGAGCACCTTAAAGACTAATTGCTTTTCTACTTTTCTTTTCTGCTGCTACAGACAGACTAGCTACCCATCTTGATCTATACCTTTTAAAATATTGTTACCAATAAAAATATTAGCAATCCGTTTATTTGGTTCATGTTTAAATACACAGTGTAAACAACACTCCTGCAGTTCTTGTAGTCATTCACCATGTAGAAGTCACTATTCCACATTTCAAGCTTTGTAATATGGATCAATAACCTCGTTGTATACTTTCCCATTTGGCTTTCATTTGACAGGGTTGCATACAGATAGCAAAAAGGGGTTCTTTCTGCTTCCTCCTCTCCACATACACCATGCTTCCAAATTATGCTTAAGGCTACATTCCAACAATTATATTGTTAATATGATTATTGTATCATCTTATACAATAGCTGACTGCTGTGGATTTCCATGTCAGTACTTACAGTTATCATATACATCGACACAAGTGGTGTCAAATACCTTATTCTTATAAGACAGACACTCCTCTTGTTTTGTAAAGCCAGTCCTAAACATTACTCTCCCTTGTTTTAGAGCATTTTACAATGTCTCTGTTGTTCACATGGACCTTACTCCATTGTTCCCCCATTAGTTCTTGATCTCACCCAATAATAAACACACACACATGGAAGCCAAGTCCCATATCCATAGTGCTCGAACAATCTAGCTCTTTTACACTGCATCTTCGAGAAGCTTAGTTAGATTTCAAATATTTCCCAAAGGACAGATTTATAAAATAGGATCTAGTTCAGGTTTCTTTGCTATTTTATTTCAAGGCCTAAGGTAGACTGCATCTACAGGGTAGACAGTATCTCAAGATTCCGTGAGAAGAGAGTTCATTCTTTCAGCATAGTATAAACCTACCTACTGAGATTCAAAGTGAAGCAGAAGTCTGAATACGGCATCCCTAAATATTCTACTGCAGACTATGGCTCTAGATCTCCTTTGAGGGAATAAAACCTTGTCTGGAGGTGGCATCCCTACCCCCAACACATACCCAACACATACCCCACCCTCCTTAGTAGGGTTGCCAGCTCCGGGTTGGGAAATATTGGAAGATTTGGGGGGTAGAGCCTGAGTGGAGTGGGGTTTGGGGTATAATGCCAGAGAGTCCAACTTCCAGAGAGGCCGTTTTCTCCAGGTGAACTGGTCTCTGTCACCTGGAGATCAGTTCTAATAGTGGGAAATCTCCAGCCACCACCTGGAGGTTAGGTTTCTCCTCAAAAATATCCAGGTATTTCCCCACCCGGAGCTGGCAACACTAAGCCTGAGTGGACTGAAGTCAAGGTCCTTAGAGGAGGTCAGAAGATGGGGCAGGGTGTATCAAGACCCAGGAAGAAACCCCATTGGCCCTGGCTACTACCAGTCTCAAGAGTGTAGCCCTTGCATTGGAGGGAAAGGGAGAAGCCCAGGGGATGTCCCTCCCTCAGGGGACCCTTCAAAGGGGTCCTGAAAGGGGCAGGGAGGAAGGGCTAGATCATCCCAGAAAGGGAGTGGATATGTGCAAAGGAAAAGGATGTGAGCAGGCAAGAAAGAAAGGGGATTGGGTGGAAGCCCCCCCCCCCCCCCCGCCTGTCTGAAGGTTGCCTGCCAAGGAAGAAGGGATCCCAGAAGATGCTGCAGCCTCTGCCCCTGCACTGGAGGAACTGGACAATCCTATATAATGTTATCATGTGGAAAGGGCTAATCTTTTCATCCTCACAGCCTTTATGAAACATTATACTATCTTTCCATCATTATTAAGTGACTCACTATATTAGTTTCTCTGTTGTATTATAATGATACACACACACACATACACCAAGGCGGGCACAACAATGTGTTTTATATTTTATTTCCAAATCTGTCGCTTTCATGGAACAATTGTACATGGCTACAGAGAAAGCCCATTGGCCTCTCTACCCTCTGCCAACAAATCAGGTGGGAAGGGAAGAAAAATATAATGAACCAATCAATGAACCAAAAATAAATAAAATAAATAAAAATGCTCTCCAGAGCCTAGGCCACCACATGTACAATCAAGAACTGCTTTGTAGATTGGCAAACTAACGACTTCTCCCAGGAAAGAGATGGAGGGCACCCCTTTCAAGGAACATTCTAAGTTTCAAGGCAGCGCTAAGAGTGATGGCTGGTAGCAGCAACACAGCCAGTGACATCAAGGCATTGGAGAGACTGACACATCAGCCAGTTGCCTGATACCTTTCTCCTTTTTGGCACACATCCCTAGCTAAGTGTTTGGGGGACCTGTGGATTCTTCCCTCATCACAAAGGAAGTTAACAAGGGATACAAACCTGTCAGACAGAAGAGGCACCTCTGGGCAGGACATTTGTCTCATCCCACAAACTGGTTATTTAAAGGCTGTTCAGAAAGACTCCCCAGACTAGGAAGACCTACACTCAAGTTCTTCAGGGAGGGTATTAGTATTCTGGAAAGTGTTAACAGCGAGAGGTTCTGGAAACCTCCTTATAGGCAATATTCAGTCTTAAACCTCTGACATAAGTATGTATGTGTTTCCTTCAGAGTTTTCCTTCATTGGTACTGAGTATTGGTTCCTTTTCCTGATCTCTCCCAAGTACTGAGGGAAGAATTGGTGAAAATGAGCACAACCTTATATATGAGCACTGGTGCTATTTTTTTTAAAGCAAAAAGCACTGGTTTTCTTTCACAGAACACTCTCTTCTATTTTGAACTAAACCCACAAGAAACCAAGCCAATCCGCTGATCAAGCCATGGGGGTGGGGTCATTTCAATATAAACCATCTTTAACCCCTGACCCCAGCAACCAACTAGCATTTTTGGTGATTAATAAATACCACAGACATCCATTGAATCACAGAGAGGGTGTAAAATACAAACAGTAGCCAAAGAAAGTCAGATGCCATCTTTCTAGAAATCAATGTAAGAAATGGAAATTTTGGACCCTGGCTTGGCTATAGTAATATACATATACAGACTGAAACAATAGTGTAAACAAGCTGTTTCTTGGAGCCCAATAAGCAACATTCAGGGTTGATGAGCATACAAAGGAATTTTGCATTCACCACATTTGGAATTATCTGCACTTTCACAAGGGTTATTTTTTAAAAATTGGTTTTTTGCACAAAATCATGCCATGGCCAGTGCTTGCTTCTCAACTTTGCTCTCTCTCTCATCTTGATTTATTGTAAACAAATAAATTCTGTTTTCTTGGCCCAGTTGCCCATCTTCTGCCTGTGAGGGACTTGAATCTTTTGCCCCTGACAAGCAACAGAGGTAGATGGCCACCCTTTCTGGGCTTGGCACATAATGGTTTTACTCCTGTTCAACACTTCATTTGTGGAAGGTGCTGGAAAAGGCAGCTCTGAACAAAGGCCAAAGAGCTTCCCTCCCCCACTTTTGCTCAGGCCTCAAGTGTGAAAGGTAAGAAGGCTTAGCAGAGCCCTTTTCTCCTCAGAGCTACACACTGTGGAATGTATTAGAGAATAATTAAAATCTTTTCTTTTTCGATCACAACTGGACCAATGGGAAAGGCTTCTGGCCTAGCAGTGGAAAGGGGACGCTGCAAGCCAGCTGCCACCCACCTTTGACGACAGCAAAAACATTTCCCAGTGTAAACATTAAGTCAGTTTTGTTTAACAATTAAGCTACAGTGTTTTGTGGCAATAAGGCAGTAAATGAGGCATTGTTACTTGCTATAAGTGAGCAAGAGACGCAGATACCAAAGGGAACTTGAGCGTGGAGATCTAACACGCAGCACCCCATCACTTCTAAACTAAACAGAACTCTCTCTCAGCAGCCAGAACTGCTATGCAGGATAGGACCAGAATATACATGGGTGGTCACTTCTTAGAAAGCAACCTCCTGGCAACAAATCTCTCTCTAGGTAGAAAATTACCACATCTCATGAAAGACTGCCTTCTCTTTGACCTGTTAGCTTTTCACATGACCAGAGATTTTAATGGAAGATAATCCTCTCAAACAAGCCAATTCTTGATGAGTTTTGAAGTAGTACTGGCCTCTGAAAGGCCTTATGAACATCTGAATCTAGTCCAACTGATTAGATGAGGGATGGAGGGGAGAAGACTTCAAAATCAAATAGTTGTCCTTTATGACCTAAGGCTGTAGACCAGCTCTGCTAAAAACACATATAGATTGTGAGTTAACTTTGCTTGAGAGCTGACTGGGCTTTGCACCCCCTCGGAGTAGTAGAAATTAATACTTTGGCATTAGGGTAGGAGGAGAAGAAGTAACCTCCCCAGCCTTAAATTTTAGGTTGCTGATGTTGTCATAACACTATGATCTTTAGTTTTAACTAGCATAAGTGTCAGGAGTACAGTCATGACAATAATTTCTTCTGCAGAAAAGGCAGAGATAAGGTGGCTTCAATGGCAAATCATCTTCCCTGACTTTTTTTTAAAAAAAACTTGGGCTACTGATTGTTTCAACTGAGCATGACTAAGTACATGGAAACACATTTGTTAGAGTTGCCAATCTCCAGCTGGTAGCTGGAGATCCCCCTGGAATTACACCTGATCTCCAGGCCCCAGAGATCAGCTCCCCTGGAGAAAATGGCTGCTTTGGAGGGTGGACTCTATGACATTATACTTTGCTGTGGTCCCTTCCACACCTCCCCCCCATTTCTAGGAATTTCCCAACCTAGCACTGGCAGCCATATTTGGGAGTTAAACAGATTTCTGTGTATGTGTGTGAGTGTGTGCACATGCACATATGGAGATCTAAAATATTTAGATTGAGGCAGACAGTAGAGTGTTTTTGGTCCAGGACATCAGAAACACAACTCTGCAAAAAAGCAAGCAGAACTTAAGCACAGCTAGGTCCCTTTGAAATCAGTGGGACTAAGGTGCACTGTTCAATGCTCCTAAGTACTATTGATTTTAAAAGGGACTCAGCCATAAGTAATTTTCATTTCATTGCTACCAGAGAGTGGGCAGTGGGCGTATGCACACAAACTGTTCAATGAAAGGAGTGAATGGAGAATCTGCCCCCTTGCTTAACTGGACTATAGACTCTAGTCCATATTCCATTGTTTTGTACACACACGTCTTGCAGATGTGCAAGTGCTTGTTTCTTGGAAACTGCTCCTGGTAGACTAATGTCAGGAAGCCCTGGACACTGGTCAAGGAGCTGCTGGTGGTAGTGGTGGTGAGTCAGACGTCTCTGGGAAATAAGGATGGGATGCCAGGATGGGACAAGCACCATTTCCTGAATGACCTTTAACAGATGCAGCCTACATCACTGGTACAAAACCACAAACATGTCAAACAATGCAATATACTGCTTGGGAGGAGGAGCAGGGTGGGAAAGCAGTTGGAGGATCCTTTAAAAACAGCACTGGATTACATTCCAGCATGCTAGGTTTGCGTGGGTAGATGAGACACAGAGTTCTCAATCTGAAATTTCTTTTCAAACATTTCTGAAGGGGGCATTCAAAACAGCAAACTAAGGAGAACTGATAAGTCTCTCATTGCCCTTGAAGTTTTAGCTAGAGTGAGTGGCCTCCTCCCCCCCTTCCCCGGGCAAAAAGCTCTTGAGTCTTTCGCAACATTGAGGTATTCAGAAGAGGGATACAACCATTGGGGAAGCTTTATCTGTTGAATTTCTATTTGTCATGCATCCACTGTGGTGTAGTGGTTAGAGTGTTAGCTCAAGACCTGAAAGACCTCAAGGTTCAATTTCCCAGTTTGCCATGAATCTCATTGGGTGACCTTGGTCAGTCATTCTAGCTAAGCCTAACCTATCCTCCCAGGCTGTTATGAATACAAAATGGGGAAGGGTGAATGATGTAGCCATTTTGAGCTACTGGAGGAAGTGCAGGTAAAAATATACCAGCTAGATATACCCACTCAAAATAATGGCCCTGGCAAGAAAAAGCTGATAATCCTAGCTGATACAGTATTGTATTATAGGCATTGCACACCCAAATAGCCCTACCCAGCCTCCACACAAGATAATCAAAATAGCCTAGAATAAAGCATAGTGCTAGCTTCCTGGTCAAGAAGGAAGACAATTAACTCCACCTCCCAAGGAGGAAGGGAAATAGATCTTCCATGAGCTGTGCAGTAGAGCCTATAGCCAAGGCCTATGCTCATCTAAATGCAAGTTTATGAAGATATATGATTGCCAGTCCCCAGGTCCTGGAGGGGGTTCCCCCAGTTTTCAGGGCTTCTGCCCACCACCAGACAGCTGGCCAACAGGGGAAACCCGGTCCCTTAACAGCCACGTCCCCACATGATGTCCCTGACACAATGATGTCACCTAGAAGTTACATTGGTGATGTCGTGGGGGATGGTCTGATTTGAGGACAAAACTCTATGGTAAATTTGCCCTCAGACCAGAGTGACCCTGCATGATGGCACCAATGTGATGATGTCACTTCTGGGTGGCATCATTGCATCGGGAATGTCATGCAACATCCCCTCCCCCTCCAGGAACACCCCCTTCAATCCCCCCGCTGGCAACAAGGTAGGACCTGGCAACCCTATGAAGATAGGAGCTTGTTTTAGCAGAAACCTTCACATCTTAGTACAGCCTAAAATAACAGAAGCCTTCCCAAAATGCAGTGATTGCAGAATTTAATAGTAGATAGGCATGTGCATGGCTTTTTTTCTAGAAAAAGCCCAGCAGGAACTCATTAGTATAATAGGCCACACCCAACAGCAGAAACTCATTAGCACATTAGACCACATCCCGACAGTGCAGCTCCCTCCCAGGATTGGCTTCCCCAGGTGCCCCGCGGTTTGCAGGGCGCCTGGGGAACCTGAGGGGGGGAGGCAGTTTAAACTTCCTTCCCTCCTTGGATTGGATTGGCTTCCCCAGGTGCCCTGCAGCTTGTGAGGTGCCTGGGGAACCCAAGGGGGGGGGAGGCTGTAGGCATGGCCAACTCAGAAGCCAGCAGGAACTCCATTACATTGCGTTCCTGCCCCAAAATAGCCCTGGGCATGTGTGTTCCTCATAGAGTTGCCAACCTGATCCCTGGAGACTTGAGGGTAGAGCTTAAAGAGGATGGGGGGGGGGCTCAGCAGGAGATAATGCCATATTACTCATCCTCCAAAGCAGCCGTTTCCTCCAAGGGAACTGGTCTCTGCCATCTAGAGATTAGCTATAATTCTGGGAATTTCCAGGCCCAGCCTGGAGGTTTGCAACCCAAGTTTATCAGAATAGGCAACTAGGTGAGGCCCTAAAATCGCAGTAATATAAGGTGTGCTCACATAAGGAAACATTCATAGAGCCACAGCAAGTGCTCAGGCCAAATCTAGATTAACAGCTGGTACCAAAAATTGTTTTCCAGCCCCTAACCTGATGTTGGTGTAAACAATGTGAGAAAGGCAGTCCTGAATTGGCTTGTATCAGGGTTCTGAACTGACTGAAGGCCATCAAATGATCGACTTGTAATCGCATTCTAACCTTTCAGAACTTGTCGATGCAGGCATGGCTTTGGTCTAGGACAGAAAGGGGATCCTGTCAAAGCGAATGAGAATTCAGGTTCTGGGGGCTTGAGTTAGTGGATGGTGTGTGTGTATGTGAGTGTGTGTGTGTACACAGGCATGAAAGAGAGAGGGAGGGAGGGAGAGATCCTGCCCTGACTCCCAGCAAGCGGTCTGCCACATTACTGCCATCATGAGAACACGTGAGAAGCACCCAACAGGACACCACCCAGAGGGCTGGCTGAAGAGAGTCCTCAAGCGACCGGTCACCCGGTTCTTCCTCCCCAGGCTCTTAGTGGAGCCCTGCTGGGGCGGAGCCTGCATAGCATCATGCCACAGCTTAGACATATCACCGTCAAGACAAATGAGATCAGCATTACAGCAACAGGAACAGAAGAACCGTAAAAATAACCATAGAAATTTTCTCTTTCTCTGATTACAAAGATACAAAAATGTATAAAAACCCTTCCCTGCCCCTCCCCATTGCAGCCACCCCACCCTTTCACGTTTGCACAGAGTACAGAAATGTTTTGGAAAGGAAGGTCTCCGCTGGTCTGCTTCTGATGTGTAACAAACAGTGTTGGCTCATGGTGTGGTTACTTCCTCCCCTTCCGTTCAGGGTGTCCCTCTGAGCAGGGAGGGTGACCAGTATGGCACAGAGGTACCCAAGACACCTTTCTTCCATAGCCAGGTCTGTGCGTTTTGCCTGGCTTGCTCATCCCACGAGTTCTCCACCACTGAGCGCTGGAGGAGGTCGTGGTCGATTCGGGCTTCCGAATCAGCCGCAGTTCTTTCCTTGAAGGTGCCTGAAGGATCCCAAACCTCTGCTGGAAGAGTCTGGCCTGGCCTCATTCCTCCTTCTTCCTTTGCACTCTCAGGAGACAGCCCCTCAGGAATGACCTTCACTTCTTGTTACTCTTCTCAAGGGAGAAAAAAAAAAGTTATGAAACTCCCTGTCAGCCTTTCCATTTCCCAGAATCTTTAAAACATAAACTCTGCATGAGGGTTCTGTTGCATATTAGCCAGTTTATGGAAATGTGTCTAAACTTCATGACTTTCTGATTACTGTTTGGGGGTATATGCCCCAACCATCCACATTACAGGGTTGGGTTTTTTTAAGATTAGAGGAACTATACAGAAATAACTGGGGTTGAATGAGAGACTGCAGTCCTTTCTTCACTTATTTTGGCATATGCACATCCTATTGAAGTTAGTGGAACGTCTTGGGAAACATGTATATTATTGGGCTCCAAGAACCATGAAAACAAGCATGGAGGGATGAAATAGATGCCCTCTCCTGAGTCTTCCAGAGGTTTTGCTCTTGGATTTTCAGATGTTTTGTGTAACCTTGAGGGTTAGGAACTTTCCAGAAATTGGATTCTCAGGATGCCAGTTCTGTACCCTGAGATACGACACACACAGAGAATACAAACTGCCAAGGCAACAGATTTGTGTCTTGACAGATGGAGAAAAATAAAAAAAAAGTATTAAGGGATGATTAAGTGACTTAGACAAGGCAAAATATCCCCCAATGAAATGATGTTTCAGGGATCACATCTCTAAGTGTGTCCTGGTTCTTTGTTGACTTTATAGCACTGCATGCTCAAAAGAAGGAGCATTCCCCCTCTTTTTCCTTCCACTCAGCAGAATGTATGCAGGTGGAGCCGGTCATTTGAATCCTGTACTGTATGTCCCATATGGCTTTTGTACAGCATGTTGTTTAAGACTGATTGTATTTCCATTACCTGATGCTGAGCTAAACCACTGTCTTGGGCATAGTCATAACACAGACTTAAAACTAGTTTAACAGTCACTCTCATTTCCCAGGGAACCTTGGCAACTGAAGGCTGGAGTGGGGAATCTGTAACAAGGAATTTCCAGCAACTCACTGACCACAGCAGTTGGTCTGGTTGCTGTAACTTCCACCTGAGTTCTTGGGGGAAGGGAAGCCATGACATGCGGAACAGGTATAAAAGCGATACGTGTTTGCAGGGTACTTAGGGCCTCAGACGTTGCATCTAACATTTGCTCCGCTGTTTCACCAAACCCACAATGGAACAGAAATTCCCCTCCACATTGCATGCCACTTTCACTTTCTTTGATTGTCGGATTTTATGGCAGTGTCCAGACTGCATGCCACTTTCACTTCATTAGATCTCTCGGTTTTATGGTACTGTCTGCACAGATTTATGGCTGTTTTATGGTCGTTCAGGCGACTCTGCAGTCAGTGTTGGCCGGGGTATATGAGTGTGGCTTTGAGCCGCATCCTTTTGTGTTCCTGTGTGGGTTTGGTAAAACAAGGGAGCGAATGCTAGAAGCAGAATGGGCCCATATGGGGGGGGGGGGGGTTGAGCATAAACCAACAACTACCAGCATACCCAAATGCAAAACGATCTGTGATCTATGAGAAATCACAGCTTTCTGGAAATGTTTCTTACTTTTTTAACCACCTCCATCTCCTGAATTAAAGTTTTCCTTAAACTCCATTTGCTTCTTTTTCATGAAGAGGGTCACACATTTTTTAAAACAGACACGCATGCACACACACTCTACTCAGGAGGTCACAGCCTAGATGGAGCAACAGGCAGAAAAAGCCACTTACTCTGAGTCTGGCGACAGCTCGGAAATACTGTGAGATGTAGCAGATCGAGGCGGTGAAGGGCACAGCATGGAGGGCGTAGAGGACGTCTGTGCCGCAGAAGGTGTGGGTGTGGTCTGTGGGCCTGAGGGGGTACTGGATGATTGCACGGAGGACAAGACAGAGGAGTTAAAAGAAGCCAGGATAGAAGAAAGGATGTCTAATTGCTCCGTGGAGGGGTGACGGCTGGGGATCGCTTCAAGATTTTCTCTAGAAGGAAGCCTTCTGGAGAGGAGTTCGAGATTTTCTCTAGAAGGCTGCTGTCTAGAAAGGCCCTCTAGATCTTCCCGAGAAGCCTGCCTGCCAAGCACTGTGTCCAGATGCTCTCTGGAATTAGATCTTCTGGATAAGACGTCCAGCTGATCTCTTGATATTTGTCTGGCTGATGCTAGTTGGTCCCTTGAAGGCTGCCTTCTAGATAGCAAATCCAGCTGTTCTCGAGAAGTGTCTCGACTCGGCAAAGTGTCCATACGATCTCTTAATGCTTGCCTATTGGGCATGGTGTTTACCCATTCTCTAGAGATCTCTCTTACTGCCCCACCACACTCTAGCTGTTCTCGTGACCCGAATCTACAGGGCAAAGCATCGAGATGGTCTCTAGATCCCTGCCTCCTTGGCAGAGTGTTTCCATGAATTCTCTGATCATGTCCAGTAGCTACTTCGCCCAAGTCTTCTCTAGACCCATGCCTACTGGGTATGCTTGCCAGGTGCTCCCTAGACCCATGCTGGCTGAGGATTGTGTCCAGATGCTCCCTCGACCCAGGCCTGTTCAGAATGGTGTCCAGTTGCTCCCGAGACCCATGCCTGCTGTTTTCCAGGCACTCGCCAGAATTATTCCGGCTTAGCTGTTCTCGAGACATTTGCCTTCTCATCAGCATGTCAAGTTGTTCCCGTGAAGAATAACGGCTCGCTGGCTGAGAGAGGCTGCCTGTGCCAGAATAAATCCTGCCATAAGAAGCCGCAGGAACAGCCCTGTGACCCAGAGTGGATGTTTTGTACCAGGAAAGCTCATTGGTCATTCTGCCCACGGATGACAGGCCTTGCAGAGCTGGAGGGTACTGGAGGCGATTCTTCAGGATGCCTATGCAACATTTAGGGAGCGGGGAGCAGGAAATAAGAAGAATTAGACACTCTCCAGTTGGGTTGTTTGCATTTACAAATTGCATTCATTTGCATTTCTATTTGTTTGTAATTCACATGAAATGATATTGCTTCAGGGAAATCTGTAGCTGTTGCATATTGCCAAGCCATGATGGGTAGCAACAGCAAACTACCTGTTGGTGCCCTCATATTTGCACAACTCAATCAAACAGGCATGCAGAAGAGCAATGGTTAATTTCTAAAAGGAGGTGTGTCAAAGCTCCAGATCGCTTAGATCACTCTTTGACATGGTTTCTTTACCCATGGATGAATAGGTTGTGTAGAAGGCATTCTGCCCATGCTTAGAGACACCTTCTGTTATTTTTTCTCCTGTTCTAAGACTGAGACAGGTACTGAAAGCAGTTTCTGCAACTGAAATGAGTTAGCCCTTTTCCCAAGGACTAGCCCTTCAGAGGTAGGATTGCCAGCTTCAGGTTGGGAAATTCCTAGAGGAAATTCCTGGAGGGAAATTCCTGGAGGAAATTCCAGGTTGGAAAATTCCTGGAGGAAATTCCTGGAGGAAAATTCCTGGAGGAAATTCCAGGTTGGGAAATTCCTGAAGGTTTTTCGTGGTAGAGCCTGGGGAGGGGAGGGACCTCTGCAGGGTACAATGCCATAGAGGCCACCTTCCAAAGCAGACATTTTCTCCAGGGAAACTGCTCTCTGTAGCCTGGAGGTTAGTTGTAATTCTAGGAGACCCCTAGCCACCACCTGCAGTTTGGCAACCCTATCCAGAAGTCTCATTAATGAGCCAGGTCTTCAACCTTTCCAATTAGAAGACTGCAAGCAACAGAGGTTATATTGCTCAGAGCACAGAAGATAAACCGAAAGCTGGCTTAGTTTCAGCTAAAAAATAACCCATTATTTACATTCTTGTTGACTACAAACTGGGTTGTAAATCTCTTCCTTCCTTCCATGGTCAGGCAGACTCATAGAAAGCTATATATTGATTTAGATGTTTACACCCTGCTCCTCCCCCCCAGTGGGGACCCAAAGCTCCTTACAGCATCATTCTTCCCTCCTCCATTTTGTCCTCACAAAACCCCTGTGAGGTAGGCTAGGCTGAAAGAGAGTGACTATCTCAGTGTCATCCAGTGAGCTCCCATGGCAGTGTGGGGATTTGATCCCGTGCCTCCCGGATCCTGGTCTAACACTCTAACCACTACACCATGCTGTCTCTGTTGCACACACTAGCAGTCATAAATCGGATCTCACTAGCTTGCTGTTTATTTACCATGTGAGAATCTGAGAGTGCAGGGAGACGTACATACCCACCATACATCTTTTTATCCTCACGTCAACAATATCAAACCGTGACAGAGTACCCTTAGTGTGAGATGTGGTCCCAGAGCTTTTGGGTCCCTGCCTGGGGTGGAGTGGCTCTCACAGGTTGTAATGGGTTTAATTAGGGTTGCTAGATCTTACCTGCCACCCACCGGTGGGTCCTTCTCTGGGGTTTCTTCAGCGTGTGTGCAAAGCATGTGCACCACAATAACATTGCCTGGAAATACGATGGGGGGGAGATCATTTAAGGAAAACTATGGTTTTTCCTTAAATGATCAAGCGCCCCCCCATGTGCCCTGTGTGATGACGTCACCTCCGGGCACATTGGCGTGAAGAAGACTCTTTGGGGGTGGGGTTCCCCCTTTTGACCAGATCGGGGCCTGCAGACTGGGGGCTGCAAAAGCAGGAAAACCCCTGCCCCCATTGGGGGAATGGGAATCCTGGGTGTATTATTTAACTCCTCCCCAACTGGAGCAGCAGCAGCAACCTAGTATCGTGCCTGCTCTGCAGCATCACTACTCTGCAGTTGCTCTGCCTCACCACTGGGAGTGCTGTGACTCCAGCCCTGGTTGGAGAGACTCAATGGCAGCAAGGCCTTGATAGGCAGGACTGAAGCCGTTTTAAAAGTTTGAAGCCATTTTTAAACTGCTTTGAGCAGCTCAGGCCAGATAACCCCTTAGGCAAGCTAATTTTCAGTTAAGCAGAGCAAGCTAAATTCAAGCTAAATTCAGTTAAAGTACAAAACAGGATGTGGCAAAGTGGGTAAGGGGACACAGATGTCCCAGAACATGGCTGATTAAGCCAAAGTGGGGTTTTTTTAGGAACAGAGAAGTAGTTTTGCAAAGCTCAGAAGACATGTGGGCATTCTAAATAAAGGTAAAAGAAATATATGCTTGGCAAATCTACTTACATGGACAAAAAGGAAATTTAAACCATGTAACCATAAGACAGCTGTGCATGTCTCAAAGTTAGTTATCACACTATGTAAAAAGTTATTGCTGATGCCTTACTAACAGCTTCCTCCAAAGTTTTGCTACCAAGGTCCGGGTCCCCTTTATTGAAACAAAGTTCTGTCTGCTTCTGGAATCTTACTGGTTGTGTTCATCATTGGGCATTGGCATAGCAGGCAATAAGCCACATTTGGGTAACAGCCTGGTGAACTGATTCTGCCAGCTCCTAACAACACAGGCCTATGTTCCCTCCACGTCTGTAGGCCCACGTCTCTCAGTACAGAAACTAACCTGGGCTGCAAGAGGGACACAATAACTCACCAAAATGATAAGGTTTGTTGCCTTATTTGTGATTAAGTGTATACTAGTATACTAAATGTCTACTAAATGTATTGTGAAAGTTATATCCGTCTGTATAGGAAAGTACTTCCTTCTTCACACTGCATAATATAATAAAGCTTGATAGTGAAAGAGGCTTTGCACCTCTGGGTTTTTATAATTTTTTTGATGTTTACACAATGTTTGGCACTACGTAACCAAAAAGTGGGTATCGTAAAAGCAAACTGAGAAAAGAGGCAGCCAAAGATGGAGGAAAGGGAAAATTGGTTATATAGTTAAATAAGGTTGCAAATGCACAATAATCTATTTGCTGTATACATTCACAAAGCATGGGTGATAGGAAGGACAATCATATGAATTGTCACAGGGCCCCAAAGCCCCCCACTGTGAGGGAGTTACACAGTTAAATATATGGTTGAGTAGGATTTGAGCTTAGTTCTCCCCCCACTGGAGTCTGACAGACCTTCCACTAGAACCCCCCCCCCCCCCCCCCCAAGTTCTGCTTTGGTCTCCTCACCTTTCCTCTGTCGTTGGGTCTGGGTGAGGGAGTTCTCATCTCCACTGGTTAAGGCCAGGTCCGGCTGGTTATTGTTGGCAGCATCTTTGTTGACATCAAATCCAAGTTTCCTCTCTGAGCCCCACTTCTGGAGGGAACAGGGGTGAACTTCACATTCACCCAGTGCTGGCCAATAAGACATCAGGTCATTGCCATCTACATCTAAGGGAAGGACATTGGACAATGCCAGATACAGGATGAATCAAATTCATTTAAGGTTTACCATGACATCTGATAACTGTCTAGGAACAGTTTCTCAGATTTTCACACTTTAAAATGGGTGGTGTAAAATTACTGGCAATTCAGTACACTACTGGGCTTTGTTGGTGTACTACTCTAGCACATAAAGTGTTCTATAAAGCCAACAGCAAGTATGCATTGCCTGGACCACACTTGCACCGAAGGCAGTATATTGGTTACCAGTTGACCCACCTGGCAGTCTGCAGGGATCCCAGTACTCCTATATGAGTTGGAAAAGATCATGCATATCTGTAGAAACTAAAAACAGCCATTGACTGATTAAATTAATTTGCATGCCCAATAGTTTTTGACCAAATGGAGAATTCTCAATCAAAAGGAGCTGCCCAGTTTATTTAAATTGGCAGCTTAGCAAACATAGTTGTTGTTTTTTTTAAAAAAAACCTCTGTTCTTAGTTTTGCAAACCATTTTTGCATGCCATTTTGTACTTGAGATGGTTCTTTTGTTTTACGCTTGAAGGTTTATCCATAGGGTTGTCATAGAGATGTAGAGACCACTGTTTGCTCTTGCCTGTCCCAGTGCAAGTGCCCCCTGTACTCGGGGTGTCCTTAGTCCATATTCTTATAGCTGCGCTACTAGTATTTACCTTTGGGTGTGGTGTTGGAAGGGTTGGTGAGAAGCCTCTCGCTGTGTGCTGCCCTTTTGAATTGGCGCTGGAACCTGCCCCGGAGATGCACGTTCTCCTCACTCTCTGACGATGGGATGGAGAGGCTGCGTTCTTCGTCGAGAGAGAGGTCACTGTCTGAGTCAGAGTCTTGATCTGTGCAAGATAAGCAAAGTTCTAAAGGAGTCCGGGAGAAACTCTTACGTTCACGGATTTGATCATTAATAGCTCCCAGTATAAAATTTCCCTCACGTGAACAACCTGTGAGGTCAAAAAAACCTCACAAAGCAGAAACAGTGGATTTGTTTATACTATCACCTGTTTTAAATATTTAAAGTAGACATCCCTAAACATGTCACCCATCATGGATGGTTCCAGCCAATCAGCCTCCTGCCAAAGCCCATCATTTTCTCAGAACACCCAACTCTGTTATTTGGTTTAGGAAGACAATGTTGTTTGTTTGTTTGCATTTATAGCCTGCCCTTCCCAGAAGCGGGCTCAGGGTGGGTAACAACATATCATTTATACAAAAAAAATTGTTAATAAAATAACATTAAAATTTAAAACATCTTCATAAATATTAAAATGGTGGTCCCAGCAACAACAACAACAGAATTTCCCCCCTGGTTGTGGGAGATTCCTGGCCATAGCCAGTAGCTGTTAACAGAGTGACAATCACCTCAGGGATACTGGGTACCACTTCCATCTCTGGAAAAATCTGAGTATGCTCAGTAGTCATAATGCTTGTGTTGCAGGATTGGCAAGCACTTGGTAACATATAAACATGTTGCAAGATACCCAACAGAATCTAGAAGGCTAGTAGTTTTTTGAATCTGCAACTCGGCTTTTGACCTTACCTGGCCCGGCATCACGGTGAAACATGGCTACATCAAGGTCTGTGGGGCCGGCATGATTGAGCAAGTTATGATCCAGGGCTGTGCCTTGATGCGCCATCATGTTCTCTCTGCAACAACAGAGATAGTTCAGTTACCTTTATTGGCATTAACATAGGAAAAATACACAACAGAGAAATATCAAATGTGCATCTCTTTCACCATCTGTCAGTGGTGAAGCACATGCTCCCAGCCTTAGTCTCTTGCGTTTTCTGTTGAAGTACCTAAATACCAGAGCTGGAATCTACCCAAGTCCAGAGAGATCTGCTGCCAGTTACTTAGATAGCATTAAGTTGACTGGATTGTTGTCTCCCTCAATAGGACACTCCCTGTAAAATCTGTGATGCGTATAACTTTTGTATTAAACATAACCAGCATCAGTCATACATACAAAGAAATCAATGGTATAGGACTGGAAGGCAAAAATAAGTTCACATAGCGGCCTGGTCCATAGACTCATACTATGGTAGAGTTACCATTATCTATAACCTTGCTCTGTTGTTCTGGTATTGTCTGTCCAGTGCATCATATCACAGAGAATGATATGATGCCACATAAGAGAGCATGCAGGACACTCTTGTGTACCTACAGAATCAGATTGGTAGGGTTCTGTGGTCCCTTCCCAAATAAATTATTAGAAGAAGGGAAGTGTAGGTTTTTATATCCCACTTTTCTCTACCCTAAGGAGTCTCAGAGTGGCTTACAATCACATTCCCGTCCTCTCCGCACAACAGACACCTTGTGAGGTAGGTGAGGCTGCGAGAGCTTTGAGAGAACTGTGACTGGCCCAAGGTCACTCAACAGGCTTAATGTAGTGGAGTGGGAATCAAACCCAGTTCTCCAGATTAGGGTCCGCTGCTCTTAACCATTACGCCTTGCTGGCTCTTTGTAAGAGAAACCTCTAATACACCTGCTGCAGTGGCTATAATCAAGATCCCAGTTAAATTGAGGATGAATAGTCAGAAGAAACAAAACAGAGGGAACTGCGATGGAGGAAATATCAGCAATGTCAATCCATGAGCTTCATGCTCACAAGCAGAAGAACTAGATAATACCAGGGGGTTCTTGGGTCTCCAGAAGAAGGAATATCCTTCTTTTCCCTACTTTTCCCTAGCTATAAATTCTTAGGCATAGTAAAACACCTATTCCTCTTGTTCTTTACCTGAGGTAGCCTCGCTGGCTGGAATGGGTGCGGGCTGAGCGCACGCTGCTGACAGATGAGATGGTGGAAGCTCCTAGGGTGATACGGATGAGACCACTCTCCTCAAAGAGAGCTGTGTTGTTGTAGGCATTAGGGCCCTGTGATGGAAGAGCGAAACCATACAGTTACCTTTTTAGAGAGGATGTTTGGAGAATCTTCCGCATACTACCTGGGCTCTTCCCTGAAAAAGCACTGAGGCCAGTATGAAGAATACACTCAAGAATACACATATTACTGGCATAGCAAGACAGCAAGATGCAAAGGGAGACGAGGCGCCTGGTTTTTATTGATTGCTTCTGCAGAAGCGGGAACTTTAGCAAGCGTGGCTTGTCATACAGGACTGAGGGATCACTTATAGTTCATTCATCCTCTGGCACCCGCATGCCTAGAATCTCTTCCTTCCCACAAATATTAAGAAGTAGTGGCCATTTTTTTCTTTCCTCTGCAAATCTCTGACCAGACACACAATGAACTCAGGTATACAAAATGAAACCAACTCTAAGCATGGATTCTTCATAAAGCTCTTTCTCATTGGTTGCTGAGACGCAGTCACGCTCAAGGGCAATATTTCATTGGCAGGACAAGGCTACACAAACATAGCTGAAGCATAAGAGAAGGCAACTGCTAGGAAGCACTGATGGCCCACTTGTGATCCGTCTAATATAGCATTGTGCTTCACGTAACAGCCAGCCCAATGCTGTTGGAAGGCCTACAAGCAGGGCACAGAGGCCAAACCCTTCCCATTATTGCCCACCCACTAGTATTCAGAGGGCTACTGCCTCTGGGGGGGTTCCATTTAGTCATCATGGCTAGCTGTGGCTGGACTTACATTCCATCAATTTGTATAATTCCCCGTTTAAGGACAACTACATTAGTTCATTAGTTCATTCATTCATTTATTCTATTTAAACCCTGCCCTATCCCACAAGTGGGCCCAGGGCAGCTTACAGCATACAGTCCATAAAACAATAAAACAGTAAAAGCAATAAAATAGTCGATGGTACGATAGACAATATCATCAAACTCCATGCCTCGTGTCAGGTGAATATAGATGCTCCAATGCCCAGTAATACTATCTGACAGCAGGCACTGGGAAAGGGTCCATAAACAGGGGAGGCCAGAATGGTTGAATGTCCGCCACCTCAATCAAAAGCCTGACATTGCTATCTCTACAAACTGCACTGAATTCTGCAAGTTCATTAACAACCCATGAGCCATGCTGGATCACTGGTCCATCTAGTCCAGCGTCCTGTTTAATGCAGTGGTCAGCCATTTTGAGGGAGTGCTCTTATTCCCTCAGTTACTCTTTGAAGGAGTAACTGGTCTTGGAAACTGGGACTTAGACCCCAAGTTCCATGCTCCTGTCCTCTTCAGTGGTTGGGTCGTGACCCACAACCAGTTTTACCCTCACCGAAGGTGTGTCATGGAGACAAAACTACAGAGAGCCTGTCTATCTGGTAAAAATGTTGATTTAACCTGTCTTAGGTAAAGGTAAAGGTTTCCTTTGCTCAAAAGCCAGTCGAATGCAACTCTAGGGATGCGGTGCTCATCTCCCAGGGTTGCCAGCCTCCAGGTGGGGCCTGGGGATCTCCTGCTTTTACAACTGATCTCCAGCTGACAGACAGCAGCTCCCCTGGAGAAAATGGCTGCTCTGAAGGGTGAACTCTATAGCATTGTACTATGCTGAGGCCCCTCCCCTCCCCAAACCCCACCTTCTCCTGGCTCCACCTCCAAAGTCCCCAGGTATTTTCCAACCCAGACTTGGCAACCCTATCATCTCTGTTTCCAAGCTGAAGAGCCAGTGCTGTCCGAAGACTTTTTCTGTGGTCATGTGGCCGGCATGACTAGACGCCAAGGCGCACAGAACACTGTTACCTTCCCACCAAAGTGGTACCTATTTATCTACTTGCAATTTCTTGCCTTCAGGCTGCTAGGTTGGCAGGAGCTGGGACCAGAGACGGGAGCTCACTCTGTAATGCATCACTCGGGTCTCAAACTGCTGAACTACCGACCTTCTGGTCTACAGTTCAGTGTCTTAACCACTTGAGCCACTGCAGCCCCTAACCTGTCTTGGCTTCCCTTAAAAAATCATGTAGTTGAGTGAGGGTGCTGGAAATTCTTTTTGAGACACCCAGTAGCCCTTGCTGAACTACAGTCCCCCTGGGGAAAACGGAATCGCTGTTGAACCCAGATGACACCTGTGGTGTTGCTCAGAGAAGGGGAGGGAGAAATTAGATGCTACTGTTTTTACAATAATACAAAATCTAAAGAAAGGGCCCTGCAACAGCTGCCTTGATAGTTCTCTTTTAAATGCACTCAGTAAATAAATAAATGTGTAACTTCATTTTGCCTTTCCTGAATCTGCTGCCTGTCAACTTCACGGAGTGCTCACACATTCTAGTAATACTGGAGAGCGAGAAAAAGTTCTCTTTATCCACTTTCATCTGGTGCATAATTTTTATAACCCTCTGTAGGTTGCCAGAAATGATCATAAACAAGAGGTTACGTCTTTAATAACTGCATGACAGGGAGGAAGAACTTCAGCAAATGTGATTTCATCCTTCACTGATGTTTTGTAATGGAGAAGAAACATTTGTGGAACTTCTCCCTGCCTAAGGCTGGAGAGCCTTACCTAGGGTAGAATTCCAAAACCATTAGAATAGAGTCTGGCTACACCAACTTCCATTTTATTCCACTGGAGGGAAGTCAGAGCTGATCAGTAATCATAAGTCCCTGGGGGAGAGGGCAGCATTATAGCAAAGCCTGAAAAAAAAGTAATCTTTTCCTTGAGTCAGGTCAAATGTAGTTCTCACCTGACCACCTCTGTTGGCTTCCTCACTCTGACCCTTTTTGCCAAGGCAGGCTAGTTTCCAGGCTTCCTGCACCTCTTCGTTCAGGACACAGAACAGAACCAGCACCGCCAAGCCCTGTGACGGAGAGGAAGAGAGGCTCTGAATCCAACAGACCAAGACCATTTTTGACTCACTGGAGAGGAAGGCTGGATGCTTATTATCCTATCTCACATGGGATCTGATGGTCCAGATTCTTCTTACTTGTTCCAGAATGCATGGGGGGGAGGGGGGGGAACACTATATAAACACAAAATATTACTGTTAATATTCACAGGCCCAAGAAACCCAGTTAGCACAACCACTCCCTACAGCTTCCATTAGAGGGCGGAATAGGTCCGTGTATAAAGGCTGTGTGCTAGACAGGCTCTTGGGGAAAGCATTCCAAACAGATCAGCGCACCAAACATTAGCTGAAGGAAGCCCAATGAATATGAAGACATGACAAGCCTAGCAGATTAGCAGTACTGAAGCAAACATCTGGCACCAGTCAGGTATTCAGGAAGTTTAGCCAGGTGACTCAGACCAATTTGCTGTTAAAGTATATTTTATGAGCGTTTTAGTGAGTATTTTTTAAGGCAGGTGGATTTCTGGCTTTTCCCTCCTTGAACATTTTATCCATTCTTTGCCTTTGTGTAGAGGCAGCGGCCAGGATTCAAACAACTGTGTAACCACAGTCTTGTGTGCCTGAGACCCAGGCCTCTGTTTCTTCAACAGCAGCACTCCGTGACATGTGGCAACCCTCTTTTGAAACTGAATGGAAATGAATGCATAGGAAGAAGTACGACTCATCTGGCAAGCAGATTCTGTGGACCAGCTCTCCACCGGAGCCAGTCATCTTCCCCTCTGCCTGTGCCACTAGGTTCCACCTAACCATCTTTGCCCTAGTGCAGAGAGTTACCTGAAGGCTGCAGAGGATAGTGTAGAGGTAGTGGAAAGCCAGGACACTGTTGTTGACAGCCAAGAGGCCAAAGAGCCAAGTAGTGCTAATAACTAGAAGCAGAACGAAGGAGCTGCGCAGCGTCATGCTGGAGAGAGACAGAGAGAAAGAGCCACCCAAAAGGACAGACACAGAGGTTATAATCCGCAGTTGAGCTGCAATCCAACAGACACCGATGTAGAGAGAGGAGGGAATGCATGAGCCCACCCACCACACCCATACAGTGCGCTAGGAGCCTGGCTCCTCCAGTGTGACTCTTTATGGGGGCTTTTCTAACTCATAGCTCCAGCATTACAAACAAATATTAGCGGAGTAATGACAAGACTCACAGTTCCTGCCTGAAGCAACTTCAGTTGCAGGGGAGGTAGGCAGTTCAGACTGGAAGAACATTTGGAAGCACAGAGGAACAGACCAAGGGAGTACATCTCAAGACTGAATGACAAGAAACATGGTGGGAGTCTACCATGATGAAGGCAGGAAGTGGCTCATGGGGGAATGGTGCCCAAATAAATATTTGCAACAACTACAAAAAAAAAGCGTTGCTACACAGCAGCCTTCTGGCTAGACACATTTATGTGGCTGGTTAATACTCACAGAACAGATTTCTTCTTGGTTTCCTTCTGCCCTGGGGAACACAGCATCTTTGCCACCAGCAAGAACATCACCCCATTCATCTGGAAGCAGACCGGCTGGTTAGGAACAGCTCAACACTTGCGCAGTGTCACTCCCTTGACAACTCTGCCCTTCCCTCCAATACCCCTCCCCCACAGAGGCTTTGGGATGGATCCTGCAATCCAAGAATGCAAGGACTGCAGATCTTTCCTACGTTCCCCTCCTGCCTAGCAATCCTTTTTGATCCTACAGAACTTTATTCCTGGGGTTGCGTGGAAGAGGCAGGGTGATTTCGTCCCCTCTCTCCTCCCCAATTCAGCCTCCCAAACTATGTGGCAAGAGACTTGGGTCTCTTAACTCCATGAATAAACCTCCCCAGGGTCTGAAAGGACTGGTGGGGTGAGGGGGATATGGGTAAGTTCTGCGACCACCAGCACTTTCTGCTGTTGGGTCATAGTATACAACTACTTGTCTGGTGCAGACTGTCCAGCCAGCTTTATTGGCGTTTGCACAAACACTTTGCTCTACAAGTTCTTATTCAGCCTCTTGGTAAAATAGAAAAGGAGGAAGAGCAGAAAAAGGAGGAGAGTGAAATAGTTTGAAGAGCAGCAAATTGCACTGAGGTTCAGGAATCTTCAGGGAGAGAGAAAACATGATAAATAGAGAAGGAAGGCCAAGGAAAAATGAGCCAGGTTTCTTGCCAAACTTTTATGAAAGGAAAAGGAAGTCAGGTGATGCAGAATGGGGAGATGATTCGCTGAATGAGGAAGAATGAAGGACAGATAGTCTTAGCAAACAGTGACTGTTATGTAAGCAGTACTTACCAGAATGACAACAGCAATGGGCCCTGCAAAACTCCAGATCAGTTTATCATGAATGGAAATCCAGCAGAAATCTGGGTTCCCGTAGCCCTCTGGATCCAAGCCAACTGATAATCCTGGCAGCAGGAAAAGAGATGGTCAGTTGCACAGTACTCCTGTAATACCCCTGGCCTCTTGCAAGGCTTTTGCCCTGGCATCTTAAAGCATATTGTGGTCACTGCATCCTCTTTTTTCCTTTTGGTTCTTTTATTTCTCATGGGAAGATTGCAAGTGAACTATTTAGCTACTTTGTAGAAGACTTGTATTCTTATGGAAGCCCACTGAGTTTAAAAACATCTGAACTATATGACTGCTCCCGACTAATCCAAGAAACAATTATGAACACAGACCTGAAATATTGAATTCTCACACCTTTATGCTTACAGTTTTAATACACCCAACCACCCACTTGACCTGGACAATGGATGTGGAATCACTTTGACTATGGAAGTTCTGTATCTTATACCTAATATCTTCGTCACCCGATACTGGAGGAAAGGCAGTTTGGATGGCAAGTGACTCTACAGCTTTGTTCCTGGCTCTGTAAAATGATTTACAGGATACATTTCTTTTGACAGGCTGAGGAAGTTTTAACTTTCTAAGCACATCTGTACTTACCAGTGATGATGGCGGGGACTCCCCATCCGATGGCATAGTAGAACCTCATGGCTCCGTAGTTGATATTGCGGACTTCAGTCTGTATGCGGTAGATATGGAGCCCTTGCACGAAGAGCCAAGCAAATGTGGAGAGGAAGAAGTAGTGCAGCAGGATGGCAATCACAGTGCAGAGGAACTGGAAGGAGCAAAACCACCCACCATTGGTAGGAGTTCTCGTAAAAACATGCCTAGCTGATTGATTTCTCCCTTAACACATTTTCTTTAAAATCCCTGCCAACTTTGGAAAGTCCAACAAATACAATGCTACATCCCCCCAAACCTAAGCTCCTATACCAAAACCTGCACAATTCTGAATATTCCCATTATTGCATTTGTGCAATGGAGCATGGAGTGGGATAACAGTCTAGACATCGGAGAAGAATTCTGGGAATCTTAGCTTCTGTCAGAGTTGCAGGGAAAACCTAGAAGCCTGTTGGTTTATCTGTGTGTGAATTTCAGGGCCTGCAAATTCTTCGCTTAGCATGACTGTTGATCCTTCTGGTTGTCCTTCTTTTACAAATTTGTTTCCCCTCTCCACATCCTAGCAGGTGAGCTCCTACTGGCTTCCTGGCCTACTGTGTTCAGAGGCTGGTCCTTCCTCCTCCTCCTCTCACCTGGTTTTCAGTCTGGTTGATGCCCAAGAGAAAGAGAAGCTCTGAGAAGAGGAGGGTGACAGAGATGTTACAGTGGATGCCCCGAGTGTTGGACTTGAGACCTTTCAGGCATACCAGGAAGGAGAAGGTCAGCAGCAAGCACACCAGGGAGAGAGACACCAAGGAATAGGTCACAATGGCCAAGATCTCCAGGTCGCCCTCCAGCTGCTACAGGGAGAAACCAAGGTAGAAAGGTGTCAGGGAGAAAGCACAGAGTCTGCATGAACCAGTCTCTCTCTTCAGCATAATACTGAGATGGAGATACAGCAGGGGTTCTCCTCAGGCTTTTTCTTTTTCTTGCTTGGCATTGCTCAGATGATTGGGTAGACCTCCTGCATGTTGAGGTCACCCCCTGCCTGGGTCTTGCTACTTGCTAGGGCTGCAGCAAGGCAGCCACGCTGGTTGATCATGCTGCTGTTTTGTTGGGGCATGAAGCAGATTGGGGTGGAGAGTCTAATTTTACAAGAAGGGCTATGTGTTGATGAAGGAGCTGAACCCTGCCCTGTCACTCTCCTTACCACACCACCTATGCTACCACTTCAAGGGGGACCCATTACCACTTCAAGTGCTTTCCCCCCAGCCTGTCTCCAGGCCCAGAAGACAACTGCCTAAACTGATATAAGGTGGATGTGTGCATTGGGGCGGGGGGGGGGGATTTACAACCAATGTTATTTCTCTTTTACTTGTGAACGAGGCATACTTGTGAATAAACAAATGCATCCTCGCGTCCAGTTTGCCCCCCATGACATCACAGCATGTTGTTCTGATTTTCATCACTGAGTTCTCTGTTTATACATCGAAAACCATGGATGTATAAAAAACTAGAATTCTGGATAAAAAACCAGAATTACCTCTCGGTGGGAGCTGTCCATCAGGACTCCGAAAGTGCCAAACTGGGAGCAGTGGCAGCGGACGTGCGTGGTATTTCGATACACGAGATCACAATCCCGTGCTGTCCAGAAACCAGTGGGCTCAATCCTGCAGTCACAAAGAAATAAAAAAAAAGAGAGGTCTCTTTTAAGAGGCAAGCATGAAGATACTGTTGGAGGGTCCAGGTAGTATATTTTTGTGTGCAGGAAATAGTGTTTCCATTTGGATAGTTTAGCTGCCTCTTCTAAGGGATCTGGATGGAATTGCTTATCGTAAAATAGAGAAGCCTCCCCCGTAGACGGCCAAAGCTGATTATTTCAGCCCTTAACAGAAGAGGACACTTCAGTGGATCAGCTCTGTGGGACAGCAACACAGAAGACCAGTTTCACGTTTGTGGAAGGGAATGTGGTAGGGATTGCTGATTTCTATTTATTCAGCAGTGACCGTGAGACAGATATAGAGCAGGGGAAGTACTTATTCACCATTTGGTAACCAGCTGAGCTTTCCTCCTGCTCTCCGACCATACCACTCTCTCCTTATATCACTCCTTGAAATTATTTGCATCTCCTTGAAATTATTTGCATCTCCTTGAAATTATTTGCATCAACTTTAAGGGTTTTCTTATCACTTAAATCTCTGTTCCTGATTATATCTCTTTGGAAGTCTCTCCTTATACCCAGTTTTCCCATCTATGCAAGGTCATGGACTATCTTGTCCTTTTGTTGCAACAGGGGTATCCAAGAGAAACCCAGGAAATCAATGGTTCAAACCTTGCCCTGGCTACAGATTTACTGAGAGGACTTAGGTAGGCAGCTCTCTAGCCTACCCAACAGGGATGGTGTAAGATTCCAACAGGATAATGTGCACAAAATGCACTGAATGCTTGAAATCTCTATGTGAGCTACTTCTTATTCTTTCCTCCCACTTCTCCTTTTGTGCTTTCTGTTAAGTTGTCCCTTGTGTCCAAGCAGCCTCTCTGCTATTCCTTAAAGCCACCTCCTTCAAGAAACTTCTTGAAGCACTCTTCTTTTTCTTGAACCATCCCAGCCTCAACTTACTTGCTTCTCAAATCATCTGACTTTATTCTACCTCTTTGTTTTATCCCAAACTCTGCCCGAGCCATATCTTGTACTAGGCTGGAACGACGTCTCCTCCATTTCATATCTGTCGATGCTGAATGAATGCTGAGTAGCAGTTATCAATGTTTAACGAGAACATCATACCCTTACCCAGAGGGAATGCTGAAAACCAAGGATAATTATTCTTAAGTGAAAGGGAAGCAGAAAGCAAATTCACATGTGATGACTTATGGCTGATAGTTGAACCCCCCTCCTCTGATATTTGAGATGAGGTGACAAAAAACCTCTGTTTTTGATTTGTGATGGTTGTTCCACGTGTTCAAGCTGTGATGTGGTTATTGGGAGAGGAGAGAGAAGAGAAGAGAAGAGATTGGATTTATACCCCACCATTCACTTGGAGTCTCAGAATGGCTTACAATTTCCTTTCCCTTCCCCTCCCCACACCAGACACCCTGTGAGGTAGGTGGGGCTGAGAGAGCTCCCCCCAGAACTGCCCTTGAGAGAACAGCTCTGAAAGAACATGACTGACCTGAGGTCACACCAGCAGCTGCATGTGAAGGAGAGGGGATCAAATCCACTTCTCCCAGATTAGAGTTCACACATTAATCAATACACCACTACATTTATGCATGAACTTTGTCTGAGGCACAGAAAAGTGAAGTACTTTTTTCTAGTGTCACACAAAAAAGGGCCGGGCCTGGACTAGATACTAGGTTTCTCATGATCAAGCCCAGTGATCTGTCATCTGGACCTGGTAGGCTCTCCCAGTGTCCCTCCAAAAGTCCAAAAGCAAATGAAAGTGATGAAAGAGGGAAGAAACGATGTTGCAGCAGCAGCAAATGAACTTACTGGCTAGAGTGATTCCACTGAACACAGAGGGGCTTGCTGCGGTTGACCGTCTCAAGAAGGCGGAATTCTAGCACTAAGGGTGTCTCCAAAGTTCCCTGGAGGAAGGTGTGATTGCTGAACACGGATACAGTCACTATGGGGGAGTTCATAACAGGGTTTTTGGGGAGCCTGTAAAGAACAAAGAAGCCTTGTTACAGGATGCCACTTGGCACCAATCAACCTTAGACTGTTAAAGTGTCATAACAGTACCGAAGCGTGAGCTGCCTTTGCAGACCCCCAAACAAGCTGCTTCCTAGTCACTTTTGACAGCAAACGTAGGGTGCCCATACAGAGCTGGCGGTGCTCAGAAGCCTAACAGAGAGCCCAGCAGAGAAATAAGCAGCAGTCGGTACCTGAGATTGCGGCGATCCACCTGGTAGCGGGCGGGCAGAAGCCCTCCAAGTGTGCGGTAAATTATGAGGATGAGGATAGTTACAGCAGGCTCAGGTTCTGGCAGGGAGTGCTTTGGGGGGGAGCTTTCCATGGTGTCATTGGTTTCACTGCTAGCTGATATAGATGCAGCGGTGGTTGGAACTGGAATTAGGGAAGCAAAACAGGAAGGAACCAGTGGCACTGTTAGTCATGGAATGCAGCCTTAATCATGGGCACTATGCACTTCCTATATGGACTTTATGGCTATGTTTGGCATGCAAGGCTTGACTGCATCTCCCTTAGAGTTTTTTTGGGTTACTTGTGGAAGTTTTCCTTTTTTTTTCTTCAGACCTGAAGAAGCAGGCCCAAATGAAGAGGAGTATTCTTCATGAAAGGGTGATTGTCTTGCCATGCTGGCTTCCAACACAAAGCACAATTCCCATAAAGTTAATTCAATATACCGGGGGGGGGGGGGGGGGACGACCCATTGTGACAATAGTGTCTATAAGAGCATGCTCAGAGCAGCATCACATTATGCCTTTAGAGAGGCACAAATCGGAAGGTTCAATAAAATCATGTGTGTCTTGTGTACTAGCATCTGTATAAGCTGGCCATACCTTATACCCTGTGAATCTCTCAGATTTGGAATTCAGCAAAATCTACTTTCCCCTTAAAAGACAAAACAGTGGCTAAGAAGCTTTGCAACTTAACCTTTTTTTCTTGAAGTCAGCTTAGGTAGAATAGGAATGATGTGTATGCGTATACAGGATTGATTTCTATTGGGTATGCCGGGGTTCCGTGTATTTATCAGAATGGTTTTAAACAAAATTTTTATTAATACAATGATTGTTTATTGGCTGGGAAATGCAGGGTCTCACTTTTGACCTGGAACAAACAAACTAACAAACCTCACTACCTCGCTTAGAGACGGAGGGCCGTGTCCTACGAAGAATGAATGTTTCATGGTAGCATTCAGTACCAAGTTTTAGTGGTTAATGCTTGAATTCAGTAAAAAAATGTTTTAATCTCCATATGACTACTGAAAGAAAAGCCCCCTCGCAGGTGGGTCCAAATGACCGCCAGCTTTTGTCTTGCCCCAGCTGGAGGTAGGACAAATGACAAGGAGGGCAGAGATGACCACTGTTGTCACACTGCACCACTCCTCTGGAGTCTTTTGAGCTTAGCTTCTAAGCCCAAAGGACTCTTCTTGGTCCTTTTGGAGCCAAGGTAGCTACTTTCCCTCAAAGCCAAAGAGAGGACAGCTGTCCTTGAAGCCTGGGCACTGAATTCTTGAGAAGGAACTGGTTTGCGGCTGAGAATCGACATTTCTCCCAGCTCCTTCCCTCCTGACAAGCAAGGGGCCTCTACCCCTCTTAAGCTGCCAACTACCTTTGGAGTCAATTAAGCAGCAGTTTTCTATGGTTCCAAAAGAGGAGTCAAGAGCTCTAGGCCAGAGCATTCGCAATGAGATGTCTGTCTCAGCTATGCTTGTTGCTCCTGTAACTGCCCAAAGAACAATAAATGGTAAGGTCGAACCAGCCCATGAAGGAGGCAATGGTTTCTAGGTCCACTGAGATGGGGCCAGCAGAGAACAGAAGCAGCAGCCATTTACCTTCTGCTTTGGGCGGTGTCAGGACTATGTGGGTGTGGGGGTCCCACATGGCCTGGCCGCGAAAGAGGCTGCTGTGATAACGAGGGTAGCGTCTCCTGGTGTTCGTGGTATTCTCCATGCGGTCAATGCTGAGCACTGTGGGGAGGGGAAAGTGAGAGAGAATAAGTTTGAGATGTCAGAGCTGACCTTCCCTTATAAGAGCGGAGAAACAAAGTGGGAAACGTCTGACTGAAAAACTGAAATGTGTCAGTGCTCAGAGGCACCTATAACCACAGGGACAAATACCCTGGGCAGTAGATCTGAAGCTCTTAGGGCTACTTCCGGTGTTTCTTTCCAGCAACATGGCTGTGCAAAGATAGTATAGCCGTAGTAAAACCTACACATATTTTAAAGAAAAGATATGCATTCGTTTGCTTCTGGCTATTTTTTTTGTACAAGTGCCCTTCTCTGGAAAATGGATCAGCGTTTTGCATGTGTTAAGGGTGGATATGCCCACCAGTATTTTAAAAAAAAAATAACATGGGAAGGTGCCCTCGTTTTGTAGACAACTTGCCCACAAAACTGAGACAGAGAAGAATGAGGTGGGACTCAAGCCACACATCTGCATCTAGTCCCCCCAGTAACATTCTTTTGCATTCTCTGACAGGAATGGAAGACTACATAGGCGACTTCTCTGATACCCTACTGTAAAGATGCCCTGTACCATGGATGCTTCTGCACTGTAACTGCTCAGGCCATCATTTTGGTACTCTAGATATAAACTGTAACATGTGGGACAAACTCCTTAAACTAAAGCAAGAGTGATATACTTTGGAAGAATACTGTATCATCATCATTGGCTGGGGAACCCAGACTAGGCCCCATGAACTGATCCCATGCGATCATGGCCCAGTTTGAAGCAGCATAGTCACAGTCTCTGATGAGGCAGTCCAGCTCTTAGTCACTTAGATGACTTAAGTCACTTTGGCTTCTATCCTAAGGATATTTTCCTGGAAGAAAGACCCATGGGTCTTAACTTCTGGGTAGGCCTGCTTAGTATAGCTCCCTTAATCATTACCACTGCTGTAGCGGGGCTTTGCATCTGATACAGGAAGCATGCTAGCTATCATGCCTATCCCCAATGGCCATTCTTTATTCTGGCCACCTCCACTTTCATTGACTTATCTATAATTATTTTCTGCCTTTCTATGACTAGCAGCATTCATACAGCCCTGCAAGGTGTGTGTGTGTCAATGGACTACCATATCAAAATGACACAGGCCCTCTGGCCCCAGCTGAGTTGATACTTACCAATATTGGGGGTCACCACACCAACAGGGTTGAGGTAGGTGAGCTTCATGTTGCTGGCCAGCGTGCCCGTGTACTCTCTCAGCTGCTCCATCAGGCCTGCACTCCCGTGGTGGTTCTGTAGCAATGTGTCCCAGTGCTCCCGGTTCTCTAGCGCTAGCACGGAGCTGCCAGCCTTCAGCAGGTTCTGTGGACGGAGAGGACGGACAGAACCTGAAGCTCTAAATCCTCCTTCACAAGCACTTTCACAGAACCACTTTTTAAACTTCCCATTAGCTATTTCAGGGCAGTGTGATCTTATGTGTGTTTATTCAGAAGCAAACAACGCCTCCCCCTCCCCCCCCCCCCCGCTGGGATCTACTTCCGAAACAGTGCATCTAGGACTACAGATATATGTGCTCAAGAAAACCACAGATGAAGGCTGTTCAGGATATGACAACAATAGTCAATGCCAACTACATTTCTAAAGATTTTCCATTTCTTTTTTTTTTAAGTAACTCGTAGATTTTTTTAAAAATTGTGGAGATAGGCCCTGCTTTTGAGGTATTACACAACTCTTGCAAACAAAGCACTTGCTTGAGGAGTTCTTTGCAAAGTCAGCAGGATACAGTAATGCTTGGACCAGCTCTTACTGTACACAAGACAGAATTTCGTATTATTAGGGATGGTATCTTGCGACTTATGCCTCAGTGCCATAGGAGGTACCCAAATGGGGTCCACTAAAGGTATTTTTTCTCTGTGCTATTCTTGGCTTCCATCTCTTCCTCCTTCTGGGACACAGGGATTGTGTTAAGCAGGTACAAGATCCTGGATGGTGTGAAACTTTTCCCTCAACAGGATTTCTTTTAGGGAGAATTTGGAAGCATTTTGCTTATGCTCCACTCCAGGTCTGATTTCATTACACTTGAAGTTCAGAAACAATACCCCCCAGGCTTCATTGTCTAGGCAGCACAGGTGTAAGTGGGAAAGGCGTTGCCTTGGGTTATCTGTTTCAGTCATGTGAAGCCTTTTCTCTGATAAGGTTGAGACAGGTGTCCCAATTTATTATTTAGATTGTGAAGGGTGACCCTTGGTGAATTTGTGAATTGGTGATGCTGCATTTGGATGGGGGCTGAAATAAATCTTTGTTCCCTTCCAGTTCTACAGTCCTGTAATATAGTTACGCTTTGCTGCCAGGTGAATGTGGCTACTCAGGGCTGGGAGAAGTTGTAGATATTAGTGTGTACATATCCTCTGATCGTTTTATGTCTTTTACTTATATAGCCAATGTTCTCCTGAGTTCATGAGTAGCTCAAGAGTGAAGACTACATTCAAAATTTATTATGGTCTCTATAAAAGTCTGATCCAAAAAGAAGAAAGCTTTAGCTTCAAAACACTGTTACTGTTGCCATTAAACATGTATCCTATTTTTGTTTGGAAAAGAGAAAGATGCATCTGTCTGGTGGATATGTAGATCTTTTAGAGGGCATTACAAAAGGCTGCCTCAGAAGAGGTAAGATCATCTTATTATTTTATTTTCAAGTTAGATATTTCACCTGGATAAGGGATCTCTCTCAGACAGTTCCCAGATCACACTCATTCATTCATTCATTCATTCATTCATTCATTCATTGGCAGTTATAGAATAGTGAGGTTGAGAGGCCTTCATTTGGAATGAGTGAGAGGGGAGGATAAACTGTCGTGTCTGCAAACTTGTGCAAAAGGTTCATGAGAAGAAATTACAGAGGAGGAATGGCAAGAGATTTGGAAGTGAAAGGCTTCTATTTAAGTCAGATAAATACTTTAGCTAGGAGGAGGCGGTATATAGGTACCAATTAAATGCATGTGGGGGAAAGGTAATGGAAGATGCTGAAAAGACTGAATGAAAGATGTTGAAAAGACTGAAAGGGCAAAGGAAACAGTTTTGATACATGGCCATATTTTAGACTTATCAAACAGTTACAGGATGAAGTTTTGGATAAAACTGAACAGATGATAGGTGCTTCTTGGTTCACAACTAAGCCTATTAAATGGGAGTTGGAAAGAAGCCAAGAGTCTGGCATTTCTCAATAGCAACCATTGCAATTGTTGGCGGCAACAACCTGATGCATCACATATTGCTGAAGGAGCAAACACACACAATCACTTGCTCAGTGGATTCACATGTGCTGGAATGCTAGACTTTGGTCATAAGAAAAAGTTACCGCACTCCAGAAAAAGTGCACCCTTTGATGTGTGAGGAACTGGAAAAGGGTTTGTGTGGCTGCCGCTCTGGCACCAACTTCTTTTTAGATGCACAGTCAGGATCAGCTAAGATTTGTGTGTGTGTATCTGGGTAAGATTCGAGTCCAGTAGCACCTTTAAGACCAACAAGATTTCCAGGGTATAAACCTTTGTGAGTCAAATCTTCCTTTGTGCCTTTTTAATGGAGTAGTTAGAGAGTTATTTCCTAGACCTGGTGCAGAGCCACCAAGCCATTGCTCCGTAGCACATAGTGCAAATCCCAGTTTCAGCCAGCTACATGAACAAAGTGCCATAAGATTTTGAATGCAAACCAGAAACCCTCTGGTTCAGATGTCTACAGCAAGGCCATCTTTCCTCATGGGCTCACAATGCACATTACAAGGCTTAAAAAAAAAACCTAGTAGGAAATATTCCATTAGATTTACATGGGCCTTTCTTCAGCTGCATTCTTCACAAAATGCTTCCTAGAGCTGCCAACTATGCTTAACAGTCAAAGCAATATAAGTCTTGCCATCCCCACCTTTAGTGACAGTCTACTTGCCAGTAAGGTTGGAAAGAGGCGTTCCAGAAATCCAAATCCCCCTCCATCCAATTTCACCACATATTGAGTCACGGAAAAGGTGCTTACCTCATTGAAGTGGGCATCTTGGGTGGCTGTGAGGCCAAAGCCATGCTGCCTACTCTCAAATGCCATCAAGCGGGACAGCAAGCGGTATGTGATATGAACATCATTGCCAAAGTAGCGCTCCATCTGGTCTGTCACTGCCCGTAGCTGGTGAGCCAGTTTCTTGGCTTCTATGGTATTCAGTTCAGTTTCATTCCTTTCCAGACCCTCCAGCTACCAACACAGAAAAGGGGGGGGGAATTGTAAATTGCATCCCGAAACAGAAATTCAGTTCCTATCTCCCAGTTTAAAGACTAAAAACTAAATAGATCAGAGAAGGGTTTCTTGGGTAATTCAGTAAGTGCAGCTGGGGATCATGGGAATCCTGTATATGGATGTCCATTGTTGACAGAAAACAACAAGCCATTTTGAGTAGTCACCTATAAGGAAAATCACTGTGTCAATGGTCAGGATCTAAAATTTACTCTCAGTCAGAAAATATCACAGCAGTTTACTTCCCCAGGAGAAAAGTAACATCTGGTTAACAGATGGTTCTGCTATTTAACCCTCTGGAAAAAGGACTGTGAGATGAAGCAGTGATCTCATCTTGAAACCAATTTAATAAAAGAGTAAGTTTTGAAACAGTTTCCAAAGCCCTGAAGTTTAATTCCCAGCTTCTTTTCTGATATGTTCTCATTTTATTATATGTTTCCCTTTGCCTTGTTGTTGGAAAGGCCCATGTTGGTCTAAGTTGAAAATAAATTTACTGCGCACAAAGTATTATTATGCCATTTCCTTCTCTACAATATAGTTCAATTCAGTACAAAAATATCTGAATAGATAGGAAAAAAATTATTACTGTAAAAATATAGGAGGAAAAGCATTATTGTGGCACAGGCACTGAACTGCAAAAATAACAACTGAGAAAACAACTTTTGACATAGGGCCATATTCCATGTGATCAGGGGTCATTTCATAAAAAAAGCAGTGCAGGAGCTCCTTAGCATAACTTATTTGCATATGCCACACCCCCTGACATCTCCAGAATTGTGTCAGAAGGCAACACCCACCATTCAGGCTCCACCCCAAAAATCTCCAGGCATTTCCCAACTCAGAGCTGGTGAGCCAGTTTTACACTTTGACTAAAGACACTTTAGGTTTCCTTTGCTCTTGCAGGGAAGCTATCCTACAACAAGCATGAAAATACAGATCAAGTTAGTACGCTTTTGCTTTTTTCCACAGTGCATCACCATATGTGCCTGCTCCTGGGCTTGTTACTCCCGGAACGGCGCTCCTGCTCCAAATGACCCCTGTATGTGCTGATATCATGCACTACGTGTGCTGTATTTTGGGTGTCGGTATAGGCTAGTACCTATATTGTGTTTCTGATGCATTGAATGAGCACTGCCTAAACCTGCCAACAAGAACACATACCAGTGCTGAGAGCTCCTTAAAGGCAGGTGATGTGCAGTTGAAGAGATCTGGTTCCATCCAGCCTCTCTCCTCATCACAGTGCCGAACTGCTGCACCTGAGAGAAGGAAAAATATAAACGTTGCAAACTGAGAGGTCCATTCCCCTGCAGTTGGCCAGGGAAAGACTGCTGAGACAACAAGCACTGTGCCAGATCAGAATGACTGAAAACAGCACTGGCAAGACCAGTAACACTGAGGACCAGCACCGTAACACCAAGGATCAGCACCAGTGAGGGAACCGATTCAGAGGAGGCTGTACAAACCCTGCATTTCATTAGCAAGTAATTTGCTAACAATTCTGATTTAATGTGCATTAATTTGAGCTTGTGGGCGTTCTCCAAAATGCTGAGATTAAATATTTTCAAGCTGGGAGAATTGTTGAGAACAGAATTAATCAGTCACTGATTCTCTGTGTCTAGTGCGTCGCATGGAATAGTGATTTTCTCCATGATTGGATGGCTAAAATGGCTTTTAAAAAGCAGATACTGTAACGGGAAAACCCACATCACTGATCCTCAAATCTGTGAACTCTTCTAGTTTTGTAAGTCTCTTTGGAATACCACAGCAATCACTCAAGCCCTTGAGGGTGGACAGATACATAGGTGCTGAAAATCAGCATTAGTGTGGAACTGAAATTTTATGGGGGAATATTTTGTCAGCGTCAGATTGAGTGCTATGTTTGACTTGTGCAGTCCTGAGAAATGAACTGTCTCTCACTGTATGCCTGCAGAACCCATCACACGATGGTGAGGGGGTCTTAGAATTCTTGTATTAAGTTGTGAGGTGCTACTCAAAGTAAAAACTAGACCATTCAGGGATAGCAGAAGTGACATCCCCGCCTCATACTGTGATCATTTCTTCCCCCAAATGTAGGTAGAATCCACATATGATTAATTGCTTGGATTGCTGCATCTGGGACAAACACAACCTACTTTCTCTAGGCTGGGATTAATTTGTTCATTTCGCCCCCGTCAAGTTTGCTTGCAAAATTTAACATATTTGGCAACAACACATTCAAGAGGAGTAATTCAGCAAACACATATTGGGATGACTGGAAGGAAGAGGAGAAGGAGAAGTTTGGAGGACAATTCAGAATGGATACACAATAGGAAAGGAGAAGATTAAGCACTCCATCCCCCCCCCTTGCTTCTCTGATTCACATCAATCTATTTTGCACCAAATTTTCCAGCAGCCAGCTTATATAGGCTCTGACACTACCTATGCATTTTTCAGAGGTTTTTTGGGGGGAGGGGGGTTGACTTGAAGGGTTAGAGACTTACACATTTTACATTAAGGGACTATGACCTTCTCAAGTGTTAAACCACGGGGCACTGCACTAAAGCACAAGATTGCGACAAATTTGTGGCACGACACAGCCATGCAGCTTTCTAGAACACTAGAATGTCACCAGGATCACCAAGAGCCAGAAGGCCCACACTATTGATATCTATATAAAAACACAATATAGATATCTAGTGGGAGCATTAAGTCGTCCTTAATGCTATCCATCAGTTATCACGAACAGCACCGGCACTATCATCCGCATGACCCGTACCAACTGCCATCCTCACCAGTGGCACTAGAAGTGTGTTCGGCAGTGACCTGAATGGGAAAAACATCAGTAGGGTAACAACAGCTGCGATCCCTTAACATTCCAAGCTGGTCTAGTCAGTCTGTCATTTTTGACATTTTACAAATGGAAAAGTTTGAATTTCTGCCAGGGCCAGGATTATTCAAGTCAATGCTGGAGCCAAGAGAACTCACTAGAAACTGTTGGCTTCTCCTCTCACAGTTGAACTCTCTGATGTTCTCTACATCACCCACAAACTAAATCTGGTGCACTGACACTCTCCTAGTAATACCAGAGGCCTCAGTGGTGGCATCTCAGACATGAAGGCAAGGAAAGAATCGAGTCCTTGGGCAGCTGCTGCCGAGGAGGGCAGACAGAAATGGAATAAACCAAGCAGTGCTGTGGCTCACTATAACGTATGTCTGTAGCTTCTCTTATCGTTCCTTCACATGTTCCAGGATTTGATCTGGTAAAAGCAAGCTCTGTGACTCATACCGGGCTCAAATTAATTTGGATTAGCATGTCCTGAAAGGAGCCACCAAAGACAATGTGGTTTATCTACATAAACAGGAAACCAGTGTAGCCCTCTGCAGACATTATGTTGTGTTGCAGAGTGGAAAGCCTGCCAGCCATGTGTTTTGAGAGTGTGTTATGCAATTGCCATCAAATGTGAATTGGGCAACACATGGATTTTCCATGAGTGTACACATGGATCTTCCATTCGCATGGTTCACATTGGATTTTCCATGCAGACACAGCTTCTGTTTACATGGTTCACATGAATATAAGTGCAAGCTGTATGTGCATGGAAAATCCATGTGGGCTCCTGTACCACATGAACTGAATGCAACATAACAACTTCAGAAAGGTTCTGTGTATCCTGAAATTTTCACAGGGCCCAACTAAACGGACTAGTTCTAGTAGCAATGCCAGTGCTTTTGGTTAGTCATCTGCACCAGCGTCCACTGCAGGGGGGCTCGGGGGCTCGGGCCACCCCGGAAATTTCCTGGGGGGACTGAGCCTCCCTGGGGAATGGAGCACCTGTGTGCCTGGCCACCGTGCACTGCCACTCCCCCACACCACCGCCAGAGCCGCCGCCACCGCCAGAGCCACTCTCCCAACCCCCTTCCCCCCCGGCTTGGTCCGGGAGAGCAGCAGCGGTGGCCTGGTGTGGCCCAGCGGGGTGGCAGGGGCGGTCCGGTGTGGCAGCCCAGCACAGCAGTGGGGGTGGCCCGGTGCAGCAGCGGGGGCAGCCCGGTGTGCACTTTGCGTGCACACGCAGAAGCCCTCGCCCCCCCCCCCCCAGCACTTTCAAAAGTCTACGCCCCTGGTCATCTGTGTGGATCAGCATTCTTCTATCTATATATTTGTATCCCATCTTTCCTATTAGGAGCCCCAAGTAGCATACACATTTCTCTCCTTTACCTTCACTATGTCCTCACAACAATCCTGTGAGGTAGATGAGGCTGGGAGTTTATGTCTGGCCAAGGCCACCTAAAGAGGTCCATGGCTAAGTGGGAATTTGAAACCTAGGTCAGCCAGGTTCTGGTCTAACACTATAATCACAGAACCACCCCTGGCTACTTGTACCACTCACAGAGCACAGCCCATGACAAGCAGGTGGTTCTTCATAGCTAGTCTAGATTTTTGATTTGGAACTCCTTTTTAGCTGACCTTTTTACCAGAAAGAGGCAATCATGGCACTAATGTGAACCAAGAAAGTGGCACATTCTCTCAAGGACAGCTTGGGAAAGAGCTCTCTCACCCCCACCTACCTCACAGGGTGTCTATTGTGGGGAGGGGAAGGGAAAGGAGTTTGTAAGCCGCTCTGAGACTCCAAGTGAGTGAAGGGTGGGGTATAAATCTAATCTTCTTCTTCTTCTTCTTCACATACATTAAAAAAGTGTTCTGCTAAAAATGTACCAGTGCACTAACTGAATGTTTCTTAAAATGCGAACCAGTCATCTAAAGGGTCAGGACTGGCCGCAGCTCCTTGAGGAGTGTAACGTGTGAAATAGCCTTTAGTTCTAAGAGGTAGCCAAGAATTCCTTTAGCTTCCCTTGAATTACCCAGTAGTGAGAAACAGGTGGCAATTATAGCCTTCCTTCTCAAGTTCTAACTAGCGTTCTCCAGTTATCGATACCACTCTTTGGCCAAGACCCATGGCAGAGAGAAGGAAACAAAGCACATCCTACACCAAGGCACAATACAACATCCATTCCTCGGGGCACCAGAACTCAGCAGGGTATTAGGCCATTCAAAACTGATGAAAGAGCATCAAGGCAATATGCAGACGAGCTGAGCAGGTTGATTGTGACTGCGAGTGGTTTCCTGCAGGTTAGTGTTTGGGGAAAAGGCAAGGAAGCTGGTGGTGGTTGGGGAATGGTCACACGGTATTACAAGGGAATCAGAGCCAGGCAAGGCATTAGCAAGAGTGCCAGCAGCCTGAGCGACAGGTGGGGGGGAAAGTGTGGGGTCTGGTGGTGTCTCAGGCAGGAAGCAGGGAATGGAAAAGCCACACGGAGCAGCCCTGATAAAGCAGGACGAGGGAAGTGGGACAGCGACAAGCCTTACCTGTACCCCGCAAACCTGCACAAGAAGAAGAGAGAAATGTAGAGAAAAGTAACAGCGTTAAAAGCAACGTACATGTAGTGTGTGTGTGTGTGTCTCCTGGGGTGTGGCCTCTGGAAGGGAACAAAACAGGAAGTTCCCACACATGGGCAATGAGCCTTAGTTGTATTGTATCAAGTGTATCTCCAGATCTGGGCAACTAATGGTTGCTAACAATAATGTGACTTTTGCCATTTAGGCTGGTCTTGGAGAGACGTTCTTCCTTGAGCCTAAGAGACAAAGTGTTCCAAGATGTTCTGCCAAGTGCTGTGCTACAGGCCGAAATCTCACTCAATCACTCAAAAAAACTGCAGCCCTATTTTACTGTAGGTGTTACAGACGGGTGACCTTCCACGGGCTCAATTTGGAACAAGCTCACCTAAAATAAGGTCATCAGGGACACAATAAGGCTCACACTTAAAGGTCTCCCACCCCCAAAGCCATTCTAAGCCCCTCACGGTCCCCTTTCCTGGCAGCAATAACATTCCAAGTTCAGGGTCCCTGGAAACGTCAGAGGTCTTTGTGACCACAATGCTGTCGCAGGGTTCCAGGGCCTACTGAAGACCCCAGCAGCAGCCCTAATCCTCAGAGCTACTGTCAGGTAATTGTCACAGGAACAGGGGTGACCCGCCCACTAAGTGGACTTAAACAATTGTCTAGCTAGGGTGCCAAAGATAAGGGAGGCAGGGTCACTAAAAGAAGCTTACCATGGCAAGCAGTTGGCACAGTGGCTGGCCTTTCTTCCCCCACCCCCATGAAGGAAGGACTCCCTCCTTCCTTGGTGGCAAACTTGGTGGCTCTTACATGAAGCTGCCTTGTACTGAATCTGACTCTTAGTCGATCAAGGTCAGCATTGTCTACTCAGACTGGTAGTGGCTCTCCAGGGTCTCAGGCAGAGGACTTTCACATCACCTAGTGCCAGATTCTTTAACTGGAGATGCCTGGGACTGAACCTGGGACCTTCTGCATGCCAATCAAATGCTCTACCACTGAGCCGTGGCCACCTCCTCTAGCCTTCCTTCCTCTGCCCCACCCCCTTGAAGGAAGGAGAGAGAGAGAGAGAGAGAAGGTGGCTGCTTGTTCCGTTGCACCAGGCACCGTTCCATCCCTCTGGTAGTTGGTAGCACTCCTGGCTCAGGCTGCACTGGCTCAGAGCATGGCTGGCAGGTGGGTGGCAATGGGCAGCTAGGTGAGTGGTGGTGGGGTGCCTCACCATGTAAGGAGCCTGTGATGCCAAAAGCTGTTGAGCCATCCAGGGAAGGAGACAATTGAATCAGTGGAAAGGGCTGGTGCTGAAGCTGGGCTGAACTAATTATTAACTAAGCCCAAATGTTGGAGGCATTTGGGATCAATGCATAATTAGGTCAGAAATTCTGGGCTGTGAGATGTTCTACTCTAACTCCCCCAGTTCTGAACTTCAGCTGGATCGCTATAGTGAATATTCTGTTTGTTCTCATGACTGTTCTTTCCAGGACAACAACCATCCTTGATTCTACATTATAAGCCCCCAGTGCTTCAAACCCTTATGGACAGCAATGGTTCTTGGTGGTTAGCTAGAGTAGCACAGGAAAGCAAAAGTTCACGGCCAATGGAGAAAGGCAATACAGAAAGAACAAACAAACAAACAAATAAGAGATGTAGTATCTTAGCAGAGAAGACTTAGCAAAGTGTCCAGCCTCTCTGAACAGTGTAGAACCACCTTAAGTACATTTGCCTGCTGAAAAGCTTACCCAAAGAACCTTTAGGACAAGGTACTGCCACTGGCAAGCCAAACTTGGTCTGGGGCCACCACACTCCAGCTTTCAGAGATTTAGGACATGCATCGTAGAGCACTGTGAAGGCAAACACAGAAACCAAGTCATTTGGAGTCAAGGGGAAGAGCTCCGTCCCAAAGGCAGAATGGAGGGCCTTTCAAGGAAAATGCCAAGTACTCCTCAGTGTTGATCTTCATAAACTGAGGGAGAAGTAATATGAAGTCATGTTTAAATAGTATTTATGAATGCCTATAATTAAAAAAATATAACCTAGAAGGTGCAGATATAACAGAGGGCCAGATGATTTTATACACATTAGGAGAAAATCCAACCTGGGAGAGAGGGGAGCAGGGCAAGGAATTATAGGACCAATTAAAGGATGTTAGGATGTGAGCTACCAAGGGAACTGATTTATCTACTTCTGAACTGGTGGAAAGGTAGAACTGGATTGGTGCGGTGTGGAGTTTCTAGATTTATTGTCTATGGCCAGGGTTTGTATGTAGTCTCCTATGTCTGATGAATGTCTTAACACATAGCAGAAACAGTCAGGATAGCTAATTGTATTATAATGAGAAATGAACAACAGGATTACTAGCATATTGAAAATGAGTAAAGGTAAAGGTTTCCCTTGCTCAAAAGCCAGTTAAATCCGACTCTAGGGATACGATGCTCATTTCCGTTTCCAAGCCAAAGAGATTTGTCCAAAGACATTTCCATGGTCACGTGGCCAGCATGACTAGACGCTGAGACGCATGGAATGCTGCTACCTTCCCACCGAAGTGGTACCTATTTATCTACTTGCAATTTCTTGCTTTTGAACTGCTAGGATGGCAGGAGCTGGGACCAGAGACGGGAGCTCACTCCATTATGCGGCACTCAGGTCTCAAACTGCCGAGCTACCGACCTTCCAGTCTGCAATTCAGCGTCTTAACCACTGAGCCACCGTGGCCCCCTAGACTGAAAATTAGATAATATTTAATAAATATTGTAATGGCAAATATAATGTTTGTGGCAATCTTTTTTCTGTTTTCTTTATCACAAACATTACATGTTACATATTGTAATCCATTTTATTTTGTTTTTAAAAAGAGATGTAAGGACAGCTCTGCCAGATGTTCTAGGCTTATATGTCAGCCACCAATTTCTTACTGCTGAAGTGGTTGTCCTGCTGAATGGTTCCATGCTTTGCTGTTCCACTTCCCCATATTATTATGCTAAAATCATGGGTTATTGAGTGGAGGGGGCACATTTTTTTCCTTCCAAAATTAAGCTCAAAAGACCTTTCACCTCAAACAGTTTGCTGCCTGCCCACAAGTCTTTCTTTTAACCTACACTTCCATCCATCACAGCCTAATTTTAAGTGATCATTTTCTTTTCCCAGAGACAGACAGCCCAGCTCTGATTGATAAGGCAGTTGTCGGTGGGCAAAATTCCCTGGTATGATGGAGGAGAGAGGAGGCTGCCTCAGACCTGTTTTGAAATATCCCTGGCACAAACTCACCCTGACAACCACTGGGAGTCACCTCTGCAAAAGGACTGTCACAACTGTTGCACTGCCGGCCAATCACACCTGGCCTGCAGTAGCACTGGCCTATTTCCTGATCACAGGAACGGGAGGAGGAGCCAATGGGATAGCAGTCACAGGGAAGACAGGTGTCACTTCCTTTAGGACGATAATGGAATTCCTGTGGGAAGAAGGGAGAGGAGCAGGGAAGGTGGTTAGAGAGCTGGGTCACAGGAAGAGGGGGACTGGTGAGAGCAAAGGGCTGACAAAACCGGATGCAAGGGTTACAGTCCACAAAGGGAGCCCATTGAAACAGTGGAAGAAAGGGTGGGGAGAGAAGGCCTGGTGGGATAAAGAGGGGGCCACAGTTAGGACAGCAGAAAACAGAGGCAGCCCAGTCAGCCAGGATGAATAGGAAGACCATACAGTGCTACTAACAGTTACTTCCTCTGTTACAGAAAGGGTTGTCCTCCCACCGTGCTTTCAGCCAACTTCCGCTTTGAATCTTCCCTGCCCATCAGATCTCTGAGGCACTAAGATGAAAAGTAGTTCTCCACTGGGCCTCTCAAGAATTCAGAGTTTTTCACGGACTCTTCTCCTAGCATTGGAGTGGGGAATCTAGAAGTGGCTGTGTGCTAACAGAGGCTATGAGGGTTGTGAGAGGGGAAAGGATGACTATTACAAGGAGTCTGGATGGGTCCCCATAGAGGAAACAGTGAGTGAAACTAGGTGTATTAAAAATGGAGGCAGGCGACAGGCAATATTCCAGATTATGAGCTGCGTCAAGAGTCAGTCCAGAATCTCACCTTACAATGACATTTCCCATTGGATTTGTTACAGTCTGGGTGAAATCCTTTGGCTGCATCACAGTTGCAGGGTCCACATGTTGGGTTCCCCCACCAGCCCTTGGGGCATTGTTGGTCCATCCTGCAAGAGACACATGGTGTGGATACCTGAGACTCTGCATCCAGGGTACTGCCTTGTTGATGGTCCAATTAGCAAGTGAAAGTACAATAGCAGGTAAATCTTTTGCTGATTTTAGTATTTACCTGTTTTAAAGTTTAGCTTGCTAGGGTATAATATTAGTTGTTTTGCGTTTTTGTCATCACTTTATTAACAGTGTTTTCTACAAAGGTAACAATGCCTTTAACAAAACACACATAATGAAGGATCTTGGATGAAGTGGGGGGTGTTGCAAAAAACTTTCATTAGTAGTTTAGAAAAAAGCACTCCTTGGCTGCAGTTCACACTTCCCATGCGGTTTCAGTTTGCAATAGGAAATTCAGACATCCAGAAATGCAGAGTGAAAGCGCTGACATCCACAAAGATCAGACTTTCCCCGGTGCCCATGAACTCTGATTTGAGGATGGGACAGAACTGGGTACCAACAACTGGGGAACGGGAGGCATACGTTGCTGTCTGATGATGCACTTTAAATCCAGCAGGGAACAGCAATGACATTGGATCAAACTGCTCGTCTGACCACAGCCCCTGTTTTGCTGATTTTCAGCAGTTGGGAAGTACTGATCCAGAAAGTGTTGCCCTCTTTCTCAATTGGCTTTACACAGCCAAATCTAACTGGCTAGGTAATGTCATGATGTTCTCGCATCTGTTATGGTATTGCCAGTGGACTGGATGAATATTTTTGGGAAGAATACCAGTCTCTCTCCTTACCACATAGCACTGGAGCAAGAGCAAACCAGGGAAACAATGTCAATGGACAAGATTTTCAGAATGGAAATGTTCACCCCATCTCAGAAACGGTTCTTTTGCTCTCCAAAATGAAATGGGCAAACATTTGGCACAGCTTTAGAGACAACCACATACTCCCTGCTTCACATCTTGAAGGCAGAGGAAGCTGGGGAAAGGGTCTGATTAGCTACTGAAAGGGGCTTGGATGGCAAGGCGCCGGGGATGAGTCTCAATTTTTGATAGTCTCTCCAAGAGAGAGGTAACAAGATGTATAAATAAAATCGCATTTATTATTAGCTAGTAACAAAAGCTCATTCTCTGACTGCCTGAACCTTCCAAGGGCCAGCTCTCTTAAAAGCTTTGGGTTTCTAAGTAAGTGCCGTCTACCACATTAAAAAGTAATGTATAAACCAGCACTTGGAAGAGGAATATACAAAGAACTGTATTCAATAGATGAAACAAGAGCCTGGTTTTCCTTCTCCATACAGAAACCCTACAGAGATCCCTGGGGAAGGTAAGTCCATATAAATCAGGGAATAGCCTTCCGAGGTGGATAAAGGTTTCTTGGTTTCTCTAAATAAAGCACACACACCAAATGGTCCCTTATCTCACCTGTGCTCACAATATTGTCCAAAGTAGTTTTCTCCGCACTCACAGACATAGCCATGGGGTGAACCTGGCTTTCGTCGACACACTGACTTGTTCTTGCAAGGGTTCAGCTGGCAGGCATCAACGCAGCTCTCACCGTAGTAACCTGGAAGAACAGACAGACACCGCCATGCCAGAAAGACTACACATTTTCAGGGAACCCCTTTAAGAAAATGTGTCAAAGATGGGATAATTCTCTAACACAGACCAGAATTTATTAGAGTGTCTTTCAGTGCAAGCAAGCCCTACCAAATTATGCCCCCCCCTTAAAATTCTGCAACAAAGAAACCCAAAGGCCATGTTCAGAATACATTATGCAAACTGTGAAAGTTTTGCACTTTTATTTGATTTACATATTTTTGGCCTGAAGTATTAGTTCTGTTGACTATTGAATTAGGAAATTACTTTCATTTCCCAATGACTAGGTTTCTTGAGGAAGCCTTGGGTAAATGAAGACGTGCAAAGGTGACACGAGGAAGCAACTTGGGACACCGGGTGTCACTTTATAGTGCTCAATGCTCAGTCACTCCTGGCAGTAAGAACAATCGTTAAACCGTGGCCAAATTGGTAAGAAAACATTGGTGCTTGCAAAAGAGTCCCCCCCCCCACTTTACTGCTTTGTAAAAAGATTTATAACCTCAATTTGTTCAGATGGGTGTTTTTGCTTTGCTAAAGGCACAAACGAGTTATTATGTCAGGGAGATACAATGCAGGAGTAAACGTGCAGGAATAAAAGCACATGAATAACCTTGAATGCCAGTGGTAAAGTACCTGTGAGAAGGCTAAAGAAAAACAGTGGAAGAGGAACACGGAAAAAGAAACAAACTGGAAAAGAGAATAGAAGAGAGGCCAAGCAATGGTTAGAGACAGAATGGGAACAAAGGCTGCAGCCTGTGCTGCTTGTCCGCCTCCTACCTGGCTGGCACACACAAGAGTAGGTTTGCCACTTGTCCTGGCAGACACTGTTGTCTGGACAAGGACTGGAGTCACAAGGGTTGGCCACAGGACACCCTGCCTCCACGTTCAAAGCACTGCTGGGCTTGACTAACGCATTCCCTGTAGGTGTGTCGCCTAGGTGCACTCCCTGAAAACCAAATGAAAAAGGCATGTCAAAGGAAGGCTTTCCAGCAAAGAGGACCCGGATTTTATTTTATCTTTTAAAAAAGAACTTTGGCTTGAATTATTCCTTTCAGTTTTACAAAAGCATTCTTGACTCTATCTTTTATGCTGCCAAACACTTAGGTTTCCCAAGCAGTCAATATGTAAGAACCTTATGGCCATCCTATAGGCGTGGAACAGTGGTCACTGGGGGTGTAGAGGGGAAGGTATTTGTGAATTTCCTGCATTGTGCAGGGTGTTAGACTAGATGGCCCTGGAGGTCCCTTCCAACTCTATGATTCTATCTCCCACCGTAGAAAGTGTTCTGGAAAATCACCCATCAGCTCTTGCCAAGATATGCCATTGTTTTTCTCTCCAATGAAGCCCTGCCTCTCAGTGACTCAAGGCCCCAGCTATGTGACTCAAGACATACCTATCCAAAGAGAAGTTGTCCTTAGAAAAAGAGATACTTGCACTGCATCTGATATAGGGATTTTAATTTCCCATTTGTATATGTTGCCCATTTCTGAAGTACATCATGAATGAATGGAGCTTGTGGGAACTCACCTGGATGCAGCCCTCCAAACCACGATGCACTTTACCAGAATCGAAGATCCCCCCAACATGGAGGTGCTTAACTTTCAGGCCATGCAGCTCATTTCCAACAGCTATGGTGTCCTGAGAAAAGAAATCAGATAAACAGGAATTTCACACACATTGTTGCTTATATCACTTGCTTACAGATTAACGTCTCACCTTCCTGAAAGCTTTGTTCCATAAAGGTCAGAAGCAGTAACCAGAGTACTGCTGATTCCATAAATTCCTAGTCATTGGCCAAGAAAAGCACCATCAGCACTGGCCATACTTTATATGAGAGAGAGAGAGAGAGAGAGAGAGACAAAGAACATGCAGCCTCAAAGTGAAGAAGGGATTACGATTGACAGAGTATAATCCAGTCCTGTGCTTTCCCACAGTGTACACAATGTGCACCCAACCCACAGAGCTCACCTGGTAGAGTCCAAAGTCCAGATTGAGAGTGATGATGTAGCGTGTCTCTCGGCCACTGCGTACATCTTGTAGCTGCAACTGTAGGTCGTGCCACTTCCCATCATTCAGCTGCAGGTGGTCCACGAGGAGCTTGGTGATACGCCCGGAGCCCCTGTTCACCATGAAGGAGAGCAGGCCGGAGTCCAGCTACAGAGATAACAAAGCCAAAACAAACCAAATTCTTCCCAGTAAGCAAGGCCAAGGCAGTTCATGTTAGCCTAGCTCCTTGTTCCTAATTCATCACAGATGCTTTACATATTAGTAGGGAAGGGTGCTGAGTTCAGGCAGGCCTAAACACCTTCAAGATGAAGGTTAGACCCTCTCAGCTTTACACTTAGTAGTACTTTGCTGTGGTATACAACATCGTAAATTGCAGATTCCAAAAGAGACCCACTGTTATATTACTTGAGAGGCAATGTGTGGGAACCCTCGCTGCAGTAGCAGGCCATGGGTCAGTGTTAGAAGGCCTTCTTTAAATATAGAAGGGCCCTGGTTCAATCCCTCTAGGTTAAAAAAACCAAGGATCCAGTAGTAGGTGACATGCAGGACTGCTGTCTGAGACCCTGGAGAGTTGATGCCAGTCAGAGTAGACAATGCTGACACTGATAGACTCATGCCTGGCCTCAGCATAAGGCAGCTTCAGGTGTTCAAATGTGTGTTCAAAGCTGTTCCTTGTCCCGCACTTACAGAAGAGCTCCATTTTCCTTAAGAGGGCACAAACACATCTCAGGAGATTGGCTACAAGCTTTGGTAGCAGCAGAGTTTTCGGTGGTATACTTGTTGGCACTGGCACAGTACCTGGCACAGTAGGGTGGTGTACTGGCCTGCATGAGCCTGAAGCAACACTCCCTCCAGTTGGCGTGTCCGGAATGCTAGGCCCATATACCAGGGAGTGGAGATTTTCACTTCATTCTTGAAGTCCCAGTAAAGGATGCTGTTGCCTTGGAAACGGTGAGGATGATGCATGACTGGAAAAGGAAGAGTACAAAGGATGCAAGAAGGATTTTCATGCCCTTCAGAGACTTTCGTGCCATTAAGGACAGGTCACTGAACTGGGCCTGGAAAGAGGGGTAGAAGTTTATCCTTATATAGCATGCTTAAGAAAACAAGAGCCTTGATCAGATTACTAGTAGAAGTCTGATAGATCTAGGTTGAACTCTTGGGAAAGTAGTGCATTCTGAACCCTGGAAAATCTCTGCAAACTGCTACTTATTATCAATTTTGTACTACTGTGGAGCAGATGCCCAAGCAAAAAAAAAAGTGTTTGAAGTCAAATGTGTTTCTCTGTGTATAAAACATGTCTTAAGAGGCTCTGATGAAAATGTATGAGGCCAGAACAAAGGACCTTTTGAGCAGGAGATCTTTATGGGTACCCAGAGTTACACAAGGCAACACAGGACCAATGTGTAATCTTCTTTTGTGAAGGAATTCGTGTTATATGCAAGGCTTTCACTACTTCCCTCTGAAGAATAAACCCTGTAATTCAAGTAGTCCACAACCTAGCCCTGTCCCCTGCCAAAGGATTGTGACGAGTTTCTGTATCTTCCATACATGATGTTACCTTCGGTACCAAAACAACTGGGCATTTTTACTATTCAGAAGGAAGACCAGCAGCATTGATTGCTTGCCTCTCTCTAAAACTCAACTGCTGTTGCCATCATCTTTAGAAGACCTTAGAAATCCTGTTCCACTTTCTAACAGAGCCATTCTAGGGATAGCAGGCTACCCTTAATTTAAGTCATCTTCTGGGATGTGCTCCCATGAAAGCCCAGGCCAACGCTCCCTCCTTCACATTTGTTATTTCGCTGCTGCCGCCCCCCCCCCCCCCACTTACCATGCTGGCAGTCCTTGCCTCCAAAGCCTATGGGGCACTCACAGGTGAAGGTGGACCAGCCCACAGTGCAGGTGCCACTGTTCTTGCAAGGGTTTGAATCGCAGAAGGAGTGCTTGGCATGGCAACCTAAGAACATTTCAGACAAGCAGCCCCAATGAGAAAAAAGAGCATTTTTTTTTACTTGAGGTAGCATCTTGTTTGATCTCAGCTCCTAATTTTACTAGGCTATGAAACAGGCCCCAAACTTCAACAGCTCATACTAATAAAAGACAGGAGTATCTCTTGATGTCATAATCTACCTGGTTAATACATGGCCCTCAAGTGTTGCCTATCTTCTCAATTTTGGCAAATTTCACCAGCCACCACCTCAAAGGCCACATTCAGGGACCCAGGCTGTATTTCTGGCAGGTATATAGGCTCAAGGCAAATCACTAAGGCAGGACAGATTTGGGGTGGTGTCCCAAGAGCTGCTTGTAGGTTTCACATCTTTGGTCTATAGTTTCAGTCTATACCCTGACTTGTCCAGGCATTGAATAAACACAGGTATCCAGATTAGAGCCATATTAGATCCAGCCAAGCCAGCATGCATTTTCCCTAGACACCTCTCAGGTCAAATGAGCATGCATTTTCCCTGAGCCTCTCTCATATTCCAGGAGTCCTGACAGCCAGAGCTATGCAGAAGAGGGTCAGCTGGTATAATTACAGTAATAACTTGGGAAGTCATTCCACAGTTCCTCCATATGCAGATGTTTACTTGACTCCTAAACCATCATGCCAGCAATAACAAGCTCTTTGTAATTGTGCAGTGGAAAGGGAGGGAGAAGATGGGAGAGGAAGGGCCTTGCAAGGTCCATGGTTAAAAAGCTGACATTACCTGTGGAAGTCCCATTGTTTGCAATGAAGGAAGCCAGGTCAATGCGTTTACTGTCAATGTACAGATCTCTCATGCACCCCACAAACTCCCTGTGCTCAACAGGAAAATTCTCGGGCAGATTGGGGACCCCTCCGAGGAGCAAGGGCCCAGTGAGGTCCAGTGATCTGAAGGAAGAAAAGGCCCATAAGTGGCATTGGTGCAGTTTCCCTGCAGTGACTTTTTCTCACCATGGGTCAGGTTTCCACAACAGGTTGCCTTTAGCTAGGAATGGAAGAAGGGTAGCAGGTTGTTTGGTTAATTCTCGGCATAGACAGGAAAATGCAGAAGCTCCATGCACAGATTTTTCAGGGGGGATATTAATGCAGCCATAGGGCTTGGATGGTCCCTCAGCCAGGCATGCAGGATTTGGGACAAACCATTGGCAGCCAAGACTGCGATGGGACATCAAACTTTCCAAATATGAACTGCTTCATGTACCCAACTCCTTCTAGATTTATTTATTCTGAGATAGTTCTATTAGCATGGTCCATCTCCCCAGTTTTGGAGTTAGCATATATCTTTTTAAAAACCTCCAGCTGTGGCTTCTGAGTTTGGCCATTGACAAGTTTGACTTTTTATGCCCTGCTCCAGCCATCTCCCAGCATGTGTGGCAAGAGAACCTAGCCAGGCCCTGAACATATACACACACCAGACTTCAGTCTTTTCCTATACCTCCATGTTCTTAGGACTGGATTTCCCCCATATGCTCAGTCTCAAATCCACGCTGCTAGATGTACAGAGTCCTCGACAATACTGCGGTTTCATCTATTACCATGTACACGTAATATGACTCATTTTACAGGATTATCTCGAGGAAAATTGAGATTTGTAAAGTGCTTGGAACATCCAATGATTGTTGTTTTGGTGCTACTGTTATCTTACATCTACAAATAAGTAATCCACAATAACTACCAGATTCTCTTCTTGAATTTATAATCACTAACGCAAGTTTAGATTTAGATCATGATTTGGATTCACACATTTTCACCCAGATTCTAAATCCTGTTGTTTAGTGAACTGGAATGGAAGCGGTTTTAGGATTCTTATACATAAGTTTCACTAAATTAGGTAGGCATTGTACATGAGACAAACAGCAGCATACCAGGCCATTTAGCTTGGCACCCACTGTTAGATCTCCACCCAAGGAACCAAGGCACTGGTAGTGCTGCCATGGCCACTGGTGCAAGTCTTCCAGATTTGCACAGCCACCAGCTGAGTCCAAGGCAAATCCCTGAGATACTGGGATTGTGTCGCTGGGCCTGGTCTTGCTCCATGTGTGTCTGGTCAAGTACAAAATGTGGGAGGAGGGAGATGAAAGTTAAACCTATGCATTTTTTCCCAGCACTTGGACTAAAAATGTTGTCTATCCCCGCAGTAAACATATCACAAACTCCATCAACAGGAAGATCAGGAGCCTAAAACAATAAAGATCTTGAGCAGACAGACTAAATGTGATGGTAATCCATGAAGAAATGGGATCATACCTGCTGGCCCCCAATCCCAGCCTTCTTATTGGGAAGTCCTCTGGGATTTTCTAAATGGAGTCTATATTCATAAAACATTAGGAGAGCAATTCTATGCAGGTCTGCTCAGAATTCTCCCAAAATCTACCCAATGGGGCTTGCTCCCTAGGAAAGCATGCCAAGAATTGCCCTACGAACCATGCAGAGAAATACTTTATATATGTACAGTCTGTAGTTTCAGAGCAGAAAACTAGATCAACACATGCAGGCCAGCAGTTGGGCCAGCAGGTGAAATTCCACACCCCATCCATCAGATGGTTGTCCCCACAGTTTTTATTGTCTGCCCAGGGATGCCATTAGGAAAAAACAACTCAGTGTAAGGAGTCAATGCTATCCTGAAAAGGTAAAGGTCCATACACAAAACCTTACCCTGTTATGCTGAATTATTTATTATTAGACCTTTATTGCCTGTCTTCCTCTGAGATGTTTAAAGCTGGTTACATATAATATACGTATGTGTTAAGGATAGTGTCTCTCGGGATAAGGTGGGCATTCCTCTAATAGGTGAGAACTTCTTTGGGGGAGAGCTTTCTGCTCTATCGTCACACCTGTTCTTATTTGCTGCTCTCTTTCTCCATCTCTCTGGATGTTAGCTGCCCTCCTGGGCTTCACCCTTGAACACACACAACTGCAAACGTTCTCTGTCCCAGGGTCAAAACCCTCTGACTGCTTTTCTGCTGTTGTATAGTCTAAGGAGCTGGGTGACACAAACTGCATCTGTGCATTTTTGATGCCTCCATCGCCTAGGCTAGACAAGCAAATATCTGGAGACGACAACCTGCACAGATCAGCCTCTGTTTAAGTCTTTGAGAATTTCTGATCACTTGACAGAGGGGTGTGGCTTGTCACTGATCACATCACCACAGTCTGTGCTTCTCGTTCTTCAGTCTGTTCTCCAATCCCCACCTCAGTGTGAACTGGAGACAGAACTGGGGGGGGGGGGGAGCACAAGTGTGTCCTCTCTGGAATGCTCCTCTTCTGCTCATTACTGTCTAGCTAAACTTGCAGAACACTCACTTTTTGGAACTGGACTGTACCCCTTCCGCTGCACAGGAGTAGTTCCCAATCTCGTTGCCAAACTGCAGCGCCACAGATGCATCACATTTGTCCACCATTAGGATTGCCACCTTGTCTTTGGAAGGCCCCTGAACTGAACCCAGGGAGCTGATCTTGGGCTGAAACAATAAAGCAAGGACTAAGCAAGCATCACCCTAACACCAAAGCTTTGTTGTCCCATTGCACATTAATTAAGAAGAAGAAAAGATTGGATTTATACCCCGCCTTCACTACTCAAAGGAGTCTCAAAGCAGCTTACAATCTCCTTCCCCTTCCCCTCCCCACAACAGACACCCTGTGAGGTAGATGAGGCTGAGAGAGCTCTGACAGAAACTGCTCTTTTTCAAGAACAGCTGTGCCAGAACTAGGTCATCCAGCAGGTGCAAGTGGAGGAGCGGGGAATCAAACCCGGTTCTCCCAGATTAGAGTCCACACACTTAACCATTACACCACACTGGCTCTCAACTAAAGCCAAGCTACACATTCTGGGAAAGGATGTAGTGTGGTTCTCCACATACTGCACGGACATTGGAAGGCAAATGAGGGATAATTTATTTAAACAAATTAAAAGAAATTCAGCATATTTAAAAGTAGCCCTTGATAGACAAGGCTAGCCTAAAACCTCTCTTTCTGATGTACTAATTTTCCACAGGCAGAGAGGTTTTTTGGTATGGGGCATCCAATCAATCCCACATCAAAATAAAACAGTAAATAATCAGAGATGTCCTCCAAGGTGCAGATCTTGCAAACAACATAGAACAATATTTGCCTTATCATAATGTATTGTAAAGTAGTACCCATTCTCATGAAATGAATGCAAGTCTAAAACCTGGCAGTCACATATCTGCTGACAAGCCCAGAGAAATGTTGCAAATGCCTCAAATTAGCTGCACATTCCCCTGCTTTTCCTACAGACACAAGTGAGTTCCAACGATCACATATGTCACTGTCATCTAAGTTTGTTTTCAGAAATTTGCAAAATCCATCTTGGGTTGTACTCATTCATACGTGAATGTCAACAGTCAGCAAATTTTGGACATTCACTGTAAATAAGTTTCCCGACATCACTTCTGGGCTGACACCTCTGCAAGAGCATGAAACCCACCCTTTGCATCCTGATATGGTGGAAGTCTCTCAACTAGACAACAGGGAAGAGGCAGGTTGTCACAATGAAACAAATAAAAAAGTTAGAATCATAGAATCATAGGGTTGGAAGGTGTCTCCAGGGTCATCTAGTCCACCCCCCTACACAATGCAGGAAATTCACAAATATCTCCCCCTCCACATCCACAGTGACTGCTGTTCCACGTCCAGTTGAGAGGATGCTGCCCAAGAAATCCAAGAGCAAAACTGCATGTTACAAATAAGGGGCTACTGCCAAAAATGGCAGCTTGAGTGGAGTGCCCCCGCCCATCTGATTTAACTTACCCCAGGTCCTCATATCCTTAGGTGTATTTCCCAGTCTCCACCTCTAGAAGCCAATGATGTAGAACAGGAGGGGAGAAGCATGCATTGTTATGACAACAGGACGCAGGATAAGTTGGATTAGAGGTTATGGGATGGGGGGAAGTTGACACGGTTGCTATTTTCTATGGCAGCCTTGTGTTTTTTGTAATATGAAGTCATGCGTTAAACAGTGGTTTAGTGAATTGGCTGTCTTGAATACAACAGCTACTAGCAAGAGGAGAAAAAATTACTACCTGCCAATGCTCCTGAAAAGGGACAGCAGTGGAAACAGCTGGTATTTGCAGCGTGCTAGATCCAAACACAACCAAGAAACTGAACAGTAATAAATAAGAGAAAGCAAAAAGATACTGGCACCTACCTTGTTGTAATAATGAAGCTGCACTGTATGCCACTGCCCATCACTCACACCTCCTGGCACATGTGGGGTTACCACAGTGCTTGACTCACCTGCAAAGTAGAGCACCTTTTAAAAACCATCGATGCCCTGGCAGCCAGCCAGATAGACTTCATTAAACCCTAAGGGAGCACTTCAAATGTTTGGCAGCAACATTTCAAAACATTTCAATAGGGCTATCACATAACCACCGACACTGCGTTACAAGCAGAAGGGTAGGTAAAGATGCATAACTGTGAACATAATAGTACATACACTGTGAGCATAATAGTACATACACTGCACACAGGCACACAAAAGCACAACAAAATAAACAGGTTCCTTTCTTATATATGCTGAGGTGTTGATTTAGTGTTTTCAGCAACTCTTTTTGGCGGGGAGGAATTGATAAGGCACTCATGAGAACGTAAGAAAGAGCCATGCTGGGTCAGGCCAAAGAAGAAGAAGAAAAGAGATTGGATTTATACCCCACCCTTCACTTGGAGTCTCAAGAGTGGCTTACAAACTCCTTTCCCTTCTCCTCCCCACAACAGACACCCTGTGAGGTGGGGCGGAGAGAGCTCTGAGAGAACTGTCCTTGAGAGAACAACTCTGACTGAACTATGGCTTGCCCAAGGTCATCCAGCAGGTGCAAGTGGAGAAGTGGGGAATCAAACCCGGTTCTCCCAGATTAGAGTCCGCACACTTAACCACTACACCATCAAGTCCAGCATTCTGTTCATAGCTCAGCTTAAACATCAGAAGAAGGCACGAGCCCCCTGTACCTCTAAATGTGTGGGTTTTGGAGCCACTTCCTGCTTTGGTGTTAGTCTTTGCAAAGCTTTTCCAAACAGCAGCACTAGATATTGGGGAAAAATAGTCCCCACAGCCCAAGAACACTGGGCGTAAGTAAAACTTCTAAAGGTGATTCAGTGTAAGAAAAGATTGATAGATTTTTTATTGCATTAGTTGGTATGGAGGACAGCAGGATAAAAATTGGGTAAATAAAAACACTGGCTTGATCTGCACTTTAAAGAAAGGCAGAGGAGAGTAACACCCTAAAAAATAAGCAAAGCACCAAAAGTCCAGCCTCATGGTGTTGATCTGAAACTTTTCTTCTTCCTACCAAGCAAGGAAGCTGGTACGCTTAGACTCCTCGCCTGCATACCTTGATTATTATCAGCTCAGATGCTTTTAGAACCTTGGGGGTGATAGCCATTTCCTTCAGAAGCTCTATTAAAGACACTTTACATCTGACCACTGGTTTTTGAGGTCGGAAAATCTGTCAAAACAGTTGACACTTCAGACAGAACCAGATGAATAAGGGATGTGGTCAGATGTTTTGGTACGTCGCCTGGATATCTGTCTTTGAAAGCAGAGCTTAAAACAGAACATGGTTTCCCCCACTGATGCAGCTTGATCATTCATCCTGACACTAAAAGCATGCTTAAATAGTCCTTCGAGATACAATCTAATTTTAGCATTCATGACCTTTGGACCAGATGCGGTGTGAATATGCACATATGCACAGACATATGCACCCAAACGCTGCTGCACATACAAATATGTCCTCAAGCCAATGCATTCACATACCCTATGCCTCTCTCTCTCTCTCTCTGTGCCCTCATAACTTCCTAGTTTATGCTCTCTCATTCAATTACATTATCCCATGTCAAGCACAACATAGCACTTTCCATACATATCATCCTTCCAGTGCTAATGGCTGAATCAACAGGATGAATACTTATACAACATATAAAGCCCACAATCAATATATTGACACACAGATAAAGTCCACAAAGAGACACAAACTGACCAATTAATGTGCAGATACCAACACTCAGTCTCCCTTCAGGCAGAATTAAGGGACAAAGAGCTCCCAGGCTGAATCTTGTTTGTAAATCTGCTGACAATGTTCCCTCTAAGCTGTGGAGTCTTGTGAGCAAAAATGCTACTTTGTGAACTACTGGCATTAAAGTTGTGAGTGAGCAATTTGGCTAATGTATAAATTAGTTTGCTCTGGAAGCATCCTTCCTGAGCTAAGACAAAAATGTGTGAACTGGAAACTAAAAATCTGTGAGCTAGCTCACACTAATTTAGCTTAGAGGGAACACTGGTTGCTGACAGGATTTTCTAGACCCAGCAAATTGTGTTCAGCTCCTCCCACCTCCAAGGGGTAATCCCTGGTCATCCCCCCTCAGAGTTCTGGAATCCATCAGTGCTTCCCCCCCCCAGGTTCACTAGTATCTGATACTGCAGCCCTGTATTTCTAACCTCGCTTTCTCCTCAACCAACACATAAAACAGAAAGAAAAACCCTTGTGTGGCTTCCTTTCCCCCCACCCTATCCCATCCTTCTAATGGTAACATTTTGTACTCCATTGTAGAGTATTCTGCTCTTCATGCTGGCCCATCTCCCAATAGCCTACGCTTTCCTATTTAGAAATATGGCCACCATTTGTGAAAAAGGAATAGGCACCATATTCTGATGCTTTAAAGGACTCCACATACAAGAAAAATAAAGTCTTCTGAAAGAATTATTCAGTTGCTGTTTAGTTTTACTGGGACCTTATTCTGTGGTTTACTCAACATAATGAGTAACCCAGTCTTTGGGTTACTACATTCATCCCATACCTTTCTCCCCGGTGGGAGCTTACATCGGTTCTCTGTCCTCCACTTTATCCTCACAACAACACTGTGAGAAAGGTTAGGCTGAGAGAGTGTGACTGCCCCAAGGTCACCCAGCAGGCTTCTATGACACAAGTGAAGATTCGAACCTGGGTCTCCCAGATCCCAGTCCAACACTCTAATCACTACAGTGCACTGGCTCTCACTGTGGCAATTCCTTTTCATATACAGCTCTGTCCTGCCTTGATTATAGCTTTCCCCTTTTGGAAGCTCTTCCATGAGGGTGCCGTAATCTCATTGGCCGTACCCACCTGTAGAGTACTTCAGCTGCACCTGCCCATCCACGATCTCTACAGCCAGGAAGTCATGCTTCTCATTCAGACGTCCATTGTAGATTAGGAGGCCACTGTCCTCTAAGGTGGCGAATCTAACACAAGGGATGCAAGTCAGATGAAGGGGAAGAGTAAGTACTTCCATCCATGATTAATGGGATCAGATGCGCAACCACATTTTAGCACTGCCAGCATCTGAGATGAATGAGAGCTCTCCTGGGGAAAGGCTTCCTTGCAACTCGCTTATCTGGTACAATTGCCTTGGCAAGAGGGGAGCAACTGCCGTTGAGGAAGTATTTAACCTTGTGGAGCAGTCATTAATACAAAGTAGGGTATTTGGCAGGACTCTAAGTACTTAAAAGATCAGCAAATATTTCATAGGCAAAGTGCATCACAGCAGCCGTAGGCCAGCTAAAGCGGCACCTGTTGGATTCTGGTTATCATAGGTAGGAACTTGGCTGCCCCAAAGCCCTGTCAGAGAACACAGCGTTAGAGGCCCTTGCCAGATTAAAAAGGCACACCCACTGAGGAGATATTTGGCCACAGCTCATTCCTCTGACTGCCCAGAATAAAAGAGAAATCCTGAGCAATTATGAAGACTGTGCTTTAGAGGGCAGAAGACTGTCAACCACAGCCCCATAGAGGGTCATCAGTGGGCAGGTACAGATTGTGGACCTGCCAGCAATTTCACAAGGGCTGCTACCCCAAGGGGAAGGAGAAGTACTCAGCACCACTCACGGTGCCAGGCTTCAGTGCAGAGCTAAGGGGGGGGGGGGGGCAACAAGGCCTGCTCAGAGACACGTGCAAGGAAGGCCTGGCTGCTTTCTGGGGAAAAAAGCAGTTTCAGGATAAGATGACTCTGAGAGGAGAAGCAGCAAAGGGTGGGGGGGCTGCTTCACCCTTTCAGCTCCTGCTCTTTTTACTCTCAAAGTCTCCTTTCCAGAAGTTGCTTCCTGTCCCCCCCCCCCCCAAAAAAAAGTTTCCAGGAGAGAATTTAAGAGGGCAAGTGCATCTCTGGGTCCTGCAAAGGACAAAACAACTTCTTCAGGGAGGGGCATTAGGGATGGGAAAATGAGTATCGCTCAGAACTTCCCCATCCCATAACTCTTTTTCATTAAAAAAAAACCATCAATAGGAGCTTCATGTTCACGTAATGCCTCATTAGGCTTGGAGAATAAACAGGAACAACCTAGAAACAAAACTGCCTGAAAACAGAATGGTGCTCCGGAGTCTCAAGAGAAAGGGCACGGCCAAAGGAAGTGTTTTGTGCGAAGGGTTTTGTGCGATTACTAAGCAGGCGGTATTGCCTTAGGGTGGCCAGCTCCAGATTGGGAAACTTCTAGAGATGTGGGGCATGGAGCCTGGGGAGGGGAGGGCTTGACGAGAGGAGAGGAGGGATATCAACTGGGTATGATAGCACAGAGTCTGCCCTCTCAAGATGCCATTTTCTCCAGAGGATCTGATCTCTGTAGTCTGGAGATCTGCTGTAATCCCAGGAGACCTCCAGGCCCCATCTGGAGGCTGGCAACCCTATATGAAGGGAGCTTTGACTCTTGAAAGCTCATACCCCAGACAGTTTGTTGGTCTCTAAGGTGCTCCTGGACTTGAATCTAGCTGTTCTGCTGCAGACAAACACGGCTGCCCTCTGAGGCTATCTGGATCATCCAAGTTGCTCCAACCAGATAAGCCCCATCGTGGCCCCATGATCATGAGGTAAACTTACGAGAGGGAGAGGGTGAGGTGGAACCTCTGGCGCAGTCCTCGGAACATGATGAAAGATTTGGGGGGGAAGGAGCGTGTGGATACTTCACAGTAGGGCTTTTCAAAGCCCCCTGGCGGGCACTGGCACAGGAAGCCGCCATCTGCAGAGTTGGTGCAGGTGCCTCCATTCCTGCACACGCCAGGGACACAGCGGCTCGTCCGGCTGTCCACTTCGCAATTGTCACCTGTTGGGAAAGAGCAGGAAAAAAACAGATCAGAGGGGGGGGGCTTCTGGATATAGAAGAGGCAAACCCCGCAGAGAGTATTGGACTGCAACTCCTGGCCTGAATATTGACAGGAGAGGGAGACAGCATGTCTTAGCCGTAGTTTCCATCCATCCTTTCTACCATGTTTGTATGGCTGCAGTGAGGCCTTTAACTTCCCTCAGTATGATACATGCCTCTGTTTAATCATGTTCTACAGTAAAATCCTGCTCTACCATAGAGGTGTCCTTGTTTCAGAACCCATACTCTAGAGGGCAGATACATAGCCCACATCTACCTAAATATGCACAGAGGAAACCCATGAAAACCCCAAGCAAGTCCCTTCCTTTATGTTCCATTTTTATCTTGAGGCGCTTGGTTCAATCATCTCAAAAAGCTTTAAGTCTCTTGAGAGCTGATACTGAAGAGATCAATTGCTCTATATTTAAGGCAAATACTTGTTAATTTCCCCATTCTCAGAGCTTGACCTCACCCAAAGCCGCCTTCCTAAGGAAAAAGATACTGTGCCAGGAGCTAGCTTGCAGCCAGTTTCTGAAGGGCATCCCGTGTCAGCAGATCTCTCAACAGCATGACACTGCCTCACACCCCATCCTTATCCTTCACAGAGAACTAGCTACAAACTTCCAAAGAGCCCCAGGGTCTGTAGAACATGCTCTCCGACTTAGGGAGACATGTGAAGAACAGAGCCCCTCTGGAGCTTTGGTTTTCCCAGCCACTGATACTCAGCCGCTCTGAGCCCGCCACATGGCGAGGAGGGCAGGATACAAATCTCAACAAACAAATAAATAAATAAAAGAAAGAAAGATCCCTTTTGCCAGTATTGCAGGTCTGGAACCTGTGCTCCCGTGATATTTCTAATGGCAGAGCCGAAATGCCTACACAAGAATGTCAAATAATCTATGTGCTCACCCCACCCCCTCTCTGAGGGAACATCTTCCTCAGATATGTTTTTCTTGATGAGAAAGCAGGTTCTCTGACTGAAAAGTAAAGAGTCAAAGTATTATGATGTAATAAATAAAGTGATTTTAACTAATACACAAAGATATAGACAAGGCAGACTCAGTGAGGAATCACTAGTTGAAATTAAATCGTTTGGATGTTTTGACTATACTGAACAAAGCACCTTAAACTCAACACAGGAACTTCCAACAAGAATATAAATTATCAAACTGCCTATCTGGAGGTATATTCTTCCCAGGTTTCAACAGGCCACATTTCAAAGCATATCTGTGAAAACTGCCCGGGATGTATCCCTGTATGTCCCTCAGCTCTTCATACATCAAAAGACTTGTTTACTAACACAAGCATCTCCAGAGTCCTCCTCTCCTGGGGAGTAATCATTAGCTGGTTAGTGAATGAAATACCAAGGACATCAATCCAGAGAGAAATGTTCAGCAGGGAATGTGGTTAAGAGTTAGTATGACAATGCAGTGGCACTGGCAATTTCACCACCATTCTTGCTGACAATGGAAGCCGCCGTGTGCGGGGAGAACCCTAAAGGGCGTGGGGGATTCTACTGAGTTACTTTTAAACTGGCCAGGTAGGAGCCCTAGAAGGTTTTGATGGATGAAAGCTCATGTTCTCATGTTGCAGTGGGTATGTGTGTACCCAATGTGCGTTCACTTTGCAGTTGGAACCAGACACAAGTATCTGGATAAATGTAAGGTGTGTATCCTGCATTCAGCTGTACATACATTGGATGTAACATAAGGATTACTCAACACACATATTTAAAAAATCAAGTGTACCCTATATAGATCGTATGTGCATCCGCTGTAACTTTGGAAAAGGTCTATAGTCTCTGTTAAAAGAGTGCCAGTAATGGATGAAAGGGTTTTTTTTCTTTAATTAAACAACTAAATTTAAAAAGTGCAATTTAAATTTAGTGCAATTAATAAGTGCAATTAAATAAATGCCCTAAATAAGTGCACTAAATAAGTGCAATTAAATTGCACTAAATTAAATATAGTGCAATTAATAAGTGCAATTAAATTTAAAAAGTTTCAATTTAAAAAGTGCAAAGAGGTTTACAAAATTATAGCCAGAACATAACCCACTGACTTAAAAATATCAACCACTTAATCAGTAGAACTGTAATAAAAAGAATGAAAAATTCTGATCACCAAAAGCATTTTTTTAAATACTGTTTTGAGTGCCTTTGAAAGAATAATAGGGAGCCAAACACATTTCCTAGCTGGAGGATGGGAGGGCATCTCCAGAGCTACAACAAACAACATTCTATTTCTTATGGAGGACAATCTTTTCTCCCTATAAGATAAGATGGCATATTGAGGATTGTCATATGGGAGGAGCCATGCCCTGAGTTAATCAGGACAGAACCCATTTGGATCTTTAAAACCAGCACCAAGAACTGAGCCCCCAAACTAGCTAGAAGCCAGTGCAGGAGTTTCAAAGCGAGGGACATATGAGCATGCCAGTTTGACCCCATCAGTAACTCTGTAGTGACATTTTGTACTAGCTACACTTTTAGAACTTACTTTAATGGCAACACCCCCACCATCCCCAATAGAGAGCATTATAGTAATCCAATCCGGAAATCAATAAAGGAGAAATGGCTGTGGCTGGGTCCCTACCTTCAAGTAATGCACATCTGTTTAACTGAGCATCCTGGGCTGCTGCACTATGTAAATATCCAGGAGCAAAGCCAGATCCAGACACAGCCCAAAAAGTATTGCATTGAGTCAGGAGTGAAGCACACTGCAAAGCTGTTCATAGCAGCATTACCGATGGGAGTCAACACAGCAAAACTAGTGATGCTGTAATCTGAAAAGGCTGAATGATGCAGGTGGTGTAAGAAACCATCTATCTCCCTGTTTTAGTCTTCTGGATTTACTATAAGGATCCCCAAAGCAAAGCAATTGTCTCTTGTGATCTACTGTTACGGTGTAATTTGCAGCTTCTCAGGCCTTTATTACTGTTGATGACAACACCTTCCAGAAAATAGCTTTATCACTTCCCCCCCTGTAAAGTCTATCAGACTTGTAAACATTCACTCATCTGGTGACCTGTGTCAAGTAAAATCACCTCCCGATATCTAGCTCGACTGATAGTAATAGGTCTTGCAAGGCAGCACCTTCTGTGCAACCCCACAATATGGTAATCAATGGTGACACATATTTCTGGGCAGGAAATCACTCTTGTAGCACTTTAAAGATTAACAAGCTTTTATCCCAGTATATATTTCATGGACTAGAGCCCACTCAGTCAGAAGCTTGTGATGGGCCCTCCTCAGACGGACCTATATATTATGGCTGTAACCAGCAAGGCCATGAAATGCTTAAGTTTTATAATCACATGTATCATATAACTAATTCTGAACTTGGCCTTATTGTTGTTTTTATTATAAGCATAGGCAGCTTCAAGAGAGGACTGGATAAACAAATGGAGCAGAGATCCAACAGTGGCTATTAGCCACAGGTATAGATGGAACACTCTGTCTGGGGCAGTGATGCTCTGTATTTTTGGTGCTTGAGGAGGGGAGCAACAGTGGGAGGGCTTCTGGAGTTCTGGACCCACTGGTAGACCTCCTGATGGTACCTGAGTTTTGGCCACTGTGTGTTGGACTGGATGGGCCAATGGCCTGGTCCAACATGGCTTCTCTTATGTTCTTATGTTCAGGCCTCAGTGTCATGCCATGGGGCCAGAGACTGTCTTTCATTTCAAGTCCTCTTCAAGAAATAGATGTAACAAATAAAAAGTTTAAAAAAGAAGGTTAACCCCCCAGTGGAGAAGCGATATGTGTACCTGCTCACACACTGGAGCTTTAAAAAAGAATGCTGACAGAGGTTTCATGAGATCTCAGTCAGTATTATGGAGCATTATTAGCAAGAATAAGGGGCAGCTGGGGAAAGGGAGAAAGTGCTGGCAGGAACTGTGGGGCCACAGACAGAGGACATGGCAGGGCGGAGGAGGCAAGATGATGGGGAAAAGAAGAGGTGGCAGCAATGGGGGAAGAAAAGAAGGTGGTGGAAGGGTAAGGAGAAAGGAGAAGGAGGCAGTCATGGGATGAGCAAGATACAGGAAGCAGGGACCAGTAGGGTGATGGGATCTCCCCCATGTCCGCATGGGTCTTGTGTGTGTGTTACAGTTCTAGTCAATGCGTAGAACTGAAGGCAGGCTCTAGATCCCAAAAGTTTGTGCTGGAATAAAAATGTACCATGTTTTTAAAAGTACCGCAAGACTTGTGTTTATTTTCACACATTTACTATCTCTCATTTCAAGTCCTCTATAGGAAAATGTCATTGACAGTCCTATCTCCTCTCCTTTTGCTGGTACAGGGCTACCAGAGTACTTATAGTGAGTAAGGACATTATCACAGAGAGATTTTGCTCTGTTCTTTCTGTTATACCCAAAAGAGCTACTGGTTCTGTATGCAGGTTCTAACTGACCACCACATGGAGGCTGTGTGAGGAGCCATCCGGACAGGAGATTGACTGTACCCAGCGCCAATCATAGTGTAGATCTGATGGCTTGCCTGTGCCAGGCAGGGATGTCCTTTTGCCACCTCTGAAAAGTCTCTTGATAATTCTCTGCTCAGAGGTGAACTTTTCCACAGGTGCTAAACAGGAGAGATCTGCCCCGATGCCTCTTGCTGTTTGCCCGGATGGCCACTTGGTGTCACTAACTGCCATTCAGTGGACATAGATCAAGATGGGAAGCATTTTAGTCTGTCTGTAGCAGGAGAGAAGAGTAAGAGCCCAGTGGCACCTTAAAGACTAACATCTGAAGAAGTGGGCAGTGACTCACAAAAGCTCATACCCAACCACAAATTTTGTTAGTCTTTTAAGGTGCTATTGGACCCTTACTCTTTTCTACTGCTATTCAGTGCTGTTGGAACCTCAGCAGAGCTGTCTAGAGTTCATTTGGGCCCTCCTTTTGACAAGTTGAACTCTTCACTGTTGACAACCAAGACAGGAAATGTCAGGGTTGCTGTAGAGTCTTCTCTGCTGCCTGGAGATGTAGGTATGGGGAAAGAGGGTTTCTCTCCCCATTCAGTGATGTGTCATTGTGCAAAGGAGACTGTAGCTTTTTGATGTAGCTGAAATGAATTCTTTCAGTCTCTTTGTAATTGTTGGCAAGGCTCCTAGGAGGCCTAGGCAGCATAGCAGGCCTTAGTCCAGATACCTCCCTTTTTGCTAAAGTAGCAAGTCCAGCCCTCAATCATCAATTGGTCAGCAGTGGTTCCTGGAGTGTGGTGCAGGCAGGAAACATCCTTGTCTCCACCACTGTGCACTGATGCAGTGTGAAGGGAAAGACAACCCCTTACTGTTAGCAATGGGAAGCAGCAATGGAGCTGGTGCTGCACCCACCCCAAGAACCACCACTGCAGTTGATAGATCATATCTCCTAAATCTGGCAAAACCTTATTTGGGGTGTGTCCCTCCAAGCTTCCATAGATCAGATCAGGGATTGTTGAGGTATGGCAAAAGGAAATATCTCTGATCAACAGAAGATGGAAAGGAAACAAAGAGCACTGCCGGATTCACTTCTGCTTAAGAAACAAACACAAGCCAGCAGCAAAGAGAAATCCAAGAAGCTGGTCCTGCCAATTAAATTACAGCCAGGAAAGACACAGTCTTTGAGGTACAAAATACTTAAGCTGTGGAGTCTTGTGAGCAAAAATTCGACTTTGTGAGCTCCTGGCATTAAAGTTGTGACTATGTGATTTGGCTACTGCATAAATCAGTTTGCTCTGGAGCTGTCCTTTGTGAGCTAAGACAAAAATGTGTGAGCTAGGGGCTAAAAAACTGTGAGCTAACTCACACTAACTCAGCTTAGAGGGAACACTGCCAGTGACTCCCACCTTCCTTTTGCATGTAGCCTCTGTAGCCAGAGGAGGCGAGCTGTTTGGGGGCCAAGTATGGAGATGCCTGGCTGGGAGCTAAGGGGCATGAGGACCCTTTTAATATGCTGAACGGTATCCAGGAGGGGGCCTCTGCTAGAATGAAAGCTGGGGATGAGGCAGTGCTAATCAGGGCACCAATAAAGGTCTGTCTAGAGAACCAAAAGACAGAGATTGCTGCAAGCTAGACCCCTCATGCCACAACCCACTTGGCAGTTGCCAGTCATGACAGACAACAATTGTTAAGGGGAGAGGAGTGAAGAGTGGCAGAGAAGAAACCCATCCTTTATTAATTTATCTGAGAGAAACTAGGCCAAATATCATGTGCTTAAGAATCATTCTGCCTCTCTGTTGCCAGCAATGGAGGCTTATAACTACCCTCACCCCTTTCCGTAAGTCCCACGAACCAGCTATCCCAAATCTAAGTTCCAAGGAGTACTAATGGCAGGCCCATAGCTACAGTGAGGTATTTTGGGGCCTGGCCCCCTGACTTCCTGCCAAGGCCCCTGACTTCCAAGCAGCCCCCAGCCCTTCCCCGGCTCTCTGGGCCACCTGGAGGACTCCCCATCGCCACCCCTTCCCCAAACGTGGCTTGCTTCCCTGCGCAGGCAAGCAGAGTGCAAATGCCGCAAAAGTGAGTTTTTTAAATTTTATTTTTATTTTATTTTTTATTTTGTGATGTCAGTGCCCCCTGATTTAAAGACCCCCCAAATTACAAAATCCTGGCTACAGCCCTGACTAGAAGAGGAAGAAGAAGAGATTGGATTTATACCCTGCCTTTCACTACCCAAGGAAGTCTCAGAGCGGCTTACAAACTCCTTTCCCTTCCCCTCCCCATAACAGACACCCTGTGAGGTAGGTGGGGCTGAGAGAGCTCTGACAGAAACTGCTCTTTTCAAAGAACAGCTCTGGCAGAACTATGGCTTGCCCAAGGTCATCCAGCAGCTGCAAGTGGAGGAGTGGGGAATCAAACCTGGTTCTCCCAGATTAGAGTCCACACACTTAACCACTATACCAAACTGGCTCACTAATGACTGTGGGATCTTAACTATAAAATGCTGTCACCATGTATCTCATGCTGTCCCCATGTATCTGAAGAAGTGAGCAGCAACTCACGAAAGCTCATACCCAACCACAGATTTTGTTAGTCTTTAAGGTGCTACTGGACTCTTGCTCTTTTCTGCTGCTGCAGACAGACTAACACAGCTACCCGTCTTGATCCCTCATCCATGAGGTTCACCTAACACCTTCCTTACTTGCCTTTAGGTGCCAGGCTCAAATGTTTCTTTTGACCCAGGATGTTAATTGAAGGGTTCATCTTTTAAACCTGTTTTTTATGGACTGTTTCTGGCCTGAGACTATTATATGAATATCAGTTTGCACTGCTGAATGTTATTTTATGCTGTTTTGGTACCCTGGCTATTTTTTATGTGTTGTGTTTTTATGGCTTCTAAAAAAAAAACGACTGTGTGTTTATGTGTGTTTATGGCTAGTTGCTATGTTGTGGTTATATGATTTCATTGTACCTTTTTGTTTGTGTCCCACCTTGACCAGGTCTCTGGCGAGGCAGCATAGATTTTCTAAATAAATAATAATATTACAAGCAGAAGAATCATCCCAAACAGCTAGTTAGATGGAGATCTGACAGAAGGTAGCTGCTTTACCCTGGATCATCAATGATTTTATTGTATTGAATTATCTAAATGTTTTAATGTGTTTTAATGGTACCCATGTACCAACTCTGTAAGCCACCCTGAGCCTGTTTGCCGGGAGGGAGGGGGTATAAATTGAACCAATAAATAAATAAATCAACCTGCAGGTAGGGCCTGGAGATTTCTTGGAATTACACTGATCTCCAGATGACAGAGATCAAGTCTCCTAGAGAAAAGGGCTGCTTTGGAGGGTAAACTCTATACCCCGCTGAACTCCCTCCCCTCGCCAGCCTCTGCCCCCCAAACCTCCAGGAATCTCCCAAGCCAGACTTGGCAAGCCTGGTTCCACCTTCCATCTATTAGTATCCATTCTGCTTCTGTTCAGTATGCTCAGTTTAGCACATCGAAGAGCACTCCTTCTTTGCAGTAGTTCCTAGGAAGAGTGGCAGAAGCAAGCTCTCTTTCTCCCCCCCACCCTCTGATTTCTTGCTTTGTTCCTGTCCACTTGAATATGGAAAATGGAGAGATGCTGGGAAGTGACAGGGAAGCAAGCACATTAACCCTTTTCTTAATGTGTGCTCACACTTCAAACACTCAGGGTTAATTACCATTGACTTTGCTTATCTCTTCACCAGCCAGGCAAAGAGGCCCGCCTCTTTCCCCTGTCAGCCACAATCTCCAAAGTCCTTTCGGTAGGGGGAGGGAGGCAGGCTGGACGGCAGAAGCCAATAACTCATTCTCTAGCCGTTTTGTGAACTGGCAGCTTCTGGCTCTGGTTTTCTCGCTCCTCTGTCCCGTGAACATGTGACCCATCCAGTAGACCAAAGCCACATGGGCTTGGTGTGGACAGGGACATATTAATGGCTGTCTCCACAGCGTGAATCATCCATATGTGAATCTAGATTAAGGACCTTCTGTGCCCATGAATAGTTCTGTCCTGTTTGTGAAAATGGTAATGTCACAGTTCTGTGCCTGTTTCTATAGAATAAGGCCCACTGAATTCAGTTGATCTTACTCCAGAGTAAACACACTTAAGCTTAGGTAGTAATTCTGTGCACAGTTCAGATGCTTACATTTCCAAGCAGCTGAACTGTGCACAGGCTGCAATTCAACAAATGCTTACTTGGCAATAAGTTCCAGGGGAGTTACTTCTGAGTAAATACACTTGACTCAAGCTGCATAAAAGTGCTATTTTTCCTCCCCCTTTCAACACTTTATCAAAGGAATTTCTGTCTTCTTTCTACATGGAACTCAGGATGGTCTTGCAGAGGGTTACATCTATTCATTCCCACAACAAGGCTAGGCTGAAAGCGCACCTGTGGCATATTAGATAAAAGTGTTTGACTTGGACTTGGGAGATCTGGATTCAAATCTCTGCTCAACCATGATGCTCTCAGCCTCATCTTGAATCAGTCGTGGATTCCCAGAGTTAAAAACTGCTCAGGATTTTCATAAGGATGTCACTGAAACAAGACCCACCTGTGACTCAAGGGACTTCCTGGGAAGAAGGGTAAATTAACTGATGGAGTGGGATGAAATGGAGACTTAACCAATATTACCCATTGAACTTCATGCTGGAGCAGAGGGCTGAATTCAAGTTTCCCACATGCAACACTGTAGCTACTTCCACACCTATTAAAGGTAAAGATTGCCCTTGCTCGAAAGCCAGTCGAATCTGACACTAGGGGATGGTGGTCATCTCTGTTTCCAAGCTGAAGAACCAGTGCTGTCCGAAGACATTTCTGTGGTCATATTGCCGGCATGACTAGACACTGAGGCGCATGGAACGCTATTACTGTCCCACCAAAGCAGCACCTATTTATCTACTAGCAATTTCTTGCTTTCAAACTGCTGGGTTGGCAGGAGCTGGGGCCAGGGACGGGAGCTCACTCCATCATGTGGCACTGGGGTCTCGAACTGCTGAACTACCGACCTTCTGGTCTGCAGCTCAGCGTCTTAACCTCTGAGCCACCGCACCACACCTATTACCCCTCTGCACGTCACTCCTTGGCAAATAGAAGGGGAAGTCATGGAAGCAGTGACAGACTTCACCTTCCTAGGATTCAAGATCACTGCAGATGGTGACTGCAGCCATGAAATTAAAAGACGCCTGCTCCTTGGAAAAAAGCGATGGCAAACGTAGACAGTATAACAAAAAGTAGAGACATCACCCTGCCAACAAAAGTCCGTATGGTCAAAGCCATGGTATTCCCAGTAGTGATGTATGGCTGTGAGAGTTGGACTATAAGGAAAGCCAAGCACCAAAGAATAGATTCTTTTGAATTATGGTGCTGGAGAAGACTCTTGGGAGTCCCTTGGACTGCAAGGAGATCAAATCAGCCGATCCTAAAAGAAATCAACCCTGACTGTTCCCTGGAAGGCCAGATACTGAAGCTGAAGCTCAAATACTTTGGCCACCAAATGAGAAGGGAGCACTCACTGGAGAAGACCCTGACGCTGGGAACGATGGAAGGTCAAAGAAGAAGGGGACGGCAAAGGATGAGATGGTTGGACGGTTTTACTGATGCAACTAACATGAAATTAAGCAAACTCCAGAACACGACAGAAGACAGGAGGGCCTGGCCTGATGTGGTCCATGGGGTCGCGAAGAGTCCGACTCGACTGTGCAGCTGAGCAACAGCAACATATCTCACCTAATTCAATCATGCCTGCTATTGTAATTCACCTGCCATTATCATTTGCCTGCTAATGTCATTCAACATCTGAAATCACTCTGCTTTCCAGTAAATAGGACTGATGGACTCCCATTCTAGCTGTATGTAAAGAAGCAAGCAGTGACTCATGAAAGCTCATCCCCTGCCACATATTTTGTTAGTCTTTAGGGTGCTACTGGACTCTTGCTCTTTTCTACTGTAGCTTCTATATCACTCTGGTTCTCACTTGTTTCTGATCTTTCCCTTCTTTGGATCCAGAGGTCCAAAACACTACAATTATGAAAACGAGCTCAAGGTAATCAAAGCAGTATTCACTGCTCTACCAGACCCTGACCACCATCTTGCTAACAAAAATTCAAAACACAGGCCTTACACTGGCCAAGCTGTCTTGCATTCCTCTTGTGATAAGACTCGAGATCATCTAGAGCAGTACGCAGCATCTAAACTGGGGTTCTATTTTGGAACACTGGCAGCTCAGGATAATTTAATAATTGAGCCTAACCATGTTCACTGGATAGCACAGCTCACTGATTTATGCAGAAGACGCTTCCGTTTAGGACTGTAGTCTGAGGGAGAAAAACAGGCCACAAGAGATGTAGAGCTGCTGTCATTCTCTGTATTTTTTTCATCTTCTCTTCCTCACATCATCTGGTTTAACACCACTGTGTGACAGGAATCTGGAAACTGTCAAGAAAGGAACCCGTCTGTACAAAAACATCTTCTTGGGGCTGACCCCATAGCAACATTGTCTTGCCTCAAAGCACACTCTCCCTGCGTACAATTCTTTTCGGTTGCCTCCTCTTCGCTTTGCAGTTGCTATGCCCAGATGCCAGCCCTTTGATTCTCCTGAGTCTTGTTTCAAGTTTACAGCTCAGGAGGATTTAAGAAATACAGTATTTTCTTTTTAGTGTGTGATTGTTCAAAAGCAAATCCATCCCAACGCCCCTCCTGAAATCATCTGGTGCAGTATATTCCGTCGCTGCATGACGTTGAATTGTGCATTGCCCTGCTTCCAGCACACATCCTTCACTGTCAGCAGCAGGCACAGGGCATGAAAAATGCCAAGCCAGGGAGCTCTTGCCATCATCTCTGGCAGGGAATGCCAGTGGGATGAGAAGAATCCAGTAGAAGCAGCCCCTTCCCCACCTTCCCTGCCTGCTACTGAAAGGTTTGTATGTCCTGAGAGGAATTTGAGATGGCTGGATTGGGCTGCTCCTGTCAGCAGTCCTGAGGGCACAGCCAAGGACTTGAGACCATTTCTTCTGTTCATTCTTTTATCCAGGGCTTTTTTTTCTTTTTCTTTTGTAAAACATGGGGTGAGGGGGAAGGTGCCAGTATACATATCTAAAGTTGGGCTGATTTCCACCAATTCCTCCCTCCCTTTACAGATCCCCACTAGGCTGTTCTCTGGCTGAGTGTGGTGGGCTGACACACAAAGATCAGGACTTGGAAGAGCCTCCCCCAGGTGCCAGTACTCAGTACTGGTGAGCACTTTCACCAAAAAAGCCCTGGCTTTATCCTTCCAAGAGACCACCCAAGGAGAGAATTCAGTTGGGACAGCCCTTCCCCCCCACCTACTGAGAGATATGTAGGGTTGCCAGGTCCCCCTGGCCACTGGCAGGGGATGGAGGGGGGTAGGGTTGCCAGATCCAGGTTGGGAAGTTCCTGGAGACTTGGGGATGGAGCCTGGGGAGGACAGGGACCTTAGTGGGGTATGAGGCCACAGACTCCACCCTACAAAACATCCATTTACTCTAGGGAAACTAATCTCTGTAATCTGGAGGTGAACTGCAATTCTGGGGGATCACCAGGTCCCATGTGTGCTCTGAGGGTAGAACCAGGGAGCAGAAGTCTCTGGAGCTATTCTGGGTTTAATCTTTAAAGAGTTTAATGCCCTGGATCTACAAACTTGTTGGGCACAAGCCCTTGAGAGCCCTAGACTCATCTCAACAAGAGCTGCTTACAGTCCCAGCCCTGAAGAAGGTTAGGATGGTTTCAGCCTGTACACAGGCTGTTCTGGGGCCAGCCCCAGGCCTTTGAAATGGGTTGCCAAGAGAAGTGTGGGATGGGCCACCTCTGGTGTTCATCAGGGGGGGAAACTGTACCATTGAATTCTTTGAAGGAGCATTTGGGAACTGATCTGCTGTTGTATTGTTTCAAATTGTTTGTTTTAATATTCCTGGTTTTATCTGTACGGTCAGAAGCAATTTTGAGTGCTTGTCAGAAAAGCGGCACATGCTATTTTAAATAAATATTTTACTTTCTCACTTTAAACATTCGCTACAGAAGACACTGGTGTGAGACCAGTATTTCCTTCAGCAGTCAATGGGTTGTAGCCAACAAACGGCATGTAGAGCAAAGTTCATGGACTTAAAGTTCATTGACTATATCTTCCCCCTCCCCCTCTTGCCTCAGAGGCCCCTAGGATTCTGTTCCTCAAAATCAGGGGATCTTCACAAGCCTGGGGGCAGTGTCCTGCGGGAGGGGGAATTGCTAAAACTGGCCAGTCCACCTCTGCCAACGAAAGTGCCCTTCTGAGGGTAGGAAACAGCGTTTGGATTCAACCCATAATGTGTAACGCTGCCATGAAAATACTTTGTTATCTCTGATGACAAAGGCAATCCTGGTGCCCGTATATCTAGCAGTCTCCCCATTCCACTGCCGTAGCAGTTACAGCTGCGCTTCTCAGTCCTGAGCAGACTGGCAAGAAGCAAAACAGTTCCACGTGTCCCTAGGGGAAAGTGTGGTTGTAAAGATTTATATCTCCAAGCATGGCTGGCTGTGCTGCTATCTCTATCCCTCGCTTTCTAATCTATCCTACTTACTCACCCTTATAAAGAAGGCCTCTTGGGAATTTTGGAACAGTGGTCTGTCCAGAAAGCATTTCCACAACCTCTGCAAAGCAGCCTAATCATGGGACATGCCCCGTACCTGCTAACCATTGCTACATTATTTTTTTCCGAACTGGATCCCTAGAAAGCACAGATTGGCTTTGGCTGGGGTCTGAGGAACTTGACACCCTGTGGGGAATTCTGCATTGAGGGTGGTCTTGTGTCCCTTTGTGACCAGAGCAAAGTAAAATCCTAACATAATAAAGTATAGTGCTGTATAAAGGCATAAAGAAATACTAGACTCACTGAGCTGGCAGATGGAAAAGGTGATAACTGTATTAGAAAAATTCATTAGAAAAATGATTTCTAAGGTTAAACCTAGTGGTGAAAGTAGTCAGTAGTGGATAGGTATGGGGTACTGGAAAAGCAACTTTATAGAAGTTCCAGCAAGCATATAATCCATTTCTGTTACTGAGCTGGACTTAGATGGGTTCAGAGTTCAGAAAATACGTTTTCAGTCCCATAGGACTTCATAGAATAAGACAGTAGTCGTAGCACAGGTGTCTCCAAACTGTCCTGCAGCAATTCTTATTCAATTTGGCCATTAAGCACAGGGAACATGGGGAGGACCTGAAGCATCTTGGGCTGTGCTTCGTTGCCTAAGAGGCATAAGGAGCAGATGCAAGAATCACACCCACCTCCTCCACTTCTGCATTAATCATGTCTCTGATGAATAATTGATAGACAGAATGTACCCTGATAAGATCCATGTGGAAAAGTCTTGGAGAACATGATTCTGATTGAGTTAAAAGGGTGACATTATTAGTGGGGTGATAACTACAAGCGATTGTTGTGTCTGCTCTTTATGTGTATGTTTGATCATTGGGATGTGCCGAACGATTATGACATGCCCAGGCTATGCAGACCACCTACCGGCTTCATGGGTTATTCTTTCATATGCCTACTCCCTCTGCCTAACCCATCATTTCAGTCTCCTTGCTTCTAAGGTTTTCTCTACCCGCCCCCCAAGCCATACCTCCACTTTTTTACTGGGCTCCACCATTCCAGCCCTTACAGTAGATCCTGAAATCTGCAAAAACTCAGGCATTCATTGCAATTGGAAAAAGAAAACACACAAATAAAGCACACTGAGTTTCCCCGAATAAAAAATCTGAATTGTTTTAGTACAAACTCTACCTACTCTTAGATGTGGATATCGGAGCATCTGAAAACAGAATCTTGGTTTTGTTTGTTTTACCTAGAAAACAGCCCATGCCTCCAACTACAGCAAACTTATTCCTGTTCAGTGAGAATCAAGCCCTTACCTGTGAAATGCTGGCGGCAGATGCAGGTGTAGCCACCTTCCTTGCGGGTGCAGACACCTCCGTTTTGGCAAGGGTTGGAATAGCAGAGGTTGATCTCCATTTCACAATAATCCCCAGTGAAGCCTTGCGGGCAGCGGCACCGTAGGCCTGTGATGGGGTGGATGGGCCGGAAGAGGGTGGAGGGGGAGGCAATGAAGGGTGCCGAGCTGTCAAACTTGAGCACTGAGATGCACTTCATGTAATTCTGGCAAGGTTCGCGGAGGCAAACATTATCATCAAAGGGCAACACCTCCAACATGGAGACTGAGGTCAGGGTCATGCGCTTCATGTACAGTTGCTCCTGAAGCTCTTCAGAGCTGAAGAAGTGGCCCCCACGAGGTGCCATTGCCGAGAAACTGACATTCAACACTTGGCCTCCTACGTCGGTGTCGTTCTGGATGTTAAAGATGAAGACATCCTCCTTGGGCGTGGCTAGCACTGTGGCCACACCCTCTAAGAAACTGGCTAGAAGTGGCGAGAGGAACCGCTCTTGCCACATGTTTTCCAGACGCACGGTGATACTGTTGGCTAACATATCCTCAGTGATTACGATGACCCGCAGGACGCACTGGGCTGTGACGCTGTGGATCCCATCTGCAGGGCAGACACAGAAGATGTTAGAACTGGGTTTCTTAAACTGGGACATAACAAGCCTCCACAAATCCAGAAAACAAAAGCATTCATCTTCCAAACTTTGTCATTGTTTTGCCTATGATGAACCAATTGTTCAAGGTGTGGCTTCAATGTATGCCCAGGTCACAACTCACCATCTTCAAACTATTTCTAGAGCATTCTAAAGTTTGGCTGAGCAATGATTTGGAGACTCAGGCTGAATTTACCATAGTGAACAATAACCTGAAATAGGTTTCGTGAATTGACCTAAAATTGGATTAATAGGTATGTGGTAGAGCTGGTAAGGAGTTTAGCATCTTGTCCACCACTGTGACAGGACGATGCACAGCCCTCTGGAATGTTCCCCTAACAACTTTCAAACTCTGAAACTCCACTCCTGTTACAGGAACCAGGCAATGTATGGAATTTTGGCTCTATCTGTCCCGGAATCTCTCTCCCTCTCTGTCCTTCTCCCTCACCCTCTCTCCCTGGTCTGGCTTCTGCATGGCCTCAGTTCTCCTGTTCTTTCTCCTCTGTTGACTTGGTCCTGCTTCAGTCACTCCCCCCCCCCCCCCCCCGCTTTCTGCTTTTGCTCCTTCACGTTGTGCTGCTTCTGCCTCCTCCCTTTTCTCCTAGCCTCGCTCAACTAAGTCTCTTTGCCTTTTCACCTCTCTTCCATTGATTTCCCTTTCATTCCAGTCTCTCTCTCCTTCTCACTCTCCTGCACAGATAACATCCTCCTTCCCTCCCCCTTTCTCTTCTTTGGCTTCTCCCTTGAAGAATCTACACACATTCACAGGTGGGTTCCGTTTGGCCTAGACATGGGTGGACACATTTAGTTTAATAATGGGATGACTTCAGCTAGGAACTGTTTTAACTGTTTGCTGGTTGATCATTCCCTTGTTGTGTGATTTGCATTCCTCAGTTTGGGTGATTTACTGCTTTTATTACATTCCCTGACTGTATTTTATTGCATTGCCTTCTAATCAAGCCTTCCTTTCTTGCTTTTATCTCTGCCTATCTATGCTCAATAAATATCAAGTCTAAGTCAGTTCAAAGTTGCTTCTCTCCCTGTCTCAGTCTTTCTCTCTCCACCTTACACATTCCTCAGAAGCACTGCCCCCAAGACTATGCTTGTGTGTACAAGGATCTAAAGCCTGTGCCAAGATTGGGAGTTGTATGGGTAAAGCCCACACACAGGTACTCACCCCTTACCTTTGGTAACACCTCCTTAAGCTGAGGCTGCCTCACACTTCGAAAAACATGCATCACAGAGACAGAGGCCTGAAGGGGAAGAGCATCATTCTCTCCAAGTCCATTTAAAGACTGAGCGTACTGAACAATGTACCCAACTTCTTTTATGCAGATGTGTCATGAGACACAGGACAAGCAACATGCAAGGGAGGAGATCTTAGCTCTGAATGTCCTTGTAGGCAAGGAGAGATGTAATATAATATGCTGAGCACTGAGGAAAGGGGAAGGAAATGATTAGCACACTGTCCCTATTAATTGCTACCTCCCAAGCCTCCAGAGAGTTGGAATGAAGGAAAGAACTGGGCCTTTGCTGCTCCTGTGGCCTGCAGAAAATTAGGCACAAATTGATGCATTTGGAGAATAGAATCCTGTGACCCTCAGGCTGACTCGCCTTGGAAAACATCTTTCAACTGTAAGCTATACAATGGTGTTCCCTCTACACTGAGCTATTGTGAGTTAGCTCACAGTTTTTTTAGCCTCTAGCTCACACATTTTTGTCTTCGCTCAGGAAGAATGGCTCCAGAGCAAACTAATTTATGCAGCAGCCAAATCGCTGGCTCACAGCTTTAATGCCAATAGTTCACAAAGTGGATTTTTTGCTCACAGGACTCCACAGTTTAGAGGGAGCATTGGCAGGGAATGCATTTTATCCTCAGCAAGGAATGAAGGAAAAGTACAGTGCAGGAGAAATGTGTTACAGTAACCGTAAGGACCCTTGCTATTCACCACTGAACAGAATGCTCCCTCTTCTGACTTATTAACTCTTATGCTGTTTGTCACTTGGTCTTACACACACGCACACAAAACCCATCATTTCCCTCAGGACTGCCGGCCATCCTTCATCTCAAGGAATGATGTGCGGCTGTGCTCCCTCTAAGCTGTGGAGTCTCGTAAGCAAAAATTCTACGTTGTGAGCTACTGGCATTAAAGCTGTGAGCGAGCGATTTGGCTGCTGCATCAATTAGTTTGCTTTGGAGCCATCCTTTCTGAGTGAAGACAAAAATGTGTGAGCTGGAGGCTAAAAAATGGTGAGCTAGCTCACATTAACTCAGCTTAGAGGGAACACTGATGTGCGGGCCACATTAGGCACCACATATTCAAGCGCAAGGATGAGGAGCAATGTGGAAAACATTATTTAACATGCCCATTTTTAGGAATCTGCTCTGACCGCATGGGAAAAGAGTCACTCAAAATTCAGGGACCAAAAATAAAATAAAACAAAGGTCATTGCTCATTGTATTCGTAACAATCAAAACATAAGGAAGTTGAAAAGTTAGGTATTGATGCTATTTCAGAACAATCTCAAAAAGCAAATAATCAGCTAGATGATTTAGTTCTGCTGCTGTGAACCAAGAACAAAATGTGCCTCCTCCACCACACATACCCCGTCTCGCCTTTATACCCCTTGGCAACTCCTTCAGAATAAAGTTGCACACAACCCCTCCATTCTGTACTGTCAATCACCAAAAGGGATTAGAATTCTCTCTAATATTTAATTGGATCAAGAAAGCATAATGTGTAGTTTCGACATATGTTGTACTATGTTTAGACTGCATTTCAATAAGCCATTTTCTTAAGCATGAATCCTAGCATTATAACAAGCAAAAATGTAAGTGTATATTTTGAAGCCCTATTTCAGTGACAAATGATATATTGGCCCTTAGAGCTAAACTATCTATTATGTTGGAAGTCTGATATTAGATTTCATAGCTCCCCCCCCCCCCCCTTTAGCCTAAAAAACAGCTGTGGAGGAGGGAACCGAATTGGATCTGCAGTGCAGGGCAAGGAGGAGTTAACTTTGCCCCTTGGGGCTGTTTCCCTGATGGAAATGAGTTTCCCAAGGTTGCAGTCAATCTCTATAGGGAAAGGTTCCACACATTCTCAAAGGAAAAGGTCAGAATGACACCCCCCCCTTATTTTTGTAGGTTTTAAACAGAAAGAGGTTGGAAGCAAGAAACCCTGCCCAATTTTGGGGAGGGACTGTGGCTCTGTCATAGAGCATCTCCTTGGCATGCAGAAGATCCCAGGTTCAATCCCCAGCATCTCCAGTTAAAGGGACTTTTATTTTATTTATATCATTCAATTAATTTGTACTCTGCCAGTGGGGACCTAAAGTGGCTTACATCATTCTCCTCTCCTCCATTTTTTCTTCACAACAACCCTGTGAGGTGGGTTAGACTGAGAGAGTGTGACTGGCCCCAAGGTCACCCAATGAGCTTCCATGGAACCAGTTGGGATTTGAATCTGGGTCTCCCAGATATCAGTCCAGCACTCTTAATCACTACATTGCACTGTAAGGGGGGGGGGGGGGGGTTGATGTGAAAGATTTCTGCCTGAGACCCTGGAGACTCGTTGCTACTCAGGGCAGACAATAATGCCCCAATGGACCAATGGTCTGGTTCATTATGTCAGCTTTATGTATTCACAAGAGATGAGGAACCGCAATACTCTGGAAGAGAAGCAGCCACATGTGAGCCTTCTCCCCTGCCCCCCACCAGCACTGACGGTGAGGCCCGGGCCCACCAATCCTTCCCACACTAATGGTGAGGCCCACGTGGCTCTGAGCCACCATGCCCACCAATCCTCACCACCCACTATCGATGGAGAGGCAAGAGGACCTGCAACACCCGCCCAGGGGGCGTATTCCTAAAGGTTGCAGCTCTGTAAGTAAGTTTTCTTCCCCCCCTCAGCACCGATGGCAAGGCCTCAGTGGCTCTCAGCTGCCGGGCCCCCCAACCCGGGGCCCCCAATGCTCCCCACCAATCCCCCCCACCGGGCCCACCAACCCAGGCCCACCAATCCTCCCCGCCAATCCCCCCCCACAGTAATGGCGAGGCCCACACGGCTCTGAGCCACCATGCCCGCCAATCCTTCTCCCACCCACTATTGATGGTGAGGCAGGAGGAACTGCAATACCCGCTGGGGGGAGTATTCCTAAAGGCTGCAGCTCTGTAGGTAAGTCTTCTTCCCCCACCCCCCGGCACCGGCGGCGAGGCCTCAGTGGCTCTCAGCTGCCGGGCCACTGATCTCCCCGCCGGCACCGGCAGCGAGGCCTCAGCAGCTCTCAGCCGCCAGGCCACTGATTCCCCCCTCCCGACCCACTGGCATCAGCAGCGAGGCCTCAGTGGCTCTCAGCTGCCAGGCCGCCAATCTCCCCTCCCACCCCCTGGCACTGGTGGCGAGGTATGGATGCCTTCCAACCGCTGGCCAGCCACAGAGTTCTCAGAGCATTCTCTGCATATGCACAGGGAACACTCTTTTACTTTTGAGGGGATTTAAATAATTTTCTGTTACTTTTTGGATTTTTCTGCACTCTTGGGGAGTCCCCCAAGTGTGCAGGAAAATTCTCTTTGCCCCCCAAGTGCCCCCAATGTGCGGATTTAGATATCCACGCGCACGGGGGCACTTGGCTATTAGATCTATAAACAAATGGTGACCTGCAAGAAACTTGCGGGATGGTTATCCCATTCCTCACACCTTTGCTTCCTCCCTTCTCCCCCTACCTCTCTCACACTCTTTCTCCCTTCTGCCCCCCTTTCTTACTCTCTCTCTCTCCCCTCCATGTATATTACTTCCTCTCTCTTTCTGACCCATCATCATTTTCTTTGTTTTTCTGCCTCCCCACCTCATCACTCTTTCTCTCTTTCTGCCCTCCCCCACTCCATCACTCTTTCTGCCCCCATCACTCTCACAGCCTCCTGCCTGCTTCCTCTCCCCCCAGAGCAGCAGTGGCAGTGCTCTGGGAATCACAATGGATCTGCCAGCTGCAGTGATCAATTCACCTCAGGGCTGCCAGCTCCAGGGTGAGAAATTCCTGGACATTTGGGGGTGGAGCCTTGGGACAGTGGGGCTTGGCGAGGCAAGCAGCCTCAGCAGGGTATAATGCCATAGACTCAACCCTCCAAAGCAGACATTTTTTCCAGGGGAACTGATCTCTGTCACCTGGACAACAGTTGTAATTCTGGGTGTTCTCCAGCCCTTGTCTGGAGGCTGGCAAAGGTAGTTCAAGTAGTTTGGAGGGTGGAGTCTATGGCATTATACTGGTCTGCAGTCCCTCCTCAAATCCCACCCTTCCAGGCTCCACCCCTCAAATGTCCAGAAATTTCCCAACCTGGAGTTGGCAACCCTATTTCCTTCCCACCCAACAGCCAACCTACTTTTATCTGTCTTCAGCTTTCCATCTCCACCCCCGCCCCCACAGCCTCTACCTAGGAAGATTACAGTCTTTCTCCACAGTGGGGACTAAAGCAGCTTACATTATTATTTCCTCCTTGTTATCTGCACATAGAGGGTGCTGCCTAGGGATGCCAGCCTCCAGGTGGGACCTAGGGATCCCTAGAATTACTGCTCATCTCCAGACTACAGAGATAACTTTCCATGGAGAAAATGGATGCTTTGGAGGGTGGAGTTTATGGCATTATACCTCACTGAGGTCCCTGTCCTCCCCAGGCTCCACTCCCAAATCTCCAGGAGTTTCCCAGCCTGGATCTAGATCCACTGCCGGTGGCCCGGGGGGGGGGGGGTAGTTGGCAACCCTAGACTGCTGCCAGTAAAAACCCTGCCTTTTACTGACAGAAACAGTTAGAACCCTCCCCCCCCCCCCCCCAAACATTCTAATCTCTCACCGTTGACGTCTGGAGTTAGATCCCTGCGAAGGCCATTTCAAAAGGTATTGGGGAGAATTCAATGGTCCTGGAAGGTGTTTTTTTTTTAACTTTCTGGATTTTTCTGCAGACCAAGAAAGGCCCCTGACTATGTAGGAAAGCTGTTGGAGGAGAGTGAGCTCTCTTTTGGCAGATATAAGTATCCACACAGACAAAAAAACCCTCTGGGAATTAGTATATAGATGTTTAGCTGGCTCATGATGTTCCATGCCCAGGCCAACCCTGAACCTCAGCTCTGTCAATCTGTGATCTCTGAAGGGACTTGCCTTGAGTAATGCCACACAGGGCTGCACCAAGGAGCTCCAAGAGACCAACCCCTCCTATTTTAAAATGGTTCCTTCCCTCCCAGCCAAGTCCTCCTCTATGTCCCTAACCACCTGTGATAGCCGTGAGGGGAGAACAGCCACAGCATGGCATGACTGTGATGGAATGGTCCCCTCCTGGAGAAGAGCTTCTGGAGAATAAGAAGTCAAGTCATTTCACTCCAGCTGATATGTCTTCACACTCTTTGTGCTTTATTTATACACATTTCATAATTTTTTTCCCCTGCAGCTGAAAAATGGAAAGATGTGGCTGTGGCTATTTATAACCAGAGTGTGCTTGCTCCTCTCAGCTATAACAAAGCACCACAGGATATTCAGCCAGCAGCGCCACCACTGCATTAGCAGCCCTCTCGGCACCTCCAGTGATATGCTCTGTTGTGCAACAGCCAGCATCACTCCCACCACTGTCCACAGATGGTCAGCTGTGTTAATTACCAGTACTAAATCGAGCAGAGCACTTTTCCTTGTGAGCCCATATTTAGGAGGCTTAAGAATTCCACTCCACAAAATAGCAGCTCCTGCTTCTTGAAGTCTCAGAGGCTGTGATCAGAGGGTTGCACCAATGGACTCCACAGGCACAGCTGTCCAGCAGGGCTTGCATCCCGCCCTCCCTCCTCCGAACCTACAGCAGTTTCCCACAATGCCCAACAAGCTGCTCTCTCCAAACTTGGGGACGCTTCTTCAGCTTCATCCAAAGCATCCAAAGGAGCTGCTGTTGGGGCTGGGAAGACCATGATGCTCCCATTTGTCTCCAGAAGGCTGCGTGTGTGTATCTATCTAAGTGCCAAACCATACACAGCACTGGGGATCCTTTCATGAGTATTTGAACTGCAAAAAGCTCCCGGGGGGGGTTATGTATTGGGACTGTGGCACCAGGGGAGCATAGGCGTAGACTATGGGGGGGCTCGAGGGCTCGAGCCTCCCCCGAAATTTCCCCGGGGGGGACTGAGCCCCCCCGGGAAAACCTAGCACCTGCCGCCGCACCTCCCGGGGCCCTTCCGAGGCCGGCAGCTGCTGCTGCCGGTGCCTCTCCCCCCCCCTCCGCCTGGCCACTCTTCCATCCTTCCCTCTACCTCCCTCTTTTCCCGGCAAAGGGAGAGGGAAGGTGTGGGGGGGGAGTGAGGCGCCGGCAGCAGCGGCTGGCGGCCCTTGGAAAGGCCCGGGGAGGCACGGAGGTTTCCTGGTGGGGGGGGGGGACGGGGGGATGACATTTCCCCAGTGCGCGTGCGTGCTTTGCACACACGCTAAAGAGCCCCCCCCCCCCGGAATTTACTAAACTCTACTCCCCTGCAGGGGAGGATAGTTTTAACTCTTAACCCCCTCCCCATACTGTGTGCCTGATAAGAAATGGTCCTCCCAGGCTACTGTAAACTATGGTAGGGGGTCCTTTCCTCCCCTTTACAGCTAAATTATGCATTATCCAGTCACAGCTGTCAGTATCACAAGGTAACATCACAGGTACCAGTCCAATATGAATTTGGAATAAATTATTCAAATCACATAAATTGGTATGGTGTAATTTGGATGCTTTATTTTATTAGCACAGATTGGGTAATGTAAAATATACTAAGGCAGGTAGGCAGGCAGATTTAGGGGAAACTGAATTTGTAATGTTTTACTCCCCCCCCCCCCGCCCGGAATTGATGTAAGGATAAGGGGAAAGTATTGGGTACCTAGGATACTGGAGGGCAGTGCAGGCATAAAGAAGGAGGAGGGTACAAAGGAAAACCATGAGAGTGAACATGTCCCAACAATGGAAATCCATTCAATAACCACGCTGAACATATTACAAGGTAAAAGATATGTTTCCCATAATGGTACATGCTGTGGGAAGCCTAGGCTAACCAAAAGTTGCCTAGAACCTGCACCCATCCCAAAAAGGTCTTTAAAAACTGTTGAGATACAAATATAAAAAAAATAGGACACAGTCCTGTAATTTTTGCAGAAATTGTATTACATACTGCTACCATGTTTTTCTTCAATAACCAAGAGGGCTAAAATTTACTATTTTTTAAAAAAAATGAAAATGACAAACCTTAGGATTTTATGGCAGTGATCAGAGGAAGCCACTAATATTACAGTCTGTATTCTGAAATTTGTAACTTGATCAGGGCCAAGGGGATTCTAATCACATTTTGTCTTTCCCTTCCTCCAAGGAATGTATATATAAATTCCTTCCCCACAACTCTTAAAATCTGTAATTAGTATTTTGAGTACTGTAGATCTGATGCTGGTAGAAAGTATAAACTTGCTTAAAATGTAACTATGAGATGTTTTATGCAGTAAATCTGATTATTCTGAGGAAGTCTCAAAACCGTGGGCAAAATGTGTTTATCATATCCATACATTTGTTTGTTTATGTTGTATAGGCATTATTAGTATTCAGACAGAGTTAGGGAAGCAAGTACAATGGGTGGTTTTTAGAGCTGTAGGTCATTGTTGGGAAACTCACAGAAACTCTATAGTACTGAAGGAATAATATTATCTGTGCAATTATTGAATTGCCTGACCAAGCTCTGGGAAGCTCCCTAAACTAGATTACTGGAAAGCTTTTTATATATTCTCTGTTAGCGCTCTTCCTACCCAATATTTTCCTGTTCTTTTCAGCTTGTGTGAGGAAAAAACAACCGAAGCCTCCCTAAAGCTTTAGTATTACAGGCAAATGAAACAACCATCTACTGCTGTAGTTATGAAAGTGACCGAGCCACATAGATCCTGCATGAATAGCAATTTGTACAGCACCTAGAGATGGGGGCACTTGAAGAGTCAAAGGCCAACTCTTAGATATAATTAAGTTTGAAAAGAAAGCCAGTATAGTGTGGTGGTGAAGTGAGTTGTTGGACTAAGACCAGGAGGGTGGAAAATGGGTTCCCAGATGAACATGCCTTGCAAGGTTGCTGTGCAGATAAAACAGGATAATTGTATAGACACCTGAGGTCCTAGGAGGAAGGGCAGGATCCAAATATTGTCTTAAAAGTATCTTTGCTGTAACTTTTTATACGTCCTAACAGCTGTATTAATATTGATGTAGGGTTGTGGGTTTTTTGTATTTGTTTTTTAAGAAAAGGGATTTGTGCCTTTTCAAGGCACATCTACAACACTGGCCCTTTGCAGAAACCTAAAAATGTCTCTGTAACCATAGCTATTGTTTGGTCTGATTCCAAATAACCGGCAAATGTCCAAGGGGGGTGTTCATAGGTTCAAGGAGCCAAACACTCCTCAAGATGAAACCAACAGTTAGATCCCTCTTGCCGCCATAGGTGTCAACTATGGGGGGGCTCGAGGGCTCAAGCCACCCCTGAAATTTCCCGGGGGGACTGAGACCCCCCCCCGGGAAAACGGAGTGCCCTCCGCCGCGCCTCCCCAGGTCCTTCTAGGGCCGCCACTGTCTCTCTCCCCCCCCCAGCCTGGCAACTCTGTCCCTCCCTCCATCCGTCCAGGGGCCAGCTAAGCAAATGCCCTGGATGGACAGAGGAAGGGACAGAAGCAGGAGTGGTCAGGCCGGGGAGGGAGGCGGTAGGGACATGGTCCTGGTGGGTGCGCACGCTTTGCGTGTGTGCACAGAAGAGCCCCCACCCCCCCGGGATTTTTAAAACTCGATGCCCCTGCTTGCTGCAGTGGTATTTCTTCCCTCCCAGAACGTCTGGAGTGCTTTAGACTGAGGTGCTTGAGGACCTGGGTCTCCCAACAGGTAGCTCGTGAGCTACTGGTATCTCATCAACTGCTGCCGAATAGCTTATGCAGCCCCTGGAAGACCCAGGAATAGATCACAAACAGATCTGCTCTGGGCTGTTTAAAAGCTTTTTATTTCACAGAATTTTCTTCTGTGATGCTTAGCTTGTAGTTTCATTTCTGGTGCTCCTCCTAGAGTTCATCTTCTGTTTCCAAGACAGAACAAAACTTGTTAACTTGTTGGGGGAGGGGAGTCTCTTGGGATTTTTTTCATTAGCAGTAGCTTTAATTAAAGAATAAACTTGGTGGAGAACCATGCGATACCAACGATAGTCAGAAGTTGCCATTCTCCTTCCAAATCAGCACAGCAGATGATGGTATATGCCACAGTATTACGGAACAGTGATTAAAAGTAACAGAAACAGCATAGTCTTCTAACCAAGACTGTTTAATACCATTTAACCGTACAACTGTTCTATTTCAGTACAGTATTGTCTCCAATGGCAGATGCCCATTTAATGATTTGTAATATTCACTATGCAGAACTAGTAACCAGGCCACAAACAAAAGTGTTTCTGAGTAATGATCACTTGAGGTTTGAAAAATGGGGCACATTACCCCCCTTTCCCTACATGCTGTCCCATAGATTCTTATACATATGCATACGTACACCCCCCCATCTGCAGAACGGCCCAGTAAATTGTAACCCCACATGTAATCCTGCCAAATTCAGCACTGTGCAGTAATTTTTAACAGTTTTAAAAATGATAAATTGCTATGAGCATAGGAATCTGGGGGAAAGGTTACTCTTTCGCAAGCATCCCCTGGGAATACAAGTGATCCTCGTGTTCTGGGGCTGAAGACTGCCAGGGGAAAGTGGCTCAAAATTAAGCCCTGGCCTCTGTCACCAAAGCCGGCTTTCTCAATAGAACAGTGACAGGAAGTGCCAGGGGTCATGAGCTGTTAACATGGTGCAGGGGGAGGCATTGTATTCCTAGGACAGCACAGCAGGGCGATCTTTTCAGCCCCCCTCTCTGTATACGAATCGCCAGCCCCACAGAATGGCAGATAATTGCATTCAGTATCTCCTGCAGTGCTGACATAACCTAGACTTCAAGGCGCAGCGCACAACAAATGGGCCCTGTCTGTCAGGGGGAAACGCACATGCAGGTTAATGCTCCGCTTGTCACGCTGGACAGCCGCATTCTGATCTCGCGGAGGTTGCATCTGAGGTTAATCTGAGGAGATTCGAAGTAATTTCCTCCATGAAGAATGCTCCAGAATATCAACATAACGTCTGACACAAACGTGACAATCCATCGCAGGCTTACTCCTGTCTACTGAAGTCAATGGGCTTGGCCTGGAGTAACCCTCCACAGGACTGCACGGAAAACCATGTAAATATATAGATATATATAGCACTGGCATAGCAAGTCAGAAATTGCTCAAAACACTTCACGTCCATTGTTGCCTCAGTACATCCTGTAACTGCCCTGTTGTCAGTAGGGTTATTACCCTCCCCCCCCCCCTTGCAAAGAAATGGCTGAAGCTCAAGGCTAGTTCACTTGCCTTGGGGCAAGCAACTGAGGTTGGGGTTGACATGGGATTGAGCTGGGGGATTTCCGGCTTGCTCTGGCCACTCCACCACCACCCCTCCTTCTCCAAAATCCTGCTAATCATTTTCACATCCTCTTCCTACCATAGAATCAGGACTGCAGGGAAATAATGCTTTCCCTCTTCAAAGCACTTCTCACATGTCGACAGCAATCCTAAGTGGGTCTCTTTTTTTGAAGCCCACTCAGGTGCCATGTGCCCTCTAAACTGAGTTAGTGTGAGCTAGCTCACAGTTTTTTAGCCTCCGGCTCCAGAGTAAACTAATTCATGTGGTAGCCAAATGGCCCGCTCAGAACTTTAATGCCAGTAGCTCACAAAATAGAATTTTTGCTCACAAGACTCCACAGCTTAGAGGGAGCATTGCTCAGGTGTATTCAGTTCTGCTTATTCCCAGGGAAGTGTCTTTAGGATTGCACTGGTTTCCTTGTAATCCTCACAACAGCACTACAAAGTAGGCCAGTATAATTATCCCCATGTGGCAGATGTTGGAGGGGGCTGTGCCCACTGCACACTGGTGGTGAGTTCCTGGCAGAGGTGAGCCTTGAACCAGGGACCCCTGAATCACAGGGCATTCCCTTAGAGATCTTCTCATCCAGCCACTTTCCTCTGCTCCACAACACCCTTAATCCACGAATCTTCATCATCCATGCCTGCAGAGGAGAAACCCAGTGCAAAGAGCTGCTGTGACTGAACCTGCCACCCAAATCGCACCTGCACTTGCTGAAGTGGAGGGAAATTGGAGTGTGACTATAAATCAGCCTACAGACATAGCCATGGTTGACCAAGAAACCTGACAACAAGAGCACTTAAAACTGCCTTTCAGGTTTTCACAGTTGCTCATCAATGGGGTAAGAGGCTAGGATGCCATGTAAGTAGCATGAGAGGGAGAGAGTTTGGTATGGTGGTTAGGAGCACGGACTCTAATCTGGGAGAACTGGGTTTGATTCCCCACTTCTCCACATGCAGCTGCTGACATGACCCTGGGTCAGTCACAGTTCTTTCACAGCTGTTCGCTCAAGGGTTCTCTCAAAGTTCTCAGAGAGCTCTCTCAGCCCCACCTACCTCACAGGGTGTCTGTTGGGGGGAGGGGAAGAGAAGAGTTTGTAAGCTGCTCTGAGACTCCTTTGGGTAGTGAAGGGCGGGGTATAAATCCAATCTCTTCTCCTATTCTATGCAAGAGAATCTAGCCAGGCAGTCTACTATCTAGGGGACTGAGGTATCCACTTGTTTTTCCCCGACAGGCCCTTGTGTCTATAGTAGCCATGTGACAGGCAGAAATGCACCTCACCTCTTTAGGTGGGGAGGATGGTTTACATCCTCTTTACTTTTAGTCTAGCTTTACTTTACTTTTTGTCCAGCTAGCATGAGAATTTGTAGTAAGTCAGCAGGTTAACAACACATTCAAACCCAGGAATCTACAGCTTCTCCCAGTTGGGATTTAGCTTAACTCTTTCCCTGCCTGCTTTCTCCCCATCCCACTCCAATTTCCCGAGCAGCTTTCACCCCTAGCAAAATCCATGTTTACCCTTCAGGCAGACATGGGCATTCATGAGAATGACAACTGTAGGGAATTGGGCATAAGCACAGCCTGATATCTAGAATGGTCACAGGCCCTGTGGAAAAAAAATGTCAACACTGGAAACTCCAGCCAAAAAATAAGGGCCTAATAAGCCAAGCTGTTCCTGGCTTCCAAAATACCCCAGTCCGCCCTCTCTTGGAAGACCTAACTGAAAACTCCAGGGCCACAATGTTAGTTTTATCTGAAAACTGTTCCTGGAGAAAAGAACATGTCTGTACCAAAGCACAATTCTGCATCTGACTCCCCCCCCCCCCCGCCGCAACATGTCCCTGCCTCGCAGAACCCCCCCCCCCCCCCACAGCTCAGCTTCAATTGTCTCCTTGTCCCTTTGTGACTGCTGTGCCCAGACGCCCAGGCTTTGATTTCTCCCTGCCTTGTTTGAAGTTTACAGCTCAGAAGGATTTACCGAGCGAAATAGCTCTTCCTCTCTTTTTTTGTCCTTTACAGGATAATATTTCCGGGAAAATTCCAGGGCAAGCCTCAGGTGCCGGCAACAGCAACCCTGGAGCTCTAGAGATAAGACTGAAATGGGTGTACATGTGTGTGTGTGTGAGAGAGAGAGACAAACAGAAGTGCTGGAGCAATCAGACAGGAGCTAATCTCCTGGATGGCAAAGTGAGGGATGCAAGGGTGGCAGGAACAGACAGGCAAAGGGCTTTCTCTTTCATGGCATCCTCTTTAACCCTCATATGGAACCAAGGCCAGGGAATTTTGTCTGCATCCTTTCCCTTCGAGATAACCTGTTTCTGTCTCAAGGTACAGACAGCATTTTGTCCAGGATGCTAACAAGATCTTAAGATCACAACCTGAAACATCTGCCACCCTTTTCATTTATTTTTCTTTTCTTCGTAATGTTTGGCCGGAGTTCTTTGTAATGTCCAGCCTGAGTTCTGGATGACTCTTCACTAGGAGGCATTTGGCCCCTATGTGCTACTGGTTGGCCCTCCCGGGCATCTGGTTGGCCGACCACTGTGTGAAATAAGATGCCAGATGAGATGAGCTGCTGGTCTGATTCAGCCGTGCTGTGTTCTTACATTCAAAAGCTCACCCACGTTTTGTGTCATTTTGGTTGGCATTGTGTGGATTTTGTTTCTGCTTTTGGATTTTGTTCTAGGAACAGTAGGGTCACAATCATGTGGCTCTTTAGATCCGACCCAGGCAGGTTTAAAGGGAACATCCAGACAGCGACATCTGGGAAATGTCCTGCTTCTGTGACCAGCCTGTTGATCCCAACCAGGGAGCCATACTAAAAAGATAGGGGTGAAAGTCCAATCTAAAGCTTGCTGACGGGTCAGTGGCAGACTTTCCCCCATCTGATCATTCCAGTGCGCAATCAGCCTGTCAGGATGGTCTGACTCCAGACCATCCCGAACGGCTGCCATTAAAAAAAAGTTCTTAGCAATATATGCATAAATGCGTAAACTGTGCGATGACCGCAGAGCTCTGCTCAAACGTTCTGGACAATTTCATGTTTCTGAAGGGCCTGTAAAAGTTATGAACTTTGTTAATTAAAATGGTACCTAGAGGAAGGTACTGCTGGCAGTGCTTTTAACATTCAAGTCTGCGCACATGCGAAAAAAACAAGTATACAATGAGGCACATTTGCGCATGCAGAGATTTTTTTTTTTTAACTTGACTGTGTGGTTCTTTTAGGTGGACGCCATCTAGACAATCCACCACGGAGTCCGCATGCTGTAAGGCGATTCATGGGGGAGTGTCTGGCCGTGCAAAACTGGATAAAAAAGATCAGGATCAAATTAGAGCCGGGCCAATAGCGGGATTAGCTGCGTGTCTGATCGCACCCTATGAGAAGCAATTGGCCAGGCAACCTCCCAGCTGCTTCTGCTTGGCCAAGAGCTGAGTCCAGAGAGTCCATCCATACACAACAGAATGCCAGACAGAGGTCTTTTTAAAAGGGGTTTCCCTGAAGGCTAGAACAGGCGCCTTGGGCAGGCAAAGGAATCTACTCCAGGTGGCCATGTAGTCCATGTGGTCCATGTAGTTCAGCATCCTGTCTCACACAGTGGTCAACCAGTTCTTCTGGAGATCCAACAAAGGGCCACAGAAGCCAAGGCCTTCCCCTGATGTTGCCTCCTGCACTGGGATTCAGAGGCTGACTGCCTCTGAATGTGGAGATAGATTCAGGAGGGTAGCTGTGTGGGTCCAGGAGTACCTTTCAGACCAACAAAGTTTAAGTCTGGGTATAAGCTGAAGAAGTGTGCTTATACCCAGAATTAAACTTTGTTGGTCTTAAACGTGCCACTGTACTAAAACTTTGTTCTGAAAGTGGGGGTTCCCCTCAGTCACCATGGCTTGTAGTGGCTGATAGACCTCTCCTCCATAAGTCAGTCTAACCACCTTTTTATAGCTGTCTATGCCTGTGGCCATCACTGCATCCTCTGGCAGTAAATTCCACATTTTAATCACTTGCTGTGTAAAGAAGTATTTCCTTTTGTTTGTCCTGAATCTACTGCCCATCAGCTTCACTAGATGCCCTCGAGTTCTAGTATTTTGGGCAAGGGAGAAAAGGTTTTCTTTGTCAACTCTGTCCACCCTGTGCATAATTTTATAAATCTCTATCATGTCCCGTCCCCCCAGTCATCTCATTTCTAAACTGAAAAGTCCCAGACTCTTCAGCCTTTCCTCATAGGGAAGGTGCTCCAACCCCCTAATCATCTTGGTCACCCTACTTTGTACTTTTCCCAGCTCTGCGATGTGCTTTTTGAGATACAGTGACGAGAACTGTACGCTGTACTCCAAGTGAGATCCACACTGGACCTTAGACCTAATTCCAGGTCATCATATATGAGAAGAGCATGGCCCTGTTTCTGTGAATGCTCCACTAGCGTTGAATTAAGTCTAGTCTGTTCTTTAGATGATGACGATGAAGTTAGAACCCTCACAGGGCCATCCTAAGCAGAACTGCCCCCTTCTAAGCCCACTGACTTCTGTGGACTCAGGAGGGCGTCACTCTGCTTAGGATGACACCGTTATAAACAGAAGCCTTGTTCTGTTGTTCAAAGAATGTGCAACGCTGTGCAAGTTCAGGGGAGCAGAATTACACGCACCTGTGTTAAGTCTGAAGCATGTAGGTTTGCACATACAGCTGGAAATACTGCAAGTAGCAGAGTCCTATTCATACACATGAAGCATAGATGTATAACTACGCAAGTTTCTATGCAGGCATCTATACACATGGATGTCCAGGGGCATGACCAATGGGTGTGTTCTTGCTCCTGTCTACACACATAGAATGTACGTGCTTGCAGGATTAGAGTCTTTATCAGATCAGATGAGGTGGAGGGAACAGGGTGTTACAGCACCACAAAGAGAATCTACTTGGTAATAAAGTAAAGCCAAGGAATAAGACTTCACTAAGACCACAAGTTATTTCACAAATTGTGCCTGATAGATGACTGGTGTAAATATTTCTATGTCAACTATTGCACGTGAAAGAACACTCATGCCTTTGACGGGTGAAAGGTTACCTGGAGAACTGCATGGCAAATGACTGGGGGGGGGGGATTAGCTGTCATGGCTGATGGCAGGACATTGGGACACTGACTCCTAAGGTTCCTCCCATCTTTGTACTCCTACATGTCTGGGAGTGTTTAATAACCTTCTTGAGTATGAGGGTCCAATTGCTCTCCAATCAATCATTGGAGAAACATGAATATCACAAAAATTGCAACAGCTGGTGTTAAGGAGACCTGTTGGGATGGCCTTTGCATTGCCATTACACTGGTGAAGTGGTCAGGTGCTCTTTCACCCTTAGTATCAAGAACATCACCACTGGTTTGATCCTACCCCCCCCCTGTTGCTACCTGCCCTAGGAATCTACATGAGAAAGGAAAGGCATGCCAAAGAATCAATTGTTCCAGCACCTAATGATGCCAGAAAGAGCATCAATACTACCCACCAATAAAAAAAGATTACTGTGACCAGACTGTGGGTATCTTCAAACATTATGGAGAAACAATGATCGTGAATGGGGTAGTGAGCAGCACACTAACTTTTCCTTTTCTACTACAATGCCTAAATGGGATGTTGAGCATCTTCCCCTGTAGTGAAATACCAGATTTTATTACAGTGATAGTCAACTCTTCCATCAGGACCACAGTTTGGCTTGTGTAGGGCTCTCAGGTAGTCCACTGGCCAGGCTGAAATCTCCTTTGTTTTCACATTGTAACAGCTGAAAAAGTGTGCATACACATGAAAGCTCATACCTTTGTTAGTCTTAAAGGTGCTACTGGACTCAAAATTTGTTCTGTTACTTCAGACCAACACGGCTGCCCATCTGGATCTAGCATTATGCGCTGTCGGGCTATTCTCTAGGCAGGGACAGACCATCTCACCCTTGGAAGAGGACAACTTTTCTCTTTAGATAATACACCAGAAGAAGAGCAAGATGCCCAAGGAAATCTCCTTTCCCTGCTTCAGTGTAACAACCAGGGCCCCTTTATGGTTCTTCGCTCCAGAGGAACAAAGGGAATGCTTTCCCTGGCCTCACTCAGCCTATCAGCCGCTGCCCCTCCACACTCACCTCTGACCCCATCTGTGGCCTTTCTGTAACGCCCCCCGCTGTCCCAGGGGCCTGGCCTCTTCTTCCTCCCACCTCTTCATACATTAGCTGTTCCCGATCTGGGACATGGACAGGAGGGCTAGATGCTGTGATGGGCAGCACCTTATCAATACCAAACATTGATTTGCCCCAGCAGGTCACAGGAGCTACACTGAGTCACGGCTCACATCTGTAGTAGCAGCTATGCAGAATGTGCTTCTAGCTATGTATTTAAATAATGGGACCAAAGCTCTGCGAAACACCAGTTAGGGTTGCCAGCTCTGAGCTGGGAAATCCCTGGAGCCTGGGGAGGGCAGGGTTTGGGGGGGGGGGGCAGTGACCTCAGTGGGCTATAGCGCCGTAGAGGCCACCCTTCACAGCTGCTATTTTTTCCAGGGGAACTGGTCCCTGTAGTCTGGAGATCAGTGGTAAGGCTGGGAGATCTCCAGGGCCAACTTGGAGGCTGGCAACCACAGCACCATGGGTTTTGCGCATGGGAAAACCCCATCTTCACATCACCAAGAAGTTGGCTAACTAGGCTGGGAAAGCACCTGCCCTGAACCACAGGGAGAGGCTTCTAGGCAGAGTAGACAGTGCCATGCTAGTCTGACACAGTGTCTCCATATGACAGTGCCCCAGATGTAGTGCAGAATGTCTTGCTCTGGTAGAGTACTGCACTAACCATTCTACTAAGTAAGCGACAGAGCAGAGACTGCCCCTATCAGGAAGCAAAACAAAGTAGCCACCTCAGGCACTGAACCCTGGAGACAGGGAGTGGCGGCAGAGTGAGGAAAGGAAGACCTCATTTATGGAGGGTTGCCAGCTTCATGTTGGGGGGGTGGAGCTTGGGGAGGGATCTCAGCAGGGTAAGATGCCATAGAGTCTGCCTTCCAAAGCAGCTATTTTCTTCAGGGGAACTGACCTATGTAGTCTGGAAGTCAGTGTAATTCTGGGAGATCTCCATCCACCATCTGGAGGTTGGCAACCTTAATTTTATTGGGAAATGTATGCCTGGAAGCTGTCCAGTGCCACTCTCCCTAAAATGAATAAGAGCTGTGCAGCAGCCCAAAGGGTGAAGCTGTGACTGTGTGCCACAGTGTGCACTTAGCCACACCTGAAGCGACTACTACTTTACCACGCTGGCCACACGCTTCAAATTACAAAGAAGAAGAAGAGATTGGATTTATACCCCACCCTTCATCACCTAAGGGAGTCTCAGAGCAGCTTACGAACTCCTTTCCCTTTCCCTCCCCACAACAGACACCCTGTGAGGTGGGTGGGGATGAGAGAGCTCTCTGGAGAACTGTCCTTGAGAGAACAGCTGTGATAGAACTTTGGCTTGCCCAAGGTCACCCAGCAGGTGCAAGTGGAGGAGTGGGGAATCAAACCCGGTTCTCCCAGATGAGAGTCCACGCACTTAATCACCACACCAAAAGAAGAATTTTACAACCCATCCACACCTGAACAGAAATCCTTGGGAGTAGGGGACTAGCAAATTCTCTGTACTGATGAACTCTCCACATGGTTCCATGCACAAGGTGGTAAGCTACCATTTGTCAAATGCTCATGTATATTCAGCTGAAGTCTCACGTTAAGGTGCCATAACAGCTGTGTCAATTACATGAAAAAACACTGTTCCCAAGCAGGGCTGGCTATTTACGTAATACACACACACACACACACACACACACACACACACACTTCACGAGGGTGGTGTTTCGCATCTACGTAATGTTATGAATCACACTTGCAGCACAGCCCCGTAAGAGGCCTAGGCTCACAATCTGTTCCACATTCAAGGGAAAGCAGATGGTTAAAAGAATGACCCTTCCCCCGCCCCACCTTTCAGTCTACACACAAAGGAAGCTCCAAGCTGGCTGGAAGCCTCAAACCCCCCAGGAGTAATTTTAATCAGAGAGACCCAGCCATTCTGAATAAACACAAGCCCTGGCAACTGAGGAGAAGGCCGGTGAATATTCTCTTTCCAGACTGGGGCTTCCTCAACACATAGATTTCAGTGTGAGAACTGGGGAAGCACAAATGGTTGCTCTTGACATGTAATGATGGTGATGTAGACACAGCCAGAGTGGCTTATGGCCCCAGAAGGAAAGGGGCAGACTGGAGTGCCTCCTTCTTCTGGAATGCTATGCTGTAAGGACACCCTTCTTGGCTTGTCCTGATGAGATAGCCAGCTATGTTGAAGGAAAGGGATCACCTGTCGGCCCTTCTCATCACATTCTCCCAGGATGTAGGCTCCCTGCCTCATCTTGCAAACTACCCCCCACATGTGCCACACACCAATACATTCCTTCCTTGTTGTCCCTTAAGATTATGTCAAGAATGATTAGTTCTTTCCTTTTTTTAACCCGCTCATCCCGTTCTCAGCCCATGAGATGCTCAATGCTACATTATGATTGCTGCCTCAGGGTAATTCTGAAGAGAAACTGAGGAAAAGGGGATATGTAACCCCCTGCTCTCGGAAATGAGGGAGGAAATCAAAATCACAGTTGTGTTCAGTGAAACCTCAGCCAGTGTGAAAGTCTGAAACAAAAATCCTCTCCAGAGTTGTGTTTGAATCTACAAAGCTAGACTTGTTGAACTCCCATCGTTTCTAGGCAATTGCGGGCTTCCTTGTGGACAGTCTGGGGATCCGTCCGCTGCGCAACTAAAAATACACACATCAAATGAAACCTGTTATTTTTATGAGATATGGGGAGGGAGGACATCCAGTTGATTTGGAAATCAGGACTCCCAACCCATTTAATTTAATGGGTTTAAATTAAGGGTGGAAAGGTACCGGTGGATCTTAGGGAAAACTTTTTTTTTACAGTAAGGGTTGTGCAGCAGTGGAATCAGCTGCCTAGGGAGTTGGTGAGCTCCCCCTCACAGGCCGTCTGTAAGGAGTGTCTGGACAAACACTTGTCAGGGGTGCTCTAGGGCTGATCCTGCACTGAGCGGGGGGTTGGACTAGATGGCCTGCATGGCGCCTTCCGATTCTTATGATTCTATGAGTGTAGATTGGAAGAAGAAGAAGAGTTTGATTTATACCCCACCCTTGTAGTCTCAGAGTGGCTTACTATCGCCTTCCCTTCCTCTCCCCAGAACAGACACCTTGTGAGATAGGTGGGGCTGAGAGAGCTCTGACAGAACTGTGACTGACCCAAGGTCACCCAGCTGGCTGCATGTAAAGGAGTGGAGAATCCAACCCAGTTCTCCCAGATTAAAGGCTGCTGCTCTTAACCACTACACCAAACTGGCTCTTATATCAGAAGGGACTGTGCCACTTTCAGCCTGATAGAGAACCCTCTCAGTGGAAACAGTGTGCTACGGGGGAATCAAGGGGTGTTCTACTCTCCTCCTTTGCTCAGGGGGCACTTGTCCTATCAGAAGTGGTGCAGTATCTATCTTGCACGCTGCTTTTGATCTGGCAGTATTACTCCCTGAGCAACTCATGTGTGAAACTGCCAAGCTATAAGAGACTTCTAGGAGACTTGGTGTCTGATGAAGGGAGCTTCAGCAGCTTATACCCTGAAACTCTTGTTGGTCTCTGATGTGTTGCTGGACTCTACTGCAGACCAACAAGACTACCTTCTGAAACTAGGTGACTTAGGTAACCTTTCTGACCCAGCAGGTGACCCTTCCAACATGTACACGCACAAATAATTCAGAACTAGGAGAGGCACTCACCAGATCAGGAACAGTACACAGGCACAGATTGCTTTAGGCCTGGCAGTGCTGCTTTGTGAGCAATGTGTGAGGTCATTAGGATTGCCAGCCGCTATTCCGCTATTCCAACTGATTTCCAGGCAACAGAGATCAATTCAGCTGGAGAAAATGGCTGCTTTGGAAGGTGGACTCTATGGCATTAAATCCTTTCCCAAACCCTGCCCTTTTCAGGCTCCGCCACCCAAAAACTCCAGGTATTTTCCACCCCAGAGCTGGCAATCCTAGGTCGAGTGTTCTTCACTTCTGATACAGGGCCCGTGACAATTGAATGAGTGGATACATTGAGTCTAAACAGACAATGCTCTGGTCATGATGTTATAGCCATGAATTTCTGCCTGAGTAAATGGTGGTTTTCTCATCCAGGGGACACTGTAAGGTTTTAACTATTCTAGCCCTACTTCAGTATAATTTTAGCAGGCTGCATGAAAAACCCAGCTGGATTATGAAGCCTTTCCTATCCTATCTGTCCTTAATGCAGTGACTCCTATCCTGAATACAACGGAAAAGGAGCATTCACATTATATGGACCTAGCTGCCATGATATTACAAAGAAAGAGCAACGAATAATAGTTTGCAGGCTACAGAGAGTAAGGAAAACAGGTGGTCTTTTTAAAAAGTCTAGATGTGTCATGCAATGTCTTGTGGGCTTTATGTGACATGACAGAAAGGAACAGCACAACAAAAGCCAAATGGTTTGGAAGCAGATATTTCTTGGCTTGTTTCCCCCCCTGTAAGGCATCAGCAACTCTTTAAAGTTCCTGATGATCATTTTGGGGAATTAAGCAGTTTTGCAAATCAGGTCAAATTTGGCTTTCACAGTGCATCATTACTGATTTAATTAAAGTGCTTCTTGCCTTGGAAACTTTAACGGCAGAGATTTAAACATACACACTCCAAAACTCTTAATTAATTAGCAGTAAGCCTAAACAACTGCGGCTTGCCTGACATCCTGCAAATGTCTAGCCCTAAGCTGTGGCAGGCCGACAAGGGTGCAGATTTTGGACCCTAATCAAGGCAAAAGATATTCGTCTTCCAAAAGCCCCAAAGGCAATTGCAAGGTCTGGTGGATACTGTGTCTTCTAGCCTTCTTCTGCACTCTGCAGCTGTGCAGGCAGACTTCCCTGCTCTCTGAAATGTGTGGCCTGAGGCTAGGGCATGCAGATGCAAAGCAAACAACCCAGAATTTATTCAAAATTTCTGCAGCCCTTACGTATGCCAGTGTTATGCCTGTGGCTTCTGTGATCAACAGGCTAAGTGTGAGACAGAGGTGCTTATCTCCAAGCATTCAGCCACATGCACTGGGGAACCACAATGGCTCATCATTCCCTAGCGCCTGTCCACCTGATGTTTGGATAGCTATGTCTCCCTGTGGTTAACCCAGCACAGATCAGTGTAACATGGGTAACTCTGTGGCAAATATGGCTGCCGCTGCAGAGAGGGTCAACTTGTGTGGCCTGCGGCTCAGTCCAAGTAGAGCTGCTCATCTTGTGTCCCGAAAAGCCAGAGCAAAGAGCTCCCTCTGCTAGAAAGAGACAGTTCTTGTCCGATTCACCCCTTCTGCAATGATTTTAGCTTCCTAAGCCAGTTACTGGCCAGTGCCCTGGAATCAACACATTCAGAACAACTATCCATCGAGACAAATCTTGTAAGCCCTGACATACGGTGGTTCTCCAGGTCCTGGGCTGAGGATTCCCTTTGCTGTTTCACCTTAGAATGTTTCACTGGAGGGGTCAAATGTTTAATTGGAACTGACTACTGGCTATAGGGTTGCCAACTCTGGGTTAGGAACTATCTGGAGATTTGAGGGTGGAGCCTGAGAGGGTGGGGTTTAGGAAGGAGAGGAACCTCAGCAGGTTATAATACCATATAGCCCACCTTCCAAAGCAGCCATTTTCTCCAGGAGAAGTGGAATAAATGTTTTAAATAAATGAATAAGTTCTCAATGTAGTCTGGAGAGCAGCTGTAATTCCAGAGTATATCTTGCACCCACCTGGAGGTTGGCAACCTTAACTGGCTCATACGGTAAAAGTGACATAGTCTGGGCACACATAGGTCCCCATGTTAACTGTTCCCAGGATTTATACTTCTGACCAAACAAATGTCAAGACTACGCAGGAGCTGCTCTGCTCTAGATTTCCACCTCACCACAAACCTAGCACTAATACCACTATTGCAGCAAAGAAACCAAACCTTCAGTGAAGGTTTTCTGAGATTAGCTGTTCAACAAACAAACGAGGGACTGCCTGAATTCATATTTTGACACATTATATGACCCTGGGGCAGAGGAATACTGTAAAAGTACAATGGAGCCGTGCTGGAAGTGGGTTCTGTTCTCCTCACCATCACCAGTGTGGTATAGTGGTCAGAGTGTCAGACTAGGAACTGGGAGACGCAGGTTCAAATCCCCACTGCCATCAAACTCAGTCAGTGACCCTGGGCCAGTCACTCTCTTTCAGCCTGACCTCCTAAACAGGGTTGTCATGAGGATGAAATGGAGGAGGGGAGTGAATCGTGTAACACCATCCTGAGGTCTTTGGAAGCAAAGTGGGATAAAATGCACTAAATAACTAGCATAATTTTTGTGTCCTGCTATCATTATGCCATTGTGTTTCTTTACCCTGCCCCACATCATTCATTGCCATGAACTGGGAAAGGGGAAACACAAGGTGCCGTGGCTCAGTGATAAAGCATCTGGTTGGCATGCAGAAGGTCCCAGGTTCAATCCCTGGTATCTCCAGTTAAGAGACCTGGCAGCAGGTGATGTGGAAGACTTCTGCCTGAGACCCTGGAGAGCCGCTGCCAGTCTGAGTAGACCATACTGACTTTGATGGACCAAGAGTCTGATTCAGTAGAAGGCAGTTTCATGTATGTGTTCATCAGCACACAAAATAAACAGAGTTACTCTTTATTTGGGGCAGGGGGAGAACTCCTCAGAGGTCTGCCATTTTTTGACTGCAGCCCTATATTCTGGGAGGTAGCAGGTATGCCTGGGGGTGGCAATCCAACCCCCACATTTACCTGGTTCAGAGGAGACACCAGCAAGGGACAGTCCAGCCCAAGCATGCCTGAGGCAGCCGGCAACCCAGCCAGAGGCTGTAGGGAAGGGAGCAGGGTGAGGCTGTGCCTGGAAAGGCCCCAGCAGCAACCTCAGGGCCTGGCAGGCTCAAGCAACAGGTTGGACCTGGGAGCAGGCTGCAGAAGGAGGCCAGCAGCAGCTGAGGCTTCCTAGGGCCCCTGCAGGCAGGCAGGGCTGCCTCTTGAAACCTCAGGGGAGGGGGAGGCAGGGGAAGGAAAGCCCAGCCGGGGAGGCCATTAGACCAGATGTCTTTCAATCACCAGGGCCGGCCTGCCCCTGAAGAGAGGGCACCAGGGGACGCAGGGTCAGCCCACCCTCAGGAAATCCTTTATTAGGCCAGCCCAAGGAAGGCCAAGAGGGAAGGGGTAGACCAATGCAATAAAGCCACAGGAAAGGGAACTGGCAGGAAAGATCAGGGTGAAGGCACCCCCCCCCTTTGTCCTATTCTGAAGCTCTTCCTGGGGTGAGACCCATAAAAAAGAGAAACACTGGAGGGTGCCATAGAACCAGGCTGTGTCCCCATGCTGACAGAGCCCAACAAGATAGTTCCGCCCTGGGTAGGATTGTCATCCCCTAGTTCCCGGCAGGGGTTCCCCCGCTTTGGGGGGCTCTGATCTGCCACTGGCCACCTGGCCAGCAAGGGAAGCCCCACCTCCAATCAGGGATGTTGCTGGGGGATGTCCCAGATATGATGACATCACCTGCATTGGGGATGTTGGGGGTGTGCGTGATGCTCTAGTTTTGGGCAAACTCTATGGTTTTGAAGGCAAAAAAACCCATAAGAGTTTTGCCCAAAAACTAGAGTGTCACCCCCAACATCCCCAAAGCAATGACATCACTTCCGGGTGATGTCATCGCAGTGCACACACTTCACGCGCACACCAGAAGATTCCAGAGAAGAGGCTGGATCCCCCCACCGGCAGCCAGGTAGGACCAGTCTACCCTTGCCCTGGGTCTGGTAGAAGAACATTAAACTACCCTGCTGGTGACTTTGGATACCAGGAATTAGTTTTCCAAGCAACAGAGATGATATCTCTCTAGAGTCACTGAATCCCTTGGCATCTGCTGTTTTGGCACAGGGATCCCTGAGGCGTCTAGGAGGGATCTCATCCAATCACCTCAAAAAAACTCTCTCAGCTGATTCATCTTTACTTCCCTTCAGAAGGGCATTTTTAAATCATCGTTACTATAAAGTTTCAGTCAAAGCTTCTATTAATACAGTGCTGATTAGTCTATCTATCAATACTTTGATTATATCTGTGCCCATGGCGGAACGCTGGCCTACACCGCTCATTTTTCTTCCTCATGTTTATAGAATAAATCTCCCAGAGAAATCTCTCCTGATAGACACTAATAAGAAAGGAATGGCGCAAGGACACAGACTTGCTGTGAAGTGTGGGAAACCTGCAGTGCTGTCCTTAACAGAGCTTACTCCCTTTTAGGCTCATTGACTTGAATGGACTTGGGAGGCTGTCACTCAGTTTAGGATTGCTCCGTCAGCCTACAAATCTGTTTTCTATTTCACTTTTTCATCTATTCTTATTCTGAAGTATCTTTAGCACATGGGAGATTTGGACATGGATGCACATGGGACCCTCCAAATTGGCAGGCTGTGCCTTTTGCTATGAAGGGTGACACACATCCTTATCTGGGGCCACTTGCTGTTGTCCCAGAGCAGTTGGTTGCACGGGAGCAGAGCTGAACTGGAGCCCAAGATGAGTCCAGTTTTGTAGGTCCATGGGATACCGGGTCATGGGAAGAGAAATCCCAGAAGGAAAGCAAGGCAAGCTCTAAGAGCGGTTCTGCCTCTTAAAAACAGCTTTGCTGCCAGTCCTTCAAGCTGAATCTGTGTCATACGGGAGCTGCCATATTAAAGTGTGTGCCAGGCCTGTGGGTTACTGAGCAACGTAATAAGGCCAGGATTCCCATCTATTAAGATGCCTTTTGCAAACTGTGCCCCCCCCCCTCGAGACATAGCTAATTGTGCATTGATTTCAGCCTGTACATGCCTCTAACTGGTACCGAACGTATTCAACAAAGAAGAGCCTTTTTTAAATGCAAAGTCTGCAAGAAAGGGTTGTTCTGTAACAGAATGGTCTCGGCCTTCCCAGAAACCAGCAGAGTCAACAAAAGCGCAGAGCCTGGCCATTCTGCCCACCCCCTTGTGCCTTCTTTGCCTAATTCCCTCTCTACACTTCTCTCTTCCAAGAGCTTACCCTTTTCTCTCCTCATTTCCACACTGGAAAAACAACAACCTTGTCATCCTTGATGTTCTAAGGCAGTTGCATGCGAGACCCGAAAATGTGATTTCTTTCTGCCTTTGTGCAGGGTTAAGTGCGTTAGGAGGCAGCGCCTGCATCAGCACACCCTGGCAGAAGCATGAAAAGGTCAGTGTCGCTCTCCAGTAATCAGCCAATGTGAGCCTCCCCCTCCCCCTTTTCCGAATGTGTGCCTGGATAGGATATTGCCCTGCCCTGCAGTTACAATTAACCCCTGAAGAACCCCAGTCTCCCAATGAGCTTGAGCTGGCTGCTCCGAACACATAATCGCGCCCTCCGCCTTCTGAAGGGAGCAAGGGCTGCCTCCCCCACCCAGCCGGCTCCTTAAATTAGTCTGGGGAGGCAGGCGGGGGCTAGATGCTAGCTGAGGACCTGGGGAAAGTCATGAATAATGTAAGCCTCCCTAGACACAGCTGGATAACTGAGCCTGCGTGCCATGGATACCACCTCCTCCTTTTCCTCCCTGGTGACTGAGGCCCTCCCACAGCCGTTTCACAAGTCACACTTGGGTTCCTTGGCACAATTTGGGCTCCTTCTCCAAGCTCACTTAACTGCAGATGGAAGAGGGAGTGCAGCCAAATAGGAAGAGCTCAGAACTGGAGCTCAAGGGATCCCCTCCCTGCTCTAGGCCATGGTATAGATTGTTCTTGAAGGCCCGGGGCTATTGGCGTAACCTCACTCTATGTCTGATTCCCATCTACGACATTAAAATAAAGCATCATAAGGGAGTTTTATAGAGAAATATTAATACGCATGTGCACAGCTCAGCTAGGGTCATGCTAGATATCACAGCCTGGCAAAAGCGCGGAGGATCGGTTTTGCAAAGGGATGGGAATTTTTTGCCCTTGTTTCTTTCAGGGCAACAAATGGGTTTTTAAAAAGAGGGCTGGGAAATTAATAATGTGGTGTTATAAATGTAGTAAGACAAAGGAGGGGAAAACAAATTTGACCCAATACCTGGAATCAAGAACCACAAGGGTAAGAAAGGAGCCTGGTGAAGGGCCAATATTAAAAATCTACTGTATAAATGTTATATACGAAAATACATGCATACTGATGCATCAGGTCACCTGTACTGGCCCTTGTGTTCAGGTCACTTGAACTTTGTAACGAGGCTTTCACTGGCCCCTTATGTGTTTTTGACTGTTTTTCTAATAAGTACATGCGTTTTTGTATATAACAGTTATACACTAGGTTTTTAATACTGGCCCTTTATTAGGGATTATAAATGTAACATGGAGCAGAAATGGGTTTAATGCTCCGTCAATGCAAACCTTGTTTTCTTGGAGGGCAGGGAGGACAAAGAAGGGATTGTAGCCAAGATAGAAATGCTGACAACAGACATGCTAATATGACTGATTAAATTAATTAAATGGGGGAAAAAGCCATTTCAGTAAAATCTGAACATGAGGTCAAACTTTGATTAAGAGGCAACAGCGGGGGTACGGACAAGGCAAGGAGTCTGCTAAGGCACCAGTATACGGGAACACTTATCCCTTTCACAGTAAGCGAGGTTGATATTTTCAGTGCCTCAGCCAGGCAGCATCTAAGAGCCAGTTAAAACCATATCAGCTCAGTCATCAGGGGGTGAATGGTCTCGTTCCTTAGGAAAAGGGTTACACAGGTCTGAGCCATGACAGAAAGAGCCTCGAGAAATGTTGCTGATCCAGATGCATCTATTGGATATGCCCAGCACCTGACTCTTAAAACAAGGAGCCAGGGCTGAAAGGATGCCAAAAAGAAGTTACATCCTCTACCCCAAAAGCTCTTCTGTCAACAGCCTGAAGTGTGATTGCTGGTTTTTTATTACAGACTACTGAGAGAAAGGCACTCTACACAAGCTCAGAGACATTCTCTTTAGCATCCATGTTTCAAGGCTGAGTTTGGCCATTCTAAATAGTTCTGGGGTTTAAACCTCTGATGATCAGATTAATCCCCCTGATGTATTAAGTGAGGGTTTTTTTGTGTATAGCTTGTGCAACAGATCGCAAAAGGAAGGCCGTTGTTTTGTGCTTTGCAAGTGGGGATGCTGAGGGCTGGGAGATGGAGGTTGCTGGCATGTGGTTGAAGGTAATAAATAGTCATCACCTCCAGGGAATTTGGAAGGCCATTTAAGAAGAGCTACCTCCAACACAGCAGCTATAGTCAATCCTTCCTTGTCACTCGATCTCTTCATGTTTCCCGGGGAAGACCAGAATGGCAAATAGCCATGGGGAGTTACAGTGAAACTGAAGAAGAGAACCCTTGTGAGGCTGCTTCCAGAGATATCTCTGGTTGTTGAGCATGCTCAGAATGGCATATCCAATACCCGGTGTCAGTCTCCCAACTAGTCAGAGAGCAGAAGTAAAAGCAAGATGGAGCATCGTCCCAAGCACCAACTGTGGCTCTTTGGTTAGCACTGCATTCTCCAGGTACCTCCCACATACCCCAGTGCCAATTCCGCTCTGTTCAGCCCTGGAGAAAGCTGCCAGCCAGACAAGCCCTCCAGGTTACATCATTTGTTGCAACGAAACCCCAGCCTTGTTTTGACTGTCTGTTTAGTAAAACACAAGCCCCCCCCCCCCCCCGGTAAGCATCTCATTGTGAAAGCTTTCATGTTTGCTGAACTATTGTGCCATTTTATGAAAGAGAGGCTGGGGAAAGAACCAGGCACCCCTTTCGTTCCCCCCCCCCATGCTCCATGCAACAAGCAGGTTTATCTTAGCAATTTACATCCATTCTCTCTTCCTTTGTGTGCACTTTATCTAATTTAGGTTGTAAACTCTTCAGGGCAGGAACCTGGCTCCATCTAATAAATTATGAAATGAGTCTGCCACAAGATAATAGTGAGCAATCAAATCTTGCCTTTTGGTAGCCCACTGAGCTATTACACCCTAAAGGAAGCTGGGGGAGAAAATAAATAAAACATCCACCAGTGTAATTACTAGCAAATTCTCTCCCCCTTATTTTATCCAGCCTTCCGATGGCATCATGGCTTGGATGCTGAATACCCAGCACTGTTCAGCGCAAGCGAACAGGCTGGGCTGGTTGTCATGACCCCAAGAAATACGACACAACCACAATCAGAGAAAGAGCGGAAACGTTTTTTACCTGTGACAGTCACCAGCATGGAGGCTACCAAAGGGCGGTTGTTGTCCAGCTTGCGGCTCAGGCGGAGTTCCCCACTTGTCTGGTTGACAATCAACAAGTGCAGCTCATTTCCTCGTTCAAAGGTGTAGAAGAGTCTGTCAGACACATCAGGGTCATAAGCGGGAATCTTTCCTATCACCCCTGAAGGGAAGGTGTTGGACTTGTTGGAGATGTAGTTGTTAAAGAGGATCTGGAAGTTTTTAAGGATGGGGCTGTTATCGTTCTGGTCAGTGAGCTTGATGTGAACGGTGGCTCTGCTGACGAGGGGGGCGGAGGTTGCCTGAACTACGATGACGTACTCCGACTTAGTCTCATAGTCCAGGTCAATCAGGGCAGTGAGCTCCCCTGAAAATATGTCCATCTGAAAAATTTCCGGGATGTTGCCTTCAACAATCTGATACATGATCTGGGCATTGGGTCCCTCGTCAGGATCGATGGCTGTGATCTGGGCCACGACGGAGCCCACAATGCTGTTCTCCTTCACTAGGACCTCAAACTCCTCAGCTGGAAAGACAGGGGCATTGTCATTGACATCTTGGATGGTGACTTGAATATGGACTGGGGTTCTTTGAGGTGGGGCTCCTCTGTCCACAGCATAAGCGGTGAGTTCATAGACCGGGATGGTCTCCCGGTCCAGCCTGCGGACAGTGCGGATAATCCCAGAAGTGGGTTCTATTGTGAAGTCCCCATCCCCATCCTCCCCACTCTGGAAGGTGTACTGCACCCGCCCGTTGACGTGGGCATCCCGGTCAGTGGCCGAGATCTGAAGGACGCTGGTGAAGGGAGGGCTGTCCTCAGAGATGATGCCTTGATAATGAGCACTAACAAACTGGGGGGCATTGTCGTTAACATCATTGACCATGATTTCTACATAGGTGGTATCTGCTTTCTGAGGGATCCCATTATCTTTGGCGGTGATAGCCAGGGTATAGGTGACCTGGTCCTCATAATCCAGCTCTGCCTGTAACGTGATGGCACCAGTGTCAGCATCGATGCGGAACTGGGGGATGTTGTCCTCCAGGTAGTAGGTGATCCTGGCATTCTCCCCCACATCGTCATCAGTGGCACTGATCACCACCACCGTGCTGCCTACAGGACGATCCTCGTTAACACTCACAGGGTAGTGGGCGCTCTGGAACACCGGCCTGTGCGTGTTGGCGTCGGTAATGTTGATGTGCACGTGGCAGTTGTCGTGCAGAGTCCGATCAGAAGCCGTCACTGTGAGCACATAGCGCCTCTCCTGCTTGTAATCCAGGGGCAAAGAGAGGGTGATCAGGCCCACTCCCCCCTGAGTACTGATGGCGAATCGGTTCCGCGTGTTCCCACCTGTTATCTGGTAGCTGATGGCGCTGTTCACATCCCGGTCGATGGCTGTGACGCTGAGGACGCTGGTCCCCACAGCGGCGTCTTCATTAAGGCGGATGAAATATTCTTTCTGAGTGAATTCAGGGCGATTGTCATTCACGTCCATTACGGTGATGGTGACGCTAGCGGAAGCCGACAAAGTTGGGGAGCCATGGTCCCGGGCCTCTACCCCAAAGAAATAGTGCTCCACGGTTTCCCGATCCAAGGGGCCACTCACAGTAATCCAGCCAGTGGCACTGTTCACCACAAAGGGGGTATCGGAGGAGATTCCAGTAAGCTTGTATTCCAGCCGAGAGTTTTCTCCATAATCTGCATCCACAGCCTGGATGTGAATCACTGAATGACCGAAAGGGGCATTTTCCAGGACAGATATTTGGAAGGGGGTGCTGACAAAAATGGGGGCATGATCATTAATGTCCACCACCTGAATGCTAACCATACCTGTGTTGTTAGATAGAGGAGGCCGCCCCGCATCCTGGGCACGTATTCTCAGGGCGTACTCTCGCTCAACTTCGAAATCCAAAGGAGCCACCACCTGTATTTCCCCCGTTACACTGTCAATGGAAAACTGGCCTCGGCTGTTCCCACTGATGATGTTGTAATGGACTAAAGCATTGTTGTCCTTGTCCAAGTCAGTGGCAGTAACCCTCAGAATTTCTGAATGGGGTCTTATATCCTCTCTTACCTGGACTATATAGCGCTTCTCACTGAACTGCGGGACATTGTCATTCTCATCGAGGACTGTGATATAGACTCTAACTGTGGCAGATCGAGGGCCAGGTTCTTTACCTTGATCATTGGCCTCCACCACCAAGGAATATTTCTCCATTTTCTCCCGGTCCACCTGCCCACTCGTGGTGATCAGCCCTGACCGTGAATCTATTTCAAAGACAGAGTGGGCTGCCTGAGCATTTACAAAACGGTATCTGATGTTGGCATTGGGTGGGGAGTCCACGTCTGTGGCCCTCAGCTGTAAGATAGGGTAGCCCTCTTCTACATTCTCTCTGATTGTCTCCCTGTACTCACTCTGCTCAAATACTGGGTTGTGGTCATTCCTGTCTGCCACTGTGATAGCAACCATAGTGGTGGCTGAAAGGCGGGGAACCCCGTGATCCACAGCAGTCACCCGGAAGTAGTGCAAGTCCATGTTCTCCCTGTCCAGAACCTCAGAGGTGCTGATGAGGCCATTGTGGGAGTCTATGCTAAACAGCTTCAGAGACCGGCTGTTCATCAGGGCATCCATGGAGTACACTAGCCGCCCAGCGTCACCTGAATCGGGGTCTTGAGCGGCCATTGTTATCACGGGGGTCCCCGGAGGTTGGTTTTCAGCCACCTGAACCTGGTAATTGTATTGAGGGAAGAGGGGATGGCGATTGGCCGCTCTTCGAGACCTCAGCAAGGGCAGTGATGACCCCTCCCTCCTCCTCCTCCTCCTCCTCCTCGCCTGGGCGTACGGGGGAGGGAGAAGTAACTCATTCTGCATAGTTGGACGAGTAGGTTTTAATGGCAGGTGAGAAAAGAATCCCGGAGTTGACGTGCCGCTGAAATCCACGCCAACACAAAGAGTTAGTAAACAGCCTTTGGTGGAGTTAAGGGGAGTCAAAGCAAGGCGGGGAGGGAGCTTTCTCCCCTCTGCAACGGGGTGGATTCCGAGCATTGCGCGGGTAGCTGTCCCGGGCGCCGGTGGTGCTGAAACAGCCTCGACCCTCTCTGTCCCGCCACCCCAGGTCTGGAGGAAGCAGTGCTCTCGGCTTGCCCCGCAACACTCACCGGCCTGGCGGCGAGAAGCTCCAGAGGGCAACGGCTGCCCCACGCAGCACTGAAGGCAAGTCAACAGGGTGAGCCACCCGCCGTGGGGCGAGGGGCCGCGGGGAAAGGAAGCGGACTGCATCCTCCGGAACCGACCAGGCTGTTCCAGGCTCCCGGTTCTCTTCCTCGGTCTTGTGCCCGGCCGCTCGCAGACGGCCAGCAGACAGGGATGGGTGACGTCCCAGGCGCCGGGAAATCGCTTCACACAGACTCGCAAGCCTCGGGGTGCACGTCGGCGGCTTCGGGACGCGGCCTCCCGGCTGTTCTCCTCACCCGCCCCAATGTCCGGACCGTCGGCTCCGGTTCCAGCGCGGGACGTGAAGGTGCCCGGCTCTTCCTTCGCCTCTGTCCCGCGCGCCGCCAGCCTCCGCAGGCAGTCCCCGTCCGTCGGGAGACCAGGCAGGAGAGCGGCAGCGTTTATAATCCACGCGCAGCGGGAGCCGCTGCCCCACGCCCCGCCGGCGCCTGCTGGGCTTCGAGTCCTCTTCCTGCCCGGCGGCGGGGCCACGGATCCAGCACGGGAAGCCCCACTGTGGGCTCCGGGCGCCTGCCCCGCCAGGCGGGGCCAGAGGGGGGCAGCTCGACACTCGCTAGCCCCCTGGGCGCCGGCGGAGGGGAAGGCTCCGCAGAGCCCCCCGAGGACAGCCAGGCGCGGCCACCCCCAGCCCGGCCCCTCCGCCACCGCCCGGCGGGCGCAGCCCCAGCCCCCTCCGTCCGCCGGCTCCCCCAGGCCGAAGGGGAACAAAGGGAGCAGCAGCAACAGCCCCAGGCAGCGGCCCCGGCGAGGACGGCGGCGGAGGCTCGGACCCGGCTGGTGCTGCCGCGGCTCAGCCATGGCCCCTCGGCCCCTTCCCCGCCCCCCTGCCCGGGCCCGGCGCTCCCCCGGCCCCGCCTCGCCCCTGGCTCTGCCCCCTCCTCCGCCTGCGCCGCCACCACCATCTAGCGCTCTCTCTAGCGGCGGCGGCGGCTGCCTTCCCTGCGGGCTCGGCGGCTCCGCGTTGGCGGCGGCGGCGGCATCGCCTCTTCCCGCAGCCCCAACATGGCTCCCGGCTGCCCCGATGGTCCGCTCCGCCCTCCCTCCGACTCCCCTCTCGCCGCCCTGCCGTGGTAGCGCCCGCCCGCCCGCCTGGCGTAGGCGAATGAAGCCTCCGCCTCCGCCATCTTCATTATGGGCAGCGGGGGGGTGGGAGGGGAAAGGATGGGCGGGGGGGGGGCGCTCACTGTGGAGGCTGGGAGGGGAGCTGCGGGGGTCGCCAGGTGGGGAGGGGCGAGAAGATCGCCTCTGCGTGGCCCGCGGGGCATTGCTCAGGCATGGGAGCTCTCCGAGGTGCTGATGCAGGCAGGGAGGGTTAGCGGGCTCTTCAGTCCAGGCAAGGGGTGGAGGGTCGTCGTGGGACTCATGCTACTAAATGGGTAGCAGAAGGGCGTTCAGAAAGGGGCTGGTCAGTGGAGAGGTTACATAGCCAGATGGAGCGCAGGTCTGATCCTGAAGGGATCTTGCGTTTGGCTATGGTGCTAATCATATGAACTCATACTCGACATTATCTTGCAGACTTCTTGTCCTTTTACACACTTTCAGCTATCTGTTATATTCCCCATTGGGGACATCATATGGGAGTTCCAGCTTGTTTAATAAGTCTAGAGGCCTGAACTAGAGAGCAAGATGGGGATAGGGGTTAGAGAGGAGGAACTGGGAAAAGCAGATTCAAATACTCACTGATGTAAACGTTTTCTGGATGATCTGACTTAGTCACTCTCAGAGGCTGAGGACAGACTGGTAATTTGCCGCAGAAGGGCAGCAGGGCCAAAAGCCATGGGGGAAAACTGGCCCCAGGGCTGGCCGTTCGCACTGGCCAGACTCCTGCGGGAGCATGCTGGGGAGGAAGCGGAACGGACAGTTCACACTGCTGTGGAGCAGCCCCTGGTGAGCCGGCCTCTGCAGCTCGTCGTGGGGCCATTTCGGCAACCAGTGCATAAGTGCAGCAGCAATTCTAAGGACCTTTTAACTCCATGAGCCGGAAAATGTACACGTTCACACTGCCGCCTCCACTTGAATCCCGCCTCTTCCTGCCCACACAGCCAGGAAGCGGGATCCAAGTGGAAAAAGCCCCCTGGACACCACTTTCTGCTGGTGTCCATCTGAGGCACCATGGAAGTGCTTCAGAGCCGGGTGAGTACAGAAGGGAGGTGGAGGACAGCTGTGGCTGTCTGAACTGCCTCCCTTCCCTCGCTTCTGAAGCGGAGCTCTCCCGGGCCACATTGCCAGTCTGTCCTCAGCCTCAGTCTCTTTGACCTCACAGGGTTGTCGTTGGGTCCAAAATGGAGAAGAAAATGTTGCAAGCCATTTTAGGTCCCCATCGGAGAGAAGAGCAGGGTGTAAAGATCTAAATAAATAAACTACAGGTAGAGACTGCAAGGAACCCTGTGAGTGATGATTTTTTCCCCTCCTGCTGAATGAAGGCAGATCACAACAGTGAGTTCCTCTGCAGGTGGTATACATTGATAAGTGATTCTGAAGCAAGGAAAATCCATTATATTTGAAGGGGGGGAGAGCTGATATTCTGAGATTTAAACAGAACCCCTTAAATGACTCTTGAAAACAGCCACAGGATTAGCATAGAAGAGCTGTGACAGATCAGGTAACAGATGTGCTGCCCAATCCCAGGTATGATTATTCAGAAGTAAGTCTTAATGGACTTCTGAATTAAGTGGTCACATAATTGCAGGCTTCATCAGATCTCCATGATATTTACTGATTGATTGATTGATTGATTGATTTACAAAAATTATAGTCAGCCTGTCTTACTGAGACTCAAAGTGAATAAGTTCATTCATCTGTTGCATGAAACTGTTGCCCATGAATGCTCATGCCATACTGAGCCAGTTCATTTCTAAGGCATCAGAAAACCTGCTTTAAAAAGACAGGGAGAGAGATAAATCAAGCAATGATACAGAGGAGAGTGGAAAAGTGTTGAATGAGGATACGGCAATCAGCAAGGCTACTAAAGGACTATTGAATGAAATGCTAGGTAGCAATGGCAAGATGGTGAGTTGGAAGGAAAATGGCTCACAAGACATCTAAAGAAAGGTGGTAACAGAACAAATGGGTAGAATTTCGATGTGTCATGAAAGGTTGAGGAGTGGGAAGATGGTGGTTTACGAGGAACTGGGCCAGTCCATTCAGGCTGCTGGTATTGAGGAGAGCAGAGTTGCAAGGGAATGAATCGACAGAGGTTGAGGGGAAATGTGAAAGGATGGTGAAGCAAAGAAGACCCAGTATATTTCTTTTAAGATGCACAAACTACAGTGCTCTGCTGTCCTACAGAACATCATACTTGGCTGTCAAAGCAAAATGCTTGCAGATGGATGAAGATATCAGAGAGCTTCAAATGTGCATACCCGTCCAGGCCTTTGCACCACTGTGATTCACCAAGCTAATCTAGCCTGCCAGCCCATGTATGAACACCCCCCAAAGGGTGGATAATCCTCTAGTTCTTGCCTTGGATTGTAAAAACAGGGCCATTGCCAAGCATCTGGCTTGCTGACTGCACTCTGCTTCACCGCGTGGACATGCTTGCTTGAACTATTCACCCGGGGGTTATGTGCAGCCCAGAGGAGGATTATGTGATCTCAGATCAGTCCATGCACACCCCACTCCCACAAATTTCAGGTTCTTCAAAAGAAATCCTCAACTGACTTGCATTTGTAGGTAGACATTAATATAACTCTATAGAGATCTGGAATTACAGTGCTGCTACAGGATCGTTTGCCATTCGTATTCAATACAGCTGTCTTTCCGCCTGACACATTTCCATTCCTTCATGTGATCATTTCCCCTTCATTTCCTCTATTTCTGCACTCATTTTCCTCCTCCCTCCTTACTAGCATGTTCTCACTCTTCGATCAGCTAATGTTCAAGAGAGATGCCAGGCTGTTCCCTGAGGCTTTAGAGGCGCCCCCTTAAATTTCCCAACATTCCACCCTTTCTGCTGCAGTCAGGATGGCCACTCTCTTCATCCAGAGCTCCCTACTCTGTTCAGCCCCACGTCTTCATCTCCATAAACATACATTTTTAATGCAACAGGAGGGGGGGAAATAACTCCTGCTCAGGAAACTCAACGTTTAATTGAAATGAAGCAGGAAATTGCTGTTGGAATGGCTTCCTCACACTGTAGATGGAAGACAGGAAGCAAAGCCTTGATTTCCTCTTGCTTTGTCCCTCATTTCCACTGTTGCTCTCTTCCTTACAAAACTCCACAGTCAAAGGAGACACAATCACTTATTTCACGGGCCATGGATGGTGTGCCTCTCAGGTTTCATTATTATTGGGCAAAGTATGGGGAGGTGGGTTTTGAAAACTCTGTCTCCACACCAGATAATCAAGGAAAGCACTGTTTAGACCTTGAAGGAAGATTAATTTAGACAAAACACGTTTTCTATTACACAGCAAACCAAGTAAATGTGCATTATTGTAGGTCAGAAAATTTAATGAGGGTCTCAAAACAATTACAACAGTGACTGGGGGGTTCCAGATCATGGTAGCACCATCTATTTGTGTTTGCTGTCCTATATATCATAGGAAGCCAGCCTTTGATTCATGTGCCAAAACTGACCCAGGCTATGAGTGCTTTGGCTTTCAGGAGCAAGAGCAGGAAGGCCTATGGTCCTGGCTACTCCACAAAGTCATGACTGCACTCCAATGCTGAGCTTGTCTGATGCCTGATTCAGAACTGCCAAAGCACAGGGAGGCAGCATATATGACACATGGATGCAATGTGTACTAGAATGATACTAGTCCTATATGTGAACACATGAAGCTATAGAGTAAGATCATATTTGGACTGGCAGTGGTTCTCCAGGGTCTCATGCAGAGGTCTTTCACATCACCTACCACCTGATCCTTTTAACTGGAGAGGCTGGGGATTGAACCTGGAACCTTCTGCATGCAAAACAGATGCTCTGCTCTTGAGCCACAGCCCCACCATTTGATTTGATTTTGTGGAACAATAGACAAAAAGTTAGCCAGCACAGTGTTACCTTGTAGTAGAGTCAGCAGGTCCTAAGCATGGATTGCTGTTTTAGATCTGGATTTACCAGACTTTGTCCACAGTAAGCACATGAAACCAGATAATTATTCCACCAAAAAGTGCAGGGCTAAGTAACCTCCCCAGTTTTTACAGGTAATTTTGACTGATGGCTGCACAGTTCCTGAAGACTACAATCAGGATGTTTCATCCCTAGTACCTTTTGTAACCGAAATTAACTTGCTTGCAGCCCAGAATCACATCAGTGCCCTAATTAGCAAAAAACCCACCACCCCAGATTCTCCCATGGCCATATGGTACTCTGTAATACTTCCTTCCCCTTAATTATCAAATGGGAACATGCTCTCTACAGGAATTAGATTTAAACTTGGAAATTGAACAGCATGTGTTTGGGAGGAAGTGGGAACTGCAAATGCTCACAGGAAAGGGGGGTGACCAGTGCTCCATTTACATCCACGCATGAGATGGGTCACGGTGACAAACACATCAGCTTTCCCCTACTTTCTCCCCTTGCTCAGAGGCTGATCCACATTAATCAGCAGATCGGATGACTCCTGCCCAAGGAGAGCTAATTTATGGATGACACCAAGCTCAGGGTTCAGTTACATCAGATATTTCCTGGAAACAGACTTTCAGAGAAATTACATTATGAACCGGCTGCCTTCTTTGAGTCTTGTTTCTCAGACAGAATTGCCCCTGTTCTCTTTAAGCTTGCTTTAGTGCTGACTTGCTGTGCCAGAAATACAAATTGGAAGAGAAAACACTCAGGGCAAAGCAGTTGTACAAATGAGGCTGTTTTGCATGGGCTACTGCCTGGGAAACCATGCTTCTAAGAAATCAAAATTATTTATGAAAAAAGCAAGTGAGTACCGTGAGGTTCTAGTATCTCCTATTGTATGAGTTTCTTGCACCATTTAAGAGAGGGGCATTGGTGGTGCTTCAGTACAATCCTGTGCACACTGACTGAAAAGAAAGCTTGCTGGACAAAATGAGGCTTCCCACAGCTCTACTTTGATCTTCTTCCAAGGAGTACAGGCAGTGCTCATGATCCCTCCCATTCCATTTTATTCTCACAACAACCTTATGAGGTAGGTTAGTTTGAGAGAACATAACTCTCGCAATGTCACCAAGTAAACTTTGTGGCATGCTGGGGATTTGAACCTATATTGTACTGACTAATGGAATGGATTAAGACAAGGAGAAGAAGAGACTGGATTTATGCCCTGCCCTTCACTACCCGAAGGAGTCTCAGAGCAGCTTACAATCCTTTTCCCTTCCCCTCCCCACAACAGACACCCTGTGAGGTAGGTGGGGCTGAGAGAGCTCTCTCGAGAACTGTCCTTGAGAGAACAGCTCTGAAAGAACTTGTGACTGACCCAAGGTCACACCAGCAGCTGCATGTGGAGGAGTGGAGAATAAAACCCGGTTCTACCAGATTAGAGTCCGCACTCCTAGCCACTACACCAAACTGGCTCTCTTCTTCCTGTAAGCCTTCTTCCATTCTTTCCAAGCCTGTCTCTCCCCCTTCCACAGCCACTGCTCTCCTAGTAAGTTTGCTTTTGAAGCCCTGTAACTAAAAGCCACGATTTGTGGGATGCCTGGCACTTTCCCTCTGGCCAGGTGTTTTTTTTTCTTGGCAACTCATCCATTTAGCACAGGACAGTCAAAATGAGATGAAGGCGGGCAGCGGCTGTGTCCTGATTAGGATATTGGACTTGGATCTGGGAGACTTGGGCTCAAATCCCCACACTTTGCCATGATGCTTGCTGGGTGACCTCAGGTCAGTCACTCTCTTGCGGTCTAATCTACCTCACAGGGTGGTCGCTGTGAAAATGAAAGAGGATAAGAAGAGTGCTGCACGTTGCCTGTGCTTCTTGGAGAAAGAACAGGAGAGACGTGTTAAATATATCACAGCATAATTATGCCTAGACAGTCCCAGGTTCAGGATTGAGTTTCTCCAGTTGGAGGTGTGCAGCAGCTGGAAACACCTGCTTGCTTTATGGTTTGTGTCCTCAGCTTTTGAAATCTGCCCTCTAGCAATATACTTTTGGGAGAGGGGATGAAGTGGGAGTTGAAATTCACAGAATTAGCCTCCTTCGTTGGCATCTGGACTGAGGTGTCTGCCAGGTGAGCTTGAACGGTTTCCTTGCAGAGACTAAGAACAAAAGATAATTGAAGGCTGGAGGTTTAAACGTTGACCCTAAACAGAAATTTAATGAAGCCGTCTGTTTTTACAGGCAAGTTACTTGCAGCACTATTCTGGAGAACAGGAGCTTCACTTTTATGGAAACAGGATTTTGAACCCTGAAAGAACAAGGAGCCAGAAACAAGTGCACTTTGTGTTAGTCCCATAAGGGATTTCTTTCTTGACCTTTAGTAACAGACAACCTTTTATGGAAGAGTCTCTCACCCTACCCCACCCCATCTGAAAAGCACCAGTAAAACGGTTAACTTTCCCCTTTAGGAACCAAGAGGCATAAGCAGTTTGCTCTGCAAAGCTCTCAAAACACTTCCCTTCTTCCAGTAGCAGCTGAAGTGGCTGGTGGAACTTGGAGCACTTGCCAGCAAGGGTTAACCTTCTGCTGCCAGTTCCAATAATGGCTTCCAGTGGTACAGCCCTGGCCACCCCTGGCTATGGCATGTGGATGGCATGAACCAGTGCTCAGCTGGCTAATAGGAGGCTGCTGCTGCAATGATTTAATAGAAGCAGAGCTGGGAAGAGAATTCCAATCAGAGCCTCATTGTCCCCATTATTCCAGTGGTGAGAAACCCACCCTCTTCGCTCACACCAGTTCCTAGCCAGCCGGTTCGTTCTTCCTTGACTACAATGTTCATGTGCAGAGCTGAAGACTCCCTCTCTTTGTATACCTATGGTAATGCAAATGTTTTAATTGCTTGCCATTCAGTGCAGGCTGTACCATGGCTTACGTCCACTAACACAAGGCTGCGGGAAGGCAGGATGAGATGAAGCGGCGTGAGCAGCCCGGGAGCGTCACCAAATCTGACAGGTTTCTGCAGAGCCTCTTGGGCCAAAGGCCTGGCGGTGGCGGGAAAAATCTAATTATTTGCTCAAGTGAGATAATATGTAATAGGTCCCCAGCCTATTTCATCTAAGTTGTAGCCATTCCTTTGCATTTCAATTTCCATGTTTGAATAATGGAGTGATCTTGCCCACTTGCGAGGGGAAAAAAATCCAATTATATGACACAGATAGGAATCGCTCTGTCACAGCCCAGCCAATTAACATTGGGAAAACTTTAGCACCTGTTTAAACAGCAGGTCACTCAGGTGAACAGGGGGCTGCTTCCAATGAGGGGAGCTTCTTTAATCCCTCCAGAGAAGACGGGAAGGAAACTAACGGGTGGCAAAGATTCCGTCTCAGGGATGCGATTGGAATGAGCTTCAGCACCGTCTGAGGGAGTCCAGATAAGCAGAGAGTCTAAAGGTAAAGTCAAATGCTAGCTTACCTCAGCCATTATTACATCATCATTGACCAATCAAAAACGTACATTAACCCAGCTTCACTCACACCATGATGCATTGTTTATGGCTGTAGGTGTGAACAGGTGATACAAGAACATAAGAGAGGATGCCTCGCTGGATCAAACCAGGGTTTCCTTCTACACAGGAGCCAACCAGTTGCCAAGGCCTTCTCCTGATGCTGCCCCCTAGCACTGGTATTCAGAGGTTCACTGCTTGATGTGGAGATACGGGCTTGAATCCGATGGGAGCATTCCCAATTTCTGCCCCTGGAGCACAACGTTCTCCCCTTCCCCTCTTTCAGCAGCTCCAAATGTCCCCTGAAATGCTTCTCCTTGCGGATGGGATCCCCAGGAGCAGCTCTTCAGGGGGCCTGTTGGGATGCAGTGGGAGGGCGAGACATTTTGCCAGCAATGGGTGGAAATTCTTCATTGATCCAAACCGCAATAACAGACAAGTAAACCGATTTAATCTCACTATAAAGAGGAAAAGGAGAGCAGACAGGTCACAATAACCATAGAGCTGAAAAGGTAGAGAGGCTGGGCTGGGGAGAAACCCTGAAATGGGAACAGGAGGAAGAAGGGCAGAAAACCTCTAGGTTGGACAGCTGTCGATAGAGTAGGTGAGGGTGGTTTTTCAAATAGTATAGATCTTCAAATGACAGTATGGATCAGTATAGATATATATGACTGTATAGATCTCTGACTTATGATGGTCTACTCAGCTTGCAAGAGGGAACATTTCTTCTATAAAGTTCCTCAGGACTGAAGCCTGTGAGACAATTGTGGTTAATAGCGCTAACTGCTAATATCTGTACGCTACAGCTGGACATCTACAAGTGGAGCTTATGGGACAACACAAATGATCAAAACATTGCTAAGTAGGTTTGTTAAGAAATAATACCGAGTTCTGATGTGTTTCAAGTCGGGGAGCACTTTTTCATCTGGATACTTGACTTAAAAAAACAACAACAACCCAGTTTCTCCAGTAGAAAAGATTTTGTCTCCTCTTTAAGCAATAGTCTTTGCTACTCTTATTGACTTTGATCTCTTAGAGGCCTCTTTCAATATGGTTTTTCTAGTGAGGAGATTAGAAACCACACAGACCACAATTGAATGCTTCCTCACAGATTTACACATATTTCTTTCTGTAATATTATAAAGCCAGCCATAAGAATGCATGTAGCCCATCTGTTCAGTGAGCCTTAACTTGAAGTGTGCTGTCAATCATCTGCAGCAATCTTCCAGCCTGGAGGCGTGGGGGGGTTCCTCGGCTGAGCTGGCCTGGGGGCCCGGAAGGGTATGGTGGTTCCTAAGGCTCTGTAAGGCTTCCCAGCCTCTGGTGATTATTATTTACATAAATCCCTGTTCAAGTTTGACATGCAGGCTACCGATGTTTTTGCAACTGGCTTTTTACACTTACAGAACTTCATCATGTGCATCTGCCAAGAGAGTCTTTTGTACATCCCTTCCATTATTGCTCACAGTGTAAAACAAAAGCCTTTAGTGAATGCCCTGACCTGGAGAGCCCAGCCTAGCCTGATCTTATCAGATCTGGGAAGCCAAGTAGAGTCAGCCCCACTTTTGCCTTCGGTAACTTTTAGCTGGATTCAACACTTTCACTTTTAGCAGTATCTGCTTGCCAAGTGAGGGAACAGACGGCGTTTCTGCCGCTTTTCAGAATAATTTCTCTTGAGCATCGGTTCCATCGATAATTTGCAACCTGGAAGAAGGCAACGAAACATGTGGGAAATCCTGAACGCATGTTGTAGCTGACTGCATCTCCATTATCGGTTGAGGCGTTATATTTGGACTGCACTGTCCACGTTTGAATATTGGGAGTAATTCCAGAAAATTCTGACTACTTTTACAACCTTTGGAATGAGTGTTGACCATCCATGATTGTTGTTCTTTCCTTGTGAAAATCCTGTATCTTTGAGTAATTGGTTGTGAAACCTGATATCATTTGAAACTTCATACGTTAAATGGTATTGGACTAGTAAATTCTAATAATTAGTATTCAGTTGAATGTTTTGTACATAATGTTACTTTGTTGTTTGTAATCTTAAAATGGACAATGGGCAGTGCAAGACCCTGCATGGCTCCTGATTGCTGCTGAGTGGGGCTTCCTGTGTCAATGAGCAGCCGCTCATGCGCACAGCTTAGGGGGAACACTGCCCTGTCCTTTCCCATCTTGATGTGCAACTCTTGTGGGCTTTCTTCCAGCAGTCTTCACAATTGTGAGGATTTATCAACAGAATTTACATTTTATCCCATCTATTACTATAATTGGAATTCTATATTCACTCCCCCGCCCCACACACACACCTGTGATTTTTGATTAACTGGACTGTGCTCTGTGTAGCTTTAGTATTAAAATATCATTTATATGGAACTGATTATATAAAACTGGTTACAGCACTAATGATGGTTATCAGAACATATAGCAGGGTGGAAATCAAAGAATTCACCATCTTTGATGGCCTGGTACAGGAAAATCTGAAACATGGCATTATTGTGAGAATGTGGATAGATTTCTGGGAAGCTTGAGACCTACCACCTGTTTCTATGGCCCTTGCTCCTACTGGCTGGGGAGGACTAGCAGACTGGGTCTGGGAGACAGTAAATGCTTCTATGAGAGATGATGTGGTTGCTCATGCCTTGAAGCGAGCAGTGGTGTGTTCGCTCCTAAAGACCCAGGAGACTTGAATAACTACTGTCCAGTCTCAGATGTACCATTTTTGAGTAAGTTGATTGAACAAGTGGTATCTGACCAACTTCAGGGATTCCTGAATGAAGTGGATTGTTTAGAACCTCTCCAGTCTGGTTTCAGTCCTGGTTATGGCACTTGGTCACTTTTGTGCATGACCTCCCCTAGGCAATTGACTGTGGAGTGAGATCCTGTTAATTCTTCTGGACCTTTGGCAGCTTTTGATATCCTCAGTCACAGAAGCCTTCTGGATTACTTTTTTAGGAACTGGAAATGGGAGGCAATGTTCTGTGTGGTTCCAATCCTATATTGAAGGCAGGTTTCAGAGTGTGCTGCTGGAAAACTGCTGCCCTGGCTCTTGTTATTTGGCCTGTGGATTCCCCCAAGGTTCCACTTTGTCTCCCATACTTTTCAACATCTATGTAAAGCTGTTGGGAGAGGTCTTCCAGAGATTTGGGTTGAACTGCCACCAAGATGCACACAGCACTTGGCTCTATCTCACACTACCAGCAGATCTCAGGGAGGCTGTGGAAATTGTAGACAAGTGCCCAGAGGCAGTTTTAGAATGGATGAGGGCTAACCAGCTAGAATTTAAGCCTGACAAAATGGAGGTCCTACTGATGGGGAAAAGGTCTGACCCAGAAATTGGGTTATCCTCTGATCTGGATGGGGTTGCACTCCCCTTAAAGGAGGCTCTTAGCTTGGTGGGTGCTCCTGGATCCTGTCATCTGAGGCTATGTGGGTGGTGACCCGAGTAATGGCCTTCTCCATCTTGGCACTAAAACTTTGGAGCCACCCCCCCCCCCCCCCGGAGATTCACCTGTCTCCCTCTATAGGTATCTTTTGCCAGCAGGTGAAGACTTTTCTGTTTCACCTGGCATACCACCAACAACATTTTTTGGCTCACCTTCTCGTGTTGCTGCTTTATGTGTTTTAATTGAATTTTATATTTTTAACTGTATTTTAATTGTTTAAATGTGTTAAATGTTTGCCACTTTGTGGACCCCAACAGAGTGCAAAGGCAACCTACAAATGTTTCAAATAAATAAAAATAAATGATTACCTAAAGTGACATAAAAAAAGGAAAAGGAAGGGACAAAGACCTTAACTTCTGCACAACTGTATACGTTGCTTTATTGGATATAAAGAATTATAAAGCCATAAGAGTTTCTACCAATACCCCCTTTCCCATTGCAGGCTCCCCTTGTGTTATTCCTCCGGGGCCCCTCTCCTCCCAAGAGCAGCATTTCTTAGATAGGTGGGCTGCAGCGTGGTGGGGGGGGGGGGAGGAGGAACAGGAAAGTACCATTCTGCCACTGGGAAATTTAATCTGGATCCAACCAGTTATCTGTAACCTGTAACTAACCATTAGATGGTGTGTTTCTTCTTATTAGTTTATTCTCACGGGAGGTTCATCCTTCTGGCTCTTAGACTTTTGTTCCATGCCATGGATGTACCAGTCTAAACTCTATGGAGGAGACCTAAGATGCCTAGGGGGCACGCTGAGCAACCAGGGGGTGTTCATGCAAATAAATATTTTGGCAGAGAGCACAGTTCCCCAGCATCTGCTAAGGTGGCCTGTTGAGCTGATCAGCTTGCACTCATGCTGCTGGCATGCAAGGCAGACAGCAGCCCTGTGTTTAGGGCCTTTAACAGAAGCCTTTTGACAGCAGGCGACTATTGATTGGTTTGCTATTGTAGTAAGCTGTAGACCAAGTGTCCTTAAAGAGGGTCTAATTTATAGGACAAGTGAGCACCATGAAGAGCTATGAAGTGCGTAATGCATGGGCAAACACCACCAACCGCACCTCACGGCGAGGTTAATTAGCAAGCACAGATGTGCAGGGATGGACGTTGACGTCTTCAGAGGTTCATCAATACGAAGAAGCTCATTCAAGTCCATGAGCTCCGCTGCCCTCGGTTTGTTCAGATTAACTTTGAACGGTAAAGCCTTGAGCTTGCACTCACTTGTCGCTGCTATAGCAGCATGCACCACGCACAAATCAAATGACGTTGGCTACAAAGAAAGAAAAGGCTATTTCAAGGAAGGTGCAGAACAAAAGCGGCCCTTACTTTCTGTTCAGCATACCTGATCGCAGTATCACTTTCCCACTCGCACGCTGATCTGAGGGGAGAGGCGTTTTGCTTGTCTGAGGATGCGGTGGGTAAAAAAAACAGGGATTAGAGGAGAGACGCGGCAGTGGGTGGGCAGAAGGCCTCCTGGAGGGCCCATCCAGAACAGCCCCTCTCTGGCGCTGCCTTGCCCATGCTGAATGGTTAACGTGCCACACATTTCATTCTGCCTCGTTCCTTCTCCTTTTGAAATTGGTCAGAGGCAGCGATCCAGTGCTCGCCATGCTCAGGTCTGCTCACACAGTTGCTTTTCAGGCAAACAGCAATGCACTGAAGGAAAGTCCTTTGGGTGCTTCAGGGTAAAATGTCTGGCCTGGCACACAGGCTCTCGAGGGCTCATTTTATGGAGGAATCCAAGGCCTTGCTTCTCACTTGGTCCATCTTAGCACAGGGCTGACATCACTTGCAAATAAATGGCCGGCAGACGTTCCTTCTGAGGAAGCAGGCCACTGCCAAGCTTTACATCTTTCCTATATTTGCAGAGATGTACCAAAGGCACGGCTCTGACCTAATTCTGCAGTCAGCTTGGCTGAGTTCTTGTCATAATCGGCCAGTCGAAGTCTATTCTGTGTCTGGTTCCTACACTCTTGTTTGTGTGTCAGGTTCTCCCGGACAAGCTTAGGGAATGAGTTTTATAACCCTGAAGGGAACAGCTGAAGGAACTTTGCCAGCAAGGTAGGCCAGTGAGGAAAGTTTGTTTATTCTGTGTGTATCCCAGGATGGCCATCACGGATTTCTTCCCTTAGCAACAAATGTGGGTTAATTGTTCCTAGGTACTCTACACTGCTCCATCCATTCCTGTCCACTGTTATCCCAGTTCTGACATACCCCCCAGCAACTTCCTTTGCTCTCCATTCAACTCTTTCATGATAAGCTGGAACAGTTCTGGCTGTGAGTGATGCACAGTTTAGAGCAGCCTCCCCCCATCTGCTCTCGGTGTAGGCAGGCAGGTCTGTTTGGGCTGGAACGTACTCCTCTGTGCACCAGGAAGCATATTGGCTGAACACCTGTACCCTTTTGAGGCTGTGGTGCTGAAGCACTGACATCTCTAACCCCACACAGATTTTTCTTAAAAGGACCCAGTCCTTGCAGATCAGCAACATTCCTATTTCCTGGGGCAAGTCCAGGTGCAGCTGTAGTGATTCTGGGCTCCTGGAGAACGGGGCCAGAATGGGGCCTTGGGATCACTGTCTCCACCTCCAGCTGGGGCCAAGCGAGGACTGGCCCTTGCCCCATGGCAGGTGGGCAGGAGCCACCGCTGCTGGCGGAAGCCAGATGACCGAGACGCAGACAGGGCAGGTGCAAATGGAGGAAGCTCCTCTTCTTCTCTCTCCACCACCCCCACTTGAGAGTGCAGGGCTGTGGGCAGTGCCCCCCCAGCACAGGGTCTGGGGTACCTGTCACTCAATGACTAAGCCTGCCCCTGGGCGAGTCAAGTCAGTGTACTGACATAAAGCCCCAACATGCAGATTCAAGGGAGCTTAGCCAAGGTGGGCGTAAGGCTGTGATTGGTCTGGGCAGCTTTGCAAGGACAACAGGTTCTTTAGAATGGCTCTGCAACTGTTTGACACGCCCAGTACATATGCGGAACAGTAACTCAGTTCTGCGGTCATTGTTGCCTGCAAGGAACATTACGTCTTCAGACTTTGGGGAGGGGAGACAGCTTTGGTAATAAGCAGAAAGACACCTTCAGTCCTTTTCTTTTAGAGGTGTGGGGGAGGGAAGCTGTTCTGTTGGGAGCAGGCGGTTGATTACTGTGTCATGCTCATGACTTTTGCCATCAGCCGATAAAGCTAATATCACACCATAATCCACTGAAGCCTCTAATAGGCTTAGGCATAACAGGGGTTTACAGCCTAATTAATGTTCAGTGCCAGGTAGAAATATGAAATACCATCAGGGAAGTTCTTAATAAAAGAAAGTGCTGCTGGGCCCTGCTGGCTCCCCCCCACCTCAAGACTACCCAGGGAAGGGAACACTGGCTGGGGAAGGAAAGACCAATCAGGGAGGTATGCCTCTCCTTCAATTCCCAAGCTGCCCTGCCGGGAGCCACACAATATGTGTGAAAGAGCCACACGCGGCTCCCGAGCCATAGTTTGGCCACCTATGGCCTAAAGCATCCCTGACAAGGGTTTGTCCAGACACTGCTTAAAGACTGCCAGTGAGGGGGAGCTCACCACCTCTGTAGGCAGCTGATTCCACTGTTGCACAACTCTTACTGTAAAAAAAGGTTTTTCCTAATATCCAGCCGGTACCTTCCCACTCTTAATTTAAACCCATTATTGTGAGTCCTATCCTCTGCTGGCAACAGGAACAGCTTCCTGTCCTCCTCTAAGTGACAGCCCTTCAAATACTTCAAGAGAGCAATCTTGTCTCCCCCTCAGCCTCCTCATCTCCAGACTAAACATTCCCAAGTCCCTCAGCCTTTCCTCATAGGACTTGGTCTCCAGGCCCCTGATCATCCTCGTCACCTTCCTCTGTACCCGCTCCATTCTGTCCACATCCTTTTTGAAGTAAGGCCTCCAGAACTGCACACAATACTCCAGATGTGGCCTGGCCAATGCAGTGTACAGTGGGACTATTACACCTTGCGATTTGGATGTTATGTCTCTGTTGATACATCCCAAGATCGCTTTAGCCTTTTTTGTCACTGCACCACACTGGCTGCTCATATTTAACTTACGGTCCACGCGTACCTCAAGATCTTGTTCACACATACTGCTACCCAGAAGTATATCCCCTATCCAGTATGCGTGTTCCTTATTTTTGTTACCCAGATGTAGAACTCGGCACTTATCCTTGTAAAATTGCATCTTGTTCACATCCACCCACTTTCCCAGTGTGTTCAGCTCCCACTGAATTCTCTATCTTCTGGTGTGTTTGCTGCTCCTCCCAATTTGGTGTCATCTGCAAATTTAATGAGTAGTCCCTTCACCCTCTCATCCAGATCATTTCTAAAAACACTGAAAAGTACCGGGCTCAGAACCGAGCCCTGTGGCACCTCACCGGACACCTCCCTCCATTCAGATGAAATGCCACTGACAACTACTCTCTGAGTGCGGTTCTCCAACCAGTTCCCTATCCACCTACCTATCCTACAGTCCAGTCCACAGTCCTCTAGTTTACCCATCAGAACATCATGGGGAACCCTGTCAAAAGCTTTACTGACATACAGGTAAACAACATCAACAGCATTCCTTCAACCCAGTAAGCTCGTCCCTCGATCAAAGAAGGAAATGAGGTTGGTCTGATGGGACCTGTTGGGGACAAATCTGTGCTGACTTCCCCGGATCTCCAAGTTGTCCTTTAGGTGCTCACAGATTGATCCCTTTAAAATCTGTTCCAGTATCTTCCCTAGGACAGAGGTCAGACTGACTGGCCTGTAGTTTCCTGGATCATCCCTCCTCCCTTTTTGAAATTTGGAATAACATCTGCCCTCCTCTGGTCTTGTGGCACCTCCATGCTAAGCCAGTAGCATGATAGAAATCCTGGCATGGTACAGTGTGGGTTCCTATTGGCGAAGGCCTTTCTTTCTGGAGAAATGTATGGGAGGGTATCGGTTTAGTTATAAACAAGCAGGAGGACCCACGATACTTGTGGGGGGGGTAGAGAAGGAGCTCCATGTGGAGGAGGAAGCACCCACAGGCGAGCCTCTTCCCCTCCCTCCCCCTGCCATCCCCTTCCGCGCGCCAAGCCTCTTCCCCCCTCCCCTCCCCCGACAGCAGCAGCAGTGGCGAGGCCTGCCGCCCGCCAAGCCCCCCCCCCCCAACGGCCAAAGTGTTCTCTGAGTGTGCGCAGGAAATGCTTTTACTTTTGGGGGGATTTAAATATCCCCCCAAAAGTTTTCTAACTTTTAGGATTTTTCTGCACATGAGGGGAGCCCCCCAAGTGTGCAGAACAATCTCCCTGCCCCCCAGGTGTCCCCCCCCCCCCGTGCTGATTTAGATATCCACATGCAGGGGGTGCCTTGGCTGTTAGATATACAGATGGATACCAGTTCATGAGTGTGCTGGTGGCCTTATTAGAGGCCAGGTCAAAATTTGGGATTACTTAGCAAAAGTTGCCACAGTTTTCAGTCTTCCAGCAATAATCGCTGTTAAGAGCTCTGCCTTGGACAAGCCATCCTCAAGGCTGTTTCGTTCAGCTGGCTTTGAAGGAGACTGAGCCCATTAAAGTGTAAGCACTCTGGCTTAAAGTACACGTGGGCTGCCCTCTTAAAATAATGGGCAGCTTGATACAATTAGCCTTCTTTTTTTAAAAAAAGACATTTTGGTCAGAACATCTGGGCCGCTTCCCTAGCTCTTTCAGTGAATCGGCGCATAACTTAGAAGTAATGGGTATTTATCTGCAGTTCACCCCTCACCCACCATTTGCAGGGCACATCCAGCAAAGCAACAGCCTGCCTGTTATTAGGAAAAGGCAGACTGCTGAATGTAAAAATACTGGAATGGAAAGAGCAATCAGTCCTGTGGCCATTATCCCAGCTGGCAGTTCCCAGTCAATTGCCTGTAGAAATGGAGGCAAGAGGCTGTCACTAACCAGGGCTTTGCTCCGTTTGCAAGCCAGCCAGCAGCTTGGTTGTTTTACCGTAAGCTGCCTTTGCCTGATCCTTCCACAAAGCCTTAGTGCAGACGATACCATTTGGGGCAAAGACAGAAACACCTTTGACAAAAACAGGGGTGCAGGATTTTGACTGACACAGATTCCTGACTTCATGGACATCCAAAACCAGGAGTTGGAGAAAAACGAGCTTTGTCTTTGGTTTCAGGACATGCTTTGCCTCTGCCCATCAGAGCCTCACCCCGTCCTATTATTCTTCTTCCCTTGTACCACGCTTTGCCCAGAGGAGATGCAGTCTACGCAGGAAGGGGTTAGGCAGAAGTGGAAAAGTCACCATCAGGGGATGGATTTCCTTCATGCCATTAAGCCTCTCTGTATTGGGAATCAATTAACATGACAAATGCGGATTAACAGGAAAGCCAAAAGGGAACCCAGCTACAAATCTTCCTATATCCTAATACTAGGGAGACAAGATACAAATATGCACACCGGATTGATCTAAATCAAGGTAATTTCAATAACTGATTTCATGCAAGTTTCCAATTTGTACTTCATAAACTAAAGTGCATACAATGTGGCTCCTAGCTGTTTAAAACATGTTGATTTCCTAATACACATTTATGTTACTCAGGCCAACAGGGATCCAAGGCGACTTCTCAGGCTTCCCACAGTGTTCTATCTATTTAGGGACAAAGGAAGCAATCATGAAATTAACCAGTTTTGTTCCTCCTTCTGGGTATGTGAGGCAAGAGCATTCAACAAGGCCACTTACTTAAGGACTAAGGGCTGGATCCTAAGGTGTCCTTGTGAAAGAGGAAGTACCTTCAGCTTGCACAAGGCTGTCTAGGATCTCTTCAGATTTCACTTTTAAACTTCAGCCCCCCCCCCCCCACACCGTGCTGCATCCCATGATCTTCCCAAAGGTTCCCAGATCCACAAGGGCAGGGGGTTTTTTTTTGGATAACATAGGGAGGCCATAGAAGACAGATGGGAAACATCTGTTCCATGAGCAAAGCTTTTCTTGTGCTTTTTTTTGGGGGGGGGGGGGGTTTGAACCCTATGGTCATTTAATTCCCAAACCAAGGGCTGTTAGATACTGAGGTGATCAATGTTCTCCTGCGAGACCAAAAATAAATGTTCACATGGTTTCCTTGATGGGTAAAATCAAGTATTTGTCATTCTGAGAACAGAGCACACTGCAGAGCTCTGACAATCACAGTTTAGTTATGAGACCACATCTTATTGACTCAGGCTATGATCCTGGTAAGATCTATAGACTGATACCTGGGATGCCTTGCCAGGCCCTGCTCTGCTAGTATCAAGCTAACAGTAATACCAGCCTAGCGGTGGTGGTGGAAAGTGCCACCAAGTCACAGCCGACTTATGATTTTCAAGGCAAGAGACATTTAGAGGTGGTTTGCCATTGCCTACCTCTGCATCATGACCCTGGGCTTCCTTGATGGTCTCCCATCCAAATACTATCCAGGGCCAACCCTGCTTAGCTTCCAAGATCTGATGAGGTCTGGCTAGCCTAGACCTGAGGGCACCAGTCTAGTACATGACCCAATATGCCATTTAAATATTGACTTCAATTGGCAGATCCCCCCCCCCCAGTTCTTTTTTTTACATATAAAAGCAGCATTAACTTCAAATGTGTTCAGTAGAGTTTTGTGGAGACAACCGTGGAAAACTACATTCAGGTTTTGTTGTAAAACGTGTAGATTAGTTCACACTTGAAACCAGTTTTTCAAATTGAAAAATTATGTCTTAAATAAATTCAATTAAAAATCAAGTTTTAATTTGTTCTTCATTTGTCTTGTGTCAGAGATCCATCTTTCCTTTTATCACACCATCCTTATCATTTAACAGCAGAAAATAATAAATACGTTTTCACACATTTAAATGGATCTGGTGATTACTGAAGAGGCCTTTTTGAAACCATCATTTGACAATATGGCTTATTACCTCTAATACACCTATGCCCAATTTTGTAGTAAGTAAAATTAATGTGGCTTGTGGAAATTACTCTGTTTTTTTGGGGGGGACGACACACGTTTGAAACAATTTCTGGTACGTACACTATAGGTTACACAAAGAAAAACCCAACAGTCTTCACTGGTGGAACCAGGACTCAGTGCCTGGAGCATGATATTTTTGCCTTCCCCCATGTTTTGTTTAAGCAAGGACACCATGCTCAGTTGTAAAACTTCAAATCTAACTGCAAATTTACTGCAACAATAGAAAAATTAGTTACTGATTTTTTAAAAAAGAAATCTCTCTTGGTGTAGGCTGGAAAGGTTATTCAATTAATATATACAATATATAATCTCACATATGTACCACTTGTACGATGTTAGTATTATTGCATGCTCAGATATGTTCAAGTCAATCGATATCCACCACTGCCTGGTAATTCTATTCAACAACGCTACTCCCATCCCATGAAACAACTATGCACCATCCGGGCACAGGCACAGAGCTTTGATATTTGCAGACTTAAGAACAAGCCTTACAGCAATGTCAAAACAGAAACCAAACATATGAACATGGATGTCTCACAGTCGTAGAACCAAGAGCACACAAAGCACAAGATATGGGTGCAAAAACACAAGATACCTTTACTTGGATGCTGCTTGAAGCATTCTGTTCTCCTGTATCCAGTTTTAGGAAAGACATTTTAGGCAGACTTAGGGGTCAAAAACATCTAATGACTGCTAAGCCTTCTCTGTGCCAATCAGCCTCTTTCACAAGATGTCTCCCTCGGCAATATGTTACATAACTGTGCTTATCACAATATAACGAAGGCTTTGCAAAAGCTATTCATCTTCCGTGTACAATATCCTGGAAAGGCCTTATCAAGCACCTTGGAGATATTACTTCCTTCTCAATTTATTGAAGTCATTTCACTCCTACAGAAGATGAGCAGAGATTGGCAGACAAGCACAGTGGCTGTGCATTGTCAGTGTTGGGGGGGGGCATGTGAGGAAGAGGAAGAGTCAGCGGGGGCTGTGCATGCCACACACCACTGTCCTTCAATGGATTGATCTGGACCAGCAAGCAAAATGGCAAAGACCTGAATGTTACATACAAACTAAATTCATGGGAGGGAGGGACATCAGCAGCATAATTTCACTGTATTCATAATAGTCAATTACTCCTAGACCCAGGACACTTTGCATGAATGTCAGGGAACAAAACACTAATTGAAACCCTTTGCTGTTCTAAAATGTTCCTAAAGGACCTGGATCGCAGCCTCTTAAAAGGGATTTTGACTGGGGAGGCAAATGGTAGGCAGCCCATTCATCACAATCCAATCAAAAATTGATAGCTAATGTGTGTTTAGGCTGCAAGCCAATTCACTGCTGTGAGCAGGAGCAGGCATTAACAGCAGCCTAGGAAGCAAACACCATACAAGAGTAAAAATAGTAAACTGATGGATTCGATTACACTTCGGCATTTCGTTGTTCTAAATGTTGTCCTTTGTGGCGTTTGGTAGCAGGAATGCCTTCAAAGGGGTCTTTGGTGGACTCCCCATTTATTATGTTTAAAGGAAGGCACTGATCGGGATTTAGTTCCTTCCAGACAGAATAACTGAACTGGATAGGCCATACTCAGTCCTTGACCTGACAGGCTTCTTGATATCCACTGAACTTTATGGAGTTTGTTTTTGTAAAAGAGTTTGTTGATTAGGTGCAAGAAAGACACTGGAATACATTAAAATGATTATGTAATGGCCTTGCCCTATTAAAATGTAAATTCTACTTTTGGACCCTAGAAATACGGCTTGCCAGATAGAACAGGTTAGGCTATTGGGCTGAGAGAGTTCTCTCTTTGCTCTCTGCCTGTATGTGTGTTCACATGTGCATTTCATACATTCTGTATCTATTTTAAAGATTCACCCAGCTCAATGTAATGGAAACAGCACATACACTTTTATGTGTGTGTGCTGAACCTAGCCGGGGTTTTAAAAAAGGTCATCTTTGGTCTATGAAGTGGTGTGGCTGACACAATCACCTAACCCTAGAAGTTGCTGGCTGTTCTCTGAATCAGGCTTTTACAAATGGTCTTGAGACCACAGAGGGCGTGATGTCACCTTTCTAAGAAACTTCAGCTTGGAAGTTCCATTCTCCCCCAAAGGTCTTAAGTCAGGCCACCAAAGTTTTCCGGTTATGCATAGCTACAAGGTCCTCTCCACCCATGTTCCCTCTAAGTTATGGAGTCTTGTAAGCAGAAATTCTACTTTGTGAGCTACTGGCATTAAAAATTGTGAGATTTGGCTCCTGCATCAATTAGTTTGCTCTGGAGCCATCCTTCCTGAGCTAAGGCAAAAATGTGTGAGCCGGAGACTAAAAAACTGTCAGCTAGCTCACACTGACTCAGCTTAGAAGGAACACTGCTCTCCACTAAGGGTGGCACTGGGAGGACCATGCAAAAGCTCATCAGAGAGGGATGGGGGCTACTCCCTAAAACCCCTTGACTTTACATGGCTTAGAATGGGAAGCCCGCTCGATGTATTTACTAGCTAGTAGCTACTCATCTCCACAGCAGCTCTCACAGTGGAAAAGATGCAAGACCTACTAGGGAAGGAACTGAAGGTCATCATTAATCTGTGGGGTGGGCTCCCTACTCCCAGAAGACTTCCGACAGAGGCTGAACAGCTACCAGGTGGGGATGCTGTATCCTTGGATTTTCTGCATGTGTTCGGCTAGATGGCCTAAGGCCTCATACAGCTCTGATTTCTTAGTTTATGACACTTAGGAGAATCACACGGCTCAGGTAAATAACTAATCTACAAATGCTACTTTTAGACGTGGCCAGGGCTGGATGAGGGTGAACAAACTGAAACTTAATCCTCAGAAGACATAGGTGCTCTGGTTTGATAGAAAGGCAGACCAAGGGCTTTAGATCTCCCCTGTCTTTGATGGGGCTACACTCCCCTTGAAAACCAGGTCCACAGTTTGGGAGTGCTGTCAACACAGCAGTTGCCTTAGAAAATCAGGTGGCTGCTATAGTTTGGAGTGCTTTTGCCCCTCTTTGGCTGGCGTGCCACCAGCGCCCATTCCTGGCTCAATCTGATCTAGCCACTGTGATCCATGCTTTAGATACACCTAGACTGGACTACTGCAATGTGCTCTACTTTGGGCCACAGTTGGAAGAGTGCTCAGAGGCTGCAGCTAGTGCAGAACGCTGGAGCTAGGCTTGCTGGTCAGGAACAGTTCCTGGGAACAAGTGACCCCAATATCACAGCAATTAGACTGGCTTCTGATCCACTTCCAAGCCCAGTTCAAGGTGTTGCTTTTGACTCTTCAGGCCCTACATGGTTTGGGACTGGGGTATCTGAAGGATCATTTCTTCCATATATTCCTGCCTGGGTACTAAGAACTCAGGGAGAGGCCCTCGACTTTCCCATCAACCAGCAGCTCATCTGGTGGGTACACAAGAGAAGGCCTTTTCAGTGGTAGCCCCCAATTACGGAACAAACTTCCCAAGAAAGTGTGATTGCCTCCTCACTCTTGATCTTGTAAGGAGTTGAAGACAGTTTTATTCCTTGTGGCATCTGATTAGCTCTTTTGCCTACTAGCAGTTTTAAATTGTTTATCATTAGCATTTTATTACTTTAATTTTTATGTATTTAACTATTACACATTATAAGCCACTTTGAGTTCCTATATGGTAGGAAAGTGGCTAATAAATGTTTTGAATAATAATAATAGATAATGATTGGAGCTTGCACTGTGAAAATACCTCTGAGCATGCATGAAATGCATATTTCCTCATTACTAAAGTTTCCCGATCTCTCACATCTAGGAACACTGGACAGACTTACAAGTTCAGAGGTTGTTGCTTTAGATATTTTTTTTTAGTTGATCAGTTCAGTTGTGTTGAAGATAATCACTTTGAACTTCTCGGAAAAGCAGTTTATAAGTATTTAAAAAACATAAAAAGCGAAGGGCGGCTATCTTCCTCCCTTCTTGTGGGTCCATAACATGCTCTGAAATGTAGATCCACTGTTCTATGCTTCACGGGTGTTTTACCACACATCATTTATGGCTTAGTTTTTTTCCCCCATAGGAACCCCTCACTCCTTAGGAAATCATATTCTTGACCAAGCATTTCTCAATTTTCTAGAGTACTCTTACCTACCACCATGTCTTTTACACTTACTGGAGTTCCTCCAGAGGGTGTGGAAGTTGGAAAACACCATCTTAAGTATCAAACAGGGAGATAGATTGTGCATCACCCAAATACTCTGGCCAATGTACACACTGCACATAAATGTGTAACTCGTTTCTTAATGGTTCTTAAAGTCTGAAAAGCCACTTCAAGAGGGGGTGGCTGAGAGTGGAAGGGTTCCAAATCAGAATCCTAAGTGGCTTCTCTCTCTGGGTGGTTTCAAATGCATGGTAGTTTTACCCATGCATTTTATGGAGGCAGTGAAAGCCAGTGGGAAGGGGGAAGTTCAGAGCTGAAAAGCCCACTTGCATAACAGCTTGTCACAAGAAGGGCCACGAGGCTACAGTACCATAAGCGCATGTGTACATTTTGACCTAATTTTTACTTGCCTTTACTTGTTAAATGAGATAAAATGATGGTAACATGTAATGGATTATGCACCATCTGATCCAATTCAACCACATGTGCGTGCACCCCCCCCCCCCCGCCAGGCACTCAATGTCATGCGGGGAGAATGCTTGCCCAGTCAATTCCCATTCTTGTTACACAAGGGAAACCCCTTGCCTACAGTACTTCCTTCGTCCCTGCAGAGGAGGGGATGTAGTAACAGAATACACTCGAACACTATTTGAGGAAGGAAGAGCTGCTAAACTGTGTTGCATTTACGCGAAACACATATGCTATTTAAAAAGGAACCTTCCACACATCGAACAGAAAAAGGATGACGTTAAAGAGAGGGGGAAAAGACTTCCCGAAGTTTATTTGTTCTCATTTTCCAGTTGATGGTATTAGGGAATGTCTAAGAAACCATCAAGCCCTCTAATGCCACAGAAGAGCTGTAATTGAATCATTTTAGACAATCAAGTGAACACACTGGGCTGCAGAAACGACAGGCAGTTTCCTTGGTGCCCACTGCCCACGCCATTCGCTGCTGGGACGCAATAAAAAAAAATCCCCTTACTGATATCAAGAGACATAGGTCTAATAATGGCCCATTACGTATAATGAAACCTCTAACATGTTATCTGGGCCTGTCGTCCATATTCACAGTACGGGAGAAGAAGAACAGGGATGAACACTCAGATGGTGAGTTTACAGAAGGACTGCCAGCCTGATTCTTTCCCTTTCGCAGAGACTCTTTTGCTTTCATTGCAGCAGAACTGATTGCATGAGAGGATCCTCACTCACGTGGAAAACTTGTTAGCTTAAGGAAATGACATAAGCGCTGCTCGGATTAAGACAGCCAATAGGGCAGACTTCCTTCCGGGAGCAATGACATTGTTCCTGAAGTGACAGGGCACCAGAAGCGCTTCTTGTCCTACTCTGACATCTGGATCGGTGGGATTTTGATGAACGGTTCCTGTCACCCATCCTTCTGTCAACGTGGCTGCATCTCTTACCCTAGCTTGCGCCAACTGTGTGCCTCAGTAACAGCAGAAGCTCCAACTGGGCCAACCGTACTGTGGCAGGGGGAAAGTCACCCCATTTCCCTAATTTAAATTGCCTTTGTTTACAGTCCGCCTTTCTCATACTGACTTTGTGGTGGGAAACGTGAAGGAACCAATAAGGGTACCCATATGCTTTTTATCATGGGGCAAATGGCAACTTGGGAGGAGAGCAATTCAAGACTGAGAAAATGGCATGCTGAAATGGCTACAAGCGGCCTCTCCCTGCGATCCTAACCAAAACTACCACCCTAGATATGGCTTGTTCAAAGAAGATTGGGGGGGGGGGGGAGGACATGAACCTGAACTCCTTGCATCTTATTTAATTTTGCCCTCCTTTGAGACTTGGACAAATTAAATACAGACCTAATCCCCCGTTCTGTGGCTGTGGCAGACGCTGCCTTATGAAAAGAATCCGGGCTAAGTGACAGAGGATTAATCTGTGTCCATTTCTCAAAAGAGCCTAACTCAGGAGTCAGCAGATTGCTTCACAGCATGTGCTACGGCATTCGAGAATGGCTAAACTACCCCTCCTTCACGAGGCACAGCTCGCCTTGGTCCAGAGCCAAGTCCTCATGGTGTCTCTTCAGATCCCAAAATCCTACTCTGGTGGAGGACTAGGACTTCATTAGTCTATCCTACCAGACAGAGCTGTGGATGAGTGGAAGAGATCAGGGGTTACTTAAGAGCAAAAGCAGGCATGTGGCTGGGGTGCTCCTATAGAACCTGAGATCATGATGCCCTGGAGTCCCTTGCAGTATTATGGAGAACTTTTCGATACACTTGATTCAACCTGGGAACTTTCCATGCCAGAAGCAGCACAAGGATTCTGGCTGGGTAACCTGTGAACCGTGTCCCACTCTCCACATGATTTCCCTGTCTACCCAACATGGGTGAACTGGACCTCTGTGGAGGTGGGAGAGCATGGGGCAAGCAATGTGCATTAACACCTGTACTGAGCCCCACAGTCTCAAGACAAACAAGAAGTAACAAATGTTTTACTGAATGTATACCCCACCTTTCTTCTTATTTATTTAATGTACTTTTCTTCTGAGGTTACCTTTCTTCAAGCCCAAGGTGGCTTCTGTCATTCTCCTCTCCTCCATTTTATCTTCACAACACCCCTGTGATGTAGGTTAGACTGAGAGTGTGTGACTGGCCCAAGGTCCCCCAGCGAGCATCCATGGCACGAGCCGGGATTCAGACCCGGGTCTCCCAGATACCGGCCCAACACTCTTAACCACCAGGCCACACTGCATTTGGCAGGGGACTCCTCCTTGTCATACAAAGAATGCCCCCCCACACACACACTGCAACAAGCACACGCTGAACACAGAAAAGCTGACAAATAATTTAAAAAGCAACACATTTATTTCTGCACGGACTACATTTATTAGATTCTATGAAAATACAATTTCCTTTCGAAGTTCACAATGATATTTTTTAAAGACTGAGTTTAAAAATGGGGCTGTTCACCAGGCTTGGACACAGTGACTTCCAAGTGATGCCGGCATGAAGTGGTGAGGCCAAAGCCAGAGGCTTCCTGCATGGCCCTCCAGCAAACAGATGCCCCAGCCGAAGCACACGGCTTTAAATGCATCTGGTTCACATTGGATTTAGAGGTTATACAAATATTTCCCAGTTTAAATTGAGGGGACTTCTGCAGTGAAGGTTTCAAAGCTCTTGTTTACCCGCCACAAAGAGCTTTGGCAGGGTGCATGTTTATTAAGATATTACAGACCCATATTAGGAGGAGAGCCTGTTTGAAAGATCCAAATCGGAAGCGGCCAAATCCATTTTATTGGAGACCTGGAGGAATTAGATAAAGAAAAAGGAGTCCTTCCAACCTGTGCATATTAAGGAGCAGAACTATCAGGCATCGGGCTTAAGCAGCCTTCCAGACATGAAAAGGTAAAGCCAGGCAGAGCCAATTGCTATTCAGCTCAAGGCAAGAAACACCCCCAGGCTGGGGAAAAAAAGTATGGTGTGCCACCACCTACAGATACAGAGTCCCTGTGTGTGCACGCCAGAGGCAACAAGGCCAACACATAGCAAGAGACAAGCAACAGCTTTTAGAGAAGACATACCTTAGCAGTGAGAGCCTAGGCAGCAGGCATTTTGAAAGAATCCCTGCCCCCCCCCCCCCCTTCGACAACCATCATGCCGCTGGTACGCAGTGCAAGGAATTAAAAGTTTAAAAACACCACTTGCAAAAAGCAATTAGAAAAGCAGGTGTTTCGGCTATGCCTTAGTAAAGTGGGCTGGCTGTAACCCAGATATGTCAAGCTGTGGGTTAGAAAGGTCTAAAAGGCTCACTGGGGTTAAGAGTAGCGAGCAGCTTGCTTGCTAGAGCGACAGCATTTTTGCACTAGAGGCAGGAGACTAGAGATGTTACGAAAGCTTCTTCCAAACACTGGCCTACTCCACTGGGCAGCTGTGAGACAAGAAATGCACACGGAAATGGACATTTATGGCAGAGGCCTCTTGCTTTGGAATCCCTAGGCATGGCTCACAGACACCCATCACAAGCTCTGAGTCCTTTCTTCAGTACAACCGAACCAGATGAAACGCTGTCCTACTCTTGCCAAAGCATGCGATCTGTAACTGACTGCCCACCCTCCCCTTCCTCTGCCAACAGAATTGTCTTCTCCAGAAGATCACCTTTAACATTCTTCTGAATCGAACTGCTGAAAAATTCTGTAGGGCCTTTGAGCACTCCCACCTAAAACTGAGGCCTCAACTGAAGGGATAACAAGTTAGGAGCACTACTGGAAAAGGATGGGAAAGATACATCCACAAGAGGCATTTTTGCTCCAAATAGTTCTTTCCCTGTGGTAGTTAGCTGCCCCCAGGGGATATTTCTGGGAACTCTTTATAGATCTCTTGGATGATCATTTTGTCCATCTGGCACTGCGGACTCTCTTCTTCTTCTGCCATTATGCGTTGCAAGACTCCTTGCAGGTCGGTGAACCGGTGCCTATGTTGCAGATACAGCGTGGACCGGATGATAGCATGCATCAGAGACAAGTACTCCATCCGTAACTGTGGAAGTAGAATATATTGTGCAAGTGCACTTTAGAAATGAGATAAACAGAAGCAGCCATTTGCCAGGAACAGGCACGCAGGAAAACAACATAAGCATATGCAAAACCCCACCTCAGGTAATTCAGACTAGGAGAGCTATGGTGGGAGACGGCTGAACAATCCTTGTTTGAAAAAGGTGGTCCTACAGAAAGGCCTGAGGACAAATGCCCTCACTTCCAAGTAATTTTGAGAGTCATTCAGCAAATCTATAGAATTGGCAGAAGAACCTTCAAATCAGTTCAAAATTATTCTGTGCTGAAACCAATATTAGTGTCATCCACAGGTCCAAGTCCCTTCTTCAAACTTTGGTTGGAACACCAGTTGTGATCCTCTTATAAGAAGGAGGTTCTTAGTAATATCCTGGCTGGAACTCTTCTAATGTGGGGCTGCTTTTCAAAAATCCAGGGACACCTCCTTAGTCTAAAATAAAGTGGCCAGGTTGGGTTATTAATTGGGAATTGCTATAAAGAGCACATCTCTCCAGTGCGCAAAGATCTTCACTAACTTTCAGGTTGTTTCTTTGCATAATTAAGGCCTCAGACATTCAGGCACCAGTGTACTGGAAGGATCACTTTTTCCCATGCGAACCTACCCCTGGCAGTGGTAACGACAATAGCAAAGGCTTCCTCTGGTTTTCCCATCTTCTGAATTAGGCAGGTGTATCTCTGGGGGGGGGGGTCTTTTCTATATTTATGCCTCTGTTACAGAATTCTCTTGCCAGTGATGTTTGTCTGGCACCACCTCTGTCATCATTCCCCCCACACTTGTTTGTGCAAAACCCCCCCCACACACACACACAACAAAATCTTTTCTTCTTGCTTTGTGTTCATTTCAACACATATCTTGGTTTTAATTATTTTTGCTTGATCATTCTTGGTCTCCTTTAAAAATAATGCACATTTCTCTATTTTGCTGTTACAGTTTTTACAGTAGTAATCATGGCATGGTGGGTTTTTTTTACTGTTGTTACATGTTAATTTTAATGTGTGCTGGACGAAAAAGATAGCACACAAATTCTAAAAAACTGAGCTGTGGAAAGGGTCACATAAACCAAATATTTTAAGTAAAAGGCGTGAATCAAAACTGAGCCTGTACAGTGATGCAAGTTCTAGAGCACCAATCTGATGTACTTCTAAGCGCCTGTGTTATGTAACAGCTACTGCTTCAGGACAGGGCTGTGTTTGCACAAGGGGTCTGTGGGGGCAGCAAAAGGCAAGGAATGTGGGAGAGACTCTCTCAGGAAGCTGAATTTCTACCCTCTTTTCACAAAAGGCAACTTTCTAATCCTTATGAATGTGTAGATATTTTTTCCAATGTGTGTGGGGCAATGGCTGGTGAAATCTCGCGACTTGGAAGTTACCCCCATACTACAGACACCTGTCAAGAAAACCTTGACCACCTAACTCATCTTAAGTTCTTCCCTGTTTTCCAAATTTCAGGTCTGATGACAAGGGCTTTCTCATAGTACCTTTTCTCCAGGGGAGAGATCCGCAATCTGCCGCACAATTATGTCTATCATTACCATCATGTCTGTGTGATAGAAGATGTTTGCCGTGTCCTTGCTAGCAAAAATGTCCTGGAGGAATTTCAGCACTGAGTGTGGGGGCTGGGGCTGATGCTTGAAGATGCTCACGGGATCATCTAGTGAACAGGTGAAAGAGAAGAGAAAGGATGACGTGTTTAGCAGTATACAGTCAGAGTACACTTTGAAAGTAGGAACTTTTGTGTATACACACATTTTGCAATGAATTAACAGGCGTTTTCAGAGAAGCATTCCTGTGCATGGACACACATAGATGCCAAATGATGGGCTGTTCAATCCCACTTCACAAAGCTGTTCCAAGGAGGTACTGGGACCACTGAAACATGCTGCACCTACGGCCTAGACATGAAACTATGACTGCAGATTCACAGCTGGATCCATAGGGGATAGAATCCCTGTCTTTGATTACTGAAGTCTAGTCGTTGGTGCAGCTACAAATATTTCAGCTGGTGCAGCTTTCTTGCCTTTCGGGTCCTATGACAGGAGGCGCTACATCTATCAAAGTTCTCATTTTTCACGGAACTATTCAAGCCACGAGTACTACATCCTGCGCATGGACAGCCAGTCTTGGCTTCACACACATAGATGGGACTCCTCTTTGCATGTAAGTGGCAATACAGGTAGCACCACACCACACTATTTCCCAGTCTGGCTGAATTACAGGCTGCAAATCACAGGAATTTATGAACTAGTGAAAAATGGACAATTACTGTCTGTGTAAGACAGCATCGGGCAAAGCCCAATTGTGTGACCTAGCTCAAGGTTTTGTGTCCTGCTTGTCCCCTTCCAAGCACAGAAACAGGGCAAAGTAGTCTCTGGTCCATGTCATACTTTGCATTTAAGATGTCAATCATGTGTTTGAGAACACTTGCACAAAATAAGTCGACGTTTCACAGAATGGTAGATGGCTACTACTCCCTACTGAATGCACATTCTGTAGTACCTACTGTGGAGGCATGCACTGTATCTGAATTTCTGCATACAAGAAAGCAGAAAAGCGGAAGCCTTTAGGGGACATGGGTAGCACTCTGCTACTTTAAATCCCTGCCCACACCCCTTACAAGAAATCAGTGCTGGCTTCATTCTGACACGTGGGTCATCATGGCAGAACAAATCCAGTGCTGATTTCTTGTAAGGGTCATGCCATGGTAACATCTAGTTTGTTCCTGTTTAGCAAGCCACTTCACTTCTGATATCTACAGGAGTATAGACAGATGCAATGCATGCTCCCTGGGGGTTTCTAGAGGAAAATAAGCCCTCTTGCCCACAGGGAAAGGAGAGGAAAGTTGTAGAATGGCTTATGAAGAGAACCTTGCTTATTGGTTGCTATTAGAAAGTATCATTCAAAGCAGGCTACGAAAAACTCATTCTGGCACTGAAAAGGTTAAAGGTGTTGGAAAGAGGCCAAGCAGAGGAATACAAAGGCTATGAAAGCAGTTCTTGATTGGCACTGTGCTGCGGTCACAATCTTCAGTCCTGAAAAGGCTTTAAGCCAGGAGTAAGGATCTATAAGCATCAGACACAGGAAGGGTTATTTAATAACACATCAACAAACTACAGCAGAAAGTGCAAGAATGAGCAGAACCCTCATGCTCCTAAAGGCATTAAGCCAGCCTGGTGCTTTGTCAGGAAAAGCAAAGGCAGAATGCACTGGCATTAGGCTGTCTGGGAACAGAGCTCTCCAGCTTTTTAATGAAGTGCTTCACGATAGCCTCAACAAATATTACAGACTTAACTCTCTGCTGAAGGCTTGCTGAAGTAATCCTCAGGTGGACAACTTGAAGGGGCGCAGGGGAGAAAATAATAGGATTCCACCCTAGGAAGGCAGGCTGGGGGGGGGGGGGGGCTTGTAGACAACATGTGCCACTGGGGAAGGAAATCAGGTGTGGAGACGTAACTACAAATACCCCCTGGAACCAGGAATACAAAACCCCACTGTAAAATGGGCATGATTGGAATCAATATGGATTCCATGTCAGTGACAAGACCACTCAGCCAAGTGCTTGCAAAGTCCTGAGAACGAGGGAAGCAAACTGTAGAACAGGATCCCCCTGTGAAGCCAACGGTAAAGGCCTGAAGCATGATTTTTTTTTTGAGAAAGGAGAAGGAAGGATTATTAGGCTTTCACATCAGCTGTCGGATCCTTTACTCCCTAGCTGTGCAGATTTCTAAATCCCCTGGAAACAGATACAGAGTCGTGCACTAATTATTTATTATACTTTATCCTGCTTCTCAATGAAGGATTTCCCACAGCAGCTTCTGAACATCCATTAAAATTGAGTTTACAGAAACACAGTTCTGAAGACTTCATTTCCTTCGCCATATGTTTTGGGAATCACGCTCTGAATGTTATTGCATCTAATGCTACACCGATCCTGCCTACAGTTCCCAGAATCGGACTGGAGGAATGGAATCCCTGTGGAGTGCAACCAGCTGCATCTGGACAGGCCAGTCCCTCTACCCAATACTAAGTGGACTTGCTCCGCCCAGGAACTTAGTGCTTGCCTGCCAATTATTGCCTCTTCACAGAATTTGCAAGCAATTCTCCTCAGAACCCCTCTGATACTAGCTCAGACGTCCTAGAAAAGTAATAAGGCCACAGACAGGTACTCACCACCCCGGTTCAGGAGAAGCAGCAGCTTTTCTGTGAAGACTTTGACATTGGGGTGCTTGCTCACAGTAACCATGATCACATTATGTTCGGGAACTATGAAATAAGAACAAGGCTTTATTAGGAGCAACTGTCTGTCTTGTAGCTGGTTTGGGGGAAAAACACAAATCGATTGCAAGGGAGAAAGAGAGGGGGAGGAGGGAGAAGAGGCAGGGAAGGAAGACGGGGCTCTTGTGAAGCACAAATGGTTGTATAGCAGCTGTACACAAGCATCACTGTTCTTTTATTACATATTTTTCTCTGCGTGCAGCACCCTTTGTTGCTGTCGTTCTTTATGACTTTACACAGTTTTGCTTCCTGACTGTAAAAATCAATAGTACTCCTTTAAAAAAAAAAAAAAGTTTATTTTTCATTATGTTGAGACAAGGAACTCCTGAAACTGCTAGCTAAACATGTTGGAAATTTAGCAGCGTGCATAAACCGCAGTGGAATAACACATCACAAGAGGTGTGTGTGTTTAGCTTCTAAGAAAAATACTTTACTAGAAAACACAGGGAAAGGGTTACATGAAAAGGAAAAAGGAAAAACAGCCTAACTCATTTTTCTAGTTCTAACTCCGTCTTTGATCTCTCTTGCTGTTCAGACTACATACCGCAGACACACTGAAGACTGGGCTTTTGTGCGTGGGGTCTGCTTGGTTTTTAAAAAATCTATTATTTTATTTGGGGTTTTTTTCCTCTCCCTCCTTCACCAACCTTCACTGTTTTCCTATTTTTTGCTTTTGGGGGGAGTTTGGGGGGAGGGGGAGGCTTTGTTGTTTGTTTCCTCTGCTTTTCCCCTCTTTTCTTTTCTTGGTCTGGTGTGTCTGTGTGTGTGGAGCAGCTTTTTTTGGTTTAGGTTCTTCTTGCTTTCGCTTCTTCCTTAAGTCCTTTCCCCCATCTTTTCTCCCCAGTAGTTTCCCCCCTTGCATTTCTTCCCTTTTTCTAGAATGCTGGTTTTTCGGGGGAAGGGGGGTGTTGAGGTCCACTGTTCTGTGCTCCAAGTGTGTGCTGCTGGGCACTAGTAGGTTGGCACCAGGTTCTGCTGCTGGGCAGTAGTGCATTGCACTAGTCCTGCTGTCCTTGCAGGAAACCCTCAGTTTCTAGGGTGCCCCCCTTCAGAGATTCTCAGATTTGACCTGAGTCCTGTTGGGTATGGGCACTGCCACTGTGGCACTGATTCTGATGGGCACACTGCACTGGTTCTGCTGCTGGCCTTGCAAAAATGCCCCCCCACACACACTTCTACTGCTGAGATTCTTTGGGACATTCTGCTGAGCTTGTATTGCCTTGCTACCCCTCCCCCCACACACACACGGGAAACAATGCAGGATGGGGTTGCCTTCTTTGGGTGCCCATAGGACTGGACCCCCTGGTCCAGTCTTTCTGAAACTTCGCAGTTCTTTCGAGGAGAGGCTCCAGCAGCTATGCTGCAAATTCGGCGCCTCTACCTCAACCCCCCCCCCCCCCCGACCACCAAATATACCCAGGACAAATTTGCCATTGACTTTAATGACCCCTATAGGGTACAACAGACTCCAAAAAAACTGAATTTCCCAAATATTTACCGAATCAGAAAACCATGCCGGTATTGGGATTTGGAAATATCGGGAAATACCAATATTTTTGGAGTCTAATATACCTGAATCCAAACAAAATATTTTTTCCCCTTGCACACACCTAATGGGAGGCTCATGACTTGCTGCTGGAATATTCATCAGGGCGATGCCTGAAGATTTATGTTGTGCCAAGTAACGTAAAGCTCCCCTGTTCCTAGGATGGCAAACCACACCAGCACAACTCAGATGTCAAGATGGTTCTGGGGAGTGTGTAGAAAAGTCAGCCCGGCTACCTCACAATATCAAGTGAAGAGAAGTGGGAGGGCGGGGGGGGGGGGGGGGGGGCGCTCAACCAGTGCCCCACAACAGTGGCCCATTCAGCATCCCTGCCCACCCTGCAACCAGTGCCATTGTGTGACACAGCACAGGCACGGCTCTGACTGAAAGTGCACGAAGTACCGGTAGGTGCAGCCTTTTCAACAGTTCCTTCCCTCTGGTGAAATAGCGCTCTTCCGATCTGATTTCACTGCCTGGCTGTAACTGAATGCTTTGTTTTGTATGGCATCTCAGATAACTTGCAGTAAAGGTGGCTAGTGAACAATGCAAATGAAACAAAGAAACAAGATATTTGAGACATCTGCCTGGGCAGGACTACAGCTGGGCTGTTGTAGCACCTTGTTTGGGTCCAGCTCTTCTTTGCTTCATAGACTGCAAGTTTCTCATCACTATTTATGAACCGGGAGGAAGAGGTACATACCAGGTGTGAACCGGGAGGAAGAGGAACCGGGTGGGTGTGTATAGCTGAATGCTGTAGGATGCATCTCTATATGGAGAAGTAATAAAATGTGTGGATGAAGGTAAGTAAAGTAATTGAACTTTACTTGCAATCCTTTGTTATTAGTAATGGCCCCAGAGAACATTAGGAAGATATTTTATTTAAGACGCATCAAGCATTATGGTCAGATATTTACTTTGCATCCAGTATGTACCTATTGTATGACACTTCTAATGGCAGCAGGCGCTATTCAGACAACTGGCATGAGGCAGCAGAAAAACTACCATGTTTTCAGGGAGGGCCCCATTTGTATGTTGGGAAATTTCTGAAGCATCCTTGGGATGTCCCATGATGAGAAAAAAAGAACACAAATGTTAAATGGTTGTTTAAGCAGCACATTTTTGGGGCTTTCTTGCATCAGACTCAGGTATTTTGATAGCTAAAAAGATGTAGGGAAAAAACCCATGGTATCCAAAAAAGAGACAGAGGATTATCGGGAGTTTTCGAACTGGGAGAAATTCCAGCTTCTCAGTATACCTCAGGTAGGCAGAAATAACTCCCAGAAATGCATGTAACTGTTTAATTTCCAAAGCGAGCCAGTGGAATGAAAATGAGGAAAGATAATGAATGAAAGGGCAGAGAGAATTAACATAATCAGTTTATGTGATTAATTTTTGTGCAAAAGTTTTAAAAAATCAAATCATTGCTACCTGAATAGTAATTATTTTCCTTAATTAGCTAGCAAGCTACTAGATGTGTGTGCATAGCTGCTTCGCCCCACCTCTCCATGAAGCCAAGTGGATTGCATGGCACTGCATATAAAAGCAGCAAGCAATTAAGACATTAAAAACATGGTAGCGTCAGATCTTGCCAAGAAATTCAGGATTTACAAAAGCTATCCTGATACCGTAGGGTGTTTTGACCTGCTTATGACTGCCCAGTTAAAAAAAAAAGTGTTCACAATCAGCATCAGCAAGTATAAGTTAAGCTATATCCCAGAAGGCTCAGCCTGGTTGCAGCAAGGAAGGATCAAGTATTGCAGGAGAACGTGCTGCCCAGCAGAATACTTTTATAAGACCTGACCCCCAAAGCATCTACAGCTAATGAGATTGACAAGGCACAGCAAGGGATAAGCAGAAGACCTGCCAATCATCGGAAAGAGGAAGATGCCTAGTTAGCTGCAGAATTGTACTGATAAGGGCCCACTGAAGTGCCCTCTCTCACTGCAAATTAGATGCTCTTGAAGAATTTAACCCATACAGGCCAGGCACTCTAACACAATGCCAGCATCCTGAAGTGGCCTATACAGTAGGAACCTGATCAGTTGTAAAGTATTAGCTGGTGTCACAGACTAGATTCTTCTCCCAGCTTTGAGTCTTTACTTCTCTTCTTAAAAACCCAACAGACTGGAGTGCTATGAACGACAAGTTCTCATAAACATAAATCTGGGGATTTATCTTTAACCTAGGTCTCATACTTGGGCTAAGTTTCCTCTCATCATGGAGGGGGGAAAATCATCTCCCTTCCCAAATGTGTCAGTTTCCTCCTATCAAGTGGCTACAAGGGACAGAACCTCCCTTGGAATGTTACATCCACTGCCCACATTCACTAAGGTGGCCCAGGCATGAAAAAGACAGTGGAAGGGCTTAAGTCTGCCTTAGTACCCAGTTTCACTACTTCTTTTTCTCCTTCCAGCTTCAGCACATTTCAGCTTATATTCTGCCTATCTCGTAAGTTTGGGGGCATAGAGTTGGTTCAAAAACTGGTATAAAAACAGCTGGCAATTAATATAGCTCACTTAGCCAGTGACTGGTCTCAACGATTTTTTTTACAAGTTCTATAGAATGAGGACCAGACTGGCAAGTGTTCAAGAAAGAGAAGGTTAACAGCTGTGCAGAAACCAGGAGAGTCACAGATTTGTGCAATCAAGCATATTCATGTGTAGAACTAAGAACCTCCTTATGTATATACAGATTTATATTCCACCTTTCTGTAGGCTCAAGACAGCTAGCTTGGGATCGGTTCATTAAAATGCAATCACACAACAGTACATAACTTTACAAGTGACAAAGAGAATGCTCCCCCCAAAAAGAACTGATCTACGCTGCTTTCAAGATGGTACTGAGAAAGATGCCATGTGAACCCCTCTCTAGAGAAGGAGGGTTATAGCTGAGAATGCTCTCAGTCTGGTTGAGGCACTGGTTGAGCAGAGATCCACGGCAGAAGCTGTTCTGAGACTTTAAGCAGGGACAGGCTGCCCTTCAAATACCTGGGTCCTTCCTCATGAAGGGCTTTGCAGGGAAAGTGAAAGCACCTTGAACTGAACTCAGAAACAAAGAGAAAGCCAGTGAAGATGTTTTAAAACAGACATGTTTTTCTCACAGCACCTCACAACAGTTAACAGCCACAGCACAGCATTTCCCATCTCAGTTTACCCCATAGATAATGTTACAGTAACCCATCTTGGTCTATCTCATCAGACACTGAGGCTATACACATTTTAGGAGATTAAAAAGAATTTACTCCTGCAGCTAAAATCCTGCGCACATTTACTTAAGAGTAAGTCTTGCTAGACCCAGTAAGATCTATTGCTTAGTAAATATGCACAGGATTAGGCAATTTGCAACTTTACAGTGTGTGTGTGTGCATGTGCGTCAGCTCCTGGGCCCGCTGCAAACCTGTGCATCATCTCATCTGTGATTCACCACCAGCTCTGACCTGGAATGTGAAGATTAAACGCCAGAAGAATATTAACGAACAAGTCAGGCAGCTGTTCCGTGGTATCTGACGGCAAGCCATCTTCAATGACATCCAATAGGAACTGGACAAACTGGGAATTCAGGTGCTCTGTGTGAAAGAAGGAAGTGGTTAGAAACGGTATTCTTAAAAAGCGACTGATCCTTCATATCTGGCACCCGGAGCAGAAGTGAGCTTTAAGTTCACAGTATCCCGTTTGGAGTTCAAGCCAGATGACTAGTAAGCCTAGTGAAGACATGAGCAGGAACATAGCTAATGGGTTCACTATGAGAGACCACGAGGGTGGCAACAGATCGGGGTCTCTATGAACTGGGCCTCTGCTAAGCAGCGGCAAAGCAGCAGGAAGAAGTCACAATTTGCAGTGGAGAGTGAGCACTGAGCCCCCCCCCCCCCCCATCTGCTCTTTTCCCCTTCGCTATTCTTCTCTCCCTCCACCCAGGGTTCCTGACAAATGTTTGCTGCATTAGGGTAAAAGGCAGCTGGGAGAGAAGCAGGTCGGAGGAGGCCAAAACAGTCTGCCCCTTCACCACTTTTCCATGGCAAACTGTGCTCTCCCTCAGTGTCCTGATGTTTAGCTTTTGTCTGCCACTAAAGCGCATTTGGATGTAAGCCACTGGAACTGTGCAGTTGACTTCCTCCTAGACTCTTATCTGTATGCCTGTAAACAGGTCTGTGAACAAGAGCCTCACAGGCAGGTACAGACCAGAGCTCCCGTCTAATCACTGTTTGTCTAGCTGAAATTAATTCTAATGATCAGCCACTAATTATTGCTTAATCTCTTTGGAAAGCTCTGAAACCCATACAAAATAAGACCACCTACGATAATAGCTAGGCTCGCTCTAAGGGAAAGAAACACGGTTTAAAAACAAAGAAAAAAACAAGAAAAACTTTAGAAAGAGTGCCTCTTGGCTGCTCTCCCTTATGTTCTCTTGCAGTATTTTGGGGGTTCCTGAGTTTTATTGCTGTGGAGTTTAAACTAGTCCAGACAATTCTACTGATCTATTGCATTTTTATTCTTCTTGCAAAAAGGTCAGCAGGCATGCATGGTTCTCTGCTCATTTATTTGCCCTCACATGGGGGGGGGGGGAGAGGAGTGACTGTCCCAAGGTGACCCCCACATGGTTCACAGATGAGAAGGTATCTGAATCTGGGTCTCTCTGGTTGCAACCAGACATTCCAACCACTGTACCACATTGCCTTCTTTCCTCCGGCCCTGAGATACAAACAAACTCAAACCTTTCCATAAAATAAAATATAAATAACTATACTGGAACATCACATAGACCCACAATGGAAAAAAAATTAGTGCTATAGCAATACAATAAAAAAAGTTTTACGACATCTATATATAGCCTTATCTCTTTGCTTGGAACATTTGTTAACATATTGTTAACTATATTTCTTAGATGCAGTTTAACTTATAAACACCTAAACATGCTCAATTCTAGGCTAAATAATCAGTTTGCTACAGCTGGGATGCCAGTATCAAATATGCACTGAACAGATCACATTTCAACCATATTAACAGAAGCACCATATTAACAGATGCACCAAATACATAAAGATCACCTGAGACCACAAATTTCCTCTACTGTATTATAAAGCTTTTCTGTGCCTTGTAAAAAGGGCCTCAAAACACTCAAATGAGATCTTTTGAGCAGCAGTACAGTAGAGAAGATATAGCTGTGTACATTGCAAAAGCCCTGACCCGAATGGCCCTGGCTAGCTCAATCTTGTCAGATCGTGGATGATAAGCAGGGTCAGCCCTGGCTAGTACTTGGATGGGAAACCTCCAAGGAAGCCCAGGGTCACTACACAGGCAATGGCAAACTGCCCCTGTTCATCTCTTGCCTTGAAAACCCTACAGGGTCACCATAAGTTAGCTGAGGCTTGAGGGCACTCCCACCCCGCATATTGCTTACTGGATAGAACTTATCCTCACCATAATGATGATATGGCAGTGGCTCTCCCATGGAGAATATCATAGCCAGCACCAATGCAGAGTAGCACATCTTCTGATGATCTGAAAAAGAAATCCAGTGTTTTGGTCATACTAACACCACATGCATTCACCCGTTGTCTACGGAACAGCTATCGAAGGAAAGCAGTTGTCTTCTGTTCAGTTTTGTAGGACAAGGGAAAAAGAATGTGATTTGTGAATGTGATTTCTGACACTTTCTCCTTGAGAGAGAGAGAGAGAGAGAGAGAGAGAGAGAGAGAGAGAGAGAGAGAGAGAGAGAGAGACACACACACACACAGCTGTCACTGTGCCTTTAATCATAATAGATCCAGATCTTGGTATGTGACCTAGAAGCTTCTGATTAGAGAAAATTATAGCAGAACATATATATTTTATAATTGCATTTTTTGTAGAAGAATCCATATTAAGCAAAAGTATTATTAAAAGCCTCTGCAGATGGAATTAGGATGCAACAGGATGCCGCAAGCAAGTTTCATGTGAGTCATACCCCTTTTCAGGTCAGAAAGAAACCCAGTGTTCTGAAGACAAGATAAACAAGTGGAATTAGTGACACCACTGAGAGATACACCAAGTCAAATTATGCTTGTGTGATGTTAACTGCCTGGTACCAATTAGAGACCCTTTAATGTGTAAACTATATGTGATGTCATTTGGGGTATAAGACCTTCTGCCCTTCCTGGTTATGGCAGACGACAGCTTTGGAATTTGGATTTGTGCATCAGTTTCACAGAGCTTACCTTCTTTCTCCTTCAAGTCTATTGTTGCCTCATTCAACACTAAGACTGAAACACCAGGTTAATATTATACTATACCTGCAAGTGCTGACTTTACTGAGTATTTCTACATTTGACATCTTGTGTGTGTCAGGTTTTGTTATCTGAACTCTGCATTTGACAAAATGAAAAGTATCAGCCACAAGGATGCCTCTGAGCCACAACAGCTCTACACACAAACATACTTTAACAAACAATATGCTGATGAACTGAATCAAATGGTGTGATGAGAAATCTCACAGACGTCATACAACAGGGACCCATCCATGGCGCCTGTAGGTATGTGTCTATTACAACAGCATGGACTGCATTGCTGGGCTCCAGTTTCAGCTTCTCTCGCATACGGCTTGGGAGCAAAACCCTAAAAAACTAGGCTTTCATGAGACAGGGAAGAAGTGGCATTGCATACCATACTGTTGCAAGGATAAGGCCACCTCTATTCCCCTCCTTTCTTCCTCCAAGTGTCTGAGGAGCTCTCACCCAGTACTCTACCCAACAGTAGTTTCAAGAAGTAGAAAAAACACACACACTAAGGCATTTTGCCAGCCTTCCACAGAATCATCTGCCTACACATCAGAGGCAAAGATGCTTTTTCATCCTGGCGCGTAAACTCCCCAGGGCCAGATGACACTTTGTGAAGGCTGGCAGAATGTGGATCGATCTATCTGTCCACCAGGCTATTTCACAGTCGATAGGGAAGGTTTCAATCTCTGTTCCAAGGGCTCTGTTTTATGTTTACTTTCTCTGTCTCATTCATATGCAGAGCTGCTTGCCCCAGGCAGTCACTCTTACTTGCCTAAGAGCGGAAGGGAGGGACACATTACAGACGCTCTCTGCAGGTGGTCAGAAGCTCTGCATCTGTCTTTGCCTCAGCTTTCCTTCCCTGCACATCTGTCTCTGCCCTCAGGCCTCCCCTCTTGACTCCTCCCATAGCCCCACAACAGGTACTTGTGTACAAAGGTCTTCCTGTTTTAATCTAGGAAATAGGAAGGTACAGGATCTCTGCTGTCTCAAGTTCCTCTCACTCTCTGATCTGTCTCATCTCCACTCCCTCCTCACCGTGTGCTTCTGACCCTCCTGTTGCTTGTGATGGCTCACTGTTCTCCCCATTGTAGCTAAAGGTTTTGTAAATGTTTTGGCTTTGTTCGCTCTTCTTTACTACCAGTCTGGCCATTTTTATTGCTAGCCGAAGAATAAAAGGTCTGTGACAGGCTGTCAGAGCTCCTGTAAAACCTTCATAATCTTCAACAAAGTAAAATTATAGTGGTGGAGATGTACCCAAACCCAAAATTATTGGTGGATGATTCATAAAATAATTTTAGATATGTTATCCATTGACCTTACGTTAACTCCTGAAACCAATCTTTTAAATATGATTCCGGAAGGATTTGCAGCTAATGATGTACGGCTATTGATATATCTGCTGACTTCAGCCACAATTTTACTGGCTAAAGACTGGAAGTCAGATAAACTTCCCTCAAGATGGGATTTAATCTATAAACTTTTGGATCTGGTCGAAATGGATAGACCTAATATCTTGTTACAAGGGAAAGACGAGGCTCTGTTTGATAGGAGATGGTCAAAAGTGTACAAGTGGTTAGATGAAAATAACCGTTCTTAGACTCAAACTTATTTTTCCTTATGCTGTGTAATGTTCTTTGTATACTGTACTATAAATAAAACTATTAAAATATAGTAATGTTCAGCATTGGCAGCAACATTCTTGACAAAAACATTTGACATTCTTTTTCCAGCTCTGTCATGTCTTTTTTTGAGATGTGGTGACCATAACTGCACACAATATTCCAAATGATGTTGTACCATGGATCAAAGTTACATAAGGGTAAACCTCAGTATTCCCAGGCTTTAAAATGGGATTCCATGCCTGTAGCATCTTAACAAACCAAAAACAAATTCCATACATTCAGCAGCTTGCCTGGGCCAATTCTTATTTATTTGTTTATTTATTTATTCCACTTACGGTATATCCCGCCTTGCCAGTTTTTCACTGGCTCAAGGCGGCTGAACACATCTTCATTTTTTGTGCAGGTAGCATTCCAAAATGTGTGTAAATGTAGGTGGATGGTGTGGTTAATTGCAAAAAACCCTACATTTCTGTGAAGGTCTCCTGGAAGATGGGAAGAAAACAGGGGATAAGCCAGTTCCCTGACCCTCCATTCTGTGCCAGGCTTCAAGTAGTAAACTATACATCTGATTCTACTTAGTGGAGTCTATTACAAGACAAAGCAAGTTGAAAGTCTGCTCCATCATTGGTATATAATAATGAATCCAAATTCCTGTTTTTTTATTAAGTTATGTTTGAAGGATTATTTACCTTTTATTAAACACAATTAACATAAGATCGACTTAATCCAAGAATGACCTTATTGCTAAGGGTAGTTTTGTGGTGCAACTGGCTTTAAAAAAAAAAGGCTAACAAAGAATAATGATTTTCTGCCCTGCCCAGACAGTATTTGTGGACTTCTGTGTTTGCTATTTTTCAGCAAGTCTCACAGATCTAAATTTGTGGTTTTGATGGTTCAGTTAGCATTACTGTAGGCAGTCCTTGGTTTTTAAACAAGACGCCTGCTGAGGTACCATGCTTTCTCTCCTGGAGTCTGTACTCTCTAATTCTAGTAATATGGGTACAGGCTGTGGTTGGTAGTGGTGACAGTGACAGCGGCAGAAACACACGCTTATTGTCAGAACAAGTGCTGTAATTCACTATTTCAATGGATCCTACAAATTATATAAGCTCACAAGTTCATAATTGGGACTTTATGTATGAACTACTTATATGTCTCAGGACTACATCACCCAGCCTAACATTATAATGCTCCTTGGGACAACATACTTGACATCAAGAACAGATGTTCTTTTACTATCACCATTTCACAAGATTTCAGCATGAGCAGAAAAGACCAGTTCCTCAAATTACGACACAAGATGCCTTTATTTATTTCATCTAGGCATACAAGAAAAAGGGAAAACATCTTGGTTTGTTCTGTTTCCAGTCTGCCTATTCCATAGTTCAGGGGGGGGTTGTTGTTGTTGTTGTTGTTGTTACAATTAGTGAAGCAGGATTAAAAGAATCTATGCTCCCCTTAAACACTTAAGATTATACCTAAGATGCTGGGGTTCTTTTGTTGCTGTTTTTGTAGAATATACCCCCACACACACACCTGATCGGTTTAGTTTCAAGTCACAAACCACTAGAGATTTGGAAACATTCCAGGTGTGCATTTTTGCTGCCTTTCCAGTGCACATTTCTATCTCATGCATCAATCTGTCCCACAGCCTGCTGGTATAGCACAATTTTCACTGGCAGTGTCTATACATGAATGCTTCACAGAATCACAGCCACTGCCTTTCCTGAATCTTAATTAGTTGGCATGTTCTAGCAGGGGTTTATATAAGAAATGCTGCATGACAGGGCATATGGTCACAAAGAAACATGCTTTGCTCCAGATCGTTAAAGCACACACAGACTTACAAAGCTGGGATATTATAAGCAGTGATGAATAACGCAATAAAATTCAAATCATTACTGTACAGATAATGCTCAGGTTATAAATTTTATGTGATGATTAACAGACAAGTACTTGGCCTTTGAAAATATAGATTCGTCAATTTCTTTTCCCAACATTTTTTATATCTCCTTTGGCTATTACTGCCAGTCAAACAGACAAACATTACAATATGTACTGAGATCCATTATGGGGTGGAGAGGCCCCATGTTTTAGATGGGGCAGTAAGCACTCTATAAATCTTTCATAAGAATTTTGGTTCCACGTTGAAATTAATGACATGAAATATTTATCTGAAAGAATGAACGCAACGGCAACTCCTTTTAAGGAAAAAGAAAACCCTACAAGAGCAAGAATGTGTAGCTGCATGAAGCTCCCATTGTATGACAGCACCAAGTGTCAGACTGTACAATCTCTACTCTCATCTCAAGGATGTCCTTGTGGTCTTTTGAGACTCCCTGGCTTTGCTTGTGGTTACAGATGACAGAATCAGTGTCTGCCTACAAAAAAAGCATCAGGTGAGAAGCCACAATTACCTGGGAAGAGGTACAGAACTGATGGAGATTCTGACATACTACAGGATGGCGTAAGGATGATGTAATCTACTGCTTGGGACTGACTGGGCTTCCTAATTTGCCACATTCCAAACTCCGACATGAATACAACTGCCGGGTGAACTTGCCTTGCTTGAACTCCCTTCATTACACGTGCTGTGAACTCCTGTCCTGATCAGATCACCTCACTGTTCCCTGGCAAAGTTGGTCAAGGGCAAGGGGCGGCACCAGCTGGTCTAAAAGCAATAAATGGCTGTGCTGCTTCTTGCTTGACTAGTGGGTGACCCTCTCATCAGCAGAACTGACACAGGGATCATTTCCAGATGGGAAGGGCTGCTGGGGAAGAAATGAACTGCCAGGTCTCTCAGCCTCTGGGATCAGATTTCTACTGGTACTTAGAGGAGATAAGGGCATCATCATTAGGGAACTGCTGTTCCTCAGCACTTTGGCCAGGAACTTACTTATTTTGTTACACTTATCTCTCATCTTACTTCCAGCACAGAATTGAATTAAGTGCATACAAAGACTCCCTGGGGGTCTTCCACTGAGGCACCCATCAGACCCAGGCCCTGCTTATTCAGCAAAGTGACCTCCAATCATATTCCAAAGCCAGCCTCAATGATCATGTGACCTCCAACCATATTCCAGAGCCAGCCTCACAGACTACTTTAGTTGGCCACGCCTTCTGTAGATGGGCATGTACACTGCTATCAATGCATATCAAAGATCACACGAAATACACCAAAATAAGCTAAACAGCTTGCAGGATGCCGTAAACATGTGATCCAACAATCGTTACTATCCCCAAATGTTTCCCTGGAGCCCCATGAGTGCATGCATATGTTTTTATAGGTCCTGATCTTTAGCATTCCAGAAATGCCATCAGTGGCTTCCCTGCCACAGGACCATAGTTAGCACGAGGTGTATGGGGTGATACCCCCTCCCAAATTTTCAAGCCCCCCCCCCCCAAGCACCCCAGGTGAGGGCTTTTGCCTCAGCAACAGAAAGAATGTGTGTGCAAGAAAACCCTTCCAGGACACTCTTCTGCTCAGGCAAAGATTTCTGGGGGCGGGTTTCCTTCAAGTGCTGATGAGGCTTGACCTGGAGCTGCTGAGCCAGCCCTCTGACTACGTCTGCACTGCAAAAGTTTCCTGGATTCAGCAACCACTTGCTGCTGTTCCCCAGCCTCCACCCCTGCTCTACATCAGCCAGAATGCCTCCTTCATTTGGAAGAGCTGTCCATTGCAGAACAGAGGGAATTGAAGCCAGGGAAATCTCACTTCCAAGGAAACGTATGGAGAGGGGCACCATACCACTCGCTTGGGGGGGGGGGGGGGCAGGAGAAAGCCATGTGAATCAGCTCCCCTGGCAAGGCTTTCCCCTCCTCTCAGCTGGGTCGGTTCCCAAGAACATCCAGCTCTTCTGGTCTCATGCAAAGATTTTTAAAAATTTGGAACTCGCAATTTAAAAGTGAGGGTCACTTGAATCTAATAACGCCCCCCCCCCCCCCCCATCCTTTAAGGCTGGATAGCTGACAAGACATTGTAACAAATGTCAGATGTCAAATCTGGATGCTGACTCTCCCAATCCTCCCCCCAAAACAAACTCTGGGATGCTTATGTGCTTGTGATCTCTTTGTAATGAACTTTGGCAAGGAAGGGAGGGAGGGAGGGAGGGAGGAAGGGAGGGAAAGGAGAGGCCTTTTTTAATTATTATTACAACACAGGGATCTGTCCATAATATTGGTAACTTGCTGCAGAGGAAAGGGAAAAGGAGGGGGCAAACAAATAGTTGTAAGTCACATGTTGAATTTAGAATCTGAACGGCTATGCAGTCTGTAAGTTAATGTTAACCATTCAGTACATATTAAATTAATTAACAGCAAGCCGTAAGATTTGTTCTGCACACCTAGTTCCTTATTCTAAGCATTAGGAAGCACCTAGCAAATACCTCTAGGATGGAACCTTTGTGTTGTGGTCTTTGTTTAAAAAAAGGCTTACCAATAGGTCTAGGGGAAAACACATCAGCCAAATTCATTCTGAAGATATAATACAGTAATTCACTAGGGGACTCTGCTGAAGTCTGACAACACACACACACACACAGCTGAGGCCAGTTTATGAAGGGCAGAGGTGTCTGCAAACTGTATTTCCTACAGGTCTGAGTTAACTTGTTCTGAGCTTAACTACAAAATAATGCTCCTGCCCAAGAATGCAGTGAAGGAAGCTTAGGACTCTCCACAGGAATGAGGCCCAAGAAACAGAGCTGAGAACAGAGTTGCGAATATATTTAACAGTAACTTGAGAACAGTCTTCATAAAAGGCTGGATTACAACAGAACCTTTCCAGTTAATTCCATCTAGCTGTGCCTTAATATAAGCTTCCCTAAAATACCATGTTAAGAGATTTACAGGCCAGGAGCTTTTACAGGAAACTGACTGTCCAGAGGCAATAAAACTGTAGCATCTAGCAGAAATCTGGACAGCAGCCAGGGTGACAGCATCAACACAAGGGAAGGGCGTTATTTCATCAAAAGCATCCAGACTCCATGCAGAGAATCTTAGCCCCCAGTCTTCCTTTAACATCAAGCACGGTTCTTGCTGAACACTTGGCAACTGGCTTGACAAAATTCCCAGTTGCGTGAGAGTTGGCATGGACTGCTCTAGTCTCCGTCATCCACGAAAGGGATTAGATACCTTGCAGTCTATCAGAAGATAGATCAGCACTGATTCCCAAGTTCCTAGCTCCAAAATAAGCTTCAAGACGCAAGGTCATTTTTCATGTGAGATTCTGTTTACAGTTCTGTGACAGCAACAGGGGGGGAAAACAACACCAACGAACCCGAGCATGGTGTTGCAAAATGGCCTGTAGGAACAGAAGGCCGAAAGGAAAACGGAGGCAATAGTCTCTTGTGAGCTGTTCTTTCAAATGAATTGCCTACTGATGAGAACAGATAGACTCCTGCACCAGGTGTATGTGGCAATTACGAGAATAGCAACATTCAGAGACTGGAGGCTAAATGAAGCGCTACCACCCAGAATTAAACAGCAAGGCAAAGATACATACCTGTCACACCTGGACACTGCCACTAGCATGCCTGCATGCAAGATAAAGGTTCAAACAGAAAAGGAATACAAAGCAGACTATAAGGCAGACATTTGCTGCCAGAAGCTGAGGTATCAGACAAAAAATGATCCTTATACCCACAATTGGATCGCAAGGCCCTACCCTATTGTAGCATTTTTTAAAACGGCATTTTCATGGCTGGAGTCTTTTGAAACCAAGTTTTGGCTGGAGTAAACAAATCAGAGCAACTGCATAACAGTTAATGCCAATTTGGAAAAAAGCAGCTGCCCATCCCAAAGAGCCAGAGACTGAATCCCAAAACATGAAATGCTCAATTAAACGGACATGACGGAGAAGCCAGGACCATCAAACCCGGAACCTGCTCTTCATATTATGTGTGATCTAGACTAGATCCTCAAGTTGCATGAGTCCCACACAGTTCCTGTGGGATGGGTGGGGAAGACCAAATTGTCTGACCCTTCTCTGGCTACCTGTGTGAGACAGAAACTAAACATTTACAAAGGATATTCAAATGAATGCTGAACACTTCAGCAACGGGTGGAGAAAACAATTTCTCTGAGAGAAGTGCTGAATATGGCAGGAAATATCTGCCTGAAGGACATAAATCAGTGATGGATGCAATGATGTTTAGGTAGCAGGACTAACCTGTACAATGCAGGTAAGTTTCCTGCAAGGGTGAACAAAGATCTGTCTTCAACTACTGACATTTTAATGGGCAGGCAGAAATTGCCTAGAGACTTTTCCATGCCAAGAGAAAAATGCTAGCACTTCAGACCATGTGGGATAAAATACTCTAGAGAAAGCTTGCATCTATGTAAGTATAACAAGTCTCAAGGTATGTGTGTAAGATCACATCTGCGACCCACATATTACAGAAAAAGAATACACCATAGAGCGTAGCCAGGGGCATGGATCCACATGCATCATGAGGAGTACAGGCCTCCAGGAAAGGAGCTGATAGTGTCCAAGATTCATAGGAAAGCCACTGGTATTAAGCTTCTTCAACGTGTCCTTTATGGCAAATAAATCCAGCACATTAGCTGTGAACATGTGCACAAACACACACACACACACTCTCTCTCATACACACAGATGCTCCACACTTCTGAGCATTCTCAAGGTTTCCATTTTCCTTTGCATGCTTGCAACTTCCAGCAACACCTCCCATGGACATGAAATTCTGCTTCTGACTCAGTGCATCATCATCCTAAATTCTTTTAGCAGCAGTTCTATAGAAAAGTACTCAGAATTAGAGACAGCTAAATGATTGGGGGTTCCACCCCCCTAAAAGGGCCATGATAACAATTCTGCTTCTTTATTTGTAGAAAAGAGCAGGAGCCCAGTAGCACCTTACGGACTAACAACATTTGTTAGTTTTTAAGGTGCTACTGGACTCTTGCTCTTTTCTTCTGCTACAGACAGACAAACACACTACCTATCTTGCTTCTTTAATTACTTCAACTGTTTATAACTAATCAGGAAAACAAAAAATGGGCATCTGTATAACAAGGAGTAGGCCTATGCTAGTTCCTGAATCTATTCTCAAGGTTGATCATTCACACCTGTAGGTTCCATTTTAAGAGTTCCTTACAGACCTTAGAATCCAGGCTCAAAGAGCTGACATCCAGCCTAGCACCCCTTTTCAGGGGGAAAATTCAGCAGCAGCAATTATACTAACATGCTGGGTGTCAATAACGGTGTTACCAATCAGAGAGGATGGGGTTTAAATCAAGGATATTTCAGTGTTCCATAATGATGTTTTCCATCTCCTAATATACTTTTGAACAAGCATGCACACAAATTAAAGCATACTGGTTTGTAACTAAGAAAATAGGGCTGCACTTACCTGTAACTGTTGCTCATCAAGTGGACCCCTGTGCAGTCATGTATGCGTACTGAACATGTGCAGGTTTACCGTGGAGAGGTTTTTGGAGCTCAAAAATACCTGAGGGTGCTCTGTCCCCCTCCCCCACAATGTTTCTTATCTTTTCCAGCATGATAAAGAAGAGGTGAAGCTTCCTTCCCTCAGCTCCTCTCTATTGGTGGTGGAGTCAGGTAAAGCCTTCAGGTTTAAGTACGAGCTCACAACAGGGCAGGAGGGAGGGATGTGCAACTCCAAAGGTTACGACTCAAGGAACAACAATTACAGGTAAATGCAACCCTGTTTTCATCATTGTGGCACCTGTGCAGTCTCAGGAGAGTAGCAAGTTGACCTACTAATCTTAGGAAGGTGGGTGTGAGCTCTCAGTTGAACAAAGTCAGCAGAACCACTCTTTCCAGTGCCACATCTCTCATGGCATCGATGTCCATCGGATAGCATTTGATGAAGGTGCATGAGGATGACAATGTTGCAGCCTTGCAGATGGAGTCAATGGGGATACCACAGTGGAAGGCAGATAAAGCAGAATGGGCTTGCATGGAGCTGCAAAGGACAGTCAACTCATGCTAATTTGCAGCACGGCCTTATAGATGTGATTACCCACCTAGAAATGGATTGTGCTGACAGTTTCCTCCCTAAGGTTTAGTGAAGAGTGAGAATGAGATGAAGAGGTTATCATCCTTCCTAAAAGGTTTCATTCTAGGTAGAAGAGAAGTGCTCTGTAGACCTAAAAGGTTTCATTCTAGGTAGAAGAGAAGTGCTCTGTAGACCTGTGGGGAATAGAGGGCTCTCTCCCTGACATATTGTGATTGTGGATACAGCAATGGTAATGTCCTGGTTTAAGTGGAATTTTGATGTAACTTTGGGGAGAAATTGGAGTGAGGTCCAGAGAACTACTCTTGCGCTGAAGATCTCAAGGAAGGGAAGGTTATGCTTGGAGTTTGCTGACCCTCCTAGCCAATGTAATACTGACCATGAACACTGCTTTCATGGCTAGAAGGTGAAGGGGGCAAGTGGCTATGGGATCAAATGATTTTTCCATGAGTTTCAAGAGTATGAGGGACAGGATCCACTCAGGGACCAGTGATTGTTCCAGAGGAAATTAGTTTAATAGTCCCTTAAGAAATAGATTGTTTCAAGCTGACCATAACCCATTGATGGACATCTGCCCAATGTGGTTGGCCCAGCCTGACAGGGAAGTTATCCGTTGTGATACGTCCACCAGAAGAGGGTAGAATGGGACCCCTGCAACGTGGCTGGTACTTAAGATGTACCAGTGTCGGGACTTGGGATATTTAATCTCTTGGATAGGTGGTGGTGGTGAAGGGGACTGACTGCACTGACAAACCATAGCTGCAAGGAGTGCACATGAAGCCTTGCATAGAGTACCACTGAAGTGGTGAAGGCCATTAAATCCAACAACCTTTAGTCAGAGGAGAAAGGCCCTGACTATGTTGAACTTTAAAATGGCACCTAAGAACAATACCTTCTGGGTGGGTTCTAATTTAGACTTCTTTGCATTGACCTGCAGGTTTAATGCTCTGATAATGAGGCACACATCTTGAAGTTTAGGCTTGGTGTCAAATACAACCAATCAATTGTCAAGACAGAGGAAGATTTTGCTTCCCAGCTTCTGTAGGTACCCCACCACTACTGTTACCACCTTGGTAGATACCCTGAGTGCTGTGGCTAACCCAAAGGGGAAGACAATGTACTGAAAATGGCAGGAACCACACTGGTAGTGGATATCTGGTGGTCTGGGCTCATTCTTGTGTGGAACTATACATTTACCAAAGTGTTGTAGGGCTATCTTTTGGCTATGCTCCTGCAGAATGCAGGGGGTTGGACTAGATGACCTGCAAGTTCCCTTCCAACTCTAACATTCTATGATTCTAAACCAAACCACACGGCTGATATAACAGAGGAAGGACATCAGAGACCAATAACATTCTGAACATTTTTAATCAAAAGAAATTTGTTCAGTCCTCTTATGTCTATGATAGGTCTCACTCCCTCACCCATTCTTTGGCCAGAAACTATCTGGAGTAGAACACCAAGTGATGATCTTTTAAAGGCACTGTACTGATTGCCTTTCTGTTGAGGAAGGTATCAACCTCTGATAGAAGTTCTGGGGACGGGGCAGGAGGGTTTGATAACAGAGGTAAGTAGATTGGGAGACAGCTGAACTCTATCACGTACCCCTCTGACATAGTACTGAGTACATATTGATCTTGGGAGATCTCCTGCTTCATGAGTTCGTGGGAGCTTTGTTCCTTTGCTAACTGGCACACCAATAATTACCAGAAGCCCTGCCTGGCCTGTTGATGGGGCTTGGGTGACTGGTATCTGGCCTTGCCCCTCAGGGTAGGGAATCTCTGTTGGGTAGGGGGTTGGTTGGCAGGTATACAGGAAGGCCTGTTGGGAGTTTGAGGAGCTTGGTGACTGTGTCCTCTAAAAGCAGGATCGTACGGTCTGTAGAAAAATCTAGGCTTCAGGCTGGAAGGTGTTGAGGGGATTCAAGGTCTTTAGAATAAGCTTGTCTTTCCCCATTTTGTTGAGCACTTCATTGGTATTGGCGCTGAAGACGTCTGTACCCTCAAAAGGCAGGTCCTAGAATCTGGCACACATTTCCTGGGGTAACAAAATGAATTTCATCCAGGAGTGCTGACACAGTGCGATAGCTATGGTGAAACAGCGGGCTGCTCAGTCAGCTGAGTGCTTTGCCGAGGAGATTTAGTGCCTGGATAGCTTTGATGTCTCTAGGGCCAAAAGTTTTGACAGTCGGTACTTGTCATCTGCCAGCACTTTCAAGTAAACTGCAATGCCATCCTGTAGAAAGAGATGGCAGTGTGCCATTATACACTGATAATTTGCAATCTTGAAGTCAAGGGCAGAGAAAGCATAAAACTTTCTGCCTACCCCATCTAGGGTTCTCCTTACCAAGGCAAAATGCTGTATTCCCTTATTCTTGCCCTGGATGTGGTGTACAACCAGGGAGTTAGTGGTGGGGTGGTGGAAAAGGAATGGACATCCTTTCTGCTTGGTTCTTAATTGATGCTCAGTATACCTGGTAGGGATTAAGATGCTGAATGGCAGACTGGAAGATCAGTAGTTCGACACCCGAGTGCTGCATGACGGAGTGAGCTCCTGTCTCTGGCCCCAACTCCTGCCAACCTGGCAGTTTGAAAGCAAGGAATTGCAAGTAGATAAATAGGTACCGCTTCGGTGAGAAAATAACAGCATTCCATGCACCTTGGCATCTAGTCATGCTGGCCACATGACCACGGAAACATCTTCAGACAGCGCTTGGCTCTTTGGCTTGGAAACGGAGATGAGCACCGCTCCCTAGAGTCGAATTCAACTGGCTTTCAAGCAAGGGAAATCTTTACCTTTTTATACCTAGAAGAATGCTGGGAGTAATCAAGGTCCAGTAGTGACCTCCAGCAGCCCATCCATTATGGGAAAGGTGACTGGGTCCATGGTCCCCAGATGCATACCTTTGAATACAGGATCTGTTGCCTTAGGAGGAGTGCAAACTCCATCCATTTTGAGGGATTGAGCCATCCAAGCCAGCTATTCATCACAGAGGCACAAACCTTTGCTTAGGGAGTATACAGACAGCTCTGGCATGGCATCATCTGGTTGAGGGTTCAGATGCACGGCTGGGCTTTGTCTACATAAGCAGGTTGGATGTAATCAAAGGCCAGCTCACCAAAAGGATTCCTCAGTGGATCTGGAGCTAATTCTGGATTGTCTAGAAGGCAGCAGCATGCTTCTGCTTGGTCAGAACTGAAGGGAGCATATGGATCCCAGCCCTGGTTGTTATAGTCAAACTGGCGCTCTTGGTAAAACAATAAGGATGACTTAAGACAAAAATCTGTTAGATCTAACTGATGGATCTATACAGTGGATAGAAATATTTGGCTGTCAACAAAAGGCAGGTGGCTCTGAGTCGTGTAATTCACTTTCCGACACAGAGTAAAATGAATAGGGTGAGCAGCCCGATGGTGCAGGTATTTTCAGAATAGGAACTGCATCTTTGACCAGTTCCAAAGCTGACTTGTGGGGGAACCGTGGGTAGGCATGGAAAATGACTCCTTTGACTTGGAAGGCTTCTCCAGATGCTTGTGTTTATGCTGAGCCTTCTTAGGTGGTGGCCCCAAAGAGCTATGCTCTGGGGATGCAGGGCCGGGAGCCCAAAGCTCTTCCTGTGTTTTTGGTGCCGCCAGCCAGGTTCACTCTTGGAAGTGAGAATCACAGGATCTGTCTGTTAGCATAGTATTCAGATCTTTCTTCTTGAGTGGTGCCAGACAAAGCCTTTCCCCAGAGCACTCTTTTAAAAAGGAGAAAGCTCTACTGTGCCTTGCCTTGGGTGTCAACTGGCGACAAACATAGTGGCATGAGACATGCTCTTTTCCAAGGCACAGGGGGCATTTCTCATGGTTGTCTCTGCATGTGTGGATTTTCAACCCACAGGATCCGCTTTTTTTTGGAGAGAGCTTTTTGCACCATTTTTAGGATGCGAGGCTCCATAGAGGCAGACTAGAGGTATAAGTGTTGGCACTTTAGTGCTGATAAAGAATGACAGAGCTTTTAATAACGAACCTCTCTCTGCAGCAGCGGACAGAACTGAGGGAAGCGTCTTCTGCCTCTTCCTTATCCCTGCTGGAAAATGTGGGGAACCGCATGGTGGAGGGGGACAGAGCACTCTCAGGCATGTTTGAGCTTCAAAAACCTCTCTGCAGTAGGTCTGCACAGTACCCATTTGTGACTGCACAGGTACCACAACAACGAACCACCTTTACACGGCCTTAAAATATAAACTCAAGACTTCTACTCATGTAGCCCATAGTCTTTCCCATCGTGTAACTTATAGCTGCTTAGAAACCAAAAGGCAGTTCTGAAATTTAGAATTCGTTTGATGCTATTTGTAAGGCTACTGATTACTGAACAAGATTACTAAAAGACTGAGAACCCAGAACCTTCCAGAAGCCAAGGACTAGTCTGTTTCTGAATGTGGTGGAAAATAAATTTCCACACTATTTGACAGATTCTCAATATTCATACATTAAAATACTTTACCTCTAAAGTAGTATTCTTGTCTCATTTGTTAATACCCCCCCCCCAGGTTTTAACTTCATGTGTTTGATAAAAGGATTGTGGATTCAGTTTTAAGAGCTTCTTACATTCCCTAGCATGTCTGTATTTAATCCAGATTTTTAAACAGCTTATTTTTCTAAAAGATACTTAACAAAATTGATTTTTTTTTTAAAAAAAATCAATTTTAAATGTGATTCAAATAGATTTCTTTACCCACCCACTCACCATGGCTCTAGACAGAAACAGACTGTCTGGCTAACCCAATGACAACAAATTTTCTAGTTATTTTATTTCTTTAGTTGCCAGTAAGTACACATTCAGCAGTGGAATGAGAGAACATACAGATACCGCCCACTAGGACAACATCACAGACTTCTTTTCCTGGGATAAATATGCTTTGCTCATCAAAGTCAGAGAACGGATAGAATGCCAAGAGATTCCTATCAGCACTTGGCAGCAATAAACAAATTGCAGATTTAATTTATTCAATCTCCTGCACATTTTATATATTGAAGAGCAAAACCAACTCACTCTATTAAAGTGTTTAATAAAGGAGCTCCCAGCTTAAAGTTTTGGAGAAGAAAAGTTGAACCCTGACACGAGGTCACCCAGGACATCCAAGGCTTACCACTTCACTTCAGAGCAGCTGCTCCCTAAATAGGCCTTCCACTGAAATCTTGGCTTCTCTCCTCCCTGCCCCCCACCAGCCGCCCTAGCACCTGAACAGTTCCTTTCCCCCTATTATTTCAAATTATTTGAATAGCTTTACTCCCCTAAGGGTCCCAAAGTGGCTTACAACAACAAGTAAGCCAAATAAGCCAAACATATGAAAACTATGTATCTTGGATTTGCCACAATTCACCAGACAGTTCATCAGATGGCACGGTCTACAAGCCACAGGTGAAGAGCCAAAAGGGCCAACAGCCCTTTGACTTATGCTCAGGGGTTCATGTCTCTGGACAAGCCCGAGATTTATGGTTACCTGCAGGAAGAGAAAGACAAATATTGCCCAGATGGAACTCAGCCGCTGCTTAACCTGCTGCCAGCAAGATGCTCCTCACCTGACTTCCTGTAACCACAGCCATACACGTTGTTACCCTTCCCCTCCTCTCTTGATCAGAAACACATACCATTCCCCTCCTTATGCACATTCAGACACCCAGTGGTTTCCCTTTGGGTGAGGGGAGAAAAAATAAGTTCCTCCTCAATGCTATTGCCAAGGTTTGCTCACACAGACTTTTATACCTTCAAACTCAACTGGGGCTTAACTTTCTTTAGCACTCGGGACTTCATTTGTGTGTGTGCGGGGGTGTCAGGTGTTTCATATGAAGTCAAGTCAAATGCATGAAAATGAAATAGGCAATAAAACATAGAAATCCATCCACATCTTGAAAAATATTTGTAGGGCAAAGACCCTGTGACTTGATCAAATGACAGTCCGGAAGAAGTACGAACTACGCATTTCAGCCAGTGAACAAGAAGCCAACGGAAACAGAATATTCTTCAGAAAGACATGTCAAACTCAAAAGACAGGAACCACTAGATTACAAATTATGGGTTAAAGCCAAAGCCTTGTGAAAGGTATCAACTCAACAATCATGAGCTTTATTTGAGATGTGCAGCAGAATTTACTTTATCTGCTTCACCTACAACAGTCTTGACAATGGCCGGCTCCTGCTCAATTTCAAGTGTTCACCCTTATCATCAACCTCAACTTCTTTCAACCACATGTCTCAATAGACTCTTGCACAAATGGATTAGATCACTGTCGAAATATTGACCTCTAATCTCACTCCTGACTTTGGATGCCGGTCCTCAAACTTTCACAATATCTGGACAAGAAAACTTTATAAGTGATGTGTCTCTAAAAGAATATCTCACCTTGTGTGTGAGTCTGCATGTCCCGGGCCAGCTCCATTGGCAAGACAGAATTCACCAGGGCAGATATGATAGCAGCATCCAAGTTGCACATTGCTCCAAAGCACTTAAGCAGCAGCAGACGCAAAGGGACCCTGTGCTCCTAAAAATAAAAAAAGTTCTTCAGTCACTGAATTACCAGCACCAAATATTTCCAGTAGGCTTTGCAGTAATAAGACCAAACAGTCAGTTTAAGAACTGGTCTTAGCATAGCAGGCACAGCTGTGCTATCAGTAGTAGTTCCAAGTGAACAAGCCAACACTGACCAAGTTTCAGGATATGAGAAACAGAGATTGAATAGAGGACCAACTGTAACTTAAATGTCATGTTTTACCATTGCCTTTTGTCATAGTATCAACAGACAAAATAGTAAAAGCTATTCTCCATTCCCTGACACAATATTTGATATTTTCTGTCATAATCTCTGCTGCCAAGCTGTTGACCAAGGGCGATACCAGGTAGTCTGCCAGAGATCACTACTCATTACCTGCTTCCGGGAACCTTTAATGAGGTATTCCTGATTCCTTAATTCATGATAATTCACAAATGTAAATGCTGAGAAGAGAACTGTTCTGAGGAAGTCTGAACATAAGCAACTTCCCCTTAATTCAGCTTAGACAGCAATGGCCTTGTATAACAGTTATTGCATTCTTAGCTCATGTTCCATTTGTTACCCAAACACACAAAACTCTCTGTTCAAAATTCTGTCATCAGTTACCCCATTTTATAGCCATGTGATTCTTCATCCCCTTTGTAACACTGCATTTCCCCCCTCTAAAAGTTTGTTTTGCTGCTATCTGGCCACCTAGCTCAGGATCATTTTGCCATGACAAGCTATCCTATGAGGTACCTGTAGTCCCACCCGATTTTTATCAAGCTCCAAGTATCATGTCTTCCCATCATGTCTTTAGAACAAAGCTGGGTGCCTCTTTCCAGTACTACATAAGCATATCATCACTCTCCCTTTATGTTGATCCACAAATCATGACACTAGCAGACTAGGATTATTCCTTGAAAGAGAACATATCAATCCATGCCAAAAAGGAATAGATTGGTTTCCAAGAACATCACTCTGAGGGAGCCTAATTTCTTAAGAGAAAGTCTGTACAGCCACATTAACACTGCCTTGCTGAGCACAGAAAATGCTTCTGCTTCCCATCAACATTCTGTCAGAGTCCAACTCCCATTTACAGCTTCTCCGCTAATAAATAAGTAATCCTTTTTCTTGGCTAGCCTGATAATTTCTGGCTCATCCGAGTGGGCTCTCAGACACACTAACAGATCTCTTTATTCCATGCTCTGGATTTTTAATAAAGAGATATTTAAATAGAAGGAGGCAATTAAGGCAGCTGCGGCACCAAACCTAGGGGAGGGAAGGAGACTAAAGGACAGCAAATTATCTAGGCCAGACTGCAGCAGCAGCATCACACCCTCAGAAAGGGATGGGACAGAGAAACATTTCTGTAGGCACCAAAGGCAAACTCCCACATGTTCCTCTGTGTACTTTATTTCCTTCCTTTGTCCCAGGAAAGTCTCTTCACAACCTAATTTTCAACCCAAAGCTGTTTACCAATGCACAGATGTGCCTCAATTAAGAGAAGAGCAGGAACAGCCTGCTTATGTTCCCAAGGCGTTCTCGGAAGTCCTTCCTCTAGATGACAGCAAAGCTGCTGCCTCTATTCCTCAGTGGAGCTTTCGTTTTTAAAAAAGGGCAGCTTGCTTTGCCCTTCAAACTACAAGCTGGAACCCAGCTATTCCTTATTTCTTCCACTGAAAGCAGGTGTCTTTGACCCAGATAAGCAGAGTTTCCATGCACTCTCTCTTCCTGAGGCAGCAAATCCACACAAACTCTGGAAGTAAGCAGAACATTGCTTTTTGATATGTTTGCATAATAAATATGCTCACTCTGCTGAACAGAACCACATTCCCTATTTCTTTCTTTGTTGGCCAACTGATCATATTGTTGAGTACCACTGCCTTCAGTTGTCTACCGATAAGATTTGGTAGATAGTCTGTAGGGAATACCCCTGAAAAGGAATGGAGGGGCTTTCTGCTACTGTCTCTTGTATTCACATTCATCTACTCTATCCAAAAAAAAAAATCCCACAAGCGCATGCAGGCAAGGATTACGCTACAGTGACTTAGGATGTAAATGCCCCAATGTTCAGTTTACAAGTATATAGAATGCAGTCTCATACCATCTGATAATACGTTACAAGGGACAAAACAGATTCAAATTCATTCTTCTTACACATCTTCTTGCAAACTTCAGGATCTGCATCTGTCTGAACATAGAGATTTTTAAAAAAAAATCAGTTTTCTGCTGTACCAAGAATTGTGGCTTGCTCAAGAGCGAGGATAGTAGACCGAACGACAGGCACATGTCAAACTCCAGTATTCCCATTCCCCAAATATACAAGTCAATAGCACTGAAGAAATGTCAACATCAAATACACTACTTAAGTTCTGAAGAACAGGTATACTGGCAAAAACAACAACACACACGTTTATGCCATCTTCAAGGAAGTCCATAAAAAGTCAGTTTTCAGGGGCATCTTAGTCCTGTCTAGTGTCAGGTGTCACAAGAAAACCATGTATCTGAGGTGCTTACAACCATCTCGCACACTTGATGAAAAATCAACAATGAACATGGACCATATGAAAAGAGATAAGCGCCATGAAGCATTTCACATGTAGCATAATTCCATTTGTTTTATCATTCTTATCCTATGTTTCTTTTTAGAAGCCCCACATGAAATAAATTAGGCTAAGAAATAACAATAAGTATGACCTCATTTATTTATAGTGCAAGCTAACTGCAGTAAAACAAACAGGAGTTTTACCATTTATTTCAATGGAAGATAGTACAAAATAAGGATGTAGCCTATTGAAGAGTTTTTCATAGGAAGAGTGAATCAGAAGCCACATTGCATAAAGACCTTTCCATCATCCTGTTGGAGCAACATCCTCGGCATATTGTGTAGGATTTTCCATCCTGTTGATACATCTGTTGAAATTATGACTTTGTATCCAGGCTTCAGTCTACTCCATAGTGCTTAGAACAGCTTTCAAAATTCATTAGTAAAGCAAGCAACACGATGTAATCTCATATTTTAGCTCATATCCATGGCCCTAATACTACGAAGTAGGTCTCCTGAGAGGGTCTATGAACCAAGATTGAGTTATTACACCACATACACAGGGCAGTCTGCAGCAGACCCACACCCCTCTCGGGATGCATAACATATGGTTTTGGAGGCAGAAGCTCTTACAAAGTATTTAATTCCCACTTCAATAAATTATATAAAACAACATCAACAACAATAAATAATTAGGAAAGGGTCCAATTCTGCCAAAACTGGACCAGGAAGTTACCAGAATCCGAAGCAACTCCTCCAAATAACAGCAAATGACATTTTCATCCTCATAGAGGGCCCAGCTACGTTGCTGAGCATCATCTTTGTGACGAGCCAGATCTGCAAATATCACCTTCAGCCTCTGCTCATCATGGCAGATCTGTCCAGATGGCAGCCCAGAACACAGATCCTGCAAGAACAAAGGAACGCATCACTTTAACAGTAAGACATTACTAAAAGCTTTTGCCTTCAGATATAATTTACCTTTAAAAGCTTTGGAAATGCCTATGTTGTAATGTTACACAGCTTCTTCAAACAGTTGTTCACTTAGTGCAAAATTTACATTTCTTTTTACACAGGGAGTTTCCATTTGAAAGCGGGAAGGCTACAAGACTTACTACAAAGATTGGCCATTTTTGAAAAAAACGGTGAACTTATGGAGACAGACCAAGCAAAACTATGATTATTAGAGGAATGGAGCCTTCATGCTCAGAGGCACTATATCTTTGATTACCAGATACAACATACAAACTGGGAGATTGTGATCATCATGGTGCCTTGCCTATGATTCCCTCCCCCCAACTATACCACCAGCCTGAGCCCTGTCAAGAGACTACTGCTCTGCTAGAAAGATTGGTGATCTGGCCCAAAATAGTAATTTGTATATCCTTATGCCCCAAGTTAGGAAAACCAAAAGGGAGATTCTTTAAAATAACTGCAGGAACCGTATGTGTGCCTGAAACCAATCTTTGAACTGTCTTACAAAGCTCCACCAAATATTCTTTGGGTAAGTCTGCAGCTGCTGATTTTCATACGGTCACTGAAATCAGTACACAAAATATTCTACAGTTCAGAGATCATGCACTTTCTTCTCACTCTGTTCAGCATGCCCTTCTATAGTTATACCACATAAAAGCCAGTAGATCACTAACAATTCTGCATGATTCTCCACTGCTGACATTGTCCATATGTTACATTGTCCTTTGTTACTTTCCCTTCAAAAATATGTCAAGTCACATATTGTTGCATATATACCAATTCACCTTGCAAATATCTTATGCCACTTTCTCCTCTAGCTGATGTAGGACAAGGGAAAAAGAATGTGATTTCTGAATGAATTTCTGACACTTTCTCCTTGAAATATATATATATATTGACAGCTGTCATTGTGCCTTCAGAAGTTTAATCATAATAGACCCAGATCCTGGTATGTAACCGAGAAGCTTCTGATTAGAGAAACTTATAACAGAAAATATATTTTATAACTGCAATTTTTGGATAGGAAGCCTCTGTAGAAGGAATTAGGATGCAATAAGAATGGAATGCTATTTAGAAGTTGCAAGGCCGCCGAGAGCCAAGTTTAATGTGATTCACAGTCCTTATCAGCTAGCTGTTCACATGCGAGCCGAGGAAGTCACCCAGTGTTCTCTAAAGTTCCCAGTGTTCTGAAGACAAGATAAACAAGTGAAATTAGTGACACCACTGAGAGATACACCCAGGGCTCCGTTGGGGCCGGAGCGAGCCGGAGCGCTGCTCCGGGAGAAAGGGGGCCGGGGGGCGGGCGGGCCCCGTCCCGCCCCCGTCGCCTTCTCCGGGGCCGCGGCTCGCCGCCGCCGGCCCCGCCGAGGAGCCCCGTCCCGCCCCCAGTCACTTTCGCGGGGCCGCGGCTGGCCGCCGCCGGCCCCGCCGAGGAGCCCCGTCCCGCCCCCAGTCGCTTTCGCGGGGCTGCGGCTGGCCGCCGCCGGCCCCGCCGAGGAGCTCCGCCCCGCCCCGTCGGATGCCTCCAACATTCCCGCCCGCTCCCCCACCGCGAGAGTCAAGGAGGACAGCAGCGGGCTGTTAAGAAGGCATCGCTCCCCATCTGCTTCTTCTTGCGCCGGGCCGGGCTCCAGGGTCCGGAAGCGTCCCCACCATGCCGCCGGTCAAGGTAAGCTTTGGAGAGGGGGACTGGGGGGCAAAAGGGGAGGGAGGATCCACGCGTGCCCTTTCCCTATTCTCCACTGTGTTCCCGCCTGGTTGCCATCGCCGGGCTTGTTCGGCGAGGATTTGCATTGGGATTTGCACATCCCCGGCGGTCGTCTGGATCCCAAGCTGCTTGCTTCTGGGCGAGAGAGCACCGGCGGCGGAGGGGCCGCCAGGGGCATTGGCTAATCGGCGGTCCCCAGGAGTGGTGCATTCAGGAGTTTAATTGAGGCGTTTTCGAGAGCTCTGTTCTGACGCCTCAGAGGGCTCGGTCCAGGCAAGCGTCCTGGGCTGGCGGACTGGGGAAAAACTGGCTTCGCTCGAGAGCCTCGACGGAGGTTCTGCGAGGGGGTATCCCCCCCATGATAATGCAGAGGCGCGCCAAAGCCCCGCCGAGGAACCCCGTCCCGCCCCCAGTCACTTTCGCGGGGCCGCGGCTGGCCGCCGCCGGCCCCGCCAAGGAGCCCCATCCTGCCCCCAGTCGCTTTAGCGCGGCCGCGGCTGGCCGCCGCCGGCCCCGCCGAGGAGCCCCATCCCGCCCCCAGTCGCTTTCGCAGGGCCGCGGCTGGCCGCCGCCGGCCCCGCCGAGGAGCTCCGTCCCGCCCCCGTCGCCTTCTCCGGGGTCGCGGCTGGCCGCCGCCGAGCCCCGTCCCACCCCCAGTCGCTTTTGCGGGGCCACGGCTGGCCGCTGGCCCCGGGGAAAAAAACTCTCCCTCCCCCAGTCAGCCCCAGAACCCCCCCTCCCTCCTGCACTCAACAGTTCCCAGGGCCCAAGGGAGGGAGAAGCCGGGCTTGAGTGGCTTAACGCCACTCAGGCCCAAGCAAGGGGGGGGGGAAATGCCAGCCCCAGTGGGGGGGGAGAAGCGCCCCTCCCTTCCTTCCCTCTCTCCCCCCACCTACCTACCTGTTCCTTCCTTCCCCTCTCCCTTCCTCCCTCCCTCTCCCCTTCCTCCCTTCCTTCTCTCTCTCCCCCCAACTACCTACCTACCTTCCTGTTCCTTCCTTCCCCCCTTCCTCCCTCTCTCCCCCCTTCCTTCCTTCCTTCCTTCCTTCCTTCTCTCTCTCCCCCCCAACTACCTACCTACCTTCCTGTTCCTTCCTTCCCCCCTTCCTCCTTCTCTCCCCCCTTCCTTCCTTCCTTCCTTCCCCCTCCCTCCCGTCTTGCCTTCTGACACACTGCCCATGACGTCAGGGATGTGTGGCCTTTTGACACTTCCGGTGACGTCAGGGGGTGTGGCATATGCAAATGAGTTATGCTAATGAGCTCCTGCACCTCTTTTTTTACGAAAGGACCCCTGGATACACCAAGTCAAATTATGCTTGTATGATGTTAACTGCCTGGTACCAATTAGAGACCCTTTAATGTGTAAACTATATGTGATGTCATTTGGGCTATAAGACCTTCTGCCCTTCCTGGTTATGGCAGAATACAGCTTTGGAATTGCTGGAGTGCTAAGGTACTCAGCCCTGTATTCCCTGTTTTGAATTAATTAAACAGATATTCATCTAACTCGTTGGACTCAAGACTGTGTGATTCCAATCCAGCCAAGGGGTCACACAGGGCACGGATTTGTGCATCACTGGGACAGAGAAAGTTTGCTTAAAAGGCAGTATGTGAATAAGATTTTGATGATGTCACAGACTCCTGTATATCATACGGTAGTTTTTTCCTGCTTCTGGTTTCCAGAGCCAGACTGTGTCAGGTCACAGTTGACAGAAACATGCAAATTTAAATGGTTACAAGTAAACCCATATTTTAAGTTGAGCTCTCAGATGAATTTAAAAAGTGCCTTTTGCACATTATGTGCAATCAGCCATAGGTGTCAGAAATGTATTAATGGTTTCATATCGTAACACCCACCTGTTCATCAGACAGCACGTTGGAACAGAAATGCCTTTTGCTACTTAGTGCCCTGGGATGCTGAAAGCAAAGAGCTTTAAGAATTAGCTAATTCAAAGCACACACACAACTATACTCCTCAGAGATGTGTGTGTCTTGGGAAGCAAAAGTGTCAATACGACACAGCTCACTGGGCACAAGCACACCTCTAAGGAGGCAGTTTGGTATTCTTACAACCAGTAGTTTTTTGCTCCTGCTAGCCATGCCATTTGTCTGATTAAACAGGATGAATTTACGTTTGCAGACAACACCAAGCTACCACAACTCTCTTCTGGACTAAGGCATGTAGGAATCCATGTCTTCTAATTTATCTAAATGCTGTGCTTTTGCAAGACTTGCCCTGCTTACAAAATGTAAAATGAGACACCGCCCTATGAACCCAGTTCAGAGGAGTAGACCCTGCACTCTTTTTAGAGAATTAAAGATGATGTCACACATGATGAAGAGAAGAAGAAGAAGAGATTGGATTTATACCCCGCCCTTCACTCGGAGTCTCAGAGCAGCTTACAAATTCCTTTCCCTTCCCCTCCCCACAACTGACACCCTGTGAGGTAGGTGGGGCTGAGAGAGCTCTTTTCAGAACTGTCCTCAAGAGAACAGCTCCGAAAGAACTATGGCTTGCCCAAGGTCATCCAGCAGCTGCAAGTGGAGGAGTGGGGAATCATACCTGGTTCTCCCAGATTAGAGTCTGTGCACTTAACCACTACACCAAACTGATGAGCATTATGCTCTCCTAGCCCCATTTCAAAATATGAATTATGGAAAAAAAAGAATTGTCTTCATCCAATTAGGTGGGAGTGACATATCACACTAATATGAGCAGCATACTGAGGACAACATGACTATAATGGTAAACAAATAATACTGTAGGAATCCTTCCCAATAGTAAAACAGGCCTTGTAAAGGCAACAGCTTAGATTCAGACAAAAGTTCCTCAGCTGGCTAATTGGCACCCTGGACAGCAACAATCTTTGAACAGCAATTTGTTAGGTAACATCACAGGGTTGCATTTCAGATAATTTCACTGCAAAGTATGCATTAGAAGCATGCACCTTGAAACGACATCCACCAGTCATTCAGTTCAACTTTAAACAACTGGCAAAGAAATAGATTCCAAACTTATTTAAGCAATGCGTCTCAGAAACCAACTTGTTCATATTTTGTTTGCTTGCAATCCAAGGTATGATTCAATTAGGACCTTTCAAACTACACAACTGAAGCAATGAATCAAAATCTTCTTGGCAATTACCCAGTATATGTAGGCTGAGATAATGAAGCAAAGAATATGCAGGTTTTAACATACAAATTGCTGCTTTTTTTGTGAGACTATTCTGGAAGCAGAAACAGAAATATAACCAGCTGGATTATAAATATCATGGACACTACCAGCTTGATTATAAAAATAATGGGCATCATATAAATATGTAGTCCCTAAACATAAATTATTCCCTTGATGATACATACACAAACATAGTGCATTTACTACAGAATGAATAACATTTAACAACACTCACGTAGCTTTGTTTCTTTTACCTCCTTATCCCCTGCCCTGTCTTTCCAAATATTAAACATTCAAATGATTGGGCTTTGTTGAAACACCTTATCAAGGATCATTCAAATGGAGTTTATTTTATTGTTCAGATGTGCTCATGGAATGCCTGTGAATGCAACAGGGGCCAGTTTTTTAACTGTTCTTTTAAAAAGATATAAATTACACCCGATTCAGTGTGACCCACCTTGAAAGACCAGTCCTTGCAAACGAGGTCTGGAAGTTCTGCTCATTCAGAAGGCAGGTCTCTGTCTCCCATCACTGATTATGGCCATTTCTAGATGCCTTTCCCCACAAACATGGGGTCAGGGCACTTCACAATAGACATAAAGGCAGCAAAATAACCACAGCTCCTTGGAATACAAATTAAGAAAAAGCTGTTCAAAAGTAAAGAGCATTATGAACTCTCCTCAGAAATGGTAGGGGAGGGGGTGATCCTCTAGTTTATTCCATCTAGAGGTTTGGCACAATCTCTCTCGCTCTCTCTCTTTCACACACACACGAAGCCCTCTGAAGGGCCATCACTTGTGCAAAGCTCCTTATGGGAAGTAATAGTGAGGAAAGACTGAGCTGATGAGCAAAACTGATACACAAGTTCATATCAGCAGTTCTTCAGGAATATGGGTCCCAGGGTGTGACGGGCTGTAAAGGCTCGAAACAAACACCTTAAGTTTGAGCTGCCAGCATAAATGGCAGTGACATGGCAAAAGAGACACATTTAAGCCAAAAAACAGACCACTGGATTTCCCACTAACTGAAGTTTCTGCATAGTCTCCATTGATTTAGTAACCAGATGCCTTGCCTTCTCATACACTTTCAGGCAGATGCTTCAGAACGCTGGTTATGGTTTTTAAAGCCCTACATTGCCAAACCTCAATATACTTCAAGAATGCCTCCTCCCCTATCAATCTCTTATAAATTTAGAGTCATATACTTATATCTATAAGCAAGGTGTAAAAACTGTATCAGTCCAGTGAGGGACTAAAAACTGAAATGGAAGCTACTGTAGCAAATGAAGTCTGGAGTCTACACCCGTCAGCAATTACTTGGGCCGAAGCTCTCCTGTGATCCCTAATGCTCAAATCCTTTCATTGCCATCTCCAACCCACAGGCTTTTCCAGCACAGACAGCCCAAGCTGCTAATGGACTTGAATGAGATCAATCTATTAGCGAAGCTCTCTAATCTGACTAACTTCTTGACATATTGCGTGTTGCCTTAATCTAATTTGAGCACCGACTCCGACTCCCATCTCTTTTACTCCCACCAGCAGGGTCAGATCTGTGCTTGCTGAACAACTGGAAGCTATTGCAGCTGAACATCCAGCTCGTTCTGTTGTTTCCAGGAACCCAGACTATGCCTCACGACAGTAATAATTTAAATGAACAGACGCTACAGTATTTGTGAGACTTGCTCATTTGCATTTTTTTTGCTCTGCTTTCAGAGAGCAAAATTTTTATGCAGGAAACAACCACCGGTGGATTTCATTTCTGCTAGGGAACATGATTATTTTGGGAAGCTTCTTTCCTATCACCTCATCTCCATCCACTGCTAACAGATGGATCCCAGATTCTAGTGCAAACTTTGGTCGCAATTCTGCAAAAGCTGCTTTTCTTCCTTTCTCTCTGACTTCTTAACTAGCTGCTCTGGAGAGCCAAAGGTATTCAGAAAACACAGCCAACATTTAGCTCTCTTTGGGTCAGTGCACAGCACAACACCCTCACAGCCCAACACACAGACACAAAAAATTGGACTATATTTTTCTTTCTGCTGATAAGAATGTGATAAACTCCTGTACTAACCTAATGTAAGAGAAAGGGTCGTCATCTGAACAGCACACCCCAGGAGACTGTAGCCCAGATTAACAGTGCCGAGTGAGACAGACACTTAATTCAATTTATCGAGCCACTCTCTTGGGTAGTCCCTTTGAAAACTTAGTGTTTCGTTTAGGAGCAAGCTCAGCAGTAATTAACAGGGTTCTTTCCTCCCACCCCAGCCCTCGGAGTTATAATCCTGTTACAGAGTAGGCCTATTTTATAAAGTAATAGGAACAAATGCTTGTGGATGTGCAGGGGAGTTGGACAAAAGAGGGTTTTCCAGCCTTTTAACTCCTGCATTAACAGACTTTGCATATCAGGTATTCCAGTTAAGGAATCAAGCGCTCTCCCCACAGAATTAATGGACAGTAAATATCCCTGGCTGATTGCACAGACTTAAGGTGCATCCCAATGTCCTCGTTCTTTAAGGATACAAATGTTCACAGGTGACCCAATACTCTGATTCAGTACAGCAGAAAAAACACACAAGTTTCTACAAACGTTGAAGTCATATTTTTAAAATTGCCTAAATGTTCCAGAAAAAAAATCAAAACTTTTGTAAATTGGCATATAAAATTATATGTGGCATATTTATGAAATTTAAAATAATAAACACCTTCATTTTCTACACGCACAATTAACAATATACTGAATACTACAGAAAAGTGCTACAAAATGCTATCATATAAATTAAACTATAATTTTGAAAACACTGAACTCTTTGCTACTACATCATCCTCACCATCTGGGGGACAGTGTTTTCAGCCAGGGCTGAAGAGGCCAGGCTTTTCTTTGTACCTGTGGAAGTACAGTAGCCAAACAAGACATGATGATATCCGTGGGTTTGACCTGTGGAATCTGCTGTATTTTAAAGCAATTTAAAAATGCTGTAAGGGCCCCAATTCTGATTAGGCTGGCAGTGCAGTTGGCGACAGCCGCAGGGGTGTGTGCGCATGTGTGTGTGTGTGTATGTAGGTGTAGGTGTGTGTGTGTGTGTGTGTGTGTGTGTGTGTGTGTGTGTGTGCGCGCGCACATGCACTGTCGTAGTGCTGAATGTGATTTATATTATAAACTGCCTTGGATCAAGCTTGTTGGAAGAAAGGCAGGATAGAAATGATTTAAAAATAAAAACATAGGAAAACACAAACGTCTTGTGGCGTCACAGGATTCCAGTTTATTTTTACTCCAGCCGACTAACACAGCCATCCCTTTGGAATTATCATCGTGCCCATTAATTAACTGGACAAAATTAGTGATGTTTAAACAATTTCTCCTTGAAAATACTGGACATGCACACAGGAATAGTCCTTATCCGAAATACTCAGACAGCAAAACTTTAACAGTAAAGTGAACTGTACCCAGCCTCACAGGGGTATTGGGTTGCATTCAGCCAGAACTTCTACTGTAAGAAAAGGGAGGGAGGTACCTCTTAGACTACCAAAAGGCTATTCTGGGACCTGCATGGTCAAGCAATGCAGGATGGGGAATGTAGTTAGAAGAGAAATGGGATGAGATTAAGTGAAAAGGCTGGCTGGATCCAACCCAGTGAAGTGACAACCAGAGTTACTCTGATTTTAGAAGGGTCAGGAGAAACAGCTGCATGCTGGGGGGGGGGGGGGGGGAAGCTAATAGAAAGTTATCTCTAGTCCAGAGGCCAGAGATAGAGGGCAGTGTAAATGCTTGACTGACCAACTGACTTCTGTTTCAGCCCTGCTAAACTGTAGCTTAACTTGCTTGGCGGGAAAGGTTAACTAGAGAATTGTATTACTTCTTGCATCTGCATCCCATAAGTCATGGATTGCTCATTACATATATAATCTATATAGCATCAAGAGGTAGATCAGCCAACAGATCCATTTCTGGTTTGAACATCTGAAAGCCTTTTAGCATATTTACCAAATTGTATAGACTGAACACAAGACGGCATGCTCAACCATCCACAACCCCAACCTGCCTCCATATATTTAATGGAGCATGCAAGTGTGGTGAACTGTATGCTCATGCACCTGACCTTCAAAAACTGATTTTAAAGTGGAAAACACTGGATATAGGCATAGTTGTCTATAGATGTCTGCATGTTTGCCTACTACATTTTGGTATTCTGTCACACAAAAGGGAATCTGCAAGGACTTCTGAGGGGGGATCTCATTTTCCTGTGTCCCCCTCCCCACTATCCTTCCCCTTCCGTAGCAATCCCCATAGCCCCTCTCCCCTTTTCCTGCTTCCTTCTCATCCACCAGCCAACCTATCTCTACCTGTCCCCTTGTCTTCATTGTTTCTTTCTTCCCTACTACTGACAGCATCTCCCTGGGAAATGTCTGGCCAGGCCAAACTGTGCAGGTAGTGACTCTCTGGTAGTTGCTTTTGGGTCTGTTCCCAGCAATTTCTCCTCCATCAGGAGACCTGACAGTGGAGGAGAACATGGACTTTTCCAAGGCTGTTTTGGCTTAGTCCCCTCCTGCCCCCTCCCCAGCTTTACATTACAGAAACCAAGGCCTGAAAGGCTTGGTGGTATTTTTGTGGTTGCCTAGCAACCTCCTATAGCCACAGAGTTCTGTGGGCATTCTTTTATACAGCTGCCATTTCTGTTATTTGGGGGGATTTTAATCCTCTGATGGTTTTTTGTTTGTTTGTTTTTAGATTTCGGATTCTTCTGCAACCTTTGGACTTCCTTCACGTTTACAGATAAATCCTCCCAGTCTCTGCCTAGCTCAGTAATTGATGTGCTTAGAAAGGCTGGAGGTGTGCATGCTGGGATATGCAATTCCGCACCCACTGAGCATACAATTTACATGGTGCGCCAAATGTTAGGAACAGGCCTCCGGACATAGGCGTCAACTTCAGGGGGGCAGGGGAGCTGGATCCCCCCCCAACTTTTCCAGGAGGTGCTGAACCTCCACCGGAGAAAATGGACTGTGATGTCTCTGGCCCAGCCCCACCTCCCCACCCCCCGGGAAATTGGAAAGTCTACACCCTTGCCTCCGGATGCTCTTCATCATATGAAACTATGTTCTCTTGTGTCTTCTGATTTGGAGACATTAAAAGATTATTTAGAAAAGCAAACTGAAGCCCATAATCCGCAGGAAAGCCAGTTTAGACTACTTCTACAGATATTTCTTACATACAGTAGAGAGTGGTTCTGAATTACTTTTGGCTAGGGAGTGGTTCTGAATTACTTTTCCCCACCCCAACCTTACTTAAAAGGTGAGTTATAACTGAGTGGTTCAGGTTTCCTCTTTTTTTGGAAATTACTTCCATTACAAAATGCATGCTAGGACACCCTGGCAGAATGAAATGTGACAAGAGCTGCCACAGAATATTTCTTTTCGCTTGATCCATGAATTGCATGAACAGAGCAGCAAGGTAGACCTGAATGAAAAATACCACAAGCAATTCATCCTTCAAAAGAGCACACTGGGAATAAGTCTGTGGTAATGGATTCTAGAATTGATTTAGTAAAGTAGTGCTTTGACTTTTAATTTAAAGTAGGAGGACAGGAAAAAAGGATACAACTAATTAAAGAATGTAATATGGAGCCTGAAAAAAGGTGTGAGATTTAGTACAGAGCAGTGGGAAGCTTTAATCAATGACGATCTCTTACTCTGCATGGGGAAAAAATATTTTCTTTCACAGTGCCCTTGCTCTAATTCCCACTTTGCCAGGGGAGCAAAGAGTTAAGAAAAGAGTACTGTACTTTAAGCTCCCAAAACAATGTGTAGACCTCAAAAATAGTCACTAAGGCCCATTTTAGCTCCCAGTCCCTCAAGTCAAGTTTTATTTAAAATATTTCTAGGCCACTCTTCTCCAGTACACATGACTCGAAGCACCTTTCATCTCACCTGTTCCTGCACCCCGCCACAGCCCATTTTCCTGTACAGGGCCAGAACCAAAAGGGAAGAATAGGATGCTTTAAAGATACCCCACATAAGAAATAAAGCTCTACACAACTGCCAAATGAAAGATCAGTTGGGGTATTCAAGCCTGTTTTATCAAGATGCAGTTGGCTCCAAGTATCTGAGGAGCTGCCTTTGAAGCAGCACAAATATGGATCAGAAATTCTGATCAGTTAAAACAAATTCTGCATAGGTTGGGAAGAAAACAGCTACAAGATAAAGCGGTTTATGATTTCTGCTGAATCTGGGCTAAAAATTGATAATATATCTTTATCAAGTTAAAAAGCAATTGCTTGCTAGGTACCATTATGTGAAACTTTGGTGTTGCATAGCGTAATTTTATTAACTATGGATTTCTAACGAGATTACAATTTGATCTGAATTTTGAACAGTTTTCCATATCTGAGCTCCTCTCTGAATACCTCCCTGGATCTTGCCAGCAGCAATAAAGCTTCCATATTAGAAACTGACTGTAAGCTCTCTTCACCACCAGCGTATAATGGAAAAGAGTTCAACTGATGGTTTTCCCACCTAAAGCCAGTTATCTAAATAAAAAATCTCCTAATGACCGTTACAAATGTACTCTTTATTCCGCATATACGCAATGTGGGAGAAACAGGCAGTTCCAGTATTGCTTGAGGATATACAGCAAGTGGCCAAAAAGGAGTGCATTTCAAAGAAAGCAGCATAGAAAATTGTAATAGAAAAGCATACTACATTGTATACCAGGTTGACAAAGACCAAAGGATTTGATTGGGAGGGCATGTGAACATCCACCAGAACACTGCTTTGACTGCCTATTACAGTATTCCCTCTGGAACTCTAAATTTAGGGGGAAGGTAGTTCAGGTTCAAATATTCTGAACAGGAGATCTTGACAGATGTTATATATGATTATCTTTTTGTACATTTAGAACTTATACTTTCCCTTTTATACCAGACAATAGACAGTTTTCACAAAGCACCAACAAAATGCTGGCTGTATATCAATGAAGGCTGGAAAAATCCCAGGTACATTAAAGCACTTGCCCAGTACTTTCCAGACACAATATGAATAGCTTTCTATTGACAAGGACATCAACAAGGTCTCATTAGTACATTTTCTTTTTGTTACTGTTTACAGCCTGTGAAGTTCAGTAATTGAACCATTTTTGCATAATAACAATGCGGAACTGACAATGCATGCTGTCATTCTACTTTCATGCCTCCAAAAACCTTCTGCCAAACTTTGTGAAGTCAAGATGAAGTGTGACTCGTCCAGGACACAAAGAACATGATGCTATGTGCACTCTACAAGGTACTGGTTAATTCCTTCTTCCCAAAGGAGGCACCATGCATCCCAGTAAACTCTACACTTTCCGCAACCAGGTAACAGCAAATTCCCACTTACAACCCAGGCATCAGTACTATAGCCACACCAAGATAACTGAATTGCTGCCGGTCTGTAATATGGATAGATTTTGACACTGTTGCTTTTGGAGTGTGCTCTTTATGCTGCTGCTCTAAAACAGTTTTATGCACTTTCTATATGGATCATGCGTCTTGACTTCAAGTCAATTGTGCTTTTTGCACTTTTGCTTAAATCACGTTTTTACTCTGTGTTACTATTTTTTTAGAGGTGGTACAAAATATTTTTAGTAAATACACCAAACCCATGTCCTGGAAACTGGGATTGCCTTCTTGGCTGCTGTGTTTCTGAGCTGACAAATATGGGGAGCCTATCATACAGGTATACTATAGCTTCTTATGCCAGACCGTGATCAATGCACCAGTGTCTCCCAGTGAGATATATGGCAGCGTGGGTGTTTTGAACACGTATCTCCCTGGTCCAAGGTTCCAACCACACCACACTGGCTCTTCAACTCTGCTACCTCTTCCTTCACCCAAGCAGGCTTTCTAAAACCAATCAGATAACCAACTGGTAAATGATGGAATTTGGCTTTTACTCCATTTTCACTCCAGTTACCGAAAGTGTTCAACAGAATTTACAATAGAATTCAAATTTACCAATGCTGTTAACTAATGCCATTTAAACCTTCCCCTTCAGGTTATATTGAGATCAAACTAAATTTGAGAACTTTTGGTTTCTTCTCTTACACAGACTTTCCCCATATTCGCTACATTCCTCCCTGACTGTCACTAATCAGAATTCTGCTTATCCCGTTTTCCGGTTGGAGGAATGGCGGTCTGACACGCTTTGCGACGTGGCAAAGCAAACGGCGGCTCTTACTGACAGCTCGGATGGTAAAAACACCCGACGCAACCCCACACAGGCAGTGTGAGGACTAGCAAGAACTACAATCCAGGTGAGAGTGAGCTCGGTGAAGGAGGAGCCTCGGAGGAGACTTTTTCAACACCTTGAGCACCTCTCCCGAAGAAGATTCCTGCAAGCATCTCTAAGGAGCCGAGCCGGGCTGATTTATTCAGCATAAAATCGCCATCCCCCCGATTTCTTAGCAAAGAAGACAAAGTTTAAGCTGTGAGACCACATCTGAAGCGAAGTAGCAACAAAAGGTAACAAAAAAAACTTTTGGCTTACCATCGCTGCGTTTTTAAAATTGGGAAGTCAAACGGGTGAAGCTGTAAAGTACTGGAGAGTTGGCTGAGTGCAGTTTTGGAGCGCTAAAAAGCCGAATTTTGACTTAAAACGCTTAAAAACACGTTGTTTAACATTCCTGCGGTTAAGAAAAGCTGGGAGGAGGGAGTCCAATCATCGCGAGATTAGGCTGTGTGGATTATATCAGGAAGTGACGATCTCGAGAGCAGACAAGTGGAAAAAAGAAGAAGGGACGGAGGAGGCTGGGAACCATTGCAGTGAGACTAGACTGGACGGACTACAACGGACTACAACAGGAAGTGACGTTTGGAGAGCAGACAAGCAGAAAAAAGAAGAAGGGACGGAAGAGGACTACGGCAAGCCAGAAGCAAAGCTGAAAAGACTATAACCTTTGACCTAAACCATAGAGAAGTTGCGCCCGCCATTTTGGATTTATAAAAATTTTAAACATTAATATTTCAGAATTCTGCTTATCCCCAAATTATTTCCTACAGAACCCATTTAAATGCAACAGTAACATATGTGCAGTTTTAGGATAACATTTGTGTTCTGTCTCTAGAGTTCAGCATTTTTCCTACCTTGTTCTCCACCAGTGAGATGAGAATGTGTTCCATGATGCTACTAATGGCAGGAACCGAAGTCTGAATGTGGCCGATCACCACACCTATGGCAACTCGGGAGAGCTCGTAGCTGAGATTTGTGTTTCTCCGGACGAGCTCAATCAATTCGGCACCTATGGTCTTTGGTACAGATACCGCCAGGCCAGATGATTCCAAGGCCACGGCCTCCAAATCAGCTGTCTTCTTATCTTCAAGGCAAAGGGAGTCAAAAGCTTCTAACTCTGCAGGAACAGCTGGCACAGTCCCCTTGGCCGGCATGCTCTTCTCATTTTCATTAAGAGCCTCTGTTTGCATGGGAGGCTGAGGGGCAGCCCTTTTGGTCTGGGGGGATTTCTTGGCACTCTCTTGCTTTCTTTGAGTGACAGGACTAATATCCAAACTGTGTGATGTCATCGTGTGCGCACTTCTGCTGGGAACAGGGGGAGGGGTGTTGCTGGGGCTGGGGCTGGCGGTTGGGAGAGCAGACTCTGTGGAGCCTGTGTACAAGGTATCCAGTGAAGTTGTGCTTACAGAAGAGGCACCGGAAACTGACCCAGAGTTGATTTCAACGGCATCTGAAAGGGAACAATTAAAATGTCTCAACAACAGCATCAAAGGAAAAAGGAGGGAATACCAAAAATTGCAGCAGCCAAGTCCATTAAGGAACTCATTGTGCATGCTTCCAAAGTAGCTTAACTCCTCTTCCTGGCTCACTTATTTCAAAGTAAAATTGTATTAATTCTCTCTTGAGTATTCCTGATTGCTAGCCTCCTTACAACAAGGGAGAAAAAGCTATTCTACAGACATGAATTCTCTTCAAAGATCTTAGTGTTTTACAGAAAAATATTAACTTGGAGGTGGAAGATTTTTCCCCACAAAAGAGTTAAGACATTATTCTTCATGTGAAGTATACATCTGTTATTCATACATCTGTTATTTTTGAATAATGTAGTTCTTATTTTTCCAAAGAGAGAAATAAAAGAATAAGAAAACTGGCTATATTATATAAGTGCATCAGGAGTCTGACCATACTTGGTTGAAAGCAGCTATTGATCATTCTCCACCCTCAGCAATCTTATTAGTGGTCTTCAAACCCTGGGTTGGGATTCTTAGATGATAGATAGAGCCCTACTTGCAGTGTTGCAAACCCCTACTGAACTGCCTTTTTTGGTACTGCTTTTTGGAACTGACAGCTGCTACTGCAGAATGCCATTCATGGCAAGGGCACCGCATCTCTGGCCCCTCTCTGCAAATGTGCCCAAAGTAGCAGCAAGGCAAGGCAATAGTGGGCAAGATTCCTTTTTAGCAGGAAAGAATGCAACAGCAAAGGGTTCCTTGCTATGGTACACCTTGTCTCCTTGTCTGCTGTCCACTTTCCTGGGCATAAGGATATAATTTTCAGTCTCTCCTTTTCCTGTAACAGAGTTGAGACATCATACGACTTGTCATATGCCTGCAGCACAGCTAATCCCATGCTGTCCCATAGAGGATAAAGGTGAGTCCTGGAAAGGTTGAAAAACCCTGATCTGGGTGATTGTAAGTTCATCCTAAAACAGATCGTAAGTTCATCCTAAAACAGATCAGGGGTTCCTACTTCTTTAAGAGGATTTTTGGATGCACTTGTCTTAATTTGAACTGTAAGGATCCTGAATTTCAGAACTGGAAGGGTGAAGGAGATTCAGATATTAACGTCCTCCAGACATGAATTCTCAAGTTTATTACAAGTGGAGTCCAACCACCACCAACTGCCAGTTCAGGCCCTGCTTACATCCAGCTTTGTGTTACTGCACCCTTCCAGTTTGGCACTCAAACTTATTTAGAAGCAGAGGTGTCTGGGATGTCCAAGACCACTGAGGTAATTTTCCAGGACACCTAGCATTCCTGGAATTATAATGCCTCCCTTCATCAGCACAACAAAGCTTTTGCCGGGGGGGGGGGGGGACGGAGTGTGAGAGCAGGGAGCTCAAAGGGAGAGTGATATGTTCCCAGTGTTATCCTCAGAAATACAAGGAAGCCCAAACTTTGGAACAGGTTCAGAAAGGGTATGATTTTCTGAAATGGGAAAGTCCTTCACTATAGCTGAGCCCACTCAGAACCAAAATGAAGGGGATACAACCATATTAAGCTGACTTAAACCAGCATACTCCTCCATCTGTAAAAGAATTCTCTAAACAGGAGCATAGCTAGGAACAGTTCTTCATCACACTGTTTCAGTGTGCTGTGGACTGCAGATTTCTGTCTGGCATTAAGTATTCTAAAATATTCCTAAGCACCCAAGATCTGTAAATATAAGTGTCCAGACACCATGGATACAGCAAAGAATTTTTAAAAGTCTGAGAAAATCCTTCTATAGTGAGGAGAAGTGACTCTTCCCACTCATCATAGCCCCTTTGCCCATTGCTTTTCAATATTACAGGAATCCCATCCTTATCTTCCCTTCTGTTATTGTACTGCTTTGCAATTAAAGTAACACATTTAACCTAGAATGGCTGCCATTGTTAAGTGATAATTATCAGTTCTGCAGAAACAGAAAAGGTTTGCTGTCTAATGTCAAAAACGAATGAATATATTAGAAAATGTACTCCATTTATTATATTCAGTAAACTTGTAGAATCTGGCTTCCCTCACACATTACCTTTCCCCCCCTTTCAACTGTCAATAAACCAAAATAACTGTGCAAATCCAGTACTCAAGGTAAGTTCAATTTATTGGCATTCTGCTAAGCTCTCTTGCTTGAGATTCTGACTGTGTTTTCCTCTATGGAATTTTATTGCTTCTCTTCCAAAAACTGAGGGTCCTTTCTCCCAGCTTTTTTCATAGTTAGGACATAAAGCATGTATGGAAAATAGTGACAGAGTTTTCTGATAACGTTATTTGTACAAGGAGGAATAATATAACCCAAAAGCAATGATGTTGATTCCAGTATTCAATTACATTATCAGTCTCTTACTTCACCCACCAATCTCTTAGAGCCCACCAAAGGAGAACAGATCCTGCTAGTCTATCCCCACTCCTTTCTTAAAGAGTTTTCTAATTGCCAGTGAAGTACCTAAATGTTCTCTTGTGTTTTATACTCGAGGCACAAGGGCTAGCAACATCTGAGCTCCAAAAGCGGTTCCTTATTTATGAAGGAAACACTAGAAAACTCTTAACAGCTGATCTCTTTTCTATGCACAGTGGACTGAAGTAGGCCATCTGCAGCTATGAAAATCTCCTATTTCATCCTATGAAAACACGACACCTAATGGTGGTTTGTATTTCTTAAACCAGAGTTGTACATTACAACTCATCCTGGTCATTTCAAGAAAACTTAATTTGGCCACAGGAGACCAGGGCTTATCCACTGTCTTCCCTTTGCAGCTAATCTTCAGCACAAGGCTAGTCCTTCAAGAATGCATTGCAAATTAAGCATGTGCACTGAAATGAGTGTGAACTACCTAAACTGTTCTTTAATTTATTTATTTATTTCACTTATATCCCGCCTTGCCAGTTAGTTGACAGTTAACTTTCACATGGGTTCAGGCTGCATGCAGCCACAATGGTCCAAAGTAAAATCCAGAACAAACAAAAAGTCACACAATACCTTTTTATCAGGAACAAACCCCCTCCCTAGCCCCCAGTGTTTTGTATCATTTGGGTTGGCCCTAATAAAAGGTATTACTCACTGCTTTTATGTTTGGTTTCACAAATAGCAAAGCTACTTTTTGAATCATCTTTCATGTCCAGGTGAGACCCTGTAATTCTCTGAGCACGCCTGATCATCTATGTTCAGTAAGGCATGCTTATCTTCTTCTATTCACCTTCCCTTAGATGCCCTGAGGCAGAGCCATTTGGAATTTAGGTTAGTAGTTTCTTCTTTTACATTTGCAGTTATTCTCTTAATAAGAAACAAACTGAAACATGCTTTTTGGGGTGCCGTTTATTCCAAAACTTCCTATTATTAAATATGCTGGCTTTGGTTAGTGAAAATATGTGCAAGGGACATATTAGGGAAGGGATGAAGGTTAATTTTAATAGCAAAAGTCTATTGTGATCAATATCTAAAATAAGATGAAAATTACAGACCAATCCTATGCATGCTGACTTGGAAGTCCCACCAGTTAAATGGAAATTACATGTAAGCCACATACAATTAATGCTTTATCATCTAATTGTAAAACAGCTGTTTTACATACATTTACTTGCAAGAATTTTTTTGAAATGTTACAATTCTATTTAATCCATGCATGTGAGGCAGGTAAGCTAGCAATTGTCTTGTGGACATGACTGAAAGGCTGCTATGATGCCCCCATCCACTTCCCTTCCTCAGAGGCAAGATTTTCCCTCAGTTTTTCTGTCCCTTTCTGACTGAGCTGCCCTAGTAATGTGCTTTCTTCTTCCTGAAGAACTCTGGCTCACCCTGTCACAGTATGATATTTTGACTGCTGGCTCAGCCCAGGAACCTGAGGGAAGGATCAGGAACCTCCTTTAACTTACTCATGAATAGCAAGGAGTTTTGAAATTCCAAATTAACGAAATATTTTATTCAACCTAAAAGGGAAAGGTCAGGTAAAATTGGGTAAAATTTCTGAGACAACTCGATATAAAACTCTGATGTAAAAGAGTATATGCACAGACTTTAGTTTATATGTTTAAGGCTATTGAGAGTTTCATAAGCTTTTACCAGTGACTTAGGATCTTTAAGTTGAAGAGGCTTTTTTTCCAGTATTTCCCAAACACTCCAGTACACTTTCTTTGAGCATTCACTAACTCTTTTGGTTTCCAGAAGGCTGGTACACTCTATCCAATACCCAAACCCCTTCTCTAAACACACCAGTACTCTTCTTGAGTTTTATCTGACTCTTGAGTTTCACAAGGCAGTTTCTAACTACACCAGACCACGGATCTCTCCACTCTACAGAGCTATCTCCCTGTTTTAAATGGGTAGGGAAATTTCTTCTCTCACTAGAAGATCTATTCCCTTTTCTTGGCCTGAATGGGAGTTTTCACCTAACTACCCACTCTTCCTTGCCAACTTTCCTTCAATTTTCCCATCTGTAGTAAACTGCTCTCAGTCTGAGCTGAATTCCAAAGGAATTCTCTTCAGCATCCAGAAATCCTTCTCTGCTCAACTGATGCTAACAAATCAGATTCCTTGGAGTAGCCTGCCACTCAAGGCCCTCTGTTTCTGTGAGGTATTAACCCTTCACAGTCCTTTTACTTGTTTGTACAGCACTTCTAAGCTTTTAAAAGTGCAGTCCATCACAGCTGCCTTTAACACAGTGAAGTATTACTATGAAAACCCAGAATCATGGATAAGGATTACACAGGCAATGGAAATTCATCACCTCTCCAGTCTTTCTGCTTGCAAGGTGACAGGCAGGTCTTTCTGATGTCTTCTTGCATTTTCCTTTGAAGGTCAAGAGCTAAGTTGGGAACCTAACTCATGGTTCATTTGGGATATCAATCAAGGTTATGGCAATTACTCACAGCCAGGCATTATGTCTGTACTGGGCTTTTGTAAAGAAAGCAGCTCTGACAAGGATTATCCAAAAAGAGTCACAATTAAAGGTCAGAGTTCCCAGGTCCTTTGAAGTGCAGTGGATACCTCGTGCTTTAGCCACTCTATTCCATAAACTAGCATCCTCCTCTTCCAGGACTCATAAATGAACTCACTGTTATGCATGTGAAGAGCTGCCCATTCAGCTATGCAGAAGCTGCTCAGTCCCTATCCAGTTTTAAGAAGAAGAAGAGATTGGATTTATATCCCGCCCTTCACTCACTTGGAGTCTCAGAGCGGCTTACAAACTCCTTTCCCTTCCCCTCCCCACAACAGACACCCTGTGAGGTAGGTGGGGCTGAGAGAGCTCTGAGAAAACTGTCCTTGAGAGAACACCTGGTACAGAGCTATGGCTTGCCCAAGGTCATCCAGCAGGTGCAAGTGGAGGAGTGGGGAATCAAACCCAGTTCTCCCAGATAAGAGTCTGCACACTTAACCACTGTACCAAAATGTCCATCTTTTAGGAATACAAGTGACCATATGTAAACCTTTAATGTAGAAGCCCCAACCAGCTACTTGTTACTGCTTTGTATCAGCACAACTCAGTATATTTGTTTTCATTTACTTCATTGATTCTTTTCCAGTTTTTGTCAACACATAACCAGCTGCCAACACCTGTGTATCTGACCCACCCTGAGAATATACCAACTTCATACATCTGAACAAAGAGGAGGATGGATTGGTGCTCAGAAAGCTCAGTCTTAACTGAGACCTCCATCACTGCATTATTAGTGGGCTCCCCCTGGTGATATATGGAGTTATCACATCCTGTTCAGGAGACAGCTAAGCATTCTCATTACACCCGGCTGTCCTAACTCCAGAAAGAAATAAGGAAAAGTAGCCAATGTGCAAGGGCAAACACTAGGGTCATTCCCATGACATAATTATTTCTCCATTAACAGGAGTGATGACTCCAGGTTACTGTCCTAAACAAAAATCTAACCCGTCCATCTTATGCACGTCTATCTGCAAGACTGATTACAGCAATGCAGAGAATCCAGTTATAATCTACATACTGTATCAACTCAACAAATTGGTTGAGTTTTCTAAAATACTCATGCTTCTTCTGTGACAGACATGCAAACCGTCCCATGTGAACAACTTTAGGTACACACACACAGAGACAAATCTACTATTCCAAAAGTGGCCCTGATTTCACCCCTGAGTTTACCCCTAACGGCACTCACGTTTGCAGACTGAAGAATGAGAAATATTGTGTTCTAATGCTCACCCGCACTTTGAAGGCTGAAGGTGAAAATTACAAATGCAAATATTTAGCATTCAATAGCCCCTTTCCCACACTAGAAGGTAACGAACCAGGTGTTGTTGAACTAGTACTTTACGTCTATTATATACCATCTGATTTTCATGTCACACACCTGCAAACCCCCTTTCCTTACTTTTAATGGAGGCAGCTGCCTGGATATTCTTGCGTTTCTCTGGTGGTGGGGGAGTGACAGGAGCAGAACGGCGTGGCTGTGGTGGGATCTAGAGGAAAACAGTTTAGAACTATCAAAGGCAGCAAATGAGAAAGACATTTGTCAGGGAAGAAAAATTATTTTCTATGTAGGCACCAATTTGTTTCAATATTGCACTTATTCTTTAAAGAATCCTCCAGAGGACAGCAACGTTAATAATAATCAGCTTCTTGCAAGAGCAAAGCAAAAACCCTGAACATGTCCCTCCCTCCTGATGACAGGAAAAAGCAGCATGTTTAATTGCTACGTTCAGCAATGCACTGTGCTTGCATTTGCACAGGCCTGTCAAACAAGTACGCTTTATGTTGCTTTTAGCTCCTCCACAGAGGCAGCAAACCATGCGCATATTAAACGCATTTGGAGTGATCCATGCAACAAATTATCATTGCAAAGGGATAAAGACAAAGATTACAGGCGTGGAGGTTTTCTTCACATTAATGCATTCAGACCAATTTTTACTCAGACAGGAAAAACCGTAGGTTGGACAAGGCCATTTACAATGCTGTTCATTCCCTGCAGAGACGCTTGCCAGGAAAAGCTTCCACAGTCCTAAGAGCCCTACCGCTAGTATGCATCCAACTTCAAGGACATCCCCTGTGAACAAACAGGTTTGAAATAATGATTGCATAGTGTGATATGCGAAGGGGATGGGTACGGGCTAGTCCAGACAGTCCCTTACAACTCTGACATTAGCTTCCCAAACAAAAATCCATCGTTTAGGAGCAGGGATCCTGCAATACTCTCCAGCAATACAATGTTCACACAAACCAAAGGGGGAAGATTACTTAGAATCACAAAAGTAAATTTTTTTTAAAAAAAACCTTGAGGGTGAATTAACTGAAATGCAGAAGCCATGTGTGCATCTGCATACACCCTGCAACTTCAAAAACACCCCAAGATCTTGCAAGACCAGCGTTCACATTGTAAGGTTGCCTAGCAACCCCAATGTATCTGTGTGTTTTTTTTAAGTAAGGAACAGCTGAGAAGAAGGGGAGAAAGCAGTGGCAGAAGGAATGGGGGAGGGGACAGGCAGTGGCAGGAGGGTAGGAAAGACATGACAGCAGAAGGGAAACAGGCAGCAGGAAGAAGAAGCAGGGCACTGGGGGCAGATGGTGGAAAGTGTTAATGGTGGGAAAAAAGATTAGGAGGCAGGTGGTGGAAAGGAACAAGTGGTAGCAGTGAGCAAGGGGACAGGAAGTAGGGATCACTGGGAGGGGTAGATGGGATTTCACCCTCCCTTGTGAGTTCCTCGTAGGTTACCTGTTTGTCTCTTAATTCAGGGCAGGGACAAGCCATGGCAAGAATACCGAAAGCACATTTTACTCTGGACCAATTCATATGTGAATGTTAAGGCCCAAACTACAAGTGGCACGGGAGATTCCGTGATCAGGAACTCCCACAACGTTTGGGTTTTTTTTCTTTTGTAAAGCTACCATCAGTTAGCTGGGGAAGAGAACTGCTCTGTATTGGAGGAGGAAGCAAACGGGGAAACATTATATAAAATCCTTCAGTCTCTTCCACTGCAGGGTAAATAACAAGGGGGGGGGGGTGTCTGCTTGGGAAAACAGCATGGGGAAAAGTAAAACTCTTCCTACCCACATGCTACAACTGATCCCCACCATGACTGCTATTGGGGGGGGGGGTTTAATGAAATACTGATCATGGACTGCCCACAGGCAAGCTCTTAGGTATAAAGCAGAAGGGCATTAAGTCAACTGAACATTCAAATCCAGTAAAAAGGTCAAAAATAGTATTCCAGCAAGGACACTATTTACGATAAGTGCCTACGACAAACAGATCTTTTGCTTATATCCAGTGAGACCTTGTGCCTTATGGCCATTAGACATCTTCATAACGCATGTTTGATTCCTAGTTGCTATGCACTGCTCTAAGGACCTGAGGGGGAAAATTAGGATTTTGTGTTTGTTTCCTCACAGCAGTGGCAAGCAGCATAAAACCATTCTTTTCAACTGGCTTGTCAGAAGCTATTACAAGTGGGGAGAAAGGGCCTTATAAAATCCCAAATGCCTACTTGCCCCCAATATCCCATGATTTGTAGAATGCTCCCCATTAAGAGTCACTGCTGCAGTCACTTGTAGATATTGTATCCCATTTATAGATTGTGGCAATGCAAACTCTCAGCTGCATTAGACATGAAAATAGCCTCAGGCAGCAGAATCTATATTAGTAAAGGATGCAAATTTGATGGTGATGATGTTAAACTTCCAGGCTTCTTCTTTGCCAATAGGAGAAAAAGTTTCTTTCATAGGATCTGAGGTGATATTTAAGAAGAATGTTCAAATCTTTAGATATATCTAAGTTAAGCCTAGTTGTTGAGTACCAATGAATACAATTGCAAAATTCTTCCTCCTCTCCCCATACTGAGGAAGCCATTTAGCATAGTATAGTAGTTAAGTTGCAATTTGCTATAAAACAGTATTGTAAACATCATTTTTATTGACTTAGCTGTGTTATGGCTATACATTACCAGATATTTCATAGAAATATTCCAAGAATCATCATCATCATCATATGGCATTGTATGTAGTATAGCCAGGAGATCCTAAGATTGTCTGGCAGCCTAGGGGGTTTTTTTTGTGACAAGCTAGACTTATTTTTGGACTGAGAGCGCTCTTAAAGAGCTGTGACTGATCCAAGGTCACCCAGGTAGCTTCATGTGGAGGAGTGCAGAATCAAACCCGGTTGTGCAGATTAGAGTCTGTCACTTTTAACCACGACACCTAGACGTAAATAGCAATGGACTGGTAACAAACCAACCAAAAGAAATGTAGTTTGTGAAGCGTGGTGAATTTCTGTTTACTCAAGAAAAAATTTTACTCAGAAAATTTAACACTTAAACACTTTTAACAAATCAAATGTATGGGTACAAGGAGTTAGAAATTACTAAAAAATTAGTATTTGGCTATCACAGTCTCAAACTTTCCCCAGAAATTATATTACTTTTTTCATAGCAAACTGGAATTCTTAAGATTCAAAGACTGGAGTTATTATTTGTAGGGTTTTTTGTGTATTGTTATAAAACCCAATAAATAAATTTAAAAAAAAAGATTCTAAGACTGTGTCCTGCACATTGCACAGCGGTGCCTTGATGATGGATAGGTTGTGTCCTCCATTCCCTGCACCTTCTTTGCCTTCCACTCTCATCCTTTTATCCTTAGCACAGAACTGTCAGATAATTACAGGTAGCACGCACATTTTAAAGAAATGTTTAATGAAACTAGGGCTGCCTCCTGTGATCCATACCCTGAGACTATTCCAATGCTTCCAAAAGTGGTGAGATGCTTACCGGGATTCAATAGCAGTAGAAAAGAGTAAGAGTCCAGTAACATCTTAAAGACTAACAACCTTTGTGATCTGAAGAAGTGAGCAGTGACTCACAAAAGCTCGGACCCTACCACAAATTCTGTTAGTCTTTAAGGTGCTACTGGACTTTTACTCTTATCTACTGCTACAGACTAACATGGCTACTCATCTTGATCTATCTCCATAGGATTCAACAGGACATAAATCAACAGTGTACTCACTTGTTCACTTAGAAATAATTATTCTTCAGTCCAAATAAATCTCACAGCTGGAAAGAAGGGCACAAAGGATGCCTTTCAAAACTACTGGCAAAGTGCCCCTTCCATCCCCTCTGCAAGCCTCCACACATGCAGCTGACTAAAGCCCACTTAATCTGTCAATGAACTAACTTTGTGGGTTCTGAAAACTGCCTGATCTGCTGCCCTTGATCATTATTTAGCAGTTCCCCTAGACTACTGTACAATTTCATCCAAATCAGCTCAGGACAGGGCTTCTCAATATTGCACAAATTCCCACGGAGTGTCTCCATTTGACTCTTATTTGTCCTTTAGTTACCGATTAAAATCTGTGTAGTCGTCAAGAAGCGCTGCTCAGGCAATCCATTTTTAAGTGGGGTACAAAGTCTTACAGATAAGACAAAGACTTTTAGTTTTGCATAAACAAGGGTTATTTTTAACAGCATCACTTTTCAAGCTCTCAAGATGATGAAGTATTTCCTCAGTATTGTGACAAAGGTTGGGAGTCCATCTCAGGGAATAATTATACATTATACCAGTAAACATGTTTCCCAAACACATGCTTGCCAGTTAACAAAAATGCAGAGCCAGGAGGGAGAGGAAGTTTAACCCTTCCCTCCAATTGCCCCCCTCCTGACACCCCCCCCCACTAACATTATGAGGCAAACACAGGGTCGAGAACATCATGCTTCCCCCTCATGCTGTTCCATTCTCACTTTCAACGTCGGCTTGAGTTTCTTTTGCTACTGAATCCTGCAAACATTTTTTTCCTCATAGCTATTCTTTGGACAGCCACCACAGCCTGGGAAATGGCAAAGAATCAGGTCACCCCAAAGAAGAGCCAATGAGATAAAAAGGAGCCTATAAGACAAACAGCAGCAAAAGACATTTCTTTCAACACCACTCTATCACAGTGGGTTTCATAAAATAAAGACAATACCATCAATCATACCTTTGTATTGGTGGAGGGCAATTCTTGATTCTCTCAGAGAACAAAATGCTTCAGGTTACAACATGCCTGCTTTTTAAAAAAAATGTAAATAGGAGCATCCAAGCATGCCAAGATTAGAGGTGTGCGGTTGGATACTGCTGACCTGATGAGATGCCAAATATTGCAAGCGCTGCTGCCCCTTGACATGAGTTCTGATTCCAGTACTACCATTCCAATAATACTGGAACTGGGAAACCTGTCAGGGAGGCAGGAGGCTAGGGAGGCGGAAGTGTTCCCCAGATAGTTAGTAGTGTGCCTGCCCTTGAACCTTCAAGCACCATTATTTTCAACAGGGAGGCCAGGTTCATCTCACTGAAAGTAATGGCCTTTTAAAGTTGGGGGGGGGCACTCTAAATAAAGCGTGGTACACCTGGTCTCTGGAGTCCAGCTCTACTGCCCACAGGAAAATCACCGAATCAAAAAAGGGCTGTCCTTACCCAGCCCCATGCCTAGACTATCTGTTGTGCAACAGCCTGCCCTTGCACCACTCAGCTGCTTCTGGTGGGGTCCTTGAAATACCACAAGGCTTAGTGAAAGGAGGAGGACCCCCCAAGCACAGCTGAGGCCCACCCCCATTATTTCACTGTTCTGCAGGGCAGGGACTAACACAGACCCGGGGCTGACAGTGGGGGCACTAGAGGATCATGATGGCAAACACAGAAAGGAAGATTTCCATTTGTGGGCATTACTAATTGTTCAAAGAAGTTTAATGAGTTCATTTGCCCAGAGAGCACATGTGAGTGAATCAAGAAACAAGTTACGGCAGCTGATAAGCTCCGTTCCCTTAACAGACGTTTCTAGATCCTTCTGTATTCTAAAAATAAGCAACACAATTAACATGCCTGCTTCTGAAGTTAGACAACACCCCTGTCCTTTCTGGAGAGGCATTTCCTTTCTATCCATATCTTGCAGAGCTAATAATTCTATTGACTCACTTTCTTCTTTGGAACTTCATCTATCACTGCAAAGAGCTGCTTAGGCATGACAAAAGCCTTGGAATATGTTTAGTGCAGACAAAATTCTGCTTAGAGATCACATTTCCTGAACTTCCTTCCTCAATTTATCATTAGCAAGAACAACACACAGGGCATATTCAGTTTTAAATTGGAGAATAGGCAGCCAGAGTAGTTATCCTAGTTCTAGCAAGAAGAAGATATTCTACTGCATATTTAGCTAAGAAAAACAAACCAGGATCACAGTGTAAAAACCCAAAAACAATCACTGTGATTTATGGCTACTATGTTTTATAGTTAATAAAAACACATATGGTCCAGCTCCTTACATATTACACACGACTGAGCACACAGCTTCGGGAGGGACGCACATGGAGTGGTGAGGGAGGTAGGGGGCACCCGCCTAGCCAGCCAGATCAGCCGAATCAACCCTGGCGATCAATGGGGTGACTGATGTCACAGCCAGATCGCCCGCAGAAAAATATCACAACTAACAAAAGTCCCATTCCTGTGATATTGTAGAACAGCTTCTGTAATAAGTTGTAGTAAATTGAAGACATCTAGGTGTAAACCTGTTTCATAGCTGATCTTCCGCAGAAGTTATTTTTCGTAGACTTACCTCTTGATAATAGCCTTGTTCATGGTTATAATGGTGATCTGTACCTTTAAGGATGTAGTAGTTTCACAAACAACTGCATGGAATTATGGGAGATAGTTTTTCTCAAGAAGGGTATGTTGTCAGTATGTTTAGCGAGCATTTTGTCAGCTAGTATTAAAACAGAAGGCTTTGCACCTGATTAAGGAAAGGCTAATGGACTGGCTTGCTTCCTATATAAATGCTGAGTTGTTAAAAAGAGAAGTCTAAATAAGACAGCATATGCTCCTTTATAATACTAAGATTCCATTCAGTTATGTGGTGTCCCTTGTGTTATAATGATCATAGTTAATTCTAGGAAGACAACTTCTGAGGAAGATCTACTAAGAATAACTTCTGAGGAAGATCAACCATGAAATGGGCTTACACCTAGATGCTTGTTATTTACTACAGCTTATTACAGAAGCTGTTCTACAATATCAGAAGGATGGGACCTTTCTAAATTTGTGATACAGAACCATGTTATTAGTTGTGATATTTTTCTGTCATCTATGTAAATATGTAAGGACATATATATTTTTATTTATAAAACGTAGTGGTCATAAATCACAGTGATTGTTTGTTTTTACATATTTAGCTAAGACAGGAGAAGAGGCAACAAAACAAGCAGTACGTTTACAAATTCACTTTCCCCTATAACTGAACTGAGGAACTACATCTCTGTAAGAGTACTGTTATGGAATTCTAGCATTTCCTATTATCTCTCTTAAGTGCATTGCACCAGGCTTCCTTCTGGGAGGAGTTTTGTAAATGAAACACTACAGCTAGGTGTGCCTTAGGCTACCTGCTGTATATCGATAGTTGGCTATTGTAACACAACTGTTAACATAGGAACTGCCATAATGGATCAGAGAAATGGTTAATCTTGTGTACAATTTTATTTTCTACATTGGAAGTGGAGATGGCGTACCTCTGACATCCGATTTAAATTGCCTTACTCTCATCTCCTTTGTTCTTAGAGCAGAATACTCCAGCAGGGAGCCAGCAGGTTACATTTCTCTCTTACTTTCTATGCCTCATACAGAATCTACTGTGTTTGGGAGCATACAAAGTTTCTGAACAATTTAAAAAAATAGATCTATGTATTTAATTCTGTAAGATCATCACCTACAACATGTGAAGACTCAGTGTAAGATGTGGATCTCTCTCCTTAAGAAAAGACTTCAGAATGACCAGCACATGCAGAAGAGAAGAGACCTTGAATGATAAAGGCTTAAATATAATCAAGATACTTACCTGGTAAAGACTACTTTCTTCCTCCTGGGTCTCTGTGTTTGGCAAACTGTGGTGTCGCTCATATCCCGTCCGACAGAAACCATTGGGTTGCCTTGCTAGATCTAGATGATGATCGCTGGAGGATGGAGTCATCCCTTGAGTGGATGGCGAATGACTTTTGCGGGAAACAGTTTCCTTCCGATGATGGATCAACTTCCTAGCAGTAAAAGTCATATTGAGCAACAGGGCTTAAGGGTGTCTCAAAGCTGCAATCACACACCAACCAACTTCTGCACAGCTAATGAGGATCTATTAATGAGGAAATAAATCTACCTCTGTTGAATAAAGGCATGTAGAATTTAACGGCTTGCAATTTTAGCACAACTACAAGTGAAAAGCTCCTATTCCATTTCCCACACTTTACCTTTAAAACTGGGACTCTTCTACCTATCTGAAATTTGGCTGGGAGGATTTTTTCCGTGAGAGTCACAATCTGCCTGCAAGACCCTTTCAGGTCAGGAAAAATGGTGTGTGTGTGTGTGAAACCAATTCTCCACATATGATGTGGTCCTTATCCAATCTGGGCCCCTCATGAATGGGAATGGAAAATCCATAACTCACACATCAGTTACACAGGGTAGGAACCTCAGACCCAACCTGTATATTTCATATCATTTAAAATATATGGATGCTGAGTGTTTCTGCTGGCAGTGGTGAGGACATAGTATCCCCTCCCCACATACCCCTACGATTTCTGAAGTCGGTTTACGAAATTTTTGATGTAATACCTACAGGGGTTATCTAAGGAGCTCTCAAGAATTGTTTAACTCCCTGGTTAAGACCTTCAATTTTACAGGCGTAGTGGATCTTTAAAAGCCAAAGGAAACATTATAAGGGACCTGGAGCTGGTTATATTTTTAATCTCTTGTGTCCGATGTTTACTACAAACAATGCAAGATTCAGCTTTACTGTACTGCAGATCTCTACATTCCTTCAAGCCCATTGTGTGAAGTAAGGGAAAGAAAATGCATGGAACCACACTATCGTATCATATACTATATAAACATTATAAGGAAGAGAGAAAGAGTAGACCAAATTCCAGATGTTATAATGTCTGCTTAGACCCTGACCAGCAACTGCATTCCTTAAAACTCCTTTTTATTCCGATAATATGTCTTCATTAAGGCTATTGTTTTCACACTGAGTATTCTTTCTTGCTGCTAGCTCAACTTACTGGAGGACATCCCTCTGCTCCAAGTTGTATTTTCCTCCATTCTTCATTGCTGCATTATGAATAGCCTCAATAGCTCTGTCGATAGACTGCAGAACCACATCTTGTTCCAGCACCTGAGGAATAAAACATGCTACACGTTAAACCTCTTCACCTTCACCTTCCCATCAAAGTTTATAATGACAATATGAAATTGACAACCACAACTATCTTAATTCTCTTTTATAGACAACCCCTGAAACTCTCACATTGTTTAGAATTCTCATAACCACAGCACACATTTATAATAAAAATCAATTTCCCCATTCTATTTCTTGTAGTTATTTGATAACATTTCTTTTTTTTTAAAAAAAGAAAAGAATATTTTCTTTCTTCTTTTTTAAAGCAATATACAAAATGGATTCTGTCTGTTCAAGATTTATAGGTGGAATTGAAAAAACATTTGTTCGGAAGCAGCTGTGGATACATCACAGCCCCACTCACCTATCCCGGGGCCCTGGAGTCCCAGCAATTCATTACATGAAGATCAATGGCAAAATTTCAGAGGCGCAAAGCAGCTCCTCAGATCAATTTCACATTCAGATTGCTACAGCAACTTTTCTACACTCAGTGCAAGTTCTAACAGTTCTAAGTTTACTTCCTTTTGTTGCCTTTGTTTGCCTCTGAAATAGCTTAATGGCTAGATCCATTAAGCCCAGCCCCATACATTCTTAAATCTTAGGCACCAGAATCATATTTACACATATTCAGGTAACCAGACACCCAAAATTCATACCAGTTGCTTGTTCCTTTGGGGACTTTCCTCTTTTATCATGCTTATTTTACTGTAAATGGGTGATCCCAAATTCCAGCCTCTACCTTTACTGTATCAACTGCCCTCCCAGTAAGCATATACGGCTATCAAACATTTTAGTCAAGATATCAAATTCACCAAAATGTATTTCCATCAGAAATGTAATATGTTTACACTGAGACAAATTTAACACCAACAGCTCCTAGCTTCTATTACTAACAATACAGACTTGTCATCACAGAAGTCCCTCATGTCTTCCAGTTGGGACATGCATTGACCCTTAGATGACTATTGGTATGACCAAGCTGTTCCCATAGACAGTTGTAAAAGGGGATTAGACAATCATGGAGGGTAGTTCCACAGGATATTAGCCTTGATGTCCAAATGGCACCTCCATTTTCAGTGGCAGTATATAGCTGAGTCCTAGTTGCAGGGAGGGCAAAAGGGGAGGCTATGTTTGATCCCTATGCCCTTCCAGAGGCACGATATTGGCTACAGTGGGAAAGAGGAACCTAAACTCCATGGATCATTGGCCTGATCCAGAAGTGCTCTTCTTTTGAGTCTATTCTATTTGACTGACTGATGGCATAATGTTGTCAAGAGACTAGGCCTCTTCACACACTCTTGTTCAAACTAAAACAGTGACTCAGAGAGAGCAATAAGGGAGAATGGGAGGCATTCACAAGTGTAGGATGTCTCATCACCCCTAAACGTTTCAAGGCAGCCCTAAGAGGGCCTACACGTTCCATCTCATTAGCACAAGGTTTTATGGGAGCTTGTTAACTGGATCTGATATAACTGCAGAACACCAGATATTAACTGGCAATCTCATTTGATTGATCACATCACCTGGTCAGTAACACCAACTGTCAGTTGGGTTAAAACACTGGGCCTACACCTGATCGGACAGGTAGCCTTAAATCATGCCAGAGCAGGCTGTGACGCATAGAAAGAGCCTTCATTCTAGCTTTGCCTTTGCTTGGATTGCTGCAACTAGCCTTGGGATAATTCTGACTGGGGTAGGCCACGATGGCCAGACACCAAAACTATCTCAGAGTTCGTCTTGCTAAGTTACCTCTGGATTAGAAAACCATTGCTTGTAAGTATCTAGCTTAGCTATCTAGCTTTGCTATTTTATTCTCATTCTTTGTTGTATGTTCCTGTACATCCTTTTAATAAATCACTTTAATTATATTTTGGCATGTTCTTGAATTCAAGAAGCTTCAGTCTGAATCCAGGACTTTGGCTCAAGTTGGCTACAGCTACTGAAGTAATTTGTTTTGGGACTAGCCTTTTGAGTATGCAGCCTTACAAGGTTAGTTTCTTGTTTATACCTGGGAAGGGCTAGAAGCTTGGTCCCCTGGTCTCTGACTGTCTAGGTAATCTAAGGGGCTAGTGATAGCAATACTTTGAGGTGCATGGACTCACTTTAGTCTTTTGTTTTGTGTGCCCCTTGTCCACACCCAGGGGTCATTTGGGGCCGGAGTCTGCCAAAGCGCTGCTCCGGGAGCTCAAGAGGCAACATAAACGGTGGTACCGGCAAGCCCTGCCCCCACACTCCTTCTCTCTAGAGTTGCGCCGCAGCTAGAGAAAAAGAAGAAGCCCTGCAGAGGCCCCCCCCCCATGCCATTCCTCTCTCGCTCACCAAGGCAAGCGACCAAGGAAGGGCTGGGGAGGGTGCAGAGAGGCATTTAAATGCCTCCTCCTGGCTTCCCCTGCCCACCCACCACAGCGGGTAGGCAGAGAAAGCCCCGCAGAGCCCCCCCACGCTGTTCCTCGCTCGCCTTGAAGGGCTGGGGAGGGTGCTGAGAGGCATTTAAATGCTTCCTCCTGGCTTCCTCTGCCTGCCCGCCAGAGCGGGTGGGCAGAAGAAGCCCCGCAGAGCCCCCCCATTCCTCGCTCACCAAGGCGAGTGAACTAGGAAGGGCTGGGAGGCAGGCCCTTGGCAGGTCACCTGGGGAAGCAAAAGGGGGGAGGCATCTTCAAAAGCCTCCCCTTCCCCAGCCAGCCTGTCTTCTCCCATGTGACTGGGGCAGGCTGGCTGGGGAAGGGAAGGGGAGGCTTTTAATGATGTCCCCCCTTTTGCTTCCCCTTCTGACCCACTTCCGGTGATGTCAGGAGGTGTGGCATGTGCTAATGAATTATGCTAATAGCAGGTGTGCTAATGAGCTCCTGTACCTCTTTTTCTATGAAATGACCCCTGCCCACACCAACCACTCTCCTGGAGCGATCCCACCTGGCAGTGTTGTGGAAGTGGGGTGTGTGTGACAAACATTTCCTAGACTTTACATATTGTTGTTAATGCTATCTAAAAGTTCGAGCTGGAAAGCAAAGGAAAAGGAGCTGTAAAAAATGAACACTGAAAACATGAATTTTTGTAATTGAGAATAACTGTTCATTTGATGTTATACCTGAGTATAAATCAACAAGCATACCTACTATAACTGACAGTTAGCCAAAGGGCTAGCTTTCAGTCTGGACTAAAGAGTTGCCAATTGTGCCAACTAGCTGGACTGAAGGTGGGCAACCCAAACCTTCCTCTCAAAGAAACTATATGGGCACAAGATTAGCTATTCAAGTACAAACTCAAGAGAAGTAAACATGCTGTTGAAAGACCCTCTAAGGCCCAATTTACACCTCCCCTCTGAAGTAGTTTGACTGCTGTCTTTTCCTACGCTCATTTCACGCTGGTTTCAAATTTCACTCCCTGAGTCTGAAGGGTACTAAGCAACAGGATCTGTTTAAAGTAGTATAATGCTAGCTTGACCACAGGAAGGCAATTAATGAATGTAAACAGTAATTTTTAAACTAGAACAAGTATGGTTTGAAACTAGAAACAGGTATAGATGGGGTTTTTTGAAACTAGAATGATTCCAGTGGGAAAGTCAGATGTAGATTTGACCTAAGTCTATGCTGCCTTTCCAGCCAATCAAAGTCCCCAAGGCAGTGTACATAAAAACATCTGAACAATTAAAAACAGCATTTAAAATTATAAAATAATTCAATAAAACACAAACAACCAATACAAGAACCAGGGAAGATGCCCAATAATGGTCACTGCGGGTATGCCAAACAAAAAAGTCTTCACCTGCTGACAAAAGAAACCGATAAGAGGGAGACAGATGAATCTCCCTGGGGAGGGAGTTCCTAGGTTTTGGTGCTACAACTAAGAAAGCCCTTTCTTGGGTCATCACCCATCTAGCCTCAGATGGCAAGGACAACCACAACAGGGCCTCTGAGAATGACTAGAGTGAATGAGTAGAGTCACATGGGAGAAGACAGTCCTTAAGGTATGCTGGTTCTGGGCAATACAGGACGTTAGAGGTCCATACCAGCACCTTGAATTGAGCCTGGAAGTAAACTGGAAGCCAGTATAGATGGAACAAGACTTGAGTGATATGATCCCTCTGACCCACTCCAGTCAACAATTCTATACAACAGAACACAGAATCAGCTATTCAGACCTATCATGCTTAATGAAGCAAAATATTTGACTGACTGTAACCTAAAAGACTCAAATAGAATTGAGCCTGGGAAATCCAAATTGCAGCTCTTCAGAAAATTCAGACTCAAAACCTAAAAATCAAAAATTGTCTTTATTCTTTTCTGTTGCAACTCCTCTGTCTAGCCATGGAGTACTTGGAAACCTATAGAGACATATTCTGAATGGCTTTAGATATGATTCATGTAAAGCAGCAGCAGAAGGCTTTCTATTTCTTGAGGGGTTAGCCAACAGAGTATGAGTTTCAGCAAAGCACTGTGGATTATACATACACTAATTATTATGCCAAATGAATATTTAAGGCTCCCTGTGAATTCTGTGGATAAAGAATTTTCAACATGAGACAAGGAAATGAAACTCCCTACTGGGATAGGCGACGGCTCAGTGGCAGAGATCTGCTTGGAATGCAGAAGATCTCAAGTTCAATACCTAGCATCTTCGACTAAAAGAATCTGGTAACCGGTGATAAGGAAGACCTCTATATGAAATCCTAGCAAGCCACTGCCATTTAAAGTAGTCGGTATTCACTTTGAAATACCAGTGGTTTGACTCAGTTAATGGGAGCATCATGTTTTCAAAAGTCAACATTTTCAAGTCATACAACAGTCTCAGAGATAAGATTGGGAGAAATGGGGGGGGGGGGATACTTTGAGTCATATTACAGCACTGCGGACTCAAGCAACTAAGCTAGTCAACATTCCTTACAGACAGATATTAAAAACTTAATTGGGGCAAACTGGATCTCTTTTAAAGGGAACCATTTACAACCAAAGCTGGAAGAATCAGGCAACCATTTGGTCCAATCGCCTGCCCAAAATGGAAGAACTAGCACCTCGCCTTTTAAGCCACTCAGTAAATTCAGTTTATCAGAATGGTGCTACCTGTAAACCCAAGAATATTCGAACCACCAAACATACGATGCCTAGATTCTATGGTGATTGGGGGATGTCAACCACTACTTACAGTTGCTTCAATTTTGGGCTCTTGAATTTTACCTAGACTTGAAAGCTGCTGCCCCAGAATGGATCTTTTAATAAAACACCAACTTTCCCCATAGATCAGGTTTTTATGCAGTCATCACCTGGACTTTCAAGTTATAATAAAACATTATTCTTGCCCACAGGAAACAGGGTTGCACTTGTCTATAACCAGGGCTTTTTTTGGTAGAAAATGCCCAGCAGGAACTCATTAGCATAACAGGCCACACTCAGCAGCAGAAACTCATTAGCATATTAGGCCACACTCCTGACAACGCAGCTCCCTCCCAGGATCCTTCCCCAGGTGCCCCACGGCTTGCAGGGCGCATGGGGAACCCAAGGGGAGGAAGGCAGTTTCTGGATCGGCTGCCCCAGGAGGGGAAGCAGTTTAAACTGCCTTACCTCCCTGGATCAGTTTGGCTTCCCCAGGCACCCCGCAGCTTGCGAGGTGCCTGGGGAGCCCAAGGGAGGGGGAGGCTGTAGGCGTGGCCAACTCAGAAGCCAGCTGGAACTCCGTTCCTTTGCGTTCCTGCCGCAAAATAGCCCTGTCTATAACTATTGTTCACAGGGTGGTCTTCTGTGCAAGAACACACAACTGCACAGGCACAGGCCAGCCAGAGAGATTAAGATTCTAAAGCTTTCTGGAAGATTACAAAGGACTAGGAGCGCACCCCTGCCCTTATGTCTCACACCAGAGTATTCCCACCCAAGTGGGTATGTGCCAGAGGCTGGGAGAGTGCTCCTCCCTCCCTCCCTATCTTTGCCACCTTGGAGAAGACAGGTCCTCAGAGCAAGGAGCCACCATGGGGAAAGAAAGGAACAATGTGTGCCTGAACAGATCATCTGATGAACAACCATTACAGGTAAGTCCAACCCTGTTTTCATCGTCATGGCTTCTGCACAGTCCCACATGGGAGAGTAGCAAGCTCACTTACTGAGGAGGTGGGTGTGGGCTGGTCAGTGAAAAAGTAACTGTAGCACTGCTGTCTCCACAGTTGCCTCATTTCTGGCATCCACATCGATGGAACAGTGATTCATGAACACGGATGGAGAAGAGCAAGTAGTAGCTATGCAGATGTCATTTAGAGATACCCTGCCCAGAGAGGTGGCCAAAGAGGACTATGCTCTGGTGGAGTGAGCAATGACTGGAAAACAGCAAGGCAAGTCAGCCATTGAGTATGTCCATTTCACAGCCAAAACCACCCATGGAGATAGGGTTTGAGATTATACCATTTTCCCTCTACTCGGGCCAGCAAAGCATATGAACAAGTACTGGTCTTTCCTAAAATTTCTGTATGCTGCAAATAAAAAATAATAATAGCACTCTGACATACAGTGTATGTAGAGTCTGTTCTGCTAGTGAAACCAGTACTGGGGAAAATACCACTATGTCTGTGAAATGTGAAAATGAGAGACCACTTTCGGTAGGAACTTAATGCTTAGATGAAAGGACCACTTTTGTCTTTACAAAACTTAGTGAACAGATGGTCACAATGAAGAGCACACAACTCCCCCACTCCCAAGACTGAAATCTTATATGATAAAATAGACAAGTAATCCTGACCTGGATAGCTAAGGCTAGCCTGATCTCGTCAGAGCTCGTAAACTACGCTAAGCTTCCGAATCTTCATCTCCGCACTTGGCCTGCACAGTCCCATGTGGCACAGAAGCCACAAAGATGGCCACCATCAAAATGAATGCAGCCTTTCTATGGAACAGGAGATTCTTTAATGTCCTTTGACATCACTCCACTGATGTCAGCTAAAAATGGTCAATTAAAACATTCATAGCATCTACGTCGGCTCTCGCCTTTTCTCATCTTCTCAGTTCCCCTCTGTTTTTTATCAGCTACTATATAATTTCCATTTTAATTCATACTGGAAAAAGTCTCTCAGCATGAAACTATGTCTTTATGTATTTTTACAGCACAAAACTAAATAACACGCACAAAAGTACTTTCAGCAAACTATTATTACCACAAGTTAAACTTGCACATTTTAAAATTATTATACTGCCTCCCCTCTAACCACTCAAAACAACTTATGTAGCATTTAAAAAACATATATCTAAATTACCGCGCACACCATTTAAACACAGAAATGCTACAACATTTGCAGCCATAAGTTAGCTTTCAAACCTCCCACTGGAAGAGGGATTCGGTGCCTATAGTTCAGTGAGAAGAATCTGCAATCATCAAGATGATCTAACAGAGACTCCATATTAGATGCCATTGATCACAATATCCTTTATGGCTCAGCTAGGATCATATTCCTGGTGCTAGGATTGTGGGGCCCCACAGAGTTTCAATGTTCTGCATGATGTTCTAAATGAAACCACAGGTTATTTGGAGTAAGCTGTGATGACACCAACTTTATTTGCCACTTTTCAGCTACAGCAGATAAGATGGAAATGGGCAGGGTAAGGCCAGACAATATTTAAATGTTACTGATTGATAATACTAGTTATTTAGGGTTAAGGAGCAGGTTAATAGCTTGATCCATCCTCACAGATAAGAACATAAGAGAAGCCATGATGCCTCAGGCCAATGGCCATCCAGTCTAACACTCTGTTTCACACAGTGGCAAAAACCCAGGTGCCATCAGGAGGTCCACCAGCAGGGCCAGAACTCCAGGAGCCCTCCCACTGTTGCCCCCCAAGCACCAAGAATATAGAGCATCACTGCCCCAGACACAGTGTTCCATCTATACCTTGTAGCTAATAGCCACTGATGGTTGGCATGCCAATCACAAACTTTCCTTGACAAGTACTATCTGGCCATGAATATGGATGCTGGGATCACATCCAGATTGGACTGTTGTAATATACCCTATGTAATGTTACCTCTGAAGACTATTTGGAAGTTTGAATTAATGCAAAACATACAAACAAGCCTGCAACCTAACAAGTTATTGGGAACCTATCTTGCCTGTTTTAAGAGCACTCACTGGCTATTTTCTTCAGAGCATAATTTATAGTTCTGGTTATTACCTCTGAATCCCTACCTTTGGAGTGAGGACACTTAAAGTAATGGCTTGCTCCCACAAAGGGTCCATCTACCAATAAAGATCTTCAACAGAAGCTATTCCCGGTGTGGCCCCACTCTCTCAAGAGGCATGATAGACAGCAGCTAGGGATAAGGCCTCTTCTGTGATAGAAAAAACGAGAGTGCCTGCAGGTGTCTCGTGAAAACTTTTCAGTCAGGGCATGTGTCTGTGTGTATCTGTGTGTGAGAGAGAGCGTGAACACAAGCAAGCTACTAACTTTTATTAGTTAGGAGGAATATTGATTTTGCTGTTGGCTGTAGGAATTTATTGTATTTTAAGTTACGGTAAATTGTGGACATTTATTGTGGTGCTTGACGTCGTTCTTGTTTTGTTTATACTGCCTCAGAAGTAAGAATAATTGCACAATACAATTTTTTAAATAAGAGCTTGGATCAACACAAATGCTTCCACAGAGAAGAATGGAGCATGACATTCTCACCTTCCTGCTGCAGCCCAGAATGCCCTCTGTGTCCTCTACAGCAGCATTTCAGGGGACACTGTGAGCCTCAGAGAAACTGTTCTGCCTGAGAAAATCCTCTAGTGGATCCAAGCCAAGGAATGTTCAGAATCTTATTTCTTCTGAACCCCAGCTGCTGGAAGACAAACGTTGGGGAAGACTGTTGCTTGCATGTGATGCTTGTGGGCTTCCCAAAACATCTAGCTGGCCACTGCTGCAAACAGACTGCTGGACTAGACCGCACTTTCACCTGATCCAACCAGGGTCGTTTTATGTTCTCAGGCAGGTGACTACACAACAGATAATTAGTTCACAATTGTCTTTCCTTATAACAGAAAAGGGCATTTCAACTCTTTCTGTTTGCAGTTTTATTCTGTTTCATACAGATATAGAAAATTTTGTTTCAACTTCAGAATTATTTCCAATGCCTGGTTTGATTCAAGTAACCCACAAACTGCCCTAGCATTAAACTAGGCAAGACCAAGATGGAACTTTCATCTGCCAGATTTGTGCAACAAGAGGCTCCATTATATCCTTGAGAATACAGACACAGTGATCACGGTCTCTTAGCTATAGAAGAATAGTTCAGCAACTTCAAATGAAAATTAAATAGCAAGTACACCCTCCCCCAACCATCACTGAAGAAAAAGGGAAACTTTGTGAGGTTATGTTTGATGATAATACAGTGGGCTTCATGGCTGAGCTTCCCTGTTGCTGCTGTGGTTGCCATTACAGTGCAGTGGCAATGGGACTTCCACATGGCAGGAGATATGCCTTTCTCCTTATATCTCCACAATGAAAGGTGCTAGACGCTGACTTTTCTTTTTTTTTAAAAAAAGAAAGAAAGAAACCTGGAGCTCCAAGGAATACAGTAATTACAATATAATCAGAGATAACACTGTTCCTTTAACCTTCCTCCCTGGGTATGGTCATGACTCAGTGGTAGAACACAGGCTTTGCAGTCAGGCTTTGGGAAAGACCCCTCTCTACCTGAGATGCCAGACAGCCACTGCCAGCAACAGGAGATAATATCAGGAGGACCAAGGGGTCTAAGACAGCATCGTAAGTACACACCACTTGCTCAGTACACCTAAGGCTCAGACCAACACAGAAGAAACTGTTCTTTTTCCAACAGTGAAAACAGCAGTTCAAAAATATTTTTATTCCAAGTAAGATACAGAATATTTTCCCTATATGTTCAAGTTACTCACAACATACTCCAAAGAATGTGCCTATGCCCCCCCCCCCAAATCTTACTCTCTCTGCAGTCATGGCTACAGAACATTAAGCGAATTCAGAGCTTTATACTGTTCAGAAAAATAAATATGATGGCAGCGTGATCCTTCACACCCCATCCCCCAACCACTTTTCTCTTTTCCATTTTCTTTCTCCCTCCAATACACTTATAAAAAAATAACTCCTGCAGAGTACTTTTCAAAATGTCATTCCACAAAACACTATGGCTGTTTAAATGCCAGTCACATCGGAGAACTTGTTCAGCAGTCTAGAATAATCATACCTTTCAGAAAAGCATTCTTCTAGACAAATGGGATCGTATAGGGTATAGTGACAGAACCAAAGATGGACTGCAGGCATGCGCTGTTAGTGCATATATGTGCAATTTACATATTTATGGCAATGGGACTATTACAGATATGACAAGCCACCGCAAAATGTGCCTTTCAAACCTTGCTTTTTCCTTTCCTTTGGGAAAGTTAGATTAAGCACAATAATATTCCACTCCTTCTACCTGTCTCTCCCAATTCAAGAGAAAGCAATACAAAACCTAAACAATTTCATTCCAAAGGTCACATGCTAAATTAGAGGCAAGATGTTTTCTACATTCAGTCTAGGCATCTGATCCACTTGCTGTAGCTAATGTACCACATTCAAACAAGTGTCAAGAACAGTTTGAGCGCCTTTCCATGCAGAGAATTAAGAAACAGAACACAAGACGTGGTTCAGCTGCATTCTACCACTCAGGCTCCACACCTTCATAGTACTTAACTACAGTTCGTACTAACCAGGGATTAGCATCGCAAACTTAGAGAAAGTGCCAACCTTTTTTTCTGATTTCAAGGGCACAAATGGGCATAACATGAGGGGGGCGGGGGATCTGCCAGTTCATTGTTGAGACAACCAGCCTTATCCTCCATGTTCACATTGTTCCAGCAGGCAATCAAACCACAAGTGCAGACCTAGTTGCAATGCTCCCTCTAAGCTGTGGAGTCCTGTGAGCAAAAAGTTCTACTTTGTGAGCTACTGGCATTAAAGTTGTGAACAAACGATCTGGCTGCTGCATAAATCAGTTTGCTTTGGAGCCCTCCTTCCTGAGCTAAGACAAAAATGTGTGAGCCAGAGGCTAAAAAACTGTGAGCTAGCTCACACTAACTCAGCTTAGGAGGAACACTGCAGATCATTGGGCCAACACATCTCCTTTCTCCTTTTATTCTAAGGCCTTCAGTTGTCCTGGGTGACATCAGCCTATATCTAAACTGGCTGATGAATGCTGTTTTCCACAGGCATGGTATTAGGCCCAAGTTCTGAAATTTTCACAGCTCAAAGAGAGTTTTTATGCTAACTGGACAGGAAAGGAAAAGTGAGGAAGAATAATCAAACTGACCTCACTCCTCTGAGCTGAAGCTTAGCTCAATGATTTAGCAACAACCAAAATCAGGGAGTGAGTATTAAAGGGAAGGAACCAGCCCCCCCTCCCCCCAACTCAACACAGCTGAGCTGGACAGCTGCAGAATGAGTGAGAAGACAGAGCAACCAATGAAGAACAGGCACTTCCTTTTATGTTCAAGGGACAGACTTGGAAGGAAGTGTCACTAGTTACATTTTTCTTCTTAGACAGATGCAAAAAAATGTACAAAAAGAACAATAAACTAAAAACACAAGTCCCAAGGATCTTTTTAACAGCAACCAGAGGAGAACCCAAGGGCTTGACAGAGCAGCTTACTTTTTCCCTACAAAGCTGTCATTGCAAAATGTAAACGCATCAGCACAAACATTAAAGAGACCTTGAGATGTTCTCTGAATGGATTTTATTCTGATCTAAAGGATTCTGCCTGCTACAGGACATGGCTGTATTTTTTAAAAGTCCATTCATGGGGCTATATCCCTGAGATGAGGTTACTTCTGGGTCACCACAATGTAAAAAAAGATATACATAAAATTCTTCTGAGGAATGACTTCTAGATGACTCCTAGCACCACTCCTTTTAATAATCTTAGCCACATGAAAGTCACTTCATTGAGGGGAAGATGAAGTTCTGTGTGGCAGATGAATACAGAAGTACTTTGAATTGGACAGGACTTGCCACTACCCCTCAGTTAGAAGTGGAAGTATCTCTTCTTCCCCTTACATAGAATTACATTGGGATGGTGAGGGCGTAACCTTCTCACATTACATTTAACAAAACATTTGCCAAAGATTTGCCATGCAAAATTTGGCCTAAAATTTCACACACACCCATTAAAAGACACAACCCATAGAAGCAACTCTGAGAATCCTAAAATATTACCCATTTTAAAAACCTACTGCACATGAATTCAGCCACAGCTATAATTTGAACACCATGCCAGGGGTGAACAATACAGTGCAAGTAGTAATACAGTGAAACACTTATTAAGCACATTTATACATCAAGTTTTCCATGTCAGGCATGCCCAAAGTTGCTCACAGAGGATAAAAAGTTATAAAACCAGTCAAAGTAACAAATGTCAGTTAAACAAGCCTTCAAAACATGGGTAAACATGGGTCAGAAATGCCTGTTTGAAGACCATCCTCAGCAGACCCCAAAAGGGCTGCAAAGAGTGGGCCAGATGAGAAAGGCAGCCAAGAAAATCTTTGACTGGGTCTCCACGAAAGTGAGAATGTACTTTCCTGAAGCACTTCCCTTGAATGATCTTAAGACTTTGGGAAGTCTGCCCTTCCTCTAGGAAAAACCTTCCAAAAAACAAACAACACAGTAACAAAGCTTGGTACAGGACTTCACTAGGCAACACGCTCGTGAACATCACTATGTTTGTAAACACTTGGGGGTGAAATGCTGGGGGCCCAGAAGGAATCACTGGAGGGGGAACAATTTGTGAACCCCTTCCTATCACATCACCTTGAAACCCACCTCCATTGAACTCACTTTAAGCCCTCGGGAAGTGAAGGGCTGGTACCTTCTTCTCCCCTTTCCTCCCATTAACTGATGCTCAGCTGCACAACATTCCATTCTTTCTAGAGTTTAAATAATCAGTATGGTTATCTGTATTTTCCTCTTTGGGAGCTCCTTGAGCAGTCAGAGATCCTCCTTTGCATACAGGTGTTTCAGTTGAGCAGCTTTTCTTATCCACAAGGGCCAGGCAGATTACTATTATATGCAGTGATAATACCAAAACCCTTAGAATCAGGAAAACTAGAGATCCTGTTTACCATTGAGTTGGGCGGATCTTGTAGGCTGAATGATAGGGTTGGGGGGGGGGGAACCATATTTGCTGCAGGAAATACAGCATAAATATTAGAGCTACACATGACTTTAATGATGTGATATAATCCATAATTCCTTGATTTTGAAAAACACACAAAACTCCTTAAACCAAAAAGGAAAAAAATAGGTAAGGCAGTTCTTTTACATCTGACTGTAGACAGAAGCTAATTCAAATAATTCAGTTCTGAAGTTCTGTAACTCTTTTTAATTGGCTCATCTGTTTTTTACCACTTGAAGAGTGGTTTCATTTCCACCCATTTTCCTTATTATAATGTTGATTTATATAATCTGAGGCTCTTGTTTCTTGATTGGCTGCAGATTCTCCCTCTGCAGTTAGCCATTCTTTCAAATACTAGAGGCACCAAGTGTGATGTGCCTGCATCATCCCCTTTCACCACAAACTAGGAAACAATTATACCCCAATTGCAAAAGAAGGTCTCTGCATGGGACAAAATGCTCCAAAGCAGACTTCTTCCTCTCCCCAGATTGTAGCAAATGTGCTTCCCGTGGATGTTTTATAGAAGGAGGTGACCCTGGGTAAATGTGAGTCAGTGGACTTTGGTGTTTATCAAAGCAATGGTTACCTTGGAAAGGAATGCTATCTCTAGGTCAGTTTGGTAAGCATTATAAAGAGGGAGGTAATGGGTGCTTTCCCCCAGCAGCTTGTGTCTTCAAGGCATCTGATTCTATTTGGTCTTGAAGGTATTTGGTCAAAAGAGGGCTAAGGGACAGCATCCGCAGTGCCATGTGTTAATTGTGAACAGCACTGTACAATCTTACAAGCACATTCCTGCAGAATGAACCCTAATTACATCCCCCCCTTTTATTTGGGTGCCTTAATGAGTTTCTGCAGTGTTACCGCCAGCTGAGCTATATATCCACTTGGCAAGAGAATCCATTGCTCAACACTGGTTTCACACTTATCACAAATCACCAGAAGAATGGCTTGCCATAGGGGGATGAAGTTGGCAGGCGATATCTACCTGAGCAATACCTATATACAAGTGTTTCCCCACACAGAACAGCCTCTACACTATTTGGATTTCAGGCAGCTATCACACAACTGCTCATTCACATGAATTAGGACTCACCTTCTCTCACTGGAAGTGATTTCCCTCCAGGCTGCCACTTCGTAGTCACACACCACCACTCTGCTATTTATTCCGAGGCTGCTATCTTTTGTCATAATAGCAGTGAGATGATGGAAATAAAATCTGACACTAAGCTAAGTAGGGTCTGATTTAAAAAAAAATCAATATAGGTGAATCTGGGGCAAAGAGAAACTTTAATGTTTAGAACGGCACAGCTTTTATCAGCAACCTTTCTTTGGCAGGGAAAAGCTGTCCTCTTCAATAGCTTTGATTTTGCACAGCTAAGGAAAACTCCTTAGCTTATCCATTAAATAGCTTACAAGTCTTTAAGATCACCAAGCCAAACCTCTGTTTTAATGCAATATTTTATTACATGTTTTCATACCATGCAGCACTCTAAGTCAGGAGGATGAGGAGAGGAACCCAGGAGCAGCCCTAAGAGAAGCAGCAGCTCAATTATACAGAAAAGGGAGAGTCAAGGCAGGTTCCCAGGGCAGGAAGGGGCAATGACTGTGAGCACTTGCCCACTTGGGAGTAAAGGCCGACTCTGGAACAAAGACCTGCTCAACAGTAGAACGTGCAAGGATGTGACCGTGGTAGAGAAGAATCAGTTAAAAGGCACAAATGGGAGGGTCAGTTTTTCAGCTGCTCTAAGCCCTGTCCTTTAAATTTCAGTAAGCCAGACTTAAGTCTGCATTCTTCCTTCTGTACTATATTGCTTCTCAAAAATGTCTACCAATGTAGTTTGTAGTGAAAAACAATAAAAAATCTTTTTTAAAAAAAGAAGTCTACTAATCCGATTACATTCCAATCAATAAATGAGCCCAAGATGCCAAGGAGTTGAGCAGCATGTTAACATCACACAAAAATCTGGATGGTGAACACTTTCAGTGAGCAAGAAGCTAATTAAGGAACCAGTATTTCCATATCATTGTCATAAAGCTTATTCCACCTACCACTTATAATTGCTCTCTTCCAATACACACATAAAGTAGACAAAGTATCTTTCTTTAAATCCAGCATTACATTTTATAAGGCAATCAACAACTCAGCCCAATGAGATTTTACACTGTTATTGTGCTACCATACTTCAAACACAAGTCAAAAACTTTGGGGCGCAAAAAAGCCATCCCCCCAATGGGGGTGGGGTTTTTTTCCACTTTTTGAGGCTCAATCCACTGCCAGCCAGCTGGCCGGAAGGGGGAGCCCCACCTCTGAAAGCCCTGGCATGCCTAACATGATGACACCACCTGGAGGTGACATCATCACGTTAGGCACATCATACGGGGGACACTAGCAGCTGGGTAAAAACTCTATGGTGACCATAGGTTTTTTTTTACTGAAATGCTAGAGCATCCCTTGAACAACGTGCCTGGCTAGAGTACATGCAGTTATGCCCATATTACATCCACTTCAAAATTCTGAAGATATATTGTTTCCATATTCAAGTTTGTCCACTGCTTTGTCAGAAGAAAACAGGCAGATGACACCATCACTCTTAGACTAGGAGCTTGTGAGAAGCCAAGGAAGAGCCAGTAAGTCCACCAGGGGCCTAGACCTTGGGTTCCCAGCAAGGTAAGTAGACTTCTACAAGGAGAATACAAAGGGTTTAAAAGGGGGATTATATAAAATTATTTTTAAAGTAATTATGAAGCCAGAATGCCAGCAGAGGGTTGGGGGCTATCCAGCACGGTGTGTCACATGTATGATTCTCTGCCCACTGGGCAGAAGTCTTGGGTGTGTGCACGGTGCAATGAGCTCCTGGTTCTCAGGGAACGAGTTTGCTCCCTTGAGGCCAAGGTGGCTGACCTGGAGAAGCAGAGACAGTCAGTTAGGATCATGGAAAAGACTCTTGAGGACTTGTTAGATATGTCCCACTCTGACTCTGGCAGCCCTGCCACTGTCAGAGAGCATGAGGGTCGAGGGGGAACAGGGTACCCATGCTGTGGATGAGGGGAATGTGCCCTCAGAAGGGACCTCTTCTTTAGCTGGTGAATGGGTATCCCTTCGTACCAAGGAACCATCCCTGGGCAGGGAGGGAGGGGGACTCTTGGTAGTTGGTGATTCAATCCTTAGGCAGGTAGACAGCTGGGTGGCGAAACCGCTTATTGAGCATATGGTTACTTGCCTGCCTGGTGCGAAGGTAGTGGACATTACACGCGTTTTAGATAGGTTGGTAGATAGTACTGGGGAGGAGCCAGTGGTCGTGGTACACGTTGGCACCAACGATGTGGGGAAATACAGTCGTGAGGACCTGGAGGAAAAATGTAGGCTGCTAGGCAGGAGACTCAAGGCCAGGACCTCCAAGGTAGCCTTCTGGGATGTGCTACCTGTCCCACGCGCCAGGCCAGAGAGACATGCACAGATCAGGAGTCTCAATGCATGGATGGGACAATGGTGTAGGGAGGAAGGGTTCAAGTTTGTTTAGGCACTGGGATGTTTTTTGGAACAAGAGGGAGCTGTACAAGAGAGACGGTCTCCACTTGTCCCGAGAAGGAACCAGGCTGCTGTCGCTTAAAATCAAAAAGGTGGCAGAGCAGTTTTTAAACTGAATATTGGGGGAAAGCTGACAGGAGATGAAAAATCTCTGGTTCGGGATGGTTCATCTTAAAGAGATGAAGAGATAGCTGTTACTTTCCCAAAAGGAAATGGATTAGAATTGTCCACTGAGACTGTGGCTAATGATAGGGACTGCCTGGCAAGGTCTTGAGGCAGCAAGAGGAAGGTTGTGAGCTTAACATGTATGGGAAACTATTTATGTTTATATACTAATGCTAAGAGTGACCGAGGTAAAATCGGGGAGTTGGAATACTTGGGTGTTGGGAAAAAACATAGACATTGTGGGTATTTCAGAAACTTGGTGGGATGAGGAAAATCAGTGGGATATGGTGATTCTTGGTTACAAATTATATCGGAAGGATGGGGGGGAGGAAGTTGGAGGTGGGTGGCTCTGTATGCCAGAGAAGGTATACAGTCCAGTAAGACTGAGAGGGTAAAAGAATTGGATTCACTTCTGGAAATGCTGTGGGTTGAATTAGTAGGCCCAAAAGGAAGCTTAACATTGGGAGTTTGTTATCGCCCACCAGATCAAAACATAGAGGTGCATTATAAAATGATGAATGAATTAAATATAGTGGCTAGACGAAATGACTGTGTTGTAATAGGTGACTTTAACTACCCACACACTGATTGGGTCAATATGTGTTCAAGTCGGGAAAAAGAGATTGAGTTTCTAGACTCTCAATGACTGTGCTATGGAGCAGATGGTCACGGAACCTACCAGGGAGAGGCGATCCTGGATTTGGTCCTAAGTAACACCCAAGACCAGGTGAGAGATGTAAAAGTGATTGCACTGCTTGGGAACAGTGACCACAATGTTATTGAGTTCAACATTTGTATAAATAGGGAGTAGCCCAAAAAGACTGACACGACTTTTAACTTTAAAAGGGGTAACTTCTCTGATATGAGTGGACATGTGAGGAGAAAACTGAAAGGCAAAGTAGAAAGGGTCAAAACCACTGGAGAAGCTTGAAGACTATTTAAAATTACAATCCTAGAAGCCCAGAAAAAATATATACTGTGGGTTAGGAAAGGCACAAATAGGTACAGAAAAAAGCCTGTATGGTTAACAAACAAAGTAATGGAAGTGTAAAAGGTAAGAAGGATTCCTTTAAGTGGTGGAAAGCTAGTCTCAGTGAGGCTGATAAAAGGGAACACAGGCTGTGGCAAATAAAATGCAAGTCTGTGATCAGGCAGGCAAAAAGGGATTATGAGGAGTATATCACAAAAAACATAAACAACAATAAAACTTTCTTCAAATACCTTAGAAGTAGGAAACCAGCCAGGGAAGCAGTGGGGCCCTTGGATGACCAAGGGGTAAAAGGTGTACTGAAGGATGATAGGGAAATGGCTGAGAAGCTGAATGCATTTTTTTGCCTCTGTCTTCACTGTGGAAGATGTGAAGGGCTTGCCCACTCCAGAACTGCTGATTTAGGGAAGGGGGTTGAAAGACCTGAGTCAGATTGAGGTGACGAGAGAGGAGGTCCTACAACTGATAGACAATTTAAAAACAAATAAATCACCGGGCCTGGATGGCATACATCCGAGAGATCTGAAAGAACTCACATGTGAACTTGTGGATCTCCTGACAAAAATATGTAATCTTTCCTTAAAATCTGCCTCCATTCCTGAGGTAGTGAATGTCACTCCCATCTTTAAAAAGGGTTCCAGAGGAGATCCGGGAAATTACAGGCCAATCAGTCTGACATCGATACTGGGTAAGTTGGTGGAACCTGTCAATCAGGAAAAAATTAGTAGGCACACTGATGAACAAAATCTATTGAGGAAGACTCAGCATGGTGTCAGCTAATGCTGCCATCCCCCGGGCAGGAGGTGGTTCCTGACCCAGGTGGGCCTCATGTCTGTGGAATGTCCTACCCGGCCTGTCCTCATGGCATGCTTATCACCTAGCCTGCTTCTCTGACCTTGGGGAACGCTAATACCAGCTGCTGGGGGTTTTTTAGGTCTGGCCATGTATCTTTCCCGCTTTTACTCTGGGAACAAAGAGCAAGTATTTTTAGTGTCTTTTCTCCTTTTCCTTGATTGGATGTGTTATCATAGAGACCCCTTTTGAATAATGTATAATTTCCCTGGCCTCAAACCTAACCTCCATTACTAACACAGAAAATGCAGATGACCAATAAGACCTTTCTTCAATAAAGATTTCCTGTATATGGACACTTGTTGTTGATTGACTCTGTGGACTCTCACACATGGGTTCTGTAAGGGAAGATCTTGTCTCACTAACCTGTTAGTGTTCTTTGAGGGAGTAAACAAACATGAGGACAAGAGGGACCCAATAGATGTTGTTTACCTTGACTTCCAGAAAATTCTTCATAAAGTTCCTCATCAAAGACTCCTAAGTAAGCTCAATAGTCATGGGATAAAAGGACAAGTCCTTTTGTGGATCAAAAACTGGCTAATTAAAAGGAAACAGAGTGAGTATAAATGGGCAATTTTCTCAGTAGAGGGAGGTAAGCAGTGGGCTACTGCAGGGGTCAGTACTCAGTCCAATGCTTTTTAACTTGTTTATTAATGATTTGGAGTTGGGAGTAAGCAGTGAAGTGGCTAAATTTGCTGATGACACAAAGTTGTTCAGGGTGGTGAGAACCAAGGAGGATTGTGAGGCACTCCAAAGGGATCTGTCAAGGATGGACGAGTGGACATCAGCGTGGCAAATGGGGTTCAGTGTGGCCAAGTGCAAAGTGATGCACATTGGAGCCAAAAATCCTAACTATAAACACATGTTGATGGGGTCCAAACTGGCAGAAACTGACCAAGAGAGAGATTTTGGGAGTCGTAGTAGATAACTCAATGAAAATGTTGAGACAGTGTGCAATTGCAATGAAAAAGGCCAACGCTATGCTGGGGAATATTAGGAAGGGAACTGAAAACAAATCAGCCAGTATCATAATGCCCCTGTATAAATTGATGGTGCGGCCTCATTTGGAGTACTGTGTACAGGTCTGGTCGCCACACCTCAAAAAAGATATTATAGCATTGGGGAAAGTGCAGAAAAAGGCAACTAGAATGATAAAAGGGTTGGAACACTTTCCCTATGAAGAAAGGTTGAAGCGCTTGGGGCTCTTTAGCTTGGAGAAATGACAGCTGAGGGGGTGACATAATCGAGGTTTATAAGATTATGCATGTGATAGAGCAAGTCGAGAAAGAAGTATTTTTCTCCCTTTCCCACAATACAAGAACTTGTGGGCACTCCATGAAATTGCTGAGCAGTCAGGTTAGAACAGATAAAAGGAAGTACTTCTTCACCCAAAGAGTGATTAACATTTGGAATTCACTGCCACAGGAGGTGGTGGCAGCTACAAGCATGGACGGCTTCAAGAGGGAATTAGAAAAACATATGGAGCAGAGGTCCATCAGTGGCTATTAGCCACAAAGTATAGATAGGAACTCTCAGTCTGGGGCAAGTGATGCTCTGTATTCTTGGTGCCTGAGGGGGGGGCAACAGTGAGAGGGCTTCTAGTGTCCTGGCCCCACTGCTGGACCTTCTGCGGGCACCTGGTGTTTCTGGCCACTGTGTGACAAAGTGTTGGACTGGATGGGCCACTGGCCTGATCCAACATTGGCTTCTCTTATGTTCTTATGTATCACCTTCAAAAAGGCAAAAGTGTTTTTCTCGTAGTCCTTAAATCTACCCTCAGGCCTTCAATAAAGTATTTCTTTTGATTTGAGTAGCAACACAATGAATTTAAGTATTATGCTGTATTGACTATCAGTATAAGCTGAGGGACTGTCACTTTTCAGACAGAAACCTTTATTCCATACAGTACATTTTGCTACAATTGTCCATAAGTTATTGTTTCTGGAAAGCAACTCAAAGACTTGACAAAAGCGCTTGATGTGCAAAAGGCTGAGCTCCACACTGCAACTAAATGAGCTTCATCTGAAGGCACCAAAGCACTGACAACATGCTTCTAGAGAAACACATACAATCTGATTAGATGCAAGGGTGAAAGACCAACAGATTGGCCACAAGACTGCTACTATCAATTTGGCTACCAATGGGTTGCAGCTACAACATGGGTTACACTGCTGATTATACAACATATTAACTCTTTGAAGTGTAAGGAATGGAAGTGTCATGGGTAGACTGTGTGATGCTATGGCTTTGTATTAAGCCTGTTTTGTATTTCATTTTCAAACCCTTCAGGAATTCATCCTTTTACTGGTGCCCAGACTGATGGCTCAGTTGCTGAAATACATAAATCCTGTGCAAGAGAGAGAATGAAGCTTAAACCCTTAACTGGGAACTGAGCCAAGACTTTATTAAAAATTCTGTTTATTTTTATTTACACTGAAACTGTACTAGTCAGAGAGGAGAAAAGAAGGTCAGTTTCTGTCTTCTTTTGAGAAGTTTCAGAAGCACTAACAAGCAATTACATTAAACAGAAATGTTGATGTTTCTCCACGTTCCAAACACTGGCAGCTCTTACAAGGAAGAATGGATCTCAGTGTGGGGCGGGGGTGGGTGGGGGTGGAATCCAGCCTTGTGATCAAACCTTTGCTGTTATTCTTGTCATCCCAGTTATCTTATAGAACCCATTTAGATACCAAGTTCACCAGTGAATTCTTACAGGGGTTCTTTTCCCTGGCAGGACAAAACAGTTCTTAATGTTACAGTCTAATCTTGCTGACTGGGTACGTTTTAAACACTCAGAGGCCATGTACAATGGTGCAATAAAGTACCCCTGAAACGCTCTATAATCAGTCAGCATAAGCCATGTCACAACTTCCATTTTTAAACACACCATACTGTTCAGAAACGTTTCTGTACAAGGCCTCTCCCACACATGGAAACCATCTTTACCATGACTAAAGTCAAAACATTAGCCCATCTAGGAAAATCTTCTCTACTTTGATTGATGGCAGCTATCCAGACCTTCAGGCAGAAATCTCTCACAGTCCTGCTATCCAAGATGCTTTAACTGGAGATGCCAGGGGCTGAATCATATGTTGTACCACTTTGTTATGGAGCACACATAACTAAGGTGGCTAAACGGAGTCATTCCTACCACATGAAAATGGCAGCTACAAAGCTCTGAAAGGGCCGGATCCCGTTCTTAAAATCCTATTCTGAGTCTCAAGCCTCAAGAAAGGACTCAGAAGACTGTTGGTAGATTGCATAAAATGCAGTTAAAGCACCACTACGTGATACAATGACTAGATTTGATGTCCAATGGCACAAATGGGCTGGATGAGGGTTAACAAGCTAAAGTTTAGTCCCAGTGCAATGTAAGTACAGTGGGGAGTTCTCCAGACCAGTGACAGCTTATGACCTGTCCTGGATGGTGCTGTACTCTCCATAAAGGGACCAGGTTCATAGTTTTCGGGTGCTTTTAGATACAACCTTTTCTTTGGGTGTTCAACTGGTTTATGTGGTTTGAAGCTCCTTGTATAAACTTTAGCTGGTATAGCAGCATGGCCCCTTCTTGGAAAAAGACAGACCGTGCCAGAAATATCCATGCTGTCATTATGTGATTACTGTCATTATGTGATTACCATGCTGTCATTATGTGATTACTTTGGGCAGCATTTGAAGACTTCCCAAAAACTTTAATTGTTGCAAAACGCTGAGGCTAGGTTGATGATGGGGGACAAACTGCTAGGAAAAACTGCCAAGAACATTTTACATCTATTTCATTTCTAGGTGGAATTCAAAGTGATGATCTTAAGTTTTAAAGTCCTAAATAATGTGAGCCCAGAGCGACTGTATGAATCCACCCATTCACCAATATATGACCAAGTATAGGGCCTTCCCAACGGAGGTACCATGACCTTGTAATACGTTTCCCCATCTGATCCACTGGCACCTTCATTACCAGCCACAAGCCATTCTGATATTTAATTAAACTGCTTTTCTCCCTCTTTTTTGCTGTGTGATTTGTACGAGGACCAGAAAGACCAACGTACAAATCTCCACTTTGATGCAAAATTCACTGGATTACCCCTGGACACATCACACTCTCTCAGCCTAATGTACATCAAAGGGATACGATAAATGGGGGGAGGGAGAACCTAAGCTTCTTGGAAGAGAGTAAGAATAAAAACTGAACAAACAAATCATTTTGCTGCAGTGGGATTTAGCTACTTTTGGTTTACTGTGACGTGTTTTTGTTGTAATTTTAGTTTTCATTGTCTGTTTCTTTACCTAGATGTCCTTTTGACTTCTGTTAAATAATCTGAACAAATCAATCTAGGGGAAGTATGAGAATATACAGTTCAATAAAGGAATAAGAGAGAATCTGAGAACTGTGATTGAGTACGACAGCAGCCATCCACCACTCTACAACTTTGATACACAACAGCTACACAAATTAAGGTGGAAAGTGGCCAGTGACGTGAGCTCTCCAGTAAAATTCAAATAAGAAAACGTTTCAATTCAAATTTAAATAATTTAAATATTTAGATTATGTTAGCAAAAGATGGCTCATCCAGGGCTCATCCATGCTTCACATCCCACACTTAGCTCATCTAACATGACTGAACTGCAGCACAACAGCCTTGACATAGACAAACAGACTTCTCTTACACATGAAGGGGAGCAATTTTTCCTTGGAAACATATGCCATCGGAAAATGTTCTACTGTGGAAAGCTTCCTGTGTTCACTTCACCTCCTGTGTCCATATCACTTGTGCTAAAAGGAGTGGATATGTTCTACAGACACCTGTTTGGGGTGGAGGGCTGCAGACCTTCTTGGAAGTAAGCAGAGAATATATTGGATGCTGGGTCCTCCCTGTTTCTATATCAGATGGGTTTCTTTGGGGGCAGAACAACAGCTGTGCCTCCAAATGGGCACTGTTCTCTCAGTCAAAGTAACCACATCGCAGCCCTTCCACAGGGTACCCCTACTTTTCATATTACAAGAAAATCTCTTCTACTACAATTATCTATGCTGTTACACAACATGCCAATAAACACTAATTGTTTCAATTACTACCAACATCAGCTGCATTTCTATTCAGTGCTTTCCATTTCAGCTAAGCGTTTTACAGTTCTGCAGACATTAATTCCTAATTTCATAAGGGTTATTGGATCTTTTTGCAAAATAAAATCTATGCAACAAAAATACATATGCATTAAGTAACTTGCAATTATGTAGCTTACAAATCATCAATCAAAAGGTCTGCAGGAGAGCGAGAATCTAAACTTAGTGCATTCACACCTACCTTTTAAACATCAGCAGTTTATATTAAATGACAGAATGACATTTCATGGGGGGGGCATGTTCTGGGGAGGGGTTGTGGCTCAGGGGAAGGATGCCTGCTTTGCATGCAGAAGGTCCCAGGTTCAATCCCTGGCATCTACACTTAAAAAGAACCAGGCAGTAGGTGATGTGAAAGACCTCTACCTGAGAGCCTGGAGAGTTGCTGTCCGTCTGAATAGACAATACCAACCTTGCTAGACCAAGGGTATGATTCAGTATAAGGCAGCTTCGTGTGTGTCCTGTATAGTTTGCAGTACCTCCACAATGTGGCTGAAATTACACTGTTCTTCCCTTCATCTCCAATAACAAGAAAGTAGTAGCTAATCCAAATTTCCTGGTACACTGACCATACACAGTCTACTCAACTATTTGTACCCCAGAAAGCATAAGTAGTTCTCTCCACTGGGGACCTTTTGATTGTCTCCTTATAGGTTTTGCCTCCAGCAAAATTTGCCATTTGCATCATCTTGCAATAACTGGATACCAATGGGGGGAACCACCCCCACTTCTGAAGTGAAAATGGGGAGGGGGCACATCCAGCAACAGTTCTAGCAACAACCTATTGTAAATTGCTAGTGTGAATGCAACTTGCAGAAGACCTACACAAACCTTGGAGACCTTGACTGCCCTGCCCCCCGCAGCCAACATGTGTAGAAAGCTAAAATCTGTAGCCTTTATTGTACCCTTTTGGCAAGAGCAAACATAAAATGAGAAATCACATCATAGCCAGGGGATATGCTTGGCTTCCTCCCTCCTTTGCAATTTGAATATGTACATAACAGACGTAACAGGTAAACTACCCACTTCACTTTTTATGATGCCACATGCATGGTTAATAGGGGTGTGTACACAAAAATTAGCATTTTTAAGTATACTGAGCCCGAAAAATATTGGTATTTCCCGATATTCCCCAATCCCAACATCGGTATGGTATTGGGATTTTGAAAATATTTGGGATTGCCGGATTTTTTTTTTTTTTTGCTCCATTATACCCTCTGGGGACCATTATAATCAATGGTCCCCATAGGCAATAATGGATAATTGATCCAGGGGTATCTGGGGCTTGGGTGGGGGCTGTTTTTTGAGACAGAGGCCCTGGGCCACCAATCTAACTTCCTCACATTTGGAAATCCACTGCATAGTGTCCACATTTATTTAATTTCAGGAATCCAAACTACTTTCACTCATAGTGCTGTGTGAGAAAAGTCTATACGTATTTAAAATGAAGAGGCTAAAAGATCATTACCATTCACAAACTTTAATCACTCTGAACTGTGAATTGCTAAGATTCTGGTTAAAAGATTATGTGTTTAGCTGCAATGATTAGGGAAGGATGATAATTACAGCAACTAAACAATTAAGTTCCAAATAAAACTCCAACATAACATAGTACTGCTGTTTTGACAGCCAGAAGTTTCTGTCTGTTTTGTTTTTTAAGTTCTAGCTCCTTGTACAAGCATAATTAATTTAGGGGATTCACTGTCACAAGACGTTCCGGTGGGCACTGACTTATATAGCTTTAAAAGGTGAATTGGTCAAATTCATAGAAGACAGGTCATCAGCTCTTAATCAGGATAAACAAATAGAAACTTCAGGTTCACAGGCTGTATACCTTTGGATACCTGTTGGGGACATACAATGGGGAGGGCTGTTGCTTTCATGTCTTACGCCTAGGCATCCTAGAAGCATCTGGTTGGCAATGGACACTGTAAGGAAGACTACACTGGCTGTTGCTCTGATCTGGGGGAGTCTCACGCCAAGTCAAACACTGACAAACCCTCCAATTCAAGGGCAGCAGTGTACAGGGAATGTAGAGGATTCTAAGAATTAAGTGCTTGGGAAACATCTCAGCAGGCATTCTGAAGCTCAACCCCCCCCCCCCCCCAATCTTTGCACTCTTGTTAGAGCAACAGTATTATTCCTATATATATCCACAACAGTATGCTGTGGGTGTGAATTTCACAGATTGCTTGTTGGCAGAGTATTTACTCTCAATTCATCGCATGCCAGGTTATTCTTGTATAAACAGACAGGGTAGAAAGAGGGCCTCAGACTATTCTGGCCTAGAATATTTTAGCTCCTCTGTTCATATCTCCTTTCCCAACTATGCCAGCCCAACTGTTAGAATTTCTGTCAACATCTTTTCTACATTTGTTACTACTGCCTAGACATTTTATGCTGCTACTCTTAACTATAAAAATCTCAAGCAGAATTGACAAGCCATGCCTTTACATTTTTATATTAATTCTCAAATGGTTTAATCTTTACAAGTCAGCCTTCTATTTACTGTAGGTACAATATGAAATATAGCTATCATTATCAGAGGAGCCTTCACTTCAACTTCTTGCTTTTATCCTTCTAGTAACAGGAGACCAATGCCTTGGCTAGCCATCTTTTAGCTATATATAAAATGGGGTGTTAATTTTAGCTATTTCCAAGGGTGTAGCAGGGTCTGAGACAGCTGTGCAGAACTACAGTAACAACAACAACAAAAGGTTAAAGGATATACATCTAGTTCCTTTAGCTATATTAAATAAAGGCACATTTACAAATTATCTCATTGAAACTCATGGCCTTTTTGACAAAATTTTACTCAAGATACCAAATCAGAAAATGTGACATTGAGAGGTCTACAAAGTAAAATACTTCTAACACATTTATTATATTAAGACACCAGGCTAATGCCACTCGTAGCTCTTTGTGTAACCAGAGGATCAAAGAGGAAGGGGACAGGCTCTCGGCCTCCTGGCTGCTAAAGGGTCCCTTCTCAGCCTCACCTGAACAAAATGCATGTTCATTGTTTGTTTTCCCAAGCCCTGTGTACGGCCACTGAGAACATTTTTATTATTTCCCTGCTTAGCACTAAAATGCAACCAAGGTTTTAACAGCAAGTATAATAGAGTTGTCAGAGCTGAGCTGGATCCTCAGAGGCTTTGATTAAGGCAGCAAGATCAGAGCGAAGCAGAAGCTACAAAACACTGCTATAATCCATGGGCCATGGTTTCATTTTCTCTGAAGAGAAGACTTAAAATTAGACTAATAAACTAAAGGCTGGCTCCTCTTAAAATGGGCATCATAGTGGCATGTCCTTTGTCACAAAAATCTTCAAGTCCACTGAGGGGGGAAATATTAATTCCATTGTATGTGGTTTAAAATACCCTATTAATCACACAAAAGTGAACCCTAGACAATTAAAAATCCTATCCCAGCCTAAAAAACTACACTTTTGACCAGGCAAAAACAAAGTGAAAGTTGTATTCTTCATCATTTCACTTCAGCCCAATGCCGACACAGTTCTCCTGATCTTTAATCATGGTCACAAGGTTAGGGATGCCTAGCCAAGGTGGTTGCAATCTAAACAATGGTGGAGGAAGAGGAGAAGCAGCAGCAGAATTGGTTTTTATGCCCCACTTTTCTCTACCCTAAGGAGAGTCAGTTCGGTGTAGTAGTTAATAGCACAGACTATAACCTGGGTGAATATGGTTTGATTCCCCACTCCTCCACATGCAGCTGTTGGTGTGACCTTGGGTCAGTCACAAGTTCTCTCAGAGCTGTTCTCTCAAGAGCAGTCCTTGAAAGAGCTCTCTCAGCCCCACCTACCTCACAGGGTGTCTGTTGTAGGGAAGGGAAGGGAAAGGAGACTGTAAACTGCTCTGAGTGAAGGGCGGGGTATAAATCCAATCTCTTCTTCTTCTCTCTTCTTCTTCTCTTCAAAGAGGCTTACAATCGCCTTCCCTTCCTCCCCCCACAACAGGCACCCTGTGAAGTAGGAGGGGCTGAGAGAGTTCTGAAAGAACCATGACTGGCCCAAAGTCACCCAGCAGGCTTAATGTGGAGCAGATGGGAATCAAACCCGGCTCTCCAGATTAGAGTCCACTGCTCTTAATCACTAGACCATGCTGGCTCTTTAAAGACCATGTAAAGAACAGATTTGCATTACTAAGATCAAGTAAATGGGGACCAGAACTATGGGCTGAAACCAGATATATAATCAAGGAAGAATATATAAAGACTATTCCTGCAGCCAAAAGAAAAACCTTAACTGATGACTGAGGAAACGCTTAAAATTGTTAAAGATAGACAAGAATAAAAGGTAACAGAAACAGAAGTCTAAATGCAGCATTCCTGCAACTTGCACGTAGAGACAAAGAGAACTATTATAACTAACCAGTGAAAAGAAACAGAAAAGAACAACATAGCAGGAAGAACAAAAGATCTGTTCCAAAGATCCAAGAAATCAAAGGGAAATTTAAAGTGCAGTTAGGCATGCTTAAACAGAAACACAGCAATACATTAACTGAACAGTACTAAATAAAATATAGGAGCAATACATCAAAGAACTATACAAAACAGATGAAAGATGACAGATTTCTTCAAAGAACCTTTTGAAACAGAAACTACAGTTTTAGAAAGGTTAGTGAAAGCTGCACTCAAAGCAATTGGGAGAAACAAATCACCTGGAGTAGGTAGGATATCAACAGAGCTATTCCAAGCCACAGAAAACAGAGTCCATCAAAATTTTAACAAGAATATGGCAACAAATATAGAAAACAAAACAATGCCTCACAGACTGAAAATGCTCAGCCTATATTCCAATTCGGGAAAAGGGAGATGTCAAAGACTGCAGCATCTATCAGACCATTGCATGAGTTTCTCACGCAAGTAAAGTGATGCCCAAAATCTTACAACAAAGACTGTTTACCATACACAGAACAAGAAATGCCAGATGTACAAGCTGAACTCAGAAAAGGAATAGAGATTATATTGCAAGTCATATTGCAGATTTACGTTGGCCACTGGAGCATATAAGAGATTTTCAGAAGAAAATCAGCTTGTATCATAGATTACAGCAAAGCTTTTGACTGTGTGGATTATTGGTTGATTTTAAAAGAAATGATATGCCACAGCATCTTGACTGTTTGGTGCATAATGTGTACTCTGGACAAGAAGCTACCATTAGAATAGAATATGGAAAAACAGAATGGTTTCCAGTTGACCAAGGTGTCAGCCAAAGATATCTATTATCTATCTGTTCAATCTGTATGCAGAACATACCATAAAGAAAGCTGGATTAGATTTAGCCAAAAGTGGAGTGAAAATTGGTGGAAGAAACATTAACAATTTGAGATATGCAGATGACACCTCATTACTGGCAGAAAACAGTGAAGACTTGAAACAGCTACTGATGTAGGTTAAAGCAGAAAGTTCCAAAGCGGGATTACAGCTGAACATCAAAAAGACAAAAGCCGTAACTACTGGGGTATTATACAACTTTAAGGCTGACAATGAAGAAACTGAAATTGTTTAAGATTTTCTATTCTTTGGCTCAATCAGCAACCAAAATGGAGACTGTAACCAAGAAATCAGGAGACTAAGACTGGGAAGGGCAGCCATGAAGGAACTAGAAATATTATTAAGTATAAGGATGTGTCGCCGGCAACTGGTAACCAAGATCAAGATAAGTCATGCCACAGTATTCCCCATTACTATGTGAAATGTGAGCAATGAAGAAAGCTGACAAGAAGAAAGTTGATTCATTTGAAATGTGGTGTTGGATGAGATTTTTACAGATACCACGGACCACCAAAAAGACAAATAAGTGGGCTTTAGATCAAATCAAGCCCAAACTTTGTCGAGAAGCTTCCAAACTTCCTTCCTTCCTTCCTTTTGTACCCTTAGAAGACCGTTGATTCATAAATCTTGAGCAGCAGAAAACACTAAAAGGACTGAGACAAATTTTGCAGTTGCTAGAGTGATCTTGGGATCCTTATCACTGAGCAAAAGAGCCAGGGTTTCCAGAGTACAGGGGGACGACTTACTGAATAAAGGCTTAATATAGTAATCCCTCATAATCTCAAAAAGTCTGCATTCCAGCGGGGTGTGAAAGGATGTATCAATCCTGTTAAGGCCACAAGGGCAAATTCTGTCAGTGTATGGTCTATTCAAAAATCTCCCTTGCAAAAACCATTGTAGGTACAATGTTCAGTTTGCCAACAAAAAAGCTCTGCAATAATGTGGGATGGTAAGAGAGTACATATGGTGGGGGTAAAGATTTTGGATAAGAAAGACCAAAAAATAGAGGTGAGCATACTCTGCGGGCTCTCAGAAACAAACTACTACGGTCGATTTCCAGGACTCGCTTTTTGACCAGAGAAAATGCTTTGGTTTTGCCCATCTCAAAAATATCATTAATCGACATTCCAACTTCCATCAGTTTCTCATTCAGGGCTTTCATCCAAGTTGATTTGAGGATATCCCAATTTAAAGCGGCTAACAAACCATCTTCAGCACAGAGCTGTTTAAATCTCAGTTTGAAGGCAAACAGCCATGCTCTTGGTTCCAAGGATATCTGTCTAAATTCTGCCCGTAATACAATGTTTGACATGCAGCAGGGAATATTCAATATTTTCCTTAAGAACTGGGCTAGTGGTTGATTGATATTATCATAGATAGCTTTAATAGTTGAACCATAAAGAATGAGTGGAGCCACTTTCCCAAGAAGCTAAGATGAGTAAACTGAGACTATCAAACTTTGGTCACATGATGAGAAAATGACTCACTGAAAAAGACAATAATGCTAGGAAAAGTTGAAGCAAGCAGGAAAAAGAAGCATATAGCCCTCAGTTTTCAAGACCTGAGCAAAACTGTTAATCATAGGATGTTTTGGAGGTCCTTAATTCACAGAGTCACCATAAACCAGACGTCACTTGATGGATTGTAACACACACAGGGGCGTCAATCCGACATTTCCAAAGCACCACATTTTATTGTTGCCTCTCAAAGACGCTACCTTCTCCAACCAGCCTCTTACTTATATAGCTTGGAAAATGCAAACCAAAGAAGAGCAGTATTGCCATCAGCAGTTGTTATGAGTAAATAAAATGTCTCAAGATGAGAGAGTATGTCCTTGTAACGTTGATGCGATAGAGACAATAACACGCGTCTTACTTCACTGCTTGATATACAATGAAATTCGCTTGACTTTTGTTTCACTGATACTACCGAAAGGTCCCGAAATTTCAGAGGAAGAGATTGTTAATAAACTCCTTTCTGTTGAGAACATGGAGACTACTAAGAAAATAGCAAAATTTTGTGCTCAAGTGATAAAATTGCGTACCATCTATGTTTCTAAAGGAATGGGGGGAACTTGATTTGCAAAACTGTCTTATCAGAGTTTTAAATTTGTGCAATTTTAGTATATTTTTAATTGTTATTGTTTTTATTGTTTTTCTTACGTGTGATAGTATTTATTTATTTACTGGCCATGGGCCACTAATAAAGACTGACTGACTGACACACACACACAAGGGGTTGTGAAGTTCCTCCCCTTCCTCTCTGTACATCAATTCCACCACCATCCAGTGAAGATACCAGACACCCTCTTAAAGCATCACTTTCTAAGATCATCACTGCACAGAATGCAGCCAAAATCTTGACAAAGGACTGCAGCTAATATGACCCTTCACATTCATTATTATTGTTAAGAATTTATGACAGCTGCATCTAGCAGCCAAGATCAAATGGGGTCACAACTATAAATGGGTAAAGGCAACCATTCTATCACACATCTGCACTTGTGTGGTAAACTCCTCCTCAATACTTGGCAGAAAGACACAGATGACTGAAAGTAATTTGGTCATCTACTCAAATGTCAAAAACAAACATCTGTTGTTGCAAACAACCGCTCTCAATAGCTTACTGCTTCTGATCTGCTGTAGCCCATCCTTAACCTCTGCACTTACCACTTTTTGTTTTAAGTATCAGGTTTGCATCAATACTATCTCAGTGCTTTTTCCACATTCTTAAAAGTCTGGCAGGAGAACTCTCCCATGGTGCCCTCTCCTTCTCCTGTCCAATACCTGTATCCTCCTTCTCAAACTTTCAGTTCTGTTGTTACCACAAGTGGCCTGTCTCATTGTTGGGGGAAATTAGCTATGAGACAGAGGAGGCCAGAGGGGTATCAGGGACTGCACACCTACATATACCAAGGTCCAGTTCAGTAGGAAGACTCCAGATTTAAGAAGTAATAACATAGTTTTACTAAATATTATTCCTGATTACAGCCACACTAAGCAGTCAAGAAAGAACATGCAATCCAGAACTAAGACATAAAGAGGTGATGATAACAATGTTTAGGAGAACTATGGGGGTTATACTACCTGTTAAGATGTGCAGACATCCGTGAAGTGGATAGCGCAAATGGCCAGCATTCCACGCTATCGAGAATGAGGCCCAAAGAAGGGACTTTAAGGGCATACTCAATAAGAGAACAGACCAAGGCAGGGCCTGCTCTCTACTTTTATAGGAATTTGGGGGCAGTCTCCTCGGCCAGTCTCCTGGGCCAGAACTTGATGAGATTAATGGCCATGATGGTCCCAGCAGGGTAGAATGGATGGGTTTGATGACCGTTGATGGTCCTACCGGGGCAGGTTGAATGGGTTCCCAGGCTTAGACAAAAGGGGGGGGGATGGGTCTCAGATAGGCACCAGGAAAGATCGTTGATGAAATTAATGTTTGATCAATTTATCTCGGCATCCTGAGGGAGGGAGCCAGAAAGATAGGTGCTGAGACAAAAGATTTCCACATAAGCGTAGGTATCATACAAAAAGGACTATGTGAGGGTCTGGAGACAGAGGAGGTTCGCCAAGTGGCTACTGAAGAGCTATAGAAATACAGATATTTTACCTGAAGGAACTTGCTCTTATTTCATAAGCATATCTTTGCTGGGTGGAGGGGTGTGTGTGTCATAGATTGCCCAGGAGTGCACCTTGTGCAACCTGAGATTGAAAGCCCTTTTCAGAGCTTTGGCTAGCTCTGTGGCACAGGTCAAGAGTATCATTGTAGGTCTCTGGTTCAGGTCAGAAGTGGGGTGCCCCTCTGCTGGGCTACCCACAAGTAAGGCGGTGCCTCTGAGCTACATTGTCTACTGTAGTTCCATTACTGTCATTTTTTTATTTTCCATTTGTCACTCTCTTGGAGAAGATACCATTAATATCACTCCCATGCACTAAATTTGCTACTGGTTTATCTTATTCTTGTCTCTTATGGCTCTATATTTAGAGTGTAACTCTCCCCTTTTTGCTTTGCACTCATTCTCTCTTTTTTCTTCTTTTAAATAACATTTTAATTGAATAAAACAAGATTGAATACAAACATTTCAATGAAATAGCCTAGCTCTACAGTTTACAGTTGGTTTGATGTATCAAGAGAGCTACAGTCTACTAAGAAATACCTAGTAAGCAGTGTTAAGTAAATAAGTAAATGAATGAAAAGATGACGGAGACTTGGCTTACAAATCAGTCAATCCTAAAAGAAATCAACCCTGACTGTTCCCTGGAAGGCCAGATACTGAAGCTGATGCTCAAATACTTTGGCCACCAAATGAGAAGGGAGCACTCACTGGAGAAAAACCCTGATGCTAGGAAGGACTGAAGGTCAAAGAAGAAGGGGACGGCAAAGGATGAGATGGTTAGACAGTATTGGAGTTGAGCCAATTCCAGAGGACGACGGAGGTCAGGAGGGCCTGGTGTGATGTGGTCCATGGGGTCACGAAGAGTCAGACTCAACTGTGTGACTGAACAACAACAAGCCCATTGACTTCAGTACTTAGAAGGACATAACTCTGCTTAGGATGGCACTGCAATTTTACTCAGGCAGGTGGTGGAATGTGCCATCAAGTCACAGCCAACTTATGGTGACCCTGTCGAGTTTTCAAGACAGGAGATGATCAGAGGTGGTTTGCTGTTGCCAGCCTCTGTGTAGCAACCCTGGACTTCCTTGGTGGCCTCCTAGCCAAATACCAATCAGGGCTAACCCTGCTTAGCTTGCTTACAAGCTCTGATGAGACTGGGCTTGCCTGGGCCAACCAGGTCAGGGCTTAACTCAGAGAACTCTTGAATATTACCAAATCCACAATCAATTATGTGAAATGCTCTATGAATTTGGTATGAGATTAAAGTTTAATTGACCTACCAGTAAGAAATTCTGCTCCAGTGACTGGCCACTCCTAAAGCAATCGCATAATTAGAGCTGCAATTAGTGAGCTGTTTATGAGAGCAGCTCTTCACAGATTTCATATTAACTACACCAGTGCACACTGTTGTTCTGGTGGCATTGCAGTGGCATGTTTAAAATCCATCTGAACTGCACAAGGAGTATAACTAGCCTTTTATATGGCGCTCTGCCCATGCAGATGGGTTGCAACTGCCTGCTTATGAGGCTGCTGCATGCATGAAACAAATCTCAGCATTTCAGAATGGATGAAGAGCTCACTGGCCTCCCCCCCCCCCCCCCCAACTGAATAAAGAGGCTACTATGACAGCTGAACTAGCCTTTTCTTTACCTCAGTTCCTGAAGGCTGGGGAAAATATCACAAACAGGAGCAGCAGATCAGAATGCCCTTTCTCGGCTTGCTCTCAGCGGCTGAGAAACTAAACCAACCCCTCCGCCCACGGTCAACTTTGCAGGGATGCAAAGTGGGATCCTGTACAGCGACATTACAATTAAAACCTTCAAAGACTAAAAGCTGGAACCTGGAACATAGCCAGATGCCCATTAAGTGATTACATGTTTCACTGTTAAGGTAACATATGGACTGTTTAACCCAGCCCTCATTTGTTAGACCCGGCTTTTCTTTCCTATTCAGCAACTATTCACTTCCTTGACATAAAGAATAAATCCCTTTCTCTTGAGGAAGCTTTTAAATTGAATTTTTTACTACTTCATATAAAACTTCGATCTTCTGCTATAAATTATCCCCTCCCTCTGATGAAAGTCTCCATTGCAGTCACCATACTTTTCTGCTGTTCACCCTCGCACACTGCAATCTTCCAACAACTGGCATTCATCCATTTACTCAGATGTGCTGTTCTTGGGCTGATTTTGGTGCCACAACATCTGCTTTGCATTATGCTATTAGCGGCATTTATTTATGCTCTCAATAACTCCAGGCAATTAATTAAACGGTGCTGTCACATACACACTTCTCTTGCTTCTCAGCTGCTGCACCTGTTAGCTCCATTGTTCCTTCCAAGGGGGCTGTCCTAAAATCCTATGTCCGAAAATTTGGCAAACAGTCTAGATACAAAGGGTTTGCTTACATTAAATCCCGCTAGTATTACCAAAGCTAAACAACTGATAGTTTACCAGACTGTTATTGTGTTTGCATAACTACTCCGTATGTGTGGTAAATATCTGATAGAATTAGCACTAGAACACTTACTAGGACAGGTGAAGTTGAGTTTCCAAAACCGATGGTGGTGGAAAGTGGTGTCAAATCACAGCCAACTAATGGTGACCCCACAGGGTTTTCAAGGCAAGAAGAGATGGACAGAGGCGGTTTGCTATTCCATGCCTCTGTGTAGCAACCCTGGACATCTTGGTGGTCTCCCATCTAAGTACACAGCAGGGCCGACCCTGCTTAGCTTCTGAGATGTGATGAGGCTGGGCTAGCCTGGCCCATCCAGGTCTAAGCATATCTATACATAACACCAAGCCTTCTGCAGTGGAATGTCTTCTCAATCAGTACACCAGATTATCACTACTGCAGCCCTGCACTTTGTTACTTACATGAGGATTACCACAACCCTTCCTAGGGAAGCAGTGTGATAACCTGCTTACCCTACTGATGCTGTCACAGCACTCTGCCACACATTCCAGATCAGAAAAATACAGTCACCACTCCATAATCTAACCTTTAATCTTTACTGTTAGGGGAAATGTGGTAGTGTTATGACAATTGTTTGTCCTCCCACACACTACTCACGTCTTATACACTGATACACACTCAGTGGCTTGGGAGCCACACGTGGCTCTTTGGCATGTCACCTGTGGCTCTTCTAAACTCTGCTCCCAAATGTGGCACCCACCCCATGTTCTAGAAAAGTGGCCAGTTTAGGATTTGTGGCTGGCAAGTAGTTTGCACCTTGAAACAGCTGTCACTGAAGGACAGGTAAGCTGTGAGCCTCATGCCAAAGACAGACATAAAGGGCACATCTTTTCCAATGACCCCTCCCCCTCCTCTGTAGCCTCCCCTGCACTCTCATCACAGCCTTCGGGCAGCCATTGTGAGGAAAGCACCCAGGCTGCATGGAAGAGATAGAGTAAAACCACCACAACAGCAGCCACCTGGGAAAAGAGAAAGCTAGCTACAGTGGGGTGGCAATGGCTGTATTCTCCTTTCTCCAAGCAAGTTTGCTCTCCCCTGAGCACTTCAGCCATCTTACTCTATCTGTTGAGTCTCATGCTGAGGACAGAATGGGAAGACAAAGAGAGAGGCCCTTCACCTCACTCCAAATATACAAGGGCTGGCTCAGGTTCAACAGTGGCTAGGAAGGACAACCATACATATGCAGAAGTGCTCTGGTAATTACCGAGATTATATATACCATATATACATAGTCATATACCACATCACTGTATGTATGTGTTTGATGGGGTAATGCACAAGACATACAGTAGTCATATAGCTCTTTTTGCTAATAGAAATTGTGAAAGTGGCTCTCTAGAAGCTATGGAGTGACTACCACTACTCCAGAACTTCTGTACAGGAACATCTTCTCAATCAATGCATTGGGTTATTAGTACTACAGCTGTGAAATTTGTCAATTGCATCTGAAGTAAGATCTGACCAATGAAAGCTTGTTCTAGAACAAATTTTGTTAGTCTTTAAAATGCCAACAGATTTCTGATTTATTCCAGTGTTGGGACGGGTGACTGCACACATGCCAAATTTGCTACGGCAGCAAGGGTGGTCAGAACAAGAAGACAACTGATCAAGTTATATAATCCTAATGCTCATCTGGTTGCGATGTGCCAGATGAATCTATAACTTCACTAACTTAACCATTTTCACATGTGTGGCTGCAGCCACACAGCCCTTTAATGTGGGAGGAACTGCTTTTTCCTCCTGCATTTAAAGGGGCCGTTCACAATGGCCGCGGCTAGTCCCACGCCAAAGCGGGCTCAAATGCAGGTTCCTCCCGTGTTTTCCGACCCTGGGAAAATTGAGTGTTTTCCCCGTGGTCGCGTGAGAAGCCCGCATTTGAGCCGTCTGGGCAGCCCTCTCTCGCAATCATTGCGAGAGAGGGCTGTCCAGATGGTCCTGTCCTCCATTCCCCCCCCCCTTTTACACTTGGGCAAAAGGGGGGGGGAACCCCAAAACTTACCAGGTGGCCGGTAGGGCTTGGGGAAGGGTGCCTCCCCCCCACTGCCACCATTGCCGCCGCCACTTGCCGTTGCTACCACCGCCGCTCGCCTCCTTTTCCGCTGATGTTGCCGCCACCGCTAGCCGCCTCCTCCACCTCCTCCATTGCCACTCGCCGGCACCGCCGCCTTTGCCCGCCATGGTTGGGATGTGTAAACATGCCAACCTGAAATTTAAAAAATCTGGCCCCTTTAAATCCGGGAGGGCTCCCGGATTTTCGGGGCAGTGTGACCACGGCCTGTGTCTATGTCTAAGTAACCTACTTCCAAAGGGAAGGTACATACCTCTCACTGTCAGTCTTCCTACCATAGACATTTGCTATATAAACAAGCTTTCAACAGACACTGTCCTCAAATTCCTCAACTGTCCCCTGCAACCAAGTCAACAATGAAATTCTGTAGACTCCCAAAGATACTGGATTCCAGAGCTTCATAGAAATGCTCACAGGCCCAATGGAAAAAAAACCTTAAGTATTAGATACCCTACTTGTTAAACCAGAGCATGTATTTTTTCCCAAAATGCAAAATACAGCTTTGTAAGAGAAGACTTTTAAATAAAGAATGCTGTTCATTTTTTCCTAGCAAAACAAACACCTGAAGGAGGCACCTGAAGGTTACATTTAAAAAAAAAAATACCGAGGTGACATGCACTGGCTGGTGTACCATCTGAATTTAAGTCAGGGATCTGACTTTAAATAATATTATCTCAATAATGTTATCTCAGCTGTCCTGCTGGGAACTTGCTTCTTCACTCCCACTGGGAAGTTGTATCAGTAAAGGAGGGTTTGGCTGTAGTACTCGAAGCATGTGGCGTTTACCTGGAACCTGACTGCATTGTTAATGAAGCTGAGCTATTTTTTGCAACAGTGATTCTCACTGGCAAGATGTTCATGCTTGTGCTCTCTTTCTCTCTCCTGGCTCATACACTGTCATTTATCATTAGGAGCAATGTTCTTACAGCGAGCATGGCAACATAAATTACTTCTTAGTATCTTGTCATTAATTATTAGTATTATCCTTATTAAATAAAGTGATAGCAAGTACTGAAGGTTCTTAATGCTTTAAGCAAGTCTTTAGAGAAAAAGATTTGGTCTGTTTCTAGATGCTCTACTGGCATGTCTGATCTATTAACGCTAAACCAAACCAAACCATTAATCTCCAAACTGGAAGCAACAGATGCCCACTGGGAAATTATAAAAACCCTGCAGTGCAAACTACTTAATTCCTAGACACAGTCTTCCCCAAGGTCTTACACACACACACACTTAATGGTCCCTCAGTTACACCATGTCACTTCCACAGAGCATTTTCACATGCAAAAGACCCATCTGCCTCCTTGAGTTCTAAATGGTCAAGTCAAAAACTAATTCCACCCATTTATACAACAACCCTGGACCCATGCCCCCTCTAAGCTGTGGAGTCTTGTGAGCAAAAATTCTACTTTGTAACCTACTGGCATTAAAGTTGTGAGCAAGCAATCTGGCTAAATTAGTTTGCTCTGGAGTCATCCTTCCTGAGCAAAGAGAAAAATGTGTGAACTGGAAGCTAAAAACTGTGAGCTAGCTCACACAGACTCAGCTTAGAGGGAACACTGCCCTGGACCCAATTAACTACAGGTCTATCCCTCCAAAAGCAATAATATTTCCTATACATGTAAGTGAGCACTGAATTTCACTTCCCACTGTTATTTTATCAATCCCTTTAATACTATGGAGCAGTTGTGGACACCTTCTAGATGGCATGAAGTATAAAAGTTTTGTTTCTTGCTTTAAAGACTCCATTTAACAAAGTTGCAGAGAACTTAGCTTCATTCTAATTCCTCCTAGTCACTTCTCACCATATGTATCTGAATCAGCATGGTACTCTTGTGATATCTACAGATGAAGAGTTTCCCAACCACCAAAACTCTTAAAAAGACAGATTCTAAGGGGACAACTGAATTCAAGGAAATAATGACTCAGGAAGGAAAAGGTTTTTTTTTAGAAAATATATACTACATTCCTAAGTATGGCTGCTAATACAAGGCAAAAAGTCTATGGCAGGGGTGTCAAACATATGGCCCACAGGCCAGATCCGGCCCCCACAAGCCTCCAATCCAGCCCAAGAGCAACTGACTCTGTGCTGCTTCCTGCTTCTAACATCGCAGCTCATTTTGGCCAGTCTCTTCTATTTCCTGCTTCAGAGGAGGGAAAGAAAATCTTCCCTCAATTGGCTGAGGTTTCCTCCCCCCCCCCCCCCCCCAGGGAGGGAGGGGGAAGGAAAGAGCCAGAGAGACGGAGGAAAATGGCGTCTTGTGAGACTTTTAAGAAGACCAGCAAAGTTTTATTTCAGGCATAAGCTTGTGTGTGCAAGCACACTTTCTTCTTCAGAAACAGAGGGAAGAAAAGAGCCAGAGGGAGCATGCAAGAGAGAACGTCTCCTGTGTTTAAAACCAAAACCATTTTATTCCAGATATGTGTGTGTGAGAGAGGGTCCTGTGTTTAAGACCAAAAACATTTATTCCAGGTATAAGCTTTTGTGGGCAAGCACACTTCTTCAGGGGGGGAGGGGGGACCCAGAGACAGTATGCCAGAGAGAGGGGGGAGGGAGTCCCATGTCACTTGCAGACATTCCCCTTTCCATTTCTAACAGATTGGGGGTGGGGAGACAACAGCACAGCTTCCTTATTAGTGAAAGGGAGCAAGAGTACACCAGCACCTTAGTGACTAACAATTTGTGGCAGGGCATGAGCTTTCATGAAGCACTGCTCACTTCTTCAAATACAGCTGAAATGTGAGTCCATCTGTCCTTATAACTTGGAAAATTAAATGATTTCAAATGCCAAATGACAATAGCAGGCATTGGTAATGAGAGAAGAAACCCAGGTCTCCATTCAGTCCAGGAGTTTGCATTGTCTTGAGCTTCATGATCAGTAGCAATTCAGTAGACTATCTTTCTCATCTCCCTTTGAAATTCCTTTGTAAGAGAACTGCTACTCTTAGATTAGCATCTGAATGCCCTGGATTCCTGGAAGGTTAAAATGTTCCCCCACTGGTTTTTTAATATTGTGGTTTCTAATAGTAGTAGAAAGAATCCAATAGCACCTTTAAAGACTAACAAAATTGTGGTAGGGTATGTGCTTTTGTCAGTCACTACTCACTTCTTCAGACTTATTTCCATTTATTCTTTGCATCCTCCTGGACTGAATCCTCCTGTACCAAACTGAGACCTAGGTTTCCTGTCTCATTACCAATGCTGATACCTCCACGCCTCTGCATATCACACCAATGCTGATATCTCCACCCATGTGCATATCACACCTAATCCAATCACACCTACTATTGTCTTCCAGCATCTGAAATAATTTTTATAAAGTTTATATCTCCGGTACCTTGTTTTACATTTTATGGCACACACTGCCCAGCCCAACAAAGTGATATTTATGTTGGATCCCGCCCTCGTAACAAATTAGTTCAACACCGCTGGTGAATAAGGATCTGGGCTGTTTGATATTGAAAGGTGTTTGGAAATGTATATATACACACACAAGTGGATCTTTCAAATCTGCCTTTTATTCAGTGAAAATATAACAAAGATGGTCCACCAATGACATCTTACATAACAGAGCTTAGCTAAAATATCTAAGACTTCTGGTGGTTTATGCAGGTATTGTAAATCCTTCCATGTAGAATTTTTACATATGTAGTAGTTATATGAACAACTCAAAAGATTTTGGGGAAAGATAGTAGACTTGTTAAAACCAAGTTTAGATTACGAGGTTCCACTCGAACTGGAGATATTATTGCTAAATTACTTTTCACTGATTTCTACAAGATTACCTGCTGTCTTAAATTTAATTACAGTAGCTAGAATGATTTTTGCCCAACTGTGGAAACAGGATACACTCCCTAGGATACAAAACTGGTCAAATGAAACAAAAGACATACATTCTAATTAAACTGACTGCTTTACAAAAGAGTTTAGATATGCAGCAAGTTGGTGCAATATGGCATCCAGTCATACAACAGATGGAAGGTGAGTGTTTATAAAATAAGTTTTCCTCTTACCAGCTAGTAACACTGTGGTACTTATGTATGATTATATGCTCATATACTTTGCTTGATGCTGTTAATTTTGGTCCTTCATAGCTGCTCAAAGTATGCACATTCAAAAACTTGTTATAGTCAGGATTGTCAGAACTTGTTGTTCTCGGAATTGTGTGTGTAATACGTTGATTCATATTCTTTTCTAAGGAGAGGCGGAAAGTGCCTTCAAGTCACAGCTGATTTATGGCAATCCCATAGGATTTACAAGGCAAGAGAAGTTCAGAGATAGTTTGCCATTGCCTGCCTCCGCATCATCATGACCCTGGTATTCCTTGGGGGGGGTTCCCCATCCAAATATTAGCCAGGGCTGACCCTGCTTAGCTTCCAAGATCTGATGAGATCAGACTAGCTTGGGCCATCCAGATCAGAGATAGTACTCTTTGAAATAACACTGCACAACAGCACCTCCTCAAAGGATCTCAGAACATGGGCAGGAATATATCGGTGGAAGATGTCCTTCTGGTACTTTGGACCCAAGCCATTTAGGGCTCTAAACATCAAAACTCTCTCTCTGTATCGGGCATGGAAAAAACTGAAAGCCAACACAGCTAATAAACACAAGCTTGTGCTAAGATTGTGATGGCCACATTTCTGAGCTAGCTGAACTTCCTGGACCATCTTTAAAGTTAGCCCCACACAGAACACATCACCACTGTCCAATCTCAATGTTACCAAAGGCAAATATGATAGTGACATCTGCTTCAAGCCAGTGGTTAATTAACCTGAAATGCAGGATTTTACATTTAGGTCAAACAAATTCCACATTACATACCTATCAGCATACTTCTCTTGGGAGAAATGTCTTCAGGCCAGCAAGGAACACAGGCAAGACTGAATTAACTAGCTACAACAATAAGCCAATTAACAGTAAGTATCTATATAATTGAACAACTCAGACAAAGAGTGAACCAGAAGAGCTGGATTTCTGTAACTGAATGTGTAAAAAAAAAAGTGCTGTTTTGTCTATAAAAGAGTTTATGATGACATTCATACTGGAGACAAAGCTGGTTTAGTGGGAGCATTGCTGCGTTTATAGTCCACAGATTCCCCCTGAGGAAGCTTAATGCAAAACACACAGGGAGTATTACTATTTTGGAATAAAATTTCCATTCCACTGCACCATGGTTTTTCCTCCTCCTCTAAGAAAAGAGCTGGGCATCTCTGGTGCAATGTGGCAGGACAGCTGGTAGTGGGTTAGAGTGATGGACTAAGACCTGAGAAACCAAGGTTCAAATCCCCCCTCTGCCATGGAAGCTTGCTGTGCGACCTTGGGCCAATCACTCCCCGTCAGCCTAACCTACCTCACAGGGTTGTTTTAAGAATAAAATGGAACAGAGGAGAATGTTATAAGCCACTTTGAGTCCCCATTGGGGAGAAAAGTAGGATATAATGAATAAACAAACTTTAATCACAAGAATGGGATGTAGGCAAATGTTCACTGTAAAGCAAATGTGAAAAAAACTTGGTGTAATGAGAACATCACTGGTTAATAAGCTAGATACACTCTATGTCAGGGGTCCTCAAACTACAGCCCGCGGGCCACATGCGGCCCGCCAAGGGCATTTTTCTGGCCCGCTGGGTGTGCCGCTGCCTGTCCTCCAATTCCCAGCAGCACACAAAGCAGCAGAAAAATTGCAGCCAACTCGTCCTGGGCCACATGACAAAGCCCCGCCCCCCTGCTTCCAGTCAGCCAGGAGGAGGCAAAAGGAAGACTGGAAGAGGGTAAGTGTGGGGTGGCAGGCGCTCCGGCTGGCCCCAAGTCTCCTAGCCGGCTGAGAGGCCTCTCAGCCGGCTAGGAGACTTGCGCCAGTCCCAAGAGCCGGGCGGGGGTCTTTTTCGAGGCTTTTTGTGCTGCTGGGAATCGGAGGGGGAGAGAGAGAGAGAGAGAGGTTTCTCTTTCCCATCATGATGCCTGCAGTAGTGGAGTTTCAGGGAGAAGCAGCTGGGGGCTTGCTGCCTTAAAAAGTTTGTGAGGATGCCGAGTTCTTTGTTTCTTCGGAGAGGGAAAGAAAACAGCCCCGTCAACGGTGCCTTTTTGCGCACCTCCCCCCCCCGCGCGCCTTCCCTACCCACAAAATAACCAAAGAAAAAGCCCATCTTCATAGGGGTTTTTTAAAAACTATAGTCCGGCCCTCCAACGATCTGAGGGACAGTGAACTGGCCCTCTGTTTAAAAAGTCTGAGGAGCCCTGCTCTATGTACTTCATGAATCTTCACTAAACATTGTGTAACATACTAATAGACAGAAAACAGTACACCAATATTAACGTAAACAAGGTGGTGTGCATTTTCCAAAATGATTCAGGAGTCTATATAGAACTCTAAAACATATCTACTCAAAATCAAGCACCATTAAGTTCAATAAGGTTTATTCCTATGTGCACATTATACAGACTTCACCTAAGAGCTTCAATAAAGGTACATAGCCTGTAGATACAGAAGTTGGGAAATGGTAATTCCATGGTACATAAAAATTCCCCACTATGGCAAAGACGGTGACCTGATAAGGAGCATTTTCTAAGGCTCCAGGCCTTTCTTGCTGTGGGTCAAACAATGCCAGGAAAGGAGGGGATTTACTTCTCTATCCTAACAGGTATGTGAACACACCCGGGGGGGGGGGGTGCCTTGATAAGTCAGGTTTCCACCTGGGGTCTGGAAATATCAAGGGCAGCTGAGATAAGGAGGGCTTTTTGCCAATAATGTCAGCTGACCCCAACCAATCTTGTTCTTTTTATTCCTTTTTCCTAAATGAATTTGGATTAAGTAATCTTTGCAAGATTTTGGACTCTTGGAACTGCGATATTCTGGATATTTTTGGACTTCCGTAACTGCAATCATAATTGAAAGACTGGCAGTCTTCCAGCAGCATTTGAAGTCAGCTTCCAATATAAAGTGGTAAGAGGGACCATCTTCAAATATGTATGGCTTTTGGAGCAAAGCTTCTGATAAACTATGATCTTTATTTATTGAACAAAGATTTATGTAACCATTTTTAAAGAATTTTATTTTGGCAGAACAGCACCTGGCTGCTTTCCAAGAAAATCTCAGCTTCAATAACAGAGCAAAAATACTAAGTGAAGCTCTTTTTTATATTATTTACTCTGTGAAATATATAATTGGTTGTTTTCATTTTTACTTTTACTCTCTTATCTTTTTATTCATTTATCTTTGATGATAGATGTTTGTTTGAGGCGTTCAGTGTTTTAGCTGTGACATGACACAGCAGGGATTAATAAAAGTCAGTTTCACCAGACAGTCGGTGAAAGACAAGATCTATTCATTTTCCTTTGTTACATATTTTCCTATTTGGACATGTGAAATTTTCCAGAATGAAGAACAACATGAAAACATTGGGGAGGGGGGGGTTTCCTGAAGACCTTAGCTGAATCAGCATACTAGTAAAAAAAACTAAGACACTTTTTTCCTCTATTTCCTTGTTGCTCCCCCTCCCTTTCTCCTCCCCGCTTCTCATTTATCACCTCTCCCCCCTAATTTATTATATTATAATTTTTTTAATAATACTTTTAGGTTTTTAACAATATATAAAATTAAACATCCAAAAACAATATCCATAATAAATTTAGATGAGCCATTGTAACATCTGTTCTAATACAACCAATTGAAAAACTTGGCAAGATGCATATATAAATGCAACAATTTGAAGAAAGAACTCAAAAGTCCATTCAAGATTCAAGAAAAGAACTTTAAAGAATACCCAGAGTATTCAGAGAAATATTAAATACCCAGAGTATTCAGAGAAATATTAAAGAATACCCAGAGTATTCAGAGAAATATTCAAGAATTTGAGGAAAGAACCAAGACGAACATTCAAGAAGTATGTCAAGAGCTATCAACTGTACTATCAGAAATTAATTTAAAATTACAAGAACACACACAAGAAATTATAAAGAGAAGCAAAAAGATAATGACACACATTTAGAAAGGCAGGGTCTTTGGATTGAGAAGGCAGAAGAATTGAAATCCTGGAAACCCAATGCAAATCTAATAATCTGCACTTTAGAGGAATCCCAGAAGATTTTGGTAGGCCAAATTTGAAAAAATCTTTTGTGATTTACCTCAGAATAACTGGAAGATTTAGAGTGAATTCAAGATTTGCATTCAAGAATAAGCTACATCAAGATATACTGGTTCAATTCACCTACAAGAAAACATGAGGCACAATACTAAAGAACCAAAAGAAATCACCACTCAAGGTTGCGGGAAAAGAAATTCAGATCTTTCAGGATATACCAACAAGTGTGTAAAGAAAAGGAAAGACTTTAACCTTTTGAGACAGATTTTATAAAATAAATAAAATATCATTGGAAAATACCATTTGCTATAGAGCAATTTTTTCCAAAAGGAAGAAAAATAATCATAACAGAGGAACAAGCTAAGCAATTGGCCAAAGAACTGCAAGCAGAGGACTTACATAGAGGAACAGAAGGAGACTCTCCAAGTAATTCAAAGCAATATGCTAGTAGCTCAAAGCAAAGTTCACAGACCAAAAACAAGCACAGAAAAGGATAAACTGGTTGTGGCAATAATATTAGGGCAAAATGGATACATTAAAAACAGTATCAATAAATATCAATAGACTCAATTCTCCTTCAAAGCGCACACAAAATCTTCAACCAACTGAAACAAAATGCTAATATTATGCCTACAAGAAACTCATATAAAAATACAAACATTTTAAACAAAAAGCGTACCTTGCTTCAGCACAAAATAAAAAATGTGGCCACTTACATAAACAACCCACAGAAGTACAAGAAGAATTAAGAGACTCCAATGGAAAGATACCAAGTTTTAAAAATGAGACTCCCAGAAGGCAAAAGAAGTAAAATAGCCAACAATATATACACCAAATGAGGCTAAAGTTAGATTTTTTTGAATTTCGCCCCCCCCCCAAACAACACTAGATTTCCAAGATGAGGAAGTAATGATTCTTGGAGATATGAATGGAGTACTAGACCCAAAAAGACAGATCAAGGAATATTAGAGGGGGGAAATTACCTAAAAATGTACTTCACATGGAAATGCTGGAATTAGAAGTCTCCTGGAGGACCAAACATCGAAAGGGCAGAGATTTTTCCTTCTTTTCAGACAGACCACAAACATACCCAATATCAAAAAGCTTGACAATGAATTTTTAAAAGTAGAGATTCAACCAAAGACATTTGCAGACCATAATCCTATAACAGTAGTCTTGCAATTGAATAGAGAACCAAGAAGAAGATGGAAACTAAATGATACTTTTTTACTACAAGAAGATGTAGAAAAATAAGTGTAAAAAAGATTTGGAAGAGGTTTTTTAAAAAAAATAAACAACACAGAAGGAATGACCCCAGCTACAATTTGGGAATCAAACAAAGCTTTTATTAGATGAATTCTACTAGCAGCTGCTGTTTTAAAAAAGCCAGAAAGGTTAGAATAAACAGAGATAATAACAGAAAAAATTCAGAGATTGGAACAAGAACATAAAAACATAATAAACACACTAGCAGAGATTAAACAATTAAAAAATTAAATATATTAGAAGTAGAAGAGGTAAAGGAAAAAATAGAGTTTCTAAAACAAAGATATTTTGCACATGCAAATAAACCTGGCAGATATCTGGTATATTATCTCAGGAAGGAAAGAGAAAAAAGAGTAGTAACAGGTGTAAAGAAAGGAAACCAAGTCATATATGCAGAAAAAGAAATACAGGAACAGTTTATCAGTGTCCTCCCAGGATTATACAAAAAGAAGTTTGTTTCAGAAGAAAAATAAGAGAATATTTAAAAGACATCCTGATTGCAAAGTCAGAACATAGAAAAATATTAAATCAAACAATAACAATTCAGGAAATCTCTCAAGCAATAAAGAACATGAAGAAGGATAAAGCACCAGGACCAGATGGGTTGACAGCAGTGTATTATAAACGTCTTGAAGACATATTAATCACTGTTTCAAAAAGTTATGAACAAGATAAAAGGAAAAAAGACATTACTCCCGACATGGCAAGATGCATATATAAATGCTAAAATTTATTTATTCAATCATTCATTCATTCAATTTATACCCCGCCCTCCCCCCCGCGGCAGGCTCAGGGCGGCTTACATGAGAAGTAAATATATAAATAACAGTTGAACATAAACAGGGTAGTGATGCATCGCTACCATAGTCTTATAGACCTATTTCTCTGTTGAATGTAGACTACAAATTTTTTCCCACAATAATGGCAGAAAGATTAAGAAAATGCCTACCGAATTTTATACACTCCAACCAAGCAGGATTTGTACCAAAGAGGTACCTGAAAGATAATACAGAATTTATAATAGAGGCAATCAAATTTGTGAATAACAGAAAGAAAGCAGGGCTTTTATTTCTAGATACAGAGAATGCGTTTGGCAACCTTTCTTACTGAATGTTTTACAAAATATGGGCTGTGATCCTGCATTTTAGAGCTGAATGCAAGGAATATACTCGAACCAAGATCAAAGATTTTAATTAATGGGAAACTAACAGAAGGAATTTCAACCGAAAAAGGGACATGTCAGGGATGTCCTTTATCCCCTTTATTATTTTTACCAGCAATAGACATTTTAGCTACAAAGATTAGACAAGACGACAGAATTGAGGGAATAAAAGTGGATGATGCAGAGTTCAAAATGAAAAGTTATGCAGACAACATGGTTCTAATAGTCTTGAACCCCCAGAAATCATTGCAATAGGTCACTGAACATATTGAAGAATTTGGATCCCTATCAGGCTATAAAATTAACAAAAATACCAAAAATTGATAATGAATTTTTTACACAACAATAAGAAGAGATTGCTCATTTCCCCAGTAGAAGCTCATTATGATAAGAATACAAGAAATAAAAATGATTTTTAATATATGGCATAATGATAAACATTCAAGGGAAAATCATGTCTTAACAAGACACTAAAGATGAAGATATAAACATTCAATGGCCAATACATTATTGATAACTCTCAAGACTAAAGGAGATCATGAGTACTGAAGGTAGAGTTCTAAGAGATGCAACTGAATTTGAACAGCTGATTATAAAACAAAACAAGCATTTACTATGATGCACATATAAGCTTTTACTCCATCTAGAAATGGAAGATGAACAAATGAAAAAAATGTATGATTAAGGAGATGCAAAAGCTTAAAGAACAGATATCTATGCAACAATGGGAATTACATACGGACAGATATTCAAAGGACATTGAGAAAGCACATAAAGGTCGTGGCCACACGAGCGAGATAATCCGGATGGGAATCGACACAAATTTGCGCCACATTTGCATGATCACACAGGTCCGTGGACCTGCGAAGGCGAATCACCGCTGCGTGATCACAAGCAACTGTGGGCGAGTTGTTTTTTTTCCCCGGCCGTTTTCGATTTGCTTATTCGCTTAAACAAGGGATTGATGAATTGCCTCTCCACCCTGGGGGTCATCCGATGATGCGAATACTGGGGGGGGGGGAGAAAAAGCCGATTCCCGACGCCACACGTTTGCGCTGCCGCTATCACACAGGGAAAGTCCGGCTCCAGGCCGTTGCAAACCATTTGATACTGTCTTTTCACTGGTAGCTTTTTACGCTGATTCCCCGCCGGCTCAAAGCGGCTTGCGACAGTTTGACAACAGTTGTGGGATGCTTCCCAGATGTGCCGGTGTGATCGTGTCACTTTGAGTGAGCCGGCGGGGAATCGTCCCTCTCGCGTCGCAAATGGGTGCGTATGATTGCGCCCAAAAACTACAAAGAAAAATGCTGGAATGTCATGGATGGAACCTTCTTTCATATGTGGTGGACTTGTAAAAAAAAGCAAAAAAGATATAGGAAAGAAATACACAAAAAAAATGCAAACTATATTAGTTTAAATTCCCAATGGAAGCCAAGAGCATGCTATTAGGTGTTCTGCCTAACAAATTACCAAAAACTTTAGAAGAGCTATTCAAATACATAGTGACAGCAGCTAGAATTACTTACACAGCAAAATGGATACTAGACGTCAGTCCACCTTTAGAAGAATAGGAAAATTAACATGCTGAATGTATAGTAATGGCAAAATTAACAACCTCTTTGAGAGATAGGTCTATTATGAAATTTGAGGAAAGATGGAGTGTACATTATGTGTATTACGCTAGCGGGAGACAAACTTAAAATGAGAAAATACCATCTACAAATGTATGGTAATGAAATAGAAGTAGAATTAAAATCTGTTCCAAATGTAATATCCCAAATAAAAATGGGTTCTCTATATGAGATATATAACAGACTTTCTTTTACACCATGATCTACTACTTATCTATTAAAGGTTCTAATATGTAAAAGTGGCAAAAATATGTTGAATACGTAGTAATGAAACCAGTGTAGTCAAAATACATATGTTATGAAGCTTGAGACTTAAAACTTAAAATATTAATACAACTGTACCCCAACAGAAATAAGAATTATTGTATTTTATAAATAATACCTTAAAATTATAATGAAGGGGATGAAAAGGAAATTATTCTGTCCTATACATTATGCACTACATGATTGTCTTTGACAAACGTTGCTATGTTATATAACCCATTTTTTCTTTTTCCCTTTTTCTTTCCTGTACCTCCACAGTTTTTCTAAAATAAATAAATAAATCCCCCACTATGACAAATAATTACACTTCTGATTTTACCATGTTATGCGAGGGATTAGTGGGGAAAGTGCAGCTGTATTTTGGGATACTGCATACAGTTGTGGTCACCATAAGTGCTGAAAAAGGGTAAACAAAGTTCTAAATGGGTTTGAACACATTCCCTGCAAGAAAAGAAAGCTTTGTGGGGCTTATTTGTTTACAGAGAAGATGGGGTGAGGGGTTTGATGGAGGTTTATAAAATTACATATAGAGGTTTATACAATTATTGTTCTTCAAAAGGAGAACTCTCTCCAATACTAGATTTTCCAGGCACCCAATGAGGTTGATGGGCAATAGATTTAGGACAGATAAAGCAACTACTTCTCACACAGAATATCTGCCTTGTGAAATCTGCTGCCATTAGATGTGGTGACAACCATTCATTTAGAGGACTTCTAAAGAGAATGAGACAAATTCATGGAAATTAGATTCACCAACAGCGATTAGCTAAAATGATTAAACAGAACTGCCATTTAACAGTTTGAATACCAGTGCTGGGGGGCGGGCTAACGCCAGAGGAAAGCTTTGGCCTACATGCTGTGCTTTTGGCTTTCCAGAACATCTGGTCAGCCACTGCGTAAAACACAATGCTATGCTATATAGACTACTGGTCTGATACCATACAGCTGTTCTTGTGATCTTAAAAGAGAATGTACTAGCTCAAAAATGCTATCTGAACTTGCAAGTTTACAGTTTCAGAGTGGAGGACAATAATGCAGAATGTTGCGGGTAGAAAGCTGGTACCAAAGAGCCAATAACAACAGCAGCCCAGGGAAACCCTCTAAAGCAATCACCATGTGGAAAGCTGTCTACATGGACCATTATCAGGTGCCTCAGAATTTGTGTTCAGAGAAAACTAGAAATTGAGGGATGAAAAGACACAGCACCAGGTGGTAAGCAGAATTGGGCCAAGCTGGGAAAGAGGAACACGAAGACGTCAAGGGGAAGGGGTAGTCCAAGTTCCAGAATCTCAAAGGGGTTTGTGTGTGTAGCGTTCCACCTCACAGATGACTGGACCTCCAATCCAGAAGCTGCCCAGTAAAGCTCCACTCAGAATATATTTGGAGCAACTGATTTGCTTTTGAAGACACAGGAAAACCCTCCTTTTTTAACAATGGCTGGAACCTAGCCCAATGTTTCTCTAGGTGGATGAATTTCTGCCCACAGAGTGTGACTTTCTTGCCTCCCACCATCCCACTACAGGCCAAAATGCAGCATTTCAGGGGCCACTTTTGGCTGCAGCAGCAGGAGGGAAGCAAGAAATTCAAGCTCTGTGGGAGGAAATCCTTCCACACAGGGAAATGTTCAGCTGGATCTCATGGGAACCCCCATCATTCCACCTGTCACATTATTTTTTTTCTGTGAAAGAACAAACAGGAAAAACCCTGAAGCTGATGGCTAACTGACCCACATTCAGTAAAAAGTGCAATGTATTTACAACAATGTATCAGTTGAAGACCATCTAGGAAGAAGCAATGCATTAGTACCTGCCAAGTAGCATTATTAAGTCTTTGCAGAATCCCCCCACCACCACCACCGCTCTGCAGGATGCAGAAAGGAGCTCAGGATGCTTTTACCTGGAACTACAGAAATCAGCCAGCTAGCACTTTTGCCATCAAAACATGTGGAGTGAGGAAAGGAGGAGGAACACAGCTTTTTGTACCAAGGAAAGAATAGCAATATGACTTCTTTCAGGCCATTTTGAGCCATGTTTCACCTGGTCTTTAAAATAAGGCAGCAGCTGATATACAGAAAAACAGGACAAACACAGTGTGTTTTAAGTAGGAGAAGCAGATTGATCTATTTTACAGCTGAAATGACTCAATGCACCATTTTCATTTGTGCTTTAATTTTCTAAATAAATGCACCACATTTGGGCCTGTTAACCAAAGGAAAAAATCATTTTACTACAGGAATCTAACCATGAAAGGCTGTCAATGCACAAGGATAATAGAGGTTCATGCAGATACATGCTCTCTAAAGCATGGATAGAAGCATTTGAGCATTTCAGTGTTTAATTATCACTATTATACACACGCACATGGTTTCTTGACACAGTTATTTCAGCCTCAGCTTCAAGCCTCCAGCATTAGAAAACACTTGGACCCAAACTGTGCCAGTTCCAAAGCAAATTCTCATTTTAGTGTTTAGGCTTTCGCTAGGAATTTTCCTCTAAATACACCCTCAAACTGGAGAGGAGGGTGTTCTCACTCATCACTCCAACTCCTATTTGGGCTGAAGCAATCTGTTCTTTCACTTTCCATAATTGCTAGCATGTCTGACTTAGCTATAATTACTGCCACTATTGTTACAACATTTTTGCAGGCTTAGCCGTCTGGCCCCCTCATCAGTAGTTGGACAGGCCTGTTATTAGGCTCTTTTCTATTCCACATTAGCAGAAGGCCTGCACCAAGGCCATTTTCCTGTGTGCTAAGAGTTGCAGAAAGCCAGCTTCAGAGAGACTTTCCAAATAGCTATCTGGCTGTGGGTAGGTGTGTATCTGGTGCGTACAGCAACATAATCAAGTAATAAGCCCCGCACACTTTGTAATGGCTATCATCCAACATAAGAGTCCTCTCCAAAAATTTTCCTGCTGCTTCCTTTTTGCCTCTCAATTTCACAGGTGCATCTACATTACTTCTGCCGTAACACCCATCAACTTTAATGAACTATTTATTGTGTACACAGAGAAGAACAGGTGCTACAGAGACTGGGGAAGGCTGCATGGGAGGGAAGGGTCAAGGTTTTTCTCATTATTTGTATCTGAACATACCATAAGTAGTTTGGGCAGTCCACACCTAACACTATTAGAGCACCACTTTTTAATATGAAAACCAGTACCTCATTAAACAGGTGATCACTTTCCCAGAGATCCTTGGCCACTATCCCCTCATCTGGGACACTAGTCACCATTCATCTTTCCCAGCTTACTTTCTCTCTGAAGAAACACTGGAATGCAACTCACTTAATGCTACTTACATACTTACAGCAAAGAGCATTTTAATAGTAACTAGTCACTAACATACAACCATGACAAACTTCAACAAAAGTAGTCGGAAAAAATGCCAAAAAAGTGCTAATGTCTGTACAGGGTCATTAAAACAAAGTCTGAGTCCAGTGCCACTGGACTCAAACGTTGTTCTATTGCTTCAGACCAACATGGCTACCCACCTGAATCTACAAAGTCAGTAGTAAGTCTATCTCTTGGTGTATCTCCTGAAGTTTCCCTACACTCCCAGTCACCTTTAAACCACTCAAGTCTTGCCTTTAACCTTACTTTGTCACAATCTCCAAGAAGACAAGCAGCCTATTTTCCCATTGGTACACACTGGCGAAACCAGATATTTTTTTGGCTTCAGTAAGACAGTAGGGTATCTAGCTGCCAGAAATACGGCCACTGAGCTTTAAGAATACCCCATGGCACACAGACCATCCCTGGCATGCACCCTGACACTAAAACAGAAGACTGGGGGAAACATTGCACTTTATGCCTTATCTTCCTAAAAAAAACCCAAAACTGTGTAGGAAATGACACTAATCAGCATGTGCCACAATCACACACACACACACACACGTGTATAGCCACACTTCTATATGGGCCACACTTCTATTTATGGCATCTTCCTGACACATATGCAGGTGTCACTCCGTTCTCCAACGACCAGAGGGGAAATGATGACCCATGCTTGCCTCTCTTCCCTTCCTTCGAGATGACACGACACCTCCCCGGGAGTGCTTAAGGGACCTTCACCCTCTCGCCCAGCAAGAGGAGCGCTCGGTGCGACTCCGCCCTCCCCCCAAGCACGAGGAAGAGGGGGAGGAAGGCGTGAGCCTGCACGGGCACTTCCCAAACCATTGCTGCTGCTGCTGCTCCCTCGAGTCAGCCCTCGCCCGCCTTTTGCCCCCTGCCTGACCTGTAGGCGCTGCAGGTACGAGGCCGGCACGTAGCCCGTCTCCCCGGAGCCCGCACGGGTCACCAGCCACCAGTGCTGGTTACTGCGCTCCAGCAGCAGGAAGGTCTCGCCGGCGGCGAAGGCCAGAGAGCTGGGCTCGGCCGAGCGGAAGCCGTACAGGGCCCGGTACATGGTGACAGGAGAAGGAGGCAGCCGTCCACACAGACACACACCAGCCCGGACAGGCCCGGCGGCCAAACAGTGCAGCTGCCGCCGGCTCCGGGTGTAAACACCGCTCCGCACGCTCCACCCCTCCTCCGGGCCTGCGTCGGCGTCATCGCGTAGCCACGCCCCTCCCCTCGTTCTCGAAGGGTCTGCGGGGCTGAGGCGCCCCCTGCTGGACGGCTTTGGGGACTGTGGCCGCCCCTGGGATTAATGGCGGGTAGCGCCTTCCTTTCCTTCTCCCGGCGCGTTCAGACGACTAGCCCCGTCGTTGAGTGACGGACGGGCTAGGTTCAGTCTCTCCCTCAGAGCAGCCAATAAGAGCGAACAGAATGTTGAGAGGCGGAGGCTCGAAAATCAGCCGATCAAAGTTACGCAGTAGGGAGAAGAGGAAAGCTTAAGGGATGAGGTGGGAAGGGTTTTTCTGACTGTAAGGAACTGTTTTACAAAAGCTGCTTGGAACAGGCTGAAATTAGTAAATTTGTAACCAAAGGATCGCAGCTGTAGAAACAGGACCTCAGTTCAAAAGTTCAGGGGAAGTGAAACCTTGTTTCTTATACTTTACTTTCTTCAGTGCTCTGTTCATATCATAAATAAAAGCTTTTTTGTTTGATTAACCCTGTGGGTTGCACGTCTGAGGGGAAGAACCACAGTCTATATTTATATATGTGTGTGTGTTATATAAACATAATATATATTATTTTATATAATACTTCAGTCTATATATTACTGGATATGAAGGTATGGTGGCAGCGGGTGATTGAAACTGTGTTTGAGTCCTAACCCTAATAGTTCTGTGTGAGTGAGGGCTGATTATTAAAGGGGAATGGGCTACCCTGTCTGTGGATGTCTCTGGGAGTGAGAGAGAGGACCTGAGATACAAGATAGTCAGGACTCTCTGTAGATTTTAACAGGGCTTTTTTTGTAGAAAAAGCCCAGCATGAACTCATTAACATATTAGGCCACACCCCTGACATCTCAGTTCATTAGCATATTAGGTGGGGGGGCTGAGAAAGCACAGGGCAGGCATGGGGAGGGAAAGAAAGGCATTTTCAACGTGTGTCGGCTCCCTGACTGCCCTTTTCCAGCTGCCACATGTCAGTTAGAGAAGGGAAGGCAGAGAGAGGCTTTTCCTTGTCAATTTCACTCTCAGCTGACTGGTGGAGAGTGAAATTGACAAGGAAATCCCATGGGCTCCCCAGAGGAAAAGAGAACATTTTAACATGCCGCCTTTCTGTCTTGTGTGTAATGTGGGGAGGGCAGCATGCCAGAGGTTTTGGTTGTAGGTGTGGCCAACTCAGGAGCCAGCCAGAACTCCATTCCTGTGCGTTCCTGCCCAAAAATAGCCCTGGATTTTAAAAGAGACAAGAGGGGTGGCGAGTGTGACATCCTGACCTATGTATAACCCATAACCTGAAAAATAGAGCTTGTATAGGTGGCAGGCAGTGTTCCCTCTAAGCTGAGTTAGTGTGAGCCAGCTCACAGTCTTTTAGCCTCTGGCTCACACATTTTTGTCTTAGCTCAGGAAGGATGGCTCCAGAGCAAACTAATTGATGCAGTAGCCAAATCGCTCACTCACAACTTTAATGCCAGTAGCTCACAAAGTAGAATTTTTGCTCACAGGACTCCACAGCTTAGAGGGAGCATTAGTGGTAGGTAGGCACTCTGTGTGAGTGGAGACCGCTATGTACAAGGGGCCAACTATATGGAAGTATGATCTTTTTTCTCAAAGTAGAAGAAACAGAGAAAATATGTTCATGTGTGAAAATTACTTGTTACTTCTCTTTTGCTGTTTCCACACCACAATCATTAATCTCCCTAGGTTTCAATTTTGAAGCTTTTTCTTTTCATTCCATGTCATCACAATATAACAACTCATTGTTAACTTTGGCAGTTGCCCAGAAGAAAAGTCAAACTTAATTAAGTTCTTATTTACTCATAGTGTGTGCTTTTCAGAAGTGTCTGATTTAAAAGTACTAAAATAACAGTTGCCCCCATCTGATGTATATAAAAGCCCTAATGCATTGACACTTTCCATCTCTCCCATTGGCTGTGCTGTGTGCTCTATCAGCCATTGGCTCATCAACTGCTACTCAAGAGTACTTGCGTGCCATTGGCTAGATGCTGGATCTGCTCCTCTTGCCCACCCACTGCCACCTCAGCCACTGTTCCTTGTCAGAATAAACTACAAAAACGGCTGTCTCTCCTCACAAAGAAACCTCTGCGTCTGGCTGGCTACTGAAACTACTATTCCCTGTTCAGTAAGAGTCTTCTACTGCTGCTGCTTCTCCTGCTTGACTCCTCCAAGGCTGGCTAGCTACTGAGGTGAGCCAGCAGCCATCAAATCATTCCCTTTTCCTCCTACTGTTGGGCTAATTTCCCCCTCACTGGCTGTTGCTAGGCAACCAAGCTTGGTTCTGTCAGTAAAAAGGCCTTTCCAGACCTACTTTGGCCTTTGTGGGGAACTCACTGGGGCCAGTCCTGACTAGGGTTGACAGCTCCAGGTTGGGAAATTCCTGGAGATTTTGTAGTGGAGTCAACAGGCCAGAGTTTGGGGACGGGAGAGGCCTCAGATGAATAGGATCCCATAGTGTCCACCCTCCAAAGTAGTTATTTTCTCCAGGGGGAGAGAAAGATCTGTTCTCTGGAGTTCAGTTGTGATACTAGGTGATCTTCAGGCTCCACCTGGAGACTGGTTACCCTAGGCCTGGCAGTGTCTTCTGGGTGACTTGATGACACCTGACTGGCATAATTTTATGAGGCCTGGTTGCTTGCTCCTGTTCACCAGTAGCAGCCCCCACAGATAGTCAGTGTGGCGTAGCAGTGAGCGATTCAGAGCAGGGTCTGCCAGACCCAGGTTATTGCTGTAGAAGCTGAGTGGGTGATCTGTACTTTCAGCTAATCTACTTCACAGGGTTGTTGTGCAGATCAAAAGGGGAGAGGAGAATGGTGTAACCTGCTTTGTTCCCCACTGTGGAGAAAGATGGTACTTTTCCTCCTGGGGAACCACTGTTGCCAATATCCAGGTGAGGGCTGGAGATCACTCAGAATTACAACACAGATGATGTCATGAACCAGTTTCCACACTGAACCAAAGGAAGATACGAAAAATCTTCCCAGGCTGAAGAATCTGCTGCTGGTATGACTAAAATTAGGTAAACAGGCACACTCTGCTCCCTTCACCACCAGTGGATGTTCCTTTCTTTGGGAAATGAAAGGTTGCAGGAGCTTTGAGGATAATATCCCATTTTCTAGTAGGAAGGGAACCTAGCAGCTCAAAAATGCCTTTTACCTACATCATTTACTATATCCCCTCTTAAACAGAGGGGAAGTTGCAATGCTGATCTATGTGTTTGCAATCTCCAGATTTGATTATGCTTGAAAGCTTGTGTGGTGTAGTGGTTAGAATTTCAGACTTGTATTGGAGAGGCCTGGATTCAAATCTCCACTCAACTATGAAGCCCACTGGCTTACCTTTGGCTGGTCACTCTATCTAACCTACTTCAGAACATTGTTGTAAAGATAAAAATGGTCCACAGCTTGCAGGAAGGGGTGGGTGAAAATATCAGACAGACTACTTGTTGTGTTTGCTGACTGCCACTAGGCACCAGTGAGAGTAACCCAGAGCTTGGTTCCTAGAACAATAGGGGCCAAGGATCCTGGGTCCCTGTAGTCCTCCAATGAGATCTAGGCAGGAAATTCAACCCCCAGCCCCAATAGGACTACAGGCGGGACCCAGGGTGTGGCCTGGGTGTGTATATAGTTGGCAATTTGGCTGGTTAAGACATGCTTGCTGTAACTCAAATAAACTAAGAGCTGATCACTATGCTGTCATCCTCGTCTGTGCCACTGAGAACTCAGTACTTTTCACTACTATAATTTCTTTATGTTGAGGAAGACGTAGGATTTTCAACTAGTGCAGAAGGCAGCAGTACATCTGACAGATCTTGGGAGATGTGAACGTATTCTGCCTGTGTTACATCCTTGTCTTTTCATTATTTACATTTAAAGCCCTTTGCAGCCTGTGTCTTACATATGTAGAGGACTGCCTCTAGCTGTTTTGTGTTCCAGCACTGCATAATATAAGAGTCGTTGTGGTTAAAAGCAGAGCCTTTTCAGCAGCTACCTCATGATTATGGAATGAGCTGCCCATTCCTTTCTTGTTTTTAGGAGAGGATATAAAACCCACCTTTTTCAACTGGACTCTGGCGTGGCTGGCTGTGTGTGTCATTTTACCACTGGATATTGTATAACATCTCTATTTTACTGTCAGATGGTTTTCTTGCAATTGTGTGGTTTTTTAACTGGTTTAGTATTGTTTAGATGTTTAGACATTTTATTTTTTACATTTGGAGCTGCTGTGAGCTTTTGGAAAGGCAGCATATATGTTTGTTCAAGAAATACATAAATTTATTTATTTATTTACTTCATTTATACCCCACCTTTCTCCCCAATGGGGACTCAAAGCAGCTGACCATCCTCCTGCTCCATTTTATCTTCACAGCCCTGTGATAAAAGTTAGGCTGAGAGTCTGTGACTGGCCCAAGGTCTTTATGGATTTAAACTTGGGTCCCCATAGACTAATCTGACACTCTTAACCACTACACCATATTGGCTCTCAGTGTATTACTGAATGTAGTACAAGGGAAAAGTGATACACAATAGTATTGAAAGGCTGCAAATTAAAAACTGAAAATAAAAAATGCGGTCCCTCAAGGAAGACAGACTGGCAGTCTTTTTTGAGTTATTGTCAAGACCAGACAGCAAAACAATTTAGCAAAGGTTGACAACCACCAAGAGCCGGTGTTGGATTTGGACCCATGGAGATATGAGTTCATACTGCTGCTCAACCATGAAGCTCACTGAGTGTTCTTGGGTCCGTATTTCTTAATCTGACCTTCTCCACAGGGTTGCTGTATCCAATGGGATAGCTAGAGATGTGAAGGTCTGGAAAAAAAACAGAAACATTTGGGGAAAAAACGGGGGGGGGGGTGTTTTTTTCCTAAAGCCTTTTTTGTTTTTTCCTGAAAAATTGGAAAAATAAAATAAAATAAATTGATTATGGAACATTTTATTTTAACAGGATGAATAAAATATTTTAAGACAAGGTGTTTAAATATTTTCCAAATCGTTTCTAAAAAATATGTATGGTATCAGATTAATTTAATTTCTGTTTCAATCTGGGCAAACCTTCAGTTTTTAGAGGTCCATAATAACTGTGATAATGACAAACACAACAGAGTAGCTGCAGAAGCAGAGACTGAAACTGATACTGATAATTACAGCTCAGAAAATGATTCTGATTAAATTTCATGCCCATTCATTGAAACTTAGTCCCACACTCCCTTCTATACACTTCCCCCCCTCTTCAATTCTTTTTATGAGATTTTTTTTTAATTTAATACCGTGGAGAGGAAATATGAATAATTGTTACTTCTGGATTTTTAAAAATTGTTTTGTAGAGGTTTTTTTGTCTATTCCACATAAACTAGTAAACAGTTCAGGAGATTGTTGATCCATTTGTTACAATTACAAATAAATATTATTTAAAAAGTAAAGTCGGTTTGTAATGATTGTTTGGATACACTATATTTTTAATATGCTAGTTGTGATAATTTCATGCAAAGTAAAATTGTCCATAGTCATATTTTATGTTCCTAAAGTAACAGAATGGCTTTCAATCTAGAAAATAATTTTTCTGAAAATTTGTTTTTTTTCCAAAACCCCCCTGAAAAAAACAGGGTTTTTTTCCGAGCTTCAAAATTTCCAGAAATTTTACATTTCTAGGGATAGCCCCATCCTGAGTGGCTTGTCGAAAGTGTAGGACACAGATATAATGAGAAAGAGATTTTTTTTAAAGCAAAATCTGCTTTCATATGTCAAAGAACTGCATCACAAGACAGCTCTACTGTTAATTATTTTTGCTGATATTAAACGTTTTGAAATCATTTTTAGAGTTCAAAACAGTACAGCAAAGTGCAACAGCTAACAGCAGCAAACCTAAGGCAATATGCATCAGGCTTTGTTTAGTTTAGTGAATGCTCAGCAGAGGGCGATAAAAACTCACAAAAGAGACCTCTTCTCCCCAAATTACTATCATATCGGGTAATACAGTGTTTCTCAAACTTTGGGTCAGGACTCATAAGTGGATTGTGAGTGTCTCACAGGTGGGTCACAAGGCCAGGAAGGAGGAGGAACAGAATGAGCTGAGTAAGGAGAGTGTGGGAAGCCTGGTGGGCGGTGGCCAATTTCAGTTTGTCTCTCCATAATGTATGGAAATGGCCAGGAAATGCAGTCTGTCATTCTATAACAAAACATGAAAAATAAAATATAAGCTATTAACTGATGCAAGAATCCAGTGTATTGTATTGGGAAGGAGAGAAACAGCGTGGAGTTACTTTTGCAAGTGGGCACGAAAAAGCTGAGGAAGTTTAGAAGTGGGTCCCACTTAAGAACATAAGAACATGTTCAAAAAGTTTGAGAAAGTGCCTAGAATAGGAAGTTCCATTTTAACTTTGTCTCCTGCTTGCCTTGAAATGGAGGAAAGGTTGGGAAGGGGCATTTAAACTACCAAGGATCAGACATTGAAGTTTATCTGGATTTACCAAGAGAAGGCTTGCAAAAAAGGTGGGAACTAAAACTTGTAATGAACAGCCTCCTGGAAGCCGATGTCAGATATGTCTGGAGCTCATTGCTTGTCCTACTAGTCACACATCAAGGGAAGACTCATAATATCTCCAATCTAGAAGATGGCAACACACTTCTCCACAACATGGACTTGGAGATCCCAGTGGAATTCTCCAAGAAATCAAACAAAAGAAGGCTATCATCTCCCTCACCTCTACCGCTTGACTCACGGCGAACTTCAACCGATATATTAAGCTTGGATAAGTTTCTCTTACCATTCTTTTAGACAATGCATTATAGGTTGCCTCAATCACCATATAGGCTGCTTGCAGAACCAAGAGTTTCCTTTTGAACTTTGTAAGCCAACTCACTCAGTTAATTTCTATAAATTCCCGTATTGCAGTTTAAAAGTTTGAAGAAGCAGACTAGATTCTTTCTATACTAGACATGTTGCTCACTTATATAGGCGCGTAATGTTTTATTTGAGATCAGAAATGACATTGAACAAGACATAAAACTTTATTTTGCAGAAAATGACAAAAATGACATCACTCCAACCATCTGCTGGGATGCGATGAAGACAGCTTTGAGAGGCAAAATAATCTCTAAAGCCTCATACCTAAAAAAAACCAAAAACAACAGTTAGAAACATCTACATCAGGGGTATCAAACATGCGGCCCGGGGGCTGGATCAGACCCCCAGGGGGCTTCTATCAGGCCCGCACTGGAACTGGTCATCTCCTGCTTCCAGTTCTGTTGCTGCTGCTGCATCATAGCTTGCTTCATCAGACTCTCTCAGATGCTCAGCCATTTCCTAGACTCAGAACTCTGAGCATGAGATTTCTATGGCGAATGTCAGTAGATCAAGAGCAGGTTTGCAGCTTACAGATACACACCTGAACAGCATACTCAAGATTGCAACAGCTCAGACATTTTGATACAATAATTCAGAGCAAGAGGTGTCAGTTATCAGATACTGTTAAATAAACAAAATATTGCAAGAGTGCTAATGCTTCAAGCATGTTTTTATTTTAAATTTAAAAAAATCTTTGTGTTTGAGTCCTTTATAAAGTTTATGTCTCCGCTACCTGGCATTACATTTTATGACACACATGGTCCGGCCCAACAAGGTCTCATTTACATCAGATAACAATAACAAATGACATAACAAATGAGTTTGACACCTCTGATCTACATTAAACAAAATTAAAGAACTGGAAAGGGTCCACAAGGAAAAAGGCTCCAACCAGATCTTAAAACAACTAAATCTAGAACATAAAACTTGAACCATGCTTGAAACGTCCAAAATAACTACGCAGCTAAACTTTACTAAACAAAAGTATTGGCTGAAAACACCCTGGACACTAAGACTCCTATCATACAAGATTAAAGAACTTACGGATCAAGGCACTTAAGAATCCCAATGGGGAAGTAGTTACAAAAACTACTGACATTCTGAACACACTTGAGGAGTATTATTCTAAGCTATACGCAGCAATTCCTACAAATCCTGAAAATTTCCAAAACAATATCGACAAATTTCCTATCCACACCAAATTAGATGAAGCCCACAGAGCACATCTGAAAGAACCAATTACTGAGCAGGAAGTACTAGATACCATCAAACTGCTGAAGAACAACAAATCCCTGGGCCCTTTGGAAACTATAAAGTTTTTGCACCCCACCATGCTAATCCACTGTCCAGGGCATTTGACCATGTTTTGGATACTGGAATTATCCCTCCTTCATGGCAGCAAGCACTCACAGTAGTAATCCCAAAGAAAGACGATGATCCATTGTTACCCAAATCATATCACCCAATCTCCCTCTTGAATCAAGATCTAAAGATCTTCACCTCTATTCTGGCCAAACGTCTCAACAAGTTTATTCCATGGTATATTCATAAAGATCGGGTTGGTTTCATTCCTCACAGGGACTTAGCAGACAATACTTTAAGACCTTACATTTTATTCAACACTGTAAAAGTGTTAAGCAACCTATGGCCCTTCTTGCTCTGGATGTCGAAAAGGCCTTCGACATGGTGGAATTCCCATACTTATTCCCAGTCCTTAGAAATATGGGATTTGGCCCTAAATTCATAGCTACCATCGAGAGCCTTTATGCACATCCAACCACTAATATACGACTTAATGGGTCCCAATCACAGAAAATAGACCTCAAAAGGGGAACTAGACAGGGCTGCCCACTCTCCCCACTGCTGTTTGCAATAGCAGTGGGGAGCACATGCGATTTGGACACATCACTCCATCTCGGGCATTACGATCAGTAAGTCAGAGTATAAAATATCACTGTTTGCAGAAGATATGCTGTTCTACATCACAAACCCTGTTACCTCCATCCCTGCTTTATTACAAGTCTTGACTTCTTTTGGTAATGTATCTGGTTTACACATAAATGACACAAAGTCCCAAATTTTACCTATACTCCTTCCCACCAAAACTTAAACAAGAGAGAGTCAACCATCCCTGGCAAGGTCAGGGACTCTTAAATCTTCCCCCTTTGATTTCAGCCCAGTTAGAAAGAGTGAAAACAATAGCAGTATTATTAAATAATTCAAGAACTAATTCACTCAAATAACATCGTATGGGTAAACATATTAATCTCCAGATGTGCAGTTGCTGGGTCACAACCTGGACCTTTACATTCCCCAGTCAAGAGGCAGATGAGGCAGCTGTTGCTTCTCACTCTCTTCGCCATTTCACCTGCAATCCTGCCCCCCTGCCTTTCTCCACCTCCCGTGTTGCCCAGCTGGAGTGCTGCTTGTTAGCTTACAGCAGGCAGGGCAGATAACAGGGCCAGGGGAGGAAAGGGAATGCAAGATTGTGGCTGCACTGGGGGACTTCACCTTGGAAACCCTATAAATGGGACTAAATAAAAAAAAATCTACATCCCATTCATCTTTCATTTAAAAGAGAAATAACAATCCTTTGTGAAGGGGCCAGTGTTGTGCCTAAGCCCTGTCTGCAGTGCTACATCATGTTTTCTGATGTCACACTGGCAAGGCTGTCCAGAGGCATTTTGTTGCCCAAAGGGACAGCTATGCGTAATCCGAGACATGTGCCCAGATCCCTTGCAATGCCACAGAGGATCCTAGGGTGCATCTTTCAGTTGGTGGCACACTCTGACAGCATATGCCAGAGGTCCTGCAGAGTGCCTTTGAGATCCCCTACTGTTTCTCTGGAATCTTTAAAAACCTTTTTGTACCCTTGTAGGAGAGCCCTGTTTAAAGCACTCATTGTCTTGCTTATACTGGGAATAGCTTTTCCAGAGAGAAGAAAAAGAAGAAGAGAAGAAGAGATTGGATTTATACCCCGCCCTCCACTCCCCAAGGGAGTCTCAGAGCGGCTTACAAACTCCTTTTCCCTCCCCCTCCCCACAACAGACACCCTGTGAGGTAGGTGGGGCTGACAGAGCTCTTTCCCAAGCTGTCCTTGAGGGAACAGCTGGTACAGAGCTATGGCTTGCCCAAGGTCATCCAGCCAGGTGCAAGTGGAGGAGTGGGGAATCAAACCCGGTTCTCCCAGATGAGAGTCCGCGCACTTAACCACTACACCAAACTGGCTCTCAACACCAAACTGGCTCTCAGAGATGACTGTAGTGGAGATTGTAGAGGTATTGTTGTTCATGGTGTGCACAGTTTTTAATATGTATAATTTGATCCAAATTTTCTGGAATATAATTCTAGCTTTTTTGTAATTTACAGTAATAATTCCACATATAAGCCCCCCTGCCCCGTCTTTTTGGTCACCTTCTCATGGCAACTCATCTGCTTTCCCTTGTATTAAAAAGGTTTTGCAGGTTTCTGTGTTGTTTCACCAAGAGAGGTAATGGGAGAAGAAAAGGAAGTGATGCTTCTGTCAAACCACTTTCTACTCTCTTTAAAACAATTGTCTGTTTCTAAGCTTAGCATCTCTTGGGATCAAGCTGTAATAAAAAAAATCTTGCACAGATAAGCAAGTGTTGCACTCCCACTGGTCTTTAATCCAACATTTGTCAGCACAATATAGTACTTGTTAGCTTATGGCTATCCTAAATTTGCAAAAGATAAAACCCACATTCCTAAATCATTTGTGTGCAATAAAATAAGTATGCACTGGATATTTACGCAGTAGAAAACTTCAGTGAATTTATATCAGCATTCTCTTACCATACATGTCTTAAAATAGATGCAAATTAATTTTTAAATATCCAGCTTGCGAGAAAGTGTTGACAAAAGTATTTTCTTTCAATGCTACATATAATACTGACAAGCAAGGAGAGTACTAGAAGGTCATTGAATCCATGAGTCAATCAATCATGTTTTCCCGTCTCCAGAGCTGAGCAAATTTTGGCTGGCCATGTTGTCTATGTTAAGTCCCATCAAGTTGCTTCCAACCTATGGCAACCTATGACTTCCAAAACATCTGATTGTTGCTCAGGTCTTTGAAACTGAGGGCCCTGGCTTCCTTGATTGAGTCAATCTATCGCATGTTGGGTCTTCTTCTTTTCCTGCTGCCTTCAAATTTTCCTAGTATTATTATCTTTTCTAGTGACTCTTGTCTTCTCATAAGCACAGGATTCAGGATTGATTGGATCTAGAACCCACTTATTTGCCTTTTTGGTAGATCACTGTATCTGTAAAACTAGGGTTGCCATCCCCCCTGTCTGGGCAGGGGTTCCCCCACTCAGTCCACCTTCCAGCTGGCCGGCAGGGGAAGCCTGTCAGCTTTCTTCATTGTCCAGCTTTCTTCATTTCACACACATAACGTAAGTGTTGGGGAGTTCTATGGTATCAGTTATCTCAATCTTGGTTACCAGTGACACATTCTTACATCTAAGGATCTTTTCTAGCTCCTTCATGGCTGCCCTCCCCAGTCTCTCTCTCCTGATTTCTTGCTTGCAGTCTCCCTTTGGGTTGATGATGGAGCCAAAGAATGGAAAATCTTTAACTATTTAAATGTCCCCAGCAGTTATTACTCTTGTCTTTTTGATGTTCAACTGTAATCCTGCTTTGGCACTTTCTGCTTTAACCTTCTTCATCATTAGTCATTTCAAGTCTTCACTATTTTCTGCTAGTAATGTGATGTCACCTGCACAGCTCCTTCCACAAATTTTTACTCCACCTTCATCTAACTCTAGTCCAGCTTTCTTGCATATAGATTGAAGAGATAGTGAGATAAAATACACTCTTGCCTGACACCTTTGCAGATTGGAAACCATTGTGTTTCTCCATACTCTATCCTAATGGTAGCCTCTCATCTGGAGTACAGTTCTCTTGATCTCTAGTGCGCATGTTGCTGGAATGCTGCATTTAAACTTCTGATTCTATTTCTGTTACCTTTTACTTCTGTGCATTGTTCCTTGATAATATCTTTGATTTGCACCCACAGTTCTCCTAGTTCATATTCACTTGAATTTAGTTGTGCAAATCTGTCCTTTACACTGTCTTTAAACTCTTCAGGAATGTTGCTTAGATTATATTTTGGCACTATGAATTGTTTTGGTGTTTTTCTTCAGCTTTATTCTAATCTTTGATATTAACAATTCATGGTCTGTACCACAAACAGCTCCTGGTCTTGTTTTAGCAGAAATAATAGAGCTTCTCCATCTTCTGCTCCTGATTATATAATCTATTTGATTGCTATATTGGCCATCTGGTGTTGTCCACATTTACAGTCGTTTGTTCAGTAGCCTGTAACATGCATTCACAATTAACATCTTGTTGTCTTCAGAGAATTCTATGAGTCTCTCTCTTGCTTTATGTCATAGTCCTAGCCCAAATCTTCTGACATTTGTTTCTGCTTTTTTCCCTACTTTTGTGCTCCAGTCACTTATGATTATTAGCATGTCTTGTTTAAGTGTGTGATCAGTTTCCTCTTGGACACTTGCTTAAAAGCTTTTAATTTCTTCCTCTTCAGCATCTGTTGGAGTGTAAACTTGAGTGATGCTTATGTTGATAGGCTTCCCAGGAAGTCTGATTGATATTATTCAGTCAGACTTTGCATTATAGCCCTGATTGCTTGTGCTATCTCTTGCCTCACTATTTGTTTCTTCTATGTTTTTCATTCCCTGAGTAAAACACTTTGTAATTCTCTGACTGAAAATGTCCTAATCCAGTCCACTCTAGCTCACTCACTCCCAGGATTGCAATGTCTAAATGTTTCATTTATCAATTTACAATTTCAATTTTACCTTGATATATACTTCTCACATTCCATGTTTCTATTATATGTATCGAGCATAGCTTACTTTAGCAACTTTTTAAATAGCAAAAAAGTATTTAAACCACAGACTTTTTAAACCTCTTAAAAAACCTAAAGAAAGTTCTCTTGTGTTCCTCTCTGGTGAGCAAAGTGCCTGTCCTTTTCAACAGCTTGTCCCAGGCGGCAAGGTTAAATAGTGGTGTCCTGCCCACAAGCTGCTATCTCAACATTAGCCTTCCAGTAGCAATTTTGAAAAAGGCTAGAAAATCTGGCCATGGAGCAAAATAAAAATTGGGCTTTTAAAATCATGGGTAGAAGGACCAAATGTTTTGTGAGTCTGTTAAAAGGTATATGAAACAATGGACTTGTACACTAACAATTGCTAAGAGTGGTGTAGTGGTTAGAGTGCTGGATCAGGACTGAGATCCCCATTCTGTCATAGATCACTGGGTGACCTTGGGCCACTCATGGTCTCTCAGCCCAAACTAAAATGGAGGAGACTGACATATTGTCAAAAGCTTTGTATCTTCATTGGGAAAAAAGCAGGATATGAATTTATTTAACTGTTTAGAATATCTATCCCACAGTAGATAGCCTGAGAAGAAGTAATAAGCATTTCTCTACTTCCATATACACTTGTCTCTCCTCTCCTTAGGGTTGCCAGGTCTGGGTTGGAAAATACCTGGAGACTTTGGGGGCGGATCCAGGAGAGGGCAGGGTTTGGGGAGGGGAGGGGCCTTGGTATGGTACAGTGCCATAGAGTCTGCCCTTCAAAGCAGCCATTTTCTCCAGGGGAGCTGATCTCTGTCAGCTGGAGATCAGTTGTAAAAGCGAGAGATCCCCAGGCCCCACCTGGTGGCTGGCAACCCTACCTCTCCTTCCGTGTACACACGTTGAGCTCTAAGGCCCACAGTGTATCTTTTATGCAGTCTCAAATTGTTTGAATGTAAAATAGCACTTGGTACAATCAGCCTGTTTCTCTTCAAAACAAAAAAAAAGTAATGGAACAAAAATTCCTAAATTTCCTTTCCCAGCTTTATTATCTTTTTATCCCATCTTTCAAATATTGCCCCCATTTTATTCTCAGGATAATTTTGTGAGGAAGTTTAGGCTGAGAGATAGTCTAATTAGCCAAGGTCACCTAGTGAGCTTCATAGCAGAGTGGAGGCTTGAATATGGGACTCTACAGTCTTTGTGCAACCCTGACATAAAGCCAATGATCAGGGTTTTCGGATACCATTCAGTTTGGTGTAGTGGTTAAGTGTGCGGACTCTAATCTGGGGGAACTGGGTTTGATTCCCCACTCCTCCACTTGCACCTGGCTGGATGGCCTTGGGCAAACCATAGCTCTGAACCAGCTGTTCTCTCAAGGACAGCTTGGGAAAAAGCTCTCTCAGCCCCACCTACCTCACAGGGTGTCTGTTGTGGGGAGGGGAAGGGAAAGGAGTTTGTAAGCCACTCTGAGACTCCAAGTGAGTGGAGGGCGGGGTATAAATCCAATCTCTTCTTCTTCTTCTGTACGGCACCAGGAGAAAATCCTTTCGGCAAGAAAATATTTGATCTGGATTGACTTGTGGTTCCCATATCTAGTCTGCTACAATACAGCTGCTATTTGACAACCTGATGTCACTACATGCCTGAACTTCAGGAAGCCAGACTGGGAAATTTTGCAGGCAATGTTACACATGTAGACAGTAGTACCTAGTTAGCGGGGGGGGGGGGGGGCTTTCCCCTGGAAGATGGTAGCCATATTGCTGCACTATGGACCCAAAGTCCACTGAGCCCCTCTCCCACCTTTTATGCTGTAGTTGGTGAGAGGCAAGGACAGGCCAAACTTCACATGATGCAGAGGATCCATGTCTGGGTCCCCCACATTTGCAACTTAGCTACAAAAAAATAACGGTGGACAGGGGAGTTAGTATGGCTTGGAGCCATAGGATTGAAGAAAGTGTATTTAACTTTCCTCACTTAACTTTCTTATAGAAAGAGGAAGCCCCTACCATCTGGGGCAGTGCCATGGTGTATCATTTATGGAAAGAGAAATGTCTGGAGCACTATGAAGAATGAATTATATAGGGATGGAGCCATTGTGGAATGGGCTCTTCCCTTACAAGCTATGCCTTTGAAATATTAGTTCTCATAGTGCCTCACATGTTGCTGTTCTAGCAAGATAAGGATATCCTGTCACTATGCTGCTGCCAAAGTTACCTCGTTAATACTTGGAAAGTTAGTGCTGTAGTTAGAGTATTGTAATGGGGAGTCCTGGACCCAAATCTCCACTCAGCAATAAAGCTCACTGGGTGACTATCACAGCAGAGTGGCTATCAGGTGGGTAGCAGCGTTGGTCTGAAGCAGCAGAACAAAGTTTGAGTCTAGTGGCACCTTTAAGACAGCAAAGTTTTATTCAAGGTATAACCTTTTGTGTGCAGGCACACTTCTTCAGATCCAGACTTTGGGTGAATCCTGCTGTGTCAGCCTAGTCCCAGACTATCTTGCAGGGTTGTTTTGAGGATAAAATGGAGGAGAGACAAACGTAAGCTCCTTAGAGGAAGGCTGAGACATAAATGCTAGATAGAAGGTGTCTAGACAATTCATTTTACTGCTTTTCTGTCTTTCTTTCTAAAAGGTCATACACCCCTTTGAACCAGAACCAAAGGACTGTAGAGTAGTAGTTTTCCATGTAGCACACAAAGACTGCAGAACGTCATAGTGGCCTGATATTACAGTGATATGAGGCTCGGGTTACCTGGCTGTCCCTCAGCAAAGGTAAACTAACACCAAGAATTGTGTTCCGTCTGTGAAGGGAAAGGAACTGCAGCCTTACCTCGGCACAAAGGGCTGATTGCCACAAGAGCACTTACATTTCAAAGGCCAGGAAAAAAAGGCCAGAAGTTAATGAGCTGAGGCCAAGAGGTCCCACTCAGGATAAAACCTTCAGTCCCTCAGCAGACAGACGATCAATAAAAGGTGTGATGTAAATAAAAGGAGAAAAGATTGAAACAACAGGGCTGTGCCTCTGCAAGTACATATTCTGTGTACTCTAGCAGGGGTTCCCTATCATTTCAGCATTCTTGGTGGGTAGTAGGTGAGAAATTAAGGGCACACTTAAGCAGATCTCATGGGCTGTGTTCTGCACCTCTGTTCTGAAGGGGACAATATACATTCTAATCCAGTCTAACTAGCTAGGATGGATAGAGATGCAGGAAGCTTGTCCTGCTGTCATGGTAGCAAGAGGGAGAGGGGGGAGAGAGAGGGGGGTATTTATTTATTTATTTACATTTATACCCCGCCTGCCCAGCAATGCCGCCTCCAGGCAGTTAACAACAGTTAAAATCACATCCATACATAAATAAGATTAAAACCAATAACATAAAATGACATAATAAGAACCCACGAAGGCGGCAATACAGAGACGTCCCACAGAGCGCAGCAACCCAGGTACCCCAGACCAGAAAGCATCCACCAGTAGATTTCCCAGGCTGGAATGATTAAACCAGCCAAAAGGAAAGAAGATTCCCTAAGAGTAGCATTCTGCACATCAAAAGGATAGTATCAGAACAGTAAAAGGGAAGAATGTTCAGGGTCTTGAATTATTTGAATCTCTTTATAGTACCCATCTGAGGTCCGAGGCTAAGAGACAGTGCGAAGTCCTTCACTTCTAAGAAGATGCAAGTAACTGGCACGGGCTCCTCTTGAGAGCCAGCATGGTATAGTGGTTAAGAGTGGTGGACCGTAATCTGGAGAACCAGGTTTGATTCCCCAGTCCGCCAAATGAAACCTCCTGGGTGTCCTTGGGCCGGTCTCAGTTCTCTCAGAACTCTCTCAGCCCCATCTACCTCACAGGGTGCTTGTGGGGGGGAGAGGAAGGGAAAGAGATTGTAAGCCATTTTTAGACTCTTTAAGGTACAGAACAGTGGGGTATAAAAACCTACTCTTCTTCTTCTTTACCTGTGTTCCCCGATTGCAGTGGCTCTTTCTTCTTCATCTTTCCCCTTCTGAATGTACAAAACTACCTCACAGAGAGTCAGACCATTGGTTCCACTAGCCCAGTATTGTCTTCTGTGGTTCTGACTCCTGCTAAAATTGTATCATTTCTCATTCTGCTCTTTCTCTTGACTGCAGAGCAATAAAGTCGCTCCCCAGGCAGCCTTGCAGCAGGACACAAAGACGCCTTTCTGTCCCTTTTTTTCAGAGTGTCACAATCAGACATTTCAATTTGTTCTGCTTTTTGACACTGGCTTGGTCTCCATTCAAAGCACAATGGCAGCGACAGGTACCTGCTGGTGCCAGGTGTGCAGCAACTCCTTTGGTTCCCTGGGAAGGGCTCAGCTGCTGTTTACACTCCAGACAATTAGGTCCTGTTTTCGTGAAGTCAGTAGTGCCGCAAGTGCCATAAGGTGAACACCGCTGACCCCTCTTCTTCTGCCTTGCCAAGGATGCTGCCACGAGTTTGCATTCAACATATAGGGCCCTGCCAAACTGGTGTTAGGAACAGCTCAGTTCCTACAATTTCTTTTCTTCAGTGGGCTCAGCAGAGGAAGGACACTGCAAGGACTGTAATGAGAGAACCATTAGAAAATGCTCCATGCAGCCCGGTGACTGTATAAACAATAAGTATGATTACTTGGTGAGGACAGCAGAGCAAATGGGAAGCAAGCAGAGAGAGTTGTCCTGCTGTTACCTCTGCAAAGGACAAATCAGCCCCTTTTATTTGGGAAGGAAATGCTCGGACTCAGAGCATGAAGAGTACATGCTTTGCATGGATCATGTCCCAGGTTCAAACGCGAACAAGTGTCGTTAACGGAAAGCAGGGGGTAGTGCTGGAGCCTGAGACCATGGAAGGATCCTGACAGTGAACACAGACAATACTGAGCTAGATGGACCAGTGACCTGATGCTGTACGACAGCTTCATCATATCACGTGCCTGCTTTACTCCTTCGATCAGGCTAAAATCTTAATCACTCGGGGGGGCCAAACTACAAGTATGGTGGAAGACCTGAGTCTGGAAACGTCTTCAGCAGCTGAAAATAGACATCACACCAGCCAATAACTTTCCTTAAACATGTTTGCTCGTATAAGCACTTTTTTATGAGTGAGCTGGCGAACAGGAGAAGGTGTGCTTAATCCTTTCCCCGTACACTGATTGTTATTTTTTAATTATTATTTGAAACATTTCTGAGCCACCTTTCTATGCAAATAGGATATCCAAGGCAGTGAACATCAAAACATTAAAAACATTAAAACAGCATTTAAAATAAACTATATGTCTGAACAATTCGATAAAAATGTATAAGCAGACAAACACGCATAATAATACAACAAGAGAGGAGGGCCATAAAGAGTTACTGGGGTTATGCCAAACAAAACAAAGAAGTCTTCGTTCACTGGGGGAAGGCAATGATAGAGGGAGACCGACAAATCTCCCTGGGGAGGGAATGCCAAATTTCAGCACCATAACTGAAGAGGCCCTTTCTTGGGTTGCCACCTGTCTAGCCTCAGACAGAAGGGCACCTAGAGCAGGGCCCCCAAAGATGACTGGATGCTGGCGCCAAACTGTATAGGGCTTTAAAGGTCCTTGAACTGAGCCCACCTTGAATTGAGCCCAGAAGCAAATAGGGAACCAGTGTAGCTGGGACAAGGCTGGAGTGATATGGTCCCTGTGATCCACACTTGTCAGCATACTGGCACTCTGTATCAACTGGGCAGCCTTCAAGGGCAGTCCCACGTAGAGCACATTGCCTTAATCTAATTTAGGTGTTACATGCACCACAGTGGCAAAAATCTTTCCTGCCCAGGAAGGGATACAGCTTGCTCACTGGCTGAAGCTGGCAAAAGGCAGACCTGGCCACTGTTGCCACTTTTTTATCCAACAGGAGCCCTGGGTCCAGCACTACCCCTAACTTGGCCCTTTACAGGGAGTACAATTCCATCCAGAACAGGAGATATTACAATTCCTGCATCAAACCTTCTCCCCACCAATAGCACCCCTATTTTGCTGAGATTAAGTTTCCGTTTGTTAGCCCTTATTCATCCTAAAACTGCCTCCAGGCTCCTGTTTACAGTTTCCAACAGTCTCTCTGGGATCTACTAGTAGCTCAAGATAGAGCTGAGTGTCATCCACATATTGACGTCAGCTCACCTCCAGATGACCTCTCCCAGTGGCTTTATATAGATATTGAAAAGCATGGGGACAAGACAGAACTTTGTGGGACCCCAGAGGCCAAGGGATAGAACAGCAGTCCCTCAGTACCACACTCTGAACCCTACCTTCAAGGTAGGACTGAAACCACTGCAGAGCAGTGCCTCCCAGTCCCAGTCCCAAAAGGCAGTCCAGAAGGGTACCATAATCAATGGTATCAAAAGCTGCCAGGGGGGCCAGGAGAATTAACAGTGTCACACTCCCCTTGTCTATCTCCTAACTAAGGTCATCCACCACAGCAACCACGGCTGTTTCAGTTCCATGATCAGAACTGAAACCACATCGGAATGGATCCAAAAACCTGCTTCATTCAGGAATCGCTGAAATTGCCCAGCCACCACTAATTCAATCACCTTGCTCCAGAATGGTACATCAGTCCAACACCTCTGCAGAGTCTTGGTATCCCTGTAAGCATAGATCCCAGCAAGCAGTCCATGACAAAAAGACTGTCTTTCATTCACCACCCACCTTCAGATCATCTTCCTGCTCAGAGCATGCGACCTAAACAGTATGTGTGGCCTGTTATTACTTGAGGCAAGCTCATGGTTGTCATGGAGAACATGAAATGAACCACTCCCAACAAGGTAGCCTTGGCATGGATGGTGTAGTCCCCCATAACAACCAGACTAGGAGTCTTTAACACCACCCCTGAGACCCCTCCACCAATTCAGGCAAGATAATGGTTGGGCAGCAGGGGGGGTGGTACACCAACAGAATCTCCATCATGTCTCACACTCTCAACTCTAGATACACACCCTCAAAAATGGCAGAGTACTGGATAGAGTAACAATGTTCACTCTAATTATTTTTCTCTACTGAGCAGAGCCGTTTACATCCTGAGCAGAATACATCTACTGTAATCTTAAAATAGGCAATGGGCAGTGCAAGACCCTGTGTGGCTCCAGACTGCTGATGAGAGGGGCCTCCTGTGTTAATGAGCGGCCACTCAGGTGCACAGTTTAGAGGGAACACTGGCCAGGGGGACAGAATCCCAACAGACCACAGTGACACCATCTCCCCATCTGCCAGGCCTATGCTGATGCATTGCTGAGTACTCCAGGGGATGTAGTTGGGAGACATTAATGCCCCCCCACGCAAGATCTCAGTGATGTATGTCAGGTCAGTCATCTTATCCAGAAGTAAATCACGGATCACTACTGTCTTGCCTGTAACTGACCTAGCTTTTAAAAGCAAGATCTTATAGCCCAACATGATCTTGATATGGTCACCAGCATCATTTGGAAGAGGAACCAGAAGGGGCAACAGCCAGAAAGTATCTGCTGTCCATTCCCTTGACCTGGTCAGGGAAGAAGCAATGGCCGGGAGATAGGAGTCTAGGGTTGCCAACTCCATCTTGGGAAATTCCGGGAGATTTGAGGGCAGATGTTGAGGAGGCAGCTCAGCAGGGATGAGATGCCACCGGGTCCACCCTCTGAATCTGCCATTTCTTCAAAAGGAACTGATCTCTGTAGTCTGGAGATAAGTTATAGTTCCAGAAGAACTGCTGGCCCCACGTGGAGGCTGGCAATCCTAACACTTTTGCTTAACACATCAGCCAGGTTTCCCAGATGTATGTTTGTCATGGGGGAGGGAAGACCTGGGAGAAGCAGCGGGTGAGTGAAGGACTAAGCACTTTTCCCTACTCTTTGCTGTTCTCCAAACACACCCTTCCCTGTCACTTAAATTATTAGATATTTGATGTGGATCCCAAGTACTTAGATTTAACTCCCTGTCAAATGTGTGGTTTGTTCCTAAGTCTCAAGGCTCTTTACAGTTGCGTTATCATCTATTTGCAGTCAACCTTGCTTCTAGGCAGCACCTGACAGCTAATTTTGTATCTGTCTTCCTCTTCTGAATTTCCACATCATGACCTCCTACGCATATTGCAGTGAGTTGTTTCAAATTCTAAGACAATTTCTACAACAGCAGTTTTCAACATTCAATGTGGGGCAGCCATTTTATGGTTAGATATTGTGCAGGTGTGCAGGCAGCCAGTACCTATCTTCTGTAAGAGCCTTGATATGCTTAAAGGACTAGTGATAGGGTTGCTAGCTTTGGGTTTGGAAATTTCTGGAGATTTGGGACTAGAGCCCAGAGAAGGCAGAGTCTGGCAGGGGATGGACCTCAGTCGGGCATAATACCATAGAGTCTACCCTCCAATGTTGTAGTTTTCTGCAGGGTCGCTAGTCACTGTAGTCTGAAGATCAGTTGTAATTCTGGGAGTTCAGCAGACCCCACCTGGAGGCTGGCAACCCTACCTTGTGGTGGGAAGGTATTCCAAGCCAACACCTGGAAGTAAGTCCTGTGCAGTCCACCTATCAGTACTCTAGTTCCTTGGTGGAGAGTGTTCCATCTGTGCACTGATTCAAATACAAAAAGAGGGAATGGAACTGATAGCAGCAGAACTGGAATCGGTATGATGGCTGATCCGCAGCTCTTTATAGACACTGGTCATGCTTTTAAACATGCACAATTTTCCAGAGAGTTGGGACTGGATGCATCATCCTTTCAACTGTACACTTGGTGGTGACACCTCCATACACTGTGTGAAATAATCTTTAGCGCAGTAGATATCCATTCTGGGCACCAAGCTTCCCTGAAAGGCTCCACATATTTCGCAGTGTGGTAACCACAAATTTCCAAAATTCTGTATAGTTTTGTGTAAGCCTCAGAGTGCTTGCACAGCACAATGCAAACAGATCAATCATTCTTCAATAGTAATCTTTAAAAAAAAATTAATCTACCTCCATATGGCACTGTGCAAAAGTACGCTGTGCTCTGATGGGGTTTAATGGTCCTAGGGCTGCAACAAAAGCACGAAACACCCAACTGTCTGCTTTCTGTTCTGGAATGAAACAAGGAAACAAAGTAGATTGAGTCGTATTAAATCAAATATAAGTGCTGGATCATGTTCAAAGGTTGCTGTATCATGAGACAAGGCGAGGAGCCCAAATTAAGGACAACAAGGTGGGAACAAGCCAACAGGCAGAACCAGCCTATGGGGCACAACCTACCATGTAATTCTCCTCCACAAGTCCCCCTGAAATGAATAGGAGCTATGCAAGAGCATAGGCCACAGTAATTAGGGTCTGCTTAATTACATTTTCCACCATAGGCACCAAAATAGGCCAATGTGTTTCAGGATTATATAACAATTAAAAAAAATAGCCATCTCCTCTTTCTTTCCAGTCTTCAGACGCTTATTCTTTTCCTCCAGTAAAGACACTGATTTGATTTAATTTCTTCAGGTCATTAGCTGACTACTGTAGGAGTTTATAAACTCTTGATTTTTTTTGTAAAATTCAGCAAAAGGGGAAGCTGATATAAATAGGATTTTGTCTTCCCAGAGTTTACTTTGGTAACATAAAGACTGGAAATACAGAACCTCTTGAGCAAAGGAAATATTTAACTGCCCACTGTTGCCCACTTCAGACCCTACAGGTTCATTGCCAGGTTCAGAGCCAGTTTGGTGTAGAGAGCCAGTTTGGTGTAGACACAGGGGTCATTTCATAGAAAAAGAGGTGCAGGAGCTCAATAGCATAACTCATTAGCATAACTTATTTGCATATGCTACACCACCTAACATCACCGGAAGTATGTCAGAAGGCAAGAAAGAAAGGAGAGAGGGAGAGAGAGAGCTGGCAGAGAGGAGACAGTTACTAATCCAAACCACAGAAATACCACTATTCTGGGAGGATAGCTTCAGTGGTGGCTGAAGCCTTCAGAAGGCTGATCGGAGGAACAAGGACCTTTCTAGGGGACGGGGTCATTTTGCTGCAGCCATGACACAAGCAGGCATTCCCCCGCCAGGGGGGGGGGGGCTGGCACCAATTCCCGGAGCTGCATTCCCCTGAGCTCCTGCTTGAAATGACGCCTGGATGTAGTGGTTAAGTACGCAGACTGGAATCTGGGAGAACTGGGTTTGATTCCCTACTCCTCCACTTGCACCTGCTGGATGACCTTGGGCAAGCCATAGCTCTGTACCAGCTGTTCTCTCAAGGACAGTTGTTTCAGAGCTCTCTCAGCTCCACCCACCTCACAGGGTGTCTGTTGTGGGGAGGGGAAGGGAAAGGAGTTTGTAAGCCGCTCTGAGACTCCAAGTGAAGGGCAGGGTATAAATCCAATCTCTTCTTCTTCTTCTTCCTCAAACCAAGAAGATATGTATGTTAACTGTCAACAATAGTGTGGAATCCTGACATCAGACTCTGTGGAAAGGGAATTATACGGTCAAGGGCACACCTTGCCAGTAAGCAAACTCACTTGACAGGCAGATGTGCTAGTCTACACCAGTAACAGAGTACCATGACCTTTTTTTTCAGGGAACTCTGATAGTACTGTGAATATATATTCTACATTTGTACTATGGATGGGGATACTGAGCCTCAAAGGACAAGAAACTTTCTGGCTGCCAAACAATGCATTTGTTTCAGCTGCAGAACGAGAGAAGTGGATGTGTGAGTGAGACATGTGTCCTCTTGTCAAGCTTTCTGCATGAAATGCAAAGAGTTTACTCGAGCATCAAGTACGAGCATAAGTAAAGAGGGATGGATGGCAGCAAATTGCTCAGGATTAGGCTTGCCAACTTCTAGGTGGTGGTGGGAGATATCCCACTATTGCAACCTATCTCCAGGCAACAGAAATCCATTCACTGAGAGAAAATGGCCACTTTGGAAGGTGGACTCTATGGCATTATACCCCATTGAAGTTCCTCCCCTGCCCTCATCAGGCCTCATCCCCCAGATGTCCAGGTGTTTCCCAAACTGGAGATGGCAACTCTACTCAGGACGGTGAAAGCCCCATCATCAGGTCATCAGGAACTCCAAAGAATCTCTCCAAGTTGGGTGAACGGGCAACAAAATGGGACATGTAGTTCAGTGTAAGTGTAAAGCAATTTATATTAAGACCAAAAAAAAAAAATCCTAACCACATACATGCTGAGGTGACTAACCAGAAAAGTGATTTTAGGATAGTGATAAATTAAAAACATCAATAAAAATGCCAAGTCAGTGTTTGGCAGCAATGAAAAGAGGCAAATTTTATACTGAGGGTTTTAAACTAGGACTGAAAATAAATGTAGCTGCTTTGGACACTCCACGCATGTAAGTGAGCGCTGACTCACAAAAGCTTGTTCTGGAATAAGTGTTGTTAGTATTTAAGGTGCCACTGGACTCCTGTTTAATTTTGTTTGGCTCTAGTCGCCCAGTTTGAAATTGCTGAGCTAGAAAAGGAGGCAAGAAGGGTGACCCAAATAATCAAGGAGCACCTTTAAAAATGCCCAAATGCTTTCGTCTTTCCTCAAGTTTCTTTTGAGGAAAGACAAAAACGTTTGAGCCTTATAAAATTAAAAACATACACAACAGAGCCCAGGAAGGGGGAATGCTAGATTTATATAAAAGTATGCCTGGAGCAGAAACAATGGATAGGGTCTAGGGTCACTCATTTAAATAATTTGGCAGTTGATTCATTGTAGACCGCAGGAAGTACTTTAAACATAACACAGTAGACATTATAGTGGCCACTGGTTTAGGTGACTTTTTAAAAAGCATTGGATGAATTTGTGTAGGGTTGATCTGTTGATGGTTTAACCATGATACCTAAATAGAATCCTCCGATTCAGCAGCAGAATGACTCTGAATACCAACTGCTTGGGGGCAAAGAGCAGGGGAGAGCTACTGCCTTCTTGCTCTGCTTATGTATTTTCTTCAAGTATCTGGATGGCAATGATGGGAAATAGGAGGCTGGGCTAGATGGGCTTTTAGTCTTATCCAACATAGCCCTTCTTCTGTTCTTATTTCCTTGTAGTAAGATCTCTTGATTGGGGCACATAATCCTGCCTGAGCCCAGGTAAAAGAATGAGCTAGAAATCAGACAATGGGATAACTAGCTTCTATCATTCAAACAACCGATAACACATGAAGCTGCCTTATCCTGTGTCTGACCATCTCAGGGTCAATATTGTCTACTCTGATTGGTGAAGGCTCTCCAGGGTCACAGGTAGATGTCCTTCCCAGTACCTGTCACCTGATCCTTTTAACTGGAAAGGCCAGAGATTGAGCTTGGGACCTTCTACATGCAAAACAGATGCCACGCCTGCAAATAAAAATAAAAATAAAAGCCATCCAGTTGTTGGTTCTTCTTCTGTCCTATCCCGCCGGAGTTGCAAGAAGGAAGAGAAGGTTGGGCCTCAGTGTTAATAATACCAGCTATAAGGCATTTTCAACTATGTCAAAATTGCATTTAGCTAGCTGGATGTGTTTATGATTTTACTTTGTTTTGCCTTTGATTGCACCTAAGTCCCTTGACTCTCCAATTAGACCTGTACTTATTCCAAATTCAACCTGTGCTTCTATTTTTTTTTGGTCTCCAAATAGACTATTGTTCTTTTACCTGGAATAAGTTGTTGCTATGTTTCTTCACACATCCACCCATACTGACAAACAGCTTGGCAGTCACTACTTTTAGGAAGGAAATAAAGGTTTAACTTTCCTTAAGGGTTTATCCCTTTATCCATAGTACCTCAGCCTGACAGGCTCCCAGCTGAGAGTGAAAAAAGTGGGTAGCAGCTACATCTGAAATCAGTGTGTTGCTGGTACCAGCTTGGGGAAGGGTCTCCTAACTCTTTTTCCTCCATTGGTCCAGAGGCACTACCCCATAGGTTACCACAAGGCCCATGGACTGTACCAGTCACACTGTCTGTCAACCTAATCTCATGGAGTTGCGAGAATAAAATGACAAAGAAGAAGACCATGTATGCTGCTTTGAGCTCCATGGGAGGGATGGTGAGATAAAAGACATGATTGGCTGAAACAGCTGACTTGTTTGGGCACCTATTTTAATCCGTCAGACCACAGACTGGCTGGGGCATATTGTTTGCCTCTAGAACTTGCCTAGCATCAATAACCCTATGTAAATAAGAGGGATAGATTGCACCCTCATTTACTTTCCCTTCCCCTTTCTCCTCTTACAGTTCAAACAGTGCTCCTGTTTCTCAGGCCAGTTCCTGTTCAACTTCCTTTTTCTCTTGGAATTCTGCTGGCTGAATCCAATTCATTTATCCTCACTGAAGGACATACACAAAAACAAACGTCTCCTGCCAGCAGCGAGGGAAAGACAATCCCAGCACAGCGCGAATAAATCATCTCTGCTGCCTTTGACTGAGGACACCAGGCTCCATTACCAGGGCCGTGTAAACACGAGGTCAGGCCGCTGCCAAGAGGGAGTCAAGGAAAGAGAGCGGCCAAAGAGCCCTAATTGAAAACACCCATGCATTTAGATGGAGCCTTCCTTGGAGCAAGTGAGAAGTAAACAGAGACCCAAGGCAAAGGGCTGTCTGCCTCTGGGTGGCTTGCTTGGCATCATTTGTCTTTGCAGATACAGTGAGGTTTTGTTGTTGCTTTTCCCTCCCCTTTCAAAGAGCGCAGTTACATAACCTGTTGTGCTGAGAATCTATAGACTCCTGGCAGGGCCCCAGGACCCCTCCCTTGAGGCTGCAAAGACGGGAACATTCAGCTGCTGTCAACAGCTGGATTTCCTAGAAGTGGGGAGGAAAGACAAAGGGTCGTATGAGGTCCAGGGAACAAGGTAGGCATAAATGGGGGGGACACGATCAATTGTCCTAAGAATGGTGGGTGAGAAGCACAAAGGAATCCCCTGTCTGTGCACTGAAGGGCTTCAAGGCTCACTGTTGCAAAGGATCGACCTGGTCAGCCAGAAAAAACAGCTTCTGTGACTAGTATCTCACTGTGGTTGGTGAAGCAGTCCTTTTCCTCTTTTCCTGCAGGGATCCCAATGGTGGTAGCACGTCACTTCCCTTTGCCTTGACAAGTTTCAAACAGGCAATGCACTTTTCAGTCCCCAAACTAGCTCACTAGTGTCTGGATTGCGGTATTCGGGGAGCGGGGGAGAAGTACATCCTACTTACAAAGGCCATCAAAAAAAGGGGAGGGATGGTCAGCTCTGACCCTGTGGATTTCCTCAACCATTACTCAGCAGAGAGGCTAAATTGAGGTAGGGATTGCCAAATCGATTGAGGCTGAAAGTGCATTATAAAAACTTTATAAGTGGCTTAATGGATTGCAGCAAACACTGGAGCAATGTTTTTCACCCTCTACACACACACCATGCGCCAGAGAGAATTGTTTATATGCCATGACTGAGGATTGCTGCTGCATGTAGAATTGCCAACTCTGGGTTGGGAAATTCCTGGAGATTTGGGGGTGGAGCCTGGGGAGGAGAGGGACCTCAGCACGGTACAATGCCACAGAGTCTATCTTCCAAAGCGGCCATTTTCTTCAGGGGCATTAATAATGGGAGGTCTCCAGGTCCCCCCTGGAGGTTGGCAACTCTAACTGCATATACAGCCAATGCAGCCTTGCCCCTCATAGACACCACCATGCCCACTGCATGCAGTAAACTTCAGTGGCTGCAAAATTTACAACAAACTCTGCCTGTCCCCAATAGAGATTGCAGCGCTTTCCCAGGCTCTGCAGTCCTGCTCCTTGGCTACAAGGGGTAACCAGCCAAGTTCAAAGCAGGAAACACAGTTTACTATCCAGTTATGCTAGTGTTATGATCATAGCCAAGTTTGGAGAAGAAATGAGAAATCTGGAAAACAAGTAAGGATTTAAACAACTTCCAAGTGGGGAGGGGAGAGATCCAGGCAGTGAAGAGACACAGCTTTACGTGGAAGCTTATGCAGTCTTATGTGGCAGAAGGTACAGTTCTTTCTCTTTGTTAACATTATGGCCTGAACAATCTGCTTTCCACCCTTCTGTCTTTTTCAAATGTTATAACATCCAGCCTGATGAAGTGTTCTGGTGAGCCTAAAAGCTTGCACAATGGAGTGTGTCAACTTGGTTGGTCCTAATAGAAGTTATTACATGGATTTCTTTCTCTAGAGTAGTGGTTCCCAACCTTTTCAGTATGGTGATGCACAAGTCTGCATCTTTTTGGTATGGTGACCCATCCAGTGCTAGCCCAGGGTTTTTCGGTGCCCTAGGCAAACTATGACCCTGGCACCCACTTAGTTCAGTATTCCATTTAACCAGATGTTTTTGAGAAGCCAACAAACATTGCACAAAGGGCACAGCTGCCCCTACTATGAACTTCAAGCAAGTGACATTACAACATACAGATCCTTTGCATATGGAGGCTACATTCCAGCCTTTGGCCACCATCTCCTTCTCCCTTGCTCCCTCTAATCTCCCCTAAGATTCTCCCTCACTCTAGTGACTAGCAGGACACATTTTCCTTGGTCAGCATGTATACGCAGTGAAGAAAAAAAATACCAACTCACGTATGCCATGGAAGATACTGTAATGAAAAGGGCAGGGGCAGCCATTAGGGAGGGGTGGTCAGTGACCCACTTTCAGAGACTTCATGACCCCCTTTTGGGTCCCAACCCACAGTTTGGGAAACACTGCTCTAGAGGCCTTCCAACATCAACAGAAAGGGGGGGGGGGTTAGAAAAATTTCTAAAGATCTTTTTTTAGTTACATTCCTTTCCCTTTGTTTGTGTTTTTTTTTTAATGGCAGCGATCTATTTTAACTGTTTTGGGTAGATTATGGAACAACCTCCTCAGGGAGGTTTTATTTAGGACTGCACTTGACCAAATCAGTTTTTATTTATTGGCAGTCCTGATTGGAGATTTTAAATTGTGGTCTTCTGTGTGTTTTAATAATTGTTTTATTTATATTGTAAGTCGCCTTGAGTTATTAAAAGACCGCTAATAGATATTTTAAAGTAAATAAAGAGTGTTATTATTGTAAGTTACTCTGAGCATTGATTTTCAAACAGGCTGGGTTCTGTAGTTCAATAGGCAGCCCTTAAGCAGTCCCTAAATTCAGTCCCTAAGAAGGTGTGCCAAAGATCTCAGCGTTATTTCCAAGAAAAAAGACTGGACAGCAAAGGCACCTCAGGAACCAAGGAACCTCTATTCATTTGCTTAGTAGAACTCAGCAGGATATGTTTAGTATCGCATGGCAAGTAGAGATGGGAAATATCCATTCAGCTTGCTTTGAAAGACGTTTAATTTTTCCACACTTTCCCCAAGAATTTTCAGAAAAAGCTCAAGTTTTCCTGAGCTTTTTACTGAGGAGCATGCCCCTAGTCTTCTTTGCCAGTCCTCCACCCCACCTTTCCAAGCAAACTTAAACAGTTTTCCTATGAAAGGTTTTCCCTGGAAGGTTTTCACCAGAAGATTTCACAGGCCCACTATTACTTTGATTTGCCTGCCTAGCTAGTACCAATAGGTGAGAGGTAGCTTAACAAGAGGAAATCTTAATATAATAATTCTCTTGACACGTCAGCCATTTCCAGCTCTCCCATTGGCCGCGCAGTGTGCTCCATCAGCCATTGGCCCATCAACCTCCACTCAAGAGTACTCATGTGCCATTGGCTGGGTGCTGGGTCCGCTCCACTCCCCTGCCCACTGCCAGCCTGGACACTCTTCCCTCACAGAAAAACTGTCAAAACGTCTGTCTCTCCAAACGAAGACACTTCTCCTGCTTGGCTCCAGTGGGGCTAACATTTCCCTCAGTGGCTGCTGCTAGGCAACCAAGCTTGGTTCTGTCAGTAAAAAGGCAAAGGCAGGAGTCTATTTTGTGCTGAAATCTACAGAAGCCAGGGTTTTTGGGAGGGGAGAGGCCTCAGCTGAATAGAATGCCATAGAGCCCACCCTCCAAAGCAGTTATTTTCTCAGGGGGCGGGGGGGGGGAGATCTGTTGTCTGGAGTTCCATTGTGATACCCAGCAATCTTCAGGCTCCTCCTGGAGGTTGGCTACCCTAGGCGTAGCAGTTAGCACTTCAGAGCAGGGTCTGCCAGACCTAGGTCCTTGCTTTGGAAGTTGAGTGGGTGATTTCAGACCAGTCACAGACTTTCAGCCTAACCTACTTCACAGGGTTGTTGTGAAGATCAAAAGGGGGAGAGGAGAATGATGTAAGCCTACTGAGCCTACTGTGTAGGGAGAGTGGCCTAAAAATCGAATTAAATAAATAAATAAATAAATAATAAGCTGCTTTGGTCTCCACTGCAGAAAAAGACTACTTTTCCTCCTGGAGAACCATTGCTGCCAGGTGAGGGCTGGAGACCACTTAGAATTAAAACTGCTGTCCATATGGTAGAGATCAGGGGCAGATAACAGTAGGTTGATGGTTGGCTGAGAAGGAGATTGGGTTGCCAACTCCAGGTTGGGAAATTCCTGGAGATTTGAGGGGTGGAGCCTGGAGTTTGAGGAGGGGAGGGACCTCAGACAGCTACAATGCCATAGGCTCCACCCCCCCAAACCAGCCATTTCCTCTTGGGGAATCATTGCTGCCAATCTCCAGGTGAGCACTGGAGATCACTCAGAATTACAACTGCTCTTCAGATGACAGAGATCAGTTCACCTGGAGAAAACAGTAGACTCTGTGTCATTATACACTGCTGAGGTCACTACAGCAAATTGACACTGGGTACCCAAGGCTAGGGCACCCGCCCAGAGCCTCTTTCTAGAGCCCGTTGTATTTATTTCCACCATGAGCCTTATTCCTAGTCTAATATAATGGTCTACAATATCTCACCAACCTTCAAAATATTCTTCCCATCAGATTGCTCAGTAGACGTGTTGGAGAAATTGTGTTAAAAAATAAAGTAAAATAAAATAAACTGGATAGGCCAAGATTTTGCAGTCTATTTGGAGGGTTCCGTAATGATAGTCCCAGGGGCCAAAGGGGGTAATTTTAAGGCTCCCTGCTCACAGCTCAGAAGACCTGGTCTCCCACATCAAGACATTCTGCTGCAGGAGTATAAATTATATTGCACCATAAGAGAGGTAATTGGAGGGCACAGGAGAAGGGCCGTGTAAACACAGGGTAACAGAGACTGTATTTTTACCCTTCAAATAATATGTGAAATTTATTTTTAAAGTGTCTGAGTAAAGAGATTTAAGGAGTCTTAGAAGGAACCTGACTCACAGTTTTCTAACCTTTTGCATTAAATATACCCCCCTCCCCCAAATGAAAGCCACTAACAGCCAGTTTTGTGTCTGGGTCAAGCAGTTTTTACCTTTCTTTCTCATTCCTTCTCCACTTCTGAATATGGCAGTATTAAAAGCACACCTGACAGGTAATGCAAGGAACACTGTTTTTTGCACTGCTTTTAGGCCTCACTCTTGTGAGCCCTGTTACTTACCTACTTACAACATTTACGCCCCACCTCTTAAGAGCATCAAAATAAATAAAAAATCTCCTAGAATTATCCCTGGCCTACACAGATCAATCCCCCTGGAGAAAATGGCTGCTTTGGATAGCAGTATTATACCCCACTGAAGTCCCCAACTCTCCAAACCCTGCCCTCTCTAGGCCCCAAATCTCCAGGAATTTCCCAACCCAAAGCTGGCAATTGATGAAATTGATAAACCATGCTACAGGCCATTATTTATGTGTGTGAGTGTGTAACGTGCCGCCAAGTCACAGCTGACTTATGGCAATCCCATAGGGTTTTCAAGGCAAGTGATTGAACAGAGGAGGTATGCCATTGCCTTCCTCTGCAGTCTCCCTTGATGGTCTCCTAGTCTGGTATACTGGTTAGGAGCACAGACTCTAATCTGGGAGAACTGGGTTTGATTCCCCACCCCTCCACATGCAGCTGCTGGTGTGGCCTTGGGTCAGTCACAGTTCTTTCAGAGCTGCTTTCTCAGAAGCAGTTCTCAAAAGAACTCTCTCAGCCCCACCTACCTCACAGGCTGTTTGTTGTGGGGAGGGGAAGGGAAAGGAGATTGTAAGCTGCTCTGAGACTCCTTCGGGTAGTAAAGGATGTGATATAAATCCAATCTCCTCCTCCTCCTCCTTCTTCATACCAGCCCTGCTTAGCTTCTGAGATGTGATGAAACTGAACTATGCTATATCATTCCACATCCCTACCATTATCTATAGGGGGCGGACTGATCATGAGCACCACTAGGTTCCTATCTGATAAGACAGGCAAATTGGAACCCCATATATATCTAGGAAAGATAAGCACCTCCAAAGAGCTGGTGTCACCTCCATATTTTCTGGATATAATTATAACCTGTTTTCTTTACTCTTCTTTAGCTTCTAAACACTGGTTTGGAACTGAGACAGCTGTCTTGGGCGCTTAGTTTAAGTATATAGGGCTTTGTGGCATTAGTTCCAAATCTCTCGATGGACCCTCCCAGTAGCTTCATATAGGTGTTAAACACCATGGGATTAGTATAGCCAATAATGAACCATTGAGAACCCTGCAGTAGAAAACTACTGAGGAGACGGACCTGACAATCCTGCTATTTGTTCTAGCCAAGTTAACCGAATTATGCGAGGTGCCATATAAAATGTTGCTCAGAAACCCAAAGCTATGAATAGGGAAGGATTCTGTTATGTATTGGGACAGAAACATTGCAGGACTGTACTGCCAGAGACAGGGTGAGCTTGGAAGCGAAGAACAATAGACCAACAGGATTCTGGCAGTAACCAATCAAGGTGTAATGTTATGTAAATAACCTATGGCTGGGAGTGGGTTGTGTTTGGGGTGTGGCCATTGGGGTGTTGCATGTAGTATAACTGAGCTGAGGGTCTGGTCTACAGCCTTGTTCTTGCTGAAATCACTGAATAAAGTAAAGCTGATCACTAGACTTAGAGTCTGCTCATCCATGGAACCCACTATTTAACAGATTCCTTTTTTCAGCTTCCAAACATAGATCATCCACAGGGGCCACTAAATCTGTCTCCGCTCCACAAGCAGACTAGAAGCCCAGCTAACATGGGTCAAGGAACCAACTGTCATTCAGCTATGCCTGCAAGTGTTATTCTGTTTAGGGTTGCCAAGTCTTACCTGCTGTTCGGTGCGGGGGAGTCCTTGCCGGTCGGGAAGTCTTCTGGCAGGTGCGCAAAGCACGCGCGCCACTATGATGTCACCCGGAAGTGACATCATTGCGTTGGGTACATTGGGGCAGGACCTCTCTAATTCGAGGGAAAACCATAGAGTTTTTCCTCGAATTATAGAGTGTCCCCCCCCCGAAACGTGCCCGATGCGATGACGTCACCTCTGGGTGACGTCACTGCGCTGGGCACATCTTTGCAGCCCGGCAATTTGGGGGTGGGGTTCCCCCCGGTGGCCCAATGTGGGCCGGCAGGGAGCGGGCCACTCGAGCGGAAGTTTCCCTGCCCCCCAGGGGGACTTGGGAACCCTAATTCTGTTATATGTTTAATTATTTTACTAGAAATCGAAGATTTAGGACCAGCAGTGCCATTCTAGGCAGAGTTACACTCTTCTAAGTTCATTGAAGTCAGTGGGCCTCATAGAGTGTAACTCTGTTTAGGATTAGGCTAAATCATCCCTGTTTAAAGATGGCTTCTTCAGGAGCTGGCAGATGAACCTCTCCTTTAACAGAAGAGGGACTCCTCCATCTTGGTGAGGTGTTTCACTGTTTCAGCCAGCAAACCTTTAAGCTCTGCTCAGTTGGCTTATTTTATCAAGATGGGCCTGGATACCATAAGTCCAGCCATACTGTAGATATCCTTGGGGAATTGAGGCTGAAAATATTTACTACTACTACTACTACTACTACTACTATTATTATTATTATTATTATTATTATTATTATTATTATTATTATGCCATCAACTACCAAGAGGCTAGAGGCTAATGGACAAATGACTTGACATGAGAGAACAAAAGTCCTCCTCATGTTTTGATGAACCAAATGTGAGGGCTGAACATGGAAGGGCAGTCTTCAATTTTCTCCTCAGCTTGGCAATCTCTTGGAAGCCTTGAATGACATCATCCTCTCAATTCCCTATCTGTAAAAATGGGAGCGAAAATGACTGCAAGCTGTTATGCCAGAAACAGCAATGAAATGACATAATGTCATCCGCTTCTACTAAGTCTAAAAGGATTTAACAAGCTCCAGATGATGACAGACAAATAAAATATCCTGCCAAGATTAGGCCAATGATTGTCTCAGAATGACATCAGGAACGGGCATTCTGGGCTTAGTAGGCAAGAGAGACAATATAACCTTCAAAGTAGGAGAGGTTTTCAAGATACCTCAAAACATGTACAACTGGGATGAAACATCTATGTAACAAAAAATGCACCAATTTTTGTGGCAGTTTCTCCCACTGTAGGAGTTACAGTGGGGGAATTGTTTCAATATTTCTTCTTACCACAGAATTAGAGGAATTTCTCATTATTTGCCCAATTTATTTCTATTGATTTTTTTCCTGTCTTTGATGTTTATAGGAGTAACATGTATCTTCAGCCCCCCATGCTTAGTTTTTGTAGTCTAGCTAAAAAATTCTACATCAAAATATTCTAAGTCTTGTGCTAAGAAAGACCAGGTCTTGTAACCTCCATGAGAAGCTCCACGTATTTTAAATCATTCATGCTTTCACACACATGAATATTTAGCATGCTTTATTTTGCTTTCGCTAGTTTCATAGAAGGACATAGCGCTTTCCTTAAAGCTTTACCCCCTGGTGTTTGAAAATTCTCCTGTGCCATTTTGTTTTTAGAGATTTTATGAGGCATGTACTCAGGAGTCCTTTCGTAGAAAAAGAGGTGCAGGAGCTCATTAGCATAACTCATTAGCATACCTCATTAGCATAGGCGTCAACTACGGGGGGGCTCGAGGGCTCGAGCCTCCCCCGGCAAAATGGAGTGCCCGCCGGTGGGGGAGGCGGGGAGGGCCGCCGGGAGCCCGGGGGGTGCCAGGCGCAGCAGAAGGCAGCCGCCGAGGAGGGGGGTGGAGGGGGAGCCAGAGCCGGCGCGATGGGCGGGCACAGGGACTCCGCCACACTGGCCGGCCCCCCGACCCAGCTGGCAAGCGGGCTCTGGGGCAGCAGCTGGGAGGCCTGGTGTTGGCTCTGGGCGGCGGGCAGCTGCAGCATCAGGGGGAAGTGCGCCGCCATGACTTCAAGGACCCCTACGGGGCAGCAGCCCCCACCGCCACCCCCCGCTCGCCCCACCAGGTCTGCCTCCCTGGGGCCAGGGGGCAGGGGGAAAAGTGGCGGGGACATGGTCGCGTGCGCACGAAAGAGCCCTCGCCCCCCCCTGGGATTTACAAAGTCTACGCCCCTGCTCATTAGCATATGCCACATCCCCTGACATCACCAGAAGTGTGTCAGAAAGGGAATGTCAGTTTCAGCCCCATTATAACCTATGGGCCATTGAAATCAATGGCAAAAACTCATAGGGTATATGAGGGGCTGGAGGAAAGGGGGTTTGAGGGAGAGGCTCCAAACTTGCAGGGTAGCTACTGGGGCCTCTCCTCCAAATACCCACCAAGTTTCAAGAAGATTGGACCAGGGGATCCAATTCTATGGGCCCCCAAACAGGTTGTCCCATCCCCTTCATTGTTCTCTATGCTGTGAATTTTGCATCACACATGTTCAACAGACAAACCTACCACGTTCACTGTGACAACTGCGTGTGATGCAATCTCCTGGTCCGTTCAGTTCACATCAAACAGCTTGAATGCCTGCCAAACAGAATTTTTTTTTAAAAAAAAAGAAAGCTAGGAATTTAGAGATCGTGGCAATAGAACATTAGAATGTTAGTATGCTTTCACAATAGCAATTACTGTTTGTTTGTTTTTTAAAAAAATGTCCTCAAAAAGCCCTCAGGTGGTACAGCAAGGAAAAGGGTAGCCGCAGCTGCAGGAAAAACGAATTGTACTGTACTGCTTTTTAAGAAAGGAAAACATTTAAGCAACCTGCCAAATGGCCCCAACAGGTCAATGAACAGTCAAACCTATCATTGAAAGATGAGTTTCGTGTTCATGACCAGTGAAAAGGATATGAAGCAAACTGAAGGGTGTTTGAGCATCCCTTAAGATATGAGGGCCCAGGCTAGCCTGATCCCATGAGATCTCGGAAGCCAAGCAGGGTTAGCCCAGTTAATATTCAGATGGAAGGCCTCCAAGAAATTCCAGGGTCACTACACAAAGACAAACCATCTCTGAATGTCTCTTGCCTTGAAAACCCTACGGGGATCACCATCAGTCGGCTACAATGTGACAGCACTTTCCATCACCAAAAATAATGACCTAGGTTCCGTAAGTGGGTGGGTTCCAAACTGGAAACATCCCATCACATAAGTTTTCCTTTGTTTCTATTAAGATTGTCCAGAAGCCTCTCCTACCTGGTTTCTATCCAACTGACATGAGCTGTCAGCCTAGAGATTTGTGGTAGTCATATTTCCCAAGAGATGGAAAAGCTTTAATGACCAACCAAAAACCAAAGGTCTTGACAGAAAGAGCTCCACTTAACCACAAACAGCACATCAGCATGTTCACATATATAACAGGAAACAAATCTAAATTGAAATTATACCATAAGTAAATAAAAGCTGTAATCCTTGAAGAATTTGTGGTAGCTGGCGAGATTAGGCTGAAGGATATTGGTTGGACCCTGGTAAGTAATCCAAACCACATGGTTGTGGATTCAGGCATTTGGAGTATGTTCACATCACTACTTTAAGGCACCATGGAGCCCACTGATCTTTAGCATTTTTCTGCCCCTCTAGATAAGTGCCTGCCCTGCCAGGCAAAATATCTGCCATTGTTTTATTTTTACAGTTCAGTTCTCTGCATGTTGCTCAGAAGAAAGTCCCACATCACAAGGGCATTTCAACAGGACAATCTCTACTAAGTGTGCATAGGATTGCTGCCTTAATTCCATTTAGCAAAACCCATTTTTCCCTTTCCAGACTGCTCAGTCTGAGATCACTTGAGAATCTAAACATTAAATTTTTATAATTTGTACATTGTACAAAATATATGTAGACAAGGCCATGATTACAATAAAGTGCTATATTTGGTAGTACAAAAGGTGGAGGCACCATTTACTGTTTTATGAAAGAGAAAGAAACCTGTGGATTGGAGTGAACCAGCTTTTCCACTGGTGAAAAGGAGAGGAGGGGGGTCCCCTTTGACTACCAAAAAAGTTATGCTTGGGATCATGGGATCTGTCTAGATAAAAGCCATGTAGGATTGGGGATGCAGTAAGGAGGGGAGTTAGATTGCTAATGAGTCAAAAAGCTGTATAGATCCACTCCCTATATATGTGTGGAGGGAAATGCAGTGGAGTGAATTTAACCATGCTCCAAGTAGCCTTCCTCCAGCCTCCTTCCAACTTGTGGATCTTCTATTGAAAGAAGGCTTCACACCCGAGCCAAAAGAAAAGGTAGGGTATAAATAAATAAACTTTGCTCAGTAGAGTAGTAGGTTGGGGGAGGTAGGATCTACGCCTATTTGTTTGGTGATATAAGGAATATTTGTACATAAGGGAGGAATTTTGCAATGTGTTTTTGTTGAGAGAGAGGAGTACAGGGTGTATTGTTTTGCACAGAAAAGAAGTCTCAGCATATGTGCTTGTGCGTATATCTACATATCTATCTCTAAACGGAGTAATGTGATGTATCAGTGTACAGGTGTGTAGATACGTAAATAGCCAAAGAAGGTATAATCTGATCCTGGAGATAGGATTGCCAAATCTCTTAATCTTACCGGCGGGGGGGAGTCCTCTGCTGGCCAGGAGCTTCCCTGGTGCGCGCGCTTTGCGCGCGCGCCGGGCAACATCACCAGAAGTGACGTCAGCATGTTGGGGGTGTTGCCAGGGCGACGCTGTGGCAATCGCCCCAAAACTCTATACCATACCTGGTATACTATACCTGGCAACACCCCCGATGTGATGGCGTCACTTCCGGTGACGTCACCCGGCGTGGGGGAAGTCATCTAGGCTGGACGACTTCGGGGGTGGGGTTTCCCTGCCGGCCGAATGCTGGCCGGCAGATCGGGAACCCCTGTAGCGGGGGATCCCCCGCCCCCCGGGCTGACTTGGCAGCCCTACCTGGAGAGGAAAGGGTGCAATATATGTGCAGCAGTATGCACCATATACACAGATGGATCTGAAGAGTGATTGGTGAAAGGCTAATGATGCAAAACATTTGAGTAAAAGAGGGAGAAGCTAATGAATTTATGTTCTATGGGGAGGGAAACTGCAGTGGTTTAAGAAGGGGGACTTTAGTAATTATACATGGAAGGAAAGATGTTGCTACGTGTACAGAAAAGGGAGGGAAAGGAAGACACAGTCAATTGGTGTTGGCATGGGGAAAGGCATTCACAATTATCTAACTGGACATTTTGAAATGTCTTGCTTCAGTAGTGGTGATGTAGATAATTCTTGAGTGAACCATTCTCTGTAATAAATTGGCACGGTCCTTCATTCTCTTTCCCTCTTGCGCCTTAAAGAAAAAGGAAATCCAGGGTATATTAACATTGTACGTGACCAAAGGAAACAGGCCTGTACATTTCTGCTGCTGCTTTGGGCAGATTCTTCTGCCTCCCAGAAAAGGGGTGGGGGAGGGAGAAAGAGAGAGTTCCTAACAAGCCAACAGCTGTGGATGCTGTAAGTGTGTCAGCAGCTGGAGCGGTTCTTGCCTCACATGCCACGGTCAGGGTAGACCCAAGAGAGTAGACCTCTGTCCTTTGTTTTCTCCTCCTGTTTCATCCGGTTCAGTCCCTTTCTCCACTTGTCCCAGTTTTCAAATACTCCTCAGTACTTTCTCAAGCCACATAATCATCTGTTGTATCAACGTTCTATATATAGGGCTGGGCGTACCCTTCGCTTTAAGCGGAACATTAATTCTGCCTCAAGGACAGCTGAATTCTGCGATCTGTGTATATTGTTCAGCTGCATGTTTTGATGGGATTCCCTCGGGGATTATTCTTGTACTTGTGCTTGTGTAGCAGAGAGGCCTGCTAGCACGTGGCTGGGCCTCTAGGCTCTGTTTATATGTAGTGCTCCAGGTCAAGACACTTATAGAACTCAGAGGCTGTTCTTCCTTCTTCCCAAACTGTTCAGAACACAAAATTGACAAAGAGGCAGATTACAGCAAGACAGTTATGTAAGACTGCTTACTATCTCCTTCAGGGAAGTTGGCTTCAGACTTATTATTAGCCCTGATCCCTGATTTGTTATGCTCATTTGTCCTTTTGGTGTCATTCTTAAGAACCAGCGGGAACATCGCCAGGGTCCCAGAGTGTCCACGTGGACAGAATTGCACTCCCCCCACAAAACCTCAGTTTGTTACCCATTATGGCATCAGTTTAGTGTCACTCACCTGGACATTCACTTCTCACTCAAGATAGTTTAGAATATATACGGAATTCAGAGAAGGAAAATAGTAAAATTATGGCGAGGGGTAGTAAAAGCCAGGCTGTTTACAGGGCAATGCGATATGATTATTGTGCAATGGGATCAGCATAAAATAGTCCGAGACACTCCTATGTTTAGTTAGGGACTATTTATTTATAAAAGCCATCTAGGAAAATCAGCATAAAAGTTTGGTGCAATCACCTGGCCTCCTCCCCAGAAATGTTCCTAATTGGTTCCCCTTGTAGGTGAGTGCGCTGGGAGTTTATGGTGTCCTTGCAGTATTTGTTTTATTTGCAAATATATCAGTAGAGCACAGGTGGAGGCACCGGGTTAGGAAATTTCTGGATATTTGGGGTGGAGCTTGTGGAGGGGAGGGTATAATGCCATTGAGTCCACCCTCCAAGCAGCCATTTTCTCCAGGGGAGCTGATCTCTGTAGTCTGGAGATCTGTTGTAATTCTGGGGGATCTCTGAGCCCTACCTTCTGGGCAACTCTACCTCGGATCTTCAGACAGAGGGAGACAGTCCTACAGCCCTCGATGCTTCTGCCAACTCACAGCAAAGTCTTTCTACTTCTCTCTCTGCCTCTCCTAGCATGAAAATGCTGCACTCTCTTTACACACGTACACCCATCTGCTTCCCACCTGCCACAATCCAGCTTAGGCAGGAAGCTCACCTCTTGCAGCCCTTCTAGGCACGTGGCCGAAGGCATCTTCTGACACGCATGGATGATATCTATGGCCACTAAGAAGCTTTATCATTTCTTAGACTGATCCCATGGGAAGCTGAGGTCATGCAATTAGGGATTTTCAAATAGTTCCAACCAAGCTCATTACAGTAAATTGCAGAATCACCCCACCGCAAAACTGCTGTAAAACTGCCATAAAGCGCCCAACTGAAACTATAGTGGGGGAGGGGGTAGAAAAGAGCAAGAGTCGAGTAGCACCTTAAAGACTAACAAAATTTGTGGCAGGGTATGAGTTTTCATGAGTCACTGCTCACTTATTGCTTTATCTTGCAGTATCTGAAGAAGCTCATGCCCAGCCACAAATTGTGGTAGTCTTTAAGGTGCTATTCGACTCTTGCTCTTTTCTGCTGCTGCGGACAGATGAACCCAGCTACCCATCTTGATCTATAGTGGTGGGAGTATTGTAGAGAACTATGTGGGTTTTAGAGGAAATTGTTTAAAAAACAGAGCAGTGAGGGTATCACCAGACAGGCAAATTTTAAAACATTTGACCCTTGCACTTAATTATGGAATTTCTTTTAAACATACCATTTGCACCCATTGTAGCAGTGAGACTGGGGGTAGGGGGAGGGAGAGAGAGAGAGAGAGATGGGGTCGTGGGAACAACATTCATTCTCTATCCTTACAATGCACACTCTAAGCCTGACTCGGCAGCTTTCATTTACCGTGACCCTTGTGGGCAGTGAAATACGACTCTCTTCCTCAGACTTTTATCTTTACATCACATTCAACTGATCCCAGAGCCACCGTAGGCGTACAGACAAGTACAAGAGAACCAAATACCAAATTGCTTGTGAAGTCAACCTTCAAGCTCTTACAGTAAGCTGAAGCTGTAAATATCTTGAGCTTGATTTGAGTGAGGTGAATATGCAGTGCAGGCATGTCTTCTCTCTCTTTTCTGCAGCCTCCGCAGGGAGTCACGCTAGCACGGCATCCTTTTCCGAGCACCAAACAGGATGCAGCTGCCTTTGTGTGGGTGGGGTGCATATGTAAGCAGGTAGCCCCTTTTCATCTTGTGGCATTTGGTGGACATGCCCACAGAGCAAGGTTAAAATGTGAGGGAAAAACATGACCCCCGTTAGGGAAGAGAGAGAGCTGAGAAAGTTCACGGGCCAGGAAAGGACTGAAGAACACCCAGAGACATCCACAAAAAGGAGAAATGGCCCTTATTTCCTCTTTCTTGCACTAGAAGTTCCTCCTCCCATGTCAATACTTAATTAGGCCTTCTCTTAGCTGCTCTAAATTCTAAAACTCCCTCCCCCACCAGGAAACTAACCCCAGAGATACGGGCCTTCCAGCACCGTTGGAAGATAATAAAGAATGGTGATTGGGACCTTGTCACTTAAAATAGATGGAGAAAATAATATGCTCCTCTGGGTGGCGCTCACTTGTAAAACATGCATATCGGGAGCTGCTTTATGCTGAGCAAGTCTATGGGGGTTGCTCCTGCTTGTTCACTCTAATTGGCATCTCAGGAACAGAAAGCTCTTTCCCAACCGCAGCTACCTGACATCCATCAACTGGAGATGCCAGGGACTGTCACTTGAGATCTTCTAGCACTTTTTTGTTTGTTTGTTTGTTTAAAAAATGGGTCTGCTTCACATGATCATGCTTCTTTCTCACACAGTAATAGTACTCTTTGTAGCACCCCCCCCCCCCCCCCGCAATTCATCTGTCTCCATGTCCACTTTTACAAGACACATTGTTAAAAGGTAGGTCAAAGTTAGAGGCCAGTGGCACCTTTAAGACCTACAAGGTTTTATTCAAGGTGTGAGTTTTCATGTGCAAAGCAGACTTTGTCAGACACTGGAATGGAATTACAGATCGCAGTTGTATATATAGGGGGTGAGTTGTTAAATCAGCATGCAAAATAGTGACGATGTGTTTTAACAGATAAAAAAAATGACAAGGTTGGTGTCTGGTTATCATCCGTTTGGGTTCAACGGCGGGATAACATAGGTAACAAGTATATCAGAATTGGAGACGTACCTTTAATCGTGAGAATCCTGTCATTAGATCCCATCCATCTCCTTTCTAGCATGGAGGCAAACTTTACAACATCTTTTCCTTTGAAGCAAAGCACAGCTGTGTAGAGTATTTTTCTTGCCCCCAGAAGGTTGTGTGTAAGGGGGATTTGAAGTGGGACTTCTCATTTAGGTGTGTCTGTGCACTCATTACAATTGTGAACCCACTTTTCTCTCTGCTTACTGACATCAGCAGAACGTTTTTTCAGGTGGCAGCCATGTTGGTCTGCAGTAGAGCAAGATTCGAGTCCAGTAGCGCCTTAGAGACCAACAAGATATCCAGGGTGTGAGCTTTCGGGAGTCAAAGTTCTCTTCATCAGATGCCCTTCCTATCTGACAAAGGAAGCTTTGCCTCTCGAAAGCTCAGGGGTCACTTCGAGCAGGAGCTCGGGGGAGTGCAGCTCCAGGAGTTGGTGCCAGCCCCTCCACATGGTTGCCAGCCCCCCTGCTTGTGTCATGGCTGCAGCACAATGACCCCGTCCCCTGGAAAGGTCCTTGTTCCTCCAACCAGCCCTCTGAAGGCTTCAGCCACCACTGAAGCTATCCTCCCAGAATAGTGGTATTTCTCAGGCTTGGATTAGTCGCCTCTCTGCCAGCTTTCTTTCTTTCTTTCTTTCTTTCTTTCTTTCTTTCTTTCTTTCTTTCTTTCTTTCTTTCTTTCTTTCTTTCTTTCTTTCTTTCTTTCTTTCTCTCTCTCTCTCTCCCCCTCCCTCCCTCCCTCTCTCTCTCTCTCTCTCTCTCTCTCTCTCTCTTCTTTCTTGCCTTCTGACATACTTCCAGTGATGTCAGGTGGTGTAGCATATGCTAATGAGTTATGCTAATGAGTTATGGTAATGAGCTCCTGCACCTCTTTCTCTCCGAAATGACCCCTGCAGAAGCTTATACCCTGGAAATCTTGTTGGTTGTTAAGGTGATGCTGGACTCAAAATCCTGGTGTCAGCAGAACTTTTCTTTTCAGTTCGCCTCTATTTGTGCTACAACCCTGTGACATCAGGACATATGAACATATGAAGCTGCCTTCTACTGAATAAGACCCTAGGTCCATTCAGGTCATTATTGTCTACTCAGACTGCCAGCAGCTCTCCAGGTTTCAGGCAGAGGTCTTTCCCATCACCCACTGCCAGATCTTTTAACTGGAGTTACAGGGGATTGAACCTGGGACCTTCTGCATGCCAAGCAGATGCTCTACCACTGAGCCACAGCCCCTAATGGTAGAAATAGTGTGATAATGTAATGGCACTGATTTCTGTTCGTTTTTGTTTTTAAGAAATGGCAACTCCAGCTTATACTCAGCAACCTGAACATCAACAACTGAAAAAGGACCAGCCCGACCGAAGCTGTGGCTACTGTGCCAGATGCAAAAGCGCTTGACGCAAACTGCAGCAACACCCATTGAGGTTATCTGATTATGAGGTCACCTTGCCACCGTGTTTGCGTCAAACTCACAGCACACCTCATGATAAGCTGGCTAGGGGAATCATTCTCTGGATACATTGGCCAAGGAGGATTTATCCTTCAGGATGAATAAATGGTCCACCCATGCTTGAAGTTAGCCCTTAGCCCTTCAACAAGCTCCTGCTCCTTAAATGTAAACTGTCCTGTCACATATTAAAAATCTGTTTGGTTTTAAATCACAGGGCAAAACCATGCTGCAGGGGGTGGTCCACCCACTGGCCTGCCCGGCCACAGCTCTGCCTCACATGGATAGGCCACTTCCCCCGCTGGCTTGGCCTGTTCTTATACAGTAACTGCAGACAGACACATATATTTATGCAAAAACCAGGCACAGACATTGAAATTCACAGGCATAACCTGGGAAAGGACTGCTAAGGGATGATTGAGGAAACATTGCATTAACTAGGCTGGGGGAGGACAAGTCAAAATCGGAGCCAGCAGTGGGGGGGGGGGGAGATCTTCTCTTTGAGTGACTCAGCCCCAGTTCTCTTTGGGACACAGAGGCCTTCTTGCCTTTGGCTACGTCCCCTTCCCCATTATGTGTCTCACAAATCCCTGCATTGTCGTGCAGCTCAGCTTGCGTCATTCGTGTGGGCACCAGTGTGCAGAGACTGGCAGGACCTGTGCCATCTTGGCTGATGGGTGAGCACGGCCTTTCCCTCCTACTCAGAGGAACAGTGCCACTCTTTTTGTCCCTGAGTGGAGAGTAAGTAGCCTACTGGGCTATTCTGCTGACCAAGCAAAGGGCAACACAGTAGCCAGAGAGAGAGTGGCACCTGGCCAAGAGGAGGCATGAGAAGGAAAGAGACTGAACAAGCAAAGTCTCTCATCCAAATCCTATTGTGTCTGAAAGTAGCAAAGAAAAGAACCTGCCAAGATTACTTCCTGCTCCAGGACTACCTTCAGGACAGTGTGGATTAGAAGTTCAAACAAACAAATGACAAGTCAATCAATGGAGGCATAATGTTTCCTTGCCAATGCAATGCAGTGGTGAACTCACCGCGGCCTATTCTATTGTTGCAGCCCGCAGCAGAGCAGTACAGATTGCAAATGTACCCCCAGGGTATACTTTGGAAAGGGAGGTGCTTGGGTATATCGATATGCCCACCTGAAATGAGAATCAAAGGTGGCCACAGAGATAGACACCTGAACACCAGCTGCTTTCTCTAATATCTTTCTGAGCGTCTTCAGGAATGTAATTGCTCCTGTTCTGACCTTGAAGAACTGAAAGATTCTCTAGGACTATCAACCATGAATGGCCATCTGAATACCTGGCTCTGCAATTGTGGGACTGGGCTGCAACTAGACTTAAACTGCCCCACTGGGAGCAATCCAGTGTGCTCTAGATGAGCAAGTGCCTGCTGGTGGATACATCTACCAAAGTCTTCCTGCTACCTTTATTCCTCCTATCGCTCCCTTCACTTTTTTTGCTCCATATGTCCATTTTTCAATTCTAGGCAATTGCTCCTACTAGTGTGCAGAGGAATGTTTCTGTGAATACTGCTCCAGAAGTCAAAAGCTTGGGTGGTAACCATGTTCCAGGTGGAACCTCATCAGATCTTCTTGCATTGCAGCTCTATGGAGGCACTTCTGGCAAAACTGCATGCCTTCCTCGTTGCCAAAACAAATATGTGCCTGAAGAATGGGCTGCAATTCCAGCCTACTCTGCCCACTTTACTGCTACCCCTTTTTAGCCCTCTGCACTAGAGTACAAATGTGCAGGGGATGAAACCATAGTTCTGGGCACATGTACAGATTTGAGGATCAGCACACTGAGATAAGGTGCACATATTGGTCCGTACGCCATGCATCAGTGCAAAGGGAAAGGTAGGTCTCATGTCTGAGGCTGCTAGGAAGTCCTCGGTTCACATCACACCTCGCATATGAACTCACTAGATGGCCTTAGGTGAACCTGTAGCTCTCAGCCTCAGCATAGACGTCAACTACAGGGGGGCTCAAGGGCTCGAGCCACCCCCGAAATTTCCCGGGGGGGGGGGGACTGAGCACCCCCTGGGAAAATGGAGCGCCCTCTGCTGCGCCTCCCTGGGCCCTACCTAGGGCCGCTGCCGCCGTCTCTCCCCCCCCCCCCCCGGCCTGGCCACTCCATCCTCCCTCCGTCCGTCCAGGGGCCACCCTGGCGGACGGAGGGAGGGACGGAAGCAGGAGTGGTCGGGGGGTGAGGCGGTGGCTACATGGTCCAGGCGGGCGCGCACGCTTTGTGTGCGTGCACAGAAGAGCCCCCCCCCCCCGGGATTTTCCAAACTCGATGCCCCTGAGCCTCAGGCCCCATAAGCAATATGGGAATGAACAATATAGAGATCAGGTAAGTGAAGTGCTTTGAACACTCAACAAATACACCCTAGACAAGCTGTGGAAGTTACAGGGTCTAGAGCTTATCTGGGTGGTTCCCTTTGGAGGAAAATGTACTGGAGGTTTAAAGGTTTTTGTATGCTTTGTTTACAAATATGTAAGCAGAATTCAGGTGGGGGCAAAGAAGTATAGTCAGCTTCTGGGCAGCAGACCTGCTACCCTGCACGAGAGAAAGAGAGCGATCTCCTGTACCAGCAAGGTGCTTTAGTTAACTTCAGTAGTGGGCTTTTGCTTCTCTCGGACCCATCACTGAAATCACACTTTCTTTTCTGCACAGTCATAAGCAGCTCCTCCCCTTTTCTTTTTTTTTTGCATTGTGTGTGTGTGTGTAGCTATGTTTGTCTGTAGCAGTAGAAAAGAGCAAGAGCCCAGTAGCACCTTAAAGATGTGTGTGTGTCATGGGGACTTCTGGCAACTCCTACTGGGGCTTGGAGGATATTCAGAGAGGTGGCTGAATAAAGCCTGCCTCTGCCTTCCGACCCTGGTATTCTCTGGAAGTCTCCCATCCAAGTACTTGTCAGGGCCGGCCCTGCTTAGCTTCCAAGATCTGAAGAGATTGGGCTTGCCTGGGCTATCCCGGTCAGGTCAGCTACTCCCTCCTTTTAAAGGGGGAGGATCATCTCTTCCCAGTCCTGATGGGCACATGAATAAAACTATTAAGGTATTTGCTGATTGTTGATCATAATAAATTGAATTGAATAGAACTATTTCCTGACCTTCAACACCCACTGGCATTCAAAACCAAATCCTTAAGGCATTCACTTTGTCATGTAGGATAGCCTGAGACCAACAATGCTTTCATCAACAATCAGAATGTTACCCAGGGGGTCCTGCACACATTTATCTCAAGTGGTGATAAAGCTTTAAAAAGAAGAAGATAGAAATGGGAGTACACTTTTGCAAATCAGCCTATAAGTTACCACACATGGTGTCCCGGCATCTGTAATACTTACAGGCAACAGGATGTTCTTTTAAAACCCAAGGCTTTAGTGTTTGCAGTGTGTCATAAATCCTGGCTATCAATGTGTACAAAACAGCACATAATTCTTCTGTCCAAACCAAATCAAAATGCATGGGACTTTGTGCTCTTACACAACTCTTATTTAATTTCAGTTTGGCTTGTGCAGAAGCTCCTAGCAATGTTGTACCCAATTTTAACAGGCTTTTACTAACTCCGAGGTGTCAAAGTGAAGTCCTCCATCACTGGTAAGAAAGCAACCAGGAAGCATAAGAGCAGATGCAATTAAAAAAAAACAACAACCTGTATTTCCAGTGCTGTAGTAGCTTCGGGTAGATTCAACCTCTCAACAGAAAAATGATGTTTGCCATGTATATTTCCATTGGAAGTCTTTTAAAAGCGTTTTACTATGGAACAACATACTTAAAAGCTTCCATGCTAAGATCATTTTGATTTTTTTAAAAAAATTGTTCTCGAAAAAGCATACTGCTGAAAACACTTTGGCAGCTTAATCCTATGCACGTTTATTCAAAAGTAAGCTCCACTGAATTGAATAGGATTTATTCCCCAGTGTGTGCCCTGACCCGAATGGCCCAGGCTAGCCCAATCTCATTAGATCTTGGAAGCTAAGTAGGGTCAGCCCTGGCTAGTATTTGGATGGGAGGCCTCCAAGGAAGACTAAGGGTCACGTGACATGGAGGCAGGCAATGGCAAACCACCTCTGAACCTTTCTCGCCTTGAAAACCCTACAGAGTCACCCTAAGTCAGCTGTGACCTGACCACACTTTGCACCACTATGTTAAGCACAGTAAATTGGACATAGTCACAACTGGGGAGATTTTGTATTAAATTTCAGGATTTGTGCTGGACTACAGTGTTTTATGCACACAATTCATGCTAAGTAATGGGCAGCTTTAAATTTACACATGCCTGAATTAACAGACCTAAGCACGTGAGACAAATGTGGCAGAGGAAGGAGAAACCTTATTCCACGTGACGAGGTCTCGTCCCACATGAACACACACAGAACGACAGTATACTGAATCAGACCATCAGTTCATCAGAGTCAGTACTGTCTACTCAGACTGGCGGTGGCTCTGCAGGTCTCAGGTAGAGGTCTTTCACATCAGCTACTGCCTGGTCATTTTTAACTGAAGATGCCAGGAATTGAACCTGGGACCTTCTGTGTGCATGGCAAAGGCTCTGCTGCTGAGCCATAGCCCCTCCCAGAGCTTTCTCAAGATTCCACTTCATCGGTAGACCTGTGTGAGGGGGTGCTGTTGGGTGGTTATTGACTTATTAGTACACATGAAGATGCGTTTAGTGGCCCTGACTCGGAGTGCCTGTGCCCTTGGTGGAGAGCAGGAGTTCACCTCAGGACAACAGAACATGAAACAGACACCCCACCCAGAGACTGAAACGTAACTGACTACTTTGCCTGTTATTCAACAGCTCTGGTGAAAGGTTGCAAACATCACACACCCTTCCCTGAGGGACAGAGACTGCGGCAGCAGGCCAGAGACCTTATCGCGGATATGGATAGAAGGGCAGGGAAACAAGGCCAATCAGAGAGTGTACGGGCCTGCCATCTCTGCTCTCTTCACGTAAGGTGGCTTGTGCTGTCCTTCGGTAGATTTACATCTCTGTATAGCCATCCATCTCCAAAGGACTCAAAGCTGCTAGTGGGCTGGGAAAGCCATACCCATTTCCTGCCATGATGTTCCTGTTCAAGTGGAAGAGGAAATGTTTTGTTCCTGTCCTTTAAAGCTCTCGATGTAGTTGTCTTGCTGTTCTCCCAGGCTGTGAAAATAGATGCTTCATATTATCCAAGCAGTCATGTGCAAGGCATGACAGGAAACCAAGGCCCTTTTCCACACTCTCCTTTTAATCCATGCTCGCTGCGGTGTCCTCCAAGGAATTCTGCACTAAAGTTGAATTCAACTTTCTTTTTATTCCAGCCCCACCCCCGTTCTGCACTATAATCGAATTCAACCTTCTTTTTATTCCATCCCCCCCCCCACCCCCCAGTTCAGCATTACATCATCTTCCTTCAATGATTGGCCCAGTTTCAGCCTGCTGTTGCCCCAGGTTTTTTAAATGCTGTTTTGCTGCAGGTTTAAATTGCCTTGACTTGAACACTGAGGGCGTTTTCTCACTAGCTTTCCCCCGCGGTTTACACCGAAGCTAGCACCGGAGCTTCTGGTCAGTTTCCCACCATTTGCTCCCTGCTCACAATTTCCTCCAGAGTATCACTGCACTGCTCCGGAGCTTCCCTGGAGCAAGAAAATCCTGTTCCTAGCAGGATTTTCTTGCTCCAGGGAAGCTCCGGAGCAGTGCAGTGATACTCTGGAGGAAATTGTGAGCATGGAGCAAATGGTGGGAAACTGACCAGAAGCTCCGGTGCTAGCTTCGGTGTAAACCGCGGGGAAAGCTAGTGAGAAAACGCCCTGAGAAAATCCAGAGTGGCAGGCGAATGCAGAAAGGAGATCTTAGGGGAGGGAAGAGACCTCTTGTTAAACCTCCTGCTTGCTGGTCCTCCAGCTTGCTGCTCCCTTTGCAATCCCCCTGTCTTACTTTTCCATGCTGCACCAAAGGACTCTGTGGCCTGGATGTCTTACTTTGTGGCCTCAGCTGACAAGCAAGTATAAGGCAAGATGCTGTGCTGTGAAAAGGGAGGTTGTGTCAGGAGGAGCATCCTCAATATTTTAACAAGACCATATGCAGCGGTCTGCCCTGTATTAAGCCACTCCAGTGGTGCTTAATGATAAAATATTGATATCCTGTTTTTCCCGCCATTCCTGGCAGTTTACAAATCTAAATATCTGGGCAAGGCCAAGTTGAGAGTTCTTTCCCGTCTCTGCTATTCGGGGGCCTTTTAATTAGCAATACCAGGGAATGAACCCAGGGTTTCACATCTACAAAAGGTGTGCTCTGCCATGAAAAAAAAAAGAAATCTAAATAAATATCTTTCCAGAGGAAGAAGAGCATTTGATTATTGCAAAGGTAAATGGCAAAGGTGGCAGTAGGAGGAGGACAAAGAAAGGGCCCAGCCTGCGGTAACATGCAGAGGGCTTTTCCTGTACTCACCTGGCTGCCTCTTTTCCTAAAATAACCTAAGAGTAGCCATGTTGGATCAGAACAATGGGCCATCTGCTCCAGTGTCCTGTTTCCAATAGTGGCCAGTCAGATGCTACATAGAAACCCACAAGGGGGACCTTCAGACTATATTTCTCATCCACTGACTACTTCCCAGTAACTGACAATCTGAATGTAGATGTCTCTTTTGGCCATTATGGCTAAAAGCCAATTATAGACCTATCCTCCATAAAGGTATCCCCTTTTAAATCCATCTGAGCCAGTGAACACCACCTCATCTTGCGGCAGAGAGCCCTACAAGTCAACTACCCACTGTGTAAAGTTGAACTAGAATTGCCAGCCTCTAGTCTAGGTGGTGGCTGGAGATCTCCTGCTATTACAATTGATCTCCATACAACCAAGATCAGTTCCCCCTGAGAAAATGGCTGCTTTGTAGGGTGAACTCTATGGCATTATAACCTTCAGGTTCCTTCAACCCCCAACCCCACCATCTGCAGGCTCCACCCCCAAAATCTCCAGGTATTTCCCTATCCAGAGCTGGCAACCCTAAGTTGAACACACACAGCTGCCTTTTACTGAACCCGACTATCAGTATTGTTGATTCTGAGCAGAATTGGCTCTCCTGGGTTTTAGGCAGAAGTTTTTCACAGAAACTACAGTATTTAGTCATATGCAACACTAGGTTATTTTTCCAGGTATGCCAACAACAACAAAAAGAGGGGATTGTCTTACATTTGCATACAAGTTAAAGTTATGTCCACTAATTTTTGTGTGTGTATGTGTGTATATATACCATTTTAGAGGGTCATTTTACATTCAGAGTCATCTTCCTTCCAAGTAAATACAGTAGTGCCTGATCCTTTTAACTAGAGGTGATGTGGGTTGAATCTGTGGCCTTCTGCATTCCAAACAGATGCTCTACCACTGAGCCATGTCCCTTCCCCTCCATTTGCTGTACTTCTGTATCCACTATGCCATACTTCTTCCATCTCTTTGTGTCTTATTTCTACCCTCAAGAGATTGGCTCTCTTGACTCTTGCCTTCAGTTTCCTTTTAATTAATCGGATCCCCTTTTCTTTAAGAAGTTGCCTGTTTTGAAGGTAAACAAGGCTGCATTGGACTGTTCTGGCACACTCACTGCTTACATGTCTGTTGAACTCAGTAGTCTTGCAGTTACTGTTCTCTAGTTGTTCAGCCACTTTTACCTCTTCACACTAGATCCTGGGTACCACTCAAGATCAAAATCCTGGGTCACCTTCTCTCTAGTTGGCTCCATGACTAATAGTGTTCTAAGCCCATTGACTTCAATGGACTTAGCTGGGTGTAACTCTGCTTAGGATGGCATTGTAACTATTCTAGGGTACTATTATTTATTTTGACTCAAAATGTGCTCTCTTTGTCAGGATCTGAGCAGACATTTGCCCAGGGAATGTGAGGTAGCTGGGGTCTCCCATTGTCTCAACACTGTCTCTTTTAAAAACCTGTCTGATTTTTTCCTCACACCCTTAGATCACTCTGACAGCTTCGGTCAGGAGGGACAATAGTGCACTCCAAGCACTGTGGTACTTTCTATGCCTGATATTTCTACCCACACTGATTCCATGGAGGAGTTTGTTTGTCCTATGCATTCTAATTTGTTATACTCTATCCCCTAAAACCTTGCAGGAACACATTCACCATTAGTTGCCTGCTACCAGGAAATCCTTTTTATGTAACTAGCACACCATATCCTAATCCTCCTGTATTAAGAGCCAGAGAAACCCCCAGGTCACCAGGGAACAAACTCTGATAGTATGACTAGGTCAATCAGCTTATGAATAGCTGGAGTGATAACCCACAAGTCCAAGTTTATATTCAGAACAGAAAGAGATTTATTATAGAGGTCAGAAATCCACATGGTATTTTTAAAAGGTAAAAAACAACAACAGGAAACTTTGTAAAAATACAAAAGATAACAAAAGCAAAACAGTTCAAAATATTCATTAATTGATTGGTGCCAGGAGTAATTCTAGCCAGGGTTAAAAAGCCTAATTTGCAAAACTAGTCTGTGGCCCCGATCACACGCAGAATTAGCCGTGCGATAGGCATGACTCCCAGCTGGATTTTAAGGGCGCGATCACAAGAGAACATTTGGCAAGCACCCCACACCCATCAGCAAGCTGTTTTGCTCTGCCGGAGTAAAAAAAACACTAGGGAAAATCCAGTATCAAACGGGTTGCTGCGGGCCACAGATGGATTTTCCCCGTGTCATGGCTCCAGTGCGCACTTGTGGCATCGGGGATAGTCTGATCAGGCTACCCCAACGCCATGCCGTTGTTTTTTCCCCCCTTCTCGGTATGCGCATCATCGCATACTGCCATTGGAAGCCCTCAGGGTGGAGATGTGATTCATCGATCCTCCATTTAAGTGAATCGATAATGAATGACAAAAAAAACCCCAACTCGCCTGCGGTTGCATCTGATCGTGCAGTGGCGAGTTGCGCCTGCAGCTTCACAGAACTGTGTGATCGCGCAACTGCAGGTCAAATTACTCTGGCGCAAATAGCCTTGCTCCCCTCCCCCCCCCCCCCCCCCCGCTTTATCTCATGCGTGTGGCTGCAGCCTGTATGTCTTAAGACCATTTTAAAGTTAGTTTTGGGCCACTCAACCTTCTCCAAAAAAGTAGATGGTACCAGCGTGCTGATGGTACATCCATTCAACCCACAGCAGTGCCCTCAGCTTAATACACCCCACTCTCCATCCCTCCAAATCTCTCGAGTTAACCAGAAACCCAAATCTATTCTTTGATGTAGAATGAAGTCATGTTTTGGACAAAAAGACCGTTAATCACAAGAAGTACTGCCCAGGAAGATGTCTAAGCCAAGCACCCATGAATGACAGGCTCATTACTTTGATGCAGGTAAATTAATTAGCTATCAAGAGCAGAATACAGAGAAATGTTATCAACTAGCAAAGCACTTAAGTAAGAACAGACTTCTAGGTTTGCAGATAAGGTCAGACATTAAGGAAAATTCCAAATTCTGCATATCAGTAAACAGGGTTCTTTGGGGGGAAGTGTGGGGTGATAAAAGCTGGCTGTGTGGGGTGATAAAATGGAGCTGACTCAGCTTCACCAATTTAAGATGGCAGTCAGTTAAGGCTACATTTTCTTGCCCCACAAGAAGTAAATACGGATGTTCAGATGAGAGAGGAAACAGGAATGTTTCTGCAGAATCAGGGGCTGGTTTCAAAGCTCAGTTAATCATCATTTATACAGAACCACAGATTCAATAGTCAGCTCCCCATTAAGAGAAATTACATAGATTTATGCAAAATGCCCCATGTCCTTTTCGCCTTTACTGTCATGAAATTTCCTACTTAAATATTTAACTGAGCCCGCTTGTGGGGAGGGCGGGGTATAAAAATTAAAAATAAAATAAATAAATAAACCCAAGTCAACAGCATCTTGTCAGCTGTTGCCTCCTCAAGTGTTCTAATCTCTTCTCCCAATTGTGTGTAACTTTCAGAACTGATTAGATGAAAGGATGTGTGGACAGTTCACAGGCTCAGGAAAACTCTACTCGCCAATCATTTGAATTTATCCAGTTTCCAGCATCATCTGGGCATAATGAAGAGCTTTAATAGTGGTTGTGTAAAGCTCAGCCAGACCAGCAAATTACGCACCAAACTAGTGTGGTTTCCACACAGGGATTTTGCCTTGTGTGACCAGAAGAATTCCTTACCCCCACACTCGGGGAGCTTTCAAAAGACATTCCCAGGGACATTTTGTCAGGCTGCTGGGGCAAAAGAGGAAAAACCTCCTTTGCTCTGCCTTAAAAGGAAATGGTGCAGTGATTGCAGGCAATGCCTCTATGTGACAACTCTGTCCAGAGCCAATATGGGCGAGGGGGGATTAAGCCCCGCCTTCAAAATGGCAGCACTACGCTCTGGCATTTCCCCCCCCCCCATCCTTTAATTGACTTTTAAAGGGTTATTTTTGGTTCACAGCTGAGCTACAGTGTCCCTTTAGCTATGCTCAGCTCTGAAACAAGGAAGGGGGACTTCTGGAGGGATAATTTGTCACCTTGGGAATTCTGTGCCAAAGCAAAGGGGCAGTGTGGGGGCAGTGGAGGCAAGGCTGGTAGCAAGTGGTGTGAGACAAGGCAGTGTAGAAGCTGTCCCTGTCTGCCTCTACCCCCCTTGCTGCTATTTCCACAGTGAAGGTGCTGTTTTCTGCTCCCCCCCATGTGGATTGCAAAATTGGGAAATCTTTGAATACATATCCGGCAGTTTCCTTTATCCTTAATCACAGCTTTGGGAGGGGGGGGGATCTAGATCAGGGCCACTGTATATATAGAGAGGGGAGTAACCCTTTCCTCCACTGAGATTTTCCTTACCTCCTATTTGGTGTTGGGAGAAACATATGGGCACCCTGTGTGTAACTGCATTTTCTTCCCACAGGGTAAACAGCAGCTCTGGACAGTTGAGGCTTCTCCTCTGTGACCAAGCCCCAATCTGAAGCCTCATCCCCGCCACTGCTATTCAGCAGCCCAGAAGATCCTCCAGTGATACATCTGCTTTGGATGTCACCTGAGGCTCTGTCCAACTTGTTGCTGTATCGGCCGTGCACAAAACTGGTTCTCATTCTAACTCCTGATAATGGTGAAGTAAGAACAGGCCAAACCCTGTTGGCAGAGTTTAAACATGCAGAGGAACGGAGGCACCAACTGTTTAAAAAACATAACACTGTTTATTAAAGAAGAAATAAGCTCTGATAGAACAGAGGCGAGGGAGAGAGGCTTAACTAACTGACGAACTGCTGTGAGAGACAGGGACAAAGAGGGATCAGTTGGAGCAGGAAGTCTCCAAAGAGCCAATCAGGAGACAGGAAGGGCATAATTTGAAACTGGGGGAAGTCCCTAATCTAGCTATGCTAAATAGCAGTCCTTCAACTGTCCCTTGTAGGTTGTTCCTCTGATCTTCTTCAAATTGGTGCACTATAGACCTTGTATATTCCAACAAACCCTAGGGAAGAAAGAGCTGTGATCCATTTGTCCAAACAATTTTGTTAGTGTAACGGGAGGCTGTAGTAGTGTTGCTATGTATTTCAAGGTATCAGTTTTTTGCATAAGGAATCCTAGAGATAGACCACAAGCTACAGTATGATATAAGGTTAGTATATAGGTTACACAAGCTACAAGCGGTACCAGATGAAAACTGGTTATCACGGTCACCCTAAGAATGAAAGCCATTGATTTTACAGTTCATGCAGCTGCCACGTGATTGAATGCAAAATGCTGTGGGCAACCAGCCTGAAATTTGTGATCAAAGCTGAGCTCAGCTCATGGGAAAAAGCATAGCAGCCCCACAGGAATGTGTCTCATGTCTGGCCAGTTCCTGCAGGGCAATTCGACTTAGAGGGGGCCTCCCTTCCTGTTCCAGTTTCACTGAGAATTGGCCCATTTATATGCCTGATTGAGTGAGAGGGAGGGAGGAAGAGAGATAGAGCACCATGCCACTTATCTTGTGTAGAGTGTAGCAGGAGCAAGAGAAGAAGTAGCTTCTTTGGAGTCCAAGAGTGATGGCTCCACACATAAGATGCCAAGAGAAGAAAGGAGCTGAGAGGAAAACAACCATGGAGGAAAAGGACATAGCCAGATTTGAGAATGAGGAAGGACACCTATGAGCTTGTTTAGCCTAAGCCTGAGCTGACCAGTGGATACAAGGTTCTTTAGAAGATGAACTGTTGCTTCATAAAGGCAAGGTTCAGCTCCAAGCCTGGTAACATCACTCATTCAGACTTACTTCCTTATGAAGGTCAGGTGGGTAACATTATAGTCATGTGACATACACACACAAGCACTACACATATATACTTATTTCAGTGAAGGACAGAAAATATTTGACCATTAAATTCATGTCAGTCTCAGATGCACTTTGTGAATGTCCAGACATATGGAAAGAAAGACTGGTAGAATATGACAGTCATCTAACTACAGTTGTCATATAGAAGGAATACAAGAAGCAGGGACCTGCGATACTCGCGGGGCGGGGGAGAAGAAGCTCCACATGGAGGAGAAGGAGGAAGCAGCCACAGGTGAGACTTCTCTCCCACCCCCGGCACCAAAGGCGAGGCCTGGGCCTGCCAATCCTTCTCCCCTGCCCCCTCCACACCAACAGCGAGGCCCATGCGGCTCTCAGCCACCAGGCCCGCCAAGCCTCTCCCCCCAAGCACCAATGGCGAGGCCCACGCTGCTCTCAGCTACCGGGCCCACCGAACCTCCCCCCCCCAGGCACCAACGGCGAGGCCTGAGTGGCTTCCAGCCGCCAGGCCACTGCAGAGTTCCCAGAGCTTTCTCTGCGCATGTGCAGGAATGCTCTTTTATACTTTTTTAAACTTTTCAGATTTTTCTGCACATCTGGTGAGTGCCCCAAGTGTGCAGAAAAATCTCTCTGCCTCCCCCCCAAGTGCCCCCGATGTGCAGATTTATATATCTGCACAGAGCGGGCATCTTGGCTATTAGTATACAGACAAGTAGAGGGACCCACGATACTCACAGGGGGGGGTCTCACGGCTGAGGAGGAAGTGGCCACAGGTAAGCTTCCCCTCGGCTCCAGCAGCAAGGCCCAGCAGCTCCCAGCCACCGGTTCCCTCAAGCTCTCTCTCCCCGTGGCTCCCAGCGGCTGGGCCCATCAAGCTCTCTCCCCCTCCCCCTGACAGCAGTGGCTGAGGCCTGTGCAGCTCCAACCACCAACCTGCCAAGCCCTCTCTCTCCCCCCACAACGGAGGCGAGGCATCATTCCAACTGCGTTCCTTGCGCATGTGCAGGGGACACTTTTTACTTTTGGGGGATTTACTTTTCAGTTTTTCCTGCACACCTGGGGAGCCCCCCAAGTGTGCAGGAAAATCTCTTTGCCCCCTAGGTGCCCCCGATGTGCAGATTTAGATATCCGCACGCAGGGAGCACCTTGGCTATTAGATATATAGATTCTTCATTTCAGTATGTCAGCAATTCATAGGCCTGAGACCAGATGGTCTCAGCTATTTAAACATACCTGGCCATCTTCTGTCTCGCTGGAAACAGATTCTGCAATTGTTTCTTCCATTTATATTTCCACACTTTGTCCAAAAAATGCAGCACTTTATACCAGAGCTGATCCCATGTTATTCTCACTGCAGCCTTCAGGGAGTTCAGTCTGAGAGAGGATGACTTTTCAAGGCCCGCCTCCATGACCTTTACGGTTGATCAGGGATTCAGACCCAGGCCTCCCTTCTCCAAGTCCTGTTTTACTGTGTTGTTAAACAGTAATCATGGTTAAATCCTAGATTTAATGTGCAATTAAAACTGTACATACAAAGCTAATGCATTCCATGCAGGTAGAACCAATGTATCATTCAAATCAGACAACAGTGACATACCTGGACAAGCTTTTGTCAGGAGGACATTCCACACCCACCACAGAGAAGGCTTTACTTTGCACTCATGCTAAAGTGGAGCAGATCACGGGGGGGGGGGGGGGGGATATGTCTATTTTCTCATAAGTTAATCATTTCCTGGTTAGGCTAACACTTATCTTTAAGGCTGCGGTCACACACACACTAAATAATCCACTTTCAGTGCACTTTCCAACTGGATTTCGCCAGTTCACATAGTAAAATCCAGTTGGAAAGTGCACTGAAAGTGGATTATTTAGTGTGTGTGACCACAGCCTAAGTAAGTTTTTTAAAATCACCATTTTTGCTATCTACACAATAACTGAGCCAAGTACTTCAAAAGCATGCACACTTCAGGGAAACAGAAATTGATCCAGTTAGAAGCACCAGTTTCCCTTCTTCTGCACCACACGTTTAGCTACATCACAGTTGTAAGTCAGTGGGCAAGGCAACCCGGCTGTGGCCAGTGGAGGAAAGAGCCTAGCAAAGTGAAAAGGAATTTTCCATGCCTCCTTTCTCGGGTGGCTGCTGCATAATCCACAGCACGCTATGTGCTTTCATGTTGCCAGCATGTCACCAGAGGAGGCTAATTAAGTCTTTTTCACTGGAAAAATCTTGATCCTTTTTTTATTAATTTAATGCCTTAATGCTCTGGAACAGGCTGGAGTCAGATGGCTTGTAGCCTAGGAGAATGTGTAAAAGTTGATGGCAGGGCTGCTGTGAAAACACAAGTAGGCAAGCTTGAGGGCAGCACCCTATCTCACAATCCACAAGTGCTGTGGCTAATCGCAAAGGATAAGGAAAAGCATGCGCCTCTGAATATTCCAAGCAAAGCACAAGCCCCTCTCTTGGCACTGGCTTTGCCTGAGGAGCAGTCAACAAAGTCCCAGCGGCAAAAAAGAAAAACAGGACCAAAATAAGAAGGGAGGGAATGGGTTAAACTCAGAATCCTGAAGCCAGTAAGAAGAGCTGCCTACAATCACTCTGCAGGTGTGTACTGTATGATTCTAAATGTTGGAACAAGCCAGACAGAAACACACAGTCCCAGGACTGCAAATAGACTGGGAATAAATTTTCAAAAGATTTCCCATGCACCAGATTGGCAGCTGATCATCCTTCCTCGCCACTTGTGCCAGCCATCTTCAGTCTGAGATTTCTCCTTGCTTTTCTAAGGCACGTTGCTGTCAAGGTTCCAATTTCATGTTACCTAGAGCTTAATGTGGGCCGTGGTGGCTCAGAGGTTAAGACGCTGAACTGCAGCCAGAAGGTTGTTAGCTCGGCAGTTCGAGACTCTAGTGCCACGTGACGGAGTAAGCTCCCGTCTCTAGCCCCAGCTCCTGCCAACCTAGCAGTTTGAAAGCAAGAAGTTGCAAGTAGATAAATAGGCACTGCATCAGTGAGAAGGTAACAGCATTCTGTGTGCCTCGGAGTTTAGTCATGCCGGCCACATGACCACAGAAGTGTCTTTGGACCAGCAATAAAAATTTCTTCAAATACATTAGAAACAGGGAGGCAGTGGTGCCCTTGGATAATCAAGGGGTAAAAGGATTATTAAAGGATGATAAATAGCAGAGAAGCTGAATGCATTTTTTGCCTCAGTCTTCACTGTGGAAGCTGTGAGGTGCTTGCCCACTCCAGAACCACCGATATCAGGAAGGATGTAGAAAGACCTGAGTCAGATTGAGATGACGAGAGGGGAGGTTCTGCGATTGATGTACAAATTAAACCTGACAAATCACCAGGCCTAGATGGCATACATCTAAGAGTTCTGAAAGAAAATATGAACTTGTGGATCTCCTGACAAAAAATATGCAATCTATCAGTAAAATTTGACACAATTCCCAAGGACTGGAAGGTAACTAATGTAACCCCCATCTTTAAAAAGAGTTCCAGAGGAGATCCAGAAAATTAAAGGCCAGTCAGTCTGATGTCAATACCAGGTAAGTTGGTGGAATCCATTATCAAAGATAGAATTAGTAGGCACATTGATGAACAAAAGCTATTGAAGAAGAATCAGCATGGATTCGGTAAAGGAAGAGTTCTTTGAAGGGATGAACAAACCTGTGGGTTAAGAGTGACCCAGAAGACGTTGTTTACCTAGACTTCCAGAAAACTTTAGAAAAAATTCCTCAGCATAGACTCCTAAGTAAACTCAGCAGTCATGGGATAAGAGAACAAGTCCTCTTGTGCATTAAAAACTGATTAATTAACAGGAAACAGAGTGAGTATCAGGGCTCCGTTGGAGCCGGAGCGAAGCGGAGCGCTGCTCCGCCAGTGAAGACGCTGGGGGGCGGGCACATTACCAAGCCCCGCCCCCAGCAGGGCCGCCGCTGGGTCGGACCTCCGCTCAAAGCGGCGGTCCAAAAAACAGCAGGCGGCATCTCTCCTTTTATCGGAAGCAGCGCCCTCGTTCAGCCCTCACTTGCTGGGGGAACCTTGTGGGTAACTTCCAGTCGCCTCGAGCATGGCCTTCCGGCGGGTGGTCTCCTTGGCCACGCTGTGGTTGAGTCTCCTCAGGTGTTCCTGTGTGTTCTGCAAGATAAGCCTCCCCCCCCCGGCTCTCCCTTTCCCGGCCGCGGCAAGCGCCGCCTGGGATGAAGCCCCTGTCCCTTCCCCCGGCTCTCCCTTACCTCCCCCCCGGCTCTCCCTTCCCCCGGCCCCCATCTTCCCCCACCCCACTCAAGCCCTCGTCCCTCTCCCAGCTCTCCCTTCCCGGGCCGCGGCAAGCCGCCGCCGCCTGGGAAGAAGCCCCCGTTCCTCCCCCCCACTCAAGCCCCCGTCCCTCCCCCCAGCTCGCCCTTCCCGGGCCGCAGGGAGGAAGGGAGGGAAAAGCTGGGCCTGAGTGGCTTAAGGCCACTCAGGCCCAAGCAGGGGGGGGGGGCCACTGGCTGCCTGGCTGACAGCCACTAGGCCTGAAGGAGGGGGGAGAAGCACCTAGTCTGTCTCTTTGTCTTCCTTCCTTCCTTTCTTTCTTGTCTCTCTTTTCCCCCACCTACCTACCTACCTTCCTGTTCCTTCCTTCCTTCCTTCCTTCCTTGTCTCTCTCCCCCCCCACCTACTTACCTACCTGTTCCTTCCTTTCTTCTCTCTCTCCCCCACCTACCTACCTACCTATCTACCTATCTTCTTGTTCCTTTCCTCCCTTCCTTTTTCTTTCTTTCTTCCTTCCTTCCTTCCTTCCTTTCTTTCTTTCTCCCACACCTACCTACCTACCTTCCTCTTCCTTCCTTCCTTTCTTTCTTCTCTCTCTCCCCCACCTACCTACCTTCCTTCCTGTTCCTTTCATTCCTTCCCCCCTCCCTCCCTCCATCCCTTCATTCCTTTCTTCCTTTCTTCTAACACACTTCCAGTGATGTCAGGGGTGTGTGGCCTTCTGACACTTCCGGTGACATCAGGGGGTGTGGCATATGCAAATAAGTTATGCTAATGAGCTCCTGCACCTCTTTTTTTACGAAAGGACCCCTGGTGAGTATAAATCGGCAGTTTTCACAGTGGATGATGGTAAATAGTGTAAATACCACAGGGCTTTTTAACTTGTTCATTAATGATTTGGAGTTGCGAGTTCGCAGTGAAGTGGCTAAATTTGCAGATGATATGAAGCTGTTCAGGGCAGTAAGAACCAGGGAGGACTGTGAGGAGCTCCAGAGGGATCTGTTGAGACTGGGCAAGTGCAAAGTAATGCACACTGGAGACAAAAATTCTAACTATCAATATACATTGATGGGGTCTGAACTGGCAGTAACTGACCAGGAGAGACATCTTGGAAGTTGTGGTAGATAACTTACTAAAGTTGTCAACTCAGTGTGTGACTGCAATACGAAAGGCAAATGCTATGCTGGGGATTATTAGGAAGGGGACTGAAAACAAATCAGCCAGTATCATAATGCCCCTGTATATATCTATGGTGCCGCCTCATTTGGAATACTGTGTACAGTTCTACTCACCGTATCTCAAAAAAGATATAACGGCATTGGAAAACGTGCAGAAAATGTCAGCTAAAATGGTTAAGGGGATGGAACATCTTTCCTATGAAGAAAGGTTAAAGAGGCTAGGGCTCTTTAGCCTGGGGAAACAGTGACTGAGGGATAACCTGATAGCAGTTTACAAAATTATGCATGGGATAGAGAACACAGAGAAAGAGGTACTGTTCTCCCTTTCTCGCAATACAAGAACTCATGGGCACTCAGTGAAATTAATGAGCAGGAGGCTGAAAACAGATAAAAGGAAGCACTTCTTCACCCAAAGAGTAATTAACATGTGGAATTCACTGCTACAGGAAGTGGTGGTGGCTATAACCACAGACAGCTTCAAGAGGGGGTTGGATAAACATATGGAGCAGAGGTCCATGAGTGGCTATTAGCCTCAAGCTATAGATGGAGCACTATGTTTGGAGCTGTGATGCTCTACCTTCTTGGTGATTGGGGGGCAACAGTGGGAGGGCTTCTGGAGTTCTGGCCGTACTGATGGACCTCCTGATGGCCCCTGGGTTTTGGCCACTGTGTGACACAGAGTGTTCGACTGGATGGGGTCATTGGCCTGATCCAACATGCCTTCTCTTATGTTCGTACCATGCTTACCATGAATCCCATGGGATTTGTTTCTCTTGTGAGAGTTTGGGTATTGTTTTGGTTGTCCTGAAAATCCTGCCAATTATTATTGCTGTGTAGCGTTAAAAAATAGCTGTACTCTCACAGGAGAAAGGAATGTTGCAGTACTCCAGGAGGCCCTATAAGACATTCATAGTTTACTGCATTATGGTTTTTTGGGGGGGGGGGGAGCAAAAAAGATTAGCTGATTAAGGTCTGGGTACAGACAGAAGGGGGGGAGGGGCAAAGTGTAAATGTTAGTGCAGTGGCCTCAGCCAGCAAAGTCTATTGAGCCAGCACTAATTAGAAGAAGAGGAGGAGGAGATTGGATTTATACCGCGCCCTTCACTATCCAAAGGAGTCTCAGAGCGGCTTACAATCTCCTTTCCCTTCCCCTCCACACAACAGACACACTTGAGGTAGGTGGGGCTGAGAGAGCTCTCTCAAGAGCTGTGCTTGAGAGAACAGCTTTGAGAGAACTTGTGACTGACCCAAGGTCACACCAGCAGCTTCATGTGGAGGAGTGGGGGATCAAACCATGTTCTCCCAGATTAGAGTCCACACTCCTAACCACTACACCAAAGATATAGGGCCGGATCTGGCCAGCTTTTTTGCTCTATCTCATCCAATTTTCCTTCTTAGTACAGCCTCTGTCCCACACTGGTTTGGTCAATGAAGGTCCTAGAATCCCCAGTATGACCCTTTTGGGGGTTGCCAAATCCAGTTGGGGATTTCCTGGAGATCCGGAGGCAGAGCCTGGGGGAGGGCATTGTTTGGGGGAAAGGAAGGAGCTTACCAGGGAAGTGATGCCATAGGGTCCACCCTCTGAACCTGCTATTTTATCCAGAGGAACTAATCTCTGTAGTCTGGCGATCAATTGTAATTCTAGGAGAATTTCAGCTGCCACATGCAGGTTGGCAGTCCTACCCCTTTAGGTGGTCAAATGAGATTCTGTCCTCCCTTTTTCACAAGCTGAAAATCTAGTTAGATTCAGCCCTTAACTCACTAAGGTTTTACTTTTTTCTAATAATGACATCAGATGGTGTTGAATGGAAGTCCATCTAAGGAACATCTAACTCAAAGCATCTCAAAGCTGGTATACAGAGAACAGAAAGTTGAGCTTGAGCTAAGGAAACCTGAGTTCAAAGCCTAGTGCAGCCAGGAAGACTTGGACCTTTTTGGCATAGAATGGTTATAAGGATAAAACTGGGATCAGCTACGTGAACGCTGCCTCGAGCTTCTTGAATTTGAATGACCCATGTGATCAATAAAATAAATACCACATCAAAACATCCATAGATTGTTGTTAACAATCAATAAAAAAGAGGAGCAAGATACCTCATTACAGTGCTTGGTGATGCTATACAGGTGCAGAGAGAAATCTTGTATTAACCCTGGACTTTGGCTGCTTGTATTCGGAGTCTTCTCGCCACCATATCATCGACTACCCTAGGCTGCCGTTGTCACAAAGAAGGTAGTGCCTTTGACCAAGTGAGTCTGCCTTCACATCTTTAAAGAGTGTGTGTGTTATGTAATTAATAGTGAAAATAATTTCAGAGGGTAGCTGTGGTGGTCTGCAGGAGGAGACCTAGATCAAATCCAATATCACCTTAGAGGACCAACAAGATTGTTGGGGGGTATAAGCTTTCCAGAGTCAAAGCTGTCAAAGAAATTTTGACTTTTGAAAATTTATACCCTGAGAATCTTGCTGGTCTCTAAGGCACTACTGGACTGAAATCTAGCTCTTCTAATGGTGAAAACTTGCTGTGAAATTACCACAATCACATTATCTTACTATAGCAGATGTATGCCATTACATGTTCCTTGTAAGTGATCTCTTTTTAAAAAAAAAAATGGTCTAAGAGAGTAGTTGACAGCCATTCAGTTCCCTGGAGATTTATTTATTCTGGCATGAACTGAAGTGCACTGACCATGGCAAAGCTTTTGGCCTGAGGGCCACATCTAGATCTCTGCCCAGTTTTGAGGGCTCAAAGCTGGGTTGCCAACTGTTGCTTGGGAAATACCTGGAGGTTTGGGGGTAAAGCCTGTGAAGGGTAGGGTTTAGGAAGGGGAAGGACCTCAACGGGGTATAATGCCATAGAGTCCACCCTTCACAGCGGCCATTTTCTCCAGGGGAACTGATCTCTGTCATCTGACAGTTGTAATCCCAGGAGATCTCTAGCCCCTGCCTGAAGGATGGCACCCCAGGTGTTGACTCCTCCTGTTTTCAGTGCCAATGACTTCAGGAAACAGGTTTGCCAGCTCTGGGTTGGGAAATACCTGGAGATTTTGGAGGTGGAGGCTGAGGAGGGTGGGGTTTGGCAAAGAGAGGAACTTTAAAGGGGTACAATTGCCATAGAGTCCACCCTCCAAAGTGGCTATTTTCTCCAGGCAAACTGATCCAGGAAAAGCCAGGGTCCAACCTGAAGGCCTCAAAAGCAGTCAGAGGCCTGATCATGCCCCCCCACCCTGCTGCTATTGATGGCCTTCAAGCTGCTTAACAATTATTGGGACAATTGGCAGGCTGATGGTCTCAACAAATGCTCAGAGGCTTATGGGCTGCATTAAAAGCTGTCATGGGCTAGAGGCATCCCCTAGGCCGCCACTGTATCTGCCCATCTCTGGGGTAAATGCTACAAAAAGGAGGAAACATTCATTGGTTTGGGACACAAATGGCTAAAAGCAATTGTGGTATAAATAACATGAGCCAAGTGACACTGGAATTAAATAAGGTGACCTTCAGTACAGCCATACTGAAATGAGAAGTCGTGAAGCTGGATGTTGTCACTCATCTGGTTCTGACTTTGCCTCCCCTGTGGCCCTGATACTGTCAACTGCCGAAAGGAATCTGCTTTGCTTGGCTGGTCATTCTCCCTCAGTTCCACTGAGATCTCCTCTGCCATGCCTGCCTGACTCCTGGGCCCTGGGTCATGTTCTCATTGCCTTGGCTTACCACCAGTTGGCAGAAGTTCACACGAGAACCACACTGAAAATAATTAATTGCTCTCCACAACTCCTCTCTCACAACCATAGAACAAGCCTCTGGTTCTATCTGAGCAACGTATCATGTCCTCAATAAGGCCTACAAGCTTTCAGCACCTTCCTTCAGCACCTGTCACCCCAGCCTTTCAGCCACACTGTGTTCATCTTCCACATAAAATCTGGTCACCTACTTTAACAGTGTCATCCTGAGTGGGGGGAGCACACAGAAAGCCAATGAGGTGCTGTGCTGGTGTATCTCACAGATATGCAAAAGACAAAATCCCCCACACACGCTCCTGCTCACTAGTCCCTACATAACCCACTGTGTCAACTACAGCTACAACCAGTCATCCCCCTCCCTCACCTCCATCCCAGCACTACATAAAACCTAGCCAGAACTCCCCATAGTTTAGTAGCTAGGGACCACAGCACAAGACTGAGACAGAGGTCTCTGAAATGCACATTTTTCACTGCACAGAATTGCACTTTAATGATAAGAGAAGCATGTAGAAGGCACTCAACATCACTGAGGAAGCACTTAGCTCTAAAACCCAAGAGGGAGCATGAAGTCCATGCTCTGTGGCTAACAGGGATGGGCATGAACCACAAACTGATATGCTGGTTCACAAACTGAACTGGTTTGTACCAGTTTGTGAGTAATTTAAAGTTTAAATCCCTGCTTTCTGCTCCCCACAGCTTTTTGCAGGAAGCAGAAAGCAGGGGTTTCCAAACAGCTGTTTGGATTAAAGGGATTTTCAAACAGCTGTTTGGTTTAAATGGCTTGGGGACATTTAAACCCCTGCTTTCTGCTCCCTGAGAAAAGCCGTGAGGAACAGAAAGCATGGGTTTCCAAACAGCTGAGAAGTGGGGACCACTGCTCAACTGTTTGGTTTCAATGGCTCCAAGCCATTGCCAAGCTCCAAGCCATTGAAACCCTGCTTTCTGTTCCATGCAAAAAGCCACTGCTGGTTTCAATGGCTCCAAGGCTTCAATGGCTCCAATGGCTTCAATGGCTCCAAGCCATTGCCAAGCTCCAAGCCATTGAAACCCTGCTTTCTGTTCCATGCAAAAAGCCACTGCTCAGCTGTTTGGAAAACCCTGCTTTCTGCTCCCCACAGTTTTGTGTGGGGAGCAGAAAGCTGTGGTTTAAATGGATCCAAGCTGTTTTCCGTGAAAAGCAGAAAGCAGGGTTTATCACATCGAAATTGGTGGAAGTTCGTGGAAGTTCTTCAGCTCATGAACATAGCTTCATGAACCATGAATCACCCAAAAGTCATGATGAACTTTAGTTTCTCAGCCGGTTTGTGCCCATCTCTAGCAGCTAATTTGTCTTTTTTCAGAACCTGCCAACAGATGAGCAGGGGCAGGAATCTAGCTGCCTCCCCCATCCCCCTTACATGGGACCTGGCTACAACAATGTTAGCTACCACACCCAAAGCTAGTGCTTTAGGCATATGGGGGCAACCTAAGCCAGGCCCATGCAGCAGAATGCCCCATGTCCTATGATGGGACATACCCCTAGGAAAGTGTACCCAGGAGAGCTGTTCAGTGAAATCTGGGGTGTTCTACAGCTTTGGCCAAAGAACTCTTTAGTAAGATACTAGAGCTACACGTTATTGTGCATTATATAAACAGGAATAAAAAATGAGTTACGAGAAGAATAAACTTTTACCAGGAACAGTGACTGTGAATTAAGACAATGCAGTGTCTCTGTGTGCACACACGTGTGTGTGTGTGTGTGTGTGTGTGTGTGTGTGTGTGTGTGTGTGTGCGTGCGCATGTGCACATGTGCTGCCAGGTTCTTTCATGAAACCTTTATGGGAATGTTTTGCAAGTAACTTTTGGGAGCCCAAATGAGGCCCTCTTGAAGCAAATCCATACCACAAATATATATCCATCTTTACCAGGTTAACTGTCATGGCTTTCCCCATGTCTTAGCAGTTATGTTTTGGTGAAACTGCTGAATATTTCGATAGCTGGCAACTCCTTACATTCCTTTGTTCAATAATTCAGTCTTGCTGCATAAATAGAGGATTAACAAATGCAGGTGAGCAGTGGTCATTTTTTTTTCCAGGAAAGGCACAGTCCTTCTGAACACTGCAAACTATTTTTTTTAACGCTTCAGCTTAGAAGTAACAATCCATCAGTTACCTCAGGTTCCCTCAGAGAAGAGGCCTGGACTTTCAAACAAACATGTTTTCTTCTTACCAAGTGCCTTGTGCCAGACAAACAGGTTAATATTTCACTTGTGCTTGGGGTAATGAGAAAAAGCCTTTAATTCTCAAACAGTGTGGTCTACAGGTTCCTGCTGAACCCAGCAGTTTTCAGAAGCCAAATATCAGGGGGCAAACCCCCAAACAGGCCACTGTGGCATTATTAAGGTAACACTGCAGGGTCAGTGACATGTAACCTTCCCACAGGGTTCTGGAAAATATTCAAGGGGGGTTTGATTGCTCCCATTCCAAGAACACGAAACCAAATTATGTGGGGACTGAACTCCACAACCCCTGCTCGTAACCTTCACATCCTAACTTCAGTAAAGGTAAATGTAATGACCGTAAGTGTAATGATTCTGGGTGACAAGGGCTTCAAAAATCTATTGAGGTGATGAATCCTTTTGAAGCATCGCAGAGAAGAGGAGCCTTCTCAGGGGATGACTCTTAGATGAGAGGAGTTAGAAAGCATTTGGCTGTTTTATGAAGGACGTGGCTCCATTTTGCTTCTCATTTAGAATTTTATTTCCCCCTCCCTTGCTTTTTTATACTGAGAATGCAGGCACTCCCAAAGTAATGAGATGCTGTAGTAATGAAAGATATAGTCCAGTGATATCATCACAACAAAAAACACTGAAAGTTGCAGAGGCTTGGAGGCCCTAATCTTAATTGCAGTTACACCTGAGCAAATTCCATTGACGTCAGTGGGACTGAACTGCAGGCATTCATTAAGGCTTGTGGGTTTTAAGTCTATAAGGCAAGTGAAAGCTTGACTTACTTGATGCCAACCAGGAAAACAACTACTGAGATGCCAGAGAGCATTTCCTCCTCGCCTTTTCATTGTTGTTTTCACTGGTCTCTGCTAAAGATTCATCTTCCCCCTCCCTTGCACTTGCAACACAGAACAGTTGTTCAGTCTTTGGTGCAAATGTTAGTTTATGGCACAGAATTTTACTTCTTGAATCTGACCAATTAAAGCAATTAGTAGCAATTGAGGGATGCCTCTGAAAACAAGAATAGCCAGGGTCCAACCATAACTTTGGTGGGTCGGAGGCTTGGCACGCACCACCTGCATACAACTGCATGAGATGATTTTGTCTTTTATTTCTGAAATTCAATAAATATCCCACATTACAGTAACAGGCTTGGCAATAATGGTAATAAACCCCTGAGCCCTGGCTAAACTTATCCATTCTCTCTCACCTGCCCTCTGTGCTTGGATCTTGCTGAGACTTCCGAGAAGTCCTCGAACCAACTGTCATGTTTAACGGTCTCGCTTTGTATTATGGTGGCTATACAACAGATCTGCCGGCTTTTGTTCCACACATCCCAAATGTAAAAAAAACATGGAACATGGCATCATATTTTCTTTACTTCGACTCCCATTCATTCACTGCATTTGCAGAGGGCAGAGAAATGCTTAATGCAACAATGTCACTTCATATGTTCCTTTACGAAAAGTTATTAGGGTGATTCATGAGGGACCCGTCTGTTAGTTGACAGAAAAGGATTCAGACTTATAATATTCCGTGAATATTTTTAAAGTCCGGCATATACCAAAGGCGGAGGCACTGTTGCTTACTTTGAACTTCACATGGGGCACAATGGTTGGTCAACAGAGCACTAACTGATGTAGGTCTATGTATACTTAATACATACAGATGACTTTTCCAACTGACATCTGTTTCCTCTGTCTTACAGAAATCATAGCATGTTCCTGGTGATTAGGAAACACTTTGTGGGTGGCAAAAGCTTTGGACAATCCAGGAGCTAAAAACCCACCACTAAACAATAGATTCCCATCAGGGATATTTAACCATTTTAGACATTTCCAAAGAAACAATAACATTCTAATTCCCCCTAGGTGATAGATGGGATTCAAGGTCCTTATTTTATAGGTTATGAATTCATAAGCTTTTTACAACATCTTAGGGAGCTCAAATCTTTTTCTATCTAGTTTGGGAGAGACTGTCAAGCAGGTGGTGTTGAATGCATTGGTGAATCAAGATTGTCTTATTCAGATACTAATTCCCCATTAAAAAGGGAGAATTCCTTTAAAATGAAAATGACATCACTCCACTTTGTCGGTGAAATTATTTCTAAGCTCCTTCTAACCATATGCTGAGGTTGTTGCAGGGGGGAAAGCATTTTAAGGATTTTCTTAACGCAATTATAATGTTAGCAACTGATTACTGACACAGCGGTTTCTTAAGTAGAGTTCAAAGGAAGGGCAGATAAAACGTGAGACTCTTTTTGATATTCATTCAGGAACAAAGGTTATCATAGTCTGAAACTGACAACCTTTGAACATATGCAGATTTTTATGGTCCGAATGGTTACATAACAAATAAAAGAATCAACAATCCATCAATTCTCATTGTCCCTATTTTTGTCATCTCTGATTTCTCACTCCTCTTTCCTGCTTCCTGCACTGTCCTCTACCTTCACTTTTCTATCCATACCTTTTCCTTTAGCCTTCCTGTTTCCCTGTCCTTTAGCATCTGACTCCTAGGCGCTCTCTCTTCTCAGCATCTTGGCTCTTAGGTCCCTTGCATGTTCATAAACTCTGCATGAGATTTCTCCATAACCAAACTGAAGTTTCAGTTCCTTCGCAGACATTGATTTCTATGTAATGCTCTATGTTTCTCTCCCAGAAATACAAATATTTGTGAACATTTGATGACATCACAGAAGCTCAAGCGAAAGCTAGGTGATTTATTTTAATGATTGTATTTGAAGAGAACGTCTTGTGTGGGTAAGCAATTGAGATTAGGCTGGAAGAGAATACAGCGAATTAGAGCCACAGTATTCTTAGATCACAAAGCACATCTTCTCAGACCCCAGAACTCTTATGCTTTGAACCATAGTACTAGATAACCAGGAAGTTTTAAAAGTACAGTAATTGATTTGAGACCACCAATTGATAACCCGAGTAAGCATCTATGTGCCAGAAAGAGGCAAAAACTTGAAGGAAGAAATCTGTGGTGTGTCATAGGGGATGTGGTTTGGATTTGGTCTTGGAAGGTCCAGGTTCAGAGTTGCTTTGCAGCAAAGTTCTCCAGAAGGCTCAGGTAAGTCACTAGTACACAGCCTAAAAGTATTTTATGTCCTGAACTGGATGGCCCAGATCTTGGGAGCTAATCAGTGTCCTGATTATTATTTGGATGGGAGACCACCAAGGAAGATGAGGTTGCTGTGCAGAGGCAGGCAATGGCCAACCACCTCTGAACGTCTCTTGCCTTGAAAACCCAACAAGGTTGCCAAAAGTCAGCTGAGACTCGATGGCACTTTCTGCCACCAAAGTATTTTGTAGTTGGCGTGAAGATAAATGAAGTGCGAACTGTCAAAGACTTTTACATTGTACACTGAGCATTATTCAAATGTCACGTAGAACTGTAATCATTTGAAAACAGAAGTATATGAACTCCCGGTCTTTGTGACAACTGTTTGGTAAAGTGCCTTCCTGTGTGGTTTGGCTGCTGCTTTCAACTGTGCCATTTGTCTTGTGCGTGCATAGCAGAGTGGCTGGAATCAACCAGGCTGAAAGTTGCTTCAAAAAGACATCCTCCTATTTGTGGCAGCACAGAGACGATTCTGTCTTTAGCTTGCTAACTTGTTCATTTTATAACTGTTGGTGGTACAAAAAAGACTGGGGGGTGGGGCTGGGTTCAAAGCCCAAATGTGCCCTGAAGATCACTGGCAGTCCAGTGGCCAGTCCACCCCTGGAAACAGCTCTGGTCAGTAAGGCTGCGATCACACGGACGTTTATTGCGGGCCTCGCGGCTGTTCCCCATCGCAATTACAGGGGCTGACTAGACGGGCCGCATCTGTCTCCCGTCTCGAAGCTGCCCCCCCCCCCCGCACTCGAGCCTGCTTTTCCAACCACCAGGAAAAACAAGTACCTATCGCGCTTGAAAGAGCAGCGCGGGAGAACCCGGGTTTAAATGCCCGTGTGATCGCACCCTAAATAAGCTATCACTGGTTTTTGGCCTTTACAGTTTTGCTTGTGTGAGTCAAATTTTTATTAATTCTTTACGGAAAATACAAAAGGTCTGGGGTTTTGGGGAAGAAGATGATGTATTGTACAATATTTGAAAGTAAAAGAAACCCCAGACTCCTAGATTGTGTACGGATCAACAATGATTTTAAAGCCATGTCTCTCATTTGATGGCTGATCTCCAGGCAAAAGCAGATTTCAAGATTCAGCTGTTCAGAAATAAGAAATGGGTGACGCTTCCTGTTGTTCCCCAGTCCCAGAGAGGACAAGGAGTCCACTGGGACTTGCTGAGCTGAAGCTAGCGGCAGTGCTTGCAGCCAGCCCTGACCTTAATGAGCACTTTGGTCTTGCTGCTTCCCCTCTGCGTTAGCTCTGCCTGAGTTCCCTCCCATGGGGCATGCATGTTCCTTTCTGAATGTCCTCGTTGGCACAGCTGGGCTCGGATTGTTCAAATTACATTATGTCTAACTGACGAGCCTCGCCGATGATGCCGAGGAAAAGTGAATAGACAAAAACAAGGGCTCTCTGGAAGTGGATGTATCTGCAATGTCAGAGGCAGAAGCCTCCCATGCTTTCCCCAGTAGCTGATTTCAGGCAGCCATTGCTGATATTTTGAAGGATTAGAAGCCAGATGCACCAGCAAGCTTTGGATCTCTCTGCGAGACCCTGGCCGGTTTTCTAAGGGCCCAACCAGATGCTGCAGGTGATTAAAGGGTGCTGACATCAGTCTGATTGTCGCATGCTGGTAATACCTAGTGAAAAAAATACAGGATATGATAGCATCACATTCCACGTTTACCCACCCTTGCAAGTGGAAACCAGTGTTACCCCTGAAAACAGCCCTAGGGTGGTGAATAGGTCTGGGGAAATGAAACATACATACACGCGTCCTCTCCATGACTTCTCAAGCTTCACTATGTCTGAGGCTGCAGAAAAGACTCAGTTTGATATTAAACCTGGGAAATTAAGATCAGCGTACAGGCAACTGAAAAACTGACTCACACGGAGTAGCAAGTTTCCCCTGGAAGCCTGGACACACTGTGACAATGATATGATTCTTTGACTATCTGATGGCTAATCAAAACTTTGGCCACAACTAACGTTTGCAGGAGAATAACCTACTTCCAGCCCTGACATGGTTAGCCCAGGCTAGCCCAATCTCATCAGATCTCGGAAGAAGAAGAGATTGGATTTATATCCCGCCCTTCACTCACTTGGAGTCTCAAGAGCGGCTTACAAGCTCCTTTCCCTTCCCCTCCCCACAATAGACACCCTGTGAGGTGGGTGGGGCTGAGAGAGCTCTGAGACAACTGTCCTTGAGAGAACAGCTGGTACAGAGCTGTGGCTTGCCCAAGGTCATCCAGCAGGTGCAAGTGGAGGAGTAGGGAATCAAACCCGGTTCTCCCAGATTAGAGTCCGCACACTTAACCACTACATCAAACTGGCACTTAACCACTACACCAAAAAGCTAAGCAGGGTTGGCCTTGGCTAGTATTTTTGGAAGGGTGACCTCTAGGGAATTCCAGGGTTGTGATGCAGATCACAGGCAATGGCAAACCACCTCTGAAACCTCTCTTGCCTTAAAAACAAGTCTAGCTCACCATTTAGTGCTGCATAACACTAAAGAGCTAGAACGCCTGGCTGCCAGACAATCTTAGAATCTCCTGGCTATTCTACACACAATGCCATACAGTGATTATTAATTCTTTCCCAGTCCTAGCCTCCTTTTCCCCCAGACGTATGCTGCTCAGATAGAAAAGCCCCAGACTTCACCCTCCAACTTGCGTCATCCTCTCTCTGTCTGTCTCTCTGGAGACAACGCATTCATAACAAACACCAACAGTGAGTTCTGACTTTGGACTAGCCTGAGGGAGGAACATCTAGTACAACTGGGACAGCCTCCACTAGGAATCATTTGATTTACTTGTTTCTTAATGCCCCAAAAGCTTGTGTGATTCTATAGGCCATCTAGTACTTGTAGGTCAGGGATTCCCCAAACCTGGGATTTTATATACCTGCTTTTCCTTCTGATAAATGTATGTGTTTGATAAATATTAAAATTCAAGTGCTGTTCCCACCACTATCTGCTGTTCCAAAATTCAAGTTTGCTCCCATTTTAGCACAGACAAAAAATTATTTGATCTGGAAATCTGGAGGTACACTTGTGAAAGGTCGTTCATGTGTGCTTACAGCATAACACCAGGTAACACCAATGGCCTAGAACATGGGATGGGGAAACACTGGTCTCAGGGATTTTGCATTGTGCATTTCTTTCACTAGATGTTAATTGATAGAAGAAGTGGATCTATGGCAGACAATGCCCTCCTGCAACATCCCCTTAGGCTCTGATCCAAGGGGGGTATTCTGGCTTGCAGTTGACCACTGGGTCACTGATGGTGGAACTGAAGGCTGCTGTGCTCCTAGTACATTTCATCAGATGAGTTTTGTGTCCTCTGTGGCACTTTAAAGAGGCATTGTAGATAGGTCATTAGAGAACAACTACCTATGTCCACCAAGGCAAAAAGAACTGCATACAGCGTCCTTCTCAAGGGCAACCTCCTCTATACTCCCTCCCTCAATGCAAGGGAATATGGGATAGCCATTACTGGGAACTAACAAGAATGATCAGCAGTAGTGAAATCTCTTCTGAAGGGGCCAAGCAAAGGAATACAGAAGGGAAGAACTTCATTGCTGTAATCGGTTGAGTGAGAATGTTGTGAAGTCACTGCTGAAGCTTGGCTAGCTTGTCACACACACCTGAACCTGAATGGGAGACCCTTATGGAAACCATATGTAAGCTATCAGGACTATCATGGGGAAAGAATGGGGAATAAACAAATTAAAAGGTTTTTAAGGTTAGCATGGGAATAAACTGTAGCCAACGTGGTATAGTGGCTAAGACCAGTGGCTTCTAATCTGGAGAGCTGGGTTTGATTCTCCACTTCTTCTCCACATGAAGCCTGCTGGGGGGGGGGGGGGAAGTAGGTGAAAATAGATCTTTGCTTAATATCTAACACAACACATGGGCCTATAGTTTCATGGCTGAAGGGGGTACCTTCCACCTGACGCATTTTCTTGCGGGAATTCAGCCTTTCCTCAGAAACCTGGCAGAATCTGGTGAGGTGAGATGAAGTTTGAAATGGGATGGAAGAAGAAGATTCAGAGCCAACAGGGACTTTCCATAAAGATAGAGCCAGGTAGGTAGCCATGTTGGTCTAAAGCAGCAGAACAAAGTTCGAGTCCAGTGGCACCTTTAAGACCAACAAAGTTTTATTCAAGGTGTAAGCTTTCGTGTTCTGAAGAAGTGTGTGCGCGCATAAATGCTTATACCTTAAATAAAACTTTGTTGGTCTTAAAGGTGTCACTGGACCCGAACTTTGTTTAGGAACTTTCCACTCTTCCTATCTCCTCAAAAGGTTAAATGCCAACATGGGTTGAGAGACTGGGGCTCTCAGCCAGGACTAGTCATTCCCAAGAGCTTAGCCTATGTAGCAGTTGCCAAGAGAAGCCTATAGCAGCTGTCAGCATAAATTGTTTGCAGACTCAACTTTCTTCCTTTCTCTCTGCATTCACACCCATCTAAAAAACTACTTCTTGTCCAGGCAAAGGAGTCAGTGGACCCGGTCCTGTTACTTAAGACTTCTTAGTCTTCAATTTGTGAGAGAACTTGTCACCAACAGTCACCATACAAGAGGCAAGGAAAGCAGGTGAATTTGGTGGGCTGCCCATGCAAAAATTGATATCTGAAACATCGATTTCAGTTGCTGCACCAGCCATAAACAGAAGTAGAGAATGAAGGTCCCACAGTCCCCTTGTTCTAACAGGGCACATAGTTCGGCTGTATTGTGGCCACCCATGGGGTTCTTCTGAGGAGCAACCCACTTTCACTTTTTCTTTCTCTAGTCAATGGAAATGTGCACTCATTTGATCTGTTTTGATTTATGTAAGCTGCTTCTAACGGACCATTCCTCCCCCTATGGATAGCCCTAGGTCAGAGGGAAACTGCGTGTATGCGTGCGTGCTCTCACCAAAGCCTGCTTAACCAGCGTGACAGCCACTTGGCAGGATAGACAGAGCACTGGCCATGGATTGAAAGTGAGATGTCAGCTCAGATCCCTGATCAGCTAGGAAGATCTCTGGATAGGCTTTCAGACAGTCTTTCTTTAACCCATTTCACAGGGCTGTTGCAAGAGTACAACGAGATCCCCAGCTATACTGTGCTAACCTTCATGCTGGAAGAGTGGAGTGCAAAGGGGATTGATGAATGAATACCTTTAATTGCACCAGTCAATATTTGTGGAGTTCGATTAATCCAGTTCCACTAGCATGCCATGAATAACTCAGGGTGCCTCCAGGCATCAGAGTTTATTTATTTAAGAAAATCCACTTAACTACCTTTCATACTCATTTTATATTTACAGGGCAAGGACTTCATCATATACTAGTAGAACTGTTAACTGCAAGCTACAGACAACTGGATTTTCTTAGTACTTTCTATACAGACTAATTTGGCCACAATTTAATATTTGATACCTTTTCCCCTCACCATTCCTATAAGGAGCTAAAGACAGCGGCTTGGATCCCACAGAACGTTTCCACTGACAGACAGGATTTCCATCAGCAAAACAGGACTTCCTTCTCCCTCCTGCTACTGCCCAAAATGATTCCCAGAAAGGTGTTTCTAGGGGACAGGGGACTTCCTGGAACAGCATTAAGTGGTAAGTTAAAAGCCTACAGTGGGAAAGGGGAATCAGCAAAAGCTCTTCTGTTAGTTGAAATTCTCCACATCAGACTGTGGGCAGAGAATACAAGTTCTGAGCACTCCTCTCTGCGTAAGGGATAACTCCTTGCAAGCCGAACAATAGCATGTCAAGAGAAAGGTACTTTCCCTGTTGTGTCAAGTTTTCTGTTTCTGTGGAATATTTTACGGGGGGGGGGCATTTAAAATGTGAGTTCCCTTCCACCTGCAGTCTGAACTGGTAAGGTCCATACTTCCAACTCAGAACCTGCATACTACTGTGCGTGTAGACCCAGCCAAAGTAATCAGAACAAGCTTGCTAGTACCATCTTTATCGGACTTTTCTTGCAAGGAGCTCCAGGCAGCATACATGGTTCTTCATTCCTTGGTTTGATCCTCACAATAACCCTATTATTGAGAGTGACTGTCCCTAGGTCACCCAGTAAGCTTCACGGCTGAATGGGGATTTGAACCTAGCTCCTGACCAGTCGTAACCACTACACTGGACAAAGCTAAGTGCTTTCACAGAGAAAACCATTGGTTTCCTCATATATCCTGGAGAATGTCCACTTTACCCACCTGTAACCACAAAGCATGATTTCTCTAGTCACAAAAGGTGGCACAATCTTGCAAGTGTTCCCTCTTCCAACATTATACTGTTTACACAAGTAAATCACTCACAGAAGCAGTTGTATTAGGAGATATCTGGCTGGACTAGCATCTATACTAGGTGTACGTTAAAGCTTGGTAGCTTCTTCTGTCCAAATCAAAATCTTCTTCAAGTGATAGGGTCTGGAGATCTAGATCCATGAATTGCATAGGAGACTGTGTCCTTAAAAGAGGAAAAGATCCCTTGAGGTGGGGGAGGGGAGGCATCATTTGAAACCCGTTGAAAGTGAAATGGTAAAGGATCTAGAAAGATGTATCAAACTTGCAAGATAAGCCTAAAGAACGGAAATGCAGCATTAGTCTGAAATTCTACAGCTGTAAACTCCAATGGAACAGGAGTGATGGGGCTGAGCAATTGCTTGGCGAAGAGGCAATAGAAATAGCTCCTTCTAGAAACCATCTGTGTCCACATCAATAGAACAGCTAGTATTGGGATTGGTGCCAGGCTCATTGATGGCAAAGGTCTTGGCAGCTGCTTTGATGTCGAAACTATCAAAGGATAAAAGTGTGGGCATCCAGCTGAAGGTGCGAAGATAGCCGCACAGAATATTCTGAGATTTCAGAGCCTCCATTTCTGATCCTTCCATGCAGTCTTCTTTCAGTTTAAGGTTCACTGGTGATGAGTCTTTGCCCAATCCCTGTGCAGAAGGTTCATATAGAACACACAAAACTGCCCTGCTAACAGAAGAGCTCTGGCTCTCGAGCTCTGGATTTGCACTGCTAGATAATCAATGCTTCAGCTGCCTGCTGCCTGCTGCCCTGCATTTCAAAGTCCCCGTGCAAGCTTTCAGCCTTCTCAGCCTCAACAATGGACAATTCTGCACATTTTGCAGAGGTGGTTGCCTGCCTTCACCTCTCCAGACCCGCAGATTAGCCTCGCTTTGCCATTTCCCTTTTGCGGCTGATGTATACCTTACAGAGCAATTTTAAGGTGTGTTTTTTTCTGGTGCACCTGACCTCTTGGACTGAAACCTGCACTGCTTGCAGACATGGGAGGCTCTCAGACGTCTTATGTCCTTTAACAGCGTGGGAAGGGTTTGAAACTGTTCTCCTCTCCCCCAGCGTATCAGCTTGAAAGCAACAACACTAGACCAGACTGCGAGGCTGGCCGTTATGCCTATGCATGAGCAGCTCACTGCAGTGGAATTTCCTGTCGTGTGCTTCAGTCACCCACCTGCTGACAGCTGACACTCACCCACGGCAGACTCAAGTGTCCTCATGAATTACCAGATGGAGAAGAGTAACTGTAAACCTGCATTTGATTACGACATACAGAAGACAAGAGTGGGCTAATATGCCAAGGGGGCTTGGAAAGCTGTTGCCAAAGGTCGCCGGCAGTATAAAAATAGGGAAAGGGTCACATCCCGCTCCAGCACCACTTTCGACGGCTGTCCTGGCACAAGGCTCAAGCTGCTGTTGCCACACGATCGGCTGCACGAGGTCATTTCCCGATGCTCCCGAAAGATGATGCATCAGTGACACCAAACGTGACTGGAGTCCCTGCAGCAGAGGTGTTGCCGTCTCAGCCTCCTTTGCTGATGATGCTAGATTGCAGTGACGCAGCTAAACACACTCTAATGCTGGCTTGCAAAAAAAGCAAAACGAAAAACAAAAGCTGCTCCTTACTACCTTTAAGCATATGCTCATCACGGTGGCGCACAGCAAGCCCTAACTTGTGAGAAAAAAAAGAAAAGAACACACCAACTAAGAGCACTCAAGGATCCCTCCTCAAGTGTTCTTGTACTAGGAATCTCCTTGGAAATGGCAATCACAGAACAGTTTCCAGAACAGCAGGACAAACATACTGCTTGCCCTATGCCAATCAGAACCCAAATAATCTCTCTCCCTTGGGCAAGCGGGTAGCAGAGCACCATCATTCCTGCCGGCCTCCATCTCTTCTGCCAAGCCTTTCCGAAAACAAGTGTCAATACTGGAGCCAACCTCTGCCACCTGGGCACTTGTATAATAAAAGGCAGACTTTCTTGAAACAATCACATTCTGTACTTCCACCCACAGAGTAATGGCACTTCACACTGGCAATCTCAGAAGAAGCAGTTATGTAACTGGCATTTTGCTAACGCAGGAGCTGCTAGAAAGAATTCCAGGCCACGAAGAAAGGAAGGAAAGCCAGTCTTGCACTTCCACAAGCCACTCCACTGTGTCATTCAGCCGAATCCAAGTTCTTTTTGGATCGCCATGAGTTCTCACCCCCACCCTTTCGCCAAACACACAAGTGATTATACCATTAAAAAGCAATTCTCAGCCTCAACCAATTGGCTTTGTATATCAAAAAGCATCACTGAATCAGATTATTGAGTTATTGTGTTAGGCGTGTTTGGAATAAGAGGGAGGTTTCATCAAAGCCTGAAATGTGTGCTTCCTTTCCAGCTGGTTTGGTTGCATTAGTCTCCATACATGTTGATTTAAGTAAGGAAATCATCACAGTGGGTGGGCATGTATCACAGGCAAGCACCGCACTTCGCCAGTCTGACAGTCACCAGCTGTCATTTCCTACTGTGACAAGTTGTAAATTGAGAGGTGAACCCAAGCCCTCTGGCAAAAGGCCTAACTGACATGTGGTATATGAAAAAACTAGTCACTTACCCAAGAAAATAAGCTCTAAAATATAATAAAATTTCAAAGGGCAAACCACTCCCATCACTTCCAGTAATAATCACATGGGCTATCCAATTCAGGATGAGGAAGGGTCAGTTCAGGAATCCAACTACACTAGGGCCCTTATCACTCTCTATCAGAGGGTCTCCTGGGACTTGAAATGACACTGCCCTTTCTCCCTTGCTGCTCCTACGCCTGGACTTTTATATTTCTGACTCTGCCTCCAGAAGCATTTGATGTACAAAATTAAGCTTTCTCTAACATTCTCAGCTAATTCTTTCTTCACCCAATCAGTTTCAAGCATGAGAAATGGCATGGCTCTCGGTAGCATCTACTACTGAATCAGGTATGTGTACCAGACCTCAGAACTGTTTGCTTTGTTCCAGAGTTGCAAACTGTGCAAACACCACAGAACGCTTCAGTTTGAGAGCCTCTGGACGCATCAGACTTCAAGCCATGCCGTTCGTAAAACAGAGCTGCGCTCTGCAGTGAGTTACCCAGCCTTTCAAACATGCCGAGTGCAGCACTGAGAGCGAGCTTAATATTCAGCATGTTCAGCTGCAAGCAATCCGCTGCTGAGTAATCAAATGATGACTGATCCAGTGACATAAGAGAGATGCACGATCTGACCTTCGTTAACATTCATAGGATTCCAAAGATTTAACCGGCAAGCTTTTATTGTAGCATTACAGAGAAATAACTAGATGATTGTTCTACTTAGATGATATTTCCCGTTTGTATTTTTAGGTGGCACTGGAAGTATTTCTAAGAGGCAGGGATTGCTTCGGCAGCCCCTCTGTTCTCCATTTATCCTACTTTTTGATTGTGCTCACAGCAAACACTTCAAGAAGGGAGAAAGTAGGCGGCTCTTTTTTGGCCAGTTCCCTGCCTTACTAGAGACTATCAATCTGTCCTTTGCACACCACCTGTGTGAGTTGCCCCTGCATCTAACGAGGCAAAATCTGTAAATACTGGTTATATTTTATAAAGCATTCATTACCATTCCAAGTGTTAGGCAGTTTTAATATATCCAAGAAAGGTGGGAGGAGAAAAAAATGAACCATGAAAGATGGGCCCCAACTATCCGCCTGTGGAAGATGATCAGCTTCAATGCATCAAACAGAACAACTCACTATGGGATGCTGGTATTAAATCAGCAAGGCAAAAACAACAGGGAAAGACACCTTGATGGTTGAAAGCTAAAGCCAGTAGGGTTCTTGCTCTAGCTATTATTCTGTCAGGATACCTAATCAGCTCTTTAGCAGTAGAAAAGAGTCCAAGCAGCACCTTAAAAGACTAACAAAATCTGTGGTAGGGTATGAGCTTTTGTGAGTCACTGCTCACTTCTTCAGATGCAAAGAAGTGAGCAGAGACACACAAAAGCTCATACCCTACTACAGATTTTGTTAGTCTTTAAGGTGCTACTGGTCTCTTTCTCTTTTGTACTGCTACAGACTGACTAACACAGCTACCTGTCTGGATCTATCATCAGTGCCCTGGCCTTAAGTAAAACACTCTTCATTTCCCCCTCAAGTTCCTCTACAGGATCTTTATATGTTGACCTTTAAAAGAGTAGCTAGGCCGGGAGCTATCTGACAAAGATAAGGAAAAGCAAGGCGAGAGGAACTCAAATATGGAAAACAGCACTTAACCAAATTCCTGCCAACCAATCGAGGTCATGAGAAAGACTTGGTAGATCGCTCCTTACACTGAAACCTAACTGATCCATAGAAATTGGAGGCAGCACCACCATGACCACCTGTTTGCCTCTGTGTATATAAAGAAAGGAAATTACTAGGGTTTGACGCCTTATAAAAACAGCAGAGCAGTCCACACTTCATGATTCCTGGGATCACAGAGCTTTGCCAGGGAGGGGGAGGGAGAGGAAAACATTATGGATTCTCTACAATAGGATGGATGATTGAGGTGCTGCTGGTCAATGACAAAGGTGCATGAGGACTGAGGAGTCAGACTGTCCTAGAGAGGGCTGCACTGCCCCTGAAGGAACAAGTCTGTAGCTGGGGGGGAAACGCTGGATCTTGGCCTATAGTTGGGAGGCCCTGATTTCCTCTGCGGCATGCAGTGCCTTTTATCAGCTTTGGATGATAATGCCAGCTACAGCCATTCCTCAAAATGTGTGATCAAGCCACAATGATCCCTGCACTTTACATGGGACTGCCTTTGAAAATAGTCCAGAAACGTTAGCTCATCCAAAATGCTATCATCAGGGGTGGGATACAGGGATTATATCACTCTAGCCCTGAAATATCTGTACTGGCTGCCCCAATTGTTTATGGGCACAACTCAAGACTTTGAAGCCCTAAATGGGCCAGCGTACTTGAAGGACCATCTCTTCCCATGCTGTCCAGACCAACAGTTAAGATCCATCTCACAAACTCTGTTTGCTGTCTCCCTGCCTTCAGATGTGAGGTGGATGGCAACCAGAGCCAGGGCTTTTTCAATTATGGCACCTCTCTTCTGGAATGCCTTTCTCCTTTAGGCCTGCCTGGTGCCTACATTGCTTTCTTTTCGATACCAGGACAAAATATTTCTGTTCACCCAAGCTTTTAATCAACAGGTTGATCTTCTAATGCCATTTTAGTCAGGAAACTTATTTTAAGCTTTCAGTGGTTTGTTTTTATGGTCTATGTTTTACATTGGGCTGGGTTTTTTTAATTAATATTTTTTATTTTGTAAGCTGCCTTGGGAACGTTCCTGGAGAGGTAGCATAGACCTTTTCTGAATGAATACATACAAGATGGCCATCAACCATTTTGGGGGAAAGCAGTGCCTGCAGTGACACAGAGATGCTCCAATGACAACCCCGTAAAGGAAATAACTTGTTAGTTTTTACATGGGTTTCACCTTGTTCTTGCTGTATTGTTTGCATGCAAGTAAAATACAACAGATGCCTTGGAGTAACTTTATGTTTCTTTTGAGGAAGGGGACATGAAAATAAGATTATCTACCCGAATTGGCAACATCCAGCTCTTTATAAAATGTCTGCCAAGATCAAGGACCTTAAAAAGATAACATTATCATTTGCAATGAACAAAAAGAATTTTATTGGAACATATACACACAGGGATAACAGAGGTATTTGAATAAACAAATATGGAATGTTTCCAAGAGAGTTAAAATAAATAATAAAGATACCCAGATGCGTCAGTGCTACCTCTAGCACCACTAGAAGGAAATGCCCTCTTTTGAATAGCTCTGACTCTGATTGGGCCACCCCAACAGAGTCTGTACAGGTTGCTACCACCAGAAAGTGGTCAATAGTTCTGGAATACAAAGAGTCACTATAGTGCTTTCTACTGTTTTGCATTCTAAACGTTTATTCGCTGCTCTCGTCCCTTATTTCTTTAATAATAGCTATTAAGTTTTGAAGTCCAAAAACGTAACCCGTGTCTTGGCCCTCATGCACCACACTATCTTCTCCATAATACCTGCATGTTGTGTGGGCAAAGTCTATCATTCGAACATCGACAGAGCTAGCAGTGGGCTTGTAGGCATAAGCACCTGCAGATTCATCAGATGACTCTTCTGAAAGACCTTCGAGGTCTTCTGGGTCTGAGTCCACAGCTACTTGTTGCAATTCTTTTCCATCATAAATGATAAGCAAAGAGCTGGAGTAGAAGCGGTAAGATTCCTGTTTCTCTAAGACAGATTTTAATTCAGTCAGTTTCTTTAGAACAGGTTCAAAGAGTTCTCTTCGCAGATATTTGCCATTATGAAAGTACTGATAAAGTGCTTCTTTAAATCCTTGGACTGAAAGCTTCCTTCCATGGTATTTATTCATAAACATTAACTGGCCGGTGCCTGGCTGATAAACCTGTAGAAAATAAAGGACAGGACTGGTTAGCAACAGTCTTTGAATCAAGCCTCAACGTTTCTCAAAGATACATCTTTTTCATAAATCAGTACTGTACTCCTCTGATTTAGTAGAAAGAAGGTAAAGGCAAAGGTACCTTATGAGCAACAGATTCCTCAAGACATTTCTCAATTACAAAACAAATTACTTAGCTTCATACGACTGTTTTCCACTCAGAAAATAAGACCAGAGTCTAAATAGGATTAGAAACATTTGGGGGACGTTCCCATAGTCAAGTTGCGCAGTAGCACTTTGTTGCTTACCAATTAATAATATCACGCCTGTGCTTGAAACTTGCAAAACTACTGGCAATTGAATTGCTGCTGGCCACATTCAGTGGCCTGCCCATTAACAGAAAATGGCATTTTAAACTAGAAGTTATGGTATGCCCCATATCACTTTCGAAAGCTCCACAACAGAACTCTAGTTTATGTCACTGATTGGAATAATGACGCCATCTAACAAGTCTTCATGTGAGTACCTGTCAGAGGAACAGTAAAGATTACAGTTTGTACTATAATAAAAATGCTATTAGCAGCAGACACAAAACAAAGATGATTAAAAGGTGTCATCTGCACATAACTGCTAGAAAGCACACCAACAACTACTTTGCTCTCCACAAGCACAACCAATAAACACAGAAACATCTGGAGGAACATGCCTCCTGCTACTTGAAATAGAGGAAGATTCTATGAACATGAGATACGTACCACACAAGTGGCCATCACTAAGGGGGGAGGGATGGGCATTTCTTACTAAGCTACTAAGGAACAAAAGGTAAGTGAGTCTTGTGGTACCTTAGATGTTTATTCTATATGTTTATTCTAAAATTTTAATGGTTATTCTACATGTTTATTCTAGAATTTTAACAGACTACAGCCCATTTTAGACCATCTGTGGGGTCCTCACCAGAAACATATATATAAAAGGTTATGGGGGGTGGGGGCACAAGCAGGGTCAGAGGGCCATAAACTGCATAAAGAGACATGTAATCATATAAAATCAAATGTCATATAACAGCAGTTGGCAAGAAGGTGCTACTTCAGTGTAGTCTTTCAAATTCCCCCCACCAGTGTTCCCTCTAAGCTGAGTTAAGTGTGAGCTAGCTCAGTTTTTTAGCCTCCAGCTCACACATTTTTGTCTTAGCTCAGGAAGGATGGCTCCAGAGCAAACTAGTTTATGCAGTAGCTAAATCACTCCCTCACAACTTTAATGCCAGTAGCTTACAAAGTAGAACTTTTGCTCACAAGACTCCACAGCTTAGAGAGAGAGTTGCCCCCCACCCTTTAAAGTTCATCAACAACCAGCTTGTGATACAAAGGACCTCTATTATATGTCACCACTATTGCCCTATTTGTGTCTGACAAGAACCTTCTTGTGGTTGCTCTTACAAACTGCACTCCAAAAGTCCTACTCCCTTAAGGACTACCTCCTCCTATATGAACTTACCTGGAACCCTAGTCATCTTGGCAGCTTCCCTCTATTGGTGTCTTTCGCCAGCAAGGGAAGAATTTTTTTGTTTCATCTGGCATACCCCCAAAGTTAGTGGCCTCCTTCTAGTGTTGTTTGTTTTTAATTGAATTATTTTATAGTTTTAATTGTATTTTTAAAACTGTAGTGTTGTTTTAATGTTTCTTATGTTCGCCACCTTGTGGACCCTGATCCAGTAGAAAGGCAACATAAAATATTTTAAATAAATGAAATAAAAATATTTCCTCAGCATACTTCTGAGAAAGACTGCTAAAATGTTCCAACTCTGATTGCAATAAAAATGATGCAAACTCCTCTTCTTCATCTTAACAGCCCCTTCCAACAGCTAATAAATAAGCTGCCATATCTTTTACAAACATGCCAGTGTTCCACTGTCACTGCAGCCATCATATATTTAAAGATTTAAATGCAGAATTAAAAAAATATATGATTGCCCTTACGTTTAATGCTAAGCTTCTCACATGCATACCAGTTTAGCCTTCCCACCAACTAGAACAGAGTCTGCTAACCTTTTTCAGCACTTGCCAGCCAGGGACAGGAGAAGAGAATGCTTTAGTAGTGGGTTTTGTCTGCCCGCACCTGTGTGTGCATGCATCATTCCGTGCACAGGCATGTGTAAATGAACTCTCCTATATTAAATGTGCTAATCAAATGAAGGACAGCCTGTAGAGTCAAACAGCCAATCCCATGCAGCTGCTCACTTTCTCCACTCTTGATTAAGGGAGAGCGATTGCTTTGAAGTGGCCCGTCCTCCTGATTACAGTGGTACTTGCCATGTTCTGGAGCTTTCTTCAGCAAGATGGTGAAGAAAACGTAAAATCTCAGCTAGAAAAGTATGAAGTTAGGGTTGTTATAGCATTTTCCAAGATTGAACCACTAAATTATTTTGCTTGTAAGAAAACAAGCAGGTTACTGTTCTTAGATCACAGGGAAATACTTAATAAAGAGCTATGTCCCCAGGACTTTTGATTCTACTACCATAAAACAAGAGTGATCAGAAGCTTCCGTTTCTCTAATTCAAAATAATCCACTTGTCTCAAGGAAAAGCTAGGATTTTCCTAATGCAAAGAAATGCTAGTAGAAGCCGGTTTCATTTGTCGTCTCTTCCATGCAGAAACTATTCACTCCCAGGCCTCATCCTGGCTCTCACCTGCATGCCACAAACCCGGACTCCTATAACTGCTGAAGTACTCTGCTGGCATTTCCTGATCTGATTCGCCTTCTTTTCTTCAGATGCATCATCTCCATGTTGCCGAGTTCCCATCTTTAGATCCAACACACAAGGCACCTCATATCGAGAGGTCAGGTTTTCCAGCAAGATAAATTCTGTTTAGTTAAGGAAAAGCCCCTAACAACTGAGACTGAGATTTTTCTCTGATCGGTAATCACAAGCCCCAGTATTCTGTTCAATGAGAACTCGTGCAGTATAACTTAATAACATAATGTGTTACAGGCCAGTATTTTAAATTCTGTTAGACTGTACTTTAGTCATGTACAGTGTAATGCCTTGTTTTTCACAGGAAAAAAAGTCAGTCCTGTGAGAGGACAGCCGAGAAGCTGCAAGTCAACCAACATGGATTGAATGTTCTGATCCATCGGATAATACTGGTATGACCTTGGGTAAGCTGTTCAACTTCCCTTCTCAGTTTGTGGAAATTACAGTTCTCATAAACTAATGAATCTTTTAACCATCCATAATTAGATGGAAAGTCTTCCCATAAGCAATCGTGCAGACAAGATGTATATCTGCCCTGGCCCGTCCTCCTGATTACAGTGATACCACCATGTTCAATACTAGAAATCCTGCTGGTACTAGTTGTCTTTGCTGTGTTGTGTGTTCCTAGACGAGGTCTTCCAGGAACTTTGCAATCCAAAGTGAAAAGGTAGGGTATAAATATTTTAAATAAATGAAAAATGCAGAAAACAGGTAAAATAAATAACCTCATCAGAGAACCATCATGTCTATAAAGAACAGTCACGTCAATTAAAAAAATATGTAAAACCTTCTGATGTTGTGAGAAGTAGTTACTGAGCCCTCAGATATCATTCGAACTGTCATAATACTAGTGGCTCCAAAAAAAAGTAGTATATCCACCAGTACAAGGAACTACATGATTAGTTTATTATCAAGGTATGTTCTTGGTTTAAACAGGCAAACAGAAATCTGCACAGCTTACAGAGACGAACCCACAAAGGAATATACTGGATTGAAGATGGAAGTTTGTCACGTGACATCCAAAAAGCAACCTTCAACTGATGGGCAAAAACAGACCTGCAGATTTATGTCAGTGAAAATGCAGCCCAAGTCTTGTGCAAGAGCCTGAATTCCAACAGCAAAAGAAGTGGTCTGTTATAATTAGTGGCCAGACATCAAACAAGAAATCCAAAACTGGACTAAAGCCTCCCCCTCCCCCATGTTTATGTTAGAGATAACGTTAAACATAAGCTGGTCTTGTTTGGCTATCCTGCAAGGCATACTTTGAAGAAAGGATACTATACTGGTTTCGATGTTTTGCATTTTCCTTCATTCGCTGTAACTGCTGCTGGTGGCATTTCATACTCCAAGGGTTATGATGTTTGAACTGTGAACTGACATTCCCCTTTTTCTCAACACTGTAATACAATACTTCAGATTTCTTCAGCCATTCAAATTCTTCTTCTAACTTATGACTGAAAAAGAAATATATATATATATATATATATATACGTATTAATAACTGGTACCAAATCAGCATTAGCATCTTTTCAACAAAAACTTGAAACTATGTCTAAGTGCTCTGCTAGCCTTACTTACGATGTAATGCTTTCAGCTAACCTATTTTGTGTCTTTACAACCCACAGATGACATTCAGTGTCTTTCTGTTATCTGGGCAGCTTGCCCACTATCTTCTCAAGCAATGCTCCCTCTAAGCTATGGGGTCTTGTGAGTGAAAGCTACTTTGTGAGCTACTGGCATTAAAGTTGCAAGCAAGCGATTTGGCTCCTGCATAAAATAATTTGCTTTGGAGCCTTCCCTCCTGAGCCAAGACAAAAACATGTGAGCCAGAGGCTAAAAAACTGTGAGCTAACTCACACTAACTCAGCTTAGAGGGAACACCACTCTCAAGTCATGCTGTATATTTGTGGTACTTTCAACTACTGAAGCCTCTTACGTATACCAATGTACAAAGAAAAGTCTGAGGATCTCACTTTGTGATAAACTGGACTAATATCAGTTTACAGGATTAAAAGTGAGACAGAACAGCATGTTTTCCTTGAAAGACATACTTCAAAACTTGCCAAAGTTGGCATAATTCCAGATTAAAGTCGAGGAATTATCCCCCATTAATGAAAGTGTACCAAACTGCCTCTGAAACAGGAAAATAAAATATGTGGTAGGGAAGAGTGAAAAAAGAACTTATGAGCTCCTTTTCATAAACTGGAAAATAGATAATGATTTAAGGCACAAATGCATATAGGATATAATCCTACAGAGTTATGCCAAACTAAATCATCTTGCAACCCTGGAGACTTAAGTATACATAATTAAACAGAACACTAGGTTTAACCAATTTATGCCTGTTTTAACACAAAACATACTACCTTTTCATTTTTTCTTCTTTTCTGTGTTGCCGGACCCACTCCTTAGTTAACTTTTCATTTTCTAGCAATACAGTCTTTTTGTTACTCCAACGTAACAATTTATTTTTGGGTTCACAGTCAGAATTATCTAGGCTTTCCAAGTTATCACGGTCCCCATTTAATGGATATGCTATTAGACACAGGTTTCCATCTTCATCCTCTTCAAAACTTACGGATACCACACCTTGAGAGAAGAAATTAAAGCTCCAGTTAAGAATCAGATCAATGAGAAGCAACTATATCTTACAACACAACATAATTTTACACTAAGAATATAGCAACTTTGGTTTTTCTCTTACCCAAGTCCTTAGTTTTTTTTATCTTGCCACAGGCCAAAACTCATCTGTCAACCTAACAAATATCAAAACATCTAGACAAAGTGACACCTCACAGAGAAGACAATTTATCATGAAGACAAAACATTGACAATACAGGAGATTCTTCTCTCTTGTGAGCAGAATCACATAGCAATCAAATAATAACAGGAGACGTTTTCAATTATTGAAACATTTTATTATTTTGAAAAAATCTGACTCATCTGTCCCTGCAAGAGATGTAAAACCATTTATATTTACATCTTGGAGTAGAATATGCCCTACACAGAAACACCGAAAGCTTTAAGTTTTGCTTAATAGCAAAGCTAAAAGCGTTTGTCCAAATAAAGGCTATCAGGAGAATTAATAAATACCAGGGAAAATGAAAGGCTTGCAAAAGCAGAGCAAAACAAGAAAAACATCACACATTACAAAAGACAACTAAATTCAAAGGCTTCCACTTAAAATCACCACGTGTAACTTCACAGTTGATATTTTCTTCCTGGGGGGGGGATATATTTTATTTATGTAGCAATCTTGTAAAAGAAATAACAAAATGAATTACAAAACAAATTTGACTGCGGTACATCAGAACATGGTGAATCTTGGAAGCATCTTTGCCTCCTCATCTCAAAAGTCTCTAGATCATCACTGTGTTATGTTTTGAGAGTCTTAGAGGAAAAGTTCTGACAGGGGTGCACCCCTGTGCCATATAGGAACACTACTGCAGAAGTTGCAACAATTGGCTGAATGTTTTTTTTCCTTAGTCCTCTCTCTTTATCCTGAAATCAATCAATCTGCACATTCTTGCCGCTCATCACTAGAGTTCTTGGCGAGAGACTGGCACTTCTGAGCAGGGCAGGCAGCTCTGAGACCTACAGTAGCAAGGGTGGGGAGTGCAGAAGCTCTGACTGACAGTCCTGCTGCTCACACAGGGAAGAGCTACAGGAAAGGGGGGAAGCCAGCTAGAAAATGGCCCTTGGCTTTATCCTGGAAAAAACAACAGAGATGGACCAAATGAGCCCCTCCCTCACCCCTGAATCCCTCCCACACATCCCCCAAAGAGAAAAACCACATATGCTAGTACACATTTATCACATTATGCCAAGCATTTGTAAAGCACATTTTAATTTAGTAATTCCAATAGCTTGTAATGAGAAGTTTTCCAATGTTTCAGTAAGCGTGCATACCAAACGGCAATACAACCGATATCTTCCCTTAGTCTTTCCTCTGGTTAGCAGTTAAATTTTTTAAACAAAAGTGGATTTTTTTTATTCAGTGAAGAAACAGAATACAATATTAAAAATACTCAGACCTGGGTATCTTTAATTAAAATTTCTGTAAGGTAATACAGCACCTCATGAAGAGTCAAGCTTTAGGGTCGACTAACACGACAGCAAACAGAACTGGAAAATCCACTTCCACATACCAACCGAGTCAACCTTGTCAATGGTACTTCACCTTTTGCCTAACTAATTGCTACAGTTTTTTCCATCTCCTTAAGGGTAAAAACAAGCTGCACAGATTTAACAATATGTTTTGGCTATCGTTGCTATGCCGACACTTGGTAATTTATCATAAGCAAACTGTTAGAAATAATAATAATTTAAAAAGATCAAGGCCCAACTTCCATAAAACAATCCTGTTTATTCAAAATAAAAAGATAGATTAAAAAAGAAAAATCAGGAAAAAAAATCAGCACATTATTACTGAAAACATTTACAAGCTGTGATCGATATACTCACCTACCTGTGCCTAAGGGCGATATACAGGCTATCACCAGCAGAGTTGTTCTACTCTAATGCTGTCAGTCAGCCCAAAGACCCACTGGCAAGCATCTCCACCCTGTATCTCCACAGCCTGGCTCAGACAACATCAAAACACATGAAAAGAAACTCCCTAAAATCTCTTCAGAATGTAAGATTTTAGAGACAACACACAGACTTGGATTTACAAAGCAAACCAAACGCCCATCCCCCTTCTAAGTTTGATCACATACCTTCATACTGAGGAGTGAATTTACGCATTTCTGCAGGAAGAGTCTCATAAAACTGGTGCTCTCTCTGTATGAGGGGCTTACAGATGGTCTCATCATTAAACCGGAGGACACAGGAGTGACCTCCAACCTGGTGAACAAAAGGCTCTAGCAGGACGCCTTTGGAATAGTGCTCCACTTCCATAGCTCCAAATGCCGGGCTCATCCTTGTGGCACATTAGACAGACCAATGTGGTCGTTGTAACAGCAGCTCCCAACGAGATTCGTTACTCCAGGAGATGTTTATTCCAGTTCAAAAATGTCTATGGAAACAAAGAAAAGCCCCTCTCTTTCAGCAACTTGGTGACGATACAGTCTGAAAAAGGCAACAGTTAACAGATTCCTTAGGAGTCACCAGTGAGGCAAACAGAAGTCAAACTCTCCTCGCCGAAGTCGAAACTAAAAAGAGCTTGTGAGCTCTAAGCCCAGAGACAAACAGGAGTGAGGTCATGCAAGCAGAGCAGAGGGGGAAAAGTCTGCACACCACTCCCACCACGGTCTCAGCCAATGGGAATGAGCAGAAACCTACTGGGTGTGTCTGTTATGAAGAAGCAAAGAGAATAGCAGTGCAGAACGTGGAAGAGAGAGACACACTCATGCTGCCCTCCCCTGTAGTCCACAACGAAACAGGGAAGATAAACTATGCTTATTTGTCTATGAATTCCTACGAATTCCCCACTACAGATACTAAGCTAGCCTTTAGAAAATTCAGCCCCTGCACAGACAACATTTTCCCTTTGAAAGTTCTTGGGTCAAACCCATAACCTGGATCCTTTTCTTAAAAAAAATACAGGGACTTTAAAGAACAGATTACACTTCTATGGAGGTAGCTTGTGAAAAGAAAAATTTAGAAGCCCTAGAGTTATGCTAACACCAATCACCATTTCATTCATTTTTAACCTCCTACAAAACCTTCCATATGTATTCCTACAGGTATAATATGACCAGCATTGTTTATTATGTTAGAAATTTTACATGGGTTGATTTTAAAAGTTTATTTCAACAACTATTGTACTTAGGGAGAGGTTTCTGCTTGTACAAATGTTGCCCAAAGCTGTGTCTTCAAAACTACCTAACAATAGTATATTTAGTAATTTAATAATCTTTTGATTTAAACGATCATCTTTGAAAACCAGAACAGCAGAAGATAACCTAAATCTTATTAGCAAATTTTAAAAAATGATACAATTAGAGCTGTGGCTTTCATCGTTAAGCATTACATCTAAAAATAACTTGCCACTTTGTCTTTTCTGTACAGAGTTAACACATAAACATTAATGGACCTAATTCTGAGAGAACAAGAAATGTTATAGTCATACATGCATTTACTATATCATACTCTACTGAATACAAGGAACTGCAACTTTACATACTGAGACAAAATTACAGCAATTGAGAAATTCTTCTCTATCAAATATGGTGAATTTATAGCAGTGGAGAGAATTCTCAATATGGCATAATGGTATGTAGATGCTAGTTTACTAAATCATAATGACTCCATTATAAACACTACTCATCCAACCCAACTGAGACATATGGAGGTCAAGACCTTTATGAATGTCTCAGAGATGCAGACAAAACGTCCTTAATCTCTACACTCTAGATAACTTACTGATCTTCAATACATTCTTAAATAGTATTACACCAAACCAATTTCTGCAACACACTTTTAGCCACACTCTTACTTAGCCAGAAGGTGGCACCCACACTACTTTTTCCAATTACAACAAACTAGCCTACCAAGTCGTACTCGCAATTCAGCGCATTCTTACTTGGGGCATCAACCATTTAATTCAGCACATTCTTACTTGGGGCATCATCCATTTAATTTAGGTAGACTTGCTTCTAAATTTAGAAGAAAGATTTAGCTTTAAATCTCCTTTGTACTTCTCCAACGTAAATTATACATTTGTGCAACAATTTTTCTTCATCTTTGCAATAGCAAAAAGATGACACAATTTCTTAAGGATAATCCTTACCTCCTCTGATCTTTACAAAAAGCAAGTTGTGTGACTCACAAAAGCATTCCCCACTTTCACATCTCCAGAGAGCTCATTAATTTTTCAAGCAAGTTCACAACTTGTTTTCTTTCATAGATGTTCAAGCAACCTACAGGGAATTTTGAATTTGACGTATTTAGAAAACTGCAACCTCTTGAGTATCATCTAGGACATGATTCAACAAGCCCCACCCCCAGGCATGTACAGAATTAAAGCTCGCTCGCTCTCAATTCAGGGGCAAGCAAAATATATCAGTATTATACACTAGGGTCTCATTTCAAATCACCCTCTATTGGTAACCTCTTCCTTAGACTACTGAATACAGGCCACCTCTGAAAAGGGTTCAGAAGCTTCTGCCAGTACAAAAGGCTGCAGCTGGCTTTTTAGAGGTAGTACATAAAAAGGTTCCTGTACATAGGAAGTTTCCTGGTACTCAAGCACCAGCATGGTTGCCTATTAGTTTCTATGCCCAATTCAAGGTGGTGGTTCTCTGTGTTAAAGCTCTAAATGGTCTGGGTTCCTCATGCCTCAAGAGTGACATCACCTATTATGTACCTCCTTCCTCCTTACAGTCATCTAGCAAGGTCTTGATCTACATCCCTTCATGTACCACAGTTGCATCAGATCTGGTGTAGAGCAGAGCCTTCTCTTTTGTGGCACTTAACTCTTTGGAATGCACTGGGATATTACACTGCACCCTACCTTTTATATGTTTTGCACCTAGATAAAAGCCTTTTTATTTGTCAAGAGATTAACAGGAGCTTGTCAAGGCTACACTGCTCATTTTTGTTTATAAAAATGCTCTCATGAAGATTATATAGGCTTAGATCCACACTAGTGTTTCTATGGGCACAAGGATTTTGAGAACAAAGGTCCAAAGGAATCTTAAAGACGAATAACATTTCTTTCAATATGAGCTTTCATGAATAACGGCTCATTTCTTCAGATAGAGATGTCAAGGGAAAATCATATCAGGGAATCTTATGGGGAAGGTTGTGGGTGGGAACCAAGGCCTGGTGTGAATTACTGCATGAGTCTTTCAAGCGTAAACTCTCAATGTAAAACTCAGCGGTTCGAACAGATAAGCAAGTAGTTTAAGTGAAAATTAACTGCTATTGGTACAAGATTACAGTCTGATAAAATATGTTAAGAACAAATTAAAATTTCTAAAAAGTCAGTCCTGTAGACCTATTACAGATTGCAGTGACTGAGGAAATCCAACCCTGTGTTTTATCCAAAATTACATGTAGCATTTAATTTTTTTAAATAATTTTTTTATTAGTTTATATATAGAAAGGGGGAAATGGAAAGAAGGAAGGAAAAAAAAACAGAAATATATATATATTTATGAGCTCTAATTCAGCACTTCCACTCTGCATATTCCCCTTGCAGGAGGTAAGTGTGTGTCCTGGTGGAACAGCAACTTTCAGGTCTGTAATGTCCTGGAAGATTAAAATGTTCCCAAACTGGTTTCTGAATGTTGTGATTTCTTATGTTCAAACTGTTCATTCATGGACGTTCAAGCATGTATGGCTTCAAGAGGGAATTAAATAAACATATGGAGCAGAGGTTTTATCAGTGGCTATTAGCCACAAGGTATAGATAGGAACTCTCAGTCTGGAGTAAGTGATGCACTGTAGTCTTGGTGTTTGTGGGGGGGGGGGGCAACAGTGGGAAGGCTTCTAGTGTCCTGGTCCCACTGGTGGACCTCCTGATGGCACCTGGTGTTTTTGGCCACTGTGTGACAGTATTGGACTGGAGGGGCCATTGACCTGATCCAACATTGGCTTCTCTTATCTATATATCTAATTCCCAAGTGGCTCCCCGCGTGCGGATACCCAAATCCGCGTGGGGGGGCACTTGGGGGGCAGGGAGGTTGTTCTGCAGACATGGGACAATCCCCACGTCTGCAGAAAAATCCAAAAAGTTTTTTAAAAATTCGGGGGGATACTTAAATACCCCCAAAAGTAAAAAAAAAAGTACCCTGCGCATGCACATGCGCAAGGAACGGACTTACCTGACTGGCAGCAGACAGGGGTGCGGCCGAGCCCCCGGCTCAGGAACAGAGGAGGGGGGAGGCGGCGTGGTGGGCCTCGGGCCTAGCCGCGCCGCCGGGTCTGAGAGCGGAGGAGGGGGCAGGAGAGGGTGGAAGGCGATGCGGCGGGCCTCGCCGCAACAACATCCAGTGAACGGGGGAGTGCGGGGGAAGAAACGGGCCGGGGGGGGCCGGAGGGAGCATGGGGAGAGGGGGTTGGGGGGTGGGAGGTGGTGCGGTGAGGTCCGTTGTCTGCCGTGCCGTCTGGAGCACAGGGAGGGGGGGGGAAGCAGCATGGTTCGAGGCCTGCCGTGCCATCCGGAGCATGGGGAGAGGGGGTCGGGGGGTGGGAGGTACGGCGGGAGGGAGAGAATGCTGGCCACAGCTCCTCCCCCTGCGAGTATCATGGGGCCCCCCTTGTGTACTTATGATTCCTTCCAGCAGAAACTGACATGTTTGTAAAATGTAGACAGTAGGAGGGTAATGATGGCACATAATGACATATATTAAATTGTATGATGTGCAAGTGGATGAGCTCTAGATGATGTAGCTAATGTTATTCAGTCTCGTAGGGGACTAAGCTGACATCTAGGATTTTTGCCCATGGAACACAACTTCCTTGCCTTGCCCCACACAACAGCTATACTAGTCTGGATCCAAGTTAGTGTTAAGTGTAACCATTAAGGACTAAATAAAGTACTGACAAAGTCAAATATCTTCCAGTCAGATCTAGAACTATATCATGATTAAACTGTTCAGCTTCTATTTCCTTTGTGCTCTCACAGGATGACTGCAGCTGGCCAAGGTCATAGAAACAACATGGTAAGCAAATGCAAGGTAAAACCTTTAAAGGAATCGATTACATTAAAGCTAACTATTGTAGAGAGCACCCAAGATGTAGTGTCAGCATTTGCACAAATGCTAACAATCTCAGGTGAATTGTGAATGTCTGAAAATCTATGTAAAAATATTTCCTCACTTTTCTAACACATATCCAAGGCAGAGGATAGACTAGGAAAGTGAGGCGGGAGAGCTCCGCTTCAGAAGCAGGGGAAGGGAGGCCATTCAAACAGCCACAGCTGTCCTCCGGCTCTCTTCCATACTCACTCGCTTGTGAGGCGCTTCCCTGCCACCTCAGAGGGACACCGAGAGAAAAAGGTGCCCAGGAACCGTCTGCCGCTTGGATCCCGCTTCCCGGCAGGATTCAAGTGGCGGTGTGAATGCACCGCCACAGAGAGATGCGCATGAGCGCTCATGCGCACAAGCAGCTCCAATACAGGAGGTGGGGGGATTTTAAATGTTTAGACTGCTACTGCGGCCATGCACCTATGCACATAGGTGCCCATGGGCCTACTGCCGAAACGGCCCCACCACGAGCTGTGGAGGCCAGCCCGCCTGGGGCAGCTCTGCAGCAGTGTGAACTGCCATTGCGCCTCCTCCCCGGCATGCTCCCATGGGAACACACAGCCCCAGGCCAGTTTTCCCTCGCAGCTTTGCTCCCGCTTCCGTCCCGAGGCAGATTGCAAGTCTATCCTCAGCCCAAGAATGCCACAACACTTATATGACTCAACACTCATGGCTTATCTATGAGTTTTGGGATATTCACAAAATTGCTTGAAATCAGCAGCACTGACTATACCACATGTCTGTAAAGTGCTGTCAAGTCACAGCCAACTTATGGCGACCCCAGAACAGGGCTTTCAAGGCAAGTGAGAAGCAGAAGTGATTTGCCACTGCCTGCCTCTGCAGTCTTCCTTGGTGGTCTCCCATCCAAGTCCTAACCAGGGCTGACCCTTCTTAGCTTCTGAGAACAGGCTGTACCATGCCACCTTTCCTTTCCTCACAACCAGAGATAACAAAAATTTCAATTGCCTTTTCATGAAATAGCTACCCACACACATTCTACGAGTTGACTCTATGCTTACATTCAAAGAAAAAGGCAGAGGTATTCACCTTCTGCATTGTTTAAATTTGCTCTAAGTCTTGCTTCTATGGAATTTTCCAGTAAGACAGAAAAAAATTAATGATAAGTATTGTCTCAAAAACATTAATTCCCAACACCTCTCCTCATTATTTACTTTATCCCTTGCCTTCTCCCTAATGAGGACCTGAAGCAGCTTACATCAATCTATCTTATCACAACCACCCTATGAGGTAGGTTAGACTGAGAGTGAGGGACTAGCCCAAGCTCACCTAGCAAGCAACCATTACACTAAACTGGCTGTCTACTAATGAGGACTAGAGGAACTCCCTAGGGGCTCCTTGTGCATACTGAAGAAATGAAAAGTGCCTGTGCACAAGACGGAGGTGCAGAAGAAAAAGCAGCAGCATTTGCACTTCTTGTTCCCTCTGTATCATTACATCAAACCTGTTGTATTTTGCCCTCCTCCTTAACCTGGCTGCTGCTTCTCTTAGACACAGGAGAATTCCAAGAAAGCGTCCGCCAGTAACTGATCCCTGCATTTATTTTTCACTTGCAGCATAAAACCAAGAATAGGACTATGGGAGCAAAATCTTGACTTCTTCATCATTTGCATTCATGATCCTAAACGAAACAGGGAAATGTCAGGCTGTGAATTCTAATTCTAACCCCACCTTCCTACCAACAATCCTCTATAACAGCCATGATATAGGGCAGTAAAATATTCCTAGATTCAGTGTTGGTACAGGGGAATATGAAGTTTACTAGGTGACCTTGAGTCAGTCTCACACCTACCTTGCATGGTTGTTGTGAGTAAAAAATGTATTTTGAATTCCTTAGAAAAAGTACAGGATAAAATAAGAGTAGTGCTGAACAGGAATAATATCTTAAAATGCCAGTAGTTCTTAAGGTAGAAGGTATGACAGAATTCCAGAGCTTTGCTATAATACCAGTACAATTATTCAGCTTTAGCCACTGCATACAAACCTCTGCATACACTTGTCAGGGATACTGTAGGCTGATCCTGCATTGAGCAGGGGATTGGACTAGATGGTCTGTATGGGCCCTTCCAACTCTGTGATTCTATGATTCTGTGGCAGTAATTAAAGTTGTGGGATAGGACTATATTTCACCTTTAATTGCTTCTCATTTCAATAATTCTTCTGTTGACCACAGGATGTGTATCTTGCTGCCTCAGATCTAGCTTAGCATCAATACAGTTTTCTTAAAGAGATTAAATTTTCCACTGCTTGAGCATGGGCTTTTTCCATTGTTTCCATGTACGCTGACTTTCCTCTTTAAAGGTTATTGTATTATGAACTTCCTATACAATACGGTCATCCTAATTTTGGCAGTTCATTTTTTTAAAAATAAACCATATTGTATATTGTGTTACATTGGTGAACTTTATTTAGAAACATTTCAGGGTTCGTCTACAAGCAAAGGAAAGAGGGCTGAAGGGATTTTTCAAAATTTGTTCTCTGCCTTACAAGCGACTTGTCCAGTTATGATTAACTACCTTTGTTTTAGTAAGGAATCTAATTAACTGCTGGCTTTTGAAGAGCATAATCTTTTTCTTTTCTATTACACTACCCTCTGGTGTATCTTGAAATCAGTTTGAACCCCCCTTTTTTTGCTGTCGAGCCAAAGCTGACTTACGGCGATCCTGTAGGGTTTTCAAGGCAAGAGTCTGACAGAAGTGGTTTGCCGTTGCCTGACTGCATAGAGACCCTTGGTATTTCTTGGTGGCCTCCCATCCAAATACTGAGCAAGGCCAACCCTGCTTAGCTTCCAAGATCTGATGAGACTGGGTTACCCTGGGCTATTCAAGTCAAGGCTGTCTGAACTAGGACCACCTCATCTAGTTAAGTCTGCGATGCCAACATCTTCTGATTCTTCTATTTAAAGAATGCTACAAACTGCACATGTTGGACTTCTCCATAATGCCTCTTCCTCCCCGTTGTGGCCCACGGAACTTGAAAAACTTCCCTCACTGGTGTGACAAATTTGTCCCTAAGGAAAAAGGTGTTCTGTTTTCTGGAATTTACAAAAATTGTTTTGCTATTTCTTATCAGACCACCATCAAGGAACAGATTTAATGATAACATTAAACCCACAAATGCACAGTGACACAAACTGGAGACACTTTTTAAAATTAAGTTTTCATCATACAACCAAGAAAACAAAATCTGGCCCTTATTGTGGAAGGGCTGTGGCTCAGTAGTAGGGCAAGCTGCGTGGTATTCATTAAGTTACCAGTTGTTTCCTTTCTCCCCAATGATAACGACAGATTTACACTGTTCTCCTTTCTTCCATTTTTATCCTCACAATGAGCCTGTTAGGTAGGTTAAGCTGAGAGTGTTATGACTGGCCCAGGAGCACTAAACAAGCTTCAGTGGCAGAGTAGGGATTCAAATATGGGTCTTCCAGATCCTAAGCCAATGACACCACACTAGCATGCTGAAGGAACCAGGTTCAGTCTCCAGTTGAAAGGACCACATAGTAGGTGATGTGACAAGACTGCTGCCTGAAGCCCTGGAAAATTGTGGCCAGTCAGAACAGATAACACTTTGATGGACCAACAGACTGATTCTGGACTAGGCAGCTGTGTGTATGAGTGCACACAACATAGCTTGATTGCTATGTGTTGTCACTGCAGGGACTGAGCACTTGAGCTACACATTAGAAATGTGTTTGCTGCTTTCCATTTCTCTTGAATGTTTGATATTTGTATGTCTGCTTGCATTAAGAAGACTGTAATGGACACAAGGACAAGAAACAGCTGTATGGTTAGTAAATATGCATGAAGAATGCCGAGTTGCTCCCCTAGAGGTTTACTACAGTTAGGCCACAAAAAGACCTTTGACAGGCATCCCCTTATCTTCTGAACAGCATGCCATCTAATCCCAGTTGCAAGCTACTTTTAAAATTCACAGATCTATGTGTTAAACAATGTACTGCATACCCACTGCCACATGTGAAGATCTCATTGCCAAACAGATGGTCAACCTGATGCTAATGCCAATCACTCACTGGGGAAAAGAGGTGCTAGATTCAATCCTGCAGAACAGGTGACTGGCTCCATCAAAGCTGACAGTGCTGACCATCTGGTCAGCAGGTGTACCCAGTTCTGATCAAGGAAGAATACATGAAATTGTGAAAGCTGGTTGTGGACCTGAATGACTTCTTTTTCCTAAAGCAAACTACTGAGAAATATATACCGATTCATCATTTTTAAAACTACAGCCACACTAAGAAAGTCAATCTTTAATATTTTATTTTCACCTCTTATTAGAACGTGCTGAACACACAAACAATGGTTAGCCTTTGGTTAGTTGGAGCTAGTATTTGTCTCATTTTGTGCATCACTCAGAATGCTTATGACCAGTTAGCTTTTCTACTTGCTGTGTGCAGCTGATAGAAAGCAATACACTGATATTTAATTTACTATTCTAACCAATGACCAGGTCAGATTCACAAAGATGACAAACCATGAGTACGATTAAGAATTTTTAAAATCTCATTGGTTTCAAGAGGACAGAACTCAGCATATGCTTAACTATGTCTTTGAAGCCAGTGGGACTTGGAAGTACTTTTGCTGGATTACCGCATTTTGCTTTAAAACAATCAAAAAGTGCATATATAAACATGAAACTAAAAAGTATAGTTGAAAGTTCAAATAACTTGATACAGCTATAAGCTAACTGTTTAACAATCAACTGTCTAACACCAGGCTATAAAGATCTCAATTTGAAAATGAATTACCCCAACAAGTCCATTTTTATGACTCTTCACTTACAAGTCAGATACTCTGAAGAAAATCTTACCCTCATCTTCACTCTAAATCACTGTAGAAGAAAGGAGGGAATTATGTTGCCCAGTTCCTCTTCTTCACTGCAACCCCACTGTGCAATGTGGCTTTTAAACCATAAGAATCACACTCCCAGCTTTGCCTTTTTGGACACGTACTGGGCTGCTGTAGGATGGACAAGGCAAGACAGATCTAGTTCCAAGAGCATAGCAGGAACCACACTGCAAGCTTCATAAATATGGTATGTTAAGACCCTTTTCCATACCTTTTGACACGGCATATATAAAGCATTCTACTACATGATTCATTTTCAGGCCTTATTTTTAGCTCACTTCCTGTTAACTTCTGCTTCTACGGTAGTGGTTTGTTGCCAGTTTATGTACCCACATAATTCTGCATGAATGAAACAGTGCAAAAGTGACCTGCAAGAACGCAGCAGCTTGCCCATGTCAGCAGCAAGAACACAGCACTCTACAAGAGCTGTAGCTGAATAATAGAATGGTTAAAAGATTCAACTATGAACAAATCACTATAAACTCACTAGCTAGCCACTTCCCTAACAATCATGTCATCCTTATCTGGAATCAGCCTTGGTTTGTTCAGCAGCCCAGTTCCTTCCAATCCTATGAAACCTACTTATGAGTCAATCAAGAGCAACCAGTCAGGCTTCAACAAAAAGTCAGAATCATAAAATCCTTAGCTTACTGGTAACATCACAGTGTAGTTTCTCAGGTCCTCTCCATCGGGCATGGTCTTTTAAAAAGACCTCAGTAGCATGATCACGTTCAACAGGAATGACAGTGTCCCTCTACTGAGAGAGGCTCTGCCATTTAAGCTGGCTTCTCCCGGCATTACTTTATAAGCCAAGCATGGAAGAGATCTGGGCTGTAGTGAATGTATTATTCTCTGCAAGCCCCCAGTTCACATCTTCAGGAAAAACAGACTGCAATTGATTTCAGTAAGTGATGGTGGGGGCAACAAAATATACAATGTACACAATTTTATTTCCAAAGTGTTTAATTACGTGTGCACAATAAGTAGCAGAGGTTTCAATCTCTGAGGGGCAACATAGTATTAGTTTTTGTACAACTGAGTTACATTCACACCAGGCAGATGTAACTGGAACAGAGAAGAATGCTTTCCTTCCATTATGTTACCAACAAATGGACCTAATGCTATGTCGAGAAAGAGAACAGTCCAGTCCTCAGTGGCCTAATTTCCTTTCATCTTTAATGTTCCTCTCCCATCTCTCACTCCAAATCACCTTATACATGGAGACCCTTAGTCTTTCTCCTGCTTTCTACAATTCACCCTGCAGGTGCACGCACTTAAGGACTGCAGGAAAACTCACATAAGCAAACCTATATTATGCAAACTGACCCTTGCCAGTTCACATCTGGGAATAAACTAATATATTGGTCTCTGGGTTAGTAGAAAGCAGAGCAGGGACTCAAATCTCTCTGGTCTTGAATGGGGTTATATTCCCCTTGAGAAGTCAGATTTGCAGCTTGGGAGTGCTGCTTTGACGCACCAGCAACCTTAGAAAACCAGGTGGCTTCAGTGGACCAGAGTGCTTTTGCTGCACCTGTTCCTGGTTCAGTCAGACCTAGCCACAGTGATCCATGCCTTAATTACACCTAGCCTAGACTACTACAATGTGCTCTAGATGGGGCTACCCTTGATGAGTGTTTGGAAGCTGCAGCTGGATTGCTGATTGGGGTCAGCTACCAGGAGCATGTGACTCAATACTACAGTGATTCCACTAGCTCCTGATCTGCTCCTAAGCCCAATTCAAGATGTTGGTTTTTCTTTACAAGTCTTACCTGGCTTGGGACTAGGGTATCTGAAGGACCATCTTCTCCAATATGTTTCTGCCCAGGAATTAAGATCACAGGAAGAGGCCCTCCTGACTGTCCCTCCAATCACAGAAGCTTGTCTGGTGGGCACACGATACAGGGCAGCCCCACAATTATAGAACAACCTCTGCAGAAAGATTAACCTGGTTCCTTGATTTATATAGTTCTTTTAGTGGCAGTCCTGAGTTTTTAAAATTGTACCTTGTACATGTTTTTATAATTGTTTTATTCATATTTTATACTGTTTTCATAGTATTTATATAATAATTTTATTTATACTGTAAACTGCCTTGAGTTCTGCAAGGAAGCTAACAAATGTTTTAAACAAAACTGCAATCCCCTCCACTATTTTCATTTAAGTCCTAGATACACAACCATTGTGTTTACCCTGTTTTCCCATTATACAGTCTGTAAATCAGTAGTCTAGATTAGAGATAGAGATCAATGTTGAGAATCAGCCTCTACTGGTTACTGCAATATCAGATACATGACTGAACTATCAGGATGCAGTTGGGATAAGGTCTTTTAAGTATTTCAAGATGGTGATAAGGTTTATTTATTTACTGTACTTAAATGCAACTTTCTCCTCAATAGGGACCAAAGAAGCTTACATCATTCTCTCCTTCATTTTACCCTCACAACAACCCTGTGAGGTAGGTTATGCTGATAGTGTGTCTGGCTCAAGTTCACTCACCAAGTTTCCATAGCAGAGTGGGCATTTGAACTTTGGTTCAAAGGCCAACAATCTAACCACTACACCATATTGGCTTAACATGTGATCTTGCCCATGCAGATCTAGCAACCAACATTCAGGCCTCTGTAACCTTTGAATAATCACCATTCCAAACTGGACAGGCACGTTTTGGCTACTATTTAGGTTCAAGAAAGAGTAGCCCATCCTCTCCCAGCAATGTGATCAACCAAGAGATACCCGTTACACACAAGCATTCCATAGTTTCTGCCAGCAGCCTCCTGCCATGGTCCACCTTTTGTTTAATAAGGAACTCCATCAACTCTCAATGGAGCTACTGCTCTTTCATCAGTGAAGACGGCAAGTAATCATTTTGTTAGAACAGCAGACTTCATCACTGTTTACTGTACACTGAGCAAGGCAAATGGAAAAGCAGAATATGGGTGCTGCAGCTAAATCCAGTGTTATAAACAGTAACTTGCACACCAAACTGTGAAGTGAAAAGCACACACAAAGGAGGTTAAAAGATTTCCTTCCCTTAGGCATTCTCAAGAGTGCATTTTCACTTTGGATAGACTCTTAATGGTGAGATTAAATAAGGTAGAAGCATTCACACTGGTAACAATAAACAGTCATAATTTAATGACAGGTTATTCACTCCCAAGTATGGTGACAGGAAGGCCTATAAACTGATACTCAAACATTAGTAATAAGGAAATCACAACTGAAAACAGACACCATTGCTACATAGCAATTCAATTGAGAAAATTACAAATATCTCAAACTATTTCCGTGAAGGGGTGGGGGGTGGGGACAACAAGAGGTTCCACATCATGTTGTAGGATAAAGTCAACTAGAAATCCAGTAAATAATTGTCTTATTTTAGAACAAGATCTCCATGTACCAAAACAAGTGATACAAATCTTTTGTAAATTAAGCAGTGGTGAAAGGGTGGAGAAAGAGGATCACATTTGGTGCCAACAAATCAACCAATGTCCTTTCAAAATTGCAGAGTAACAATGAGTCATGTATTTCCCATCACAATAAGCGCTCTCGCTCTCTCTCTCACACACACACACACACACAACACACCCCGAAGTTTTGATTACCTCACCATTTTATGACGTCCTCCTAGGGCTCATACTGATGAGACCTTCGTTAGGAGAAGGGAAGCCTTTCTCACCCGAGGAAGGAGGGTGCCTAAAACATTCGCGCCAGAAGCCTCCTTCGCTTCCACCCCCATCCCCAATGGCTGATAACAGCACATCAAAGACACAGAGCAATTCTTTGCCCTGGAGCTGCAAGCCCATTACCCGGCGCTGAGAAAGGGAGACCAGGCGAGCGAGACGCAAATAAATAAAATAGTTTTTAGAAGCCGTTTGAAATCGGGGAGGGGGCAAAAAAGATACCCCCCCACACACAGGGAACCAATGTGTGCCAAGCTAAGGGCGCCTTATTTCCCCTCCAAGGGTTCCCCCTTCCGAGCATCCTGGGCTGCCCCCCCCCCCCACACCGCGGTATTGCGATGGGAGAGGAGAGCCGGGGGGGGGGGGGAGGAAGGGAGATTGTCCTGTGACTTCAGGTGGGGGCTGCCCGAGAGCAACAAGGCAGGGCCACTAACGGCAGCAGATACAGATAACGCTCGGGCACCTTCTCTCTCCCTCCACCCTCGGCGAGATCTAGAGAGAAACAGCGAAAAACGGCCGCCGGTAATGCAGCTGCCGCCTGCCCCAGCCGATGCTCAAAGAAACGCCGCGGAACATCACCCCCGTCCTGAAATCAAGCAGCCCCCATCGAGGCGGAGAGACTCGTTAGGGCCTCCCGGCTCGGGGACCTAGCCCCGAAACGCCCCCAAAAGCCATAACCCGAAATTCAAATACCTGCCAATCAGCTCCGCAACTGCCTCGACCTCCAGTCTTTTGTTTCTCACAAACCAAAATGGCGGCGTCGGCGAGCGGGGCGGCCCTTCCCCCGCTCTCCGCGGGTTGGCCCCGCCCCATGCCTCTCCATTGGCTCTGACGGAGCAAGCCGCCGCTGATTGGGTGACAAGGGAGCGAGGCTCTGTTGCTAAGGGGAGCCAGGGAGGACCGGGAGGCATCGTGCGACGCGTGATGATGAGGATGAGGAGGGCGGGGGAGTCAGGACGGGGACGAGGGGGGAGAGGGAGGGAACGGTCGTGGGGAAGGGGGAAGGGAAGATGGTGGGCTAGGGGTGGGCAGGCGCACTCCGAGTACTAAAACACAAAGGTAGGGGGGGGGGGGGGTGGAATCTTGTAAAGGCTCTTCTGAATGTGATAGATTGTTCGAGGCTTGTCCCCATGTCCCTTACTGGAAAGTATCGACTCTTTCCAGAACATCAGGGCACCGATCTATGGCCTTTATGTGTGAAATTTTCATTTGGCCACCCTCAGGCTATGGATGCCCTCGTTTTCCTGCGGAAAAGACAGTCCGGTTGCAGCAGATTTGACAGCTTCCCTTTGATCTTTAGGCAAGACAGCTTCCCTTGGCTCTCTCTTTCCATCTAATAGTAGTAACAACAACAACAGGATAATAATTAATTCAGTAATAATTAACAATCTATGATTCAGGTTCTCTGAATTCCTATCACTTTTTTAAAGCAAGCATCTAGCCCCTTTTGTTCTGAAGATACGAAAGGGAAAGGCATGCCTCTGCAAAAAAAATTGTTATAACAATATTCAATTGCTGATTTTTTAAAATTAAAAAACTAAAAAAAACCCTATAGGGGTGGGGCTACTGTTGTGGTTGGGGGGCTGTAGTAGGGAAACTGCAGGGAAATCTTCCATATGGAATCCCTTTTGCTGCTGTGCTGTATCAGCAGCCCCAGCAGCAGCAGGGAAACCACACAAACCTGGAAAACACTAAAGGCCTTCTGGGTTCAATGGCTTACTTCAGGAAATTGCACATAAAAGACTTGCTCAGAATGTTTCTAATGTGAACAGTTCATAGACACCAAAATACACAAAACGTGTGTTAACAACAGAATCAAAGAAATTATGAGGAAATCACTAATGGTTTTGCATCTCTTTGAAGCTCTGGATAGCTGATCTAGTGCTAACTTGACTGTGTGTAAGTGTGCAGTCATCTAGTGCTAATTTGACTGTGTGTGTAAGTGTGCAATCTATGTAAGTGTGCAAACGTTTTGGAGCCTTAATATAAAAACAGCTTTTCACGTTTTTGATCCTCATAACAGCCCCTTGATAGGTCTTTTTAAATGTATTTTTTAAATATGTGTGAGTGTGTGTGCACCTGGAAGTCATGGCAACCTCTGGTGACTGACCCCCTACTGGGGGCCTGGAGGGTATTCAAAGAGGTGGCTGAATAAAGTTTGCCTCCACCTCCTGCCTGTGATGTTTCAAGGAGGTCTCCCATCCAAGCACTTGCCAGAATCAATCTTTCTTAGCTTCTGAGATCAGATGAGATTGGGCTTCTCTGGGCTGTCCAGGTCAGGGTGATAGCTCTTAATGATTTCCATATGGCAAAGGAAAAACTGAATCAAAGACTAAGGTGGAAATATAAACAACTTTTAAAAAGAATTAAGATGCATGATGAAGAGGTCTGTTAATGCTACAAAGCTTGTCTCTGGAGAGGCAGCATATACATTTTCTAAATAATAATGGACATGTTCAGCACTAGAGTTGGTCTAAACTGATTCTTGTACTATTGAGTCCTTTTAGGAGATTTATGGGCTAAAATGCCTAAAATGGTTAATTCCTTTGCTTTATCCAAGCTTTTGATTGTTTTAAGATCTCCAAAATGAAAGAAATGTTTTTATTTATTTACACTGGTTACATTTATATATTGTTGTCTTTTTGCATTCCCTGTGTTGCCCTGTATAGTTAGATTCTTCTTGTGCACCTGATTTGTTACTTTACCTGAATCCTCATCCTATTGCAACTAGTGTTTGTACTATGTACTTTGTTCATATGTACAATGAGCAGAAGCCAGTAATAAAGTTACCGTTCTGGAAAGACGAATAGCAGCTGAAAAATAGGATGATGAGTGCTTTGTTTGCCAAGTGACCACTCTTTGGCAATTAATGTAATTGGGCTGTGCCACCCAGCTAATCACATTCATGGAATGACACAGTTGCTCAGACCTAAATTACTAGCATTTTGTGCTAATCAGGGCTATTTTGGGGCAGGAACGCACAGCGACGGAGTTCCGGCTGGCTCCTGAGTTGGCCACACCTACAACCCAAACCTCTGTGCATGCGTGGCTACAGAGCATGCTGCCCTCCCCACATTACACACAAGAGGGACAGTTGACATGTTAAAATGCCTTCTTTCCCCCTGGGTAGCTCATGGGATTTCCTTGTCAATTTCACTCTCCCCCCACCACAGCTGTGAGTGAAATTGACAAGGAAAAGCCTCTCTCTTCCTTTCTCTAGCTGACATATCACAGCTGGAAAAGGGCGGGTAGGGAACCCAGGCACATTGAAAATGCAAAAGTGGAGAGGCTCAGGGAAGGAATGGGGCATGTTTGCCTGGCTGGCTGCCCTTGGTCTCCCCAGACTGCGTGCCTTGGCGGGCTGGCTGGGGAGACTGAGGGCAGCCAGGAAAACATGCCTGTTTCCCTTCCCAATCTTTTTTTTGGGGGGTAGGAGACTAGAAAGGCGATTCTGAAGTGCCTGGGATCTTTCAGATCCCAGGCACTTCAGCAGCACCTTTCCCTGGCCTTCTGGTTTGGGGGGGGGGGGGGTAGACTAGAAAGGTGATGCTGCAGTGGGGCAGAGAAGCTGTGGGGGGAAAGGCAAGCTTCCATGCCTGCCCTGTGCTTTCCCAGCCCCTGCCTAATATGCTAATAAGCTGTGCTGTCAGGGTGTGGCCTAAAATTCTAATGAGTTATCTGTTGGGTGTGGCCTATTATGCTAATGAGTTCCTGCTGGGCTTTTTCTACAAAAAAAGCCCTGATGCTAATATTAAACATCTTAATGGTCAGCAGGGCAAAACTGGCAAAAGCCAGCACATTGTTTCCTTACATTTTATCTAATGAATCCAACTGTATATTCAAGAACAACACTTAGGCTTTCCAGAGCACCTTTAAAGAAAAGCATGACTCAACAATGAGATTACATGGCATATTTTAGAATGTAATAAGAAAAATATACAAGTTCCAAAAAGGCAGTGGTATTTCTCTGTTCGGTAGTGGTAAAAGCAAAGACCGTGTTTGGAGTTTTGTGTGTGGTTCTGGAAACTGCAGTTCAATAAAGCTATACACAAATTAAATATGATTTTTAAGGATTTGGATGGATTAAGAAGGCCAGTTGCCTGGGAAATAGCTGAAGGAGCTGATTATTTTCACTTTGGGTGAGAAAGAATAAAAAAGTGAGAAGAAACAAATAGATTGACAGGTGAAACACTGTGGGGGGGTAAAGAAAGTTCAGCAGTAAAGCCAAGTTGCTAGGCAAGTTGTTGACTCCTCCTTGAACATTGTCAAAAAAAGGCTGGACAGGCACCAGTTGGAGATGTTTTCAGGAAGCATCCCGCAGCCATCGACAACCCGTTCTGCTGCACCACAGAAGCGGAGTTAAAACACCAGAGAAAATCTGGCAGTAAACGGGTTGTGAGGGGCCACGGACGGACTTTCCCCTGTCTGACCGCTCCAGCACACTCTCATGCCGTCGGGTTGGTCTATCAGGCCATCCCGACTCCACATCATTGTTCCCCCCCCATCAGTATGCGCATCATCGCAGACTCCATAGAGAGCCTTCAGTGTGGAGGTGCAATGCATTGATTCCTTGTTTAAGCGCATGAGAAACAAACTGCAAAAAAAAAAAGACACACCCATAGTTGCGTCTGATTACACACTGACGGGCTGCACCCGCTGCTTCAGAGGGAGATCTCATAACTGCAGGTCAAATTCCTCCTGAAGAAATAGCCTTGCTTTCTGCCCCCCGCCCTGCTGGATCTGGCATGTGCGACTGTAACCATTAGCACCCTGTGTAAGGGAAGAGAGAGATGCTAGATGGTCCGTTATATCTGATATTTCTTCAAGGTCAAGATGCTTTTAGGGGGGTTGAACACCCTAGTAGACGTGAACAAGCCTTTCATTTTGTCAGCCTTTTTAATGCTCTGTGTATCTTTAGTGCTCTGTGAAAATAGTTGTGCGTGTAGAACTATGTGGAATGTTATTGCCAAAATAGTTTTCAGTATGAATGTATTGATCTGATCCTCCTGACTCCTTGCCCACTGAGGAAATTGTATCCTTCTTTTCAGCATTCTTCTCTTTTGCTACTGCAAGACGAAACTTGGAGGTGGATCTAAGAGTCCTCACATAAATCTTTGTGTAGATCAGATTATTTTCGGCAAAAAACCCTGATATTCACCACTATCATGCCCACTCTTCCATCTGTTACTCCAATCATTTGCAGTTTAAAATATTTTAAGTCTTTTGCACAGGGTGTTATGAGAAGAATGGATTCTCACACTGGTCACTTATGAGGGTGCTAGTTTGCAATGTTGTGCAGTAGTAGTTGGTGGGTATTACATGTTTGGATTTTTATCACAGCAAATACTTGGCATTAATTTATTGTGGAGGAGTCCGACAGCTTCCTTCAAGACAGTGCTTCTGTTGTGGTGGTACTGAATGTTCTGAATACATAAGGGTGTAGATACTACCTGTGATATTCATGGTGACACATGACAGAACTTATACACCAAAACCTTTTAAGATTTATTTTCATGCTTTTACTTAAGGTAGTCACATATTGGATAGCCCAGGCTAGCCTGATCTCATGAGATCTTAGAAACTAATCAGGGTTGGCCCTGGCTAGTATTTGGATGGAAGACCACCATGGAATTCCAAGGTTGTGATGAGGAGGCAGGCAATGGCAAACCACCTCTGATCGCATCGTGCCTTGAAAACCCTATGGGGGCGCCATAAATCAGCTGTGACCAGTCACTTATTGTACCATTCTAGGATGGAAGTGTTCACCTGGCTTTTCTTAAGCAGCTGAACAACAAGAAAGTTACCAACATTTTGCAATTTTGTGAACCCTTTGTGTTACTTTCCTTTTGATTTTAAGTTTAATTTCATGTAATATTGGTTAGGAGCGCCTGTTCAGGAGTATGCATCTAACCTGTTTTTTTTTAAGTGGCAGACATCAATATGGGTGCCAGTAAGGATCTCCCCCACGCCCGCCATAGTTCTGATGGAATAGATGTCACAATTTTCTCTGACTGTGGAGCTCTAGACTTTGAATTTGGAACACACCTACCATGCAAAAAGCTAAAATGCAATTAAGATATACTTTCACTGATCATCTGGGCAGGCTGCTATTCACAGTTTGTAATGTTCTCTTCAGAAAACTATGAATTATGTAATTGTCCCAAAGTGCTCATTTTGGAAGTATTAAGCAATTAGTGGAAGCCTTTTGAAGCCATTATTGGAAGATGTGAGATTATCTTACACTCCCATGTGGCTTAAGATAATTATTGCATTATTATAGTCATATTAGATTTCTCCAGGCCTTACTGCTTTTTTAGTCCTTCTTAATTAGCTAGGTGGGATTCAGTTCCAGCTTACATAGGTCATTCTCGATGCCTTGACCTCCCATGCTTACTGATGATCAGTTTACCTACTGTTATAGCTGAAGACTGTAATAAGAGGATGAGATCAGAACCTATGTGGCAAGGGGAGGTTATGGCTCACTTCTCTGTCCTCATCCCTTGGCTCTCAGTGTTATCCCTGCTGCCCCTTGGTTCATGTGTGTCTAGTGTTTGCTGTCTGAACAGTTGCTCCACAAACCTTTGGATCTGTCGTTACTTAGCAATTCCAGATGTCATTTGAACACTAGAGTGCAGACAATACCTCAATAGAGTTTGAGCCCTTTTTCATCTCTCTGCCTTATCAGCAAATGTGATGAGGCATGTTAGATCTGCCAAGAGTTAGAATGGGGATCCAGATTTTATGTTTACTCCTTGTGCTATCCCATGAAGAGGTGGTCATATGATTAGAGTGTGATATCGCCGTGTATATATAGCTATGCCTAATATGTACATATGTGAACGCAGAGTCTCACCTGTCTATCCAAACAGCTCTCCAACTGGCAGACAAAGCGCCCTGTTTTGATCTTAGTGCTTTGAAACGTGCAACTCTGACAAAACCTTAAATCTTGGGCTGTTTCAGGTCTCTTCACTGCAACCTGCTTGCAAAGTCATTTTGTACCCTGGCTTCAAAGCTGTTCATTTAAGATTTATAACTTTCCGAAGGCTCTGGGATAGTAACATTTTCTTATCTCATTTATCCCAACCACAAGCTTTCAGTTCCCGTTCTATGGATGGAAAAGAAAGGCTGAAAGTCAGCGTTTTGCCTTAAGCTATCCAGCCAGTTGATGGCTGATAGCCAGGTTTCCTGGAAGTAAACCTTGTAGTTCGTTTAGAGACATCTTTGTTTTTCATAAGTATATAGAAGGGAGTTTCAGCAGGCACAGTGTCTCCAAAAGTGTTTAATATGAGGTGTGCTTGTATAAATCTCCTTCATTCCTCAGCTATGAAAGGCCATGGTACTCATGTTTATTGCGATAATGAAAGAGTTAACTGACTAATGGACAGCAGTAGCATTATTAAGAGCAGCCTGCTGCAAGGGGTACTTTAGGCTGTAGGGAAGCACTCTGATGTCTCTTTACAGCCCTTAGAGGGCTCATGAAATAATAATGACAACAAAGCCACTTGAAAAGCAGGAACATTGGAAAGGTTTGATTGGAAAAGTCGTCACAAAGTGAGGTCCCATCCTGCCCATTAAAAGGGTTACTTGGGAAAGCAGGGTCCCAGCCAGGCTCCCTCTGCACTGGCAAAAGAATGACGTTCAAATGGTGTCTGGGCTGAGGGGGCTTTGTTTTCTGGAATGCTTCTTCAGTCCTGGGATTCCCCTGAAGCTTACAGGATAAGTGGATGGGTGGGTGGGCAGCTGCCGTTTTCAGTGAGCTGGGAAATGAGGATAACTGGTGATGTATCTGTGTTTTTCTTGCCTACAGTTCTCATTAATGGATGATCCTTACCTTTTTCTAAGCTCATTTTAATTGGCCTGATCATATCCAGTGAAACCCTAATCTGTAATGTGCAATTTTAGAAGTATTTGTTTTGTAAATGGCCCTCCAGAAAAGCTTGAAGGCCTGAAATGTACACTCCTCGTGATATCAGTTACACTAAGATTAGCTGCCTCAGCAAACTGATAACGAGCTATGGAATTTTGTATATCTGAAGCATCAGTTCCAGCTCAGTCCAGGTTGGTGTCAGTGGAAAGTAACTTTCCTCTGTTCTCCAGTACTCCCCATTTCCAAAATGAGAATAACAGTATTTCTTTTGTTTGTCTTTTCTGTTTTCTTTAAAGAAAGGACAATCTGCTTTGGTGTACAATTGTTTTTTTGGCAGAACTCCTAAATGTAATCTTGCTCCAAATTAAAGAATACTTTATTTAAGCCTTTTTGTGTGTGCCAGCTGTGCTGGTATGAATGTACCAAAATCCGATATACACTCTTCTGTTGCTGTACTGTAGATCAGATGTCAGTGGGAGAAGAATGCAGTGTCAGCAGCTTTCTAGTGCTATGTCCGTATTCACTTCTTCTGTGGCTGTAATATTTTACCAAAAAGGTTTAAGACCGAATGTTGTGGGAAAGACAATGGGAAAGATATTGCCAGACTCCTTTGAAATATAGATAAGCAATTCTAAATATTTGTACAGTTTAGTTTGTTTCTAAAATTTAATCTTGCGTCGATTAACCTGATGGGTTCTTGCAACAGATTGCAAAATAGAGTTTAAATGCACATATAAACTAAACATACTAAAACATCAATCATTTCAACTTTAAAAGAATCCATATACAGACCGACTAGTGCATTAAGGAAGCCCAGAGCCCTAGATGTCATAACCCCACCCCAACAAAAGTACTAACGTCTGAAGAGTGAAGACCGATATAGAGCAGTGGGGTTGATCTGGAATTTCCCTTCTGCATTCAGTCCAAAGGGGAAGCTCCTCTTTCATCTTTGAGAGAAAAAAAACCCCTCCGCATGTCTGCAGAAGTCAGTTGTGTGCAGCATGTATCACCTTCTCCCCTGCAGCAGTTACACACTTGTTAATTACTAAACTAACAGATTAACAGATAGGTGGATAGCCTGCCTGAACCGCAGAGGGAGGCACAGGAAGACTTGCAGTTGGTCAAGTGTTCATTTCTGGTATGAGTCCCGAAAGCTAGGCTGAAGGATATACTCCGAGTTTTCTCTCTTTGTATTATGCCTGTCTTCCCCTGTAACTTACTGCTCTGGAGCAAGCAAGAGAGACATCATGCAGTCATGATGGAACAAAAGAAAACCCACACGTTAGAAGTATCCCTTTGGGACCAGCCTCTTTCTGCACTTATTTAGACTTTATAGTCTGATCACATTTAGTACTGCAGATGCTAGTGAAGCAGATACAAGCAACTAGAAACTCTTGCCTCATTTTCGTATGCTGTCAAATTGTGTTCATGAAGAACAACCTCTGCAGCTTCTTGCTTGGTCTCCTCTAAGGGCTGCTTTTGCACAAGATGGATTTTCTATAGAAATATCAGTTCTGTGTAGAAAATTTCATGTACGCCTTGTTGTGTGTATATACCTACACTGGGCATCCTCAGGTTGTGGAAGGGTTCTTGCAGTTTGTAGGGATGCTGAGAACCTCTCCACAAATGTTTTAGACAGCTGCAGTCTCTTGAGAGCTCCTCACCTCACTGCTGACCAACTCAGGCAGTGTGTGTTGAGCAGCTTTGCAGCTGCACAGTAACTATGGCAGTGGAATTTAATTTCTTTCTGCCTTGTAGCTGGTTTTTCACCTGTGCAGTAGGTATAATCGATTCTACCCCAGGGTTAGGTAATTAAATGGGGGAGAATCACAACTCCCAAAAAGGTAGATCAAACACATGCAGGCACAAAATACTATTGACTTAGATGAAAAACAAATGGTAAGAACAATAAAAACAATGTATAATTAGCTGGCTCACTGGTTTGTTTACTCTTTAATTGTGGAGCATCACACAGCAATGACAGGTGGGGAGGGGGGAGTGTGTGAGACAGTGTATTTGTGAAAATGCCTCTCACTGCAATGTACTGTTATGTTTGGCTATGTGAGAAGTAACCCATTAAGGTGGGTTCAACTGCAGATGAGGCTTGGGAGCAACCAAATGGCCTGATGAAAAAGTGCCTCGCTACTCATGACCAGTGATCAGAATATGAGTAGAACTGGCTGGTAATTGACCATTCCTGATTATGTGTATACAGGAGGCAAAACAGGACAAGCCAGCTTGTTACCTCTGATGTTGTACATACAGATTATATTCCTTCACTTGACATGATATCCATGCAGGAAATTTGTCTTGTAGAATGTCATCACTTTCTAACATAACATTTTGGCTGCCAGATTTCTCTCCAGACTAAGCTGATTGTAGCCAAGAATAGAATGGACTATAGAGACAATGCTGTCCCCTTAAGACAGAATCCAAGGGTTGCTGCTACCTCTACTGTGCCTTGCTCTAGTAAACCCCCTTCTTGTATAACTTGTTAACCCACAATTTTTTTTAAAAAAAGTATGAAATGAATTACAGTCAACACAATTGGAACCAAACATAATCATTCTCACACAGTATGAAAGTCATTTTGTTACCATTTTTTTTAAGTGGGACCCACCTGAACTTCCCGTACTTTTCAGGATCCACTTCTAAACTTATTGTAGCTTTCAGGATCTACTTGCAAAGTTGCTCAACAATACCTATCCCTTTTCCAACAAAATACATGTTTAGCATTGATAAATACAGCTATGCTCTTAATCATGCATTTCAGTGGTTAGAGTAGGACAGGCTGTGGGAATGAAGAATGCCGGTGTTTGTTTTGACAAACTGTCGTCTATGCTTGCTGACATTAGGTAAGTCAGTATATTGATCCATCTCCTTGGCATCTGCCAAACTGAGCTTTTATTCAGAAAGCTTATACTCTGGAATTGATCTTTAGGGCGCTACTGAATTTTTGTTCTACTACTGCAGACTAACACGGCAACCCACCTGAAATTGTTCTATCCCTTTTTATTGTTCCTGTATTAAGAAACGACTGATCTATCTTGAAAGGGGATGATATTAAGAGCCACTTCAATATCACTCTAAGACTCTGCTGCACATATGCATATTTTAAGAGACAGAAAATTTCACTCTGTGGGAAAGGGCTGCAGACGATATCCATTAAAGGGTTTTGATATGCCTGAGAAAGTGTGTATATTCACTTGGCAAGTGTCATTCTGCCATTTTAAAGAACCAGATCATATCAGAGGCAAAAGGGAACATTCTTCTAATATGCTCTGCTTCATGTCAGCTTCACCTGAAGTCACTGCAAAATGCCAGCTGCGTGCTCTCAGCAAATGCCCTGTCTACAAGCCTGGAAATCCAACCAGTCATTAACCAATGGCCTCATTACACATGTTTGGACTGTGCTGGGAATGGCTTGCACAGTGTAATAGATACCACTTCCTAATTTAGGAGAACTGAGGAAGCTCTGACTCACTCCATGCAAGCCAGGGGAAGGTTTTTAGTCTGGGAATGTTTAGAATTCCTCACCAGTTGCTATAATCCTGTTACAGTTGCTTATATAATCCAGCATTGCTTTCCCAGACTGTTTTCATTTGAACTGGTTTGAAATTTAATATGGCGTGTCTCCCCTCTGCCATCTCCTCTTCTGTTTAAAGCAAGAAAAGCTGTAGAGCACTGCAAACAAATCTAGGGGCCTTCGGATATACTCACTTAGTGGACCATAGTGCATAAACTTCCAGTTAAAAGGATCTCAGGTAACAGGGTTGGCTAAAACCTCTGTGTGAGATCTTAGGAGTGGCTCTGTACAGGAACAACAGTATAAGGCGGTATAAACCTTCTACTAATATAAGTATAAAGCAACCAAACAGATGTTAACATTTTGTTCTTGACAAACCTGGCCACACCTGGCTGTTTCTAAGATAGCAACCTAATTCTAGCTTACCATTTTATTACTGTATTGCTCTTGTGGCAACGAAGCTTTGTTATCTGTCGGAGGAAGCACATGTGCCCCGGAAGTGGGAGGAACAAGAGAAAGAGTGGAGATGGGGTCCCAAAGAGACAGGTAGTGGGAGGATAGAGTAACTTTACAGGAGACTGTGATGAAGGTGGTTAGAATGAGGGAGATAGAAAGAGTGGGTTGGTGTTTAGGATCCTGAGTGGGGAAATGGGATTGGGGTTAGGAGAGAGGGGTTTGTGGGACAGGATTATAGAAAAGAGGGGAGGCAGTAGAGATCACATATCAGGACAATGTTGTATGCATGGGTACTTCCATGCCAAAGCATTAGTTGTGGGTTTCTAGTTTGTATGGAATTAGGCCACAATGATATTGCTATATTATGTTTATTTGATTGTGCTTAAAATTAAGTCTTTCTTTTGTTTGATATTTTTTGTTTAGGTTATTTGACTTTGGGTTATTTGAATTCTTGTCATCCTTGCCTAAATCTAGATTAGATTACTGCAATGCACTCTATGTGGGGCTGCCCTTGAAAAGTGTTTGGAAACTTCAGTTGGTGCAGAATGCTGCAGTCAGGATGTTGACCAGAGTGGGTCATAGGGACCCTCTCACTTCAGTCTTCTTGGCCCATGTACACTGGCTCCCAATCTGTCTCTGGGCATAAATCAAGGTGCTGATGGGGACCTTTAAAGCCCTATGTGGCTTAGGACCAGCATACCTGAAGGACTGCCTACTCCCTTACAAACCTACCAAACCTCTATGGCCATTTTCTGAGGCCTAGCTTTGGATGCCCTACCTTCTCAGATTAGGCGGGTGGCAACCTGGGAGAGGTCCTTCTTAGTTGCGGCACCAAAACTCTGGAATTCTCTCCCCAAGAGGACTCGCCTGTCCCCTTCTGTTGCCACCTTCTGCCATTGTTGAAGACTTTTTTTGCTTCATTCGATGTTGCCTCAGTGATCCCTCCTTCCCTCCCTGCGTTTTAACTGTCATTTTTATGTATGTGTATTTTATTGTACTGTATTGTTCGAATGATGTCTTTTTGTTTGGCTTGTGTGGCTTTTAAGATGTGTTTTTATTATGTTTGTTTTTAACCCATTAGTTACCTTGGTGACCCTGATGAGGGCAGAAAGGCAGGGTGTAAATAATTTTGTAAATGCATACATAACGGGAACATGATGGCTCATATAATACAGAGAAGAGGGTAGGCAGCAGATTGAGAGCCAGCTGTATGGAGCAAGAAATGTGAGCAGAGACTTGCATCATCTGTCTGGGGACTCTCAGGAGCCACCTTCTTGTAAAGAATACTTGGGTAAGTTGAAGTCAGGACTCATTGCGAATCTGGTGGAGCTTGTCTTAACAAGTCACCCCACAGCAGCTCTGGGAGAAGCATGAGTTCTCCTGAGAGGCTTGGTACATAACAGAAAATATGGATCTAAAAGCATGATAGCAGTTATCTTTAAGGTGCTGCTGGACTCCTATTTTAGTCACCGGAGAAGAACAATTCTCAAATCTGTCTTAAAGGCAGAAGCAGGCCCTAAAAAGTGCACAAAATTCAGATAGGGTAAGGTTTTTAATCAGGTCTTGCAGTTTGCAGTAGAAAACTTGCACATGTAGCCATTGTCCTTATTATAAGGTCTGTTCAGCAGTTTTGGGGGCAGAGTTTTAGAAATATCCCTGGAGAGTTCTTTTCTCTCCCTGTCAGCAGGCATCCTAAATATGGACCATTCGTGGCTGCTATTGTTATTATTATTGTTATTATTATTGTTGTTGTTGTTGTTATTATTATTGTTATTATATCACAATCATAATTACAAACTTAGCAAGTTCACTGCCATGCATCCAAGGCTAAATTGGAGGTCTAAACAGGAGGAAGTCCATGTGAGAAACTGTCATGTCAAGCAGGCCTCGGCAAGGTAGCTGGCACACATGCGCATGCGTACACACACACACACACACACACACACACACACACATAGAGTTCTCACACGCAGCCCCAGCAGATGGAGAAGGGCTCACACTGTGTTTTTCTTTCGTCACAGTGACTGGAGAGGCTTAACTTGTTCATGTTTATAAAGCACACGGTGTTCTTCAAGGGAAGGTGCTTAAAGGATTATTATTATTCTTGATCTCCTCTGTCCTCTGTCTTGTTGAAGGATAATATCCCAGCATTCTAGAGAGAGTCTCATTTGGCAATCCCCAGCTCAGACTGCAATTTTAAAAGGCAGCCAAGTGATACAATGCCAGTCATGTCCATAGGTTTGTCCTGAATTGTGATACAATTCTGACTGGCTGCATTCAGATATACTGACAGAGGTTTGTTTGTAATGGGCAGAAACCCAGCTTGTTGTCATACGAATGTGCTCCCTCCCTTCTCCCATGATGTACAGAGCACAACTGAAGGCATTCTAGTTTCAGAAACCTTCAGTCAAACTCTTAAGTTGCCATGGCATCTGAATGCAAGTGCCTGGAAACACTGGAGCTGTTTTCTTCCCCACAAACTAGGACTTAAAAATGGAACTAAGCCATGGGAGGAGAGAGGGAGCCTATATGCAGGGTAGCCTCTATACTGCAAAAGGAGTACAATTGAAGTGATGCTCGCAGGTTCCTACTGTATCTAACATCCAGATGTTTTCAGTAGAAATACTGCAGCTGTGAAACAAATGAGTACCAATTACCACCACTGCATGGCAAAATGAAAAGGTGTATAAACTGACTGTAGTACCACAGCAGCATCTCTTGCTCTAGAACTGCAGCTTCACTTGCCTATGCATTTGATCACATTACTTTTTCAGTCATGCCAGGGCTGACAAGGGCACTTCAATAGCCACTTGTTGTTTCTGGTAGCTGTGGAGTAACCCGAGAAATCATATCAGCGTTCCAAAAGTTGGGGCTGTGCTCTGCATATGAACTGGAGCCCAGTTACAAGTTTGTAGCTAGCCAAAAGGAAAGGTGCTGGGAGGTTAGTCTTAAACCCCAGAACACAGAGCACTTCAGACCTTAGTTATACAGCCTGGACCTGGTACAAGTGAGATAACAGGTTTCCCATCTAACACTTCGCTAGAATGTCATACCTAAAGAACAGAAACTGGGAAAGCCAAAGGCCTGGGTTGTATTTTCTTCAGGGGGGGTGGGGGTGGAAGGAAGATCAGGAATTACCCCAGAAGGGGATGGTCTTCCCACAGGAGATGAGAAATTCTCAGGACAGGATGGGAAAGAAGCTCTCTTGCCCTTATCTCCTGGGCTCTTCTGCATAAAGGGCTCAGTCTTTACCTAAAGACTACATCTTGACCGCATGCCAAAGAACAATGAAAGAAGTCCAACTGCTGAGAAATAAACTAATGATAGACTTTCACATGCTGCAAGTTCAAGAATGACTAGCTTGTGCAAGCAACAACATTGTTAGGATAAGTATACAGTTTAGGTTTTAGAAGAGGGTGTTGTTTCTACCATTTATTTTTATCTTGGCTCAGCCTGATGCTTTACAGATAGGGATGCCAGCCTCCAGGTGGGACCTGGGGATCCTCCAGCATTACCCCTCATTTACAAACTACAGAGATCAGTTTCCCCAGAGAAAATGGATGCTTTAGAGGGTAGGCTCTATGGCTTTGTACCCTACTGAGGCCCCTGTCCTGCCCAGGCTTCACCCCAAAACTCCAGGAGTTTCCCAACCTGGAGCTGGCAACCCTACCTCCCCCCGCCAGGGGGGATCTGGCAATCCTGTGTTTTGTTCATTTGTTTGTTTAATAAACTTATATCTCTGGATGTTCAGAGCGTAATCTCCGACTCCGTCTCACTTTCCAAAGAGTGATAAAGAGGAGGGGCAGCTGGTGAGCTCTCCTTCCCTAAGGACCACAAGTGTGGAAGTGTGACTCATCATCCCCGCACAGCAGCAGATGTGGCAACTAGGCAGAGCCTTTAAATGGCAGTACAGATACAGAGTGGTGTATGTACAAATCTGCCTCGTGGGAGATACTCCTTCAGATTTGTTGGTGGCAACAATTTCTACTCAGAGAGAAGCCGGTACCTAAGATAAGGGAAAGGAGTGGCATTGCTGGTGGAGACCTGGGATGGTGGTTGCAGGGCTTTTTTTGTGATCCTGGGACCTGAGAGAACAGGGATTCTGAGTCTGTTTCTTCGCAGTAACTATGGGATGATGATGGTGTAATGGGCATTAGCTGAATCAATAACAGCACAAAGGACTGTGGGGAAATGATTTCTCAGCAAGGCAGCAAAAGCACTAGTTGACACAAAAGTCTGGCCCTCAACGTTCGTCAGCTTTGCTGCTTTTCAAAAAGTTTGTTTACTTGGCTGTTCCGTGTCAACAGACTGCAGCTTTAGCTACTGATGCTCTTGCTTTGATATCGGCTACCTGCACAGATCTTCAGATTAAAAAAAAAGATTAGCGAGGACAAAGGGTAACTTTCTCTGAAATTGCACTTCAGACACACTGAGGCATCAATGTGAGGAAGATTGGCCGAAATTCAAAAACCATTGGAGCAAGACTCAGTGAAGAAAAACAAAACACAACACAACCCTTCTTTTTATATATGGAAAGGGAGGAGCCAGCCAAAGGACATTTTTTTGTGGGAGATCCATGACTGGTTCTCACAGTGTTTTTATTTTGACACCCAGGCACAAACAAAGAACCTCTGAACATGTTTGAAGCAATGGCACTGGGAAGGATGAGTTTAACCGTTGTCCCTCTGGACCGTTTTCCTGATCTCCTCACAGCTGATGTTATCCTGCATTTTTCCTTGCAAGGCTAACAGCTACTGGGGGGTGGGGGTGGGGGAGGAGAGCAGCATGGTGATTTTAAATGTCTGTGGATGTTTGGAAACAGAAACAGAAATTAGGCTTCCCAATGGGTCTGTTTTATTATAGTGGTTTTTAGACCTTGTAGCCTAGACCAAATTTTGAGATATATAGCAAATGCCAGAAATTAAAGGGAGCACTAAAGAGAAACTAGTTTGTGCCTTGCATACTCTCATTATTAAGCTTCCAAGTCCTTTTCCCTTGTGTTATTTTACCCCTTTCTCTTTGGCCCCTGTCTATGGTTGCCAGCCTCCAGATGGGGCCTGGCCATCTCCAGGAATTACAACTGATCAGCTCCCCCGGAGAAAATGGCTTCATTGAAGGGTGGACTCTATGGCATTGCACACCAGTTAGGTCCCTCCCCTTCCTGAACCTCACCCTCCCCAGGCTCCACCCCACCCCCAGTCTCCAGGAATTTCCCAACTCTGATTTGGCAGCCCTAACCTCTACCATCTTATATCAATCTGCCAAACAGTGCAAGCTTCTTCCTTCCAAGTTATGCAAGTTATAAAATGGGAAGCAAGTTATTATAGGTTCCCTAAGGACACTTTTGTGGGAGGAGGTGTACAAAATGCCCCTACACCAAATTATCAATTAAGTGAGGGATATGAACGAAGTACAATGACGTATGGATACCTCCCCCTGTTGCCATAGTGTTTTGCTTCTTTATGACAATACTCTGGGAAGCCTGAGAACTAAGGCCTGAGAACACACACAGTTTCTAAACCGCCCTCCCCACCCCCCTTGAGGAAACTTTAAACTGGGGGGGGGGGGGAATGCAAGCTATAGTCTGCCTAAAGATTGACAGGGGGAAAGCCTATCATTTAAGACAAGCAGGAGGTGAAGTCTAGCATCCCGCCCCCCCCCCCCCCAAGACAATCAGCTTTATTCAAATTTGGGGCTGGTTGTGTCTGACCAGTTCCTGGGCGGTACCTTTACATCCTAGGACATAGCTAGAGCTCCCAGGCCTGCTGCTGGGTCCCTTTAAACACTACCATTGTTAGTGACAACATTTCTCTGACAACCAGGTCATCTTGATACAATGTAACCAAAGTGGGTCCTCCAATAAATTTATTAGCAGAATCTCAGATGGAAATCTGAGGGGATTTTATTTGGGTTGAAAGGTGGCATAGAAATAAATGTTTTTAAAAAATACATGGGAGGCAGGCAGGCAGGCAGGTTACATTTTATTAAATATGATGAAGGAGGGCATCTTCATCAAATGATCAAATTCTTCCATAAAATGGTGGCAGCAACCATGGGTCGAACTCATGGCTGCTGTAATGTCTAATTTGGCCTTAAGTAAGCTTCGGTTTAGGGTCTCAGAATATGAAGGGGTCTCAGATGACTAAAAATTACTATGCTGTTATAATGCTATGGGACCTCTTACACTTGACATTGCTTAGGGCCTCAAGGTGGGCTGCAGTGGCTCAAGTGGTAAAGACGCTGAACTGCAGATTGGACGGTCGGTAGTTCAGCAGTTCGAGACCCGAGTGCTGCATGACCAAGTGAGCTCCCGTCTCTGGTCCCAGTTCCTGCCAACCTAGCAGTTCGAAAGCAAGAAATTGCAAGTAGATAAATAGGTACCACTTCAGTGGGCAGGTAACAGTGTTCCATGCCCCTCGGTGTCTAGTGATGCCAGCCACATGACCATGGAAACATCTTTGGACAGCGCTGGCTCTTTGGCTTGGAAACGGAGATGAGCACCGCATCCCTAGAGTCGTGTTTGACTGGCTTTCGAATGAGGGAAACCTTTACCTTTACCTAGGGCCTCAAGATGTCTCAATATGCCCTGTTCATGAGCACCAAGAGCCAAACATTGCCTGCCCATTCTTTCCCAATGTCACTTGCTGATTCCAAATTCTCTGGCTCTTGTCCAAGCATGCCCTGTTGCAAGCACCACATGCAGCCTGGCACAGTGAGTTTGGATTATGCTACTTCAGACTGTATGCCACATCGTGGAATGTAAAGCTTCTCTGTAAAAGAAAAAAAGGATCCACTCACAGTGGGGAAAAAACAGATGCAGGGAAGAAGCAATCTTTCCTAGCCTTCTCCCTGGCATGCTAGTTTTTTGTATGTGCAGAACTGTGAGAGAGTCTTGTCCCATCCAGCGCTTTGCCCCAGCTGGGCTGAGCACTTTTGTTTAACCCAGTTAGAAAAGGGCCTTCTAAACGGAGGAGGTATCCACTGGAATCCTCCTCCATTAACATCAATGGCAAGTTTGCTATTGACTTTAGAAGGAGTGGAACAGCCCTCCTTTCCTTGGCTCGGTTTCACAGAATACAAAGGCAGGTCCAGGGAGTTGCCCAGTTATGGTATGAATCAGCTGCTGTGCCACGTCTGCATAGATAATCAGCTAGATAATTGCCATGGAACGTGCCATGAGAATCTCACACTCAGGGCTATCTCTTCTCGGTGAGTCATTGAAAAGAGGCATCCAGGAATTCTTCCACAACTGAACTTCCTGTGTAAACATGGATCCCCTTCTCCAAATAAAACCTCTAGCTATGCATCATCACTCAGGGAGAAATACTCAACAGAATACTTAATAGCAGGAATGACAATTTGTGGAATGACAGAATTGTGGTAGCCTTCCTGACCTGCTGAGGTGGGCCATTCCATAAGGTGGTGCCACAAAAGAGATTGTATGTGTACAGGTAGCTGTTGATCTTACACGTTTGTATTTGAATATGGATTTTTAGGAGCTTCAGATGAACTGGAGTCCTACAGTTGAAAATCTATTTGAAAGTCCTCCAGAAACCAGTGGAACCACTGAAGAAAGATGGGGGGAAAGCCATGCTCTTTTTACTATGAACACTTTGGTGTTCATGTAAAGTTTGCCACCCCAGGGTCTGTCAGATTACTCTCTCTTCTGATAGGTGCACAAGGCCAACAAGCAACTGACCAAGACACAATGCCACAGAGAAGCACGCCGGGGGAGGGGGATTCTGTTTGGCAGAGGGAAACCCAACCTTCTCAGCAGGAATAACTCACTGCTCTCCAACTTTCTCTTAAGGGCTTTGGGTGGCCTTTCAAATGGGGCTGTTTGGTAACGCTGGCACTCTGGCAAAGCTCACAGGTAGGAGTCCAGTCAGTCTCTTACACAAGTCGAACTTTGTTCTGCTATAACAAGTGGGCGCTTCAGGATGTGGCGGGCTGGCTCAGGATGAGCCGACTGAAATTAAATCCAGTGAAGACGGAGGCCCTGTGCTTGAGTTGGAGCGGTCCGGGGATAGGGATCCCATTGCCGGCCTTCGGGGGAGCACCATTGGTGCCAGTGCCGAGGGTCCGGAGTTTGGGAGTGCTCCTGGATGCCTCCTTAACCATGGAGCCCCAGGTAGCAGCCACTGCCAAGGCAGCCTTTTACACCTACGGCTGATAAGGCAGTTGGTTCCCTTCCTCGAACGCAATGACCTCGCAACAGTGATCCATGCAATGGTCACCTCGAGGTTGGACTACTGTAACATTCTCTACATGGGGCTGCCCTTGTCCCAGCTTCGGAGGCTGCAGCTAGTGCAGAATGTCGTGGCCAGGCTGCTGATGGGCCTCTCAGCGCGAGACCACATACAGCCTGTGCTGAGGATACTGCACTGGCTGCCTATAGCATACCGGATGGTGCTGGTCTTAACCTTTAAAGCCCTATATGGTCTGGGGCCTGCCTACTTAAGGGACCGTCTTTCCCCATATATACCCCAGAGAGTGCTGCGGTCAGGCACTCAACATCGCCTGACCCTCCCCGCCCCTAGAGAGGCTAGGCTGGCAATCACCAGGGCCTTCTCAGTGGCGGCTCCTTACTGGTGGAACAAGCTCCCGGATGACATCAGAGCCCTGCGGAACCTTTTGCAGTTCTGCAGGGCTTGTAAAGCGGAGGTCTTCCGCCAGGCCTTTAATTAGGAGCTGCCACTGGGGGAGGCCCCTGGAAAGTGCCAAGGAAGCTTGGCCCGGGAAATCGACTGGTGAAGCCACCTGACCTGGGTTGTGTTAGGCTCTGTGCTTAGTGCTGGATGTACTGCAGGCCGCTGTTTCTTTTGGTTTTTGCTGTTTGTACTGGAATTTTATGCTGAATTATTGTATGCTGTTGTTTTAAATTGTTGTGAGCCGCCTTGAGCTGGTAAACCGGCTAGGCGGGATATAAATCTAATAAATAAATAAATATAAATATAATATAATATCAGACATCTCTACAGAATATACTGGCTACAGAAGGTATGGTGTAGAATGAAGATACTAATAAAGAAAATGAAAACAGAACAGTTTCTAACCTAACTTGGAAACTGACATCTACCCCCACCCCCCACCCCTGGAAGGAGGGATTGGATTTATACTCCACCCTTCACTACCTGAAGGAGTCTCAGAGGTTTACAATCTCCTTTCCTTTCCCCTCCACACAACAGACACCCCGTGAGGTAGGTGGGGCTGAGAGAGCTCTGAGAGAACTTGTAACTGACCCCAGGTCACACCAGCAGCTGCATGCGGAGGCATCAGGAATCAAACCTGGTTCTCCCAGATTAGAGTCCGTGCTCCTAACCACTACATCAAACTGGCTCTCAATGGGTACATGGTCAATGACACTGTCCAGCTGGTGCACACAGGCTGCACACACACACAAGTTTCAGTCCCCTCCCCCTCTGTGGCACACAGACACGTGTAGAAAGTCCTAGCCAATCTGGGTTCTGAATCTGGACTCTGACTGCAGAAGCTCGCTAGAACTCAATAGCCAATGGTCAAGTGTGACTCACATTAGAGGGATTCCTTATTTTGTCCACAGGGTGCGAAAACCCTGTGCATGCATCTCTGGAAGAAACGTTTTCCCTGTCTCTACAAACGGTGGTTCATTTCCATTAAAGTCAGCCCTTCCTAAGCTGAAACAGTTTCCCCTGCTGTCAATCCATGGTAGTACAAAAACTGACTTTTTCTGACAGGCATCCCTCCAGAATAGCCCAAGGTGTTTGGCGGTGCGTAGAGTATGGTGTGAATCGTAAGGGAAAGGGAAGAGCTGCAGAAGTGAAGTAAAAATGTTGCATCATTAGGAAAAAAGGGTCTACAACTAGGAAAAGGGGCAACACTCAGGAACTTGTTAGCTACCATCACTAAGCAGGAGCTAGGAATGCCTCCCTCCAGGTGGGACCTGGGGATTCCCCAGTAATACCACTCATCTCCAGACTACGGAGATCAGTTCTCCTGGAGAACATTGATACTTTGGCAGGTGGACTCTATGGTGTTATACACCACTGAGCTCTGTGTCCTCCCCAGGCTCTACCCCCAAATCTCCAGGAGTTTCCCAACCTGCAGCTGGCTACCCTACTCCCCCATCCCATACTGATGGCTGGGGGGGACCTGGCAACCCTAGCAGCAACAGAGGTGAGCAATAGTGATTTCCTTTCATGTCGGTGTAGTCTGAGACTGTAGTCTGAGACTGAAACAAATCTGCCACCTGAGGAAGTTAGGGCCTGCCCCCTTAGGCTGCCTCAGTGTTCCTGTGTACAGGCCCCTAAATGGTCTGGGATCCACATATCTTCAGGACCACCTCTCCTCTGCGCTATGCAGAGAAGAACTTACTGGTGATCCCCAGCCTGAAAGACAACCAGCTGTCCTCAACCAAAGGCAGAGCCTTCTCGGCCCTGGCTCCAACCTGGTGGAAGTCTCTGCCAAATGACATCTGTGCCCTGCAGGACCTAATGCAGTTCTGCAGGGCCTGTAAGGCAGAGATGTTCCACCAGGCTTTTGGTTGAGGATAGCAATGGTTTCCATCTTGTCTGGCACTTCTATTTCTACACACACACACACACACACACACATGAGGCAATGGCACACTTCTTAATTTTTAGCATCATCTAGAAATGTTTAACTGTTGTATTTTCTTACTCTTAAAAATTGTTTATTAATTTATGAATGTGGTTTTTATTCCTGTACACTGCCCCGAGCCTTGTTTGTACTGGGGAGGGCAGTCTAGAAGTTTAATTTGTAAACAAACAATCGGTCTGTTCCTTCCAGCATTGTCCAGTGATACCACTTGCCTCGCTCAGTGCTGTCTATACTGTGCCAGGAATTATCTCTTCGAAATGTCTGCTTTCAGATTTTACCTGAATCAAATACCTCGCTTTTCCTTCATACTTGAACCCATGGGCATCAACTACGGGGGGGGCTCGAGGGCTCGAGCCCCCCCCGAAATTTCCCGGGGGGGGCTCAGCCACCCCCGGCAGAATGAATGCCCGCCGGTGACCAGTCAGCCGGCTGTCGCCGCCTCTCCTTCCCCCCCACCCCCGGCCAGCCCTCCTGCCTCCCTGGGGCGGGGCGGGGGGGGGGGGGGAGAGGCTGCGACGGCCAGCTGACTGGCCACCAGCGGGCGTTCATTTTGCCAGGGGTGGCTGAGCCCCCCCCAGGAAATGCGAGGCGGAGCGGGAGCTGGGGGCCCGCAAGGGCGACGCGCCGGCCCCCAGCTGCAGGCAGCAGCAGCGATCCTACGCCGCCTGAGGTGAGCGGGAAGAGGGAGGGAGGGAGGGGGGCGGGGAGCGCAGCGGGCGGGCGGGCAGGCACGGCCCGGGGGAGGGAAGCGGCGGCGGCGGCTCCCCGGGGCGGGGGAGGAGAGCGGCGGGGACATGGTCCCGAGCGCGCGCGCGCGCATGTGAGAGCCCCCGCCCCCCCCCGGGGATTGAAAAAGTCTACGCCCTTGCTTGAACCTGTGCCTTTTTTTCTTCTTTAGAAAAGGTACCTCTTTTATTTTTTAAAAGAGTTATACGCACAACGTGTTCCTAGGATACTTGTCATTATGTTCTGTTATTAAAGCACTGACAGTTATTTTCTCCCACAGCAGAGTTGTACCAAATTCCTTCCAGTACTCAACAAATGTACTGTAGGACAGATTGCAGTGGCTAGGCATTAACTGTCAGGGGAAAGGTGTGGGAGCGGGGAGAGAAAGAGAGAGAGATGGAGCTTTCAGGATAGGCAAGGACTTGTCAAAAGATCAAATGGAAACTGCACATTAGCAGATCTGGAAACCAAAGGGCCTGCAAGCCTGTGGGGAAATTCCTCACTCAGATTGCTGTAATGGCTGCTTGCTTCTTTCTGACCCAGTAAATGGTAAGCAGAGAGCTGTTATTTAGCCGCTGTGCAATTAAAAATGTTTATACCACCTAGACTGTTTCATTAAAATCTCCCCTCCCCATTTACTTTAAATCTCTTTAAACAGCAGTAAGCAAACACTGCACAACAACTATCACCGTCCCAATAGCTTTTTACTTAAGGGAAGAAGAAAAATATGAAGAAAGTACCAAAAAGGGGTGAGGGCGGGTCTTGTCTAACATTATTCACTTTTCACAAAAATTAAATAAATACGCATTTAGATAGCTTTTTGAAGAGGGCAATTTACACTTTCAAAAATGTAACAAAGAGTGACCATTATTCAAAATATATTGTCTTTTAGGTGGGTAGATATCCCTAGTAAGCATTCTTGGGCCAACCAGCTCCAAACTGAAGAGCAGGGCCCAAACACGGGGAGAGGGGCAATGGTGATGGAACATTCAATTGGCAGAATGCACAAGGAACATGGCACAGCGGAACTACCTGGTGAGAATAAAGTCACCCATGGACTGGAGCCTTTTTTTCAGTCTTAGCAAACTACTATGAATCCTTTATTGTAAGGAACTCCATGCTTGACAGGATAGAGTACTAGAGATAGGTGTCAGCTAATGCTGCCATCCCCTGCCTGGGAGGTGGCATGGGTTACCCTGCTACATAGGATTCTTGGAATGTTCACTTTCGTTTCTCTCCCTGCCTGCTTATCGCCTAGCACTGACCTTGGTAGCTTGTTAGTGTCTATTGATGTATCTTCCCACTTTTTCCTATGAGAACCTGTAGCCAATATATTGGGCACCTTTTTACTGATTTATGTGATTGGTTGCATTCCATAGCGAGACCCTCTTTGAATTCTATATGATTGCCCTGGCCCGGGAACCATCAAACTGTTACTGACACAGAACATGTAGATGACCACATCAGACCTTTCTCAATAAAGATCAACCTTCTTTAAGGACGCTTGTTGTGACTGACTCTGTAGGACTCTCACAATAGGATTCTAATCTAGTCTAACTAGCTAGGATGGATGGAGATGCAGGAAGCATGTCCTGCTCTCATGGTAGCAAGATGGAGAGAGAGAGAGAGAGAGAGAGAGAGAGAGAGAGAGAGAGAGTGAAGGTAGTAGCCAGAAGGAAGGAAGATTCCCTAAGAGCAGCAATGGACACATCAAAAGGATAGTATCAGAACAGTAGAAAGGAAGGAATGCACCTATCACTCTGACTCTCTATAGTCCCCTTCTGGAATCTGAGGCTAAGAGACTGCGCAAGGTCCTTCACCTCCAACAAATGGGTACACTCACCAGGTCACCCACTACAGAGTACCAAAGTTGGATTTGGCATCCTCATCCTGTGTCCTGATGGTATAGCAGTCACACATGACTTGCAGCATGTTCTGCTCAGTTCCCATGCCGGCAGTCCCCTAGTCAGATTGTGACTGTGGTGGGTATGGAGAAGGAGCTTCATGTTGGAAGTTCCAGATGTAATATCCCCTGTCTCAGACCTCCAGTGGCAAGAGAGGCTTGACCTAGACAGGTGCACTGACCTTTCTTCCTGTATCTACTCTTCGGCCACTGTCCTCTTTGAAATGCAGATTGTGTTCTCAGGGATCAACTTCCCTTTCCTGCTTCTCTCTCACTCTGAATGAAGACTTGCTGTCTACCTGCATGCACCAAGAGAGGGACATGCGGTCCTCTCTCGGCACCATGAGGCAGATGGGCTTCTCACCACCTGCCTCCATCCTTTAGCTAGTAAGTTAGTAATCTCTGCTCTTTCCTATCCAAAGTGGACTTCTCCAATAAAGAGAGGAGTATTTCTCTTCCAAACTTCCAGTGTGACTCTGTGTAGTTTTACAAGCTGAGTAACCTGGTAAAGTGATGCTCCTGCTTTTGTAGCTTTATTTAAGCACTTTGCTAACTAACTGTGACTGGAGTAACCACACCAGTTAACCTCAATAACTCAGGGGTGCCCCTCCCAAACATTTTCCTGATTTGAAAACATTCTGGGGGATCATTTGACTCGCTGGGGAAACCCATGAGTGTCCATGTAGGTTTCCTGTCGGGCCAAAGGACACAACCCCAAAAATCCTACAGGTCAGGGGAAAGGCACAGGGGAAAGACTGAAGCTCTTTCTCTGCCTCTACATTTGCCACGGTCTCAATTGTAAGCCCAATACCATGACATGGTCTATTCAGGGGTCATTTCATATAAAAAGAGGTGCGGGAGCTCATTAGCATAACTCATTAGCATAACTTATTTGCATATGCCACACACCCTGACATCACTGGAAGTATGTCAGAAGGTATGAAAGAAAGGAGAGAGAGAGAGAGAGAGAGAGAGAGAGAGAAAGAAAGAAAGAGAAAAGAAAAGAAAAGAAAAGAAAAAGCTGGCAGAGAGGGGACAGCCACTAATCCAAGCCTCAGAAATACCACTATTCTGGGAGGATAGCTTCAGTGGTGGCTGAAGCCTTCAGAAGGCTGGTCGGAGGAACAAGGACCTTTCCAGGGGACGGGGTCATTTTGCTGCAGCCATGACACAAGCAGGCATTCCCCTGCAGGGGGGGGTGGCACCAACTCCCGGAGCTGAGCTCCCCTGAGCTCCTGCTCGAAATGACCCCTGGGTCTATTTATATCCTTTCATAAATGAAATAGACTTTTTTCCTTTCTTTCATGGCTCATGAGATAATCATGTCTGGGTATGGACCCTGTGTTACATTTGTCTTGGGCCCTGAGGCTGACAGGCCCTTATTCTTCCACTGCACTGAGAATATTTTAAAAAAAAAAATGATAAACTCTCTATGAAATTTTTGTTGCTTCAGTAAAATAGCATGTTCAGTAAAATAGCATGTTTACTGTTGCTTCAGTAAAATAGCATGTAGCATCCATAGAGATTGCATAGCTTTGATTTGGCTCTAGGCATAGATTGCCTCCCAATTGTGCACCCAAAGGGAAAAACCTCCTGAGACATACAGCCATCAGAGCTTGGGGCCATATGCTGAATCATAATTGGAGCGCTACGCATGTAACATCATGCACCATGCTTCCCTTCTGGGGGCATTCATGCACCGAGAGAAAGTGGCACAAATGAGTCAAGCCAGTTTCTCTTGCCTCGCATCAACCGACCCTGCGGGGATAGGGAAGCTAAGAATAGGAAACTTAGGGTGGAGCTACATGTTCCCAAGGCACACACCCTGCAACGTGATTATATTTCATAACCTTCTTACACAGTGTTAAAGCTGTGAAAATTACATTTTAAAAAAAAAATCCTAGGGGTTGGTCTCTCTTACACGTTTTCATTCATGCACACCTATACTGGAAACGCAAATGGGGTAGTGAAGCTGTAATCTTTCGTATAGCTGCATTCCATTCATCTGCAGCATTACCCTAAGATTGCTTCTGCAGAAGTAATTCCAATGAGAGTGAGTTCCCAGTAATTCTTCAAAGTCTGTAAGCAGCATCAGAGATACTGTAAAAAGTATGTTAGGTTCCTTGCCTGCTCTCCCTCCTCAGCCCATGTAATAAATCTGATCTCATCGTATCTGTCCAGTTGAGTGGATCTGTATCTAACCTGGATTTTGATATCAGACCTCTGAGTTTGCCAATTTCACACGAAAGCCTGAGGGACCACAGCTGTTTCTAGGTCAGTGCTTCTCAGCCTGTGGGTCGCAATGCCTCTGAAAGTAGGCTGCAGACCAGCCCTCCCTAATGGCTGGCCTGGCCCTTTCCATTGGTCTCTTTTGTATTTTGGAAAGAACTGACTGTGGAAACAGTATCTTCCCTATCATATGTTAAGTAGGGTTGCCGGGTCCATCTTCATCCCCGGCAGGGGACTTTGGGGGGCGTTCCTGGAGGGGGGGACATCCCCAACGGGATGACGTTGCATTGGGGATGTCCCGGCTCCAAGCCCTGCCCCCGCGGGGACAGTCCCGCTGGCTGTGTGCACTTAAAAGGGTCCCTTTAAGTGCACACAGCAGGAGGGCCCCGCCCACCCAATCTGGTAATGCCGCTCAGAGATTGGGTGTTTGGCCCACAGCCGCCCCTCTCCCTCCTCTCTCTCAAGGAAGAGGGGTGGCTGTGGGTGTTGGGGCTTGGTGGCAGGGCTTCCACCTCTGGCCAGCTGGCCAGGTGGCAGATAGAATCCCCCCAAAGTGGGTAACCCCTGCAAACCGGGGGGTCTGGCAACCCTAACATTAAGTGGTATTTTTTTCCATCACTGCATATCTATGTTGATCAAGAAAGACATGTCCTGATTATTACTAGAGTAAGATTCTTAGAATCTTAGCCAAGAGGGTGGTTAGCGGGAGTAATGGAGTGTTGGAAGTACCAGATGTGATGTCCCAGAGTCTCAGCCTCCAGAAGACAAGTGATCACAGAGAGCTGCAGGCAGATAGGCAACCACTAAGCATCTGCCTGTTTACTCTGCTGTCACTGACTCCCTTTGAAGCGTAGTTCAATACTTCTAGGGAAAGAGAACTTCCTTCCGTCTCTCTCTCTCTCTCTCTCTCTCTCTCTCTCTCTTTCTCTCTCTTCCATGCACACAAGATGGAGATGCCAGATGCTCCTCTCAGCATCCTCATCCATCTGCTAGCTAGATAGCACAGGGACTATCTCTACTTCTCTACTCCACACTATCAAGTATGTATTTCTAGAATAAAGTAGTTATTACTTTCATTTAACTGAAAGGTGGCCCTGTGTGACTTAGTAAACTTGCTAGCACATGGTAGATGCATTAAAGCTGTGTGCACTCTGCTAAGTTAAGAAGGATCTGGACCACCGGAACCAGTACCCTTCCAACATGGAGAAGGAGAAGGTGGTCCAAAGCTGGAATGTAGCCTCCATATGCAAAGGCTGTGTATATTGGAATGCCACTTGCTTGAGGTTCATAGTGGGGGCAGCTGAGCCCTTGGTTTGATGTTTGTTGGTTTGTCAAGAAGATCTGGCTAGCCTACTGCCGAGAACAGAATGGAACTAGATGGGTACCAGGGAAAGAGTTGGGTGTCTAACACACCAAAAATCTTTGGCCAGCCTTGGATGACTCACCATACCAACTAAATTTGGACTTGTGGGTCACCATACCAAAAAGGTTGGGAAATGCCGTTTTAGGTGATTGGGACACAGGTAGCAGAGATCACTGCTGAAAAGGAGCAGTTGCCTGCTTTTGTGCAGCTCGCACTAATTGCGAGACGGCTTGCACAAGAGACTGCTCTGGATGCCCTCGGAAACTGTGTGGGCCTCAGCACTCAATGAGTTTTCTTTCAGTGCCAATGGGCAGGAGCATCAGCAGAGTGGTGCGTGTAGGAGTGCATGACTCTAACAGCACTGTGGATCAGGCTCCAGCTGAGTCAGAGTTGCCCAGAATTGCCTTTAACAATCCAAGCTATGGTACGAGACAAGCCATCCACTTCAATTGAAGCAGTAATAATGACATGCTGAGAAAAACCTACCCATGAGCTTATCAACTCAACGTCATGCCAAAGAACAAAGCATTACAGCCAGGCACATATAATCAGGAGAATAAACCTACCCAGAGTTCTATATAATAAACTTATTCCTGGGAGAATGATGAGAAGGGGGAAGGAGATTTTCAAAGGTAAGCTAAGCTGGTGTGATCCTGCTCACCATACAGCTGCTGCATCTGCAGGGACGCCTCTGTAGTTAGTATAGTAATTGTCCTGAATTTTGTTCTGCTTTGCTTTTTTATGAGGTTGGGTTTGTAACCCATGGCCCTCCTTCTATGAAGCAAGCCACTGCTGGTCCAAAAGTTGCTAAGCTTGCTATCAATTTCAAAAGAGCTCAGAGAGCCCATCAGACATCACGAGGCTGCCAGAGGAAGGAAGCGAGGAACAGCTGCACTCCTCCCCCCCAGCAAAGAAAGCAGTTCCCTAGGCCTCAGAGTCTTATTGGCTAAATTGAGTTGCTAGGAAAAGAAATTAAACGGAGCGCTGTCACACTGTGAGGTATTAATACGGCAGGGAGTCAGTGAAGGGAAAGCTGAGAAAGAAACAATCGGAAACAGAACAATCCCACGCTCACGCACAGGCTCGGAAAACAAGGAACGTTATCAACCAAATGTTTACTTTAAGTCACCCCATACCTTACTGAAGCAGTACAGTCCACAGGAAGCAGCCCTAAAAGGCATATTTGTCAAAGTGATTCACAGTGCAATCCTAGGCAGAGTTAGACAATTTATGCCCATTGGATTCAATGGTGATAGGCTGGTATAGCTCTGCCTAGGATTGCACTGCAAGACTGGGTGGGAATGAACTGCTGGAACTGGGAGCCTGATAGACAGATGAGAACATAAGAGAAGCCAATGTTGGATCAAGCCAATGGCCCATTCAGTCCAACACTGTCACACAGTGGCCAAAAATACCAGGTGCCATCACTTGACAGCACTCAACAGGCAACAGTCCATGACTGGTGGTGGGCCACAAATTGTACAGTCCTACTTTAGCTATATTTTTCAATCTACAAAGCCCCTCACATTTCAGCGCTTTGGAAATGACTATCAACACTGAAATTTAAGCCCTGGCAAAACAGAAGGGTGGGGAGGGGTGGCAGACCCTCTGGTGCAAGCCCAGCGACACTGGTTCTCAGATGGAATGTTAAGCGGCTGAAGGCACTAGATGCCACCGCCTGAGAATGCCTCTGATCTTTGCACGAGGCGCCGGGCTTTATTGCCCAGTAACCCACCAATTATACAGCAGGTAGATGCTCCTGGCCCACCCTGTCATTTACGGAGTCCCAAAATACACTGGCAGAAGTTCAGACGCTGCTATTTATAGGGGCTCTCTCCTTTGTATTTCATATAAACCTCGGGTGAAGAGTACAGACAGGTTGGACGGAGTGAGAGGGCAGGGCCTCAACCACTCACCCAACAGAACAGCCTCTTGGCTGTGTGAGCTTCATGTACTCTCTTAACTAACTCCTGGATCTAAGGCTTGTACTTCCATCCTCACCGCCCTTTAAAGTGGTGGGGAAACAGAACAGCAGCAGAAAGGAAGGTCTTTAGGAGAGCTATGCTCCCTAGTGCAGTGCCAGAGACCTTAGCCTTTGGATCTGGGTTGAAGTCTGAGATTTACACCTGGCACAAACTCTCTGAACAGAGAATGCTTGCTTAAGGTGGGGCAGCAGAAGTTCACACTGTACACAGGTGATATGCAGAAAAATGCAGTTGTGTCAGCAAGGCCAGTGTAGTTTAGTAGCTTAAGAGCAGGGCTGCTGAGAGCCACCACGGGCCCCTGGACAAAAACCCCATCTGCCCCATCCCCCACGTGACCCTGATCCAAAACACTTGGCTTTCTGTTACTGTGGATAAAATAATACTTGTTATCTGGGAATAAGCCTAACTGAATTAAGGGAGACATTAGTATCTCTCAAATAGTACTAACTACAAAAAGACTTTAAAAATATTTCTACTAACCTGAGAAAAGTATACTAACACAGAGTGCTTAATGTGGGAAGGAAAATTGGTGTTGGGACCTGAGTCTGGATAGACCCGCCTCAGCCATGTCTTTGTGAATGGGCAAGTCTCCTGTTTTCAGTGATCTTTCTATATTCACGAAGAAGAGTGTCTTGTCTTCGGAGATGTGGAGGAGCAATGTGGCACAACTTGGTTAGCCAATAGGTCGGAGTGGGTTTAATATATCCGATGATGGTTTTCACTGTTGTATTGTGTTGGACATCAAGTTTAGGGACATAGGTGCTTTATTATATGTTTCCTGTGTGTAATTCTGCCATATAATAAGTAAATGTATAAATAATAACCTGCACTAACTTGAAAAAGTTATTTTAATCCCTGGCAGTGTTCCTTCTAAGCTGAGTTCGTGTGAGCTAGCTCACAGTTTTTTAGCCTCCAGCTCACACATTTTTGTCTTAGCTCAGGAAGGTTGGCTCCAGAGCAAACTAATTTATGCAGTAGCCAGATTGCTTGCTCACAACTTTAATGCCAGTAGCTCACAAAGTTGAATTTTTGCTCCGAAGACTCCACAGCTTAGAGGGAGCATTGGTCCCTGGATGCTAAAATCCAACTAGTTCCAGCTCTCTCTTCCCATTCTATTGCTTCCTCTCCTGCTGCTGCTGTCTTAAAGCAGAAAAAAGAAAGCAGAAGAGCAGGGGCAGATTGGTAACTGAAATTACCCTAGAAATAATTTCCAGAGTGGGCCAATCCGTGCTCTGTTACCTTCCAATTCAATGCATTTGAAGAAGTGTGCATGCTCACGAAAGCTCATACTTTGAATAAACCTTTGTTGGCCTTAAAGGTGCCTACTGGACTCTAAATTTGTTCTACAGACCAATATAGATCACAACACATGTAAAGTGTGTGTGTGTGGGGGGATCATCCTTGCACTATTTTGATACATTATTGGGAAATACTACCTCAACACAGTGGTTTTCTGTTCCACTATTATGTATGTTTCAACTCCCCAGCCAGGGTGAGAATGAGAAGAATGAGCCTGGAAATGTGGGGGTGGGGTGGGGGGACACAGAAGAATTAGATGGTGAGGGGAGAGCGAACTGAAGGCGCACCAAGTTGGTTGATGGGCTTAGGAACATCTCGTGACAAGGAAAATGTTTTCCTCAGCCTCATAGTTTAAAAGGTTGCAGCCCTTAGAGAGCCGTCTTTAAAATCCACTGCTAAAAAGGGCAGCAAACAGCACCAACCCGGAAGAGCACCTGCCTCTTTGCTCCACTCTGCCTTGCCTGTGCCCCTAGTGGCTGCAGCGCAGAACTGCACCAAAATACATTCATTGAAAGCAGGATGATCCTAGCTCAGGGGTGGCCGAACTTGCTGAATGTAAGAGCCACGTAGAATAAATGCTAGATATTTGAGAGCCACTAGACATAAACAGATATTACACATACATTTTTATTTTAAAAATATGCAAATTTGCTTTTTATTAACATAAAATGAGACTGCCAGAAATAAAAACAAAAGGGGTAAAACCCAATATTGATAATATTTATTTATCCAATATATATTTGTTGGCTAATGATATCTATTTGTCTAAGAGAGAGACTGAAAAAGAGAGAGAGGTGGAAAGAAAAAGAGACAGAGAGAGAGACAAAGCAAATAGATAAGAGGAAGGGAAGGAGAAAAAGTATGCCTCCCCTTTGCTTCCCCAGCTGCTCTCCCGGGAGCTGCACAATATGTATGAAAGAGCCACATGTGGCTCCCAAGCCGCAGTTTGGCCACCCCATCCTACCTTCACTGGGCCCTCAGGGTTCCAGGAATGTTGTACCCCCAGTCCTCCTGTCACTGATTTGCAGCCCTGGCTAAGACTGTGAGCTTGGAGGTCTCCAGTATGGATTTATCACACTCATTGAATCTCTGAGTAGTCTTAGCTAAAGTTCCCCTTTTACTTGGCTCCTCTTCCATTTGCATCCTTGGGAAGAATTAACGATTTGTTTATCTGATTTACTGATTTATACCCCGCCCTTCCCGCCAAAGCAGGCTCAGGGTGGCTTACATAAAAATTAAGATACATAAAACCAGGGGTCGTTTCGAGCAGGCGCTCGGGGGAGCTCAGCTCCGGGAGTTGGTGCCAGCCCCCCCCCCCGGCGGGGGAATGCCTGCTTGTGTCGTGGCTGCAGCAAAATGACCCCGTCCCCTGGAAAGGTCCTTGTTCCTCCGACCAGCCTTCTGAAGGCTTCAGCCACCACTGAAGCTATCCTCCCAGAATAGTGGTATTTCTGAGGCTTGGATTGGTAGCTGTCCCCTCTCTGCCACCTCTTTCTTTCTTTCTTTCTTTCTTTCTTTCTTTCTTTCTTTCTTTCTTTCTTTCTTTCTTTCTTTCTTTCTTTCTTTCTTTCTTTTTCTCTCTCTCTCTCTCTTTCTCTCTCTTGTCTGTCTGTTTGTTTGTCTGTCTCATTCCTTTTTTTCTTGCCTTCTGACATACTTCCAGTGATGTCAGGAGGTGTAGCATATTCAAATAAGTTATGCTAATGAGTTATGCTAATGAGCTCCTGCACCTCTTTTTCTACAAAATGACCCCTGCATAAAACAAAACTACTATAAAACCAGTATAAACTTACTGGAGTTTCTAAAGGATTGCTGCTAATATACTAAATGTGAATGGCATGGTCACTTGGAAGTATACTACATAAATGTTCAGTAAGACAGTGCAAGCATCCTTTCACTAGCTCAGGGGTGGCCAACCTGTGGCTCGGGAGCCACACGCGGCTCTTTCACACATATTGTGCGGCTCCTGGCAGGGCGGCTGGGGAAGCAAAGGGGAGGCATGCTTTTTCTCTCTTTCTCCCTTCCTTCCTTCCTTCCTTCCTTCCCTCCTCCCTCCCATCTATTTGCTTTCCTAGTTTCTCTCTCTTTCTTTCTTTCCACTTCTTTAATTCTTTCTTTCCATCTCTCTCTTTTTCTCTCTCTCTCTCTCAATATCATTAGCAAACAAGTAATATCATTATCAATAACTGGTTTTCCTTGTTTGTTTTTATTTTTGGCAGTCCCATTTAACGTTAATAAAAAGCAAATTTGCATATTTTAAAAAATAAAAACGTGTGATTGATATTTGTTCCTGTCTTGCGGCTCTCAAACATCTGACCTTTATTCTGTGGCTCTTACGTTAAGCAAGGTTGGCCACCCCTGCACTAGCTGTTCCAACCCACCCCTTTTATACAGAATTTTTTAATATACAGTCCAGAGCTTGAGCATTCTTGCTCTCCATGTCTTGTAGGTTACCTTAGAGCATGAAACTGTCTTCGACTGGTGTCCAACTTGCCCTATTTGGGCAAGATTTTGAAAGAGGCGGCAGCGATTCAGTTGCAGTTTTTTGAATGACACTTCCGTGTTGGACCTGTTTCAGTCCGGCTTCTGGCCAGGTCATGGGATGGAGATGGCACTGGTCACCCTCATGGACGACCTCCGACAGCATCTAGATTGGGGAGACACAGCAGTGCTGGTATTGTTAGATCTGTCGGCTGTGTTCGACATGGTCATCCACCAGCTACTGATCCACTGCCTTGCTGACACAGGGGTTCAGGGGCTTGCCTTACAATGGCTTGCCTCTTTCTTCCAAGGTCAGGGACAGAGGGTGGCACTGGGGGAGCAGACATCCCAGAGGCATCCGCTGGTATGCGGAGTGCCACAAGAGGCGGTGCTATCCCCGAGGCTTTTTAACATCTATATGCACCCTCTCGCCCAGATTGCCCGGAGACACAGACTAGGTTGTCACCAGTATGCTGATGACACCCAGCTGTATCTGTTGTTGGGCGGCTGGTCCAAAGCCATCCCTGATGACCTGGAGCAGACACTTCAGGATGTAGTGGGCTGGCTCAGGCCGAGCCGATTGAAATTGAATCCAATGAAGACAGAGGTCCTGTGCCTGAGTCAGAGTGGGCCAGGGGTAGGGATCCCACTACTGGCCTTCGGGGGGTGCCATTGGCACTAGGACCGAGGGTCTGGAGTTTGGGAGTGCTCCTGGATGCTTCCTTAACCATGGAGGCCCCAGTAGTGGCCACTGCCAAGGCAGCCTTTTACCACCTTCAGCTGATAAGGCAGTTGGTTCCCTTCCTCAAACACAATGACCTCGCGACAGTGATCCACACAATGGTCACCTCGAGGTTAGACTACTGCAACGCTCTCTATACGGGGCTGCCATTGTCTCAGCTCCGGAGGCTGCAGCTAGTGCAGAATGCTGCAGCCAGGCTGATGATGGGTCTCTTGGTGCGAGATCACATCTAGCCTGTGTTGAGGATGCTGCACTGGCTGCCTATAGCGTACCGGATCTGGTTCAAGGTGCTGGTTCTAACCTTTAAAGCCCTATATGGCCTGGGGCCTGCCTACCTAAGGGACTGCCTTTCCCCATATATACCCCAAAGAGCACTTCAGCCAGGCACTCAACATCACCTGACCCTCCCTGGCCCTAGAGAGGCCAGATTGGCAACCACCAGGTCCAGGGCTTTCTCAGTGGCGGCTCCTCACTGGTGGAACGAGCTCCCAGTTCTGCAGAGCCTGCAAAGCGGAGCTCTTCCACCAGGCCTTTAATTAGGAGATGCCACTGGGGGTATTGGCCCTGGAGAAATGGCTGGTTTAATCGTTCCGGCCCGGGAAACCTTCTGGTGGGTGCTTCCTGGTCTGGGGTACCTGGGTTGCTGTGCTCTGTGGGTGACGTTTCTGTATTGCCGCTTTTGGGGGTTCTTAGTATGTCATTTTAAGTAATTGGTCTTAACCTTATTTATGTATGGATGTGTTTTTAATTGTTGAAGCCGGCAGCACTGGGCAGGTGGGGTGTAAATGTAAATAAATAAATAAATAAATTCTAGGACTCTGGCATTAAACTGACCATTGTCAGCAAGGCACCCATCTAGGGTTGTCAAATGTTTCCGTCCCCTCCCCCCCAGCCACTGACAGGATGTGGGGGTAGGGTTTCCAGCTCCAGGTTGGAAAACTCTTGGAGATTTGGGGATGAAACCTGGGAAGGACAGGGGCCTCAATGAGGTACAATGCCACCCTCCAAAGCATCCATGTTATCCAGGGGAACTGATGTTTGCAGTCTTTAATTCCTCTGGATTCCCAGGTCCCTCCTGGAGGGGGGGGCATTCCTACACCCATCTCAGAGCAGGCCAACTCTCTTCTTTCCAGCTTTGCAGCCCCTCTTATATAACAAACCTGTTCTCCACCATTGCATGGACAACAGCTTGAAGAGTCCTATTTTTAGCCTCTGCTCAGCTTTCTCAATTTAAAACAAGCACTCACTTGGAGGGCGTGGAAATTTCCATTTTGCCATGAAAACAACTTTGCTACAGTAATTAATTGTGAGGACATCAAAGCCTTCCTGCAAAATGGAGCAATGTGGGGATTGGAGGGGGCAATGCTGCTTTGTTCAGCAAATTGTGCTCAAAGCAGCCTCCCGATGCTTCATTCACATGAGGAACAATGCGGCAAATGAGAAAGGCAAATTAAAATCAAAGGAAAGCAATGACTCAGTCTGTGTGTTCCGTAGGAACAAGCCCACCAGCTTCTATCAACCAGGCTCAGCAAACTGAAAAAAACCTACCCACTCCAAACCTATAGCCACAGACATATATATTGCATTGTCCCCAGCCTAAGGAAGGTGACATTTTAAATCAGCACCAAAACAATCTCTTTTTTTTGAAACTATAGGAATCACACACCCATAAACATTCACACATGAAGCTGCCATATGTCCATCAAAGTCAGAACTGACTACTCAGATTGGCGACAGCTCTCCAGGGTCTCAAGAAGAGGTCTTTCACATCACCTACTGCCTGGTCCTTTTAACTGGAGATGTCAGGGACTGAACCTGGAATCTTCTGCATGTCAAGCAGGGGCTCCTCCCCTGAACCACAATCCCTATCTACAGTGGTGTGCAAAAGCTGGTCAGTCACAGCTCTTTCAGAGCTCTTTCTACCCCCAAAAATAAGTCTAGCTCGCCACAAAAGGGCTAGAACTTAAGGCTGCCAGACAGTCTTCGGATCTCCTTGCTATACTAAACATGATGCCATACGATAATAAATTTAGCTGGAAACAGAACAGCATTTTTAATAAAGCTGAAGTTAAAGAGACTGTAATGGTATAATAGATGTCAATTAGTTTTCACAGGATTTTGAAGCACTACAACAAGCAGCAAAACTGATTTACTAGTGACCACACAAGGAACATTTTACTGCCACAAGAGGTGACGACGGCTACGAACATGGATGGCTTCAAGAGGGAATTGGATAGATATATGGAGCAGAGGTCCATCAGTGGCTATTAGCCACAAGGTATAGATAGGAACTCTCAGTCTGGGACAAGTGATGCACTGCAGTCTTGGTGCGTGGGGGGGGGGGGGGAGGCAACAGTAGGAGGGCTTCTAGTGTCCTGGCCCCACTGGTGGACCTCCTGATGACACCTGGTATTTTTGGCCACTGTGTGACAGAGTGTTGGACTGGATGGGCCACTCGCCTGATCCAACATTGGCTTCTCTTATGTTCTTATGAACTGTGGAGTGTCTAATCACATCTCTGCTGATATAGTAACCTAGGGAACTAGGTGTGATGTATCTTTTCACACCAATATATTTAGAGACGAAACTCATAATTTTAAAAAGTTGTGTGGTCAGATCAAGTCAAGCTAGGCTGCAGAATTAGTCTGTGGAATCATAAAGAAGAAGAGAAGAAGAAGAAGAGATTGGATTTATATCCTGCCCTTCACTCACTTAAGAGTCTCAGAGCGGTTTACAAACTCCTTTCCCTTCCCCTCCCCACAACAGACACCCCGTGAGGTAGGTGGGGCTGAGAGAGCTCTGAGATAACTGTCCTTGAAAGAACAGCAGGTACAGAGCTATGGTTTGCCCAAAGTCATCCAGCAGCTGCAAGTGGGGAATCAAACCCGGTTCTCCCAGATTAGAGTCCACACATTTAACCACTACACCAAACTGGCTCTACAAAGCTAGAGCCACAAAGCTAGAGCAGGTAGCATTAGAGAGGCATTTGCTATCTATCTCTCAAAAGTGGCTGTTTAGTTGCCTGATTCACAGAGAAGTAAATGGGATTAACAGAGATTAGCCCCAAAGATTCATCTACCCCATACAAGTCAGAGGGAAGTACATATATTCATTATCATGCCAACTGGAGAATCTTCTTCCAACCTCTGGACCGCTCCGTTTAGGAACAGGCATGTTTGCTGACTATGCAAATAAACCTCCCAAACTCATACTTTTTTGTTGGCGGCAGACAGTGCCTGGGTCAAAACCTTAAAAGAGAGTATCGGAATCAGTAACTGAAAGAAAGGAACGTGATTGGGCTCACTGGAAAATGTGCTGGGATCCCCACAGATTACAGTGCCCGGCAATAATGTACTGAAACATATTCCCAAGAATGTTATATTAATTGCTCAAAAACTGCCTAGGAAGATCTTTTAAGAGGCAGACTTTTTTTCCCTTTTAAAGAGCTAATAATGGCATGGGGCAGTTTTGATTAGCAAACCAATGTGCAGTTCTGATCCAAATCGAGGGGGGCATGCAAATTACTTCGTACAAATGAAAGAAGATCCATGGTCTTTGTCATATCTGATTTGGCCCTTACAGTGTCCATTCACTACCCCACCACCACCACCACCACCACACACAGTCCCATTATGTGTCTGTGCTATTCTTTCCACATGTGCCATTGCTGCTGGAAAAGGGCACTTGGTTTTGTTAGATATTTATATTACACTTTGCTACTCAGTGGGGACACAGAGAGGCTACAACATCATTCTCTCATTTTCAGTTTTACCCTCATAACCACCCTGTGAGCCAGGTCACACAGCATGGATCACTGTGGCTAGATCATGGTTTCTGAGGAACAGCCAAAGGTGGCCTGTCAACCAGATCTGGTAAAAGGCACTACATGCCACAGAGGAGATCTGGACCTCCCACTGCAGGCCAGGATCCAACAGTACCCCCAAGCTATGGAGCTGTTTCTTCAGGAGTAGTGCAACTCCCTCCAGGACAGGCTGACTACTTAGTCTTCAAGCAGCTCTGTCATTGATCAGCAGTATTTGAGTCCTGTCTGGATTGAGCTTCAGTTTGTTGGCCTTCCTCTGTCCCATTAGCGTCCCAGACTCTTGTTCAGGACTTCCACAGACCCAACTGACTCTTCTGTTATGGAGAGGTAGAGCTGGGTGAGATCCATATATTGCTGGCATGCACCTTCCTCCAAATCCCCAAATGATCTCTTCTGGTGGTTTCACGTAATGTTAAATTGTGTGGGGGACAAGATGAAACCCTGCAGGACCCCACAGCATAAATGCCATGGGGCTGAGCAACAGCCCATGTAGCCCATCAGTTGTGCACTGTGTCCTGCCAGGTGCTTGCAAATCCAAAAAGGTGGAATTGGCTGGATTGCATATAGCAAAAGGGACATTCATATTCATTCATGCATGCACAAGGGATGGGGGAGATTATACACAATCATTGCCTCCTGGCAATCCCTGGCCCAAGGGATGTCCCACTTGCCTCAACTAGGGCCAGGGCTTTTTCGGCCCTGGCCCCTGCCTGGAAGAATGAGCTCCCAGTTGAGATCTGGGCCTTGCAGGACATATTACCATTCCACAGGGCCTGCAAAACAGAGCTCTTCCACCAGGCCTTTAGTTGAAGCAGTGGGCATCCATTCTGGTTAGGCCTCCCACCCAGTGACCACAGATCCTGGATGTCTGACCGGGACCACATTATCTGCCACTGAGACACGTTGTTGTTTTAATGCTGATGTTTTAGGGGAATAAGGATGATGATTTCATGGATTTTAAATTGGTTACTGTAATATGTTTTTTTTCCCATTGTAATTCTGCATTAATTGCAGATACATATGTGTTGATACCCGCCCCGAGCCTGCAATGTGGGGAGGGAGGGCTATAAGTTTAATGAAATAAATAAATGTGAAATCTTTGTGACGTGTTGCTCAGGGAAATGCCCTCAGCAGATGAAATGTTAAGCAAGTACCACTTTCCAGCAGAGATGAAAAGCACCGATTCAACATCACCTGGGTAAAGGGGGTGAATAGATGTGCTATGGAACTGTGCCCTATGAGCTGAGAAGAGAGAATCCTTAAATTATGAAGAAACATGCTGACAGGTTCATCCTTCAGAAGGGAAGAAGTTGTCCTGTCAGTGTTAGAGACAGTAATAAAGAGGCTGGCCCATAGAGGTTTCAGAGCAAATGTTGTCTTTCCATAGGAAGGTAAGCTGTGCTCCATCTGCCTCCATCTGTACCATGTCAAATGAAGGTGAGTGTCCACATAGCAGAATATCACCCTACTCCTACACAGAGAAAATGAGATGGCAGGGACAAGGATTCTTGCCTAACCTTCCTCCTGACATGCCAGGCTAGAACCTTTGACATTTGGCTTTTACTTAGAGGAATTTTGGTTGGTTTGTTTTTTAGTACGGAAGGGCATTCAATTACGTGACTCCCCACTTGCAGTCTGAAAGTGGTACAGTCCAGAAACACATGTACCACCCAGTGAGAATGAACCATAAAAGGAACAGAACCCACATCAGCAAAGATATGTACCCCCACTGTATGTACCCCAACTATTTCATTAGCTGTCCATCTTGAGGACATCAACTATGAGGTCTTTTAAAATTGCTAGTACTGCCCTGACCTAGATAGCCCAGGCAAGCCTGATTTTGTCAGATCCCAGAAGCTAAGCAGGGCCGGCCCTAGGTGGTATTTGGATGGGTGACCTCCAAGAAATATCAGGGTCGTGACACAGAGGCAGGTGACAGCAAGCCACCTCTGAACATCCCTTGCCTTCAAGCCCCACTAGGGGTCGCCAGAAGTTGCCACTACTAATTTGTCTTCTCAAGATTTCTCCCCTCCAGAATGACATATAGAACCATCACTTGGTATGCACACGAAGCTAGTGACAAGCCTTCAAATAACTGAAAGCAAGGGGAGTGTTGTGGTTAGAGTATTGGACTAAGAGACTTGGATTTAAATTCCCACTGTGGCATGGAGCTGCCAGTCACCTTCTCTCAGCTTAACCTACCTCACAGGAATTTTGCAAGGTTGAAGTGAAGGAAGGGAGATCCATGGAGCACTGGGATTTAAAGAAGGCAGCGGGGATTTCATGACTAGCATAGGATTCTGAGCAATATGGGGGGTTTTTTTAAAAAAAGAGTGGGCTGAATGAGCCACAGCTGTAATTATCTCTCTGAACAATATTTTTTTCAGCTAATCAAGCCAGAGAAGGGCCCTAAACAAAGGAAGCTCCACAGACTAAGAACGAAAATGCTCAAGATGTAAAAGGAAAACGTAAATTATAATTTCCTGGGCGTTCAGATTCATTAATCTCAATTATTCCCTCAGTGGGAGACAGGCAGGCGAGGCTTGGACCAGGCTCCCACTTACAACTCCTTGAATGAGATAATGAGGGCAAGGCCCCAGATGAGCATGGCTGTATTATTAGCTCCTTCCTAGCTGCCCCGCTTGTTAAGTTCTGAGTAGCCGTGTGTCAAAGGAAATCACTGGTTGCCTCACGTCCAGCTCAGCTCCTCCAGTGCCGTGCTGTTAGTGCACATCTTTGCAATACCTAAGGGATGAGTACACCAAGCAGACAGGTCTCTCAACACAATTGCCTTCCCTGTCTCCCTCAGCCTGTGGACAATTTCTCTGGAATGATTACATTTTCACAACCAATCACCACTGTGCCCTGTGCAACAACCCTCAGAATCTTCTTCAACATGCAGGGGGATCCTCAGCAGAAAAGTCAATAAGGAAAGGGTTCCCTAAAGGTAGAAGGATTGAGCACTTCCACTTGAAAGAGAAATAAACCCTTGAGAGACAGTTTAGTGTACTGGCTAGGAGTGCGGGCTCTAGTCTGGGAGAACCGGGTTTGATTCCCCGGTTTGATTCCCCACTCCTCCACATGCAGCCACTGGTGTGGCCTTGGGTCAGTCACAAGTTCTCTCAGAGCTGTCCTGGAAAGAGCAGTTTCTGTCAGAGCTCTCTCAGCCCCACCTAACTGAACTTTCTATTCACTATCAATCACCTCTACTTTCTTAGTTCTGTATTGCTTGCTCTTTTGGAATGCTTAGTGTGCTTGTAATTACGGGAATTCTTCAATAATAACTATTAAATTTACTCTTCATATCTGGAGTCTTCCTACTGTGCAGGACTTTGGTATACAATTAGTTTCTGATATCTGCACCCCTCTGGCCTGGCCTGCTGCCTAGCTAATTTCCCCAAACAACATGGCAGGCCATTGGCGGTAACAATCTGCTTGGCATGCAGAAGGTCCCAGGTTCAATCCCTGATATCTCCAGTTAAAAGACCTGATAGTAGTTGATGTGGAAGAGCTCTGCCTGAGACACTGGAGAGTCAGTGACAGTACTAACTTTGATGAACCCAAGGTCTGTTTCTGTAAAAGGCAGCTTCATGTGGGACATGATGGCAGGTTTGTGGAATTGACAGCAGGACAGATAGCCCCCTCCCCCTGTGGCTCTTTTTGCTCTTGAAAGTGGCATGGGGTAGAAGGGAGGGAAGACTGGAGCCCCTCCTGCTGCCACACTGTATCCTATTTGCCCCCATGCACACTCTTATTAGGGGCCATGGTGGCTCAGTGGTTAAGACGCTGAACTGCAGACCAGAAGATCAGTAGTTCGACAGTTCGAGACCCAAGTGCTGCATGATGGAGTGAGCTCCCAGCTCCGGTCCCAGCTCCTGCCAACCTAGCAGTTCAATAGCAAGAAATTGCAAGTAGATAAATAGGTGCTGCTTCGGTGCGAAGGTAACAGCGTTCCGTGTGCCTTGGCATCTAGTCATGCCGGCTACATGACCACAGAAACTTCTTCAGACAGCACTGGCTCTTCAGCTTGGAAACGGAGATGAGCACCCTAGAGTCGGATTCGACTGGCTTTCGAGCAAGGGAAACTTTGACATTTACCTTTTTACACTGTTTTTAAGCTGAGTCCCAGGCTTAGACATGAAATGTGAGTCAGTTGGAGGACTCTTCAACCCAGCTTGCAGTTCACATACCATGTAAGGAGACCCATAGCATTTCCCAAATGTAAATTGGGAAGCATTTCCCACAACGTCTTTAAATGCTTAACTCTTTTAACATGCTTAAAGTCTGTGTGCAATAAGTGTATCTTGACATGCAGTCTTTTGCTCTGAGTGCACTTTCGGTTCTTGCTTTGTGCTTATGGCACAGCTGCAGTCTGGCTTGCACTCAGCTGGTCAGTGGTTTCACTGATCTCATGGGTGGGTGGTATTACTTGGTAGCAGGGGACTCTTGAGCACAAGCAGTAGCTTCAGATGAACAGAGAATGTGGTGTGTTTGTTTCTCCCTGGCTGCTGGGGCCTCCCCCCAAATGCAGAATTTTGTCTTTGAAGGGCTGGCTGCCTTCTTGGACGCCCACAATGAATGCCCCATCAGTGACATAGGAGGAAAAACATGTACCAGCTCCTAGAAGATGGAGGAATAGCATTGCTCAAGACTCTTTGTGTTAACTACAAGGAGGGGGTTTAAAAGGAATAGTCAAGCGCTGCGTTTGCTTTGGTGACCTTTATCTCTGACATTCAGAGAAAGGAAACCCAGCCCCTCCTCGCAGAAGATCTCATTGTTAATACACGAACATGAATATGATTCAATTAACCCCATGGTGCCCAGTACGAAGAAGCAATTTGAGCAGGAGCCTCCAGTCTTCTGGCAAACGTTTTCTCACCCCCTGAATGAGTTTCTACATCTCAGCTGCTCCACTGAACCATGGGGAGGGATGGTGGTTTCTTCTGTGTTCAGGGCGCAGCTGACAGGAGTCTCTGTACCTTTATTATGAGTTATAAATAATAAACACAATAAATGCTCTATAAACAGCACAGGATTTTTGCTTTTTTTTTTTCTTGTCTGTGTTGCAGACCAGGCCTTTTGGCCCTACTATGAATCCTATGAATTCACATTTTATATGACAGAAACACTTTCCCCATCTGTGCTGGTGCTTGACATGGAAAGTGCTGCAAAGCAAAGGGAAGACTGTTTACTGTACTAGCGCTGCCAACTTTCCAAATAGTTGCTGTAGCTGTGCCTTTAGCATTAGCTTGTTGAGCACACAAAAATGCCCTATCCTATGTCAGCCCATTGGCCTCTAAAGGTCAACATTGCCATCTCAGTCTGGCTGCAGCTCTTCAGAGGTCTTTCACATCATCACCTGATCCATTCAATTGGGAATTGCAGGGATTGAACCCGAGGCCTTTTGCACACTAAGCAGATGTTCTGCCATTGAGCCATGATTCCTCCCTGTGCTCACCACAGACATTAGCTGATGAGGCTTCCTTCCATGCTCTGCAAAATCCTACTCGCCAGTTTCTGCACATCAGGCTGCTATTAAAGGCACCAAAGCTGTTTTTTGGTCAGCTAGTGATTCCATTCTGGAAGTCCACATTCACCCCTCGTGCAGCTACAGCGAACTTAGGGCTGCCAAGTCCCCCGGTAGGGCGGGGGAAACACCGATTTTTAGTGCTTTCCCCCGCTTTTTCCAAGTTGGCCACCGGGGGGACAAAATGGCTACCTTAAAAGGGAAATGTCTGCAGAGAGCCTGCCCTGCAGTAAAAAGCCTCACCAGACATTTCCCCTTTAAGAAGTCAGCAAGAGAGCTTCCACAGCAAGAGAGGTCCGCCCAGAGATTAAGGAGGGACTGAAGGAGCTGCTTTTGCATGTGGCTGGCAACGTTGCTGTAGTAAGTTTCTCTTCCAGCTCCTTTCCTTCTCTCTCCCTCTTTCTTTTTTCTGTCTGTCTGTCTGTCTGTCTCTCTCTCTGTCCCCATCCAGCAGAGGTCTATCAGTGGCTATTATAGCCACAAGGTCTAAATGGAAGTAAGTGCCTCTGCCAGTTTTTTTTCCTTCTCTCTCTCCCTCTTTCTTTTTTCTCTCTGTCTGTCTGTCTCTCTCTCTCTCTCTGTCCCCATCCAGCAGAGGTCTATCAGTGGCTATTATAGCCACAAGGTCTAAATGGAACACTTTGTCTGGGGCAGTGATGCTCTGTATTCTTGGTGCTTGGGGGGCAACAGTGGGAGGGCTTCTGGAGTTCTGGCCCCGCTGCTGGACCTCCTGAGGGCACCTGGTATTTTTGGCCACTGTTGTGACACAGAGTGTTGTACTGGATGGGCTGTACTGGATGGGCCGATCCACTGTGGCTTCTCTCCTGTTCTTATGATATGAAAATCATATTTAGCACTTGTGTAGCACTTAGTGCTTCATATTCTGCCGAGATGAGGAAGGATTCAGTAGGGCTGTTGCTCAGTGATAGAGCATCTGCTTGACATGCAGGAGGTATCAGCTTCTTCAGCTAAAAAAGGATCAGGTCATAGGTGACATTAAAGATCTCAGCCTGAGACCCTGGAGAGCCACTACCAGTCTGAGTAGTCAATACTGACCTTGATGGACCAATGGCCTGATTCAGTATTAGGAAACTTCATGAGTTCATGTGTCAGCATGTGGAAGCAACATCACAGGATGTGACATCACAAAATGATGTCACTTCCTTTCTCCTGGCTCCACCCCCAAAGTCTCCTGGCTCCACCCCCAAAGTCCCCAGATATTTCCCAAGTTGGACTTGGCAGCCCTAAGCGAACTGCAGATCCGTCATGCAACATGTAGACTTCCCTGTATATTTATACACACACATCTAGTCAAGGCATGTAAAAGTGTCTGTGGCATGCAACAGTAAAGCATTGTGCCTGCTGGCCCCGCCTCCAGGTGTCTGCACATACTGCAGGAAGCCCCCATATATACATATAATTATACAAGCATAGGCTCCTTCATACAGTAGAGAATGCTGCAAAAAGTAACTCCATAGAGCTGCTTCTCTGTGTACGATGGAGGGGCTCACAACAGACATTCATCTGTATGTGCAAATTTTCAGAGGTGGGACCAGGAGGTGCAACCCCACCTCTTCTATGTACATAACGCAATTTTGAATGTCTCATCAGCACAGCTGCAATCCCCTCTTCACCCTACACAATACTCCCCAAGAGCTTTGCAGTGTCTACGTGGCAAGAATATCTGTCATGTAAACTGTGAATCAGCTAAGTGTGTGTCAGATCACATATACTATTAACAGATGACGTTACGTAACACTACTGCTTTTATTGTACAATGCAAAATACTGAAACCTGACCAAAGATCCTCCTTAGTCTTTTGTCGGCATGGCCATTCTACTTCAGTTTTGATGGCATTCATCTCTAGTCCTTTTGGTCTGTAACAAGCCCACCTGATCTGCTAAACTCAAGCCAGTCCTTGTCTAAGAAACAATTGCCAAGAAAATGGTGTGAGCTTCAGTTGGGGGGGGGGGGGAGTGCGAGGTAAACGAAGCAAGACTGGGCAGGAGAATAGCCAAGAGAGAGCCATTTTACATCACTGATTTTTATTCCTGGCCTACAATGGCCATCTAGTTTGGCCTCAGAAAGGTATAGTCCTAGTACAAAAGAAATGACTCAGCTGGACATGCTGGGCTCCATAACTATAGGATCTCTCGGTCTGGGGCAAGTGTGCTCTGTATTCTTGGTTCTTGGGGGGGGCGGGCAGCACCTGGGGCGATTTCCCACTAGCGTTTGTCCTGGGTTTGCTCTGATGCTTGCTCAGGAGCTTCTGGTTGATTTCCCACCAGTTGTTCCAGGCTCACAGTTTGATCAGGAGTATCGCAACGCTGCTCCGGAGCTTCCCTGGAGCAAGAAAATCCTGTTTTTAGAGGATTTTCCTGTTAGCTCCGGTGGAGAAGTCGAGATGAAAACACGCCAACTCGCCTGCCCTCCATCTGGCCCACCCCGTGGTGGGCGTTTCTTCAAAAAAAATTGAAATGAGCCCTGCTAACGTAATATCGAAATGATGAGGCAGCGAGATAAGGACCCACCACAGGGACTGTGTCAGCGAGGAGGATTTGCTGGGCTTTTCGGTAGCAGGAGCTGGGCGCCATTGGCTCGAGAGCCCCCAGGCTCGTGGATGACCGCTGCCCTGTGTCTGGGGTGCCCCAGCCACAGCCCCTGCAGAGCAGGTGGGGGGTGCTTCCCTCCAGAAACCCACGGGGGAGCGGCAGCGAGTGGGTGGGCGGGCCAGGGACGCAACTCTTTCGCCCCACTCTCTAGGTGCGCTCCTCCAGGCCTCACGCTAGACTGTCTTCCCCCCCCCCTTTTTTTTAAAAAGAACCTCTTATTTCATTATATCGAAATAACGAAATAGTGATGCAGCAAGGGAAGACCACACCATTGTTTTCTTTGTATAATATTATGGGGGGAACTTTTTCTTCGGGGCTCCCATTCAGTGTGCAGAGGAGGGAGACTGGGCTGCCATTGCTGCTGCTCCTCCTCAGCTGTCGCCGCCGCCACCACCACTGGAGAAGAAGCCCTGAAGGAACCGCGACTCCCCCCCTGGCTCGCACTCACACCTAGCATACAGCGCCCTAAGTGCTGCTGCTCCTGCAGCCAGCAGCAGGATGGATGGAGGACAGCAGCCAGAGCGTGTGGGAGGGAGACGGGAGGCCAGTCCACATGCTGCTCCACGGCTGGGGAGCTCCACCAAGGAAGTTTTTCCAGCAAAAAAACCTTCATAAGTATCATAACACAATTTTAAAATAAAATTGCAGAAAAAGTATCCTCGGTGGAGGGAACTGCGTGAATGGGTTTCTTCAAGTGGCATGACGAAAGATTTTTTTGATCCGTAAAGTAAGGCAGTAATGCATACAAATAAACAAGGGAAAACCGTCTTACTGGCACCAGTATTTTATCTTTCAAATGGGCCACATTTCATTATAACAAAATTGCAATGCGTATAGGGCACCATGGCTGTAAAGGCTTTATCCACCATTTTGTGCCTGAGATCCTGCTGGCAACATGCCCAACATTTTGATGATAGAGCAGACACGCCACCAATCACAGTGCTAGGCCGTATAGTCAACCAATCATTGTGCGGCAAGCAACAGCAGTGGGAAAATTTGAATAGGAAGGAGGGAAGTATTGAATTCTGGGAAGAGGAAGGCAACTATGGACATCTTAATCCAGACACCATTAGGATAAATGATTCTGTTCAGCCAAGATACCATTGAGCCCAGCACAGCTATCTTGCCTTAATCTTGCCTGACAGAATGAGCTCTCAACTTGTAACTGAAGGGTGTTACTCCAATAAATGCTTTTTCATTCCTGCTGTCCTTATTTGGAAAGGCTTCGGCTCTGAGTGCCTCTCCCAAACATGTTCCTCCTTACCTCAAGCCTTCTCCTCCAAGCCAATCCAGAGGCTTGTTTCTGATGAGCACCGCCACCACCTCTCTCTCCACTGTTGGTAAATAAAACATCCTCTGACTCCCTATAACAAGAGCCATTTCTCACTCTTCCGGCTTGGGCTTGGCTTCGGTGGCATACCCTGAAAGCACAGCCTGTCAAACCCAGTTTTGCATCCCCTCTGCATAGGAAAAAAAAGTAGCCAGCGTCATGCCACAAAGGGTTACATAAATTACACTGGCCACTATAGTATGAGCCATAGAGCATTCTCTTTGCAAAGCTCCCAGCCAGCCGCTTTTGCCATCAGGAAAATTAAATTATTAATTTCCTTGTGGATATAAAAATATCTGTTCTTGCGCCGGGTAAAATGGCAGGTTCCGATTTTTACCATCCAGTCTTTGCTGGGGGTCCCTTCCAAGTTAAAATAACATGGCAATGGCAGCCTTATTAAGTTAAGGAAGAGCCAGAATACATAAAGGACCGGGGAGGGGGGGGATAAGATCTACAAAGGTGTCTTTCCAAATATACTGATGAGATAGCAATTGATCTTTTGAAAAGCAAAGACATACATACTTACAAATCCTCTAAAAGATAATGGGATGGATCCAAGCATCTACACATGGAGGGAGTTCATGAATGGGGATCACTCCCAACTTCCCCTTCCAACAGTAGCCCCCGCAGACTGCTGCTGAGGGTTGGGGGAGCCTACAAAACAATATACCATGCAGGGTGGGGTTGGGGTGCGACAAGAAGTAAGAATTGGCAGGCGTTTTGCGGGAGGTGCAAGAGGCTGCTGGGAGAAGGAAAGAGCAGGAAAGCTCTGGTTTTGTGGGTGGAATGAGTGCGCAGAAGCTCAGATCCAACCCAATAATTACAGTCATAATGCCTCTGAAAAGCAGCAAATGGATTTCACTTGTCATTTCATAGTCGACAGTTTCCCCCTGCAGTCAAGAGGCTGAGCTCTGCTGTCTACTGATGGCTCATGGGGAAGAAGCAGGAATCGCATTCTTAAAGCTAATGCCGCCCCATGAAGAGTGGTTTCCCACTCCTCCTTTCTCCCACTCCACAGGAAGCTGCCTCTGCTCCATTATCTGCAGGGAACATGTTCTAGCCTAATATCTAATGATTTCCCAGCAGAACTGCGTCCAACTCCCCCTTTCCAATTACCAATTATTTAGGGACGGTGACGCACAACAAGCCAACTCTTTTTAAGCTTGAGCGGGCCCAGGGCATCCATAACAGGCCCAACTTTTCCTCCAAGATCTTGCAGCTGCAGTCATCCGAATGATGTGGTTGAGTCATAAAGTTTCATGGAGCACATTTGATTTAGGTCAGGGCAGGCTAATCTGAACAAAAACATCCCCATAAATTCGGAGGGGGAAAAAACTAACAAAACATAGAAGTAATACCTTCCATTTCCCATAGCCAAAGGCCTGGAAACATTTTACAAGTTTTGCAAGCATGAGATGTTGGCAAGTTGGCCCACACGTCTCCCTTTTAGCCTGTATCCAAGTGTCGCCGGTATGAAGAGTGTCCTCTCAGCTGTCAGTTGGTCATTTGTGACCAATTGCCAACATCTGTTTATATTCCAGAATTAATGGGAAACAACAGAAAGGCTGAGGTCTTACGCAAACTTAAGCAGCACCCAAGTACATGTACCGCCTCTAGACATCAGTGGGACATAGTGCTTAGGAAATATGCATAGGAATGCCCTATTCACTAGCCAACCACACAACACTGGCTAATTTGCAGATGGGGCTACTTCCCCACTGGGACCAATCGTCAGCTGCAGTTCCAAGCAACCTACATATTTAGGTTCTATAGTTGTGACAGATAAATTGGTGTGTCGAACACATGAGTGCCAATATATGGCACATCATGAAGCAGCCATATGATTGCGGCACCATATGTCTGTGTTACCCATATATCCATATGCCTCACAAAATTGCTGAATGTCTAATAAATGCCAATGAGATAAGAGTGTGTATTCAGTGGCAAGCAGGTGGTAATATGCCCAGATGTCCATTCTGCCTGAGTGCCAAAGGAAGCATGACCAGACCACCAGGCTGGTGCAGACAAGGAGGAACTCAGGCAGATCATGAGAGGGAGGAATGGCTGCACCAGTGCTTAGTTCTTGTGGCCCTTTCTTACATGCCGATAACCACTTTGGGGTCAGGAAGCAATTTTCTCCAGGCCAGTTTGGCCAGGGATCCTGGAGGTTTTTTGTCATCTTCTGGGCATGGGACGGGGTCACTGGGGGGTGGGGGGGAAGTATTTGTGAATTTTCTGCCTTGTGCAAGGGGTTGGACTAGATGACCCTGGAGGACCCTTCCAACTCTATGATTCTATGAAAGGCCGGGGTGTCAAACACCATGCAGGATCCAATAAGGGGGTGAAAAACAGCCGCAGCAATTTGGTATGTTGCCCAGGATGTCAAAGCACCCCACACAAAGTATTATGTGCCACTCAGATGCACATCAAAGAGCTGCATGCTGACTTCACCCCCTCCTGCACTGTCAACTCCTTGTCTTTCCAAATGACTCAGTAAGAGTTGCTTAGGAGAGGAGTCAGCTCTTACAGCTCCCTCCAATTTCTTCTCCAGAAACGTTCCCTTTAGCAGAGGAGGGGTGGGGGGCAAAAAGCAGCAATTACACACTTTTCTACAGTCCTGTCACTCTTTCCCCTCCCTGCCAATGCCTCGCTCTTAACATTTTCCTGGATTCTTTAATGAGGAGTATGGGGGGGGGGGGAATACTCTCCTGGATGACACACAGATTATTTTTGCTTTTTACTTTTTTGTTTGTATGTTTCTATGCCACCGTTCTGTCTCCGAAAGGCACTGTTGCTGATGCAGATAATCTGATGTGAGCTAATTTAGGAAGTATCAGATCAGAAGTCACTGCAATGAAATGCTGGTTCTGTAATCTCAGCGTCATGTTATCCACAATCTGCCATATTTGGGACAATTTGTTATGACACAACAGAAGGGAATGAGCCTGTTTTCTACATGCATGGGCAAAAGTTTGCAACATGAAAAAAAAACAACCACCTATGGAAATGTTATATTTGCAACAATGCAAGGGCCTTGCCTTCTCATTCCAGCCTTCTCATTCAGATAGTTTCAGTGGGTAGCCATGTTGGTGTGCAGTAAAGCAGCTAGATTTGAATCCAGTAGCACCTTGGAGACCAAAGAGATTTTCGGGGCATGAGCTCTCCAGAATGGCCCATGACGCACACTCTGCTTACTTATGATTTGCGGAGCTTTCAATCTGCAACTTTCTGAATCAACTTCAATTATTTCTTCAGCATCTCCACTTTCTCTTTGGAATAACTAGTGTTGTCCATTGGATGAAGTTTTCACACACCAGGCAATACTGTGCATTCTCTGATGAAATGGCTATGCGTCACCAATGTCGTGTGGTTGGAGACGTCAAAGCTCTGTCATTCCCCTATACCCCATTTTTTTGGTATGCGTGTGTGCTCTAGCAATAGTGCACTAAAAGAAGAACCCTTTCCCTTTTGTTGCATCTGCGCACTCAGGATCAGCCAGCTGGTCCCCGGAAGGCCTGCTCCTTCCTCCATAAGCAGGGATCCTGTTCCTTTCTCGGGTGTACACCAAGCACACAAAACCCCTTTGATCGCTGGCAACATGTGAGTGTGTGTGCAAAGTCACCTGCAACTCAATGATGCTTTGCATGCAGCCAGCTGTTGGCCATCCCGGAGGACTTTCATGGCAGGAGACTAGCAGAGGTGAGTTTGCCATTGCCTGCCTCTGCATAGCTAGCCTAGTATTCTTTGGATGTTTCCCATCTGACCAGGGCCAGCCCCACTTCCCAGATCAGAGGAGACTGGGCTAGCAGCAGATAAACATGTTCTGGGGCTGCAATTTGCATGAGGGAAGAGTCCTCTGGCAGAAGCCCTGGAGAGCTTTTTTACCCGCTCCGTTGGTTCTTCTGAAGAAGTGAGCAGTGACTCACAAAAGCTCATATCCTGCCACATACTTTGTTAGTCTTTAAGATGGTGCTCGACTCTCGCCCTTTTCATGTACCACCTTGTTAATAATTTAAGGCACGGCATACCATAATGAAAAAAAGAGGTTACAAAAGTAAAGGACGTTGCAGTTTAAAAAGGAGGTGATACCTACAATAATGACTGCAATAGACTATAATACGAAGATTTATAGACATAACCTCCCAGGCTGTTCCATTATGCTACCGTTCTAAGCCCTTTGTAAAAATGTCCTCCTGAAAATTCCTGTTTTGCACATTTTGGGAAATGAGAAATACGGGGGGGCCCCAACCATTCCACAAGGTAGGAACCACCTCTTTACCCATTTGCAGGGTGGCACCTTCGGAAGCTCCTGCCAACCTAGCCATTCGAAAGCAAGAAACTGCAAGGAGATAAACAGGTACCACTTGGGTGGGAAGGTAACAGCGCTCCGTGCACCTTGGCTCTTTGGCTTGGAAACAGAGATGAGCACTGCATCCCTAGTGTCGTATTTGACTGGCTTTCAAGCAAGGGAAACCTTTACCTTTCCCTACCTTCAGTAGGCTTTTCTCAGATGAATGATGTTGTCATGGCAGGGCATAGCAAGAGAGGCAGTCTTGCAAGAGTATCGGTCCAAGGGCACTAGGCTTTGTAGGTGATAACCACAGCCTTGTAAGTGATCGGTAACCATACTTTCAGTCTGTTCACCTGTAAAACAACTCACAAAATAGCTCCCCAACATCACCACACTAGCTCTGTTTATCTTCTCACCACTTTAATCAGATAAAAAGTGGTACAAAGTACCTGGACTCTTACAGCCAAACTCTGCTCACTGCTTCTTTTGGGTATTTCAGAATCTGTGGAAACTTGCACCTGTTGAAGTCTTACCTGTCATGCAGCCATTCAAGGCACAGGTTTTCTGCAACTGTCCCATCTTATTCCCTGATTATTAGTGTCGCAGAAACCCACAGGTGTTTGTATTCTTACTAATTTGATTTCTGACCCTGTTTTCATGGTTTCTTAGAAACTCCCACAGACCCACAAAAAAACCCCAACCTCATAAAAGAATGAAAGCTACAATTTTAATGGAAGAGTTTCCAAATAAAACAGAATAAACTGGAAAATGGGATCTATATTGATCACTAAAACCAAATGCTTTTGCAAGTACATGAAAATGACTGCTGAGCTTGGTGTGGATATATATATATGTTCCAAGAATGTTAGGTGATCTGAGACCTTCTCTGCTCCCTTTTGTAATTACCACAGCATCCATGGATCTTATCATGTCCAGTTTTCTGGTTCTCCTCTTTCTGCATTATCAGCTAGATATACACCTGGCAGCAGCTGACAGGTCCAGCAACGAGGCAACAAAGAATTATCCCTCACTTATGAAAGAGACAAGAAAACAGCAGGAGAACAGTATTAGGACAAACTGACCACCCACTCTATCTTCAGATAGTGTGATGTCTCTGATCTATAGAACTATTCCAGGCACAATACCCTCCTGACGTCAGCTATGGGGAGACAGCAAGGTAGCTTTCATGCAGTCAGAGCCCTAATACAATAAGGACATTGTCTTCTGTGAGCAAACAACCTTTCTAAAGACAACAGAATAATTAAAAGGTACAATCAATTCCTGTTCCATTCCCAAACTGCACCCACCTTCCAAAAAAAGAACTAGAATCCACAAAGGCCATTTGCTACTGGTATGGATGCTGGAGTTTCATTTCAGACCTGCAGCTGTTCCTCAACCCACATGGATGATGAGGGCAGTTAAAGCCCCTCCCAGCTCCATACTTTTAGACAGATTTGGGGTGCTGCAAGAAGCCTAGGAGCGATTTCACAGGAGCGATTTCACAGGATCTTTCAGTACCAAGGCTCAGCTACACGGATGTACTTCCATTTCAAATGACACTATTTTCTTTTTGCAAATCCTGTAGCATGTTCAGCTTTTTAAAAAAAAATGTATTGTGGTCAGAGGTTTTGAGGGCTCTACCTTATTCATATCTGATACAGGAGACTCAAGCATACAAAAATTCATGTCAAAATGAATTTGCTACAGGCAGCATTGGCAAGATCATGTTGTTGGGTGAGATACCGATATCCTATGGTTGCTGTAGTGCTGAAAGAAAAGAGCCCTGAGGCAAAAGAAAAAAAGAAAAGAAAAATGCATGGCATTATGGTGATTGTCAGCTGGATACAAACGTGGTGCTTGGGGGGGGGGGCAACAGTGGGAGGGCTTCTAGTGTCCTGGCCCCACTGGTGGATCTCCTGATGGCACCTGGTATTTTTGGCCACTGTATGACAGAGTGTTGGACTGGATGGCCCACTGTCCTGATCCAACACTGGCTTCTCTTATGTTCTTAAACTCCTATAATCAGAAGGCGTTCATTGGAAGTGCATCTTCCTCATCTCCCAGGAGCTCTCTGTACCCAAATAAAGCAACTGCCGAGTGTCAGGGATCCTCCTGAACAGTATGCCACGCAGCACAGGATGTTGGAGTAAAGAGGAGGAATCTGTGTACGAAGAGTGATGGAGGCTACTTTGTCCTCTCCCCCCCCCCCTTCTTATTCCATGTTTAAGAGGTCCACCAACCCTCAGTAACAGCTTTACTGAGAGCTGCTGGGAAAACAGAAGCTACGGACGATCTGTGTCTGCAAACACCTTCAGGTCACTGTAATTTGGACCAAACCTCTGTTTTCTTGAAGCAATCTAGTTCACCGGATAAAGAGACATTCAGAAACCACAGCATCACTAGTGTCTCTTCTCAACAGCTGCACAAGGAAATGTCGACCAAAGTTTGAGTCCAGTGGCACCTTTAAGACCAACAAAGTTTTATGCACAGTATAGGCTTTCATGTGCAAGCACAAACAACATTTGGCGCACCTTTAAAAATGTAGCAATGTTTTGCACACCTTTAAAAATGCAGCAATCTTTCAGGATTTGAATTATCACCCTTTGCTTTTGAAAATCAATGCTGAGGAATATGCAAATCTGCCTCTTTAATTTTTATAGCAGTCATGCTATGTTATTACTGCCATCGACAATAATAAAACCAAATTTTATAATTTTACGCTTTCTTGTCTCAAAATTGCTAAATACGACAGAATCAACAAAAATAAAAAGAACAGATGTTTTCCAAACCCATCTGCATAAGCTGGATCCACCTGAGAGATTCCCCCCCCCATTTTTGCAGCTGCCATTGCATTTCTACTTTCACTCTACTAAACTGTTCTGACAGATACGCTAATAGAGTGCTGATTTACATCCCACAAAAAGGGATGACATAGAAAGCAGCAAATGCCAGAAACATTGCTGCTCTGTGACATGGAACGGGCTGTGAAGCCAAAACAATGCGGGAGAGCTGCCCAGAGCACAACCTGACCCTTTGATCTATTTATAACTTGTTTGGGTTACTTTTTGAGAGTTCAGCCTCTGTTTGCAAGAAACAGGTAAAGGTTTAATAGACAAAAGCTAAGGTTCCCCACTTCGATGGGCTTTCTCTTGAGTTTCATTTCTGGAGTCAAAGGACAGGGCTAGCCTATAGGTGCACAGGACCGGAAGGAAAACGCATTGGAGTAACTAAAATTATCCTGCAGCTCTTGGGTTTTGTTTTGTTTCAACATTTTCCTAGAGAATTAACCTTCCGGGATATAGCTCGCTGTCAGTGTCAAGGCCTCCAAGTGACGTCCCTGATAGGGACAAGAAAAGCTAACTTCCTCATTCAAATATTTATTCCAGGCAGTATGTGCGCACATGCCAGTAAATCCAGGTTTACTGGATATAAGGTCACCATGGAACTTTCTCTACAAACATGACCTTGAGGTCCTGCCCCCTCTTGTCTCATGATGACCTGTGTGCTTACACCGAGGCCGCCTCAGGATATATTACTCCTGAATGATCCTGTCATGACAGAAGCACATGGAAATAGAGAATTTAATGACTCAGCATGCACAGAAGATCAGATATAGACAACAGGAGAAGATCAAGTGTTGATCAAAGACTATCTTTTGCATCAAAGGAGGGCCAAGATGAAGTGTCAGTTAAGGTGATACTTCTCTCTTAGAAATACCACCATCACCTTGCAGGCCGCTGCTGGAAGGCAAGAGTAAAAGCAGTTAGGTGTTTTTGTCTGCCTGGGGGGAAATATCCAAATGATTGGTGAAGGTAGTTGGACACTGGGTTTACTGACAAGAGTTGCTTCTCAAGGGAATAGCATGTGAGCAAGTATGACTAAACTGGCTTTTATAGTGACCAACATTTGAAAATCTAAGCAATAACTAGGTTCTTCTGCCTTGTCTTGAAGTTCCACAATCCTACTTGAAGCCAAGTAAACCAGTTTAATTTACACTTCCATTAATTAGTTAAAGCAAACGAACAATCTCTGTCACCAAAATGTATCATCAAAATGTATCATCAAACATGTCACCAAAATGTATCATCAAACATGATAAAATAAAACAGGGAAGATGCTTTTCTTGCATATTTTTGCCCATTGTAGCCTCCATCTGTTTTTGTTTTTTGTGTAGAGTTGTAAGCAGGCAAAAAATAAGAACCAGTGGTCCATCCAGTCCAGCATCCTGTCTCATATAGTGGCCAGTGAGTTGCTGTTGAGGAATATTGTTGTTTTTTAGAGAGGGCCTTATTTCCCTAGCAACTGGAATATATGCATTATCAAACCAATTTAAGTAATCCATTGGCTTTGCTTGCCCTCATTGATATCATCATGAAGGCCAATCTGATTAGCTAGATGGTGTTCTAATATAATCCCGTGTACCATGTGATCTCTTCTGAGCTTGGATAACTTGAGGAGAAAGAAAGCACAAGGCAAAAAAAAAACCATCTGGAAAAGTTTCTATCTCCTGAAAATCTCCTTTCACCTCAACACCTCTCCTTTCACCAGCAGAGCACTGGTTTAAACACTGTGGTTGAATTGCTTCCAAAATCCTCTTCTTCAGAGCCACTGTTTCAGTTAGGGTTGCCATCCTCCAGGTGGGGCCTGGAGATCTCCCGCTTTTACAACTGATCTCCAGCTGACAGAGATCAGCTCCCCTGGAGAAAATGGCTGCTTTGAAGGGTGGACTCTATGGCATTGTACCATGCTGAGGCCCCTCCCCTCCCCAAACCCCACCTTCTCCTGGCTCCACCCCCAAAGTCCCCAGGTATTTTCCAACCTGGACTTGGCAACCCTAGTTTCAGTCCAGTTCAGAACCCCTGCAGGCTTCAGCTGTTTTTCTGTAACAATAATATATGCATTGGCCCTGAGTGTGCTGGTTTAGTTCAACCCAACTTTAGTTTTTTCTCTAAATAAGTATAGGTAGAAGCTGTCCAGATAGGACACAACCCACAATTCCCCCCTATTAAGCTTCCTTGGTATACTCCCTTATGGCTGGCACAGTAGGGTTGCCAGATCTGGGTTGGAAAATACCTGGAGACTTTGGGGGTGGATCCAGGAGAGGGCAAGGTTTGGGGAGGGGAGGGGCCTTAGCATGGTACAATGCCATAGAGTTCACCCTTGAAAGCAGCCGTTTTCTCCAAGGGAGCTGATCTCTTATCAGCTGGAGATCAGTTGCAAAAGCAGGAGATCTCCAGGCCCCATCTGGAGGCTAGCAATCCTATGGCACAGGCAGCCACTGAGTTGAATCCAGAGTAAGCCAGAGTAAATGTAAGAATTCTTTCTTATTGGAGGAAATGCTTAAAACGTCCCCAGGATATCCTAGGTGTCCAAAGTTTTATATTGCTTTTGAAATCCTCCAAAAGATTAGGTGACCACCTGACCTCTATTTTACTGAAATACTCAATTCCAGATGATGTATGGGACAGTGAAAGTCAAAAGTCCAAACTGAAGGAATGGGTATTTAACAAGGATGGGCTTTTGAACCGCGAAGCGGTGGTAAGTTGCCATACAGCCCCCTTGTATAGGATTTTAAAAAGAGATCACTGTAGGACTGTTTACCTTGAGAAACTAACTACCCTTGATCTAAGAAGGGCTTTTACCGCCCTAAGGTTTCATGCCATATTTTCAATGGTCTGTACTGGTCGCTTCTTGGGCTCCCCTGCTGTCTCTAGAATATGTCAGTGTGGCGTAGGCGAAGTGGATGATGTCGAGCATTATATTATGAGATGCTCTTGGCATGAATCACTTAGGCAAAGGTTCATTTGCCCCATTATACCTCTGCATAATGGAATTTCAGATCTGGACATGACTGTTTTTTTGCTCTCTGATAATGACACATATATTACCAGCAGAATGGCGCTGTTTGCACTGGCGGCAAAAAAGATAAGACTAAGTCTGGGATTTACAGCAAGTTACTGAAGGGCTTATCCCATTTTGGTGTATAATGTCTGTTGTATTTTGTTTTATTTGTTTTATTTTATTTTGTTTTGTTATGGCCAATGGCCAAGACAATAAACTTGACTTGGCTTAGCACTGAGTTGAATCCCACATGGCCCACAGGTTGTGCAATGACTGCTGGGCTGGATGGAAGTTTGCAACTGCTAGCTGTTCCTGTACCTCTTCCTAAACACAGGGACTTCTTACAAACTCATACTACATGGGGTTAAACCAAGCATCCCCCAAAACATGCTTTTAATTTGTGTTTGCAATAAAAAATTTTTTTACTCAAATGCCCATAATTATCTGATTACCCTAGTTCTGTCTTCTTAGAGATCCATCTTTTTGACAGGCTCATTTCCATAATGAACACTAGTGCTATTTCCCAAGTTCTAGAACTCTTACAAGAACACACACAATGTTCTTTTAACTTAGCTTTGCTCCTCTTCATAATTAGCTGAAGCTGGGAGAGAAAGTATTTTGTTAGCCACAGTTTATCCAGCTGAAATGCCTTCATAAGCAGAGAAGTTTGGGGGGGGGGGCAACCATAGTGGCATTTCTAAGCTACCTTTTGCCTGTCCAGCTGTAGATTTTTCCTATGATTAATTCAGAATGAGCCTAACCGAAGGCAGTGACAAATAACCTTCCTGCCTTAGTGGAATTTTCCTGTTCATGAGAGAGGGAAAGACAGACAGGAGCGCAAACATTTTTCTTATGCCGTTTCAAGTCAGACCCCCCACATTTAAACACAACAGTCACTTTGCCATTCTCAACATTTATCTCTTGGCTGTGGCTGCACTGAAATTTTATACAATAACATTTTTTTCTGATGCGAAACAAGGAGTTTTCAGGGACCCAAAGGGGGAGGCTAATAAGTAAGTAAAATAGCATGCTTGTTTCTCCCCCAGCACTACAGGTGGGGGACACAGAAAACTCAACTGTGCCACTATTGGACAGATACTCATGGTACCAGTTGCCCTGCAGGGCCAGAGCTGATTGGAGCAGCCCAGCAGAGAGTGTCAGCACAGTTCCAATGCAAGGGTTACATTCTGCCCCACAAGGAGCAGCCTACCATGGAGACACCACCCCCCCCCCAAGGCAAACTGGGAACTGCACACCCTGCAAAAATGTCTCATGCAGAATTCTGGTGGTCACTTGCACTGTGACACCAGTCTCAATGCTTCACTTTATTCCCCTTGTGTTTCATTGACCTCTGCAGGTGGGTATCCAAAAGGGCAGGGCCAGGAAGGGCTGCATGATGCACTATGACCAACAGCTGCAGTGAAGAGCATGGATTCACTGCTCTGCTGCAGCCCTTCAACTCTCTTGTTCCACCTGTATCATCTCAAGCTGTTCAGCCAGTGGTCCTGATGGCAGAGTTATCCAGGGCTCATATTGTAGCAGGAGCTCTTTTGCATATTAGGCCACACACCCCTAATGTAGCCAATCCTCCAAGAGCTTACAGAGCTCTTCTTACAGGGCCACATCAGGGGTGTGTGGCCTAATATGCAGAGGAGCTCCTGCTACGAAATGGGCCCTGGAGTTATCCCTTTCATGAGATGCACTGACTGGGACAGCTCTACCTGTGACTCCGTGGTCTTTCAGAGCAACGCAGCCAAGTGCAATAAGGCACAGGAGCCTTCCTAAAACAGGGGAAGTGGCAGCCCCATTTATTTGGCTTGGTTCCCATTTCCCTGATGCAGTTTTAATAGCTGCAAAAATTGCTGTACAGCCATGTCTCTGATTGGGGCTCAGCACATTTGTCTCAGTTACCACCCCTCTGTTCTTTGCTTACTTCTGCTGCCTTCAGCACACCATTAGTGCTGGGAGGGTGGCCTGGGGGGGGAGCACAGGCACACTCTTTTGTGAGAGGGTCTCCTGGTTGCACAACCCACACGTCACTGCTTGCATCTGATAAACCAGAGCAGCTTGCATAACATGGGGCCGGGGGTGGTGGTGGACATAACTGAGGCAAATGGGAGGAGGCGGTGTGAGCTCCTGGACTGCAGGAGTGCATTGGTCCATGAGGCCTCACTGGTAAAAAATGATGGGCACGTGGTTCAGCCAATTAGCATTGCAGCCCATTTCCCATGATGATGTGTGATGGGGCAGTGCTTCAGGACTGTGACAGGATTGCCTTGGATGAGGGCATAATTATGTGTACCCTTCTTGTTGCTGCCCCAGTGCTTGCATTCCCATTGCCTGGCAAAAGGCTGGTGATCCCACTTCCCAGTCTGGCTATGGTCCAAACCCTCAGAAGGTAGAGTCTTGGTTGATCCATCACGGGTCCTGTGCTGAGTGAGCTATGGGAGCATGAAAATGTTGTGGTTGGCTTGGCCATGCGTTCACTTGACAAAAGGGAACCTGATCGTAGGTGCGGTTATGGAACTCAGTAGAGCATGTTAACTCCAGGGATCCTGCAGCTCATGCCACCAGCATCCTGAGGGATAAAGGGGCATTGTTCATTCCCCCTGCCTTCTAGCTCTCTGTATGTGGGTGATGGCAACATGATGTCAAATGGCTATGACTGTATCAGTGGTTGGTGGTTGGCTGCACCTATGTTATCTTGGAGGTGCCGCTGGACTCAGACTTCATTCTCACATCTGTTTGGTGACTCTTGTATTTGTATGCTAATTTACTGCCATTCATAGATCTTACCAACTGCCTTAATCCAATCTCAGCTATAAGCACCCAACTACTTATGCATTTTGACCCTAACTAGCCCTTCCTGGCAACCTACCCCACCTTCTCTCTACCTATGTGTAGGGAATTCGGTTTCACTGTATCTGAAGAAGTGTGCTTGCACATAAAAGCTTATGCCTTGAATAAAATTTTGTTGGTCATAAAGGTGCCACTGGACTCAGACTTTGTTCTGCACTTTCGTGTGTCACTCATGTGGGGTTTGGTGGCACCCAACTCCATGATTGGTGGATGCTGGGCAGATTGCTGCCCTACAGTGTGATCACTATGAAGACAGGGCATTTCTGAAGGCAAGTGTTCAGGCCCCTTGTTTTCCCCCTGCCGATACCAAGTAGAAGCACTGGAACACTGTTGGAATCTTAGGATGGGGCTGGGTTTTTTTACTTATTTTAGCATCTGGCAGGGGGTGTCCTTTCCTTTTTTCCTTTTATATCTTTTAAAAACCATCATACATGATTTTCCTTCCACAAGCATAAGTCCCTGTACACATACAGACATTCACATGTATCCATTCAGGAGGAATAAAGTATAGCGTAACAGTTTCCTTAGAAAAAGAATTGAAGGATTGTCACACGAATGCTAAAATGTTGCAATGGCCTACTTTCTCTAATTGTGTGTATTTAAGCCTGATGCATACCAGCTTCCCAAGTCTACTGCCTTGACTCAGGGTGAAACAACATACTAGTTGTAACTGATCACTTCACCTAGTATGCTATCCAGCTAGAGACCCAAATGCCAATACTGTTGCATAAAGTTTAAGTGGAAACAAAAATAAAGAGATACATTTCTGTATTTGGATTACCAGCAAGAATACGTACAGAGTTAGGAAGGAATGTTGAACTTAATCAGTTAAAAGAGATCCTTACAGCAGTCAGGGTTAAAACAAACCCAGAACTGAGTTTTATCACCCGAGGGGTCGTCCAAGCTAGCCTGATCTCATCAGATTTTGGAACCTAAGCAGGGTTGGCCTTGGTTAGTACTTAGATGGGAGAATACCAAGGAAGTCCAGGCAATGGCAAAACCACCTCTGTTGTCTCTTGCCTTGAAAACCCTGCAGGGTCACCATAAATTGACTGTGACTTGACAGCAAAAACTGTGTGTGGTGGGGGAGACTCCACAGCCTAAGTGTATTAATAGCAGTCTCCTTATCATACTGGGGACATTCCTACCAGAACAGAAGGTTAATTGGAGCCAACATGTTGCCTAGATTGTGCAAGCACAGAATGCTACATGGAACAATACCACTAGAGCCACATCATATTTTCTGATGTTTCAAGTTTTTCAGCAGAGGAGGAGGAGGAGGGCAGTGCTCAATGACCAATAAGCTGTATCAAGAGTTTCAGGAAGCTTACTGGCTTGCAACAGCAACTGCTTGTAAGAGTACTCACTGCAAGGAATGACCTTCTGTGAGCCTTCAAGAGGGAAGCCACAACTCTGTGCTCAAACCTGCCAGGTAGTCCAACTCCTGGAAAAAGAGGTTCACCTCATCTCTAGACTCCTATGGATGTGTACTAGCTGGAAGATAGCTATTTGGCCAGCTCTGACAAAATACTTTATCTAGATGGGCTTCCATTATACTGAGAAGTCCCCTGGCCAGAGGAAGGTTTTTTGCTTACCCACTCATGGCTTCAGAACGACGGCTTCCTCTCTATTAATAATAAATAAGGAATGGTTCCTTGAAAAAATTAATAGCTAGTCAAGAGCACATCAGCGACTGACAGAGGGTGTCACTGTTGTGGGAGGAGCAACCAGAAACATCTCTGAGTTGAATTAGGAACTATTTACAGCTAGTCAGGGCAAAGTGTAGACAGGTACAATTAAATTACGATACCACATCTTGTTTCTTGACTATATGCCTATCTCCTCTTATGTTAATTAAATGAATAGTTACTACTTAGAAACAGTGTAAATACCTTCCTAAGGGTCTCACCACACCAGCAGTTCCCAACTTTTTGAACCTCGGTATCTTGAAAATTTTGAGAGGGAGTGGTGAGTGCCATTCCCCAATGGCTGCCCGATAAGAAAAAGACCACACCCAAATGGCTGCCAAAGAAGGTGACACAAAATGTAACCCCCCCTTGCTTTGAAAAAGGATGACATGGCAACCATATTGCTTCCACTCTCACTTATTAGTCTGAGTCAATGTAACAAAAGAGACTGGATGCAACTGAATGTTCTTCAAACTAATTAGTTAGAAATGTATGCTTCATGTGTAATTGAACTCTGCATAAAATTATCAGGAAAAGGTGTGCTCTCCTTTATATTAGCAGTGGACTTCACAATGGAGAGCAAATCCATATCAACATATGTTATGTAACTGTCATTGTTCTATAACAGAGCTCTGAAAACCTTCTTCTGAATGCCTATGTTCCTGGAAGCTATGGTACAAAAGATGCTTTCTGCATTTCTATTTTTATTTTTGTGCTCTGCTATTTTTACGTTAATTGGTCTATTTGTTGTGTCACCCACATCCACCAATGATAATGAAAACCACAGGATTTCTATTACCATCATGACAACCTGTACTGCTTCCCATCCCCTGGGCTGACAGGAAAGCCTGTTCTACATACACGACAACCCTGATGCTGAAAACAGTAAGAATCCAGCAATCCTTGAAGCAGGAGGAGAGTTGGAATGGAGCTTGTTAGCAGTCCTGGGCATTAATACAAGAGTAGAGGATTTATACAAAACAGATCTAGGGTAAAGCAATTCTGGCCTGGTCTGATGAAGATTTATGGACTGGAGGGCAGGAATGCAGATTACGTCTGGACATATGGAATATTTTGCCTTTGTTTTATCTGTATTTTGAGTTGGGTTGGGGAGGGATTAGTTCATATTTTGAGGGGGTTTTCCCATCTGTTCCTTCTGTTTTCAGCATAGAATGATGACACACCTTTTTCTTTCTCTTGCATTTCCTTGACCTAGTGCATAAAAAACTGGGGGAGGGTCTTGTGCTCCCCCCATCCATACTTATGTTTCTATGCCTACTAATTACCAACCAGTGTATGGAAGCATATTAGACAGTTCATGCATCTGACAAATGGACTTTAGCTCACAAAAACTCATACCACAATGAATGTGTTGGTTTTGGTGTAGTGTTTAAGTGTGCGGACTCTAATCTGGGAGAACCGGGTTTGATTCCCCACCACTCTACATGCAGCTGCTGGTGTGACCTTGGGTCAGTCACAAGTTCTCACAGAGGTATTCTCTCAAGGACAGCTTTGGAAAGAGCTCTCTCAGTCCCACCTACCTCACAGAGTGTCTGTTGTGGGGAGGGGAAGGGAAAGGCATTTGTAAGCCGCTCTAAGACTCTGAATGAAGGGCAAGGTATAAATCCAGTCTCCTCCGCTTCCTGTTCTTCGTCTTCTTCTTCTCCAACAAGACTCTTGGTTGTTATTGTTGTTGTGTATTACAACAACTGAACTGCCTGATCTTATGCTGAGACATGCTTAAAACCATTGGTGCAGATCCAATCTTCCTCCAGTCCAGCCTAAGGAACTTTGTTCCAAATTCAGTGCCTCTTCCACTGGAGAAAAAGCCACTCTTGGAAGAAGGCTTCAGATTTGGCTCAGTGGAGTGGTAAGACGAGGGCAGGATCCGCTGCAGTGATCTCAGTGGCATTGGGAGTGCCTAACTTTGTATAGGGGCATACTGTAACATGGCTACCCTCTTAGAATTTGTCACCGATAGCTGTGCAATTCTACACTAGTATCAACGTCCTGTGCTGACCGTCAATGATGCAATGTTTGAGAGGAGATGCCTTTCTTGATGAAAGGCAAAGATTACCATCTCCGTCCTACCTTCATCATCTGCATAATCCAGATTCTATTCTAACAGAATAAATCCACAGCTAATTTATCTTTAATGGTGCAGGAAAGAATTACTCTCCTTGGTGTAGAAAAGCTGCTTCTTGCTAACTGTGGTTCAATGGGAAAAGTCAAAGTGATCCTCTGGTGATATATTTAGGCTATGTAAACTGGCTTCAAATACAAACACCAAGGACTGGCTGCGTCAGCTGGACCCATTCATCATTATGTTGTTAGGCAAATGAACCATCCCACAGATGCTTCTTCAGTACAGGAGCTGGTCTGCTTCCACCCACGAGGGGACAGCTGGATGGTATAATTCCTGAGTCAAGTGGCAGCTGTGAATTTTTTTCTCCATGCCAAGTTTCATGATGGAAATAGGGCAATGCGAAAACAACAAGCTTTAGACAACCCACTTCTAAGTAAATCTACTCAGATGCAAACCCTACCAAGCTCAGTGGCATTTCTCAAGTAAATATGGTTAGAAGAAGCCCTTTAAGGTTTCGGTTTCTCAGGGCTGAAGGATCACAGAAGCAAAGGTTTGGTTCAATAACAAGGAAGGCCACATGGTTTTTGCCTCAAGGTTTTCCCATCCTTGAGCTTGCTCTGGGTCGTACAAGATTCCTACAAGGTCCTTTCTTGTATACATTGTGAATATGGCAAAAGGTCACAAGTAATGAGTTGGAAAACTGTTGAATCATGTTCTAGGCTTTGGGAACTATGGAGTCACCCTATCCAGAGATATGAAGATGCACTGTTTTCTGACTGTATCTCTTCTAACCATAGCACTGTTATGGCTTCACGGATTTAATGTTTGTAACATCTCTCCCGCAAAACTCTGGTGGGTGTCACAACAAAAAAGAGTTGGGAGTAAGACAGGCACAGGGAGGGGGGAGAGAGATGGGAGTTTCTAGCTAGAGATGGCCTAACAACTGGGAGTGAGGTTGAGAACGCTACAGCAGCTGCTTTGGGGAATCAAATGTAGGTTCAATGACTGTCCTTTCATCTTAAAGAACTGTATTTGCCTCTTGTGTGTACATTTGTAAACAAAGCAAATTTACAAAGATAATAGCTCTTTAGAATCTTACAGTAGTTAGTGATGGACAAGGCTGATGGTTCCAGCCTTGGACCCATGGCTCTGTCAGCCTACCCTTTTCTCACAAGCAGCTTCTTGGAGGAAAAGTGAGGCTAAGATTTCATACACTAGTGACAGTAAATAGCCATGCTATATGGCTAGAGGCTTGACAAGAAGCTTTCTCAGACACCCCAGCCAGTCAGTGAATTTTGTACTGCAACTAGCAGCTTGTTAAGATGTGCCAATTTACAGGAAACAGCTGTGATACTTCAGTATAGAATTATCTGGTGCTACATGTCATTAGGATCTCACTATTTATATCAATAGTTCATTCCAGACAACCTTGCAGAGTTAATGTTATGAGCTCTGTAGCGGAGATAAAATTCCAGGACCCATAATTATGAATGGAGAGGTTCAATATGCAAATTATTTTGAGACTTCTTGTTGTCTGTCTGTCTGTCTGTCTGTCTGTCTAATGAAAATCACCCACCCTGTGAGCAGGCTCTGGGCGATTTACAAAATTATAGACATTTAAAATACAATTAATATATAGTTAAGATTACTAAAAATAAGGCAAGAGGTTGAAACCAATCAAGACGGCAATAAAGTAATCCTCCTTTGCCGGCCACACCACTGTCCTGTTCAGCAGGGTGGGAAGGGGATATGGGGCCATAGAAGAGAAAGAAAGAGAAAGAACCTCTGGTTGCTGCCCTCAACTAAAAGCCTGGCGGAACATCTCTGCCTTACAGGCCCTGTGGAATTTCATCAGATCCCACAAGTCCCTGATGTTATTTAGCAGAGAGTTCCACCAGGCTGGGGCCAGGACCGAGAAGGCTCTGGTTCAAGTCGAAGACAGTTGGACTTCCCTAGGGCCGGGAATCACCAGCAAGTTGTTATCAGCTGATCTCAGTATTCCTCTGGGGACATATTGGAGGAGATGGTCCCGAAGGTACACGAGTCCCTGACCTAGGCTTGCCATTCCCCCACTGGGGGAGGAGGTTTGCCTGCTTTCAGGGCTTCTGGTCTGCCAGCCCAGATCTGGCCAGTGGGGGGAAACCCCGCCCCCAAATTGCCACGTTCACACCAATGTGCCTGGCGTAATGATGTTACCCAGAGGCGATGTCATCACGCAGGGCACGTTGCGGGAGGACGCTCTATAATTTGAGGAAAGACTCTGTGTTTTTCCTCGAATGATAGAGGCCCCATCTACAACATGCCCTGTGCAATTATGTCATATCCACTGAAGATATCCTGGACAAGAAGAAGAGAAGAAGAGCTTGGATTTGTACCCTGCCCTTCATTACCCAAAGGAGTCTCAGAGCGGCTTACAAACTCCTTTCCCTTCCCCTCCCCACAGCAGACACCCTGTGAGGTAGGTGGAGCTGAGAGAGCTCTGACAGAAACTGCTCTTTTTCAAGAACAGCTCTGACAGAACTATGGCTTGCCCAAGGTCATCCAGCAGCTGCAAGTGGAGGAGTGGGGAATCAAACCCGGTTGTCCCAGATTAGAGTCTGCGTACTTAACCACTATACTAAACTGGACAAGAAGACGGATGGACACACCCTGCTGCCAGCAGCAGACCTGGCTACCCTACCTTGACTGCTCAAGGCCTTAAATACCTTAAGCCTGACTTGGTACTCCACCAGTGTAGCTGGTGCAGCACAGGTTGTATATATGCTGCTGCAGCATTCCTGCCAGGACTCGCACCACCACATTCTGGACTAGCTGGAGCCTCTGGGTCACTCTCAAGGGGAGGCCAGTATAAAGTGAGTTACAGTAGTCCAGCCTGGAGGTGACCATCACATGGATTACTGTTGCTGCATCAGGGGGTGACAGGAAAGAGGCCAACAGCTGTGCTTGGTGTAGATGGTAAAATGCCAATCTGACAGTATTTATGACCTGCGCCTCCATAGACAAGGAGGTGTCCAGAGTCACACCCAGACTCCTGATGGAGCGCGCTGGTATCAAGAGCCGGGAGCCTGAACCCCCAACCCTGAAGCCCCCTCCCCAGCCACCGAACCTCCATTTCCCCCAGATTCAGTCTCAGCCTGCTTTTCCTTAACCATCCCGCCATGGCCTCCAAGCCCTCAGCCAGAATAAAAACACATTTGAGGTGCCAGATTACACAAAGGAGGATAGTGACACTACACATGTTGAGACATTTCTGCCATAGGGCAAAGGCACAAAAGATTTATCTTCCACAGAACATGGCAGCCCTAATATCACTTCCTGCAATGAGGGTTGCCACCTCTGGCTTATGAAATTCCTGGAGATTTGGGGGTGTTGCTTGGGGATAGAGCTCAGCAGGGATATGACTCTTCAGAACTTCCATATCCTCCAAGGGAACTGGCCTCTGGAGATCAGTTACAACCCTGGGAATAACTGGTAGGTTTCAGGTGAGAGCAAAGAGGACCTCTTGGCTGAGCTTCCATCCTTAGATGGAATATTTAACTACAAGTCATTACTCCAGCAAGACAGCAGTTCATTCTATTTACATGTTGCCCACTACCACCTTTATATGTATGGTCACGCAAGAAAATTAAATGGCAGGGGGAGGTGAAAATAGAATTTTCTTGAATTTTTGACACAGCCAAGGTAATCCCTTGTCCTTGCTTGCAGGATGTAGTCAGAAGACATGGAAACAAGTTTAATATATTATGGACAATTGCCAACCCCCCCCCACACACACACCAGCATTCTGTCCCTGTTCTTTACCAAAGCTGAAAAAACAGAGCTGAGCCTTGTTCAATCATCTGCACCTCTGCCCTTCAACACAGCCTGATGCAGTCTACGAAGATGTTCCCAGCTAGGGTTGCCAAGTCTGGGTTGGAAAATACCGGGGGACTTTGGGGGTGGAGCCAGGAGAGGGCAGGATTTGGAGAGGGGGGGAGCCTCAGCATGGTACAATGCCATAGAGGCCACCCTTCAAAGCAACCATTTTCTCCAGGGGAACTGATCTCTGTCAGCTGGAGATCAGTTGTAAAAGCAGGAGATCTCCAGGCCCCACCAGGAGGCTGGCAACCCTATTCCCAGCTGAAAAAGTCACTTTTCCTTGCTGTCTTTTGGTTGCCTCAGAATCCAGCTCACATGGGTCTCTAATTTCATGTTATTTTAAAAGGCAAGGCATTTCCCCCTCACACACCCATTTGGTCTGTGAGTTTGTCACTTTTAAATCACCACGATGAGAACAGATTACGAGAGAAATGATGATCATCTAAACTCACATCACTTGACTTGTTTGGGAATAAAATATGTGGCCAGGCCACAGAATAACGCATATTAGAATATAACAGTAGTAAAAGGTTTAGAGGCTGCTTTGTGAGCGAGGGCCTTGACCACACCGATGGGGAAAAGAGAAGACTGGATGATATTAAGGATTCATATAGAAGTTGGGAGTGTTCAAAGTCCTCCGCTTCACATACATGTTGTTTTTCTTAAAACAATTCTATAAGGCAGGTCAATAATACGTCAAAATTAATGCTGAGGCTAAGAGCCCAGTAGCTTGCCAAATGCCATCTAGACTGAATTCAGATTAGGGGTGTTTAACCAGCCTGGAGAAGAGTGCCCTGCCTTTTTCATAAACATTTAATGTGTGGGAATGTACTGTTGAAACTTCCCAAGAAAAGGGGGAAAATAAGTGTCTCTTAAAGGGACAGGACATCGTATCCCTGTTGTAAATACAGTTGCCAAATCCTAAGACTTTAAGAAAGCTCATGAAAAGAGTTGGCAGGAACATCAATGTGTCACCAGGCAGAACTTCACCACCTGCTGCACACTGTGACCAGTACAAGTTACAGTAGATGAAGTCATGTCTTTTGCCAATGTGTAGAGGTAGCACAATTCTCTCAGGTTCTAGACTTCACAAGCCTACTTATTAATTGTACAGAATAACCTTTTGTGTCTAAGAAGAACAGGGAAATGCTGTTCAGAAAGCCATCAGAGAATGCAGTTTCCTATCCTATTTAGTGTAATTCATGCTGCTAATCCTGGATACCCAGAGTCCATCTTGTCCTGTTCCATGCCGTTAATCTGTTGAAGAAATAACAATGCTTTGGGAGATAAAGCTGTTAAAGAGATCTTGTTGTAGGCATTTATATAAGCCTGCTTTGTTTCTCGAGGTTCTTCTCGAAGTCAGAGACTAGGAATCTAGGTTAATGGCTGAGGACATTTGACAGCCGCTGTTTGCTGAGAGTTGAGTTTACTGTCAGCAGCAATCAAGAAATGATCTTTATCAGTTAGTGAAACTGATATAAGGCCCAATTTCTTTTAATCGAAATAGCAAGGTCACTCCTTCCAATTCAGTCATGGAACTGTGGGAGAGTTCATGGCTATGAATGGCCTATTTCTAGAATTTCCAAAGGTGTCAGCCAGTTGAAGGACCTGGAAACTTGGCCCGGCCTCTTATTCCCTGGATCATTAAGAAAGGAGCTTCTGGGATTACGTGTGAGTGCTTATTTTTAAGATAGCCTATGCAGGAGAAGAGCCAAGACATCAACACATTTCCTGATCCTATTACTAGCCGTCTTTTTAAAAATACCACAAACCAAGTGCAGTCACACCACACGCAATGTGTTTTCCTATTCCTGTTTTACCACATAGTTTGAAAGTGATTCTTCTCCTGAGGGAAAAATAGCACTGCGGTTACTAACTGATGTTATTGTTGTTATGTTCTTCAAGAGTTGTGGTAGTTATCCTACTTTCTGCTTTTGTTTGAGGAGGACTGGCTCCTACCAGCCTTGGCCACTTCTGTGACAATCTGTTTTTAAAGCGTGTTGGGTTCTTCCCTCCAAATGTACGTGAAGCAGCTAAGAGGCAAGCATGAAACAATCCAATAAAGGATAAAACAAAACTTCTGAAATCACAAGACTAAAAGCAATCAGTTAAATTTGTAGCTAAAGGAAGGGGTCATTTCGTAGAAAAAGAGGTGCAGGAGCTCATTAGAATAACTCATTAGCATAACTTATTTGCCTATGCCACACCACCTGGCATCACTGGAAATATGTAAGAAGGCAAGAAAGAAAGAAGAGAGAGAGAGAGAGAGAGAGAAAGAGCTGGCAGAGAGGGGACTCCTACTAATTCAAGCCTCAGAAATACCACTGTTCTGGGAGGATAGCTTCAGTGGTGGCTGAAGCCTTCAGAAGGCTGGTCGGAGGAACAAGGACCTTTCCAAGGGACAGGACAGGGTCATTTTGCTGCAGCCATGACACAAGCAGGCCTTCCCCCACGGGGGGGGGGGGAGGGGGGCTGGCACCAACTCCCGGAGCTGTGCTCCCCTGAGCTCCTGCTCGAAATGACCCCTGGCTAAAGGTGCAATCCTATGCACACATACCTGTGAGCAGGTCTCATTGAACTTAATACGACTTACTTCCAAGTGGTCCTACACCAAATCAGGCTGCAATTCTCCTTAACCCTTTTCCTTATTCTCAGCCCTACTTCAGGATGTTTTATATGTACCTGTTTATTGAGTTGTGAGAACCTCTGTGCTAACTATACAATATTCATTAATAACTAACTGCAAATATCCAGGCAAAACTTAAAAGGTATAAAGAAAAACTTATCTATGTCCAGTTTCACTTGGAGTTTAAAATACTCCTGAGTACTGCAGACGAGGTAGCCAATTTCCAGGTGGGGCCTGGATTTTTCTCAGAATTACAATTGATCTCCAAACAACAGAGATCAGTCGTTAGGGTTGCCAGATGGTAGCTGGAGATCTCCTGGGGTTACATCTGATCTCCAGATGACACATATCAGTTCCCCTGGAGAAAATGGCTGCTTTGGAAGGTGGACTATGGCATTATACCCCACTGATGACCCTCCCCTCCTCAAACCCCACCCTCCTCAGGCTCCACCCCAAAAATCTCTGGGTATCTCCCAACCCAGACTTAGCAATCCTGGTTCCCCTGGAGAAAATGGATGCTTTGGGTGGTGGACTCTATGGCATTATACTCTGCTGAGGTCCCTCCTCTTCCCAGCCTCCACTACCTTCTATACTATGTTTAACTCTTGCCAGTTGCTTTTAACCCTTTCTTCCATGTTCACCTACATTCCATATTCAAAGCAGTTTATCTTTTCTTCAAGAGCCCTCTGTAATTGGAAACAGTCAGTCTTTTGTACTACTACTCTGTGTGGGAGAAGCTTTTCTGAGGGCTGTGTGCATTTAAATTCCATGGTAACTGTGCTCACTCCAATAGTCAATTGCCCCCCTCCAACCCAAAGGACTGTAGAAATCATCTTGATCCTTGCTGGCATCAGCAATTTCTTCTGAAGCCCAGAGCTGATAATGGTCCTTGGGAAAGAGAAGTAACTAGCTGTACAACTGGCATGATGGATCAGATGAGCAAAAATTAAAATGTTAATCCATTTAGCCACTTAACCATCATGGTTTTTTCCAAATTTGTGTCCTACTCTTTCACTGAGAGTTCAGAGGTGCTTACATGTGGTCAATAAATGCCACCAAAAATAGTTAATAAATATATGACATTTCAGGATTTCTATGTCTTCACGATGGGTTTGTAAGCTTTTCTTATTCACCATCCCACCATGTTCTATTGTTTGCTTCATGCTGTAGCCTAGCCTAAACTGACCTTTGTGTAACTGACTTGTGGACCCATGCGGGATCCTTGTTGGATCACACATCATCTCAAGAGAAACAAACAGCAGACTAGAGATTTCAAAATGTTCACTATTTATAGTCTCTGAAGATTTCAAAACTTTCCCCAGTTATGGTTTCACAGAAACCAAGTCTTTGGTCTTTAGGGCCCTTTGGGCACAAAGATTTTTATTTTTGGTCTTTCCCCCCATTGATTATATTATACAACAATCAGAATGTGGGACAAAGAGAAATCCAAATGTGGAAAAGGTAAAATAATTTCACATCATTCATTATGTAAAGGTTTCAAAGGGCACTTACTAAGATTTTATCTGCAGGATTTTTTTGTTTGTCCAGAGTTGTCCATTTCGATGCCAGAAACTATATTTAGAAGGACTTTTGTAACTGGACACAACTCCCTTGCCTGACAGTCCCCTGGAACCACTGTGTATTTATGTGCTCTTAGAATACTTTTCTCATCACCTCATAATACTTGTCTGAAATTGCTTAATTTTTTCAAGCCTTACACACCAAGGGTGCATGTCCCATCAAACACCCTGGCTGTTGTGCCAGTCTAGCTGTGCTACTATATTATGCCTGAAGACACTGTGTGCAGGCAAAGTCCTGTAGTTGAGATATTTACCTTGCCAGCAACACACTGAAATCAAGACTTAGTTTGGATCATGGCAGAGAAAGTGCTGAGGCCAGGCCTCATTGCATATGCAGTTTGGGACCGTGTTAGAGCCAGTTTGGTTTAGTGGTAAAGTGCACAAACTCTAATCTGGGAGAACCAGGCTTCATTCCCCACTCCTCCACTTGCAGCTGCTGGATGACCCTGGGCAAGCCATATTTCTCAGAGCTGTTCTTGAAAGAACAGTTCTCGAAAGAGCTCTCTCAGTCCCACCTACCCCACAGGTTGTCTGTTGTGGGGAGGGGAAGGGAGAGGAGTTTGTAAGTCACTCTGAGACTCCAAGTGAAGGGTGGGGTATAAATCTAATCCACTCCTCCTCCTCCTCTTCCTCTTCTTCTTGTTTTTCAAGGAGGAAAGCTCAAACAAGGGAAAGAACCTGCTCCCCCTCTCCTCCCTTCCCCTATGATACACTTTAAACAGCATATACACCATTTGTAGGGATATGGTGGTATCTTGATCTTGACACAAATGTGTATAGCTGGCATTTCTAGTTTAGCCCTATGATTCCCTGAGCTCCCTCAGAACAGGAAATTGTCGTTCAGTTCCCTCCCCAGGGAGATTTGTCTCCCTCAAATATTGTCTTCCACCAGTGGGTGAAGACTTATCTGTTTCAGGGGATGTTCCCTCACTTGACCTTCCTTTCCATTTATGTGTTTTCATTGTTTGTGTTTTGTTTAATTATTGTTTTTAATTGTTTTATAATATCTATTATTAAAAGCTGCTTTAATGGTTTTGAGTGTTCGCCACCTTGGGAACCCTAAATTGGGTTGAAGGAAGGATGGCATAAAAATGTTGCAAATTAAACAAACAAATAAAACCAATTTACTTCTCTGACGTATGTATGCCTGTAAACTTGCTCACAAATAAGTACATACAGCCATCTATTTTCTGTTCTGCTTGCATATTTATTTCTAAACAGCATTTAAATGTGGGGCTTCCAGTAGAAACCGGTGCCCAAAAGCACTACTGTATCAGCTAACATGGTGCAATATAGTTAAATTTATTTCAGTATAATGAACTCTGTTATTAGCGGAAGACATGGATGGTTTAAGTCATATCACATGTTGATAATGCCAGTAGCTGTCCGAGGATTTGCTGCTCTTTTCAAGACTTGTCACGATTTTTAAACATTCCTAATCACTTTTTTTTAGCTATGAGAATGAGATTATAATAGAAAGAACAATCTACATGAGTGAGGTGTTGGGTTTCTGAAATGTAGCCACAGCTGCCATATATAATCTTTGGGGATTTCTGGTCAAGCTACCAAAGTACCCGGTTGCTCCATGGATTCAGATGGAATATGAGCATACTGTGGACCATCACACAAGCGTTCTGTGACCACAGCTAAATACCAAGACAAGAACGACGTCTGTCAATTGTGTTCTATAATAGCCAGACAGACTGTAACTAGCTGAGAAACTGATGGCTTGGAAACCCCCTAACTCTCTGGCTTATCTAATTCACAATGACACTGAGGCAATAGATAATTATTGTAAATAGTATTGTCAGCTGAATAAACTATATAAATTATACGTAATAATTTTGTATCTTCCCTGTATAAATTTGATCTCACTCAAACCTCTGGAAATAGGGCAGGCTGCGAGTCTTTAAGAAACAATCTTCATTATTATGAGACCCAAAATGACGGTGAGATCATTCTCATTTAATTGAGGCCGCAGTCAAAAATGGTCTGTTGAGAGCCATTGCCGCTCGTCTTTAAGTAGGACAACCTTCCTTCAGTCTGCACAGTTTCTCTTCAAAGCCGCATATCATTGGTTCTGTGCCACAGTTAGTTTCATTTGCAGGAAACAATTTCTGGCATGCTGGGAACTGTGACAAGTCCCTTCTGGCCAGATGAGCCTTCCAGTCAGCTGAGAAGACCTACGGCCTGTCTATTACTGAGCTCAAAGATTTGAAGTCAGATAATTCCTTAAAATCATTCAACAACACATTTCAGCTTCTTTAGACTGGCATGCAAGTATCTAGGTTAGGTTGTGGCCAGATTTTTAAGCTTTCATCTAAATTATGCAGGGTAAGAAAAAGGTACCTAGCAATAAGTCGAGGTCTGCACAAACAGTTCCTCCGCTACATCCTGAAGAATATGTGCATTTTCATTTTCTAGGGATGCCAGCCTCCAGCTCATCTCCAGACTGCGGAGATCAGTCCTCATGAAGAAAATGAATGCTTTGGAGGATGGACTCTATGGCATTGTACCCCACTGAGGTCCCTGTCTTCTCCAGGCTCCACCCCCAAATCTCCAGGAGTTTCCCAACCTGGAGCGGAGGATGTCCAGGGGGGAACCTCGCAACCCTAGGAACAGAAGAAAACTGGTGACCATTCTGGTAGCCACACCTGCCAGTCACAGAAATCTGACTATGACCTCTGTCTATAAACAGAGCCCGCTTGCGGGGAGGGCGGGATATAAATGCGAAAAATAAATAAACAAACAAACAAAATAAACATCAGCCTCCCATATTTCCTGTTTTAATGGAACATAAAGGGACAGGCATGCTAGTAAAGGAAGGGGTGTGCCTTCATCCACCCAGTGACAACTTTGTAATTCAGCAGTAATGTGACTGCTCCTTTAAACTCCACTGTAGCAACATTAACACATGCTATGAAAGCTCATATTAATATCTACCCACGTTGCTCACAACACAGCATTGTATAAGTGATGCATACTTTGGGCACCTGCAAATCCTCCATCACTTTCCCTGTTGGAATGTGAGAGCACAAACAGTACAGGGCAGAAACTGTTTAACAGCTAAGGTTGCCAGTCTCCAGGTGGTAGAAATCCAAAAACAACATCCGTGGCAAAAATAATGAAAAGTCAATAAGGATGTGTTTGCAAAAACATTTACTGTGGTGATACTGTAGAAAATTCTCTTCTATTATTGCTCACACACAACGAATGCTGTGCAATGTAAACAATTTGTTTCACAATAATTGCTTTATCTGAGCGTGTAGCAATCACAGTTCTTATCAATTTCGACTTATCAACTCTTGAAGGAAACATTCCATGTTGACTCTCTAATAATAGAACCCAAGGTGTTCACAATATATTAGCTGGATTTTAGAAGCCAAACAAAGGTGTTTGGCTTCTAGAATCCAGCTAATATATTGTGAAAGTGTTTGGCTTCTAAAATCCAGCTAATATATTGTGAAGGTGTTTGGCTTCTAGAATCCAGTATAGGTTGATTCTAGGTGTTTGGCTTCTAGAATCCAGCGAATATATTGTGATAGTGTTTGGCTTCTAAAATCCAGCGAATATATTGTGAAGATGTTTGGCAGTGTAAGTCAATAGATTCAGCCTTTCACAGCAACCATTTTCTCCAGGTGAACTGATCCTTATTACCTGAAGGTTATTTATAATTCCAGGAGATCTTCAGGCCCCACCTGGAGTTGGCAACCAAAGCTTGAGATCTTGGTCTTAAAAAGTCTTCTCTCCCCCCACCTCTTGTCTAACATCCAGCCTGATAAGGAATACTGGAGAACTCAGACTTGCACACTGTTTTGTTGTTTTTGTTGTTGTTATTTTGGTTGATCTTTAAAACCAGGGCTTTCGTTTCCAGGACAGTACAGAATCCCTTTTGAGAGAGAGCGACAGAGGGAGGGAGGGAGCCTCCTGCCCCACAGTGCCCTCTAATGTCCTACTGCAGCACTGCGGGCAGCAAGAGAAAGAAACGTACAGAATACATATACTTTCCCCACCATCAAGCATTCTCTCTCTCCCATTTTGCATGGAACTTTCCTCCCTGCCCCTGAATCCGTACAATTGTATTAATTTATCTATAGAATGAGCTGATGGTTGATTTGGAAGGGAGAGACAACTGGGTTGTTTTATTTGTAGGTTTGTCCTTCAGCCACGGAAAAATAACCTCTGCTGGGTAATACAAGATGCACTGGAGATGTCAGGTAACATAGCTGGCTTCAAGACTAAATTATTGACCAAAGAACACTCTTAAGAAAGAGTATTAAGAGCCACATCTGTGGCCAGGCCTGGTTAGGATGCCTTGAAAAACTCTGTTGACTGTTGTTCTCTTCACTGCTAAAAGAGAGCAGGGGGCAAGCCAAGCTTTTTAACAATTCCCCCCAAAAGTGTATCCTGTATTAAAAAGACCACTTTGTAAACTCTTTACAGTGCCAACCTAAGCAAAGTTCCGTCTCCAGTTAAAAGGATCAAGTATTAGAGGATGTGGAAGGACCTCTGACTAAGACTCTGGAGAGCTGCTGTCTACCTGATAGGGCCGACAGCTTTTAAACTGGCCCCTCTAGCTGTCCCTTTAATATCAGTTTGCTATGCAGCAGTTATCTGGGGATGTCATTCAGCTCCATGCCCTGAAAAGCTTCAACTGCCACTTTCTGCATTTGAAGCCTCTATTAAAGGGGCAGGACATATTCCCCCATGCCAGTTGGCAACCTTGTTCTGAATTCTTTGCTGCGCTCCTTAAAGAGCATAAGAGATGGCATGAATCAGTCCTCTCGCATAACAAACATTCTGCTTTTCAAATACTCCACTATACAAGGTCACTGTTTTTCAGCTGGTAGGCCAGTCTAAGGTGGGCTGCACCAAGGACACAAGTACCATCACTTTCTTTTGTCTTTGTAAAATGTTATTGCCATATGTTTAAAGAGATCTAGAACTGGGATTGGGGAGACCCAGGTTCAGATCCTCACTCTGCTGTGAAGCTTGCTGGGTGACCTTGGGTCAATCACACACTGTCAGCCTAACCTTCTTCACGGGGTTGTTGGGAGGATAAAATGGAGATGAGGAGAATAATGTATACCATCCTCAGCTTTTTGTGGGACTAGCTAACTAAATGAATCCAGAAAGTGAGAGAGAAGCAGAAAGAGGAGGGAAGCATCATGAGACATAATAAAAATGTGGGGGAGGAAAGAGAGAAGCAGCAAAAAAGACATACATAGTAACATATGGAGAGTAGGTCCCATATAGCTTGTTGGGGTTAGCAGTTGGTTCTGCATCTGAAAAGGTTAGAGACTGCTATACTGAGTTATTTTGGTTCCCAGAATTGCTCCTGTTTTTCACGCATGAAGGAGGAGAGAGGTGGGGTGTACCATTGATGTCCCACAGTCCTGAAGCAAACATTTGGCTCCAGATTCCTAGAATTTCCCAATCACCATTTGTCTCCAGACAGACTCTGGCTTGCATGAACATTGCCTTTGTTGATCTCAAAGCACAAGATTGGTCTGTTGCAATCAGAGTATCCTTGGATAACCTGTTAAGTGGGCATCTTTTTTAAAAAAAAGTCTGAAGAACATTTTCTAAAGGTCCTGTCCTGTTATATTTTAGACTCCTCTCTCTCCCTGAAAGAGTGTGTTCTGAATGGTTTCATTCTTACACACATTTAATAAAAACAACGGTGCAATACTACACTGAGTTACTCCAGTAAACCCACTGATTTCAATTATCTTAAACTAGAGTGATTCAGCACAGGATTGTACTGCAAACCATCCATAACACCCCTGTTCAGAAGAACAGATGTACAGCAGCCCATGGCTGGTTTAAGTTCAGTTAAAAAGCTGGAATTCTGCCAGTCGTTTATATGGTAGAAAAGGAGCAAGGACTCAATCTAACCTCCTGATTCCCACCCTCAACACACACACACACCCAAGTTAACTGCCCAGAACACAGCTTCTTTTTTACTTGACTACATTCACATAAACTAAAGGACAGTGTCTATAAGACAGAAAGTTTGTCATGAGGGATTTCTCACCCAGCTAGGGGTATGGCCCATAGCTGGACTTTGATAAAGAACTTTGATGTATTGATTCTAAAGGGAGAGTGTTTAGCATGTGTTTCTTAATTTCTATTATGTATGTACATTTAATTTTTAAAAAATTACAAATACTGAACTAATGCATGGACAACAAGAGATCCCTCAAAAATACCTCCTTACTCACTATCCAGGACTTTTCACAGAATCCAAAACAGGACAAATCCATGACAAACACAAATTAAACAGAAAGTACAGCACATAGTTCTGTGGAATAATATTCTGGCTAATCTGAATAATCCACATAATTAGAACAATTACACATAATGTAGAACCGTAGTCTCCTGGCTCTGTGGCTCAAAAGGGAAGTGATACATAAGACAAGAGGAAATCCTCCATAAAAATTAATCTCAGTGGAGACATTAAGGGACAAGTCTGAGAAACCACAACAAGAAACATAAGAACATAAGAGAAACCAATGTTGGATCAGGCCAGTGGCCCAACCAGTCCAACACGCTGTCACACAGTGGCCAAAAACACCAGGTGCCCTCAGAAGGTCCAGCAGTGGGGGGCAGGAAACCAGAAGCCCTCCCACTGTTCCCCCCCAAGCACCAAGAATACAGAGCATCACTTGCCCCAGACTGAGAGTTCCTATCTATACTTTGTAGCTAATAACCACTGATAAACTTGGATAAGCTCCATATGCTTATCCAATTCCCTCTTGAAGCCGTCCATGCTTGTAGCTGCCACCACCTCCTGTGGCAGTGAATTCCACATGTTAATCTCTCTTTGGGTGAAGAAGTACTTCCTTTTATCTGTTCTAACCAGACTGCTCCGCAATTTCATGGAGTGCCCACGAGTTCTTGTATTGTGAGAAAGGGAGAAAAGTACTTCTTTCTCTACCTGTTCTATCCCATGCATAATCTTATAAACCTCGATCATGTCACTCCTCAGCCGTCATTTCTCCAAGCTAAAGAGCCCCAAGTGCTTCAACCTTTCTTCATAGGGAAAGTGTTCTAACCCTTTTATCATTCTAGTTGCCCTTTTCTGCACTTTTTCCAGTGCTATAATATCTTTTTCAAGGTGTGGCGACCAGAACTGTACACAGTACTCCAACTGAGGTCGCACCATCGATTTACACAGGGGCATTATGATACTGGCTGATTTGTTTTCAGTTCCCTTCCTAATAACCCCCAGCATAGTGTTGGCCTTTTTCATTGCAGTCGCACACTGTCTCAACATTTTCATTGAGTTATCTACTACGACTCCAAGATCTCTTTCTTGGATAGTCTCTGCCAGTTCGGACCCCATCAATGTGTATTTATAGTTAGGATTTTTGGCTCCAATGTCCATCACTTTGCACTTGGACACACTGAACCCCATTTGCCACACTGATGCCCACTCGCCCATCATCGACAGATTCCTTTGGAGTGCCTCACAATCCTCCCTGGTTCTCACCACCCTGAACAACTTAGTGTCATCTGCAAATTTAGCCACTTCACAGCTTACTCCCAACTCCAAATCATTAATAAAGAAATTAAAAAGCATCAGACTGAGTACTGATCCCTGCGATACCCCACTGCTTACTTCCCTCCACTGAGAAAATTGCCCATTTATACTCACTCTCTGTTTCCTTTTAATTAGCCAGTTTTTGATCCACAAAAGAACTTGTCCTTTTATCCCATGACTATTGAGCTTACTTCGGAGCCTTTGATGAGGAACTTTATCAAAAGCTTTCTGGAAGTCAAGGTAAACAACATCTATTGGGTCCCCCTTGACAACATGTTTGTTTACTTCCTCAGAGAACACTAACAGGTTAGTGAGACAAGATCTTCCCTTACAGAACCCAAGCTGAGTCTTCCTCAATAGATTTTGTTCATCAATGTGCCTACTAATTTTTTCCTTAATAACAGACACATTGTGAGGTAGGTGGGGCTGCGAGAGCTCTTTCAAGAACTGCCCTTGAGAGAATAACTCTGACAAAACTTATGTCTGACCCAAAGTCACACCAGCAGCTACATGTGGAGGAGTGGGGAATCAAACCCGGTTCTCCCAGATTAGAGTCTGCACTTCTAACCACTACACCAAGCTATAGCCTCTGCACAGAAACCAGTTTGGGTAACAATGTGAAAAATCTCTACTTGAGACCCTGGAAAGCTGCTGCCCATCCGTGTAGACAATACTGGCCTCGATAGATCCATCAATTGATTCAATATAAGCGGTATGATTTCAATGTGGCTTGTAATAAAAAACATAAAACTTATAGTTCACCTTTTTCTAAACAAGAAAAAGTTGCTAGGATATTTTTAAAACGTCCCTAGGAATCCAGAATGCAAATAAAAGAATGATGATGTCTTTACTCTTTCCCCCCTCCACCTTAGAATTATTCTCATTAGAATCTTCTCAGTGAACTCTCGAGATCAACCATACTGAACTTCTCTAGGATTCCACTAAAAAAAATAAATCCAACCAGCATGATGTCTTAGCTGTTTCCCTTAGAAGTTATCCGACTGGGAACAGATGACACATAGAAAGGTAACTGGAAGTGGTATGATTCAGGCACTTGTGCTGTTTGCAAAATCACCTCTGGGTCAAATGCAATTTGTCGGATTTTTTTTTCAAGTGTCATGAAAACCTGCCTCTGTCTTATCCTCTTCAACACCCTGAAACACCCGGCTTCCCACAAACTTCAGTTTCCTGGGATGTATGAATGCGGGTGCCTGGTAGAGCCATAGATTTGCATCCCACAAGCCAATATTCTGGGTTAATAATCCTAGACCTACAGGTCTTGAGTAGCATCAATCAATCTTAACTAGGAATTAAAGGGACAAAGGAAAAATTCCAAGCCAGAAAGGACAGGTTGTACCATATTAGAGAGGATGTCTTTCATAAATTGCCCAGACTCTCATGGCCAGAACAAGGAATTTAGCTAAGAAAAGAATAATTGCTGGCCTAGAATCCATTAAAAATTTAGAAACTCAAATATCTAGGGGAACCTTGTTTCGCTGACACATAAGTGGCTTGATCCATCTCTTTCTAGCCTCCTTATACCATGGACATTTAAATAGAACATGCCTCACAGTTTCTATAATTCCTAAATCACAACCACAATAACTATTTCAAAATGGAATACCTAATATACAGCCTCCAGATATCACAGATTAGGGTTGCCAGCTCCAGGTTGGGAAATACCTGGAGACTGGGGTGGGTGGGGGAAAGCCTGAGGTGGGGGGCGGGTTGGGGAGGGGAGGGACTTTAACGGGATATAATGCCATAGAGTCCACCTTCCAAAGTGGCCATTTTCTCCAGGTGAACTGATCTAGAAATCAGTAGTAATAGTGGGAGCTCTCCAGCTGACACCTGGAAGTTGGCAGACCTATCGCAGATGGTAGCGTATTTAATCTTGCAAGCATAATTGCTTGCCTGTATCTTGGAACTGTAAGGTTAAACAAGTATTTCGGGATTGTAAAGCATGGTGGGATTCCCATATGGAGCGTAGAGCAAGCACATCTAAGCCAACAGATAGTACTATTGATATAAATCTTCATAATCAACTGCTTGATAGTCTTACAGACTAGATTTGCTATCTTGTTAATTTTAAACAAATGGAACTTGCTGTTGTTGTTGATAGTAATGTTGAGGGATCACTATCGGAATGAGCAATACCAAATGTGAGCTCACGTAACTGAATGACCCCATTCTACCTACCGAACTAGACTAACTTCCTTTTCATTACACCGCTTAAAAATCGGTACAGAATTTCTCCACTGACTACAAATGAGAATATTTGGTGCAAAATATATACAAACCACAGGCAAGCTGACCTGCTAGCCGGACTGGGGGTCAGGGAAGAAAAGGCAGAGGGGAGACTGTTTATGTGAGGCCACGAGAGGGAAATATTCCTTGCAATCGCTGACAGCCATGCATTTCTCCGAATGTGTTTCTGGGTTTACAAAAATAATATACCAAAAGGAAGGAGGTGTCAAGGCTCTGCTGAGGCCTGTCAGCAGCAGCAGCTGAGAGCTTTCAGACCTATGTTAACAATCGTAGCAGATATTAAAAGGTTAGGGGAGAGGAATGGAAAAGAGGGTGACATGAACAAGCTGGAGAAGGTTTTGTAGAAACAAACAAAGAAACTTGGGCCGGGATAGATATAGGACTGCAAGACAGTTGGAAGAAACTTCAGGAAGGCTTTAGGGATAAGGCTTTAGGGATATATATATAAATCAAACTCTCAGAATCCTGTCTCTGTGTGGGAACTACATACTGCACCATTAGCCCTGACTCAGGACAGCACTTAAGCACTTTTAGCATAACAATTCGCTTTTCTGGCCTCTGAAAACACCCTAGAAAAGTGGGGAATCCAATCTGCCTCGAAACATGTTCTGTACAACTGGGGGGCTGGAAGTACCACAGCTCGGGTCTGGAGTTGTCCCAGAATTATTATTGAGCTCCAGGCTACAGAGGTGAGCTCCTCTTAAAGGAAGTGGTAGTTCCATAGGGTTGCCAGGTCTCTCCTGGCCGCTGACGGGGGATGGGGGTTAGGGTTGCCAGCTCCAGGCAGGGAAACTCCTGGAGATTTGGGGGTGAAACCTGCAGAGGACAGGGACCTCAGTGGGGTGCAATGCCATAGAGTCCACCTTTCAAAACATCCTCCAGGGGAACTGTAGTCTGGAGATGAGCTGTAATTCCAGGGGGTTACCAGGTCCCACCTGGACGCTGGCATCCCTGGTAGACTCAATGGCATCATGTCCCTGCTGAACTTGTCCTCTCCTCAAACTCTGCCCTTCTCAGGCACTGCCTCTAAATGTCCAGGAATTTCCCAAACCAGAGTTGGCAACCCTAACTACAACATTTTATTCTGGAAGTCTGCCTTTGTTTTTGTTTTCCCCTGAGCAACGATAAGGAGGGGGTCTTGTGCTAGGTCTCTTGCAACTCCATGTAAATGTATTTACCATCTTTTACCATTTCTGCAATGTCTGTTTACTAATCAAGCCGTGACATTAAATCAAACACGCAAATTAATTAAACAACAGCCAGGATGTCTGTTTTTGGCCTATATGATGTAATTATTTTGTACTCTATTGAGCAGCAAATCCAACTGGCCTGAGAATCCCTGGCAGAGAGTACCAGAAATGCTTTAGCTACACTGAGGCTGTGGTCACACTGGCAGCTTGGTGTGGTACGGTGTCACCTCTAATTGTACCAGTTTGAAGTGTTGCGGGGCATATCATCCAAACAGCACACCCTGCTGTGGGTTACCCACGGACAGGGCCGGTGCTACCATTAGGCCAAGTTAGGTGACCGCCTAGGGCGCAGACCTCAGAGGAGTGCAGAAACGGACAATCAGCGCCCCTCCAACCAGCCACAGGCTCTCACACTCACTCACTTACCAGCCCCAGCTTTCCCATGCTTTTCCTCCTCCAAAAAGTCATGGCAACTGCAGCAGCAGCAGCAGCAGTTCTCTTCAGCTTTGCCTCTCACCCTGCCTGCCCAAGCCCACACAATTTTTTAAAAAACTTAGCAGGGTCAAGTTTTGTGCTTTTAATTTTCCCTAGAATTCATCTGTTTTTGATAATTGGCTAGCAGTGGGGGCGCGCACAAGTAGTTAGCCTTGGATAGGGTGCAAAATAGGTGTGGCACTGGCCCTGCCCACAGAGTCATCCCATGGTCAAGCATCCACATTACTGCAGCACCTCAGCCATGGAGCATGCTGCCTGGCTGGTTTTTTAAAAACGTAGGTGGGTGGGTGTGCATATGTGCTCAGGCACATATAGGCAGAAGCTTTTTTAAAAAACACCCCAGTGGCAGAACAAATCTGCAGGTTCAGACGTCCCTTCTGGGTTCCTTGCACTGCAGGAGAGTTCAGACGTTGGAAAACCCGGAGGGAACCCCATACACCCCATTAGTACCAGACTTTCCCCAAGATCTGCTTATTCCATTTCCATTGCGGAACGCTGGAACAGCATGGGCTGCTGACAACTGTGTCATGAGAGGCAGATGTTCTTGTCTGCAGGGGCCCATTTATTCCACTCAGGTAATGCTGCTATAGTGCTTCAAACTGTGCATGTGACTGCAGCCTGGATCAGCTATTTCTTGCCTCTCTGATGCCGTGAGGGAAGAGAGATTCAGCAAAGGGGCTAACAGAGAGTCTGTCCAACCTATCTAGTACCTTTTTGTCCCATCCCTCCTTCAAGCTGAAAGCGGCATATGTGGTTTTCCATTTCCCATTTTATGTTCAGAACAACTCTTTGAGACAGGTTAGGCTGAAAGAAAACAAGTGGCCCACAATCACCCAACAAATTTCCAGGCCCAAGTCTGACCACTACAGCACACCAGCCATCCCAGACTATATTAGCAGACCCTTTTCCTTCAGTGTTCCCTTTTTCTCATGTGTGAAACCAATGGGTCTGAGAACGAAGGGATGATTTGGATTGCTACATATTGTGACAACTGTGTTCTGTTCCTCTCTAGGCCTTGAAACTGTTGGATGTTGTAATTCTGCATGCAAGAGGATCTGGGAGGGAAAGGGTTAAGAGAACTCTCTCACTGGGGTACACTTGGCAGTTGGCCCCACCCTCCCCTCATCACTTAGGAGCTGAGCCTCTTTGGCTCTTGCTTGACTTCTGTTTTCATCTTATATAGGACCTCTCTTCTTCCTCTTTTACCAGGGTTTGGAGCTGTAACAAGTTAACCTTTTAAAAGTTAACCTGTTCACCACAAGTTAAAAGCACCTACATGAATGTGTCATGTAAGATGTGCTATTTTTGTAAGTAAAATCTCTTGCTCTTGTAACCATTGGAGTCAGATTATCTTTGTAATGTTTCAAACAAATGGCATCAAACAAACAGGAAACGTGGAGGTTTGGGGATACTGCACAAAGCTTCTACACTTCCAAGTCAAATGGGGAGGGGGGGTTACATTTAACCCAAAAGAAACCTACTTAAGATAACCAAGAATGTGACAGTGATTCCAACTTTACTTTGTAAATTATCCATCCTGGAAGTGCTCAAAGCCTTCTCCTGACTCAAAGTCATAAAGTTTCACACCAAAACACACTTCGAAACCCATACATACTTGGCACTTACATAGCCATCCTGGCCACGTCAGTTCATTTGTTTACAGTGCTGACTCCAGGAAATGAGAATGGAAAGATTTAGCTAGTACGTGTTTGTCTTTTGTCAAGGTGTTCTCTACAAAAAAAAAAAAAAAGTCAGAGCTGACTAAGCTGACATGTGGTATCTGCAGCCAGTAATCATGCCTCGGAATATCTCACCATTCTCTGAGGCTTATACTGACCACAGTTCCTCAAATGGGGCAAGTATCATAGGTCTCCCGTTTATACTGATCAGGGTCAAATAATCAGATTGGGATTTGAGCAAGGTCTGATCTCATGAACTCTCCATGTATCTTCAAAACACTGAATCAGCTTCTTTTCCTTCCATATCTTACTCTGTTGTATGAATTCCTGTGCATGTTTGATAGCCTCATTGGATGGTGCCAGGCACAAACAAGGGTGCCTAGTAGAATTTTGTGATCTGCACATTACCTTGATTGCATATGCATGCTATTATGCTTGGTACCCAACGATTTACAGGGGGAAAATAAGCAAAACTCAGTTTCTAAGGGTATCTGCAAATCTACCATGGACGTATTCGTAAAAATGTCAACTTACACAGATTTTGGAAAGAGCTAGAAATCTATCCCAACACTGTGACTAGTCCCATAGGTAACCTACAGTTTGTGTTAAAGTATTTTGCATGACTAGACTGTGATCTCTGTAGGGTTTTTTTTACTTCAGAGTAATTAGAAGGATTGTTATCTAAACCACAATGTCCAAACTGTGATCATATTTGACTCCTGTTATGGCATGGACAATGTGAACTGTTACATGAAGAACAAAAGAGTCTAAGTTGTGGCACTTTGAAATCTAACAGGTTTGTTGTGGCATAAACTTCCGCGACCGACCTGCTTCAATAAAAGGACTTCAAAGAGTGACTTCAGCATCAAACTGCTGAACCAAGATTCTTTAAGAAGCTCAATGAGGACAATGGATTCCTATCATACTACTGACGTTAAACTGGTTAACAAGTTTTGGAAGATTGTCACTGTGCTTATTTTGTGCATAGCTGAGCTCTACCTAGATCCCAACATCTACTATTTCTGCAAACAGACACAATATTATAAGACTACAGCAAAAGCGTCCAGTGCTCATTTCCCCAAAATCCTGAGAAGCTATCTTGGCACTTTTGATTGCTGAGGGAAGAGGGAATGCAAAATTGTATTTTAACATTCAGCAAGCCTTATCTCTTGAGGTGGCCTAGAGAATGTCACATTGGAGAAATAATACAGAATTCCGATATAATTATTTGTTTTAGGTTATATTAACTTTGTGAGGGTCACAGCAAACAACAAGGGGCTTCTGATAAGCAGTTTCAGATAACAAGGGTTTTACTGTGAGAGCACAGTGTACTCGAAGAAAGACTGCAGCAGCCAGTGGATGGACAAAATATGAAGACACATCTCATTTAGGGGATCAGCTGTGCTGCTAAATTAGCACATACCAGTCTGGTCTCTGAATTACTTCTGTGCCAGATGCTTCCGCCCTGACCTCGTCAGGCTAGCCCAATCTCGTCGGATCTCAGAAGCTAAGCAGGGTCAGCCCTGGTTAATATTTGGATGGGAGACCGCCAAGAAATTCCAGGGTCGCTATGCAGAGGCAGGCAATGGCAGACCACCACTGGGTGGGGGGGAAAGATGCTTCTGCCTGCATTGATCCTCCCATACTTGGTTCACACAGCTGATAAGAGACTGGCAAGAGACTAGTATGAGTTGTACAGACCACATGGCTTGTTTTCCTAGGGGTATGTTTTCAGGAACACTGCCACCCCATTGGGTTGCCAACCTCCAGATGGGGCCTGGAGATCTCCCAGAATTACAGCTGATCTCCAGATAACAGGGATCAGTGCCCCTGGAGAAAATGGTAGCTTTGAAGGGCAAACACTGTGTATGGTTTGTCATGTCCCCAGCCAGTGTAGCCCCAGACTTTTTGGATTAACGGGCAGTCAAGCAAGGACTAGTCTACTACCAAGCTTGCTAAAGTTGTCTTCAGGGAGCAGCCTAGATCTTTAAGACAGTGTCATGTCATTCTGAATCTTAAGTATTAGATGCATATGTAACTGTACAGAATCCTCTAACTACCATTACACAAGCCAGGCAAAGTCTACCCTTCTTCAAACAGTCTCATGCGCCTTTTTCTATATGTATTTGCACAACAAAACCAGAAACTTGAATCTGGTGAACAAGTGATGTTCACTATAATAAGTGATGTGAATTGCAGCTACAATTTTATTCCACCCTAATCCTCTTGTTTTCCTGATGCCTTCTTCCTAACCAGAGGCTTGTTCTGGGATCTGTCTCTTGTCTAAACAGTTGGTAGCTGTAGATCTCCTGGGATTACAACTGATCTCCAGATGACAGAGATCAGTTCACCTGGAGAAAATGGCCACTTTGGAAGGTGGAGTCTATGGCATTATATCCCACTGGAGCCCCTCCCCTCCCCAAACCCCACCTTCCTCAGGCTCCTCCCCAAAATCTGCAGGTATTTCTCAACCCAGAGCTGGCAACCCTACTTGTTTTCAATATTGTTTCTGCCCTTCATCTGCCCTCTGAGCTCTTCAAAGAAGAGACTGTGAGTTCTACCAATGTTTGTACCCCACTTAGCATGTGATAAGCAACCTTGGAGGATTCCACGGAAACTGTTGATTGTCTGTAAAATCCCAACTGCCCTGGAACAGTGATTTGGAAATGGCTTGGCTCTTTCTTCTCATGTCTCAACCATAGCAAACTGTACCTCTGAATGAGGTGTTTTTCTCTGAGTCACAGTTCCAACATGAACCCGTCTATATCTCAAGAGTTAAGAGGGTGCACAGAACAGACAAGAAGCCCAAGGCTGTTGACCCAGTTGCTTCTGCCAAATGCAGCGAAATAGGAACACAGGCAGGGCCATCAAATCTGTCCAAACAGGGAAGCAAATAAATCACACGGCAGCCTTTTTACTGCAGCATAAAACATCAGAGCACAAGAACATCACTGTTGTCATAAATTAATGTTTGTAAAAGGGCCTCAAGGATATACAGAATTTCCCATGGGTTCATCAAGGCCAGAAGTGTGTTTCTACCAATGGCCAACCCAATGTCCCCAAGAAACGCACAAGGAGAACATGATGGGCACAAGCAATATGCTTGTTTATGGAGTCAGATGAGTAATTAGTACACGGGGGGTGGGGTATACAGCTTCCAGGTTGAATCTAGAGCCTATGGCTTGCACTTCACAAATGTGCAACCCAAATATCAACATGAAATATACTGCTTTTTATGTTAAATTTTTATTGAAAATTGAAAAAATTAAAACAATCTGAACATCAACATTTGAATCTGCAACTTTATCCATTATAAAAAATTTCCAAACCTTTAAATACCAATTTTCTATAGCCAATAGAGATGAGTTTTTCCAGTTCTGGGCTATGAGGCATTTAACAGCAGTAATGTAGGATAGTGATTAATTCTTGATGTATTTTAGGGAGATCAGAATTGTCCCACATAGTCAGTAATAGTAATTCAGGTGTATTTGGAATGGTATAACCAGTTATATTTCTGATTGGGTTAAGTATAATACCCCAAAAGTGTCAAACATGTAAGCATGACCACCAGCAATGTATGAATGTTCCCCACTCACCCCAGTTCTTCCAGCAGAAAGTGGGGCAGGCAGCATTCATATGATGCATTAGGGACAGGGTTGTATACCATCTCATGAGCAGTTTAACAGACCTAAATTGCACGTTGAACAATTTAGACCAGAAGGCAGAAGAAGTCCATATCCTCTTCCACTGAGAATTAGAAATATCTCCATTGCAATCTATTTGCCACTTTGCCTGATAAGGCAGAGGTTTCTTAAAAGTAAGATGTAAAAGAATCCCATAAATTTTAGATATTATTCCTCTTTGTGAATCTGACTCTACTGCCCCACAACCAGGGCAGATCCTAAGCTTCACATAAATAATATACTATTGGTACAATAACGAAGGCTTCAGCTCTGTTTACTGTAGATCAGTCTGTCTTCCACAGCAGAAGGAATAGTTACATGTCATAACTGTAGATATCTCCTCAATGGACCCTAAGTGTTGGAAGATGGCTCTCTCCAAGCATCTTTCAGAGCTTGGAAAAGATGAGCACAGGTGTGTGCCTGTGTGGGAAGAAAGAGCAGCTGAGTTGTTAGAAGAGAACAGAGAGAGATACAGATAGATAGAATCTGCTGGGACTTTGGCTGAAGGACCTTGGAAGGTACAGGATCTCCCTAGGGATCTGATGAGGTGTAGTACATCTGCTGCTCTGTAGGAATACTTTTTTATTCCAACTGTGCTATACATTTGTAAATATTGTTTTAGAAGCCACCAGGTATCCAGTGCTCTCACTTCCAAAAGGGGCCAGCCAAGGTAGCCTTGCCCTTGGAACTTCTCACCACTCACAGAAGTGGGGCACTCAAAACGATAATATTGTTTTTCTTCATTATATAACCTGTGGGACATATTCCAACAGACCAGAGGGGATAATTGCACAGGGGCTGGATAAAAGGTGGTTGGAATGTTATGTCAAGCTTCCATATTTTAATTTGGGGCATATGTGCACCCCACACTTAAAATATCCTAGGAATGGTATATTTACATAAAAGGGGCAAAGAAGAGTCTCTAGCAGAGAAGTCTTATTCACAAACATTTTGCAGCCTAAAACCAGTCACCCTCACCTGGGATCTGCTACTTCTGATCTTCCTTGCACTATCCCATATCCCTCTTTTTAAAACATTATGGTATGCTACATATGCCCTAAGGTTTCCTGAACCTCTTCAAGTTTGCTGTGGCTGCTTAGGCAACCAAAGTGATGACTGAACTCCAGCAAGAAGAAGGAATACTGCAAGCATCTGGGAAGCACTCTAAGCCATATGTTGCACACCACACTTTTTAAAACCAAAGTTGGAGGAAAGAAGACACAGAAAATGATCTGCTCTGGCTGCCGGGCAAAGGGGGAGGGGGTAAAAGGGGAGATGGGCAGGCAGGAGGTTGTCACTCTCCGGAAATCGGCCACTTGAGGCAGTGTTCCTGGGGTAGATCTAGCCCTGCAGAAGAAGGCTGCTCGTGGGCTGCATGGAAGTATCTGGCAGGCCAGTGCTAGAAACTGGAAGGTGGACAGATGCAACCAAATGTTCATTAAAAATCTGCAATATGGAAAGATGCCAGGAATATATGCGATATGGTTATGCTTCTCCAGGAGCAGGCCGGGACATTGAAGCAGGGCTAAGTGGCTGTGGTGACAATGACTAGCAGTGTAGATTGACCCAAAAGGAAGCCTACACCCATTGCTATTGTGACAGTGACCCAGGGGCTTCCAGCATCTCAGGGGGCACTTGCTCCTGGCCACCAGTGGCCCTTCAGGGCAGTAACCCATTGGGGACTTCCCTGGCAAGTCAAAGGAGCCAGTCCACCCCTGTATGCTCATTCATCCTTATGAACATCATTGAGTTTCCTTCCAAAAATGTGATTGCTGTAACACTGCAGTTGGAGGAGTTCTGGCAGTATAGTCTTTGACTCCCTTCCTAGGAAATAATAAATAGAATTTACTAATCAAGAGCCTCAGAGTACCATTCATGATTTCCTTCCATCAGTGTGGAGGAAGGGGTGCAGAATTAAAATGGGGGACTCAGTGGCAGAACCCATGTTTTGGATGCCTACAGTGCCAGTCTCCATCTCTGCTGTCTCCAGTGGAAAGATCTCTTACATAGCAGGTGTTGAGAAAAACCCTTTCTTTGTGGGGGACCGTGGAAAACTACTGCTGGTCAGAGCAGACAGTACTGAGGAACCAGTAGTCTGACCTGGTATAAAGTATGTTCAAGTGTCTTTATATTTCAAGATCTATAGGAAAATTTTTAAAAGGCCAGGATTAAAATTCCCCCCAATACTTTATATTTTAAACATCTGCTGTGATTACTTGTTAGATCCGTAAGACCCAACACGAAGGCCATTTACACAGCACATTCTCTGTCGCAGGTGAACACCCTGGGTTTAAACAAAGGGTTTTGTGCTTTTGGCATACATACCTAAAATATAAGTCCTATTATTAAAATATAAGTCCTATATTATTATAAGTCCTAAAATATAAGTCCTATATAAGCAAAGGGTTTTGTGCTTTTGGCATACATACCTAAAATATAAGTCCTATACCTAAAATATGTCCTATTATAAGTCCTATTATTACATACCTAAAATATAAGTCCTATTATATAAGTCCTAAAATATAAGTCCTATTACTGAAGCCAATGGACTTAGAAGGATGTAACTCTGCTGAAGATTGCACTGTTAGTGAGTACATTTATTGAACTGGCCACAGACACAGATGATGCTGGCGATTAACCACATGAGGCCCAAACGATATGAGTATTGATCAGCAGTATAGAGTGCTAGTTGCTTGTGGGCAAAATAGTCATCGTATTAAATGTTAGTGTCCTTATAACTGTTGTGACTGACTCTGACATCAAAGTTCAGCATCCATCCAAGTTCCCAGTCGTGTGTCCACATCAAACAAGCAGTAAAGCTCTCAAAGGTAACATTCCGCGACTGAAGTTCGTAACCTGCCAAAGTTCAAGCATTCATGATGCCAACAGAGCAAAAGTCAAACAGCTTGTTTTGAGTTGCAAAAAAACCTGGCCAGGCTGATTTCTGTCTTCTACAGTGCAAAAAAACCCAAACAGTTTAAAAAACACAATCAAATCCCAACCCATGATCTACACTCATCTTCAAGGAAATGTCTATGCTACAGAAATTATTGCCCATGTTAGAAAGTTGAAAGGGCCACGAGAAGGGAAAGTTTACCTTACCTGACTAATAAGGACTAAAGATTGAAACTGACTTGAAAGGCCACAATCATCAGAGTTACATGTCTGAAATCTCTTTGAAGTCAATGTACTTAATTATGTATTGGAATGTGACCAAGGAAATTTTAATGTTGATTTATGAAGTTTAATCATGACACTTTTCCAGAGCCTGAGTGAGCTCAAGGGACAGATGCAGAAGGCACAGAAGAAACAGATTAGTGACTTCTTCATCTAAAGGAGAGTATTCCCTCTTCCAAAGATATTCCATGCCTGTAACAACAAGATATATCAGTACAGGAATGCTTCTCTAATGAGCATGTCAGCTTCTCCCCAGCCATTCCTCACAATTTTCACATTGTTTTCTTAACCCCAGAGGCCGCTTGAATGGATGCGATTCTGTTGATCCCTGTGCAATTAGCAAGTGCAGTAGTCAAAAATCAGGTATACTTGAAGTGTGGCCTGCTGATTTTGTAGCCCTGGTCCATTGAGCCTCATTTCATGAATATATTCTAAGCGGATACCTACGTATTTGTTCCTCTGTTACTGAAATCGTAAAACAGTCCAGGCCAAATCATCATTGTTGATGATCTTCGAGTCCCTCCCTCATCTCTCCCCAGCAAAGTGTAGTTGACAAAAGACACAATATGCTGACATCACATTAATGTGATTAAACATATGTGCCTCCCTGAAATGTGTACTTTGGGCTTGTCAAAGGGAATAAGGGAAGATGAGGGAATGACAAATCTAGAGTAGGCCACCTCTCAAGGGGTGACCTGGCCTAGACCTCTGTAAAGAATCCAATGAATGTGTATGCTTTGGGGGGGGGGGAATGTCTTTACAACATTATCCATTCTGTGAGAAATTCATCATGTTGGGATATAGGCTTGACTCCCATGGAGGATTTAGTGGATGGAAAGGGAAAGGATTTTTCCTTCTAGCTGAAGACCTCTGACCCCCCCACCACCACTGTTCCTGGGCATTTCCTCCCCCCCCAACAGCAACACGGGGGGGGGGGGGGGTATTCTTGGCTGCCGTAGGAGGGAGGCGTGGATGGAAGTCCCTTCCATCTATGGAAACCTGCAGTGGAGCCAAGTCATAGAGTCCACATCTCTTCATTTCCAGGGTACATATGCAAGGCAGTTTCCAGCTAATACAAGAAAGAATGCAAATTTGTGATAACCATGAATCTGAACACTGTACAGTAGTTTTACTCCAAAGATTCACTGATATAGTTGGTTGATCTGTGACTACACCACAATAAACCACATGACCAACTTTCCTCCACACAATACCGTGTGGGTGAAATAGTCTACATTACCGTGGGTTAAAAGATTTCTACTTTGCTACAAAGCCTCAGCAGCCAGGCTACAGAAAAGTCAGGCTGGAGGAAAAGTAGAAAGAGCTCTATCTCAATAACTCTGAAGGCAAAGAACAAACAACAAGATCCCCTGAGATCAGCACAAAACCCCTGAGAGCAAGACCTTTAGACCATACTCTATCGTGGCTAGTTCAGAGGGCAGCTGAGGACACTGGCTGAGCTCAGCTAGAGACAGCAGCAAATGATGAAAAACACAGACTATGGCTTTAAGAAATGGGGACAAACAAATTCTGGTGTGTTTGAAGTGCAGTCCAGCATATCTGAAAGGACAGGGAGAATGACTGGTTTAGAGTCAAGGACAATGATGTGCTCTGTACCTTATAACCCACATTCTTCCATGGCCAAGACCACTTTACTGGTTATTTACTTAGTTGTTTTCAAAATGTATATCTCTTCCTCCTTAACCAATATTGGCACTCAAAGCAGCTCAACAGTAATAAAAATAAAAATACAATAAACATTTAACTATGTAAAAACACTATAAAGCCCCAACAAAGATCAAGGAACTTAAAAATAAAGTAAGAATGGGAATACAACACACACCCAAACCAGAACAGTGAAAATATCATCTTATGAATCATTTACAACCAACAGACAAGTTTTTAAAATACGAATAATAAATACCAATAAATACAATAAATAAATACCAATAATAAAGCAGCATATTAGTAAAAAAAATCAACTGGAAATAACATCCTAACACCAACAAGAAATATAACTTACAATTTAAAAAACAAAACAAAAACTAAGGAGAATGATTGGGTAAATAAGTGTCTACCTGACAACAAAAACCTACCAAGCTTGATGTTAGATGGACAGGTGGCGGGGAGGGCATTCTACAACCAGCGCCTTTTCAGTTGTAACACCTCTCTCTTGTCAATGCTTGTGTCATCTCTGACAGCAAAGCTCCCATTCTCCAACTGTGCTGCATATGCAAAGGGGGTGGGAAACCAGGCTCTAACATACCCTATAAGGCACAGGTAGCCAAACTTGCTTAACATATACGCCTCGTAGAATAAACACCAGATGTTTAAGAGCCGCAAGACATGAACAAGTATTACATACATGTTTTTACTGGGAAATATGCAAATTTGCTTTTTTATTAAAATCAAATGAGACTGCCAAAAATAAAAAAGGGGTAAAAACAGATATTGACAATGATATTTATTTGTCCAATGATATTTATTTGTTTGCTAATAATATTTATTTGTCTAAGAGAGAGAGAGAGGTAGAAAGAAAAAAAGAATTAAAAAGGTGGAAAGAAAGAGAGAGAAACAAAGAAAGCAAATGGAGGGAGGGAGGGGGAAGGAAGGAAGCAAGCAAGAGGAAGGAAGGAAATAGATGGGGGAGGGAAGAAAGAAGGTGAAAGAGAGAGAGAGAGAATAGATGGGGGAGAGAGAGAGGTGGAAAGAAAGCGACTGTAACTTTAAATACATCCTCCAAGGCGCTCTGCCCCCCCCCCCCAGCTGGCTTAGCTTGGAGAAGGGATTTAAAGAGACAAATGCCGCCTCCAAGCTGGCCGGGTGTGTGTGTTGAGAATGCATTTAAAGTTGCTTTCTTTCTCTGCTCCACGCCACCTCAAGCCTACTCAGGGAGGGGAACGCTGGCTGGGGAAGGGAAGACTGGAGGCATGCCTCCCTTTTGCTTCCCCAGCTGTCCTGCTGGGAGCCACACAATATGTGTGAAAGAGCCACATGTACTATAAGGGATTCTTCTAAGTGCAGGAAAGAGTTATAATTCTTATAAACAATTAAACAAGCCTAGGCAGGTGTGACAAATATACAAATACCTTTGTCATAGAAAGGTGACTGTTTGACCTATGTTGATTCATCTCTACAGCTATTATAAAGCATTATAAAAAAGAACCTTAGTTGCCGCACCAGTCGTCATCCGTTTCTTGTATAGCAATACTGCCGTGCACTATAAAACAGTCATATAAAACAATTACTCATTCAGGGTAACAACAAGAAATGCTCCTAAAATATGTTGCTTTTTTGTGATTTCATCTAGACCGATTTCACACTAGTGTTTGCCCCGTGCTTCCCTTCACGCTTGCCCCAGGTCTTCTGGTCAATTTCACACCAGTTGACCTGGCTCACGTTTTGCCCCGGAGAATCACCCTTTCCCCCGTTTTTCCCCGGGGCAAACAGATCCTGTTTTTAGAGGATTTTCCTGTTTGCTCCAGGTAGAAGCTGAAATGAACACTCCCCTTTCCACACCCACTCGCCCACCTTCCATCTAGCCCACCCCGTGATGGGAGTTTCTTCCTTTAAAAAAAAAACCCCTCATTATGTTACAACGAAATAGTGAGGCAGCGAAACAAGACCTCACCTCAGGGCGGGCGGATGATTGCTGCCCTGTGACTGGGATGCCCCGGCTGCAGCCTTGTTCTCCTTTCCAGCATTTCATTCACGCTGGACCTCCAAGTTCCACTTTAACAGGGCCATCTTTTGCAAAGCTCAGCAGTTTCAGCATTCGAGAGACTGTGGATGATCGCTTTTTTGGGGGGGGGGGTGACGAAGCCTGAACAAAAAAGGCTCGCCCAGGAAGGGTCTCCCAGTCCAGCCAGGCTTGCTTTTCTCTTCCACCAGCCTGGCAGTGGGAGGGAGAGCAGCCATCAAAGCCTGCAGTTGTAAAAGGCCACTCTGCCTGATTAAGGGGCTGCATTTTTCCACTTCCCACCCACCCTCCCTCTTGTTAATTTGAGGACTCAGAGCCTGAAGCTTCCCAAAAAATCTTGATTCTGCACACGCAGAGTCCCCTCCCCCTATATATATTCTGGCCTTCCTCTCTCGCCTCCCTGTTTCCCTCCTTTTCTTCTCCCGTTGGAGAGTTTTTGCAAATCACTTCCCAACAGGACCTGGCTCTTTATGGGCTCCCTCCTACCCCCCCCCCCCCATGTTAGGCGGCACGTTCCCAGGCCAGAACTGGGGGGGGGGCCAAGGGCGCACAGCTCGGAGCTGGCCTCTTTCAATTATGCCCCCACCGTTGATAACAACTGGCAGAGCCACTGCCAAGTCCTGCGCCCACCTCCTTTCTGTCCCATTCCCAAAGAGGCGAAACAAGGGCTGTGCTGTCCGCATGCGCCTCTGCCCTCCTGCCCTGCTCCAAGGCCGGGCTTGAGAAGCTGGCTGCCTGCCAGGGTGTTGTCACAAGGCCAGTGTCAGCCAAGGGCGAAGAGGCAGACTTGGCCTTGGCGTGCTCTCGCTTCCTGCCCTTTGGCTTCATCCCTCTGTGTCTTTCAAAAGGAGGGCCCTCTAAGCATGCATTTTTTAAAAAGGGTGGAAAAACCTAGGAGGAAAAGAGGGAGGGGCTAGGAGGGGAGTGGGAGGGGAGTGGGAGGGGGCAGCAGCAGGAAGCCTTGCAGCAGCCGCGGAGCAGCTGGTAATGCGAAAAGAAACATGCCGGGCAGATGAGGAACTGCAGCTTCAAGTGTGAAATTGACGAAAATGGTCCGGGGCAATTTTGATGGGGAACCTCCGGAGAGAATGAGAGGCAAGTGGCATGTGCAAAATCAGTCCTAGAATACCTTCGAAAGTTCAGCCTTTAAAGTACCCTGAAAAATTTCCCCTGTGCCCTCAAGTATATTGAACTCATTTTCTTCTTGGCTTTTTCAGGGTCATTATGGACTTAACTATACATTATATTTTCCTGATGTCTTTCCCAGGGTCCACCATGAGGACTTTCCCTCAGATACGCCTTGTAAATTCTGTGTTCAGAACTCAGTTCCCAGGTACAGGGGCACAATTCAGATCAGAACCATGGCAGGTGGGGAGACGAAGGTATACACCTTCTCCCCACACAATTCCATGCTCAAAACTCACAAGGCATGTCTGATTGAAGTCCTTGTGACGTACGTGGAGAGGATATGAGGCGGATGTAACATTTAGTTGGGCCCAAAGTCATAAAACAATTCAGCATTACAGTCACAGTGCTGTGCCAGGTACTTCTATAGCACGCTCACAGGAAACAAATAAACATTTGCATGCTAAATTGCGGTTGGATTGCTTAATGTAGACAATTCAGTCCTCTGATGCAAATTCTCTGATGCAGCACTTCTATTGCCCCTGAACTGCAGTGCATTCAGTTGCCAAGTTTATCTCTCTAAGATGGCAGTTACACATAGTCAACCACCATGTTGCTATCTTGTGTTATGACCCATGCCAAACATTCACAGACATCACCCTATTTGTTTCGGGGGCTTGGTGATTGCTTCTGACAGATACATCTGCAGAGACTTGAATCATCTCATCATCAAGCTCTGGCAGTTGCAATAAACCTTCTTTTGATACATGAAGACCTACCACATGAAGACCTACCACAAACAGATGCTCATGGGAAGTAGAGCTTTTTTTGTAAAAAAAATTTATTTCTTACAAACAGACAAATAATACATACACAAAGGTTACATAAAACATGTGGAGGACAAAGTATTTTAGGAAAGAATTTGACAGTGTTTCTCAAGGTATCTAAATTTCAATTCATGAATAAGCAAAAGTATAACAAATTGACCTAAAAAAAGAAAATTATATTTCAAATGGTCTACAATCATTGCTTATATAGTACATTGACTCTAACTGTACATGAAGTATATAGGTCTGATTGAGTTCAGTTTATATAGTTCTCCAGCCATGTATAAAATCTGGACCGTGTATTTTTATATTTCTCTTCTCCAATATTTTGCATATAGTATTCTAGCAGTTGTTGATACATGAATAATCAAATAAAAGTCCTCATTTTTACAGTTCTCAGGTCTAATATTCAATAAAAAAAACAGTTCAGGAGTAAAAGGTGTGGTAGTTCTTATGGAAAGCAGCTTTGAAACTTGTTCTGGTATTTACCAGAAAAGGAATGGCTGTCTGGATCAGCCATACTCTCTTCACATTTCATGAAGTTTAGTCCCAGCATTATTACATACGAACGTCTTTCCATCCATGAAAGTGTATGTAAGGTGACAGTCGAAGGATCATTTGTCATGACCAGCTTCAGCACTCCAGGCACTCCTGCTCATATGGACTGGGAGTTAAAGAATGGTCCCAGTCTGCAGGTGTATGGCTGAGGGAAAGCTATATTCAAGAATCTCTTCCCATATCCACTAAAGAACTCAAATGAGAGGGAGTTTGTAGGAGCCTGGAGATCAGAAAGCCAAGCTTGAATGATGGCAGTGGCCGTGGGCACACAATTTATCTCAAGATAAACTCTGGCTAGGGAAGTTCCTGGAGATTTGGGAGAGATGCCTGGGGCGGGCGGCAGAGTCTGGAGAGAGAAGGGAGTTTGGCAGGTGTGTAATGCCCTGGATTACTTCCTCTGAAGCTGCTGTTTTCCCCAGAGGAATTTATCTCTGTAGACTGGAGATCAGTTGTAATTCCAGGGGTATTCCCGGACCAGGGGACTGGTAATCAGGGGGGGACTGGCCATGAAGGCCTTCAGGAAAAGTCTCAGTGAACCAAAATCTTCAGGGCCAAACTGGTCCCAGGTAAGGAGCAGGCACAATCTGCAGCTGTTGTGAGCCAATAGCTGGGTGACCTTGGGCCAGTCACAGTTCTCTCAGAGCTGTTCTCTCAAGAGCAGTCCTCGAAAGAACTCTCTCAGCCTCACCCACCTCACAGAGTGTCTGTTGTGGGGAGTGGAAGGGAAAGGAGTTTGTAAGCCACTCTGAGTGAAGGGTGGGGTATAAATCTAATTTCTTCTTCTTCTTCTTCTTCGGAGCTGGCTGGACATAGGGATGGCAGCCACCAGGTGGACCTGGGGATCCCCTGGAAATACAGTTCATTTCCAGACTACAGTTCCCCTGGAGGAAAATGGATTCTTTGGAAGGTGGACTCTATGGCATTGTACCCCATTGAGATCTCTGTCCTCCCCAGGCTCCTTCCCCAAATCTCCAGGAGTTTCCCAACCTGGATCTGGCAGCTGTAGCCCCCCATCCCCTGCTGGTGGCCAGGGGGGACCTGGCAACCCTAGGTGGGCAGGCTCTCCCTCCCTTCTTTGGGGGTGGTGGAGCCAGGGAAGCTGGGTGAAAGACCCTTTTCCAGGGTTGGTATCCTACTGAGGAAAGTTCTAGATCTTCAGCTCAAAGGACCACTTGACCTATGACACTACCAATGAGTAGGATCACAATATCTACAAGCCCAAGTATTAAGTATTGAGTCAGGAGGCGATGAATCCAATGCAGGCTTTTATACTAAACATCGTTCAGCTCAAAAGACAGCTCTGACAAGAGCGGCACTTAACTTATACTGTTCCAAAACATAACTATATACATTGTAACTAAGGATACAAAATCTGATTGGACTTAAGCAGGGCTCTTTGATTGGTTTCTAGGATTGGCTTAAGGACCAATAGGAAGTCTTTATTCAGCAGCCAAGAAGATTGAGGGAGCCAGAATACCAGCACCCTAATGATGCAATGTAAAACAACATAAAGAGAACATGGCACCAAGGCTTCCCAACATTTTGGATCCCAAATCTGTTTGCCAGGAAGCAAATCCCACTGATTTTGTGAAACTTTCTTCCGAGGAAATGTGCCTAGGACTGCAGTTTAACAGCATCTTACAGCCCAAGCCTCTCCTCACTTGCAAAATGTGTTTTCCTTGTCAGTCTCCAGAGGCAGAGCGATCTGCAGAGTGTTTACTCAGGAAATATGTTCTACAGAAAGAACATTTTGCCTCCCTAATTTGACTATTATAGGAAATAAAGATCACACAATGGACTGTGATGCATATTTTTAATAAAACATGGCTGAACTCCAGATGGGAACAAGCTAGGCTTGGAGCCAAACTAGATGTGATAGTGACAAGAACATTTGTTGTTCACTGATCTGCCCTATTCATATATAGAAAAGGGAAAGAGTTATTTTTACATTGAAGGGAGCATACGGGTGAAGGTAGCCAATTCCCTCACGCTCCTGCCTGAACTCCCTGCAGGACGTTGACAAAACTCCTCCCTTCCCCTCCCCCATCTCAGCTTCAATTCTGAAAGTGAGCCATACTGGGAGAAAAAGTCTGGGGCAAAAGACTGTAGTGATTTGAGGAAAGGGAGAGGGAACATTTAGTTCCCCTTACTCACACACCCCTTGTGATGTTAACATCCAATCCCACTGTGTGCATTAAAGGGGACAAATGCAAAACAAACTAACATGGCTGCCACTGTCACATCAAGGATGGCCCTCAGCTCCTGGTCATCCATGCCTAGAGGTTTGCAGAGGTCTTGCCCAATATTTGTGTGTGTGATTTCCAAGAATTAAGCACAGCCTGTTTTTGCTTGATTTGAAGCAAACTGTGTTCCACCGGGCTTAAAGATCATTTCAGATTTCTCATCTTTGTTTTTTTTGTTCTGGGGAAAAAACCCCTCATTTCCATTTTACTTCTCCCTTGTACAAATGAGCTCATGATTCTTTATGCTCATGTCATTTTGTTTCCTTGCATTTCTGTAAAATTTTTGTTTATCTTTCAACATTATGCATGTGTGTCAATAAATCAGCATTATACCTCATTAAATTAATACTAATGACGTGTATTGTATGTATATCACATATATTGTGTATAACAACTGTATAATATGCGTATACAACAGAGCATAAACAAACCTGCACAAATGAACTGAAGAACTGAAACCACTGATAAACTACAGAAGAATGTAAAAAGAAATAAAACTGGGAACTCAAGTGGTATAGCTCAGACAAAAGCTTACTGCCTCAGTGAGAATTAAGGTCTGTGCAAGCTCATAGGCATCTGGCAGCAGAGGGTATTTTAGGGCACCATTTAGAGCATAATTTAGGCCCAAATCTAATCTAGACAGAGAAAATGGGATAGTGTAAAGAGATCTGAGACTGGTTAAACTGGAATCTGTTGCATCAGGAGCTACTAAAAGTCGCTCCATCTCTGTAGGCCTCTGGATATATCAAATGTTATGAGCAATAGTGGCCATCACCACCTCAGTAAAATACCTAGAGATTTTGAGGGGGATGCCTGGGAAGGGTGGGATTTGGGGAGATGGTGAAATTCCTAGAGTAGGGTTACCAAGTCCCCCTGGGGGGGTGGGGAAACCCCTGCTCAATCAGCCTGCTCCCCACCAACCCGAATTGGGCCGCCAGGGGGAACCCCACCCCCAAATTGCCAGGCTGCAGAGACATGCCCGGCGCAATGATGTCACCTGGAGGTGACATCATCGCATTGGGCACGTTTCGGGGGGGACATTCTATAATTCAAGGGAAAACTCTATGGTTTCCCCTTGAATTGCAGAGGTCCTGCCCCAACGTGCGCGACATGATGACGTCACTTTTGGGTGATGTCATTGTGGTGCGCGTGCAGAGCGCGCACACCAGAAGACTCCCGGAGCAGCAAGGACTCCCCCCTGCCAAAAGAAAGGTGAGACTTGGCAGTCCTATCCTAGAGTGTTGCTACAGAGGCTATTTTCCAGCCATTTCCCCACTCCCACCCCGTTTCTCAATTTCTCAAAGGTGAGGGACTGGGGCCAATGCTGGGAGGCTGCCAGCTGTGGATGAGTATATGGCAAGCCTAACTATGGGGACTGGGGAAAATCAGAAAATGCTGGGAAGTTCCAAGCCAAGCATCCTCCTGTGAAGGTCCAGTGATATGAAGGGATACCAGGGTTGACTCTTTTCTTTGAGGAAGAATAGGGCTGCCATTCCTCTGCATGGGGGGGGGGGGTGTTTCCCCACCACCAGGAGGTGCTTCCCTGCCACCACTCAGTGACCAGTGGGGGTACAATGGCTGGAAATGGCTGGGGGATACCAGCAGTGCCCCAGCATCACTTCCTGTGCGCCCAGAAGTGATGGCAGCATGTTGCCAGGGGATGCCATGGATGGTCTGGCTCTTGGGGCAAAACTCTATGGTTAAACCAGCTGCTGGTAGGTCCCTCCTGCCAGCTGCCAGGCCCTGGAAACTCTAAGGAAGAAAGAAAATGGAGAAGAAGCAAATGGACGCCAGCAACACATCATCAGCCACCATCGCACCCAATTGGCAATCACTACGATTTGTGATACACAAAGCCCAGCACAGTTCACCAGCCAAATACTGCAGCTTACGAAAAGAGCAATATGCCTCTTGTGGCCTTACCAAGAAATTAATAAACTGGGGGGGGGGGGGGGGGGAGGCAGCAAAAGCAGCAGAATTGCATCATCTACTATGTAATGGCCAGTAGAAGATGGCTGGTGGTCTGCATTTGACTTGGCTGATAGAGGGCTTGTTTTAAAGAGCTGTTTCATATTTAAAAATATAAAGCATTCATGTCTCCCATTTCAGAACACTACAGCCCCACTAAATCCATAAGCAAACAAAGCAGCGGAAAGCTGTAGCCCATAATCTATGAGCACACAAGTGAAGATGCTTGTCAAGAACAACGAATTAAGGAGGACTAGAGAGATTACTCCAGCTGGCCACTTGTGAGATACTCCTCTGGAAATCCAAGCCCCTTCCTTTCTTCCATTTAAGAGAGCTTGTAAAGCTTTATATTGAAAACTGAAGGCAAATGGGTGTTCTGAGAAGGATGTTTTCCTTTTGTATGAGTTGATTGGTTATGGCCCTATCTTACACGCCCAGGAAAATGCTGATCGCCACTTTGGAGTCAGGAAGCAATTTTTCTCCAGGCCAATTTGGCTGGAGATCCTGGAGATTTTTTTGTCATCTTTTGGGTGTGGAACAGCAGTCACTGGGGGGGGGGGGAGCAATCTCATAGTTACATTAGGGTATTTGGGGGCCTGGCCCCCTGACTTCCTGCCAAGCACCCCAACTTCCATCCAGCCCCCAGGCCCCCAACTCTCTGGGCCACCTGGAGGACTCCTCACCACCATCCCTTCCCCAAGTGCAGCTTGCCTCCCCACATAGGCAGGTAGAGTGCAAACACTGCAAAAGTTGAGTTTTAATAAATTTTATTTTATTTTTTTATTTTGAGACATTAGTGCCCCCTGATTTATTTAAAAGCCTCCCGAATTACAAAATCCTGGCTACAGGCCTGGGGTGTGGAGGGGGAGGTAGTTGTGAATTTCCTGCATTGTGCAGGTGGTTGGACTAGAAGTCCCTGGAGGTCCCTTCCAACTGTATGATTCTACATATGGTTTTATTTGATTGTTTCAAAATCTGTTTTTTTAAGCTGCTGCAATCAAATTTAGAGAAGCAGAATATAAATGCTTAAATAAATAAATAAATAAATAAATAGCCAGGCAGGTTCTGTACATTCACTGTATGTATCAAAAGCAGAAATCAAAATCAACAAAAAAAAAACCCAGAACAAAATAAAAACTAATGAGAGGAGAAGGACAAAAGAATGTATTTCGCCTCAGGTATTTCACCATATTAAGTCAACCACAATGGATTTGATGGCTTCACTTTACATTGTCTCTTAATTATTTGTTTTCAGGAAAAAAGGATCCACAGAGAGTGACCATTTGAGAATAAAGAAGCCAGTCTGGGATCTTGATTTAACTAGAAGAAAACCAGATTGTTGGATATTATCCTCATTTGAACTATTACACAACCATAGAGACACGTGAAGACGGCCTCGTGAAAAATGTAAACAGAATTTGTGCCAAAAACACAAGCCAAAAAGCTAGTAGACGGAGGCAGAAATGAAGAGGTGGGGCAAGCAGGGAGAATCCAGGATGCCAATAACAAGGAGTGCTGACTGCTGAGCAGTCACATGGAGGACTTCTTCTCCAGCCAGAAGGCAGTGGTCCCAGGGGCAGGATAGCAAGTCAGTGCCTGACAGAAGGCTGTGCAGCTGCGGGGAGAAGCTTAGAAGCATGGCCATTGTGCAGGGGGCAAAACCCTGGTGTTTGCATATGGAGGGGTCAGTGGACAGCATGTTTGAAATCAGTGCAGCAGAGTTTTTGTCACTCTTCCAGTTTGTTTGCTTACCTTATATAAACCTGCTTTGTCCATACTTCTCTTTTTCAGTGATGCCACCTGCTGCACACTTTGGATTGTGAAACCAGAAGGGGCCAGTTCTTCACGTGTCTGGAAATGGTTTAAAGTTATTTTGGTTTGCATACTTTTCAGGCATGGGTACTGTTTGTATTGCCAGAAATAGTTCACTAGATCTGCATATCACTCAGGCTGCAGTCGATGTGCCATTTGGTGTGGAGGGGAAGTGAGCCTATTTCACCTGGTGGAAATTGACATGGCATTGTGCAATCACACATCATTTGTAGCTGTGGACTCAGCCTGTCCCTGCTCGATCAGACGGCATGTTTGGGCGAGTGTGTGGGGTTTTTTGCCTTTTGTTTCCCATGCACATAAATGAGGAATTGTACCTCTGCACTGAGGGTTCCCCATTTAGTATGCAGTTATGTGCATACTGCTAAGCAAGGGGGGGGAAACGGGCACCGTGTCAGAATGGAATGAGCAGACCATCCCAATGGCATGAGAGTGTGAGTAAGCGATCAGACAGGGGAAAGTCCATCTGTAGCCCGTCAGTAAGCATTAGGACTGGACTTTCCCCAGTGTCTTTTAACTCCACTTCCATGGCAGGGCAGCACAGGGTGCTAATGGCTGCGGGACCTTTCCCAGATGTTGCTGTCTGATCGTGCCCTTTAAATCCATCAGGCATTCACAGCCAATTTAAAGGCACATCTGACTGCAGCCTCAGAGTCCTTTTTATTAGCATCTGCCAAAGGTCTGGTAGAACTCCAATGGAGAGATGATACAAAGGGTTTCCGGTCTTATTTCATTCACTACCCAAACCACAAGTCTTTAGATTTGTTCCTCTAGGGTGGCTATCTTTTCAGCAAGTGTGCCACAAGCCAAGTCAAATGCACACTGCAATGGATGCAGTGCTGGCAAGGGACCCTATATAAGCAAAAAGCTAGCCCCTCACCCAAAGGCTAAACTGACACCATATGCTTGGAAAAATTATTATTCCAGTGACATAAGTGACTGGCAACGCAATCCTATACAGTGTTACCTAAATCTAATCCCACTGATTTCAGAGTAACCAGAGTAACTCTGTAGTGCAATATCTCTGATATGACAAAAGTCCATATGCTCTGATTCTTATCCTGTCAGTTTGCCTAAAAATGAGGCAATTTAAAATAAACACCCATGACTTGCTCACTCTTGCTCAACATCATCATCCTCAAGAAGAAGGGAAATGGTACATGTCTCATAACAAATAACCACATTTAGCATGTATTTTTGGTGCTAGTTTGGTGAAGTGGTTAAGAGCAGCAGACTCTAGTCTGGGAGAACTGGGTTTGATTCCTCAACTCCTCCACTTGCAGCTGCTGGATGACCCTGGACAAGCCATAGTTCTGTCAGAGCTGTTCTTGAGAGAGCAGTTCTCTCAGAGCCCTCTCAGCCCCACCTACCTCACAGGGTGTCTGTTGTGGGAAAGGAAAGAAGTTTGTAAACCGCTCTGAGACTCCGAGTGAAGGGCAGGATATAAATCCAATCTCTTCTCTTCCTCTTTCTATTTAACGCTTTCAGTATTTAAAGCACTATTTATTCAAGCAGCTTATTAGCCACTTCTCTCCAGACAGTTAAAGTAGTCTATGCAAATCAATAAAACAATAACAATAAACAGAGAAAGCAATTACAATATATATTTATACAGTCAATATCAATAAAACTGCAGTTAAACAACATAAAATAAATCACAGCAATAGTTTAAAAACACAAGAAACCGCAACAGCAGTAGGAAACCCTGTTTTTTAAAAATATGTCTTCAGCAAGAGCCTTTCATATATATACTGATAATATTGACATCTGTCTAACAGCCTGAAAAGTAAATGTGGATCTGAATGAGAGGACTTCGCCTCAAGCTGCCTGGGGTGGTCATGTCAGAGGGACCTCTGGGATATTCTTAACCACTCTGCCATGTCAGCTCCCAAAGCTCTTTCCTGAAGCTTTATTGGGCCTTTAATTCAGAATTTAGGGTTGTCAACTTCCAGGAGGGGCCCAGAGTTCTCACAGAATTACAGCTGATCTCCAGGCTACAGAAATCAGTTTCCTTGGAGAAAATGGCAGCTTTGGAGAATGGATTTTATGGCCTCACATCCCTGTTGAGCTTCATTCCCAATCTCTGTCTTTTCCAGGCTCTGCCCCCAAATCTCCAGGAATTTTCCAGCCCAGAATTAGCAACCTAAGGTCATCTGCAGAACTATTCTGCTTCCTTTCATTATCCTATCATGTTATTCCAGTATGTCAAGACTGGCATCTTGATATGTCAAGCAACACTAGATTTTTAAAAGCCCAGGGAAAGCCTTTTATTATAGAAAAGTATATGAGGGCATACGGTGGGGAGGTGTCATCAGAGGCCTCCAGAGATTTTCCAGAGGCAGGCCACTTGCACTGCGGAGTTGTCTTCTTCCAGTACTAATCTCATACGGATTCCATTCTTTTCAGTGATGCAGGAGACAATTCCAGAGGATTGTGACCATTCCAGAGGTTTGTGATATTTAAGTGCTGACTGGGTACTTCAGACTTCTTCCATATCCTGATCTTTCAGCCCTGGCTAAAAATTCAAATAAATACTTCAAAAAATCCAGACATCTGCTTTCAGAAGCCTAAATATTTGGCTGCATTCTGCAGAAAAGAGCAGGAAATAGTTGGCAACGTGGATCCCCCCCTTCCCCCAGCCGCCCGCTGCTTGTCCTGAACTCCTTCCCCAAGCGTTTCCACAGGACCCAACCCATAATTCTCCTACCATGTAATTCCTATTCTCAGGTTATTGTTCCATTTGCATAAATTTCCTGTGGCGCAGAACATCATCCATATACCCTTACTGGTGTGAAAGACGAGGCATGTGTACGTGCTGGATCTAAACCCTTGGGAAATGTTTATGGGAGGGAGTTTTTGTCTTGGCTTTGGCATTCTGTTTGTTTTACTGGGTAATGTGCTGGCAAGGCCAAACGAACTCTCAAGAGATGCTCTGCAGTTATTACAGGTTCTTCACAAAGGGAGCGAAACTCAGCTCCAGAGAGCAGCAAGTTTCAACAAGCAGCAACATTTTACTCCTCAGATGGGCCCAGACTCTGACGGTCACAGAATTCCCTTCCAAGGAACTGTAAATGCAGATTAACTCTATTACAAGCTTCTCCACTTTTAAAGGATTAAAACTAAGGCCTAGTTCACACACACAGGGGGACCACCTGGATGAGGCCATAGGAATAGGGTTTCCAACTCCAGGTTTGGAAGTTCCTGAAGATTTGGGGGTAGAGCCTGGGGATGGCTGGATCTGAATAAAGAAGGGACCTTAGTGGGCTATAATGTCCACCCTCCGAAGCAGCCATTTTCTCTAGAGGAACTGGAACTGGCAGGCAATGTGGTATGGTTACTGCCATCAAGTCAAGTTTCTGTATTTCGAGATTATTCTGGCTGGCTATCAAGACACACAGAATTCTGGAACAGATTAACCATGTGCTAGTCCATTAAAGGTAATTTATGACCTTATGTGGCTTTCACTAGCTATTATACATGAAGCACTATGGACCAAGCAAGTAACTCACTCTCCAACACTGACTGTAGTAGATGCTTGAGACAAAGGCCAATTGTGTCGATTAAAGGAGTGGGTCAGTTTGTCTCAGCCTGCTGACTACTAATAGTCATCATATGGACACCTCAGGGAGATAACAACGAAGGACAAGAACAAGATGCAATCTATTTCTGAGCTGCCAGTGCCAGTACAGCATAAACCTTCCATGATCGATGAAGCAGTTGATTGGGTAAGTAACATTAAAATCTGGATAGGAGAGGCTGCTGAGACAATGGGCTGCATCTCACAATCCGTCAGCAGAAGGCATTAATGGCTGCTAATCTTCCTGGCTTTCATCTCCCCATAGCAGCCACTTCTGACCCTTTGGATGGCCTATGGAACTAGCCCTGGGAGCATTGCTCTGCACGAGGGAGGCAGCCTGTAGAATACCGCAAAAACCTATCCCGTCCCCTTTCTAAAGAACCATTTACGGTCATCAAGGGTCTATTTTTATGAGATGTAATGTAATCAGTATCTGTCATGCTTATATTGACCAGTACGTTTTAATTATGATTGTTTCTGCACAGGACTTTCACATATTATATGATTCCTACACTAGGAGCATTTCCAGGTAGGAAAAAAACATTTCAGTCATGTAGAAAAAAATACATACCTGACAGAGGTGACATTTTATTCACTATGCAGAAGTACTTTACTTGTAGAAAATTCATACTGTGTGACGGGTCATTTCATAAAAAAAGAGGTGGAGGAGCTCATTAGCATAACTTATTTGCATATGCCACACTCCCTGACATCACTGGAAGTGTGTCAGAGGGCAGGGAGGCAGACATGCCTGGGTTCCCTGCCTGATCTTCTCCAGGTGCCCTGAGGCTGCGGGACGCCTAGAGAAGATCAGCTGAGGTGGGTATTCCCAACAGAGGTATCCATAAATAGCAACTAAAACTCGGGGGGGGGGGGGGGGGGGAGGTGTCTTTTGCAAAAGTAGTTAATGATTAAGGGTTTTTTTCAGAGCTGACTTGCCATTAAACTTCCAAGTCTAGATATTTTATGTAACAAGAGTCTTTAGAACCTTGGCAGCTCTCAAGGATCTAATACTCTAAACTACTGCCATACCATGCAGAGAATATCTTTAGGATATCCCCTGTAGTTACTTCTGTGGCTCTAAAACACTCTAAGACACTCAACAGCTATCAGGCAAAAGTTTTTGGGTTGTTTTTTTTTAAAGCAAGAATAAACAAGCCCAGCTCTTGTTGGTGGGACACCCTTCATACAAAATGATGAAATAAGAATAGATTCCCCCCCCCCCCGGATTAACCCCCAACTTCTGCTTTACTCAGTCTTGATCTTATTTATCCAATGTATTTATAAAATTTATGTCCCGGTCACTCTCCCCTGAATGGGACTCAAGGCAACTAACAACATAATGAAATATGCTAGCTAAAACAATACAGATCAAATACAATTTAAAAAATCTTTAAAAATCTCTCATGGTTAAAAAGGGTGCATGGGTTCTGGAGGCACAGCTGGAGCATAATTCACCAGCTGCCTGGCGGATCAAAGTCACCCAAAGGCTGCCTGGAAAAGAGCGGCCTTCCATGCCCTGCGGAACTTAGGGAGGTCCTTTAAGGCACACACACAGTCATGATGGCCTGATAATTTGTGTCATCGTTCTTTCTTCTGAAATAGGTACATTGCTTTTGGTGCAGGTATGTTGATAATCACCAGTTTGGGGCACCACCACTATATTGTGAGGGGCTAGAGCACTTAATCTGCCATGTCTCTTTCTCTAATATTGCCTTAGTAGGAAGCATCACTTGGGAATCCTGTCTCCCAACATATTTACAGTGCAGGAGTGTATTTGTGAATTTCCTGCATTGTGCAGGGCGTTGGACCTGGAGGTCCCTTCCAATTCTATGATTCTATGAGTAGGCTTTTGAGAAAGAAGGAAAAACAAATATCTTGGTCAAGCAAAACAGGGGCAAAACTCCAGTGTCATTGTTAAAGAACAAAATCGTTTCAATCCTGGCAATGCCGCCACCTGGTGACAGTATTAGGAATTTACACACATATGCCAGGCGCACAAATTGCTCTGAGTTACATAGTTATCTAAATTCTCATAACCCTGGCCCCCCTCCAAATTAGAATACTCTGTTCAGAGCACAGTTCCACCTCTTTCCTTTTATCCTTTCCATCCTAGTCTGAAGAAGAGTGTGGTAACATAAGGAACTGTTTTATTTAACTGTTTTGGGGTCCCTTTTGAAATAATTGATTTTTAAAATAATGCTTATATTTTGGAAAATGCTTACAGATTTTTCATGACACCCATTAAATTGCCCCAGTAAAAGATACCTCATACCAGATGCAAGGTGGACTCCTTCTGGATGTTGTACCATGGGGTCCCCCCCACTTTTTGGATGAATAGCCTTTCCTAGGAAATTGACCTCTTCCACATGAGATTTGTCCTGAGTTCAATGCTGTTGGGATGCAGGGTTTTGTTGTTGTTGTTGTTTTAACAGCTTCTCTACAGTCTTGTACTGTATTCAGGAATGTCCTCGGTTTTCCTCAGCTTTTCTCTGATTTTTTCCCCACCCTGGTGGCCATTTTCTCCCCATCAGAAGAAACTATGGCTCTATACAGTGGCCGCTCCATACTGGTGGAATGAGCTCCCAGAAGAGATCAGGGGCCCGCAGGACCTATCACCGTTCCACAGGGCCTGCAAGATGGAGCTATTCTGCCAGGTTTTCAACTAAGGAGACGCCCCCACGACTACCACCATCAAACCTTGGCTTAGATAGCTCAAGTGCAGAACATAGAGATATTGAGAAATCTGTAAAATCTTAGTCATCTCTGAAATTAGAGAAACATCGACAGCACTTATTATTAGTATTGTAATTGAATTTTTAAGATGATTTTATTGGGTTTTAATTTTAATTTTATTGCTATTTATGTATTGTGTAATATGCTTTGAGGAATTTGAGCTCCCCTGAGCCTGCTTTGCAGGGAGGGAAGGGTACGAATGAATGAATGAATGAATGAATGAATGAATGAATGAATTTATTTTTTATTTTTATCTATTTTGGGATTTATATCCCGCCCTCCCCGCAAGCGGGCTCAGGGCAGCTTACATGGGCCAACGGCCGATCAAAACATTAAAACCTATAAAATCAATAAAACAATCATAATAAATACAGTTAAAACATATAAAGGCTTCTATAATAAAACATCTGATGGCAACTTAGTGGGCGGCATAACCCCCCCCCCCCCCCGGCTGTGCCGAGACTGTACAGGACCAGGGTCATCATAGGTGTTACAACAATGGATGGTATGTTTGGTGGCGGCTCCTATTCAAGAGCCTGGCGGAAGAGCTCCGTTTTACAGGCCCTGCATCAAGTCCCGCAGGGCCCTGATCTCCACCGGGAGCTCATTCCACCAGATAGGAGCCGCCACTGAAAACGCCCTGGTCCTTGTTCTGGCCAGCTTGGCGTCCCTGGGGCCAGGGACACAGAGTCGATGTTCGGACCCTGACCGTAGTGCTCTCTGGGGTATATACGGAGAGAGGCGGTCCCTAAGGTATGTTGAACCCTGGCCATATAGGGCTTTAAAGGTAAGAACATGAATGAATGAATGAATGAATGAAATACCAGTGGGCAGGAAAGATGAAAAAGAACAAGGTGCAAGATAGAGGGTTTCTTTAGCTCTTATGGATCCCATGATGGATTCATAACAGGTTCCCTGAATGCTCAGCTTCCATTCTTAAAAAAGAGAAAAGATCTCTAGGCTCTTTTGTTGCAGAGAAAAAAGGGGGGAGCATATCTTCTCAAAGACTTATTTTTAAAAAAGTGAAAGTGGGAAGTTGGAGAACCAAATGCACAGATTTGTTGCAATGTTATGACAATATTCAGTTGCCAGTGGGGAGGGGGGCTTGGTGACCTTGGGGGTGGGGGTGGAGATGGTCAGGGAACTGGGAAGTACAGCTGCTGCTATACTGTACTGGCAGCCTCGGCAGCAACAGAGAGACCACACAAGTCTGTACCCATGCAGAAAAACAGTGTTGCAGTGCTGGTAGCTCTTTGATAATGGGAGTCAAGTCTGGTGAGTTCCGCATTCCCTATAGAAAGGAAGGGGGTAGTGTTATTTGTTCACATGGGAATCACTGTGCTGAGTGAGATGAAATCATAAGGAAAGGAACACCGTATCCTGATTAAGCCTAAATTAAATCTGCTGATAAACTGTACTTCATAAATTAGCATACCCAGTATTATCATCAGTAACTGCTGTAGTGGAAGGATAATTTTGTCCTTATCTGATGTACATAGAAATGTCACAAATGCTTTGAATTTCATGGCCTTTTGGTCCCACTATTTACAAATTCCTTTCACCTTCAACCCCTCCCCCCCAATATCTAGCTCCTGAGAAAAACACCTCATGCATCTGGCAAATGTTGGGCCACAAGAAACTGATCTTTTAAGAGACCAGACTTTCAGCTGCCACTGTTTCAGAATAATGCTAGAAAGCTTAATTGGCGGAATCCCCTCTTTTAGGGCAGAATGCACATGTGCATCTCTTGGTGCATTTTAGAATAAATATTGTTCCCTCCCCTTGGTTCCCCAGGTCTGCTCTTAGGCTGATAAAGTCTCTCCATTCTGCTCTGATTTGTATGCCTTGGGTCATGCAGTAAGGGTGGGCTGGTCCTGGCTGCATGGATAATTTTGGTTTGATCTCCTTGAGTGGGGATGTATATTGTCCTTACACACGGTGCTGCAAATCTATACTAAAATTACCATTAAAAATCCAGTAAGGCAGCTGACATCTACTACTGGTTTGCCTCTGTTTTTCTATCTGGAAGCTCTGTCCCCAATTCCAGATGTTTGGGTCAGCTGTGATTAGTCATAGAGAGGAACTCTACCCTTTGCGTGTTCAGAGGCACAGTCTTTTGTTGTATGTTTGTGTATGGGAAGGGGGGGAATATGTGAATGTGCTTTTGCGAGGGAATGGAAAACTTCTTCACAGGGATCCTTCCCAGTAGCAAACAGGCTAGATCTGGCACTGATGTGGTACTTTCTGCTGGGAATGAGGACTCCCCTCCTCCTCTTCAGATTTTAGTGCCTCCTTCAGCTAAGCTGAAAGGAGCCAGCAGGGCTGGCAAGCAGTGCAAACGTTTTCTTTTCTAACAAAACACCTCTCTTCTGTGCCTTTTTGAAAAGGAGAAACCTACTATCAAAAGGTCAGATTAGATGAGGTACCGAAAGATGTGTGAATGGCTCTCCCCGGAAGATCTGTGAACATTTTTAATTGCTACAGTAGCAGTTGGAGGAGGAATTCAGACTGGGGCCCATGGTATGGGATTTAACCCTTTCCTAGCCTCCACTGGGCCCCCAGAGCTGATATTTGCCTTAATGCAGGAAACATACATTTTCAACATTTGGAGAGGGGGTGCATTTGAGGTGCGAAATATAGCAGCTGAAAGAAGCCGAAATCCTTCTTCTCTGTACTGTGATACGAATTCCACCCTGCCACCCATACACACAGAGGTTTTCAAAGGCAGCAGGGACCTCAGATTGGCACATGTTGGTAGATAAAGGGACAATGTTAAGAAATATTTAAAACGTTTAAACGTTTATCAGCTGCCACTTTCAGATTCAGAAGCCAGGATAATCTCTTTTCCACCTTGCAGCCTCTAGGTGGTGCTATTCCTCTAGAAAATCTTTACCTAGAATTCTAATGTAAGGGGCGCAATTGCAAGCATGTGGTTTATGAGGTAAAATGCACCTGTGCTGCGATTTAATATCTGAGTTTTCCTCAAGGCAATATAATGAAACAAATACCTCGACTGTCACCCTCGACGATGAAAAAGTTTAAGACGCCACAGATTTCCAGGGGTGCCAGATGTCTTTTTAAAAAAATTGAGTGGAGTGGCTGTTCCCTTTTTTTAGCACTGCAGCTGTGCTGCGGTGCACAGAACAGCTATCCCGGTTCACACTTATTGCTAGAAGCACTCAAGTGGGATTGAGAATAGCTTCTCTCTCCTCATCTTCCCTGGGTTTGGTTGAATTCCCTCCATAGCCTTTTGCTCCAGGACAGCTTAAAAACAGAGCCTGGGTCTAGGGACATAGCCAGACGGAAGTACAGTCCAGACCTCTGCAAGTTCACTCCATTCTTTAATGGCTTTCGAGAATCACAGTGCATTGTTTGAGCACTTTTCCTCCCACAGGGCAAATAGCCACAGGGCACATTACAACAAAGAATGTTCTGTATTCTATTCCCACTTACCGACATTGTCCCAGAATTATTTCCCCCCCCTTCTCAGTTTTGCTCACAAACCTGAGTTCATAAACATAAATGCACACAATCTTCATTCTATGAATGAGGCAATTTTATGTCTCACAAACATATCACGTCTCGTTCTTAAACATTAAGACGCCCACTCCTACTGAAAACGATGGATATAAACCATAACCCTTTTCAACAATAATACGTATGCTCTTCTGCAGCGAGCTCCTGGCCTTCCCACACCATTTCCTTTCTTTTTTAGGATTTACCATGCCAGAGCAGACTGTGCTGTTCCCAGAACCAGTAAAACACCTTTTTATTTATCAGCTGCCACTTTCAGATTCAGAAGCCTTCATGAAATGGACTGTATGGGGAGTCTTCCCAGATCAGCATTTCAAGCACAAATCATGAGTCTTTCTGTATCTCAAAGCACTACTTAGCTTGAATCACACACTCCCTGCTCCCCTTGTTTTGGGAATTTAACGCCACACAACATTAGCTAGCTAGCAAGCTCTCTTCCCGTAGATGATGCCACATATGTGTTTCCAATTAACTTCAGGGATTAAAACAATATGAAAATACTTCAAATAAGCTGGGCCAGCATAGTGTAATAGTTAAAGTGCTGGACTCAGGAGACCCATCTTCAAACCCTGCTCTGAAATGGATACTTTCTGGGTGACTTCATGCCATCCCCTCTCTTTGTCAGCCTAACCTACCTCATGGGAGTGTTGTTGTGATGATAAAATGGGGGGGGGGAGAACAATTTAAGCTGCATTGGGTCCACTGGAAAGAAAAACAAGGTAAATAAATATCAATAAGAATTCAACACGTTCTCTAAAGCTAATATTTTTATGAATGCAGAGAACAATAGACAGTGCTCAGGTCTATGTGAGCCTGTTCACTAGTGGGCAAGGCTGACCTTTTTAGTCTTTGCTGTGTTTACAAAATGTGTACCCGACCATTCTACCCCATCAAGGCCACCAAGGCACCTAACAGTTAAAACAAAGAATCATAAAAACTAAGAAAACAAAACAAAAAGCCCTATCTAAAATACAGGGGGGGGGGGACAGTAATTAAAACAACGGGCATGAGGAGAGGATCACTGGGGGAATGTCAGAGGAAAGAAAGACAGTGGAAAGAAAGACCGGTGGAAGACAGTGACAGAAAAAGACAAGTCTCCCCGGGGAGAGAGTTCCATTGTCATGGGCCACAATGGAGATCTGGAGTCGGGGAATGCAGAAGACTCCTTAGATGAGGAGCAGGTGGTTGAGGCAGGCCCAAGTTTACAACTAACAATGGGTGCTCTGCCAGGGGAGGTGGTTCCTTCAGTTTTGGAAGATCTTCAGAGAAGCTGGGTCAGGAGGAATGTGCAGGCCAGGCAGCTTAGTGGCGTTCAACTCCAGCTAGTGAAGTCCAGGGCGACTGTAGTTGGTTAGGTACTCTGGTGCACTATAATTGTTTGCATGTGCTAGAGAATGACTGAGCATGGGTGGGATATAAGCAATGTGTTTGTTATCTGCTGATTTACACCATCACTGCTCTTCATCATATTTGCTGTCTGCTGACTATATTGTTTCTGTTAATCATTGCATCTGCCTACTCTTTGTGAACCTTAGACTATACCTCAGCTCTGGATCCTGTAATTACCCTCTTGCAATCTGTTGCCTTGACAGACTGATTAAATTGTGCTTCGATTTGAAGCATGGATCTGTTTTTAATTGGACAAGCTCTTCGCCAAAGACTTGTTGCATATGTCTGCACTACTGTTGATTTAGTGCACCAGCAGGACATCCATAGTTTTGATCCTGCAACCAAGAAAGCCAACTCTTGGGCTGCCATTCACCTTATCTCCAAAGGCCAGGGTACCTGAAACAGGGCCCCAGAAGATGACCATAGCACTCAGGCAAGTTCATATGGGAGTAGGTGGTCTTTTTAGTGTGCTGACCCCTAAGCTGCATAGGGAATCAAAGGTCAAAACCAGCAGTTTGAATTGGGCCTGGAAACAAATTGGGAGCCAATGTAGACAGAACAAGACAGGCCCTACAACCCAGTCAATATACTGATTGCAGCATTCTGTACTGACTGAAGTTTCTGAACGCTTTTCAAGGGCAGACCCATATAGAATGAATTGCAGTGATCTACTCTAAATGTTACCAGAGCATGCACCACAGTGGCCAGACCTTTTCTTCCCAGAAGAGGGCTTAGCTGGCTAACCAGTCAAAGCTGGTAAAAGGCACTTGTGGCCACAGCTGCCACCTGCTTATCCAGCAGTAGGCCTGGGTGCAAGAGCACCCCCAAGGGGAATGCAACCCGATCCAGGAGATACCTTAAATCCCAGCTTATTTATTTATTTATTCAATTTCTATTCCACAATTGTGAGGCTCGGAGCAGATTAGAGCATAAATAAGCAATTTAAAAACAGTTAAAATGCATACATACAGAATCAACAATTAACCAGATGGGCTATAAAATGTGTCACTGTTCCTGGGGAGGGGAAGAAACAGAGGGCAGTATATAAATAAAGAATCCCTGATCTCACCCATAAACCTGGCAATACAGTTTTGTTTTACAGGCCCTGCAAAATTGAGCTATGTCCCGCAGGGCCCGGATCTCGCTTGGAACTGCATTCCAGAAAACTGGAGCTATCGCCAAAAAAGGCTTTAGCTCTAGCTGAAGCCAGGCGAATGGTCCTTGGCCTTGGGACCATCAGTGTGTTGTTGCTTGAGGAGCACAACACTTCTTGGGAAATATGCCGGGAGAGGTGGTTCTGAAGATATGTTGGTCCCAGACCATAAAGGGCTATCATAAGGCAGGTCGGACAGGCAAGCCGGATATGAGCTGAGCTACACAACAGAGTCCAAATAGTCACAAGTCATAGATTTGTTACCAGGGGTTGTCCAGATAGCATAGTCAGGAAGTCCAAGGGTCATTCACAGTCCAGAGGTTCACAAAGCTGAAGTCAAAGTCCAAGAGCCAGTCCAGGGTCACACAAGTGAGGAAGGTTCAAGAGCTGTGGTTACTTAGTCTACCAAAATAACTTGTTGCTTCCACAGACAGGTTTCCAGAGCTGGTCTAACAAGCCCTCATTAGCAGCCAGCTGCCTGGGAGTAACTCTGGAGCTACTCCAAGCTGTCATCAGCCAGCAGCTGGTGACAGACCATGAGACGTGAACTCTGTCTCCTTGCTTGTAGTTCCCTTCTGAGCCTCTGTCTTTGGCGCTCGAAGGGTTGAAGGGAGCCTGGTGGGCTACTCTCCAACAGAGGATCACCTGCCTCATCAGGGCTGGTTGCTGGTGATTCTGAGTCAGCTGCTGGTTGTGAGCCTTGATGAGCCTTCAGCTCTTCTTCTGCTGGCTCAGGGCTGGCTACACAAAACTCCTATCCTCCAGAGGAGTCCCTGCTGCTGCTGACCTCTGTTACTGATCCAGGACACCCAGCTCTGGCTGACCCATGACAAGGGCTTTAAAGGTTAAAAACAACACCTGAAATTTGACCCAGAATTCAGTCTGGAGCCAGTGCAGCTGGTGAAGTTGGAGCGATGATTAATATTCTGATCATCTGGAGACAGCATTTTTTTATTACTGAATTATTACCTGAAAAATATACCTGCACCTCTCTAGGAAAGGATGGATGGCCATTTAAACATGTAAAATATCTTAGAAACAGCTGCAAGGCCCATGCATATGGTGACCGTTTCAAGAAAAAGCATATCCTACTTGTGACAAAATTTGCATGTGATGTAAGCACCATGCAACCGCCTGGGTTGTTAAGAAGGAGGTTCTAGTAATTTGCATGGTTCTCCATGAATATGTATGTGCTGCAGCATAATCACATCTGGAATGGTCACAATGCAGCCAGACTATATATCCATCAGCCCCAAAAAGAGATGGCAGCAATGGAGATAGTGGGCTGAGACTGTTCTCCTGGCTGTATCTTAACCTGACTTGCTAACATTTCAGGTTTGTTAGCAGAGAAGAAGAACCAGTTTAAAAGTTCACAAATCTGATCCCACGTTGCAGAGTAGGGCACTTGTTCCCAAGGGTGGGGGAGGCATAAACCCAGCTATTGGGTTTGAGTCAGTATTAATCATTATTAGCCAGACCCAAGCAAGGAAGCTCCTTATATCCTTTTATTTGGAGAGCCAAGATAGTATGCAAAAAATGAGCACACACATACACACACCTAAACAAATGTATACAACTTGATTACTGAAATGGTACACTACCTATATAAAAAAAAGTCTTGACAATAAAAATGTGAAAAAAAATTAGTACAAGACCATTATTTATGAAGAATAATGTGTGTGCAGGCAATAATATTATCCTGTGGCTGAATGGTAGCACACAAGCTTTGTATAGAGAAGATGCTAAATTCAGTTGTTGATCTCTCCAGTTAAAAGAGATCTTTTGTAGCAGGTATTGGGAAGACCTTTCTCTGGATGAGATGTTGAAGAGCTGCTGGAAACAATACTGAGATGGAAAGGTAAATTTTTTTGTTAAACAAAGGCAACAATCAACATCCTACCCAACACCTTTAAGGCACTGTGCTTTACTAAGCCTTCTGGCTCCCATCCATGCCCCCTAGCCTGAAAATTTTGGTTGTTGGGGCAGGGGCCAGAAGACATAATTTGATTATTAATTTGATAAATTTCCCTGGGAAGGTCACTTACGGGCTTTCCCTTCCAATGCTGCCCTGCTGCTTCTGGTCAGTTTCACTACAGCCCACATCCCTCATGGCTTTTTTGTCCATGTTAGGTTCCACCATCAGGGTCAAAAGGGTCCTCCAAATTACACTATTAGCTCAGGATCCTTGCGGGGGTTGGTAGAATCCTGAATTTGGAATAGCCTCTCTTTGGCAATTCACCTGGTGTTGAGCCAATGGTCAATAGGGTAGAAATATATCAGATAAATAAACAGCATCACAGCCACAGAAATTTAAACCTAGTGGGGGGAAAGCTGTCTAGGTCTTAAGGTTCACCTTTTGATAAAGGGATCTTGAAAAAGGGAGCTCTCCAGCTCCCATGCCAGATTTACCCAGGAAAAAAACACACACACCCATAGGTAAAAGTCAGAAAATCACCAGTTGTTGCAATAATTGATATTATTTTGTAAGAGAGATGGGAAGTGGTTTCTTTTACTCCTGACCTTCAAGAACTTTACTACACTATCCTTTTCTCTTGTTTTAGCTTTCTTTTAGCAGTCCAATTTCATCTACCTCAATGGTCACAGAGGGACACTATAAAAAAGGAGTTGGAAAATGAGGCTAACTGAACAAGAGTAGAGAGGAAGAGGAGAAAAGATGCATACAGTATACAACCAAAGATCAGATAACACACATTGTTTTATAGTAGATCCACCAATTTTAAAAAGCTGGGCACTTGTGAGGAACTGTAAGAGGAAATCCCTTCATCATTGAAAAGCTGCATTCTAGAAATCTCTTTAATTTACAGGGTCTTGAGCTAGCTAGCTAGCCTCTCTCCCTCCTGCATCATCACCTTTTTTCCCTTCTGCCAGCTCTCAATTGCTCTTTCAAAATCCATTCTCTTCTGGAACATGCTCAGTCCACATTAGGATATTTCATGGTTGTTTTTCTGTCCATTAAAGCCATTTTTCTGCATATCTGAGGAACCCCCTTATTATAAAGAAACTCCTGCTTTGTCTGTGGGAGGCTCAGTTTTGCCACTTTCACGACTGGCATGAGCCATCCACTTTACTATTAGAAGTAGTGACCTTATGGCATATCAGTATAAATAGTATTTTAATATAAAGTTCCTTAGTATTTAGTTGAGATGCAAGAACTAGACAGAGTTCCCTGACCATGTTTTTTTTAAAAAACTCAAAACCCTAGATTTTTCTTTCAATTACATTTTAATTAAATCCTTTTGTATACAACAGATCACTAAAGTCTGGAAACCATAAGACAACATGTAGCTCTTTACTTTACTCTGTCTCTAGCAGCTTTATATGCATGAAGATAACCAGCCTTTTTATATGCATCTGTAGTAAAAACAATGACCAAATAAAAAGCAGTTTCCTGATCTTCTCAAATTAAAGATGGACACTTCTATTTGAGCAAATTATAACCAGTTCTAAAACATGGGGATTTTATGTACCACATTAAAAGTCATATGGCAGCCATGAATGCAAAGAAAGGTACAATAAAACCATGCAGATAATATACTCAGACTTCAGAATCCAAATACAAAATCTATAACTGAAGTTTAAATAAAACTGGATAGTGACACAGTGATGTATACACTGTACTCAGTGGTATACCTATGTACTCAGTGGTTCCCAGGAAAACAGGAAGAACAAGGACCAAAGAAGGCATTTGCTACCAAGTGCTGCAATAAATTCTTTTGTGGTTGCAGCCTTAATCCATTTATTCTCAAGAGGATCCACCAATTTATTAGGGCTGTTTTGGAGTATGTGTGTGATGATGGGTTTATATGCTAAGTGCACATCCTATAGATCTATATAAGCCTTAGCATAATGGTACTTTCTGGTTCTCCCATTGGCTGTGCTGTGAACTCCATCAGCCATGGGCCCATCAACCGCCAATCAAGAGTACTTGCGTGCCATTGGCTGGGGGCTGGGTCCACTCTTCTCCCCTGCCCACTGCCAGCTTGGCCACTCTTCTCTATCTGAATAAACTGCCAAAACAGCTCTCTCCTGACAAAGATGCTTCTACTGCCACTGTTCCACTCCTCTGTGTCCGGCTGGCTACTGAAATGGTCGTTCCCTGCTCAAGAATAGGCTTCTATTGCTGCCGCTTCTCCTGCATGACTCCTCCATGGTTGGCTGGCTGGCTACTGAGGTGAGCCACTGGCCGTCAAACCATTCTCTTCTCCTCCTGTTGCGGGGCTCACTTTCCTCTCAGTGGCTGTTGCTAGGCAACCAAGCTTGGTTCTGTCAGTAAAAAGGCAAGGGCAGGAGGCCCTTTCCAGGCCTCCTTTGGCCTTTGTGGGGAACTCATTGGGGCCAGTCCTGACTAGGGTTGCCAGCTCCAGGTTGGGAATTTCTGGAGATTTTGTGGTGGAGTCTATGGAAGCCAGAGTTTGGGGAGAGGAGAGGCCTCAGCTGAATAGAATGCCATAGATTCTCCAGGGGGAGAGAGATCTGTTGTCTGGAGTTCAGTTGTGATACCAGGCGATCTTCAGGCTCCATCTGGAGGTTGGCTACCCTAGGCCTGGCAGCGCCCTCTGAGTGACTTCATGACACCTGACTGGCATGACTTAACTACTTCATGACACCTGACTGGCATGACTTAACTAGGCCTGGCTGCTTGTTCCTGTTCACCAGCAGCAGCCCCCTAGGACAACCAGTGTGGCATAGAAGTTAGCACTTCAGAGCAGGGTCTACCAGACCCAGGTGCTTGCTGTGGAAGCTGATTGGGTGATTTCAGACCACTTACAGACTTTCAGCCTAACCTACCTCACAGGGTTGTTGTGCAGATCTAAAGGGGGAGAGGAGAATGATGTCAGCTGCTTTGGGCCCGACTGCAGATAAAGGCTGTACTTTTCCTAGGTAGAGGCTGCGGGAGGGGGGAGGAGATGGAAACCTGAAGTCAGAAGGGCTGATAATGGTATGTTGATGGTTGGCTGGGAAGGAGATAGGGTTGCCACCTCCAGGTTGGGAAATTCCTTGAGATTTTAGGGTTGGAGCCTGGAGAGGGTGGGGTTTGAGGAGGGATGGGACATCAGACAGGTACAATGCCATAGACTCCACCCTCCAAACCAGCCATTTCCTCTTGGGGAACCACTGTTGCCAATTTCCAGGGGAGGGCTGGAGACCACTCAGAATTTAAACTGCTCTTCAGATGGCAGAGATCCATTCCCCTAGAGAAAACAGTGGAATCTATGTCAATTTGCTGAGTGCCCAAGGCCAGGGCACCTGCCCAGAGCCTCTTTCTAGGGCCTCTTGTATTTATTTCCACAACGAACCTTATTCCTAATACTGAAATAAATTCATATGAAAATTAGCAATGAAGCTTGCGGCACATTTTGGAAGAGGGGAGTTAGATTTTTCAAAAACCTTCGGTAAAAAAAAATCATGGTTACGCAACAAGCTTAGCTTTCTAGTTTTGATACAGACATTTCATTCAGCTACAAATTGCTACCAGATACTAGTACAAATAGCTGGAAAAACAGAAGACCACCATATTTCGTATGCTCTGTACCAATATACTTTTTAAAAAAATAAGCAATCTGTTGAAGCTTATACTGCATCTGATAAATAATTCACATTGTAAGAGTTTGGTAAGCAGACAAGCTTTTAGAACACTCTAATTATATTTTATTGTCACATATTTCATCCATTATTCATCCCCCCCAATTATTTAACCATTCACAGAATTCATAGAATTCATTACAAAAACTGAATTATTTACATCAAAACACTCAGTGGAACATGTAATTAAGAAAAGAGCCAAGAAAGCAGCTCATTCCAACTTGCACCTGAATTTGATCACTCATGTGTCAATTTACAGTATTTATTGCTTGGATCAGATCCCATCTAGATGAAAAAAATGGCTCCAGGATTGGCTCCATGGTTTATTAACTGTACAGAAAGATAGTTTTTCATTGGGAATGATTTGCTAATCACATAAATACAGGTGTAGTTCCCTTTACCTCAGTAGATCTAAACCAGCTTGGGGTGTGTGCACGTGAATTCTGTAGTCAGTGAATTGCCCCTTAAAGCTTGAATTCCTACACCAGTAACTCCAAAGTTGTTCGGATATTACAACCACAGGCTATAAGAACATATTTGCAATGAAAGCAAGGCCAGATGATACCAATATTTCAGCATTGCTGACAATTAAGGCAGTACATACATAACAAAGGAGTCATCAAGGGATAGAAAAAACTCATTCATAATAAATTAGTGTAAACATTACAGAGCTGCACAGTCTATGAAACTTTTCATACCATTAAAACCTTGTATGTCACCTTCATTCTCTGACAAAATCATAAATTAATGAGCTACGAAAACGGCACTTCTGCAAACACCTTGATCACCAGAATCTTCTGTAAGAGCTGCTTATCATGCAAAGCCGTATATACTAAGAGGCAGGATACCCCTGAGACTCTCAGTCTATGAAGTTTCCCTCTTTACTGTGTTTCCTACATATTTTAAATGAATGTCATTGACACCTACGTTCCAGTTAGCCAGATATTATGCTAGATCACATAACAGAGCTGCATAAACATAAGGATTGGCCAGTACATTCCGTGATATAGAATTTTCTGATTTCAGGTCATATTCTAGTTTATATATTATATAAATAATTATATGACGTGTACTCTATGGGTAAAGTCCAGTGGATAAGCAGGGAATGCATTTTTTCCAGGTAATTCAGGCTGTAGTCCTCTACACATTTTATTTGGAAGTAAAGCCCACTGCAATCACTGCTACTTACTTATGGCTAAAGCTGTTTAGGATAAGGCAGGCACAATCCAATCCTAAGAAGAGTTACACCCTTCTAAGTCCACAGTCAATGGGCTTATAAGGGTATAAACTCTGTTTAGAATTGCACCATAGCACTGCAAGAAGATTGGCTGAAATCAAGAAACCCCCAGAAGAATTGCCCATCTTTTTCCGCTCAGCCAGGCTTTACAATATACCAGATCACTGCAAAGGATGAAAATTGGCAAGATAAAAGGTAGAACTGTACCTCTTCAGGCTATCTAGCTAACACAAACAGTATCCAGTCCCAACTTGGATACCTAGTTTTAAGATTTGTGAAAATGTTGTCAAAAGTAGATGGGATAGTACCAAAAGAAAAATAGATTTATAGTACCACGGATATGATGGGTCTTCTACTACTTCCCAAATACTGTGGAACTTTACTGGACTTTACCAAGAGCAACCATATCCTGAACTTTGCTCAGTGTCCTTTGAGTCACTGCACTGGCAGAACTACAAATTAATAGATCAAATTTTTGGATTTCTTCAGGGATTTTGGCTCGGTCACCAAGTTCTGCACAAGATCCCTGAGAATTTCATGACAACTGAAACATCTAGCTTAAGGGTTCAATTGACAATGAAAGTTCAAGCCAGTTTCTTATTGTTTTCTGCATTCTGGACAGTAGCTAAGAACTCCAGGAGGAGCTTTGCTGTTTTCCTGGGCCGTTCCACGACTACAGTGTGTCCACAGTTCTCCAAAATTTGTACTTGACAGTCAGGAATTGATTTCACTAAAATATCTGCTCCTGAAACATCCAGGACCTAGAAGGAAATGGGGGTGGGGGGGGGGAGAGAGAAAAGGATACTGCTCAAGAGAAAAACATGCCTTATTGCAGGATTAGGAAAAATTGATCATATTAGACAAACACTCTGCACAGACCCTTACATCAGTGGCATTCACCAGAAAATTGTCAGGAATCAGTTGGGCTGCAAGAAGCATTTAATAAGGCTGGAACTGGAATATATTTTAATACTGAGTTTGGAAGATTAAATTTAGTAGTTAGTTCACCATACTGGAGAATAGTTCAGCCCCACAGGCCAGAACAGCTTTTACTGTCAGCAAAGGAACTACGCCCGCATCAGATCTGACTCTATGAACCTGGTGACTTTCGAGTTTGGTGTATGCCTTCATTCCTCCTTTTCCTGCTCATTTTCACTGGGTAGAAAGTAAAGTCTGACTCATCTGAATCCTGCCTATGGAATCTCTCTGAATCCACAATACACCCTTAGATTTTAAAAAGGGAGATCCAGAAACAGATAAACCTAGTCAGGTCAGACATTACTTTTTTTACCCTGCAAGAATAAGAGTAAAAGAAGAAAGTGGGATGACAGCAAGAAGTTTACTTTCTCTCACACTGGATTCACAAAGCAACATTAGTCTCACAGGACCTGAAGACTGATATGGCACAGGAGCCTAAATGGCTGCCATAACATGAGGTTTTATGAACCGCCCAACCAATACTGAAATGGCTAAAGGCGGCAGTCAGTACCTAGATAAATTTTAGCTGAGCAATGTTAGAAGATAAATGAGAATAAAAAGGCAAAGACTAAAGATGAGAAGAATACAAAAAAACATCTATTAATTAAATTAATTAAGACCCAAAGTGTTACATATGGATTCTACATGAAAAATATTCTGTTGATTTATCTTCCGGTGAACCATATGTGGCTCCCCTCATTAGACAGTCTGATGTGGTTAGTCTCCTGGGTACTAAAGCACTATGCACATAACTTAAAATCTCAAACAGATCTCCCCTTACCACTCAGAGGTTCTTCCCCAACCACACTGCATCTTCCCAGACCCTTCCCCAGGTGCGCACATGGAGCAGGAGTATGTGTGATGGTCAGAAGTTACCAACCTATACCCCCTTTCCATACATAGAAATGCTGTTTGCATTTAAGAGCCATCGGCAAGAATACCTTGATGTGCAGAACCTATTAGGAGCAACTGCGGCAATATTTGAGACCAACCAGGAGACTGACTTCAGGCTGAAAATAGGTGTGATACAGAAAAAGGAAAGCCAGTGGAGGCCCTTTGCAGCACCTGAACCACCTAGATGACAGTCTCACAGGGTAGCCCCTCCCCCCCCCGGTCTGCTGTAGAATAGCTAGAGTCAAGTCCAGTAACACCTTAGAGACCAATGAGATTTTGAAGGTATAAGCTCTCTAACAGACTGTCTGATGAGGGGAGCTTTGATTCTCGAAAGCATATACCCCAAAAATCTTGTTTGCCTCTAAGGTGCTAACTCTGTCCCTCATCCAATTCTGCTTTGTTTTCAATGCAGTGTTGCCCTCATATTTTTCCTACTCCCTCACATATAATCAGCCCTCCTACTCACATTGCTAATTTCTGCACATCACCTTTGTTTCCTTCCTGCTGTTGCATTTTTCTGCCTCTCTCCCCCCCCCCCCACTCTGCCAGCAACTCTTGGAACAGAGTCAGTCCATTTAGTTGTCATGACAACATCTTTCTCCCTAGCGAAAGCTCTGGTGCTAATGGTACCTTGGAACTCTGGGTGGATTAGTATTCACCACAACCTTCTTCTTCCTAGTCTCTCATGCAACATCCATTTGCCCTGTTACAGCAATTCTGAACAGGTGTGAGAGATCTGATTAAATTAAATAAATTAAATGATAATAATAACAACAACAACACATGCAGCTCCTCCACCCAAAGGGACGGCCAGACTATCTTCTGTGGGTTGTACAGATCAGCTCACACAGATCTACTGTCTCCATTCAAATGAATAGGGCAGGGTAGTTCACAGACAGGAAAGGCCTGCAGCCACTGCATCTCTCGCCTCTCTCATTTGTTTTAATAATAGACCCCCCCCCCAAAAAAAAACCCCAAAACTCTGGCCAATGCAGGAGCCGCCAAAAATGAAAACAGAAAGAAATATTACCTGTTACTCTTTTTCAAGATCCTAAAAGGAGACTGCCTAGCTGGCTGCAGGGCTACCTATTTAACCACTCATACGCCATTCTTTTCTAAACAGACTGCTGTATAACAACTTCAAGTGACAGAACTTAGAATTTAATTCTAAGCAGACATATTTTAAAGCCTCTGAAATGTTTAAGTCTTTTCATCATAAGCCCAGGAAAAGTGCCCTTGGGCAGGAGAAGACCTTTAACTTCCTGCTTGTTATGTAGAAAACTAGGTACATCTGCTAGGTTATAAATTAATATGCATCTGGACAAGATCCAGAGGAGTTAGCTGTGTTAGTCTGTTCCTGCAAAACAGTAAAAAGTCCAGTCGCACCTTTAAGACTAACAAACTTTCTTGTAGCATCTAGACAAAGAGGGCTGGGCTCTGGGCCCAGAAATGTAGCAATACATCTGCTCATTTTTAAGGCCCTGCCTTCCTAGCTCTCCTCATTTGTTATTCTTCTGTACTCACTTAATTTTCATTTGCACAATGGAGGAAAAAAACATGAACAGCAAAATTGGCTGATGTACCTGATCTTGCTTTCCCCAGATGATCTGTGTTGGGGCTTTGATCTTGCTCATGTTTTCATAAAGAGAGTTTCTTGATTTTTCACCCGCAATCTCTAAAAATACTTTTCAGAAGAGAAGAAGAGAGAGAGAAATTAGTCTAGCACAAGTGGGACTTGATTGTGACCCAAATCTTTTTATACTGAATTCATTTTTGTCAATGAAAGGAGATAATAACAAGAAACAGAAGAACTTCCAGAACACATGAAAGAAAAGGTCAGTCGGCATGGCCAGAGGACGTGCGCAAGTAAGATCCCTTTAGATGTTGCACTTGACCACGGGGCTGCCACCAGACCTATCAGCCTTGTGTTATCTCCTCTTCCCCATGTACTGCTTAGGTAGATTTACTAATGCTGTAACATAATCATAATGCTTAGCACAGGAAGAGGAAGTGGTCCATATTAGGAAGGGAACTGAAAACAGATCAGCCAGTATCATAATGCCCCTGTATAAATCAATGGTGCAACCTCATTTGGAGTTCTGTGTACAGTTCGGGTCACTGTACCTCAGAAAGGATATTATAGCATTGGGGAAAGTGCAGAAAAGGGCAACTAGAATGATAAAAGGGTTGGAAAACTTTCCCTATGAAGAAAGGTTAAAGTGCTTGGGGTTCTTTAGCTTGGAGAAATGATGGCTGAGGAGTGACATGATCGAGGTTATGCATGGGATAGAGAAAGTAGAGAAAAAGGTACTTCTTCCTTTCTCACAATATAAGAACTCGTGGGCACTCCATGAAATTGCTGAGCAGTTGGGTTAGAACAGATAAAAGGAAGTACTTCTTCACCCAAAGAGTGATTAACACGTGGAATTCACTGCCACAGGAGGTGGTGGCGGCTACAAGCATGGATGGCTTCAAGAGGGAATTAGATAAACATATGGAGCAGAGGTCCATCAGTGGCTATTAGCCACAAGGTATAGATAGGAACCCTCGGTCTGGGACAAGTGATGCACTGTAGTCTTGGTGCTTGGGGGGGGGGGGCAACAGTGGGAGGGCTTCTAGTGTCCTGGCCCCACTGGTGGACCTCCTGATGGCACCTGGTATTTTTGGCCACTGTGTGACACAGAGTGTTGGACTGGATGGGCCATTGGCCTGATCCAACATTGGCTTCTCTTACGTTCTTATGTTCTTCTGTCAGATAGGCAGAGGGCAGGCAGCAGTGGGTGGAGCTGCTGCTGGCCACAGATCTCTCACCTGCCATGGTGAGCTGCAGTGGCTAATAGGAACCCAAGAAACAACTGAAATCACTCAAATGGGGAGGTCAGGAGGAGAGAATGGTGACTGATGCACACAGAGGCTGCAGCTGCTTGCTTGGCTGGGGGTGTGAGCAAGAAGTAATGGTACTCAGAATCAGCAGCCAGGAGTCAGTTCCTCTATCTGCATCACAGTGGTACTGTGCCTGGGAGGGGACCAGTAGGACACCATCTTCCTGAGGGCCCCAAAACCTGGAGATGGCTTTCTAGCAGCCATGTGCAACCTTCAAGCAATGTGTTTCAGAGTATTAGATCCCAACAGGAAGACAGAGGATGGTCATGGCTTCCATCCCTTGCTCTGTGATCTGCCCAGAGCACATGGCAGGGTCAGAATGGGTTTTGGATAACAAAACTTGAGTTATGCATTTATTTAAAAAATGAAGGGAGATGCAGATTTGTTTTTATGACAGAAATGAACGGGAGAAAATCAAAAGAAATCTCGTTTGTTTTGTTTTTCCACTGTTGTATATTAGCCATGCAAAGCAATGTAGCATGGGTGCTTTGCATTGGATACACTGGCTGAAACAGCATGAAGGGGAAGGGAGAAAAGAGGTGCAGTGGCTGCAGGCCTTTCCTGTCTATGAACTACTCTGCTTACTCTATGAGAAAAGAGGCCACATCCTTCAGGTAGAAGAAGACAGTCTGGGTCTCTCACTGATATCAATGGAAAAACAATAGGATGCTTTTTGAGTTGCCTGTAAAATGGGCATCTGTTTTCCTGTCTCTCTAAAATTTGGCACATCTGATGCAAAAACAAATGAACCAAAAATGAAGGAAGGGCAAAACAAATTGCATCTTTAAAATGAGAGAAGAAAATACAGAAATGAAAACAGAAATGAACGTATTTTTTTTTCTATGCACACAGAAATGTTGAAACACCAATTTCAATCTCCAAGAAAGAGCCATCCGAAAGTGTTCCTATTCATGGCATAGGAGACAAAGACATGATGCACTTACATTTACGGTAAAATTCATTATGTGGTATGCGCACGTCAACAAGGCCCTGCAGGATCTAAAAATACATAGCCATGTATTAGAAGAACAGAATACGTAAGCCACATACATCTTCTAGCATTTCCCTTCATGGGAGACAGCAAAGGAAACGTCTGCCTAGGTACACCAGGAAATCCATAATGACAAACACTTGTGCGCCCTGTTTTCTCATCCGTACTGAAGGGGTAAACTGCAGCCAAAGCTACTGCAGGTTACTGTGGAAATGTGTCTCTTTCATGATGCTGCAGAACAAGAGTTCCCACAGAATCAGTCAAATAAAGGCAACTCTCCATCTCCAAAGAGAAAGGGACTATGGGTCTGAAAGGTAAGAGGGAGAGTATCTTCCATCTAAGAAAATGGGAATCCTGTGTCAGAAAGATTGTTTGAAAGACACTGATTATATTCACCCATTTTGAAAATAATTCCAGCCATTTTATTTTAGCCTTCGACGGAACGTCAGATTTGCACACAGAGTGAACAGTCTGAGTGTTCCCAATGGAGCAAATAACATTTCAGTTGCATTCATTTCTCCCTTTCTCTTTTTAAAAATATCTCATGCATATGGCACAGTGTGCTCTCTGCTCTCTGTACGAACACCCACACAGCTGCTAAAGAGCTTTCAGGACAGAGCTTGGGGGGAAATCAACACCAAAAAAGAAGGAAAGCGAGAAAGAATGTTAAGACTCACATAAATCCTGGGGAGCACTGGCCTCTTCCACAGTTCCTTAAGGTGCTCTGACCCCCCCCCCCGAAGCAGCATTTTGGGGGAACATTTCAAGTTGTCATGGAAGCGGGAAGGCAAGATAGCATCACAATTTCAGGTCTTACAATCTCTATACTTGGTTCATGGCTGTTTCATTTTTTTTAAGGACAGAGGGTTCAGCAGTACAAAGGTACTCAAGTCATCTATGCTCTTTGAAATGCTCATTCAAAATTCCAACCGCATTGGGTGGCTTGAGGATAGTTCCTCCCCGCAAGGGAGAAGTCACAGAGGCACTGTATTAAAACGACAGGACTTGCCTGCTACCACAGAACAAGTCCAAGGCCCAAACTGTTATGGGACAACATCTGCCACACACACATAAGTGGTATTTGTATTAGGTCAATAAACGTTCACTAAAATAGCAGCAGGCCTCTGGCACAGAAGACACTTTCCGCAGCACCCCTGGCACTAAACAGGGCTGCCAAAGAAAGACTGCCCCGCAATTCATGCTTCTTACCTGTTGGGGGACTTTGAAGCGAACATAAGAGCAGAGCTTTAACATGTCTGCCATTTCCTCAGGGGTGGATGGAATTAACGGAATCCTGTCCATGCTCTCAGACTCTTCCAGCTCCCGCAGCTGCTTAACAAATTTGCTTTCTGTGGGAGGCTCTAACCCTGAGAAACAGAGGACAAGCACACCCGCATGTTACGGTCTAGAAGGAACACAGAAGCTAGCTGGCTAGCCTTAACAAGGGCAGTGGAGTCATAATAAAGAGGAGGAGGAGATTGGATTTATACCCCACCCTTCACTACCCAAAGGAGTCTCAGAGTGGTTTACAATCCCTTTCCCTTCCCCTCCCCACAACAGACACCCTGTGAGGTAGATGGGGCTGAGAGAGCTCTCTCAAGACCTGCCCTTGAAAGAACAGCTCTGAGAGAACTTGTGACTGACCCAAGGTCACACCAGCAGCTGCTAGTGGAGGAGTGAGGAATTAAACCCAGTTCTCCCAGATTAGAGTCCATGCTCTTAACTACTACACCAAACTGGGTCTACCAGTAGTTCCCTCTATTTTCGGGTCTACCAGTAATTCCAGAATATATCTGGGAATTTGGGGGAAAATTTTGTTCAGTTTTCCTGATAAAACCTGGAAACATTTGGGAAGTCAAAATGTATATTTTCAGTTTGGCTAGACCCAAATTTATTTATTTATTTATTTATTAGATTTATACTCCACCCTCCCCACTGAGGCAGGCCCAACCCTAATCAGAAGCTGATCCAGCATTTGACATCCAGGATGAAATCACTTTACATTAAACTCCTCAGGACTGCAATCTATACCACAATTTATCATATGTATTATTTGTTTATTGTACATATCACACTACCCTTAATGCACTGTGTTCTAATTCTGTAATTCCATTCTCCGTATTCTTTGGCATATCATGTCTGATACTTTTCTCTCTTTATTTGCATCGCTTCTAAATGATCATGTCTGATACTTTTTTTGCACTGTTTCTGATTTCCATAATCCTAGTCCCATTGTTCTTTTTTCAGACATCTCATACTATCATGCTTATTTGACTGTATTGTCCCATACCATGTGACTCACCTTGACCCTCAGTGAGAAAGGAGGACTATAAACAAACAAACAGCATGTTCAATTGCCCCCTTTCACTCCTCTGCAATGTTTGCAACAACCTATTGGTGTCCTGATATGTCACTATGTTGCATTTTCCCCACCCTCCACTCCACATTAATGACTGTCTTTAGTAGTGTACAGGAACACATGTTCAAGAGACTTGGGGGGGGGGGGGGGGGGAGGCCATGGGTGGCTTTTCACCAGTACAAGGCAGATGGCTTCATGGAGGGGGGAATGGCTAAAATTGCCCCACTCAGCCTGTTCTAGCAGCAGAGCCCATGTTGCCTTCAGCATCACCCTTTCAAGGTTCATAGCTGCTGGGGGAAGCAGGAAAAAGCAGTCTCTTATGCTGGCACTGCACAGAATTCACCCCAGTGCCTCGATACTAGAATGTAGGCAGGCTGACCTAAGAATTATGGCAAAGGAGGAGGAAGTTAAATACGTGGTTGTAAGATTAAGCGATTCGCCACACATTTAATATTACCTGCAGTTCTCACTTAGGCACCTGTCTGGACTGGCAACAGTTCAAGAGGTATCTGAATCCTGTGTCTACACAAATATGGTACATAACTCCAGCATTCAGTTCATTGGGACCTGGCTCTATATTCCACTACTTCCTTGTGCTCACTCACCTGCAGGGCATACAAGAGTTAAACTGCAGATGTCTGCTGGGTACTGAGCAGCATAAACGCCCGCAACATTTCCACCCATTGAAGTGCCTACTAGATGAAAGGGTTTTCTGTTCAGATTGATACATTCAACAAACTGGGGGGAGAAAAAACAAATGGGCAACAATGCATTGGTACACCACAGGCAGCAGTTTTATAAAACTGGGAGCAATCAGAGTAGTGTATTTAGAAATAAATAAGAAAAGCAAGTAATGACTCTTGAGATTCAGTGCCACAATATACACTTAGGGACAAAGCTAGAGCAGGTTAGCTAACTGCCAGAGCCCTGAGCAGCTCCCCTTTATTATTCTCAAGAAAGAAATAGTTACCCATGAAAGATTTTTGACCCAGCTATGCCAGGGAGAGCAAGAAAGCCCCACACACAGAGTGCAGATTTGGCAAGTTTCACGCAAAAAAGTGCCCTATTCTAGATCAAGAAAAGATTAGGGGTTGTGTAATTTCTGCAGGGGAAGGCCAATGTAGAATAGGCTTCAAGCTGTATAAGCTACACTGGCAGCTTTAGGGTGATTTCATAAAAATGCAGATGAGTTCTAGGTAACTCCTTTGATTATTCTGTGTTTTACAACTGCAGATGATCTTGAAACTCAGGATGTTTGTGGGGCATCTCCCCCCCCCCAATGACTTCTTAGACCATGTGATGAGACTGCAAGAGAGACTCCATGTTTTATATTAAAGCTAAGAAATGAGATCACAGAACAAAGATCCCTTGACTTGGGAGTTTGGAGGTGCACTTCACTTGTAAACACACACCCCAATCATTACAAGTAACAATTCCCTTGTGTCAAGTGTACAGAACTTGTTTCTGAAATCCATGGGGGCAAAATAGGGTTACCAACCTCCAGGTGGGGCCTGGAGATCTACTGCTTTTACAACTGATCCCCAGCTGACAGAGATTAGCTCCCCTGGAGAAAACGGCAGCTTTGAATTGTGGACTCTATGGCACTGTACCATGCGGAGAGGCCCCTCCCATCCACAAACCCCGGCCTCTCCCAGATCTACCCCCAAAGTCTCCAGGTATTTTCCAACCCAGAACTGGCAACCCTAGGGCAAAATGAAGATACATATCATATGGAACAAGAGGAAGGCAAGAATACTTCTGTGTTACTGACTGAAAATGTGTAATATAATGGGTAGTCTATGCACGGGCCTGCTTCCACTATGATCTGTAACCTTCAATCCTGTTCAGTCATCTCACCCACTGAGAAAACACACACATTCTATAAACAGACATGGGAAGGGTAATAAAAAGGAACTCTCGTGTGCTAGGAATTAGAGGGACTTGTCTCAGGAACACTAGCGCCAAACTGTGCTTCTGTACATATAGTCTGCTCATTTATGGAAATGCCCAGAGCTGAAGAAGCAGCAGTTTGTCAAGCAAATCAGACGGTAGAAGCAAAGCCATTGGAAGAAAGAGGGATATGTTTGTACGGTCTCGCAGTAAAAAGAGAAGTGCTTTTAGTGCAATGTATTAGAAACACAGGAGAAAGGAAGACTCAGAGATTACATCCCCATGGAAAACAAGAGCTCCTAGTCACCAAAGCATGAGCTGTCCATTCATTCCAACAACCAGCTACAACTTTGTTTTTGCAGGGGGCGGGGGGTTGTTTTTATTCAAAGATGTACTAGGATCTTCAGGGGGCAGGACTTGAAGAGTTAAGAAGGTAAAGGATTGGGGGGAAGGGCAGAGAGATGGGCGAGGGAGTCTTTTGAGACTGTGACTGGCCGGCCATGGCTGCTGGTGAACACAGTAAATGAGGAGCTGACTATGCCATCCTAAACAGAATTACACCCTTATAAAATCACTGACTTCAGTGGGCACAGAAGGGTATAAATGTGCTTCGGGTGGCACTGTGAGAGATGTCAGTTCAAGCATAGGTTTCTAACTGTCCCCTACTCTTCATTATAAACATCCTTTCACACACTTTCAATCCAGTTTGCAACTGGAGTTTGCAGCATGAAATGGCAAAATCCACTTCCAAACAATTGCTACAATGCATTAAAAGCAGATTATTCAGCATGTGTGAAAGGCTTGTAATCTCATTAAAACAAAAGTGATTCATGCATACACGAAGGTAGAACAGGAAGAATAAATAAACCGTTACTTGAATGATTGGTTACCTGGTGTATTCTTTTCACTTGCCCATAAATTGAGTAGTCATCTAGAGATGACCGGGTAGTGCCCTCATGGCCAGGCATATCAACGCAAATCAAGTGCAGGTGCTTTGGAAGGAACTGCAGAAAACAAGCTCTAAGTGGTTAGGCTGAAGGAGAGACTTTGCTAAAGTAAAAGCAAATCTGAACAAGGTTTCCAGCTACTGTTATTTTTGAACCTTGCACTGGCAATGGCTGGGCTATTTTAACGTTGATCCAGCGCAACCTATTCCTTTCAAGGCAAAGCATACAGGAGCCTTTTGTGTGTGCAAGAGAAGGAATTCCACACACACACACATACCATCAACAAAAAGAGTCCATGTCCTCAGCTTGTTTTTAGACATATTCGGCAAATTCTTTGCAAACAAGTAAGCAAGCAAATAAACACAATCTCCTTTCCAGTATCTCATAATAATTCATTTCAAAGCTTAGAAAAGAACAGCCACAACAAGAGCGGCTCTACTGTCCACAGGTGTTTTCACAAGCAGATGCAGAAGTGTGATAGCCCAAAGTTTCCAGAGCTGTTCAGGACAACTGTGTTCTATTCAGTCTGCACAGCTGTCTTTCTACATTCCATGTTAGATCACTACAGAAGTGGGAAGTATATTATCATATAACTTTTCCTGCGCTCCCAGCTGGGCACTACACCACCCACTGGGCCATCTGGACTTGTCCCCACTCCTAATTTCATGGTTGATGGCACAGTTCCACTGCTCTGTAGCTGGCTTCCAGGATACACTGATAACATATGGAGGTCTGCATCACATGAATGCTTCCTGGACTAACATCAGAAGAACCAATGGAAAATAAATCACAAACTGATCTATCTACAAATATCCATATATTGCCTATGCAAGATGGATGCCAGCCAGAATGGAAAATGCACAGGAATGATTACATATGAATCAGCCCTCAGGCACAACCACAAAGAGATCTCCACCCCCACCCCCGAGGTGGTATTTTTCTTTTGCTTCCAGAGAAACAGAAACATACCTTGACAATAGACAGCCACAGATCTTTGTGTGCTGAGAATCCATGTAGCATGAGTATGGTGGGTCTGTGCCCAGGTCTCCCTCGGTAGGAATAGCAAAACTGGTAGTCGTCACAGTTGGCATATCTAACTTGCATGCCCAGCGCTCGGCGCCAATACCTGGTAAAGAAGAAGGACTGCAATGTAGTGAATACAGCACAAGCTCAGAAATAGTTCTAATCCTGGTTTGTTTTGATGTCAATTCAAGACACTTCCCTTTCAATAGTCTACCTGTGCCCCATCTTCTCAAATCCCCCTTACAGAACAAACCACACTGATAAGGGCAGAAAAATGTCAGGATGTGTATAAGCAGCTGGCTGGTTATTGTGAACCAATAAAAGGGAGAGGGAGAGAAAATTAAAATGCCTATTTACTAGGCAATTGTAAGCTACACACCACAGTCTGGAGTCCTAAACAATTAGTGAGATTTCCAGCTATTCTATGGATACAATATATATTAAACACTCATTAAATTATGTATATACTGACTAAGGATCATACTCTTACTAACTGTGTTTTGAATGGGAGATTAAGGCCATGATCTATCTACAGACCTACATAATTAAACTATTCCTTAATCTGACTTGTTTTGGCTGAACAGTTCTGTTATCTCTATGGTATAATCGCTACCATTATTATTAATTTGATTTTTTTTAAAGGCTCAAATTCTCAATTATGACCTGTTGTGTTCAATTTATATTGCTACAAGCAGATTTTTTTTAAAAATCCTCCTTCTATTATTATTTATTATACCATTAATATAACAACAAGATACAATTAGCTTGGAAAAGCATTGGTATAGATGACACCTTTATCATTTGGAGCCATGGAGAAGTAGAACTGATGGAATTTTTAGACCACCTCAACAACATCCACCCAAACATACAATTCACCATGGAAAAAGAAATTGAGGGGAAACTCCCATTTCTAGATATTATGGTCATCAGCAAAGCTAACTTTAAATTAGGTCACAAGGTCTACAGAAAATCAACTCACACGAATCGTTATTTACATAAAAATTCCAGTCACCACCCTCAGCAAAAAGAGGCATAATCAAAACTTTAGTAGACCACACAAGATGGATATGTGAACTGCACTTTCTCAGTGATGAACTAAATCATCTAAACCACGCACTTCAAGCAAATGGCTGCTCCAAGAATGAAATCAGAAGAGCAATTAAACCAAAGGTAAAACAAAAAACTAAGGAAAAACAGTCTCCCACAGGAAAAGTGTTTTTGCCATATATCAAAGGAATCACTGATCAGATGGGAAAACTTATGAAAAAACACAACCTACAAACAGTATTCAGACCCACCAGAAAAATACAACAGATGTATTTTAATGAAAGATATGTAATCTTTCATTAAAATCTGCCTCCATTCCTGGTGGGTGCGCTCCTTTGGTGCTCCGATTGGGGCGACCCGTAGCCCAGCAAACGGGAGGGGTGCTGGATGATTCCCCCCCCCCCCCAAGCCCTTGCAGGGGGTTTCTAGCCTGGGGCACGAGGGATGCCTCTCCCAAGGCAACGGCCAAAGGATTGAGGCTCCTCTTTACCCCAAAACGTCCCGTCGCCACGTGATTAACACGTGGAATTCACTGCCACAGGAGGTGGCGGTGGCTACAAGCATGGACGGATTCAAGAGCGAATTCGATAAACATATGGAGCAGAGGTCCATCAGTGGCTATTAGCCACAAAGTATAGATAGGAACTCTCAGTCTGGGACAAGTGATGCTCTGTAATTTTGGTGCTTGAGGGTGGGGGCAACAGTGGAAGGGCTTCTAGTGTCCTGGCCCCACTGCTGGACCTCGTGAGGGCACCTTGTGATTTTTGCCACTGTGTGACAGAGTGCTGGACTGGATGGGCCACTGGCCTGATCCAACATTGGCTTCTCTTATTTTCTTACGCTACAATCGGCAAAAGACAGATGAGACCCCTCACTTCTGCAGGAGTATATCGCATACCCTGAAGTTGTGGACAGTTTTACACTGAGACCACACAATGTAGCATCCAGACCACAATAAAATGAAAGACACTGCAGACTTGGCCAGCCTGAAAAATCAGCAGTGACTGAACATAGCCTAACTCAAACAGGACACAGTATCTTATTCCAAGACACTGAAATGCTGGACAACACATCCAAGTACCATGTCAGATTACACAGGGAAGCCATTGAAATTCATAAATATAAACACAATTTCAACAGGAAAGAAGAAAGTTTAAAAATAAATAGGGCATGGTTTCCAGTCCTGAAAAACACAAAATGCTCTATATCTTACAACAGCACTACAGATAAGATTAGAATTTCAACAGCCAATCCATATGCAAAACAACCTCCTCAGGAAAGCTCCTCTATTAGCATGTCACAGACTGGAAACTCCTACAAGATAATGAACCAGCCCTATCCCACCTTCCCGAGTAGATATAAATTGCCTGCCTTCTTCTCACATTGACATAGAGAGTACTCTGTCTTTCTGTGTTATACCTCTGAGGATGCCAGTCACAGCTGCTGGTGAAACGTCAAGTACTACAATGCCAAGACCATGGCCATACAGCCCAGGAAACCTACAACTAATTCGTGTTATTATTCAGTATTTCCAAAAATATGCAAAGAGTTTAAAAAATCCTTATATCCCACTGCTTATCCTTATATCAACCATTGCTCCAGCTTCCCTGATGAGAAGTTTGAAGGTTGTAGCCCAAAGCCACCAGGAAAAAGGTAAAATAAAAAGAATACCTTAGAGGAAATTTCAGCTCAATTTTAACAAAGCCCAGTCAAACATTATCCACCAAATGCAGTGGTCTCTGTGACTTGAAACTATTTTAAGGGCTTCTCATGGAACCCCTGGTGAATGATGTCAAAATTAAAAGAGTGTAGAATTCTGATGCATGGTTGATATGTGAGCTTTTGGGTGAGGCAGCGGACGTCAAATATCATCTAGCCCTTCCTGTTACCATCCTGTTACCTTTCTGTTACCATCTGTACCATAGTCTTCAGTTTTTGAGGACACAGAATGACAACCACCAAGGTAGGGTTACTTATAATCTGGAATCTCATATGGGATTTAGCCCTTTCTGCTTCCAATTGTTTAGCACCAGGGCACCATTGTAATAGTTGTGATATAGTTTGATCACCATTGTTTAAGGGTTAAGTTTATAGTTTTAATCATGATTTTATTGTTTTATACTAATGTTGTAACCCGCCCTGAGTCCACTTGCAGGAAGGGATGGATAGAAACTGAATTGAATAAATAAATACCAGGGTCGTGACACAGAAGAAGGTGATGGCAAGCCACCCCTGAACATCCCTGTGCCTTCAAGCCCCGCTAGTGGTTGCCAGAAGTCAGTTTGACTAGATTGCAAAAAAAAAAAAAAAGATTGAGGACCCCTGAGCTAGAGTTTTACACTTTGAATTGTCTGATTGGGGGTGGAGAGAGTACCAGCAAAAAAATATAGAGCAGTTATTGAGCCTGCCTGTTCTCCCTAATCTCACTTGAATGTGAAAGAGCATCTCATCTTTTTATTAGCCAGGACGCATGCTGTGCCTCCTTCCATCTCAGAGACAGTGGGAGTGGACTTGCATGCACTTTTGTGGAAAACTGCAGCACAAAAGCTGTTCAAATTAAAAACCCCTCAACCCTCCCCCCCCCCCCGCAAAAGTTAAGGGATCCAGTGTTGTAGTCTATCCTGCTAACCCAGTTGTAATGCCAGGAGGAGGCCCTAGATATTTTACATGATGTCCTTAAGATCCTTAAATGGGCTGAAGGGATGACCTTGACACTTGCCTGTCATTTCCATAAAATAAAATGAAGAGGAAACACTAAGTTGAGTCATTTCTGCTGCGGGGGGAAAGGCGAGATCAAGAACAAACCTATAGCTACAGTGGGGCATTTGGGGACTTTCCATCTGCTGCCTCTCTTTGCCTTCCCCTGCGGCTGAATGGCCTCAGGAGAGGCATCTGTGCTGCCCGTCGGGGCCCCTCATGATTTGGTCCTCCCTGGCAAAGCAGCAGGGCTTCCCGTTCTGCGTAACCACCAGGCTTAGGGAAGCATCGGCCACCTAGTTCCTGGTGCACACCATCAGGTTGATTGACACTGGAGGAGCAGGGCAACGTGGTCTCCTTTGCTCTCCACCCAAAGCTGGGATCCAGAGGTGGGTGCTGTGGCTGAGGACCCGGTTGCAGTGGGCGAGGTGCCAGCGGGCTGCTCTCCAACTGCTGGCCTGGGCCAATCCTGGTGGTGCGCAGGTGCTGCCACCACTGCTGTCCACTCTGCAACTTCAACTGGGAGCCACTCCCAGCACAGCGCATCTGTGGGCGCTGCAACCTCTGAACAACGGGCGGCAGACCAGGCGGCTTCGGCCTTGACCTGCACCTCCTTGAGGAGCTCTTTGGGCAACTGCCCAACTCAGCAGCTGGGGGAAGCCTGCACGGCCACCCCAACAAGCCAGTGAGGGCTAGTAGGAGCACAGGGGGTGTAGAGGGTCAGCACCTGGGGATTCTGCAGGAAGGGTGGAGGAGTAAAGACTCTGTCTGGGCGGTCCAAGAACTTCAAGTTTAAGTAAATTAAGTGTAATTAATTAGCCAGTGCCCCCCAAGGATTTTATAAGCCCCCCCCCATTAGAAATTCCTAGCTACGGGCCTGATCAAGAACATGCCCTCATCACAGATGACAGCAAGGTACATGCTGGATGGATGAATACAAAGGAAAGACAAGACTTCAGTGGTCCATCCAGCATCTTCCTGACAGTTTCTTTGTGGAGATGAGTGTGGATGGCCAGAGCTACAGGGGACCTGGTTACTACTACATGTAACACCCCCACCCCCCCACACACACACATTTATATCACATGTTTGCAGACATCCTGTCCTTTTCTAGCCACTCTCTACAGAAGGAAGGAACCAAGATAAGGCCTGGAATCTTTATCTTATTATCTCCCTTAACCCAGAGGGAGGTTCCATCAGAAAGATACTGCACAGTTATCAATGGGGTATTTTCCCCCTCGTTTCATATGACATTTATATTGATAGAAAAGGCAGTTCCAGAAAGCTGTAGCTATATTCATTAGGCTTAGCTGGCAGGCCCAAGCCACTTCAGAGCCACTCAGCCTTTCCAAAGGAAGGCTGACAAAGCGGCAGCAAGCTGCGAGAGCAACATAAAGGGTAACTGTCATGGGAACACAGCCCCATTAATGTCCCTTACATTAAAAGGCAGCCACCAGGGACTCCTTATGCAGACCAGATTCCCCTAAACTGATATAGGAGCGATTGCCAGATCACCACATAGGGGAATGCCGCTATTGTTATTCATAATATGGTGTCAGAGATGGAGAAGCAATTCCTATCCTCTTGCCTAGTGTCTTTTTTAAATTTTTCCTAGTTCATAATGGAAACATGATTCCTCCAGCAGTCTCTTTCCCTCTCTGTCTCTTTTTACTTCTCTCCACGAATCCTTTGTTTCAGGTCTCCTCTTGTCAGATCTACAGGGGCCTATATTCCAATCCTATTGTGACAATTACTCCTGCAAATATGTTTAAAATAGCTTTTCTGTCTGATGAACCTGTCTGGCAAGCAATTTGCCCCCTGTCTGAGAAACAAGCCAATGGCATCTGTACTCACGAAATGCTGATCTCCCTAGTCAGACAAAGTAACCAGGGTAATACAGCATCGCCTAGCAACCAGTAACAAAGACAAGGCTCAATAATGCGATAGCACGATATTTCTTTAGCAGCATTTATATTAATGGAACAGCAACAGCAGTGCCTTTTACAGGAGAGAGCCACTGAAGTTTTAATCCTTTCCTTTATTATTAAGCTCATATGAAAAAAGCTCTTAAATGTAAAACCAGTACATCATAGAGCAAACCAGACAAAGCCAGCATAACATAAGAGAATGCAACAAACAAAAAGGTAAAATATCAAAACAATAAAATACATATATCTCATTAAAAGTCTAAAATTTATTAAAATTATTAAACATAACATTTATAAAAATGTATAAAATGCACGAGAAGATGTAACAGTGGACCTATAAGATTACTCATAAACTCAGCAAGATAATACTCATTTTAGCCTTTTTAAAGGAGATCTCTATTGCAACAGATCAAGTGTTTTGCAACAGATTTTTTTTCTGGATCAAGATCTGCTAACAACACAGACACCACCCAGGGCTCAACTGGAAGCTGCTATCTGGACAAAATACAAATAATGCAAAGAGCCCTGGGAACAGTTCATTGATCACAAAAGATGGTTTACCATCTCGAATGCACCAGATACCAATGCTCCCTCTAAGCTGCAGAGTCTTGGGAGCAAAAATACTACTTTGTAAGCTACTGGCACTAAAGTTGTGAGTGCGCGATTTGGCTAATGCATACATTAGTTTGCTCTGGAGCCATCCTTCCTGAGCTAAGACAAAAACATGTGAGCCAGAGGCTAAAAAACTGTAAGCCAGCTCACACTAACTCAGCTTAGAGGGAACACTGCCAGAGACACAACCACAAAAACGTTTTGAAAATGAGATTTGGGCATAGCATACTCTCTGCAGTCAGCAGGACATTCAGTCTGGCGAGCATAAAAACACACCTATGGTTAGGGATTGTAAGAAGCTTCAAATATGAGAGGAAGGTCAGAGAGGGAGGACTCCCTAGTGCTGAAATGGAGCACATATGCCTTGTCCTGGATCAGGTACTGACATGATCAAGGTCAATCATCCTCATCCTGATCATCCTCAGGACTTCCTGATAATCCATATCCCTGAGCATACTGAGGGAAAGGCCAAGAAGCTCAAACCTATTAACCACACACCTCTCCAAACACTTCTGAAATTATCTTCCTTCAAAATATGCAACAACAAAAAATCCCAGGCATTGGGCACTAAAAAAAGAACTTTCAATTTTAAGATTAAAGGGAGCAATCCAAGCCCTAGACTCTAATGAGCGCTGCGAAAACTGTACCAAGTGCAGTTCCTGCAACACAGCTAGGCACTCCTGCCATCCGGCGAAGGAACTGAAGAAGTGTATAATCACGAGACTCAGAAACTCCTTCTATCCAAATGCCTGAAGAATACAGTTTGTCTTGTTGCTCTATTAAATTCAGTAGGGAAGGAAAGTAGTGGCATAGTTATGGGGATGAAAAGAGCTTATCCATTTGAAAAGGAATGCTTGACTTCCCTGAGCAAATTAAGTTAGAAGACTTTTCTGCAACTCTTAAGTATTCAAATAGATTTGATTGCCTTCAGGATCATCCTGCCTGGTTTCCTGAGATGAATTCAGGATTGCATTCACCCTCTCAGGCTTCTCCAGAGCAATTAATGACCTCCAGCAATTATACAGTGATTCATTATTTGTGATCGTCATCTCTATTACACCAGCATGGTAGATCAGAGGAACTTAGCCTTCTAGTAACTCAGACACATCTAATTGCAGAGACACTACAGAAAATTTATTAAAAGCTTGACATTATAACAGCTTATTTCTCTGGAAATGAAAAGAATTACAAAAAAAATAGTGTAATTGGCTAGTGAACCTGAGAAGTCATCAGAATAACTGTGAGCTGACTTCGGAGCCAGACTTGAGATGTGAAGGGGCATCTAAATTTGTTCCTAGAGGAAGACCAAATGGCTTTGCTTCCTTAACCTATGAGCCTAATTATCTAGCTGTAAATTTTTTCCCTCATCAAGGGAAGCGGATCAACTGGTCCACCAAACAATGAGCCAGTAAACATCTAGTATTCCTCCTTAAAACTAGCCTTTTATCTATCTGAAGCAGGTTGGATATTATGAGCACTTCCTTTTATTATTTCATCCCAATCAGATTCCAACTTATGTTTTTGCACATTGCTCTGATTTTGCTAGTAAAAGTAAAGGTAAAGGTTTCCCTTGTTCAAAAGCCAGCCGAATCCAACTCCAGGGGGTGGTGCTCAACTTCATTTCCAAGCCAAAGAGCCAGCGTTGTCCGAAGACTTTTTCCGTAGTCATGTGGCCGGCATGACTAAACACCAAGGTGCATGGAATGCTGTTACCTTCCCACCGAACTGGTACCTATTTATCTACTTGCAATTTCTTGGGGTTAAATTCCAAAGATATTTTTGGAACTCCTTAGGTCAACCATTAGGTAATCTGAATCCCCAATTACTGGACCCAAATTTTGGTAAAACTAAATGTAGCAAAGAGAGATCTGTTAGACCGGTTGAAGTTGAAACTCCCATGTTAATTGATCTCTCTTTTCTTTCTCATGCACCCATCCCTGCTAAGGTTATGAAATCACAGCCCTCTTTAGTTTCCAATTAGCTTCTTCTTGTTGTCCTGAATCTTTAGGGGTTTTTACGGGTTCAGATGTTATTGGAAAGAAGATGTGGTAGAGGCTGGTTTGTTATCCTCTGTTGGTGCTCTTCCTTCAATGGAACAAGATCAGGGGTCCTCAAACTACGGCCCGCGGGCCACATGCGGCCCGCCGAGGGCATTTTTCTGGCCCGCCGGGTGTGCCGCTGCCTGTCCTCCAATTCCCAGCAGCACACAAAGCAGCGGAAAAATTGCAGCCAACTCGTCCCGGGCCACATGACAAAGCCCCGCCCTCCTGCTTCCAGTCAGCCAGGAGGAGGCAAAAGGAAGACTGGAAGAGGGTAAGTGAGGGGTGGCAGGCGCTCCGGCTGGCCCCAAGTCTCCTAGCCGGCTGAGAGGCCTGCGCCAGTCCCAAGAGCCGGGCGGGGGTCTTTTTCGAGGCTTTTTGTGCTGCTGGGAATCGGAGGGGGAGAGAGAGAGAGAGAGAGAGAGGTTTCTCTTTCCCATCATGATGCCTGCAGTAGTGGAGTTTCAGGGAGAAGCAGCTGGGGGCTTGCTGCCTTAAAAAGTTTGTGAGGATGCCAAGTTCTTTGTTTCTTCAGAGAGGGAAAGACAACAGCCCCATCAACTATTTTTGCGCACCGCCCCCCTCCCCCGGCGCGCCTTCCTTACCCACAAAATAACCAAAGAAAAAGCCCATCTTCAAAGTTTTTTTTTTTTTAAACTATAGTCCGGCCCTCCAATGGTCTGAGAGACAGTGAACTGGCCCCCTGTTTAAAAAGTTTGAGGACCCCTGAACAAGATGATCTGATTAATTGTCCTCAGATTTTACAGTTTTCTTTAGAAAATATTCGAAATGGCTATCCTCAGAATGTAGAACTACCCCTGACCAGTGTATCCTCTTGTGGATCGAGAAGGCCCCTATATCTGAGGACCTTCTGCCCCAAAATTCAAAGTACATTCCTTTGGAAACAACTGTTCTAATCAGTACAGGAAATTCCAACCCCAATGCCCATGTTTGGCCGTTGAATGCTTCAGAGTCTGTAGTTTCACCAAAACGACTGTCTCCAACTTCTAGAGTAAAATTTTGTATCTTGGAATATTACAAGTCAGAATAATAGGCTGAGAGACCCATGAGTTAAATCCTATCTCCTAGAGTTTCAGATTATTTTGATTCAAGAAACTTGGGCGAGGGAAGCTATTAATCTACCAGGTTTCATTTCTCATGTAGTGCTCACCCTAGTTTTTCTAAGGGCCGTCCAAAGTCTGGGTTAGCATGCTTAGTTTCAACAGCACTTAATTGCTCCAGTTTATTGTAGTGGTTAAGAGCGCAGACTTTAATCTGGGAGAACCGATTTGATTCCCCACTCTTCCACATGCAGCTGCTGGTGTGACCTTGGGTCAGTCATAAATTCTTTCAGAGCTGTTATCTCAAAGATAGTTCTCCAGAGAGCTCCTGGCCCCACCTACCTCACAGGGTGGCTGTTGTGGGGAGGGGAAGGGAAAGGGATTGTAATTAGATGGTCACTTAGATGGTCACTCTGAGACTCCTTCAAGTAGTGAAAGGTGGGGTATAAATCCAATCTCTTCTCCTCCTGTATAACTTTAAGTGCCTCATCACAGTTTGCACTTGCTGTATTGCTGCTGTTTCCATTATTTTCTCTCTTAGTTGCTACAATTTATCTTCCCATGTTAATATCTCATAGTGATATCCGGATGCTTTGGAATAACTGGGGGGGGGGGGGGGGGTTGGGTGGACAGAGTTACTGCACAGCATCTGGGAGCATTGTCAGTTCTAGCAGGTGACTTTAATTATCATATTGGGCCAAATGATGACATTCTTCCATCCTCAGGGCCAATGGAATTTATGAACAAGGTGTTATACCCATATTTACACGAAAGGATATCTAAAGATTCTAAGGTTAATTTTGCTGGTAAGCATCTATTTAACTGTGTATTAAGCTATGGTGGTGTGATTTTAAATTGATACAGATAATTAGATCCAGTAGGTGACACATAAAGGTACGAGCCTAATTGATTATGTGTTGGTTCACTGGGTTTGCTTCCTCAGATCCATGACTTTAGGGTGGGTATGGATGATTATTATGAAGGTGATCATTTTCCTTTGCAATGTGTTACCTTTCTCTCTTCAAAATGTTTGTTGTCATTTGGACCCTCGTTTGAATTACTGCAGGGAGAAAAAACTCTGAGACCACTTAGATGGTCACCTGAGTTAACCTCTACAGCAATTAATATGTATTCCAGGGATTGTAGGCTCCAATTTATGGAATTTTTGAGACAGAGGATGCTTCAGGAATGTCAGAAGTATTTTGCAGTATTTTGGATCTTTTCCAGCCAGCTTGTACAAAATTGACAGTGACTTCTAGGTCTGTGCAAAGAAATATCTAGTTTTGATGACGAGTTGACTGAATATATTAGAAAAAATTAGAGCTCCATCTTTTTAAACACACTAACCTATTGGATTTTATCTCACTGAGGTTTTAATCAAGAATTATATTTCCCATTATATATACAGTGGTTAGATCACCCAAAGCAATAGGTATAGTAGAGAACAATGACGGTCTGAATGCCTCCAATAGCCTAAGACATATAGCAAACAAATAATGTGCTGTGGGGCTGAAAGCTCCTTCCCTCTCAACGAAGGGGGAAGGCACGCAGCATGAGTAATTGATGCATCACTGTGCAATAATTCACATCACAAATTATACTGCAGGTATGGTGGGAATGTGCCAAGTGCTTACTCATCCTCATCATGAGAAGAGCTGCTTTAGATGAACCTGTGCACTGACCTTAACAAAGACTAACAGCCAGGGCGAGAGATGAAATGTCATCTTCTTAGTCACTGACCACCATCTTAAAATATGTAGTCAGGCCAGGATCTGGAGAGCCCAAAGCCCAATACATGTGCCCAAGTGGTTCTGCATGTACATCAACACTTGCCCAATTATTTCTTCTTCCTGTACATTAATTACTCTTCATCAGGCCTCCTTTCAAAGGCGCCAGACATTTATCAGTCATTCAGCCTGGGCATATATGTTAAGCAACATGCTGTTCTACAGAAACAACTGTAATCAAACCTGGCATTGATCAATCCAATGAGACAAAAACACCTACCAGTAATATATTTTGATCAGTGCTGAAGGCCACAGGAGGAAGGATGCTACGAATGCCAGAATAGGGATGGCCAGAGTGCCTCCAGCTATTACAAACATATTTAGCACATCAAGGTCCATCTTGTCTTCCTTACAGCTCTGCCTCACCTGCATGAATCAAACAACAGCCAAATGTAAACATCAAAACAATGAGCAAATAAAAAGGCTGCAGGCAAGGATAGTCTAGTTTGCAATACATTGTGATCAGAACCACAAACAATGCTCCTCAACCCCCACCTGCTCATTAAATTCTCCCCCACGCTACTAATTTGGTTTTCCTTCAACTGAAGTAAGTTTTACTTCTGCATAAGCGAGCATAGGTCTATGCTGCCAAACCTGCTTCGCTTTGGCAAAGATTCTACATCATGTGTCCACTCCCAGAGGCTCTCTTAAACAGAGTGGTCTTCTAGCAATCTGTAGAAGGCTAAAAAAACACCTGGTTCACAGGGGTGGGAGTTCCATAATTGAGAGAGCAGTGGCAGGACAGCTCCAGAGTTTCCTGGAAGACACACTGGTGCTGGACCCATTCCAGTCCGGCTTCCGCCCCGGCCATTGGACGGTGACAGCCCTGGTCACCTCACAGATAATCTTTGCAAGCAGTTGGATCAAGGCAGGTCAGCGCCACTGTTATTGCTTCACCTTACAGCAGCATTCGACAGTCCACCATGATCTCTTGACTCACCACTTTGCTGATATAGGAGCATGCAGGGTACTCTTGAACTGGCTTGCCTCATTCCTCCAAGATCAGGGTCAGAGGGTAGCGCTGGGGGAGAGGGTGTCAACCAGGCACCCCACAGTATGTGGGGTTCCTCAAGGGGCAATCCTCTCTCCAATTGTGTTTAACATCTACATGCAACCCCTCACCCAACTGGTACAGAGTTTCAAGCTGGAGTGTCACCAGTACACTGATGACACCCAGCTATACCTGTTGATGGGCAGGCAGCTGAGGGACTGGAGGCCTTGGTGGGGTGGTTGAAACAGAGCCGGCAGAGACTGAATCCTGCTAAAATGGAGGTTCTGTCAGGAGCCTGGGTGTGATTCTAGATGCCTCCGTATCAATGGAGGCCCAAATCATAAATGTTGCCAGAGTGGTATTTTTCCAGCTATGCCAGGTTGGGCAACTGGCCCCCCTTCCTGTCCCGCCCTGTCCTAGCCACAGTAATCCATGCAATGATCATCTCCAAACTAGACTACTATATCTCACTGTATGCAGGGCTACCCTTGAGACTGACCCAGAAACTCCAACTGGTACAGAATGCGGTGGCGCAGGTCCTCATGGGGACCTCGCAAATGGCACATATTTAACCTGTGCTGCGTGAGCTGCACTGGCTCCAGGTGGAGTACCAGATCAGATTCAAGGCTCTGGTGCCTTCTGTAGGAGTCAACTTGCTCCCACTATGCTCAGCTTCTTTATAAAACCTATTTTGTGAAATCCTAAGTCATTTGTTCAAAAGAAATTAATTACCCCAGGAATTTCTCAGTGCTCAGAAGTGGAGACAGATATAATTAATCACACTCAAAATATATTTTGAAGCTGCTATGTAGATATAGCTGAAGGAAACAGTAAAATGAGAGCTGTCAATAGCCCCCAGTGTCCCTCAGAAGGAGATTCCCTCCCTCTCAAACCATGCAGAACCAACCCAGGCATCATCAAAAACAAATCATGAATCAGCACTCATTACCATAAATGACATTATAATTAGCTACGTATACACACACCACACATTTTTCTCTATTCCACACCCCCCATTCCTTCCTTCAATGGTACAGCTTTATTTGCCACAGCCTTAAGCCTAACCACACTAATATATTTTGTAATTGCCCTTGTCTCTTCTAAATACATCCTAATTATAAACGGTTTTTATTTTAATTTTATTCTGGATTACTAAAAGATAAGAGGCCAACACATTTATATCCCCCCTTCCTTTCAAGAAGCACAAAGTCTTCCTGATTTTATCCTCACAACAACCCCAAGAGGCAGGTTTGGCTGAATGACAATGACTGCTCCAAGACTGCAGTTCTCCTTCCATATACCTCAGTAAAGGGGATAGTGAATTTATTGCCACACACCAGCAGTGCCTTGTCTGGCTCTCCAGAACTCCAGGAATTTTGTTCCCCAGTTCTTTCGTCTCAGTAGTCCTGTTTGCAGGAGGCATAACTTAACTGATGCTTTCCTGATATTTACCAAGAAACTCCCTCTGTCTTAGAAGGATCCCCCCCCCCTTTCCTTTCTGACATAAATTCTCTCTTTCTACAAACACTAAATGGCAATACATAGTTTTGCAACCCTGGCTAACCAGTACATGCTGCTTGTTCAGTAGGAAAAAAACAAAAATCAACAAATACCATGCTAGGGGTGATTACAAAGCAACTCAAGTAATTTTTTTATATATTTATTCAATTGTGTATATTTTAAAAATGTTTTCTATATATCTTACAAATCATTCACTATAATATTAATGTTCACGTAAACATTAGCACATAGAAAGAATCATATATCCAATAATTTAATGATACTGCACAATGCCTTGATTAATACCATTCCTCCTTAATTATACAAAAGTTTTTAAAAGGAAGTCTCCTTTAAGTCTATTTTGAATTAATCTTCATTCTTCCTTCAACAGAGGTCCAGATAGCCTCCTGTTTCAGGATCTTTCTCAGGGAGTTCAACAGATATTTCCACACACAAGGTTGCCAAATACCAAGATATTCATCCAAATTTCACCAATGAATGCTGCAAAAAAAATTTCTTGATGAGCTCAAGGCTTCCTCCAAAGTAAAGAGCTTTTTCACTAGGGTCAGCAGATTTTCTCTTGATTCATCTCAGGACATATTACATAATCTACACTGCAAATTCCTTCAAGGGATGCTCAGCAAACTGAAGATAAATGGATGCATTCAGAACTGCTAGCTAATGGGCAGTTCTAGATTTAAGCTTTCCCAGTGATGAGAATTGTGTGTCACTTCTTTGAGTGCTCACTTCCGCAAAGAGAAAGCAGGATGAAAAAAAAAATCATCTAAGAACTTGAAAAACCTTCAAAACTGAAGTATGAGTTATGACAAGGACTATCTGCATAGGGAGAATATTTCTGCATATTTTTTTATATTTACTTTAATTTGCTAACTGTGGATTTCCAGTTTTATAATCAATTAGCAGGCTACTTGGCCATATTAGCAGAGCTTTATTTCAGATATATCAGCTATAGTGTGGAAAGCCTAGGTACTATAACGGTTAGAATGGTGGACTAGTACCAAAAAGAACAAGGTTCAATTCCCTTTTCTGTGAAATTTACAACGCAACCTTGAGGCCAGGACTTTTTTGTTTGTTTGTTTGAAAAAGAGGTGCCAAAACTTTCAAGGGAAATGAAGTTTTCAACCTGCATACTGAAAACTCATGAACTTTTTAAAAAAATTAAAAGAATTTTGTTGAAGAGGTTCTAGAACTCCATTCCAGGACATTCACCCAGAAAAAAGCCCTGCTTGAGGCATTAATTCTCATTCAGCCTGAGCTACTGTGGCCGCTATAGGTTGAAAGAGAAAGAGATGAGGGAAGGCTCTGAAGCAACCGCCTTCTAGACTAGGGTTGCCAGGTTAATCTTCTTTCCAGGGGGTGGGCTTAGAGGGCATTGCGGAGGGGGTGTGGCCATCCCCAGCACAATAACATCACTCTATGTGATGTCATCATGCCTCCGCTCTTTTCCTACCATTTAAAGGGAACCTTCCCTTTGAATGGGGTGGGAGAGTGAGGGTCAAGTGCTCCTGCCCTGCAAGAGGTGAACTCACCTCTTGCAAGGCAGAGCCAGTGGCCCCCACATGTCTGCCCTGCAAGCAGTGGTTTTGCCCCCACCTCACCCCAACAGTATTTAAAAACACTGCTGGGGGGGGGGGGGGCTGCATGCACTTGCACTGCAAGCCCGGAATTCAGGGCACAGAGTGCAGGTGCGCGGTCCCCATCTCTCCCCAGCACTGTTTAAAGCCTTCCTTTAAACACTGCTGGGGAGAGGTGGGGGGGAGGCTGGGTGGTCGCCCTTGGGGGCGAGGCTTCCCCCTGCCCACTTGCTGGCTGGAGGGTGGGAAGGAGCCCCTCCAAACTGGGCAACCCCCGCCAAACCGGGGGGGTCTGGCAACCCTATTCTGGACTGAAGAATGTCCAATCTCCCACTTTGGCCCAGGCCTGTAGCCACGAATTTCTAAATCAGGGGGCATTTAAATTCCTCAGGGGGCACTGGCTAATTCAATTAAATGTAGTTTAATTAATTTGACCGGTGCGGTGCAGGGGAGAAAGGTGTGGCACAGTGGGAAGGCAAGGAGAAGCAGCTGCCACGGCAGCACAGGGGAGTTCACAGTGGCTGCTGCATCTTACTAGAGAGTCAGGGGGCCTGGGCCAAAAGGAAGTCAGGGGGCCTTAGTAGGAAGTCAGGGGGGCGAACCCCAAAATGCCCCACTGTAGCTACGGGCCTGCTCTGGCCATTCCTATATATTCTTTAAAGCCCAACTGCCCACACAATCAAGCAGAAAGGGAGACACACACTTTCATTAAACAATTGGCAGTGTGTAAAACTACGTGTTCCCTAAAGGTCTCTTATTTGGAAACCTGCTAGACCAGGGCTGTAATGATTAGTACGGTAAACAGAAATCAAGTAGACAGACATGACACAGATGGAGATCAACAAAGGTTTATTTAACAGGAAATAAAGTATTTAATAGGGTAAATGGTATGTGTGGATGGCTTCAGTATATAAAAGTAAAACTAGCTCTCAATTTCACCCCCAACCCCAAGGTTACATACTCTCCCCCAATGAGAATAACTACTGTGTAGCTGAGTCTGAAGTAAATAAACCCTGAAGATTTGATTCTCCTTTCTCCAGGCAGGTTATCTAACCAGGTTCAAGACTGCTCTTTTACCACACAGAGCTCCTTTACGCATGAATTAGGAATGATGGACCCTTAACAGGATGCTTATTTGTCACATTAAAACCAGCTTTCTTCCCTATGCCCTAACTTCCCCAAACCCTAACTAAAAGCCAAAAATAACAAAAAATTAAAAGGGCTGGTTGACACTCTTTCCAGAGCCACAAAATTCCTGTCTGAAGAGGGGAAAGTTTTTCTTCACCCTTCTTAAGCTGAGGCTGGCTCCCCCACTCCCATCCAGTGGAGTTCCATGGGCTCTGATTGGCTGACCATCACTGGAATCACAAGGATTGGGTCAGAGCCCTGGAGGAGAGGTGGGACTTTTGAGGAAGACTGCCACACTGTGAGGATAAAATGGAAGAAGGGAGGTTCGTGCATATCACCTTGATCTTGTGGGAAGAAAAATGGAATAAAAATGCGCTAACATGGCATTTTCATGAACATGGGAGATGACCAGAGAAAAGTGACAAGGCAAATGCTAGTTAATTTACATGCCAAGAACCTTCAGTCTTTAAAAGTAATGAAATACTATTTACATCTATACCCTGCCTTTCTTCCAAAATGGAACTCTAAGCCATGTGCATGGGAGTTCCCTAGTGATATCCAATGCAAAGGCGTTCCTAGTTGCAGTAAGGCTGCTCTGTCGTATGACTTCCAACCATACCCTGGGTCTTAGAAATTATGAATAATGGGAATTAATATAACCAACTTGAGCTTTATCCCCTCTCTTAACAACTCTTTCATTTGGCATGGAGTCTCCAAACAGATCTTGCCGTCATGAAGGTTACAGCCCCTTTTCCTTACATGAGGACAGACACCAGGGATGCACAAATGTGCCCTTTGTCATTCATGTGTGTTGTGATCCCTTGCCACCCATTTTCACTGAGGAAGTTACCAGTCCAGTGGTTGTTCTTATATCCTTTATACACCATCAGCTGTAGCCATATTACTGAAAGATGCATATACTTAAATTGAAAATTGGGTACGGGTAAACAGAAAATGGCACACAAGAGAGGTCACAGCCAGGTTCATTTCACATAAAGGAGAAACAGGATCAAATGGGGATTTTCAAGTTGAAACCACCAGGATTAGAATCAGAGAGCATTCCTTGGTGACACTTTTTCCTGACACTAGCTCTGGGCCCATTAACTGCCTGGAAGATAGGAATTTAAGAAGTGTAACATTTCCCATCACTGCCACTTGATACTGAGAAAAGCTGCATATATGTTTCAGGGTCATGGGATCAGGTGTTGCACTTCTGCAGCAACATCTCAGAGAATGAGGAACTGAAGAAGAGTTGTCCCAGCCAGGATCAGATCCATTCTCTGAAGAACTTTAAACAGAGTTGTAAAATAGGCCTCCCTTGTTCTTAAGGTTGCCAACAGGCCTGAGGGGAAATGTCCTGTCCCTTTAGTAAAGACCTAATGTGCAGAAATGGGCAGCTGAAACTTTTTATGACATGGAGCTAAATAACATCACTTAGTAAATAACACCCATTAAGCCTCTGTTAAAGGGACGGTCCTTCTTCTTCAGGCAGTTGGCGACTCTACTTCCACTACTGGGATCAGAAACCTGAGCCCCACTGGTGGACCTCCAGATGGCACCTGAGTTTTGGCCACTGTGTGACAGAGTGTTGGACTGGATGGGCCATTGGCCTGATCCATCATGGCTTCTCTTATGTTCTTATGTAATGTCTGCCCTTCCAGAGAGTATTCAGGAACTACTATCTCTAAGAACTTAAACAGACTCTACAAAACTTCACAAGTCCAAATCAGGCCCTAATGTGTGTTTACTTATGAGCTGCCACTAAGAAATAGCAGCTAAGAGATATAAGCTGTAAGCCCTCGTGGTGAACCTGTACAGTTTGTAACATCTAGTTAAGACTCTTAGAACCCAATAAAAGTCTTTGTGGGACAAGACTTCTAAAAACCCAGGTTAGTCCTTAATTAAACCTGGATTAGTAGCAATTTAAACCCCTAAATTAAAACACAATTATTTTTAATGCTCAAAGGATGCAGTTGTGAGCTCAAGAAACAAGTGCAAGCCTTCACTTAGATTACTTGTAACTAATTTCTGCATAACAGCTGCATGTAGCATCTTACTTTTTTTTAACACACTACAACCCTACTCCAGTCCCACTCATTATACAAACACATTATACACATCCTATGTAACCCACAGCACATAAGCTTTCTAATTATTCTGGAAAAACACAACCTGTTTGTAAATCAGAGAGCATTACAAAAAAAAAAATGCTGGAGACTCTAGTCTAGTATATGGCTGCAGTATCTAGACCAGGAATGTAAGTTTAATTACTTCATTTATAATCTGCAGGACCTTCTTGGACATTATCTTCTCCGGTAATGTTCTTAGATCAGATTCTAGATTCCAGATACAAGCACTTAGGTTTGGGTCAGAATTTTCTATAAGTAAAACTGATTTGACAGCTTTTGTTTTGTTTTGGTAGTGCTGTCCTGTATTGCTCTGTAAAAAGTACTTTGACCTGTATAATTATGTCAGGATCCACTGGAGCCAGACCTGAGTTCAGAGCTACCTCCCCGCCCCCAGGGTTGCTTTCTGTGGGGCAAGTGTCCCAGAATGGAGCTAGAAGGGGTTTTTTTCTCACCCAATTTCCCTACGCTGCTTTGCCAATTACCTATTCCCATCTGCTAGGGGCTGACTCCTCTTCCCTGGCTACACCCAATCATCTCTCCTCAACCCAGTCCTGGGAAGGGACAGGCCCCGGATACTTGCTTTGGATTAGTGAGCTAACCGGCCCTTCCCCCTGAATGTCTTTAAAGAGTTGACTGCCCCACCCAACCTCCTCTAAGAAGGTCAGTGCTGCCTGCTGTCCCTGCCCCCATCAGAGCTCCCCTGGGTATCAGGGCCAGGATTTCCTCTGGTAGAAATTCAGCTGGGATGACTTCTAGTGCTGAGCGCCAGCTGGGCTCCTTCAAGCTGGCTGACTCCTGAGTAGACTCTGTCAAGGCCACGCTCTACTGCAACCTGGCAGACAACTTCCCCAGCTTTGGGGCTTGCTGACACAGTGCACCTTCGGTGGGGCTTGCAGTCCCCTGGGGTAAGTGTCAGGGTGGAGGCACTGACTTTCAAACAATTTACTAGATGTTCTGGCCCTGCTGTACAAATTAGGCAAACACCTCAGGCACCTTTGTTCATTCCAGCTTGCTGCTGTGAAGAAGAAGGATTTATACCCCGCCCTTCACTACCCAAAGGAGTCTCAGAGCAATTTACAATCTCCTTTCCCTTCCTCTCCCCACAACAGACACCCTGTGAAGTAGGTGGGACTGAGAGAGCTCTAAGAGATCCATGATTAGCCTGAGGTCACCCAGCTGGCTTCATGTGGAGGAGTGGGGAATCAAACCTAGTTCTCCCAGATTAGAGTCTTGCAAGACTATCTTGGCACCTTGCCTGATACCACTCTGGCAGCAGATTGCCAAGGCCCCAAGAAGAGCTTTTGTAACCCTGCAACTAGAGATGAAAGGGACTAGAGGTGGAGTCTCCTTCACATTCTTTGTCACCTAAATCTAGGGCATCTGCAATTACCCAACTGATTTCAACAGTAATTGTATCACAGACATGGAGCCAGATCTTATACATAACTTACTCCAACGTAAGCATCACTGAGAAAGTGCACATTATGAGTAGAACTTTAGTTAATACATGGATTAGATCTTCAGAAAACCTTCCAAATTAAAGGGGTGGGGGTTGCTAAGAAGAACACCAAAGTACACACAACTTCTATGAAGTACCCTTACAAAAGAGGTCAGACTCATGACAAGCACACATAGGCTTTTTCCAATTTTTCATCAAAAATAAATTACATATTTGTTTGCGTGCCACCCACCAGATTAGCATGTCTTATTTTGGCTAAAACAAACTGGCTTGCAATGGTTGCAGTGCAAAATGGTGAAAGAGCAATGTATGCCTAACAAATCTTCTCTGACATATTAACTTCCTTGGCAGTATCAGAATTTTCCTCTTGTCCTTTGACAATCTGGCGCTGCCCATTAAAGTCTAAAACCTTGAAGCTGCAAAATCATCTTGTCCTCCAGGGTTTTAACATTACACATCTAGGATAGAACATCATCTAGGAAAATGTGATAATGTACTTTATTTGAAACAGTTTTCCTGTTCCAATGCCAGGTGCAAAATGGGGTCCCTTTGATACCAAAGGCCTAGATTGCTCTCATTCTTTTATGCTGCACCATATACATTCTTGCTCAGGATGGCCCTATGTAGAAAGTCATCAGGTGTCAGTTGAACAAGGAATCCCCATCACCTGAGACTCTGGAGAGCTGCTGCTAGTCAGAGCAGACAGTGCAGACCTTGCCAGACAAAGAATCTGACTCACTATAAAGCAGAGCATGTGTTATGCAGGCCCTGGGTTGGTTTTTCCCTCCTAACCTCTGTCTGTGATGATCTAAACATTGGATTTTATGTACTGCTTTTAAGTAGCTACTATTAGCTAGCTTGGAAACCTCCAGGTTGGGAGGCTGGGTACAGAAATCTTCAACAGGCTGATCAAACCACGCTGACTCAAAAGTAAGTGCCATAAAAACAAGTGTGTTTCAGACTGCGGTCCAAAGAGTCTGTACTTGTGTATGTAAATTGCCATCGTCACAGCAGTTTTATGGCGACCCCACAGGGTCTTCAAGGCAAGAGACATTCAGAGGTGGCTTGCCGTTGCCTGCCTTTCCATAGCAAGCCTAGTATTTGCTTGGAGGTCTCCCATTCAAATATTAACCAGGGCTGACCCTGCTAAGCTTCCAAGATCTGACAAGATCAGGCTAGCCAGGGCCACCCGGATCAGAGTCTCTACCTGAAAGTAATCTGCTTTTGATCCTCAAATACAGAAGTGTACATCACAATCCCTTCTTACATTCAACAGTGTATGCCAATTGCTCCGTTTTAATAACCTACTAGATCAGCCAAGTTTCACCCATATTTCCCACAGGACGCATGTGACACAGGAAGGGCAGCCACAGGTACCTAAACAGTGGTATCCATGTACTTCTGACCTCAGGTTGGCTGTGGCTCCCTGCTGCATACCCAGGGGTCATTTGGGGCCGGAGCGAGGCGGAGCTGAGCTCCGCCAGCCCAGGAGTGGTCACTAGGGCAGCCATGGGCCGAATCAGATTCTCTGATCTGATTCAGCCCGCAATTCAGCTTAAAAAGTGGCTGGCGGGGAGGAGGTTTGAGGGAGAGGCCCCAAACTTGCAGGGTAGCTGCTGGAGCCTCTCCCCCAAATACCCACCAAGTTTCAAGACGATTGGACAAGGGGGTCCAATTCTACAGGCCCCCAAACAGGTTGCCCCATCCCCTCCATTGTTCTCTATGGTTGGAAAAAACGTTGCTTTTTTCCCACCATAGAGAACAATGGAGGGAATGGGGGCAACCTATTTGGGGGCCTGTAGAATTGGACCCTCTGGTCCAATCATCTTGAAACTTGGTGGGTATTTGGGGGAGAGGCTCCAGCAGCTACCCTGCAAGTTTGGGGCCTCTCCCTCAAACCCACTCTCTTCCAGCCCCTCATATACCCTATGGGTTTTTGCCACTGACTTCAATGGCCCATAGGGTATAACGGGGCTGAAACTGACATTTGGCCGGTGATGTCAGGGGGCGTGGCATATGCTAATGAGTTATGCTAATAGGTATGCTAATGAGCTCCTGCACCTCTTTTTCTACGAAATGACCCCTGTGCATACCTATCCATTCTTCACACTGTGTGTGTTCAGTACAGAAAACATTTGTGTAGTCATGGCAAACATGATTCTTCTGTAAAGTGTGGAGTTTCTCTCCGCTTAGAAAGGATGCAAGAGACAGGAAACACAAGATAAAGTTAAACTTGCCCATTTTCTTCTATTTTAAGCAAATATTGAGAAATCTGCCAAACATTTTGTTTGTTATGGGGAAAATACTGCACATTCCAAACACCACTTGCTCAGAGTTCCACACAGAAACTCTCCTAATTGCTGAAGCCATGGTTTGGAAAGCAAAAATAAAGCATGTATGGCCTGGTATTATTATTTGTCAGTACGACAGACGTCTCTGGTGCCACATGTGCCAGGTCTGACTGACTGTCATATTAGTCATCCATAAAATATAACAGACTGGTGTGTTTTCTCACAAGGCACAGGAAAAAGGGTTCTGAGATTGTCTGTCATATGAAAACTAAGGCAGAACAGGAATGTGCTGCTCTTATCAAAATGTTTCCAGCCCATGCAGCACAGGGCTAATAACACGCTGAGTGTCATGAGCGAAAACTAATTCCGAATTCATCCCTTAGATCAGACGCTCTCATCCCGACTCAGCGGGCACACGAGCTCCTTACCATCTGCCCTCCCGAGCCGTAAAGCAGCTTAGATTTACCACGCTGCACATCAACATGCCCAGCTGCTTGGGCAAGAGGAGCTGGTGTGCTGGGGGAGGGAAGTGCAGCCCAGCCGTACTCACCAAATCCCACCAACGTTATTCCCGGCTCAGCGGCCTTAGGAACGCAGGCCCCCCCTCCCCTTCGCTGTTCGTTGCACGTGGAGACACGCCGTGAGAAATCAAAAACCCTTCCCCCCACCCCCAAATACTCGCGGCTGCGGCGCCTCTCGGCACTTGACGCCGCAAAACGCCACCTTGCCATCGGTCCCGGAAACGCAGGCCAATCTGGGGCCGCCGTCGGGCAACTGGCCGAGCCCCCGGCCTGCCTGTTTCGCGCGCAGCGAAGAAAGCAACCCCCCCGCCCCCGCCGCTCATCTTGGAACTGGCGCTTTGCCTGTCCTCGCTGCTATCCAAGCAAGAAAGGCGCGCTTTAGCGTCATAAAGGATGGGCGACTCGGCTTCTCGGGGAAGCTTCCACCGCCTCCTGGCTCGGCAAGGGCTTGGACTCCTTGCCAAGGGGAGCATCCCCAACCCCGCACACATCCTCGGTGCCGCAGCGCCTGCTGCCCCCGCGCTCCCGACCAGCCAGCCTTTCCTGCTTCCGCAGCATTCTTCGTGCCTTCATGTTCCCAGTTGCTTTGCAGTATGCCGGCCCCAGGCCGACCTTGCCCCGGCCTCCTCCGGCACCCGCACCCCTACCTCTGCTAGCTGCACCGGCTCCCGCTGCCCTGGGGCTCCAGCCCCCCGACCAGCCGCACCACGTCGCCCTGCCTGGGTCGTTCTACCTCGGGTGGACCTTAAAGGCGAAGATCGCGAGGCAGCTTCCGGCCTCCTACAGAAACGGGATGCCTGATAAAGCTCATTTCCCGCCTCCTCCCACAAGGCCGACTGGTGCCAATGAGATGGTTTTTGCGTTAGGCTTCATCATCACCCCTGCATTTCACCAGAGAGTGGGAGAGAGCGCCTCTCCCTCGGCCGCCGGCCACAAGGTGCTACTGTATGGGAAAGCTCAGCACAATGACTTAAAACGGGGAAGCTGTGCTGTTATTTTGTTCCAGCGGCATCCAAGATCAGTAATGTCCCTGAAAAATCTGTCCTTGCTTAAAATTAGATATAATTTGCAAGCCGGTACCCCTGGTACAATTCAGAGGGAAGGATAGCGAATTCTTAATAAAATCCATGAGCCCCACTCGTTATGTCTCTCAAATGCAGCTTATCTAGCTGGTCCTCACAAACCAAACACTTAGGGTTGCCAGCCTCCTGGTGGGGCCTGGAGATCTCCTGGAAGTACACAGATCTCCACACAACAGAGATCGGTTCCCCTAGAGAAAATGGCTGCTTTGGAGGGTGGACTGTATGGCATCCTGTCCTTTTGAGACTTCTGCCTTCCCCAAACCCCAGCGTCCCTAGGCTCCACCGCCTCCAAATCCCCAGGAATTTCTCAGCTCAGAATTTCTCAACACACTCTGCTCATACAGAATAAATTTCATTAATGAAAAAGTAGGGGGCATTTATTTATTTTTAGCAGCCTGAGGCAAAGACTCCTTATGGAAGGCAAATCAAATGATATGTGAGATGGATGACTGGGGTGCACAGTGGATTATTCCTTCCACTACTCAACTCATCTTGGCAAATGAAGTCTCTGGTTTGATGTGTGTCCTCTCCATACTGTGACAATTAACATTCATAGAGGCCTCATCTTCCTGTAAGCTGGAACCTATCCTTTCCGCTACCACTTTACTTGCGGTGGGATCCAAACATCCCCTGTGTTGTCCGCGATCTTTACCCAGAAGTGATGTCATGATGTTGCCAGTGTCGGCAGGGGGACGTTCTAGTTTTTGGGCAAAACTCTATTGTTTGAGCCCAATTTTACCATAGAGTATCTGGAGATTGGCAACCCTAGGCCTGGAAGCAACCTCAAAGTGACTTGATAACACCCAACTTGCATGACTCTAGGCCTGGCTGCTTGCTGTTGTTCAACAGCAGCCACCATACGAAAGCCAGTGTGGGGTAGTGGTTAGATCTTCAGAGGAGAGTCTGGGAGACCCACATTCGAATCCCCATCTTGCTGTTTACTGTTTATTCACTTTTGGTAAGCAGCATGACTTGGTACAAGTAAGGTGTTATGAATATCCAGTGATGCTTTGTGGTGTACGTTCTGAAACTGTCAGTAATGGTAAAGCAATAAGATGCTCTTACGCACCATTTGCCATTCTTTCTCCATTATGGATAACCTTCTGATTACCTGGGATAAGATCCCTCAGTTTGTCCCATGTGTTTTATGTTGGCATCAGTAGTAGTAGATATGACTGCTAAAGCAGGTAGGTTAAAAACAATATAAGGGGAAAGGTCTATCTCCACAAAAAAGAGACATCATTTTAAAAATTGAAAGCTGGAGGGGGACCCCAATACCTTCAGGCCTTTTCCCAGTTTTGGTTTTTTTTAAAATCAGGTGAATGGGCTCTGCTTGGGGACTGGGGTAGGGAAACTACAGGGAAATCTGCCATGTAGAAGCCCCACTGCTGCTGTGATATATCTGTAGCAGCAACAGGGAAGCTACACAAACCTATCCCTAAGTCAGGCCTGCAGCTACCATGGGGCCAACGGGGCCCAGCCCCCCCCCCCATGGTTTTTACGGGCCCCTCCCCAATCCTCAGCTCCCCTCCCTCCCTCCCCCCCCACACCGTCGCTGCCCTCAGCCTAGCAGCTGGTGACTCCACGTCGCCTGCTGCTGCCCCAGCTGTCCTTGCTGCTGCCAGGTCAGAGGGGAGGGCTGCTGAGCAGGGACACCTACCACCCGCTGCACCTCCCTCCTGGGTGCCTCTTGCCTGCCTGCCTGCCTCCCTGCCATTTCCGGCTGGGCTCCCGTGAGGAGGAGGAGGCACCCTGCTCTCTCCCCCTGCCTGGCCTCTGCCGCTGGAGGCCAGCCGAGTGGGGGTCTCCTCTCCTTGTTGCCTCAGGGACAGGTCACATGGGGCGGACTTGGTGCTGGCCTTTCTCCCCTCCCCCCCCGCCCCCGCCCTTCCGAGGCCAGCAGCACTGGTGGGGTCAGTGGTGGGTAATGGGGGGTGGAGGCAGCAGCTTATGTAGAGGCTGCCAAGCATACCGGCACGGTCTCTCGCCTTGCTGCGGAGGAGGCCTTCCAGGAATTGTGGGCTACAGCCGAGTGGAATCCTCGCCCCCCCCCCCCCCAGATTTCTCTGCAGCACTGTCCCCCCCCCCCAAAAAACATTGGCCCCTGAGCAAAAAGGTGTTAACTACAGGGCTGCCCTAAGTGTAGAAAAGAGAAAGGCAGTTTTAAATCAAGAGGATCTGTAAAGTGGAGTTCTTCCTCTCTGTTATGTTCTGTACTTAAATCTAAGCATTTTGGCTGTCTTTGTTGTACCTAAACGCTGTCATGTGCTCAGGTAATGGCAAGCGCCACACAGTCCGAGCACATGGCCAGTAAGCGGCCTGAGCTTGAGGCCAGCAAACAATAGTGCCCTAGGATCCTGGGCACCCCCCTATCAGAGGCTCAGAATATTCAAATGTACCAACTAGAGTCTCTGGCAGGAAAGGTATCCTATCACACTGTATGGGTGAGGTCGGGAGTGAGGCTTCCCTGTGCATAAAAGCAGACCCCCGGCCCACTGTAGGTACCCTTGAGCTGAACCATCTAATAAAGAGAGCTATGCTTGAAATCACTCCACCGGCCTCCCGAGTCCAGTACTTTTCACTCTCTGAAGTATGGAGCAGACTATGATGAAACCTTCGCACCAGTGGTGAGACATACTTCAGTAAGAATGCTCTTGAGCATAGCAGCAGCAAGGAGAATGCATTTGGATATAAAGACTGCTAGCAATCTGGAGACAAACAAGGAATGACACTTAACAGGAGAGACAAGGTGCCGACCCCATTATCCTATCTAATTATCTTCTTTCTGCCCCCTGCAGGGTCTTCTTCTCTTTGTACATCAGACATTGTCTTTTCCAGAACTTCCAATATGCTTTTGATGGCTTGTGAGCTGGGGTTAGGGTCTGCTTCTTAAGTTCCATTGAGCGGGACAAAAGCTGGATGATTAAGAAACAAATTTAAGGTATTTATATGGTCCAGAAACATCACCCAATCTCTTAACACAGTCCTTCAGTCATGGACTCTGACAGACATACCGAAGACGTGTTCATTCAAGAGCTTCCCAGGATACTCCACAAGACTTAGATGGTAGAGAATCTTATATCTTTACCATTACAGACAGTTTCAGAAGGTACATCACAAAACATCACCTTCATAACACTTTACTCATACCAAGTTGCACCGCAAGCAGTTGCTCACCGAAAGCGAATAAAAAAACATTTCCAGCAATGATGTATAAACATGCAGGCCCTCTAAATCTACTGAAGTCAACGGCCTTAGAAGCTCTGCTTAGGATTTCACTGTAAATTGTTTAAATTTGTACCTGTCTCTGTCTTAAGGGCTCAGGGCAGTACCATCATGAATATGTTTAACAAGTGATTACTGCCAGAGAGAACAAACTGGCTGCCAAGTCCTTCTCCCCCTCCCAGCAACACTTGAGAACCAGTTTGGTGTAGTGGTTAAGTGCATGGACTCAAATATAGGAGAACCAGGTTTGATTCCCCTCTCATCCACTTGCAGCTGCTGGATGACCTTGGACAAGCCATAGTTCTGTCAGAGCTGTTCTCTCAAGGACAGTTGTCTCATAGTTCTCTCAGCCCCACCTACCTCACAGGGTGTCTGTTGTGGGGAGGGGAAGGGAAAGGAGATTGTAAGCTGCTCTGAAACTCCAAGTGAAGGGCGGGGTATAAATCCAATCTCTTGTTCTTCTTTCTCTACAAGTAAACATATTGTAGCAAGTAGAGCTGAACTATGGCCCCTCCATCATAAGAGATACCAAGCCTGGCTGAAAGCATATCTTTCTACTCCAGATATAACATCAGCCAGCAGTTTTGTCCAGAGTGTAAATAGCAAGATAGAACCTTGCTGCAGCCCTCAGGCCGATAACCACAGGGTGGAGCAGCAGTCTCGCAGTGCCGCAGCCAAGATTACTTCCACCAGTTCAGAAAAGGAGACTTTTCAGCAGAAAGCAGATGATGCATCAACAGCATCCCTAGTCTGTGCCAAGAGACTAACAGCAGGTAGTCAAAACAGTGGGGCTGCTGGACAGGATCCTGGGAGAGGCAGACAGCAGCAGTTTCATAACCTAACCTGCACCTATGTTTGTTGCAAGTAAAAGAAAAATTGTGGAAGGAACCATGGGCCAGATCCAGCAGTCCATCAGTAGAAGGCACTTTTTCCTCCGAGACCTGGGGCAGCTGATTTCCGTGATTCCTTGATACCCACATGGAATAATAGCTGCATGGATCCCTGGGGTGCAGTGAGGAGGGGGATAGGAATGAAATCATATGTACAAATAGATGGTAATTGGGGGGGGGGGGTATTTTTGCATTTGTGTGTGTGTGCGTGCATGCGTGCGCCTGTGCCTGGAAGTCATGGCAACCTCTGGCAACTCAAACTGGGGCACAGAGGACATTCAGAGAACCCTGACCTTCTATCAGCAGGGTAGTTTTGCCCTCTTTCACACACACACACTGCAGCCTTCCAGCTCATGTTGGCCTAGGTTGGATTGCTGGACCCAACCTTTATATGTCACCCTTAGTTTGGTATAAATGATGTAAAATAAAACAAATAAGAATAACTAATTAAAGCAGGATAAAACTCTTAATAAAAGGAATGTATGAACTGTCTCAATTGAAAACATTACACTTTGTAGATATTGGACTATATCTCTATCAGAGGGCTTTAATCCATGGTGGTTTAACTCTATACCAGTTTTGGCACCAGAATTATTTTGGTATGATCAGGCTGAGACTGCCTCTTTGCCTCTTCCTGAGTCTACCATATAGATCATCCATATGTACAAATAGATGGTAATTGGGGGGAGGTATTTTTGCATTTGTGCGTGCGTGCGTGCACCTGTGCCTGGAAGTCATGGCAACCTCTGGCAACTCATACTGGGGCAGAGAGGACATTCAGAGAACACTGACCTCCCAGCCCTGGTATTCTCTGGAGATCTCCCATTCAAATACTTATCAGGGTCGGCCCTGCTTAGCTTCCAAGATCTGACAAGATTGGGCTTGCCTGGGCTGTCCAGGTCAGGGCCAAACAGATGGTAATTTGATGAACATGTAAGTGCGGGGTGGCCTTTAGCCTTGAAGTTATGAAAATGTGGGAGACGGGTGACAGCCTCAAACCACAGAAAAAGTGCTCACCTTTGACCCTATGAAAGTCGGTGCTGATACTGTCCATTTTGTACACCAACATGTCTAGAAGTGCTTGTTCTGAACCTGACCCCAATCCCCCGGCACCTTCTCCTGAGCAAATGCCATTGAAATTAGTGGAAACTGTGCTGAAGGGCAACATTCTTGTGCAATTCCATTCATTGCAGGAGGTCTGTGCAGTGTTGCCTGCCATCAGCCAGACCACCTGACTCTTCCCTGCTGCAGTGTCTGTGACTAATAGCCATGCCAGGAGTGGCAGGTATACAGCAACTCAGGCACTAAGTCATCATGTCCCTAGAAAAAGGAACTGGGGTTATAGGTTATACAGTTATAGAGAAGCAATTACAACAACAAGATTAGCATCTGTTGGGGCAGATATCCAGGCGCAGCAGCCCTGGAACCAGTACTGGGGGGAGACATGGCCCCAGGGTGGCAACTGAGATGGGAGGCAAGTGAAGCAAGACCTTCCTTAACATGCTCTTCGTACCATATATGAGGACCCAGCAGACATTTAGAGATGTTAGGGTATGGGGTCAAAATAATTATAATTATCATATGGCATTCTGTGCCGAATAGCCAGGAGATCCTAAGGTTGTCTGGCAGCCAGAAGTTCTAGCTCGTTAGCATCATGCACCACTAGGTGGTGAGCTAGACTTGTTTTTATGGCAAGAGATGTTTCAGAGGTGGTTTTTGCCATTGAACGTAAGAACATAAGAGAAGCCAGTGTTGGATCAGACCAATGGCCCATCCAGTCCAACACTCTGTCACATAGTGCTGCCTCTGCGTCATGACCCTGGTATTCCTTGGAGGTCTCCCATCCAAATGCTAGCCAGGGCCGACCCTGCTTCGGTTCCGAGATCTGATGGGACTGGGCTAGCCTGGGCTATCGAAGTCAGGGCTGGTATGGGGTCAACACAACATAACAACATAAGAAGTGCCCTGCTGGATCAGACCAGTGCCCTGTTTAGTCTAGCACCCTGTTTCACCGAGTGGCCAACCAGCTGTGCTTGAAAGGCAACAAACAAGTCATAGGGGCCAAGGCCTTCCCGTGACACTGCCCCCCAACCCTGGTATTCAGAGGTTTGCTGTCTCTGTATATGGAGGTTCTCTTAAATATAGGGTTCCCAGCTCTGGGTCAGGAAATACCTGGAGATTTTGCGTGTGGAGCCTGGAAATTCAAGAGATGAAGTTTAACTGGTTTTAAGACAGTTGTCTATAAAATAGGTCATGATGATTACAAAAAGATAAGGAGTTAGAAAAATAGTTTAAAGGTCAACGTTTTTTATTATTGGCAGAGGTTAGTTCAGAACTACAAAGCACAACTAGAATGGATAGCTTCATCCAAGAGAAAGCAACATTCTTTATCAGTGCAAAGGGGTATTTCCTCAGCCTGTGAAAGACATAAGAAGATGGACCAAGGAGAAATGTGATGTGAAGGATTATTTGCCATAGCTGCTATGGCGGAGTAATTGAAATTTAGGTGACAAATGGTTTTATGACAAATTTCAAGGCATAGTGGTACAAAGAAAATACTACAGAAAGAGGAATATTTTCATAAAGAGGCTTGGTTCCATGCAAAGCAACAGCAAAATAATTCTTAACAACAACAATAAATATGTGACTAAGTTGCTCTGTCTAAATCCAGGTCGGATGTACTTTGAGTCACAGTTACCTTTATGGAGAAAGGAAAGTGACATCAATTTTGGCATGGAAGGATATGTGCAAGAGAACTGCATTAACAGGTGATGGGTGGAGAACTGGCTCAGGTTACAGAACTTGAATGCTTCTAGGCAAGGGTCCCAAGATGCACGCATCTGAATAGCAACAAGCAACACAGGGGCAGGTGGGAGTGTGTGGGAGCAGCATCCACATACCCCTGTCTTACCCTGCTTGCCTCTTCTACCACCTCCATATTCCCCCCTCCCAATTATGTCTGAGCAAAAGTTCAGAAACAAGCAGTGTTCCCTCTGAGTTAGTGTGAGCTAGCTCACAGTTTTTTAGCCTCTGCCTCACACCTTTTTGTCTCAGCTCAGGAAGGATGGCTCCAGAGCAAACCAATTTATGCAGGAGCCAAATCACTCACTCACAACTTTAAAGCCAGTAGCTCACAAAGTAGAATTTTTGCTCACTAGACTCCACAGCTTAGAGGGAGCATTGGACACAACTGTGATTTTGCCAGAACTCCCAGTGGTCCTGAAATCCCCTTTTCCTCTCACTCCCCTTTCTTGACTGAGCCATGCTGTAATAATACAGCCTAGCTTGGCAGGGAAATGTCGGGGGGGGGGGAGCTATTTTGAAAAAGGAGCCTAGTCACATCCCCCTTCCCATGGTGGCTACAGGTAGAGCATCCAGGTGGACACTCCACTATAAGTGAGCCTCCAGTTCCCCATTTAAATGGTCCCACCCACCCCCAAGTTAAAAAACACAGCATCATGTGTATGTTGCCCTTCAGTCCAGGAGTTACCTACTTTCCATAGGGAGGAGCAACTCTCATGTGGAAGCAGCGCTTGACCGACATTGCCTTGGGAGTAGTTCCATGGACCCATCCGCCTGCCCGTGTTCCCCCATCAGCCCTATGCCACCTGTACAGCTGCAAACCAAACAGATCACTACAAAACACACTAGGAGTGACTGAAAGGAAACTCATCCCTGCTTTGAGTACCCCATGAAGAAATAAATACGCACCTAAGTCTAGAGGCTGCCACTGAGTGCCAGATGCACACTTTATTTATTTACTTAATTCATTTATACACCACCTTCCTTTCCAGTGGGGACCCAAAGTGGCTTATGTCATTAAGAACATAAGCACTGCACTCAAACGCAAACAAAACAAATATATAGATATAACTACTGGTATATTTTAACAATTCAATAAACCATTATCACAACTCATGTCACCACGAGAGCGTGGTGACTCTAGATAACCTCAGGCTGATCGCACGCTAGGGCTGCCAAGTCCCCCGGTAGGGCGGGGGAAACACCAATTTTTAAAGCTTACCCCCACTTTTTCAAAATTGGCCACCGGGGGAGGCAATGGCTGCCAGCAGGGGAACGTAGGAGCCTGCCCTGGCCTCTCCCTGCCAGGCCTGAACTTCTTAAAAGGGAAATGTCTGTAGAGAGCCTGCCCTGCAGTAAAAAGCCTCAACAGACATTTCCCCTTTAAGAGCTGAGCGAGCAAGAGAGCCCCGCCCAGAGATTAAGGAAGGACTAAGCTCTTTCTACTGAAGGGCTTGCTTTTGCATGTGGCGTGCAAAGTTGCTGCTGGGGTAAGCTGCTGGGGTAAGCTGCTGGGGTCTGCCAGCTCTTTTCCTTCTCTCTCTCTCTCCCCCTCCCCCTTTCTTTCTTTCTTTTTTCTGTCTGTCTGTCTGTCTGTCTCTCTCTCTCTCTGTCCCCATCCAGCAGAGGTCTATCAGTGGCTATTATTAGCCACAAGGTCTAAATGGAACCCTTTGTCTGGGGCAGTGATGCTCTGCATTCTTGGTGCTTGGGGGGCAACAGTGGGAGGGCTTCTGGAGTTCTGGCCCCGCTGCTGGACCTCCTGAGGGCACCTGGTATTTTTGGCCACTGTGTGACACAGAGTGTTGTACTGGATGGGCCATTGGCCCGATCCACTGTGGCTTCTCTCCTGTTCTTATGATATGAAAATCATATTTAGCACTTGTGTAGCACTTAGTGCTTCATATTCTGCCAAGATGAGGAAGGATTCAGTAGGGCCGTTGCTCAGTGATAGAGCATCTGCTTGACATGCAGGAGGTATCAGCCTCTTCAGCTAAAAAAGGATCAGGTAATAGGTGACATTAAAGATCTCAGCCTGAGACCCTGGAGAGTCACTACGAGGCTGAGTAGTCAATACTGACCTTGATGGACCAATGGCCTGATTCAGTATTAGGAAACTTCATGAGTTCATGTGTCAGCATGTGGAAGCAACATCACAGGATGTGACATCACAAAATGATGTCACTTCCTTTCTCCTGGCTCCACCCCCAAAGTCTCCTGGTTCCACCCCCAAAGTCCTCAGATATTTCCCAAGTTGGACTTGGCAGCCCTATCGCACGCCCCCGTAGATTTAGCTGGATTCAGCTGTGTTATTCATATTTTTGGCCTTAATAGCTGCTGTTAATAAATTTCATTGATGTCTGTAAAATAGAGTGATAATGACATGAGTTGTGATAATGGTTTATTGAATTGTTAAAATATACCAGTAGTTATATCTATATATTTGTTTTGTTTGCGTTTGAGTGCAGTACTTGTTTTCTAATAGTATTTATTACTGCTGTTTAGCTTAGAGGGAACATTGCACCCCCCTGGATATCTACCATCAAGAAGTGGACAAAAAGATGCAGTTTGTGGATCTGAACCTGGATTGTTCCAGCCCACCTGGATCATCCCAGCACCCCCGAGGGGGCAATATTGCCCACTTTGGGAACCAGTGCTCTAAGCTGTGGAGTCTTGTGAGCAAAAATTCTACTTTGTGAGCTACTGGCATTAAAGTTGTGAGTGAGCAATTTGGCTCCTGCATAAATTAGTTTGCTCTGGAGCCATCCTTCCTGAGCAAAGATAAAAATGTGTGAGCCGGAGGCTAAAAAAGCTGTGAGCTAGCTCACACTAACTCAGCTTGGAGGGAACACTGAAATACCTGGAAATTTTGGGGGTGGAGCCTGGGGAGAGTGGATTTGGGAACGGGAGGAACCTCAGCAGGCTACAATGCCATAGAATCCACCCTTCAAAGCAGCCATTTTCTCCAGGAGAACGGATCTTGGTCATCTGGAGATTAATCGTAATAGCAGAACTCCAGGTGCCACCTGGAGGCTGGCAACCCTAGTAACTGCCTGTGTTCTGTGTGCTCTAAATTCTAAATAAAATACATTAAAGAGAAAATGGGAGGAGCTATACCAGCATAATCCAAAATGCTCTAATTTGACTGTTAGATTGAGGGTGATTTCTCACTAGCCTTGCCCCCAGTTTACGTTCCTGCCTGAGCCGGTGCTTCTGGTCAATTTCACAACAGTTGTTCCCGGCTCTCACTTTGTTCAGAGGTATTGCAGAGCTGCATCGGAGTTTCCGTGGAGCAAGAAAAACCTGTTTTTTGAGGTTTTTCTTGCTCCAGGGAAACTCCAATGCAGCTCTGCAATACCCCTGAACAAAGTGAGAGCCGGGAACAACTGTTGTGAAATTGACCAGAAGCACCGGCTCAGGCAGGAACGTAAACTGGGGGCAAGGCTAGTGAGAAATCACCCAGAGGCCTTTTTCCCACTCACATTGTGCCGGTGTTCTGCCTCCGTTTGTCCCGGCGCTGGGTGTCAATTTCACACCCTTTGCTGCGGCACGTGTGTTAATACGGGGCTTCGCGCCATTTTCTCCGTGCCTTCGGTAAATGGAGGCAGAACGCCAGCACAATGTGAGTGGGAAAAAGGCCTGAGTGTTGCAGTCCTGAGATGAGGAAAACCATTTATTAACACTGCCATCTGGTGGACACAATTGCTTAATCTGAATTCTTAGTTTCCAGAAGTGCTGTTGTATTATATAAAAGCAGCTGAAATATTTGAGTGCCTGAAATACTTGGATTGGCCTGCCCACAATTCTCATCAGTTCCAGAGAGTAAACTGGAGTAAAAAGAAGGTTGAACTTGATTTTAGTGCAGAATGGGTGGGGGGAACCTGGATTTAAATCAAGGTTGAATTTGGTTTTAGTCAGGGGTCATTTTGTAAAAAAAAAAAAGAGGTGCAGGAGCTCACTAGCATAACTCATTAGCATAACTTGTTTGCATATGCCACACCCCCTGACATGTCTGGAAGTGTGTCAGAAGGCAACACCCACCGCTCAGGCTCCACCCCAAAAATCTCCAGGTATTTCCCAACTCAGAGTTGACAAGACACTTTAGGTTTCCTTTGCTCTTGCAGGGAAGCTACCCTACAACAAGCATGAAAATACAGATCAAGTTAGCATGCTTTTGCTTTCTTCCACAGCACATCACCATATGCGCCCGCTCCTGGGCTTGTTACTCCCGGAATGGTGTTCCTGCGTGTTCCTGCTTGAAATGACTCCTGGTTTTAGTGCAGAATTGCTTGGAGGACACTGCAGTGAACATGGATTAAAAGGAAAGTGCATTCTTTTTAAGGGAATATACAGAATGTTTGAAATGACAAGAAAGGAAACTAGATTACATATTACAGATATTTAGATAATACTTTTAAATGTTTAAAATATCTCTTTTTCTTTTTCTTTTTTCTTTCTTTTTTTCTTTCTTTATTATTATAACCAAATATGTTACCTGTAAGAGTTAATACTTTTAAATCTTTATAATTGCTGTTATATATATAATGGTATAGGTGAGGCAGGAAGCCCTAAAGGTTTTGAATTGTAACTGGAATACATAGTTATTTAGAAAATTGGTTAATGATGATAATATTTTAAAAGTAACTGTGTAAAACTTTGAATAAGTAGAAAATAATAAAAAATTGTTTTCAAAAAAAAAAAAGGAAAGTGCAGAAAGGGCCAGAGTCACAACCTGCTCATCCAGTGCACTGAATCTAAGCCTGTGGACAACAGCAGCTCAATTTACTCTGTAACCCTGGGCAGAGTTACACCATTCTAAGCCTGTTGACTTTCATGTATCTCTTAGGACTACAGTGTATGGTGTGTTAGAACATTTGCTTAGCGAGATAGGGTGGGCCTGCTTTTCTCATTTAGTTATTGAGGTCAAGATCTCGATGCACCCAACACTGAAGTCTCAAGGCTGTTCCATTCTTGATCCTACAATTTTCCTGCGTATCTTTCTGCTGTCTGCTCTAAAAGACAAGTAGATGGAAGCCCATCTCAAGAAGAAACTCCCACTCTTCCTGTCATCGAGTTCCCTTTCTTGTACAAGTAGCAATGTACACAATGAAGCATCTTTATTTTATTTTCCTGTTACTGAAAGATTCATACAGCAGAAAGGAGATAGGGGCCAGCCTAGAAGTGGGAGAAATAGTGGTTATTCCACTGCTGTTGCCCCTATTTTTGCTCCTTTTCACCACCTTCTGCATAGACAGGTATAGATTACAGATACCCTCTTGTTTAGGATTGCCACCTTTTGGGGCTTGACCTCAGGATCTCAAGGGGAAGGAGTTCAGTCTCTTGTTGCATTGTGGAAACATTACCCACTACCCTTTTCCAGCAAGTTCTTCCAGTGCTAATAAATATCTTACATGCTTTTTCCAAGGTACGAAATGGCTGACAGATGGACAGGCATTAGGGTTGCCAATCCCCAGCTGGGGACAGAGGATTCCCCAGTTTGGAGCCCCTTCCCCTGCTTCAGGGCTATCAGAAAGTAGGGAGGTGAATAGCTGCTGGGTGCTGCATTATACCCTATGGAGACCAGTCCCCATCTTTCCTATTATATGAAGCCATTTTCAAGTGGCAAGATTCCATGGGGCACCAAAATCAGTAGGCTGGACGGACTGCCACTCAAAAGGGGGTCCCTGGCCATTGGCTGCATTCTCTCCCGGCTTTGCCTCAGTCCCACCCACAGAGCCACTGGCCAGCGTCCCAGCCTCAGTCTGGAGGGAGCCAGCGAAGGGGAAGGACCAACTGGGTGCTGGGTCCACTCTTCTCCTCCGCCCACTGCCAGGTGGGTCTAACTGTCCCCTCAGTGGCCTGCTTCTGTCAGTGAAAAGACAATGGACTATCAGCATAACCCCCTCCACCGCACACTGCCAGCGTGCCCAGAATAAACTGTCAGAAGCAGGGGGCCTTTCACACAGCACCCCGTAGCACTTCAGGACTGGTACAAAGAACTGAAAAATGCTTGGGAGGAGGTTTCAAGGTAAACCGGCTCAGGAATGCTTCCCCAATGGGAGAGGCATGTTTCTGTGTGAAAGGGCCAATATGTTCTGTTAGGGAACCGATACTAATACGGTTCTGTGTAAAATGCCTGACAGAAACCATTACTGAAGAGTTCCTGAAACGGAACATATTGGGTGTGTGAAATTCCTCAGGCACTTTCTCCTGCTTAGCTCCACCATGGCTGACTGGCTAATGAGGTGGGCCAGCAACCATCAAACTGTTCCCTTCAACCCCCTGCAGTGTGGCTGACTTTCCCTCTAGGGTTGCCAATCTCCAGGTGGGACCTGGAGATATCCTGCTGTTACAATTGATCTCCAGATGACAGAGATCAGTTCCCCTGGAGAAAACGGTTGCTTTGGAGGGTAGATCTTATGGCATTATAGCTTGCTGAGTCCTTCCATTCCCCTCCCCCCCCACAAAAATGCTGCCCACCAAAGGATCCACCCCCCAAATCTTCAGGTATTTCCATCATAGGGTTGCCAGGTCTAGGTTGGAAAATCCCTGAATACTTTGGGGGTGGATCCAGGAGAGGGTGGGGTTTGGGGAGGGGAGGGGAGAGGCCTCAGCATGGTACAATGCCATAGAATCCACCCTCCAAAGCAGCCATATTCTCCAGGGGAGCTGATCTCTATCAGCTGGAGATCCATTGTAAAAGCGGGAGATCACCAGGCCCCACCTGGAGGTTGGGAACCCCATTCCATCATCAGAGCCGGCAACTATCCCCTCAGTGCCTGTTGCTAGGCAACCAAGCTTGCTTCTCTGAAATCCCCTTTCCACACCTATGTTGGCCTTTGGGAGAAAACTCATTGTGGCCAGCTGAACAGAATGCCATAGAGGCCACCCTCCAAAGCAGTCATTTTCTCCAAGGAAGTGGGGAGGATCTGTTGTCTGGAGTTCAATTGTGATACCTGGCGATCTTCAGGCTCCACCTGGAGGTTGGCTACCCTAGGCGTTCGTGTTTGTGTTTGTGTGTGTGTCTGTGTGTCTATGTGTCTGTGTGTTTGTGTGTGTGTTTGTGTGTGTGTGTTTGTTTGTGTTTGTGTCTGTGTGTGTGTTTGTGTGTGTGTGGTGAAGAGGCTTGAAAAAAAAACGGCAGTCTGAAATGGCAAACCGCTACAAAGACGGTTCCAAAATGGTAGGGGAAGGGCTGTCTGAAACAGCTGTCACTGTACCAGTTTATTACAAGCCGGTAAGCAGGATCTGCTAGACCCATTGTTGCCAATCTCCAGGGGAGGGATGGAGATCACGCTAAATTACAACTGCTCTTTAGATGGCAGAGATCTTCCCCTGGAGAAAATGGTGGACTCTGTGTCATTATACCCTGCTGAGGTCGCCACAGCAAATTGACACTGAGTGCCCAAAGCCGGGGCACTCTCCCAAAGCCTCTTTCTAGAGCCCGTTGTATTTATTTCCACAATGGGCCTTATTCCTAGTATGTTATAAAGGAGAATTGATATGTAGGTAACTGGGGCTCTGAGAAACTGTTATTTTAGTTAAAGGCACCAAATTTTCAGCACAGCTGCTGGTGCCTCTCCTAAAACAAACCCCCAAGTTTCAAAAAGATGGGGGTCCAATTCTATGAGTCCCAAAAAAGGTGGCCCCATCCTCCAGTATTTCCAATGGAAGGAAAGCATTTAAAAGAAATGTGGTCCCTTTACATGCAATCGCAGCTCCCCTGGAACTCACTTCAGAGTTCCCTCTTCCGGAGTCTCCTGGTAAGTCCTCCCACATGCTTGTCAGCCTCTCCTGGCAAACCTACTAAGCATAATAAATGCATTAAGAGTAATAATGTAAAGTGAGTTGCAATTCACTTCCAACCCCCATCATTGGGTTTTCAAAGCAACAGATGAGCAAAAGTGTTTACCATTGCCTTCCTCTGCAACCTTGGACTTCCTTGGTGGTCTCCCATCCAAGTACTAACCGGGGCCAACTCTGCTTTGCTGCCAAGCTTTGATGAGAACCATCTAGGATGGGCTATCTAGACTGCTAATAACCATAACAGGCAGGGCTCATTTCACAGCAGGAACTCCTTTGCATATTAGGCCACACACCCCTGATGTACAGAGCTCTTCTTACAAGGGCTACTGTAAGCTCTTGGAGGATTGGCTACATTAGGGGTGTGTGGCCTAATATGCAAAGGAGCTCCTGCTATGAAATGAGCCCTGATAATAGGGTAGACTTAATAAAAACAAAACTCAAGTAAAAGAAAGCATTAATCCTACACTGGAGATCTGTTACTGTGCCACTGGCTTCCACAGATGCTACAATGAAGTTCCTTGACTTCCCACACCCAGCATTTAAGACAGCAAACTCAGGGGCTCCAGCAATCAATGCAAAGATTCGCCAAGCAAAATATTCAAAGGTTCTCCAAGTCTCAAGCAGCACTGTCGTCCAAATGTCTTGTTGGTGTGAACTTTCTTAGCTTCTTTTTATCTTACTGTTCTTCTGACTCAAAGATCCTGAACGGGGTATAAACCATTTTCACTTTAGCAGGCTGCTTTGTAGGCTGCAGAAGTTAACTGGAACTTCCCAAGAAGATGGAAGTGGCAGAGGAAGGAGAGGCCCTCAGAGGTGTTGGCCACTGAATCTTTAGCTATGGAGAAGTATATAGGGTCCATAGGGTTGCCAAGTCCTCCTGGGGGGCGGGGAAACCCCCGTTCGATTGGTCCGTTCCCCGCTGGCCCAGATTGGGCCACTGGGGGGAACCCCACCCCCAAATTGCCAGGGTGCGGCAACGTGCCCAGCACGATGACATCACCCAGAGATGACGTCATTGTGTCGGGCACATTTGGGGGGACGCTCTATAATTCGAGGGAAAACTCTATGGTTTCCCCTTGAATTACAGAGGTCCTACCCCCAATATGCCTGATGCGAGGACGTCACTTCCGGGTGACATCATTGCAGTGCGCGCACTTTGTGCACACACAAGAAGACTCCCAGGCCAGCAAGGACTCCCCCCGCTAAACAAAAGGTAAGACTTGGCAACCCTAAGGGTCCAAGAGGCTTTCTTAGATGATACTGTATAGTTCCTGTATGCAGAAGTGATCAGTGGGACATTACTATGAAGAAACTGTTACCACGCTAATATATTAACTGACCTTTAGTCAAACATCCTGAGATAACAGAGAATTCAGGGCTCATATTAAAGGTAGGAATCAGCATGATCAAAAATGTGTGTGGTTTAAGGGATGTCCTGAAGTTATTATTTACAGTTTACGATCTGAAGAAGAGTTGTTACAAAGGAAAGGGAAATGTTGTTTTTAAAGTTACATCTATACAGTTAGCTAGTGCTGCCAACAAAGACATGAAAGGCCATCACATTTGCTCTCAAAGCAGTGACAGAGATGTTAGCATCAGTGTGTCTTGTCAGCCATAGCACAGTAAACACAGACAAGACAGATTCCTAGTGGCCGACTAGTGGGCAATAACTGATATTCATAGTAATGTGTGTCAGTGCATGTTATAGATGGAACCCTGTCCACAGACCCTGCATGTGAACTTTAGCTTAAGCACAAAAGGTGAGTTCAGAAATGGTCCCCAGGTTGTCTGAAGAGGTCCAACATACATGCATCTCAATTGCTAATACTCACCTGGAGGATATATTTTCCACCTCTGGAAAAACTGGAGTCTGCAGTGTAGAAGAGGTAGGGGCTGCTCCACTTCTGTGGCCAATGTCCTAGGATGCCCTATTCTAGTTCCCAGCACTTAACCAGACATTACTCATTTATGAGAAATCTCATTTATCTGCTAGTCACACAGAGTAGCGTCACATGCTTCTTTGTTGTTGTCTGACGAGGGCAATGCGGCCTGAGGTCTCTGTATGAGGCTTTAACTCTAGAATCTTAGGCTTGTGGTTTCACTTTTATTTCCACCTTGTAATGATAAGCTATGATGGTCAGCAGACATGGGGGTGGGGGAGACTCCCTTGAACTCACCTACAGACAATGTACAGCAGGACTCAAAAAGTGCCTCCTGTGTATTTGCACAGGTGTATTGACCCAAGAACAATGGTTTCAGCTATGCCTGCCAAGTTCCTGAGCATTGTTGTTAGTAATTGTCATGGGCATAGATGAGGATGAGCTGACTAAGCCTGCAGAAACCACAGCTGGCCCAGCTTGGCTTGGAATCTCTTAACATTTTGTGGCATCTCCTCACATTTTGTGATCCTGAGGTTCCCCCCCCCCCCATGGCAGCCATTTTGCTGTGGCACCTACTACCTGTTCTCAAAATCCCCAAAGTGCTCACAGGTGTAACAAGATTAGAGACCCCTGCTACAGACTGTAACATTTTGCATTCTGCAGATCCCACCCCTTCCATTTAAAGATCATAAGAAGTTATGTACAGCCTGTTGGGCTGGACCAGTGGTCCACTGAGCCCAGCATAGTGTTTCACACAGTGGCCAACCAGTTTTCCTGGAGTGTCAACAAAGAGCATAGAGGTCAAGGACTTCCACTTGAAGCTACCTTCTCGCACCGGCATTCAGAGGTTTGCTGACTCTGAATATGGAGCTTCCGTTTTATCACCATGGCAAGTAGCCATTGATGGACCTCTCCTCCATGAATCTCAACTCCATGTTTAAGCAATTTATACTTGTGGCTATCATTATCTTATCTTTGTTCTCCTTGGCTCAAGTACTGTTGTTTGTTCTATTTCATATTTCCCTTCTTGTCAAATGTGCACCAAGCTTGCTTCTCTCTTTTTGTGGCCATTTGGGTTTTTCTGTAACATGCACAGATTACTTTCCTCTTTAAGGGGCCCAGGTGGCAGCTGGTGCCTGCTGATGTCCTCTGACCTCAGGCTTCCTCTCTGTTTTGGAGAGGATCAGACCAATTGCCAGGTGCCTAGGCAACTAGCATTCATCTCCCTTGGATGTTCCTTTTTTTTAACTTCCTTGTTCTTCAGCAACTTCCCTGTGCTGCCTAGTTTTTGTGGTCTTGGCTTCTCTGGGTGGGTGAGGAAAAACACATACAAGTGCACAGAAATGTGTGTGAGTACTTATGGATTAAACATCTTCCCTTTCTGAGGTCTCCAGTATAAGATGTGTGCTCTCCGTCAGTAGTTCTGGAATCTACATGTCTTCTCCAGGCATGACACATCTGCTGGGGAAGGAGGACAGCAAGAGCTATATTTAATTTGCATCTCTGGTACTTCATTTAGATGTATGAAGTCAAATTTGGTCTCAAGCTATCATCTAGCTCAGCAGGATAAATGCTTAATGCACAGCATTCTCCACAGCCCCCATTACATGAGAATAATGTGGCTAGCACAGCCACGTCTGATTCAGTGATGAGGCTTATGTCATAAAAGCTGTGATCAGTCTCTTGCTTTCCCTCTCCCACACTAAAATATACACTTGAGGGGGAGGCTTCACATTTGATTTCAGCATTGGCATTGGGGAGGGGGGGTGATCAATTATTTCTTGAAGTTTGTTTTTGCAATCAAAATCATCCCCTGCCACTTTCACAGCTGGGGGAAGGAATGCAAGAATTTCTGGGTTTTACTGTAATGTTTTGTTTTTTAAAATATATTTTTTATTTTACCATTTAAGGGGGGTACAGAAAGAAAGGGGCAAAGGGATAAGTGAGAAGCATAAAACGTCATTTGTTAAACACATTTTAAGGACGTTGCATAATATAGAGAAGAGGATTGGATTTATACCTCGCCCTTCACTACCCGAAAGAGTCTCAGAGCAGCTTATAATCTCCTTTCCCTTCCCCTCCCCACAACAGACACCCTGTGAGGTAGATAAGACTGAGAGAGCTCTTTCAAGAACTGCTCTTTCCAGAATAGCTCTGAGAGAACTGTGACTGGCTTAAGGTCATGCCAGCAGCTGCATGTGGAAGAGTAGGGAATCAAACTGGTTCTCCCAGATTAGAGTCTGTGCTCCTAACCACTACAGCAGAATATAAAAGACAAAAAAGTAACATAGAAAAGAGTATCATAGCATATCAAAATATGATTAATTAATCTATACTTCAGCATAATATATTTCCATGTATATTTCCATTGTTTCTTATCTATAGGGCTAGGTAGGGAAACATACAAGCAAGAAATATAAGAAAGAAATAAGAAAGCATTTTTTTCTTTATACAAGGTTAATACTGTCATATAATTAGTAAATACATAACTATAAAAGATTAATGAGTATAACTACAATAATATACTTATACGGTGAGTATTAATCAATTTAAATTTCTTTATAGCTCCGCTAACAGCTTTATCTAATCTATGTAGTTTGTCTGTAGTAATTACAAAAGGTTCTCCACTTATTCTCAAATTCAGTGATTGGCTTCTTATTTATATAGTTCATCATTTTCGCCAATACAGTGTATTCTTCCATTTTGTCTCTCCAGTTCTCAAGATCTGGGCAAATTTCAGACAGGATCACTAAAGCCGCGGGGGAAATCACGCGAAGCCGTGGGTCAAAATGTGCCCCGTGGCAAGTAGTGTGAAATTGAAGCAGGCAATCGGGGAAACCAGAAGAACAACGCGGGGCAGCACCTTGTGGGAAATCGGTCCAGATGTTTTGAAAGTATTTTGTTCTTGCATTCCAGGAATCTTGAAGTCAAGAAATTGGGGGGGGCATGTCTGTCCCATGCTTTTGGCCTATGGAAGCTAGGAGATGTTTGAGGTGTACGCATGACTGATCTTAATGTGGATGAGGGAGCCAGGTTAGAGCAATCACATATGTGGATGTTTTACATTGTCCACTGAGACATGGTGGTTGATCACAGATCCTCCACATGTGTATACAAAAAATGTGTATACACCCACATTTGCATTTGCTGGACATGATAATGCATATGCAGGATGGTGTTTTTTCCTAATCTTAATCAATTTGTACCCTTTTCTCAACATCCTTTCCGAAAGCAGCTGTTTGCCTTGTGGGATAATATGAAGAAGTACTTGAATGTTTTGCTGGGGGGGGGGGGTGCAAATAGCATATGTTGTACATATGACACTACATTATACCAGCCAAAGGTTCATTTGGCTCAGTATAGTCTCTCCTGATGGGCAGCAGCTCTCCAAGGTCCCAAGAAGAAAAGGGTCTTTCCAGGGCTTTTTTTTTTTTTAAGAGGTGCCGGAACTCTCAAGAGGGGAATGAAGTTTTCAACCTGTATACTGAAAACTCATGAACTTTTAAACATTTTTAAAATAATTTTGTTGAAGAGATTCCAGAACACTGTTCTGGCACTTCCTCCAGAAAAAAAGCCCTGGGTCTTTCCCAGCAACCCATGATACCCTGAGAAATTTTAACTCTATGTGCCAAAGAGTGAACTTGTGATCTTCTACATGATAAGAAAGGATGACTGAGAGTGGGGAAACAGGTTCAGTCTCCTTCCTCTCCCAATGCCATGGCCCCAGTCTAAACTGGGATCCCCACAGCTGCTTTTAGGCTATAAAAACGGGGTGGGAGATCCTCATTACAGATCTCAAAAGTCATATCTTGTTTGGCCCTAAGCCTAATAACTGTGGAAGCTGGTTCTAATTTGAGGTAATCTCTTAAAGTGGAAAGCAAAAATGTTAGCCTCAAAACAGAGAAGTGAAAGGAGTGTGGAGGAACGAATTTGTTCCCCATTCACAATGGAGTGCTTATATATATAAAACTGGTACCACAGCTTGTTGTCATATAAGTACTGACTGTGAGCCACATACATGCCAGATTTTCTTTTGGCTCACGATGTTGCACATTTGTCTATTTTTGGTCTTGTTGTCCAATGGAGTTCTCAGCCTCCAAATCTGCTCTTTTAACGTGAGGTCATTTGGAGAAGCCAAAAGAACACAACCTGGAGTCCTGGACATCATCGTAAAGGTATGTTTACTCTCCACAATTAAGCAAGCACTCTGTTGGGCAGATGGGGGGCCTGGTCTGTTTGTTTAATTTATCTTTCAGGATCTGTTCATCTGTTCCAAGTTAATAAATGGTTGAGCATTAATGAATCCATTGCATTTCTGACAGTGCAAAAAAAAATTATTGTCGGACCCGAAGCCATGTGTACAGCAAGATTTATTTACATATTAACTCTAGCAACAATTCAATGCAAATGCTGTTGTAAATGTACATGAGGGATTAGGATACTGTCTGATGAGCAAGAGCAAGTGTTCTCTGTTCAACAATCACCTCGTCAGATATTGCACTGTTGCCGGCATTTTTAATTTGTCTAATCATCGCTATGAAGTTTCCCAGCCTCATTAAGGAGAAATTATCATGCAGACAAAAGTGATTGTATTATAAACATCCTCACAGGAGAAGAATGATTTGAGCACTTTGGTACAGCTCAAAAGCCTACACCTCTGATGCATATAGTAACAAGTATCATGTAATCTTCACATTGCAATGAGCTGTGGATGAAGCTGCTGTGTATGGAATGTATATACCTCTCTTCTGAAGCCTTCCTCTCCCAGCGAACTGTGAACATCAAACCTTTTGTCTGACGACGACAAAATGAGGGCACATGGAGCTTTGAGTGGCGTGGCTGCCTTCATGACTGCTTACAAATGGGCTGCTTTGATTTTTGAAACGGTGGACAAAAATGTTCGTCAGACTGAATAGTTATTCAGGCACACAATACACGAATGTCAAGATTAAGTCAATGTTTCAAATGTTTCCAGGGATTTCAAGTACTACCAGAGCCTGGGTTTCAGAGGTATCTGAAGACTTAATATACCCCTTTTTTTTTTTTCTTTTCCCCCTAAACTTATAAATGACTTCATACTGGCACTTGCATAAAATGTTCAATTGTAAACTAAACTAGACATGCTATTCTTACGTTTTCTTACATTTATTCTCATCCTTCAGAATCAGAACCATTGTTCATTACTGTATTAAACCAGCATAAAACACAGAGTAAAATATGCCAAAGCCATCACCCACAGTCCTTAAAATTACAGATAAAAATGTAATACTTGTACATAAGGGATTATAAATAATTTTCCAAAACATACATTCTTAATTCTTTTCATTATTTATTTCTTGCCCAAGGGACTTGCATGAAAGCACACCCTTTAGAACCCCACAACAGCCCTGTGGGATGAGTTAGGCTTGAAAGACAGTGATTGGCCCAAAACCACCATTAAAGAGTGGCGGGTAGTCATCTGGGAGCTCCTGCCAATAAAGGCAATGCACGACTATTAAGCGAGTGGGGTTTCTTACCTGTATTCATGGTTATGAGTTCCAAATCAGAGCAGGAAGGGACAGTTCTTCTCTAGGGTTGCCAGCCTCCAGGTGGTAGCTGGAGATCTCCTGCTATTACAACTGATCTCCAGGTGACAATTCACCTGGAGAAAATGGCCGCTTTGGAAGGTGGACTCTATTGCATTATACCCCATTGAAGTCCCTCCCCTCCCCGAACCCCACCCACCACAGGCTCTGCCCTCCAAATCTCCAGGTATTTCCCAACCCAGCACTGGCAACCCTGCTTCTCACTCAATGCAGAGCTCAAGGGTGTGGACCCGTTGGTGTAGTTGAAGACTGTGTTTGATCCCAGAGAGCTTTCCTTTTGACAGTGGCATTCTCCTCTGGTGCGAGGAGTCTTGGTTGCCTGAAGGCTTTCAGTGTAGGAGGCAAAGGCCACCAACAGCACAGAAGTTCTCCAGAATCTGGCCCTTTCCACTTTCATTCATCCAGCCATTTTAGTAATCCCTTGGGCTTCACTGGAGCATTGCCATTGTTCCTGTCCTGAAACATCAAAAGGCCACTCTGATCAGTTTTGCCTATGGTTCTTCGTTTCTATCGGACTTGTGCGTATATATTCAGGATTAGCCACATGGTTCTGGGTTTTTAAGTCCTGATGGTCATACAATGCATGCCAGCCATTTTGATATTAGGTTATTCTAAGCTAATTTTGAGGTCTGGTGGAATTAATTCAGAGTGAAGACAGAGGAAATATAAATCAAAAAACAAGTGTCCTTCCCACCCCCCATGTGCCTCTGCTAGTCTTTTCTGCCTTTACAACTCGGTACGCCAGTGAATCAAGAGGCTAGCTCACCCTATAGTCTTGCATCTCTCCCCTGTAATTTAGGCTGGCATTTTAATAGGGAAGGAGAGAAGGTTTCCTGGTGATACCATAGTGTGTGGGGAGAAGCAGGTTAGCCAATCATCACTGTGTGTTGCTGGCTTTGGCTTCATTTGGAATAAAGCAGGGTGGGGGTGCTTCTAGAACAACCCCTACTACTCTTAACAGTGTAATCCAAAACAGACTTTCCCCTTGCAGTGGCCTTAGAAAGGTGTGACTCTGTTTAGGATTACACTGCAAAGCTGATAAATTTGTGTCTCTTCTTACCCAAGAGTTCCCTGATAAGGGCCCTGAAAGACTAGAACTTAATGCCTGGTATTCTGGACCAATGAAAGTCTTTTTAACTATACAGGACCAACTGATATACTCTAGCAAACAAAACATCTTTAAAGACACCATTGTTTACTCCGGCAGGTTATTTCTCGCTGTGATATCATGCTACTGATGGAAATCAAGGACAGCAGCAACAGAATATGTCCCTTTCTGTTAGAGAAGCTAAATAGGTAAGATGGAAAACTGAAGTATATCAGACATGGAAAGATATTTTGACCTGTCCCAAAGACCCTTTCTACAAGGAAATGGGAGTGGAAGGAGGAGACAGACTTGCCCAGTCTTCCACGAGATGTTTGAGAAATTGGTGGTGGAAAGTACCATCACAGCTGACTTACGGCAACCCAGTAGGGTTTTCAAGAGTCTTTCAGAGGTGGCACCATTGCCTCCCTCCATGTCATGACACTGGTATTCCTTGGAGGACTCCCTTCCAAATACTAGCTAGGGCTGATACTGTTTCGCTTCCTAGATCTGATGAGATCAGGCTTGCCTGGTCTATCCAGGTCAAGACACTTGAGAAAGGAAGCCAAAGTGAATTTCTCTAGGGACACTTCCTCTTCAGAACTTTTCAGTTCTCTGAACCTGAACCTTCTCAGAAGAGGAAAAGTGGGGCATCCAGGTTCCAGTCAGCATTCTGCTGTGGAAGAGTACTGGATGACCTTGGGCCGGTTGCACACTCTCAGCCTAACCTGCCTCACAAACGGAAAGAATGACGTAAGCCACTTTGGGGGCCCCATTGGGGAGAAGTAAGTAAATGAATAAATGCAGGTCAGGAAGCTGAAGTGGGGAAGGGGAAGGGGTCAAATCAATCCCTTCTTCTCTTTCATTACCAGAACTCCCCTGATGAGGCAGGAAGGGCAGTTTTGTCCCTGTCTCTCTTTCCACTGCAGCCTCCCACCTAAGTGGCTATTTGTCCATATAGATCCCACATCTCTGGTGGCGGGGGGAATTTGTCGGGGAGGAAAGTTCTGTGGGGGAGGGGGATGTGATAAAGATCTGTGACCATTAGCACCTGCTGCCAATGGATCACTAGATCCAACCTACCTCCTCTCTGGTCTCCCCTCTCTATGCCTCTCTCCCCTTTCTGCTCCTTCCATCCCAGCAGAACCCTGGGGGTGAGTCTGGCAGCACCAGCGAGCTATGCTAATTAGTGAGTCTTCCCTTCAGATGCTGAGGATAGAAACACAGCCACTGTTTATTAATTCCAAAAATGTATTTCCTGCATTTCTTTAAAGAGAGGAATACAGAGCAGGTCTCTGATGCACACTCAAATTCATTTCATTTTCGTTCTCAGTCAGGCGCAAGATGAGTACAATTACGTGGTCAGTAAAAGATTGGGAAGAAAGACCTATAAAGAGCAATATGCTTTTTTCTATCGGTAAGTTCATTCCATAATTTTGTCTCAAGGAGAAAACTACACATGATGTGAGGCAGACCATAATCAAGGCTGTACTGAAATAGATTGAGCTTGTAGTGTACTGCTGCTGCTTTTTGCAGTTATGGTACGTCTCCTCTTGAGAAGGAGGACTGGACTTTAGGACCAAACAGGGGCAGTCATGGTGATTCTGGGCCCAGGGCGAAAGCCCCCAGTACCAGCCCTCCCCACACACATCTGGGTCACCCCAGACTCAAGCAAGGTGGGCAGACTGAGCCTGAGAGGGTGGGTGGATGTGAATGGTAGCCAGCTGCTGCCAGAGCTCTGAAGGAGGCAGGCAGCCAATGAACTGCCCCCAGTGGGGGCAGGCAAGCATGCACATGAGGCGGCTGCCAAACTGGCAGGTTACTGCCTAGCCTAAGGCTCTGAGGCAGGTAGCAGGAAGGTGCATGCACATGCATGATGGCCAACCACTTTTCCACCCCTCTGTGAGTGGGTTGGGCTATGGGCCACCCAGCTCAAAGCCCTCAGCAGCTGCCTTTGATGCCCTGTGGTTTTGACTGTTCCTGGAGCTAAATAATGGGTAGTTCCTTGAAATAATAAACAGGCGGTAAGCTCAGTGCACCCAAAGAAAAAGGAGTCTGACTGTGGAAAGGGGAAGCATGTTGGGCAGTGCATTCTCAGCAAATTTAGCTGCTGTTCAAATAGAATGAAAAACGGGTATATCCAGCACTGTGCCTAGACAGCAGAGATTAGAAGATACTGTGGGGCAGTCCTTCAGCAAAGCTTTCTTGCGGGAAAGGTCTGTGGCAAGCTTGAAGGAACAGCTGTGTTTCTGCTTGGGATTTCCTTCCAACACTTCTACTACTACTTCTACCTACATGTCATGCAAGGTTGTTTTAAGGTGAATCGACAGCAGCATCCTACCTCTAACCCTTTTATAGGACCTCAGTGTCTCCATTGTCCCAGGTACATTTCTTGTACTTTTGTTCTTCCTTCTCTTAGGATTGTGGGTTCTGTGGCTATTTTTAATCGAACTCTGATAGGAATTGTGGACTTTTCTGCTCCCAAATCTGGGGTGTTCCATGAATGTATTTTCAGTGTGTTGACACAATAAATGGCAGATTGTAGCTCAAAGTCAATATGTCCTGTATTAATCAACAAAGCAGTTATGAGTTCCTTGAAATGACTGGCCTATCTGATCTTACAATATCTAATATTCTACATTGCACCACAGATCAAAGATAGTAAAAGTCAAGAAAACTTATCAGTATCCTGATCTGCAGCCTGGTGATGAAGATGCCCTTTCCAGGGAGCCTTTTGTTGTGTGGTTATACTCTCCAAAAACAGGTTAGACACTGTTGAGCATCCACTATCCTTCTCTAAGGAGTTCCTGACTGAGGAATAAAGCACAGCTACAGAATGGGAATGAGCACGGAGACAGCTCCAGCTCAGTTTGTTTATTACACTTACTTCTTCAGAGAAAGAATGAGAACCAATAATAGCTTATTAGTATGTTGTATCCACGTCTTTCCTCTCGACTGCTTACAGGTACAAGCTGATTTAGCTTCAATAACAGAAGTACATCATATCACATGCCCCCTTATCTTTCTGTAAGCCACAAAGAATGCTTAATCAGATATCACAGTTTGGCTGGAACTACTCTGTAGCTTATTTAACATAATGATAAATCCAACGTGGCAAATGGGGTTCAGTGTGGCCAAGTGCAAAGTGATGCACACTGGAGCAAAAAATCCTAACTATAAATACACGTTGATGGGGTCCAAACTGGCAGAGACTGACCAAGAGAGAGATCTTGGAGTCATAGTAGATAACTCAATGAAAATATCGAGACAGTGTGCGACTGCAATGAAAAAGGCCAATGCTATGCTGGGGGTTATTAGGAAGGGAATTGAAAACAAATCAGCCAGTATCATAATGCCCTTGTATAAATCAATGGTGTGACCTCATTTGGAGTACTGTGTACAGTTCTGGTCACCACACCTCAAAAAATATATTATAACATTGGAGAAAGTGCAGCAAAGGGCAACTAGAATGATAAAAGGGTTGGAACACTTTCCCTATGAAGGAAGGTTGAAGCGCTTGGAGCTCTTTAGCTTGGAGAAACAACGGCTGAGGGGTGACATGATTGAGGTTTATAAGATTATGCATGGGATAGAGCAGGTAGAGAAAGAAGTACTCTTCTCCCTTTCTCACAATACAAGAACTCGTGGACACTCCATGAAATTGCTGAGCAGTCGGGTTAGAACAGATAAAAGAAAGTACTTCTTCATCCAAAGAGTGATTAACCTGTGGAATGCACTGCCACAGGAGGTGGTGGCGGCTACAAGCATGGATGGCTTCAAGAGGGAATTAGATAAACTTATGGAGCAGAGGTCCATCAGTGGCTATTAGCCACAAGGTATAGATAGGAACTCTCAGTCTGGGGCAAGTGATGCTCTGTATTCTTTATGCTTGGGGGGGGGGCAACAGTGGGAGGATTTCTAGTGTCCTCACCCCACTGCTGGATCTCCTGAGGGCACCTGGTGTTTTTGGCCACTGTGTGACAGAGTGTTGGACTGGATGGGCCACTGGCCTGATCCAACATTGGCTTCTCTTATGTTCAACCCTGATTATTACCTTTCAGAGAACTATCTGCATGATCTATAATTTATGTTAAGTTATTTGCATTAACCAGAATTAGGATCCTAAGCAAGTAAACTGCAAAAGAACTTTTTCAGAAAAAAAATATTTGGTGACATATTGTTTGCCAGTATTTCAGAAATATATTTGGGCCAAGCAGTTTATAGTTCTGTGTTTCTTAAATACTATGTTGGATAACAATGAGACATATCATTATCTCGTAAGATTTATGCCTGAGAGAATTGTGTGAAGTATAACACCAAAGGAAATAACTGAAGGTATCACATTAGGCAGTAGGACATATGCAGTGAGTGTATCACAAATAATTCAAATCGGTGAGTTCTTGAATCAGGGCTGGAACTAAAGATTGATTCCCACGTTAATATTTTAGGCATGAAAATGTGTATATGTTATATTGCTAGCATGTCCACATTAGGGTAAACTTTTTTATACCAGTACTGAAGTTCAGGAAGCAGAGACTAAGACACACTTTCTAGCAGGTGAAAATATACATTTGTGGGGGTTCTGCTACTGATTCAGTGGGTCTGGACCTTAAGAACTGCCTGGATGGGACCACCTAGGAATCAGATGCAAGTCACTCAATTCACTGAAGGAAATGCGAAGTCTAGGTATGACAATGAAATAACTAAAATGTTATAGAACAAATGTGCACCCATACATATCTTCAGATCTTCAAACATAAAAATCTAACATGAGAACTGTCCTTAACAAAGTCAAAGGCAAAATGGGTCTAGTAAAGATCTAAGAATCGTGATGACAGCAATCAAAATTGCTATAATTACAAAACCTACATGGAAGGTATAATTAAACAAAGTCTTCAGAGAATTTCCTGGAAGAAGGTCAAATACAGTTTTCCCATCTTTGAGAGGCTCAGGTGTAATGCTTGCTGTTTCAGAGGTCCTTTTAAAATGCAATATACATAAAGGTACAAATTAGACCTGTCAGTTTCTATAATGTTGATGAAGTGCCTGTTAAAATACTGATAACATGCTTTCTTGTCAAGTGGCCAGGGAATTTGTGATTATCCCTCTGCACACAACACCTGAAACATCTGTGCGGGAAATTGACAAACTCTATGATGTGTACCTAGATGTAAAACGACTCTGGAAGACTGAGGTTAGTCACTGTTACTCTGGTATGTTTGTGCTACTGAATGAAGCCCTGAAATCAACTCTAGTCATAACACAGAAAGCTTTCCCTGGAAGTCACACCAGCTCAGGATGGAAGGTCCAATTTCTTCAAGCTCTCTCTCTCAAACATAGTCCCTTTTTCCTGTCTCCTTTCTATGGAGATGACTGTCATACCTTGTAACTTCCAGAGAAATTTCTCAGCAACTATTTGAGTAGGTCTGTTCCAGAAGTGTTGCACCATGATATACAGCCTAGGCAGACAAAGTCAAAATATAAGTGACCCCTGTTGTTTTGGCCCTTTGAACTGCCACTAAGGTCCTTTTTGCATTTGTATCTCATCCCTGGTTTTATCAGAGTTCAACTCACAACACAATACCTTGCCCTGGTTGTAACAGCATCCGTTTATCCTGGGACAAGTGTGGGCTGAAACTGGGGTGACCTCAGTGTAATGTGGAAACAAAAAATACCCCAAGGTAATTACAGAGGTGAACTCATGTGTAGTTTAGAATGTAAATTCGGGAATGGGGTTGAGCCAAGATTTAAGGTCTAGTGAGGAAAGTATGAGCCAGCCATGGGGGGGGGGGGGATGTTGTCTGCATTTTGGAGAGCTGGCGTACATCTTGTGACCTGCACTGAGGAATAATTTCTTTTCAACCTTACCTTTAACAATCTCCCTTTTCAGAACTTCATCTTCATGGGAGACTTTAATGCTGGCTGTGGCTATGTCGCCAAGAAGCACTGGAAGGATATCAGGCTAAGAAACCACACCGAATTTGTTTGGCTTATTGACGACAAAAGTGACACCACCGTGAGAGCGAGTACCCATTGCCCATATGACAGGTAACAGTTCCTTGTAGAGCTGTCTTCTCCTTAGCATGATATCCATCATCCCTATTCCATGCCGGTAAGAGGCCAGGCCCACACTACCACTGATTTCTCCAGGTCTGTGCCGAACTGCTTCCTGTCCCCCAGCTGGCAAAACCTGTTAGGTTTCATGTGTAGTGTGCCACTCCCTTGTTAGGACTTTTTGTCCAATATTAGTGATAATTCAGAGTTATGGATCTTGCTTTCTGGAAAGAAGAGACTGCTTCCTCTAGGTTAAATATTTATTACTAAAGGATAAAGGGAAATGGGATTAGCTACAGAAGAAACAAAACATGCTATCTTAAGAGCAGCATTGTGCTCCGTCTACACACTAAGCTATCCTACAACAAAGTGAGAGATTACAATGGAGGATCTCTCCTTCTTCTTGATCCCTGAAAGGAAACACCTGATATCAGTCACCAATCAGTACAACAATAGCCCTCTAGGTTTCCTGGGCTTGCACTTAATTGGCCAGCTGCCAGGTATTTCTTCCAGGTTAGCCTGAGAAACAACAAGTTACATAGGTTAACCCTATAATGACTAAAATGATCAGGTCTTTCTTACATACTCATTTTTCCAACATCCCTCACACTCAGAATGTGCATTGTGACCAGGTGAGGCCTGGGAGATCTCCAAGCATTACAACAGATCTCCAGACTACAGAGATCAGTTAACCTAGAAGAGATAGCTGTTTTTTTGGGGGGGGGGGGGGATAAACCCTACCAAAGTTCCTCCCCATCCCAAACTCTGGTTTCACCCCCAAATCTCCAGGAATTTCTGAACCAGAGATGGCAACCCTGTTTGTTGCACACCTGGCAAAGGGGTTGGCCTCCGCTGCCCTAATCCATTGATTAGCCAAGGAAAGGAGCATGGGCAGCCAACGAGTTTGTGTGGTAGGGCAATTCATTGCAGCAGCTTCATTAAATTGGATTATGAGTATTGTCAGACCTGCCAGTACAAGTCCTTCCCCTTCACAGATGCACAGTTGCTCCCATTGACCTTCAGCTTGGATAATCATCTGCACAAGTGGATCCACCCGAGACACTTGTCTCCAACTTCCCAACAAGTCTCCCTCTACCTGCCCTTTTTATCCTTGTCAGAGTGGCCTCTTCTCACCCGGCCCCTGAGCCAGCTGGCAAGAGAGCGCTTCACTGTAGATGAGAGCACCCCTGAGTCAGAATTCAGCTTCCTTTCCCAGCAGGGAGCAGTACACATCATCAAATGGTGCCAGAATGATTAGTGATGTCTAATGATAGCCTTCTGTGATGAGTAACTGCCGAGAAAAAACTTCACTGGGAAAAAATATCCTCCAATTGCCCTTTGCACCAAGGTCTATGCAGGTAGGTCAGTGGTGCCCTGCAGGGAAATTACTTACCTGGAAGACTTTCAGCAGACATCCGCGTTTAAGAATCGTTCCATATTTCCACCTTTTTCAGCATTCAGTATCCCACCAAGAACCAACTCAGAGCTTTTTCACACAAAAAAACCCCAGTACTTCTCCATATGAATGTGCACATGCACTCTTTCTTCTACTTTCTCAGTGCAAATGCAAGTTTTGAATGCTCTCGCCTGAGTCTTTGACTTCTGGGGGAAAGATTGTCTTAAGAGGTGGGCAGTTTACTTTGGCCCAGTAACCTGACAAGTGCCCCAATTTGCATTGCATGGTTTCAAGATGGATTTACTTACATATGCATTTAGTCCCGTATGGTCCTTAGGTCAAAAGTTTTACCCATCAGTTTGAGATGTACTGCAATCAGTTCCTAATGAATTAAGTTTTAATTGTCTGTTACTTGGACTGTCTCTTTTAATTTTATTATGTTTTATGTGTACACCCTAATAAATGTCTATATTTTTCATAATAATTCTTTTGTTAGCTTGACCCTCGCAGTTCGCAGCTCTCTTTTGGGTTGAGTTCCCTCCCCCCCTTTTTTTTCCTGCTTTTTGTTTTACTTAACAAACTGCCATTTCATGCATTCCACCCAAGTATTTTTACCTCTGGGGAAAATAATGTCCCTTTCAAGGCAGGCAGCTGCTCCCCTGGCAAGTGACAGGTGCCCCTATGGAGTTTGCTGTTCGATCCACCTTACTCCCAGGCTGCAGTCACATGGCCCTTTAATGTGGGAGGAAGTGCTGTTTCCTCCCGCATTTAAAGGGACCGATCAGACTGGCCGCGGCTAGTCCAGTGCCGAAGCAGGCTCAATTGCGGGTTCCTCCCGAGTTTTCCGACCCCGGAAAAATCAAGTGGTGGTCGCGCAAGGAACCCACAATTGAGCCTATCTGGACAGCCCTCTCTCGCAAACATTGCGAGAGAGGGCTGTTCAGATCGTCCCTCCTAGTTCTTTCCCCCCTTTTTGCACTTGGGCGCTTGGGCACTCAAGCGCCCAAGTGCAAATGGGGGGGGGGGAACCCCTAAAGTATCAGGCAACCAGCGGGGCTCAGGGAAGGGTGCCTCCCCTGCCTGCCACTGCCCGCTGCCACCACCACCGCACGCTTCTTCCACCGCCACTTCCTCCTCCATCGCTTCTGCCTGCCTCCTCCACCGCCGCCTCCTCCTCCTCTGCCAGCCACTGCCACCTCCGCCAGGGTTGGGATGTGTAATCCCAACCCGAAATAAAAAACCTGGTCCCTTTAAATCCAGGAGGGCTCCTGGATTTAAAGGGCAGTATGACCGTTGCCTCAATGATGACAACAAAACTCCAACACAAACATTCAATTATGCAATCACTCACTCCAAAACCCAGTCTACAGAGGCTTTACCATAAATTGTGTGCTCCATTAGCATTGCAGAATGTCCCACTAAATTTAGGAGGCTACAAAAACCTCCAGGAGTCTGAAGCAGGGAGAACAAGAAGAGGAAGAAACACTCACCTCAGCCGGCAGTCCCTTGTCCTCCATTCAGATCCTGCATTTGTCCACTGCCAAAATAATCTCTCCAGATTTTAGTGGAACCTCCAACTACGTTAGGGAGTTTACTAAAATCTAGCACTACCGCCCCCTTCTCTGAGATCAATCAGGGAGAGAGAAGACTCACTCAAGGCTTTTGCTGACAGAGCATACGATTTTATTAAGAATGAACATTCTTGATGTGAACTCGTCTGAGTGCTCAAGACTCATGAACAAGCTGGCATACTGAACAAGATTCAAGTTCTTCCTTTATAGGATAAAACAAACAAAAGGTCAGGACCTGGTATTTGGAAAAAAGTTTAATCATTATTTTCTTAAACATTATTCACCCTACCCTCTGTTTAGAGTACATTCCACATTCCTAAGAGGGACATAAAGAAAACAAACCTTTCACCCTTTCCCTGAAAGATAAGAATGGCACCAACCCTTTGAGAGATAGTTGCTTAGAGATCATGGGGTCAAAGAACAGATTTACAGTGGGGGGGGATAGGGAGGAATATAACATCCTTAAAATGTATCAAGTCAACATAAGACTCACTAATCAAAGATTGTAAATCTTTGCTAGATTCTTGATGGTGAAATAAAATACTTTAACAGGGGGCTTTGAGGCTTTGTTGCTTGCTTTCTCTGCTTTTTCCCCTTTTTCTTTTTTGTGCCTTTGTGGGTGGAGGGGCTTTTAGCTTTTCTTCTTGCTTTTTCTATTTTCTTTCCCTCCGACTTTTTCTCCCATTCATTTTTTGGTGATTTAATTTGTTGAAAGATTTGTGTTTTACTTTTCATTTGAATAGTTGAGTTGGGGTCTTTTTTCATCTTATTTCCTTCCTTTACTTTTTAGAAGGCTGGTTGAGGGAGTGTTGGTGGTGGTTCCCTGTTCCGTTAGTGTTTCATTTAAAGGTCTGGTTTGGTGCAGTGTGTGCGCTTCTGGTTCAAGGGGCCATTTAATTGTTAAATACTTGTTCAGGTAGTAGGTGTTAAATAGGGGCTTTTAGTAATAAGGGTCTCTCAGGAATTGTTTAAAACAGTTCTAATTAAATTTCAGCATAGGGCATTAGTTCCTCCCTAATTAGGCCAGTTATAGGCTATTAAAATTACTGCAAAACAGTAATATAATTGGCCTAGATTAACTTTTAAAAACAGCTTTCTGGCGTGCGCTCTGAGATCCAGTACTTGAAAGTAGGTGCTTGTAGTCGTAGACAAATTTTGCTTTAGGTTGTCCTGTAGTTTCATTTTTCACAAAGTAGCTCCTGAGTTTGTGGAAAGGAAAGCAGATTTACTCCAATAGAATATAGTCAGGAGAAGCTTAATAAAGAACCTTCAATTTAAAAAAAAGTTTGCAAAATTCTATCTCAAAGACAGTTTCTATTAAACTGTAGTCAGGTTTCATTACAGGAAGTCACTAAGTTCTAAGAAACAAAAGGAACAACCCCCCAAAAAACCCTGAAGCAAGGTTACACTAGGTGCATTTAATGCAATGAAACATTTTCTTTGCAGAGGTGGGGAAAGGAGGGCCTGTGATGAAGGGCAATTGCAGCACCTCTGGCTCTTCCATTGAGGCGGTGACGCTGTGCACTGCAGACTGCTGAAAGAGAAGGATCAGAGTGGACACAAACCCCTCCCTCTCATTTTCTGAGGCCTTCCCTGGGGAAATGGTGTGTAAGGTTTCTCTGTATTTTGTCCTTGGTTTTGATAGAAAAACCCTACAGGGCTTCTGTGTATTGTCCTTGGTTCAGGTGGGCTTTCAAAAGCCCCCTCCACCTTACACTTGACTGTTCTACTGGGTTTCTATGTATTGGCCTTGCTGCTTCCAAAAAATATTCCCAAAACCCTACTGGGATTCTCTGGTTTGACATTGGTTCTGTTGGGCTGGCTCTGGGTTCTGCTGGGCTTCTTTGTTACATGTTGGTTCTGTTATGCCTCGAAGTGTAACCCCTCCGCTTGATTTTGTTGTGCTGAGATTCTCTGGTTTGACATTAGTTCTGTTGGGCGTAGCACACTGGCTTGTGGTGCTACATGGATTCCTAGGTTATGCTTTGGTTCTTTTGGGCTTGTGTTGGTTCTTAGCATGGGAGGCATTGACCAGTGGTTGCTTTTGCCCTGGAGGAAAAAAGGCTGTTTTTCCCCAGCTTTGGAAACAATTGAGGATAGATGGGGGCACCCTCTTTGCAGACCCATAAAATTGAACCCTCTGATCCAATATTTTTGAAACTTGGGGGTTCTTCTGAGAACAGGCACCATCAGCTCTGCTGCAAATTTGGTGCATGTGGCTTGAAAAACAGCCCCCCCACAACACCCCACAGGGTATAATGGACCCCCATACTGATATTCCAAATCCAAAAAAATACCATTTTTTGCACACCCCTAGTAAGAAGATCCAAGAAACTTAGGAAGAAGTCCTACCTCACTGATAGAACACAGGCTTTGTGTGCAGAAGGTGCCAAGTTCAATTCTTGAAATCTCCACCTAAAAGGGACCCAAAGTAGAAGAGCTGGAAAAAATCTCTTTGAATAATCACTATCAGTCAGAGCAGACTATTCTGGGTACTTCAGACTTGCCGTGAGGAAGCAGATTATGTTACAGACTGATCCTATGCATCTTTACTCACTGGGTCCCACTGAGTTCAGCAGCTTACTCACATGTAACTTCACAGTATCCCACACACATGATCTGCCAGGTGCTATCTTTGCAAAAAAACCAAAATATTATTTTTTCCCCAACAGCAGCATTGTAGTTGACACAGTTACATGGCACTAAGATTCTGGACTAAGCTCTGTGCCCTTTTGTTCTGGGAGCCAGAGCTGGTACATCTTCCTCAGCATCATTCCCAAGCCTTTAGAAGGCTCCAGCTCTGTTTGGGGAAAGCCTAGTGGCCTTGCTATACCCAGAAGCCTCACTGGGACAAGGCCACGTTCATGAGGGACCAATAGCAGCCTCACAGCAATCTCTTTCCTGCCACTCACCTTCCCCACCCCTAGAGTGGAGCCTTCTGACAGCTAATTATCAGATGGGGCCAGCAGCCCTTGATTGGCTAGCTGGAGTGTGAATCTTTAAAGGTTGCATCCACTGCTCTGTTGGGCCTGCAGAAGACTGGGTTTGATGCTATAAGTGCCCAAAGGGGACATCTGGTGTTGTCCCTGCCACCTCCCAACAGTTTACTAAGGCTTATTTCAAAGTAGACATGCACAGGATGGGGCTACAACCCTGCCTTTTTGCAAGAGGAAAAGCAGGGGGAAAGGGAGGAGAAAGAGAAGGATGGAGACAGAATGATCATGTATCAGGATGTAATTGGGAAGGGGAGAGTTGAAGGGAGAGAGGCACCCAGAGTTTGCTGATTAGGTAAGCCAGGAGTGGGAACAGGAACGTATCTGCCCCAGCATTGGCTGTAGGACTCTAACCCTACTGTGCTACTACTGGTATGCTAACCTAATCCACTACAATAAGCTATGAGGTTTTTTTTTTCCTTTTTGACAATAGCAGTCCTTTTCCTACTCCCCAGATGGCTAATACAGAGTTGTCGCTTTTCACCTCTAACAGGATTGTGCTCCATGGAGAGAAGCTCATAAGGGCCACTGTGCCAGGCTCAGCAAATGTCTTTGATTTCCAGAGAGCCTTTTCGATGACTGAAGAGCAGGTTTGTAAAGCAGGGTAATGCACAGCTGGAACAGCCTTGTGTTCTTGTACTTTGCCTACCAGCTCTGGAGCTGCAGTTGTGCTGCATCAAAACTGAGAAATCCAAATAGAAGGGAACCTGGTATAGGAGTGAGAGACAGACTACCCATTGGAGAAGACATACGGGCAGAGGCCGGATGCAAAGAGCACATAACAAGTGCCAGCTTTCTCCAAAACTTTCAAGGCACAGCTGTATGTCTATTACAGAGGGAGACAGATTGATTGATTTAGAAAATTTGTATGCCGTTTTTCCAGAGAGCTTGCTCAAGATGGCTGACAAATTACAACAAAATCATGCAATCATTAAAACATTGTCGGTTATCAATATGAAAACAAAACAAGATGCGAACCTAATTCAGAACCATCTCCCACAGTCCACATAGTTTCCATTACTTTGTGTTCTGCCTGTCATTGTCCACACACGCTAAGCATATGGCCAGACCTCCTGTCCTGTGTTAAGTACACCCACCTCCAGAGCTACCTGGCTTTTTTAAGCACTGCTGGCTATATTAAGGCATCACAAGTAACCTGTGGTTGCTTCAGCTGTGGTTTGTGCAACAAAGCTCTGGTTAGTCAGCCACACATAAACAACAAATCCCAATTTAGCCGTAAATCCTGGGCTGTCAGCTTTTTGCCTCTCTCCTAGTATGGAAGATTGTAAGATCCATGGTCAGGCAACTTACAAAGAGTGACAGTACAAAGTTTGTTAATTGTGGCTTGTAGATTGAAATGTTAAAAGAAACCACTGTTGGTACAAAGTACAGTCAACAATCAGCTAAAAAGCCTAGCCTGAAATTCTAGTTAGGTGGCGACTAACAAACCTAAGTGTCGATATTCAAACCTCACAGTCCTGAACAGGTGCCTGGAGAAGGTAATGCAATGAGTTAGGGCCAATAAACTGAAGCTTAATCTTGACAAGAATGAGGTGGGGACTGTGGAGTCAGCCTGTCTTGGAGGGTATTGAACTCCCCCTGAAAGAGGAGGTTCATAGCTTAGAGGTGCTACTGGGTCCTTACCTACAGTTGGAGGCTCAGTTCTCTCCATGGCATGCAGCACCTTTTATCAGCTCTTTTATCACCATGGTGATCCATGCTCTGATCACATCCAGGTTAGATTAGAGAGGAAACTCCCTCTTAGAGAGGAAACTCACTCTTTCAAATCAGCTTTAGTACATAGTTTACATCCCTCTCCCTCCAGGAACCCTTCCCTTTGGCTGCAAGTCCAGCTGTTAATATCTTACAGCCAAGCTGAAAATTATCCAGGAGACCTGCGGTTTGAATCTTCTTTGGCTTTTCAAAAGACTAATAGGAGGACCCACAGGGAGAAGAGGGCTGATTCAGACTGGGCAGAGGCAGAGGAGAAGGGATTAACTCTACTCATACCGGTTTTCCAGTGCAAATAGTTCTCCTTCCTAATGTGCTATTTGACCTGTAGGGGGAAATGTACACTGCCACATGGATATGTTTCCCCCATGGCAAGAATAATAGCTCTTGGCAAGAGGGAGACAGTGCAGACAGAGAAAACCACAAAGGTGGAAAGAGTTTTTAAAATCTTCCTCGAGCACCAAGGCCTCATTTCAGAGCTGGGACTGCTTTTAGGCTTTTCCAGAGCTGCAAGAGATCCTAACCATGGACCTCCTGACTCACCTCTAGCCTTGCCCTTGTTTAAGAAATGTATTTAGGAAAACTATGTGCTCCCTCTCCAAAGGCCTGCTCTTACTGAGAAGTAGGGTTGCCAACCTCCAGGTGGTGGCTGCAATTCTCCTGGGATGGCAACTAAACTCCAGGCAACAGAGAGCAGGTCACCTGGAGAAAATGGCCACATTATACCTCACTGAAGTCCCTCGCCTCCCCAAACCCTGCCCTCCTCAGACGCCACCCCAAAAATCTCCAGGTTTTCCCCAACCCGGAGCTGGCAACCCTACTGAGAACTTCACACAGTGATTCTTATCACCCGGTGCGGCTGTTTAAGGCCAGACAGTTGACTGGATCAAGTGAGGTCAACTGAAAGCCAATTATCAATAAATCAGTTTGGTGAATCTCACACTCACCATAGTCAGAGAGTGCCTACCTGTATTAATATGTTCATGGCTGAAACAGGGTATCATCATAATGGTGGCTACATATAGATGTAGTTTAAAAGTACTCACTGCCGTCTGGAAGTAGTGTTGGTGACAGGCATGGCTACTTCTCTCCAAAATAACCAAAAGTCTTTTGAGACTTTAGAAACTATAACCCATTTATTGAGATTTAAGCTTTCATGAGCCAGACCAGGATCCACTTCAAGGGAAATCAGTTCTGTGGGATTCAGCAGAACAAACTGTGTCCAGTCCAGTGACCACTGGGACATCACAGCTGGCATACACTGACAGCAAACCCCCCCCCCCCCCCAGCAGCTTTACATTTTTTAAAAACTGAATGTGTTTTAGAAATATGTAAATAAGGTGCCAGGTGAATATTGTATAGTATAAAGATACATGTGAAGCACTGAAAAAAAACATTTAAAGTTAGTGCAAAACGTATACATTTTTAATCCATCATGGGAGTTGAATAAACCCCAATTAAAAAAAAAAAAAAGTGGGGGGGGGGTCATTGAGCATGACACCAGCTGCCACCACCACCCCAAAGAAAAATTATGCTCCATTAAGTATTTCTCTTTGGCAGTACAGGAACAGCAGCAAACACATCAGGGAGGAAATATATGGAAATTAAAATATACAGTGTTGTCAGTTCCACCCTGCATGCCAATTTCAACCTGTCTGCTGTCTTTCTGTAGGTCTGGATACATTCTCTCCAAATGTACCCAACCAACCATCCTCTCCTCCTTCTTTCCCAACCTTCTCTGTCTCTCCCTTCACTTGCCTATATGACATAGTCTTTATACAAACTCCTCAACGTATTATTGGAAGTGTCTCAACATTTTCCAGGGTGTAAGCTTTTGTGAGTTAAAGCTCCCAAAAGCTTATACCCTGGATAATTTGTGGGTCTTCAGGGTGCTACTGGACTTGAATTTTGTTCTACTGCTGACTCCCCACCTGAAACGATCCAACTCTTAAAACATACTCATTCAAGAACTGGAAAACATGGAATCTAATTGAGCAAAATACTGTGCCTTGTTCCTCTGCAGGCTTTAGCAGTGAGTGATCACTTTCCCATAGAATTTCAGTTGAAAGCCACCAGACATTCCTCAAGACCAAAGAATCATGGACTCCTTTCGTGACAGGTCCAGTGAATTGTTATTGTGCAATCACAAGAAAGGAATGGAGGTCATGTTTTGACATTTCCTTGATGGATGTCCTCTCCTGTATGAAACATTGCACCAAAAATAAACACAGTGCAATATTTATGTTGTTAAAAGTGTTAAAATGGATAGCAACTGCTAAAATTGTTTTTTGCCATAAACTAAATGCAGCATGACAGACTGAAGTCAAATGCTTGAACAATGTCTTCTTCAGGGGTTATCTGGAGAGTTGCGTGTCTATTTTACTTTACTTGAAGTCTGGGCCATTCTCAACTCACGCCTTGCAACTAAAAGTATTCTTATTTCAACAGAATTACACACAGAGATACGTTTTGTAATATTCTTCTCCAATGCTGCAACACTAAACAGAGTTACACCCTTCCATGCACAACCGTTGACTTAACTGGGACTCCAAAGGTCATTCATTATTACATGACCAAATAACACTGGTTATACTACTGGGGGCTCATTAACCTGTCCATCCTATCATCTGTCATCACCCTTTATCATTTACATAGCACAAACAGGTCAATCACTATGTGGAAAAAGAATAAATGAATCTAAGTTTGACATAAACTACAGCAACATCAAAAAGATTGCATATGAACATTTAGTCTTCCACTATTTTTCAACAAAGGAGCTTCAGAGAGAGACTCCAGCAGGAAATTGTGAAAAGGTTTCAAGGCATCGGCCAAGGTTTCAAGTCTGATCATTTTCTCAGCCTTTGTATGTCCTCTCAGTTGCTCAACATAACAAAGCATTCTATGTTAGCACAAGTTGTAGCTACTGTGGATGATCATTGTCTATTTAGTTGTATACTTCTCAGTTTTACATAGAAACGTCACACAAATCAGTTATGCTGCGAACTCCAATACCAGCATGATCACCAGTGAATATATTTTGCCCGACTCCCTCAATTAGACATGAAGTGAGCTCCTAATCTGATCACCTCAATGGCTGTTGCTGAGGTCTGTGCTGAACAGTTTTGTGCTGGTGCAGCAGCCTATACAAAACCATAATTTCCCTAAAGCCTGTCCATAAAGATTGAATAGTGGGGGGGATAAGACCAAGACTTGTGGAACCTTCATACTGATGTCAGCTGGTCTCCAAGAGCAACCCTCTGAGTCCTGACCTTAAGGAAGAATTTAAACCAATCCAAAGCACATCCCTCAATCCTGACATCTACATCCAAATGTCTCAACAAGATGATATAGTCCAAAGTATTAAAGGCTGCTGAAATAACCAGTAAGAGCAATAAAGAGGCACAGCCCTTGTCTGCATTCAGACACAGATCAACAACTAAGCTCACTAGTTCCATCTCCTTTCTAAAGCCTCGGCCTGTAGCCAGACTGAAAGGGGTCTAGAACAGATGAATTATTTGATGGATCTGTTTTACAGCTGTTCTCTCTATCATATTGCCCAGAAAGGGCAAATCAGAGACCAAGCAGTTAATTGAGCATACAATTCTCAAGATTTTTAAGTAATAGATAGACAATAGCCTGTTTTCATGACCAAGAAAAGGTGCCCTGAGTCAGTGGTTGGTTTCTGATGGGCATCAGGGACTTACCAAATTATGATGGACGCACACATTTTTTTTCAGTAACCAGGATGGGAAAGGATCTAGCCTACAAGTGATAGCCTTCATAGATCCCAGGATCCTGTTGATATCCATGGTAGTAGTGTGTGTGTGTGTGTGGGGGGTGTCTGTAGATGGACAAGGCAGTGTGCTGTGCATTTCTAAAGTCTTCACCAATGTCAGCAACAGGTATTGAAGGCACACAGGGTCTCCTAAATAACAGGTTTCAATGCAATTTCCCCCCCTCTTTGAACTCTGCTTCTATTGGAAGTGGTGGCAGATGCTGTGAACAAGCACTATAAACAGTAATCTAACAGCACTTCCTTCTATATTTTCTGACACTGGTGAAGTATACCTCCATAATTTTTTAGCATTTGAACCAATTAGCACTGTTACACCCTGGTGCTAGGAATATCTCCTAACAACAGAAATAACAGGGTGGTGTAATAGTGCCATTAAAAAAAATGGTCACCATGGTAAGCAGTTTGGATGGAGGCTCACAACTGGAACTATGTTGTCCAAAATGCCTCACTTCAAATGAAAATTTTCCCCTCCCTTTTAAAATTGGAGAGGGTAGTGGTAGATACATATTCATTAAAGCAGCATAACGATGCAAAGCTGATACAGCCACATTTGTTCGGACATACCTGAGCAACGTGATGACCAGCTTCCTGCTTGCAGCCTGCAAGTAGGATGTGAAATGAGCCAGAGGGGGCTTGAGTGCGTTCACAGTTCTTTACATTTAAAAAAATCTTGCTGTCTGAAGCTTCTCTGCACTGCATCTAATGAAGAGGCTTCAAGCCCTCACCAACTTGTGCTATGCTAAATCAGCTACATTACAGTCTTAAGCAGAAAGTATAGCAAATAAACATGAGTTCAACAAGCACCCTCCTTTCCCTTTTACACTCTGGCTTTCACTTTAGCAGGCTAATGGTATCAACTTCATGGTGCATGCTATTTCCAGACCTTATGAGCCCCACAGGCTAGCTAGACAGAGACTTGCGTAGGGAGGTCTTTCTCCTTTGGTTATTGCAAGTGCTGAAATTAGGTTTGCCAGCTCCAGGTTGGGAAATACCTGGAGATTTTAGAGGTGGAGCCTGAGGAGGGCAGGGTTTGGGAGGGGAGGGACTTCAATGGAGTATAGATGCCATAGAGTCCACCTTCCAAAGTGGCCCTTTTCTCCAGGTGAACTGATCTCTGTTGTCTGGAGATCAGTTGTAATAGTGGGAGATCTCCAGCTACCACCTGGAAGTTGGCAACCATAGCTGAAACAGCCCTCCCCAGTCACCAGTTTTAGAATCACCTGGGGCTATCTCCAAGGTGCTGCCTTTTTCCTGTGGCAGATAAAAGATCACTCACTATTACTCAGTGTTCTTATTCTGCCTGGTGGATGGAAATGGTATATGGGGACTTTAGCGTGATGGATGTTTTTCTTCTAGTGGTTCTTCTAGTATAAATACCAAGTCATCAGCAAATGCTTGCAATTTATATTCTTCTCCTTTAACTCTGAGTCCTTGTATCTGGTAATTTTCTCTTACCAAGTCGTTCAACGTTTCTAGAGCAAAAATAAATAATAATGACGAAAGAGGACAGCCTTGTCTAGTTCCTTTTTGGATTTTGATGTCTTGCGAGAAGTCTCCATTAATATTAATTTTAGCCCATTGTTTTGAATAGATTGCTTTAATCATTGTGTTGAAGTTTACTCCACATTGCCATGCTGAAAGTTGTTCTAACATAAAGTCCCAAACAAGATTATCAAAGGCTTTCTCTGCATCTAGAAATAATAATGCCAGTTGTTTTTCTGGGTGAACTTCATATTATTCTAATACGTCTAAAATAATTCTAACATTATTTCGCATTTGTCTTTTAGGCAAAAACCCTGATTGATCTTGGTGTATCATCTGAATTAAAAACATTTTCAGTCTTTTAGCTAGAATAGATGCAAAAATTTTATAATCTGCATTTAAAAGCGAGACTGGTCTATAGTTTCATACGTCCTTCTCATCTGAATCCGGTTTATGAAGTAATGAGATTAAGGCTTGGTTCCACGAGTCTGGAATTCCTTTCTTATTAATACTCTGAATAACATGATTGAGTGGAAAGACCACTTGATCTTCAAATATTTGGTAAAATTCTGCTGATAATCCATCAGGTCCTGGAGTCTTTTTCTTTTTCTGGTTTCTTATTGCCTCTACTATTTCAGCCAACATAATTGGTTCATTTAAAATTTGACTTTGTTCTTTAGTAAATTGTTTTTTTATTATATTTCAAAAAGAACCCTTTAATCTGCTCTTGATCAATGTTATCTGATTGATAAAGAGACCTATAGAAATTTTCAATAATCTTTCGTATGTCCTTCGGATCACTCTTTTCTTCTCCGTTCTCATCCCGCAACATCCTGATAAGTTCTTTTTCTGATCCTTTTCTTAATTTATAAGCTAATCATCTTGTCGGTTTGTTTGCATTTTCAAAATAATTTTGTTTTGCATACATAATTTTATTTACTATTTCCTGTGATAGGAGGCAATTTAATTGATGTTGAAGAGTTTTGATCTTTATTCTGCTTCGTTCCAAGTCTGAGACTTTTTTCATAATATCTTCTTCTTTTTCAATTTGTTCTTTAAGCTGTGCAAATTTTTGTGTTCTTTGTTTCTTGACCCATGTACCTTGTCTCACAAACCAACCTCTTGCATAAGCCTTAAACACATCCCAAACTACATCCATTGAAGTTTCTGCCTGTATATTTGTTTTAAAAAATTCTTGAAATTCTTTTTTGGTATCAGATACAAACTTGGGCTGAGGTCAGAGCGGCCATTCAGATGGCCGCATCTGCCCCCAGCAGGCAGCCCGGACGCATCACGTCCGGCGCCACGCTCCTTCCGCACCAGCCGAGCACCACTTCAAAGTGGTGCTTGGCTGCTGCGGCGCACCCCGCACGCGCATTCCACCCGCCGGAGCGGGTGTGAACGCGCGTGGGCAAGGGCAGCCGCACGGCATCTGCCCGCCGCTTCAGGAAGCCACCCGCAGTCTGAACGCTGCGGGCAGCTTCCTTCCAGCGGCGTGCGAACACCGCGCCGCGGGGGAAATTCCCCTGCCCCATTCTGCTGCGCCGCGGAGGCACGGCAGAATGCCAATTTGTCTTCAGCCTTTGACTCTTTCAATAGCCATAAATTCAAAGACCATCTACTTCTTTTAGGCCTATCTTGTAAAGTTAAAGGCAATGGATTATGATCTGCAAATGTTTGGGGGAGAATCTCTGTGTCTATAATGTCTTTTATCACTGATGTTGAAATCCAAGCCATATCTAACCTTGACCACAATTTATGTCTAGCTCGAAAAAAAGTAAAGTCCATTTTATTTAAATTCTTGGTTCTCCAAGCATCTATCAGAGAAAATTCTTCAACCAGTTGCATAAAAGCCTGTAGTAATTCATTTCCTGATTTTAGCTTCCCCATTTGTTTTCTTCTGTCCACAGTTTTATCAAACACTGCATTATAGTCTCCAATAATACATAGTTCATCCTGTTCTTGCTCCAAAATTATCCTCTGGAGCATCTTATAGAATTTTTCTTGGTTTTGATTTGGTGCGTATATATTAACAATTAATGTTATTTTAGTTTGTCTCTGTATTTTAACTATTAGTACTCTTCTGTCATCTGAACTTTAGACCAATTCAGGATGCAAATGGTCCTTCACAACACCTCTTTTTTTTGTTGTTATCTGAAAATACAAAAGTTTTCCCAAATTTCTTTACAGTCAAAAATTTCTGGTCTGCTTGTTTAATATGTGTCTCCTGTAGACATATCACGTCCAATTTCATTTTTTTAATCTGTTGAAATATTTGTCTTCTTTTGTGAGACGCATTTAATCCATTAACATTAATGAAGATCAATCTCAGTTTACTTCTTTCCATCTTTTTCCTCTGTTTGGGATCCATTTTTGTCTTATCCTATGATCGTGTCACTACTTAAAGGGGTAGTTTTTTCTTGCTTTTCCTTGTTTTCGGTCCTGTTGCACCTTTTCCTTGGAACTCTGTCTCTACATCTGATTCTTCCTCCTGTTCTCCTAAGTCTGCTCCATGAGTCTCCAAAAATCTTCCGCTTTAAATGTTGAATTTATTCTATATCTTCTGCCTTCAAAGGTAAATAAAACACCTTCTGGCATCAACCATTTATACATAATTCTGTTTTGTCTGAGCAAATTTGTGAGATGTGTATAATGTCTTCTCTTTTCTCTTACTCTCCATGGGATCTCTCTTTAATTTCAGTTCCTGCTACATCAAACGGTTCTTCATTTGACTTTTTCAAAATATTTTCTTTCATTTGTTTCTTAAAAAATCTAACATGAATCTCTCTGGGAAGACTGTTTCTTCTTGCAAAGGCAGAATTCATTCGAAATGCATAGTCTATTTCTTCAGCCATTTTCTGTATATCTTCTTCTTTTAAGTATTCGGCCAGCCTCTGAGCCATATCAGCTTTGACCTCTTCATCTTTTTTTTCTGGGATATTCTGGAATCTCAGAACGTACACAGCTCTGTTCATTTCTAACTTTGTGACCGTATCTTGTAGTATTTCTTGTGATGGATGTTGAACACCAAAGAGACTTGGCTTGAGGAAGTACACTGATATGAACCAAGACAAAAATCTTTGCGGAAGTAAATCCTCAGTCTCTGTTTTTATAATATCACTGTTGTTCTTAACAGCTGTGGTGTTCAATACTACAAACAGAATTAATTTTGCTCTAAGGAAAGAATATTTGAATCCATTGCCATTTAAAAAAAAGATGGAGGAAATGTACTTACCTTTTGTGCAGGCAAGCAGCCAAGGAGTTAAAAGTGCTCTGTTTGTTCTCTTACTCTAGTCAGCCAGCTAGTTTCTCTGCTTTTTCACAGTCAACAGTCCCCCTAATGCATCATAGAATAGGGCTGAATTAATGTGCCTTCTTAACAGAGAAATATGGAGATATCAAGTAACTTCTGTGATAACATACTGTATTTTTTCTCTCCCTCAAAAGTCCCCAGCGGATTGTAATGCAGACTTATATGTGCCATGGAAAAATCTATTAACTACTGTGATCATTCTGCCTTTTTCCTTCCCCCTTTCCTATAACAGAGCAACCCTATTGGAGTTTTATTTTGACCTTTGATCTGGTTGAGTCAAAAATATGTGAAAGCTGACAATAAATCCAAACATGGCACTCTGGGGAACCAGATAAGAAAAACATCTCCTCTCCCCAAATCAGTGCTTTTAAACATTCAGTAGGGGAATGCAAACAAGACAGTGTTTTTAAAAGGGGGGGGGGGGCACAGACTGGCATTTGAAGAGCTTATCCCACTGGGAGGATCACAAACTGCAAATACAATGGAACAAGTCAGGGAGAAAACACACTGTAGCAATTGACGCTTGTCCACACTCTCCTCTCATTATAACATCCTTCCAAAATAATAAATGCAGAACAATGAAAATAATAGCACAGTGTTTGCAAAATAACACTGACAAGCTCACAACAAATGACCATTATTGGCTAAGAACTGCCCTGAATTCCAGGGGCAATGCAACAATTTTCAAATTCTGAGTTCCCAAGCCTATAGGACAGGCTACATTCCTGGGAAGAATAGTCCTAAACAGAGTGTATAGCAAATTAACCCTTTACACTCCAGCACCCACTTTGAGAAGCTAAAGGCCCTGGCTGCTTCCAGACCTTATTAGACCCATGGGCCAGCAAGAGGGAGATTCACTTGAGGAGGTCTTTTTCTTTTGGTTATTGGCATGAAGTGGCCAATGCATGCATTATAAAGTACAGAATTTGGGCCTGAGGTTTCCACCCTGTGCAACAGTCAGACATTAGTTTTCAATTTCCACATGTGTGGTACCTAGTTCAGATCAGGAACATGTATGGAAAGAGCCCTTCAGTCTTACCCCCACCCCCATCCCATTTTTCTAACCTGAAACTGTCCTGGGAGTACCATCTGGCCAGTTGGAGAAGCCTACATGTTTTCAAGGATACGCATGTGTTTCCCCAGTGGAGCAAATTGTACCCCAGAAGGATGAAGATCCTTCTCTGTGTGCACTACAGTTCCAACCGGAATTAATTACAACACATCTGGGAATTGAAGAGAGCCTGCTACTCCCATTTGACTGTTACACAGAGTGATTATCCTATACCCAAACCAAGTACTCTGTGATGTGTGAGTTGAGTAACCAAGGTTTGGATAGGTTGAATTTGGGTTGCCTATTCCAGGCTGGGGAATTCCTGGAGCTTTGGGCATGGAACCTGGGGAGGGGAGGGACCTCAGTGGGGTATACCCTTCCAAAGGGGTCTACCCCTCCAAAACTGCCATGGGAACTGACCTCTGTAGTCTGGAGTTCAGTTGTAATTCCAGGAGATCTTCAGATCTCACCTGGAGATTTGCAAGCCTGAGTTAAGTGCTTCCCTGCAGAGGACCTCATGTGGGATTTGTTTTGGTGACATTATTCCCAGTCCCCCTTCTACTCACCCCCAGCTTGTTTGGGACAGAGTCCAGAAAGAGTTGCTCCTTTGTTGCCATGATAGTTGCCTGTAGGTGGATTTATGAGGGGTCAGCAGTGTTTTCCTGTTCTACTCTTCTTCTAATCATGGAAATGTTAGATTATTACTCCAGTCCACAGGTCCTCATATACAGCAGCAGTCTGCATGGAACTGCACATGAGAGTCTCAATACATTCACATATGGAACCCACTAGATTAGAAGACAATGGAAGTTCAGAAGAGGTGGCCAAGTTCAAAAAGTTTGAGAAACACTGACTTGTTCAGACATGCATCACTTACTACTGGTTTCAGGAAGAAGGGATGCACATAGGAAGGCCAGTGAGCCGTGAGAACTGATTCGTTGTGAATTTCTCAGCTCAGCCACAAATTCTCTTATGGTACAATTCTAAGAACACTTGCCAGTGAGTAAGCCCCACTGAATAGACCAGTTTAGGACTGCTCTGTTACAGCCTCGGGCATTTTCACTATTTTCTAAATCTCAGTTCCTCTCACACCCAGTACAGAAGAGATGATACTAAATTAATTTAGAACCTGTTGTAACACTAAAAATAATTTATGTGGAGGACCTCGAATACTTGAAAGTGTGCTGCATCAAGTAATGCTACTCCTCAGTCTTCCCATCACATGTCCTTCCTGTGTGTTCCTACAGAGATATTACTTGCTTGTGCTGGAGACAGATCAAGTAATAGGCTCAGCATTTCCTAAAAGATTTTTCATTTATGTGGAATGTTTCTGGCAGAGTACAGGGAATTTTTTTGTCATTAAAGTTATATGTCTGTATCTTGGTTCTGTTTTGACTCCATCCTGAGACTTTAGGAGGAAGTGAGAACAAGTTCAATAAACATATAAAACTCTTATTTATTTGCACTTTTAAAAGTTCATCAGAAAATTTTCTTCAAGTTTTTTTAATCACACCATTTTCCCCCACTAGGGGGAGCATGAACTCTGTTACAATTAATAGAAGGCAAGGCTCGGAACAAAAAGCATTCTCTTGTTTATGTTTGTTAGACCACAGAAGTGTCTGAAATTTTTTCAACATTTCATTTACTTGTTTTCAGACAATATGGCTTGTGTGTGTGTGTGGTGTAAAGTTATAGTTGTACACACATGCACATACCACACTTCTAAATGTGCAAAATTATGTTACAGCCCCAGTTGCCCTCCAGAGACTTGCAGGCCAAGCCCAAGATGACAGCCATGTTTTCATTAGAGCAAGCCTAACTGAGCAAATGCAGAGCTCAGATAGGAAAAACTGAGGGTTCAATACTTCATTTCTGACTCAGAACAAACTCCCATTTTCTCAAGTGAAGTCATTTCCTTGTGACTCGTCTGGGAATATTCTCAGATAATGGTTTGCAGAAATTTTGTCAACAAAGAAGTTATTTCTCTAAAATGGCTCTATTCCACTGATTTTTAAAAAACACCACACCTCACTGCATTCTGTTTTAAAACCATTGTTTTCCATGCAGTTTCCCCCTTTATTCCCCATTATCTTATCTCATACTGCTACTACTACTTAGCACTTGCAATTCTACAGTTACTGTAGAATACTGTTGTTCATATTGTATTGTGTTTATCGAAGCTCTCATTCTCATCACAAAAAGATTTTACTGACTGTTGTTGCTTTTATCAGCTTGCCTGAAATGCCCACATTTGGAGGCAAAGTTCCCTTCTATCAGTGTGGCCCTAATCTGCAGATTTAAGTATTCACAGATTGTGGCATACTTGACTATTAGATGCAAGACAGCACAGAAGCACTTCTGTGCATAAAAACATTACATTAACGGCTATAATTTGCGTGATGAGCCTGCTGTGGGAGTGTACTCATCTCATTTTGTTCAGACACATGATATTCTCTCACAAGTACACTAGAAATCAGTATGATATGTTTGTGACAAAAGCCAGCAGTGTCCAATATTGACTGGCTGGAAACATAGGGTTGCCAGTGCCAACCTCCAGCTGTGGCCTGGAGAACTCCCTGAATTACAACTGATGTCCAGACTACTGAGATCTGATCCCTTGAAGAAAATGGCTACTTTGGAGGGTGTACTCCATGGCATTGTACACCACTGAGTTCCCCCCCAGAAAAAACACCCCTCAGGCTCCACCCCCAAATCTTCAGGAATTTCTCAAGCTAGAGTTGGCAACTCTTACGTATATATCTAATCCTTCACCTAAAGAAAATCATTTTAAAAATATTTCAAACATTTGTTCTGCTTTTATTTTTTAAAGATGCATGTATATTTAATTGAATAAATGTTAAAACTTTTTAAAAAGATGACTGTAGTATCGTGAACAATAGGACACATCAGCTTTGCTTCAACTTAAGAAAGGTTTTTAATTTAGCTCTCTGACCCATTTTCTCTCTGGCTGGGCCTTCTTTTGGTCGGCCTCTCAATCAGCTTGCTCAGCCACTGACTACCATACTGGAGCCCCTGCAGGACCAAAACTGAAAGACATGCAAAGCAGGGACTTACCCCTAGAGGTTGCTTGTATACATTACAATATTCTCTCCTCCCCCCCCCCCCACATTAAGTTTTTACTGAACCCCCAAACCAGAATACACTAACAATAATCTTGTAAGATGACACAAGGCCTGTAACTGGTCTCACAGTAGCAGGTATCCACAAAGGAATCGAACCAAAAATTTTAACATAGACTGCATCTATTATCGTTTAAAAAGTTGTTTTGTTTGTCTTTCATATCGCCGTCTCTGTTGCTGTTGTTTATGATGCATACAACCTGTCAGGTACAGGTGTAACAAATCAAATCTGGACCTCAATTTCCTGCCCATTAACATTTCAGTTGGAGATAAACCTGTGGTAGAATGTGACAACACTCTATAACTGAGCAAATAATGAGCAAGCCTTATATTGAGACTTTCACCCAGTATCCGCAAGATGCCTTCTTTAAAAGACTGCACTGTGTGTTCTGCTTGGCCATTTAATGCTGGGTGATATGGTGCAGAGGTAACATGCTGAATGCCATTTTGTTCCATAAACTGTTTGAATTGTTAACTAGTAAAGGAACTTGCATTGTCCATCACAAGCATTTCAGGCAGCCCATGCATACTGAAGCACATCCTTAATTTTTTAATGATAGCCTCACTAGACTAGATGTAGACTTGATGTAGACATAGGATAAATCTCCACCTGTTTTGAATGAGCATCTACCAATACAAGGAACATCTTACCCAGAAAGGAACTTGCATAGTCTACATGTACTCGCCTCCAAGGTTGATCTGGCCACTCCCGAGGATGGAGGGGAGCCACATCAGGTATTTTATGGCTTTCTTGGCACACATCACAAGCCTGTACCATGTGTTTGATTTCCTGGTTGATTCCTGGCTACTACAGGTAGCTTCTAGCTAAGCCTTTCACCTTAGTGATTCCAGGGTAGGCCTGGTCTAGGTGTTGTAACATGGTCTCTCATCCTTGTTTTTAAATCACCACACAGGCTTCACACAATACATGTCTATCATTGATGCTCAGTTCTCATTGATGTTGGTAGAATAATATAAGCTCTTTGTCTTCCAAAAAATGTGGCCATCCCCTTAATATATATCCCCTTATTTTGGTCAATGCAGCATCTGTATCAGTCCATGATTTTATCTGTCTGGCTGTCATGGGTGGAGTGGCAAGGCAATCTATTAGTAAGACATGATTGTCATCATATACTGTTGTAGGCGCTTCAGGTAACGATAGGCAGCTCAAGGCTTCTGCATGGCCCAATTCCTTTCCAGTTGTATACACGATATTATACTCATAGGCTTGCAAAATGGCAGCACATCTCTAAATCATTGGCAAAGCCATCTGTGGTACCACTTTTCATTTAATTAAATAATGAAATGAGGGTTGTGGTCTGTGCATATTGTAAAATTTCTGTGCATATTGTAAAAATTCATCCATAAATATCTTTATGGAATTTCTGAACTCCAAACAACAGTGAATCCTTCCCGATCCAGCTGTAAATAAGGGGACAGGGTTCATGACACAAATCCTATAGACTTCTCAGATCCATCCTCTCTCCAATGAAACAGAATGGCCCCAATTTGATAAGGGGAAGCATCACAAGTCAAAACCAAGGCTTTATTTCGTTGATAATGAACCAGCACATCTGAAGTCTGAAAGAGCTGCTTCGAATTCTCAAAAGGCTTGTTCCTAACGCGTTCTCCAATGTCACTTGACTCTTTTCTTAAGCAAGGTGTAACGAGGCCAGAAAAGTGTTGACAAGTTAGGAAAAAACGTACTATAGTCATTAAGCAATTCTGAATATGCTTTCAACTCAGAAAACTTCTTCAGTCTGCGAGCTTTCTGAATCATGTGGATTTTATCCATCATAGGCTGCAGCCCCTGATTATCCACTTATATCCTAAATAGATAACCTCTTGTTTCAAAACAGAACATTCGTTTTTTTGGGGGGGCGGGTTGTATTTTCGTGTGTGTGTGTGTGTGTGTGTGTGTGTGTGTGTGTGCGCACCTGGAAGTCATGGTGACCTCTGGTAACTTACCCCTACTGGGGGCCTGGAGGATATTCAGAGAGATGACTGAATAAAACCTGCCCCCGCTTCCCAACTGCTGGTATTCCAAGGAGGTCTCCTTGGAATCCAAGTACTTTCCAGAGTCAATCCTGCTTAGCTTCCAAGATCTGATAAGATTGGGCTTGCCTGGGCTATCCAGGTCAGGGCAACACTTGCTTTTCTTAAGGCACAATCCTGCTCCCTTCAGTCTGTTTAAAACTTCAGCCAAATTTCATAAATGTTCATGCATTGTGGCCCCAGTGACTAATATGTCACCCAATTAAACTACTACATGAGGAATCCCTTGGAGTAATCTTTCCATAGTCCTCTGAAAGATTGCTGGGGCAGAAGAAATGCCAAAATGTAAACAATGATACCCAAACAGCCTTCAAACAGGCTTCAAATGTCCCAGACACAGGGCACACCAGCATCTGAATGTGGAAGAGAGAAGGAGGAGTGCCTGTGTTTGGCTGTTGCAAAGGCAACATGAGGGGCTGTGAGTCTTTGCAGAACTGCCTCCCAGGGAAGGGAGGATCCAGTCATAAGCAATCATGCTCACCTGCCTCAGTGCAGAAGCAACTGTGTGATCACAGACCTTGTCCCGGTTGCCAGCCTCCACTCCTTGCTCCTGAAAACTCTGACTGATTTCCTGGCATTCTGACCCTTGGCACTGTTTCTCAGCTTGCTTTTGGACTGTGTATCTAGCTTTCAGCGAAGTGTATCCGTGGAGATCGGCCAGACCCAGCACAACTAAGTAGACTGGGACAGACAACTTGAAAGGCTTAGAGAAGACAATGGTCTCACAGAACCTTTGCCTCTAAAATGGGATTTAATCCCCCTCCCCACGCACAATCACCATTAGCAATTAGAACAACATGAAATGGAGGGAACTTTTAAACCTTCCCCACACCATAACACTTCAGGTGCTTTAACCACCCAGCCACAAGATACTTCTTTCTCCCTGTCCTGCCATTCATAGCACACTGTGTTCAAAAAGGAGGAAAAACAAGCAAAACTCAAGTATGGTCAGCAATGCCAAAGTAAATGCAGCTATTTATTTTATTTTATTTTTTCACTGAAATAGAAGTGTCATAGGTTTACCTGGTCTAAGGTTTTCTGGTTAGCAACCGACATTTCCCTTCTAGGTATCTGGCATATCAGCTTGACAAATTGTATATATTATTTTTGTTGCATTAACCTCTTTTTTAAAAGAAAAAGAAAGAAAACCCTTTTTGTGTGGTCAGTGAAGAAGGTTATTTTTGTTCCACGGTTGGCTGCTGCTAATACCACCCAAGTTCTTAGTGCAGAGTTCAGCCTTTGGTCTTGGTACAGTTCTATATTTTTCTTCACAGTCCTGTATAACACTGACTTGTTTCAATCGGTCCACAGTTCAAAAAGCCAGTAGAATTAACCAAATTTAATAGATAACTGCCCCACAGTTTCCACAATATTGGCACAAATGGTAGGTCTGTGTAAATTACACATGTGGTTCTGAGGACTAAATCTATTCCGTCTTGAATATCATGTCATATTGATATCCAATTACACAGGGCAGCATACATTTTAGATTTACAACAGTCCTGTGAGGTGGATTAGCCAAGAGACCATGATAAAAAGATACATAATAGTTACAGAACTTGAGTTGTGCAAGGCACTTCACATACAGCTTTACAGTGCCCCAGATGAGATCTGGACATCTGTAAGCATATCTCCATTATATTTTTCATTGTTAAATAGTGAGGAGGGTGACTGAGAACAGGCCAGGGTATAGAGGAAGGGGAGTTAACTCCTCCCCCTAACGCATACACATGCTATTTGCCCTATTGGCATACAAGCAACATTGCCAGAAAATTCTGCTCTTACTGGCTCAGATCTCTGGAAAGATTGCTGGAGGATGCCACATGTACCTTAGAAATTACCTCATGACCCACGAGAATCTCTCAGCTCAAACAAGAGTGCCCTCTTTAACAGAATATCTGTGCACCATAAATGGGCTTCTTAATGGTCAATCCACAGCTGAAATACTGGCTGGAGATGTCTGGATGAGAAGTGTGAAGGGGTTTGGGGGGGGGGGAGGATAGCTGAAGTGCTCTTTGAAGTCAATGCTGCTCCCCCCCTCCCTTAAAAAAGAAAGAACACTCAATATCATATGCTTGTTAAAGAGACAGGTTAGGTCCTCCTCCTGAGAATGTTTACAGTGAGGGGGCTGTAAATGTCCATGATTCTTCTTTTCAGGCATGTGTTTTAGTGGCTGGTCTCCCTAAATTAAACATGTACATTTTGCATAGGTGTCTCATTAGAGGGATACAAACTTCCCCAGATCTGGTCTGGATATGTTTACTGTCCCCTCTCTGGTCATTGTTACAGCCAAACTCCTTTATTACCAGAGAAGCTTTCTTTTCTCATAAACGGAGGGGTAAATCCACACAACTGAACCCATTCACTGTTTCTCCTGGCTAGCCCAGCCTTCTCTCTACATTCCTATCATCTCCCCCTTTTGGCACAATGCAACAAATTTACTGAGGCAAGCACAGTTGTCCACAGGTCTGACACCAGGGACTGTGGAATGCAGACATATTATTCCCTGTGCCTCCCTGGTACCACCACTTGGATGGCCAAAGGGTAGTATTTCAGCTACTAACTCTGTCAGGTGTCACAAGGAGCCAGTAGGATCCCACTTAGTCCTCTGAAGCTGCTGGCTGTAGCCTGGCTCTGTAGTCTGAGCAATGCACTGTTTAAGGACAGAACAAGCTGCTCTCTCCTTGTTTGTCTGCCTGCCTGCTTCCTGGCTTGACTATCAACTTGCCTCCAAACCAGCATTCCCAATAAGGTTGCTTGGCTGCACCCAGACAGCTGGTTAGATTCAGCCATTAGTATGGAAAAACATAAAATCCCAAGCTGGAAACTCTCTCAAGAGAGAGGAAAACTCACTATCTATACACCAAAACAAGTTTGTGAGGCTAGGCAAAGTGGCACACTCTCTGCGGTTGTTCCACAATTATGGTATTATCCACCCACTTAAGGCAGCTTATGAGTGAAAGAAGTAAATAAAGGTAAATGCAAAAAAAATTATACTGGAACAGCAAGGGCCGAAAATGAAACAAAATGCAACAAGCACTGGTCCCAATGCATCCTCAATGCATGTACCATGCACGTGACCTGAATAGCCCAGGCTAGCCCAATCTCATCAGATCTCAGAACCTAAGCAGGATTAGTATGTGGAAGGGATACCTCCAAGGAAGACTCTGCAGAGTGAGGCGATGGCAAAGCACATCTCACTTGCCATGAAAGCCCCTTGCTGGGGTCCCCAAAAGTTGGCTGAGATTTGAGGGCACTTTACATACTTTACACACACACCATGTACCTGACCTTGATAGCCCAAACTAGCCCGATCTTGTCAGATCTCAGCCCCGAAGCTGTGTCAGCCCTGGTTAGTATTTGGAAGGAATACCAGGGTCACTACGCTGAGGAAGGCCATAGCAACCCACCTCTAAACGTCTCTTGCCTTGAAAACCCTACGGGGTTGCCATAATTCAGCTGTGATTTGACGACACTTTCCACCACAACCAGCAGCTCAAACTGAATCACTAGTCTGTGCCCTCCAGTTGTGACTTGACTAGACTCTGGCTTGTCTGAGAACTGCTATCAACAGCAGATCACATTGTGCACTGGAATTTTCATCCCTCTTTTCCCCCACATGGCCTCTTTGACCACATTCCTGTAGTAAATCACAAGAGTAGAAAATATATTTTATGTTGCTCTCAAATTTCAGTCAAATTGTAAAATGGGACCCAAGTTGCTGTATGAGATTATTCACATTTAGTTAAAAGCAGCCACCTTTAAGATACATTAGAACACTGAAATTTATGGTTCCACTCACTAAATTTATTTTGCAACATTCTGTTTTATGATATTTTGTTCTGGTCAAGTGGACCCTGTGGAGCAATGAGTCACAGGATCTCTTCAGCTTCTCAAGTAAAAAGCAAGTAAAGCCAAACAAGAAAGAGAGATTCAACAAAGAAAAAGACTGATCCGCACCTTGGTTTTGGATCAGACAATAGCTGAAGTTACACAACCTATTCTGTGGTATATAACTGTATTATGTTTATGTAAGCTGTGGGCCAGTGTGGTGTAGTGGTTAAGAGTGGTGGACTCTAATCTGGAGAGCCGGGTTTGATTCCTCACTCCTCCACATGAAGACTGATGGGTGACCTTGGGCCAGTCATAGTTCTCTAAGAACTCTCTCAGCTCCACCTACCTCACAAGGTGACTATTGTGGGGAGAGGAAGAGAATGTGATTGTAAGCCGCCTTGAGACTCCTAAGGGTAAAGGAAAGCAGGGTATAAAAACCTCTTCTTCTTCTTCTTCTTGAGAGCATCTCAAATTGTTGAAAATCTTAACTTTTTTTTCAAAATACTTGGATTTCTTAACTGTGGCAGAAGCTTTGAAAAACATGCCTACTGTGTGCCCCCTTAAAAGCATGAGCACCTACAAGGCAGACATAACCCTCTGTCTGTTTAAAACCTTATACTGTTGAGCTAGACTGGTTTGAGTTCTGAAACAACAGAACTTTTGTCCACACTACTGGCATTAGTGCAGCAAGTGGGAGCAACAGAGAGCTGTCAGCAAAAGTTTTCAAATAAAGGACATTTGGGAGCAGTGATGTGTATTCTGTGCAGAGGAAAATGGTGTATCATGAAATACCCCTTGAGAAATATGGGAGTTCTGTTAGCCTGTCATTCACCTCACAGCCTGGTTGGGCCTCTCACCCCTACCCTCCACTGCAAATGATCCGTGAAAGCAGAAGTCTTGGCTCACAGAACAATTAAATCTGAACTGTGGTCTGAAAATTATACAGGTAACATGGCAGCACTCTACTTGCACAATCCTTTAAAGAAACCAGAATATTCTTACAGGTCAGTCACACCAATGGCTAGACATCACTGGGAAAAGTAATGAAAAGATGCAGTGGTATCCAACATCACTATCTTTTGTTTTAGCAGTCCTAATTGTTCCCACACCAAGAACCATAATGTCAGTAGCTGCTCACCATATCCACATCCACAATACTCACAACTTTAAATCACTCATTAGCAGCCTTTTTGTCCAAGTGGTGACCTATCGGTTCATATTCATGAGTAAAAACAGTGAAGCCGAATGTGGATATGTGATACCAAACCAAGCAGGGGAGTGTACATTTTGAAAAAAGAAGGTGAAATTTAGAATTTGAATTTGGAGGGGGGGAACAATACTGTAATAATGAATTTCCAGGTATCCCTATACCAGCCTCCCCCCCCCCCCCCCCCGATTTCTGGGTTTATTGTTTCCTATGGAGGAATAGGAGATCTTTTGGCAGGGTCTGGAGCAGGTGTTTTCAGAGCACAAAGTGCCAAGTCTGCAGGAAGTCACAAAACAAACAAATGGGGGGGGGGCACCTTTCCAGACCCCTGTATAAGGAGTCCCCAGCTATCCTGGTTTCTGTTGTTTCCTATGGGGGGGAATGCCATGCTTCTTCCAAGACAATGTCAAACAGTAACAGACTCCCCACCCAAACACACACATAGTAGGCCTGCTAGACCCTTGGGTTTCCCCCAGAGGTGATGTCAGCAAACTTGCAATGCTAGCCCCCTGCCATGTCCATGACTCCAACCTTCTAGCCAGTCACCAGGCTCAGTCTTAAACCACCACCCCCCAAAAAAAACAAAGGTAACCCATCACAGAACTAAGCAACCCACCCCAAACACCAAACCTGGACAGAATAGTACCCTCTGATCAATCCACGGAACTTTGGAGAAGTCTGAGAGAAAAAGACCACTCTGGCTAAACTGGAGCCAACCATTTTATTGTGTTCTTCTGGCCTGACTGGAGCGTCTGTGGAGTGGGAGTTCACTTATTTAGGTTCTGAGCGGGTTTTTTGGCTGCCTATTTTGGTCCTTGGTTTGGATTTTTTGTAAAGGTTCTGTGGAGTCATGGTCATTGTCTGGAGCAATGCTCCCTGCGGGGCTCTTTTTTGGGCCAGTATGCACTGGAACAGCATTCCAGCTGGTGTCTGAGCCCGCCCTGCTCCTCCCCACTGGCAGAAAAGGGCCCCGCGCTCCGGATCTCCACACGGAGATCGAGTGCGAGGCCTGGCCTCCCAGCACTTCTCACTCAAAGGGAGCGTTCCCTTTAAGTGCAAAGAGCAGGCAGAAAGGGGCCCTGGCTGTCGCAGCTCTCTCCATTGAGCTTGTCGCCATGCCTACACTCTCCCTGCTCCTGGTAAGTGCCCTCCTCCATCTCTTTTCCCTCTCCCTTTCTCTTTCTCTCTCTTTCCCTCCCTCCCTTTCTTTCTTTTTCTTTCTTTTTTCCCTCCCTCCCTCCCTTCCTTTCTCTCTCTCTCTCTCTCTTTCCCTTTCTTTCTTCCTTTCTTTCTTCCTTCCTTCCTTTCTTTTCTTTTTCCCTTCTTTTCTTTTTTCCTTCTTTTCTTTCTTTCTCTCTTTCTTTTTCCCCTTCCTTCCTTCCTTTCTCTCTATTTTTCCCTCTCTCCCCCCACCTCTCTCTTTCTCTCTCTCTTTCTTTTTCAGGACTTCTTTGCATTAGCCACTAGCTTCAGTCAACCCCTGAGTTCTGTTCCAACAAATTGGGCACAAAATAAATGTGGTAGTGCATGCAGAATCCTTGTAAAAGCTAAAATCTCACTGACCCACTCTTTTATGGATAAGGGGGAGCTAGGAGACTGAATTAAGCTGCAAGCCAATTATAATTCCTTCTCATAATGAGAATTAAAATTGAATGATGTTTGTTAAGTTCAGTGTCAGTAATTAAATATGAGGGGTGGTCTGATGTCTCCATGCCTTGCTTGTAAGCCTCAGTAAAGGGGGGGTGCTGACCACTGTTGGACAGAAGACACCGGGCTAGATGGACCTCAAAGCCTAATGCAACTGTATTCTTATGATGATTCCTCTCAGTGAAAAAATGGCCAATAGTCTATACACTGTTTATACAAGATTTACAGTACAAACCTAAACACAGTTGTACCATTTGAATTAAGCCCATTGACTTCAGTGGACTTAGGTGGTGTTCACTCTTTGTTAACTGCTAAAAAGACAAATAAGAGAGCTGTAGGTCAAATCAGGCCTAAACTCTCCCTAGAAGCTAAAATGACCAGACTGTGGCTCTCATACTTTGGTCACATCATGAGAAGACTGTGGCGCTCATACTTTGGTCACATCATGAGAAGGCAAACTCACTGGGAAAAACAATAATGCCAGGAAAAGATGAATGCATCAGGAAAAGAGGAAGACCCAACCTGAAATCAATTAACTCAGTAAAGGAAACCATGGCCTTCAGTTTGCAAGATCTGAATAAGGCTATTAATGATAGAATGTTTTAGAGGTCATTGATTTATAGGGTTGCCATAAGTCAGAAGAGATTTGATGGCACATAACATACACAGAGACAGATGCGCACGACTCTGCAGTTAGGATTGCAGTTAGAATTGTACTATTAAAGAATAAATATTATTGTTTAGTGTATAATGTATGCAGTCTTTGTCATAAATTGAGGGATGAAATGGACCATGTGATTTTAATTTACTTCACCATGCATGAAACATTTATTATGGAATAAATGACACATGAGAAGAATACACAAGTATACACACACTCAAAATACCATGCTCATTTACTCATGCTGGGGCTGGCCAGGCCTCCTCATGAATTCCTGGAAAAGGTAGACTGTTGCCTTGAGGTCTCTGAAGACACCGGTCTGAATAAAGTAATTTGGTACCTCGTAGTCTCTGTCTTGTAATTTGAAGAAAATGTACAAGATTGTTCAGGAGGGAAGGCAGCATGGTATATAGTCTGATCTCATCAGATCTTGGAAGCTAAGCAGGGTTAGTGCTTGGAAGAGAGACCACAAACCAAGACTCTGCAGAATAAGATAATAGCAAACCACCACTGCTTCTCACTTACCTTGAAAGCCCCTTGCTGGGGTCATTATAAATCAGCTATGACTTGACAGCACTTTACATACACAAGACTGTTCTATATGGGGCAGAGAGAAAGTCTAATAGAAAGTGGTTATCCAGCTGGAGCAGGAGACATGGGAGGTAACTGGAGCACCAGTTGTGTCAGGTGGACCAGGTACAATCCTCCACCTTGTTTCATATTCCATGAACCTTATATAGGGTTTCAAGGTCTTTGCCTTACAGAACACTCCCCTTTTTGTACTCAGCCAGCCGAACTTGGCTCACCAACTCATGTTTGCCCCTATCCTGTAAATATTCTTCAGTTCACTCACTATGAAAGCTTTGTGGATTTAGTACTATTTTCTTATGCTTAATCTATAAGGATAAAATTATTATCATTTACATGTTGTACAATGTATAGCATTTTTAAACAATCATAATCCAGATAAATGAAGCAGCTATTGACCTGCCTTTACAAAATATTAAAACGTTTTGGAAATAATGTATAGGATGACTTTGTTCCTGAGATTCAAAATTGCACTGAACTAGAAAAGTTTTATTCTTGCAGTTTTACACTGTTGTCCTAAACAAAGTCACATCCTCACTGATACAGAAGGGTGTACCTCTATTTAGGATTGCATGGTTGATGGCTTTGGGGGGAGACTGATGAAGAGAAATGCGTGACTGAAACTCGTGACCCGAGCCTAGGTGTGTCTTGTTGGGAATGGCTTGCAAATATATGTGTGTCTAAAGTCTGTATTAAAGTCATTTGGTGCTAACTGCCATGCAAGAGAAAACATCTGAAAAAGTAGCTTCATTGTTGTGTGTGTTGGCAGAACACTTGACAGTTGCATGGGGGTCTTTGGGGGACATCTGCCGAGAAACAGAGTTGTAATCCCTGGGAGGCGGAGAGGGTGGGATAAAAATCTAAAACAATATATAATAACTAAAAATGAGCATGGTCAGCAGCACTTTGGAGATTGCCTCTTTTGTGAAATTTAAAAAGTGGGCAGAGTTTCTGAAGAAGATGATTGTTCCTCTTCTTCTGCCACTGGGCTGACATCTGTCTTTAATGGGCCAGCAAAGCTGATGTTCTTAAACCTCCTAATGAGAGATTTCTGCTTCTGAGGAGTTGACTTCCAACGATTGGTGATCTTGTGATGGTAATGATACTCTGATGTCGATCATTTTACCTGTGGGACAGACTCTGCATGGTAACCACTCCACTGGTACATAATTGCTTGTAAAAAATATTATAGTGTAATAACTCAGGTGGGTAGCCATGTTGGTCTGAAGCAGCAGAACAAAATTGGAGTCCAAAGTTTCATCCAAGGTATAAGCTTTTGTGTGCATGCACACTTCTTCCATCTGAAGAAGTGTGGTTCCATTTGAAGAAGTGTAGGTGGCACATGAAATCTTATACCTTGAATAAAATTTTGTACCTTGAATAAAATAGTCCACAAACTACTCCCATTCAGTGCATCCACAAACCTAGGGTTGTTCTGCCAGTGAACTAGGGTTGCCAACTTCAGGTTGAGGAAATCCCTGGAGATTTGGGAGTGGAGCCTGAGGAGCATGGGGTTTGGGGGAAGGAGGGACCTAAGCAAGGCATAATGCCATGGACTCCACTTTCCAAAGCAGCCAATGACCTGATCTCTGTATTTTGGAGCTCAGTTGTAATTCCAGGAGATCTCCAGACCCCACCTGTAGGTTGGCAACCCTAAAAATTCATATTCAGCGTACTAGTTCCGCAGGAAGGCAAGCTGATTTCCATGGGAACCTACCATTTAGGAATTGATAGGAATAATTGTTGAATATAAGATATTGGTTCAGGCAAGATTTTGTATAGATGGGACAGAAAATAATGTTTAAATTGGTTTTGTCAAAACCGTTTTGACAACAAACAAGGTAAACAGAATAAGAAGCAAAAGGTGGGTGTGGCTGGATGGCCACTCTTCTGGTAACATGGGGTGTGGCCTAATATGCTAATAAGTTCCTGCTGGGCTTTTTCTACAAAAGGAGCCCTGGCTCCCTGTAAGCTATGGTGTCTTGTGAGCAAAAATTCTACTTTGTGAGCTACTCGCATTAACGTTGTGAGCAAGCAATTTGGTTACTGCATAAATTAGTTTGCTCTGGAGCCATCCTTCCCGAGCTAAGACAAAAATGTGTGAGCCAGAGGCTAAAAAACTGTGAGCTAGCCCACAGTAACTCAGCTTAGAGGGAACACTGGTGGAGGGCAGTATTTCCTCTGTTTTTGTTGTTTGTACTGGTTTGTTGTTTGCTATTGGAGTTTTGGGATGCACTTGTAGATGGAACTAGAGGTTATGTTGATAGATTACACTGAAAGTTTTATGTATGGCATCTCCCCCCACACCCTTCAGTAATAAACAGTGAAGACCAGGATGGCTAGTAACACCTTGTCTAGGGGACCACAAAGTTGGACCTATTTGTCCAATATCCTCCAAACTTTGCAGGGGTTTAGGGGAGAGTGTGGACTTGTTTCCCTACAAATTTCCTCTTCCACCTGAATTTTGTGTGTTTTTTGTATAGTTTTTTGGGATATAATTTTTTCTCAGGAATTTCAGTATGCACATGCCTATTGCCCAGCCTCTATAGAGACAACTTGTGCGTTCAGACCAACTAGTCCTATTTTATGAACATGGACTGACACCAGTTCTTCAAGTCCTCTGGCAGGAGTCTTTCATGGATCGGCTGCCTGGAATAGATTCTATCTCTGAGCTGTACTTTCCTCATTTTCATGCAATGCCTTAGCAATTACAAATCTGTTTTGCATTTCAAAACATTCCATTTACTTCATCTTAATATAAATCAGTTGGTGTATCCCACTCATGTGCTTGTGGCAGTTTTTCCCCCCTTCAGCCCATGGCAGGTTCTCAGAATATGCTCATTCAGTGACAAGTAATCACCACAAAGGAGGAACAACCAGGAGAAAACCGCCATGTGAATTGGCACTAAATCAGGCAAGCCACCCCCAATTTATGCAAGGTTATATACATCTCTTTGGTACAGAACCCAACAAGTTATTCTGATAAATTCAGATTTACTGAACAAACACTGCGCATGTTACAGAAAGACAGAGAAGCTAGAGGCTCTAAATCTGAAAGAATAATTATGGAAGAAATAATTACAGAGTTTGTGAGATCCAGTACCACAACAAATATTCCTGCTAGGCAACATTACACAAATATTTTCACATTTCACCTGGCTTCAGTGTTCATGACAGCTTGTCAGTTTTTGATGGATGATAGAAGATTCCGTTTCTGAAGTAGAAAGTATCCTTTACAATTCGGGATTTGCCATGAACTGGTGTCTTGATGTCATTAACAACATCCCCTGAAAAATGTGCAATAGAATTGATTATATGGAGGTTAACAGGAATATGGGAATAGGACAAATCTTAAGGTGCTGAGTGCAGCCTGTTAGATTATACCACCCTTCTTTTTGTGTTTTCATTAAAATAAAGGTAGGCTACAAACACAAAAAATGAAACTTAAAAACATCACAAAAACTGTCTTTAAAAAAGGATTAACGATTAAATCCATTAAAGTAAAAGCGCTGTCTGAGATATGTTTTGTACACAGTAGGTAGCTAGGCAAGGCACATACTTTTCTTTTATTGAGCTATACTATATTCTTTCTACTGATGCTCAGCAAATTATAAGTAAATAAAGGCTCTGCCTAAATCAAAACATTTGGAAGTCTTCTGAAGACTAGAGGTGTTCACAGGGCTAAAGCCAGGGTGGGGCCAGTAGGTGCACAACCCCAGATGAAATGGACCTGCCCCACCTCAGAATTTATTTATTTTTTAAGAAGCATGCTTTTCAACCTGGGGCAGTTCCATTTTTAATGAACAAGAGCTTCTTTTTCGAATAGGAGAATTTCTGGTTAAAAATAACCAGCGGCAGTGGATGTCCCTCAAACACGGTACTGCTGAAAACTCTACCGATTTGACCTGCTTGCCCATGACTCCCCTTATTGATTGTGCATGGTTATCACCATCACACTTACATTTAAGTGATCTCCCTATAGCTACTGTGATTTTAAGGAAGGTAGGGTGCTTTAAAAAGTAGGGTTGCCAGCCTCCAGGTGGGGCCTGGGGATCTCCTGCTTTTACAACTGATCTCCAGCTGAGAGAGATCAGCTCCCCTGGAGAAAATGGCTGCTTTGAAGGGTGGACTCTATGGCATTGTACCATGCTGAGGCTTCTCTCCTCCCCAAATCCTGCCCTCTCCTGGATCCGCCCCCAAAGTCTCCAGGTATTTTTCAACCCAGATCTTGGCAATCCTAAAGGATTAAGGGATAATTTAAGAAAGGCATCCATTATAAGTGGGTAAAACCTCTGAACTTAATTTAAAATTTCTCTTCTTCACTGGAGGTCTTCAAGCAGAGGTTGGATAGCCACCAGGAAATCGCTTGTTCTGAATTTCCTGCAGTGAGCACAGAGATGGCTTGGATGGCCTACAATAAACCTTCAGCACTGAATTGTATCCAGCCAGCTTTATCACTCTCACTTAATTCCCCCTCTTTACAAAAGTTCACATTACACATGGCTTTTGTCCATGGAGTTCCCATGATCCCTAGCATAGCTTTTTTGGCATTCAGAGGGGACTCCGTTCTCTCTCTTTTATCAGCAGGAAAGGGCTAGGGTTGCCAGTCTCCCGGTGGAAATATTCAAATGCTAAAGCACCATGTACAATGAATTGAATATTAAGGTTGAAATAAAAATGTAACTTACATAAACAATATTTGTATTGTGTCACTTGCTGTAAAGGCACAATACATTCACAGGCTTAAATAATATGAACCAAACAAAACTCATGCGCAATATTTCAAGAGATTAACACTTCAAAGAGTTGTCAGGTTCACAACATGAAGACTGCAAGCCTAGGGGGAACCGGTAAAAACAGAATCCTGTTTCTGTTGCATGCCTTCATCAAGTCTTACAACCTCAAGTTTTTTTGTGAATCAGAATTGTTCTTGGAAGTGTAGTATAAAGGCAATATTAGCTCCGTATTTCTCAAGACTTAGAACATATAGTTGAAAAAGGGAATTGCCAGTGGAGTGTCAAAACGTGGCAGCCTACAGAAATTCATGTTGTGAACCTGACAACTCTTTGAAATGTTAATCTCTTGAAATATTGTGCATGAGTTTTGTTTTGTTCATATTATTTAAGCTTGTGAATGTATTGTACCTTTACAAGAGCTGACACAATACAAATATTGTTTATATAAGCTACGTGTTTATTTCAATCTTAATATACAATTCATTGTACATGGTACTTTAGTATTTGAATATTTTCTTCCACACCATGGTCCTTCTGTTGTAGTAATAGTCTCCAGGTGGTGGCTGGAGATCGCTTGCTATTACAACTGATCTCCAGGCGACAGAGATCAGTTCACCTGGAGGAAATGGCTGCTTTGGAAGGTGGACTCAATGGTATTATACCCTATCTAAGTCCCTGCCCTACCCAAGGCCCGCCCTCTTCAGGCTCCACCCCCAAAACCTCCAGGTATTTCCCAACCTGGAGCTGGCCACCCCAGTTTAGCAGGGTGTAGCTCTGTTTAGTATTGCAGTGATAAATATTGAGAAAGCCTGAGTAATAAAGTAATAAAAGTTGCTAATCAGAGGAAGACTAGAAAGCAACACGAGCAAGGATCTGGGAGCACTAGCTTGGAATGGAGGCTAGACAAAGGGGGATTGGCTATTTGAATGCTATTAGAGAGAAGAACTGGAAGGCAAGGTGGCATGGTATAGCTGGATCTTGTCAGATCCCAGAAGCTAAGTAGAGTTGATACTTGGAAGGGAGACCACCAAGGAAGACTTTGCAGAGGAAGGCAATGGCGAACCACCTCTGCTTCTCACTTGCCTTGAAAGCCTCTTGCTGGAGTCACCATAAGTCAGCTGTGACTTGACAGTACTTTACAGACACAGAGGGAGGACAATTAGCGTAAAAGTAACACATACTATAGTAACACTAAAGAAAACAATAAGAGTTACCTGCATAATAAATGTCCAATTAACTATTCATATCATACTTTTAATAGTAAAGGTAAAGGTAAAGGTTTCCCTTGCTCAAAAGCCAGTCAAATCTAGGGTTGCAGTGCTCATCTCCGTTTCCAAGCCAAAGAGCCAGCGCTGTCCAAAGACTTTTTCCGTGGTCATGTGGCCGGCATGACTAGATGCCAACGTGCATGGAACTCTGGTACCTATTTATCTACTTGCAATTTCTTGCTTTCGAACTGCTAGGTTGGCAGGAGCTGGGGCCAGAGACGGGAACTCACTCCATCACGCAGCACTCGTATTTCGAACTGCCAAGCTACAGACCTTCCAGTCTGCAGCTCAGGGTCTTAACCTCTGAGCCACCATGTATTATCACCAAGTATTATTACTTGTTTAATAAGCATTTTTGCATTTGATTCTGGTTATCCCTTGTCTCATCGTCTGCTCATCCTGCACCTAATACAAGCCAGGCTGCCACAGCATAAATGGAAAATGGCAGCAATATATAGAAAAAGATAAGGCTGCATCTTCCCCATTGTGGTAGTGTGGCCTAGTGGGTGGGACAGAAAAACAAACCAACCAGGCTGCCACACACCTGCAGTCATCACACAGCTGTTCAAACAATTAGGAGTCACGCCAATTGCCAAAAGATGAGATTTTCAGACTCCTTTGCAAAACCTCACAACTTGTAAGCTGATAAGGAAAAGAGCAAAATAAACATGTCATTCACTTCCTGGCTTTTGGTGAAATTCACATTAGGGATTGGAACGCCACATTAGGGATACAATGTATGAGTTCACCACCTGTAACTAAAATGACTACATCCGCAGTCCAAGGCTCAGCTACTCTCCGCTGCTTTTAGAACTAGCTGAAATAGTTGATCTTGGCTGACCAAAACCTTAGAAGGTGGTCTGAGGTAGCATTGTGAAGGGGTGAAATTTCTTTCTCCAAAATTCACTTTTTTAGATATAGCCACTGATTCATCTGACTCTCCCTTTCTGTTTCATAAGAAGAATTTATCTTTTGTTTTATCTTTGTTTTCGGTTACATCTCTATATGTCCTTCTGTAACTTCAGCCTTGCTGTTTTTGTAATGTTATAGACCACTGGGGTCTCTAGCAGGAGGGTTGGGAAGTTTAGGAAAACATAGCCTGCCTCTGAGCATATGCAAAATGAAATGGTGAAATGTTGTAGAACCTCTCTTGGAACAGACTCCAAATCCCTAAAAAGAGAAAAATAAACAGATTGTTGGATTTCAAGGGGAAACTTGGGTAAAGAGGAATTAACAAAATTCCTCTTAAAGCTAGTATGAGGCTTTTTACTACAGGGAAAACTCTGCTTGCCACTGCCTTGGCACCTTCAGAGCTAGTGTGTAGTGGTTTATTTTATTTATTTATTTCGTGGGATTTATATCCCGCCCTCCCCGCAAACAGCAGGCTCAGAGCGGCTCACAACACAAAATCAGTACATACAATATCCATTAAAATAATTAACTTCTACCACAAGATCAGCAGCGTTACAAATTTTCTTCACAGGTGTATCAGAACTGTGCATTCACACAGGCTGGCAGATAACTTGCTGGCAGATGGACTTGGGCCAGGGCTAAGATGTATACATTAGGTGGCCCCTACTTAAAGGCCTGGTGGAAGAGCTCCGTTTTGCAGGCCCTGCGGAATTGTAATAAATCCCACAGGGCCCTGATGTTCTCCAGGAGCTCATTCCACCAGTATGGGGCCGCCACTGAAAAAGCCCTGGCCCTTGTAATTGCCAGCCGTGCCCCCTTCGGCCCTGGCAGGACCAGTCGGTTTTGGGATCCAGACCGTAGTGCTCGCTGGGGAACATATGGAGAGAGGCGGTCCTTCAGGTAAGTAGGGGTGGTCTGAGGTAAGATCGGCAGATTCTAATCTGGAGAACCAGGTTTGATTCCCCACTCCTCCACATGAAGCCAGCTGTGTGACCTTGGGTCAGTCACAGTTCTCTCAGAGCTCTCCCAGCCCCACCTACCACAGGGTGTCTGTTGTGGGGAGAGGAAAAGGAGACAATCATAAGCCACTCTGAGACTCCTTCGGGTAGTGAAAAGCAGGGTATAAAAACCAACTCTTTTTGTTCTTCTTTGTTCTTATATTCACACTGGTATCTGGCCCCAGAATTAAACCAGACTTTCCCCCCCTCCCTGTATGCTTCAGTCAGAATTTCTGCTTTGCTTTCTGTTCTATTTTCAGAACACATTCATGATTATCCAATTAAAAGGTTGTTCAGAGTTTTTGTTCTTTTTTCTTCTTAAATTCCCCTCTTGCTTCACCACTTTGAAATCTGCTCCAGCTAGAGAGAGGGAAGTGGCTTTGTGATTGATGCAAGGGTCAAACAATCAGTGCTATGCACAGCCCTGTTTTGACTAAGGGGGAGGTTGTGTAGGAAATCTGCAATACAACATGGCGGGGCGGGTTCTTGGTGAGGTTTTCCCCAAGAATTGGAATTCGCATGTTGCCAGGCCCACAGGGGAAAATGGGAGGGAATCAAACTGGCTTACAATTTTTGCGACTCTGTTATGAATGGCTTGAATTAAAGGTAGTTTTATGCTCTTTTAATTTTGCATAAGGCGTGACTTCATTTTTAAAAAATCTGCTGAGTAGGTATAAGCAACCCCCCACCCCAAAAAACAAGTTTTTATGCACAGCAGGTATATTTCTATTTAAAAATTTCACCATTTGGCTTTTTTAATATATTTTTTTTCTTAAACACAGATCTGTATATCTCAGCAAAACCTTTAATCTGAGACTTGAATTGTTGTTTAGTTATTGCCAATTTAAAGAAAACAAACTGTCATTCATTTTTACTCCTCCCCACCATAAAATTTATGTGCCTGGCAATATGTGAATTCCAGTTTTTTCAGTGAAGATCATCAGAGAAACCCATGCCCCAATATTGCACCACAAATTGTCCACAGAACCACAGTTTTTTACCACTTGCTCTTCCACTGGACACGCAAGCCAGCCAGTGGGCAATATGCATAGCCAACTTCTTTATTTATTTATTTATTTTGGGATTTGTATCCCGCCCTCCCCGCAAGCGGGCTTAGGGCGGCTCACATGGGCCCACGGCCAATCAAACATTAAAACATGTAAAATCATTAAAACATTCATATAAATATAATACAATAAATACATTAAAAGATATAAAAGCTTCCATAGTATCGTTTCTGATGGCGGCTAGATGGCAGGCATACGCCCCCCCCCCCCCACTGTACAGGACCGAGCAGGACCAGGGTCATCATAGATGTTAAATGATGGATGGTATCATCGGTGGCGGCCCCTATTTAAAAGCCTGGTGGAAGAGCTCCGTCTTGCAGGCCCTGCGGAACTGCATTAGATCCCGCAGGGCCCTGATCTCCTCTGGGAGCTCATTCCACCAGATAGGAGCCGCCACCGAAAATGCCCTGGTCCTTGTCCTGGCTAGCCTGGCGTCCCTGGGGCCAGGAACGGATAATCGGTGTTCAGACCCCAACCGTAGTGCTCTCTGGGGTATGTATGGAGAAAGGCGGTCCCTAAGGTATGTTGGACCCTGGCCAACTTCTGCTGCAAGGAGGAAGAGTTTCCCGTAAAGAACTTGTATGTGAGTGTACTGTCTCAGAGGGGTCACAGCTGAAGGCTTGTACATCTGTACACAGGTCGTCTTCTTGAATATGAAGCGGTGAGATCTTCTACGTTTTATAGTTCCCACTGAGCACAGCTCTGCTTTAATGACATTAATGCACAAAACAGCAGGTTAGTCCTGCTTTGAAGAAAAGATATAAAAGCTTTATCATTAAACAAGGACTGCCAACATTTTTTTCCTCTGGATATTTAACAGATGCCTGGTAAACTGAAATGCAGAAGGTACAGTATTTCCAGCCATTCCATGGCTCTGCTAGGAAGAGGAAGTTTCGCCTATTGAGTTTCTTCAGTTTATGTACTGAATTCGTGCCCCCCTCTCCTCCCCAGTGGAGACCCAAAGCAGCAGACATCAGTGTTCTCTTCTCTGTGTTATTCTCCCAACCACCCTGCAAGTTAGGCTGAGTGTGTATGCCTGGCCCAAGATCACCCAGCCAAGATTCCACGGCAGAGTAGAACACCTACGCCTCAATCCAGAAGTAGCCACTGGACTGCAAACTGTGGCATATGAATAAGGCCTAAAACTGCCCAGATATCACCTCTTGGGTTCCTTGGAGACTTAGTAACAATTTTTCCTCAAAAAAAGAAACAGAAAAACAAAATAACCAAAAGAAACTCAAAAACTCTCATTGTTTTTGCATTGCTGCCAATAAAGCAGACTTTCTTTCATATACTATGTGCCACTCATGCTGTGGCGGGGGAGGGGGACCAATATGGCAACCACCAAACAAGTTATACATACCTAAGCGCCAGCCATACTCCCATGACGACAGCACTGGATAAAGGAATTTCTCCTCAGGGCTTTTTGTGCTTCTCTCTTTGAGGTAGCGCTGTCTGCCTTTGCCATCATGGGAGATGCCCTGGTACAGCAGTTGTGTTGTCTGTGGGGTTGGAGCCCTCATCTCGGGAAGGGGTTCCTGAAGACTCAGCCCTATCTTCTCCTCTGGTGGTTCCTGCTGCTGCTTTGGTGTCGTTCTTTCTTCACAATGGGGAAAGCTCATCTCCTTCCTGGTGGGACTGATGGGAGGCAAGAAACCTTTCCTTCTAGAAATTCCATTATCTGGCAGCTTCCTGGGGTATTTATGCCCATACTTTGCCTTCCAGTGGACCCTGCAAGAGGCCTCCTTGTTGATCAATTCTCTCCAGCCATCCTGCTCTCGTGTGGTTAATAGGCCCTCCATAGCCCTGGACAGATGACTAGAGCACAGCAATTGTTGTGTGCCTGGTATAAGTTAACGCTTCCTGTTTCTGGTGTCCAAGGAAACATGCACAAAAGGGCCAGGCTCAAATTACAGCTCATTGCTTCCTGCCCTCCTCCTGTTCTGTGCAGAAAAGTTGCAGGGGGGCAGGTTGTGTGTGTGTGAGATGCTCAAAACCATAGCAGGTCTGAGTCTGATGCTGTAATCAGCCAACAGGTGGAATTAGTTACTAGATAATCCAGTCAACCATCTATGCTGGCAGAAGCTGGAAAATCAAAGGGAAAACTGCAAAAAGAAACATTCTCCCTCTTCCAGCCAGCCTGCGCTGATCTACTTGCTCTCTGTGTACACTTTGTGAAACAGGGGATTTAAAGGCAGGGTGATTAAACTGAAATGGTTGTGTGGAAATTAGAAGCAAGTGTTGAATCTGAATTGCGCATAAGCAGGCGAGGGATTTATCAAGTCTGTGTTCTTCGGCTCTGTTGGAATCCACCCAAAGTCAACCAAAGCAAAACTCAGCAGAAGCCACAAAATGTTAGATTGTCTGTCATTTCATGTGGTGCCTGCATTCTTTCCCCGACCATGAAACTGGCCCTGTGCCCTGCTAAAAACCCACCCTGGGGTTTGGCTGTCTAACACAGGTCTCAAATAAATGAATGAGTTTTGACTGGTTCTCTGTGTCACATAAAAGCCCCCTCCTATCATACAGTGGCCATGGCAACCATAGAAAGGAAGTGCGGTAGAGGGGTTTGCGCACAGCATGCAATTACAGAGCGTGGCGCTGAATACATGCCAGTGTATAGTGTCTTTCTTTCATTTCCTTTAAAAAGATACCAAACAGGCCCTTATAAAGTAAGCACCTTGATTCTTTTTTTAAAAAAAGCCTTGAAAAGCACCAATAACAGCCTAGAATGTGAGCAGAGGGAGCTGTACAGAAGAGCCATTCCATACCAGCTATCTGCTATCTTCTTTCCTGCTTAACCACACTGCAAGAACTACCACACCCATAAGCGAAATTTGGGTTTCTGCAGATAGGACATAAATTAAAAGATACCAGTGGCAGATCTCCACCCTAGTTTCAAGAAACGCATACTGAGTAAATCAATATGAAGGAGAAAGTTGTATCCTGAATACATTCATAAACTGAACTTTGACACTGAGTTATGCCCGAGAGCGGCTTGGCTTAGCAAGAACCTTTAGTAGACAGGTACAGAAACTCCCCGCAGATCAGCCTACTTGGCAGCTGTTAGAAAATGTAACAGCCCTTGTAAGATACCACAGCAATTCATCTATGGGTGCTAGCAGCAAAATGTATCTTGTAGGTTCATAAATAATATTCTGAATTTGTTGCCAAAAAGGCTGGATAATAGGAGAGGTCCAGAATACATGTATGTGATCTCTCAAGTAGAAAAACGTAAGGGTTACTTAAAAGTGAGGGTGTACAGGTGAGGGTGAGGCGACAGCCCGTCTGATCAAACCCTTGAGGCTGATCTTGAGATAGAGAAGGAAATAAGGAAGGTGACTGAAGCAAATAATATCATTATACTGGGAGACTTCAGCTACCCTCACATTGATTGAGTAAACATGTGCTCGAGTCACGCTATAGAAATTAGATTCCTAGACATCATAAATCGCTGTGCACTGGAACAGTTGATCAGAGAGCCAGCCAGAGGTAGTGATCTTGGTTCTGAGCGGGTCTCAAGACCTGGTGAGAAATGTGGAGGTTGCTGCACCAGTTGAGAACAGTGACCACAATGCTATTAAGTTCAGCATTCAGGTCAATGGAAAGTTTCCCCTAAAGTCCAAAACTATAACATTTGATTTGAAAAGAGGGAACTTTACAAAAATGAGTGGAATAATTAGAAGGACGCTGAAAGGGAAAACAAGAGAATCAAATCGCTAGGGAATGCTTGGCAGCTATTTAAAACCACACTAATTGAAGCCCAGTTAGGATGCATTTCACAGGTAAGAAAAGGCACTTCCGTTTCTAAAAGAATGCCTGCATGAATAGCAATGCAAGTCAAGGAAGCTATAAAAAGTAAAGAGGCTTCTTTTAAAAAGTGGAAGGTCTGCCCCCAATAAATTGAACTGGAGGGACCAGAGGGTCTGGAAAAATAAATGTAAGTCAATAATTAGGTGTGCAAAAAGTGATTTTGAGGAGCAGGTTGCTAAAAGCATCAAGACAAACAATTAAAAAAAATTAAATATACCTGGAGCAGGAAACCAGCCAGAGAAGCAATGTGGTCTTTGGAGATTGCTAAAGGAAGATTGGGAGATGGAAAAACAGCTAGAAGATGATGGGGAGATGGAAGAGAAGCTTAATATTTTTTTTTCTGTGTTCACTGTGGAAAATGTGTGGCATATATCCATGCAACAGCCACTATTTTTAGGAAAGGAGTCTGAAGAACTGAGTCAAATTGAGGTGACAAGAGATGAAGTTAGGGTTGCCAGGTCAGGCCCCCAAATCAGGGGATCCCCTGCCCCCAACTGGGGAATGGCATCCCTAGATGAAGTTCTAGGCCTACTGGTGAAATAAATAACTGATAAGTATCCAGATCCTGATGGCATTTACCCAAGAGTTCTTGGGGAACTTAAATGTGTGACAGCTGATATATTAACCTGTAGATGTAACCTATCACTAAATTCAACCGCTGGACCAGACAACAGGAGAGCAGCAATTTTTACACTAATTTTTAAAAAGGGATTCAAAGGGGAACCAGGAAATAACAGGCTAGCCACCCTAATATCTGTCTGAAGCGAATGAGTAGAAACTGTAATCAAAGGTAGAATTATTAGGCACATAGAGGAACAAAGCCTGCTGAGGGAAAATCAGAATGGCTTCCGCAAAGGGAAGTCCTGCCTCACCAATCTTTTGGAGTTCTTTGAGAAAGTGAACAAGCATGTAGACAATGGTGACCTAGAAGACACTGTATAAGTGGACTTTCAAAAGGCTTTTGACAAGGTGCCTAATCAAAGACTCCTGAGTAAACTTAACCGTCATGGAATAAGAGGACGGGTTCTCTTATGGATTAAAAATTGGTTAAATAACAGGAAGCAAAGAGTTCTCACAATGGAGGGAAGTAAGCAGTGGTGTCCCACAAGGATTGATACTGGGGGAAGTGCTTTTTAATTTATTAATAAATTATCTTGAACTAGGAGCAGTAGTAGCAGTGAGCAAGTTTGCAGGTGACACAAAATTATTCAGAATAGTGTAAACCAAGGCTGATAGTGAAGAGCTCCAAAAGGATCTCCATACATTGGGTGAGTCCTATAAAGGAGTGCCTGCCTGTTTGGGGAGAAACTGTTGGGTACAGCTGCCACCTACTCTACTCCTCCCCTCCAACCCCTGGAAAAGGGAGTGCCTACCTACCTGCCTGTTTGGGGAGACTAATATGAGTTTTGATGACAGATTTGATGGTTTGAATTTACATTTCTTGCAGAATAGGTCTGCTGTCTCTCTTTTTTGAAACGCTAAGCTGCTTGAGCCCACACTGAGCTGGAAAAAAAAACAGGTTAAAAGTGTCTAAATAAAAATAAACCCCTCACAGTAGCACCATTACAGTTAAAATTAAGTAGCTGTAGATGTCCACTATAAACCTATAAAAGTACACATGGACACTCACAGATAAAATGAGATTTGAGGCAAGATTTTCTGGAATTTGTCACTAGTCATAGAACTTTATTGTTCCGCACTAACACTTGTGAAGTACTTACCATACCCCTTCCCCAACTGTCACAAACACTGGGCATAAAGTAGGTCCATGGCAGATGCGTTTTTATCATCTCAATGATTCTCTTGTATTTCACCACATTATTTACATTGAATGCCACGCCTCCTGCTTCAACAGAGGGAAAGACCACATGCGCACGTCACACGCATCGCTTCTACTGCAGACTCACTTTTTGTCATCATGTGAAACTCTGCATTTCAGTTCTTCTCGAACGCCACCAACGACAGGTGCAGGAAGAACACATAATTACTGCAAATTGACAAACATGAGCCAGGAATCAGCTCAAACTGAGAACCCAATCCAAATTAGTTTTAACATGCACATTTTATTTCATGAAGCAACACATTCATGGTTTTAATAAGTTATAAGATACAATATTACACTCTTGCATTTGTTCCAGTTTATTTTGCTTTTCCTTATAGTTTACAATGTAGTGAGTATTTCACATTAAGGCACACAGCACAGTAAAAAAAAATCCTTGTTACTCTACTCCCACAAGAAGCTATGCTCAGACTTAGTGCAATGATACACAACTACAAAAATAAAGCTGATCAGGTAGAAATCTCTTGCCAAACGGTGGGGAGGAGGAATTATTTCCACTGAGTTCCTTTTTCTATTAGGAACATTTTAAAGCTAGGAGAAAAAAATATCTACTAAAAACTTTGTCTTAAGCATTAGTTGTTGGTGTGGAATGTTCTTTAAAATAACCCTCCCAGTTGCGAAGATAAGGTATGTGCTTATTTTCCCTATCCCAAGCAATTAAGGGGATAAACACAGAAAGCAGTGAGCCATAGTGAATTCCTTGGACTAACCTTTTCACAGGACAATTTTTACTATTACTAGGATTACCCAAAGATTCATTTCTTAATAGTCAACTGCCTAGACTAGTTATCACATCAGTGGGTGAATAATGAGCCATGAACTGCGCAAGCCATGAACTGAGTTTTACTGGCCTATGTGGGAGCTGAACTTCTTTGTGTTATAACTGATGTATGAACCGTATAAGAGCATAAATAAATTTATGTTATATGCAGAAACAAGGAGTGATTACAGCAAGACCTACTGCAAGTTGTATCTGAAGTGTCACAACTGATGATGTCCTTGGGAACCCAGCAATATCAACTCAACCCACCCTCCGCCCCCAATCCAAACAACTATGGTTAAAGCAAGTAAGCACCGTAACCCACACAGAGCATTTCTGATGAAAACTGCCAGAACTGATTTCATAACCTTTTGGCTTGATATACCTGGGTTAACCAGCTGACCTAATACAATCTTCTACTTTCCCCTTAATGTCAACAGCCAAGTATTGTCTGTTTTAGTGTTCTGCTGCAAACACTATTTTGAGTTCACTGTTAGGTATTAAGTCAATCAAGTATACAAAAAGGCACATTAAGAACCAGTTTTATCTCATTACTTTACAAACTGTAAACTAGCAACAGCCTAAGTGATATTCTACAGCTAAATGTAAGAGTTTCCAGTCAAGAGTTCATCACAAGTCAGTAGTTTAAGATACCCAATTATCTAAGACAAATTCCAGTTTAACATAGCAATTCTAAAATCCATGAAATGATAGTGCCCTGCCATTACATGATTCTTGCACGTTGATTCAGAAAAACAGAATTTGAAGATGCCATTACATTTTATAACAATAATACTCCAGACAAAATGGAATACACTAAAAATAGTTACAGATTTTAATTCGGGTATGTTAAAATATGATCTGCATTCTGGAAAACACTATTTTTGAACAGAATTGTAGTTGTAGAAAAGCAGAACTTTGACACAAAACAATCTTCTCATGGAACAGTAACATGGAATGGGCTTCCAGGAATGTGCTCTTCACCCCACTTCACAGCCAGAATATAGTCACCCTTCTCCTTGACAACATACGTTACATTGTACTGCTGGTTGCCCAAGTGTTTCACAGATATTTCTTCACAAGGAGTTGTAGGTCCATGGACACCAACTAACAACATATTGGAACCTAGGGCACAACAGGAAGATAGTTAATACCACTTAAAAGGAGCAGAGCTTGACTCCAGCAAGACCCAACAGCTTCAAGCTATCTAAACACCACTCTTTTTTCAGTAACTAAGCAAAATACTCTGCAGTAAAAGAACCATGCAAGTAGACTGCCAATGCCCAGACTAGATGCTCATTCAGAGGCCACCGAGAATGGTACATTCTGTCCATGGGTGTTTAAGTGTATATCCCCCCAACCAGGGCTCTTTTTGTAGAAAAAGCCCAGCAGGAACTCATTAGCATAATAGGCCACACCCAACAGCAGGAACTCATTAGCATATTAGGCCACACCCCTGACAGCACAGCTTATTAGCATATTAGGCCACACCCCTGTGTTACCAGAAGAGTGGTCATCCAGCCACACACACCTTTTGCTTCTTATTCTGTTTACCTTGTTTGTTGTCAAAACCCAGGGCTTTTTTTGTAGCAGGAATTAATTTGCATGTTAGGCCACATACCCCGAATGTAGCCAATCCCAATGAATTTCTGCTGTTGGGTGTGGCCTGTTATGCTAATGAGTTCCTGCTGGGTGTGGCCAACTCAGGAGCCAGCCAGAACTCCGTTCCTGTGCGTTCCTGCCCCAAAATAGCCCTGCCCCCAACAATCCATTGTTAATGGCCATTTCCCTGTTTCGACACCTGTTAAGATCCTCCAGCTGAGCTTTCTACCTTTCCTTTAATCATTATAGACCAGTAGGATATCTGTATGCAGAATATCTGTACATTAACACTCTACACAATAGTAGAATCATAGAGCTGGAAGGGACCTCCTGGGTCATCTAGTCCACCCCTCTGCACAGTGCAGGAAATTCACAAATACCTCCCCCTCACACACACACACCCAGTGACCCCTGTTCCATATCCACAAGATGACAGAAGATTACAGTGAGGCAAGTTACCTGCTTTGCTGCTGTCTACAGAAAAGGAATTTTTCTGACCCACAAAAGCTCTTGAAAGCCCTGCTCCTCTGGAGGTTACTTTGCTCGCATCGGATGAAAATTTGGGAATGGCACTGTAGCAGGTATCTGTTGTTGACCTGGTCACAGACTCCACCATGATTGAGGAAGTTTCATTTGAGATGCCCGGGCTAACTAGCCGCTGACCTAAAAAAAGCAAGAGCATAGTTCCAACAGTACGGCTATATCTGACTGCTTCCAAATCAAAGAGATTTCAGAGCTACAAAAAAACCCCACAGATGTAAACCAGCAACACCCTCCTCCCTTCTGTACTTCTGGATCCCGCCGCCCCCCGGCAATATACATATTGGCAACCCTGGCTCACCAACCTTACCTGTCACTTTTGCCTTGAAAGGGCTCCCAGCTATATGATTAGGCCCTCCATATTTAATTCCAATTAGATAGTTTCCTGGAGCCATAGGTGTGTACATCACTTTGTAGCCCTCTGGAGCTTCCTGACAATCCATTTTGACCTTTGATGGACCCTCAATTGTAACTGCAAGGGTACCAGGCCCAGCTTTTGTAGTATTTATTGTAAATGCTGATTGTAACCCTGGAAGAACAGAGTGCAAAGACAGATGGGCTCAATCACACGTTTGGCAACTGTACACCAGTAATAGCTGTAGTAAGCCACAAGCTGACATTTATATCCCAAACAGTAGCCTCAAACGGTACTCAACACACACTGAACACTCACAGGAGGAACATGTCTGGCTACAATTCCTGGGCGGGTATGTTTAGACATGATTCCTCTTCAAGTCTACAGGCATTGAGCAATGAATAGAAACTTAAGGTTCGGGGGGGGGGGGGTGGAGCCACAAGAATTTTTTTAGGGGGGATGGGTTCTAACTCCCCGCCAGTAGAAAATGAGAAATTTGGGGGAGCATTGAAACAAACTCTTATCCTGTGAACTTACAGCTTTTTCAAGAATGTTTTTTGTTTAAATGTAAATAATTTGGGCAACAATTAACATGAGTGTTTAATGATAATAGTGTAAGCATTCAGTGTTTTCAGCGTTACAAGGTATAGCTTAATATCCAAACGTGCTGCTTAGTCCCACAGGGACTTTTATGAGAAAGTTTGTCTTTCAAAAATATCTGTTTTCTTCTGCTTACTACTGAATTTGTTTTCTGCCTTCAGCTTATATTTTTTTCCTTCTCTCAGATGGCAAAGATTAACGAAACGTGCTATGGTAGCACAAGGTACAGCATTTAGTAGAAACTCTTTCTCAGGTTATCAGGTATGCTTGAAATTTCTTATAGATGACATTTATACATTTAAATTACATAAATATGCCAAATAGTAGAATTTTGTATGCTAATGCATTATAAATTATTCCCCCGCGAAATGGGGGGGATGTTCCCTCCCCCATGGCTTAAAAATTCCCAGAAATTTTACATGTCTAGCATTGGCAACACTGAATAACCTTCAAGTTTCATAGCAAACCTGAAGCTCAAGCTTGCTGATTTCACAAGGCAAAAAAGGATGGGCAAAGATTGTGTAGAAGTCAACACCTGTTAACTTCAGTACATTTTGTGCATTTTCAAAGCTTTCACTGACAACTCTTGAGCAGCTGTTAAACAGATTCTAAGCTCATCTGACAATGGGTCAGATCCCTTTTGCCGAATCTCCTTTTGATGGAGAGAGACCACCTCAAAAGGAAGACTTTGGCAGAAGAGGGTTCGTGGATCCTAGCCATGGCCTCAATAGACTTTCAATGCTAATTTTTTAAAAATCTAGGGCTGCTTCTGGTCTGTCCCAGTACACAGGTTTTGTGTAGAAAAGCATCCAGCTGTGGCTTCTCTGCAAGCATACATCCCATTAAAAAAAGGTAAGCTACTGCTACCTGGACTGCACTGTTTTTATGGACTGTTAGCTGCCTCAGAAGCCTGCCTGAGAGGCACGACAAAAGATTTTAATAGCCTTGATGTGCAGAAAGCCACTTATTGAAAGTCAAAGAACAAAAACCCTTGCATTTATTCTAGAGCAATAAAGAGCTTATGTACCTTTTATATTCACTCCCCAGGTACAAGTCCAGGAGTTTAATAAACTGAATAGCATTTCACCAGCTTCACTTGAATAATGACAGTGTTACCAGCTAAGTGGTGACTCCATACTTTACGCAGAATATTTCAGGAAACACCTACTCATTCACATGAACTCAATATTCATTTCCTGCTGGGATCTTACTAACTAACGTCTATGAAAGCACCTTTGGTTGAGAGTAAGTGAATCTCTTGCCACAGGAAAATGTGCGTGCAAAATGATACATCACGTACTAGCGTAAAATGACAGGAAAGAGAAACTCAATTGTCCCTGTTGATTCAGGATGACACTGCAAGTGCATATTCATAAAACTCTGCAAATGTTTCTTCATCCAGTGGTATTTGAAAGACAGGCCAGATGACTAGCTCCATTTTTATAGCAAATGAATCCAATTGGATAACCAAGTTCTAAAAATAAACACTGTTTTCACGGCTGTCTAGAAACTACTACAGCTCTGACTGTGGTAGAACAGTCCAAAAAGCTGAGTCAAGTTGGCAGACAATATTCCGCTGGTAAACTGGCAGCTGATGTCTCCCTCATTTGCCAAAATCCAGTTGATTTAATTCAGTTTTTTTTCAAGCCTTTGGAGGAAGCAACGTTTAGATACCACTTCCATCTCTGAAGTGTTCTGTTAGACTTACATAGGCCACAGTTGCCCTGGATTTCTTGCTTGACAACACTGCTAACCTGAACTGGCATGTCACTTATGAGAACTGTTGCTCAAATTAGTTTTGGCATTTAGTTCTGCATCTTCCTGGATACTGGCTCTTTCCAGTTTACCGTCATAATTCAGTCTCAGAGCTACAGCATATATTAAGCAGTGAGGCCAAGCACTTTTTCCAGGGAAGAGGCTGATACATTTTCACAATTTACTTCTCAGTGTTCAGAGGAAAGGATTACCTGTTATGCCACTTTCAAGACCTGGACCGTAGGCAGTAACAAGCGCTGGGCTTTCCACTTGACCTGGCTCCCCCACTCTAACTTTGAAAGGACTGCCCACGACATGGCTCCCATTGAACTTCACATCAATAGAATGAATGCCATTTTCACGTGGGATGAAGCGAACAGCATACTTATCTGAAACACATATGCAGGCAAAGAATTCATTTCTTGAATTAATCTAGAACTCCCATGGCATTCTAACACAGAACACCTCACTTCCCAAACAAGGCTGCATAAGCATGTAAGTTTTACTTTAGATCGATTTAATCTTGAATCCTTGAGGGCAGATTGAAAAGCAACCACCACCATGTGAAGACCAGTGCAGACATGCTTAAAGCCACACTTGGCCCAGACAGACGAGCCAGCGGATGGTCTAATATTGCAAGCTGAACAGAACACAAAACAGCCTTTGTAAAGTTTGTTCACGTGGGTCTTCCATATAAGTGTTACACTTTAGCCTTCACATTTAAATTGTCTTTTAATGACAAAACATGTTTCTTGCCCTGACTTGGATAGCCCAGGCAAGCCCAATCTCGTCAGATCTCAGAAGCCAGGCAGGGCCGACTCTGGCAAGTACTTGGAAGGGTGACCTCCAAGGAATACCAGGGCTGGGATGCAGAGGCAGATAAAATCAAAGCCACTTTTCTGAAATGTCCTAGCTCCACTACAGGTTGCCAAGAAGTCACCATGATTTCCAGGCTCAAAAGCACACACATACACCCAGAAATTCTCCCCAAAATAAATGTTTCTTGTAGGAGAAGAAGAAGAAGAAGAGGAGGAGATTGGATTTATACCCTGCCCTTAACTACCCAAAGGAGTCTCAGAGTGGCTTACAATCTCCTTTCCTTTCCCCACCCCACAACAGACACCCTGTGAGGTAGGTCAGGCTTTGAGAGAGCTCTTTTGAGAACTGCTCTTTCAAGAACAGCTCTGACAGAACTATGGCTTGCCCAAGATCATCCAGCAGCTGCCAGTGGAGGAGTGGGGAATCAAATCCGGCTCTCCCAGAGTAAAGTCCATGCACTTAACCACTACACCAAACTGGCTCTCAATTGTAAATTAGCTTGTTCTCCCCCCACCCCCAAGCTAGCAGCAATAATAATCTCCTATGAGGTGGCTATTTGCAACAGTAGACAGCTAAAAAACTTGTTCCATAAGAAGTATACTACTAGTTATATTTGTATTTGTTTTTTGTTGTTGTTCAGTCATACAGTCAAGTCTGACTCTTCGCGACGCCATGGACGACATCATACCAGGTCCTCCTGTCCTCCGCCGCCCTCCAGAGTCTGCTCAATTTCATGTTCATGTATTTAAATAAAGAACAAATTAAACTAAGTTACAACTGAGGTCAGGAGTAGCTTAAATCACCCAACAAATGCCTCATTGGGATACCTCAGAGGAGAGGGACTTTCCCTCTCAAACCTCGCAATCCATTTATGACACAGTTCTAATAATGTAGCATGGAGAGGCCAATATCTTCAACTGATTCCACTCTTCTGTGCAGGACCAGAAGTGTAGTGGAACGGGAACATACCACTTCCTCCATGTGCTGTCAGTGATGGGGGGTGGCCAGGAGCCCAGTGGCCTGGGGGATGCAACAAAGGTGGGGAGAGAGAAGGTGGTGGGGAGGCCAGGAGGCATGCCTGAGCCAGCTCCACTGACATCAATGGGGGGGAGAGGCTGGAGAGCCATGGCAGCCATGGTAACAGTGGCAGAGTTGGGTGGAGAGAAGCTGCGATGGGCCTGGTGGCAAGGCTGGGATATGCATCTGACCCGGCTGCATTGGTGGTGATGGAGGGTGGCTGGGAGCTGCAGTTGCCGTGGTGACAGTAGCAGAGATGGGGGAGAAGCAGCTGCAGATCTGGTGGCAAGGCTAGATGTGCCTGGCCCAGCTTATTGGCAGCAATTGGTGCAGGGTGGCCAGTAGTCCCAGAAGCTGTGATGGTCCCAGCAGCACTGCCATTATGTGTGAAGTGAGCCACGGTGAGTCTGGCAGTATCACTGTTGTGGGGGGGGGGGGGGGAGCTGCAGCACTCCCAGCAGTGTTGCTGTTCACAAGGGGTAGAAAACTAAGGGGGTGGAGAGACCCCTTGCGAGTACTGTGGGTCCCCACTTGTGACAATATATATTGACTGGCTGTGTCAATACAATTCAGATGTATATCTTTATCAGAGAAGGTCCTCATATGGATAAAACCACCACTAGGACATTGTTCAATAATTTAAAAGTGTTGAAGATTGACTGGAACACGCACTTCAGATTCTGAAAAGAGGTTTTATTCAACTCTGGTCAAGACTGTGGTCCAACTGCTTGTGAAAAATAGCTACATGTATGTGGGTTCCGAAAATGGCCTAGGCAGTGACTGCAAGTCTATTTCTACCCCAGTGAAAAGCCTTTTGTTCAGTTGACTGTTAAGTCTAGCACAACATTTCCTACACATCCTTACCTTGTTCCAGTTCAGAAACATGACATTCTTCTACAGCGCCTATTGGACTATGCACTTTAGCATCAATCTTGCCCTTTGCCCCATTTAGCCTTATGGCAAAGGATGCTGGCTGGTTAACTTTCAACCCAGACTCCTAAGAATAAGATATTAAGGTTACCGTATTTTGTTTGCAAGATATACACTAAAATACTTCAATACACAATCGTCTCTAAAGATCGTAGGGCTTTTGTACCTTGATTAAAAAACAGCAAAATACTGACATGAATTATAGCAGACTTGTACCCAGTGGAATTTACATATGAAGAACTGCTTAGTTTCGCCATCTCCTAGACTATTTTGGTTTTATGTAACCTACATTTCAGCATGAGTCACCTAGAAAACACCATCCCCCTTCTTCCTTTAAGAATCAAACTAGGAATAAAAAGCACTGGATAATCTCCTGTAGGGCGGTAGAGTGGCACGTTCTCTTGATGAACCAATGTGCCTGGAAGGCATACACAACTTTGTCAGGTAGGAGGATTGCTAGGTATGGCTTACAGAAACCACATTTTGTTCCATCTATTAGACTATATCCAAGATGAGCCTCACTCAGTAAGTAAGCAGCACTGCTTTCCTAACAAATACCGGCACAGCAATTTTAAAAAATCAAATCTGTGTCGCTCCAGTCTTTACACTTCCCTATGCTAAGCCCGCTTTATTTTTCAAGTGAATTTCATGTCTCTAACAATAAAACAGTGCAAAAAAAATTCAAACAACATTTCTGAAAGCGTCCAAGTGCAGTGCTTTGTTTGGGGGCACAGCTTACCTGAAATGCCGTTTTACAGCCTTACCCTCAAGAGAGAAATAAATGGAAGATGAGCAAAAGCTTGGCAACTGGACCCCCCCCCCCCCAACACACAACCTGAGTGCTAGAAGGCCAGCTTCTGCAACAGCATTATCCTGTCCCCCACCCCTTACCAGTTTTATTTCCCTCTTTAGGGTTTAGAGCCAGCTTACAAAACATTACTGTCGGGAGTCTTTAAATGAAACACAAGAAAATCATCACTACCACAGCTGATTAACATCCTTGTACTTCACTACATTTTCAGATCATCTTTCCAGCCAAATCTCACTAAGAATCAAGCAGCAGCACACAGTCTGCTATGAAAAAAAGTAGGTCATCGAATGAATGCTGAAGTAAAGGGCAAGAATGAACTACCCAAATATGACAAAAGCCTACACAGACTAGCTGGGTGACGCTCAGTCAAAACAGAAGCAACTTGGAAGAGGGCTAGGATTTGGACATTTCAAAGAGTGTTCACTTGCATTAACTAACAGGAAAGCCACAAAAAAAGCAAATGGCTGAATATGAGCACAGGCATCTACAGATGAGAACTTCCCCTTGCCTTTGACTGCTGCTTAGGACCATTTGGACCACAAACTTGCGGTTGTGGCATCTGTGCCAGTGAGAATTGTTGCACTGTGTTCTCCAAACAGCCCCAATTCCTTCACTCATGTGCATCTCAGAACACTCCTAAAGTAAATGCCTTCACATTTGCCTGTGCGGAAGTAACAAGGCTAGATGCGTGCCTGCAAACCAGTTTATAATACAGCCATCACTTGTCACTGATCATTATCCTAAACTGTGGTACATAAAGAGGAAGACAAAATAATGATGGTAAAGGTACCAGGGTTTGCAGAACTACAGCTTTGTGCTAGTGTACAGCACAGTAGAAGCCAATAGCTTAACTGAAAATGTACTAGCCTCCCTCTTTCCTATCAGATGCCTTTCTGGGAAGTCCATACTTCGTTATACAGGGCCTTCTCCCAAAGAATAGCAGTAACTGAGTATTGTGAGAGCCCAAGAACAAGGATGAACTCAGCCTGTGGTAAGTTACTGAGATGTTTCCTTATGTCTCACCTGAAGGCTCATAACAGTGAGCCTACGAGCATCATCTGAAGGAGCTATCACAGGAACCAAGTAAGGACTTTCTGGAATGTGCTCATCGTTGAATTTGATGGACACTTCGTAGTTACCTGAAAGATACAAAAAAATATACAGTCTGTCTAAGGAGAAGTAGAAATGCAGTTTTGTTATCAGTTTTGATTTCATGAATGGGTTTCGACTTGTTGCATTAATACTTAAGATGCATACCCGGCTCTTGAGCAGTGTATGATACACCGCAAGATCCATCCTTATGGTCCTCAAAAGCAATTTCTGCCTTACTTGGCCCTTCAACGGCGATTGACAGCCCACCAGCACCAGCTTCTCTTGTCCAGATACTGAATTCAGCTGTTGGCCAACACACACAAAAACAGCAACTTACTTTCCTACCAGTTAACAGGCATGAGACACTAATCTCTTTCTTGTGCCACTGGGATTGTGCACATGGGCACACAGAGTCAGGGCAGCATTCCTGAACTGCATTCCAGTGGACCCAGTCTTCAGAGTTCAGTTCTGCCTTCAATCCATGTTGCTACTGTTCTTTTCACAACAGAATGTACAGACACAACACTACAGAATGTACAGACTCTCACACACTCAGCCCTGAATGCACATGTCTGGAAAAGGAACCTGGCAGAGGCCTTACCTGGGATGCCTGCCTCAGCTCTTTCGAGTCCTGGACCACCAGCTCTGACCTTATTGGCTCCTCCTTCACCGAGTGGCCCAACAGTGAACTGAAATGGACTGCCTGGCACATGCTGCCTTCTGTATTTCACTTCCACAGTATGGACCCCCATTTCTTGTGGTACAAAGCGGACACAATAGGTGTCTTTATCTTGCTCTACGACTTCAGCATCAGTAGATCTTCCTGATGGGCTAGTTACACAGGCTGATATGTCACCAATGTCTATTTCTAAAAGATAAGCGTCCAGGATTAGTGAGGAGCAAGGAAGATGTTTCGTTAACTAGGGTAACAGAACATTCTTGAATAGAGCAACGTTTCTTAATAGCTTGGTGATACAAATTGATATATGGTTAATGGAACAAAAGAGATTCATTTATAAGTTCCACTATTTGCGTTTCCATCCTACTTGCTGTTGGTTGTGCCTCAATGCAGATTGTATGGAACAACCTCAGTACCAAAGCAATACTCACTAACCCTACTGAAACATGCATGTAATATTTCTGAAGATTCCCAACACAGACAGATTTGAAAGCTTGTCATCTTATGTTAGCTGGGGTAATATAATAGGACACCAAGGTTCTCTCAGTGGCGTCAGGCACTTTCTGGCTATTCCTCTCCCACTCCATTTCTCCCCACCAAACCTGTGGAGGACAACCTACGCAAAAGCCCTCATTGAAACAGCTGAAGATATACATGCTTACTATGATTGTAATAACGTACCAAATAATAGAATTTTAGTCCAGTGATTGATTGAAGTGCTGGACTTTACTACAGCTGATCTAAATATCATGCTTATTAAACTGGAGTTCACTGCCAGGGAGGTAGTAACTGCAGGCATAAATAGCTTTCAAAGGAGGTTAGACAGATTCATGGAGGAGAGGCCCATCAATGGCTACTAGCCATGGGGACTGAAAGGAATTGCCATGTCTAGAAGGGGCAGACCTCTGAATATCAGTGCTGGGAGACAGCAGCAGGGGAGGGTCTCGGCTTCTGTGCCCTGTTTGCCCCTGAGGAAACTGGTCTGCGTGAAACAGAAAGCTGGGTCAGATAGACCACTGGTTTAATCCAGCAGGCTCTTATGTTCTTAACCTTAGACAAGTTATGGTTATAAACCATGTATACTGGAAGTACCAGTGTGAACAGAGACACCTTTCCCTGGTCTCTTGAAGTCAAGTGACATAGCATTTTTAATAGATGACCACACAGAATGCTAAGGCAACTCAGATATATGCTTCTCCTACATTTCTTTACTATATTAGTTTGTACAGGAACTCCAGTTGTGTAAGAGGGCTGAGTGTTTTACACAGCTCCCAATCGTAGTTTGCATGCTATTAAACTACACATACCTGGAATTTTTAAGTTAAGGTCACATAGGCTTCCAACAGTTGCTACAGAGGGAGCTCGCTGGGTACGTGTGATGCTTTCCTTTACCCTTCCTTCACCACTTATTTTTACAGTAAACGGGCTACCTGTGATTCGTAGAGACAAGACAATTTTGGCTTTATCACAGTAAGAAACACACAACAACATAGAGCTGGTCTTAAGTATTCTATTGCTGGCTGCAGAACACTACTTTTACAGCAGTTTACCCCATTAAGAGGGACTGGGCCACCATATTTTCAACTAAATATGATCACCAACTTACTAGTAAACAGTTGTAGCTAAGTTAGCTGGTCTCCTGCTTCATGCCAATGATCTCTGCCACTGCTAACTAGAACAGTAAGTTCTATACTATCAGAGATTCATTCCCTCAAATAAGTATTGGTTGCCTGGTCCTAAAAAACATAATCCTCACTATAAGATGCTTATTCCGTCCAGATGTTCCTTCCTTACATATCTTCAGAACATCAAAAACTCGACTAGAAACCTAGCCAATTTCCAGGGGCCAGCAGAAATGCAGCTCTTCCTCCAACTATACAGCTCTTTCTTTTACCTGGAATATGTTCATCGGCAAACTTAGTAGACACTATGTATACACCAGGCACAGTTGGAAAGTATGAAACTCTGCAGGTCCCATCATCTAGATCTTCTGTCTGGATATCTACTTTACTAGGTCCTTCAACTGCCAATGATATCCCACCATAGCCTAGAAAAAAGCAGCTTGAATTCATTAGGGTTCCAAAGCAAGTGAGCTTTAAATATTTAGAACAAAGTTGTCATGTTTCAAGCATTACATGTGAAGAAGTCATTTCATTAAATGTGAACAAGTTATTTCAAGCAGCAAAATCTACTCCACATTATGACACACATCTAAAAGGTACCCTGAGTTCTACAACCTCTTGCCCCAAAAACTAAAAGATGGAAGTAGATATTTAGTTCTTTTGGTGGAAATGGCCAATAGGCTTCAACAATTTCTAGGGCGTTGTATGGTCTACACAAATTTAAGCAGACTGTCAGAGTGGGCTAAATCTAGGAAGCTACTCTGTGTGAGACTATATGAAGCCCCAACCAAAGGGAAGACACCACAGAATGGAGATCTAGTACTGACCTGCATCTCTTGTATCTACAATAAAGTCACACATTTCAAAGGTGCGTCCTTCTACCAAACCACGTCCAGAAACTCTTGCTCGACTTGCATCGCCAATCTCAGACTGAACAACCATGATGGACACAGGACTGTTGGGAACATGACTTCCATTTTTTATAGTACTGACCCAGTGTTCTCCCACCTCCCGTGGGATGAATGAGATACCTATAAGGAAGAAGCAGTGGAGCAGAGAAATTGATACAGCTAGGTACTCCATAAAAAGGGCTTTGCTGAACTATATTCCCTCCACCCCTGTAAAAAAAAAAGTCACCATCAAATTGCAATACAGACCAGGAATTATTCACAAAAACCCTCTCTACTCACAAAAACCCAAGAGTTTGGGTGTGGTCCTTGGTACTTCCTTATCTAGGGAGATCCAGACCATGAACGTTACCATGCTGGCGTTTTACCAGCTGCATCAGGCTAGACAGCTGGCCCCTTTCCTGTTTCACCCTGACCTGGCCATAGTAATCCACACAACAGTCACCTCCAGATTGGATTACTGTAACTCGCTCTATGCTAGCCTGCCCTTGAGACTGACCTGGAAACTCCAACTGGTCCAGAATGTGGCAGCGCGGGTCTTAACTGAGACACCACAGACCGCACATATCCAACCTGTGCTGCGCCAGCTGCACTGGCTCCCAGTGGAGTAGCTGATCATCTTTAAGGTTGTGGTACTGACCTTTAAAGCCTTGAGTGATCTGGGACCCATGTATCTTCAGGACTGCCTCCTCTGGTATGCCCACCGAAGAGCTCTACGCTCTGCCAGAAATAATCTACTGGTGATCCCTAGCCCTAAAGACGTCTAGCTGTCTTCAACCAGAGCCAGGGCTTTTTCAGGTTGTGGAACAATCTGCCAAATAACATATGTGCCCTGCAGGACCTTATGTAATTCCATAGGGCAAGTAAGAGAGAAATGCTCCACCAGGTTGAGAACAGCAATGGCTACCATCTTATCAGGCACTCCCCTCCTCCCCACACCTTGCTTTCTCCCACTTATGGGACAGTAATACATATTGTATCTACTCTGGCACTATTTGATGTTCTTCTAACTTTAACTTAACTGTTTTGTTCTTGGTTTTATGTTGTATTTTTTGTTGTTGTCATAGTCTACCACTTGAGAACTATAAGCTCAGGGAAGGGCGATATATAAACTGAAACAATAAATAAATAAATTAAACTTTAATAGCTTCCAGCTCTTGCCCTGGCCCACAAGTTTATTAATTAATGTCAGCGGAGAGATTCCATTTTGTACAGACTAGTCACTGTTTCAAAAGCCACTGCAAATATAATGTCCTTCCTAAAAGGCTAACTTACCTATGTGGTTATTGGGTAACCTTTTCAGAAGACAGGGCTCATCACGGCCAGATGGAGCTTTAATACTGGCTGTCAAGAGGCTAAGATCGGTCTCATTAATGTCCAACAAGAAGTCAGCAGCAGAGCCAAGTTTAACTTGGGAACGCCTCCTACTATCATCTTGATAAAAAAAAAACAACAACAACAATCCCCTATTAGAACAACAGCCTTCCAACAGTTATTTGCTCATTACGGAATGATCAACGTTTTACTGAAAATTTAAAGTGCTGTTCAGTTCATAAAGACAATACAAACCACTGAAAAAAACTGTGTTGAGGCAACATGAATATCTACTAGTCAACCGGCACAACATTCTACTCCAATGTCTCCCGCATGGAAATCTCTACTTTAAGAAACCAGAAAGCAATATGTGCAAGCCTTGCATTAGTATTCCAAATTCAAAGACCTATTGCTACCAGAATTTATATTAAATCAAAGCTATCTGGTCAGACAGCACATATAGATAAAGCAATTTCCTTCTCCATGAGGTCAAACTGTCAATCCTTAGCTGGGATTTACAAAATTATAAGCAGCCAATGCCCTATGTCAACGATTATTTTCTATGTGAAATTGTATGAAGCACCACATTTCAAAAATGCAAGCTTTTAATCTTTTCCTCATTCCCAACAAGTCAATTTTACAAGGTCTGCTTACCTGTGATTTTGGCAGTAAATGGGCTTCCTGGGATATGCTTGTCATTGTACTTCACCAATATGCTGTAGTCTCCTGGAAGTGTTGGCAGGTATGTGACTGTACAAGTGCCATCCTTATTATCAATGCAACTGATCTCTGCTTTTGAAGGCCCTTCAATTGCCAAGTCCAAGCCACCTGTCAAAATGGAAACATGCTACTGAATTAGTTGTTGCAGCCTTCGACAACATGCTACTGAATGTTTTTCAATTTGCCTCTTCAGAGATCAGCAGAGACATTTGGGGAGGGACCATGGTTCAGTGGTAGAGCATGTGATAGGCATGCAGAAGGTCCCAGGTTTAATTCCTGGTGCCTCCAGTTAAAAGAACCAGATAACTGGTAATGTCTCAGTGCCCGAAACCCTGGAGAACCACTGACAGTCTGAATAGACAATTCTGCCCTTGAAGGACCAAGGGTTTGATTCAGTGTAAGGAAGCTTCATGTGTGTTCATGTGCTCAATACTGAACTTCATGTTCAGATTAAGAGCTGTTTGTTGTTCCAGATCTGTGGGACAGTTCTGCAGACAGCAATAAGACTTGCCTTCTATACTTAGGAACGATTAATGATTTGAATACAAAGAATAAGATTCCCTTAAAAAGTTCTTTAGGGAATAAGAAAGTGACTTGTTAATCTTTATATCAAAGTGAACATTTCTCCTAGGATATGGAGCAGCAACAAGAGCCTTGTATTTGGATGAGGGAGCCCCAGACATAAATACATGCTTGGTCATGAAACTTATCCTGTTTTGGGGGGAAAGTCTTCAGGCTTAATGGATCACTGTGGTATCAGACAGCACAGCTGCAATGCAGAATGTAAAAGGTGCTACAGAAATACAGCTTAATCATATGAATTAGGCATATCTAGTTCTGCCTAGGACTGGGTTGCAAACAAAATTAGCACATGACTAAATCAAGGGTCACTTTTGAACAGGTTAATATGCCATTGATGTTGCTAGGAAAATGCAGCAAAAAAAATTATAGTAAGTTTCAGCCACCCTACTACAGTCTGAGGTATTTGTCCTGCAATTCTAAGCATGTTTACATGGAACGTAAGTTTCACCTAAAGTCATGGGATTCAGTCAACATAAAACGGATTTGACATCAGGCAGCTAGACACTTACCTTCACCAGCATCTTCTGTGACTATGGTGAAAGTTGCTGGCTTGTTGCTTACACCATAGACCAGGCCGGGTCCATAAGCAGTCACATTTCCACTGTTGGGATAGTTCACATAGAACTGTAGAGGGCTCTCTGTAAAAAGGATCAGAGAGACACTGAGAAAGCACTTTAGTTATTTTAATGTTTTGGCTGATTTGTATAAAGCCTCTCAAAATATGGAGAAAACATGAATGTGTTTGAGTGTATTCAAAAGTTTGTGGAGGTCTTAGTAACTTAGATCTTTGGCATTGGTTAGTGCCCTTTAGCATTCCATAAATCGAGGAAATTTTAGCATTCTGTAAGTCCAGGAGATGTTTATAAACCACTGCATATAAGAACCACTGTATGGCATAAGGCTTTTGATATACTTTAAAGCATACTTCTCTGTTTCCTATTGTCTTTCACCATTTCCACTAGGTATAAGCTTTTGTGTGCTTGCACATGAAAGCTTATACCTCAAATAAAACTTTGATGGTCTTAAAGGTGCCACTGGATTCAAATTTTGTTCTGTTTCTTCAGACCAACACAGCTACCCACCTGAACAATTTACACTGTGATTCTTTTCACAGATTAAAGAAGAGTTTGGGGAGAAGCCCGAATACATTACACACGCCATGTAACTTCTTATTCAGCTTCCCAATAGTATTTCTCACTAAAATAACGTAATTACAGGCTACAGTGTGATACTGAAAAGACCACAAAACTGGCCAAATCCATTTTAAACCTGGTTTTAGGCTGTAAAACTCACTAAGAACTCCTACTGTCTCCATTCCTGTTTCACAAGACATAATCCATGTAAGGTAAAACCAGCACAATTTCACTGTATTGATGGTGAAATGTGCACAAAGAGAATTATAATTGTATTGTTCCTACAACATAAGTGTTATCAGTTTGCACTCACCTGGAATATGGTTACCTATGTACTTGATGTGCATTTCATGCAACCCAACCTCAACAGGAGCATATCTAACTGTTACTGTGCCATCTTTGTTATCCACAATTTCTGGAGTAGCAGTCTTCCCTGAAGGCATGTGAACTTCCCCTGGAATAAAAAGAAGGAATATATTGGAAATGCTCAAAACTACTTCTCAAAAATAAGGCCCCCCATTTCCATACTCAGCATTTCCATACTCCATCTTGTATGGTGGCATGGTCCTTCTGACAACCACTGCTCAGCATAAGGATAGGCCTGCATTTATTGCAAGGTATTTACAGAACATTCTGCCCCCATTAAGTCCTGGACTTCAAAAAAATATCCACTCTTTACACAGCAGGCATAACTGAAGTTCTTAGGTAAGCCATATGCTTCTAGTTGAAACAAATCTTAAAAAGCAATCCAATAAAGAAATAAAAGCAGGCAAGGTTAGGGTCTTTCAGACAAAAAAAGCATTTATTGGGATGAACCCAGAAAATCTTGAATAGTGTTTTGCTTACAGCATGGATCTTTCCACCTTGCCCTTCCTCCTGTAGCCCCTGAAAAACTGTTTACAGGGGTCATGCGATACTTGAGATACAGCACAGGGGGACACAGCTCAAAGGAAAAACGGAAACCATACAAGAATGAACACACAGTCCCTTGGGCGAGCAGAAAGCCTTGGCCTTATCCAAGAGCTACTCTGAAGCCAACCTATTATTGTAGCGATTTTTTGCCATCAAGTCGCAACTGACCTATGGCGATCCTGTAGGATTTTCAAGGCAAGAGACATTCAGAGGTGGCTTGCCATTGCCTGCCTCTGCACAGCAACCTTAATGGTTGCTCATTAAAGTACTAACCAGGACCAACACTGCTTAGCTCCCAAGATTGGGCTAGCCTGGGCTATCCAAGTCAGGGCATGCAATTATTCTAGCCATGCAATCGTAGAAATCACCTCTTGATTACGTTTCACTGATCCAACCTTCCCCCTGCCATATATGGTGGATTTAGAATGCTCTTGAAGGTATTGCCCAGAACAGTGCACTTCAATCTGCTGTAGAACAAATGACCAATAAGTAGCTAAGCCAAGAGTACTGGTCCCTGGACGAACAATAGTGGAGGTTTACTGAAGAATAATTTTAAATTTCTTTCTTTCTTTCATAAGACTAAAATAAAATTCCTCTATGGAAAACATGGCAGGTAAAATCAGAGTTCTGTAGAACTGTAGGCTGAAAGTAATTTACCAGTTATTTCTCCTTTTCTAACTGCAAAAGGAATGACCATATCAAAGGGTTTAAACCCTACGCCGTTCATGTCCCCAGGAACGTACGGTTCTTCTGTGACCTAAAGCAGAAAGGCAGAATGCATAAAGTGACACCAACAGGAAGTAGTCTGTGCTTGACTAATTAGAACAGTTCAGACAGCTGCATCCAGAAGACAGGTATCATTCAACTGCAGAGAACGACAACATGGAAATCCACTCCCACAGGACAACCATTCATGCTTGAAAGCGAAACAATACTATTCAATGAGAATGTTTTTAAAGACACAAATGGAGCATATGATGAAGATGCGACACGCTTTGTACAAACAAGGAAGAGTGCCATCTAAAAGTCTGAAACTGGTCGTGGCCTAGAAGAAAGTTATTTTTGAAGTAACACAGAAACCAGAACATACAGCCAGAAAAGTTATTCAACAATAATTTTGCAACAATAATCCCACTGAAGTCCAGAAGATGCTGCTTGCCATTTTATGGGAGAACAATCAGATATGCAATTTTTTAATGGTAACAGGATCACATTTCCCTTTAAATGATTGTAATGTTAGAAGTTGTTTGAGAAGTTGTTAGCACAGCAATGGAGGGAGGTTTTGAATCAAATCTGAACCCCACAAGTAGCATTTTGATCAGTGATAAGATATGACCAAAGGAAAGCAAGCGTAAGCAATCCCAAGAGGCAGACCATTTCTTGGATGGAATATGGAAGGAAGTGTAAAAAATTGTGTACCCAGGGTTGGAATCCAGGGGGACAGGCTGCATTTAGTGGCTCCTGAGATAATACTGCAACTTCATCTGCATCTGTAGCCTGGTTAGTGGCAAAAGGTATAGTTTAAGAAACACCTACTTCATATATTTCATAAAGAGCACATCATGTCAGATTAAGTGTGTAAACGACTCTGGGATGTATCTTACCCTTGCATATGCAAAACAGTGGTGCCAACCATGTCAACAGTAGGATGCCAAGTCCAAGCAAACCACTGCTCTACTGGGGGGGGGGGGGAGAGTTAGCACCACAGCCCCCTGCAATGTTTCAATGAACAACATGGTTCACCCCTTCCCTGCTTCTTACTTCCATCTACAACCCTACCACTTCTTGATGGAGGGGCAAGCATCAGCAAGTATTTAAAGGTAAACACCTTTCTGAGCAACCAGATTTAGATTTGGATAATCGGTTTCCAAAGAGGAAGACCTCACTAAACTCTCCCTCAGCCCACACTGATAACTTCTCTGAAGGCCCAATGTCCCTTAAGAACATAGGAAGAGCCATGCTAGATCAGAACAGCAGTCCATCTAGTCCGGCATCCTGGCTCACACAGAGACCAACCAGTTGTTCTGGAGGTCCAACCATGGGGCATAGAGGCTGAGGCCTTCCCCTGATTTTGCTTCCTGGCACTGGAATTCAGATGATGACTGCCTCTGAATGTAGAGATTCCCTTTAGTCACCCTAGCCAGTTGCCGCTAACAGACCTGTCCTCTATGAATGTATCTAATCCCTTTTTAAAGCTATCTATTCCTTGAGCTCATCTGGAGGTTCAGCAGGAGAGCGCAGCTATCGTATACCCTTGACCGAAGAACGGTTCACTCCTTCTATCTGGGATGGTCATCCTCTTCGACCGAGCGTGCCGCTTCAGGAGGGACACACATGGAGTAGTGAGGGGGGTAGGGGACACCTAGCCCACCTAGCCAGCCAGATCAGCCGAATCATCCCTGGCGATCAATGGGGTGATAGATGTTGCAGCCAGATCCACCCTCACATCCAAAGCTATCTACGGCCATCACTACACCCTCTGGCAGTGAATTCCACATTTTAATCACTCTGTGTACAGAAATGTTTTCTATTGTCCCTCCTGAATCTACTACCCATCTGCTTCATTGGGTGCCATCGAGCTCTAGTATTTTGGGGGAGGGAGAAAAAGTATTCCAAATGAGGCTGCACCACAGATATAATACACGGGCATGACAATATCGGCCATTTTATGTCCAATTCCTTTCCTTCTTTTAAATCCCTAAAAATAAGTCTATATGCAATGCGGTATATATGCCATGTGTTCAAATGGCAATAGAGTTCTAAAGTCCTCAGTCCATTGTGTTCAATCCCTTTCCTAATAGCCCCTAACACAGAGTTTGCCTTCTTCACACTGCAGCACACTGGGCTGACAATTCATTGAGCTTATCTACTATGACCCCAAAATCTTTCCCCCCCACCCCAGTCTCAGAAAGTTCAGACCCCATTAGCCCATACTTGGTCAGGATTTTTTGCCCCAATGTGCATCACTTTACACTTACCAACACTGAACTTCATTTGCCACATTGTTGCCCACTCACCCAGGTAGTGGAGGTCCTCTTGGAGCTCTTCAGCGTCAGCCTTACTTTTCACCATTCTGAATAGTTTTGTGCCATCTGCAAACTTGGCCAATATACTACCCACCCCCAGTTCCAGATCATTTATGAACAAATTAAATAATACTGATCCTTGTGGGACCCCACTGCTTACTTCCCTCCATCGTGACATTTATTCCTACTCTTTGCTTCCTGCTTTTTAACCAGTTTTTAATCCATAAGAGAACCTGTCCTCTTATCCCATGACTGCCAAGTTTACTCAGGATTCTTTGGTGAAATACCTTGTCAAAAGTCTTTTGAAAGTCCAAGTATACAAAGCCCAAGTACCATCTAGTTCCAACTCTAACTGTATTGAAGGAAGGTAACTTGGAAGAAAAATCTGGACTACGTTCATGGTCCTACAGTTAGATACCTTTCCCCAACTGGAATTACGTGCAGACCGATACTTGTCTCTATCCAACTAGGAGATCCCCAGTTGCACAACAGGGCACCCACTAGTTCATTTATAGGAGCACGATACTCTTAACAGCAGTTGGCAATTGGTGGCCCAGGGCCAGATTGGCTCCCAGAATGGTGCTGCCAAACTTCAACAGCCAGAGACAAGAGAAGCAACTGTTTTGGCAGCAGCAATGAACTCAGTGGTGTGTGTGTGGTGGAGGGAAGACCTTTGCTTCTCACTTCTCAAGGTACCCCCTGCAGCCAAAAAGCCTGGTTACTAACAAGAATTCAAAATCCATTTTTCTTACCATGACAGTGAAGGGGCTGTTTGGAATGTCCACACCACCAAAGCGGACATAAATGACATAGGTTCCTGGTTTAGCGGCTGTGTAATAAATGTCATATGTCCCATCTTCATTTTCAATGACCTCTGCTTCAGCTTCTGTACCATCCGGTGTCAGGACAGTACAAGTCACTTTACCCTTCCCTGCAGATTTAGCATCTACTACAAAGCCAACTTCTTCTCCAGTTTTCACAGTGGCTGCAATGCCAGGACCTGGAAGGGAATCAGCATTGCAAGGGTTAGAGCAGCCTTCCACACCCTCAGCCAAGAAAAAGGGATACCGTTTCCTTCTGGAACTCTACATCATTAAACATCACAAGCAAGCCATAACCCCAGCTCTGAAAGAGACAAGACCTTGCTCTGAAACATTTGTGAACAAGCAAGCCCAACACACTGACCTCCCTTTGAACTACAGCTCAGGTGTTCCCCTGCATGTGAAAGTAGAAAAGTTAGGAGGGGGCACTGAACTGCAGCCATCATGCTCCATTTCTTGTGAATTAGGCATTCCTACTGCCAAAGAGTTTTACTGCAGCCTTTAGAGATTACTTTAGGACGGACATCCAGAGGCACTGGAAGCATTTTATGGCAGAAGTCAAGTGGATTAACTAGTTATTCTACAGGTGGGTAATGCGTTGTGAAATGAGGTTTATTCTGGCACAGACTACTCTGTTACAGAGAACCACTGGTACAGTAGTAGACATTCTTACATATAATCAGTCTTCCTTTTGTCATAACCCACAGGGTTTAGTAACCTTCGTGGGAGTTAAACATCCCTATTATCATATTATGTTCCTATTAACCAATGTCTATTGCCATGGGAGTTTATAAAGACAGTAGTAACACCCTGTAGTAACTTTCTCCTTTTGAACCTTTTATGACACCTTAATCCCTTAAAGCTAACCAAGGATCACATGGCAAGTGAAAGGTTAACTGGCAACACATGTATGCAGACACCGCTTTAGTAAAAAAGAGGTCAGCAGAAATTTTTTACTTCTTCCTACTCAGTGCTTTGCCATAAACTCCACAAGTCTGTATCAGGCAGTGACTACTGTAGAAGCCACCTCTGACTTCAGACAGGCAGGATGATGCCTTGCAGTCTTGACTGGTACACTTGCTGCCCATATGCTCCAGTGCTTGAACACGTCCCCCTGCATGCATATACAAGACTGGCACAAGGCTCTGCAAACAGAGCAAGCAGCCAAGAGATTAAAGTCTGTTCTCAGCATCTTTTGCCTTGCTCAGGCAGTACCACCCCTTCTCAGGGAAGGGGGTGATCTTTGCCTTAGCTGTGCAATAAAGCTCCTGCATCGCCAAAATCATCCCACTTCCTCAGTAAGGTATTTACCCTGCCAAGATGCACACCTTGACTGGTTTCACAAGCCACTGTTCGGGCTACCCTTGACTGCACCACACACTGAACACAGACTGTCCATAATCTGAAGATCAAAATGTTCTTCAGTGGAGACTTACCACAAGTTCTGTTCCAATTATGAGACAGGAACAGCAAGCACTGATGTTTTAGCCCAATTCTTATAGTCAGTGTGTTCGTGTCAAGTTTCAATTTGAAGACGGGTTTTAATATGATTTGCCTAGTTCCTATGCGCTAGGCTCACTTTTTACTTAAGCAGTGCCAGGGAAGTTGGAGCAAGGGATGCACAACCTTACCTGTTGCCAGGCACTTGCTGGCATCTCCTGCTGGTGTTACCCGGATTCGATATGGAGAAAGGGGAATATCATCTCCACCATATTTAATAGCAACTGAATAGCGACCAGTCTTGTCTGGGATGTAGGTTACAATGTATGTCCCGTCATCGTTGTCGTGGATGTCAGCCTTCTTTGGTTTGCCTTCTTGGTCCTGCGTGTCAGAAGTGAAGTCACCATTAAAGGAGAAGCAGGGTGAAATATCTAAGCTCACAAGAGTTTTCAGAAATTTATGGACATTAAGTTTTTGAGGAAGATCCAGCAGCTGACACACCAGAGGCTCATTTATGGTTTACACTGGATCACTGCATCACAGGGCTGTTGTTACCTATGAAACACTCCAAGAAAAAAAATCTTACACCAGTCAGACACTGTAGCCTCTGGGTCTTGCAGAACAGTAATGCACAGAGTGCTTTGTGTGCCAGCAAGGACTGTGCAAATGAGATGTGGTTCTGGCACAAGGCACCAGCCAGTTACCTGTCTGTCTCCCCCATGCTATATAAGAAGCCCCCAAACATTAAGAACATCAGTCCATTTTTAGTGAGGACCACTATTTCTTTGAACACACAAAGCCACTCTTAAACATAAACTGATGATATTCTGAAGACACTAGTCCAATGAGACCCTTGCAGAATAACCCTTGCAGACAAATAATAGCTGTGTAAGAATTGTTTGGATATGAGAATATTTGGTAGTCTCTGTAAAACCTAAGATACTATTTTGCTTGCTATCATCTCTCCCATAAAGTGGGGTGTGGTTTGTTTGTTTTTGACACTACTGTTCATTAGACAAGGGATACAACATGCATTCAGATGCTAAAGCAAGCTGCTTTGATTCACTGCAGGGGTTAACATACCTCTAAAACCAGTGTCTGTGCTGCAATTTTTTTTTTAAAGAAAGCTGCCCTGAAATAGAGCACTGAAAAGACTATGATTATCTCCAAAGCATGTACTGGCCCCTCCAGAAAACCTTGTGCCTACTCCTTTACGGTGGAAACTGCTGTCTAGCCTAGTTTAAAATACTTGAAAAAGCCAAGAATTGCTCACTTTATCAGGCACTCTAAATCCACTGCATCCTTTATCAGAATACACAAGTTTTGCCTGAAAGTAATTCAAAATAAGTACGCTATAGTGCTCCTGCTATATTTTGGCAAAAAAACACACACACAAATGCAACAGATACTTTTGAGAAAAGTCTTGGGGCACCGCCCTATGGAAAGCTGACCTGTCCTATACGAACTTTAACTTTTACTGATTGCCTACAACATATCAGTAAGCAGTCTCCTAGCTCACCTACTACGCTTAGTGACCTTGTTCAGAAAGTGTCCACATTTAAGTAAAACCCATAAGAGATAAGATGGCTTACACTTATGTTCACTGAAAGAAGTCCTTGGCCTGCATCTTTAGCATCAACCGCAAACTCAGCAGGGACGCTGGCTGGAATTCCATAGGAGCTAAGGCCTGGCCCATTAGCAGTCACTTTACTGGCATCGTATGTTGGAAGCACCTTGACTTTGAAAGGGCTATTAAAAAGGAGAGAAGTGAATTTTCCCCACAGCAATTCATATAATTAACAATTAACACAGTAGACATCACACTGCAAGGCAATGATGAATATCCAAGGTTACACAACCCTGAATATTACACAACTGCCACTGGCACTGCATTAACTAGCATATGCACATGCTAACTGTTAGTGTGTAAGAATCAGGATGGAGAGGAGGGTAAAATGCCTGTTGATCCATTTCTGTGTTATAAAGCACTAGGCATTGAAGGATTCTGTAAGCACTCAACACTTTGTAGTCTCATTTTAAACTTAAAAAAAAAATTAACTTACATCTTTCCCATGAACACTTGGAAGAAAAAAGTGATGGTAACAGACCTGTTGCAAAAGGGCAGCCTACCCAGACAGAGTTCTATTGGCCACCTTCCCAAAGCATAACTGCTTTGGTCCCCCCCCAGGCCGAAAAACCCAGACTGAAATTCTTACCTCCGAGGAATCTCTTCATCTGCATATTTTACTGATACTGCGTATGGGCCCTCTTGAATAGGTGTGTATGCCACTGTGTGAGTGCCATCACCATTGTCAACTACCTTAACTGGTTCTGCCAAGCCTAAAGAGGGGGAAAGGCTACTTTTAAAATAATTTATTCAGCTACATTTCCACTGAAACATCAGTGTTAAAGCAACATTGTGTAACTATGCACACACTTGATTTAAGGCCTTGCAAGCAATCTGTACAAACATCTGTGTTATGGTCTGATCAGGCAAGCCAATTTATCCCCATCATCCCTCATCTGTTACCTCACCAATTACAAGAAGAAATCACAAGCAGGTCCTTGGCTGGCTCAGCTCCAACAACTATAAGCTAAGAGCCTCTATCAGAGAGGATGGAGCAATCTGTTGTTCCCTAGCTGTTCAGGTCACTTATCGGACATACTCAAAGATTCCAGAATCAGGACAGAAAGTTGTTTTACTATTGGATGCAGTTCTACATCTAATCTTGTTAGTGTAAAATAGTGATTTCAGTTATGCTTCATTCATGTTTCTGAATGACACATTGGAGAAAATAAAAAGCTTTACATGCACTTCCAGGTTTTCCATGACCTGCTAGATCAAGATTTGGAGAAAGGCCTACTTCCATGACCTGCTAGATCAAGATTTGGAGAAAGGCCTACTTCTGAAAGTCAAGAGACACAGATTTTTATACCTACAGCCATTCCAGAGCATTAGTTACAAATTCAAGACTTAACCTGTGACTAGACATACTTAGAGCCACAGTTAATGTCAGGAGACAAAACCCAAAGCATATTAATCAAGCAAGGCATGTATGATGGATAGAGTAACCACACAGCAGCAGAGAAGCCAATGAGAGCAAAGCTCCAACCGCCAATAGAAACAGAATCAGTTAAGAATTGACCATGGAATTTCAACAGCTGAAGCAGAGAGGGACAAGGATCAGAGTTTTAATTAAGGCTCCTTATACTGTGTGGGTAAATTAAGTGCAGAAGGTGTCACTAAGAAAGCCAGTGTGATACAGTGGTTAGTCAGACTATGATCCGGGTTCAGATCCCCACTGTTCCATGGAAGCTTGCTGGGTGACCATGAGCAAGCCAAACTCTCAGCCTAACTTGCCTCACAGGGATGTTGTTGGATAAAATGGAGAAGGGGAGACTATCATAAGCCACTTTGGGTCCCCAATGGGAAGAAAACTGGGGTATAAATTAAGCAACCACAATAAGAAAAAAACTGGCAACCGCATGTTGTGTTTTGTACAATAAAGTTACCAAAACATGTCTGGGGGAAAACTGTTCCTTGGTAATCACAGTTTGGAAACAGAAATTACATCTGTTACCTGGTAAAAATATTAAATCAAGCTAGCTTCATACAGATTCTCTTTTTAAAAATAGGAAGTATTTTATCTGAAATTTACCTCATATCACAGCTGTCAGTCATAGGCTTGGGTGGGGGGCCATATCCAAGTCAAATTCTATCCCACAATATTATTTCTAATAACCCCAGTTCAGTGGGAAAGTGACAAGTTGTAGGGCAGTTTCTACTGAGGTGAAGTTTTTTAAAATGTCTGTCCTCAGGGAACATCACAGTATGTTTTAGCAGAGGAGCACTTTAATTGAAAAATTAGTACTGCAGCCACGATGCAGGAAAGCTTAATTGACAGAAGCAATTTATATCTGTAAAGCTTATAGAGGATTTCTTGTAAGCAGAGGTAATTAGTGAAAAGTTCAAACCTGTCTCATTAGATTCACCCTGTGGGTCACCTTTAAAGAACTCTGAAATTGCTTTCAGTGGACTGCGCCATGACTGGGAATCCATCTCATCAGCTAGAATTAGAAGACTGTTAACTTAATTATCTGAACAAGGACCTCTAAGTTGTCCCTTGTGAGAGATGTTTAGTTTGAAATAACACAGCAAAACTAAAACAGCTATACATGCAACAGCCATGTTAGTTCCGAGTGTCACATTCAGCATAGCTTTATGTTGCAGTTAGAGTTGTTAACTTCTAGGTGGGGCTTGGAGACCTCCTGGAATTCCAGTTTATCTCCCAACTAGAGAGAGATCAGTTCCTCAGGAGAAAATGGCAGCTTTGGAGGGTGGACTTTATGGCATTATGCCCTACTAAGGTCTCTCCTCTCCCTAGTCTCCACCCCCAAATCTCCAGGAACTTCTCCATCTAGAGTTGGCAAGCCTAGTTGCACTATATGAGCAGCTCCAAAATTGAAACAATACTGCTTCTTCCCCACCACCACCACTCTTGAGGAACTAATTCCGGGCCCCAGCAAGGAAGAACTTCAGGATACCAAAGGTTAACCGGAACTTTTGAAGACTACTGAAAATTCAGACACATGAATTTGCTGCTGAATTTTCTAATTTTAAACTCTGTGAATGCTTGCCAAACATTATATATTAGCATCAGATATCTGATTTCAGTGTTTGGCAGCATTCAGTAGTATATAAAAGCCAGCACATTAAATAGTAAATACTGCAGCTTTTGATCATTAACAAAATGCCAAAATTGCAAGGGATGCTACATCAAACATCCACATTGAACAAGTTTCATTCCAAGGTTTGTTTGGAAAAGGAAGAATCCTGTGATTCCTTAAAGCCCAACACATTTATTGTAGTACAAGTCCACCTGAAATCAGTCCTCAGATGTCAGCAAATTAAAGAAATTAATTAGTGGTGTGGAGTTTAGTCCACAAACACAGAGACCATAAAAAGTTAACTCTTATGGACCTTAAGACTAATACAGCTATCCCCTTGAATTCAAAATTCAAATGTTCAGTTTGGAGTTACTCCATTTTAAATATTTGCAGAATTTATTTTGCTCCAAATAGCATTAAATATGCTCTTGCTGGTGTTTTTTGTCAAATGCCAGCTCTTAAACAGTGAACTAGCTATTATACTGGTCATTTGAACAAGGCTGCTTGACTGCATCTGGGTCATGCCACACAGAATCTTTTGTCCTTGGTTGTCCTGTGTAGCATAAAAACTCAAAGTCCACAGCCATAGTTTGGCTGGACAATTCAAATCTTTGAACATTGGCTGGAATAGAAGTGCCTCTGACCACTCAGGGCCTTTCCCTCATTCCTCTGAACTACATTGCTCCAGCCTACTTGCTTCCCTTAGTCTGAAGGCCTGCTCCATTGTTTTAACTAGCTCCTCAAGAATTAACATACTTGAGCTAAAGACAGCAGGTACCCTCATCTACAGTTTACTCTTGCACAACGTTTGGCCTGCTCAACAAATGACTGTCAAGGCTTCATGACCATCTCAAAATCCCACTGTATTACAACACATTCTCAGGTTCAACTAGGTGATGCCAGATACTTATCTTGTAGAATGCACAGTATAGCTCATTTACTAAATTTATCTCTTTTAAGCCCTGAACTTTTTGGCCTACACATACTTTTGCAGTGGCACAATGGTCTCTTGATTATTACCTTCAACACACCACAATTTAAACTATACACTGGTTGGTGGGATGACTGCTTATCACTTATCTACTTATTGTTAATCACATGACCGTCATATGAATGCCTCTTCCAGTTCCCAATAGTCTGCCAAAATCTCTACTAATTCCCCCACAGGGTTCACAGATGTCACATTTGGTAGAAGCCAACACATTAAATGTTGCTGTGCTCAAAGACTCAACCTTTTCAAATAGTTATTAATACTGAAATGTTACCCAAAAAGAAATTCATGACTGTACACTATGCTGCTTTATTTGGCACTTCTAATTTAACTCTGCCAGTTTATTTATTTATTTGCTTATTTGTTGAGATTTATATCCCACCCTCCTCGCCGTATGGCAGGCTCAGTTAAAGAATTTAAGCAAGCAGTACAGTGAAATGATGTCATTTATATACTTCAGATCTGTGTATGATAGATGTAAATGCACATTCAGAAATATGCTTCAATAATAAGGAACACATTACCTCTAGGTCCTGTCACCATAACTTCAAGAGGTGCTATTCCAGCCTTGCTGGTATCAACAATAAAGGATTGAGGAATTTTGGCACGAACTGCTGTTCCCAGACCTGGTCCAGCAACTTTCACTTTGCAGGGGTCAATGACATCTTTCACAGGAACTCTGAATGGACTGCCTGCAAATAACACAGCAAATGTTAACAGTACGCACACAGGAAGCAAAACACAGGAGAGGTGTTAGTTGTAGCATCCACTCTCAGCAGCACAGCCCTCGGGAGCCCACCTAATGATCATTGAGGCAGAAATTGGGCTTAGTAGACCTCATTCCCACCTGATGGTAGAATTCTCACAAAATGCCACACTATGGCTTGGGCTGTGAGATTTCAGGTCATACAGGCCTGGAGCCTGGTGAGAGGATCAGTCCCCGTCCCCCCCAGTCTTCTGCTAGACGCTCCAAGTCTCATCCTCCCCTCACAGGCTGCTGCTGAAGAGAATGGGGCACCATGGGAGCACTGTCTAACTCAGTATCTGCTAGTATTAAACATTTGGGGCAGAAGTTTAATTCACAGTGATATTTATCAAGTTCAGTCTAAACCAAGCCAGTCTAACCAATGTCCATTTAATATGCTTCTAAATTCAAGCCCATTCATGGAAAGTGATCTCTGAAGAGCTTTGCAGTCACCAGCTGATAGTTATGTTGTAGTTCTTATCTACTCAAGCCTGCCTGCTTAATCTTCTCAGTTCTGCCAATTTGTAAACAGCCCTTCTTTCTAAAGAGTTGAAGACAGCATAACCCATTTTATCCTCAAAAGCCCTGTGAGATAGGTAAGCAGAGACTTTACCACCATCAGGGCAGAGCCAAGGGGCCCAAATCTATTTCAAATGGAGTCAGTTGTTTTGAACAAAGTGAACCCCTCGAGAAAAAGTTTTATCGAATACTTCAATAAGGTGTTGCCTATAAGGCTGTTTAAATGTTTTTAAATGAAAATGACTGCCTCGTATATTAAGCTTTGGCTTGCTAGACAATAATTTAGGACTCCATTATACAAAAAGTTTTAACAGTTTTCTAGCAATAAAGCCCTGAGGTTTAGAAATTTAAGTAAATTCAAACATTTGACATACACGGAGATTACAGCAGCAGCTACCCTATGGGTTACTAAATGACTGGAGTCATTCATCAATAACAGGCTTTTAAAAGCTAGCCTTTTCCTAACTCCAGATTGTTTTTTTTCTGGTATCAGCTCCTGATTTTCCCATGTATTCTGGGATAAGTTTTTAATTACACATTTTTCATACCCTCCTCTGCACACTGTCCTTAGTTCTCCTCTTCCTCCATGTTATCCTCATAGCTTGCAACTAGTCTTCCACTTTTGGTGTCCTGTCCCTCTAAGAGAGCTTTAATGGGAAGTCATTTATCTCCACGTCATGAAGAGCTTCAACTGCCCATTTCTACACATAAAGTCTCAATTAAAGGAAAGGGACATTTTTCTCCAGACCTGTTTGCAACCATAAGTCCACTTCATGACTTAGTAAGGGTTTGAACCCAACTATTCCTAGTCTATAACACTGGGTCAAACTTTTAATATTAATCCTTAGGAGATCTCAGGTCTTACCAGGAATATGTTCTCCTCCATAGGTTATGTTGACATCATAGTCTCCTGGAGCATAAGGAATATATTCAGCACTACAGCTGCCATCTTTGTTATCTTTACAGCTTATTTTGGACTCTGATGGCCCTTCAACAGTTATCCCAAGGCCACCAATGCCAGCACCTCTGTGGGAGGGAAAAGAAGACAAAAGTCACCATGCTCATATTGTCATAATGCTTTGTTTCCTTAAGCCCAATTTGCCAGGCTTTTATAACTGCAACAAGTATGCATTTTACCTCTAAATGACACCGTTTGTCAATTAAGCAGTGGACAAGCATTGTATAAACCTTTGATACAGGTGAGTTGTGGTGGGGACATCTTTAGCTTAATCTGTGGAATGCTAAAGTGACATTAGGCACACATTTTTTCTCTGCCATATGCAAGGAAAAAAATCAAGGAAAGCTGTCAAGAAATAGTGCCTGTTTCAGATGGTAGCCGTGTTGGTCTGCAGCAGAACTGCTAGATTTGAGTTCAGTAGCATCTTAGAGGCCAACAAGATTTCCAGGGGTATGAGCTTTTGAGAGTCGAAGCTCCCTTTGTCAGATAGTGCATACAACATAAGTAGTGATCCTGTCAGTGGGAACATTTGTGGCAATGACAAAGAGTGGTTTAGAGTTCGTGCTCTCTTATCTTATGGCACATCTGTTGGGACAGACTTACTTTTCAAAAACAGATGCAACACATCCAGTCTAGATATTCGTACTTATCAGGAAGTATGACTTAATTTCCCACATGAATATCTGCCAGTAAAAAAAGGAATAATGCTTACCGAGTGACAACGGTAAACGGATTTGGTTTATTAGTGAAGGCTTCTTTTAGCCCAGTTCCTTCGGCCAGCACACGAGAAGGATGACATCCTTCGGTGACATCAACATTGAAAGGACTGTTTGGAACAGGAACATCATCATAGGTCACTTCAACACTGTGAGGACCTGTAGGAAGGAAGAGGTGGTTATTAGTTTGGAACACTCTGAAGCTATAATGGCCATGAGGCAGTTTAGACTAGCAGCAGTGCTCTCTGCCCCAAGAGGACCAAGTTGTTAGCCTTTATAAATTAACTTGAGTTTAAGTAAATGACCTCATCCCCATCTGGTACAGTGTCTTCAGGGTAAGGCTGTCTTGCATTGCACAGGAAGAATCCATTTTCTACCTGTTTAGTTGACAGAGCTACCGGTTAGTAAAATCCATTCCTCCATCCCTCCAGAAACCAGAAATTAGAAGCAGTTACCTTTTTCATATGGAGTAAACTCTACTGCATATGTCCCATCAGCATTGTCTTTGATGAGGCAGTCTGTGGAAGCTCCAGAAGGATTTACAATTTGAGCTCCAATATGGTCTCCACCAGTTTTGGTTAATGGTCTGGCATCTACAGTGAAATCTGTTGTCGCTTCACGGAAGACCTCTATAGGGTAGAAGTTTTTGAAGAGATGCTCTGAACAGGGCCATGCTTGGTGTCCACATATGTACAGTTCATTGAAACTGGCTCTGCCATTCCACTATAAGTGTACAAGTCTTGATAAACACACCTGCCTACACTTTTTCTAAGAAAGCAAGTATCTAAGCATACATTCTGTATTCCCACACGTAACACACATTCATAACATTATTTCACAGCATTCCTTGGAATTTGCCTTTAAACAGACTAACAGCATACCTACCTTTCCCTTCAATTCCTGGCCCAAACACTTTGACTTTGCTTGTGTCTACAGCTGGATCAACTTTGACACGTGCAGGGAAATTTGGCACTGGCTCTCCACCGTATTTCATCTGGAGTGTATGCATCCCAGCAGAACGAGGCACAAACGTAACTGCATAGGTTCCATCTTTGTTATCCTGAACTTCAACATCCGCTTTGGAACCAGAATCAGACACAGCTTCCATATCCAGCTTTCCAGGTCCAGCTTCTGAGCAATCCACATTCAGCAATCCAGCTTCACCTACTTTACCATGCTCAAGTCCAGGGCCTGTGGCAACTACTTTTGAAGCATCAAATGGAAATTCAACATCTGCTTTAAAAGGGGAGCCAGGAATATGGACTTCTTCAAACAGGATATTCACAAGGTAATCACCCGGTTTAGTAGGCAGGTAAGAGACTGAACATGTTCCATCACCATTATCTGAGCATTCAATTTTAGCTTCACATGGCCCTTCCACAGTTAACCCTAGACCACCTGTTCCAGCTCCTTTGGTATCTATTGTGAATTCTGCTGGTTTTCCAACAAGGCCTGCTTGAAGGCCTGGACCATAGGCTTTCACCTAGAAGAATAATAACATGTAAATGCTTCCATTAAGTCGTTTCAGTCACACCTACACTTTAAGCAGCCAGAAAGCACTTCACCCCAAGTTATCAGTGTGCTATTTTCTGCTTAAAGGGTACTGACGTGGCATAGTTTGCCTCATTAGCCAACTACCACATCTTATCAAATTGATTCTCATTAGCCTAATTGATTCTGAAAGTAAGAGGGCACAGCTAATTAGCACAAATCCAGGAAACAAAAGCTAGAGTGCTCACATATGAGTCATTGTCAGACACTGAATACCCAATATGTTACATCGCGATTTTCAGTTAAATTATTTCAGTGGGTAACAAGAAGGAAGAAATAAGCTTATTGGTCATGAGTCACATAAAGCTCAACACGCACTCTAGTAGCCTACAGGCTTTTAGGCTATGACACAATACAAGCTTTTGAGACGTGTATGTCAGTTATCTAGAAAAATCAAGGGGAAAATAGAGTTACATTTCTTGACGCACAGTCTAAAGTGCAGGAATTTATGGCTATGAGAACGTTAAGTTGTATGATGACCCTGCACACTCAAATCTGGACCACAGTCACTATCTTCACCGCTCTCCAAAAAAAGAAAACAAATGCTAATTTCCATATTCACCATATTGTTTAAGAAACTGCATTCTGGTAGATTTAGAAGCATTCAGCAAACAGTTTCATCAGCTTACTTTAACCTGCCTTGAGCTATGCAAACCAGATTCTGTACTAAGCACAAATCTGAGAATTGCTGACAGTTTATTAGCTCTTCTCCACGTCACATATCTAAAGGTTATATAGAGCAGTAGCTTAATACACATTTAGAACATTTTTATGCTGTCCTTCCATACAACTTAGGGACCACAAGGCAGTAAAGCAAAGCCATTAAAACATCATTTTAAAGTACATATTATAAATCCATGAGAGCATCCCAAGCAATAAGAGCTCCATCTCACTCCATGGATCAGCAGTGCCCTTACCTTGGATGGATCAGGTGGTAGAGTAGCCTCCACACTGTAAGGACTTCCTGGCACTGGATTACCGTCATAACTCACATCAACAACATAAATGCCTTCTTCCCTTGGAATGTACTTTGCAGTGCTGCACTCTTTGCCCACAACTGGCTCCACTAAGCATGGTAAAGCTTTCTGGGTTGGGCCAAAGATGGCCACGTCGAGTTTCCCCTGTCCACCAGCTCCTTTCGTGTCAATCAGAAATTCTTGATCCTTTCCTACTTCAACTCCTTTAAGAGACAAAAGCAGCCTGTTTCAGCAAGTTCTCTATACGTTATTTACTCATCATAGAACATAAAGTTATTAAAGTGTTTTCTTATTCCAAGCATCTTAGATCGACACCCCTAAACCCCTACATAGCCTTTAATTTAATTTAATTTTTTAAAAAGGCTCATGGATGCTATTAGTAAGAATAGTTTCAGCAGACTGGCAGCTTTGAGTATGGGATTTTCAACCAGAACTTGCCTGGTTTAACAGATTTCTTATCAGGAAAGATGCTTCTCTTTGCACTGCTTTTATTTATTTATTTATATTTACTTGGATTTATATCCCGCCCTCCCCTTGATGGGCTCAGGTTATAACAATATAAATAATTAAGTAAATATTGCCAGTACTTTATGTAATTGAACTGTTGAATTTAATTTATTTATTTATTTATTTATATCTACTTGGATTTATATCCCGCCCTCCCCTTGATGGGCTCAGGGCAGGTTCTAACAATATAAATAATTAAGTAAATATTGCCAGTACTTTATGTAATTGAACTGTTGAATTGAATGTTTTAGATGATTTTATGTAGATTTTAATTGTTATTTATATACTGAATCGTGTAAGCCACCCTGAGCCTGCTTTGTGGGGAGGGCGGGGTACACATTTAAATAAACAAACAAATATAGTACAACAATATAAATACAATACAATTAAAACATGTAAGAACATACAACTCTGGTAGAAAGCCAGCTACCTCAGTGGCTGACAGTACTGGGATCGAGAGATCTGTAAAGTTTGGAATCACAGACCCAGGCTATGAATAGGGGACAACCCAAGGAGGAGGGGGACGCCTCATGTTACTGAATACATAAAAAGGAACTTGTCAAAAAATATCTAGCCAAAATTGACCTTCAGTACTTGGAAGAGCAAAGTTTACTCCAAGTATTGGCCTTAAACTGGCTGCTCTCCAATTATAGTTTAATATGTTAAGTACTAATATATACTATGCATATACTACTTCATATTTCCAAGAACAAGTTGGTTGTGGTTCTAAACTCAAATGCCTCGTGGTAGCTTGACTTTTATTTTAGATCACCCAATTGATCTCATATCTTAGATTGACATTTTGGATCACCCAACCTAACTGATTGGGTTGCCATCAGAAGCAACTTGATGGCACTTAAACATGCACACAACCTAGCTTATTATGCTACAGTTGTATTCAATTGCTCATTTGTTTTCCAATTTCCAACTGATACGTTCAGATTAGACCAGCTCACTTACTGTTTTCCAGGCCATTGATTTTAATTTTGCTCAGGTCAAGTGGAGCTGCCACACCCACAGTGAACGGACTCTTGGGAATAGGATCGCCACCATAGGTTACTAGAACTTTCATGTTACCCTAGAGAAGTTGAGCAGATTCATATTTCAATACTTGAGACCAATACTAGCAAGCTCAAATGTCAATCCTTTGATATTCATTAAGTATTCCTCAACTTTCCTTTGCACAGTTTTGTAAGTTAGGCAGGTGGAAGTTTTACCTTGCTTCCAGGTTCTTTTCAATTTCCCACAGTGCACAAGTACACAATAGCAAAGGCAGCTTTGTAGCAGGAATCCTAACCGGCAAAGAAACCAGATGCTTGTGCCTGCAGACACCTTTAACTTCAGAATTTACACATGGCTATATGATACCATATGCTTTGGCTAGGACACTGGGCTTCTCTGGTGAGTCTTAGCTGAAAATGCATCTCCTTGTACATGTCTCACCAACTCTGCTTTTGGTTAATTCTTAGCCTGCTCTGCTGAAATACCATCGTTCCATAAAATTCACTGAACAGTCAGTCATTTCATCAGTTAACTGAAGGAATAATTTTGCATGTTATGCAAAAATCAAGCAAAACATATGAATTAACTGAATTTTGAGGAAGAGTTAATTGTTCTACACAGTCAAGCTATGGCTTTGTAATGCTATGTACTAATATCTCTATAGACACCCATACCCAAAATATTCCTATTTTAGGCATTTGAACCCTTACAGTTATAGAAATTACTAAAAGAAAAGTAATTGGCTAAAAGCTCTATTTATGATTCAAAGTCTTGGTGAAGGTTTGCAGCTTACACAGGTTTACTTGTGAATCTACACAGCTTAAGCCCAACAGACTGAAGCTATACAGTTCTAAACACACTGTACACAATAAGAACTCCCACACGCTGAAGTCAGCCTCAGCTCCATGCATGACTCTTCTGTCATTTACTTTTTGGTGTTCACATCTACCAAGACACTTTGCCTGTTTGTGTCTAAATTGTACTGATTCTCACCTCTCAAGATGCATGGGCTTCATTTTGTTGCTTCTGTGTAGAAGATTAATTAGGTGCCAAGATACGAGTAGTGTTCACTGCCTAGAAACTGCCAGGCAGCCATCTACAAAATTCCCATATGGGTGCAAGATTAATGCCTCCAGGATCTTTGGGCTGCCTTTGTTCCATTTCTGTGAAACACTAATAAACCAGAGGGAGCAGGAAAAGGCTACAGAAAGGACACTTTGAAATTCAGATTTTTCAGTCAGACTACTTGGGCATGGGCCAACAAAGCATAATGTATTAACTTGCCATGACTAAGGTGCATATCATATTGTAGTTCCACAACTTAATTCCTTGGATAAGAGTTGGAGAACAAAGGTTAAGTTTTCACAAGGCTTTGAGTAGTTTGATAGCTAGCATTTGTCACTGCTATATTTATCATTTGACAGAGTAAATCCTGTAGTATTTGCTTACTCCACCCCTTTAGTTAAACCTGCTCATTCGCTCTTCCCCCAACAGAACTCTTGCCAGGCCAACCTCAGAAATACAGATGTACATATGGTGCACTGCTCAAACACAGCGGTATTTCTTAACAGTAACACCACCTACTATAATTTTCGGTCCCTGACAGAATGTTGGCCAAGCGCCTTCATTCAGCTTCCTGAATTTATCTCTAGTTCCTTGATCTAAGTGGGAGCCTGGAGGCTAAGTTATAGAAGTAATACAGTGTAGTAGGGCTGGTCTATACAGGCAATGCACAGAATGAGGTGGAAGAAATCAGGATTGTGCAACTTCAGACCACAGGTACACAGTACAAAAAACACTCTCAACATACTTAATCCCTCAAGGAGATATTCAGGATAATGTTATGGTAAGTCTGCCAGTTTACTGCAAGCAAAGAATCTCGTACTATACATTTGTATCTGCTTGTGTTAACAAGATTTGGGGTTCGTGAGAGAACATTACAGGCAGAAAATGACAGTTGGTCTGTGAAGTGAGGGAAGGAGGAGTCAGCAGGCTCAGCTGATACACCGGAAAAAAAGTTATAGAAACCAAATAAGCTGATGCTGTTTTTTCAGCTCGGGGATAACTGGGGACATGGATACTACATGTTCAGTAACTCAGGGCCTATTTGGATTCAAAGCATGGCAAGCGTTGAAACCAATTCCCTTTTCATTAGGCATTGACCAACTGTATATTCTATTTTAACTGCATATTTTATGGAACTCTGTTTGGTCTTAAGTCACCCGTGTGGAGGCCTGGGACTTTTGGCCAGGCACTGGGTAGATAAAAATTCCAATTCCTACAGGGACAGGCAAGATCCATCCTAGGGAGGAGGGTCCAAGCAGGCAGGCGACCCTGCAGTGATTTCCGTAATTCACTCACAATCACAGAGAATCACAGAATCATAGAGTTGGAAGGGACCTCCAAGGTCATCTAGTACAACCCACTGAACAATGCAGGAAACTCACAAATACCTCCCTCCCACACTCCCAGTGACCCCTGTACCATGCCCAGAAGATGATAAAAAAACCTCCAGGATCCCTGGACAAACTGGCCAGGAGAAAAATTGTTTCCTGACCCCAAAGTGGCAATCAGCATTTCTCTGGGCACATAAGAAAGGGCCACAAGAACTAAGCACTGAGGCAACCCTTCCTGCCCTCCCTCTCATGATCTGCCTAAGTTCACAGAGTAAATGACATAAGTATCAAGCCCGTGCCTAATTTAGTCCAACCCAGAATTCTACCACCTTTGTAATGGGTCAATTGGTTTTTTAGCTGCTATGAGTACATGGGTACTGCCAGTTTGGAAAAGTTAGAACTTTCAAGAATCAACCTACATGTGTTAAGTTTTCCAGTAAGCCATATTTGCTGAGAGTGAACAGTATTTTAGAAACAAGACACAAACACACCCTACATTTGCAAAGTGCTGCACTACACAGCACCACTGTTTCAGAAACCATAAAGGCCATTTCCATCTATACCTGCCAATGTTCTTGAGAACTGTGCCAGAGATAGCTGGCATCAGGGTTCCTGCTACAAAGATCCAATTAAAGCAGAGTCATGGAAGTACGTACATTTAGAAACTGTTTGGGGTGGAAAGGAGACTCAACTGGTCACTGCCAACATGAAAGACTACAGGATGTAGGTTGAGAGGCCACCTTTTGGCAACAGTCACACCAGACACATAGCACCAGAAGCTGAAGCTAAAGCCAGCTCCTAAGATGTACAAGAACTGTGTGGAGGATGTGGAAAGTGCTCTGGAGTAACCTGCCAAGTGAGGTTTGATTTTGCTGTCAGTTGGAAGGTGATAGAGGGTTTACAAATGAATACCACTCAGAAATACATAGCTATCAGCAACAATAATATCCAGATGCAAACTTGCTGGATATGACAGTTTGGAACAAGGAAAAAGAACAGAATAATTGAGCTGCGGATGCACTTTTCGGGCACTTGTGCAATCAAACGGTCAGGTGATTGTGCCAGTAGCCCTGCTCTCCCTAATACAAAGATACTGGCAACATAATGTAGGAGTCCCAGTTGGCCATTTTATGTCATGTGAAATTTGTCCCTGTGCATTATGGGAAAGCCCACTATCCACCTTCACATGAAAGCCTACCTGCTGTACTGGAGTGTATTTTACAGTGTGGGAATAGTCATAGTTATCAATGATGTCCAAGTCTTTGACAGCATCTTCAGCATCTGCCAGAGGTCCACGGAACTGAACATCCAGAGGAGCTTTCCCAGCACCTTTCGTGAATACAGTGAAGTGTGTAGGCTTCCCATTTTCTACACCTATGTAGGAAAAGCAGTTGGAATAATCTGTCACCCTAAGAAGACGATCCACATTTTTGTGTGTAGAGCGCTAAAGATACAAGAGCCAATTTTATCCCTTCAAGTCCCAAGCTTAGTATTCTAGTATCAGCTCTAGATGCAAGATTGCATTTTATAATCACAGTACAGGAAGACTTCACAAACTGACCATCCTAAATTTAAAGAATAAAACTGGTAGAAAACTCACCAGTTTTACTTAGTCCAGGCCCTTCAGCTTTCACCTTGTTTGCATCATGTGAGGGTTCTACTTTCACTCTGAAAGGGCTGGTTGGGATTTCCTTTGACACAATAAAATTTGGTTGTAATGCAAGCAGCAACTTAGCATTCCATTAAAAAGTAATGCAGAGCAAGTGGATTAGCTCAAGAGTCAATGTGTTGCAGAAGCCCTTCTTTCATATATATATATATAACATTCTTGCCTCTACCATTCTATAAACTGCTACCACAGTACCAAATTATTGTTTCCCCTCTAAATCTATCACAGAACAAAAGCCATTTGTGTATTTTGTGTGCTGGATTAATGACACCATAGAGTTAAGTTTTTTCTAAGACTTCATGGAAACATTTTGTCCTATTCAGGTTCGGTTTAAACATGCCAACTTACAAAAACACATCAAAAGTTCAGTGGCCATTTAAGCAATGTCAGTGTGATCTCATACCCCATTTGTGACAAGTGGAAGTTTGAGCTTGGCTTCATTTTCTGTTGGCAGTGTTCAAGTAGCGTTTCTATTTCCTGCTCTGTGCTTTTACAGATTCTCAGCTTACCCGAAACCAGAAGTTTTTAAAAAGTCCTTGTTAGAAAACTAATGCCATCATAAAAGCCAGAACTTACTAAATACATCATCCTTACTGTAACATTTATGCATTAGGGAAAGCTTCTAAAGAAAAGGCACACTTTACAGACTTTAAATTAACACAAATATTTGAATAGGCCCCGAACCCCCTTTAAGTCACACGGCAATCGAGCCTATATAAAAGCAGCTTTAGACAGTCACTCAGTGACACACTAAATCTGGTGCAGCCTCTAGCCCTGATCCCAATCCCCTCCTGTGCACTACGCACCTCTCCAGCAAACAGCACTTTGACAGTATAGCGCCCAGCTGCAGGTGGCGTATATTTCACAGTGAATGTATCATTAGCATTATGTATGATGTCAAAATCTATGTCTTGCTCTTCCTCATTTAGCACATGAGCATCACACTTGATGCCCACACTGACATCACCTAGAAGGAAAAAGATTTGTTAGCCAATCGTTTTTGCAGTAGCTCCCTTACATCACCACTTGTGGCTTAATACCAGGAGATAATAGCGTTGCCAACCCCTTGCATAAAAACATACATCTTTCTGGATATTTCCCAAGAAGGGTTTCCTCTAGTGCAGAATGATGTCCCCCGCCTTTACAGGAAGTGGGAAATTACGACAGGTTTGCCAGGAAGCCAACCCAATAACCTGCGTCTGTTTTTACCTTCTCCTGCCTCTGTGCAATCAACAGTGAAATGAGTAGGTTCATTGGCTTTCAGACCAGTTCGCTCCACACCAGGTCCAATCACTTTCACTTTGTGAGGATGACTGCCTTGACCTATCTGGACCTAAACAGCACAATAGGCTTAAGTCAATTTGACATGCAAGGTATGAGAGTTGCACAGGTGAAACTTGCTTACTCAGTATGCCTTAACTTTGATGCTCTACTATGGTCATACCTTTCATCCACATTCCACATTGTTTATCCACATTGTTTATCAACAAGGTTTGACTACATGCAACATTTGCTTGGAGAAATTCTGCTGCCACTACTATTTGTATATTAATATTACCAGTGTCACATGAGGTACGGAGACAGACCACAAGTGGACCAAGCAGGCACATCTTTTTTAAAACCACTTACCCTGTAGGGGCTATGGGGCACATTAGCTCCTCCCCAAGTGACAGCAAGTGTATGTTTCATTGGTTTTGCTGGAACATACGAGCAGGCATAGATTCCACCTGGCTTGCTCCTCGTCTGAATATCAATTGGATCACCATCTCCATCCTTAAAGAGAAATGGTTTGGACCAGAAACAAACATGACTTTAGAAGTTACTGGTATTTACCAGAACCATCAGTTGATCCAAGCAACATAGCTTTCAGTGTCCATTTAAGAGCATCACAAAATCACTTCATGCTTTTGGATATGCTATCTTATAACACAGTAAAGTGACACTATATTGAAAGAATATGCAGGAACAAGCTACCATGGACAACCAGTGGTCAAAGGCACAGTGTATCACCTGCCAGTGCATTTCTTTAAGTGCCCTTGCTTCTTGATGATAAAACCCAAAGGGTCTTGAATAAGAAACACAGTGGTTTTCTCCCTACCGACATACTAACAAAGTGCTGAGCTCATCCTGGGCAGGTGCATCACAGCTGTGAGCTCTGTCTGGCCAAGGACAGCCTCCTGTGCCTCTGGACCTGGAAATGTATGTTTTTGTGGCTCTGCAATGAACATATGCTCCCTTTTCCATAGGAACTTACACCAAAGAGCATCTCCTCCCCCAAACCAGCCCAGACTTTTCAGAGCTGGTGCTTAACATACCAGGCAGCACCACTTCAGAATTTGCAAGCAGCTGTCTGTCCATCATAGGATGATGCTTGACATGTGACCTCCCAGATTTGTGATTGCCCCTGCCCTCATGGCAGCCATTTTATGGGGGCATTCACTACCCCTTCTAAAAATTCCACGAGGGCCTTGAAGGCTCAACAAAGTTGGGGATTCCTGGGCTACAGTCCAATTAAGGCCGGGTTCCACTTCCCACGCTCCCATGAAACACCCAAGGCAACTTTGGGCAAGTCACCATCTTTCTCAGCCCAGCTTGTAACAGTTACTTTGAGATGAAGGGACAACGCATGTGCTTCCCTGTGCTTCTGGAGGAAGGGTGCAATCAAATCAAATGAATGATTTGCATAACGGCAACAGAAAATTGTGCTAGAGCTCCTTGCCCACTAGAACAGCAGCAAAGTGCAAGTTCTTACTGCCTCTTCACTGTACACCCACAAGCTGTTCTGCACTTTTCAATCTATTGTGCCACATTTAGCCAAGCATGTCATAGCCTTAAACAACCTACTCCCACTCTGAAGCACCTTCCTTATCTAAAGTGTAGTTTGTTCCATCACCACCCCTGATGACAGAGTACATGAAGGAGGCCAATGACGCAACTGCCAAAAAGTCAGCATGTTACCAGATCTGTGTGGGAGGATGCTGAAAGAAAGTAGCTCCCATGACATTAAAGGCAAGTATGAACATGCCCTAAGCCAAAAACTTGATCAGTTACATGTTTTTGAAGACTACACTCAAGTCTTAAATATATTTAAAAGCAAGTCTCCAATTTCCCCAGCGAACACACATCAAGTACATTTTAATGGTTTGAATGCAAATCAATGTCTGTGCCATCTTTATCAAAAGCAAATGATATCTGTGTTCTGGTTGTACCTGTGCATATATCTTCAGAGGAGCATTCCCAGCTTCACTGGCGTCAACTGTAAACTCTGCAGGATTGTTCACAATGCAGCCAGTTCTCTCCAGACCTGGACCATAAGCTTTTACCTAGAAAAGATGAACAAGGGTGGAAAAAATGTCAGGACTCTATTACAGCACAGACACTGTGGGCTGATCAGTTCAAAAAAATTTTTCAGAAGCCAATTAAGATTCCTCGTTGATTGTATATATTTTACTGCAGGAGAATGTTTTTTGTTCTGAAAGAAATCCTGCTATAACAAATGCCTAGGATTGTAGCACTCCTCAGAGAAGGACTACAGCAATCAACTGCTAGATCACAATGAGCCCAGACTAACCCATGACAGACCTTTGCCAGCTCTTGCTATGTCACTGGATGAAGCAGCAACATCAACTGTATTAACGGTCACCAAGGTTTCCAATCACAAGCTATAGCATGGCTCCCCTTCAGCAGGAGAAACAGATGTTTCTATAGAAAAATTTGCTCAAGACATTTTGATAAATTATAATCTGAAGAGATAAACCCTCACTCCCTTGCCTTGTCTGAGTCGAAGTCTATAGAAGCTGGTTGGATAAATGCCATGTAGGGGCTGTCTTGTATGTCCTCATCATCACACATGACATGAACAGCATATTCACCAGGTTCTTTGGGCCAGTACTTCACATCACATGACCCATCGTTCTGATCATCACATTCGATTTTTGCCTGGGATGGACCTTCAATGGCAAAACCTAAAAAGAACACAAGTGTCTCAGAATTGTAAAAAGGGCCAATTATGATTTTGCTGATAGGACTCTAAAGGATGTATGGCATCTTAAATGTTTCATTAAAATTCATTCACTTCTGCAGCAGCAACCTCTTTCTTTGCAGCAGGTTTTGGTGGAGGCAACCCCCAGGATACATTTCATTCTGCTATAGGGCAGCCCAGAGTTGCTCATTACAGTAGATGCACTTCCAGGTCAAACAGGGCCAAATGCTATACTTTGCCATCACTTTTGTGATCCCTGCCCACTTAAGACAGGCACCCCAGTGTGTGTTACAACACTGGGAGCTGGTGGGAAAAAGCACAGCTAAAATCAGACCGAACAGAACAGTCAGTCCCACTTGCCTGTGATTGTTTACATTTACATAAAATTATATCCTGCATACATTTGGGGCAGCTAATCACCAATTAAACTGCAATGTGATTAAAACAAATACATGCAGCCATAATCTACAGACCAAACAAGAATACAGTTATTGCAAATAACACTACGTTAATTAGTTTATAATTGGGGACTGCAAGAAAAGCACATGGGAAAATATACATTGATGGTCTCCAACACACGTTCCAGCTTTATATCAAGGAAGTCTGCTTTCTGAACATTAGCAATTAGTCTACTAAGATGTGTTTAATAGAACACAGGTTATACATTTAAACTGAGACAGCCTTTCCTAGCCCTTTTATTTAAGGCATTCCTGGGCACTGCATTTCTCTGACTTTTTCTAGACTGGCTTACCTAGTGACCCCACTTCTGGGCCGATGGATTCTACCACAAAGTCAGCAGATTTCCCAACAACTCCTTCATGAAGTCCTGGCCCCCAGGCTCTCACTTTTTGAGGACCAGCTTCAGGACCTACTTGAACTTCAAAGGGGCTAAAGGAGAAACACCAGAACTCAAGATTAGGAGGAGGACACCAGCGAAGAGTAAGAGGCCCAATTATGAGATTGCATTTTTGCCCTTTACACACACACCCCAATACCAGTAAGCTCATGATTGCATCTAGGCCACAAAAACTGTTCACCTCTTGTTCTCCCCTATACACACAAAAATTGGAAGAATGTGCCATCAGTTACCCCAGCAACACTTAAACAGTAGATGCTGCTTTCAACTGTCACCACCTGTTCCTCCCTACACTGCACACTAGTTCAGGCCTTGTCTGAATCCAAGAAAGGTGAGCTAATTTAAGAAAAGGTTTCTCATAACGTCACCTTTGTCCAGATTAATGGACTGAGAAAGTTAAGGACAAGTGAGGCACAAACTTCCAAGCCACACAAATGTCTGCTGAAAAGGAACTGTGACCTAAGGTTCCTACACAGTTTGCCTTACCCAAGTTGTTTAAGAATGGAGATTTAATTTTGCCTCTACAAAGTAATGAACTGGTGCTTTGCTGAGTTATATGAAGCAACAGAGGCAGGCAAGGCAGGCCCTCTGTTTTTATTAGGGGTACCATTAAGTTTGACAGATATAATACTAGTATCTGAAACACAGAATGCCCTCAACTGATAACTAGCAGCAAGGATTTAATTCTGTTCTTAGAAGTTCTAAGCAACTACAGCAGCCCACATTATCATAAGTAGTTTGAGAATGTACACATTTAGTCTTACATACTGTGTTCTAACTCACCTCTTTGGGATGTTGTGGCCTCCCCATGAGATTGTAACAATGTATTTCCCCGGGGTTAATGGATAGTATTCAAATGCATATACCCCATCCACAAATTCCTTTTGTTTCACAAGTTCCTCCAAACCCTCTGCAGAAACACAACCTAGCATTAATCTTTAATAGTTCCAGTCCCATTTCTCGCATTTCAAGCCACTGGGCCTTTCACTCTTTCAAATAGATTCCCAAGAATGAAGTAAATGTTTTCAACCAGAAACAGTTTGCAAAAAAAAAAAAGAGAGAGAGAGAGAGAGAAAAGAAATTCTAGTTGTCTCCTCAGAAAGATGGCATAAACATTTCCAGCAGAGATTGATGAGAGAATGTGTTATATTACCACACTTATTCCATTCCCTTATGTTATTCCTTAGTCTGCAACATTATGCATGTCATATGTTAGAACAAGGAACACTTACAATTCATCAGACCTCATGACCACAAGTATTCAGGGAATGCCTACTTGATTTAGTTTCCTAGAGATTCAGTCTAAATACACTAAAGGTTGTTGACACAAGCCTATTGTCCTTAATAGTGCACAGATGGCAACAGTGCCATACCAAGTGCCCGAACACCGTCCTGTAAACATGACTGACTGTATAGGACACTAAGATCAGCCTCCAATTCTCTACCAGTTTGCAGATGGCTGAAAGCGATTGTGGCCCTCAGAGAGGTCAAGAGGAGAGTAAATCTAGTGCCTATATTCAAACCCTATTGTACTGCAAGAGTGTGGAAGTTATCTGTTTTCCTAGGCATGACAAATGAACTCTTGGCAGCTCCTGCCCATTTACATTCCAGCATACACACATGACTGTCTTGTTCATACTGAGGCAGAGACAAGGGGTCTTATGAATTCAGTTTGAGGAGTCTAGCTGTGAGTTTCTGGGAATGGACAACAGTAAATACCAGGAAGTATGAAGTTTTGCTTTATTGGTAGAAGGCAACATTTCCCCAGTGTCCATTTTAGAAAACTAAAATAGATCAATGGTACTAGACCAGCATCAAATCAATGTTTCCTTCAGGTACTTCTCACATGTTCCCAACGGCGAAAAAGTCTGTTCACTGAACTGGAATACTGGATGTTATGTCTCATAGTTCCTCTCCTTCTACTGCTAACATTTGAGGAAAGACTTGAGGCAGCCAGTCAGCCTGCATGACAGAAATATCCTTTAGGGCACTGGTAGTCCACGGCTCGCAAGAGAGCTGTATTTGCTATTACCGTCAACCAAAAGAGTCTCATCACTACTGCACGCCCTGTGTACCATGCCAAACACAAACATACAGTAGATACTTGATTTAAGTGTAACACTGTTTCAATTACCCAAGTATCCCTGCCCACCAAGGTTGACTCTTCACTAGCTTGTGTGACTGGAGTGAGGGGAAGGGCTTGCTTATCAAGCTTACGGCACAAAACAGTGTGCAAGCTTTCATATTATTCAGAATTCTTGGTTAGGCTGGATGTTGAAAAAAATAAATGCTCATGTTAAAAAAGCTCCCTTCAAGTTGAATTCCAGCACTGCAGGAGATTTGTTAGTGGCGGGGCTGAACCTCTCTCCATGCCAAGTTTTCTACTTGAAAGTGGTTTCATTTTATGGGTTAGCATGCAGCATCCAGCAGAACTGGACGCAGTGTTCCCTCTAAGCTGAGTTAGTGTGAGCTAGCTCACAGTTTTTTAGCCTCCGGCTCATACATTTTTGTCTTCGCTCAGGAAGGATGGCTCCAGAGCAAACTAATTTATGCAGTGGCCAAACCACTCGCTCACCACCTTAATGCCAGCAGCTCACAAAGCAGAATTTTTGCTCACAAGACTCCACAGCTTAGAGGGAGCATACTATGCTCCACCCCACCACCTCATTCAGCCACATAGGTTGATGCACCCTCACAGACAGATCACCTACATCTCCCTAACCTTGACAGAATCATGGACAATGCTGTGTTTTAAGAATAAGACTGTTAATTTGGGGGCCATGTTAATGATGAAGACATCCTAACTTCTATGGAGCTCCCTGCCTTTCCCTTCTTTACCACCAGGATAGCACCAAAGTGCTTGACAAGCCACCAAATTCCAAAGCCCCTACCACCCAGGGACTATGAAGACACAGTCACAATGTTTATGCGAAAGTAAGCTGCCCTTTGTTCAATGGGACTTACTCTCAAGTAAGTGTGCAACAGGGATGAAACTAAGCAACGCAGCTTGCCAGTGTACAGGGATTCCAAGGAGCTGAAGCTCACAGAACTACTACTGGCCAGGATGGGGAAACCCTTGTCTTTCTCTGTAAAGCCTGCCTGCTTGGCTCTGGCCCCCAGCTGCAGGGCCTGCTCGACTTCATGCTGGGGAGAATGCAAGAAGGCAGAGACAGAAGAAAAGGGTGCTCAGGCTTCGTACTGCAGGAGCCTGAGCAGAGCCAGCCAGGACTGTTGCAAAGCGTCTTTGCAAGAAGCCCGCAGGCTCCCTACTTTCCTCTTACCAATAGGAGGCGCAACAGCTCAGCCAAGACACCTAGAAGAGAGCCATAGAGAAGCTTGCTCTTTTCCCAGGTGGCCGCTGTGGTAGTTTTGCACTTCCCTGCCGCCAGCCTGCTCTCCTAGCAGCTGCCCATGCTGGGGTGAGAGTGCAGAGGCTGCGGGGAGAGATGGGAGATAGTTGGAAAGGATGGACCCTTTACTTCCATCCCTGACATAAGGCCTGCCCCTCAGAGAAACTTGCAGCTTAACCACACCTCCAGTGGTGGCTGTTTCAAGGTAGAACCACACCTCCAGCCACAAGCCCCACTGAGTAGCCTTGCCTACTTGCCTGAAACATGGGGCAGATGCCATATTTGGGAATGGTATGCAGAAGAGCCACAGCTTACATGCCAAAGAGCTACATGTGGCTCCCAAGCCACTAAGTACCAAGGCTTTAGAAGTAAGATGTCTGCATAACCAAGAAACTTTATGATAAATGCCATCTGGGAAGCCAACTTCTGAAAGCAAGGAGACACTTCATCCTTTTGCTGACATACCCCACCCACATCTCAGACAGATCCATGTCTAACACATACACTCAATACTGTCAGATCTAGTTCGGCCCCACATTTCTTCTCATCGCACGTTTGTTTTACATTTTGAGCAAACATCTCATGAAAGCCTAATGCTATCATGGTATTCAGACATCTTCTGGCCCAGAGCCTTGTTAAATATACGCTTCTTTGGCAAAAAATAAAAAAAGCTGTAGTTCAAACCTACAAAGCTTTCCAAGCCCACTAAAAGTAGCTGTACAGCTCTCAAGTTACTTCTCCTCAAATAAGTAAACAAGATGCTATCACTTAGTCAGCTGGCCATTTTATGTTTCCAGACACAGATATATATATATATATAAAAATCTATTTGTCTTGTGTAATTAAGTAGATTTGTCAAGGGAAAAAAGCAGCCTGACTCAAAGCCTAAGCAATGCTGAGGAGCGGAACACTTACTCGGCCCTTTAATGGCCACATGGATATCTCCACTCCCTGCCGCTTTAGTATCGACCTTGAAGTCTGCAGTTTCTCTGATCCGAACTCCTTTTGGTTGGAGGCCTCTCCCGCTGGCACGACAGGCATTTGGATTGCAAGCTATAAGCAAATTGCAGACAGACATCAATACAGTCTTTGATTCCTAAAGAGCTTTCACCTAACCAAGCCAGTCTGTGGCAGCTTTTCTCAGTTTGCTTTGTGATGCATGAGATTTAACTGTATGAAATGCAAACGCAGTTCTACAGTGTTCAGGAGCAAGACTAGGACTGTCAAGGAATATTATGTAATACACAATTTTGGGGGACTGCAGCTTGTGGTTAAACATGCTTTGCTTTTCATATATTTAATGGATGAAACCAAACACTTTCTTGGACACTTGAGGTCAGTTTCTGCCATCTTAAGAGTTTAATTGTTCAACAATAGCAAGAGGAAACAAACTACTCTAATGTAAAAAGAGCATTATTTCCCTGGAGCCTTGTGCTTTAGGGCATGCAAAGTACAGCTCTCCATTCTGATGCCCCGCCACCAAATCCAGTTTTTTCAGAGCATGTCCCCCAAGGAAAAGCACAGCATACAGAGTCCAATGCAGCACTTGGGACTACATAATATTGCTAGGCTGGTCCTATTATTGCACCTATATGGCATGCAGAATAGCAGGGGGTCCACTCACGGCAATGTGGACAGAAAACCGACATGCTACACAAGCAAATCCAGAGAAAGCCCCACACAGGAGGGGCTCAAAATGAGTAATACCTTGAAGTGGGAAACAAAGAAGTAGAGCACAAGCATCTTCACAATTGACATTATGACACTAGTTCAAACATGCTTTTGCTGGACATCCCTACTATTAGGAAAACGCGTCCATGTGCAAGGTAAGGAACAAAGGCTAGATACTGTGGAAAAGTTGAAAGTGAAGCTTTATGGAAGCTAGAAAGACTGAGTGAAAGAACAGGTGAAAGTTGTCAGCTTGTTCTGCAGCACTTGACTACTCCGCCACAGTCAGAGAGATTGGTACCACAAGAGTTTCAGTGTGAATATTGGCTTCCAGTTTAACTGTATGCTTGCTTTTCTGGAGTTTGCAGCTGCAGCCCTGGCAGCAGGATTGTGACCCACCCAGTCAAAACCCGCTCTGCTGTACATCTAGAGCATTCCGCTCCCCAAACCAGTCTACATACTAGTTGCCTTAGACTATCTGACCACACCAACAGCAGTGGGAGAGCAACAGACACTGAGCTTCGGTTTCTAACCTCACAATCAAGTACAGCAGTTTGCGGTTAAAGCAGTTTGACTTCTTGCGAGACTGTTTGCCAGCAGCCATATAACTACTGGATGAGTTGCTTGCATCATTTCTGCACAACCCAGCTGCTTTTGCCTCAGGCTGCAAACCCACAGACTAGATGTTTAGGAAAGACAGCAAAAACACAAGCCACCCTGCACGCCCTCTTACCGACACAGCTTGCTCAACTATGAAGCCAATAGCAGTGAAGTCCAACATCCCACAAATCTGAGAGGAGCTCAGGAGAGGTGAGCAGAGGTCTGAAAGGCACAGGAGCAAAGCAAGGATGGAATAGAAAGCCAAGTGTCAGTAAAGGAGGAGGGGGGGAAGTTGTGATACAAAACAAGGTGAATACAGTCGATTTTAAAAGACTAAGAAATAAAGTCCGCCTCTAGAAGTCTCAAAAAAGAGAGAAGTATGGCCATTTAGGATGGCAGAAAAACCAAGCCCAGTTAGTATCTATTTTGCATTTAAGCAATCTAAGCAAGAGCAGTTCTAGTGCTTGATTGGCTGTTCAAAAATCCCTTGCACTTTTTTGTGAAGTATATAGTATTTAAATTCAATAATATGATAAGCAGGTACAAATCTGTCCTAACCACACACCTTCGCCAATGAGAACATTCCAAGGGCTTTTTGGAACCTGCTCTCCAGCAAACACCACTCTCACAGCATGAGGACCAGCCTGCAAAGGCTTGTATACACAGCGGTAGACTTGGTTGCCTTTGTCCTCCACCGTAACTTCCACCGTATTTTTCCCCTGAGGATCTTCCACATCTACACCAATGTCACCAACTCCAGCTCCTACAGGACAGCAAAGACACAGTCAAGCCAGCTCAGATCAGTTTAACAGTGGGGGGCCCGTGTCCCCATTTTTCATCCTAGCCAATGTGGGACAGAGGCAAACAAATGGAAAGCACTAACATCAAGTTAAGTTCCTGTTTAGATTACAGTTAATGGATGTACAGCCCAAGTGCAGCTTGTGCATAATTTCTCTTTGCAATTCTTACATTATATTCAGCACTTGCATGGCTAAAAACATGATTTTAAAACTTCACATTTCTCCAGGCAGCTGTCCCTACTTTTCAAGCAAACACACACTGGTTCTTTATACATGCAGGAAATGAGAGTTCACTGTAATGGGTGTACAGGCTGGCCCGTAGCTAGGATTTTACTTTTCGGGGTGGAAGGGAGCTGCCAAAGGAAAGGAGGCAGAGAGGGTAGCAGAAGTCCCAAGCAAGCCACTTTTGCTGCAGCAGTCCAGAGGAGAGCCCCCCCCAAACTGAAAAACTGCAGGTGAGGAGGGAGGGAGCCAGGCTGGACAGATGGCTCAGTGAGTGTGAGAAGCGGGAGTGTGCACCTTTAGAAATGTTTCTAAACATTTATTTCCTGTGGGGCTATGCCCTTAAGAAGAGGAATCCTGATCCAACGTGGGTTTGGTAAAACAACAGGGCGAATGCTAGATGCCGAACAGGCCATGGCCAGTTTCAGTGACAGCACTGGCTCCTATACGGTTCCTCCCACCAACCTTGCCTAGATGCAAAGCTTTGGCTTAGTTTTTCCTTAAAAGAATTTCTAAGAGTTACAATGAGGTCCAAACAGTTGAGGCCCAGAAACATTCCACACATGGAATGAAAACATGGGTTGTCCTTGAATAACAAGGTCCCCTTCCTCAAGATGGCCTGTTACAGAAAACCTTGTTAAGCTACACTGGTGCTTACTAGTTTCCTTGTCCTGAAGGGTTGAAGCAATTTTAACTTTCAAATATAATGAGACTGAGCCTCTCATACTGGTAAATTCCTTGTTATGTTTATTTAGCAAACAAAGGCGATTGTAAATTCAGATGTCTGTTCATCTCCAAAGTTCAACTGCTTCAGACTCAGTCCAGTATTCTAATTCAAAATACTAACTGCAGTCAAAGTTAACAAGACAAGGCCTGATATACAGACAGCCAATTCCAACACAGGTAATTATGTTGTGTGTGTACTGGAGACATGTTAAGCGGGAAGGCCATTTCAAAGTTAGCTTTTCCATGACACATTTCCCCATCATATTTTGATCCAAGAAACTTTGTCCTGAACATTCAGTGAAATTGTAGTCTTAATTCCTGTCCCAGTTGCTCTGCTTCTTCCTGTTTTCATTATGGGCTTTTGGTGCAGCAAGTGAGACTGAAACAAGGTTCATCTGGAGCAACAATCTGGAACAGAAGTAATGTGACTGGGCACTACCATTTACATGCACTCCACAAGTGGATGTGGAACAGTAAATGCCCACCTCAGTTTTCACAATGGCAATCTATTTCTCACACAAAGTCAACAGAGCAGTATTTATTCTGTTGACTTGTATGGAGAAAAGGGAAAGATGTAGTCATGAGAATAATCCTAGAGTGCAGATGTGCAAGCAGCTACAGCTGGTGACTACCAAGAACCACTGCTGCAAGTAACTGTGTTGATACCCATCGGTCTTTTGCTACTGCAGGTGGAACTGGCATACTTTGTTTCCTTCTCCTTCAGTGCAACCTCCACAGATCCATACGGCAATTAGTCCACATGAGTCCCAGGGACCCTAACATCAAGTGTCCTACATTCAGAAAGGACGGGGGGGGGGAGGGGCAACTAGAGAAAGAACAGTGATCTTTGTATCTATGGGCGGCTGGATCCTACCTGTGGAGTACCATGTATTCTGTTGATCCTCTAGGTGATCCGAAAATATTCCTTCCCTCAGAATTTTACAGAAACATTGGCTCTTGGAAGAAAAAAATTAGAACCCAGTATTCTTCAGCTACACAGTTGTGCTGGAATTTATAGTCCAAACCCATACAGATCTTTAGTCTTCTCTTACCTGCTGTGTAGATTTCAAAATAAGTAGGTTTATTGGCTATATTTCCTGTTGCTTCAAGGCCTGGCCCTTTTGCTGTTACTTTACTGGCATCACCCTGGGCTTTGTCAACATGTACTTCAAATGGACTCTTCGAAATGTGCTGACCAGCAAACAGAACCGTAACCTAGAAATTGAGTAACATTGTTAAAAGCTTGTTTCACAAGTGCAGTGGTCACTCTGAAAGGCGTCCGTGAACAGAATTCATAAAACTGAATTCACTCACAAGATTCTCAATATAAATCAACTGACGCTTCTAGAAACAGAAGTCTCTGTACACATAATGTAAGGCCTTGAAATGTCAAGCACAGCACCCAGAATGTCAAAAGGAATGTACATACTTTATACGTCAAGAGACTTCGTTTCCATGGCTTGGACCCAAGATGCCATTCTAGCAGCAGCTCCTCCAACAGCATCGCTTTTCTGCCCGAAAAGGAAGGGAGACATGCTACACCCCTTCCTCCCCCGCCACCCTGCAGGTACCTCACATACTCTCCTTGATGTTCTTTCAGGTCTGTTGATTTACAGGAGTCCAGTTTGGGAGACACAGAACAATGCACTGGAAAATAGGGAAGTTCGCTTTCTCCAACACAACTCTGCTCACACTGTGTACAATCCAAGCCTCTGTTTCCAGATGCACAAGTGCATCTCCTGCCCTCACACCACAATGGCCAGTTCTAACCTCCCCCTCCAAACAAGTAAAAAATCTTGGGAGGAATTTACAGCACCAATGGCTACCTCAACAGCAGAGCATGAGATTCATATTAAGCAGCTGCACAGAAGCAGCTAATTTTTAATATGTTTTGCCCATTTAACCATTTTGTATCCAATACGGATACAACATTTAACCATTTTGTATCCAATACGGATACAACAGCACTGAAATCTGGATTTGGATTTGGACCCTTTGGAATTTAGGAAATCAAGAATCAGTGGGATCAGCTGCCTAAGGAGGTGTTGAACTCCCCCTCACTGGCAGTCTTCAAGCAGCGTCTGGACAAACACTTGTCAGGGGTGCTCTAGTTGGTCCTGCACTGAGCAGGGGGTTGGACTAGATGGCCTGTATGGCCCCTTCCAACTCTGTGATTCTATGAATTTCTGAATATCCAGAACTCAATTAAAGTTAATAAAACAGCCATTTCCAACTTTTTGCAAAAAAAAAAAAAAGCCTCAGGAAGGCAAACTGCTTTTTACAAGGTTTCCATCAGCCATCTAATTCTTTTCCCAGTGCCTATGCCAAAGAGTTGAAAAGATGTGGCAAATGCACACAGCAACAGCCACTATCACCACGCACCAGTGCCAGGCATTAAGAAAATGACTGCAACCGGGGTATGAACCACTAACATTGCAAATGCCACCAGGGCAGCAGTGGGAATGGCACAGTGGGGCACAAGACAGCAGATGCTAGGGAGAGGACAAATACCTTGGGTAGCTCTGGCAGGCAGAGTGCAGCAGCAGAAAGTGGAGGGTGGGTACTACCCCAACAGCACTGGCCACAGAACAGTTGAGTGAGTGAACACAGTCATGGAGTAGCAGGTGAGGGAAGGGATAGCAGGCAGAGGCAGCTGACTAAAGTATGGCATACCCTGTACTGTGGACAGAAATGTGCCGTTCTCTTATTCAAAGGGCACTTCATGGAAGCCCTTCAAATCCAGCAGATCTTTCTTTGTCTGTCTGTGGCCCAGTCTCTGAATTTAAGTATCTAAAGATGGGGCCATCTTGAGAATTAGATATATGGATTTCAAATATCCAGAACAATGAAATTCAGATTCAAAATTATTCATACCAATTCCAAACGTAGCATTATTTGGTACTTCCAAAAACTCAAACTGCACATCCTAGTGTCCAACACATGGACAGCTTGGCACCCTTCAAGTGAATACAAGTCGGTATTTGCTAGGCTGAATCTGTTATTACAGAATAACTGCAATAGCCTCAAAGAGAAGTGTACCAATTCGTCTTTAAATCATTGGCCATGCATCCAGAAGTCTTATAATAGCTACCAGAATGTGCTTCACCCCCATAAACTGGGGCAAGCAGTTTGACTTCTCCTCAACAGAAGCATCCTGCTTCAACATCTAGGTTACATTTAATTCTATAGAACTCAATCTTTTGTGAAGAGATAAAATTACTTTCTCTCAGTCAACTTAAGAGCGCTACTAAAATTACTACGTTATCATCACACAGCACAAGGAAAAACAAATCAATCCAAATTTCCTGACTTCTTTTGCACTAAACTGGTCGGAAAACAAATCTTTGTAAGTCAGAAGGAAATTCAGAAGAACAAACACTACACTGAATGCAGTTATTATACCGCCAAATCATTTCCTCAATCAAGGATCAGTAGGTAAGTCAATATTTTGAGGTGGAATGAGAATGTACTATGAAAAATGGGGCAAGGGGAAGCCAGCAAACCTACATCTATTATACTGGACAACACAGTTCTAGATAATGCAATCAATGTATCTCAGCCAAGTGCAGTTGCCAATTAAGTCTCCATCTCCAGAAATTCTCAGCTTCTTACCTTGTGAGGTCCTGTAACCTTTGGCACATACTGCACAGCATACGTCTTGTTTTTATCATTTTCAGGAGCCACCTTGGCCTAATGAAAAAGTGACAATTAGACCAATGTTTCAGCCAAGCATCTCAGAGATTAAAGTTGTTAGTATGTTATGGAAAACATTCTATTTTTTCCCGGCTCTGTCAAGCCGCATGTACCTTCTCACCTGCTTTCATATGGACTTTCAGACCACTACAACAGCTGTCCCAAGGAGACAATCCTCAATCCCTGTCTCCTCCACTAGGACAAACTGTAAGAGTTTACCAAAAGTTTTGTTTACCTAGTTGCCATTTCAGCTACCCCTGAAGTTGCCTTAGCAATTTGGTAACCGCTAAAGGGATGTATCTTCTACAACCCACTATGAAAATACCCATCAGTAGAGATCATGTGGGAAGCAACATCCTTCCCACTCTAGAAGTGCCTGTTCTGAAGCAATGCTTGAGTGGGAAGGAACTATGCCACGACCCCTTCTCACACAACTCTATGTGACTTCTGAGGATATATTCAGTAATACTGCCTAGTGAACTACCCTAAAAATGGGCAGTTCTCCTAATCAATACCTCTACTTTTACAGCCCTAGTATGGCTGGGAAAGCAAGTATTCTTCCCATCAGGATCCCATCACTGGAATGCTACACCGGAGGCCTGATTAAATGCACTTAACTCAGATCTTCATCTGCTGGTCCAAGAGCATTCCAAGGGCACAGCATTACCACACAAGCATAGATAACCAGTGGTCAGCAAATTCCAAACAAACCTTCTAGATATGCATACCTCTTCCCTGTTTCCCTCTGGATCTTCTACAAAGACCATCACTTCTCCCTGACCAGCACTGATTGTGTCCACAGTGAAGTTGGCAGGTTGCTTCACCATATTTCCATGTGGTTCAATCCCTGCAAAAATAAAGTGGTACAAGAACAATGCTGGATGTAACAAGTATACAAGTCAGTGTTTGCTACCTCCCACTGAAATGCTCGTTACTTTAAGAAGTTCGCAGCATTCAGTTTCACCTAATCTTGTGCTTAAAGCCATCACCAAGTCATGATGGCAATGACCACCCACCATTAGTCGCCAGGACCTTCAGAAATATTCTGTCCCTTAATGAGCCATTTTCAGCCACTGTGTCTGAATGCCATACAGACCCAAGCCAGGAACTGCCACATGTTGTGGTAACGAGTTCCATAATTTTACAGGCTGTATGAAGTACACCTGCCAGTCCTGAACATATCACCTTTATTGTGTAACTCAGAGTTCTGTGCTCCAAGAAATATATCTTCATCTCTCCAAAGTTTAGTACCACAAGCCTAGAACATGATGCCCCCCCTACTTTTCACAACTGAAACAAATGCGGTACCAACCACTGCCCCAGATGAAGTTATATCAGTAACTTTTACACTGTCATAATGCGAGCAGCATTGGTAATTATTGGCAGAAATGTTGTATTAAGCAGTTAATAGTACACTAATACTTTAGCCTGGTTTAATTTCCATATATACAATACATGAGTGATCTCAGCATTTAACTGCCCTGGGGTCCCTTGCCTCCACCTCAAGATGTACTACTTATGATCCCTCTAGTGAGCCATCTTACATTGCACAACTGCAGAAGACTGTTTCCCATGTTTCTATAAACTTGAAGCTCAGAGCAAAGTACTGGATTGTTCATTCCTATAGACATTGGAAAGACCCAGAATGCCCTACCCTAGAGTTCAATAAACTATAGGACAAACAGCCCACCCACCCCCAAGCCATGGGACAGTAAACCCATCCTAGATGCTTGGCAAGTATTCCCAGGACTGCTTTAAAACAGGGAAAAGGTAAGTACTCCACTACAATGAGAAGACATTTGACCGTATTTCAAGAGAAATGTTTAACCATCTCCATAATTCCATCCAGTCTAAATCGTTTATGTAATTGAGGCACTTGTGCCTTTGAAAAAAAATGCTATTAACATGCAGCGTTAACATGTTAGCATAAGTACAAACTTACAGTTCCTTCTTTTCCCACTCTTGGCAGCATTAGACCCACCCATCTCTAAGAAAGATTTACACAAAGTCAATAACTGGCCTCCGCCCTCTGATAACAGACTGAAGTCTCCCTCTTAAAGGGTGGGAAGGAACACAGACAATTAGACCACTAAAATATGGTCCAGGACAACATTAGATAGCGGGCTTGCTGAACTGGTTCTCAGAGAGTTTGGAAATTCACATGAAAGTAGGAGCGGCTTTTGGACTATTTCCACATATTTCTGAATCTTGGCACCATACCAAATGAATACAATAGAACTTGGAAGTTTGTCTACAAACAGGATTTAAACAAACAAGAATCAACTGGTCTTCACACAACAGGTGTGAATTTACTCAACCGCTAAAAGTGAAAAGAGCATTCTAGACCTTACCTCTGCCATATGCTCTTGCCTTCTTTGGGTTAAGTTTAGGCTTCAGAGGAGCACCTGGTTTCAATTTTGCTTTAGGGAACTGTGACAGGTACGTCATTACAGAATGTTCATCCACATCGGGGTGAATAATTTCTTCAGGAGTGATGACCTGGCCAACATCAATTGCAGCACAAATTAACCAGACGTGCAACTCACCACACAAATTCTCACAGAGCTGAATTACACTGTTCTCTTAAACACTGACCACGTTTACAAGCCTTTGTGAACTGTGCCCTTGTAAGCAAGGGTACTGTTGCAGCACTACAAGCAGGAGCCTACAAACTGAATGAGGTTGTGGAACAAGCCTCTTTGTAAGCCTCCTGCACCGCTGAGGCTTAGTAAGTGCTTTGTAAACAAAAAGTTCAAGATTCAATCCAAAGCACTTCCCGTCAAAGAACCTCAGGTGACAAGATCCAAAGGGATCTGTTGAGGATGGGTAAGTGGGCGTCAACGTGGCAAATGGGGTTCAGTGTGGCCAAGTGCAAAGTGATGCACATGAGGGCCAAAAATCGTAACTATAAATACATGTTGATGGGTCCAAACTGGCAGAGACTGACCAAGAGAGAGATCTTGGAGTCATAGTAGATAACTCAATGAAAATGTTGAGACAGTGTGCGACTGCAATGAAAAAGGCCAACACTATGCTGGGGATTATTAGAAAGGGAACTGAAAACAAATCAGCCAGTATCATAATGCCCCTGTATAAATCAATGGTGTGACCTCATTTGAAATACTATGTACAATTCTGATCACCACACCTCAAAGAAGATATTATAGCATTGGAAAAAGTGCAGAAAAGGGCAACTAGAATGATAGAAGGTTTGGAACACTTTCCCTATGAAGAAAGGTTAAAGGGCTTGGGGCTCTTTAGCTTGGAGAAATGACATCTGACGGGTGACATGATCGAGGTTTACAAGATTATGCATGGGATAGAGCAGGCAGAGAAAGAAGTACTTTTCTCCCTTTCTCACAATACAAGAACTTGTGGGCACTCAATGAAATTGCTGAGCAGTCGGGTTAGAATGGATAAAAGGAAGTACTTCTTCACCCAAAGAGTGATTAACACATGGAATTCACTGCCACAGGAGGTGGTGGCATCTGCAAGCATAGACGGCTTCAAGAGGGGACTGGATAAACATATGGAGCAGAGGTCCATCAGTGGCTATTAGCCACAAGGTATAGACAGGAACTCTCAGTCTCGGGCAAGTGATGCTCTGTATTTTTGGTGCTTGGGTGGGGGGACCACAGTGGGAGGGCTTCTAGTGTCTTGACCCAACTGGTGGACCTCCTGATGACACGTGCTATTTTTGGCCACTGTGTGACTGGATGGGCCCATTGGCCTGGTCCGACATTGGCTTCTTTTACGCTCTTATAATGGGGAAGTTCCTTTTTAACTAGACGCTCTGGAAAATGGCTACCCATCAGAGTAGACAACACTGGTTGAGATGAACCACAGGTATGACTTGACTCAAGGTATTCGCATGTGGTCAAAAGCTGGTCCTGAGGGTCAGAGGAGCACAGAACATAGCAGGGCACTACACAGGAGCTGCAGCTTGAGAGGGCAGCAGAAAAAACCACCCCTTTCATCTTATGAAAATGTGAGCTGAAGAGCTCATGCAAGGAAGACAGCAGCTTCTGTCAGTTCTTGCTTTAGGCCCATATACCCCAGATCCCCAGCTTTTCTATGGGAAAATAGATCTGTTGGTGAGCTCCTTGATTCCACCTTTGGTAGGACTCAGCCCTATGTAACCTTAAACTTTATGCATGTCATTAAAGATAGCATACAATAAGCTGCTAAAAGCCTGTCACCAGGACGACCAGAAAGTTTTGATGATACATACTTCCAACAGACCATCACTTAAGGAAATTGCACTGAACGTATTCAGAAAAGATAAACATCATTTTGTAGGGCCGGGCCATGTGTACCATAAACCTAATGCCAGGTACTGGAAATAGAAACTGTATAAAGGACAGCAGCTGGTAAACTCCAAACTGGTATATCCTCACTGCAAGGCCCCATGGGCCTGGATGGGGGTGCAGAGAAAAACCCACATAGATGAACTGGAGAGGCAGCAGTGCAGCGCTGGGCAGATGCTCCCACAATGCTTGACTGCTGCAGACAAGGTTGTTTCCCCATGCTGAAGCCACAGAGTGGCTCTGTCCATTCCCCACAGCACTCCCTCCCTTGCACCAGTTGCTTGCGGGCCACGTAAGAGCCCTGGATGGGCCAGTTCTAGCCTCCGGGTCTTATGTTTGACATCCCTGTCTTAACTTGTTTTATGGGTTTAATTCTAATTCCTTGTACTTATTCACTTGTATCCTTGAAGATCTGTGAGTGGAGTGCATCTTGTAAAGCAGGACTTCCCCACCTCCCCCTCCTGCTGCAGCTCACTGAGTCCCCTGAAACTGTGTTCTGAGAGGATCAGCATCCCCCCCTTCACAAACAGCATCACGGCAAATGGGAAAGGTCAGCAGAAATAGATGGTAGGATACAACATTATTTTGTACAATGAACCCTAATATCCCACATTTGTAATAGAAAGCCAGGATATACATTTTCTAAACGTAAAGAATGCTATATCCTTGAGAGACTGCTTTCAAGCAGCACTCGTGATGATTAAGACATGCTCTGGCCTAAGCCCTCTAAGCAGAGAAAGATAATCAGTACAGCACCTGCACACCACTGGTGCCAAGAATTCATACTTCAAAAACTCTTAAGTAGAACTAGCTGTGCTGTTCTTACTTTTTGCTAGGAAGTATAGCTGAACCCAAGAGGCCCACAACTAGCAATATACTAGGTTCTATCAACTTGCCACAACAGCCTCAGCAAACTATTTCCCTGCCCAGTTAGCCTAGCAAGGATGATGTTCCATGATTTTCATACTTCAGCAGATCATCTAGTTTCTCTTTCAAAAAGCTAGGCTGAAAGGGGCAAAGAACTTCACTGTATTGCCCTAGAATCAACATGCAGCATTAATTTTGCAATTCTACAGCCAACCCAGAGCAGAAGCTTTGAGCTTCAAATCACCAGCAAAGCTCAGGGTAAAGTATAACGCAGAAGTCCATTTTTGTTCAGACATTAAGTCCACTTTTGCTTACCTGAGGCACACCCAGCCAGTCATCTGCTTGCTGCATGGCTTCACGAGCGTTATCAACAGGTTTCTTTGGGTCCCAGGCTTCCCAGTCTGGGCAGAGACCTAAGGGAAGAATTCTTAGGCTTAAGACGTACTGCATTTCACTTTTGGCCCAGGTGAACACTAACTGGGCGTTCTGCCCATACCCATTCAGAAGAAAGAAATACAGAAGTACACCTCCACTGCAGTGAAGTTAAAGATCAACAGCCACAGTAAATTTTCAGTTAAATACTTCCTAGTTCAGAATTTATTTCTTCCTGAATGATAGAAGTTCTAAAGGCTGCTGAACTGTGCTGAGTACAAGCAGGACATTTCACAGATGAAAGAACCGAGGCCAATGCAGACTCACTGCCATCTAAAGATCCCTCTAATCAAAACCTCTAATTATTAGACTGCATCAACTGCTGGGCTTTAGCACTCAGTTCTGCCACCCAAGAGATCTTTCTTCTAATAAAAGGTCCATTTGCTCCAATATATCCTGGGAAAAGATAACTTGGGACCCAAGAAGCACAGCAGGAAATTCTTTTCCTATGTAAGTCTGCATTTTAAAAACGAGAAGGACCAAACAGTATGAAACTCTGAAGATGGCAACCACCAAACCAGTTGTTTTACAATGCTGATTTTTAAACATCGATTTATTAGAGGGCTTAGTAGTGGACTCTTAAATTACAGAACTCCACCAACTACAGGAAGACGAAAAGTTTACATCAGTGATCTCTATTCACTTCGGTGCAACAGCACTGGTAGCCAGTGTGACACAACAGCTCTCCTATCAGAAGCACAAGGATGTTGCATTTCTCTGTAGTATTTCTCTAGTATTTCAAACACCTAAGCAACACTTCCTGGAGTTTGCTCAATAATAAATGTGTAGTAATATAATTAGATATTTAGTAATATTTCTATGACTTTAGCCCTTGGGAGCCATGGTGATGTATTATAACCTATACATATAACCTATGTATTATAACCTATAGCAGTGTTTAAATATGGATTCTCTCAATGTGAATATTTCACTGAAGTCTCTCCAGCCTGCTTGTAATCTTAAGGGAAGCTTCTATGCCACTAGATTTCAATGGAAAGCCACCAAACGACCAGACTATTAGTGCCATTAGGAAAGAATGGAAATATGGACATGGAAGACTCACCTGGAGCACAGCTATCAACAAGGGCACCCAGTGCTTTGCCATCCTGCCAGTTCTGGTTGAAGTTAGTGATCGGCAAGTAGGGGATTTTGTTCTGAATCCAGCCTAGTAACCTCTGCTTTGGAGTCTGTTTCTTGGCATCGTCGTCTCCTTCATCTTCCCACACAGGCATAGAGATTGAATAATGGAGGATAAGAGTCCATACTAGCCCTAGGATTAGTTTCAAGTTACCATCGACAATAGCTTTACTATCTGAAAAAGAAACACAATCAGGAGATTAATAGTGTAAAATCATGCATTTAGCAAGCTGAAGATATACTTCATACAGGGCTATTTTTGGGCAGGAATGCACAGGAACGGAGTTCCGGCTGGCTCCTGAGTTGGCCACGCCTACACCCAAACCTCTGGCATGTGTGGCTACAGAGCACACTGCCCTCCCCACATGACACACAAGAGGGAAAGGCAGCATGTTAAAATGCCATCTTTCCCTCTGGGGAGCCCAGGGGATTTCCTTGTCAATTTCACTCTCTGCTAGTCAGCTGAGTGTGAAATTGACAAGGAAAAGCCTTTCTCTGCCTTCCCTTCTCTAGCTGACATGTCCCAGCTGGAAAAGGGCAGGCCGGAAACCCAAGTACATTGAAAATGCCCTCCCCATGCCTGCCCTGTGCTTTCCCAGCCCCCGCCTAATATGCTAATGAGCTGTGCTGTCAGGGGTGTGGCCTATTATGCTAATGAGCTTGTGCTGTTGGGTGCGGCCTGTTATGCTAATGAGTTTCTGCTGGGCTTTTTCTACAAGAAAAGCCCTGTTTATACACATAAAGCAACCTTACACTGAATCAGAACCTTGGTCAATACTGTCTACTCAGGCTGGCAGTTAACTCTCTTTTGTATCTCCCACTAAATCATCCTTTAAACTGGGGATGCTAAGGGTTGAACACGACCTTCTGCATACAAAGCAGATGCTCTACCACAGAGCCACAGCCCCTCCTACTTTAGCAGTAAATCATGTTGAACTGTATTGAACAGAGCTAGCCATCATCTTGATGAAACTGACCCTGGAGGTTCCTTCCAACTCTATGATTCTATAAGTAACAGGTACCTTCCCCAGCAGATGAACCCACAGCCTTTTGCTAGGTTAAGTGCACACACAATGTTTGTCTAGTTTCACTAGGCAGCTGCAGTAATGATAACTGGTGGCTAGCTATGCCCATCTTTTAGCAGGCATCTAAAAAGGTTGACAACTCTTCACTCATTCATTCCTGGGGACTATTGTTTAAGCTGTTTAGTACTTCACCCACCTTTCTATGCTTGTTTCCTGCTCAGTTAATGAGGTTTACTATCACAAAGAATAGGCTGAAACAAACTAGGACATTTGAAGTCTCCCGTGTTCTTAAGCATTCAAAATGGCTAGCACACAAATTATAAGCGGTAGAAGAATCTACTGGAGAAAACAATCTGCTTTTATTGATTACTGTAGTTTCCCCTGCATTTTTTAAATAATCTGGGCCCTTTTTTATGCAGCACATTCACATCTATATGATAAGTCTACCCTTCGAATGCCAAGTATTTGGTCCTTTTATCACTGAAGTGTTAGATATTCCACTGCTGGTAAGCTAGAAATTCCTCGGTGTGCTAGGATCTAAGATAGCCCTAGACACTTCAGTGTTGTGAAAAGATAGGCGAGTCTCACAATTTTCGCTAAAATGATGTTGTTATGTTGACAAGCTGAATTAGTTTCCATCCAAATTTGTTCACAAGAGCAAATCAAATGCATGCATCGCTGTTATAACTAGTGAGATAGTAAGCTAAAGATACCTAGAAGACAACAACAGAATTTACATAGCAATTGCATAAAAGCTTTATTCAAATGCCTTTTGAAAGTTCGCATAAGCACTCTTAAACCCCAGCAAAAACCAGTTCACTCCAACAAAGTTTAAAGAGTGACTTTATAACCAACTTTTCCTAAGCAGCATGAGAACCGCTTAGAACCCCACCTAGTACTCCAACTTGCCAGGCACTGTTTGCCATGCCACTCCTGGCTGATCACTAGCCACTCCTGGACCATCCAAGATAGTACCACTAGCTGCTCAAACAGTCAGCAAGATTCGACCCCATACATTGCCGACCACCAGTTTTACTGCATTATTTCTGGCTCGAAGCAGTGAGCTATTGCATAGGAGATTAGGAATTACTATCCAATGTAATTAATTGCTATCTTAAACAGCTTAAGCAATAAAACAACACTATGTGGTAATAAAGAGGTATATGGCCCCAAGGAATGGTTTTTCGGGAAATCTCAACACAGGAGAGACACAGGCTAAGATCAAGACTCAAAACTGAAAACTCTGAATAGCTCAAAATATTATAGCTGTTACTGAACTGAGAGATGATACATAGATTTTAGTCACTTCTACTCACAAAATGTAGAACAGAGTGAGCAAGCATGAAGGGTTAACTGTCAGGAAGCTCACAGAATCAGAAAGCTACCAGGGTCCAACCACCTACACTTTACAGTCAACTCTGAACTCAAAGCTTATATGCTGCTGCTTCCCCCGTTGAGAGATTACTGGCTGGGGGGGGGGGGGGGTGCCTGTGCGGGGAGGGGGGAAGCAGCTGAAGAATCCCAGAAGAATTGAAGAGTGAGAAACTGAGCATATGTATTTCATCACAAGATGTGGAGGTATGAGGAAAAGCCAGAAAATTTTGGGACAGTGTTTGTTCCCCTCAAGTTTGGGCTGAATTTTTAGGGAGAACTGAAAATTAGGAAATTTGTCTTTGGAAGATGTAAAATAAGACAAGGCTTTATCCACTCAAAATATATAGCATAAAAAATGTTACGTAAGACAACACTACAGCAATCAATTGTAATAATGGTAATTCCCATGTATACTTGTAGATATAGAAAACATTCAAAGGTGTTTGTTTAAATTGAATTTTGGTCAATGGATGCTCTTGTATTTCTTCCACATGCCTCACTAAGCCAAAAATGGAAAACTGCACCAGAGTCCAGTGTGGCATTTGCTGCAAAATACTGCTAGGGCTTTGAGAAGGTGCCCATCACAATCTACTCCTACAGGGCAGGAAGGAAATGGGAGGTCATTTTACCCAGAGCATGTGCAAAACCTCAAGTGTGCCTTGACTAGAGCTGTAATTTTAAAAAAACTGCAGTCTGACAATTTAAAAGGAGTATTAACTTTTTCAAAAACCAAATGCTCCTTGTCTCAAACAGCCATGCTATCTTGCTATCATTTACTATATAGCCATGCTATCATTTACTATACAAGCCCCAATAAAAAACTAAGTTATAAAATCCAACATTTTCCCTCTGCATTTGCTTACTGAATTCTTATTTTTATACATATAATACCACCACATCAAGGCAGACCCCAAACTAGAGATAGGGTGCTGAAAGATTAAGCTGCCTATCCCAGATTAATGTCATCATTACATAAATAGAAATAAAATGACAACTTCATTAGTGGCCTCAAACAGGGTGATTAGTAACAGCCAAGCCACATGAAAGAGGAATGTTTTGCATAAGAGCATAAGCCACAGGGGGAAGATTTTACACACAATTATATCCCACCTTGGAAAGGCATCAAAGTAGTCTATCTGGAACAAAAACAAATCTCCAAGTCAAAACTAGCCAGTGTCATAATGAGATACAGTTAAGAAGAGAAGATATTGGATTTATACCCCGCCCTTCACTACCCAAGGGAGTCTCAGAGCGGCTTATAAACTCCTTTCTCTTCCCCTCCCCACAACAGACACCATGTGAGGTAGGTGGGGCTGAGAGAGCTCTGACAGAAACTGCTCTTTTTCAAGAACAGCTGTGCCAGAACTACAGCTTGCCCAAGGTCATCCAGCAAGTGGAGTGGGGAATCAAACCCGATTCTCCCAGATTAGAGTCCGCGCACTTAACCACTACACCAAACTGGCTACATGACTAGAAACATAAGGTTGAGGTGCTGCTAAATTATCTGTAGTTGGATACTGACTATTTGTCCACAGTACTGCAAAGCAATCACAGCTGTGAACCATCCCAGGTGGCAGCACACAAATTTTCTAAATAAGTACCACACATATAACCAATACCCTTAAGTAACAGCGTACATCTTGCTCATGTAGACAGGTTTAGGTGCAAGCTCTAGAGAAGTGATGGTGAACCTTTTAGAGACCGAGTGCCCAAACTGCAACCTAAAACCCACTTATTTATTGCAAAGTGCCAACGCAGCAATTTAACCTGAATACTGAGGTTTTCGTTTTAGAAAAAACAACTCATACATTAACATCTTTTGTCTTAAAAGAAAGACACAATAACAGAGCTTTCAATGATACAAACAACTTTTTATTGAAAGGTAAAAGTTTGCATTTGGCATGTTTTTGAACAATTAATGTGATTTTTGCTGTCTAATCTTGCGAACTCTGTGCTGGGGCGATGCCGTGCGTGCCCACAGAGAGGGCTCTGAGTGCCACCTCTGGCACGCGTGCCATAGGTTTGCCACCACTGCTCTAGAGTGCTTCTCCCAAGAAAGCCACAGCCTACATGCTGAACAATCTGTTCAGGCAGGAGCACACAACAAGATGAAGCATTTCTGTGACACCTGACAGAATACTCAAAGGGGCTAAAAATGAATACATAGAAAGTTCAGCAGCCAAATACAAAATTCTAATCAAAGAACCATTTGCCTACTAAGTAGCAGCCAACAGTTAACTATCCAAACTGAGTACTTCTCTGACATTACTTGGTGCCTAACATATAGAACCGAGCAAATATCCTTCTGGAGAAAGTTCTGTGAAGGATGTACTTCAGAGAAAGCCAAAATGCTCATCAGCAGGCCTCCATCTCAGGAGCACACGTTACAAGTGTCACTATATTTGCAGTTTGAAACCAAGAAATCTTCAGTAGTGGCAATTTTCTGTCCTAACACATCACATAGCTCTTCCACACTGTCATTTTTGTCACTCATTCGTCCCTGCTGCTTCCCTCCCCCTGCTTCCCACATGTGTTTTGCTCCCTCTGGGACTATTAGAGAGAGCAAAACACATTTGGGGGGGGACGGGACCCTAAAGCAATAAGGACAGATGAGTGACAAAAATGACAATGCGATAGTCTGAACACTGCTAACAGTCTGAGCAATCTCAAAAGTATGTACTCTTATCTCTGGGAATAAGGCAGATGCTGTGATCGATGTTAAACATTCACTTTAAAAAGTCTACCACAAAATAGTTATTCAGGGCATTTACTAGCAATTGTTGGTCAAATTAACTTTAGATTTAAGTCACAAAACAAAGAGCTCCATAGCACACACCCAAGGGTGTTACCGAATAGAATGACGACTGCCTATAAATTTATATACAACCTGCTGCAGTGCAAAACCACCTCAAATTTGCCTCAAGTTTGAATGACGGAGCCACACGTTATTGTAGTGCTGTTCAAAATAAAGCTTACAGAGCTAAATTAACAGATAGATTCTCTTTGAACTTTGTCCTGCTCTAGTACTGTGAGGAATTTGCAGTTAGACAATTAGCGGAAACATGATAAGGTAACTGCAGTAAATTTCCTTGGTAACTGGAGTACACAGAGGGGATCTACATTTTACTGCCATGAGCGAAAGGAAGGAGATGAGGGAAAGGGAAGAATGATATTGTTGAATTCAATTTGGCAACTCTCTGAGCACCATTTCAACTGCTGATCTTCAGTACAGAGGACATGGGTACAAATTACTTGATCAGGATTTATGCAGAACCAGAGTGCTTAAGCTTTGGATGTGGCCCTTCTGGGATGTCTTCCTTGTTATGTTTATTCTACTGTTTCAGATGCACCACCCATAAATGGAGGATCCATGCTCCTGGACACCTTTTGTTAGCCCACACTCACTTGGACTTAAGAAAATCAGGGAAGGCAACAGTAGATTGAGCAGGAGGGCACCCCCTTGATGACACAAATCTGAAAGCACAGATGTGAAGTAGACGGACTTGCAGCTATGCCCTCCCTGCCCAGATATTTAAATGCAAGCCCAGGAGAGGCACCCCATGGGCTGGAATGAATCTTGTTGAGATAAAAAGTGACAAGTTTCCACAGACAATGGATTTGTTGGCATTTGCTCAGTTATACAGAACAGCTACTTTGCTTATCTGTGCTGATACAAGCCATGATTGCTCCGACTACTTTGGCGGTATTAGTATGGAAGTTCAATGCCTCCATGTAAGAGATGGCCAGTTATATTCAGCCAATCAATCACCTTGTGCTTACCTGGCTTCAAGTAAAAATTTAAAACCAAAGCAGGAAGGAAAATAGGTGCTAACACATTAGTATGGGGGCAATTCAAACTTTCAACATTCTGTTGTATCCTACCCATGTAGGCAGACATGCTTAAAACCTGTTCTGTATCCTAACCACAGACAGTAAGCAACCAAGGCAACCCAGGTAGCGAATGCCATGAAGCTGCCTAATACTGAATCAGACCACCGGTCCATCAAGGTCAGTATTGTCTACTCAGACTTGCAGTGTGTCCCCTAAGGTCTCCAGCAGAAGTCTTTCACAACATCTGCCACTTGAAGATGCTGGGGGTGTAATCTGGGACCTTCTGCATACAAAACTATCATTGATCCACGGCCCCTTCCCAAATCTTCCTTACCACCCATCAGGTCTGAATGTACTGCTACTGAATGCCAGCTCAGTTCAAAACAAAAGATCCTGAAATCAAAATTTCCCTCATTCTACAATCCTGAACCCAGGATTTAATACTGGATGAGAAGGCTGACCTTGTATGCATCGTGAAGACCTGGGTGGATAAAGAGGGAAGGGTGGCTGTTTCCCAGCTCTGCCCTCCTAGGTTCCTGATACAGCACACAGTGGTTGGGGAGGGGGGTATAGCTGTGGTTTTTCAGGTCTCTCTAGCACTCATCACATGTCTGTTACCTAGAACCTCAATTCTGAGCACAGGTAACCTGATTCCGGGAACTCAGGTCAGAACAGGGACTTGTTGGTGTGCTGCCTACTCTGTTGCCCAACTGCCTCCCTGCCTGAGCGGACTGGACTGAAACAGCCTCAGATTTGGCATTGAGGACACTGAGGATGGTTGCCACTGGTAACTTCCAATGCTTATGCTGAAGCTGCCCTGACCAAAACAACTCAAGACTTTGTGACCACCATGACAACCATAGAGCTATCCCAGGACATTCTAATCTCTATGCATACAACAGGACACATACTTGATCTGGTTTTCTCTGGGGAAAGAAGGCATACCTTGGTAATGGAAGGATTTTCCACTCTGCCTTTTGGTGAGTTTAGACTCATAAACACTCAGAACCTCTATGGGGAGGGGGGGTCCAGTCAGGATGTTCCACCCCAGGAGGAGGATGGATCCAGGTGATTTCCTGGCATACTGTGTGGTCAGAAAGGTTGGTGCTTCTTTTGCAGCCTCAATTGACTGGTAGAATACAGAAATGACCTGGGCTGTGGACGTCATCACTCCAGACCAACCTCTACCCTCTTGCAGGACTTGAAATGCTCCTTGGTTTACTGAGGACCGTGGAGCAATGAAGCAGTTGGGCTGGTGGCTGGAGTGCAAGTGGAGGAAAACTTATAGTGAATGCCACCAAGCAGAGGTGAGAACCCATTACTGTGCCTACTTTGTGACAGCAGCACCAAAATGAGGTCACTTTGCATCCACGCATTGCCATCCAACAGAGCTTTTCTGGGCTGTTAAGGGGCTCTTATCCCAGGCTCCTGAAAATGTAAACCTGGAAAACACTGATGGTTTTCTAATGCATTTTGCAGATAAAATCGCTCACATACACCATGACTTAGATTCCACAGCTGGTGCAGTTCAATCTCAGGATGCCACTGGAGTGCAATCCTGTTCTAATTATATGGATTACTTTCAGTTGGTGAGGGCCTGATGAAGTGGATAAGCTACTCAGAAGTGTGCCAGCTCACCATGTCTAGACTTGACTCTTGCCTCTGTGGCTATTGGTATCAAGCCAGGCTCCATTAGTCAAATGAGTTTGGAAGGAAATAAAAGTTTCTCTGTGGGAGGGTACAGTCCCAACGGCCTTGAAAAAGGCAGTCATGCAAACTCTGCTGAAGACAACATCCCTGGACCCCACTGACCTCAGCAACTACCACCAAGTGGCCCACATTTCATTTTTGGGTAAGGTGACTGAGCAGGTGATGGTTATGCAGCTTCAGGTGGTCTTCTAGACACATTTCAATCCAGATGAAGGCCTGTATTTGGAATGGAAACAGCTGCGGTTGCCTTGATGGATTATTTTTGCCAGGAAAGTAGCAGGGGGAGTGTGTCTGTTGATTCTCCTGGATCTCCCTCTGATGTTTGATACCATCAACATTGTATTCTTCTTTCTCGAGAGGCTGACGGAGTTGGGGGCAGGTTACCGTGCTTCTGCTTTAACTTGACTGGCTGATTCCAAACGGAGATGTTGGGGGACTGCTGCTTAGTCCCACAGCATTTATGCTATGGGGTTTCACAGGGTTCCATCTTGCCCTATTACTATGATACACTTTATGTAGTGTTGTCTTTGAAAACAATCTGGAAACTTTAGCTCATCCAAAATGTGGCAGCCAGCAATGCTCCCTCTAAGCTGTGGAGTCTTGTGAGCAAAAATTCTATGTTGTGAGCTACTGGTATTAAAGCTGTGAGTGAGCAATTTGGCTTCTGCATAAATTAGTTTGTTCTGGATCCTTCCTTCCTGAGCTGAGACAAAAATGTGTGAGATGGAGGCTAAAAAACTGAGCTAGCTCACTCGAACTCAGCTGAGAGCAGGGGTGGCCAAACTGTGGCTCGGGAGCAGCATGTGGCTCTTTCACACATATTGCATGGCTCCCAGCAGGGTGGCTGGGAAAATGATCAGTCTTCCCTTCCCCAGCCAGTATTCCTCTCCCTGGGCATGCTTGGGGTGAGGAGGGGGGAGCAGAGAAAGACAGCAACTTTAAATGTATTCTTGAAGCCTCCACCCCCCTGCCAGCCAGCTTGGAGAAGTCATTTGTCTCTTTAAATCCCTTTGCCAAGTCAGCCAGCGTGGGGGGCTTGGAGAATGCATTTAAAGTTAAAGTTGCTTTCTTTCCATCTCTCCCTCCCTCCCCCATCTATTTGCTTTCTTTCCACCTTCCTTCCTTCCCCCCACCTATTTGCTTTTTTTGTTTCTCTTTCTTTCCACCTCTTTCATTCTTTCTTTCCACCTCTCTCTCTCTCTTTTTCTCTCACTCTTAGACAAATAAATATCATTGGACAAATAAATATCATTATCAATATCTGTTTTTACCCCTTTTGTTGTTATTTTTGACAGTCTCATTTAATGTTAATAAAAAAAACAAATCTGCATAATTTTCAATAAAAATGTGTGTGTAATATTGGTTTTTGTTTTGCGGCTCTCAAACATCTAACATTTATTCTATGTGGCTCCTAGGTTAAGCAAGTTTAGCCACCCCTGGCTTAGAGGGAATACTGGCAGCCAGGCTACTGTCAGTGTGGGATTGCATTATCCCTGTGCTGAAATACCTGCATTGGCTGTCCATTTGTTTCCAGGCACAATTACAGGGCTGGTTCTTACCTGTAAAGCCCTAAATGGCTGAGTACCAGGGTACCTGAAAGGCCACCTCCTCCCATACTGCCCAGCCCACCTCACGGGCCCTGCTCTCTGTGCCCCCACCTTCCAAGGAAAGGCAGACAGCCACCAGAAACAGGGCTTATTTAGTGCCACCTTGTTTATAGAATGTCCCCTTGAGGCTCACCTGCTGCTTATGTTTGCTTTCTTTTAGACACCAGGCCAAAACATTTCTATTCACTCAGGCTTTTAATTAAGGGGTTGATTTGTTTAAACATTATTTTAGTCAGGAAACTTATACTGTCAATGGTCTGTGCTTATAGTTTTTGTTTTTATGCTGGGCTAGGTTTTAATTTTAATGTTTTGGTTTGGTTTCTTATTTTGTAAGCCACCACAGGCTTACACCTCCTGGAGAGGTGCCATAGAAACTTTATAAATGGTACATATGCCATTGATGCTCTGGTCCACAAACACTCTACCTGTTAAAGCCAATATCCAGAACCTTCACAGAGAAGATATACCCATATTTTTCGCTCCATAAGATGCACCTGACCATAAGACGCACCTAGCTCTGCTCGGTGCCGTGGCTTGGGAAAGGAAAGGGGGTTTAAGACGCACACACTTTTCCCCCCCACTTTTTTTGGGAGAAAAAGTGAGTCTTATGGAGCAAAAAATACGGTACCTTTAAGCAGAAGGCTTTTGCATGTATTCCAAGTACACGTCTATTGCCTCTCTAAAGCAGTCTAGACCTACCTGGCAACGTTAAGTGAAAATACTTATGGTCAGGAAATGGGTAATTAGGACAATTTGATAAATTCTCAGCTGCCAGCACTGTTGACTCTTTGACAAACTGGCGGAGTGCAACTCGGAATAGCAATATACTAAGGGTCTACAAGACAAACAGCCAAATTACCTGTTTTATTGGTGATTATGTACTCCTTGGAAAACACTGGCTCTTTCCATTGTCTTTTGGAAAACCTAATAAAATTCTGTTCTGGCAGTACTGTGTATAGGAGCTTTACTACAAGAAATCAAGCAGACAGACTTATAAACAAGCCACAGGATTTCCTAGCCCATCTTCCATACATGTTAGGTGTTTGTGGGCATACCAACAGCCCAAGAGAAGTAGCTTCTCAAAATTCCAACAGCCCAAGAGAGAAGAAGCTACTCAAATTTACAAGCTTTGGTTCTAACCATCCAAATGCAACTCCCATCACAGGTGACAAACAGAAGTCTAGATTAATGCAAACAATCTCATCAACCTTATCAAATTATCATTAACCATTAAGAATACTGCAAAAGCTACAGCTGCCACCAGCACACATCAAGGCCAGGGCCACATAGCTTCAAAAAAACAGACATATTCCATGTTCCCCTGTCTGAACCACCGTTGCAACATCGAGATTCTGGGTTCAGATGCTTCCTTCAAAGTATTTATTGGGTTGCTTTAGGTAAACTGCTACTTTTTAAACACAGAATTATCCAAAGTGACTTTCCTTGCAAAAATGATACCCAGCCTTTGGTGTTATTCCAACCCATCCACAAGGTTGGTGCCAGGTTGTTACAAGCTGACAAACTCTGCCTTCACCTCCCCCTGTCGTCCCATGTTGGGCAGGACCATGTGAAGGAACCATTCTGTCTACAGTGGGCTAGGAAGGTGGATTGACAACTATGGCATGTTTCAGAGATGGCCATCTCTCCAGCTTAGCTGGAAGCAGGAATGACCTTTTCTCCACATCTTGCGACGCATGGAGAATTCAAGGGAAAGGGGGGGGAGGGGTTCACTTGCATGCCCATTCACAAATGCAGCCACTAGAAAGATGTCACATTGCTACTGACAGCTAGTAAATACCATCTGTTGAGCCCAATCACAGTGAAATACCCCACACTGAGCAGAGGCTTGTATGCAATGCTCCCTCTAAGCTGTGGAGTCTTGTGAGCAAAAATTCTACTTTGTGAGCTACTGGCTTTAAAGTTGTGAGCGAGCGATTTGGCTGCTGCATAAGTTAGTTTGCTCTGGTGCCATCCTTCCTGAGCCAGCGGCTAAAAATGTGTGAGCCAGAGGCTAAAAAACTGAGCTATCTCACACTAACTCAGCTTAGAGGGAACACTGCTCGTATGTGAAGTGATATTAATGCAAGAGACCATTCCTAGTCTACAGGTAGAGGAATATTCCCCTCCTTATTGCACTTTATACTGCAACTCACTTTATGCAAACCAGCAAAGGAAATTTTCATCTCCATACAAGTTTAAGCATTAAGAAGATGCATGCCAAGTCCCCAACGTTGAGCCTGTGGGCACTGAGAATTTTGAGAATATGTAGTGGCCACCACAACAAAATGGCTGCCACTGGAGGAACACTATTCCCAAAATGAGGCAGAGTCCAGTTACAAAGTATTAGGTAACTATAAGCCAAGCATTGTCCTATGAAGACGACAGTTGTTTCCCTGGGCGTTCCATGCAGACACAGAGGTGATGCTTCCTAGGCTCTTCTGAAGTGCCTCCTATTCCAATGAAGCAGAGGAAAATCAAGTCTGAATTCTTTTAAGAAATGCTTCTGGGAAGAAGCATGTAGGCACCAGATAACACATTGGCAGATGTTATGGCACCCACAGACACCATGTGCAGAGAAACGAGTTCTGTCAAGAAAAATATTGTTTGAAACGATTTCAGAATGGGATGCTATTTTGTGTACAATTTGCATGAGAGGAAAATAATGGTTTTTAAATGCTGTAATGCATTTGCACAGGCATGGCAGTTGGCAAACCTCGTGAATTGCTAAAGGGGGGGCTCAAAAGTCACTGAGAAGGGCTTTCAGTGAAAAGGGAGAACCCATGGGTGACTGTCAGACCTTATTTTGAAGTAAGACACAGGGAGGGGAAAACAAGCTTGACCCAAAAACTGGAATCAAGAACCACAAGGCTAAGAAAAGCCTAATAAAGAGCCAATATTAAAAATCTAGTTAAAACTTATAATATACAAAAATACATGTATTTATTAGAAAGGCAGTTAAAACAAGGCTACAGCTTTCCTTTTTTTGGTCCAGTATTAATTTATTGGTTATCTTATTGTAATATGTAATAGTACAATGTGTACCTCAAACCGGTTGACCTCTGAAGAAGGCCCCCAATAGGGCGGAAACGTGTCAGGTCATGAGTGTTGGCCCTTATGTTCAGGCCACTTGATCTTGTCAACGAGGCTTTCATTGGGCCCTTATTTGTTTTTTAACTGCCTTTCTAATAAATGTATGTTTGTATATTATAAGTTTTAACTAGGTTTTTAATACTGGCCCTTTATTAGACTTCTTTCTAGACCTTATTTTGATCCAATTCTGGAAGACCAATGTCAGCATTTGATTAGAAGGGATCTTCCTGAACAAGTATATAAGGAAGATAAATGCTCCAAGGGCTGGCAGCTGAGAGGGAGAACTGGCAGGCAATGCAAGGCAAATGATCTACCAAAAGAAGGAATGAAGAGACATGCTCTTCCAAGAGCTGGATAAACAGCAGGCTGAAGGCAAGGAAGATTCCCTAGTATCAAGAAGAAGGCAGGAGGAGGAGAAGTGCAATTCTGTAGCTGAGCCTGTCAAGTGGTACAGACAGAATGCTTGAGCAGGACCAGGAGGAAAACTGTAGGGACATCTTTCCATCAGTAAGCAGGTGAAGTACTGGAGGTGGTAAAGGAGTAGGGGAATCTACTTATTTAGGCAGGACTATTAGAGTTTCGTCTTATCCTTTACACAGGAAGCAAGTCGAATTTGATTTGCAACCTTTTCTAAATATATTTTACTTTTTAAAAACCTAATACTTATTTCCAGGGGGCCTGGCAGTTGATCTGGTTAAGGCTACAAACCTTGGGGTCTTGTAGGGTCATCAGACAATGCTAGGGGGACCACCTACTAGGAAAGCACCAATCTTGCAAAGCTTTTTGACATGAAGTCCTGGTTCTCATATGGGAAGTTGGCAGCAACCCAGTTTAAATGAGGCGCTGCACAAGTGCAGATCCCCATGACAGACTTCTCTCACAAGACAGTGATGTTTAAATGAGACCGGAGCTGATAGCTATAAAGCCCCTGAAGCAGGCTGTCTGGGTATCTGTGATACAATTCAAAGGGAAAAGCCTTTACTATCAAGAAGGTTAACACCAAGGATAGTCCTTGTAGCTTCTATTACTATGTTTAATTCTGAGCAAACTTCAGATACCCAAGCAGGAACAGTATTCCCACACATAACTACAGTATATGTAGGCCACAGCTGTTTGCCTTTTGCATGCAAAATATTTAATAAGGTTTTTCTCCCCCGAGCAATTGCAAGTTTGTCATTACGACTACAGTATAACAATCTCTTTAGTCATGCAAACACTATATAAAGTCAATAAGGTATTAAGGAACAGCACTCACTCCCACTAACTCAACTAAAGCACAGGTGAGGCCCAGAGATTGGGCACATCAGCACACCAGTAGTCCATTCATTAAAAGGCTGGATACCACGTTTTTATTCCCACCCACCTTTCACTGACTTTACAGCCACATACATGGGTATGCCCTCTCTGTTACAGCCACACAGGCTGGGAATCTGAACCCACATCTTCCCTTACCTAGTCTGGCACCAGTTAAGAACATAAGAGAAGCCAATGTTGGATCAGGCCAATGGCCCATCCAGTCCCACACTCTGTCACACAGTGGCCAAAAACACCAGGTGCCCTCAGGAGGTCCACCAGTGGGGCCAGGACACTAGAAGCCCTCCCACTGTTGCTCCCCCCGTCAAGCACCAAAAATACAGAGCATCACTTGCCCCAGACTGAGAGTTCCTATCTATACCTTGTGGCTAATAGCCAATGATGGACCTCTGCTCCATATGTTTATCCAATTCCGTCTTGAAGCTGTCCATGCTTATAGCTGCCACTCCTGTGGCAGTGAATTCCATGTGTTAATCATTCTTTGGGTGAAGAAGTACTTCCTTTTATTCATTCTAACCAGACTGCTCAGCAATTTCATTGAGTGCCCACAAGTTCTTGTATTGTGAGAAAGGGAGAAAAGTACTTCCTTCTCTACCTGCTCTATCCCATGCATAACCTTGTAAACCTCAATCATGTATGTCACCCCTGTTACTATATCATGCTGGCACTACACCATCTAGTACTTTGATTCTAAGCTAGAAAGAATCTGCCCAGCTAAAAACTACTACGGATTGCCAACCCATGCCACAAGTAAAATGGAAGTCAGGAGCTTGTGGCACATCTGTACAGAAGCAAGATGGCAGTTGTGGCAGGCAGTGGGCAGTAAGCAACTGTGTGGGTAGTGGGTGGACCAGCATGACCAGGTTCAAACCCCCGGACACAATGCATTGGCAACTAGTCACTTAGCTTAACCTACCTCAAGAGGGCTGTTGTAAGGATAAAGTGGGGAGAGGAGAACCATATACACGACCAGGAGCACCTGGGAGGACAGGTGGGATAAAAATGGACAATGGCTAAATTATTCACTCCTGCCTACCTCCCTGAGTTTTGCTATTCCCACCATGATTCCAAGACTTTGAACTACACCAGACAGCCCATTCATTGGATTGGATTTGAATGGCCACCAGCGTCCCAGTACCTGGCTGACTACTGACCTACTAGCCAGAATATATCTACACATGTAGCCTTGAAAGAATAAACCAAAGCTAGAGTTGGTTTTTACTGTCCACCTGATCCATCAAAGCCTGTAGCCAGAAACTGTACAGTGAGGGTCACAAGTATATCCAGTGGGTAGCTTTCCTAATGCAGTGTTTAGAGTGTTGGACTAGGATCTGGGAGGTGCAGGCTCAGATCCCCACCCTGCCATGGAAGCTCGCTGGGTGACATTCGGCCAGTCATACAGCCTACCTGACAGGGTTGTTGCGAGGACTGGATGGAGAGGAGAACAATGCAATTCCCCTAAATAAATGAAATAAAGTTCCCATCATCTTAAACCTTGAAATGCGCTGGGTGTAGCCTGGTGATGTGACACTGAACAGCTACGTTAATAGATTTCCACATGCCACTAGCTTTGTACTACATGTATCTTCATGCAGTCATAATCATGGGGCTTAGGAAAGACAGGCTAGTTTCCAGACTAAATAATAAAAGATGGGCATGAAACATAAAATACAGTTGAGCATTTAGTGCCAATTATTGCCTCCCACTTTAGACAATTTCTGTGTGCAGGACCATAAGCAGGCATGCAGTCTTCAAAGTCATGCTTCCACAATCTAGCATACTACCATCAGTCCAGGAAAAATGATTTGCATACTACATCCTTTGTTGATTTAATTAATGTACACAAATTCTTCTCTAAAGTATGGCAGGGCATAAGACAATGCGTAGGATTCAAAACTGTTGAGAAAGCACGGGGTGGGTGGGTAGAAGGTAACAGTTAATCAGTGCCTCAATTACTAAGATGGGAAACTCTCAAGATATGCTTGCTGCCTTAATTACTAAGATGGGAAGTTCTCAAGATACACTTGCCTGCAAATGATTTCCTCCATCCTAGAAATTGTCCCTTAATGCAAATAAGACAGACATTTGTGGTTACTAAGTAGCGAGGAAAAGGCACTCTGCACATGTGCAGAACATATGTGGTCTTTGCATTCAGAAAGCTGACTCTTAACACCGAGCTAGATCCTCCCAAAGAGCTTATTTTTCTGTAGAAGTGTGATGACATAAGACTACCTGGATATTATGCCCCTCAGCCCATCACCATTCTGTACTGAAGGACTTTTTCTGTGATTAAAACATCTGGAACTCCAACCTGTGGCTGCTCAAGCATTGTGCCTCTTCGGTCCTAACCCCAGGCTTTTTTGGGTGGAAGGGAGAGTCAAGTAAAAAACTTGATTGTGGCTATTCACTGAGAATGTGCAGAATGTCTGTTTGCAACTGATTAAAGGCTATCTGCAACAGTTAAAAACCAGATACCAGGCCAAGTCAACCTGGGTATTTGTTTTTCTGTTCCTCCTTCCATCCAGTGACCCCACCTACTTCAAGGCCTTATTCCGAACCACAAACAGGAGGCAGCAAGCCCTAAGTACCATAAATCTGACTTGTCTTCTGCCCCAAAGTTCTTTTTAAGGTCCAAAGTGACAAGGGAGGTGAGAAACAAGAAAGCAACAAAGAGGCCTTAGTGAGAAAAGGTGATGGAGCGGAGTGGAAGAGAATGAGTTTGGTCAGGAAGGGGTTAACTGGCAGCTGTCTTTGGAGGCAGCTCTTGTAGCTGTCCTTCTGCATCTCTGCAACCTAAAGGACTAGAGGCTTCATTTAAAAAAAAAATTAAAAGCTCAGAATTTGGAGGTGGGCTTGACAACATTTGGTGGGGTGTTACTCCTAAACTGCCCCCTGTAGATACAGGACTGTTTCAAATTAGCACATATTCAGCACTTCATTTTGAACCAGAGCCTTCTGGTCAGCGAAGGAAGTCTGGCAGCTGTATTCTAACAGGAGTCAGCACTTGGTAATGCTTCCTTTTTCAATAAATTCTTCTACACCCAACCTGTAGAACTTTGTTCCGATTTTATTATTAAAACAGACTTCAGCTTTCCAAGCACTTCCTCTGTGTCCTTAAAGCTTGCTGAAGCATGCGTTGGATAAATGACATCATTGACAAACTTGTTATACTGACAATAAGCCCCAGGAGAGCAGGCCCCCTCTTATACTTAGCAAAGCACATTCCTCATTAGTGAGGTCACCTCTTGTTCCCCACGTATGCAAAAAGCCCCCAGAAACTGCAGATGAGATCAGCGTGCTTTGTGACAGGCTTCACTGAAACATTGCTTTGTGAAGGATTTTGAGTATCAACACAAGTATTCCAGGGAGATTTTCTTGGCTGCTCTACCAGCCTACGCAGGCAAATTAGGTAGCACAGGGAAAGGGATTCTGTCTTTCATTTCTGTATAGGTTGCCCAGGTACCTTAATGATCTCACTACTTGTATATTACTTTTTCAGAGGCATAATCTGGATCTCAGATGCCCCCTTTGCCGGCCACACACCCGATTCTCCAAAAAGGAGAACAGTCTTTCAGCTTGATATTTGAGAAGTGGCAGATAACCAAGCCTTCCAGAAAGAAAGATTAAGCAAGAGAATGCTAGTTCCGTAGGCTCAGCAACCCAAACAGCCTGCATTGACATATGCCACAGTTCAGTGCAAACCCTTCTGTGCATGACCACCAACGTTTATACCCAGAATTAAAATGTGTTGGTCTTGAAGGTGCCACTGGACTCAAACCTCGTTCTGTTGCTTCAACACAGCTACCCGCCTGACTCTACCTTCTACTGCTAGTGAGTGAATGCCTTCACCCACAACAAGGCTACTGCTGCCTCAGAGGCTGGAAGGACTATCAACAAGGACTGTCCTTCCAATTCACTACACAACTTCAGACAGCAAGTTCTCACTTAAGCCTGCAGTTGGTCTTAAGTTGGCTCAGGATCTGTGGGCAAGGCTCAAGCACAAATTATGCAGCCTGAAGCTAGTTATTGTCTTCTTATTTCCCACTCCCCTTAGCCTCTCAAGACAGAGGGTGCTGAAATATACAGTTGGTGCAGACATGCAACGCTATTTGCAGCTGGCGTAGCAATCATAACCATACCCTAGATACATGTGCTTGAATCTGCTGCCTCTGAAAAGAGCTTCTTTCAAATGAAGAACTAGATGGCTGGTGGAAAGCGTCATCAAATTGCAGTTGACTCATGGTGACCTCATAGGGTTTTCACGGCAAGAGACAAGACGGACATATTTAAAAATATTTATTCCTGGAATCCACAGCAGGCAATGTAAAAAATTTTTTTAACAAACATTAGAACTACCACATTAAAAACTAAAACAATTTATTCATCAACTTACAGCCCCTTGTCCACGCTTAGGATGCCACAAAGGCTCCCCAAAACAGATCTGTTTTGCAGGCTTACCAGAAAGCCAGGAGGGAAGGGGGACTTTGACCTCTTCTGGGAGGCTGATCAAGAGATATGAGGCAGCCACTGAAAAAGCCTGAGCCCAGGCTATGAGAAAAGGTGACTTAGACAAGGGGGGGGGGGGACTGAGAACAGACCTTGCTGGGAAGGTTGGAGCTGCTATATAAGCACATGTAGAAAGCAGTAGACCTTCAAGTATATGGACATTAGAAGTCAGCTCCAACACCTTGAGTTGGACCCAGAAACTAATCTGCAGCCAGCAAAAGGACGTCAGAATAGGAGTAACATGGCCCCATCAGCTAGTCCAAGATAAAAGATGAGCAACTGTATTTCCCACCAGCTTCAGTTGCCAGATTGTCTTCAAGGTAGCCCTCCATATTACAGTAATCTAGCCTCAGGATTACTGAAGCATGGATCAGAGAGATTCGTGTCTGCAAGTACAAGACCATCTTCCTAACCAGATGTAGCTAGGACACCTGTTTCTCCAACAGGAGACCAGGATCCACCAGTCTCTTATCAGAACCTTTCAGCAAAAGCTGCACCTCATCAATGGTAGGCAGAACAATCCCATTTAAAGCAGTGGCCTTTCCAATGAGGATCACCTCTATGACACCTGGATTCAACTTCACTCTCTCTCAGCTAGTGGACCACCACATTTGGACACCAGGCCAGGATAGCCACCAGTCACTGCATGGCATATTCATATCCAGCTGGATGTCATCCGCATATTGACAACAACCTACTTTAAAACTGTGGGAAGCTAATCTCGTTAAGGGCCCTTGCATTCACACTCCTTTATACAGCATGCACCACTACATGTTTTCCCCTAAAACAAAAATGGACATTACTCTGGATTCTCCAGTCCTTCATGTAATATCAGTGGTTGCATTCGGAAGTGGTAAGAAGCAGCTCAGGCACACTGAAGTAACGTGGTCCCAAAACCTACCTCTGACTGTGCTACTCTTAAGCATGTAGACTGTGCATGACAAAGATTAATGAAGCTCCCCACTGGACCTTAGCGTCCAAGAACATAGCCATTCCCTCTGATCTCTACATACAATGCTTAGCATTTCGAGTAACATTATAGGCCCAAAACTTGAACCTTGCAGCTCTTGAAAAGAGCAAGAATCCAGTAGAATCTTAAAGAGTAACAACATTTGTGGCAGGGTATTTTATTTATTTATTTATTACTTTCAATTTATACTTTCAATTACTTCAATTTATATATTACTTTCAATTTGCCGGGCAAACTGGCTCAAGGCAGCGGTATGAGCTTTTGCAAGTGAATGTTCACTTTTTCAGATACCAGACAGACTAACACAGCGACCCACCATGATCTATCTTACAGCTCTTGTTTCACATCTCACTACCACTCAGTAAGTAACCCCTCATCTCAAGCCAGCTAGTATTATAGGCAGCATGGTAGCTACAAAGCTTCCAAGCATAACGTCCTCCCCATTAAGCAGCAAGTTACTCACACTGGGAGTGCGTCAAGACGCCTCTAGGCAGCTACTGCCTGCAGAGGACTGCACAGATAAGTGAAACTATTCAGATATGGTTCGGCCAAATATCTTCGGTGCTGCACACGACAAGCCCTAAAACTACAGTGGATGGAATTCTTAGAGCCAAAACCAACACGTTGGAAGTAATCAGAAGTGATTACTGTTTGGGGAAATCCTTGACTACAATGTACACTTTGATTCAGTTTTTCCATCTGAAACCATCCTGAATGACCACACTAACAGGGCTGGCGAGAGGAAATCCCATTCATGCAAGCATGCACAGTTCAGCCAGACTCCACTGCAGCCAAACAGCATTCTGAAAAAGCAAGTTTTAGTTCCAGGAAGCAAATTTTTATGTTAACAGTCTGGCACTTCTTTAACATTAGATGCTATTGGGAGACACCCATTTTCGCTGTTTTTCAAGATGAAGAAAAATTTAGAAGCCTCACATCTAGAATACACAGGTCACTCTAAAAGTCCCAAGATATAAAGCCCAAATAAACTCAGATTTTTATCATTAACCAATCAGTTCTCAAACACTGGCTGAATATTTCTGCTTTTCCACATAAACTCAGGGCCATGTATGAACTGGGATGGAGGGAAATGGATATTGACTCTTCAAACGCCTGATCTTTGGAGCTGCCACAGGGAAAGGAAGAATTTCCCACATTAGCTAAGCAATCTCCTCTCCCTTGGATAAGTTCATTTCCACCCTCACACTGGTTTACAATACACAGTCCTGGGTAGTTTGCATAAGGTGGCAGAAATCATCTTGTTATTCAGCTGGTCTAACAACTAAGAGAAAACCCAAATGCTTCCCTTGACATCCCTACCATAGCAAGGAATTACAAGACCTACTAATCTGCCCTTATATTCAGCAACATAAACTGGTTTTTGTGGACTCAGGTATTTTATGAAGTACTAGCCTGATACTTGTGCTTCGCTACGGTATTTAAGTTCCGTAAATCCAGTTATAATACTGATGATGTGAAGTTTGAAATGTAACATTTGTTGTAGGAATTCTAATGGAGAAGATTGTAATGTAAAAAATGAAGTGAGACATATGTATTGTTTATTCTTTCTACTGAAGGACCTCTCTGTAGACAACAATGGTGGTTCTGCCCTCAGATGCTGCTTGGTGAGCTCACTCTGGAGCAGGCAACATAGAACTGTCCATTTAAGAAGCTGTCATCTGTCAAGTCAACTCCTGCCACCTTCCACAAAAGTGATGGCCTTTCTACTGGTGTTCCTGGATTGTTTTGCTCATATGGACACTGTGTTGTTCTGAGCGCCTCAGGGTGATCTTGCTGGTGATCTTGGACTGCGCAGCTCAGTGCCCCACAGGAGTACTATGTGCAAATGTCCTTGCTGCATTTCTAAGTTGCCTCCTCCTTGTAACATTAAAGTACCCTGGCCCTGCTCCAATACCTGACAGACACCTGCCTGTCGGGGGGGGGAGGATTATGTTTAAAGGCATCTGGAAGGCTGGGCCAGCAGCAGGGCTAAGGCAATCCTGCTGAGCAAACCACCTCAGCAGCTGTAAGCATCCCACTTCCTCTCCTACACCTGACAGGCAGCTGCCTGTCCAGTGTAGGAGGGGGAGGAGTATCAGAAGCCACTGTGGAGGTGGGGCCAGCAGGATCACTAAGGCGTTTCTGCTGGGGAGGGCTTCCTCGTGGCTTTAAGCACCCAGCAACCGCTGCTGCATCTGACAGACAACTGCCTGTTAGGTGTAGGAGGTGAGTGGAGTGTGTTGGAAGCCATCAAAGAGGCTGGGCCAGCAGCATCACTGCACATCACAGGTGGTTGTTGGCCATTCCTGATTTCCTCAACTGCCATTAACTCTCTGCAGTCTCCTGCAGTTTTTTTTTACCTCAGAATGCTGAGCTCTGCAGCTGACCAATCAGAGAGTGGGGGGTGCAAGGAGACAGCCACATAGGAATCAATGGGGAGCACATTTTTCCCCCTTTTGACCCACTTAGGGGTTGAATTTCTAAAAATCCCTCCTTAGTGAGCACCTACGTCATGGTAGGAGCACTCTCCCCAAATTTGGTGCTTCTATGTCCACCGTTTGGCCTGGGCGTTGATTTTACGGTGAGGGGACTTTCTTTGATATATATGTCAGCTTCAGGAGGGTCTTTTTATAAAGGGAGGAAGGCTACATCATAACAGATTGGCCCAGGCAACTGCACTATGTTTCTACTGATGTAATATTACGTTCTTCATTAACATGTCATGTTGAGTACTTATGCTTTGTTCAGACAGCTCCATTTCACACTTCTGCAATTCGTAGTCATGTTACGTTGCTTAACAGATGCCTCATCCTATTGACTGCATTTACATTGGGTGACTCGCCTTGAGTCTCAGAGAGGCAAGCAGACTTTAACCAACTGGCATTCATGCACTTTGCACGAGATTTTTATCTAGGCAACCATAACATTTGTCCACTGGACCTTACAAAAGTAATACTCAACGTGAAGCATGATATACTTATTTTACACATAGGATTTTTGTGGGAGATAACTGCTTACAGTCAACAGGGATGACTTCTGCATCTGCTCAAAGTTACCCATATTGAAATGTTTGCACTCACTCAATGAGTCTCTTCTGAGTCACTGGTGCCTAATTACTAATGAGGTTTTCACTCATGGTAGTTCCAGAGATTTTGAAGTCATGAAAAAAGCCTGAACGATGGAAATTTTGGGAAAAGTCATATCTATGGATTATCTGTATCAGACTTTTTAGCACTTAGTCATAAAATGTAAAATTTAGTTAGCATAGAATGTACTATTCAGCATATTTATGGAACTTGAAAGAACATAAATACCTGCGTTTCCTGTCTGCAGAACTGCAGATATACCTAGTATTAAAGTGCTGCAAACTGTTGCACCCAAAATTACATTAGTAAACCCATCTTTTCCCATACTTCCTAAGCTATCCAGGGCTCATTTCGTAGCAGGAGCTCCTCTGCATATTAGGCCACACACCCCTGATGTAGCCAATCCTCCAAGAGCTTACAGTAGCCCCTGTAAGAAGAGCACTGTAAGCTCTTGGGAGGATTGGCTACATTAGGGGGTGTGGCCTAATATGCAAAGGAGCTCCTGCTACGAAATGAGCCGAGCCTGTTACACTAAATCTCAATTACAAAAAAAAATCAATTTATAACTCTCATCTAGACGCAAGCAAAGGAGGTCTTCTGGCACTGTTCATAGTTCTGACAGTTCAGTTTGGACAATACTGTTCAGTCTTGCTGTTGGAAAGAGACCTACATCTACAGTAGCATTCCAAAAAAACCTTTGGGTTTATGGCAAATTGGTCTGCAGGTGCTAAGGAGCAGCAAAAGGGTTAGGTTTCTAAAAACAATAAGCTATTTTTGCTGTCCACAAAAAAAACATTTTAGAAAGCTTTATTTCCACCTGCTCATCAAGTTAAGACAACCGAGTGAAAATTAACTGAGATCAGTAGTCAGAAAATATGGGATTGTCAGGCTTATAACATTTTAAGCTTAACATCGGAGACAAACGTTGGCATAAGGCCCAGCTAACTTGTTTGATCACGATGATGGTGGTTAGCCCATTTTCATGAATTACTTCCAGGAAACGGTGAATAGCAATTCAGAGTGTGCATGAAGTACTCTCTGCCTGGGTGGCCATGTGTAGTTAATGGTACAGCATTAGGACATACTTTTACATTGTTTATAGCAGTGCAACAGAGCTCCCTTTAATATTGTCTTTATTAAATTCAAACCAGACTTGGGCAGCAAGAACACTGACAACAAGCTCCTCCATGCATAATGCCTGTGCCCAGGTGGCTTGGAAGCTAGCTATTGTTTAGCTTTCACTAGCTTCACCTTCAGGTAATCCACCTACAAGCTCAGTAAGCTTAGGAAAAGGGGGGGGGCTGAAATTATTTTGTGTTGAGCTTCACCTTATGTACTTCGGAAAGACAGAAGCAATGAGGGACTGGATATCCAGCCTCTCTAAGAGAGCACCAATTCTTTGCATGTACTAGAGGACATGGAGAACATGGCAAGACTTCCACTTGGTATAGAGAAACAGCAAACAGTAGCTGCCAGAATTAAGTTAACATTTGCAAATGGTCAGTGCTTGCAAACCATCCACAGAATTATGTAGGGAGGAGAGATGTCTGACAGCACAGGTCACCTGACAGATCCAACAATACACCTGGGAAAACTCCATAGTGCAGTGGTTCTCAACCTTGGGGTCGGGACCCCATTTGGGGTCGAACAACCATTTCACTGGGGTTGCCGGCTGGCATCTGAGCCCCTCCCCTTCCCACCCCTCCCTCACCAAAAGCCCTGCTCCACTCACCCAGAAGTCAGAGCAGAGCACCGTAGCTTTCCTACAGAGTGTGTGTGGGGGGGATAGGGTTTCAGAGTCCTCTATCTAAAAGTTTTGCTCCTCCAGGTTGCACAACTTCTGCGTCTTCTGGTAAGCTTTTGTGTTGTAAATGTAGAAATCCTTGGGGAACAGGGTGAGATCCCTCCTCCGGTGGCTCCCCCCCCCCTTTTATTTTGAACACCAAAGTAGAAAGAAAGGTGGAGTATGTATGTATGGACAGAGAGAGAAAGAGAGGAGTAGAAAAAACTGTGGATTAAAAACAATATATATCTTTAATCAGGCTTCTTACTATTTTCAGTGCCCTAAAAGTTGAAGCAAAAATGTGGCTTCCATTTCCCCCTCCTGCTCCAACAGCAAAGTTTGATTCCAACCCAGCTCTCCTCTCCACTCCCCCCAGTCCTTTTTGAATTTCTCCAGCTTTTCCATTCCTTGTTATTTCGTAGCTTTTATTTTTAAAAAGAAAGAAATCATTTTTTTTCTGTTTCTAACTGCTTATGCCAGAAAGGGATGTACTAAAAGGAAGAACAGGATTGCCCATTGAAAACAAAAGGATGTACTAAAAGGAAGGACAGGATTGCCCACTGGAAACAATGGGAAACACTTGAAGGCCCACTGGAAATAATGGGAGCCAGGAATGCCAACTGATTTGCATGGGCTCCACTGTAATACATTACAGTACAAGTAGAGTTGCAAAGAAAATGTGGAATGGATTTTCCATTAGGGTCTCTGGGCCCATATAGACTACTCTGGGACTGACAGGCCCCAGCTTGGAATGATAGCCCCAGGGGGTAGCAGAAGCCTTCTGGGACTGGAATGACAGGCCCCAGAGTGGAATGACAGGGCATGGGGGTAGCAGGAGAGTTCTGGGACTGGAATGAGAGTCCATGGAGTGGAATGACAGCCCCTGGGGGTAGCTGGAGTATTCTGGGAATGGAATGACAGGCCCCAGAGTGGAATGACAGCCACTGGGGGTAGCAGGAGAGTTCTGTGACTAGAATGAGTCACCACGGAGTGGAATGACAGCCACTGGGGGTAGCAGGAGTGTTCTGTGACTAGAATGAGAGACCATGAGAGTGGAATGACAGCCACTGGGGGTAGCAGGAGAGCCCAGAAAGGCAGCAAAAGCCTCCCCCCACCTTCCCTGGGCTCCGTGCCGAGGTGCAGAGCCCAGGAAAAGCAGCAAAAGCCGCCCCCCCACCTACCTTCCTTCCCCCCTCCCCCCTTCTCTCTCTCTCTCTTCCCCCTTTCTCTCTCTCTCTCCCCTACCTGCAAGAGCCTCTCCCGCCCACCAACCTTCATTTTCTCATGGCATCTTCTGCTGAAGAAAAGTAAGTCTGAAGCCTGAGTGTTTGTTGTGTCTTGCTGGGAATAGCTTGCAAATATATGTGTGTCTAAAGTCTGTATTAAAGTTGTTTGGTGCTAATTGCCATGCAAGAGAAAACATCTGAAAAAGTAGCTTCATTGTCGTGTGTGTTGGCAGAATTTTATGCTTGGGGGTCACCACAACATGAGGAACCGTATTAAAGGGTCGCGGCATGAGAAAGGTTGAGAACCACTGCCATAGAGAATGGGAGAAGCAAGGCAGAAAGGCCAGGAACCTGAGTTATTCTTTCCTGGCACCATCTTGAACAATGTCCCTGTAAGCTAGGCTAATTTGTTTAGGTATTTTATTTCTACTGCAATCACCTCAAGAGACACAGAAATTATGTGAAGCCTGCAATTTCTTCCTACTGAATTGCATTGGAAAGCAAATTTAGCTTAGTAGTGAATGAAACACATTTTTGCCAATCCCCATCTCCAAGCTTAAGATTCAGTCAAGAATAATTTTTACATGACATGTTTGTGCTTCAAGCTCAATAGCCCATTCCCCTTTGACAATATACACTGAGTAAGTCTGTCCAGGTAGCTTCTCAAAGTTATGAAAACCAAATGTTTATTTGCTGCTTACAGAGAATCACCCCTTTTCCCCTAGAATAAAGGCAAATAACCAAGGTTTCTCAGAATCTTCTTGCAGTCCCTGTGACGATGCTGATGGCCAACCATTTCCGTATCTGTCCTTACTATATGTGGTAGAAGCAAACATTAACTTAACTCATGAGTACTCAGTCTGAAATGTTTCATTTGCTAGTCACCAGTACATTTAGATGTACAGGCAGCTGTGGACACCACATAAACAGTACTGTGTTATTGCCAATGTTAAGGTAGAAAGCTGTGTTACAACATAGTTCTAGACAAGATGTTATGGTATACCTTGAACCATATTTACATTAGATAGTCTCCAGACATGCATTACTATTATTCTTACAGCTACATAGAAGAGATGTAGATGTAAAGATCTTTCATCAGAGCAGTATTAGAGATGTAAGATTTCCCGAAATTTTGAAGCTCGGAAAAAAAAAAGTTTTTTCTGGGGTGAAATGGAAATTTTCGGGAAAATTGAAAAAAATGCTGCATTAGCACTTTTTTTTCTTTTCCAGATTGAAAGTCATTCTGTTACTTTAGGAACATAAAATATGACTATGGACAATTTTACTTGGCATGAAATTATCACAACTGGCATATTAAAAATATAGTGTATCCAAACAATTACAAACAGAATGTAATTTTTAAATATATTTATTTGTAGGGTTCCCATCCTCCAGGTGGGGCCTGGGGATCTCCCGCTTTTACAACTGATCCCCAGCTGACAGAGATCAGCTCCCCTGGAGAAAATGGCTGCTTTGAAGGGTAGACTCTATGGCATTGTACCATGCTGAGGCCCCTCCCCTCCCCAAACCTCACCTTCTCCTGGCTCCACCCCCAAAATCCCCAAGTATTTTCCAACCCGGACTTGGCAACCCTATTTATTTGTAATTGTAACAAATGGAGCAACAATCTCCTGAACTGTTTACTAGTTTATGTGGAACAGACAAAAAAACCTCCAAAAAAATTTAAAAATCCAGAAGTAACAATTATTTATATTGCCTCTCCACAGTATTAAATAAAAATCAAAAAAACCATTTTCATAAAAAGAATTGAAGAAGGGGGGGAAGTGTATAGAAGGGAGTGTGGGACTAAGTTTCAATGAATAGACATGAAATTTAATCAGAATCATTTTCTGAGCTGTAATTATCAGTTTCAGTCTCTGCTTCTGCAACTACTCTGTTGTGTCTGTCGTTATCACAGTTATTATGGACCTCTAAATACTATACTTTCTGGTCCTTTTTGTTGCTTTGTATTTTCTTCCAATGCTTTGAGGCCTAGTGAAGCCTGAGCGCCAGTATACCCACCCACATGAAAAAACAAAACTGAAACCTTTTTCTTTTCTTGTGACAACAGCACCTCCTAAAGGAATAAATGCATCATGTTCTTGCATTGGAGAGTTCAGATTGTAACCTAGGACTTGCTTGTCCTCAGTGCACAGAAATCAGATTAATCTGATACCATACATATTTTTTAGAAATGATTTGGAAAATATTTGAACACCTTGTCTTAAAATATTTTATTCATTATGTTAAAATAAAACATTTCATAATTTAAAAAATGCTTTACTTTTTTCAATTTTTCAGAAAAAACAAAAAAGGCATCAGGAAAAAAAAAATTCTGAATTTTTCCCGTTTTTTCTCAGGCCTTCACATCTCTAAGCAGCACACAGTCTGATCAGGCAGGCTAAGAAAAAATAATGCCTACAAATTAAGAACTCTGAAACGGCAACAAAGGCAGTTTACATGCAGGCTTGGAACGACCTGAGCTGTGCTGCAGTATCTGAAGTTCTTAAGCAGTGGAATTTAAAAGTAGTTCCAGTGCTGTCAAGTTGTCAAGCATAGTTTTAGATGCATCCTTTTAATTACAGCAAGGCCTTTTTGACTGAACACCGAGCCTATTCTTATCTTTGCATCAGGCTTTCACTTTGTCTTTGAGCTGACACCTTTTCCTGCACTGATGTGTATAATCTTATGTCATGAGCCACAGGCTTAGAAGCAACACGTTCATTATCATTTTCTCTGTTCTGCCAGGGTTTCTGGCCCCCTGAGGCCTCCCTCGGCCTCCCAGGAAACTTCTGCGTTTAGACTCCTTAAAAGAGAGCATGAGCTGAACACAGAATTTCTCGGGGGGGGGGGGCTCCCCAGGGAAAATCAGGATTCAGATCCCACCTTTGCCCATTCTGGAAGGAAAATGGCAATCAGTCTTGCATAAAGAAGAAGAGATTGTATTTATATCCCACCCTTCACTCGGGAGTCTCAGACCAGTTTACAATCTCCTTTCCCTTCCCCTCCCCACAACAGACACCCTGTAAGGTAGGTGGGGCTGAGAGAGCGCTTTCCAGAGCTGTCCTTGAGAGAACAGCTGTGACAGAACTATGGCTTGCCCAAGGTCATCCAGCAGCTGCAAGTGGAGGAGTGGGGAATCAAACCCGGTTTTCCCAGGTTAGCGTCTGCGCACTTAACTACTACACCAAAGGGGCAGGAGCTTGGGGAAAGTTATAAAACCCTCTTCCCAAGAGCTCAGTGTGCAGTTGCTGGAGTCAGCTCCGAAGATATAGGGAAAACACAACCACACAGGTAAAAGTGGGCATATGGGCTTAATCCAAGTCCTGGACCAAGAAAACAGAGGAATCAGATACTAGCTCAAAGTAGTTACATGATTAAGGATTTAAGTGCTGGTTTTCTTGCCTAGCTTCCTTGTTAGCCCAGGGGGGTATTTTTTTGGAACTAGAGTTTATGTCAACCATTGCTTTAGAAATTACAAGCTATTAACTATCTGCACTCTCTCTCCCATGGTTTTAGGTCTCACGCTTGGTTGTATGACTAGACAACATTCCCCTTATGTTAGGAGGTACTGCCCATGGAATTAGACAAGAAGGTAACATGGGCCCTCTTAAATTACAGTAAAATCCCAAAACCAAGTTGATCACAGCAACTACATAGTCTGTTCCAAGGGTTAATCGGGCAAGACAAAGACAAGAGTGAGAAAGAGGATGTAGATTTGTCTTCTCCCGGGGAAGGGGAGGCCTCAGTCAGATCCATCCACCATCTAAAAGGCTCCCCACTTCTACAACAAGCTATGATACTACCTCGCTTAGAATATAGTGCATTTTATTTTTTGCTCCAGACTAAAGAACTACCATGAATTCTGTACCATTGCAAGGTACCTTTCAGCTAGCAAATAAAATTCTTAAACCTATCGTTATCCTGTTTGGGTTCTTCCATTTAAAGTCCATCTAGGGTTATTAGTGATACATGCAGAAATATAGCTATGGTTGAAATATAGCTATATTCTGAACAGAACTAAGTTTGAGTCCAGTGGCACCACCACCAATTTGTTCCTTTTATGCCATCCTACAGGCATCTTTTTTTACTTCCTTTACCTACTGACTTTAATACCAATAGTTAATAAATACTGAGTCTCTCACATACAAAGCAACCACGGTGCCCAGCAACTGTTGAAAATCTGAAGCCTTGGAAATCTAGCCAAGTTAGTCTTTAAGTAATGATATTCTTCCTGGAAGGGTCCAAACAGGTCTTTGTTCCAATTTGAGATAGGGGAAAAAAACGTATTTTCAAAAGTGGACCTGTAGCTCTTATTCCAGGAATTTCTACCCTTCTCCTGTGGTAATATTCAGAACAGGAGAGAAGTCAGACATGCTCTGTGGAATAAAAGTATTCTTTAGGGGGAGATTAGATTTTGGTTTTTTTCAATATAAATTTTTATTTCTGACAGACAGATGCTTTTACCAACCCAAATTTGGTTTCTAAAATGTATTTACTGAAATATAATAACTTGCTTGATAAGAACGAGTTAAAAACAACTGAATGTATTAAAGATTTTAATCCTGAGATCAGCTGGTGGGAGCGGGTACAAATACAATCTAGGTATGCTAAAAATGTAGGATTTTGTTCAAAAATTTATGAAATTGACAAGATTCTGCTTTATTCTGAAGAAAAAATGATTTAAAAACTGTATGTATTGTTAGAGGGTAAGACTCAGGATGAAGTTGTGAAAAATTCTATGGTTAAATGGACACAAAATATGGGATATAATATTCTTTTGGACCAATGGGCCCAGGTATGGAAAACAAATATAAAAATTACAAAAGCAGTCTCATAGAAAGAAAATATTTATAAAATGTTTTATAAATGGTATATAACACCAGATATGTTAGCAAATAATTTTTAAGAGATTGCTGGAAATGTAAAAATTCTGTTGGGACATTTTATCATATGTGGTGGATGTGTGATAAGGTTAAGAAATACTAGGACTGGATTCATAGACATTTTTCAAACGATGCTAGAAACTACCTTACCTTTTACTCCTGAATTGTTTCTACTGAATATTAGACCTGAGAACTGTAAAAATGAGGACTTTCATTTGATTATTCATGAGATTAGATTTTGTTGACAAAGCCAAGCAGAACTGCTCTTTGCCCTTCAACTCATAGCCTAATCTAGGAGCACTATCAAGGGCCTTGTGCTACATGATGGAGCAGAGCAAAGAACCCCATACAAGCCACTATCTGTACAAGATACAATGAGTCAATGGCACAGCACATGGTTCATACATAGAAGGCTAATTTAGCGGTCTCTAGGGACATCTTGACTGGTCACTGTGTGAAATGGGATGCCAGATTACATGGAACACTGGTCTGATCCAGCACAGCAGCTCCTTCTGAGTTTATGTTTTTCCAAGGCTTACTCCTTGAACTTGAGATACGGCACAGGGTTTTGGATTACAGTCAGAGTGCTACACCATATTCCTCTGGCCTAACGAACATGGCATTATGAAGTTCCCAGCCTAGCCCAAAGAGTAGCACAAGCATGCCGGGGTGGCTTTTGCCACTCTTACTTGCTTGAGGAGACCCAGCCACAGTAATCAGAAAGCCACAGAGATGTGAGGAAATTCTTCTAAGCTACAGTTACACAATAAGTATTCTTCCACTGAAAGTACCAGAAATGTACCCATTCTTTGCTTGAAGCCAGTTCCTCCAAACTTAACAGTAGCCAGTTCAGCTGTTACCTAGGTATTTGAGTATATATAAATATGGGGTGTGGACATATTAGCTGACAGCAGTGAAACCACCTTCTCTATTTAAGAGCTAATACTTTGGTTAACTATGGCAATTGCATATAAAGAAACTCATAAATCAAACATTTCAGTTGAACAACTCCACCCAGATTTAAAATTAGAGTGCAGGTTGGGTCCTTGAAATGCAAAATGAGGACTGGAAGCTGCTTCAATGGCATTACTAATTGCAACTTGATTAACACACCCACATGTATACACACACCCTGATATGGTATAATTGTAGCAAAGCTGTTCTATTAAAAATCTAATGCAAACTGGAGTTGGAATATATCTCCACAGTAAATCATCACCTAGATGATGCTTATCACAGTATGTCCCTGACAAACTGAGTCAACTTTTAGTCATCTAGCATATGCATACAACAGGGCACTTCTTTCAGAAGGATGCACCCTTTGTCACCACAAAATATTTTCACTGCCATATAGTGGAGTCAGGAACTACTGAAGCCTGCTCAGACATATTCATCTGAACAGCATACAAGAGCTCAGACCCAAATGAAGTGACATGCAAGCTGGTTACCTTAGTGTGCAGACCTATACTTTTGATGCCCGAAAAGACACGGCAGACTGCGACTCATCTTTTACCAGCAGCCCACAATATTCATGCAGTAGCTTACTTACTTGACCCAGGAGTCGGGTTCATTTGAAGCAACTTGATTGCCTTGCACGAATGTAATTCAAAATTTTAGTGCAGCCAACTAGCATTTTATTGCTCACGAAAAACCAGCTAGGTTTATGATAGGAAAGTGTTCCCATATTTTAAAAGTTGGGCAATTTACACTGAACTAGTCACTCAGCAGCCTGCATTTCAGGAGGCAGCAATCTCATAATACTGCAGCGATCACCATTTAAAAACTGGATCAATTCCCACTGCTCCGCAGCACCTACCAGACTTCCATTTGCAACCCAGTTCTGAGCCCCATCATAAAGCTACACTATAACTTGCTTAAGGCAAGTGAGCCAAAAATGGTCCAGTAAAGTATCAGTTATTAAAGTTGATAGCTAGTCATTAGCTGTGTATAACTGCCAACACACAGGTGCGTAACTACAGACGTTCTGACAAAGAATGGGAACAGCTAGATATGCCTCTTGTTCACTGAAACATCTTTCCAGTGTTAAAGCAGTTCACAACACATTCAGGTTAACTATGCTGTTATATTGAATCTAAACTTGTCTCACCAGTATTAGTATTATAACATACAGTTTATGTTTATTATGGATATGGAAACCACGTCTACACGCAGAAACCAGGACAAGATCTGACCCATGCAACAAGTGTATATTTTTTCCATCGTGGGATGTATTAACTGGCACCTAAAGCAACAGATTAGACAACAGTTCTCTGGTGATACAAAGCAATGCTCCTTTGCCCACTTGCTTTCAAAGTCCAGTACTTAAAGCAGTAAGTATTGGTATGATATTAGCACCAAGATTTCAGAAAGAAAAGTCCTCAAACGTGGTTTTAATTTATAAGAAGAAGAAGAAGAAGAAGAAGAGAAGAGGAGATTGGATTTATACCCCGCCCTTCACTACCCAAGGGAGTCTCAGAGCGGCTTACAAACTCCTTTCCCCTCCCCTCCCCACAACAGACACCCTGTGAGGTAGGTGGGGCTGAGAGAACTCTTTCCCAAGCTGTCCTTGAGGGAATAGCTGGTACAGAGCTATGGCTTGCCCAAGGTCATCCAGCCAGGTGCAAGTGGAGGAGTGGGGAATCAAACCCGGTTCTCCCAGATTAGAGTCCGCGCACTTAACCACCACACCAGACTGGCTATACAGAGCACACTGGGATTTAGCCATGCGGAAAGTTTCACTACCAAAGTAGTGAGACCACTCAGATTTTCTATGTAAGATGACCCAAATTGACAGTTAAATTGAAGTGCAGCTACATGCTTGTAGCAGGCCTCCTGTGAATACTCACATTTCAAAATTTTCTTCTCTTGACTTAAGAAGGGTTTTTAAAACTATGCCACAGCATGCCTCTCAAGACAGAGGAAGTTTGTTCGACAGAGTTGATAATGTGCCAGAGAGGAAGGGCCATGTGCCACCACAGTCTGCTTTAAAGGTGCCTCAGAAAGGGTCCTATGGAAAGCCAGCAGGGCTAAGAAGCAAAAACAGGATCCTTTCATAGACAGCGCCATTTAAAAGCAAGGGTCAAAGGTGTTATGTTCGTATTGCCTTTGGGCAAAAATAAATACACTGCCTTGCCCCCTTCAAAAACAATTTCATTTCTGCATGAAGTCTGGACTTTGCAACTCTTCCTCTTTATCTGAAGTACACCCATGGTAGACAGGGATTTCTGACACTCCTTCAGCCAGTGCAGCATAGTGGTTAGAGTGTTATACTAGGATCTGGAAGCCCCAGGTCTGAATCCCCAGTTTGCCATTAAAGGCTACCAGTCCCCCTCTCAGTCTAACCTACCTTGCAAGGTTCTTCTGAGGATTAAATGGAGGAAAGGATGATGATTTAAGCCACTTTGAGTCCCCACTGGGAAGAAAGGTGGGGTATAAATGAAGAAATGATTGTGGCAGTCTTTGCAAGCCAGTTTGGTGTAGTGATTAGAAGCATGGATTCTAGTCTGAGAGAACTGGGTTTGATTCCCCACTCTGCCACCACACGCAGCTTCTGATGTGACCTTGGGTCAGCTGCAAGTTCTTTCAGAGCTCTCGCGAGCAGTCCTCGAAAGAGCTCCCTCAGCCCCATCTACCTCACAGGTTGTCAATTGTGGGGAGGCAAAGGGATTGTAAGCCACTCTGAGACTCCTTTGGGTAGTGAAGGGCAGGGCATAAATCCAATCTCCTCCTCTTCCTTCTCTACTTAAACCCAGTACAGCACTGCTGGTCTCGAAACACCCACCTGGTCCATTCAGTTTGCAAGATGAGTCCCACCCCCACCAGTGAACCCTTGCACCGCTCTCCTCTCTGCTCTACACTAGCAGCACCCAAGCACATGTTGTGTAAGAGCAACACATGATTCCCATTGTTACTTCCACTGGCACCTATGACAATATATTCTGCTGTTAATATTTAAACTGAAAAGTAACCACAGTGAAGTAATTCCTGGAAAAGCAAGTTTGAAGCAGCTGTCAAAGGTATTTTCCCACAAGGAGCCTGATTCAGAGCTCAGCAAGGTTCCCCTGCTTCAAAACATATGGGTTACATATAGAGAACCAACATTCCTTCTCCTATACTTTTCCTTGAAGCCTCCAGTCTATTTACACAGACATAACGTCTCTGTAGTTATGCTTCAGGTCTCTAATTCAAGGTCACGTTTGGCTCATAACAGCATAGTTTTATGCTCCAGAGACACAACTGCAGAGAATTGAAGTTGCTTTCCCAGTTAAAATTCAGAGACAGGCTTCAACCAAACAGGGCTACAGTTGTTGCAATGTTAGATTTTCGCTCCCACGGGCAGGTATTAGTTTTATTTTCCTTTACTTGTTAACACACCAGTTCTATGCTACTATTTGGCAGCAGATCTTGGGAACACAGCAAGTTCTTGGCTAAGACAGCTTGCTATTAACAAGCCTTAAACCATCTTCATTTACAGACTATTTGTTGTACTTGTGCCCCCTTTGGAAAACTCCAAGTAGCTTATGACACATAGTACAGTCTACCCAAGCACTGCCTAGGCCAAGATCTGCTGAGAATTAAATACCCAATAGTGTAACGTTCCTTCAGCCTGATTCCTGGGTCCCATTTCATTTTTACATCTGTGTATAAATATGAAAGCACCAAGTCAGTGGACATCAGCTGTCATGTGGGGCCCTAATCCCCCCCCCATAAATGTTTTTAAGTAAATTTCAATTAAATAAAATATTGGGGCCAAGAAATTTCAGATAATGATGAGAAAGCTGAAAATGTCTGGAGAAGTATCATGGGGTGGGAGTTAACTGAAGAGAAAAGCAGGTCAGAGAAAAGGAAAAGGGACAAGCATGAGCAGTGACAGAAGAAAGAGAGGGAGCGTGAATGGAGCAAAGGAGGACAAAGAAGAATGGCACTTCAAAAGGGATAATGAGGGAACATGGAAGGAGGCAGCAAGCAGGCACCAGACCACACTGGCAGACACCCTGGTGCCCATGAGTGCCACACAGGGGATCATTGTAATAGAGGCCTTGCAGCCAGGATACTAGATGAGCCTTGAAGTTTTCGAAGCACTGTAAGCAGATACCAAGAAAGACGCTTAGAGGAGGGTAAGAGAAATAAGTGTGCTGCAATCTTATGCACACATGCCTGGGAGTTAAATCACACTGAAATTTCAACTTATTTCTAGAGAAACATGAATAGCATCAGGCTCAGGCCTCTTTGTGGTATGTGAACAGCCACAACACCAAAGCGCCAGATGTGTTTTGCTAAACCCTGGCAAAGCTGTTCAGATCCACAGATTTACAAAAAGCTATAGAGGTACTATATTGCAACTTTCCTTGAAAAAGCTACCCAAGTGGAATGTTCAGTGGGTTCACAGTTCTAGAATCACACCAACTAAGAGTGACCCCCCCCATGATGCAAAGCAGACATTAGCTCCTATCAACACATTGTTCACACTGCTGTTATTCTTACCTGACCAGTACCTACCCATAAATGTAAAATGCTGAGTTGCTTCTCATATTAACATCACAAGGAACTTACTCAACAGAAAAAAACTAGGACCTTACAGCTATAGTGCCTACATTTCAGGTTAACTATAGTACTTTATATACAGCTACATTGCTTGAAACGTTCCCATCCATTTAATACCAAGTCCAGCTATATTAAGAAGTTGTTAGGTTAAGAAATATTTCAAGTATAGCAATCAAGAATCTGCTAAGATCACAGAAAGATATTGAGTATTTTTAAAACTGGTTTCAACCTTGGCTTTTTAAGGCCTCTGGTGCCGTCTTCCTTTGGCCCTGCTATCTCCTAATTCACATACAAATTAGTGAAGTGCAGCTGCAGAAACGTAGCAGGGAAAGGCATATCACTATCCATGACACTGACCAGGTTCAGAAGGGCCCAAACATTATGTTTCAGAGGAGCAGCTATGAGAAAATTGACAGTATTAAGCCCAATATAGAATTTACAATATGTTAACAAGACCTAGTAGGATAGTTATATAAGAACATTGTTTGATTATTTGCCCTGGCCCACCAGGGTGCTAGCTATTGCAAGTTATTAGTTTATGAATCTTCAACTATAACGTGCCACGAAATACTTACGAGTTTTTAAGAACCCTCCGCTGAATTAATCTGGGAAATTCATTACTTGAATGTCAAACCCTAAGAGATCAATATAAGCTCCAGAGATACTATCTGGTTTACAGTATTAAAGTCTACACCCAGGTGAATGCTAAGTATTGACAAAGTCTGACAATTGCCACCCACATTCCCTATACCCAATCTGTATCCAATGCAGTAACAAGCACACAGCCCAATATAGCCTGATTATTTAGCTAATCTACATGTTCTTCCCACTACAAAAAAAAAAATGGGGCAGACTGCCCTTCTGTCAGATGTCCTTTGAGTTGCTGCGCTCTGCTCTACAAGCTCCCACCACAGCCCACATAGCTCTTCAAGCTTAGCCCCCCCCCCCCACACACACACACACATCTCCCTGGAGAACAAGTCCTGAAAGGCTCCTCTCAGAATTGGAGGCTGGACTTCTAACAGTGCAAAGCCTTCATAACCCTTCAGCACAGAAACCCAAGCCCTGCAGCCAAAAGGAAGTGGCTCTACCTGCTGGGAGGGAGGCATCTCAGGAAATCCTGTCTGAGCAAAGTCAGCCATTCCTTCACTTTCCCAGGATTTGACTTGGGACCAGTTACCGCCTAGGCAGGCTAGAGACTGCTGGGTGGGCGGCCTTAATTACCTGGGGCAGGGCGCATGGAGAGAGCCCAAAGCATGAGCTCTCCTTGTTCTCAAGGAAGGAACCTCTCCATATGAATAGCATATCTCTCCACCACCAACCAGCACCAGCTTCAATTTTGATGTGTTTTAATTGGTTTTAACTGTAATTTGCATATTTATGTATTCACATCTGGTATGAGGGAACCCACCCTGAGCCTGCTATGCAGGGAGGGCAGGATACAAATCAAATCAAATAAAAGATGGGGGAGTTAAGTCAATTTACTGACCACCTTCACTGGAATAGGAAATGGGCTGCTCCAAAGGCAGCTTGGAGGTACAACCAGCCACCCACCCACCCTCCCCAGGTGCGTCAGCCTACGCTCCTCCTTGCGGCCCCACCCAGCCATTCAACATGTGCCCCCCCCCCCCGGGCTCTCCTCCTGCGCCCCAGAAAGCGGCTCAGCCGGCCATGTTCCATCCAACTACACCCACAAAGTAAACAGAAAACCACAGGGCACCATCTACCACTTTCCCCGCCACAGCATTGCTTGGGGGAAGAGGTGCATCCATCTACGGGCAGGTGAAAGGCCACAGAGCGTCGTCGGGGAAGCCAGGGAGCAAGCCCAGCGCCTCCGGAGGTGTGGGGTGTGGTAGAGGGAGAGAATAGGTCGCGCCCAGCCCGCCTCAGTACGACCCGGCTAGGGGGAGCAGCACCGAAGACCTGGAAGGAGACGAGCGTCTAGGGGGCTTCCCGCCGCCCGGGTGACAGCCCCCACCCACCCCCCGCGTGCCAAGAGGCGCGGCTCCACCCGGACCTCGCCCAGCCGCGCGGGGAGACAAGAGCGCGCCCAGCTCACCCACCGATGGAGACCAGCTTGATGTTCTCCTTGTCCAGGAACTCGAGCGCCACCGAGACGTTCTCCAGCTGCATCTGTCGGAAGGTGGGTCGCTGGTGGTACTTGCGGTACATCCGCTTCTGGCTGAGCACCTCCAGCAGGGCGATGAGCCGCAGCCCGTCGCTCAGGTCGAACTGCAGGTTGCCGATGCGCTTGTTCACGCAGCGGAGGTGCTCGTTGCACCAGCGGGTGAAGGTGTTCTGCTGGATCCGCTTCCAGGGCGCATCCTCCGCCAGGTCCTTCTCGGTCACCGGCATGGCTGCGGAGTCCGGCTTAGCGTCGCTCCGGCCCAGGGGACGAGGCGGCTCCTGTTCTCGCCTCGCTGCTTCTAGTCCGCTTCCCTGCGCGCTGGGGCTGCTGCTGCTGCCGCCGTCGCCGCTCCAGTCACTGAGAGACGCCTGGCCCTGCGCCTGCGTGCTCATGCTGAGGCAGGCGCCCCGCCTTCTCCTGGCGATAATGAGCGGGTAGAACGACCAACCCGCCCGCCCGCCCGCCGAGGCTGGCTGGCTCCCTCCTCCTGCCGTTGCTGGGTCACAGCCAAGTACGAGCCCGGGAATCTGCAGGGGAGAAGAGAAGGACGCGCGCCGTTAGTTGAACAGCGCCAGCAGAACTCCACGCACCTCTCCCAAACCCACCTACTGCACACGTGCCTGCTTGCAAGTCGCTCTGTGCGGAACGACCATTGCGCGTACCTTCGCCCACAGAGGTTAAATACCCCGGGAAGGGCGGGGCCCAGCAGGCAGCCCAACCTGGGCGGTGGAAGTGCTGCCCCCTGTCGGAGACGCCAGACTCAGCGGAGGACCCTCAGCCCCTCTGGTAGACTTTCTTGGCTTCCATCCACCTAGTCTAGTTGCTCGCCCCTCCACTGTTGTTTACCATCATAATTTAATGCCGCCCCAAGACACAAGTAAAAATTATAGCATTAAAAAGAGCACTCCAGACAAGGCAGCTTTGTTTATGATAAATGCTGGCGATACCGAGATCTGAGGCATGCATTTGATGAGGCTCCTATGCCTGACGGTCATCAACTGCTTCCTTAATTTGACGGTTGATTCCTGTTTGCTGTGTGTCTCTTTGGTAAGGACCTAGGGGAGAATGATAAAATCGAGGGATTGTCAGGGCGGGGTGAGCGGGATAAGTAGCTCTGCCGCACTGTTTGAAGCCAATGCAAGTGGAGAGAAAGGCCTGCCTAAAATCCCTTCCCCCTCAACGGTCCTGAATGCCCCTCTGAGGCAGGACATGGTTCGTGCTGGTTGACTTTGTTTTGATTGTTACTGGTTATATAAGCTTTACATTACTTGTGAATTTTGTAGTTTTCAGTATAAACAGTCAATAAAATGGTTTAAACAGAAAAAAAAGTGAAAACACACTTGTGAAGCTGCCCCCCCCCCCCCCCCGGGTGTCAGTGACACTAAGGGGAAAAAGAGCCATGAACTGCTGGCCAGAGGGGTCTAAAATAGCAGCTACTGGGTGTTTCCCGTTCTGTTGCTCCAGCTGTAGAGAATGAAGGGGGGGGGGGGGGAGGAACCAGGTCTTTAAAAGATCTGAGTTAAAAGGGGACCTTGCAAAGCTGAAGACCACAGCTTTACACAACCAAATACTGGTCTGTAATCTACTGAAATGTGACATACGATCACTACCAATTTTTTTTTGGAGTCACAGGTCCTGTGCTAGGGTTGCCAACCTCCAGGTGACAACTGGAAATCTGCTGCTATTACAACTGATCTTCAGGCGACCAAGATCAGTTCCCCTGGAGTTCCCTTTGGGTGGTACACTCTATGGCATTATACCCTACTGAGGACTTTTCCCTCCCTCCTCAGGCTCCACCCCCAAAATCTCCAGGTATTTCCCAACCCAGACCTGGCAACCCTATCCTGTGCCTTAGCAGCAGTTACAAGTAGAAATTTGGTAGGGGAAGCCTTTCCCATTCTTTCATCCCCATAGAGGGAACAGCAACACTTCATATCTGCCTTTAATGCTCTGCAGCTGTCAACAGCACTGGAGTCCTGCCAGAAAGAAAAGGTGTTCATCATGGCATTGTGGGAAAAAGCATGCTTGACAAACTGGAAGCCCTTGGTTCATATTCAGCTTAGCCATGAACATGGTTGCCACCCTGCCAGAATGTTATATGTAATGCCTGAAGTTTACCTTTTTGGCTGGATGTAAACAGACCAAACAGCTTCATAGTAAGAAATTCATCAGATATGTTCCTAGCTTGGTGGTGCAGTGGTCTTTTCCTGCTCAATTCTTGCCTGTCCCACATCTGCTAAAGGTGCAGAAACCTGCTGGGAGTGAGGAGTGACAACCTAGAATTGTCTCATTATTATTATATTTTTAAATTATCTGAGAAAATCAGAGTGGGCACTGTGCTAGATCAGATTGATGGCCCACCTAGTCCAGCATCCTGTTTCCACCAGTGGCCGGTCAGAGGCTGTGGGAAAACCCACAAGCAAGGCCTGCAGGCAGTGCTCCTCCCCTGCTGACTGCTCCTTAGCATCTGACAACTGGAGGCTTCCTGCCTCCATCTGAACCTAGAAGCTCCATTTGACTGTCATGACTAATAATAACATACTAATAACATACATGACTAATAATAATAACTACAATAGATCCGTCATCCAAAGATCTGTCCAACCACTTTTAAAGCCATATGAGCCAGTGAACATCACCACCTCTTTTGGCAGGGAGTTCCAAAAGTCATCTATCCACTGTGTGAAGTCAGACTTCGGTCTGTGTTGAATCTACTGTCAGTTTCATAGGGTGACCCTCCCCCCATGTTCTAGTATTAATAGGAGAAGAATTCTTCTTTGTCTACTTTCTCTATACTGTACATAACTTCGTAAACCTCTGTCATGTCACCCGATCAAGGGTCCTTTTTTAACAGTAAAAACCCCCAGATGTTTTAGCCTTGCTTCATACAGCAATTTGTATTCCACATTCTCCATTTCAAAATAATGGCAAGGCAGCTCACAGCAAAAGCATTAAAAAGAATCACCATAAAGATAAAATCTAAAACCAGCTTTAGGAAAACAGAACTGAGCAGCATAAAAATAAAGCCAGTCTAAGAATAAGCCAATTTAGTGGCACTAGATAACACATTCTCCAAGTTAAAAAAAAAACCAGAATCAGATTCTGAAAATGTATTTCCCCCCCAGAAACTACAAAGATTACAAAATAAAGGTCATTGTGTTCATTGTTCCACTAGTTGAGTAGTACCTGTGACATCACTACAACATGCAACAAACATTTACAGAAAGTTTGCCTGCTTGTATGTGCGGTCCAATCCTATCTGTGTCTCCTTGGAAGTGTTCTGCTAACTTAAGAGAAACTATTTGTAAGAAAGAAGGCCTTATATGCCATGCCATTTCAGTTTTCGTCTTCCCCTGTGTTTTTCTTGCTCTTCTCCATCATTCAATCCAGCCCCTACCCATCCATCTGTAGGCTATGCATTTTCACTCTTCAGCACTGGATTGTGTATCTCCCTTACAGGGCCGGTGCCAGGCTTTTTTGAGCCCTAGGCAAGGCTAACTACTTGCGCCCCCCCCCCCCCCCGGCTAATCAATTATCAAAAACAGATTAATTCTAGGGAAAATTAAAAGCACAAAACTTGACCCTGCTAATTTTTTAGAAAATTGTGCAGGCTTGGGCAGGCAGGATGCAAGGCAAAGCTGAAGGGAGCTGCTGCTGCTGCAGTTGCTATGACTTTCTGGAGGAGGAAAAGCATGGGAGTGAGTGCGTGTGAGAGCCTGTGGCTGATTGGAGGGGCACTGATTGTCCGTTTCTGCACTCCTCTGAGGTCTGTGCCCTAGGCGGTCGCCTAACTTGGTCTAATGGTAGCACCGGCCCTCCTCCCTTATGGAGAACAGAAGGGGGGACATGATAGAGGTATGTAAAATTAGACAAGGGAAGAGGAAAGTGGATAAAGAGAACTTCATTCACAAAAGTTCTCTCCAGTAGCTCACCAGCAAAAAGTGCTCTTATGGGAAACAGGTTGCTGGTTTGAGTCCCCCATAAAGAAGAGGGATAAAATAAAGTACATCCAAGAGAACGGAACAGAAGGAGAAGATAAGACTAGACTCCACACTTGGACACTATAGAGAATTTCTTTAACCATGGTGTCAGGGCCTTCCCCAGTCCATCTTCATTGGGAGAGGACTCCTTGAAGGAAGGAAGAAACTCCACAAGGATAGAGGAGTCCCCTGTGGTCCCCATCACACCACAAGTTCTGTGCACCCCAAGATCTCCAGGAGAAGACATACACAGCTTGTCTTTCTCCCCCAATTGGCTCCCATCAAGAGCTGGAGGGTTCAGGTGGATAAAGAACCCCCAATAGTCCCTTCTGCCAGCAGCCCCCCTACAGTCTCCTGCAGGAACAGAGGAGGTGGAGAGGCAGAGGAGACCAGGCAGAGGGGAACATGCCTGGTGGCCCAGAGCCTTTATGCAGGCAGGGGAAGAGGCCACTTCCTAGGTCCTGCCAAGATCAGGGATCAGAGTTTTAGGTGTTGCTGGTTTAACAGTTCTCTATCCCAGCCTGTGCCCAGTTCTGGTCAGCTCCCTGCAGCAAAAGCCTAATCTTGGTTACCTGCTGGAGATTTCGTGGCTTTTTTTAAAAAAGTAGAATTTTTGCTTACAACATTCCACAGCTTAGAGGGAGCGTTGCTAGATATAGGACAACATTCCCATTCCTTTAAAACCAGTATACAAGAAATCAAGCAAGTGAAGCATCTCCTAGTATCATGTTGCTGTATTAGGAGCAAATATGATTCCCAGCATTCCCCCTTTGATGCAACTAAAAAATGGCAAAATGAGCCTTTCTTTGGATATGGAACTTGCAGTCCCAGTGATCAGGTCTCCCTGCCTGCTTAGCTTATTTTCTAAGGCCTTCTCCATGTCAAAAGCACCCAGTGGGTAACATCGATTGGCAGGGATTTTTCATTAGCAGTAATGAAGTTATGGAATGCCCACCTGAAGGATGACGATGAAAGGTTTAAACCATTTTGCTTCAGTGGGCATATAGAGGTTTGCTTACATTTTAGTGGTTTGATATAATACAGTGATTTCTGGCTGTTTTTATCCTTTTTTTTGAAAAAAAAGTTTCTCAGTGTTGTGATCTTATTGTCTCTCTTCAACTGATATAAGCCACCACCTCGATGACTTCTGGGTTGATAAGGCAGAGTAAACATATTTTTTATAAATAAATAAATTGCCTCATAAAGCTCCAGGTGGAAGTTAATCATCCCAGGTAGACCTCTGTGGTTGGATAACCACAGAGCCAAAACAACCTTTTTTGGTTAGGCTGAAAATCCTCTGCGAGAAAGACTACAAGTTGTTCTAAGTCTGCATGTGTAAGGAAGGGCAACTGGACGCTAACATCATGAGCTCAAGTTCCTGTTCTGTCAGAAATTCCCTGTGTAATGTTGGGTTAGTCACTAATAGTGCAATCCTTCAATGACTTCTGCTTCTATCTTTTTAAATGAATATTTCATCAACCACAATAAAGAAATGAGGAGCCATCTGCAGTGGATGCTGCAGCCCATCACTATCATATGACTGAGTGGCTTGTGCTGCCCATAGCCAGGCCTATATCCAATTCATGTCACTTTTGAAACTAAGGCTTGGCCGGAAGAACTCCAGGAACCTCTGTATATTATGTTTTTCAATAAGCCTCCAGAAGCCCTTCCCTGAATTTAAAAGGAATATGTCATTCTTGGAAAATTCCTTTCCTGTCAACATATTAGAAGGAGCATTAATTGCATTTCCTAGCCAAGCACTGAAATACTACGAAGAGCAATGCCTCTGAGATGCCCCCTGAGTTTATTTTACACACATTTCATTTATTTTAACAAACAAATTACAGGGTTCGCCTTTATATATGTTGAAGTGACATATACAGAACAAAAGTTGGGTGCTGATCATGGCACCATGAGTTGCAGCAATCCAAGAGACATATATGCTTGTTTGAACCAAGAATGGATGAAGCTGTAGGTAAGCAACATGGGTTGATGGCAAACCTTGAGGGGTTAAGCAACATCTGACCACTGATCCCCCCATTTAGATATAGATATGTTTTATTCATGGTCATTGACCAGATTCCCCCATTTGTACTAAGCCATCCAAATACCTCACTCTTTGTATCACTGTGGAGAAACACCCCCCCCCCAGGGGAGAGAGGTCTTCCATCCTCTTTCCTGGTCAAGCTAAGCACAACAGGTATGCAAAAAAAATTACCTGAAGAAGTTACACAGGACAACAATATTGCACTGAGTACATTTTAAAAGAGGTGTGCTGTTTTATTAGTGATGCTCAGTCATCGCCCTTCATTATGGCAGTAGAAGAAATTCCACTGTGCTTCATAGCGCCTGGTTCAGGGGTGTCAAACATATGGCTTGCGGGCCAGAACCGGCCCATCCAGGGCTCTTATCCAGCCCACAAGCAGATGGTCATTACCATAATTGCCAGAACATAAGAACATAAGAGAAGCTAGTGTTGGATCAGGCCAGTGGCCCATCCAGTCTAACACACAGTGGCCAAAAACACTGGGTGCCCTCAGAAGGTCCAGCAGTGGGGGGCTGGACACCATAAGCCCTCCCACTGTTGCCCCCCCATAAAGCACCAAGAATACAGAGCGTCACTTGCCCCAGACTGAGAGTTCCTATCTATACTTTGTGGCTAATAGCCACTGATGGACCTCTGCTCCATATGTTTATCGAATTCCCTCTTGAAGCCGTCCATGCTTGTAGCCGCCACCACCTCCTGTGGCAGTGAATTCCACGTGTTAATCATTCTTTGAGTGAAGAAGTACTTCCTTTTATCTGTTCTAACCTGACTGCTCAGCAATTTCATGGAGTGCCCAGGAGTTCTTGTATTGTGAGAAAGGGAGAAAAGTACTTCTTTCTCTACCTGCTCTATCCCATGCATAATCTTATAAACCTCGATCATGTCACCCCTCAGCCATCGTTCCTCCAAGCTAAAGAGCCCCAAGCGCTTCAGCCTTTCTTCATAGGAAAAGTGTTCCAACCCTTCTATCATTCTAGTTGCCCTTTTCTGCACTTTCTCCAATGCTATAATATCTTTTTTGAGGTGTGGTGACCAGAAGGTCCAGCTGTGAATTCTGTACCTATTTACTATCCCAGTACTAATGCGGGCAGTGAAAGTGGGAGGGCAAGCATCAAGGAGATACTGTATGGAAATATTGTAAGAGTGTTAATGTTATAAATATGTTTATATTCTGAGTCCAAAATAATATCCCTAATTGGGTTTTCCTGTGTCCTTTATAAAGTTTATATCTCCGGTACCTGGCATTACATTTTATGGCACATGTAGTCCAGCCCGACAAAGTAACTTTTGTATCAGATCCGGCCCTCATAACAAATGAGTTCGACACCTCTAACTTAGTCCATGAATTTCCTGTTGTTGTTGGCACCAAATAGCACTATTTGGATATCTGGCATTGTCTGCTGGGAGGTACAGCCATGTTTCCAGAGTATTGGAAACTTTGGTTTTATTATCTCTATTATAAATTTCAACACCTTCCACTATGACCACCAGCAGGAATATATCCTGGACAATGTGAACATCAACATGTTTTTGGTAGTAGCTCTGTAGACCCGGATGGTGTTCTGGACCACATTTTTTATGAAGGGAAGAGCCTGCTTTCAGCAACAGAGAGTCATTCTTGGCTCAACTAAATGATAAAAATCCCTGTAGAACCAGCCCATTCAACAGCATCTGGCACCTGGCAGTATTCTTCACAGTTTTGGATAGTTTTTGCTTAGCTTCACTCAAGCAAATCTGCAATCAAATCATCACTTGCTTTAAGAAATTTCACCTGTTACGGATTCATCAGGCTGGACATCTGAATTTTCTTCTGCTGTTCAATTTTTTTCTCACCATAAACAAGGTGGCCTTTCCCAATGTTGAATTCTTCTTTGGCCTTTGAATCTATTTCTTCCACTTTTTCATTGGCTTCCTGTTAATGGAAGCCATCATGTGCTTGATCTGCTTATGGATGTCAGCATCACTGAGTGCCATAGCAAAGAAGGAGAAGAAAGATGCAGCAGAGGAGACAGATGGAGAAGCAAAGAAAGGCAGCACATCTGGTCCGAGTCCAAGGTGTTTGTTATGACACTAAGGGAGGAGAAGGATTAACCAACAGCAACTAGAATGTGTCACAGGGAGAAGACAACTTCAGTGTCTGTCACTTGGACATTTGATTATGATGGCCATTTCTCAAAGACCATCTGTTGACCAAAGCAAATGAGGATTAACTATGGCCAGTTGTGATTGTCAGGCGGCAGCTGCCTGCTAGGTAATGTTAGATATCCACAGGCATACGTGTCAACTTCAGGAGGGCTGGGGAGCTGGAACACACACACACACACCGAACTTTTCCAGGAGGTGCTGAGCCTCCACTCCCCCTCCCCGGGAAATTGGAAAGTCTATGCCCTTGTCCACAGGTTAGGTAGGCAGGATCAAAATAATAAATCACACACTTTTCAAAAAAAAAAAAGGAAATAAATTTAGCATGTGGTAATTTGTAGGAGATTCCCATTCTGTGTCTACTATAAGGGCAACAAGCCAAACTAACGAGCCCCAGAGCTGGTTCTGATATAACATTCTGTGGATTTCAACCTTTGAGAAAGCGGAAATACAAGTAGGATTTGTTGTTATAATTCCCTGGAATTTCCATTCTGGTGTTCAGCTCTGCCAAGTTAGTTTTTTTATCTCCCTTCAGCAATTAATGAAATGCAAATTTGGAGGACATCACTGGCCCCAAGGAATCCATCTGCAACAGCCCCAGAACAATCTCAATGCTGTCAGCCTCCTAGGTGATTCCCATAATTAGTATGACTAAATGATTGGTGTATAAATAGGGGAAGGGGAGCCTGTATATGCCTGTTGAAATCACTCTGCAGACTCCTCGAATCATAGGTCTAGTTGGTGCAGTTCCATTAGGGTTGCCATCCTCCAGGTGGTACCTGGAGATCTCCCAACTGATCTCTAGACTGCCAATATCATTTCCCCTGGAGAAAATGGCTGCCTTGGAGGGTGGACTATAAGACATTATTCCCTGCTGAGGTCCCTTCCCTCTCCAAACCCCCCCTCCCCATCTCCAAGCCCCACCTCCAGATCTCCAGATATTTCCCAGTCCAGAGCTGGCAACCATAAGTTCCATCCTAACTGGATGAAATGCAAAACAGAATGATAACCAACCTATATATCAATCAGTAATGAAGAAAAGGGCTCTCAACTGGCTATGCCTGCTGTTGGCATAAGAATGTTAATTGCCAGTTGGAGAAACAGGAGCCAAGAGCTGTCCTGTATTGCCAAAAGATACCAACTGTGAGTGGCAGGGGGAGACCCAAGTACAGCTCCCCTTTGCTGGCTCTGCTTTCTCATAGCAGAAGGAGGGGCAGTCATCCGTTTTCTGTTTAGTTAGTGTAACTCCTTTATGCCTTTGATGAGCATACACATAGAAAGGTGGGATATAACTTTCACAAACAAAATAAAACCATAAATACATAAGGTAAAGGATATTGACAGAGGTAAATGATGAAGCTACCCCAAGAACACAAAAAGGAGTGCTTTGTGCTAGATTTCGTGGATATTTATAGCTCAGCGGAATTGGGGGGGGGGGGGAATAGCAATTTCTACAGCAACTTTTATCAGTGTTCTGCAATATGTATCTTGATCTTTGGCTGTCATAATAACATTTCCAAATCAGAATGTATCATTCATTTGGAAGGTTTTAATTTCCTTTCCAGTGTACTATTCTTTACTAGGGATATGCAGGAAAACCTAGAGGTCTGCTGTTTAGTTCAAGCCAACATAGATTTTGTCAGTCAGGACTCCTAAATCTTAGATAGGTTCCTTTCCTCCCTGGACCTCCATCTCACATAACTTCTCAGCCTACCCAGAAAACTCTACCTGTCCCTTAGCCTTGGGTGTGATTTTATTCAAGCTGCTTTATTAGGGTCTTCTTGCATTCTGTGATATCACAACAGCACAGTCAATGGCTAGGCAACAGTTAGATTCTAGCCTAATAACTAGAGATGAGGACAGGAAATATATAGTGATGCCACAAGCCAGCGCTGCAGCTTCCCATTTCCCTGCCCCACAGTCCTCCCACCAGTTGCCATATGTGGCTAGCTGGAAGCAGAGTAGACATCAATGGATTTCTTAGATAAGACTGGTCCTCAAGGGGAATGTGTTACTCTAATCCTTATGGTCATTTTTACACTCTGCTTTCAAACTCTGCCCCAAACCTCAAAGCCATCTCCCATTTGTGATAGCCAAGTCAGTAGTCATGGACACTGGCACTCCCTTCTCCATCTTCTGGTGCACCACAAACTTCAGCAGTCACCCTGTTCTCAAGTCAATGTAGTCCAGTGAGTTGCCAGCAATACTCCCTCTAAGCCGAGGAGTCTTGTAAGCAAAAATTCTACTTTGTGAGCTACTGGCATTAAAGTTGTGATCGAGTTATTTGGCTACTGCATAAATTAGTTTAACTCAGCTTAGAGGGAACACTGGTTGCCAGGCTCCAGGTATGGCCTGGAGTTCTCCCAGAACTACAGCTGATCTCCAGATTACAGAGATCAAGTCCTCTGGAGAAAATGGTAGCTTCAGATTGCTGCTTAGCTTCCTCCCCTCCCCAGACTCCACCCTCGCCAGACACCATCCCCAAACCTCTAGGAACTTCCCAAACTGGAATTGGCAGCTGTTATGGAACATAGTGTGCCAGTCGCTTTGGGATACCTACACTATCCTAACTCGGCCATAAATTCAATGGGAAACAATGGACAAATCAATATTGTTCAGAATCTGTTCTCTTTTTGTAAACTGGGAAAAAATAACCTACCAAATAGGCAACTTCATCTGATCCATATACTGTCCATTCCCCTTTTCTCATGCATGCATACATTTTTATATTCTATAACATTTTGTAATAGTGAAAGAGGCACCCAGGAACTAAGCCCTCTATTACTCCTGACAGTATGTTTTCTCAATCCATTGGGAATTCCTGTCCAGGTTTGACTGAAACATAGCAACACTTCTATGAACATTCAGTGAATGGGACAGAAAAGGAAAGCCTTGTAAAGTCATGATGTTGGCTACAGCATGAATGCTTGCCCTTTGGTCTCCAAAATCCCTTGCGAGGTTTACCTGATCACTATTATCTCTGCTTCTCCTTGGGGCTCCATTTATAGGATACTTAAATGAGGTCTTAACTTTGGGTAAAGGTTAATTAGAAATGCTGCTCAGGAGCTGCATGCCTACGTAGTGCGGCAGCCACAGCCCCAATGTTTTCACCACCTCCCAACACCCTTTGGTAAGGGCACTGCACTGCTAGGAGCTGGCATATTCCCTACAACCCACCAAACAAGATACTGCTCTTTAAAATAGTACTTGGGTGGTAGGGATGTGCTTAGAAAAGAACATTTGTTTTCAATGTATTTTCTTTCTCTTTTTAAAAATTTGATTTAGTTTAGTTTAATGTGTTATCAGTGAGGCTTGATTTAATTATTCAGTCCCCCCCCCCCCCCAATTTCCATCTATTTCAATAGGGAATGCAATCCCAGCTGTAGCTTCCACCGCCACCCAGCCCGTACAGTTCAAATGGGATGGGATTGTACCTCTCACCCCAAAGACCCTCACATTTGGATTTCAAACAGATAGAAGAACCTATCCCCACTTTATAGGCACAGTCGCCAGAAGGGTGTATCTAGCAAGGAAAACCAAGGAAACGTGTTGCATGGCAGTGGTTTGACAGTCAGGCGTGGAGTTGCTGGGTCCCCACTGGCCACCAGCAGGGGATAAGGGGGGAGGGGTGCCAGATCCAGATTAGGCAATTCCTGGAGATTTGGGGTGGAGCCTGGGGAGGACAGGGTATAATGCCATTGAGTCCACCCTCCAAAGCATCCATTTTCTCCAGGGGAACTGAGCTTTGTAGTCTGGCAATGAGTCGTAATTCCAGGGGATCCACAGGTACCACCTGGAGGCTAGCATCCCTACGGGGCGGGTACCATAGCACACGAGCTCTGTATCATCATGCAGGTGAAGGGATCCAGGAAAGGCACAGCTTGCAGAACTATCCCCCAACCCCTCTGCCTACTTGTGACATCAGTATGTGATTTTGGTCTCTCCCTTTCCCTAAGGGTGGAACTACATGCTCTCTACAGTACTGCAATCCCAGCAGAGGTTTTATTCCGTTTTTCCTGAATGGAATCATGTTATACTCTCTCATCTCTGTTACTGAGTTTAGTGTGTACATATTATTGAAAGAAGATGGCAAGTACTGTCTGGCATCTGGAGGAAAGAGGAAGCATGGCACCCTCAGTCTGCACAGCACTGCCTGTGATCGGAGCTATAGTCAAAATGCTGGGGAAGCTGGTATAGCGTTTGCCTCTGTCCTTTCTAATCTGCAGAACTGCCTGGATGTCAGAACATGCAAGGGAAATGGAACCACTTCTTGTGGAGAGTCAAAGCCTTCCCCAAGACAGGGATCCAGAAATGATGTAAACATAAATACACAAGCGTATCAGCACAGTCCTTTCCTTGGTAACTCTGATGAGTGGGAAAGACCACTGTCATTTACATATCTGCTGAGTCACTCCTCATTCTCCCCCTCCCTCTGAACAATAAGCCACACAGCCAAGTGCCAAAACAATGGCCACATCGAAACATTTCCAATGGCCACATCCAAATATTTCAAATTATTACCAACTGTCAGACATTATTATTACTGAGCTATAGAACTGAGATCATTATTAGCATCAATCATAAAATGACCCATTTTTTAAAAGGTTGGATCAGTTACTATCCAAATGTACATCCCTTGTGGAGAATATATGAGAGTATTTGCAGACATTTGGTACAAAGTTATCATCCCGAGCGCTATGTTTCTTGTATAAAATCAGCCCCAGAGCCGGGTGCATATTTAACTCAGTCAAGGGTGATTTTCTCCATGTGACCCTTCTAGCATATCGAAATGAGAGCTGCAACATTGTAGGCGGCAGCTTCCTGGCTCCCCTGCTCTGCAGAGATGTGCTGGACATCCAGGAAGTAGAGATGCATATGGTTCTGCAGTTGCTGCAATCACACGACATTTCTATAACTGCTTGGAGATGTGGAGGTGGAATTTCTGCCCTTGCCATAAAGCATTAGACAGGCCAAGTACACCGACCGGGTTCTTTAGTGGAAAACGTAGCCAGGATTCGTCTCCAAAAGCTGGCCATAAGCACCATTAATGTTTGCTTGTAAACTGAATTTGAATGCTCATTAACAATGAACACATGTTCTAAGTCGTGTTTTCATCAGGAGACACTGAAGTAAAACATACATTGGAACACGCATCCAAAATCTGCTGGAATATCTGTTCGGTACTGTGTATTATTACAAGCGAACAAGCACACAGAGAAAGACTTGGCTGCATATTTTATGAGCAAATGTTTGTGTATATGTGTACATTACACACACATGTATTTCAGCACTATAGTTAACATTAGATCCTGTTCCTTTTTGTTTGACTTCTAGGGCAAACACTGAGAAGGAATGTTTTCTCACCAGTCCCCCCAGTATTGCATCATTTAAATGTTTATCTAGAAGCATACCTAGAGGGCATTTTCCACGATGGCTTTCTTGTTTCTTTTTCAAAATAATGGTTGTGAGATGTGTTGTGAGCCTGTTAAGTACTGGCACGTTGCAGCCAACTTATGGCAACCCCAGCAAGGGGCTTTCAAGGCAAGCAAGAAGGGAAGGTGGTGTGCCTTTGCCTTCCTCTGCCACGTCTCGCTTGGACGGTCTCCCAACTATCAATACTCCTTGGCTTCTGAGAGCTGATGAGATCAGGCTATGTGATGCCACCTTCCCTCCTGTGCATTGTGTTACTTTGATTATAAAATATTTCCCTCGTGTCAACATAGAGCAACAGGGCCATGTTCCCTTATTAATAGCACATTTCCTCCATGGCCATACTGGTCAGAGTCAGTGTTCCCTCGAAGCTGAGTTAGTGTGAGCCAGCTCATAGTTTTTTAGCCTCCAGCTCACACATTTTTGTTTTAGCTCAGGAAGGATGGCTCTGGGGCAAACCAATTTATGCAGTAGTCAAATCACGACTTGTTCACAACTTTAATGCTAGTAGCTCACAAAGTAGAAGTTTTGCTCACAAGACTCCACAGCTTAGAGGGAGCACTGGTCAGAGTGTAGTGGATCAAGGTTCCTGCTGGACTGCTGGCATTTATTTATAGACACACCAGACTATAGGAGACCTCCACTACAAAGAGGACAGATTCACTAAGCATAAACTATCATGGTGGTAGATGTTTACCCAGCTTACTTTGCTAAAACTCCCATTTATAGTTTAGAAAGTCGGCTGTCTATTTTTTGTTGCCCAGCTGCCATTCAAGTGAGCAAGTTTCTCTAAAGTAAAGCCAGCTTTTCGGGTAGAATTGTGGTGTTATGATTTTAACAAGACTCCATTGTGCCATGATAATGGCATTTGCTCCGGAGAATTAATGCTTCTAGCTGCAGAGGCATCAGAGCAAAATAAACATGAGACCAAGCAACACTATCAGTGTACAAGAAGAAGAAGAGATTAGTTTTATACCCCGCCCTTCACTTGGAGTCTCAGAATGGCTTACAAACTCCTTTCCCTTCCCCTCCCCACAACAGACACCTTGCGAGGTAGGTGGGGGTGAGAGAGCTCTGACAGAAACTGCTATTTTTCAAGAACAGCTGTGCCAGAACGATGGCTTGCCCAAGGTCATCCAGCAAGTGCAAGTGGAGGAGTGGGGAATCAAACCCAGCTCTCCCAGATTAGAGTCTGCACACTTAACCACTACACCAAACTGGCTCCTATATAAGGTCCTATATAAGAGGAAACAGAAGCCTAGCAATGGCCAAAGAGGCTCAACATCTAATAGACAAGAAGAGGGTGGGGCCAACTGCCAAGTGAACCCTACTGAGAGAATTCTCTTAACCCTTTTCCTCCCAGATCCTCTTGCATGCAGAGTTACAATATCCAACAGAAACATCTCTTGCCCCATTAAAACGAAGGTGTACATTTTGTCTCCATCATTACTTTTGTGCTCTGAATGTATGTGGGGCACAGGATAAGGATGAAAAGAGCTGGGCTTCCAGACCAAGCTAGCAAATAACATTGCACAGTTAGAACTGGGATAATAGATCTTACAAGAGGTGGGGACCCGCGATACTCGCGGGGGGGATTCCTAAAGGCTGCAGCCCCAGGTAAGTCCTCTTCCCCCCCACCCCCAGTGGTGATTCCCTCCACCCCACTCCAGTATAGTCTACCAGGGCTGATTCCACACCAGTGGTTTGCTCTCTGTTCCCCCCGGGTCTAATTGGCCCAATTCTGTTGAGGGAGTTCTGCATTTGTCGCCTTGCCCCGAATCTAGCGTCCCCTTCCCTCTCTTCCCCAAGTGTGATTTCCCCTCCCTTTCCTGCCCCAGCATGAGTGGTTTTGGGGGGGGGGGGTTGGTCCCCCCCCATCGTTGCATTATGACATCCTGGCACAACACTGATCCATTGTTGTTGTGTCATGGTGTCGTGATGCAACGATGGGGGGGGGGGACAAAAAAAACCCCACTCGCGCCAGGGTGGGAAAGGAAGGGGAAAGGGAGAGGAGAGGTGGGAAAGGGGAGGGAAAGAAGCAGGGGGACGTTAAGGGGTGGAGCAAGAAACCCTGATTTGCGAGTTCCCCACTAGAATGCCCCAACTTCAACCCTGTGGCAAAAAAACACCCACCTGAAAATCCCTGAAACGGAAGATCCGGGGGAACTAGGATTAGATTCAGGCCAACTGCTGACCCGGGGCAACAAGTGGGGAACTGTTGCTCTGCCGTGGATTTTATCGGGGGATGACACAGGGGCAACCGCTGGTGCGGAATCGGCCCTGGGCTACCAATAGAGTGGAAAGGGGTGGATAGACCTGGCCTCTGGAGAACATGTCTACCCAGCCCTTTCCACTGTATTGGTAGACCGGGCCTCCGGAGAACACGTCTACTCGCCCCTTTCCACTCTATTGGTAGACCTGACCTCCGGAGAACAGGTCTACCCAGCCCTTTCCACTATATTGGGAGACCTGTTCTCCGGAGGCCAGGTCTACCAATAGAGTGGCAAGGGCTGGGTAGACCTGGCCTCCGGAGAACAGACCTACCCAGCAATTTCTCTCCCCCCACTCCACTCCCTGGCTGCCGCAGCGGGCTGGGCACCTCTTCAGCACTCAGGCCCACTGCTTCTCTCCCCCCACCCCCCAGCTGCCACAGTGGGCCGGAGCACCCAAGAGGTGCTCAGCCCGCTGCTTCTCTCCCCCTGGCTACTGCGGCGGGACGAGCATCTTGGGCACTCAGGTTCACCACTTCTCTCCCCCCAACCCACCCTGCCTACCATGGTGGGCCTGAGCGCCCAAGAGCTGCTTGGCCTGCTGCTTCCCCCCCCCTCGGGCACCAGTGAGGCCTGATTGGCTCTTGCCAGGCCCGCCGATTCCCCCCCCCCCCCACAACTCTGGCGGTGAGGCTTGGGTGCCTCCCAACCGCTGGCTGCCACACAGTTTCAACTTTAACTTTTCGGGGGATTTAAATATCCCCCCAAAAGTTTTTTTTTACTTTTAGGATTTTTCTGCACACGGGGGGATTCCCCCCCATGTGCAGAAAAACCTCCCTGCCCCCCCCAGGTGCTCCCCCACGTGGATTTAGATATCCACATGCAGGGGGTGCCTTGGGAATTAGATATATAGATTCTGCTTCTCATTCATGGCTGAAAGCATGTTCTTAGGGCCAAACTAGATATGACGGTGTCCCTGTGGCAGCCACGAGGATGCCGTTGCCACTTTCAAGTGATATTAAAATGATGCAAGGGTTTGATCTTTGAGGGGGCATGGCTGTTTTGACACTTGATAAAGCATGGAGAACAAACAAGAGCCTCTCAGCCAGCCCCACGGCAGGTCCTATCAGGATCAGCAGTTTAAAATAACTTTTAAATGGTGACACTGTCCTTGTAGCAACCACTAGGATGTTGTCACACTTAGTCCAGCCCTTAGAGAGCCAGCAGCAAAAATTAAAATCACCTTCCAAAAAATGTGTTATTTAGTTTGGGACATAAAACAGGAAATAGACGATATGAACTAAGGCACTAGCTGTAAACCACCCAACCTAAAAATACTTCCAAAACTACTTTTCCCCAAAATTAAAAGGCTTATGTCTTGAAAAAACAAAACACTACAATAACAACTTTTCAATAGAATTGTATATCAGGGGCTAATGTTTATTTTTTCCCCCCTGGGGATAAGAGATTATAATTACTTCATTGCCGTTATTTCACTAAGGAGTGGTTTTTGGTTTTTTACATCTTTGTTTCCAACAGCAGAGGGGTGTGGGAGAGACAACTATTGCAAGCATTCACTGATGCTAGTAAAACAACAATCCAGGACTCTGGCTGACTAATATATTCTGAGGTTGGCTTCATACTAACCAGCTTTTATCATTGTCTTGTGTGATTATATATTGCTGAAGGCCTCCATACCACATTCTGCTTGCAGAATAGCCCTCGGGCATGTAGAATCCAGCTTGTGCTTTTCACTCTCAAACCAGCTTGGATTCTGTAGCAACAGAGGGTTGATGTGATCTTTGGAGAACAAGGAATCTAGATGAATATTAAAATGTTCATTTAACATCTGCAAAGTTTTAGAAGACCAAACCTTGGGGAATTGCAGCTAAAGATATTATTTTTGCCATAATGGCAAACCTCGTTTTCCTGATGCTTAGTTTTAACTCTGTGGTAACAACGTTTGTAAATGCTTTGTCATTTATAAGCAGCCCGAGCCATTCACTGAAAAATTCTACTATGCTTTACACAGCAGGAGTAAAGAATTAGTTTATAAGAAGGCATGCTGCTTTGAAGAGGCAGCTGATGTCAGAAGCAATAATATGTAGAGAAGAAGAGGTGATATTCTATACTTGATTCTTTCAAAAAGACCTCCCTGGCAGATCCAGCATGCAAAGTAAGATCTGTGCCTCTTTTTTTTTTAAAAAAAAAGCCTGGGCATGGAGGTTGAAAGGACTGGAATAAGAAGTGTTGCAACCAGATGTCTTTCAAAAATTAGCTGTGCATCTTATACAAATGCAGGGTCTCTTTTTCTGTTTCAACAAAAAGCATGCCTACAAAAATTACAAAAATGAGTTCAAGTAATTAATACAGTTGGTGTTTTAAGATACACTTTTAATTAATTTAACTTTTCATTTACTTTGCTGCAAGGATCATGTACGAGAACGGTAAACTTCATAGAGCTTTTAAGTGTCTGGTACTGGAGGTCATGGAAGTTGAGACCTTGATCCTATAAGGGTTGGTGCATCCACAGAGGCAGGTTAGGTGGTTGCCTAGAATGCCACCTTAAGAGGAATGCCGCGCTGGCCTACCACCCCGCCCCTCCCTCACCAAAAGCCATGCTCCGCTAGGTTGGTGGAAGAAGCAGCAATCCAAGGCTGAACATGTGCACACATCCCGTTGCCACCTGCCTTGACGCTGTCCAGCAACACCTCAGCTTGCTGCTGCTCTGCCATGCCTCCCACCAGATGGAGCCTGACCAGGGGGACTGAGGCAGGGGGGAACCCCTTTGAAGCACTCCCGCCAGCCCCATCAGGGGGGTGGCATTGCACCCATCCCACAAACATCGAGGTGGGGCCCCCGGTCAAGCTGCGCCATTGCTGCTCCTGCTCAGCTGCTGGAGGTGGCAGATCTGGCTCTGGCTGGCCAGGCGCCATTTTCCATTGTTATTTCCTCCTCCTCCTGCCTCGATAGCAGCCTGGCTTCCCCGCCATAACTGCTGCTGTGGCAGCTTCGACAAGCAGAGAATCATATGCAGCCCCATGGAGTGGCACCTGGCCGAGTTTCAGGAGTTGCTCTTGGTGCAGCTGGGTGAGGGGACCGCAGAAGACCTGGGGCTGGAGGCTCTCCTCAACCTGCTGCTGCATATCCACCAGGAATGCAGTGGTGCCCCCCTGTGGCGGGAGCAAAACGTGCAGCAGTTCCTTGGCTTGGAGTGAGTCAAGCGGCAACCAAGCACTGCCCTGCAAGGGGGCTTCTGCACATGTGTAAAGTGCTTGGCCTTCAGTTCCAAACAGTCTCTCTGCCACAAACATTGGAACTGGCAGCCAAGACTGGAACTACTAAATGACCAACCGAAACATTATCTTTGGCATGTTACAGTTTGATTCGGGTCCAATAGGCCAACAAGAATTGGTCTCTAAGGTGCTGCTGTGCTCAAATTAGTCTGTCTTACTACAGACTAACATGGCTTCGCTCTGAAACTATCTTTGGCATGCTGTAGACTAGGACTGCTGGAACATCCTTTCTCCCAAAAACATGTGCTACAAAAACATGGGCTGAGGGGGTACTCTCCAAACAGTGGCCCAGGTGCTGAAAGTGTGTGGTATCCCTTGTTACATGGTACAACATCCTTTTTGAAATTAATCTGACAAGCCAGCTACTACAAAATAAGGAAGCTGATTTAAATTTAGTTTCAAGCCAATTACAAGTAACCAAGAACTACCTTGTGGGCTGTAGGTGTGATGAGGTTTTTGAATAAGTTTTGGTAGATGCTACTGAGATTGCAAAAGAGCTAGAAATGCTACCAAACAGAACAAAGACAAAGAAGAAAGAAAAAGCAGTTTGAGTATGAGGCCCCAGAAGAGGCACCACAAGATCCAAAGCAAAAATTCAAAGTGAATTTCTGTTATGCCCTCTTAGATGTGGCCATACAATCTGTTGAAGAGAGATTCCAACAACTACAACACTATAATTCCATCTTTGGCTTCCTGTATGATATATACAGTATTAACAAAAAATGCACAGAGGACGTACGTAAGGTCTGCAAGAATTTGGAACAAGCATTGATGCACAATGGAAACAAAGATATTGATGCTGAAGATCCATGTTGTGAACTGCAAGCAGTAGCTCGAAGACTTCCAAAGTCTATGCCATCACAAAGAGTACTTCTCTTCATACTTCAACAAAAACTCCAGGATAGTGTGCCTAATGTTTCTATTGCTCTAAGGATCCTTCTCACACTTCCAGTGTCAGTGGCAAGTGGCGAACGCAGCTTCTCAAAACTCAAACTTATAAAAACACACATACCCTCAACAATGCTGCAAAAGAGACTACTTGGTTTGGCAACTATTTCAGTTGAACATGCTGAAGCATCAGCGCTTGACCTGAAGGAACTGGTGACAATATTTGCTAAAGTAAAGGCATGCAAAATGAGATTCTGATGTGCCTGAAATGGAAACATTAAACGGACTTAAATTTCAACATCGTAATTAACAGGATTTTTCAAAAATGCTTTGTGATTTGTGTTTTTTCTGTTTGAGAAAGAAAATCAGAGATTGTATTACTTGTTCTTACAATTAAAAAAAAAGAAAATAGCAATTTTAAATTTTGTGCTTTTTATTCTTCCTAAAATGCATTTACATTTGAAAATTGGTGGGCACATTGGGGGGGGGGGGGGGCGCCAGAATGTAGCCTCGCCTAGTGTGCAAAAAACCTTGGTACCAGCCCTGGCTATGTACATTTACTCCAAAGCCAACTGAATTAAATGGGACTTATTGCCATGTAAGTGTGCCTAGAACTACAGGTGAAACTTACCCATATCATTGCTCTCCCATCTGCCACTTTTCTATGACAAAGCACATACACATATGCATACACATTCAAATCTTAGGCCTAAGATTTCAGTGGGTGTGTCACTTTATGATAAATCAAGCTTAAATCACAAGAAAATTCAAGTGCTTTTTCTTTGCCGTCATGTGCAGCCGACTTATGGCGATCCCACAGGATTTTCAAGGCAAGAGATGAACAGAGGTGGACTGCCATTGCCTGCCTCTGAATCATGATCCTAGTATTCCTTGGTGGACTCCCATCTAAATACTGACCAGGGCTGACCCCGCTTAGCTTCTGAGATCTGACAAGATCAGGCTGGTCTGGCCTATCCAGGTCAGGGCATAAGTGCATAATACTGAGAGAACTGACCAGTGCATTAGACAGCATTCATTAAACTTTATTTTGGCACTGCAGTCTGCAATTTGGTACCCTTCCATAAGGGCAAGGCAGGGAATCAATAAATGATTGGACACTTGGGGTATAATAAGAGTTTAGATTCTATCTATCTATTGCATTCTGCCATCCTTCCTCCAAGGAGCTCAAGGTTCCTTGAAGGAAGGACCTTATGGTGGCCCATATAGTTCTCCCTTTCCCATTTTATCCTTATAACATAGATTAGCTAGAGGGGGACTAACCCAAGGTACACAGTGAGCTTAACAGCAGAGTGGCAATTTGAACCCGGATCTCCCAAATGAAACCCCGACGCTCCAGCCACTGTACCACACTGGCAGTCTGTTGCAGCCTCTGAATAACATAAATAATTTCTTCCAGGCTGTGGAAATTCAAACAAAATACCTGATCGTCAGTGTTTGTTTTTCTTTGTCATTTTTCAAACTCTGAGACAAAAAGCAAGTATTGAATATTGGCTCAGGTCTTCCTCGAGACAGCTGGGGAGACTTTGCAGGGGAAGATCTCTCAATCAAAATGAGTATGGGTGGCCAGTGGGCTACAGTCTACAAGTCAACACACTGGTATTCTTTCAGGTTTTCTGAAAGAGATCAGACTGCCTGTTTTCTCCATGCAACCCTTCCTACCTACCAGGTCTGTAACCTCTCCGTGTTTCAGACCGTGCGTGGATACATGATACAGCAGCCAGCAGCCTTCTATCTGATCATATTTTTCCAGCTGCCACAGTCAAAGAAATGGCTACAGAATTTGCTGCGTGCCATAATAGTGTACAGCCTAGATCATGCTGAAGCCTGTGCATGTACTGTAGGGATGCCATCCTCCAGGTAGGGCCTGGAGATCTCCTGAAATTACAGCTTATCTCCAGACTACAGGGATCAGGTCCCCAGGAGAAAATGGATGCTTTGGAGGGTGGACTCTACGGGATTATACCCCACTGAGGTCCCTGTCCTCCGCAGGCTTTACTCCCAAACCTCCAGGAGTTTCCCAATTTGGAGTTGGTAACCCTACCCCTAGGCAACCCTAAGGTGGCCAGACTCAAGGTGGGGCTGAAATTCTCCCAGAATTACAACTGATCTCCATACTGAAGAGATCAGTTCCCCTGTAGAAAATGCCAGCGGCAGAGGGTGGACTCTATGGCATCACATCCCCATGGAGCTCCCTCCTTACACTCCACACACCCCAATCTGTAGGAAAACTCTCACATATAATTAGCCCCCTCCCCCCCCCAATCTTGATAATCCAGAGTGAAATGTGATGGTAAGATCAGACGTTTCTATTCCAGTTTTCATCATTTTTCCTCTGCCATTCTCCTTTACCTTTCCTGAAGACAGAAAAAAATAAGTTATCCTAGAAACTGATAATCACCTGTGTGTGGATGTTTAGTCACACTTAGGAGAGGGAATATTTTTGTGGGCTTCCGCATGTCTTCCATGGCTATGTCTACACTGCAGGCAGTTATTCCCATGGTTTGAGTGATCCTTTGGGTGTGATGTGAACTGGGGTGACTGCTTCAGGCCCCACTCTTTTGGAGGCCATATGGCCACACTTTTGAAAGCAACTGTGATCACTTGTGTAGCAAGGTCCATGTGAGGCTCACCACTCAGACAATCAGTGGGGGCTGAAAGTATGCAACACACTTTCAGCACCAAGTCAGCACTGAAGACCAGCAGACCAAGTGTTTGGTGGTGGCTTAGTGGCTGAATGTGTTTTTCTGTCCTAAACCAACCAGTGAAAAGCCTGTAGCCCAAGTGATCAGCAGCGACTTGGAATTGAAAGTGCCACCATGCACCTTCAAGACTTAAGCCACTGCTGAAGATTTTGAAGCCCAGGTAGCTAGGAAAAACACAGGACATTGGAGGAGGAGGAGTTGGTTTTATACCCCACCCTTCACTACCCAAAGGGGTTTCAGAGTGACTTACAATCCCCTTCCCTTCCTCTCCCCACGACAGACACCCTGTGAGGTAGGTGGGGCCAAGAGAGCTCTGAGAGAATTGTGACCGACCCAAGGTCACCCAGCTGGTTGCATGTGGAGGAGTGGGGAATCAAACCCAGTACACCAGATTGGAGTTTGCCACTCTCAACCTCTACACCAAACTGGCTCTCAGGAAGGGAAACGTCAGAAGTCTCAGCAGTCCTGTAAGGCTGGAAGAAGATGGGAGATTCTTATTCCAGGGCCCTTATCCCCCTAGAGACCACCTTACTCATGGTACATAACTGGAAGAGCAAAGACCTGTTATGGATGAAATTGTTCCTGTTTAGAATGCCTGTAAATTCTCCAATCTAAGCTGAGACACAAACGGATTAAAGCTATTTTTCTAAAGAAGAAATGTGTCACATCCCTGCCTGAAAGAGATTCTCAGCAATGCTTAAGAGGGGTCTCCTTAAAACCTCTCCCCACCTGACCAATCTCCTGAAAATGTCAGTGAATGGTCAAAACTCCACATTTTGCTCAAGGAAGTTGACGGCAATGCTCCCTTTAAGCTTTGGGGTCCTGTGAGCAAAAATCCTGCTTTGTGAGCTCCTGGCATTAAAGTTGTGAGCAAGCGATTTGGCTGCTGCATGATTTAGTTTGCTGTGGAGCCATTCTTCCTGAATGAAGACAAAAATGTGTGAGCTGGAGGCTAAAAAACTGTGAGCTTGGCTTGCTCGAACTAACTCAGCTTGGAGGGAACACTGGTTGACGGGTATCCCGGCTGACAGGCCAAGAACTCAGATCATTCCCCAATCTCTATTTAAAAAACACACACCAAACCTTGAACCCAAAATATTTCTTTGAGGATCCTCCCAACATCTAATCATTGGGAGGGGGGCAGCGTGAAAGACCTTTCCTCTGAATCCCGCTAATGGGGCACTTCCTCTGCTTAAATGCTCATTAGCCAGTTAACTTTTTCCATTTGCAAGACTCAGTGGCTATTTGCATTAGCCAGCAAGCTCACCTTTGTTTCCAGGGGGAAGAGCATTCAGACTTGGCTTGCTCCTTAAGGCCCAATTTGCACCTCCCCTCTGAAGTAGTTTGACTGGTGTGTTTTCCTCAGGGGTCCTTTCGGAAAAAAAGAGGTGCAGGAGCTCATTAGCATAACTTATTTGCATATGCCACACCCCCTGATGTCACCGGAAGTGTCAGAAGGCCACACACCCCTGACATCACTGGAAGTGTGTTAGAAGAAAGGAAGGGAGGGAGGGAGGAAGGGAGGGAGGGAGGGAGGGGCGGGGAAGGAATGAAAGGAACAGGAAGGAAGGTAGGTAGGTGGGGGACAGAGAGAGAGAAGAAAAGGAAGGAAGGAAGGAAGGAAGGAACAGGAAGGTAGGTAGGTAGGTGGGGGGAGATGATAGATAGATAGATAGATAGATAGATAGATAGATAGATAGATAGATAGATAGATAGATAGATAGATAGAAAGAAAGAAAGAAAGAAAGAAAGAAAGAAAGAAAGAAAGAAAGAAAGAAAGAAAGAAAGAAAGAAAGGCTCCAGTCTTGTTTTAAAAGTTTCTTGATAATCAGCACTCTTTCCTTCTCTACCAAGGAGGCCAGAGACCTCAGAGGAGCCAGTTGTGAAATTCTGAAATCTAGTTTTATTCCACCAAGACCCAGCAGCATTTATGAGCCACCAATCGAGTAAGCACTGGAAGGTTCTGAGCATAAAACTATGTGTAGCCCTGGCATAGGTTGGCTGCCCAGGTTCATGCTGCCCAGAAACAGCACGACTGAAGTGAGCCTGGAACCTGGGTATGATGCCATAGAGTCCAGCATCCAAAGCAGCCATTTTCTACAGGGGAGTTGATCTATATAACCTGGAGACCAGTTGCAATGTCAGAATATCTCCAGCCGCCACCTGGAGACTGGCACCAGCCCCATTTCTGTCCATCTGTAACTTGAATTGACTGATTTTTACATTGGAGTCGCCCTACATTTTCTTTCCATTCCTTAGTAAGCCCCGTTCACACTACAAACTGAGATGTAAAAGTTTCCTGGGGTGCCACATTGCCCTTGAATCCATTCACCTGTGAAAACGGCCACCACCATATTTTTAGTGCTGTTTTGCCGTGTTAATTATCAGATAACGACGTCCCAGAGCGAGCAATGAAGGGACATTCTTCATACATGCCCAGAGGCCCCCTGTTCTTTCCTGTTCCTCACCTCCTGAGCAATGCTCCCTCTAAGCTGGGGAGTCTTGCGAGCAAACTTTCTACTTTGTGAGCTCCTGGCGCTAAAGTGGTGAGCCGGCGATTTGGCTCCTGCAGAAAGCAGTTTGCTCTGGAGCCTTCCTTCCTGAGCAAAGACAAAAGTGTGTGAGCCAGAGGCTAAAAAACTGTGAGCTGGCTCACACTAACCCAGCTGAGAGGGAACACTGCTCCTGCGACAACCATAAAAACGCTTTTCCGGGGAGTAAGCCCCATAGAACAGACTGGAGTTAGACTCTGAGGAGACCCACCTGAGCCTGTCCGTCTTCGCCTTCCAGGGGAAGGCTGCTCTGCTGGAGTGACCTGGTTTGAGGCGCTCCACCTTCCCGGCCGGGCGTGGGACCACCACCGTCCCTCTGCTGCTCCCGCCCGCCCGTGCATGGCGAGCCCCGGGGGCTGGCGGGCAGGCGCTGCGGCAGCAGCGGCGCCTCTTTCCTGCTCGTGAGTAGACTGCGCCTCTTTCCTGCCCACGCCTTCCTCCTCAGGCGACCAGGCCGGGGACATTGACAGGGGGCCGGGGGTTTCTTTGCGCCGGGGGGGGGTGGGAAAGGATTTTTTCCCTGGCCGGCGGCCTGCCGCCGGCTTGGGGACATTGAGTGGGTTGGGAGGGAGGGAGGGAGGGGGTTTCTTTGCGCGGGGGGGCGGAGGGGTGGGAAATGGTTTTTTGAGGGTTGGAGGGTTTTTCTTTCCCCGGCTGGCGGCAGGCCGCCGGCTCGGGGACATTGAGCGGGATGGGTGGGTGGGAGGGAGAGAGCTTTTTTGCGCGGGGATGGGGGGTGGGAGAGGATTTTTTCCCCGGCCGGCGGCCTGCCGCCGGCTTGGGGACATTGAGTGGGCTGGGAGGGAGGGGGTTTCTTTGCGCGGGGGGGCGGGGGGGTGGGAAACGATTTTTGGAGGGTTGGAGGGTTTTTCTTTCCCCAGCCGGCGGCAGGCCGCTGGCTCGGGGACATTGAGCGGGATGGGTGGGTGGGAGGGAGAGAGCTTTTTTGCGCGGGGATAAGGGGTGGGAGAGGGTTTTTTCCCCGGCCGGCAGCCTGCCACCGGCTCGGGGACATTGAGCGGGGTGGGTGGGTGGGAGGGAGAGAGTTTCTTTGCGTGGGGGTGGGGGGTGGGAGAAGGTTTTTTCCCCGGCCAGCGGCCTGCCGCCGGCTCGGGGACATTGAGCGGGGAGGGGGGGGTTCCGACCTAGCCGCGGCCCTGCTGGGGGGCGGGGCTTTGTAATGTGCCCACCCCCCAGCGTCTTCACTGGCGGAGCGGTGCTCCGCCTCGCTCCGGCCCCAACGGAGCCCTGGTTTTCCTACGCTCATTTCACACTGGTTTCAAATTTCACTCCCTGGGTCTGAAGAGTAGTAAGCAACAGGATCTGTTTAAAGCAGTAAAATGCTAGCTTGACCACAGGAGGGCAATTAACGGGTGTAAACAGTAATTTTTAAACTAGAACAAGTTTTGAATAAATAAATAATAACTGTTTTGAATAAATAAATAATAAATAAGTGATCTATGTAGTCTGTAAAATAAGGGTAAAGGTTTCCCTTGCTTGAAAGCCAGTTGAATCTGACTCTAGGAGGCGGTGCTCATCTCCGTTTCCAAGCCGAAGAGCCGGCACTGTCCGAAGACTTCTTCGTGGACATGTGGCCGGCATGACTAAATGCCGAGGTACACAGAATGCTGTTACCTTCCCACCGAAGCGGTACCTGTTTATCGACTTGCAATTTCTTGCTTTCGAACTGCTAGGTTGGCAGGAGCTGGGGCCAGAGACGGGAGGTCACTCCAGCATGCAGCACTCGGGTCTCGAACTGCCAAACTACTGACTTTCCAGTCTGCAGCTCAGCATCTTAACCTCTGCTAAGGGATCTCCAGCCTGCGCCTATTAATTTCCCCTGCAACCGTATCCAGGACTAATCTGTAAGCCCATGTCACAGAGCATAAGCATATGCCTGACAGCATGAATGAAAAAGTGAGCAGTCCCCCATAAAAATGGATAAAGTCTGAGATAATTAAAAACTGGAAGACCTCTGTTCTACTTCCACCTATGTCACTACCTGATGTAGGAAGAAAGAGACTAACTTTTATCTTTATCTGTAAAACAGATATAATGAGTCACAGTCACCTGGGTGGATTGCTTTACATTTGCTGAATAAAAGGCATGACTATAAAACTACACAATGAAAAGGGCAGGGTGAAAAAGCCAATACATTTATTGGTGCTCCCGGCCCACTTCCGCAGCAGGATTACTTTGTAGATTGGTATGCGTTCCCTTGAAGTGGAAAGAGAGCAAATGACAAACAGTGTTAAAGAACAGACTCATTGTGCTTGTCCAGTTGACAGTAGTAAAAAAACACCATGTTCAAGTTCAATAAAAACACATTTTCATGCAAAATTAATTCCACTTAGTAATGCTGAATTAGCTGTACCACAGACTTTTGGCACAGTACTCCTGGCTACATAAATGTTTCCTGAGGGCATGTATCCTACCTTAAGGGTCTTCCTTCGGCAACTTACTACTTGAAAGGAGAAGCTGTCTCTTGGGATCTGAATCTACTCACTACAGTGACTCTTCCATCATCCTGGATATTTCATAGGCGACACAAAAAACAAAGAACTAGGAATTTCCCCATTTTTTCCAGCCAGAAAACTGGGAGTCCAAAGTTCCTCTGGCAGCTGAGACTCAGTAGAAGAGGTTGTAGAGCCACGAAGTCCGGGATGAACCATGGAGAAAGACTGAAAGTAGGTCAGGGGGTCAGGCCAGGGAGGCAGATCCAAGGGTCACAGAGTACAGCTGCAAACATTTCGGCATGCTGATGATTCCAGATGGGTAGTGGTGTTGGTCTGTAGGAGTAAAATGAAAGCACTGACAGAAAGGGATGTATAGAAATGCATCTGATGAAGTGAGGTCTAACTCATAGAAACTCATGCTGGGAAAGTGTTTGATACTCTTCAGGCGCTACTTTAAAGACCAGGAAATTCAACGCCGAAAGGTATGCCTGTTCTTGCAATTCTATGCTGGAAGAAAATTTCACCTGCTAAATTTCTTACTGTCATGCAAGTGCTAAAGGCACTGTCGTGGTGGTTCTTCTGGTAAGGTTATGATGTGTTGACAAATGTTTAACGGGCTAAATTTCTGTGTGTCTGGTGTTCAAGGTATAGGAGCAAAGCCCAGCAAAAAGACTGCGGCTATAAGCAAGAGATGCACGCTGTTCAGGATGACAGGATCAATGTGGATGGCATGCAGGACGGCTTCAGGAAGATGCTCTCACGTATTACAGAACACAAGGGTAAGGGTCACATTTATCTTTATCCCTGTATTAAGCTATCTTCTGTCTGCACCATCTGGGGAGATAACACCAAAGGGGGGAGGGGAATAATGCTGTGTCTGGAAAAGACTGAATGCCGGAGATAACTTGAAGTACTTGCCAGACTGGTCAAGCCTGGCGGGTGGGGGGAGAGTCCTATGGCTGCAGTTAATGATCCTCAGAGAACAGAGCAACAACAGGGAGGAGTCTTCTAGGCAAGCCAGGCAGCTGCTTTAATAATAGAAACAGCACAGATTCCCCAGGGTGCTGCGCAGAAGCAGTACTGGGTATTGTGGAGGGGTACACTTCCCTCCTGATGTTCCCTGGAGAGGAGCCATACAAGTGCAAACACTGCTAGTTGCCACCCCAGCAGGAATAACGAGACAGACAACAGTCTTGGAATTAAACAAGGGCCACTTTATTGAATTACAAACATTGCAGCAATGGGAAAACATAAGCAAGCCTGGAACAGGCAAGGCAGGCGTCATTCCCTGACCTGCCTCCTTGCCCTTGTAGGGCGGGTCACCCCAGCTCCGGTCTTGAGCCACCGATCTGGCTCGTGACCGGCAGCCTGGCAAGCTGGTTGCCACTTAGGAGCGCCTACCCCTGAAGCCTTACAACTTGCAGGGAGGCGCCTGACCTAAGAGGTTCCCAGAGGCGATCACCATTCCCTGCCCTAGGCCTTAAAAACCCGAAGGCAGTTCCTGATGACCTCCTGTTCCCTAACGGGATATGCCGTGAGGTGCTCACCAGTTCCGTTTACTTGCTTGCACAATCCTGCCACAGCCAAGGCCAAGCCTCTGCTTTGGCCTTTGCTCCCCATTCAGTGACCAAGCACCAACCGTATCCCGTGCTGCAAATCCCGTAAAAATATTTCATTGCCCTTATCTGACAAATGCACCCCGTCCGACCTGTACAGATCTGACAATTCAACCCGTATCTCGGGGTGCTGTAAAAAGACACCCAACCCGGATTCCATGGCCTTCCGGATTTGCCTGTTGACCTTTCGCCTAGCTCGGTCAATACACCTGGGGTCCCCCAAGTTCCTCCACTCCTTGCGAGGTAGGATGGCCGACCAAACAATCTGCACACGTGGCCACCTTGCTCTTATCCTCACAAGGTCAGCCTCCGCCTGCACCACAAGGGCCTTACCCTTCATCAGCCCCAAATCATTACCCCCCAAGTGTATCACCAAGACCTGAGGCGGAAGCCCTCTTCGTTCCTCGAATAGCAGGGGAAGGAGCGCCGGCCACCCCATGCCTCTCCGTCCCAGCCACTCGACCACTGCCCGGTCACTAAGGCCCAGTTGAGACCCGATGGGTGTCCTCCGGGCCTGATGAGCCGCCCAAAAGATCATGCTATGGCCGCAAACCAGAACACGCCGTCTTGTCCCACCGTCAGCAGCCTCCGCCCTCATGTAAGCTCTTCATGTGGCCGGGGCGAGGGCCAAATGCATGGCCCTGTTGGCCTCAGCCCTCCAATCCTCCATACCTCCTCTGGCAGCCGCACTGGGAACTGGTCGGCTTCCGGAGCTAGCTGACGGAATCTCGTCATCTGTTTGCGAGAGAGAGCGTCCGCAACCCCATTACTGACCCCCGGAACGTGCCTGGCCCTAAACATGATGTTATGACGCAAGCACTGCAGTGTAAAAGCCCGCACCAGAGCCATGACCCTGGGTGACCTTGATGTCAGGGAGTTGATCACGTGTACGGTGGACATGTTGTCACACCAGAAGTGGACCGTATGATTGGAAAGCTCCCTTGCCCAAACCCACACTGCTGCCACAATCGGGAAAAATTCCAGGAAGGTCAGGTCTTTGACCCATCCCGCCTGGAACCAGTCCTGCGGCCAGTCACCCGCACACCAATGCCCCCTGAAATATACACCAAACCCTGAGGAACCCGCAGCATCTGAAGCGACCTGCAGCTCAGCCTCCAGTAGGAGCTCCTCGCGCCAGAAGGAAACCCCGTTGTATGACCGCAAGAATTGCTGCCAGACAAGGAGGTCCTCCCGCATCCCCTTGGTTACCCTGGCCCTATGGTGTGGTAGGCGAAGGCCTGACATTGACTCACAAAGTCTCCTGACGAAGGCCCTCCCGGGTGCCACGACTCTACAAGCAAAGTTGAGATGGCCAACCAACCACTGCAATTCCAGCAATGTTACCTTTGACTGTGCCATCGCTGCGTCCACTAAACTCCGTAATGCCTCTAGTTTGTCCCTAGGCAACCTGCAGCACTGTCCCATCGTATCAATTTCTATTCCTAAGTAGGTCAAGGTGGATGTGGGGCCCTCTGTTTTGTCATGCGCAAGAGGAACACCAAGTTCCCCCGCCATAGTGATAAAACTTGACATCAGGTACCCACACTGTCCCGTCCCCATCCCACCTACCAACAAGAAGTCATCCAGATAGTGGGCTGTACTGCCGAGGCCTGTCCTGTACCGCAATGCCCATTCCAAAAAGGAACTAAACTGTTCAAAAGCGGCACAAGACACCGAGCATCCCATGGGAAGTGCCCTATCCATGTAGAATTTACCCTCGAAGGCAAACCCCAAGAGCTCTAAATCATCCGGGTGAACAGGAAGGAGGCGGAAGGCCGATTTGATGTCACACTTCGCCAGCTCCGCCCCCTTGCCGCACCTGCGCACTATGCACATTGCCTGATCAAATGACGTGTACCTAACTGAACATAAATGGTCTGGTATCGCGTCGTTCACCGATTCCCCCTGTGGGTAGGATAAGTGGTGAATGAGGTGATACTCTCCAGGTGCTTTCTTGGGCACCACTCCTAATGGGGAAACCCTCAAATTTGTAACAGGAGGCCGAGGACTCTACCTTCCCTACATTCTTTAGCGATCTTTTCTCGAACTATATGCTCCATTCCGACAACAGATTTTAAATTTGGAGCCATATATGCCACCCTAGGTCCTCGGTAAGGTATTCTGAAGCCACACCGAAACCCTTCCAATAGGTAAACCCGGTCGCGGACAAGAGGCTAATCCCGCAACCAGTCTTCCAAAACCAGTAACTTAATTGGGCTGGGCCCCTTTTTCAAGCGGGGGGTTGTGACCGCTTCCACCCCCTCCACGTTTACCACCCCTACCACTCCCCTTACCCTTCGGCTTGGGGCAGTTGGCAAAGGCGTGGGGCCCTGCGCACAGCGGACATTCGTGTCTAAAAGAACATGCTTTGCGGCCACAGGTCCCATGGGAGGTGAACTCCCAGCAAAGCGGGCGTCGTTGAACCGCCTGCGCCGCCTGGGCGCAGGTACCTGGCTGCACTGCAGCTCTCCTCACCGAATGGCCGCTATGCGTCCTCTCTCCCCCCGACAGCTTGGCTGAGGACATTACCTGCAACCACAATTGAGGTTGAATCTGATCCCACCTCATAGCAGGATTCATGGCCGCACGCATACGAAATTCTTCGTCATACTGTGACCATGCTGGGCTCGGGAAATCAGTAAATGCTTTATAAACGATGTCCACATACTGGAACATCACAGAGGCCCTCCAAGGTTGGTGCCTCACTATTACGGCTGCATATATTAAAAATCCTGGGTATCAATTCGCCCAGGTTCTGTCCACCACCCTCCTTTTCAAACATTCCTTTTCCCGGTCGTCAAGGTCCTCCTTGTCCTTTTTCTCTAACTCCCTGTACAATAATGAGAACACGTCTACAAACTCCCCCCTAAGAATCTTCTCCTTAGTGGAAGTGGACAAGTGATCCCCTAGGGGGAGAGCAGCATCCCCACTTGGTATAGCACCTGCGCGTACCGAATCATAAGAGGCAGCACTGGGAGAACCCCACCCCGACCAATGTCCCTGGTGTGGAGGCGGAGCCACCAGCGTACCTTGTGGGCCACTAACTGGCGATGGCTGCGTGATGGATCCCAGAGCCCCTTGAGGGCAAGGGCCCCAAGGCCAGTATGACCCCGGTGTACCCCAGTCGCTGGCCTTACCTTCCTGACTCAAAGGCCCCTTGAACACCCCAACCTGTTGATCATCCGAGCCAAGAGTGCGTGAGCCAGACTGTATTCCCTCCATGTCGTCCACCGGTGCAGGCCCCCCGCCGTCCTCCAAGAACGCCAAGCGTGCCAACACCTGCGCTTGAAAGGAAGAATTAGAATCCGTCCTAGGCCTCTTAGCCTCCACCCCATCCCGCGGTACACCCCTGTTCCGTTCTAGGGCCTCCAGCCGACGGAGAATAGCTGCATTGACTGGGTCATCCTCCTCTTCGTCTGATGGTGGTGGAGCCGGACGTGCAGGGGTGCGTCTTGGAGCTGGCTGCTTACCCTTAGGTTTGGGAGCAGGCTGCTTGCCCTTAGATTTGCCCTGCCCCTTTTTTGAAGCCATGGCACCTATGCAGCGTAAATGGCAACAAACCTTCAATCAAAAGAGACAAATAAACAAACACAACCAGGCTTTCAATAAAGGAAAAGAAAAACTTGACAGAACTATGGCCAGTCGAAGCCGACCCAGCAGCCTCAAATGAAGGAGTAAGGAACCAAACCTGTCCTTCCCAGATCACAGCCCGCGCACCAAACCACTATGCCAAACTGTTCCTCTACTGCACTGGTGAATGGCAGTAGGCTGGTAACCCGGAGGCTGGTAACCCGGACAACGCAACAGCCCAAAAGATGCTGCCACGCACGGGCCCCGCAGCTATTCCAAACTGCCCTTTCGGTGGACCAGGCCTGAGCCTGTGAGTGGGCCCCTACAAGCCGACGTCGGCCTTACCGAAGAAGGCAAAGGTGAGGGGGCAACCCAAACCCCCCAAAAGGCAGGCCGAGCACAAGTGGGCCGATGGATTAAAGGAAGGGGGATTAAAGGACGCACACACACACCGCTCCGAGATCAGGCTTCAGCTGGCTAGCGGGCCCAATGGTTAAGAGGGAGTTACGGAAGCCCGCACCCCTCCCCCTTCCCAGAGCGGGCCCGAGCCGGCTAGTGCGCCGACGTGCAAGAGGGCCTTGAAGGAAGGGGAGCCCCACTAATGTGCTGCTGCTCCCTGCAAGAAACCCCCACCCGGCAAAGTCAGCCTATCCCAGGGCAGGCCTGAACCCCCGTCAAGACCCCCGCGACCCCAACAAACCAGCAAGCAGCTTAAAGTCTCCGCCGCTGCTCCGCTGCCGGGATCGCCGCCCAAGGCCCGCCGCTGCCGCTAGTGATACTGCCGCTAGTGATACTCCCAAAGACAACGCCGCCGCCGCTCCTCCGGGTCCAGCCACCGCAGTCGCCTGTACGCTGCCGCCGCCGCTTTGCTGCCTGTGAGGCCTGCCGCCGCCGCAGCTTCTCCGACCCCCGTTACCCCTGCTGCCGCCCTCTGCCGCAGAAGAGGCCCGCCGAACTCGCTGCGCCGGCCGCCGCCGCCATTTCTCCTCCCCTTGATGCCCTTGCTGCCGCCGCTCCCACGCCGATGAGGCCCGCTGCCTCTGCAGAGAGCGCCGCCGCCGAGGCTTTAATGGGTCTGCTGTTCTCCGACGAGCATGTGGACCCGAACCAGCCCGAGCACAGGAAACAAGAGGAAGAGCCCTCAGCCCTTTAAACAGGCTGGCCCCGCCTCGCTGAATCCGTCCTCAATGCGTCCTGCATTGCATCCTTCCTGTTGTTGCCCCGCCTCCCTGTGGGGCGGCAAAGCAGCACCCGGGCGCCATTGGCGCGTCCGGCGTCCGGGAGCCCAGTTCCCCTAGTAAGGGGGAAGGGGAAGAAGGAGAGAGAAGTGCTTCATTTCTTACCAGGGCTAATAACGGCATGTACAGAGGATTTCACTTTGGGACAAGGTGTAAGTAAGGAGAAATAATCCCTACTTTTAGATTCAGACGGGTAGCTGTGTTGGTTTGAAGCAGCAGAACAAAGTTTGAGTCCAGTGGGACCTTTAAGACCAACAAAGTTTTATTCAAGGTATAAGCTTTTGTGTGCATGAACACTCCTTCAGATACAATGAAATGGAAATCACCAGGCCATACATATAGGTAGAGGGTGACAGCAGTAAACTAGCATACAGCATAATGAAGATGTCTAACAGATCCAAGGACCAAACAGGACTAACAAGCTTAGTTAATATGGTTACCATTTGTTTGGGTTTAATTCCAGGGGAAACATAGCGAAGGAAATAAAGATTTCACAATTGGAGATTCTTAATTATTGAATACTGAGAGTAATCAACTGAGACCTTGCCATTCGGCTCCATCAGTCTCCTCTCAAGCATGGCGGTGACCTTACAGCATCTTCTTTGAATTGGGGTGATTGATTGTGTAGAGTTATCTCCCCATCCTCAGACCAGAGAAATACACTCCAATCTACCATTCCAAATTACATTACACTCTACTATTCTAATGTATTATTACAAATAAGAAATAAAATAAAACGAAGATGATGCATGGCCCTTCTGGGGGATTAGTGAAAATACAAATTAGTGGAAATACCTATAGACTCCTGTAGGCAGAAACCAGTTGTAGTGCAGAAGCGCTGCCTTGTAGGTATCTCCAATAACAGGGCACCTCAGTTCTGAACCAGAGACTCACAAACTCAGGCCAAAGAAGGCACTCTTGACCTGAACCATAGAGCTGGCCAAAGCACTGAACAAGGGTTTCAATTTCAGGTTGCACAAGGCAGCCCTCCAAGTCAATCTCCAGTCCCCCTCCACCCAGCAGAGGTATGCATGTGGAATGAGTTCCTCCAGGTAAAGTATCTACATTTCCATAGCTATTCAGTAGCCACCTGGTAAATCCTCCCTTGTCTCCATGTACCTATGTGATCCTCTTTGTGTGATTCCCATGTCCATGCGGAAATCCTTTGTCTCCACACCCTGGGTGTAGTAGTTAAGTGCACGGACTCTAATCTGGGAGAACTCGGTTTGATTCCCCACTCCTCCACATGCAGCTACTGAATGACCTTGGGCAAGCCATAGTTCTGTCAGAGCTGTTCTTGAAAGAGCAGTTCTCAAAAGAGCTCTCTCAGCCCTACCTACCTTACAGGATGTCTGTTGTGGGGAGGGGAAGGGAAAGGAGATTGTAAGCCACTCTGAGACTCCCAAGTGAAGGGCGGGGTATAAATCCAATCTCCTCCTCCTTCCCTCCTGCAGGATACCATTACTGAGATAAACCATTCAAAGATCAAAATTATTAACAATCCCTCCTGATGATGATCAGAGACCCATTTCCCACTTTTTGTCTAAGCCCGGGAACCCATTCAACTTGCCCTGGCAGGACCATCAACGATCATTAAATCCATCAAGCTCTGACCCCAGAGACTACCCCCAGAATTCCTATACAAATAGAGAGCATATATCGTCTCGGTGTGCACTCTGAGGGCATCTATTTTGAGTTTACCCCTAAAGTCTCTTCTTTGGGCCTCCTTCTGCAAAACATGGAATGCTGGCCATTCACATTATTCTCATCACAGACTTCTGCACATCTGGACAGGTAGTATAGCCCCCATAATTGACCCTCAACTATTGCTATCATCTCCACTATTTTTCTTAGATCTGAATTGTGTGCTTTTTCTTGATTGCTTAGAGTGACTGTAATCAGGGAAATTCTTCAATAAAAACCATTTTATTTACTCTTCAGATCTACCTACTGAACTGGTGTGCGGTCCCTGGTACCCCTCTGGCTTCCTCTGTCTCATAGCTAATTCCGCCCAACAATGAAGCAGGCCACTGGAGTAACATAGTATCCCTGTTAAGTCCTGGGGATTCCATTGTTTTGAGAGTTGTAATAACTTGAAACTCAGCAGTTTCCCTTTCTAGTCTGTTCCTGAAGTTCCTTTGCAATAAAACATCTACTTTGAGGTCACCTACTGAATGTCCTGGAAGGTTGGAGTGTATCCTACAGGTTTCTCAGTCTTGTGATTCTGGATGTCAGATTTGTGTCCATTTATCCTTTGGCATAGGGTTTGACCTGTTTGCCCTATGTAGAGAACCGGAGGGCATTGTTGGCATTTAATGGCATATACAATGTTAGAAGATGAGCAGGTGAATAAGCCTGAGATGGTGTAGTTGATGTTGTTAGGTCCAGTGATTGTGTTGTCCGGGTGTATGTGGCAGCAAAGTTGGCATCTCGGTTTATTGCAAGCTCTGGTACCTGTGTCCATGTTCAAATTAGATGTTGTATTATTCTGGATGAGGAGCTGTTTAAGACTGGGGGGCTGTCTGTGTGCAAGAAAAGGTTTGCCCCCCAGTACTTCTGAAAGCGAACTGTCATCATCTAGTAGAGGTTGTAAGTCACTGGTGATGTATTGAACTGTTTTGAGTTGACAGCTGTATGTGACCACTAGATGTGTTCTGTTATTGTCTCTTGTGGGCCTGTCTTGCAACAGGTTTTCTCTGGGTACCATTCTGGCTTTGTTAATCTGTTCCTTAACTTCATCAGATGGATATTTTAGTTCCAAAAAGGTTTGTTGTAGAACCCTCAGATGAGAATCTCTGTCTGTTGGACTGGAATAGATGCGGCTGTAGCATAGAACATGACTGTATACACCCATAACCACTTCAGATTTGGTGACAACTTGTTCCTTCAGATCAGTGGTACAGTCATGGGCATCCACATGGCCCCACAGTATGCTAACATCTTTATAGGCTGACTTGGAGCAACACTTCCTAAACTCCCACCCACTCATACCTCTCTTATACCTGTGATACATTGATGACATTTTTATTGTCTGGACACATAGTAAACAATATTCCACTAGGCATTCAATTACCTTCACCCCCACCATCAACCTGACAATGAACCAATCTACGCAAGAAATACATTTCCTGGACACTACTGTAAAAATGCACAATGGATGCACACACACTACCTTATACTGAAAACCTACTGACTGACAAACATACTTGCATCCCTCCAGCTACCATCCTAAATGTATCAAATGATCCACTGTATACAGCCAGGCTCAACACCATAAACCATATTCCATTAAAACATATTTCCAACTTTAGGTCAAGGCAAGAATCTCATTTCTAACATGTCTTTTGGCTTTGAATTATTCTAGCATTCTATAAATGGCTGCTACCTTCTCCAAGCATCACATGTATATTGATTCCCCCATTCCCAAACTGTTTTATATATAGTCAACATTTACTGGCATAAGCTTCCAAATATTACAGTCCCATACATGAAGTGAGGGTAGCTCATTTGGTTTCCAGAAAGAGGCAAATAGACCCTTTGCTATAGTTAGTTACAAAGCTAGCTATTCACACCCTGCCTTAACTGTTCCAGTCACGTACTGATGCTTGGAGCTGCAGCATGCAGCAGAAGTTTGCTGTGGAAGATCCCCACCCTGACCTGGGGACCTTACCTGGTGCCCACTGAGCTTCTCAGAAACTGGGAGGGACCGTTGTAAGGCAGGACTTGTTATTGGCTGTCTTCATTCAAATGAAAAAGTTTTGCATAGCTGTTGCAGCCACAAGCACTGGAGGATCAAGAGGACTCTTAAGCACCTGGGCTTTCCTCAGTCAGCCTGTGGCGCCATTTCCCCTACAGTCCTGACTGACAATTACTGTGAGCTTATTTTGCACAGCAGAGAGGGAATTTTGTTCTCATCTTAGAATCTTGGGAGGGGAGGGGAGTTACATGTTGAGGAGTAAAACCCCACCCTCTCCTTTTCCAGGCTTGCTATCTTCTCGGTGGCTGACCGTGCTTCCAACCAAAGTACCAATAATACTAACCTTGACAGACCAATGGCTGGACTCTGCATAAGGCCACTTCATGTGTTCCCCGTGGTTGCCATGGGATTCTTCTGCAAAGTGAGGAGGGCGGTATTGTGTTTGGCTCTGCCTTCTATGGCAGCCCTTTGGAGTTTGGCTCCACCTCATGTGGCAGCCATTTTGGAGTGTTGGTCACCACTCTAAATTCCAAAAGTGCTGCTATACCCCCCCCCCCCGAAAAGACTGAGGACTTCTGCTTTATGCAAACTCTTCTCTAATAGTTTGGAAAGCCTCCGCAATATTGCTTCTACATCAGGATAGCCAAGTGGCCAGAAGAATAATTCTTAGTCTGCCCTTGTGCCTTCTCTTGTTCTCTGGCAATCACATTTTACACCTGTTTACTTTGGTAGTAAACCCTATCAAACTCTGTCAGAGATACTTCTGTGTGAATATTCACTGGCCACAGCTACAGTTGCTGGTTCAAGTGTACCATATTCTAACAAAAATTTTAAGGATGGCTGCTTTGTCTCAACAAATTGCCAGCATCAGACTGGGGTCACTTGGATTAGTGTGCTGATCCTTTCAGTTCACCAAGCTGTATGATCACCATGAAAAAAAAGCCATTACAAACTGTTTGATGTCATTCCAGCTCCCTCATAGGAAAATTCCTTACCATCCCATCTGTCAAGTTATAGAAGAATCAGCATTATCCATTGGCTAGGTTTAATGAGCAGATACTCTAGGCAATTGCTTCCCTTTGCAGTTTTATGGAGTGCCCCTTGCTCCTGTCCCCGGGTTATGATGCCTGTAACAGCATCTGAGAGCTGTGGCATAGTATGGTTATGCATTCTTTGCCCACCCACATTTACAGACTGAAACCTTGTAGTGTTGTCATAACAAACCCATAGACTCCTGTAGACAGAATATAGGGTACTGACTCTAACTAAACCATTAATCAGACACAAAAGTGATCAGGAACATGTGGAGTATCAGCAAAAATTTCACACATGGCATTAAGAGCTCATTCCCACATGTAGACACATCATTTGATTTCTCTACATTTCATTACTGTGCATAAACTGAGTCAACAGTACAGATAAAACATCAGTTTTGCCCCTTACCTGTCGATACACCATGTTTTTCAGTAGAATCACTTCACACATTCTGCACTGATTATCAGCATTGCAATACATTAAAAAGTATACAGAAATTGAAGGATGTGTGTGTATGTGTGAACCAGGCCTTGATGATCAGTAACTGCGTGCACGAACGGATAAGCATTACAATATGAAGTTATGTGGAAGTTCACTCTATTTCACCTAACAAAGAACTGCCAAAACCTGAAGGGAATTGAGACACAAGCCATATTCATCACTACCAGTGATGGAAATCAGTGATAGGGTTTCCAGCTCCAGCTTAGAAATTCTTGGAGATGGGGGGTGGGGGGGCTTTGGAGAGTAGCATTTGGGGAGAGGTGACAGCTCAGTGGTGATGCAATGCCATAGAGTCCACTCTCCAAAGCTGCCATTTTCTCCAGGGAAACCAATACCTGTAGTCTGGAGATCAGTTGCAATTCCTGGAGAAATCCAGGCCCTGTCTGGAAACTGGAAACCTTAATCGGTGAACTACTGTGGTCTCTACCAGGTGGAATATTTCAGTTGGGTGTTTTAGACTGGTTTCAAAAGGCTATATGCTCACCACCCATAGGCAAAATACTCTCTCTGCCTTAGTTCTGCATCTTCAAAATAAGAATAACAGTTAACCACCTTACTTGTATAAACTGATATTTGTGGAGAATTTTGTACCACAAAAAAATACATACATGAGATTTAATCATAAAAATGACAAAATCTTTTTCAATAATAAAAAAGGAAGAAGAAAAAAATCATCAGCTTATATTGCTACTTTTTTCATAGTCTAGAACTGTCATCACTTGTGCAAAAATAAATGATGGATTTCAGTGCCAAAACAGGAGAAACCCTTATAGTTGAATTCAAGAAGCGAAATTCATTTCTACAGACATCAACATCCCCTTAAAGTGGAGGGTGTTAACCCAACAATCCCAGTAATGAGTAACCAACACAACATTGGTGCCATCTACTGCCTGCAGATAAAACCAGCTACAGTTTAAAAATTAGCCAAAATAAAAAAAGAAGTCTTGTGGTAATTTAAGATTTTTTTTAAAAAAAGCCATCTAATACATCTTTTTAGGACTAGCCAAAATAAGTCAAAATACTGGGCAAGTTTTCAGTTCTCCAGAATTCTTCATCATGCTAGAAAGCAGCAGAGAGATGAAACAGTAGTTGAAAGTCTTGAAGTTGAATGCTTGCACATTTTCCTGTATTATCTTGATAAAAAATACAATTAATTTTGGCTTTTGTTTAAAGATATCACTTTGGACCAATATTGTTGGTTAACTTACCTACAACCTCTGTCTATTTTGTAAATAGCCAAATTTAGTCAACAAAGAAGGATTTTTCTACTTTTTCTGAGAAGAGGCTGTGTTAATGGTGTTTCTTGCTCCCCCCACTAGATAATATCTGATTTGACTTCCATTGTGTTGTATCCAGAAATTTAACAGTTGAAGAAGCTGATAGTCATGGATCTTTGCCACTTTTTCCTTCTCCCAGCCATCCCTTCCACCCAGATGAGACTCAGGTGGAGTAATAACCTCATGGCTCCCACACCCCAGTGAATCAAATTTCCCAGGGTTGAAGAGTCTGCTGCAGGAAGGAGGAAGCAGGAAGGATCCATGGTCCTTGCACAAGTGGATCCTACCCACTTACTCTTCTAAGTGCATCATCTAAATTAATCTCTGGTTTCGTTAATATAATGATGACCATATTGTCCCCTCTGCTCTCAGGTTTTGTGTGTCCCACTTGTCACTAGAGAAATGTTTACTCAGCAGTTGGTTCTTATATTTTCAGCTGGAGGCTCCATTTTTCCCCTTAATCCCAGAAGTTTAAGGATGCAGTCTGCCAAGTCTACAAAACAGTTCTGCACAAGATGAAGGCCAGTGGTCTTAAGATCAGGACCTCATGCAATCCCCCCCTCCCAGCAGAACTCAAAGGCTGGTATGTTTCCTGCTGTTTTGGTGGGTCCTAATAAAAGGCATGACATGACTTTGGATTTGGGGATATGAGTTGAATGAACACAGCTACCTGCTTCCTCTTAAACACTAATTCATTGTAGAAGAGGATTTCTAAAGCCCATTCCATCCAACTTTGTCCTCAGCTGGCAGAAATATATCCATTGGAATAGATAGAGCAAAACTACAAAAAATTAGAGTTGCAAGAGATTCAAGCCATAGCATTTCTATACACATCTCAGTTGCACAGAAAATAGGCATAGTGCCAATTCACAATAGCAAAAATAGGTGCTAACACAATCTTCCAAAACTTGCTAAACTAATTTAGTTCTTGTAGTATGATCAAAAACCACTGTTTTTTACTGAGGCCTAATGAGATTAATGATATACAATTAAGTGCCCAGATACAGAACCAGGGCCGGTGCTACCATAAGGCGAGGTTAGGCGACCGCCTAGGGGCACAGAAGCCTGACAGGCGCAGAGGCCAGCAAGCAGGGTGAGGACAATGGGGAGAGCAGCCCTGCCTACAAGCAGGAATCCTCGTCTTTGTGTTTTTCATTCTTCCTAAAATGCATTTATGTTTGAGAATTGGTGAGCACATTGGGGGGAGGGGGCGCCAGAAGGTCGCGTCGCCTAGTGTGCAAAAAAGCCTGGCACCAGCCCTGTACAGAACTGAACATATATCTCATCTGAAAATTCTGAAGTGGAAAGCAGGAGCTGATGGCGCTCTCAGTTCTGATCTTTTGAAAAGAAGCGCTGATATCCGCATCCTCATGCACATACCTTTAATGCTTAATAGGGTTCATTTTTGCACTTATACTTCTGTAGGTGAGCATTAGTACTTGGGTACAGTACAGAAATCAGCCTTCAGGAGAATAATTTCCCAAACAGATTCACGGATCAGGAGTTATACATGGACAATCTGTTTCAGAAATTCCAGTGTATGTAATGGGGACTTTGACTAATGTGCAGACAGAGTAATAAATCCAGTGTGGCTTCTCCACAGGCACAAGGACTGGAAACAAAATTGGGGGGGGGCAGTCTGCCACCAGAGGGAGGAGCTGCAAAAGCCATGCATCGTGGATAGAAGTCCTTATGCCCATAGAAGTCCTTATGCCCACATGCAGCAAGAGTACAGGCTGCCCTATTTTTTTCAGTGTTGCAACATATTCCACATACCCAGAAGTGAAAACCAAGGCATGAAGTTTTTCCCAACACTGCAATGAATAAGCAGCTCTTGTACAGACAGGTCTCTACCATGCCTATCAGAATCCCCAGGGAGCACATCTACAAGAAGTTCTTCTGCTGTGAGCTGTTTTTCTAAAAGATGGAGCTGACTAAAATCCAATCCACGCTTCTAGTGAATTGGTTTTATATTGTGTAATGAATCATACTAATTAATCAATGCCTCCAATTCGTATTAAAATAGCCTTTGGTTTTGTTGCACTTCCTGGTATTTTAATCCCTCATCAATTTACAAAGAGGCAAGTGACTCTAACAAAGACTGGTCCTTGGGAAGCAACATAAAGATGACCTCTTGCAGCAGGGTTTACACATATGAGTCACTTTTCAGTGCTTGGGGAGGAGTGGGGTGGCATGTACTGACCTGCCCCTGGCCTTTGTGCTTTGATCTGAACATCAGAACAGAGCCTATGAACACACCACTGTATATGCACAGGGCTCATTCTACATCCACCAGGCCTCAAAGCTCCTGATTGTGCAGAGACTTTCAAATAAATACATGAAGTTCAGGAAGAGGGACACCACACATTGTCCTCCCCCACCCCTCCATGCATTGAAAAAATGTCTAAAAAAATGTTAATAATGTCTTTTGGTGTCAGTAACGTCTTTTGATGTTAATAATGTCTTTTGGTCTGGAATGAAACAGTTTATGTCGGAAACAATTCATGTGAGAGATTTTTAAATTAAATATGAATTCTACACAGTGCTGGTTTTGCATTCAAAATACAGACTGGAAAAGATATCCTGGCAGCACCTAATTTAACTGGATCAGGTGATTAAACTTCAAGGGATTCGAGACTGTATATTGGTTAATTTGTAGGAATCTAACATGGAAAATGATGCAAGAGGATTAGTGGCTATCCTCTAATGCTTCAGGAATGTGACTGAGTCCTGTTTAACCTATACCCTTCATAATTGTTTTATTGCCCTTCATCTGTGAGAAAACACTGAAATATCTTTATAGTAAGAATAGTGGGATGTGTATTGTTGAAAATGAGGCACAGAAAACTAAGGAGTCTTTTGACCATGAAGATCTGTACAATTGCCACAATAAGTACTTGAAACTAGGTTTCAGTGACATCTCACATGACCCAGAAAGCAGAGTAGGGAAACCTGTTCCAGTCTGAACAAAAGTAGTCCTTGTTTTAATAGAAAAGATGAGTAAGGGAACAATTGCCTAAAAACAGTGGAGATCTGGGATAATGAGGACTTTGCATGCATTATTGTTCTTTTGTAATTACATCTCTTCATCCAAGGACTTCAGAAACTTGCTAGCCTCATAATATATCTCTGGTACTGAAAAAAGAGAATGGCTTAATAGAGTTTGAAAGTTTATGAGATTAGGATCGACGCCAGGCTAGAATACAGGGAAAAGTAAATATGTTTCTTAAAGAGTGGTCACTATTTTGTTTTGGAGAAACAAGTTTCATGATAAAATTAAAGGAGAATAACATTTGTAAAACAGCAGTTAAAACCCATGATTAAAAATCACAACATCAGGTTAAAAAAAAAAGTAGATAAGAGCCTCATTGTCAGAAAACAGAGCTCAAAACAAAGCAGAAACCTCACCCAACAAAAGTACGGAACAGAAAGGTCTTCACCTGGTACCTGAATTCCAAGAATGAAGATGCAACTAAGACCTCTGGGGAAAGAATGTTCTAGAGACCTGGCACCACTACATCTCATTTTCATTAATGGAGACACCAAGAGCAAAGACTCTGAATGATAATAATGAACAGGCAGGGTCTTCTGTGTTCCAAAAGAGGTTGCACCATCGATTTATACAGAAGCATTATGATACTGGCTGATTTGTTTTCAATTCCCTTCCTAATAATCCCCAGCATAGCACTGGCCTTTTTTATTGCAGTCGCACACTGTCTCTACATTTTACTGCAGTCGCACACTGTCTCTACATTTTATTGCAGTCGCACACTGTCTCTACATTGAGTTATCTACTACAACTCCAAGATCTCTCTCTTGGTCAGTCTCTGCCAATTTGGACCCCATCAGCGTATATTTATAGTTAGGATTTTTGGCTCCTCTTGTGATTTGAGCACTTGCTGATATGATGTTAAGCAGTCAGAACATTCATTGAAGGAAAAGGTATCACGCTGGCAGAATCCAAGGGAAGGGTTTCACCCTGTTCCACTAGTACATACTCATTGTGGCTTCCTTGGTGGCATTTTACTGGTTCTTCAAAAGTAATGGCAGCCTTCATCATTAATTATATGTTTAATTAGAAGTGTATGGGTTGGATCCTATCAGCCCTGTCTGCTGGTAAAAGATGGGAGATGGGCCCTTTTGACCACTGAAAAGACCATGGGAGGTATCATAGGACCCAGGTGGACAAAAGATATGTGGGATAGGGACTACAATGAAGGGGAGAACTGGGTAAGATTGAGCAGCAAAGCTAGTAGGATCCAACTCTATACTATAATTACTTGGGAAAATATTAAAATGATACTCTACGGAGAGTTCTGCATGTGCTTGAGTAAGGACTACAGGGATACTTATAATCACACAGAAAGCAAAGGCCAAGATACATATTTCTTGTTTATTAGGAAGTTTGGCTACTTGGAGATAGAATGGTCTTGTAAACGGAACAGTGTGTATGAGGTGGTGCGTCTCTAACCATATGATTCAGTTGTGGAAGGGCAGAAATGACCACCCACTTGTTTCTGGTGGAGTCAAAAGAATCATGAGGAACCAATTCATCACAGGCACTAATGAAGAGTAGGATTGATCTTGTGCTTTGCTATCACGGAGCTTTAACTGCTATCATGTAGAGTTTTCTATCCTCTGCTAAAGATTATTCCTGGGAGCAGAGACGAGCGTCTCTAAGCCAAAAACGTAAGCTGTTAAAACTTGAGACCTGGGACTTAAGCCAATGTTAGTCTCATTACTGCATACAAGGCAATCGCCTTGTATCACAACTCTTATCAAGCCTAAAGGCTACTTTTCATGAGAGATTGTAAAAATCTTGTGTAGTGTGATGATGAGAGCACTGGACGAGGAAGAACCCAGATATGCTGTGAAGCTCACTGGGTGACCTCGGGCTTGTTGCTGTCAGTGAATTACGTCTCAGGTTTCTTCAAAGGATACATTGGAGGAGAATATACATACATACATTCATATATACATATACATACATACATACATACATACATACATACATATATATATATATGACACACACACACACACACATATATATATATATACAATAGGCGGGGACCTGCGATACTCGCGGGGGTGGGGGAAGGATTCCTAAAGGCTGCAGCTTCAGGTAAATCTTCCCCCCCGCAGCTCCAAGGCCTGAGTGGCTGAGGGCTGCTCAGGGCAGCGATTTCCCTCACCCCACCCCCCAGCTCCGAGGCCCAAGTGGCTGAGGGCCACTTGGGACAGCAATTTCCCCCCCGTCCGGCTCCAAGGCCCAATTCCAAGGTGATCCCCCCGGCTCCAAGGCCTTTGGCTTGATGCTCCACCACCCTCTTCGTCTTGCTCGGGCTCCTGTGGGGGGGGGGAGGCTGGGGCCCCAGGGATGCACCGCTGCCACCCACATCACGACATTGCCCCGTGGTGGCGGTGAGAGAAGGTGGCCAGAGGGCCCTGCAGGAAGGAGGAGGAGGCAGAGGCGGAGCTGGCTCCTCAGTGGCTGCAGCGGCAAGGCACGGTGGAGGAAGCCAAGGGGAGCATGGTGGCGGTGGCTGACTGGCCTGCCTGCCTGCCTGGAGCCTGGCAACATGCCTGGTCCTTCCCCCCTTCCATGGATCTCACTCGCACCAGCGGTGGCTCCACGATGCGAAACGCCCAGCAGGGAGGAGAGAAGAGATGGGCAGGGCGATCCCTCCCACACTCAGGCACCGCAGAATTCCCAGAGCATTCCCTGTGCATGCACATGGAACGCTCTTTAACTTTTGGGGGGGATTTAAATATTCCCCTGAAAGTTTTTTAAAGTTTAAAGATTTTTCTGCACATGTGGAGAGTCCCCCAAGTTTGCAGAAAAATCTCCCTGCCCCCCAGGTGCCCCCCCCGTGCGGATTTAGATATCCACACGCAGGGGGAGCCTTAGCTATTAGTATATAGACAAGAGTCAAGACCAACGATACTCGTGGGGGGGAGAAGAGCAGAGCCAGCAGCCACAGGTGAGTCTTCTCCCCCACCCCACCCCGGCACCCACAGCAAGGCCTGGGCCCGCCAATCATTCTCCCCTACCCCCCACACTGATGGTGAGGCCTGAGGCTTCTAGCCACCAGGCCTGCCACTTCTCCCCCCCCCCCCCCATGGGCACTGGCAAGGCCTGAGAGACTCTCACCAGGCCCACCACTTCTGCCCTCGAGTACCGGCGATGCCTGAGTAGCTCTTAGCCACCAGGCCCGCCAATTTCCCCCCACCCTCCTCAGCTCTGGCAGCGAGGCCTGAGCGGCTGAGAACTGCTTGGGCCACTGATTCCCCCCCCCCAGCTCCAGTGGTGAGGCCTGAGCAGCTTTTAGCCACCAGGCTGCCACAGAATTCCCAGATGCGCATGTGCAGGGAACGCTCTTTAACTTTTGGGGGGATTTAAGTATCTCCCCAAAAGTTTTTTAAAGTTTCCAGATTTTTCTGCACATCTGGGGAGCCCCCCAAGTGTGCAGAAAAATCTCCCTGCCCCCCAAGTGCCCCCTTCACGTGGATTTAGATATCCGCATGCAGGGGGTGCCTTGGCTATTAGTATATAGACAAGTGGAGAACCGCAAGAAACTTGTGGGATGGTTATCCCATTCCTCACATCTTTGCTTCCTCCCTTCTCCCCCTACCTCTCTCACACTCTTTCTCCCTTCTGCCCCCCTTTCTTACTCTCTCTCTCTCTCTCTCTCGTCCATGTATGTTACTTCCTCTCTCTTTCTGACCCATCATCATTCTCTTTGTTTTTCTGCCTCCCCACCTCATCACTCTTTCTCTCTCTTTCTGCCACATCTCTCCCAGCCTCCAGCCTCCTGCCTGCTTCCTCCTCCCCCCACAGCAGCAGTGGCAGCACACTGGGAATTACAACGGATCTCCCAGCTACAGAGATCAATTCACCTTAGGGCTGCCAGTTCCTGGTTGGGAAATTCCTGGAGATTTGGGGGTGGAGCCTTGGGACAGTGAGGATTGAGGAGGCAAGCAGCCTCAGCAACCCTCCAAAGCAGACATTGTATCCAGGGGAACGGATCTCTGTCACCTGGACAACCAGTTGTAATTCTGGGTGCTCTCCAGCCCTTGTCTGGAGGCTGGCAATGGTAGTTTAAATGAAGGAAACAGCTGGTTTGGAGGGTGGAGTCTATGGCATTATACTGGTCTGTAGTCCCTCCTCAAATCCCACCCTCCCCCGGCTCCACCCCTCAAATGTCCAGAAATTTCCCAACCTGGAGTTGGCAACCTTATTTCCTTCCCACCCAACAGCCAACCTACCTTCAAACTCCTGCAGTCTCTGAAGAAAAGATTTTTCTCCCCACCCATCCTGTTTTTTCTTTCCCCTGTAACAGTAAACCATAAAACCAATTCCCTGGGAGGAGGATGGGAAAGAGGGAAGAGCCAAGGCATTAGGAACTTCTCTGGCCTGCTCCAAGGGCAGACTCAGACATGTTTATTTTCTGCTGCCCCCCCCCCCTTTTTTTTGAGTGTGTGGTTTCTTCTTGCAATTGCATGGAAAGCGGAAGGAACTGCCTGAGCAGAGTGAAAATCGCAAGGTAGATGCTGATGGAGGCTTGGTTCATTCGGTGAAGGGTGTGTGGCCATGAGGGAGGACTCAATGCAATCAGAACTACAGGAGGGAGGGAGAGGGAGAGAAGGCTCCTTGTTCTCTGCCTCGGTAAGTCCCTTTCCTGCACACACACAGTGGACTCTGATTTACTTTTGGGGCATTTTTAACCTCCCCCGTATATTTTTTTTACAGTTTTTAAATTTTTCTGCGCCCCTGGGGAGCAGCCCATGTGTGCAGGATAATCACTTTACCATGTGCAGATTTGCAGAAATAAGTATTCGCATGCACACGGGGCACTTGGCAATTAGTATATAGATATACCACCCAATGTTTCCTGGAGGAAGGATGGAATAAAAGCATAACAGATTTGGTGCTTAGGCCAGGTATAGATTGTGCAGTAGTCTGTTTGGGAACTCTTAAAGATTGGCTCCTTAATGCCAGTAGTTGGCCAAGGTTATGGTTGCACTGTCCATGCTGGCTGCTGTCATGAATACCGGTTTCAGCACACGCTTCTAACAGCCACTCACAGCTCTTAATGAGCTACATTGTCACTTCTTTTGTTCCCAATAGCAGATTTATGCTATGGGCACAAGTTATGTTAACAGTGCATACGTTCAGCTTTCTGACAACACATAATGCAGCTGCAAATGTCTGGAAAGCAGATTGCCTTTGTGCATGTGTTTCCTAGGTTCCTGTTGCCTTGATTATTGCGTTGGGTTTCTCTCTTTGTTAACACATCCTCATTCTTTTTTGAAAAATAATGTCTGTTGTGTGTATGTGTGTTTTATTGTTCTCATATCCCTGAGGGGGCAGAACAAGAATTTTCCAATTGTTTTCCAATACGTTCACACTTCTTGCTTTTTGCAAGAGGAAACCCTCTTTACAAAAATAGGAAACATCGGTCATCTGGACATTAGTACCACACACACATGCTCATTTTGCTTAACTGTATCTGAAGCTACTATAAAATCAAATGTTACATGTCAAAATAATTGGTAGTAAACACCTCTGAAAGGTATACTACAAAAAAAATACTTTGCTTGCCACTTTCCACTAATGCTACATTGCTTCATTAATACACTAGCAGTGCAGTCCTAAGCAGAGTTACACTCTTCTAAGTCCACTGAAGTCTGGTTAGGATGGCGCTGCAAGGCCAAAATATATTCATCACCGTAAACAAAGAATCAAGATATTCTTCCCCACCCCCCACCCCACAACTGTTGACTGACTCTTTGAATCCACTGGCTGACTTATTAGTAAAAGGAGAATATTCAGTTCCAACAGAACAATGAGTCAGTTTCATCTCCATTCATACTTGTCAGGTGCTAATGTTTAGCAGTTTTCATTTTTGGCCGTCTTTTCTCTTCTTAAATTGCAGCTAGAGTATTGTATTCATAAATTACCTCAGCCAAATAAATCACAGACACTGAGACACTCCCTCATTTTAACTAGATGATGAGGAGGAAACAACCAATACTATGTTGGGTACAGGAGATTCAAATTACATTTGCTATCATAAATAAGATGTACCTGTCATTACTAAATGGACAGTGCTCAATGATTACAAATAATTGCACAGTACTCTGCCCTGTTTCCTGTGAGATTAAATTATGTGCATGCTTAAAAAAAAAAACTCATGTTTTTTCTAATCTACCTAAAATGCCAAATGAAATTAATATATTTCCTGGCTATCTACCACAGACTAAGTAAACAAACAACTAACAGAGATAGATAGATAATCAGATAAACAGAGAAAAACCAGTAAAACATGGGAGCTGTATTACATTGTACATCTCACACAACACAGAACTGGAGCATGATGTTTTCAGTCTGACCAAAGGATGGTCTATAAAATCATAAGGGGGAAAGCGACTTCCTTTGTTTAGAGTTTAGACCATAGAAACAAACATTCCACACCATTCAGTTTTAAACAACAGCTGATTTGTCTAGACAAAGATGAAAGAAAAAGGAACATTACAGTTTCTTGACTGAAAGAAGAATCAAGCCACAGCATTGTTCATTGTAACATGCATATAATTTTCTTTGTAAACAGGGAAATTCTGAAAGAACTTATGAGTATGCAGTTGTAAAACAAAAACATTCTGTGTAGGTAAAACTTTGGTTTCACAGCAGTGAACAGAAGCTGTTTTTTTTCTTTTTCACATACATGCTTTTGAAATGGCTATGAAACACAGAAGATTTTTGAGTTAGCTGTGAATGGCACTTCTTGCATTCTGAAGGTGAGATTCATCAAATTGTTTAAAGGACTGAAGTGTAAATCCTTTACAAAGTGCAGAATGGCTAGGAAAGGCCTTAAGAACATTTGTTTCAGTGCCTGTACACAATCTTAGCATTTCTCTTTCAACCTACCAGAGAAAAGGAAATGGCCAGAAGCTTCTGCTGAATCCCAAGACAGTCTTCTTTCAGGTTTTATGCATTTCCCATCTTTGTGTTGCGCAGTATTGCGTTTTCCTGGAAGTAGGTCCCGTGAACGTATGTCCTGATCTGTAGCTTCTGAATTACTCCTGTTTTAACAGCAGGTGCTTTCTGGCTCGCTAGTTTTTAGCATGAATTTATTTTCCAGCAAAAAAAGAACATAAAGGCTTTGATCTCTGATTCCAATATAAACACAAACGCTTGTTTTGAAGCTACATCAGAGGGAAGAGCCAGTTAATTTCAGTCATCTCCGTTTCCTGTGACACATGGTGGAGGTCAGCAGTAACCACTGCATATTTGCAAAAAGAACATTTCTGTAGTGTTTACACTTAGAACTGTTACTCATATTTAAGTATATAAAAAACTATACCAAAGTTACTAGGATTTGCAATAAACTAGATTTACATTCAGCCATCTGAGACAGATTGGGTAGTCAATTGCTTTCCTGCCCAATGTTGCTAATAATTTTATTTCATTCTCTTCCTAAATATTATACCTTTCCAATGGCCCATCTCCTAAATTGATGCCCTTTCATGTCAGTTAGCCCTTTCAGCACCTGAGCAGTTCAGCTATGCTGTGCCTTATGCATATGAACATATGAAGCTGCCACACAATGGGCCACATAGCCCTCAAACCAATGTGGTGTGGAGTGCTTAGCGTGCTGGGCTGGGGAGACCAAAGTTCAAATCCACCCTGTTTTATAAGAAATTACTATCATGTAGAATATGAAGTTATTTTGGGATGAGAACAAGCTGGGTTTCGCAGAGGTGTTAGTTGACCATTGCCATACTCTTCACTTTATTGTAGATAAATGTACCAGCTCAAAAGATGGCATGTTGGCTGTGGCCTTTATAGATCTTAGAGCTGCCTTTTACTCAGTGCCTAGGTAGAGATTATGGGACAAACTGAAGAAATCATCTATTGACAAGCATCATCTATTGACCACAGGGATCAGTACTCGGTCCGATGCTTGTCAACTTGTTTATTAATGGTTTGGAGCTGGGAGTAAGCAGTGAAGTGGCTAAATTTTCAGATGACACAAAGTTGTTCAGGGTGGTGAGAACCAGGGAGGATTGTGAGGCACTCCAAAGGGATCTGTCGAGGATGGGCGAGTGGGCATCAGTGTGGCAAATGGGGTTCAATGTGGCCAAGTGCAAAGTGATGCACATTGGAGCAAAAAATCCTAACTATAAATACACGTTGATGGGGTCCGAACTGGCGGAGACTGACCAAGAGAGAGATCTTGGAGTCGTAGTAGATAATTCAATGAAAATGTCGAAACAGTGTGCAACTGCAATGAAAAAGGCTGATACTATGCTGGGGGTGACATGATCGAGGTTTATAAGATTGTGCATGGGATAGAGCAGGTAGAGAAAGAAGTCCTTTTCTCCCTTTCTCACAATACAAGAACTTGTGGGCACTCGATGAAATTGCTGAGCAGTCAGAACAGATAAAAGGAAGTACTTCTTCACCCAAAGAATGATTAACACATGGAATTCACTGCCACAGGAGGTGGCGGCGGCTACAAGCATGGTCGGGTTCAAGAGGGAATTAGATAAACATACGGAGCAGAAGTCCATCAGTGGCTATTAGCCACAAAGTATAGATAGGAACTCTCAGTCTGGGGCAAGTGACGCTCTGTATTCTTGGTGCTTGAGGGGGGGCAACAGGGGGAGGGCTTCTAGTGTCCTGGCCCCACTGGTGGACCTCCTGAGGGCACCTGGTGTTTTTGGCCACTGTGTGACAGAGTGTTGGACTGGATGGGCCATTGGCCTGATCCAACATTGGCTTCTCTTATGTTCTTATCTCCTGTTTTTGTTTCAACAATTAAATGATCAGCCTACAGCTCAAGTAAGATGTGATTAATCTGGTGAACTGACTAGAGATATTGTATTGAGCAAAGGAATGAAGCAAGGATATATCATCATTCCTCTGTTATTTAATGTGTATATAAATGATCTGAGCTCTTATATTTCCAGGGATGAATTCTGTCTGCCTTATCTTGCTTTTGTTAAGTTGCTGTGTTTTTTTGTTTGTGGATAATGTGGCTCTTCTCTCAAGATCCATGGTTGGCTTACATAAACTTATAGCCTCCTTCTCAGAGTATTGCTCCAAAGAGGCTGTAAGTATTAATGTTTCTAAGTTGAAGGTCCTTCTCTTTAGTTAAAAAAAACAACAGATGAAGAAATATAAGTGGGCAGTAGCAGGTCAGTCTATGGAGCAAGTAGAGCAATTTAAATACTTAAAGGACTTATATTTCAAGCAAATCTTGTCTTGGAAGGTGCATTTGAACTCTGCCATAAGAACAGCCATGAGTACTGGGAAGACTAGTTTGAGATTTCATTATCCCTCTGGTAGACAGTATGTTCCTGCAGCAGTTAAAGCATTTAATGCTAAAGTTTCTGGACAGTTATTATAGGCTGTAGAGCAGGGGTATCAAACATACAGCCCACAGGCTACAACCATTCCATCCAGAGCTCTTATCCTTTATTGACAGATGACAGATGACATTACCTTTATTGCCAGATGACAGAGGCTGTGCATTGTGTCCCTGTACGTCCCAGTGCTAATGAGTAATGGGCAGTGGAAGTGGGAAGGTGGGCATCAAGGAGAGACTTTAAGGAAATACTGTAAGAGTGTTAATGTTTTGAGTATGTTTGTATTTTTAGTAAAATATAATATTGTTAATTGGGTTTGCCTGTGTTCTTTATAAAGTTTATATGTCCCATACCTGGCATTACGTTTTATGGCACACATGGTCCAGCGCAACCAAGTGACCTTTATGTCAAATTCAGCCCTTGTAACAAATGAGCTCAGCATCCCTGCATAAGGGTTTGGATTAGTGCAATGACAGATAATATTGATAGACTGTTACTAAAAGTTTTATACAACATACTGGAAACTCCAAGATATCTGACAGGAATAGCTTTGAGAGCCAAGAGTGGAGAGATGTCTTTCGAAGCAAAGGCTTGGCAGAGAGCGTTTAATCTGAAAATTAGGATGTTGGAACTGAATCTAGAATCAAGCCTTCTTGGTTTAGTTATGATGGATCATCATACAAGTGACTGGGACAAATACTTGGAATTCAAATTATTACATCTGGTCACTACCAATGATATTATAGAAACTATGAGGAGTTGTGAATTAAGCCAGTTAATTAAAAGATGTTTTATCTTATAACTTCCTTCTGCTAAGTGAGGAGTCTTGAAGTTCTCCTTCCTTGGCACTTAACTGTTCTGGAGTCACCGTGAAATAATAGACAAAAGAAGGCTATGCAAAACGCTTAAATATAATATAAAGTTAAAGACACAAACTTATACAAAACCACAGCATGCAAAATACAAAATACAGGGGTTCACAAAACTGTTGTTGACAAGGTTCTCCAGAATAAAATTTCATTTCAGCAAACTTCATCCGAACAGGACCGCATAACAGTTGTGTAGAGAACTCATAAGAATTAGGGATGTATAACTTCACCATCAAGTAGAATTTCAGAGACATTAGCAATTGAAATCACTCATCTAAAAGACATGTTGAATGTGAAGGCTGACCACAATGTGGAATTCCGTAGTAACCAGTAAAACCTTTGATACAGCTTGAATAGGAAAATATTGGTATCATTTCAAGAGGTTTTAAAAGCTAACTTGAAATTAAGTAGACATCATGTCGAATACATAAACACATAAGAGAACATAAGAGAAGCCAATGTTGGATCAGGCCAATGGCCCATCCAGTCCAACACTCTGTCATAAAGTGGCCAAAAATACCAGGTGCCATCAGGAGGTCTACCAGTGAGGCTTTGTTTCAGTTTTCTATAATCCTAGTCCTATCATCATATATCTTATTAGATGTCTCACCCTGTTGATGGAACTGATTTATACTGTGCAATCTGCCTTAACTCTCAGTGAAAAAGGCTGACTATAAATAAATTAAATAGATAAATAAATAAATCTGGTTTAGCATGAACTCTGCCTGTACATTTGCACGCTAGTATATTTTAAGATTTGGGAACAATGCTGATATGCCCTTAATAAGCGATCTTTTATATGTGCTACAAACAGCCAAGAAAAATGTAGAGTTCTGTGCCTGAGAAAGTCACATCCTTAAACTGTCTGCCCTTTCTTCACACACACTCCACTCCTCCCCCTTGGCCCAGTAATTAACAGCTGATTTCAGTTTAGCCAGGCATCTCTGCTGTATCATGATTTCTTCGGCTCCCTAATAGGGATCACATTTATCTCCCACAGAGGGACACTGAGAAATTCAGCTGAATGTAGAACATTTGGAGAGTGAACAAGCCAGTTAGAGTTGCCAGAGTGTTTTAAATAAAAGCAGTATTCAGGTCCTATTTCTTCTGGTTCATCTGTGCCATGGGCAGTGATCTATAATTTCCTCTTACTGACAGATTTGGAATATCTGTCACCATTCAACAGGATGTTCAGAGTAGGGTCAGTAGACTTCCACCCTACTTCTTTGTGCAGGATTTTAGCCTGAGACAGAATAACTCCACACAAGCGTGCTTTGTTGCTTGCAAGTGACCCTCATGAGTTCACTGAAAACAATGATCATAGTGAAGAGTTACTATCATCATCATATCTATGCATCTGTTTCTGAAGTGTGGCCGCCATCTGTGGATATCTAAATCCACAGATCAAGGCCATACTGACACTGAACAGATTTTTTTGCCAACCTTGGGGGACCCCCACAGTTTTGCAGAAAAATCTGACATCTTAAAAATACATTAGGGGGTTTAAGTTCCCCACAAAATAAAATTCTTTGCATAAGCACAGAGTTGCCTTTAGGCCCAAAGGGTTCTTCCTCTTCCCTTTATGAAATGTGCATTTTGGAATTACTGCTGTATTTAGAAGTTTCCACATTTCTTTGGCGGGGCTCCTGTGCCTTTTATCAATAAGCATTTTTCAACTGCAATAGCTTCATACCAGGAGAAGCCTACTGAGTTCCTGTTGGTCATAACCCTACTAGAAGGAGGACAGTCCTGCCAGAAAGAAAAGTGACAGCCTTAGCTTGGTTTGGATTTAAAACACACCTTTTAAAAGACCTATTAATTATTTTTATTATTTTGTTGTTTTAATGTTCTGTGATACTTTAATCAAAAAGGACAAGCAACAATGCCTTTTATGAGGACCAACCAAAATGACACAAGATTAACTCTTAATCAGAATGGTTATTAAAAGCAAAAACTTGGGGGGGGACACATCTTTGTAGTCATGGTATTAAACTTCTTTGTATCCTCTAGGATTCTGGCTGACTTCGATGGGCTAGCAAGATTGTGTCCCTGGCAAGTGAGAAAGAAGAAACAATAAATGGAAGCATCCCTTTGACATACAAAAACTAACAACTTATCAAATATTTCTCACAAGTGAACATCAGGTCAGTAGCTTTCACCATTTCAGGCCACTCAAAGGGTAACATTGCTACTATTATCATTTTGCTATTTTGAAAATACCCCCCCCCCCCAAGTACGACCTCAACCACAGCCAGATAAATAAAATGAAATGGGGAAATCTGAGGTTGTTACCAATGCTCCCTCTAAGCCGTGGAGTCTTGTGAGCAAAAATTCTATTTTGTGAGCTACTGGCATTAAAGTTGTGAGCAAGCAATTTGGCTACTGCATAAATTAGTCTGCTCTGGAGCCATCCTTCTTGAGCTGATGCAAAAATGTGTGAGCTGGAGGCTAAAAAACTGTGAGATAGCTCACACTGACTCAGCTTAGAGGGAACACTGTCACATATCTAGGCAAGTGCCAAAATGAATCAGAAAAAAATGGGTAGATTTTGTGTGGGTGGTGTTCTTCAGTGGGAGGGGGGTGGGAATTGTGGAATGCATTCTGTTTGCTTTGCCTGTAGTATGTGTGCCTTTCAGAAGCTTACCTTTTCCCCGGAAAAAGGAACCTTTCTTCCGTTTGTTTCTAATTCTTTTCAGAATGAACATGGAACATCTTGGAGCTTCCTTTAATTTTCCTCTCTGCATTTGGCAATTTGGCAAATGATAAATGGAAAGGAGAAAAGTAAAGCAACCAACGAGTCCTGACCTTTCGTGTTAAATATCTTAAGTGGGTAGATATTTATACAGAAATGCTGCCTGAAGGAAATGGCAAAGGGCAAGAGGCTCCACCTCAAGATGTCGCTTTGGTCTCTTCATACAGTTAGTTACCATACACATCACTGAGAGAAACTGAAACAACTGAAACCTCTGCAACTGGAGCTGCGGAAATTAAGCTAAAAGAAAAAAAAACCTAAGTTAGTATAACTAGTTATTTGTAGTATGAGAGCAAACAAAGCCAGTCTGTTCCCACTGCTGCCCCACTGTGTGCACAAAGTATGACTTATTCTTAGAGGTTGTACAGTGATGCCGAAGGGGCAAACAACAGAAAACCTACTGAACAAATGTGGCTAAGTTGGAAATGAAACACTGCTGTGCAGCCTCTTTATCAACAAAGTTGTCACAAAACTTTTCATGGAATATATTTCAGCTGACCAAAAATGGACACTGCATGTTCACTTCTATTTGCAGCCTCTGCCAAACTCCATACAACCCCTGAATCTCTCAGAGAATAATGTAGACTGAAACCTAGGCCAAGGACAGACTGGCATTTTGGCCCGATATAGGTCCGTTTTTCAAGCGGATTAAGAGAGCCCGTTCAGACAGCCACAGCTGCCTGGCGTTGCCAGGCCGCACTCACCCGGTCCTGAAGCACTTTCATTGCACTTCAAAAAGGTACCTGGTAAAACCGGTGTCAAGCTGTCTGGGTGCACGTTCATCCCGCTTCCTGGCAGTGTGGACGCAAATAAGCTGCGCATCAAGCAGCACCGGTAATGTGAACCTGCTGATCCATCTGCTGCACCCATGCGCTCATGCACCTATGCATAGTTCAGCAAAACAGACCAAAGCTGCATGCTGCCGCAGCACTGCTGTCAGGGGCCGCCCCACAGTGTGAATGCTTCATTCCGCCTCCTCCCCGGTATGGTTCTGCATTAATCTACACAGTGCGAATGGACAGCCCCGCGACAACTTGGCCCAGGTCTTTTTGCCCCGCTTCCCTTGCGCTTCAATTTGCCAGTCTGTCCTCGGCCCTAGTAAGCACCTGCAGGTAGTGGAATGGACTGTCCCATAGATAACCATTTGTAAGAGTCACACATGTTAAATACTCCCTGCAAACAGAAAACAAGTACAGCACTATCTGATCTACCCCACAGCCATCTAGCATCTCATTCCCATCTTCAGGCAAAACCAGAAGTTTGCACATCGCTGTAAAATGCAGATGGCAGACTCGTGCTTCCCTAATTTTCACTGGGATGAGTGGGGGGGTGGGGAGGTTTTCAGCTCTTCAGCCTTCGCTTAGTTTTGTTAATTGAATGTAAGTGATATCCGCTTTTGATATAGCAATTTAAAGGGAAGAGTTACATTTTTAAAAGACACGTTCCCCTTTACAATGCAAATAGCTGCATAGGGAGTCAGTTTCAATTGCCAAAACCAAGCAGAGGGTTAAACCCACACCAATCCATCCCTAATACAAATCAGAGTCAAATGAGCCTGCAAGTTTCATTTTGTAGATGGGTGGAAAACCATTATTCTTGTCACATCAGTTTTTGCCCTCCAGCTGCTGCCATGAATGATCAGGCTTCAGTTGCTAGGGCCAAATTTCTCAGCAAACCAAAGATATGAGATACGGTACAGTACAATCAACGGTATTTCCCACATGCACATTATTACACAGTCCAATGGGGGTTCTAATTTCTCTCCTCCCCCACAGAAATATCATTGCTGCATGCCATTTGGCAGTCAGTCATGTAGATGCTGATTGGCTGAGATTCTGGGGGAAATTATGCTACCCATCTTGACAAAAGCAAGAAACCATCCAGCCAAAAGTGCTTTTTACAAACTTTGTTTGGCATTATTGGATTTTGCTGACCTAGCCATGCTAATCCATGCTTTGGGAACTTTGAAACTAGATGCTTTTTTGTGGGACTGCCCTTGAAGACAACACAGAAGCTGTACTTGATGTAAAATGCAGCAGCTAGACTGTTGAGAAGGATGAAGAATTTTGAACGTGTCAGCTTGAGTATAATATCACACAGTGGGCGCCAATCGGCTTCCATTTTCAATTCAAAGTACTGGTGTTAACCTTTAAAGCCCTTCATGACTTGGGACTTTTAGAGTTGCCAACTTCCAGGTGAGGTGCAGAGATCTTCCATAATTACAACTGACCTCTGGACAAGAGATCAGTTCCCCTGAAGAAAATGGCGTTTTAGAGATTAGACTCTATGGCATTATACTTGGCTGAGTTCCCTCCCCAAACCCCACCTCCCAAATCTCCAGGAGTTTCCCAACTCAGAAGTTGGCAACACTCTTCATATCTGCAAGGCTGCCTTTACTCAAACATATCCTCCGTGCAGCTCCAGTTATCAAACTACAGATTGCTGGATTTTCTTCTGCTTAGATCAGACAGAACTGCTGCTGCTCGGGCTTGGGCTTCCTCTGTGGCTGCACCTCTGCTGTGGAATGGGCTTCCTGGAGATGCAAGGAAGGCTCCAAACTTGTTCAGGTTTTATAGGCATCGCAAACCAAAGACCTTTTATCTTGCCTTTGGTAGTCCGTGAGTGAAGATTGTGGCTTGCTTCCTTTTATCTATATTTCCTGGCAGTATGATATCGTTTTTTAAAAAAAATTTATACACACCTCGTTGAGTCTCCTCGAAAAATAAATATTTTAAGAAAGAGTAAAGAGTTATCTAAACCAGTCAGCCTGCCAGTGATGAATAAGCACTCTTTAAAACAACTTACCCTGTTATCTAAGTTGTTTTGCTCATTGCGTATTCTTAGGTTCCATCAGAGACCATCCTCCCTTATAATGACCATCTCTTCTGGACCTGATTGCTTGCTGATGATCAGTTGACTTTTCCTTAATGGATGACGTTGTTTGGAAATCTACTGCAAGCCAGGACTCACCTGTCAGCTCAGATGAAACCAGTGTTTCACAATGTTTGGATGATGTGAAATGCAGCCAACAAGAGAGAATTCTTCAGACAGCTGAAAGAAACTACAAGGGGGTCTAAATGGATACAGTTTCCTAGGACTGCACTGTCTGCTTGACAGCCTATTTGTTCCTCTGTGTCATGCAAAAAAACAACAACTCAGATACTGCAAAAATGCTGCGAGTCTTCTTTCATTTGAAAAAAAGCTTGACCATATCTTGACCACTCTAGAATTTTTCACTTTTGGGGAAGTAGAAATAGCATAACAATACCATATTTATTGTTATCAACCTACACTGGTCTTTTCACATGGACCATTACCAATTTTCAGATTGTATAATCCATATTTAGTCTCAGTGAGAAATGTGAACTATAAATAAGTAAACAAACAAATATTATTGTGTGCAAAAAAGAATGCTGTGCCAAGAAAACATAATTCTGTAGCCAATTTGGCTACTAAGTCATATTATGCAAATTAGTATGTGCATTTCTTGGACATTTCCTAATTACAATAGTTTTCAACGATTTTTAGCCCAGAATTAACAGGAGCTTGGTATTAAGCTTGCTGCTAACTTGTAAACAAGATATCCAGATATTAACACAGACAAGGTTGAGGAAAGATGGTTGTCATGCTTGTGTTCAGTGGCGTCTCTGAGGTCAGGGTCCCCTGCCATACGGGGCTCCCTTTTTGCTCACCCCTCATTATCAGCTGCAGTGAGCCCTCTTTCACTGTTTTTTTTGCACACGGCTAAGTAGCACTGTCCCTTTAATTCAAGTCCTCAGTCCCCTTCCTAGGTTTGGAGCTGGTCTGCTAGCCCCACATCGCTTACGGAGTGGCTGATGCTGCTCTCTGCTGCCTAGTCTTCTTCACTTCCAGTCCCAAAGCTTCTTCCTCGATCAGGAGCCACTTCTCCTCCTCTGAGCAGCCTGCAGGTAAGTCTTCCTACTTCTGTTGCAGTCCCTCGTCTCCCCTCCCAGTTGGGCCTGACTCTTAAACAGATTCCAGCTGGGGGGGGGGGGGGGGGGGAAGTGAGGCTGCACAACCACTCAGCCTGGCTGTTTCTAACCTCAGCCGGATTGGCAGCTGCAGCTGCACAGGGTCAACTGGTGGCTCTCCTTCCTCACAGTGGTCTTTATTCATCATTTACTTATTTATTTACAATATTTCTGTGCTGCCACTTCAGAGGCCTGCTTGAGGCAGCTTGCAAATAAAACAACGTAGAAATATATAAGTGAGCCATTGGACATAAGGAGCATAAAATGATCCATAAAACAGAAGCAGACCATTAAAAATGTTGGCAAGATGAATCTACTCATTAACAGTTTAGGTTGAAATATATGATTTGACCTTGCACCTAAAAGAAACTAGGTGCCAGGAGATCCTCAAAGAGGAGGATGTTCCTGAGGCCAGGTGCCTCCTCAGGAAATGCCCTGTCTCTAGTCACCACCACTTTGTCTCTGAAGATGGGGGCCCAGATGGTGAGGCTTGAGAGGTAGATCTTGACTGTGGACTAGATAGTACAGAATGAGACAGTCCTTCAGGTACCCTGGCCCCAAGCAGTGGAGGGCCTTTAAGGTAAGAAGAAGAAGAAGAAGAGATTGGATTTATATCCTGCCCTTTACTCACTTGGAGTGTCAGAGTGGCTTACAAACTCCTTTCTCTTCCCCTCCCCACAACAGACCCCCTGTGAGGGAGGTGGGACTGAGAGAGCTCTGAGACAACTGTCCTTGAGGGAACAGCTGGTATAGAGCTATGGCTTGCCCAAGGGGGCAGCTTCTTTGGAGGGATGTAACTCAGACCTCCTGAGTCCAATCTACACGACTTGGAAGACATATGGAGGAGCATCAGGGGTAGGTTCCTGATGAGTTTGATGTCTCTACAGTCCACTCTATACACTCCTGGACCTGTGCCTGTCAAAACAACTGCCTGTCATTTCCCCAGAAAACACTTTCCTGGGGCACATTCTTTGGAGGGGCATAACTTGAACCCCATAAATCCAGTCCTCATCAAACTTGGAGGGTAGGTAGAGGAGAGTCAGCTGGAGATCCCCTGTGATTTTAGTGTCTCTAGCATGCTAGGGGGGCATTCTACTGCATCACAAACCTAACAGAACCCATTCATTTGGCGGCTAAAAGTTTTTGACGATCCTTGGTTCACAAACTGGGCACGCCAAGAACCACAAACCGAACCACATTTTCCCAGTTCATGCCCATTCCTATCCATTACCTTCTCCAGGCCCCTATGCAAGACATCCACAGACCCACCTGGCTCACCTGTTAAGGAGAAATGCAGCTGGCTGTCACTGCATATCAGTGATACCTCACTCCAAATAGCTGGATGATGTGTCCCAGTAGTTTTATGAAGATGTCAAATAGTATGCTTTGGACTGTTCAGTTTCAAGATAGAGCTTGCACTTTTATCTTTTTTAACATACTGGAGTTGAATGTTTTGAGTGTGCCTATCTGTTGTGCAAGTTTTTGTCCTGATAAGAGAAAGTAATTAGGGCCATATTGCCCTCTTCCCCTTGTAACTCCACATGGAATTTACTAGGAACAATCCAATGAACTCAGGCAAGGCCTCCTGCACCTTGGGGCAACTGTTTGCTGGCTTCATTTCACAGAGCAAGAAATGTGGGGTGACGTGCAAGATTTCCCAGAAAGCAAACTCAAGAACTCCATGTGCCAGTTTAACTTGGAGAGGTCTTTGAACTATTCTGAAATTATTCTGGGGACTAATACCAGTTGTCTCTCAGTAAACTCTGATCCTTGCAGTGGCTGACTTTCTGGCTGACATATGCCAATGTAGTTAACAGTGATGGATGTATTTATCTTCTTCCAAAGTAGTAAATTGTTAAATAGAGAGACTGGTCCATCTGTTAAATCTTACAGGGTAAAAAAAATCCCCTACAGAGGTGGGTCTTTGGCTGTCTTCTTGCTCTGTTCATTCCCCTTTCATCCTGATTTGAAACCTCTGTTGTTAATGAAAATGATTGTACTGAGAATCATTCAAGAATGTTATATACATTCAAAGTGAAAACTTGTCAGTGTAAACCAGAAAGGCTGAAAAGCAGAGTCTCTCTGTCAAATGCTGTGTGGGAAGTTTGCTTTAGTGCACTGGAGGCAAAACAAAAAAAATTGCCCAATTTATCTTGTTTATCTTCAGTGCACAGAATTACATGCCTGGTGCTTCAGTTAAGCAGAGTTTCCTTTTCCACCCCAGGTACATAGAATTTTTAAACCCATTCTGCTGGCATGCTGCCAGTAAGGCAATCATACAGTTAAGCCACTACGGGGCAGGCTGGGCTGCTTTAAATTTTAAGTCTTACTTTTTTAGTATCCCATCCATAGTCTGGTGGCCTTCTTCTGAGGATACAGTGAGAGACTTCAAGCAGATGCACAACAAAAGATGATAAAGAAATAGTTTCAGAGGGTGGTCACATTGGTTTGTAGTAGAAGAGCTTGACTCTATAAGGGATCTCCATTCCTACTTGTATCTAATGAAAGGAGCTTTGACTCTTGAAAGCGCAAAAAAACCCCACCCAATTTTGGTTGGTCTCTAAGATGCTACTGGACTTGAATCTAGTTCTTCTATATAAAATAATGTGTTTATATGTTACTGTCAGTCTCTATCATACACATTTATTGCCTTATGAGGACATATGAAATTGTCTTATACAGAGAACCCAAATACATGTTACATAGGAAGATCGGTGAACAGATCTCCCAATATGTATTTTGCTTTTAAAAAGCAGGCTTGGAAAGATTTGGACTGGAGCATATGGTAGTTCGTGTGGAATGAGAAAACAGGGAAAGTTCACACAAACGCACACCCTTTCTAGTGCTGCAGTCGGAATATGAACTGAGCCCCCTTCCTCATATTTCTTAAGGTAAAGAAACATATCAGGAGATCCATATAGTAATTGGACCATTGGTCCATGTTATCCACTGTGATTAACAGCAGCAGTTCTCTTGGGTCTCAGAAAAGTATCTATTACCTGAGATCACTTCACTGGAAATGTCATTTAACTGGGATTGAATATTTAACCTTCTGCATTCAAAACACAAGAGCTGGCAGTGATCTGTGGTCCTGAATCATATTCACAAATGAGATTTGGTAGATCTGTCATTTCAGCAGAAACTAGGACACACACCCCACTTGCCAGTGCATGTCAACTGAATAATTGTAAGAAGATTCACGTTTCACTCCAAATCTTCAGACCATCACTGTCACCACTTTCTTAAATAAGGTGAAAATGAGTCCACAAAAATTTCCTATGAAAGCAGCAAATAATCACCAGCTCCACTTCATGACTATAATCAGTTAGGCAAGATCTTAACCAACAAGTGATGGAGCAATATTTGTTGGCCAACTATATCAAATACAACTCAGAAGTTTATTAAGAGTAAAGTCAGCCTCCAGGTACAGATGGCCTCTTTCTAAGAGAATGCCTAGTGCCTAGTGCTAAAACACTAAGAAAGATAGCCATGTTGGTCTGAACTCGAAGCAGTGGAACAAAGTTTGAGTCCCGTGGTACCTTTAAGACCAACATTTTATTCAAGGTGTAAGCCACTGGACTTAAACTTTGTTCTACCAAGAAAGATTGTGGGGCTTCTGAACAACAAATGAGAACCATCACCTCTTCCATGTATCTGACCTCAGTTAGTACGTCAGTTCTTTAAAATACTTTATTTGTTATACAGAGAATGATTAAGGTGATTGGTGCTGCTAGGATCATATTACATTCTATGCATTAATCACATTTTCTCACCCTTTAATGAAGGGGTTTAGTGTGGCTTACACCATTTCTCCTCTTTTTTTATTGTTACAATAACCTTGTCAGCTAGGTTAAGCAGAGTGAGAACAAGTGGGCCTATGGCCTTGTAGTAAGGTTCATGGCTAGATAGGGATTTGAACCTGGGGCTCTCTAGTCCTAGATCCTGGTACCCTAACCACCATGTCATACTGGTTCCACCTTGCCTGACCCCCACTTGGAAATGGTACCTGTACAAGGCACCAAACAAGGCTGAAGCCACTTCTCATCCCATCCCGGCTCTAGCTTTTGCCCATTTTCCTTTCCTGTTCTGGCCATCTTCCTTTCCTGTTCTGGCCACAACAAGAAGGGAAGTTTGGGTAAGAAGAGAGATTTTATTTCATTAAAGTACAAGCATCATCTCCAAACTAGGTTCTGGCATTTCTGCATCCAGCTGTGCTTTAAACCTGCTGGTCCTGAACACTGGTTTTAGTTTTCTAATCCTAGATGGCATCAGTCCCCCATTCACTAGCTGTCTCAGGATATAATGCACAATACCCATCAACTAACTGACCTTAGCAGAGCTGGGCTAGGTTAACTGTTTGGGAGTATTCCAAGGAACACGTAAGTGTTGAAGGAAATAGTGATGGTGAATCATTATGCTAGGAGTGGCATATTACTGGCTGAGCTGAATGAAGTCCTCCAGCCTCCCAGTATGTGTAAGGCTACTGAGTCACACTGTATGGAGATTGGCACAAAGTTATCTATATCCAGCTCTTTGTGTTTTGGGTCCCTCCCTGGACTCTCACTTGGCTTGCTCAATTCAGTGGAAGGCCACAGTGAGGGAACTGAATGCAAAATAAACCATCTGAAGGTAGATCAATAAGAATGTGACGCAGATAGTCATTAGGCCTTGTAAACAGAGCAGGAGGAAGGGGGGGGGGAATAGTTGTTAATGATTGTTAACAGTCAGCTGACCAGTTCTCGGGACACGCTTCTTACAAGTGCAGATGTACATATACAATTGATACGTTTCTTTGTGATATGAAGAGAAGCTGGGGCTCACTTTTTCGCCAGGAGTCAGATCTCTGCAGTTTGTCATTCTAGTATTTTGTTAGCACTATTTGAGAAAAAACAGTGATTTGAGAAAGCCATCTTTCTTTGCCCAGTAATAGGTGCTGTTTTGTACCTGGGTATCCATAGCTAAACAAATTGTGAAAAGTGGCTTGCAAAATTGTCAATGCAGAAAGCATTACCATGAAGAAAGTAATATGCAGCTAGAGTATAGAGATCACTGCCTGTGACAATCTCAGGTGACATGGTTCACATGACCCCGCTTCCTTGGACTTCAGATCGCCTCAGATGGATGAATCTCTATGTACAGCTATAATGAAAACTTTAGATATTATCATTAAGTAGATGGCTATGAGTCACACCCCTACTAGTCATTAACCTTGTGTTCTGGGATCTAATGCTGCACTTGGAAAGTGCTGGAACAGGGAGGGTGAAATTTGTGTCACACTATACATGGTATTGGTTCTGAACAAACATTATGTTTCATACTTCTCATGACATTGATGGCCACCCACATTTCCACTGACTCAATACATTAATCAACAAGACAGCAATGAGTATTGTGTTAACGTCTCAGTCCTCAGATATGAGTCCCACTGAGTATTTCTTTATGTGTGCTGAGGATCACTCTGTAGTTTTATAGAAGAGTGGTTCATTCTAAACAACTTGTGGAGGGAGACTCAAAAGAAAGAGACCTAGAGTATGTATTTATTGCTTTATTAGTTCTGGAATATGACTTGGCAGAAATACAAATATACAGGTTAACAAAACTGCAACTCAGAAATGGTTTGTAGCAATTCTACAGAGAGATTGCTCATGGCTAGATACTCTTCAGCAGGGACATGCTCTTCACAAAACACAAGTCCATGACTGGTTATTGACCTGGCTTGTTTGTCATTTTATTTGCTCATAATAAAAGTTATTGATATGGCTTATTGGCATGTGCATTAAGTTGTACAACTGAAATCAGGTACAGCAGGCAACAAAATGGCATCAGCAAGCAAGAAAAGTGAGGAGACAAAACTGATTTTAGGAGCACAGTCATCTGATATATTAACACACACAGCCTTCTCTTACAGCCCAACCCTTCACCTTTTAGTCAGACGCCAGTCCTATTGAGTTCAATGAGTCTTGCTTGCCGGTGGCCAAGTTGCAGTCAGCCTTATCTAAGCGTCCTAATGTAAATACAGACATGACTCTGCTTCCATGGAATCTGTACACTCCCAAGTCTTGGGAATAGGTTCAGAAGGGAGAGTTACTGAAACATCTCCTACATTGCTGTGCAAATAATCATCAAATGCTAGGCGTGTGCCTGGTAGTCTTATTCTTCTGTGTTTTAGCAGTGAACAGACAGGTGTCTCTCTATCCGTACGTTCAAGACGAAATCCTAGAAGAAGAGACATTTGCCTCCACTGCACAACACAAAATTATGTCTTAAAATAAGCTTCAGTCACTCTCATTGAGCAGGGCTGATCCAGTAGCAGGTCGTTCCTGTCATTTGGGAAGATGTTCCATTAAGGATTCCAGTGACAGACAATTACCTGGGTTTAGCTCTGCTTTAAAGTAGCTATTCTGTTCGGAGAGACCAGAAAGAGATTATACTTTTGGGCTCTGCCTGCCAATATAAAAATAAAATCAATATCCAAACAATGTATTACAATACAGAGCTGCTCATATTAAACAGACACACCAATACCAATCTTTAAAGGAGGTTAGCATGAGTTATGTATATTCCTTTTATCAGTGTTCCCTAAAAGTATTTGATAAAAAATGAAGACTGGCTGAACATTTACTATTGGGCACATTCTGACTGGGAGCAATATCCTTTTAGTGAACTCTGGGTGGCTTTTTTCTTCCATGAACAAACTGAACCTTTGAGATAAGTAAGAAATCTCAGATTATAGGATGGAATGATTTAGAACTGGGCGGGGGAGGAATGGGGGCAATTTAAAGCCCTTTCCCATCTCCTTCTGCTCTGTTCCAGATTCCCCCTCCAAACCACTTTAGTCCTTGTGGGGTTCTGGATACACATTTACCCTCTCAGAGTAGGTCTTCACCTCTTGAAGGAAACAGCCATCTGGGACATGTTACGTGCATTAGGGGGTATGCATTTGGCTGTATCCAAGCCAGAAAAATACCCAAAATATACCTCATTGGTATTTTCTTGACTGAATACAGATCAGTCTATTTTTGGCTATCTGATACAGTTGTTCCCAGGTAATCCTGAAAATATTCAGGATTATATGGGAATGCTGGATGGTCACAGTCAAAGGGCATTTAAAGGGCTCTCAGTCCCTTTAAATGCCTTCAGAGTTAACTATTATCTTGGAGAAGGCATTTAAAGGGGCGCCTTCCTCCCCTCCATTGGAAACAATGGAGGATGGGGGAAATTTCTTTGGGGGCCCATAGAATTGGACCCCCTGGTCCAATATTTTTGAAACTTCTTTTGAGTTCTTTTGAGGAGAGGCAGCAGTAGCCATGCTGCAAATCTGTTGCATCTACCTCAAAAAACAGGCACCCAGTCCCCTGGATATCCCTGGATCTGACTATAATGGTCCCCATAGGGTATAATGGAGCCAAAAAATGTTAAGATTCCCCCAGACCCCTACATCTGAATACTGTGCTGGTATTGGGATTCAGGAATATCAGGAATTATCAATATTTTCCACCATAGTGGGCCCAAGTTACGTAATACTTTAGTAGCTGAAAATTGGAAGTATATGAGCTCCAAAGCAGTATGAAACGTTCACATGACCATGGAGAGCCTGCACCAAATTAAACCAACCTGCTTGTCTCCTTAGTTTTACAAAAGCCAGCTGGCATAGTTTTTTAAAAAGCAAAAATTAATTCCAAACTCTCTCTGCAGGATCCTGGAGAGCAATTCTTGCTTTTCTCAGTGCAGCTATGCTTCTCAACCACCTGGCCTTACTCCAGTATGGAGACCCCAGTAAATGGGCAAATAAAATTTCCTCCTTTCAGATCAAGGAAAATCTCTTTGGAGCGCTGCAGCCCTCAAGTGGCTATTTGCAGTGGTTTGAATTATGCAACCTTGGCTTAGAGTTATAATGATAAACTTAATTCAGCCTTCAGACTTGCGGCTTAGGAACAGTATGCTCTCTCCAGTAAATTTGGTGCTAATGTTTCCCAACTGAAGGACTTTTGAGAAAACAAAAAATGCTTACCTGTGGCTGATGGTTTGTGTGTATGTATGTCTATGTGTTTAGTATGGTCCAACCTTAATTACTCTTATGGGTAACTGACCAGGCTAGTAGGAAATTCTTCATAAGCTAGGCTATAGACCTTAGGAGAGAACCTTCTGACTGACTGGTAAAAATAAGAGAAACCAAGGAAAGAGCTGTGCACAAAGATGCTGAAATTACAAATTGCTAATGTATTAATAAAACAGATCAGAAAGGTACAGACATCCTATATGTATAAACAAATTGTAATGGTCCTAAATAAAGTATATGAAAATGTTAAACTGTTCCAGTAGTAGTATAAATTCTTCTAGTGATGGCTGGTGTAAATACTATAATGACAGTCCAATGAAGGTTCCATATACTGGTAACTTCGTTTCGATATTCTTTCTCAAGAGACAGTAAACTACTACATGTTTCATAAACAGTTGAGATATAGATGTATCAAAAGTTTCCTACAGAAGGAATATACAATTCATATAAATGGGCAACCAGTCAAAATTGCTGATGCTTGAGAGTAGTTCCCCAAAAGAAAATTTTGACTGGTTGCCCATTTATATGAATTGTATATTCCTTCTGTAGGAAACCTTTGATACATCTATATTTCAGATGTTTATGAAACCTGTTGCAGTTTACTAAGACTCTTGAGAAAGAATATCGAAATGAAGCCAGGGCTCTTTTTCTAGCAGGAACTCCTTTGCATATTAGGTGACACACCCCTAATGTAGCCAATCCTCCAGAAGCTTCAGAGCTCTTCTTACAGGGGCTACTGTAAGCTTTTGGAGGATTGGCTACATCAGGGGTGTGACTCCTAATATGCAAAGGAGTTCCTGCTAGAAAAAGAGCCCTGGAAGTTACCAATATCCGGAACCTTCGTTGGACTGTCATTATAGTATTTACACCAGCCATCACTGGAAGAATTTATACTACTACTGGAACCGTTTAACATTTTCATATACTTCATTTAGGACCTTTACAATTTGTTTATACATATAGGATGTCTGTACCTTTCTGATCTGTTTTATTAGTACATTAGCAGTTTGTAATTTCAGCATCCTTGTGCACAGCTTTTTCCTTGGTTTCTGCTATTTGATGTGTATTGGTAAAAACATGAGGCATGTAAAGTTATACACAGGTCATCGCTCGTCTTAGTGCAAATTCAACTACCTTATGCTGCCATACTTACCGGTGATTAGAAAGCATCCAAAACAGGAGCAAGGGTAGGGACTCACATGTGTGAGACACATGCAATGTCACACCATCTCTCCCGCTTACCCTAATTACATTCTGTGGGGTGTTCGAGGATGGGTGAAGGGTCAGTGCACCCTTGAGCCTTAGAACCAAGGATCCTTACCTGACATAACAAGCTAACCTTGCAGATGAGACTCCTCCTGGCATCCATTCCCAAGTTTCCTCCCATAATCACTACCAACTGATTCAATGGAAGAAATGAAAGCAGTGTCATACAGTAGCTCAAAGCATCTAGTGGTTACAGAAACCTTCCAGAGGTTCAGGTAGGACAGTGACCCCCAACATGGTGCCCAGACTTGGCACAGTACCGGTCAAGCTGGTGCCTACTTCTCTTCTTTTCCAAAATCAAAGAACCAATCCTGGCTTTCCTGTACTTCTAAAGGAGCAGGGGTGCTTCAGAAGACCCAGGTGGCATCACTTTGGGATCCAAAAAGAGCATCCTTTTGGAAATGGCTCCCAGAATAGGATGCATGGCTTGAAACCTCCCAACGTTCTAATTCACCCCCATGACAGCCATTTTGTGATTGCTTCTGCCTTCCATTGCAGATACTTTGTTGTGGCATGCACTACCCTCTCTCAGGATTCCAAAAGTGCCTCAGGCTCAGTGAGAAGACTGAAGATCCCTGAGCTACAGAGCACATCTCAGTAGTATAGGGCAAACCATTTGCTCAGTTAGGGACAGTGTGTGGATCCTCAGCTCGTTCTTAGAAAGTTAAAATATATCTCAGGGACCATGTCAACAAGGGAAAGAGGCTTATGAATAATTCCCTCAGGATGACAATGATGAGAGTCATTCAATTTTGTCTGCTAATGTGCCCTTCATAGCTTAGACAGTGCAGGATATTAACCTACAACAGAGAACAATAGACAATTCTGCTGGCATAAGGAAATGAAGATAATGTTTCTCTTGTTCAGTCTGTGTTTGCATTGACTAAGAAGACCTTTAAAAGAAAAGCAATCCACCATTGTAGGTCTCAGTGGTTAGAAAAGAACAAGAAGGGAGAACACCTCCATTCCTATGTAGCCCCACTTGCCTTAATTGTTGCTAAGTAGGGATCGGTCTTGACTTTGACGCACCGCTGTTGATGGATTTCCCTACAAGAAGCCATCCTGCCAGTTTGCCCATGTGAGCAAACTAGCTCAACTTCAAGGTTTTGGGGGGGTCAGGGCCCTGGCACCTTTTACCAGTTATTAATTCATAGAAGCACCTGTGGCATGTTGATGTTGCTGTGGTGTTGATAAATACAATTAGAGAATCAGTACTTTGGGATCTCTTGCTGAAGCTGTGATTCCTTCCAGAAACCCCTTTTGCATCCAAATCCACACATAAGGAAAGTTTAACAAGACAAATAGGATGAGAATGAATGATGAGGTGAATGTGATGATCATTGTAATATAAGATGAACGAGTGCAACCAATAGAAGTTTTAGCAGCAAAGAAAACCGCTGGCATTTCTGCACAATCTTTTCCTTATTTCAAGCATTTAGCAATCAAAGGTGATGTAATTTTATATGTTACATGCCCATTTGGTCTCCACTAAATATTTGATCCACAAAGATGTAGGAGAAAAATTGCGCTGATACAGCTAAAGATCTATAGTATTATTACGCATCATGATTGTTACTTACCATCTGTATCACACCTACATTGTGCTAGGAGCTGCACTGAAACTGAATGACATAAGCAGCCATCTTGTAAACAAAAACATATTTCAATTACGCTTGGAACAAATTAGAAAACAGGGTGGAAACTGCCACAGAGCAATTCTACACCCTACAAGGAAGATGGCTACCCCTCAAATGTCTAACTATAAGAAATACATTTAACATGGTTGAGCAACAAACCCCACTTCATTTGTAATAGATGAGATTCCACCTCACACCTTCCATTTTAGATATGAATTGGATCTTTAAAATCACTTACAAAATTCCATTAATGAGGAATTATCTTTTACCTGTAAGATTTTGTACCTAGCCATGAGGGTACTGACATGACAGTGAAATTAATGTCACAAATGTCTTTCATACATATTCAACTATCGCAGTGCCTTCACAGATAATATCATGCCACCCACCCACAAAGTTATTTCTTTTATACCCTGCCTTTCTTCTATGGACTTTCTAACTGGCATACATGAAGGTCCCTGGCCCCAACTAGACCAAGAGTTGTTTATCAGGTTGCTGCATTGTGTACCTACAGACCACACCTTAAGATGTAGGAATTTTGCACTTGGGGGCAAGATTTGATCCTGGGAACATACAAATGCTTCCTCTCCAATATAGACTTGATCACATGATTTTTTTAATTGACTTGACTGTCCCATAGTATACTGTCCTTACACGTGCCTGCAATACCAACGCTGTTATGCAGAGGAAGGCAACGGCAAACTCCCTCTGAAAACCCCATGGGCTCAACATAAGTCAGCTGTGACTTGACGCCACTTTCCACCACCAATGCCAGTGCAGGAATGCACATCTGGCATGCAGCAGCAAAGCCAAACCATTGTGATGCCCCGCCCTATTACGAATCTTTCCTTTGAAAAATTTTGGAGGCTCCAAGCTCCTACTCTCCTGGGTTAGAATTTACCTCTTTCCACTAAAAAAAAAGTCAAAGTCAAACAGCAGCCAAGTCTTCACCTCTGTCCATTTTGTGTGGGTGTGGATGCTAGTATGCCAGTGTACTCTGAAAGTATGGGCATGAGGTACAACTGAGACTAAATTTAATCGTGTAGGAATTCTCATAAAGCAACTTTGAACAATCATGTCCAAGCATCCCAATGGTCTCATTTCTTAAAAAAAAAAACTTACCATATTTTAAAATACATTTTCAAAAGGCAGAAGGAAAGCTAGAAGTTGGATTCATAGATAGATAACAGGCATCTAGTTCTTTTAATGTTTTGATTTGGCAGCTTTGCCGCCTATTATTTTGTGCTGATAAATGACCAAGAGCAGATGGTGCTGTTCTGACTCATTCTGTGCAGATGTAAAGAATTCATTAGCAACTACCAGAAGCACATTCCAGTCGCATTTGACTGTTTTCTACTTTTCTACCAGGATTAACAAGAGCGAGTATCTGCAAACTATTTTGGTTACTTCTGGCTTCAGGTACCAAATGAGAAGATACCAAATAGGAGAAGTCTTTGGTCTGTTTCACTAATATCTGTATGCCTGTACTAAATAAAGAATCCATGCAGTGAGAAATGTACCTCTGTAAATAAAGTTAAACACACATAATGAAGTGGGAAAAAAGTCTTTATTAAAATGCCTTTGAGATGTGTAGCTAACATAGCTCCACTTTTAGTCTGGCCACACTCTGGGTTGCACTCTCCACACCACTGCTATGCAGAAACTTTGTTTTGTGCAAATGTCCTAGTAGGGCGCTGACTTGTGTCATAGCAAACCAAAGATAAAGATACCTTTCACTTCTTTCATTGTGTTGCAAACATTATTTAAAGTTTGCTTGTTCTATATACATCACCTGAGCCTTTATTGTCTCAAGGACAATTAGCTGTGGTACCTTTGCAAAATGCACTGAGGAGTCAGTGCACAAGTAGTGGCCGCCAGAGATCCCAGGATCCTGTCAACATCCATCATGATAATTGGGTCAAAATGGTCTATAAGCATATCATAGGCATATATTCCAGGAAGCACTCAGATCAGAGTGCATTTGTGTTATTTGATCAGTGGAAAAAGTCCTCACCCATGCTAACTGCTAAAATTATGAGGCCATATTAATGAGCCATTGATGTACATCATAAACCAGTCATTGACTTATGGCACCTTCTTTGTTGCTCCATCTAGATCTGTCTGCAGCTTTTGATATAGTAGATCAAGCTATCCATGACTGAGTCCAACATTCTAACTACTACATCATTTTGCTCCCTTAGTTTGCTGTCCAAGAACAAAAGTTATTTCAGTGCCACAATCCTGCGGAGACCTCCAAAGACGCAGTGTTTCATGGTTTCATTCAGATCAGAAGTAAGGGCAGCCAAGTTGGAACACCACTAAGATAAACTGATCTTTACTATAGAACAGACTGTGATCGTATTAGTTTAGGAAGTGATAAACATACAGGCTGTCCAGGGACGACACTAAGTGAGAGATAAAATAAAAAAAGATTGATACAACATGGTATGTTCTGGTTCCCTCTTGCATATATGCTGATGAAGCAACTCCACAACATGAGGTGTAGTCTTGGCATAGCTGGAAAAAAAAATGAAACCGGGGGGGGGGGGGAGGGGGATTCAGCCCCATATGTTATAGCCAGCTGCAGTGTGATCTAGTCCTCACAGCCAACCACTCAGACAACAACTGACATTCAGAACAAGCTAAAGTATCCACACTATACAGCTTCTGGAATTCTTGCTCCTGCCTCCCATATCGGGAAAGACACATTAAGAATCTGTGTTCAGAAACAAATAGATATTGCTTTATGTATGTTCATACAGATTCATATGTCTATAGCCTCATAAGGGGCTCAGTACTATTCTTAAACTTTTTGCTTGATTTTTGTCTTTAAATACGCCAGTATTTTCTTTTACCATTATTGAAAGAGAAAATACTCAGGTATTTAAAAACATGCTCAATAATGAACTCTTAAACATATACATGGAAGACTCCCTCAAAATCACTTACTTCCAAATAAATGCATTTGATTTAGCAGTATACTTTGAAGAATTCTGAGGTCAGAGTACATATCCTAAATATAGTACTCTTAAGTACTGAAAACCCGTACATAAGTTTTCATACGTATATCTTGCATAATATATTCTGCTTTCAGAATTCCAATTTTCAAATAATTTAGAATTTTTTGTAGCCAGGACAGAATGGTAAAAAGGGAATGAAGGAAATGACATTATACTTAGGGATATATGAGCCAGTAAAATAACAGAGGTTGGTCTGAGTCTCTGTCCTGACCCTAGACATAACTTAATTTTTCTCCAAAGTATGAGGACCAGAAACCGTTGTATTTTAAAGTATAACCTAGGGGAAAAAATTTAATACCACATACTAGAATCTGTATTTATACACTGAATGCACAGACAAGAATACCACTATTCCAAACTTTAAACAAATTTGCTTGCAAAAACTACATGCATAGTCTCCCATTCATAAAACTGTCAAGCACACCTTTGTTTTCTGTCCTGCAATCTGTCCTTCACTTTTCAACAAACTTTCCCCCTTCTTACAATACCACAACACAGGTGGAATTAATGATTTTAACTGCAGTGAAATGCCAAACGAGTGAATGAAAAACACTGTGAATCCTAGATTAGGGTTAATTCATTGGGTTGTAGATCATACAGGGAATCATAAAACTGATTCTCATTTATGAATCTAATCTGTTGTATAAAATTCTTGTGAAGAACAGTGATAAAAACAACAAGAGTTGGTAATAAAAAATGGCATCTCTGCATTGAGTTCTCACTCCCACCCCATTTATAATGTCTGGTTTAACTTACTCTCATATCCTTATATTGTTGACTGTTATGGGGATGTGTAGGTATGGAGAAGAGTCACATGATTATGCTGTCAGCAGACTGAGTGAGGTGCACTATGACAATGCAAAGAAGGAAGGGAAATTTCCCACAGGGCTGCCATGCTCAGCTGAAGGCCTGTGTCCTTTTCAAACAAGTAGTTCCATCCACAGCAGCTATGTTTTGGTTTCTTAAAACTAGAAAAATATGAAGTAAGTAATACCATGTGATGCCTGGCGTCGTCCTTACCATCTGCACTAACCTACAGTGCCAGCAAAACCCTCTTGCAATCTCAGTCTGTCCTTGTGTTGTACCAGCATAGTCACAGTAATTCTCTAATGATACAGTAAAACTTGGGAGTCCATTAGTAAGCTAATTTACACACAAAACAAAGGAAAAACCATTGGTCACTCTCATTTTTACCAGACATAACACAAACATTGTTCAGAATATGATTTTTATCATTCACTGGAGTGCAACACTCTACAAGTCTATGATTGTCAAATGAGATTCAACTCAAACATTCATAGGGAGAGTAAAGTTATTTTATTAAATCATGCACATCACGTGTGTTAGTGCAAATAGTTCAATCTGTACTCCAGAAATTCTATTGGTTTTTATATCTTTACAAAATAGATTTAAAACAATTATTTACTTTAAAAATGTAATTCTGAAGTTAAGCATTTTCAGAATAATATTTGCAATAACCTATATACAAGAGGTACTGTGTACCACTGGCATGTGTGTGTTTTGTGGATAGGTGGCAGCTTCCTGTAACTGAAAAGAATGAAATGAACAAAAATTATATTTTCTAAGAGTCTGTGGTCTAACATTCCCTTAAATCTAGTGATCTTCCCATTAACAAATCCCAAATAGCTTCAGACAGAACCATTAAAGGAAAATGACCCTCAAAACCTCCAAGGTGAATCATAAACTAAAAAAAAAATCTATTTAAATATTCAACTAGATTTGTGGATTGCCATTAAACCCTCTAAACCACTGGAAGTTTTGCTAAGAAAACTTTCCTAAGAATTACCCATCAGCTGAAACATTTCAATTATCATTAGCACTTCTTTTTACATCAGTATAGACCTTAATGAACAGAGCTGTTTTGCTGTGCAAGCCAACACTTGATTCAGGTTTTAATTAGAGCTGCCCCCATTCTGGAGTCAACATGTACAGGGGGCATTAATGTTAAGGCCATTTGAATTGTGATGTAAAGCTTCTAATTGTTGACAGCACATTCTTTCAGCTTAAGTTGTTGCATAGAGGACCAATTAGGTTATTTTAACCTGCCAGAAAGCTTACCCATTTTGGATTTTTTTCCATCTTCCCTTCCCCTAAAAATAGAAGCACTCAAGCACTTCGCATAATGAAGTTATGCCAATGAAAGTACAATTAAATAGACAAACATTTTCCCAGTTCAGTTTTGATAGTAAGTGACTGGAAAAAAATCATTTCTATAATGTGATATGTGAAAAATATGTTGAGTTTTATAGTGTCTATATACATGAGATTTAATAAATTACATTCAAACTAAAAGTTGGATCACTGCACTATGTCCATCAGAAAAATTTTGCTCCCAGAAAACCCTTAATTCACTCAGGCACACACATGCACACACCTGCACACAAGAACAGTCTAGATGGATGCTTCCCATTCCATTGCTTCTAGAGCTCTTTAAGGCTGGCAATGAATTATACTCATTCCCAAGTCATCAATAAAATAGGACCTGCACTGAAGAAAAATATTTGTTTCCGTCCAAAGACTTGGAAAAAGAAATTGTTCCCCATAGCTCAGTGACTCACAGCAAGTAAAAAAATTGGTATGTTAATGTACAAATAAAGTCAAACTGAAAGGCACTGAGCACACTGCATCTGCTTCCAAGTATTTAAAGGATATTTGGCATGGGTAACCCAATCAGGAAAAAAAATGCACTGCTTTCGCTCTGGCAATCAGATTCTAAAGTAAAACACCCCCACACACCTAACCATTATAAATAATTTGGTACCAAGAAGCCTACTTTAGGCCACCATAACAGTATTTAGAACCCCAACATACTATTTTAAAGAATTACATGAAATTGTAAGCAACGGTATTGCTCACGATAGAATGAAGTAATAATTTTATTCCCTCTTTATAGACAGATAACGTTTTGTACAGCTTAAAGCAAATGACCCTACTGCTGTTCGGAAGCCAAACTCTGTGGTATTGAGAGGTAAAAAGGAAGAGAATGAAATCTGGTTTTCCCCCAGTGTGTGAATGATGCCAGCTTCTAAAGAGAGGACGGTGTATGGATTCAACAACAGTTCTCATGGAGAAGCTCTGGTTAGGCCTGGGTACAGCACCATGGCTGTCACAGCTACCAAAGCTGCCATCACAGGCATCCAAGGCCATTGTCTCTGTGTGGAGAAAAAGACAAGAATCAACATCTCATTTGTTGCAGCGGACACTAATTACTTAACCCCTTTGGTTCTCGTCATCCCTATAATATTTCTTATGTGCTCTTGCGTTTGAAAAATTTCGACTCTGGGCACCAAGGGGGTTAAGTTCATCCAGGTGAATGAATTCCAATGGACACAAGTCTCCGTAATCCATCTTCATCAGTACTGCCTTTCATAGTTGCATAATTTCAGTCTCCTTTTCATAACAACATATGCCCGAGAATCTCTTGTATCTTTGATTCTGCTAACAGCATTTATTGTTTGTGCCAAAGTATAGCTCAGATGCATGCCATGCCGAATTTGGAACTGCTCTTCCACATCCTCCAGTACCTTAGTTCAATGAGGTCAAGTACACCTGCTCACTTGATTCAAGTTGACAATGCATGATAAGCTTTTCTGGCCTAGGTTGAATCCCAGTCTTATATAAAAGAATGTTAACCTTGCACGTAGTCCTCATTCCACCTTTTCACAATTCTGAAGTATACAATTTCAGACAGAGGGTCACAATCACACAGAATGCAGTTTTGCATGGCACCAGAGATTACTGCAAACTTGAAGCTGGAAATACAAAACTCACCAGCTGTTCTCTTCAACCACAGTAGTTAAAAATAAAGGCTTTAATATTCAGAGAGGAATGTCTGAATTAGTGGAGGGTAAAAAGAAAATAAAGGGCCAATTTCACATATGCAAGCTCTTCATATTAAGTTTAATTAAGCAGTTAAATTGTCTTTCAGGCCCTCATTCTGAAGCATCATATGACCCATTTTGCTAAAGACAAACTTTTGTTAGAAAAGGCACAGTCAAACAGTTATGTTACAATAGGACACTGTTAGCACTAGCACAAGGAAAACAGACAGATGTTAAATGATTAGTTGTTTGCTTGGCTTGCCAATATTACAAATAATGGCTCATTACATGAAAGGTTTGTGTCAGGTAAATAAATACCTGCTTTTCACCATGCACTATTTTACAAAAATGGCACAAACAGGTGAGAGGGACGAACATACATGGACTGAATAGTGCTTATAGTACCTTTCTCTACCACAATGGGCTGTAACACCAAAACAGGAAAGCCAGGATTAGGCCGATGAATACGGCTGGGACGGGTGGTAATATGGAAGGCTAAAGGGAAGGGAAGGGATATTAAAATCATTTTGTGCTATTAAAAAATCAACCAGATAAAGATGATTTAGATGGGGGAGACTTCAAAGAGAGTTTTGTTTCATTTGAAACATTAAAGACATTCTAACACAACACAGCTAATCTGGTATACAAAGTTAGTACACCACTGTACTAAGGAAACACGGAAACTGAAAATAAATAAGGGACTCTTCCTAAGGACACTCTCACTTGTCATATGCAGCTTAGTATTTGGGGCAAAACAAGGCTTAAACTCATTTTGCATTTCAGAAACATTCCTCTGATGACAGAAGCAATCATGTACAATATGCACAACTAACTGAAGGGTTTATCATTATCTGAATATCCTGAATCTGTTAAATAACAAATTTTCATTAATCTTTAGCCCTTTGATAGTACTCTTTGTCACAAAAATTTGGCAGTATCCAACCATTCCATGCATGGAATGTTGAGTTTATCTGCATTCCTCTCCATTCGTTCAGTCTCTTTCAAACCCCAGGGAAGATCACTCCTAGAGTCAAGGAACTTGCACAGAGGGATAGCTGCATGAATTGGTTGGACTGCAGTGATGAAAGACGAAGAGCTGGAATCATTCCTTCTATACCTCCAAAGAAGAAGGGTTCAATTTCATTCCTTTGTTCCTCTTCACTCAAGCCCTCAGAACCTCATGGTTGTTGCTCTGCACAGAACCTGTGACCCCATGAATGATTGGAAGAGGCTCCACGAATAAAGAGGAATGTAGGAAAAGATCCATGCATAAATGGTTGGCTACTGTCTACTTTTACCTTTTCCACTTATCACTTAAACTTGTGACAGCACATAAACTCTGTAGCCAAGAGAATTTTGAGTTAGTACTTCAAGGATACCTCTTTGCAAGCCAAAGTTCAGGTGGTGTAGAACATTTTTCTGAAGACAAAAAAAGCAAGTCTTTGCATGCTTCATGCCCTAGTTATATCAATGGTACTACCACAGAGCATGTTCGCATCAATTTTTCCACACAGCTGTTATTCTGTGTGTGCTAACAGAACTGAGCATCTTTTTGGCATCTGTGCACCTGAAACAGATTACAGACAAACTACTCAAGATGCCTTGGAGCTGTAGTCGGTGGGAAAACTGTCCTAGTCACATCCTTGTCTATCATCCAGCAATGCCAGATGTTTACATGGGATGAAAGTGCAATGGGATGTTTTGCCTCAAGAAAGAGAATGGGAGGTACTTAAGTAAACAGTTACAGATAACAGTCTGTGCTAAAGGTGTAGGTGAGGCATGCAGTGTACTGTGAGAGTATCAGCACAGCATAAATGTAAAGTGGCCTAGAGTGTATAGAATGGGGAACATTTGGCTCTGTGAATGTCCATCCAAATCTGAGGGGGGAAAAGAACTGGGACTCAAGATGAGAACCATATAAATTCAACTCCTTGCCCTCAATGATGATGCTTATGACTCAGCAGGGATTAGTCCTCATCTCCTCCTGTGCTAGATCCTACTGACATAACACATGGGAAAACAATCCCATGCTGTTAATACAGGCTCATCTGCTCCCACATAGCATCCTCATATGAATAATAACAGCCGTCACACTAAATGGAAGTTTACAGTGATAAACACACAGAAACGCAATATCCAACTGCCCCGAATCACAGATACAAGAATGACTGGGGAAAAAAAGATGCCAGCAAAACAAAAATCAACCAACTTTTGTCAACAAAATGTTTTTAACACAAAATACGTACTATATGGTAACAAAATACTTTATGAACCATGATGATTCTGCACTGGCTTTAACTGGGCAGAAATGATGGCTCACACCTTGCAAAAATTTACAGTGCTAAATTTGTAAACTCCTGATCAAGAGCCTACTGGTCAAAATGTACTGAGAATTTAAAGATTTCTATGTACTAGAAATTTGACATTCTGGTAACTGCCTTTTCACTCTAAAGGAATCAATTTAAAGAAATCCATTTGTTAAAATTAAATGAGATAAATAAAATTCCTTGTCAGGTATTTACATATTTTCTTTCATTCTCTACAAATGACAGTTCAGTACAATTCTTCCATCAACTGATAACAAACCTTTTGCATAACATTAAGAAAGCTTAAAAAGTAAAAAACAAAAAAACAAAAACAGAGACAATTCACATGACCCTTTGATGCCATGGTAACTGTTTTTATCCATGTACGTTTGCATACCACACCCAGGATAGGCTGGCTTTTAACACTCTTTATAATTTTAGTTTGTTATGAATGAACGTAGAACACTGATCTGGGTTTAGTGAAGTACTTTGTGGCTAGTTCCCATATTAGTCGATTAGCTTTATGATGTTAAGTAGAAGTCAAAATTAAACAAAGTGCATTATTTTAATAGACTCAAAAGGATATGTGCATTTGCTCCCAACTATGTATGACTATCTGAAGATACTGGATTGGATCCAGCACAGTATTTCCTCAGCTGCAAAGACTTCCTCCCATAGAACATGACTTGCATCCACCAACCCCCGTCATCTTAAAATACCCTCCTCCCTGAAATCCTGCTCCTAGGAGAGCAAAAACCTCCAGGAACAGGGGCTTGGAGGGTATTTCACACTGCTGGTTTTTTTCATGCTCCGTAGGTGGAAGTCCATGCGGCCATGTAAACGCTGGATCTAACTCACTGAATATTGGCTTGGAGCCATGGTCAGACACACCTTTAGTTTTTAATTCCTCATTCTATTAATTTGAAATAATATATTTCTTTTTGCAGGCCAAATTTCTTTTATATAAAAAGGTTAAAATAAAAACATGTGCCTATTGTGAGCTTCAAACTGAAGCAAGACTTTCTCCTAGCATATAGAACTGGCACCTAATTCTGTTATTCGTACTACATAACCACAGTTATCAGCATTGCCTTGATATACATGGCTATCAATAAACAAAGAAACCAAAACAGCATAAACATTATTTCTTTCCTTTCCCTTACCGATCAAATAGAGGTTATTCACCAAGGATCTGCATTCAAACCAAATTAACTGTTATAAAGAACAACCCAACCTCCTCACTACGTTTTCCCAAATCAAAATTTTAACAGGAAAGTTCTCTCAAGTCAACTACTGGGGAGCCAATTACCATACCTTTACCTCTTAACTGAAAAGATGCAGAAGGACTTTTGTAACAGGAAGCGTATCAAAAACAAGAGTAAGAAGAAGAAGAAGAGATTGGATTTACACCCTGCCCTTCACTACCCGAAGGAGTCTCAGAGCAGCTTACAATCTCCTTTCCCTTCCCCTCCCCACAACAGACACCCTGTGAGGTAGGTGGGCTGAGAGAGTTCTGAGAGAACTGCTTGTGAGAGAACAGCTCTGAATGAACTTATGAACCCAAGGTCACACCAGCAGCTGCATGTGGAGGAGTGGGGAATTAAACCTGGTTCTCCCAGATTAGAATCCATACTCCTAACCACTACACCAAACTGGCTCCATTTAGATCTAATTTTTTCAGTAAAGTAAAATCTTGGGAACTAGTTACTTTATTTTCAGTTTCTACTGATCTGATATCTTCCATTTACAAAATACGTTTTCAACTGGTGGTAAAAACTGTTTTAGGTCTTATCTCTGTCTTCTTTACATCTCCATATATCATTTCTAATCAACTAGTGATTAAGGAATGAAGCTGAAAAAACTAAGCTACCAATTCAAACTAATTGAATATTATTACTTTGGAGAAAAGTTTTTTTGCAACAAAGAGCGGCAAAATTACTACCAAATTGTTCTGGATACTTCCTGCAATAGGATGTTACTTTGAATGTTGAGACCCACTTGAACTGAACTGGGAATGAAGTTTTACATGGTTTAATGCAAAACCCATATGGATTATGTGGGGAAAATCCATGAATATAAGACTTAATCTGCATATATTATACATTCCAGTAGATTATTTTCACATTTATTCCTCCATGAGTATTCGCCTATAGGCGAATGGTTTTATTAGAATTAATCTTGTCTGGAAGTGCATATACAATGTACTGAAATATGTTCCAAGGGGAAAGCCGTGGATAAGAACACCTAGTGGAATTTGTTTGCATTGTAGGTACTTTAGTTATATTTCTATGGGTATTATCTTTCACAGTGCTCTTTCCTTTATGGTTGAATTACCTTAAGAATTTATTATAGTGGAAAACAACATATAAGCTTATAAAATAAATATTTCAGTATTTAGAAAAGCTTTTCTAAAATCTGGTTTTATGGGGCCTATTTCACTGTATGTACTCAACTGCAAAGCAGGAAATGGCAATTACAAAATTGCTCTAATATTATAACAGAGTTTTCAGACATTACGGGGGTTAAAAGCTGTTATTGTTCACTGAATCATTCTTGGACATTTTCAAAAATAAAATACAAAAAAATACAATTCTGCCTACTGAGTAGGACACTGGCATATCCATTCTGAAGCAAGATGCCTGTGTAATTATACGTAGTGAAATGTCACTGGCCAGAGTCAGATATTTTAAAGGAGCTCAAGCTCAGAAATACATGGACCACATGAATGCTTTGTGCAGGGGTGATTCATGTATACACGATGTAACAAAACCTTCTCCTGTATATCTAACAAACATATGACCTCATAACAAAATGAAATAGCCAAAAACTGAAGCACACATTTTACCAACTTACATGGTTTCCTTTTTCTTGTAGCAGCTTCAGGCTGTCTTTACACTGTTTGAGTTCATCTGTGATTGATTGTTTTTCCTGCTCAGTGATCTCAAACTTCAACTTCAGCTCTGTGAGTATGGTCTGTGTTTTTTCATACTGAAGACAAAGAAAAAACATTTCTACAGACCCATTTAATAGAAGAAGATAAAGTAACTTTGGGCTTTATTTTTTAAAACTGCCAGAAAGTGGATCACACAGGTTTTTAATATTGATATTTTAGGGCAGCAAATTAGTTTATGGTATATTGTAACCCAGAAAATGCTTGAATGCAAGTTGCTCTCCTCAACACTAAAGCACCTTATTTATGAGTTATGAATAAGATTTAGTAATTAATGTTATCTTTATTTATTGTGGTGATTTACTTAAAGTAAATGAAATGTCAAGGCCCATAAGAAGAACCTCTCAAGATAGAACCAGACTATTTGTCCCTTGCTCCCCCTCCCATCTAGAGATGCCAACTCTGGCTTGTAAAGCCTTGGAGATTTGGGAAAGGTGCCATAGAATCTGCCCTCGAAAGCCAGCATTTCCTTCAGGGGAACTTCTCTCTGTAGTCTGGAAAGCAGTTGTAATTGCAGGAGAATTCCAGAGGCCTTACCTGGAAGTTAGGAACCTTGTACAGGGGGAATGCAATGATATCACTTCACATGATTTCAGTTATTAGAAGGAGAAAAGGAGAACACATTGCACGTGGGTATGCTGTAAAATGTAGTTCTGACTTCATTTCTCTAAGAAAATTAAACACTGGATGCATTCCATTTCTAATACCTGCATTAAACTCCTTGTTCTTTTCTAGCAGATGACCACGGGGGCTGTCTTGGATATATTTTGGGGGAGAAAGGTCAGCTGTAACTATTTTAATAAAACATTCAGAATTATCTGCATAAACCTTTTTCTCACATTTAATTTTGAAGTTTACATGTTACAGAAATCATTCCATGATTCATTTATCTAGAGGAGATAATTCTTTTAAATCAGTAAGAACAAGGAATGCTTAAAAAATCCCCCACTTCCAAATTTTTCCGTGGATTTTTGGGTTTCACAGTACTGGTAATATTTACTGGAATGAAACTCAGTATCAGAATGAGAGGTTCTTCTGAAATTTTATTTCCTAAATGCTAAGACAATTTTCCTAAAAAACTAAGACAATGTATGCCAAATTTTTAACAATTATTTTAACTTATCTTTTACATGGCAGAAAAGCAGTTTTGCTGTTCTCCGAAATACCCCCCGCCATAAAAGATACTGTATCACAAAATCAAGAGAGAAACCATTCAGAATTAATCCCTTGTGTTCCAGAATTTGAGGGGGAGAAAACAGGCTAGTGTTGAAGGTACTTTCATTTCATTAATATTTTTCTTTTGCTTTTATGAGAACATTTATTTATTAAAATGCTTCTATGCTGCCTTTCTCAAGGCAGCTTACAATTATGTTCCTTTGCTAGGGTGGCCAGGCAGGCAACCAACAGAAGAGTTGTGGGGAGAAAGCATCCTGGGAGAAAAAAATTAAAATTAAAAATTATAACAAGGCCTTGCCTACATATAGGAAGTTCTTACCAGAGAGTTCCTGACAATTCCTAGAACTACTTGGAAGTGAAAAAGGGTAGCTCTAGGAATTGCTGGGATATCTGAGGAAAAACCAGAATTTCTTGCAATAGAATGTTTGCTGATTCCTAGAGCTACCCCCTTTCACTTCTAGGTAGCTCTAGGAATTGCCAGGAACTCTATGGTAAGAATTTCCTGTAAGTAAACTAGACATTTTTTCCTTAATTTTCTCTCACTGCAGCTTCTAATGGCTGTAAGCAACAGGATCTCAGGGTAGGGAATCCCTCATCTCCACCAGGAATTTTGCACCATAACCCTGCATAATAGAAACCTCTGCAAAATTAACCTTTTGTGCAAAAATGAATAAATATATATTTTTGTCATAGAAAGGATAAGTTTTGAAGGAATTGTGTGGATTTTTGTTGCACATGATCAATTGCTGTTCTACTGCACTTGCTGTTCTATTGCAGTGAAAAGGCAACAAAAGATAAAAGAATATTCTTCTTTTGAGAATGGGGTTCATTACATTTTAAAAATATGTATTTTAAACTGAAATAAGTAACTGATTCCACATAAGAAAATAGTTCACCAACTCCTCCAAATTCTGTTCTTTTTCTAGAATATAACTGAAGCGAAACCCAATTCATAATGAAGCTGCTGAAAAACAATGGAGCGGAACTGAGGAAATCCGCTCATCCTTATAAGAACATCTGTTCAAGATATGAAATGGTATCTATTCAAATTCCCTGAAGTAAAGTTAGTATTTAAAATAAGTCTAACTGCCCATGAGGCTTTTCTGCTGAAATTACAAAATGATACCATATGTTATTTAATTCAGAATTACTTCCTTTTGGGATTTAGCTTTAGTAATGTTACAACAAAAAATGTTATTCCTAGTTCAAAAGCTGTTTTCCTTTGGATTTTATCAAGACTTTCTTGCAAAAATCCCATCTAAACTCCATGTATTACCAACAATACTATCAAACAGAGAAAACATTGGGCCTAATATGATAAAAGAAATACAGCAATTCCCTGATTTCTTGGATTAAAAAGAGAACTAGGGATCAGCAGCAAGACAGCTAATGTCTTCCTAGGGAACTAAAAGATTAATCTCAGCCTGTTTGAGGAGATTTATGCCTTCACTGTTACATTGCAAAACCCAAGAATTACTTAATCCTTTACTGGAATGCCACCAACAGACCAGACACAACACTGTTTAACAATTTAGGTTAGGATGTTTGTCAAGATTATTCTCAAGAGAACTTCTACAAAAAAAAGTATGGAAAAGAAGTCACCAATGTAATGTCTTAGGTCATCTGGCCAGTGCATCCTTGGATTACTCCGTCCGTACAAGACAGGCTGGAGACTAGCACAGACTCTGCTCAAGGATATGTACCTTGTGGGAACTGACTGCACTGAAAACCCATGAGTTCAGTTACAATAACCCCCTCCCCCCTTTGCCAGCTGTGGTCCCCAGTGTCTGTAACACTTCCATAACAGTACTATTCAAAAACAAAGGAAGTTGACACATCAGCAAATTCAGCATAACCACCTACCTTTAAGGACAGCAAGTGTAATCAGACCAAACTAGCAAAAATACTTATAAAGGGATGAATTATAATTTGGAGACACTTCTTTTTTTATGTATTTGGAAGACTTGTCACATGTGTACATTAATGAAAAACTAAAGCACTTTTTCTTTTACCACTCATAACCAGGTTAAGTTAAGCAAGTCAGTGCACCACCAAAACGTGACCAAATCTTCAAAGTTAATTTGCTAATCAAAGGAGGCCAAAATATTTTGACATTTTCATTTTATAGAAAGCTTACTGCAAGCATTTCAGTTCCACTATATATCACATGATTGTGGCTATTCTTACTGCTACAGCAGGAATAAAATGTAGAGGGGTAAGGGAAATGAATTTAACCTATAAATCCTTTCACACATACAATATCAATATCTATATAAAAGTTGTGTTTTGAAATCCAGACGTAAAGCAATGATTTCTCTGCTAAAACTAGTCACATCAGTTTTGCATGCAAAACAAACAACATTCATATGGAAGCTGAAATGATGGCAAGGGGAAAGACTAAAAGTGTGGTGGAAATGGTCAAGCAGTGTTTCTCCTGTAATGTAAATGAAAAAGTGGAATAATTGCTGAATGTTCTTTCCCTTTGGTATTGTATGCAATCAGATACTTCTGGAAGGCTTCTAACTTTTGCCCTTGCTTTCAAAAAGCTCTGAGTAAAATTATAACCACTCACTCTGATTGCTATGCATTCAAGCAAAATTACTGTCTTGATTACACAGCTAATTTGAACAATATTTCATTAGCTTGTATGATATACAGTTCAGTTTTAAAAAAGCTCAAAGTGTGCTTCAGGAATCATTGTATCTAAAACACTGTCTTTGGTTCACAGAAGAAAGGAATGGCACTCACTTGCTCTTCTCCAGTATTTTTATAAAATTCTATTAACAGCATGAGGCCTAATTTCCATGTTCACCTTTGCCTCATCCAAGTCATGAGATAAATTTTGCATAATCATAACTGACTTGACACAAGGAGGAATCCAAGGAGAGAAAAGAGGGCAAGACCATCAGGAAAAAGCTCTACTATTCATAACAGAATTTTTTTTTAAAATCCACTGTACTAAATTTCAACTAGTTTCATAGTCTACTTAATTTACTCAGTTTTGAGTAACCATACAGAAAAATTTCATGCCACATAATCTCAACTGGGATTTTTTGTTCTTGTGTTTAGTTATTTACCATAAATTGTAAGGCAATTTAGTTATTTACCATAAATTGTAAGGAGTTCAGGGGCTTGCCTTACAATGGCTTACCTCCTTTCTCCACGGTCAGGGACAAAGGGTGGCATTAGGGGAACAGCTCTCCCAGAGATACCCACTAGAAGATGGGAGAGCCAGTTTGGTGTAACGGTTAAGTGCACGGACTCTAATCTGGGAGAACCGGGTTTGATTCCCCACTCGTCCACTAGCACCTGCTGGATGACCTTGGGCAAGCCATAGCTCAGGCACAGTTGTTCTTGAAAGAGGGCCAGAGCCTTTTTGGTAGTGGCTCCACAGTGGTGCATGAACTTCCAGAAGAGATCAAGGTCCTGCAGGACCTCTTACAGTTCCACAAGGCCTGCAAGACGGAGCTCTTCCACCAGGCTTTCAACCAGGAGCCGCCACCATTATTTGGTCAGTACACCATCTATGATTACTAATACCAGGGCTCCGTTGGGGCCGGAGCACAGCTCCGGGAAAGAGGAGCGGGGGGGGGGCGGGCACTTAAGAAAGCCCCCCCCCCGCTCGCTCTTCCCAGGCTGCGGCAGGCCCCCGCCGGCCGGGGAAGAAGCCCCCCTCCCCCACTTCCATGGCAGCAGCAGCAGCAGCTCCCCCCGAAGCAGGCTTTTTGCTCGCGGGACTCCCCACCGCTCCGAGGGAGCGCTTATTTAACTCAGGCTTGAGTCCCGCCGCCGACTGCAGGTGAGGCTCGACAAGCGGGGCTGCCCGCGGTGGAGAGATCTGGCTGGGGCCCGCGGCGGCAGTTGGCGCTCCTTCTGGCAGGGGCCAGGAGCCACCAGGGCCGCTGCGGATGAGGGCCAGGCTGCCTCGCTGCAGAGCCGACCCTCCCGGTTCCGACCTCCTCCTTGCGGCCCCGCCCCCCTCCCGAGCGCCCCCTCCCGCCCCCCCGCCGGTGGGACAGAGGGACGGGCGACCACCGCTCAAGAGCCTTTCTTTTGGTGCTTTAATGAAGAGGGGCTGGGAGCCGGGTGGGTGAGGGGCGCGGCTCAGTCCTCGAGGAGGGCCACCAGGTCCCGCTGCAGCTGGGCGAACTCCACCTCGGGCAGGAGGCACTGGCGGATGAGCCTCGGTGAGCGCCTCGAAGTCCGCGGCCGTCTTGACAGGCAGGTAGGCGGCCAGCTTGCAGAGGGCCATGTTGAAGGCGGCCCCCTTCTTGGCGCCGAAGCAGGCCCGGCAGGGTCAGAGGAGGATGCGGAGACCCGGGCGGGCGGGCGTCCCCGCCGGCCCCTCGGGAGCGGCCCCCCGCGTGGCGAAGAGGTTGTGAGAGACCTCGCGGCGGGCCAGGTGTCCAGTGAGGCGGCAGACGCGGCGGGCCAGCTCGCCCAGCCGCCCCCCGTCGCTGTAGAGGAGGAGGCCCAGCGCCAGGACGCCCCTCTCCAGCAGGTAGAAGCTGGCCTGGGGCTGCAGGGGCCAGGCGGGCGCCAACTCGACGCGCAGCTCCCAGGGCAGGTAGTAGGCGTGCAGGTGGAGGTGGTTGACGGAGGTGTAGGCGCCCAGGCTGTTGAAGCCCACGCGGAAGCCCGGGTGGCCGCTGAGCAGCACCGCCTCCAGGCCGGCGCCGAGGGCCCCCTCCGTCAGCACCTGCCGCAGCCCCAGCGCCGGCTCCGGCAGCAGCAGCACGTGGCCGGACTCCAGCGGGCTGACATTGATGGCCACCGCCACCAACCCTGAAAAGAAGAAGCCCCTTCCCTCCCCCCCAGTGAAGAAGCCGGGCCCCAGTGGCATGAAGCCACTCGGACCCAAGCAAGGGAGGGGAGGAAAAGCCGGCCCCATTGGGGTGAGAAGCGTCTCTCCCCCCCTCCCCTCTCTCTCCCCCCACCTACCTACCTACCTTCCTGTTCCTTCCTTCCCCTCTCCCTTCCTTCCTTCCTTCCTCTCTCTCTCTCCCCCCCACCTACCTACCTTCCTGTTCCTTCCTTTCCCCCTTCCTTCCCCTCTCCCTTCCTTCCTCTCTTCTCTCTCTCTCTCCCCACCTACCTACCTACCTTCCTATTCCTTCCCCTCTCCCTTCCTTCCTTTCTTCTCTCTCTCTCCCCACCTACCTACCTTCCTGTTCGTTCCTTTCCCCGTCCTTCCCCTCTCCCTTCCTTCCTTCCTTTCTTCTCTCTCTCTCCCCCCACCTACCTACCTACCTTCCTGTTCTCTCTCCCTTCCTTCCTATCCCCGTCCTTCCCCTCTCCCTTCCTTCCTCCCTCCCTCCCTCCCTCTCTCCCCCTTCCTTCCTTCCTTCTCTCTCTCCCCCCCACCTACCTACCTACCTTACTGTTCCTTTTTCTTCCTTCCTTCCCTCTTCCTCCCTTCTTTCTTCCTCCCTCCTTCCTTTCTTCCTTCTTTTTTCTTTCTTCTTTCTCTCTCCCCCACCTACCTACCTTCCTTCCTGTTCCTTTCCTTCCTGTTCCTTTCCTTCCTTCCCCCTCCCTCCCTTCTTGCCTTCTGACACACCTGATGTCAGGGATGTGTGGCCTTATGACACTTCCGGTGACATCAGGGGGTGTGGCATATGCAAATAAGTTATGCTAATGAGCTCCTGCACCTCTTTTTTTACGAAAGGACCCCTGACTAATACCATCAAATTTATAACAACAGAAGCATGGTGCCTGGTCTATTACTGATAGCCTGTGCTCGCCAACCAAAACTGAGAAAGATCAACGAGCTGAATATCAAGTGAATTTATAGCATGTACAAGGCCATATTTGATATTATAAGTTAAACTGCTAGCACTTTAATATACTGTAATGTTAGTGTCAATGAACTGTTACTGAATTGTTTGATGAATTGTTTTTAGATGTTTACAATTTTTATTGTTAGTATGCTTTTATGATGTTAGCCACCCTGAGCCTGCCTCGGCAAGGGGGACAGGGTACAAATTTAAATAATAAATAAATAAATGAACAGAAGAACAAAAAATTCCAGCTGAGATGAGGGAATCTCTCCCTTCAGTAGTAATAGCAGCTTTCTACCTCTCTTCCCCACAATAAGCTTTTGCAACTCCCTTGTATTCCAACAGCATTTTGACCTACAATGTGGGAACAGTTGTTGGGACCTATCCCAAAGGTGTCAAAAACCCCACTGGATGTCCAGAACTAAAGTTCTGGTTCTTAACATAATGATTTTGGTCTAGAAGAATGTTTAGGTATCCAAATACCATATAGGAGAACTTGGCTGATATCTACCTCTTTTTGAGCATCCTTGGCTTCCTTTTCTGCCTCATTAAGAAGAGTTTTTAGGCTAGCTGCATCTCGTTGATGTTGGTCTTTCAGAGATCCCATTTTATTTTCCAGCTCTTTTCGGGTCAGCTCAAGAACGCTCAGATCGCTAGTAAGTGCTAAACTCTGCTGCTGAGAGCTACAACACAAAAAAAGGGAAGTCAAACACCTAGAGAATACAGCATGATTAAAAAAAAAATTCATTTCGCATGATGGATTCCAATCCCCCCCCATCCAAAACCATATAACACTGGTACGATCTGTACTATTTTCATAACTAAAGACAACAATAACATATGGGCATACTGCAGACAACAAGAATAAAACAATATTCCACAAAAGATTTATATTTTGTTTGTGGAAGCACAAGCAGATCTTTTTATTTACCTCACAACACATGCAGTCCTTGTTTAGCAACATTTTAAAAAAGTAATCCAACGGGAAGCCAAGAAAAGAAGCTACAGCAGGTATTCCCACCATTTGGTGGGCATCTTGGTACCATCTAAACAATAACTATTTATACATGAATTTTTGATTAACTCTAATTACAAAAATACAGCACAAAACAGCAAAAAAACCACACAGCAGAAACAAGCTGCCCAAGAAAGCCCCTTTCCCTTTCCCTTCCAAACAGCTGAGCCGCAGGGCCAGCCTGCTGGGGGCGGCTCACTGTTTAAAGGGGCTTTCTTGGGCATCCAGCCCCAGGCTCGGAGCCATTTAAATCCCCTGCTTTCTGCTCCCCATGGCTTTTTGCAAGGAGCAGAAAGCAGTGGTTTAAATGGCTCCTTTGCTTTCTGCTCTTCAAGAATCACCATGCACTGCATCAAAATGAGTGAAAGTTTACAGCAGTTAAGTCTGCATACATTGGTTCACGAACCAGCTAAGATTTGTGACAAACTTTAGTTCATCAGCCAGTTCATGCCCATTCCTAGTGCTATGCATCATGTTTGCCTAGTTCTCAAAGGAAGTAAACAAATAGAGCAAACTGTAGGGCAGCTCCAAGTAACAGATGTCTGATATACTAAATAGGTATGGTCCAACCTGCTAAAAAAAGAGTTCCAAAATTCTTTGTTCGTTAAAGGAAAACCATTTTCTTCTATTTTTTAAAATTAGCACCTAGTAATATGGTAAAACCTGGCTTCATCAGTTCAGTGCTTACAGATTTCTCCCTTTAGATTTACCAGTACTTACTTATGAAGCTCCTTCTCTTGCCTCTGAAGTTCACTTTCAAGCAAAGAATTTTCCTTCTTTAATGAAACACATTCAGCTTCTAGAACAATCCACTCCTTTCTCAACTTCTCGAGTTCACCTGCAAGCAAGGGGAAAATGCACTGTTACTCACTAAAGCCGACAAGGAAACAGCTGTCTTTAATTGTCTTTAAGTAATGCCTTCAGGTAGGTCTTCAAATATCTCTGAAATGTAACTGAATTGATAGTTAGGTCTGTTTTATGTTTTAAAAAGTCAACAACAACATTAAGTCACGCTTCATAGTGATGAAAGTAAATAATTTAAAAAGAAGAAATCCACTACCCAAAAGCAGTCTGATGAGTACTAAGCATAGTCTGTGAGCCATGAATTGTGGAAACCAGTTCAGCATCAGTCTTCTTTTAATAAGGGCAGAGGGAAGAGGAAGGTGGTTTTCTTGAACCTCTAATAAGCTTTTATAGTATCCTGAAGAGGAGATTAGGTTGGCAGAGGGGGGCCACAAGGCACATATCACCCCCAAGGCACATATCACCCAACTTTACACACGCCAGTCAGTCTAGGATGCAGTAAGTATTTAAGGACCTACTTCAAAGCAACAAGAGCTCAGAGTCAAGTTAAGACATAGGATTGGAAGAAAAGTTATCTGAATTAATCAACACCCCTCACCCCCAGAATATGAGGGTGAAAATTAAAGTTGAGGGAGTTGTGCCAGTTTCCATACCCTCAAGCTCTCTGGTACTGAATGAAGAGAAGTAGATATATCTGTGCCCAGTATTGTACCACTTAGGTACTGGTCTAGATGAGCAGCTTCCTGCTTGACTAGCCCTGAACCTCTGTGCAACTGAACCACAATGTTACACTACTGAGGATCCAGGCTAAGCAAGCACGAAGCTATTTTATCCCAGAGCTCAGAAGTGGTGTGCTGTTTCAGTGCTGGTGGAAGAAGGGGGAGTTTCCTAATTACTTCTCTCTCCTTCCCCCATGATTTCTTACAAACCCTTGTAACTTGTAAGCAACTTGTAACTATCTTCAGGAAAAATAAAATCAAAATGGGCTAGTGAGTTGATAAGATACACTGTGTACAGTAGAGCCAAATTACTTGAACATATTTTAGAAAACACTATCAGTTCAGCTGAGTCCAAATGAAGTAATTTAATTTTGGAGATTCAGTGAGAACAGGCCAGATGTATATAGGGACAAGATCAGAGACATTCAGAAGTAATCAGCACAGAACACACATTGCTGTATGTGTAAATGTACACATATGCAATACCAATTACTATACTGTTGATGCAATGATTGTATTAGTACAATACAATAATACATTTAGCTAAGTATCATATTGGTTTTTTTAAACTTAAATTTTTATTTAAATATAGAAAAAGGAAAGACATAAACATCAACTAAGTATCATATTGTTAATTAGCACTTTTCTGCATTTTTATCATAAGTTATATTCAATTCCCATACAGTTTCTTTAGTGCAAAAGTTTAATTGAAACAGCAGCAGTTGAAGTTAAAAGTAGGGATGTGTATTCACATATATCCGGTCCAAACATATATATTCGAAAAATATCTTCAGTACTTTCTGGCATGGGCGTCAACTACGGGGGGGCTCGAGGGCTCGAGCCTCCCCCGAAATTTCCCGGGGGGGGCTCAGCCACCCCCGGCAAAATGCTCGCCCAGCAGCCGACCTGGGGCGTGCCCTCCTGCCTCCCTGGGGCGGGGGGGGGAGAGAGGCGGCGGGGACATCGTTGCGCGCTTCGCTCGGGCGGCAGTCAGCTGGCCAGCTGGCTGCTGCCGCCGCAGGTCTGCCTCCCTGGGCGGGGGGGGGAAGAGCGCCAGGGACATGGTCCCGTGCGCGCGCGCGCGCTTCGCGCGCGCGCACAGGAGAGCCACTGCCCCCCCCGGGGATTTAGAAAGTCGACGCCCCTGCTTTCTGGATATATTTGTGGTTTTGGATGGTATCTGGGATTTTGTGGGATACCAAAAAATGGGTTCCCAAAAATATTCAGCAGTAACCAGGAATATTGGGAGCTAGCATTTTAAGACTGCCAGGTGTTTGTGTCTTCCAGGGGCTAGGTATCAGCTCGCCAGGTTGGTTTGGCTTGAATTCTGTCCTTTGAAATAGGTTTTGTTGATCTTGCAACATTGCATTCTTTGCTTAAGTTACTTTGCATCAAGTCTGTGGTTTGAAATGGATTCTCAGGTTCACAATTACCTTTGATTGTTGGGTTGTACACTGGCTCAAATTCTCCTCAGACTGTACATTTGTTGTGTTAAAATGCTCTTGGCTAGGGGTTGCTTTGCTTGCTCTTGTGTCTTTGCCTATTCTTTGCCCTGGAGAAGCATAGAATCCCCCCTCCCCACCCTGAAACAATGGGGGATGGCTGAGGGCACCTTGTTCACTGGCCCGTAGAATTGGACCTCTTGGTCCAATTTGCTTGAAACTTGGGGGCTAATTAGAGGACAGACAGTAGCAGCTCTGCTATAATTTTGATGCAGTTTGCTCAAAAAGAGCCCCTCCAGAAAGATTCGCTGAATAATATTAGAATCCTGACAAAAACCTAGATCCAATTACCAAACTGGTATTTGGAACCTGGATAAAAGGGTATGAAGAAATGCCTTTTTCTCTTCTGGCAGGTTGGGAAATGAACCAAACCTCCCTTTTGTGTTTTAACCGTTTTTTCCTCTTTGGGCTGGGAACAGGCCAGAGGGGGGGAGTCGGTGCGATGGCTTTCCAGTTTACCTGTATACAAATACTAATATGTTTAGCTAGAAACAATGGGATGGGTCAAGCCCTTCCCCCCTCCAAGCAGGGAACATAGAGCTGGAGGACTCTGGGCTAGCGAGGCACCAGGGAAGAAGATCCAGGAAATGCTTCTCTGACCTGGACTGGCCGGGTCAGTGGGAGGGGAAGAGATCTGATAAAATCTCCTTGCAGGAGGAGGAACTTCTCTTTTCCTTGGGTGCTGTGGCCACGAGCACATGCAGACCTCTCCTCTGGGAAGGCAACCATTTTTGACCATGTGGTGGAAGCCGCTTGCTTTGTCTGTGGTACTGCTACAGTGTCTGGATGGCACTGTTGTATTAACAGTAATCACTGACCATAGCTGCACAGTGCCTAACAGGGACCAGCTTTCATTGCAGACAGGCATATTTCAGCACCCTGCAATACTGCATCAGCAGATAATAAAAGTCCCCTGTCTTCAGTGCCAATGCATTAGGGTGAGTGATTAGCATTTCTGGCTCTTCCATCGAAAACAAATTTATTACCCCTTCCTCGGCTTGGATTACACAAACATAAAAAACATCAACAAAATAATGATAGAACAGAACAGAACACATTTTAGCTTCCACTAATATGAGCCAAACCTTGTAAACGAGCCGCTTCCTCTTTCTGCTGATCCTCACACTGCTGGCATCGTAGCTGAAAACTGGCTTGCAGGTTAACAATCTCTTTTTCATATTCTGAAGCCTCACTGCGCCACTTTTCAAGCTCAGACCTCACTTTTTGAAGCTCTTCTTGTAAAGCAGCCACATCTGTGTCCCTTTCTGATGCAGCCTTTTCAGCCACTTGTTGCAATAACAGAATCTCACTCTGAGCACTAAGTAAATCATTTCGAGTACTGGAAATTTCACTCTCCTTTTCCTCTCGAAGATGATCAATATCTTCCTGTAGCCTGCGCAACTGAGCTGTAAATATTGACAGAAAATTAGATTTTATAAGTTGTGAAGTAGGCAAATTCGTGTTAGTCAGGTATAGCTCTATAAAACAGACACTGCTTGAACTTTTAAAGCTTACATTATAAAAATCTGTATGGCAACACAGTTATATAATGCCAACTCCACCTTCATCCCACCATTCCTAAATTGGATTCAGTATTGTGTTCTGAATACAAAAACCTGGAAAATAAAATTCACTAATTTTTGGCATAGATACCAATTAGTATAAACTTGGAAGACATTTGTTCCGGCATCACTTTATTTTTAGAATGTTTGTGTCATCACAAATATTTTCTTGAGCACTCATCAAATGATGTTCCACCAACTGATTGTTGTTGCCCGTATATACATGTAAGGATGCAAGAGAAAGCTGTCTCCATATACAACAATATAATACAACACATTGGTACTAGCAATGGCTTCTGTGTTGTGGAAATCTCTTCTAAAAGGGCTGACTTTGTAGGAACACATCTGTATATCTAATAGCGAAGGGTCCCCTGTGCGTGCGGATACTTATTTCCACAGATCTGGGGCACATGGAGGGTAAAGAGGTTTTTCTGCATATTTGGGGCAATCACCAGGGGTGCAGAAAAATCGAAAATGTTTTTAAAAGTGTACGGGGGATACTTAAATACCTCCCAAAGTAAAACTGCATTCTGTGTGCACACGTATTTACTGAGCCGCAGGAAAAGCAACTGTCCGCTGCTGCCTACGCCGCTGCTAGGACCACCAGGAAAAGGTAACTCACGGTGGTGATACTCATCCCAGCTGCTGCTCAGCCTGTCACAGCAAGATCCGCCCACCACCAGGACTGCCAGTAAACAAGAGGATGGTAGGGGGACTCCCGGGGCTACTGTTTGTCTCCCCTCCCCGCCCTGGAATCTGGAATCCTGTGCCCCGTCAGTAGCCACTGCGGGCTTCTATTCAAAGGGGCAGCAGCACTGGAGGAGTGGCTGGGCACAAACAGAGCAATGAGCAGCTATTTGGTGGGCTGCCCTGGCAGCTTTTTGCCTTGCATACTCCCCCCCCCCTTTTTAAGCCGCAACTTTGTTAGGTGAGGGAGAGGAGGAAGCAGCACCGGCAGCAGGAGCAGTGGCACACTGGAGGAGGAGTGACCAAAGCCAGCCAGCCACCAGCTCCCCCTCCCCCGCATCAACCATGCCGGACAGGGCTCGGGCTACAGCAACATTTTGTTGCGGGTCCTTTCTTGTCTATTCTATTTTACACTATCATTGCTGGCTTTAATACTTTTAAATATTACTGTTTTGATTGTAAGTACTCTTAACCACTTAGGGGACTATCTACTTCAAACTAAAAATATAAATGCCATCAAGTAGTAATGAGAGCTAGAAACAATGTGTCAACACTCCAGATCATTTTGTTTGCTCAGTAATTACTGTGAGAAAAATTTGTGGTCTGTGTCATAGAACTGGTAGGCAATTTGCTTCAGCTAATCAAAATATTGCAGAATTTCATGTCTTACCCTGCTTCTCATTGCAAGTACAAACCTATTTCTTTAATTACTAGATCTAATAAACACATAAATGATAATTGTTTGTCCAAGGACCAGACCCTTTGCAGAACTGCACCTTTCACTGTCTAATTAAGAAAATATTTCAGTGTTTGTACAGAAGGAGGAGGAGGAGGAGACTGAATTTATATCCTGAATTTATATCCCGCCCTTCACTACCTGAAGGAGTCTCAGAGTGGCTTACAATCCCTTTCCCTTCCCCTCCCCACAACAGACCCTCTATTAGGTAGATGGGGCTGAGAGCTCTCTCTCAAGAACTGCCCTTGAAGGAACAGCTCTGAAAGAACTTATGACTGACCCAAGGTCACACCAGCAGCTACATGTAGAGGACTGGGGAACCAAACCCGGTTCTCCCAGATCAGAGTCCATGCTCCTAACCACTACACCAAACTGGCTATCACCAAAATGGCTCTCAACAAAATTAACAAGTCAATCCAATTAAATCAATTTGTGTAATCCTATTTCTCTCATATCTTTCTTACATATACACATCTTTCAAACAGCAGAGCTGTATTAAAGAACTGCTACTGCCTGTCACTGCCCCACTGACACTGTTTGTATGATCCATACCAGAGCCAGTCTGGTGTAGTGGTTAAGTGTGCAGACTCTAATCTGGGAGAACCGGGTTTGATTCCCCACTCCTCCACTTGCACCTGCTGGATGACCTTGGGCAAGCCATAGCTCTGGCACAGTTGTTCTTGAAAGAGCAGTTCTCAAAAGAGCTCTCTCCACCCCACCTACCTCACAGGGTGTCTGCTGTGGGGAGGGGAAGGGAAAGGAGTTTGTAAACCGCTCTGAGACTCCTTTGGGTAGTGAAGGGTGGGGTATAAATCCAATCTCTTCTTATTCTTCATCATCTATCTGTTCCAGGTTACACCTTTTCATCAAGACCACATAAAGCAATCTATTGCTATGGAAAGAAGCCACTGAGAACTCCAGTTGAACACCAATTCAGCAAGCTTAAGTAAATTAGAATAACATTCCACTGTAAGCATTTGTTCTAACACTAATTGTACAAGTAGTTTTGTCAAGTGGTAAGTCTGTTTTCCTGATTTCATATTCTAAATGGCAGTTATACAAATACCCTTAGTTGAACATTCATAAGTTGCTTAACTCCACAATCTTGATTTAGCAAAACAGCCAATATTATGAGTAAAATCAAATGACTTTATAGTCCCTTAAAAGTTGCTAAAAGCCTGATCCATATTCTCCTCTAGCAAATGACAGGATATATGCCTTCTTCTTGGTTTATGTTTCGATGGGTTTTTTTTACTATGTGTGTTTTAACTTTGGTTTTGTTTTAATGATGGATTTTGTTTGGTTTTAATGGTTTTTAAAGTATGTTTTTTTTACCTGTCACCTTGGCGGCCTTGGTTAGGGCAGAAAGGCAGGGTATAGATGTTGTAAATTAAAGTAAGTATGGCCACGTCCACACTGTCACTTTTGTCACTCATTTCTCCCTATTGCTTTGGACACCCCCCCCCTTTTCCCCATGTGTTTTACTCCCTCTCGGACTACTAGAGAGAGCAAAACACATGGGGGGGGGGGGAGGAACCTGAAGCAATAGGGACAATCAAGTGACAAAAATGACAGTGTGGACGTGGCCTATATAGGTGAAAGTCAGCATCTGCCTGACTGAAATTATAAGGAAGTGGGGCAGCAGTCAGAATAGCTGGCAAAAGGAGGGATTTCGGCAACTTGAATACTACTGCCTTACCTACTCTCTTAGGAAGGAGTAGGAATCCCCAGTGCTATTACCTCATACCAACCCATCCTCCTAAACAGCTGCAACTCTCTTTTTAAAGCAGCAGTTCCTTCTTTGCTTCAGCAACAGCTGATCTCTCTCAACTAATCAAAAGCAACTGCTGCCAGAGCAAATTAAAAACTGCTGCTTCTGCAGGAGAGGGGAGGGATGCATATATTCATAATCTGTTTTGTTGCTTGCCTGCTCACTCCCCATTGTTATTACAGAAGCTTCCAAGTTGCTCTTCGAACTTCAGTAAACCTATTGATTTAAAAAGACAGCCACAGCTTTCTAAAGTAGGGCATTCATGGTGGCATCTCCTATTTCTTTTTAATGAGGGAAAGGCTACGGCATGCCATTCCACAAAGTATCTTTCTATTACCTCACAGTGATCTGAACACTGCTGGATGAGTCCCCCCCTCCCCAACACAAAACAAGCCTCCATCTGTATGCTTCACATCATAAGAGCAATGTGTGAACATTTATGCCAGTGGAACCGATTAAGAATTATGAAAAGGAAACTGTGGACTTGTTGCGTAGTCATAAAGACTATGGAGATTGAAAGTGGTCCAAAGTAGAGCCATAAAGATGATAAACTGCAAGAAATACAGGATACACTACAAAGGGAAGTCTAGATCAATGGACAGCTTAAAAAAAAGGCAAGATTTCAGCTGCAGACATCACTGAATACTTAAAAGCTAGGCAAAGAGTTGGCATTGTTTCCTGAGAATTCTATGTTCTTAGCTTTCCAGTCCAGTAACACCTAACATAAGTTCAGTCCAACAATGGTAAACCACTACATGAATGGAATAAATCTCTATATGATTTTATTATACTCCACTGTAAATCTATTTTTAAAAAACTGGAATTGTTTTGTTTTCAGGCTTAAAATACTGTTTGAAATATAAGAATAATGCTTAAGTCTTGGCACAAAGGCAGATTAGAAATGTAATAAACACACAAACAACATTCTTTCCAACAGCAACAAACAATAAATTATTAGATTTATATCCTGCTCTAACCCGAGAGCCAGTGCAGTACAGTGGTTGGAGTATAGGACTAGAACCTGTAAGACTCAAGTTCAAATCCCCACTCTGCCATGGAAACTCACTGGGTGACCCTGGGCCGCATATACTCTCAGCCTAACTTATCTCACACGGTTGTTGTGAGAATAAAATGGAGGACACAACAATGTATACCACTATGGGTCACTATGGGGAAAATTGGGGTATAAATGAAGTAAATAAAAGTTAATCCTATTTAGGTTAGTCAGGAATATGTTAGTTACGAACATATCTTCTTATGATCCTAATATTATACACTAATCCTCAATGTGGTTCAAATTGGTCATGACTAAGCACCATTGAAATCTGAGCTGCTAATTCAGTTCACAAACAAAAGGCTTGAAAAAAGAATGAACACTGCTTGTAAGACACAAACTCTTGTTCTATTCACAATTAACAATACATATTTTAAACAGATGCCCCACTTCTGCACCTACAACGCTGGTATTGATCAGGCCAGGCAGCAGACTACTTTTGGCACATACTCTGAACTTACCTGATTACTTAAACCTTTTCTACTCAGTCTCAGTCCCTGGATGAAGAACTACCTTCCTAACAGCTGAAATTGACCTAAGAATCACTGTAGTTTACAGAATACCCCAGCTATTTGCAGACCAGCAATTTAGTAATAATAATGATGTAAGCACTGCATGATTGCTTAGACAACAATCTGCTACCTGCCTACATGTCTGCACTACAAGAATATGTGGGCACCAAAACATTACAAGGTAACTGAGAACTCCCCAAAGTGTTCTGTCCCCACCCATCCCGTTATGCAGAGGAAACTTATAATTAGAAGACCAAATAGAATTTAAATAAAATGGGATTATTCACTCACCAATAAAGTTCTTGGAAGCAGATTCCAATATAATGCAAGGAACTAAAAAATCATATGCTAAGGCACATACATGTATATGAGAATCTATATATCGATGAGCCAATGTTATAAATATTAAGCCAGGGGTGTTGAACTCATTTCTTATGAAGGCTGGATTTGACATAAACTGGAGTTTGTCAGGACAGGCCATGTGTGTCATAAAATGTAATGCCAAATAGCAGAGATATAAACTTTATAAAGGGTACAGAAAAACACAGTTAAAGCTATTCCACTGGAGCCCCACAGGCTAATATTTCTCTGCAAAACTGAAGTTCCTTGAGTTTGTTGAACTCTATATTTTAACTGTGATTAGTCCCAAATCCCCCCCTCCCAACATATAAACTACAAATATATATGGTCTGAGCCCAGGACCCAGGGTAAGAACATGAAACAGCTGAGCATTGCAAGCTTCTCCCCCCACCCCCATCCCCAGTCTACTCAGAGTGGCAGTGGCTCTCCAGGGTCTCTGGGTTTTTTTTACAGGGTAGTTTGAGGTGATAATTTTGGGTGTCCTCTTCAGCACTTGTTCTGCTATTATTCCATTGGAGCACCACATTAGGAGGGCATGTGTATGTTAAAACTAGTATTTTTCTGCAAACCTGGAGTCCCTTGAGTTTGCAGAACTCTATATTTTAACCCTGGCTGGTCCCAAACCTCCCCCCACACAGACACCCTTAAAACGTGCCTGACTAAACTGGAAAGGTGGGGGGATTACGGGGTTTTGCAAAGCCAGTTTTAAAATAAAAAAGCACAAGGATCGCAGCAGCAGGAACCCCCGCTCTCCAGCTTCTACTTGCGACGAGGACTATGGAGGCTTGGAGCGGTAGCTGGGAAGTTTGGCAGCCCCACCCTCTGCTTCCTGCTCTGAGGCAGCCACGTTCCAGAGAGTTGGTTGTTATATTTACTATCTTATGTAGAAAATAACAAAAAACTTAAAGGAAAAAGGCAGCAATTTCAGAGGGGAAACCATATTAATTTTCACAACAAAAAAAGTGGAAGTTTTGTGGCACCTTAAAGACTAACACCATTTTATTCCAACATAGAATGTCATGGGCATCCAAGGGAGAAAACATCTGAAGTCTTGTTATGGTAGCAAAAAAACTGCTTTTACTTTCTGTATTCTGTATTTTAGAGTTCCCCATTAACTTAACTTGTATACGAGTAGAATAAAACAATTTTTCCATTTTTTCTTTATTTCTGAGACATTCTAAATTATTTTTCCTCACAAACATGATGCCCAAGCACACTGTACCAACTAAAGAAGAAAAAAAGGAAGGTTAGAATCCCTTTCCCTCTCTAAAACATGAACACAGACTAAATTCATCATTGGCCTAGTGTTGGCAGCTTCTGCTAACAAGTATCTCAGCTCAAAAAACTGGGTTTCTCACATTCAGTATTGTATAACCTGTTAATTTTGATACTGAGGCAGTATCATAATTTGCATTGTTATTCTTCAGTATTAAGAATTCTACCCTCAGAATTTTGTAGCAGTAAATACTGAAAATTACAATCCTTTAAAAATCAGTACTTCTACAGTTACATTACCTACATCTTTTTCATAAGTTTTTGAAGGGTTTTATACCTTGGAGAATCTGGATTTGCTTGGTGGACTCTTCAACTTGTAATCTATATGCTTTTCTTTCTTCTTCCAAAAGAGCTGTTAGTAAAATATATATATATATATATATAAAGTTTAAATGCATATTGTGAATAATTATGTAGCTTAAATTATTACAAATTAGTTTTTTAAAAATTAATTTCCATCTTTAGTAAACATGAGTCAATAAGTGAATTAACATATTTAATTGATTAAATTAAATTGCTAGTAGTTAATAATTTTATTTAATTTTTTGCTGAAAATTTCTCTCTGCCTCTCTTTAGTGCATCCTTGACATCATTATGCTATGGAATGGCAGCAAGAAAGTGAAACCAAGTATAAACCCCTTTCAGTCCTTAAATCCATCAAGATTTTGACTTTTCACCTTCATCATACGGAAGGTACTCTGCACATATTTTATTCAGAATGATCAGATCAGATTTGTATTGCCATTTTAAACTGTCACTGAAGCAGTTGGGCATATGTTTTCCAAGGTAAGCTGCATATTCAAAGGGAACTTGATCTCACCTTGCAGTTCAAAGCATTTTTGTTTACTTGTTCTAGCTAGCTCTTGGGCTTCAACCAGTTCCTTGTGCAGCTGTTGAATTTCTTGTTTTGCCTCAGTTTCTGATTGTGCACCCTGCAATTCATCTGCTAAAAGAACATTTTTCTTTAAAACATCAGTTTTAGCAATTGCCTAAGTTTCTACTACCCTACAAAGACAAGAATTTGAGAATCATGCAAAGTTAGTGACCTACACATCACTGAATTAGAAAAAAAGTTATGAGATAAATTAGAACACTGTTAGGAAGTAAAATATTCACACACTGAAGTCCAGCATACAGAAATAAACTCAGTTGGAATCATGTAGGTAGGTAATTCAGATCACAATATATTCTGAACTGTTAAAATGACAAATACTAGCCATTCTCCATTTATGTGGTCAAAACTGTTTGAACATAGATTTTTCTTTTCAGACTCTAATTTTATTTTTTCCCCACACAAAAAATGAATATTCAGTATGCCAGAGGCCTCACAGCAGCCAAGGCAAGGCCTTATGCAATCAAGGGGAAACTAGATAAATGGAATTGCAAAGGAAATTTCTCTACAGTTCATTCCTAAGAATGTTTATTCAGTTCTGAGATGCTCAGGACTGGAGTGAAAGTAAACTAGTATGAACCGATATTGAGTACTGGTAAGAAAATGGCTGAAGTGGTACCTCCCACCCCCACCCCCCAGTAGATACACTACTAGTAAAAAACTGAAGTTCATGCTTGCCTAGGTTTTACTGTCAAATACATATGTGTTGGACTCTCACAGGAGACTTAATAGTGGAACAAGCTGCTTTCAGTGCTCCACAAAATTTCAAATATAAATTTCCTGTGAGGTAAGGAAGGTTGCTATTTCAGAAAAAAGCCTTGCTAGGCTTAAGGGACTATTTTCACAATTCTTTGCATCCTGGCTGTAGCCTCCAAATAAGAGGTCTGTTTAATGTCCTTGTATGTTTTTTGAGGGAATCAAACAGATATCCATTAATTTCATTTGTTGCCTGATCTCTAGGCATATAATTCTGTAGCGAAAAAGACATCTGGGCTGCACGAGTAAAGATTTTCAAATATGTTCCCAGTTAGTAAAAAGACACTGCTTAGTAAAAATACTAAGCTGGCAGGAAATGCGTAAAATGGGAAATCCTTTCTCACTGATCTAAAAGCACGGACTTAATAGTCATCGTATTAAAAATGTAAGAAAACAATCTACCTTTTAAGAGAGCTACTTTAGCAATAGGCTCATTTAGTTCATGGTCATCCATCTGAGCATCTAAAGGAGAAAGTCAAATTATTTTTTGAAATTATTTGAATATATCAGACAAGTATAAAATTCAGCATACAGCAGCATAGAACACACATATACAAACACTAAACCCCATGAATAACAATATAGGCTGTATCAGTTTTATGTCAAGTTAAAAGTAGGTAGCGTTTTCTTTGAAAGTCTTCCTATATGTACTTTGAGATCCTGATATGCTTGAATGAAATTATGCCCCCAAACGTACCTGTAGTGTCGTCACTACTTTTCTCCTTGCTTGGGCTAAGAGTATCAGATAGATCAGCTTCTTTTGCTTTTGCCTGATTTTCTGTAAAATACAAACAATTGTTTTGTTAAGGTACTTTTAGCATCAATGCAATGCACAGAGGACAAGACTAAAATCACACTTGTTAAAATCAATGTTTTCCTATGTCTTTGCAATCCTGTTCCCAACTGGATTAAATATCCTCAGGTCACATATTTAATACTAAACAATCCAACACAGGATGTAGTTGCCTCATGCATAGTTTAGCCTTTTGTTTAAAATTGTACTCTGGCCAGCTGGAACCCTGTGTAAAGTTAGTTGTTTTGTTCACTAATTCTGGGAGCAAATCAGGAGAGACACACACAGAAAACCATTTCCAGAACAATAGAGATATTGTAACATGCTAGACAGAAAAGTGCTTTTAGGAATAAACACTGCTTTGTACCACACTGGATAAGGGAAAAGAAAAACACTTTAAGAATATGATACACAAAAGATATTAGCATAAAATTTAAGAGAATCCAGGCATTAAAATTAAACTGAGCAATATGAGTAACTTTTTAAACTTTTTAAAAGTTGCATTTGTAGGAAATTCACGTTTTTCCTACAGTCAAGGAGTCTTGATACACAATCAACCAACTTTTGTGTTTCATCTACTAGTTTTCTGTATACTATAATAAAGCCTCAAAAGTTGTCTGAGGTACTTACGTCTGGCCAAACACTGAGACAAAACAGAACTGGATGATTTGAAGAGTGTAAGGAGGGCACATCTAGAGTGGTACTGGTGGAAAACTCACAGTGAATCTGACAGACCATACTGTAGAGCCAACTGGAAGGCCTAAGAGGTAGCAATAACAGTGGCAAAGCAATCTTATTTCTTTGCTACCATTGCATCAGCTAGTTCATGACCACCTCATTTGTTTAAGGCATTTCAACACTTGCTAAGTTCTGAGTTCTTAAATTCTCAGGACCTCTTGATTAGTTGTGACACTTTTGCAATTTCTTGCTGTGTCTCAGATATAGTCTGGATGCCAGCTGTAATATAGCTCAGACAGTAGAAAAGAACCCAGAAACATCAGCTGGTACAGAGTGCCACAGCCCAATTATTATCAAGAACAAGCAGTGTATGCATTCTGCAGCTTTCCATTGGTTACTGATCAGTTCCAGGATTCATCTACAAATCCTTTCTTGGAATAGGACCCACATATCTAAAGGACCATCTCCCCCAATATGCCCCACTGTGACAGTCATGCTCATCTGAACAACATTTGCTGAAGGCACCACTCTGAAAGTGGGTAAGAATAGCTGGTACTTGTAGCCAATCATTCTCTGTTGTGGCTCCCACTTTGTGGGAGGCCTGCCTGAAGAGGTCAGGAAGGTCAGTCTGTTATTCTGCAGAATGTGTAGAGAAGAATTGATCAGGAGGGCTTTTTATAAAGAGAATAGTGCAGTAGTAAAATGGAATTTGTTCTGGAGGGTGGATCTACAAAGGAACAAGTTCTGTTTATTGTTTGGGTTTCTTGTTTCTGCTGCATTGTTTTCTAAATTGCTCTAAAACAGCTTTTGCGTATCTTTTGCATCCAAACATCCATACCCTAGTTAGTTAACAGGGCATCCAGGCACCGTTAAATGTCTGAGGCCTCCCATGGCCCCATGCTCCTCCACAGCCTGTTAGTCAGTTGGCCCTTTGCCAAGTTGCCCAATGCTGAGAAGATGGCGAGAAGGGGTGGCAGCCATGGCGCCTCTGTCCCCCTGACACCCAGGACCTGCTGACAGGGTCAACATTGGGTCCGGCAGTCCCAAGATAGGAATGCTGGCCTGTCCCCTCCACCCAGCAAGAACTGCCACGGCCACCCTTGCTCCCCCCTCCCCACGGCACCACAAATAGGATCCTAGGTGAGTTTGGGTCCCGGCTTTTTATAAAGAGAATAGAGCTGTAGTAAAGTAGACTTTGTTCTGGAGGATGGGTTTACAAAAGAACAAGTTTTGTTTATTGTTTGCATTTCTTGTTTCTTTTGCATTGTTTTCTAAATTTCTCTAAACCATTTTTTGCATATCTTAAGTCAGGTCTTACACTGCTTTTATTGCATTGTTTTCTAACTTTGTATTCCAATCATATCACAATGTTTATTATGTCTGATACTGTGCCTAAGACACTGGTAAATGTTGTAATATATCTTGAATCTCCCAAGTAAACTAAAAAAGCCATATTTCTTTCAGTTAGGAAAAATCCATCCACCATTAATAAGGCTCAAAATGAAACTGGAACTCATTCCAATGTTTTTGGAGGATGCATCCATGTGCCTACAATTTGATGAATGTTTCTGTTTGGACATAATGAGTCTTATAACAAAACACCTACTACATTCCTAACAAATTACCTAAATAAAGTTAAAAATTTTCATCCAACTTTTTCATAGTTTCTTATATTTTTTCCCTAATAGAATATTAAAAAAAATGTTAAATGGAGAACTGCATAAAAAACTTTGAAAAGTAAGCTTCTAAATGTTATTTATTTAGAATGTTAATTCAAGGGAGGATGAAGTGTGCTTGCTCTAGAAATAGGTCAATGTTGAAAAGGAAAGATATTGTTCATGAGAAAATAATCCCTAACACTGAGTGCAGCAAAGTCTACATGTACTTGTTGAGCAAGAACACAAACATCTGACTGTAATGAGCCAAAATAAATAAGAGAGTTCCTTCTTTAAACAGGTGGAAATCAGTCAATGAAGGCTTCCTCTTTAAACCGAGGACAGGTAGTCTCTCAGCCAGAAGTGCCATTCAGAAAATATAGAAAGCATTTTTGTCTTTGCTGCAGATTCTGTGTTTGACAAAGGACAAAATAATCAAATATCAATCTTACCCATTATTAAATATATTAGTACTTCCTTACAAATTCCCATACATCTTATCTCCAACTAAAACCAAGTATAAGTGCAGGAAGCTGCACTTGCTGACATACATCCCCTCTTACTTGTATATGGTTGCCAACCTCAAGATGTGGCCTGGAGATCTCCTGGAATTACAAATGCTCTCCAGACCACAAAGATCTGTCCCCCTGGAGAAAATGGCTGCTTTGGAGGGTAGACCCTATGGCATTATACCCTGCTGGGGTCCCTCCCTTCTTCAAGCACCACCCTTTCCAGCTTCCACCTCCCAAAGCTCCAGGAACTTCTTAACTCGGAGATGGCGACCCTATAGTTGTGCCACCTTTTCCCTCTGTTGCCTTCTTTCCACCCTGTCCTGCTCTAAAGTTAGATCTTAGCATTAAGGAATCTTTTTTGCTTCTGCTACTCTATAAAACACAACACATAGTAAAGCTGTAAAGTAACTATTCAATTATACGCTACAAATAATAAAAGTTCTTTGCTATAACATACCAAACAGACTAACCAAAGTTCTTTTTGTAACAGTATGTTAAGTACTGTCAGATTTACTACAGGCCCAATGTCTTAGAAATGTTTATTTTTTGGCATCCACTGCTGCTACAGCAGCAGCAACATAACTCTTACTTCCCTATATGGACACAGAAGGCACAGTTGGTCCCTCTGTACAAAATAGTGACAAATCGACTGAGAAGGAGGAATTTTTAAAAAGCAGTTCACCACCATTAGATTCCATTCCCTTTTTCCCACTCTCAGTCCTGATCTGCCATTTGGACTTCAGACTTTATTATAGAGAATAGTATTTATTATAATAACAGTATTAACTGCAAGTCAGAAAAGGGCTGGACACAAAGGCAATCGGCTTGAGTGCTGACTCACAAAAGCTTATGCTGGGGGGAAATAGTTAGTTGCTGCTGGACTGGTTTAATTTTGCCACCACAAACTATCACTTCTACTCCTCTGACAATAGACCTAGTTATTCCATACAAATGTGGATGCATTCAACTCATATTGCATGTCCAAGAAGTCTCTGTACTTCTGTCTCTTGAACAGTAACCCCTCATATTGCAGACGAGCCCAGCTGAAAGTGACCGAGTTGCAAGAGCAGTTTATATGCCTTTCTTTTATATCACTTCCTTTTGTTGCCCAGCTTTCTCCCATTCTTATACTGCATGAAGGGTTTAAAACTTAATGGCAGAATCTTTTTAAAGGTTACATGGAATGCATTACGCCAACACAAAAAAATAACTAACCATTCAACAAGATTACACTGACATGCAAGCATTAAGTTACACTAGAGTTTATTTGTCTGCATTCTTTTCCAAATTTGGCATGCTCCCTGCACTTTGCACAAAGAACATGCAGGAGATTCACTGCAGACACAACATGAAAACAGTAATATTTTCCCCAAAGACCACGCTAAACCAAAGATAAAACCTTTAACTAACAGTAATAATTTAAGACCCATACAAAATTTGAAGAAATTCAACAATATTGAAGTTCAGTTATATAAATATAAATATTATACGTTCGTAGTCACTGTAAATTAATTACTAAATTATAAAATTTATGGCAGGACTACCTTTGAACTGCAGGTATCCATGAACGTGTTTTTATATTTCAGTTTTAAAACAAAAAGAGGTAAAACTCTGAAAGTAACTTCAAAAATACAACCAAACCATTTTTAATATTCTGTCCACAATAAGTGCATTACCTTCCTTGAGCAAATTTATTTTGAAGTAGATTTTAGGATGAGATGATATTGGATATGGGGCAGTATTGTTTATTCTTATATCCAGTAGGAGACTGTTGCAAAATTATTACAATACATACATAGCCATTACAGCTAAGAGGCTAAAACAATAACAGGTATTCAAAAAGAATACCTAATATGTTTTCCTTTTTATGGTGTCTAATATTTGGAAATATCATATTCCTTCAAGGATTAATCAAAATATTTGGATTTTTAAAAAGTCAGATCAATAGCCCAGTTTCCATGACTTGAAACATTTCTCAAAAACAAAGAAAATGTCTAACCTTTCAGAATCTTTGTTTCATCCACTCTGGAAAGATGTCCTTCGTCTATGAGCTTGTCTGCTGAACAAAAAAGGGGTTACTATCCTAGCTCAAATTGTTCAAGCATTTATTTGTACACGTCTCTGTAATCTACATTCCATGACCAAATTTAAACAGGACATTATTACCTCATACTTCTCTGTGCTAGAATCCAGAGGGATTTTTACAGGACAATACATGATTATACAAAAGGTGATTTTAATCAGCTACACATGAGCAAAACAGGAAATTAAATGCAAAATAGTTAGTTTTTAGGAAAACAAGTTTTGGTCAGAAATATGAGCTGTCTTCCATGATCCAAGTGTGAAACCTTACAAGAAGTAATTTAATGAAGGCATTTATGCATTTGGAATGTGTTTCTCAATAACAAAAATTTAAAAACCTGTACTGAGCAAAGAGTGAAAATGTATTCCTATTAATTGGTTGGGGGTGTAGTGTAAAAATCCCTGGTAGCTCAACAGTGACCTTACATACAAAATGTAATCATGATGGCTGAACTGTTGAACTCAGAGCATCCAATATAGCCAAACTTTATCTGGATACTGGGAGCAATACTAACTACGAAACCTGGTGGTGAATTTGGTAAATGAGGAACAAGAACAGTTAACAAAAAGTTAACCTAGTTTTCACAGGCACATCTTAGTCACCAGTCTTGATTACGCTCTCCTCTTCTAGTGCATATCTTCTGCTATACAACTATAACTTTACACAATTGGGGGGTAGTTGCTTGGGGCCATTATTTGGCAAGCATTTGTTAACACGCTATTTATTCATTTATTAAACTATTTTAGTCCCAGCTTTCTTGCCAAACAACTCTGACTCTAGGCCACTTTCAACACTAGCAACAAAATGAATTAGGTTTTAGGTGCTATGTTTTGTATTTCTCAGAATGTTCCCTAGTAAGATCAGCATGTGGGAACACCAAGAAGGCTAGAATAGGCGGTGTAAGTTTGGAGGCCTTATACTTTGTTAGCAAAATACTGAGACGGGGGGGAAATACAAAATACACGCACAAAAAGGAAAAAAAATGTTAATGTGACAATGGGTTAAAAAAAAATCAGACGAAGAGAGGCCAAAAAGAAGGTTCAGTGGAGGATACAAATATAGCAGAAAAAAGTGGCAAGCTGAGGTCAGAGAAGACCAAGAGGAAGCACAAGACAGATGGGGCAGCAAATGGGAGAGATCATACATTCTGTCCTATCCTGAAAAAACACAAAGGTAGAAAAAGAAATGATATAGGAAACTGCTCCAAACAGCAGACTTGTAAAAATAATCCTATCAGATTTCAAAAGCAGATTTTACTGATAAATAATTTCAGTGCATGTGCATCACAAATATGTAATGATTTGCACAAGAACAGCCTCTACAGACCAAATACCAGAGTTTTCATATTACATGTCAGTTCAACCAAAACACTACCAAATGGAAGTTATAAGTTCACACGTTCAGATGGAAGTCTACAGCTGAGTAATCAAGTAACAAGAAACACTGAATGTTATAAATGCATGTATGAATAAATGCTCAATAAATTGCTCCAGCTGTGCATTTGCTTGAGAAAGTAATAAAGGATGGCTAGTTCAGAGAGATGGTCAGAGAGCAGCTACATTAGACAGCAGACAAAGCTGTTCCTCAGGGATAAGACGAATGCTGGCAAAAGGCACTTGGCATAAGGCCCTGGCCCTAAGATAAGCAGATGGACTCAAGAGGGCAAGAACAAATTTTAGCTTGTAGAAGCAGACTGGTGCATGAGCTTTTACATTATGTATTAAAAAGCCCTTTCCATAGAAGTCTGCTCAAAGTAGGTAAGCGAATGAATAAACAGAACATTAAATGAATAAAGTAAAGGAACTGGACAGGAAACATAAAGCCAATGCTTCCTCCTCCACCCCATCAGAAAATGTGCATATAATTATGCACATTTTGTGTTACAATTTGCCATTATAAAAACGTGGATGGACATTTGATTTTCTGTGACCAACATATAACAACCATTCAATTTATATGGAATGCTTCCTTTGTCCCTTCATGTTAATAGCTGACAATGTCCAAGAGGCAACCTTTCAGGAAAACACCTCAAGATCTTTCTGGGGAGAGGTGAGAGCTGTTTTGTTTTGCTTTTTTGCAAACCTCAAGGTAAAAGTAAAATATCAGCTCCTTCATCTATTGTCTAATGCTTGGATAGTATTAAATGTGAATCCTTTCCTCAGCGATTAGCAGGTAAAAATTCCCTTCTGATTCAGCAGATGCGGTCCATATCGCATATGCCCATTTTCCTGAGGCCAAAGTTAAGTGTTTAATGGGTTCCTTATTCTGGGAAGATACTATGTCAACAGTCTCAGGTTTCCAGATTTTCTATAAACAATCCTAAATGAGATCTATTCTATTTGGTCTAGAATGAAGTTAGTTAACAGCAGTAAACTGAAGTAACTACACCACTTTCCAGTCAGTTTACTAGTAACCTGTCTAAGGATGACGAGTGTAAGTCTTCTGTAGGAACTGCACATCTATTTAATATTTTATCCCACTATGCAGACAAGGATAAGGCAAACAAACAAGAATTTGTAGGGCTTGCAGAAACCAATTATCCAAAACTAACTGCAAACGACATTCCTGAAATCTTGCTGAATTGGATTCCTTAACAGTAGTTCTCATGTGACGCCACAGTATTTATTTTGTGATAGTGGACACTCAAGACACTCAGAAATAAATACATTTAAGGACCTTGATCCCTTCCAATTCGGCTTTTGCTTTTGCTATGTGACGGAGATGGAATTGGTCGCCCTCACAGGTGACCTCCATAGACACTTGGATCGAAGCGGGTCAGTGCTGCTCATTTCTCCATGATCCAGGACAGAGGGTGCCATCTGGGGAGAAGGTCTCAACATGACACACTTTGGTGTGTGGGATCCTTCAGGGGGCAATCCTCTCCCCAATGTTATATAACACCTATATGTAGGGGTGTGCATTCGGCTTTTTCCGAAATGGGAAAAACCTGGGGAAAAAACGTTTCGGGGTTTTTTCAGGTTTCCAGACACCACGAAGGCTCTACAGAGCCTCCCTGGTATCCCGGGAAAAAACCCCCCAGAAAAAATCCAGTTTTTTTCTGGCTTTTTAGGAAATTCAAAATGGCCACCGCCAGGGGTTTAAAATTTAAAGGGAATGCTGGAAAAAGCGTTCTCCCGCCTTTCCCCCCTCTTTCCCGCCTTTTGCTCCTGTTTCCAGGAGGGAGGGGGAAAGAGGGACCTCCTAGACAGCCAATCACTGCAATGCATTTCCAAATGCATTGCAGCTTACAAATCTTTGGAACTCCCAGCTACTGGCTGGCTTGCTCCTTTCCCAGGGAAGGAGTGCTGGCAGCCAACAGGATTTTGGCATCTGCTCTCTGGCCAATCACAGAAGGTTGTTTCTGTTTGAAATCCTCTGTGTATGCCCAGAGAGCATAAAAGCAGCTTCTCTGCAGCCTGACTCTGCTGTTGTTCCTGGTTTGCTGCTGCTGGTGGTGGTGGTCAGAGAGAGAGCTTGACTTAGAGAGTGTGGCTGGCTGGCTTCTGCTGCCTGCCCCTGCTTCTCTTGAGCCTCCTTTCCTCCCAGTACTGCCTGCCTGGACTGCTCCTGCGAATGACTGCCACCGCCTACAACTGGTTTGATTATATTTAGGGCATTTAAAAAATGTTTATTTCTGGGGGCTGGGGGTAGGTGTGGGGTGGTGGTGTGGGGAGGTAGGCCTCTCTCTAGGGCCTCTCTCAGGCTTCTTTCTGGGGGGTTTGGGGGGGAATTTTTCTAGTTTTGTGTTTTTGTAAGCCTGTTTGCAGCCATTTGTTTTTCTTCCTGTGCTTCATTTATTTGCCTGGGACTTTTCGTGTGTGTGGGGGGGGATTCTTTGTATTTTTTGGTTTTGCCAGCCTGCTGTTTTGTTTGTTTGTGGTTAGATTTTTTTTCTTTTCCTTCATTTATTTATTGGCTTGTGGCTTTTTGGGGTTCAGGTTCTGCTGCTGGCCTGGCTGGCAAACTTGCTTCCTCAGTCTGGTTATGCTGCAGGGATTCTCTGGTTTGATCTAAGTGAGTCCTGTTGGGTTTGGGCACTGACTGGCACAGTGGCAGAGGTTCTTCTGGGGGGCAGATTGCACACAGGTTCTGCTGCTGGCCTGGCTGGCAAACATGCTCCCTCAGTCCAGTTATGCTGCAGGGATTCTCTGGTTTGACCTGAGTGAGTCCTGTTGGATTTGGGCACTGACTGGCTCAGTAGCACTGTTTCTGGGGGGGCAGACTGCACAAGTTCTGCTGCTGGCCTGGCTGGCAAACATGCTCCCTCAGTCTGGTTAAGCTGCAGGGATTCTCTGGTTTGACCTGAGCAAGTCCTGTTGGGTTTGGGCACTGACTGGCACAGTGGCACTGTTTCTGGGGGGCAGACTGCACACAGGTTCTGCTGCTGGCCTGGAAACATGCCCCTCACCACCTCACTTACTTTCTTAAACAGATTCTTGAAGCATGGACGGCTTCAAGAGGTAATTAGATAAACATATGGAACAGAAGTCCATTAGTGGCTATTAGACACAAGGTATAGATGGGAGCTCTCAGTCTGGGGCGGGTGATGCTCTGTATTCTTGTGTTTGAGGGGGGCAACAGTGGGAGGGCTTCCTGCCCCCACTGCTGGATCTTCTGAAGGCACCTGGTGTTTTTGGCCACTGTGTGACAGAGTGTTGGACTCAATGGGCCACTGGCCTGATCCAACATTGGCTTCTCTTATGTTCTTATTCTTGGGGAGACACTGTCTACTAGTAGCCTGACTTCCTTTAGTTTTTCCCATAAGAAACAATGGAGAATGGGGGCACCCTCTTTGGATGCCCCTGGAATTGGACCCCCTGGTCCAATCTTTTCCAAACTTTGGGGGTCCTTTGGGGAGAGGCTTCAGCAGCTACAGTCCAAATTTGGAGCCTCTACCTCAAATCCCCCCCCAGCCCCCTGGAAACTTTTCAGAAGTTTTTTGCCATTGATTACAATGGCCCGATAGGGTATAATAGACTTGAATTTTTCGGGAATCTCGAAAATTTTTGGATATTGGCACTATACCAGTATAGATATTTGGGTTTTTTCAGGAATCCCCAAAAAATTCGGGTTTAATATACCCGAATCCGGAAAAAAATGATTTTTTTTTGCACACCCTTACCTATATGTGCCCCCTTGCCCAGCTGATATGGTGCTTTGGGCTGGTATTCCACCAGCACGCTGATAACACCAGATGTATCTGTTGATGGACGGCCGGCCAAATGCTGGTCCCAGACAATGTGGCCAACGGCCTAGAAGCTGTGGTTGGTTGGTTGAAGCAGAGCTGGCTGAAACTAAATCCACTGAAGATGGAGGTCTGGTGGCTGAGCCAAGGAGACCCCAGGTTGGGATGCCAAACTTCCAGCCCTTGACGGTGAGCCATTAACTCCAAGGCGACTTGTGAAGAGCTTAGGAGTGTTTCTGGATAGCCCCCTTTCAATGGAGGCTCAGATTACACATGTTGCCAGGCTGGCATTTTTCAATTTGCGCCAGGTCTGGCAACTGTCCTGCCACAACTTAGCCACAGTGATCCATACAATGGTCACCTTCAGACTAGACTACTGTAACTTGCTCTATGCAGGGCTACCCTTGAGACTGACCTGGAAACTCCAACTGGTCCAGAATGCAGCGGCACGTGTGCTTACAAGCACATCATCTAAAGCCCACATACAACCAGTGCTCTGCCAGCTGCACTGGCTCCAGGTTGAAGACCAGATCAGATTCCAGGCTCCAAAAGCATTCGTATAGCCTCAACCTGGCCAGAGCCTTCTTTGCTCTGTCCCCAGCCTAGGGGAATACCCTCCAGGTGAGATTGGGGCCCTGTGGAATCTGGTCCAGTTCTGCAAGGCCAGGCATATGGCTGAGGCAGCGAAGTTACCATCTAAATTGGCCTCCCCCAGTCCCCTCTCTGCCATCCATTCTGCCATTGTACCAGCTTCCACTGACACACAGACTGAACAAACTCACTTTGGATAATTTCTGTTATTAGTTCCTAAGTCACCATCTGTTTTTACTTTTGATTTGTTACTATGCTAATTTGTTTTTCACAAATAATTTATGGTATTGTTTTGGACTTGTTGTTACCCGCCTGGAGCCTTGCTGTGCAGGGGAAGGAGGGCTAAAAGTCTAATAAAACAAATAAATATAAATACATAAACTGGAAGTGATGCCAGAAGATCCATGATAGAAAATGCAATCCCACCCCCCCCCCGATTCAGAGCCTAGAACAGGGTGGGGAGAAGACAGAAGGAGTATAACTGGATCATCAGTCTTCTGATGTCTCAAATTGAGTGGTCCTAATTGGAGGGGGGGAATAGGAATGAACAAGCAGGAGGACCGGCGATACTCGCGTGGGGGGGAGAAGGAGCTCAACGTTGAGGAGGAGGAAGAACCCGCAGGTGAGCTTCTCCTCCCCAGCACCAACGGTGAGGCCTGGGCCCTCCAATCCTTCTTCCCCCCCCCACGGGCACCGGTGGCAAAGGCTGAGTCGCTCTCAGCTGCCGGGCCCACTGCCAAACCCCCCCATGGGCCCGCCGACAAGGCCCAGGCCCACCAATCTCTCCCCCATGGGCACCGGCGGCAAAGCCTGGACACCTCCCAGCCACCGGGCCCACCACCGATCTCCCGCTCACGGGCACCAGCAGTGAGGCCTAAGTGGCTCTCAGCTGCCAGGCCCACCACTGATCTCCCGCCTCACACACGGGCACCGGCAGCGAGGCCTGGACGCCCCCCAACCGCCGGCCAGCCACAGAGTCTTTTACTTTTTGGAGATTTAAATATCCCCCATATAATTTTTTAAACTTATAAGATTTTTCTGCACACCTGGGGAGTCCCCCAAGTGTGCAGGAAAATCTTTTTGCCCCCTAGGTGCCCCCGATGTGCAGATTTAGATATCCACATGCAGGGGGTGCCTTGGCTATTAGATATATAGAGCAGGACATCATCATACATGACCTTTGTGAAATGGCACTGGTAATAACAGCAAAGGCAAACATCTATTATATTGTATCCATTATTAGTGATCTTCAAGCATCTGTTTGGTTTTCTATATATGTGAGAGTCTACAGTTTTAGTGTTAATTTACAGAGTCTCATTCTGAAAATCTGAGAATCTACATTTTATATCTGTACAGTTCATGTACTAGTTTGTATTTCATTAGGTTACTCAAATAATCTTTTAATGTAACAAAGCTTTGAACATCCTTCTGCAAAATTGGAATTTTAATCTAATTTTGAATGTGGCCCCCGAGGACACATCAAAAAATCCACACAAAGGGGGATTTTTCGATAAACCAAGGGGAAAAGCCAGGTTTGTAGAAAAGTCCCAGAAAAGTAAAAATAAATCTGCCCGACCTGTGAAGAAGCAAGAACTCAGCCAAAATCTGGGGCTGTTGCCTAGCAACACCTATAAACAATACCACAGCAGTGAGCATGGTGAAAGCTGCAGGCAAAGGAGAAGGTGTCAGCAGGAGAGTTAGGGAGAAAGATGCAAAGGTAAAAGATGGGGAAGAAAAGATGCTGCTGCTGCCCACTGTTAATTAGGTCATTTTCATCACTCCAATGAACACCAAAAGGAAAGGTAAGGCAGTGGCAGGAAGGGGAAAGGGAAGTGTTAATGGCAGGTGAATAGGAAAGGAAAGAAACAGGTGGAAGCAGCAAAGGTGAGGAGGATGTGGGAAAGTATCTCTGGGTGGTAAAAAACAGTTGAAAGAAGCAGGACTAGTGGGAGGGGTTCCCACAAATCTCTCACAGGTCCTTGCTTATAAGCAGTAATTCCAGAACAGTTCTGCTTTTTGTGTATACCTACAAGTTTCATTAACTGAATATTTTCACTTTATTCTACACTAAACACTCTACTGAACAAGACAGCAAAATCTCTGACTGCCCAGTTTGGTTAATAAAATGTATAGTGTCTGACTATACTATACTAATATAGAATGATAAAAAACAACAAAACCTTGCATTTTTAAATCGCGTTGTGTCAAAAGTTGACAATGGAAGAATTAGTTGACACACATAAAAAGAGAGAGATACAAGGCTTGGAAGCAAACACTGAAATTTGTGGGGGGAAATTTTAACACTGTACATGGGGGGGGGGGAGTCATTCCCAATACTTCTCCTGCTCATTTTTGCCTTGTTCTATTATTAGCAAGCACCTTTTAACATGACTTAGTGGAACATATAGTTATGTGAAGCAGTGAAGGGATTAATGCGAAAAGAGGAAGACAAAACAGAGGAAGACAAAAAAGATATTTACAACATACTCTACTGAACTATTGTTTTCTTGGAGAACACTATGTGCAAGGTTTACGTGTGTCCCCCAACACTGTCCAAAAGCCTTCATACAATAAGTCTCACAATCTCATTTTATATTATCAGTCTCTTAAGTTAAACTGAGGCACAAATCATTGCCCCAAAGATACCTTTCCCAGCTTCAGATGTTGAATTTTACCCAGAGAACCATGAGTGGTATTTTGCTCATTCAACCGAGCTTCCCTATCTTCAGCTTCCCACTGAAGCTTCGTCTCCACTCTGAAACATTGCTTCTGAAGGCTAGGCAAGGGGACCTTCTGGAAGGGCATGGGATGTGGGGGGAAAGGAGCTGCAGCTGGAGAACAGGATAAATGTTGGAAGGTGAGGGTTGCCCCCCACTGTACGAGTGGAAGTGCCTTTGGATTACAGTCCTTATACTGAGAAGCTGAATATGTCAGCACCACAGAATCACAGATTCAATTTTATGCTTCTGGTATAACACAACAGGGGAAACCTGTACAGCTCTCCTATGGTGACATAACTGAGCTATACCTGCTATTCACCACACAAAGGAGCCGGGGGGGGGGGGAGTGTTCTATCCTTTTAATAGACACTTAAGTGTGGATGTTATTCAGTAGATGTTATTTACCTCCACGTTATGAAAAGCTTCACCTTTTTTTTCCCCTCCAGGTTTTTTTCCCCTCCAGGTTGCTGGCAACCAGACAACCGAAGTGAAAAAATGATCCCATACAGCTCTTCTTCTGTGACAAGATGTGGGTTACCATAAGCACAGTCAGCTTTGACTGCAGGCCAAGAAGGCTGTTCAACTGCTTCAAATTGATAAGTTGAGCAAGAAGATTAGTTTACAGCATGTAGTGTAACAATAGCCAATTGCTTCATCCAGATTCACAAACTGATATATACCCGGTAACCCGTGTTACCTCTAAGATGAGTTAGTGTGAGCTAGCTCACAGTTTTTTAGCCTCCGGCTCACATTCTTGTCTTAGCTCAGGAAGGATGGCTCCAGAGCAAACTAATTTATGCAGTAGCCAAATCGCTCGCTCACAACTCTAATGCCAGTAGCTCACAAAGTAGAATTTCTGCTCACAAGACTCCACAGCGTAGAGGGAGCATTGCCAGTAACCCTCATCCTATTACACCAAAAAAGGTTATGGTTATCAGGCCCCAGGTAAGTTCCACCTCAGAGTCCCATCGTGCATGTTGGTGTTCTATTCATGACTGAAGATCATTTTACCATAATGCAATGATAACTACAGTAGTTGCTGATTAAAAAAACATACGAAGCAGTAATCTATGCTAACTAAAGTGATGTGAAACTTCACTTGTACATAGATATAGCTCGTTTTTAATATGTTTTCCTTATCATATCTCTACAAAAATGCCACTATTCTCACTAGTAATGTATATTTTTTTACTGATTTTTATAGACTTTTTAGTGAATGTGATGAACACTCTGTACTCACTCTGGCACTCTATGAACTGATGAATAAAAGTGCAGTCCCCTCCACTCTTTGAAAGAAAGTGCTCTAGTAAAGAAAGAAACACCTATAAGTTCAAAACTTCATCTTTTAGGGTTCAAGGTAAACCTCACAGAGTTCCCCCCAAAAGGGAGGAACTCCCCCAAAAAACAGTAGCACACTTTAGAACATACTGCATACAACTCACAGATGATAAATCTTAAGCCATTATTGGTTTGTATGACTTGTGTGTCACTTGTGACTCGCATGTATCTTCAAAACTTATAAACCTCTTGTTAAAGCTTATAAACCTCTTTTTAATACATGTTAGGACTGATTGACAAGTTCGCCTATGCCCAAATCTAGATAGTGTCAACAGGGCACTTTCTATATGGTCATTCTTTGATTTAAGGTTTTAGATTGCTTGCAATGTTTCAGTTAGAATGATAATTGTTTTAAGGCAACCTCATATTACTGGATGGACTTCATAATGTTTGTTTACTTTGGAAGATAGTCACGACTAAAGTAAATAGCTGGAAAGGGTTGTGTCGATCAAATTATTGTTAGACTTTGTAAAGCAGCCTTGAACTAATTATAAAAAAAACAGACTTTTAAAATGAATAAAAGTTTACTTTTACTTTGAAAATGTAACAGAATGTCCATCTTTTGATGCATTGTTTCAAAGTTTGCCTCTTAAGAGGGTATTTTCAGCCTTCAGGGGGTGTTCCTTTATTCCACACAGCTTTCACCTCTGATAGGATTACACTCATTTATTTATAATATTAATAATAATCAATATTTATAATATTTATCATAATATTTTTTCTACTTAAGTGGGATTTCACTTTTACGTGAAAATGGTAACTTGCCTAATGCCACTCAACAGCCTCATGGTTGAGTGGAGGTTTTGATCTGGTTTCCAAGATGTAACATTTGCCATTTTACCATAATATTCCAACTACTGTCACTATATTAACCTAGGAAAACAAACATTGAGTCCATTTGAACAGGACTGTACGCAGAACATAGAAATGACTGGTGCTGGGAGTTGCCCTCTTTCTCTGTGTTAAGGCACCAACACCAATTAGAACCTCTATGGCAACCCCAGGCAAAGCCCTTATGTGGAGAAAGAACGTTGTGACATTTGAGGGAAGCAAGAGGAACTGAGGAAGAGAGGGGATTCATCTACGGTCTTGAAGGACTGTAAAAGCTGGTACACAATCAAACTGGTATATAATGAACAAGAAGGACAGGAGGGATTTTGAGAGGCAACAGGAAGATGGGGCAGGCCCCCACCTTCTTCACACAAGATGTAGCAGTGCTTGTCTCTGCACCACAGCAGCTGTTAAAAGGGTACTGGACTGGGCTACTCTAACTTGTCTGAGCTAATGTGGACTTGTTTTTAATCTGATGAAAGTGGCACAATTCAAACTACAGAGGATGAACAAAATATGATCAAGTACAAAATAATTTGTTCAGAAAAGTCAGAGTGTCGGGGTAAACAGAAGGGAAATTATATGGAAAGGGACAGCAAAGTCAGAAGGGGGGAAATGCTAACTACTGTACATAATTAAAAGAATGATAGAAGTTCCCTGACAAAACCTAAAGAGCAAAAGAGTAAGCAGTGAACCCTTCTGATCTGAAACCAAGCTGCTTGCCTAATTTTGAATGCACTTAAAGTTAATCTAAGAAAATGACTCATAGCTGAACTCAATAATACTTTTGAATAAATCCCTTATACTAAAAAAAGGAAAGATAAGAAACGGCTATAATTATTTGAGAATTCACTATGTGACCAAACAAATACTCTACTGGTATTAAAAACATTCAGTTTTTTTCAGTTAAAGTGTGGTGAATTAGATGCTTTAAGCAGAAAGATCTGCTCTTTCATGCAGAAATATATTCTCTGGGTACTACACTACACATGTAACTGTCTCAGATTTTGGGTTTGGGGCCATCACAGAGCTATGTGGAAGAAATCCAAAAAAGAGCTACTAGTTTATAATTCTTCATAGCACATATCTCCATGGAGGCTATTCAAGATGATGGGAATGTTCTTAGGGTGCAACTAAGCCCCACCAATTAACATGCAACTTCCAAGTACACCTGCTTACCATTGCTCCTTAAGGCACCCATGCATGGAGCTGCTACTTTAGGCTTAGTTCTGATATAACAGGCATCAGAAACATACTAGAAATGGGCCACAATACTGCACTGATCCTTGCATGCAAATTCTACCAATTCGCTTGACCAAGGATCAGCAGTATGAATTACTACTGCCAAGCTTGCAATTATAGTATTGTCTGGACAAATACTGAAGGACTAAGCACAGCTAGCAAGAGCTCATGCTAAAAAAATTGAAAGCTGGAGATTTTAATGCAAAGAGCAAATGTTCATGTCAATAACCACATTAGTGATGATAGCCAAGCAAAACAAAAGATTTCTAAATTATTTAAGGGATGACTTTAGAAAGATACTCCATCAATAGCATTGCCTGCCACTCTCGAGTAACCTGCACCAAATAACACTGCTGAAGTTCCCCTTATTTTGGTATATCTTATTGGTAAGACTTGGATCCTTATTTAAACAGGTTCCTGGAAGTTCAGACATACTAACACTCTGATCCTGAACTTTTGTGCATATAACTTTAATCCTGCAGAAACTTCCCCACAATAATCTGGAAGTATCATAATATACTCACATTTGTAACACCTGCTTTACTTCAGAGCAAATATTACAGACACTCCACTGACAGAAGATGGATCCCCTAGTCCCCTCCTCACTACAGCTCTATGACCCACATGACTTTTTGTTTGAAATGGCCCCCTAAACTTCTTGCAATGCCTTTTCACAGGTAAAGGAAAGGCAGGGAACATAAGAATAGACCTGCTGTATCAGACCAGTGCTCCATCAAGTCCTGCATCCTGTATCACACAGTGGCCAACCAGTTCCTCTGGTCCAACAACAAGGCACGGAGACCAAGGCATTCCTCTGATGTTAACTCCTAGCACTGGTATTCAACAGCTTTACTGCTTCTGAATGTGAAGGTTCCCTTTAATCACCATGGCTAATAGCCACTGTCCTATGACTGCACCCGTCCTATGCTTGCACCAGTGAAAGGTCTGTAGGCTCCAACCTAATGACACTTTTGCTGCTCTTGCAAGGTTTAGAATGAGACTGGCAGCAAAATATCCATGCTGTCCCACAGGTTTGTCAAAGGCATATAACGAGTAGGGATGGGCACAAACTGGGAAAATGTGGTTCGTGTTGGTTTGTGGTTTGTGGCTGAACCACAAACTGAATCATGAACTGAACCAGGAGGTTCCTTTGGGAACCAAACTGGTTTGTGGTTCTGCAAACTCAGCTGAAAGGGACCACAGTCCTTTTAAACAGGGTCAGCGGAAAGCTCGAAAAGAGAAGCAGTCTCCTCCCCACTTCTCAGCTGTTTTTCAGGCTTGTCTTGTGCAGTCCCTTTAAATTGCACAAGACAGCCTAAAACAGCTGAGTGGTGGAAAGCAGGCACTCCCTTTAAACTTTAAAGGGACTGCACAAGACAGCCTGAAACAACTGAGTGGTGAGGAGCAGGCTGCTTCCTGCCACTCAGCTGTTTTTGCAGCTTTTGCGGGGAACAGAAAGCGGGGGGTTAAAGGGATTTGGAGTCCCTTTAAACCCCTGATTTCTGCTCTATCCATGAACCGTCACAAACTGCTTTAAAAGTCATGAGTTTCAGTTCCCCGACCACAAACAGGGCAAAATTTGTCATTAATTTTGCTTCGTGGTTTGGTTTGTGCCCATCTCTACTAACGAGACCAACACTGAGAGGAAACAGCAAGATGACAGCCTCTTTAATAATGTTTTTTCTTTTTTTAATTTTAAGAAGAAATATTAACAAAACAAATATGCTCAAAATTAAAACAAGAAAAAGGAAGTCTGTTAGGATACTTTACCTTTTTCTGCACTCCCATTAATTTTAGGAATGAAGTCATCAACTTGTATGCCTAGGATTGACAAATAGTATTAATTTTGTATAAGCAAAATGGTCTATATGCTTGACAACAGACTTTTTGTATTGCCTCCTTACACCAGGTAACTTATGCAACCATCATGCACACAAACAAATTCCACCTGAAAAAATGACATCTGATTTTCTTTCCTACCATAACAAATCTATTAGATATGCTAAAGTCAATATAACATCCAAAAAATTAAATGTTGCAGAAGACTTCTCTTTTAACAGCACCACTAACTAAAAAGTGCAATGGTCAAGTTAGCCCAGAGTGTTTGAACATGTTAAAAGCAGTGCCCTCTACTGGCAATGTAATATAAGCATTGCAGTACCAAATTACGGCACCAGTGTGTTACCTAAATTACCTAATTTACCTAAAACTGCCTAATAAAATTATATATATTCATACATATATATGCATATATAAAAACTGCTGTCAAGTTGCAACCAGCTTACAGCACTCTGTGGGTTTTCAAGGTAAGAAACTTCAGATGTTGTTTTCCTTCACATAGCTTTCCTTCACATAGCAACCCTGGTGATCTTCCTTGGTGGTCTCCCATCCAAGTACTAACCTGGGCTGACCCTGCTTTGCAGCCAAGATCTGATGAGATCAGGCTAGCCTCCACAATCCATGCCAGGGCAGGTAATGTATTACTGAATTATTTATCTTCAGTTTGTAACAAATAAGTCAAGGGCACAATTTTAAAACTTCCTTACTTCTGGTCATGTACAGCTCATGTAACTGTTCTGGTATCACGTGAAAGGGATAAAATTTAGTGACTAAAATCCAGTATTAGGCAAAATACTTTAATGTTAGACCTACCTAAACTGTTGCGTTCTTTAAGAGCTTTCTCCTGAAGATGTTCTAATCGGACTGCAAACAGAATTCCAAAAGAAAAAGATATTTCACAGTTTAAAAGAAAAGCATATGAAAAAGAGTATTTTTGGACTAGTAGACTGACCTTGTAAAGCAGTTAGCCGTTCATTGGTGAAGTCATTATCTGCTTGCAAAGCTTCTATTTTTGCCTGAAGCTCTTGCTCTCTTTCTTCCATCTCTTCTATTTTATGCTGCAATTCCTTTTTCTCAACTTGTCCCTTTTGTTGAATTTCTTCTTGCTTTCCCTCAGCTGCCTATTCAAATCCAAACAAAACAAAACAAACCCCCCAACGCATAAATCAAAACTGAACAGCAGAAAATATCCAGACATCATTTATTTCAGTAACAGGCATCAAAATATCTAGCATCTAGCATGCCAGTTTATATTCCAGTTCACATTTGTATCGGAATAGATCCTCCACAGGCATTAGTCAGACACTGTCCATGTCTAGGTGCTCCTTGACATCCCTACAATGTAGTTATGTAGTTATGTGTTACAAATATTATGTATGCATAAGTGCATTATTTTCATAACCTTACCATCTTTAAGGGGCAGTTTACACAACCACACATATGTATGCCTTCATCACGTTCAACTATACATGCAGTGGAAAAACATGCATGTTCATGCTCCTAAATAAGGAGGGGCTGCAAGTTAAGATACTTCCTCAAATCAAAACTGAACTAGGGCTGCGATCACAAACACTAAATAATGCACTTTCAATCCACTTCTAGTGCACTTTCCAATTGGATTTTGCCAGTTCACACAGTAAAATCCAGTTGGAAAGTGCATTGAAAGTGCATTATCTAGTGTGTGTGATCACAGCCTAGGTATCTATATCACATAAATGCAAGAGTGGACTGACCACTAGACAAACCTAGTGATTACCTAGGGTGCCAGATCTTGAAGAGTGTCAAAAAGGTGAGAGGAGCCTTCTCTACTGATTTGAAGGGAAGCTTGGCGTTAACTGGCTTCCAGAATCTCCATATCTGATTCTGGCTGCTATGGGGGAACATGTGCTGTCTTGTGCTGTTATTATGCTGCAGGAGGGTATCCAAAGCTGTCAAGAGTTATTCTGTGGAAATATGACCATAAACTCTAAAGTTGAGTTTAAGATGTGAGATGAATGAAACTCAGGCTGATGTGCTCCCTCCTTCCCAGGAGGCATCAACAGTCAGCATGTCAGGCAGCTGCTGGGGCTCACAGCCTTACAATGTCTGATTGACTCATTTGCTCTTACCAAGAAACAGGGCAATCTCCCATTTCCTGCCAAGGGAGACATATGAGGAAAGAACAGCATATGGCTCTTTTGTACTCCTCTAAGCCTTGTTGGTGTCAGCAGGAGTTGCCAGGGCACTAAAGAGTTGCAACTGCCTCAGATACCAGTCCCAGACAGCTGGAGAGCAGAGTGCACCAACAGAACTTAGATCAGTACTTCCTTTAGCTACTGGAAGTAGTGTCTTTGGAGGCAGAGGAATGTTGTTCATTCACATTCTTACATGCCCTACTGATGGGGCCTGAAAGAGTTACACCACCTGCTTCCAGTTGCCTCTCTCCAGTTAAGCGATTGTAGGAGGAAACAGAGCATGGCTTCTTTATACAGACACCAATGGGGCTCTATTTTGTTCTCAGGAAATTAGAGTTTGCCATTACATTTGAGTCAGGCAAATGATGGTTTTGAGGGAAGAGTGTGAGCATGTGAATCTAAGGCTGGTGGATGAAGTGCCAGGTTCTGGTCTGGGATCCAGACAACTGTTCTTCTCTAGGCTGGACCACAGTCCCCAAGGCTGTTTTACTTGGAACCCTGTTGATTGCACTATTGCTGCAACTAAGTCTACATGGCTTATTTATTTTGCTAGAACTGTCTATAACATGCATACGGCTGTTCCTCCATTTAATGCAGTGACAGACTGGACTTTAAAAGCTTGTAAGTGCTGTATAAACATGTAATAGACTATGAAGGGTTAATGCCTCACAGAGCCAGAGAGCCTTGAGTGACAGGCTGCTCAAAGGAATTTGATTGGTTAGTGTCAGTTGAGCAGAAAGACGTGGGAACTGCCTGCTGAAGAGAACTCAGAGTGAGTTTAGCCCTTACTGTGGAAAGTTTAACTCTGACTGAGGAGAGTTTAGCTCTGACTGAAAATCAGAGTATCATACTAATTGAGGCCTGTAAGGTTGGCAAGGAGGAGTGTTTGGCTCAGTGAAGACCCCCATTCGGGCCAGGAAAAGGGATAGATCTTCTAGTTAGAGAAGAGATTTTCTGCCCAGTTAAAAGGGAGATAGCTTTAAAGAGTGGAGTGATCCCTGGTGTGCTCAGAGAAGGAATCCAAGTGCTTGATAGTGTATCCCTGCCTTCTGAAACCTTCTGAAACCTGAAGAGTTTAACCTGAAGAGTCTGGTAAACTCAAGAAAGTATAGTGGAGTGTTTAGGAAACACTGAAACAAAAGCCTCTCATCTCAAAGATTCTAAGACTGTGTGAAGAAGTTAAATCTCCGTATTGCTGTAAACATATGAACTGTAGTTTGTAAAAATATTAGGTTATCTCAGAGTTCTTATTCATTGACCTCAGACATTTTACCCCTGATTTCACCTGACCTTTTCCCCTCTACATTGAATATTTTATTTTTGAACCATCTAAAGCCTCTTATGTGCCATTTTCAGATGTTTAAGTTAGTTAAGAGGGTGATCTTGTCTCTCCCCTCAAGTCCCTGGGCTGAGCCAACATAAAAATACAATGGGTCAGCCATAGATCTTCAGGAAAGATGAAATAGATAAAGGGGCTGCTCAGTCAGAAAGGAAGAGAAAAACAGAGGGAAAATCCTGCGTCTGAGGGAGGGACGAGGGCAAGGACGTCATAAATGCATTGTAGCATTTGGAATTATGAGTTTACAACAATCAACCATACCTTTAGTTTGTCAGAGAGATCTTTAATTTCATTTACAGCTCCATTGTATTTGTTAGCCAATTCTCGCAATTCTTCCTGAGTCCGTTCGTTCATTTCTTTCAAGTGAGTACATTCATCTTCGGTGTTGCTTAAACTTCGCTGTAAGAATTTTGAAAATATATTTTAAACAGCATAATATCCTTTAGTTTCACATTAACACAATGCTATTGCAAATGCAGAGCTATATGCAGAGGCAACAGAGCCTCCACGTGGGGATATTCTACACGCTTTCATTTCATTTCCTCATGCAACCACCATCACCCTTCAGTGTTTTTGTTAAAACAACAAGTAGCTTGTACAGTGTTATGGTGCTATAGCAATATACCTACTACGGGTTTTTTTTAAATGGCAAGAAGACCACCAGATGCAGTATGGGAAATGATGAGATAATGGCACTGCTCATGGACAGGGAGGCCAGAAAACCTGCGCTTTCTCATCCATAATGTGAGCAAACTCAGATTGATTAGGATTTTCCTAAAGAGACTGTGCCAAAACAGGTCTGGGGGGGGGGGGGGGGGGGGAAGCACTGTGAGGCAGTGATGAACGCTTATACCCCTCTGTTGTTCAGGAATTTTAAAATGCTGGGGTTTTTTTTGGGGGGGGGGGGAGGTACAGAGTTAAAGGCCCATATGGAAGCAGCTCAACCCATGTGGCAGACCAAAGACAAACTATTTGTGTTCTGAGATTAAAAGCAACCACCTCTGGTTGCTAACCTCATTCTAGGAAACATCTGCTTTGCCATTTAACTGTGTAGCACTGAACAATTAGAATTCCAAGAAACAAATTCTCTGATGGCTAACAGGTCATCAGAGAAGGGGACATGCTGTAGGCACATTTTGCAGGAAAAGTGTCTCATCCAAAAACAGTGCACTGCTGCTTCTTTCTTTTTTTCATTTGTTGTAAAAAGTAACTTTTAGTATGTTGCCATGGCTACTGTGATCAATTTAAAATCTCATCCAGATATGAAGCTCAATTTGTGGATCTGAGCAATTCACTGTTTCCAAGGGCCAAGCCACACAAGGAGTTGCTAGGAGTTTCAAACTTAATTTTAAGGCATACAGAGGATTGTGTGCTCATACATTTAGCCTCAATGGGGCAAATAAAAGCTGCACAGAACAGTTTCTGGTCATGAAAACTGTTCCAGGAGGTAGGCTTAATTAACCCTGTGGTAGCAATACAATTTAGGCCCCCCCTCACCTAAAAAAAAGTTTTAAAAAAATAACTAAGTACTTTGAACATGGACCTTGGAGCATACACCTGGTTGGGCCCTCAGTCTAACCTACCAAGCATTGTTCTGAGCTTCTTGGAAGAAGCGCAGACACAAATGTAGAGCAGAAAGCAGGGGTTTAAAGGCACTCAGAGTCACTTTAATCCTCTATTTTCTGCTCCCCGTGAAAGCTGCAAAAACAGTTCAGCAGTGGAGAGTAGGCTGCTCTCCACTGCTCAGCTGTTTTGGGCTGTCTTGTGCAGTCCTGTAAAGTTTAAACTGCACAAGACAGCACAAAAGCAGCCTGAGTGGCAGGGAGCACGCTCTCCCACTGTTCAGCTGTTTTTCAGGCTGCCTTGTGCAGTCCCTTCAAAGTTTAAAGGGATGGCACAAGACAGCACGAAACACCTGAGCGGTGGCGAGAAGGCTGCTCCCCACCGCTCAGCTGTTCTTTGGGCTTTCTGAAAACCCTGTTGAAAGGTATTGCAGTCCCTTTCAATGGGGTTTGTGGGGCCACAAACTGGCTTGGTTTGTGAACGAACCTCCTGGTTTGGTTCCTGGTTCAGTCACGAACCGATAGGAACCACATGTTCCCAGTTCATGCCTATCCATAGTGGGAGAAGAGGAACATCAGCACAAGGCCCTAATGACAACCACGAAACAAAAAACTAAAAATGTCATGAAGAAGTTAACATCTTGCTGTATTTGCATGATAGTATGGTAACGTGATATCTGTGTTTTAGGAAAATAGCTAACGTATAGTTACATACCTCCACTTCAGAGAGTTTTCTGACCACTTCAATTTTTTCCTGAAGGACCCGCCTCAAGGACTCTTTGGCAGTTGTCTCATAATTATGCTTATCTTCCTGTAACGCTATAAGCTCCTTTCGTAAACTGTCTTCTGTTTGACTCTGTAATCAGAAATGTAAGATAGTAAAGAGTTAAAGACCATAGGATTCTATTTCTTTATACTAGTACTGTGTTATGAAAAGCACTGAGCTGTTATAGTCATAATTTTGCCCATAAAGTTATATCTTGTTCTCTTACTGAGCGAATAACCACAAGACACTAACGTCTTTGATTATCTCTGAATCTTATAACACTGCTCTGTTCTAGTGATTCTAAGAAAGCACTGAGTGTGCATCGCCACTGTCAGGGCCAAAGTGTTCTGTCCTTCCTCTTGATAAGGACTTCAGAAAGGAAAGCAAATTAAGGAATATCCTTTCCTTATGTCAAGTTCAATTTCAGAATTGTGAGACTCTTACTGAAGTCTAAATGAGTAATAAAACAAGATCCAATATGTTGTTGAAGGCTTTCACAGCCAGAGTTCATTAGTTGTTGTAGATTTTCCGGGCTGTGTGGCCATGGTCTTGGCACTGTAGTACCTGACGTTTCGCCAGCAGCTGTGACTGGCATCCTCAGAGGGATAACACAGAAAGATGGAGTACTTGCTGTGTCAATGTGAGAAGAAAAATGGTAGGCAGGTAATTTATATCTATTCAGGAAGGTGGGGTAGGGGTGAGTCATTATCTTGTAGGATCCAATTTCTGCATCTAAATAAGTCTTGGTTATCTTTGCTAATCTCAGTTGCGGTAAAGCAGATATACTGCTCAAGTCTTCTGAAGGCTCTCAAATCAATCTGTGCTTTGAATTTTCCAGAACAAGTCTCAGCTAGAGGAATCTTCCATTAGTAAGTGGCTTTTCCTTTGTAAGTAGTAAACACCAAGTATAGCTGCTTTGCAGCAAAGAATAACCGAAGATCCAGAGGTCTGGATGCTAGGACTAAGAACCCATGGCGGGGAGGCAGTAACCAGCAATGCACTGAGAGAATAGGATAAATCTATGACAACAAAAACTATTTCTATACTGTGACTTAGTAGCTGTTACTATGCTCCCCACCAAAACCATCATTCTTTTTTCACCCAGCTCCCCCAGCAGCCCCTATCAGGCATTCAACCCAAATGTCCTTATTCTTTCCAACTCTGGCCTGACCAAAATGCTATTGCCACCAACACAGATCACACAGGGTCATGCTATGGGTCATACTTAATCATACCAATGAAGCCTCTCTTCAAGAGTATGCATTTTGCAAGTGTAGTCCACATTGGAGCTACTTCATACAAACATCAGTGGTAAGGCCACACAGATGGATGTATTCCTGACAGCCATGACACCAGTTTAACAATTCAGAGTGCACTTGAGAATTCCTAGCATTAGAAACATGCTATTATATAAGTCTGCAATACATTCATAATTAAAACACTGAGTGTAGTCCTGACTGCTATCTGGAAGAAGGATTTGGTAGAATTATATCAGATGCAGGGGCAACTTAATATCGGTGGGGGGGGGGGGGGAGAGAAGAGCACATTTGTCAGGAAGCAAGTCAATCAGGTGTGAGATGAAGGCTCACACAACATATAATCAAGGTTACAACACAGTTTCACATTTAATTTCAATCAATGTAATTAATTGTTTTAAGTGGCATCACTGGTTTCCTAATAATTTTAAGAGCTGCATTTCCAAGCTTGTTTTGCTGGCAGTGGAAGCTGATGCAGTGAAAAATACAATGTAGTGACTCCAGTTACTATGGTACTCCACTGGTATCACTGTACTTTTTTTGTACTGTGATGAATATAGGCACTATACAAATGTTTTTAAATTATTCTAATACCAAATGTTATACATTTCTCTCAAGCAAACTACCTACTTTTGAACATGCTTGTAATTGGTTTCCCATAACCTCTAACCTTGATAGTAGCCTATCTTCATCTATCAAAGCCTGTTAGAAAGAAAAGCAACACAGTCTTGAATTAAGAACATGTGAGAGACAGCACATAACACACACAGAGGAGAATTTCATAAGAGAATTCTTCATCTGAAGCAGATTTTCACACAGCATATGCAACATATTATTGGAATGTTAACTACACCAGCTTCAGATGAATTAGTAACAATTAACAATTCTGATAAATAAATGGGTGATCTTCTATTTGCCTGGCAAGCAGACTAAAGTTAAAACGCACAAAATACCTGCCAACTAGTGTCGGATGCCTCCTGCGTGACAGCAAGCAATCGCTGTAAGGTGGCCAGCTTCTGTTCCAACATTTGTTCCCTATGTAAGGCCTCCTACATTAAGCACACACATAACACACACAAAAAGCTTCAAGTGAGTTCAAACAGTATTGAAGTAATAATCGAAAGCAACCTAATACTTCAGAGCTTTGGCTATCTAGCACTCAGTTGGTTAAACATTCTTCTTTACAAGTTCAGAGAATATTTAATCTAAACAGGGTCTCCAGAGAAGATGTGAGCACGTTGCCCTCTCTGCTTTTTGTGTTTAAATCTTTGATGTTTGTGGCATAGTTCAGACATTTACTGCACAACCCCCCTCTCTTCCAACGTGCAGGTAGTGATGCAGACACTCCAAGCAAACACCCAACTCACACACTCCTGCCACAGCTTCTTTTGTAAGCAGTGGGAAACTGCAGCAGTAAAAAGTTCCAAATGTACAATTATAACTTTTTGGGGTCAAGGCCTAAGTGTCTGCACACTTATTAATGGCTAGTAAGAAAAGTAATTACTGGTAACAGTTCACTCAGTACCCCTTCTCTTTAAAATACAGACTGCAATAACCTTCTCTGTAAAATACAGTCCGCATTCCCCTCTATTGCCTTGCTGTACATGATACCTTCAAAGTACTTTTTAGGGACCTTGCACCTGCATAAACATAGATACAATCCTCTGTGACTAGTAAAAAAAGCAGTGGAGGGAGTAAGAAAAAGGATAGCGTAGAAGGAGAAGCAACCTCAGGAGGAATGTTCTGGGAGCTGCTCCTTCAGCTGCTAAGTGGGAAGGTGCTCATTCCTCCTCTCTGGACATACTTAGAAAGGCAAAACTGTTTCAGGGCAGGGGATTTCACCACCAATTCTTTGGCTAGAACTCTGAAGTGTTCCAATAGTATTTCTGTACAAGTATAAAACCTATACGTCTAACTCACTGATTTTATGAAAAGGGAGAAAGAAAGATAATAAAGGTATATAGAATGCCTTCAAATACCACAAGAGTCTAAGTGTACATGGAATAGGGTACACTAATATAATTCTGCTTTTAAAACTTCCTGAAGTATCTGAATCTGGCTTCTGCTGGAGATAAGAGTGTCAGAACAAATTATATTCAGTCTGCTGATGGAAAGAACATTATTATACACTTACCAACAGCAAACTGGAATTTAAAATTGAATGAAAGGAGAGATGCAGCATGTATCTTGTGTTATACTTCTTTTAAATCCTATCATCAACTTTCTCTTTCAAGGATTTAATTACATCTATCCATTAAGCAACCCCAAATAATTACTAACCTTTGGGTTGTTTCATATATTGTAAAGCATTAAATACAGGTTTTTATGCAGCCAATCCCCATTCCACTAGAAGTGTTACTGTATGATACATATGTTTGCAGATGCATTTGTCGCATTTTTAGATGTGACATTCTTAGATGTAAATGTTAGATTTCTTACATGTGCATCTAAAAGACCATTATATGGTGGCCCTTAACTTCAATCAAATTAAATAACTAGTGTTTTTAGCCCACTACTGAATACTTTGAGTATTAGCAGAAGTTTCTCTTTCTGTTCAACTGAGGTCATGTTTTAGATCAAAGGAACTTAAAAAAAACCATTTCCAACCAAAACATTTAAAATTCTCTTAAATAACAAGCCACTAGATGGAGTACTTTACTCTTCTCATTTAATGGGTCTGCTCATCAGTGAGAATTAGACCTTATCAGTAAAGTAGATAACTACCCAAAAACAATTTGCAAAAGTAATTCTGCATAGATCAACACTATAACCAGAAATTCACAAATATAGGGCTTCTAAATATAAAATGTAAACCTCCACAGTATACGTAAGAGAATACAGACTTGCAAAGCTCATTCTTGTCAACAGCTTAGGAAGAGATGGGTCAAAGGAACAAACAAACTCGGCAAAGCTACACAGGTTTACAGGAGGCTTTCAGTGCTCTCAGTTTTGTCCTTTTAAGGACAAACTTATTCTGTAACTTCTTCAAGTTATATCTTAATCGGATGTACAGGAAAATTCCAATAAATATGGGCATTAAGAGACTGATAGGGAACAAATTCATTCTTCCCAAAAGATACTCCAGTCTAACTTCCAAACTGATGATATCTGAAAGATGGATTAGGATAGAACTACAGCAAGCTGGGGTAAGGCTGAATGCAGCCTATAATACCCTGTCATTCTGTCAATTCTCTTCATTTTCCAGGTTTGACTATGCTTGAGTTATCATCTCTTCACCCAATATGAATTTCTGCCACTTGGAGCACAGCCTTTACAGCCCCAGCCCTGAGGCTGGCAAACCAATCACCTTCTGGAATTGATCAAGACGTGTTAGTCTGTGTGTAGCAGTAGAAAAGAGCGAGAGTCCAGAATCACCTTAAAGACTAACATTTATGGCAGGGTATGAGCTTTTGTGAGTCACTGCTCACTTAGTGACTCATGAATGCTCATAGCCTGCCACAAATTTTGTTAGTCTTTAAGGTACTACCAGACTCTTGCTCTTTTCTGCTGCCACAAATAGTCTTTAAGGTGCTATTAGATTCTGGTATTTTCTACTTATGGAATTGAGGAATTATTCCTCTTTGCTTGCATTTCAGAAAGACTGTAAAGACAATTTTGCCATGCCTTTGGGATTATTTATTTCAAGTATTTCTATTCTGCCTCTCCAAAGACCTACTCAAGACGCACAAGTAAAATATGAAAATAGCAACAATATACATAATTTAAAAATAAACAAGCCATTTAAATTAACACATACTACAGGGACTCTTTTGATTTGTTAATGTATGTTTTTAATTAATTTTATATTGCAGTAGCTGTATTTATTTCTTTTCTCTTTTTTCTAAACAACATTGACCACATGTTAGAAAAGTGGCATATCAATAAATCTAATTTTCAATGTGGCTAAATATGTGGATACTTAAATCCAAAGATGGGACCCATGATCAGATAGGACAGGAGGGCAGATAAAGGTAGATTGGCTGGGAGTGGGAAGGCGGCATGAAAAGGGGAGAGGCTATGTCCAGGGGTAACCACCCCAGATTTAGCAGGGCCTGCACTGGCAGGCACCCCAGCTGTAGTGGCACACACTTCTCCTGCCGTGGTGGCCCCAGCTTACCTCTTTCGGGGGGCCAGAGGTCCCTGGACATGGGAGACAGCACTGCCAGATGTGCCCTGTCAGCCCCCAGGCGGGGGCAAGAGCCAGGGAGAAGGAGTGAGTCCCAGGGAAGAGGTGGTGGTGAGGCAGGAGGCCCCGGGAGGGGACAAAGGGGTTGCAGTACCAAGTCCACGGAGTCTCCTGGGCATGGCCAGGTGGGTGAAGCCAAAGGTGGGCCACAGGGCCCACAAGCAGAGAAGCCAGCCATGAGAGCCTATGGGCGCAGTGCGGCTTGGCAGGGAACTTCAGCAGACAGGCTGGTAGAGGCATGCACTCAGGGAAGGGAGGCAACCCACTCTGGGAGTACAGGGAGGAGACGGAGCCCACAGGGGTATTTCCCATTGGGTCCTGATACTGTCCTTCTCCTGCTGCCTTTTGAGGAGGCAAAGGGACTGGTGGGTTCTGGGGGAAGGTGAGATCTAGAGGCTGATTTAAGGAGGCGGGCTCAGGCAGGCCGAGGAGAAAGAGCACATAGCCCTCTCAGGGAAACATGGAAGGCCAGAGGGAGCAAAGGAGAGATGTTGTGGGCAGGTGAGGAGAAATAAGATGTATTCAACCTCCCACTGCCTGCAACAACTGAGGCCTTGCTGGGCAACTCAACCAGCTAGAAATCAAGCCATGGAGAAGCCGAACCCCCAGAAGACAGACTCAGGGGTACCAGGCCTGACAGGCTATTATGGGAGCTTTCAGGGAAAAGAAAGAGGAATCACTGAGGGAAGGGGACACTGTATAAAAGCTGTTCGCGTATATGGTATCTTAAATTTTAAGTGAGCTTAGAAGAATTTAAAACATTATAGTAAGGTACAAGAAGCTGTGGAAAGTTGGGAAAGGCTACTCAACCTGTACATCAGCTTAATGCCAGCAATCTTTCTTGCCTCAGTCTTAATCCTAACACATCTACTGCACCAAAACTCTTAATAATCTATACACAAGGCCACTATGCCAAACCCACCCGATATCAAAAGACAAAAGAATTACTTACTTGCCTTAAATGAAAGCCGTTTAACCACTGTAATGGTTACAGTATTGGAGGAGGGCTGGTGAGAATGGGGTTTAAAACCCCCAGCCAGCCATGAAGTTCACTGGGTGGCTATGAGTCAGTCACTTTCTCTCAGCCTAACCAACTTCACAGGAATGTTGTAAGGATAAAATTTACAAGATGGCCCAGAAAGCTCAGAAAACAAAATTACCTGTAGATACTGTGAAAGCTGAAACAGTTCCTGAGAGTACATACTGGGAGTGTTAGCAGCAACCTGTAAAACAGGTAAATAATACAAACATAAATGAAAAGTGGCACATTAAGAAAAAAAAATTACATCTCATTTATAGCTGTATTCAGCACCCTTATTTTAAGCCAAATTCAAAAAGCATAAAGAGAACCCCAAATATTTTCTAACTATGTCGTTATATAATCCATCTGCAATTTGTGAACTCTTAGGCAGGGATCACACCATTTTTAGTATCCAGCACAGTTAATAGTGTGACCCTTCCATGACATATCACTCCTTAAAACAGTAAAGTGACTGGTCTCAGTTATGGTCATGAAAGTGGCATAGCCGGGCCATTTCCCCAGACAAGATATGGTTTTCTACATATTTGTGGACTCCCCAGATAAGCCAAAAAAAATTGTCAGTTAAGAAATAGACCCCTACATGCACACATGTTCCTGGAGGCTTGGAATGTTGAGTTAAATAGGGAAACAGGGAGAGAAGTTAATTCCTAAGAGCTTAAAGAATCCTCAAGGGCCTGATTTTTGGGTAGAGGGTATTTCAAAATGTTTACCCCTCTTCCATGTTATCTTACGGGACCAGTTTATGATGTTCTATTCTCTAGGCACAACAGTCACAGGAAAGGTTTCTGACAGTATACAACTGGTCCAGATACATAAAGCAACTTCAAGAACCTTTCACAGCCTCCGTCCCTTTCTGTGGTTCAGGTACAAACTTTCAACAGTATTGCTCAGACATGTTTAGTTCATACAGCTGGAAGGGAGGTCACAGGGCAAGCAATATTACAAACTCAAACACACATTTATTTATAACACTTTGTGTGCCATTTTTCTGTCTTCTTCCTTATATGGAAAATATTAAGCTAGTAAAATCCTTAATACCTTGGTATAGTACTTTAACACTGTATTAGTCACTGTGCTGGAATGTTCAAGAAATGATAGTCAACCAGCAGCAATAGAATACATGAATATACCTGTACTGCAAAAGGTAACGTTTAAATTGGCACTGGTTTCTAACCTAAGCTATACTTACATTAAGAAAAATAATCATATCTAATAACGAACGGCTGTGTATGGATCAAAAAATCCATACAAGGAAAGGCTACCCAGGGCTAGGGCATGTATTTCTGCAATTCTGAGCTAATCCTACACCCCAGGTTTGTGGAAAAACTGATTTTTTCCTAGTTTAATTTAATTTAAACCTAATTATTACAAGTTACCCCAATAACCAGCAACACCTACACATGTCCAGCTATTGTAGGGGTGCAGGTACATGAAAACTTGAGAGAGGGGAAGAAGGCAATTGGTCAGAGGGAGACAAAAGTGGCTAGCTGGGCAAGAGAGTAAGCCCTTGTTGCACAAGTCCTCTCTTGTCAAATATATTTATGATTAAGCTATGCCTGAAGTAAAATATATGGCATGCATAACAGCAGCAGCTTATTTTTTCCATGCTTCCAACTTTAATACTGTGGTTATCAGTGGCTATAACAATTACATTATTAAAGATTTTTATCTAAATTGTTTACAGACCACAAAAGATAAGCCTTTCACCAAGAGTTCAAGGTATGATTGCATGTGTTTTCAATTACTTAAGGTCCACTAAGTATTCTTCAGTCACTTTTGTGCTGTAATATTATATAAAACAATTACCTGAACGATGGCCCTTTTAGCAACTTGTAATGATAGATTGGTGCAAAATTAGTTTGGAAACTGGGAAAAAATCCAGGAAGCACTATCCACCTAATATATTTTGTTCTGACATATTTCAGAAGTTCAAAAATCTGAATGACACAACTTTTGCATCACTGAGCAATCTTGCAGAAGAATTTATGAAAATTCTTTCTTAAATTAAGTTTTTCCTTTCCTTTATTTTAAATAACCCATCTTTTCCCTTGCCCTACTTAAGTGACTGTCATTTTGTTTAGTTTAAATCTGCATTAATTAAAAAGCAAAAAATATCCATTTTAAAAATTAAACCATGTAGGAATTAAAATGAGCCACTATGATGCATTATGTATGAGTAACTTCAAAAAAATACATGGTAGTTTAATGTTGCCATTTTAAATTTTACGGCTGAATTTTTACATGTTCAGTAAACATGCCTCTGCATTGCTATCTGCTTATTCTTACGTTGCATTGTTGTCTGCTCCCCAAATAACGACTAGTAATTTTCACTAAGTTGCTTTAGTGTTACAGTGTTATGAGGTTTGGGATTACTGACTGGTTTGTTGTCATAATATAGATAATAATGGCATGAAATAACCAAATGTAAAGGTGATTACTAAAAATGACAAGTGTTTTTGAATTGTATTATTCCTCCACTGAGCCTTTTAAATTACAAGAAGAGTACTGGACATTTTATTTAAAAGATGGAGATAATATTATTATGGACTGGACCCAGCACTTGTTTTCTGTTGGTCAAAAAGAACATTCACCGGTGGAGAAGACAGTGAGTTCTGACGATTCCCCCCTTCCCTAAAAGATCTTCACATTATGCCCAGCACTATTGCTGGAGGTCCCCTGAACCCCAAAGGCAGAATTCTGGAGGAAGCGGGTGGGAATCTTCCATTACATAAGTGTAGCTCTGCTCAAAGTATTTTGGATGCAACAATCTCTGTTAATCATTTCCAGTAATTCTGTAGAGTAGTGACACAACAGTTGGACTCGCATTGTCTTCCACTGTATCTATCAAGTTTCAGTCTATATAAATTCTTGGCAGGACACCCTTCTTTTGATCCCTGTGCAGTTCCTTGCAAGCCTTATAATAGATGCCTGACCTAATCTTCATCTTATATTAGGTGAAATAAAATGGCAGCAGATTTTTTTAAAATGCAGTGAAATTTAGGCATTCCTATAAAAGTTAACATTCGAATTGGGTTCCAAAATGAAATTAAAATCAGTTTTTTTTGTGTATGAGTATGATGTCGGAAAGCTGAGTTCTTCCATTTACAATAAGACCTCATAAGTGATATACTGGCTTTCATTTAATCAATGATGTTTTCAAATATCTGCTGTGTTTCCATTAGTCAAACTGTTCTTCCTACTATAACAGCCTTGATTGACAGTAAAATTGTAAACTTCCACAGGCAGCCAGAGTTTATAGCATGTAACAGCAGCACGCATGTCCAACAACTCTGGGATTTAAAAAAACTCAAACAGCTGCATTCTGTAACTTGTTAAAGTTATGCAAAGTAATATCCAGGCATGCATTTGTTTACTGTGCTTGGGGGGAGGGGGGGAGTCGAGCATTTTTTGGTGAGGGAGAGTGTGTGTGTGCACGCGCTTGCATGCCTGGAAATTGTAGTGATTTCTAGCAATGCCTAGTGGGGCTAGGACATTTCAGAGAGGTGGCTTGATGCTTCCTGCCTCTGTGTCCCGGCCCCAGTATTCCTTGGCGGTCTCCCTTCCAAGTACTTGCCAGGGTCGGCCCTGCATAGTTTCTGAGATCTGAGAAGATTGGGCTTGCCTGGGCTATCCAGGTCAGGGCATATCTCAGCGTTAACGGACCTAGAAATTTCAGACACACACACCATACACAGTTGATAATTGTCACCGCTGAATTATGTGACCAATAAAAGTTCTATTAATTCTGTGTTTATACAAATGATGGAATATACACAGTCCCTGTCACAGATTACTGGCAGCACTATTTTACCACTTCACACCTTCAAATAAGGTGGATTTTAAGAGTGGGCTACGGGGAAAGTATGAGAACATTATGATCTTTAAAGTACTTTTGCTTAGTGTTATTATGTCAACTCTGTAAACAAATGGAAACAAATGGCTTAATGCTTACCTTATCAACAGGACTGGGTAACGGAGCGTGGATGACACTGTTAAAGAAAAAGTGATTTTATTTTTTAAAAGTTCTCCTTCCGCCTGTTTACTAGTAGAACTACAAAAAGTTACAATTTCTACAAAGCAGTCTATGGTGTTTTTTACAATAATGAACGTGTTTTAGATGGAGCTGAACAGAAGTTGAATAAAAGACTTTGGCTACAAGGTTTGGCTACATAATAATGACAAAATAAAAGGTTTGGCTACATAATAATGACATGAAATAACCACACAATTAATTCAGCTTAAAAAGACTTCTTAAAAAACAATTACTTTTCATCAGTGATGTTAGTTTTCCAGAAAAAATTAAATTGGAAATACTCTAAATAGAGCATAAACTGATTTAGCATGTTTATTTTCACCTATATTGTTAGTTAACAAAAATGTTAAATAATGCCCTGTGTTTATTTTATGTTCCTATAACAATAAATACCTGAACTGTTTATAAAAAACTGTGATTTAAATGTTACATTTGAACAAATTTAAAGCTTTATGTGGAATTATTTTTATTGGACAAGTGCATGTACAAATTTAAAAACAATATAGCATGTACATCTCCTTGGTCATTTAAATTTAACAAAAACTCATAGACACTGAAAACTGACACACTGATTTTAGCACACTCAAAGACATGTATCACATGCTGTGGAGATGGCTGTCCCTTCTAAATTTCAACAGAGTTTAACTCTCTTCCATGGAGGTCACTGGGTCACCTCAGTTGCACTGTCACTCTCCACAGAATCACTTGCATTACTTGTTAGCCCCATACCAAATAGGTGATTACAATATCCCTTCTGCCACATCAAACTCATACAAATAAGAATTTTCATTTTGGTTCAGAATTGACCTGCACAGCCTATTAGGGATATTCATATTTCATTTTTTAAAAACTTGGATTGCTAAATGTATTTGTTGCTTTATTCTCCTCCCTCCCCCTCAATTTACAAATCAATAAAATATACAAATATTCTTTCACACAACTTCTAATAATAATAACCTGAATTATAATCACAAGTTTGAAGCTGCCAAACTTGCGCCTGCAATGTATTGGCAATATTATACTAGAAATGGTTATTAATTATCATTATTAATTTTATGAAATTATAATCCTTCAAAAATGGGAAATTTTCCATGGAATAGTTAAGCACTGGGAAAGTTTCCACCAGGCATCTCTGCTTTTCATATTCTGTTAGCAACATCAGTTCATGGGAAGAAAACAGTCATGATGACCCTTCCTTACTAAAGCTGCCATACAGAATAAATTCTGCTACCATATTTGATCACCTAACTCTTCAACATTTGAATCCTGCTGGACATTGGAAAACCAGACTTAAAGTTGCACTTACTCTGACCGTAGCCTAGCTTCCATACCATCTGGAAGAAACAGTTTTATTGTGGAAACAATGCATCCATGGGTGACTGGAAAGAACATTAACATTGTAAGATTTAAGTAATTATTCAATAAGAATCTATGAAAAATGAGAACAGCTTGAAGTATTTAATATCACTCCAGTATTCCTGTCATCTACAAGACTATAAACAACGGCTTCGATCCCAACTAGAGTTTTTGAGGGTGCTAGGATTCCTGCTCACAAAGTATAATTTCTCTGCCTCCTCCCTGTGACAGCAAAAAATGCTTCCTAAATTTTCAGCTGACATGCGCATGCAGGGGGGGGGGGATCACACTCTGCAAGTGGAAGTCCATGTACCCTCAGAAACACCAGTTGGGATCCAAACCAATGTTGCTATTCACCAAATTTGGGAGAGAACAAAGCTTGTGTCCAGTGGCACCTTTAAGACCAACAAAGTTTTATTCTGGGTGTAAGCTGTTGTGTGCACAAAAGCTATTGTATGCAGAAACCCAGAATAAAACTTCATTGGTCTTAAAAGTGCCGCTGGACTCAAACACTGTTCTGTTGCTTCAGACCAATATGGCTACTCACCTGAATCTATCTTTATGGAAGGCACCAAATTGGGTAAAAGAAGAAACATTTTGCAACAATGATGAATGAGCGGACTGTAAAAAAGCTTTAGCTTTCTAGGTTTTATTGTAAGAGATCTTACAAGGACTGCTTTGTAAGACATTCCTTCAAAGAATCTGGGATCCAAAGCACCACATGCAGTACTCTGTCCATGCACAGAGACTCTGCAGTTCTCCTTTTCTAGCAGAAGCAACTCAAGAAGCAATCCACAAAAGGAGGGGGAGCACATGTGCTCCTAAGCACACGTGAAAGCTCTTAGTACTCACATACGTGGTACTCTGAATGATAACCATCTTTTTTAGAGATGGTTAACAAAAGCTGAGCAGTCTGGGCTGCTCCTAAAAGAGATTCTGTTAAAGGTGCTGCTGCCAGGTTCAAGTGCCAAAGCACAGATGCCCTTGCACAGAAAATCCATTTTGACTGAATATACTCTGTGCATCCAAATACAGGCTGACATGTTTAACTTGGCATATGAAATTAGTGAACACCATTTGAACAAACTAATTTTGAAATGCTAGATTCAAGTCCAGAAGCACCTTAGAGACCAAGATTTTCAGGGTATGAGTTTTCAAGAGTCAAAGTGCCCTTCGTTGTATCTTATGAAGGGAGCTTTGATTCTTGAACGCTCATACAACAAAAAACTTGTTCATCTCTAAGGTGCTACTGGATTCAAATTTAGCTGTTCTCCTGCAGATCAACATGGCTCCCCTCTGAAACTAATAGATCTAAGCTAACTGAGAGAAAGTTCTACGATACTTTTCAGAGTGGCCAACTTTTAAAATACATATATTTATTGAAATATTTATACTGTGGGAACATCTCTGCCAGCTGTATAATATTGACACTGAGCTTCTGTTTCTCTTCCTGCTGTAGGTACTTAAGCTTGGGCATGACCAAAGATGCAAACCTTTTGGAACAAGCCACAGGGCTCTTGGTCATTCACTTTTAGACCAGGGCACACAGCCTGTGGCCTTAAGTGACCCAGCCCAGTGGTTTCAGGACCAGCCCAGGATACAGGTTATGGTCCTGTTTGTCCTGTTTGTTTATTTAAACTGTACTTTTGTGAGCCACTTTGGGTCCCTGCTGGGGTGAAGTGAGTCCATAATATAAAAATAAAAGCGTTAAATGGTATCAGCACTTTATTGACAATGTGTTGGGGGTTCAGCCATGATTCTCACTAGGTGACCTGTCAGTGTAACCTACTTCACAGGGGATGTTGTGAGGATAAGATGGAGGAGAGCAAAAACCATGGACCTGAACTCCTTGAAGGGTGGAATAAAAATGTGATGGGCAGCTAAGAAAGTAGCCTTGGACAAGCAACATTTTCATGACTGCCGTGAGGCTGGATTACCACTCTAATCCTCCTTGAAAAAGAATGGGATCTAAAATGCAAGTCGTAGTAAATGAAATATTGCAGAATAGTTCTGTTGCTCTGACTCTTTCTTGAGTAACATGTTAACTTTAAGGTAAACAAACAGAAAAGGAATTTAGAGACATGAATGATATTTTTTTAGATCAACATGTTCATAAATCTATTTTACAACCAGTACTCATCATGTCAAGATAGCTATGCCCTTCTTTTTTTAAAAAAATGGGATGAGGCAAGGTTTCCAGTGCACTGCTTTCCTTAAAATTAATTTAAATGCAAGATCTATGCAAATAATTGTATATTCTACTTTGTTTTTATTTTTCAGACAATGCAGTGCTTTGCACCACTATGAATGTAAAGAAATAATGGAAAAATCATCACAAGAACATGCAAAGAAACATAAGGCACTGTTACCAGCAGCAAAGCCAACTCAGAACAGTAACCAAAGTTATCATCAGCATAGTAGAGCCCAGTAAAGTTAGGCTACAAGAATACAGAATGGAAAAATGGAAGAAGTAAACAGATGGTATTTGAACTGAATTTAACTGGTAGTGTTAATTTTGTCCTCTATTTTGCATTCTAGCTAATAACAAGGCATTTAAAATTTTAGCATATTAGAGGCATCCTTACAAGCATGTTATTGGAAGAACAGATACATTCCCACCGGGCAAAGTGAGATACAGTGTTTGAACACAGAAAGGTGTTTCTGCCAGATTCCATGAATAATTATTTTTAAGCAAAAAAACAATGTCAGATCCACACTACCTATTCTGTATTTCTTGGAAGCTCTCTTTTCTTGAGAATCTAAATTAAAGGGAGGGGAGTGATCCGTACCCTTACCTTTCCGTGTGTTCTCAGTCACATCTACGCCAAATTGGATGATATCACCAGACAGAATTTCACATGGTGGACTTTCCTCAGATCCTCTGCTCAACCTCTGACTATTTATAAAGGTACCATTACTACTCTTAGTGTCTTGAAGATAAAACTGTAAGAGAAACAGACACTGCCGTAAGTCATGTGCAAGGGGAAAAGATTACAATGAAGATTAGAAGTCAAATTCTAACCTGACACATAAAAATGGTACCCAGTCCACAAAAGTGCAAGGGAACCCCTCTTTTCTTGCATATCTTATGTTCTAATATCTTATGTTCTAAATCTTTGGATACTAAATCCAGTGACTTGAGCTGTGAATGGGCAAGACAAATCTTTCTACAAACCTGAAAAGGGCCACAAGTCAGCAGAAAAATGTGAAGTTACAAAAATACCCTAGGGAGTTTTTAAAAACTTGAAAATTATAAAAGGAGTGCCTGTAGCTTTAAAGATGGATTATTTCAGTGGCTGCCGCTAGGCAACCACTGCATTCTGGGCTTCAGTTTCTGTGAGTAAATGGCAGGGAGAGGGGTCAGGGCCCTTTCCAGGCCTATTTTGGCTTCTGAAGAAGGACACATTAGGGCCAGGCCTGGCTAGGTTTACCAGCTCTAGGTTGGAAAATTCCTGGAGATTTTGTGGTGAAGTCTGAGAAGTTAAGGGGAGAGGGGAGGAAGCAAAGGTGGAGGTAATGGGGTAGCTGCTTCCACCAGTTTCTTGTGGGTCCCCACCCCCCACTTGTATAATCTATTACACAAGCAGATGAATTCCATTGTGCTTTTTAAAAATGTAGTACCATGAATTGATATAATTTTCCCCCAAGGAACTTAGAATTTAAATTTTGATGGTGTGTGGTGCTAATCTGGTTCTCCACCCCCAACCCCAGAATTAAAAAGTAGACGGAAATACAAGGAGAGAAAGTATGCGAGGGAAGAATGGAACAATGAAACAACAAACAGGGGTAAATGTAAATAAACCCTGTTCACTGTGACATGTACTTAAGCTGTATCTTAGTCAGGGAGTGGAGCCAAAGGGTTTATGGAAAAGGTGGATTTTGAAGGGAGAGGGAGGCGACACTACATAGGAATTCTGTGAAGGGGTGTCATGGTATAGAGGCAGCAAGGGAGAATAGGAAAGGAGACTCATCATCCTCTTGGGGGTGTGGTCAATGCGTCAGCACTGAGGTTGGCTGTTGTACACACACACAGAACCCCTTAAGGGGACCCCCATTTTTTGGTCATGCAGGGAGCCACCTTGCTCAACTTGTACAATGTTCCCCAACCAATGCCTCAATGCCAATACCCAGTTGTGATGGTTATGCTTTTATTAACAGTACAAACATATATACACAGTATATACTATTTGCTACGGGGAAGGCAAAAAAACCCTATGGCCTATTAGCCAATCAGAGCCTTGTGTAAAATTCCCTCCCAGCCCTGTTAACCAGCAATCCCTGCAGACATAGCAAATGATAGGTAACCACAACAGAAATAAAAGTTGAACGCATGGAGTGCGAGTGAGGGTCTTTGCTCCTGAATGGCCACTGCACCTTCAGCTTCTTCCTTTTTAGCCAGAGCCATGGACCCGATAGAAGCTGCAGCCCTCAGGTCCATTGATCCCACCCTTCCCAGTGAGGAGCTGACGGGGGGTGGGGGGCCGTAGAAAGCTGCTTGATTGTTATGTGACTGAAAGCCAGTGCTAGGCCCAATTTCCCAAAACTCATTGTCCCACCTACCCACCCACCCCGCCAGCACAAACAATGCTCTACCTTATGACTAAAAGCTAGACTTCAACTTGTTTTAAGAAAGATTCGGGTGCATAGCCATGTTGGTCTGAAGCCATAGCACGAAGTCTGAGTCCCGTGGCACTTTAAGACCAACAAAGTTTAATTCAGTATCTGAAGAAGTGTGCATGTGCACGAAAGCTTATACCCAGAATTAAACTTTGTTGGTCTTTAAAGTTGCCATTCGACTCAGACTTTGTTCTGTTGTCTTAAGAAACTTTCTCTGCATTGTGAAGCATAGATATATTTATTTAAAGAAACATAAAACAATGGAACAAAACAAAACATTAATCTAGTGAAACAAATGTCAGCATTTCATTTAACTGATTATGGAAGTATCATGGGAGGCTAAAGTACACCCATTTACATGCATGTACGCACCTTAACATAACCAATAGTATTTAAAGTAAGTAACTCTAAACTATGGTGCCAATCATATGACAACACAATGGATTCTTTGTTCTTTTTTAAAGTCACAGATTTCACAAACATTCAAATGTTTATGTGTCATGTAATCAAGCTTCTAGGAATTTCTCAAGCCATATAGTTGGGTGGCACATGACCACAGGCTTCAGTACCACCCCTCTCTTCCATTGTACAACTTGATCTCTTCCCATGGCACTAAATTGCTTGTGTCTGTACACATGAGAAAGGAAATACAGATCAGATCAACCTATAAACAGTAATAGTATCAAATGAATAAAACAAAAAATTCTAACATGAAGCATGAAGAAGAAGAAGAAGAAGAGGAGATTGGATTTATATCCCACCCACTCACTTGGAGTCTCAGATTGGCTTACAAACTCCTTTCCCTTCCCCTCCCCACAACAGACACCCTGTGAGGTAGGTGGGGCTGAGAGAGCTCTGAGACAACTGTCCTTGAGAGAACAGCTGGTACAGAGCTATGGCTTGCCCAAGGTCATCCAGCAGGTGCAAGTGGAGGCGCCAGGGTGGATACTCATTAATATCCTCCTATAATGAAACAACTCTGTAAGGGTATTGGTTCACACTATCATCTTTTCTTCACACAGGACAGCTTCACTGGGGTATCAGTAACAGGTGTACTTTTCCACTTTCACCCCCTAACATTCTTCTACTAAAAACGAAACAACCCCCCCCCCCCAACCCTTCAAGAGAGAATCCAATCTCAAAGTACTGATTTAGAACTCATCAAGACATTAAACACTACTGCACTACCACTGCCTGCCATCCCAGAATCTAAACAGAAATTTGTGTTTCGTAACACCCTATAGTTGCTAATAGTTCTACAGGATCTACCCTTCAGAAATGTTAACTGGTTCATCTAATTATGTTGTAATCATGTCATCATACTGTATATTTCATATTGTACTTTCCTAAACAAAGTTTATCCCTAACTTTATCCCATGGGAAGCTGGAAACTCTGATTTCTCTCATTCACTGAGAGTACATACCAACCACATCTGTTCCAGTCCCTTACATAGGAACTCGCACCTGAATTATTTGCTACAGGTCTCTTTCTGCTCCAGCTCCTCCCCTCCTTCTGTTATTCTGATTATAGAGGTCTATAATAATTATCCACTTCCTGGGCATCAGAAGAAATACTCATGAAAGCTTACGCCAGTAAACTTTAATAGTCTTAAAGGTGATCTCTTGATTTCCATTTTACCTTGCTGTAACAGACTTACACAACTACTCCTTTGGAACTTTCTCCCAGTTTATAATAAATTACACCCTGGAACCTCAGCAGCTTATTCCTACAGTAATAATACAGCTAAATATTTCACCTAATACAGGTTTAAGACAATCAGGTGGTCTGTGCTCCAGCATTTCAACTGCTATGCAGTTACTTTGGTCTAACCTCATTCAAATGAATGGGCTCAGACTATAGTCAGGCCCGTAGCTATAGCGGGGCATCTCGTGGCCCAGCCCCCCGACTTACTGCCCAGGCCTCCCAACTTCCCAATCAGCTGGTTCACAGGAAAACCTTTTTTTATTTTTTGTGCCATGGCTGTGCCAACCAAGCCGTTGCTGCAGCCATTTACCTCTAGGAGCTTGCCGCTGGGACACCTCTTCTTTCTTGCAGCGCAGCAGTCTGCTCGCTGCTCACAGTGACTTGGATGCTGTAAGGGCTGCAGCCTATTTACAGTAAACCACCATCAAGGCTCTTTCGCTTTCAGGGTGCCTTTCCCCGAAGGAAGGGCGCCTTTCAAGAAATGGATGCCAGACTTTCTTGAGGGTCCATCTGCCACTATAAAGAGCTGGGTCGAGCCGGCCCAGGCAGGCAGCGCCGATGGCAGAAACTAGCCATGCCATTTCCAACCTCCCAAGAGAAGAAGGGTGCTGCATGCCCCTTTGGGGCTGGATGCAGAGCACGTGAGAGACTCGGCCTGGGATGGTCAGCCCTGGGCAGGGTAATCATCACCCCCCCAGCCCCTCCCTGCCCTTGCTCCTGGCCTCGGGCCTTCTCCCTAGGGTTGCTTGCGCCCAAACCAGAGCTTACAGTTGACCAAAACCACTTATTGACATCTCCATCCAGATGAGGGGAGGGCTGGTGGTTCCACTGGCCATGCATTTGCTTGGCATGCAGAAGGTCCCAGGCTCAGTCCCCTGCAGCACCACCTACCTTTTCTGAGACAGCCTGGGGGGGAGAGGGGAGGGGTTGCCCAGTTTGGTGTAGTGGTTAAGTGCGCAGACTCTAATCTGGGAGAACCGGGTTTGATTCCCCACGCCTCCACTTGCAGCTGCTGGATGGCCTTGGGCAAGCCATAGTTCTGTTAGAGCTCTTCTTGAAAGAGCAATTCTTGAAAGCGCTCTCTCATCCCCACTTACCTCACAGGGTGTCTATTACGGGGAGGGGAGGGGAGTTTGTAAGCCGCTCTGCGACTCCTAGTGAAGGGCAGGGTATAAATCCAATCCAATCTCCTCCTCCTCCTCTTCTTCTTATTATTAATATTATTATGCCCCCAAAGGAAAAAAATCCTAGCTAAACCCGACTGTAGTGATTCTAGTAATAGGTCTGCACTGAGTTTCACTCAGTTACCTCAACGTTTAAAGTTTCCATTCAATTAAATCCATATATTTTGAGCTTCTCTACTTTTTCAGTCTTCTACCCAGCCCTTAGTCTGCAACAAACTCTAAGCCAAGTATTCTGAATTTAATTTATCAGTGTTTTGCATTTCAGTTGAACATCTTGCAGCGTATCAGCCAAGGCTGGATTCCATAACAACAATAAACTGCAACAGAGACACAACATTTAAGAGGAACCAGTTTGGTGTAGTGGTTAAGTGCGCAGACTCTAATCTGGGAGAACTGAGTTTGATTCCCCACTCCTCCACTTGCACCTGCTGGATGACCTTGGGCAAGCCATAGCTCTGTACCAGCTGTTCTCTCGGACAGTTGTCTCAGAGCTCTCTCACTCCCACCTACCTCACAGGGTGTCTGTTGTGGGGAGGGGAAGGGCAAGGAGTTTGTAAGCCGCTCTGAGATTCCCTTGGGTAGTGAAGGGCGGGGTATAAATCCATTCTCTTCTTCTTCTTCTAAGTGAACTTCTGCAGTCATATATGAAGAACCACCCAACCAGCTTCCAAGCCCTGAACCTCCATGCCTCTATTCACACATACCACTGAACACAGTTACCCTACTTTACAATCCACAAAACCACATAACTTCCAATTAATATTACAATCCAACCACTTTCACTAGCACAGTTCAGTTTCATATAAATTCATTAGTATAAAAATGGCTCGACTGCAATATTAGACGGGTATTTTTAATTTATGAAATACAATGCTTAATTTTTAAAATGTATATATCTGCTACCCATTGTCTATCCATTTTGAAGTTCAAAGAGAGTGTAAATTTTATCTGCTGACTTGTTTTATGCAAATTTATTTTATTCATTATTTTATATGTGTCAAATGACAGTTTCCTAAAAGTTATGTATTTTAAACATTCGTTTTTAACAACTGGGTGACCTCTCTAGAGCTCATAGCAAAAGACTATATGCACTCCATTTCCTTCTCTGAAAGCCAGAAGAAGACATGTTGGTCTCATGCCTTTTGCTGAGTGCCAGGCCAGTAGTAGCCTTTCACAGAGCCAGACCACAGAAGAGGCAGTCAATTTGGCATTGTATTATCGAGACTTGGCTGGACAGCAAATCCTAGCTCAGCTGACTCCTGCAAGGTATTTTCAGGATTTGATGTTGCCAGAAATGCAGGGTTGTGACAGCCTGCTGAAATGTCACCACCTTTCAAAAAGGTACCCAAGCACAGTTAGTTTTGAATTCTGAGTACCCAATCTGGAGTCAAGGACTCTGTTTATCAGTAGGATGAACTCTACAGTAAAAGGTTTCTTCACTGAGTTCATAAATTTCAGACCTGGAGTGGAGGCTCAATGTGACTGTGCTGGGGAATATTCAATTGATGAGGTCTACTTGTCATCAGTGTTCCCTGTAGTGTGTGCTGTGTACACTGGGCACACTAATTTGTAGGTGGCAGTGCATGGATTTTTGCTTCAGGCCGAGGGCTCCTGTCTCAGCTGCTGGCCATGTGTGTGGCTGGCCCACTGCCTCGCATAACCCTGGGCAGCAGCTAGCTTTCCTCCCGGCAGCCAAGGCCAGGCAGGAGGGACAGCTCCTCCTCACTGAGCCCCTCCACCAGCCCTCCCATGCTGGCGCACCAGACAAAGACCAAATGGATGCAGCCTTGGGAAGTGGGGCCCCCACCAATGCTCCCTCTAAGCTGTGGAGTCTTGTGTGCAAAAATTCTACTTCATAAGCTACTGGCATTAAAGTTGTGAGGAAGCAATCTGGCTACTGCATAAATTAGTTTGTTCACGAGCAGGAGTGTCAAACATGCGGCCCGGGGGCCAGATCAGGCTCCCAGAGGGCTTCCATCAGGCCTTCAGTGGAACTGGCCATCTCCTGCTTCCAGTTCTGCTGCTGCCGCTGCATCACAACTTGCTTCACCAGACTCTCTTAATCACTCAGCCATTTCATGTTTTAACCTGGGTCCTAGACTCAGAACTCTGAGCATGAGATTTCTGTGGTGAATATCAATAAATCAAAAGTAAATTTGCAGCTTACAGATGCACACTTGAACAGCATTCTCAAAATTGCAATAGCACAGACATTTTGATGCAGTAATTCAGAGCAAGAAGTGTCAGTTTTCAGATACTGTTAAATAAGCAAAATATTGCAAGAGTGGTAATGTTTTAAGCATGTTTTTATTTTAAGTAAAAAAAACCTTTGGGTTTGTGTCCTTTATAAAGTTTATATCTCCGTTACCTGGCATTACATTTTATGACACACATGGCCCAGCCCAACAAGGTCTGATTTATGTCAGATCCGGCCCTCATAACAAATGAGTTTGACACCCCTGTTCTAGAGCCATTCTTCCTCCACTAAGAGAAAAATGTGTGAGCCAGAAGCTAAAAAACTGGAGCTAGCTCACACTAACTCAGCTTAGAGGAACACTGCCCTCAACTTACCCACGGTCAGGCAGCAGCAACATCAGAAAAACCCAGCCCTCCCCCCTCCCTGAGTTGCCAGTTTGGTGTAGTGGTTAAGTGCACGGTTTGATTCCCCACTCCTCCACTTGCACCTGCTAGATGACCTTGGGCAAGCCATAGCTCTGTACTAGCTGTTCTCTCAAGGACAGTTGTCTCAGAGCTCTCTCAGCCCCACCTACCTCACAGGGTGTCTGATGTGGGGAGGAGAAGGGAAAGGAGTTTGTAAGCCGCTCTGACACTACAAGTGAAGGGTGGGCTATAAATCCAATCTCTTCTTCTTCTATGATGGGGCCTGAAGTAGACCTGGGGAGGGGGAAGGCGAAGGGCCATCAGGGAGAAGCACATCATGCCACCTGGCTAGCTCACCTGTCTGTGTGGGATCGCTTGAGCTGTTTTGTTTCCCAGCAGCCGCTTTCTTGCATGTGGAAGAGGCCTGGAAGGGCAGGCTGAGCCGTGGGTGGCCTGGACTCTCTGGAATCCCACTTTTACTGGACGGTGGGAAGGGGAGCCGGGGTGGCTAAGGAGCCAATGTTGAGTTGTGTGAGAAGCTAGGAGCTGCTTTCCCCCCCACTCCAGGTTGCTTCCCTTGCCTCCTTCCTTCCTTCCTGTCTTTCATTACCCTCTCCCCATCTATTTGCTTTCTTTCCACCTCTCCCCTCCTCCCTCTGTCCCCATCTATTTGTTTTCCTTCCTTCCTTTCAATGTTCATTCCTTCTTCCCTAGCTATAAATGAACAAATCTCTTTGATTTCTTGGCTCAACCATTAGGGTTGATGTATTGGTTAAACCAGGGGTGTCAAACATATAACCCATGGGCCGGATTCAGGACCTGTGGGGCTTCTATCCAGCCCGTGAGCAACTGGCTGTCTGCTGCTTCCTCCTTCCAGTTTCTCGCATCACAGCTCCGCTTCCCCCATCTCTCCTATTTCCTTTTTGGCAAAGAAAGCAAGCCTTCGTTTGATGGGCTAAGGGCTCCTCCCCCTCCTCCTCTGGGGAGGGAGGGGGAGGGAAAGAGCCAGACAGAAAGAGAAAAAACTGAGTCCAGTAGCACTTTTAAGAAGACCAGCAACATTTTATTCCAGGTATATTGTGCACAAGCACACTTCTTCAGAGAGCGGGTGGGAATGCAAGGGGAAGCAAAGAGCCAGGGGTGGGGAGAGAGACCAAGAGAGACCAACCACACTTTATTCCAGCTATAAGCTTTTATTTCCCTGCATGGGGGTGAGAGAGAGAGAGAGAGATGGATCACCTCTGGGTTAGACCATCGGACTAGGATCTGAGAGAGTCCAGTTTAAATCCTCACTTGCCAACAAAGCTCACAAGGTCAGTCCTCTCTCTATGCATAAGCCTACCTCACAGGGCTGTCTACAGTAAGGGAGGGTAAACCACTGTAAATTCTAAAATATAGCATATAGTCTACGCCCAAAGAGAAGTCCACTTGATTTCCAGAATGCCCTGGGGTCAAAATTAGAAGGATAAGAAGGACTCATCATGACACAGTTATGCCTTCAGAGGCAGGTAGCTTCTTGATCTACCAAGAAACTTGAAGGAAATAAAACCTACTGGGTGGCTTAAAAGTGCTGGAAGACTTAACTGAAATCAGACAGAGCATGCAATACAATTAATGCATTGGCCTATGAGGTAGCCATAATGATAGCAAAGACCTTTGTTTTCAATAACTGAATCAGTAGAATGTCCTCCAGTAGAACTGTCACAAGTGGCAATCTGGATCTCATACTACAATTAATATGAAGAAGAAGAAGAAGAAGAAGAAGAAGAAGAAGAAGAAGAAGAGGAGGAGGAGGAGGAGGAGGAGGAGGAGGAGGAGGAGGAGGTTGGATTTATACCCCGCCCTTCACTCACTTAAGAGTCTCAGAGCGGCTTACAAACTCCTTTCCCTTCCCCTCCCCGCAACAGACACCCTGTGAGGAAGGTGGGGCTGAGAGAGCTCTTTCCCAAGCTGTCCTTGAGAGAACAGCTGGTACAGAGCTACGGCTTGCCCCACCTACCCACTGTATACTTTGTTTGTGTTCTGTCTGACTTTTGCCTAAATTCATACAAACAGCTAAAGAGGATCAATGTTATTTAACAACTTCTTAATTTTCATTTTTAAAAGAAATTTTCTTCAAATTGCAGATGAGGAACTACACGATTGTTTCTTCCAACTATGCCATTTCATAACTGTTCATGAAAAGTCTTAACACATTGATTTCCACTGATGTAAACCAGGACTCAGATGCTGTAGTTAAGACTGAGGCTATGCTGCAGTGTCAAACGCTTGGAAAAATCAGTTTGTTTTTTTAATGGAGAAGTGCCTGCATGCCAGATCATTTTTTAAACCTTTTCCTCCCAGCTGTCAGAGACAGAAAAAAATGGACTAACAGCAAGAATGCCCTAGGTGGGAGCAACAGAAGGAAAGAATCAGTGGGCAAAGAAAGTATTGACCCTATCCCCTAAAATACACATATGTACAATTGGTTCAATCACACAATTCAGCTTTTGTAGCACAAAACTTAGTTTCTTTTTGCAGAAATTTTATTTTTAAGCTACACACTATACTGACTCTACTTTAAAATGAGACAAAGAATGAATTCAATGCCATTTCAGATGATATTCACATTTAATTTACTTACCCCCTCTTTCTGTTCTAGTTGACAGGGATTATTTTTTATTTTTATTAGGTTTCTGGGAATTGAACTTAGAAGCTGAATAATCCATTCTGAAAAGACACAACTGAAGATAACATATCCTCACTCTAAACTAAGCATATTAGTCTTGCCCAACAGAATCCTTTCGTAGTTGTAGCTGAAGGAGAAAACTTAGTTTTAAGAATTCAGACACACCCATATCACTAGAGCTTAATAATTCAGTTACAGAGAAACCCGACCAAGAAGCAGTAAAGCATTCCTACCCTACCCTTGGGAAAGTAACCAACTTTTGGTTCCCAAAGACAGGGAGACCTTGTGACCACTGGAACAAGTCAGCAAAATATACTGTTGTTCTAAGTAGAAGAAGAGATTGGATTTATACCCCACCCTTCACTTGTACTCTCAGAGCAGCTAACAAACTCCTTTCCCTTCCCCTCCCCACAACAGACACCCTGTGAGCAGTGTTCCATCTAAGCTGAGTTAGTCTGAGCTAGCTCACAGTTTTTTAGCCTCCAGTTCACACATCTTTGTTTTAACTCAGGAAGGATGGCTCTGTTAGTATAAGGGGGTCTGGATAGCCCAGGCTACTCTGATCCTATCAGATCTCAGAAGCTAAGCAGGGTCAGCCCAGGTATTTGGATGGGAGACCACCTATGGAATACCATGGTCGCTATGCAGAGGCAGGTAATGGCAAAAAACCTGTGAACATCTCTTACTTTGAAAACTTTATGGGGTTGCCATAAGTCTTCTGCAACTTGACAGAAAAAGAAGTCCTTTAAAGATACAAATCTGACACACTGTGCTTTCCCTAAAAGGGAAAATGAAGCATCTAGTCTAGTCTAGGCTAACCGTGTTCCTGACGACTCACCTTCTACCTGATTGGGTCAGCCTTTCAAGGTCATTTGCATATGCGGGCTGGTTGGGTCTTGTTCCATTCCACAAGTCATCCTTTCCCCCCACCCAATAGCCAATTGGAACACAGAGGATGTTTGCATATGTGGCCTGATTGGCCCTCGCCTCCAACATTCTAAACAGTTTGCTATTGCTGTTGGGAGTCATTGAATATGTCCTGAGGTAAAATACATCTCCTAATTTTCCCCTAAATGTTCACTGGTGTTGCCACTGTGGGCCCTGGAGATCTCCCTGAAGTCACCATGTTCCCCAACCGCAGCACATCATTTACCCTACAGAAAATTTCCCAACTATTACAACTGATCTCCAGATGACCAAGATCAGTTCTCCTGGAGACAATGGCTGCTTTGGGCAGTGGACTCTATGGCATTATACCCTGCTAAGGTCCCTCCCCACCCCCAAAACCCTGCCTTACCCAGGCTCTACCCCTCAAATATTAAGAATCCTCAATTCAAATATCTCAAGCATGGTCAGAATTCTATTTTTTTGGATAGAAGTACACAAGGAAATGCAAAAGATATTAAAATTCAAGTTTAAAATGGATCCCAAAAATATGTTACTAAATATTTTACCAAGTCATATTGCAAAAAAGCACAGTGAATTATTTAAGTACATTGTGACAGTGGCAAGAGTGATATTTGCAGCAAAATGGAAGGCAAAAAGATGTCCAGATCTGAAGGAATGGAAGATCAAACTATATGAATATGTGACAATGGCAAAATAAAATCTTATATACACAACAGGCCAATCTCAGAATGTCAAGGAAAATGGAAAGTATTTTTCAAATTATATAGCTGAACATTAACAATAAATTTAAATTTAAATAGAAAATGATAAAAAAGAAGAGATTGGCAACATGTTTGTAATAAAATCAATATTAGATATGAAGACAGATGGAAAAGATAAAATAAAGATATTTAAATAGAAGGTAAAAATCAAGAACATATATAAGCAAGTTCTATATAGATACATGATTTGATTGACATCTATATAATTTAAATTATTGTAGTTTATGGTTTATGTTTTTGTATGAATCAGATGATTGTGCTTATGTTTTATGTATGACTTAGATGATCATAGAAGTTTGATTTAGAAGAAGAGATGATACCTCGCCCTTCACTTGGGAGTCTCAGGGCAGTTTATAATCTCCTTCCCTTCCTCTCCCCACAACAGACACCCTGGGAGGTAGGTGGGGCTAAGAGAGCTCTGACCGAACTGCTCTTGAGAGAACAGCTCTGAGTGAACTGTGACTGACGCATGGTCAGCTCATTAAATTGAAATTAAATGGCTTAGAAGCAGACACATGTTTTTGAATGATTAACACATAAAACGACTTGCGTTGTTGTCAAGCAGCTTAAAGCTCTTAAAAAGTTTCGCCCTACTCAAGATTATTCAGGAACACAGCTTTATGGGGTATTCTCATCTAACAAAACAACTGTTAATACTAGCTTTACACTTTATTATTTAGAAACAAATACCAAAGGGGTAGTATTAGTCTGTTGCAACCAAAACCAAGAATAATATACTTGCTGTATGTAGCATAAACATTTGTGAGCCACAGTTCACTTTGTCAGAAACATGAAGTACCTGGCAAATATATCCCCTCCACTCACACACACAGGTACTAAAAGAAGAAGGACCAGGCTAGGGGGGGAGACTTATTACAAGCAAGACCAGAAGGACCCAGCAATTGCCTTGGGGGATGACCTCTATAGAGAACTAGAAAGAAGAATGTGACCCTGCTAGTTCTGCTGGCTCTCTCAGCAGCTTTCAGTAGTATCATCCATAGTATCCTACTGATCTACCTCTCAGCACCAGGACTAAGGGGGCACCATTTTACGGTGGTTAAAGTCTTATATGGGAAATCGATCTCAGAAGGTAGTGTTGAGGGATTCCTGCTCTGCCCCATGGCCACTGGGCTGTGGGATGCCTCAGGGTTCCATCTTATCCCACGTGGGAGAGATCACCAGGAGGTATGCAGATGATATCCAGCTCTACCTTTCTTTTCCACCAAATTCCAAGGATGCTGTTGATTTCTGAACCAGCGCTAGGAGCCTTTAATAGGCTGGATGAGGGTGAACAAGCTGAAACTTAACCCGGTCGAGAGATTCTCTGGAATAGTAGAGAAGCAGGCAAGGGACTCGAGATTTCTTTCTGTCTTGGATGGGGTTACACTCCCCTTGAAAAGCCAGGTTCACAGCTTGAGAGTGCTGTTTGACACAATGGTCACCTTGGAAAACCAGGTGGCTGAAGCAGCTCAGAGTGCTTTTGCCCAGCTTCAGTTGGTGTGCCTGTTCCTATCGCAGTCTGATCTAGTCACATGCTTTAGTTACATCTAGACTGGACTACTGTAATGCACTCTACTTGGGACTACACTTGAAGAATGTTTAGAAGCTGCTGCTAGACAGAATGCTACACATAGACTGCTGGTCAGGGCTAGCTACCAGGAGCATATCACCCTGATACTATAGCAATTACACTGGTGACTATTTTTTTTTTAATTTTAGAAAACAGAGTGATAGTATAAATGGGAATACAGAAAGGAGAAAAGAGAAAAGAGGGATTACATAACATAACTGTGTATATCAGAGATAATTATATATAATAGAGCATATAAAACAGAGAATATTTCTCCCCAACACCCACTTCATTATAAATTTTTAAGACACTGTCTATAAAATACAATGATATTTACTTCTGTTGGGAGTACATTTATATAGCGATGGGCACAAATCGAGAAAATGGAGGTTCGTCCCAGTTCGTGGGATCTCATGAACCACAAACCTTCCCATTTACTGAAACGATTTGTTTTGTGAGGTTCATGATGCGGCAGAATGGCCCCCCTGCGTGCTAGAGACGCCAAACTCACAGGGAGTCTTCAGCTGACTCTCCTATTCTACCAAAGGGAGATTGCCCCCCCTTCATTCTGACCCAATGATCCTTGACTTCCAGGCCTCCTGGCATCCCCCCTTTTGGCCTGGCCTCATCTGCTGGCCTCCCTCTGACTGCCCCATGGGCCGGTTTCCTGGAACTCCTGCCACTTCTATCAAAAGGAGATCACCTCCCTTTTTTTCCTTCCGACCCTGTGCTTTCCTTTGCACCCCCGGGTCCCACAAGGACCAGTTTTGTTTTGTATTTGAAGGCCACTATTGGTGTGTCCAGGGCTGCAGAAATCCACCCCCTCCCCAATTGCTCTGACAATTAATTGATCTGCGCCAGAGTGTCTGTCGCACAAACTGCTGACACAAACCATGCAAACCTCCATAAAAACCACTGAGGGTCATGGGAGGTTTGTTACAGCTACGACTGCATGACCCTTTGGCTCATGAACCATGTACTGCTGATTTTTGTGATGATTTTAGGTTTGTGATGAGGTTCATGCCATTCCCTAGACTTATATTCAACATTTTAGATTTCAAATTTCATAGCTAATCTGTTTTGCAACTCCATTATTGGTTTCATAATTATTACATATTTTGTATTATATATTTTCATCACTTCTGCATACTTGCTATTACTTTTAACAAATAGGCAGGGCTATTTTTGGGCAGGAACGCACAGGAACGGAGTTCCGGCTGGCTCCTGAGTTGGCCACACCCAGCAGGAACTCACTAGCATAATAGGCCACACCCAACGGCAGAAACTCATTAGGATTGGCTACATTAGGGGTATGTGACCTAACATGCAAATTAATTCCTGCTACAAAAAAAGCCCTGGGTTTTGACAAACAAACAAGGTAAACAGAATAAGAAGCAAAAGGTGGGTGTGCCTGGATGACCACTCTTCTGATAACATGGCGGTGTGGCCTAATATGCTAATAAGCCGTGCTGTCAGGGGTGTGGCCTAATATGCTAATGAGTTTCTGCTGGGCTTTTTCTACAAAAAAAGCCCTGCAAATAGGTAATATATCAAAGTACAAAAGGAAAGTCTATCATATATACCTCATAATAAGAAAATAAAAGATGTTTCTCCTCAGGATCCACTTCTTTATATATTTGTATTCACAATGTTACATTTATATACAATTTTTGAACTATTTCTCTTTCTAAATTTGTCTCTTGGCTACTGATACACTCCCCAGCCCAAATCTAGGTGTTGGTTTTGTCCTTTAAAGCCCTACATGGCTTGGGACCAAGATATCTGAAGGACTGTCTACTCCTGTAGATTCATGCCCAGGATTAAGATCACAGGGAGAGGCTGTCCTGACTGTCCCAACAATCAAAGAAGATTGTATTGTGGGCACACAAGAGAGGGCCTTCTTGTGTACATAACCCCCTCTTGGGTGATGGTCAGGAGGCAGTTGAAGACAATTTTAATTAGGACCGCATTTGACTGATTTAATTTTTATTTATTGGCAGTCCTGATTGACATTTTTAAATTGTAGCCTTCTATGTGTTTTTATCATTGTTTTATTCATATTGGTTTTATTGGGTTTTTATAATCATTTTATTTTCAGTATAAGCCGCCTTGAGCTCTACAACAGAAAAAGTGGCTAAGAAATGCTTTAAATAAATAAAGTAGGTGTGTTGAATTATTATGCAGAGCACAGACGAAAACAACAGCCAGAAGAATAAACAATCCAGTCAGCCTGGGATTACACTAGCTGCAGGCCCAAATAGTGATTACAGCCATTTCATGCATCTGATGTAGAGAGGGCTCTGTATCATAAAAGCTTATGCCACAAGGCTTTGTGATTACAGTAACAGGCAACTACCAATCTTTTGCTTTGCTTGCTTATGCTGCTCTTGGCCCTGCTTTTCCCACCACTAGCGCTATCACTAGTGCTGTCCTTTCAGAACAGAAAAGGAACACATTCAATAACCTTGCACCATCAGGCCATTGGTCCATCCAACCTAGTGCTGTATATCTGAACATCCCAGTACTGTATATCTGAAGAGCCACTCCCAATCAAAGGTCTCAGGCAAAGTTCTTCTAACTAGAAGGGCTGGGAATCAGAGCTCCATGAATTCCCTTGGTGGCTCACCAACAGCAGGTGACAGGAGTGGAGGGGAGGTTCCTCACTGGGTTTTACAACTATGTACATGGAAAGAGAGCAAGACATAAATAGATATGAGGAAGCAGATTTATTCATTTTGCACACTGATGAAATAACTGTTTCCTTCACTATTAAGCAGTGCTAAACCAGAATAGATATAGAAAAATATTTGTCACTGAAATTTTCAGCAATCATAAAACTAACACTACTACACTAGTCATAAGAAAAGCAATATGAGGTATCTTTGAGAGAGTGGCCTTATGACACATGTATACTGTACAAAAATAGATTCTTTATTACTGTCACTAATTTTGATACAGAACACTGATTTTTCAAGAAAAATCAGATAGAGTCCTAATTTTCAAATAATTTAGTTTATATATAGCTGACTGACTTGCTGCAAGACATGTCACCATAGCTACTAACTACCACTTAGATACGTCTCTGTTCCTAAAGTTTGTCACTGTTGTCTTCATAAGAACTTGCAAGTATTCTTATGCTATGAATTCTAGAATGCTCCAGCACAATTACATTTCTAGAATTTTGTGCATGGTATTTTAAAGAGAACACAGTTTTATTCATTAGTTAAAAGTAACAGCAGTAATGAAAGAATATCCACAAAGCTTAAATAGACTTAAATTATTGCTAAAATTCTATCAAGGAACTACCGAGAATGGAGGGGAAAGGACTCAAGATTTAAAATGTGTACACAGCTACCTGTGTATAATTCAAGAAATCCAAATTCAGAAGCACTTGTCTCATTTTCTTATATCAACCCAACATGTTTTTTTTTTTAATTAGCAATCTTGAACCCATGAAGCTGCCTTATACTGGATCAAACCACTGGTCCATCAAAGTCGGTATAGTCTGCTCAGACTGCCAGTGGCTCTCCAGGGTCTCAGGCAGAAGTTTTTCACATCACCTACTATCTGATCCTTAATGGAGATGCCAGGGATTGAACATGGGACCTTCAGCACTTGAAACAGATGCTCTGTCACTTAGCCACAGCCCCTTCCATCTTGTTAATGGAGGTACACATACCAAAATATAAAGTGCTTTACTAGCAAAACAAGGATCCCATCTAAATGAATACATGGCAATTCTTCTTGTTGTTCAGTCACACAGTTGAGTCCAACTCTTTGTGACCCCATGGACCACATCACGCCAGGCCCTCCTGTCTTCTGTCGTGCTTTGGAGTTTGCTTAACTTCATGTTTGTTGCATCAATAACACTGTCTAACCATCTCATCCTTTGCCATCCCCTTCTTCTTTGACCTTCAATCTTTCCCAACATCAGGGTCTTTTCCAATGAGTGCTCCCTTCTCATTTGGTGGCCACAGTATTTGAGCTTCAGCTTCAGTATTTGGCCTTCCAGGGAACAGTCAGGGTTGATATCTTTTAGGACTGACTCCGTGACGTCCAAGGGACTCTCAAGAGTCTTCTCCAGCTCTATAATTCAAAAGCATCTATTCTTCGGCATTCAGCCTTTCTTATAGTCCAATTCTCACAGCCATACTTTACTACTGAGAATACCACTGCTTTGACCATATGGACTTTTGTTGGTAGGGTGATGTCTCTACTTTTTATTATGCTGTCTAGGTTTGCCATTGCTTTTCTCCCAAGGAGCAGGTGCCCTTTAATTTCATGGATGCAGTTACTGTCTGCAGTGATCTTGGATCCCAGGAATGTGAAGTCTGTCACTGCTTGCACAACTTCCCTTCTATTTGCCACTGAGTGATGGGGCCGGATGCCATGACTTAGTTTTTTGGATGTTGTTTCAAGCCAACTTTTGCACTCTCCTCTTTCAATATCAGCAAGAGGCTCTTGAGGTCCTCTTCACTTTCTGCCATTAGAGTGGTATCATCTGCATATCTGAGGTTGTTGATGTTTTTCCCGGCAATCTTAATTCCAGCTTGTGATTCATCCAGGCCGGCATTTTGCATGATGTACTCTGCATATAAATTAAATAAGCAGGGTGACAATATACATCCTTGTCATACTCCTTTTCCTATACTAAACCAATCAATTGTTCCATATCCGGGTCTAACTGTCGCTTCTTGACCCTTATACAAGTTTCTCAAGAGACATATGAGGTGGTCTGGTACTCCCATCTCTTTAAGGACTTGCCATAGTTTGTTGTGATCCACACAATCAAAGGCTTTAGTATAGTCAGTGAAGCAGAAGTAGATGTTTTTCTGGATTCCCTTGCTTTCTCCATAATCCAGCAAATGTTGGCAATTTGATCTCTAGTTCCTCTACCTCTTTGAAACCCAGCTTGTACTTCTGACAGTTCTCTATCCACATATTGCTGAAGCCTAGCTTGTAGGATCTTGAGCATGACCTTGCTAGTGTGTGAAATGAGTACAATTGTGCGATAGTTTGAACATTCCTTGATCTTGCCCTTCTTTGAGATTGGAATGTAAACTGACCTTTTCCAGTCCTGTGGCCACTGTTGCGTTTTCCAAATTTGCTGGCATATGGAGTGCAGCACTTTAACAGCATCATCTTTTAAGACTTTGAATAGCTCAGCTGGGATACCACCACCTCCACTAGCTTTGTTGTTAGTAAGAAAGAATTCTAGAGACTTAAATGGCAAAGTCAAAAGACAGCTTATACAGCAAATACTATGACTTTGTATCAAGACAGAAATATGTACAAATCTAATACCAGAAATTTGGATCTAAAGATCAGCCCAAGTTTACCCCACCATGGCTTCTTTATTCTGGTTCACATCTATTACATGAAGCTCCCCCTCAGCTCATAGTTACGCTGCAAGTCCTCATCCTCCCCCATCTTTAAGACTGTCCCATCTGTATAAAGCCTGGGTTTTTACCCTGGAGGTTATTATACCCAGAAAAATAATTATATCTTAGGGACATATTTCTAATCAACTGAGTTATTCACTATATGGTTGTATTAGTATTATCATCAATACTGAGGGTTTATGAGGCAATAAACATTGACATTTCCTCCCATAAAGTGGATGGTCTTGTTGGGAAGAAATTTCCCCACCACACTACCATACTGCAGAAAAACTAGGACTGTCCCTTTTACAGGACTACGAGAAAGCAGGAGGTGAAAGGACCCAGTGGAATGTGTTTAAGAGGCAGAAGATCACTCCTTCATTGCAGTGTGCCAAGGTGGAGAGCAGCAGTCCTGCTAAAGTTCTTGTACTCATTATGCTTTAGTAATTTCTGGACAGTCCTTGGCCCACCCTGAACTTAACCATGGCTACAGATGCACTGTGTGGAGACTTAAACTTGGGGGGAGAGGGAAGTGAGGAGAAGGAGATGAAACAATTAAAACCACAAGCACCCAGGCATAAATATCATGGCTGCACGAAACAAAACAATCACACAAAGCTTTTTTACAATGGGGTGCCACAAGGATTTTTTAACATCCACTGAAAGGCCTTGCTGCATTTTTCTGCAATAATATCATTAGTAAAGTGACCATGAAACTCAGGAATCAAAGGATCTCTTCAAATGAACTGTTTGCAGGAAATGGTATATAATTCTTCCAAAAGGAGCACATTCTGAATTCCTCTCATTTGCATCAACTGGACACTTTGCTCAGACAAATGAAGCTGTTCCCAAAGCCTCCAATTGTATTGCTCTCCATATTGCTGAATGTCAAGAACTCCTGTGTAATTGGGAAAGATCTCATCAAGCTAGTAGAAGTGGCATGGCTTTTCTTTGGGAAGCATAAGAACATAAGAGGAGCCCTGCTGGATCGGACCAGTGCAACAAGCCAGAATGATGAACCTGATCTCACTTGGGAAGCTGAATATCTTAAATGAGCCTGAGACATTCTGGGTCAGGTAACCACTGCAGAAAGGAAAACGAGTCTTTACTGTACACTTCAATGGAAGCATCAACAGACACTGACTCTTGTGCACAACTGCTTGTGGATGCTCAGTAGCTGAAAGGTGACTGTGAAATAAACAAGGGCTAGTATCTTGCCTAGGCATCTGCAGGTGCAAGTAAAGAGGCAGATATTCACAGAATCCCCCCTTCCACAGAAGACATACAAATGCTCCCTCTAAGCTATGGAGTCTTGTGAGCAAAAATTCTACTTTTTGTGCTACTGGCATTAAAGTTGTGTGCAAGCAATTTGGCTACTGCATAGATCAGTTTGCTCTGGAGCCATCCTTCCTGAGCGAAGACAAAAATGTTTGAGCCGGACACTAAAAAACTGTGAGCTAGCTCACACTAACTCAGCTTAGAGGGAACACAGGCTCCCCAGCTATTCCTGGGAGTTCTCCATCACCCAGGAACAGCAGTTCAGGGTATCTGGGGCTGCTGTGGGATGAAAGAATCAGCAAAAATTTCCTCTTCTCTAAGCCCACAAAAATTTAGATGGAATCTAATCCATTATCTTTTCTCTCAATTGCTTGCTGCAACTACCCACAAAGAAGATGTGTTAAGGATGCTAGAGATTTTCATCGCCCACAAGGAGCCAGAGTGGGTGAGGTTAGGTGGTTATATGCATTCATGATGATGAGCTCTGAGTGTTCACGTTGCAGGCTGCCCCACACTACCTTTGCCCACTTTGCATCAGTACACTTTAACCACAAACACACTTGCCCCTCATCTCATCAGTATCTGCACTGAGGCTGATAAAACTGTAATCATATCTGAGACAGTGCCACATATTCCAGAATTTCAAAAGTATTGTGTGAAGAGAATGGAACCATATTTGTCATGACGGATTAGAATACTCATGAAATTTTGTACCATAGCAGCTCAGGCATTTTGGGGTGGTGACTATGGACAAACCACCATCTAAATTTTAAACATTTTAAAAGTGGAAATAATAATGATATTCCTCATGTGTGGTATTGCTAGGATGAATTATAAACCCGTGAAACCCAAGAGACTGGATTTATGTTAATTTATCTCACATCAGGATGCTGTCCAAAAATATTATAATCTTGCGGCATTATTTATGTATTTATAATTCCACTGTTTTATTGCTATTATATAGATTCATAGAGTTGGAAGGGACCTGCAGGGTCATCTAGTCCAACCCCCTGCACAATGCAGGAAATTCAAAAATACCTCCCACTCCACATACCCAGTGACCCCTGTTCCATACCCAGAACATGGCAAAAAACTACTATATCTCTTCCCTAGCCCATAAATGCTTGGTGATTAAATTAAAATTTTTGTTACTATCAAAACCCAGATCCATTTAGAGTAAAATACATAAGAAAATATCTTTTATTCATTTTAAGCTCTTTTCCATTACAGTGAAGAATCAAACATCATGCACTCCCTGTCTACACTCTTTGTAAACACTGGAAAATCCTATCAAACCAACTTCTCTTACACATATCCCAGCTCCCAACTAGCTTATGTCCATCCTATGGCCCACGGGCCGAAACTGGCCCACCCAGAACTTTAATCCAGCCCACAAACAAGTGGCCAGAGGGAGAGAAGTTAGGGAACCACTGTTTCAGTTTGCTAGGGGAGCGTGCGCTTTGGGTCTCTCTTCCTCTCCCATGAAGTGGATGGAGACAAATGCCCCTCCTGCCTTTTCCCATCCAAATCCCACCCCCTTATTGCTTGTGTCTGCTTCCCTTTGCCTTGCTACCATGTGTCTGTGTATGTGCAAAGTATAGTTTGAGTCCAGTGGCACCTTAAGACCAAAAAAGTTGTCGTCGAGGTATGAACTTTCCTGTGCCTTGCTACTCTCTCTCTCTCTCTCTCTCTCTCTCTCTCTCTCTCTCTCTCTCTGTGTGTGTGTGTGTGTGTGTGTGTGTGTGTGTGTGTGTGTGTGAGATCTCCAGCTGACAGAGATCAGCTCCCCTGGAGAAAATGGCTGCTTTGAAGGGTGGACTCTATGGCATTGTACCATGCTGAGGCTTCTCCCCTCCCCAAACCCCACCTTCTCCTGGCTCCACCCCCAAAGTCCCCAGGTATTTTCCAACCCGGACTTGGCAACCCTACTCTCTCTCTCGCTCTCTGACTCCCCTCCTCCTTTTCTTTTTCTCTGTTTTCTTTCTGTGACCTATAAAGCATGGACCTGCTCTCATTTTCTCTCTCTACAGGCCAGTTTTCCTTGCCCCTGAGTCTCACTTCGATCTTTTCCCCCTCATACATAAGACTCTCTGCTGCCTCAGCTGCCACACTTTCTTCCCTGCACCTTAAGTCTTAGCACGAAGCAGTCTTCCCTCTAAGTTGAGTGAGTATGAGCTAGTTTCTAAAGTTTATATATCTGCTACCTGTCATTACATTTTACGACACACAAGGTCCCATTTATATCCAATCCAGCCCTCATAGTAAATGAGTTCGACACCCCTGCTTTAAAAGGGGGGGGGCATTAAATATTTAGCATAATGTCTGCCTCTAAATTAGTCTGAAAAACAACAGTAGATGGAGAAAAAATGTAAACTGGCATAAGAAGGTTCAAGCCCACAGACCATCAGCTACTAACCCAAATACAGATTAAAATGACATTAATTCATAGTTCTGAAGAGTTGCCTAACATTCTGTTGCAAAGGAAATACATCCAGGGCGAGCCTGAATCAAAGGGCCTTCAATGAGCCAGCCCAGTGGATCCAGGACTGGCCCAAGATGTAGTTGATTAGTCAGTTTATTTATATTCAATTTTTATAGTCTTGTAAGCCACATTGGGTTTCCACTGGGGAGAAAAGAAGGCTATAAATATGGAACTTTTTAAAATAAAGCAGTTAAAGTAAACAATTTCCAAGGGACTAGATAACCTAGAGTACCGCTCAATAATACAAATCCAGTCTTCCCCCCTCCAAGCCCAATAGTCAAATTTATTTTTTTTAATTTATAAAATTTGTATGACACTTTTCTTCCCTTACAAATGGTTAATAAGGAATGGTTGGTTGTATTAAGTTAACGATCCTAGATAAAGGTTGTACTGATTTAAATTGTACTGATTACAGTGGGACTTAACTGCATGGAGCCGTCTGAGGACTGTATACGTACATACTAAAAATAACTGCTGACACGTACAATGGAGCCAAAATTAACACCATTTAAACTGCACCCACTTGCAGCATCATTCTAGAGAAGAGCTCTTTGTGCACACTCTCTTTCCATCAGATGCACAGTTTTTATTCACAAAGTGGCCCCATGAAAGAATATGTGATAATAACTACTGTTAGTCTTTAAAGGGCACAAGGCAATATTTTTGCTGCAACAGACTGAACAGGCAACCCCTCTGAAAAGACAGCCCAGGTGCAGCAACAGCCAACTGACAGCATCCAAGCCTGATCCAAAAATTGTGGCTGGATTTGGTTTCCAACTTTTATTTTCTACTAGAAAGCCACCATGTCCAGTGCCACCAAAAATTACCTGCAACAAGACCAGGTATTATCAAACTTTATACTAATTGTGTTTATAGAAAGGAAAACAGAATTAAAAGAATTAAACTATCTTCAGTACTGTTATCTTCCCTCTTATCAAAATTAATATCCCCCTACACATACACACACTTTTAAGGCATGATTAAGAATCTGAATGGGTGAACAGGTCTCAGTAATTAAATTAATTTTGTCAGCAAATACGTAATTCTTAAACAGCCTCCAATAATGTACAATACGTACATTTTCTGTTCAAAAATTTATTTCACAAAATATGAAGAAATTTGGGCCAATCAATAAGTTCTGTACACTTGGAGCTTTGTTTCTATACCAAAATATACATGCCAGATAACATCTATTATAAGCACTATGCATTTACTGTTAAAATGGCCAAATGCTTAGTTTAAATTCCCATCCAAAAGAAATTACAAAAATGAAAACGACTGACAAATTTTCCAAGAACTAGAAGTTTTGAGGAACATTAAAAACCAAACACATTTTTGATGCCAAAAGTTCACTGAGTACAGTTCACTTTTTTAGATAACAGTTTTTAACTTTTAAACTATTTGTCTGTCTCTTGGAGGCTAACTATTTGTCTGTCTCTTGGAGGCTAACCAATGGTCAACAAAAATGGACCCTCTGTGCCCTTACCAAAGTTAAAAGATTTTCATTATAACATTGTAAAGTTAAATGCCCACCTCCAATAAATCAGTGGATGGAGGACGTTAGAATTCTATCAGTATTTGAACTCGCAGCATATAGATGACAACTGAATATGGACATTTTTAGATATTTGGAAACCTTTTGTAGGAACATGTGTAGTTCTGCCATCACCATTTTTATATTTTGTCTCTATGTATATCATTTTAAAATTTTATTTAGTTGCTGGATTTTGAGGTCCCCCCACTGTTTTTTTTCTGGGTTTTTTTTAAAGAAAGAGAAAAATCCACCAGTTCAAACTTACTGATAGATCCAGCCTCACTAACCACATGGAACGTAAGGACAGTACCAGTAATCAAGTAGATATTCTTAGATTCATCTATTTTTAACACACCCTTTCCCTTCAGAAAGTTTCTCTAAACATGATAAACTAAAACCTAATACAAATGTTTGCTAAAAGGCTTTAACAATTAAAAAACAGTGCCAAATTAGGCACTAAATCTCTAAATTTACATTATTATTTTGTGTATTAATTATAAGTGTTCATTTGAAGGAAATCTGCCATAAAACTGCACCCTTTAGATGATCTCTTTCCAGCCTGGATTTTAAACTGGAGCATTCCATTGAGCATATGAGTAATTAACTAGAAACACAGCCAAGAGAATAAGGGTGCGGCTTCTCTAGCTGCACAGACTTAAATTTTCAGTGCAAATATGCAGTTTACTCCTAATCTTGAAAGTATGACTTTCTGCCTGGGCCAAATAACCCCTACAACAACCAAGAGCAAAACAGTTTGGTAAATGAGAATCTTCTCCTACAAGCCTCTCTTAATTCATCAAACAACAGCAATTGTATTTCCCTGATACTCAGGCAAGGCACTATTATGCCTCCCTTGGAATCAACAAATACAGGCTAAACATATGGTCAACTCTTATGAAATATGAGGAGGATGTTCTATATTGGACACACCCAACATACACAGGTGAGGTAACTATTAATTTAGCATTCCAATTAACTTCCACATTACACCTCTAGACTTTTCTGCATGCCCAACCATCTCTTCCAAGTAATAAACATGCTAAACAAGTTTACTGATGCAAGCAGGTACCTATTTGTTATAAACTGAACATGTCATTAGCTTACACATCAGCTGGCCACAGTTTCCCCTGCATGCTTTTTATGCTCTTCAGCTTCAAGAGAAAAACTTTATAGTATGTTCTTATAGTGTGTCTGTTCCAAGACTGCCACATAATGTCCTACAAGCAAGCCAACAGTCAATATAAGAAGTGTGTTCCATCTTCACCCATCATTAAGCCTAATAATGTTCCAAAATTTCATCATCCAGTACATATTACTACTTTTGTCAGGTCAATTCACCATATCACTCCACAGAGAGAGGTTTGTGCATGCTTTCTGTGTGCTGCAGTTTTCATCAGTTCTTTCAAAAAAAATGTCCAATGTTTCCAAGGTTGTTAAAAAACATCACTCCCCCACACCTTTCTTTTGTTAATGTGAAGCTTCAGCCTGATGGATGTACACTCCATGCATCTGATTGAGTTCTGACTCATGAAACCTTATGCTCAAATAAAGTCTGTTAGTTTCTTCTTGCTTTATAAACTCCCAGTAAGAGAAAATACAGATGATTTCTTACACTAGTCTTTACAAAGCCTCAAAACCCTTTCCTTGTTAGCAAACTCAAAATGCATCATGCAACCTCTGGTGCCAGCACTGGAGGTTAGGAGTTTGGTAGTGCTCCTGGATGCCTCTTTAACAATGGAGGCCCAGATAGCAGCCACTGCCAGGTCGGCCTTTTACCATCTTCGGCTGGTTAGGCAGTTGGTTCCCTTCCTCAAACGTGGCGACTTGGCAACAGTGATCCATGTGATGGTCACCTCGAGACTGGATTACTGTAATGCCCTCTACATGGAACTGCCCTTGTCGCAAATCCAAAAGCTGCAGCTGGTGCAAAATGCCGCAGCCAGGCTGTTGATGGGACTCTCTATTCGGGAGCACATCTCGCCTGTGCTAAAGACATTGCACTGGCTGCCTATAGCATACCGGATTCATTTCAAGGTGCTGGTTCTTAACTTTAAAGCCCTTTATGGCCAAGGACCTACATACCTGGGGGACCGCCCCTCCATCAGGACTTTGGGGCTGCCCCCCCCCCATGATCATCAGGACCATCATCAACAACAATTGATATCCTATGGTGGTACAGCCCTGATCCGCTGGGCCCTTTAAACACTGCTCAAGCCAACCCCGCAAAATAACTGAAACAGACCAATGGAGCTGACATTAAAAGTGAAGAACTTATGCTAGCACTTTATTATTGTGTTCTGGTTTTAACATTGTATTTATAAGTATGTTTATATATATATTGTTGGATTTTTAACCTTGTTCTGTAAGCTGCCTGAGCCGGCCTTGGCTGGGAGGGCGGGATAAAAGTTAAATCAGTCAACAAGATTGTTGTGTTACAGCTCTTGCTTAATCCTTTCTGCTCATTTCTTTAGGAATATTCAATTTTACTTTGTTAATATTAGCCTATTACCTATTTTTTAAAATAAAATTGCTTAAAAGAACTTTATTTGAAGAGTTCTCTAACCCAAAAAGTCACTTCCAGCCCTTTAAAGATTAACAGGCAAAGATTAAATGAGGTATCACCTTGCTTGCTCTGCAAGTCTAAAAATGGCACAATCGCTAGAGAAAGGTTAAATATATATCAGAGGAAGGAGAAGGAAGCAAAAAAAGGTCCCTCAGTATACACTAAATCAGATATTAATAGGACTATATGGTCTGTAGAATCTTACGAGTACTGCCATTGCATCAAATGCCCTTGCACCAAGATAGCTCTGTGCATGAAACTCTTAATGCGGTAAACTTATTTGTCATATTCGAAGTGCAATACAAGCCCAGAAGAGAACTAAGCAAGCTGCATTAGACCAGAGAAGCATGTTAGATAAGTGCAGGAAACCATAAACCTAAGTGTCATATTCCCTTTGGGTTTAGGTGCCAGGCTATCAGGGGGTCTTTGGAGAGTTAGGCAGAGGAATTTGTGCTGACATTCATGAGGCTGCTGCAGTGATAGATTTTGAAATCGTAACATAATGAACTGAGGTACCATCATAATAACCAATCATCATGATTTTCCACTGATGGCACTCATTTCAAGGGGGTGTGGTTGGTCACTAGCATGAGCTAGTGATGAGAAAATATTATAGGGTTCTCACAGTACACCACACATCCAATGCTTATTTTTTGAGGTAGAAAATGTCATTTCCTGAGGTCCTTTGACCTCTTTACCCTCCTAAAATGGAACTGCCTACAGAACAGTTCCCAAAATATGTATTTGCAACAAAAAAAAATCAGATTTATGGCTCTGGGGGATGGGGTGGCTGTTATCAATGCCCGCATGAGTTATTAGAAACCATCACTGCAGCAAAGTGCTCACTGTGCTGGTTTGGTTTTCGTCAGAAAATCCATCTAGAGTTCTGACACTGTAGCAAAATGTATGAGAAGTGTACCTAGATAGTTCCACTTCCACAAACAGCTAGTAGCTCCTTTGTCTTTGGTCCAACCATAGTTTGCAGTGCTGCCAACTTGTCTTCCAGGGCTCAAGTAGTACTGATTCCTGTACTGCAGTAGTTCCCAATTTAAGGTACATGTACCATGAGTAGGATGCAGGATACTCTAGGTTGAATGCAGAGTTTTCATAAAAATTGCTAAGGATTTGCTATCCCACAGTACCCATAGCTATCTTCAAGCATAACATGCCATCTCCTGACAACACTACCTGCCACGGATTATCTGTCTGTGACCTTTTGACATGGAATCTGGAAATGATCTTGGGACTAGGCCTACTGCTGGATAAGCAGGTGGCAGTTGTATCCAGGAATGCCTTTCACCAGCTTCAACTAGCTAGCCAGCTGTGGCCTCCCTGGCCAGAAAATACCTGGTCACAGTGGTGCATGCCTTGGTTACACCTAGATTAGATTCCTGCAATCCACTTCACATGCAGTAGCCCCTGAGAAGTGTTTGGAAACTTCAATTGGTACAGAATGCTGCAGCAGATCATAGGGACTGTACCACTCCAGTCTAGGCTCCCAATCTGTTTCCAGACACAATTCAAGGTGCTGGCACTGACATTTAAAGCCATATATGGTTTGGGGCCAACATACATGGAAGACCACCTACTCCCTCATGAACCTACCTGAACACTATGATCATCTTTGGAGGGTGCCCCCACCTTCTAGTAGGCAGGTGGCAACCCAGGAGAGGGCTGTCTTGGTGGTGGTACCAAAACTCTGAAATTGTCTCTCCATGGAGACTCATCTGCCTCATTCCTTTGCCATCTTTCACCGGCAGGTAAAGACTTTTATGTTTCATTTGGCATTTCTCTGGTGATCCCTCCTTCCTGCCCAATGTTAATGTTTTGTATGTATTTTAGCTCTGTTTTTAATTATTAAATGATATATTTTGTTGGTTTTAATGGTTTTTGAGATGAGATTTTATTTATGTTTTAATTTAATTGGTTTTCCACCTTGGTGGCACTTATGAGGGCAGAAAAGTGGGGCATAAATCTTGTTAAATAAATAAAACACCCCTTAATCATACCTAACATCATGGGAAACTCTGTGTTCTCCAGCTGGCCTGAAAGGACATGAGCTTGGGGCAAGCCTCAAGGATTTCCAATCTCATTGGCCAACCTAAAGTCAATGGCACTCTCCAAATCTAATAACATGGTCACAGGCTGGGCTGGGCCAAGAGTAACATCCAGTCCAGGTGTCATAGCCAGAAGAGACAAAACAGGAGCCAAGTCGAGAGTCCAAGAGAATACTCATCCAAAGTGGGAGGTCAGGAAGCCAGGAATCAAAGCAGGAGTGAGGTCAGGAGACAGGAACTGAAGGTGGGCGCAAGGTCAGCAACCCCAAGCGGGAGCTTATAGGGCCTCTGGTAGTGGCGGTGCAGCTCCTGTCAGTACTGAGGGCTCAGCACCCGCCTTCCTCATAAGCTAAATCCCTGCAGAGCTGCTCCCTCAGCCGAGCCACCTGCAAAGGTTAATCAGGTGGGCTTTCTACACCTGCTCATCAACTGCTACTGAAGCAGGTGCAGGTGTTGCTGGCTCGGGCACCAGTGGCGGCATGCTGTCAACTCCTGAGGAGGGCTGGCTTCCAGCTCTGGTAATGCCAGCAACTCAGGCTGCGCTGCCAACTTGGGCAGGGGCCCAGGGCTGTCATCGTTGCCCATGACAGTTATGGCCTATACCTGGGTTATCAATAAATCTAATAATGGGCAGGCTATTCCATCCTCATTCAGCTCCCTCAACCATATCAAATCCCATAAGGGGATACTCACAACTAAATTAGCCCAGTTATCCATAAGTAAAGCAAGCTCCCTTCAGGGATGGCACTCCTTGTAAAAACCCTGCAGTTATTCCATCTTTCCTCAGGATGGGGTTCTTTCTCCGCTCAAGACCATGATGTACATCTGGTCTTTTTCCACTGTGGGATTCTAAGATTTTTCCATCCCCACTTAGCATGCCAGGGTAGGCTGAATCTGCCCTGGCTCTGGATCATCTCCTTTCTTTTTCCCATGAGGCCCCCTCCAGCGGGGGGGGGGGGGGGGGTCCTGAACTTTCTCAGAGCCAAGATTTCGACTGCAATGAATTCTCTAAAAAGTGTATGCCTGCCTTCGAGTTTGCTGGCCTGCTATCTTACTCTTGCCAGGGCTGGGACGATTTGCAGCAGCTACTCAACCACAGTCTTCTCTGTCAGGTGGATATCCCATTCATTTACTGGTTTCAAATTCAAACGTTTAAAATTTCTCAATCCCAAGGGTGGTCCACCATCTTAAATAACAATGGTAACCTGTAATAATACATTTCCTCAGTAATTCAGAACTCTGCCCCCAAAGCCTCTAATACACATCCACAGTTTCATTACAGTGCCAGTAATGTTGGATTTTAGGAAGTTGCACCCTTAAAATGTAATTCTAATTAGAAAGACGTCATTCGCCCTAGACGTGTTGCTTTTTAAATCTTAAGTGTGGAGGAACAGGCTGCAATTCTTTGGGGGGAATCATATTTAGCAGAGCAATAACTAAAGATTTCCCTTGATTCCAATCATGGGCATTAAGCAGGTAGAACAGCTCAAAGTTATTCTGTCCTTGTACCATATTAGCAACCAAGACTATTGGAAGAAAATTCCATTCCATCCAACAGCACTCCAACATGGAGATGAAAGATACCCCTTCACAAGAAAATTATTCTGCTAACACAATCTAGTATCACATCTCTCAAGCACTGGCCATTTCTAATGCTTCAACTGATGGGAAAACATTAGAAAAAAGTCTCCCTTCCTCAAGAGGCCATTGCTACAGCAGCACTAACAATACATTGCCCAAGAAAGTTAGTCTGTTATACACTACAGCAATGTACTACTAGAAACCTGAATTGTTTCCCTAACATTTATTTATAGGAGGATGAAGCCCTGGTGAGAAAAAACATTTGTCTCTTTGATCTTTGTATACCTCCATCAATCTCCTATCTAGCGACTTGGTTTATAAAATGAAAATTGAAATAGCTGTCAAGGTTTTGGCTTATATTCTTGTCTCTAGGGTAACAGGTTTCTAGTTGAAGAATTTATTATATGTCAAGAGAAACACATTACTTCAGAGTTAAAACCTAACCTGGGAAACTTTAAAACACTGATCAATGCCTATAAAGGATGCAAACCAGACAATCACCTCTGCATCTCATCTTCTACACTACTTGTAGCATGATATTATCATCTGCCCAGTTAACACTGAGCAGGCACCAACCAATGAATAATTATTGTGTACTAGGGTCTTGCTGATAAGCAAATACAGTTTTGAACCTTCATGCCATACAGTGTCTGTATCAATATTTTCCCTGCTCCTGTGTTGCCCTGCAAAGGCGCTTATTGCGCTCTTATAGACATCAAAGTCTCTAAGTGATAAAATGGACTGAGCCTGTACATGTGCAAAAATGGACTGAGATAGATGGTGACCAGACCAGGATGCCAGCTGTAGCCACACACCAATAGGAAATCCTGCTTGTTTCTGAGATGATATGCCAGTGGTACCCAAGATCGCCCTGTTCCCAGATGTATCCCTAGATGCACGAAATACCCAGAGACAGCCAACTGCCACTGCTGTTTAAACAGAGGTTTTCCGACACCATTAGGGAAACCCTTCATCATGCAGGCAACCCCCCCCCCAACCTTCGCTGCAATGAAGGCACAAAAAACTCTTTCCCTTCTGTTGATAAAGGACTTGACCTTCCTAATCCACTCAAGGAACCAGTTCTGCTCACTCTGAGACAAAAGGATGCATCTCCACCACAACAGTGCTGGCCGATGAGTCATCACATCCTGCCTGGTGTCTCTGCCACAGGTTAAGCTAGAGTTCAATATTGACCAACTCTTTAGCCCCCACTCACCCTGTGACCTGCTGTAGGTCACGTGCCTTTTTGGAGATGGGACTAGAAGGTAGGTGTAACAGGAGAAGGCGGCCAGCAAAGCCCTTCCCCGAAAAAACCCCTAATTAAAAGAGCTACCCAGCCATATGATCTCTCTCTCTCTCTCCCCTTGCCTTTAGACTAACCCTGCCCTATCTTGCAGACTCTGGCTTAGCTAACCAAGAGTCTTGCCACGTGTTTATGCCGGTTCAGAACACAATCCTTATTGCCTCTTAACCTCCCCTATTTTTCCAGCTGGGATTGCAACTCAACAAGATACTCTCAACAAGATTGCCCTCAATAAGATACCAACGATAAATCTGCTAATGCAACTGTGCTATCTTTCTATCTAAATTTCCTAGAAGCTGTGTAACTGTGTGTGTGACTATGTATGGTTTGCTTGAAAAGATTTACCCAGTAAAAGAAACCATTTCTACCTGAACTGGTATTTGCAGCTGTTTCTGGTATTTCTGGAAGAAGTGGGACTCCTGTATAGATAGGTGATTGTTCCCTTATTGCCTATTGCTATATTTATAATATCATAATTCCCCAATATTGATCATAATCAAGACTATCAGGCTAACATCTGCGACCCATATTTTTAATTTTAAAATGATAATTAGTTATGAAAGAACACCACACTACTAATATATAGGAGAGTATCCTACAAGCAAATGCCCTGAAGTGCTGACAGAGCTTTTGTAAAAGGTCCCAAAAGTTATGACTAAATTAAAACCAAAAAGGAAAGTTTTAATGGAGCCTAAACAATTTTTCCAAAATAGTAGCAACTGAATACGTTATTTATCAGTTTCCCATGCCTCTAGTTGATACCACATCTATGATTTGATTTATTAGATTTTTACCCCACCCTCCCTGGCCAAGGCCAGCTCTTTACACTACAACGTCATCATCTTTTCCTTTGCTTTCTCCAGATGAACTTTGACAGATACTCTGTTCTGCTATTGCTTGTCATCTGATTTCTGCAGCAAAATCACTGAAAAAAGTTGAAGACATGAAGCTGACTTCTACTGAGTCAGACCCTTGGTCTATTGAGGTCAGTAATGTCTACTCTTGACTGGTAGCAACTTTGTTACACCCTAGGCAGAGGTCTTTAATATCACCTGCTACCAGACCCTTTTAACTGGAGATGCTAGAGGTTAAACCTAGAACCTTCTATATATAAAGCAGTTGCTCAACTACTAAGCCTATATAGTCAACAAGATGGTCTGTCTACATCTTTATACTGATGGCAAACCCCCTCCCAAACTGACCCACTGAATTGTCTTTTAACTTGCAAAAAAGTGTGGCAACAATTTGAAATATATTCCACATTTAATTAGCCATCCTTAAATTTTTCATGACCCAGTGTTGGGCTATCATTGTTTTAAGTAAGTGTAAAAAAATTATTCAAAGTCTAGGAAAGGAGACAACTGATAACCAATAACTACGTGAACTGGTATTGCAACACACATTGTTCAGTAAATATCATCCACATTTTCTTATGGCAACCCCATAAAATTTAAAAGACTGCTCTGTGAACATTTACTATATACCATACAACTGTTCCAGTTTCCAAGTAGTATTAAATAACTGGGGTATCTTACAATAATTTTTGGCTAAGGTCACCGAGGGGAACAGCATAGCACCCAGCTTCCAAAAATATTTCCAGATACATTTAATCAAGTGACCAGATCTCTACTTGATCATATACTGCTTTCTTTTTCAGACATCTAACCTAACAATAGATACACTTTGTAAGGTACAGCCTTGTTTCTGTGCTCAATGATTTTTCAAGTCTTGTTTCTAATACATCTCCATAAGATTAAACGAGATCTGAAAGCAGTGAAAAAGTGCTAGTTCCTCATTGTCTTGTTGCCTATTCATACAATAGAAAATATTCACTAATTTAAAAAAAAAAATCAAATCAAAATAAAGCATAACATTCACATGGACTGCCCAATTTATTTATGAAAAAGGAAATTTCAATAGTGAAGCACTGGGTAATATCGCATTTTTAAAAAATTTAAAATCCTACACTTTAAAATTTGGGCAACAGCAATATGCAAATACTTATTTGGAAACTAAGAAATACTTTTAAGTCAAATCTTAGAAATTTCCATTTTACTTAAGACTACATGCCTCCTGTATCCAAGGAAATATTGGCATTTTGCTGCCTGATAGTACATGCAAAGATTTGGTACTTAAAGTATCTCCACTCCCTGCCTTGCTTTCAACCATGTGTTTGATGAGTTCTAAATCCAGTATTCCATTTATATCTTACTCTCAAATAAACTGGTTTGATAATCTGTCACACCCCATAACAGGGAAGTGGGTATACTCTATGAAAATTGGGCAGAGGCCAAAACAAAACTAAGAAGAAAACAGGGGATGGTTCCTCCATTTCTGCTCCTCCAGGGTATTTATGAAAATGCTGGGTTTAAAAGGAACCACAGAAACACCCCAGGCTCCAGGACAACTCAGAAAGAGGGTGAGTCATGCAACTCTCTTAACGTTCACAGGGACTCTTGGCAGGTGAAAGCAGAAAGCAGCCATTAGCCTTCAACTGATGCAGAACTTTTAAGTGGAAACTGGGAAACAACACACAAAAAAAACAGGTCTAAGGCATGACACACCATGATCAAGAAAGGGGGTTACAAAAGTAGAAGACACTGCAATTAAAAAGAGAGGTGATACATACAACAAACAGTGCAACAGCCTATAATACTATCCCTTATAGAACCAGTCTTCCGTGCTGTTCCATTATACTACTGTATTAAACACTTTGTAAAAATACCATCCAGAAAATGTCTGTTTTGCAGAATTTGAACATTTCTGCAAAATGATAGGCATGTGAGGCTTTCCTGACCACTTGAGGCAGGCTGTTCCACAAGATGGGAGCTGCCAATGTACACAAGCAAGCAGTTGCTGGTTTCATCCATTTGCAGGGTGGCACCTTCAGAAGGCTTTTCTCAGATGGCAAAACAGACAACTACTGGTCAATATTTTGGAAATAGGAGCTCATGGCAGGATATGTTCTCTAGATAGCGGAGAATCTCTCGCTCTCTCTCACATTTGAAATTTAATATCCATCAGAGTTTGACAATTACACCTTCCTGGCTAATAGAAGGAAACAAAGAAAGAGTTTGAAGAAAGTTTAGAGAGAAAAAATGGAAAGGTTAGAGGGCTCAGTGTTGGCTGAATCATCCTTGGGATGCTGCTGCTCTCTTTGGTGACCTGATCGAGGATCAACAGCTGTACTGCCGTCTTATAGAAGCACATTTCCATGTATATTTGTAAACAAAGCAGGTATTTCCAAGATGCTCCTTAGTGACTTTGCTTTCTGGCTAACAGTGATACTTCTGGGATTTCCACACTAAGGTTGGCTGTATCAGGGGCTATATTCAGAAAACCTAGAGTATACCTGACCACCAATATAAGGGCAGTAGACTGAAGAACTTCCCTATTCCAAGGGGCAAAAAGCAGAATGTTTCCAATTAGATGGCTTAATTGTATTAGACACACTTCAGCTCCTCCTGCAGTAGACAGTAATGGAACCACTGACTTTTAAAATGTGTAATTTCATCACAAGAACTTGCGTATTAAACCATACTATGCCATACCACCATGCTTTGCCTTACACAAATATGAAAAAAGACTGTCTTTCTTGTATCCTTTTTTGCTTTAGGCAGGCAAATCTGGAAATGTGTCTCTAGCTGGTGTAGTGTACAGTTATGTAATTGCATGGCTATCAAACAGCCTAATATTTGCCCCTTAGTGAAACATTTAACACTATATAGACAGTTAACTGCTTTAACCTAAGCCAGCTGTAGACATGATAACTGATCTCATGCAATATTCAATTAAGAAAGTTTTCTAAGAAAAGTGCAGTATATGTTTAAGAAGCTGAAAGATTTATAACTTGAATGACAGCAACTAACCTTTGACACATACGGTATAGGTCTTAAAAATAGTTCTTTATTTCACCATGGCTTTGCTATAAATAGACAAATCAGCACACAGTGGAATACTCAAGACAGGCAACTAAGCTTTTGTTTTAGCTTCTAATTTAATACAAAGACTATTCTAAGGCATTTCCAATAACAGCAACCATCAAAATGCCATTAAGTAACCCCAGCTATTACTATGACACCATGAATAAGCAGCTGAAAGGATTTCTGCACTTGTTTTATGGTGCTACTTCTTCCTAGATGAGCAACTGGAGCTGATGAACAGGCTAAGGATCTGCATAGCACTGTGGGCTCCAAGCCAAAGTGTGAACACACCAGGAATAAATCCTTCTTGAAAAGCAAAAAGCAAGAGGCATCAACAGCATAAGACAACAACTATTAATTTTTTTGTTACACCAGGTAGTTAGGTTTCCGACTTCACTATAGGCTCTTATGGACCAAATACAGTAAAGCATCTCATTTGCTTGTACTTTACCCAGCTCAGTGTATAATCTGTTAATGCCATCCCTGGTAGTCTTAAAATAAGCAGCTTTATGTTCATCTGGTTCAATAAACTACTGTTCTTTTAAAATGTAACATCTTTCAGTGATTTTGCTTCACATTTCACCCATACTTTGATGTAATTTTCAACTACAGCCTCTTTTGAAGTCAAAGTTATGATAGCAGGAATAATTCTAAGAATATTTCTGCAGTCACATTTGAATGTTTTATTCTGCACTGGAAATCCCGGTATCTTGGGCCGCCTTAGGTAGGAAGACAAGTTGCTTATAACAGTTTACTTGAAGAGCAGGCAAGCTGCTTGTAACAGTTTACTTATCTATGTTTCATTGTTTAGAAAGTACATCAAATTCACTGCGGGTGAACTACACAGAATGCAAGATTTATATTATCTTCAAATTTCCTCTCATTATAAAGAAAACAAGACAATCTTTTTCTTTCCTTCATCAACAACTTAAGCTATCATCCCATCTTTTTTTTATGGAGCTAGATATTTTGGAAACAAACAAACTTTAATATTTTAAAAATAGACTTTTTAGCTCATTTATTTGGATGTATGGTTCACTTTGACACATTCCTTGGTTCCTTATATAAAAACCCGACAACCTGCACCAAATCTAATGCATTCTATTAGTATATGTATCAGATGCTGAAGATCTGCTGAAAATGCACATATATGGTATGTTATGTTGTGGTGGTATGTTATGTTGTGAGCCGCCTTGAGCCAGTTCGCTGGAAAGGCGGGATAAAAATGCGAAAATAAAATAAATAAATAAATAAATAAATAAATAAATATCTCATCAGAGTGAGCTCCCGTCTCTGGCCCCAACTTCTGCCAACCTAGCAGTTCGAAAGCAAGAAATTGCAAGTAGGTAAATAGGTACCGCTTCACTGGGAAGGAAACAGCATTCCGTGCACCTCAGCATTTAGTCATGCTGGCCACATGACCATGGAAAAAGTCTTCAGACAGCGCTAGCTCTTCAGCTTGGAAACGGAGATGAGCACAGCCCCCTAGAGTCAGATGTGACTAGCTTTTGAGCAAGGGAAACCTTTACCTTTAATTAGAGTTAGGAGATCAAGACCATGGTACAAACTCCTTTCGGCTCTTCCTTCCCTCACCTGTGCTGATTCCCCCATTCCTTCCCTAGTCTAAATACTGTGAGACATTCCTTCTTAGAGCAACACTATGGTTAGTTTCAACCCCAGTGTATTGATTTCAAGTTATAAGTGTGTGTTTCTTTAACTGGTTGGTAAGTTTCAGAAGATCAAGGGGAGTGAAAGAGGGAGATGAGTGAGTGAGGTGATTGGTTGGTGACAGAGTGTATGGGTGGAGCTAAGAAGAAGAAAGAAGGCAGCGTGTTCAGTCATCAGCTGTCAGTTGTGGTCAGTCTACACAGAGTCTGAGAAGCAGTCCTCTAATTAGAATCATATGTAAGTGCTGTGAAAGGCATTCAGATTCTAAAGGAGAAAGAGTAGTGCTTCAGGGAGCATATTAGGCAAAATCTAATATTGTCAGAGTATTATAAGAGTGCGAGGGAAAAAGCTGACAGAAACCGGAGTTAAGAGGGAAAGATTTTACTGAGCAACTTAACGAAACATATTGTAACCAATAGGCTTCTTGAGCAAATAAAGTTTTATCTTGTTTATTGTGAACCCAGAGTCATATGCTGTTTAAAATATAAGAGTCTCATCCTCAGAAACACATAGTCCAATGAAGGAGACTTAGAGCTTGGGCACAATACTGTGGGAAAGGTTAATTAAAGACTGGAATTAAATTCTTGGTGGCAGCATTACATACCTTGAGTGAGAGAAAGAAACAACAAGAAATTTAAAACCACATCATACCTAACCACACAAAAGTGTGGGGGGGGTTAAGCATGACACCCTGTTTGGATTCTTTTTAACCTTATTTTAAAAACAAAGGTGACCACTCATCAGACTTTATATTATATCAAGATCCTCAATCCTGCTGAGCCAGTGGGCATTTTTGGAATTTTGGGAACAAATATTGGGCACCACAACAAAACAGCTGCTATGGGTGCCTGGGTCCAATCACAAAATATTGGTAAGTTTCACAATTTGTAAGGATTTATTGCTGATGACCAAGATCAATGTAATTCATACTACAGTATTCCCCATTACTACGTACGGGTGTGAAAGTTGGGCAACAAAGAAAGCTGATTCATCTGAAATGTGGTGTAAGAGGAGAGTTTTACAGACACCACAGACCACCAAAAAGACAAAAAAGTGGGTTCCAGAAACAAAAATGACCAAACTGAGGCTATTGTACTTTGGCCACATTATGAGAAGACATGACTCACTGGAAAAGACAACAATGCTAGGAAAAGTTGAAAGCAGCAGGAAAAGAGGAAGACTCAACTTGATATGGATTGACTCAATCAAGGACACCACAGCCCCCAGTTTGCAAGACCTGAGCAAGGCTGTTAACGACAGCATGTTTTGGGAGCCATTAATTTATAGGGTCTCCATAAGTCAGAAGTGACTTGACAGCAAACACAAACACACACACATATAATGAGTCAAAGGTTCAGAGAAGTTCAACAGGAAATGTATCTAATTTCATGTATATATGTATCATTTACGGTTAACTTGCTCTGAGAGAACTGGACTAACTCAGCCTAGTGGGACCACAACAAACATTAAATACTTCAAAACTGACAAGACTTCATGACATTACTCTAGTTTCTTTTAATATCTAAGCACTTAAACAAGAAATCCAAGTCAGAAATAAATTATGCAAATGGTTTATATGCTGCCAGACAGTTCAATACAATTCTGCACCTAACATTAAAGTCCTGACTTGATCCAGACATAACAGTACAGTATAGTTCATCACTGCATGAATGAATCCGGAAGATCTCTAGCTAACCCCCCCCCCCCAAACACACACAGCTAATTAGAGACTACTTCTTTCATAGAACAAAGTTTGAGTCTAGTGGCACCTATAAGACCAACAAAGTTTAATTCCAGGTATAAGCTTTTGTGTGCAAGCACACTTCTTCAGATACTTGAAAGCTGGTACTCAGAATTAAACTTTGTTGGTCTTAAAGGTGCTACTGGATCTGAACTTTGTTCCATTGCTTCAGACCAACATGGCTACCCACCTGAATCAATACTTTTTTCATACTAAAGCATAGTTAATCAGCAAACTGTGGTTTGCAATGAAGACAGAAATGTGTGTGCATGAACCCAGTGATGGGCTTGATAGTTCATAAGAACATAAGAGAAGCCAATGTTGGATCAGGCCAAGGGCCCATCCAGTCCAACACTCTGTCACACGGTGGCCAAAAATACCAGGTGCCCTCAGGAGGTCCACCAGTGGGGCCAGGACACTAGAAGCCCTCCCACTGTTGCCGCCCCCCAAGCACCAAGACTGCAGTGCATCACTTGTTGCAGACTGAGAGTTCCTATCTATAGCTTGTGACTAGTAGCCACTGATGGACCTCTGCCCCATATGTTTATCTAATTCCCTCTAGTTCATGTAGTGACAAACCATGGTTTGTAGATACATATAAATTAAGCCTTTATATTTAATACTTAAGAAAGTTTACAAAAATACTACAGCTGTGCAGTATGGTGTTACTTTATAAATCACATTGGCTCAGATCCTATGTCTTACATGAGAGGAAAGCCACTTCCCGGCCAATCCTTGGCACAAAAGCCCCCCACTATGCTCCTGCAGGTCACTGGATCTGAAGAAACAGTATGGAGAGCAAATTAGGAGTCTGCTGTGACACAAACAGAAGGACACCTTAGGATCATAGCCACTGAGCATAGCAACACTTGGTAACATTTCACATACCACTTGATTGTTGAAACTGCTTTACGCATTTTACCTTTACAACAACTTTGCAGAGTAGATCGGTTTTGTTATCCCCATACTGCAGACATGGGAAATGAGGACCTGGTAGCAAAGATAGCCTTCAAGCCATGGACTTCCTGATTTGGAGTTCAGTTTCTTAGCTAACACATTACAACAGATATAGTCACAGAAATAATAATTGTTGGCTTAGGGTGCATATATTTTAAACTGTGTGTGCAGAGGGGTAGTGCTCTCTGCAGCCTCTTCATTAATGAAAAAGGTACCAATCAACTGCATAATGAGAGTGATTCAGCTTGAAGTAGCCATTTTAAAATCCCATTGATTTTAAATCGGAGAACATTAAGCATATTCTTAATGAAACACTAATAAATGTTCTCCATGTGCTTAACTTTGGCTTGACTGTAGCCAATACAGCAACTAAGAAATAGAAAGTTGTTACAGGAGATTCCAAATGTGGAAATCATTCATACCTTGATTTAGTTTCCAAGAATGCTAATCTTTCAATTCAAAAATATAATTTCTACCTAGAATTCCAAGTGTGTGTGCATATATACATACACATACACAGGGGTCCTTTCGTAGAAAAAGAGGTGCAGGAGATCATTAGCATAACCTATTAGCATATACCACGTCCCCTGACATCACTGGAAGTGTGTCAGAAAGAGAATGTCAGTTTCAGCCCCATTATACCCTATGGGCCACTGAAATCAATGGCAAAAACTCATAGGGTATATGAGGGGCTGGAGGAAAGGGGGTTTGAGGGAGAGGCTCCAAATCTGCAGGATAGCTGCTGGGACCTCTCCCCCAAATGCCCACCAAGTTTCAAAAAGATTGGTCCATGGGGTCCAATTCTATGGGCCCCCAAACAGGTTGCCCCATCCCCTCCATTGTTCTCTATGGTGGGAAAAAAAGTTACTTTTTTCCCACTATAGAGAACAATGGAGGGAATGGGGCAACCTGTTTGGAGGCCTGTAGAATTGGACCCCCTAGTCCAATCTTTTTGAAACTTGGTGGGCATTTGGGGGAGAGGTCCCAGAAGCTACCCTGCAAGTTTGGAGCCTTTGCCTCAAACCCCCTCCCCTACAGCCGCTTTTACAGTTGCCACCAAATTTCGGCAGCAATTTCGGCGGCGGGCCAAATTAGATCAGAGAATCTGATTCGGCCCGTGGCTGCCCTACTGCTCCTCCTGCAGAATAACGGACCCCTGCACATACATGCTATAACACAATGCCTACACCAAATTACACTTTTACAAGAGCTGAGATTCAGTGAGGCCCATTTGAGCATGCAAAACATTTGACTGCCCACATGCAGATGAGGGAAGGGCCCAAGGTGCTGTATTTTTCCTTCTGATGAGAGCCCCTCAGGTCTCCTGGAGTGCTGCTACATTTGACCATCCAACCTTCTGGAGATCTACCACTGGAAAGGTAAACTGAAAAGTTCCTGAATATACATGTAATCTTATCCACAAAGCTCTAGAAACCAGTCAATAGCTACAAACTTGTTACAAATGTTCAGAACAATTTCACCTTTCAAAATCAAAATGTTACCAAGGAGATCTCAATATTTATGTCTTTGAAGATGCATTTTGTAGTACATTTTAGGAACAGACTCTCTGGATAAAGCCCTTTACAAAGTAAAAGTAGCAATAAATTGGACTAAGTCCAAATTGAATTTCTTTCCAATCTCTCTCCTCGTCTGGTAGCTGTACTAGTATATCATACAAATCGCAAGATCTGTATCAGGACCAATATTCAGAATACAAGCATTCTAGTCAGACATTTGAATGTCAAAGAAACCAGGGCAAAATATGTTTCTAAACAAATGCACAGGATAAACCCTCACTTACTTCAAAAGTCAACAGCACCTCCACCGCTTCCTTATCCCAACATACTTCTATGTAACTCAAAGTCTGCAAATTGCAAAACTTTTAACAAAGCAGAATTTGCAAGGACTTCCCTCATTCTGTCTTCAAACAAAATGTATTTCATATATATATTAATCCTTTAAGGTGCCACTGGACCCTAAATTAATTTGTATGTGTGTTCTCTCTCTCTCTCTCTCTCAAGTATGGTTTATTTCACATCCTCATAGGTTTCACTACATAGGTTTCAAGCAAATTCTTAAATCAAAATGTATACAAATTATACCTGTTACCAAAGTGAACACAGTCACAGAACTATAGCATATGTACAGTTGATTTTTAGATGGAACCAAAAGCATTTTTTTTTACTGTTGAGTCATGTTGAGTACTGAAATTTAAAATATTTTTTACAGTAACAGAACAATTTGATGTTGCCTTTTCCCATTCACAAAAGCACTTTCAACAATGTTACAATTATGAATGAAAGAATCAAAGCAGTCAGAAATGCATTTGGGAATATGCAGTTCTGCAATATACTGATTACAAGTGGAGATTACAAGACGGTTATTCTATTCCTCACACCTTTGCTTCTTCCCTTCTCCCTCTCTCACACTCTTTCTCCCTTCTGCCCCCCCCTTTCTTACTCTCTCTCCCCCCCTCCATGTATGTTACTTCCTCTCTCTTTCTGACCCGTCATCATTCTCTTTGTTTTTCTGCCTCCCCACTTCATCACTCTTTCTCTCTTTCTGCCCCCCACTCCATCACTCTCTCTTTCTGCCCCCATCACTCTCCCAGCCTTCTGCCTGCATCCTCTCCCCCACAGCAGCAGTGGCAGTGCTCTGAGAATCACAATGGATCTCCCAGCTGCAGAGATCAATTCACCTTAGGGCTGCCAGCACCTTAGGGCTGCCAGTTGGCAAATTCCTGGAGATTTGGGGGTAGAGCCTTGGGACAGTGAGGCTTGGGGAGGCAAGCAGCCTCAGCAACTTTCCAAAGCAGGCCTTTTATTCAGGGGAACGGATCTCTGTCACCTGGACAACAGTTATAATTCTGAGTGCTCTCCAGCCCTTGTCTGGAGGCTGGCAATGGTAGTTTAAGTGAAGGAAATGGCTGGTTTGGAGGGTGGAGTTTATGGCATTATACTGGCCTGTAGTCCCTCCTCAAATCCCCCCCAGGCTCCACCTCTTAAATGCCCAAGAATTTCCCAACCTGGGATTGGCAACCCTATTTCTTCCCACCCAACAGCCAACTGACCTTTATCTGTCTTCAGCTTTCCACCTCCCCCCTCCCCTGCAGCCTCAAACTAGAAAAATTAATCTTTCTCCACAGTGGGGACTAAAGCAGCTTACATTATTATTTCCTCCTTGTTATCTGCACAACAACCCTGTGAGATTGGTTAGGCTGAAAGTTTGTGACTGGTCCAAAAACTCCCAGTCAGCTTCCACCGCAAGATGGTGATCTGAACCTGGGTCTCGCAGATCCCAATCTGAAGCTCTGTTACATCACAATGGCTTTCATAGGGTGGCTGCAAAGCAGCTGGGCCTAATCTAGTCATGCAAATCAGGTGGTATCAAGTCACACAGAGGGTGCTGCCTAGGGATGCCAGCCTCCAGGTGGTATCTGGGGATCCCCTGGAATTACTGCTCATCTCCAGACTACAGAGATAACTTTCCATGGAGAAAATGGATGCTTAGGAGGGTGGAGTTTATGGCATTGTACCTCACTGAGGTCCCTGTCCTCCCCAGGCTACACCCCCAAATCCCCAGGAGTTTCCCAGCCTGGATCTGGATCCGCTGCCGGTAGCCGGGGGGGGGGGTACTTGGCAACCTTAGACTGCTGCCAGTAAAAACCCTGCCTTTTACTGACAGAAACAGTTAGAATCTCCCCCCGACGAACATTCTAATCTCGCAGTTGATGCCTGGAGTTGATGCCATTTCAAATGGTATTGGGGAAAATTCAACAGTCCCTGAAGTTGTTTTTTTTTTTTTAACTTTTTGGATTTTTCTGCAGACCGAGAAAAAACCCTGACTATGTAGGAAAAGCTGTTGGCAGAAAGTGAGCTCTCTTTTGGCAGAAGTATCCACACAGGGAAAAAAACTTTGGGAATTAGTATATAGATACATTATAGAACTAGTCCAGTACCCACTGTCTTTATTCCTTTCACAAAAAATATACTTTAAAAAGAGTTTAAATACTGAAGACTAACAGTAGTACTGCTATCACACACATGTATACACACACATCCAAAAATAAATATGCATTTCAGAAATTGCCAAGACACTGGGTTCGGTCAGTACAATCCACTGCAGTCTACTGATCTTCATGAAATGCTGCTCTGAAGGGATAGGAGACATTGAGAAATGATCAGAATCTGCACTGGGCAGTGTGGGGGGGGGAGAATCTGTGGGAATTGCCAATTTAGTTTGGATCCAAACCAATATTTACACTACTAGCTCTAATAGCAACAAGATGAAAGGCATCACTTAGTCAAATCTCTCCCAAACATTATCATAAATGCTACTTTGACATCTTGGGTTATCACTCACCTCTGAATCACACAACAAAGAATTTTTCCCCCAGCACATATGCATATCTTCTGAATGTTCTGGTTCAGGGTACTGGCACTCCAAATTTAAATTTTTGCTCTTGTTCTCCAAACCAACCAACTCTGCTACTTGAATATCTCAGCTTGGTAGGAGATCTGTTAATGTTTTGGATGAAATAAGGAAGTGATGGTGCACTTTTTCAAAAGCCATGCAATCTAGAATGTGCAACCATTCTCCTGAGTACAATTATGTAAACCAGAGATTCTCTATAGAGGGTCCCTACAAATAAAAGTTAAACACCACTGAAACCTCTCTAAGACAAGCCAAAATGGAAGTTCACTTGGCAGAACTAATTGTCCGTGTTTGACAAGCAGATAGAAAAAAAAGAGAGGAAGCAGAGCTCTAGAGCTTCATATAATTATTTCAGGTGAACAGAAGAGGTGAGTGCTAAGAATAAAAGAAAAGATGCAGCATACAACAGAGTGGAATACTGAAAGAAGAAACACTTTTTAATGTTGATCCCAATTAGCATGCATGGTTGCAGGTGATAAGACACGTTATATTGGGTCAGAAGGACTAAGTTAATTAAAGACAATGAACTGCATACAGTCTTCTAAAATGCAAATATATTAAGCAAAGTATTTAAGGAATTTATATTGACTCTCTGAGACTATATGAAGACTTTATTCAGTTTTGAAGACTCTATTCAGTATGTTTAATGGCTATCATAACAAATCAGTAGTACTTTTGTTTAGAAAGTTTCTAAATAATAAAAAGACATGTTTGACTTTAATTTAAATGTGTCTTTTTTGATGGCTGAAATCATGATTCAAAACTGCAGATTTTATGAAGAAAACCAGTGAGAGTAAACAGATTATGTAGAAAGCCAGTAAAGTGGTAGTGTTCAATCTGGCTGTAAGAGAACCAATTCCTACACAGCCATGAATTTGCAAGATGTTCTAGGGAAAGTTAATTAACTGCCTCTCATCTACAGCACAGACTTGCTGAAAGAATAAACTGAACCAGTGCCACATGAATTGCCTGAAGGGTGGGAGGCAACTGGGTACCGGACCACATGACTCTATATAATCCACCCTGAGTCCAAGTTAGGAAGGTGGACTATAAGTAATGTAAATAAATAAATACGGAACCTTTAGGATTCTATGACTACCTACTATTCAGAACATTTCTAGCTCTAAAACACAGCAGAAGCTCGAATACTTTCTAATATCAGAGAAAAATTACTGACCTCTGCTGCAATATTCTGAACACACACTAAAAGCCTACAGATAAAGGAAAACTGAAGATTTTTTTTTGTTAGATTAAAACAACAAGGGCTTATTGCAGCCCTCCGTAATTTCTGAAGGAAAAACTAGGATGTTTTTTTTCCCACAAAAGAAATAATGATGCATCACCAAGTTTCACCAACAGAGCTACTGTTAAGAAAATGCTACTGGTACTATATAGCTTGTTGAGAAAATAAAGCGTTTAAGATGTTAGAAAAGGGGCGGGGATCTGCTGTGGTCCATAGTTTTGACTCTACAGAACACGAGATGCAACTGTCAACAGAATAATACAATGCCTGGAGTTTACAGATTATACAGCATACTAGTGGGAACCCACAAAGACTTGCGAGAGGGCATCCCATTTCCCTCTCCCCCACTATTTCCTCTTTTCCTTCCCTGAAAGCCCCCACAACCTCTTCCCTTTTCCTGCTTTCTTCTCTTCTCTTCTTCCCACCCAGCAGCCAACCTACCTTTATCAGTCCCTCTGTCTTCAGCTTTCCCTCCCCCATTAGCAGCCTCTACCTAGGAAAACTATGGCAAGGTGGTGCCAGCCACTGGCCCAGGACCACCTGCATGGTTGCAAACCCTCTTGGGACTTGTGAGGGGGCCTGTCACTTTCCCCTGTATCCCCCTCCCCACATTATTTCCCCTCTTCTTCTTCTTCTTGGCAACCCCTCACCCACTCTCCTTTCCCTGCCTCATTTTCTCTTTCTCATCCATTTGTTAACTTATCCTTTATCTGCTTCCCATCTTCAGCTACAGTTATTATTTATTTACTTCAAACTGTAGTTTGTTGGCTTCAGGGCAGATTCCAGGTTTTGAGCCAGAGAAGAGAATGCCCACAGGCCCTCAAATCCCTACAGCAGCCCTCTCCAAAGGACTTACATCTGCCTCACTCACTTGCCCCACTCACCTCTCCACCGTGATCACCACACCTTTGCACGCACATTTACTTAACAGTAAGCACCAATGAATGCAACAAGTCTTACTTGTAAGTAAATATAAAGAGGAAAGCTCCACAGCTTGCAACAAGTATGCCAGCCTCTCCTGCACCCTTTAGAAACTTTAACCTCTTAATCACATACTTTGAGTTTGCCAAGTACATAACAGAAATTATTCCATACTGTGAACTACTTTTGACTACAACAACTTACCTTCTGCCATACCTTCCTCTCCATAATGACAGAGGCCTCTTCAAGCACCCCTTCATATCTCCTTAACAGAGAGTGTGACCAAGGCACCACCGTGTGTTTCTTTCCAAGTGTCTGTTTTCTCTTTCAAAGAAAACAGGGTTAGAAAAAAGGGCAAAAAAGAAAAAGGAGGAGAAAAGGAATAAGGACTGTAAAATCTGCTTCATTTCAGAGTATATTTAAGGGATGGACAGAAAAGAGGAAAGTGGCTTACAATCAGCAAGAAAAAAGGGGATGAAATCTGTAAAAGCATATATTGTCTCAAAATTATAAAAGTTTATAAATTCAATGAAGAATCTCAATAGAAAGGAGGAGAGGAATGATCCATAATCAAAGCAAAGAGGAGGCAGTGACTTGCCTTGCCTTAAGCTTCCTGGCCCCAGTTCTCCTCCCAGTTACTGCAGATGACCAACAGTGAGTGGGATGCAGCTTCACTTGCCAGCAGAAAAAATAATTCCAGCAAGCTCGGGATAGCTGCTTGGAGGCAGGAAGGAGGCAAGTATGAGATCAACTCAGATGTACAAAACTTGGATCTTCTGCTTACATCTGGTAGACTAACCATGGCCTGTGCAATAATCAGGCTGTATTCAGACATCCTGTTAAGCCAATAATTTGCCATGATGGGAATGAACAGGCTAATTACCTCTCCTCCCCCATCTTGTAGGACATGATTAAAGATTCCTGGTTAGAAACAAACCATTTTATAATGATGTCTGAAAACAACTCTCATTTTATAATGATGTCTGAGAAGAACTCTCTTCTTCTCTCCCCTCCCCCTTCTTCCCCTGCTGCTTAACCACCACTACTTGTCTCTCTCCCCAAATACACATATTCAAATGTCCTACATGGTATAATCACTGATTTCAGCTAACACTAAAACTGTCTTCTATTCACTATTAGGATGGCTAGCTTTCCCAACAAACCAACACTAAAAACCTCCATACTATATGGAGTATAGCATACTCCACGGCTTGACAAATTCCAGGAACCAGGTAGTCATGGCACCTAGCAACTTCATTGTGACACTTATACTTCAACACTTTTTTCATATCACAGCCTGAATAAAATTACAAGAAACTATAAAGTGTTTAATAGTAGGTTTTGTTATAGTAAGAACTGCAAAATGGTCTTTAACATACAAATTAGCTTGGCGCCTAAATTTCTGGGCTGACTCCTAGAGCGAAAGCAAATTTGTCAAGGCTTGGTATACTGTTTTCTTTAGCATCAATGATCTATTCAAAGTACCCTAGCTTACAGCTTTGTGAAATCAAAGATAGAATCTATGTAGGCGAACTACAAATGTCAACATACAGAGTTTCAAAGATTTTTAAAGGGCAAAGTCTCAGCATTTGCTCAATTGCCAACAAAATTCATTCAGTAAAACTATTGAGAAAGCTTGTTCTTCACTTATCTGCAAATGAATGATTTTGGTGAAGTAATACACATAATCTAATTTTAAAATATAAGGATAAGACAATGGCTTGGATCCAGTGACCTGTCAGAGAAAGGTAGTTGTGATTATGGATCATTGCCATGTTCCCCTCTTCACAGCAGTTTCTTCCAAATGCTGGGTAATTTGATTGCTATGGTTGTGGGACTGGCATGGACTGCTTTGAGAAGGAGGAAGACTGGAACTACGAAAAGACAAGGCATATCTTTCTACAAACCTGATAAACTCCAGGTTTGCAGAAAAATATAGTATCTTTAAAAAAACATTTTGGGGTTTAAACCCCCCAATATAAAAGAAGCCCCCATAGCTTCATGAAACAAGTGCACTTTCAGTAGCCTTTCTGTGGGTTGCTAGACAACCACAACAGTACTGCCAACCTTCAAGCCTTGGTTTCTGTAAGTAAAATGCAGGGGAGAGGAAAGGGTCCTTTCCACTGCTGTATTGCCCTTTAAGGGAGGACTGACTGAAGCCAAGCCTGGCAGCAACTACCAGGTGACTTGCATGACTCGTCCAGGCCCAGTTGCCTGGTATCGTTTGTGACGGGATTAAACAAAAACAAAAAAACCTATGACCAGCAGAGTGTGTTCATAGAACCCGGCTGAGTCACATGACAGAGTGAGGAGGGGGCCGTATGGGCTCAGCGCTCTCGGTTACTGTCTGTTAACAGACTCAGAAGGGAAGCGCTGAGGGAGTGAAGCGACTTTCACTTTCTGAAGAGACTCTGTGGAGAATTATGTTTCTAGGAAGGAACAGACTCAATCATAGTGAACTAAACGAACACAAACACTAACATACATCAATCCTGGCGAGCCTGTGAGATGTGGTTGTGGGAGGGCTGAACTCTGGCAGGGTCTAGACAGCTGTGTAGAGGCCAGCTGTGACTCAAAGAGGCCAGTAAGACACAGCTATAGAGGAACCACAAAGCAGGGCAAGAAAGAGTATAATAGAAGAGTTGAGGGAACGTGTAACCCTCTGTATGCAACAACAACAACAAAAACCATAAGCATACGGCCTGAACGTAGTCTGAGGACTAGTGCCAGCCCTTTCAACAACAAAGAGTCCTCTGTACAAACAACCGATATTCACCTGTTGTGTTCTGCCAATAAATTACAGTTTTATTTTGAGAAAACCTTGGTGAAAACCTTGAGAAAACCTTGATGCCTGACTCATACTTTAAAAACCAATCCCCAAATAGACTAGTTAAGAAGAGAAGGGACCTGAGTAGTATTCTTAGACCGCTGGGCCAATCTGTTCCTTCAGAGGGAAAGTTCAAACTACAGCTTGTAAAGAGGAGTAGGGTCATACCATTCAACAGAAGGAACACCATTAAAGACAGTATGGTGTAGTGGTTAACCTTTCAGACTAGGATTGGGACACCCACCCTGCCACAGAAGCTCACTTGGTGATCTTGGACCAGTCATATACTCTCTGCCGAATCTTACATGGTTGTTGTGAGGATACAGTGGAGGAGAAGAGAATGATGTTAGCTGCTTTGATTTCCTATTGTGGACATAGGCTAATCCAACACCTTCCTTATTATTAATGCCGACCAAGAGGGTGACAACAGTATGCATGGCTCTCTGTTTCCCACTGTAATCTTTACACACCTCTTATAGTGTAGACAAGCTTAAAGAATGACTAGAACAAGGTAACACAGTGAACCGCCTTGCTGTGTGAGGATCTGAACTCAAAATCCTATCACAAGAAAAATATGTTGTCCTAATTTAAAAATCTGATTTGCCTTGCTTAGAATTATTACAAACCAACTTTTATAATGGATGTTTTTACCACCAAGAAACAGTCTAGGGCTCACAATTACAATCCTTATCTAGGTATATTATATTTCTGATTTTGTGCCCTATCCTGTCTCTTAAATAAATGACCCACAGGATTTCATTAAAGAGGGGATTAAATTCTCAGAATACATGTCTTGATAACCGCAACCTTCTGGTCTAGGGTATTGCTAACCAACGTCTAGGAGTTACAAGAACTTAAAATAGTACTTCTCCAATATAGTTTAAGATTTAAGGACCAGCCAATAGCATAACTAGACAAAAAAAGCCTTTTTAAATGGCAAAAAAGATAATGAAGAGACATTACAGTTTACAAAAGTGAAAAGTTGTACAGAGAAGGCTGAGAGCTAACGAATATATAATTCGTTACAAATACTTGTAATCATATGCAACATACATCCAAAAAGAAACATTATAATTCCAAGGCAGGACACTGAGGGGTATCCAAACATGTACCAGGCTTAGTCAAGTATCTAGGAAATCTTATCAGGTATGTTAACTTTTCCAGGAGACAGCTTTCCCCAACACACTGGTACTAGGAATAAATGAGCCTGTGGTTTTCCTTTGCAGGGAAACTCCCACCTGGGAGGCAATCACAAGCAATATAACATTTCTTTTCTGGACTTATTTGAATCTTCAGAAAACAAGTTCAGACATACCTTATAACTCCAGTTAACACTATGTCTAATTGTGCTGATTACTTCATAGATCTGTGTACCCTAAATCTGGAGTAAATCCCAGTGATCAAACACATGGTAGAACAATTCTTGAAAAGTGCAACCTCAAAAAAATACCCTTGATATACATGGTAGATTTTAAGTGAGAAATGATACCAGTGCTGGGCACACTCTCAAGGTTGTAGGAAAGCTTTTAAAAGGGGGAGGTGTGCAATACAGTAGATTTTTGAAATACTTTTTACCTTGTAAAGATAGGATAATCTTACATCTTTGGTCTTTAGATGAATGTCATTGAACCCCTAATCTCTCTTTACAAAAATAAGGAACTGTATTTTCTCTTGACATCTGACAGCGAGAATGGCTATTAAATCTTATAATAAAACTTACTGACAAAAGCCCATGCTATATTACATAGAACAGGGTCAGCAGCAACTAGAAGGTACACTACAAAAAAACAAACAAACGGGATTTCAGAAAGGACATGATTTTTGTTATCCGAAAATTTCTGGAATGTTGATCCCAAAAGTCATGCCGTCAAAAAATAAAATTAAAACATAACTTTTAGTGTACACACTGTCCCCTTCAGAGGCAGCAGGAGAGGCATGGGAGGATGGGAAGACAGTGTGCAAGCAGCCAACTGGGCCATGAAGCCAATGCTTTAAAAGCCCTTTAAATTTTGAAGTTCCTGGATGGTAGATATCTGGCCAGGTCTACAACCCAATGATAATAAAGACTTAAAGGGACATTTAAATGCCTTGGAAGCACCAGCATCACACCCCAACTAGGGTGTACTCACTCTCTCCCTCACCACTCCTGCTGTCGCTGCTGCTTGTGAGGAACAGCAGGAGCCCCCAGGCAAGCTGGCTGCTGTCATGGGGCTCCAGCTGGCTCTCTTCCCCTTTAGCCTCCCTGATTCCGGGACCTTACCAGCTGGTAAGGAAAGGAAGTCAGCCAGCTGGAGGCTCACAGCAGCAGCCAGCTCACCTGTGGGCTCCTGATTTCCTTCACCTAGACCCATTTAACTTACCTGCATCAAAAGGTTAATTAAGACAACATTTGGATTTGGCAAAGCTGAAGTATTACCTCACAAAAGTACTTCTGTTTTCCCTAAACAGTTTAAGTAGCTGCTTCATTATCTCTATGCCAGGTACTGACTGGGTGCTGCATATGCATTTTCCAAATACACTGTTAAAAAGCTAGTTTCCTCAGTTGCAGAATTACAGTCAAACAGGGAGGTGCTAGAAGATAGCAGTTGGCCTATTTGATTTTCCTTTTGCTGACCAAGGGAGATACTGTGGGCAACACTTGGCCAATGTGGATGTCCTAAGACAATCCTAGCAAATAAACATTCTCCTGAAGAGTTTTCAGTACAACTGTAAACAGAGACTCCGAACATCAGAACCAGGAACTATGCAACTGTGGAAACCTGACCAAATCTTTTCACCTCATCTAAGTTTAACACAATCCCTGTGTATAATTATAATTAGTAACATATAACATAGCATTTAAAAGTTGAAAGAAACTGTTATTATAAATGTTAGCAGACACGTACAGCTTGAACTAGAATGTCTGGTACTAGCTGACCATAATGATAAGCGCTATGTTGAGTGAGTTATAGGTGAAAATGCTGCCAGTTATGTGTCTATATAAGAAAATGCTTCATTTGTTTTTCTTATTTAACTTCCATTTCTTATGTTGGCTTTTTGTTCTAGAGCATGTTTTATCTATAGGGTGGATTACTATTGCTCTTATGCTGTTTTTACTAAATTCTAATTCAGTCTTATCTCTGAGCCATTCTGATGCCACACAAATGCTTCAATACTGTCAGGAACACTATGCACAAAGATTCAGGTTTCCATGGGTTTAACAATAGCTGGAACCAGATGCTCAACAAGACACTACATGCAACTCCCTTCTCCATTCCAACAACTAGGGCTACATGTGCAAAACTCTTTAAAAATTAAAATCTCAGAGATCAATTTTCCAGAGGGGACTGCAGTCAGTCTCCCCCTTTCCCCAAAAGCTGAACAAGATTTTAGCTTTCAAAAATCACTCTATGTACTTACACAGTTCCTTCTTGCACTCTGTTCAATCAAACACTTTTTCTTCTAAGCACCGTGATTATGAAATGCTTAAGGAAAACAGAAATACTTTGCTCCAGAGTACTCCACTAGTTACAGGTTTTTTTAAATCCTTCCTCAGCTATACATCTGTTCTGTTGAGAACTTCAGCTGCTTTGTTATCAAAAAGACAGCCATTTAGTATGAAAAAATATCAACACTATCTTACACTATGCAACCCTTAATTTTCTCTTCTTCCTTCAAACAGAAGTTCATCCATACAAACACATCTTAACATCATTTTGTCTAAGAAAGGCAGCAATTCTAACACATAATTCACTTAGCATTTACCATTATGGTCGACTTCTAAGCACAGGAGATCAAATCCATCTCAGAGATGAACTTAGAGGTCTCAAATCAAGCTATTTCAGCTTAAACATTACACTACGTCATGATTAAAGCTTAACCATAATTCAGCCTGTCTGAACTGACATGATGGTTTGCAATCAGTTGACAAATCAGAAACTATAGTCTCAAGTGAGTTTTCAAACTATGGTTTGTTGCTAACTATAGTTAGGTGTCATGTTTTAACTACATTTAGAGACCTATACACTTACAGAGAAAGAGCGCTGTGCAAGCAGAAAATGAAGTTAGTCAAATAGCTGTTAATCATGATTTGTTTGATTTCTGGATACTCAAAGCATGATTTTGTGTGAGGACTGAACTGAGCCACTCTCTTACTTAATTCCCCAGTGATGAATTGGAAATTCCCATAGGATGGTTGTAAGAATAAGCAATATGAAAAGACTGTGAAATTCCCTGCACATCAAAAGCACTGTATAAATATCAATGAAGTTAACGGGATTAACCAAAATGAAAATAAGATATCAGAAGGCAGTGCTGCAAGATTAAGCACCTGTTTACACTAATTTATTGAACAGTGAATCCATGCATTCAACAGATAATCAGTGCTGGAACTTTCCCCTAAATAATTATTGTTAATGTTATTAGTGCATTTCAGTAGTTATTGCTAGGCGCTACCTGCTAAATCTGTAGGAATATCTCAGCCTGTTTAGGCTTGATTAGTTCAACCACTAGATATTATCAAAAAGATTTTAATTCACAATTTAGCCACCTGCCCTGATTAAAGATTTTTAATTAAAATCACATTTAAAAGCTTAACATTTCCCTCAATTAAAAGATGACAGCCAAATACTAGCATGCATAACAAACCAGCAGCAGAACATTAGTACTACAGTTACTATAGTTTCATGAGTTGGTGTGATGCCTACCAAATGGTCTTAAAACACTACTGTAAATCACGATCTAAATCCACACAACCACACTCTGGATTTAGTCTTCTGGGATGGACAAGCAGATGGTGATCAGGGAGTGGATGAGATATCAGCAATGTCCTTTTCACAAAGAATGTTAATATTACCATGAGCCACGAGCAACTCTGAATCAGTGCAGGGATGGGGGACTAGCTGATCTGTTCAAGACACATGGATCCAGATGGTTTTCAGAGAACTCTGGGGGAGTTTCTGGATGATGTGGCTGCCAGTTCTGTCAACACTCTCATTGATCTCTGAAATAGAGATATCCTAAGCAGTAGTCATGATTGTTCCCCAACATCCAAGCCTACTAACCACAGTGAAACCTGGGGATGACAAAGTAATTGGGTCAGCATATAGACTGTGAGAGAAAGAAACCTTGGATGAATCTGTGCACAGGCTACAGCCCATAAGAAAGCCTACTCTCTGGTGACGACGGAGAAGAAAAGTGGATTTTCTGCCAGCATTGCATTTGTGCAGTACCATCCAGTGATGTTCTCTTGGGCAGTGGCATACCAAGGGCTGGGTGAGGGGTGTGCTCAGCCCCGGGTGTGGCTTGAAGGAGGGCCAGGATCATGCTGCATCCAGCTGAAAGTCTTACCTTTTATTTTTAAAATGCAGTTCTGGCTGCAGCCACTAGGGACGCAGGGAAGTCTGAGCACAGCAAAAAGCACTCTAGGATCAGGTTCTGCTGCTTCTGACCAACATGGCTACCCACCTGAATCTTCTGGCCATTGTTATTATTCATTTCATTTCATGATTTTTACAGAAAATAATTTTGTTGTATAGAGGAAAAGCCCAGACCAGGATAGCCGAAACCTAGCCGGATCTCATCGGATCTCAGAAGGTAAGTAGCGCCAACATGGAGGCGGGAAATAGCAAACCACCTCAGAATATCTTGCCTTGGAAACCCTACGGGGTCACAATAAGTCAGCTGTGACTTGATGGCAGAGAAAGAGAGAGAGAGAGAGAGAGAGGAGGGGGGTGTTAAAAAATTATCCACCCCAGGCACCAAATAGGCTAGATACGCCACTGCTCTTGGGTGGTAGAGAAAGGATTTTGAATGCAGAGCCTCAAGGTGATCATCTTGAACTAAGGGTTCAACTATGAGACATCTGGTAAACTATTTGTGAATAAGACTGCTTTTATTTGTTTGAACTCCAGGCTGTCAATAGTTCACAGAAGATTCAGATGTCCACAAAACAGTGACCGTTAACAGCAGTTCATAACAGCAAGCACATTTCACAAGAGTTCAAGCTGGCTTTTGTTTGTTTCCAGGTTCTATTCAAATTGTTGCTTTTATTCCTTCAGATTATCTCAAGTATTCAAAACTATTGTCTCCTATGTGACCTTGCCCATCAGTATAGATACCCAAGTGTTTTCTCAGGGCCCCTTACTAAGGGATGCTCCAATCTTTAGAAGCTCGCTGTTTTGTCTATTAGAGGAGGAATCTTTTCTGTGTTTGTTTATTGAACTCTCCCCCAACAGTTATTTGACTAGTATTGTTGACATTGTTTAGGTGCTGGACAAAATCTATCCTGTTTCCAAGACATTTTTTTTCTGGCACTATTGTACTTTTCTGTCTTGATTTTGCTGCTACTTTTTACTTCTGATGCCCTGTATTACTTATTTTATAATATGCTTTGTGTTTTTATGTAAAGTAAGCTGCCCTGAATGCTTCTACCACAACCGAAAGGTAGCATATAATTTTAAAACAATTATGAACTAATTAAATGTTTAATTAAATATTTATTGGGCTTCATTTAATGAAAGACGTTGTTTTCAACAAAATGAAACATCTGGGGTGAGGTTGCCTTTCGAGATTTTTGTTGAACGGCACTGCAAGTACTAAAGTATTCCTGCTTAAAAACTGATGCTATGTGACTATACTGGACCAACTCCAACAATTACAGTATTAGTTCTGCAGCAGTGGCATTTGGTCTCCCGGCAGGAAAATCTTCACCAGTAGGAAATAACACTTTAGCTGCTAACTGCTGGCATCCCTTTCCTTCCAGATTCCAAGATAAAATAAGATTACAATAATCAGTGAAATGTATTTGAATGTATAGTTATAGACACAATTCTCTCTTCTCTACAGAAATCAGATAGAAACTGAGCATGTGAGAAATGTCAGGTTGTATTCTTCCAAAATGACTGTTTTCAATGAATTATGAACCAGATCCTTGTTTTCTGCTTCAGTGCTCAACAGGTACACCATCTGGAGAGGAAACTGTCTTATAACTCCATACTGATGGAATTGGTATCAGATCTCTGAACTTTATTACATATGTAACTGCATCAGCTTTAAACTCTGCTGTTTGGCTGCTTTCTCCCTCCCTGCCCCTACTATAGAATTATTGACTAGAAGTGCAATAACTCATGGTTGTGTAACTTTTTGCCCCATATTGTTTCATTCATGCTCCCCCCCCCCCCAAAAAAGTAACAGGCTATGAAGTCACCTATTGCTGTTCATGTTTTTACTACATTGCATACTATTTGATTCCTTTAACACTGAATACTTAAGAGAAATCTTCAGCTTCCCTCATTTTTAGTTACAAATGTTTATGCCATATAACTTTTGATTACAAAGGCATTCCATTCATAGATTTTTTTACACATTCATATAAAAATAGTGACCCAAATTTACTGTGATTAACAAAAATGGGGCATACAAAGGATTACAGCAGTTTATCAATGGTATTACAGAATCATAACAACCACATACATAATTACCTGCCCAGATGTATTGAAGTACATATTACAGCATGCTGAGAAAGCAACTTCCTGCGCTCCTCAATGGGCACTGTAACATGCAAATGGAAGCACAGCAAGAGCCAGAAAAGCAAGCATTTCTCCTGCTGCTCTCACTCTACAGGCACCAGCTGACCACACCGCACAGCCCAAACTAGCCTCCCAGCCACAAATATGGGCTGAAACATCCCACAACAGTCCCAGCCATGATTTGAATTTTGTCTGGACAAGCCTTTTAAAGACTTTGACCTAAAACTCAAACTTATATCATGCTTAAAATTTACATTTCAAGCCAGTCTGCCTCTGTACACGTATTCCCGTGTGTCTATTCCAGTTACAAACAAAACAACATACATCCATGCAATCTGAGTTATAAATGCGTACAACCTCACCGAACAACTTAATGAAGTCTGATTTCTCACACATTAGACCTACCAGTCTGGCTTTACAATTTGGCATTCATCCAAAGCAAGTTACAACTGCTTCCAAGCAATCAGGTTCTCATACACACTATAATGTCATCGTCATCACCACTTAAGCAGCAGTGACAGAATCACACTCACTGCTATTATAAGCAGGGTGGGTTGATCTAAATCACAAGGGGGAGGGAAAGGCTGATATAAATCACTGCTCTAAATCAAAACCATAATTTTATATAAATACTTACATAAGAAATAAATACTATTTGTTACTATAGGAGAGGAGAATGATGTAAGCAACTTTGGCCATTTTTGCCACTCATTTGTCCCTGCTGTCTCAGGGTTCCCCCCTTCATGTGTTTTGCTCTCTCTAGTAGTCCCAGAGGGAGCAAAACACATGTGGAAAAGAGGGGGGGATCCAAAGCAATAGGGACAAATGAGTGACAAAAGTGACAGTGGCCACTGGATCTCCACTGTGGAGAGATGGGATATAAATGAAGTAAATAAATAAAATTCACTATAAAATACCATAATAGCAGCCCCACTTCACAGATAAATATATCCACTCAAAGAGCCATCCTGATTCCTGGGCTAAGGTGGATGTTTCCCTGGGGAACCTCCAAGTTTACAGAGAAATCTTTTTTTTTTAAATTGGGGGAGTTAACCCTGCCATGCCTGTGAGATGTAAGGTGTTTTGAAGCTCACTGGGGGTCCCCACATGTCTGGGGAATAACACTCTTTCCCAGGGAAAAGAATCATACAACACTCAAATTGCCACAACCCCAGAGATGAGTTTATGCAGAGTGATAACCATTTGTCCAAACTAACAAGAAGGGGCACGATGGATGGCTACTGCCAAAACATGAGCTGGGCAGTAATATGTGTGAGGTGTGTGTTTCATGTTGATTGGGGTAGGGGCACTAAGGTCCCATGATGGGACAGACTTCCCTCATCAGGATGGTTAAGAGACTTAAAGCCAACTAAGAAAGAAAGAGTTAAAAGATCTGAGCACCCCATTAACGCTGTTCAGATGCCAGGCCAAGCATTTGTTCCAGCTATGGGTTCAATGAGGGATGCTGACATAATGACTAACATTAAGGTTAGACAAGTGAATTTTTCCCTGTGTAATATGACCTAGATTGTTAAACTGCAGTAAATAAAAATCCTTTTCATGTTTAAGAAAGCATTCTGTGTTCAAAATACTTCCCATGTACCTAGCTGCTCGCACGCACACAGAGAGAGGGGGAGTAGGAGTTGGGAAACTCTGCACATGCACAGAGAGCCTTTACTAGTGTTCAAACCGCCAGTAAATGTGATTTGCTGAGTTCAGTTTGGTGATGGAAGAACCTAAGACAAGGGCAGGAAGTGGGAAAGTGCCCTTTCAGACACACGCACACAACCCCCCCCCCAGCCCTACCATCCTGACAAACCCCAGCCAACACCCCCCCCCCAAACCATAAAACCTGCACATGTGTAGATGATGCAAAGAAAAACCTTTGGGAGGCATTTGAGGTTGCTATGAAAATGGAGCAGGTGGAGTGAGCAGCCAGACAAGGAAACCAGGATTGGGGGGGGGGGGGGATTATGAGGTGGATGATGAGAAAAAACATAAGAGAGTGAGACATGGTGCCACAGAAGAGAAAGGCTAATGGACAAGGGAAACAGAATGAAGGGGGAAAGATCAAGACAGTGGATGAAAAAGAGCCAGAGAAAGACCGGGGGGGGGGGCAGGAGAAGAAATGACTTTTCCTTAACCCCAAGTTCCCATTTGGCAGCCATTGTTGGGACTGACAGTGAAGCCACCGGGACTTTCTCAGCCACAAAAGTGCAGCTGCAAAGGCTGGATTGTTTCTCTCCTTTGCAGCCCACCTTATAGGTAAGAGTGTGTTGCTTGGGCTGACCCAGCAATGTTTTCTAACCTCCAAATGTGGCTGCAAAGGCTGAAAGAATTGCATCTTTGGAGCTGCCCTCAAGCAAGCTAAAACAAAACCTCAGATTTAAAATTGCATTTAATTTTCAAACCACCTCATACAGTACATTATAAGTTTCTTAAATATTTAGCTTATCATTTTTAGAAAACTATATACACTGCATATTTTAGACAACTTAGTGCTTTCAACCCTCTACACCAGGGGTGGCCAAACTGTGGCTTGGGAGCTGCACCTAGTTCTTTCACACATATTGTGCGGCTCCTGGCAGGACAGCTGAGGAAATGAAGGGGAGGCATGCCTCCCTGATCGGTCTTCCCTTCCCCAGCCAGTATTCCCCTCCCTGTGTAGGCTTGAGGTGTATGCAAGGGAGCAAAGAAAGAAAGCAACTTTAACTTTAAATGTGTTCTCAAAGCCCCCCACCCCACCTGTTGGCTTGGAGAAGGAATTTATCTCTTTAAATCCCCTCTCCAAGCCAAGGCAGCCAGTGGGAGGGGGCTTGGAGGACACATTTAAAGTTAAAGTTGCTTTCTTTCCACCTCTCCCTCACCCATCTATTTGCATTATTTCCACTTTCTTTCTCTCTCTCTCTCTTTCTCCCCTACCTTCCCATCTAAAGCTAAATGTGTTTTCCAAGCCCTGTCACACTGCACACCGGCTGGCTGGCTTGGTTCAGAGAAGGCATTTGTCTCTTTGACTCTCCAAGCCAACCCAGCAGCATGGGGGGGGGGGGGGGGGGGGTTGGAGAACATATTTAAAGTTAAAGTTGCTTTCTTTCCACCTCTTCCTTCCTCCCTCCCCATTTATTTGCTTTCTTTCCACCTCTCTTTCTTTCCCCTTCTTTCCTCCCTCCCCAACTATTTGCTTTCTTTCCACCTTTCTTTCTCTCTCTGTTTCTACCTTCCTTACTCTCTCTTCCTTCCTCCCCCTCCCACCCCCATCTATTTGCTTTCTTTGTTTCTATTTCTCTCTCTCCTTTCTCGCTCTCTCTTCCTTCCTTCCATCCTTCCTCCCCATCTATTTACTTTCTTCTTTCCACCTTTTTCTTTCTCCCTTCCTTCCTCTCTCTTCCTTCCTTCCCCCATCTATCTGCTTTCTTTGTTTCTCTCTATTTCTACCTCTCTTTCTTCCACCTCTCTCTGAGACAAATAAATATAATTAGTAAACAAATAGATATCATTGGACAAATAAATACCAAATTTGCATATTTTCCAATAAAAATGTGTGTGTAATATTTGTTCATGTCTTGCAGCTCTCAAATGTCTGGTGTTTATTCTACGTGACTCTTACGTTAAACAATTTTTACCACTCCTGCTCTACACTCTGCCACCAGGACAGATTTTTGCAAATAGGTGCTCACTGGAATTAGCACAAGATGCATCTTTCCAGGGTTTCATTTGGCTTCTGTTTGCTCTTCTCTTTCAGCATGTAAGGGTCTTGTCCAAATTTACTTTATTCCCCAAAATTAATCGCAACTAGAAAGAAAGACTGATCGTAGTTACCAAGGTGGAATAAAGTCACCCAGATGGATCAGTGGGTAACATCTGTGGCAATTTGCCAGTCCAGAGCACAATCATACAGGTACTTACATCATGACCGACAAAGACATTTTCCCCATTAATTCTTTAAAAAGAAAAAGACCTTTTGCTCAATTCATAAATGAATTGTAAATCCATTCTGAAGGGATTTTATGTGAGCTCATGTGAGGGATTTTATGTGAGCTCATTCAGAATTCATTTTAACTCAGGTTGTTTTTTAAAAAAAACTTTCTACAGCTGAAATTTAGACAAATACTAATTTTTAAGAATTTTTAATTTTTATCTTTTCGCAAGATGCTGGGATCATCAACTGATGATTCTGGCAATGGAAACTGGGTACCTTATGCTCTATGTCACCATGGTAGCTTGCCAAAAAAAGGAGCTACTCTCTACTGCTCTTCAGTGCCATCACTGTAAGTGGCCAGTCCAGTCAATGCTACATCCACCAGCTCAGCAAGTGTCATGTGGCACAAGGAGCCAATAGAATTCTAACCGGTCATACCAAGCTGCTGACATTGGCCCAGCTCTTCAGGCTGATGAGCCTGCTGCACAGGCTGAGCTGCTTCCCTCAGTGCCCATCCCCACATACTGGACTGACTACCTGTCTGCCTCCTGGCTCACCTATCAGTTCGCCTCCAGCGTGCCCGCCCTATTTTAACACATCCTGTACACATGGCTCTGCCTATCTCCCTTCTAACCTTAAAGAGCTACTGTTTCTTAGGCTGAAAGCTGTACAAGCCCCATCACTTTACACTGTGTTAAATAGAGAAGTACTGTGGAGAATCCATGTGCAGCTCTATCCCAACTATAAATTTCAGGCTAGAACAGGCACCTGGGACAGCCAGCAGGGGAAAGCAGCCTGGAATGACAACAGCTGTAGACGAATGGAGTAAAGGAAGGACTAGCTCAGGCAAGCAATTCGGCAAGTGGTGATCATTTTCTAAACAGTAACTACACTAAACATTTATTGTCAAGAAATAATAATCATTCCCACTATTTCTAGAATTGAAAAGTACAAGCAATTATTCACACCCAAACACAGCAAATCTATTTTTAAAACCTGTTGTTGATGCTGAAAGCTAATAATTATATTGCACGTTGTGGCCTTGGTTTTAAAATCCTGTCATGTAGACGGCCTAACAAATTAGAGCATCTGAACAGACAATTTACAAAATCATCATCAGTAACTATTCTTACAAAACATGGAGAAATGACAGCAGGCATGATAATAATGGCATGACATGTGCCATGCACTGGATGGGACACTGACTTATCATGAACTACTTCAGCCAGCTACATTAAATTAAAATATGTATGCTTTCTAAACTTGTAAAAATTTCTGTTGAAAATTGAACAAAATCTTTACAGTGTTGTCAGAATTCTCTACTTGTCATACATAAGGGTTACTCTATATAAAGTCCTATGAAATCCATGTTACAACTTAGCCTTATTAAATTCACCTTTCAGCTTGTCCCATCGTGTTTAGTTGTTGCACAACATACAGCAGGACTTCAACATTTCACCAGCTGACTACTTAAGCTGGCACAACATGGGCACAACAGAGTAATTTTGCTAATACTTCAGAGCAGCATTCACCAGAACTGAAAATATTTACCAAGTATGTACAGAAAAGAATCAACAGGCAATAACGGCTTCGTAAGTAGGCACAGGGAAGCACACTGGAAACATTGAACCCAAACTTTTAATTCAAATGTTTTGTTTATCAGACAGTAATCTAAAATTTGGATTGCAGAGGCAAAATTGGTTTGACTGTATCAGTTCAGTCCCTACTAGACAAAAACAAGCACTACAAAGCGCCTCAACATTTAACAACAGCTGTTCTGACTTGAGAGGCCCAGTACATGCTAAGAAGACATACATTATGCACTAACTCTATTCCACTTGTAAAAAAAAAAGCATGTTTTTAAAAATCTCTTTCCAAATGATATGATAGCTATCATTCATAAAATATTGTACTCCATTCAATACCGTACTAAGACAACCATAACAGATCAGACAGCTTTATCCGTATTTATGTGTCAGCTGCTTGAAATTAAGTGTTCTGTTGTCAAAGCTGAAATTCTCTTGCCAGAATATATAAATACCAAATAAGCCACACAAACCAAATACAGGCATACTGCTTTAGATCCAGTTAACTGTACCTTGGAGGAAAACTGGGTCTGTGTGTGGAGAGTATCTAGCTACATTCATTCTGGGCTGGGCAATTTTCTATAACCCATTACTTTGTTTGCCACAAAAAATATAAGGCTTAAATTATTGTTTCAGTTTCTAAGGAAAACTGATCATTTTAAGTACTGCATTTCTTGGCTTGGCAACCAAACATTTAGCAATCGCACTCCACCACAACATTCTATTTTGTACAACTACAACACTATCCAGTTTCAGGCTATTATCACTCACTGTGTAGTGCGGGATTTAGAGGCAATTTCTACATTAGCATAAACTCAAGACTCCAAAAGACTGTTGCCATATCCTAAGTAGTGAACCAAGCATGCTGTTTGAGCAATGCTAGCAGCACTAATGTTTGGGACAGGGTTGTCAATCCTCTTACAAACCCCCCCACCAGTTTTGACTGTCAGTCAGTAACATGGGAACAGTAACATACATACCATATTTTGAACCTCAGCTCACAGCAGTATACCTAGTATGTTCTTCCCTCTCCCATTTTATCCATACAACAACCTGGTTAGGCTGGTTAGGCTAAGACTGGCCCCAAGTTCATCCAAATAGTTTCATTGCTGAGTGGGGCCTGGAACATGGATCTTCACATTCCTAGCCATTCTGACCACTATGCCACACAGGGTCTCAAAAGGAAGGTGAATAGATACGTGCTATTATTACAATACAATTTTCTCACAAGAGCATCACAAATTGATAAACAATTCTAAAGATCCAACCTCCCTAGCAAAATTCTATCAACTGAATTAAAAGCAAAGGCTAATATAATTTACTTCCTAGGCAGTCACAATTACTATCTTACTGGGCACCTTCACATTATTTCTAATTTACAAAGACTTAAAACAAAAGCAAACATTAAACAAAATGTTACATCATGCATCTTTTGGGAAATGCAAAATTCCTTACCTTTCCTGTCTTGTGGTCAAACCAGACAAGAGCATGGTTCCTAGACAGGACCTTACAGTCAAAGGTAGCATTGTTCTGAGCTGGTCGACAACGAGCCACCGAGCGGCCAATTTTGACAGGCTCATCCAGGTAGACATGGCGTTCTTGAAATGGGTGAGAGTTCGGACGGCAAGTGAAGATAGCCAACGCTGAAGGCATTGAGGACATATATGTGATGCCACACCAACCAGGAAAGAAGAGAAACTCTTCTTGATCCAAGCCACCCTCCACAGTTGATAAGCAAAATTCCCACAGATCGTCACATTAAAGCAGGCCGAGCATTACCTGCAAGTGAGATCTAACAACTTATAGCTGCAGTATGTGAACTAATCCTGGCAATAATCCAGTAAAAAAGCTCCATTGTTTCCTTTAATAAGGCCTGTAGTAAGTCTAAAAAGCTCCACTTTAATCCATATTTCTCAAGACTATGAACGAGCATTTGATGCCTCACCGGAGAAACAGAACTTGTTAAATTAAGGTGGGGACAGCTGTAAATCCAAGAGGGTGACTCACGCACAAATACTTGTTTGGGATGTAATTGATTCTGTTCTGTTCCGTAAACACTGCCCAAGATTTTTCCTCAGTACAGAGAAACAATTAAAGGTTCTGGCAACGGGAAACCAAAGACAAGAGATTTACAAGAGTTAAGTACTAACTGAAGAGTGACCAGGAAGCCTTTTGCAACAACAACAGTCTAACTGAACCACCAGTAAATCCAGGGTTCATCTTCTTCAGACATCAATGCAAAGTCAGGAATGGGACGATGAGCAGGTTTGCTGACCCCTCAGCAGGCAGCTCAGGCCCTGTCTAGAACTGTCAAAGGAACAGAACAAACAACGAACCTGGTTATTAATGGGACAGAACTGTATTGCACCCCCCTCAAGACCTGAGGGTCAATAAACCCGAAAACGTATCCAAGTCATTGAATAAAAGGCGGTTTCCTCAAGTGAAGGGCAAGAACTGGCAGCAAGTTGGGCCAGGTGAGGAGGGAAGTGGAAGCGCTGTGGTCTGTTTAGTGATGGTCTCAGGCGCTGCAGATGACTTGTCGCTGGAGGATGGGAGTCTGTCTGGCAGGGCTGGCTGAGGAGGGTCTTGGCGCAGGGGCGAAGGCGTTCTCCCCTGGAAGCGAAGGGGGGCAAAGAGGGCTGCCCGATGAAGGCCAGGGAAGGCTCCGGCGCCGCTGGCTCAGTGACGCTGCAGGTGGCCGAGACCGAGGACCTCGCTCCCTCTTCCCTCGCCTGAGGAGGAGCGGCGCCTCTTGCTTGTCTAGAAGAGCTCAACCCCGTTCCCGCCGAGGGTGAGGCCTGGAGGCCGGGCGCCTTCCGACCGGTGTCTCCCTCTCAATCAGCCACCGACAGCGCAAACTTTCCCCCGACCTGTAAAATCAAAACAAACCCGGTCAGTCTCCGGGCTCAGGCGGGGCCCCGGTTCGACCCTTCTCGGCAACCGCTGGGGCTCCTCCGCTCAGCAGAAGGGCGCAGGGCAAAAGGACAGCAAGGCGGAACGAGGCACCCACTCCCCTCCCCCCCGCCACCCACTCTTACCTTCCCAGCAGGAGCCGCCATAGTTCCCGCAAACCTACCCGGTGTAGCTGCAGCAGCAGCCGCGCTGCCGGGGTGGGGGGGGGAAGGGAATCGGGGGGGGAGGAGCCGCCTTGCAATGGGCCTGACTAAAAGAAAGGCTGAAGGCCGCCCATCCGCTTCTGCGCAGGCGCCTGCCCGTCGGGTTCCATAACACGCAAGGACAGCACATGCGTAGAAGACAGAGTGATGCTTTTCCTTTGCCCGGCTCATCGGGGCTGCCCTTACAGTAAGTTTGGCCTGTTAACGCTCCTTCCGGGTACCGAAAGTAGTTGAAGATTGCGCTAAAGAGAGAGATCTAAATCGTGCCCGACAGTGGAAGCTCTCTAAGGGGGAGGGAAAGGAATAAGAGGCTAGGGATTGTCTGTTTTAATCCATTACATTGTAAAGTGGGATTAAATTTGACCCGTGGTTCCCCGCAAAAAGTCTCCGAAGTCACACTAGGACGAAAGGGAAAACCTCTTTTTCTGGAAAAATGATTGCCGCGTAAGACATAATGGGAAAACCTTATTTCATATCATCATGGCTGTGGAACAGCCGCCACAATGTTTACTCATGTTTACTCATTAGTAGTCTTAGCCTTACTTAGTTCCATGGCACATGCTCCCATGTATGTGTGTATGGGGCAGTCCTTGTTTTAGCCACGTCCAGGTAAATGTAAAAGTGGGCGTTGTGTTTCCAAATGTTCTGAGACTGAAACTTGAAGAGACGGGGAAAACGTGCTAAGGACTAGTTGTTCAGTTGCACAGTCAAGTCCAACTCTTCGTGATCCATGGACCACATCACTCCAGGCCCTCCTGTCTTCCATCGTGCTCCGGAGTTGCTAAGGACTAGGCTAAACAGTTAAAACTAACTCCATGAACTGAAGAGCAGGAGAAGGGGGGGGGGGGGGGGATGCAAGGCCAAATGCAAATAGTTGTAAAGAACTACAGATATCCAAAGACAGAACTGTCTAGGAAGCAGCACTTTCCATTCTGCCTCAACTTCAATCAGACTTTAGGCCTGGCTTTGGGACAGAAACATTCTTGGTTGCCTACTGAAAAAAGGATAGAGAATGTGACCTTGCATATTCTCCTGGATCTCTGGACAGCTGTCTTTTACTTTGGTATCCTTTTGGGACATTCAGGATTAGGTTTGGGGTGTCCCGTTCAATAGTGATTCTGATCTTTCCCAGACCATAGATCCTAGGAGGTTCTGAAAGGCCTTTGTTCCTCTCTACAAATTTTTCCATCTTTTTTTCTCGTTTAATGTGTCTGTTAAGCTAGTTGAGGAAGTGCCTGTCCTAGATGGGTTTACACCTTCCTTTAAGAATCAGGTGTGTTTTTTTCCTATTTAAATTTTGTTTTTATTGTTATTTTCCAAACACAAGAAACAATTACAGGTTTCATAAATTGGAAGGAAATCATATCGTTAAAAACTTTGATTATTACAGGCCGTCCAAACCCATTCAGATTTTGAATCTGCTTATTAAACCTAAAATTGCACCCATGATTAGGGCTGCCTTCTAGTCATTAACCAGATCAGCCAGCTACTGGAACAGGGAATCATGGCAACTGTCATCTGGGAACTTCCATATAGACTTTTTAAGTGCATTGTATCAGGGTCTGCCCTTAAATCTTACTGAAAATTTCCATTAATTGAACTGCCACTGCTCATATTATGACACTGTGGGTGCAAGGGAGCATGTAGCACCTGTGCTCAAACAACCAGTTTGTTTCCAGGCAGTACTTAAGGTACTGGTCTTAAGTTTTAAAAGTCTTTGCCCAAAGTAGCCAAAAGAATGAACTCCCATTCAGAACATCCTACCATTTAATATCTGAAAATATAGCCTTCTTCTAGAATACCATCATGTAGATGCCAGATTGGCATTCACTAGGAGCAGGCCTTCTGTATCATCATTCGCTCCTGTTAGAGATTCGATATATCAAGCAAAGCCTTCCTGTGCCACCAGTGTGTAAGGTCTTTGGTCAGGAGCAGGGTTCCCTCTAAGCTGAGTTAGTTTGAGCTAGCTCACGGTTTTTTTAGCCTCTGGCTCACACATTCTTGTCTTAGCTCAGGAAGGAGGGCTCCAGAGCAAACTAAGTTATGCAGTAGCCAAATCGCTTGCTCACAACTTAAATGCCAGTAGCTCACAAAGTAGAATCTTTGCTCACAAGCCTCCACAGCTTCGAGGGAGCATTGGTCAGGAGAGGTCATTTCAAGCAGCAATGGACCCCATAGTTCTGTTCCAGGCAACTTGACATAAGTGGACACAAAGGTGGACACCAGGACTAGCAGGCCCCATAATCATGCCTAAGAAGTGAGCCTGGAAAGCACATGAGATCTCACACTGACAACAGCAACTCCCCCCCCAGCCAACATCTGCATACTGCAGATAATGGATTTGCCTCGCCCCAAAGTTACTTCTTCCAATCTCAATCATGAATCCTATCAATCTGATCTCATCTTTCCTCTTCATATTTCCTTGCTACTGAAAAGTCCCGACTTCTACAACTTTCCCACACCCCAAGCCCAGGTGGCTCATCAAGCAGTATTGTTTCCATTTTGATTAGTTTAAATTAGCAATCCATTAGTCCTTCAACCACAGGAGAAGTAATCAGGAACCCAACCCAAATTGTACTTTGCATCTAGAAGAGAATCTCTGGTCCCTTTTGTCCACTCCTGGGAACTCTATACAAAGTTCCCAAACTACATTGTTTTATCCCTGATAAATCTCATCAATTCTTTGTTTTGAGGGACCCCCTCTGGACACATTTTTGGGTATAACTAGCCCAGCGTGGCTCCCGTCTGCCCCAGGTGTGTGTCTGCCCCAGGTGCACCTACTGGCAGGTCACTCCCAAATTTGTTTGGGTCATTTTCCATCTTTCCAGCCTCTGCTCCATGGACTCCTGATCTCCTGGACAGGTAAAGTATGTTCCCCAACACCCTCCTTATTATTCCTGTTCACCTCTGTACTTCCATTACTAGTGTGTATGATTTAATGTGTGTTTTATTTCTGTATGTGTGCATTTTATTAGGATTTTCTTTTGTTTAAAAAAGACAACCCTTTTGGTTAAGCAACTGTCTGGTTATTGTTGTGTGCACAGTTTATGAAACACTGTAATACATTCTGTACCTCGCCACTGACTTAGCAGGTTGGCTTTGGTGAGTACACTTGGCATCTTTCTGACATAGATAGACATACAGATGCTAAGTGCCATTGATGATCCTAATCACAGAAACAGAAATCAATCATGAATACATATTCAGGATATTCACTTTGGTTCATTGCTTAAATGCATTCTGGGAAATAGCTAAATGCTAACAGGCATGGGCGTCAACTACGGGGGGGCTCGAGGGCTCGAGCCTCCCCCGAAATTTCCCGGGGGGGGGCTCAGCCACCCCCGGCAAAAGGGAGCGTGGCCGGCGCGCAGCTCACAGCACCCACCCCGCCAAGGCCGCCGTCCAGGAGCCTCAGCAAAGCGAACCAGAGCAGGAAACGCAGCTCGTCGCCGAGCGGGGACCCGGCCTTTTCCTCCCGGGCCGCCTCCTCCTCCTCCCCCCCGAAGCGCCACTGACCCAAGGCCCCGAAGACCTTGGCGAAGGCGCGCTGGAAGGGGCGGCAGGGGACCAGCACCAGGAGTTCCGCGTCATGGCACTCCAGGCCGCCGGGGGCCTCCTCCGGGCCACCGGAGAGCGGGTTGAACCTCACGGCTGGGAAGCTGCCCTGCCGCTGCGAGGCTTCATCGGGCCAGCGGAGTCCAGCAACGTCGCCGCCGCCGGGCCGGAGAACGCGAATGCGGAGGTCTGGCAAGAAGCTGCCGGCAAGCAGGGCTGCCGGCAAGCAGGGCTGCGCGCTGTGACCAGTCGGGGCGCTCCGACGCCAGCAGGAACGGGGAGAAGATCGCCCCATGGCAGAGGACGACGGCCGGGCTCGGCGACATGCTCCCACACTTCGTGACTGCGCCCCGAGCAAAGGCGAGCGTGAGGCGAGTGCGGGTCTGCCTCCCTGGGGCCGGGGGGGAGCTGTGGGGACATGGTCCCGTGCGCGCCCCTGCCCCCCCCCCCGGGGATTTATAAAGTCTACGCCCCTGCTAACAGGCTGCTATGCTGTTAAAGGTTTGTGGCCTTCTTCTGGCCAGCTACTACTGTGCCTGTTTCTGATGTCAGTTAGCCTAGTTAAATTTAGCAGGGGTCATTTGGGGCCAAAGTGAGGCGGAGCGGTGCTCCACCAGCCCAGGAGTGGGCACTAGGGCAGCCATGGGCTGAATCAGATTCTCTGATCTGATTTGGCCTGCCTCCAAATGGCTGCCGAAATTCGGTGGTGGCTGGAGGGGAGGGGGTTTGAGGGAGAGGCTCCAAGCTTACAGGGTAGCTGATGGTGAGTATTTGGGGGAGAGGCTCCAAGTTCAAGAAGATTGGACCAGGGGGTCCAATTCTATGGGCCCCCAAACAGGTTGCCCCATTCCCTCCATTGTTGTCTATGGTGGGAGAAAAGTAATGTTTTTTTCCCACCATAGAGAACAATGGAGGGGATGGGGCAACCTGTTTGTGGGCCTGTAGAATTAGACCCTGTGGTCCAATCTTCTTGAAACTTGGTGGGTATTTCGGGGAGATACCCCAGCAGCTACCCTGCAAGTTTGGATCCTCTCCCTCAAACCCCCTCTCCTCCAGCCCCTCATATACCCAATGAGTTTTTGCCATCGACTTCAATGGCCCATAGGGTATAATGGGGCAGAAACGGACATTTGGCCAGCCCAATGACTCCCTTGTATTGCCGAAACTGACATTCAGGGGTCATTTGGCAGCTGGAACAGATGCAGCTTGATTTGGCCCATCTGAATCGGGCCCAAAAAATTTTATTTGCACACCCCTAGTGGGCACAAATGGCAGTGGTGGCAAGCCCCTCCCCCAGCTCCCAGCAGGCCTGTGGAGGAAGCGAAGCAAAGTTTAAACCCCTTCTGTTTAGAGTTGTGCAGCGGCAGCGGCACAATCTTTCCATTGTATTCTATAGGGCCCTTCTCACTTTGCTCCCTCCCCCTGCCTGCCTTGGCCAGTTGGGGAAGGGAAGGGGAGGCTTTTGAAGATGCCCCCCCCCCTTTTGCTTCCCTTTCTGACACACTATCGATTATGTCAGGGGGTGTGGCATATGCTAATGAGTTGTGCTAATAGGTATGCTAATGAGCTCCTGCACCTCTTTTTCTATGAAATGACCCCTGCTTTTTAGAGCTTCATAGCCTGGGAAGAAAAAGGCCCATTGTTTAGCTAAAAAAGAAACATCTTTACTTCAGAAAGTCCAATACTTGGGTCTGAGCCCAATCAGAAAGTTATGACAAAGTTTGATGGAACCAATAGTTATGACTTGTTTGTTTGAGGACATAGTGCAGGGGTGGCCAACCTTGCTTAACGTAAGAGCCACATAGAATAAACGTCAGATGTCTGAGAGCCGCAAGACAGGAACAAATATCACACACACGTTTTTATTTTTAAAAATATGCAAATGTGCTTTTTATTAACGTTAAATGGGACTGCCAAAAATAAAAACAAACGAGGAAAACCGGTTATTGATAATGATATTACTTGTTTGCTAATGATATTGAGAGAGAGAGAGAAAAAGAGAGAGATGAAAAGAAAGAATTAAAGAAGTGGAAAGAAAGAGAGAGAGAGAAACTAGGAAAGCAAATAGATGGGAGGGAGGAGGGAAGGAAGGAAGGGAGAAAGAGAGAAAAAGCATGCCTCCCCTTTGCTTCCCCAGCCGCCCTGCCAGGAGCCGCACAATATGTGTGAAAGAGCCACATGTGGCTCCCGAGCCACAGGTTGGCCACCCCTGACATAGTGAGTATAAAATCCTATGTCTCCCATTGTAACTTTGGGGCAGCTGGTGGGTATTCGAGGGTCCAAAGCCCTGTTGTACCTGTGTTTCCACCTTTATTAATAAAGTTCTTGGAATTGTCTGCTTTACAGGAGTGTGCCAGGTGTCTTCTCAAATTGGGCTGGGGAAACACCACCAGAGACAGCATTTCTGTCTTTCACTCTCTTAAAGGGAAAGATCCCTGTAAACATAGGTAGGAAGATCCTCACTAATACCCCACCTCTTGCTGAGGCCTGCCATTTTGCTAATTTCCCCCAGAAATTGAAGGCAGCAATTCAGCTTCTTAAATCTATGCTGGTAGGGGTAACAAGTGTGTGTGTGTGTGTGTGTGTGTGTGTGTGTGTGTGCGCGCACGCCTCCACCACCTTGGGGATGCCCCTGCCAGGGCAGCCAGTATCTCAAGATGTGCAAGCTGGGGAGGGGGGCTACATCACCACACCCATCCACCAGCTTCTCCCAGTGAACTGCCTCTCTCTCTGGATGCTGCAGCAGTTATCACCGGACACTCCTCCCCAGCCCTTTCTGGCTGCCCTGCTTTTATCCCCTCCTTGCTCCCTCTGCCCTCCCTTGGACTGGTCCCTGCTTCTTGCTCTGCCCCCTTACTTAATCCTGGACGCCGAGCCCTGGGATGGGCCCAGACATCTGGTCTTTCCCCCCCAGCCGGCCCGCGGTCTACCATGGCCCTCGGCTGCTGTGCTCGCAGGCATGGCTGGGCCCTTTTGCCGGGCCAGGAGTCTGGCGGAGTTGCTGCTCCTGGCGGCAGCCCAAGCTGTGGGCTGCTGTGGACGACTTTCAGGAGCTCTGGCACTGGTGAGCAGCTTCCCCCAGCCTTGGAGCTGGCCGGCGACATTGTTGGCGGCAAGGAGGCTCCTGTGGTGCTTGCCACGACTTCAGCCCCGAGGCTCCTGCACTGATCTCCCTCGGCGGTCCCTGGCCTTCCAGTAGGTCTCGCAGTGCCCGGGAGAGGGGCTTTGGGTCCGGTTCGGGGGGGGTCTCCAGCGGCCGAGGGGTCCCGAAGGACTGCTGGCGGGACATCCCCTTATGCACATTTACTTGGGAATCAATACCACTCAAAGATATATTACTGAGCAAAGTTACAGAATTATAGTGATAGATGTTTTAATAGATGAGAATTTAAACGGGAGTTAGATTGTGTTAACAAAAGCATTTGCTTCCAACACAAAGGAAGCAGTAGCATTATATTACTGTACACAAGTAAGATATTATCTAATGCATTGCATTCATTTCTGGCTGCCAAAGTTAAGGATGTAGACCTGTAACAAGGTAGTTCACACAGCAGCCAAATATCAAAGCTTATTTAAAAGGACACTAAAAGGAAAGAAACAGTCGCCTTTTCCTAAGGATAGGCTAAGAAAGAATTGATTTAACATACAGAAAGGTAGATTTAAGTTAAAACATTAGAGCTGAAGGAGCACTTCAGCAAATTAAATAAGTCACATAGGAAAGCAAGGGATTCTTTTTCCTTGTGCTTTTTGGCAGCATTCTCAAAACATCTGATAACTGAGGCATAAATTACTTACCATCAACTGTTGGTGGCTTCTCATATTTTCTGAATTAATTTCAGCGACACAGTTCACATTTACACCCATAAATGTTTCCCTGTAGAGCACATAGAGTGTTCACCTCTTATGTTTCTGCATGAGTGTGTTTTGAACATGCTGGCTGATTGGATGAACATCACTAATATGCAGGCATGCAATGGCCAGGCTCTGTGCAGAAATGTAATTGCACTGTGGAACACAGTTTGGAAGTGCTGCACTGTAAGATAGAGAATAGTTAACATTTCACTACATAAATCAGAGGCCTCTCAGTTGTAATTTCAGCCAGTTGTATGTGAGAAGAGCTCGTCCTCTGTCCTTGCGCCAACTCCTCCGTCCTTCCCTCTCCCTCCCTCTTTTCCGGGCGAAATGCCTGGCGTGGTGGCGTCACCTGGAAGTGACGCCATCACGCTGGGCACATTGCCAGGGCAACGCTCTGGCAATCGCCCTGAAGTTTCAGGGCGATTGCTAGAGCACTGCCTAGCAATGTGCCCAGCGTGATGGCGTCACTTCCGGGTGACGCCACCACGCCAGGCATTTCGCCCGGAAAAGAGGGAAGGACGGAGGAGTTGCCAGGCCGGGGGGGGAGAGGCACCGGCAGCAGCGGCTGGTGGGCCTCGGAAGGGCCCGGGGAGGTGCGGCGGCAGGCGCTCTGTTTTGCCGGGGGAGGCTGAGCCCCCCCCGGGAAATTTCGGGGGTGGCTCAAGCCCTTGAGCCCCCCCCCCCCCGTAGTCTACGCCTATGCTACCATGAATGTTTGCTGCATGGTTTTGATCCAGTCACTCAGCCTAACCTACTTAACAGGAAGCTCATCAATAAATCTCTAGTACAGGAGAGATGTTAATGGGTAAAGAGTTAAGGAAGTGTTTCTCAGGGTCATTCATGAAAAGGTTTACGTACAGAGACTTATTTAGAACAAAGTTTGAGTCCAGTGGCACCTTTAAGACCAACAAAATTTTATTCTGGGTATAAGCTTTTGTGTGCACAGAGACTTCTTCAGATACTGAAGATATCTGAAGAAATGTACATGTAAACGAAAGCTTATATCCAGAATAAAACTTTGCTGGTCTTAAAGGTGCCACTGGACTCAAACTTTGTTTTGCTACTTCAGACCAACACCACTTGAATCTACTTATTTAAAGTTACTCTCCTACTCCCATTCTTCTGTATCCTGGTCTGCCCCTAACTAACCAGTACAGATAGTTGTGGCTCTAAGGTGTAAAATTACCAAGCAAGAACTCTGCCTTTAAGAGAGCATTTTCCATTAAGTTTAGTATATGTATATTGCTTTCAATTTTCCAATATTTACATAATTATCAGGATTTGTAATTCATCTCATCTCACATACTGGAGACATCGTCATGTTACATTTTGTACAATATGTTTTTGTATTATGCATTCATTTCTGGCTTGGCTAAAGATGTTATCACAAGTAAACATAGGTGTGCTTGCATTTGTGAGAAACAGAGTCCAATTCTGTGAATACTTATGTGTTAACTATTCCTGCAAGTGCAATTCCCCTAATTCAACAGGTTCATGTACAAAAACTACTCAAACACTTCCCTAAACATGTATAGTAAAGGTAAAGGTTTCCCTTGCTCGAAAGTCAGTTGAATTAAGACTCTAGGGATCCAGTGTTCCTCTCCGTTTCCAAGCCAAAGAGCCAGCGCTGTCCAAAGACGTTTCTGTGGTCATGTGGCCAGCATGACTAGACGCCGAGGTGCATGGAACACTATTACCTTCCCACCAAAGTGGTACCTATTTATCTACTTGCAATTTCTTGCTTTCGGACTGCTAGGTTAGCAGGAGCTGGGACCAGAGTTGGGAGCTCACTCCGTCATGCAGCACTCGGGTCTCAAACTGTTCAGCATCTTAACCACTTGAGCCACATGTATACTCAGAAGTAAATCTTTTTGAGTTCAATGAGACTTGCTCCCTATAGAGCAGGTCTAGGATTGCAACCATCATTTTAGTAGCAATTTTTTAACTTCATTACTTTGAGCAAAATAGAACATTGCACAGAAAATCATTATACCTTTTAAGTTATGAAAAAGTCATTAAGTTCAAAGAAATTTGCATGTCTATATTCTGTGTCTATGGGTCTATATTCTATATTTAAGCAAAATTAACAAAGGTTAATTTACATGCATGTATGTATGTATGTACCTATATTTTTATGTATACAAATGTATGTGTGTACCTGTATTTGTGTGGTTTATGGAAATTGTTTTTGTTCTAGGGATACTCAACAGATGTTAACATTTGCATCACCAGTAGTTATTTTCATGATTAGTTGGTGGGACCTGCTTAGAAAAGATTCCACACATTTCCATAAGTATATGGTAGCCATAGTATGAAAGATCAGAAGACTTTTAATTGACCATTTTGTTTCATGGAAGACATTCAGCATTATAACAAACAAATATTGCAAAAACTATGTAAAAAACATACTATATATACATTTTCAGGGGTCATTTAGTAGAAAAAGAGGTGCAGGAGCTCATTAGAATAACTCATTAGCATAACTTATTTGCATATGCTACACCACCTGACATCACCAGAAGTATGTCAGAAGGAAAGAAAGACAGACAGACAGATAGAAAGAAAGAACAAACGAGCGAACGAACAGGCAGCGAGGGGACAGCTACTAATCCAAGCCTTAGAAATACCACTATCCTGGGAGGATAGCTTCAGTGGTGGCTGAAGCCTTCAGAAGGCTGGTTGGAGGAACAAGGACCTTTCCAGGGGACGGGGTCATTTTGCCGCAGCCATGACACAAGCAGGCATTCCCCCGGGGGGAGGGGGCTGGCACCAACTCCCGGAGCTGTGCTCCCCTGAGCTCCTGCTCGAAATGACCCCTGTAGATTTTAAAGAAGTTGGAAAACTAGGTGTGAGAACTAAATATTTTTACTTCCCTGTTATTTGTTTTTATTCTTTGAAATCACTAGAGGAAGCCCTGCAGCATTAGAGAGCTCTGTTCAGTACTGAGAGTAGCAGAAGATTTGGTGGAGGGAAAGCATTCCTCAAAGTCTCCAAATCATTTGTCTCTTTGATAAACTAATCTTTTAAATAGACAGTAAAATTACTCAGTTATCTGATAAAGCAAATACTACATAATGAGACCCACAAGGTAGCAGAGAACTAAACATCACTAAAAAGAAGGATAGTGCCTCATCTGTGGCATATTGCCCACGCAAATGAACTTTTTAGCTGTAGTCATACTGTTGGTCTCAACAAGTATCTCATTACTTGTCTTGGAAATATTTATTGTCTCAACAAGTATCTCATTACTTGTCTTGGAAATATTTATTTAGAAATTTATTCTGTGTTTTCTACCCCTTGGGGACCCAAAGCATTTTACCACATTGTTTTCCTGTCCTCATAACAATGGCCCTGTGAGACAGGTTAGGCTGAGAGTGATTGGCTCAAGGTCATACAAAGAGCTTCCATAGCAGGATGGGGATTCAAACCTAAATTTCCTAGATCCTAGTGCAGTAATCTAATCAGTACACCAGACTCGCTCTGCTATCCATCCATCCATAGGCTTTTTCTTCCCAGTCTTCGTATAATTGACTGAGATGTGTAATGTTTTATATGTATAATGTTTTATGTATGCGTGTGTAATGTTTTTTATATATATATATGATTTAGAGCAGTGTCAGCCAATTATTTGCAGCATGCATGCCACAACAGGTCAAGGCTAATTAATTATACAGTGTATAATGTGCCCTATAGAATAAGAAATATCCTGGAGGTGGTTTTGCTTTTAATTTACTGAGCTGGTAGCAAGCAGCCATATTCAGGCAGGAGTATACCACAACCAGGCCAATTGCCCCACCAGCAATTTTTAGGCATAGTACAAACTTTTCTGTCTGTATTTGTGGCACCCCTGCAACAGGTTCTCCTCCCAAAATGAGGAAGATTGTAATACTGCATAAAATCAGAATAATTTTAAAATTGTTTTAAACATGAACCTTCTCAGACAAGCTGCTTTTCACATAAATAAGCATAGAAAAATTTATGAATCCATCAGAATAACTTCTGTGACTACAGCATTGGCAAACACCTCACCTGAACTCCCTGAATTGTACCCTGGGATCACAGAATGTGGTATAATCAATAGTATCAAAGGCTTAAAAAGTTTCAGTTGAAAACAATCGTATGAAAGATAGCAGAAAGAACCATAATGTGAATTAAGGCTGCAATCAGATGTGCAGTTTGATCCAGTGTGGCCCAACTTCTAATTGATCCAGTTTTGTTTTGTTTTTGGTAACACAGAGTTTTGATCAGACCTCCCCCCCTTAACCCGCTTCAATGTGCTTTTACCCTATGGTTGATTGATCAGACGCAGCAGCCATGGAGTGGGGTGGTCAGGCAGTTTTTTAAAAACCATTTGTCTTTTGAACATGTGCATAAGCACTTCAAACTCCTGGCAGAATGGCGGCAGCTAGTGGCCAATAGGATTGCTGGAGGAGGCTGCTGGGATATGTAATCCAGTTTGGGGAAGTGTTTTTGAAATTGTAACTTCGGAAAAATCCAACCTTTCAAACATGTCAAAGCCGGGGGGAGAGAATGAAAGAGAGAAGCCCTTATGCCCTGTGTGCTGGCATTTTTATTTAAAAGCTTGGAGCGGAGGTTAAAAAAAGTGATCTTTTCAATTAACCCCTTCCCTACCCGTGCGCAGCAAAGCTGTAGGCAGAAAAATGCTGAAACACACGGGTCTTTCTTTGGAAGTTTAAAAAGGACAACACAGCTTTGTGATGCTCCTGTATTAGAGAACTGTCTGTAAAACATCTGTAAAACATTAATGCACAAGCAGTGTTTCAAAACCCTGGCACAAAAATTCACTTATGCGCACGTTGCTAACTGCTTCAAAAAAATGGTGGCAAACCGGAAGGGGAACATTCAGACTCCCCAAAGGCTTGAAAGCGTGATGAATTGATCAGACTTCCAAAAATATGAGGTGAAAGTGCTGTCATCCATAAGGACTGAACTTTCCCTAGTGCCTAATAACTATGATTCAAAGGCACGGTAGAAGGGGTGCTGACAACTGGGGAACCATTCACAGATGTTGCTGTCTGAACATACAACGATATCGGATCAAAGAGCACATCTGGCTGCAACCAATGAAATCTTTTGAATTGGCCAGGGAAAGGGAATTTAAATTTTGGAGACAGCAGTTTCAGTAGACAATGTGGATGAAAACTAAGTCATGAATAAATAAGCTCATAGTCATAAGAGATATATAAAGGGAGCTGAAAAGTGAAGGGAATGAACAAGATGGAACTTACCTGCGGAAAGTGTAGTAATTGCAATTAAATTTCTTTGCTTGTTTCATCATGGAGAGGTCTGAAAGTGCTTGAAAGACCAAGGCTGAAGATTAGTAAAAGAAAAAAATTATGGGATAGGGCTGCCAAGTCAGCCCGGGGGGCGGGGATCCCCCGCTACAGGGGTTCCTGATCTGCCAGCCAGCATTCAGCCGGCAGGGGGAACCCCACCCCCCTTCCCCAACATAATGATGTCACCGGGAAGTGACGTCATCACGTTGGGAGCGTTGCCAGGGTGACGCTCTGGCAATCACCCCAAAACTCTATGATACCATAGAGTTTGGGGGCGATTGTCAGAGCGTCGCCCTGGCAACGCCTCAACATGCTGACGTCACTTCCGGGCAACGTCACCGGGCACGCGTGCAAACTCCCGGACGATGGAGGACTCCCCCCCCCCGCCGGTAAGTAAAGAACACTTGGCAACCCTATTAAGGGAGGAGGTGGAGTCTAGAGATAGGGTGTGTTTACAATGAAGGGAAGAGACTTAAGGATTTTAGGTGGCAGGGAAAGAGGGAAAGAGATGCTAGAGGAAGGAAAGAATGGGCTAGAGTGACTGATGGAAATTCAAAACAGATCTTGCCAGTCTTCCTTTTAAAATACTGGAGAATCTTTGGTAGAGAGGGATGGAGGGGCTAACTAGTAAGGATCCTAAATGACAACAAAGATTTACAAATGCACTACACAATATAAACTTAATCTCCTGCTAGGTCTAAGTTTAGGGACAAAGAGAATGAAAATTGTAAGAAAACATGCTTATATTCATGGTATCGGTTTGAAACCACTTGGAACAGGCATCCATTATTTCCTTAGAGCAGAGCTCATATCAAAAAGCTGTGGCGATACTTTAAAAGCCTACATAGAAATAGCTATAAATCACGTTGTTTTAAATGCAGGATTATTTTGCATATGACTTGAGGCAAATCAATGGCCCAGAAGGGAATGCTGAATTTAGGCAATAATTTATGGAAAGTTATGCAACACAGACAACCAGTTCTGACTGAACGAATCTACTTAGACTTTGCTGCCGCCTGGCATGTTGCCCCTGATTATCAGCATTTTTGCCAGGCAAGCCTCCCATCACCCTTTCATAAAATACACCAGCAGAAGCACATGCGTAAAAATGCTTCAGCAAGGAGACAATGCCAACCAGGTTTACAAAATGTCAGCAAATGTCCTGTTACACTGGCTCACAGAAAAAGAGTAAGGTAACTTAAAATGTACTGCTCAGAATCAAAATTATGATAATCAGGAAAGCACAGTTCAATTTAAGAATGAAATGTAAGCCCTTCTGTAAGCTACCACCTTTCAGCCAATTCACACTTCTAGCTGTCCCAAACTGCTGTCTATTTTTCCCCATACAAGTTCACACACTTTCCCCTCTCTCCTCAGCTGGGAGGAAGGGTATCACTTTCTTTGCATTCAATTTCTGACGGTTCTCTACACAGAGAAGTATCCTGAGAGTTAGCTCATGTTGACAAAGCATCTGTTTTTAAGGAACATGAACATTATTTCATCATAGGCCCTGAATTCGTCAGGTGTATGTGTGTCACTACAGGCCAAATAATAGATAAACAGACACATTCAAAGTAACCGGACAGAAAACCCACAGCACTAATGTTGTTAAAGTGATCTCATGCTTCTGCGTATCTCTTAGAGCCAAACCACATGATGTTGGGGATCTGTAATCCCCTGATGTGTAATTTAGCTGCATTAAGCAGCTGCAGGGGGGCCCCAATATAGATCAGAGATGCAATGGTGGGGGTGGGGGTTGGGGGCCTTAAGTATCAATTTCCTTTAGCCCTGATACAGAAAAAGACAGGCAAAATATGGATACCTTTCCCCACCCTCTACCAATCACTCCATGTAGTTTGGCCATAATCCCCAACATTTGAGTAGTAATATTAGGGACGATAGCATAGACTAGTGTTTGGCCAGATTATAATATGAGCAACTCTTTCAAATGTTACAGAATATCTTTAGATATTTAGTCTGATCTGAAAATCTGTAAAGCATGTTGACTCTGACTCCTTTTTGCTCATATTATTTATTTGAAAACACACATAATCAAGGAATAAACTGACATGTGAAGGAGTTCAGAAACCTGATGCAATTTGTGCAGTCCTCCCGTTTTCTCAAACCTAAGATGACCTAAGTGAAAATTCAGGAATGGAATGGAATGGAATGAAAGAAAGAGAGAGAGAGAGAGATGTTCCATGCTAATGTTTTGAACAAACTATTATTTACTGAGATGTAGAGAGACAGAATTAAATAAATTTTGGTTCACAGTGTGGATTATGGACTAAAACAGGAGTTCAGTGGCACCTTTATTTCATCATAAACTTTTGTGAATAGGAGCAAACTTCATGCAATGCACTGGGAATATAAATGCACCAGGCCAGTTTATATACACTGCTACAGAAGGGGGAAGGGGGAATGTTACAAAGACAGGCTGATGCAAAACAAGATCTAATCCAAAACCTACTCAGTTCACTTTGCATAGGTGTGAGACACTCCCAATTATTTGTTAGGCAGGCAAAATGTAAAACTTCATACAGGATGAAATGAGATAAGTAGAAATAGGAAGTTATATAAGTAACTGTTGTTTTTATGTTTTTATATGTATTTTAGCTCTGGTCTTAATGATGTGTTTCTGTTGGCTTTAATGATCTATAAGATGTGATTTTATTGTACATGTTTTGTCAGCCACCTTGGTAAAGGGTAGACAGGCAGGGTATACATTTTGTAAAATAATTAAGTATATCTGAAGTAATTAACAGACTATAAGATTTGGGGGGGCAGTCCAATACAATGCATGCTTAATCAGTGTACAATATTTCAGCCTTACTATAGATGAATTATTGTAATGAAGATATATTATTGAATAATTTGGTAGTTATTATAAAGCTTAAATGAATATCCAAATGTATTGCTGCTCCTGAATTACATTATAGGAACATTTATTTCCTAGGTTATTTAAAAATATTCTGTTTGTGCATTATAATGCTGAGATCACTATACTGGCTGGAATTCAAACTTCTGCTTTAGGTGTGGCCAAGGGCTTGGCATGTCAGATAGGATGTTTTATTTTTCCTCTTTACATAGTAGACCTTGATGTGGCATAGCACACACTGCATTACAGTGCCTCACAGTTTCAAAAGAGATTTATTGAGGGGCTGCTGTTCAACAAGCATGAGCCAAAAACCTCCTGAACACACAGAACTGTATGCATGGTCTTTTGGAACCAGGTCCAGATAATAGCCCTTTTCAAACTTTGTATTCTGTTCTAGTCAGGGGTGTTGAGTTTTTAAATCCCCGGGGGGGGGGCTCTTTCGTGCGTGCGCGCTTTGCGCGCGCGCATGCACGGGACCATGTCCCGGCCGCTTTTTATTTGCCCCCCGGCCGGCAGGCCCGGTTACTTACCGACTGCTTGGGGCGGTCGCTGAGCCAGCGGGCCATGGCGGCGCGCTTCCCCCCAACGCCAGGCTGCCCGCAGCCCAGAGCCAACGCCAGGCTGCCCGGCTGCTGCCCCAGCCCCAGAGCCTGCGCTGGAGGTAAGGAGGGGAGCCCGGCTGGGAAGGAAGATTCCCCCCGAGGGCACAGAGGGGACCTAGCTCTCCATGCGCACTCCGTGCGTAATGCTGGCCATGGGGGAGCGGGCGGGGAGAGCAGCGCTGACCCAGCTTCCCACGTGGGTGCTGGGATGGGGTCGGGGAGGCTCAGGCTTGCTTCCACTTCTAGCTTCCCTGAACCGTGTGCCCCGGAGGGCCCCCACTGCGCCCAGGCAGGTGGTGACGCACGCCGGACATTCCCGCAGAGGGCGCCTGGCTTTGGGTGAAGGACGCAGCCGCTGCGCGCTGGGTACAGGATCCTGGGCCCGCCCATCGCGCCGGCTCTTGCCCTCCCTCCACCCCCCCTCCTCCGCAGCTGCCTTCTGCCGGGCTCCCGGCGGCCCTCCCCGCCTCCCCCACCGGCGGGCGCTCCATTTTCCCGGGGGAGGTTGAGCCCCCCCCCGGGAAATTTCGGGGGAGGCTCGAGCCCTCAAGCCCCCCCGTAGTTGACACCTATGGTTCTAGTAACAACTGGTTGCTAATGGTTTTTTTTCTGTCATGTCAGACAGACATGTTTTAGTAACTGGCTGCTAGCAGAATTTATTTACCTGTACACAGGGCTATTTTGGGGCAGGAACGCAGAGGAACAGAGTTCTGGCTGGCTTCTGAGTTGGCCACGCCTACAGCCTCCCCCCCCCAGGTTCCCCAGGCGCCTCGCAGCTGTGGGGTGCCTGGGGAAGCCGATCCAGAAACTGCCTTCCTTCCCTCGGGTTCTCCATGCGCCCCACAAGCTGCGGGGCACGTGGGGAAGCCGATCCTGGGAAGGAGCTGCGCTGTCAGGGGGTGTGGTCTAATATGCTAATGAGTTCCTGCTGGGCTTTTTCTACAAAAAAGCCCTGCCTGTACATACAAACCCACCTGCATCAGGTTATCAACGAGTGGTTGAGCCACTTTTGAGGGAAACTGCTTTCTTCCATTTTCTACCCCTTCATTGCACTTCTGAATTGCTGTGGTGCGTTGTTTAAATTTTCATAGTGCTTCCTACAATGCCACGCCCCCACCCCACCCCACCCCACCCTTTTTTGCCACATGATCTTCCTTGGATTTTTTTTAATGTTCTAAGTTGAGCACTATAGCGCTACATCAATATAGCACTTCAGTCTTATAGTGGTACCACTGAGATACTTTGACTCTACTGACTCAATGGAGTCAAGGCATCTCAAGTGCTATAGCAATACAGTGAGGTCGCTGCTATTGTTACCTGGAAACAAAAGAAGTAGCTTATTGGGCAGTGGGCACTCAGGGCATCAGTGATTGCTGTGACAGATGTTGCTAACTTAAGAAGGTATCTGTAGCAAACATCCTGATGTTCACCCATCTATGCAACACATCCATGCCCAGACACAATTGGCTGGTGTCTTGTTGGCAAGTGGACCACAGGTATATATCTCATATTGTTTGACCCTTAAAGAAGGCCTGATTGGGCCAAAATGTGTTAGGTCACAATAATTATTTGTTGTATATATGTCAGTTGTATTTGTTAACGAGGCTTTCATTGGGCCCTTATATGTTTTTTAACTTTTCTCAAAATAAATACATGTATTTTTACTTATAATAAGTTTATATGAGCTTTTAACTATTGGTCCTGCATCAGATTTTGTTCTTACCTTTTCAGTTCTTGATTTAATTTTACTGGGTTAAGTTTCCTTCCCCTCCTTGGTTCTGTTTGGTAGCACTGCTTTGTCACAAGCTGGATGCCAATAGGACAGGAGTCAAGCAGAAGTCCGGGACAGTCCGAGGTTAAGCCGAATCAGGAATGAGTTGCCAAGTCCAAACCACTAAGCCAAAAGCAGAGTCAGTCCAAACCAGGGTCAAAGAGGGAAACTCACGAGTAGACCAGTCCAGGGAGTCAACAGAGCTGAAGTCAAAGCTGGAATCACAAGCCAGAGGGTCCAGAATCAAGTTAGCTATCACGAGCCAAACGGGTACAGAGCTTAGCCAAGAAGACTTGTTGCTAGCACAAGTTGGTAGTCTCTGTGCTGTGCCTAAATACCCAGCCACTTCCTGTGCTTGTTAGCAGCTAGCAGAGAGGTCCTGGCTCCTTCTAGAACTCAGGACTTAGTGATCTGCGACCACACATGCGTGCCTCTTTCCTTCTTGCAGCTAAGTCTTGACTGCATTGGGACCTTAGACGTTCCACCCGAGGAGGTGAATCAGGTGGGCTTGAGCTTAGATGTGGCTCAGCTCCTGCTGGTGCTGGGACGAAACCCTGGGAGGTGCTTGCTTGAGCCTCATCTGGCTCAGGTGGAGGCTCCTATGGAGCTGGGAGCTGATCCTCCACCTCACTTAGGTCCGCAGGAGGCAGATCCTCAGAGGTACTCATGACATGCTTCTCCTGGGGATTCTCAGCTTCCTAAGGTAAGTGTGGGGGTGCCAACCCCAGATATTCCCCCTTGGCCTGGTCATGGCTGGTGGATCCATTATCTCAAAGAGGCACGATAAGCAGCCAGCCTCGATGTGGCTCCCACCTACCTGGTACTTCATAGAGACTGGGACAAATACTGCCTGAAGACCTGGTTGTTGTGGTCCTTCTTGTATGATAGCCATTGGAGCAGTCATAGTCTGTAACAAGGACAAAGGCATTATTGGCAAGGTAGTACTGAAGGGCCTCTGCTGCCCATTTTATGGCCAGAGCCTCTTTTCCCACAGTGGCATATTGAGTCTCAGCTGGCTGTAGCTTGCAGATCAGGAATACCATTGGAAACACCTGACCATCTCACTCCTAGGAAAGTATTACTCCAAGGCCTGTCTCAGAAGCATCTGTTTGCAGCAAGAAGGGCTGACTGAAGCAAAAGTTCTAAAGGGCAGTTGGGCAAGAGAGAGCTGTCCTGACTGAGTCAAAGCCTGCTGGGCTCCTCGGAGCACCATACCTGGTTTGGCTGTTCTTTCCACAAACAATTGGAGAGTGGAGCCAACTGGGTGGCGTAGTGAGGGGAAAACCTGCTGTAACACCCTAAAAGCCCAAGGAGACTTACGAGGGCTGTCATCCTGCTGACATCCTGTCATACTTGCCATCTGGTCTGAGGTCAGGAGCATTCTCCCAAGGAGGCATTCTTTTCTGGAAAATGTCTGACCTGTCCGTCTCTTACAATGAACCCCAAGTACTGAAGCTCCTGGAAGCCTATGTGGCTTTTTGCTGGGTTGGCCTTCAATTCATCTTGATCCAAGGCTCTTAGGACCTCCTCCAAGTGCTGTAGGTGGCAGTCCCAATCTGGATTAAAGACAATAATGTCATCTATGCAGGGGGCCACAGAAGTATGGTATGGCACTCTGCCAAGACTGCATCAACCAGCTGTTTAATGTTGTGGCTGCCCCCATGTGATCCAAATAGACTCTTTCTGAACTGGAGGAGTCCATGGGGTGGTGGTGAAGGACATCTTCTCCCAGTCTTTAGGGCGCATAGGAACCTGCCAGTAACTCTTGCTGAGGTCTTTGGCTGTCAGGGACTGGGCAACCCCAAGTTGGTCTGTTAAGATGTCAGCCCTCAGCTTAGGGTATCTTTCAAAGTGGGCCACTTTGTTGAGTTCCTTTGATGAGTGCAGAACTTCTTACTGCCATCAGGCTTTGGGACCAGGACAATGGGGCTATGCCATATGCTATGAGAGGGCTCATTCACACCTAGGCATAGAATCTCATCAGTCTCCTTCACTACTGTCTCCCAATGCTTCCTTGGGTCTCCAGGAAGCCCAGGACATTTAGTTTGGCCCTGTGGATAATGTGCTGTATCACAGCTGTTTCCCTAGGCAATCCAGAAAATACTCCTGGAACCAGCTGGAGAAGGCATTTTATGTCCGTGACCTGTTGCATTGACAGGCAGTCTTCAGGCACACTCCTGACTGTGCTTCGGCTGTCCAAGATAAGTACCTCCCTCTAGCTCTAGGAGGTCCTCAGCCAACCACCAGCTGGTTATACCAGCGCTTCAGGTGAGTCATCTGGTGGCAGTACCATCCACTGCTATTCCATGAGGCCTAGAACTCCAGAGAATCACCAGCCATACAACAATTCGAATGGGCTGAAGGCTGTCGAGAACTGTGGGGTCTTGTAGGCCACAAAGAGGAGTAGAGAGAGCCAGTTTGGTGTAGTGGTTAAGTGCGCAGACTCTAATCTGGGAGAACCAGGTTTGATTCCCCACTCCTCCACTTGCATCTGCTGGATGACCTTGGGCAAGCCATAGCTCTGTACCAGCTGTTCTCTCAAGGACAGCTTGGGAAAGAGCTCTCTCAGCCCCACCTACCCCACAGGGTGTCTGTTGTGAGGAGGGAAAGGGAAAGGAGTTTGTAAGCCACTCTGAGACTCCAAGTGAATGAAGGGTGGGATATAAATCCAATCTCTTCTCTTCTTCTTCTTCTAGATTGATGAAGAGGTCCAACTGGCCCAGTCAATATTGTGAGTAACAAGCGAGATAACAAATTGAAATAAAATAGGTTTCAAAGTGGGTTATCAATCAAATTTTCAAAGTGAGTACAATCTTCTTATTTCAGAGTTCGTTCTGCAACTTGAACCTTGATGGTATTTGAAATTGACATTGAAGAACTGAAATATCAGTATACACTACAGTAGTCCATTATTGAAGACAACATCAGTCGATCTCTGAGGAAAGCAACTGAAATGAAAGACCCATCCGGAATCTTCATTAGGATTTAGGACTTGTGGACTTGTAATAAGACTTGTGGATCTGTAATTATTTGTAATAATTGTATGATGCATTATGAATTTTCAATATGGAAGTATCACCTATGAAGCTTATGTATGAATATAACACCATACAAGAATTGATAATACATTCGTTATAACATTTTTTAGCATGACTTTTCAGTTTTCCCTCTTGCTTTTTACTCATATCTGTTTCAACTGTGAATCTTCCTTTAGTTTTCCAGTCAGTAATGTGCCAACTTTTGCATAGCCACTTTCAGCATCCGACTGAACCGCTTTACCAGGCCATCTATCTAGGGGTGGTAAAGCAACATAAAGATCTGCTTAAATTTCAAGGTCTTACACAGCTGCAGCATGAGAGCCACCCAGAACAGTCTTCCTTGCAGTGTAATCTACCACGACTAAGATATATTGGAAGCCTTTTGGTATCTGGGGTAGAGGCCCTATGAAGTGCCGTATCTGCCCCTTGCATCAGCTCCATCATTGGGCACTCTTGCTGAAAGTGCCCCATCTCTCCACATGTATGCCCAGAATTGCCCTCTCCCAATGGAGGCATGGCTGGCTCCTTCAAGGAGGTCAGGGCTGGCCCAGAGATCCAATTTAGCATCAGTTGTTCTGAGAAGGACCCCTGCTCCAATGTTCTTGGTTGAGGCTGCAGATAAGCCTGACCCTCCCAACACCCTGGCAGACTGGGGTGACGGACCCTGGGGCTAGCTGTAGCCCCTGACATGGCAGCTGGCACTCCGTTCATAGCAGTGTCCACCACAGTGTAATTCTCAAGGAGGGTTCAGAGAAGCTGGCTTACTCCTTAGTGGGCACAATCTGAAGACCTATTTGGCTACCACCTTCTCCATTAGCATCACCTCACCTGGAGTCCAAAGGGGTCGCGATGGCTCAGTGGTTAAGATGCTAAACTGCAGACCGGAAGATTAGTAGTTCAGCAGTTCAAGACCCAAGTGTCGCGTGATGGAGTGAGCTCCCGTCTCTGGTCCCAGCTCCTGCCAACCTAGCAGTTGGAAAGCAAGAAATTGCAAATAGATAAATAGGTACCGCTTCGGTGGGAAAGTAACAGTGTTCCGTGTACTTCGGCATCTAGTCACGCCAGCCACATGACCACAGAAATGTCTTTGGACAGCGCTGGCTCTTCGGCTTGGAAATGGAGATGAGCACCGCCCCCTAGAGCCGGATTCGACTGGCTTTCAAGCAAGGGAAACCTTTACCTTTTACCTGGAGTCTTGGGTCCAATGCCAGCAGGTGGCCAGTTCATTCATCTCAGCCATGACCATCCTTGACCAATTGCCCTTCCAGTGATGTACTCAAAAGCACTGGTAAATGTTCTCTTTGGTGAGTTCATACTGATCTAGTATTGTTGCCTTGAGCATATTATAATTGGCTGCTTGGTCCTTGGGGAGGACTTGCAATGCCATCTGGGCCCCTCTGGTCATGCTGTAGGACCACTGGATGTAGGACCACTGGGACCAGAGCCACTGGGCAACTTTGGCTGTCCTCTTATCTCCAGTGGGGCCCTCATCCTGGTATGGCTTGTGGTGATTGGCTTGGATGCTCCTACACATTGGGGCCTGTCAGTGGAGCTGCTTCTCCTGGGAATCCCTGGCCTCCTGAGGTAAGTGCAGGGGCCACCGACCCTGGACATACATATTTGGTAAATGGTTTTCTTTTTGTCTTTATGTCCTGCAGTAACAGGATAAACAAGGGATACATTTCAGACCAAAAGGATTTTTACCAACATTTGTGAAAATGCCTGTAGAATATATTATGTTAGTTCAGATTCCTGATCATAAAGGAGAAAAGGTCTCTGACACTGAAATCAATGGGCTTAAACTGGAGTAACTCTGCATAGGATTGCACTTTAAATGCGCTTGAAGGCACTTATAATGAAAGCTGAATGTACACAACAGCTAATTAATGTTAATCTAGCTAATTAAGGTTAGACTGCAAATAATACGTAGTGAATGCTTTAAGCTGGCTGTCCCTAAATCCAGCAAGAAAAATAAGCCAATTTGAGGCAGACGTAGGGAGGGAGAGAATAGATGTAGCTGCAGGGGATCACATGGCATGCAACTAGTTTCCTTTATGTGTGTTTTTTGATTCATACAACTGTGCTTATGACATGAAAATACAAAGGCTTTACATTCTTAGGGCTCTTGATCAAAGTTTGACTGCCATAGTATTTTTTAAATTCAGGGGTTTTTTTTGTAGAATTAATATAGCTAATTGTTGGAGCTATAAATGAACACAACCAAGAACCCTGTAGGATCAGACCAGTGGTCCATCTAGTCCAGCATCATGTCTCATACAGTGGCCAACCAGTTAATCTGGAGGGCCAAGAACAGGGCACAGAGGCCAAAGCCTGTATGCTGTGTCATGAGATTATAAAATTTGTATAGTGTAGAATAATGTGAAGTTTAAAATTGTTTTGCAGGATCTGTGCAGAAGAAACTGTTTTGGTGTTGTGTTTGATTAAGGCCAAATATGAGCATCATAGAATTCTCACCAGACCTCACCTCCAGACTAGTTAGGGTTGTTAACTCTGTGTTGGTAAAGTTCTGGCGATTTGGGGGATGGAGCCTGGGGAAAGCAGGGTTTGGGGAGGGGAGAGAACTCAGCAAGGTATGATTCCATAGAGTCCATCACACAAAGCAGCCATTGTCTCCAGGGGAACTGATTTGTCATCTGAAGATCACTTGTAATTCTGGAAGATCTCCAGGCCCTACCTGAAAGCTAGAAGCCAAAAGTGAGAGATCATGGGAGGAGGTGGAAGTCCAGCCAAAATATCCGTGACAAAAATGATGAAGAGTCAATAAAGATATATATACAAAAATGTTTACTGTGGTAATGGTGATTCTCTAGAAAAATCTCTTCTTGTATCGCTCACTCGCAATGGATCTTGCACAATAACAAATACCCATTTCAGATTGATTGCTTTATCTGAGTGTGTCGCAATTACAATTCTTATCAATTTCCAACAATTCCTATCAATTTCCAATTATCAACTCTTGAAATAAACATCCCATGTTGACTCTCTCATATCAAAACCCAAGGTCTCCACAATGAATTAATTGGTTTAATTAACTGGAATTAATTAATTCATTGTGAGATCCTACATAAAGGCTGGCAACCAGAGATACCAGCCTCTGGGTGGGATCTGGGGATCCCCCAGAATTACTGCTCATCTCCAGACTACAGAGATCTCTACAGAGATTTCCTGGAGAAAATGAATCCTTTGGAGAGTGGCCTCTATGGCACTGTAAAATTCGTACCCCGCTGAGGTCCCTGTATCCAGCAACCCTACTCCCACCATTCCCTGCTAGTGGCCCAGGAGACCTGGCAACTCTAAGACTACAGGTGCATAAACTGATTGAGGAGTAAGTCCAACTGAAATAAATACTTACATCTGACTGATCATATACAGCTCCGATTTGTAACTATTTTAATAGGGATCTTGAACTGACTAAGGAATGAAGCAACAGCACATGAGTTCCATCCACAGACTCTCTTACAGAAGCCAAAGTGGTTCTTTAAAGCCAGTGTAAATAGCCATAGAGGTTCAGCTAGAATTGTCCCTTCCCTTTCATGCATTTCAGCTGCTCATTTCTGTTCATCTGTCCTTTTCATTTATGTAAAGGAGCAAACAGCAGCAGGAGCAAACAAAAAAGGCCCAGTTCTCACTGATTCAAGGTGCTAGTTTTGACCTATTATGTGTTAAAATAAATTGAGACCAGATTATTTTAAGAATAGATTTTCCTTGTGTAGCCTTACCCATACACTTTGGTCATCTGGGGAAGCTCTACTCTGTGTTCCACTACCAATAAGAAGACCTGGCCTCCCTGGTAATGGCCCCAAGGTTATGATTTTTCCTTGCGTATGAGGCTCAGCTTGCTTTTTCCCTTGTTCAAGAGGTTGCCCAAAACAATACTGTTTTAAAGGGCATTTGAATTCTTAAGTATTTATTTTATTATTTTATTAATTCAATTTATACCCTGCCCTCCCTGCGAGCAGGCTCAGGGCGGCTGACAATATTGACTATTGTTGCTGACTTGCTTACTGAGAAAACTGCCCATTTATACTCACTCTCTGTTTCCTTTTAATTAGCCAGTTTTTGATCCACAAAAGGACTTGTCCTTTTATCCCATGACTATTGAGCTTACTTAGGAGCCTTTGATGAGGAACTTTTATCAAAAGCTTTCTGGAAGTCAAGGTAAACAACATCTATTGGTTCCCCCTTGTTACTCCCTCAAAGAACACTAACAGGTTAGTGAGACAAGATCTTCCCTTACAGAACCCATGCTGAGTCTTCCTCAAGAGATTTTGTTCATCAATGTGCCTACTAATTCTTTCCTTAATAACAGTTTCCACCAACTTACCCAGTATCAACGTCAGACTGACTGGCCTGTAATTTCATGGATCTCCTCTGGAACCCTTTTAAAAGATCAGATTGACATTCACTACCTTCCAGTCCTCAGGAATGGAGGCAGATTTAAGGAAAGATTACATATTTTTGTCAGGAGATCCATGAGTTCACATTTGAGTTCTTTCAGAACTTTCGGATGCATGCCATCTGGGCCCAGTGATTTATTTGTTTTTAAGTTGTCTATCAGTCGTAGGACGTCCTCTCTTGTCACTTCAATCTGACTCAGGTCTTTCAACACCCCTCCCGAAATCAGCAGTTCTGGAGTGGGCAAGCACTTCTCATCTTCCACAGTGAAGACAAGAGGCAAAAAATGCATTCAGCTTCTCAGCCATTTCCCTATCATCCTTCAGTACACCTTTTACCCCTCGGTCATCCAATGGCCCCACTGTTTCCCTGGCTGGTTTCCTACTTCTAATGTATTTGAAGAAAGTTTTATTGTTGGTCTTTATGTTTTTTGCTCTATGCTCCTCATATTCCCTTTTTGCCTGCCTGATCACAGACTTGCATTTTATTTGCCACAGCCTGTGTTTCCTTTTATCAGCCTGAGACTAGCTTTCCATTGCTTAAAGGAATCCTTCTTCCCTTTTTACAGCTTCCATTACTATGTTTGTTAACCATGCAGACTTTTTTCTATACCTATTTGTGCCTTTCCTGACCTGCGGTATATATTTTCTCTGATCCTCTAGGGTTGTAATTTTAAATAGTCTCCAAGCTTCCCCAATGGTTTTGACCCTTTCTATTTATCCTTTCAGTTTTCTCCTCACATGTCCCTTCATATCAGAGAAGTTACCCCTTTTAAAGTTAAAAATGGTTGTGTCAGTCTTTTTGGGCAATTCCCTATTTATACAAATGTTGAACTCAATAACATTATGGCCACTGTTCCCAAGCGGTGCAATCACTTTAACATCTCTCACCAGGTCTTGGGCGTTACTTAGGACCAAATTGAGGATTGCCATAGGTGTCAACTACGGGGGGGCTTGAGGACACCCCTGAAATTTCCCAGGGGGGACTGAAACCCCCCCCCTCCACGAAATGGAGTGCCCACCGCCACACCTCCCTGCCTTCCAGGGCCCTTCCTAGGCCCACCCACCGTGCTGCAAGAGCCTCCCCCCCCCCCCAACTTCCCTGCACCCATTCCTCCCCCTCTCCCTCCCTCCAGGCAGGGGGAGTGGCCAGGTGGGGGAAGGAGAGGTGGCAACGGCGGCGGGGACATCGTCCCGGCGCGCGCACAAGATCCCCCCCCCCCCCGGAATTAGAAAACTCAACACCCCTGATGGATCGCCTCTCCACTGGTAAGTTCTGTGGCCATCTGCTCCATAGCACAGTCATTGAGTGTCTAGAAACTCAATCTCTTTTTCCAGACTTGAACACATATTGACCCAATCAATGTGTGGGTAGCTAAAGTTAACTATTACAACACAGTTATTTTGTCTAGCTGCTATCTTTAATTCATTCATCATTTTATAATCCACCTCTATGTTTTGAGCTGGTTTAAGAACTGTGTGCTCCCCCCCTTTGTACATGTGTATGTATCTAAGGAAACGCCTAGCCCACTACGTGGATATGAAATAGATAACTCACGTGTGTATGTATACATGCAGAAACAGACATACAAACACGCTGCGTGTCTGTGTGTGTATATACACACACGCATGCCTTTTCCCAGCAGCTGTGGAATGTTTCTTTTCCTCCCCACCCCCTACACTGCCCATTTGGATTCTCCCATCTCCCTCCTCTAGGGCTGCTTTGGATTCTCCCATACCGAAAGGAGAGGGGTGGGGGCGGGAAGTGGCAGTAGCGGCCCCAGAGACGTGCGTCATGAGGTTTTCCTTCCTTTCTGGTTAGTGAGCGAACCGGCTTCCAAGCAACTCAAGCCGAGGGCAAGAGGAATTGGGCCCGGGGGGGTGCACTGCCACTGCCATGTCCTTGCGGAAGCGGGACGAAACCGACGGTGTAGGCGGAAGCGCGAGGCTGGCGGGTTCCCCGGAGGCGCCCGAGGAACGTGCGCCGGGTCGCTGCTTGTCACTGCTGCCCTGGGACCGCTTTTCGGCCTGGTTGCACTGCGTTTGTGTAGTGGGCTTCGACCTGGAGCTTGGGCAAGCTGTGGAGGTGAGCGGTGGGACTAGCCAGCTGCCTCTTGAGCCCGGTCGGGTGTCCTCTGGCTCTTGCACGGAGATGGCGGGATTCAGCCGAGCACATCCTGTTTCCTTGGCGGGAGGGCGGGCTGAGCATGGGGGCAGGCAAGGTCTTGGGAATGTCGTCCCGAAGGCGGAATAAAGACCTTTCCCGGCTGCTGCCCGGTTTGTGTCGGAGTTGGTAACAGATGAGTGGCCGAGACTTCTGTTCCTCAGTAGATGCTGCGCTGTTCTCCTTTGTGCGCCGCCGTACTGCCTTTCCTGACATTTCTGTTTTCCGAGGATGAAGAGATTTGGACTCTCCTCTCCGCATGTAAACAGATGCAGTGGATCTGACACATTTAAGTAAAGTCGTGTTGACGCCTTCTCCCGTTTTTCAAAGCGGCTCTGTTGCTACTTATAAGAGTGCTTTGCTGTTTTGGAAACGGAAGGGGGATAGTGTCAACAGTAAAAGAAGACTGCTGTTACCAGTTACAAGAATGTTTTACTCAACATATATCAGTTCCATCCACACCTCATCTTTTTATCTGCAGCTTATTTTTCTTATATTTTACTGGAGGTGATTGCTGGAGGTGTTTAGTAAATGATTTTGAGATGCACAATATTTCTTTTATCATTTACCATTTTTCTCATTCTTCCTCTGAGGAAGAGCTTACATAGAATTATCAAATTTAACAATATTCCTGTGAGGTAGTTTAAACTGGCATGTCCAGGGCCACCCAGTGAAATTCAGTATTGAGATCCATCCCTCAATTTGTACAGCACCTTGGAGTCACCAGCATTTGAGTAATGATTACTGCAGTAAGCATTCAAAGGGTGAAGGGAAAATGCATGCCCTCAGAACAGGGCAGGCAGCGGACGTGCACTGAAGAGTAGCCAGCAATTGGTTACGGTTCTCTTGTTCATTTCCAGTGTTGGAGGAAGGACGAAGTAAGAACAGTGAATCAGGACAGAGCAAGGCTTGAACTTTGGGTTTCCCCTAATTCAATCTAAGTTTAGTTGTGCCAATCTAAAATAATCAAGACCATTATTTTATGTTAATCAATAAGCAGAGTCCAAGGTGAAGTCTTCTCTGCACAGAATTTTTTAATGGAGTTTCAGTGCAATCCTAAATAGAATTAGATCCTTATAAGGCCCTGATTATGGCGGACTTAAATAGAAAAATGGAGCTCTGCTTAAGATGGCACTGTTAAGTTTATATCCAGTGTATGTCAGTCCCTCCAATATGTCTAGGTCTTCAGGGTTTTCTGGCCTCAGTTATTCTGGATTACATATGGACATTTGTGGAACATACAGTCCTTGTGACTTGGTCTATCATGGCAGTATACAGAGCTTTCCAAGCTATAATACTACTGTGTTGCTAGCACTGCACATTGATTTTGTTTCCGCATACAAAATTCCTAGAATTCCAGGTACGTAAGATGCACTTAATTCATTACATTTAGCCCAAGCATTTAACTCTGGGGAGAAAATGTCTAGTAAAGAAACTGTGTACAATATTTCAGGGCTGTTAAAAGTTGTTGCTAGATGTAATTCCATTGTAATTGTACTAAATTTGATAAAGCAGTGATTAATGAGAGTACAGTGTCTTGTGACCATGGATTGAAGTCCAGAGGTCTTCATGCAACAGGCTTTTTACTATAAGCTCCTATTGGGAAGGAAATACATGGTTGTTTTTTTCCTCAGAGCAAGGTGAATGCTAGATGTCTGTGTATATGTTTTGTCTTAAAAAATAAGAGCTGTTGTTTACTTCTTCTCAAGATAGCCAGTATGGTGTGGTGGCTCAAGTGTCACATTTTAATGCAGGATTAAAATTTCTGCTCAGCCTCAAATGTGAAGGGGGCCCTGTGGCAGGCTCACAGTAATAAATAATAATAAAGTAATTGTTAGATCTTAACATAATGTACCTTTATGGCTTATTGTGAAGATAAAATAGGATCATGGCTACTCTTGAACTCCTTGGAGGAATCGCAGGATAACCCTGCACTACATAAATAACAAGAACCACAGTGGCAGACCTTAGAGACAGATTTATTTAGGACGACATTTGATTAATTTAGTTTTTCTATTTATCGTCTATCTTAAATTGTGATTTTTTACATTGGTTTCTTTTTTGTATTTCATTGTTATTTCTTTGTAACACTGTAAACTACCTTGGGTTTCCCAAGGTAGAAAGGCAACTAAAAAACGTTTAAAATAAATAAATCACAGGGAATCACAAATATATGCATCTGCAATCAGACTGCAGACAATTTTTAGCATGTTTATCCCAAAGTGTCTTTGCCCATAGTATGTATGGCAGTTCTGATTATCATTTTAATTTGTTTTAAACAGTTAATGCTTAAAACAGCATTTTATTCCTCTGGAATAAACATCTGGTCCATTATCTTGAATGTTTAGAGAGGATATTAGGTGCTAAATAATTAACACCATGTCTGTAAAAAAAAAAAAATTAGCTTTATTCTGATTGATAATGATAACCATAGAATATGCTAGAACTTCTTTGGCTCAGTTTGGATGATCCTCCAAGTTAGTGTTTGGGTGACTGGAAATGTGCCAGAGGCTCTCATACTCACTGTTCCGTTCTTATACATTCTCTAATAATAAAAACACCTCCTATCTAGGGACATGCTTGAGTTGAATTGTGAAGTAATAACGGTACAATAAAATAATAAAAATTATCCATACTAAGACTTGCAATAAAAGAAGAAAAATCCACTGGGGTATACAAACAGCATAAAACCTATATTCAGCAGCATAAAATAGTATTTCTAAAACAGCCCTCAGGTTAGCAGCTGGCTATAAAAACAGCAATAAAAAGACAGAACCCTTTAGTTAAACACTCAGGTAAAAAGAACAGTTCTGGCCTGCCTTCTACAAGACAGTAAAACAGGCACCAGGTAAGCCTCAAAGGGAGGGTATTCCAAAAATGATGTACCACTACTGAAAGCTTTCTCCTTCAGTCATCTAGATTGGTTAGATCATGTCTTCTTTAGCTCCAGGCAAGGCTATGCATATTTTCTTGCAAGTCTCTCCTGGTTGGATTGACTGACCCTCCAGTTTGGATAGTTCTACAGCTCCGGCAGGAAGCTCCAGCCTAGCTCCGCTTCTCCCCCCCCCCCCCCCCCGACTTACCTTTGAAACGGAAGAGAAAAAGTATTCAGGCTCTTTGGGGACAAGGAAGACAGTCATGGCTGCAACAAAGAAAAAGATGGAACATCTCTAAGGTCTTACAAGCACTTACAAAGATACCATTTGAGCTTTAAAAGACCATACAATTAAGATTCTTATCCTGGAAAGTTGCCTTTCTAGTTGCTGTCATTTCAGCAAGAAAAATGTCAGAGTTGGCAGCCTTGTCAATGAGAAAAGAGCTGTGTGTCTTTCACAAAGACTCGGTGATTTTAAGGACAGACACTTCCTTTATACCAAAGGTGATCTCTCCGTACCACATCAACCAACATTTGGTGTTTCCACCCTTCTGTCCAAAGCTGAAGCACCCTAAGGAGAAAGCTTGGCACAAATTAGATGTGCACAGAGTTCTATGCGTATATTTGGACAGAACAAAGAATTTGGAGCTTTCAGATGCCTTGTTTGTGTCCCACAGCAGCCCATCGCTGGGGAAAAGAGTATCAAAGTCAACTATTGCCTCTTGGATCAGAACATGCATCAGTAGGGTGTATGAGGCTCAGGGCCTACCGGTTCCTAAGAGCATCACAGCTTATTCCACCAGAACGCCAGCCTCTTCATGAGGGTCCCAATGGAAGAGGTTTGCAGAGCTGCCATGTGGTCAATATTTTCCACCTTTGTTAAACATCACGGAATTGTCAAAATGGACTCTGCAGAGGCGTCCTTTCGCAGAATGGTGTTGCAACAGGTGGTAGAAAAGGAAGGAAGAAGCATGATCCGGCACTGGATGACAGCTTGGGCATATAATATAAAACCAATCTGGATGACTTCCCCCACTGAAGGAAAATGAAATGTTGGAACCTACCTAAAGGTTTCTTCTCTTCAGTGGGGCGAAGTCTTACACTTCCTGCCCACAAACAAACAAAAAAGAGAGAAGACAATGAACATGATGAAAATATTCAGAGTTGGGCTATACTAAGACTGGAAGGTCAGCCAATCCAACCAGGAGAGACTTGCAAGAAAATTTGCATAGCCATGTCTGGAGCTAGAGAAGGTGTGACCTAACCAATCTAGATGACTTCTTCACCCCATCTTTGCCCCACTGAAGAGAAGAAGCCTTCAGGTAGATTCCAACATTTCACTCTCTGGTTGCCACTCAGAACAGGGGTTGGGAAGAAGATCTTAATTGATGGGCTGGACAGTATAGCAGGAGGTGGTCCTTAAGGCACCCAGCCCCAAGTCATTTTGGTAAAAGCAGGAAAGAAGCAGCATTTAGAATTGTCCCCAGAAATGAACAGGCAGCCAGTGTAGATCTTTCTGGACAAGGGTGATATGATTCCTGCATGGAATGCAGCCCCAGCTAATTGCAAACCTCATTCAGGGTGAATGCAGTCCATTCCAGGATACACTGGCTGTTTAGTCCTCAAGCAGCTTTGTCACTGACCGATAACATTTCAGTCTTGTCTGGATTCAGTTTTAGTTTATTATCTATCCCATTAATTCTCCATACATTTATTCAGGACATCCACAGACCCATGCAACTCAGCTGCTAATGACAAATGGAGCTGAGTATCATCTGAATGAATTCATTCCACATTCCTGAATGATCTCCCCCAGTGGTTTGATCTAGCTGTTGAATAGCATGGAGGACACTTCTTCCTCTTCCCATCTTGTGTGCTGATTTTCTTTCACCACTGCTGGTAATTATAATCATACATGGCTTCAAAACCAACATCACACCAATGATTCTTAGTGCTCAATTCCAAATCATAGCTTGAAGCAAAGTTTTGCATAGTTGGAAAGCATAGTTTGGAGGAAGCATAACTATCATTGCCTGATTTTGATAGGGTGGCCAACTGTGGTTGGAGCAACCTGTAACTGGAGGAAGAAATTGGTATGGGAAATGAGGGATCATGCAGGCCATTCCCAGTCCTCCAAATCATGGTTTGGAGGATTGTCCAAACTGGGCCATACTATCATCAGTTCAAAGTAAACAACAAAATGTAAACTGATATAGCTTTAATAGCTTTCCAGTGTTCCTTATGTTTCTTCAAGTAATATACAGTGTGTAAAGGCAACATATTATGATTGTTCAATCTTTGAATTTATAAATGGCGTTGTGCAAGTCATACATTTGCAGAGTGATCTATGGAGCTTGTTTCTGTTAATCCCATCACCTTGCTTCTGCCTCTCTATACTATATTGTCTTTTGGACACTGTTCAAAAAGCTGCCTGCAATGTGAATGCGAGGTTGTGGATCAAGGGCAAAAAGCACAATTGCATGCATGCAAATCTTATGAAGTTGTTGTAAATTAGTCCAATCTTCTCTGGATTTGGGTTACTGACTAAAAATGTGCACCTCACCTGGACATACCTCTTGCACTACTTGAAATGCTAGCAGATTGCTTTGTAAAATTGATTTGTCTTTTTTGCTAACCGTTGGCAATTTTATCCTGTGCAGGTAGTATACCCTCAGCATGCAAAACTCACAGATAAAGAGGTGAGTAGACATTTATAAATGCCTTTTTAAATAACTTCTCTCTAAAAAGCGTCCATTTCCCACTAAAATATAACTTCTCTTTTCTCCCCCTAGAAAACCAATATTTGCTACTTGTCTTTCCCAGATTCCAACTCAGGTAATTATTTCCTAGACATGCATGCTGAGTTCATATATAAACAATACACTTCTATTTAAGATAGTACTTTACCAACAGTACTATAAATTTTATTAAACAAAAAGTAAGATGTGATAGATTTTGTATTTTTGTTGTTTATCCTTATCTGTGGAACTCAAAACACTTCTGAAACAATATTGAAGCCTTACAGGGTTGTGCAGAATTAAGCTAAGATACATAGACCATGCCTTTAGTTTTCCAGTCATGATTCACTCATGAAAAGCTTGTATTGTTCAGTTTAAGCTACAGTAAAAAGGAAATTCTGTGCAGTGTAAAGGGCAATTTCTTAGCTAAAAATAACAATTGCCCGGTGGGTGGGATTTGGTAGAGCATCTTCCTTAAGCATGGTGGAATGCAAAATTATTTCTGCTCCTTCCTTCAAATTTTAAAATAGCCATTCCCAGGGATGTAGTTTATGGAGGACCTGTGAGTCTCAGGTGCTCTCTCAAATATTCTATGCCGCATCCTTGAATGTTTAGCCTCCTCTGTAAAAAAAAAAAAAGGTTTCTGGTTCTTTTACTTATGAAGGTGCAAAGAAAAGCATGTTGCAAAGTTATTCTCAAGATCTAGTGATGTCTGCAAATTGAGGAGTACAAGTGAGGGACCCACCAAGACTTGCAAAGCACATCTCATTTTGCCCTTCACCACTGTTTCTTCTCTCCCTTCACTGAAAAATCCCAATAGCATCTCCCATTTTCCTGCTTCCTTCTCTTCTTCCCATGCACCAGTCAATCAACCTGTATCTGCCCCTCTTTTCAGATTTTCTACTCCCCCCCCCCCCCACACACCCGGATAACTATGGCTGAGTTGCACAGCCCATTTACAAGGTGGGGAACCTGCAAGGATTTTGTAGGGGCACCTCACTTTCCCTTGTATCCCTCTTCCTACACTTTTGCTTTTTTCCCCTCCTCACCTTTCCCTGCTTCCTTCTGTCCTTCCCACTCCCCAGCCAACCTGTCTTTAATCTGCCTGTCTTCAGCTTATTTATTTACTTCATTTATACCCTGCCTGTCACCCCAATTGGAACCCAAAGCAGCTCACATAATTTTCCTGTCCTCCATTTTATCCTCACAGCAACACTGAGGTTCGTTAGGCTGAGAAGTTGTGACTGGCCCATAGTCACATAGCAAGCTTCCATGGCCAAGTGTGGATTCAAGCCTGGGTCTTCCAGATCCTAGTCTGAAACTCTAACCACTACTTCACACTGGTTTTTGTGAGGTGGCTTCTGTTGAGCAGTAGCAAGCAACCAGTCCTGAGTCACTTGGAATCAAGTCATCCAATGGTTGCTGCCAGGCTTGGTCTTTCCTCAAAGGCTGAAACAAAGGCTTTTCCAAACCGACCCCCCCCCCCCCGAAAAAATACCTTATAGGTATTTTTTGGTATTTATAAAGCCGAATGCAAATTCAGGAAACACTTCGGCATCTGAATAGAGTTTCCCCGAATTTGTTCGGCTTTTGGGTAGCCGAATAGGGATGGACTTCCCTCTGGCTGCAGCTTCCCTAGTCAATTTCACTTCCCTGCAGTCAGCTGCGAGAGTGGAACTGACTAGGGGAAGGCTTCTCTCTATCTTCCCTCCTCCAGCTGCCTCAGGGCTGCTGGAGAAGAACAGGCAGAGAGCACAGCCATATTTAAATGCCTTTCTTTCCCTTTCCAAGTTTGTGGGGGGAAAGAAAGGCATCTAAAAATCCCTGGGTCCCCTGCCTGTGCTTCCCCAGGGGCCCCCGTGGCTGGGGGCTGGGAAAGCACAGGGCAGGCATGGAAGCTCACCTCTTTCCCCCCTGAGCTTCTCCACTGCTGTGAAGAAGCTCAGTGGGGGAAGGAAAACAAATAGAAGGTGTGTTTAAATGCCTTTCTCTCCTTCCCTGATCTCAGAGGGGGGGCTGGGAAAGCACAGGGCAGGCATGGAAGCTTGCCTCTTTCCCTCTGGCTGCTGTCCCTGCATGAACTCAATCCTGGGTTTGAGTGCAGAAGGCGCGGTTGCAGCACCCAGCCTCAAGTGAGGGGAATGGGGGAGCGGGTTTGGGATTCTTGCCCTTGCTTACTTGTCGGTGCATGGTTGCCTCTTTGGGTTAAGCCTCCAAAGGTGGGGCACTCATTAGGATCCTGAAATGGGAGAGGTCAGCCACAGAGTATGGACCTTGCTATCCTCCTTGGGTGTTAGTGCTAGGTGCTTGCCTTGTAGTGCTAAGTGTCCTCTCTGTGCTTTCCCCACCATCAAAGTGCCTTGCTGCTTGCTCTAAGTACACATAGCAAGGAGCTCTGAGACAGAGTCTTGTGCTGCATGCCCTAACTACTGAGCTGTGAGATCTCCTGGCTGAAGCCTTTTGGGGGGGATGATTGGGTGATGGGGAGTGGGCTGCCTAGGGGAGGGAGGTGAGTGGCTGAGTTTGTAGTTGGGATCTTAAGCTCCTCCAAGCCCAATTGGCGAGGCTGCAGCGGTGGGGGTATAACTTAAATTTTCAGTTAAATTGACGCCAATGGGCCACACCATCTTTTTTGTTGGCGTAATGCTCCGCCTCTGGCAGAGGGCATTCCCAGGCTGAAAGGGCTCAGGGAGATGAAGAAGAAGAAGAAGAAGAGATTGGATTTATACCCCGCCCTTCACTTGTAGTCTCAGAGCGGCTTACAAACTCCTTTCCCCTCCCCTCCCCACAACAGACACCCTGTGAGGTAGGTGGGGCTGAGAGACCAACTACCTTTGGCCACACCCCAAAACCCACCCACAACTACATAGGCACAGGGGCCTACGTTTCGGTTATGCCAACAGGCAGCCACCTCAGCCCTTCACTGGCTCCTGAGAGTGATGGAGCAGTGCTGGGGGCCTGTGCTATTATAACTGGCCCTTATACTGGTGTATCTTGGACATAAGCCAATGCAAAGGTCAGTTGACTCCCTCCCCTTAGGATTGTGCTGTAAATTGTCCTTTTATAGTTGCCATACTATGATTTATCAGGTAATTTGATCTAGTTTTTGTTACTTCATAGTGGTCACTTGACCATGCAAAACTCAGTCTACTGCCAACTGCTTATGCAGATGAAAAACTTAAGTCCATACTTCTTCTTTTTATGTTACTTGGTTTTATTTTACCAACACATCAGTTCAGGAGCTCATTAATTAAAATGCTGATGTTTCTGCCCACTTAAAAGCAGCAGATGCTCTGTGCTTCTTCTGTTTTTGTTTTGGAGAAATTGTACCAGTATACCATTAATGTACTACAATAACGATTTCAGAAGACATTTAAAGTGAAACTAAATTTATTGTGCTTGGAGCATGAGTAAATGGGAAAAAAATCAGTTGAACAAGGGAGGCAAATAACAAGGAACATGTTTAAATTCTTGATAGCTCACTTGTATAGAAATAAGAGATGTGCAGTGAAAGTATAAACAGTGATATTGAAATCTGTTGATCATCATATAGAATGCAGCTAATGGACATGTAGTTTTACTATATGTGATTGTGGCTTTAAAATTATTGTCTAGAAAGCACCGTTAAGTTCTGCATTGCTGTCAGTAATGATAATAAAGTTAAGCAGTTTAAAGTTAAGCACTTTGTTGCATGCAATTTAAGCCCATGTTTAACTATTTCATTGATACTGATAGGACTGAAGTGTTTAGCTGTGGCCAGATTGTGCCCAATATATTGATTTCTTTGCAAGTTTTAAAGTGCTTTCCAGCTATGGATCTCTTGATAGATACAATACATCTTCAGCCCTTGATCACTCTTAAAAACTTAATACATACATTATATACAATATATCTTCATACATTCAATAGATCGTCAACCCTTGATCACTTTTAAAAACTCAGTGAGTAAAAAACCCTGAAAGCCTCATTAAAATAAGAATTTTGTACATTTTTTGCAACACAGCATTTCCACAAAACGGCACCCCCCATGTTACTTCATAAATTTCAGCAATCTTTTTGACATTTCTTGAATGTCATCAAGGTTGTTTTTGGGCAACTGCAAATTCTCCATATCACCTATTGTCCTAACAGGTGGTTTATCACAAGCAGTGAATGCATTGCCTTCTGATTAGAGTATTTTATGCAGGTCAGAAAAAATACTGTCCAGAAGAATAAATTCTGTACAAGTCTTTGGGGAGGGTTTAAAGTGGTTATGCTGAGAATGTAATGGCCTTGTTTATCCATCAGCAGTTTGGCTACCACTCACATTTTGGTAGCGGATTTTAGCTTGTCAGTAATAGATTTCCTTTCTTGATACTGTATATCTACAAATCATTGCAACCTTAGCAATATTTGCATTGTCATTCAGAATCAACAGGGGGGTTTTTCTGCATGGTCTCCGGATATACCCTTCACTGCTTTGCCTTTTTGTTTTCCCTTTTTATGGTAGAGAGTATGCATATAGTTGGAGTGTAGCTGTCAAAAGACATATGATGGTCAACCTGTGTCTCTGATGCCACAAGTAGCTTCAACGGGGATATTTTTGTACTGCTAGATGACAGCAGAAGGGGCTATGAATTTCTTTAAAAGCTAATTAGGCCTGCACATCAGCCTGCCTGTCCTGTGGTGTTCAGCTTCCTGGACCATTAGATCAAAGGGGTAGGAAGTTAAATACATTTTCCCATGTGCACTGGAGTGGCCCTATCAAATACAGTAGACATAAATTGTGGCACTTTTGCCAAAAAGTTTTGGGGCCTACTGTTTTCAGATTTTGTTCATTACTTTGTAACTGATTATCTCTTGGTTGTAGTAGGCCCAGAGCTATGCAGACCTAAATACAGTCAGTAAAATGTGTTTTAAATAGTTTGTATTTAAAATGTTTACTAAAATGAATATTTTAATGAAATAAGTGTCAAATGCTTTACAGTCATCTTCAGTGCCTTTGCGCTCTTTGGGCAGAATACTTGCAAGCATGGAACAGGTTGTCCCAGAAGGTCGGACCAGAACCAACAGGTTGAAATTCAATCAAAAGAGTTTTCAGTTAAACATTAGGAAGAACTTCCTGACAGAGTGGTTCCTCAGTGGAACAGGCTTCCTTGGGAGGTGGTGGGCTCGCCTTCTTCAGAGGTTTTAAACAGAGGCTAGATGGCCATCTGACAGCAATGCTGATTTTGTTTTTTCTGAATAATAATTTTATTATATGAATAAACACATCAAGTGAGTTAAAAATACTCAAACAGTATAACAGTATAACAATATGGACCTTACAATGTAAGAGGTGAGAAAGAAAAAAACTATAGCATGAAAGCAAAGCACAATACATAAAAAGCATTTTTGTAGTACTTAAGTAAAGTTAAACTGAATACATCAAGGTTTCAATGATCAATCTATATGTTTAAAGATTAGAAGGCTGCTAGGAAATGCATAAAAACTTGTGAGCCCGAAAGGTATTTCAAATGATCTCAAAAACCAAATACTTATACAGAAAAACATTACCATAACCATGATTCATCTAGGATTTTGGGAATATTTTCTTGTTTTTTAAGATAATCCAAAATGGAATGCCAAGTTGAATAGAACAGTGAGGGTGCTGAAGGATTTTCATATCGCGTAAGATTATCCGAGAGTTTAGCCATTATATATAAATCCCACAATTTCTGATGCCAGTGTGAAAGAGTGGGTATCATTGCCGATTTCCAATTAGCAGCAATGACAGTTTTTGCTGCAAATAATAATATAGAGTCTTCTTCAATGATGACCTTAGATGAGTATTGTTCAGCCCAGCTGTTCAAAAACAGATGCTCTGGAGAAAGCTGTAGGTTCACACCATTTATAGATTCTATGCGGCACAAAATGTTTTCCCAAAAAGGAATGATTTTAGGGCAATTCAGCCAACAATGTAAGTAATCGCCAATTTCCCCGCATTCTTTCCAACAATATGGTTTGAACTTTGAATTTATTCGTGAAAGCTAGCAATGCTGATTTTGTGAACTTAGGCAGATAAGGAGAGGGAAGGCAGGAAGGGTTGCCTCAGTGCATAGTTCTTGTGGTCCTTTCTTACATGCCCAGGGAGATGCCAATTGCCACTGTGGGGTCAGGAAGCAATTTTCTCCAGGCCAGTTTGACCAGGGATCCTGGAGGGGTTTTTTGCCATCTTCTGGGCATGGAGCAGGGGTCACTGGGGGCGTGGGGGGAGGTAGTTGTGAATTTCCTGCATTGTGCAGGGGGTTGGGTTCCTTCTTAGTGAGCCTTTAGATAGGACAGTGCCTCCATGCTTTCCCTTATACCACTGTAAGTAAAAGGGCTAGAGGCTTATGGCTTAACTAAGTAATGTTGTTCCATTTGATTAAACTCACTGAATACATAATACTCCTTGCTTTTCTTTTGTAGAATAATGGAAAAGGTAGAAAAAATGCTTTTTAAATTGAACTACTGTCAAGGCACAGCAGAAAAAAGGTTTTTCATATTGCCACTTGTAAAAGGCTTAAACATTGTTCTGCTGCTTTTCCATCTGTTTTTCATAGCTAATGAACACTAGAATAACATTTGTCAGACACAAGTTTGATGTTTTCTGACTCTTGTTCTGAGGAAATAACCACAGCTGTTTGCCCTCACTCTCCATTTGAGCTGGCTCTCAACAAATTAAAGATGATGATACCTGCAAATCACTTGTGTGAAAGCTTTTGTTACACAGATTGCAGTTGCAGTTTAACAGACCAGGGCTCATTTCGTAGCAGGAGCTCCTTTGCATATTAGGCCACACCCCTGATGTAGCCAATCCTCCAAGAGTTTACAGAGCTCTTCTTACAGGGGCTACCGTAAGCTCTTGGAGGATTGGCTACATCAGGGGTGTGTGGCCTAATATGCAAAGGAGCTCCTGCTAGGAAATGAGCCCTGTAACAGACAATACTAATTGTGGTAGCTCTTGTGCATCCGTCTCTGAAACTCAAAGGTAAGTAGGGAGATGGGAAAGTCAGCCATGGTGTATTAACACTGTGTCCCTTGATAAAGCAGAACCAAGGCAGCCACTCTAATGGCTCTCCTTTTAAGCCAGGATTAGCTGCTGTCCTACTCCTGCCATTCCCCGATACCAGCTGCTTGTTCCCATTTTGCTTTAGCCTTTAAAGCAGAGGACATAGAAGAAGCTAAGACTGAATTATTCTGTGTCTCACACATGTATGTTCTCTTTCTCTGTGTATATTGTGTTCCTGCACTTTGTACGCATAGAGAGGAAAGGATTGCATTTTCAGCAGCCATAGTGTGTTCATCTGGAAGGAAAACAAAACAGCATACTATGGCTGCTCTAGTGTGGGTGTTCTGTCTCTTATCTTCTGGCAGAAAACAAAGCATAGATGAACCAGCCTTAGCATACATGTCTTTCCCCTGATGGAGCTCTCAACCACAAACACAGAAGTGATAGGGCTGTGTTTGGTCTTCTAGAGTCATGTTTTACTCGCTAGAAACACCCAGACTACTGCTTGCTTACAAGATGTTACTTACAGATTTTTCATTAGACGTATTTCAAAATATAACTATTTTGTTCTTTTCCTTTTGGCTTAGGTTGCCTTGGAGACACACAATTTTGTTTTAGATTCCGGCAGTCTTCTAGCAGAAAGCTGTCATGGCATTGTCTTCTGGACCAGTTTGACAGAGAGCTTCCCATCTATTTAAAGGTTGCAAAAGAGGCCTGTCTTCTCTCATTTAAATACATGACAGTATTTTTCTTCCAGTATGCTTATGTTTCCTTTAAGCAAGTAATTGTTATTGTGCTTATATGTCTTCATAGTTTAAAAAGGTCATTCTAAAACCAGCTCTTCAGAGGATGTATCTTACCAATTGCTGCATTGTAGCCCGTAATGTGGCTAACAAAATTGTAAAACGTTCAAATGATTAAGGTCTTAATTAAATGTTATACTTTGGGAATTTGGTTTGTTAAACTTCTTCTCTGATGGGGTGGAGTCCAGGGCCAGTGATCCCTCTGGCTTCCTTTCTAAGCCTGGCTTTGGTCAGACCTCAGTTCATAAAGAAAAGAGGAGTTCTGCCTCCCCCAGGCCCCCTCCTCACACCTTTTCCCAGTCTAACTCTTCCTCCCCAGCCCTCCCTAAGCTGACCTATAAAAAGACTGCCTGCGGGCAGGGCAGTCCTGAGTTCCTGCAATCCCCATTTGTCTGGGTTAGGGCGTTGGGGAGTGACAGGGCCCACTATTCATGGGCTCTCCTGCTGCGCCACCTCCCCATCCTGGCCAGGGTCTATGAGGATCTGAAGCTGGCCTCTCCTGCAGCCTGCAGCAGCTCATTGGCCAAGCACTGTCCTCTTGGGGAGCCACACTACAGACCTGACTGGATTGGCCATGTCTTCTTTGGCCACCTCTCCCTCAGCCCTGCCTTTCTTCCTGTCAGCCATGGCCACCTCCTGCCTAGTCTGCCTGCTGCTGGCACCCCCTTTACCGGCCCCAGAGGCCTGCCAGGCCCAAGGGCTGCCGCCGTCCCCACTGCTAGCAACTTCCTTGGCTCCTGTAAGTGTGGGGACAGAAGGCCCGACCCTGGAGAGGTTTTAAATATTTCTTGGTTTTTGTATTTAATTATGTCATCCCAAGGATGAAGCAATGAGTCTTTTCATTTTCTACCCTGTCTGTAATGTTTGAAGTGTTGTGTGGTTTTGCTGTTGAAAATTGTGAAGTTTTTGTTTTCTTTACAGAAGGATCCTGCATATTATTATGGCTATGTGTATTTCAGACAAGTCCAAGACAAAACATTAAAAAGAGGCTACTTCCAGAAGGTAATTCATTTTGGAAGATCAAATGCAAAGTTTACTTACATGCAAAGTACAGTATGTGGAGTATATTTACATAGGGATGCCTCACCTATAACAACAAACCATAGTTTCCCATCATGGGAACAAGCAAGGGAAATCATCAGGTTACAGGAATGAACCTGGGGAATCCTCAGCTCCGCTTGGACATTCTCTTTGCATTCATTTTCCTATTAAAATCTTCCACAACAATCCATAGTTTGTTTCAGAACTATGGTTTGTTCTCTGCCATCCAAACCATAGATTAGTCCTGGTTTTGAGGGCAGAGAACAAACAATAATTTGTGATTCAGCTGAAAAAAACAAAATATGACTTGCCATGACACAAAAGCAGAAACATCTGATTTCCTGTGAGAAGAGAAGGAAAGGGGAAGATGTGAACCTGATGATTTCTCATGCTTGTTCCCATGATGACTAGCCACAGTTAGTTATTGTATGTGAATATGTGGGTTTATTTATTTTAAGAAATTTATATGCTGCCTCTCAGCCATAAAGCTCCTGGGGTAGCATGCAATATATACAAGATCATGAATAAAAATATTAATCAACTTCAAAAAAATGACAGCATGTAAAACCTAGTACAATTAAATTGAATCTTACAAAACTGACGAAATCTAGCCATTTAAATCAGTGGGACACATTCCATTTAATGTTTAGCACTGAAATGTGAATGCTCTGTCACAAATATATTAAGTTAAGGTGATGCTCTTGATTCTCAGGCCAAGACCAAATGCATAAACCACAATAGTACCTACAATGCACACTGTCTGAAGATGTGACCAGAGATAATGGGTTATAATTGCGGCCTAAGGAACTCCCCCTCCCCCCAAAAAAGCAGCTTTTGGTGGCTGCAGCTTTGAGCGGAGAAGCAGCACAGTATGCTCAACTTCCCTGCATAGTGTTTAGGCACACTGTTTTCCCACTCTTAATGTCCGGCCAGATCGTTTTCAGATGTATGTCGACACAACAATACATCTGGAACCCCACCAGGAGAAAAGCAGTTGTGGGGGGGGGCATGATTTGAAAAAAGGTGAGAAGGAAAAAGGTTAACCCTCCAAAAAGCATCTCTACTCAAGATCACAGCCTCCCCAAACTGCCTTTAAAAAAAAGCATTCAGGCATTGATAATGTACCTTTCTCTTTAATCACATGTGATGTGGTAGCTGCATATTGGTGAATCAGGAATATATCTAATATATTAAAATGTCTAACTGTTGATATTATAAACTGTGTTTTTGTATGTATTGTGAAGAACTAATGTCTCATTTACAACTTTTACTCTACAAACTTGTAGTGGCTTTGGGAAAGACTAATATTGGATTGTGTTGTTATTCCTTCACAAGTCCTTGGTTCTGATCAGCAAGCTGCCTTACATCCACTTTTTCCACATTGTGCTTGGACACATTGCACCTGAATATTTTGAGAAGAACGAACCTTTCTTGGAAGCAGGTTGGTAATATTAGGTCCCTTCCACACAAGCAAGAAAATCCGGAGGGGAAGCGAGGCTTTTTTGCTTTGGAGCAATTTGCCCCGCAGTTGCATGATCACACAGGTCTGTGGACCGGCTGGGGCAACTTGCCACTGCGTGATCAGACGCAACCGCAGGCAAGTTTTTTTTTTTTTTTTGTGGTTGGTTTCCAAGGCGCTTAAACGGGGGATTGATGAATTGAATCCCCACCCTAAGGGCTTTCAGTGATGTGCACACAGAGAAGGGGGCAAAAACCCAACAGTGTGGCATCGGGATAGTGCTATCATGCTATCCGCAATGCCACACTTCGGCGCTGGAGTGATCACACAGGGAAACTCCAGCTGTGAACCGCAGCAAACCATTTGCTACTGGAGTTTCACTAGTAGCTTTTTATTACAATTCCCCACCAGATCAAAATGGTTTGTGACTGTTTGATGATGGTTGCGGGATGCTTCCCAGATGTGCTGGTGTGATCATGCCACTTTGATCCGGTGGTGAATTGTCCCTTTTCTGTGGCAAATGGGTGTGTATGATCGCGTTCTTAGTCTGGAAAACATATAGTGTCAGCAAAGATAAAGTGTTAATTGCACTTTTATGCCTCTGTTAAATGGAGATGTGTGGTTAGTTCTGAATGGGCTTATTAAAGCAGATCAGAAACCATAATGGGCTTGTGGTGCCAAATGGAGCATCATAAAATCACAATGTACAGAGTGTAAATCCTCACAACCCCAGGAGCAATGTGCTACCACCATTCCCTTTAACTAACCCGCCATCCAGAGACCAATGGACTGAGTCTCTAGCTCTCTTGGGTCTAAGATCAAGAAGTGAAGCCCTGCAAGGTAGGACACTTGCAAGTCGAGTTCCAACAAACAATTACTGTGGTAGCTGTAGCCAGTAGGGCTAAAGTACTGGGTTCAGATTGAAGCTCCAGAACCCAGGATCACAAAATATAATCAATAGAATTTATTAAAGAAATGTACAGAGATATACGATATAAGAGCAATGAGCAGCAAAGACAAAATAATAAAAGCTAAACATCTAGCTTAAGCACTTTTACAAGCATTCGTTCTCTTAAGTCCACATGTTACCTCACCAAACTAAGTCTAAACAGAGTTTCATAGGCTAAGGCTCCAGCCAGCAAGGCCCACCTGGTCAAGAATCAAGAGGTGGCCCACAGACAGATGTAATCCATACAAAGGGCACAAACTGGAATGAAAGATCTTCCTTTAAGCCAAATGACTCGTGTTGGCATGATTCTGTGTGACAAATTAGATGTGTTGCTAAATAGGTGACCTTATCCAATCAAACATGTTGCTAACAGGGGTCCTAATCAATTAGGTGTGTTGCCATCATGAGACAGTGTACTGCACAGCTGTACAGGTCCTAATTAAGGCACCCATGAGTCCTGTGCTACAGAGTGGGAATGTGTAGGTGAAATGCTGCCCCTGGGTCCTTGGCCTTGAGAACTCTAGGCCCAGCGACTTCATTGACACTTGTGCTGACTCCCTTCTCTCCTTATCTTTCTCTCTGAAACCACAGTCAGCATGACCTCAGAAGCTAGTATGAGTTTTGTAGACCACAAGCCTTTAACAGTGCTTCTGAAAAGATAAGGGACTGCTAGGCAAGCCAGTCTCTTGACACTCCTTTAATTACAAATTTCAGAAAGCAGTATTATAACTGAATTGGCTGTATTTATTTACATGCTTTATTTTTTTTTAGCTTGTAGTGATATTGATCGATGGCCGTCACCAGTCCCAGGGAAAACTCTGCATCTGCCCATTATGGGCATTGTGATTAAGGTAATTTTAAACTTCACCTCTTCTTGTATGTTGTGTGAATTCAACTAACTGTTTTATGTTTGTATCTGTTAAGAACAGAAGATAAAACAGCGTGCCAGTCCTTAGCCACAATGTGGTAATGTATATTGTACTAAAAGCTAAAAATGGATATTTTAGCCAATGAAGCCAACTTGAGTTGCCCTGATATATTCTGAGCAAAATTTAGAATCCAGCTGGGCAACTAGTATGAAGTAGTAGAACAAATTTTGAGTCCAGTAGCACCTTTGTTGGTCTTAAAGGTACTACTGGACTCAAAATTTGTTTAGATAAAGTGTGTCCATCTTTCAATAATTCAGTCTGTGTGGAACTGAAAACCAGTGGAACGGAACTCATTGAACTACAGATAAAAATAATTCTTGAGACATTCTAGATATAACTACTAGCAGTTAAAGTTGGTGGAATCTTTTCAAAGCCATAGTTCCTCCATATTTACATGGAATTCATGTTTGTTGGAGCACACAGGAAAAGAGAAAACATAATGAAAGAAGGCAACACAACTATTGATAATGGATGAAAGCAAACGGTACAGAGCCAACTGAGGCACTGACCTAAGTTGTGTGAGAACAGGTCTTTGCCTAGTGTCTAAAGTTTTGCCTAGACTCTAAAGGCTGCCAGTGAATATGCCAACTTGGCTCCTTGAAAGGATGGAGATCCAGAGGAATGGTTCCCCAACAGCAGAAATTATTTCTCTAGCCACCACTCACTACCTCGCTGAAGATGGAATGACCTAGGAGCTACTGCTGTAATCTGGGCCAAGGACAGACTGGCAGTCCAGACTGCCACATCTGCTCGGAGGAGGCAGCCCGGACGCAATGCGTCCGGCGCCACGCTCCTCCCACAGCAGCCGGGCACCACTTAAAAGTGGTGTCCCGGCTGCTGCAGTGCGCGTTCCACCCACTTCCGGTGGGTGTGAATGCGCGCCGGGCTGGGGGAGCCGCATGGTGTTTGGACGCCGCCACCGGAAGCCGCCCGCAGTCTGGACGCTGCGGGCGGCTTCCTTGTGGCGGCGTGCGAACGCCATGCGGCGGGGGCAATTCCCTCCACCTTGTTCTGCTGCGCCGCGGAGGCGTGGCAGAATACCAATATGTCCTCGGCCCTGAATAGAGAGGTCCATATGGGAGGAGAGAAGCCTTCATGTATCTTGCTGCTAATGTCTTCATAGGTTAAAACTGGCACTTTTAATTCCAACTGACTGTATTGCTTCAGCATTTTGAACCATCTGTAGTTTCTGAGTGGTTTTCAGAGGCAGCTCCTATGTTACAGTAGTCTGACCTTAACATGATCAGCACATGGATAACCATATCATATTTATTGTTTTCCAAGGAATGGCATAGGTAGTGTGGTAATCAAAGCCTTAAGCCACAAGTATCACTTGAATGTCCAAACATATCTGAATTTAAAAGCACCTCTAAGCTGTAGACTGATCATTCAGGTCTTTCTTTGTTCCTTTCCTTGGTCAGATCAATTCTCCATCAGTAGCAATGGCCTTGGTCTTAGACCAGGTTTCAAATTATTAGCCCCCCACCCCATTAGCTGCTTTATTCAATTGGTGAAATTACATTTATACTTGTCAGCTGAAAGAATAATTTATTCGGTTACTTTATATGTAACTTTTTTTCTCTTTCTTAAAGAGGAACCCTTTTATCTTACAGTTGCAGAAATTTATGTACATGTTTTGCTGTCTCCAGCTGCAAGTGGTGAAACTGAAAAGTACCTAACTGGCATTGACTCATGTTCATGGTTCTTGTAGTCATCATGAATGTACACTACTGTTCAATAATGGTGCTGGCACTTTATTTACTGAAATGATTCATTAGCCTTTTATTTGCTTCTTCTCTTGGACAATTATAGCTCTTTCACTATGTATGCCTTCCTGAGCATTTGATCTTTATTGGTTTCCATGTTGAATTTGTTGCTCAGAGGACAGTTAGACTTATTGGTGTAAGCAGTGACAAGGAGTTTTTAAAAATTATTCCACTACTGTTTATTTTTAATAATGGTTTTGAAAAGAAACCATTTTTGTGACAATGCATTAAAATGTAGTATTTTCACAGCTTTTCAGAAGGGGTAAACAGTGACCTCTAATTTGTTTTAGGTGTCAGTTTTATGTGGGGAAATATGAATAATACATTCCATCTCCTTCTTAAGGTACGGATTCCTACGTGTCATGACAAGCCTGGAACAACAGAAGTATTACAGACTGCACACCAGGTAGTGAATAATTCACCAGCCATTTAAATACTGCCTCAAAACAAGGGGCTGATTTTTTGGTTTCATTTCCATATGTGAAGGCTTTGTAAAGGCTTTGTAAAGAAAGCATTAACTGGAAACTCAAGTACCAAAATAAAATGAAGAGTGGAAGTGGAAGCTGATGCAAACATTTTGTGCTTAAGTAAACCAGTGAATGTCATAATATTAACAAAATGTCATAATAATGTAATAATAATAATGTAATAATAATGATGATGATGACATAATAACATCATAATATTAACAAAAACAGCTGTTCTGTATCTAAGGCAGCAATCCTTAGAACACATTCTTGAGAAATCTCACTCAGTAACATGGGACTTACTTCTGCGTAGACATGCTTAAGATTGATCTCTAAGAGATTTTGGGGTAGCAGCCCCAAGTGCAATGGATAATTCCCTATCCCACCTCAAATGATGAACAATACAAAACACTGTGAAAGAGGTTTTTTTTTTTAAAAAAAGGATCAAGTTAACACGTTCCAGAGAGTTCTTTATATTCCATAAAACCTGAGATCCAAACAGTTAATGTATGAACTTTTCCAGGATAATTTCTGCTTCTTGGTGAATCCGTCATGCACACACACAAAAGGGGGGGGGGGTACCTCATACACCCCAAACACATAGCTCCCACTACTTTTTTCTTGTCTTATTCATCTCTTCTCCTGTTTTCCATTGTTTCTCTTTCTGCCTATCTCAGGTTTCGAATCTTTTCCACATTTTCTCTTTAGCACCCTACTATTTTTACCTTCTTAACATTGCCTATTTATGTTCCTTCTATTCCCCGTCTTTGTCTGTCTTGGCAACTGACTTTGCCTGTAGTTTGTTCTTTCACCACCTTAGCTTTCTAACAGCTGAAGTCCTTATCCATTTGTCCAACACTCAGATGGTATTTGTGCATGGAGTGACCAGGCTGTGGCTGTTGCACAGTTTAGAATCTCAAGCATTTAAAGAGTAAATGTATCAGAAATGAAAGATGCGAAGTAGTATTTGGTTATCATTTATTAGAAAGGTAGCACAACATATATGCACTTTGTGTTCTTCTGCATTCTGTTATTCTAACTGGAAGCTCCCCCCCCCCTTCTGCTTTTCAGCCAGCCACACAGATTTCCATTGCTCTGCCTACTGTCCATGAAGTGGATCTCTTCAGGTAAGAACTTTCAAAACAACATCAAACCAAGATTTCTGAAGAGCTGAAGCTGATGTGTTCCATCAGGGAAACTTTCATAAATGAAAGGGTTTTCTTTAATTGGGTGAGTGTTGCAAATTGGTAAGGAGCATAAAACAGACTTGCACTTAACTCCAGTGGAATTTTTGCTTATGGCAACAACTTAATAATCAGCTTAAAAGGCAAGAGGATCAGTCTTACTTTTGAACAAGTTGGGATGGTAAAGATGTCTCCAAGAGCAGCAGAATGTGTACTTTTAATGACTGTATATTTGACTCCAGTGAACTGGAAAAACAGCATATTTGTAGGGTTAGCTTCTGTTGCCGCATCAGTGTGCAAAAATATTGTAATCTCTCTCAGAATATTCCCGGTTAGACTTTGTGAGAAGAAAGGCAGGATGCAGAGGATATGGTTGACTCTGGTTCACATGAAACATCACAGCAATCTTACTGACTTTGTTCTTTAGAGTCTCCTCTTAGTGGGTACAACTCACTGACCTGAACAGAGCAGATCGTGGTATGGTACTGTGCCCCTGGCTGCAGCCCCATCCACATTTTATCTCCACAGCCTTATTGTCATTGCCCTTCTACCCTTCAGGAAAACCCAAGAGTCATGAAAAAAACTCCTTTAGATCTCAAGTTGGTGTAGTTCATGTTGTGCATTAGTTTTTTCCCTTCCACTGTGCTCTCTTCTTTGCTCCTGCTTTCTGTGCTATAAGTAGACAAAGGAAGACTTAAAAAGACTATTCTTATAAATCTGTTTCAGATGTTTCTCGCCAGTGTTCTTTCACATCCAGATGCTCTGGGAGCTAGTGTTGTTAGGGGAACCGCTTGTTGTCATGGCACCATCTCCATCAGAGTCTTCAGAAACTGTGTTGGCACTTGTAAGGTAAACAGAGAAGAGTCTAAAAATCTACATAACTGTGATCTCATGATGAGTCACAGAAATGTGAAGGCTGTTGTAGAATCTTTAGAATATGGACACATTTCTTCACATGAAACATTCAGAGCCAGCATGTGAGTCATTAGTGTCAAACTGGGATATGGGAATCTCAGGTTCAAATCCCTACACTTTCATGTCGCTCGCTGGGTGACCATGAGCCAGTTATTCTCTCTCAACCTTATAGGGTTGTTAAGATAAAATGGAGGAAAGGAGAACATGTTTTTCCTTTCTTCTATTTCCTCATTTCAGGCATCACAAAAAAACAAACAAACATGCAAAACAAAAAACATTTAGGAAATGCTGAATTATGCTGCTCTGTTTACACAGATGTGTAATCTTTATTTTTAACTCAGCTTGTGTCCTTTGTGAATTAAGGTGAGATAAAGATGTTTTAATACAAATATTTAATGACAGAATTGGGGAATTTTAGCATGTATTAGGTTCCATAAAATGATCACACTGTATATGTCATTTTAAGGAGAAAAAGCTGCCTTAGTATGTCCTGTTAATCTTTAATGCATCAGAACAAAAATATCTTTGTTTTTTTTAACTCCAGTTCATTTTTAACAACAAAATACTCTTATTTAACTTTCTATATATTTGTTTCACAGCTGTATTTCACCTTTGAAGTACTACAGTGATTTCAGGCCTTACTTTACGATACATGACAGTGAATTCAAAGAATATACTACTCGTACACAGGCCCCGTGAGTAAAACAAACTGCACAGTTGTGAAATTTTCAAATGTAATTTTGATTTTAAAAGGTTGTCTGTAGACTAGAGATCTCAGTTAGGAAGCCTTCACGGAAATCATGCCCCTTCATGTCCCAGAGTTATATAACTCTGGAGGCCATAATTAACTGCTCTAACTAAATTTAGTATTCAAAGGTAGAAAATAGAAACAGATTATGTCTAGCTATATAATTTGTGTACAGATATTCCATTTTTTAAGTTCCAGTACTAACTTATATGATATGTGTTAAGCCGAACTGTCAAATCTCCAACAATTGAACTATATATGAATTGACATAATAATGCACAGATGTTCTTAGACATGTCTCAGTTGCCTTTATTTATTTATTTAAAATATTTCTAACCACCTTTCTGCCTTGTGGAACTCGATGCAGGTTACAATGTAATTTTTTAAATAAAATTATAAAAAACAGTTAAAAGACTACAATTTAAAATCTCAGTTAGGACTACCAGTAAATAAAAACTAACTTAGTTAAATGCAGTCCTGAAGACTGACAATGAGGGGGTTAGGTGTACCTTTGTGGGGAGATTGCTCCAACATTGTGGGGCTGCCAATAAAAAGACTCTCTCTTGGGTGCCTACCACATGTACTTCTTTGATTAGTGGAACAGTCAGGAGCCTCTCCTTGTGATCTTAATTCCTGGGCAGGAATGTACAGGAGTAGACAGTCCTTCAGATACTGTGGTCTCAAGCCATGTTAGGGCCTTAAAAGACAAAACTAGCACCTTCAGTTGGTCTTGGGTGTGGATCAGTAGCCAGTGTAATTGCTATAGTATCATGATCACGTGTTTCCAGTAAGTGGCCCTGACCAGCAGTCTAGAATCTAGATGCAACATTCTGTATTAGCTGCAGCTTCTGAACTCTCTTTAGGGGTAGCCCCAAGTAGAGTGCATTGCAGTAGTACAGTCTAGGTTAACTATAGATCTCTGTGGCTATATCTGACTACACCAGGAACAATGCAGCTGGCGCACTAGCCAAACTGGGCAAAAGCACTCTGAGCCACTGCAACCACCTTGTTTTCCAAGGTGATCGCTGTGTCAAGCAGCATTCCTAAGCTGTGAACCTGGCTTTTCAAAGGGAGTATAACCCCATCCAAGACAGGAGAAACCTCTGCAGTTTGCCTTTCTGTTAAGCCAGAGAACCTCTGTCTTGTCAGCCACCTCTGTCTTAAAGCAAAGTGGTGATTTTGTTTTCAATATAGCATTGCTAAATCAGAATGGTTCCTAATTTATCAAGAGTAGGCGATCAACGAATTTGTGGTTTAGCCATTATTTCAACTAGAGCTGGTCCTCTCCTGTATGGCTTTCGTTGAAAGTATACTTTAGTTTTATGTTTGAGCCTGTTCTTGCATAGCCAGAATTTCCTAATGCAGCCTGTATGCAATACTTTACTGTCTGTGGATTTAGAGAATTTATCCACTCACAATTGATTTTACTTTCTTGTTGAGTTGAAAACTATAAAAGAATGGAGTGCTTGTTTGATGGAGGAGTCAAATCTTACATTTATCAAGCTCTGTGTCAAAACAGATCAGAGAAAACAGACAAATATTTTACATTTTTAGGAGCCATACTCTGTAAGAAGCTGAGAAAAAGATTCAAGTTTTATTTGGATTTCCTTTTCTGTGGCCTTCAGTTATTGTTGGAAAGATATCATCTTCCACTTTCAGTTCTGAAGCCAGCCAGTTGCCCATGAAGTTGATTAAGTTTGTTGAGCCTTCCAAGCCCTTTGACAGACCTCTGAATTACAGGTTTCCCTGTCTGGTTGAAGTATCTAGAATCAGAACTCTTTCTTTCAGTCATTGCACTTCTTCCTGCTGTGTAGAGTTCTCCTCCTGGATCATAAGACTGAGGTTCAGGGCTGCATCTGCAGTCTGGGGTGTGTGCATCAGAGAGTTCTTGAAAAAAGATGCAAGATTGATCACCTAAGGCACATAGTTTTTTCCCTAGCCCTGGTTATAGTAGTGCAGATATCTGTACTGCATCCTCTATCTCTGTTTGGGAACGAAGGAAGCATTTCTACTGGTTTATGAAGAGCAGTTTAGCTTTTGGTATAAATGTAATTCAGTGGCATGTGCGCATTTATTTATTTCAGAATTAAAAAGCAATAAACCCTAGTCAACATTAGCCAAATTGGTATTTTTAACAATGTTAACGTTCAGTTGCCATAAGTGCAGTCTTTCATCCTACTTGTAAGACAGGTTTTGATAACCTGTATTTACTGAAGAAGCAGGATTTAATGCATGTTCTTAGCACTTATTCTGGCTTGTATATTTTCTTGAATCTGATTTCCAGATGAGACACTACTTTTTATAAAGCTGAATTCTTTTGATTCATATTGTAATCCCATATGTCATCTTCTCTGTTGATTTGTTTGTTTCTCAACTGACATTGCTATACAGGAAAACTGTATATGTTTTAGTTTAGAAGATAGAAGAGGAACTTTAAAACATATGTATTTAGAATTCCATGAGGAAAATGAATTTTGACTCCACACAAAGGGCAATGGTCTAATTTAAATATCATCCACTTTTTCAGGCCTTCTGTCATATTAGGAGTAACAAATCCATTTTTTGCTAAAACACTGCAGCATTGGCCACACATCATCCGAATAGGAGACATTAAACTGTCAGGTAAAATATTGTTGGCTGTAGTTTTGTTCTGAATTATGCTGTTTTACCTTCTTTAATTAAATGTCAACAGAGTGGGAACCAACAGGAAAATTATTTATTTATTTATCTATTTATTATATTATATTAGGCTAAAAGTAAGATACTACTATGTTTTAATACAGGAACATGAAATAACAACCTGACTTTACATTTGCAATTTAATGGAATTCCTTTGTTACAGTGCAGTCCTATGCAGAGTTACTTAATGAAGTTCATTTTCATTGCTCTTAAACCATTTCAGGGGTCTTCAGCTGGCAAAACTCAGCATAGGACTGCACTGAAAATGTGCAGTCAGAAAACTGAACCAGGGCTGGAACTGAAGTAATGGAATGAACCAGTGCAGTCCATTTGTTAGTGTTCATTATGAGCTCAGTAAGAATCCTAAAAGAATAGAACACAAATTAGTAAATAAAATAATGTAAGGTATGAAAAGCAACTAGATTTGAGTCCCATAGCATCTGAGAGATCAATGTTTTTTTTCAGGGGATGAGCTTTCAAGAGTCAAAGCTCCCTTTATCAGATTCCTGACAAAGGGTACCTGATGAAGGGAGTTTTGACTCTCGAAAGCTTATTCCCTGAAAATCTTGTTGGTCTCTAAGTTGCTACTGGATTCGAATCTAGCCGTTCTACTGCAGACCAACATGGCTACCCCCAGAACTATATGAAAAACTGTGTCAACAATTGAATTGACTACTTTTTAACTAAGAAGAGTGTGTATTTATGCCAGCAAAATTTTCTCTCAAGCAGAAAAGAATTAGTGCTATTTTCAGCAATTTAGAGCAAAGCTACCTTGATTTGCATTATTTGCATATATAAAAAGCTAGTTGTCTTCTTGATCACATCCAAAGCTGGCAAGGCTGTGCAAAGTGGATGGGCAAAGTATGCTAAGTTCTGCATACCAATATCCACCATTTTCTCAGTGTCCAGACCTGCCACTTTTCCTTTTTCCTTTTCTATGATATCATAGCAGCTTGTCCAATCATGGCAGCTTGTCCAATTTTGACAAAGCTGCCATTATCACAAGTACAGTGAGGGTCACGTAGCGTTTGCTCACCACTGAGGAGAGGTGTTATTGTGAGGTGTTGCATTCGGAACATTTTAAAAAGTCAGCAAAACACCTGTCTCTGTGTAGAAACTCTTGAAGCATGTATTGTGCTCTTCAGATTCTGGCATTTGACTAACATACTCATGTGCTGTATCTTTCATTGTTCTGTCAGGTGAGGTCCCAAAGCAAGTGAAAGTGAAAAAGCTGAAAAACTTGAAGACTTTGGATTCTAAACCTGGTAATAAGTTTCATAATAATGAACTGAAATATTGCAGTATGTCACAGCCTTGTAGGACAAAACCAGAGGAAAATCCTATGATTCTTTCCCTAGGTGTTTATACATCTTATAAGCCATACTTGAACAGAGATGAAGACATCATAAAACAGTTGCAAAAGGTAATATTTGTTAATTAAAGCATTAGCATGTCAAGGATCTTTTGCAGAGACAAGAAAGTGCAAATCAACTGTCCCTTTCAAGGAATTGTTTCATGTCTACCTTTTTCTTACAACATTACCATTTCTTCCAGACACACTTGGGAACTCTAACCTGGAATAGATATTTTTAATGTAGAATAATGGCTGTAATGGACATTTTCAGAGTGGAAAAATGCAGTCCAGTGACCTAGCCATGATTAACATCCATGGTTTATATTCTTAGTCCTTGTAAAAGGAGGATAGGGTAATAAAAGGATTGTGATTTCAAGATGCCCTTTAAGTCCACACAAGAGCTTGCATCAGAATGTTTGAGTTCTGTGTTCAAGGGAGATCTCATTTGAAACGTCCTCAAAGTTTAAACACAGTGAAAGTGGTAAAAGAGAAGAGAAGGAGGGAGGAGGAATCTGAAACTCTGCTGTGTACTTAGAGATAGTCACAGCCAGTGTTCCTTCTAAGTTGAGTTAGTGTGAGCTAGCTCACAGTTTTTTAGCCTCTGGCTTACACATTTTTGTCTTAGCTCAGGAAGGATGGCTCCAGAGCAAACTAATTTATGCAGTAGCCAAATCACTCGCTCACAACTGCCAGTAGCTCACAAAGTAGAAATTTTCCTCACAAGACTCCACAGCTTAGAAGGGAGCATTGGTAACAGCCCTCTGGATTACCTAAACTTTTTGATGAAATTTTTATCTTCATAAGTGGGGAGATATTGACTTAGTTCTGATGTTGAGATCATTATTAAAGTTTGCTGTTTTTTTAGGGAGTACAACAGAAGCGTCCTGCAGAAGCCCAAAGCATAATCCTTCGACGTTATTTCTTGGAACTGACCCAAAGCTTCATTATTCCTCTAGTAAGCTATCATATATATAAAACAGATCTCTGTTGACCAATAAAATGACAGCTGTTTTAATAGAAATTTGTTAGAAGTTCAGGGTGAAGACAGGCACAGTGTGTCATATGCAAAGTACAGTGAGCAGAGCTTGCTGAACTTCTCTGCCTCCACATTTCTGCAGCAGCTCACTGCATCTCCCCTGCATCCTGGGGCCCCCAGGGACAGCACTGAATACAATGGAGGAGAATGCTGGGGGGGGGGGAGGAATTCATCACCACTGCCCTGCAATAAACAAACTTTGTATCCAGCCCATTGGGTTTCATCCATAGGTGATGGTCAGCTTTACAGCTTGCGTGGCATTTGGAAAATATTTTAAATAATTACTTTTTAAAAATGCCTCAGTATTATGTAAAACCTACATTCAAGTCAATAAGGGGATAATCCCTCACAGCCCCAGGCCAAATGGCCAAAAGCAGCCCTTAATTTGTAGGTGAGTCACTGCTTAAATTATGGTTTCATCCTTTCCTTTTTAAAAAGCTTTATAACTTTTTCCCAGAAGAATGTTAATTACGCTGAATCTTAATTAGAGTATTTTCTTTCTGGGAGTCTGTATGTAGGGTGAGATCAGGTATGAGTATTATTTACTTTGTGTCATTTTATTTAGCCTATTTATAACCCACTTTTCCCACTGAGACTCAAGGCAGATTACAGAGTATGGAAAGAGGAGAAGGTTATGCACCTCCCCACACACAGGGACTGGGGCTCGAATGCAATGACCACATGTACATGGGGGCTTTTTGGTGAGTAGGTTCCCTGTGAGTCAGCAGCCCATGTAACATGAGGAGCTGTCATGCACATACTATGTATGCATGGTCCTGTCTAGACCATAGTAGTGAGGGATAGCACCTGAGAAACCACATTTACTATCAATAAGATACCTTTGCCTCTGTACTCCAAACCGATGAGTTTTTGTGTGACATTTGATTATCAGAATAATATGATGGCAGTGTATTACATTTCAAAACTTCTCATCTAGTTAGCTGATTTTTGGATACAAGGAACCAAATGGAATACCCTTATGAATTCTTAAAATATAGTGATGCATGCATCAGGATTATATTTTATAGAATATTTGTTCCCCCCCCCCCCAGGAACGATACGTAGCAAGTTTGATGCCTCTTCAGAAGAGCATATCACCTTGGAAGGTGAGAATATTTTCATAAACAGAGAACTTGTTTTGTGAATGGTCACAAATTCATGCTCTATGTTTACAGCTTTGTTTCCATTGTAGAGTCCACCACAGTTGAAACCATTCAATCAAGAGGAATTTATGAAAACTCTAGAGAAAGCAGGGCCACAGCTTACCTCTAGATTAAAAGGAGATTGGATAGGACTATACAGGTAACTTCGTTCATCCACTGAGTTATGCTAAAATGTACATAGATTACATCCTAGGCTAGATATAAATACAGAGTAATATTTTGCATTAACAAAAAATTGAAGCAGAGAAAAACCTTGCTTCTTTTACTGTTAACTTCGCATCATGCGGCTACCCATTTTTAGCTTATAAATATTCACAAATTTGTTTAACCTATCTTCAAAGAGTATTACCTGTGACCTGTGTAGTGTAGTGACCTATGTTCTTACATTATTACTTGATCTGCATAAAAATCTGCTTTTAGGAGAGAGGCTGTACATACAGTATCTTTCCTAAATCTCTGTTCTGTATTTGTTTATCAGTGGTAATATATATGCTTTACTTTCTCAAAGGTCCATAATCTGGAGAGAAGTTCCTGTGCACAAGCCTCTTTGAAATTAATGAGAAGCTCATTTATAGCAGAACTTCATTCTGAATTGTGTCCAAAGAGATTAGATACTTGAGGTTCTACTGTAAATGAAATCCATGTAATCCTTTATTTCCTCTGTAGGTGTAATTACTCTTATGTAGAAAGTGTCCCTGACCTTTCTTCCCCACCCTGTTTTGTAAGTTCATTGCACATTGTAAAGACATCCTGAACTAGGTGTGTTACAGAATTTAGGTGGCTAATGTTACTCAGTTTTAAACAATGTTTAAAGTTTAGAATGAAATTGAGGTGGTCTTTTATCAGATCAGAAAAGAATTAGTAGCAAAACAGTATATTCACTGCAAAAGTAAGTATCAAAAGGCCATAAAGTGAAAGGGGAAACACATGAAAATTTTAAAAAGGGAAAACTAGCAAAGAAATTAGGCAAAAATGCTTGTGTTAAATATGTATAAAATGGTAGTGGAAAATGACGTATTTGCACATCCCTACCCTAAAGAAGACTTGCATCATTTATGTACTCTGTACAATACTTAGCATATTGCTGACAATAAATATGAAGAAGTGATAGCAAATTGGTATGAAAGCCAAAATAAAGACAATTATTTTCTAGGCCAAATAATATAGATTGCTGATAATTACTGTATTTTTATAGTTTATGCAATAGTTTGCAGCTGCTGAGTCATGTCAGTCTGTGCCTCCATAGTTCTTCTGAAGTAGGTTATTACTATTCCCATTTTATACTTTAAGAGTCCATAACCAGCCTGGGATTTTAAACACAGGTGTTTTGGATCCAGGTACAACATAGACTCTGCACTGATATATAATCTTGTCTTGAGACATCTGGGGCCGCTGCTTCCAAGTGCATCTTACATGAACTGTAAAAACGGCCTGCAAGGTTAAGAAAAAAGTAATGGAAGTAGTAAAGGGATTCCTAGGTGGTGGAAGGCTAGTCCAAGTGAGGTAAATAAAACGGAGGGAAGGCTTTGCAAATAAAATGTAAGTTGATGATCAGACAGGCAAAAAGGGACTATGAGGAACATATTGCAAAAAGCATAAAGACCAACAGTAATAATTTCTTCAAATATATTAGAAGCAGAAAAACAGACAAGGAGACAGTGGGGTCCTTGAATGACTAAGGGGTAAAAGGATTGCTAAAGGATATTAGGAAAATTGCAGAGCAGCTGAATGCATTTTTTTGCCTCTGTCTTCACTGTAGAAAATGGGAAGTGCTTGAGGTGATGAGAGAGGCGATCCTAAGATAGATGGACAAATTAAAAACTGACAAATCATCAGGCCCAGATGGCATACATCCAAGTGTTCTGAAACAACTAGGGGTGTGCAAAAAAAACAAACACCAACCGGAATTTTTTGGGTTCAGGTATATTGAACCCTCAAAATATTGGTCTTTCCCGATATTCCTGAATTCCAGTACCAGTATGGTATTCTGATTCAGTAGATATTTGAGATTGCTGAATTTTTTTTGGCTCCATTATACCCTATGGGGACCATTATAGTCAATGGTTCCCCATAGGGTATAATGGGAAATTGAGCAGGGGGTATCTGGGGCTCTATTGGGTCTGTTTTTGGAGGTAGAGGCACCAAATTTGCAACATAGCTTCTGATGTCTTTTTTCAAACCCCCCCCCCCCCAAATTTTCAAAAAGATTGGATTAGGGGGTCCAATTCTGTGGGCCCCCAAAGAAGGTGCCCCATCCTCCATTGGTTTCAATGGAGAAAGAAGGCATTTAGAGGGCTCATGGTCCCTTTAAATGCCTTCTCTAAACCATAAGGGAACTCTGAAGGCATTTAAAGGACTCACGGTCCCTTTAAACACCTCCAAGCGTGGAGTTCACCCAGAAGGCATTTAAAGGGACTGAGAGCCCTTTAAATGCCCTTAAACTGTGGCTATTCAGCAGTCCCAAAAAATCCTGAATGTTTTCAAGATTTTTCAGTCTGGCCATTTTCAGATAGCCAGATAAATAGCCCACTCGCTATCCAGCTGGGGGGAAAAAATCCAGATACAGTATTGGGGTGGGGGTTGGCTCACTTTAGCTGAATGCACACCTCTAGAAAGAACTTAGATGTGAACTTGTTGATCTCCTGACAAAAATATGCAATCTATCACTAAAATCTGCCTCCATTCCCGAGAACTGGAAGGTAGCTAATGTAACCCCCAGAGGAAATCCAGGAAGTTACAGGCCAGTCAGTCTATTGTCAATACTGGGTAAGTTGGTGGAATCCATTATTAAAGATAGAATTAGCAGGCACATTGATGAACAAAAACTACTGAGGAAGAATGAGCATGGATTCTGTAAGGAAAGATTTTGGTGGTGAAGTGGCTAAGTTTGCGGATAACACTAAATTGTTCAGGATAGTGAGAAACAAGGAGAACTGTGAGGAGCTCCAGAGGGATCTGTCAAGGCTGGGTGAGTGGCTGTCAGCGTGGCAAATGAGGTTCAGTGTGGGCAAGTGCAAAGTAATGCACATTGGAGCCAAAAATCCTAAATATAAATATACATTGATGGGGTCCAAACTGGTGGTAACTGACCTAAAGAGAGGTCTTGGAGTCATGGTAGAAAACTCACTTAAGATGTTGACTCCGTGTGAGACTGCAATAAAAAAGCAAATACTATGCTGGGGATTATTAGTAAAGGGACTGAAAACAAATCAGCCAGTATCATAATGCCCCTGTATAAATCTATGGTGTGGCCTCATTTGGAATACTGTGTAGAGTTCTGGTCACCGCACTTGAAAAAGTTGTTATTGCCTTGCAAAAGGTGCAGAAAAGGGCAACTAAAATGATTAAGGAAATGGAACATGTTCCCTATGAAGAAAGGTTAAAGAGGTTAGGGCTCGTACGCTTGGAGAAACAACAATTGAGGGGTGACATGATAGAGGTTTACAAATTTATGCATGGGATAGAGAAGGTATAGAAAGAAGTACTTTTCTCCCTTTCTCACAATACAAGAACTCGTGGCCACTCAATGAAATTAATGAGCAGTAAGCTTAGAACATGTAAAAGGAAATACTTCTTCACCCAAAGAGTCATGAACAAGTGGAATTCACTGCCACAGGAAGTGGTGGCAGCTACAAGCATAGACAGCTTTAAGAGGGGACTGGATAAACATTTGGAGTAGAGGTCCATCAGTGGCTATTAGCCACAAGGCATAGATAGGAACTCTCAGTCTGGGGCAAGTGATACTCTGTATTCTTGGTGCTTGGGGGGCAACAGTGGGAGGGCTTCTGGAGTTCTAGCCCCACTGTTGTACCTCCTGATGGCACCTGGGTTTAGACTACTTTGTGATAGAGTGTTGGATTGGATGGGCCATTGGCCTTATTCAACATGGCTTTTATGTTTTTACCAGGTTCCCATTCTCCTTGAAAGCCTCATCTTGCAAAAGTCCAAACACCCCAGAAGAGTGAGACTCTAGCTCACTATCCCATTGAAATGAATCACACCATTCTTCGTCTGGCAAAAGAAGTCATTTTAATGATGGAACTAATGAAATTCCCATATTTTATTTGTTTTTAGCGGATGATCAGAATGTAACAAGCTGTTGTTATGAGGTAGAATAGGATCCCCTCCCCCCAAGAGCTGCTATAGATGGAATTGTTGATGGGGAGGTTGTGTGGCATGCTACACATTCAATATGATTTCTCCCATTTATGCCTGCAAAGATGCTCTGTAATACCTTGGTATTGCCAAGTTCTTACATTTCAAATGTTTTGGCTTTGAAGGCAGAGTTGCTGTAAGGTTGATTCCAGAATGCCACTTCATTCCACTAATTAAATTAATTTTCCTTTTGTCTTAAAGACACTTCTTGAAGTCTCCTAACTTTGACGGTTGGTTCAGGACACGGCGGAAAGAAATGACACAAAAGTTGGAGGCACTGCATTTAGAAGCATTGTGCAATGAGGTTAGAAAATCGATTTTCCATTATGCATTTTTTGTCTTCTCTAGCGGTATCATAATAAAAAGTACAATAAAACCCCCAGCACGTTTCATTTAAGGTGCAACTATATGGGATGATGGAGATCCACGATTAGATCTCTAGATGGCTTCTAGTTTTTCTAAAAGCAGGTCTGAAAAGGAAGGGGATTTTTGTCTGACAATTGTGCTGTGTCAGAATGGAGCTAACCTTTATATCCCCCATGCCATTTCCCCTAGAGAAAACCTCCTCTTTTCCTATCAGGGCTAATACCAACTTGACAGTAGATTGTCCCCCCCCCCCCCCGAAAAAGGGTAAAACCCCAGCACTATAATCCTGATCCAAAATCACCACTCCTCTAGCTGTTTTTTAAAGAAAATTGGCCCTCCAAAAGTATTTAATTACAGATCCTCCAGCATGATATCTAGTTGCACCCTTGTGTAGCAAAAAAAATTTCTTAAGAAAAATATATCTCATAAAAATGTAGTAGTATTAATAATAACAATACCATTAGACAAGATTCAAAGGTCCATGCAGTCTTCCACCTTCTCAAGTGGATTTAACCACTTTTTTCCTACCACTGGCTGAAAAGTTGCCCTTGAAGGTTTGAAAAACCTCTGGAGCAGCATTCCACTGGGGAAAGGGTTGCCATTAGAAGGGAAATTATAATGCCTTCTGTGCCTGGGTCTTTCTAGACCTCAGCCCACTATATTTTTAAATGTTAAATTGTAACATTGAGTTCTTATATGTATATTGAACCCATCTGCAGATACATAGCAGTATGTGTGTGCATGCTTTGGAGAGGCCATCCACTTCCTTTGTTTATTGTGGTACAGAGACCACTGCAGAGAGATGTGTGTTGCAGCTGCACTATTGGATGTGAGCTGAATTTTCGACTGAGCACAGAACTCAGTCTATAATGACTGAGCTCTGGCAATCTTATATTAAATCTTGTAAAGCAAACTCCTGTTATCACCTTTGTACTGATCTGGATGGCCCAGGCTAGCCTGGTCTTGTCATATCTCAGAAGCTACGAGGAGTCAGCACTGGTTAGGACTTTGATGGGAGAACATAAAGGAAAACCAGGGTTACTATGCAGAGGCAGGAAGTGGCAAACCACCTCTGAATGTCTCTTGCCTTGAAAACCCTAAAGGGTTGCGGTAAGACGACTGTGATTTGATGGTGCTTTCCACTACCCCTTAGACTGTTTGTATTCAGAGGTTTGCTGAGCAATTCTTGTACATGGGACTGGGGTCACCAACTTTCTCTTGTTTGCAGCCTTCCGGTGCTCTGGAAAACTTCTATAAATGATCCTCTGGGATTGTCACAGAATCTTGAATGACTGTTACTGCTACACCAGCATTAACTGTAGTTAACTATTATGGATGAGCTCAAATTGAAGCACTTCAGTTTCAATAGATTTTACATGCTTCCAACATAAGGAGTAAAGTGGGAAGTGACTTATGACAGTGAATAACAGCGGTCTAGTATCACATCTGCTATGAGGGTTAAAGCTCTGGAGGGATGACTGTCTTTGTATATTTAAAATCTGTGGCTCCTGTGTTGTTGTTGTTTTCTTTTTCAATCTATGCCAGTAAAGGTTTTGACTGATTGTATTATATCTGCAGTGACCCAGAAAGATGCATAGATCTGATCTCACAAGCAGTAAATGAAGTGGTTAAAATTGTGTCCAGTCTGCAGTTTTTCAAACTGCATAATAAGACTGTTCAATCCTACCAAATAAATGCATGCAGAAAATCAGGGGAAAGGTTAGGCTAAAACTTTTCCTCTGATATGCTATTTTCCTATTTACATGGGATATTTTTATGTGAGGAAACATTTTGTTATGTGAAGTGTTATAATCCAGACACAGGCTTACTATTGCATCCGCTGCCTCAGAATTAGGCCTCAAAGTACCTGTAATTATATAAGGCTTGGGCGGTCATCCACAAGAGAATCAGAAATTGCTCTGGTATTCTTCCCACTAGAGTAATACTTTTTCCTAATATTAATCTATTAGCCATTTGTAACTTCATATTTGTGTAGTGCACTAGCAGCCACATCAAAGTTCCTGTTGCATATAAAAATTAGATTTTGTTTGCTGGTTACTTTTTTCTGGTTCTAGCATACAGAAACTTAAAAAGTTAGACATTTAAATTATGAAGCTTCAATAATGACACTTTCTTGTGACCTGTCTTCAACAAAAATGTCTTTAATGTAACCTAACCATGTCTTTTTGGTAGGACTTACTTTTCTGGAGTCAAAAACATACTGAAGTAGAAACAGTGGACCTTGTCTTAAAATTAAAGGATAAATTGGTGAGTAATTAACAGTGAAATTCTATGCAGAAGTCATTCAGTCTAAACCCATTGATTTCAGTGGGCCTGGACTGTAGTAACTCTGCAAGGGAATGAATGCATTGTAAGTGTATGACACAAAATACTATATTGTGCTGGTTTTAAAATATTATAAGAGCCGAGCATGATGTGCCATCAGGACCTGAAGCTCACTCTAAGTGTTTAATAAAGTGTTTCTGTTTCTGCCAAATATTAATCACTCAGTTTGTGCTTTTAAAAAAAGTTATATTGGTCACTTAGTAGTTGCAGTAATGATCAAATGCACAGATGTTCAGAAGCTTCCATTTATCTTAAGGATTGGGGGAACCTTTTGTAAAGACTCAACATTAGCTGTACAATTAACAAGAGCATGTTCGGGAGAATTTACCGCAGACTTCATGCTGCGGGTCTTTTGAGTTCCCAAGGTGGCTCTAAATCTCTGGCTGTGGGGAGAGCTATTCTGTTTCCACCTCATTTGGATGGCGAAAGTAGTTTAGCATTAGAGTAGCTGCCGTACAGGAGGGCATTCCTTCTCTCTTTCCCTGCCAGAAAAAAAATTAAGAGCTAAGATGAAAACTCAGCAGCAATGCCTTCCTTCATATCTAGGAGGGAGTTGGGGTAGAACACTGAGCAGCCCTCTGCTGTATTTCCTAGCAGGAGGACTATAAGGAGGGACTAGGCTTGTCTGATGGTCCATATGCTAAATTAGTTCTCCTGCTCAGCATCATTACTTTCTTGCTCATGCTCGCCCCCCCCCACCCGCATCTCTCTAAACCTAATTAAGGCCATCAAGAGTTGCATCCTAGTCCCCATTATTCTTTGTTTTAATTAAGCTCCAAAATCAGGCAGTCCCTTTGGGCAGCCTCTTTAGTGAAAGCAGGAACACAGCAACAAATCATAAAGCCCCATGAGGAAGGACAGGATTTCTCTAGAGTAGGAAAAGAAACTCATTGATGAAAGAGGGTGTGATTATTGAAAAAACGATGAAACCCTGAAGCAAGAGTCATATTTGCCTTCCCTAAGAGCAAGCAAGGGAGGAGGGTTCTCCCGAAGGACAGGCCCATGTCAGGCTGACATAGCTCAGGATCCGTGAACTGTAAGCCATTCACAGCTAGGGCATTTGTTTAGTGTGGTTAGCCTTCTGTGTTTTATCTATTTTGACACTGTGTCTCTGTAAGTTCCCAAAGTACCTACCTGATCCGTTCCAGCAGTTCTAGGCAAATATTCCTCTGGTAACTTTCACCAGGCAAGTGTAGGGTTCCTGCATTTCTACCTTTCCTTACAGTTGTAGGTGAGATTCTAGAAAGATGTTTGCAAAATAATATGCTTATTTGTTAGTGGCTCCCTCTGGTGGCCCCATGCATTTACTGGCATTGCCTCTGGTGACCATTCTTGGCTAATGCATTATAGTTATTATGTAAGTTCCTGTAATTTAAAACTAAGCAGGGTTGGCCCTAGCTAGTATTTGGATGGGAGTCCTCCAAGGAGTACCAGCATCGTGATGTGGAGGTAAGCAATGGCAAACCATCTCTGAACGTCTCTTATAGGGCTGCCAAGTCCAACTTGGGAAATATCTGGGGACTTTGGGGGTGGAGCCAGGAGACTTTGGGGGTGGAGCCAGGAGAAAGGAAGTGACATCATTTTGTGATGTCACATCCTGTGATGTTGCTTCCACATGCTGACACATGAACTCATGAAGTTTCCTAATCCTGAATCAGGCCATTGGTCCATCAAGGTCAGTATTGACTACTCAGACTGGTAGTGGCTCTCCAGGGTCTCAGGCTGAGATCTTTAATGTCACCTATTACCTGATCCTTTTTTAGCTGAAGAGGCTGATACCTCCTGCATGTCAAGCAGATGCTCTATCACTGAGCAACGGCCCTACTGAATCCTTCCTCATCTCGGCAGAATATGAAGCCCTAAGTGCTACACAAGTGCTAAATATGATTTTCATATCATAAGAACAGGAGAGAAGCCACAGTGGATCAGGCCAACAGCCCATCCAGTACAACACTCTGTGTCACAACAGTGGCCAAAAATACCAGGTGCCCTCAGGAGGTCCAGCAGCGGGGCCAGAACTCCAGAAGCCCTCCCACTGTTGCCCCCCAAGCACCAAGAATGCAGAGCATCACTGCCCCAGACAAAGGGTTCCATTTAGACCTTGTGGCTATAATAGCCACTGATAGACCTCTGCTGGATGGGGACAGAGAGAGAGAGAGAGAGAGAGAGACAGACAGACAGACAGACAGTCAGTCAGCTTTTTCACTTACTCTTGCCCAATTCCCAGGCTTTATTTCTGGCCCTTGTTTCACCCAGCTGTTGTCCATGTAAGTCCCATAACTTCTCCCCCCCCCCAGCATAGGCTTTTTGGTGGCTAAAGAGGACCTTTGTCCTCCCCTTTTCGCCAGCAGAAAAGCTAGTTGGATCCATCCCTAACTTAAAATACCGGTTACTTGATGTACAAATGCTTTTAAAAATGCAGATTTTTACTGCTGGAGGGGGGACATGGTTGAAAGAAACAGCAAATTGGCATAAAAATGAGGAATCCCAACTTTTATTTGCAGAAGGGAAATGAGGATTGGGGGGACCCAAACAGTCACGACAAGACATTTTAAACAATCCCACTCCCAGACCTTCTACAGGCAACCTCTCCTTGTGATGTTTACCTCTTTGGAAGTGACAGTTTATTCCTTTGACAAAACCACAGTGGACAGACAGACAGAAAAAAGAAAGAGGGGGAGGGGGAGAGACAGAGAAGGAAAAGAGCTCGCAGACACCAACTTACCCCAGCAGTTTACTCAGTAGCAACCTTGCACGGAAGCCCTTCAGTAGAAAGAGCTTAGTCCCTCCTTAATCTCTGGGCGGGGCTGTCTTGCTCGATCAGCTCTTAAAGGGGAAATTTCCCTTTTAAGAAGTTCAAGAGGCCAGCAGGGCAGGCTCCGAGGTTCCCCTGCTGGCAGCCATTTTGTCCCCCCGGTGGCCAATTTTGGAAAAGCGGGGGAAAGCTTTAAAAATCGGTGTTTCCCCCGCTCTACCGGGGGACTTGGCAGCCCTAGTCTCTTACCATGAAAACCTTATGGGATCTCCATGAGTCAGCTGTGACTTGATGGGGTCAAAATTGAAACAAAATGGCCACTCTTATGGAGCAGAAGGTAATAGCGGGGCTGCTTCAACCTCCTTTATGATTAAGTAGATTTTGTTCTGTATAAACAAGTTACTTTGGGGTACCTACGATTAGGATCCAGACATTCCCGCCTTTGGCAGGCTTTGTTCCACTCTTGTCAATGACCCCATACACAGATTACTCCCATTAAGCCCTGGTATACAGTTACATTCGGCAGAAAGGCAGGTACTGTCCACATGAGAGGAGAATTACAGAGTTCATCCAGGGCTTGAACAGACCCAGATCTGAAGCCTTTTTGTGAAAGACAGTGGGATTTTCCTATGCCCATCTTTTCTAAGCCACTCAGTGTATGCCTTCCCATGTATCTCTGCTCCAGTGGAGCCAGAGAGATCGTAACCCAGTGAACCTTTCTGAGAATGAGAACTGGTCTTCCACAAGAGATGTGTATCTAGCACATAAAACCTTTTCTGCTCATAGGCTTGTTTGTGTTTAACATATACCAGGAAAGGCAGTCCCAAAGATATGCTGGTCCCAAACCTCTTAGGGCATTAAAGTTCAACATCAAAACCTTGAACCTTATCCAGTCCTAAATCTGGAGTCAGTACAGAAGGTAGAGCACCAGTTGAATATGTGCTCTAAAGGACCTGTGCAGCTGCATTCTGGACCAGTTGCAATTTCTGGGTCAGTCTCAAGGGAAGCCCTGCATAGAGGGAGTTACAGTAGTCCTGTTTTTCTTAATGTTTGCTATGGCTGTGAGCTATTGCAATAAACTTGACTTGAAAAAACAGCAACACAGAATTGTGCCAGGCTCCTGCCTGGCACCTCTGGAAGCTTTAGAAGCAGGGCAAGGGGCAGGAATGACATAATACCATACAGGTTTGAGGGAAATTCCAGAACATCACCTGAAACACTGATGTCCCATCCTGGTTTTCACCCTGAAGTGACACTGACATGTTGCACATCATTGCTATCCCCCATCCCCCTTTTTCCTGCTGGCTAAAACCCAAAGCAGGGAAATGGTAACCCTGGATTCACATGTACCCATGAGGATGGCTGCTTCATGTTAGTCTTGCAAATTTTGAAACTTTTTTTTCCTGGGACAAATCATACTCAATTTGGAAAGTCCAGAATATGTTTTAATGTGAATATTTTAGAAGCTAAAAGTTTCAGGGAGTTCACAGGACCACTCTGTGAACAACAACAACAAAAGATAAGAGCCAGGAACACCCCAAGAGAAATCTTATCCAAGAAGCTTGATTGCCTTGTGGACTCTGATCAGGTAGAAAGGTGGCATAAAAATGTTTTAAATAAATAACTGGATATTGAACTCAGACTGTATCAGTCCTGAATTTTCAAAACATTCAACTTTGATTACTTTCCTGAATTCTCATGGATTCTTTAATATTACTATAGATTTTTAATTGCAACATATGTGATTACAGGCTGATGGAGAAAACTTACCGGTGAAACCTGGCACAATGGAAAAGTTACAGACGCACATTGATTCAATTATACTGGCATTACCAGAAGATTTGCAGGGTATACTGATCAAAACTGGCAAAACGTGACAAACTGTATTTTTATGCAGCCGCATATCCCATGACACACATTTCAAAGGTACAGACAGGATGCACTTGGAGAACTGCAGATATGCAGAGTGTTTTGTAATAGAAACAGACTGTGCTAGTCCTAAAAGTTTTAAAGCAAACCTTGAAAACTCATCTTGAATACTGAAAGAAGTGAAACATTTTGTCAATTATGTGTAAAAATTAAGTGCTCTTATGGAAAATCAGCACGCGTCTTACATTTCTGCCGTGTGGGCCTAAACATGAAGAACAGGCACTGCAGACTTTCTTAGTTGGTGCTCTGCTCAATTCCATTAAACTCAGGGGAAGTAATAGTCTGGTTTCAAAAATTATCTCACTTAAAGTAATAGCTTGTAGTCTTTACTAAGTATTTTCCTTAGATTTTTTTTTTAAATTTCCATTACCAGCCTATTGCTGCTAAATTCAAAGGTCCCAGAACTGCAATTGCTGCAAATGTTTTGGCAGTTGAGAGCACCATCCACGCTACCCCTCAGAGCCTGTACACTCTCCTTATCCCATGGTTGGAGAAAAAACATAGTTTTTCCTTGTAGTCTGAATGATCACCACTAATCATAGCTTGCTTCCATACCAGGGACTGGAGTAGGCTTCAGACTCTGGTTCAAACCCTGAAATGGAGAAGGAATCCACAATCTTGGAACTAAAACAGTGATATGAGGTTTGATCACATAAAATTATTTCTTATTGGATCACAATCTATTCTGGAATGGGCTTGGAGTAGCTGAAGAAAGAAGTAGTTCATTTGTTTTTCTTATGATTTGTATTTTTTCTTTTTTAATTGAGCTGTATTAAAAGGGTGCTTCTCATTAAATGTCTTAAACTCTTCTTATCATGTTATCTAATTTTAAACAGTACTAAAATTAAAAGGTGAAAGATAAATTAACTAAAACTTACCTATATATGATGTTCCTTGCAGAAAATATATGCCATCCCCAATACCAAGATAGTCATACACTGAGAAAACTGCTCTATTGAAACATGGCATGCTAAGTGTATGGTTAGGGGCTGTCTTCTCTTATCAGTCACTTCTTGTGGAGGGGAAAATAAGAGCGACTGTCTTATAGAAGCATCACAATAATCTTCAGATCAAATTAACTGCATCCCACCTGTGTGTTAGGTCCAAGGGATTTCCCCCTTCCATAGCACCATTTCGTGTACATAGGGCTGATCAAAAAAAAGCAAGGCCCGTGCAGAAACATACTTTGGCAGTGGATGGTCCATTCTGGGTTGGGTGGATAGAAATTTTCTCCAGGAAAATATTTAATGAAAAACTAACACAAAATCACTGTCTATCCTGATTTTAAAAAGCTGTTTATGTGGTGATTTGTATCATGACATGATATGTTTGAATAGCCTTTTTAAAAGTAGTAGAGGAGGAAGGAGGAGGAAGCTGTCCTAATTTGTATTTCTGATCTTTTTCTAGAGAGGGCTTGTGGAACCACAACTAATAGTGTGCATACTATAAATATGCATAATGAGCCATTTCTCACTGGCAATAAATTGTTGCTGAACATATACACTCTTTAGGTCATAAGAACATAAATGTTTCAGAAGAGTTCTGTATGAAATAGGACTTGGAGGAATCACTTCAACAATGTTATGGCAGTGTGGATGTGTACCAATATTGTGTGTACATCACTGTTAGGCAGTGAAGGCAGAATTGCATTGGGTAGTTATCAAAATCAATGCACATGCTTTATATGTTTGGATAAAATGAAAACATGACATTGCAAGCCTGTAATTGGAAACTTCCCTTGTATGATATTTTGTATTGTTATTTAGACTCTTTCATTTTATGTATAAACTGCCCTCTGTATTTTAAGAAGATATATTTTTAATACTCATTTGTATGAATTCCAAACCAGAAGCTGAAATTGGATTGTGTAAAATCCAACCTCACAGTTATGCCACTTATTTCATTTATCATACTGTTTGTTTTGCACAGCTGATACGTAGCATTTTTAAATATGGCCACTAACACAATTATCTTCATTAACTGAAGCATTACATAGTATGTTGGAACTGGCTACATTAGCTTATTTTCAAAATGTATTTTTAAAGGAAATAAACATCACTTTTGCAGAAAAAACTTTGTGGTTATTGAGTAAACAGCAAGAAATAAGCCCTAAAGGAATTTTTGAAAAGGTTCAGTACCTTCCAGATGTTTGTTCTTGCTTAATACTTAACTCCAAAAAGAAAGGAAAAATGCATAGGGGCTAAAATCCTATGCACGTGTTCACAGGAGAAGGCCCCATTGGATTCATTAAGACATTCCTGAGTAGCTTTGTACTAATTTTCAGAGTAGCTGCTGCTACTCTTACAGTGCTTCCCCAACCTAGCCTGTTACCTCTTGCCTTATTTGAGCACCATAATGTAAAGGCAAGAAGTTGGATTTGCAAACATTGAAACCAACAGTTCTTTGCAAGGGTTCCTTTCTGCTCCAGTATTCAGTGTTAACGGTGTGAAAGCATCATCCAGGAAGAAATCTACTTCCCCAAGCTAAGGGAAAGCTACGTCTACAAGCTCAAGGGCGGTGATAGTGCTTTTCTTAGCGGTAAATCCAAACCAGCAACTATACCACATTTCACTCAACTTTACTAATTAGGGATGCGCATAAACTGGAAAATGTGGTTTGTGTCTATCTGTAGCTAAACCACGAATTGAACCAGGAGATTAGTTTGTGAACCAAACTGGTTCATGTACCTGCAAACACCACTGAAAGGGACCATAGTCTCTTTAAGTGGGGCCTGCAGAAAGCCCCCAAAAAGGCTGAGTGGCGGAGAGCAGCCTGCTTCTCACTGCTCAGCTGTTTTGGGGGCTTTATTGTGTAATCTCTTTAAACTTTAAAGGGATTGCACAAGAAAGCCTGAAACAGTTGTTTTTGTGGGGGAATGGAAAGGGGTTTAAAGGGACTTGGGATCTTTTTAAACTCCTGCTTTCTGCTCTGTCCACGAACTTCTTTAAACGTTTGTGAAAGTTTGTGACAGTAGACCCAACACGAACTTCAGTTTGCAAACCACAAACAGCAAAATTTATGATGAATTTTGCTTTATGGTTTGGTTTGTTCCCATCCCTACTATTCACTGCTCTGAGGTTAACACATTAGTCAAACGTGCGTTAGCCTCTTGGAATTGAACTCTCACAATTTTTAAAGTTGACCTTCGTGAGGGGAAAGAAAACTTGATAATGGGATCATAAAGCAGCAGCACTTTTGGTCTGTGAATCAAGCTTAGTTAAAGAAATTTTAGTAAACTTGCGTGTGGGTAAAAGTGGTGCATTGGTAAAAATGAGGCAAGTGAGTGTTAAGGACATAGCTTTGCAATAGTCAATGGCCAGGAAGGAGGATAATGTTTCATACCTCTAATGAAATATAAAATGCATGCAAAAAACCCCAAACAGTATTTTTTAAAGGCTCTTCTGCAACCCTCAAGGTTGCAGTCTTTCACCCACTGATAAGTGGCCACATCAGTTACATTAATGGGCCAGATTCTCCCCACGGCAAGCATGACTATTAATTTTATATGTTTTAACATGTTTTACATTTTATTGTATTTATTGAAATGGGCAGGATATAAATGTGAAAATATTTAACTTGATTGTAATAGGATGTGATTGGATCAGTTGGATTCTTGGCATACCTGCAATAAATAGCTCTAACGCAGGGATGCCTCCAGGTCTTCTGTTACCTTTTGTTGTGGCTGATCACACACACAACACCTATTTTAAAATTATTGTTGATTTCCCCCCCTAAAATATCAAATAAAGCACTGTATAAAAACAAACGTATTTAGTAGCATGCTAGAAGATATTGATGAGAACCTTCATGTGGGTTCAGCAGGAAAAGAAAAATACCTGGGGAAGTGACCAGCCTGTCTTGTGAGCCAGTCTGGTGTAGTGGTTAAGTACGCGGACTCTAATCTGGGAGAACCAGGTTTGATTCCCAACTCCTCCACTTGCACCTGCTGGATGACCTTGGGCAAGCCATAGTTCTGGCACAGCTGTTCTTGAAAAAGAGCAGTTTCTGTCAGAGCTCTCTCAGCCCCACCTACCTCGCAGGGTGTCTGTTGCGGGGAAGGGAAAGGAGTTTGTAAGCTACTCTTTTGGGTAGTGAAGGGTGGGGTATAAATCCAATCTCTTCTGCTGCTGCTGCTGCTGTGGTAGCAGGATATTCACTAGCAACTTTTCCTCCATTCAGCAACTGCTTCCTACAAGAATAATAACCTCAGAGCACTGATGTGAATCTATTTTTGTTCAGTCATCCTCACTGCTATTTTCCCTTACTGTAATATCACACACTGTACCAAAGCAGTGACCCAAAGCAAACAAACTAGAGATTCCTCTGACTCTTACATAACTAATGACATTCCATAATGTGCCTGATGTCAACAATTCTACATGCCTATAATTCATAGCAAGAAAACACTAAGGATGGGCCCAAAGGAAAGGGAGAGAGCAAGAGTGAGTGATAAATAAGAATGTAAGAACAGTCTGTAGTATCAATCCAGCATCTTGCTTCGTGCAGCTGCCAACCAGTTGCCTTGGAGGACCGCCTCCCAGAATTGGAGGCTCCTTTTATTCAGGATAGCTAGCAGCCATCAATGGACCTCTATGGTCAGGAATCTGTCTAACCCCCTTCTCCAGTGGTCTGGGGTGGGGAAGTCTCAGCTTCTGGAAGAAGCTCCTCCCTCTAGTCAGGCAGGGTCGCCAATCTTTGCATGATTCCTGAAGGGGAGGGGCTTCTCAGATGTTGTCGGCTGCGCTCCATTTGAGTGCTGCAATTCTTATTCTATTTCTAGTCTCTCTTAGTGTTTTTCTTTTGGTTTGTCCTTCCTTCTCGGGGAGATCAACCAGGGGGCAGGAAGGACATTCCCACCCCCCGCACTGAATTCATTAGGCGGCAGAAGGAACTGGGAGTCACTTGCAGTGATGGGAATCCTTCTCCCAGCTCCTTTGCTTCCAGGATCTCCCAAGCTGTGGGATCTCCAGCTTTCAGGTTCTCCAGCTCCAGCTTCTCCAGTCACTCTCCCAGTAGGAGCATTGGCAGCCGCCTCATTGGAGCACCCAGGCCCTCTATGCAGCCTCCAGAGGCTTGCCAGATAGGCTGAATGCAGCAAGGCTTAGTCTTAGTTGTACTACCAGCCCTTCACTGACCTTCTGAATAAGAAGAAGGCCCTAACAAAAAATCCCCCTGGGTAGGGGGTTTTTTCATTCTTTTTTCCCCCGTTAAAAAAAAAGTTAAAAATGGCAGTGCGGGTGGGCCTTTCTGAGTCCATGCCTCAGGATAGTATAGCTTCTAGTTTTGAACTCCCCTTCTCCCCCTCCCAGGCTTCCGCACATGGCTCTCAACAAGGGTCTGACCTGGCAAGAACCCCAGCTTTGGACCTCTTCGGGGACAACGCTCAGGCTACTCTCTTAGCCTGGATTAATGGGGAAATGCAGAGAGAAATTAGAGAAGCTATTTCACAGGCTATTCCTAATTTCAGGGACTCCACTAAGTCTCTTAGTAGACCTATACCTATAATTCATTCATAGTAAGGAAACACTAAGGATGGGCCTTCACTCTCTCTCTAGTACTGTATCATCTGGTTGGGGGGGGGGCGGATAGAATCTCCCACTCTCCCTCGCAACCGAAAAGAAGATTAGATCATTCTACCAGGCACAGCAGAGAACCAAGCCTTCTCTTGGGCCACGATTATGAGGAATCTGACTGCTCTGATTCTTCCTCACTTAAGGAAGAGGGTGGGAGTGTGGCTTCGCTAGCAATGGTGGTGGTAGCCTGAACCTAAAGCTCTCCCCCTCCTTCAATCTCCCCCTCTCAAAATAATTGTGAATCAACCTGAAACATCAAATGATGATGGGCAAATGTGTTGGGGACAAGGCTGCCCAAAATAATAAGGCAACAAAAACAAGGAGTTTTCGCTCTGGATGAGTGATGCAGCGAGGCAGCCTGATCAGCAAACAAAATGACAGTTGAAGCAAGACTAACAGAATTCTTGGAGCAGTCATCAGATGCACAGAACAGTAATGAGCTCTTACTTAAAAACCATGAAGAAAGGTTTGATGGGGTGTATGGATGCTCAGAGGTTAAGATGCTGAACCAGCTCCTGCCAACCTAGCAGTTTGAAAGCAAGAAATTGCAACTAGATAAACAGGTACTGTTTTGGTGGGAAGGTAACAACATTCCGTGTGCCTTGGCATCTAGTCATGCTGGCCACATGACCACAGAAAAGGCTTTGGACAGCTCTGGCTCTTCGGCTTGGAAATGGAGATAAGCACTGCCTCCTAGAGTCGGATTCGGCTGGCTTTTGAGGAAGGGAAACCTTTACCTTTTTTAATGGATGCTCTAGTTACTAAATTAGAGGATATTAAGCTCTCTATAGATCAAGCTACAAAAAGAGCTGACATGGCCCTTGACACGAGTGTGGCGACGCAGGAAGATACCAGAGCATTAGAAAGAGATACTAGTGCCTTAAAAGATTGTGTTATAACGGTGGAAACAGAAGCAAGATCGGCAAATCTGAAGTTTTGGGGTTTGAAAGAAGGGGCAGAAGAAACCTCAGACCTGGTAGTTTTTATGACTTCTTGGATCGCTAAAGCATTAAGTCTGGAACTAGTGATAGGGCAATTAGTTGGCAGCAGCTAAAAGAATCTTACTCAGAACTACACTATGGAAGAAAATTTTTCAGAGATAAAACCAGACCCTCTCTATATTTGAGGCAAAATAAACTATGGGAGCATTTTATTTATGGTAAAATTAGAAGTCAGTCCTTAATGCCCAACTTGGAAAGCTACCAAAAAAAATGTTTCAAGCTATCTGGTTCCTAGTAGTAGAATAGGGAAAAGGTAACCAAAGAATTTGTATTATCATGACCTGTTATTCTTTTAAGCTTGTCTAATTATTAGAATTACTGGTGGTAGTAAGTTAATGATATTTGAATGTAATGGCTTGCTTTGAATGTACAACTAATGGTTAATCTTGAGACACTCTCATCAGTATTCTGAATGTTAATATGATACAAAAATGACGTTAAATAAAGAATTTGATTTTTAAAAAACTTAAGGAAGAGGGTGAGCTATCAGATTTGGAAAAACCTGCGATCACCACCGTATAGACTCATCCTTTCCCGCAGGAAGTTTTCGACAAGATCCTTCCAACTGGGCTGCACATTCAAGAAATTCCAGTTAACAACAAAGAGGTGAACGTGCCTGACCTGAGCAAACCTGCTGGTTCCACCAGGGCCTTCCCAAAAGTGGGGTCGTTTCCCCTTGGGATTCCAGTCCCAGCTTTGTTTGATAAGGTGGTCCAGACTGAGTGGGAGTTACCAGCCAGGCCTAAGTCAAACCACCCCATCATCTCCAAGTTCTACACCTGGTGCCACTACCACTAGTGGACAATCCTGTGGCTAGTCTGTGCTCCAATTCTATTCTACCCTGTAAGAGAAGGACTGAACACTCTGAAGCTTCCTCGACTTTCCTCAGAGCATCTAGAGCAAGCTTCCTTTTTGCTGGGGCAATCTACTCTTGGGCTTCAAACCTCTGGGCAGCAGATAGTGACACATCTAAGGAACTGAAGGACAAACTAAAGATCACCCTGGCAGCAGCTTTCTCTGCAGATGCCTCACTGGATGCAATCCAACCGTTGGCTGGGGCTATGGCTTCGAATGTAATCGCCAGATGAAATACTTGGCATTTGCCATTTTCCCATTATCTGGCACAGAGGCTGATTTTAGTGGCAAGTTACATAAACTTGCTAGTAGATGAACAGTTTCATATTTCAGTTCTTGAAGAACCTTCAGCTATATGTCACCTGGACATGGAGTAGTCCTAGTAGTTCTTGTATGCCATCTCTTGTCACCTCAATTAGACTCAGTTTTTCAAAACAGTTTTTCAAAACAGTGGCTCCTGCCCACATTTTCTATAGTGAAAACAGATGCAAAGAATTCATTCAGTTTTCCCACTATCTCACCACCTTCTTTAATCAATCCTTTTATTCCTTTGTCATCTAAAGGCCCAAAGGCCTGATTTGCTGATTTCCTGCTCCTGATATATTTGAAGCAGTGCTTAATAGTTTCAGCAATCCATCCCTCAAACACTAGTGTTACAGAATCCTGGAGAGTGGTTTTCATAAATGACTAGTTAAAGACCTAAAATGTAACCTTTACAAGGACAGAATGTTCCAGCCCTTCTCTTCCTGAAGTGAAAAATGGGACTAGATGCCTTACCATCAAGTCAGACCATGTGGGCAGGACATGTATATCTTGAGGAATACAAGCTGCTTTGGGAGGCAGTTGTTCTAAGAATCAGGTTATAAATACAACAAATAATCCCGTGTACTGACTGTACCATCTCAAGCAGTAAGAGGGGTGTATTCTCCATTAAAAAAAAACACCTGCACATAGAAAAGTAGGATATCAGGGACCAGGCTAGGCCAGAACTTTTTAACATCTCATTTTCAGTACATAGGAATGCTTTCCCCATTATCTTGGGTCTGAAGAGAATTCCAAGTTACACCGGTATACAGCTCTTTAACGTAGTACTGGACTACCGTTTTATTTTAACACTCGGAAGAGATGCACTGTAGAAAGTTTCAGCACAGCATTTCCTGTTTACCAGATTTAGGCTCATACAGCCTAACAATTAAACCTAGTTGCAGACCAATCAACCTGTTCTTAACGAGGGCCTCAGTCTATGACGGAGAGACTATAACTCCCAGCACGCACTACGGCAGAACAGGGGAAAGGGAAGCTGCCGTTATACTTCCTAAGCACGCTTCCGTGCCTTTATGCCTCTCTCGGAAGGACGACTAGCGGCATTGCCTTCGGACTACGCTTCCCATGATGCCATGCGGCTCAAATTCAGAAGCCGTGAACGCCAGCAGCCGGCGGTCAGCGGCTGGGAATCGTAGTCTTCCTGTGTGTCGTGAGGCCTGTTCTAGGTTCGGTGTGTGGGTGGTGCTGCGGTGAGGATGTGGCGGGCGTGACGCGATTTTGTCCGCGTTGGAGCCGGGGCGGCCGTGACGTGGCAGAGAGAAAGAAAAAAAGGAGAGAGCCAGGCAGGTTTCCCGGACTCAGCCCTCAGTCAGTCAGCCGCCGTTGCCCACGTCAGCGCTCGCCGCTTTCGGCGCCCTTGTGGCCGCGAGAGAGAACGGTCGAGAGAGGAGAGGATCCCCGAGCGAGCGACAGAGAGGGACGCACAGACAGAGCAGGCACCGGGGCCCAGGCCGCTGCCTCCCTCCGCCTTCGTTCTCTGCCCGCTCAGTCGCTTCCTGCGCCGCTGCCCCCGCCTCACTCGGAGCCGCCATGGGCCTCACCATCTCCTCGCTTTTCTCACGTCTCTTCGGCAAGAAGCAGATGCGCATCCTCATGGGTGAGGCACACGGACGGGCCAGGCACGCACACACACACAGAGGAGGCGCTCCCCCAGCCCCACGGCGACCCCGCCCCGGCAGCAGCCGCCAGAGGCCCGGCGTTTCCTCCTAGGCTGTGCTGCCCCCCCCCCCCCCCATTTCTCCCCCCCTCCCCCGGTGCTTCTTGGGCGCCGAAGGAACAGCCTTGGCTCCTGGGAGGGGGTGTCTGGGCTAGGCCAGGCCTCTGTGTTCCGAAGGGAGGCGAGATTCCGGTGGGCTTTTGGAGGCTCTCCTTTGAGAGCATCCCCGAGAAAAACCCCTTGCAGCCAGATGTTTTAGAGCCAGAGGACTTATCTTCAGTCGCCCTTTCAGGATGTGGGTTCTTTCTCAGTGTGATTGGCTTCCTGTGTTTCTAAATGTTATTTCGGTGTTTTTTGTGTGTGTGGCTTTCCCAGCCCTTGTTTTATTTTAAAATGTGTAATCTTGCTTTTCTTCCAGCAGAGAAGCTCAAAGCATTTCACAACCATCTTTAAAATCAACACAAACAAAGCTTAGCTTATCTCGAGGAATGTCCCCTTGTTTTCTGTAGTCGGTTGAATTTACATCCATTTTGTTTTTTCACCCACACACACCCCTGTTAATATCGAAAACCTGCTCATATAGTTACACTGGTCTTATACCATTAATATTTCAAACAGGATAGGGTTAAGAGGGCTTTTAATATTTATTGTGGGATGGGTGAGGATGCTGAACTGAGATGCAAAAATAAATTTTCTTTGCTGGAGGAAGAAGAGCTTTGCTTTTAATTAATGCTTGTTGAATGAACAGTTAAACAGATCAATACTTTGAGATGCAGAAAAATACATAGAACTCTTTGTATGCTGCTGATAGCCCAGTATACTGGTTTAGGGGTTTTGTCCTAATCAGACAGTGGCTTTTCTGAAGTATCATTAGGCTTGAGTCATCTTTCTGTGGGGTAGATAAATTGGCAGAAGGTGTGTTTAAAATTGCTCGGTCTTCCTATATAATATGCATAATTGTGGTCTAGAAACTGGAAATGTCACCAGTATATGCTTTGTCTTGCCATTTTTTTGCCTATTCCCCTTACAGTTAATGAGATGTTGAAATATTATGCTGCCATAATTCCCCCAAGTTTCTTGGTATTGGATATTTAGGTATGGCTTAGTTATTCTGAATTGTCTCAAAGAGGTGCAGGTGAGCAGTAAAGACATCCTTTCCAGTTCTTTGCTTTGCATCTGTTTACTCTCTGCTACTTTGAGTTTTGATGCTTAGAAATGGACCGACAATACAGATTTTTACAAAATGTTATACTTAATATCCTTTGGCCATGATCCTGTTTTTTAATGCACTTCAGTTTACCACAATAATAATTACAATGTAATTAAATTCATGTACTGTTTGGTGTGTATATATATATATATTTGTGTGTTTGATCCTCAGTGTTGGAATTTGGTTCAGCATTCTGTTGTTGTAAACAGAATTTCAGAAAGCTGACATCTGATTCAGTTAGAATTACATTTTTGTGTCTCTGGGATAGTATTTTGACAGTACCATATTGTAGATGAAATGCACTCTCTTACAGTTGGTGAGTCAGTACCCCATTCATTTTGATTTTTAAAACTGGGTTAGAGCACACTGAATTGGTTAACAACATCAGTATATGTTGTCCACTGGTTTTTAAAATAGAAGAACAACACCAGAACTATACGATAGCCTTAGAAATCGGTTAAAACACAGAAGAGATCTGACTGCATCTGAAACTTTGGCACAATTCAAAATTCTTCCATTTGACTAAACTGCATGCATGAAACAAATTATGTGCATTTTATCTGTATATAAGCACATAAAATGTTTCATGCTTTAGAAACTGCATTCTGTGAATTCAGTACTTCTAGAGGTTTTGGACCTTTCTTGAACCCTAGATGATGTCCCTAAGCTACTCATAGTCAGTAGACATTCTCTCACAAATTAGCTGACGCTTGGCTCTTGTGGCACTTAATATTACTATTTAAAGATACAGATGATAATTATTTATATTATTGATCTAAAAGAGCGATATTCTGAAGCCAGAGTGTCACAACAGACGAACCCCTGTCTCTGGTTACCATCTACTTTTCTTATAAAGACATCTAGAATAGGGCTTTCTCAAATAATATCAGCAAATGGACAGGTTTGAATGGGTGGTGTCCATCTTCTGGATGCTCAGGCCATATTGGGCTGTGGAGGTCAAAATCAACTTTTGAATTGTGCATAGAAACAAACATGGAGTCATTGAAGATCTTCCAACATCAAAGCATCTATCCAGTAGCTTCTACATAGGCATCCTGAAATAATGGTGTCAGTGGGTTGAAATTGAATGATACTTGTATGAAGGCACTTCATTTGCGAAACCTTCCTCCTTCAGAAGTATTCCTGTGCTTAACTAATAACAGTTTTAATAGAAACTTAAAGTGCAATTGTAAGCAAGTCTGCTTAGATGTATTCAGTGGGGTTTACTTCCAGGAAAAACTGTTCTTAGGGTTGTTTTGGAGCATAGTCTTGTTGGTCCGAAGTAGAACAGGTAGATTCCAGTCCAGTAGCACCTTAGAGATCAACAGGCTTTGACTCTCAACAGCTCATACCCCATAAAATCTTGTTTGTCTCTAAGGTACTACTGGACTGGAGTCTACCTGTTCTTAGGGTTGCACCATTAGTTTTTAAAATGCCTTGCAGCAACCAAGGCAAGCAGTTACACCAGAGCAATACCGTGGTTTCCCCTTTCCTTTATGTGCCTACAGCATAGTATTGTCCTGAAAGTAAGAAAGTAAAACAAATGTTTGGAGCTCCATACTTCTGCATATTGTGTCGATCTGCAAGCACACTCTGTTTTTTCCAGTCTTAGGAGTCTAAAATCAACTTTTTCAAACTGTACATGAAATTGTTTAGATAGCATCAGAAAGAAAACATGCCCAGGCCAGGGTGCAATTTAAGGAGCCTTTAAAAAAAGCAGATGCTTTTTTACAGTGCAGCTTTCAGTCCTAAAGGCCCCTCCCAACTCAAGCAACACAATGCTTACATGCAAAGGAATCCCTGTATAAATCTCTCACTGAGCTTGTGTTCCTTAGTAAAGCATAGGGTTAGAATGGATGTGTAAATTTCTGCTCCCAGGACTTGAAGTGCTTCTCGTTACATTTAAGTGTTTGCCCCACTTTAGATGCTCCATGAGTCCTGTACCCAAGTGGAGAATGATGTTTTCTAGATCAGTAGCCTTAAGTTTCACTATATTAGTACTAAACAATATCTATATATTTAATAGCCAAGTGCCCCTGTGTGTGCAGATACCTAAATTTGCACATTGGGGGCACTTGGGGGGGCAGAGAGATTTTCCTGCACACTTGGGGAACTCCCCAGGTGTGCAGAAAAATCCTAAAAGTTTTGAAAACTATACAGGGAATATTTAAATCCCCCAAAAGTTAAAGACCGTTTCCTGCCTCGCCTCTACTGCGGGGGGAAGGAGAGGGCTGGGTGGGCCCGGCGGTTGGAGCTTTGTGGGCCTTGCCGTTGCGGATGGGGGCCGGGAAGAGCTGAGCAGGGGAGAAGGCTTACCTGCAGCAGCTTCCTCTTCTGCATGGAGCTCCCCCCCCCCCCGGGCGAGTATTGCGGGGGCCCCCTTCTTGTTACACTATAATCTTCAGAATCTGATGCTGTCCATGGTAATACTAAAACTATTGGAGTCTTCAGATTTGTTTTATTTAGTATGGTGGGGTTCAGTTTCAAACTGCATCTCTTAATATATGCAGTGGCTGTAATTTCTAACACAATTCAGTGTTTCTGTTTTTGTAGGTCAGACTTTGCATTTTAATATATTCTAAAATAAGAATTAAACAGTTTATAAAGATTGCTATTTTAACTATGAAATGTGCGGAATGTGTTGTACCCCTCAGTCCCACATGTTGTTTTTGCATGCATATATACTTACACTTTAACTCTTGCAAGTCTCATTACTTGATGAAGCCTGATAAAACCAGAACACTGGTTTTATTGATGATACTGATTTTAAAAATGAAGGGATATTAACTGAAATTTTTAAAAATTGAGATCAATTTATGACATACTTGAAGAAATCTAGCAAATCTTAGTTACTTTAGTGTATCCTACTCGGCATAACTCATTCTGTAATTCGATAATATTTGCAGTTTTTAAATCCCTATGTTCTGAATCTTGTAAAACTGAAAGTTTACAAAGTAGGTATACATGATTATTACATCAAGCTCTCAGGGTTCTTGCCCCCTTCTTTCAATTTTATCTTTGACCCAACCCTAATTATTTTATAGTATACTCTACTCACACTTCTGTTTTGATTAGCTAATAACTATCACAAAATGTGGCTCTTCAGCCATCTGTTGAGAACTTGCTACTCATTCTTCCATACATAATAGAGAGGGTGCAAGTCTGTCATTTTCAAAAGTGCTAAAGTAGGGGTTCAGAATGACAGTATTGGTTCGGTACAGGTATACATGCTGTACAAAAATTATGCTGAAGTTAAAAATGGCAAAATATCAGCTAAACTACAGGCAGGCAAGCTGTTTAGTATAGAGAGGCATACTAGTCCAGAGTAAGTGCTTAATGTAACCTCTCCCTGGCCCAGGCTAGCCTGATCTTGGAAGATCTTGATTAGTATTTGGATGGGAGACCACCAGGGAAGTCCAGGGCTGCTATGCAGAGGCAGGCAATAGAATTCCACCTCTTGCCTTGAAAACACTAAAGGTAAGAGTTAGGTTGCAACTTGACAGTACTTTCCAACACCACCCTTAATTTTCACAGCTTAATGAGCAATGTGTGCTTTGGCTTTATTAAATTAATAATGAACATCTTTATTTTTCTAGTTGGGTTGGATGCTGCTGGAAAAACAACTATACTGTACAAACTGAAGTTAGGGGAGATTGTCACTACAATTCCCACAATTGGTAAGAAAATAATGAATCCTTAACACTGTCGTGGTGTTGTTGTTTTCATTTATGAATGGCAGGACAGAAATTACTTGAGCAGGTTTATGCAAAATATGTTAGAGTAAAAGTCCAAGAGTTTGTTCCATACTATGGTTTGGATTCAGTGACTCTCTTCTGAGTAAGTAAGGAGACTTTCTCTTGGGGAGGGGGACATTGCCTGTGAGGGCAGATTTACTGAAATCAGAGCAATGCTACTGACTAAAATCCAATATAGAAAGAAGTATTTATTGACGAGCATATAGATTTTCTAAGATGGATTTTCTAGAGCTTGATTGGGGGGGGGGGTGGCCATTTATAAATGAAGCCATAATTACAGCTCTTTAACAATTCACTTTATTAGTCTTAGAGCCTATTGTTCTTTTTAGAAATTTTAGAACAGCTCCATTGTCCTGTCTACTAAGTTCTGGTTGGGGTTGCTCCTGACTAGTGTCAACAGTACAATTGCATTGAGTGCTTACTGGTCCTGCTTGTTATAATGATTTGTGTGTGTGTGTTTTCTCTTCAGGTTTTAATGTGGAAACAGTAGAATATAAGAACATCTGTTTCACAGTTTGGGATGTTGGTGGTCAAGATAAAATCCGACCACTTTGGAGGCATTATTTTCAGAACACACAGGTAAGACTACCTACTTGATAATCTGTTACAAAGCAATAATGCCTACGAAAAGCATTATTCATAATATTTCTATCCTGTCTCTTCAGAATCTTGCCTGAGGTGGATGAAAACTATAAATATGGCTTAAAACAAGGTTTATGCTAGAATGTTTAGAGTATTTTATCTTTTTCAGGGCAGTCTTCTCATTGGCACTAACTAACTGGTGTTCGTTGCTTGTTAGCTCTGCTTCATAACATAGGAAGGTTCAGTGACCAATACGTTGGATTTTAAAAGGCAATTGAATAAGTTGTGAATTTGACTAGTGTCAGAATCATGATTTCATTTTGAGCTACCTTGCAATATGTAAGTTTTATATACTTTTCTGTGTACTGATAAAATCATTTGTGTGGAAAAAGTTTCTTGTGTTGGCAGAAGAACAAAAACCTGTCCTTCATGAATCTTGCTAGGGGAGCAATCTGCAAGGTGGGATTACCACAGAAAAATGCTCACATCGTTTCCTAATGAATTCCCTTTCCAAGAAGGAGGGAACACTAATCAATGCGATCATGGTAGTTTTGCAGAATTGTCACAACTATCCTGTAAAAAGCTTTCCTGAAAAGTCTAGCTGCAAGGATGAATATGTGGGGGGAAAGGTATTCCCAGAAGTAGATGGGGCTTGTGTTTTATTTAGCTTTTAAAGGTAAAATAACCAAGCATCTGGAAGCAAGCCCGAAGCTAATACAGATATGCCCAAAACACCTTGAGCCATGAGGGAAGTATTTCAGTATAAATAAATAAATTGGTATGCTTTTTGCAACCCTTCAATAAATGAGCTGCAGAGTTCTGCACTAGGTAGATCTTCCAAACAGTCTCCAGGGTCAACGGCATACAGAATATGTTGTCAAATCCAATCTGGAAGCTAACCAAAGCATAGATGACATTGACATGATCCCAGTTGGAAGAATCGTCCCAGCTATCTTGTAGAAAGCTTTCCTGAAAGCTGTGAAAAGTTCTGCAGGACACCCAGGTGGTGAACTTGTTCACTTGGGAAGAGTGTGACCCTACTCAAAGCAGAAAACACTCAAATAACTGTATGTGCTAACCATAATTTCTGTCTTGCCTGGATTCAGTTTGTCCACTTGCCCTCATCAAGCCCATTATTGCATCCAGGCACTGGCTTAGCTTGCTCCCTGCTGCTCCTTGATCAGATCATCTTGGTAGTCTTAGGGCTGGTGATGGACAAGAAGCTTACCTGCCTTTGTGCATGCCAGCTAAAGGTGAAAAGCAATACAGTGTTAAATGCTTTCATCCCATTCATGGGGAGCAGATCACACATCTGTGCTCTAAATTTGTGTGGTGCTGATTTGCTTCAAAGTGAAATATGGCTCCATATTGTGCAATTCTGTAATGCCATCTGCTGAACCCAACCCCACACTGTTTTCTTTGATAAACTTGACTCCATGCCCTTTATTGCAGCCACAGGATGTTCAATACTTCAGTAGCCCCATACATGTAGTACCACGTATGTTCAATCTGTTCTTCACAGGTTATGTAAATAGAAACCTGGATTTGGGGGGATGTATTGATTGTGCTCTTGTACCCTAACATCTGATTAGGATGCAAGTCCCTGGCATTTACAGATTATAAACACCAGTTAAAATGCTGTGCCCCTTGAAAGAAAGAAATTCCACAGTGCTCTGTGGGGCCTGCAGACCTAGTCAGCTTAATGGAATTAACAGGCAACTAACACTGTTGTACCTCAGTGCTCTCTGTGTAGTAGAACCATCTCCTTGTAAATTAGCAAGGAATTACAAGCAATTAAAATGACAAGGAAGAGTGAGCACAAATGGTAAAAAACCTGGGCAAACATAGCTTGGAACAATTAAAAGCCTACACTGAGTTGGTAGTTTCTTCACAATGCCAACTAACAGAGCTGATTTGTGAGGAGCAGTGGTCGTTAACAGCCAAGTCCTTGTATCGGTATAGAAATACTCATGGTGGCCTGCTGCTACAGCTTTGTAGATAGTTTTGCAAATTGAATTGCTCGCCTTCACTTTAACTGAGATAAAAGTGGAAATAATATTGCTTTCCATTCTAATCTGTAGTATGTTACTGCTCCATTAAAAATACTGAGCATGAATCTTCTGTTAACAGCCCACTTAGCTATTCTAAGGATAGGTCCACTGTGATGGAACTGCTCACATGGAATTCCAATCTGGAGTGGCGAGTGAGGCTTGATCCTATCCCTCCCCTTGAAATGTTTACGTTTCAAGGCTTTTTCTGAGGGCCAAAAGTTTTTTTAATGGTGATAGTGCCTGTAGATTTTACTTCAGCTGTATTGCAGATATGTATTTCTCATTGAGCTTGCTTAACACTTTCTTTTCAGGGTCTCATATTTGTGGTAGATAGCAATGACAGGGAGAGAATTCAGGAAGCAGCAGAAGAGCTGCAAAAAATGGTAACTATGACTTTTGATCTGAATTTAAATGCCTTCTTTGCCTGATCATGAAAAGGAATTACCACTTATAAAGGTGTGACAAATAATAGGAGGTATGGAAGACTTAATTTACCCATATATCAGATCCTATGAAGATTTACTGTTGAGTCCTAATTTTTTGTACTGTGCTGAGGCCAAATCGTACAAGTCTTCTCAGAACATTTCTGTTCAGTAAAACCTTCTTGAAGCCATTTGTTTAATTTTCTTCTTGAATGGTCTTCACTACTAACATGTACTAATGGGTTCTCGGAAATTTAGTCAATTACCTATTGTAAATGGGGAAGGGGGCTGTTGTTGCCATCCTTTCCCTCTTACTGATTTGTAGTTTGGTTGTAAGTAACTATAAAAAGGAAAATTAACTTAATGGTTTTTTTCCACCAGCTTCAGGAAGATGAATTGAGAGATGCAGTGCTGCTGCTCTTTGCAAACAAACAAGACTTGCCAAATGCCATGGCAATCAGTGAAATGACAGACAAACTAGGCCTTCAGACCCTGCGCAACAGAACTGTAAGTAAAACTTCTTAATGAAAAGTATGTCAGTGTGTGGTATTCTCTTGCTTTGATATGTTTAAGTTCATCTATAGTACTATACAAAAACTTGAAAGTTGTAGTAGTTATAGCTGCTACCTCTCACGGTAATCCTCTGTGTGTATATGACGTGTGGGATGGAGCGAATTACTGCTATGCTATTAATTTTTTTGAAGATGTTAGAACATTATATTATGTAGGACATTGCCAAACTCGGTAGGGTCACCTCCCATCTCGTATTCCGTTTGTCACTTGATTGGACCAGGTAGTGCATTGTCTGGACACTTTTCCTTTGTGCTGAACAGCAGCATTGGGGGGGGGGGGGGCTTAATTTCAAAACTTAAAAGGTTTTAGCGGGAGGTTTCATGTGCCTAGGTCACCCTTTTCCATCTATCCCTCTGATTGGCTTGTGTACTGTGAGCTAGCACATGTCTTCCATCAGAGATTTCTTTCTTTGAAGTTGAATATTGTGTGGTTAAAGTTATGGTGCATTAAAAAAAAGTTTATAATGTGGACACCCCCAAATTGGGCTCCCATTGGTCTTCCAAAAGTTCTACACCTGTTTGTCTTTAGTAACATCAGAATATCTGTTCCTGGACATGCTCTTATTTTCAGAGTAGTCTTGCATGCTAATGGAAATATGGAAATGCTTTCTTGATTTTTTTCGTAGCAAATTCTTAATCATGTTTAAAAGTGGTGGCACAGTATTAAACATTTCATGTTATTCCTTCCCTTCTCAACAGTGGTATGTCCAGGCTACCTGTGCTACACAAGGAACTGGTCTGTATGAGGGACTTGACTGGCTGTCAAATGAGCTTTCAAAACGCTAACCGAAACTGGAAAACTTTCACACCGGGACATGTTTGATATAAGTGGTCTAGGCTTGTTACAACAAAATTAGTTTGCATCTTGGTTATTATACCGTATCTGGAACTGATTTGGGCAGGATATTACAGCATTTTGACTTATTTTGTTGCCAATTATTGTTTACCAAGATATATGTTGCCAAGGTAACAATATACTTGGGTTAAAAAAAAACCTCCTTAATTTGGAAAACAAGTGTATCTTCTGATTTTTACTTCTACTGTTAGCCGAAATGCCTGAATATAGTTGTGACTTTTGAAATCTGTTTGAATGCTTCTTGAGCCCCAATTAAATTAAGTATGTTTTAGGGATTTCCCCCCCATTTTCTTTAAGTTACTGATATTTCCATTCCTTAGACAGTCTGCTGACTTAATCTAGCATTCCATTTATATTTATTTCTCTCCCTCATAACACACTTCCTAATGTTCCAGTGAGGAAAATGCTCTAAAACACTATTCAAATCTTCTGCACTGAGGAACATTTTATTAACCTTTTGGATTCTGTAAGCCCATTTTTGCCTCTGTGTGACTTGAATCTGATTGGTAGAATATTTCTGTGCTGGTTGCAACGAGCTTGTTGAGGTTTTTAATATTCAGCAGATTGTCTTCCTTTATATTGTATCTTTTTGTTGCATGTTGCTTTTTGGTATCAGCCTGTTTTGCCCAGTGTATAATAGTTCTTCGGAAGTTTTACTGTTTATTGGTGAACATATCTTCATAAAGACAGATTTTTGGAAAATTCTTAAAGACTCAATGGATTAATTTCTTCATAACCTACTCAGAATTATTCCTAATAAATGATACAGATGTATAGCTTTGTGTATGCTCCTTGAATCTTAAGTTTGTGGAACTGATAATATGAATGTGTGACAGAATTATTCTTTTTCAATAAACGGAGTTTTTTCTGTACCTTGAACACACACAAAATCTGAATAGCCTTTGAACTGTTTTCAATTTGGCAAAAAATTAAGATGGGCAGTTAAACTTATGTACAGTGTAGCTGGTTAATCATCAAGGCTAAAATCCTGTAAGTGTTTTGATGCTGTAAATCTAAATCCTTTTAAGATGTCCAGATATGAAACTACTAACAGTAAAAATTGTAATAAAGTACAAACTGCCCAAAGAGTGTGTCTGTTTCATGCTTAATTTGAGAAGGCATGATTTGCTAGAGAAAGTTTTCCTGTGTTTTTGTGCTTGGAAAACCTAAATTTGGCATGCCTTCTAGTAGTGCCCATCTACAGATGAAAAAATGGGGAGCCTCATTTGGATGCACCTTTCTCTAAAAACAATTTTTCACTTTGTCTTACCCCAAACAATTTAAACAAAACACAAGTACTGCTTTTCTTTTAATTGACACCCTAAATTTAAATTGCAGAGGCATAACAAATGATATTAAATTTTCTTTGGCCAAGAGAGTTTTATGGCACATTGTTTTGAAAAATTATGGCTATATTTACTTTGAAAAGCAGCGTCTGTACTGGATAATGTTTCTACATTGATAAAGTCAGTGAGCTTTTTTTGAAAGAGCAGGTATTAATACAGCAACCTGTTAGGTCTCATGGCTGCTGACCAATGCATATAGCATAAGAACATAAGGGCCTGCTGGATCAGACTGGTAATTCAGCTACTCCAGGCTCTTGTTCAACACAGTAGCCAACTAGTTTCTCTGGAGGCCAAACAGGGTGTAGGGGCTAAGGCCCACCCCTGCTGCTGCCGCCTCTCAGCACTGGTACTCAGGTTTGCTTCCTTGGAAATGAAGGATCCCTTCATTCACAATGGCTAGTAGCTATTGATAGTTCTTCCACAGATCTAACCCCCTTTAAAGGTATCTATTATTGTGGTCATTACTACCTCCCTGGCAGTGAATTCCACATTTTAATTATTGAGTAAAGAAGCGTTTCCTTATGTATGTTCTGAACCTACTTCCCAACAATTTGAGTGCCCCCCCAAGTTTTAATATTATAGAGAGAGCTTTTTCTCCCTCTTTGATTTTTTCAAACCCATGCATAATTTTATAAGCTTCTGTCATGCCTCCCATTAGCAGCCTTTTTTCTAAACTGAAAAGTCCCATACTCTCCAACCTGTTATTGTAGAAAAGGTGTGCCAGTCTTGGTTGCGCCCCATACCTTTTCCAGTTCTGCAGTGTCCTTTCTGAGACACCACAAGAAGAACTGCATGCAGTATGGCCATTTTATTTTCAATCCCTTTCCTAATACCTAGTATGAAGTTTGCATTTCTCATTGCTACCGGCCTGCCACACACTGGGCCAACATTTTCGTTGAGCTTTCCAGAGCAAAACCATTATCTCTTTCAATGTTAGTCTCAGCCAGTTCAGAACATGTCTTAGGTTAACTGGCCTGTAATTTTCTTGCCAATTTTAGTGGCACGTTAGTAAATCGACAATTTTATATTTGAGTTCTTGAAGGACCCTCAGGTGTATGTTATCTGGATCTGTAGACTTACTGGTTGTCAGTTTGCCTAATAGTCATTTAAACTTCATCTCTCATCTCAATATGAAAGACACACTTTCTAACAACAGTGGCTCTGGCATAGATATGTGCCCCATATTTTTTGTAGTTGAAACAAAGAATGCAAAGTGATGTAAAGAATTTATTCATTTTCTCTGCCATTTCCCATCTTCCTTAAGCAATCCTTCCATTCCTTTGTCATCCAAAGACCCAATTGTCTTCCTAGTGAGTTTTCTGCTCTTAATATGTTTGAAGAAATACTTTTGTCTTAACGTTTTTGGCCATCAGCTCCTCAGATTCTCTTTTTGCTCACCGTATTGTCAACTTACATGTACACATGACACACTTTGCAAAGCACTGGGTAGTCCAAAAAACCCTATTGGCATTCTAACTTCAAAGCTGCTTTGGTGGTTTAAGTGTGTTAAGGGTATGAAAAGGTCCTTACCTGAAACCATGTAGAATCCTGCACTTAGGAAGTTAATGTAGTATAGTTAAACTTCCTTACTCAGTGCTGGGCTCACACAGCAGCTTTGTCTGTCTTGTTTAAAGATTTGGTCATCTCCCCACCCTAACTCCTATAATTAATTCCCTCATGCACTTTCTGAAGTTTTACTTCTGAGTAACTCTGCTTACACCTGGGATATGTAGCTCCTCCCCCAAGCTCCATCAGATGACTTACCTCAGTCAGCAAAAGCAAGACCCCTTCACCCTTTGGACTGTGTTTGGATTTTGACTTCTGGATTTGCCCCTGAATCTGTTCTTGCTGCCAAACTGCTTACTCGATATTTGACCTGGGAGCTGGACTCTGGCCACGCTGAGCCAGTTGTGCCTACAACTCGTCTTGCACACACTTCAGCTGACCTGCCCTGTGCCTAACATGTTCCAGGACAGTTTGCTTCCACCTCTTACTTCATTTCCCTCCACGGAATGGAAGGTGCCACTGCTGCACAGGAGGATTTCGCTGCAGAGACCCAAGTGCTCCAGGAACAGGTATTCATCTCCCCAATGCTGTAGCTGCACTCCAGCAGCAAGATGCTGCTCTTCACAATGCACCTCCTGTGCCTGTTCACCCCCCCCCCCAAGCATTAAATGGCCAGCCCCAAGCCGGCTTGGGCCATGCAGCTTGAGCCATTTTGTCAGATCCAGCGGTACTGCAGCAACCCTAGACAATTCCTGGTCCCCGTGAAACTCCACCTACCAGACACACTGGCTATTGGTGTATGCCATGATCGACTCTGGGGGCTCTTGTTGCTTTATGGAGTCAAAGTTTGCCAACCAATACCAGGTACCTCTGCCTCAACTCTGCCAACTCTGGTGGAGGCTATCTATGGCTGCTTGTTACGTTCAGGCCCAGTCACCAGGGATACCCAGCCTCTGACCTTGCTGATTCAACAGGAGCAGATGTTTTGATGTGGTGAACATGCCTTGTTTCCTGATAGTGTCATGACTAGCACTTCATGATCCCATCATTGGGTGGACCCAGCAAAAGATTCAGTACCAAGACCTATGCCCACATCAGAACCAACCAGCTGTATCTCACTCTTCCTGATAAATGTGCAGACTACTGGGATGTGTTTGAAGAGAAGGGATCTGACCAGTTGCCACCTCACCAGCCTTATGATTATGCCACCGACATTGTCTCAGGCGCACCCCTACCAGCTGGGTGCCTATATTCATTATCGGAACCTGAGCTGGCTGCATGCCAAGATTTTCTAAGAATCTACAGCAAGGGTTAATTTGCCCCTCGACCTCTCCAAACTTGGCTTTCATGGTATTAATCAAAAAGAAAAGTGGGGAATTAAGGCTTTGCAATGACTACTGCGTTTTGGACAAAATCACCATTGGGGACCGTTATCCATTGTCCTTAAACCCTGAATTCTTGGAACATCTATGGGGAGCTAAGCTGGACCTCCGAGTGGTTATAACCTTGTATGCATCCGACAGGGGGATGAGTGGAAAACAGCATTCAGCACAGGGTATTTGAGTGTTTAGTGATGCCTTTTTGGCTTTCTGATGGCTTTGTTCCAGCGATTTATGAACAATAGTTTGTCATAATTTTTCTTGCTGACATACTGACTTACTCTAGGAACCTGGCAAAACACACCAGACATGTACATGTGGTATTTCAGAGACTACGACAGCATGGCCTCTTTGCCAAACTGGAAAGTGCGCATTTGATTTATAGTCAGTAGAATTCCTGCGTAACCTAATCTCTCAAGGAATTAAAATGGACACCAAAAAAGTTGAAGCTGTACTTTCTTGGCAGGCCCCACGCACTTGTAAAGATGTCCAGCGTTTCCTAGGCTTTGCCAATTATTACTGGCAATTCATCCAAAAATTTGCCTCCTTAACAGTACCCTTAATGAGACTCCTGTGGCCCCAAGAGCCTTTCTGATGGACACCTGAGGCTGAAAAAACATTCCAAAGCCTCAGTCCCCCTGTACTATCCACATCCTTGTCTATCCTTCACAGTGGAAACCAATACCTCCAGCACAGCAATTGGGGCCGTGCTCTCCCAGCAAGAAGCATACACAAATGCATTACATCACTGTGCATATTATTTCTGCCAACTCACTCCAGTGGAGAGAAATTATACTATTTGGGACAAGAACTGCTTGCTATCAAGGCTGTGTTTGAAGTCTGGTGGCATCATCTGGAAGGAGGTCGATATCCAATGCAGGTGCACACAGACCACCGTAACCTAGAACACCTGCAGATAGCCAGACAGTTGAACCAGAGACAGATCCGCTGGTCCCTATTCTTCTCCAGATTCAACATACATTCCCAGCTAACAAAGCAAGCAGATGCCCTTTTCCAAAAGCTGGAATATGCCACCTCCCCAACAGAGGAGCAACCAATAGCCATGATCTTGCCCCCTGAAACATTTGCTGCCACTCAAAGACTGAATACGGAATCAACAAGAACCATTTGCCCAAAAGCACCTCCAAAGCTTCTAGGACCTGAGACAAAATAGGCAAGCTGAGTTTGCTGAAGACTAAGATATTCTTACCCACCGGGGCCAAGTCTATGTGTCACCAGGGCCACTGAAGGTGGAGGTGCTACAATTAATCCATTATGCTAAACCCACTGGACACTTTGGGCTTCATAAAACAGTACATCTCTTGACCTGCAAGTTCTCATGGCCCGAGTCCAAAGTGTTGTGGCTCTGTATGTGGATTCTTGTGAAACCTGTAGGCAGACAAAGGATCTTCCTGGCAGGCCATCCAGAATATTACCACCTCTGCCTACTTCCACAGGACCCTTTAGTCTCCCTGGACTTCATCACCGATTTGCCATGTTCAAAGGATCACACAGGTATCCCAGTAACGGTAGACCTTCATGCCCCTGACTTATGCCAATTTCATCATCTGTACCTGCAGAAACCTGGCCCATCAGATGGAGGAGGCCCTGGGGGAGGGGTGTTGTGGGTTGGCCAGGCAGTTAACCCTGAAGAGGCAGAGGACTCTTCAGAAGACAAATGGGCATATGATGGTGGTCCCAGCGCACAGCCAGTCACAGCCAGCCTGCTACAGATAGTTACTTTTGCCCTGCCAAATAATAATTCACAGCCTGATAGCAGCATCCCACCACCCATCTTGCCCCACCATCTCCAGAATAGTTGGAATGTAGATGGAGGAGGGTTCAACATGAGATGCTGGAAAGAAGGCGGAGTGTGTGATTAACAGCCCAGAAAGTGGATCCAGGACAGCACTGGATCCAGACAGTGATGGGTGCGCACACACCTTCATGGTACAACCCAGATGCAAGATGAACGTCTCCATTATAAAGGGGGGAGAAAGGGGGGAGACTGGCCATGGAAGGAAGATGTCATCTTACTGCTGACCTTGCTCCCGCTAACTGCCCTGTGACTCTGACTTCTAGATTTGTCCCCAAACCTGTTCTTGCTGCCAAACTGCTTACTCCATGTTTGACTTGGGAGCTGGACTCTGACCACACTGCGCCAGTTGTGCCCACGTCTCATCTTGCTCACACTCCAGCTCAGCTGACCGACCCTATGCCTAGTGTGTTCCAGGACACCTTCTCCCCCTAGGACCATGTGCTTGTAACAAGCTGCAGAAACAGTTAAAACCAAAAATTTCACAACCACCAGCCCCAATCAAAAAGACACCCACTTATTCCCCTTTTGCCTCTTGCATCAGTTCCATGATTAACTCCCTCAATTAGTGGCTCAATTGACACACTGTTTTGCTCACTCCACAAGCCATTTTCTCTGGAATTTCATCACCATCCTACAATCAGGACAATTATCTAAGCAATGTGAATGTGATAGCTGACTTTATTCATTGCAATGGGTATCCTGTGTTTTTTCCAGGCACCTGGAATATCCCCATATATTATGACTTCTCTATTCACTGTTTCTGACTCATCTCTCTGTTACCTGGAATGATAGTTTAATAATCAGTGGGAGCTTAGCAAGAAGGGGGTAACTAGGGGATCTCCGTCGTTTACAGAGATTGTTCCCTGAGAGCTCTCAAATAAACAGACAGCGCTACTACAGGAAAGGTTTTTTTATTATAAAAAGAAATAAAGAGCAAAACATACACACAAAGAACACGGGGGAACACAGAAACTGTCTATGAGGGAAAATAACAGAGTAGCAGGGAAAGGCGATATTTACCAAGTCTTGGAGAAGCAAGGCCTGCAGAAGGCAGTGAAACAGCCAGCATTTCCCGGAGAGAAGGAAGAAACCCACAGAGAGCAGGGGTGCGATGTTTAGCACTCAGAACATTTACACACTGCATGGGGCAGAGCGAATCCAGTTATAGGAAAAATTAGCCCTAAGGCAGTCAGACATGTGTGTCCCTACCACAGTACCTTGATTAGATTTCCCAGGGTGGACAAAGACCTAGGGAAACTCAGGACAGTTTGAATGAGTGTTGCTAATGGCGCTTGATGAGATTGTCTGATGTAAACTAAGTGTTAATGTTCTCTCTCTTTATCCTAACATAAGTCTTTATTTTTAAACCAAAACAAAGAAAACAACAAAAAACAAACAAACATATAAATGCGGGGGGGGGGGGCGACTTGCCTCCTTGTACAAAATAAAAACTAAACCTTGCGCCTTATTTATACATTTTTTCTTATCTGTTGAACCGTTTTAATCTTTTTACATTTCTTTTTTCAAAAACTGAAATGTAATTAAATTTCCTCAAATTTTAACCGTTCCTTCACTTTATCAGACAACATTGCTGTCCTTACACCAATATTATATATTTCCTTTATAACATACATTTAACAATCTATTTTTATTTCTACTTTACAGAATCATACTATTTATTTTTAAATCAAACTATCCTTTCATGTAAATATTTTTCTGATCTTCAACTTTAATCCTACATATTCTTGAAGTTTATTTTAACAGAAAAAAGACTTGTTATGCTTTCAAATTTGTAAACCATTCTCAATCTTATTCCTTTGTCTTCAACCATATTGATTCTTAATGTCTTACAAATATACCAGTATTCTTACTAACATTTAAAAGGAAGGAAGAGATATAATTTCCTAAACCTTTCTTCAAATTCTCTTCCCAGACCATTATATAACCATTATATAATTTACAGTTACTATTACTTTATTTAGTTAAGTACTGCCATAGCTCATCTTAAACAGTTAATCAGTTACTCATGAACCCAAAAGTCCCTATCGGAATCAAACAGTAGCCCTTGATTCTTCTCCTCTTTTTCTGCCTTATTTTTTTAATAGAATCATATATTTGTCTCCTCTCTTTGTATATAGAGAGGTTTTCTTTTATCTCTTCCCATCTGTATACAATCTTTGGGTTGTCTGAAGACCCCAAAAGTTTTTCTTTATTTTTTGTCAAATCTGTTTTTTTTTTTTTACCCTTTCAAAAACCTTGGGCCCTAACACAGCCAATAGCGCTATTGTTTCCTTCCATATAATTTCTTGCCGACTCTTTAGCCAAGAAGTTCCTTCTATAAGGTAAATCTTCTTGTTTGAGCTCCCGTTCTTGAATTTGTGTTTGTTGCAGCTGTGCATCTTCTCTCTTATTTTCAGGTTCAAACAAACTTCTCTGGTCCTTTTCACAGTTTTGCTCAAATAACTCTCTCACTGCCCGGTGGACTTCCCGATAAATTGTATCAACTAACATCTCTTGAAATTGTTTCCAAGAAATTTGTGTCTCTTGTATATCTTCAACATTTTCAACACTATCTGGAGCTTTACACACCATTTGGGATTCCATTTCTTAACCCCACAGAGTCAATAACCTCAAGGTTTGTGTTTCCTCCAAATCTTACGCAGCTGACCACAGTTTCAAAGTGCCTAGAAGTAATCCTTAGTCGTGTTTTTCAAAGTTCCTTTAAGTCCATCTCAATCAGGGGAAAAAAAATAATGCTTGGAATTCAAATACTTCCCTTGATTGTTCCAGTAGAAAATTTTTCCAGTTGGTCTAATAGCTTTAATAAAGTCCTCTCAATAGCAGTTAGATTCTCGGATGTTTCTTTAGTAAGTACTCTCCATTGAATGTGCTCTTCCTAGCCTTGCATCTCTTTAAATTCAGAGTGCGAGACTCCTGAACTTAGCCACCGAAGCTGGGGGGGGGGGGGGGGGGGGGGACTTCCCATCCTGGATTTAAGTCTCTTTAAAATTGTAAGGCTTGGCGAGCCAATGTTTACGAGGGTAATAAAGCTGTCTTTTGAACAATGTTACCTACTCACGGTCTTTTCAAGCTTTTCTTAGGCTGTTGTTTCTGACTCCCCCCCCCCCCCCCCCCCCCCCCCGTCCAGTAGCAACAGCTTCAACTCACATAGTGAGTTTCTTTATTCGCTTGGTGCTTCGGGCAAGGCTCGGCTGGCCCCCGTTGTTGCCACTAAATGGGGGTGTCAAGTTGAAGCCCCTTGCTCCCAACTCTCTCCCCAAGGGTTGGTGGTGTCTCACTTGCGTAGAGACCCCTAACCAAAAGCGATAAAGCCGGCACAGTAGGACAGCGAACTCTCTGCTGTGTCTGTAGCACCGTGCTACAGCCGGAACACCTAATGTTCTCTTGACCCTTGAATACAGGATGGGAGAGGCTATCGGGTTATATGACTAGCCTGTTAATTAGGGAGAATGGGCAAAAGGAAGCATGACCAGGTGTAATGAGGTCACATCAAGGTGGGGGTATTGCCTTTCCTGATAAACCCACTGTTGAGATTAAATATCTCTTTTAGGGTGGGAAGGAGAGCTATTAGCAAGTCAGCTACCAAGTCACCTACCCAAAATTGTTTCCCAGGCTTGTCTCTGACTAGCATCCATTTTGTTTGTTTCCAGCTCCATCTTGGTTCCACTTCTGTGCCAGGTTGACCAGTACACATATGATTTTGAGGGTGATAAAGATGGATGTCTTGCATAAGTCTGCCCTTACACAGGAGGGATCTGGCTGAACAATAATTTGCATGTGGATCTCCCTAAACTCTACCATTATAAACTTTTGGAGCATACTTCATCTGTTCCACATCTGATTCTGAATAATGAGAGCATTAAATCATAGCTAAATACAATACTTTGTTGAATGTGATAGGGCTAGTTAACATAGTTGAGTGACTTTCCTGAATCTAGCCTTCCATATGATGCAACTCAAGTCTGCAGATCATGTGCTTTGGTAAGCAGACTATTCAAAAGGCATCACAGCATGAGATAAACCCTGTTAATTCATCCTATTGTACATCCCATAGCACAGAATAGTATGAAAACTTATACAGTTATTTTGACCAATGGTGTCCCAAACTGGGTATGTGTGGAGGGGATGCTCCTGTGTAGTGACACATGATTAAGCTCATTAGTGCTTTTCATACCTTTATGCTGGAAAAATGCCAAAGAAATGCTTTAAAAGGTAGCTCAAAAGCTGAAGTGATTTACAACTTTTCCTTTAAGGAGAAGTTTTGACTAGAAGACTATGCTGAACTACTCCCTTCAAGTTTCCTATGCTTTGGTTTCTCCTAGAAAAGGAACATGGGTTAGGAAAAGCACCTGGAGTGAAGCCATCAGCTAAGCAGCACAGAGGAAAATTGTATAAAAGCTTCCTAAGAAAAGCCTAAAGCTTATCTGTCATCTTTCACAGGATTTTCTAAATACATGAGCTGCTCTGCAGCAGCAGGTGGGCTACCTGTAGAAACCCAGTTGAAGAGGAGTAGTTTCCATGGTAAAATGGATACTAAATCTTTACTTCAGTACACCTCTGATCTTTCTGTAGATTTTTTTATGCTATTAAAGGTTTCTGAAACTAACTGTAGATTTAATAGAAAATACATTATTTCCCTCTTCAGTAGATCTTCAGTGTGGGGGATGACTTTACAGCTTAGATTGGGAGTTATCTGTGTGTATTATTCACCTTTTTATTTCTGCATGGATTTTTTTTTACTGGAAAAAACACTTGGATGATTGATAATTCAGCTAGCAAATATTGCCCCTGGTTCTTTCCCCCTGGGTGGGATGTTCTCTCAAGAAAATTGGAAAGCAGGACTATTATTAATGGTGGCAAGTTATAAACTTAAAAGGAAATATTGCAATTTAACAGGCTGGTATAGGTGTGTTCTAGCAGGTAGTACAGGACATAATTATTAACTTTAAATGAGAGACCCAGATTTAAATACCTGTGCAGTTCAAAAAGCTTATATGACCTTGGGTTACTCTCAACCTAACTTACAAGACTGTTGTGAGGATAAGCACTTGTATAGTTTTTTCACTTAAAAACAGGGATCATGCTATAGGTCATCAATAGGGGCTAAGCGGTCTGGATGGACAGCATGCCTGGCAAACTTGCAAGTTGTAACTGCCAAGTAGCTCTCGGTGCCCTAGGGAAATGGGAACTGAAAGCAGGGTGCAGCTACAGCCATTACAAGGCTGCTGGAAAACTAGCAAGATGTGGCCTAAGACCCTAACGGTAACAAATGCCAAGAAATTAACTCCATGACATTTGAAGAACAGGGCACATTGGGTCATAATTTAAGGTCCTAATGTCACAGGTCAAGAGGTATGCAATTAAATCCACACGGTCGTCTCCCTTAATGAACTCTCTAGAGCTGGAATACTTGGGCTAAACAGACCCATTTCTTGGTATCAGTTCCCCATGTAGAGAATAAAAATAGCACTTTACCTAACAAGCTGATAATGCAATACACTTGTTCACATTTTAAAATGGAACTGCAGAAGTAATAAATGCAGAGCTCAGAAAACTTCTGACTAAACAGTCATTACCTTCCCCCCTCACACTACCTGATTTTCACATTACAATAAAGAAACTGAGCTTCAGATGCATCTTCCAGTTTGCACAATGGAAGGTCATTTGCCAGGTCAATTCAGACATCACTCTCAACAGCAACAGGACCCCTCAGGAAAAATTACTTTTGAATCAGAAGTTGGTGTTGGTATTTTGACAAAACGGTTACTGAGCAACATATCCTAACCTTGCTACTCAGTTTAAATTTGCAATGATTTAACAGCAAACACAGGCAACTCCAGTTAAAGGATGGCTGCTGACCCACAGAACTTCTGTTCAGAATTCGTATCCTTCCTAGAGATCTTGGAATATAATGGTGCTTCTGGGATTTGAAGGACATCTAATTCTAACAGTAATAATAAGCAACATGTTTCTCACCTCATTATTGCAAGCAAGAAACAGAATACTGGTTAGCTTCTCTGTGATGATATAATGCAGCAATTACAGACTGTTTTTCCTTTTTCAAGATAGGAGAGGTTCTGAAGCAAAGCTAGAAATGTATAAACAGCTGTTTTGTTTGTGTGGCACCTACTTCTGTTGGAAAGTAGAAAGAACTTAATCAGTTTCTTAAAAGTTTTCTGCTAACTGGACCAACTCTGTTAAACAGGTGCACTGACAATTTTTATAATACAAATTAGTATTCGTGCCATTAAGCAACATGACAGAGCACTTCAAAAATACAATGCAATCCGATGCACACTTACACAGTGGCGCTTCTGAGGAGCAGAAAAGTAGACCACTCCCACGTGACCATTAATGGAATATTACATACACATATGTGCGCTAATGCTTCATGCACCTGACTGGGCGCAGGCTCACAAAAGCTTTTGCCACAAGACCGTTTTTATTGCAACGTATTAACATGGCAACCACTCTGGAAATGATCACCAATATGCATTATTATGCAATTCTGTGCTTTGGTATTGCAAGAACAAATCTATGTTAACATCCAAAACCCTGTAGCTTGTTTAATAGGGCAGCATTCCCATCTTATTACTATTTCTTTTATACTGGTAAATACAATGCTTGCAAACCTCATGTACACATCAAAACCACATGCAGAGAGTTCTACCACATTTTTCTCTATAGCAGGTGAACAGTATCTAAACTATTTCTGAACAGTGCATTTCATGTGCGTAGACATCATTTATTCTATGAAAGATATTCTACTTTAAAATTGAAAAAAATGTGTTAAAAACATGAGAACTAGAAAGGTAATTAAATACAACGATAAGTGAGTTAATAATTCTAGCTGTGGGGTGATACTGTTTACATATTTGAGACAAAGCAGGAGGACTGATTATTGAAGATCTTTGAAGATCTGTTAGCATATTAAAAAAACCCAACAGAGATAAAGACATGATTTTTATTTAAGCACACCAATTTTGTGTTACATTAAGTAGCTGCAAAACATGAGAGAAGGCAGTTGCCAATTTTTTGGAATGTGAAATTTAATGTGGATGGTTTATAGTAGTGGCTTACATGTAAATAGTTGGGCAGCTTATCAGAGTACCTTCTCAAAAAGTAACAACAGACTGAGTGGGCACACTACTTACTGAAAATACCAAAACTCTCTTACCTGTACCAATTTGTATAAAAAGAGCTATGTGGCCCATCATATTAGACTACAATTTAAACAAAAATGCTCTTAATCACCATGTAAAAACCACCCGAAAAATAAGGATAATACAATTTAAATCATCATTAAACATTGACCGCTTTGCTTATCAGCATAAAAAAGGACCATTAATCAAAAGAGCAGTCTGGGTATAATCACAACCTGTTACAAGGAGCTGAAAAATCTGATATAATGTGTATGAACATTTTAATCTAATTTTTTTTGGTAAAAATTGATATTTAATCCAGAATTCAAGATGAATTCACCTAAATTTCCGAATTGAGAAAATCCCTTGCTTCAGAGAAAGGAATAGATGCCAAGAATTTAGCCTATTTCCACTTCAAATCACATATTAGTGCTATATGATCTGATGGATGTGAAACACTTGGTAAAGCTTGGTGAGTGGTTACTTCTTCATGACTTGGCAGTGGAATTACTTGTTCAACCTCCAGTGCACTTTCATCAATGAAGATGTAGTCCAAACATCCGTGAAAGCCACCAACATAATTAGTGTAGGCTGGTTCTCCACAAGCACTTTTAAGCCTAAGTGGATGGGTCAGAGACATTCTGCACGGCTTTTCTTCTCCATTTGAGCCCCAGTCCTCATGATCTTCAGCAATACTACCATTACTGACAAAACTATACATTCCAGTCGATGGTGTGCTATTAAAATCCCCACAGAAAATAATCGGCGTAGCAGGATACACATTGTGTGTTATATGCCTAATATGGAACAATGCTACTGCAGCCTGGATTAGACGGATGTTTCCACCTAAAGGCACAAGAAAATGAAGGATATTAGGTTTTGGGATTTTAAAAAATCACATCTGGTCAGAATTTGAGAGTTGGAATAACATTCAGTTTTAGACACTCATCCTCTAAATCCTAGAGTCCTGTCTTCTCCACTTGCAAATGTAGCAGCAAGGTACCAAGTAGGTGGAAGACATAACCAGAACTGGCCAGGACACACAGCCTACTCCGCTGCCTGCTCAGCAGTGCTACAGCAGCCATAGCCAGAACCAGCTGGGGATGTGCTGTCGGCTCCTCTGCTGCCCGCTGATGCAGGACACCAAGCAACACAGTAGCAAGGAGTGCTTCTTGGCCAGCTACCAGCCATGGGCAATGCCCCTTCAGCAGCAGGTGCAGGGACCCCACCTGTGGCCACGACCCAGAGCCCACTCTTTCTCCTCCCACTTTCACTGAACCGCAGGCAGTTGTTGTTGAACAGGCTGCAGCAAGGCACGCTAGTTAACCAAGGGCTGGATGCCATAGTTTTTACTGCACTTAATTTGTTCTAACGTGATATCTTTTCACAGTGCTCCATCCCCCATTCTAAGTCTGTTTCACCCCTTCTTTCCTCCAGTTAACTTAGTATCTTTTTCTATGTCACAATTACAAACCACAAAAACCAGAATATTAATTTCTTCTCCCTTGGGGGGGGGGGGGAGCACACATTCAGCCACTACCACCCCCCGCAACAATTTACTTCCTCATATGGCAAGAGTATCAAACTCCAGCCATATCAGAAGTCACACTATGCAAGATTATAACATTGCATTTGTATCTCACTAAAGGTAAAGGTTTCCCTTGCTCGAAAACCAGTCGAATCCGACTTTAGGGATGCAGTGCTCATCTCCGTTTCCAAGCCAAAGAGCCAGCGCTGTCCAATACTTTTCCGTGGTTATGTGGCCAGCATGACTAGACGCCTAGGCACATGGAATGCTGTTACCTTCCCACTGAAGTGGTACCTATTTATCTACTTGCAATTTCTTGCTTTCGAACTGCTAGCTTGGCAGCAGGTGGGACCAGAGACGGGAACTCACTCCGTCTTGCGGCACTCAGGTCTCGAACTGCTGAACTACCGACCTTCTGGTCCGCAGTTCAGCGTCTTAACCACTTGAGCCTCTGGAGTCCCTTGTATCTCACTACCCTACCCCAAAACAAACTTTCAGGATAGCTCATAAACTATAAATAGCAGAATTACCTTTTGGGTGCCAGTATAAGTGGGTGTTGGCAACACAAACCTTTCTGGAAGGATCACTTGTAGACTGAAGAACTGAAACCTACAAGAAACATTTAATGAATTGTCATATCATAGCTTTTTTTAGTATTTGACTACACTTCTGGGAACAAATCTGTGCCAGCTTAAGGGGCCAACTTCTACCTGTGACAGCTGCTCCTAAACAGTGGTGTTCCTTCTCCATGGCTCCTCACACTTTTGGACAGCACGGGTGAAATAAAGTTTTGCCCCTCCCAGGCAGAGATGTACAGTTTCTAGAAAGTTTAAAACCGGGGCGGGGGGGGGGGGGGGGCGGGGGGGCGGGATGGGTTTTTCCTGTTTCCCCCCCAGAAAAACCAAAAAAATTGGAGAATAATTGAAATATATGCAGTACTCACTGTCCTATTAAATCTAAACTAATTTTACTACTTTAACAACAAAAAATATATCATTTACAACTTAGCATATAAAATTGCTATCTTTGACATATTTATGGAATTTAAAAATTATAAATGCTGTCGTCTTGTAAAAGCAACATTAAAAATATAACTGGTACTTGAGAGAAAACTAAACTAAACTTGAGAGAAAACTAAACAACTTAGCATATAAAATTGCTATCTTTGACATATTTATGGAATTTAAAAATTATAAATGCTGTCGTCTTGTAAAAGCAACATTAAAAATATAACTGGTACTTGAGAGAAAACTAAACCTTATGATATCTTTGCACATGCTCCTTAATTTTTGCTATCTGCTTAGAGAGAGCTAAGTTCACAGTGAAACTTTCAGTTTTCCTCTGAGGCTTTGGTGCAGTTTCTCTCCATCTCCTGATCTTTTCATGGTAGAACAATAGGCTATTTTTTACCCAGTCTGGGGGTAAATGTGTCACAGTGGTCTGAGGGAGAAGTGAAGAGGTCAATCACAAGCTCAAGCGTGTCAGGACAAAAAAAAGGCATGCAACTGGTGAGAAGCAGTGAAAGCCCTGCATGTTTCCCTCATAAAGATTAGGTACTATCCAGTTGCAGAAATGTATCTTGGATTTAAGAGTTGTCTATGTCCACAGCATGCCCACCTTGTCTTTAAAAGCATTTCACTGATTCAAAAAGAAAAAAATTATTTCATAGGAGTTTTTTTGCAGTACTCCACCAAATTTCCCATTTTTCTGACAAAATTGGAGGAAAAGGCCTAGGAACCCCCCCCCCCCCATTTTTCTGTTTACCCCCCTTTGGCCTTCACACCTGTACCCCCAGGTCTCTTTTCCCCAAGTCTTATTCCATGAAACACACTGCAACTCCACTGAATACTGCAAATTTAAGAAAGGCCTGAATTATTATTAGCAACATACCATGATGCTGCTTCAACATCAAAGCCACATTCTAGAGCAGAACAGGCACTAACAGAAATTAACCGAACTCAAGCTAGCCTAATCTTGGAAGCCAAGCAGGGTTGGCCTTGGTAAGCATTTGGACGGGAGACCACCAAGTAAGTCCAGGGTCGCTACACAGAGGCCAGCAATGACAAATCACCTCTGAAAGTCTCTTGCTCTGAAAACCCTACTGAGTCAACCATCAGTCAGCTGCAACTTGATGGCACTTTCCACCACCAATATACCACCTGAAACAGTTATGGCACATGACTGACAACCTTGCTTGTGTTCCATTCGTATCCAGCTGTAGAGTACCCAGGCATAACAAAGGGCAGAGCTCCACTTTCTTTATTTAACAGATGTTTAGAAGAAATCCAGCAGTTCCAGCTCTTTTGTGTGTCAGAAGCTGGTTCTCCATTAAAAGCACAAGAGCCTGCCCTTCTTTATTTCTGATTACCACCAACTTTGTTTCCTTATACCTATAATCCACTGCCCACCCCGGTCCCATTTGCCCCTTCAGCCTGTGCCTACTGCAGATCTGCTTATACCTGCAGGACGGATGATCGCTGCTGCACCTTCTCCTGCACATCAGGACAGAGGGCCAACTGGTCTCTTAGTTCTTTGTGCAAAGGATCTTCCAGCAGGGCCTGGTTTAAGGCGATGTCGTGCTGGCTGAGCAGGCTAAACTTGTCTCTTCGATAGAAGGTGGCCAGGCCCTCGTGCTGCTTCTCCTTGAGTCTGAAGAGCCCTTCGAGGCCGAACGCGTCAAGCGCAGGGCCCAGGCTGTCCGTGAAGACCGACTTGTCCACCTCCTGCAGGCAGATGATGTCGGCACTATAACCGGCCAGCTCCTTCTTGAGGAGGTTTTGCCGGTAGTCGAGCTCCAGCGAATACGGAGCGCAGTATGGATAGAGCACAGTCCGGGAGAGTTCGGTCTGCGCGTAGATGTCGGCCAGGATGTTGTAAGTAACGGTGCGTATGAGACCCGGCCCGGTCACTTTTTTGGTGTAGAGATGCCGCGCGTCGAAGGTGCAGGCGCCCGGGCCGGCCTCCACGGGGCCGCCGCTCTCCGCTTCGCGCGCCAGGCCGTAGCGCCGCAGCTCGTTGGCCGGCGTGCAAACCAGCTTGAGCCGCAGCCCGATGTGCGCGTTGCTGGGCGTGAAGACGCGCTCGGTGCCCCCCGGCGCTTCCACCCAGCCCGTCGCAGCGGCCGCCGCCGCCACTCCCGGCTCCTCTTTCTTCTCTTGGTACCAGCGGAAAAGACAATGAGCCGGGGAACCGAACTCGGTGCGGACTTTGGGGCACACGGGAAAGCCCGCCAGGAGCGAGCGCGGCAGCTGGAGCTCTGTCAGGGCCGGCGGGTTGCGCTCCACGCGGTACCGGGTCTCGCCGACCTGCAGCACCGTCCCGTCCTGCCAGGCCTCCGCGTTGGGCACGTCCTCGGCCACGGCTTGGCCGTCCTGGGAGAAGAGGCACACGGTGGGGAGTGGCGGCGGCGGCGCTCCGCTTTCAGCCCGCGCTTTCTTGCTCTTCTTGGCCGCCTTGGCATTGCCTTTGCTGGCGTTGTTGGCGATGCGGGCCAGCGCCCGGCCTAGAGGCTCCGCCTGGTCCCGCTGCATATGCCGGGCGCTGCCGTCTCCCAGCACGAACGAGACGCTGAGCTTGGGCTCGGCCGGGACGCAGCGCACCACGGCCCGCTCCATGGCCGGAAAGGCGGTGCTATGAGGCCCCCGAGAGCCCAGCCACTGCCTCCCGGTTTTTAGGCCGGGAAGGGCCCACCGCGCTCCCCACAGCAGGCGCCGCATGAACCCACCAAGGCACCACCATTTATTCCTCCCTCGCGCTCTCTTCCCCCGACCTCTCCGTTGCTGAGCATGAGCAGGGTACTTTGGCTACGCGCCCCGCAAGGGCAGATGGGAAAAGCCGGGGCTGAAGAGAAGGAGGGGGAAGGTGGAAGACGGAAACTTGGGTGATGCTGGGAGATGGGCGTCTGCGCAGTCGCCGACGAACCTAAAACGGGAAGCCTCTCAGGCCGGAAGTACATGGTTGTCCTTGAGTTGCGCGCTTGCGCGCGGATGGTACTCACTAAAAGAAGTAGGATGGATAAACTACGTCTCCAAATCGGGTCCCGCCCCCCGCCCCCGCCCCCGGTACATACCCTCAGGCTGAGACATTTGTCACATTTTTATCCCTGTCCAACCATTTCTTCAAAGACACTTTAGGCTGACGTACCATTAGATTTTGGCAAGAATATGAGGTGGGTTAGGTCTAGGAGAGTGACTGGTCCAGCATTGCCCAGCCAGCTTCATACCACCAGAGGAAGGATTTGAGTGTTGAACCTTCGTTTCCACGGTCTTAGTCCAACTATAACTATCACTGCCAGCCTCCTGGTGGGCCCTGAAATTCTCCTAGAATTACGACTGATGTGCAGTCTACAGAGTTCCTCTGAAGGCAGGACTAGTTCCAGATTTTCGGGGCCCAGGGCTCCTCTCTCGGCTTCCTTCCCACGTGATCCAGGAGGCAACATGAGGGGAAGGTCTCAAGCGCTATGTCTTGAGAGCCAGTTTGGTGTAGTGGTTAAGAGTGTGGACTCTAATCTGGGAGAACTGGGTTTGATTCCCCGCTCCTCCACATGCAGCTGCTGGTGTGGCCTTGGGTCTGTTGCAAGTTCTTTCAGAGCAGTTATCTGGAGAGCCCTCAGCCCCACCTACCTCACAGGCTGTCTGTTGTGGGGAAAGGAAGAGAAAAGAGACTGTAAGCCACTCTGAGTGAAGGGCAGGGTATAAATCAGATCTCTCTTCTCTCTCTGTTGTTGGCCCTCCAGAGGAACTGGTTGACCACTGTGAGCTGGACTAGATGGACCACTAGTCTGATCCAGCAGGGCTCTTCTGACACACCTGTGCATCCTTCCCTCACCCCTTTATGAGCCCTTTCTCCACCTGTACTCATAGATGCCTGCACCAGCCACATGCCTGTTCCCTTTGTACCTCTGGGAGCATGGATGGCACAGTGCTAGCATGCAAGCAAGCAAGCAGATAGGGAAGAGGTGGATGTGTGCAGCAGGGGAAGCATGTGGTAGGTGGCAGTGGGCCCTGCAAAAACTCCTGGGCCCTGGCAACTGCCCCACCTCAGGGTATGCTGACACTGGCCCTGCCTGGAGAAAATGATTGCTTTAGAGGATGGGCTCCCTGCTGAGTTCCTTCCTCTCCCAAACCCTCTTCTTCTCAGGTACCACTCCCAAGTCTCCAGGGATATCTGAAGATGGAATTGGCAACCCTGCATCATATCTCTGCTGACCTCTCTTCCCATATATTATCCTCAAATCAGGAGTTTCTTAAGCAGCAGTTTGCAGCTGTAAGTATACTGCACAAGACATGTCAAGAAATATTAATGTGTTTCTGAACATGTGTAGGGTACATTTTCAGAATACAGCAGTATGCACATCTATTTGGTTATATCTGAACAAAGGGAAGTTGAAAGATGTTTAAGATTACAACTCACAACTGATACAAGAAAGAGACAGGTATATGCCTAATGATGTTAGGCTGGCCATTTACCTCACCAGCCCCAAACCAGTTTTCAGTATACGCACCCTCAGCCTAATCTACGGCACAGGGATGTTGTGATGATAAAGTAGAGGAGGGAAGAACTACGTAAGCTACTTTGAGACCATACTGGAGAGAAAGGCGGGGAATAAATGAAGTAAATAAACAAAATGACCAAATCCCTGCCCCCCATCCAATCAGTAGCATTCGTTCACCGATCAATATATACTCAAGGCCTCTAACTGGTGAGCTCAAAATAGGGCTACTGTATTTCGTTTCAAAGACATAGGACACAATTCATACATCACAGGAGTGGCATGGAGGTTGACATTCTTTATATGGTCTTGGGCAAATAGTAATAACGAAATGATTGTGTGTGCTAAAATAGATTAGAATTGTGAGATAAGTTTGTAATGTAGTTTGTACCTTTATATTAGTATTCTGTGTGGACATTCAGTTATTAAGATGTTTATTTCTGGCCATTAATAAAAACTCAAAGCAGAATTAAAACCCAAACCCAATGAAAAAGCACAGTCCAACCCAAATCTTGGCTTAATCCAAAATCAGACTGAAAATTATGTTGATGCGGGCAATCCATAAACAGCTTGCCCTGTATAATTTAAGAAGATGCCTCCCAGCCTCAACATGGACATATTTCTTGCTTTACACTAAGCATGTTAGGGTAGTGGGCAGGTATGGCTAAGTAGCATGTGTTCTTTCCATGTGTATTATGGTTGCATCTTAACTGAATGTATCCTTATGATCTTCATTTCGCTAGCATTAGAGCAAATGGGCAGATGTCGCTCTTTAGCTTTGGTCAGCTGATCATCTGGAAAAAGTATCAACAATTCTGTAGCTGTGTCAGCCCAAGGCAAACTTTGTATTAATATGACAGGAGTTACCTAGAAGACTGAGAAGGACTGTATACTAACCTCTGCCACTTAAATCCATTAGTGCACAGTGTACACTGAAGCCAATCAGCAAATTAAGTAAGCATTCAAGTGGATAACGGCTATATATCCATCTGTTACAGCAGCAGGGAAGCACATCAGTTAAAATGCATTGATTTAACAGATTAAAACATAGCACAAACTGCCATACTTCCTGATTTCAGAATGTTAAATAAGGTGGGAGCTTGTGGTAGATACAGTGTTCATCATCAATATGTATATAATTCTCAATGTGACCCAAACTGTGGACACTTAAATCCAGGCATTGGCACTATGGACAGACACAACAGCTCTTGTTGCAAACCTGAGAAAAGCACCAGGGTTGCAGAAAAATCTGAAATGTTAAAAAAACTTTAAATTATACTGGTTTTTTTTAAATGTAGTGATTAGAGTTTCAGATTAGGATCTGGGAGACCCACTCTGCCATGGAAGCTCACTAGGTAATTTTGGGCCAGTCACACACGCTCGGCCTACCTCACAGGGTTGCTGTGAAAAGAAAATGGAGAATTATGCAAGTTGATTTGGGTCCCCTTACGGGAGAATGACAGGGTATAAATGAAGTAAATAAAAATAAATATAGCTGAAGAGGAACCAGATAAAAGGTAGTTTTGCTGGTGGGAAGGAGAGAAAGAAGTGAAGAAAGTTGAAGATATGTAGGCTGCCAGGAGTAGGGAAAGAGGAAATAGTGTGGGGAGAGGATAAAGGGGAAAGTGAGGTGCCCCCAGCAAGTCCTTGCAGGTTTCTCACCATGCAACCGGACCCAGGCAAGTCAGCACCATGCTACTGGGCCTGGCTGGCACTACATACCTGTACCAGGCCTGGCTGGCACCATGCAACTCAGCCAGTTTTTCCAAGGAGAGACTTCCAGGGAAAGCTGAAGACAGAGGCAGATAGGTTGGTGGTGGGAAGGACAGAAGGAAGCAGGAAAAGATGCTATGGAAGAGGAAATAGTGAGGAAAGAGAAAATGAGATACCCCCACAAGTTGTTGCAGGTCCCTCTCCTTTATATTACTGAATTTCTTGGTCCTCAATTCCTATGAATCCCTTTATCTTTTAAATAAACTGCTTATAATACATAAGGTGTTCTAACATATTTCAGAGGACTAAATAAAGTGTCATCTTTCCCATGTCATTGTCCTTTGTTGATTGTAAAGGAAAGCCCAAGTTTCATTTCAGTGCAAAGAAAACTGGAATTCTGTGTCACCAAAGCTACATTTGTGACAAGGCTTACCGAAGTTCAGTCCTGAAATCTCTGTTCAGTGCCAACAACATGTGCACGTGCACGGTGTATTTCCCTCACTAGTCAGTAATGGCAACCTTGTCCACAAACACATCAGTTGAAACTTGAAAAAATTAGTCCGGGGCAAAAAAGGAGTCTTGTGGCACCTTAAAAACTTATTGTAGCATAATTCTTCATGGGGCACACAGCCGACTTCATGAGATGCATAAAATGAAAACGACACATACACACAGGTAGACAGAGAGGTTACGAAAATGAATTCAAAGCAGGCATAATAACCACACAAAGGTTGTAACTGGCGGTAACACAAGAATCATAATGGATATATCAAGGAGAAGCTACTAGAAAGGTTTGAACCTCGGATTCTCTGTCTGCAGAAAAAACTAGTAATTACTCATCCCCTAGAGCAACAGCGCCCCATCTCCGGAGAGCAAGCACACACCGCGGAAAGCATGGCCCACTCCGCGCGCAAAGCAAGCTGGGGGAGGGCACGTGTGCCATCCTGTGACCATAGCAACTGACGCGCTGTTGACACCGCTGGCGGCGGGCGAAGGAACCTGGTTGGGTCGGAGTCTCCCGGCTCAAGACGGTTCCCTTTCTCGCCGCATTTCTCAGCCTCCGATCCACGCCAAGCCCCGTCTCTCTTGGGGCACAGACTTTGGGAGAGGTGAGCGATTAAAATATAGGGGATGTGTCCTGCCCGGCTCCTTTTGCAGGGACGTTGGGACGACGGGAGCTTTTAAGAAACGATTTTTTTACTCCTTCATTTTATCAAAATGTGAAACGTGCTTGAGAGCAACAGTGTCTTCTCATCCCTTACACGTGTGTGTGAACTGGTTGGTCCTCGTCTGGGAAGCGGAAAGGCACTTCTTTTCTTTTTTTGCATATGCCACGGTTGAGCCATGGGCTCAGTCCCCCTCAGCTTTGATGCGCTGAGCGGAGGGTTAGCCTGTTAGTGGCACCGTAGAAGCTGGTGCTACTTTTCTGTTTTCTCATCTCTGGAAAGTGATTGAGTTTGCGAGAAATTGCTCTGTTTGGACCACAGCAGGAGATTAACGGACTGATTTCCTACCCATGTTTTGCTTGAAATTAATTTCCACTATGGCTGTGATCTTCTCAGTATGCCACATAGAACATGGTGGGTCATAACTCCAAGCAACATACACAAGACAGGCTGTAAAGCAAGTGATTTTATTCTTCCTTCATGAAGGTATTTTTTTGGGGGGGTGCCATTTTCCAAGGGTGACTTTTTTAGGGGTAGCTTCTGATATTTAATTTCCATACATCAGGGTCCCCTGCCTTTTTGAGCTTCTGTGCAGATTTGGAATTTTGAGAATGGGTAGTGAGCCATACAACAAAATGGCTGCTATGAGTGTAGGGCCAACCATCAATGTTGTGAGATTCCAAGCCAAGCGCTGCTTCTGAATGAGTAAAGCCTACTGGGCTCTGCTGAAGTACATCCTGCACTGTGGAGGTGAGGGAAAGGCAGAATCAGCTTTTTCCTTTTGAACAAGAAATGAGTTGGACCTACTGCAGAGATCATGCAAGGACTGCAGTTTTTCCCTGGTTTGGCTTCCCATCAGTAATTCTTTCCATCCCTGGGAAAGTTTATTCCTAATGCCCTCATAGGCTGGGAAGTTTCAGTGGGGAGGGGAAGGGGGCAAAAGTGCTCCTTCTTTCATGAGCCGTGAAGAGGGGAAAGCAGGGAAGATTTCCACCATCACCACCTTCTGCTGATGGATCAGTAGATCCAAACTTGGAGACAGTATAGTTTGCTTCCTGCACAGCACCAGGAAAAAGTTTCCAAACCCAGGATATATAAGCGTCAAGCTGAGAGTGAATGGCTGTGATCTGCCTGCCTGCCTGTGATGGGATGGAATGAACGCAATGCTTCGCTAATCAGTCAGCTGGTAAGGGGTGAGCCCAAATCCCTTTTTCTTCTTCCATTCAGGGATCTTTGTATTTTATCCCCAAGAGTCAAGAAGCACGAGAAAATATATTGCCAGGTACCATGGTGCTCCCAGATTAGGGATAACTGCCCTACATGCATACTGAAAATGCGTATTTTCCACATATTTCCACAGAGTCATGCATCTTCATAAAGTAAGATTGGCGCGATCATCCACCCATAAAGTTTATTTATTTGGGTAGTTAAACCCCATTTTTCTCTCCATGTGGCTTAACTCATTGTTCTTCCATCCTCCATTTTATTCTCATAACACCAATCTGTGAGGTAGATCAAGCTGAGAGAGAGTGACTGATCCAAGGTCGCCCAGCTTTCAGTACAGAGTAGCAATCTGAACTTAGGTCTCCCAAATCCTAGTACAACACTGTAACCACTACACCACACTTACAGTACAATCCTAAACAGAATTATATCTCACCCTATCCCATGATGGGCTCAGGGTGGCTCACAACAGAAAGAAAAACAATAAATATATGATTAAAACCCAATTAAATAAAACAAGATGGCGGCAAAGAAATATAACCAGCCCAGAGCATCCCAATACACTTATGAATTATGGTTATGAATGGTCTATTCAAATTTTATATTTATGTTTTTCTCCATCAACTACAGTTGCTCATGTGAAAATGCCTCTTCTCTCTGCTCCTTTTCTTTTCTGTTTGTTTTTGTTTGTTAGTAAAAATAAAAGTTTTATATAGATAGAAAACCCTTTGGGATAATTTTACACACACATCTTTTTTTCTCTGCTAATGATTCTTTACTTGCTATTTTAGATGTCAGCTCCAAATAAATCAGCAGACTCCCAAGATGATGATGATGCATGGAACATTCAGTTACCACCAATAGATTTGCCCTCTACATCCCAGACTTTGACAGAAACACACAAAAAACTGCTGAAATATCGCAGAGTCAAGGAGCAGCAAAAGATGCTTAATCAGATAATGTAAGTGACTGTGTTATATGTTCTGCATGGGAGACCATAGGAGAAGATGCTATTTGTTATCCCATTAGACTCTGATCCCAAGCAAGTGCTGTGCCAGGAAACAGATGGCAGTCTGTAGCTCTGCTTTTCACAGCACCTTGATGTGGAGGCATTAGCCAGAGCCCTGCTGGGTCAGAGCAGTGGTCCGTCTATTCCAGCATCTGTTCCCATATAGTGGGCAAGCAGTTACTATGGAAGGCAACCAACAGAACATATAGGCCACAGTCTTTTCATGATGTTGACTACTGGCACTGGTATCGAGAGGTTTATTGCCTCTGAATGTGAAGGTTCCCTTTAGTCACCATGGCTAGTAGCCACTGATAGACTTGTCTTCCACGAATCTTTCTAATCCTGTTTTAATGCTGCCTGTGTTTGTGGACTTTGTTTTCACAACCAAGTAATCCCAGGTAATGTTTATTTATTTACAAAATTTATACCCTACCTTCCTGTCTTCATCAGGCCAACCAAGATGGCTAACAGATTAGAAATGTACTTAAGAAAAATATATCTAAAAAACCTTTAAAACCAAACAAAAACATATCATTAAAATAATTAAAACCAAGCTAAAATACACATACAAAAACATTAAAATAACAATGAAAACACAGGGCAGGACAGAAGGATCACTGAGGAAACGCCAGATGAAACAAAAAAAGTCTTTTCCCACTGACAGAAGATGGCAACAGAAGATGGGGAGAGAGTTCCAGAGTCTTGGTGCCATGGCCAAGAAGGCTCTCTCCTGGGTTGCCACCTGCCTGATTTCCGGAAGTAGGGCCTCAGGAGATGACTATTGCTGTTGGATACTGTCTGTTCATAAAGGAATAGACAGTTCTACAGGAATGCTGGCCCACAGGAATGCTGGCCCACAGCCATGGAGGGCTTTAAAGGTCAAGACCAGCAGCTTGAATTGTTCCTGGAAGCAAATTGTAAGCCAGTGTACATGGGCCAAGACTGGAGCGAGGACCCACTCCAATCATCAGCATTCTGGCAGCAGCATTCTCCACCAGTGGAAGTTTCCAAACACTTTTCAAGGGCCATTTCCTAAAGATATCTGCTCCAGGTTCAATGCTGTTGGGAAGCAGGTTATTCCCCTCATTCTCTACAGCACCATGGTGCATTTGGGTACCTCTCAGGGCTTCCTTGGTTTTTCTCTGATATTTCTTAAAGCTGCTTGGCTCCAGAGTTTTGGAAAAGATCACTGTAAAGCCTAGATAGCTACTATGTTGATGGGGGAAATTGTATTATCCCGCCCACATGGCAGCTATTTCCTTACCCCCCCCCCCGCCACTGGACAATATTATGTGTAATTTTTTTAAAAAATACCAGCTCTATAATATTGTTATATCAATATACCATTGTAACAGTGTGATTAACAGTTCTGTGAATTTCCTGCTTTCATTAAAAACATGCAAGTGTCTAGTCGCTTCCATTGCAAAGATATAAAGGAAAAGACTGATCTCCACAATGGAAGGAGCTAGAGACTTAATTTTAAAAAAAGTGGAAGCTAGGAATTTAGAGAATCTGTTATTCCTTGTGAAGGAATGGACTTGGAAGCCCTGTTCCCTTAGGGTCCTGGGAGGGCATTTCTCCATGCTCCTATTTTTCTCCATACTCCAATTTTTTACATATTGATGTAACAATAGTCTAATGTTGATTTTTTTAAAAAAATTGTAGAAGCCCTTTGGAGAGAGAGTAGTCATTGCTGTGGGCTGGTGGGGTAAACTGTAGGGAAACCTGCCATGTGGAAGCCCTGTTGCCACTGTCCTTATCAGCAGCTACACCAGCAGTGTGGAAACCACACAAGTTCTTGTATGAAAACCACCTTTGTGAAAAGCTTCCACTCTTGATTTCTCTGTACCTGATTGTTAAAGGCAGAAGAACAGGCTGGGATGGATTCTGAGGGGATCAGTTGGCAACCTTGACTACCAGCGAACTGCGCACTTCAAGCAGCCCTAACTGAAAACATATTGTCTAGTTTCACCTTCCTGTGCATCTAGCCTGACGTTCTCCATGTCTTCCTTCCCATGTCCAGTGTTCAATAACAAGCCTTTGGCTGCTCCGTCTGCTGCCTTTCCATTGCTTCCTTTCCCACTTGATAAAGGTAAAGGTTTCCCTGGCTCGAAAGCCAGTCGAATATGACTCTAGGGATGCGGTGCTCATCTCCATTTCCAAGCCAAAGAGCAAGTGCTGTCCAAAGATGTTTCCATGGTCATGTGGCTGGCATGACTAGATGCCAAGGCGCACAGAATGCTGTTTACCTTCCCATCGAAGCGGTACCTATTTATCTACTTGCAATTTCTTGCTTTCGAACTGCCAGGTTGGCAGGCGCTGGGACCAGAGACAGACGCTCAGTCTGTCATGCAGCACTCAGGTCTCGAACTGCTGAACTACCGATCTTCCGGTCTGCAGTTCAGCGTCTTAACCACTTGAGCTGCTGCAAATCCCTTCCCACTTGATAGGCATTGCTTATTGCTGGGCTGGAAATTTCCTTTTCCCAAATCCTAAGGCTATCTCTAATATTGTATGCATGCATGTTTGTGTAATGGATGGAATATATGCAAGGAGTACTGCAAGGAGTAGTATTAGGGGCATAGTAACACAATGTCCTCAAGTGCAATAGATATAAAGGGGGGGAATATATATTCCCCCCCCCTTTATATCTATTGCACTTGAGGACATTGTGTTACTATGCCCCTAATACATAACTGCAACGTCTTTAATGTAGTTAATATAATGTACATTATATTCAGATATTATAAGAAACTGTCTTTGATAAATATAAACGCAGTTGGCTGCCATGCTTGCCTCGCTCTTCCCTTCTCCCCATTGCATATGGAGCGCAGTGGAAGTCTTCCAGGTTTGGAAAGTGCTGAATTAGAGTTTGATTCAAATCTTCCCACTCTTGGAAGCCTTCAGTCACACTCCATGTGTGATGGGAGGCTGGGAATAAGGCAACAAGCCGTCATGGACAAACCTGTTTGATATAACACCTAGATGAAACCATGGTCTGATTTTAGGACTTGCTTCTTCAGGGTTTAAGTAAGACAGGGTTTACCAGCTCTACTACTGCAACATCAAACATGTGAGGATTTCCATGAATGGAAGAGGACAGAGTTTGCTGATTTCCCCCCTCTAATTGCAGACCTCCTCCATTATGCTGTTCCTGAGGGCAGCTGGTCCCCTGTCTGCAAGGAGTAGTATTTCACAGCTCAGTTTGGGCTCCTGTGGCAGTGGGGAGATGGGGAAGTCCTGCTGGATCCAAGCCCATGTTTCTAAGTTGGCATTGGAGCTACGCTGTGCTTATGACACAGGCAAAAGTACTGTAAAAATATGTAGTCAAGATACAAAATTGCATGATTATCCACAAACCAGACAGGGGGTCTCTATTTAGGGGATTTCCCTGGTATGCAGAAAAATACAACATTGTAAATTAATGAAAAGGGGAAAATATGTGAGAAAACAAAACTTGATGGGAATATTGAGTGCAGGTGAAGGGGGTAAAGGTGAGGAATGGAGAAGCCAGTCTTCTTAAGTCATTGAGAGCTTAGAGAATCCCGTAAAGGGAGAACCTGGGGTAGGAATTCCAAATTATTCCCCCTGAAGATGCTGCGGGAGTGTGAAATGTTAAGAGTCAGTTCCAAGGGGGAAATAGGAGAGGGGAGAGCCGCTTGCCTCTGAGAGCTTAGAGGATTCTGGATGGGAAGATTTCTTTTAGGTGTGGGGGCAGGATTTATTCCTACTCCCCATGATTCCTCTCAGGCCCCCAGCTTGTGTCTCCCTAATTTTGAGAATCACACAAACACACAAATAAATAAATAAATCCTGCTATTAGAGTATATTGTACAAGTAATAAAACAAGAAGAAATATGTAGCAGCTCGAAAGCTGGGGCACGATGATGAATGGCAAGTAATTTTGTAGATAGCTAAACAGAATTAAGTTTGGTTGCTCCTGAGTAATTGCTGTGCAGTGCAATGACCATACTGGATACCAAACTGTTGCACTGTTTCCTTAATTTTAATTGATTAATTGTTTGTTGCATGTTATTATTGTATATCGTATACTATATACTATGGAGCACTGCTCTAATTTTTGTAATCCAAGTTCTTGCACTGGGAAGTGTATGTATACTGCTCTTTGATTTTAATTGTATAATTTCTTCCTGCTTGAGTCTCAGTGAGAAAGACAGGCTCCAAATGAAATGTATAAATAAAGCAATATGGGGACAATGGGGCATGGCAATAGCCTAGCTGCTATTTTCTCTGCAGTATGTTATATTAGTTTTCAAAATTTTATATACAAGTTTCTAAAATTACTTCCAAACTGTACATTTTTCTTCAGTGTTACTGGTGCTATGCAGGACTATACAACAGCCTTAGAAGAATTTGCTAAGAAAGGTTCTCCACCGCCTCCTCCAGAACTGCCTGCTACAGTAAGTTTGTAATGTATTTTAAGATACGATAGTGGTACTTCTAAGACTTATACCTCCTAAGACGAGGAGAAAGAAGAGAACAGAATTGCGTGCACAGAATAGATTGGGTCAGACATTATTCGGTCTGCACCAATCTGCACAGTGCACTGCACTGACTAGGCTAGGTCCAAATATTTGTAGAATCCTTACAATGTCCAGTAATAACCAAGGATCCTTCTTGTTGTGTCAGCAACCAAAGGAACAAGAAGACCCAGTACAATGTTGTCCCTACTGATACTGCCCCTGCTGCTACTGCCACTGTATCTGTTAAACTGATGGAGATTGTGTGTGTGCACACGCTACGCCTGCACTCAGTTCTAACCGTTTATGTGTCTTCTGTGCAGAGAAACTCTGGAGTTCCTGGCTTTTGAAGGGGGGTGGGTTGGAGGAGGAGGTTCCAGTGTTTATATAGACCCTGTAAAAGTATTATATAGTCTCTTCACAGCAGCATTATTAGGGGAACAATGATGTCAGTTATTCCTCCTCATTAACAGTGATGCCCTGCCTACAATGCTTCAGAACTCTTCCTTTTTCTGGGAGCTAGTGGGGAGTCTAGTGAAAAAAATACACACACTCAAGAAATCAGTTGTTAGAGTTCCCATAGGACAAACATTTATTTATTATATTTTAATCCCTGGGGGGGACAAGTTTAGGGCAGGACATTCTTTCAACACTGCTGTCAATTTTAGGGCAGGACATCCTTTCAGCACTGCAGTTTAGGGCAGGACATCCTTTCAACACTGCAGTCAATTGACAGCTGTAGCAGTGTTCTTGTATGCAGGGAAGTACAGTGAACTTCAGAGAGAATGTGTTGGATCTAGCACAAAAACTGTGCAAGAATTGTGCAAGAACCCCGTGTCTTCCCCCACTTGTCCCTCCTCCCCGCACCCATTTCTGATCTCAATAAATTTTCTTCCTGGGATTGTGAAACCTGTGGGGAAAGTCAGCAGGTCAGGAGGCAGACTTGGGGAAGAGGCAGGGGGCACAAACTGTTCTTCCTTTTCCATCAGCAGAGGCCTGGAGCTGTCAGTTCCTTCTGCTGATAGATCATGGGATCCAAACCAGTGTTTTATTATCTCAAAACTTGAGGATTATAAACAAATAACTAGTTCTTATTTATTTATTCTAGTTCTTATTTGACATTCATTTTATATATTCATTATTGTACTTTTTTCATAGATGAATAGTGAGCAGAGGAAAATACGAGTAAGTGAAACATTTTCTCAATTTTGAAGTGACGCATTGCCTGATTCTGAAAAGAAATCTTTCTAAAGAATCTGCAGAGGAGAAATTTAGAGTTATATAATTGTGGCCAATGCCTGTTTGTTGATTTGTGGATATAAAAGTAACATAGGAATTCTCACTTCCTGAATCATTGGTTTTAAACCGTTGCATGTTGTGGGCAAAATTATGTGCTTGAATACCTTAGAAGATGCTCTAAAGTTCTGTCAAGTAAACTTGAAAACCACATTCCTGGTCTGTGGGGCAAAAAAAAAAGTGTGGGGTGGGAATATTGGAGTGTGGATGTCTCGGATAGCTAATATTGTTTAAAAACTACTATCTATTTTTGAATGGATGGAATTACATTGCACACTGGATAAAACCAAGAATTCCCTCTCCTGAAAGGTGCTCTTCATTTAGTTAGTGAATTATCACTTACTATTTCTTCTGTTTATTGCATTCCTTTGTATTAGATCATACACGCACAAGTTGTGCCAAAGCAAGCTGAATGCAGCTCATTAGTCATGTATGACATCCTACTCATGTTTGCTGAACCCTGGGTTTTTCTTTCTTCAATCTGCCCAGGATTGCAAAAACAGGAAAGTCATGTTTGGCTTGGTGGTTCACGAGCATGCAGTAGATAGGGTTGCCAGCCTCCAGGTGGGGCCTGGGGATCCCCTGCTTTTACAACTGATCTCCAGCTGGCAGAGATCAGCTCCCCTGGAGAAAATGGCTGCTTTGAAGGGTGGGCTGTATGGCATGCTGAGGCCTCTCCCTCCCCAAACCCCGCCCTCTCCTGGCTCCACCCCCAAAGTCTCCAGGTATTTTCCAACCCAGACTTGGCAACCCTAGCAGTAGACAATCCCTGCTGCTTCATGAGTCAGTGAGCAGATATTGTTCTCCAGTAGTCTTCGGATTATGAATTAGGACTCTTATGTGTCCCACCTACTGGGTTGTGAGCCCTTCTAGACTAGGGGAGGGGTGATCAGGTCTCCCAATATAGCCTGGTCTCCCCATTTCCTGCTGCCACTCAACAAGGCAGTATGGGGGGGATGAGGTGATTCATTCGCCAATATGCACTAATATGCAACATCACTCTGGTGCAAAACAAGAAACGACATCATTGCATTGCTGTGACGCTCTAGGATACACCTAGAACTGGATACCTTGTTTCCATCCCCCAAAGTCTGCTGCCAAAACGCAACCAAGGGCTGGCAACCCTACTGTAGACCTACTGTTTGTGGTTTTTGGGGGTTTTTTTTGGCTGCCTTCTGGAAGGACCTATTGCTGGTGCCTGTACATAGAGTACAAGGGCACCACAGCTCCTGCTTCTCTTTGCATGCATTCTGAGAGGAGCAGTAAGTTGGTGAAATGAGATCACTAATGGTAGATGTAAACTATAAATTTTCCCCTTCCCTCTGCATGTCATTTTTCAGGGTACCCTGTCCCCTAGGAGCATCATTTTATGGAGATCAGTGGGCTGCCAGGGGGAGGGGAGATGCAGGAGACTTACATTCCACAGATGGAAAATGTAGTTTGGATCCAACCCATGGTTCTGATACGTGGCTTATTTCTCACAAAAGTATATTTTCTGGTGCTTAGTTTGTTTCCTGATCCCAGTTCCCTTGGACTGGTTCTGGCCTTTACACGGGTGAGCTCATCATAGATGGCTGCTCCTCTTCCTATCGTGTAATTCTAATGTTAGATGCTTGCAGCTCAGTGGCTTCTAGGTCTGGGAATACCATGTTAAGATACAGTGAAGTTCTTTCCTGTTAACTACTATTATATACTGATTTCCTGTTAACTTCTGTTCTCTGTTGAAACTTTAAAATATGCCCCTCTTTATCCCATGTAGAAGATGATGTAGGTATTGAATATCCAGTTTGATAAACAGCTGTGGAAAACTCAAATGCTTACATGCTGTTTTGTCTTATTTTGGTTGGTCTTAATTTACTAAGGATATTTTTATCTCATGTTGTTCCCCAGTGGGGACCCAAAGCAGCTATAATAAAAGGTATTACATGGCTTATGTTTTGAATACTCTTTTTTAAATAATTTCTTTCATGATATTACATTGTTCCATTGACTATTGAAGTTGGCCAAAGTTTTGGGGGCTTAGCATGAAAGCTATTACATTTGCTATGAATATCAGTATTAGCTATAGGTAAATTATCCAGTTTTCTGGTAATCTTTTCTGTTGTTGAATTACAGAGGGGATAAGCTATTTTAAATGTTTACTGTTTACTGCAATGTAATGTAAACATTTCTTACATTGTTTGGCAGAAATGCCAATTAGAATAAATTGATTCACAAATATTTTGTCTGCAAACTTCAAAAGAGGCCCGGGACCAACTTAACATGATATAAAAGTACAGCTTTTAAATAAAAAGCATTGCTTGGTCTTACGTATTGGGAATTATGTGCATGATCATGATGTCATTTCAGAACAATTATCTCTTCATGAAGAAGTGTGTAGAAACTAATCCAGTAGTGCCTATTCAGCAGGAATGGTTAACCTCCATGCTCACTTTAGTACCTCAGCATCTAACAGAAGGCAAAGGCAGAGAAAAACTAGTTGAACAACTCTTAGCTGAGGTAACAACAGATTATGAAATGAGCATGAAGAGATATATGGGTAAGTTCCACTAATGGTACTATATTATATTTGTACATGTTACAGCTACTTTGGCACTAGGTTTGCCAACTTCCAGGTGGGGCCTGGCAGTCTCTAGGAATGACAATTGATTTCCAGGCTACTGAAATCACTCCCCTGGGAGAAAATAGAAGCTTCAGGGGGTGGGTTTTATGGGATCACATCCTGCTGAGCCCCCTCCCCATGCTACATCCTCAGATCTCCAGGAATTTCCCAACATAGAATTGGCAACCCCACTAGGTATTCCAAAACAGCTCTTAGTAATTTCTCAGTCATGGGTATGTTCCAACAAATGTTTTTCCATTGCATAATTTAGAATTTTCTGGTACATACATTATTTTATTGGACAGCAAAAACTGCAATCCTGACCCTCTTTGCGTACACCTTCTTTATGCTTATTTTCTGAAAACCTGCCTAGATGTTATTGTTTCTAGTCATCGTCATCGAAGTAGTAGTAGTAGTAGTTACTTGAACTGGAGACTTTTCTGGTCAGGTCACACTGTTAACTTGTATATTATACGATCTCTTAACAAAACAAAATAAAGGTTAATTATTGATTTTTAATGTATGGAAAGGTAAGAAAAAATTACTGGAAATGGGAGGGTCTCTTTTTATAGTCGTATAGTATTATGCTAATACAAAATTAGTATTATGGTAATACAAAATATGTTAGTAGTTTCTCCAGTAATGACCTCTTCAAAGGTTTGAACAGTCAGTTTACTGATTTGTTCACAAGGAAAGAATTGAAAAACAAAAGACTGTCTTAAAAACATTGTTAATAATGTTTCCTAATTTATTAATATATTCTAGTGCGAAGTGTTCTGGTCAAGCCTTCTGTAAAAGGGCTTGAATATGAAAAAGAAGAACCATTACCAGTTTCACCTATGTGAGTAAATTAAATTAATTATCCCTTTGGGTCTAATAAGCCCACTGTTGCATGTATATGCACTAGGAGGTACCCTAACTGCTTGCTTGTGACTGTCATCTGGATTATCTTTAAATGTATCTCTGTAATTCAGATGACACAAGGGTAATAAATGTGTCAGATACAAAAACTGCTGCTTGAGCTTATTCTATAGGTCAGTGTGGTTTAATCCCGCCTCCTGTACATATCTGATTAACTGAGTTCTAGAGGATGAGGAGGTAACAAACCTTTAGTTATGTTGGACAAATGCTTCTTACTTTACTTGCTGAAAATCCAAACTGCTTAATTATTGAATTGGAGTAGGTTGTATAATAGAAAGGTGGCTGGAATATTGGCATCAGGATTGAAAGCATAAGGTAGTGGTACCTGGAAGTGGTAACTGTACTTTTAGATTCCCTAAGGCCCTGAAAGAGAAATCAGTGGGCTGATGGGGTGGTGGAAATACCTATTCTGGTTTCTTCCTCAAGAACTAAGAATCTTTTGCCTGAGGAGCAGAGTCAAGTATTAAGTCCTCTTTAGGGTGCCTTATGGCATGGTATCCTTCAAACTGAGATATGGGGATGTTAGGGAAATGCGGGGTCCCTGGCGACTTCTGCTGACATGCATTTGTATAAGTCTCTGCCTTGGTCATGACTTCCTCAGAAGCAGTATTTTTTCCTGAAGCAGAAAAAAGGAAGTCTTAAAACCAGTCAAATAAGTATTTTTAAGGCACAAAAGTATCCCTGTGATCTGTTAATTAGAAGTATGAAGTTACTTGTGCTTCTGTTTAAACTTTTCTTTTTGTTTTTCCAGTGGATTAGACTTTTCCAAGCCTTGGCATAAAAGCTTTTTACAAGCAAGAAAACAGATTCTCGCGAATTTACATATTCTTCATCCAACTCTACGAACTTTACTAGATATTGGTTATAAAACCTTTTCCAATTTACTTATAGTAGATGTGTCAGGTTTCAGGTAAAATTTATGTTGAAGTAAAATTCTAAATATAGTATGCATAAATAGGTCTGGTTGTATTATGAAATTGTTAAGTTATTTTATATCAGTATTTACAATAATTGCTTAATGTGTAACATTGATTCCTTATAATGCTAGATGTTAATGAAACAATTATATCATTTTAATATCCTGTTACTATTATGGATTGATTTGGTTTTTTCCAACTTTGCGCCAAGACTTTTTCCTCCAAACAAACTGTAGGTTCAGTACTTTAATCAATGTATCTGATTCTGGATGTAGCCAAATCTGTGGATACTTAAATCCGGAGGGTAGAATCATGAACAGAAAAGACAGATCTTTATACAAACCTGAAAAAAAGCCCCAGGTTTGCAAAAAAATCTAAAAAATTTTTTAAAACCACTGGAGGGTTAAAAAACCCCTCAAAATAATAGAAGTAGTACCTTTAGCTTTAAGAAACAAATGCCTTCAGTGACTGTTGCTAAGGAACCATAACAGCGGTATCAGCCTTCTAGCCTCAATTTCTGTCAGTAAGAGGTGGGGGAGGGGGAGGCAACTTTCCAGAGGTGTTTTGGCCTTTGAGGGAGAACTCATCATGGCCAGGCCTGCCAGCAGCCACCAGGTGACTTGCTACTGTGTACTTTACATGACTGATCCAAGTCTGGCTGCTTACTACTGTTCAACAGCAGCTACTTCATGAAATCCAGTGTGATATAGCAGTGAGAGTTTCAGACTAGGATCTGGGGGAACCAGGTTTGAATCCCCATTCTTCCATGAAAGCTCACTGGATGTCCTTTGGCAAGTCACATACTGTTCGCCTATCTCACAAGGTTGTTGTGAAGATAAAATGGAGAACTATGTAAGCCGATTTTAGTCCCCCATTGTGGAGAAAAGTGGAGTATAAATGAAGTAAATAAATAATAAATATAGCTGAAGATGGAGAGCAGATAAATGATAAATTGGTTGGTGGGAGGGAAGGAGAGAAGGAAGCAGGGGAAGGTGAGGGTAGGAGAGCTGCCAGGAGGAGCTAAAGAAGAAATAGTTTGGGGAGGGGATACAGGGGAAAGTGAATTCTCCCCCCCACAGGTTCCCCACTTTGTAACTGGGTCCCAGCTCAGCAGCCAGTACCACACAACTGGGCACAGCTGGCAGCTGTCACCACAAAACTGAATCCAGCCTAGCTTTTGATAGCCAAAAGCATCCAGAGTATTTTTTAGGGGGAGGCTGCCAAGTGGAAGGAAGAAGATAAGAAAACAGGAAAGAAGACCGTGAGACAGTCAAGATAGGTTGGCTGGTGGGTGGGAAGAAGAGAAGGAATCAGAAAAGGGAAAAGCAGGAAAGGTGAAGATGCTATTGGGGCTTTCAGGAAAGGAAAAGAAGTAGTAGTGGGGGAGAGGGAAATGAGATGCCCCCTACAAGGCTTCCTGGGTCTCTCACTTGCAGTAGATAAATATCAAAATTTCAGTACTTATGTGCACACTGTTTGCATTTCTCCTCTTAAACAGCCATGTAATTGCCTTTGTTTCGCACACTTTCATTTTTCATAGCAGTCTTATTTTATTAATATACAGGTCAAAAGGCCCAATTGATTGTGAATCACTTCAAAATGACGTGTCTATAAACTGCTTAAAAACAGAAGAAAAGATTTTAAACTCATGGTATCCTAGGGTTATCAATCTCTTCACCAGAAAAGAGGCACTGGAAGGTGTAAAGGCAGACAAAGTTGATTCTTTCTATAATTGTGTGGCTACACTTATGTCGAATCAGGTAAAGCTGCTTTTTTACTTATCTGTAGTGGTTAGAGTAGCCAGGTCCCATCCACCCGCTGGCAGGAGACTTTGAGGGATGTCCCTGGAGGGGGAGGGGACATCCCCAACATGATGCATCACACAGAAGTGACATCATCATGTTAGGGAGGCAGTCTGATCTGCAACCAGTGAATTTGCCTCTTGCAGTTCAGGTGCACGCAGCCCCCACTTGTAAAAAGCATTTAAAGGGACCCTTTAAATGCTTTTTACAAATGGGGGTCGCCGGCACCTGAACTTCAAGCAGAGAATTCGCTGCTTGCAGTTCGGGTGTGCAGCCAGAAGCTGCCCCTCACCTCCTCTCCTGCAAGTTTTAAAGGGCCCACCAGCTGATCGACAGGCCATGTGCTCCAGCCGATCAGCTGGATGGCCCTTTAAATCTTGCAGGAGGGGAGGGAGATGGGTGGCCACCAGTGGTTGCTCTTAGGGCAGGGCTTGGGGACGGGGCTTCCCCCCACTGGCCAGCCTGCTGGTGGTGGACAAGAGCCCTCGAAATTGGGGATCCCCCACCCGCAGCTGGCATCCTTAGTAGTGGTAGATTCCTGCCTAGACTAGAGTCCTATCATGAATGCTATAGAGTGCCTATGGAGCTCCAGTGTGTATGTGCTTTTCCAATACAGTAGCTGTCTGCATATGCAAAGAACTGCACTCTTAATGCTGACCTTTGTTGGAGTAGCTTCTGTAGTGGAGATAGGGTTCTACGTGCTCATCAGAAACTGCACAGTAGAAAGAGATAGTTGGAGCTCTTGTATATAAATTCTCCATTGAAGCCATTATGAAATTACCATGGACCTAAATGCATTCAAAATTAGATTTTAATTGTATATCTTATTAATTATCTGCTGACAAAACTAAAAATAAATAAAAAAAAAGTCATAATTGCAAGCTGGAGAATGTAATAGTAGGTGTGTGCCATGCAAGTTAAAATAATATGGAAATAGGAGGTTCTATGAGTCTTTTATGATGCTTCTAGAACTTACATTAATTAATTTGCAAACAGCATGATTTAATGGAAGACGTTACTATTTGGTAAATACTGAATGATACTGCAAATTGCTGCAAATTCAGGCATAGAATCTGATACAGTTTAAATGCAGAATTTTCCTCTGATACAGCTGGAATGAGCAGCTGTCAGCTACATGCCTCTTGTTCAGAATACCATTTGAACTGGCCCTGAGCAATTTGTGACACACTGAATGTAGCCATATATTACAGCAGAAATATGATGTTAGTGAACCCCTGATATGCTGCCATTCCTGACTGATAAGACGTGCTTTAGCTCATTGGATCATAAATTGCACAGGCCAGTTAAAACAAACAAACAGTAATGAAAACCCAAAAATTTGTGAAACACTTTAAGAATAAGAAACAGGCATATAAATGGATCAAATAAAATTTTGCTCTAAAGAAGGCTACATTTAGTGCTACAATTAATTGATACTTTTTGCACAATATGTATAGGTTTCCTCATAGTGTAAATTTTGACCATCCCCTCTTCTAGAGGTCCTCAGGATAGTAGCACATAAGCTGTAAATTTACAGTTGGAGGTCAGCACACATTTTCTGTGTAGCAATGTATTTAATCTCCAGTGCACAGAACATGTGTAACTTGCTAGTTGCACATTTAAGAGCAGCCTGTAGAAAGAGGAGGGTTCTATGGACTCTAAAGTGATCTCTTCCCATGGGCCTACCAGCACGCATGAGGATGATTTGTGCATGAATCCAAGGGCGTAGACTTTCCAATTTCCCCGGGGGGTGGGGCTGGGCCGGAGACACTACAGGCCATTGTCTCCGGGGAGGCTCAGCATGTCCTGGAAAAGTTCGGGGGGGGGGGGCTCCAGCTCCCCAGCCCCCCTGAAGTTGATACCTATGTGTGGATCATGTCCTAAATTTTCATCCTCTGTTTTAAATTTCAGAATTTACATTCTAGATAAACTGAAATTTTGTAAAATGGACTGGCGCTACATTAGGATAGATCATAAATCTGGGTCATTAAGGGCTTGGATTGTGAACGCCAGGTTGGGAAATTCCTGTAGATGGGAAGGGACCTCAGGAGGTTAAAATGCTATATAGCCCAGTAAGCCCACCCTCCAAACCAATCTATAAAGGACCTGATTTCTATAGTCTGGAGATCACTTGTAATTCCAGGACATCTCCAAGACCCATCTGGAGGTTCGCAACCCTAATAGGGGCATATAGGTAGCCCAGCCCCACTAATAATAAATTATGCTTGTCGATATATTTGTATACATTTGCCGAAGTGGGGAGACATTTTCTTTTATGAGGTGTAGTGAAATTATTCTATGCTCTTTTATAGCTGAAGGAGTTATTGAAAAGAACTGTTGAGGCTTATGTGAAACTATTTGATCTTCAAGACCAAAGATGTCTGCCTTTATTTAAGATGGATCTGACTTTTGACGATGAGAAAATGGATTTTTATCCAAGCTTTCAAGATCTGGAGGAAGCTATATTGTTCATGATTACTTTGATTTCACAGAGTCTGCAGGTGCAGTTTAGTCTTCTCCTAACATATCTCATAAATGTGTAGTAATGAACTCGTTAGCATAATAGGCCACACCCAACAGCAGAAACTCATTAGCATATTAGGCCACACCACTGACAGCACAGCTTATTAGCATATTAGGCCACACCCCCATGTTACCAGAAGAGTGGTCATTCAGCCACACTCACCTTTTGCTTCTTATTCTGTTTACCTTGTTTGTTGTCAAAACCCAGGGCTTTTTTGGTAACAGGAATTAATTTGCATGTTAGGCCACATACCCCTAATGTAGCCAATCCTAATGAGTTTCTGCTGTTGGGTGTGGCCTATTATGCTAATGAGTTCCTGCTGGGTGTGGCCAACTCAGGAGCCAGCCGGAACTCCGTTCCTGTGCGTTCCTGCCCAAAAATAGCCCTGATATAAAGCAACAAAATAAACATAAAAACCAGAACCAGTTGGGCAGTCGTGTTGGTCTGAAGTAGTAGAACAAAGTTTGAGTCCAGTGCACATGAAAGCTCATACCTTGAATAAAACTTTGTTGTCTTAAAGGTGCCACTGGACTCAAACTTTGTTATAAAAAACAGAAGAAATTCTAACACCACAACCAGCCATCAACCCCACATTTCCAAAAACCAGTTCAAGTAAAACAGATTTAAAGAGGCTGGGATCCTAATTGGCATGTCTGGATTCTCTGCTGATGCATAGAGAAGGATTAAACCTCTTCCTTGAAGTAGTGGCCTCTCCCAGAACTGTTCCCTCAGGTCTGGGGACCTTTCAGAGTAACCCCCCTTGGGATATGAGCTGCTGCCACCAGAAGGAAATTTTGCCTCTCCTTCTTGTATAAGCAGAAATACTCTTTATTCACGCACAAGAGAAGTAATCGGCCCCTGGCCTCCTGTTTCCAGATGCATATATAGCTATTCTATTGTTTATAGTAGGATTCTTCATTGTTAAATATATTCACAAATCATTTGCAAAAATGAATAGTGGGATGATGTAGTCTGCAAAAGGTGCAAAAGAGCTAAAACAAGTCAAGTCCAAAGTGAAATTTGAAAAGGCAGAGAACAGTATGCTTGCAGCCTAAGTAATAAAAGTAAATATAAATATGTTAAATTGAGGTTGATCAGTGAAAAGCAATGTTTATGGGAAAAATCAACACTGTGCAATCTGTAAAGCTAAACTGCATAAAATTTGCATTAAGAGATCTCTGACAAATACATTTATTTATTAATAAATCATTGCATAAAATCTATGGTAACCTTTATATGTATTTTAAATAGAATGTCCAAACAGTACACTCTTGGTTAGGAGGTGGAACTGTTGTTTCAACTATTGACACTGAACTTCCTGATCATGTGATAAAATGGGCGTCATCTATACTGAGAGGAGCGATTAATGAGAACTTGAAAGGTCCTAAAGCACATTTTGATTATTACGGTGAGTGACTTAAAATTAGACTTTGCAAGAGGATTTTAGTGTATTATAATGCAGTCATAAGCAGAGTTACACCTTTCTAGGACCTTTGACTTCAATGGACTTAGAAGGAGGTAAGGAGGTAACGGTTTAGGTTTGCACTGTTAATCTTGTGATGTATATAATACTGATGAACTTTTAATGTGACTGTTGCCTTGCAGTTGAGAAATATGGCTGGCTCGTAGATGGTTCTGCAGATGACCATATAAGAGCATTTAAAGCTGAGGAACATAGTTTTGATGAATATGCAGAGGTAATTTTAACTTATAATTTAATACTAAATCCAGTTTGTGTTTTGCAGATAGAGACATAAATTCTGGTCGTCACTAGAAATCCCTTTTCCCCCTATCCAAGCATGATTGCGTAAAGTAGCAATTGAATTTCCACAGATGAGCATTCTGTCCCATGTATAGTTTGGCCTGCTCTTATGTTTTGTTGTCCATCCTGTGTAATAGATGTCAGAATGTCCTAATTAGGTTATAGCTTCAACTTCACTTCAAGTTGGCCATTTTTTAGGAGAGAGATGCAAATGTTTCCTGTTAGGACCTTTCAAATAATTGGAATGCTTTGGATTAGATGAGTCCCACATTTTAGTTTTCTAGGTATTATAAACTGGACAGTTGAACATCTCTCCCTCAAATAAATATATCTTTCTATGTGATTGGCAACCCCAAGAAACCAGATTCTAATTGCATAGAAACTGCTATACACACGTGCATGTATAGACTCTATGCATACATTCTAATGAAGCCATCTGGTTGGGGGCAAAATTTGCCTCCACATTCCTGTTTCTCCTCCTCTATGTTTTCACTCTTCCCCCTTAGAATATCTGAAATGGACTAAAATCTACCCAAAATGTTATATATTCATTTGAGGGATATGTGTGTTTAGGCTTCATATACATTCCAATCCATCCCAATGAATGCTTGTGGGTAGGAAGCAGAGCTTGCCACTGAGATCCTGCTTCTCTTATACACATTCTTTGTGTCCCTTGGCAAAAAGGGCTTTTCAGTTCTCTCAGTTTAGAGAGTTATTTTAGAGTTTCTATTAAAAAGGCATCTTGCACCTCCCCCATCAGATTTCTAGGTGGCTCTAGTCAATGGATCCTGTGTATCAGTGTCCATTTTAAATGACTTTATATGTATATAAGAAAGTAGACCTGAAATACGTAAAAAGGAAACAATGAGTGGGAACAAAGTTAAACATAAGAACATAAGAGAAGCCAATGTTGGATCAGGCCAGTGGCCTATCCAGTCCAACACTGTCACACAGTGGCCAAAAACACCAGGTGCCAGCAGGAGGTCCAGCGGTGGAGCCAGGTTAGAGTCCAGTGGCACCTTTAAGACCAACAAAGTTTTATTCAAGGTGTGAGCTTTCATGTGCAAAGCACGCGTCATCAGACAATAAAATTGAATTACAGAACATAGTTGCAGGGGTCATTTTGTAGAAAAAGAGGTGCATGAGCTCATTAGCATACCTATTAGCATAACTCATTAGCATAACTGGCCGAATGTCAGTTTCAGCTCTATTATACCCTATGGGCCATTGAAGTCAATGGCAAAAACTCATAGGGTATATGAGGGGCTGGAGGTGACGGGGTTTGAGTGAGAGGCTCCAAACTTGCGAGTTCCTTCTGGGACCTCTCCCTGAAATACCCACCAAGTTTCAAGAAGATTGGACCATGGGGTCCAATTCTACGGGGCCTCAAACAGGTTGCCCCATCCACTCCATTGTTCTCTACATTACCTTTTTCCCACCATAGAGAACAATAGAGGGAATGGGGGCAACCTGTTTGGAGGCCTGTAGAATTGGACCCCCTGGTCCAATCTTCTTGAAACTTGGTGGGTATTTGGGGGAGTGGTCCCAGAAGCTACCCTGCAAGTTTGGAGCCTCTCCCTCAAACCCCCTCTCCTACAGCCGCTTTTAAAGCCACCATCGAATTTCGGCAGCCATTTGGCAGCGGGCCGAATCTAAATCAGCTGCCCTAGTGCCCACTCCTGAGCTGGCAGAGTGGTGCTCCGCCTCCCTCCAGCCCCAAAGGACCCCTGTATATGAATATAGAGAGAATGTGGCTTGTTAAATTAGCATGCAAAATAGTGAAGCTGTTTTTTAACAGATAAAAAGAATGACAAGCGTGGTTTCTGATTATCATCTGTGGGTTCAACTGGGGGTGGGAAACAACATAGATAATAAATACGTTAGAGCAGGGAAATAAGCATTAGATAACACACAATCCTAGTGGGATCCCACTCCTCACAAAATATATGATACTGTGCTACAGTATGTTCAGTTCTCTTTATTTCTAGTTGAGATTTTTATGCTGCTTTATGCAGGTTTGAAGCTTTTAATAAAAACTGATGCAAAACACTGGATGTAGATAGCTAAGCTTTGTCTTCATGTTGAATAATTACATAAACTAGCAAATGTGATTCTGTTTCCTCCGAGACCTAGTTCTTTGAAACTGCAGAAAAGTGGTAAGTGTGTGTGTGTGTGTGTGTGTGTGTGTGCGTGTGTGTGTGTGTGTATATATAGGCTTTATATCAGACTGCAGGTGGCAACTCATGAACTGAATGTTGTTTTATATAAAAAGAAAAAAACCCATAGAACACTAGGACCGATTTCACACAAGCTGCTGCCCCTGCTCTTCCCTTTCCCCCGACTGCACGAGTCAATTTCCCATTATGTGCTCCGTGGCCGCATTTTGACTCGCAGCTTCGCCCAATCTCCTCCACATCTTCTAGAGCCTCAGAAAATAGGATCGTGAAGACGCAGAGGAGATCAGGCGAAGCTGCGGGTCAAAATGAGGCCACAGAGCATATAATAGGAAATTGACATGTGCAATCGGGGGAAAGGGAAGAGCAGGGGCGGAGCAGCGGCCTGTGTGAAATCAGTCTAGGTAATAGTTCTAGCCTAATCTTCTTCGTGACATACTAGTTTTGTTTATGTAGGGATTTTGGGGGGAGCATATTTTAAAGACTGTAGTTGAAGTTAACAAATGTAATATTGTTTTAAAGTTTACAGATGAATTTCTCAGTCTTGCAAAGGAAATAATGAGCTTACCGATGTTAGCTCATTTCCCTATGGTTCGTTTAGACTGTGAGGATTTGAAGCAAGGTTTGGTTGACAAAGCAAGAAGCTTCGCAAATAAATTATTGGCCAGATTAGTCCGCAATCACAGAGGAGAAAATGAAATGTAAGTGAATTTCTTGCTGCATGTAACTTTTTGCTAAAAAAAGATATCACCAAAAGCACAGCATTGTAATTTTTTTCCTTTTATGTATTGATCTCTTGGAGGTGCCTTGTGGGGGTTTTTCTGGCTGAACCTTGACAGCCTGCTGCTATGACCTGTTTTTAAATATCAATCAAGCGTAAGACTGAACGCTAGTTTCCAATCCTAGTACAAGCGTCACCTTGTCTATTTGCAAGAATAGCAGGTCCTGTCTACATAATGAATGTCTGTAGCCTTTAGCACTACAGGACAAGATAGAGGTAAAAATCTTTACCCAGTGCAGTAGCATCATGCAAAGCGATTTTCAGGATAGGAAAGGGGTAGGAAGAAGGATGGAAAGGAAAGTAGGGCTGCCTTTGGCTCCCAGTACCATATCATAGGGGCTATAGGAATGGCACTGTGTCCCAGAGATTAGTGCAGAATTATGCAAGCAAATAATCATGTTGAGTTAATTTTTTTGAGGACAGTTAGAAAGCATGTGCGATGTAGCAGGATGACTTTGCCCAATTTGCTTTTCTTTGAGTAGATGGGTTTTAAAGCTCCTAACCAGCACCTTGAATTTTGAAACAAACTGGTAGCCAGTGTAGCTGTTTTAAAATATGTGAGATTCATTCCCGTTGGCTAGTGCCTGGTAGTAATTGGGCTGATGCATTCTGAATGAGCTGCAATTTCTGGGTTGTCTTTAAGGGTAACCCAATGTAGAATGCTTTTCTGTAATCCAGCCATGAGGTTTCAAAACATGGATCAGCATGGCCAGATCAGCTGAATCATATATAGGAGAGTTGGCAAACCACATGATGCAATTGATAGAAGACACTCTAAGTCAAGAGAACAAAGAGGCTGAAGTCCGGCGCGGAGATGCCTAAAGGAGCCCCCCTTCAGGTTCCCACCCCCACCCCATATCCTGCAGCCTGACTTGGCAAGCCGCCACAGACCTGGCCCACCCACCACCCTGCCGTAGGGCATGCACAGACATGGCCGCCTCCTTCCAGCCTCCCCTGCCTCCTTTCCTGCAAACTATGGTGGAGGTAAGTCTCAGCTATGCTTCACAGCCAAGGTGGATGCATCTGGAGGCTTAGACAGTAAAATATGGAGCTGGGTGTCACTGGCATACTGGTAATGTCTAAAGCCAAAGTTCCAGGTCAGTTGTCTCAAAGGCTGCTGGAAAATCTAACAATATTTACATGGAACCTAGCAACAAAAGTTCTCCTCTAGAATAGTGACCTTTAGAGGAGACATGAGACCCAGAAATTTCTTTTATTCCACCTGCACATTTTTAATGGTAACAGTGATGATTTTGTTTAGCATTTTTATAATGTTGCTTTGATTTTACTGCATTTACTTAATATGCTAATTGATTATATTGTACCGTGCTTCAAGAGCTTTCTTGGAAAGATATGTAGAAATATGAGAAATAAATAGATACGTGTCTTGTAGGTAATCACATTAAACCCTTTAAACTTTGATATAGATTAAGATATAAGTGTCTTGCAGGATATGCCATGAATTTGAAGCTATTAAAGAACGTGCATTAAAAATCCCTGAGACAACTGAGGAAATGATGGCAAGTATAGCGTATATAGACAAGGCTAAAACTGTAGGTATCCACCAGCTGAATGAAAGGATCAAGGTATGTGATCATATTGTTTTTGAACTGATTTCTTTACTAATAATGCAGGTGGAGATGGTTGCCTTTCACTATACTGCATGACATTGCATGCAAAACTGAATGTAATAAACAGCATGCTTTTGGGTATAAATATACCACAACATAAAAATCTGTCAGTAGCCTTGTTGGAGATCTATCTACAGAATTGCAGCCAGGTTCTTTTTTTCAGATTTTGTTCCCAGCTTTGTTCTTCATTGAGAGGTTGTTATGTGAGAAGAGCCTGAAGCACCTCTGAACCGTATACAGATTTTCATATGGCTGAAATATATTTCTGTGGTTTCCACGCCTCCTTGTTCATCCATCACTGTTCTCATGTCCTCTCTCTCTCTAATAGTCCCTTCTCCCAGCTCTCCTTTTGAGTCTGCTTCTTCCTGCCTACTAGTTCTCTTTCAAGCTTTGATATAATCTGCAATGCTAATTTCTCCTAGTAAAGGCCTAGGTTCTAGTGTGTCTTTGGGTGGTTAGAGGTCACGTTGCTTCTTCATAGTCTTTCTGCACAAATGATGAGCTTTGCAGTTGCACAAATTTGGAAATTTCTAGAGTCAGCATTTAGGCATGAAAATCCTCCTCCTCAGAGATGAAGCTTCAGCCTGTGCATGCCCAGAGGGCTGGAGTTGTTCCTACTCACAGTTTTTCTTTTGTCTGCCACAATTGCTGCAGTATTTGGGAACATCTTTGAGAGTTGTTCCTTGCAAGAGCTGTTTTTTTCTCTTTTTCTTCTTCAAAACTATAGTGTATAGAATGTAGTTCTAGTTAGTTAGTTATTCAGCCATTAGTGTTTTTTTCATCTTTGTGTAAAGATACCAGAGGACAGATCTGTCTGACAGAAAACTGGAGGGCTTGCCAAGAAAGCCTGTCTTACAGCCATCAACTCTGGCTCTTCCGTCTCCACAGGATTGTCTGGTACCTGAAACCATACATATTCCAGGTCCCAAGACTGTGGTCCACATAGACCCTCTAGAGTCCTTCCCAGGTTCCTGTGGTGCTTCCTACTGAAATCAAAGTTACCATATCTATGTGGACAGCTATCACTTTTTTCTTCCTGTATCACTGAAATATCCTCCCTATTATAGGAAGGAACGTATACTATACTCCCATGTTCAAGAATAGTGCCCAGTTCAATTGCAACATTTGTATTGACCCTTGGTACCAAAGCCTCTTAGAGGTTTGTGGGACTGTGGGACTTAACTACACTCACCTGTCATCCTGCTAGACAGTATCCTGTGGCTTTGCCTTTGGTCTCTGTCTCTGCTCACTGAACCCTTTGGTTCTGAAATCCCTCCCTTCACTACTTAGTGCCTTTGTTCCTAAAAGCTAGCTCTAGAAGTTTCCAGATTTGAGCTCAGTGCAAAGGCCATCAATGTGAATGCACATCTAATCATCCAAAGAACAACATTTACAGTTTAAGCAGCTTGTTTCTCCCCCCCAGCAACCACATTTGAATAGGTGTAAACTGCACACAGCCTCTGAGCTGCTAACCCTTGAGACTGACATCACTACTTAGTTTAGCTGTCATGTTGAAGTAAGTAAGACCAATCCTGAATGTGAGATGTAACCTGTGATTATTATATGAAAATTTGCTTCTATAATATACTTGCACTTCTTTTTTTTTTAAAGTCATTTCAAATTCTGGTTTAACTGGAACTACAAAAGGGAAGGGCTGTATATAACAATGTTAAAGGGAAAACACAGAAGTAAAAAAGCAAATAAATAAATACACCCCCCTCACTCACTAGTCCCAGTATAGCAAAGGAATTCACCAAGCGTTTAAATTTTCCATTTTCCATTATTCCAAACAAACAGATAACAATTCCATTAAAATGTGTAGCAACAGGTGTGGTACACAGAACACTTCTATATGAATGCCAATGGAAACAGAGCAACATAGTTTGATGGATATTACTATAAGAAAGACAAGAGCTTAGTGACAGTCATTTCAAAAAAATAATAATATTGCTATGCCTATTTCAGAGATATCAGATAGCAAATTCACAACAATATGTTTAGTGTCTCATTGGATAGAATGGAGAAAATAAATAGTGCTGTTTATGCCAGATCTTTCATTGGATTGAACAGTCCATCAGCAGAAGAAAATGGCAGGTGTGGATTTTTGTGCTATTTCTCTCTTCACAGCTGAAGCCACTCTTGCTGCTGTACTGTGTTGGGAAGATGATTCCCCATCACCACCAGCAGTATTTTTAAGATGAGTCCTGGGTCATTCGCTAAATGCAAACTAGGTTGGGATTTCCTCTAATCTCATGCACTTTTAACGTATTGTCTAATCAGACTCTGATAAAGAGGGACCACACAATCAGTCCTGACACTTGAATATAAGAACATAAGAGAAGCCAATGTTGGATCAGGCCAATGGCCCATCCAGGCCAACACTCTTTCACAGAGTGACCAAAAATACCAGGTGCCAACAGGAGGTCCACCAGTGAGGTCAGGACTTCCCTTTCACCAATCTTCCCATTCTCCAATCACAATACTAGGAAGAATAGCATTCATGCAGTCCCTAAGAAATCAGGATTCCTGTTTTTAATTAGAACCAGATTTCTATTTGTTTGAGAATTGAAACTATTTCATTTCTTTTATAGGAATGCAAGCAGCGAATGAATTACCTGCTAGATGTTTATCTATTTGATCAAGATGACTTGTCACTCAATGCAACTGTCATGTTGTGGCCTATACATATTAATCCCATCTTTGATGAAAACGATGATGTAAATAAATATTTTATTTTATATACTACAGTTTAACAAGTCAGCCAATGTTGCGTGCAGCATGTTTGGTCTGATTCAGTGCAAGGCAGCTCTTGTGAGATAGTGATGTCACAAATGCTGAACCCTGTGGAATTAGTTTTGCCATCCAGTGGGGCCTGGAGCTCTCCCAAAATTTCAGTTGCTCTCCAGACTCCTGATATCATTTCCCCTAGAGAAAATAGCAACAGCAGAGGGTGAATTCTATGGTATCATATCCCTGCTGAATTCCCTCTGCTCCCCAAACTCCGCCCCTAAATCTCTAGGAATTTCCCTGCCCAGAGCTGGCAACCCATAGATGCTTATCACTAACTTTCTTTTAACATTTATGTTTTGTGTTATAGATTATTGAAATGGCTAAACGTAAAGGTGAAAGTGAGTTATTGGCCAAACGTGAGAAACTGATACTAGAAATAGAAAAGCAGACACGTCGTATGCAGGAATTTACAGAATTCTCAGATTTGGACCGCATGCAACAGGTCTGTGTCACAAGGGGTAAAGGGCTAAAAGAATCCCACTTTAGCATGTTTGGCAGAGGACAAAAAGTTAAATGGTGAAGATTTGTATCTGTTTGGTAGCTTGATAAGCTCACCATCTCACTATCATATTACTGCCTCATTATTTAGATAGTGGGTGATTCTGCATGTAGCATTCACTCCACGTTTTTTCAACTGGGAGGAAAAGGTGCAGCTCAAAACCACATTCAGATACCCCAGGCCAACACAGTACTACTACTGACTGCAAAGTCACCCCTGAATGGCCATAAATCTATGCAGAAGGTACCATAAAACCCGATGATAAAAGAAAGTGATAGCGACATGCAGTGTAGAGGGTACCATAAAATCCAATGATCAAAGAAAGTGAAAGCAGTATGCAATGCAGAGGGGAATTTTCGTTCCATCGTGGGTTTCGTAAAACAACAGAGGGAAAAGCCAATGCAGAATCACCCAGTGTCGGCAAAGTCTCGAAGTAGGGGGCAAGTTTCATCAGAAGGCGATCAGATAGTAAACTGACACATATAAAAAGCAAGATTCTGAGCAAAGCAAAGGTTTACCTTTATGATTAATATACTTGGGGGGAGTGAAATCCTGAATTTAGTTCTCACTCTGCCAGATATGTAGCTCCCCATTGTAATATTTGGGACAATTTATCTCCGTCTGTGTGATGTGCAGTCCTCTCCCTAAAATTGCAAATGACTGTGTGGAAGGTTCTGTGTAAAAGTAACTGTTGGACTGTGTGGATACTATATGACCTAGGAGGATGCGTATTTAACCTTTGGTTGATATCTTCGCAAATTCCTTGCAGTACTGTTATCTCTGCCAGTGTTTGCTCTGTGCTAGTGTTTAGAGAGGGAAAACATTCAGTTTCCAATGAAGTTAACAAATAATATTATTCAAGATTTATTAGAGGGTTGGGAAAGAAGTCAAGAACTTGTTCATTTAGAGTGAATTTGCACAGGTTTTATTTCCTGGGATATAACTTGAAAATAAATAGTGCTGTTTATGCCAGATCTTTCACTGGATCGAACAGTCCGTCAGCAGAAGGCAATGGCAGGTGTGGATTTTTGTGCTATTTCTCTCCTCACAGCAGTCCCTTCTGCCCAGGGAGAAGTTGCTTGTTGTAAGCCCTGTATGTACTAATACCTGTGCTGGTCTGGGAGTTGCAGTGAGGGCAGGAGAAAGGAGAGGAATCACTCATGGCTCAGTAGATTCGGTTCCTTGGATTGATTCATTGTTCCAGGTTACACTTCCTGTAATATCCCTGTGAAGGAAATAGACATAAGATTGATTAATTGATGCTACCTGGAAAACCCCAAACCCAACTTGCATTTAATGTGTGACCTGGAACTCACCTTAAAACCAATGGGGGAAGAGGCAAATCTTCTCTTGAGTGCAGGTTGGCAGCAGGAGAGGCTTCATTTCTGTTATATTATTATATTATATTTACAAAATTTATATCATATCTTTCTGTCCCAGCCAAGGGGCACTGTGGTGACTAGCAAAGCATGTAATATATGCTTTATATAATATATAATAAAATAATAATTCCTTCCCTTCCACCCCGCACTCTTTTATTAGCAGAAACGGGTTGGGGGCAGGCTCTTGTTTTCACTGCTGGTTTCACATTGCTTCTGGGTAGACATCTGGAACCTGCAGTGAGACAAACAGCCCCCCCCCCAGCCCTTTTCTGCTAACAAAAGGAAGGGATTAATGAAGCCCCACCTGCAGCCATGCCACGCTCAGGAGATGATTTGCCCCCTCCCCCACACACTATTTTTAACATGATTGCTGGGTCGCATGTTAAATGCAAGTTGGTTCAGGGTTTCCTCCAGCCCAACTCACATTTAACAGATCATCTTATCAGATCCTGAACAAGCTTGGGAATGTCAACAACTAGTGCAGCAATCTACTATAATAATAATAAGCAAGAAGATGTCACACAAGTAATTACTTACATAATGCTTATAAAGTTGCCAAAATACTTACATGTTATAAATTCTTTTGCATATTAAACCGTGGCTTTTATGACACATTTGATTATTAAATCAGTTGCTTGAAATTTCTTGGAAAGATGATCTCATTAAATGAGAAAAGTTAGTCCAGTGATTTCTCCACATTCTATGGAGTTTTCCATTTCTGAAAAATCGTAAAACGTATCTTTTGGTGGATTACAGAAAACATGTGTAGTTGTATGCTTTATTTCTAAAGCAGCACTTTTTAAGAATGAATGAGTTATTGTCTTGTGGGGTTATGGAATGATATGTTCTTAACTAAATTGTATCAGTAATTCTCAAGACATATGTCTGTGTATATTTTCAGTATGTAACTGACATGCGAGCACTGCAGAAACGCTTACAAGAAGCCGATGAAATGGTTGCTTTTATTAATAAAGAGGAGGGGCTCTTCGAATGGGAACAGACAGAATACCCAGATTTGGAGACTTTGAAAGTTAACATTGAGCCCTACCAGAAACTTTTTGCTTTTATTTTGAAATGGCAGCGGACTGAAAAACGGTAACGAAACAAACAGATATTGTAATGAAAGAATTATCACAATAGTGAAAGTGCTTTTACTTGTTGAAGAAAAGTTTGTGGACATAACTTTAATTGAATTCTCACACTGTTGTGTTTGACAGTGAATGTGTATGCTTTGTTTATGAGGCAGTAATATAAATTTATTATTTACCTTTTAGTTTTTTTGTCCTATATTAAGATGCTAGTATATTTATTTAGAAAATTTATATGCTATCTCTCCAGAGAACAGTTTGAGACAGCTTACAACAATAAAACAAGACCATTAAATTGTAGTAAGTAAAACCTAAGCCATTAAAACAAGCCACTAAAATCAATTCAAGGCCATTAAAACAACTTGAGGCATAACAACAGCAGAAAATACACACTGAGCAGCCTAAAATTATATAGATAAAATGATCCTTGGGCCAGAAGAAGACCATAAAACATTTAAGCAATTAAACCCTTTCATTAAAAGCCTGGGTGAAAAGGAATGTTTTAGCCTGATACCTAAAAGGAAGTAACATAGGTGGAAGGCAAGTTTCACAGGGGATGGAAATACAAAGGTGAGGTGCTACCACTGAAAAAGCCTTGTCTCTGGTCACCACCCACCTCTCCTCTGAAGATGGGGGCATAGAGAGCTGGGCTTCAAAACAGAAACTTAATTGGTGTGTTGGGCAATACAGGAGGAGGCAATCCTTCAAGCGCTTGAGTGACTTTTTACCCACCTGTTGATTTTTTTAATTATCTAATTTTTTTACTCATGTCAAAAAGAATAATTCATATCAAGCAAGTGCAAGTGTGTGTCCTCAAAGACCAGCGGCAAATCTGCTATGTGGAGTTTGCTGTGTGAAGCAGCTGGCTGGGCAGTGTAAACATAGACCGATCTGGTGGCTGGGAGGGCTGGAGTATCCTGCTTGAAACATAGCCCAATCTAACTGACAAGTGTGCTACAGTCCTTTATCAGGTTCAGATCTTTAAGCTGGGAAGGGCTATTTTTCAAGTGTTCAGAGTGTTATGCCCAAGTCTTTGTGTTCTGTTTGTTGGCTCTTGTGTTCTTTCCTTAAAAGAATACCATTATGAGTAGATCAGCTGGCAAGGAGGGATTCCTAAATAGAGTTCTTCCCAGTTATTAGATCTACCTATTAGCTTGGATCTGTTAGAAGACAGCCCCCATCAATCAGTAGCATCTGTTCAGGCATTACAAGATATAGGTGTTCCTTTTTAAAGAGTATGCTTACATATACTTATTTCTGGGAATATATACTGGGAACAGTTTAGCCATGCAACCATAATTATCTGTCCTTCTCTAGAACTTATCCTGCCCCAGTAGCTGTAGAAAAATGTTGTACAAGATTAATAATATTGTTTCAGAACTACTGAGGGTGTCTTTTCCATTTACACAGCCCATTTATTTATTTATTTATTGGATTTCTACCCCGCCCTCCCAGCCAAGGCCTGCTCATATTGATACTCTTACACAACTGCAAAGTAGCATAAAGTTATCCCTTTACACCAGAAAATGAATTCTTCAGAGTTTTTAAAATTTGTAGACAGGTTACCATTTCTTGTTTGAAATGATAATCTCTGTAAATGCAAACTTTTTAAAAAAATGTTGAATTCATTTAGCACAATTTCTAAAGTTCTAAAACAGAGATCCACTAAAAATGTTTTGATGTAAAATTTTATATTTGTCACCCATATTGCTGTGCAAGATTAACATTTTTGCTTTCCTTTTTCTTAGGTGGATGGATGGTGCTTTCTTAGACCTTAATGGGGAAAGTATGGAAAGTGAGGTAGATGAATTTTTTCGAGAAATTTACAAGACACTAAGGTTCTTTCAACAGAAGCTAAAGAAAGCTGAACTAGAAAAGAAAAAGTCACTGCAACGCAGACAACTAGTAGATGAAAAGGTAGAGGAAGAAAAGAGAGATAATCCAACCACTGTAATGTGTGCTGCAGTAATGGAGCAAATTAAAGATTTCAAGGTAAATGGGTATTTCTAAAAATGGACCCCTTACGGTTCTCATATTTGTGATTTACACATTCAAGAGTAAATTGGAAAACACTGTAGAATGTGTCATACAGTGGTTTTTGGAAACTGAGTTACAAGAGGCTTCTTTACAAGATCTTAGAGATCTTTCCAAAGGTTGTTTGTGGAGCAGATGTGCGGCATAAAATAATTTTTAAAATTACAGTTTTCAGAACACTTTTACAGCAGTGAAATTTATCTTAAAAAACATTTTCTGTATCCCAGGAAAATATCCCTCTGGTGACTATCCTGTGTAACCCAGGCATAAGGGCTCGTCACTGGATACAGATGTCCAGTATTGTTGGATATGATTTAACACCAGATTCCGGAACAACACTAAGAAAAGTTCTAAAGCAGGACTTGACCCCTTACCTGGAACAATTTGAAACCATAAGTATGGGAGCAAGCAAGGTATAAGGATTAACTCTTTTGTACTAGCTTTACATAATCCAAATTAATTCAGAGATAATAAAGTAATATATTCCCACTGTGCTCTAGGAATTCTCATTAGAGAAAGCGATGCACTCTATGATGGAGATCTGGGATGCTATTTCCTTTCAAACAAGTTTATATCGTGAGACTGGAGTTAGTATTCTGTCTGCAGTTGATGAGATTCAAACTATTCTGGACGACCAGATTGTAAAAACACAGACAATGAGGGGATCACCTTTCATCAAACCATTTGAAAAACCAATGAAGGTATTTGTAAACATAAGTATAGGCATTTCTTTAATTCAGGCTATATTCATACATTGATGTTGTTTAGCTTGTTGTTTTATTTTTAGATTTTATTGCATATCCTAGGATGAGTAAATGGTAATAATAATAAATTTTCATTTAAGAGCTGGATCAAGATGGGTAGCCGTGTTAGTCTGTCTATAGCAGTAGAAAAAATATCTGAAAAAGTGAGCAGTGACTCACAAAAGCTCATAACCCTGCTACAAATTTTGTTGGTCTTTAAGGTGCTACTGGATTCCTGCTCTTTTCTAGTATTTAAGAGCTGGACATTGAAGTCTGTTTATTTCAAAGGAGTTAGAAGGTTATAACTTTTCATAGGATTGCACTGTAGAAGACTGAGCTATGGATCAGGAATTCTCTGTGTTGAAAAAGGAATTCTCTTGCCTCTGTTATGAACTTACTGGAGAGAGATATGGCTTGGTGGTAGAGTATATGCTCTGTATAAAGAAAGCTCAGGTTCAGTCTTGTGAAAAGGATCCATAATAAGGTTTTTAAAAATTGTAAATACCCAAAGGTGGTGCAACTCTGAGGATCCTAAAAGAACAGTCTTTTGTACTTGTGAGACTTATTTCTGCATACATGTGTATATTTTCAAATATATATCCCATCCATAGGGTTGCCAAGTTGTACCTTTGTAGGAGCGGGGGGGGGGGGGGGGGAATCTGTCCTCTTCCTGGAGTCTTCTGGAGTCACCAGGAAGTGACATCATCGCGTTGGGGACGGGACCTCAGTAATTCGAGGAGAAACCATAGAGTTTTCCCTCAAATTTCAGAGCGCCCCCCCAAAAAAAAGTGCCTGCCGCGATGACGTCACCTCCGGGTAATGTCATTGTGCCGGGCACGTCCCCTCAGCCCGGCAGTTTGGGGGTGGGGTTCCCCCTGGCGGCCTGATCCCGGATGGTGGGCAACGGGCCACTGGAGCGGAGGTTTCCCCGCCCCCTCCGGGGGGACTTGGCAACCCTACCCATCCACAGGAAAGAGTCTAGATACGTACACTAGACAAAAGCTACCATACTCTCTTGGAAGGAAAAGTCTGTATCAAAAGAACATACTAACACCGTTTTCAGCTATGCAAAGTATAAGGGAGAGCAGTTTATTCACCCTTTTAGATCCCAAACATGGGGCCTTTGGGCATCATGGTACTCACCTACACATTTCCTGATGCCTCCCAAGTGTTTTTTAAAAGTGGGCAGAGTCAGATGGGGCTTTAGCCCCACAGGGCTTCTGACTGACCGTGCTGTGTAGATTTTTTAAAATGTTGCTTTGGCAGCAGCTGCCACCATTGCCCAAGGTGCTTCACTGTGTGACTAAAAGTAAGCTGCTGCTGCTGCCAAAACAGGGAATTCTGAGAACTTGGCTGTTATTTTATACTACAATGACACTGGTTGATTTAAAACACAACAACCCTGGTGGTGCAGGAGGAATAACCTCCATGGTTAGCAAGGAAAATGTGGGAAAACCTGCTATATAGAAACACAGTGTAGCAGTAATGGGGCATTTAGCCTGAGTTGCCACAATTAAACCACACAAGCCCTTCCCTGTGTGGAAAGCAACTAAGACAGAGGAAACTTAGAAAAGAGCAAGAGTCCAGTAGCACCTTAAAGACTAACAAAATTTGTGGTAGGGTACGAGCTTTCATGAGCCACTGCTCAGTTAGGTTCAAATTCCTTCCTGGCCATGATGCCCACCTTGGCCCAGTTACGATCTTTGCCTTAATCTACTTTCACTGCATTGTGAGGATCAAATGAGGAGAGGGGGGAACCATGTATACCATCCTGAATTCCTTGAAGGAAGGACGGGATAACAAAGTTAAGTGAATCCTTTGATCTCCCTCCTGTTTCTATTATCTGTTTTGGTAATGCAGAAGAAAGATCTAGCAGAAAATATCTGTAAACAGAAGGGTGGGTATTTTCACCAATTCCCTGCTCCCAATGCTGACTTCTGTCTTCCCATGTTGTTCCTGGGTGGGGTCTCTTGTCCCCCCAAAGCAGCATTTCAGGTCTTATTTTGAATGCAGGAGGGAAGGGGAGGTATGGCTCCACTGGCCAAAATCCATTCCATTAGCAGAAATAATCACTGAATCCAAGCTAAAGTTCTTTAATTTCTGTGCCTTGCTTTAACCCTTTTTAGTTGAGATCTCTTATGCTAAGTACTTTTTTGTATTTTTAAGGAGTGGGAAGAGCGTTTGATTAGAATTCAAGAGACTATCGATGAATGGTTGAAAGTGCAGGCTCAGTGGCTTTACTTAGAACCCATCTTTTCTTCAGAGGATATTATGCAACAGATGCCTGAGGAGGGGCGTCAGTTCCAGACTGTGGACCGATACTGGAGAGACATCATGAGATACTGTGCCAAAGACCCCAAGGTAAAATAGTATTGATGAGGTCAGTAGTTAGGAGGTGAGGCAAATACATGGGGTTGAATCATGCTGCCTTCAGATGCAAGGATCGAGATCTTTTCCTCATTCCCCTCTTCTCCCAGCAGCCCTTTCTGAACTCTGGAAGATTTATTCCCAGGGTTTCGGGATCCATGTGGACTTATAGCCATGCAGATCAGGAGGCCATAGGGAGAGGAGTAAAATCACCGATGGAAGAGACAGAAAGGGCAATGTTGTCCCCTTCCCCTCTGCGGCCTCCTGACTTGGTACTAGATCCACATGGCTCATTCCACTGAAGCAAAACTTCTAAAGAATTGGATCCAGTGTAGCTTAAGTAGTAACAGGCTGCGACAAAAAAGTCCATCAAGAACCACAAACAAGTTAAAACCACAAAAAGAAGGAAAGGAGAGGAGAAGAAAGGAAAGGAGAGATAGCAGAGCAGTAATTCTTATCTAGGCAGTCAAAACATCCAAACAACTTTTTGAAAAAGGGCCTCGAGTTTGGTGCCTAAATGCTAAGAAGTAAATCTGACTTGGAAGGAAGCTCTCTGATTTGGTGCCCCAAGGAGAAGGTCTTATTCCAAATAGCCACTTAGCATAGCAGGGGCCCTGGAACATGAAAGAGGATTTCCAGTAAATTCTTATGGAACCAGTAGTCCTTTTTAAAAATTCGTTGTGAAACTATAATGTGTCTTTCCTGCCATGTGAATTGAATGGATGCATGTACTAGGAAGAACCAGGTTGCCTGTGGCTCCTTTCTGCATATGCATGTGGTATATACGCTCATTCCCTGTCCTAAAGCAGCTGTTGGTGTTTCTGAGACCTTTTACTGATGGTTTGGCCATTGAAATCTCTATTCTATGCTATGCCTGGTATGCATACTGATCATACCTTGTTTATATAGGTTCTTGCTGCTACCTCATTGACAGGCTTGTTAGAAAAGCTTCAGAACTGTAATGAACTTCTGGACAAAATAATGAAAGGACTGAATGCTTATCTTGAGAAGAAACGTCTGTTCTTTCCCCGGTATGCTATGTAGCGCTCATGGTTCAGCTAGAATATGTCATATTTGTATATCTGACACAAAATATGCACAAGTACACACAGTAACTTGGTGGGCTTGCCATTTCTTTGAATTTCTTTGTAGCTTTTTCTTCTTATCCAATGATGAAATGTTGGAGATCCTGTCAGAGACTAAAGATCCTCTCAGAGTCCAGCCTCATTTGAAAAAATGTTTTGAAGGTATTGCTAAGCTGGAATTTCTTTCCAATCTGGATATCAAGGCAATGTACAGCACTGAAGGTGAACGTGTGGAGCTGATTTCAACTATTTCAACTTCTGAAGCACGAGGGGCTGTGGAAAAGTGGCTGATACAAGTGGAAGATATCATGCTGAGGAGCATTCATGATGTCATTGCAAGATCAAGGCTGGTATGCTTTCCTTAGAATGGCTCTTGCAAGATATTTAATTTAATTTCAGGCTATTTTCTTTTAGTGTTATGGCCCTGTGGTTTTTCTCCTCTTACTTGACATTTAAACAAGTAAAAACTGTGGTTGTTGAACTCATTTGTTACAAGGGCCGGCTTTGACATAAATGTCACTTTGTTGAGCTGGGCCATGTGTGCCATAAAATGTAACACAAGGTATCAGAGATATAAATTTTATAAAGATGATTTCAGATGCTGTATGGCAATAGCAGGCGTGACTGGATTAGGTGAGATTTGCAGAGGGGGTAGTAGGTGTGAAGATATCAGCACTGGTAATGAGACAGGAAACCTAGGTCTCAATTTGGTACAGGAGGATTCAGTCCAGGAGGATGCAAAGAATAAATGAAAATAAGTCTGAAGAAGTGAGCAGTGACTCACGAAAGCACATACCCTACCACAATTTTTTTTAGTCTTTAAGGTGATACTAGACTATTACTCTTTGAAAACCAGTGGGGAAATGTTTTAACCTTCTAGGACATTCAGTTGCAGAGTAGCAGTTCTCTTATAAAGGAATTTCAAAGGAAAATTAGAAAGAAAGTCTGCTGAATTGCAACTGATAATGAAGCTCAAGACAATGCATTCTCCTGGACTGGATTGAGACCTAGGTTTCTTCTCTCATTATCAATGCCTGCTATTGTCATCTGGTGCCTGAAATCACTTCACTCTCCAAAATATAAGGACAGATGGATTCACATTCTAGTTGTATCTGAAGTAGAGTTGCCAAGTCCCCCCAGGGGGCAGGGAAACCCCGCTCGATCGGCCCACTCCCCGCCAGCCCAGATTGGGCCACCGGGGGGAACCCCACCCCCAAATTGCCGGGCTGCGAAGACGTGTCTGGCGTGATGACGTCACCCAGAGGTGATGTCATCGCATTGGGCACGTTTCAGGGGAGACGCTCTATAATTCAAGGGAATACTCTATGGTTTTCCCTCGAATTACAGAGGTCCCACCCCAACATGCCCAATGCAATAACGTCACTTCCGGGTGATGTCATCATGGCACACGTGCTCCGTGCGTATGCCAGAACGCTCCCGGAACAGCAAAGACTCCCCCCTACTAAAAGACAGGTAACTGTCACAGGCTGGGTGCCAACGGGTCAGGAGTCAAGCCGAAGTCCGGGACAGTCCGAGGTCAAGCCAAATCAAGAACAAGTTATCAAGTCTTAAACACGAAGCCAAAAGCAGAGTCAGTCCAAGCCAGGGTCAGAGAGGGAAACTCACAAGCAAACCAGTCCAAGGAGTCAACAAAAGCCAAAGTCAAACAGAGCCGGAGTCTCAAGCCAGAGGGTCCAGAATCAGGTTAGCTAGTGCGAGCCGAGCGGGTGCAAAGCTTAGCCGAAATGACTTGTTGCTAGCACAAATTGGTAGTCTCTGTGCTGCGCCTAAATACCCAGCCACTTCCTGTGCTTGTTAGCAGCTGGCAGTGAGGTCCCGGCTCCTTCTAAAACTCTGGACTGAGTGATCTGTGACCACGCATGTATGTGTCTTTTCTCTGAGCCGCTAAGTCTTGTCTGTATCGGGACCTTAGACGTTCCACCTGAGGAGGTGAATCAGGTGGGCTTGAGCTTGGCTGTGGCTCAGCTGCTGCTGGTGCTGGGGTAACACCCTGAGAGGTGCTTGCCTGAGCCTCATCTGGTTCAGGTGGAGGCTTCTCTGGAGCTGGGAGCTGATCCTCCACCTCACATAGGTCTGCAGGAGGCAGGTCCTCAGAGGCACTCCTGACAGGTAACACTTGGCAACCCTAATCTGAAGACATGAGCACTACCAGTGACTCATGAGAGCTCATGTCCTGCCATAAATTTTGTTGGTTGTTAAGGTGCTACTGGACTCTTGCTCCTTTTCACTAACAAAGAATGCAAGCTGTGCTGTTAGGTTTTCCCCCCACCATCTTTTAGAACTGGAAAGGGGAATCTCTCCAAGTGCCATGGGATTCTCTCTCTCTCTCTCTCTCTGGCTCTTTCCCTCCCTCCATCCCCTCCCTCTCTCTGAAGAAGTGTGCTTGTACACAAAAGCTTATACCTAGAATAAAATGTTGTTGGTCTCATTAAAAGTGCCACAGTACTTCATTTTCTCTCACTCTCTCTGGCTCTTTCCTTCCCCCTCCCTTCCCAGAGGAGGAGGAAGAGGGGGAGGAGCCCTCAGCCAATCGAGGGGAAAGGAGGCCTGGCTTTCTTTCTCTTCTCTGCAAAGCAGGAAATAGGAGAGACTGGGCAAAAGGAGCTGTGATACAGGAAACAGGAAGCAGAAAAAGGAAGCAGCAGGAGCCAATTACTCATGGATCGGATGGCAGCCCTGCAGTGGCCAGATCTGGCTCGCAGGCCATATGTTTGACAACCCTGCTCTAAATATTTAAACCTCTTAACAGCATTTATGTTTGTTTGGGGTGTTACAAGAGTTTGGGTTATTTTTAGGGGGGGAAAGGACAAAATATTTCTGACATTTTTGCATTCATCTGCAAGAAACCCATGAATCTTTTGTTGTACAACTTGCAGTTGCATGTTCTTAATTTCTGGAGATACCTGTATGAAAGGTTTGTTAAAGGAAGATACTACAGGGAAGCTAAATGAATTTTTTGCAATGGTCTTTATTGCAGAAGTTGACAGAGAGATACCTATGACTGAATCGCTGAATTACTGTTTTTAGGAAGGCTTCTGAAGAGCTATGTCAAATTAAGGTGATAAGAAATTACCAGTCGTAAGTACAGTTACCCCCTTCTATGTCCATTGAAGTCAATGGACTTAGAAGGGTGTAGAACTGTTTAGGATTGGACTGTAAGTTCTTCACCTAGTTAACAAATAAAAATCAACAAGATCCAGATAACATTCAAAACTTCTTAAAGAAGTCTAATATAAACTTGTCAGGCTTTTAGACAATGCATCATTAAAATATTCTTTTTTACCACAGGACTATAAGATGCCCAATGTAACACTGTCTTTTAAAAATGGGTTGGGGTAAGAGTAGGAAATAGCTTCTATTCCAGATAAGTTGATAAAAAGTATAATTAAAGTTAAGGTTTTTGAAAGACGTTGGCTTTGTAGTCTGCAAGGACAAGGCATCATATGTAAATCATAGTTTACTGACTGTGCATATGATCAGTTTGTTGAATGGAGTTATTCTTTTTATGTGTAACCGATGCTATGAAGAATTTGTTGTTTTATGTTATAAATGTTGAAGGGATATCAGTGGCTAGTCAGTAAAAATTGGTTCGTCTCAATCTTGGAAGTGTCAGCAAACACACTTAAATAGACATATTCCAGTAAGAGCCTCCTAAGCCTAGCACTGCTGTGTTTTAAATGCCTCCCCTACCCTTGACATGCTCCTCAATTTGCAACCCTTTGCCAGCAAGATCCTAAACTGGCTGGACCTGGGAGTCACTGCTACATAAGTAACAGTGCCATCTGATGTCTGCTCTGGTATTTGCTCTGGACTGTCACCCTGCAAGTCCTAGGATATGCCATTTGTTGCTCCTTCGTGGGATCTGTGTTTGGTGTTTTCTGGCTTTCATGTTGTTGGCACTTCCTGACTAATAGTGTATATGGTTTATAGCCACTAGGATATGCTCTCTCCGGAGGCCTCTTACCTAGATGCACTTTCGGTGTGGGAGTGTTGCATCAGACATCATTGTTGAGTGGGCCCCCAAGATATTTATGTATGATAAAAGTTACCTTTAGAAACAGAATACTGGATAGAACGACTCTATGTACTGCTGGGACTCTGACAGTGCACTAGTTTTAAGCTGGTGGCTTTGTGGCTAAATGGCAGAATTGTAAAAAAAAATGGTCCAATTTACTTTTGAACCCATAGAAATTTGATGATGTTTTAAATATTATGATTACAACCAGATTGATTGCCCAGCTGAATCATTGTAAGAACTGAATATAGTGTTCTGAGTAATTAATTGTACAATGGCAATATCATTCATTAACTTTCATAGGCATATCCAGAAAGAGAAAGAAAAGACTGGGTGAGAGAGTGGCCTGGCCAAGTAGTTCTCTGTGTCTCACAAATGTTCTGGACAAGTGAAGTTCATGAGGCCATAGCTAGTGGCCCACAGGTATGTATTATCTTTTTATTTGGTTGTTTACTTCTTATTTAATCATATTAAAATTGTTGTGTGTTTTTGTTATTTTCGTATTCATGTTAACTAGTAGGATATACATTTCTACAGTAAATGAGATGAATTTCCCTCCTTTTTCATCAAAAATTGAGCATAACAATTAAAAATCACTCCTAAAACATATGAAATAATTCACCACTAAATATTTGGAGTTAATAATCGAATTGAAAAACCAAATCTTTGTAATTGATTGATTGGATTATTGGATTGGATTAGATTATTGTGTGTTTTCATTTATCGATTAATTGGTATTTCCTAGTATTTATTAGTATGCTGATGACACCCAGTTTTATCTGTTGATGGATGGCCAGTGGGATTCTGCCCCAGATATTTTGGACAGGGCATTAGGGGCTATGGTTGGATGGTTACAGCAGAGCCAGCTGAAATTAAATCCAACAAAGACAGAGGTCATGTACCTGAGCTGTGGGGGGCTTGGGATCAGGAATCTGGCTTCCAACGCCCCGAGGGTGAGGAGCCTTGGAGTGATTCTGGATGCCTCTCTTTTGATGGAGGCCCAGGTCAACACTGTTGGCAGGTCAGCCTTCTATCACCTCCAGCTGGTGAGGCAACTGGTTTCATATCTCAGCTACAATGATCCATGCAGTGGTCACTTCCAGAATGGATTACTGTAACTCACTCTACATGGGGCTGCCCTTGAGCCTGACTCAGAAACTGCAGCTAGTGCAGAATACGGTGGCATGCTTGCTGATGGCAACATCTGTGCAGGCACGCATTAAGCCAGCGCTATGCCAACTGCACTAGCTCCCAATTGAGTACTGAATTTGTTTCAAGTTTAAAGCATTAACCTTCAAAGCCTTATACAGCCAGGGACCAGCATACCCACCTCAGCAGATCAACATCTCCTGACCTGTCCCTGGCCTAAAAGATGTCCGCTTAGCCTCAACCAGGGCTAGGGCTTTTTCTGCTCTTGCCCTGGCCTGGTGGGATGCGCTCCCATCCGAGATCAGGGCCCTGCGGGACCTGTTACAATGGAGCTGTTCCACCAGGCCTTTGGTTGGGATGACGGACACGCAACCATCTTGGCCTCCCTGCTCATAACATCTTCTTCAGTGCCTTCCTATGCTATTTTGCTTCAAGAATGTCAACAGGGGACTGTAGTAAAATGGGGTGCTATTAATTATCTTCTGACTAACATCTTGCAGGAGGCACTGAAGTTGTTTGCTCTGATTGTTCTAAATTTTAAATTTGGTTTTAAGATTATATGTTTTAATGTTATTGTGTTTCTTATGTGTTGTAGCTGCCCTGAACCCACTTGTGGGATATGGCAGGATATGTCTAATAAAATAAATAAATAAATAAATACTGAAGGATCTAGAAGAATTAGGTGATATTTTTAGTGAAGTGTGTGTAGTAGGGTGTAGGAGGAAAAATGAGAGTCCTACTGTGGACAAATATTAAATTATATGATCATACACTGAAATTTCTCACTAAAGATGGCTCTTTCTTGAGGACATACTTATTGTAAAATAACTATAATATTCAAAGCATTTTAAGAAGATTGTGAAAAGATGAATGACAATATGGACAGATCACTTAGAAATTTTTGGAATCTATTTTCACTTTGCAGGGCTTAAAGAATTATTACAGTAACCTTCAGCTTCAGTTAAATGACATTGTAGAGCTGGTAAGAGGAAAGTTATCTAAGCAAACAAGAACTACATTAGGTGCTTTGGTTACTATTGATGTACATGCAAGAGATGTTGTCATGGAAATGATTGAAAGTGGTATGTAAATTTTAAAAATATCATTTCTTCCTTGATTTTCTGTGATAGAATCCAGATTTATTGCAATGCCTTATGTGATTCTTATGTTTTTCTTTAAAATTGCTACTTTTAATCCTCTCCTTATTGAAATATTATCAGTGTAATTCATTTAAACCCACTAAGTCCTGTAACAGTAACAGCAAAATGGAACAGAGCCACACTTTCAAAGCCTGGTTTGATGGTTACAGATGGTTACAAAGAAGCCTGATAAAGGGCCAAAATTAAAAACCTATTGTAAACATATACAAAAAAATATTTATTAGGAAGACAGTTAAAAACATAAAAGGACCCAATAAAAGGGCCCTTGTTACAAAGTGCATCTCTTGTGATTCTTTATTTCAGGTATTAGGTCAAGTTTGTTTTCCCCTCACTGTGTCTTACTACATTGAGACTGAAGCCTAAGACATTTTCCCTGTTATTACCAGGTGTGTCGAATGAAGCAGATTTTCAGTGGCTTGCTCAGCTGCGATATTACTGGGAGTATGAGAATGTGCGGGTGCGCATCATCAACTGCAATGTAAAATATGCTTATGAATATCTTGGCAACTCTCCTCGTCTCGTCATTACTCCTCTCACAGACCGATGTTATCGTACTTTGGTATGGCTTTATATGAAATTTCTTATTAGAACATCCAAGAATTCAGATCATATGGGATATCGTCAGGCATTTAGGATAGCAATGTGAAGAGATCTTAACACTGTGATTTTCAGAATACTCAATCCAGAAAACTGTAATCTTGTTTAAATTCACTAATTTAGCTGAAACTTAAACATGAATGACATTCTCGTCTTGGGTCTGCCGTTTTCAGGGACAGTTTTCGTATGTTATTGTATAATTTTGATGGTGTTATATTCTGTATACGATTCTCTAATGTTAATTACATATGATTCTCTGAAGTTGACTTATTGCGGCACACACGAAAGGGCAGCCATGCGCTCAGGTAGTGGCGACCGCCATGCGGTCCGAGTGCATGGCCAGGTAAGGGCCTGAGCTTGAGGTTCGTGAACAATAGAGACTTAGGATCCTAAACATCTGCCTATCAGAGGCCCTAGATATTCAAATACACCAACCCAATTCTCTGGTGGGAATCGGGTCCTATCATATTGTTTGGGTGCGGACTGGGGCGAGGCTTCCTTGTAAATAAAAGCCGACCCCCGGGCCGCATCGGATATGTTTGTTCCTGACCACTTAATAAAAAGAGCTATGATTGAAATCACTCCAACGGCCTCCCGAGTCCAGTACTCTTCAGTTATGTAGTAATTTCATTGCATAATACAAATTTTTCTTAGCAACCTTGAGCATATAAATGGAAAGGGGAGCTATAACTCAAATAAGATATGTGTGTGTGTGTGTATGGGACAGGGGAGGGAGGGAGGGAAGGAACAAGGAGAAAGATGAAGGATTTAGTGGGAGAAGTGAGCATTAAGGCAAAGTATGTTGGATCATGTGTAATTAAACAAGAGTGGACATTTGTGCAATACTTTATCTACGCCATTTGCTGAATGTAGTTTTGTTTCTATCTAAACAGTGTGGCTGCATTTATGTTTAAAAATATTTTGAACCACTTTTTTTTTCTTAGATTGGAGCATTTTATTTAAATCTTGGCGGCGCTCCTGAGGGCCCAGCAGGCACAGGTAAAACTGAGACCACCAAAGACTTGGCTAAAGCTCTTGCTGTGCAGTGTGTTGTCTTCAACTGTTCTGATGGCCTTGATTACCTAGCCATGGGGAAGGTAAAGTGTCCCAAATTATAAGTGTGGTTTCCTAGTTCAAAATGTTTATGCTGTTTTTCATTTCTATTAATATCACCAGCTTGACCATAATAAAGTACGTTGATACATTTGTTAGGCAGTCTAACTGTACACAAAACTATACAGTTCACTTTGCAGTTTATCAGTAGTCTCAGTGATGTAAATTGGATTGCTTGCAGAGCATAGAGCATACAGCGTAGTTTCTGAAGGAGTAACAGTGCAATCCTAAACAGTTACATCCATTTAAGCTCAATGAAGTCAGTGGATTTAGGGTGCGTTCAGATAGCTCTTTTGAGCTGCTCCAGGCACGAGTGCCTGGTGGATTTAAAGTGCACGTCCAGACCTCAACATCTGGGAATTGTGTCGCTTTCATTAGTAGCCCATCAATCCCTGTCGGGGATTCATACCTGAAAGATACTAGTTAAAATCAGTCTAAAGCTGGCTGACAGGCCAATGCCGGACTTTCCACCATCAGGTCATACCTCCAGCGCGCAATCAGCCCGTATGGATGGTCTCCAGACCATCCTGAACAGCCTCCATTTTAAAAAAACTCTTAGTGATGCGCGCATAACCGCTTAAACAAGCGACATCCCCAGAGCTCTGCTCAAGTGATCCAAACAATGTTATGTTTCTAACAGTCCCCTGAACTTTGTCAATTTTATTAAGTGAAACGGTACCTAGAGGAAGGTACCGCTGGCCATGTTGTTACCATTTTTAGTACGCGCATGCATGGAGAAACAAGTATATGGTGAGGTGCCTACGTGCATGCGCAGACAGGATTTTTTTTTAAAAAGCTGACCACACAGCTCCTCACAGTGGATGCCATTTAGACAATCCACTATGGGAGTCACGCACAGTGAAGCACTTCACAGGCAGGCTGTCTGGTCACACAACGCTGGATCAAAAAGATCCAGGTCAAATTACAGCTGGGCCAATGGCGGGATTAGCTGCCCGTCTGAACACACACTTAGAAAGGTATAACTCTGTTTTAAATTGCTAATCTAATCCAGCTTCAACTGATGTGTCACTTCTGCTAGAAAGATAGATGTCAGCAGTGTTAATTGTAATGTGTTTGGCTCCAGTAAATTAAGGATGTCCTTTTATACAAATAATATCAGGCACAGCAGGAACTGTAGGACTAGGAATGTATGTTCCTGTAAGATATTTATTTTATTTAAGAAGCAGATAAGAATATCAGTGATCACTAGGTAGTATATTAAGAGCATCCATCCTAAATCTTAAACCACAGTAGATAGTGGTATTAAAATGTCTTGAAGTATTTCAGTCCAGCCATTGTAATGGATAAGACTCATGATATAATACCAAGTGTTATTCCAAATTATAAGAGGAGAAAGAATTCTCTTCATGAGAAATAGGCTAGGAAAAGAAAATTCAGCACTGTATTCCAAACTTCCATGAAACTCTGATGTTTACACAAACCTAGATGAGAACAGTAACCATGCCATTCACTTAAATGTCAGACAAAGCACTTGCAGCAAATTCTCTGTTGATGAAATGGAGTGGCCATGGTCCTGCTCATTAAAATAATCTTTTAAAAATCAAAACTGTGTAACTGAAATTCAGATGCTTAAGGCTTAGCACAGGTAATAGCTATTTTCTGAAAACTAAAGGAAGCTTTGAATAGCCTCATTGCTCAGGCTATATGTTGTCATTTTTTGTATTCCACTATGGTTCCTGGTTTCATACAAGCGCACTGAGTACGGAAACTAACAATGTCAAATCACTGGCAGCTCATCGAGTATTTGCCCTTAAAAGTATAACTATATTAGTTTAAACCCTGATCTTTCCACAGGCTAGTGTCTTGCAGACTATTCAATAGGTGCTCACAGAAATCACACTAAATGTATGGAAAAAAGAGTGTACAGGTTCTCCCCACCCCCCTCCTCTACATTAATGTATGAAACTACCAGTGCTGGATCAAAGCCAACACCATGGTATCAGTAAATAACTGCCTGTGCACAGCCTAAGACTTGGAAAACTCATATATGGACACATCCCAGTTTCATGCTTCCTCTAATATAGTCACCTTACTTGCCTGAAGTACACAATTTGATTTTCTCACAAACAGATGTAATTGTGTTCTAGGTATAGAAGTTATAAATACAAGTCTTCAGGGCATCAGAATATTTCCTTTGTTCAGTCTTCGATATGATTACAAGTTTACCAATTTTATTTTATTTTTTAGTTTTTCAAGGGTCTGGCATCTTCTGGTGCTTGGGCCTGCTTTGATGAATTCAATCGCATTGAGCTGGAAGTGCTGTCTGTGGTAGCTCAACAGATTCTTTGCATCCAGAGGGCTATACAACTGAAACTGGATATATTTAATTTTGAAGGGACAGAACTAAAACTTAATCCCAACTGTTTTGTTGCCATTACCATGAATCCAGGTTATGCAGGTCGCTCAGAACTTCCTGACAACCTGAAGGTAAAACTCCAAAATTAATATACTGACTGACAGTAATTCCATATCTCAGTGAGGCATATCTCTTAAAATAGTTTCAAAATCATGTGGGAATCTATTTTTAGTACATGGTGGCATTTTCTGACCAGCTTCCCTATTTTTTCTTAATGGTATAATATAGACATGTTTGTGATATTTGCATAACTCTTAACTCCTTTGTCTTCATGAACTTCAGCACACTTTTAAGCCTTAAGGAACCATATAGCTCAGGCAACAGATTGGAAATAGTTTCTTATCTCTCCAGCAACAAGTGTCCACTATTTGTACTGGGGTGGGGTAGGGTGGACTGACATATCAGATGCCTCTCACAGATTGTTAGTTTTGAATGACTTTGGAGAGAAGGGTTAAATTACTCTCTGCAAATGTTGATCTCAAAGGTAATTCTTTCATATACATGTGTGGGGCTGCCATGTTCTACCTGTGATTTGTGTCTGGATATGAGGTTAAGTTTACCCAGTAGATGAAGAAGTCCACATGATGAGACTAGAGTAACTATTTTCAGGAATATAATTGAGGCCTTTATCTCTCTTGTGTTTTTAGGGGGACTGCTTTATTTTGTTTGCTGGAAATGGAATGTTCTGACTAAGCAACTTCTCAAAGATAGGATGGGTTAGAGAGGGCAGAACTTACACTTGCATTTTTGAATTACAGATAAGAAAGGTGATTGTGGGAGGAATGGTCAATAATTTTTTTGGTAGTTTTAGTACTGATCAGAGTTCTGGGAAATGCTCAATAAAAGACCATTGCCTATCGTTACTGTTGCTGTTACTGCAAAATTATAATACAATGCTTTTTGATATGCATTTCAGGTGCTTTTCCGAACAGTGGCCATGATGGTTCCTAACTATGCCCTCATTGCTGAAATTTCTCTGTACTCTTACGGGTTTCTGAATGCTAAGCCATTATCAGTGAAAATAGTAATGACATACAGACTGTGCTCAGAACAACTGTCATCTCAGTTCCATTATGACTATGGTATGCGTGCAGTCAAAGCTGTACTAATAGCTGCTGGCAATCTCAAACTGAAATACCCAGTAGAGAATGAGGATATATTGGTAAGTTCCACATTGGTGACAATTGTAATGACACTGCAAAGGGGTTGCCAAATTAGTTACAGCAAAATAAAGCAGAAGTCCAGTGACCCATTAAAAACTAACAACATTTATTTCAATATGAGCTTTCATAAGTCACAGCACACTTTATTCTTTATTTTATTGAAAACATTTACTAGCTGCCTTTCCACCTTACAGGAATTCAAGGTTGCTTACAATGTAACTAATAATAAAATACATACAATACATGAAATCACTAGTTAAAATCAATAATTTAAAACCGCTAGTAAGCAGAAGAACTAATCAAATGCTGTCATGCATAAAACTCTCTTCACTTCCTTCCCAAAGATTGAGAGTGAGGGGGCCAGGAGCGGCTCCTTGGGGAGATTGTTCCATAACCATGGGGCTGCCACTGAAAAGGCTCTCTCTTGTGTACTCACCAGAAAAGCTTCTTTGGTCGATGGCACAGTCAAGAGGGCCTCTCCCTCCTGGGCTGGAACATATGAGAGAAGAGGGTACTTCAGATACCCCGAACCCAAGCCACGTAGGGCTTTAAAGAATCCCTCTGAAGAAGTAAGCTTTGATTCATAAAAACTTCCAATGAAATAAATGCTGTTAGTCTTTAAGGTGGCACTGGACTTTTGTTTGATTTTTAAAGGCAAACACTCAAGTTTTCAACTAGATCTTGGCTGTTTTCCTTTTATCCAATAAAAGCTTTATGATCTTGAGCAGTGTTAATCACTTATCACCCAACAGACAAAAGGAGTTAAAAAAATTCATAACTGTTAGAGTTCTTTTTTGGATCCCTGTCAGAAAGTAAAAAGGTAACTAAGTCATAGGAATATATGTCCAAATAAACTTGCAAACACGGTAAAATATAATGCCTGAAGCATTCTCCATCTGAACCTCAGTCTCATCCTCAGCCTGATGGGAAAGCACTTGTTGAAGTCCTGCAGACTCTACGCTCACCATCTCCTGATTCGGTCTCTGACCATTCCATATCGGGCGATCTGGAGCCAGATCTCATATTGACTGATGATGATGGTCCTCGTGCTGGTTCTCTCTCATTTACCGAAGGCCCCAAAGCTTATTTGGAGCTTATAACTAGAATGGTGATTGCGCTTCAGGCACAACTGGTACTCCTGAAGTCACAGATATGGTTTACAAATTGGTCCAAGTGGATTTTCCACCTTCCACCATTTTACCACTGCTCCCAGTTCACCTTTCTGCTTTAAAGGAATCCTGGGATCGCCCGGCATCTGTACCTCCACTGTCCGAGAGATATGATGCCATCTATAAGATTCAAGAGTCCTCTGGAAAGTTCCTCTTTAATCACCCTTCATCGAATTCGATGATCATTCATTCATTCATCAGGACAGGGAGGGTCGTAAGATAGATGCCATAGCTAAAAAGATCTGTTTTGTCGCTGCCATGAATATTCACATCCTTCTTTCCTCATTTTATTGTTGCAACACCTTTGCCAGGTAAGTTAGGCTGAGCGAGTGACAGCAAGGTCACCCAGCAAACTTCATGGCAGAGTGGAGATCTAAATCCAGGTCCTAGTCCAGCAGTCTAACCACAATAACACAGTAATTCCTAAAAGGACCTCCCTGACTTATTTACAAAATGCCATGATAGGGATTGGAAGGTCTTTGAACACCTCTCGCTCCTGCAGTCCTCCTTCTTGTAAGCTGAATTCTGTGCAAGTTTTAGAATCATTCTCTGACAGAGCAATTGGATTAATTGGGGTAGAACTGTGGCTCAGAGGTAGAGCATCTACTTTGGATGCAGAAGGTCCCAGGTTCAGTTCAGGGATCTGGTAATAGGTGATGTGAATTCCCTCTGCCTGAGACCCTGAAGAGCTGCTGCTACTCAGAATAGACAGTATAAACCTGGATAGACTAGTGGTCTGGTTCAGTATAAGGCATCTTCATGTGTACAAATTACAAAAAATGCTAGCAGTACATACTCTATGTTACGCAAACTTGCTTTTAGTTACTCATTAAAGTCATATTTGTAATATCAACTGGAATTTACTTTCTGTATAATTCTTCTGCTGTTTTGTTGTTTTGTTCAGCTTCTCAGATCAATCAAGGATGTAAATGAGCCCAAATTTTTGTCACATGATATACCTCTCTTTATGGGCATTACAAGTGATCTATTCCCTGGTATTAAACTCCCTGAAGCTGACTACAGAGTGAGTACATTTGAGTTGTTCTACAGTAATTCAATATTTTCCAGTTTTAGTTAGAGCAGCTGGTTGTTTCTAATTGCATAATGATATCATGTTTTTGTTTTTGTATGTCAGCGAACTTCATTTCAAAGTCTTGCTATACATCCATCAGAATCAGTCTGTTACAAAATTTTGACCCCGTTTTAGCGCCCACTAAAAAGATCATATGTAACATGTACTGTTCTGCTATTTCACTAATTCATTGAATTCAGATTATTATCATCAAGCATATTAGTAATAAGGGACAATGGTGCAGTCCAACATGCCCCCAAACGCTACGCCAGGGTTCAGGGGTCTGCAATGGAAAGATAAATAAGCAAAATTGCTCCCCTTCTTCACCAGCAGAAGTACCATAATGCCAGAAGGATTGCCCAATGATTGAAGTATACCATTTGTATTTTAAGAATAATTAATGAATGTTGAAAATATTTTAATGAAATATTTGTGTGTGTGTGTGTGTGTGAGAGAGAGAGAGAGAGAGAATAAAGTTTTAGTAGCTTCATAGTTAAATAATAAAATCATTGTAAAATATTTATTAATCATATTTTTACTTTTATATTTCAGGATTTTCTAGAATGTGCAAATGAATGCTGTGAAACCCATAATGTCCAGCCTGTTAAAGTGTTTCTAGAAAAGATGATACAGACCTATGAAATGATGATAGTCAGACATGGGTAAGTAAGTAAATTTGTAAGAAATGTTATGATGTGGACTTAAATGTAGCCTATACAGTTAATGCATACTTAAAAATCTCATTTTGGACAATGGGAGTTTAATGTCTGTAACTGCATGCTGAATTAAAGCCATGATGAGTACACAGGGATCTCTCTGCTTTGGGGAAGGAACTGTGATTCAGTGGTAGAATACATTTTACATGTAGAAGATCCCAGGTTCAGTCTCTGAAATCTATAGTGAAGGAATCTCAGTGCAGGTTGGTGGGGGGCTTTCCTTGCCTGGGATTCTGGAGAAGTGAAACTGAGCTAGATGGGCTAGTGCATCTTATGTGATACGTGATATGATAATTTTCTTTTTATAAGTAGGGAATGCTTCATGCATACAATGTGTGTCTGCCTCTTTAAAATGGTAAAAATTACTGATGCTTGCCATCTCAGTCCTCCAGAATTTCTTCAGGACACTGAATGTTTTAGCTCTTGTGGTAATAAATGGTTAAGCATATGGTCACATTTAGTTTTGTGAATAGACAGTCCAATTAACTTTCTCTGCTGAAACGAAAATATTCAACAACATTTGTTTTCAATTTATCAGTTTTATGCTTGTAGGAGAGCCTTTTGCTGGAAAGACCAAAGTTTTGCATGTATTAGCAGATACACTTACACTCATGAATCAACGTGGGTATGGGGAAGAAGAAAAAGTCATATACAGAACTGTGAATCCAAAAGCTATTACTATGGGTCAACTTTTTGGACGATTTGATCCAGTATCTCATGAGGTGATGTATTTAATACATAATTATTTGCACACACAAAAATCCTTACAGTAATAAAACCATATAAACCCTTAAATAGACATATGAACCTCAAAAAAAATTGAATGTATTTGGGAGAAGGGTTAGGCTTAGTAAGCATTAATTATTTTATTCATGAATTAATAACTAATATAAGTAAGAAGTAAGTATTTTATTAATTAATAATTAAAATACTTTTAGATTGTTTTTTCTGGTGAAAATGCTGAGTATCAAAACAGTTTACAACATATATGTGTCACTAACCATAAAACTCTCCTGCCAAGCTAGCAGTTCGAAAGCAAGAAATTGCAAGTAGACAAATAGGTACCGCTTCAGTGGGAAGATAACAGCATTCCATGCACCTCGGCATCTAGTCATGTTGGCCACATGACCACGGAAACGTCTTTGGACAGCACTGGCTCTTCGGCTTGGAAACGGAGATGAGCACCACATCCCTAGAGTCGTATTCAACTGGCTTTCGAGCAAGGGAAACCTTTCCGTAACCATAAAACTACTGAATTAAAACAACAATATACAGTACAACTATATACTAGTTAATGATAGCTTATCAGCCACACTTATCTCTCACTAGAACAGTCTAATATCAGCATAACACAAAGCTCAACAAAAAGGGGCCTCAGCTAAAAGCTCTTTAAAAATGTTACAAACTTAACAAAAGTGAAGCAGGGATGAAACAGTTCTTAACTCCAGTGGGAGCCTATTCTAGAGCCGAGGGGTAACCAACGAAAAGCCATGTAACAGGTCTCTATATTGCTGGCTTCCCTATGGGAGAGGATGAAAAGAGAAGCAAAAGTAGTGCATAAGTTCTGTGTAGTGAGAGCTCGGAAATGCATGTGTGTTCACTTATGAGTGCCTGTGCTGTAGTGAATGTCCCAAATGCAGAGGATGTACACAATCATAAGGGAATGTGTAATCCTTCACACCTCTGGCAAATGTCCAAGAAAATGGAGACAGACCAGTGAATAGACACAATTCACTAGTGCAGTGCCATCATTTCAGTTTGTCAACAATCACAAGTTAATGTTATTGAGACTATCTCCGTATGGCCTAAAAAGTGTACTCTTTTCCTTTTCATGTTATTTCCTGGTCATAAGAACATAAAAGCCCTGCTGGAACAAAAGAAACATCCAGATAACCAAGAAGATTGAGACAAGGCCTAATAACAAAACAAATAATAATGGGTTTACATATGTAAAAAAGTAGCACAACTTTAATTCATATTACATGGTAAAAAAAATTCTTTAAAACCAGACACATTTTGGCTTAACAGCCTTCCTCAATGGTACAGATAAATTAAATACACCCTGTAAAGTATGGTCAATCACATAAAATACATCAGTTTTGACTTGAGCCTAAAAAGCACTTCACAAGAAGTAAGGACAATGTGTTAATTAAATAAGTCCCTCTTCATTTTTGTGATCCATCAGGACCATCAAAAGTAATTTTTAAATTGAAGGTATTCCTGGTCCTAAGATCTGTATACTCAAGGTCAGAGTAACTCATAACTTTATGGTATGTATTTATGGTATGTATGTGTCCACATGTGTATGTATTTATGTGTACGTGTCCACATGCAGGAAGCAACTGTCTAGGATTTTATTAAAATTTGAATAAATTATCTACACAGTATTCTTCTAGATGTTTTACCTGTTCTAGGTAACTATTTTTCTAAATGTTTTACCTGTTTCAGTTACTGAAACAGATGACCACTTCAAATGAATTGCGGGAAAAAATCCCATTGAACGTTTGTTGAAAATGTGAAATCTTTTTCTGCTTCGTTTTAGTGGACAGATGGCATTGTTGCCAACACTTTTCGAGAATTTGCTTTAGCTGACACACCTGACCGTAAGTGGGTGGTTTTTGATGGTCCTATTGATACCCTGTGGATAGAAAGCATGAACACTGTGTTGGATGACAACAAAAAGGTAATGCTGTGTGAATCACTGCCTAATGGCCAAGGTCTGGGCTGGGGCCATGCAAATAGTTCACTGTGTAACAGTGCTAGCTGAAGCTATCATTTAGGGCTTTTTACACCTGGAAAAAACAATCACAGATGTTAAAATAACCCTTAGCAGGAATTTGGCCAGGTTGCTATGGCACCTGCAGTGCACATCATGGCATTGTCCTGGAGATTAGGTGGGGGGCTTTGGAGGCAGCTAGGACCAGGACACAATGATAGAAAATGAGACAGACAACAGAGAGTAGCAGGAGATGAGTGGGGGAGGCAATGGCAAGTAGGATAAGGGAAGGTGGTGATGATTAGGAGGAGGAAAGAATAGTGGGAATCACATATGAGTTGTCAAAGATTTCCCTCTTGTAGATGACTGAAAGCAAGGAATTTAACCTGATGTCAGAAATAAAAAATGCTAAAACCACTATACCTTCACTGACCCGAGGTTCACGATGGTGGAGAGTTAAGATAATCAGGAGAACCTGATTCTCAACCTGGTAGAAACTGGGAATTAGTAACTAGGGATGGTTCATGAACTGAGGTTCATGCAGTCTCACCTCAACGACTCTCTCATGACCCTCAGTGTGGTTTTTGGAGGTCTGTACAGCTCGTGGGAAGCAGCGGGGGGAGCAAGAGGGATAGCTGAAATGGCTTGCATCAATTTCAACCTAACAGCTGACGGGTGCCCCAGCCCTGCTGTTAGGCTGAAATGGATGCAGGCCATTTTAGCAATCCGTTTTGCTCCCCCTGCCTCCAAGCCGGGGTGGGGGGGACTGACAGATTTGTTGGCTTGCAGCCATCTAAGCCTAACAGCTGAATGGGTCTACTGTTAGGTTTAAATGGCTGTGAGCCATTAAACCCATCTGTTTAATTCCCCCCTGCTTCAAAGTGGGGAGAAGCAGAACGGACGGGTTAAATGGCTCACAGCCATTTAAACCTTCCAGGGAGATTCCCCCCTTTCTTCTGGCTGTGGCTTGTTCTGTTTTGGTATTTGTTGCCTGGTTTGGTTTAGGGTTCAGTTTGGGTACACCCCAAACCCTGAACCAAACTGGAATTTCACTTTTTTGGTTTTTTGCAAACCTGGGGCCTTTTTTAGGTTTGTAGAAAGATCTTTCTTGCCTATTCACAGCTCCAGTCACTGGATTTAAGTATCCAAAGATTTGGCGACTTGGCTATTAGACTATGAGATTATGTGTTATGCAATAACTGTTCTATGCATGCTTGTCAGAAGCCGCCAGTACTAGCCACTGTGGGAGCCAGGAACTGGTTTCTAGTACTGTAGGTCCCATATTCAGTTCTTAAACTTCTATTTATCGATTAAATTTAAAATAGAGCAGAGCTAATGCAAAAATTTGTGATGGTATGTTTTATGTGTGATAAATTTTTCTTTAAGCTTTGTTTGATGAGTGGAGAAATCATTCAAATGTCAGCACAGATGAGTCTCATCTTTGAAGCAATGGATCTGTCTCAGGCTTCGGTGGGTAAAAACTTAACTTAAATAGTTGACTGAAGTAGGAAATATTATGAGATTTTTAAAATATCTTTGTTATTCTGCTACAGCCAGCTACGGTCAGTCGTTGTGGTATGATATACTTGGAACCTTTACAGCTTGGTTGGATGCCACTTGTAACATCTTGGTTGAATACGCTGCCTGAACCGCTGGACCAAAAGGAGTACCAAGAACTTCTGCAAGCACTTTTTACCTGGTTAGGACCACCTGCGTTAAGACTTCGCCAAAAAAAATGCAAGGTAGTTTGAGCTGCATTCTCCACAAAACAGTGACTCCAATGTATCTGTTGCAAAGTCTGCGTATAAATTACTGATATTATTGTGGTGTATTCCACACAGGGACAAGTATGTGTTGAAACTGCCAGTACGGCTCAGTGGCAATGGAAATTCCACACAGAAGGTTTCCCCATAGTTCTTCTGCCCCGGTCCCCCAGCAGTAGCACACCACCACGTTTTTTCTATTTTTTTAGATTGATAATTGAACATTAGTATAACATCTGTTTATCAGGTTCTAAATTCCTAGCTTTAATTTTTGAAATAGTAATTCTATAGCCCTTTTCAATGCAGAGATATGCCTTTCTGCTTATATCTCTGCAGTGAAAGGTACAAGAGACTTTTGAAATGAAAGCCGGGAATTCAGAGAACCTGTTACAGACATTGTTATACCATTATTTTGACATAACAATATTCAGTTGCTGATTTTAAACAAATAAAAAAGTAGCAGGGGGACAAAATGGCCACTGCAGGAACTTGGCCAGGGAAATCTGAATTTTCCATCCCACACAGCAACCATTCACATCTTTGCTATGTTCTTTCCCAAAACTTCAGAGCAAAGAATGTTTGGAAAAGATTGGAGAAAAGCCAAGGAAACTCTAGGAGGTGCACAAATGTACCATAATGCTATCAGGAAGCAAGTGGGGGGGATTCTCCCTGCAGCATTGAACCTCAGGCAAATAACCTGTGTGGAAATGGCCAATCAGAAAAAATGGTGCCAGCATTTTAATTAGCAATCCATAGCTCAAAACCACATTAGATCCTACCCCAAAATGTTAAACATGCTGAGGTAATCAGTGCACAGCAGATATGGAACTAATGGGCTATATATGCTAACTTATTTATGATTGTTTTATGATACCATGAGGTCTTCACAGTACAGCTTAAGAAATCAGTGCATATTCTAAAAACAATGCTTTATTTGTTGAAGTAATACATAAGTCATTAAGAGGGAAACTATCTTCACTGGGTCAGAAAAAAAGGCAAATTACATTCTGCATTATAGAAAGTTCGAAACATTGGCAGCTAGATTGTATAATAGTTATGAATGGTAGATTACTGTTTTTTACAAGTGAAAATGTATAAAACAATTTTTCTGAAATAAGTTCCTCTGTTATCTATCATTCACACATTCTATTTTTTATTCTTCCCCTCTGACAGGAACTGGTCCCCACCAGCAACAGCAATACCGTGGTATCTCTTACTCGGCTTTTTGAAATGTTGATTTGTGATGTTGTACAAAAGGATCCTAATAATAAAAACATCCGCAAATGGATTATGGTTTGTCTGATGTTACCTATATCTTTTATGCTTCTCATGGAAAATTCTGTTGTTTTATGTTAGCTTATTCACAATGAATATTCAAAAATAGGTAGGTAGACAGATTAATTTAAAAACAGCTGTAAGCAAATTTTTCAAAGTATTTAAAATTAAAATTTAGCATGACTACTTAATTAGAATAATTGATGTTCAGTAGAATAACTGAGTGTTCAATGGCAAAAAAATATAATAATATAATTAAATAATGGCTCTCTCTTTCTCTCTCTCTTTTTAATGGAAGGCTTGTTTTGCTTTCTCTATGGTGTGGTCCATTGGTGGAACCTGTGACAGTGATAGCCGGAATCTGTTTGATATCTTTGTGAGGGATATTCTAGCAGGAAGGTTGGACGACCATCCAGTTCCAGCAGCTGTGGGTAAATGGGATATGCCGTTTGAAGACAGAGGTTTGGTGTATGATTATATGTTTGAGGTATGTAACCAATTATGGAATTAATAGATATCCGAATAATGAAATTGTAATAAGCAGCTAGATATAACTAACTGTTGAAAGCCACTATGAAGCAGTGCTAGTAGAACTTCTCCATCATTATATATAGAAAGCTATGTATAATATAGAACATGGCAATTTCAAAACTTCCAAAATGAATGTTTTCCAAAGTACATCATACAATAGACATTCAATATGTAAACATATATAATAATATTATCAAAGCAAACTGGATAAAAGAAGATGAATGCGTTTTACTTTCCCAATAAACAATAAAGGATAATATGTATATGAAGAAATTATATTGACGTTTTAAATCAGACCATTCACCTAGCATGTCATTTTTACTGTGGCTGGTTCCATATGGGGATTTTTCCCTGGATGGAATGCAACATGCATATTTTGAAAATTACTGCAGTTTTTGAAAACTCCGCACTATGTTGTGCTCATTCCAAGCATGACTCCAGGACTCCTGGGGCTTTCTCCTTTAAACCAGATTAAAGGAAAACCTCAAAGGAGGAAATGTGGGCTGGCTGCAGAGGGAGCATGCATGTGGATTCTCCTTCTGCAGCTTTTCTGTGGAGCGGGTGGAGCAAGCTCTGTTTTCAAAGCTGAGAACCTAAGCTCTGCATTCTTCCTTCTTAACCTTTCGGTCTTTTTTCTCTTCCCATTAAGCTGCAGTGTAACTGCATATTAGCTGGGAAGAAGGAAAAGGTTGGTTCAGCACCAGGAAGGGGCAGTGCAACACATTGGTATGGGGTGAAGATGAGGACAGCAAACAGCAACACGGAGATGGGGTATATGGATGTCAGTCCCACTAATTTCTGTTTCTGCAGCACGGTGCCTTTTTGCGGCCTGATGTGGAAACAGCCTGTGACTGACAGCCATAAAGTCCTGTTACATTAAATTCTGTTACTAAATCCTTATATTAAGTCCTGTTATATTAAATCTTTTCAACTTGAAACAGCAGGAATTGAATTTGGGACCTTCTGCATACAAAGCATATACTCTGCTACTGAGTTGTATCCCCCTCCTAGAAGATTTGGGTTCAGATGGTTTTGTGAAAAGGTGAACTCAGCTTGGGCTCCTCATAATTTCTTGATACCTCTATTATACCTGCATTCTAAACATTTTCAAAAGGGCATGTAGATTTGATCCAAGAGTCTCTTTCTCTACATTAAATTCCTACCACTGTGGCATACCTTTTCTTCCTCAGTAAAAAGAATTACATGTTAAAAATTAATAAATTACTAAACTATTACTAATTTTAAGTTAGTTACTTTGAGGTTCAATTAAATGTGCCAGTACAAAGAAAACCCCTGCTAAAAATATTAAGTTGTGATGAAGAAATTTTGAATGTCTTTTGTTAGCATCGTATCTTTCACGAAACTTTTTCTGTATTTCTTCATAGCTGAAAGGCAAAGGTCGTTGGGTGCACTGGAATGAGTTAATTAAGAATATCAATTACAATGATAAAAATACTAAGATTCAAGACATTATAGTCCCAACAATGGATACAGTCCGATACACCTATTTGATGGATATGTGCATTAAACATGGAAAGTAAGATAAATTGCTTCCTGTAAAAGTGAGATTAGTTTCATTCTTGATACGAAGGCTTTGTTCAGTGCCTGAAGAAATTAGAGTTATTCAGTTGAATTAACATATTGTTACATGTCATTCCTGAACTAAGTTCTAAGATATAAACTTTGATACGTACTCTTTCTGTATTAAAGAAGGTTTCTTTTTGTGACCCTTGATATGTTAATTTAAAAAAAAAATCCCTACAAATTACTGGTAATATATTGTTATCTTGGGTTATTATAATAAGAAGTTCTGGAATTTTGCTTCTGAGAACTGCATAAAAATGAAATATACAACCACACTGCTATTTCCAGCTAAGAGCATGGGATTCATACCCCAGTCCAAATCCATGTATGTAGAACACAAACATTCCTGTCAATTGAGATGTATGTGCACATCATCCTTTTAATTGAAGCAAACTCTTGTTTCAGCTTACTTGTTTAATAGGCATTTTGTGCACACAGTTATTCACATCCACCATGATGCCACCATTTCTACAGGATGCCTGCAGAGGAAGCCAATGGGAAACCACCTCTGCTTAATCACTTACCTTGAAAAACATATGGGGTCACCATAGGTTGGCTGCAATTTGATAGGGCTCTGCACATACAAGACTCGTCCTACAGTAACTCATGCACTGATAACATTCTGGCCAGATCACTAGAACGTGCTTTGTGTGGGGCTGCCTTTGAAGACTGCTGAGAAGCTTCAGTTAGCAGCCAGGCTGTTGCTAGGGGTTCAATACGTGCCACTCCTGTACTGAAAGATCTGTGCTGCCTGTTTGTTTCCAGGCACAATTGAAAGTATTGGTTCTTACAATTAAAGCCCTCAACAGCTTTAAACCATGGTACCTAAAGTACTATCTTCTCCTGTCACTAGTTACGTCTTGTGTGTCTCCACCCACTGAACTGAGAAGGGTGGGAATCAAAGGGGGCTTTCTCAGTGGTGGCACCCCCATCTGTGGAAAGGTGTTCTCCTGGAACTTCCCTGGCATTTACTGTGTTATTTTTAGTCACCATTTTAGGTGATTGTTTTGTCTAGGACAATTTCACCTTTTCTGATACTGCATTTAGCAGGTGGATGCTCCATCACATTCCTCCACAGTCTCTAGGACTGAGATTTTCCACTTAGGATGGGGATTCTGCTGTTTAATGTCCCTCACCAGGATACTCTCGTTCACCAGTAAATAGAGGAACATTGGATTTAATGTGAATGTTTCTTCACATGAGTGGTTGGAGAGTATCCTGTCTTTTTGGGTTTAATGTGAATGTTTGGATTTAATGTGAATGTTTCTTCACATGAGTGGTTGGAGAGTATCCTGTCTTTTTGGGTTGTCTTCTTGTTCCTGAGGTAGGTGATTAGCCTCTGGACCACAGGGTTGGACCATGGGTTACCAGCAGTGTCATACAGTTCAGCATGTTTCTGCCTGTATTCACATATCAAGTTTGGCTTAATATATTGGACTTCTACATCCCCTTTAAAGTATATTTCTTTTTGCATGAATAGGTAACTTAAAAATGAGAGACATGCTTATACATCACTCAAAAATGCTACAGTTTATTTATTTGTAATGTTTGTCTACCTTAGTAACAAGAGATTAATACAAACATATTAACTTCTTTCAAAGACCATTGCTTCTTGTGGGACCAACAGGAACCGGGAAATCTGTGTACGTGAAGGACAAGCTAATGAACCATTTAGAAAAGGAATGCTACTTCCCATTCTTTGTTAACTTTTCAGCTCGCACCAGTGCCAATCAGACCCAGGTTGGTAAGAACTGTCGTTGGAATGCCTTTGAATATTTTATTAACTGCAGTGGCAGCAGCTCATATGGGGAGGGGGTGAAATAGGAAACTTCTTCCATCCTTGCCATCATCACTTAGATTCAGAGCCCTCTGACCTCCTCTTGTCTTTACTGCTGCCATTCAGGTCCAGGGTAGGCTCCAGAGGTGCTGACTCTGGAGGAGGCTTCTCCCATCCTTGTCATTATTCAGAGTGTGCATGGACCTCACTGGGACAGCATGCAAGGCAGCATTCTTGGGGTTAGGGATGTGCATTCAGATATTTCTGAAAATATTTTAGAGTACCTGGGACTGACATTTTAAGGCTTCCAGGTCTGTTTTTCTTCCCTTTAACAGATTTCCTGGGCATCGGGAGGGATGGGGGAGAGAGGCAGATCTCCCAGGCAATGGGATCAGATGTTAGGGAGAGCACTAGAACTGTCTGCCCTATTGTGATGATTCTCTCACAGCTTCCCATGGCTGTCTGCACATGGGCAAAGAGGATAAAAAGCAGGTCTGCCCTGCAGTTTGACTCATAGGCGTCAACTACGGGGGGGCTCGAGCCTCCCCTGAAATTTCCCAGGGGGGACTGAGCCCCCCCCTGGAAAACGGAGAGCCCGCCGCCGCCTCTCTCTCTCCCCCCCCCCCCCGCCTGGCTGCCTCCGTCCCTCCCTCCCTCTGTCTGTCCAGGGGCCAGCTAAGCAAATGCCCAGCTGGCCCCTGGACGGATGGAGGGAGGGAGGGAAGCAGGAGTGGCCAAGCGGGGGGGAGAGGCGGCGGCGGTGGGGACATGGCAGTGGGGCAGCGGCGGAGAGAGGCAGCGGTGGCGGGGACAGGCAAGAGCCGCCACGCACACAAGAGCCGCCGCCCCTTTCTCTCCCCCCCCAGCCTGGCTGCCTCCGTCCCTCCCTCCCTCGGTCCGTCCAGGGGCCAGCTAAGCAAATGCCCAGCTGACCCCTGGACGGATGGAGGGAGGGATGGAAGCAGGAGTGGCCAGGCGGGGGGGGGAGGCAGTGGCGGCAGGGACAAGGTCCCAGCATGCACGCGCGCTTTGCGCATGCACGCACACAAGAGCCCCCGCCCCCCTTGGGAATTTAAAAACTCAACACCCCTGGTTTGACTCCATTTCAGGGCTAGCTTTTTTGAAGTAGTGGTGGTGCTTTCTATGCTGCTGCTACTCTGGTCTGTGCCTTGGATTTCTGCTTGGATTTCTGCTGGGAAGAGCTTCTTTTTGTTTTGTGTCTGGACATCTTCAGGAACAATTTGCCCACAGTGGACTTTGTTTTGAAATATTATTTCAAGGTTTTTTGTATTTTTTGTTTTTGCCTGGGGCCATTGTAATGGGGGGGGCTTTGTTTTCTATCTGGTTCTTTTTAAAACATCTCCTTGGTTTTGTTTTGTGCTGTTTTTAAAAGGGTTTAAAATAGTTGTTTTGTTGGGTTCTCTTCTCTTGGCTTGTTTTAAAAAAATTTAAAGAATTTTTAACTCTGTTTCTAAAAGGTTTTTAATTTTTGAGGGTTTGTGTTTTGGGGGAGGGGATTTTCCAAGTTGGATTTTAAGGTTTGACATTGATTCTTGGGGGCTTGCCACGTTGGTCCTGGGTTCCACCTAGCTTATGTGGTTTGAAATTGGTTCTATTGGGGCTTGTAACAGTGAAATGGAAACATGCAGTTCTGTCCAATTTACTAGGCAAGTTGTGTGCGGTGGAGGAGGGGTAAAATCAGGCAGGTAGTTGCACCAAGAAAAGATGCCACTAATTACTACAAAGGATTTTATTGCTAAGCTGCTTCTTGACTCATTTCAAACATATATCCTTCCTCATATGAAATCAACAGGATACGAAAGCAACATTCTAATGTGAAGCTTCTAATTTAGCTACATCATGTTTTGCTGTGTGGGCCCCTGATCCTTCAGTTTGAAGCACAATAACAATAGAGACGTGTGCAATGCCATCAGTGCCTCTTCTTCTCCCCTGGAAAACTGACTGCACTGTGATATAGACAGCAGATAACCACAGGCTGAGCAATACTAAGAGCTGCTGCTTTGTTGTTTTGGGTCTCGTTTTGGCTCATGACTTACAGAGCAATCATGTGCCATGCCTGCATCATGGCAACTAGATGCTGCATAACTACAGCAGTGCTAGTTCTTTCCTATGAGGATAAGTTACGGTCAGCCAGCAGACACATTTGATGGGTTTGCAGTGTTTTCTGAGCATAACCAGGGTAATCTCCCTAGCAACAACGCCACTGCAGTCAGTGGAAAAGTTGTGCAGAGGCGGTGGCACTGATGGACAGGGCAGCCAGAACCAATCGGGTCGTGTGGCAAAGGGGTGGAGTCCAATGTCCATCTCAGGTAGGGAGTAGAGGGGGCAGGCCACAGGAGTTTCTTTTGTTGTCAGCAGCACACACCCCACCCCTTTAAAGGGACCAACTCCTGTCAGCAGATCCAGGCACCTGACAGTGGGGAGGTGGTTCAAACTGTTCACCCCACAGGCATGCATAGCTGCCTCAATACCCACACAGAGTACAGGGTCCCTGAAGGGCAGAAGGGGAAGGAGGGTTCTTGTTGACACCCTATGCATTTGCAGGTGTCCATTGCTCACTGGTGGGCACACTTCCCAGCAACCCAGCCACGTTGCTGAGGGCACTTCTGCACCACCCCTGCCAGTGGCAGAACAGAAGAGGGGCCATTGGGGTGGGCCCAGATGTGGGGGCATGCAGCACCACCCTCAGATCCCCTAATTGCCTCCTCAGTGGGGCAGGTCTGGGGTTGGAGCTTTCCATTCTAGGTGCTGTCATTCCACTCCCTGAGCAATTGGTGCCCAGAGACTCATTCAAAATCCATTCTGCAATCATCATTACTTCCATGTGGGGTAACATATTGCAATGAAACCCATGCGAGCCATTTGGCATTCCTGGCTGCCGGTATGTCCGATAGGCATGCGAGCTTCTCTCATTATTCTCAGTGGCAATCCTGTCAGTTGCTTTAGTACATCCCCTTTTGATGCACTCCTGGCTGTCCCCAGTGTCCTGTGTGACATCAGCAGCCCCTCCAGGTGCCTGCCAGCTGTCGCCACAGATGCAGACAACCCTTTCATGCCCCAGGAGAAAGCATCCCTCCCTTGTGGTAGGACTGTAGCTGCTGCTGCTCAGTTGCCACCTTGGGGCCCCAGCAAGGGCTCTCTCCCTTGCAAAAGCATGGAGGATCTGACTCAGGTGCCCATCTCCCCTACCAGTGTCCTTCCCACCCCCCTCCAAAGACATCAGTTCTTCCCACTGCATTGGTTTCCCCCCGGCCATTGACTCCAGGGACCCCTGTGATCCCCTACCCCCTCAGTGGTACCTTCACAGATGTCTTCCCCCTGGGTGAGAGAAGCTTCCTTTGCCTAGAGCAGACATACAGTTATAAATTTCATTCATTCACTGTATTCATTTTCTACCTTTCTTCCCCATGGGGACCCCAAGTGGCTTACATCATTCCCCTCTCCTCTGTTTTTTGCTCACAACAACTCTGTGAGGTTGGTTATGTTGAGAGTGTGCAACTGGCCCAAGACCACCTACCTAGCTTCCATGGTACAAGTGGGGATTGGCATCTGAGTCTCCCAGATCTAGCCTCACACTCTGATCATCACACCAAGCTAGCTCATTCACCCAGATCACCCTCTGGCTCCTTCCCCCTTCACACAGCAGCCTGCAAAGAAAGGGAGGGAACCTGTTGTTAGGTCAGGAGGTCCCGCCAGGACCTTGCTATGTTTGGCAGATGACTATGTCCAGTGGCACCTGCAGAACCATCCACAGCCACCCAAGGCATCTGAGAGCCCTCCCTCTTAGACATGTCATTGGGCAATGCTCAGGGGGAATCACAGATGGGGTGAGGAGGGGGTGGGGAGGGGAGGGGTGTGAAGCTCCTGTCATGTAGTCAAAACCAAACAGATAGAGACACAATTTGGGCACAATACAGACTTTTGGGCACAATACAGACTTTGTTGCTGCAAATCATGGGGAGATGTGAAGACTCCACTTGCTACTAAGGGTGTGCATTCGGTATAAACCAAGCCAAATAAATACACAAAAAAACCCTTATTGGCCCTTATTGGCTATGAACAGGAAAGAGGGGTGAAGGAGCAGTGGTGATTTGGCCACTAGGATTTCAGGTTAAGGGGAAAACATGGCTCTTTAGCCAATCACAGAAGTTTGGTGGGGGGGTTGAAATTCTTCTGTGCATGGGCAAAGAGCATAAAAGCAAGGGTCTGGCAGAGCTAGACTCCATTGCTGAGAGAGATTTGGTTGGAGATGATGTGACTGGCTTTTGCTTCTGCTGCTGCTCTGAGCCTGACTCTCCTGCTGCCTGAGAGACTGTGTGTGGACTTTGGATCAGATTCTGCCTGCCTGCCTGGAGAAGACTGAAAAAAGCAACTGGTTTGACTTATTATAGCAACAGTTTTTAAAACTTATTTTACTGTTAGTTGTTCTTTGGGCTTGGTGGATGGGTTGTGGGGTGGGAGGGTGAGGCCTGCCTAGCCTAGGGCCTCAGGCCTTTTTCTAGTTTTCTTTGGTTAGGTTTTAGACTTCTGGTTTGTGGTTTGCACTTTGCAGTTTGGACTTTGGTGGACTTTGGAGTTTTTCCTTGTTACTTCTTGTTTGGGCCTGGTGGTTCTGTGGGGTGTGTGAACACAAGTAGGGTTACCTTTGGGTTTATTCTGGTTTTACTCTTTCTGGTTTTTTAAGTCTTGCAGTTATTTTTGTGGAGTTTTGTTGTTGTTTGGGCTGGGGCCTGGGGAGGCCTTCCTTCTGGTTTAGTTGCTGCTGCTCGAGTCCTTTCTCCCACTCCCCCCCACAGTAGTCCCCCCCATATTTCGTCCCTTTAATTTATAGAAGGTTTTTTTTGGGAGGAGGGGGTGTTTCACAGTTTTGTGTGTGTGCTTCTGGTTTCAATTTAGGACTATTAAGTAAAATACTTAGGTGGTGCTAAATAGGCTTTTAGTAATAAAGGTCTGTTTTAGGAATTGCTTAACTTTTAAACACTTTTAAATAAATTTCAAGATAGGGCTTTAGTTATTCTCTAAAGGTTTGTCTTCAAAACAGTGGTATAATAGCCTAGATTAACTTTTTAAAAGGCAGTGTGCTGTGTGGCGCTCTGAACTTCAGTGAAGGCAGGTGATTTGGCACTGGGTTGTGCTGCTGGGCACTAGTACATTGCACTGGTTTTGCTGCTGTCCTTGCAGAAATGCCCCCCCCTCCCCCAGTTTCACTTTAGTCCTGTTGGGTTTTGGCACTGCCACAGTGGTACTGGTTTTGCTAAGCACATTGCACTGGTTCTGCTGCTGGAACTGCAGAGATGCTCCCCCACACACAAACTTCACTTTCTGGTTTCTACTGCAGACAGTCTCTGGAAGCTGGGCTTGTATTGCCTTGTTATTCCCCCCCCCCCCATTGGAAGCAATGGAGGATGAGGGCACCTTCTTTGGGTGCCCATAGAATTAGACCCCCTGGTCCAATCTCTTTGAAACTTGGAGTTTCTTTTGAGGAGAAGTTCCAGCAGCTATGCTACAAATATGGTGCCTCTACCTCAACCCCCTCTCCAGACCACTGAATATACCTCCAGGAGATTTGCCATTGACTTCAATGGTCCCCATAGGCTATAATGGACCCAAATATATTTCCTGAATCCGATATAACTGAATCCAAAATAAATTGATTTTTTTTCTTGCACATCCCTACTCACTACCTCCCTGGGACATGCATCTAAGGGCCTCCACTGGCGCCCAAAAGTGATGGAGTGGCAGTGGGGGCCTGCACCATTATAACTGGCTCTTATGCTGGCTGGTGTATCTCATACATACACTGACGCAAAGGTCAGTTGGCTCCCTGAATGCTTTCACACACCCCTTAGGACTGTGCTGTTAATGTCATGACCAATTGCCTTAGAATGGCACTTTTCTTACAAAACACACAATATATATTGTTTTGTATGTTGCATGGCCTAGTTTTAATCAATAAGAAAAATGTTTCTCTTTTGTGTTTTAGAACATCATCATGGCCAGGCTGGACAAAAGACGCAAAGGAATATTTGGCCCGCCAATGGGTAAAAAGTGTGTCATCTTTGTAGATGATATGAATATGCCTGCATTGGAACAATATGGAGCTCAGCCTCCTATTGAACTTCTACGGCAGTTTTTTGACCATGGGATTTGGTAAATATTCAAGGTTAAATTCAAGCAGATAATTAAAAAAAATGTCAAATCCTATCATGAATATTTAGTATTGAAGCTAAAGCTCTATTTGGTGTATATTATCAAAAGGAAAGCTTCGGTTTTTCATTTCCTTATGTGTGGAGCTGAATTTGTAAATGTTGGATAAAATAATTCCAGGCTGATCTCCACAATATCAATCTCACTTTTTTACCTAGAATAATTTTTATTAATTTTTAAAGTACTCCTTGCAGATCATATGGTAAAATGATTAAAGAAATAAAACAAGGTAGTTAGGTTTTCAGTTTATATGGAATCTCAGTGAGTTCATATGAAGTGTCTATTCATCTATTTATCTCAGCAGGATCAGAATCTATGATATTCTTAAGTGCAGAACTTAGTACTAGTGTGCATAGGTCTGCCTTGTTATGATTATAATTGTTTGACTGTCATATTCACATTTGTTTTGAAGGTATGATCTAAAAGATACAAATAAAATTGTATTAGTTGATATACTACTGATAGCTGCCATGGGCCCACCAGGTGGTGGAAGAAATCCAGTCACACCTCGTTTCCTGAGACACTTCAACATCTGCACCATTAATTCATTTAGTGATGAAACAATGGTCCGAATTTTCTCTACAGTTGTGTCTTTTTACCTCAGAGTCAATGAATTTGTACCTGAATATTTTACAATTGGAAATCAAATTGTCAGTGGTACTATGGAGGTAAGATGCAAATATCAACATGGCAGTTCTGCTTACATGTTCATTTATTACATTTATATTCCACCTGTCTTCAATCACGGAACTCAGAAATATATGAGTAGGACTCCCATTCAGTTATTAACTAACCATTTGGTGAAAGATGTAAAAGTGATTGCACCACTTGGGAACAGTGATTATAATGTTATTCAGTTCAACATTTGTATAAATAGGAGTTGCCCCAAAAGACTGACACAACCACTTTTAACAGAGAAGGGGTAACTTCTCTGATATGAGGGGACATATGAGAAGGAAACTGAAAGGAAAAGTAGAAAGGGTCAAAACCACTGGGGAAGCTTGTAGAGTATTTAAAATGACAATCCTAGAAGCTCAGATAAAATATATACCACAGGTTAGAAAAGGCACAAATAGGTATAGAAAAAAGCCTACATGGTTAACAAGCAAAGCACTGGAAGCTGTAAAAAGTAAGAAGGATTCCCTTAAGCAGTGGAAAGCTAGTCTCCGTGAGGTTGATAAAAGGGAACACAGGCTGTGGCAAAAAAAATGCAAGTCTGTGATCAGGCAGGCAAAAAGGGATTATGGGGAGCATATAGAAAAACCATAAAGACCAACAACAAAACTTTCTTCAAATACATTAGAAGTAGGAAACCAGCCAGGGAGGCAGTGGAGCCCTTGGATGACCAAGGGGTAAAAGGAGTACTGAAGGATGATAGGGAAATGGCTGAGAAGCTGAATTCATTTTTTACTTCTGTCTTCACTGTGGAAGATGAGAAGTGCTTGCCCACTCCAGAACTGCTGATTTCAGGTGGGGTATTGAAAGACCTGAGTCAGATTGAGGTGATGAGAGAGGAGTTCCTACGACTGATAGACAACTTAAAAACTAATAAATCACTGGGCCCAGATGGCATATATCCAAGAGTTCTGAAAGAACTCAAATGTGAACTTGTGGATCTCGTGACAAAAATATGTAATCTTTCCTTAAAAATCTGCCTCCATTTCTGAGGACTGGAAGGTAGCGAATGTCACTCCCATCTTTAAAAAGGGCTCCAGAGGAGATCCAGGAAATTACAGGCCAGTCAGTTTGACTTCAATACTGGGTAAGTTGGTGGAAGCCGTTATTAAGGAAAGAATTAGTAGGCACATTGATAAACAATCTATTGAGGAAGACTCAGCATGGGTTTTGTAAGGAAAGATCTTGTCTCACTAACCCGTTAGTGTTCTTTGAGGGAGTCAACAAACATGTGGACAAGGGGGACCCAATAGATGTTGTTTACCTTGAGTCTTAGAAAGCTTTTGATAGAGTTCCTCATCAAAGGCTCCTAAGTAAGCTCAATAGTCATGGGATAAAAGGACAAGTCCTTTTGTGGATCAAAACCTGGCTAATTAAAAGGAGACAGACAGTGAGTATAAATGGGCAATTTTCTCAGTGGAGGGAGGTAAGCAGTGGGGTACCGCAGGAATCAGTACTCGGTCCAATGCTTTTTAACTTGTTTATTAATGATTTGGAGGTGGCAGTGAAGTGGCTAAATTTGCAGATGACACGAAGTTGTTCAGCGTGGTGAAAACCAGGGAGGATTGTGAGGCACTCCAAAGGGATCTGTTGAGGATGGGCGTTCAATGTGGCCAAGTGCAAAGTGATGCACATTTCAGCCAAAAATCCTAACTACGTATTGATGGGGTCCGAATTGTCAGGGACTGACCAAGAGAGAGATCTTGGAGTCGTAGTAGATAACTCAATGAAAATGTCAAGCCAGTGTGTGACTGCAATAAAAAAAGGCCAATGCTAAACTAGGGATTATTAGGAAGGGAATTGAAAATAAATCAGCCAGTATCATAATGCCCCTGTATAAATAGATGGTGCGACCGCATTTGGAGTACTGTGTACAGTTCTGGTCACCACACCTCAAGAAAGATATTAAAGCATTGGAAAAAGTGCAGAGGAGGGCAACTAGAATGATAAAAGGGTTGGAACACTTTCTCTATTAAGAAAGGTTAAAGCGCTTGGGGCTCTTTAGCTTGGAGAAACTACGGCTGAGGGGTGACATGATCGAGGTTTATAGGATTATGCATGGGATAGAGCAGGTAGAGAAGGAGGCACTTTTCTCCCTTTCTCACAATACAAGAACTCATGGGCACTCCATGAAATTGCTGAGCAGTCGGATTAGAACAGATAAAAGGAAGTACTACTTCACCCAAAGAGTGATTAACACATGGACCCTTGCTGTGGTGAGCCCCCCTTCTCCATGCCTCTGGCTCATGCCTGTCTCTCTCTTTGGATTGGGATGGCTCTGGTGGAGGGGGTGGCCCCACTGTGTATGGGGTGGCCCCCTAAGCCAAACAGAAGCCTTCTTGGTGGCCTTAATAGCTGGTCCATCCCTAACTGTGGTCCTGGGGGCAGGGGAGGGAGCAGTGGCAAGGGAAACAACAACATCAAATACATGATTGGAGAAAAACAGGCCATAGTTTTTACTGAATATAACCACAGGAGCACTAACACAGCATAGGGATGGATCCGGCATTGGGCAACCTGCCTGCCGCTCAATATCACTCCATTGCCTGCTGGGGGAGCAAACATGTTTTAATGTACAATAAATATACAAAATTGTTTGGAACCCTTATCTGAAGAGTTTTGTTTATTTTCTTTCCAATGCTTTAGGTATATAAGAAGGCAATGCAAAATCTATTGCCAACACCAGCTAAATCCCATTATACATTCAATCTACGTGACTTTTCACGTGTGATTCTAGGCTGTTTACTTGTTAAGAGGGATTCTGTTCTAAGCAAACAAACGATGATTCGTCTCTTTGTGCATGAAGTATTTCGAGTATTTTATGACCGCCTTGTGAACGACATGGATAGAGCTTGGTTGTTCAAACTAATGAAAGAAGTTGTGAAAGAACATTTCAAAGAATCATTTGATGGAGTATTTACACATCTGAGACAGTCAAATGCACCTGTAAGTTATTTCATTATTCATTACAACATTCTTTCTGTTTGTCTCAACTATTCCAGGTCACTTAATTAACTTTACTGGGAAAAGAACAGAACATTAAAATCTGTTGACGTGTCACATGATAAGATGCAAGCTGGTTGGAGTTTGTTTGTTTGATTTGATTTGATTTATATCCTCCCCTCCTTGCATAACAGGCTCAGGGTGGGTTCCATCAATTTTAGTAAACAATATACAATGTACAAAAATTAAAACAGTTATAACACCAATAAAATACAACAACATAATTCATCTGGTGCAAGTTATAATTAAAGTTAAAGCCTCACAGATGTCATCTCTTTCAAGATTTGGTCCTTAAATGGTAATGCAGTTTTGACCCACTGAGGGGAGGCCCAGTAGAGAGGGAGGTACATCCATCGCCCCACGGGCGTAGACTTTCCAATTTCCGGGGGGGGGGGGGGAGCTGGGGCTGTGCCAGAGACATTACAGGTCCTTGCCTCTGGGGGAGGCACAGCATGTTCTGGAAAAGATCGGGGGGGGGGGGCTCCAGCTCCCCAGCCCCCCTGAAGTTGACTCCTATGCGTCGCCCCAATTAAAAGCCTGGTGGAAGAGCTCCATCTTGCAGGCCCTGCAGAACTGTAAAAGGTCCCACAGGGCCCTGATCTCATATGGGAGCTCATTCCACCAGGTAGGGGCCTGCAAGTTTATTTTATTTATTAAGAACATTTTACACCAACTCATAATCACAGTTCTTTAGGCAGTTTGGAAAAAAAAGAAAATATAGTGAAAAGAGGAGGGTAGACTTGTTCTCCAAAGGCCAAGTCTACCAATATATTGGAAAGGGGCAGGGAGACCTGTTCTCCAGTGGCCTAGTGTACCCACCATAGAGGACATTTTCTCTAATGAAATTTGACTTGATTCTGTTTTCTCTAATTATTCTTAAAATATAGAAGAAGAAGAAGAAGAGATTGGATTTATATCCCGCCCTTCACTCACTTGGAGCCTCAGAGCGGCTTACAAACTCCTTTCCCTTTCCCTCCCCACAACAGACACCCTGTGAGGTGGGTGGGGCTGAGAGAGCTCTTTCCCAAGCTGTCCTTGAGAGAACAGCTGGTACAGAGCTATGGCTTGCCCAAGGTCATCCAGCCAGGTGCAACTGGAGGAGTGGGGAATCAAACCCGGTTCTCCCAGATTAGAGTCTATGCACTTAGCCACTACACCAAACTGCAAAATATAGTTTAAATATAGTTTAAAAGAATTCATTCTGAGATTTTTACAAGGTTATGGCAGCTTGTGTGGGTGCATCAAGTTCAAGTTTACGCGATAGTCAAATGTAGACTTGCTCACAACTTTAGTCCTACTAGTTTTTTTCACTCACAAGACAGAATTCTTGCCCACAACACTGTGGAGCTTAGAGAGAACATTGCTGGGGAGTCAATATGCAGCAATCCCTACTTTGTTTTACTTTCTGTGCTCCCGGTCTTCTTTATGCTTTTGCTGTTTTTTCGATTGGCATGATCCATCCCAGTATACTATCAGCTGTAGCAATACCCTCCTCTTAGTGATCTACCATCCAAGAGATTAATCAGATCCACACTCATTCAGCTTCAGCAATGATGCAGCATCAGGTGCTCTCAGACCATTAAGTAGGTTCTTGTTACTGTTCTTGAAGTGGAGTAATGTGGCCTTACATCTGCCTGCTTATGGAATTGTACACATACAAATTTATTATGGAGCACTACTATAAGTTATTTGTTTTTGGCTAACAGGTAACTGAAGAAGATATGAGGAACTTGCTATTTGGAGATTACATGAATCCTGACCTTGAAGGCGATGAAAGACTTTACATTGAAATTCCAAATGTGCAAGTGTTCAGTGATATTGTGGAGGTTTGCTTGGATGAATATAACCAAACCCATAAATCAAGAATGAACTTAGTAATTTTCAGGTGCATCAGCTATTACTTATATCAGTATATTTACATGATACTCTTTTTTGGCGGTTATCCAGTTTGTTCCCAATTAGAGCAATAATTTTTTTTGTTTCTTCAGAGATGGATTAATACTACATAAGTTCAGGGTGAGATAGAGCAGCTTCCTTTATGCAATAGCACAGTTGCCCTGACTCTGAGCTTCAGGGGTTAATGGACAGGAAGCTGCTCATCTACCCATGAACCTGGGTAGTAGTATGCAGAGGGGCAGGATTTTTTCTTGTCTTTTTCTATTGGGGGTGGTGGTGCTAGGAAATGCATTTCTGACAGTATACATCATCCTAAACCTAATTTTACACACACACATACATGTATGCATATCTCAAGATACTAAAAACAGTTATGTCTCTATCCCCTTCACAACTTATTCCTTGGAGGCAGATATTTATTTATTTAATCCTAATCTTTAGTACTCTTTTTAGCTTCAGAAGGCTCGATCCTTCTAAATTCATAGTAATCTGTACTTCTAGGAATGGGTGGGGAATTTGGGCTGGGAATACATGCCATGAACTCCCCATCTAGGATCCTGAAGCTGTTACAAAGACTCAAATAAGCCAATTTCCGCTCCCTCTTCTGTTTTTCCCCCACTGCTCTCCTTTAATTGGTGCCTAAATGCCCACATTCTGTGTTTCCTGGGGGGCAATGAATGTGCTCACTGTGTATGGCCCAGTTTTGTTGTCCTGCTGATACCATAGGACCATCAAGCTCATTATTACAAGGATTAATTAAGGATTGTTCTGATGCCCAGCCCTTGTAGCACACTCCAGTTCCACCCAGACCTTCCACCTGCTCTCAGAGGGGGCTGAAGACATTGGCACACAGTGGCCACAGCCCAGCTTGTCAGTGGTTCCATCTACTGTTGGAGTGGCTCCTGCATCAGCCAGCTGGCCAGGTGCAGCTATATCAGGGCCAAGCCCAGCACAGAGCTGGTCACTGGGCATGCATCTTCTGGTGACAGAGACTTTGATGCAGTGATGCAGGCTCTCCAAAAGACCTGAGGGGAAAGGCTGCAAGAGAGCCAGTGTGGAGTGTAGGAGAAGCCAGAGAAGGTAGCTCTAGATGGCCCATGGGGAAGGAGTGGGAGAAAATCTGGAAGGAGCATGAAGGCAGAGCAGAGATTACACCAGCCATAAAAAAGTAATGGGATTGAAGCTGGGGGAGGCTGGACCACAAGGGGGAAGTGATACCTTGTGTGGGTGCTTAGGAACACCCAAGAAGCAGTTGGTTTCTGCAAGGGAGGAGAAAGAGCAGAACTAGGCAGCCACAGGTGCAGTAACTACAGGACGATCGGCCCATAAAGCCAGGTTCAAGGTGGAGCAAGAGTGAACTAAGTGTTGTCAGTGGTCATGATGGAAGGTCAGTACAATGTGGCTGTGATCACAGAGATGCATACCATTGTCCAAGAAGATTTTGAGATGATTGCAAAATATATTTTATTGTTGGGACGTAGTGTGGACATCATACATTTCACAAAGAGAAACCAGGAAAAAAGTCTTGAGTTTGCATAAACGTGGATATACATACTTCAGTTTTTATTATATATATATATGTATATATTTCTGTGATAGATATGTGCTGGAACATTTATCTCGCATATGTCGTGTGCTGAAGCAGTCAGGAGGTAATGCCTTACTTGTTGGAATGGGAGGAAGTGGTCGCCAGTCCCTGACTCGTTTGGCTACATCCATGGCAAAAATGAACATTTTCCAGCCAGAAATCTCTAAAAGTTATGGAATAAATGAATGGAGGGAGGATCTAAAGGTAAAAATCAACTGGTTGGCTTAGGCCAGAACTGGCTATTTTTATATTGTTCAATGTCATCTTTTTCAATGGCTGTAATATTAAAACTCTGCAATTTATCAATTTAAAGGAGATTTTTATGCCACTGCTCCAGAGTCCTTCTTGAGGTGGCTTACAATTTAAATTAGTAAAAACAAGTAACTGTACTTATTCTTACAAGAGGAATAGGTTTTCTGTTTCATAATCAAATATCCAGAGTATCTGACTTCTAAATAAAGTGTATATTGGACATTACACAAAATAAATCTAGACATAGGTAATAGGCAAATATTATGGGCTGTCTTACATTGTCAGTGTAATGAGGTTTCTGTGTACTACTTTTGTGTAATTCTGTGTCTGACTTTGTTGCTAGAGTGTCCAAAGTTAGAAGTAAAGTTTTAAACCATGCAACATCACAAGTAATTATTTTGTGCAAGTACAGGACCAATTCCCAATGATGCCAGCAATAATAGAAATGATAATAATGATGATGGTGCTGGTTGGTAATGATAGATTGATAAGTTTTATTGACTTTATTGTGAGATGGTTTACTGATTTTTTAAAAATTGATTTCATTGTACTTACTAAGTTTGTTGTAAATAGCCTTAGGAACAAAGGAAAAGGGGGGAACAAACTCAACCCAAAATATACTAAGAATACCTCAGGTGTCAAGCTACATCAAATATTTTATACAACTTGACCCTTGAGATGTAAATAGCTTTAGGGACATTTTCAGCCTTAGGGACATTTTCAGTTGAAAGGCAGTCAGTAAAAAAATCAGGTAACTTACTAGATAATGTATCAGTTCAGGCTCAGGATGCTTTATGTAATTATTACACAAGAAAATTCAGTAAAACTGTATTTAAAGCATGGAATATGGCATGGAACACTTAGAAGTACATGGGAAAGACCCTAACAGGCAGTAGGTCTTCTTGAAAGCATTTAGCATCTCTCTCTCTCTCCCCCTTTCTCCCCAGTTTTTAAAGATGAGGAAGCTCTTTTCATACTGAAGAATCCATCATAGCAAAATGGGATCCCCAAGCGTAGCATTTTTGCCCAGTATTGCAGGTTAAAATGTACGTGTTGATGGTTTTGCACCCTAGGTACTAAGTGTAACATTAAAAATCTAAATCCTTCCAATTTTGTTGTGGCTTTTAGACCCTTCTGAGGAATGCAGGCGTGAAGGGCTTGAAAACTGTGTTTCTAATCACAGACACACAAATTAAAGAAGAAGCCTTTTTGGAAGATGTTGACAGTGTGCTCAATACTGGCGAAGTACCAAATATTTTTGCAGCTGATGAAAAACAAGAAGTTATGGAGGTATCCCTATAAGAATTTCCTTAAAACGTAATAAGCACATGCTTAACCACCTGCCAGTTAACTGCATTTTTATCCTATCCTTCCTACAGAGGGCCAAACTGGATGTGATGATGGGCACTTTAAAAGTGGCCCTCCCATGTCTTCATGCTTTCCTTTCCTTTCCTTTTATTTTATTTTTTATTTCTGTTTCTTGATTTGTTCTAGTGTAAAAAAAAATTCCTTCCATGACTTTTGAAACAGGCATAGAATGAATATTTATTCTATATTTAATATTACTATATTTTATGACCAGTCTACCATGGGACTCTCTGTAACAAGGTTGCTATGAAGTCACAAAATCTCTTTATCTCCAGCAATTGTATAGAGTCATCCCCATTCTAGAAATCCACATGCACAGCAGCAGACTTATGCCTCAGACTCTGCACTTCCCCCATCCTTTTGGGTTGAATGCAAGCCTGCTGATCAGATGTTCAGTAAATGGAGATTGATGAACTATTGGTTGGAGTGTATTTATTAATAAAGAGGATAATTTTGGTTTTATTTGAGATAAATCTTCATTGGCTAATATGAGTAGATGGTAAATTTTAATTGAGCCTTGTTCCTATATAACTAAAAATTAGGAACAGATCAGAAAGATTTCTAATTCTGCTGTTCAGAATGAGGTTATGTACTCAAAATATAACAAAATATTTATTACTCAGTGTATCAATTAGCAACTTAAAACATTATACATGCATATGAAATAAAAGTATCATATACAGCAGCCTATTGGTCTTGCACATCTAGTAATCATAAAGTCACTAGACCATATGCGTTTCAGCCCCAAGGGCCTTCTTCAGTGACCTAAAACTGTATTGTGTACACATAAAACATGAAGATAGATCCAGGTAGTCAGCCATGTTGGTCTGAAGCAGTAGAACAAATTTAGATTCCAGTGGCACCTTTAAGACCAACAAAGGTTTATTTAAGGTATGAGCTTTTGTATGCAAGGAACACTTTTTCAAATACATTGGAATGGTAGATGAGCTTCTAAACTTATAGACAGGGATTTAACAGCAAATTAACATGTAACATGATAATGTTTAAGTTATGCAAAGTGAAATAACTAACAAGTTAAGGTTATAAGGTCAACAGTTGTAAAGCAATAAATATGTCACAATAGCAGAAAAATGTCTAAATATTTTTTCTAATTGTGGGAAGTAACAGAATCTTAATTATCTCCTCTCAGGTGTAGAGGGCGCATGGAGGGCACAACAGTATATTTTGAGCTGGATGTAATGTTGTCAGCAGGCATCCATTCAGTATTCTAATATACTGTTCTGAGAAAGAAATACACTAAAATACAGAGGATTTGTAGTCCTTCTTGTTGAGAATACATATGTGAGGACTGAATGAGTTAGCATATGTAATGGGATAAAAATCTAGTATCCCTGTTGTTGTTTTATTACAAAGGAACTTTAGGAACAGAATGGAAAGGGAAATTGCTGAATTACAATTTATTACAACACTTGGAACAAAAACCTCTCCAGGACTCAACAGGGATATTGAATTTTTATCCCATTACATATGCTAACTCATTCAATCCTCACATATGTATTCTCAACAAGAAGGACTATCAATCCTCTATATTTTAGTGTATTTCTTTTTCTGACATTCTATTTACTGGTTTAATTACTTTCCAGTATTATATTTAGAACTGTGTAATTTATTAGAGTCCATTATCTTCTAGGGTGTTCGTGCAGTAGCCCAGGCAGGCAGTAAACATGAAGAGCTCAGTCCCTTGGCCTTATTTGCTTTCTTTGTGAATCGCTGCAAAGAAAATCTCCATGTTGTGGTTGCTTTCAGCCCGATTGGTGATGCTTTTCGCAACCGACTGAGACAGTTCCCATCACTTATCAACTGCTGTACTATTGACTGGTTCCAGGTTTGTAAGTGTAATTAAACAAATGGAAAACTTCATAGTTCATCAGTACCTTCATCAATACCTTCTAATCTTTATATTGTCTCCCTTATAGATGGTACATTTTCTGTCAAATTGCAATAATTGTAAAAACACCCCTACCCCCTTCCATAGTTTTGAGACAGTAAACAAGCTTTGAATGTGTGTGTGTGTGTGTGTATCTGTGCACATATAGTGTTAGTTATGTCACAAGAGAGAAAAAACCATTGTACAAATAGTAGATCAAAGTTTCAGCTTTGCAACCCTACTCCCCCCATCAAACCCAAGGACTTTGGTTTCCTGGAAGTTGCAGGACAGATTATAGAAATAATGCTGCCACATTGCTAGTTGATATCATTTATGGTCAGAACTACAATGCTATTTGAACCTCCAACTTACATTAACACACACACAACAACAACAAAATATGAAAAGTGGCACTGACCTGGGTAGCCCAGGCAAGCCCAATCTTGTCAGATCTCAGAAGCAGGGTTGACCCTGGCAAATACTTGGAAGGGTGACCTCCAAGGAATACCAGGGCTGGAATGCAGAGGCAGGCAAATATCAAGCCACCTCTCTGAAACATCCTAGCCTTACTAGGGGTCACCAGAAGTTACCATGACTTCCATGCACGCAAGCACACACACACACACAAAATACCAGGAAAAAAAAGTGAATAATAAACAGTCACTAGAAAGAGGCACAATTTGAGCTTTCATGCTCACCAACAGAGCAAAACTCTTCAAACAGAAGAAAGGAAATAGGAAATTGAATTTGAATTTGAATAATGACAGTGTGCCCTGACCTAGATAGTCTAGGCTAGCATGATCTCATCAGATCCTGAAAGCTAATCAGGGCCAGGCCTGGATAGTACCAAGAAAGTCCAAGATTGCTACACAGAGGTCACAATCAGCCAGCTCTTTAGATCCAACCCAGGCATGAGGGCCGGGTGGATTTAAAGGGAACATCCAGACAGCAACATCTGGGAAAGGTGCCACTTCCATGATCAGCTCGTCAAGCCCCGCCAGGGAGCTGTACTTTAAAGATACCGGTGAAAGTCTGGTCTAATGCTTGCCGACAGCTCAATGGCGGACTTTCCCCCATCTGGTCATTTCAGCGTGCAATCAGCCCATCAAGATGGTCTAACTCCAGACCATCCTGAATGGCCACCCTTTAAAAAAAATCTTAGTGATATGTGCATAAACATGTAAACATGCGACGGCTGCAGAGCTCTGCTCAAACGTTCCAGACAATTTCATGTTTCTGAATGGCCTGTGAAATTTATAAACTTTCTTAATTGAAATGGTACCTAGAGGAAGGTACCACTGGCAGTGCTTTTACCATTCAAGTCCGCGCATGCGTCGAAAAACAAGTACACAGTGAGGCACATATGTGCATGTGCAAACAGAATTTTAAAAAAGAAACCCGACCACGCAGCTCCTTCAGGTGGATGCCATCTAGACAATCTACTGTGGAGTCCGCGCGCGGTAAGGTGATTCACCAGGGAGCTCTCTGGTCGTGCAACTCTGGGACCAGTTTTCCACAAGCAGCTGCTCCAGGCTGGCTCTTCTCTTTCCCCCGACTGCATTAGTCAATTTCCTACTACTTGCTGCATGGCCATGTTTTGACCCGCAGCACCCCCCAATTTTCCCCACTTCTTTGTGATCTCAAAAACAAGGATCGCGAAGACATGGGGGAAATCAGGGGATGCTGCGGATCAAAACGTGGCCACGTGGCAAGTAGTGGGAAATTAACTAATGCAATCGGGGGAAAGAGAAGAACCAGCCCGGAGCAACTGCTTGTGGGAAATCGGCCTGGATAAAAAAGATCAGGATCAAATTAGAGCTGGGCCAATGGTGGGATTAACTGCCTGTCTGAACACACCCAGAGGCAGGCAATGGCAAGCCACCTCTGGACGTCTCTGGCCTTGAAAACTCCATGCGTTGCCATAAGTTGGCTGTCATTAGACAGCAAAGAAAATAAATAACTGAAATGACAGTGTGTCAGATGTAATAGCTGGTAATGTGAACTGTGACGTCTCCCTTACCTAAATGCCTATAGCAGATTTCATGAAGAGCCACTAGGCAGAGTCAAAAGTTGTATCTCATTAATATTGGACGGGGGAATCACCTGTGAAGCTCATCTTTTTTCTGTTTTCAGCCTTGGCCTGAAGATGCTCTTGAACGTGTGGCTATTAAGTTTTTGGAAAGGCTTAAGCTCACAGACAATGAGCGGCAAGAAGTTGTTCCTATCTGCAAACACTTCCATACTTCTGTGTTGGCACTTTCTTCAAGGTTGTATTTTATATACATTTTTGAAACAGCCTAATATTATATGTAGGAAACTCAAAAGGAAGACGTTAGGCATATAAATGTCAGTGTTCAATGATTGGGGGGGGGATCTTCTAATCTAACAAAGCTAAAATTTTGGGATAATTCCCCCCCTAGAAAAATGCTAGCCAGTCAGCAGTCCACTTTGGTTTATCTCATTCATGTTGGCTATGTACTTCCCGCTTCCTCAAGAAGTGAAGTTCCAGAGACAGTGCAGCCTGTGTTGGTTTCCTTTGAAGGAGAGAATGATGGCTCCTTTACAATATTTGTTTTATTTGCAAATATATGGGTAGAGCCAGGGCTATTTTTGGGCAGGAATGCACAGGAATGGAGTTCCAGCTGGCTTCTGAGTTGGCCACGCCTACAGCCCCCCTGGCTTCCCCAGGTGCCTCACAAGCCACGGGGCACCTGGGGAAGCCAAGCCGATCCAGGGAGGGAAGGCAGTTTAAACTGCCTCCTCTCCTCAGGTTCCCCAGGTGCCCCGCTGATCCAGAAACTACCTTTCTTCCCTCAGGTTCCCCGTGCACCCCACAAGCTGTGGGACACCTGGAGAAGCCCATCCTGGGAGGGAGCGATGCTGTCAGGGGTGTGGCCTAATATGCTAATGCGTTTTTGCTGTTGGATGGGGCCTGTTATGCTAATGAGTTCCTGCTGAGCTTTTTCTACAAAAAAAGCCCTGGGTAGAGCAGAAGGGACAGTCCTACATGGCAACACCTCTGGTACGCCACCTCAAGTCTCCAGGAAGGCTGTTCCTGCACTCCAAGAAGCTTCACATTCAGCCAGTTCACAGCTTTTCTCCCTCAATTTCTCTCTTTCTGTCCAGACTCCAGGCCTGCTATAAATAATAGACCCATCCTGCTATAAATAATAGACCCATAAATAATAGACCCATCCACAGTAAATACACAGCAATCTCACAACAATGGGTAGAATCCAAAGTACCAGTAGGATACTGAAGCTTGTGAACTGCGGCTTTTCTGCCGTCCTCTTCCCACTGCAGCCTAGTGACCCCCTCATTGAAATTTTGCTCCTGGGACCCATACAGCCCTCATGAACAGCAGGGGCAGGGGGTTGAACTAGAAGCCTGCTACATGAGTCAGTGTTGTGATCTGTGCCGGGCTGGGAGACAGGCCTAGAGTGGCCTAGGCACAGGAGTAGGGTTGCCAGCCTCCAGGTGGGGCCTGGGGATCTCCTGCTTTTACAACAGATTTCCAGCTGACAGAGATCAGCTCCCCTGGAGAAAATGGCTGCTTTGAAGGGTGGACTCTATGGAACTGTACCATGCTGAGGCCCCTCCCCTTTCCAAACCCCACCTTCTCCTGGCTCCACCCCCAAAGTCCCCAGGTATTTTCCAACCCGGACTTGGCAACCCTACACAGGAGAGACCTGTGTGCAAGTAGAAAGCTGACAGCCTACAATCCCCATAATGCTTAGCAGTGGTGGTAAACAATGGGAGTTCAGGGATTGTGTGAGGAGACTGAACTTAAGATTTGTGAACTGTTAAACGGCATTCTTTTCTCTACTGCGGCTTTTCCTCACTTAGAGTCAAGCTGAGGGGACAGTCTGGGCTGGGAGAAAGATCCTTCACTTGGGACAGAGTGAGTGCAGGCACAGGCCTGGTATAAGGGCAGTGAGCCTTGAAGTACTAAACAGTCAAGTAAAATAGTCGCATTGGATTCGTTTATTTTGACTTTAATCATTGTTATAGATTTTAAAGCACCTTGTCTCATTTTCCCTGCCCCAGTATTGTATTAATAAAACATTTTTGTTTAATTGTTCTCTGCCTGGTCATCACGCCTATGTTCCTTGGTTTAAAAGAGGGCATTTGGCTGGGCTTGGGTGGGTACCCTGGGCCTTCTCAAGAGACCCTAAGTCCAGGGTGGTGGCAGCAGAAGGTGGCAACCTGCAGGGGTCATGACAGGTGGCATTAGGCAAAAATTATCTTTCCTCTGCCAACAGAATTGCTAATTTGTTTGTATAGGGACACCGTTAGTACACTGTCATTGCTGTGACAGGAAATATCTTTGAAGCCAACCCAAGGTATAGTGAATTTTAGGAGTAAATACATTGTTTATTGCAGCTTCATTGTTAATCCTCAGCTCCACTAAAATGAACCAATAGGTGTTAAGTCACTTTATCTGCATGGAATCTAAAGGGCTACATGTTAGATCTGGATGTTAAACCTTTCATCAAATGCAGGTTTAGTATTATGTTTGGGAGAGGTGAACTTAAAGTGGCATAACAAACTTTGAGTCCAGGTGCACCTTTAAGACCAACAAAAATTTATTCAAGGCATAAGCTTTCATGCACACGAAAGTTTATACCTTGAATAAAACTTTGTTGATCTTAAAGCTGCCACTGGACTCAAAGGTTCTTCTGCTGCTTCAGATCAATACAGCTACCCACCTGAATCTATCTTAAAGTGACATGTTAGAGTGAGGAGCTGAATCTTTTCTCTACCTGCCACGTTTCACATATAACCCGACCATATGCCCCAACCATTTTTCTCTTGAGGCTTCAGGACCACAAATAAGTCCACATAGGAGAAAAAAGAGTTGCTGAAAGACAGTTGCTGGACATGAGCAGGGGAAAGATTCAGCATATCTTTCCCACACATTCCTTGTGGTTAACATTTTTTTATAAAGAAGGAAGATTTCAGGACTGGGCACCATCAAATGGGTAATAACTGTACACTTAATCCTGTACATTGGTTGTCCAGGGATGCTCTTAGTGACATGGGTGTCTTGGAACGTTAGAAGAATATTCAGCTAAAACAAGAGATCTTGTCATTGAACAAATGGATCCTTTCTTTTGAATGTCCATTGTATCTAAAAATTATTTTCTCATGCCACAGATATTTGGAAATGTTGGGACGGCATAATTATGTTACTCCTACTTCATATCTTGAACTTATTGCTTCTTTCCAACAACTTTTGACTTCAAAACGAGACAATGTGATGAGGGCAAAAAAACGATATACTAATGGTTTAGACAAACTAGCTTTTGCTGAATCTCAGGTAAGTTAATTGTAAAAGTACAGCCACAGCATCTGTGGCCTGTGAGATCTGCTTACCAGCTCCCTTTAGCAGTCTAAAATGCCTTGACGTTTCCATAGTTTTCATTATTTTGTTTCTGTATGTTCAGCATTTAGTGACAAGAATGTATCATTTAAGAACTAATGTTGTAGGGTTCTTAAAGAAGGGTATAATTAATTAAAATGCTCATGCAAATTTTGAGAATGCATAACTTATTGGCATATATAAATGTCATTTTCTCTATTTCATTTTACAATATTGTAAACAACTGATGCACAACTGCTGTTGGTTTTAGGTTGGTGAAATGAAAAAAGAACTGGTTGATTTGCAACCTAAACTGGAGCAGGCTAAAGTGGACAATGCAACTATGATGAAGGTAAAGTTTCTGCTCCTAAAAATTTACATAGTTCTGCAGTGCACCAGCTTGCTCAAATGGTTCTGCAGTAGGGAAGTCCAATCTGCTGTGCTTCAGATCTGCTGCTGTAAAAAAATTTCAATGGACAAGCCATATCATTATTTATATGTGTGTACCCACAAACACACCAGTTTTAGCTGGAACCATTTCCTCCCACAAAAACAAATGCTTCAGTGACAGCTGTAATTAATTCTTCCTCATGTTAGCCTATCCAAATCACCTTTTGACTTTCCAGCATCTCATTCCTTTTTTGTATCTCATATCCCAATCCAATAGCTTTTCCCTACCAAGCCTATACTGTATGGCCTGAGCTCCCCCCATCAGTTGGGATCAGAGCCTGTCCTAGGGTTACCAGCCTCGGGGTGGTGGCTGGAGATCTCCTAGAATTACAACTGATCTCCAGGTGACAATGCTCAATTCTCCTAGAGAAAATGGCTGCTTTGGAGGATGGACTCTATGGCTTTATACCCCATTGTAGTCCCTACAAAACCCCCACCTTCCTCAGGCTCCACCCCCCAACCCTAGCCTGCCCGTAGGCAGAGTGTCAAATGGGGGAGGGGCAGTATTTCATCTGGATTTGCACTAAGGCTTAATGGAGATAGTTTCAGAAGGTAGCCATTTTGGTCTGCAGAAGAAGAGCTAGGTGCAAGTCTAGTAGCACCTTAGAGACCAACAAGTTTTGGGGGTATAAGCTTTCAAGAGTGGGAGCTCCCTTCATCAGGTATCTGATGAAGGGAGTTTTGTCTCTTGAAAGCTTATACCCTGAAAATCTTCTTGGTCTCTAAGGTATCATTGTACTCAAATCTAGCTCTGTGCCTAAGGGGGCATGGCTGGAGTTTTTTGGGTGTGGTCCTGGCAGTGATTTCAGCTCTTTTCAAAACTGTCTCTTCTCAGCCACCCCTCTCTTTTTTCTTAATAAATGAATGAGTAAAATCTGTTAGAACTATATTGGACTCTATGACTAGGTTCTTGGGTTTTCGTTTAGGTCATAGAGAGAGAGTCTGCAGAAGTAGAAGCCAAAAGCAAAACGGTGAAAGTGGATGAAGAGCTTGCTACAGAAAAAGCAGCAGAAGCCCAGGCACTAAAGAATGAATGTGAGAGTGACCTTGCGGAGGCAATTCCAGCCCTAGAGGCAGCGCTCTCTGCACTGGACACTCTGAAGGCAAGTTATATCAATGTCATCCGATCACATGAAAACAAGGATAAAACAGCATAGCCGGAAACACAGGAAATAAGCCATTATTTTGATGATTCATGGGTGGGTGGAAGGAGCTGTAAGGAAGGGCGTGAAGAGGAAAGGAGCAATTCTACATTGAAAAAAATTCAGTATATGACGAGGTATACAAAAGAACTCACCACCATTTTCAGTAGTACAAATTGTATTATAAATCAGCATATTTTGTTTTAGCCTGCAGATATTACGATTGTGAAATCAATGAAGAATCCACCTTCTGGTGTTAAACTTGTCATGGCTGCCATCTGTGTCATGAAGGATATGAAACCTGAAAAAATTGCAGATCCTGCAGGAATTGGAGGCAAAGTAAAAATGAGTGACTTTTATGTGATATCTTTCTGTTTGCAAAGTCCATTCTAATCAGATAGGAAACATATATGTCAAGGGCTTTATCTTCTATCACAATGTGGAAAACTCCAAAGATTGTGATTTGGATTTTTAATATGACTATCCTTCAATAAGTTAATGATGATGTTCCACAAACTATAGTAAAAATCTATAGGAAACTTTAAAATGTAGCTTGTGCAAAAATTCCTGTTTTCCATTAAGAGAATAAGGTGAATGTTGCCTTAACTACAACCATTTGAATAGCCCAATTTCACCAGATCTGGGAGGCTAAGCAGGGTCGTCCCTGGTCAGCGTTCGGATGGGAGACCTACAATGAAACTTAGGGTTGCTACGCAGAGGCAGACAGTGGCAAACCACCTCTGAATGTCTCTTTCCTTAAAAACCCTCAGGGACGCCATGAGTCTGCTGCTAGTAAAGGTAAAGGTAAAGGTTTCCCTTGCTCGGAAGCCAGTCAAATACGACTCTAGGGATGTGGTACTCATCTCCGTTTCCAAGCCGAAGAGCCAGTGCTGTCCAAAGACATTTCTGTGGTCATGTGGCCGGCTTGACTAGATGCCGAGGCGCACGGAATGCTGTTACCTTCCCACCAAAGCAGTACCTATTTATCTACTTGCAATTTCTTGCTTTTGAACTGCTAGGTTGGCAGGAGCTGGGGCCAGAGATGGGAGCTCACTCCATCATGCTGCACTTGGGTCTCGAACTGCTGAACTACCGGTCTGCAGCTCACTGTCTTAACCACTTGAGCCACAGCTACTTGATGGCAAAAAGAAAAAAATTATTATGGGTTTTCTGTTAATTTAATTTTCTATCTGCCTCTTATTTTGGTAAGGTGGCAGTGTTTTCAAACACCTTTCTTGATAGAATCTGATGTTACATCTCAGTTTTAAAGATCAGTCTATTTATCTGATGTGATTGGCTACTTCCAGCTTGATAACCCTGACTTGGCTTTGGAGGCTCTCTATAATATATTTCGTGGCATTGTGGGACCAGGGGTCATTTGGGGCCGAAGCGAGGTGGAGCGGCGCTCCGCCAGCCCATGAGTGGGCACTAGGGCATCCACGGGCCGAATCAGATTCTCTGATCTGATTCGGCCTGCTGCCGAATTGCTGCTGAAATTCGGCAGCAATTTAAAAAGCAGCTGGAGGGGAGGGGGTTTAAGGGAGAGGCTCCAAACTTGCAGGGTAGCTGCAGGAGCCTCTCCCCCAAGTACCCACCAAGTTTCAAGAAGATTGGACCAGGGGGTCCAATTCTACGGGCCCCCAAACAGGTTGCCCCATTCCCTCCATTGTTCTCTATGGTGGGGAAAAAGTAACGTTTTTTTCCCACCATAGAGAACAATGGAGGGGATGGGGCAACCTGTTTGGGGGCCTGTAGAATTGCACCCCGTGGTCCAATCTTCTTGAAACATGGTGGATATTTCGGGGAGAGGCCCCAGCAGCTACCCTGCAAGTTTGGAGCCTCTCCCTCAAACCCCCTCTCAACCAGCCCCTCATATATCCTATGAGTTTTTGCCATTGACTTCAATGGCCCATAGGGTATAATGGGACTGAAACTGACATTCGGCTGGCCAAATGACTCCTGAATCAGCTTTCATTGCCAAAACTGACATGCAGGGGTCATTTGGCAGCCGTAGCAGATGCAACCTGATTTGGCCTGAATTGGGCCAAACATTTTTTATTTGCACACCCCTAGTGGGCACAAATGGCAGTGGTGGCAAGCCCCTCTCCCAGCGGGCCTGTGGAGGAAGCGAAGCGAAGTTTAGAGTCGCACGGCAGTGGTGGCACGATCTTTCCATTGTATCTATGGGGCCCTTCTCACTTTGCTCCCCCCTGCCCACCTTGGCAGGCCAGCTGGAGAAGGGAAGGGGAGGCTTTTGAAGATGCCCCCCCTTTTGCTTCCCTTTCTGACACACTTCCAGTGATGTCAGGGGGCGTGACATATGCTAATGTGTTATGCTAATAGGTATGCTAATGAGCTCCTGCACCTCTTTTTCTACCAAATGACCCCTGCGTGGGACACAGTGCATACGTTGTTCCAGTTCTAAAGATGCATTTGTTAGAGCTGCAATTTATGTGATTTTTGAGGGGGGAGCCATCAAATTGTGCCTGACTTACAGCTACCCCCATAGGGTTTTTAGGGCAAGAGACATTCTGAGATGGTTTGCCATTCCGTATCTCTGCGTAGCAACCTTAGATTTCCTTGAGTGTCTCCCATCCAAGTTCTAACCAGGGCTGTACTTGTTTATCTTCTGAGATTGAATGAGGTTAGTCTATGCTACCCAGGTCAGGGCATTTATGCAATAGGGCTTTGATAGTCTGGGGGAAAACAAGCTTTGTATTAGAACCCTGTGGGTAGAATAAGCATATAAATAATGTATAGATAATCAATGACAGATATTTGTTCTCTACATGTTCTCTTCTGGTGCTATTATCAACTTAATTAATGTAAGAATAATTTTCTATTAATTGACTGTTTCACTTTTTAAAACAACAGTTAATATGTTCAGTTCTACAACTTCCTTTACAGATTTTGGACTACTGGGGGCCTAGCAAAAAACTTTTGGGTGAAATGAATTTTCTCAAAGATCTGAGAGAGTATGACAAGGACAACATTCCAGTAAGTTTTTGTTGTCTTATAATAAATTATTATAATAGATTGTAATGATATTTACAGTACAGAATGGAATAATGTTATCATTCTATGTCTGATTTCTTTTTACAATGAACTATTAAAGAGATAATGTTCCTATGACATTTGCTCCAGAAATGCATAGTTTCTTCTTAAATGGGATTGCCCCATCGCAGCCTTCAAGCACAGAGCTTCTTATTTGAGGGAGAAAAAAACCTGCTGTGCTTTGGTACTCCTTCTACCCTGCCACATCTTGCTGAATGCAAATATCAAATACTCTATTTTTAAATTCAGACTGGACTCATGTAAACTGCTGTTGTTGTTCAGGTAATTCCTATTGATAAGTTGCAGTATATTATATTACAGGGGAAATGAAGGAGACACCAGCTAATTGTCACAACACTGCATGCCAGGCAAGCTCGGGGAAGCACCAGCTTGTGTTGTTGCAAGGGGGATCAGTGTGAGGCTCTTTGCCTGTCATTTAATGTCTGTCATTTAATGTCAAAAAAACAAGTAGCTGTTCATGCTGATATGGGAGAGCAGAATTCCACACATGGCATCATCATGGCAACTATAGACAAGACATTATCATCATCATCATCATTATTATTATTATTAATTGGCTTTCTACCCCACCCTCCAAGCCAAGGCCAGCTTTATCCCTTCTTCCCTGAATGTGTGTTCGTTAAGTGCTATCAAGTTGCAGCTGACTTATGGTGACCCCAGCAAGGGGCTTTCAAGGCAAGTGAGAAGCAGAGGTAGCTTGCCATGGTCTTCCTCTGCAGTCTTCCTTGGTGGTCTCTCTTCCAAGTTCTGACCCTTCTTAGCTTCTGAAATCTGATGAGATCAGGCTATGCTATGCTGCTTTCCCTCCGTCTCCCTTGAATACCTAGAGGCAATTCAAACTTCCCACTAGTGCCTAGGAAGAAGCTAACTGCAATACTGAGTAGAAGAACAGAGGGAAGGATTTTCTGTCCAGGTAGAATGCTACAGTGTCAGCTGTGGTGTCACAGTGTAAAAATGATTGGACTGGTCAGGATAGAACTACATATCACAAGGAAAATGTGAGTTTCTGAGGCATATAATGTTAATACAAGGGCTGGGACAAAATTTAGAGGGAATAATTATTGTTGTGGGTTAACCTGCCGCCCCCCAGCTGCTGATTCTCCTCTGTAACTGCTTACCAGGTGATTTTAAAATGTCCCCCCCCCCCCCCGCTGGGTTCTAATGTTGGAAGCACACCTAACTTGGGGGGGGGGCAGTTCAGGGAGGCCTGTTCAGGGGAGAACCACTAAAGATAGCTGTAGTTATCCCACCAGCAGATTCTCCCTTGCAGGTGTACACCGGCATATCCATTATCTCACCAAGCACAGACTTGGCAACTATATATAAACACGGTTTTCAAATATACATAATATATTTTCACACAGGTTTCTGTCATGCAGAAGATTCGTTCAGAATATCTAACTAATCCTGAGTTCGACCCACCCAAAGTGGCTAAAGCATCCTCAGCAGCAGAAGGCCTGTGTAAATGGATTATGGCAATGGAAGTGTATGACAGAGTTGCAAAGGTGGGATTGTGTACCTTCTTGCCTCTCTACTTGGAAAATACTAATTCCACAAAGCCCCATTAGGCGAAGACTGTCACAGTGGGATCTGGCTTAGCATTTTGTTTCCAACAGCACCCGGGCCAGATGCATGTGAAAAGAAGTAACCCTTCTTTTGTTCGTCCCTAGCTTTGGCAATCCGTGGTATATTGCCTCTGAATATGCTGGTTCCACATAGTTGCCAGGGTGAAGAGCTATTTATACATAGGCATAAACTACAGGGGGGCTCGGGGGCTCGGGCCACCTCCGAAATTTCCCAGGGAGGACTGAGCCCCCCTGGCGAAACGGAGCGCCTGCCGGGCCGGCCAGCCAGCCACCCGCCGTTGCTGCTGCCGCACCTTTCAGACCCCCTTTGCAGGTCTGCCTGCCCGCTGGCCGGCCACCGGCCACCACAGCTGCTGCCTCCTCTCCCCCCTGCCTGGCCACTCCTCCCTCCCCCTCCCTCCTGGGCAAATGCCCAGCGTGATGATGTCACCCGGAAGTGACACCATCACACTGGGCACATTACGAGGGCAATGCTCTAGCAATCGCCCCAAAAGTCTATGGCGCCATAGAGTTTCGGGGCGATTGCTAGAGCGTCGCCCCAGCAACATGCCCAGCATGATGGTGTAACTTCCGGGTGATGCCATCACACTGGCCACTTGGCTAGATGGCCCCCAGAAGGAGGGAGGGGTGGATGGAGGCTGCGGCAGCGATGGGGACATGGTCCTGGCGTGCGCGCACAGGTAAGAGCCCCCACCCCCCCAGGGAATAAATAAGTCTAAATAAATAATAAATAAATAAGCCCCTGCATTTATAGACCTATTTTGTAGCTTTGTCCAGACAATTTGAAAGTCATCCACAAAAACTAGAATGGGCTGAAGACATCTAAAAGAAACCCGGCACTGAGCTTGTCTTACTGCAGCCAGTACTTGGATGGGAGTTGAGAACACCACAGAGTGTTCTGAAGGAGGGATAGAAATATAGCAGATATAAATTGAAACAAGTAAATCTCTCTCCCCCCCGCCCCATTTGCTCTTCTTGTCATTGGGGCTTGAATAGGAGCAGCACTTAATATAGTATTATGTTCCACTGGAACTTTTCGCTTCAAGCCTCTGAAAGGCATTTTATCATTAAATTGTGTGCAGCAGCTGAACTTCATTTTGTAGACTTCATTTTATATTACATATTTTTCTTTAGCTATTTAGTAATTAGTGAATTTTAACTGTAATTGAATAGGTTGTTGCTCCTAAGAAAGCCCGCTTAGCAGAGGCACAGCAGTCTTTAGCACAGACTATGGCCTTACTAAATCAAAAGAGAGCTGAACTTCAAGCTGTTGAAGATCGTTTGGAAGCGTTGCAGCAAACCTTTGAAGAAAAAACTGAAGAAAAAGCTCGCCTAGAATTTCAGGTGGATTTATGTGCTAAAAAGCTAGAAAGAGCAGAAAAGCTGATTGGAGGTCTTGGTGGAGAAAAATCAAGGTCAGAGAAAAATACTTTGCATTCATTCTAGCAAGCAAAATGCTTTTCAATATTGCTTGTGTGTGAATATCTAAAACCTGCAGCTGGATCAGTCCCCCAGAGGGCTTCTTCCCCCTTTTCACTGTATTCATGCCCTCATGATCCAATCTTTCTCAGTAGGAAAGCCATGTGAACTATTTAGATGAGGAATAGCAACAAGCCAGTGAGGTAGATTAGGCTGAGAGTGTGCGTCCAGACCAAGTTCACCCAGCGCATTTCCTTTGCCGATTTTGAACTTAGACTTCTCAGATAGTAGGCTGATGCTGACCAATGAGGAAGACTAGTTTTGTAAACAAACACTTAGCCCTCAGTATGTGTTATGGTGCCTTCTCATGTTGACCTGCACACGAAGCAGTTTATGTACAAAAGCTCACAATGCCCAGCCATTTCATGTTTTCCCCTGGGTTCTAGGCTCAGAACTCTGAGCATGAGATTTCTGTAGTGAATGTCAACAAATCAAAAGTAGGTTTGCAGGTTACAGACATACACTTGAACAGCATATTCAAGATTGCAACAGCACAGGCATTTTGATGCAATAATTCAGAGCAAGAGATGTCAGTTACAGGGGTCATTTGGGGCTGGAGCAAGGCAGAGCAGCACTCCACCAGCCCAGGAGTGGTGCTAGGGCAGCTACAGGTCGAATCTGATTCTCTGATCTGATTTGGACCACCGCCAAATTGCTGCCAAAATTCAGCAACGATTTAAAAAGTGGCTGGAGGAGAAGGGGTTTAAGGGAGAGGCTCCAAAGAAAAAGTAACATTTTTTCCCACCATAGAGAACAATGGAGGGAATGGGGGCAACCTGTTTGGGGGCCTGTAGAATTGGACCCTGTGGTCCAGTCTTCTTGAAACTTGGTGTATATTTCGGGGAGAGGCCCCAGCAGCTATCCTGCAAGTTTGGAGCCTCTCCCTCATACCCCCTCTCAACCAGTCCCTCATATACCCTATGAGTTTTTGCCATTGACTTCAATGGCCCATAGGGTATAATGGGGCTGAAACTGACTCCTGAATTGGCTTGCATTGCCAAAACTGACATGCAGGGGTCATTTGGCAGCCGTAACAGTTGCGGCCTGATTTGGCCCGATCTGAGTCGGGCCAAAAAAATTTATTTGCACACCCCTATTGGGCACAAATGGCAGTGGTCAGAAGCCCTTCTCCCAAGTGAGTAGTTCACAGGGTATTCTTCCTGGGACTGAGGGAATTGTCCTCTGTTTTATATGCCAGATAATTCCATATTGGAATTTGTGGGGCTTCTCCTGGAAGTTTTTTTGGAAGCCCCTCCCCCAGTTAAAGTTTAAACCCCTTCTGTTTAGAGTCATGCAGCAGCGACGGCACAATCTTTCCATTGTATTCTATGGGGCCCTTCTTGCTTCGCTCCCCCCCCCCCCGCCCGCCTTGGCAGGCCAGCTGGGGAAGACAAGGGGAGGCTTTTGAAGATGCCCCCCCTTTTGCTTTCCTTTCTGACACACTTCCAGTGACGTCAGGGGACGTGGCATATGCTAATGAGTTATGCTAATAGGTATGCTAATGAGCTCCTGCACCTCTTTTTCTACAAAGTGACCCCTGGTCAGTTATCAGACACTGTTAAATAAACAAAATATTGCAAAAGTGCTGATGTTTTAAGCATGTTTTTGTTTTAAGTTAAAAAAAAATCTTTGTGTTTGTGTCCTTTATAAAGTTTATATCTCCGCTACCTGGCATTACACAGATGGCCCGGCCCAACAAGGTCTTATTTATGTCAGATCCGGTCTTCATAACAAATGAGTTCGACACCTCTGTGGTAAAATATATACACAGACGTTTTAAAGTGAATAAATGTTATGCTTGCACGAAATGTGCAAAAACATAAGCAAAATTTTAATTTTTATATTACATATATTACAATGACTGGCCCAAGGACACCTGGTGAGCTTCCATAGAAGAATGAGGATTTGAACTTGGGTCTCTCGAATCCTGGTTTGATGCTTACACATGATTTTCTAATAGTATGATCTCTAATTCAGATTTAACAATTCCCATGCGATGAGCAACAACTAAAGGTGATGAAGTAGTAATAGGTGTTCAATTTTGTGCTTTCGTATAGATGGTCTCATGCTGCAGATGATCTTCAAAACACTTATGATAACCTGACAGGAGATGTCTTAATATCAGCAGGAGTAATAGCTTACCTAGGTGCTTTCACAGCTGCCTATCGACAAACATGTACTAAGGACTGGAGTCAACTATGTAAGGTGGGTTTAAGAAGAGGAGAAGAGATTGGATTTATACCCCACGCTTCACTGCCTGAAGGAGTTTCAGAGCGGCTCAGAATCTCCTTTCCCTTCCCCTCCTCACAACAGACACCCTGTGAGGTGTAGGTGGGGCTGAGAGAGGTCTGAGAGAACTGCTCGTGAGGGAACAGCTCTGAAAGAACTTGTGACTGACCCAAGGTCACGCCAGCAGCTGCATGTGGAGGAGTGGGGAATTCAACCCGGTTCTCCCAGATTAGAGTCCATGCTTCTAATCACTACACCAAACCAGAATGACTGGTTTTTTGGGGGGGGGGGGATTTGAGAGATTTTTAATTGCTCCAAAACATACAAAGCCTTCTGCCATATCTTATCTATGCGAACTGAAAACATTAAAATGGCTCCAGTTTATGCTGAAAGTGACGAAGGTTATTATTATGAGAACACATTTGTTATCATTTATGTACAACATAATGGGAAATAGGATCTGAACATCTGTCTCCACTCTGTCTTCTGGTTTAGCTGCCAGTACATCAGTAGAAATGCTAAGGCAACTCTTTGCATGGAATATATTTGACTTCTGGGCAGGAGCAAACAGCATTATCATTGGGTGTAGGGTTAGATCTAAAGATGGAGTTGTACTTACAACAATGGAATGGTACTACTTTTGTTGTGGGGGGGGGAGAGTGATTTTTGCTGATTCCCCCCTTCCCACTGTAGACCCCACTGCCAACTCCCTAAACTGTTTGTGGGGTTTGCCGGGCTCCAGGAGCAGACAATTTCAGAGAGCTCAGTGGGGGGGAGGTTCCAACCCACAACTTTGCTCCACTGGTGGTATTTTGGGTCCAACCTATTATCCATATAGCATTCGAGAAAACTATGGCCAAGGCTATGTTTAAACCTCCACAGTGCCTGGATTGCTCTTTTGAGCTCTGAAAAATCTACACAGTATTTTTTTTTGTTTACACAAAATGCTGTATGTTTAAATGTGGATTTGGCTGTAACTCAGGCAAAAGCAAAACAATCCTAGCACACAAAGTAACCCCAAAAGTGCCTAGTAGGCCAAACATATTCATAAACAGTGTAGCAATTTGGGAGAAATCTTTGCCAGCTTGTCCTTTTCACTCCTGCTGTTAAGTAGAAGTTGCTAGTTGATTTAAGACTGTTTAAAAATATATCTGTTCTTGCAGGAAAAAGATATTCCTTGTTCTGAGAACTTCTCTCTGAGTAAGACACTTGGTGATCCAATAAAAATCAGAGCTTGGAATATTGCAGGTCTTCCAACGGATCAGTTTTCCATAGACAATGGTGTGATTGTTGACAACTCGAGACGTTGGTAGGTAACAAAAGGCTAATGTTTGGCTAAAACAAACTTAATAAGCTTTCTGCACTAATAACAAACTGATGATTTCTATATTCTGATTGCTTTTCTTTCTCTTCTCTATATCTGTTTCAGTTTTCTTTTTAAGATAGTGATGACACCCAGTTCTTTTTCTCTTTTCTGTCTGAGCTAGCTATGGCAGCTTTGTTCATGAAAGACTGTGTAGAAGACAACTGGATAACAATGAATAAATCGAGGCTTAATCCAGACAAGATGAAGTTTTTCATGGTTGACTGTCCTAATACCAGTGGAGGAATTGCATGTCTTGAAGGGAGCCACATTCTCTCAGAAAGAATAGGTTCAGCTTCCAGATCCAGGTTGAAGAAGTAGTTAGATGTATTTTTTGTCAGATTTGAGAAGTTCAAAGGGTATTCTTCCTGAGACTGAGGGAATTGTCCTCTGTTTTATATGCCAGATAATTCCATATCCAACATAAAACCCCTAGACTGATTTCTGTTATTAGTTGTAAAGAACACACAACATCAATTTTGGGTGAGCTTCTTTGAGAACCTATTTGCTTTAGGGCTAAATTTTAGGTGCTAGTGCTTACCTTTAGAACTCTTCAAAGACTGTGATTGGAATATTTGTGAGAGTGTCACTTCACCCATATGTACCTTCCTGTCATTAAGATTTTGATGGTCTTTTGATCTGTTACTTTGGTAGCCGCTGTAAAATGGGTGTTCTCTCTACTAGTTTCCAAATTATTAAATCAGTTCCCTGATTACATTTGGGATTTTAGGTCCCTTAAGCATGCTCTAAATGCTATTTGGTGAGACAAGCTTTTGTGGTTAATGTGCTGCTATGGTTTCTTCTGATTTTTATGTATTTGATTTACCTAAAACATTTTATGCCACCTTTCCTTCCGATCAGAGTCTACAAACATTAAAACATTTAAATAATTAAAATACCATTAAAAGTATAATATAATTCAATTAAATATACATAAACAACACGAGAAGGAGGACCAGTAACTGTTTTGGGGGTTATGTCAGATGGAACAAAAAAGTCTTCACCTCCTTGTGAAAGACACTGATAGAGGGAAACAGATGAATTTCTGTGGGGAGGGAGACACCTGTGTAGATTCAGATGGGGGACAACCAAAGCAGAGCCTATAAAGATGACCAGAGTGTATGAGTCAGTTCCTGTGGAAGGAGGCAGTCCTTAAGGTATGTTGGTCCCAGTCTGTACAGGATTTTAAAATCAATACCAGCACCTTGAATGGAGCCAAGAAGTAAACTGGAAGTCAGTGTAGATAGAACAAGATTGGAGTCATATGTCCCTCCTACCCACTTCAGTCAACACTTTGTCTGCAGCATTCTGTACCAACTGTATCTTCTGGACAGTCTTCAAGGGAAGCTCCGCATAGAGCAGATTGCAGTAATCTAGTATAGATTTTATTGGTTGTTGTATAGCTTTTTCCTTCATTCTTTCTGAAGTAGTTTTATTGATCTTAAATTGTAATTTGTTTGATTGTTATGTTCTCATTGGAACTCTATGTAAACTATATGTTGTTCTCCTTGGGACTCACTCTATGAAAACTATGCATTTAGAAACTCTGAACAATAGATTGAGAGGCATAAAGCTACAAAAATGCCAAAAGAAACAATGAAGATGGGATGTTCAAGGCACATATTAACAAAAACAGTAGAACAGGGACAGCATTGCCAAACAGAAAATCAGATATATTATGGAAAAGAAAAGCTGAACAAACATATATTCACAGAGCAAAAATAAGATATTTTTAAAATGTTCAAATGCAGGGGTCATTTGGGGCTGAAGTGAGGCAGAGCAGTGCTCCACCAGCCCAGGAATGGGCACTAGAGCAGCCACAGGCCGAATCAGATTCTCTGATCTGATTCAGCCAGTCGCTGAATTGCTGATGGAATTCGGCAGCGGCTTAAAACGCAGCTGGAGGGGAGGGTGTTTGAGGGAGAGGCTCCAAACTTACAGGGTAGCTGCTGGGGCTACTCCCCCAAATACCCACCAAGTTTCAAGAAGATTGGACCCAGGGGGTCCAATTCTATGGGCCCCGAAAAAGGTTGCCCCCGTTCCCTCCATTGTTCTCTATGGTGGGGAAAAAGTAATGTTTTTTCTCACCATAGAGAACAAGGAGGGGATGGGTCAACCTGTTTGGGGGCCCATAAAATTTAGCCCCATGGTCCAATCTTCTTGAAACTTAGTGGGTATTTCGGGAAGAGGCCCCAGCAGCTACCCTGCAAGTTTGGAGCCTCTCCCTCAAAGCCCCTCTCCTCCAGCCCCACATATACCCTATGAGTTTTTGCCATTGACTTCAATGGCCCATAGGGTATAATGGGGCTGAAACTGACATTTGGCCGGTGATATCAGGGGGCGTGGCATATGCTAGTGAGTTATGCTAATAGGTATGCTAATGAGCTCCTGCACCTCTTTTTCTATGAAATGACCCCTGTTCAAATGTATTAAAAATATACCTTTGTACACTAAAAAACCCAGTCCTCCATAATGCCAAACATATAACCAGTGTTAATATAGACTACTGAATATATATGTGTCAATATTGTACAGTCAGATGTTTCAAGCATGAGAGAAGGAATCATTATAGAACGTGTTAACACAGTATCCCTTGTGCATTCATTACTGCTACCCAATCCCATTCAGCTCCACAGTCTGTGCACTTTGTCCCCCTCCCCCAATCATACAGGCTGCATGACTCAGCAGACACCAGCAGTGATCTGAGGGGAGTGCAGCCTGAGGATCCTTTCTAGGTTACACAGGTGAGACTAATAGTACAATCCTAGGGTTCCCAACCTCCAGCTGGCATCTGGAGGTCTTCCAGTATTACCGCTGATCTCTGGATTACAGAGATCAGTTCCCCTTGAGAAAATGAGTGGTTTGAAGGGTGGCATTATTCCCCAGATCCCTCCCCTCCCCCAAACCTGCCTTTTTCAGGTTTGACCCCCAGATCTCCAGGAATTTCCCAACTCAGCGGCAGCAATCTAATCCTTAAGGACACTTTCCTGGGAGTAAGCCCTACAGGACAGACCTGAGTATGACTCTGAGTAGACCTGATTCTGATGAGGATTCTGATGAGGATTGTTCTTAGTTTAATAGACATTCTTCACTCTAACTGGTGCCCTTCCATCGTTTATCTTTTGTCTGCATTGCAGCAAGAGAAACCCAAGGCTTAACGAAGAAACTTCTAAACAAATTTTTTTCCCAGAAAAAAACATTCCTCAAAATAAATTTAAATAGCATTGTAACCATCTAACAGTGCAATCCTGCAAACACTTTCCTGTGAGTAATCCCCATTGAATAGGCCTGAGTAGACCTGGATAAATCTGTTTAGGACTGCACTGTAAATCTCGATAGATTTAGATTTGGAAAGCATAGCATGGCACAGTGTTTAAAGTTACAAAGAGTTCATATATCAACCTTGACAATTTTTGCAAATAGCTCTGTAGCCGCTGGGTCTTGTTCAAGGTTGGGCCAGCCCACTGGTCTAGCTAGTGGGGAGGGCTTCAGCAAACTAGGGAGTAGTTGGCCTTCTACTTTCCATAAGCACTCACCTGCAGACTCCTGGCAGGTTTGCAATAATAAGCTTTATTTGAGAGTTCAGCATACATAGGGGTCACCCTCAGGGTATTCCAGCACTCCCTCGACCTGGCCGCCTAGGCTCCTTCACCTGCCCCACAACAACGCTGCTGTCTCATTCGTTGTCTCACATTTTCTAGCTCCAGGTGTCTTCTGCCATTCAGCTCCTCAGTACAGCCGCCTTTAAATCTTCCCCTAGAGCTGGTCTTGCACCTGGATAGCCTGTAAGGGGCCCGAAGTATGCCCTCTCCTGCCTTTGTGGGTCCAGCTTCTAGTACCCTTTCTCTACCCAACTGGGGACCTTCCAGCCATACCCGAGCCACAGGCTTACTGCCTCCAGCTGGGCTCTCATGTTGTTCTATTAAAGACGGCTCACCCTTCCCTGGTGCCACAAGTTTACTAAGCATTCCACCATTATAATAATGTATGATTTATTATGTTGTAGGCCATTAATGATTGATCCACAAGGTCAAGCAAATAAATGGATTAAAAATTCTGAGAAAGAAAATAGGCTGAGTGTCATAAAGCTAACCGACACAGACTACATGAGAACTCTAGAAAACTGCATTCAGTTTGGAACTCCACTTCTGCTTGAAAATGTTGGAGAAGAGATAGATCCTTCACTGGAGCCCCTGCTGCTTAGACAAACTTTTAAACAAGGTATGAGAAAGACAAAGAAACTCTATCCTATGTAGTTGATTCTCCTTGAACATTTTGTTGCCTCAGTTAATATTTTTCTTTCTGTTCCTTCACTACTGCTGCCTAGCATCAGAAGAAGGTAATATGAGAATAACCTTTTTGACCTCTTGTTCTGTGATATCTTTTTACTATACTGCCTTGTAATTGTAACATTTAAATACAAAAGGCATAATCCTATGTTAATAAAAAAAATTCCATACTCCATAGATAATACATATTAGTAATCAATAATGTTTTATATTGTTTTGCACTCCAAATCCAAAGCAGGGTTAGTTCATTTTAGAAGAAAGCTAGAATGATCAATAGGAAAATAAACTTTTGATTCCTTCAAGAACGCATAGGAGACGAACTTTCTCTCCAAAGCCAAAATCGTCTCTTCTACACAGGTATTAAAAGATAAAGAGGCCCTTTTCTGCCTTTGCATCAAATCACATTAAAAAGAGCACTGGAAATGCATACAGTCATTATAGAAACTATTCACTTACAGTTTTACAAGATGAATTAGTATTATTGTGTTTCATCAACAAACATAGGAACTGCTAATTCCAAAGCAAAATAAGAGCAAGCCCTTCTTTTTAGGCACCCAAAACCAGGAAAAAAAACCTTTTAGGGTACTTTGTTTTTCCCCACAGATGGGTGGGGAACACTTCCATCCTATGTGTATTTTATTTTAGTTCCCTTGATAAGACAAGCCTTGTACTGTCAGGAAACATTTACATTGCTTCAATGTACTCCTCCACCTGCCTTTCCTGTGCAGGTCTGAGCTTATCTGAGAAATCAATGCTACCACCAAAAAGTTAAATTCTTGGAAAAGAATTTTTTTTTCCTTAGGATCACAAAGAAAGGTGATGATAAAGGTCCACTAACTACCTTGTCTATTTAGTACTATCCATGTGCTTAAATTGTTAACAGTTTAATTTTGTTGCCACCTGATTGTAGAATTAGTGCTCTTGTGTACTCAGGAAAAGTGAATAAATATAAATATTTGTCTTTTCAATATTAGGAGGCATGGATTGTATTCGGCTTGGGGAAACAATTATTGAATATTCCTTTGATTTCAAATTTTATATTACTACCAAATTAAGAAATCCACATTATTTGCCTGAATTAGCCACAAAGGTTTCTTTGCTCAACTTCATGATAACTCCAGAAGGACTTGAAGACCAACTTCTAGGTATTGTTGTTGCAAAGGAGAGGTAAGTGTTCATACTCTCTGGAAGAATTTATAAAATTCATTTTTATCCCAAAATACAGAAGGCAGACTGCAGAGAATCTTTTAACGAGCTACAAGTTTGCCAGTCATAAAATATCAAAGTGAAGGCTAATCAGAGAATAATAAGGTAGGTAGGGGGTTGCAGTATTGATTGTGGCCTTACCTTGTGCAACCATCAGTAGCAGACTGTCCAAAAATGCCAGTACGAATGCAGATTAGGTTACTAGATTCAGCCTGTTCAGGCCCTACTCACCCCTACCTGCTGTCCTACTCACTTTTTGTAGAATTTAAGGCCTGAATGAGGGCATACTGTGCTTGTTTCAGTATTTTTTAAAATATATTTTTGAGATTTTCTAATATTTTTACAGAACAATACAAACTTTTTCAACTTGGCGAGCTACATTGAGATAAATATTCTAAGATGCTTGTTTCAGTGTTGGATCTTCCTGTCCCTGCAATCTAAGCCTTCAACTGGAGTCTGGATGAGGGAGGAAGGATGTTTGTCTGAGAGACACACTCCAGAACACAGAACACACAAGGTTTCAGGAACAGGCCAGCTATCATCTGAACAGCTTTTAAGCTGTATCTCAAACCAAATGACATATTGAAAATTAAATGCTTTGAACCCTAACGTACCTGTGCATTTTGCTTTGAGAAAGGGGAAGGCAAATGAACTTTAGGAGTTCAGTAGGCTATATGGCATATGGTCACCTTTGCATATGTATTAGGGTTGCCAGCTCTAGGTTGGAAAGTACAGGGAGATTTTGGGGGTGGAGCCTGGGGAGGGTGTGGTTTGGGGAAGGGACTCTATAGTGCCATAGAGTCCACCCTGCAAAGCAGCTGTTTTCTCCAGGGGAACTGATCTTGGTCATATGGAGATCAATTGTAAAAGTGGGAGCTCTCTAGGTGCCTCTTGGAGGTTGGCAAATCTAATGTATATGTAATTGCCTATACTCCAGTTATACTCTGGTTAAAGCAAATGTGGACTTTAACATCAGAATTAAACTGAAAAGACTACCAGTGACATTAATGGCTGTTTTGAGATCCTCAGCATTCTACAAATACCAAAGATAACACTTTTAAAATATATTATTCATGTTATACTAAAATTTTTGCCTACTGATAGCTACAGGCTGCCAGTGAAACATATAGTAATTTTTTTATAGTAACTGTAGCAAAGTAAATAAAATTGGGTTTGTTTTTAGGCCAGAATTAGAGGAGGAAAGGAATGCTCTTATTCTCCAGTCAGCTGCCAATAATAAACAACTAAAAGACATAGAGAAAAAGATTTTAGAAACATTACAGTCTTCTGAAGGGAACATTTTGGAAGATGAAAGTGCAATTACGATTTTGGATTGTGCCAAAGTAATGTCTAATGAAATTACCAAGAAACAACAGGTAAGCAACTTCTGATTTAACATATAATCAATTGTATATAATGGCTAACACTCTGATCATAATACATAGCAGCCACAGATCACAGAAGCAGTGGCGCAGCACCATCCTTTTTGAGATAATCAAAGCAGATGCGTCAAAATATGCAGAATATGGTATGAAATTCTATTATGAACTGTCTCTAGGTGGTCACCTCATAATTATTCTGCTTTTTGTACGTGTCATGTTTTTCTTGATGCTTCATCGTAATGGTTATTTAATAGAAACTCCAGAAAAGGGGCTAAGTTTATTTATTTATTTATTTAATTCAATTTCTAGGCCGCTCTCCCCGCACAGCAGGCTTAGAGCGGCTTACACATTGTTTGGAAAATAGTGAGGAGAAAACCCTTAGTGTGGAAGCAACCTATGGCCGAGGACAGACTGGCAATGTAAAGCGGGGGCAAAGTGGAGGGAACTGGTGCGGGGGAAAAACACCACGGAGCTGGCCGTTCATACTGGCCAGAGCAATGCGCAGTGGTGCCGATACGGAGTGTTCAGACTGCCGCGGAGCCGGCGCGCGCGGCTCGCACGGGCCGTTGCACTTTTTTTTTGTTTTCCTTTGATGTGTTTCGCACATGCGCACATGCGCATATGCGCATAACTTTGTGCGGCGCGTTCACACTGCCGCCTCCGGATGCCTCCCGCTTCTTCCGGTTCACACTGTTTGGAAGCGGGAGGCATGCGGAGGATGGCCCCTGAACACCGGTTTTACCCGGTGTCCTGTTAAAGCGGATGGAAAACGACTGGGAGACGGGTAAGTGCAAAATGGAGCCGAGGGACAGATGCGCATGTCTGAACGGGCTCTTTTCTTCCACTTCCGACGCGGGGCTGCCCCGCTTTACATTGCCAGTCTGTCCTCGGCCTATGTTGTATAATTGAATTGCCAAGATGAAATAATTTCAGGGAACATATTGTTTGGGAGCACTTTGTGTCAAGAAAAAATGTTATATTAGATGTATTCCTAGGGCACCTTCTGAAGAATATTCTTGCAGAGCCATGTATGTACGATTAAGGTGATTCTGAATTTATTTTGGAGTGCCAAGCAATTAAAAACTGAGCTGCTTTGGCATTTCTACACTGAATAAGGTAATAGGACCCAGCTTTAGCCCCAGACTCTTTCACACAGAATATTATTGCTGTCACTGCTGCTGCTGTTCTTGGGGTACAGTAATTCTTTCTAGAACACTCTAGAACAGACCGTTTTGTGAAACAGAGCTGTAGGAGGTTAGTATATGGCGAAAGGCAGTTACAGTCTAACAAAATTGTCCAAGCAGTGATAATTAAAGCAGCAATAAAAGGACAGTAAAAATGAAAGTGATATTAAAATTTCCAGAGGCAAAATATAATATACATTGCAATAGATTAACTGTTGACCGAAATTTATGCATGTTTTTTCTTAGCAGGCAGTGCTGCTAAGGCAGTAGAGAGGTAATGAAGTATGGACACATCTTGTAATGAAGATCTTCTAATGGAGATGTGTTCAGAGTAGGGTCCTGACTTATGCTCTTAGGGGTCCTGTCAGGTCTCACCAAACTATTACTCTGTGATACCATGGAAGTTGTCATGCTTTATGTTCTATACAGCCTTCTACTTGTGTATGATAAGGAACACATTTTCTTTAGATTGCAGAAAAAACTGAAATTAAAATAGCACAGTCACGAGAAGGCTACAGACCTATCGCAAAGCATTCATCGGTCTTGTTCTTTAGTATTGCTGATCTTGCTAATATAGATCCCATGTACCAGTATTCTCTCATTTGGTTTGTAAATCTTTACATCAACTCTATTCATGACAGGTAAGCAGTTATGAAGTTCAGTTGTTAATTTTTTGTGGTGTTTCAAAATATTACAGCAAATTTTAAAGCATCTGTGTTGGGGTCCCCAAGTTGTTTGACCCTGTGAGCACCTTTGGAATTCTGACACAGGGTGTTGGGCGCACCTACAAAATGACTGCCACAGGAAGTGGAGCCAACCAAAAAATGGCTGCTGTATGAGGTGCAGGCACAAACACAAAGGCAGGTGCAGGGAAAAGGGGGTTAATCCAAAAGAACACTCTGGGAAAGAGGAGTGAGAGAGAATATAACAATGTAGTGGCAGCAATCACTGAAACAATGTTATTTTAACCTGCCCATCAAATCAGCTCCACAGTGGCCAGTCAGAAGCCCTGGTGGGCAAGTGCCCAACCTGACTCCACCTACTTTCTAAAAACACTTGGTGGGTATACCAGGAAACATGTTGGTGGGCACCATGGTGCCCAGGGCACCACGCTGAGGGTCCCTGATCTGTGTTGTTATAGATAAAGTTACTGTTCAAAATAAATGTATTTGCATTTTGAGCTTGCAAAAATTTGCATGCACAAATATAAGTACTTGTGACATTTAGTCTGGTTCCATTTGACATCCAGGCAACCAAAAGTCAGCTCTTGCCTCACTTTTTGTACTTGGCTATGCACGCTCAAGCATATATCATAGTGTCACTTCATCAATATTGTCTGATTTATCAGATCAGTGTTAAGATGGCTGTTTTCTGACCAAATCTGTATCTTTTCTTTTTTATAGTAACAAGTCTAAAATCTTGGAAAAACGCTTACGATACCTAAATGACCATTTCACATACAACTTGTATTGCAATGTCTGCCGTTCCTTGTTTGAGAAAGATAAGCTGCTGTTTTCATTTTTACTGTGTTGTAACCTCCTCATGTAAGAGGCTCTTTTTCTGGAATCTTTTTATAAACCAAGAAATATTTATATTTTACACAAAAGCATAATAAACTTAATTATACTTTTTCATTCATTTTTAACATAGGGCTAAGAAAGAAATAGATCATCAAGAATTTATGTTCTTATTAACCGGAGGAGTCGGCCTCAAGAGCAAATATAAGAATCCAGACCCATCTTGGCTACAAGATAAAAGCTGGGATGAAATCTGCCGTGCAAGTGATATGCCTTCTTTTAAAGCACTACGGTAATTTAGACAACCTTTTGTGAGAACATGAACATATTAAAGTATTTCACTATCTTGGGTGGGGTATTTGTAATGCTTCCTCAACTTCTGCCGCACAACTTGATTTCGGAGTGTGATGGACACCTGGTGTCCTGTAACTATTGTTAGCACCAACAGGACCACCAACAAAAAGTGCTTTATAAAAAAGATAAAGAGGGAAACAAAAGTCCAAAATGGTCAGTTGCCCTCCAGGACACAGATTATTCAGAGTAGTTTAACACAGTTAACACTATCAGGTGATAATTGCTCAACTCCTCCTGGTTCAAGGATGCTTCTTCAAGAGGGCTGTCTGACTAGGGCTGCCAAGTCCAACTTGGGAAATATCTGAGGACTTTGGGGGTGGAGCCAGGAGACTTTGGGGGTGGAGCCAGGAGAAAGGAAGTGACATCATTTTGTGATGTCACATCCTGTGATGTTGCTTCCACATGCTGACACATAAACTCATGAAGTTTCCTAATACTGAGCTTCTGCTGCTGCCTTGAGCTTTATAGGCTTGCAAGCAGCATTACCCAGACTGTGATTTTTATGCCACTGTTTTTTGTCGCTGAACAAGAGTCAGTGTTATGTAGCAGTCAGTTTGTTTGGCTGGGATCTGGGAGAGCCTGGCTCAAAACCCTGCAGTGCCATGGAGTCATTTTATTTAATACTGAATCAGGCCATTGGTCCATCAAGGTCAGTATTGACTACTCAGACTGGTAGTGGCTCTCCAGGGTCTCAGGCTGAGATCTTTAATGTCACCTATTACCTGATCCTTTTTTAGCTGAAGAGGCTGATACCTCCTGCATGTCAAGCAGATGCTCTATCACTGAGCAACAGCCCTACTGAATCCTTCCTCATCTCGGTGGAATATGAAGCACTAAGTGTTACACAAGTGCTAAATATGATTTTCATATCATAAGAACAGGAGAGAAGCCACAGTGGATCGGGCCAACAGCCCATCCAGTACAACACTCTGTGTCACACAGTGGCCAAAAATACCAGGTGCCCTCAGGAGGTCCAGCAGCGGGGCCAGAACTCCAGAAGCCCTCCCACTGTTGCCCCCCAAGCACCAAGAATGCAGAGCATCACTGCCCCAGACAAAGGGTTCCATTTAGACCTTGTGGCTCATAATAGCCACTGACAGACCTCTGCTGTATGGGGACAGAGAGAGACAGACAGACAGACAGACAGACAGAAAAAAGAAAGAAAGGGGGAGGGGGAGAGAGAGAGAAGGAAAAGAGCTGGCAGACCCCAGCAGCTTACTCCAGCAGCAGGCCACATGCAAAAGCAGGCCCTTCAGCAGAAAGAGCCTCTCTGGGCAGGGCTCTCTCGCTCTCTCTTAAAGGGGAAATGTCTGTTGAGGCTTTTTACTGCAGGGCAGGCTCTCTGCAGACATTTCCCTTTTAAGAGGCCAGGGCAGGCTCCGACGTTTCCCTGCTGGCAGTCATTGCCTCCCCCGGTGGCCAATTTTGAAAAACGGGGGGAAAGCTTTAAAAATCGGTGTTTCCCCCGCCCTACTGGGGGACTTGGCAGCCCTATGTCTGACAGCCTGCTTGAAGCTGACAGGGACCTTTCCCTCTCTCAGTGAAGCACTCACTGCATCGAAGATCCAAACAACTGGTTCCCTCTGGCCATTTTCCAGTAGCTACGATGGGCAAGGAAGCGATGACAACAACCCAGCAATCTTCCAGTGTGATAAGACTGTTCTGATAAACTCCTGAGATTGACCTGCTACAGCTGTGGCATCAGATAGTGCATTCCTATGTGCATTCCTCTGCATGGGAAAGAACTGTAAATCAATTAAGACTGGCCCAGAGCCTGGAGGGGTACACGTATAATCCTGAATGGATCTGGGTAAGAGACCATCCCATGCTGCTTTTTACTAAAGGTACTTGCCAAGTGATGGAAACCACAAATAGAAGCAAATCAGGATGTATCTTGTACAGTGGGTATCTGTTACCCCTAGGATTTGCAGGTGCCATTCCTGAGTTCCACATTTGATTACTGTTCTCCATGTGCTGATTCTGTTAGTACATTTGCAGTACAATCCTATGCAGAATTATACCTTTCTAAGCCCACTGATTTCTGTGCACTGTTTCGGTATTTATAAAAATGGATCTTCTTCGTGGTCTCTGTGCAGTCCCACACATGGGGTTGGGTGCCCGCGCCGGGTTGGAGAACATTTCAGAGTTTGCCTCAGAAAAAGTTTTGATGGGTTCTCTTCTCAGCCTGGGGAGCAGACACGCACTGTGCATGCCTGGTGCAGGGGAAAGAGCCGCCTCCCACTCAGTTCCTTTTCGACCGCCCTCGCATTCACACCTCTGACCGATCGCTCTTCAAAATCACCTCAGCTGAGTTTTCTCTTCATTTTACATCACTATCTTCTATTCTAAAAAAACCCCAAAAAACAAAAACGGAATTATTATTCTTTATTCTAATTTCCCTCCTTCCCTTCCCCTCTTCCACGCCAGGGAAGATGTTTGTATGGGTTGCACCCTGTTTTTTAAGGCATGTCGCCATTGCCCAGCTAAACTCCCCTTGAATGATGGTCACGATCTGTGTTTAGTTTGTTTAGGGGAATTTCACCCTGTTGTTGTGCCTGCACTGCACAAAATTTACCTATCAGGCATGTAAAAACTGGGTGGCCCATCTTCGTACTTTGCTTTTAGAAGCTGCCCTTTGTCCAGCTATGTCTTTGGCAGCTTTGCACTCCTCCTCAGCCCCATAAAGATTAGGACCTGAGTGTCTGATTATTGTACAACTGAGAGCCACAGTGGTACCGTGGTTAAAGTGTCAAACTAGGATCTAAGGACTCCAGGTCTGAATGTGCACTTTGCCAAGAAAGCTCACTGGGTGACCTTTGGCTGGGCAGAAGGTGGTTATTGTGTGGAAAAAATGAAGGAGGGGAGAACAATATGATTGATAGTCTGACCACCAGCAAAACACTGTCTGGCTATGTACCCTTGGCCTGGCAGTGATCAGCAAAGGGGCTGGTGAAATCATCGTACAACTTGCAGAAGTGTGTCATAACACATCATTATGCAGGCATGCAAATATTGTGTAGTCTGGAAACAGCTGACATCTCCAAAAGACCGTATATGTGAAAAGCTGAACACTGGGCACTTTTGTTTTATATTTTTTTAAGGAATCATGTTGCTTCACAAATAAATGATTGGCGCAAAATATATGACCATAAAGAACCTCAGACTGTTCCCTTACCAAGACCATGGGATGTAAATCTGAATGAAATACAGAAGATGATTATTCTTCGATGTCTGAGACCTGACAAGGTAATATTTATGAAAATAATTCTGTAATCAATAACATAATCAAAGCATAGCTTCCTGTAGTTGGCTAGAATTTTAGTGCAAATTCTGTAATGCATTACACCAAGGGAATACTGTGTAGTTTGGCACTGAGAGCTGTCTGTGGAGACCATTAGGCATGAACTAACCAAGCAAATACAGATTAGGACATGTGGAGGGAAAGACTTTCCCCTAATAGAAAGTGAATGATAAATTTTCTCCCCATATTAACAACGATTGGTGGACCAGATCTGTCTGACAGAACAGTGTAATGATGGGAAAATGATTTTATGTGACTGTCGCTTAAACTGACCAAGTGGAGAGTTCTCTGTTTCATAAAAGAAAAGTTGTAAATAAAATCCTGAAATGAGTAAAAACCTGTAAATGTAAATGGCATAATCTAATGGCATAAATCGCATAAATCTAATTAGGACTGCAACCACTGACTGTGGAATTTACTTTATAGATACCTAAATATGCACTGGTTTTTTTGTAGTCTGTAATATGTGACATGAACTATATTTAGAACCAAACTCTGTTTTGTGTGGAAATGTATTTTAAAATAGATTACACCAGCTATAACCACCTTTGTGACTGACAAACTTGGGAAGAAATTTGTTGAGCCACCACCATTTGATCTTACAAAAAGCTACCTGGATTCAAATTCTACAATTCCTCTGATCTTTGTGCTTTCTCCTGGAGCAGATCCCATGGCCAGTAAGTTCTGATATTTTCTGTCCAGAATTGAACTTTGACTGAAGAGATGAACAAGCTCCCAGTAAACTCCTTGTGCCTCTTGTGTCGGATATGGCCAGGAATATAGGGGAACACTTGCAGGACTTGACCAAAAAGATCAGGGAGGATGTTTTTGTATGCCAGAAAAAGAGATCTAGCCTTTCCACTAAACATGCCTAAAAGGAACATAATAGCCTTGGAAAGGAGCAATAAACAAAGAAGAGACTCAGTAATATGGCCTTTTGTAGATTACAATCATGTAACCCAGGGATACCCAGCATTTTTGAGCCTGAGGGCACCTTTGAAATTCTGACACAGCGTGATGGACAACCACAAAATAGCTGTTGCAGGAGGCAGAGCCAGCCACAAAATGTCTTTCACAGTTTACTTTCAATCACACAGTGAAGCAAGGTTTTTCAAAATCTGCACAGCCAATCAGAATCCTTTCTGGGCAGAAGCCTCACCTGGCCTGTCCACTTTCTAAAAACACCTGGCAGATGCCAGGAACACTATCAACAGGCACCATTGCACCCACAGACATCACAATGGCGACCCGTCATCTAACCAATATCAAAGGTACTATGTTGAGGCCAAGGTGCAGAAGTATCTGAGAATGGCAAGAATTTCCAACTTCAGAAAAGCAAAGCTATCGTTCAAAGAGCAGGTGTATTGGTTGAGGGCCAACAGATATTCATATGTGTGAGAAACTTGTAATCACTATTTTTACATAGACTCTGCTATGATAAGAAGTAGCAAGCATGAACTAACAGCAAGAATCCCAATTATTTATAAGTTATTGTGTCAGAACTTACGGTCGCGGTCTACTTCGATTCAAGACCTATGACTAAAAGAGTGCCAGATACAACTAGCTGAACAACATTGGGATTCAATCTGGAGCACTCCCTTGCTTAAATCTAGATCGACCGCTATCTCTTGGCAACAATATAAACTAGTCACCAGGTGGTATTTAACGCCATATAAACTGTATAAAACCAAACTAAGAACCAATTTGGAATGCTGGAAGAAATATGGTGAAACTGGAACGTTTCTACACTGTTGGTGGGGTTGCAAAGTAGTGAATGCATATTGGGAAAATATTATCAAAAAAATTAAAGAAATAACTGGAATTTTAATTCCAAATTGAGTCTATATTACTAAATCTGTGGCCAGATTTAAATATCCCAGAGTCTAGGAAGGATTTATTAATCCATCTTTTATTAGCTGGAAAAATAATATTGGCACAATAATAGAATACTAAGAATATATTGACCTTGGTACAGTGGCACGATAAAATTAGGAACTTGATGGGCCAGAATAAGATGGTTTCACAATAAATACAACTTGAGAATCCTGATAGGAAAAATATGTTCATAGAGACATGGTTTACATTCTTTGAGTATAGGAATCAAACCACCTGCCAGAACTCCTCAATACCTAAGAAATATTTAGATTTTGTGTTTTTTTAGTTACAGCTTGTTTGATAGATAAAAACGAAAACTATCATTATCTGGGGAGGAAATCAATCTTGTATTAATATAGTATGTGTTTTGTTTTATATGTTGAAATAAAAAAAATTAAAAAGAAGAAGATACTGAAGTATGGATAACTTTGTATTAATTAGCCAAGAATATGCACACTTATCAAGTGTGACAGTTAGCCGTTTTTAGGAGATGATCTTAAAGACCTATAAATATGGGAAACTGAATTGATTGAGAGCTTCTTCTTAGAGGGGGCTCCTTGCTTCTGACCGGCTTGTCTTGGGGTAAGATATATCTATGGATTCATGCAATTGCTCTCCTTTAATTATTGCTGTCCTTTAATTATCGAACAGTAATGAAATACATAATTTTCTGTTGAATTAGCCAGTGTTAAAGATGCAAAATAGTTATGCTGTAATAAAGGATAAAATGGAAGCAAAAATTCTCTCATAGTGTCACTTGCTTTCTAGACCCATAACAAATCAGAAATATTGTTGATGTATACCTGTTATCAGGAATTAAATGAACTGATATAGGAAAGCTAAGTAGATGCCTAGGGCTTCTTAAGTGCAGACCTGTATCTGAATCAAGCCTGACCACACTACTGCAGAACAATCTCTTTGCATAGGAAGATGTGAGAGTTCTTTTTCAGAAATTGTGACTGTATGGAGAAATTAAAACTCAGAGATATTTACACGTCTTGTTCTCTTCACAGCAGAGTAACCGTTGGATAGATCTCCTATTTGAGATCTTGTAGTTGGTAGCTTTGTAGTGCTATGTAGTTGGTAGCTTTCATTTATGTCCACAGAAAGGCTATAAAGCTTTCACAAGCTAACAAATAGTGGCATTTTACATCTTTCATACCAGGTCTTCTGAAATTTGCGAATGACAAAAATATGACTGGAAACAAGTTTCAGTCTATTTCACTGGGTCAAGGTCAAGGACCAATAGCAGCAAAAATGATTAGACAAGGAATGGAGGAAGGAACCTGGGTTTGTTTGCAAAACTGCCACCTTGCTGTCTCCTGGATGCCAATGCTAGAGAAAATATGTGAAGACTTTAACAGTGACACGTGCCACCCCATTTTCAGGCTCTGGCTGACTAGCTATCCATCGCCAAAGGTAATTCTAATTCCACAGATACTTTAAAGGTAAAAAATAGTTGTATTCTATAGTATTTTATTTTTATTGACTTTTATAGACTGCCTTTCTCACTGAGACTCAAAGCGGATTACACTGTGTAAATCGATGCAATCAATAGGATGAGGCAGCTAGTGAGCAATGTAATAGGACTAGGCTAAAACAAAACATCACTATTAGTTATGACTTGATATGCAACGATATGCTATGATATAAGTAATACAGAAAATGGTATTACGTAAGTATAAAAAGAAACCAATCAAAGTAGGATAATACATACAGCAGACAAATAATACATACTGTACACAGTTATATAGTGTGGGCAGAGTGGTTAACACAGCAACGGTGCACAACCCGATTAAAAAGTAAGATAAAGGTGTATTTTGGAATTAACATACTTGATAGGAAATAGGAGAGACAGAGATAGGCTCCTAACTACATCTCTAGCTGAGAGAGAGGGTAAGATTGAGTGTAGCACTTCCAAGAAGAGGGGAAACTGCTCTAAGAGTAGCAATCTGGAGACAGACAAGGAATGACACTTAACAGGAGAGAAGGTGCTGACCTCACTGTCCTATCTAATTGTCTCCTTGCTGCCCCCTGCAGGGTCTTATTCTCTTCTTCTTTGTACACCAGACATTGCCTGTTCCAACATATAGTTCCCATTCCTTTTATAAAAGCACTTTCCTGAGCGATTTTGTTATAATATAGCTCTGTTACTTTCATAAAAATGTCTTCCTGAACAATTCTGTTATACATTGTTTGCAGAGTGACAGAAGCACGGGAACCTTCCTGTCTACCTCGAGCAGGCCATTGAAGGGGGGAGGGCACACAAAAGAGAATGCACACGTATAAGTAGTGGTTGATGCCCGTTCGCGGGGAGGGCGGGATATAAATCTCAAAAATTAAATAAATAAATAAATAAATTGATCTTTCCCATTTCTATGGTGGCACCCACTTAAGGCCCCAATCAGATGCACAAAGCTGTTGTGATAGAGCATAGCAGGAGAGGTGTCCCTGTAAATAAGAAGCTCCAAGGCCATAAAGGGCTTTTTATGCCATAGCCAGTACCTTGAATTGAATCCTGTAATTGATTGCAGAATGGGTGTGATGTGCATGTTCCATCTAGCTCTCAACAATAGCCAAGCTGTGGCATTCTATATCAACTAGAGTCTCAGGGTTGGTTTCAAAGGCAGGGCCATGTAAAGTGCATTACAGAAGTCTAATCTCAGTGCTCCTATGGCATGGATCCATGCGGCTAGATCAGCTGAGTTAAGATCTTCTGGGCCATCTTCTGGGCTAAATGAAGTTGGAAGGAAGTCTTGTTTGCAGCTTCATTTACTTGATTCTCCAGCAGTAATGCTAGATCCAGTATAACCCCTAGGCTCTTAACCAAATCAGCAGTGGTCAACTGAACCACAATGTCCTTCAAGACCTCAGGCTTTCCAACGAGCATTATTTCCATCTTGTTGGGAGTTCAGTTTCAATTTATTCACTCTTAGCCATTTAACATCAGGCAGTGACACAGCACCTCTGCCGCATCACCCAGAAATTTGGACAGAGAGATGTAGAGCTGGGTGTCATATAGATGACACCCAATTCCAAAACTATGAATGATTTATCCTAAGGGTTGTTTTATAAGTGCACTACACAATTGAGGTCTATTCAGACAAACAGTCTTAATCTTTAAAGTGTCTAAACCTGCAATCCTAAAGGATTAAGCCCCATTGAATAACATGGGATTTTTGTGTAAACCTATTTAGGATTGCTCTTACAATGTCACAACAGTATATCGCATTTTTCCTAAAAATATATAAAAAATGCAAATGTCTTTGTTACATAAATGATAATTAAGAATGGAAATCTTCTAGTGCAGTACTGTTTGCCATTTTATTTTGTCTAGTTTCCAGTAACTATCCTACAGAATGGTGTAAAGATGACAAATGAGCCTCCTACAGGTCTTCGATTAAACTTGCTTCAATCTTACATGTCTGATCCTATTTCTGATCCCAGTTTCTTTACTGGTTGCCCTGGAAAGGAGCTGGTAATTTTCTTTCCACAATTTTTATTAATTTTATGTGATGATTAATTAGTGTTAGCCATAGATTTGATTGGTAAAGATTCTGATCGATGACCTTAAATGATAGATTAGATCAGATTAGACCAGATTAGACCAGATTTGATCAGATCGACAGACAGACAGACAGATAGATAGTCAATTAAATGATATATATGTGGAATCTTTCCTTATATATAATTGAGTAGTGGGGTGGCACTTTACGAACATTCCACATGCTCCTAAATCAGTTGGGTCTAAATCAGTAGGGACTCAGAAGCTGTCCCTATCCACTGGCTGCGTTGCCTGAGTTCCGCCCACAGTGTGCTTCCATCAGCGATTGGCCCGTCAGCCCCCACTCAAGAGTACTCACATGCCACTGGCTGGGTGCTAGGTCTGCTCCGCTTCCCTGCCCACTCCCACTTCAGCCAGTGTTCCCTGTCACAATACGCTCTTTCTCCTGATGAAGCCACTTTGCCTGCTTGGCTCCTCTGTGGAACTAACTTTTCCCTCAGTGTCAGGAATTCAGAGCACAGTAGAGGCTGCAGGTGTGGGGGGGAGATGGAAAGCTGAAGAGTGAGGGGGAAATAAAGGTAGGTTGATGCTTGGCTGGGAAGGAGATAGGGTTGCCAACTCCAGGTGGGAAATTCCTGAAGATTTGAGGGATGGAGCCTGGAGAGGGTGAGGTTTGAGGAGGGGTGGGACCTCAGACAGGTACAATGCCATAGACTCTACTCTCCAAACAAACCATTTCCTCCTGGGGAACCACTGTTGCCAATCTCCAGGTGGGGGCAGGAGATCACTCAGAATTACAACTGCTCTTCAGGTAGCAGAGATCAGTTCCTCTGGAGAAAATGGTGGACTCTGTGTCATTATACCCTGCTGAGGTTGCCAAAGCAAATTGACACCCAAGGCTGAGGCACACACCCAGAGCCTCTTTCTAGAGCCTATTGTATTTATTTCCACAGCGGGCCTTATTCCTAGTATATCCATGTTTCACATGGATATAGAAACACATTGTGTAGTTTGGCTCTTTAAATGCTTTCCTGGAAGTAAGCAATTTATTCCAGCCAACTCTAAAATGGGGGACATAATACCCCCCTGGGCCATTTTTGCTATGGAAAAATGATGTGGGGAAGGCAGGAGCTCCCCCACCCCCGGCTGAGGTCCTGAGCTGAACCTGGCCTTCATGGGCTTTAAAAATGATGTTCTCCACAGCTTCGGTGTGTCTTCAGGGAAAGTGAGTCACTTCAGGGGGACCTAGACCCCACTTGTTGAAAAATGCATTGTGTAATTGTTTCAATGAATCAATAAAAAGAATTTCCATATGTGGGCACATAACTGGTGTATGAAAAGGTGGGCTACAACTGCTGTAAGAGTTCAGCTTTTACGTGCATTGTGCATGGAGTCTGTAGTACAGATGGTGGAAGGACTGATGAGTAATATAAGTGATCTACTAGATAACCCCAGGTACTGTGCTGTATCTAGCAACCCTGCTCCACAGACAGTAGAGCTTTCCACAGCCTAAGGAGTCTTCCACTGAGGTATGTAGCCTCTCCCATTAGCAGAATACTCCTTTCACTGAAGGAAAGCTCCACTGTCAGTGGAATGGTGTCATTGGAGACAGCCCATTGTCTGATATTGTGATTTTGTGGAAGATAATGTATATAATGTATACAGATAATATAATGTATGCAGTAATTTAAGGCTGTGGTCACACACTAAATAATCAACTTTAAGTCCACTTTCCAACTGGATTTTGCCGGTTCACACAGTAAGAATCCAGTTGGAAAGTGCATTGAAAGTGGTTTATTTTGCATGTGTTGCCGCAGCCTTAAAAATAGATATGCTTCCTTCAGCTCAATTTGCATTTTCCTTTTTCCATTTTGGTGAACTAATTATTTGCTTTCCCCCACTTAAAGAGATGGGAGAAGCTGCTCTTTGGAGTTTGCTTTTTTCATGCCCTTGTTCAGGAGAGGAAGAAATTTGGGCCTCTTGGATGGAATATTCCATATGGATTTAATGAGTCAGATTTGCGTATCAGTGTAAGACAGCTGCAGGTAAAATTATGTATTACTCCTTCTATAACAGACTTCAAAGCGTGGTAGAGGGTAATAAACTGTAAGCTCAGTTTTATGAATTGGTGCGTGATCATAACAATTCATAGGACTGCATATTAGGAGTCAAGTGCGGGTACAAATTCTCATCTGGCTGTCTTGCACCGGCAATGAGACCTCATTCCAGCCTCTGCATTGGTTTGAGGCTGCTATGCTGGTGATGCCTGGCAGTCTCTCTGCAGCACAGCTGTGGTGTCTGGAAAGCTTAAAGTGGCTTGTGGAGGAGGTTACAGCCGTGGTCCCTTATGCAGTATCCTAACGACTTTCAGAGCAGCACCAAAACTCCTAGTAGCCGGAGCAATGCCTGTGTTTTGTGTTCTGGGTTTGTTTGTTTTTAATAGTTTGTAAGTATACTTTCCAAACATGAGCTGTCACTTGAGCTGCAACTGCAAGCTATAGTTTTGAGTTTGCTCTTTAGCATAAAGTTAGCTAGTACAGTATATACTTAGTTTTAAATTTCTATGATATTAAAGTTATTGAAGTATTAAATTCTGGTAAAAGAAGTCGTGTATAAATTATTCAAGATTTCCAATCCTTTTTAAAGAAGGTGTCAGATCAGTAATGCGCTCCTGCCATGCAAACCATAGGTTAGGTCCAGTGGAAAATTTCCACTGACAGAAAGGGGAGGCAAGAGACCTCTGATTTCCCCATCGTGCTGTCCCCCAGAAGCAGCATTTGGGGGTGGGATATTTGGGGCTGCAGCAGTAGGGGGAATGCAGTTTCACAGTTTCATTCCGCAGAGGTTTTGCATCTTTAATCCAGATTGGATCATGGTTTGTACAGTTTTCAGCAACTCCCTGTGGGCATTCAGCCAATGATTAGCTAAATGAACTAAATCATTACTTGAAATTAAATGAAGTTGAGAATCTGAATTCAGCAAAGTCCTCAGAATGCATATATAAATCTCATAAAACATAGGGAATGCTCTGCTGGGGTGTGGACTTCAAGGTGAAATTGTATTAGTAAAATTAATAATATTAGAAAAAGGAGCCTGTTTCTTAATTGTTCGCATTCACATTTAATACCGTAACTTGACAACTGCAGCAACACCAAGCCATAGTATGACTTGAACTCTTCTAAATATCCTGTTTCATTTTCTATTTCAGTTGTTCATAAATGAATATGAACACGTCCCATTTGAAGCAATAACTTATCTAACAGGGGAATGTAACTATGGAGGAAGAGTGACAGATGACTGGGACAGGCGGCTACTGCTGACTATGCTTGCTGACTTTTACAGCCCAGATATCATTGAAGATGCTCATTACAAATTTTCTCCTAGTGGCAACTACTATGCCCCACCAAGGGGCACCTATGATGAATATATTGAGTTTATTAAGGTATCAGCTTGCCTCTTTTATTCAAAGAACATACTGGAAATAACAGGACATGAACACAGTTCAATCAGATTTCTGTGTGCACATTGTTTCCTTAGCAACTAGCCATATGGGGGTTTTAAAGTTCTGAATAAAATATGTTGTTAAGCACATTTCTGTCTTAACAAATAGAAAGCTGATTCCAACCTTGAAACTGCTAAGTCTGTGATCCATGTTGATTCACTACATCATGTATTTAGTTTCAATGTCTGATTTCATTCATAATCAGGAAGGAGTATCAGAAGCAGTTAACAGTGACTGGTGGTGGTGGAAAGTGGCATCAAGTCACAGCTGACTAAGGAAACCCCATAAGGTTTTCAAGTCAAGAGACGTTCAAAAGTGGTTTGCCATTGCCTACCTCCAAGTTACAGCCCTGGTATTCCTTGGAGGTCTCCCATCCAAATACTAGCCAGGGCCAACTCTGCTTAGCTTCCAAGATCTGACAAGATTGGGCTAGCCTATACCTCTTCCAAAGTGTATTTATGTACTTTATTTATTTATAGTCCACCTTTCTCAAGGACACTAGAAGCTTCACATACAGTTATCTCTCAGTGTTATTATCTCTCCACTGCCTATGGAAACTTAAGGCTGTAAAATGGAAATTTCCTAGGGTTACCTAGTGAGCTTACAACAAAGGCCCACAGTTTAGCCTTTTAGCCTCTAGGTTACTTTACTTCTTGAATGCAGGAGCACCTCAGATCTGTGAGGCAGAGTAATGAGGGCAGGTTTAACCCTGCCAAAGGTGGGTGTCCCTATGCTTAACAGATCAAAATACCTTTTGGCCATTAGACTCACTTGTTTTTAGTAGCCACCCAAGGTGGACATTAAAGGGAATGAGCCAGATGAAAAAGAAAGAGATGGATGTCATAAGAATTGACATCTTATGTACTAATATGTTTAGTACCTGGGAAGGTAGCTGTTTCCCCCTTTTTCACTCTTTCCACTAGATACTAACAGAAGCAGTCAATCACCTCAACAAATAGCTGCCACGTCTGCTTGTCATTGCACCAATTTTGGTTAAAGGTTATGAGAACTCTTTGCTCAGCTTTTTCTGACCCACTGAATGGTTTTATTTTGTTTAAGAATCTGCCTTTTAGTCAACAGCCAGAGATATTTGGATTGCATGAAAATGTAGATATCTCAAAGGATCTCCAGCAAACAAAAATCCTTTTTGAATCTCTGCTACTAACACAAGGAGGGAGTTCACAAGGCGGATCCTCTGGCAGTGGGGATAGCACTTTGTATGAAATTGCAGATGACATCCTCAGCAAGGTAATAAAACCAGATAAATTAATTATTGTATGAAAACACCAGAAATAATTCTGTTAGTACTAACTTGGTTCCATTTTGTATTGTTTCATACCTCCAAGGGTGCACTGGCCTTTTAATTTCCAGGGAAATATCCCTATAGAGCCACTGGCCACCAGGAAGAAACAGAACCAAGCACCGGCAGCTCTACCGACGCCTCAGAGTTCAGGCCCTTCAGGAGCAGTGATAATCAGTGTATGCTCACCACTTGTGCCTACTGCTAGTTTGTGGAAGGAGGGGATGGGTGAGCCAATACCAATTGTTGGTGTTGCTGGGCTGCACTGCATGGGCCTCTTAGCTGGCCTTGCTCCTGAGCTATTTTCACTTCCTGACTTTACCAGGGAGAAAAGGACTATAGACGATAATTATCGCATGTGCCAATGTTCAGACTGAACAGGTATCAGGGGAGTCTGAAGCAAGTAGGTAGTACTAGATTCTGAAGCAAGTGCTGAAGCAAGTAGGCAGCAAAATCAGTCCAGTCCCTCAAAATTTATCATCTCAAAACTGCTGCCTCCTAGATCCTTTCTTCTAGGCACAAACAGGTTTCAGCCCCACACTGCAGATACCTGAAACTGTAAGATGCCCACCTGGTTCATACCTCCCTGTCAAGATAACCACTTTGTATAATACAACAGCAGGACTCAGAGCATTGTTCTTCATTGTCTCCTTTGTTGCCACATTTCTCTCTGCATCTGTGGGACAAAAGTAGCAAACTTGTTTACATCAGGACAGGCATGACAATTTGTGTCATTTTGAACAGCAGGCTAGTATGCTGCAGATAAGTAAATTTACTTCTAAACAGACACTTTGGTTTGTTATTTCAAATGGCAATCCCAAAGAGGAACACTATTATTTACAATGTGTGTCCAAATAATGAGAGACATTACAGGAAACATAGTACCTCTTAGATGAATTACTAACAAATTCCAAAAGTGAAGCTGTGTTTGGAGACAGGACCTGAGTAAGGTACAAGTTGACCAACTATTCTTAATATACTTTGGAGAAAACAATTGTTTCAAACATATCTTTATTTAAATACTTGGAATAAGGCTCGTTGTGGAAATAAATACAACGGGCTCTAGAAAGAGGCTCTAGGAGAGTGCCCCGGCCTTGGGCACTCAGTGTCAATTTGCTGTGGCAACCTCAGCAGGGTATAATGACACAGAGTCCACCATTTTCTCCAGGGGAAGATCTCTGCCATCTGAAGAGCAGTTGTAATTCAGCGTGATCCCCATCCCTCCCCTGGAGATTGGCAACAATGGTTCCCCATGAAGGAACGGGTGGTTTGAAGGGTGGAGCCTATGGCATTGAACCTGTCTGAGGTCCCACCACTGCTGAAACCTCATCTTCTCCAGGGTCCACCCCTCAAATCTCCAGGAATTTCCCAACCTGGAGATGGCAACTCTACCTCCCAGCCAACTGTCAATGTATCATTATCTGGCCCCTGGCTTCAGCTTTCTATCTCCTCCCCCCTCCCCCCTAGAGAACAGTTGTAATTCTGAGTGATCTCCAGTCCCCACCTGGAGACTGGCAACAATGGTTCCCCATGAGGGACTCACTGGCTTAGAGGGGGAGTCTATGGCATTGTACCTGTCTGAGGTCCCACCCCTCCTCAAACCTCACCCTCTCCAGGCTCCATCCCTCAAATCTCCAGGAATTTTCCACCTGGAGTTGGCAACCCTATCTCCTTTCCAGCCAACATCAACCTCAGTCTTCAACTTTCCATCTCCTCCCCCCCGCAGCCTCCACTGTGCTCTGAAGCCCTGACTGCTGTGTCCCATTGACTGTCATAAGGGGTTCATCTCAGCAGGGTATAAGGACATAGAGTCCACCATTTTCTCCAGGGAAACTGATCTCTGCCATCTGGAAAGCACTTGTAATTCTGAGTGATCTCCAGCCCTCGCCTGGAGATTGACAACCATACTTTCCCTGGTGGAAAACTAGTCTTTCTCTGCAATGGGGACCGAAGCAGCTGACATCATTCTCCTATCCCCCTTTTGACTTGCACAACAACCCTGTGAGGTAGGTTAGGCTTAAAGTCTGTGAGTGGCCCAAAATTACCCACTCAGCAAGAACCTGGGTCTAGCAGATCCTGCTCTGAAGCGCTTACTGCTACGCCGAGGGTACCCAACCTCCAGGTGGAGCCTGAAGATCGCCAGGTATCACAATTGAACTCCAAACAACAGATTCACCACCACCCCAAGAGATAATGACTGCTTTGGAAGGTGGCCTCTATGGCATTCTGTTCTGCTGGCCCCAATGAGTTTTCTCCCAGAGCCCAACATAGGTGTGGAAAGGGCCTTTCAGAGAAGCAAGCTTGGTTGCCTAGCAATGGACACGGAAGGGAAACTTGCCGGCTCTGATGATGGAATAGGGTTCCCAACCTCCAGGTGGGGCCTGGGGATCTCCCGCTTTTACAATGGATCTCCAGCTGACAGAGATCAGCTCCTCTGGAGAAAATGGCTGCTTTGGAGGGTGAACTCTATGGCATTGTACCATGCTGAGGCCCCTCCCCTCCCCAAACCCCATCCTCTCCTGGATCCACCCCCAAATTCTCCAGGGATTTTCCAACCCAGACCTGACAACCCTGTGATGGAAATACCTGAAAATTTGGGGGGTGGATCCTGTGGAGGGCAGCATTTTTGGGGGGGGGATGGAAGGAATCAGCAGGGTATAATGCCATAGGGTCTATCCTCCAAAGCAGCCATTTTCTCCAGGGGAACTGATCTCTGTTATCTGGAGATCTATTGTAACAGCAGGAGATCTCCAGGTCCCACCTGGAGATTGGCAACCCTAGGGGAAAGTCAGCTGCACAGCAGGGGGTTGAAGAGATTGTTTTGATGGTCACTGGCCCACCTCATTAGCCAGCCAGCCAGCCATGGTGGAGCTAAGCAGGAGAGAGAGCCTGAGGAATTTCACACAGCCAATATGTTCCGTTTCAGGAACTTTTCAGTTATGGTTTCTGTCAGGCATTTCACACAGAACCGTATTAGTACCGGTTCCCTAGCGGAACATATTCGCCCTTTCACACAGAAACGTGCCTCTCCCGTTGCGGAAGCGTTCCTGAGCCAGTTTACCCTGAAACCTCCTCCCAAGCGTTCTTCAGTTCTTGTACTGGTCCTGAAGAGCTACAGGGTGCTGTGTGAAATGGTCCTCTGTTTCACAGTTTATTCTGACAGTTTATTCTGGGCATGCTGGCAGTGTGTGGGGGAGGGGGTTATGCTGAAAGTCCATTGTATTTTCACTGACAGAAGCAGGCCACTGAGGGGACAGTTAGACCCACCTGGCAGTGGGCGGAGGAGAAGAGTGGACCCAGCACCCAGTCGGTCCTTCCCCTTTGCTGGCTCCCTTCAGAATGAGGCCGGGATGCTGGCCGGTGGCTCTGTGGGCGGGACTGAGGCAAAGCAGCGAGAGAATGCAGCCAGTGGCCAGGGACCCCCTTTTGAGTGGCAGTCCTTCCAGCCAACTGATTTTGGCGCCCCATGGAATCTTGCCACTTGAAAATGGCTTTATATAATAGGAAAGATTATTTTACTGTGTTCTCCTGTTCAGCTGTTTAGTTTATTCAGTTCAGTTTGCTTTTAATATTAACTTTTGAGTTATTATAGATTAAAATCTGATTTACATTGTTAAATGGAAGACAATATATCAAACTTTCTAGCTTCCAAAAGATTTTGACATTGAAGCTGCACTACTTAAATACCCAGTGAGATATGAAGAGAGTATGAATACTGTGCTGGTACAAGAGATGGAGCGCTTTAACAAGTAAGGGAACGATTATTTTAAAACTATTGTTGTTGATCATTCTCTTTTGTCAATTGACACACATTCATCTCATGGATTTTATATTGTGAGGACACATTTGTATTATTGGCAGAAACTAAACAGGATTAGAGCAAGAGGTAGTAGTCGCCAGTCTTCCAGTAATGTAGAAGCACATTGACAGACTTGAGGAAAAAGGATTACTAGGAAAGGAAGTACTTGTTATAAAAGGAACAAATGATCCAAGAACACCAGAGAATTGTCTACCCAAAGTTTAGCAGCAAGGGTAGAAATCTAAGAACAGGCTTAATTATTCTCTTTTTACACTGGAGAAAAGTAAACAGCAAGTAGTCCCAAAGATTCACATTCCTAAAGCAGGAATTAGGAAACAAAAGAGAGAATTTAATCAGCCTGTTTTATATCACAGGATATATAATTGAAAATATCAAGATAAAATTCAGGTCTGATCAGGGCTTTTTTTCTGGGGGAACATGCTGGAACAGAGTTCCAGAACCTCTTCGACAAAATTCTTTTAAAAATGTTAAAAAGTTCATGAGTTTTCAGTATACAGATTGAAAACTTCATTTTCCCTCTAGAGAGTTCTGGCACCTCTTCTTCTTTTTTTTTAAAGCCCTGAGTCTGATGTGGATGTGATAGGCAATCTGGGTGCAGGAGGCTACTGTTAATATGGGGGGTAAAGGATAATTGGTAGCATATGGTAGCATAATATTTAAAATGCTATTAATCTTATGGAAACAGGTTACACAGTTGTTGTGTAGCCATCTTAATATTATTTTCTGAGATTAGTAGATAGTAGGTGAAATCCTGCCTGGCCTGGATAGCCCAGGCTAGTGCAGTCTTGTCAGTTCTTGGAGGCTAAACAGGGTCGGCCCTAGCTAGGGTTACCCTCCCCCCAATGGGGGTGGGGGATCCCCACGGGGCTCCCAATCAGCCACTGGCCAGCTGACTGGTGGGGAAGCCTCACTCCTGAAGAACCGAGGCATACCCAATGTATCCGGTGCAATGATGGTACCCAGAGGTGATATCATTGTGCCAGGTACATCATGCTGAGTACACTCTAGCATTTTGATAAAAACTATGGTGACCATAGAGTCCCCCCAAATGCTAGAGTGTCCCCTGAATGACATGCTTGATGTGATGATGTCACTTCTGAGTGATTTCATTGCAGCACACGCTTTGTGTGCACATGAGAAGACCCCAAGAGCTAGGCTGGAGCCCCCCATTGTAACCCTGGTAAGACCTGGCAACCCTAGCCCTAGCTAGTTATTGGATGGGAGAACTCCAAAGAATACCAGAGTTGTAACACAGAGGCAGGCAATGGCAAACCACCTCTGAACATCTCCTGCCCTGAAAACCCTATGCATTGTCATAACTCAGCTGTGACTTGAGGGCGTTTTCCACCACCAAGGGAAATCCTGAACAAAGTTACACTCTTCTAAATCCACTGAAGTCAAGAAGACTGTAATTCTGCTTAGGATTGCACTGAATGTCTTGTAAGTCATTTAAAACTTGTTGTTTTACTGATCTCTGCCCATTTCTGCATATTTAGCCTGATACGAACCATACGTACTACTTTGATGAATTTGAAGAAAGCCATTAGGGGACTGGTTGTGATGGATTCTGAGCTAGAGGCACTTTGTGCCAGTCTTCTTATTGGAAAAGTTGCAGAAAACTGGGCTAAGCGTTCATACCCAAGCCTGAAACCATTGGGGAGTTATATCTTGGATTTCCTAGCTAGGCTGAAATTTTTACAGGTAATGCAACAGTTCCTGATTACTAAATTGTATTAATAATATATTTCTGAAATTCATCTTGAACTAACATTATTTTGTAAAATATGATCATTTAAAGCTAGCATTTTAAAATATATTTTTATATTTGTCTTCCAAGGATTGGTATGAATCTGGGAAGCCCTGTGTGTTTTGGCTGTCAGGATTCTTTTTTACACAAGCATTTTTAACTGGTGCCATGCAGAATTATGCCCGGAAATACACCATACCTATTGATCTACTGGGATATCAATTTCAGGTATCATTAGACTGTGAAGTCTACATTTTATGAAGCAGGACACTGATTTACCCACAGAATATGTTGGTGGGCTCTTGTTTTTCATAGATATGCTTTTGTATCTACACCTGTTATAAGACATACTGCTTTAACAAAGGGAGCTTATGTCCTGAAAATCTTGCTGGTCTTAAAGGTGCTACTGGAATCTTTTACTGCAGTCCAACATGGCTATCCTCTGAAACTGCTTTAACAAAGTATTTAAATTAGTGTGTACATGTGTATCTCTCTCTATAATGTGTGTGGTGAAGGATGGCCCAACAGATCAAAAACTTGGAGGGGGCAGGGGATCACCCAGGGCTGTGGTATATGTTTCCGCAAACCCAGGTTTGCAAGAAAAAAAGGGGGGGGGGAGGAAAAAAGCATGATAGGTAAAAGATAGGTTAACCCCCACCTCAAATAAGTAACAATATAAAAAGTACCCTGCTCAATCAGGGGAGTGATTCCCAGGCCATATAGGGCAAGACCTTCCCATAATGTTGCTTCCTAAAACTGGTATTTGGAGGGTTACTGCTTTTGGATGTGGAGGTTCGCTGTAGTTCTTTGTAGTCATCATGAGAAGTAGCAATACATGTGCTTGTGTAGGCATCATTGTGTTGTTTTTTTTTAAAAAAGGTGACATTTGACCCAACATGCTGCATGGAAATTTGAAAAAGTTGGGAGACAGGTATTCAGCCAGAGGAGGGAACACCTGGCAAGCAACTGGGGGGAGGGAACCAGGCACTTGGGCAGATGAGGAGAGGTGGCTGCAGGGTATGAAAAATAGGCAGTTGGCCAAGGGGACAGGAGGGGGAATGAACAACTGATATTGAAAAACAGGGGAATCAGAGCCACTGCAAGAGAGAAGGTAGTGAGGGAGTTAGCTGTGTGGGGGATAGGATTTCCTGATCTTATGGGTCCCCAGGGGTCCCTGTGTGCATCAGTGTGTGGGTATACAAGCAAAGCTGCAATTATTGTTGCTGTTGTGTTGATGAGCCTTTGGATCAGTCAGTTTCTCTACATGGAGTATCTAGGCCACTTCTGAAGATGTGGCAACATAGGGGGAAATATTGTCTAGTTCACTTTGCCTGAAGATACAGCCACTTTTCAGTAGCAATTTGCATTGGTGTGACAGCTGAATAACATGATGTTGCACTGAAACAAATTACCATGGGATTGATGGCAATCATATCACTTCTCAGTTGTCTCCTCTCCAGCCTAGACATACCCAGCTCCTTCAGCCTTTCCTCATAAGACTTGGTCTTGACCCTTTACCATCTTTGTTGCCCTCCTCTGGACACCTTCCAGCTTCTCTATATCCTTCTTAAGTTGTGGTGCCCAAAACTGAACTCAGTACTCTAGATGAGGTCTAACCAGAGCAACCATACCATTACTTCACGTGATCTGGACACTATACTTCTGTTGACAGAGCCCAAAATCGCATTTGCCTTTTTAGCTACAGCATCACACTGCTGACTCATGTTCACTGTATGGTCTATTAAGACCCTTTGGCTGAGGACAGACTGGTAATCTGCCCCAGAACCGCAGTGGGGCCAAAAGCCATGGTGGAAAACTGGCCCGGGGCTGGCCATTCACACTGGCCAGACTCCTGCGGGAGCATGCCGGAAAGGAGCGTTCAGACTGCTGTGGAGCGGCCCTGGGCGGGCCAGCCTCCACAGCTCATAGCGGGGCTGTTTTGGCAATAGGCGCATGGGCGCCTATGCGCATGGCCACAGCAGCAGTCCACAAATTTAAAATCTCCCCACCTCCTGTATTGGGGCTGCTTGTGCACATGGGTGCATGAGCACTCATGCGCATATCTCTGCGGCGGTGCATTCACACCGCCGCCTACACTTGAAACCCACTTCCTCTCGTCCACACAGCCCAGAAGCAGGATCCAAGCGCAGGAAGGCCCCTGGACACCGCTTTCTGCCAGTGTCCATCTGAGGCGGCAGGGAACCGCTTCACAAACGGGTGAGTATGGAAGGGACACAGAGGACAGCTGCAGCTGTCTGAACTCCCTCCCTTCCCCCGCTCCTGAAGCTGAGCTCTCCCGCCCCACATTGCCAGTCTGCCCTCAGCCTTTGATCCTTTTTGCACAAACTACAGCCAAGACAAGTCTCCCACATCCTATCATTATGCATTTGATTTTCCCTACCTAAATGCCGAACTTTACATTTATCCCTTTGAAATTCATTTTATTTGTTTTAGCCCAATTTTCCAGCCTGTCAAGATCATCCTGTATCCTGACTCTGTCTTCTACCCTATTTGCTATCCCTCCTGATTTAGTATCATCTGCAAATTTAATAAGCATTCCCTCTATTCTTTCATCCAAATCATTTATAAAGATGTTGAACAAAACAGATACCAGGACAGATCATTGAGGCACCCACTTGTCACTCATATCCAAGAGGATGAGAAACCATTAACAAGCACTCTTTGGGTGCAATCTGTCAACCAGTTACAGATCACCTAACAGTTATAGGATCCAAACCACATTTTACCAACTTGTCAACAAGAATATTATGTGGAACCTTATCAAAAACCTTACTGAAATCAAAATAAATTATGTCTACAGCATTCCCCTGATCCAGCAAGGTAGTAACATTAAAACACATTAAAACTGTATTTTACAGTAAGAAGATTGTTAATTCATGCTCTTTAAATGTAAGCCCATTATTTCAGACTGTGGATTTAAATGAAACTTACTTTGGTGTAATAATTCCCATCTGGGGAGACTGATTATGATCAAGGGGTTCTGTATGAAGATAGACTGCTAGTTCTGTTAGGGTACAGTGCACAGGAAAAAATCCCACCCTGGTACCCATCTGCATATGTAGTGTTTCCTGCGGGCCTGAAGCTACATTTATACGCTAACAAACATTTTGGTTGTTATCAGCTCTGATAGCACTAGTCACCTGTTCGGAAATAGAGGTGTTTGATTCCAGGCTTGTAATTCCCTACTCCTCCTTAACAGGTGATCAGTGCTGTCAAACCTAACAACACTAACTGTCTATTGAATAGACAGTCATATTTGTGCTGTGGTGTACAGAATTAATATGGGAAAAGTTAAGATATAAAGCAAAACTGCTTTGGAAAAAGGCTAATTAATTCTGTTTCATTCAGGTTATTCCTAAGGATACTGCAAATGCTGCTCCAACAGATGGTGTTTTTGTCAATGGACTATTTTTAGATGGAGCTCGCTGGGACAGGAAAAAGTCAGTAATTCAGTAAATGTGCTTGTTATTGTCATCTATACACTTCCCTGCGTTTCCTACATACCAATATACAGCTTCTTACAATATTTTGACATCTTTTTAGTACTGAAATCATCTTTTATGGCTATAATACTGTATCGCTTTCTCTAACAAAAATGAGAAATAATGTGGATATATTACACACAGTTTATCAAAATGGCTTGTATAAGTATGTGTTAATCTTCTTTATAGGCAAATCTGAACATGAAATATGGAAAACTGGGCAATCTTTTCTAACAGTTGTGGAATTCACACAACATAGTACACAAGTATCACTTTCGGAAAAAACTGCTGGTCTTTCACCTAATGTCATCTGGAGCTAACCAACTGGGATGGTTTCCCTGTTCATTTGAATAGATGAATAATGCGTATACTGTTTTGCTTGTGCAGACTGATTTCCTCCATGCGCATTCAGGAGCTCCCTTAGCACATCAGAACACATAGAACTCTGCACTAGACAACTGTTTTAACATTAGATGAGAGTTCAGATTCATGCCTCCAGAAGAAATACCTTCAGATTGTGACAGTTAACATCTGCTATGAATACACAGGAGTAATTTATTCTTGATACCTGGAAGTAACTGTACAATGCTCCGTAGTTCCTTTTAGCTTAACCACTTCCTTTCTTCATTTTTTTTCTTTTCAATCCACTCATTTCTTCATTCTTCAGATTTTCATGTATTATCATATGCAGATAGCTATGCTATTATCGTGCACTCATTTTTCACAGTTTCTTTCTTTCTTTAATCAGAGGACTTTTAGGTGAACAGTATCCTAAAATACTCTTCGACATGATGCCAATTATTTGGATAAAACCAAGTAAGTATTGCTGGATGTTTGGCAAATATTTGCTAGAAATATTCTCGCAAATTCATCTCACCATTTTCCCCACAAGAACACAGAAAATTCTATTAATTTTAAATTGTATTTTAAATTTGGCTTGCTTTCTTGCAGCTGTTGTCCAAATCAAGTTCAGAAATCATTTAAGCCATAGAAGTTTAATGTATTTAATTGTATTATTTGACATAGGCTGCAAATACAGTTTGGTGAGCAAATTTATTCTTTCTCTGCTAACACTTACCATGTTAATTTCACTAGAAATAACTTTTTAAATTTATGTTGAAGTTGGTCAGCAGAGAAACTATAGGAGAAATCTTTTTCATTTGCCAAGTCAGAAAAAAGAATGATGGTGTTCTCTCCTCCCCAAGTTTTTCCTTGGTCAATCTTCCCTATATGATCAAAACATAGTAATCAAGATCAGTCTATTATAATTCAAGTACAACATTTCTAGGTGCATGAAATAATGAAGAGCAAATAATTCAGTGCTGTTCAAGCTGTATATCTATTTCTTCTGAAAGAGCAGACTGTTAGGTAGAATATGTTTTTATCAAAGGGCCAGAGTTTAAAGGCTAAATGTGTAGAGTTTTGGCACATTACAAATTCTTAATAGATCAAATGAGCATAGTCGTATTTGGGTTCTGTGGATACAGATAAGTCAAATATCCTAGGAACTGGCTCCCAATGTACACAAAACCAGATAGTATGCAAATACCAGCATTACAGCAAAATTATTTTCCATCAGCACATACCTTAAATTGTGGTGCCCTTTTCCTGTTTAGAAGATAAAGTTTGGAAGTCATGCATTACAGCTCATAAATATGAGCATTTACTTTAGCTCCAGTCAAGAAGCTCCTTACACATGTAGGCACTTAGACATGTGCTCGACCTTGCATACGATCAAAGGCTCTACTTATGATTCATTATCAGAGGCACAATAGTTGAGCAGTATCTCTCCACTGGTTGAGCCCTGCCACCTTTTCCATTTGCCCCTTCTCCCTCATGCACTATCTAACCCTCTTCCCTTCTCACTTCAGCTTTGTCTTACGCAGCCTTCTTCATGCAAATCCTACAATCCCTGACTCAGCTTTTTCCAGAGTCAAAGGGGTCCTTGTTGCACCACGGGAAAAGTTGTTAGGAGCCAACCATATGTGCTGTCTTTGTTGCTGGACTGTGTCATTTTAAGACTACAGATGGAGAAGGGAATTTCCCTTCAGTTAACAAGAAACTTCCTCCATTGTCAAAACTAACATATTTGGAAGACACCTAGGCTGAGGACAGACTGGCAATCTGGAGCGGGAGAGCTCCGCTTGTGAAGCGGGGAAAGGGAGCCCGTTCAAACAGCCACAGCTGTTCCCCGGCTCCCTTCTGTACTTACCTGCTTCCATGCCGCTTCCCTGCCGCTTCAGAAGGACACCGGGAGAAAGTGGTGTCCAGGGGCCGTCTGCCGCTTGTTTCCTACTTCCCGGCAGTGTGAACCGGAGGAAGGTGGGATTCAAGCGGAGGCAGCAGTGTGAACGTGCTGTTTCGGCAATGTGCGCATGAGCACTCATGCGCACATGTGCTCATGCGCCCATGTGCACATTGCCAAAACGGCCCTGCCACGAGCTGCAGAGGCCAGCCCACCCGGGGCCACTCTGCAACAGTCTGAACGCTCCGGTCTGGTATGCTAACACAGGAGTCTGGCCAGTGTGAATGGCCAGCCCCGGAGCAGTTTTCCCCCGCAACTTTCAGCCCCGCTTTCCTCCCGCAGCAGATTGCCAGTCTGTCCTCAGCCCTAAACTACAATCTTATTCCTGACATGCTAAATGTGCAAATGTAGGAAGATAATTTTTCACAGGGGGTAGCATTCAAACATTTCATCTCCCATGTGCAGTCTGAAACAATATGTCTGGCAATGGATGCCTCATGTGGTGGTAATGCTGCTGCCTGATTTTGTCTGTCTGTGTATGTACTGTTCAGATCGATTTAAACTGATCATGATCTGTATATACTGCTCATATAGTGATAGCCTTGTGCAGAAGATAAAATTATAAAATAAGATAATGCCTTACTTAGTATTATTCTTTTGTTTTTTAATTATTGCCCCATACATTTTGCCACAGAGAGAGTAACAAAATCATTTATATCCAACAGTGTGATCTGTATATTTAAGTAAAGTTAAACCGTGAGATTTCTGTGGTGTTTACTAGATTAAAACATATTTAAGTTAGTATTACAGTTATTTAAACAGTATCCTATATTTCTACTATGATATAATAAATTTGACATCTTGTCTTTTGAAGCAAAAAAATCAGACATAAAGAAAACAAATGCCTATGTCTGCCCACTCTACAAGACGAGTGAGCGTAAAGGAGTGCTTTCGACCACAGGACATTCCACTAACTTTGTCATCGCATTAATGCTAGAAACCAATAACCCCGTACAGCACTGGATTAAGCGAGGCGTCGCTCTCCTCTGCCAACTGGATGACTAATTCCGATGAGTTCAGAATCAGATCTGACAAGAGGGACTGAATTCTTCCCCTAAGCAAGGAACTTTGGTATAGACCTCTTTTGATAGATTTGGACTGTTGAATCATTCTGACCTCTAAGTTGTAACATTTGGCTGCAAATAATTAAATATCGTTGCTATTTCTGTGTAAAGCACACATTTCTTTTTTGGTTTTTTATGTAATAGTAATGTCAAATGTCAGTGTATAAAATGACATTGAATATATTATCATTCTGAAGTTGCAGCATTTTCATTCCTCATAAGTAATATGGCTTTTTCTTCCTCTCTCAACTCCGACACTGTACCGTTTATATAATAGATACTCTTCATAGGTGACATATCAGTCAACTGCATTACTGTGATAACTTTCAGGGGAAGAAACGGAGGTGGATTAAGGGGACCATGGGCCCAATCCAACCAAGACTTCAGTTACTGGAAGGTCCATGGTCATGCTCCTTTTGTCCTAATGGTGATTATCAGGATGACCAGAGCACTTTTAATGGGAAAACCAGGTGTGAAAATAGATTGAAACAGGCTCAGATAATCTTCCTCTTAATATGATATGCAGAGCTGTAGGGCAATCTTCCATGCTAGGATTGCCAGGCATCCTGTTATGGCAGGAGGCCTTCCAACAGCAACCCTCATTGCTGCTCCAAGCTAAGTTGGGATAATTTTTTTTTTTAAATGCTGGCATCACATGCACTGAGACATCACTTCCAGGGCAAACCTGGAAGTGACATCAGGTAGCTCTAGGAATAACTGAAAACTCTATGGTTTTACCATAGAGTTTCTGGAAATTCCTAGAGCTACAATAGGTATTGATTACCAGAGGCCACACAAAAAGAAAAAAAAAGTAATTTTCCTTAACTGTGTAAAAATGTTATTATATACAGTGCAAACAATTCCAGTAAAGTGTAACAGTTTCTGAATATGACATGCGAATTCTACGTTTGCTGTCCCTTTAAAATTTTGGCTGTGCATATAAGTGGGCACAGTTCTCATTTATAGAATCATAGAATAACAGAGTTGGAAGGGGTCACACAGGCCATCTAGTCCAACCCCCTGCTCAATGCAGGATCAGCCTAGAGCATCCCTGACAAGTGTTTGTCCAGCCGCTGCTTAAAGATTGCCAGTGAGGGCGAGCTCACCATCTCCCTAGGCAGCTGATTCCACTGTTGCACAACTCTTACTGTAAAAAAGTTTTTCCTAATATCCAGCCTGTACCTTCCTGCCCTTAATTTAAACCCATTATTGCAAGTCCTATCCTCTGCTGCCAACAGGAACAGCTCCCTCCTGTAAGTGACAGCCCTTCAAATACTTAAAGAGAGCAATCATGTCCCCCCTTAACCTCCTCTTCTCCAGACTAAACATTCCCAAGTCCCTCAGCCTTTCCTCATAGGACTGGGTCTCCAGGCCCCTGATCATCCTCATCGCTGTCCTCTGCACCCACTCCATTCTGTCCACATCCTTTTTGAAGTGAGGCCTCCAGAACTGCACACAATACTCCAAGTGCAGCCTGACCAATGCAGTATATGGCGGGACTATGACATCTTGCGATTTGGATGTTATGCCTCTGTTGATACACCCCAAGATCACATTAGCCTTTTTTGTTGCTGCATCACACTGGTTGCACATATTTAACTTTCGGTCCACCCTTACTCCAAGATCTTGTTCACACACACTGCTGCTCAGAAGTATATCCCCCATCCAGTATGCATGTTCCTCATTTTTGTTACCCAGATGTAGAACTCAGCACTTATCCTTGTTAAATTGCATCTTGTTCTAATCCGCCCACTTTTCCAGTGTGTTCAGATCTCGTTGAATTCTATCTCTGTCTTCTGGTGTCCTTCTTCCTGCTCCTCCCAATTTGGTGTCATCTGCAAATTTAATGAGTAGCCCCTCCACACCCTCATCCAGATCATTTATAAAAATATTGAAAAGTATTCCAAAATATAAGGACAAATGGACTCACGTTCTAGCTGTATGTAAAGAAGCAAGCAGTGGCTCATGAAAGTCTTTAAGGTGCTACTGGACTCTTGCTCTTTTCTGCTGACACAGGTGAAAATGTTACAATGGGCACTGCACTAGTTATGCCCATTTTGGCACAGCATCTTATAGGATAAGAGGGTAAAATGTTTAAATTAAAGTGCATATTTGCCTTTTAAAAGATGTATCTTTGAAATTGTGGTGTGGTAGCCTATAGTACTGATTTAACTGGTTGCAGAGTTTGGTGGGACTTGCATTTGGCTGCCTCATAGCCTGCTGCCTCATGAAAGACAAAAATACTATCTAGTGTCTGATACTTTTGGAAGCAGAGGACTATGCAATGTTCCTTCGGGGGGGGGGGGGGAGGTAATAGAGCCAGCAAGGCTGGATGGATCAATTTCTGTAGCCTTCCTTTAGTATGATCCACAGCTGTCTGTCTGTCTTCCTAGAATGCTACTCTTTGTTCCTCCCAGTTAATTTCCTTCTTAAAAAATCAACAAGCCTCATGTAAACTTAATCTACAGTAGCGTTGAGAGATACCTGGTTTTGGGGGCGGAGCCTGGGGATGGTGGGATTTGGGGAGAGAAGGGACCTCAGTGGGGTATAATGCCATAGAGTCCACCTTCCAAAGCAGTCATTTTCTCCAGGGGAATTGATATCTGTAACCTTAAAAACCCGATATAATAGCAGGAGATCTCCAGCTATCACGTGGAGACTGGCAGTGCTACCACAGTGCAAACCAAGCTCTAATGCTAACAGATACAAGGCTGTTTTCCAGCTTTAAAATTATCTAATGGTAACTACTATTTAGAAAGCATGCCCTGTGCAGTTAGGATTTTTCAGAGTAGCAGTAACCAAACTCAGTGTTTACAATTACTGCATCGAACATTCCTGCCTAGTTCTATCTGGCTTTTAGTTCTCTTTCACGGTAGTGTTTCCAAATACAGCTAAACCTTGTGTAACCCTCACAGAGAAACCTGCAGTCAACAGGATCTCACGGTCTGGTATTTATAGTAAGTTGTTAATGGATATGGTCTCTGCAAGAAACACAGATCATTTTCCAACACATCGAGTCTAGCACTTAGTTTTAGCGCTTCCTTGGAGTATGATATCTCTGTTTCAAACATAGAGGAAAGGTGAGAATACTTTATTTTATTGTCAGGTTTTCAATCATTTTCATTAAAATGTTTGCTGTAAGCTATCCCCAAAAGCAAAAAAAAAAAAGATTGTAAAAGTATACATGTACTGGTAGCATTTTATTAATTGTATTTCAGCTGTAATACAGGTCTACTTGTTTATATGCTTAATTTACTCTATATAATAATAATATTCTATAGAGCAATATATTTAGTACTGAGATAAATTTGTAATTAAATTTGTCTGTAATACATTGCTAGGTTTAAAATATTTGCAATACATTTTCAGTGCCATACTAAGCCGACCTGCACCCTTCTAAATTGATTGAAGTCAATGGGCTTAGAAAGTAAGTGCATTTATTTATTTATTTGGTTAGGTTTTTATCCTGCCCTCCTGGCCAAGGCCAGCTCAGGGCGGCTTACAAACAGATAAAATCCAAAATACATATATAAAATAAATACATCAAAATACTATGTTAAAACCAGACAGTACAATAAAATGCTAGTCTTATGCATCGGTGCTGTTGGTCTGCTTCCGATGACATACATCAATTTAGGATTGCACTGAAACTTCTGTGAGTTATATGTGAACAAGGACAGTCCTGGAGCTATGTTTTGAGGGGGAACGTTGGCTGAATAACATGGGGGGGGGGGTGCGAAATCACAGTGTTTGCAATGTGCAGAGTAAATGCTTATGTTTCTACAAGTAACCAGATCCGTACAGCAGATGTCAGCGCTTGTCTAACAGTAATCAAATCCCAGTTTTGTTGGCAGATGTTAAGTAGTAATATTTATTCATGGGGTTAAATTTTGGGGAGTTTTACTCTGGAATTGTGCCCCCCTGGGCTTTGATAAGTTTATGTCCTGGATACAGTAGAGAATAGGGTGTACAGGGCAGTGACAACTGAGAAAAGTGGAAGAGGGTTGGATTTTATACCTAAGAAAAGCAATGTGCTGTTTAAAATTAATGTTTTAAGTTTATAGAAGAACAGGTCCATTTAAGAATGGCAGTTTTTATTTAAGCAAGAGTTGATTTCTCTGTCTCTGTCTTTCTCTAAAATGTTTTATTTCATTTCTGTTCATCAGCCTTGCATTTCTTGCCTTACCAAGTCAGAAGTAAAAGACTGATGAACAATGATTTGTGAAGATAGAAATAAATGTGTTTAACCTGTCCTGCCATTTCACAATCTTCCAGTTTTACACGGAATTTTGATATTCTCCATCATGATTTATTTATTTATTTATTTTATTTGTATCCAGCCTTATCCCGCAAGCGGGCCCAGGGCAGCTCACAACACATGGTAAAACCACAATAATGCATAAAAACATCAAGTCATTTCCTTTGAATAAATATTTCAATACTTAAGTTAGTACCTGGCAGCAGCTTAATAATATCTGACCGCAATACATGCTGCAACAATGCCAGGGGGGTGTATTTCTCTGGCACCAAGTTAGTATAGGCAGTACAGTTGAGGCAGATTGAGCAGATTAAGCAAGGAAGGCCACCTCATCTGAAAGCCTGGTGGGACAGTTCCATTTTGCAGGCCCTGTGGAATGGTAATAAATCCCACAGAGCCCTGATCTCAACTGGGAGCATATTCCACCTGTCAGATGAAGTAAGGTGGATGTCCTTTAGACCGGGGACTACCAAGTGGTGCTGCTCAGAAGAGTGCAAGACTTTCCGGGGCACATACAGGGAGAGATGGTCCCCTAGGTATGTTGGTCCTTGGCCACATAGGGCCTTAAAGGTTAGTACCATCACCTTGAATCTGATCCAATACCCAACCAACAACCAATGCAGTTGGAGCAGCACTGGCTGAATGTGCGTCTGCATAGATGTCCCAGCCAGTAGATGCGCTGCTGCATTTTGTACCCACTGAAGCTTCCGGGTCAGATTGAAGGGTAGGCCCATGTAGAGCGAGTTTCAGCAATCTAACCTGGAAGTGACCATTGCATGGATCACTGTTGCCAGGTTATGAGGAGAGAGAGTGTGTGTGTAACAATGGTTTATTGTGCCTAGGCCTTTTCTAAATCCTGCTTGATGGGGAGAGAGATAGGAAACCAGTTGCCTGACCAGCTGGAGATGGTAAAAGGTTGACCTGTCAACACTGGTGACCAGGGCCTCTATAGAAAGGGAGGCATCCAGAGTCACCCCTAAACTCCTCACCATTGGTGCCAGCATCAGTGGCAGCCCACCAATGGTTAGGAGTTGGATTCCTGGGATTGCCAGGTCCCCTGGTCAGTCTGGTGGAGGGATTTGGGGGGCGTTCCAGATGTGGGTGAGGATGCCCCAAGCCATGGCCACCTGCAGCCACCTCCCTGTTAAAAGTTATAAAGGGCTTCAACTGATTGGGCGAGCACATGGCCTGCTGACCAGCTGGAGGGCCCTTTAAATCTTTTAGCAGGGGGGGAGAGGGGCTGTAGCCAAGATTGTAGGCCTTTTGTTGAGGACAGCAATGGGGCACTCTCAATCATTTCCCCATCCTTCAAAACCCCTCCCCCCAGGCAGGCTGGGGAGGTGAATTTTCCCCACCATTTTATACTTGTACACGTATACTGTTTTATCTATTGATGCCTATTGGCTGGTTTTAATTTAGATTTTAAATTGAGAACTTGTAGATATCATCTTGTTGTAAGCCGCCCCAAGCCCTACTATAGGGAAGGGCGGCCTACAATTGGACATATCTGCCACTGAATAGACAATCAAAATGAAGCTAAAATAGTTAATATATTAACTGTTGTTTAAATCTCTGCTTTTGTTGTCTAGAAAATACAATATGACACTTTATTATTGCTTTATTTATTAAAACATGTATATCTTGCCTTTCTTACTGTAAACGACAACCCAGATTGATTTACAATTATGTACTTCTTTCTGTCAATTAGCTACTGATACTTCTTGAAACTTAGAAGAAATTGGATTCCAAGGACAGTTATTTATTCCCACCTGGTTTTGTGAGCTGAGCTATGTGGTTTTAACATGTACCACACTGCAAATGCATACGATGATTTTGATGATGATATTCCTACTCAGTATGTCATTCAACAAAGTTTGCAGGATGTGCATAAGAGTGAGACGGTGACCGCAGCAGAGAACGACAGGTATGGACATCATTCTGGTGATGTCGGCTGTGAAACATTTGGATAAGAAGTCCATGTTTCCTTTTAAACCCTGGAACTAGCTGCTGTGAACTGTCTGCTATGTGTACTTTTCTCCATTTTGTATGTTTGATGAGGTGAATAGTTGTGGTCATCATAATAGTGTTGGAAATAATCCACAAACAACTTGTTAACTCCTTATTTGTGTGCTGAATTTTACCAACTGCTTTAATCCAATCTTAGCTATATTTATCGCTCAGTCACTTATAGAGCTGCCAAGTCAGCCCGGGGGGTAGGGGATCCCCCGCTAAAGGGGTTCCTGATCCGCCGGCCAGCATTTGGCCAGCAGGGGGAACCCACCCCCGAAGTTGTCCAGCGAGGACAACGTGATAACATCACCGGAAGTGACGTCAGCACGTTGAGGGCGTTGCCAGGGCGACACTAGGGAGGAAGCTGGGCATATTTATGATGGTACAGCATCAAGCACTATATGTGTCATGATCTGTGCCTAGGGTTGCCAGCCTCCAGGTGGGGCCTGGGGATCTCCCATTTTTACAACTGCTCTCCAGCTGACAGAGATCAGCTCCCCTGGAGAAAATGGCTGCTTTGAAGGGTAGAGTCTATTGCATTGTACCATGCTGAGGCCCCTCCCCTCCCCAAACCCCGCCCTCTCCTGATCCACCCCCAAAGTCTCCAGGTATTTTCCAACCCAGACTTGGCAACCCTATCTGTGCCTGCTCTGGAAGACAGGCCTAGTGTGGCCTAGGCACAGGAGGGACCAGTGTGAGAGTAGAAAGCTGACAGCCTGCAATCCCCATAATGCTTAGCAATGGGGGTAACCAATGGGAGTTCAGGGATTGTGTGAGGAGGCTGAACTTAAGCTTTGTGAACTGTTAACCAGCGTTCTTTTCTTTACTGCGGCCTTTTCTCACTTAGAGTCAAGCTGAGGGGACAGTCTGGGCTGGGAGAAAGATCCCTCACTTGGGACAGAGTGAGTGCAGGCACATGCCTGGTATAAGGGCAGTGAGCCTTGAAGTACTAAACAGTCAAGTAAAATAGTTAGTTGCGTTGGATTCATTTATTTTGCCTTTAAACACTTATTGATTTTAATGCACCGTGTCTTGTTTTCCCTGCCCCAGTATTGCATTAATAATCCCTTTTGTTTTAGTGTTCCCTGCCTGGTCATCAAGCCTATGTTTCTTGGCATAAAAGGGGCATTTGGCTGGGCTTGGGAGGGTACCCTGGGCCTTCTCAAGAGACCCTAAGTCCAGGGTGGTGGCAGCAGAAGGTGGCAACCTGCAGGAGTCATGACAATATGTAACACAGATCAATCTATTTAAACACAGTATATGATGTGCATAATAAAGTACTATGGAAAAAATACGTTACAAAATCTACAAGTCTGCAAGTTTACACATTGCAAAAATAGTATAATCTAATGTCCTATTATTTTGCAGCCGCAAAGCTCAAAGTGGGGCATGATGTCCCCATATGGCTCCTGTACCCTGCTTTTCTTTAGTGCTGGTGTAAGATTGTTACTATCTACTTTTGTTTATTTTGGTTTTTCTCAAATTGAAGGAAAATTGACACCGAGTGTTCTGGCTCTTGGTATCTTATTGAAAAAATACTCTACATTGATTGCTGGACCCAAAGCCTTCCAACCTCAAGCATGTTTACTTGGAAGATGGTACCAAAGATTTCCCTGGAACAGTGACAATACTGGAGTGTTTCACAAGGCTTCTACCATTTCAAGCCACTTGGCTCCATTTAAGAGACTTCCGAAAGGCTGCAAAGCTTAGTTGGACCTATTTATTTCATACTTGTTGTTTGTTACCTTTACAGTAACAGCTACTCTTCTCCTTCCATCCTGTTTGCAAGACCGAAATAACTGCAGCTAAATGTTATTAGATGCTCTGGAGATAATTGATCAATCAAGCCCAGAGAGATATAAATTAGAAATTAATGAAAATAATTATTTGACTCTTAATGAGACCAGACACTGATGGAGAAGCTTTCAGTAATCTTCCTAGGAAAAATAAATGGTGTGGCAAACTTCCACAGTATATAACCAGAACCAAGAGATCAACCATCAGTAAATATAAATAGTACTAGCTGTATTCTGAGCACATTAAAACGCCTTCCTCATTAGAAAATGTAATTAATTTTTCCACTTGAATCAATTTTTCCATGTTGGAATTATAATTTATGGGGGGGAATAATTATTTTATCGTTAATTTTAATTATTCTTTGTTCTCATTGTAGATTTTATTTTGCTACAAGTGCAAATCACAGAAAGATAATCACTGCCATTAGGACAGTTAAGTATCTGTTTTGGATTCTGTCTGGGATTAAGTGGGGTTTCAGACACATCACTCAGATCTTGTACTGAGCAGCTTAAATTAATCAATTGCACTGAGTTAGAGTTGCCTCCTCTTGGAAGGCACAAATCTAAACAAGGCAGGCCAAGACTGCATAGGGCCCTCTGGCCCATGGAGGGATTAATAGGTGGAGCTCAGTGGGGCCTAAGAATAGAGCCATGGCGCCACGTCCAAAACTGAACATTCAAAAGGTGGAACCTAGGGGTTAAAGAGAGGAGCAAATACTAATCTATCTAAGGAGTACAGTGCCCTCTTTCCTCTCCCCCATGTCTTTCTCATTTCTTTCTAACTGGCTGAGGAAATACCAGGTAAGAAAAGAAGCAGAAAAGGCAACCAAAGACAGCTGCAGTGTTTAGAGAAGATGCTTTAGAAGTACAAAAAGGACTGGGATGAAAATGTAAGTTAAAATTGGCTGCAAAGTAAGGCTTGCAAAGGTATGATATGGCAAGTTCCATTACCTTAAAGGTCACTAAACAAAAACTGGTGTATTTACTACTCCCTCCATTTTTTAAATATAAAAAATGGCTGGCATCTTCCAACTCTTCCGTTTATTCTCCTTCTCCTCAGACTTTTTACTTCCTCCCCCATACCCACGAGGCAATCACAGTCCAGAAATTGGAGAAAACTGTAATTTTCACTACTTGATATTTCTAAAATTAATGTATTAATACCAGGGCTTTTTTTGTAGAAGAAGCCCAGCAGGAACTCATTAGCATACTAGGCCACACCAAACAGCAGAAACTCATTAACATATTAGGCCACATCCTGGACAGTGCAGCTTCCTCCCAGGAACGGCTTCCCCAGGTGGTCCGTGGCTGCAGGGTTCCTGAGGAACCCGAGGAGGGGAGGCAGTTTAAACTGCCTTCCCTCCCTAGATCAGCTTGGCTTCCCCAGGTGCCCCACAGCTTGCGAGGCACCTGGGGAACCCAAGGAGTGGGGAGGCTGTAGGCGTGGCCAACTTGGAAGCCAGCCGGAACTCCGTTCCTGTGCGTTCCTGCCCAAAAATAGCCCTGATTAATACTAATACTGTTTGTATTCATTTTATAGTTTTAATGTTTTTACAGTGTTGTACATGGCCCAGAGCCCTACAATAGTAAGGATTGGGTGATTCATAAATGTATTAAATAATAATAAAATAAGATATAAAACTAATCTGGCAACCAGCCAAAGCAGGGGAGGAAATGGTTGTGGCAGTGGAAAATGGTCCAGTTAGCAACCCTACATTAAGCACTGTCTTATTCTGAAATTTTGTGCACTTAACAGGTGAAGAAGAGACTTTGCTTAAGTTGATAAGCCACAGTTCTGCTTTTCAGGAACAAGATGGACACGGCTGCCTTCCTTTACATGAAGCTGCAGCCCAACTGAACAAACGTATCCTAGAAATAACTCTGAAAGGTAAAGCCTTCATGTGTTCTGAGCATCTTTATGAAACCCACCTTGCATGCTCACTTGGTATTGAAACAGTTGTCCCTTTTTCATGATCATCTTTCAGCTTCAGACCCCACTGTGTGGCAACAGACAAATGTGAAAGGAGAGACTCCTCTCTTCGTAGCAGTGGATAAATGTCTTGTGGAAAATGTCCATTTTCTGCTAATCAATGGCTTTAATCCTGATATTAAGAATGAAGATGGAGACTCTCCCTTATTTATAGGTAAACAAAGTTCTAAAGTTCTATTCCTGTTTCCAGAGTGAACAGATTTAGGATAAAATAATGTTGCACAAATGTCATGCCTGGAATTGAGCCAGAAGACATTTCCAAGCATCCCACTGGTTTGCCTGCTTGCATCTCTAGGATCGGAGCTCAGTCATGTGCCTCTCTGGGACTGGGTGCCAGTGCCTCTTCTGATGGGGTTAGCTGACAATATTACAGGAGTTCCATTGACCAGGAGGAGCCTGTCCTTTTGCAAAGGAGAGCATGATGTAGTTAGGTTTCCTGGAGTCCCAGATAATCTTGCAGTGCTTAGTCAGATTGGCTTTTTTTGCTGCCAGTATTAAAAATCCTGTGGTGGATCCAGCTATAATGCTCAGCAAAATGTAAAACCTTTCTCCCAAGTAAGGCTGGAGGAAGGTGTCCAGCTTTGCTGAGAAGAATGGCTGGATCCACCCCACTTTTTCTGGGTCAGGTCTGCTGGTTGCCCATCAAGAACAACTCTCACCAGTAGCTTCCTCCCATTTCTTGAGCCCTGTTCAAGTTGATACATGGTGCTCTTCATTTGGGTGGTTATTGTCCCTTTTATCTTGCAGAAGGAAAACAAAAGACCAAGGGGAGTTTGGGGGTCTCTGGCGAGCCCTATACAAGTAGGAAGATCCTGTGGCAGTAACTGGTAAATCAAATAGGCCGGTCACTTGGTTCTAACTTTAGCCCTTTGCAGTGCTGTATGACCTTTTCCTGTTTTATAAATAACATGATAGACATATATACAAAGGCTTATCCTGGTCTGATTTCACGGTCAGAAGAGGTACCTCATTTAAACGCCTTTTAAACAAATCATTTAAATGCTGCTCTTTCAAATCTATTTTTCCACAGCTGTTCAACAGGACTCATATGAAATTGCCTCCTTGCTGATTCAATTTGGTGCCAACGTCAATCTGCAGTGTGTCAACAAGAGGACAGCTTTACATGAGGCAGCCAAGCTTGGCAGAAAAGGCATGGTGGAATTTCTGCTTTGGTCTAAAGCAGATCCTGATCCACGGAGTTCATATGGCCTCACTCCTCTAGCACTGGCAGCCCAGAATGGGCATACAGACATTCTGGAAATCTTACTGCGCAAAGGTGAGAACATGTACAGGATAACTTGAAAGTGTAATGCATGCCCTAGCCTTAATTCGGAACACTCTGAGTTGCTGGTTGTTAGAACAGTACAAGTGGGGGACTTGCAGGGGGTATTGTATTTTCCAGGGCTTTTTGTAGGAAAAGCCCAGCAGGAACTCATTAGCATAATAGGCCACACCCAACAGTAGAATCTCATTAGCATATTAGGCCACACCCCTGATAGCACAGCTCCTTCCCAGATTCGGCTTGCGGGGCACCTGAGGAACCCGAGGGAAGGAAGGCAGTTTCTGGATCAGCTTCCCCAGGTGCCCCGCAACTCTGGGGTGCCTGGGGAACCCATGGAGGGGAGGCAGTTTAAACTACCTTCCCTCCCTGGATTGGCTTGGTTTCCTCAGGTGCCCCATGGCTTGCGAGGCACCTGGGGAACCCGGGGGGGGGAGGCTGTAGATGTGGCCAACTCGGAAGCCAGTCGGAACTTTGTTCCTGTGCGTTCCTGCCCAAAAATATCCCTGGTATTTTCCCCTTCCACTATTTCCTCTTTTCTTTCCTTGAAAACCCCCATAATCTTTCCACTTTTCCCTTCCCATCCACCAGTCAACCTCTTATCTGCCTTCCTGACTTCAACTCTCCTGCCTTTCCTCCTCCTGGTATTCCCTGCTGGGGAAAATTCTGGCCACATCACGTAGTGCCAAGCCCAGCTGCACGGTGGAAAACCCTCAAGGATTTGTGGGGGGCAACTCATTTTCCCATGTATCCTCTTCCCCATACTATTTCTTCTTTCCCTCCTCTTGGCAGCTCCCCATAATCATCCCCCCTTTCCCTGCTTCTTTCTTTCTTTCTCACATACCAACCTACGTACCTTTTATCGGTCCCCTATCTTCAACTATATTTATTATTTAACCTCCTTTACTTCCTCCACAATGGGGACCCAAAGCAGCTGACACAGAATAATAAAACCACAGAACCACAGAGTTGGAAGGGGCCATACAGGCCATCTAGTCCAACCCCCTGCTCAATGCAGGACCAGCCTAGAGCATTCCTGACAAGTGTTCGTCCAGCTGCTGTTTAAAGACTGCCAGTGAGGGGGAGGTCACCGGCTCCTTAGGCAGCTGATTTCACTACTGAACATCATTCTCCTCTCATTCATTTTATCCTTAAAACAATCTTGTGCAGTAGGTTAAGCTGAAAATGTGTTAATAGTAGGAAGGGGGAAATGGTACTTTTCCTCACTGGGAAACTCCCTCAGACTCAGGGTTTCCTAGAAGTACTTTAGCAACCAGCAGCCATCCTTTAGGACCACCTGAGAATATCTAGACACCCACTGGGAAGGTAGTCTTCCAGCAGAGCAATAACAAAGTACCATGTAACCAGCCCAGAGAGAGATTACAGAAGCCTCCATTGCTCATCTTATTTTTTCCATCTAAGAGTTGGCTGGTAATCTCTCTCTCTCTCTCTCCTTTCGTGCCTAAAAGAGACTTTCATTACACCTTGATTGTTTGATCCTAGCATACTTTCAAGCAAGGAAGACAGAGTAAAGGGCGGATGACCAGTGGTTCAGAGGGGGTATAAAACAGAATGAGCATCAAAGATGCAGTTTGTTTTTCTATTCTACCTCTGTCCCAGGGGCCGAGGTGGATTACAATAAAAACAAAGACATCCTATACATACAGGCTAGAATGAACAGACTAAAACCCACAAATAACCCGTCTTGAGCACATACTGGACCAAGTTACATTTAAAGGCCTTTTAAATAGGTCAGTCTTGCAGAGGTGCAGGAAACCCATCCAAGCTCCTCTCACATCCCCCGGAAGTCATTCCACAGAATCAGTGCTGCCACAGAAAGGTCCTGGGCAGGTGAAGTCTGGCATGAAGGACGTTACCAAAAATGGGCCTTTAGTAGTAGAATGTAATTGCCACTGGGAGGTGTACAGGGAAAATGGTTTTGTTAATGTATAAGAGCCCCAGGCCATGAAATGCTTTAAAGGTGAGAACCAACACTTTGAATTGTGCTTTGAAACAAATGGGTGGGTTGAGCAAATCCATGATTCACAGAGTAGATGTAATATGTATGTTTTTATTGGCTTAACAAGCAATCAAACCACAGCCCACAGAATTTTGCACCAGCTGAAGTTTCCTAGTAGTCTTCAAAGGAGCATGCAGCATATTACAAGAGCTTTGCTAGGCTTCTTGATTTTTGCTGGGTAACGGCTTTTTATCTTTGGCACATTACAATAGTTCAGTCTCAAGGGATGTAGTTCACCATGGACATGCTGGTTGAGTCTGTTTTACGGAGCAGAGTTACTTTTAGGTATGGAAAAAGCTTTCTGAGTGGCATGACAGCAGCATCAGGGACCTTCCAGAAAGTATATGTTGCATCAAGGGGAAGTGAATGAACAGCAGCATTATGACAAAGGAGCTGTTAGGTATTGGTTAAAATTGTGGAACAGTTGTTTTTTAAAAGGCCTTACAAAGGATGTTGTACTTTGTAGAACGTGCTGTATCAGTTTATCAGAAGAAAAGCAGGTTTGCCTGGGGCAAAAGAGCAGGACAAATGGGGTGTGTGGTGAGTTGCTGTTGGTGCACTTTTCTCAGGAGTTCTCCTTCTGCAATATTCCAGCAGAGATCCAGCCAAGATTTTCCAGTGGAAAAAATATTCAGTTTACACCACCAAAGCTCTTAATGAAAGAGCTAGAATTCACCATACTACTCTGACCTGGATAGCCCAGGCAAGTCCGATCTCATCAGAACTCAGAAGCTAAGCAAGGCCGGCCCTGGCTAGTATTGGGATGGGAGACCTCCAAGGGTTGTGATGCAGAGGCATGCAATGGCAAGCCAGCTCTGAATGTCCCTTGCCTTCAAGCTCCACTAGGGGTCGCCAGAAGTCAGCTTGGCTTGATGACAAAAAGTGTGTGTGTGGGGGGGAGAATACAGCAGAACTTTCATGTTTCCTCTCAGTGTATATTTATTTAGTTTATGGTGCTGTTTTCCTCTTAGGTGCCAATGTTCTTTCCCAGGCATCAGATTCTGCATCTATATTATTTGAAGCTGCTGGAGGAGGAAATCCAGATTCTGTCTCGCTTCTCCTAGATTATGGGGCTGATGTCAATGTACCAAAGCATTCGGGTCACCTGCCTATCCACAGAGCTGCTTATAGAGGACACTTATTGTGAGTTAGAAAATATGGACTCAATTTTTGAGCTTTGCAAATATAAATTGGAGTGGGAGGTGGCGGCAAAACAGAAAGGAAAGTCTTGGTAGTAACTTAGTCTTGCAATTTGTCATATATGTTAAGAAATCAACAATGCCTTGCCAATAAATAGCTTGCCAGATCCCCTCCCCAAGTTTCCCAGTGACACACAACTGCAAGTTTGTTGTAATCAGTATGAACAAACTAGAATTCCTGTGTGAAAGCACAACACAGCTGCATATTTTCCGATGCATCATGGTTTCATTTTGCTCCTCTCTAGAGTTTTACAGATTTTGGTTCCTGTGACAGATTACTCTACCATAAAGGAGAGTGGAATCAGTCCAGTTCACTCAGCAGCCGCAGGAGGCCATCCTCAGTGCCTTGAGTTCCTTCTCAAATCTGGATTTGATGCCAATTTCATGTTGCATCAGAGAGTCCGCAAAGGATACGATGATGAAAGGAAGTCAGCTTTGTATTTTGCTGTCTCTAATGGGGATATTAACTCCGCTCGGATGCTCCTGGAAGCTGGAGCCTTACCCAACCAAGACCCTGTTAACTGTCTCCAGGTGGCCTTAAGAATGGGCAACTACGAGCTTGTGAGCCTCCTTCTTCGCCATGGGGCCAACGTGAACTACTACTGTAGGGTTAATACAACACATTTCCCATCAGCTCTGCAGTACGCACTGAAAGATGAAGTCATGTTAAGAATGTTGCTGAATTATGGGTATGATGTCGACCGTTGCTTTGACTGTTCTCACGGAGACAAGCATTCCCAGTACATGTTTGAAGGATGGACCTCTACAGTTATTAAAGACAATATGGTAAGTACTCCAGATGGATTATCTCTTCCATACTCAGCCACTTGCTTCCCTTCTGGCTGTTTCTACCAGTTTTCCTCAAAAACCAGAAGCAAACTTGACTAGTGGGATGAAACCTTCCAAAAAATATAAGGGCGCAGTTGCAGGGGAAACACTGGCAGGCAGGCGGGCTGAGTAGCCCCATCTGCTCTATTCTCCCTTGTATAAACCCCAGCCTGCTATTTGTGTTGCAAAGGAAGCACAGGATTAGGAATTAGGATTAAGTCTTTCTTGTAACATCTGTTTTTGTAAAATGATACACACTTAAAGAGTAAATGGCAACTATCTGTTTTGATAGTTTTACTACATTGTACTGCTGGTGTCTGACTTTCACTAAAGGAATTTTGCTTTGTGGATTAGGCTCAGAGTTCTCTGCGGGAATCTGCATAATATAAAATATTGAATTCTGTGGTCTTAGAAAAACTCTTATTTTTCTCTCTCAGTTCTGTGAAGTGATAACTCTAGCATGGTTAAAGCACCTCTCTGGAAAAATAGTACGTGTGATGCTAGATTATGTGGATCATATAAGACTCTGCTCTAAACTTCAGGGTGTTCTTCAAGAGCAAAAACTGTGGCCAGAAATCAATACGATTTTGAGTAAGTATCAACGATAGTTATGCTGAATAGAGAAATACATGTTTTGTAGCTCTCCAGTCACCAACGTCCTCACCTTTAGTCTAGCATTAAAAGCACTGGCTAATGTGGCTGAAAGGGTCCAGCGCAATATTTAACTAGTTTTCAATTTGTGTATGCTTGTATTTTATAAGCTGCCTTGGGCACTGTGGAAAGGTGGAATATAAATATTTTAAAGGTTATCCGTTAATAGAAAAATTCCTACCATTTGTTTAGCTCTTAAAACAGCAATTCAGATTGTAAAGTGCTTATTAACTTGATTTCCCTTGAATTATGCTATAAGCTCTTCTTGTCCTGAAAGCTTCAAAGAAGTAAAAATTTTATATCATTAAGACCCTCATCAGAATTCTACGGGGGGAAATCATTCCCATTTTACAGATGAGAATTGTTAACAGGTAGGGATTTCTACACACAAAAAATAACCCCTTATATTGTTACATTTCTTCATTTTAAGCAAACATCCGTCCCTTGAAACACCTTTGCCGTCTGAAAATTCGGAAGTGCTTAGGACGCTTGCGTTTACGTTGTCCTGTCTTCCTGACATTTCTGCCACTACCAAATCGCCTGAAAGAATACATACTCTATAAGGAATATGATCTCTATGGAGAAGGAAATCTGAAAGACAACTGCTAATTCAAGATCATAAGTTAGTTTGGGTTAATATCTTAATGTTATGTATATCTTATGTTAAATGTTTTCCCGATGCAATATTGACTGTTTTTTATGTAATGTACGCTTAAAAACTCGCTGGATATTAAAACTTAAAACCTGTTGCAGAATAAGCTCATAATAATCTCGGGCTTCAGTGAAGAACAACATTTCTGGAAGGGATTTTTGCCACTTCCCCTGCCTATTCCTCCCTCCCACACACACACACACACACGAAGTCGGGGGGGGGGGTGTCTGCTGCATGAAGAGGAATGAATTTACCATTGCTAGCTATGTAAACTGAGCACACACTCCCACAACAATGAAGGATGATTTCAGTCCTGTCTCATTACATGTTGTTCCAGATTCTCTTCAATATTTGGTGGGGAGGTGGGTACAGGGAGCTGCAGAGGGATGGAGAAAGTGGCAGAACTTGCAAATAAAGCGTCTTACAAGTGGCCACCCACTTTCTTTCTTTCCTGGCCAGGAGATACAATCATCTGTAGCACTACTCTAGCTGATATACTCTGTTCTAAATCAAACAGTTGCTTTACATTCCATCGGCTCAGAGTTGCTTGATCTGCAGATTCATCAGTTCTAAAGGGTATTCACACGCTACAGTTGCATAGAGTAATACAAGTGTGCACAGGATTGTTATTCAGCCTATCAAACTCACACAAAATTTACCAAGTGATCACAGATCTCACAGTAGAATATAAGAGGAAGAAACAAATTTATGTTTTAAATCACTACAAATGAGACATGTTTGATTACAAAGCATTTTAAAGGCTCTAAATCAAATGCACCTCATCTCTATTATATTATCTCCCCCCCATCAGTGTCATCCTTGTATCACCAGGGACACAGGGATCAACTTTTGCAGAGCAAATGCTACTCTGTCATTCTATTAAATATAAAATTAGACATCATTCCAGCTGTTATTTTTATTAAGTATAATAAGTGATTCTCTGACTATATCATATATACATGTAAGATTCTTGAATGACCAACAGTTAAAATAAGAAAGGAATTCAGGGATGTCTGAAAATTTTGGGTATGGCTAGAAACAACTGTAAACAAAATATATTCATATTATTTACTGCAGAAACTCATACACTATAGTTATAACTAAATGTTGCTGAAGTCCTCTTATTTTATTAGTATACAGATTTCAGTCTGCAATTGAAAATATCAAGTTGACAGTCATTAGAAATTATTAATACAAATATTCAGAGAAACTGTATTAGACTTAAAAACATTGCAAAAATCACAGTCACAGAACGGGACCAAACCATTACATTACTGTAAGAATTTGACCGATTTACGACATTATAAAAATCACTCAAGTTAATTTTACAAACTTCTTGCCTTGCTTGTAGTTATGCAAAGTTATTTCTTTAAATGACAATTTGGATTACTTTTTCTCTGAAATGAGGGCACATTTTTAACTTAATTTATTGTTTGATTAATATATTTGCAGGGTGTCTAAAACATGGCCACAAATAGTGATTAAAACTGGAAGGACAAGAAAAAATTGATCAGGTTTTGTGTGTGTGTATCATGTGCAAACAAGAAACAGCAATGCCTGGACTAGATTAGGAAAGAAAGGAAAGCTTGCAAGGTAAAAAAAAAGGAAGCTTGGTAGGAATTTTTTCTGCTATGCACTTTCCAGGATGGGTAGGCGCAGAAATACACATTTTTTAAAAAAAGATGTTTCTCACTGCTAAATCTCTCATTTCCTTCGTCAATTTATTACTAAAATTGGATCGATACTACTTTACAAAAATGCATGGTAACAGAAGTGCTCAACTCTTCAGCTGCTTTAAAGCACTGATGTAGTAGGAGGGGGAAAAACCTTAATATATTGTTAAAATACAATGGAATATTACTTTCATTAATACCAGAACATTTCACATACAACAGTTTTTCTACATGAAGAATCTCTTGGTAAGAAAATACATATTTACTATACAGCATTAAATATGGCACAAGTGGTTCTGTACCATCAGTGTTATCAATCAGGCAATCAAATTACACGCTTGTCTATTCAGAGACTGGGCTGCATCCTGCATTTCCCTCCCGCAGCAGTCCTTTCCAACCCCCTTCCAGAGCTGCTCTGACCGAAGTGGTAGAAAAGGTGTTTTGAAAACCCCGTCCTCACCAAAGCCTCGCTACATGCTTGGCTGTTAGACCCTGAAAATAAACTTCCCCAAGGTCAGAAGAGACTGTCGGGGAAGAAGAATGCAGTAAAGACGGTTGCCAGCAACATCCACTGATGGATTCAATCCACTATATCCAACAGAAAAATAAATGTAGAAAGTACGTGCTCAGGTTTTACATATTTTTCTAACAAGAGATGGAAAACCTCAGCCCTACTTCCAGGACTAGATTTATTAAAATGTCCCCTGATATACAAGCCATTAATCAATATGGTGGCACATTTATACTTTTTTTTTTAGCCACAGAAACCAGGTATATTCTCGTTCTACACGCACTCATAATGGTTATGGCATATGCATATGTTAACTTCCCACTAGCTTAATGTTTCCAAAGACAAAGTTTGAGTATGCAAATAAGTGACAGACTCCAACTCCAGGAAAAGCAAATGTGCAAGCCCTTTTTAAACTGATCTGGCAATTGGTAGAGGGGTAAAACCCATCAGCTTTATTATTGAAGAAATATAGGTATTATGCACATTATAATACAGTGTATGAACATAACATCTTTACATATATATATACACACATACACAAAGATTGCAGGCAACAACTGGCAGAGGTTAATCTGAAAACAGAAGGCCAAGCATTGTCTATCATAGAAACTGATTATTCACTTCAACACAAATTTAAAATTCACACAGTGTAACATTATATATGGCTTTATTAAACTAAAAATGGTGATATAATTATGAAGGGTTTTGCCAATTTATAAAGTAAGCTGCCCCGAAATATAAAACAAAGGTTAGTATTCCTTTACCCCAAGTAAATGAAGCAGCATTAAATGTATTTCATCAGCATTATGCATGACTTGATACTTGCAGACTCTCATGGTGGTGGTGGAAGGAGAAGAAACTGCTAGCAGCTGCACCCCCTAAATTTATTGGTGCCCTATCCAGCCCCTTTTGATAGATATTCATACAGCTTCTTGGCAAACAATATTGGAGTTCTATGGGAGAACTTCCTCCACAGGTCTTAGGAGTGGGTAGCATAATAGGTCCTTCAAAAGGTCTCAGGTATCTAGTGACTCATGATGCATTTTTGTTTCTTCCTTTAGAGTGGTTTTCCCCCCCATTTCAGCTACAAAAAGTAAGGTTTATCAAGGCAGTTTTCTAAGCAATCCTTACAGCACTTTTTTAAAAAAAGGTAACCCTGCTTGGATGAAAGGGATGTGCATAACTAAATTATAGGACATAGGCTTCCTTTGTTCACATTATAAATGATACAGAACACAGGAGACTAAACATTGCCCTCAACTATTCTGAACAGCTTCCATTTTACAGACTGCTTTTAATGAAATGAATGGCTCAATCATTTGGGATGTATGACTTTATAATTTCTAGTCATTAATGTATGGTGGAGTCAGAAGCGGACTTTCCTAGTTACTGTAAATTAGTACAATATAAAAGCTAACCGTTTGTATTAAGAGTCCTCTGGTGCAGGAGGAAAATGCTGACATCTGATGTTACTTTTTTCTAAATAAAAACAGAGCTCCACCTGCTCTTCACAGCAGTTCAGCAGATTTATGCATGCTACGCAAACACTTATGTGGCACGCCAAGCTGTTTAGTAAAGTTGTCCTGCAAAATAGCTGTCAACAAAATTAGACAACTGTATATCTAATTTCAATTCACATATCTCGACAGTTAGTTTATAAATTCTTTGCGCAAACAGTTCTATCAACATTCTCAAACCTAACTCCAAAGATCTACTAAATGCCAGTAATGCATTGCAAGCTCATTGTCAATTACTTGAACACACACATACCATTCTCATGTTTAAATGGAAACATTTGTTACATGGACAGTTACATCCACTCCAATTGCTAACCTGCATTAGTTTTGCAGTCACCATTCAAGGAAGTCACCAAAAATATGTTGAGACGCTGAGGCCAATAACATCCCTTGCAATTTCAAATAAAAGGGATGAAAATAATTTAATTTAAAACACTATTGTGATTTTTCTGGTTTTGCAGTATTTGTTTCCCTCCAGCCATTTATCCTCAGAATCATTTAGCAGCAATTAGCGTGATACCTATTTAAAGCACATTTTGAACATGAAGAGAAAACCCATACTTAATTTATGCCCATTTTACCTCATTAAGATCTTCCTAGTAACCAAAAAAAAGTCCATGAACTCCAATTCTGCTACAACCATTAAACATTATTCCTTACAGTATGAAAGAAAGTCTGTATCTACATTATGCAAGCGCAGGAAAAGAAAAATGAAAGTTCAAAATATGAAGTCTCATCTAATAAAGGAAACCCTCCACCTTTGTTTCTTCTGCATTCTATGCCATCTCATCTCAGACAACATGTCCAAAGACTCCCACTGAAGTCAGCTCATGCTTCAGATTCACGTTTCTTCTTCCCTTCTTCTCCCAAATCACTGTCTTCTGACTGGCTACTAAGGACGACAAATTGGCCCTCTCCAGCACTCTGATTAGACCTACTAGAAGCAGCTATTAAACGGCTTTGCTCTTCCAAGTCCTGAAAGGAAAAAAGGTATTGACTGGATACTCTCAATTTAAATCGGTTACCCAAGTATCTCTCATCATGCTGCGCACCTGAGCAGCACAACTGTTTTCAGCAGCAAAAACCTTAAATCTCCAGGTATTTCCCAACTCAGAGCTAGCAACCCTAGCCTCAGATCTACCGCCAGTCAATTTCATTGGGTCGCCCAGGGTTCTAATATTAGGAAAGACAAAGAAAGTGCTATCCATTTTCTCACCATGCATTATATTTGTAAGTCTACAGCATGTGACCAAGCCCAGATGTGTATATAGGGGTCTCTGAGTGACAGACATTTATACACACTTCCCATCAGCGTTAGTCTCCTTTTGATATAGCCTTAGGACAAATCTGTTTCCTTCATAACAGTAGTTCAAAACAAACCAATACGTGTAATGTCTTCTGAAGAAAAAACATGAACCTGAAAATTAGACACTAATGCTAACATACCTTTTCAATTTGTTTTTGTTTGCTAAGCTCCTTTTGTTGTTTCTCTTTCACCCTCTCTATTTCTTTCTGTTTCTCTGAGGTTCTGCGATCCTGATGGGAAAAAAAACATAAAGAGGGTTAATAGCTGATTAAATTCATATCATCCAATAGGTGGAGTAAGTTTACATTATAGTATGTTTTGCTAAAGTCTTACATCAAAGAAGTGATGCAAGTAGCTAACCTTTTAAGAAATGCCTGCTGATGCCCTTTGAGACTAACTGTATGCAGAAGTCTCAGAACTTGCCAAGTGACACCCCAACCAAAGTACAGAAGAAAAATAAAACCACCACACCAACCACATTTTTAGACCACATATTGCAGGCCATACAGCTAGCTTGCAAGGGATATTTTTCCCTTTCTAAAGTGCTGTGATATGTTTCTATAAATCTTTCATTATAGAGTTTAAGTTCAGAGCTGATGACATTCATGTCTAGAAACCACCACAGTACATAAGAAACCAAAGAAGCACATTCTCAAAAGACATCTTTGGATAGGGATTGTTATAAACCCAAGAAGAAGTTGCAGGAAACTTGGCTTTCCTAGGTGAGGGAAGATTAAAAACAATATCCTGTAATGGCCTAAGCAATTCTAAAACAACCCTCCCTTAAGGAGGAGGCTTAGCTAGGTGGTCTTCAGATTTCCTTTAGCTCTACAATGCTCTGATATGTGCACAAAACCTAATCATTTTATAGCCTCTGAAAATCTTACCAATTCAGCATGAAATGCAATCTGTTTTGCAAGTCCTACGGAGTCACAAATCTAAATGGGGGGGAAAATTAGAAGATACTAAGAATGATAAAGATGACCATCTTTTAATTTTTTCATTATGTGAATTCTTAAAGTTTCAGAGTGGTTCAATATACTCAAGAAATTTATTGTAGCAATACCTTTTCCCCTTCGTTGTTTGATTCAAATATATAGCAGACTGAAGTCGGTCTGCTATCTGGTCTCCCTGATGAAGTTCGAAGCACAAATCCAAAAAGGCGTTTGTTCTCCTGATGTGTAGCATACAGAGCTATATTTGGCAAAGGAAACTTTTTTACAAAAAACAAAACAAAAATGAAATTTAAAATTCATTGGATATCAGACAGTAATATACTGTAGCTTACTTCGAACTTCGAAATATACGAACTTACAAAAGAAGAAATGTAATCGCCATGAAACAGAAGTGGACTGAAATGGTTTAACATTAAGCTTGAAAGCTCAAGTGACTACTACAGTTTAATTCTGTTCGGTTGAAGAGATGTCCATTAATTTACTCCTTAAGGATAAATTACAATAGGCATATAAAACATATGACAATGCAAATTATTTTAGGCTTGACCAATACCACCACAACTACTTCAGAATATTTAAATACTCAAAAGTATTCAATAGTCTTACAAAAAACCCTCTAAGACAAGATAATACCATTACACCTTTAACAATAAGGGGAGGGGGAGGACAGCTGAGGCTCAGAAAGTGGCCCAAGATCAGCTTGTAAATTTATGGCTCAGATCTGAACCAGAGATGTCTCAGCTCATAATGATAGTCTTTGGCACACAACCTCCTACAACTGTGTACTAAAAAAGAAATACCTCATAACATTTTCTATAAGTACAACAAGCAAAGCAAAACGAATCTGGAAGTACGGATTCTTCTTGCCTCCTTTTATCTTCTGCAATCTACCCCCCCTCCCAACAACAAAAAACACCTTCTAAGGGTTTGGGAACCTTCGGGAATAAAGTGGGATGCAGCGAAGGAGGCTACAGCTCAAGTAGAAACTGCCCAATAGAGTAAACAACCTCCACACGTGCAGGCACAAAAACAAGCAAGCAGAAGTGCCTTTGGATCAAACCCCATGTTGCAGTGATGTTGCACTGAAAGTACTTCGGAATGGAGTGCCTGCTACTTCATGCTAAATTATACATAGGCTTATTTTGGGTTTATGCTGACTTTTGTCGTAGTGTATGGTTGACAAAAAGGAGAAAGCACAGGCTGCACTGGAACATCAGAATAATTTCCTAAATTTGATTGCTTTGATATTAGCAACTTACCCTGAGTCTTGTAACTTGTGTCTGTGGATCGATCAACCTAGAAGTGTTAATTTAAAAAGTTATTGTACACAGAAAAAGAACTGCATTAAATTTGATTGACAAAGAGTTTGTTAGTTTGCAAAGTACACTTACTTTAAACAGTCACATGTGACTAACAGATGTGATTCTGTCATTCTGAAAATGTTATGTATAGCTCGAGCTGCTAGTATTTGGCGCATAGTTTCATAAACTACATCAGGATTTTCATCAGACTTCACTTCCATGGACCCAAGGAATCGTACAATAAATAACTGATGCAGTATAGAATCTATAACAAACATACATGAAACAAATAGCATAAACTAATTCTGGACTTTCCAGTATAATATTGCTCTTCATATGTCCAATAGAACGTTCATGTGATGTAAGCCATATTTATAACAACAGGACACTCTCCAAATCTTTGTATACTTTAATAAAAATACATTTACTAAAAGTCCAAAACAGACCTAAGTTGTAAAGTTTTTGCACCAATATACTTGAAAGCAGCCCTCTTGGGGACTACTTTCAAATATATTGCTGCAAATACATACTAAGAGATTAGATAGAAACTCAATCTAAATTTTAGCAAGTGTGAAGCAAACATGCAATCTAGGAGTATATGGGAACAATACAGTACTCAGCATAACCAACACTTTCATGAAAAGGGAAGGGTCAACAATATCTGGTGAAAAGATGGTGCAGTCCTATAATTTATCCCATTTTGTCTCAGTTTTCCTCCAGAATTTCAGGGTGACACAATCTGTTTTCCCCACTCTTTTATCCTTATAATGCAGTGAAGTCGGCTGAGGAAAGGGAGAGAGTGTGCATGTGTCTGGCCCACTAAGCTTTATGGCTGAGAAGGTATCTGAAAACGGTGTCTCCTCACTTCTAGTTTAACCCCTACACAACACCACGACACTCCAAGTATTTACTGTCTTCCCTGACTGCTGCCCCCTTCCTTTTACGGAACCACTGCAAAGGCCTTCCTGGAAAATAATCTTATCAGTGCGGAACTACCTGCACAAGACAAACTGAAACTCAGACCAAGTTCAAGACTAACCAGGCACCAACTAGATTGATTGCTTAAAGCAATGCAGTAAGTGTACAGAGCAACGACTTAAAATCTGAGTCAGATGGATCTAGAGAAACAGTAACAGTTACTAGGGAGACCAGAGCTTCAAACTCCAGCCCTTCCAATAGGTATGTTGCTAGACCAGCATGAATGACTCCAACATTATCAATGAAATACAAACAAAATCAAGCCACATGAGGATCCAAAGGATCCAATATCAAAAAGCTGTGGTTAGCTAGTTCACGTGAACCTTGCATATCAGTTCTGGAGAATCTGTGGCCTATGACTCTTTTGCAAAGTTGCGCGTTCCTTACAGCCCTTCACAAAGGCTCAGACTGTCCTGCGGACTAATGCACTCACTCTCATTATTTCCTTTCCCAGCACATGGACAGGCATCTCTAGTTAAATATTCAATTGCATTACACAATCTGCTTGCCTTGGAGAAGCCCACACAGAAAAATAAACATCTGAAATCTCCTGCCACAGAGGGATCATATGCCTATGTACCAACTAAAGTTTCAGTAGTAAACTACTTGCTGATGTGCTCTTTTCATTCTTCTCACAATCACCTCCGAAATTATTTCTTGAAATTATTTTAGTTCAGAACTCACTGTTTCAAATGAACACTCTTCAAAGACACATTAGTCTACAGGTTATATTAAATGCATTTCAGATTTAACTGAAATTCTGCATTACCTTCTGTTTCCGATTTAATCCCTCCAGATTCTCCAAAAGGGTTTGTACGCCTGTCAAGAAACCCAAAAATACTGTATCAGAAATCAGTGTATAAGCATCACTAATAATCTGTGTGCGCTGTAATGAAAGCAGCAAACAAAATCTCAAGGTTGTAGATTCTGAAAGATTCATAATGATGAGCTTTAGAATACAGCATCATTGGAGATTGTTTACTGCTATACTTCAGCAGGAAGCAAGTGGAAGGATACCCCCCACCACACACTGCACTGCTCTACTTGAAGATCACATCCAACCCTGAACCAAACTGTCATCTTAATTTTAGTCTGGCAAAAGAGTTGATTACCTTTCACTTTGGGAGTGGGGGAGGCAATCCTGATCTAGGCCCAGCAAAAGACAAAATTGCATGCTGCCCCATTTGTTACCTATGGAAATTATTTGCTTACAAGAAGTCACCATTTCAAGTATAGTGTTCTAAAACTATTAATAGGATTTCAGTATTTATCAAGAGAAACATGGCTATATCTGATTCTCAAACATCATTATTCAAATTATATACAAGTGAAAATATTCTAGGCTTCCAGTCTTAAGAGGCAAAGGAAAGGTGTTACCAAAAAGGGAGGGAGGAAGAAGGTAAACTAGACATTGCACAAAAAGAGGCCATGACATTTTTTTAATGAGGTAATTTATTTTGTAACACAGAGGAAAAGAAATCGAAGGCACATACTATATCCAAAAGGAAGATGACCATGAATGTAAAAAAGGTTATACACTAAAGTTAATTACTGCACATACCTGTAGCTTGTATGTGAATTTAAACTATCCTCTATTTTTTCTGGAAGCACTTCTGAGGGGAGGGGGGGACTGATTTTCCTTTCAGGTAAACAGGTAACTTTTGACAAACAGCCAGAAATGTGTAAATCCGAATGTTAAGATTATTTAAGCATGAGCTCCAGCAGGAACAAATCACCAACCTAACCTAAATTGTGCTTCAAATACATTAAAAATAATTACACAGGGAACCTCAGATATATGTACCTTAGTCCAACAAATACTATGATGTATTTAACCTGTCACTGAGATACTATTTGGGTATTTTCCTTTCTGGAGTTTATAAAAGCCATTCAGCCCTACTAACCGAATACATCTGTTCAGTGGAATTGGCCTTATCTGAAAAGTCTATGACCAATTTCCCACGAGGCGCTGCTCCGGCGTCGTTCTTCCCTTTGCCCCGATTGCGTGCTTGAATTTCCCAGTATTTTCCCCATGCTGCATTTTGACTTGCGGCTTCGCCCGAATTCCCTTGCGGCTTCAATGATCCTCAAAAAACAGGATCACTGAAGCTGCGGGGGAATTTGGGCGAAGCCGCGGGTCAAAATGTGGTGCAGGGAAAATAGTGGGAAATTCAAGCATGCAATCAGGACGAAGGGAAGAATGACGCTGGAGCAGCACCTCATGGGAAATCAGTCTTTCTCTCTCATGGTCACTAAACTTCATGAGAACGGAGCTAGAAAACTGAGCCGGCTCTGCTGGTTAGGCGGGATATAAATTAAAATTAATTAATTAATTATCACCCCAAGGCTGTTCAACTCCACAGAAAGCTGCCCCATACGACAAAGCTCAGCAGCAGCCTTTCCAACTGAAGCTGTTTATAACTCTCCAAGAACAAAGCTCAAGAGACATCCGGAGTCAAGTGAATTTCTGCTGTGGCCATTCCACCTTGGTGCCAGCACACACAAGCATCACCATCAAGGCTACATCATGGACACTTATTATTAGGGACCCCTTGCAGCTTCTACTACTAACAGCTCTTCTTTGCTTTGGCTCAGAAAAGTATAATGGAGCCAACTCAGTCATAGCTAGCAATCATTTTCTGTCTGGGTCAGCCTTCAGTGGCCTGTTATCTGCTGTGTACAAGAAGCATAGCAAGCAGTGGCTCTCTTCACACTGCCAGTTCTGTTCAGACTAGAAGCGTCTGCATGGCTACAAATCCACAACTGTGATGCAACCTGTCCCATTAGAGCCTGAAAGTGTCTTCCTTACCAATCTTCCTCCGTCCCACATTAAGGCTTGTTTTCATGTTGCAACATAACATTCACTGGAACAAACTAGATCATGGCTACTGCTTGATCAGTCTGCACTGTTTTATAAAACTGTCGCCAAATGTCTTTTGCATGATGTAGTCTGGTTATACTTCTGTTTATGGGGGAGGCAAACATTCCTAATGCGATAAATAATCCTCACACTCAAATATTTTAGTTTTAAACCACTATTTTTGAGCAAGACTGAATCTGATTCGGGGGCTGGATATGTAACACAACTGCTTGTTCATCTCCCTATCAGCTATTACTCCAGAAGCCTAGATCATTTTCACTCACCTTTTTAGCTTAGGAAGAGAGTCATCAGTATGCCATCACCACCTGGAAGCAGGGCTATCACATTTCTCTTGAGTTTCCAAGAGGAAATACCCAAGGTGCTGGGGCAAGCAAGCAATAGGAAAGGAAAATATACTTTTTAAAAAACAAAAATGTTAAAAGACCAAACAGGATGAAAAAAAAATGCCAAAAGGAATGAGACAGTGCATACAGAAGCTGAAATTCCTGACATTTACAGAATTGTGTTAGATTCTTCTTCTCTTCCCTCTTCTCCTGGACCCTTAGCCGTAGTCCTCAGGATTATGGCTTTCCTTCTGCCAGCCTGGCCCTTTCCATGCATAAATTCTACCCACTAGCTTAAGTACAGATAAGAGCTATATCAGTGCCAACTTTAACAGTGGTTCACACTAGTCAGGGCTCATTCTTAACCAGGGATTTGAATCATTTCTCAAAACTTGGTAGGGCTGCCAGCTCTGGGTTGGGAAATTCCTGGAGATTTGGGGGTTGAGCTAGGGGAGGGCTTAGTGGCCGCCATCCAAAGCAGCCATTTTCTCCAGGGAAACTGTCATCTGTCACCTGGAGATCAGTTGTAATTCCGGGAGATCTCCAGGCCCCACCTGGAGTTTTGACAGCCCTAAAACTTGGTGTTAAACCCTAGTTAAAAGTGAATTCTACTTATGGTCAGGAATGACAACTAGCTGTATTGGCATAACTCTTAAATCATAGTTAAGGCTGGCAGAGAGAGCCAAGGGAAACTCATGCTAAGGGAAGGACAGGGAGCACATGATCCAGCCCACACTCAGCCTTGAACTGAAGAAATGATAGATTGTAGGATAGCATCATCAGCCTCTAGTTTTGTTTTGTAACAGCAAACACTTTAGTTTTACGTCCTACCTGCCTGACTGTCCTGAGATTTTTGCCTGGCCAGGTTGATCTTCGCTCACTGGAGAAATGATGTCAAACTGTATAGGTGTGTCAGGTGCGACAAGCGAATCCAAAGAGAGGGCTGACAGAGATGCTGAATCAGACCCCAAAGACCCAGTGCTGCTAGTACGATTTGTGGGAGGACGAGACTGTCTAAAAAAATGAAGCAAAACCAGAAGAAAATGTATCAAATGATGCAGTGTGCCAAGCATCTGGGAGGAAAAAAAGCAGCGCAGAAGTCATCATCACAACATAAAGCTATTCTGTATTTCCTTAGCAGACTGACAATCTGAAAACATTTAGCTGCAGGAAATCGCACTTCAAGGAGTAGGATTCTCCTACAAAAATTGATTCAAGTCACTGCATGATGAAGGCAAATCTTACGATTTCTGGTAAGAAAATGGACTTGTCCACAGGAAGGGGCAGGGCCATGGGGGAGGTTATTGTGGACAGGATGCCCCTTCCAAGGATTCCTGCACCCCCCCCTTCCTTCTTCAGCCCTAGAGCAGGCAATGGCCTTGTATGCCACCATGCCAGTTCTAGAGCTTGACTGGGGAGAGTTCAGAGCACCCTCCCTGCCCTCTCTGGCTACTCCCTCCTCTGTTGAGGTATGGCCTACTGTACAGTCAAGTATGAGGCGTGGAGGACCCATGCAGAGTGAACAAAAAAGACTAATTTATTAAACAAATACTTTAACTTTATGAAACTAGAGGGGAATTGACACGTGGTACTCTACAAACATGCAGTGCAAAACTTCATGGAAGAATGCCAGCTGGAAAACAATCGAGGTCCCAGACATGATTGACTTTTAAGTAACTTCAGCAACCAGAGAACTAGAGCTCAGTGGAACCCCCTAGTTCTACAGTACCTGATTTTAAACACTCTGCTGTTTTGCAACTTACACTGCTGGCCTCATGCTCTCATGTCTCTGCTGGAAGGAAGGTGAGGGGGTGACCGCCTCTAGAGCTGATTGATTTACACGTGCAGCAATTTCCTATGTTGTGGAGGGGAAAGAAAAACCATAATTAAAGATTTCCCTTTAAAAAAATATTGTTCATTGTTAGTATTTCTGTGGGAGACCACCAAGGAATACCAGGGTCACTATACAGAGGCAGGCAATGGCAAACCACCTCTGAACGTCTCTTGCCTTGAAAGCCCTATGGGGTCGCCATAAGTCATCTGTGACTTGAAGGCCAAAAAAACATTATAACTGTATGTGGGAAATACAGACTACTTACAGCTATGTATCATGAGCTCTATACCAATCATACCTCACACATTCGTATTTTAATTGCTTCTAGGAATAATTCCACAAGATTTTCACTGCACCACAGGGTAATTGCTTCATCTAATTAGACATTAGCAAACAGACAAGAGTATCAAACATGTATTACTACACAAAAAGTTCAGACTATGGGGGAAACCATTCACATGTCTCAAGGCTGTTTCATATATTTATTTAATTGGATTTATATTCCGCCCCACAGGGCTACTCACAACAGTTTGAATAACAATACAATAATAAATACAGTACACACAGAATTAGAAAGTTAGAATCAACAGCACACACACGCACATATTCAGATCTATCTCTGCAGTGGAAAATACATTGTTTCTGAAGTATTTGCTTTATATAGCATCAGATATGCCCTTTTCTCACATATACAGATACATATAATGAGCCTGGTGTAGTCACACCTATTATCCAGCTGAGCTAGCAATTCAGCCAAGGCTTAGTCCACCCACTAGTCCACAGTCAACAGACATCAGCAAAGGCTGTGCGCCCCATTGTCAACATGCCTGGCCGGGTGCCCCATCATCAACCTGGCCATATAAAAAGCTAGAGCCTTGACAGACTTTCTGTCTTAGTTTGTGGCCTCAAATTTCTAGTTAAGATTCTACCGTGCACATTGATCCACACGTTTTGTTAATTAAAAAAGTAGTGCACAAATGTTTTAAAATGAAAAAAGTGAATCTTAAGTAATCAGGACTATACTATCATAATACGCCTCCAGAGACCTCTATCAGCTCAGCATTGTCAGAGTAATTTTGTCAAAGATTTTTTTCATACTTATCAAGTTACTCCATGCTGCAATTTGTATTAGGTCACACCCTTTTGATGAGGTAAGCTTCAAGTTTCTAGATTTAATAGACTTTTTTCTGATATGTTGATCTTCAGAATGTCAAAAATTCAGCCACATTGAAGACATTCTTCTGTAGGCTCAGTTCAGATTTCATAATACACCATAGTTTAACATGAAATAAGAATGCAGTGGCCTGATTCATACAAGACAGAATGAAGCGTTTTGAACATAGACATCAGTTCTAAAAGGAAGGTTCATAATTCTTGCTGTGAACAACTGCTCTTGATAGCCCTCTTGATCAATAGACTGAATTTTGTTCCAAGGCTCATCTGACAATGAAGTTTACACATAAAAGCTAATTTTGACATGAAAACGTTACCTCTGGGTTTTCACTTAGGTATATCTGTTTAGAGATGTTGTTTATTGTACATATCCACTGAAAAAGGAAGTAAAAAGGTACAATTAAGTATACAATAATTCATACTGGTTTTCCTATGTCATGTCTATTACTCCAATTTCTCATCCCTTTCTTCCATATAGTTTTCTGCACACTTTCCTATTTGTTTAAGGCTTGGCACCAGCAAACCATCAGCAGAAGGTGCTGATGGTTACAGATTCCCCTTCCTCAGTTCCTTCTGAAAACAGAAAGTTTACTCCTTGGACTGCCAGACTGACATGAAATAACCACCATATCTGGGTCAGTGGGCTGCAGTGAAGATGGGGGTGAGGATCACCCTTCCCAGCTCTTCTATCCACACAGCAGAGGCAGGAAAAGTGATTTCATTACCTTGCCTTGACTCATTGCAACTCACTAACCTATGGGGCTATTATTGCACACGGGTCCTGCAACTTCAGGAATCAATTTCAGCAGCATCAGAAGGGATTGCTGGGTGGGAAGTGGAATCAAGGAAGATCTGAGATCCCTGCACAAACAGATAGCTGAATCTAACCCTACATACTGAAGCACCTTTTTTGGGTTTTTTTAAGAAATTCAAAATTTGGTGAAACATACACCTGACTGCATGACAGAATGCATAATCACAAAAAAGCCACGTAAACACATCAGAAAATGACATTTTACAGTAAAAATGAGTAAATAGCTCTTATATACTCAGAAGAACACAGTACTTTTAAAAGAACGGTGAATATTTACTGTATTCTCCACCAATCAGTTGTTGACAATTTAACGAATTCACGGGGAAACTAAAGCAATAAGTAGTTCTACTGTAGAATGTAATGCCTCTGGCCACATATGATCAACAGCATTCCAATTCTACACAAATCAGTGTAACACTGCTAATAAAGCCATGCCCTAAATGGATGCATTGATGCTTTTGTTGTTCAGTCGCGACTCTTTGCAACCCCATGGACCACATCACGCCAGGCATACCTGACAGTAAATCCTATTTTACCACTGCCACAATGCTGGGAGCACCAACAGCCTAGAGATGCATAACTGGATTGTAATACACAGGAATGAAGTCTTAATTTGTAAAGTTCTGGCAGTTTCTTTTTGCCCCTCTTCATAATTTCTAAACAGAGTAACTAGGTTCCACCAGTAATTTCCCTGGATGGAAGGCATTTCTATCTGTGAAGTTTGGCTTCCTCACTTCCCATTACAGCCCAAAATGCCCTCCAAAATGTTGTTGCTGGGAAACAGGAGACCCTACAGGAACAGCATTGGGGGGGGGGGGGGAGTCAGATATCTGCTGCAGAAGGGAGCAACTGGCAAAAGCCACCTCCTCTTCTGTCCATGAAAATTCTCCATGGGATCTGATCAAGTATCTTTTATGCTGCCCTTAAAACAGTGATCAAAAAACTGCCTTACAGTTATTTGAAAGTTTTCATTGGTGTCAAATTTGACTGGGATAGTCCAGGTAAAAAACAACAACACAATCTTATTCGGATAACAGTCCTAACTCCTTCCAGAGATGAAGTTATGTTAGTCTGTTGTAGGAAACACAACTAAGGGTATTGTGAACAACAAATGTAGTGTGGAATAAGCTTTCACGGGTCAAAGGATCACTTTTGTTATTTTACAACTGCTTTTTTGATGTGTACCTCCTCATAATCTTTTTTGCTCTCTGCCTGCAAAATAGAAGACCTAGAAGAAAAAGAAAGAAGGAAAAAACACAGTGAATTTTCTAGCATCTTTCATTTTGCTATATGCGATTCCAGATCTATGTTGAAAGGACTCATGTATACGCGTTAATAAATTCTTGACCCTGAATATTAGTTCATGTATTCATTACACATTTCTTTTTCAACCCAACATCTAGTGCTCTCTAAATGCCAAGTAAATTTTCAAATACACATTTGGACTGTAGGATCTGTCTTACGAGGAAAGTGCCTGATGTGCCCCTCACCCAGCTGTATTCTACAGATGTCTACTTGCTGGTACAGCTGAGCAAGGGGGGAAATGCCAGACACTACAGGGAGTCTACCTTTGGGAAATTTTTGCCACAACTGTGCCACACACACTCAGCTTGTCACAATAGGTAGAGAGATAGCAGATGAAGAAAAGAAATAGGGAGAATGCCCCTTGTGACCTAAAGATGGTGATAATTTGATGCAGGTATATCATGGAGCTAGATCCTATTCAGCTTATCTGCTCAGTCCTGCAGGATTCCCACACTCCACCTGCAGTCCTCATCCTGCGTAGCTTTTGTCTATGCAGGTATTATGATACCGATGAAAGCCTTTGCAGCGGTCAAACGGGGCCCCTTCTCCCACATTTGAATATCTGCTAGTACTCCAAACATATACACTAGTATCCAACCCATATAGCAGTCTCTCCTTTTTTTATCAGAAGTCACTTGGGGGGGGTGTCATATTCTCACAACCTTATTGAGAAAAAAGGTATGCTTACCAAAGAACATCCCTTATCAAGTGCACGTTAATTTAATTGGCATTAAACAATCTGGGGCTTAACACCAACAGTGCCAAAGTATAGCATACATAACTAACACATACTAAACAGGATTAATAATCCAAAAGTCTTATTCTGAACGCATGCACTAGTATTCTGAACTTCAAAATACTGTATTTTCTGGCTTATATGACTACTTTTTAACCCAGGAAAATCTTCTCAAAAGTCGGGGGTCGTCTTATACGCCGGGTGTCGTCTTATAGGGCGGGTGATGAAACTTCCAAGCCAGACTGGAGAATCTGCGGTTACCCCATCCCTACCACGTCCACAGCTCGGCCGACGGAGGGGAACAAGGGGGCAACCAAAGGGAAGGGCACTGTGCAGACCTCCAGCCAAAGGGCGCCTTCCGAAAGACGGCACGCAGAGCTTAGTGAGGCGGGACTAGGCAGGGCCCCCCCGGGAAATGAAGCGGCTGCTACTCGTGCCGCTGGCAGCCGCGGGAAGAGAGGCCTTGGGCCGCTTGCACTGCCGTGGGGAGGGAAACCACCCATTGCTCGTGGCGGCCACGGCGAGGTCTTGTGCTGCTCATGCCGTTGCCGGCCGCGGGGAAGGAAGCCTTGCGCCACTTGTGGTGGTGAGGCCCTGCGCTGCTTGTGCCGGCTGCGGCGAGGCCCCATGGCTGGGGGTGGCGCAAGCGGCGCAAGGCCTCCCTTACCAAGGCCGGCGGCGGTGCAAGCAGCAGCCGTTTCATTTCTCAGGGGGGCTTGCACCGCTGCCGGCCGCGGGGAAGGAAGCCCCCACGCTGCTCACGGGGAGGCCCCGCACCGCTCACAGCGGCTGCAGGGAGATGTTGTGCTGGCACACAAACCCCCGCCCCCCCCCGGGAATTTAAAAAGATGACGCCCCTGGTGTGAGCTAGCTTACAGTTTCTTAGCCTCCGGTGTCCACAGAGCCACTTGAGAGAGAAGGACTAATTGAAGGTCTGGCGATGTATTTGGTGTGCATTGGAAGAGGGGTAGTCTTATACGGCGAGTATATCCCAAACTCTATATTTTGACTGGAAAAGTTGGGGGTCGTCTTATACGCCCAGTTGTCTTATACGCCGGAAAATACGGTATATATAAGCTGCCAGCACAGGGCAATCAAAATCCTAATGATTACATTAATACTAATTCTATTGTATTTAACAGAGGCAGTGTTCTGTCAGCAATGACCCATCTGATGTACTTGTCACTTTCTTACTCTGCTGCAAGGTAACAAATATCGCTGTGCACCTCCCAAGACATCTCTTTAGCTGTTAATCTCCACAAAGAAACAAATTAAGTGGCTTGCATCCCCCCCCGCCACTCTCCAATTAAATAGTTGAGAATGAATACAAACTTTTTGCCATCAAAAGATGTTATCTGAAAGCAGTATCTTCTGTCTTCACAGTCCACAGCCATGACTGAACAGTTGTCTATATCCATAACGAGTCCTCCAGCTACATCTCCTCGTGCTTGGCTCATTAAGTTTCCACCCTGAGTGAAATAGAACTGCCTGTCCCAACTGGAAGACACGAGCCCTGTTTTACTGAAAAAAAGAAAGCAGACTGACTTAGCACTGGCATGTACTACTGCCAACTGTCCCCCCCCCCGCCCCCCGGCAGCAGAATACTATAATGAAGAATCAATTTATTTACCCAAACACCAAAAATGTGGACTCTCATTGATAGTCTGGCACAATTCCATTCAGTTCTTAACCATTTACTAAGTTTGAATTATGTGAAGTTATCTACAACTCTTCAGAAGACCAAGGACAACTTAAAACCGTGAGGGAAATACAAAAATTCTTTCAGACCATGTTGAAATAAATAAATAAATGGTATACTAAATACACCTGAAGTATGCTTATATGAAACTATACTTTGAAGGATAGTTAAATTTTAAATTGTAATGCTTAATGCACAATCGCTCCTTTTATTAAGGGAAAGGAAGATCCTCCCACATCTACTATCACTCCTCTGTATCATAGAGACTCAATTTCCACTCAACAGTTGGAGGAGTCTCACTCTCTCCTATGAGGCACTGGAAGGTTTTAGACATAATGACAAATCAGGGTGTGCTGCTACAAAAAATTAGCCTAGAGGATCCTCAGATTTGTCAAAATCACATGCAGCATACCTCTTTCAAAGTTTAAGAGCTTTGACCAATTTCTATAGTAAAGCTCATCTACGAACTTTCCCCAGGAATGAGTGAGAATCGTTCAAGGAGAAGGCATGTAAAAGAAGCTTCCTTGTATAGTGATAAAGCTCATGAAAGGTCTCTAAGAATGGGGAAAAGTTTGGCATGAATATTCACAGAAAATCCCATCTAATCAACCCCCTTAATGAAGAGCACCTAGAAAGAGTACATAAATGAATAATAAATCTCTGGCATATTAAGACAGCCAAAGTAGAAACAGAAGCTTTTAAAAAGCAACCGTTTACTCGCCAACATCTAAAATTTGCCCTCTCTCCTAAAAGCAATTTTGCTCCTTTTAGGCCATGTAAACACAGGTTATCTGACCAGACTGAATTCAATGGTGTTGAGAAGCAGGGTTCCCCCCTTCCCCCCATTTCCCCCACCACATCTTGGTGCACTCATATACTTTCTGGGGTTTCCCCAGCTTTTCTCCTTCTCAAATCTGCTTTGTTGGAAAGTTTATGGAAAGTAAAGCCTTGATGGGGCCATGTAGGTGGGAAAGTTTGGATTTCCCCATCTCCATAGGAGCTATTTCCCCCAACACTGTTCCCACAGTGGCCATTCCTCCCTCTGCCACCAGGAGGCTTGGTATGAGTTTTTGAAAATTAGTAACTGAATATAGTTACATTGACATAACACTGTAACAATATGTGAAACAGGCTCTCTGAATTCCCACCCTTTGTTCCAGAAAATCACTAGAATAAATAACAAACAAATCTCTAAGCCCTTCCATTGCAGGGAACATGCGTCTTTTCACAACAAAAGGAAGACTTCCTTTTTAAATGGAAGATGGAAATTCAGAGCACCTGTGGCGCTTCTTGTTATACTGCTATAATGAAAGTCAATTTCAAATTTAGAAGAAAAAATTGACCCTATTGGAGGACTGGGGTTGGGAAACCTGCTGTATGGAAGCACCCACCCATTGCCACAGCACTGATCAGCAGCCACACTAGCCATGGAGGAACCATATAAGTCCATCCATATGCAAAAGCCACCTCATTCAAATTATTTTGTCTATGCCTATGACTGACATTGCTACTAAAAGAAATCATTTAGTTATTTCAGAATAATTCATCTGTAAGGGTTCTCACTTCCTTGCATTAAGATAACCAGCTTTCCGAGTAAGGTTCCGTTGGCTAGGAAATGTTGTTGTGTCAGGGTCAGGCAAATACAGTGGGTCACTGGCTACCTCCAAGTCTTCTATTGTTTGCTGCATAGTCTCTACTTCACGATCCATTTCCCGGCGAACACTAAAAAGGACAGGACGAACATTCAGTGCCTCATGTAACCACAGATAATAGCTAAATAGAGGCAGGCTGTTCATTTTATAGAGAAAGTTAACTTACTCCTGCACACTTGTTCCAATGTTTGTTAAAAACTCCTCCAGCTGTTCAGTAAGATTTTCTGATCCCATCTTGAAGAAGCTTATCTTTTAGAACAGAGAATGCAGGAATTTAGCTGCAAGTAATTAATTTCTTCCCACACATCTAAATTGTGTTTCTATTTTGTAGTAGGTCTTAAGAAATTTATAGGCTGCAGTCACACACACAAAATAATCCACTTTCAATCCACTTTTAGAGCCCATTCCAACTGGATTTTACTGTGTGAACTGGCAAAATCCAGTTGGAAAGTGCAGCGAAAGTGGATTATTTAGTGTGTGTGACCGCAGCTATAGACATAGGAAATCAGTTCAGTTGCATTGTACAATGAACAAACATTAAGAGAAAAACCACTATCAATAGGTTCCCAATTACACAAGCTTTCTGTGAGCAATATTTCATTGCCTGTTATAAGGAGGGACAGTTTCTTCTGGACAAACTGGACAAACACATGTGTGCATGTGTTCTTTCTTCTCACTCAAAAAACCAGACAGGCTCAGTCTACTTGACAGCCCTCAACCTCCCATCAAGTATTTCTGAAGTGTACTATTACAAGGCGACACTAATGTCTTTCCTTAAAGAGAAAAGAATGAAGACGGGGGAGTTGAGCATCCTGTTGTCAGATGAAAAACTTTTCCATGCAATAGCCTACAGGACCTTGTATTACCTACTGTAGTTAGGCTAATTTACTACAGCATATATTTGACCTCACACAGTCTCTTATTTACCCAAACCTTACATACATATTTAGTTTCAGAACGCCAGCTTTTAAGACATTCACCTGAGCTTGCATGTATCCTAATAAGGGTTCTAACATAGCGATTTTCTTCTTGTACTGAAGAGTATTTAATGCACAGAAATAATGCATCATAGTCTGATGTTGTTTCTTCCTGGAAGTATACACATCTTCCGTAACTTCATATTTGACCTAAAGAAAAGAAGAACTTTGACTGAAGGCATAGGAAATTACATCATTGAAGGTTTCTTTATGTTCTGCTGGAGACCAGACATATATGTTACAATTAAAAGGGAAGTACTGCATCAAGTATTTATTACAACATGAGTTCCTTTCAATTATCTGAGGACAGTCTAAAAATAGAACAATCCAATTATTTTCAGGATTAATACATTCTTCTCCCTACTATACTGGCTTACAATCATCACCTCTACAGTGGGAAGGTAGCCTTCTTTTTTCTTCATACTACTTCCAGGACTGCCAAATAGACTTGGTGTGGAAAGCAGTGCAGTACATAGCAAATGGCCTGGGTATGACCTACCTGAGGGACCACCTTTCTCCATATGTACCCCAGAGAGCACTACGGTCTGGGGCCCAACACCAGTTGGTCACACCTGGCCCCAGAGAAGCCAGGCTTGCTGCCACTAGGGGGAGAGCTTTTTTGGTGGCGGCCCCTTACTGGTGGAATGAGCTCCCAGAAGAGATCAGGGCCCTGCCGGCCTGCAAGATGGAGTTCTTCTGCCAGGCGTATGAATAGGGGCCGCCGCCCCTTTTCTTCTCCCCCTATGTTATGATTACCAACGAGGGGCCTCAGACTATACCATCTAGCTCCAGTGCTATTTGACACTGGGGTCTGAAAATGCTGGGACAGACAGTACACCACCTAATGTTACTGAATTGTACTGTATGAAAACTGTTAGGCTTAATTGTGAATCTTTTATAATGTTTTAACTGTTTTAACTTTTATTGTATTTGTGAACCTTGGTTGCCCAAGCTGTGTTAGCCGCTCTGGGCCTGCAATAGTGGGGAGAGCGGCCTAGAAATTGAAAAAATAAATAAATAAAATTTAAAATTATTAGGTGTTATAACCATTCTATAAATGAAACATACAGGTTGTATTGAAAATTGGTCAGACCTTCTCATTTTCTCTTTTTTTTGACAGACGACTATATCTGGTGATGGCAGCATCATGATCTGCAAAAGAAAATTATATTTTTATTCTGTACTTCTATCGAAGAGTTTCTGCATTACATACCCTCTTAGCAACACTGGAAGTCACAAACACTTGGGAAAAAATAAGACATTTTTCACAGAAGAAGGTTCATTGCCTACCACAGAACTGCTTTTGACAGACATGGAAGTTTTCATTATAAAAAGCAGACTTTATTTTGAATATATAGTAAATATATCAACATAATCAATCTAATTATGGCATCACCTGTGTTAACAATCATTTCAGAAATATTTCCATAGACTGGGAAACTAAATCCCCTGAGGCTCTAATTCACTGATCATATTTCATCAATTTTATTACCTTTTTATAGTTCATAGAATGAAGACCCCTCACCCAAACCTTTGATATCAGGGATTTGCCAGGAATTTCCCCCAGACACACCATTTAAAATTCGCCTTGACTTCAAATCTTGAGGCTGAGGAATAATTATTTTAGCTGACAAATCCTAATGAGCCTAATCCTAATGAGTGTTATACTGTTCTAAATCTGCTGAAGTCACCAGGCTTTACAAGAGCATAGTTCTTGTTAAGATTACATTATAAGTTTCTGAAGTCAGAAATATGGGTGCTGTTAATTTTTCAAATGCCCTGAAAAACATAAACCACAAGACTTGTAAATTCTGACTATCTACAATCCAGCCTCAGGTCATAATATACAAACGGAAATTAATCTTTGTTACACTTACCATTGCTTGAGATCTGGAAAACTTCTTTTAAAGTCAGTATCTCTGAAATGCATATATAAGGTACAGCACAATGTTAGTGCAGTTTTGCTGATAACATAAACAATACAAATGGAGCCAATTCACTGATTTCAGATGTCTGTTGCTACTGCTCCTTAAATATCTAACTGTACTCTAACAGGCAAACTCTATAAAAATTACCTACAACTCAGGGTTTTATATGGCAATCTAAAACAGTCTTTATTCAATAATAAAAACGTTACTTGCTCAAATGTCTTTTTCAAGCATGATCAAAGTTCACTATAGTCATAACTTAACCATTCACTACAATATATAGTAATACACTTAAGAAGATGGTCATTCCATTTACTCCTAACAGGTCAATGGGTTTAGACCACATTCCATGAGCATTTGTTTACAATCATTCCTACAGATGACAATCATTCTCTGCAACAAAAAATAAAGTTCAGTTGACATCCAACAGCCAGAAAAAGTTGGGAGCAAAAATAACAGGAAAACATGTTGACTGTTACAGAATGAACATAATTCGTATGAACGTAATTTGTAGTGTTAACTACTGTACCTTTTAAATCCCTTTCCTTAAACTGAGTAACAGGAAACATCATGGCATCAGCTAACTGAGTTGACAGAACAGCATGACACGAACTGAGCTAATGAAAGGGGAGAAAAGGAATAGTTCAATAATTTTGACTACAAATACATAGGATTACCTCTGCTTTACAGTGACCTGGATTTAAGTATCTCATTAGCTGAAATCCATGGAGCTTTAAAATACAGCTCAACTTCAGCAGGACCACATGCTTCGTTTTTACCAAATGCAAGAGTTTTTTTATCAGTCCCTCCTATGGTATTTTCATAAGGAATATTAAGAATGCCTTTTGATCTGCACTGGGAACTCAAATATTGTTCATTCAGTATCTTCCTTCATGGGCTTGTTTTTTGCCAGTTCTTTGTGCTCAAACACCATATTTCCCCCTTATTCTGTTTCCCTTTATTATGCATTATTTGTGGAACTCTTGAAAAGATAGTACTGTTCAACTGATTGTTTTTTTAAAAAAAAAATTGTATCATCTATTGTAATTGTGGTTGATTTTCTCCAGTGCTTAATTTTGTTTTACTTTTAATATTTAATCCTAAACTAGATTGTAAAGCAATTGGACAGATCTTGTCTTTTTATGTATTTTGTAAGGTGCGTTTTTTTGGTATTCCACAAATAAGTATTAATACAGGAAGCACACATGAAGCTTCCTTATACTGAGCCCATCATTTGGCGGGGAGGGCGGGATACAAATCTCAAGAAATAAAATAAAATAAAAATACTGAATCAGACCACCAGTCTACCAAAAATCTGTATTGTCTACTCAGACTGACAGTGTCTCAGGCAGAGGTCTTTCTCATCACCTACTGCCAGATCCTTAACTGGAAATGCCAGGGTTTGAACCTGGGACCTTCTGCATGCCAAGCAGATCTCTACCACCGAGCCATGGTCCAACTGTATGTTTTAAATACTGTGGCTTTTAAATTTAATGTTATAAATGTGAAAAATCAGAATATCATTCATAACATCACTTGTGAAAATGCTCTTGTCTTTAGTTAAAAACCACATATCTTCATATAAAATGTATGACGTATATCCTTTCTGTTATCTCTCTCTCTCTCATCAGGCAACAGCAGGAGGTTTGCCATCCCAGAGCTTTAGCTGGGGGCATGGGGCCTCTGACAATACCTATGCAAACCCAGCTGGGATGTGGCAAGGCAACGAAGGGGTGAAGAGAGGAACAGGACTCAGAGAAGTGAGTAGTAGTGCTGGGTTTGGCCAACACAGATGAAGCCCCAGGGATAAAAGGGGAAATGTCAGAAGAAACAGGGAAGATGAGGAAGGAAAGCGGGCTAGGAAAGGCTGAGAGGGTGCAAAGGCAGGAAGAAGAACCTAAATGAGCAGCTGGGAAAGATATGGTTACCAAAATTGGGAAGGCCTAGTAGAACTGCCCCAAGGCAGAGATGTAGCTTAGCCCCCGGAGGTTTTGAAGGGGCAAGAGTGGGTGGGTAAAAGAAACTGCACTCATGAGGAAACCTGTGTGGACTTTGCCAATTCCAATAAAGAGACATTTAAGGAGCACCATTGTACCCAGTGATTCTCCACTGCCCATGGAAGTCAGTTATGGTGTTCCCACAGAGACTAACAAGTTTTTCGAGGTATGACCTTTCAAGAGTCAAAGCACTCCTCATCAGAGAGAACCTTGACTCCTGAAAGCTTATACTGTGAAAATCTGGCTAGTCTCTTAAGGTGCAAGCTTGTCTACTGCTGACCAACATGGCTGCCTTCTGAAACAGTTTAATTAAAAGTTCAGTATGAATTGGACTACTGTAAAACAGTCACTACGGCTTACCATACATGAATGCCAGTCTAGACAACATACTCAGCCTTACCTCATCTATCACTTTTGCAAACTGCTGCAGAGTAGAATTCATAACTTCATCATCACCACCCAAAGGAAAGCGCTATCAAAACACAACATACACACACCACTTTTTACTTCCAAATAAACCTTTGTTGACTTTTTTCCTGTTACAATTCAGATTAGAGGTCTAACAATATGCATGAATATCAAAAGGTATTTATAGCTTTGTAGAATAAAAGCTCATAGAAGAAAATAATTCTGTCAGGATATTGTGGGCCAGGAAAAAGATATTGTCTAGAACTTGCTTCCAATAGGTTAGATCCATACATATGTTAGCCAGTTTTAGCAGGGTATACTGTACATTTGGCTTCCTGGGCACCTAATTAAATTCTATGAATTTAGCTAAAAATGACCAAGTTTCTATAACATTTATTTATTTAATTCAATTTCTATCCTGCCCTCCCCTCGAATGGGTTCAGGGCAGGTTACAAGGTCACACAAAAATCATGTCAACAATAACATGTAAGTTAAATAATTAAAAACAACATTTTAAAACAATGATAAAAACAACAATTACTGTGAAAGCCTTGTTAGCTATACTCAATTTAGGCTGATCAGAAGCCAGCGATTTCACTTGGGTAGGCCAGAAATGGATTTTGTATGTCTGCTGCCTCAGCCAAAAGCCCGGCAGAACAGCTCTGTTTTACAGGCCCTGTGGAATTATAACAAATCCCGCAGGGCCCTGCTCTCAAGTGGGAGCTTGTTCCACCAGGTTGGGGTCAGGGCAGAGAAAGCCCTGGCCCTGGTTGAAGTTGCTGGACATCCTTGGGGCCAGGGCCAACCAGTAGATGTTGGTCAGTTGAGTGCAATCCTCTGCAGGGCACAAATTGAAGTATTTATTTCTTTTTTTAATGGTGGAAACGCTAGTCTCAGTTTAGAATGACAACTTCTTTACCATTCACTTCTTATGTCAATAGTTTCATATGCAAGAATTAAGCATGCAAAGCTTTTCAGAGCATGGAGAAAAAGGGCATGGGAAAAATCACTTGTTTAATTCCTGCATGCTAGGCTACTACTAGAAGACACATTAAGAAGTTGGCAATACTAATCAGAACTTAAACCAAATATCTCATTCCAAACAAGGACTATACCTGCTGCTCGTATTCTTTTAGAAGCTTCGAAGTTAAATGTGTTGCTGCACTTAATTCATTCTATTAAAAATACAAAGACAACCATTGATTTCTTATTCTGCTTGATAATGAAAAATGCTATTGATTTCACACATACACCACACTTTGTTTTGGCATGTAGGATGGCCATAATGGGATGATGCTAACAATGTTCTGAAACGGCTTCTCATTTCTACTGCTTAGCTCATCTGTAACTTAACCCATCTATTTAATTTGTCAATTTTAGCCCTACATTTAACAAACTGTAACTGCAGATAGTTGCAGATAAATTATGCCAATATATGATCAAATTCAGAGCATTTGGAGACTTGTCAAGCCAATAGAAAATGGGTCAACATTCAACAGCATGCAAATGTACACAGTACTTACAGAATTATCATCTACAATGACTTAAATAGTTGCCTAATAAGTATTGATGATGCAGTGCATAAATCTAGATAGTCTCAGATTTAGAAGCAAGCTACATCTCTGAAGCATTTTGAAAAGTTAACTCTGTTTTATAGAATGATGCTAAATGAAGATGTGTCACATAACTTCAGTCCAGCAAACAATCCTATGTTTCTCACGACAGAATCGAGTAATAAGAAATATGGAAATGCTACAGCAAAAAGCCAGGCCAACACTGTTAGCACACAAAGACTTTTTTTTAAGCTGAGCTGATGAAATTTAAGAAATAATAGTTATGACTGAAACAACATTAAAACAATATTCAAATCCTATCAGTTGCACTGTTTTGAAAAGCTTATTCAAGTTGCACTAACAACATTACCTGAGCATCATAAATTCGGTGCATGGCTTTATATAACTGGTTAATGTAACGAGATATTGCTGCAGCATCTTCTTCAAACACACCCAGCAAAGACCGAGTCTAAATAAAGAGAATGTATTTTTACAGAATAACAGCTAGATTCAAAAAGTTCTCTCTTGACCATCCAAGAACTAGGTAGGGAAAAACTGAATGTTAATATATGTTTCGCATATATATCCAAAAAGAAAACATCGCACCCCTCAAAGCCAGAGTGAAACAGAGCCTTACTTTGTTCCAGCTCAGATGGCACAGGTACAAATAAACCCATAGCCTATAGGGATGGGCACGAACTGGCTCATAAGCCAAAATTCAGGAAGAACTTGGGCTGGTTCAGAGCCCCTGAACTGATATTCAGGGAAGGCACCTTCCCCAAACATTTACCAGACTTTTGTCCAGTTCAGTTCAGCTGCTCAGGGCCATTTAAACCTAACAGCAGATACCCCACTTTTTGGTTGAAAGGGTGCAAGCCATTAAATTCATTGGTTTCACTCCCCCTGGCTGCAATCCCGGGCAATCCTCCCCCTTCCTGGGCAATCCTCCCCCTTTCTCCTGTCCACAGGGGGAACTGAACTTGCTGGAATGGCTCGGTTCAGGTGGGGGCCTTTTATTTATTTTATTTTATTTATTTATTATTTATTTATATTTGTATCCTGCCTTGCCGGACAAGCTGGGCTCAAGGCGGTTTCCAAGATTAAAATGACATAAAACAATAAATACAAAATTTAAAACAACATCACGATACAGCTTTAGGCTTAGTTCAGGGGCTGCCCCAAACCCCATCAGATGTTTTAGGTTAGTACCCATCCCTAATAGCTGATATGGTTCAGATAGCCTTTAGTATGCTGGACACTTAGATTTGCAAAGTCCCTCACAAAAAGCTCATTAGAAACTATGCAGTAATGGGATAAAGAGATGCTCTTAAAGCCTTTTTTAGGCAGCAGTTATAGCTACTATGAATTAAGCACCATCTCAGATCTGATAATCATTAAAAAAAAACCCTACCCGGTCAACAATAATGAAATAACACCACTGGACTACATTTTTTTTTAAAAACTGCTACAAACCACTGTTTCTCAGCATCAGTTATGCAGTAGACCCTAGCCATTCCTAGAGGATCTGTTTCCTGGATCACTGTGAACAGCAAAATCCACTCCTACTGGGAAACAGGGTTCTGATGTCTCCTAATAATACCCCATTTCTTACAAAATTTAATGATTTAAAGACTAGAGTAATGAAGTAAAAGGGGCTAGAGACCTTGTGGACAGTGCTCAAATTTTGAACAGTGAATAAGCAGCATATCCAAGTCCATGAAGGACTAAGGTCTACTCTGTAGGCCGTCTTGAAGGATAACAAGAAAACTACAACAATGGACAGTACATGAACATACATGATGCTGCCTTAAACAGAATCAGACCCTTGCTCCATCAAAATCAGTACTATCTACTCAGACAGGCAGCAGCTCCCCAGAGTTTCAGGCAAAGGTCTTTCACATCACCTCCTTCCTTGTTCTCTGAACTGGATATGCTGGGGACTGAACCTGGGACCTTCTGCATGCTAAGCAAATGCTCTACTACTGAGCTACAAACCCTCCCCAAAAAGGAACAAACATACACAAACACTGCAGTTGTGTGATCCACAGTGATACAAGCCAGGGTCTTTTTTAGTGATCCCATTAAGACTGTCAAACTCTTGCTCAAGGGCAATTCGCTTGATTTCCATATTATTAGAATTCAGGCAGTAAGTTATAGAACTGCTATTTAAGAGAACTTGCCTGTCAAGCTGAAAAATTAATTGCTGCCTCATATGCTTCAGCAGCCTTCTGAAGAATTATCTGTGGCTCTTCTGTTCACTGGCTTGAATCCCACAGTGGACTTCCATGGACAGAAGCGATTTTCCTCCCTATGCAGCCCAAAATGTCCCTAGAAATGCTGCTCTTGGGGGAAGAGAACAGGAACAGCAGGGGAGGGAGTTGAAGGTCTGCAGAAGAGGGGACTGGCAAAAATCACACACCCCTTCCATCAGCAGAAATCTTCTGTGTGATCCAATCCACTGCTTATCATTTTATATAAATGTATTAGTGTTAGTATTTGTTTTAGACTACTAATTGCTGCCTTGCATATCCCATATTAGACAAAAATGTGGGATGGAAAAGTTTTAAATAAATACAAGATCTTTTTTTCTACCTTTTTTTCTCCCCACTTAGCAAAGCAAGTATTTGCAGGATTAAAAAAAAAAATTGGTAACTAAAAAAATGTCGTTTGGTGAAATTCTTTGTTCCAACTTAGGCCAGGGAGGAAGACCTCAGCTAGGCTGTTAATGATAGGATGCTTTGGAGGTCATTAATTCAAAGGATCGCCATAAGTTGGAAACAACTTATGAAAACACACATAGGCCAGGGAGAGGGTTTATCATGCCTTAAAAAACCCTCCAAGAATAAAGAAGAGAAGAAGGAGAGAGAGAGGAGAAGAGATTGGATTTATACCCTGCCCTTCACTTGGAGTCTCAGAGTGGCTTACAAACTCCTTTCCCTTCCCCTCCCCACAACAGACACCCTGTGAGGTAGGTGAGGCTGAGAGAGCTCTGAGACAACTGTCCTCGAGAGAACAGCTGGTACAGAGCTACAGCTTGCCCAAGGTCATCCAGGTGCAAAGGGGGGGGGGAGTGGCGAATCAAACTCGGTTCTCCCAGATCAAAGTCCACGCACTTAACCACTACACCAAAGTCCTAGATTTCTGTATTACCTCCTATAAGCAACTCCCAAGTTACTACTCTAGCAAGAGGCAGTCACACTATTAAAAGCAGGAAATCTGGTATGTAGACCAAATAACTGTAAAACACTTAGTCACAATACCATATTAAGAGTTCTTGAGGACTGTGCTGGTGATATAATCTCTTTTCTGTGCAAACATCTGTGATATACAGTGCGTTTTTTGTACTGCACCCACGGAATCATTTTGAGCAGTGGGTTATCTTTAACCTGCCACCCTCCCTCAAATACACATGCAACATGCTTATTGACTGCCTAATTTATTAATTAAAATATTTATATACTGCCCTTCCCACCATCTACAGCAACTCAAGGCAGCTGACAAAATTTCTTATGCAAGGCAGACCTTCCGTCAACCCTGGGAGGATGTTGCATAACACTGGAAGTCCCATTGAAGAAAAACAGGCTTGTGTTGTGGCCAAACAGACAACTCAGCCAGAAGATGACTCCTGGAGGATCTGAGGGGGTCAACAGGCCCAAAAATAGTTATGATAAGCATTCAAGACAGCTCCTTAATTTCGTAAAACCGGAACTGTATTATCAGAAAGTTATTTTGTTTCCAGATCTGCCAAAAGCAATCCTAGCTGCCCTTAACAACTCTAAAACCACCACTTGATATGTTTTAGGAATCATGGCAACATCGTTAAGTAGCACTTTTTCAGGGTTGAGTGGAACCTCAAAGCCTAAATCCTGCCTTAGTTTATCTACTATAATTTCCCCAATGATTTTTGTACATTCACATTCCCACCATAAGTGTATAAGGTCTGTGTTAGGAGACTTGCAATACCAATGAAAGTCTGATGATCTATATATTGTAGATCATGTCTGTGGTATAAGATACCACTAGTGTATCATTTTCACTACATTTTCTTTCAATAAAAGGCATACTGAAAAGGCAGAATGCACTGAAAGAGAAAACTTCCAAACTTTTTCTGAAACATTATAACCAATGTCTTATTTCGTTTCAACTGAAATATTGGTGGATTGATACCTTAATGAGCCAAATATTTTTGAGACGACATGTCTTCCTTCCTGAGAAATTAACTCATCAAACTGAGTAAGGTTTCTCAAGGCTCAGCCACAGCGAATTTCTTTTACTCAAAAAGCTCTTCAGTTTTAAGTACTCAACAACTGATATTGTGTCATCTAGTAGGGAGGCTGTCAAAATATATGATTCTGTTGTTAGGAACTAGATTCAAATAAGTGTCTGATCCAAATAATTCCCACCTTTTAGGAAATCTCAACTGAAAACTCAGTAACTTAACTAGTTCTCTTATGGCCAAGTTTAATGGAGATAATCCAAAAGAGAGTTTTTTTCTATAAACAGCTCAAGTGTACAACAGGCTGTTTATGTCAAAACTGTTACATTCATAAACTGTTTTCCTTTCAGATATTTTAATCCAAAAGAAAGCTCTTAACAGCAGTTTAACAAAGGCTTGCTCAATAGCTATTTTGGAAGGATCTGAGTTGTTTATAAACCACCTGCTCACCCAAGTTAATAATGCAGCACCCTTGTATTCCAAGTTCTTCATTGGACCATCTACATTGAGCAGTAGACCAATTTGAGGACAATCTTATTGATACAGATAGTTTTATGATAGATGTATACCATGCACAGGCATATGTTTAATGAGACCCTGGTGACTGATGGCCCTCAGCCAATTTCTTAATGGTAGGTTTGATTCCTCTCTGCTGTTTATCACTTGTTTAGGGCCTGTGGTAGAAGCCCAGGGGTTTTACCCTTAGTGCAGGACATGCAGTCACTCATTTCTTCACTTTCAAAGCAACAAGTGGGTGAAAGGACTGCTTAAAATTTCAAAATCCCCCCCCCCCATTTGCACTCCTAAGTTTCCACATTAATAAAGCACCTTTGGCAGTATAAGATAATCATTCTGAAACAACCTCCCTCCCTCACAGACCTTGGGATTTCAGTCCCAATTAGACATGCACTGGAGTTTTCATGGAACAAAGATGAGAACTATTTTCTGACAAAACTCCTAATGAACAATTGCTAACAGAAGTCTGTAATGGTACTACACCAATGGCATTAACTGAGGTTGAAATGAATCCTTGTTAACTTCCTGTGTCCTGGATTCTCTGCTCCATCTCACACAAACTACAGGAATCATAACTCAAAAACTTATATGGGAAAAGAACATTTAACCTTCTTCTATGTCCCTTCTCCAATTTAAATAGAGCCCCTGAAGCAGCAGGTGATGCCACTTGTTGCTTCTGAAAGTGAAGAAATGAGTCACTGCGCATCCTGCACTAAGGGTAAAATCCCTGGGCTTCTACCACAGCAGTTGTACCCATCTTTTTCTGCTTGAGATGCTAACTGCAGGTTCAGCAGAGCTACTGAGGGCCAAAAGACATGATCTGCCCAACCTGTGCCAGGATATAGGTGCATCATTCGACTCACTGTCAAAGATACAGGGGGGAACTCACCTTAAATAGACCTCACTTGGCACTGCAACCGGGGGGCGGGGGCCTTCTGGTTTCTCTCCCACCCTGCTTTTACCATTGAAAGAAGGGTGGGAGAGAAACGGGAAGCTCCTGCTCCACCCTTGCAGCACTCAGCAAACTGGTGTTGTTTAAGGAAAGTTTCCTTGCGGTACATCTGACTCACTGTGAGCTGGGTATGCACACAGCACATTTTGGGCATATCTTGTATTTTGGCCCTTAATTCAAAGAAGGGGCATGGGAGAAACGCCTTAAATGTTTCCTCTCCAGTGACTCAGCCCCCCTATTGGACTGCTAATCAACTTTAAAAAAAATAAAGATTCTAATCACACAGCTCTCGTATCATGTCTAGTTTGGCTCAGAGATTATGCAATATTCGAAACAGCTATATTCCTTTCACCTATATAGCTAATAGCAACATGTGGCCCCCATCTGTGGATACCTAAATCTGCGTATCAGGCCACACTGACGCTAAACAGATTTTTCTGCACACTTGGGGGACTCCCTAGAGGTTTGCAGAAAACTCTGAAATGTTAAAAAAATACATTGGGAGTTTAAATTCCCCCCAAATTACAAAAGCGTTATTTGCACATGCGCAGACACAGTTACAGGGAGAGTTGGCAGTGGCATTTGCAGGAAGCTGTGCTGGGTCCGGATGACGCCAGGCATGGAGGATGCCAAAAGCCGTGCCCAGTCAACAGTAGGTGCAGAGGATGCCAGGAGCCATGCCAGTCCCAGAATGGCTTTAAGGCACTGCTGCTGCTGCCACCAAGCTCAAGAGTGGGTGGTGGAGCCTGGAGCCATTCCAGGCTCTGCGATGGGGGAGAGATGAGATTCCCTATGCAAGTCTCTTGGGCCTCCTACATATAAGCAATAATGCTTATATTTGTGCATATGAAGTAAGTTGCAAAGTTTCCTATATCTAGATCTGAATACTATAATGTTTCCTTAACTATCATCTTACTGCTTAAGCTACTGAATTTGAGACTGTGGATTCTCAGTTCCCACAATGGACTACAGTGGTCCACTCTTCTACCTAGTAAATGCTAGACTATGGAGGAACGACATTCAGGAACGATATATTCAGGAACGACATATTTCTCTACATTTATTAGTGGTTTTTCACTCACCACTTGCAACTGAATTTGGGGACTTTATCTAGCAATGGATCAGAGCCAAGGACTTCCTTCTGCTAAGTAGGTATCTGTCTTTATCAGAAGAACTGCCTTGTTCTTTAACACACTACAAAAACTCTGGCAAGGTCAAAATCCAGTTTGGAGATATGGTTCAAAAACTTTTCAAAGTGAAATCAGGGAGGGAGGAGTATATCCTTTGTGCACAAACAACATTTCTCCTTTGAAAAGCTCATGAACTATCAACTGCTTTCTGAACTCTGGGAAAGAAATAATCTGGAAGAGGATTCTGGAAGAAAAAGTGTGTGTACATATAATGTGCACAGAGCTATTGAAATATAAGAAAAGCTCTGCTGGATTGAACCAAAGGTCTGCCAAATTCAGTTTTTTATTGTCAACAGTGGTCTGAGAAGTCTACAAGCAGGGCATGAAGACAACAAGCTGCTTCATGTTTGCTCCTTAGAAGCTGGTATTAAGAGGTATACCACCTCTGTAAGTGAAGGTGTAATTTAGGCATCAACATTAGCAAGGGATAGACATAGGTTTCATATTAAGCTGGGCCACTGGTTTGATTCAGCACAGCTGGCTTGGACACATTTTAAAAATGTGTTCAAAAGCCATTTAAATCATTGGTCACCACCATATTGGGTGGAAGAAACTTCAATAAACTAATTATGTACTGTGTGTAAACTATCACTCCTGACTGTTTAATCATATTGACAATTTCATTTAGCAGTCCCAGGACTGAAGCTGACTGGCAGTAACTTTGGAACAGACACATTAACAATGGAATCTTATGCAGAATTCCAGCATCCATCCACTCTTATCTATAAAGATGAGTTGGGGTGGCAACATTCCATGGGGCGCCAAAATCAGTTGGCTGCAAGAATTGCCACTCAAAAGGGGTCCCTGGCCACTGGCTGCATTGCCTCAATCCCGCCCACAGAGCCACCGGCCAGTGTCTCGACCTTAGTCTGGAGGAAACCGGCAAAGGGGACAGACTGAGTGCTGGGTCCACTTCTCCACCCACTGCCAGGTGGGTCTAACTGTCCCCTCAGTGACCTGCTTCTATCAGTAAAAAGACAATGGATTTTCAGTATAACCCCCTCCCCTGCCCAATGCCAGCTTGCCCACTTTCCTGTCAGAATAAATTGAAAACGGCTCTTTCTCCTGCTGAGTTCCATCATGGCTGGCTGGCTGGCTGGCTAATGAGGTGGGCCAGCGACCATCAAACCAACCCCCTGCTGTGTGGCTGACTTTCCCCCTAGGGTTGCCAATCTCCAGGTGGGACCTGGAGATCTCCCAATTGATCTCCAGATGACAGATCAGTTCCCCTGGAGAAAATGGCTGCTTTGGAGGGTAGCCCCTATGGCATTATACCCTGCTGAGTTCTTCCACCCCCCCCCCCAAAAAAATGCTGCCCTCCTCAGAATCCACCCCCCAAATCTCCAGGTATTTCCCTAATCAGAACTGGCAACTGTCCTTTCTCCTCAGTGCCTGTTGCTAGGCAATCAAGCTTGCTTTGTCAGTAAAAGGCCCTTTCCACACTTATGTTGGCCTTTGGGAGAAAACTAATTGGGGCTAGTCCTGATACGGTTGCCAACTCCAGGTGGAAAATTCCTGGAGATTTAAGGGATGGAGCCTGGAGACAGTGAGGTTTAAGGAAGGGTGGGACCTCAGTACAATGCCATAAACTCCACCTCCAAGCCAGCAAGTCCCTCATGGGGAATCACTGTTGCCAATCCCCAGGTGGGGGCTGAAGATCACTCAGAATTGCAACTGCTCTCTAGGAGGGGGGGGGGGAGGAGATGGAAAGCTGAAGCCCGGGGGCAGATACCAATACATTGATGGTTGGCTGGGAGGGAGACAGGGTTGAAAACTCCAGGTTGGGAAATTCCTGGAGATATGAGGGGTGGACCCTGGAGAGGGTGAGGTTTCAGCAGGGGTGAGACCTCAGACAGGTTCAATGCCATAGACTCCACCCTCCAAACCACCTGTTCCCTCATGGAGAACCATTGTTGCCAATCTCCAGGGGAGGGATGGAGATTACACTGAATTACAACTGCTCTTCAGATGGCAGAGATCTTCCCCTGGAGAAAATGGTGGACTCTGTGTCATTATACCCTGCTGAGGTTGCCATAGCAAATTGACGCTGAGTGCCCAAGGCCGGGGCACTCTCCCAGAGCCTCTTTCTAGAGCCCATTGTATTTATTTCCACAATGGGCCTTATTCCTAGTTTCAACATAAATCCAATAGCTACTTCTATAGTTATGTGGACCAAAAAGTTTTCCCTCTTCCAGAATGAGAAACCCATAGAAAAGCAGGAACATGATTACTCAATGTTGCATTAACAATGGATTGTTGGTGACCTCCCTCCCTTTGCTGCATATGGGCTCCAATCAACATTTCTGCATTTTTTAATGAATTATCTGGAGGCCAAAGATATTCTAAGTGCCAGAACAAGGCAAGAGCACTTGTAACATCTTAAGCAGCACAGTACTTAGTATAGCCTCCCATGTCCTAGTGCACGTTCTCAAATTCTTATGAATTCCTCAGTCACAACATTAGTAACAGGGAACAAACTTCCTTGAAGACTGTGCCTCAACCCTAGCCATCCTCCCCTTCATTGTTCAGCCCCAGTGAAATCTGGTGTATTTTAGTATAGTCTGTCTGTCTGTGTATGGTAGTGGCAAAAAGCAGTAGAAGTGGCTAGTACCTGTGTGAATTTAATACTCTAAAATATATCCCAGAGTACTCTGCAATGCAATGCGTAACAGATACACAGAAATTTGTCAAGGGACAAACCAATTTGGAAAAGAAAGGCAAATTACTGTCCTAGCATGCAAAGCTACGTGAATATGAGCAAAAGTTCAGTGTCTCTTAAGTCTGAATATCTGACTGATTATCTGAACTGATTATATTGATTATATGTAACAATGGATGCTACTTAGTATTCAACAAGTATTATGCTTTGCTCAGGTAATATGTAGCTTCTAACTTAAATTCTTCCTCTTGCCTCCACAAAATACCATTTCTATTGAGCATAAGAAGCTTCTGAAGTGTTTCACATACATAGTTTTATTTCAATTTTCTGCCAGTTGTCTTTCCAGAGACGTTACTTCAGTATTATTATACTACAAAGAAAAAGGAGGGAGGGAGAAAGAAATGAAGAAATAGTACTGTGATGGACAGGAGGCTGATCCTGTAAGGAAAAACAGCCATTCAGCTGTTTCATCCCTGAGCCTATGGGAGTACTGCTCCAGAATCCCAACCACCTTTCAAAGTGGGGAGGGAATGTTGGAGGGAAGCAGAGTGGCAAGTCTAGTTCAGGTCTGCCTGAGGGGAGACTGAGGTCATAGTTTGAGTCCACCTCAGCAAAAGAGCAGAAAGTTTGAAGGGCAGCTCTGCCTAGTAGTGTGGCAGAATGGTTTATCTCTGAATGGAGACAGTGATAGAATACCCAGTTGTGAGGCCTGTCTCTGGTAATGAGCAGGTCTTGTACAGTTTAGTCTGACTCTTGGGAAAAAGTAGGTGAGTGTGGGTGAAATACCATGTGTGAAAGGATCTAAGTTAGTGAAAGCTTGTTTGTACCTGCAAGCACTGAAAAGAATTCAAATCACACTGTTTAAGCCATAACTACCCTAAATTTATGTGCCTCTGCCAGGCTTCTCCTTTGACTGTCTTGAGACCTGTGCTGATCTGTTCTTTAAAAACAACCTGCACATAAATAAATCTTGTTATTTGCATACAACTCTTGTCTCAGTGATCTCTGTGTTCATTTTGCTCACCACAGAACTTACCTCAGGACTTGCTACCCTGACAATACCTGGCAACTGAGGGGAAGGTTTATAGTTCTCAACAAACAAATTGTAACAGGCTGCGTGGGTCCCTTTAGTCCCAAGAAAGGGTCTGCACAAGTACCTTGCTTAAAGCCATCTAGTGAATTCAGGGCAGAGATGAGGTTTGAATCAGGAACTTCCTGCCTCATATCTCATTCATCATTCTCCTCTATTCCATTTTACCCTTACACCAATCATGTGAAGTAGGTTAGGTTGGAGAGCATAACTAACCCAAGGTCACCTAATGAGCTGTCATGGCAGAATAGAAATGTGAACTGTCTCCCAGATCCTAGTCTGAAACTAACCACTACACAACACTGCCTTTTGCAGGATGCTATTGAACAGCAGCAAGTAGGTGGGCCTGCCAGTAGTTACTGCAGAGCCTGGCCCAGTTGAGTTCTTCTTCAGAGGCCAAAACAACCTTGGAAAGGGTCCTTGCCCTCTCCTCCTGCGTTTTACTGACAGACACCAAGGCTTGAAAGCCGACAATACTCTTGCGGTTGCCTAGCAATTTCCACAATGGCCACTGTTAAGGGCACCTGTTTCTTAAAGGTACAGGTACTGCTGCTATCGTTGTGGGGGGTTAACCCCCCCTTTTTTTAGATTTCAGATTTTTCTGGAAACCTATGGTTTTCTGTCAGTGGTTAAAAAGATCTGTCATCTGTTCAGGGCTCCTATCTTTGAATATAAGCCTCTATAGATGGGGCCATACTAATAATTAGATACATGGATGATAATGTAATGTTTTCAAATATTTATTTTCTGTTTTGCAGAAGAACATATAGTATAACTCATCAACATTAAGTACAATAGAACTGTTCAGGGGGTGTACAGGATGCAGAAAATGCAAAATGATTACATACAAGTAGCAGCACTGTCTCAGTACAGGCTAATCTAACAAAATGACACCTATCTTCCATGACATTGTGAAATGAAAGCTATTTCTATTACTTAGACTATGAGGTAAATTGCAGAACAGTGCTAACAGAGCTGTGGAGATAAGAAATGTTTACAGATCTTTCCATCTTAAGCAATCATAGGTAATTAAAACCAACTCTTCAAAGGAAACAGAAGTTGCCAGTTAGAATCACTGATTTGCTGGTATGGTTACAGTACAAATGTATTAACCATTAAAAGGTCAATGTGAAATATTTTTATAAATCTCTATTCTTGCCTTTTGAAAAGAAATAAGAAAAAAACTTTGTTTGATAAAGGCAGATTGCAGCTAATAGCATCTCAATGGAGACATTTATAAGATTGCCCTGAAACATAATTCTAATCATAAACATACTTTAATTTAGGACTTACAATGAGACTTCCACACAAATATGCACAGGACACAGGTATGTATGAAGCACTAACCTATGAACAGGTTTCACTACAAGGATATTTAGTTAACACAGTATTGAAAATGGTAAGTTCAAAGCTACTTACAAACTAATCCACCTATTGCAGTTGTAGGAGGAAGGGTGTGGTGAAAGAAACCAAGCCATCAATTTAAATAATTATACAACCACTTCAAGAAAGTAAGAGAGTCCACCTTTCCCAACAGTTGAATGAAACCTCAGAAAAATAAGGGAAAGAGTTATAAAAAAAATGTAAATTGACACCAAAAGATGTCACAGCCCAGACATGACCTCCACAAATTCTATACTGCTCTGCCTTCCCTGCCCCTATTGACCTCCAAGGACTGAAAAATGAGGGGAGATGCCTCCTTTCGATCTTTGGATCACGTATCTGAAACCATATCCTGCATTTTCGGCCTCACTCAGTAGGTGGTAGATCTTAAAGGAGGATCCTAACCCACGCTAAACATCGCCCTATAAACAGGCGGGTTTTGTCATATATTTCCCAACACAACACAGTCTGAACCTGACGAGCGTAGTGCTCGTGTGCATGCGATTTCTTACCACTTGGCAAGATGACACAGAAGCACCAACTACCCCAAGAGAGAGAGAGAGAGAGACACCTGGGGCAACTGAGCGGCCCACGGGTCAGGGCTCCCAGACCACTACCCAAAATCCGTCTACGGGAGTGACCAAGGCCCCCAGGGCTGCTTGACGCAGCTACCCAAGTCCCTCCCCGCTCCACCACCTGCTGCGAGGCCCGAGCTGGCTAGCCTGGTTGCCTTCACCGCCGGCTTACCTGGGGGCTGTCCTCCAGCGCCTCCTCGATGGGCAGCTTGTCTATCCCAGGCATGTCGACGGCTGAGTCTTCGCACACCGACTCCCCTCACGCCGCGCCCCGCGGACCAGCTCTCCTTCTCCGCGCAACCACAACAAGACAGCCCCGCCGAGCTCAGGAAATCCCGCCCCGGCACTTCCACAGCGGGGCGCGGACCCGACGCTGCTTCCCATTGGCTGACGAAGCGTTCAGTCTCCTCGCCAAGAGAAGGCGGGCGCCCGACTTGGCCCTGGTCGAGGCGGTCCGGTGGAGAGGCGTCGCGCGCGATGGGCTCCTCCGTGTGTTTCTCGCGCAAAGGAACGTACCTGGCTGGCTGCGCCTTGACGGCAAGCGAGCTGGAGCACGGCCATTGTTCAGCCGTCTTGTATTTTCTGCCAACTGACCAGGCAGCCACAAACCTTTGTCGTTTTCCTCCGCAGCTCGGTCTCGCCTCAGTTTCCCCCTATTTGTTTTATTTATTAATTTTCGCTAATGAAATAAATTGCAGTGTAAAGAGAAAACAGAAATTAAAGTAATTGGTTACGTTTTTAAAAAACAACTAACGGGGAGTTCTATTAGTACCGCTTCTGCTTGCCAAATACAGAATGAGAAATAATGGGCAGTGCAGGTCTTAAAAGAACGAGCTGTAAACTCTACATTGCCCAATCACGAATCTCAGTGTACGTTGATTCATTCACAGCAGGTATGTGCATCTGGGGCTTCCGCAAACTCGGCAGACAGGCAAACATGTGAACTGCTGCCATTTTAAACCACGTTGAAATGATCAACGAACGTCGGCAAATCAGCCACTCAGCCTCTACCTCCTGTCTTCAGCATCACATGTGTAACAGGTGGAAAGTATATTACTAGGATGTTGTCTGAATTATTGCGGGAGCATGTGTGAATTGTGACTCACTGAACACTTAACGAGATGCAGTGTAAATACGAAGTGTTATAGGCAGCAGTTTCCAGAATGATCATTCCCACCCACAAGTCGATGGCTATATAGAACATGATCTTTGTTTATCCATGACCTTTGGAACTCCTAGCACCTGGCTGCTAACACAAGAAAATGTGCATTAACTGAATGGAAACAGAGGGTGCGATCACACGGACGTTTATTGCGGGCCTCGCGGCTGTTCCCCATCGCAACTAAAGGGGCTGACTAGACGGGCCGCATCTGGCTCCCGTCTCGAAGCCGCCCCCACCCCCCACCCCGCACTCGAGCCCGCTTTTCCAAACGGAAGGTTTGGAAAAGCGGGCTCGAGTGCCCGGGGGGGGGGGGGGGGGGCTTCGCAATAAACGTCCGTGTGATCGCACCCAGAGACTGCTATTTGCAACTTAACCTGAGCAGCCTTCAGCCCCAGAATCACTAAGTTACATGACAGGAAGGACATTACACCAGAGCCATATTAAAAGGAGAACTGAATTGTTAATAGTCTGCCTTTCTCACTGGGTCTCAAGGTGGATTACAAGTATGATAAAATTATTCAGTCAATCAGCAAATGAGTTACAAAATATAACAACATTTGAATCTTACAATACAGATTCCTAGTCAAACAAAGTAATGCAGTGGGGCTGGGACTGAAGGGGGGGGGGGGGGGGGTTAAGCCAAGCAGACATAACTGTCTAAAGCAATTTGTCCATGTAGGAAAACTTTATCCCTAACAGAAGTCACCTCCTGAGTTGATCCATTACACCTCACTAGTGGGAGGACAGTTGTGCACTCTGAGCCTGCACAGAGGCTCGGATGACAGGATGAAGGGTGGCCCGACAGGTGAGAAACAGAAAGATGTAAGAGGGTGGGGGTCTGTGAACCTGCCTGTGCGAAAGAGCCCTGTCTGCTGCTGTTGACCTTGCCTTGTCATTCTGCTGCTTCAGTGGGTTCTGGTAGGCTGCATATGGGATCACAGCTACTGGGTCTCGGTTCAGTATTGGTAAAGGGGGATGACTGGTCCTTCAGTAGTCTCAGTTCATGCCTGTGCAACTGCATGACCCTCAAGTAGTCACCATGAGGCCTTTGGCCCATTCTTCTCAGAGCTGATGTCCAGATTGCTACTTGAGACCTGATCATGAAAAACTAAAACTGCAGTTTCCTTCCTCAAATAGGAAGAATGTGTCAAAAGCTGTATCATCAAGCAGAACCACAAAATTTCTTCTGAATACTTTTCTCTGTTAATTTAAGAAATGACAGATACCTTAATTAAATACCTACATCTCCTACACCAAAAATAATTTTCAGATATTGCTTGAGTTGCAGAATGTCCCTAAAGAGCATACATATGTTAGATTTTAAAAGTAAAATCAAATTTGTGTTTGTATCTTGCTCTCAGAAAGCCAGTGTGGTATAGTGGTTACACTGTCAGACTAGGATCTGGGTGAACCAGGTTTGAATCCCCACCCTGCCACAGACGCTTGTTGGGTGACTTCAGGCCAGTTGCACATTCTCAGCCTAACCTACCTCACAGGGTTTTTGTGAGGACAAAATGGAGGAGCGGAGAACATTGTAAGCCACCTTGGGTCACCATTTGGGGAAAAAACAGGGCATAAATTAAGTAAATAAATACAGTTTGTTTCAAAGAGTAGCCATGTTGGACTGTAATAGAAGAGCTAGACTTGAGTCCAGTAGCACTGCAGAGACCAACAAGAATTGTCCGAAAATTCTAAGGTGCTACTGGACTCAATTCTAGCTGTATAAATAAAATAAAATAAAATAAAATAAAAAGATAGATAGATAGATAGATAGATAGATAGATAGATAGATAGATAGATAGATAGATAGATAATGTGAATTGCTCTTCTGCCCTTTCTTGGGTTTCATGGTGCTGAGTGACAGTACTACTGTGCAGAAAACTGAGCCCTTCTCCTCTTCCTTTGTGCACACTGTAAAGGGATAAATCAGTTCAGCACTGTCTGTAGTACACTGTATACAGAAAATGCCATATAGAAAGTATATTTTCCTGCTTTTCATTCCCTTCTGTGGAATCTACTTTTCAATAAGCAGTCCCTGACCGACAGAAAGACTAATCAGCTTTGATAGGGCAAGTGATGCACTGTATTCTTGGTGCTTGGGGGGTGGGGGAACTGTGGGAGGGCTACTGGAGTTCTGGCCCCACTGGTGAACCTCCTGTTGGCACCTGGTATTTTCGGCCACTGTGTGACAGCGTGTTGGACTGGATGGGCCAATGGCTTGATCAGGGCTCCGTTGGGGCCGGAGCGAGCCGGAGCGCCGCTCTGGGAGAGAAGGGGCCGGGGGGCGGGGCCGGGGGGGCCCCGTCCCGGCCCCAGTCGCCTTCTGCGGGGCCGTGGCTGGCTGCCGCCGGCCCCACCGAGGAAGCCCCGTCCCGGCCCCAGTCGCCTTCTCCGGGGCTGCGGCTGGCTGCCGCCGGCCCCGCCGAGAAACCCCATCCCGCCCCCCGTTGCCTTCTGCGGGGCCGTGGCTGGCCGCCGCCGGCCCTGCAGAAAGCCCCGTCCCGCCCCCCGTCGCTTTCTGCGGGGCCGCGGCTGGCCGCCGCCGGCCCCGCCAAGGAAGTCCCGTCCCGCCTCCCGGGAGGGGGAAGCCGGGCCTGAGTGGCTTAACGCCACTCAGGCCCAAGCAAGGGGGGGGGAAATGCCAGCCCCAGTGGGGGGGGAGAAGCGCCCCTCCCTTCCTTTCCTCTCTCCCCCCACCTACCTACCTGTTCCTTCCTTCCCCTCTCCCTTCCTCCCTCCCTCTCCCCTTCCTCCCTCCCTTCCTTCCTTCCTTCCTTCTCTCTCTCCCCCCAACTACCTACCTACCTTCCTGTTCCTTCCTTCCCCCCCTTCCTCCCTCTCTCCCCCCTTCCTTCCTTCTCTCTCTCCCCCCCAACTACCTACCTACCTTCCTGTTCCTTCCTTCCCCCCTTCCTCCTTCTCTCCCCCCTTTCTTCCTTCCTTCCCCCTCCCTCCCTCCCGTCTTGCCTTCTGACACACTGCCCATGACGTCAGGGATGTGTGGCCTTTTGACACTTCCGGTGACGTCAGGGGGTGTGGTATATGCAAATGAGTTATGCTAATGAGCTCCTGCACCTCTTTTTTTACGAAAGGACCCCTGGGCTTGATCCAACATTGGCTTCTCTTATGTTCTTATGTTTGTTCTTATTCAACAGTTTCAAAGTAATTTATGACACACTACTTTGAATTTATGGATTAACACCTCAGGTTATTTCATTCTCTCCCATACTATGAGTCAAGGAGACTTTGTATATGAACAGAATTTGCCTCAGTACTTTTGAAAATAACTATTTGATTAATATCTACTACCAAGAGGTTATCAACCAACACTAGATGGCAGCATTATAGAGCTTTAGCTGTAACCAAAAGGCCATCACTTCAGAGGGTTTTTTTAATTGGGAAAAAACTTATACAAAAAGGATACAAAAGTTTACTATAAATAATTCATCTGTTATTTTTAATACATTTCACCAACCGGATTTGTAAGTTGTTATTTTAAACGATAACTATAATTCGTCCACTGTAAGGCAAGTGACCAATCTTACTTTGAATCACATTTTCAGTGAGATATATGTTAAATTTAAGTTTCCAGTTTTGAAGCCTGACTAGTCAATTTCTTCATCCTAGAGCCCGGAAGGAGAGCCTCTGCATTTACATACAGATAAGTGAACTGCCTGTATACAGAGAAGAGTGGAGTGTGGCCTTCCAAGCACAGTGACACAAAAGGAACGATGTAGAAACCAAAAGGAGGTACAGGAGGAAAGAAGCAGCAGAACATAATCAGGATTCAACTGGTGGGGCCAAAATAGGGCGAGGCAAGTATTAGAGATTTCTCCATACCATCCACCTGTGACACGATCAGCATTTGGAGACTCACAGTAGGCCCCTGAGCACCAATCTAACTGAGATGTCATAGTCCATGTATGGGGAAAAAAGTAAAAGTTACAAAACACAGGGCCACCCCACTTCATTCTGCAGCACCCAGAGAATTTGAACACGGCCTTTTACATGGACTCCCAGGACACAACAATCTGATGAAGTGGAGGCTTCTTCAATTAGGTATTTGTGTTTTAAATTTTACTTATATGTTGCATATTGCCTTTTTTATATATATTGTGACCTATCTTGAACAAGGATAATATCCTAATACTTAACAAATTCAACACTGTTTCAACACTAGCTTCTCTCCCAATGCCAAAGCTCTTAATGCCAACAAAACTAGCATCTATTATGGGGATTGTTAGGGATCATTGTTCCTTGAGATTTCTCTCCCCCCCCTTTTTTTGTATTTTTCATATGTGCATATGTGTGTGAGTGTGTGTGCACCTGGAAGTTATGGCAACCTCTGGTGATTAACCCCTTCTGGGAGCCTGGAAGATATTCAGAGAGGTGGCTGAATAAACCCTGCCCCCACTACCCACCTCTGCTATTTTGAGGAGGTCTCCCGTCCAAGTACTTACCAGAGTCTACCCCAATTAGCTTCCAAGATCTGATGTGATCGGGCTTGCCTGGGCTATCCAGGTCAAGGCATTCCTTGAGATTTCTAAAAGTCAGGACATTCAGTCACAGCTAAAATGAAAAGCTCTTTTTGCCACACATGACATCCTGAAAGAGGTAGCTATATCTCGCTTGCTTTTAGAGAAATGACACAATTTGCAAGATTTTGAGCAATAACGTTTACTCACTCCAGTCTAGGATATCTTCAACAGAAATTGTTGGATTTGCCATCTCAAATCCTCCAAGAGACTCCATCTGGTATAGCCCTCCCTTAAACTATTTGGTCATCCATTGCTTGAGTTCATTCTTACATGGCAAAACAGCTACTGATTGGATGTGCAGTGAGAAGTGTCCCATCCACACACAAGGTCCCAAGGTTAAGCCAAAGGTTTCCTAAGGAGCTCAGTCCTAGAAGTTCCAGAGCAGAAAGAATATTAGGACTGGAAGGCAAAACCATTGCCTCTCTTCAAAGCATAAGTTCTAGTTGTCAGGTGGTGGCTGTGTTGACTCCAGCCTTTTTCTCCCTTCTTGGTACCCAAAATATCAAACCAGAGGCCCAGCAGGACTGCAGATGAACCCCATAAAGATCCATACACCAGCCATCTGATCAGTGACAGCGGCCCTCTAAACAGCCAACCATCTCACTTTCAGTGGTCTGGTGGCTCTGTCCTAGGGCTGGGAAAGGGGAGTAGGGTGCCAATGGTTCCTCATGGGCTTGGCCATGCCCCCATAAGGCTTCTGAGAAGTGGAAGGCCATTGGGGATCCCACAAGCATGGCCTGAGCCTTGGACAGCACACTTTCAACCAGTGCTGCATGAGCTGCATTGGCTTCCAGTGGAGCACCAGATCAGGTTTAAGGTTCTGGTTTTGAAATTTAAGGCTCTTAGCGGTCAGAGACCTACATACTTTCGGGAACGCCTCTCCCAATATGCCCCTGGAAGAGTGCTACAAGGAATAAGAACTTCCTGGTGGACCCTGGCTTGAGAGAAATCCAACTGTCCTCGACCCAGGTTAGGGTTTTCTTGGATTATAGAGGATTAAAGGGATTTTATTTACCATTTCCATGGCATAAAAAGTTTTAGCTACCCATTTCTACACATTAAGCCTCTAATAAAGGGACAGGACATTCTGCTTCAGGTCTCCTGGGAACCCTAACACCAGAGGTTGGCAACTGTTTTGTTCTGTTTCTCTCACCCAAAAAACCTCACTGTCTACTCTTAAAGGTGTTGGTATCCTGGCAAACAAAAGCTGAGGGAAGAGAAGGGCAGTTCTTGCCAAACGTGCTGGGAGAAGTCTGAGCCCCAGCAATGCTGCTGCCACCTCCAGAGATTGCTTCGGACCCAGCTGATGCCTGTGCAGGTCCAAGAGGTGAGGACAGGCATAAAAGCACCATTGCCATCTTCCATACTGCATGCCCCAGTGATGCAAGGGTCTGCCTCAATTGCTTGGCAGAGAACCAGTCTACATGCCACAGTTTGGCATATGAGCCAGAGATTGCCTACTCCAGATCTATACCAAGAAGAGATGGGAATCTGACTGGAATCAATATGGCAAGGAACTGAGAGTTCTGTCCAGCCAGTGCCATGCTGATGTCTGTTAGTTAATTGTAGTCACTGAGTACAGTTGTTTAGCAACCATCTTGCCCAGACTAGGGTAGCCCAAACTAACCTGATTTCATCAGATCTCAGAAGCTAAGCATGGTCAGTTCTACAGATGCCAACCTCCAGGTGGGACTTGGGGATCCTCCAGAATTTCAGTTAACTGCCAGACTACAGATATCAGTTCCCTGGAGAATGGATGCTTTGGATTGTGGACTCCATGGCACTGTACCCCACTGAGGTCCCTGTCCTCCCCAGGCCCCATCTCCAAATCTGCAGGAGTTTCCCAACCTAGATTTAGAAATCCCATTTCCCCATCCCCTGCTGGTGGCTGGGGGGGGGGGCTGGCAACCTTAGCCCTGGTTAGTATTTAGATGGGAGACCACGGAAGTCCAGGGTCGCAAAGCAGAGGCAGACAATGGCAAACCACTTCTGAACATCTCTTGCCTTGGAAGCCCCATGGGGTCACCATAAGTCTGCTATGATGCCAAAATACAATAAAATATTGTTTTATTACTCTTTCTCACCCGAAAGGGAAATTACAGTAGCGGGTTCCAATTTAAGCCTATTTCATTTCTAGAAATCAGGGCTGTTGATAATGACAACTCCATGAAATAGTAGTGGCATCCTGGATAAAGACTAGAAGAGTCAAAAGTAAAATTACCCATATTTTGTCTTCCTGAGTAAAGGAATTATTGCTGGGGGAATTAAGTTTCCCAGTGATACCTTTAAAATATTGGAAAAATAACATATTTCCAAACTAGATTGCAGCATTTTTGCAGCACTGCTATTTTGCTTATTAATGCACTATACTTTCATTACTACGGTTTGATTGTTATTAAAAACTATCTGATTATGACTGCCGCAAGTATATAGTGTCCTGTGATGAACCAGTCCATATCATCTCTTCAAACATCACCGAAACAGGGTACAATCCTGCTTCAATCCAACGAAAGAAGGATCATCTGCTCTTTACTTCAATGGGATTGTTCTCAAAAGTTCTGTACAAGTATTTGGTAGACTCCTCTGAGAATTTCAGCCATGTGCTACCTTTTGATAAAGCTGCATCAAAATAATTGAAGTTGGAATAGAAAGCAAACAAATGCCTACCTTTCTAAAGTACTTGGTTCAACTGTTCCTGTTAACTAATCCAGGGTCTTGGAAGACAATTACACAGAGCTCTGACAACATTGCCAACCCACCGCTCTGTGTCTCATGCCAAACACCATTGTCATTTCATTGACCATGTTCACCGTTACATATGCATATGAAAAACAGAAGCTTTTTCATCAGGATTACCCTAATAGCATTAAGAGATTATATTTTAAATTTCATTGGAAGAAAATTCACTTAAATGAGATTACTTATTACTTGACTGGTTTCCTATCATGCAGTTATGTTTAGGCAAGTGGAGTCCATTAGAGTATTATTATTTTTTAAGAAAAACCTGATTTTATACATTAATGATTTCAAATAAAAGAGAAGTGCTATGTTTGTGCACTGGTTCTTTTGAGAAAGTTAAGTCTGATGTTCTGGTTAGAAGAGATAACACTTTTTGTCCCTCTTGGTGCCCCCCCCCTGGAGTCACCATTAGTTGCTAATTACTTGCAAACAAATAAACAATTAACTCCTCGTGCCTCTTGGTGGGAGAATCTTCATTGACATGCTAAAACTTTCTAATAAAAGATTTTAATTAATGACGTGGAGAATCCAACCCCTTGTCAACAAAGCTATAAGGAGGACCTGCAAGGCAGACTTGAAGTACCGTGCATTTGGTACCTAGACTGACGGTACAAGAATGGCAGGCCGATCACTATGTTCTGCTAATCCTGCCTCTCATAACCTTCAGAACAAATCCAGTTTCGGGGAAAATAAAAATGCATCATGTTCATTTTCCATTGAAAGCATTTTGGGGCTGGAGCAGAAAAAAGATGGCACGCCAGCTGCAAAGCCGCACAGGCCATGGGTGGATAAATGGAATGATTTAGGTAAGACAGCAACTTAAATCTGTTTCTTTATGCCTTATGCAGTAATGTATATTGTAAATAGTGACAACTCAGGAAATAAACTGTACAGAAATTGGCAGATTGTCCTTAGTTAAATTTAGCAATGCAATGTTTCACTACAAAATCTTGTAAAATTCCACATTTGTGACTTTTCAGGAGAGGACTGTAACTCCTGTTTGCGTGTCCCTGCCATTTCCTATGCAATCCCATTGTTTCATGCAAGCAACTACCCAGATGCGGAAGAAAGAGTTCTGAAATGTGAAAACTATTTTGCAGTCAATGAAAGGCTTTCTTACAAAAGGGAATTGAGTTGGTACCGTGGTAGGAGGCCAAGGACTGCATTCACTCGAAACCAGGTAAAGATTCAGTACATTTAACCTATTCATAAGTGTAAGAATGGATGTTTTGCTTAGTACATTGTTTGATAAGAGGGCATTTATTAGTAAGAAACCAGAAGAGCTTGTTGTACAAAAGTCTGTACAGCTGAACATTTACTGAATAATAAAAAAAAAGATTTGCAAATGTTAATATGCAATTAGCATCGCTGTTTGTCCAAAATAACTTCATTGATTTCCCTTGACCTAGTCTGGGTTTTTAAAGATTAGAATCTGACTCAGATTCTAATCAGAAAATTCAGGTTTACTTGAACCAATTAGCCTTACTTTTTCTGTTGTGAATTAAAACAAGAATAGTGTTTCTCTTCATTCTCCTTAGATTGAACTACTGGAAAATGTTTTTAGAGTGAATTCCTATCCTGGAATTGATGTCAGAGAAGAACTAGCCCAAAAATTAGATTTAGATGAAGACAGAATCCAGGTAACCTTTAAAAATTATTAATGACACATTCATGTCAACACAAGTATGATTTCTGTACAATTCAGGACAACAATATAATCATTAATAGCGGAAATTATGATCTCTAGAATTACATGGAGATGTGGTTACAGGAGAAAGACCAGAACTCTTTTTCTCCCTTCTTACACCCTAACACCACATTCATTGGCATTAATACAACCGTAATGTGAAATAAGTGCATTCCCACTGTCCAGGTCTATTGCCAAGCCATTTTTGCTAGGTGGAACACTTACCTTTCCAGGGGAGACCTCAAATAAATGAATGGAAAATCGATCAATAGACACTGTTACAACCTCCTCACCAAACCCAAATGTTTGTATAAAATGTAGGGTCTCTGCTGTACTGTTACTGTACTGTACTATACTGTACTGTACTGGACTGTACTGTACTGTTAAGCGTTCTACCATAGTCACAGTCATAGTGATAGGGGATTTTTTTTTCCACACATGATAGTGGTCTTCAGAATTAAAGGGGAAATCATGGGTGGGTAGAACCAGGATCATTAAACACATGGCATTGGGAGTTCTACCTGTCTGGGAAAGTACCAAAAGTACTTTTTACACACAAAATAAAAAAGTTAAAAGGAGTTGATAAAACAATAGAAAAAACCTTGCAAAAAGGGAGAGATCTTTAGCGCGTCACTACTAAAAGTACTTTAAAAAAAGCTAGACATATTTGTGTTCTAAAGAGTAGCTCTCATTCTTTAAATAAAAGTGTCATAAAGTAAATAGCCAGTTTAAAAATAAAACTAGATAGGCATGAATAAATGCTTCAAGTGGGGGCAATTTACATACTGGCTCTACCCTGGCCACAGCTCTGCCTTTGTCTACCAGACAATAATTCTGATGCCAAGATTTAAGTGTTTGGAATTCATACAGTGAAACAGGAGTCCGGTGGCACCTGAAAGTCTTAACAAAAACTTGTTTCAGCGTAATGAGTCAGAGTTAACTTCTCAAAAGCTTATGCTATAATAAATTTAATTAGGCTTTAAGGTGCCATTGGATAGCTACAGACAAACACAGCTACCCACCAGGAATTTTTATCACAAAATATATATAGGTATACTTTTATCGCCTGTGCTTGGTTCAGTTAAAGTCTTCAGCGTGTAATCTTAATTTTTATGCATGCTATTTACTGGCATTATGATGATGTATTAAAAAGGAACAAATTTGTCTTTCATTAAAAAAAAGATGTACTCTTATCAGACATTTATATTAGCAAAATTATTACATTTCCCAAATCTGACGAAGGGAGCTTTCAGTGTCGAAAGCGTATAACCCGAAAATCTTGTTGGTCTCTAAGGTGCTACCGGACCAGCTTTTCTACCGCAGATCTACACGGCTACCCTTTGAAATATTTTTCAGACTTTCTCTTAGGGTGTAATGAGAAAATGAAAAAATGATTTGCTATAAGTACAAAGTAGAGAAAGTACATTTAGCAACCTTGGAACATCTTCAGTTTGGTGTAGTGATTAAGTGTGTGGACTCTAATCTGGGAGAACCGGGTTTGATTCCCCACTCCCCCACTTGCACCTGCTGGATGACCTTGGGCAAGCCATAGCTCTGTACCAGCTGTTCTTGAAAAAGAGCAGTTTTTGTCAGAGCTCTCTCAGCCCCACCTACCTCACAGGGTGTCTGTTGTGGGGAGGGGAAGGGAAAGGAGATTGTAAGCGGCTCTGAGACTCCTTTGGGTAATGAAGGGCGGGATATAAATCCAATCTCTTCTCTTCTCTTCTTCTTCTTCAATGTATAATTTAAAAACACATGCGAATGCCAACTTTAAGCCTAATCAAACACAATTTTTATTTAAAATCTACATTTACACAAGAAGCAATACAGATGGGAGAGTGGGAGAGTGTCCACCGCTTTTGCTGCTCAGCTATACGCATTCAGCTTAGGGTTGCCAGCCTCCCAATGGGGTTTGGAGATCTCCCGAAATTAGAACTGGTCTCCAGACATCAAAGATCAGTTCCCCTGGAGAAAATGGCTTCTTTGGAGGGTGGACTGTATGGCATTATATCCCACTGAGGCATAGGCGTAGACTGGGGGGGGGGGCTCGAGCCTCCCCTGAAATTTCCCGGGGGGGACTGAGCCCCCCCAGGAAAATGTAGCGCCTGCCGCCGCGCCTCCCGGGGCCCTTCCGAGGCTGGCAGCCACTGCTGCCGGTGCCTCTCCCCACCCCCCCACCTGGCCACTCTTCCATCCTTCCCACTTCTTCCCTCTTTTCCCGGCGAAGGGAGAGGGAAGGAGTGGGGGGGGGGGGAGGCTCCGGCAGCAGCGGCTGGCGGGCCTCGGAAGGGCCTGGGGAGGTACGGAGGTTTTCCGGTGGTGGGGGACATCGCCCCAGCGAGCGAGCGTGCAAAGCTCGCATGCTAAAGAGCCCCCCCTCCCGGAATTTACAAAACTCTACGGCCCTGCACTGAGGACCTGCCTCTTCCCAAACCCCTTCCTCCCTCCCCCAGCTGCACCCCCCCCAAATCTCCAGGTATTTCCCAATCCAGAGTTGGCAGCCCTAATTCAGCCTGATGCAGAATGTACATGCATACAAACTGTATTCACAGTTTCTCTCCCCACGAACCAAAATGCTGCTTTTCAGTATATATGAGACATTATTGTTATATCCCAATCTACAGACCTTTAAAATTAATAGAAAACTCTTCCTTAATTCATCTGGTTTCGCACCATCATGTTTTTGACTACTGCACTTCAGATGACTTTCTGTGCAATATCACTTAGTTAAAGACATTTTAACTTCACATCCAAATAGTGAATTTCTTGTATATGTGGGTAAGACTAGTATGGTGCAGTGATTAGAGTGTTGGACTAGGATCTGAGAAACCCAGATTCAAATCTTCACTGTGCCATGAAAAATTGCTTGGTGACTTTGGCCAGCAACACTGTCAGCCTAACCTACCTCACAGGGTTGTTGTGAGGATAAAATGGATAAGAGGAGAACAATGTAAGCCACCTTGGATTCCCATTGGGGAGAAAGGTGGGGCATAAATGAAGCAAACAATTTTTTCCAAATCTCTCTTCTTTATGTGATACTTTATTATTAAGGTGAATGACAGATTACAGGTATGCCTTTTATGTAACTTTCAGATCTGGTTCCAGAATCGCCGGGCAAAGATGAAGAGATCACACAGAGAATCTCAGTTTCTAGTGGTGAAAAATGCTTTCCCACAAAATATGATAAAATAGGATGAATCCACAGAAATCATAGGTATATTGTAGAATTTGGTGAAGTATTCACAAACTGAATGTGGTATTAAAGAATCATGAGATTGTGTCTAAAATTTACTAGGATGCACTTCAGGTAGTTTTCAAAGAATGTAACAATTTTACCGTGGAAAATAAACTGCAAATACAACCGTTGCTTGGTTCCTGTTAATATTTAATTTGTCAATAACATCTCCTCTAACGGTTTAATTGACAGTTATTTTTGCAAAAAAAAAAAAGCAACTGCAAAGGTATTTTTTTAGTTAACTTACCAAAGGTGGTGATACTTGCTTTGCTGCTGGACTAAATGATAAAGATTTTATGTACATTCGTGGACCTTCCATGTTTACATGAGATATTGTACATTACTTTGGCTGTTGTTGTTGTTATTACTGTAGAAACTTGCAGAGCCTATGAAATCAGGATTCATCTAGGTGGTCCTAAGGGCTAATCTGTCTGCAGGTGGTTTCCTTTTTCTTTGAAAGGCAACAGCAGCATCAAAAGGGGAGGGGGAGAGTGGGGGCTGTTGCTTGAAAAAAATGAGTAAAAAACCCTTTGTGCCTCATTGTGTGCACAGTTGTCTGAATTGTGACCATATTTAAAAGGAGGGGGAAATGTTAAAAACATAAAACTTGCTCTCATTCACATCCTCTCCTGTGATTATGGAAAATAAACATGACATGAACAGAAATTGTTTTCAACATTTCCAATGATTTTCAAATATTAAATAAATTGTTTTCAACACTTGCAATGATTTCGTAAAATTAAATAAAAACAAAAAAAATTAAAGTAATATGTGTCTTTGAATTACTCATAGTAATAGACGTGTACTGAGAATTCATGAGACAATGTTTAGAGAATTCTGTACTGAAGAGAAAGCTGATTTTAAAAGGAATAGCAGTGAGCCTTTGAAAGTATTTTCTCAATGTATCTAGTAGATGTTAACTCTGAACCACATCCTTTCCAGATAATGTCATTAATGTAGTATTAATAATTTCACCATATGTGTTATTTATGCAACTAACTGAGTTGTGAATACGCTGAAACAAGGACCAATAATTTTGTGTAGAGGTTAAATTGTCAGGCTAGGATCTAGGAGACCCAAGTTTACTCTGGGTGGGGATTCTTGCTGGGTGACATTGGGCCACAGTCCATTTACATTTTTCATATTGAAATATTATCTGCGCAACTCTTGGAAATCTGGACCTTCTAAAATGTAATCCCTCTTTTTTTTGTGGATTTCTCTTAGGCCTTTTGAAGCAACGTCCTCTATATTTTCCCAAAAAATGAACAACAAAACAGGTCAAATCCAAGTTATTAAGCATTATTCCAAACAAAAAGGATTGAAAAGCCCTGACCTGAATAGGCCAGGCAAGCTTGACCTGTTCAGCTAAGTAGGGATGACTCTGGCAAGTACTTGGAAGGGAGACCTCCAAGGAATACCAGGGCTGGTTATGCAGAGGCAGACAATAGTAAGACACCACACACCAGCAATAGCAAGCTACCTCTCTGAAACATCCAAGCCCCACAAGGGGTTGCCAGATGTCAGCCATGACTTCCAGGTGTGCGTGCGCGTGCATGTGCACGCTCACACCCACGGATTGAAAAAGATGGCCATGGATCAAGAAGTAAAGACTGTTTTTGAAATGAAGAAAATCCAGACATTTCATTCATATATATTCCACCTTGGTCCCCAAATGGAGACACTAAGCAACTCACAACAACAACAACTGTACGGGAGAAGGGGGGGAAGGCGTCTAAATGCAGAGCAGATCTTCTTCCTCTCTTGCTTTCACCTCCCTCCCTCTCCCTTTCCACCAGGAGATCTTACTGCTGGCTCTGGGCTATGACCATACCCATAAATAGTTGCTGAACTTTGCAGATGTTCCTTTATCATAATTATTACTTTAGAATGCATTCTTCATATGTCTGGTAGCAGGAGAAATAACTGAATACCATCAACAGTGCCACCAAAACATGACTCTTTTGAAATTTCCTGTGACTGAAATCTCTGAAGGCTTTCTTACAATTAAAATGAGGCCAGAGCTACAATCCTGAGTGCTCTGACACTGCTTAAATTTTAATCTGCAAGAAACTTTAATCATCTAGTACAAGGTTCGACAACCTGTGATAATTAAAGAGCCAAACTACAAAATTCAGAGCAAGAGATCAACAAAGAGCCAGCATCAGAAAAGCTATTTGCACAACTCAAAATATATAGCTTAGTATAACCAATAACAAACATAAATATATAACATTTCTGCAGCCCAAATAATGATTGTGGCTAGTCCTTTATTAGGAAGTGCCACACACCATGTCTCACAGTAAGCAATATATTTACACTCTGAGCAATTGTTTTAGTGTGCTGGCATAAATCTGTGCAAAGTCTGCACTTGGATTACTTTACTGTTCACCTCTATCATTCCCCCTTCTGTTAAGCATTTCTAAGAAGCCTTTTAATTCCACAACAGTTTTTACCTGCCATTCCCTTCACATAGTTCACACGGTTATTGTAACATCCCACCTATCCCTCCAATATACTTAAAGATCTTATTTGATTTTTTGAAGAGCCGTATTTGGTTCCGTGATAAGCCACATTTGGCTCTGGAGCCACAGGTTTCAGATCTCTGATCTAGCGTTCAGGGTTGCAAGCAACCAAGACCTTCAGCTACTCATTGCTTCTGGTTTGATTAAGGGTGAAAGAAAATATGTAGCATGCATGCAATATCTCTATAGTAATCCTTCCTTTCCTGCTAGTGTAGAATCCCCCCATAAGCAGAAAGTCAAATGCAAAGTCCAGACTAATTGACAAAGTTTTTATTTTAAGGAAAAATCAAACTTTTTGGTATTTTTACATAATAGAAACTGAACTAACAAAAGAATATTATGATTCCAAAAAGGCTGCACATGCTGAAAGATAAAGCAGGCTAAACGATTCTAAGGCACGATGAAAGAGCAAATGGCAAATAATTTTTGCTGCAGGATGCCAGCGAAGCCTGCTTGCTGCACACTTAGAAGATAATTTTGTGTGAGTGGCATATGGAAAACTGGCAACCCTTCGTAACTCAATAAACATAGCTGCTCCCAATACTCTGCAGCTGGACACCTGTAGCTAACTTTTGGAAGCCTCAGTCCTCTGGAGAGGACACGACTGCGCATTCGAAAACAGTCTTACAATTCATGTCTAACCAAATTCACTTGGAAGGAAACCCCAATATTTTCAATGAGATTTAATTACACCTAAGCACATATAGGAGGGGCCGCAGTGGCTGCAGCAGTTCAAGACCCAAGAGCCACATGATGGAGTGAGCTCCCGTCTCTGGCCCCAGCTCCTGCCAACTTAGCAGTTCGAAAGCAAGGAATTGCAAGTAGATAAATAGGTACTGCTTCGGTGGGAAGGTAACAGCATTCCGTGCACCTCAGCATTTAGTCATGTCGGCCACATGACCACGGAAAAAGTCTTCAGACAGCACTGGCTCTTCGGCTTGGAAACAGAGATGAGCACTGCCCCCTAGAGTCAGATTCGACTGGCTTTCAAGCAAGGAAAACCTTTTAAGCACATATAGGACTGCAGAGTTAGCCATGCAGCCTGGTCTATAAATCAGTCTTATAATAATTTAGCACTGAAATGAAGAAATGAACATTTCAGACAGGAAAATGTGGCACTGAGAACAATTTCCAAATGAATAGTCGGGAACTATGGTAAATTAAAGAGACTGCCAGTTTGCAGCATATGGGTAGGAATAAGTGACTTTGGGCCATCAAACTGAATCACTGGGTCTTCCAATGCGGTTTATGAACAAGAGACCCACAGACATGGTTTGGGATCAACTGAGCCCTGAGCAAAAGCAAAATACTTAGCCACTGGCTCCTGATTTGCTTGCCTGATACAAAAAAAGGAGACACCTATACAAAGAATCCCAATGTTTATTTTACTAAGGTTGACAACACACATACTGAACAAAAGATGGCTCCATTTGCAAGCATCTTAATTTGTTCAGTGTTGAATGAAGGAGATGCTTCTGATTCAAGACCTGAGTAATTACCCATGCCCACTAATTTAAGATCTTTGTGATCAGTAATCACCGGATCAGATTTGTTTTAAAGTATCAATAGCTGCAACTATGTAATTATTCAACGGATTAACGCAGTTTTTAAAATCTATTAATCTTATTTGCCTTCTTTCATTTTATAGAGCTCATTATTTTATAATTGGATGAGTTACCCTAAAGCATTATTTACTTTTTGACGAAAAGGGTACATGATGCTAAAACAACAGTACCATAAACTGATTTCTGAATGCAAAAAAAAAACTTCAGTTATCAGCAAACCTGAGCAAATGCCATTTCTACACACGGGGGATGGGGGTGGGGTTGTGGGAATCTACGTTTCTTTATGACCAATGGACTGTGATGGAGTAATTAGAAAAACTACAGTTGCATGCCAAAAGTCTTCATCTCACTTTCCCTGGAGGTGAGTTTGTTCCACTAATTTGAGAATTAAATCCTACCTGAATGAATTAAGGCTGAAGTCTTACGCATAATTATTTGGGTATAAATCCTGTTGAACTCAGTGGGACTTCCTTCGAAGTCAACAAGCCCAGAGATGCCTGACTGCAGCTTTTCCTCATCCTTTCAGCATTATCAGCTTTAGGGTATTGTCATGGAGAGACATGAGGGAAATTAAGGTGTTGTTGAATATACAACAGAAATATGAGGAAATGGGAGTGTTTTCTTGCCTGTGTGTGTTTTGGGCAGCCAAATCCTGAGGACTGCTGTGGTGGTGGTCGCTCACCACCCACATAATAGTGATGGCATTGGTCAAATTCTTATGAATATCCCTTGGGGGGGCACACACATGCCCCTCCACAAGGTGCAGACTGCACAATAAACACTCTGGAGTCCATATCAACCCTGGCAACACCACCAGTTAGGTAGTGGCATCCGATGACATTTCTCTGAGTGGCACAGAAAAGTGCCACCAATCGCTTCCTGCAGCCACTGTCCTTCGATGGCATTGCCCCCACTATAGAGTGCCAGAGGAAAGGGAGAAAAGACCCAGTAGCAGCACAACCCCAACAGAGGCCAGTGGCCTGTTCGTCACCCCATAGCCCACAGGAAGAGGGTACCTACACAGTGGACAAGATGCCTACCTGACCCCGGCAACAAAAGTGCAACCATCCCTGCTCTGAGCCACACATACCCTTCCCCATGTCAGTCTGTAAAGAAGTGAGCTGCAATGCATGAAAGCTCCTAGTGAACAACATGTCATCAGTCTTTAAGGTGCCACTGGACTGTGCAGCTAAATGGAACAGAGTTCCAGGGGCACCATGGCAACATAGATGCCAGCATGACTCTCAGCCCACCCCCTCAGATGTATGAAAGGGAGAACCTTCCAGGAGGTATTATGGGAAACCACAGGAGACAGAGAATGGCTTGCTGTGGAGGGGGCAGGGGCAGAAGAGGCAAGGAGCAAGCCTCTAGCTGCTCAACAAGAAACACATGGACAGATCACGCCAGATGTTACTGAACAGCAAGCATGGTGTGCCTTAGCATGGTGCTTTGGGAAGCTGTGGAGAAATGGGGGCAAGCCCACTCTATCATAACATGCCTGTGAGCTTGGTGGACTTACCGGATGGATGGCTGTCTCAGTTGGTGTTGTGTTTTTAATGTTTATTGCATTGCATGGTCGGAGGTCAGGCATCCTAACTCCCTCATTCCCATTGGCTGCCTAATAAAGACTCCCATTGGTCCTTAAGACAATAGGGACCTGCTTAGGTCCAATCAGATTGCATATCCTTAGTTACAATGTATACAGTTATGTGTTGGAACAGTATAAGTTAAGTGCCGCTCTTGTCAGAGCTATCTTTTGAGCTGAATGATGTTATGAATAAAAGCCTGCATTGGATTCATTGCCTCCCGACTCAATACTTAATAGTGGGGATGCTGCAGGAACTGGGCTGGAACCAGTGAGATGGCAGCCATATGGCACAACAAACAGAATCCATAACTGGTCACTGCAGCCAACCCATAATGAACCAGGAATGTCATCCTCCCAGGTCTCCTCCTGGAATCACTGCCTGAGCAAACAGAGACATATGCAATGATGATGAGCAGCACAGTTGCCCTGTCCACTTCAACCATGCTGGTGGGGCCCCAGTAGGGTCTATGTCCCTGCCCGGAAAGTGTCTCCATCTGTCAGGATGACTCTCCTCTGGTCTCATACCACAGCCATCAAAACAATACCTACCCACTCACTGTATCTTCTGCTGCCGCCGCATAGGTCTCTGATGCCATAAGGCAAAAGGTGCCATGGTTGCTTGGCCAGCAGATATGCATGGCACAAAAGGAAGTCATCTTCCAAACTCTAGTTTTGCCCTATTCTCCATCTGGGGGGAGGGAGCATCCTGGCAAGGGATCATGCAAACAACCTGGTATGGAACCATCAGCATCCCTGACACCAACCCCCCCTGGCATCACATCCAGCATTCCTAGGTACATTTTCCTGAGGGTATGGGCCATCACATAACATGGAGCATACTGCTGGGTGCTGCTGCCTTAGATTGCCCCATACAGTGTACCACCAGCCTTGGCTGTAGGGGCCTGCATTGCTGAGGCAGTGCCCAGGGTGCCTGAAAGGGGTAGGGGGAGCTGAGAGCAGACCCTTGGGCTGTGCCTGCTGGATTCTCCACCTGTGTTCACCTGTGAGTACATGGTTGTTCTTTTGGTGTGTTTCTGAAGAGAAGAGGTACCTGTAAAGGTTCTGAAATGAGATATGTTAGTCACACAGCATGGAGTTTTTCTCCCTCCTACCCAACAGGGGAAGTAAGTGCCATGTGCTCTCTCTGTGGTCCTAAATGCCCTCTGGTGCATTTATCATCATTAGTGTGGTCTGAGAGCCAGTTTGGTGTAGTGGTTAGGAGCGCAGACTCTAACCTGAGAGAACCAGGTTTGATCCCCCACTCCTCCACTTGCAGCTGCTGGATGACCTTGGGCAAGTCATAGTTCTGTCAGAGTTGTTCCCTCAAGGACAGTTCTGAAAAGATCTCTCTCAGCCCCACCTACCTCACAGGGTGTCTGTTGTGGGGAGGGAAAGGGAAAGAAGATTGTAAGCCACTCTGAGTGAAGGGCAGGGTATAAATCCAATCTCCTTCTCCTTCTTCTTGTGCAAGTTGAAGAAGCAGGCCCATACCACCCAATCTATTATCTGAGCTATGGGGGCATCCTGACTCAGGTTTATGCCGTGTCTGAGGGGGCTTGACTGCGAGGTAGGGGGTTTCACCACCACCTGGAAGTGGTGTGATTAGCTGTGTCTGTAGCCACCCTCTCACACGATGCCAGGGCTTTGGGGTGGGACTACCCCTGGGGAGGGTCCTTTTGTCTTTCCATTGCATGAGTGCATATGGGCTATGCATGCAGTTTTTGGTGGCATAACTTTACATCAGTTCTGGGCAGGTATTCCCAGGCTGGGGTGGTTTAGGGGGCCAACTAAATCCTCCCATGACAGTAGGCCTGCCCTTTCAGCCATTGGCACAGAGGGTTGTGCTGGCAGCGTTCTGCTTAGGGTCCAAGGTGTTGCTGCGCTGGGGGCTGGCCACAGCACAGCAGCAGAACATCATGCCACCATATCTATGAGATATACCAGTTGGTCAGCTCCTGGAGCACTTTTGCCCCCCCCCCCCAGGTTAATATCGCAAGACAGGTAAAATGGACTACCAGGAGAACCACAGTCATTTTCCACACAGTTTAGATGAGCTCTTGGAAAGCACTGAACACATTTCTCTAGCTTAGCTGGCGTAAACTTTGCATTCCATTTTCACCCTTCGCAGAATGACCTCTGAATGAGTAACCGAAAACAAATCACTATGCTTGGCAAGATTACAAAATGCTGTAAATTGAATTCCTCCTAATCTATGCGGTGTTAGGGCACTCACTCTTGGCAGTGAGACACCAAAGTGTCAGTGTAAGGACTCTGTTTGACTGTGGGCCTATTCACTTGCTTTTTTACAGGGAGAAATCTCTGCATGGTACAAGTCTTGGGCAGGTCCAAGAACCAGAGCAAAGGACAAGCTGTCTCCTCGCACCAGTACGGAGACGTAACGTATCCTGTGAACTGCAGTGTTTATACTACAGAACAGGGTGATGAGAAGTATTTTAAACACCACAAATTAAGTTTTCTCAGGACCCAGCCAGCTTCATTGTACTGAATATAAGAATTTACTATACTGTAAGTCTGTGTGTCAAGAGGACACCTTGGACTCTTGGGATGTTTTACTTTTTATTCCCCAGTCCAATAATATACTAGGATCAAAATAAACAAGTTTTCATGGGTACATCTTTGATGAAGTTCCAGTTTCCACTGTCTGATGGCTCAAGGGTGATTACAAATTACCCAGTGGAATAATAAATTATGGATTATGGATTACAAATTACTGTCTTCTCCCTACTGGTTCTTCTCTGGTGATAATTTCCTGTTTATATCCCTACACAATCTGAGCATCTCTTTACTCTTCAGAATCTTAATAACTGTGATTTCAAAAACATTTTTGTAGACTTTGCTTAATTTTTGTGGTGCCTTTGTCTGCCTTATTCACACACTCCTAAAATTCATATGTCAAATGAAAACACATATTTTCTCTTCTTGTTCTTCACTGTCTCTGTCTTTTGTCTTCTGCAGTTATTTATCCATTCCACTGAATTGCTTACACCAGTTGTGTCCAATAGTTGCATTTGGTACAAAAGATATCAAACATAAGAAAGTTAAAAAAAAAATAGAACACCTGGCCCAGGACAGTGCAGTGTATATCCTCAACAATCTCTGTAGGGCATGTTATGTTGAGAGACAGTGATCAAGGCTACAAATGAACCGCAGAACTTAGTTCTCACAAAGGGGAAGCGACATTGTATTCTGAACCTGGCTCCAATGCAGATAGAAAAACCCAAAGAATCTGGCCAGGTTCAGATAGGGGTACTGTTCTACAGACCTTGGGGACCCCCAAAGAGAGGAACTTTCCCTTTGGGTTGCTGTGGGCTGAGCGGAGGAATCGGAGTGGGAGCCAAAGGCTAAACTAGGTGGGTGGGTAGGAGGAGGGTAAGGAGGAGGGAGAGAAAGTGTGAGAGAGCTGCCACTACCACGTGTGCCAGGCAGGTGGGAGAAAAGCTGAAACTGCCTCAGTGTGAGTGAGCCAGGCAGTAGAGGTGGTGGCACTCTGGGTGGGAGAGAGGAGGTTGGAGAGCTGGATCTGCCCCTCCCCCCAGGTGAGTCAGGCAGCTAGGATGGTTGGCAAGTGGGTGGCCCATTAAAGGAGCAGGAGGGATAAAAAGGACAGGATTTCCCCCCTATGCAAGTCTCACAAGTTCCCCTCTTGTAGTAGTTTAATTCTGGCTTAAACCAGTTCAAATTGCAGTTGGTGGCTTACATGATTCAAGGAACCTCCATCCAGAACATAGATAAGAAGAAGATGTCAGAGAGATAGCTAAGGTATGACTCTGAGGCTTGAAACAGTTTTATTTCCTCTTTTGCTGGGTGTGGGACCTGATGATCGAATTACACAAAACAAAGGATATCCATGTCTTAGTGTCTTTCAGTTTTATGTAAAAGCAGATTGAGGGGAGGGATTTAGATCAAGGCCACCATACAGAGGAGGAGGAGGAGGAGAAGAAGAAGAAGAATGGGTTCTTTACCCAATCGAAACTCCTTCCCAAAAGCATTAAGGTTCCACTATGAAAAGAATGGTTTGGACACAATTATTTCTCACTGAATTTGTTCATAATTTCAATTTATGTCAGCGTCTCTCTATCACAAATGCAATAGTGAATTAAACTGTTGAAAATTTCAAATTTTTCTGTGTCACTTCCCCCCTCTTGTGGCATTGTGTAGATCTGCAGTCTTTTTTCTTCTTCCATGAGGTAGTTTAACAAGAGGCCCACAGACAACATGTCATAACAACTCCTTTGAAAACATGCTGTAGTAGTCTCTGAATACCAAATTACTCACTGAAGATTGATAGGACTAATTCACACAGAAGATTCAGCTAATGGGGAAAAAAACTACAGCACTGAGCTGTATTACAACAAACTGAAATGGCTGAGCAAACATGGCAGACATATACTGGGTTAGACCTCTGGTTTCTCTAGTTTTGCTCTGACTGACAGGAGTTCCCAAAGGTCTCTGGCACAAATATTCCTCAGTGCTGCTATGTCTTCAATTGGGCTTGTTGGGGATTGAACCTGAGACCTTATGTATGCAGAGCATGTCTTCTGTGCACTCACTGAGCTACGGGCTTTGAAAGTCAAAGCCATCTGCTGAACTTCACAGTAGGGTTTTGGCAACTGATTGCCAGTCCAATTTAAATTGGCTCTCTCACACTACCGAGTGATTCAGCCATGGGCACTGCACCTCATGCTAGCTCAGAGCCACAGCTGCCATAAATTATGGAATAGACAACCCATTTAAAGAATATTTTTGAACAAGCTATAGTAGATGTTGTGTGTGTGTATGTAGTACCAAGAATTCTTTTTCATTAAAAATATGTGTTCACTTCTAAAACTTGTTAACAACACGTGAATAATATTATTTGATAAAGGAAACACTGAGGATGAGACAGAAAATCTTGATAGGAGAGCGAATATCTGCAATGAAAGGTACAAGGCTTTTGTGACAGCAAAAAATGAAAAGGGAGACTGTCTGTTTAATAGTTGAGTTTACTTACAGGGCTCAAGTGATGTCATCTCATCCCAATTTTCCTTCTGATAATTCAGAGGAGTTTATTTAGATCTCCAAACTGATTCACACCATTCAGAGCACTTCATTGAAAGGGATAACTTATTTAGGATTGCACTGCCTGTCTCCCATGAAAACAGGCACTGACTGGGGTGAGACCTGCTTTGCATAAACTTCATGTGTCCTTAGGCAATCCTTTGAGAGCAGGTAATGTATTGTTCAAGGCAACTGGAGAATCAGAAGACCAGCAACTCTTCTCGGGCACAATGAGAAAAAAGGAAAGAAGAGGTGCTACTTTGTAGCACTGGGCATAATTGTTAGAAGTGGAGGACTTGGCGCTGTCTCCTGTCTCAGACTTGTGAAGATGGCACCAAAGAGTTTAGACAGAGAGGTCAGGACACACAGAGCATCCTTTCCTTCCTGCTGATACTTTCCTTTGAAGTAGAATGCTACTCGTAGGGGCAATTTCCTCTGCTTCCGTTGTTTCCCCCTCACTCTCTCACACTCCCTCTCTTCTCCCCTGCACGCAAGAAGATGGAGGCTGGACATGCGTCCAGCATCCAACACCATCCAGCTAGCTAAAATAGGTAATCTACAGCTATCTCTTACTTGCATTCTCAAGCATGTATTTCCTTTAATAAATACTTATTAGTTTTTAGACTGACTGCTGACTCCGTGTGACTTTGTAAGTCTGTTGCCACACCAAGCCCTGAGCTTTGCTGCGTTTAAGCCTTTGTGTACTCTGCTATATTTCTCATGGCTCCCTGGCAGTACCTAGTCCAGTGAATCCGACAATAATCACCAGGAAGTTCTCTTGCATAAGCTGCACTGCAAATAATGGGACTCGTACGACAGTACAGTGTATTTATTGTAATTAATTTCAATGCAGCTTGCATTGCAGACCTTCCAGTTTGGGTCTGTATGCTTTGAACAGGACTGCCACCTAAAGAGCTCCAAACATGTGTGTTCAGAAAAATTATATCTTGCCAGAACATTATCAATATATTAATTAGTTATATGTATCATCCTTGTAATGCATTAACTTTATTTATTGTAGTTATGGCTTACTGTTGTTGTTGTTCAGTTGCACAGTTGAGTCTGACTCTTTCGCGACCCCATGGACCACATCACGCCAGGCAAGGGTGTAGACTTTCCAACTTCCCGGAAGGGGGGGGGGGCTGGGCCTGGGCCTGGGCCAGAGACATTACAGGTCATTGTCTCCGGGGGAGGCTCAGCATGTCCTGGAAAAGTTCAGGGGGGGGGGGGCTCCAGCTCCCCAGCCCACCTGAAGTTGACGCCTATGATGCCAGGCCCTCCTGTCTTCTGTCCGTCTGTGTTCTGGAGTTTGCTTAATTTCATGTTTGTTGCACTAATGACACTGTCTAACCATCTCATCCTTTGCCATCCCCTTCTTCTTTGACCTTCAGTCTTTCCCAGCATCAGGATCTTCTCCAGTGAGTGCTCCCTTCTCATTTGGTGGCCAAAGTATTTGAGCTTCAGCTTCAGAATCTGGCCTTCCAGGGATAGGGTTGCCAAGTCCTACCTTGGCTGGGAGCGGGGGGACTCCATCTGTCGCTGGGATACTTCTTGCCTGCGTGCCGCGATTGCGTCACCCGGAAGTGACGTAATTATGTCGGACATGCTGGGGGCGGGACTTCCCAAATTCAAGGGAAAACCATAGAGTTTTCCCTTGAATTGTAGAGTGTCCCTTTGAAACGTGCCCGATGCGATTACGTCCCCTTTGGGTGACGCAATCACGCTGAGCATGTCCTCGGAGCCTGGCAATTTGGGGGCTGGGTTCCCCCCGGTGGCCCAATCTGGGCCGGCGGAAAATGGGGTGCTGGAGCAGGGACTTGGGAACCCTATCCAGGGAACAGTCAGGGTTGATTCCTTTTAGGATTGACTGATTTGATCTTCTTGCAGTCCGGGGGGACTTGGGAACCCTATCCAGGGAACAGTCAGGGTTGATTTCTTTTAGGATTGACTGATTTGATCTTCTTGCAGTCCAAGGGACTCTCAAGAGTCTTCTCTAGCAAGAGACATGTGAGGTGGTCTGGTACTGCTAAGTTATTCTTTTTCTTCTGTTAGGATTAGATACCTTTGCTATTGAGGATACACAGCTATAACATAGATAGTCTCCATAGCTTTGGTGGGCCATCTCTGTTAGCAGAGAGGCATTCTCCACAAGCGTCAACACAAGTGCTTGAACTGGGTCCCAAAGCAAATAGCAGCCAGTGCAATTGATGCAGTGCTGCTGTTAAATGTTTTGAGTGGCTGAGTCTTACTGCTGTATTTTATACCCATTGAAGCTTCCAAGGCATCTGCAAAGGCAGTCCAATGTACGGCATGTTACAGTGGCCCAGCATGGATCGGCATGGTTTTGCTTTTGAGCGAAATGTGACTGAAAGAAGGCACACCTAGCAACAGCGATGACCTGTTTATCCACCTGTTAAAGAAATCTTGACCCCCCCCTCTAAATCTGATGGATCAACCCCAGCCAAACACTCTTTCTTCCCTGGTGGCATTTAACTACCCATCAAACCAAGGAAAATGTAGCAGATTACCTCTTCAGATTATCTCAGTATAGTGGCAGGTTGTTGGGGGAGAAGATGGTCCTGAGGTACCCCAGTACAAACGCATTCAGGTCTTTAAAGGTCAAAGTCAGCACTTTGAACTGGATCTGGAAAAGGACAAAAAACAAGTGAAACTGCAGAACTGCAACAAAAAAAGTATAACACAGCATAACCATGTTGATTACCAAGCAACCATATTCTGGACCGGTTGTAATTTCCAAGAACCCTTCAAAATGCACTCCCAACCCCAATAACCACCTAAATATTGAGAAGCGAAGTGGGGTCCAGGAGAACAGGGACAGTACAATCCCATCCAAAACAGGCTGTATGCGTGCATTCCAGGGTCAATTAAATCCCATCCAACAGCACCTATTTCTGTGTGGATTAAACTTCAGTTTCTTCATCGCATGGGAGCTGCTATAAAATCACCTCCTTGACCAAACTAGTATTATGGTTATTTGGGGGGGGGGGTGCAGACAATACCAGGCTCCCCTTCTTCTCAGCCCTCCACGTGGTCAAGCCTGGCATCCACCAGGCCCAGTGAGGTTACAGATACACCTTGTAAAGATCCTCACACCAGTCAGTGGATCAGTGGCAGCTAGCCCTATAAAAGTCCAGGCAGCCACTGATAGCTGGCCCTTTGATACCCAGCTGCCTGCCAACCAGCTGTTCTGAAGCTCCACCCTGGGCGTGTAAGAAGAGTAATGGGACAGAAATTGCTCAGAATGCACTATTGTTCCCTTATAGGCTTGACTGTGCCCCCTCAGGGCTTCTGGAAAGAGGGAGGCCACTGGGTATGCCTGGCTAAGGCTTTCAAAAGGCTGGAGGGAGGAGGCCAAGGAGGACACACCAGCTCTGGCTCCCAGCTCTGACAGGAATAGAGCCAGGAAAGAGGATGTGGAATGGTGTGGTGCTCAACTCCTGCTTGTCTCTCTCTGAGGCCAAGGGAAGGCACTTCTGACAAACTGGGCCCTGGCGCACGATGGCTGGGGCCTGGGAGCCTACAGTGAGTATATGCTTATAGTGCACCCACCACTCAGTAATTTTCCTAAGAATATGAAAACAGCTTTCCATACATCTGACTCAAGTGTCTATAAATCCTCCCATGGGAACAGGGGAAAAATTAAAAATATTGAGATGTGGCCCTGTGACAACTCTTACCTCTATTAGAAGGGTTGCTTGTCCTATTTTTTTTTAACAAACTGCATGTACAAAATAATATGTAAATCCCTGAAGATTTGTTGACTTTTTCAATTACCATTGAAAGGATAGGATCAAAAATTGAATTGCAACAATTACAAGGAAGACTTTCACACACGCACTTTTTACAATTTTTGTTCATAAGTAGAAAATGCCTGCTTTTAAAAATAGTGGTATTACATTTGGCTGCATCTCCAGCTGGATCCAGCGCAGGCAGAAAGCAGAAAGAAGTAACATCTTCCAACCACTTTTGATGAAAGATTTTGTAGTACAGGGTATTGGGGGGGAGGGGGGGAATCAAGACATTCTTCTTTCTCCCTACTTAAAGGCAAGACTCGAAGAAAAACACTGTAAAATAAAGAAAAGCCTGAATACTAAACATCAGGAGTTTAGGAATAAACCATTCAGTAATATTCCATGCCTCCCCCCTCAACACATTGCCTTAGAGTTGTTGCTGATTTCAACAAAAGGTACATTGAAGAAAGTGGCTTATGATAATAGTCTAAAGCCAAATTCGAAAAACATTTTTGTTAGTAAATCCCACTGGAATAATTAGAAATTATCTAGGGTAAGTGAGATTAAGGCTGCAACCTACATTTCCTTCATCTCACAATCACTTTTACAGTCAAGAGAGCTGGAAAGTGGTATTCCCTGCAGGGAGGGATTTATAGCATTCTTTTCTGCCAGTGCCAGACGTGTGAGGTTTGAGTGTAATATATGTCTGCCAAAATCTTACAACCCCCCTCCCCTTCTTGAGTGATAGAAAGACCTGGTGGGAAATTTCTGACCAGCCTGCGAAACTGCTTCTTTTACTGTTTGTTGTTTTCGAGATTTTTTGCTCATTTCCGTAGAGGTACCGTCATGCTCTGCATGTGTCTTTCCTTCATATGGGAGCAGCTGCTGAAGAAGCAGAAGTTTCTAGATTGAAGGGAGAATGGCAACGAAAACCATCTGCAGAACTCATTACACTGATAGCCATGACTTTTGAATATGCTCCAAGTCAAAGGTACTTGATTTTACTAAAAAACAAGAAGCTATTGTAAAGAGAAAAAAAAATGAATTGGAAACTCTGAGTTCTGCAGCATTTCAGAGCATCTGAAGATGATGTTTAATTTTGTCTTTTGACTTTTTTTTTTAACTTTAAAGCCAGGGACACTTAAAATAGTCAAAATATGAAAGAGCGACATAAATTGCATGGTATGTTCCAATAGAAGTATCCAATTAATTACAAAGAGCAGGAATTGGCAACACTGACAAAATACAGGATATGTCACCAGGATCATAACTATAAAATTCTCATTCTTGAATGAGATACTTGTCTAGGGGTCAAAGGTTCAACTTTCCAGACTCCCAAGTTGTTTGTTCCTGGAATGTATATTGAAAGCACTTCTCACCTACTAATTGTCTTGCCTCTAAACCACAATTTGTGCTTTCCTGCCTATCTGGATGGCAATACTTTGTTGATGAGACTCCTAAAAACTAGAACTGGGCTTGTTTAAGACTCCGATCCTATGCAGATCCCACTGAACAGTGTGTGTCTTACTTTTGAATAAACATTCATAGGATTAGACTATAGGATAGATATGAATTAGATCACAGAGAAATAAAATCATTTCATTGAAAATGTTTCACAACTTTAAGAGGCAAGAAACAATTAAGTGAAGTGATATAGTTTCTCTCCCCTCCTCCACAGGGGACGTAATGACTCTTGACTTCAAAGGACATGATTAAGCAAGGTTCTGAGTGTGTTATGACCATCAGATTGTTGCTTCCTGATGGTTCACCAAACTCCTAGTGGGATGTTATTCACCTTTGCCTGCTGGCTAAGACACTTACAGTGCAAACCTAAGCAGAGCTACACCTTACTAAATTGTGTAACAGCACAATCAAGCCCCATCTCTGAATACCAACTAGGCCTTAAAGGTAAAGGTTTCTTGCTCGAAAGCCAGTTGAATCCGACTCAAGGGGGTGGTGTTCATTTCCATTTCCAAGCTGAAGAGCCAGCACTGTCTGAAGGCATTTCCGTGGTCATATGGCCAGCATGACTAGATGCAGAGGCACACGGAACGTTGTTACCTTCTCACCAAAGCACTACCCATTTATCTACTTGCAATTTCTTGCTTTCAAACTGCTAGATTGGCAGGAGCTGGGACCAGAGACGGGAGCTCACTCAGTCCCGCGGCACTTTGGTCTCGAACTGCCAAATTACTGATCTTTCAGTCTGCAGCTCAGCGTCTTAACCACTGAGCCATACTACTGTAAATGCCAAGATATGTTGTCCAAGTTTGAGTCCAGTGGCACCTTTAAGGCAAACAAAGTTTTATTCAAGGTATAAGCTTTTGTAGTCATGGACACTTCTTCAGATACAGTGAAACAAGTCATCTCCAACCATTACATGCGAGTGTGGGGGGCTGTTAGTTGCCGGAAGGACTAGTTAGAGTCAAGATGCATAAGTAACTGGGCAATTATAGCCAGGGCTGGTGCCATGTTGTTTTGCATACTAGGCAAGGCTAACTTCTGGCGCACACACTTGCCCCCCCCCCCCCCGTGCACCCACAACAACTCTGTGTAAGATAAGTTAGGTGGAGAAAAAGATCAATGAACTTCACAGCAGAATAAAGTCCAACACAGAATCCAGCGCACCCCAGTTTTAATTTTAGATCCCTGTGCTACACGTAGCTTCTGGTCTCAGGCTTACTCATATTTTATTTATTTATTTTATTAGATTTATATACCGCCCTCCCCAAACGGGCTCAGAACAGTTTGGAATTGCTTAATTATAATTCAAAATTTGTTCCCAGTTACTGTCCATGGTGATCCCATTTACAGACTGTCTTCCTGACAGTTTCTGAGCTAGACTAAGGAAAGAACTTGGCTGCAGGGGAACAGGATCCTGATCTGCTTGGATACACTGGTAGCATAGTAAATCTGGATGAGGAGGGAACAGCAAAAATAGAGGAGGAAAAGGTGGAGTTGTCCTCAATGGAAACAGATTTGGACAACAATAAGTTAATGCAAATGACATTTTAAAAAAATTAACACCCCCCCCCCATGTACACTTCTGTTTTGCAAAAATACTCTTCAGAATAGTGAAGGACTAGACTAGACTGCTGTTGTACTGCTAATGTAAGTATACAAGTTTCCCATCTGCTCAGTCTGGTTTACAAATCCCCAGCTCCACAGGCATCTGGGACAAGAGCTACAGTCACACAGGCTTCCGAGCCAAGGTTTTCTCTTGAGAATCCTCCCTTCCCAAGACATTTAAGCAAATCACACTACTTGATCCCACAGGAAACTCTACCCACCCCCCCAGACAGCGTACCTATCCAGTGCTTCTTTCACTGAAAAGAAGCAAACTCTGCAGAAGTCCCCCCTGGAATTTCTTGCAGCTAGGAAATAGGGAGCAAGAAAAGGATCAATGGGAGAAGGAGAAACACCAACCCTCCACTTCTAAGAGAAGGAGGGGACCCCTCCCCCCCAAAAAAAACCCTCACTACCTCTCCTGCTCCTTTGCCCGGTAGCCCAGGCAGGTGTTTTTTTGCATGGTTAATTGAATTCACAGTCAGGTCTCTGCCGGGTCCTTCAGCTGAGATCACAAACACGTGCATTCGCTTCTGGGTATTGCCTGGATGCAAAGGTGAGTTCCCAAATGGTTCTGCTCCTGCACGGCAGCACTGCCCTCTTTTCATTACAAATCCCCCCTCCAGGTGTACTTAGTTGGGCCCTAATGAAGGGTTGCAACACTGCCCTGAGGGGGGGGGGAGTGCACGCATGCCATGCATTAAAGGTTTAATAGAAAGCGTTTGAAAGAGCCTGGGGGGATAGGAGGGAATAGCAGAGGAAATAACCAGGACTCTTCAGTAAGGCCTTTTCCAGGAGGAAGCTGGCGGGGCACAAGAAGGATCTCTCTCACGCTCACGCTCTCGCTCTTTCTCTTGTTTTGTTCTATTCACACACGCTGGGGGGGGGGCACTCTTCCAGGCCAGGCGTGTGTGGAGGAATGGGGTGGGGGTCTGCTGAGGAGGGAGGCGAAGGCCACCCACCCACCCCCGGCCTTGGAGGGGTGCGGCCCCAGCTGGGGTGGGTGGGGAGGAAGTGCAAAGCAGCAGGGATGGTACAGCTAGCCCGGAGAGGGAGGGAGCCTTGGCCAGGCCCACCCACCTGCTCCCTGCTTTGGCCGCCATTTACTGCCACCGCCAGCTCTCTGGGGCCGCATAGATCAGGCAGGTGCAGGTAGCCTTCGGTGCTCCCCTGAGAGAGTCAGGGAGGGGGAGGCGGGGTGGCAGGGAGGGCTGGGGCGGCAGGCCAGTGTGGCATCTTCTTCTAGGGCAGTGTTTTTCAACCACTGTGCCGTGGCACACTGGTGTGCCGCGAGATAGTGTCAGGTGTGCCGCTGGATTTTTTCAATGAAAGAAATGTGCCTTCCGGGCTGACCTTCCGGGATGCGTTTGCGCATGCGAGAAAGAACAGTGGTGTGGTCTTGCTGATTCTGCTTGCATGCTCTGTGGCCGGTTTGAGGTAGGGTGATTTGCACCAAGACATTCCAGTAAACATGAATATGTTTGATGGTAACAGCTAGCTGTTTCTGTCAGGGTGGGGTTCAGATCAGTAACTGTGAAGAATAGGTGTACTGTGCTTCTCTTCAAATCACTTATGGTCAATGGAATGCCGTTCACATAAGAGTAAGAGTTTAAACTCTCTATTTGAAAAACTTTAGCAGAATTGCAGTATTAAAATACATCCACATTATATTTCTTCTGAAACTCAGGTCAATGTTATGGGAAGGAGCCATTACACTTTGGATCTGTAACTTACGATTTCAAGTTGAGTGGCTATTACGTGTATTTTTAATACTGTCATAGTTAATACTTGAGCTGAGGCAACTAATGACCCATTTATCTTGTATTTCAGTGTTTTTCAACCACTGTGCCGTGAGATATTGTCAGGTGTGCCGTGGGATTTTTTCAATGAAAGAAATGTGCCTTAGCTCGAAAAAGGTTGAAAAACACTGTTCTAGGGGGCACTTCAGGCAAGTGCCTAACTGCATCTATGAGTGGTCTGGCCCTGATTATACCTGAGATTAGATTAAAGCAGTTGGTAAGATCTGTGAATAGCAGTAAATTAGCATACAAATACAAGAGTTAACAAACATGTGAGAGTTTGGGTCCAGTGGCACTGTCAAGACCAACAATGTTCAACTCTGGGTATAAGCAAGAACTGAGAAACTTAGCATGTATAGATGCATACTTCTTAGATACACTGAAACAGATTTCTTCAAATGTTCCATATAGGTAGAAGCAGGAGTTAGTTGCCAGGAAGGGCTAATTAGAGTCAAAATAACCGAGCAATAAATACAGCTAAGATTGGAATAACGCATTTGGTAAGACCTGTGTATAGAATCAAATTGGTATATAGATAGTAAAAGAGTTAGCAACAGATGTGAGAACTAAGTTTGAGTCCAGTGGCACCTTTAAGACCAACAAAGTTTAATTCTGGGAATAAGTGAGATAGGGTTCCCAGCCCCCAGGTCTCAGTGGGGGTTCCCCCATTTTTGAGGGCTTCAATCCACCACCAGCCAGCTGGCCGGTGGGAAAACCTCACCCCCAAGCATCCCCGATGTCAGGAGGGTGATGCTCTGGTTTTTGGGCAAACTCTATGGTTTAAATGGCTAAAACCATAGAGTTTTCCCCCAAAATTAGAGCGACACCCCTGACATTGGCAACACAATAACATCACTTCCGGGTGACATCATTGCACTCTGCGCATGATCCTGAGAAGGACGTGGGAGCCCCCCGCCAGCTGCCAGGTAGGACCTGGCAACCCTAAAGTGAGAACTGAATGACTTAGCGTGTGCAATGAGATAAGAAGTCATATCTCTGTTAAGCCCTGGGGGTTCCATTGTCCTGAGTGTTGTAATAACTTGTAACTCCTGTTCCAGTCTGTTTCTGAAATTCCTTTGCAATATAACAGCTACTTTGAGGTCACCCACTGAGTGCCCTGGGCGGCTGAAATGTTCTCCTACAGGTTTCTCAGGTTTGTAATTCTTGATGTCAGATTTGTGTCCATTTAACCTTTGGCATAGGGTTTGACCTGTTTGCCCTACATAGAGAACTGAAGGGCACTGTTCGCATTTAACGGCATATGCCATATTGGAAATTGAGCAAGTGAATAAACCTGAGGTGACATAGTTGATTTTGTTAGGTCCAGTGATCGTGCTGTCTGGGTGTATGTCGCAGCAAAACTAGCATCTGGGTTTATTGCAGGCTTGGGTACCAGTGTCCTTCATATTAGATGCTGTATTATTGCGGGTGAGGAGCTGTTTGAGACTGGGGACTATCTGTGCATAAGGAAAGGTTTGCCCCCCCCAAATACTTGTGAAAGAGAACTGTCATTATCCAGCAGAGCAAGGGTGTCGAACTCATTCGTTATGAGGGCCTGATCTGACATGAGACCTTGTTGGGCTGGGCCATGTGTGTCATAAAATGTGATGCCAGGTAACGGAGATATAAACTTTATAAAGGACACAAACACAAAGGGTTTTTTTAAACTTAAAATAAAAACATGCTTAGAACATTAGCACTCTTGCAATATTTTATTTAACAGTATCTGTTAACAGACACCTCTTGCTCTGAATTACTGCATCAAAATGTCTGTGCTGTTGCAACCTTGAGTATGCTGTTCAAGTGGGCATCTGTAAGCTGCAAACTTACTTTTGATTTACTGACATTCACCACAGAAATCTCATACTCAAGAGTTTTGAGTCTAGGACCCAGGTTAAAATATGAAATGGCTGAGTGATTAAGAGAGTCTGGTGAAGCAAACTATGATGCAGCAGAACTGGAAGCAGGAGATGGACAGTTCCACTGCAGGCCTGATAGATGCCCTCCAGGGGCCTCATCCCCCCCCCCCCCCGGCCTGCATGTTTGACACCCTTGCAGTAGAGGTTGTAAGTTGCTGATGATGCACTGGACTGTCTTGAGTTGAGAGCTGTACGTGAACACTAGTGGTGTTCTGTTTTTTGGAATGTGCAAGGTCAATCGTGCATAAATAATGGCAAGAACATCCTGCATGGGGCAGCAAAGGGGACAACTAGTTAGCATAGTGAGATAAGGGACTTTCTACTATTTTCAGTCGCTTTCTTGTCTCCTGATTGGCTCAGTTGGGGTTTTTCCTGCTCCTGAGAACTGACCTCCTCCTAGCTAGTTAGACAGTTGGTCTTTTCTTTCTCTCTTCTCTTTCTTACAAGGTTTGTTCACTTCTTAATAAACCACTTTTATTCTTTAAACAGCTTGTGCTCTGCTTTACTGCATATCTAAACTCTGCCAACACTGTTATTGTCTGTTTTGGGCTTTCTCTGGGTACCATTCTGGTTTTGTTACTCTGTTTACTGACTTCATCAGATGGCTACTTTAGTTCCGAAAAGGTTTGCTGTCGATCCCTCAGGTGAGAATCTCTGTAGGATTGGGGCAGATCATAGTGTAGAGCCTGGCTGTATATGGTGGATGTTTAGGATAGTAGCTTGAAGCACGTAGGTATGTAACTCAAAGATACTCAAACACTTCTGAAGTTACATGACTGTCAAAGCATGCTGCTGTCACAGAATCACAGAGCTGGAAGGGACCATAAAGGACATCTAGTCCAACCCCCTTCTCAATGCAGGATCAGCCTAGAGCACCCCTGACAAGGGTTTGTCCAGCTGCTGCTTGAAGACTGCCAGTAAGAGGGAGGTCAGTAACTCCCTAGGCAGCTGATTCCACTGTTGTACAACATTTACTGTAAAAAAAGTTTTTTCTAATATCCAGCCGGTATCTTCCCGCCCTTAATTGAAACCCATTACTGTGAGTCCTATCCTCTGCTGGCAACAGGAACAGCTCCCTGCCCTCCTCTAAGTGACAGCCCTTCAAATACTTAAAGAGAGCAATCATGTCCCCCCTCAACCTCTTCTCCAGACGAAACATTCCCAAGTCCCTCAGCCTTTCCTCATGGGGCTTGGTCTCCAGGCCCCCAATCACATTGGCATCAGCCTGGTGTAACTTCACATAGAATTTGATGGCACCAGTGGCATGTCAGAGTCGGCTTAGTTGATATCACAAGCCCCTGGAGCCTACTTCCCACCTGCATCGCTGGTATAACTGGAAAAATTCCCATAACTCCCACCATGTCCCCAAACCAGCAGCCAGTCCAGGCAGGATGCCTATATATCAGTGAGAGAACATGCAGTATCTCTCTGACCTCATACTGGGCATGCTCTGAACATACAAGGGGAAACATTCATGACGGGAACTCAAGGGAAAGGGCACTTAGCACAAGTAGCAATAATTTTGGCCTGCAGTCCCCAAGAACCATCCTTCTGCTGCATTCACAAAGTTTACATCTAAACTGACTCATTCAGTTTTTCCCTTCCATCATCCAGAGCTCTCCCGGAAAGACTTACTTAAATGCTATCAGTCAATATAAAAGAGAGGAAAGATAAGCATCAATTTGAAACACCGCTTGAATTAAAAGCCATGTTTTCTTTACATGCGACTGTTGCAGGTCCCCACCTGCCTAGGTATAAAGAAGTGGACTAGGTGCCAACGGCTCCCAGAAGTAAACATCAGAGACAAAGCTAGATTGCTTAGTCTCACTCACAGGTACTGAAAAGTCATCCTAGAACATTCAAAATTCTTTGATTTTGCTTTAAGATTTTTTTTTCAAAACAGCAGTTCAAATCTAAATTAGATTAAACAGGAATTCTGATGTGTGCATGTTTGCCCCCCGCTAAAATTATCTTAATTAATTTCACTGGAGGTGAAGATGGGGTTCAGTGTGGCTAAGTGCAAAGAGATACACACTGGGGCTAAAAATCCTAACTATAAACACATGTTGATGGGGTCTGAACTGGCAGAGACTGACCAAGAGAGAGATCTTGGAGTCATAGTAGATAACTCACTGAAAATGTCAAAGACAGTGTGCAACTGCAATAAAAAAGGCCAACACTATGCTGAGGGTTATTAGGAAGGGAATTGAAAACAAATCACCCAGTATCATAATGCCCCTGTATAAATCGATGGTGCGACCTCATTTGGAGTTCTGTGTACAGTTCTGGTCACCACACCTCAAAAAAGATATAGCATTAGGAAAAGTGCAGAGAAGGACAACTAGAATGATAAAAGGGTTGGAACGCTTTCCCCATGAAGAAAGGTTGAAGTGCTTGGGGCTCTTTAGCTTGGAGAAACGCGATGGCTGAGGGGTGACATGATCAAGGTTTATAAGATTATGCCTGGGATAGAGCAGGTAGAGAAAGAAGTCCTTTTCTCCCTTTCTCACAATACAAGAACTCGTGGGCACTCCATGAAATTGTTGAGCAGTTGGGCTAGAACAGATAAAAGGAAGTATTTCTTCACCCAAAGAGTGATTAACACATGGAATTCACTGCCACAGGAGGTGGTGGCCAATGCTCTCTCTAAGCTGTGGAGTCTTGTGAACAAAAATTCTACTTTGTGAGCTACTGGCATTAAAGTTGTGAGCAAGCAATTTGGCTCCTGCATAAATTAATTTGCTCTTTCCTGAGCCAACTTTCCTGAGCTAAGACAAATATGTGTGAGCCAGAGGCTAAAAAAAAGTGCGCTAGCTCACACTAACTCAGATTAGAGGGAATACTGTGTTGGCGGCTACAAGCATGGACCGCTTCAAGAGGGAATTGGATAAACATATGGAGCAGAGGACAGAATATCTGAATGATCCATATATCTCCGATCTGTAATCAGTTCCCAGGGAGGGACATCAGATTTTATTTAGATACACTTTTAGCTGACAAGGATCAGAAAATCTCTCAAAGTGGCTACATTTGTTATTCAAGCCATAAAACTCCAGGAAAAGTTGCTAAATAAAAATATTTAACTTTTTACTAATTTTAAGTCTAAAATTTTAAAACTGGTATTTTTATACCCAGGTTTTAATGCCATGTCCATCTTTAATTGTATATTTTGTTATTTGGCTACATTTGGTTATATTTGATTCTATTCCAAACTTGTTATGATATGCTGCTATTTGATGGGTCTTTGCCCATAATAAACAAATGATGATGATCATATGGAGCAGAGGTCCATCAGTGGCTATTAGCCGCAAGGTATAGATTGGAACTCTCGGTCTGGGGCAAGTGATGCTCTGTATTCTTGTTGCTGGGGGGGGGGGGCAACAGTGGGAGGGATACTAGTGACCTGGACTCACTGGTGGACCTCCTGATGGCACCTGGTATTTTTGGCCACTGTGTGACAGAGTGTTGGACTGGATGGGCCATTGGCCTGATCGAACACTGGTTTCTCTTATGTTTTTAGGTTCTTAAGATGGAGAGAATGGATTGGCTTCCTCCACTGACATGAATGGAGATAGCCACATGGTAGAAATTATGCATAAATTCCTTTGGACTGGGCCACATATCTGTAAAAAAAAAAGAAGAACAGAACATTGAGACTGTCATCATGATGAGGAGTTTAATTGTTGAGAATAAAATGAAGGGGAGGGAAATCAGCCCCAAAATGTTTTATCGTTCTTGTATGGATTCAGTACCCCAAAACCAACAGATAATGCACAAAAAGACTTATACAGTACACTTGTTTCCTTTTGGCAAGTAATAGCCAATCTCATGCACAGTCAGCTGACCCAATCCCATTGATTTCAATCGGTTTAGGTGGGCTTAACTGTTGGCACAGGATTTGGTGGTATGAACCATCTTTGCGTGAGCAGCATTTGAGTGATTCTGGGGCCCTGGATAGGAGTCAAAGATGGCCCCCCATATACCCCATCTATTCCCATCCAAGTCACTCTTAACAAGAATAAAGGACCCAGATTTCACAAGGTTTCCACAGTACTGCCATTCCATAAAATGAGGAGAACCAGAATTTTCACGAGTGTATTCTTGGAATGGAATTATAACTGTGGCAGTATAGAGTGGCCCAGATGGGCATCTTTGTGTGCTTCATGCCACTGTATTTCCACATTCCGCATTGTTTGCACTATGCTGGCCTAGGCAGCTTGCTGTTCACATTGTTATATAGTTTGGTATTCCTAGTCCAATTGCATTGTTCACTGGATGTCCTATATTGTATGATTATATTTCTTTCTTTCTGTCCTCAGCAATCCATTTTACACCTTAATGAGAAAGGTGGAATAAGATAAATGAATAAACCATGCCCTTTCAAAAATGCCTTGCAGTTTGCTTTTTGACCTCTGTGGTTTCTACCACCATCATCTATCATCCCCACAGGCTGTCAGCCCCTCCTCCCCATAGTGGACCCTGAGCAATTGCCCTGATTGCCCCATAGGTAAGATTGCCCCTGGTAAGCAGAAAGGACATCTATTGTACTTTGGAAGAGAACTGGTTCTCCTTTTCTTTCAGGTCCACAAATGACTAGGCATATGTGACAAGCTACTGAAAATGTTTGTGCCAGATTGACATTTCTGGACATAACAGCAACAACACTGTGTCTTAAAGCAGCACCAAGATACATTTTTCAGTGTGAGAAATAGGGTACAGAGAGAGAGAGTTTTTGATCCCATCTTTGTCGGCTTTGACTGCATCTTTCTGCAATGTGATAAATATGCTTAAAATGGATGTTTTTAGGGAACTGTTTCCAAGGTTCCAAAATCTCTTTGTTAACAGTTCTAGGGTATATAAAATTGTGCACACCGTTTGCTAGAATGCAGGAGACTGCCTAAATCCATTTATTAGGGTTTGAATTTACCTACCTATGGAGCAAAATTTAATCCCTGGATAAAATTAAAGGTAGTCAAAATTTGACATATTGTCAGAAACACTGGTTTATTAATTCCAATAACTCTTCTTATAAGCAAAGGTAAAATAAGGAACAAATGTTTCTATTCACTTATGTCACGTATAGCCCGCCTTTCTCACTAAGACTCAAGGTGGATCACACAGTGCGAGACAATTTAAATAGGAATGGGACACCCAATAAACAATGCAATAGGTTTGGGATTGCTCCAAAATATAGATCATAGGGAGACATTAATTCTTTTATTAGAAGATAATAGCAGACCTATCACTCTTTTTAGCTGTGAAATTTTATGCATCTGTGATAGATTGCCACAGCTGTTCAAATGGGGTCTAGCTTTGTCTATATGTTAGGAATCTGCTTAGAACTAATAAGTTAAGAAACATACATGGCAGATAGGTTTGGGACTGCAGAAATCTGAAAACAAGAGCTGAAACCAAAAACAAGCATTAACGTGACATGTTAAACGGTGCAGAAATTACATAATAGGATCATAGTAACAGCAACAGACAGCACCTAGTATAACTTTTCCGCTATGTACCCCAAACTCCTATTTGAGTGTTCTTTTGTTTCTGGATGTGTAAACATCACAGAAGTGAAGTTGTTGCTGTGTTCTTTGTGAAGATCCTCACCTCCCGTTCCTTTCAACTTTCCTTCGGGGAGCTTGATGGCTTTTCCCGAACAACTTCTCCCCTTCCTTTGATGCAAGGAAGGAAAGGAACGTCTCACTTGATTTTACTGCACCTCAGATGTTGCAAATTAAATGAAAATGGTTGAGGGGAAGGCAGGGAAGGGCAATTGACCTTTGCACCTAGACACATGGTAGAGGTTGTCCAGCCCTTCTTCTCCCCTCTCTCATATCCTTGGAAAAGTGGTGGGGGGGGGGGCGGGAGGGAGGAAAGCTAGCGGCGTGCTCCTGTGCGCTCCCCCGCGCATGCGTAGTGCACCCTCTTCCCTCCCCTCCTCGGCTTTTCCAACCTGAAGTTGCTTCTGGAGCTGCGGTTGCGAGCCTCGGTCGCTGCCGCTGGTGCTGCAAGCTAGACGATGGCATCTTGGCTGAAGCTCTGCTCTTTCTTCTTCTCTCTCACTGCGTGCCTTGACGGCCAGCGGCTTGCTGTGTCGGCAGCAGGGACCAAGAAAGGGCCGGCGGCTGATGCTTGTGGCTGGAGGGTAAGAAAGAAAGAAGTTTGTTGTGTTTTGGTTTCTCAGCGTCGCGCTGGGCTGAGTGAACTTTCCTTTTCTCTCCTAAAGCTGGTGCTGAGTGGGGGGAGTGCCGTGCCAAGGTGTCTTAGTGACCCGCTGCTTCTTTGGGGCAGGGGATGTTTCTGAATCCCCGGGGTGGGAGCAGTCACAGGTGGTGTGCCTGCTTTTGCCCGGGCATCTTGCCATTTCTGTACGAGCTGCAGCAGCGGGATGCGATTGTGCAACAAATGGGACTCTAAAACACACACACACACACACACTGCGCTTCTGGGGTTTTTTTTGGAGGGGGGGTTACGATTGATTGGGGAAGTTGGCAGTTCCAGAATGTGGGGGAATTTGACGGCGGAGGATAGTCTGGGTTTTCGTCCTGAAGGAAGTCTGAGCCGGGGAATGGTGAGGGGCAGAAGCCAACAAGTGTGAAGTCACTCAACAGGTCTTTTATCCGTCCCTCCTGCCTTCCCTTAACTAGACCTGCCCTGGGAGAGGGGATAAAAGGCGATTGCTTTGGCCTTTTGTTATTTTAATGATGCGAGGCTGGTTTGGCTACAGGCCTGGTCATTAGACCGAAGGGGGAAATATGCGTGTGTGTAAGGTGATAAAAGAGTGTTTTAGGGCTTTACCTTTTGTTCCTGTTACCAGTTTGCTACTTTTAAAGTTTTTTCTGCATGGCTTTTCCTGAGTGTGACTTCTTTAAAAGGGGCTTTCTTTCAATGGATCTTGTTTTTCTGTTCCATCTTCAGCCTTATTAAAGATTCCAGATGAATGCTTGTCGAAAGGCATGAGTGACTTTCATTGCCTCTCCCTTTTTGTTCGACTGTCACAGAGATTTCCTTGGGTTCAGATCATAACATTGAAAAGAGGGGAAAAGTTACAGCAAAAAACATAGCCCCCTTTGCACTCCCCCCCCAAATAGTGGAACCTATAGGGAGTACATGAGAAAAGACAAGTGTTCACAAAAATGTTTTCAAAGAAAAAAAGTACAAATGTATCCAAAGTTTTGTAAAGAACTTAACTTTCCAGTCGGTTAATTTGCATCTGGAATTTCATTAACTGATATGTCTGGATTGAAAGTATGTTCAGCTGCTGCTTCTGTTGACTGTTTCACATGACAAAAGTAATATTTTATTTGCATGTTTTAAAGTTAAGCATAGACCCAAGAGATTGTAATAGCCATTAAAACACTTCATTTTTCTCTGTATTTATGATGGATATTAGGGGATGTGGTAGTAGTGAAATGTATTTTCTGATAAAAACACAGATTGCATTGCATACACTTTCCTTATGTACTTGGGCTTCTAAAAACCCTTCAGGTTTTTAAATTTATGTTGTAAGGTGAAGAAAAATACCTTGTTCTGTTTTTTAAAAAAAACAAAGTTGTTCGTTTTTAAATGCAGGCAAATAGATACGTTGTTGAATAGAATTTATGTTTTCCATAGATTATTCTCAATATGCTTTTTGGGGGGTTAGTGATTAAAATATACTGATCCTGCTTGTGCAGTTTTTCTTCTTTGTGGACAAAAAAAAAGTGCTGTGGGCTGCAGGATGGGATCCATTGTCTTGGTTGTGTAGTATTTATCTTGGGCTGCATGTAAGTTTTGAATAGACTTGACATACTATTAAATGACTGATGGCCCCTGTAACACATTGTCTGCTCTGGGGCAAGGCAGCCTTTGAAGTGCTACCCTGTAGGAAGTAAAAAGACTATTTGCTCTATTAAAATTCCTTGGTATTTCCTCTGTTTAACCACAGGCCACTTCCCTTCTGCCACTCTAAACACTGCAGGGACACTGACTGATTGAAAAGGCACAAGCACTGAAGTAATTGCATCCCATTCAGACAGATATCCTTAGTGTAGCTTATTTATAATGAGTATCATCTAGATGAAGGGTAGGTACAGATCTTCAAAAACAAAAGAAGAAAAATAAAAGCAGTCTCCTTGACTCCTGAGAGTACATGCTAGGGTAAGAGTTGTGGATTGTAATATTTCTTGAACTGTTGATTTAATAATTTCCTGCAGAACCCTAATCTTGTTTACTCACTTAGTTGTCAGGGAAATTTTGCAGATAGTAGTTAAGAAACACAGGTGAACTGTGTAATTGGAAATAGTACTGAGGGAAGTGTAGGATCAGGTATTTCAAAACCTTAATAGAGGTAATGCCTACAAAATTTATAGCAGTTTAAGGCTATAAGATGTAATTTGCTGTCCAAATGACCTTCTTATGATGCCTGAAAAAGAATACATGGTTGTTTAAGGGTTTTTTAACCAGAGCCTGCTTTGTTAGATATATGAAACTTTACATTTGGGAGGCCTGCATTCATTCATGTGCACAAACAGAAGCTTGTAACAAAGTGAGGTCAGTGGGGCCAGCAATCCAAAACATAGGTGAGTTACATTCCTTTGCAGAGGGCAGATGAGACCAGTCACCAGAGCAAAATGTATGTAATGTCGTATTGGAAAATTAAAACAGAGTGTAATTTTTTAAAAATTCCAGATGGCATTTGTTCTGATGTGCTTACATACCCTTACAGACTGTCCCTTTGAACTGAGTCAGATGGCTGTGTACATGCTTAAAGGTTGTAGTACATGTTGTATTATAGATGCTGGCTAATTAAAGCTGCAAAGGACATTGTAAAAGGCTCTTTAATAAAGGCCAGCTGCTTTTTCCAGCAGCTATGTGAGAGCAGGGCTTTGATGTGAACTTGCCTGTTTAATTCTTCTTAAAAAGATGGGACTTGCATTTAGCATTTTCCTGGAATATAATAAAAAAATGACATAAGTGTAGTTCCTTGTTGATGGACAATGAAGCTAAAATTATTCATGGTTTAAACATAAAAGTAATTTTCCTTTTTATTTAGGATGCTAAAGGCTAAGATTAAAAGATGCAAATACCTCCTCACTTAAAACATTGCATTGTATTTCACAATAATTTTATTTCATTTTAAAGTATTCCCTTTCTGTCATGATAGTTCATTAATATTAGATAAGTAGAAAAGTGTATGACCTTATTACATTTAGTCAAAAGCTGTTTTGTGTGACATCTTGATATGGTGATATAAACAAGGGAAACAGACTTTCACAGAGAGATTTTGGGTACTGTGTTTTGGAGATCCAGGTTATCCCGAAGTATATGAAAATTGCAGAACCGATGATCAGCAACATCCATTTTTAGAGTACTCATTTCCAGTGGGAGGAAGGCTAGATGAGGTATCCTCGTGTCCCCTCAACTGAAGATCAGAGATAGGCCATCTGCTCATTTTTTTCAATGGAAGAAGGCTTGGGCAGCTCACACTTTTCTTTGTGGTGAATAGTCCATCTTTTCAAATCCACATCATCACTGCATGCCTTCACAGATACCAGAATGTACAGTTCCTAGTGGTGTGTGGAGGTATTACCATTAAGACTGCTGCTCGGTATGACATCGCTAGGCCCCATCCCATGAGTCTCAGCAGCTGGGATGCTGGTGTCCTGAGAGTCCTACTTGTAGACTCTTTCACAAACTGTGCTCTAAATGTGTAGAGACTGGGGAGCTACTAGTGGGTGCACTTTTGCATCGCCCAGTGAGCACACTGACTGTATACATATTTGACATTTGTAAGGTACAGCTCTGTGTTAATCTGAGACAGGTCTTCTCGTGTATATTTTTAAAAATAAGTCCACTTGTGACACTGAGCTGTATTATGTTAACAGAAAAAAAGTCTGCTAGTTTCTTCCCACTTCCCCTCAAGATATTGGTGTTACAGTCCAAGATGGTAATACCCAGGGGTCATTTTGTAGAAAAAGAGGTGCAGGAGCTCATTAGTATAACTCATTTTCATAACTCATTTGCATATGCCACACCCCCTAACATACCGAGAGTGTGTCAGAAGGCAACACCCACCCCTCAGGCTCCACTCCACAGGTGAATGAAACTGACCTGCTCTTCCTCCATTCCCTTCCCCATCCAATACTTGGTGCAATAAAAATAAGCATAAAGAACACACCCTCATTCTCTTCCTGCTCCCTTGAAACCACCAGGTTTCAAGTAGACTTGAGATACCCAGGATATGTGCACCACCCATCCCTTCCCCTTCCCCTCCCCACAACAAGACACCCTGTGAGGTAGGTGGGGCTGAGAGAGGTCTTTTCAGAACTGCTCATGTGAGAACAGCTCTGAGAGAACTTGTGACTGGCCCAAGGTCACACCAGCAGCTGCATGTGGAGGAGTGGGGAATCAAACCCGGTTCTCCTAGATTAGAGTCCAACTCCTGACCACTACACCAAACTGTTAAGTTGGAAGCTGCTGAAGGGTTGGTGAAATTTCTCCAGTACTTATGTGCCATGTGCCCAGATAAAAAATGGTATACTTAGAAAAATTATATGCCACCTTGAGCAAGTCTCTGGAAAAGCAGCACACAGTCATAAAAGGAACAATGATAAAATTATCAATATTAAAACAAAACATTAAAAACAATAAAGACCCTAGCAGGGCTTTCCCCGGGGTGCTGCACCTCTGCACTACTTGGGAAAGCCGAGGAGGGGGTGGGGCTTGGTATGTGCTCGCCCCCTGGGCTCCTCACTCCCGGAGCTGTGCTCCTGTGCGCTTCTGCTCCAACGGACCCCTGGTAATACCAGTTTAAGTGTGCAGAAGGATTTGACTGGTTCCATTCCCGTTGTGTTTGTATGGTGGAAGCCAAAGCAGTAAGGTTCTTATGTGGTGAATTAATAGTATAATAGAGGCAGGCCTTGCTGGCTAGGACTTCAGGTGGTAACTGCCTTTTAAAACTTTATACCTTCTTTGCTCTCTGTATCACCTCTTTAATATGGAGGCATGGAAACAAAAAATTGGACTACAGGGCAGGGACCATCAGTGAGGTAAAAAGGCAGTGTGGTCTCCTTCCTTCACTTTGGGTGGCTTCAGAGATAAAATTATTTGAAGAAGATCTGGAAAGGAAATGGATTTGTGGGAAGGACTTTTTTGGGTGTGTGTGGAGGTTGGTGCTTGGGGCACAGACCCTACCTCTGTTAGTGTTCAGTCTGAAAAGTTGTTTGTGTCTCAGCCTGGCTAGCTTGCCCTCTATAAACTATGTGTTGCAGCAGCAAATGTTGGCTCAAAGTTGTGGTTTGTTTGGGGCTCACAGTATTCCTCTGCCTTGGGTTTCTTGTCTTTGCCTAGACCACTGGTTCCCAAAGTGGACAGTATCGCCCCCTGGGGGGCGCTGGAATGATCCAGGTGGGCGGTAGGAGCCTTGGGTGCAATTGGGGGGCATTGAATAAAAATAAGGGGGCTGTGGAAGCGTAAAGAAAGAAGAGTCCAGAACCTATCTAAAGCAGCCTTTTCCTGCCTTCTCCTGGTCTTCCCTGGGATCAGAGAGGGAGAGGAAGGTGGAGGGCACTGAGTAATTTTTTTTTCTGAAAAGGGGGCGGTAAACCAAAGAAGTTTGGGAACTTCTGGCTAGACCTTTTCCACATGGGTTCAAAGCTTCTGGGAACTGCCCCCCCTCTTCCCCACAGCATCATGGGGCATTGATGCACCTTCTGGGTTTTCCCTGGTTTTCTCAGATCTTTCCCAAACCTGCTTTACTAAAAAGATTTGGAAAAGATTACAGCAAAAACTGGATGGCTGCCATGTGAACAGGAAAGTCACAGCTTTCTCAGTCCCACCATTTCCCTTACCTCTGCAGTGGCCATTTCCCCCCACACCACCACCAGGGGGGGCTTTGTTTTTAACATTGGTAATCAAATATCATATTGTTATAACAATCTGCTTAACATGTTCTCTGAATTCTCAGCATTAAAAAAGTCTGTAGCCCCTTTCCTTGCAGAAATATGCCTTTCACTTTATATCTCTACAATGAAAGGGAAAGCTGGGAATTCAGAGAACATGATACACAGATTGTTATACTGTTATAACAATATTCAGTTGCCAATTTTAAAAAACCTTGAAAACCCCACTTGTGCAGGGGGAGATGGCACTGTAGGGGGACTGGGGCAGGGAAACCTGCCATGTAGAAGCCCTATTGCTGCTGCATTGTTATCAACAGCAGTGAGGAAACTTCACAAGCCTTGTGTGTGAAACACCCTAGTCGGCATTCTGTTTCCATGAAAATACCCCTAGAAGCACTCACACAAGTTGTGACGTTGGTAGCCAGTTTGGTGTAGTGGTTAAGAGTGGCAGACTCTAATCTGGAGAACCGGGTTCGATTCCCCACTCCTTCACATACAGCCAGCTGGGTGACCTTGGATCAGTCACAGTTCTCTCAGAGCTCTCTCAGCCCCACCTACCTCACAGGGTGTCTGTTGTGGAGAGAGGAAGGGATTGTAAGCCACTCTGAGACTCCAAGTTGAAGAGCATGGCATAAATCCAACTCTTCTTCTCTTTCTCCTCCTCTGTTATTGCTAGTGCCTGGCAAGGAGATGTATACTGCTTCTGAGCATGGTGATTGTATTAAGCTATCATACCTCTTGGAAAGACTGCATGCTAGGATTGCCTGACCTGTGGCTGGTAGTCCTGGGAGTTTGTGGGGGGCAGAGCCTGGGAAAGGGAACCATCATAGAAACTGTAATGCAAAGATAATAGAGATAGGGAGAAATCTTAGAGCATCATGGAGGAGACTTTTCATGCCACATCTGGGTGATCCCCCAGAAGTGATGTTACAGCATCCATGCTGTTGTTCACCCTCCCCATTTTCTCCTATAGCTCCAGTTCCCAAGTGCAGGCATTGGAAGGTGGGATGGGAACTTGCCCTCTGCTGGGAGGCAAATGGTAAGCCTGTTCTATGCTCAGAGCTTGGGTAAGGCAACTAAGAATCTTTGGGAGGGTAGCTCTCAAGGAAGATGTGGTGGAAGTGGCTTAGCAAGGCTTGGTAGTGTTGTAGCAGCCTACTGCTGCAGAATCACCAGCAGGCCTGAATGAGTCCCCCAAACATACTCATAATTTCTTCAGCATTTTCCTAAGAAGCCATTCATACTTGTTACCTTTTTGCAAGCTGGCCCTTGAAATTCATATATGCACTTACCAGAACTAGCCATTTTCCATGTTTGTTTGTTTTTTGAAGCACAGCAATATTTAACTGCAAATGTCATCTTAATTTTTGGTGTTTGCTATGGGAGTAGAGCTTTTAGTTTGTCAAAAAAAAGAATGAATGTGCATACCTCCCCCTACAGTAACATTGGTTTGCTTAATTGTTTGAATGATGAAGGCTAGGACTGATTTGCATTTACGTTACAGTACTAGTCTTTCCTGTGCCTTTGTCTCAACCAAAAAGTAAGCATAAGGTAGTCTTTCGCAATCAGTGTTGTATGGCAAATACTTTGTCTGAATCCACGTCATTGGATGCACTATTTTGATCCCTAGTTTTTCAGTTTCCCCCACTGATACGCTAAATGCCAGTTCCAGTTATAATGAGAACCTAAGTAAATCCAATTATTTCATAGTAGTTTATTTAAGATTGCCGCCTTGGAGCTCTTCTGAAAGTGTGCACAGTCTACTCATGTACATTATAAACCCCCATTAGGTATCTTGCTTAAGAAGCTGATGTGTCTGCTCATTGGTGGTGGAAAGTGCCATCAAGTCACAGCTGACTTATGGTGACCCCATAGGGTTTTCAAGGCAAGAGACAAGCAGAGGTGGTTTGCTGTTGCCTGCCTCTGCATCACGCCCTTGGTATTTCTTGGAGGACTAAAAACAAAAGGGGGGGGGATCTTAACCCAAACTGAACTGAATTAAGAACCCGAAGATCTGAATGTGTTGGCCCAATAATTCTGTTAGTCAAGTTAAAAACATTAAATATTGACAGCTATACAAAAGTATATATGTATTTATTACAAAGTAGATTAAAAAACAGATAGTGGTCCTAGTGATAGCCTCAATTAAGAATCAAATTACAGGCCATGTCCACACTGTCACTTTTGTCGCTCATTTCTCCCTATTGCTTTGGGTCGTCCCCCCCCTTTTCCACATGTGTTTTGCTCCCTCTGGGACTAGTAGAGAGAGCAAAACACACGGGAGGTGGGGGAACCTGAAGCAATAGGGAGGAATGAGCGACAAAAGCGACAGTGTGGATGTGGCCATATAGTGGCAACCAACAATGGTCATTGTTGACCCTAACATATGCATTTCAGCCCACTGGCCTTCCTTAGTGGTCAAACAAATGATATTACAGAATGGTTCCTGACATTACAATGCAACAGTAATTTTTTAAAAATTGACCAAGTTGAATTTTTTCTGGAGGAGAAAGGAAAAACAGAAGAAATTATTAATTAATCATTAGAAATGATAAAATGGAAGACATATGCCCAAAAGATATTTTAAGTTACTTATTAATGATTAATGTCTGTGACCAAAGGCAAAGATATTAATCTGAAGGCTCATTTTTTTTTTTAAAGATTTTTATTGGTTTTTTCTATAACTACTTTCTACATCGCTACTTTCTAAGCTACATTTACCTTATACAGAGTGTGCTTTAGCATTTGCTTAATATTACCTTACCACTAATACATATGAAGCATTTTAAACCTTGGTTAATTTTCAATTAACATTGTTACTGATGATATAAGAAAAATAAAAAAGCTATTTGACAGACATGCTCTTTTGGAGGAATGCTTAATTATACAAATTATATAAAATATATAAGTGCAATTTTCAATAAAAACAATTCAACCCTTATTTCTTCTTTCGTCCTCTTCTTGTCTTAACAGTCTCTTCTTGTACCTTTGGAGCTGCTGCTCCTTTTTCCGAGTCAGAAATCTCTTCTTCACTCTTTGAGCCATCAAATCCATACATACTTTCTTGCGATGCCAGCGAACCATCTGAGTCTCTCTCTTTTTTCTTTTCTTTGCTTTTTTCCAAAAAACTTTTTGCCTGTTGAACAGAGTCAATCTTATATTTTTTATCTTTGATGCTGAAGCTCAGTCCTTCCGGGACGTTCCACCTGTAGATAATAGATTCAGACTGTAGCCAAGATGCCAGTTTTCCATAGGCTTTCCTTCTTTTCCTTATTTCAAATGGAATATCTTTCATCACTTTAACTTCTTTTCCTTTGATCTTTAGAACCGCTTTATTTGTGGTCCTAAGCACCACATCCCTTGTTGACTTTTTGGAGAACCTTATCAGAATCTCACCAGGCAGGCTTTTCTTTTTGGTATAATCTGGATAGGTTCTGTAAACCCTATCCATGTCGCTTTTTATTTCCGCTGCTTTTAAGCCTGTCACTGGTTCAAGCGCTTCACTTAGCAGATTTTTAAGGTCTTCTCCTTTATCCTCTGGCACATTCTGAAGTCTTAGGAAAAAATTCGATCTTTCCATCTGTAGTTTCAAGAGCTGATCAGAATGGAAGGCCTTTTCTTTCTCCGCTTTTTGTAGCCTTGAATCATGATTTTTTACTGAAGTCTTAACTTCCAGAAGTTCTCGCTGCAGCTTCTCTGTAGTTTTATTCGACTCCTTCAGTTCCAGCTGCATTTTATCCATCTTGACGTTGAGAGCTGTCATTTGGTCCACTAGAGGTCGCAATAACGAGGAGAACACAGTGCTCATCTCTGTGGTATCAACCTTTGAACTCGGAGCTGTACTTCCTAGTTTGGGGGAAGGTTTCGGTTTCCCCGCCATTGTTGAGGCTGCGCTTTTTGTTGATAGTTAGATAAGATGGACGAAAGAAGCAAATTCTACGACTGCACTTATAACTTTTTAAAGTTCATATCCTCTAAAGCGCGATGCCACCATCTAGCAAGCCGAAGTACTTTTTTTCATGCAGTAACGCCACGTAAAGAGTCTCGTAAGTACGCCAGTCTCGAGTGGGTGGGGGGTTCATTCCACCCGCCTTTCCCGCTGTGTTCTGTTTGTTTTTACTTCAGACTCACGTTTTCTCCATGCGTAACTATAAGTTCAAGCTTCAAGGCTTCACACTCTCTGCTGCTTCACGGATTTGCGCTTTTAGCCATACGGCTCCCACGGACGGGGGAACTTATGGAGGTGATGAAAAGGGACCTCGATCCCTCGGTCGCCACCGTAGGGAGAGATCCCCTTCGTGCCACCCCAGGCAGAGCCCCCTCACTGGGGTCTCTGGGGGCTCGGCACCAGTCCGAAGCCCCTTCTTCCCGCCGGTACGGATCGCGCTCCCCGCAGATGCGGAGGAGCACGTCCGCCATGGTCGCAAGTCTTGCCGGAAGTCCCTGAAGGCTCATTCTTTATAGTTTACTGCTATGGTCAGTTGCACCTTCCTATAGTAATGGTTTGTGTGCCTAATTTCTTTAAAAAGATATTCTTATAAAAAAATTAAGAACTGATAAGATATGGAAGAATAAAACAGAATAACATATCATATCAATTGAAATTACCTTTCTTGTTTGGTCAGAAAAAGTCGATGCAGCCAGGAGCCAATAAAGATGGAATAGTACAAAATACAAAGTACCCTACCCCTTTTGTGCTAGGCATTGGGATGATGCAATCAGGATGAAAAAAAGACTGTGGCCCTGACCTGAATAGCCTAGGTAAGTCCGATCTCGTCAAATCTTGGAAGCTAAGCAGGGTTGACCCTGGCAAGTATTTGAATGGGATACCTTTAAAGAATACCAGGGTCAGAAGGCAGAGGCAGTCTATCAAGCCACTTCTCTGAACATCCTCTGTGCCCCAATAAGAGTCGCCAGAGATCGCCGTGACTTCCAGGCAAGGGAGCGCGCACACACACACACAAATGCAAAAAATACCAAAAAAGGGAGAAAAAAAGAAAAAATGACTGTGCACATGTGACCAACCATGGAATTCAGGAGGTGGAAGGGGGGGGGGGAATGACCCAAAACTCAAATGTGCTGGAGAATACAAGTATTACAGCACTTTATTGATTACTAGAAGGACACCAATTTGTCAAACACACAGTTAGACAACCTCTTCATTTTGGCCATGTGTGGACCGAGTATTCAAAGTAAAAATCCAATAAGTTTTCCTTGTTCTCAGATGCTGAAGTAGTTGTAGGCTGGAAGCTTTCCTTGAAGGTCTCCCATCCAAATGCCAGACAGGGCTGACCCTGCTTAATTTCTTTGAAATTTGATGGGATTGGGCTAGTCTAGGCTATCCAGGTCAGGTATCTGCTCATTACTGTGATCCGTTGTAACTCGCCTTTTCTGAGTTTGGGGATTTAATTTAATAAAACTTTGCAAGCTTTTTGCCTCATATGCTTAGCTTTCCAAGCCCTGCTGCCTGACCTTTACTTCTGTGGTACATAATAGCTCAGCCAGTAGCAGATAGGCGCTTAAAATGAGAGTTGCTTAGCCAATGGGATCAGAACAGCTACCCAGTGTAAAGCAAAAGCCCTTCAGTCTGCCCCGCCTTTCTGTGCCAAGTAGGCAACTGAGCCAATCAGTGAGGCTTGATAATTACAGTTGCGCTTGGTTTCCCATTTCCAGTGGAAAAACTGTTGATGGGGTGGATCCTATCTCTTTGCCCAGCAAAGTTTAAAGCCTTCCTCTAACTTACGTTTCTTTTGTGTTTCATAGATTTTGTCATGATTCCACAGGTCTCAGGACCCTTTGGCCTTAGGGTTCTTTGGTTTTGAAGTTCCAAAGTTTACCCCCAACCTGTGAAGCTGCCTTATACTGGATGAAACCATCACAAGCAGCATTGTCTATACAGACTGGCAGTGGCTCTCCGGGATCTTAGGCTGAAGTCTTACACTTCACCTATTACCTGATACTTGGAACTGGAAATGCCAGGGATTGCACCTGGGACCTTCTGCATGCCAAGCAGATGTTCTCCCTCTGAGCTGTGTCCTCTCCCCCACGTTTTCAGTATGGTAGCACTGGAAGACATAGACTAGCTGTTCTAAATCCTAAATGCTGATCCTGGCTTTCTTCCTTCAATATGGAAGAGTGTCAGTTAATTCTGCAATCTCCTGCCCGGGATGTGTGCCCCTAGTGATGTCGGGAGTGTGGAAAGTTATGTTATACTTCTCATGGCTTGCTTATCACTCCCTGCACTGTTCTGACCTTGGAAGACTGCTGGGGCCTGCCTGGGTATTATTTCTTTTGTCTGACTCTGGTTCTTCCCGCTTTTTCCTTGGGAACCTCGGGCCAGTATTTGAGCACCTTTTATATGATTGTATGATTGGTTACAAGCCATTGCCAGACCCCTTTTGAATTTTGAATAACTATCCTACTTGGGGGTCGGGCCAGCCATTACTAACACAGGACATGTAGATGATCACAACAGACCTTTCTCAATAAAGGCTTCCTTCCTTAAGGACTCTTGTTGCTGACTGACTCTGTAGGACTCACAAAGAGAAGCATTTTCTGCACAGTTCCTTTTTCTTCCCCTGTTCTGTCTATATGCTTTTATGGTACTTCTATAAGCAGTATGTTGGAAAAGAACAGAAAAATACAATTGTGATCTCTATCAGTTCTTTCTTATGGCATGTGATGCATTTAAACAGCAGTAGCACACTAATTATGAGGACTTCTCATAATATACAGCTATCAAATAGTAAAAGCCTTAGGGAAGTTAATGCCCTATTTATTTCACTGCAAAGTGTTTCCATTATTTTGATATTTATCAGGTAATCTGATCAGTTTTCATTCTTCTAACTTATTCTGTATGCCCTTAATTCTTTTTCTGGTAAACAAATAATGTTATCGGCAATATGTTTAAATTATGTAGCGTAAATAAGATGTATTGGAAAATTCTTCAGAATATTCAAGGTACAGCGTAAGATTACTTATTTTTATTTAATGGTCTGGCAAGTTTTTGGCTGTAGTGAGGGACAAAGCGTTTTAATTATCTTAATTATCTATTCTTTTTGCTGTTTTAAAGAGAACATGATTTAAAGATAGCGTGAAAGTGCATTCAGTAGTTCCTATGAATAGATTCAGTGAAAAAGCAAAGCCTGCTAGAGCATATTATCTTAGTGGGCAGCCTTAGGTTTTAATTTTGAACCCTCCTCTGTCTCCAGTGGGAGGGACTAGATACCTCTGATCTTACTTCTGACCATATTCAGATCCAGCCAAGCACTCAGTGACTTCCCTGACTTTTTTTGTACATGGCTGTGGGAAAATTCCTGGTTGGCTGGCTATGAATTAATGAAAATCCTTAGAATGCTTCACTAATGATAGTTCCTGTGGCTTTAAAAAAATGCCATTGCCTTTTTAATTTGAAGGGGGTCATGGAGGTTTACAGAAACTAAGAAAAGGTAACATCTGGTTGTGCTCTGCTGATGGCTGCTTTTGTGTGAGGAAAAAAGGTTATGGTGTTTCCTCAGCATCAAAAGCTTTCAAGGTGATCCTCATAAGAATTCCTTGTAAAATGCCCCACGCTCAAGCTGTGAGTTCTAATTAATAGTACTCTGTATTCTGAAATGCTGAATCTTACTGTTAACTCCCAATTTTTAAATACTTTAATCCCAAAGGATTACTGTGCTGTGCTAGTTTAGATAGCAAGCAATTCAGTATTAGTTTGAAAAAAAAGTTACCCTAAGACATTTGAGATGTCCAAATAATTAAAACAGTTATTTTCTTATGAAAATGCAAGTTGAAATAAAGCTTCCTCACTTAAGTAATTCTGCAGTGTGTGATGAGAACCATTTTGCATGCTGGGACGGAGATACTTTAGAAACTAACTCTGTGTCCCATTCCAGTCTCTGAGATCCACCAAGGATACCCTCTTAATTTCTTAATTATACTATTCTTGCATCTGGCCCAGCAATAAAAAAAATGCATCAGGCTCAGCCAATAATTACATAAAGAGAAGTATTCTTGGTAGTTGCTTCCCAGTTAAGAAAATTCCTTCTGCCAAAGTTCAAGCCTGAGCCTCATTCAGAAACCTTGTGAAAGCTGTGTTCAGGCTAGCCCTTTGGGACTCATGGTTAACTTAAGGCATGTAATTTAGCTTGATGAAATCTTATTGTTTTGCTAATGTTCATTTTTATTACCTGCCCCCAAGCTTTCAGAATGCCTCAATAATGCATTAGGTGAAGTCTTGACATGAACAGCACATGTGTCAGGAAGGAGGTGGCATGTGAGTAGGACACAGCCTCTGGTGGCTGATAGTGTAGAGGTGCCAGGACTCCTTAGCTATGGAGTGCCAGCCATATCAGACAAATCTTTTATACTGGAGCTGGGCACTGGATGAAATACACCAGGGCCAGGAGCAGCCATGCTTTCCTCCAGTTGGCCAGCAGTGACATCTGAAGCAGATTTACACCCTTTTAAGCCCCAGTTTGTATGTTGGCAATGGGTGGCTGTTCTCTGCCCCTCCCATCCAAAGAATGTGAGCTCGAGCCACTTCTGTGATACCTCCTTGAATGGAAGCCCAACTGGTGTGATTTTTCTCTATATGAACAAGCATTTCATGCGTCTTTTGAAGGGAGGCTTGCCTTTGCTAAGGTTGTGGGCAGAGATGTACAAAAAGGGGTGCATGGGTGAGTTAGAGATGGATAAGAAATGGACAAGAAGACAGACCAGATGCAGGCAGAATGTGGAACTCGCAGTCCATTGATTGGGGGAGGGTTATGTGTCCAGCATTTTTTGGACATAAAACCCATTTTATATGGTCTTCTGCAAAGGGGTCTAGTAATCTGTTGTCACTTTGGTAAAAGTTTGCTTTCCTTCGAACTTTTGTTGTTTCTGTCAACACTAATATAACTTTTTCAGAAATTATTAACAAAAACTTGTTTACTTGCCTTTAAAAAATGGTTCATATGTTCAAGTACCATGTTGTCCTATAGATCAAATTATTCAAATCCATTTAAACAGACACAAACTATATAGTATTGAAGTATTAAAATGCTGTGTTTTGATACTTATGGGAGAAGTCATTGTGGGAGGGGTCACAGCCCCTAATTTGCAGTTGTAAGCTGAATGTTGGGTGGTAGGAAATGTAGCTGTATGGCCTGGTTGGAGTAGGAGGTTCAGGTAACCGTTAGTAGGTGATATTAGAGCATCGGTGTTGTAGTTGATGATGATGATGGTGATATTATTATTACATGGGCATCTATTGCCCCAGTGCTTAAATCCAGTCTTCTAAAGAAACTCACTCTTCTAAAGAGACTTCATAGGTAGATTTTCAAATTTTATTTTATTCTTGCAGAGTGCTTATTTTTAGAGTGTTTATTTTTGTGCCCAGGAAAGCTTTCAGACCTTTACAGAATTCAAGCCCACTTAGTGTGACACAGATAGTGCATTCTCCCTCTGAGGTGGAGGCCATCTTGTGGGTGATTCCCACCTATCTACACGGAGGCAGGATTAAGTAAATCCTCTTCCAGTTTCCTGTGGTGGGAGTCGCCCTCAACTCAGTTTCATTTCCTGCCTCAATAGGGAGAGCAGCTGGAACTTTTGGCTCTGCCAACTTCCATTGCTAATTCTTTCTCAATACCTATTTTATCTACTTATACTTTCTCCTTACTATTCCTTACTTCATTCTACCTCTCTCAAAAAACAAATAACAAAAAAAAAAAAAGATGTCCACACCAGCCATCAGTCGTTTGATTCGAATGTGCATCGCAGAGGCGTATACCACCATGCACCTTAAAGTGCCACAGGGAATCACGGCACACTCAGTACGCAGCGCCGCCACCAACGCAGCATTCCTCAACAGAGTATCTGTAGATGAAGTGTGCAGGGCGGCCACCTGGTCTTCCTTATCTACCTTCATAAGGCACTACAAAATCAATACCTATGCATCCACGGACGCTGCCTTCGGTCGTCGTATTCTGCAAACTATCCTGCAAGAGAATGACGATCCCCCACCCAAAACATAGGACCACTGCTCTGGGAGGTCCCACAAGATGGCCTCCACCTCAGAGGGAGAACGACCAGTGGTAACTTACCGTGAGGGGTCCTTCTCCTCTGAGGGTTGGAGGACATCTTGGCCCTCCTTGGATCGTCACCCACAGGTAGGGGCACGCATACTGACTGAGAGAGAGGTGCATGGATGATATTGATTATGGTCATCCTCATGGTACTGCTCTTTGATTATCTATGAGAGAGTACCTTCTTAACTTTGTCTTCCTGTTTCTAACTGTTATATTTGAGTTTAGCTTTTTCTAGCTGTTGGAGTTACCGAAACTGAGTTGAGGGCGACTCCCACCACAGGAAACAGGAAGAAGATTTACTTAATCCTGCCTCCCTGTAGATAGGTGGGAATCACCCACAAGATGTCCTCCAACCCTCAGAGGAGAAGGACTCCTCACGGTAAGTTACCACTGGTCGTTCTGATGGTTCTATTTTGACTTAAAACTAAGAGGGCCATTTTAAGGTTGTAAATCAAGTGAGAACTTTGTTAAACTCCAGGCTCGCTTTGTAAGTAAAACTTCAACAGGATCCTAGTAAAGCTGCAAAAAGATCCAGAGGATCTTCAGTAATGTCAAATGAGGATCTTTGTTTTTCATCTGTCCTCAAAGTTAGCATTTCTATTAACACGATGTCCTGTGACAAATAGGCTAGTGCCTGGTATGCTAATGATCCGGAGTTAAGGGCTCTTCCAAATTACCTGCACTTCTAATTAATTTTTAGATTTTGAGCAGTTCCTTTATTTGCTTGCCAAACCACTCTATTGTCTCATCAAATATGTTTTAGCATCCTGTAACAAAATAGTTTACAAATCCGGGAAACTTCCTTTTAAACCAATGGAACAATTTGGTAATTACAAAATAAACCTCCTAAGTTAGCAATACAACATTAAATTCAGTCAAATCACTTAGCATGATCCTGTATTTTTACTAGTTGGAGTTCATAGTCTGTATTTACATGTTTGTAATTATATTTATAGTTTATCTTCTAACCAAAATAAAGTGGAAATAACAAAAAGAGTTAAAACGTCAGCAAACTCTGCCCCTTAATATGTGACAAGCTCTTATTGTGTGCTGTTTCAGAACAACAGTAGAAACAAACTCCTATCTTTTATTCATAATGTTGAGATAATATCCAGCTTAGGTATCTCCAGATAGTTGCATTTCTAAGATTAATTCACTAATCATGCTATTGACTTTTGGGGGATGGACCACTAGCTGTGAAATGTCATGCAGAGATTTTAAATGGAAGGTTCAGTTCGTTAAAGATTGAGCTGCAAAGACAGAACTTTCTTTTCATGACTGTTTGGTAGTAAATGGAAGAATCAAAGCCAAAAATGGAATGAGAGGCTAACACCCCCATATTACCCAACATTTTTAATAGGTATGAATAAGTACATTCATTCCTCCTTTAGTTATGCCTGACATGGTTGTTATTTGTGTTCCATCTCCCCCCCCCCAGTGTTGTTTTGCATAATGTATTTTGTGTTGTGTTTTTGTGTAAAGAATGGGTCAGTGTGGTTTTCTTCCTTGCAATTTTTGTACTGTTGCATTCTGAAAGCCAGTGTATCCAGATAGGCACCTTCCTATTTTGTACTAGGAAAACAAATGTATGTGCAGTATGTACAGCACACATACTCAAGGGGTTTAGACTGGAGTAATTTATAGATTCCCCACCAGTTTGTAACAGATGTGGATTAGATTTATAATTTTTGAAATAGCTTTGTCTTTAAACAACCATGTAGCTAGTTTTGTTTTAGCAGTCTTATTACAGGTGGCATTTGCTACCAAAGCAGGCGGCACTGCACCTAAACTGTGGCTTGGATCTCATGGTAGACTTTTGCTAAAGGAAAGTGGGTGGTTTTCACTCATTTCCCCCTGCTGCTGCAGGCCTCTGACCTCCCACATGTTGTTTGGGGAGGGGGTCCCCTGTCTTCCACAAGCAGCATTTCCTGATGAGCTGCAGTGGGAGGGGAGAAGATGAAGAACTCATTCTGCTGATAGCAGCCCCTTCTGTCAGCTAAGATATACTATGGGATCCAATCCTGTATCTTCTTAGTGCACATATCTTAATTTTGCCCTCTTGTCTAATTTGTACTTTGTTTTACAATTGTAATGGCCAATGGCTACACAATAAATTTTACTTACCTACTTCTGCCCTCTTAGAGATATGAAAAAATAAAAGTTGAAATTCTAAAAGAGGAACTATTTCATGGTGTCATTCCCCCCCCCCCCCCCCCCAGTATTCCACCAAATTTCCTGGTTTTGACCTTGGAGAAACTGAAAAGAAGTTTTTGGAGGGCGGGGAATGGGGCGAGTTGTTTCCCTGACTTTCCCAGGTTTTTTTTTAATGAGCCTTTACATCTTTAATCTGCATTCCTTGTCAGGTTTGCATGCACCTCTTCCTATGTGTGCAGATCATTGTGATTACAATGTGAGGAAGGACTTACATGTACATACTGGGTTCATGTACCCTTTCCCCTAAGTGGGGGTAAATGTGACCTTTGAATTCAGCCTTCGAATGTACATGAGGTCCCCTGCTGGATCAGACCAGTGGTGCATCCAATCCAAATCCCGTTTCACACAGTGGCTAGCAATTTGCCTTGGAGGGTATGGACATAAACCATAGCTGCCAAGGTTTACTGAATGGCAATTGACAAATAATGTCAATTCAAGGAAGCAATTAAAAATGAAACCAATTTTCCATAGCTAAGTTTCACTGTTTCTGACTTCTTTAGTTAACATAAACCATTCCAGATGATCCTGCCCAGCTGCAGTGTGTAATCACAGGTGCTCTACTGCATGGCATTTTAGTGGTGATACACATATATTTATATTGATACTTATGTCCGCCTTTTCACCCCAGTGGGGACCAAAAGTGGCTTACAACATCATTCTCACCTCCTTGGCTTTATCCTCTCAACAGCCCTGTAAGGTACGTTGGGCTGAGAGAGAAAGCACCTGTCCCATGATTATCCAGTGAACTTCCAAGGCAGAGATGGGACGTGACCCTTGGTCTGTTGGAACCCGGTCTGACCGTGTAGTCATTACCCCATGCTTGTGTCAAGATGCCTGTGCTGTCACTTGGAAATGCTTGGACAAACAGTTTGAAATCTGAAGAAATACAAATGCAGGGAAGCCAAAATTGTACCCTCCCCCCCCAACCCAAAAATGGAACAGTGAGTACAATAATTTTTTCTGTAAAGTGCCTTTGGCACATAAACATTTGATAATTATCTCAGCCTTTACCGCACTGCACTGCATTTTGTTGGGTATGTGTTGGTGATGTTTGCTGCTTGTTGTTGCTTGAGACTAGGCCAGTTCACATGGCCTGGCCAACCTGCATAATATGCTGCTTGTTGGATATGCTAATTGCTGATGCATCACTTGCCGCTACTATCCACCCTATTGTAATAAGTCATCCCACTATCTTGCTGGTGGAACTACGTAAGCCTTGTATGTTTGTCAGTGCCTTTTTGTAGTTTTTTCTCTCAGTTATATCTGTACCCTCTTATTCCTGTTAACCTCATACTGGAAAATCCCTTTCAGTAGGAATCAAAATTTTAAAAAACAAACTTTAAAACTTTAAAAACATTGTAAAATCTGTTTTATAGCTTTGGACTTCAAATTCTCTACCCCTTGCTTCTCTCTCAGTTCTTATTGCAAAGAGCAAGTGAATGTGGGAGATGTTACTGACTTGAGCACTGGTTAGGTGACTTTGTGATTTATTTAGGAATTAAGTATGAATTATTTTAGATGCTACGTTTACTTCTGATTACATGGTATTCGTAATATAGTTCTGCAAAAAAGGCAGTGGGAGATCTTCTCAAAAATTACGGCTTTGCTTTGTTACTAAAGTAGAATGCTTTAGAGAGAGAAAGAGAGAGAGAAAACACACTACAGGTCTTCCTTCTTTGGTATTGCTGAACTGAAACTCCACAGTTTCCTAGAATTTGATTATTCTCAAATAATCAATATCAAGGACATTTAAATTTAATTTTCTGAAGAAGTCTTGTGAGTCTGCTTTTCAATTCAGACATTTCCCACATCCCCCTTCCTTCATTGATCAAAGCAGTAACCTGTGCCTCTGTTTTTGTTAGACACATTGACAGTCTATGGATAACATTACATTTTTTCAGCATGAAACTGAACCCTCTAAATCCCTAAAGCAGTCTCAAATGTATGGTTAATAAAAGAATTTATTGTACTGGATGTCATCTGTTATATCACTCTGGGAACAAACCTGGCAGTGAGTGGACAGGAAATATTTCCATCTCAAATCGCTGCAATCTTTTATGGTCTAGGGCAAAAGTGTCCGATTTCAGCAGAGTCACTGAATAGCTGTGTAATGAAGGCATTTTAGTTGGTTAAATGTGTGTTATCACTTTTCAAACAACATTAGGATCTTTTTTTTTTGTCCTGTGCACTTCAGCCTAAGTGCAGTGTTTATATACTTTTATAGGTGTTGTGTCTGCAACACCGTGAATACAGGACATTTTTTTTAATTGGCAGAGTGAATAGGGTATATTTCCAGATAAACATTAGAGCCATTCCCAGGAGAAGAGCAGTAAGATAAGCTTGTGAACTACAGCCAAAGCACTTCATAGTTTTAAACTGTTAAATTTGTAATTGGCTACTTCCTCAGTTGGAGGAGCAGGAGGCGTTCGTTGCTCCTGTGCAATAAGCAGGGCCACTTGGTCAAAGAGTTATTATATACTGCTCCCCCCTGCAAGTTAAGTGCAGATGGAAACTAAACACAGAATGAAGTTTGACTACTGTTTTTAGTATCTAGGTATCTGATTCTGAATCCGGCCCCAGACCAAAAATCCACACAACAGGGCCAGGAACATATTGGGGAGGTGTTTCTACAAACTCATGGGAACCCTTAGCTTTGCTGAAAACAAACTGGAAACAGGAGAAGAAAGGGGATTTAACCTCTCATCATGGTTTGCATAGTATGGTTGTCTAGCAACTAAGGCACTGTGGGGGAAAGAAGGATCAGCTGATGGAAGGGGGTGGGGAAAGTGGCAACAGGAGGGGAAGGAAGACGTCACTGGGAGAGGAGATGGGATTTCCATTCACACAAGTGTTTGAGTCCTTGGCCATGGGAAACATAGGATATGATTGCACTCAATACTCCCAGCACCAATACAAAAGGAAAATGAGAATTTCTTGTATACATCTGCCAATACTTTCAGAACCATTGACTGTGTTTCAGCATAGAACAGAAGGCATCTCCAGAGCATGATCACTTCACAAATATTTTAGGGACTGAGGTTGCTGGGGAGACTGCACTAGTTGCTAGCTCCTTGTGACAGGTCTTAAGACCTGAGCAGGATTGCTGAAAGCTGTCGCCAAGAGTTTCTCCTTGATTTAAACTGCAGTGAAGCAGTCCAGCTCTCATGCATGGGAAACCTCTTTTTTGTGCCACAAAATCTAAGCATACATGGAGCGGGGGAGGGGGGAAGTAAACTCCCCACAGTAATTTCTGTTTGAGATTCCAAGGTCAAGTAAGCCTCCTAACACTACTTTTTGTTCTTGCCTTCCTTTGGAAAGGCAAGCCTTGCTATTTTTTTTAAGCTTCTTTTCCCTTAAAGGAATTATGTTTTGTGAGTTTATGAAAAAGAAGGATAAGGGGCTAAAAAACACATTTGCTGAGTCAGTCTAGTTTCCACTGAAGTGGAAAACTTGTTCCTGTGGCATATCACTTTGGGCTGCAGGTATGGTAACAGTTCTTCTAAGTACCAGATACAGGTGATGGCCATCACCCTCTTGCTCTGCGCGTGAGCTTTATTGATACATCTGATTGGCCATTGTTAGAGGTAGGAGTGCTGGTCTTGATGGACTTTCATTATCTTACTATTTTATCTATTCTTGACTCAGATCTTTAAACTTTTAATCTATTCCACTTCCTCCATCCTTAATCTTGTCTTCCCGGCTTCTCCTTCCTCCATCAGGAAAGAAGAGAGTGAAGAAGACTGTAATCTGCATCAGAGCGGCAGCCATTTTTTACAAATGGCTTGCATAGCATGCCTGGTTGGCCACTCAAGCTAAAGATACCAGAGGGGAAAGTGATGGCTTCCTCTCCGACATGGACTTGGAGGCTCTGTCAGAGTGGTGACCTTTTTTTTTTTTTTTTAAACAAATGGCTTGCATAGCATGCCTGCTGAGCTCCTCAAACTGTGGATCTCAGAGAGGACAGCGATGGCTTAGCCTTAGCTAAGGCTGCCTTAACAGGCCTGTCTTGGCCATGATCACAGCGCTGCCCACTCAGGAGCCTCAAATGTGTGAGAATAAGCACCACGCTCAAAAGACGGCTCCAGAGGCTCTGGCCTGCTAAAATCTGTGGATTATGAGTGGCGGCCCTTTTGAAGGCTCAGCAGGAGGCTGCAAAAAGGAGCCTATAGCCTCCACTAGTCAGATGGGCACTTCAATCAGTGAGAGTGATTGGTAGCACCCAATTCAAACCTCAGTAGAGCAGGCAAATGTTTTTAAAGATCAACAGATTGGTAATGTAACAGGCCTTTTAATGTCCCTCCAGATTTCTTTCCTTTAATAAGACAAACAATGAGGGAAGAAATTGAGAGTTTCTGTCAGCAAGGGAGTCTTAGATCAGTCAGACTTCTGCCAACAGAAAAAGAGGGAGAGATAGCCAAAACATTGGGCTGAGACCCTGATTCTTCTCCTCACGTTGAGTCTGGTAGCAGAGAGGAGGGAGAGTTTCTGGCAGACGATCAAGATGAGTGCGACATTGAAATACCTCCCCCCCTTCTTCTTTTCCTTAAGGTTACCAGTACCTCCTATCAAAACTCTCACTCCACCCCGCATCTTTCCAGGTGAAGGTGATAAAGGACTGCAAACCCCCAGACATCGTCTGTGATAGAATGGCTTGATTAGAAGTGTCCTGCTAAGTTTCAGTCACACAGATTAATGCTTTTTAGGCATCTTACAACAGTTTCTTGCATGATAATAAGAGTTGTCCATTGTAATTTGGCAGGACTAGCAAAGAACAAGTAGACAACTGTCAGTGAAGAAGATCCGGCATATTTCTGTCACTATGAATACAATATAGTAAAGCAATGACAGTTAACTTGGGTCCTTTGAGTAACCCAGAAGTTTAATTACAAGACTACCTTCCTAAGCCACAGTGGGAAAAAAGTTACTGTTCACCTCTGAACAGGGGCGTAGACTTTCCATTCTCCCAGGGGGTGCTCTCTCTCTTGCGCACTTTGCATGTGCGACACCGGCGGGACGATGTCCCCGCCACCACCGCCTCTCCCCCGCGCCTGGCTCCCATGCACCCCTCAGAGGGAGGGAGTGGGTGCGGGGGAGCCAGGCGGGGGGGGGGCTCTTGCAGTGGCGGCAGGCGGGGAGGCTTGCGGCAGGCGGGGAGGCACAGCAATGGTGTCCCCCCCGCCGCTGCCAGAGCCGCCGCCGCTGGGACAATGTCCCCGCTGCGGCCAGAGCTGCCACCGCATCACCGGGCGATGTCCCCGCCGCCAGAGCCGCCGCTCTCCGGGAGGGAGGAGTGGGTGGGGAGAGCGGCTCTGGCGGCGGGGACATTGCCCGGTGACGCGGTGGCAGCAGGGCAGCAGTGGGAAGGCGTGGCGCGGGCGCTCCATTTTGCCGGGGGGAGGGCTCAGTCTTCCCCGGGAAATTTTGGGGGTGGCTCGAGCCCCCCTGTAGTTTATGCCTATGCCTCTGAACCATCAGAACAAGAACCTACTAACTTATCATGCTATATTATTGAGGATTTAAGCCTACAAGGATGATTTAGTTTAAGAATAGCTTAGTGGCAAAGCCTTGTATGCAAAATGTATTCAAGCTACAGACCACTGAATTAGTCAAACCTCACCATTTGTCTCTGTGAAATGGCTTTAGGGGATTGGTCTGGACCAGTGACAGTGGATCACATAACTATTCCTTCAGGTCTAAACTGTAATAACGTGGCTTTGGGTGGGCAAGATTTGGAGTTCTTTCTTTACTTTTGTCACAACCTTAAGTGACAAGGGCAGAAAACACACTTTTGGGTGGTACATAACTCTCTATGGAAAAGTCAGTTTTGATATTATGAAGGTAGATGCTACAGTAATCGAATGGAAGTTCAGATTGCATTAATCAAATTCACTTTAACAGAATCCGTTGGCCTGTACAGTGTTGCTTGCACAGTATGGTGCTTGCCTTCAGAATAAACCCTTTCTGCAGAGTAAATAGCTCAATTGATGACCTGTAAAGTAAATTCTGTAGTTTCTGATTTTGGAGCCACTGTTTTGGGTTGTAGAATATCATGATTGTGGCGCTCAAACTACTAGAGTCAAGCTCTTCTTTCAATGTCAGTGACATTGTTATATATAGTTCTCCCTCTGAGGTGGAGGCCATCTTGTGGGTGATTCCCACCTATCTCCAGGGAGGCAGGATTAAGTAAATCTTCTTCCTGTTTCCTGTGGTGGGAGTCACCCTCAACTCAGTTTCGTTTCCTGCCTCAATAGGGAGAGCAGCTGGAACTTTTGGCTCTGCCAACTTCCATTGCTAATTCTTTCTCAATACCTATTCTATCTACTTATACTTTCTCCTTACTATTCCTTACTTCATTCTACCTCTCTCAAAAAACAAATAACAAAAAAAGAAGCCTTCTTCCCTCTTCTCCGATCCAGCTTAAGGGGAAGGGCCCTGCCTCCCCCCCCACTGCCTCTTTCTCTAGCTGTTCACTCAAGCCAGCAGAAAAGCCTCATAGAGAGACATGGATGGAGCGGAGTGTGCCTCCCGATGCTCCAGGAGCTGGCAGCAACAGAAAACGCCCAGCCGCAGAGGAACGCCGCGGGGAGGCCCACAGCGGCGGCGGCACTAAAAAAAGTGCACCAAAACTGGCCATCTTGGGGCTCTGGAAAGCCCATTTACATCAACAGCGGCGGCCATTTTAGAAACATTGGGCCGAGTTTGACAAGTCGGGAATGGCTCTGAATGCCCCCCCCCCCCGCAGTTTGACAAGTCGGGAATGGCTCTGAATGCCCCCCCCCCGCACTCCAACTACCCCCGGGCCCCAGGCCAATCGGGGAAGAACAGATCCGGCTAATCCAACAAAGTTTTGCCGGTGGCACGGAGGAGGAGGGAAAGTATGAAGGCGAGGCTCCGGAGGACAGCTTGGTAACGTACAAGGCGATTTACCTTTTTCCCCTGAGGCAATGGCTTTTTCCAGAAGAGCTATGTGGGATGAGATGACCCGTTTTTGCTCCTCGGGGGGGGCGTCCTCCCTCTAGGTCTTTGTCCCTCTTATCCCCCCCCCTCCAAATAGGCCCCCTCCTAACCGGGGTAGATGGCTCACTAAGGCAGCTCAGAAGAGCAATGCCAAATATCATCACATGGAATATAATTACCCAGAGGATGATGACGTTGTATCCCATGTCTCTATTGAAAAGGAGGAAGGGGAATTTTCCTCTAATGAGGAAGAAGGGGAACCTATTCCAAAGCCTCAATCTGCTAAGGAACAGGCTTTTAGATTCCTTAAACCAGAGGATCTTCATTATTTGTTTCATAAAACCCTGGCTGCCCTCCAAGTCCAGGGCAATCAAAAGGCAGTCAAGCCCAATCCCACACCACAGGATCAGGATGAAGGCTTAGATGTCTTTGATGAATTTTTTCCTCCTGTGGATCCTTTGGAAATAGCCTTTCCTTTTCCAGGTTTTTATGTCAGAAAGGTTAAAGCAGAGTGGGAAAGGCCCTTGACCTCAAAACCCTTCCCGGGTTCCACCATAAGGCTGTACCTTTTACATTCATCTGCCTTAGATTTATTACAGGTCCCCGTGACTGACGCGCCGGTGACAGCTCTGCAATCAACAGGCGTAGTTTCAGAAGATGGTCACGGTACCTTGAGGGACAATTTGGGTAAGAGAGCTGAATTTGCATTATGCAGGGCTCACGAGGCTAACACTCTGGCAATTAGGGCTTCCTCTGCAGCTTCCACAGTATCTCGAGCGTCCATAGTCTGGATGCGCAGACTCATTCAGATGCTGCCTGAAAGCAATCTGGGACTACTGGAGGGAGCCAACAGATTACTCAAGGCAATCTCCCTTACGGCAGACGCCACCCTGGAGTCCATGGTTTTTTCTGCCAGGGCAACCTCTACAGCAGCAGCTGCACGATGCACTCTCTGGCTGAGAGCATGGCCAGCTGATTACCAATCTAAAGCTATGGTGTCAGCATATCCTTTCCAAGGGGACAAGCTTTTCGGGGACCCCTTGGAGAAAATCATGGTGGAGACCCGAGACAAAAAAGAAGACACTGCCCAGAACCATCTGCACCGGAGATAAGAGACCCGGTGCAACATCTTCCTTTCGTCCCTATGGTTCTTCCTACCGATCTCGACCAGATACCAGACGTTCTACCTGGACACAGAATAAACAGCCTTTTCGTAGAGGAGGATTCCACAGCACCAACAGACAAGACCAACGATCCCAAACCTTCCAAGGCGTGACTATGTGGACTTGGCTGTGGGAGGTTGCCTACCTCTCTTCAGTCAAAGATAGCTGACCTCCCAACCAGACTCCTAGACCATGGACGTGGTGTCCATGGGCTACAAGATAGTCTTCAAATATCCACCACAGTCGCATTTCCTTTCCTCTCCGGTTCACAAAACCCCAATAAAAACGGAACAGAACACTTGGTGCGATAAGTCATCTACTTCACATACAGGCAGTAGAACCAGTGCCTCAGGAAGAGTAAGGGGCAGGGGTGTACTCAATATTCTTTACAGTGCCAAAAAGAACGGGGATTGGAGAGCAATCCTCAATTTGAAGTTCTTAAACAGATTTGTAGAGCTCAAGCACTTTTGTATGGAAACGCTTCGATCCATCGCAGAATCCCTTCAGGCGCAGGAGTTCCTAACGTCAGTAGACCTGATGGAAGCGTATCTTCACGTACCCTTTTTTCCTCCACACAGAAGATTTCTTCATTTCTGCGTTGGGGACACTCACCTGCAGTTCCGTGCACCCCCCTTTGGTCTGTCTACAGCTCCTCGAGTGTTCACAAAGGTCCGGGTACATCCCGTGAGCATCCTTCGTCAGCTTGGAATCCATGTCCATTCGTACTTAGATAACCTCCTGATTCGTTCGGCGTTGGAGGCTCAAGCATTCAGAGATGTTACACAGACTATTCAACTCCTAGAGAGCTTTGGCTTCCTGGTCAACTAGACAAAGAGTCACTTAAGACCCACGCAACGTCTAGAACACCTAGGAGTGATAATAGTCATGAGTTCTTGCAAGCTTCTTCTACCCTTACCCAAGGCGCAGAAGATCATGTCTACAGCAACCCAAGTCATCACAGCACGCACGTCATCTCTTTCCCTACTGGTCAAACTGATGGGCTTGATGGTTTCCACCTTCGACACCCAGCAATGAGGTTGTTTCCATTCCCAGCAACTGCAGAAGTTCCTACGGCCCTTCCAGAATATCATAGCCCTAAAAATGGACATGTCAATGAAGGTTCCACTACAGGTAAAATCAAGCCTACGCTGGTGGACCTTTCGTCACAACTTGACTCAAGGAAGATTTTTCTGGATTCAGAACCAGGTCCAGATCTTCACAGATGCCAGCCTATCGACCTGGGGGTCTGCCCTTCTTTGTCATCCGATTCAGGGGATGTGGTCGAGTGCAGAATCCAACTTACCCATCAATCTCCTGGAACTGCGGGCCATTCGATTGGCCCTAACTCACTTTTCACACAAGATACAAGACAAACATGTCATCATCAGGACGGACAATATTTCTGCCATGACTTACTTCAGCAAGCAAGGCGGTGTGAAATCCCCGAGACTGGCCAAGGAAGCACATCTCCTCCTAACCTGGGCAGAAACTCATCTGTCTTCCCTTACCGCAACTCACATTCAAGGCTCAGCCAACATTCAAGCCGACAGGTTGAGCCAACGGACGATCCAGGAAGGAGAGTGGTCCCTACATCCAGAGATATTCCAGCTCATTTCATCGGAGTTGGGAACCCCGAAGGTGGATCTCTTCGCATCAGCCACCAACACACAGCTAAAAAGATTCTTCACGAGATTCTTCCACCCAGAGGCAGAACAGACGGATGCACTACTGTCTCCGTGGCCTCACGAGCTCCTGTACACATTTCCTCTTCGACTGCTGGTCTGGGAAGATATGCTCCTACAAGGTCCAATCAGACATCCCGACCCAGGATGGTTCCATTTGACCACGTGGAGGTTGAAAGGCAGAAGTTTGTTAGATTAGGTTATCAAGAGTCGGTAATAAATACCATCTTAGATTCTAGGAAACCATCCACAACCAGGATTTATAACACCACATGGAAAGCCTTCGTCAGATGGGTCAAAAGAAAAAAGAAAGAAAAAAAAAAGATCGATCCTCTCCATCCACATTTACTTTTTACAAGACGGCAGGACTCTGGACTAAAGGCCTCCACACTAAGAAGACAACTAGCGGCATTATCCACGGTGCTTCCCCTATACAGGGGACAGGTAGTTTCCCAACATCCTCACATAAAGTGTTCTTAAAAGGTGCTGCCTTCAAGGATCCCCCAATTTGTCACAGATTTCCCATGTGGCGTTTAAATTTGGTCCTTACCACACGGACAAGAACTCCATTCGAGCCCATACAGAGTATTTCGCTTAAATTTTTGAGACTGAAGACACTGTTTCTCGTGGCCATCACTTCAGTTAGAAGAATCTCTGAACTTGGAGCCCTTTCCGTCCGTTCAGATTTATGTGTCTTTCATAAGGACACCGTGGTTCTACGCACGAATCCCTCTTTTTGTCCGAAGATTAACACCAAATTTCACAGATCTCAAGAGATTTATCTACCGTCCTTTGTTCCGAACCCCACACATCCAAAGGAAAGTCCTGGCATACCCTGGACGTGAGGAGGGCACTTAAGTGCTACATCCGGAGAACGGATTCAGTTAGGCGTACGGAAGCCTTGTTCATCAACATGTCTCCCCCTCACACTGGAAAAAAGATGTCCACACCGGCCATCAGTCGTTCGATTCGAATGTGCATCGCAGAGGCGTATACCACCATGCACCTTAAAGTGCCACAGGGAATCACAGCACAGTCAGTACGCTTCGCTGCCACCAACGCAGCATTCCTCAAAAGAGTATCTGTAGATGAAGTGTGCAGGGCGGCCACCTGGTCTTCCTTATCTACCTTCATAAGGCACTACAAAATCAATACCTATGCATCCACAGACGCTGCCTTCAGTCGTCATATTCTGCAAACTATCCTGCAAGGGAATGACGATCCCCCACCCAAAACATAGGACCACTGCTCTGGGAGGTCCCACAAGATGGCCTCCACCTCAGAGGGAGAACGACCAGTGGTAACTTACCGTGAGGGGTCCTTCTCCTCTGAGGGTTGGAGGACATCTTGGCCCTCCTCGGATCGTCACCCACAGGTAGGGGCATGCATACTGACTGAGAGAGAGGTGCATGGGTGATATTGATTATGGTCATCCTCATGGTACTTCACTTTGATTATCTATGAGAGAGTACCTTCTTAACTTTGTCTTCCTGTTTCTAACTGTTATATTTGAGTTTAGCTTTTTCTAGCTGTCGGAGTTACCGAAACTGAGTTGAGGGTGACTCCCACCACAGGAAACAGGAAGATTTACTTAATCCTGCCTCCCTGGAGATAGGTGGGAATCACCCACAAGATGTCCTCCAACCCTCAGAGGAGAAGGACCCCTCACGGTAAGTTACCACTGGTCGTTCTCCTTCTGATGAGATGTTGACAACATGGTGTGACTTGGATGCTTTCAGTGGTTGTTAGTGAACAATTTCCAACCTCTGAGGCAAAAGGAGCGGTGCAAACACACCACTGCAACATCATTTACTTGTATTTGCTGTCTGTCGTCAGTTAAGGAGAGAAAAAGCATATAGTTGAGAAAAAGTTGTCTACCAACAGCTGAGAAAACACAACATGAGAACACATATAATTCTCTCTGCCTACTTCTAGAACTTACCCCCGTGTTATTGAATTAACTACTAGACAGAATACTCTTAGTATTATCAGATATCTGTTTCAGTCTCCCAAAAATCTTTAGAAAGAAAAGAAAAATCATAACAGGCCAGGAAACCAGTGCCCGCCCTTCACTATTTCTCCGCAGTCTTCCCACTAAACCCATTAAATAAACTGCAGATGAGTCCCATATTTAAAAACTTGAATAAGTCAGTATTTCAACTATGATCAGTAGAATTCAGGTGTCATGCATACCTGGGCTTCAGCCCATGATAAGGTAGTCAGTACTGGACTTAGACAGACATCACATGTCTATGCTTGGGCAGCTTCATCCGAGTCAATATTAGAGCTGCTGGAAACAACACGGTATACTACCAAGAAAGCGGGGGGGGGGGGGGGGGGGCTTGTAGGCAGAAGGTGGGACTAAAGAACATGCCAAAAGAAAATAGTAAAGACCTTGTTGGTAATTGTGACAGCCTTTTATCTTGGGGGATTATTTATGACAGCAATCCCCCTCAGTGGATTTTAAAGTAACCTCAGCTGACCCAGTTTCATGTTGATGGCTATATTAATGTGATTTCGTTATTATGAGGAACAAGAAGCGGGACCCGTGATACTTGTGGGGGGGGGGGGGGTTTCCTAAAGGCTGCAGCTCCACATCGAGAAGGAAGCAGCTGCAGGTAAGTCTCCCCCCCCCCCCCCCGACACCGGTGGCAAGGCCTCAGCGGCTCTCAGCTGCCAGGCTGCCACAGAGTTTCCAGAGTGTTCTCTGTGCATGCTCAGGGAATGCTCATTTACTTTTGAGGGGATTTAAATATCCCCTGTATAGTGTTTTTTTTTTAAGTTTTAAGATTTTTCTGCACTCCTGGGGAGCCCCCCAAGTGTGCAGGAAAATCTCTCTGCCCCCTAAGTGCCCCCGATGTGTGGATTTAGATATCCACACACAGGGGATGCCTTGGGAATTAGATATATAGATGATGAATAATTTGTAAATGTGATTTAATTACAGGAGGCAGAATTACAGATGTAAAAACCAGATTTGTTTACTTGCTTAGCAGGGGTTGGTTTAGCACTTGTGTTTAAGAACAGCTGCTGTTTGAACATTCTGCAATACCCAAAGGAATCATTTCTTTTACAGAGAACCACTGTTACATGTACTTACATTCAAGATAACACAAATCCCCCCAGAGTTTAAGTGCATTTTTGACTGAATGGCCCAAGGTCACCCAGCAAGCTTCCATGGCAGAGTGGGGATTCAAACCTGGATTTCTCAGATCCTAGTCCGATACTTTAACCACTACACCAAGCTGGCTCTCCAGCAAGACTGCCTCCCTAAGATAGATTCAGGTGGGTAGCTCTGTTGGTCTGAAGCAGCAGAACAAAGTTTGAGTTCACTGGTACCTTTTAAGACCAACGAAGTTTAATTCCAGGTATAAGCTTTTGTGTGCACTCACACACATTTGAAGAAGTGCGCCACTCATAAAATTTAAAAAAGTAGAGTGCAAATGACTAGACAAACATGTCTTCAATTCTGCATCTGGTGGCTAAAATAAAAAGGAATCCTATATGTGTTTGGGAGGGTTTGTAAAAAGAAGCTGGAAGAATGAATTCCTCATTAGGAACCTGGGCCATCTGAGTAAATTCCACATTCCTCAATGGCAGAATGAGGTGCAAGACCTGTTTTGCCATGAAGGCTAACTCCCAGGCAAGTATGTAGCCTTGTTTTAGAATGCTGCTTTAAAAAAAAAAGCACAAGAGACAACTGGTGCACTGGGAGAATTAATTTTAATTCAGCTCTGAGATCCCAGTGCACCAACTGTCTCTTGTTTTTGGCTCCATGTTTGGTGCAGCCCTCCTTTTCTTTTTAGTATGTTGTGTGTCAGGGAGATATCTACACAGTCTTGCTCCTTAGTTACTCATCCCTTATCCCTGCAAGTATTGGAACTACTCCCACTTCTTTGTTAAAGCTATGTTATATTTATTATTTCTAAAGCATTCTCAGTGCTTGGGCGATGTACATATATCAAAATTTAGATACAGCCACTATTATCAGGTTGTCCATTTAAGAGTCTAAGCACACAAAACAAGGAATTTGAGAGGCAGTTTGAGTTTTTCACTAATACTTCAGTCCGGTTGGGGCAGGTTGGGGCAGGTTGATCTTCATTTGATTGCGTTCTTACATATAGAGAAGATGTTGCTGCAAGTTATGTGGAACAAGCCAAATCAACCAGAGACCAGTATTGCAAATGCAGAAGACACTGTGGTATTTTAATGAGTGGCAGTTGTGTAAGCACCTTGTAACACTCTGCTCCAATAAAAGATAGGTCATGTATGCTGGTTTTTGTTGCTATATGGTGAGTAGCATTCCTGATTACAGTCGTATTGGGCTGCCAGAAGGTTCCCAAATGAGGTGTTACTCATCACAGCCTTACTTCTAGATCTTTGTAATATCAAATACCGCCTTTGTCTCCTGAAGGAACAGTCATGGTATCCAAGCTAAAATTTCCATTGTTGGATCTTGTAATTCCAGGAATAACTTCCTTTTCTCTTTTATCCTGGGGGGCATTATGGCTATATCAGGAATTTGTCTTGGCTTATTTAGAGGGGGTCTCTGTTCTTCTCAGTTTTTCTTGAATGGAAAAGTGGTTGGTTTTTGGTAGCCTTTGGGGATATTTTTTTCTAATGATGGACTTAAAATTATGAAATGAAATTCCAAGGCAGGTTTTAAAAGATGCAAAATTCACAGTTGCTGTGTTAGTTTATTTGTAATCCTTCACATTCTTTCCCTTGAAGTCTGTTTCACCTCTTCGGTATGGTATAAGTATTAAGAAAACTAATGACGGAATTTGCATCCCCCCCCCCCCCCCCACGAAAAATGTGCATACTTCATTTTCTCCCACTCCTGAGGAATCTATTGAAACCATCTGTTGGCCGCTCTCCAGGTATTTGCTAAGGTTTTGGAGACAGAGGCTGAGCACTGTGCTTCCTATGCTCCTCTGACTTCCTCTGTTTATACCTAAGTGTATAGTAAAGCAAGCTGTCACTATAGAAATTCTTTATGCTTTATTCAAAACAACTGCTAGAAGCATGCTTTAGTATCTTGCTTGGAATGATGGACCAGCACTGCTCCTTGATAACCCAGTGGTACAGTTGTATCAACCAAATGCTTTTCACTCCGAGTCCTCCTCATAGTAAGATGTAAGATTGATTTATTGTATATGGCCATTGCCTGTTACATGACTACTATGTATACAGTTTGCAACTGTATGTCTTGATACTGCTGCCTAGAAATGCTATTATGATTGTAAAATGTTTAGTATATCCTAGTGAGAAGATTAACTCTGGATGCTTCCCCCCATGCACAAATACAAACTCTTGCTTTTGGTTTAAATGGACATATATGTGGAGATGAGAATAGTATCTTCTTCTTTTTTTAAGAAAAAATAGCAGCACTAAATTCTTGCTTTTAGAGGGCATGTGCTGAATGTGTTAAGCATTCAGATGTCGGTAATACCTGATGGCTTTTAGAATTGTTTGGCGCTCAGGTAACAGCTCTGAAACATTTCCTGCCAATAACACTATAAAGAGAAGACTGTTCTATGACTGAGGCTCATTACCAGCCTTTACTTATTCAGTTACACTGTAAACCAGTTTGTATCTAATCCTTTCCAAAATAAGCATCGATAACCCAAGCCTTAAAAATACAAGTCTGAACTATAAAACAACCGTTTAAGGACTTTCATTTTGCCAACTTTCCGGGGCAGATAAAGAAAAAAAATAACCTTTAATAACTGTTTGTTGAGAAATTATATTCCTGCTAGTTGAAGCAGGCTAAGGAATTGTTTGTGCTCAGCTGCTGAAGCATCAGGAAATATCTCTAAATCTGGGGGTGGCAACCTTTAGTACCAATGGAATTTTGTAAACTTACCAAAGTAACATTAACATAGTGATGTAAAAAAGGATGGAAGTAGACTCTGCTTGCAACTGTTGTGTGCATCTGTATGATATTTCTAGTTTTGTAGCCCCAGATCAAGGAGGTGACAAGGTGCATTTTATATGGATCATTTCTTATGTTATCTTTGAAGCCCGGTAGCTACTTCTGTGTTAGCTCATCCTAGACAGTGTGCATAAAGTAAGCATGGGAATGAGTGCACTGGCTTTAGTCATGACTGTACATGAAAGCCCTGTCCCTGCTACACATGCTTGCCAAACATGCTGCATGCATACAGCACCCATGCAAATACAAGCTGTACAGTTGATGAGTTTTTCCCCTGAACAGCAACCTTCCTCCCACACCATGTATCACAAACTCCTTCTCAACCTATTTCAGAAAAGCAGTGGTATGTGGGGTTGCCATTCTCCAGGTCCAGGCAGGCTTATACTTGCTGCCAGCCAGCTGGCCAGCAGGGGAAACCCCATCCAGCATTGATGCCATCACGTCAGGGCTGCTCCCACCCTGCTCCAGCATGAGCAGGCGCTGTCTGGGAACACTGCAGCTCCTCAAGTCCGCTTCTCCAGGTAACTCGTACAAACCTGGTTTCAGTCTGCTTTCTGTCCTGTCCCGTCCCCCTGTGGCCGGTACTGCTGCAGGCGGCTTGATTACTGGCTGGTGCTTCTTCCACGGTGTGTGTGTGTTTTGGGGAGACAGCTTGGTCCTGTACTCCTGCTCTCTCTCACACTTCGAGGGAGGGGATGCAGGTGGCTCAGCAGGAGCAGTGCATCACCCTCATGCTCTCCTTTGCCCTGGGGTTGGGGATGCATGCATGAGCGCATTGTTCCTTCTAAGCTGAGTTAGTGTGAGCTAGCTCACAGTTTTTAGCCTCCAGCTCACACATTTTTGTCTTAGCTCAGGAAGGATGGCTCCTTCCAGAGCAAACTGATTTATGCAGCAGCTAAATTGCTCCCTCACAACTTTAATGCCAGTAGCTCACAAAGTAAAATTTTTGCTCACAAGACTTGACAGCTTAGAGGGAGCATTGGCAGGGAGGTGAAAAGACAAAGGTGAATTGCTCAGAGGTGCTGCATGGCTCCAAGGGACTGCTCTGAGGAGGAGGAAGGCTAAGAAGAAGAGGGACGTGAACTAGCCGCCAGGGAAGTGCTGCTGTTGCAGCAGTCTGCTTCCGGCTGAGGAAAGTGGGAGAAAGAGAGGCGGACGGCTGCTCTTGCTCCATCAAAGCCTGCGTTGGCTCGGCCTCCCAGCCCCAGCTGGACCCCCCCCCCCGACTTCCCTCATTGGCTGGCTTGGCAGGAAGGAGGGAGGTATGTTCGCTGCTGTCACCTCCCCACTGGGAGTCCTGATGGTTGGGAGGCGTTGGTTGCTCCACAGGGGCTGGTAGGCAATGGGTCCCCCACCGCCTTGACATGATGATGTCACTTCTGGGTGACATCAGTGCATCAGGGATGTCCCCACCCACTTTTTGAATGCCCCCCATATCCCCCTGCTATCAAGACTAAGGGACCTGGCAACCCTAGTGGTATGGAGAATGGTTTGAGAAACCAAGAAAGAACATGTGCAAACTCTTGCATGTCATGGAAACTCTTCGTGCAATTGTAATATTTCATTGAATGTACAGGGCATGATCAATCCATTTTTAAATCCCATTTGTTTCTGTGAGAGGGTTAAGCACATACGCCTGTTTCTGAAAACAATTGGATTTAAAAGTGCATGAACAGAGGATATGAAGTACTTCGTTATCAATATGAAGTACTAACTGTGATGCCAAAAGTAAGCACTTAATGTTTGACAGCTTTTTTTATACTTAGAAAATTTGTAGTTGAAAACTGTCTCTCTGATCCTTAATTTATGGTCCTGGAATTACCCTTGTTCTATATAGAATAAAATTTCTGTGTGAACAGGTAGTGTGCAAGTTTGAATACTCTTATCCTAACATAAGTTTGTTCAAATAATAGTGGTTACTGCAATTTGCCTTTTTTCACATTCTTATTAGAAGTCCATCCTACTGAATTCCTCTTATGGGGTTAAGAAGGAAGGGACAGGTCTGCATAATCTTAGAGCATTTGGAAGGAGGATACAAATGTGCAGTGTCTGGAAACGTGAAACAAAAGGGAAGTATCTAGTGACTAGATCAGGTTGCCAGGAAGATTACTCTCTGGAAGGCTGTATTGTGCTCAGGAAGTCAAAACATTAACTGTGTTAACATGAGAACAAAGGTTCTTCCATCCCAGAGGAAGGGACTTATAGCTGTACCAGACAATACAATGTATTAGCTGAAAAGGACAAATTGTTCAAAAGTAATGTGCTAACACCTGAGAGATTCAGTTCTGAATTTTCTTTTGAAACTGGGGGGGGGGGGGGGGGGGCAAAACAAATAGCTTTTCTCTCTGCCTCTCCTCCCAGTGTACTGGTGTCTGGGAGAATGAATAAATCCTCACCTGATGGTGGATGGGTAACAAATCTGGTGCTAGGGACATGTTCAGGGAAGAGCATTCTAGAGTTGGGATGCCATGACTGAGATGGCTCTACTCCTAGCTACCACTTGCCTGGCTATAGTACTTGAATTAGCCTAAAAGCTGAACTGGGAGTCAGAATGGGGTTGCGATTAGAGGGTTGCATCATCCCATGGAGCATTGCTGCAGGTGGCGGATATTTTTGTCCATGGAACAGAACTTCCTTGCTTTCCCCCTCCTGCAGTAACCTCAGATAACCCTTCATTTCATTTATTGGACCTCTAGCCCTCCCTCACCTGCTCAAGGCAGGTTACGTAGATACCCAACTCAACTTCTAAAACTTCACAACTCTTGATGTGCTGCTTCTAGATGACAGGGAACACCCAGGAACAGCATCAGACTGGAGTTGGGGGATCTGCATTAGAAGGGGGAATCAGTGGTGGGAGGGGAATACTTCAGCGTACAAAAATTCTCAGTGTGCAGTAAGGCTAGGGAAGCCCAGATCAAAATCTCCTCTTGGCCTTAGTCCAAGTCCCTTTTTCTGCCTAATCTACCTTTAGAGTTGTTAGGCTATCATGCAGAGGATACTGTCCTGTTCTCTCTAAAGGAAAAGCAAGAGGAGGGTAACAGAATTAAGTGATGAATGTGTATGTATATCTTTATTTTGTGTACAGGCAGAAAGAAATGGCCATCAGGCAGAGTCTTCCTCTCTGTGTATGCATGATGAAATAGATTATGCTTGTTCTAAGGTGATGACGTATTTGTCACTTGTTCCATGGAAGTGATACATTCAGCATGATGGTTATCCTGCAGTACTAGAACAGAGCTCCAGGTGGTCAGCCACTGGACTCTAAATTTGTTCTAGAACAGAGCTGTATCTAAGGAAATATTAAAAACAGCAAAGCTGAAGAAGTCATACACTTTCTGGGCCACGTCAGGTTTTTTGTATTTTTGTTCTAAAAACCATGCACATAGGTGTGCTGAACGTAATGTTTGTTCTTGAGGCTTCTCGTCAAACTTGCAAATAACAAATGCTCTGGTGGATTTAGTGCCACAGGAGGTGGCGGTGGCTACAAGCATGGCCTGCTTCAAGAGGGAATTGGATAAACATATGGAGCAGAGGTCCATCAATGGCTATTAGCCACAAGGTATAGATAAGAACTCTCGGTCAGGGGCAAGTGATGCACTGTATTCTGGGTGCTTGGGGGGGGGCAACAGTGGGAGGGCTTCTAGTGTCCTGGCCCCACTGGTAGACCTCCTGATGGCACCTGGTATTTTTGGCCACTGTGTGACAGAGTGTTGGACTGGATGGGCCATTGGCCTGATCCAACATTGACTTCTCTTATGGTCTTATAATTTATACCCTGCCCTTGACTCAGAGTCTCAGAACAGTTTATAATCTCCTTCCCTTCCTCTCCCCATAACACCTACCCTGTGAGGTAGGTGGGGCTGAGAGAGCTCTGAGAGACCTGCTCTTGAGACAACACCTCTGAGAGAACTTCACTGCACCAAACTGGCTCTACTTGCAGATTCTTTGTTTTTTATAGGGGAGCATTCAAAAATGTGATTCCCTTATTGGCAGTCTAAAGAGGCAAAACCTGTTCTGCCACTTCAGGATTTGAACACTGTGTCCCTGTCTTTTTCTGCTGCTTGTATAGACTGTTACTTGTTCATTTTGACTAAAAGGCAGAGTTATATGTACAGGCCACAACTCGTATAAGCAAAAAATGAGGACAAGATACAATGTTTTGTGTAGGTTGCTACAGGCACTCTATAGAAAGTATAATACTAACCATCTAAAAGCTTTTATTTATTTGTCTTTTGTTACAACTACCTTAATTTTTAAAATTCAGGAAAATGTGACCTGAAAGTTAACGGGTTGCAAAACAAATGTAATGACTGGATGTACTGAAGAATAATGGTTCACAATTATGTGATCATCACTTGGTGCTATTGACTTGCATGTGTGGACATGTTATCCAGGAGAACACCAAGGTCACTCAATTTATTTGTTCAATGTATTTCTATCTGACACTTCTGAAAAGGCAGATAATGGGATTAACACCACTTGCCAGTAATCAAGTACAGATGAATTGTTAGGCATGTATGTGTGAACCAAGAAGTTCCCTTCTAATGTTGCTGATAGATTAAATTCAGAACTAATTATTTATTTGAGAAGGTTGCCAAGTTGCAAGAAAATTTCGTCTCAGTCTTCCCTTCCAAAATACTTCATGAGTTGGCCAGTTTCCTCTCCCCTTCTCTTAACAATTTCATCTGCTCTCAAGATGCCAGCACCGTACTCAGTCAGTCCTGATCAGGTCAAGCTTTTTGAAGAAAGGGGATTTTTCTATTTACAGACTGATTTTGTTTCCCCCCTAACGTAGGGATATGCTCTTGAAGTATGCAGAAACATCTATCTGGCCTGAAGTTGGCGCTGTTTTGATGCTCTCCTGATAGACACTCAACCAGAATTTGAGTGAACAACCTGGAGCTTGCAAAGAATCTGGGTGGGGGATGAATTGTTTGGAAATCTCACATGTGTTCACATAACCAGTCCTACCCTGAATTCTATAAACCGTTCGTGCTTGAGCAGGATAGTTTCCCAGTCTCCTTCATTTTTTCCTTTCAATTTTTCAATATTCTGTACTTCCTGGTGTTAAAATAGACAATGTCTGGTATACAGAGAAGAAGAAAAGATTGTAGAGAACAGCAAGAAAACAGTTAGATAGGAAAGTGAGACCAGCACCTTCTTCTAAGTGTCATTCCTTATCTGTCTTCAGATTGCTTCTCTTAGGGTAGCAATCCTATTTCTTCTCAGAAGTTCCACATTTAAACTTAACTTTGCCCTCAGCTAGAGATGTTGTTAGGACAGCCCCATAGCTAGAACATTTTCAGTAGGGGGACACTACCTCCACATGTGTACATCACTTCCCATTACATCTAATTTGCAAAAAATCTGCATTGCAGTCCTCCAAACCTATAGAGATGCCTTCTCCCCCTGGCCCCTCCCACAATGCAGCCGCCCCACCTTCAGGCGAGGACGGAGCACTCTGTTGCAGCTTGGGTACAAATACCAGCCCCTTCCAGCCACTCTTCGGGGTGTCAAAGGAGGGGAAGTGTTTGCAAAGCCTGCCACAACTTTTTTTTTCATTTTTTGTGTGGGAGGAAAGGGAAGAGCTTGGTGCCCATGCTGTAGCTTGGTGCCTTCCTCCGCAGCTGGCCTTCAGGAGGGCCAGCTGGGCCACAGCTCCAGGAGCTGTCCCAGCCACAGCATTCCTGATGTGGGGGTGAGTTGAGTGAGGCCTTTGGCTGGTTAGACAACTGCATTGCGGGTGCATGCAGCGCCTGGCTGGTCTCCGGGTGGCAGCTGCCACTCCCAGGGCTTCCCAGGGAATGTCACCAGCAGGCGACCTTAAGCCCCACATCCACCCAGGGCCAGCTTGCCACCTGTATCCACCAAGGGCACACACAGTTCCAGTGCTCCCCCACACAAGCCATACTCCAGCATGCAGGTGGCTCCCCTCTGGGGCTAGCTGTCACTGGACTTGCGGCTGGAGCCCATGGCATGCTGCCGCCTCCACTATAGCACAATGGGAATTTATTTTATTTTATTTATTTGGATTTATATCCCGCCCTCCTCGCCATACGGCGGGTTCAGGGCGGCTAACAACAGCCATTATGGCAACAATACATTCCTTAAAACAGTTAAAAATTTAAACAGGCATAAAAACATATCCTAACACATCGATGGCGTATCTTCAGTACAAACTATCAAAGCAGCATCAAGATGTATCCTTGTGTTTGATCAGACACTGGCAGAGAGGAATCGGGCCAGGGCCAGGTGTAAATACTGTAGGCGGCCCCTATTTGAAAGCCTGGCTGAAGAGCTCCATCTTACAGGCCCTGCGGAATTGTAATAAATCCCGCAGGGCCTTGATTTTATCTGGGAGCTCACTCCACCAGTGAGGGGCCGCCACAGAGAAAACCCTGGCCCTAGTGACTGCCAGGCAGGCCTCCTTCGGCCCTGGGATAGTCAGGCGGTTTTGGGATCCAGATCGAAGTGCTCTCTGGGGAATATATGGTGAGCTCTGGGGAATGATTGGTGAGCTCTTCCCAGCAAGATCCCTTGCAGATCCTTGCCAGACAAGGAGGGGATCGCAGATCCAGCCGGAAGGAGGAGCAACAGCATATGTTTAGTAAGCTGGGTGTGGCATGGCTTACTAAATAATGCAACCAAAATTCAAAAGATCTGGGAAGATTTGGGGGCAGGACAAATTAGGGAGGGGTCATTGCCCCAAGGTTCCCGCAGTAGCTACGGGCCTGTGTTAGGACCCTATATCTGTCTTTCCTCTTTACTATCAAGTATGTTAATTCCTAAATAAACCCTTTATTGACACTTAATCAGGTTGTGCACTGCTGCTGTGTTAATAACTGCCAACACCTGGGACATGTTCTGTTCATCATAAGGCTCTTCATTGGGGGAGGGAGGTGATATGTTGGACTACTTTACGAAGTCATATATATTTTCTGCATACTTGGGTAGTATGCGGAAACTCCTACCTTGTTTATGGGTGGCCTATTTTTTGCTGCTGTCCAAAGCAGTGTATTACTGTTAGATACCATAAAATGAAATTATGATGATGGTATGTGAATTGACTATTCCCATTTTCCCCCTTCTTCTCTGGGAGATAGCCAAGGAATGCTCAGTGTATTTTATGGTATAAGTACATACTGCTTCCTACATGGATGAAACAGATGGATGAAAAGTTCCCACTAGGTATCTTTACAATAATACAGTATTCTTGTTTTGCATTTGCTCCCAAATTGGGGATGGTGGTGTCATGATATAGGTGGAACTTGAACCCAAGGTTCCCCGATTCCAGACTATTTTCTGTCCAGTCAATTGTATTCTGTTATTTTGCATAAACTGCAGTTTAGTTTATAATGTGAAAGAGCTCCTCTTCTGTGTGGAGCCATTGTTAAAAGATGTTCTGATTTAGATAGTCTTTGTAAATGGAGGTTTATTTCCCAGTAAACAGAATTCAAAATTGTACTCTGATTTAGAATTTCTTTACTTCTAAAGAAACAAAAGCCAGTTTAATGTGCAGACATTACAACAAATTGAAGCTCCATTGAAGACAAATTAGGAAATTTTAGGCTGCAGCTTGGAATGTTTACAAAGGATTAGATGGACTTGGAGCCTGATGAGGTTTGTTCACATCAAACTGTGAATTGTCCATTATGTCTGAACAGAGCTGAGGTCTTGTATGCATTCATACCTGTAATTCTCAAATTATGCCGGTTTTGGAAATGTACCATGAGTCTGTTTTAAAGAAGGATCCCGTTGGCCAAAGATGCTTACTTCAGTAGACCTCATTTCTGAATAAGTGGATGTCAAAGTACAAGGTGGGCTTCCTAGATCTTAACATAATACATCTTAAACAGCAAGAGTAATAATAGATTAAAAAAATGGAGTGAAAAGAGAGATGCCTTGTATGTGTTGCCAGATTTAACTCTTACCTTTAACTACTTCAAGTGTATGATTGTAGTGAGTTTAGTTTTTACGCAGGCCTGTGGCAAATAACATAGCATTATACATCAATTTGCCTAAGCAATCCTGTCAATATTTCAGCCACTTGAACAATCTCAAGTCAGCATGACAATTCTAAACTTAAAGCCTGCAATTTAATAAACCATACATATACATAGTATTGATGATTTCTCTTTTTTATGTTCAGACTTAAAACCAGTTGTTCCCTTCAGATTCCCTTGTAGGAGCATGAAATTAGTAACATATGAATTTTAATTAACAGCATGTGAAGGCTCAGTTGTGATTGCTGTTTTGGTCTAGTGCACAAGCCTATGCTTTGGGGTAGGGGGGTAGTGCTTTCCTAGCTCCATGGCACAATCTCTAACTAGTGCAAACACAGATCTATGTGTTTAATGCCGGTTATTAAAATTGATGGTATGTGTCAGTGCCTGTTGACATATTGCATCATCATGTCTATATATTGAATAAAGCCCAATTGTTGAAAGAGATCTCAGTTATTTATACAAGTAGCTTATGAAAGTAATGTTTGCCTTTTTAGAGCTCACTTCATTGTAACTGAGTTCATCCTCAACACAAATAAGTCACTCCAGTATAACTACCACTTCCTAGTGAAGAGGAGTTTTCTTTGCTTAAATAAGGGCACCATAAATATTACATTTTATTTGTTTTTTGCCATCAAGTCACAGCTGACTTATGGCAACCCATAGGATTTCCAAGGCAAGAGATGTTCAGAGGTGGTTTGCCTTTGCCTGTCTCTGCGTAGCGACCATGGTATTCCTTGGTCATCTCCCATCCAAATACTGACCTGGGCTGATGCTGCTTAGTTTCCGAGATCTGACAAGATCAGGCTAGCCTGGGCTATCCAGAGCAAATATTGCATACTTATTAAAATATTTACATTTCATCTTTCCTCTTGGCTCAAGATGGCTTATTATGATTTTATTATACCTTTCCTCCAAGAAGCTTAAGGTGGTTTACACCAGTGTCATCTTTTCCACTTTATTCTCACAACCCTGTGAGGTGGGTTTGGCTGAGAGAGGGTGATTGGCTCAAAGTCACCCAGCAAGCTTTTATGGCAGAGTGGGGATTCCTGGGACTCCAGGATTCTTTTTAGTCTAACACACTAGCCACTAAAGACTATACCACACTTGCCTTTGTTGAATTAGGTCTGTTTGTATGTACCCAGTGACTGAATTTACTGATTTATTAGCATTTACAAAGAATCTCTGCACTTTATTTATACAGTTTGTTAACCCTTCAGATGATACACTATGAAGTGTGAAGCTGCTGGCAAGCATCTTGTTATGCTAGTATACCCTTAAAGTACATGGGATCCTGTTTCCCACTTGAGGTAAAGGTTGGTCATTAAATTTCTCTGTTAACTCTCAGTTATGGTGCACAGACCAAAGGAATTTTATTGAAACAGCTCCAGGCAAAGGAGATTTGCTTTTTAGCAATAATCAGAACAAATTAAAAGCTGACCGTAAGTTCAACAAATGTTAGTGGCTAATTGACAACGACTGTATAGCTCTAAGGCAGTACATTTACATTTATAGTCGAAGTAAGATATATCTGAAACAAGTCTTAATTGTGAGCTAATTAAATAGCATAGCTGCTTGCTAGTTTGAATTTCAAGCCATGTGTCTTTAGGTGTTTTATTGAAGTCACATGTTTGGAGGACAAAGTAATACACTTTCAAGTTCAAAGCTCATAAAGAATGACCATAACAGATAGGCACTTGTTTAGTTTAGCCATTTAAGGTCCTTATTCATTACTAAGGCCTCCAGCTGTGTTGCGTAGGCTTGAATCCAACTAGTGCATACCTGGCACAGCCTAAATACAATTATTTGATTTCCAGTGGGAGTAACTTGCAAGCGGATTTAGGATTGCATCTAAAATTCCAGTCACTTCTCTTAAGAGTTCTGGCAGAGTTCTTTTGTCCATAGTGATGAATTCCATTTGAATGAGTGGCTGCAATATGTAAATATTGTTTTCAGGATGGGAAATAATGAAGTAAATGTAAGGATTATAAAAGAGGACTGGACAGATGCAACGACATACAAGTTCAAACAAATAGGAACAAAGCCAAGCTTAAATAACTGAAGTCATTCAGAACCAAGTCTGATCTATTAAGCATTTGTAAAGTCTGCTGTCTGTTAAAGAGTACCACCCACAAAAAGCCTATAAACAGCCCTTCATATACAAATGAACAATTAGATATAAATTAAAAGTCCTCCAAAATGTATTGGCATAGAGAACAATGAAAAGGGAATATTGCTTAGGATCAGTGGGACCCATTGTAACTTCCAGGTTCTTAGAGTCCTCCCTGAGTCCATTGGCATAGCTTCCCTTTAAGCAATACATACACCTTTCTACCTTCTCTTGATCCCCTTCTGGGCACAGACTGCAGGAGAAGACTATTAACTTTATGCTGTACTTATATGCTTTGCTGAAGAATCTGAGCAGCCACTGCTGGAAATGGATACTGGGGCCGAAGACAGACTGGCAATCTGAAGCGGAGGCAAAGCGGAGGGAACTGGAGCGGGGGAAAAAACTCACGGAGCTGGCCGTTCACACTGGCCAGAGCAATGCGGATCAGCGGCGATACGGAGCATTCAGACTGCCACGGAGAGTTCAGACTGCCGCATAGCCAGCGCGCGGGGCTCGCTGCACTTTTTTTTTGTTTTCCTTTGATGTTTTTCGCATATGCGCATATGCGCAAAACTTTTTGCCGTGCGTTCACACTTCCTCCGGATGCCTCCCGCTTCTTCCAGTTCACACTGTTTGGAAGCGGGAGGCATGCGGAGGAAGGCCCCTGAAAACCGGTTTTACCCGGTGTCCGGGTAAAGCGGAAGGAAAGCGGCTGGGAGACGGGTAAGTACGCAACGGAGCCGATGGGCAGATGCGCATGTCTGAACGGGCTCCTTTCCTCCGTTTGCGAAGCGTGCCTGCCCCGCTTCAGATTGCCAGTCTGTCCTCGGCCTGGGATAAATAGATCTTCATAAGGGGTGAGCTGTTCTTGAGGGAGGTGATCTGCCCACATTATTTCTCTGAACATGGTTCAGCTCCTCCACAGCCTCCTCCAGAGGGTAAAAGGAATGGAAGCAAACCAGGCTACATGACAAAGCCTCAGTGAATGCTGCTCCCAGCAATTGTGATCTGGCCTTCTATTCTGTAGTATTAACAGAAGTACAGTGAACATGATAAAATATAGACTAAATCCAGTGGGCACCCACAAGCCGTGGGGCACCTGGGGAAGCCAAACTGATCCAGGGAGGAAAGGCTTCTCTCTTTGGGTTCCCCAGGCTTAGAGGGAGCACTGATCAATACAGAAACTGCCTTCCTTCCCTCAGGTTCCCCTTGTGCCCCGCAAGCCATGGGGCACCTGGGGAAGCCAATCCTGGGAGGGAGCTGTGCTGTCAGGGGTATGGCCTAATATGCTAATATGTTTCTGCTGTTAGGTTTGGCCTATTATGATAATGAGTTCCTGCTGGGCTTTTTCTCCCAAAAAAAGCCCTGGTTTTGCTACCTATTTTTGGGTAATGCCATGTTGATGTTTTCTATGAATAGTGGGTTCTTGGATGCAATGTGATTCTCCGCCCCCCTTACAATCTTATTCTTTAATTTTGTGGAAATCAGTTGGATTTATTGTGTATGTTTCCCTTTGTACTTAGGTACTTCTTTTGTTGACACTTTGGAATGCTAACCTTTTTACTTTTTTCCCTCTATCCTGTAGGCCTTTCCAGCTCTTTCTACCTATTCAGAATGCCTCTGTAAAAGTTAATTTTGTTTCCTGTCAAAGTCAACTACATGCCTTCTCAAAATGACAAAAAGCCTTCGGCATTCATCTTTCTGTGCATGCCTGCTGAGGTAGTTGTCTTAAATAGACATCCAGGATATGGGAAGCAGTGAGGGAGCATACTTAGGGAAGTCCTATTGGCCACTCATACCTCCTTCCCATTCTCTTAGTAATCTCATCTTCTGCCATGGAAAATCTGCTGTGGAAAACAGAGTGAAAACTAATTCAGTTTCATACCCGCCCTGAGCCTTCTTGCAGGGTAGGGTGGGATAAAAGCTGGGAAAAAATAAATGTGTGAAGTGACTATGATGTCTTTATTAAGGTGCCCCTCTCCTGCGAACGCTGCCAATAAGAGTTCTCAGGGCTGAGCTGTTAGATCCCTCCAACTAATCGGGCCAGTGCTCTGTTATTGATCTATAAAGAAGGTGTTGGTGGCTCTATGAGCTCTTACCCACTGAATGATGGTGGAGAGTCCCTTTCTCTGTCTCTAATAGAGAGCCTTTCACATTATTTAGATGGCTGTGAAAGATCCCCCCACCCCACCCTTTTGAAAGACTTATGGAATCCTTGGAACACCCATGTGGGCCCCAGTTTGAGAGGCAGTGGTCTTAAGTACTTGTGTATATTTTTGTGATTCCTCACAAAATGTTTCTTCATATCAGGGTCATAGCTAGTGTGGGGCCCACCCTCCAGAATTTGCAACTCCTTAAATCTAAATGAGGGACAGGCGGCAGGCCAAGCAGGCAGGGTTGGGGCGTGGACGAGGCCCGTCCTTCCTAGGAGACGTATCTGGGTTGGAACTTCTTGCCCTAGTTGCCGGCCTCGCCCTTGAATGCAAAGAATGGAGGCAGGGCGGACTCCAGGGTTTTTTGCACACTAAGTGAGGATACCTTCTGGCGCCCCCTCCCCCCCCCCGGCACCCACCAATTTTCAAACAAAAGCATTTTAGGAAGAATAAAAAGTTGGGAGCAATTTGAAGGCACTTTACTCTCTCTCTCACACACATGCACACACACTCACTCACACACACAAACACACAATTAATGCAAATGCAACACATGTGTTCCTCTCCCTTGCCAGCCCCCTGTAAAGAAACCCTGCTGCTAGTTGCCTTCTTCATGCTCCCAGAGGAAGGCCGGCCAGCCAGGCAACAGGGTTTCCCTCTGCAGAGCGACTTCAACAGCGACCTGTCTGTGCCTCCCAGAGCTCCGCCCCACCGCTTCTAACCCCTCCACAGAGGGTTGCCAACTCTGACTTGGGAAATTCCTGGACATTTGGGGGTGGAACAGTTACAGAGTTGCCAGTTCTGATTTGGGAAACTCCTGGAGATTTGGCGGTGGAGTTTGGGGACCTCAGCAAGATATCACGCCGTAGAATCCACTTTCCAAACCTGCCACTTTCTCCAAGAGAACTCATCATCTCTGCTGTCTGGAGATCAGCTGCAATTCCGGAAGATCTCCAGACCCCATCTAGAGGCTGGTAACTTTAGGTTGCCAAGACCTCAGGGGGGGGGGGGGAACTCTGTTCTATCCCTTGAATGGAGGCTTAATGCAATGCTATTAACATCCGCGCCAGGCCAAGCCTCCATTTCCCCCCAGGCCTGTTGGCAACCTGACCTGGCGATGTTCCCCTTGCAGTAAGACTCCCTCCCTTCCCCATCCCCCATCCAGAGCTGGAGAAGCGGTGCATGGGCGGCTGCCCCGACGACCTCAGAGGCACCCAAGTCCCGGGACCTAAAGGAAGCCCAGTAGGAGGACAGGCAGGTGTCAGCTGGGGGCGGCAGGACTTGCATGTCTGCCCCCCCGGGCCCAGTGCAGGGGAGAAGGAGGATGGCTGCCAGGCGAGGCCTTCAGATGGCGGCGGGGCAGGGGGGAGCAGGGCGAGGGCTTGCCCGGTGTTAATCCGGGGCGCCTTCTGCCGTTCACACAGGCCCCGGGGAAGGCGGCAGGTGGCAAAGTGTGTGTCGGACTTGACGCCTTGTGCACCCCATCTCCACCTGGGCTTCCAAGAACCACCACGAGCTTGGGGGGGGAGAGGGAGCAGGCAGGAATCCAATGGGCCAAGGCCAGCTTCCCAGAGATGGGGGGGAGGAATCTTCACCTGTTGGATTGCTGCAGGCTCTGAAAGGTGCTGGGCGGGAAAAGCTGAAAGGGTCATTGGATGGGACTTCACCCTGTCTGACTCATCTTCTTCCTCTCCACCCCCCCCCCCCCTTCCTGGTCCCCGGATTTCTGTCTTTCCAGGGTTCCCTGCGAGGCTCCGGTCTCCTCTTGCAGACCGGCTTCTTTCTCTGCCAGGCCTGATCCATCCCACCCTACGGAAGAACCTCTGGCGTGAAAGGGCGCCTTGTCAGGGCTGGGGGAGACGGCGCGCAAGGGGCATGGCACACGATGCCATTTCAAATGATGACAGGGCGTGAGGGGTCCCCCCCTGATCTTCTCTCGGAGGGGCGGGCGGGGGTGGCGAAAGAACTCCCATCTGTTTGTCTGTCTCCTCCCCTTCACTGCCATGCCGCCAGAACCAATGCAGGCTGCAGGCACCACTTCCTCTTCTCACTTAAAGGGTCAGGGGTCGACTTGGCACAGAAGGCCACCTCGCCGCTCACCAGCAGGGGGCACCTTAGGCCGCTGTCTAGTTTGCCTAGTGGGCTGGCCAGCCCTGAATGGAGACAAGTCATGGCTTTGCCTTTTGCTTTACATGCCGGCTTCCCAGCCATCACCATTCCGGAGTGCCAAGCATGCCCTCTGGTTGGCTCAGTGGGACCTTTTCTGTGATCTTTAACAACCAGGGCAGTTTGGACATCCTTAGGCCTTGCACCCTGGTCGTGGAAGTCAGCTTGTGCAGCATGCAAAAGGGAAATGTGATGCTGCTGTAGGGCTCTGTCTATTGTCAAAAAAAAAAAAGAGGAGGAGGAGAAGGCTGAGTAGGTTTCCATGCATCTATTTTTCCTTCTTTCCCCTTTGCTGCCGCCGCCATCAATTTATAATTCCCTCAGTGCTTAGCAGTCATCTCCCCCCCCCCCCCCCCCGTTAGTGTGTTGACTGCCAGACATGGTGCTGTATGAGGCAGTTGTGTGAATATTGACTCCGCATCCTGTTATACTCCTTTAAAATAGAGGTGTCGAACTTATTTGTAACAAGGGCTGGGTCTGACATAAATGTCACTTTGTTGGGCTGGGCCATGTATGCTGTAAAGTGTAATATGAGGTACCAGAGTTATAAACTTTATAAAGTTGATTTTAGATGCCAAATTGTAATTGCAGGTGAATGACAATAGCAGGCCTGTTTGGATTAGGTGTGATATGCAGAGGGGTAGTAGGCATGGAGATACTAGTATTGGTAATGAGATAGGAAACCTAGGTCTCAATTTGGTCCAGGATGATTCAGTCCAGGAGGATGCAAAGAACAGACATAAGTCTGACATTAGAAACCACAACATTCAAAAAATGGTGGGAGAACATTTAACCTTCAGGACATTCAGTTGCTGACCTAAGAGTAGCAGTTCTCTTACAAAGGAATTTCAAAGGGAGATTAGAAAGAGAGACTGCTGTATTGCAACTGATAATGAAGCTCAAGACAATGCATCTTCCAAGACTGAATTGAGACCTAGGTTTCCCGTCTCATTACCAATGCCTGATATTGTCATTTGGCGTCTGAAATCACTCCATTCCCCAAGTTATAAGGACCAGTGGACATATTCTAGCTGTATGTTAGGGCTGCCAAGTCCAACTTGGGAAATATCTGGGGACTTTGGGGGTGGAGCCAGGAGACTTTGGGGGTGGAGCCAGGAGAAAGGAAGTGACATCATTTTGTGATGTCACATCCTGTGATGTTGCTTCCACATGCTGACACATGAACTCATGAAGTTTCCTAATACTGAATCAGGCCATTGGTCCATCAAGGTCAGTATTGACTATTCAGACTGGTAGTGGCTCGCCAGGGTCTCAGGCTGAGATCTTTAATGTCACCTATTACCTGATCCTTTTTTAGCTGAAGAGGCTGATACCTCCTGCATGTCAAGCAGATGCTCTATCACTGAGCAACGGCCCTACTGAATCCTTCCTCATCTCGGCAGAATATGAAGCACTAAGTGCTACACAAGTGCTAAATATGATTTTCATATCATAAGAACAGGAGAGAAGCCACAGTGGATCGGCCCATCCAGTACAGCCCATCCAGTACAACACTCTGTGTCACAACAGTGGCCAAAAATACCAGGTGCCCTCAGGAGGTCCAGCAGCGGGGCCAGAACTCCAGAAGCCCTCCCACTGTTGCCCCCCAAGCACCAAGAATTCAGAGCCTCACTGCCCCAGACAAAGGGTTCCATTTAGACCTTGTGGCTAATAATAGCCACTGATAGACCTCTGCTGGATGGGGACAGAGAGAGACAGACAGACAGACAGACAGACAGACAGAAAAAAAAAAGAGGGAGAGAGAATGAAAAGAGCTGGAAGAGAAACTCACCTTGCCAGCCACATGCAAAAGCAGTTCCTTCAGTCCCTCCTTAATCTCTGGGCGGACCTCTCTTGCTGTGGAAGCTCTCTTGCTGACTTCTTAAAGGGGAAATGTCTGGCGAGGCTTTTTACTGCAGGGCAGGCTCTCTGCAGACATTTCCCTTTTAAGGCAGCCATTTTGTCCCCCCGGTGGGCAACTTTGGAAAAGCGGGAGGGAAGGACTAAAAATCAGTGTTTCCCCCGCCCTACCGGGGGACTTGGCAGCCCTACTGTATGTTGAGAAGTGAGCAGTGACTAATGAAAGCTCATGCCCTGCCACAAATTTTGTTCAGTGCTACTGGCCTCTTGCTCCTTTCCACTAATAAAAATTGCAAGTTGTGCTATTAGGTTTCTTTCTCTTTTTCTTCATCGGTTTAAACTGGAAAGGGGGATCTCTCCAAGTGAAATAATGTACTGATTTCAGACTGGGCAAAATCCACTCAGTTTTAGTGATAATGAAACAGTTTAAAAAGCAAAGGGAGTGTGAAGAAAGGCAGCCAACGAAGTGGGAGGGGAGAAAGGGAGACATGTTGAATTGGAACATATGGAACCATAGATGTATTTTTAAATACTTAGCCATCTATTTCCAGTCATTAAACAAGGGAATCCAATCCAAGTGTTCTAATTCCTAATAAGGGTCTTTTTGAAAGAAAATAAAAACAGAGAAATCTAATCTTTAAAAAAAACCTTGTCAGAATAAGCCAAAATAATTTTCTTTTAATTCTCCTTTCCTCTTATCCCAATGCACCCCTTCCTTTTAACACACACACACACACACACACACACACACACGTGTGTGTGTGTGTATGAGAGAAAGAGAAGTCTCAAAGAAAACATGTCTCAATGTAAATTGTGCTTGTCAGAAGAATCCTCCCTCCTGCCCTCCAAAGAAGTGTGCATGCACGTGAAAGCTTATATGTGAAATAAAACTTTGCTGGTCTTAAAGGAGCAGTGGACATTGCTTTCTCTTGCTCTTTCCTGCCCCCTCCCTTCTTCCCAAGGGAGGAGAGCTCAGCCAATGGAGCGAAGCGAGGTTTGGCTTTGTATCTCTCCTGTGCAAGTAGGAAGCAGTGACTAAGGGAGCTGTGTATGTATGAGAGAGAGATCAAGTCTTGAGGAAAGGGTAAAAGTGAGTTGCAACGCGGCGGCAGCAACAGACTCAGGGAAGGAAGCAGAAGACAGCCAGTTGCTCATGGGTCATTTCAAGCCCAACAGGGGCCAGATCCGGCTTACAGGCCGCATGTTTGGTACCCCTGCTTTAAAACATTAATGCTTGTGAAATTACATTAATGTCTATAGTTATCAGGTGTCTCTTAGCACTTCTCACCCACAAGTCGAAGTCAGCTTCAATTGACTCAGCTTGGACACCATGTGCTGAGGAGGTTATGAGAACACTGGCACTAGGTAGGAATTATAATGGTTATTATAATATATTGCTTATATTATATTATAATATAATAATAATTATAATATAAGTGGTGTCTCTGAATGACTGCAGCATATGCCCTAGCCCTCTCTCTATTTGTTGGCAGCCCTCCCTGTGTCAGGGAACACAGTACTGCAGCACAGCTGGTTTTGTTCTTTCCTCTTATTCAGCAGCATCTATTCCTTTAAGGAGAGATTTGTAAGTGGTTGGTGCAAGCTTACTCAAGAAAATAGAGGCACCTGCATGCTTTTTTAAAAATAATGTTTTAATTAATTTTCTACAACTACAAAAACACAGCTAAAACTACTACACTAACTAAAAATCTACTCTACCCTAAGGTATACAGAAGTCAGAGTACTATGCTGATATAACAACCTTACTTCAAAATTCAAAAAAATGTTAAAATATGCAGGCTTCAAAAAACTGCTGAATACTACATGTCTAAAAGCTATAAAAATACATGAATGATTGTAATTTAAAATGGGATAAAATAAACATATATGACTTTTAACATATCAGAGTTTATTTTTCATTATGTCTTCTCTTTTTCTTCTTTCCTCTCTGGGGTTTTGCCGATGCTGTTCCCAAAGCTTCATCCGACCCTTCTTCTTCCGAGCTTTTACTTCCAGATGCATCTGAGCTTTCCAGTCCATAAATGCTCTCTTGATGTTCTAAAGAGTCCCCTGAGGAGGCTGCATCTTTTCCTTCTTTGCAGAAATCCAGGAATTTCTTCGCTTTCTCAGCTGAATCAATCCTTTGCTTCTTGTCCTTGTAGTTAAAGACCAGGCCTTCAGGAGTAAGCCACCGGTACATGATACCCTCTACTTGTAAAAACGCGGTTAGATTCTTGTAGGGTTTCCTCTTCTTCCTTATTTCAAATGGAATGTCCTTTAAAACTTTAATATCAGCTTCTTGGATCTTCAGGGCATTTCTATTTGTGGCCTTGAGCACCACATCTCTAGTTGATTTCTTTGAGAACCTCACCATAACTTCTCCATGCAGATTTTTCTTCTTTACAAATTCAGGATAGGTCCTGTAGACCATATCCATATCACTTTGCAATTGATTTGCTTATAAACCTGTCATTGGAGCCAAAGCATCACTCAGGATCTTTTTAAGGTTCTCACCTTTTGGTTCAGCAATACCCTGAAATCTCAAAAAAAAAAAAAAAGATGATCTTTCCATCTGAAGCCTCAGTAAATTATCTTTGTCAGAAATCCTCTCTTTCTCCATCACATCCAGTCTTTGATCAGTCTTTTCTGCTTTAGTTTTGACCTCTGCCAATGCTTTTGCTGTCTGATCAGACCTCAGGCTTGCATCTGTAACTTGCTTTTGGAAAGTATCCAGCTTAGAGTTAACAGCAGTCAGTTGGTCCATCAGAGGGCACAAAGCTGTTGCCAGTGCAGCAGTTAGGTCTGTACTAGTCTCAGACTTTGTAGCAGGAAGGTACTGATGGAGCTTTAGGAGAAGGTCTTGGTTTCCCCACCATCTTTTCTCCCCATCCAGTCATTGCTTTTTGTTTACAATTAAGAAAGTTCCCAAAAACTAGTTAAAAGTCACTCTTTTTCCAGTTCAGATAGTTAGATTAGTCCCATTTAGTCTCCAGCCATTCAGCAGTCACACAGATTCTCTGTTGTGCTGTTTCTTTAAGCAGGAAGGAGGGGGGATTTAAACTTTAAATCCCCCACACTGTAAGTTGCCATCCAGAGAATCTTGATGCAGGACAGCCACTTACAGTTTTGCCATGCATCTCAGGTAGGAATTCTTTTCTTGCAGCTCATCTGGCTTCTGCAGCTGTCCAGTGTGCGCTTTGTTGTGCCCGAAGGCACCGCGGCAGTAGAACCTGTAGAGGCAAAGGGAAGCCTTGATCCCTGGGTCAACACCCTTCGCGCCTCAGACAGGAGCCCCTACAAGGGGTCCTGGGGGTCCCAAGCCAGTTCGGAACCCCTTCTTGCTGCCGGGTCCGGGCTGTGACTCCCGGACCTGCAGGACATCGCGCCTGCTATTGAAGCTGCCAAAAACCAGAAGTCGAGGCACATGCGTGCTTGTAATGACCTTACTCTCATATCATGCTTCAGTTGCTTTGCACCCCCCCACGCGCATGCAACATACATATCCACGCTGAGTTCATATACTCTACAATAGCCTATCATATTTCTGCAGTGGGATGTATTAGTAATTGGACCATGGTCAGATCCTTGTTTGATAGAAAGTTTACTATCATGGTGGGTCCAACGGTGTGTTTTCATGGGCACAAGGACTTGTACCCATGAGGCACTTTCCATGAGGCAGCCCAAGACAGCTCCCAAAATCTCATAAGAACATAAGAGAAGCCAATGTTGGATCAGGCCAATGGCCCATCCAGTCCAACACTGTCACACAGTGGCCAAAAACACCAGGTGCCTTCCGAAGGTCCAACAGTGGGGCCAGGACACTAGAAGCCCTCCCACTGTTGCCCCCTCTCAAGCACCAAGAATACAGAGCATCACTTGCCCCAGACTGAGAGTTCCTATCTGTACCTTGTGGCTAACAGCCACTGATGGACCTCAGCTCCATATGTTTATCTAATTCCCTCTTGAAGCTGTCCATGCTTGTAGCCGCCGCCATCTCCTTCTGGCATTGGATATGGCACCTCCACTGGATATAGAATAAAGGTAATGGACACATTGAGCAACATATATCGGCTGGTTGGACTTGACCAGTAGCACCTTAGAGACCAACAAGATCTTCAGGGTATAATCTTTCAGGCTTCAAAGCATCCTTCATCAGATGTAAGTAGGAATGGAAATCTGAGTGTTTTATTGACTGGTTAGTTATACTAGAATACTTTTTAGGCACGCTAGGGATTCATCAGTTTGGGACAGCCACACATCAGTTTTAACTATAACACAAACACTGTGCCTGATAAATTGGAACCGTCAGGAATATGTCTGCTACGTGATTATAAATGGGCATATTTGCTTTCTGATATGAGTTGTGTTTGTGTGGCTCTTTTAAACATGCTGCTATGGTCTGATCCATATGCTGCAAGCTCTTTATTTCAAAGTAGCTGAATCCAGTACATCTTGTCACTGTTACTGGTGGGCTGGTGGTAAATGAGTGAAAAGATTTTTATCTGTTGCTTGCAAGGCATGAATGAGGAACAACAGAAGAGGCTAGTGGGAGGTAATTTTGTTTCCTTCCTGTTTCAGGAAGCCTTTCTTTAACTTGATATGCTTAAAGCTAAAGATAAGATAAGCAAATGAAAAGGCAACTAGACAGGGAAGCCAGATTACTAGGTGCACTCTGAAAACACTAAACAGTATTTGTTTTGATCCTTTAAGTAGCACTTTACATCACTTTAAAAGAGGCATCTCCTGGATTCATTGTTTGACTACACCTGACTTTGACTTCTGAGGTTGGTGAGCAGTATTGTATGTTTATACATGTTTTAGATAGATGTCTTTCATTTTCCATAGCACCAAACTTGGCATCCTGTAGACGTGTTTCAACTGGAATGGTTGGTTGTTTGGAGTTTCTTAGAACCCTATAAAGGACTGGAAGGGGTGGACACATGTCTGAGTAGTGGAGTACATGCTTTGCATGCAGAAAATGCAGAATATATTGGTGTAATAGTTAAAATGAACCTTCCTAGAAAAATGTTTCACTAAATGTTATCACTGGATACCTGAAGTTACTACGCTGGTCAATTGGGTTACCTTCAGTAGACCAATGAGATTTATAAGACCTCTTTCCCAAAACTGTCACCTTAGTCTTTGGATAGATAATATTTAGAGCTTTATCTTTACAAAAATTACTAAGCCTAGACAGTGTCCTCCTTGGACTAATATGTGCAAGAGACAGCAAGACCATATAATCTGCGTATAGAAGAACAGGTATATTCCTTAGACTGAATGAGGGTGAAAAAAAGCTCTGGACCCAGTAAGCTCTCAACAGTAGTATAAAGATATAAATGAAAGAGCAGTAGGGCCAGAACACAACTTTGTTTTACCCTCTGGAACTCATATTCATACTCAGCCCTGAAATTTCTTGGCTGACCATGGGCCAGCCACACTATTTCTCACAGCCTGAGCTACCTCACAGGGTTGCTTAGATTAATGAGGGAGAAAACCCCATGAACGCTTCCCTATGCTCCTTGGAGGGAGAGAGGGATGATGATGATGTGATAGATTCCATATTCAGTCCCTGTTATTCCTAGTTAAGGGGCTGAAAATAGTAGGATGAGGCAAGGATGCCACCTGAGATTACAGAGAGAATTGCTACAAATGAGAATAGATGGGTTTGGGTTACATAACGAACCAAAAATCTGATTCAGTAGTATCTCATTCAGTAAGTAGTATCTGATTCAGTAGTAACTCACCCTAAAAATGTATGTAAAAAAAACTAGAAAAGGTGCTTCAGATGCTGTGTGTATTATCACTTGTAGGAGTTACTGTTCTCTCTCTCTCCCTCCCTCCCTCCCTCTGAAACATGGTGTTTTGAATGAAATTATCTTGATGAAAACCAACAGGATGCATACTGAAATAACGTTTCTCCCTTTCATAACAAACCCTCTGTCATCCTTTCAATGGGAATAACTTTAATTCCCCTAGGGATGTATCATATACTGCTGAGTAGGAGTAGTATCTCTGAGTCACAGCATCTGGATTTCTCTGTACATTTGACAAGCACAGTTACTATTCAGGTGTTACTTAACATGTCCAAGAACTTGGTTTTGTTCCCATGTTTCATACAATATGAGTTTGCTTAAGTGTGTCCTGCCCTGAACACCTTCAAAATTAGTACCTACTTCCTTGTTTACAGTGGGCCACACTACTGATATAATGTGTGGTATTTTATAGCAGTTCTACTAATAGTAATAACCCCAAACCATTAAGTTCTGTTAATTCTGAATATTTAAGTATGCTTCATAAATAATGAAATCCTAAACAGTGGTTGCCAGAGTTTTAATAATGAATGGCTGGAAGCTGAAATCGAAGAGATCAGTACTTTCATTTATTCCTCTTGCCTGCAAAGCAGTTCACCAGTGCATTCCCACAGGATGAAAAGCCACTTAAAGTGAAAAACAAACTTTTACTCTGGAGTTCCTAACCTAAATTCATTTGTGATGTAACTCCATAGGAGGTAGGGAATGGATTTAATCCATTGATTGTACTGAGAGAATAGAAAACAATGCCTGGGTTTTTCTGCCACCATTCTGGAGGCCAAGAGTAATGCTGAGGGGGTGCTTTGGTGAAGCTGTCCAGGCGGGTTTTGCAAAAGCTCTGTGAAAGAAAGGAAATAATCAACTGTAGTAAGATAATACAGTATTTATTTCTTTGTTCATTCTCCAGCTTCCATAGTTAGCGACCTTAAAAAGAAGCAGAAGAGGGGGACAGTGTTTAAGCAAGAACATTTTTCACAGGGAAAAATCCCTTCCCTCCTCTATTCAGAAAATGCACACTGTATTGATTACCTCACAGTAACTCCAAATGTTTTTGAGTACTTTGTAGTTTCTTAACTCACTTACAAAATTATGTCTTGTTTACATGTTACTGCAAGGCATATGCATTCATCTCTTCAGTTTACCTTGTCTCCTCTTTCAGCTAGTGATATTTTATTTAGCTGTGGAATAATTAAATAATGAACACTATGACCTCAGTAGTCTTGTACCTGGTACATATATCAGGGACTTCGGGGGGGGGGGGAACTTTAGAAGTAAATCTGTGCTGCTAAATCAGTAAATAAAGCAGCAATCTGTTGCAGCTGGTGTTTCCAGATCTGGCAGTCCAGGTGGCTGATAACCTAGCCTAGGGGGAAGTTGTTAAAACCTTCTGTTCAGAGTCCAATTAGAGGATCTCAAAGACCACAAGCAAAGAATACTTTTAGTTCCTGTTGAAAACTAACCTACTCCAGCAAACTGAAATGCAATTCTTGCACCTATCTCCTTCGCTCTTGTGGCTCAAATACCAGTTTGCTGCCCTCAGTGGAGTTGACTGATACATGCTTTTTAAAAGGTACTTGGTTCCATCCATAATAATATTAAAAATAAATAAAAATCTGCATCCAGGTATTTCTTAGTTCTGCACAAAAATTAAATGTATAAATGATAGAGCATAAGAAAATTTGCATATTTTGCATAATTTATTCTTGTTTTTCTAGTACTGGGGAAAGCACAAGAAACTATACAGGACACCAAAGTGTTGCTGCCAGATGTAGCACACTTCTCCGGTGTCTTGGATTGCAGCAGGTATTGCTTTATGTATTTTTAGCAGGCTTAAGGGATAGAAGTATGACTCCCATCATACTTCCTCTGCCCAAGGGAAAGCACTGCATACGAGCTTTCCCACCCAAGAGACTATGTGAGAAATATTTAGTGCTGTTTTGTTGTACTATCATGTTCAGTGTGACTATTGTAAATTGCTTTGGATCCTGGATCCTTTTTTCCTGGCTGGGGCAAAAGCTTTAAAAAGTTTTTAAAATTAAATAATTATATGGAATTGACCAAGTGGCATAAGTCAGTATATCCAAAGCATTGTCAATTCTCATTGGCAGCTCATCTGTAACCGTTGATAACTGATTTCAGCTAACAAACCACAAATAACACTTTTTACATGTTTCCTGGTATGGGTGGTCACTTTAATTAATTAATGAATTTATAAAAAGTTTATACCCCACCTTTCTTCTTTGTACCAGCTTGACTAGCCTGATTTCATCAGAGCTGGAAAGCTAAGCACGATCGGCCATGGTTAGTAGTAGCAGTAGAAAAGCAAATTTTTATACCTCACTTTTCTCTATCTTAAGGAGTCTCAAAGCCAGGGCCGGTGCCAGGTTTTTTTGCACACTAGGCGAGGGTACCTTCTGCCCCCCCCCCCCCCCAGTGCACCCACTAATTTTCAAACATAAATGCCTTTTAGGAAAAATAAAAAAAAAATTGAAATTGCTATTTTTTAAAATTGTGAGAACAAGTAATACAATCTCTCAGACAGAAAAACACAAAGCACAAATCATTTTGAAGAAACCTGTTAATTGAGTTGTTCAAATTTAAGTCTCTTTAAATATCTCAGGCACATCAGAATCTAATTTTGCATGCCTTTTCTTTAGCAAATGTTGTCACCAAAGTCTCCAGGTGTTTTTCAGACCTGGCAACCCTAGTGGAGAAACAGTCTACCTCCAATACCCCCCCCCCCCTTTAACAAAACCTCTCTCCATGTGGAAAATTTGTAAATTAGGGAGGAAGACTTAGCAATCAACCCACTGATGAGGTTCTCTGCATGTATGAAAGTGATTTTTGAAGTGGGTTGGCAGATTCTGTTTTGTCATACAGCTCTTGAAACCCAAATGCTTCCAGTTTGCAAAGATGATGGCTACACATGTATGAAAGAGGAACGCCCCTTGCTGTGCTCACTCCCTAGCACATGGTCGACAGACCAGGCTGACTGAGACTTCCGTTGGAAGGGGGGCTTCTTTCCATTGTGGGGAGAGCGAAAGACACGTGCACCATCAGGGGATGGGGGGACCCTGGCGGGATCTTCTGGCGGCTCTTGCCCGCTGCCTCTGGCCTCGGGAGAGGTGCCTGCCAGGCAGGTGGGGAATCAGGGGGGAGATACAGCACGCCTTGGGGGGGGGCGTCCCTTGCGGAGGCCTGGGAGGGTGTCTCGGGCCCCACCCGGCTGCCTCTGAGCCCGCCCAAGTCCTGGGGAGGGGCTCCAAAGGGTTGCCGGCGGAACAAAAGGGGCAGCCTGCGCTACGAGCGAGCACTCTTACTCCGGCTGCTGTCTGGCTCGACTTCAGCACTGCCTGCCCGGGAGAGCTGGCGAGGCAAGGGAGGGAAGGGCTGGTGGGGAAGGGCTGGCAGGGCAGCAGGCAGGCCAGCCCGTGCCCGAGGTGCCCGCCAGCTGAAGAGAGGTGCCACCGCTGCCCCTCTTCAGCTGGCGCCCCAGGCAAGCGCCTCACCCCGCCTATATGGACGCACCGGCCCTGCTCAAAGCATCAGACAGTCACATTCCCTTCATTTCCTCACAACAGGCACCTTGTGAGATAGGTGGGGCTGGTGTGACTGGCCCAAGGCCATGTGGAAGACTGGGGAATCAAACCTGGCTCTCCAGATTAGATTCCACTGCTCAGCCACTACACCATGCTGGCTCTCATCAAGACCATCAAGGAAGAATGGGGTTGCTATCCAGAGGAAGGCACTGGCAAACCACCTCTGTCGATCCTCTTGCCTTGGAAACCCCCATAGTCCTGGGGTCAGCTGTGACTTGATAGCACTCAATTTCCTCTTTGTGCATGAGGTAAATTTTGTTGACTGTTTTTGATCAAGATAATTATGACCAAAATGGAGTGAATGTGGTTCTGCTGCAGGCTTGCTACTAAAATTATGTGTGTCTGGATTATATAATACAAGAGGCGAGGACCCGCAATACTCGCAGGGGGGAATTCCTAAAGGCTGCAGCCCCAGGTAAGTCCTCTTTCCCCCCACCCCTGGCGATTCTCCCCACTCCAAGGCCTGAGTGGCTGATGGCCACTTCGGCCAGCGATTCCCACCCCCCCGGCTCCAAGGCCCGAGCGCCTTTCAAACGGCGGCAGTAGCGAGACCCAAGGCCTGCTGAGCCGTCTCCCCTGTCCCCTTTTCAAACAGCAGTGGCAGTGAGGCCCGAGGCCCGCCGAGCTGTCTTCCACCCTCCTCCCCAACAGCAGCCAAAGCGCTCTCTGCCCATGCGCAGTGAACAATGTTTTTACTTTTGAGATTTAAATATCCCCCCAAAAGTTGTTTTTACTTTTCAGGGGTTTTTTTACACATGGGGGGAGTCTCCCAAGTGTGCAGGAAAATCTCCCTCCCCCCCAAGTGCCCCCCTGCACAGATTTAGATATCCGCATGGGGTTGGCCACTTGGCTATTAGATATATAGATTACTTATTTTGCTAGGCCTGTTCTCTTTCCCCCTCTCAAAGTTTTTGTCTTGTTTTGAATTTAAAACTCTTTTTGTTCCCCATGGCTAGCTGTTATTTTGCATAAGCACTGCATATAGATTGTGAATTTCCCCCCAACCTGTGTATATAGCTGTGTAGTGATTAGGAGCGTGGACTCTAATCTGGGAGAACAGGGTTTGATTCCCCACTTCTCCACATGCAGCTGCTGGGGTGACCAGTTACAAATTCTTTCAGAGCTGCTTTCTCATGAGGAGTTCTTGAAAGACATACCTCACAGGGTGTCTGTTGTGAGGAGGGAAAGGGAAAGGAGATCGTAAACTTCTCTGAGACTCCTTTGGGTAGCAAAGGGCAGGATATCAATCCAATCTCTTCTTCTTTGGTCATTTTCACTAAGAACATAGAACTTCCAACCTGTGTATATAGCTTTTTTCATTCTTTGATTGTATCATCTATATATCTAATTCTGAGAGGGTTTTTTTCTGTGTGGATGCTTATATCTGCCAAAAGAGAGCTCACTCTCCCCCAACAGCTTTTCCTACATAGTCAGGCCCCTTTCTCTGTCTGCAGAAAAATCCGAAAAGTTTAAAAAAAAAACTTCAGGGACCGTTGAATTCCCCCCAGTACCTTTTGAAATGGCATCAGCTCCAGGCCTCAGCTGTGAGGAGATTAGAATGTTTGGGAGGGGGGGAGGTTCTAACTGTTTCTGTCAGTAAAAAGCAGGGTTTTTACTGGCAGCAGTCTACGGTTGCCAAGTACCCCCCCCCCCCCCGGCCACCAGCAGTGGATTCAGAGCCAGGCTGGGAAACTCCTGGAGATTTGGGGGTGGAACCTGGGGAGTGGAACCTGGGCCATAAACTCCAAAGCATCCATTTTCCCCATGGAAAGTTATCTCTGTAGTCTGGAGATGAGCAGTAACTCCAGGGGATCCCCAGGTCCCACCTGAAGTCTGGCATCCCTAGGCAGCACCCTCTGGGTGACTTGATTTGCATGACTTAATTAGGCAGAGCTTCAGAGCTTCAGATTGGGATCTGTGAGACCCAGGTTCAAATCCCCATCTTGCAGTGAAAGCTGACTGGGAGATTTTGGACCAGTCACATACTTTCAGCCTAACCAACCTCACAGGGTTGTTGTGCAGATAACAAAGAGGAAATAATAATGTAAGCTGCTTTAGTCCCCACTGTGGAGAAAGACTGTAATTTTCCTAGGTAGAGGCTGCAGGGGAGGGGGGTGGAGATGGAAAGCTGAAGACAGATAAAGGTAGGTTGGCTGGGAAGGAAATAGTGTTGCCAACTCCAGGTTGGGAAATTCCTGGACATTTGAGAGGTGGAGCCTGGGGAGGGTGGGATTTGAGGTGGGAGGCAGAAAGAGAGAGAAAGAGTGATGAGGTGGGGAGGCAGAAAAACAAAGAGAATGATGATGGGTCAGAAAGAGAGAGGAAGTAACATACATGGAGAAGAGAGAGAGTAAGAAGGGGGGGGGGCAGAAGGGAGAAAGTGTGAGAGAGGTAGGGGGAGAAGGGAGGAAGCAAAGGTGTGAGGAATGGGATAACCATCCTGCAAGTTTCTTGCGGGTCTCCACTTGTCTTCGCTAAGAACATAAAACTACATTGACATGGTCAGTTACATAAAGTCAGATTTATTGTGTTTTTAATGTCTTCTTCGTGTCCCCCTTAAGCGTAGAAAATGTTGTGACTTAATGATAATGTTTTCAGTAATCAGGGGCTGCTTCAAGGTGGGTTGATATTTTGTTGTATAACATCTGGGTCTAGTTAAAGACAGTGTCTCTGTGTTGAGCAGGAGAGCTCATAGGTTTTTTCTTAGCTATTTACAAGGCTAATATAAGGCATTGTAGTGTAGTGGTTAGAGTATTAGACTAGCTATGGGGAGACCCCAGTTAGGCCATGATGCCCCTTTGATGACCCTTGGGCCAACCACTATCAGCCTAACCTCTCCCTAGCTAACGAATGTTGAATTAGACAGTTGAAAACAGCAGTTCATTGAGTTAGGAATGAGTCTGGCAGAGTGAAGCTGTGGAGAAGAGCTGCTTAAAGGTATTCGAAAAGAGTTTGTAAGGAAGGATCCCGAATGCTGGAGTAGTGAAACAATTCAAAAGTTCAATGTAAAGGGAACTGTGTAACCTCTACCTGATCTACTGCAATGTTATGTTCAAACCAGAAATAAAAGTTAACTTCTTGTTTGTTTGTTTCTGGGAAAGAAGCGTGCACACGCACACAAGCTAAGATTGGTCTCTATAGGTTTCAGGATATGAATAAATGGAGGCAGCATGCGAGTGAAGCAGTGTTTGAATTCCCAACCTATCTCTGTGCAGTGTCTGAATGAGGGATGAATATTGAAGGGGGCTGGAGTAACCCTGTCTAGTAGTGTCTCTGTGAGCAAGAGAGAGGACCTGGGATGTGAAATGGCCATGTCTCTATATTTTAAAAGAGGCAGTTTGGGTGCTAAAGTGTGATGCCTGACCTACCTGTAACCCTGAACCTGTGGAAGATAAGTTGTGAAGGGTGGTAGGCTCTCTGAATGAGTGAAAAACATTGTCACATCTATCTCATAGAAGTGCTGTGGGGATAGAACGTGCCGAGGAAAGCCATGTATTGCTGCTTTAAGCTCAATGCAGGAAGGGCAGGATGAAATGTAATAAAATTGTTGTGTAAAAAATGGTTCTTTGGCCTTGAAAGTCACTTTTCCCATGCTAGTCCAATCTTGTTAGATCTCAGAAGCTAAGCAGAGTTAGCCCTGGCTAGTATTTGGATGGGAGACCACCAAGGAATACCAGGGTCATGACGTAGAAGCAGGCAGTGGCAAACCATCTCCGAATCTCTCTTGCCTTGAAAACCCTACAGGGTTGCCATGTCAGCTGTGACTTGACAGCAACAACAACAGCAAAAAACACCCCATTCACATAATACAGAATGCTGCTTGAACATATGAAATAGGTACTAGGGATATATACATTTCTTATCTCATTTATTAGTTAGCTTTAATTTTTTTCTTAATCCTGACGTGGTCTGAATTAGGATCCCCAAATGCGGTATTTCCTCAGAAAGAACACTTTTGGTGAAACCAATTGAAATGTTCAGCTCTAAGTTGTTAAGGGCAGAGTACTAAAATGAGGTTTTGTGAATAAATTCGGACACAAATACTGTCAAATCCAAAGCTGTTTGTCTTTCACTTACTTTTCTTCTTTTTCTTGACAGGGTTTGTCACCAATTGGAAAGAATACTGGGCTCCTCAATATCACCTTTAAATATGACAGTAAGTTCTTCTTGGCCACGCTTTTAAAAAGAAAATAACTAGTCATTTCATTAATTAATGCATGCAGTTAGTTGAAGATTCCATGCTAATGCATTATAAAAGGTAAAATGCAGTGACAGAAAAGGTAATTAAACCATTTTTATCCATTTAACATTCAGAGATTGTTAACTTATCTGAAGGTTCAGAACCTGTTGATAAAGATTTCAAATAGCATATAAAAGTAGTTAAAATGTGCTGTTAATAATCTCTCCCTTCCAGCAGTCATTACATGCTTGTCCAAACAAGATGGTATCATATTGCTTCCAGATGATACTAAAGCCTTAGGCTTTTGAGAATTTGTTATCACTGAGAGAGGGTGAAGGATAGACATAAACTGAGTGTTGCTGGAGAGTAAAGCTTATTTATTAAAAACTGACCAAGGCTCAACAAGCATAGCTGCAGAGTCTTCCAGAGGCTGCCTCCTTTGGCCAAGTGGAGTGGAGGGATTTTGTATGAATACAAAGTTCCACTAGCCTAACGCCTAAATACTTGGGGGGGGGGGGGGGGGGTTGTCAGGTGAATAGGGTCTCTATTCTCTTTAGCCCTATTACTCCTATCTTGGCTATTATGCAATCATATTTGAAAGAAGAAGTTTGTTCTGTGTTTTTATCTTTTCGGGATAGATTGGCAAATAAGGAGGTTTCTGGAACGAACTTCCCTTTGTTAACATGGCCTTGCTTCTTATCAGTTAATGAGAGCCAGATTTCTTTTCTAGACAGCATCACATTTGTTCAGGCAATTAGTTGAAATACCTGCAAAAGGCTGCCCTGTCATGAAAGAAACAAATTTATTCAGTGAGATAGCTGTTTTTGCCTTAATATAGCTAAGATGTGTTGTGCATTCCTGCAGGATGCCAATAATAGAGTAACATCTTTAGAGGAAAAGAAGTTAAAAGTTAGAGTGCAGTCAGTTCTCTATTTAGTATCTATGCTTTTGCTGCCACAGAATATACCCTCAAAGCAACAACATTGCATGGGTATGTTCTTTCACCCATATGGAAATAATACAATTCTTTAGGACCCAGTGTTGCTATAGATAGGTCAGATACCCAGTTTTAAGGCTTTCTAAAGAACTGGGATCCCAAGCCAACAATTTTCTGGGAATTTTTGGTAAGTTCAGAAGCTAGAACAGACATAGAATCAATTACCAGACAATATATGTAACAAGTTCTCTGAATCCCCAGGTTCTGGGGGATTTTGTTGCAGAGATATACCTTTCCCTTTAGATTTCCACAAGGGAGGGGCTAGAGATTATTTTTAATGGAAGCTGGGAATTCAGAGAACTTGTTACATGTATTGTTACAATGGTTTATATATATAATGTTATTCTAATGTAAAAGTTAAAAAGAGCCCCCAGTGCCAGTGGGAGGAAATGCCTGTGATGAGGACATTGCCAGGGATCTTGGGTCTTCTTCTAGATTTACTTTTCAATGAAAGAGTGAATAGACAATTTACAGAATAATTGAAAATTTATATAAAGTATAAAACAATAATTACAGACATAGTCAAAGGAACTAAATCCTTCTGTGTCTGTTTCAAAACTGAGCATTTTATGTTGCTCTTGAAGGTTTTTAATTGAAATGTTTTACATAATTAGTTGGGAGGGAGAATTGTTTTTCTACTTGTTCATAAACTGCAATAAATGGTTCTAATCTGTGCATTCTTATATTTTAGCAAGCTGTCATTCTTTAGCATTAAGCATTTAACATGGATCTGAAATGCAAGGCTAACTATTAATTGGATCCAGATGTTATAGGAAGCCGTTGCTCCAAACTTTCCATTAAAAGACAAGTTTCTGTTTTCCTAATAGGAGTCTCTTGCTGTAATCTGACTTGCCAGCAGCATTTCAAGGTCTGCTGTAACAAGCAGGTTCTGGCCGTTGGATTATGGCAGGCAGCGTGTTTCTAGGATACCCTTCATTTTAAATCGACCCTTCACATTGTTTGTATTTCTGTCTGCTTGCCTTATATAAAGAAGTGCTAAAATCAATTATTCCTGAAACAAGTTGGGTATGGTAGCTTTAGCTGGTTTGGTTTGTGTAGTGGAGCAAACAACAAACATACAGTTTGGTTTGGCTGAAGGCCTCTTTATTAACAGTAACTGTAGGGCAGGTTATGTAGCTATTGGAATAAGGAATAACAATAGCTGTTTCTAGAGCTCTAGGCCAGGGTCATCCTGGCCTGGTTTAACAGATTCTTAGTAGGCCCTGCACACCTGCAGGCTGCTCAGGGAGACCGAAAAGAGAAGCACGGAGTCCCTCCTACTCTCCTGCTTGCTCTGAGGCCTTCTGGGATAGCCTTTTAAAGAGGCAGTACACAACAGCTTGAATGGTGATTGGGTAAACATAGTTAGTATATGGACTAACAAACTTGACAAATAGTAGGACTATCTGCAACTGAACTTTTTTTTTTTTGTGCTGGCTGAATATGAGCTGCTACAGTGGTGCAGTGTGTCTTAAGGCCCAGATTGAAATGTATAAAATGGTTTGTTTTTCAGACTGTACACCTTATTTGAATTCAGTGGGGAAGCATGTGATTGGTGATGTACAGAACATCACCATTAGCCAGCATGCATGTTCTGATCAAGTTGCAGTGACACTACTGTGGACAGCAAATCCCATTGGTAAGTGGCAGAAAATGAAATTTGGGTCATCCACCTATTTTGTACTTATCTGTGAATGTATAAGGCAATAACAGAAATTATTTCACTGGTGTTGTTTCTACCTAGCTTGAGAGACTGCCAACATAGTGTGGAGCATCCAGAATATTTCAGCTCTCCTGTAATTAAGTATTCTAAAATAATGTGTGTGTGCATCTTCTGTGCAATTATGTTTGAATTTTTTTCTTGGCTGTATTCTTTATAAACTACACCTGAAGTGGCTTTCAAACAAAATGAACAAGGAAAATCAATAACAATGAAATCGGTAAAACCTTTAAAACAGAATAGTAAAAATAGCAGCATAAAAATATGCCCACAGGTGGATAAAACCATGTCTGCAAGGCCAATCAAAAAGTTGAAATTGTGTTACTACAGCAGAAGCTGTACTAACCAGTCAGCAAGATCAAGATGGGTAACCATGTTATCCTATCTGTAGCAGCAGAAAAGAGCAAGAGTCTTAAAAGTAGCACCTTAAAGACTAACAAAATATGTCACAGGGGATGAGCTTTCGTGAGTCAGTGCTCACTTCTTCTGATAGCAGTCAGTGGAACGGCAAGGCAAATAGCCAAGTTGTCATTTGGCACCTGGAACTTTAAAGGCCAGGTGCCAGATGAATTGTGCGAGAGGGGCATTCCATGCCAAGGTGCTACTATAGAAATGGTACTGCATGTGGCCACCACTAACATTTATTACAGAAAATGGTGCTACACAGGGTAGGGCATAATATGGGAAATCTTAACTAGAAGGCAGGTTGGCATGGGAGAGAAAGGACATTCAGCTGCCCTGCTGTCAGGCTGTTCAGGGTTTCACTGAACATCAGCATTTTAAATTTTGCCTGAAAACAAATTGGCAGCCTATGAAGCCATTTTAAGTGGGGTAGAATATGTTGTCTGTAACTTAATCCAGTAAATAGATTTGCTTTCACATTCTGTACCATTTTAAATTTCTGAACTGCTTCAAACACAGAGTGCATTACAGCATATTGCATGGTTGTTGGTTGCAATGCTCCCTCTAAGCTTGGAGCCTTGTGAGCAAAGAGTCTGCTTTGTGAGCTGCTGGCATTAAAGTTGTGAGCAAGCGATTTGGCTGTTGCGTAAATCAGTTTGCTCTGGAGCCATCCTTCCTGAGCTAAGACAAAAACGTGTGAACTGGAGGCTAAAAAACTGTCGGCTAGCTCACATTAACTCAACTTAGAGGAAACACTGGTTGGTTGTACTGGAAGCTCTTATATATTGATAGCCATGGCCAAATCTCACTTCTCAAGAAAAGGCCATGGCTTACACACCACCTGAAGCTGCTTAAAGGTACTCTGTCTCACAGGGTACTCTGTCTGAGCCTCCATTTGTAGGCATGAATGTAATACTGCTCTTAATATCATCATCTGTTTTGCCTAACCTGGCTAAAACTCTTAACACTGAAAAAAATGACTGTACAAGGAATTGTGGACAGTCCAAGCTTAATAGTGTTACAGGTTTAAGGTATTTAAAAAGCTATATTTCTTTGCACAAGCAGTTAGTTAATTTTTTTTTTAAATGCTGGGTGCAAAAACCAACCAGAATTTGTTTAAATGACAGGCACTGAAATCAATTGGATTTAAAGGTCCTTTAACTCTGATTCTCCCCCACCCCAGGAAAGGTATTTAAGATTTGTATGCCAGTCCCCTAGATTTTCAAAACTGCAATAAAGAAGGTATAATTAACCAATGGAATTCTTAAATGTGTAGAGATACAGCCAAAGGATTAAACACAACAACAATTAGGCACTTGAAGCAAAATTCCCAGCATGATGCATGTTAGTTGAACTGGAAGCTCTGTTGGCCCTGAAAATGGGTTTAAAAATGAGCTGATACTGGAAGTATACTTTAACCAAACAATTAATAACAAACCAAACAATTAATAAATACACTTTAGAGAAAAGCGAGCTGTCTAAAGGCTGATAGACAATTGGAGCATATTTAATTATATTCGAAAACTGGTGAATTTGAATAGAAAACAATGAGTAGTTACTAAAAAGGAATGTGGAAGTGATATGCAATGATTCCAAGAGTACAGAGTTTCTGAATGTCTAATCTGCAGCTGAAGGTTTGGCTGCATCCAGTCTCCATGGGATACAAAGCTTGGTGTTTTCTCTTGTAATGATCAGAGGTTAATCCTTTTGAAAGCATCAAGAGGGAACCCTAGTTGAAGGAGCTCAGGTAACAAGGAGTCCGTTACTGCTTTTCTTTCATGGTCTGTATACTAGCAGAAACACTGCTTTTATTCCTCTGAATATTAAGAACACAGTGGGTGGCTTAGCAGGCTTTCCAATAGCAAGAGTGTTTAGACCCAAGAAATAAGATACTCATGTAGAAATACACACTTGGAATACTGAATTTAAGCACAACAAATATACAGAGCTAAGCTATGGTAATCAGTTTTGATTTACATACTGTTAGAATATGGAAGGTTCCCACACTCTTCGTAGTTGCACACAGCTGTGTTGCTATGCATATAGACTTTTTTATGTCAGCCTCATTCAGAAAGTTGTTTTCTTAATAAATGGTATTCTTACTATAAACTGCATAGACTGCCAAATTAGCTATAACTCTGCTTGCCTCTGGAGCGTCCACAATTAAGAAGAAAAAGATTCTGCCCCACTATCACTTGGTTATGTACATTATCTTCTCTCTAAAGCCTGTTTTCAAATATCTATCCTTGTAATACTGTCATCCCATTAGAACTTAAACTATTTTACTGCATATGCTTAGAGCTGATGGTTTTATTTAGACATAGGTTTCTTTGTGTGTGCTTGTTATGCTCATGTTTTTTGAGAGAATGGAAGACTTTCTGATTTCAGTTTATCATGGCATCCACATGAAGGCACCTGGCAAAACTGAGGTTGGTTCCTTCCTCCTCAAGACTGCCCAGTATAAAACTGCCTGCATTAAGTCCCATATCTGAAAGTAGCTTCACTCTGCAGGGCAAAATTTAACCACTGAATTAATGCTGTGTATAATGAATTAAAAAATGTAAGGTACAAACCAAACTTTATGTGCAATTTTTTAATGCATCAGGAATTTTTAACAGCACAGAGGGCCCTTCTGACATTACTCAGCAGTGTGGGAGCTGTTGTACTGGGTCTCTTTCCTATACAACTTCAGTAATGATTGGAAGTGTGAAGTCACATGGGAAGAGCCAGCTTATGAATAGAAGTCTTTAATTATATGTGGCCTTTGTGTTTCGTTTAAATACCTGCAGGAATTGAATTTCTGAAAGGATTTCGAGTAATACTTGAAGAATTAAAGTCGGAGGGAAGACAGTGTCAGCAGTTGGTTTTAAAAGACCCAAAGCAGCTCAACTCGAGTTATAAATGGACTGTAAGTGATGTGCTTTAGGGCAATATTCTAATAATCTTGTACAAAGTGTTGAAGACATAACGTTGACACTTTGGAATTCTGAATTTTATGGCTTGATATCTCTGACCCCTTGATTCACAAGAAGCCTCACTGAAGTTGATGGCACTTTTCATGACAGTCTCTTTTTAGAGGTGTGGTCTTGATTGCTAGCGCACAGGGGAGTACTTGCTGTATCTTACCACTTCTAGTTGTAGCCCAGGGCTTCAGCATGTCAAGGCCCTTCTTTTTTCAGGGGTATAATTCCCAAATGTTTGTTTCCTTCTTTGGCATCTGAAACAATGTGAACTTCTGATGAATCCTTTTGTTTCTGGAAGAAATTGAGGGCACTGTATGGGTTTGATATTGGTCAGCAGAAGGAGCACTTTTGTGTGTCAAACGTTGTGCATAACAGTTTGTGTGTATATTTGGCTCCTTGTACCTTTGGTCTGAGTGCATAAATAATAGGGCCCCATCTCTGTGGATTGCTGCCCTTGACCCTCACTGTAATTGCCTGTTGTCTTTGTCACTGTTGTATGTGTCCATAGCTGGAAGTAGTGAAATGAGAGAGTGAGATGCTCATGTGCAGCTCAAAATGGTGATTGCATAGAAGGTGGGCATTACACAAACCTTAAGTAGGATAGTTGTGACTGTGAAAGTGATCCCGAACTTTTAAATATGCAGAAAGCTGGTGACCCAATTGAGTGGCTCTGTTCAGCTTCACTTTTTACCCGAAGCAGAAGGTACAACTCTGTTGCCAAAACTACATGCTTTGTAGTTTTTGTAGCGTGGGCTTGCCACTCTTTGTGACTACTACTGAGATCTCATTGTTGAAAGGGAATCAGTTTGTGGAGTACCCGTGAGCAAGACTTCTTCTGGAAGACTCCTGCTTGGAAGATTATGTTGGGATTGGAAACTCTTAATTTCTTACTTCATATTTATGTAAAAATCAGCTGTGGACTTGTGTAGGGAAAACATGCATGCATACATGGATGTAAATGCACTCGCTCATTCCAATAACCATAGGTGAAACATTAAAATTTATTACTGACTGGCTTTAATTTCTTTTCTCCCCCAAGGGAGTGGAATCTCAGCCTTTTCTAAATCTGAAATTTGAAACGGATTATTTTGTAAAGATTGTTCCTTTTCCTTCCATTAAGAATGAAAGTAACTACCACCCATTTTTCTTCAGAACACGGCGTAAGTACAATATTTATGACTTTTTAAAAAAAATAGTGCTCTGTGTCTTGAGTGTTATTGTAAACAGTAGCAATTGGAACTGCATACATCCACTTTTTGTTAGAATTAGTATCAAAACAATATTTCAAATCTTTTTGGACATGTTGGGAAGATTGGGAATGGGCATCACATCCCCGCATTAGAGAAGATGGCAGAATGGTTTTGGTAGATTCAGATGAGCACTGATTAATCCATTTGTATGATAACAGTGTATCTGTGTTCCTGTTCCAATGAAGGCTATTTTTTTTAAGACATTAAAATCTCAGAGTACTGGCTCATACATTCAATCAGCATGCACATGCATTTGGATGGACAGCAAGGCTCCTTCCTTTTCACTTACATGTACAACATTTAGTGTGAATTAGAACTGACACATCTGTGAGTAGGGCCTTGCTGCTATGCATTCCTCATCTCCCTTTCCTCCTTTTTCAGGTGTGAATGCATGGAATGAACAGTCTGTACTTGCGCAAGAATTTCCCCTTATAATAGGTCCCCCTTATTTCCCCACCTTATAATAGATTATAAATAGATTATAATAAATTCCCCATATAATCGATCTATGTACAGTAGGGAAGGTTGTACCCACTGCTCATACATCCTGCGCATTGTGTATAGATTGATCATCAAGATTAAAATGAAAATTGTCATGTGACAATTGCAAACACCCAGATAATGAATACTGTCTTTCCTTATGTGAGCCTTCTGTTGCATCCATCTTGGCTCTGAGCTGGTGCTTTGAGTCAGTAGTCAGGTGGCTACTGCAAAACAAAATGAAGCTAAACCCAGACAGGACATAGGTGATGCTGGTCAAGAAGACTGATGTTTTAGGGGAATTGGATCATCTTGGATGAAGTAGTTGGTATTTGAGAGCCTGTTAAGAGTTTGGGAGTGCTCATGGACATTTGTCAGATGTGTCTGGTCCTCCAGCTCTTTCCTGTCTTAGACGCCGCTGATCTGGCCACACGGATTCATGCTTTTCTAACCTCATGACTGGAAACTGCAGCTGATTCAGAATGTAAGCAGGCTGTTTATTAATAGGGGTTAGGCGATGGGAGCATCTCTCGCCCATCTTAGAACAGCTGCAGAGGCTGCCAGTTTGTAGTGTTATGACCTTTAAAGCCATTCACATTCTAGGACCCACATCTAAAGAATTGTCTTCTTTCATATGTCCCCATGTGCCAAGTACAGTCCTCAAGCTGCCACCTACTGGCCATTCCCCTATTTAGGGTAGCCCACTTTGCCTCAACCAGAGCCCATGCTTTTTCCATTGCAGCTCCCACTCGGTGGAACGGGTTCCTTGAGGAGGCGGGAGTGGGTGGGGTTACTATCTTTAGAAATACTCAGGTGCTACAAGGCCATTTTATCTGCCAGAGCTTCCAGTGTAGGTATAAACTGGAAGCATCTTGAGGGGAGGGGGAAACAATACTTTATTTTATTGGTTTTAAATTGTAACATTTTAATCATGGCTCAAACTGCCTTGAGCTGCTAGAAAATACGGGATATAAATATTTTAATTAATACATATAATACTGTTTGGCTTTACCCTTTGTGGATTCTCTTTAGGGTACGGAAGCTATAATTAAAAATTATAGTTTCTAGTTCTTTCTCACTTGGGGGGTACAATCTATTCTCATTTGAGGTAGAGAGAGGACATCCTGACATTTGGGTACTCCTTCTCCCACAATCTCTGGAGGCAGGATGTTAGGTCATTTTCTTTCCACCTTTGAGGAGAGGAGAAGCAACAAACCTCGCCCACAGTGCTCCTGATGCTAGGCCTCTACCAGTGGGGGACAGACTTCAACTGTTCTGGCAGAAGTGGACTGCATCAAAGTCTGAAGCCTGTGTGTAACACATCATCAGGCAAGGTTATGCCATTGAATTCTCTCTTCCCCCGCACAAGTGCTTCTTACAGTCCCCTCCTTCCAACAAACCGGTTGTATGCCAAAAATTTGAAATGGAGACACTAAAATCAGTTGCAGAGGTGATTACAGCAGGGACTTCATGACATCCATAGACCTCAAAGAGGCCTACCTACGTGTCTCAATTTTTCCCCACATGGAAGTACCTCCACTTTGTTTGGGGAAGAGATCACTACCAGTTCAGGGCCTTGCCTTTCAGGCTAGCATTGGCCCCGAGGGGGTTCACAAAGGTGATGGTTGCCCTTGTAGCAAGCCTCAGATCCCAGGTAGCCATGTGCATCCCTACTTGGATGACCTCATCAGGTCTTGCTCAGTGGAAAAGGTGCCCCAGGACACGCAGTCCACTATCCAGCATTTGTCATCACACAACTTCCTCATAAACATTGGAAAGAGCCAGTTGCCCCCGTCGCAAGTGGTGACTCACTTTTGGTAAGTGGCTGAAGGAGTGAATTATTTTGGCCTCCTCAAGGGCTTAAACCTCTGGAAGTAATCACAGCCTACTCAGCCAGGAATGCAGCCGCCTTTCAATCCAATGCATCACTTTTGGAGATCTGTAGAGCAGCCACCTGGGCAGCTATGTCTGCCTTCACAGGCCATTACAAAATGGAGTCATATGCAGCAGCTGATGCAGCCTTTGGACGGCAGGTGCTTCAACAGGTAGTGTGAGAGGAACTGAGACACAGGGCTGCCCTTCTGTCTCAGGGAAAGCTTTGTAACATCCCAAATGTCAGGATGTCCTCCTCTCCTCAAATGAGAAAGGAACTTTGGGCTTACCAGGAAGGTTTCTTCTGTTTGAGGTAGAGGAGGATGTTTGTAGACAGTTAATTGCACACTGGTTTTCAATGAGATTAAACTTTAAAAACAACTTTTGTACAGCAGTGTTCAAAGCATTTCATGTGCATTGTTGAAGCAAGGTAGGCCACTGTACTGAAGACTGAGAAAGAGAATTGCTTAGCTGTAGCCCCCTATTGAGCTGATGGTAGATCTCATCAGCAGGTGATCAGAAAATAACTATTCTTTTTTGTATGTGTGTTTCTCATTAGCTTGTGAATTGCTTCTGCAGCCTGAAAATCTTGCCTGCAAACCTTGTAAGTAGAAGTGCTAGCTTATTCACATTTCATAAAAGGAAAAAGCAGTGTTCTTGAATCAGTAATGCTTCAGTGTCTAAATTATCTCTTCTTCCATAGTCTGGAAGCCAAGAAATCTGAATGTTACCCAGCAAGGTTTTAATATGCATGTGTCTTTTGACCACGCACCGCATAATTTTGGATTCAAATATTATTACCTGCACTACAAACTTAAAAATGAAGGACACTTCAAACAAAAGGCTTGCAAACAGGTATTCTGAACATATGCAATGCTATATATATTAAATTGTTTGCTGTGAACTGCCAGGTGCTAGTGGACCTTATTTGTAGCAGGTGGAGTTAAATTTATTATTTAATGGTCTGAAAATGAACTTGTTGGAATGGGATTCATCGGTTATTACAGCTGTGCCAAGATCATGCAATGCTTTCAATCCTTTTCTAGGAAAAAGCTCATTGTATATGATCCAGCCACAGCTAAGTGCTTTCAAGTATGATTGACCTTGTAAAAGTTGAAATATGTACTGAATTCTCTCATTGAAATCAGCGCGACATGATAGTCTTCAGCTTGGCCTAGATCATGCATGTTATGTTGGAGATTTTTCTTAAGTAATACTATGCCACATCATTGATGATGTAATGTCCATTTATGGCATTTAGCATGATGAAATTGATCCTCGGATGGTGCAAAGCACTGTAATCATGCATTAACTTATAGATAAGATAACTTATAGATGCATATATTGGTATATATGCGTACTGCTTTGGTAGCTAGAAGTAAGTTTACCTTTTTGCAACTGTTAGCACTTTTTGTAATCTGGCAACAGTATTTTGGGTAAGAATTGTTCAAAGTGATATACTTATGAAATAGAATCCAAATTATATGTGTTTGTTGTAGGCCATAAGCAGTGTACAGTTCTAATTTCCTTGGGTTATTTGCCGATTGATTTGAGTCAGATGCATTCATCTCCAGAATCTAGTCCCCTGGGCACTCTGCTAGACACTTGGCTTTGTGCTAGTCTATGAGTGTAGTGGGGTTCTCCTGTTGTTGGCTGTAGGAAGAAAAAGAGCCTGGTGTGCTTACACTAATGCAAAGGCTTTTGATTATGGGCTCAGTGCTTAGTATTTTTTTTTAATGATCACTCTGTGACATTTGTTAAGACCAAAGGCTCAGAGTGCTTTGTGCTTCCATCATGCTGTTCTGTGTTTGCACTTTCTGTACCAGGAGAATTTCATATGCCCGAAAACAATATGAATCTCCAATGTGGCAATCTTTTAATATGAACGTGTTTTCTGCTAGTTTCAGACCTTTAAATTCCTTGTAAAATAATTGCCTTCATTTCTGCATAGGAGAAAAATACAGATTTCACAAGCTGTATTCTTCAGAATGTCTCACCAGGAGATTATATAATTGAGGTAATATCATTTATATTATAAAACATTTGCACGCTTTCTGTTGAGTTTCATGAGCCTAATTCAGTTTTGTGAAGGCCGAATTTTTTTCTTTTCTTTTTGAAAGCTATGTGTAGAAAATGGGGCTATAGTTTTATGAAAATCCTTGGAACTTCTTCCTGAGTCTGGGTTGGCTCATGCATGCATTTGTTCGTTGCTTGATAGATAGCTCATAGAATCATAGAATTAAAAGTTGGAAGGGGCATAAAGACCATGAAGTCCAATCACCAAGTATCCTTGACAAATAAATGTCCAGTCTACCCTTGAGAGAACCTACAACATCCCTGGGCAATCAATTCCACCATTGAATTGCCCTTATTGTTAAAATTCTGTATATCTAATAGCCAAGTGTCCCTGTGCGTGTGGATATCTAAATCTGCACATCGGGGGCACTTGGAGGGCAGAGAGCTTTTTCTGCACACTTGGGGAACTCCCCAGGTGTGCAGAACAATCCCAAAAGTTAAAAAAATTATTTGGGGGATATTTAAATCCCCCCAAAACTAAAAGAGCATTCTCTGCACATGCGCAGAGAACGCATTGGGAACTCTGTGGCTGACCAGTGGCTGGGAGGCATCCAAGCCTCGCCGCTGGTGCCAGGAGGTGGGAGGGGAGATTGGCGGCCCGGCAGCTGAGAGCCACTGAGGCCGGGGTGGGGGTGGGGGAAGAGGACTTACTTGTGGAGCTGCAGTCTTTAGGAATACTCCTCCCCCCCGGCGAGTATTGTGGGTTCTCCTGCCTTGCCGTCGGTAGCAGGAGGGAGAAGGATTGGCGGGCCTGGTGGCTCAGAGCCATGCAGGCCTCGCCGTTAGTGCGGGGGGGGGGGGAGAGGATTGGCAGGCCCGGGCCTCGCCATCGGTGCTGGTGGGGGGTGGGGGAGAAGGCTCACCTGTGGCTGCTTCTCTTCCACGTGAAGCTCCTTCTCTCCCCCCCCCCCCCACGAGTATTGTGGGTCCCCGTCTCTTGTTGTTTCCTAATATCCCACTGATATCTCCGCACCCATAATTTAAACCCATTTTTATGAGTCCTATCCTCCACTACCATCTGAAATTGCACCCTATCCTCCTCTAAATGACAGCCTTTCAAATACTTTAAGAGCGTTTGCTAACCCAACCAATTTGGTGTCATCTGCAAATTTAATGAGTAGTCCCTTCACACCCTCATCTAGATCACTAATAAAAACATTAAAAAGGCAGTGGGCCCCAAACTGTGCCCTGTGGCACTCCACCATGCCACTCTCCAATCAGACAAGGAGTCATTAACTGCTGCTCCTTGGGTGGGATTATCCAACCAATTCCTTACCTTCCTAGCCAAAAATCTAATGCACAGCCCTCCAATTTGCTGATCAAAGCATCATGGGACTCCTTCTCAAAAAATCCAAATATACGATATCCACAGCATCCTCACAATCCACCAAACTATCACCCTGTTAAAAAAGCAAATTATATTAGGCTGACAGGACCTATTAGGGACAAATCCATGCTGAGTACTACTTATAAGTTATCCTCAAGATGTTTGCAAATCAGCCCTTTTAAAATCCATTCCAAGATTTTAAACTGACCAGCCTATAGTTCCCTGGATCATCCTTCCTCCCCTTTAAAAACTGAGATAGCATTTGCCCTTCTCCTGTCATCTGGCACAATATCCATCCTCCGAGAGTCCTTGAAGCTAAGGGCTGTGCCAACTCCCCAGCTAGTTTTCTAAGCACTCTTGGTTGGACACCATATGGCCTAGGGAACTTATACCCATCCAAAGCATCCAAATACTTCTAAATGACCTCTTTACTTATATCTAACAGTAAACCCTCACTGCTGAATCCTTTAACAGACTCCGTTGAAAACCATTATTGTGGGGGTGATATGAATATTGTTACATTGACCATTCACATAGGCCAGGGGTGGGCAATTGTTTTGGCTCGGGGGCCACTTTTTGGGAGCGGAGGTTAGCGGAGGGCCGCACCTTTTAAAATGATTGCATTCATTAGTTAACTTTGCATTTCAGAAAAGGTATAAATTATATAATAAAAATCAATAAATATAAATTAAATAAAATAGTCGTAGTTTTATTCAATTTATTTATTGTGCTAATTTCATATCATCTATAGCTGCAAGCACATTTAATTTTAGAATCAGTTTAATGAGACAAATGTACCCTATCAAACTTTTCTACAATTTTTTTGAAATCAGGAGTGAGATTGCTTGTTGAGATTCTCATCACAGCCTGCAAGTTAATGTCTGTCAAAGAGCATCTATATTTACTCTTGTTGATCTTCATGCAAGAAAAACTTAGCTCACAAATATATGTAGACCCAAATATAGAGAACATTTTCCCAGCAAATTTCTTCATACATGGAAATTTTTTCAGCAGACAAAGATTTGTAAAAGTCAACTAATGTCACAGCATTAAACATTTCTTTCACAGTGTGATCTGACTGCATGTAAATAAGTTCAAGCTGCAGCTCCTCAGGCGCTGTATCAATATCAGCAGTGATGGGATAAGAGAGCAAATTGAATTTAGGCTCAATTTTCTTGAAGTCCTGAAATTTTCTTGGCGGGCCACAAAAAACTCTGTGGCGGGCCGCATGTGGCCCCCGGGCCGCAATTTGCCCACCCCTGACATAGGCAAATGGTGCAAATGTTGAGATGCATGTGTGAACCAGTTCATAAATGGTCTATTCCTTACCAGTTTCAGTTCTTGAAATCTAGATATCTAGCAGTGATTTGTCTGTAAAATTAAATATTCCTACATCAGTTTTCCTGTTTTCTTTTAAAGCTGGTTGATGATACAAACACAACAAGGAAGACAATGCATTATGCCCTGAAGCCAGGTATGGTTCCCTCCCCCTTTAGAACCATGTGTTAACTTGCCACTTCCTTCTAAAGAATAATTATCTGTTTATCTAAAATGTTTTTAGCCCACTCTTCTTCCAAGGAGCTCAGGATGGCACACGGTTTTCCCTTCCCAGTTCTAGTCTGCAGCTAGGATTTCTTTTTAGGATTTACTACAATTACAACCCCTTCCCTCCAAAAAACACAGTTGAAAAACATTATGTATCATAGTTAATTCTTTGCTCTGAAGCCTCTTCAGTCATATCTTGGAGGATGAGGAACAGGGGATGGATGTATAAACACAGTCCATTTACTTCTTTCTCCTCTTGTCCCTGTTCCCACCACACATAATGCATGATGAACACTGCCAAACAGTGCTGGTTGCATTTGAAGTGAAATCATGGTGGTGCAGGGGGGAAGACACGCTATGGGCACAGCAGTATGTGCTTCATCCATCTACAGCATTTTGGATTTCCTGAATGAGAGTGGGGTTTTTTTTTGTCATTTTCATGGTAATTTTAGTAATTTATGAAAGATGTATAGCCTTCCCCACATGTTTGCTGAACTGCAACATTCTGTATTGCTTTGGTTGGCACTCACAGCTAGTTCTCTGCCCAAGGTACAGAGATACTGGCAGCACTGTAGGGGCCCAGCTTGCTCACAGGGAGTCTAGCCACATAGCAACCCTAGTCTCCCCACACCCCCTTTTTTTGGCTGGCCAGCCCACTAACTTCTTCACAGATATTGTGGCCTTTATCTAGCACTTGGGCCAAAAAGGTTGCCTGCCTTGACATAGAGGGCACAGCAAGCTACATTAGAAATGTTTTCTATAATGCGTCTTAAAAAAGGTAAAGGTTAACCTTTCTCAAAAGCTAGTCAAATCCAACTCTAAGGGGCGGTGCTCATCTATAATGCTTCTTACATATGGATTATATACAGAAATGGAAGAACCATTGCCCCCCATACATGCATCACAGTAGCCTTGCATAATGAATAAACAATGCAATGCCAATATCTAATACTGCAGCCAGGCTCTTGATGGGTCTTTCTATGTGGGAGCACATCCAGTCTGTGCTAAAGGCACTACACTGGCTGCCGATAGCATTTCGAGTTCGCTTCAAGGTGCTGGTTCTTACCTTTAAAGCCCTATAAGGTCAGGGGCCGACATACCTGAGGGACCGCCTTTCCCCATATGTGGCCCAGCAAGCACTGCATTCAGGGTCTCAAAATCGATTGACCCTCCCGGGCTCCAAAGACATCAGACTGGCAACAACCAGGGCCAGGGCCTTCTCAGTGGCAGCTCCATACTGGTGGAGTGAGCTCCCAGAATAGAAGAGGGCCCTGCAGGACCTTTTACAGTTCCACAGGGCCTGCAAGACGGAGCTCTTCCACCAGGCTTTTGGTTAAGGAGCTGCCACCATTAACAAACCACCACCACCATTATCACTAAAGATTGTTAATGATACTTGACAAAGACAGAGCTCATGCCCTGATTCCATTGTTACAGCCTGTCCCTGCCACATATATATGATAAAGAGCAAGAAACTGATGAGCAAGGCAGACCAGAGATTATATTAACATAACTGTTGCCACCATCCCTAAATATCAGTTTACAACTAGCAAGCACTTTATGATATCAGATTGTTTTATATGGTTTTAAATGGTTTTATCTATGTTATAATTGTTCCTATGTTTTATACTTTTAAGCCGCCCTGAGCCTGCTTTGGCGGGAAGGTTGGGGTATAAATTGAATCAATCAACCAATAATACTGTTGTGGAAAGTGATTCAGTTACAGTGTTTGTGCCACAAGTAACAATAGGAAGATGATATTTCAGCAGAGCTAATCTTAATTTTGTCTTCCTTTTTAAAGTTCATTCCCCATGGGCAGGGCCAATACGAGCAATAGCAATTACTGTTCCCTTGGTGGTCATCTCTGCGTTTGCAACCCTTTTTACAGTGATGTGTCGTAAAAAGCAGCAAGGTATGTGTTTTTCCATGAAACTGATCTTGAAGGGAGGGTCTGTATAGCAGAGCTAATGTCAAGGATGAAAGGATATTTCTATAACCTGGATCCCATTCTCCCTCCCTCCCTCTTGATACTGGAATTTCCAGCCTAGTGTTAATCCTATGTTGAGGTTAACTTGTTTCTGTTTGACCCTGGGATTGGAAGATTACTATGCTGTAGATGTCGCAGCCCTTGGTGTGGAGGAGCCGCAGACTCATAGAGTGCCTTACCACCTACCTGAGAGGTGTTGCAGCTGCTTCCGTCAGTCATAGCAATGCTGCTGTTTACTGAATAGCAGCTGGACCATGGACTCAGGCCTGACCCTCTGAACGATCCTCGTTTGTTTAGGTTCAGTTCCCCTCTGCTTGCATGTCTCGAAGTAGTGTTATAGCATACCTCATGAAATAATTCTCTTGTATTGCCAATCTTATTGGATTCTACTGGCTTGCTAAGAAATGGGCAGGTGATCTATAGGGAGGTGGCTCTGTATTTGGGCTGTAAAAAGCAAAGTGTGCCATCAGGTCGCAACCAACTTGTGGCAGCTTCATAAAGTTCCACCTCGTGGGATTTTCAAGGCAAGAGATGAGCAGAGGTGGTTTGCCATTGCCTTTGTTTGCATAGCAGCCCCGGTCTTCCTTAGTGGCCTCCTATGCAAGTATCAAGCCTGCTTCGTTTCCAAGGTCTGATGAGATTGGGCTAGTCTGTACTATTAGGACAGCTGTTTGGCCTGTTCTAGGTAAAAATTCGTTAATCCATGGTGGCGACTACATATGCATATTCGTTAGAGGCACAGATCTATGTTAGATTGTCTTGAACTGGCTCAGCTATACTTGCTGACAAGCAGAAGTGATTTCAATAAATGAAGTAACAGATGAAGATGGAGTTTTACAGTAGTTCTGAGTAAGAGGAAATCTCTTTATTTGGGGGGAATAAAGACAAGTAGACTGAATTAAACAGTTGAAGAAGAAATTGCAGCACTTGTAATCTATGTAGATAGTAAAATACTTCTCTCTTTCAATTTAGAAAATATCTATTCCCATTTAGATGAGGAAAGTTCAGAATCTTCGACCTACTCTGCAGGCCTCCATGTGGAAAGGCAACGGCCCCGGCCCAAAGTGTTTGTTTGCTATTCCAGTAAAGACTGTCAGAAGCACATCAATGTCATCCAGTGCTTTGCTTATTTTCTTCAGGACTTCTGTGGTTGCGAGGTAAAAGTCTTTGTAGTCACTGACACTGCTGTACATATAAACATTGCTACCTGTGGCAAAAAACTACATTGTGGCAATGTAGTGTATTAAAAACACTGAATTTTGTTGAATCCTTCCAATTTTAATACTATATTGAGAATTACCTTTTTCCGGGTCACTTTCTTTTAAAATGCAAAATTATGTAAAAAATACCTGTTATAAATAGAGCTTGGTTAGGGTTTCTTCTAGGGTTTTTTTGCAAGGATTAAATAAGAATTGATATTTTTTTTTTTTGGTCATGGGCAGATTCATGTGCCAACTCTGACCTCTAGTGGCCAAATAATTTGTGTCATATTTTGGCTTTTTTTCTTTCTTCAGAGTGATGTTCATTTCAATTTTTTAAAGGATGCAAATTAGTGTTAGAATGCTTCAGCCGTAGTTCCCCATCCCTTTGCACGGGGAGCTTCTGCAGGATAGGACCTTTGATACTGGGGACAGCTATGAATCTGCCAGTGCTCAAGGGACGCTGGTTGCATGTGATCAGTTGTTCCATGACACTTTAGTGGCATCAGTTGCAGAAAGTTGCCTTGTATCAGTTGCAGCTTTATCACCTGTCATTATACCCCCATTTCAATAAAAAATTTCTTGCAACTGTAATTAATGTTCCAGTTATATCTGGCTTCATTACTGCAACCTATTTTATGTGGGGCTACTTCTGAAGACAAAAGTAATGACTCCTGGGGAATTAGACAACTTTAAGGTTAATGATTAAGAAATTGAAATTGTTCAAGTTTTTGTGTTCCTTGGGTCCATCATCAACCAAAAGGGAGACTGCATCCAGATATTGGAGAAGAGTTTTACGGCCACCGTGGACCACCAAAAAAACAAATAAATGGGTTCTAGACCAAATTGAGCCTGAAGCTAAAATGACTAAATTGAGGCTATCGTACTTTGGTCACATTATGAGAAGACGAGTCACTGGAAAAGACAATAATGCTAGGAAAATTTGAAGGCAGCAGGAAAAGAGGAAGACCCAACATGAGATGGATTGACTCAGTAAAGGAAGCCAGGGCCCTCAGTGTGCAATATCTGAGAATGGCTGTTAATGATAAGGTATTTTGGAGGACATTAATTGATAGGGTTGCCTTAAGTCAGAAGTGACACACACCCTGAAGACTGTTTGGAAACTTCAGCTAGTTCAGAATATGGCAGCCAGGCTGAGGGCCAAACTACATGATATGTTTGGCTATGAGTTGGCTCAGGGTTCAGTGCACATGCAGCCATGCAGCTAGGAAAGATGCATCCTATGTGGCAGTTTTGGCTCAGGAAAACTATGCAGGGAGGGAAGGTGAACATCCCTGGTGCCACAGTTCTGATTTGTATTGAACACACACATGAAGCTGGCTTGTACTGAATTAGACTGTCAGGCCATCAAGGTCAGTATTGTCTACTCAGACTGACAGCAGCTCTTCAGGGTCTTAGGCAGAGGTCTTCCATATAACCTGCTGCTGGATCTTATAACTGGAGATGCCAGGGATTGAATTTGGGACTTTCTGCATGCCATGCAGATGCTTTACTACTGAGCCACAGCTCCTCCCCACAGTGCTTGGAGATTTAAGTTCCCTGCAGCTGTTGTTTGGCTGTGGGGAAAATATCGGGTTGGGAGCAATGCTCCCTCTAAGCTATGGAGTCTTGTGAGCAAAAATTCTACTTTGTGAGCTACTGGCATTAAAGTTGTGAGTGAGCAGTTTGGCTACTGCATCAATTACTTTGCTCTGGAGCTATCCTTCCTGAGTTAAGACAAAAATGTGTGAGCTGGAGGCTAAAAAGCTGTGAGCCAGCTCACACTAATTCCGCTTAGAGGGAACACTGGCTACAACCACTTGGATGCCTCACTCTGTCTTCATTTCACATCAAAGAACTTCTAGCTTGGTGGTGATCCTTGTGAACAGCCTTAAATGGTGTTGTCAGAAAACACTAGATTAGCTAAGTGTGGGCATACAGTCTATTTCCATCCTTTTTTGCTCCATAGTTAGTGAAAGGAGTGGGGGAGTAATACAGGGAATAATGTTATCTCCTTACCTGTAGTGGCCGTGTCTAATCATCATGGAGGGAGAAAAGGGCAGAGATGGGTGCAGACCCCTGTGTATGACACAGTTTTTGAGCGCATTTTTGCACCTTCTTAGCTTTACTTTGAATCATAGATAGTAATGGGCGATTTATCTGCAGTAGAATAGATTACAAATTGTATTCTGTACCTTGACAGAATGCAGTAAAGAGTGGGTAGCTACTGTGCCAGATACTTTACTGGGTTGCTAGAGACCACGTGTTTTAATATTTTTTTAAAAGTCCACTAGTCTGTACTATTCTGTACATACTAGTCTCATATAGTTAACTTCATGCTGCTTTTTATTGCAACAAAATTATCTCTTATCCTACAAGATTTCTTTCCCACTGCAGATCTTGTGAGGGAATTTGTAGTTCTGACAAACACTGGGCTACCTTAACAGCACAGCTACTTGCTCTTAGGAGGATAAATTGGTACGAATTGATGCTTTCACACAGGTGTTGAACATACAGCTGTTGCAGGTTCTGCAACAGTGGTGACACTCACTTTAGAGATACTATCATAGTGGAAGTCATGGTAGCTGCCTTCCCTGTCACCCATGCGTAAGCATCATGCAAACACAGCCAAGCTAGGATCAATGTCAGCTCTACAGCTGCATGAGATGGTCATGGCAGGAGAGGGATTCTTGTGATTTGTAAACTGGCTCTAATTCTTCTGGGCACATACATCTTGGTAGTAAGTCATTGCATGAGTGTGTTTTCATCCTATATCCATGTTGGGGTATAAACACATATGTTACTACAGTCATCATCTCACGTTTAATATCATAACCTTCTTTTTACAGGTTTCTTTGGATTTATGGGAGGACCTGAGGATTTGTAAAGAAGGGCAGAAAGAGTGGCTTCATCGAAAAATCAATGAGTCCCAGTACATCATTGTTGTGTGTTCTAAAGGAATGAAGTATTTTGTGGAGAAAAAGAACTGGAGGCACAAAGGGTCCCGGGAAAGGGAGTCTGGAAAAGGAGAACTCTTCCTGGTTGCCATATCTACAATAGCAGAGAAGCTGCGTCAGGCAAAACAGAATTCACATGACCTCTGCAAGTTCATAGCCGTATACTTTGATTACTCCTGTGAGGGTGACATTCCTGGTATTCTGGATCTAAGTACAAAATATAAGCTCATGGATAACCTACCTCAGCTTTACTCTCATTTACAGTCCAGAGATCTTGGCCTTCATGATTCAGAACTATATCCTGTACATATCAGCAAAAGAAATTATTTCAGGAGCAAATCTGGGCGCTCCCTTTATGTAGCCATTTGCAACATGCATCAGTACATTGATCAGGAGCCTGACTGGTTTGAGAAACAATTTGTCCCTTTTCTTCCAGCTCCTTTACATTACCAAGAGGCTGTGATGGAAAAATTTGACTCTGGATTGGTGCTAAATGACTTAATCAGCAAACAAGTGACTGACGGGGATTTCTACCTGAAAGCGGATGCAAATATTATCCTGTCTTTAAATTCAGACTCTCACAGTATGATGCAGCGTTTGAATCTTGGAGAGGACAGAGAATCTGAGGATATTCAAAACAACAGCTCCATTCTCCAACCCTTGCTGCATGTTGTAAAAGCTGCCAATCTTCCAGATATGCCCCGGGACTCTGGGATTTACGATTCTTCTGTTCCTTCTTCTGAGTTGTCATTGCCTTTAATGGAAGGCCTCTTAGCAGACCATACTGAAACCTCTTCAATTACAGAGAGTGTCTCCTCTTCGTCAGGACTGGGTAAGATGGAAGTGCAGAGTCAGAAACCAATTGCCCAGTCATTCAAAACACACTTTATTGTGTCAGTTAGGGTTTAACTTATATGAGATGTAACCAGACTGGTGTGGCTGATGCTTTCCAGTGCCTAGATCCAATACCACTCTGGTAATATTTCAGTGACATCAGATCATCAGGATCATGAATACTGCCTAAACATGCACAGACCTCCATCCTAGATCCAATTATCAGACTACTGATAATGTATTTGGTTCTGGCGAACTGACTTGATTCTCTCACTGCAGTGTTTCCTGCAGTGTTTCCAACCTTGGGACCATGAAAGCTGTTTTACTTGTAATATATTAGGTTATAAATAGGTGACTCCCAGTGTTTCCTCTAAACTGAGTTAGTGTGAGCTAGCTCACAGTTTTTTAGCCTCCGGCTCACAGATTTTTGTCAGGAAGGATGGCTCCAGAGCAGACTAATTTATGCAGTAGCCAAATAGCTTGTTCACAACTTTAAAGCCAGTAGATCACAAAGTAGAATTTTTGCACACAAGACTCCACAGCTTAGAGGGAGCACTCCTTAAGTGAAATCTCAACTATAAGAGAGGGCTAGAAAGCAGTGCAGGATATTCAAGTTGTGTACCATGACCACGGGAAATCTTTCTTGGCTTTCCAGAACTCTCATTAGGTCTACTTATAGATTTCTAAACTTCTCTCTATAACATGAAAGTAACTTAGATTTTTAAAATGAAGGTCTGGGGATTCTAGAATCTCTCAATGTATTCTATTTGTGTGGCAAACTCATAGAAGACATCTTCTATTTTAAAGATTATTTTCTGGTGATAGTAATAACATTAGGATAGAATACTTATTACTGGGGTGTTTCATATTGTGAAAATAATAATTATGCTTCATTTTTATTTATTCTAAAGTTGAGTTGAACAGACTAAACAGCAGGAAATTTCCAATGTTTTCCCTCCTAGGAGAAGAAGAACCTCCCATGCTTGCATCAGCTAACACCCTTGTACCTGAAATATGTAAAGCAGAACTTCATTGTCATATTCACACTGATGAACTGCAGGCAATTGCACCTTTATAACATGTTGCAAGATTTTTATGCATTGCCACTTTATCAACTGCCTCGGTGCATGCATTATTCTCTACATCATCACAGCCGCGTGACTGACTTGAAGGAATGGATGCTTTCCTGGAGGGTTACCTGTTACTTCTAAGGGGAGTTTATGGCCAGTAGATTTTTCTATATAGTTTTTTTTAAAAAAAAAATAAAGAACTTTCTGGTTTGATATACAGTAAGTATTTTTAAATAACTGAATTTCTTCCTACAACTCACTTGGATTTCTTGATGAATTTATATATACAGAAATATGCACACCAACTTTCTAATAAGAAAAATATATTTTGAAGACATATAAGGTGATTAGCCAGAAAAGTTTGGCTGGTTGACATTCAGAGTGTCTTAATAACAGTGCTGCTGGATCTGAAAAGCAGCAGGATTTGAGGGAAGGGTGGATGGGATTCGCAGTGATAAAATGCCAAAGACTAGCCCTATTAAAAGAAATCAGCTTTATTAACAGAGAAATATCTCCATTTTTGTTAAACTTTGTTTTATGTTTATCTGGCCAAGAGTTTTTGGTAGAAAGCTAAACCCACTATGTTTCCCCCTGCTATGGCACGTGTCCTGTGTTAACCTGTGGACGTAATGATAGTAATTTTTGTTTTGCCAATTCAGCATGAAAATTAATGCTAATGTAGACCGATTATGTATACTAGTTCTCCTGTGACTTTCATGTTAGGATTAATTTGTTGCTTTTGGAAACTTGCATCTCTGTAACTGTTTCTAGCTGCTTGATTTTGTAGAAGCTAAAGTACTATTTGGAGTCTAATAGATTTGTCAGAGCTGGAGTACCAGTAACAGTTATGAAACTGAAAATCTTCATATGTGTCTGATAAAGTGCCTGTAACGTAATGTTAAAAATAAGGCATGGCTCAGTGGTAGAGCATCTGTTTTGCATACATAAGATTCCAGGTTCAATCTTGGGCATCTCCAGTTAAAAAGATCAGGTAATAGGTAATGCAAAAGACCTCTCTGTGAGACCCTGCAGAGAAACTGCCAGTCAGAATATCCAATACTGACCTTGAAGTGTGAAGCCAGGTTCACCAAGTGGAACTTCCGCCTGTATGATCCCACTAGGCACTGACAGCATGGGTTTGTTGTATACATTTTATTATGCATATATACATTACGTTACTATATATTCCCAAATTTCATATTTATTTTTCAAAGAGTTAATCTCAAACAAGAAAAACAAATAACTGTTTTGAAGCCTGGCTTTCAGCGTCCTCTGCCACTTCAATACAATGCTAGTTGCAGTCTTATTGTCACTGTTTCAGTAATATCCCCCAATGAAACCTTTTTGTTAATTGTATCAGTGCACAGTTGTTGAACATGAAAAAAAAAGATGTTAGAAGATAATCTCAGCAATAATGGTGTGTGTGAGAGTAGATCCATACTGTATGTGCATGTTCTTTAATCATAAGAGGTACAGAGCCTTTTGCTCTATACTGTTTGCCACAGTTCTTCAAGACCCACTCAGGATTGGCGCAAAAGGCATTTGAAGTCTGGCAAACACCCAGTTCTTAAAGCAAGTACTCCTCTTGGGTCAGAATTATTTCATTAGGCTTGATTTGTAGTGACTGTCAAACTGGCAACAGAATTTTGCTGTCTGTACTTGCAACTTTGTTGGGCAGTGTAGGAAAAAATTCTTAAATTACTGAAAAATAATGCCAAGACTACTTTTAATGTAAAACAGCATTTCTGCGTGGGTGTGGTTTGCAAAATATTTGGTGTTCACAGCAGTGCTTGGTGAGACATTATGGAACCTTCTCTAATGTGAAGAGTTTCCAAAGCAATCTATGGTACAAACAATTTATACTGGTATTAGCAAGCATATGCTGGATAAAAGCACATGGTTGGACTGGAAATGCTGCACTCAAGAGCATCGACAACTCATAATTTCTCACTTCATCATAGCCTGAACACCGACTAAGGTTATATGATGGCAATTACTTGTCTTGAATCAAAGGGTCTATGTGCCATCAGAAAAAACTCAGTCTAGACACTGCATATGTATAGGTAGCAGATGGTATTGTTATGTTCAATGGCTTTACTTTTGTCTACCTTCCATTGTTGTTACTATATATCTTTTATTACTGTTTCTCCAATGTCACTGCCATTAATTCCCATTTTCTCATGTGATGGATATTTATCACAAACATATACAGCCTACCAGTTGCTTTATGGATTATTACTATCTTGTCGCATTCTTGAAGGAATGAGGCTGTGGTCACGCACACTAAATAATCCACTTTTGATCCACTTTCAATGCACTTTCCAACTGGATTTTGCCAGTTCACACAGTAAAACCCAGTTGGAAAGTGCACTGAAAGTGGATTGAAAGTGGGTTATTCAGTGTCTGTGACTGCAGCCTGATATTGCTTTTCTTTTCATATTGTGCGTGATGATACAATTACAAAACTATACAGTGCTTCCCTTGCCGGATAAGATTATGATGATCATGTTTGTTTCAGCCATAATTCCAAGTTAATTTTGGTCACACAAGAAGATTGACATTGCGCTCTCTCAACTCACACGTCTGGAAAAGGCATCAGAAACTTGGCAGCACCTTATAATTAATGACTTATCTCATCATTGAATCTTACTTGATGTACAGTTTTTTAAAGCTTTTTTTTGTCGTTCAACTTTTGTTGTCAGCATTTAATAAATATAGAGTTCTGTAGTAGGATACATCTGAAGAAGCTGATTGATGTCCACTGTAGTGACTTAATTCATGTGCTTTAAGTACTCTGAGAAACATTGGATGAGTACCTATTATTGCAAGAATAATATAGAAAAGAGATGTTAAGTGCGAGTGAAAACTCCACAAAGGCTTAGTGGTAGTATTAATGTAACATTCTTCATATGTTAACCTGTATACAGATTTTCTGTTCTGTAACTATCAATTGTACCTTATGCTATCGATCTATTGGACTACTGTCTAACTGGAAAGTGAGTGTCAGTTGGCCAGTCAAGCCTCCCTGAGCTGACAAGATGTGTTCTTTTTAACAAGGAGTCTATTTTAATTTGTGGTCACTTTCCCATGTGAAACTTGTAAAAGTACAGTCCCTATGTGAGAAGTGTACTACCTTATTACGCATGCTGCCAACAAGGTCTTACCCACCTATTCCAGCTGAGCTTTATTCCAAGTATGTGTTCTTGGTTTCCTTGCAGATTTGTCCTGCAAAGTGCTTGGTGGTGGTGCTCAGTCCTGCCATGCTGAGATTACAGGGGTCGTACGGAGGGTCATTCATAGGTGCCTCTCCCCCCCCCCCCCTGAAACTGTTGAGGAATGGGGCATGATGGTAGAGCAAAGTAGTCATATGCTAGCTGAAGCAGTATTATTTTCACCCATTTCTCTAACCTGTTCCCTCACCTTGCCAAGCTCCACCCTCCTAGTCATATCTTGGTACTAGATTATTTAAATAAAAGTTTGACAGTGCTGCTAGCAGTTGTGAATGAGGCTGCTACAGTAAGAGCACAGGAAAAACACTGGAGATTGTTATATATATGCAAAATCCTGTTGCAAAGTCTGTGAGATGGTAGCCATGTAACAAGGCCTTGAAAGCAGAGTTCTCAAAACTTTTGTATGGCCACAGCTGAATAACTGTGTGTACCACCAGTGTAGAGACAATTTGTAAATAAGTCACTACAACTTATTCCAAAAAGGAATGTATGCTTCCTTGGCCAGTTTAAAAGAGAAGAAACTCTGAACAATTGCTGTCGTAATTATGATACTTCCGCATATACTAACTATGCTAATTATTTTTAAACTTTGCACTGCCTGTTAACTGCCTCGGGTGTATTTTGCTGATCACATGGAACTTTAGCCTGTGTATCCTAGCTACTTGAAAGACATATAACAGTTGGATCATAATATCTCCCTTTGTGACACAGTCTAGTCTATTTGGCAGCATTTGTCTCATTTAAAAGAATCAGATTTGCCATGTAGATGTTTAAAAAGTTAAAACATGTAATGTTAGCTATGTTACCAAAAGAACATGATGCTAGATCCAAAAATGCTCTTTTGCTGCCATAGTGGCAGTAATACTGGTGGAATGACACTTCTAGTGGTAGTAGTGGATGGTGATTTTGCCGATTTCCTCCTTTCCATCCAGTGCAGACAAATATTGTGTTTAGGCCCATTTGTCAGGCATAGGAAGAAAGTGAATGACTTCTCAGTTCATACGACCACTGCTCTTTCTGCCAACTCCAGAGTCTTGTCTGCTAATGCTATCCATACTAAATCATTTTTTCCAAGGGAATGGGGTGATTATATAGCCAGCTTGTCATTCCTTTTGTTTTGTGTTGGTTCTTGCATATGATGAGTTTCTAACTGTATCCCATAACCTGAGGTAGATCTGCCATATTTTTATCCAGCCTTTCCCATGGTGTACATGCTTCACAATCTACCCTCTTTCACTTTAGCCTTACACAACCATGAGGTAGTTTAGGCTGAGAGAGCGTGACCAGGCCAAGGTCACCTAGTGATCTGATCAGAATGAGAGTTTGAAACTGGGTATCCCCAAGTTTTGTCAGATACTCTTTAATGACTGCATCGCATTGGCTCTTCTTACCTAAAGACAAACATGAAGTATGAAAACTGGTAGAAAACTACTCATGATAGGAAATGGATTGCACATTGCAACTACAGATGCGCAAAAAACTCTTCCTGCAGGCTCTCAGGCTAAAAGGGTAACAAAGTGCATTATCTCGTATAGTAGTTTAAACAAAGTGTGTACTTAACCTTTCCCTCACCCACTACTTTTTCTTTCAGACCCTCCCTCAACACATTTTTTTTCCTGTAGAGTTCTAGTTCCACATTTATAAGGATAAGACTACAATCTGGAACCCCCATGTCTTTTCTTAATTACTCCTTCCTCAAGCAGTTTTTTCTCTAACAAAGGCAACCATTGTAGAAGGTGTTGGGGTGTTCCTTGCAAGCATTTTCATGAAATATTTCACTCCTCCTTGATGCCTAACATTGGCCCATTTTAACTAGGTTCCTGATATACAAAATATCATTGGAAGATGGCAGAACCACCCCCCTTGTGTGCCCTGAACATGAATGCATGCTAAATTTGTATATTGTCTACTGATTCAGTGCAGCATGCATCTTAATTTGGGTAAGCCTCAAGCATTTGCAAGATGGAAAACCAAACTAAGAATGACAAACTAGTTATCTTTTAATATATCATGCTTAGAATTAATTTTGGAATAAAGCTTTTCTGCTGGTCTAGCATATGCAATGGCCCTTGCCTTATTTGTGTCAAATAATGCAAACTATTCAGGAATTGCTAGTAAACCAGAATTTACTTGTGAGGAGCAGTAAACTATTTTCTCAATTTTCTTGAATAAAAATACTTGAAACAAACAATTGCTGCCTGATACACTGGTCATATGGTCATATGAAAAGGATGTAGTTCAGAAGAATTGGATGGTATACTGTAGCAGACCCCAGGATGTCAGATTACTTGGTTGCTTAATCGAAGATTTTCCTGACCTCGCTTTGATGTATATTTGTGCATGCTTAAGGGCGCTGAAGTAAATTTTACTATGCTGGATCGTAGCCCCTGGGTGTCTACATGGAAGTGGGTAACTATTCAAACAGGTGGCAAGCAGCAGATTTACCAGTCCAGAACAACTACATGTGTTAGGTGGGTGCCTTCTCATCTTATTTTCCTGCATACATTGGCTTTCACACACATACTCTAGAAGCTGGGAAACGTTCTAAGTGGCAGAATACTTCTGTACATTGATCTTTCCTAGCAAATAGTTTTTAACACGGGCTGTGTAGATAATTTACCCTCAAATTGTAAACGTTCCCTTTGTTTTCAGCAAGTGAAAGATGCATCTTCACTTATTAATGTTTATTTTTCAATGACAGATTGTGAAATCATTCTCCAAAGTATTTCTCCATATTTTTAGATTACTGAAGCTTGTATACATTTACACACTGTCCAATCTTAACTTCTGGGAAGGAGACAACAGACTTTGGTTGGCTTCCATGAACTTTTGATATAGGAGGATGTAATATACCAGCACTTACTCTATGCAAACTCTGTTGGAATGTGTGCCCCTAGGCAAATCCCATGTAATTTTGGGAGGCTTGTACTGGAAATACTTGTGGTAGGTGTAGACTAATAAACACACACAAAAAGTGGTATGGTACACTAAAAATTATTCTTATTGGAGTCCCACTAATTTCAGTGGGAGAGATCACAATTTTAACTTTCTCCCATTGAACTTAGTGGGATTTAGTGTTTAACTTTGGTTAGATTGGAGCAAATGTTTGTATTTGGGGCTTGGTTACAGAATTTTGAAGAATTTGCTTTTCCCTCCCTCATACCAAGATCAGCAACAGCCTATTGTATGAAAGCCAAAAAATGTTCATATACATTTTAAAAATTCGATTACTATTACTTCAGTACTGTTAATGGAACAGACTTTAAAATGGTAATGTAGTTGTGTCATAGTTACATTACACAAATGTGGAAATCTAATAATTTTTACCATGTTTAAAGCTCTTTGTTTATGGATAAATGGCATTTTCTAAGTTTATGTAAATTTATATTAACTTGTGACAATAGCTGATATTTGGAAAAAATAGTTTTTACTGTTGCCATAATCTAGAAATTAACATCAGAATAAAACATCATAACATTTCATCTTAATTTTGTTTTGGATTTCTTTTTCTTGGTAAAGTCATTCTTAAACTATTACAGATACATCCTTACTTAGCAGGACAATACTAGCTACTGATAAAAGTGTGTGCAAAATAAACTCTACATTCCTAATATGTATATGCTGTTTTAAGGCAGGTCTTTTCATATACCACTTCTGTACTACAGAGTGCCAAAATATAGACTTGTCCCAATAAACGGGTTAAGATGGTTTAAACATTCAGTATCTTGAAGGCTGGCTGGGTTCATGCTGACAATCACGGTTGATGCAATTTACTTCAGTCTGCAAAGTAAAAAGCAAACATACTTCAACTAAGTAGAGATGGCATCTAAACTGTAGTAGATAGTTCACATAGAAGGTGTATGTTAGCCTGTGCTTTATAAAACTGAACTTTCAGAGAAAATTCAAAGTCAAATAGTGAAATTCAGCTACTTTGAATAAAACTTTACTGGTCTTAAAGGTACCACTGAACTTTAACTTTGTTCTATAGGCTATATAGCATGACTGAACTTAAATGAAGTGTAACTTTACGTTCATAGGTCATAGATGTATTTAGTATGTATTTGTTAAGCTATGTTTTAGTGTATGTGGGAAGGAGAACAGAGAAGGGTAGTATAGCTCAGCAAAATTAAACAAAACAATCTGTCCTATGTGACGTGGAAAACAAACTGCTTCACACCGTATCTAATTCTGAACTGGGCCACAAAGCTGGATTAATAGATGCACAAAATGGAGCTAGAGACAGAGAGGATTTTTCTACAAACCATTGTATTCTATGGGGCCCTTCTTGCTTTGCACCTCCCCTGCCTGCCTTGGCAGGCCAGCTGGGGAAGGGAAGGGGAGGCTTTTGAAGATGCCCCCCCTTTTGCTTCCCTTTCTGACACACTTCTGGTGATGTCAGGGGGTGTGGCATATGCTAATGAGTTATGCTAATGATAAAAGGGTTGGAACACTTTCCCTATGAAGAAAGGTTGAAGCACTTGGGGCTCTTTAGCTTGGAGAAACGCGATGGCTGAGGGGTGACATGATGGCTGAGGGGTGATAAGATTACGCATGAGATAGAGCAGGTAGAGAAAGAAGTCCTTTTCTCCCTTTCTCACAATACAAGAACTCGTGGGCATTCTATGAAATTGCTGAGCAGTCGGGTTAGAACAGGTAAAAGGAAGTACTTCTTCACCCAAAGAGTGATTAACACGTGGAATTCACTGCCACAGGAGGTGGCGGCGGCTACAAGCATGGATGGCTTCAAGAGGGAATTAGATAAACATGGAGCAGAAGTCCATCAGTGGCTATTAGCCAAAAAGTGTAGATAGGAACTCTCAGTCTGGGGCAAGTGATGCTCTATTCTTGGTGCTTGGGGGGGGGGCAACAGTGGGAGGGCTTCCTGCCCCCACTGCTGGACCTCCTGAGGGCACCTGGTGTTTTTGGCCACCGTGTGACACAGAGTGTTGGACTGGATGGGCCACTGGCCTGATCCAACATTGGCTTCTCTTATGTTCTTATGCTAGTAGGTATGCTAATGAGCTCCTGCACCTCTTTTTCTACAAAATGACTCCTGGGTATAAGTGCACCTAATGTCGCGTATGACCAGTCACTTCAGTTGTATAATTACACTCTAGGACATCTAAATCATTCAGGTGAAAAAAACCCACGGAAATTGGATAGCCTTACATTAGGGAATTTAAAGTGAATTTAAATAATCGGATAAGTGGGGGGAAAGAAGAATTGTGGCACTTTAAGAATTAGCAGATTTATTGTAGCATAAGTTTTCGTGGTGGACTAGAGCCATTTATCAGATATGTAAAACACTCAGCATATAGATACAAATGCACAGATAAATTACGAAAGTCGAGTTACAACACCATGTTGCCCTGTTGTTAGCCATCCAGAGGAACTGGTTGGCCAATGTGTGAGACAGGATGCTGGACTAGATGGACAACTGCAGGGCTTTTCTTATGTTCTTATGAAGTATATTAGGCTGAAAGTATGTGACTGGCCCAAAATCACCCAGTGACCTTCCACTGCAAGATGGGGATTTGAACCTGGGTCTCCCAGACTGTATTCTGAAGCTCTGAAACTGCTGCAACACACTGGCTTTTATAGGGTGGCTGCTGTTGAACAGTAGCAAGCAGCTAGACCCAGTTAAGTCATAGAAGTCAGGTGGTATCAAGTCAACCACAGGCTGCTTCTGGGCCTAAGGTTGCCAACCTCCAGGTGGGACCTGGAGACCTTCTAGAATTATAACTGAACTCCAGGCGACAGAGATCTGTCCCCCTGGAGAACATAACTGATTTGGAGGGTGGACTCTGTGGCATTATGTTCAGCTGAGGTCTCTCCCCTCCCCAAACCCTGCCCTCCTCAGACTCCACCACAAAATTTCCAGGAATTTTCTATCCTGGAGCTGGCAACCCTAGTAAGGTCTGGCCCCCAAGGTGCCCTCCCTCACAGCCAGAATAGGCATGGAAAGGGCTCTACACCCTTCTCTTGCCTTTTACTGACAGAACCAAGCCTTTGAAAGCTGTAGTTGCCTAGCAACAGCCACTGAGAGAATCTGTTGCTTAAAGCTATAGGCGCTCCTTTTTTCCTTTGGTTTTTTTTTAAAAACTCAATTTATTTATTTATTTTAGATTTTGCATTTTTCTGCAAACCTGGAGCTGCTCCAGTCACCAGATTTAAATATCCAAAGATTTGTCCGACTTCACTATTAGTATATAGATTTGCAAAATGTGAAGCAAGTTTATATGCAGAAGAACAGAACAGAAAATTGAATGATTGGAAGAAATTTATTTATGCAATGCTTACATCTCACTTTCATGAGCAACAGTGCCATTTGAAGCAGAGTTAAGCCTATCTAAGTCAGTTCAAGTCAGATGGAACTGCAAATTGCATGGTGGTTCATAATAACAAAACCACCATAAAATGAAATGTGTGGCTCAGATAAAACAGAAATAATATAAACTCAGATCAAATCAGGTAGTGGGGAAACAAATGAAAAGCTTGAGAAAATGAAGTCTTTGCCTGGACTTTAAAGTTTGTACATTCAGTACCAAGTGAGCCTCATTGAGGAGAGAATTCAACAGCAGAAAGAGAAGAAGAAGAGGAGAGACTGGATTTATACCCTACCCTTCACTACCGAAGGGAGTCTCAGAGCAGCTTACAAACTCCTTTCCGTTTCCCTCCCCACAACAGACACCCTGTGAGGTAGGTGGGGCTGAGGGAGCTCTGAGACAACTTTCCTTGAGAGAACAGCTGGTACAGAGCTATGGCTTGCCCAAGGTCATCCAGCAGGTGTGTTAGCCAGCAAGGCACTTTTCTGTGCTCTTATGGATTTTTATATCCATAAGTTTGAACTCTGTGTTGCCAGCAGTGGTAGGGTCTTGCGCTTTCTTCTTGAAATAGGAGCCAGCTCCAGCCCAAGCCAGGAGGCTGACACCCCAAACAGTTCACCCAAGACAAAGATAAGGGATTCCTCTTGCCATGAGGTTTCCTTATGTCAAACATCCGCTGGCTAACCCCCACTCCCCCACTATACATCTGGATAGTTATGCTAACTATACTGCCTAGCAACTAATGTGCCAGCCATCAGATACTTGGCTAAAACCATCAACTAACAATAGGTATGGCCAGGTAAGTCATCGGACCCCAAACTCAGTGTCTGTTTCCTGGTGAGGTCATACTCTTGCAACACTGACCAAACCCCTGGACCTCCTCCCTTTGTTCATCTTTAACCTATAGCAAGGTCCAACAGGGACGGACCGCCTAGTAGGAGTGTTAGTGGGTTGTGGTCTGCAAAACCCGCCCCAAGACCCCCAATAAAAGTCCAAACCGAGAGTCACTCGGTCTCTTGAGCCGTCGCCCTCTATCTTACCTATTGACCCTTCAGTCCAGCTTTCTGTCCCCAATCCTTGCCTCCATCTTTGAACCCCTTTTTCTCTCTCTGGACTCGCGATCCAGGAGAACCACGTGGTCTTGCCGGTTCAAGCCTCGTGGCCCCATAGCTTTATACCTTTCTTCCCCTCCATCCAATTCATCTTGACATCGGACAACGCATCTAAGGTAACGTGCTTTCCCCACCAACGAAACCTGCTCATGCAAAAGTGCTATTTTCTCTCTTTATTTTATTAGACCTGTAAGAGTGTGTGTGTGATTACGATTTTTGTATGCTTGATTACATGATCCAGTAAACAACATTGAACTTGGAAGCTGCCTCACGTGCCTCTTTCCTTGAGATCTCCCGGGAGGGGTGGGACCCTGGTATAGTTGGCAAGAACCCGTGTATTTTGCTGATTGCTAAACTTAAATTAAAGCAATTCGGCTAACAGGTGCAAGTGGAGGAGCGGGGAATCAAACCCGGTTCTCCCAGATTAGAGTCCATGCACTTAACCACTACACCAAATAGAAAGGATTCTGTTCTAGTGCTTATCATACTTCAGATGATAGGGGCATATAGAGAAAGGCTTCTTAAGGATGATCTCAATTGGCAGGCAGGGCTGTAATGTATAGACAGCAGCAATAATTCCTCACCTCTCAGTTCTATAAAGAAGAAAAGGCTTGAGCTTCAGACCAAAAAACTTCTTGTTTATATTCTCGCGTCTTTGTTGGAAGATTGTGAAATCAGATCAAACACAGGTGAGTACATGACACTTTCTCTATGCACTGTGCTGGCTGCTAGTAGGAGAAACCACAATGGGGGGGGGGGGGAAGTGTCCTGCTTTAATTTTGATTTGCCAATTTAACATCCTTTTTCTTCACAAATTATACAAGTCTGTATTTCATAAAAACCAGAGTCTGATGGCACTTGAATGACAGACAGAATTATATTCCAGTTTAAGTTTTTGTGCCCACTTCAAAATGCCTCTAAAGAAGCTGCTGCCAATTGATAAAAACTTATTCTGATATAAAACTGTATTAAGATTTTAAAATGCCACAACTGTTGTTTTTTTTTGTTACTACAGACTAATAGGCTACTCACTCTGGAATATTTCATAACAAGTTTTCTCCTCATGGGCTCTTTCATGTTGAAGACTATACTTGGGGGAGGGGTTTTGTTAAGAACAAATAATGCTGAAGAAAAAGACTACATTAAACAGCTTTCATTAGGCACACTATTAGATTTACAGCATACTTGTGGAGGCAGAACAAATAGTAACATATAATCATATATATATAAGGAGAGGTGGGGAATAGACCAGCTAATACCTTTAACTGATAACCAGTGGAATAAGCTCCATAAAAATATGAGGAACATGTCAGCAAATGTAAGGGGAAATTAAACTCACGTGTTGGTGGTATTTGACACCAGACAGGTTAATGAAAATAATGTCTTCCACATCAAACATATGTTGGAGATGTAAAAGACATGGGCTCATTCATTCACATTAGTGTTGGATTACAGAAGTTCTTGGAATAAGAGTTACAGAGAGAAATTCTGCATATGAAAATATGAAAAGATCCTAGTGTAGCTCTTTTGAACATTATGCCCATTATGCTGAGAGGGATTTCAGATAACAAGATGTGGTTAATAGGATCACACAGCCAGTAGCTGTGGCAGATGGGGGAGGGTGGGATCAGATATTGAGAAATGGCTAAGGAAAGTTGTTGTCGTTCAGTCACACAGTCGAGTCCGACTCTTCGCGATCCCATGGACCACATCACTCCAGGCCCTCCTGTCTTCTGTCGTGTTCTGGAGTTTGATTAATTTCATGTTTGTTGCATCAATAACACTGTCTAACCATCTCATCCTTTGCCGTCCCCTTCTTCTTTGACCTTCAATCTTTCCCAGCAACAGGGTCTTCTCCAGTGAGTGCTCCCTTCTCATTTGGTGGCCAAAGTATTTGAGCTTCAGCATCTGGCCTATAGGGAACAGTCAGGGTTGATTTCTTATAGGATTGACTGATTTGATCTCCTTGCAGTCCAAGGGATTCTCGAGTCTTCTCCAGCACCATAATCCAAAAGAATCTATTCTTCGGCACTCGGCCTTCCTTATAGTCCAACTCTCGCAGCTATACATTACTACTGGGAATACCATGGCTTTGACCATACGGACTTCTATTGGCAGGGTGATGTCTCTGCTTTTTGTTATACTGTCTAGGTTTGCCATCGCTTTTTGTCCAAGGAGCAGGCATCTTTTAATTTCACAGCTGCAGTCACCATCTGCAGTGATCTTGGATCCCAGGAAGGTGAAGTCTGTCACTGCTTCCACGACTTCCCCTTCAATTTGCCAAGGAGTGATGGGACCGGATGCCACGATCTTAGTTTTTCTGATGTTGAGTTTCAAGCCAACTTTTGTGCTCTCCTCTTTTACCATCAGCAAGAGGTTCTAAGGAAAGTACACCATGTTAAATGGGGAAAATATCTGCATACAGGTAGTACTGGGATGGAAACAGGAGGAGAGGAGATTGGATTTATATCCCGCCCTTCACTCATTTAAGAGTCTCAGAGCGGCTTACAAACTCCTTTCCCCTCCCCTCCCCACAACAGACACCCTGTGAGGTAGGTGGGGCTGAGAGAACTCTTTCCCAAGCTGTCCTTGAGGGAACAGCTGGTACAGAGCTATGGCTTGCCCAAGGTCATCCAGCCAGGTGCAAGTGGAGGAGTGGGGAATCAAACCCGGTTCTCCCAGATTAGAGTCCGCACACTTAACCACTACACCAAACAGATATGCACAGGATAAATTTGTACAAGTCTGGTCTCCCTTCATTACTTTTGATATTGTGAGGAATTTCACACAGCCAATATATTCTGTTTCAGGAACTCTTCAGTAACTGTTTCTGTCAGGGATTTCACACAGAACCGTATTAGTACCAGTTCCCTAAAGGAACATATTGGCCCTTTCACACAGAAATGTGCGTCTCCCGTTGGGGAAGTGTTCCTGAGCCGGTTTACTCTGAAACCTCCTCCCAAGTGTTCTTCAGTTCTTGTACCAGTCCTGAAGCATTATGGGGTGCTGTGTGACATGTCCCCAAATTATAGGTTATATGCAGGGGTTTCAGGTTTTGAAATCCCGGGGGGGGGGGGGGCGGGGGCTCGTGTGCACGCAAAGTGTGTGCGCGCTCCAAAACGATGCCACCACCGCCTCTCTTCCCCCCCCCCCCGGCCACTCTTCCCTCCTTCCCTCTCCCTCCCGAGGCTCCAGGCGAATACCCAACATGATAGCGTCATCTGGAAGTGATGCCATCACACTGGGCACATTGCTGGGGTGATGCTCTGGCAATCGCCCCGAAACTCTATGGTGCCATAGAGTTTCAGGGCAATTGCTAGAGCATCGGCCCAGGAACGTGCCCAGCTTGATGGCATCACTTTCGGGTGATGCTATCACGTTGGGCATTCGCCCGGAGCCCCGGGAGCGAGAGGGAAGGAGGGAGGAGTGGGTACAGGGGAGCTGGGGGGGGGGGAAGAAAGAGGCTCTGGCGGTCGCGGCCAGCTGGCCGGCGGGCCTAGAAAGGGCCCGGGGAGGCAGGGGGGAGAGGCAGCGGCAGGTGCTCCATTTCGCCAGGGGGGGGGCTCAGTCCCCCCGGGAAATTTCGGGGGTGGCCCGAGCTCTTGAGCTCCCCCGTAGTTTACGCCTCTGGTTATATGTATTATGTAGATCCAGATGGGTAGCCATGTTAGTCTGTCTGTAGCTGCAGAAAAGAGCAAGAGTCCAGTAGCACCTTAAAAGTCTAACAACATAAATGGCAGGGGATGAGCTTTTGTGAGTCACTGCTCACTTCTTCAGATACTATATAGTCTCATGCATTATGTAGTCTCATGTATTAAATATTATGAAATAAACAGATCATTAAAAATATTTTTTAAACGCCACAACTGGTTTGTTGTCACTACAGTCTAATATGACTACCTGTTCTGGGATTTTTCATAATAGGTTTTCTCCTAATGGACTCTTTCGTGTTGAAGATTTTTTGTTTAAAAAGGGGTGTGGGTGTCAAAAAGAAACAATGCTGGAGAAAAACAGCTTTGACGAGGTAGGCCATTCGAATCGAGTAGGCCGACTCCAATAGAGCGTTTCTGCATGACGGGGCGCGCCTGGAAATCTCCCCGGGGCAAGCGCCTTACCGGCGGCCCCTGTCCCTGCTGTTTCAAAAGTGAGGCGGGCGTTGAGAGAGGAGCAAAGCCAAGGGGGCGGGCTTTGTTCTGGAGCCGAGGAAGCAACGCTGGATGAGGGAGAAGTGCTCCCCCCCGCCGCTTTTTTTTTTTTTTTTGTTCTCCCTTGGGTTGCCTCTTTGCCCCGCGTCGACTCGAAAAGGTGCAGGCAGCGGTGGGATTTCTATTGCTACCATTCAGCTTCCCCCTCTCGCTGATTTCTCCTTTTTTTCTGGGCTGGTGCAGCAGCCGCTCTCCAGACCAGCGACGAGGTCTCTGCAGGAAGAGAAAAGGGCGAGCAGCTTTGCTTCGCTTCGCTTTGTATGCAACTACGGAACTGCCATGTAGGGGCCCGAGAAGGAGCCGGAAAGCCACGGGTAAGGTGTCCGCGCAGCGGGAGGTCACGACGCTGGCATATAGGTCTTGCAGCAATTTGACCGGAGAGAGGAAAGGCTTTGCTTGAGGCAGGGGCGGGGCCGCGGCTGCCTGCCTGTCAAGCGCAAACGAAGAAGGGGGACTGGCTCCCCCCCCCCCCCCCCCGGTCCGAGTGGAGGGAAGTTTACAGCGATTGGAAAGCGGCCGGTTTTTTCCCAGACACAGAAAGGAAAACCCTTTCTGAAACTGTGGCGGACTGCTGCCCACAGAGGCTGCAGTTGTACTCGCCGGAAAGCCCCCAATCATGTGTTGGCCCGAGGAAAGTTTGAAAGATCCATACACCAGTTCTCCGCCCCGGCTGTGAGGGAGAGAAGGGGGGTTTCTCTCTCTCTGCCTTTTGTTGTGTACGTAGAAAACGTCTGTTCTGCTTCTTCCGGGAGGGCCCTTCTTAAGGACTAGCTGCTGAACGGGTTGGTCTCGAGAGGCGGAAAAGGGCACCTGCCTCAGGAAGGGGCTGCGAATCAGAGCCCCGCCTAAGGTAACCCGGCACCAGCCTTCCAAAAGAGTAAGCGCCGCGCGGTTAAAAAGGGCACTTTCCGTTCCGTTGGGAAAGAAAGCCGCCACAATGAATTAGTTTTGTCTTTTAAGATGCGGAGGCGCCCCTACAGGTTTTTCTCGTTTGCCCTTATAGTAAACCTTTTGATGGGAGGAAAGGAGATGAAAGGCCACTGGGGTGTTCAAAGGACCGCCTGACTAGTATAACAGCTACAGCGCTGAGAATAAACTCTGTTGAACTTGGTGGAATTGACTCCCAATAATTTTTCAGATTATAAAGTTTCACTTTAGTGTAGTGCCTTATTGCCACAGGGGCTTTTATTATTTAATTGTTTGGTTTGGTTTATATGCCACCCTCCCCCCAAGCAGGCTCAGGGCGGTTTAAAGCTAGTCTCCTTTTGTTTGGATAATGTTGGCCTTAGCTGGCCAAATGCATTGCTGTGGGGGCTGTAATGGCCCTTTGTGCAACTCACCAGGAACCTGTTGGTAGTAGTGTGGGTTTCCAAGGAGCTGAGGTTAATGAATAATGGCTTAGATTAAAAAATTAGTATATGTGGTATGGAGTTTGATGATTTCACCAGTTCTGTATGGTGGTACCAAAATTGTAGCTTTTTTTCCTGTGAAGGTTTGCTTTAAGAACATAAGAGAAACCAATATTGGATTAGGCCAATGGCCCATCCAGTCCAACACTCTGTCACACAGTGGCCAAAAGGTGCCATCAGGAGGTCCAGCAGTGGGGCCAGGACACTAGAAGCCCTCCCACTGTAACCCCCCCCCAAGCACTCAGAATACAGAGCGCCACTTGCCCCAGACTGAGAGATTCTATCTATACCTTGTGGCTAATAGCCACTGATGGATCTCTGCTCCATATGTTTATCTAATTCCCTCTTGAAGCCGTCCACACTTGTAGCCGCCGCCACCTCCTGTGGCAGTGAATTCCCTGTGTTAATCACTCTTTGGGTGAAGAAGTACTTCCTTTTATCTGTTCTAACCTGACTGCTCAGCAATTTAATTGATGCTCTTCAGGTGTCAGCTTCTATTTCAGAATGCTTCATGTTGACATTGTTGCTATGGTTGGTGCTTATGATTTTCTTTTACTTTTTTATGGGCTCTTTTGTGATTGGAAATTGTGTGTTTTTAATTTACTGTGATTTTAATGTATGTTTGATAGCTGCCTTGTAGGTCCCTAGGGTGGAGAGGTGAAATGGAAGTATTGTAATTGGAAAGTTGCGTTCATACAACCCAGTTGGATTATGATAATGATAGCATTAAAGTCATCATCATGGGTCTTCAGTTACATACTTACAACATACCAGCAGATAAGGTTGTGTTTCATCCCTAGTTCTTCATGTCTGGTATAAAACCAGTGTGATATAGTGGTTATAGTGTCAGACTGCCCTGACCTGGATAGCCCAATCCCATCAGATATCGGAAGCTAAGCAGGGTCCCTGGCTAGTATTTGGATGGGTGACCTCCAAGGAATACCATGGGCTGCACAAGCAGTCAATGGCAAGAAACCTCTGAAATGTTTCTTGTCTTAAAAACAAGTCTAGCTCACGTCCTAGTGGTGCATAAGGCTAAAAGAGCTAGAACTTCTGGCTGCCAGACAAACTTAGGATCTCCTGGCTAAACTACACATACTGCCATATGATAATAATTAATTATTATTAGTGTCAGACTAGGATCTTGAAGACCCATGTTCAAATCCTCACCCTGGAAGCTTGCTGTGTGACCAGAGGGATGGTTATGGACACTCAGCCTAACCTATTTTATAAGGTTGTTTTGAGGAGAAAATGTAAGAGAAGATGATGTAAGCTGCTTAAAGCAGAGGTGTCAAACTCATTTGTTACGAGGACCGGATCTGACATAAATGTCACTTTGTTGGGCCAGGCCATGAGTGCCATAAAATCCAATGGCAGTTACTGGAGATATAAACTTTGCAAAGGACAGCAGCTGGTAAGCTCTGAATTGGTTGTCCTCACCATGAGACCCTATGGGCTAGAGGGGGGGATGCAAAGGGAAACCCACATAGGTGGACAGGAGAGCCAGCTGTGCAGTGCTGGACAGATGCCCCTGCACTGTCAGGGGGGGCAAGCCCTTCCCCAATCTGATTCTGCTGGCAGGCCCCAGGGGAAAAACATAAAGTGGCTGGGCATTGCAAGCTCACCCCCCCCCCCCCCCCCGGAGCTGCCAGAGAAAGGGACTGAGAAGATGTTGAACTAACCCTCCTGTCTGTGGAAGCATGGGGGGTGGCGGCCCAGGCACGAGGCTACATGCATGGCAGGACCCAGGTTAAGTGAAGCTGGAGATGCCTGTGTGGCAGCTGCCACCTCTGGCCAAGGCCACTATGCAATCCATGGAGGGACCATGCCAGGGGTTCAAGCTAGACAACACTGGCAAGCCTGCTACCCCAATGTGGCGGCAGTTGCCCCAGGCCGAAGGCTGCCGCATCATCCAGTGGGGGGGGGGGAGCAGGCACCATGTGCACATGTTAGCAGATGTGGCTCCCATGACACACAAAAAGGGATAACTCTTTCTATATTGTGCTGTTCACGCATTCTATATGCACGAATGCTGCAACATTCTTGGTGGCCTGGGGCATCCTTAAAATAAGATATGAGGAATCCTCAAAAAGGTATATGAAGTAATTAAATATGAGTGTTAGTTGGGTTGGTTATTTCCAAGGAAGCTAGTGTAATGAAACATATATTTTGGCTTTAAAGTATCTGGAGTGTGATCGTAAGGTATTGTGAAAGTTTTGTTTTGTTTTATCTTAAGTAATTTACTTACAAAGTTAGCTTGTACTGGCACATCGTTCCACTTGGAAACAGGTTTAAAGTTTACATCCATGCCCGCATTGATAGTTCTGTCATCTATTTATGATAACACAACTTGTTCTGACTGATAGTGGGTGTGGCAGGTATACTTTTTCAATGATATTAGGTGGAGCAGTGTCTTGTAATCTGATTAAGTAGGTCTGTAACGACATGTGCAGTATTTTCTAACTGAAGTGACAAGTGAATGTTTTGGAAGACATGCTTAGTTGCCAGGATTCTTATTTGCTACTGCCGCTACTACATGCACATATCCAAGGGAGAGTCTTTAAGTTCCAGTTAGAGGAATACTCTAAGATTTGATGAAACAACATATGTTGTACAGCATTTTCAGACATCCACTGCCAATTACTTCAGGTTATAGTACTGGTTTTCTAATAAAAGAATGTGCAAGACTGAATCTGTGTTACATGGGTTTGTTGCTCATTCTAAGTTGGAACTTTTTCAAATTATGTGTAAAATGTAGTAGTAACCTTATTGTGGCAGCCCACTAGCATGCAATTCTAGAGTGCAAATCAAGTACTGGATGCCTACAACAAGTGTAGAAAAATAGATGACAATGCTGGCATCTATATAGTACTCTAGTCTCAGTGATCACTTTTGGGAGATTTAGGGACACTCTTGATTAGAAGATTTCTGACCTATTATAAACTGATGGCTGATATTTTTCTCTTGATTGAACTTGTTTACCTCTTTCACATGCAACAGCACAATCAAGTGACAGATACTTCCACAGATTAACCTGTGGTGGCTTGTATGCTTTGAATTCCTATGCTATGATCAGTACTGGAAGTTTACTTTTATGGTACTGGAAGCTTGAATGGTCTCCTTCTGAGTAACAGTGGGTTAGGGATCTGTTGGTTGTAGCTGATAAGAAAAAAAGTTCTTATTACATCGGGTGTTTTGTAAGAATTTGGTTATTAGAGGAGTTTCTTCGTAACTCTCCCCCTCCCATGTACAGTTTGCCTTACTGAAAATGACCAGCAGGGGAAAAGATATGTAGACAGGTACACATGTATTTTCTGTCTCTTTTACATACTAGGACTTAAAGGAAGCAAAATATAAATGTATCACACTCTTCTGCTGTACAAAGTGGAGAGAGCGTTCTCTTTATAGGTAGTTTGATTATATCAGAGGTTAAGACACTGAGCTACAGACTGGAAGGTCTGTAGTTTGGCAGTTCGAGACCCTAGTGCCACGTGACAGAGTGAGCTCCCGTGTCTGGCCCCAGCTCCTGCCAACCTAGCAGTTCGAAAGCAAGAAATTGCAAGTAGATAAATAGGTACCACTTTGGTGGGAAGGTAACAGCATTCCATGCGCCTCGGCATTTAGTCATGCCAGCCACGTGACCACAGAAACTTCCTCAGACAGTGCTGGCTCTTTGGCTTGGAAACAGAGATGAGCACTACCCTCTAGAGTTGGATTCGACTGGCTTTCGCACAAGGGAAACCTTTACCTTTACCTGACTTGATGGTGAACAATCGGGGCTTGACTTATTTACAACATCTTTCTCAAAACAGACTCAAGGTGGATTACAAAGATATTTAAAACTATTAAATAGCAATAAAACATACATTCAAACAAGATGAAAGACAGCATGCAGGTTTGCACAAAGGCCTTCCCTAACATTTTCTTTTGCACAGTGTGTAGAAGGACAGAAGTCTGAGAGCATTCCTAACTTATTCTGGTAAAGTTGTTCCACCAAGTAGGCGCTTCAAATGAGAAGGCCCAAGCGAGGCTGTAACAGATTTCAAATCTGCAGTAGAGGACTCTTAAGGGGCTCTACCCAGATGAGTGGAGCTGGTGCAGAGGAGTGTATTTTGAGAGGTTATCCTGCTGATATGTGGATCCCAAGCCTCGAAGGGTTTTAGCGGTAATAGCACCTTAAACTGAACAAGAAACGAATCAGCACCCAATGATGTGATCATAAATCTGGTGGTAACACTTTCCCTTGCTGTATGGTGTAGTGGTTACAGTGTTGGACTAGGATCTGTGAGACCCAGGTTCAAATCCCTATTTTGCTTTGTTAGCTTGATGGGTGACTTTGGGCCAATCACATAGTCTCAGCCTAACCTGCCTCACAGGGATGTTGTGAGGGTCAAATGGTGGAGAGGAGAATGACACAAGCTGCTATGGGTCTCCATGGGGGAGAAAGGCGGGATATACATGAAATAAATAAGCAGTCTGTGGCATTTTGTATTAGCTGAAGCTTTTGAATTGTCTTCAAATGTGTTACAATAGTTTTAAGATTAGTGTGGCGTGGCTCATATCCGTGTAGCCAGATTGGTTGAGTCAAGTTAGGGTGCAAATGAAGATGGAAGGCATTTTTAAAAGCTTAATTCACCTGTTTCTGCATTAGCACTTCTAATTTGGGTAAAACCCCAGACTCAGCAAATATATCCCATCAGACTTGGGGAGTACAGTACCTTCCAAGACCTCAGCCTTACCAGTCAGCATCAACTCCTGTCTTGTTAGGATTAAATTTCAATTCATTTGCTTTTTGCCACCTGACTATGGAACTGAGCCAGGACAGTCATATCAGCATCAAGTGGCTTAAATAAAGAAATATGTAGCTGGGTGTTTTTGGCACGCAGTACAAAAATCACGAACTCTTCATGGGCCTTACATACAAATTAAAAAGCATAGGTGACAAAACTGAACCCTTTGGACCCCCATTAATGGCTCCTAATGAACTCCTGCCCTGACCTGTGTCGCAGTCAGACATGTATTTTGATCTGTCTTGGTTTCAAATCCCTGACAGATTAAAAATGCATGATCAGACATCAACATCTGCCTACCATTCTGGAGGAGTCGATATCCTGTGCATCTCATCTTGAAATGGATTAATTAGACATTGGGTAAAGTCTGGTTCAGACAATTGTTCGTGGCTTCGGCATGCCTCTCCAGACGTCTGATCACTCCATCGCTCAATCAAGCTGTTGGGGATGTCTGATCGTTCCTCTCCGGTTTCAGGCTTTTTTTTTTTAAGGCAGTTAGCCTTAACTGCATATTTAAATGATGGCTCGCCCAACTGTTTGGTCTAACACAAATCCCCCCTTGTTTTTCTGCTTGTCTATAAAATCAATATAAAAAGCCCTCTCAGTTCCGATTGCCAGGGTGGATTCTAGGATAAAGTAGTCCCTCGCATTGTGCTGCCTATCGGTGCCCAAGATTTCAACTTTTCCCTTCCCCTGACATATCCCAACAGTTGTTCTCAAGCGCAAAACCAAAAAAAACATGGCGGGTGTGAGAGGAGTTTCCTGGAGGTGCATGCACTATTCATGGAATTTTTTTAATAGGCAGAAGGCGTCTGACCCAATGTGTAGTGAACGCATGGTGAGTCAGGTTGGAGGCAGAATGTGTGATCGAAAAATCTCCATCACAAGGAGACACAGATAAATTAGAGGTGTCTCCAAATCCCGTTAAGCCTGCTTTCTGATCACAACCCTGGATAGGCCTACCTAGCCAATCTCAGTAGCTAAGCAAGGCTGGCCTTGGTCAGTATTTGGTCACAGTGCAGAGATAAGCAATGGCAAACCACTCTGAATATCCCTTGCCTTGAAAACCCCATAAGTCAGCTCTGACTTGATGACCAGAAGAAGAAAAAAGGCTCCTACCTATTTTACGCTCTGTGGCATGCAATGTCTACTTAACTATAGAGGACTCGTCTTGAATAAATACGCCTTGTGGAGTTCCTGTTTGGATCCATTTTGTACTCTTAGTAGCAGTAAGACTACAAACGAGCGAATTGTAGTCAGTTGAGAGTTGGCTTTAGGATGTTGTGGGGGATGATCAATTTAACCAGATTTACCTTTGCTACAACATGAGATTCATTTAGAGGGCAAAATATTTTGCTGTATTGGTCTCATCTGTTACGTTTGTGTGATTTTAGGTGGTTTTACTAAGCAAAATGTTATAGCAATCTTTGTAACAGGTTCTCAGGTGTATGACCACAGATGAAGAGGTTCCAGTGGTAACATTCTACTAAAAATGAAATGTAGATATGCCCATAATTATGCAAATTGCTTTTCATAAATAACTTAATACTTTTGTTCTCTTTGCTGTACTAAATATTCTGAACAATTAGGGGTACTCTGAGACTACAACAGATAACTGAACTACTTAGGCAAGGATTTTGGAACAGCTGACATATTAACAAGAACAGAAAGTGCATGTGTCAGGGCCAGGGAGGTCAGGAAACAGCTGGTCCAGTGTAAATAGTGGAAACTGTTAGTATCAGAGGCAGTGGCTTATCAATGAGATACTTGTTTGAAAAATAGCTGTGCCTAACCATTTTGTGGAAAATTCTGACAATGGCTTTCCTCGTGTACATTTGTAAGCCTTTCAGCAGCATTAAGATACTGGTGTGTTATGTTTAGGGTTGTTACTTCTCTCTTTTTTCCCCTGGCTCCACTCTTCTGTCAGAAGTTCCTTTTCTTTCAGTTAATGGCGGTTCTTCACTCTGTTGGGAGTTCCATTGGATTCTGTTCTTGGATCTTTTTCATCTGCTTCCTTCGGTTGGTGTTTGTTGTGTAAGATAATGTTGTGTAAAGAACTGGCAGCCTTGCGGTGCAGTCCTGACCAGAATTGCAGACATCTAAGCCTACCAACGCCAAGAGACTTAGAAGGGTCTGAATTTGCTTAGGATTGCACTGCTGTTTGCTTTACCACCTTGTCTAGTTACATGCTGATTATTCATAGTGCATTAGAAAACAATTTCCAATTAACATTGTGTGTTATGTATATTTAAGGCTGAAGAGGGTTTTTTTTAAAAAATACTGGGACTGCCTGGGTTGAGCCCAGGCTTAAATAATAAGAACAATAATCACCTCCTTGATGCTTTGTTTCTCTCTTAGCAACATTACAGTTTGGCAGTAATCATAGCCAATAACGGTCGGTGTCTTATAAATTTCAGTCTTATTTAAAAGCCTTGTAGTTTGCCTTTGCAACATTAAAACTTAATGATCAAGGCCCCTCTATTGCAGAGTATAATGCTTGCCAATGTTAACTCATTGCCAAAACATTATCTCTGAATGCTGCTTTTCAGCACTGGTGCTTGTACTTAGCATAGCTTTGGGCATAATACTGCTGCTGACACCAACTGTCCTGGCATGCATTCAGAGATATAAACAAAAGGTAAATTGTGCTGGTTCTGTAGCAGAGGAAGGGAATAGTTGACAAGAGAAGGCCTAAAACATTCAGTTTACTTAATCATAGATATAAAACTCTTGTTTCTCATTTTCTTTCTTTCAGTTCAGATATGTCATGGAAATGCACTTTTGTCCAACTTTTTGAATTATGAGAAAAAAAACCAGTGTTACATGTAGTTTGGAAATTTTTAAAAAGTTGTCTTTCACTAGGATCATTGTTTTATCTGCTTCACTAAGATAGGCTTCTGCTGTTGACAACACTTACAATGACATAGCCTCTGCACTTTTTTGTGACTTGTTGAAGCAAAAAGCACTTAGTTAGGCTTCAGGGTCTCGCAGAAAATACATCCAGTGACCTAATGTATGCCAAACTGCTGGAGGATGAAGGAGAAGGGATGGGGGGGGGGTCAGTTTTGCTTTATATGACAAATAATTGTAGATCTCTTGTGATATTGAAACAATTTTTCTCACTTGCACAGAAGAGGCTAACTAACATCAATTACTTGGCATTAACTTTTGTAAAAATGTAGAAATGTTTCAATTTAAAAAAAAAAATACTCATTGCAGGTTTGTGTTTTTTTTAGGGGAAATGAACACTAGTAGCCCAGGAATCCTCATAAACAGCTCTACAGTGATAACCAATTGTGCTGAAAGAGAAATGGAGGAAGATGTAGCTTGGTAAGGCAATTTCTGTATCGTTAAATTTATTAAACTAAATTATTACATGTTACAACTTTCATGAGATAAATCAATGCAAATTAGATAAACAGGACTTGTAGCTTTTGCATGGAAGCAGAAGGAGAATGGTAGAAACCTTGGTTTGAGTCCAGTAGCATCTTTAAGACCAGCAAATTTTCCAGGTATATTTGGGTGTTGACTTTTGAACCTATACCATGGAAATCTTGTTGGTCTTTAAGGTGCTGCTGGACTCACATCTTGTTTTTCTACTGCAGCTACTTGCCTGAAACTATCTTCATTGTAAAAACCATGCATCTTCAATTAATGTGTGAAAATTGTCTCTAATTCATTCATTTTAGCTCTGCAATCCTTTATTATTGAAAAAACTGTATTCTTTTGCTGCTTAAAGGTTTTAGAAATAGGTCTCAAACAATCTATATATTTAATTCTAAGTCTGGCCCCAGAATGCAGATTAAAAAAAAATCCTCATAATAGGGCCAATACAGAAAAGGGAGAAATCCCAGATTTGCAGAACAATCTTAAAATATTGTGTGCTTAAAAAAAACACATTCAAGGTATGGCGATGTAATGTCTTGAGTGCTTTGGAGCAGGGACGTAGACTTTCCAATTTTCCGGATTGGGGGGTGGAGGGCTGAGCCAGAGTTGCTATGCTAGGTCCTTAAAAGAACCAAGGCCCAGTGACATCATAGGGAGGAGCCAGTGACATCACAGGCTATTGTCACTATCTATAGAGGTAGAACCATGTGGGATTTAGGGAGGGGCTCCCCAGAAATTAGGGAAGCCTGGGAACCCCCTCACAGTGCCCCTGGGCTGGGCTAAACCCAGGAAAAGGTGGGGGTTGGCCAGTGGTTATAGTGGTAGCTGTCTCCTGCTGTGTCCTTTATTTAAACTCACTTTTAGAATAGATCTGCAAATATACATACCATGTGCATCAGACAAAGTAATGGTCACAAATTGGACAGTAAGGAAGACAACACACAAACTGTAGGGGGACATTTTATAATTTTTTAAAATTTAAAAACATTTTAAAACCATTGTAATTGCTCATCAATCACTGTTTGATAGTTTATTTATGTAAAACATGTTTTTGTTGGATACTGTAATGCTATGATGTTAAAATTAAAAATTATTAATAAAAAAGTTATATCCAACCTGTGAGTCCAATCAGGACCACCAAGGCAGCATTCAACTGAAACAGTGCGATATAAAAACACATCACAAACAAGCTGAAAACAAAATTAAATATACATATATAAATCATTTGTTATTTGCACCCTGCCTTTCCTTATGGCTCAAGAGAATTATCTATTTATTTATTTTCTTCATTTGTACCCTACTTTTCTCCCAAACAGAGATATGAAGTGGCTTACATTATTCCACTCTCCTCTGTTTTATCCTCACAACAGCCTGTGAGATAGGTAAGGCTGAGAGTATGCGAGACTGGCCCAAGGTCACCCAGCAAGATTCCATAGTATGAGTGAGGATTTGAACTTGGGTCTCTCAGACCCTAGTCTTACACTCTTTACCACTACACTACACTGGTTCCAATTAAAAACATGGTGCAGGAAGGTGGAACCACTGAAGATCTCATTGGTTGTGTAGGTCTTTAAAAGTGTTGCTTTGGCAGCTGCTGCCACCATAAGCGCAAGGATCTGTGTGATCGAAGGCAAGCTGCATATATGCAAGGAGATATTTTAAAACAATACGTTCCTTTAAAAAAGGCATCCTATTAAACAGAGATTCTGCCTGAAATGTTGAAGTTACTATCAGAGTTATGCATAGCCTAACTCCCTAACATTTTGTGGTTGGCTCTGCCTCCTGTGACATCCATTTTGTTACTGCCGCCCACCACTCTCTGTCAGAATGGAAAAGGTGCCTGTGGGCTTAAGATGGTCAGGGACTCCTGACTTATTGCATAGTGTTGGGTAAAAAAGACAAAACAATGTTAGTTCCGCACTGTTAAGATCAGTATAGTCCAGGCATCTCAGAAGAATGGCATGGTCTACAGTGTGTGATTCCATGCTTCATTGATTTCACTCTTACTTCACTGGCTGATTCCAAAAAGTGGTACTGGGGCTGCTGATTGACCCTGTGGCATTTGTGCTACGTAGTCCCCCAGGAACTCATCATCTGCCATTATGTTCAACATCTACATGAAACTACTAGGAGAGATCATTAGGGAATTTTGAGTGAGGTATTACCAATATGTGGATGACACCATGATCTGCTTTTCCACAACTGAGTGAGGTGTGTCTGTGGAATTTCAGAACAGGTTCCTGGAGAAGGCCAATAAACTGGATGAGGCCAATAAACTGAAGCTCAATCTAGACAAGATTAAGGTGCTGTTGATCAGTGACAACACTGCTTGAGGACTGAGAAGCTGTCCTGTCCTGGAAGCACTTGCAGTCCCCTGGAAGGATTAGGTTCATTGTTTGGGGATACTGCTGGGTTTTGGGCTATGTTGGAGGCTCAGCTCTCCTCACTAGCACGTAGCACATTTTATCAGTTTTGGCTAATAGGCCAGCTACACAGCTGTTCCTTTAAAAGTGTGACCTGGACACCATGATCTGTGCCGTTATTACATCTGGGTTAGATTACTGTAATGTCCTCTTTGTGGGACAACCTTGGAAAAATTATCTTTTTAACAGTTTTTATTGTCTGCTTTACTTGTAAGCTGCTCTGGAGCAGGATGCCAGAGAGCTGACATATTTGAATAAAATAAATATTAAAAGTGGCTGATCAATCTAAATAGGAATAATGAAGAAGCATTACTTGTGTCTATTTGAAGGCAGACCTTGTCCAGCAGAACAACTAAAGATGCCTTTGTGCCATAGCCAGGCTAGGAGCCAGTCTGAAAAGCATCAAGGGCAGATGAGTCATCCAGAAAACCCTGGAGTTGCTCTGCTACCACATGTTTAGTTACTTTCCCTGCAAAAGAAAGATTAGAAACTGGCCTGTGATTACCCAGAGTCCCTTTATCCACTGAAAGTTTCTTTGTACAAATCACTGCCTCTTTTTAAGAGATCAGGGAAAATTTCCCTCCATCAAAGAATTCCTAATAATCTTACTCCACCACAATGCAAGACTGCAGTGTTACCAGCATAGCCCAGTCAAAAGCAATTCTCACCTCAAACACATGGAGTTTCCCTAGGAATGTTGGAGGAGGAAATAAAACGGAGGGGGAGAAGTCCTTGATCTGTATATAGATTTTCAGACTTAGCAGCTCTCTCTTCCTGCAAGCTCTTCTGACTTTGTCTCTTGATGGTCATCGGCTGGCACATCCACATGATGTACCTTATCCAAAATCAGACCATTGGTCCATCAGGGTCAGTGTTGTCTAGTCGGACATGAAGTGATTCTCCAGGTTGGGGTCTTTCACATCACCTCCGTCCTGATCCTTTTAGCTAGAGATGCTGAGAACTGAACCTGGAAGCTTCTGCATGCCAAGCAGATGCTCTACCACTAAGCCTTTCCCCAGAGGGTAAGAGCTAAAGGCCAAGAGCTCTTAGGTTTGCATCCCAGGTAAACCTTGCCCTTAAATAGCTGGGAAAGATGCAGACTGGGTGATTGATGATAAAATCTGCTTGGCTCAAATGCTTTCAGTTTCTCCAGGCAAGTTGTGTCCTTAATATCAGTTCTGTTTCCAGCAGTCTCCTATTGGCATGTGTAATGTGGTCACCAGTTCTTAAAGCTGACAACCTTCTAGGTGCTGAATTGAGGATACAAAGGTGGCAGTGGGCATTTATTTATTTATTTAAATTTGTATCCCACCTGTCCAGCAGATCCGGCATATAAGAACTCTCTCAGGCTCCGTATCACATTTTAGGCTATCAAAGATTACATTTAAAACACTGCATTAATTCACCGCTTCTGTAATTTTTTTTCAGTCTTTTTGCAGTTGTTTTACTTTGCTGCATTTTGAAGTTGGACAGTATTAAATTTAGTCACAAATGTTATGATCAGCTAAATTCCAGTCCAGTAGCATCTTAAAGACAACAAGATTTTCAGGGTATGAGCTTTTGAACGTCAGTGCTCCTTTGTCCGGACAAAAAGTTAATGATGCTTATGTGCCACAGGCATGTAAAGCAAATTTGTAAATTATTACTTTCTGTCACAGGTTATTTGAATATCACTGAATTATAAGACATAGTAGGACCCACATGCTTGAAGGACCATCTTTCCCTGTATGTATCCACTTCATCACACATCAGATAAGGTCTTCCCAGTGATTTCTTTTGAAAGTGCCTTCTGCTCAGCAGGCATTTTCTTGAAGGGCCAGGTCTCCCAATATTTTCAGTTGTTGCTCCCATTTTTTGGAAAGGCTTTCCCGAAGAAGGATACAGAACCTCTTATCGATAATGTTCTGCAAACAATGTAAAGCTAGTCCTGTATAGACATTTAGATACCATAAATACTGAGATGATTTGAAGTTCACTTTGTGTACATTCCACATTATAGTAATGAGGTCTTGTTGTTCAGAATGAAAAGAGAACCATTCCCTCCCTCCTGCTTCTTTTCCTGTTCATAAGAATGTCCCTGACCTTTTTATTTACAAGATTTATATCCTGCCTTTCAGCCCAATCAAGGCTACCACCTGTCTGTTCACTTTAAGGTAATTCATACATGGCGCAATTGGTCGAGTGAATGAAAATTTACTAGTCTGCCCCAAGGTTTTATTTTTTGCATATAATACCTGCACATTGAAGTGCTAAACAGATGATAGACTAGTTGTGGAAGTTAGTACCGAGAATTCTTGGGTAAACGTAAGTTAACTGAGTGGTTCAACAGCAGAAATATTAAGAGCAACAGACAATGTGTGTAAATCGGAGATACTGAAAAGTGCAGCTGCTGCTGTTAATATTGCTAAGCTAGCACAGATTGTTGTTTAGCCAGAGGAAGCTGGAAAACCTTGAAACCTTGAGATATACTGGTTTGGCAGATGACTGTGTTTTTTTAAGTTTAGAGGGGGAAAACCCACTAATCTCCTGGCATATCAGTGGCATGGGAGCTCTTTGAATTAGTTTATGTAGAATAAAGCTACTCAGGGGACGTGCCCAGACAGTTGAGAGAATTTAGCTGATGATGGTGAATGCCAAGTACCAGTGCTCTTATTTTGGGTGGGTAGAATTTTTATTGTTCTGTTGATCAATTTTGCCAAATGAATTGAACTTTTGAACTCTCTGATTTGTTTCACCAAGTGTGTGAGTAGGAATAGACCCAACGAAGTCAGCATAAGAGCAGCAAGATTCTAGAAAAGATACAGATAACAAGAAAATGGATGAAACCAGAAATAATAGTATGTGATGCATAACTACTTAAGAGCAGGTATGCATCATGCCACTTCACTTGAGCAAAGTTTGAAACCTTCCTCCAGTAGAAGAGATACTTTATTTGGAGGAAGGCTCCTTAGGGTGGAAGAAGTTCCTCCAGTCGAAGGCAGGATACATGCCATGAGTTCTAGCTTAAGCCAGCCAAACAAACAATGCGGCCTTTCCTTACCGAATGGTTCAAATATAGCGTTTCTTCTGTTGTGAACTCTTAGTTTTTATAGCTTTTCTCTTCTTGTCACATACATGACTTTATGCATAAGCTGTTGATCTTCTACTACTTAGCTTTCGTTCTAACTTTCATGATGTGATCTGGCGTTTGTCTTCAACAGTGAGTGGTCAGATGCCTTCAGAAAAGACACTAGCAACACTTCATGGTGATAGTGTTGTTTATTCCCAGGATGTGGTACTTTCCAGCAAGCTGGTCCACATGGCAGTGGCGCTGACATTAGCACCTTGAAAATGTATGGGTTGCTGTTGGTCTTGTGCGTGGGGCATGCTCCAAGACAGGGATGCTTGTCGATTGCTGTGATCTGAGTGATTTATTTGTTTACGTTATGAAAAGTCCGTCCTTCTTACTGTGATAGACCACACTTTTAAAAGCTTAAAAGTGTTGTATGAACAGATATAGGACTGGGAAGGGTTAATTTTTAACAGAGCCAGAGAGCCTTGAGAGACAGGCTGCTCCAAGCAATCTGATTGGTTAGCATCAGCTGAGCAGAGAAAGATTTCTGAACTGGATGCTGAGGAGAAATGCAGTCTGATTTCAGTCCTTGCTGAGAAGAGTCAAGTACTGGCAGTTTTGGAATTCAGCCCTGACTGGGAGCTGTTTAACACGAATGGGAAAATTGGGGGAAAGTTGGCAAGGGAGTTTGGAAAGTAAGTGAAGACTCCCATTTGGGCCAAAGAAAGGGGATAGATCTGTGGAATAAGTGGAATAAATAAATAAATTCTAGTGAGAGGAGAATTTCCCTACCCAGTCAAACAGGGAGTTAGTTCTGAAGACTGCAGAGATCTCTCGTCTGGTATGGTTAGAAACTTCCTTTAGAGATCTTCAGAGTCAGTTAAAATCTCAAGACAAGTACTGGTGTTCCAAGAGAAGGGATTTGGGTATTGGAAAGAGTGTACCAGCCTTCTGGAAACCAGAAGAATCAGAGAATACTCAAAGAAAGTGTACTGGAGTGTTTGGGAAAACACTGGAACAAAAGCCTCGTTGGCCTGAAACATAAGAACTGAAGTCTCTGTATGTACTGATTTTACCTCAGAGTTATCTATATTGATTTTACTGCAGAAATCACAGTAGTATAGTCCACAGTCTCTATCCTGTTACAATGCAACTTTCTGTACTATATTTCATTATGGTGCAGCTTCATTATAGCGCCTGTGCAAAAAGCCCTCTTAAGAACTCAGCTTTACATAGGCTGCAGAAAGCCCAGGAGAATGGGAGTCTTCCTGACAACTCCAGGCAAATCATTCCATAAGGTGGAGGCCAGTAGAGAATGGATATTTTGGGGCAGTTGTTGATTTTTGCCCATTTGCAGGGTGGCACCTGTAGAAGGTCCTGCTCAGATTAGCAAAGCTATCGTAGCAAAGCATAGGGTGAGAGGTGGTCCTGCAGGTAGGATGGAAGAAGGCCATGAATGGCTTTGTATGTGTTAACCAATAGCTTAAGTGAAGTAACAGATGGGCATTCAAAGAAATGATTACAGAATGGAAGTAATACACATTCTCCTCCTAGCTCTCAATAATAACTGAGCTGCGGTGTTCTGTACCATCTGGAGTCTCCAAACTGATTTTGAGGGGAGACCATTATAGAGTGCATTATCGCAGTCTAATATGGTTGTTACTGTGGCATGGATCCAGGTGGGCAGATTGACTGTGTTAAGGTAGGGACCTGTCCTGCAGGAGATTGAGTTGGAAATAAGCAGTTTTTGCAGCTTCTCCAGCAACAATGTTGGATCCAAGGCTTTTAACCAAAGCAAAGGTGAGCTGAGCTCCATCAGAAATGGGACCAGCATCCCAACCAGCATCAATTCTATCTTGTGTAGGTTCAGTTTCAGCTTATTTTCTTTCAGCCATTTGACTAAAGCAGTTAGGCAGCAGCTCAAGACCTCTACCACCTCACCAGATTTGGATAGAGAGATGTAAAGCTAGGTGCCATCTACATATTGATGACATCAGAGTCTGAAGCTGCACATGATTTGCCCTAGTGGCTTTACATTGAGATTGAATTATATGGGATATAAGCTTGTGCCCTGTGGAACTCCTCAGGACAGGTCCTACACTGAAGATAGCTCGTTTGTAATGGCAACCCTACAAGTCCAGTTCATGAGCAATTATTTAAACCAGTCCAAAGCACATCCCCTGATACCTGCTTCTGCTTCTAAACCCCTGCCTCTAAACCACTCAATACGATGGCACGATCTACTGTATCGAAGGTCTACATTCAGGCAGAGGTCATCTGCTAAAGCAGTCTCAGTCCCATAGCTTGGCCTAAGACCATAGTGAAAAAGGTCCAGGGTGCATGAGTTATCAAAGAAGACCTGAAATTGGTTTGCTACTGCTCTCTGTCGCTTTGCCTAGAAAGGACAGATTAGAGAGTGGGTGATAATTGGCTGCATCATTTATGTGAAGGGATGTTTTTAAAGCAGTGGACTGATAACTGCCTCATTAATTTCCCCCTTTTCCCCTCATTAATTTCCCCCTTTTCTCGCCAGTGGGGGCCTAGAGTGGCTTCCATTATGTAGGCTAAGTCTGCTTATGGACCATTTTTACACAGTTACTGTTATGGATATTGACAGGATCCTGGGAACTGTGAAGGCTACCACTTGTCTACTGGACCCTTGCCAGTCCTGGCTGCTAAATCACATAAGGTCCACATTGGTAAGCCCTTGATGACTATCATAAATCAGTCCCTAACTCAGGGCATAAGAACATAAGAGAAGCCAATGTTGGATCAGGCCAATGGCCCATCCAGTCCAACACTCTGTCACACAGTGGCCAAAAACACCAGGTGCCATCAGGAGGTCCAGCAGTGGGGCCACGGCACTAGAAGCCCTTCCACTGTTGCTCCTCCTCAAGCACCAAGAATACAGTGCATCATTTGCCCCAGACTGAGAGTTCCTCTCTATACCTTGTGGCTAATAGCCACTGATGGACCTCTATTCCATATCTATATATCTAATAGCCAAATGGCCCCCTCTGTGCAGATATCTAAATCTGCGCATCGAGGGCACTTGGGGGGCAGAAAGATTTTCCTGCACACTTGGGGCACTCTCCAGGTGAGCATAAAAATCTGAAAACTTTTAAAAACCATACAGGGGATATTTAACCCCCCCCTAAATAAAAGAGCTTCCCTGCGCACGTGCAGAGAACGCTCTAGGAACTGTGGTGGGCTGGCAGCTTGGAGCCACTGAAGCCTCACCACCAGTGCCTGAAGGGAGCAGCCACTGAGGCCTCACCGCCGGTGCCCAGGCGGAGGGAGAGGAGACTTACCTGCAGCCGCATCCTCCTCAATGCAGAGCTGCAGCCTTTAGGAGTACTCCCCCCCATGAGTATTGCAGGTCCTGCTTCTTGTGTTTCTCTAATTCCTTTCTGAAGCTGTCCACGCTTGTAGCCGCTGCCACCTCCTGTAGCAGTGAATTCCATGTGTTAATCACAATTTGGGTGAAGAAGTACTTCCTTTTATCTGTTCTAACCCAACTACTCAGCAATTTCATGGAGTGCCCACGAGTTCTTGTCTTGTGAGAATGGCAGAAAAGTACTTTTTTCTCTGTCTGCTGTATCCCATGCATAATCTTATAAACCTCAGTCGTGTCACCCCTCCGCTGTTGTTTCTCCAGGCTAAAGAGCCCCAAGTGCTTTAACCTTTCTTCATAGGGAAAGTGTTCCAACCCTTTTATGATTCTAGTTGCCCTTTTCTGCACTTTTTCCAATGCTATAATATCTTTTCTGAGGTGTGGCGACCAGAACTGTGCACAGTACTCCAAATGAGTTTGCACCATCGATTTATTCAGGGGCATTATGACACTGGCTGATTTGTTTTCAATTCCCTTCCTAATAATCCCCAGCATAGTGTTGGCCTTTTTCATTGCAGTCGCACACTGTCTCGACATTTTCATTGAGTTATCTACTACAACTCCAAGATCTCTCTCTTGGTCAGTCTCTGCCAGTTCGGACCCCATTAGTGGGTATTTATAGGCACCTTCCCTTGAGCACTCAAGAGGCAGAGGATGGCTGCAGCCCCTCCTCCCCAGCCATCAGAACAGAGCTGGTGGAAGACAGCATAACCAAGTAGTTAGTTGGGACAGACACACCATGTCATTTTCTTCCAAGTGTGTCTGTTATGCAAGCCAGGTCAGTTTCCTCTTTTTGTAGTATCTTGGTGATGCATGCAGTTTTGGGCTTTACCAATCTGGAACTCATGGAAGAAACAAGGGCCCTTATATAATCAGCTCTTGAGATGCAAGAGAGATTAGATAGGCAATGAGCATCCTTGCAAGATATTGGCAATCTGTAAAAAAAATCTTACGCCAAGCAGGGAAGGAATTGTTTATAACACAGACTCTATTTAAACAACTTCCTTTAGATAGGTTTTGGAATCAGAACTTTACTGTGGAAACAGCACAGATTGAATTTCTAAGTTTGATTTGGGTTATGGAAATATGGACCCAGTAATGGAATAGGTAATAGGATAGGGAACTATGGATATAACATGAGTGTTTTTCATGAAGAAGTAGTGATTTAAATAATGATTCATACAATGGTATATGAGTATTGAAAACTGTATCGTATTAAGTAGTTCAGTGTTTATGTTTTATAGACCTCAAGCTATTTTTGGAGAGGCAGCATGTACATTTTCTATACTGATAATACTATTAAAAATATTGTTTGAACTGGGCTTGTTTTGTGTTACTTGATTTAGATTTGTGGAGAAACCCAGTTTATAAAATGAGCTGGAGCTGCCAAAATAGCACTCCAGATTATGAGTAATTGAGACCATTGTTAAATGTGTGTTCTGTTAATTATTCACTCACTATGGAAAAGGTGTAACAATTCTTCTTACCTTCTCTACCTTTCTTCCTCAAGCACTCTTACTGTAACAGCTCACTTGAAAACAAAACAACTCCACTGTTTTACAATCTGGTTTTTTTTTAAAAAAGCACTTTACTTGAATTTCAAAATAATGTTAGTGTTGCCACCTAAGTAGTTGAAAGTTCCAGTGTTCAGTTACTTGGAGTCTGATCTAAATCTTCCTAGTTAAGACTTGGGTCTGTGATGGGAGACCACCAAGGAAGGCTGGGTTTGCTATCCAGAGGAAGGCAATGGCAAACAACTTCTGTTAATCTCATTCCTGAATCACCCTATGTGTCTATTGTAACTCAGCATGCTCTTCTGTGATTCTTGGGGCTTATAATGCTAATATGCTGAGAGCATCAGTGGCTATTAGCCACAATGTATAGATAGGAACTCTCAGTCTGGGGCAAGTGATGCTCTGTATTCTTGGTGCTTGGGTGGGGGGCAACAGTGGGAGGGCTTCTAGTGTCCTGCCCCCACTGCTGGACCTTCTGCTGGCACCTGGTGTTTCTGGCCACTTTGTGACACAGAGTGTTGGACTGGATGGGCCACTGGCCTGATCCAACATTGGCTTCTCTTATGCTCTTATGTTCATTTTCTTTGTGCCTTCTGGGTGCTAGGGTAGGTGCGGCAAGCTGATGTAGTTCACAAATCTTTAAAAGATTAACCTCAAGCCTTTTGTCCTAAACACTTAAATGATTTAATTAATTAAAAATACCTAGCTCAGTATGTGTATAAAATGAATAGATTTCAATTATTCCAAAGATGTCAGCTGCATGTGGACTGACATCCTGAGAATTAGTCTCTTAAATGAAATAGGGAAAAAATTCCATGAAGCTGAGGTTACATATGGAGAAGATGAGTCACATAGTATAGCAGCTGTAGTGCATGCCCAGAAATGAATACAAAACATTATCCTTCCAGTGGTGGCAGTCAAGAAGGTGATCTCAGTCTCCTATATATTCACTCAGGAAAAAATGAGCTTTGAATCAAAAGAACAGAGCTCCAGGAGGCAAATAAACATGGAAAGAAACCATAATGAGGAACATGCTTAGTGTACACCAACTGCTTAGTCTTTCATGGAAAACAGTTGTTGCTGGAAGACAAGATTTGTAGAAATAATTGCATTTGCTTCTTATGCCATTGGATGCCATCATAATTTCACAGTTTATGTTGGTATGGTACATTATTATCAGCACCCAAGAGTATGCAGGTGGCAGCTGCTGTCAGTTGTCATACTGATTGCTCCCTTGGTGTTCAGAAATCAGAATTTAAAAATAATTTTGAACAGTTTAGAGGGGGTTGGTAGTGACATTTGGCTTCCTGCACACTGTTTCTTTAAAGGGTCACAAAAGTAGCTGGGAGTGGTTTTTGTGGATAATATTGCATATTGGAAACTATGGCACAGAATGCCTGGGATTCAAAGAACCATGCAGTTAGTTCCATGTGCACAAGGAATACTGCATTTCAAGTGGCAGCATTCCACATCAGGTAAACGCCTATTAAAACTCAGTAGAGTTTTAAAAGCAGTGTGTCTCATGGCACAAAAGCCTGGTGTTGAAAGGAAGTGGGGGGGGAAATCAACACATCCTGATAGGCATATCCTGACCTTTAGGAAAAGAACGAGGGAAACAAAAACGTAACCCAAAAATGGAATTAAGAACCTGGAAGGTTACATGAATACAAATTAGGGGGTCCAGTGTTAAAATCAATTAATATACAACATAAACATTACAAATTATCAACAATACATGTATTCATTACAAATTAGTTTAAAAATAGTCATAGACCCAAATGTAGTGTCAATAAGAATTAAAAATCATATAGTATGCACAATTGAGACCTTATGCAACCCTAAAACAGACGCATTTTGGCCTGCTGGCCTTTTTCAGTGGTCAAGCATAAATGCTGCACATCGGCTCAATTATTGCATTACTAATATTAATATAGGACCCAAGTGAAAATTATGCAGAAAAGGAAGACATTTTTTATTATCAATTTGCATACAGTATCTGATGGCACAATTATAAACATGGGAATATGTTAAAAATTGTATAATGTTGGATTACTTCTGATAAATATCAGTGACACAAGGCAAGGATGTACTAAATAAGCCTCATGTTGCATTGCCTTGTGTCCAAATCAGGTACATATAACCAAAATGGTATTTCAATCTAGACCTTTAACCATGCATAAAGTATCTCCTTGTCTCTTGCCCAATACCGTGATCTTCTACTGCCTCCTTCCTGCTTAGTCATTATGAGAGAGTAAAGGAAGTACAATTCTTAGTAGGTCTTCAGATCAGTAGGATGCTGCAAGTTATTTGAAAGCCAGTAGCTACATTCAGATGTTGCGTGCAGCTGTGGTAAAGGAAAAATGTACACAAACCCACCTTGACATACTTGTATGTATCCTCCCTCCTGAACTAAAAATGGTGTTCAAACATTAATTCTGGTTATCCATGGCTTACAAAAGCAGATGTGTGAGTCAACCAGTGTCAGCCCACCCCTTCATTTAATCCAAGGTTTTATTTCCTCCCACTGGCTGCAGCTGAAGTGGTGGCAAGTGAGAACCAGGGACAAGCCTAGGGTGATTGTTCTTACTTAGTTTTGGGGGGATTGGTGAAAATACAGATGAAAGGGCTGAATGAAGTTAGCATATGTAGTGAGATAAGAAACCAATATCCCATTTAAGTCCTGGAGATTTCATTGTTCTGAGTGTATCCTTTGGTGTAGGGTTTGCAAAGGATACATCTTCATTATGCTGTATCCTAATATATTGCTCACCCTCTACTTATATGTATGTACTGGTAATTTCCATTTCATTGTATCTGAAGAAGTGTGCGTGCACACAAAAACTTATACCTTGAATAAAACTTTGTTGGTCTTAAAGGTGCCACTGGTCTCAAACTTTGTTCTGCTGCCTCAGACCAATACAGCTACTCACCTGAATCATTTTTTGTATGGTGGAACATAAGAACACAAGAGAAGCCAATGTTGGATCAGGCCAATGGCCCATCCAGTCCAATACTCTATCACACAGTGGCCAAAAATACCAAGTGCGGTCAGGAGGTTCAGCAGTGGGGCCAGGACACTAGAAGCTCTCCCATTGTTGCCCCCCCCCCCAAGCACCAAGAATACAGTGCATTACTTGCCCCAGACTGAGAGATTCTATCTGTACCTTGTGGCTAATAGCCACTGATGGACCTCTGCTCCATATGTTTATCTAATTCCCTCTTGAAGCCATCCATGCTTGTAGCCGCCACCATCTCTTGTGGCAGTGAATTCCATGTGTTAATCACTCTTTGGGTGAAGAAGTACTTCCTTTTTTATCTGTTCTAACCTGACTGCTCAGCAATTTCATTGAGTGCCCATGAGTTCTTGTATTGTCAGAAAGGGAGAAAAGTACTTCTTTCTCTACCTGCTCTATCCCATGCATAATATTGTAAACCTCTGTCATGTCACCCCTCAGTCTTCATTTCTGCAAGCTAAAGAGCCCCAAGCGCTTTAACCTTATTATAAGAAAGGAGTCTCTAATGCTATCAAGTGTACTGAAACACTGCTGTAATCATGATGATTTAACAACTCCGAACAGCAGGGGGCTGTATTTACCAAGATTTGCTGTTGCTGTGTTGCTTTTCTTCCTAATTTGTGAACCATGACCCCAAAGGTGCAATAATGCATCATAGATATTTTTGTCTTTGACTTAAAAATATGCTGAAAATGTTTTTGCTGGTGTATTTATTTTCATCAATTATTTGCCCCATTGAGATCTTTAAAGTGGGGATATGAAGAGTTTTTATAAATTTGTGTAGAATATTTGTTCTTTGATTCTCAACCTGTAGAAAGTTATACATCATCCTAACACGTTCAAAGTATTATGAAAACAGTATTTTAAAAACTAGAAAACTAGATATCTTTTTCTATTGTATGGTTGAATGTTCATATTGTCAATATTGGGTGTGCTTGAACTTAATCTCCTGCCAACCTAGCAGTTCAAAAGTAAGAAATTGCAAGTAGATAAATAGGTACCACTTTGGTGGGAAGGTAACAGCGTTCCGTGGGCCTTGGCGTCTAGTCCTACTGGCCACATGACCACGGAAATGTCTTTGGACAGCGCTGGCTCTTCGGCTTGGAAACAGAGATGAGCACTGCATCCCTAGAGTTGTATTCGACTGGCTTTCGAGCAAGAGAAACCTTTACCTTTACCTAGAACTTAATCCTAATTAGCCCCTCAATAAATCTCTTTATACAGTCCCTCATTTTAAAATAATAAATATACAGTTTTTCATTTATTTGTGTCTTGCAATTTTCTATGGTTTAAAGGACAAAATTTGCTGTGTGGATAGCACTAGTATCATGGTGCATTATCCATAATATACTGTCCCTTTTTTTTCTTCTGGAAAACTCTCCTGTACATTAGTGTACTACATTTTACATGAAAGTATCAGAAGCTTTAACTTGCCACTAGTGCATATGTTTGGGTTGTGCTTTGCTGTGTGCCACTGGTTGGTAGCTTCCAAAGATGTGCATGTGGCAGAAGTTGTTCCTTGAGGGTCTTTGTATAAAACTTTATCTATGAAGAAAAATGGTTATGGTCTTTGACTAATGCAGCTTCAAAGCACATATAGAAAGAATCAAAGCATTTGCCCCATTTATTCCATAGGGTTGCCAGCCTCCAGGTGGTGGCTGGAGATCTCCTGCCATTACAACTGATTTTCACTTGGTAGAGATTAGATCACCTGGAGAAAATGGTTGATTTGAAGGTGGACTCTATGGCACTATGTCCCATTGAAGTCCCTCTGCTTTATGGCACTATGTCCCATTGAAGTCCCTCCCTCAGTGCTGTGTTCCATGTTGCACTGGTTGCAAAAGGACTATGAATGACTGAAAAGCCCTTCCATCCTCAGCTGCTAAGTTTAAATTCTCCTTGCAACTTTGCAGGATGATACAGAAATCCCATACTAAAAAAGAAACTACCATAGTTACTTGAGATACCTTGGTCATCTGTCAATGAAGCTTGCCTCCTGTGTCTGTATCTGAAGAAGTGCGCTTGCATATGAAAGCTTATACCTTGATTAAAACTTTGTTGGTCTTAAAGGTGCCACTGGACTCAAGCTTTGTTCTGCTGCTTCAGACCAACATGGCTACCCACCTGAATCTATCTCCTGTGTTTAAGATTGTGTTAGCACACTTGTGTTATAGATGTCTATTAGTGGCTTGTTTCACTTAACTAAACAATAGTGGGTAAATTATACTGGGGGAGTTTAAGCCTTTTATTAGCATGGCTGAAAAATTCCAGAAAGCTTTCTTTGTGTGCAGATTTACAACCAAATAGACAAGTTTCATTGCAGTCTGTGTTCCCAAGATAAGCAGAATCAAAAGAGCTTTTTAATATCCATGCCAACATGTGTTTCTGTCACTCTGATAATAGCAGCTAAGATGAAATGAATGTGAAATGGTGTAGAGAGAGTTGTTTATGTTTGGTTCTTTATTTTTTTAATACATCACCTACCTCCAAATTCATATTCCGTGTTTATTTTCCTTGTACTTCATGACTCAGATATTAGGAGTCCAAGCCATTGTCCTTTCAGATCCTTAGTATATTTTCCCCTGAAACTGGGAGAACTTTTCATATCTATAAAACAAAAGCACATAACCTAACCGCTCCCCCCTCCAAAAAAGCCACAATCTTTTTAAAATTTAGGATTGTAGCAAAGAAATTATACAAAGAAACAAACACTTCTCCAATCTTCTTAATCTTGAATTTATATATGTAGTCTTGCATCAGCTACAAAGCAGAAATAAGTTCAGATAACTCTTCAGTGCAAGGGACAAGGCAATAGTGTTTTGTCTGATAGAATTAGTGACTATTTATTTATTTACTTGATTTGTTTCCCTTTTTTCTCTCCAGTGGGGTCCTAAAGTGGCTTTCATTATTCTCCTCTCCTCCATTTTCCTCACAACACCCTGTGAGGTAGGCTAGGCTGTGTGTGCGTGTGTGACTGGCCCAGCATCATCCAGAAAGCTTCCGTGGCAGAGTGGGGATTCAAATGAAGAGTGCCTTGATGCTAGGCAGACACTCACACCACTATACCACATTAGCTCTTATTCAGTTTCGTTGAAATATGCAAAACAAACCACCATGTAACTGTGAACCAGCTTCAGTAGCAATTGCAGTAATTAGCAGAATGCCATGTAAATAGTTTCCACATGCCAGTGTGACTCCTCTGACCTTATGGAGTTTTTGCAAGACCATGTGTTACTACTTCATACAGATAACAAGTGTGATTGTGCCTTTTAGGTGATTCTCATGTTTGTTCAGGAAAAATAGCCTGCAGACATTTAATATTGGGAGAAAAAACTGGAACATTTTCCAGGCATATGAGGAAAGCAGGTACTCCTGAGGATACCTTCTTATGTGGCATTTTTTGCTTATGTACAGGTTTTAGAGTACCAGACATGATGATGCTAGGAGTTCTATGAATGGAGCTCCCAGTGTTCTCCCCCCTTTAAATAGCAGGCAGATGGGCTCTCAATTCAGATACGGATTGTGGTGTGTGGGGTGGGGAAGGAGTTTCATACTTGCTTCTCTCAGCAATATTTGCCCTACTGACGAACTGCAACTGCCAGTGGACAGAGGTTAATACAATTTGACTAAACTCTGAGCATACCATAGTACATACCTTGCAGTATGTGATACATACATCACTGGATAGAAAGCATGATCAGGGGCGCTAGAGATGCAATCATTATTATCTTTGCAGGACTGGACAAAATTAGGTTCCACCTGTGTGCTTATCTGATCATGTTTCAATACTACTGATTGGAAGTCAAGTCTGGTAGTATTGATCCAACAATTAGAATTTCACCCATTTTCACTTAACGAGTTTTTCCTTGAGAACCTACATATTACTGCAGTCTACTAGCTTATACTATGGGAAGCATGGCAATGAAACATTATTGAAGTGTTCAGTTTTTTCCATGTTACAAAGTTTAGCTCAACATCCAAAACATGCCATTCCGTATTTGTTTCCAAATCCAAACATCCTATTCCACAGAGTTTCTGTTCAAAATAATAGTTTCTTTTCTTTACTACAGATTTTTCCTACCTTCAACTTTTATTTTTCCTACCTCTGAGATGACAAAAATTAAAGATACAAGTACATAGCATAAGATATCAAGCAATTTGCAATAGTTTCTTAGGTACAGAGTATATTTGCAATTTTTCTTACAGAAAATAAGATACCTTTAAATTCCATAAACATGTCAAAAAGAACAATTATACATGCTAACTAAGTTATAAATCAAGATGGGTTAGTCTGTCTGTTGTAGCAGAAAAGAGCAAGAATCCAGTAGCACCTTAAAGACTAACAAAATTTGTGGCAGGGTATGAACTTTTGTGACTCATGACAGCTCATAGCCCTCAAAAATTTTTGTTAGTCTTTAAGGTGCTACTGGACTCTTGCTCTAAGTTATAAATGATGTATTTTATGTTGGTAAATCAATAGAAGTAGTTCAAGTTTGATAGGAAAGTAAGTATTTCATATATTTCAATTTCCCCCCAAATCTCCTCCCCATGGGGGAAACCCCTCATTCTTTTGTGGCTTCAAAATTTCCAGAAATTTTACATCTCTAGACGCAACCTGACTGACTGTGTTGGGCAGCAGCTAATAAGTTCTTGATTTGTGAGGGGTAACATTCATTTGGTGCATTTGGATTGAACTGACTTTGGTAAGCAACCATCTTCTATGTGAGCCTGCCTGTAATCAGAAACAATCTACTGATAACTTCCCCTGGGGACTCATACCTTCAGCGGTTAGGTTAACAGAGGCCTTTTCAGGGGCTGTTTCCCCAGTTATGAAAAGCCCTCTCCTAACATAGCCCCTGGTGTCTACTTTGACTACATTTAGATGCTAGTAAACAGTGTTGTTTTATTTTTCCGAGCTTTTACTGGTTTTAAACTCTGATGGATTTTATTGCTATGAAGCTGGTGCTGTGGATATTAACTGAATATATTGAACTACCTGAATGATTTCGTTGGTGTGAGCCCCCCCACTGCCCAGTGCAACCTCTTTCAGATAGGTTAGGCCAGAAGTGTCAAACATATGGCCTGCGGGCAGGATCCAGCCCCTGCAAGGCTCTAATCCTGCCCGAGAGCAACTGACTCTGTGCTGCTTCCTGCTTCCTGTTTCTAACATTGCACCTCCTTTTGGCCAGTCTCTCCTATTTCCTGCTTCAGAGGAGAGAAAGAAAGCTTTCCCTCCATTGGCTGAGGGCTCCTCTTCCTCCTCCTCCTCTGGGCAGGGAGGGGGAGAGAAAGAGCCCGAAAGAGGGGGAAATGGCATCTGGTGGACTTTTAAGAAGACCAGCAATGGTTTATTCTGGGTATAGGCTTTTGTGTGCAAGCACACTTTTTCTTCTTGAGAGAAACAGAGTCCTGTGTTTCAGACTAAAAATATTTTATTCCAGGTATGAGAGAGAAAGAGTCTTGTGTTTATGACCAAAAATGTTTTATTCCAGGTATAAGCTTTTATGTGCAAGTACACTTTTTCTTCTTTCAGAGAGAGAGGGAGGGAAAGATCCAGAGGGAGCACGCCAGAAAGAGAGAGAGAGAGAGTCCTGTGTTTAAAACCAAAAATGTTTTATTCCAGGTATAAGCATTTGTGTGCAAGCACACTTCTTTAGAGAGACAGAGAGAGAGAGAGACAGGGAGGGAAAGAGCCAGAGAGAGCATGCTAGAGAGAGCAAGGCAGGGAGTCCCATGGCACTTAGAGAGATTCTCCTTTCCATTTCTAAAAGATGGTTGTTGGTTTTTTTAGAAAACTAACAGCACAGCTTGCATTCCTTATTAGTGAAAGAGAGCAAGAGTACAACAGCACCTAATGACTAACAAAATTTGTGGCAGGGTATGAGCTTTCATGAATCACTGCTCACTTCTTCATATACAGCTGGAATGTGAGTCCATCTGTCCTTATATCTTGGAGAGTGAAGTGGTTTCAGACGCCAAATGACAATAGCAGGCATTGGTAATGAGAGAAGAAACCTAGGTCTCAATTCAATCCAGTAATTTGCACTGCCTTGAGCTTCGTGATTAGTTGCAATTCAGCAGTCTCTCTAATCTACCTTTGAAATTCCTTTGTAAGAGAACTGCTACTCTTAGGTCAGCAACTGAATGCTGGTTTTTGAATGTTGTGGTTTATAATAGTAGTATTTTTATTTATTTATTTATTTGTTAAATTTATATCCCGCTCTCTCCACCAAGGCAGACTCAGAGCGGCTCACATCATTTAAAATAATACATCGACATTAAAATCATACATCAATATTAAAATACTATTTATACAAGGTCGGCAGCATTCCAATTCAATAGAAGGATCCAAATAACAATCCCATAAATCTCTGAGTGCAGATAATAGTGCTAACAAACGAACAGGCAGTTGGCAATGCCAATAGACGGGCTGGCAGATGGAACTAGTAGAAAGAGTAAGAGTCCAGTAACACCTTTAAAGACTAAATTGTGGTAGGGTATGTGCTTTTTTGAGTCACTGATAACATCTTCAGACTTATTTCCATTTATTCTTTGCATCCTCCTGGACTGAATCCTCCTGTACCAAACTGAGACGTAGGTTTCCTGTCTCATTACCAATGCTGGTATCTTTACGCCTCTGTATATCACACCAATGCTGGCATCTCCACCTGTCTGCATATCATACCCAATCCAATCACACCTGCTATTGCCATTCAGGATCTGAAATCATCTTTGTAAAGTTTATATCTCCAGTATCTTGTGTTATATTTTATGGCACATATGGCCCAGCCCAACAAAGTGACATTTATGTCATATCCAGCCCTCGTAACAAATGAGTTCGACACCTCTGGGTTAGGCAGTCACTGATCTACCAGCTGTCTTGTCTGTATTTCTTGTTTCAAGTATCTGGACCCTTTTAAGCCCAGGTCTCCACTCTCTTTCCCAGAGAGACTGCCAGACAGTTACAAATCTAATTACAATCTCCTTCTACAAGTTTTCATTGCTTAGCACTCTTTCCTCAGCCAGCTCCCAAGAGCTAATCTTGCACTTTTATAAAACACAGTTGACCTGGAATGACTGTCTAGATTTTATTCACATTATAAAGTGTGCTATCTTATTGAGACATTAATCTGTCATTTCACCATCTCAAATGCATCTACCATCTAATTGTTCTCCAGAAAGCACTTTTGAAAGCCCAGATTATTCATATTTCAGCTAATCATATGATAGAAATGCAAGCTTGTGCTTGTTTTTAAACTAGTAGCTTGCTTTTTTATGAATAAATGTCAGGATTATTTAGGAAAGTCTAATATTTGAATTAGTCTGATGAAATTGTTGATAGTGGTTGAAGACTGAAAATATCAAGATTATTGCAAAATTTAATGGAATTTAATGGATGAATGGGAGCCTAGAAATTTAATGGATGAATGGGAGCCTGGAAAAATTACCTATGGTTTTGGGTCAAGCTACCAGAAAAAGTACATATGGGGACGATTTCTGCTCTGCAAGCAGCTGCAAATGTCTGTAAAGGGAATCTGAAAAAAACACACTGGAAAGATTATTTTTGCAAGCAGAAATGTGTTGTTCTTGCTGTTAATTGTTACATTGTTATCTACATTACATTTTATCTGTAAATTTTGCTAAGAAATATGTTCAAGTTTATAAACATTTTCATGCACATGTGTTACTTCAGTTTTAATGAAAATGTTAAATTGCAAGAACTGATAATGTTCCTATTAAATTTAAGAATACTTTCTCTTTACTAATTTTAAATGAGAGACATCTGGGATAGTATTTTTCCCCAAGTAAAAAGAGTCTTCAAATCATGAATATGATGCTTTGAGTCAAAGTACATATGTACAAAATTCAAACTTGGACTATATGATTTAAAGTTGGAACCCAAAGAGATTATTACAGTCTTTTGTTGTCCAAGGCCTTCTGAAAGTCTTTCAGACTCTGCCTGCTGTGGCTTGGTTGGCAGTGGTGGTGGTGGTGCTACTGTTCTCCAGGCTTTTTGTATTGCTGCAGATCTCTGGTGGCTGCAGCTCTCTTGAAGCTCCTTCTCAGGTCACTCTGTTCTCTGCCTTTGGATCCAGATGGCTTCTGCCTCCCCTATCTCCCTCAAAATCCCTCTTTTCTCCTCCAAACTCTTCTTTCCCTCAGGACTAGGGGTCATTTGGGGCTGGAGCGAGGCGGAGCAGGGCTCCACCAGCTCAGGAGTGAGCACTAGGGCAGCCGCAGGCCGAATCAGATTCTCTGATCTGATTCGGCCCGCCACTGAATTGCCACCGAAATTTGGCAGTGGCTTTAAAAGCTGCTGGAGGGGAGGGGGTTTGAGGGAGAGGCTCCAAACTTACAGGGTAGCTGCTGGAGCCTCTCTCCCAAATAACCACCAAGTTTCAAGAAGATTGGACTGGGGGTCCAATTCTATGGGCCCCCAAACAGGTTGCCCCCATTCCCTCTATTGTTCTCTATGGCGGGGAAAAAGTAACGTTTTCCCCCACCATAGAGAACAATGGAGGGGATGGGGCAACCTGTTTGGGGGCCTGTAGAATTGGTCTCTGTGGTCTAATCTTTTTGAAACTTGGTGGGTATTTTTGGGAGAGGCCCCAGAAGCTACCCTGCAAGTCTGGAGTCTACCCCTCAAACCCCCTCTCCTCCAGTCCCTCATATACCCTATGAGTTTTTGCCATTGACTTCAATGGCTCATAGGGTATAATGGGGCTGAAACTGACATTCGGCCAGCCATGCTAATGAGTTATGCTAACAGGTATGCTAATGAGCTCCTGCACCTCTTTTTCTATGAAATGACCCCTGCTTAGGACTATCCTTTTCCTCCGAACTCTCCTCATCTCCCCCTCAGGAACAAAATACTCCCCCCAACTCCAATAGAGGGCCAAACTCATAGGGTTGCATATGTTTGTACTGCACAGTATAGTCTGTAATCCTGAAGGAATCCCAAGATGATGGGTAAATCTCCAGTTATCCTCCCCTGAAGGAATTCTGTGCTGATGGGTTGATATAGCATGTAGAATGAGCCAGTCGCAGATCCAGTATTTAAACCCTAATCAAATTTGAGATGGAGGTCTTTGAGCTCCTCTCCAATAATGGTAACAGAACTCTTTTGCTAATACCTCCTTCTCTCCTAGGGTTTACAGCTCCAGCTTGGAAAATTCTTGTTGATTTGGGGGTGGAGTTTAGGGGAGCAAGAATGCTCCACAAGGAAATGACAGCATAGACTCTGCCCTCTGAAGTTGCCATTTCCTCCAGGAGAACTGATCCCTGGAGTCTAGAAATCAGTTGTAATTCCAAAAGAACTCCTGGCTCACCTGAAGTTTGGCAGCTCAATTATCTCCTCACCACCTTTACTCCTTCAGTGGTTGCTGTCTGATGGGAAATACATGTTGTTCTTCTCTTGGTTTCTTTTCTTCAGGAATTGTTTAAAGTGATGGTAAGAACCATACTTCACTGAGGCAGCAGGACAGATAATTTTGCTTCTTGAAATACCTTTCCTGCGTGGTTACCTGGTGTGTAGGTGGTTTAATTACATCAATTATCTTTAAATTGGTTTGTACTTTTGAATACTTGCGTGCAGTATTAATGAGTTGTGGTTGAAACTTCCTTCCTCAAAGTCTGAGGTAGTTTTTGATTAACCTATTGTTTTTGCCATGCAAGTATAATATATGAATACCCTGGGATAATGGTTCTTAAGGCAAGAAGATTAGACTAGGAGAAATATAAAGAGCAATAGTAATACGCTGTAGTGGATTGGTGTAATGTTAAAGCAAGCCCATCCCCCCAGGCTGCACTGTTTTAAGAATATTTACCTAAGTAATAGTACATGGCCTTGGACTCTGATATCTGCAGAACTGTGTCCCCTCCTATGTTCTTGCATGGCAGCTTTCGTCATCAAGTCCTTCTGAAGATTCCATGCACCAGCAAGATCAACAACTGCCTGTACTCACGCCCCACCCCCACCTTGTGCAATGGCTTGCCTGAAGAGGTCAGGAAGGCACCCACACTTCTGTCCTGCCACAACTTGTGTAAAACAAAATTGTTCAGGATGGCATTTCTATAAAGGTGATAGGGTTATACTGTAACAGGCTGATTCAGGACGGAGCTTTGTAAAGAGAAAGGGATTGTGGACTATATCATTGTCTATAGGACACATCTGTTTTATTTATGCATTATTTTGCATTATTCTCTACCGATATAATACTTTTTTCTGCATTGTATCTGCATTCTGTTATCATGTCTAATATTCTTTGCTTGTTTCATCTTTCTGTAATCAGAGTCCTAGTGCATTGCTCATTAGATGTCTCATCCTATTGATTGTATTAACTTGTGCTGGCTAATCTACCTTGAGCATCAATGAAAAAGGGAGACGATAAGTAAATACTTGGTAATTCTCTGCCACAGGACACTGTATTTGTACAAAGGCAAAGCTTAATTTGCTAATGATTTTTCATAACAGTAATTGTAATAACTGTAAGAGACTTCCTAAGGTTTATCTCTGTTCTTCAGAGGCCTTGTTAGGCTAGCTTGCACCAGACACCTCAGCAGCACCTAGAATCCATTTTGAACACTGTTGGTGGCCAGCAGTTCAGAAAACAGGGGGTGATGGCTTTTCTCTCTCTCTCTTTTAATATATTTTTATTGCTTTTATCCTAAAATCTACAAGAAATCAAAAGGAAGGGGAAAACTACACACTAGGGGAGAAAGTAAAGAAAACCACTAAAAACCCAAGAAACGATGGTCAGTAACTTATACAGTTGCTTAAAGGGTATAAATCACTTACAAAGGTTTTGTTTCCATAAACTGGATATATAAAAAAAGAAAGATTATTGCAAGATTAAACCAAAGTTTTTTGTTTTAACACCAAAGAGGAAGTGTCCAAGAATTCAGCTATACTTAAAAGTGTTCACAGCTTATCTGTTTTGTTTCTTAGTTCATATTGCCTTTTATTTTGGGAGTCAGAGTCAGATTGTTCTCCAGATGAGCCCGTTCGCGGGGAGGGCGGGATATAAATTTGAAAAATAAATAAATAAAATAAAAATGATGTAGATGCTGTGCTTCCATCATATGGTTGTGTGAGGTTCCATCTTCTTCTGCTGGATGTGATGCTTTATCAGGGTTTTGAAGTTGATCCAAATTTGCTTTAATGACAGAGTCTTTTTTTTTTCTTCTTATCTTTGAATTTAAAGGTAATTCCTTCTGGAAAAAGCCATCTGTATCATGTGGAATTTTTTTGTAGAAAAGTAGTCAGGTTCTTATATGGCCTCCTCTTTCTTCTCATTTCAAATGGGATGTCTTTTAAGACTTTAATTTCCCTGTCTTCGATTTTAAGAGCAGTCTCATTTGTTGCTTTAAGTATCAGCTCTCTGATATGTCTTTTGGAGAATGTTATGAAGATTTCACCGGGCAGATTGTTCTTCTTTATATATTCTGGATACGTCCTATAGACCATATCTATCTTGCTTTAAAGGAATTCCACCTTTACATTTGCTACTGGTGCCAAGACGTTGCTTAGAACTTCTTTGAGGTTTTCTCCCTTGCTTTCTGGGACCCTCTGGAATCTCAAAATATATGTAGACTTTTCCATTTGTAGTTGTAAAAGTTGATGTTCATTAGAGGATCTCTTCTTTTCCACTCTCCAGTTGTTTTTTAAGTTTATTTGCTTTGGAATCAACCTCTTTTAAAGCTTGGGACTTTTCTCTGCTTTGTTCTCCATCTGAATAAGCTGCCATTGGAATGCAGCAAGATTTTGGTTTAATGTTGTCATCTGGTCCAGCAGAGGGCGCAATGCAGCCGTCAGCATATTGGAAAAGTACGTGGAAGTTTCCGGTCTCATGACCATAGCTGCTGAGCTGGCATTTCCTGGAAAAGGTTTCGCTTTAATCACTGCCTTTCTCCCCGCCATTGTGCCGTTGTTTACTTTTAGAAAAAGTTCTCAAAGTCTCTATGAGTTGCAGAAAGATGCGGGGGTTTTCTTGGCTGTTCTCTATTTTGGATATTTAAGGCTTTGCTTTCCATCCCCTCTTCGCTATGACTTTAAAAAGTTTTCCTTTATGTGGGGTGGGATCTCCCCCCCGCACGCTTTGATGTAAGGGAACATACTCGCTACACACTTGAATGGTTGTCTTGCTTTGGATTACATCAAACTCACAGTTCAGCTGCAATCCTCGCCAGGTAAGCGATATACTTGACCATCTCCCACTTGTCTCAGCGTGCGTCTCTAGTCGCCATTTCTGGCTGCATGGCGGCAGGAACGTCAGAGCAAAAGATGTGCCTCAATCCCTCGGCCTCAGCCTTGGAATAGGCACCCGTCAAACTCCAAGGCAGGGCCCCCCCTACAAGGGCTCTGGGGGGTCCAGATCATCTGGATCCCCTCCCTACTGCCACAGCACAGATCAATCCCCTCGGAGCGCTGAGGGGATATGTCCGCCCCTGAGGCGCCAAAACCGAAACTCTCACGGCTTTTCTCTTTTGACTTTCAATTGAAATTAAGCTAAATTTTATCACAGTGGAAAGAGAATTTGTGCAGGAGTCTTTATAATGAAACCAAGGCAGTAACAAATTTAAGGTGTTTTGTGTAAGCATCAGCACATACCAGTAAGCGCTCCTATTTCTGCAACTCAAGTTGATAAGGAAAATCTGACCATTAAGAATGTAAGAAAAAAATGTGCTCTTGTTTTATCTTGCAGGTCTCAACAGCCTCAACAGAACAACTTTTCCCTGTTTCCTTCCACAAAAGGCTGGAATTTCAGAGGGGTAAGGTTTTGGCTTTTTTTCCTGGGAGATTCGTGTGAGTGTATTTCTTCTAATGCACATACTCTCATTTCCACCTACGTAGACCTTCATGACACTTCATAAGAGGTTATGTTTATCCTGGCAGAATCCTGTTCATGTAATTAACTTCTTGGAGACTGAAGGAGTTTTTCAACTTACATTTTTCCAGACTAATTTTTGATTCTGCAGTTACATTTGCTTAGGAATTATTCAACAAAGAAACATAGTTGTGCTAAGGGGTCTGCCTTGTTGATCTGTGTTGCCCAAAGATAATTAAAACTGAAATGTTAATGCTAAGTAGCCTATCACTTATTTTATGTTTTTCATTTAAGTGGCTAATTCTTTTTTTATTATTCTTTACCCAGTTGTACTTCTTGTGTGTTATTCCTTGCTAACTGCGCAAGCATCATTTTCTTTCCAGTTAAAGAGAGACAGAGAGTAAATCAGAGTCTCTCAGAACAACAACTCTGGCACTGGCTTCTTGAGAACAGCAGAGCAATTTGAAATTATATATTTCTAAAGGTTTGCCGAAAACCCCTCCATGATTTTTTAAATTGCAGACTGTAGTCACAGAGTTACATTCACACATGATTGGATATTGCACTATTGTTGTGCTATAGTAATAATTTATAGCTGGATTGGTTGTCCATACAAGACAAGGCAATTGTGAATGATTGCCATAATGTGATGAAAGCAGAATATCCTGTGATATGTGGATACAGTCAACCACACTAAAAAACTGGCCTGTACCAACCTCAGTTGCCATAGTATACCTGGATGCTTAAAGGAATATTCTGCGTATCCTGACTTTCAATTATTCCTTTGTCAAAGAAAAGGAACAACAGGAACATTCAGGGTATGCAGAACATTCTTTTAATCATCCACATCTTTGCGGCAGCCAGTTAGAGTTGTAAATTCAGTGTAGGTATCACTTTGTACTATTACAGGATACTTTAGGCATTAAGCCTGACCCCCCTCATCTCTTAAAGGTTTATGGACACAATTACCTTACAGATAAAGAGAGATTTTCTCAAAGACAAAGATGAATGCTGTATGGTGAGATAACCTTTTTGGGGGATTATAAATTTTTTGGGAAGGATTTATGGACTTAACTTTTAGACTTCTGGATTTATGGACTTAACAGCAATATCTTGTACTATTACAGGATACTGTAGAGTATATATTGTGCATTACTGAAGTGTGTGTGTTCCTAAAACTTAGTAACGATACTGCATGATCACACAGCTCTTGGTGATTGCCCTGCTTCAGTACATCTTGTGTTCCATTGCAGATGTCTGCTTTACAGAGCTATGGGTTATTGACCAGAAGGAAGTGTGTGTGTATGCTTAAGCAGATGTCAGGTAGATGTTGTTGCTCCTTGCATATCTTATATTCTAACTAGGAGTAAGGCCTGTTGCTGGAAGAAATACAATGGGCTCTAGAAAGAGGCTCCAGGTGAGTGTCCCGGCTGGTGGAATGGTGGAGGGAAGGGGGAAATAGAGGGAGCTGAACCATGTTTATTTCCTTCTGCTTAGCTATAAGGCAGGGCTATCTCAAGTCATTTTGCTGCCCCAAGTGGGTAGTATGGGAGGAGACTCACATGGTAACAGGTATGGTTCCCTTCACCCCTGACTTATGTTGATTTGGGGCTATGCAGTGGTAGAAAAGCACCTCCTCCTATGCCATGTTTTCTGGGTTCCAAGGGTCTGGAAAGCAGTTCCATAGCCAGTTACAGGGTTGGCAACTCTGGGTTGGGAGAGTGCAGATAAAAAGCCAGGGAGAACAGTGTAAGCTGTTTTGGTTCCCACTGTGGAGAAAGATTGTAGTTTTCTTAAATAGAAGCTGTGGGGGAAGGGAGGTAGAGATGGAATGCTAAAGACAGAAGGACAGATAAAGGTAGGTTGGCTGTCAGGTAGGAAGGAGATAGGGTTGCCAACTACAGGTTGGGAAATTCCTGGACATTTGAGAAGTGGGGCCTGGGGAGGCTGGGGTTTGAGGAGGGAAGGGACCTCAAACAGGTATAATGTTGGACTCTACCCTCTGAACCAGCGATTTTCTCCATGAGAAATGCCACTGCCAACCTTCAGGTGAGTCATACAAAAAGAAGGGGACCCTTGGTGTACAATATATGAAACAGTAGGAAAATTCACCAAGCAGAACAATAATCATCTAGCCATCAATGTGAATAATATACTTTATGAAATATTGTAAATTACTGTGTCAGTAAACTCATTCCACATGAAACCTGATTCCAAATAACATTTACAGTAATTAGCATAACATACTTCCGATTAGCATTTACAGTAATTATCATATGAATTGAGGCTTGCAGCAAAATAAGCCAAATATTTAGATAGTCAAAGGGCACATCAGCACTCTCAACACAGTTGGAACATTAAACTTGCTGGAGAAGATAATTGCTTCCAGAGAATCCAGTGTTTTGATGTGCCTTCCAGATTGTCAGCACGTTTCAATATATCTTCTTCAAAACTGCAACAAGGATATCTCCAATTTACTGTTTGGAACTATGTAAATATTTGACAATGAAACTAATTAATACAGCCAAAAAGCTCCATGCTATTATTTCTTCCTACATTGTCATTCCTTCCAAGTACTCTGGCCCCAAGCCATTTAAGGCTTTAGAGGTAAGAGCCAGCACTTTGAATTGTGGCCAGAAACAAATGGGCAGCTGCTTCAAATCTTTCACCACTGGCTTGATACAAACCCCTGACAATAACCTGGCTGCTGCATGTTGAACCAGTTGAGCAAATTCTTAGTAACTGTTACGAAAACTCTGCATCCCATTGGTGGTACGTGTCCCATCAGCTGAGAACCACTGCCCCAGACAAGTATGTTTTAAATTAAAAATTGTTGGTCATCGTGAGCACCTATTACAGCTCTGCAAACGCTTGTGCAGGTGACCTGCTAAGAAAAAAAAAAAGAAACCTAATAAAAACATTATAAATGTTTATAAGGGCTTTCTGTTTATCTCTAAAAGGGGAATTCCAAGTGTTGGGGCCTGTTTCAGATCTTTTCAATCCCTGCTCAGTTTCAGATTCCTTATCTAGCATTGCCAGCTCTGGGCTGGACAATTCCTGGAGATTTGGGGGTGAAGCCTGGGAAGTGTGGGGTTTAGGGAAGGGAGGGCCCTCAGCGGCGTATAATTCCACAGAGTCCACCCTCCAAAGCAGCCATTTTCTCCAAGGGAACTGATCTCTGTAGTCTGGAAAGCAGTTAAAATCACAGGGGATCTCCAGGCCCCACCTGGAGGTTGGCAACCCTACCCTAACACATGCTGCTTGTTGCGCATCAAAGAAAAAAGGACAGTGAAAATGTGCAGGGGTGGGTGAAAACCTCTTTTCCTTCCCATGCTTCCTGTATCTGAATCAGTGGCATGCATGCTTGGAGTAACTGAGTTGGTGATCATCATACCTGCTTTGACTCTACAGTCACCAAATCAACTAACTAAAACTTTTTGATCAAGATGTTGGTTGCCAACTTGTTTGTGGGTTTCCGCTGGTTTATGTAATTTTAAGCTGTTTTTATGTTATAATGTTGGTTGCTGAATTGAAGTGTTGTGAGCCGCCTTGAGCCGGCTAATCGCTGGCTAGGCGGGATATAAATCTAAATAAATAAATAAATAAATAAAGATGAGTAGCCGTATTAGTCTGTCTTTAGCAGTGGAAAAAAGCAAGAGTCCAGTAGCAGCTCAGAGACTAACAAAATATCTCGTAAGGTATGAGCTTCCTTTCCTTTTTTCTAAATAACATTTTATTTAACTTTTTAAGGAAATAAAGAATAAAGAAAAGGAATGGGGAAAAGGAATAAAAGGGATGATTACAAGGGTAATTTTGCATATATCAAGGACAGTTCTTGATTAAAATATATGAATAGGCTGGGTTTTTAGTGACTGGATGTGCACCATTTTGCTTTAAGCTCCCATAGTCCACAGTGAGTCATCCTTTGTTGTTTTCCTTTTTCACTGCACTGAAGTCTGCTCAGTGGATACAGTCTGCATGAGTATTGTTTCTAAAGGGTTTCCTCTTCAAGTACAGCTGTGTCTCTGCTCTGCCTTCTAACAAACAAGGGGTGGCAAACTTTGGCAAGTGCAAACATGATCTTTTAGTAGCTTACAGAGCATAATGAAACACAATTACTCACTAGCGACTCATTTTATGAACTCCAATTACAAGTGTTGATTAAATAATTTTCAAATGCTGAGAAGTTTGCAGAATGCAAATATAGATTAACATTTGAAAACTAAGAATGGAAGAGTTCCTAGTTATAGCTAAGTCATAAAATTCAAGTTCACACAATGCCCAACTGAGAGCTTTTCTAAAGTCTATAAAGTCTTTATGATTAAATGAGTTTTAATTTGTTCTAAAACCTTTTCATAAAGAAAAGGGGTTAGTATTTTTTTCTGAATACATACCTAATATGTATGTTTAGATATGTATTTCAGAGTTTTCTTTTTGTGGAGAGGATAGAAGTGTTTTCATATATGGATAAAATAAGATAACTTTTACTTTACTGTGGTTATTTGGGTGTGGTGCAGTGGCAGTATGAGTTGTGAGTGGAATCTCACTTCAGCCTTGTACTTAATAAGTGGCTTTAGGCAGACCACTGTCTCTGTCTCAGCTTGCCAAAATGCTATATTAGAAAGCCCACACAGAGCTACTTCTTGGTGTTCTGGTATGGATAATTGAGGGCACATATGTGAAACACTGTGATCACTTACATAATATACAAATGCAAAGCAATATTTTCAGTTTGTTCCAGTATGAAGAAACCTGCCTTTTATGGAAGATAAGTAGAGTTCTGAATGGTACAGGCTCAGGGTAAATTGTGGAGTTATTCTAGTTGTTTAAAAATTAAACTTTAAACAAGGCAGTTTACAATTAAACAAGGCAGTCTACAATTCCATAGTATAATACCAGTCTTGATTTTTCTTAAACAGGGCAGGTTAAAAGTGCAAGTCAAGTAAGTCTTTCTAGCATGCTCCTAACCTACACTCCTAATGTTCATTGGATGCTGCTAAAACCTCTTCAGCTAGACAGCTTTGTCATCAAAGGTGTGGTTGTTGTTAAAAATAAAAATATTCTAGCATCTGTTGTAAAACTGTCACTTCCTTGCTATTCTGCATGCAAAAGATAATTCAAATTTACAAGCAGCAAACAAAAGATTAAGTTGTTACCCACCCTCTGAAACAAAGTGCCATGCTGGTAACATTACAAATTTCCCATTGTTAATTATAGTCTGGGACAGGGTGTTACTGTATGGTCCTGCTGCCAGTTCTTTGTTCAGCAGCAGATGAACTTGACCTCTCTTCATTTTCAATCACACTGGAGTGGAATGAAGTTTGATTGATGCCTGCTTTCCTTGTTTACAGTTTTGGGGGTACTGGATGTTCAGATCATTCTGTGATTTAGGGTTATGCCCCACACAAATGTTAGCTAGTAAGAATTTTGTGTGAACGGTTTATCTCATGGAGCAACATGAGCTGAGCTGTGTTTTAATTAAAAGGTTTCCACATTCATGTCAATATAAATGTTAGAGTTTAGTCTGTGGTTTTTCCCAGGGAGTGTGTTTTGATGTACTGTATTGAGGCTTTTGAGCATCTGAGGGTAACTTTTTCCATCTCTATAGCTCATCTTGATTGTTAGTAAATTTAAATTCCTGCGGGTAACTTGAAGCTATTCTGTTATGTTCTGAACTAAAGTTGCATCTACCTGTTGTTTAGTACTGAGAAAGTTCTATGCTGGTAAATTTAGAATTTATATTGATCTTCTTAAAACCTTCTATGCAAAATGGTCCTAAGACAGTACAGATATGGGGGAAGTAACATGTTGCTCATTCATTATATATTATAGTAATTTCCCTCTCCTGCCTTTGGTACTTTAGTAGTTTAATAATTGCTGGTGTTTTTATTGTTGGCTCACCCATTTGCTTGGCTGGTAACTGCTTTTTTGTCATTGTTATTTTTCTGTTTTAACTGTCAAACATTTTAGTTATGTGTTTGCTATGATTCTGAACACACATGAAATAACCTTCACTGAACCACACTACTAGTCTATCAAGGTTGGAATTGCCTGCTGAGACTGGCAGCAACTCCCCAGGTAGAGGTCCTTTGCATCAACTATTTTATCTTTTTTGCAAGAAATATAGAAGATTTAACCTGGAACCTTATGCATGTGAAGCAGATGCTCTAATGTTGAGACATAATCTTTCTCCAGTTTTTGTGAGCCATTATTAAGACCAGTTTCAGTGAAGTGCTGGACAAACCTTTTTCAAATAACACCAGACTTGTGATGGTGACACTGATTTGTACTGGAAATTCACGCAAGTTGTGGCAGCCCGTTAACTTGCCTGAATTGCTTTCATTAATTGCTGGGTGGTAGCACTTGGCAGTGTGGTTGTACCAGGTCAGACATCACTTCCTCTGCATGGGTATATCCACTGGGATAGTTTGCTTCTTGCAGGGTTTTAGGATGTTATACCTCAAGATAATTTTTTTTTGTTTGTTTTCGATGTGAAAAGGCCAGAAAATAAAATTTAGAACATTTTTACATTTCTCAGCAGCAGTGAAGTTATCTGATTTAAATACAGTTTTATCAAGAGTCAGTTGAAGTAAGGCTATTTTCCCCCCTCTGGGTGGTCTTCTTTAGGGAAGGCTTGAATACAGGTGCAATTTATCACTGTCACTTTTGTTAAAACAAGCAGCATGTAGAACATTGGAGCAACTATATGATAAATACTTGCTGTTTTTTCATGAGGAATGGGTAGCAATATACTATTAGCCACATGTGGCCTTCATCTGCAGATATCTAAATCTGCAGATTGGGGCCACATGGACACTAAAGAGATTTTTCTGAAAACTTGGGGGCTCCTGTAGGTTTGCAGAAAAATCTTAAATCTTAAAAAAAAGCTATATGTGGGGATAATTCCCCCCAAATTAAAGCAGTTACTTCCAGTGTTCACCAGTGGGACAGGGAAGCCTCACTGGGCCCAGCTGTGGCACAGCCGGGGAAGCATTGCTGGGTTCAACAGCTGTGCAGTCTGGAAGCCCCACAGGGCTCAGTGGCTGCACAGCCCAGGAGCCTTGTGTGGCATGCCACTGGCAGCAGCACGCCTTGTGAGTCACACTGGCCCTGGCAGTGGCCACATAACCTGAGAGCCCCAGTGGTGGCTGTGCAGCCCAGTAAAGTCACTGAGTTGTTTCACACACTGAGCTGGGCTTGGTGTGAAAGTTGGGGGGGAATCCCCCCCCAAGTATCACAAGCTGACACTTGAACAGTGAAACAGCGCCACAGGGAGGGAGGCAGGAAGGAAGCCTTGGTGGGCCCACCCAGAGTAGCTTCAAGTGAGCTGCTGAGAACAGGGAGGGGGTGAAGGAAGCCTTGGTGAGCTGGCCCAGAGCAACTTCAGATGAACTGCTGAGAGCAGGGAGGCGGGGAAGGAAGCCTCAGCGAGCCTGCCTGGAGTGGCTCCAAATGAGCTGCCAAAAGCAGGGGCAGAAGATATTCAGCCTGGCTGCTGCAAGGGAGCCCCGGGGGCTGCACTGAGCCTGACAAGAAAGTGGGAGGGAGGTGGGATTCGCCCTGCGAGTATTGTGCCCCGCATGTATCTATATATTAATAGTGAAGTAGGCCAAATCTTTGGCTACTTAAATCTGGCACCTGGAGCTGTGAACACGCAAGACGATCTTTCTACAAACTTGAAAAAGGGCCCTAGGTGTGATGAACTGACCTCCAAAAGCAGGATGCTTAGAGCATCAAATTCAGAGAGCTGGGAGATTATGAGCTGATGCCTCACTGTAAAGCACAGTTTGACTGATAGGCTGCTGCCTGCCTGCACCCCCCCCCCCCTCTGATTAGTGCATTAAATTCAAAGAGTTTCCCTGTTTTCCTGTGGAACAAGGTTTATTGTGGGATGAGGGTTTGCTGTTTATGACTCCAATTTCAAAAACAGTAAAGACAATAAAATAAATTCAGTGAGCTGGGAAATTAGGGGTTAATGCCTCACTGTAAAGCACAGTTTGATTGACAGGCTGCTGCCTGCATGCACCCCTTTTCTCTCTGATTGGTCAGCGCCACCTGAGGAGTTTTTAAAAGTCTTATCAGAGGGAGTGAGGTGTTGTTTGACCTTTGGCTTGGCAGCTGCCAGTCAGGAGGAGTGTGTGTGTCAGTCTGAGGGAAAGAGACAAGGTAACTTGGGTAGTGAAAGGACACAACTCCTTGATACTGTGTATCATCACATTTGAGGAAAAGTTCAGAAATCAGAACTTAAAGTCTAAGTGTCAGCCCTAGCTGAATTCCATTTATTCACAGTCTCCAGAACTGCGGTTTAGGTTTGACGGAAGACAGTAGGTTGAAACTGACAGTCTAGCCAAACAGAAAAGGATTATCGCTCCTGGAAAGAGGAGGATATTTCTTACTCAGTTATTCAGTGAGTTCAACTCAGAAGGGATCTTGGTTTGTCTGAAAAAGGGAATGGTCTTAGACTCCTCAAGAGTAAAAAGAGAAAGTTGTAATCCCACAAGGGAAGTATTTAAATACAGGAAGAAAGTACTAACTTCCAGGAAACTCAGATAGTTATATGAAACTTTATTAAGACACATTGTTGCTGAAAGAAATTTCCAAGGCAAACAAACCTCTCACAGTTAAGAACTGAGTCTCTAAGAACATAAGCTTCAACTATACTCTGTTGCCTGTTCAAAATATTGTAATTCATATACAGAGCCAGACAGGTTGCCCCCATTCCCTCCATTGTTCTCTATGTTGGGAGAAAAGTAATGTTTTTTCCCACCATAGAGAACAATGGAGGGGATGGAGCAACCTGTTTGGGGGCCCGTAGAATTGGACTCCATGGACCAATCTTTGTGTAACTTGGTGGGTATTTTGGGGACAGGCCCCTGCAAATTTGGAGCCTGTCCTTCAAACCCCCTCTCCTCCAACCCCTCATATACCCTATGAGTTTTTGCCATTGACTTCAATGGGCCATAGGGGCTGAAACTGACATTTGGCTGGCGGAATGACTCCAGAATCTTGCATTGCCAAAACTGACATGCGGGGGTCATTCGGCAGAGATGCGGCCTGATTTGGCCCAATCTGAATTGGCTCAAATTTTTTTTATTTGCACACTCCTAGTGGGCACAAATGGCAGTGGTGGCAAGCCTCTCCCCCAACTCCCAGTGGGCCTGTGGAGGAAGCGAAGCTCTAAACTTTAAACCCCTTCTGTTTAGAGTTGCGCGGCAGCGGCGGCATGATCTTTCCATTGTATTCTATAGTGCCCTTCTCGCTACGCTCCCCCGCCCGCCCGCCCTGGCAGGCCAGCTAGGGAAGGGAAGGCTTTTGAAGATGCCTCCCCCTTTTGCTTTCCTTTCTGACACACTTCCGGTGATGTCAGGGGACGTGGCATATGTTAATGAGTTATGCTAATAGGTATGCTAATGAGCTCCTGCACCTCTTTTTCTATGAAATGACCCCTGCTTAATGACAATTGTAAATTCGTGGGCAGGAGCCTAGCATCATGGAATTATATGATCGAGATATGTGATTTCTGACAATTTGAAAGAGGATCTCCTTCAGGGGTAGGCAGTCTGTCAGCATGCATGCCAAACAGACATGCCAGTCCACTTTGCTTGACATGCCAGGCTGCATCTCTGCTCAAACAACTGAGGTAAAATTCTAAAATACAGGCAGTGCCCCTGCGATCTGCAGACTGGGAGTAAGTGATGGACTTATACTGGTTGTTTCCTCCTGGTCCTTTGCAACCACCAGCTGGGTCTGAAACAAGGCCCAGCAGTGCTGGAAGCATTGCTGGGGCTTATTTTGCTGGCAGTATGTCTGGCTGAATACAGCCCTTGTGTCTCCTCCCCCTTTTCTATTTGTTGGCACACCAACATCCTCACAGATAGACATTTCTCTTCTTTTTGGCACTCAGGTCAAACAGTGTCTATTGTGAGCTACCCTAGCGGCAATCCTAAGAACACTACCCTGGGAGTAAAGGGGCCAGCGTGGTGTAGTGGTTAAGTGTGTGGACTCTAATCTGGGAGAACTGGGTTTGATTCCCCACTCCTCCACTTGCACATGCTGGATGACCTTGGGCAAGCCATAGTTCTGGCACAGCCGTTCTGGAAAAAGAGCAGTTTCTGTCAGAGCTCTCTCAGCCCCACCTACCTCACAGGGTGTCTGTTGTGGGGAGGGGGAGGAGTTTGGAAGCCGCGCTGAGACTCCCTTGGGTAGTGAAGGGCGGGGTATAAATCCAATTTCTTCTTCTTCTAAACCAATTGAACAAATTAAAACTAATTCCTAAGTAAATCTGTTTAGGATTTTTCCCTTTATTACCTCCTTAGGATTTTTTTAAAAATTCTGTTTTTGTTGAAAAATAGAGCTGTCCCTCCCACATGGGAATCCTGGGTGTGGTGGGGATTAGCTCTCCTTGTACATCATTTTGTGTCAAGTAGATCCCTCCCATCCCCTTGCATGAAAATCCTGGGAAATGTGAACAAACTAACTCTCACTTATTTGATAAAGTGTGTGTGCGCACAAAAGCTCATACCTTGAATAAATCTTTGTTGGTCTTAAAGGTGCTGTTGGACTCTAAATTTGTTGTCTCACTAACACCATCACACTTCTCTGTGTTCACTTGTGAGAAGGATTGCAATCCCTGATAATTCCATTCTAACTGAATGAGGAGGGGGCATTTTGCAGCTAGGATCGTGTCTCTCAGTGAAAGCACTAGTAGTAGATAGGATTGTGTTCAGTGGTCTGTTTTCATTTATTCTACTGGCTTGGCTTATTTTACAGACTTGTTATATTGACTTGATTAGTTTTGTTTTATTGTTTTAGTTATGAGCTTCCTCAAGCAGATCTGGAGAGATGGCATACAAATTTCCAAAATAAATAGGTAAATAATAGAATAAAGAACATGAACATGTGTAAGAGGCATAATAAGGAAAAGGAATTTTAAAAATTTGAAAACTAAAACAATTTGTGGATATTTCTACCTTCAGTGTTGTCAGCTGTGACAAACCCACTTACTCATACTAGTCAGAATCTCTTGTCCTGTGCAGTTCTCTTACATATAAAGAAATAGTTCATTTTATTTTTAACTTCTGCTTTCCCATTCTGTTGCACAGGGCTGAAAGTAGATTCAGGTGGGTAGCCACATTGGTCTGAAGCAGCAGAAAAAAGTTTGAGTCCAGTGGCACCTTTAAGACCAACAAGGTTTTATTCAAAGAGAGCCAGTTTGGTGTAGTGGTTAAGTGCGCGGACTCTAATCTGGGAGAATAGGGTTTGATTCCCCACTCCTCCACTTGCATCTGGCTGGATGACCTTGGGCAAGCCATAGCTCTGTACCAGATGTTCCCTCAAGGACAGCTTGGGAAAGAGCTCTCTCAGCCCCACCTACCTCACAGGGTGTCTTTTGTGGGGAGGGGAAGGGAAAGGAGTTTGTAAGCCGCTCTGAGACTCCCTTGGGGAGTGGAGGGTGGGGTATAAATCCAATCTCTTCTTCTTCTTCTTCTTCTTCTTCTTCTTCTTCTTCTTCAAAGGCATGAAAAGTTGGGTTCCTTTTAAAACAAAAATTAGTATTAGTATGAAAGAAACAATCTCTGTTAAATATGTGCACAGTTCTTTGGAAGGAGATAGAAGCCCTGCTGTTTCACTTGTGTCCTAGACCTTTTTCTGATAACAGTGTTAACCAGCTTTGAGCATTTTCTTAGTGCACAGAGGGAGGGGTTCATAGTAATCTGCTGATCTTCCTTTAAGAGAGGTGACAATAACTGGTGGTAAATCTCTCTGCTGAGAACATAGTGTCTTGTTAGCCCTCTACAGATATTTCAGCTGGGTTGATAGATGGAGGGAAAACTTGGCAGTATACTCTAAGTAGTTTCATGTTGAAAATATGAAACGGTAGCATGTGCCTATGAATGCATTTCACACTACACAGAATAAAGTAGGCTATGTTCTTTCTCATGCACATAGCAGACTAAAATGCCAGAAGAGAGCAATCAGCTTCTCTCAGAACAAGTTGTAAAGCTTCAGAAGTTGATTTTTTTGTGTTGTCTACCCACTGCTAAGCATCATGTAAGTATTAAAAATGTACAGATTCAGCTTTAATTGGGAACATCTCTTTGTTTGAAGGAAATATTCTGGTGTAATGTCCCCCTCCCCACTGTTAGATTCATTGGTATGGTACAGCCAGGAATCTCTATACGTAGCAGAGTGCATGAGGTTTATATGCAGCAGCAGCTTCTCAGTACAGTATGTGCTCGCAAACTTACAAAATCACATGGAGCCCCTTGTCAGTTTCAAACTAATAATAGTGGCCCCTTCCAACTCTGTGATTCTAAGAGTCCTTTATTCAAGGAACTACATTCTAGATCAGGGGTGTCAAACATAAGGCCCGGGGGCTGGAACCGGCCTGTCCAGGTCTCCTATGTGCCCCACGAGCAACTGGTGCAAGGGAGGGAGTGCTGGGGGGAGTGGGCAGAGCCACTACTCTGTAGCTTCAGCACAGCAGAACAACCTCACCTGCAGCACTCAAGCACCTGGGAGGCATCCGCCCACCACTGCACCGCTGGGTTTTCAGTCCGCCAGTGTAGGTTTTCCTCTGTACCCCACTCCCCCTCAAGGCCTCCCATGGGGCCTTGCAGTGAGGACACACCAACTCAGAGCTTACCAGCTGCTGTCCTTCATACAGTTTATATCTCCGGTACCTGACATTACGTTTTATGGCACACATGGCCCCGCCCGACAAAGTGACATTTATGTCAGCTCCAGCCCTTGTAACAAATGAGTTTGACACCTCTATTCTGGATACTGCAGGTTGAGAGACAGGGATATAATCTAATTTAACTAGCTAGATGGATGCAAATGGATCATGCCTATCCTGCATCCATGGTGACAAAGATGGAGAGCGTGTGCTCCTTCTGTGTGTGTGTGAGAAGGTGTCAAGTGAGAAGGAAGGAAGTCTCGTCCCTAAGAATAGCATCCTACTTTAAAGAATACCAGATAGCAGGAAGGAAAGGATGTTCTGAGTGTGTCCTGACCTCTCTGTCTCTAAATCTATGGTGCAGTCTCTGAAGACTGAGGCAGGGGACAGCATATACTCCTTCATTTCCAACACCCACAAGGTGATGCCCTAATGCTCTCAAAGCTTTCTCTCCAATAAAATAAACTAGAGCTTGCGTGGGATTTGAAACTGAGAACTATAGCTTACCTTCTCAGCTATTGCTCACCACTCAGAAACAACTTCCCCACATATTAGCTTTCCCCCACACACAAAGGAACATAAGCAAAGATCCACATATTCATTCCACTATACAGGTGTGGATACAGCCTTCCATATATAAACAGTTTCTTAGCTCTCTACTGCTGCTGTTTGGTTCTTCAGACAACTTACCTTGGCTCTACAAAGCCAGTGAATGAGAAATTAAAACATTTTGACTATGCAAGCACCTGCCAAAGCTGCCTCCCATGTGTACCAGATTCCTACAGTTTGTCAAAAGCAGTGTTTCTGTAAATACCTGTTGCATGTCATTTAATGAGTCCCACAGAGTAGCTGTTGCTGTGAGTTTTGGGTGGGGTGATAACACCCACCTCTGTTTCACAAGGAGTGTTTAAAAAACTGTGTCACTTGCTGAGGCACATCACAACCTGTCCCGCAAACATTTACATGCAACTTTTGTTTGTTTTCTCTGTAGAGGTTTCCACAAACTCCACTTTAAAAGAAGCATTGCTTGGAGGTGACAAGATGTGGCAAGTGGCACCCTACTGTATATAGATCAGGAATAAAAGCTCCTCAGTTTAATTGTCAGTGGTTTGTTGATGTGTGTATCAAGCAGTGGGAAAGTAGATGACATGTTAATTTCCCTTATGTCCATAGATAAGCTTTGTACTATTTGTTTTTCCCCAGTTAAGTGCAGTCAAGTTATGCCTTGAGATAACTGATTACTGCCTAAACATGTAAAGCAAAGCAAACATTGTGAAAGATAATAAGGAAGCTTCAGATGAAAGTCTAAGAAAAGAATAATTCAGCAAGGGAATAAGCTTCTTGGGAGTCTGTATAGAATTGAGATTCTCAAGGGTCAGTTGAACTAATAGGGATAACAATCCCTGCCATCTAATAGGTATCCTTTGTATGTTTGGTGGTGGCAAGATTAAAAAAACTTTCAAGAGTCTCTTAACTTTCTGATGTTTGGAGGGAAAAACACATTAAAAGCAGTTATCCACAAAATTTGTTCTAGATTTTCCTAGATCATAGATATTGTAAAAACATATTATTTCCATGTGCTTATATATTGTTGGAAGTGTTTTTCTTGACACAAAACAATTTCTGTAAATATGATTGCCATCTGGAAACCATTTGGAGTACAGAGACTGCAGAAATAATGTCACACAGTTTGTACCGTAGACTCTGGCTCAATCGTAGTGTCTCTGACCGGCATGGAGGATGTCCCAGGTTCAATCTCCAGAAAGGATCTGGCTGTACGTGATGAGAAAAGCTTCTGCCTGAGACCCTGGAGAGCCACCGCTAGTCTGAGTAGATGATACTTACCTTGATGGATTGAAGGCCTGATTCAGTAGAAAGCAGCTTCATGTGTTTCCCATTCAGGAAATCAGATAAAGAAACTGCAGTGCCAAGAAATCTGATTTTTAGAAACTGACTAGCCTATTTAACTTCCTTACATTGTAGCACCCACAACATCCAATATTTTCCTTAAAGAAATTGTTCATTTTAATGAGAACTCTGTTGGCATTAAAAAAAAAATCTTTGCTTTATGAGTTGCTCTTGCATATGAAGCATTCGAAGAGAGTTGGCAAGAAAAAAAGCGAGACAGGTTTTCTTGAAGACATATGTAGACTCCAGTTGTAAAAGGTAATTACACTGGTGCATATGATGTGTGTTTAGAATACTCTGGGCCACAGTAGATCTGTGCCTGTTAATGAAACCTGCAGGCAATGGCTTAAACTTTGCATCTAGAAGGTGTAGGTTCTTTCTTCAACAGCATTTTGTTAGCTACCTGTTTTCCAAAGTTGCTTGGTGTGCTCTACTAGATGAGAAAATCACAAGATACAGATAGCTGTGAATCTCTCGCTTCTGATAGATGGCTCTTTGCCACTTCCTGTCATGCACTATGGCTAAGCAGGGAGGAGTTCTTGCAGAAAGAAACTGAAGGGGAAATGTAGGGCCTCACTATGATTTACAGATAGCTGTGAAATTTACACTTGAGTTATGTACTCTTGATACCTAAGGGCAGTGCACACATACAGCAGTACCTCATGGGGTGTTGCTGCTTTTTTATGCATCAGGTAAGTTGGTTTTTTGGTGACTATTTTGTGTAGTGGCTTTTGCTGTGCAGAATTTTTAAACAGGTATTTTTCTGGTCACAAATGTAAACTCCAGAATGGTCGAGATATAGGACAGTCCTTCTAGCCAAGTGAGCTGACTTTAGGGGATTCAGAACGGTGTAACCCTGCATAGGACTGCACGATTAAATGCTTCGGTTTCTACAGTCCTCACAGAGATATTAATGTACTTTCAGATGAATGTTGTTTCCTGCATCCTCATCAAAATTATTCATTTTTGTTGCAGTCATGACAAAGGCCATATAGTGCAGTCCCTCACGGTATTGCTAGTCATTAATTATTCTTGGAATGGTTTTATTATTTTTGTTTGTATAATTGTGCTACTAAGCACCATGTCCTCACAGTGAGATCTGATGTTTTCTCAGTCACTGTCTTCAGACAGTTATTGAAAACTATCTGCCAAGCCTTTTATGTCTGTAGCTCTGGTTGATGTCTGTATACCATTGGTGACTTCAGTTCTGCATGTCAGCAACTATATTATTTTTATGGAGGTTCTGAATATGTGTTATTTTTATGTGTGTCTTTATTTTATTTTTTCACAGTATTATTGTAAGTTGCTTCGAAATAATTGGGGCCAGAAAATCTCAGTAAGGCTTTAGATGGAAGCCCTGGGGAAAAGAAGTTTAATTTATTCTAGTTCCCAAACTCCCTGCATGCTACCTGATGCTGCACAAAGAGATTCTATTCAAATTTCTCAAGTTTCTGAATAAACTTTAAATAAATAAGTGTCTTAGTATTCTATAAAAATAGCTTCATTGTAGTAAAAGTATTCTAGGCTTGTGCGTGTGTGTGTGTGTGTGTGTGCATGCATGCGTGCAATTTGTTTATCTTGTTTTTAAGCTAAAATAAGTTTTCAAAGTGGTGCATCCTGGAAATAATATATTTGAATGACTTTAAAATACTACAGAGGACTCGGGTAGAGTTGGATCCTGGAACGATGGAGGGATTTCTGGCTGCCTCTTGCCTTCTTTTAGGCTCCACTGATAGCAGTTAAAAGCTGAAGCGGGAGGGGGCTTCTCAGCTGGAGAACCATAGAGATGCCTGGCGGCTTTCCACTATGCCTGTGATTTGATTGTAAAACCAGTATTCATAAGCTTACTTTGTGGGCTATTGGATATGTATGCTGGCTATGAAGAACTGAAACTGTAGTTTTTCTTTGATATCAGTGAGGTAATGGCAATAGATTTTTTTCCACAGGAAGTAAAGAAATTTAGGTTTTGTGTTCTTACTGATATTGACCAGTTCGGTAGCTAGCCTGATGGATGTAGCTGACAATAAGGAGTGAAGGAGTGGATATTATAGTAGCCCCATTACAAAAAAAATCAAAAAGTTCCAGTATAAAGAAGTTGAGTTCTACATGAATGTAAACTGGAATGCCAACGTCAAGTGATACCTGTTCCACTAATATGACTGTGTAGTGTATCACTTCAGTAAAAGGTGAACAGAAATTGTTAAGAAATTTGGGATTCATAAGAATTAGTTCTCATAGACTGCAAGTAGACTGCTGTCTAGGTGAAATGATAGAAAAAGTGGATATACTCACAGTTTGTGGGTTGTTTTTGGTGTTCCCATATGCCTTTAAAGTTTAAGCTAGTTGTCCTTATAGAACTTATCATGGAAATACAAAACAGGTATGTGTCTGTAAAATACAAATCATAATACTAATGAGGGAAATGGAAATAATTTCCCCCCATGAATTCTGTCTGAAAAGTTTATCAGAAATCAGGAAACAGGTTTTAACAGCTGTAGCCATCTGCTATAGCCCAGTACCTGTGCTTTTCCTTGACTACCAGAAAAAGGGAAGGAAGAAGGTTAAATAAAGAATGCCAGTTTTCAAACAAGCTTCTCCGGTCATCCCATATGAGTACACCCATTTCCTGTTAAGATTAGATGCATTTAAGTCATCTGGTTTTCATTGTTTTAATCCAGTGTGACAAAAATTCAAGTTAATTTCAAAAAGATTTTGTTCGAGTTGTTCAAGGCATCAAGACAGTACAGTTTGTATTATTCTGACTAACTTAATCTTTTTTTGTGACAAGTGAAGTTGAGCCTTTATTCATATTCAGTTGGAAATTAAAATCAATTAGGGTAGTTAGGGGAGTATAACCTGCTAGAGAGCATGTACAGAAAGAGCATTAAACTGGTAGTCACGATTCCCCCCACCCCCCATGGAGATGAGCTTGGCTTCTTCCTGTATTTGCAATGTATATGTGCACACCAGAATTAAATGCTGATTCACACCAAATGTGCGCACCAAAATCAAATGCAGATTCAATTGAAAAGTTATGCTATTCCCCTATGTTTTGAGTAGATAGCCTGACTTTTAAAAAATCACTGCATTACATTTATTAATTGTTCATTTGTTATCTTGTGCATGGATATAATTTTACTAATTTTAGCTAATTGGTAGTTTTTTAATTATTTTATTGTATTAACTGTTGAGTAGAACACCAGGATACACTTGTTAACAAGGCAGGAAGATTTTTTAATTGCAAATTTCTGGACACCCTCAAAGAAACATGCAGTCTCCTACCTAAAGAAGGCTTATCTAGAACATGGGAAATAGTAGCATGTTTCTCCCTTTTGCCATCTGGTTGTGTTACACTAACCGTGCAATACTGTGCAGTTACCCCAGTTTAAACCTATTGATTTCAGTGGATTTAGACTGGATAATACCACACTGTGGAACTGTATTTATTTAAAATATTTGTATCCTGCTTTTCTCCTGAACAACAGGACTTAAATGGCTTACAACAGATTTATATTTATATGATGTGTTGATAACACTTAACTGCTTTTGAAAAAAGGCATTTTGAGCCAGCTGATTTATCTGCTTTTCCAGCAAAATAAATGAATCAACAGTACTCCCAGTCTCCTGAGTCTGTTAATGATAGTGCCACACTATCCAAGGAGGGTGGCTTAGCTGTCCAAAATCTCAGTTTTCCCAGCCAGCATTACTTCTATCTTATTAAGACTGAGCTTCAGCATATTTTTCCTCAGCCACTCAACCACAGCTTCCAGATACTGTTGCAATATTGTGACAGCTACTTCTGAAGGATTATTTAATGTGATATATAACTAGGTGTTAGCGTCTTGGTGACAGTCCTCTTCAAAGCTCTGCGTGATCTTAGTCAGTGGTATTACGTAGATGTAGAATAACATCAAGAACAATACTGATCCCTACAGAACTCCACACAAGAGCTCCCATGGTGAGAAGTTCTGCCATCAATAACCACTTTCTGCATACATTCAGATTAAAAAAAAAAAGACTGAAACCATTTTATTTTCACACTTCTAATACCAATGCCATATTGTCCTGGCATCCCACGCCCCAAATGATGACATGAGACAACAAAGTGTGAGTCTAACTAGTGTATTTATTTAAATTATTATTTAAATTAATTTAATGGGTGATCTGCGTCTCTCCTTATGTCTGCAAGTGGGAGAGTGCCGCTGAATAAGCAACCTGCCCACCCTCTCATGATTGGCTGACCAATCTGCAGCCGAACCAATAGTTTCCTGTGCCTCATTTGAAGTTAATGGAGCTGAGGCATATTGACCCATAGCATTATCTGCCCTGAATGTCCCTTCCAGGCATCTCAGAAGAATAGCCTAATCTATACACTGTTGAACTAAATCCTGTAGGACTAACAAAGAAGCATTTCTCCTGTATACCTGAAGGTGGCTATCATCCAGCAGAGCAGCTAAATCTGCCTTTGGGAAATAGCCAGCCCTAAAGCCACATTCAAAAGGTCCCATGCCAATGGTCCCAGGTTCAATTCTTGGTATTTCCAGTTAAAAGGACTAGGCAGCTGGTGATGTGAAAGACCTCTGCCTGAAACCCTGGAGAGCTGCTGGCAGTGCATGTAAATAGTAATGACCTTGATGGATAGAATGTCTGATTTAGTACAATCAGATGCAACTGATTATATGTTATGTTTACTTTTTTTATTGAATAATGAGAAATGGAGACTTCATGCACATGCAGAAATCCAGGAGCCAGTCTGGTGTAGTGGTTAAGTGTGCGGACTCTAATCTGGGAGAACCAGGTCTGATTCCCGACTCCTCCACTTGCACCTGCTAGATGACCTTGGGCAAGCCATAGCTCTGTACCAGCTGTTTTCTCAAGGACAGTTGTCTCAGAGCTCTCTCAGCCTCACCTACCTCACAGGGTGTCTGTTGTGGGGAGGGGAAGGGAAAGGAATTTGTAACAGTGGTGCATTGTTGTGTTTTGATGTTTTTAAACTGATTTTAAAATGTTTATGATGTAATGCATTTATGCCCTTGTTAGCCGCCCTGAGCCCGCTTGCGGGGAGGGCGGGGTATAAAAATAAAAATAAATAAAATAAATAAATAAGTAAGTATAGTGAAGTGGGTAGTGAAGGGCAGGATATAATTCCAATCTCCTCCTCCTCCTCCTCCTCCTCCTCCTCCTGCTGCTGTTTAGTTATTCTGGGGCATGTCTATAGTCTTTTAGATTACAGAAACTTGCACCAAAATAACTACCTTGCTATCAGGTAATGTTTATTATTTTAGCCCAAGAGTGAGCCAAAACAGTCTCTGATTCTCAATATACCGGTATATGTCAGAGATAATTTTTCCAAGTTAGATGAGAGAATTTGACTTGGGAGGATGATAAGAGATCTGATTTAATTGTTTTGATAGGCCTCACATCTGTTGGTAGGTAGTGGTCCTCTGAAGTGAACAATATTCAATCCTCGGAAAGTCACTTTTTTGTCTATGTGGTACAGCTTTGCATTCCCTCTCCCAGTGGATGTTCATAGATCTCCTTTATCAGTGACTTAAAGTCAGTGATGATGATAAGCCTGGCTTCCTTTTCCAATACATTGTAAGCTTAAATTCATTAATTAAAATCCTGCTTTTTAATGTAATTGAGTATCTTAGTTCTGGTAAGATTAATTTTTAAGCCGATCATCTTGTATGCAGAAAGACAGGAAAACATGCTGACTTTATAAATCTAGTCTTCCATAAAGGTCATTTACTTTAACTAAGCAGGCTTAAAACAAATATGTGCAATTTTTGGCATATAGACCCTGTATGGTGTAGAGTGTTAAATTTGCACCAAGAAGATCTGTTTTTAAATTCCCAGTGAGCCATGAAAAGCACTGTGTGGCCTTAGGTCAGTCACTGTATCAGCTTCCTTTAGAGAATGGTTGTGGGGGTAAAATTTGGGCTTGGTTGTCATCTACATGCGGTTGATGTTCAGCTCTGTCTTGCACTTCCAGTGGATCTCAGGAAGGGTCTGGAAACTGGTGGTAATTTTGGGATGGATGATGGCTGACAAACTGAAACTTAATCCTGACAAAACAGAGGTGCTAATGGTGGGAAGAAAGATTAATCTGGGGGTTGAGGTGGCTCCTCCTTATGCCAGTAAAGGTACTGAGCTGAACTGAGGTGGCTCCAGTTCTGGATGGAGTTGCACTCCACCTAAAGGTGCAGGTGCGGGTTGTGAGTGCTGCTGGATCCAGGCCTTCTGCTAGAAAGGTGGCAGTGGCAGTGGCCAGGAGTACCTTCCTCTAGCTTTGGCTGTTAGCTGCAGCTCTTCCTACGTAAAAATTATTTTGCCACAGTGGTGCATGCCCTGGTAACATCTGGATCAGATTACTGCAACGTGCTCTACATAAGGCTGCCCTTGAAGCATGTCTGGAAACTAAATTGATGCAGAATGCTGTGGCCAGACTTCTGACTGCAGTGGGTTGTAGGGACCATATCATTCCAGTTAGGATCGCCATCCTCCAGTTGGGGACTGGAGATCTCCTGGAATTACAACTGATTGCCAGACTACATGGATTGTTTATTTTTTAATCTAAAACACTAATTCCACTTAGCCTGGAGAAAATGGCTGCTTTGGAGGGTGGACTGTATGGTAATATACCCTGCTGAGGTTCCTGTCCTCTCTAAACCCCACCCTCCCACGTTCCACCCTGAAATATCCAGGTATTTCTGAACCTGGACTTGGCAACCCTACTCCAGCTTTGTTCTACCTACACTGGCTTCCAATTTGTTTCTGGGCTCAATTCAAGGTGCTGCCTTTAAAGACTTGTACAGCTTGAGGCCAGCATACCTAGTCCACTTCCGTATGAACCTGACTGACCACTGCTGTCATCATTGGAGGTCCTGCTTTGGGTGCACTTGCCTTTTGATGCAGGTATATGTGTGGCAAACCAAGAAAGGTTGTGGCAGCAAATGAGGAAAGGATTGCTGGTGTATGTCTACACTGAGTAAAGTGAATTTTGTGGTTTTATTTACTTATTTTTAAATGATTTGTGACGTGGTTTGTATAATTGATGTGAAGCAATACGTGTTGGGGGTACAAGTGTCTGTGTGGATGAGACTTTGGGGGTACAACTGCAAAGGTGAGTGAATATGCAAGAGTGAGATCAATGTGTGTGTAATGAGCAGCTGTATGGATTTGTAAGTATATGTGAGTGTATGAGGAAAATGTAGAATAACAGCAAGTGGTTGGCTGTCATCCAGCCCAAAACATAGCAAGAATGGAGACCTATACTAACACCTATAGTCTTGTTGCAGGTTATTTTGTGTTAATCCTAGATAACTGCCTTAAGAAGTAGACAGACTCACCTTCCCAGAAAGTTCCTTGTGCTTTGGGCAGTGTCATGCTCCTTTGTGTGCTCATTGTAGTGGTAGTAGCTCTTTATTGGTGTTCATTTTCTACTCCTAGGGTGTGTTCAGACAGGCAGCTAATCCCGCCATTGGCCCGGCTGTAATTTGATGTAGATCTTTTAAATCCAGCATAGCACGACCAGACAGCTGCCCCGTGAATTGCTTTACCATGCGTGACTCTGCAGTAGATTGTCTAGATGGCATCCACCTTAAGAAGCTGTGCAGTCGGGTTTTTTTTTTAATCCTGTTTGTGCATGTGCATATTTACATATGTGCTTATCTGTATATGTCCTTATCTGCAGATATGCACATATACAGATAAGCACATATGCATATGTGCCTCATCTGCGGACGTCGCATGTTTAAGCAGTTATGCATGTATCGCTAAGCGTTTTTTAAAATAGCGGCCATTTGGGATGGGATGGAAACCATCCCTACGGGCTGACTGCGCGCTGGTGGAATGACCTGACGGTGGAAAGTCTGGCATTTGCCCATCGGCCAGCTTTAGACCGGACTGTAAACACTATCTTTTAAGTACAGATCCCCGACAGGGATTGACGGGCTACTAATGAAAGCGGCACGATTCCCAGATGTTGAGGTCTGGATGTGCACTTTAAATCCACCAGGCACTCGTGCCTGGCGCAGTTTGAAAGAGCCGTCTGAATGCACCCCTAGAAAAGGCAAGCAATGGTTAAAATGGTGTGAATGAGATGATTCTGGGGAAAGCAGTTTAGTCGACACACTGATTCATGTCTTATACACAGACCTTTATTTAGTGACTTTGGCAACTTGGTAAGTTATATGCAGGCATATATATATAGCTCTTTGAAAAAAACAAAGATGAAAGAAGCTGTTTTTAACAGTGAGGGTTTCAATAAAAGGCTATGTTTGCCTTCTAGGAAGTATCCAAAGGAAAACATTTCTGATATGGAATGCTTGTTTCTGGCTTGTTTCTGTTAGACATTCTGGGGATTCAGTTTCTGTGCAGCACATACTCCCTCACTGAGCTGAATTCTCTTTGTGGCAGTGTTGTAATCACTCAGGCTTATTATTTGGTGGACTTTTAACATATGCTTGATGACTGGTATTTCAGAGCAAGTTTGTGATTTGGGTTAGAGCTTTTACCAGGGCTTTTTTTGTAGAAAAAGCCCAGCAGGAACTCATTAGAATAATAGGCCACACCCATCAGCAGAAACTCATTAGCATATTAGGCCACACCCTCAACCATGCAGCTCATGAGCATAATAGGCGGGGCTGGAAAAGCTCAGGGCAGGCATGGAAGTTTGCCTCCCCCCCGAGCTTCTCCACCCCACTTCAGCATTGCCTCTCTAGTCTCCCACCCCCGCCCCAACCAGACGGCCAGGGAAAGGTGGTGTTGAAGTACCTGGGATCTGAAAGATCCCAGGCACTTCAGCATCGCCTTTCTAGTCTCTTACCTTCCCCCCAAAAAAGATCAGGAAGAAAAGCAGGCATGTTTGCCTGGCTGTCCTCAGTCTCCCCAGCCAGCCCACGCAGGCTGGCGAGACTGAGGACAGCCAGGCAAACATGCCCTGTTCCTTCCCTGAGCCTCTGCTTTTGCGGAGAGACTCGGGGAAGTGGTGGGGCATGGGTAAATGCCTTTCTCTCCCTCCCCCAGATCGGGGAGGGAGAGAAAAGCATTTTCAACATGCCTGGGTTACCTGCCTGCCCTTTTCCAGCTGCGGCATGTCAGCTAGAGAAGGAAAGGCAGAGAGAGGCTTTTCCTTGTCAATTTCACTCTCAGCTGACTGGGCAGGGAGTGAAATTGACCAGGAAATCGCCAGGGGCTCCCCAGAGGGAAAGGTGGCATTTTAACATGCCACTTTCCCCTCTTGTAACGTGGGGAGGGCAGAATGCTCTGTAGCCACACATGCCAGAGGTTTTGGTTGCAGGTGTGGCCAACTCAGGAGCCAGCCAAAACTCCGTTCCTGTGCATTTCTGCCCAAAGATAGCCCTGGCTTTTACACAGGTTGAAGCACAAGAAAAAGACTGTGGTAACTGCTTGTGCAAGATCTTCTGCAACTGGACTCTAAGCAAAGGGACGGGAAGGAAAAGAGTTAGGAATTGTACAGGTGCAACTGCATTCAGTCTGTTTCTGCTTGCACATGACTGGATCCAAGCCAGTACCTTGAAATGGGAAAATTGGCACAAACACACAGAGAACAAGGTAGCCAGGGTGTGTGTGTGTGTTGGAAAGCTGAAACTTTGCAGCTGAATAATGGCCAAAGTTAACCTGCAAGTCCTCAGTTCGAGGAAACTACTGACAACAGTTTTCAAAGTCAGTGGAAAGACCTGTCAAGATCAGAAATGTATGAAGCAGCAGCAGAATTGATAGGGTAGAGTACCAAAGCTAACTGACTGGAGTCACAAACACTTCTAAAATGCAGACTTCCCCCCCGCTCCTGTTTGTTGTTTTTTTTGCTGCCATTGTGTTTGCCAAGAATCATCTAGTAGGACTGGTTTAGGTTGTGAGTTCAGTTTAGAACCCCAATCGAGGTGAGGAATCAGACTGCAATTTTCCTACTTCATGACAAATTTGAGCTTGATTCTAATACCTCTGATAACAGAAGTTTCAATCACAGTCCGCTTGAGTGGAAAAGAGGGAGTATACATTTGCACCTGCCATGGGAAAAGAGGTTTGTCGCAATATTTGAATATGATCTTTGTCTTTAGCTTTCACTTTGTGGGCGGATTGTTGAACAGGTGGTCACTTTGAGCCTCCAGTTGTCTATAACCCTGCTGGTTTGTCTTCCAATGTAAGCATGTAATTAAAAGAACACTTGTGTATGTACAGATTGGTGCACACTCAGGTAAAAATGTCAAAAGTATTCTGGTGGGTTCTGTGTTACCAGAGTCTAGGAGAGAATTCTTGGATTCATGGAAACACTCCCTGAAAACCTCACAGTGCTGTAACTGTGAAAAGGGCCTTTATCTTGTTGCAATTTTTTCCTCAATGAAAAACAATTTTTAACTTAATTCTTGTCTAGGATTGTAACTTTTCCATTTGTGAGGGTATTTAAAAATTCTTCTAATGTTGCTCAAATATAATATTTTTCCTTCACTGTAAAGTAAAAAGAAAAAACATTTTGAAGATAGATTGTTGTTTGTAATAAAAATGTCTGCGTCCATTTAGAATACTATGTAAGTAGTTCTAAAATTACAGCTTGTTACAAAGAAGGCTTTAAGTCACAACTAAATAGCTTGCAGTGTCTGAATATCTAAGTTGCTAAATTTTAACTTGGTTTCCGTTCTTTGTTTTTTGAATATAATTCTTCTGTCAAAAAATAAATCTAAATCTTGACTATCAAGAGGATGGCCAGAGGGTTACAGAGCACTTAGGTTTGCTTCTTTACTTCCATTGAAGATGATGAAGAAAATAAACTGTACTGTTTTACTATTTTATTGTCTTCTGCTAAATTGTTTGTTTTCTGTGTTACAGAAAAAACGCAAGCAAAATGCCCAGGATGAAGATTCAATCAGTGTCTGCAGCTTTGACTCAAGTGTAAGTAATCATTCCATTGTTTAAACAAAATGCATAACCTGTTGGTTGCTAAAACTGGAAATGCTGAGCATTTCAATGTCAAACTGCTTATGCCTGGCATAAAATACCTTGTGTTTTTTGTGTTGAAATATTGCTGACATATTGACTGAAAAGGTTTTACTTGTAAAGCATGTTTTATGTAAAGGAAGGTGGTGTGAGTGGAATAGAAACATTATTACGTGAGCTTCTGTTGACAGATATATATGTATGAGGCCTAAAACTGTGCATGAAGCCCAAGGCATTAAGCAATGCAGAATCCCTTTCCTGGGCCTCTTTGGATTTTTCCCTGATGAAGAGTTAAGACTGGTGGTGCTGAAAGCCTTAGTTTTTGCTAATTTAGCATGAGACCTCTATCAGGTTTGGTACAGCTGTGTTAGTGTTTCTGATCTAGTGGCTAGAAAACAGGTACTTAAAAAGAATATACTTCTTTCAAGTAGATGTATCTAAATCACTTTCTTTCACTTTGTAACTAAAGGAAAACAATTCCAAAAATTGATTACTGACACTAATTACAGAAGATAAAAATATATCAATACCCCGTCCACACTGTCACTTTTGCTGCTCATTTCTCCCTATTGCTTTGGGTTCCTCCCCCTTTTCCACATGTGTTTTGCTCCCTCTGGGACTACTAGAGAGAACAAAACATATGGGGGGGTGGGGGAACCTGAAGCAATAGGGAGAAATGAGCGACAAAAGTGACAGTGTGGACGGGGCCATACAGTAGTAATAATGGACCAATATCTGTTTGTTAAATCATTTTATTTTAAAGAGTTGATCGGTTCCCATCGAGTTTGGCAGTGATAATGTTAGATAAGACTTGCATTGAGCAAAGCAGGGGAGGGGCTGTGGCTCAGTGGAGGAGCCTCTGCTTGGCATGCAAAACATCACAGATTCAATCCCTGGCATCTCCAGTTAAAAGGAATAGGAAGTTGTTGATGTGAGACTCTGGAGAGCTGCTGCCAGTCTCCTTGATTCTCACATTCCATCTTAATTACCAAGACAGGGGAAAGGTGTAGGGTACCTCCACATCACGCTTGAGAAAGTGGGATTGTACTTTTAAAAGCATGGGTGACGGAAAGTGCCATCAAGTCTCAGCCAATATATGATGACCCTGGTAGGTTTTCAAGGCAAGAGATGTTCAGAGATGGTTTGTCATTGGCTGCCTTTGTGTAGCAACCTTGAGAGTCCTTGGTGGTCTTATTCCAAGTACTAACCAGGCCAACCTTACTTAGCTTCCAAGATCTGATGAGACTGAGATAGCCTGGGCCATCCAAGTCAGAATAATTAATTATACTAATTATACATGAGTATCATATCAGACGTGATTAGTGTATAGAGAAGTTGTTTGTGTTTACCCAGTGACAGGTGTGTGTACAGGGTTACCAGTCTGCAGGGAGGGCCTGGAAGTCTCCCATAATTACAACTGATTTCCAGACTACAGGGTTCAGTTCCCTTGGATAAAATGGCTGCTCTGGAGAGTGGATTCTGTGGCACTGTACCTTGCTGAGGTCCCTTCCTTCCCCAGCCCTCCCCTTCCCAAGCTGCATACCCAAAGCTCCAGGAATTTCTCAATGTGGAATTCAAAACCCTTGGTGTAAGGTGGGAGTCTTCCTGAAATCTCCTAAACTAAATAACTGTACTTCAAACATCATTATGATCTTTTTAACTGTTGTACATTCTCACAAAATCAAAAACTTTTAGCTCTTGCTCTCTTCCATCACACCCCATGGTAGTAGTTGGATCTATCTGTTGCCTTTGATAAGGTAGATCATGCTATAATGTTGATGCACCTGGATCGGGCAGTCCACAATTAAAATGGGTTCTACCACACTGAACCCAAAAAGGGGCAAGGGATGTTAAATCACACTCATGGAATCTAACATTGGGGTGGTCTGCAAGTTTTGTTATTGTCACCCATGCTGTCTAATATTAATATGAGGCTCATTATTGAGACTGTCCATAGCTTTAGTGTCATGTGTCATCAATAAGCTTATGGCTGCCAGATATAGATCAATAAGCTTTCAGCTACTGTCCTCTCTACTCTGGGCCAGTGCCTAATTGCACTGTGGTTCAATTGGCTGAGGAAGAATAAGCTGAAATTTAATTCAGACAGGACAGAGGTAATGCTAGTTATTAAGGTTGCCGCTTTAGAGGGTATCTTACCACAACTGATGGAACGTGGCTTTCTTTGAAAGGTTGTGTTACAGTTGGATTAGGACCTGAGAAACCCAGATTTGAATCCCCACTCAGCCATGGAAACTAACTGTGTGATCAGTTATACACACTCCCAGGGTTGTTGTAGTGAAGGTGAAATGGAGAAGGGAACAGGCAGGGTGTGGAAGGAAGGAAGGGAGGAAGGAAGGAAGGAAGGAAGGAAGGAAGGAAGGAAGGAAGGAAGGAAGGAAGGAAGGAAGGAAGGAAGGAAGGAATGACTTTAGGAGTAAGATTATATCCTGGCCTTCTACTGGAGAAGCAGGTGAATATAACAGTGAAATCCCCCCTGCATCTTTTTTTGACTGGAAGCTTGCTCCTTTTCTCTAGGTAGCATATCTGGCCTGCAGATCCATGCTACAGTAAGTTCAAGCCTTGATTATTATAAGGTAGTATGCTTGGAATCTTCTGGCAGCACAAAATGCAGCAGTCCCATTTGTTGTCTGGTACTAGTGGGCAGGAACATATTGCGCCTATGTAATATGGCTGCCTGTTTGTGCCTAGATCCAATAAAAGGCGCTGAAGTCCCCCACCCCCCACAATGGGATCCACATACTTAAAGGACTGTCTGTCCTAGAATGCTCCTGTGTAGCAGCTCTGCTCCTCCCAACAGGGTTAGATTCAATCAGCCATGGCCCAGTCTAGGACATTTTCAGTTCCTGCCTTACTGCTTTTGAATAGTCTCCAAGAACACGACGAAAGCTCCACCAAGGCTATAAGACTAAACTATTTAAGGGGGCTTTGGGGTTTCTTGGAGTTTACTGTTTTCTGTGGCTAAAATACTTAGCCAACTTTTATGTACATATCATTTTGTATTAATCTTGTTTTAAAACATATTTATTATTGTTATTTTTATGTTAGCCACCTTGGGTCTTAACTAAGGATACAATTGGTGGGTGCTTTGGGGGCAGGAACATGGGGGTGTGGAGTGGTTTGTGCACTGCTGTGTCATTTTGGAGGGAAACCTGGAAGTGGCATAGCATAGTTCTGGGAATCGCTGGGAACTATATGCTAAACCCATAGAATTCCCAGTGATTCTTAGAGCTACCCTACATCAGTTCTGGTTTTCCCTGGAAGTGACATGGGGGGCATATAATGCCAGTGTTGTTTTTTTACTGCTCAGATACTGCTCAGACTGGTGGTAGGCAACAAGGGCTGCTGACAGAAGGCCTGCTGCCATAGTGAGAGGCCTGGAAACCTTTGTCTAAACTGTGTTCGGGAGAAAGGCATGCCTAGAAAAAAAATTAAATGGATAAAGCAGACATTACATTCAATGTGAAATTAGTTATTGTAATTGCAGAATATAAATTTTGAGAATGAATGGATTTATAAATTGATTAATTTATAAATTGATTAATTCAGATCATAGTGTGATTTATGAATTTTTATTGATAAGTTTACTGAGCTTGTATTTATTAGTGGGGTGAGTGAGTGGTTTATTAGGTCAGAAGGTGGGAGGAGTTGGGAAAAAATGAGCTAGATCGTATGCAGTTGTTTGGATACAAATTATTTTGTGTTGAGGGGCTGATTTGTTTCTGCTGCTGCTGGATGCTCAGGTGGGCTATTTTTTGGCTGGTAAGATTGAGCAGAAGAGGCCATGCAGGGATCGGGGATACCAGTAATAATGGGACAGGGGACGTATGGCAATGGGACTAGGCAACTCCTCTAGATGGAACGGAAGAAGTCAGAAATAGGGTAATGCTCTGAATTCTTCCCATCTACATCCCATCCCAAGAGATGTTGATTGTGGGGCTAGAAAAGAATACCATTCTCCAGTACTGGTTTTGTGCAATCCCAGGTTTATTAATAATAAGATCTTGGTCCTGCAAGACTATCTCACTGAGCAAAAGTTAGACCTGGATTGCGTTACTGAGACCTGGGTGAGAGAGGGCTTGATTTTTGGGATGGGGATAAATGTGAATCTGGAATCTGCGGATGCAGTTCCATGGTCAGACCACTTTGCCCTTAAGGTCTGGTTGAGCACACCGAACCCTTCCTGTTAAGGTAGCAAGCATATTTATGCTCACGGTGGAGCTTAATGAACCCTAGTTGGCTTCAGAACACTCTGCAAGATCCGATGCCTCCTGTTCGGAGCTGTTCTATCAGGCCTTTGGCTGAGGTGGCAGACATCCAATTATTTTGGCCTCCCCTGCTGAAAACCTGCCTGTTGTAATCTGCCCAAGTGAAAGAGTTAACATTGCAACTTCAGCTGGTGGGCCCAATCCCTGTTATTTGTTTTAATGTCGCAGGATTTATGAATTGTTGCCAACTAGATGATATTCCTGTTTTAACTGTTTTAGCTACTGTTCTTTATAGGATCTGTTTAAACTATATGGATGTTGTTCTATTCTTGTTATTTGCCCTGACCCTGCTTGCAGGAAGGGTGGGGTATAAGTCGAACAAAAGAAATAAATGAATAAATTGGGAAGGTTGTCGTTAACAGTGTTGTTTCCTTGTGTGTGTAGTGTAACCAGGTGATCCTATGATTGTCAGGCAGCTAGAAGTTCTAGCTCTTTAGTGCAGGGGTCCTCAAACTATGGCCCGCGGGCCACATGCGGCCCACCGAGGGCATTTTTCTGGCCCGCCGGGTGTGCTGCTGCCTGTCCTCCAATTCCCAGCAGCACACAAAGCAGCGGAAAAATTGCAGCCAACTCGTCCTGGGCCACATGACAAAGCCCCGCCCCCCTGCTTCCAGTCAGCCAGGAGGAGGCAAAAGGAAGACTGGAAGAGGGTAAGTGTAAGGTGGCAGGCGCTCCGGCTGGCCCCAAGTCTCCTAGCTGGCTGAGATGCCTCTCAGCCGGCTAGGAGACCTGCGCCAGTCCCAAGAGCCGGGCGGGGGTCTTTTTCGAGGCTTTTTGTGCTGCTGGGAATCGGAGGGGGGGGGAGAGAGAGAGAGAGAGAGAGAGGTTTCTCTTTCCCATCATGATGCCTGCAGTAGTGGAGTTTCAGGGAGAAGCAGCTGGGGGCTTGCTGCCTTAAAAAGTTTGTGAGGATGCCGAGTTCTTTGTTTCTTCGGAGAGGGAAAGACAACAGCCCCGTCAACAGTGCCTTTTTGCGCACCTCCCCCCCCCCCCCCCCGCGCGCCTTCCCTACCCGCAAAATAACCAAAGAAAAAGCCTATCTTCATAGTTGTTGTTTTTTTAACTATAGTCCAGCCCTCCAACGGTCTGAGGGACAGTAAACTGGCCCCCTGTTTAAAAAGTTTGAGGACCCCTGCTTTAGTGTTATCCAGGGTGCACCACGAGGAAGTGAGCCAGAATTATAGAATTGTGATTGCAGTTAACAGTGTTGCCATACAATAAATAAATTTAAAATGTGTGATAAAACTGTCAATAGAAATTCAACACGTTAAAATAAATGAAATTGCTGGCCATGTCATAACCATACAGTCTACTCAATGAAAATTAACTTCATTCCTTTTCCATACACCCTTGTATATGAATTTAGAAGATACATTTATGAAGAGAAGGAATATTATTGGCATAGCAATGTGTAAAAAACTAAATCTTTTCATTCCAGTGTTGAGGAAACCGTGAGCGAGAAGTATTTCTAGCTGTAAGGTGGGTAGGATCATTGTTGTACTAGCACTTCACTGCTGGAAATCATTGTCACTGGAAAACTTCATTTTAATTAGCTGTCTGAGCTCATAGACTAGTAGGTACAATACAACTTGAGTATATTTTCGTGTAATTTCTTCACTAGTGATCAGAGCTGTTATTTATTTTAGTTTTTTTTAGATGGTTTGTGGATGCTGCCCTCCTGATACTAGAAAATGCAGATGTTGAGTGTTCATCCCATAGACTTAAGCTGAAACAATTTGGTCTTGTTTGCCTTAATGGGATAAATTTGGCTTAAATCTAAATAGTTAAACCTATTTGATTGTTAATACAGGGTTTCATATGCTATCTCACAGAACTCAGTGTCAGAAAGAAAGTACATCAGAATACTGATTGGGTTTTTTGGTAAACAAGTAACTTTTAATGATGAAAGATGAGCGGTTATTAAACTCTTTAAAGCTTTCTTCATGCATTGAATGATTCGGTGTTGCAGATGGGTGGATCCATTTCCAGTTAGCATATATATCTGTCTACACTTCATGTGTAAAAATAGAATTGTCACATATAATGCCAGACAGTCTACTTTTCGTAATAGTCTGTCATGAAGAGAGAGTTTCCTGTCAGTCTTTTACAGGATGCACTCACGCGTTGCTCATGGCCCTTCTAGTTCTGAGCGATAAAGATAGTATTAAGACATCAACATTATTTTTTGAACAGTTGATCTTAGGGTGTGTTGTAGAGAGAAAATCAGAACTTTTAACTCATTGGGTGAGTCTTATTGGAAGTCATGGGAATGGGATATGCATTTGCAAATGGTGATCCTAGTTTGACTATGCTGTAGATAATCTTGGAAGAAGAACAGAATGCAACATGCTGTCTCTTTTTCTGATAGTGTTGAGAATACAAAACCATACACTCTTTCAAATAAATGCCACACCCTCTGCATTTGAGGCTCCAGAACATCAAATGAAGAATACAGAGACAGTAAACTTAATTCTGAACATATAAGCAAACCTTATTTTAAATTTATAGCCAACTCTACTCCATTGTTGACTTTATAGTGGATAGAGAAGAATGTGTTCTTTTTTCTCTCTGCAGAACTTAGAGGCATAGTGAAACTGACAGTGGATTTGAAATATCTGTCCTTATTATATAATTTCATTTTTTTTTTGCAATTAACAATTTTATTATTTTTTATGAAAAAAGACAACAACACAGCAACAACACAACAGTGAACAATGTAGAAGAAAGATATGATCTAACAATCCCTAAGAAAAAAACTTTTAAACAACTAACAAAAACACGTCATGACTCATACAACTAAACCTAATATCTCACAATTTTACTATATTTATCTGGAATAATATATTGATGCGGTCGGTGGGTAGCAATATAGTTAATAAAGCTAAACCATTTCTTTTCAAAAGTGTTTGTTTGACGTGGATTGTCAGCCAGACCAAGTTGGAGTGCAAGTTTATCAGATACCATCACGTCCCAAAGTTTTGATATCCATTGGCCCAAAGTAGGTATTTTTAAAGTTTTCCAATTGGAAGCAATGAGATTTTTTGCTGCTAACAACATAAGAGCAACAACTTCCATTGTTTGATTAGAAGCAATCGCGTCTGACCAAAGATTCAGCAACAAGGATTCTGGAGTGTTGGGTATTTCCACACCAATAACCGTCTTGATTTCCAATATTACAGATTTCCAAAATACATTTATTTTTGGGCAAGCCCACCAACAGTGAACTAAAGACCCAACCTGTTGACATTGCTTCCAGCACAAAGGGGTGGGTTTAAATTTGCATTTAAAGAGACGTTCAGGTGTTAAATACCACCGATTCGTTATTTTAAATTGTTGAAGTTGAAAGTTAGATATTTTACTGTGTAATAGGGGTGAAGACCATATTTTATCCCACTGTGCTGGCGTAAAGTCAAAGCCACAATCCTTGTGCCATGCAGTATGAATAGAAGAAGTTGTTGACCAGTCACTTTCATTTAATTGTTTGTAAATAATAGCCAAAAGACCTTTAGTGGAAGAACAATATTGTTTTAAAAATATTTCAAATTTAGTCAAAGACCTATCAAACACTCTAGCCCTACTAAATGAGTTAAATAATGATAACAACTGGTTATATTGCAACCAGTTAATTGTAGTATTATATTTCGTTTCCAATTGTTGTAGGGACATTAATTTGTCCCTAAGCAAAAAGTCACAGATCCTATACATACCAGCCTTTTTAAAGGTTTGATAGAATTTCAGTTCCATACCAGGAGGAAACCACGTCTGTCCTAATAGTATCGCTACTTGGGACGTCCCTGGAGCTAATTGTGGCCGGTGCTTGTACCATAACTCTAAAGTAAGTTTCAAAAACGGATTTTGAATACCTAGCGACTTATAACTGTGGGAAACATCCCATATAAGTTCTGATAAATTAAAAGATTGAATTTCAAATTGCTCAATTTTAACCCAACTTAAATCACAGTTAGGGTTAGCATAAAAGTTAATATTCCTTAGTTGAGAGGCTAAATAATATCTTGCCAAATTAGGAAGAGCAAGCCCTCCCGACTTCTTAGGTTTGGTAAGATTCAAATAAGTGATTCTTGCCCGTTTGTTGTCCCATAAAAATTTAAGAAGTAGATGTTTCCAGAGTTTAAGATCTTTTGGGGGTAGAGATACTGGTAAATTTTGAAATAAATATAAAAATTTAGGTAACAACAAAGATTTAAACATAGAAATCTTTTCAGTTAAAGATAAAGAAAAAACAGACCATTCTTCTAATGTGGATTTTAACAATTGTGTTAAAGGATTAAAATTACAACTGTATAAATTATCTAAATTGAGAGGGATCAAAATTCCCAAATAGCGCCATTTATCAGTGACCCATTTGAGGGGAAATTCAGTTTGCAATTGGTCTCTAGTGTGTTCAGATATAGTAATTGGAAATAGGTCAGATTTATTAAAATTTACCTTAAAACCTGAAATAGTCCCAAATTTCTGTAAATGAGACATAATAAGATGTAATTCAGTTTCTGGATTAGTAATATAAAATAAAGCGTCATCTGCATACAAACTCAATTTATATCTAGTTCCTCCAATTTCAACCCCATTAATCTGAGTGTCATTCCGTATTGCAAAAGCCATGGGCTCGATGGAGAGGGCAAAAAGCAGGGGTGATAAAGGGCACCCCTGCCTCGTGCCTCTTGATAAAACAAAGTCTTGAGTTCGAAAGTGGTTAATACACAGTTGAGCTATAGGTCTATGGTATATTGTTTCAATAGCATGTCGAAAAATAGGGCCAAAATTCATACGGTGTAAAAGTAGATGGAGATAAGTAGGCTCCACTCTATCAAAGGCTTTGTCTGCGTCTGTAGATAATAACACTGAGTTAGGAATAGTGCGTTTGCAGAACTGAATAATGTTTAAGGTTTTACGTACACTTTCAGTGATTGTTCTGCCCGGCATAAAGCCCGATTGGTCCGTATCGATATATTTTGTTATTATTTTGTTCAATCTACATACTAAAAGGGTTGAAAAGATTTTAAAATCACTATTTAACAAAGAAATAGGCCTATAGGAGTTAGCTAAAGTCTTATCCTTTCCGGGTTTTAACAAAAGTATAATACGAGCCTCAGACCAAGTGGAAGGCATTTTTTTATCCATTAAAACTGAATTTAATGTTACAGTTAGATGGTCAATAAGAAATGGTTGGAATTTTTTATAAAATTCAATTGGATACCCGTCTCTCCCAGGGGTTTTATTATTTTTCATCTGCTTGATTGCCTCTGAGACCTCTTTCGGGGCAAAAGGGGCATCTAACTGCTCCTGGTGTTCTTTGGTTAATTGAGGCCCAAATTTTATTGAGTCAAAATAATCTAAAATGTGTTGACTATCGGGATTCGTAGAAGTATACAGATTTTGATAAAAATCATAAAAAACATTACTAATATCTCGAGATGAGTTTAGAAGATTACCAAAGCGGTCCCTAATAGTGGAAATCAGCGTAGTTGACGCAAGTTTTGCCACTCTATGTTTCAGAAATTTAATCGATTTAGCTGTCCTTGTTGCGTATTTCTGTTTTAAAAATAGTAGATTTTTCTGGGTCTTAGATATTTCTAACAAGTCTAGCTTTTTCCTTTCAATCGTGAGCTTTTTCAGGTATTTCTTCCCACCATATCTCATATGTTTAAGTTCTAATTGTTTAATTGTGGTTAAAAGGTCATTAACTACTGCCTGTTTTTCTTTTTTGTAGTGTGAGGCTGCTGAAATCCAGTGCCCCCTAAGTACAGCCTTAAAAGCATCCCAAATACTGCTCTGGGAAGCTTCACAGTCTGCGTTGTGCTCAAAATAATCCTTAATATTCTCTGAAATTCCCTCACAAATAAGTTCGTTTTGCAAAAGAGTCTTGTTAAGTATCCAGTTTGGACCTTTTCCATCGTCATGCTCATTACTAAACACACCAGAGACCCATGCATGATCTGAGAGTACTATACTGCCCATGTCTGCCTTATTAAATTTAGACAATAAATTCTTTGAAATCAGTATGAAGTCTATACGTGTGTAGATTTTGTGAGTATGGGAAAAGAAAGAATATTGTTTAGTGCCAGGGTTTAACTCCCTCCATAAGTCTATCAAATTCTGTTGTTCCAATATCTGTGCTAAGATTGTTAAACGATTGGTCTTACGTACTACATTTTTTAAAGGTTTTGAATAAGTTCTATCTAACTGAATATCAATAATATGGTTTAGATCACATCCAATTATTAATTCCCCCTGTTTAAAAGTCATGAGTAAATTTAGAGTATGTTTTATAAAAGCTATTTGATTCTCATTGGGAGCATAAAGAGATGCAATAGTTAAGTCTTCCCCATTTAATGTGCCTTTTACAAAAATAAAGCGACCTTTAGGGTCTGTTTTGATTTGCGTACAATGGAATGGAAACTCTTTAGAAATTAAAATAGCCGTACCTCTGGCCTTGGAGGAACCAGCCGCATGAAACTGCTGTGAAAACCACTTCGATTTAAGAATGTATTTTCTGGGATTTTTGAGGTGCGTTTCTTGAATGCATAGTACACTGGGACGCTCTTTGTTCCAAAATGAAGACACTCTGTGAAGCTTTGTTCTATGATTCAAACCTCGGGCGTTCCATGAAACCAGATTGAACAGGTGAGTCATGAGTAAAAGTTAACAATACTACTATAACTACTACTAAACTTAAAATAAATAAATAAGTACAAAAAATAGGAAAAAAGACCCTGTATACACAGAGTAGCCCTCCAGGAATTCCTATAAGGAATAAAGGGTAACTAAAACACGCCACCCTACCTGAGGGTATGTCTCCTACACCCTACTTAGGGGGAAAAATATCCAAGTTCTCCAAACAATAACCATCCAAATAAAGCACTCAGCCACTTTCATGACCTATTAATTCCAACACTAAAAGGTATAATAGCACTGCCTATCAATATGCTTATAATTAATATTGTAAATAGTGGAAAAAATAACACCATAAGTAAATGCAATATCATTATGAATTGTTGTTATAGGAATAATAAAACTAACATAGAAATTCCTGCCTTAATAAACTGTGCTTAACCATCAGAGACCTACAGTCCTAATTCTAACCTTGTTATAATAAAAATGCGACAGTAGATGGTTCTATAACCCCCAAAATACCAACAAAATGGCTTAATATAATGACAAACTTGCCTTAACATACAGGAACAGACAGTTAAAAGTTATTACATTATAAGAAATATATATGTTCCTAACAGCTATGCCTAATAATAAAGTATAAACTTACATTATAATGTAAATAAAATTACAACTCTGAAATAGAAGTGTGAATTTCAATAACACTGTAAATTGTCACTATAAAAATAATATAATAAACATAGAAATTTCTGCCTTATTTAAACTATGTTTACCCATAAAAGGCCTACAATTCTAAATCTAACTATCAGCATAGTGGCATAAAATTTAACACACTGTGACTTAACCTTCAGGAGTAAACTGTTAGAAATTAGTACATTGTAATTATGTATTTCCCTATCAACTATACCTAATAATGAAATATAAACTTGCAGTCTGATATAAAAAATTTATAACTATAAAAATATAAATATAAATTTGCCAACAATTTTAAAGTGAATGTCGTCCTAAAAGACAAAACTATAAAATTTAGCTTAAGACTGTTTAACAATGTTTTTAAACTATGCAAAAATGCCCTTAATAAATGTTTGGTATAGGAACAAACAACTATAACGAATAAGAGATCCTTGGTAAGTTATAAGTGTAAAAACACTTAATAATAACAAGTGAAAAACCAGAGATTAACAGGAACACGTGGAAATACCACAAAGCATTACATAAGTTCAGAGCCATTTTCAGCCTTTTTGTGTCTTCAAAAGCAAATCCTCTTCCTCTCTTGATAAGTTGACTCCAAGTGAAGAAAGCAAAGCCTTGCCGGTAAAGACGTCAGATGCCTGATATAACAATCCATTGCGATACACAACAATATCAGACTTCGGGTTCCAACGAAATTTGATTTTAGAGTCAAACAGTTTTGCTGCAATCGGTTTAAGATGCCTGCGTTTGTCCAGAGTTTCTAAGGAAAGATCCAGCAGAACTTGGACTTTGAGATCTTTATACAGCAAATGGCCCTTCACTCTTGCTGCTCTTAGCACAGAGTCTCTTGATCTAGGATATAGGAACTGTGCCATTACGTCGCGAGGCCTACCTTTCCTTGCCAGTGCTATGGGGCCTAACCGGTAGGCTTTCGTTATAATGGGTGCAATCCCGGCCTCCAAATCTAGTGCAGTAGCTAACCACGTTGCAATAAAGGAGGTAAGGTCTTTCCCTTCTTCCACGCCCTCCTCCAGGCCCCGAAATTTAAGATTAAGCTGTCTCCAACGCTGTTCCAGCGCATCAAGGCGTGAGGAGACTGATTTTTCATTAGATTGTAAAGTTTTAACTTCTTCTTGGAGTGTTAAAGTGAGCTCTGCAGTATTCTCAGCAATTTTTGTGGTATCAGAAAGCTCTTTTGCAATAGCACTCAGTTGATTTTGGATCGGCTGGAGCTTTTCGGCAACCAAATCAGAAAAGGCTTTTAAAAGATCAGTTTTTAGGTCGAGTAAGTCTTCCCGTGTTAACGGCATTACCTCTCTCCCACTGGGGCTATGATTTCCCACTCCTCCGGACGCCATGTCGCCTTCGTCTGTGGCCTCAGAGCAGGATCGCTTCTCCGGGGCTTCCTTTGAAAAATAGGCCGTAACTGAGCCCGCCGGGGTAGATTTCTGAGTGCTCCTTGCTTTTGTGGTTCGTCCCATTCCTTTTTAGTACAATTGTAGTCGGTTGGAGTGAGTTCAAAGTAGTTTTAAAGAGTTGTGGCTGGGAGCCTATTCAATTCACGTCCGACATTAGTCACGACGCTCCGCCCCCCTCCTATAATTTCATTTTTGTCTGGCAACATTCTGTGCCCTCCAAAATGAGTTGGCTACCTGATATGTCACTCAAGCTGTCCCTATCAACTATTTTAACAGTTTGCTGTTCCACTCCCTCCAATAGCCAGTTGGAACACAGAGGTCATTTGCATATGTGGCCTGATTGCTTTTGCCTCCAACATTCTGATCAGTTTGCTGTTGCTGTTGGGTCATTGAATGTGGTCCTGAAGTAAAAAAAAAAAACAACCCTCCCAGTCTTTGCTTAAACAGTCACTGAAGTTGCTAAAATACATCTCACAATCTTCCCTAAGGCTGTTTTTACATCTTACTTTCCCACTGGAATCATTCTAATTCCAAAAAAACCTGCCCATACCTCTGTGCGGTGTGAAACCGTGCTGTTACTGAAATGTCCACATCTACTAATTGCCCTCCTGTGGTCAAACTAGTATTCAACCAGCTTGATTCTGCTTTAAACAATTGCTGTTATTAGGGCACTTAGACCCCCTGGTGTGAAATTTCACACCACTGTGAATTCAGCACAGGAAAAGACAGCAGTCAAACTACTTTAGAGGAGAGGTGTAAAATGACCCTTAAATGATCACTGGAGTTGCCGGTCTTCCTGTGGGGCCTGTAGATCTCCCAGAAATCACAGTGTTTCGCAGCCACAGCACATCCCTACTAAGGTCCCTCTGCACCCCACACCCTGCCCTTCCCAGACTCTACTCCTCAAATCTACAGGTCTGGCCCTTCCCTTAGTATTGCCAGGCTCCAGGCAGCACCTGGAGATCTCCAAGATCAGTTCTCCTGGAAAGAATGGCTGCTTTGGGCATGGACTCTATGGCATTATACCCTGCTGAGGTCCATCTGCACCCCAAACCCTGCCCTTCCCAGGCTCTACCCCTCCAATCTACAGGTCTGGCCCTCCCCTTAGTATTGCCAGGCTCCAGGCCGCACCTGGAGATCTCCAAGATCAGTTCTCCTGGAGAGAATGGCTGCTTTGGGCAATGGACTCTATGAAATTATACCCTCCATGACTTGAGACAACCCTGCCTTATAACTAACCAGAAGGAAATAAACACGACTTGCCTCCCTCTATTTTCCCCTTCCCTCTGCCGCCCCACCAGCCACAGCCGGGACACTCACCTGGAGCTTCCTTCTAGAGCCTGTTGTATTTCTTCCCACAACGGGCCTTACCCCTAGTATGATCATAACTGCTTATTCTTGAGTGTTCTATAAAGCAAATCAGGAGGGTAGAAATTTATGCTTTTGACCAGATATCTTGTCATAGTTCCTAAATAGTTATGAAGAATACAAATACAAAGATTATACATTTTCTATGCCATAATGGTGTACTAGTTCCCCTACATGAAACTATCACTCCCCAGAGTCCCCTAGGTCCTATGCTCCAAGAGTATAAAAGGACCCCCTTCAGCTTTAGTTTCTGTTCTGTGCTCTACCACTTTGATGTGAGACAGTTTCGGTATCCTTCCACTAACTTCTCTACTCCACTGCAACTTTGCATCAATATTCTTCCTGAACAGTTCTTCTACCTGCACAATCCTAAACTGTATTTACACGTAGGATCAGGCATGCAGCCTTATAGCCAGAAATTTTGGGTTAGTGGGGCATGGGGAAATTTTGTGGGCAGCAGGGGAGAGGGAGAGGGGTGGCCGTATGCCTTTCCTAAACTCCAAGTGGTGATTTCACCACTGATCAGCTGGAGGGCCCTTTAAATCATGGAGGAGGGGAGGGAAAGGGGCAGCTGCAAGATTTAAAGGATCCTCCAGCTGATCGGCGTGCCACATGCTCCCGCCAATCAGTTGGAGGGCCCTTTTAATGTCAGGAGGGAAGGAAGAGGGGGGAGAGGAGCAGCAGCCATTGCGGGGCATGCCTCCCATTTGAGGGGGCAAAGCCTCAAAATGCACCACCATAGCTACGGGCCTGGGCACTATATTCATCATGCACTACGTTCTCCCTTGCCCTCTCGCAGTCTTTTCCCTCCCTCATCCTCATTCTCAGACTGGTTCCCACACTTATTCTCTTCTGTTCAGTCGGATCCCTACTGCAGTGAGTTCCCACTGGCAACCTACTGCCTTCCTTTTTTCCTTTTGCTCCTGGGCTTCTTGCTGCATTTCTTCCCTCCTTGTAGCCTGGCTAAACCTCTAACTGCATTCTGTGCCTTTCTTTGTTTCCTCCTCTTATTTCCAACTAAAGCCACCCCCCCCCCCCCATACTCACAATACCCATTTTCTTTCTCTTCATTCTCTTTTTCTCGGGAATACCACACATATACCTATGGGTGGGCTCTGTTTGGATTAGCTGTGGCTGAACACATTAATGTGAATGCTTTAAACTTTTTTTAAGGAGACTATTCCCTAAATTGTGTGATTTAGTTGTTTTAATCTTTGTGGCTTCTGTGCAGTGCTACATGGGACTGCGTTTCCACAGGCCCACCATGGAGAGGACCTAGCAAGCTTTTTTCAGGTTTTTTTGTATCCCAAGAGTGCTCCCCCTCCCTTCACCAAGAGTGTGAGTTTCCCATCCAAACATCACCCCAAGATTGTACCTGTGTATAAACAGACTCAAGATCCCATATGAGGGCCAGGAAATGCATGCGGAAAGGTCATGGATGTGTATCTTCCCCACCCCTGCTTGCTCACTTCCCCAGTAACAAAAACAGCAGGTTGGTATTACAGCTGACAAACTTTATTTCCAGATCATGTTTCTGGTGCCATAAATTTCAGGATTAGATCCTGAATAACATATTAAAGCAAATTCTAAACATCAAATACTTCTAATGTTCTGTTACTATCTGTTAAGAAATTTTGCTTTTTTTAGACATACTTGTAATCTTCATAATATGATTCCTGACTGTGGACTGTTTTTGTTCATATGCATTTCACACACACAGCTCAGAGTTTAGTAGGGGTGTGCATCTGGGTCTACACGAGCCAAAAATATACCCAGAAAATAACTTATTGATATTTTCAAGGTATATTTTGGCTTCCCGAATGTATCCAGGTTTGCTTAGGAAAACTGAAAAAAAAATCCCAAGAAAATCCCAGAATTCGGGAATTACTGGGCAGATGCAAAAACAGCAGAGAGAAAACAGCAATCTGCTCCCGCCTCTCAGCTGTTTGGGCTGTCTTCTACAGTCCCTCATGGAGCACATTTCTGTGTGTGGCACAGCAGCTCCTGGGGCTGACTTCCCTGCAGCCCAGATGAAACCAGACTGCAGGAGAAGCAAGCCCAGCCAGGATCTCCTGTGCCACACAGAGCAATGCGCTCCACGAAGCACAGCAGCCCTTGGGGCTCACTTCTCCTGCAGCTCAGATTAAACTGCACTGCAGAAGTGAGCCCAGCTCCATGGGGAGCACATATTTTCCCACCAGCCTAGATTTGCTGGCTTTTTTTTTAATCCAGTATTTTTTTGGCGCGGACCCCCCCAAATTGGGATTTCTGAAAAATTCTGGATCCGAATACCATACCGGTATTGGGATCTGGGAGTTTTTGGAGATCCTGAAATTTTTTCAGGTCCAGTAGACCAAACTGAAAAATATCAGATTAAAAAATACTGCACACCCCTAGATCTTAGATTCGGAATGTACCTGAGACCAAAGAAAGGTTAATAAGAGCTTGATGTCTAAATTCTAGCAAATTTATCATGGAAAGATCAGATGGGATTATGTTCATTAATTTACATTGAATCTGAGATAAAAATACATTGTTACAATTCTTATTTGATCTAATGGCATGGGTATAAACTTTGTGGAGTCTATACTATATTTCCAAACCATGCATTAATCTACTACTTACAATGTATTGGAGCAAAATTTGTCTGGATTCAGAGTTTATTGCAAAGGCAGTATACCTAATCCATCCTATGAACAACAACATACTGCTTTGATATTATTAGCTGTGGTTTTGCTATTATTAAATGATACACTTTTAAGAGTGAACCTAAGAGTTTCCTGTACCCAACACATGTTTCCCACCACCACACAGCAGCTGCAGGGAGCAGCATTTTTTTTAAAAGAGAGAGAGAGAGAGAGAGAGAACTCAAATGCACTAGGAGTGGCATTGTGGGAGAGGAAGAGCTCCTCCTAACTCTCTGGACCCTATTTGTACTCCCCAAATCCACACAGCAGCTGTGGGGAATGTCTTCTAAAAAAAAAAAAGAAGAGGCCAAGCAGGCTTCTGCTTTCCCCTAGTCATTTTCCCACACAAAAACCACTCTCCCTGCGGTGCCCTTACTGTCTGCCACTCCAAGACCCTCCCTGAAGTACTGCTCACGTTTATGCTGATTTCAAGCACAGACAAAAGGTCCCCGACACAAAAATGTCGGTGTGCACATGTACCAGAATTTGCATGTGTACTCTTAATCTTTCTGGTAAAAAAAAGGTTTATGTTACCTAATTTAATTTTAAAAAACTATACATTTTCTTTAGGTTTCACTGTTTATCAAAAATACAATTCATACATAAATTCCTATAAGTTGTCCAAACATCTTGAAAACTGCATGTACCAGATCTATACAGAGTTTGCAATGCAGCTCCTAAGCTCTTTTGGTTCACTTAAGGATTAATATATAATTTACAGTCCAGGAGGATCTCAAAGTTCTTAAGTGTTTTCCGGTTGTTTGACAAAATATTATTGTAACTTGACAATTTTAAACGAAAAATGTAGTTTATACCAGATGCAGTCAACCTCTTGATGACCTAGACTGTGCCAGATGAGGTCTTGGCCATCAATTGGCTGCGGCTCTTTCAGGAGGCATAGCACAGTGATAACATCAAGAGATTTCCCAGTGTCCTTAGCCTAAGGGAAAAGGGGACATGTCAGGTCAATGTGTGTTTTTTTGGCTAGGAACTTGTTTTTTTGGCTAGGAACTTGCCTCTCAGGTTACTGAATCATATTCAGCACCTCACTTTGGTTTCCCAAAGGTTTTTCAATAAAATCTTTTATGTTCAAAAGCAAAATAAGGAAACCCTCATTTGAAGAAATGGGAATCATGGCATCGAAGAAGAAGAAGTGGTACAAATGATAATCTAATTTTATTTAATTAGGATATTCCACTGCTGCCTCTTCAGAATTCTGCTTGAGATGGTTTACAATTAAAACCACATCACAATATTAAAAATGTCATTAAAAACAAGCTGTTAAATATAAGGAACATAAAAACTATCCGTAAATCAGAAGGAGACCATTAATGTATGTAGAAGACCAACACCTACACCCAAAGCATTTGACAGATTTTATTTTTTAAAAGAAGGCATTCTTCTGAATTCACTTAATTGATTTCATGTTTTATATACATGAGTGAAAAATTCTTTCTTGCTTATGCCACTTAGCCTTACCACTTCACATGCACGACTCATGTGAAGGCATTCTGGTGCTTGTTCCCCATTCAACTATTTTCAAATTGAGGCTCACCAAACACATGTCTTTTAGAGATAAAACAGAAGACTTTGGTCTCTGATAAACGTGCTTTTTAATATATTATATTGATATTTCAATGTGCTTTTTATGTTTTACGGCAATTACATCAATTTAATCAAGCCTATCATTACTAGCATTTGTAAGGGTTTTTTTTTCTTGCAATATTGTTTGCAAAACACTGGGTCTATGTGGATGGAGCCAGCTATAACTCTGAAGGGGGGGGGGCATTCTTTTGCCAAAGCATATTCTTCACATGCTTGTGAACAATTTTTTGGCAGGAAGGGGAAACGTGACCACTACAGAACAAGAACACTGGTACTGTTAATGTAGGTCTGCCACCCCTCTACTGCAGGCAGGGAATACCACAGAGAACCAGGTCCATAGAGTTTTTGCCCAAATACCAGGCGCGCCCTGAACAGCTGGCAGTGTGCTGATGTCACTTCCAGTCCTCACCAGAAGGGATGTCACTGCAATGGGAGTCTAGGCCTCCCTATCGCCCATCGGTTGCCAGGACGAACCTGGCAACCCTATGTTAACTTCTAGTTTTCAAAGTAATTAGATGCTCCCTCAAATTTATTTCTGTGGTTTATAAAACATGTCACTTGAAGTCCTAATGTACACCTGGAGAGTTTTATTTGCTTTCTTATTTCATAAGCATTAAGGACCTTTTCTCACAACTATGAATATTCAAAAATCATTATCAAGTGAAGGAATTTAGCCTGAATGTTTCATTATCCACTAAAATAATAAAGGAGAGAGTGGAGGAACAGGGGATGGGGACCACTCAGAGGGAAAAGAGGGTGGGGTTAGGGCAAGTGGGAAGAATATAAAGACGGCTGACACTGAGGCGAGGGAGGAGGAGACCGGAGGTGGAGAGGAGCGCCAGAGAGCGAGAGTGAGTCAAGAGCAGTCCCACTCACCCTGGGGCAACTGTCCAGCGGTGAAGTAATCCTGGGAGGTACAGTCTGAGGCCTCAGCAATCCATGTCCTTCTCCCCCCCCCCCCCCTCGGCCTTTTTCCCCTCTGCCCAACCCATGACATGGCAGATACCACCACCCATGGACAGCGGGGCTGACAACTTCTAGATTAATTAACATGAACAAATTACACATGTGTGATTTTGCATACTTGGCATATGGAGATCAGGAAAAGACCTGATGTATTTTAAATGTGGCCTTGGGGTGGGACATATCTGAAAACTTTGTCTTTGTTTGCTATGTTTATCCTGCTAGTATGCAAATTCCACTAATTATTTTAAAATACTAAAATAGAATATAAACATCAATTGTGATGCTTCCAGTATATATTTCTGGTTGCTTATTTGTTGACCTCTTGATTTCCTCCCCTGATACTTCTTTCTCGAAGACAGTAAATGTCAGTTTAACAATGAATTGCCTCAAAGGCAGTTTTCTAGTATTTTTGGTAGTAAAAACAAACATCTAAGGATAATAGCCAGTCTTAGACTGCTGGGTTCTAATATAGTTAGGAGTTCCACACCCTCTTCACAAAGCCAGGTGGGTCAGATCTCACAGAGAGGCTTCACATAAACTCAAGAGCCAAGCACGCAGAGTTCTTTTCAAGTAGACACAAAATACATCTTGGGCAGTTGGTTTCTGATGTAGCTAGCAGGGCCATGCCCCCTTTCAAAACCCAGTTGAGTCAGATCTCACTGGGAGGTTTGCAGACTGAGTAGCCAAGCATATACATAAAAGTATCTTCCTTACCAAAGCAGCTTAAAAAATATGACTGCAGCTTCTGACCTGTATTGTTTCTGTGAGTGTATCTTGTTTCCTTAGTTATTGTGAGAAACATTGAAATTGAACACATCTTGGAAAGGCTCCAAGACTGTTTTGTATGCATAGACTGATTTTTGATACATTATTTACATTGTGCAGTGATGAAGGAGCTGAAATAAATCCAGAAAACCAGATTCTGTTGATAAACAGTATTATCACAAGATGTAGGGGAATACAGCAATCTCCAAGTAGAAGGTTTAATCCAAGACTCTCATTAAAGTCAGTAAGCTTACAGAGGTCAGTGCTAAGTTAATTTCTGTATTGTTACCTGTCAATCCTGAACGGAAGTTTGTTATTAAAGAAGCCTAACAAGTCATTTAAATCTTGTTGTTAATGCTTGTTGTATTCTTTGCTGCTTCTTGTTTCCCATTCCTATTCTTCTTTGGGCATGGCCTGTCTCTAATTTAATGTGTTGTACGATGGTTTAGGAGTATTAGTTCCTCATCGATCTTCTGTGCAGTCCTGCATGGGAACTGTGCATGAGTAGGCCTGCCATCTTATAGGTCTTTACAGCTAAAAGGTTCCAGGGTGCACTGCATGCTGGAGTCAGAAGCTTGTTCCCTCCCAGAGACCATGGGCTTCTGCGTAGCAGCACCCTCATACCCTCAGTTCCTCTTTTGCTACTGAAGGAGAAGGTCATGTTTTTGGAGTCTCTAGCTACAGTTGAGAGGATTTCATCCAGATTTGTTGAAGCCACGTCGGTTTTTGAGTCCCTTCCATGCTTGCCTGTAGCCAGAATGTTTTGTTAGGGGGACATTTAAATTTTTAAGGGGGCAGTTAAATTACAGTTAATTAAATTAATCTGAATGCCTGTCTTTAAGGGGGGGAGACTCCGAGCCTGTTTCTAGCCCTTCCTTTCAAGGGACAGGGCAGCAAGCATCTCAGTTCCCGGGGGGGGGGGGAACAGCTCAGAGGGTATTTAATTGCCTTACTTAGAAGGACACTCAAGAAGGACCTACAATACATCTCTAACAATCCCCGTTTCAGCTAGCCCAGTCCTGCTGTATACCACCTAGCTCCTGGTGAGTCTTTCAAAAGGTTCATGGGGATGCTTTTGAAAGACTCACCATGAGCAAGGTGGTATACAGCAGGACTGGGCTAGCTGAAAGGGGGATTGTTAGAGATGTATTGAAGGTGCCACTCTTGAGTGCCCTTCTAAACTTTCTTGCCCTGTGAAAGGGAACTCAAAAGGCATTTAAATGCCCTCTGAGCTATCTTTTCATAGGTCCCGTGATGCCCCCCCCCAATTCCACAGTGGGAGGGAGGGGTAGAGTATTAAAGCTTGATTGTTAGGGGTCATTTCGAGCAGGAGCTCGTGGGAGCGCAGCTCCAGGAGTTGGTGCCAGCCCCCCCCCCCGTGGGGGAATGCTTGCTTGTGTCATGGCTGCAGCAAAATGACCCCGTCCCCTGGAAAAGTCCTTGTTCCTCCGACCAGCCTTCTGAAGGCTTCAGCCACCACTGAAGCTATCCTCCCAGAACAGTGGTATTTCTGAGGCTTGGATTAGTAACTGTCCCCTCTCTGCCAGCATGCGCTCTCTCTCTCTCTCTCTCTCTCTCTCTCTCTCCTTTCTTTCTTGCCTTCTGACATACTTCCAGTGATGTCAGGTGGTGCAGCATATGCAAATAAGTTATGCTAATGGTTATGCTAATAAGCTCCTGCACCTCTTTTTCTACAAAATGACCCCTGTTGATCGTTAATCATGGCCTGAACTTTTGAGTCGCCAGGAAGCTAAAGAAAAGAGTCTTTGTCAGGGGAGTCTCCAGGCTTCTTCCATGTGAGTTAATATCTTGATTGCCTGCAGCTCAATTTTAGTTTCTCGGTTTTAATATCAAACTCCTGCAATCTCAAGTCAGTATAATACCTGAGAAGTCATGGGAGATACTAAAAAACATGGCTCCTGACCCAGGCTTGCTTTCAGAATCAGAAGGAAACTGAGATTTTTTCTGCCATGTGTCCTATCTAGACAATCAGGGCTCATTTCGTAGCAGGAGCTCCTCTGCATATTAGGCCACACACCTCTGATGTAGCCAGTCCTCCAAGAGCTTACAGTAGCCCCTGAAAGAAGAGCTCAGTAAGCTCTTGGAGGATTGGCTACATTAGGGGTGTGTGGTCTAATATGCAAAGGAGCACCTGTTACGAAATGAGGCCTGTAGACTGTGATACCCATCTGACATGGACTGTTCATGTGAATGTTACCAGTCAGTGCCATCTCACAGAGGGGCAGTTGGTTTTCTGCAAGGAAGTAGTACCATACGCCCTTCATATAAAAATCACTCCAGATAGAATTTAAATTTATCTCACTGCCTGGCCTAGGACAAGGAATGAATGGCAGGCACAGCCTGGGGAGGGGGGGGAGTATCTGGAAGCCCATCAAAGGAGGCTGGCTTGATAATAGTTCTCACCCATCCTAAAGTAGTGTATATTTTAGAACATTGGGGTCTCTCAGGAAAACAGCATCACACTTTACGGTAACCGCTTTTATCCCCATCCTGCTTCCCCCATTTGCCAACTTAGCATATTTACAACACCTGGAAGATCCTCTCCATCCTGCACATCAAGGGGCACCCACAGATATTATCAGCTCTGAGAAAGCAATCAAACTGTCAAAATCTTTGATCCCCTATGAGAGAGCTATTAACTATTTATCCTTGTTCACTTTACTGTAAACGTATCAACAGTCTTGTTCCTTTGATGCAACCACATCAGCATACCTTCAGGTATTATTTTTGATGCAACCACATCAGCATACCCAAGCTACTTGCAGTGCTCACCCTAGATGCTGGGTGTCTCATTGCTTTCTTTCATGGACTTAGTTCTGCAAGACTGGTAAATATAACCCCACTTCCCATTTCTATATCCTTGTTATTCTCTGCTCCCTTTAGTTAGCCTTGTGTGTGGTTTTTTTGTATGCATGTTTTATCATTTTAATATTTCTTTCAATAAAATCTCCCTAGTTTACCATCAGACTGTTTATTTTGAGAGTTCTCTGGGGGAATTAGTACCTGTATACAAAGGTGGTGATCCTGTTGTTAGTCCCTCTTGCTAAGCTGAATTCCCCAATTAAACAATCAATTAATTATTGGACCATTTCGGGTAACATGAATAGCCATAGACATCAATCTACCTGGATCAGTGCAGCACAGAATGTGGCCTCACCAGCACTAGAACTCAGGATTTCCTGTCTTCCCTGTCCACTGTGATCACTCATATCTTGAAATAAGTATACCTCTCAGAGGCATCGAACTTATTTGTTACAAGAGCCAGCTGACATATATGTCACTTTGTCAGGCCATGCCATATGTACCATAAAATGTAATCCCATGTACCGGAGATATAAATTTTATAAAGGACAGCAGCTGGTAATATCCAAGTTGGTGTGTCCTCACCACAAGGCCCCATGGGTTGGGGGGTTGCAGAGAAAACCCATATGGATAGACTGGAGAGCTGGCAGGCAGCACCAGGGAGATGCCCCTCATGCTGCCTGGAGGGGCAGGGCAAACCCCCTTCCCAGCCTGCTCCCACCACCAATCCTGTGAGCCCAGGTCCCAGGGAAAAACCCAAAACTGCTGGGTGTTACAAGTTCCCACCAGCCCCCAAGCCATCATGGACCAAGAAGATGAGTTGAACTACTCCCCCCACAGTGAAAGCAGGAAGTGGCAGCACAGGCATGAGGTGGCATGCACTGTGGGACCCAGGCTGAGCAAAGCCCAATAAGCTGGAGATGCCTGTGCAGTGGCAGCCACCTCCAGCCAAGACCACCAGGCAATCCATGGGTGGTCGATGCCAGGGATTCAAGCCAGGAATCATTGACAAGCTTTGCAGCCCCCATAGAAGACCACTGGATCATCTGATGGGGGGACACCATGCACAGAAGGCTAACTGTGTGGGGGAGGCCCAACCACCTAGTGATTAGTATAACTGAAGATCGGTGGCACTCCCCCCCCCCCCCCAAGAAAGCAGTTGCCTATGGCTGTAGGCTGCCAGGTGGCCCATGGGAGAGGGAGGCCCAGCCTCTGAGTCATGTAGTTGGCGGCAGAACTAGGTCCCCAGTGTGCAGAAGAAACTGCCAAAGACCACCCCCCATAGGCCGAAGCGTAGCAGCTGCATGGGGGTGCAAATATGGTTGCAGTACCGGCCACCAGCAGGCCCCAGCAGAGTATCTTCTGCAAACCCCCCCCCCCTTCCGTGCAAATGCAGTCTCTGCAGCCATCCCAGACAGCATCCCTGGAGCTGCAGGTTGAGCGGAGAGCTGTATGACCTCACCTTGGAACCTTGAACCAGCATGAATGCAGCTGAGGCAGCTCGTGACTTACCAGTAGGCTGCCCTTGAAGCGAAGCCATTCTGCTTGACTGCTGCAGACAAGGTTGTTCCACTGCGCTGAAGCCATGATCAGTGTGGCTCCACCCACTCACCCCTGCCCCCCTGGATCAGCCTTCTGTTCCCTCCCTCGCACCAGTTTCTCGTGGGACAGATAAGAGCCCTGAATAGGCCATTTCCTGCCCACGGGCCGCATGTTTGACACCCCTGCTTACATAGTATCAGTTTGTTATTAGACCTGTTACAGTGTTTACGTTGAATGTGGAATAGCTGAGTAGAAAAGCCATACTGTAGTTATAATATCAGGAACTTCCCTATTATTTTAATTGATTGCATTTGTTATTTTACATAACCTGCAGTACCAAGGTTTAGATTGTTTTCCTCCTGTATATCTCTTCAGCAGAGATGTGCTGAATTGTGGTAGTATATTATGATCTGTAGGGCATTTCACAGTGTACTAGTACAGTATGTTTGATCCCATGTGGTATCTTTGTACTGGTTTGGGGAGTATCTGATATATATATTTGCACTTCCAGGCCAAATCTAGATTACCTGTCATATGTTCCCTGTGAATATGTAAAGTGGTACAAAATGGATATAAAACAAAAGGAGATGATCAAATACTGGATAAATTCAAATCAAAATGTGTCTAATGTGTCTATATCACAAACACAAAATCCGATTTGGGACACTGGGTGTAGATCCTATGCAGAGCTTCATTGCAGAAACAGTGGCTTTCCTGCCTCACCCTCCCATGGCACTCTTCTATGCCCCCTTGTGTCGATGGACAGTCATGAAGATTGTGGGGCTGAAGTGCAGGAGGCTGCAGTGAGAGAGGGTAATTGGCAAAATTCATTGAGTTTAAGGAGCACATAGGATTTAGGCCCATGTTCTTGGCATCCTTGTTAATGCCAGCTTCTAGCACATACTTCATAAATGCCCTTTTGATGCATTTTATACGTGTCCACTAGTACCATTTATACTTTGTATATACTACATGTTAATTCATACTCTACATGTGGCTCTTTGACAGGCGTCTTCTGGGCGGCAGTGTTCCCTCATGTGGCACTAGCCCCCCCTGTTCCAGTCAAATGAACAAGGCCAAAAGCCTGCAGGAACTGTGCTTGGCAGATAGTTCCCACCTTGAAACAGCAGCCCCACAGGAACGAGAGAAGGGGTAAACTGCAAGTCTCTCTGAGCTGCAGCTCTCATGCCTGGGATGAAGTAAAGTGCCCTCCCCAACAGCCCCCACCCACCCTTCTCAGAAGCCTGTGTGCTCTCATATCAGCACCTGGGCAGCAGCCAGAGCAAGCTGCCTACTGAGGAAAGAAAGTACAACCACCATAGAAGCCACCCTGGACAAAAAAAGCAAGCTGGCTGCAGAGAGGTGGTGGTGGTTTCACTCCCCTTTCTCTATAAGCAGCTTGGTCTCCCACAAGCATCTTGGCAAAACTCACTTTCTTGCCTGAGTTGTTGTCCATCATGCTGAGAAGAGAGCAAGAAGGTAGAGAGGGCCTTTCTTTTCACTCCAAATGTGCAAGGGTTAGCTAAAGTTCAGCAGTAGTTGGGAACGATAATCCTACATGCTCAGAAATAATCTGGTAGTTACCAAAATTATATATTTAATATTAATACTCATACACTATGTAGTGTGTGTGTGTGTGTGTCTGAGATATGGAGTGGCTCATCCAGTAGCCATGTGGTTCTTTTGGTTGATGATGATTGTGAATGTGGCTCTCCTTGGGCCACAGAGTGAGTACCATCGCTCTCTACTTTCTGGAGTAGTGTGAAGTTATAAGCCAGTATTCCAGTGGCCATTCCTGTGAGAAGAGTATGAGCGAGCATTAGAAGTATCTGCTTTAAAATTATACAAGTTGAGCTTAGAGTGAACAAGCAGATACATAAATTGGTAAAACAGCACCAACTTCTAAAAGTAATGGCGGCAGCATGTAGAGCCCCAAATTCCCAAAAAATGTGCCAAAGCCTTTTCCTTCCTCTAACCCATCCAAATAAAGTTCCTCTAACCCATCCAAATAAAGTTGGGAGTCAGTTTGGTGTAGTGGTTAAGTGAGCGGACTCTAATCTGGGAGAACCGGGTTTGATTCCCCACTCCTCCACTTGCACCTGGCTGGATGACCTTGGGCAAGCCATAGCTTTGAACCAGCTGTTCTCTCAAGGACAGCTGGGGAAAGAGCTCTCTCAGCCCCACCTACCTCACAGGGTGTCTGTTGTGGGGAGGGGAAGGGAAAAGGAGTTTGTAAGCCGCTCTGAGACTCCAAGTGAGTGGAGAGCGGGGTATAAATCCAATCTCTTCTTTTTCTTCTTCTTCTTCTTCTATTGGTGTGCCCACCAGTTATGCAGACTGAGCCATCTTTAGCCCCCACCCACATAAGTGAGGTCCCCAGAAAAAGGCAGGAGAAGAATGTTTGAATGTGTTAGATGTATTTTATCCTGTTCCTTTCTCCAAGAACTCTCTCCCCATTTAACTATTGTCTTGCAATAACCCCTCAACTGTTGTCTTGCAATAACCCTTTGAAGTAAGTGAGGCTGAGAGTGACTAGCCTAGAGTCATCCAGTGAGCTTCAGGGCTGAGTGAGTGTCTCTGCAGTTCTAACTGGATAGACACCACATTGAATCTCTGGCTTATTTCAAGATCAGAAGACAGCTTTAATGAGTGTTGTGATGGGGAGGAGAATAACATTTGGCATGTCAGGATGAGCCATCTTCAGGCCCAAAATTATGGGTGATCATCAGTTGTACATTGGCCAGGGCTGGAGGGGAGATTCTTCCCGTCAGTCCTCCAATATAGCTGTGGTTCTTTACAGCCGTTTGATTCTACGTATCATTCAGTCTTCTTTCTGCCCTACAGCAAGGTTATCCGTCTGTATGCTAAAAAGTGTCAGTTTATCCTACAGATTAACCAGGATTACGTAGGTTGATGTGTTTCATCTGCTGCTCTATGTAGGAGTGTGCAGTGAAGTTCAAAGGTGATATGCCACCGTTGATACAATTTTTGTAAATTCTGAACAAAGTATATCTAGTATTCTTGGCTCATGCAGAAGTATAACTCATAAAATATGCAAGCAATATAAACATAGCTTTGAACACCCACACTCTTCTCTTTATCTTATCATAGGAATTTATAAATAAATCTGGATTGCTTCATCATTCAGTGCTCTAGATCACTCAACACTGAGAATTTGTGTGCAGTATTATTTTATTTCCATGCCAAAGTGATCCTTTAAGGTTTCAATGTGGAGATTTCAGAGACAGTAATGTATACAAAATCCAGTCATAAAGAGCCTATGAAAAACTAAACCAAAAGTAAGGAACATGGTCAAAATAAAGGAAAACAGATATTTGAGCCTTCATTGGAGGTCCGTATCAAGTTCAGAGTAACATTCTAAAGCTGTCAAAAATGCAGGGGGTTGGACTTCCGGCAAGACTTGCGAGCATGGCGGACGTGCTTCTCCGCATCTGCGGGGAGCGCGATCCGTACCCGGCGGGAAGAAGGGGCTCTGGACTGGTGCCGAGACCCCAGTGAGGGGGCTCTGCCTGGGGTGGCCCGAAGGGGATCTCTCCCTACGGTGGCGACCGAGGGATAGAGATCCCTTTTCATCACCCCCATAGGTTCCCCCGCCGTGGGAGCCGTATGGCTGAAAGCGCAAATCTGAGAAGCAGCAGAGAGTGCGAAGCAATGAGGCTGGAACTGACAGTTACGCATGGAGAAAACGTGAGTCTGAAGTAAGAAAAGCAGAACACAGCGGGAAGACGGCGGGAGGAGTGAACCCCCCCCCCTCCGGGACTAGCGTACTTACGAGACTCTTTACGTGGCGTTCCTGCAGGAATAAAAGCCCATCCGCCTTGCTAGATGGCAGCATCGCTCACTTGGAGATATAAACTTTAGAAGGACATAAGTGCTGTTTGAAAATTTGCTCCTTTCGTTCATCTTATCTATCTATAAACAAAGAGCGTAGTCTCAACAATGACGGGGAAACCGAAACCTTCCCCCAAACTAGGAAGTACAGCTCCGAGTTCAAAGGTTGATACCACGGAGATGAGTGCGGTGTTCTCCTCGTTATTGCGACCTGTAGTGGACCAAATGACAGCTCTCAACGTTAAAATGGACAAAATGCAGCTAGAACTAAAAGAGTCGAATAAATCCACAGAGAAGCTGCAGCGAGAACTTCTGGAAGTAAAAACTTCAGTAAAAAACCAAGACACAAGACTACAAAAGGCAGAGAAGGAAAAGGCCTTCCACCATGATCAGCTTTTGAAATTACAAATGGATAGATCGAATTTTTTCCTAAGACTTCAGAATGTGCCAGAAAACACAGGAGAAGACCTTAAAAATTTGCTAAGTGAAACACTTGAACCAGTGACAGGCATGAAAGCAGCGGATATAAAAAGCGATATGGATATGGTTTACAGAACCTATCCAGATTACACTAAAAAGAAAAGCCTGCCTGGTGAAATTATGATAAGGTTCTCCAAAAAATCTACAAGAGACGTGGTGCTTAGGACCACAAACAAAGCAGCTCTGAAGATCCTGGGAGAAGAAGTAAAAGTGATGAAGGATATCCCATTTGAAATAAGGAAAAGAAAGAAAGCCTATGGAAAATTGACATCTTGGCTCCAGTCTGAGTCTATCATCTATCGTTGGAATACTCCAGAAGGACTATGCTTCAGCATCAAAGATAAGAAGTATAAGATTGACTCTGTTCAACAAGCGAAAAAATTTCTGGAAAAAAGCAAAGAGCAGAAAACTGGGAGAGACTCAGATGGTTCACTGGCCTCGCAAGAAAGCATGTATGGATTTGATAGCTCAAAGAGTGAAGAAGAAGTGTCTGACTCGGAAAAGGGAGCTGCAGCTCCAAAAATAGTTGAGACTGTTAAGACAAGAAGAGGACGAAAGAAGAAATAGTGATTAAACTGTTTTATTAAGCATTGTACTTATGTATTATAAATGGTTTAATTAACCGTATTTCTCTAGGTGGGCGTGCTTGCCAAATAGTTTTGATAACTTTTATAGTAGCAGTAACAAGTAATTGAAATTTATCCAAGGTTTTAAATGCTTCATAATTATTTTATGTAACAAGGTAGTATTAAGCAAATTATAAAGTACTCTCTGTATAAGGTATATGTAGCTTAGATTGTAGCGTTATAGTTGTAGTCATAGAGAAAAATCAATAAAAAATTTATAAAAAAAAAAATGCAGGGCGTTAAGTTAAACTTGTAAGAGACATGGAAGTTTTACTGCTTTAGAGCCATTGAAAGCCAGCTAAAATAAATACATTGCCAAGTATTTAGGGATTTTTTTTTTACCAGATTGTACATGTTGGAAGAAAAAAGAAGTAATTGTTTCTTTCTGTGCTTTCATATCCAGGGAGTTGGTGTTTCTGATATTCAGTTTATCTCTCTCTCTGTGTACCAAATTAGAACAGTTTTGGTGTTATAGTATTTTGGGATTTCACTTCAATAGTGAAATTTGTACCGCTTTCCAGCCACATCTTCAGTGCTTTCTGCTTTCATACTAGTGTCATTTCACAATATAGTCTCTTGGGAAAGTCTGTCTATGGTTGTGCTTGGAGGAGCTGTCTACACTGGAATTTAGCTCAGCCTTGGAATTTTTCTGTGTAATTTCCTCACTGTATGATGCTTTACCTTTAAGCATAACCCTATTGTCCTGTGAGGTAGCAGAAGCAGGATTCAGCACATTGTGTGCCAAGTGTCAGTTCTCTGATGCCTGAAAGGAGTAGAGCAGTGGTTCTGAAATTTTTTCAGTCCGCTCTTTCCTAAACTCATTCCCACTGCCCCCAACCCTATAAAGAGCAATATTCAAGCCCTGACCTGGATAGCTCTGGCAAATACTTGGATGGGAGACCTCCAAGGAATATCAGGGCCAGGATGCAGGGACAGGCAATAGCAAGCCACCTCTCTGAACATCCAAGTCCCACTAGGAGTTGCCAGAAGTCAACCATGACTTCTAGGCATGTACACACACACACACACACACACACACACACACACTCACCAAAAAAAGCATTATTCAGAATAGCATGACCCACTAAAGAAGATAATAATGATAAAGTTAAAAACCATAACAATTGCACATTTATTCAATATCAAATTAAAATTTTTAGTTTAATTTATTCAACAAAATTGATGAACTTGATCCAGTGATACCAGCTTTTCAAAGTCTGACAGTCATTTAGCAAGAATCTTAGAGATCACATTTAGTAACTCCTTCACTGTTTAGTAAATTCTTAATGTGATGGCTGGGCTTGATGAAATTATACCAGTTTTCGAATGTCTGGTTTAAAGTCACTCAGGAGGAGTCTTACATCACCATGTTCAGTAATCTGGAGTCAATTCCTTTGCTTGGAGAGAATTTGGATGACTACGCCAAAACCATGCTCTACCACATATAGTGCTGGAAATGCAACAAGAAGCTTCTGAACCACTGTCCATAATGCTGGATAGTGATCAGAAATTTTCTTCTGTAACCAAAGTTCTGGGTACAGTTTCTTAGACTATGGCTGAAGCTCAATGGCCTATATGGCCAGGGTCCAACATACCTGAGGGACCGCCTTTCCCCGCATATACCCCAGCGAGCACTTCGGTCGGAGTCACGTCACCTACTCCGTGTCCCAGGTCCTAGGGAGGCCAAGCTTGTTGGGACCAGGGCCAGGGCCTTTTCGGTGGCGGCTCCAACCTGGTGGAATGAGCTCCCGGAGGAGATCAGGGCCCTGCGGGACTTGATGCAGTTCCGCAGGGCCTGCAAGACGGAGCTCTTCCGCCAGGCTTTTAATTAGGAGCCGCCACCACCACCAACAACAACGATAACATCTATAAAGGGTGAACTGACCCTGGACGCAGTCTGGACCTAGTGGGAGGGGGGACTCTTATCCTGATAAGACGTCATCAGATCAATAAGATTGGAAGCTTTTTAGTGGAAGTAGGAAATATTTTATTGTTATTATGATAGCATAGAAATTGAAATTTTATTGTTATTTATTATTGTTGGAATTTTAAATTGTTATGATGTTTTAACCGGCGTTACGCCCCTGTAAGCCGCCCTGAGCCCGCTTGCGGGGAGGGCAGGGTATAAAAATAAATATAAAATAAATAAATAAATAAATAAATAAAATGTCATTTTTAGCCCAATTAGTTCTTTCTCCACTACCCCAACTTCCTCAGTATCTAATAATAGATTTACCACCCAATCCAGAATTTCCATTGAAAGGAAATTTTCAAATCGCTTAGACATTTCTTCATGCAGCATATACAAAAAACTTACAGATAATTATCTTGTATCCCATCTTTCTCTTCTAGCTCAAACAAGTTCAGAAACTGGTGTAGCTCTCAATGGTCTGTATTGCATTTGAATAGAGTTAATTTTGAAACTTTGCATTTGAATAGCGTTGACTTTGAAATAAATATAGAGATGACAGATTCAGCCTTTAATAAGACTGAGCTAAATTAAACTTGAGCTCATTTTTTTGCAACTGCAAATTCATTTAATTGAACTTTTGCAAATAGTTCTGATGAATAAGCAGTGCCATGCCTGATCTCATTGAGTTCATCACTGAGCAAGGTGTTTGTGTCTTCAGAAAACTCCACAACAATGTCAAAAAGATCATAAAAGTGTCTCACACAGTTGCCTTTTGATAGCCAATGAACTTCAGTATGAAGCGGCATGTTCAAAATCTTCATCATTCTCAACACAGAGCTTTCCAAATAGTCAATCATTGAGAGCTTGGGCTTTAATTTTATTCAATGCGGTAATGACAGTGTATAACGGGGTGGCCAAACTGTGGCTCTTTCACACATATTGTGTGGCTCCTGGCAGGGCTGCTGGGGAAGTGAAGGGGAGGCATGCCTCCCCTGTGGGCCAGAACCACAGAGCTACACTTGTATAACCTGGAAATATTAATATTGGGCAGGCTGTGGCAAAAATAACATTTACATAGCTTATAACTGTATTGACTCTTCAATGTATAAATACAAAACAAGAAGGTTCTCCATGGGCCTTTGCATGTAAGAATAAAAATTAGGTCAAAGAAGCTTCTTGCTCACATTTGATTCTTTAACATTTCTGGCTTGCCCTCTCAGAGCCACTCCATGTCAACAAAACATTAAGCTGACCTAATGACTCTGTGATATGGTGTGGGGGGGGGGGGAGAATGTCTGCAGAAGGGAAGCAAGTCATTCTTCAATACGGGATGCACCAGGCCTTGTATAACAGAAGTCAACTGGTGCTGACTGTTTAAAGCAGATCAAGGAGCAGCACTTGAGGCTTCTGTGATGAGTCACTGAGTACATAGGCTTGGCTGGATTCATGACCCTGACATTCCAGCTGAATTAGTGGCTGAAATGTTGTTTCTGCATATTGAAAAATCCCAGCCAAGACTGTCTGGCATGGACACATCAATCAGATAGTTTTAGACAGGCTAGTGAAAATAAATGCAGGACCAAAAGACTCTGGACCTGCTGAGGGGCTATCCGTTATCAGGCTTGGATGAGCCAAACTGATTGAAGCTGAATCCAGAAAATGGAAGTAATGACTGGCAGGCAGTGTTCCCTCTAAGCTGAGTGAATGTGAGCTAGCTCAGTTTTTTAGCTTCCAGCGCACACATTTTTGTCTTAGCTTGGGAAGGAGGGCTCCAGAGCCAACTAATTTATGCAGCAGCCAAATCGATCGCTCACAGCTTTAATGCCAGTAGTTCACAAAGTAGAATTTCTGCTCACAAGACTCCACAGATTAGAGGGCATGTTGCTGGCAGGTCCTGTGTATGTGACCTGGGAGCATGGGAGATAGTGATGGGATGCCTGTTACTAGGACTCATGTCCTTGGTGTGCTTATGGATTCCTTGTCTTCGAATAAATGGCTGAAACTCCATTTACTGCTGAGAAGGCTGCAGCCCCTTTTGCCAGGTAGAAACATATTATACTGAATTCTGTGTCTCTTTCCTCTAACTACTTTATTTATTGAAAAGCAGCAATCATGAACAGGGGAAAGTGGAAGTGGGGCTTAGGGTGCATCTTGCATTTTGCAAGAGAAGAATGGTTAAATCTCTCTGTACACCCCTCCTTTTCTCCTGATTGTGCTCCTGTTAACAAAGTAAATTTTCCAAATTTAAGAGAGAGTTTCATCTCTTACACTTCCTTGAAGTCCCTAAGACTGACTAAGAACATTGTCTATTAATTAGGTTTGGATGGCAAGGAAGTATAAATAGATATTTCAGTGGCTGTGCCATATTTCTGAATGAAAGCCTTATACAAGTGTTGTAGTTAAATATTGAGAATACCTCTGCCTTGGAGATTTTTCAGATAATTAGGGTATTTTGATAACTCTGTCTAGTTGGGATGTATTTGGAAATCAGGGTTCAAATGGAACAAGTTTTCTTGTTTTTTATTATACTGTGGTCTGCTAGAATTCTGCTCTACTTTAATGAGTTGAATCTGCCTTAGAATAAGACCAGTTAGGGCATGTACAGGGCTGAGGGACAGAGAACTACATGTTTGCACCTTTTCTTTGTATTCCTTAATTGATCCACTGGTGTGCTGCATATGCTGGTAGGTGCTCACTATATCACACTAACCTCTAGATCCCTGTTACCCTAGAAGTGTGCAAGTGTGGTAAGCCATCCCCACAGTAACTAGTCATTGGGCAGTGGGAGATGGAATCTTTAAATGGCAATACAGAAAGGAAGCTAGGAGTGCTGGCTGTGTTGGTGGGAAGTTCTGAAATTGACCCACTGGCGGTAGTGCACCAAAGGAGAAGCACAAGCAAACCACTCTAAGAGTTGGACAGACTCAGCCTGGGCACTATGTAAGCAGAAGTATCAAACGTGTGGCCTGTGGAACGGAACCGACCTGTTCAGGGCTCTTATCTGTCCCACGAGCAACTGGTGTGAGGTTGGGAACAGAAGACTGCTTGGTGGGGGGGAGTGGGTAAAGCCACTCCGATCATGGCTTTAGCACAGTTGGGACAACCACTGACTGCCTAAACACCTTGAAGGGTTGTTCTTCCACCTTGTTTGCATTTATTACTTTAAAAAAAACCCTTTAGATTTGATGTTAAACCAGAGGGGGAGGATTTTATATTATGGAAATGTGCAGATTGCACCCAGTATTAAGGTTATTACAAGCAAGATCTCAGATTGCACCTAAGGCTAGTGGGACAAAAAGCCAATGGCTGTTTCTATATTTGTAAAAGGAGGAGCCATTGCAGCTTTGTCTCACTAGCCTTAGGTGCAGACTGAGATCTTTTCTGGACTAACAATTAAGTCTGAATAATATATTTTCTGCATATTATCTACTCTGCTATCTTGAGATTCTGTTCATCTGTAGACATGGGCTTTCTTTCCCCTTGTTCCCAATAATTTTTACTTCCTCTCCCTACCATTTTAGCATCTAGCATGAAAAAGAGTACTGGTGAACTGAAAGCTTGCCCATTGCATTGTAATGATTAGTTGGTCCTGGTAGAGGTAGTACCTTATTGTCTATTATCTTTTCTCCTACTTTCTTTGTGAAGAGGCTTTCCCTTAAATCACATATCTGACTAGACTTAAATTCTGCATCTGGTACTTCTTTTGAAATGGTGTTCTCTCTATATGCCACTGGAATAATTAGACCTATTTCCATTCTATTATGGTGGATTAAACTATTACTTTTCCAGCTAGGGAGACATAAACCTCACTGGTGTTACAGTAGAGAAGTAACCAATGAAATTATTCAGGTCTGAAAATGACCTGCCAGTATGTGGTGAACTAGGGACAGAAGTATGTTGAAACCATTTATGGATGACACCAATTTAGAAGGCACCATTAATAATGAAAAGCATTTTATTGCAAAAACAGCCCAGACCAGCAGCCACACATGATTAAGTTGTTTGTTTGTTATTAATACTTTTGATATTAACATCTAATTGCCTATCAACAGGATGCTCAAGGAAAAAGCAAAATAACAAAATTTATATATTCTCCTAAAATCTTCAATTGAAAGTTCCATCAAAAGCAAAGGTAGAGTCCTGTTCCATCTCTCTAGTCTAACATGATGGCCTCATAAAAAGAAACTTGTTTTCTCCCTTTTGGAAAACTTGGAGGGAATGTTGCAGTCTCTCTTCCAGGGTGAGGTAGTTCCACAGTTTTAGGACAGCTGCTGAAAACATCATCTTGTAGGTTCTGGCCAACCTCACCTCTCTTATGACCAGTTCCTGCCAAACAGCACCATCCATAGTTCTTAGCGCTTGTGCAGACTGGTATGAGTGGAAGCAGTCTCTCAGGTACTCAAAGCACAGGTGCTTTAGGGAACTGTGAATTGGGCCTGGAAACAAATTGGCAGCCATTGTAATTGAAGTTCTAGCAGCTTAATATAATTACTGTGGCAAGTCCCTGTTAGGGCTTCTGCTGCAGTGTTTTGGACCAATTGAACTGTCTGAATCATTTTCAAGGGCAGCCCAAGTACAGTGCATTACACTAACCTAACCTGGAGACTATTTAGGTTTGTAAATTAAAACAACAACAACAAGGACCCCTTCCCCCCCCAAAACCCCCCCACTGGGCATTCAGGACTACCACAGACAGAGAGACAGTGTTAGATGGCATGGTGTTGAACACAAGATGGTTTCTATGGTGACTCAGGCTATAACAGGATATTTATTGATTCTTTTGTATACTTACTATGAGGCATATTATATGCCCACAGTCCAGTACAAGCAACCTGCAAACAGGAACAGAGCGGAAATAATACAGCTGTGAATCTCCCCTATCACCAGCTCTAAAGGGCGCTGCCAGAGGGAAATACCACATATGTGCAATGCTCCATTCAGATTATCAGCCTGCTCAGCATATGTCAGCACTGATGAACTCATTGAGAGTAGGGGAAAAGATGCTCCGGAGACTTTGCCTGGGAATATCCTCCTGGTTCTGAACCGCCTAAGACAGGGGTGGGCAATTGTTTTGGCTCGGGGGCCACTTTGTGGGAGTGGAGGTTAGTGGAGGGCTGCACCTTTTAAAATGATTGCATTCATTACTTAACTTTGCATTTCAGAAAAGGTATACATTGTATCATAAAAATCAATAAATATAACTTAAATAAAATAGTGGTAGTTTTATTCAATTTATTTATTGTGCTAATTTCATATCATCTGTAGCTGCAAGCACATTTAATTTTAGAATCAGTTTAATGAGACAAATGTACCCTATCACACTTTTCTACAATTTTTTTGAAATCAGGACAGGAGTAAGATTGCTTGTTGAGATTCTCATCACAGCCTGCAAGTTAATGTCTGTCAAAGAGCATCTATATTTACTCTTGTTAATCTTCATGTCTTGGTGGGCTGCAAAAAACTCTGTGGCGGGCCGCATGTGGCCCGTGGGCCGCCATTTGCCCACCCTTGGCCTAAGAGATAAAAACTTGGATGTATTGCCAGAGCTTACAGTGTTGATACTGTCAAGCAAGATTTGGGGGGGGGGGGGGGACCTCACAACTATACCAGTAGATAGGCCACTTTGCCCTGTGCTCCTATTTACCTGGTTTGAAACTAGTGTATAACTTTTGAGAAGTTTTCACTTGGGCCTCCAAACAGGGCACCCAGAAACCATTAGTCATTTTAAAAAGGTTATTAACAAGCTTATACACCATTTACATTTAACTCAAAGTCATAAAAAGCAAACAGTATATAACCTAGCTGCAATACAAGACCAAATGTTTTAACTTCAAAAACATAATCCATATTCACGCAGGACACAAAATTTCCTCAGTAATATTTTCTTCTGGCTTAATTGCATTCCAATATGTAACAAATGGCTACCAAATCTTAATAAAATTATCTTGTGCATTCCTCTTCCTGTATCTACCTAATTGCTGTTTTCTTATTCATCAAGAACAAACAAGGCTTTGCATACCCAGACTGTAGCCTGAAAAAAAATGTCTTCTTTCCAGTTTTGTACCAGATTCATTCAGGCCACTACTGATAAGTTCTCAACTAAATTTCTTGTTCCTGGTTTTAGCTTTCTAGGCAGAAGCCCTGAAAGGTCCACTTGATCGTTTTTCTTTTATAATGTCCTCTAATATTTTCAAAACATTCAGCCAATGTTCTTTTGCTACAGAATATTGCCACTACAGATGAAAAGGGAAGTGTTTTTACTATTGTACTTTAGAGGAAGTGTTTTTACTATTGTACTTTATTATTTTCTATTTTTGCATTTTTGTCTGGTGTTAAATAACATTAGTCATTTTTGAAAGCATTGCTTAAAGTTATATAGGAATAAATAAGCACTATACTCAGTTCTTGAACATTGACATAATTTGCAGGTTATTACACATAGCAAAAACTAAAGCACTAAATTAAGTATGTAAATATGATTTGCTATTAGCACATGAATTTCACATATTTATTTCACTAGCAACAGAAAAATATATTCATGATTTGCAGATGCAGATCCTATGATGTCCATGGCATCTGTGCAATTAAAAAATAATACTTCAGATTTCTACAATGTATGCAAGTTAAGATCTATTGTAATTACTTCCCAGAACAAAGTAAGTGTTTAGCTGATGTCATCTGGTATGGCTTATTATCTCAAAATCTTGTGCTTTGATCCATTGTGGGGGGAAAATGAGTAAGAATCTCACTGTTAAGCAAGAAAAAGAACTAGCTGCTATCACATATGGTTAACATCCAGCCTTTTAAAGTATTATAGAGAACAAAGAAATAACTTCAGTGTCTTGTTTACTAGTCATTTTGATTTTGTTGTTACATGAGGGGCCTTGATTCACTGTGGGCCCTGTTTGCGGTCCCGCATGATGGGGAGAGCCAGCAGGATGACAAGTGGCAATGGTAGCCACATCCTGCGAGGCGAGGCAGGTAGGCAGCTTGGGGCCTGGGTGGCAGCAGCGGCACGAAAACCTGGGCCTCCCTTTCCCTGATGGGCTTATGATGGGGCCTGAACTGGGCCCAGGGGAGGTGAAAGGGGATGGACCACCATGGGGGGGATAAAGCAAGCCATGCGACCCAGCCTCCTCACCTGACCGCGTGGGTTTGTTTGTCCACCCATCCCTCCCTGTTTTTTGTGCTTGAAGGGAAGAAGGTTTGGGGTTTGCGGGTCACCATGCTGAGGGGGGTCATGTTATTGTTCTTGTTGCAACTTATGTTCTTGTTCACAATGATTTCTGCTTTATTCTTTGTCACAACTTAAGGCAGTATCAGAAATGGACCAGATCCATTTTATGATAACAGGCCTGCTTGCCCATTTTCCCAGCACATGAGGATCCCCCTAAGGGATCTTGGGATGAGGGCTTTCATGGGGCCTGCCCAGCTCGGGGTCTGCCAGGTTTTCAAGGGGCATGCTTGGGAGCTGCCAATGGGTTACCCTTACACCCAGGTAGCAGGGGAGACCACTTAGTGGTGCCTGTCCTTGTGGAATCCAGCAACCTGCCATCCCAGGGTTCTCCCCACACCAGCAGAAAGAGAGCCAGTTTGGTGTAGTGGTTAAGAGCTGTGGACTTTAATCTGGAGAACCAGGTTTGATTCCCTACCCCTCCACATGCAGCCAGCTGGGTGACTTTGGGTCAGTCACAGTTCTCTCAGAGTGGTTTTCTCAAGAGCAGCTCTTTCAGAGTTCTCTCAGTCCCACGTACCTCACAAAGGTGTCTGTTATGAGGAGAGGAAGGGAAGGAGATTGTAAACTGCTCTGAGACACCAAGTGAAGGGTGGGATAGAAATCTAACTCCTCTTCCTCCTCCTCTTCTTCTGACAGGCAGGGTGGGACTGAGTACAACTGGCAGGCAGGTCAGTTGATGCCAGGATCCAGTGGACCCATGCTGTGTCAAGTCTTCTGACAGCTGTAACCTATAAAAGCTGTGGCCAATTTATTCCACATTCTATTCCAAAAACACTGTGTGTGTTGTGTTATTGGCGTTGTGTCATTGCCATTGCTGCCCTCTCCCCTTCCTTGGGTGCTGGGGCTGCAAAACTCTTCTAGTATAAGGCATATTTGCAATTTTGCTTGTAGAAAACAAAGACATTTATACTTTTAAGTTCCACAAATATGACAATTAATATAATTTTACATGCTAAGTATTAAGGATGCATTTAATGTTGTTAAAGCAGCAAAACAGTTTTAGGTTTGATAGGAAAGTAAATATTGTGCATATTTAAAAAAAAATTAAATTTCCCAAATTTCCTTTTGGGGGGGCAGTTTTTTCATAGCTTTAGAATTTCTTGGAATTTTACATCTGTGCCATTAACAAACCTATGTGCCAACTTTATCCTCATATAATGTCAAGCAGGCTCATTTACCTGCTCATCCTTCAATGTAATATATGATATGCTCTCTACACTTAATTTACATACAAGTCGATCCCTAACTGAAAGAATAAAAGGGTACAAATCTGATACGGGAAATCACAATATTTAGAAACCAGTGGCTGATCCTTTTTAATCTTTCTGGACATTCCGTTGCTGATCTAAAAATTAATGTTCTCCTCCACAGGAACTCTTAAGTGGGAATCCAGTGTGAAATTGCTGATTTAGTGTTCATTAACAACTTCAGCACTCATGCCCATCTGTCTTAAAAAGGATTTGGGATTCTGTGGCTATCAAAAGTTAGGAGCAGTCCTCACCTACTCTCAGTGGTCTTGTTTTAAACTGGTCTCTCTTTATAACTGATATCTCACTGCCCTGCCACTTTCTGTTCTGAATATAAAATAATATATGCACTACCTAATGTACGTACACTTCTGTGCCTCTGACCAAGTAAACTCTGACTCATACAAGTTTATGTTAGAATAAATTTTGATATACTTTAAGGTGCCAATGAACTCCTGTTTTATTTTTAAATCAGTGGAAACTCTTATGGATTAACTGAAAACACATCTTGTAAAACATACTGGAGTCAGAATGGTTATTGCTTTAATGATGGTAAGATTATAGTTGGAAGTGGTTAAAAGGAGACACATCCATCTACTACAGACTATTCTATGCAGGCTTGGAGGACTGGTAACATTATAGTTACGTTTTTCCTCCTGTCCTCCTCCTCTTTTACAGTTTACTGTGCTATCTAAAGTCTAGAATCTATAGTTAGAATTAACCAGGAATTGGTCTCAGATCTTGCTTTGAATCTCTCTTCAAATCAGATATCAAATATTGGCTGAATAGAAGATGAGTGATTTCTTCATGGCCAGCAAAAATGTCTACACATTTCTCATTGAGAATCTTTTTATATTTTAGTGTCTGAAATGTTAGAATCAGAAAAAAAATATAAGGTAAGAATAGTTGGAACTTCAGAAGCTACTTTTATCTACTTTCATTTGAATGTCTGTCTTAAATAATGTCCTAACACCATTATTTTACCCCCTTTAATTTCTCAGCTACACTCATAGCAATATCAAGTTAAAGGGGGATTTTTCATGGTAAGGGTGGTAGAAGTTTTTTAAAGTCTGTGGGAATCCTGAGTGGTTTGAGCTGAATGGGTTAGATATGAGGAGTTTGGAGTACCACATTCTTTGAGGGATCATAGGCTACTACTGATTTTTTTAACCAGATTTATTCCTATTCTTGAAAGAAGTTTTATTTTTAATTTAAAAAAATAAAAAAAAGAACTTAACTGGGGAAGTAATAATTAAAGCTATGAGTATTTCTGTTTCGATGTCAGGAACAGGGACCTCTGAAATCTCCTGACTTCTTGTGTGTGACATTGTATAAAATATTTGCTTTTTGCTTTCCTTATTGTTCTCTTTGTTGTTCATTAGCAGCCATAGATGGGATTTACTATGAGCCTCTAAAATTAGGTCTGCTCTGAAATCACAAAATTTAAAAATTCATACATATAAGTTCACAGGGGTCCGTTGGAACGGGAGCGCACAGGAGCGCAGCTCCGGGAGTGAGGAGCCCAGGGGGTGGGCACATGACTAAGCCCCACCCCCTCCTCGGCTTCCCCGAGCAGTGCAGAGGCACAGCGCCCTGGGGAAAGCCCTGCTAGGGTCTTTATTGTTTTTAATGTTTTGTTTTAATATTGATAATTTTATCATTGTTCCTTTTATGACTGTGTGCTGCTTTTCCAGAGACTTGCTCAAGGTGGCATATAAATTTTCTAAGTATACCATTTTTTATCTGGGCACATGGCACATAAGTACTGGAGAAATTTCACCAACCCTTCAGCAGCTTCCACCCCATCGGTTTGGTGTAGTGGTCAGGAGTTGGACTCTAATCTGGGAGAACCGGGTTTGATTCCCCACTCCTTCACATGCTGTGCTGGTGTAACCTTGGGCCAGTCACAAGTTCTCTCAGAGCTGTTCTCTCATGAGCAGTTCTCAAAAGACCTCTCTCAGCCCCACCTACCTCACAGGGTGTCTTGTTGTGGGCAGGGGAAGGGAAGGGAAAGGGATGGGTGGTGCACATGTCCTGGGTATCTCAAGTCTACTTGAAACCTGGTAGTTTCAAGGGAGCAGGAAGAGAATGAGGGTGTGTTATTTACGCTTATTTTTATTGCACAAAGTATTGGATGGGGAAGAGAATGGAGGAAGAGCAGGTCAGTTCACTCACCTTTGGAGTGGAGCCTGAGGGGTGGGTGTTGCCTTCTGACACACTTCCGGTATGTTAGGGGGTGTGGCATATGCAAATGAGTTATGCTAATGAGCTCCTGCACCTCTTTTTCTACGAAATGACCCCTGTAAGTTCAGTATATTATTAAGTATATCTTATTTAAAAGATGTGCATGCTGATAGCTTCAGCCAAATCAACGTATTTCTTTTGTGGAAGAGATAATGGCCCAGGAATAAATACATAGGAATTTTTTGTAATTAAATACTACGTGTGTATCTGTCCATCTGTCACATTTTTATTCCGCCCTTCCTCCAAGGAGCTCAGGGTGGTGCTTGTGGTTTCTTCCTCTTCCATTCCACCCTCTCAAAAACCTGTGAGGTAAGGTTAGACTGTGGTAGAGTGACTGGCCCAGTGAGCTTCACTGCATAATGGGAGTTTGAACCTGGGTTTCTCCAGTCCTGTCCCAACCACTGCACCACATTGGCTCTCCAGATATATTATCTATGCATTATGACTTTAATCACTGGTTTCCAGCTTCCTAATCCATCCTTATCACAATCAGGAGCTTGTGCCTTTCCTGGATTTCTATGCTTATGTAGAATCCAGCGTACAGTATAACAACCTGATGATGTTTTAAATAAGTTAATATTTTTATAATCAAATTTATTGTCAAAATGTATATCCTACTTTTCAGTAAAAATGACGAAGTCAGGGGTTTTCTCATTTTGCATCAGTGGTGGAATCTCAAAAGCCAGAAGCAGAGGGTAGAACAAGATTTGCTAGTGATCATGAGGCTAAGCTTCATTATCCTTCAGTTTCTCCTTCTTTTCCCCCATGATAATTATTTTCTGCAATATGCATACATCTTTCTTCCCTCTGTTCTTGCCATGAAAATTCCAAACACTTTGAAAATCTGTTATTGGAGTCAATATCTTTGTAATGTGCTCTGCATAGAGAAGCTACAGGAATGCAAACACATAGAGGAAATAACATCTGAGCTGGCACATTAACAGATAACAGCTGCTTCTTCCTGGCAGCAGTTTGTCATTTGTGGGGGATGGGCACTAGAATCTGCTGTGGTTGGGCTCTGAAACTGAGGGCATCCGGCTGCCAAGAGCATCAATGCAGGAGGACTGAAGGAAGGATGTTAAAACAGGCCTTTGTGTGTGACAGAAGATAAGCCTGGAAAGCAATCATACACCTGGCCATAGACAGGTGGTCCCAGGCATTTTAGGTATGATCACAAGTATGGCTGTGGTTAAAACTGAGCAGGAAAAGGATACGGATTTGGGTTCTTGGGATCTAGATAGATTGACAGAACTTTCATCTAAGGATTGCTCTATCAGGGCAGGAAGGTTCTCTGTTTTGCCATCTAAGAAGCATTTGAAACTCAGCCTTACCATACCGTCTTGAAATGCTTTTGTGTATAGGTTATTCTGTTTCTGAATAGGAATTGTACTACATTATACGTTTTGTGTCATTTCACTCCACGATTCTTTTGACAGTTTCTGGCCTGACTCAATTGAGTGTTAGCTTTGTTACCAAATCAGTGGAACCAAGATACTTTGTTCATCTTCTGGCTTTTGAGATTTTCCTGGATAAGCAGACATCATTACTCTAACTTTAAATGTAGAGTTTGCATTCTAATCTGATGGTTCTTGCTTATATTTTAACAGATGCCAGATCCATTGCATGTAGTTTAACAGGACGTGGTCTTTCTCTAAGGTGCTAAGCAAGTTTTAGCTTGTGATAGAACAGATTGGTTCTGATGCTTTTTTGCCATACAAAGGGAATGAATTTATTACTGAAGCCCATGAACAGCCATGCGGTTCATAAGGGCAGTTCATAAGATCAGCTTTAATGATCCCAGCGTAGGCAAAAAACCCATAGGGTGAATCCCATTACCCATGCATGCAAGGACTGTGGATCTTTCCTACATTTTCTTCCCCAAAGTAATCATTTTTCCTAACCCAAGGAAGTTTATTCCTGCAGTTCTGGGACCTGAATGTTCTAATAGCTATGCTGGTAGGGAGGCTACACTGGATAATGGAAAGGAACTAAACTGACCTTTCTGTTACTTCTAGCACAGCTCCAGTGACAGGAGAGAGGGGAGAACTGATTTTGCTCCTTCCCTTTCCCCACTGTGACTGTTTGACTATGCAGGTCCTGACAATAACTTCCTGGGATTGGATAGGACTGCTCCAGGGAGGGAAACGTGGGAAAGATTTGTGGCTGTGGGTCACAGGATCCCACACTCTACTTAGGTATTGTAATACATAAACCATTCTTATGTGAAGCAATATCTGGCATATTTCCAGTAATGCTGGGATTCAGCCTGGTTCCATTGCTTATTAATTGCAACATATATGCACAGGTTTTGTAAAATTGTTTACAGAGAACTGTCAGGGAGGTCAGGATAGCTGATACCGATCCTACCTTCTGCACTCTCAGGGTTGTCTTGAGTGGTCTTGAGAGCCAGTTTGGTGTAGTGGTTAAGTGCGCGGACTCTAATCTGGGAGAACTGGGTTTGATTCCCCACTGCTCCACTTGCACCTGCTGGGTGACCTTGGGCAAGCCATAGTTCTGCACCAGCTGTTCTCTCAAGGACAGTTGTCTCAGAGCTCTCTCAGCCCCACTTACCTCACAGGGTGTCTGTTGTGGGGAGGGAAAGGGAAAGGAGGTTGTAAACTGCTCTGAGACTAAAAGTGAAGGGCGGGGTATAAATCCAATCTTGTCTTCTCTTCTTCTTTTTCGTCTTCGTCTTCTTCAAAAATGTGAGGTTATATTAATGTTTTACAAGAGTATTGGGATCTGATAGTAAACTGGGCAGTGCTAATGAACAGTAGTAGCTGTAGCAGCCTTCCAGGATTGGGCTGTGATGGAAAAGACCTCTTGGTTACAGTTTTCATATACCAGTGATATCTGAATTAATGCTGGTCCTTAAGCACACTGTCCTAATCACCTTCCAGGAAATAGAAGCTCAGAGATAACCTATATGCCTAGAAATGGTTGATCTTGGAAATCAAAGAAGAGTGGGTATAGGGACGGTGAAGAGACAGGTGTCTGCAGAGACTGGGGGTCAGTGTTCCCTCTAAACTGAGTTAGTATGAGCTAGTTTACAGTTTTTTTAGCCTCTAGCTCACACATTTTTGTCTTAGCTCAGGAAGGAACATTGCTCAGGAAGGAACATTGCTGGGTAGGTCATAGACCTGTTCGTCTTATATACCGTTTCTAGCTGTATCTGAAGAAGTCAGCAGTGACTCGCGAAAGCTCAAACCCTGCCACAAGTTTTGTTAGTCTTTAAGGTACTACTGGATTCTTGATCTTTCCCTTGCAAGCCTTCTTCCTTTGGAAAACGTTGCCCTCTTCCTTAAGAAAGAAACAGTATATGAAAGGTTGGTGTCAATTGCAGACCTCTAAGGCACAACCCAGATGATAAGTGTTAGTGAGAATGTCCAAGACCCTGTGTGAAACAGCAGCTCAAACACTCTTGGGTGACTGGCTATGCACAATCCTTTGGAAAAAAAATTTCATTCTTCAGAAATGATGAATGCTAGGTATATGTGTAGGAGTCTGTATGTATGACACATCTGTATAATCTCTAACATTCTTTGAAGTATCACTTTTTAATATAATAAGCGGTTGAAACAGACCAAGATGACATGGAATATCTTTGTGGCTTTCTAAAAGGTTCCATAAATTGATTTCTCAGAAGTTGTTTTAGCTGTCACTTGATGAAGAGATGTGATATTACCTGAAGAACTGGTCAAATAAGCACCCTCTGATCTTTCCTGGTAGTAAGCATGATGCTTACTACATTTTTGTGTGTGTGGTATTGAGTTCAAAGGGTTCTGTATTCCCGAAAAAATCCCCCCACCTTTTGCTGTCAAGTCACAGCTGACATAGCTACTTCATAGGGTTTTAAAGGCAAGAGATGTTCAGAGGTGGCTGTCTGCCTCCATGTCACAATCCTGGTATTCTTTGGAGGTTTCCCATCCAAATGCTAGCCAGGGCTGACCCTGCTGAGCTTCTAAGATCTGATGAGATCGGACTATCCTAGGCCATCCAAGTCAGTGTGTTTTATTTTTAGATGTGTCTAAAGGTGTTACTTGCTTGGCAGTGTGATCCTAAACATGTTTCCATGTAAATAAGTCACACTGAGCTGGATGAGAGAGTGGGTCATACAGGAAGGATGTAGATTTGTTAGGCAGTGTGGAATTTTCTGAAAAAAGCATGGTGCAGAAAAACTGAAATCTAAATGAATAAACAAATTGGCTTGTTAATACCCCCCAATATGATAGAAGCAGTGTCTGTAGCTTTAAGAAATCAATGCTCCCGAGACTTTTGGTTTCAGCTTCTTGAATAGCGGGCGTGCTCCATTGGAGCTCCGATTGGGGCAGCCCGGTGAACAGGGGGGGTGCCAGACGATTCCCCCCCCGAGCCCTTGCAGGGGGCTTCTAGCCTGGGGCATGAGGGGTGCCTCACCCAAGGCAATGGCCAGGGGGTTGAGGTTCCCCCTTGCTCCAAAAGGTCCCATCGCTGCGGCACCATCATGGCACCCAGAGGCGCATACCGGACCGGCGAGCAACGGAGCAAGCGTATAAATGAAGCAGCCCTTATCAGCCGTGCAGCAATCAACAAAGCATGAGTCAAATAGTCCACTAAATTAGACAAGCAATCAAGCACACTGAACCCCCCCCCCAAAAAAAAAGCAGCGAGGGGAAGGGAACAGTTTGCGCCCCCCTCTTATTTTAAATGAACTGATTTTAAATCAGGGGACTCAGCTTGCTGGCACTCGGCTTAGGAAAATTGAGTGGAGTGTAATCCCTTTTAAAATGAACTCTTTAAACAAACTTTCTCTGACTTTATAAACTTTCCCAACAAGTAAACAATGACTGACAGAGGGGAGAAAATGGCAACCAGAGCAAAACCCTCTCCAAAAACTACATCTTTAACACTTCCGGTTTCTAAGCCGGAAGCTACTATGGACTTTCCCAGCATGTTATTTACAGCACTGTGCCCTCTGCTGGATCAGATGACTAACTTGAACCAAAACTTTGATGCACTACAAAAACAGATTAAAGAAACCAATATTAAAACAGAGGAGATGGCTAAATCAGTTAAATTGGATGAAACCAAGACAAAAGTAATAGACCAAAGACTAAAAGTGGTGGAGAAAGAAAGAGCAACCGACAAAGACCAACTTTTAAGACTACAAATGGAGAAATCAGCGTATGTTCTACGATGTCAAGGTGTTTCTGCACAAAAGACTGAGAATCTGAAGGAAATCTTAAGTGAAGCATTAGCCCCAATAACAGATTTACAAGCGAATTTCTTACAAAGCGAGATGGATATGATCTATAGGACATATCCTGATAGTATGAAGAAGAAAAACCTGCCTGGGAAGATTGTGGTGAGATTCTCTAAGAGATCTATAAGAGATGTGGTGCTCAAGGCCACAAATGGGACAACCTTAAAAATCAAAGACGTTGAAATTAGAGTCTTGAAAGATATTCCATTTGAAATAAGGAAAAGAAGTAGCTCTTCAGAGAACTCTGAATCTGAAAAAGGGGCGGTTGCCCCGGAGCATCTGGCAGTCAAATGGGACTTTGATAAACTGAAACAAAGAGGGAAGAAGGGGAAATAATATTTTGTCTAATTTGAAAGTTTGGCAAATTTAAACTAGCACTTGCTTGATTTAACCTATGCAATACCAGCTCAAAATAAGAAAGCATAGTATCACGCTTCATTATACCATTTATTAAATATAAGAGAGAGCTCTGTTTAACCAATGTAAAAGAAGCAATTTTATGATCCTTGTCTAGCTTTTTTAGTGTTTAGTTTTGTAGTGTGATAGGGTTTTTAGTTTTGTAGTATTTGTAGAAAAGCAATTAAAAAATTTCAAAAAAGAAAGAAAGAAAGGCTAACCAACCACAACAGTATTGCCAGGCTTCAAGTATTGATTTCTGTTGTTAAAAACAACGGAATGAAGCAGGGCACTTTCCAGGGCAGTTTTGGCCTTTAGGGGAAGGCTCCTCAGGACCAAGCTCAGAAGCAACCACCAGATTACTTGCTATCAAGTGACTTCCATTAGTCACACAGGCCAGCTGCTTGCTGCTGTTCAACAGCAACCATCTCATGAAGGCCAGTGTGGTGTAATGGTTAGACCAGGGATATCGAACTCTTTTGCTATGAGGGCTGGATCTGACATAAATGAGACCTCGTTGGGCCGGGCCACGTGTGTCATAAAATGTAATGCCGGGTAGCGGAGATATAAACTTTATAAAGGACTCAAACACAAAGATCTTTTTTTTTTAACCCAAAATAAAAACATTCTTAAAACATTAGCACTCTTGCAATATTTTGATAACTGACTCCTCTTGCTCTGAATTATCGCATTAAAATTTCTGTGTTGTTGCCCCACTGCTGGACCTCCTGAGGGCACCTGGTATTTTTGGCCACTGTGTGTTGGACTGGATGGACCATTGGCCTGATCCAACACTGGCTTCTCTTATGTTCTTGAGTATGTTGTTCAAGTGTGTATCTGTAAGCTCCAAACCTACTTTTGATTTACTGACATTCACCACAGAAATCTCATGCTCAGAATTCTGAGTCTAGGACTCAGGGGAAAAACATGAAATGGCTGAGCGATTGAGAGAGTCTGATGAAGTAAGCTATGATGCAGCAGCAGGAGATGGAGGAGCAGGAGAAAAGCAGGAGATGGCCAGTTTCAGTGCAGGCTGATAGAAGCCCTCCGGGGGCCTGATCCAGCCCCCGGGCCGCATGTTTGACACCCTTGGGTTAGAGTTTTAGACTAGGACCTGGAGACACAGGTTTGAATCTCCACTCTGCCATATCAATGGGTGACCTTGGGCCATTCTAAACCTAACTTAACTTACAGGATTGTTGTGAAGATGAAATGGAGGAGAGAAGAAGAATGTATGCTACTTTGGGTCCCCATTGTGGAGAAGAATGGGGTATAAGTTTAGACAAAGATGGAGGGAAAATAAAAGGTAGGTAGGTTGGTTGGTGGGAAGGAGAAAAAGAAACAGGGAAAGGTAGGAATATGGGAGTTTTCAGGAGGGAGAAATAGTGTGGGGAAGAGGATACAGGGGAAAGTGAGGTTGTATGGTTCTCCACCACACAACTGGGCCTGGTGGCCTGCACTACACAACTATCCCATAATTGTCCTGGTTAGAGGCTGCAAGGGGAGGGAAGGAGAGAAAGAGAAAGGTAGATTGGCTGGTAGGTGGTAAGGAGAGAACAAAGCAGGAAAAGAAAAGAGGCTATGGGGGTTGCCAGGGAATGGAAAAAGGAAATAGTGAGGTAGAATTAAATGCCCCTGCAAGTCCTTGTGGGTCCCCAGCTTGTGTGTGTGTGTGTGTAGGTTGCAAAGAAGTTTTAAACTAACCCTTAGGCAAAAGCTGATGGGAGCTGGAGAGTTAATCTCTGGTCTGGGATGACTCATGAAGCAAATGTTCAAGGTAATATTTATGGTAGAGCTTAATGTAGGCCATGTAAATGATGGCCATACATTTGGCCATATGTAGAGGCAAAAGGGCCACAGAGAGTGAGGATCCTTAGAGATTCGAACTTGAGTGCTTGAGGCTAAATGACAGCACAAATATAGTGGATATTTCAGAAACTTGGTGAAATTGGTAAAAGCAGTAGATTGTGGTTATCCCTAATATAACTGTTAAGGGACAGTACAGGAAATGATGTGTTGGGGTGGCATTGCTCTGAATATTCATGAAGGCATTGAGTATAATAAGTTTGAAAACATAAGTGAAATAAACTCACCCAGAGAATTGCTAAGGGTAGATAAACTGAGTCCTAATGTTAACAAAAATGGGGGTGCACTGTTGCCCACCTGACCAAACCTGTGAAGATGATGTGATCTCAAAACAGAGAACCAAATAAGGGAGGTAACTAAACAGGAAATGTTGTAATCAGTGATCTCAGCTATCCTCATATTGGCTGGGTAAATGTGTAGTCAAGTTATGCCATAGAGGGAAGGTTTCTGAACATAAGTGACTGTGTACTGGAACAATATAGTTGGTCAAGGAATCAGCTAGAGTGGCTCTGAACCTGGAACAAGAGGCAGTTGCAGTGACTGCAAGAGTATTTACGTCAATGGAAATTTGCTCCAATATCTAAAATGATCAGATTTGATTTCGAAAGAGGTCTTTACAAAAATGAGAGGACTATTCAGAAGGAAGCTGAGAATCAAGATTGTCAAATCCTTACATGCTATTTAATACCATATTAATTTAAGCCCAGATAGAAAGCGATCCTCATGTTTGGAAAGGTAACACCAAGTAACAATGCAAACTGCCATAAAAGACCAGAACACTTTTTTGGAACAAGGTGAGTATTATCTATGTGTTGTTAGCTGCCCTGAGCTCGCCATTGGCAGGGAGGGCGGGATATAAGTTGCATGAAATAAATAATAAATAAATAAATATAAAGGAATATGCATGTTTTAGGGAAGGGAGTGCAAGTTAGCACCAAGGGGAGCAAACTAAGAATGTGAGGATCAGATTTCTAAAAATATTAAGACAAACAATAAGCATTTCTCTAATTAATTAATTTTTAATTTACCTTATGCATAGTCACTGAGACTGAATGTGGATTACATGTGTAACCCATGTGTTAAGTGCTGTCAAGTTGCTTCTGACTTATGGTGACCCTGTAAATTATTGACTTCCAAAACGGCCTATCATTAACAGCCTTGCTCAAGTCTTGCAAACTTGATTGAGCCTAACCTACCTCACAGGGTTGTTGTGATGAAGGATAGTGTAAGCTGCTTTGGGTCCCCATTGGAGAGAAAGGCGGGGTAAAAATGAAGTAAATACATGATTGAGTCAATCCATTTCATGTTGGGTCTTCCTCTTTTTCCATTGCCCAACTTTCACACCCACAGATAGTAATAGGGAATACTGTAGTATAAATCATCTTGATCTTGGTTGCCAGCAACATATGCTTACACTTGAAGATAGTTTCAGAGGGTGGCCATATTGGTCTGCAGTAGAGCAGTTAATTCAAGTCCAGTAGCATCTTACAGACCAACAAGCTTTCAAGAGTCAACATTACCTTTGTCAGAGACAACAAATCTCATATCTGACAAAGGAAGCTTTGACTCTCAAAAGCTTATACCCCCAAAATCTTGTTTGTCTCTAAGGTGCTACTGGACTTGAATCTAGCTGTCCTTACACTTAAGGATCTTTTCTAGCTCCTTCATGGCTGCCCTTCCCAGTCTTAATCTCCTTCTGATTTTTTGATTGCAGTTTCCCTTTTGATTGATGTTGTGGAGCCAAAGAATAAAAAATCTTTAACTATTTCAATCTCTTCTTCATCAGCCTTAAAGTTGTGTAATTCCTTGGTAGTCATTACTTTAGTCTTCTAGTTGTAATCCTGCTTTGGCAATTTTCACTCCATCTTCATCTACATCTAATTCAGCTTTCTTTATGATATATTCTACACATAGATTGAAGAGATAACGGAGAGAGTACATCCTCGTCTGACATCTTTGCCATTTGGAAACCATTCTTGTCCATAGTATAGGTTGTGCATCAAAACAATCAGATGTTGTGGCACACCCAGTTCTTTTAAAACCAGTCATAGCTTTTCATGACCCACACAGTCAAAAGCTTTGCTGTAATCTATAAACATGTGCTGATTTTCTTCTGAAATTCTCTCATACGCCCCTGTAACCAACACAGATTTTCAATATGGCCTCTAGTGTGTCTTCCTTTTCTGAATCTTTTTCTGAAGCTGGAACATCTCACATTTCTCATTCCATATATAATAAAAGTCTTTGCTGTAAGATTTTGAGCATCACTTTACTTGTGTGAGAAATTAATGTGATGGCCTGATAGTTGCTGCAGTCTTTGATGTCTCCTTTCTTTGAAATTGGGATGTAGTCTGTGGGCCACTGTTTTATTTTCCCATATTTATTGGCATATTCTTGTTAAAGATTTTGATGGACTCTTTTTCTGTGGCTTGAAATAGCACTATTGATATCTCATCTACTCCTGGTGATTTGTTTCCCCCAGTTGCTTTGAGTGCAGCTTTCACCTCACTTTCTAAAATTGCAGATGTTTCTTCAGAAGGAATCTGCCATCCTTTCATCTCTTTGTACTCATAGTATAAGTCAAATACAGTCAACAGGATGGGACATCCAATAAACAGTGCTTGTAGGGTTTGGATTGCAGACATCTGGAAACAAGCAGAAATCTGAAACAGATGAAACGAATCTCAAACAAAGTGTAAGCATTTAAACATACACAATAGTATAGTCCACAGTCTCTATCCTTTTACCAAAGCATTTTTCTGCCCCATTTCATTATGGCACAACCCTATTAGGTTTGTAAAAAAAGAAAGAAAGAAAGGCCTCTTAAATAATTCAGTTTTGCATAGTTTGTGGGAAGCCAGGCCTTCCTCTCCTTGTCAGGCAGGTCATTCCATAAGGTGGGGCTCCAAGAGAGAATGGAAATAATAAGCATGCTTTGCCTAGCTACTGATAACAACTGAGCTGCAGCATTCTGTACCAACTGGGGTCTCTGAATTGATGAAGACCTGTGTAGAGTACATTACACTATTGTGTAGGGTGCATTACCATAGCATGGATTCAGGTGGCCAGATCAGATGTGTCCAGATAAGCAGTTTGGCCATAGCTTAAGGAAGACAGAGAGATTGGAGCAAAAGTGAATTAAAGTTTTGCATCTGTTTTCTCCAGTAAAAATGGGGGTTGCATATCCATGCTTGGGCTGCTGTTTTCAGGAAGAAAGTAAGTCGTAGGACTAATTTTTAAAAAATCAAAAATTAGTATATCTCCAGGTCTGGATGGTTCTTAAAAGACTCAAATATGAAATTGTTGATCCTCTAACCAGTATATGTAACTTGGCACTAAAATTAGTCACCCTACTAGAGGACTGGAAAATAGCAGATTTTAACATTACTTTTAAAAAACATGTCCAGAGGGATCCAGGAAACTGTAGGAACTGTTATGAAAGATAGCATTATTAAGCAGGCAGAGGAACAAAACCTGCTGAGGGGAAGTCAGCATGGCTTTTTTAAAGGCTTTTGCCTCACCAACCTTTTGGAGTCTTTTGAGAAGGTTAACCAGCATGTAGAAGAAGAAGAAGAAAGAAGAGATTGGATTTATATCCCGCCCTTCACTCACTTAAGAGTCTCAGAGCGGCTTACAAACTCCTTTCCCCTCCCCTCCCCTCCCCACCCCACAACAGACACCCTGTGAGGTAGGTGGGGCTGAGAGAACTCTTTCCCAAGCTGTGCTTGAGGGAACAGCTGGTACAGAGCTATGGCTTGCCCAAGGTCATCCAGCCAGGTGCAAGTGGAGGAGTGGGGAATCAAACCCGGTTCTCCCAGATTAGAGTCCGCGCACTTAACCACTACACCAAACTGGCTCTGGCTTTATGTAGATAAAGGTAATGTGGTAGACATTATATGTCCCAAAGGTTGTCCACCAAAAACTCCTGCGTAAACTTAACAGGCACCGAGTAAGAGGACAGGCTATCTCTTAAATAATAAGAAGCAGAGTATGAATAAATGGACAATTCTCACAATGGAGGGAAGTAAGCAGTGAAGTCTTACAAGGATTCCTTTCTGTTGTAAGCCACTGTGAGCCCTGCTTGTGGTGAAGGGTGGCCTAAAAAATTAAATAAATAAATAAAATCTACATTGGGATTGGTACTATTTAATTTATTCATTAATTACCTGGAATTACAGGTGAGTAATGTAGTGGCTAGGTTTCCGGATGATACCAAATTATTCAAGATGGTGGATATTAAGGTAGATGGTGAAGGCTTCCAAGAGGTTTTTAAAATAAAAATTGGTTGAGTGGGCAGTAATGTGTCTAGTGAGGTAAATACAAGGTGAGGCACACTGCAGCAAAAAAAAATAAATCCTAACCTTAAAAGTATGGGCCATAGATTCAGGACAGACAAAACAAAGTCCTTATTCACTGTCGGAAGATGCTGTTATGGCTTTAAGAGGGATTAAACAGATTCATGGACAAAAGGTCTATCAGGATCTACTAGCAATGATATGTAAAGGGAACCTCCACATCCAGAAGCAAAAAAACCTCTGAATACCAGTGATAAGAAGCAATATCAGGAGGCCTTTGCTTCTGTGCTTTGTTCATCTTTCAGGGCGACTGGTTGGCCAGTGTTAAACAGGTTGCTAGACTAAAAGGACCACTGGTCTGATCTCATTTATGCTGCACCATCGATATTAAATGTAAAAGTAATTAACACAGCTGCTATGGAAATCCACCATGTGTGTTTTCCAACTAGGATAATATTGTTCTACTGGTACACTGATCCCAGATCTACCTTAAATCAGATTACATATCCAAGTATGGAAATTTGCCCCCATTTTATTATTCTAAAAGGACACTCCCATCCATAATTAGTATGACTAGCCAATATGTATATGCAAGTAGAACCTGTGTGGTTATTCCTGTATGGTGGAAAGGTCCCATTCTACAGAGTTTATAGGAAGGCCTACAAAAAAATCCCCCTCAGACTTTTTTTTTAAGTATCAAAATATCACAAAACTGCCCAAGTTTTTGAGTTTTCCAGACCACGTAATGAGGCTCAATGTTAAAAACAAGATGGTGGGAAGGGGGGAAATGTTTCAGGCTGTAATGCTGTGCACCTTATGTATAGTAAATGCATAGTATATTTACTATGTATATATTCTAATAGTAAATGATAGTATGCATTGTTGATAGTTACTGTATTAGTCAACATATTGTGGGATACGTACTTTTGAGAATCAGGTGTACACTGCACAGGCAGGTGAAATACAGCATGTCAACAATCCTCCTGTTACCAGCTGTGAAGAGTACTTAATTTTTTTTTTAAAGAATGCTGCCTAAGCTGTGATTTTTCCTTTAAACAGGTTATGTGGTAATGTCAAGCATATACTATAATTTTGATGCAAGCAAGCATCAGTTTTTGTAAAGGAGACTGATTTTTTAAAAATGCTTATTGCCCATAGTTAGTTGCTTTACGAGCTTCTGGTTGTGTTTTCAGTGATTTGCTGTGTTCAGTGCAAATCAGCAGAAGTATCTCAGCTGCTCTCCTCCCCATTCTGTGTCAGTGGGCGGGTCTCAGTAATGAGCAGTGTTTGGTTACACTTGTTCCAGCACACTCAAGAGGCTGTCTGCTTCCCCGTTCAGTGGAGCTCAAGGGCTGCCTTCGATCATGCTGTCACAAGTCTAGCGCGGCAGAAGCAGAACAGCCCAGCTGCTGAGTGCTGGGTAGGCTGCAGGGGAAAGACTTAGCTTTGCCTTCACATTTTGTGCACCAACAGAATCAGCTGTGACCTCCGAGACTTCTACACCTTCAGCCACAATGGTGGCAAAGGATTATCCATTTTATCTCACCGTCAAGAGAGCAAACTGTGGCTTGGAAGTACAAACGACGAGCATATCAACCAGAGAGACAGAGGTATGGTCTGCAGATAGATTTCAGTTCAGCTTTTCCAAAGAATCTGCATTCGTTGGGGCAGAATAAGTATTTTGAGCCTGTTTGTTGGTTTTCTTGGACATAGATCAATATACTGTAAAAAGGGACCTCCTAGTAAATATAACAAAAACTAACCCTAACATCAGCCAGTGCAACTAAAACCCAGAACTCTGAACTGCATGATGTAATGATATAGAGACAAAGCAACTAGGAATCACTTGATGTCTTATAATTTAGTTTCATTATGATTGTAAACCAAGTGTGCTGTCACTAAGGGAATGCTAATTATGGGAGTTAAGTGGGTTTGAGTGTTGCTTAAAATAATGAATTAGCATATTTCTCATCACTTCACCACCCTGTTTTTCAGTAGGGATTGATTGACATGTAAGAAAACAGAGTAGTTGCAAAAAGCCTGTATATTTTTTACTGTAGTGGTAGCTTTAGGATTTAATATTGAGGACTGTAATACTAGCTGACCACACAGCAGCTAAATCACTGTTAAAGGGAACCGCTTTTCAGTCGCTGAAGATTTTATGAAGCTTTTTATCTGGTTGGCAGATGAAGTTGTTTAAATACTGATGATACAGTATGAAATATTATCATTTATTAGGCAGGAATACTTTTCAGTGTGTTTGGATAATCAGTCAATTTGTACCTCTCAAGTTCTAGTGTACAGTACTAAATGTTACAGTACAACTTTAGAGAGATAGATTGACTGCTTCTCCAAACACACTGAAGAGTACTCCTGTCTAGCCTGTGTCAAAAGCAAAGTCACTCTGATGAAAAGGAGCCAAAGGTTCTTCCTTATACCCCCCTGAGCTAAAAGCCGCAAGTTGCAGGGCTTCTAAAAAGGCTTTCTCTCCTCTCTGGACAGCTCTACAGATATATATTGTAGCCACAAGGTACCCCATGCTGGCTCAGATTCCTGTGGCTCTTAGTGCCCGTGTTATCACAAGGTCAGTGCATTTGCTCCAGTTGCCATGCATCTCTCACAGTCTTAGCAGGAGCTGTAGTGCAAGCAAGACTGAAAGGTTTTTTTTCCCAACTCGGTCATTTGAAAGGAGGCAGCTGATGATGATGGTGGGAGAGTTTCTGGGCAGAGACAGCAAATACCAAGGAGCTGTAAATGCTAGTTGTGAATGACCACAACCATTTTGAAATTAAGAACATTTTCATTTTGGGTAGCATCTATGCGTCTCAGGTTCTTTGGTAATATTTTTAGTGCAGCATTTTGATTGGGATGGTTTCAGATAGGGGCCCGAGAGCCAAAATTGACATGATGTGGGTGATTTGTGATATGGTCCTTATTATTTTGTTTGCACGTCAAATCTGCCACTAGTGAATGAACTAGAACAGTGGCCCCAGCCAAGCGGATCTTTCTTTTGCAATTTTTTTTCTGGATCTAAATTGCTTTCCCCAAAACTTCTGCTTGTGCCATTGGGAAAAATAGACAAGCACCTTTATTGTACTTGGCTGTTCCCCCAGTAGAACAAACAGCAGCTTTGCAGTGAGGCAATTTAGGTCAGGGAAGATGCTGAACTGCCTTTTCTTCAGTGCTGCCATACCTGTCTTGCATTGCCCAGTGGCTGTTTGTAAGTGTTAAGTAAAACACCAGAAGATCTCATCATTGTTGTCCTCCATAATGTCCTTAGACGCCTGACATACTGTCTGAAGTACTTACAGGGAAAAGGATATAGGTAAAGATAAACAAAAACATTAAAATATTTTGACAAGTAAACTTTTCATAAATTCCAAAGGCAATGTTTATCTTGTCCTTTGATAAGCAGGTAAACAGAATATATGCAAGGAAGCTTCCTTGCCAGAAATTTGTTTCACATATGGCAAAAGAATCATTTCCATTTTTGAAGTTCAGCTTGTTTTCAGTACATTTAAGAAACAAACAGCCTTGTTGTTAAAAGCATTCATTTAATAAATACATCATTAATTAAAAGTTAGTATTTTAAAAATGCATTTCTTCAAAAGAAAAATAAATAGGAAGATGTAACATCCTCCAATGTAAGTATTTACAGCTTCCCCTTCAGCAGAGATCTTTGTCAAATGTTCAGATTTTTGCCTGTTTGCGTGAGAATTCAACATCAATATTTAGAGGAGCTCTGGAAAATGATTTTCTTGATGTTATTTATAGTTCTATAGGTGGATAGTAGTAGTTGCCAGTGCTTTTTAAACCAGGGAGAACTGGTAGCTTTTTACAGACTTGGAATCAGTATCGCAGAACTGGTTGCACCTGTTCCTTTTTGTGTCCTGCTACAGTCCCTGGTCAAATGGTTATGGTATTATTTGTTAAACTTCTTCTGTACACTGGAAAAGCTAGAACTTGCTTCTGTTGCTGTGTTAGACATTTATACACTTGGTGAGATTGTTATTTATTTATTTATTTATTAGGCAGTTACATATACATACCGCACCTGTCCCATCTGTAACAATTTTGTAACAACAGAAAAAGTTTGAGACCAGTGGCACCTTTAAGATCAACAACGTTTTTATTCAAGGTATATGATTTTGTGTGCATGCACACTTCTTCAGGTATCTGCTTCAGACCAACACAACTAATTTTCGAACAGGTGTTTTGTTTTGTTTTTAACATGAAGAAGAATGAATATCCTGTAGCCCTGAAAGAAACAATAAAACAATGCAAAATTTCCTATACTAATTAAATTGGCTGCATAGAGCTACTTGTGGTCCTTTCTTGTTCACCATATCATGGTGTTTTGTGGTACTGGGTTGTAGAAAGTGCTGCAGTCTGCAGACAAAGTTGAGAAAATGGAACAAATAGACTTTCCCCCTCATGGTGAGGCAATCCATCTTCCCTTGTCCATTACTTATCAATTCATCAATGAAGGCTCAGGGCTAGTGTGATAATCAGCTCTACATCACCATAGATGGATATCACTCTCTTCTAGAAATTTCCCTCAAATATACCTAGGATATGAAATAGGAGGCTGAATACTCACTCCTGGTTCCTAATTTTCTCTCTTCTACAAAAGTGTCTTGCATCTTTCTTTCAAACATATGTATTCATTTATTTTATTCATATAGGCTCAAGGCAGACTACATTATATAAACAGTGTAATCAGATAGCATTAGGCAACCAATTAACAATGTAATGTCAGTAGGATTACAGAATTGGAATAGAGCAAATAACAAACTATCAAAGGTTTAAAAATATAGAAAGCGGGTGATACCTACAATAATATTTGCAGTGGACTACAACTTATTCCATTATAAAAGTGCTCTCCTGGCCTGTTCATTCTACTACAGTGCTAAACTCTTTTTAAAAATGAACATTATTGTTTTGCCCACTCTGCAGAATTATATGTGTGGGAACCTTCCTGACCTTCTCAGGCAGCTATTTGGCATGGTGGGAGCCGTCACTGAGAATGTCTATTCCAGTGTGCATGCTAAGATCAAAGCTATAAAACATGTATAGCTGACCTGCTATAAACAGCCACCTTATACACTACAATGAGTTTTACATCTTGCTTTGCTTCAGAAGATTCTAGAGTAGGGATACTTGAGCCCAAAAAGTAGTAAATTGCTTCAAGGAATCTAATTGCTAAACTGGATTTTGACTCCTGTCTCCCAGGACCTAACACAACATTTCAATAATTTCATCATCAGCTATTTCTAAATTCCTCAAATAACACAAACTTGGGGAGTATATCTTCGTAGCAGATAAGTATTTGCCATATTCACTGATAAAACCCTGTTTGGATGGCTAAAGCCCTGTGTTGGGAAGCTTTGTCTCATTGCCTTTGGCAGCTGTAAAATAAGAAAGCTGGTAGCAGTAAGCAATAATGAGGGAAACTAAGAGATCGCAGGAAGCACATAGCAGGAAGTTGGGCAGAGAGAGCAAGTGAGAACGAGCAAGCAGGATATCTTGGTCTTTTGACTATTAACCCTTCAGGATATTTTGATGAAGAAAGGTGTAACATTTTGAACTGTTTTGTTAAGCAGCTGGAGCTGAATTAGATCATATCTAAATAAGGATAGAAGGAAGGAGAACACGTTTTCTCACACTAGGTCAACTGCCTGCAAAAATGGAGAAGAGGAAGGGAGAAACAATAATGTATGTGAATGTTCTGCTGTTTTTACAAAACACCTATTAGTTACTTTTACTGAGGTTTAAAACTCTCTTGATTTTTTCCCCCTGCATCAGAGCAGTTGGGCCATAGCTACCTTTCCTTGTACAGGATGGAATCATACAAGTCGGGGGGACGTGCAAGGATTTGTGAGTGCATCTTATTTTCCTCTGTATCTCCCCCCACTGTTTCCTCTTTCCCCTTTCCTGTACCCAACACCCATCAGCCAACAAACATTTTGTCTGCCCCACATCTTCAGCTACATTAATTACTTCATTTATACCCAGGGGTCCTTTCGTAGAAAAAGAGGTGCAGGAGCTCATTAGCATAACTCATTAGCATATGCCATGTCCCCTGACATCACCAGAAGTGTGTCAGAAAGGGAATGTCAGTTTCAGCCCCGTTATATCCTATGGGCCATTGAAATCAATGGCAAAAACTCATAGGGTATATGAGGGGCTGGAGGAAAGGGGGTTTGAGAGAGAGGCTCCAAACTTGCCGGGTAGCTGCTGGGGCCTCTCCTCGAAATACCCACTAAGTTTCAAGAAGATTGGACCATGGGGTCCAATTCTATGGGCCCCCAAACAGATTGTCCCATCCCCTCCATTGTTTTCTATGGTGGGAAAAAATGTCAACTTTTTTCCTACCATAGAGAACAATGGAGGGAATGGGGGCAACCGGTTTGGGGGCCTGTAGAATTGGACCCCCTGGTCCAATCTTCTTGAAACTTGGTGGGTATTTTGAGGAGAGGCCCCAGCAGCTACCCTGCAAGTTTGGAGCCTCTCCCTCAAACACCCTCCCCTCCAGTGGCTTTTAAAGTTGCCGCTGAATTTTGGCGGCAATTCGGCAGCGAGCTGAATCAGATTAGAAAATCTGATTCAGCCTGTGGCTGCCCTACTGGCCAGTCCTGAGCTGGCGGAGCTCCGCCCCCAACGGACCCCTGTTTATACCTCATCTTTCTCCACAAGTGGGGACCCAGAACAGTTTACATTATTCTCCTGTCCTCCATTTTATCCTCACAGCAACTCTGTGAGGTACATTAGGCTGAGAGTGTGTGACTGGTGACCTAATGTCACCCAGCAAGCTTCCATGGCTGAGTGGATTTGAACTTGTTTCCCAGATCCCAGTCTGAAATCTACACCACACTAGCTTCTCTAGAGTGGCTGCTGTTGAACAGTAGCAAGCAGCCAGTTACACAAGTAGTGTGGTAGCAAGTCACCCAGTGGTTGCTGCTAGGTCTGGCCCCAATGAATCCTCCATTAAAGGACAAAACTGTCCTGGAAATGGACCTGCTCCTTCCCCAATCTTTTACTGACAGAAACCAAGGCTAGAAGGCTGGTAATACTGTTGTGGTTGCCTATCAACCTCCATAATGGCCATTGTAAAGGACATTAATCTCTTAACGGTACATGCATAACTCTATTATTTTGGATGGTTTTAATCGCTCAATGTATATTTTTAAGATTCCAGATTTTTGCGAAAACTTGAGGCTTTTCTCAGAATTGTAAAAAGATCTGTGTTGTCTGTTCATGGCTCCAGTTTCCATGTTTAAGTATCCACAGATAGGGGCCATGTTGAGAATTAGATATATTGATAAGCAAAGTTCCTAGGTACATTACAGATAAAAAAAAACCTTATCTATCTAAACATTGTAATAGCCCCTGTTTTCTTTCCTTTCTTTTCTTTTTACTGGAAACTTTAAGAGTGGTCTTCCCAGTAATGAATTCTACACTGACAAACAAGCCCTAGAGAAATGCCCCCTTTCACCATTCTGTTGCTTGATGGCAGTTCAACACAATTTGAATTTGGAGTGTCACTGGTATAACCAGTTGCAGGGCTGTTCATCTTCACCAAGAGCTATCTTGTTCTCTTTGACCAACTCTTCATCTCTTTGTAGAAATTATTGGCAGGGGAGTCACAAGAACTTGCAAGGACCTTATTTCCCCTCCCCCACTATATTTCCTCTTTTTCTTTCCTGAAAGCCCCCATAGCTTTTCCCCTTTTCCTGCTTCCTTCTCTTCTTCCCACTCACCACCTAACCTATCTTTACCTGTTCCCATAGGTGTAGAGTACGGGGGGGCTCGAGGGCTTGAGCCACCCCCAAAATTTCCCGGGGTGGGGCTCAGCCACCCCTGGGAAAACGGAGTGCCTGCCGCCGCGCCTCCCCAGGTCCTTCCGAGGCCCAGCCGCCGCTGCTGGAGAGGGAAGGGGTGGCGGGCAGGGGGGGAGAGATGCAGGGAATAGTAAGGTACTCCTCCCAAGTCCTTGCAGGCCAGACTTTTCCTTAGGAGAGGCTGTCACAAGGAGGGAAGGATGGAAAGCTAAAGACAGGAGAACAGGCAAGGGCATAGTCTTTTGGAAATCCGGGGGGGGTGCGCTTTGTGCGGATGCTGCAGCAATGTTCTTTCCCCCCCCCCCAGAAACCGCCCCGCCTCCCTGGGCCTTAAAGGGGGCGGGGAAAAGAACATTGCTGCAGCATCCGCACAAAGCGCACCCCCCCCCCCCGGATTTCCAAAAGACTATGCCCTTGCCTGTTCTCCTGTCTTTAGCTTTCCATCCTTCCCTCCTTGTGACAGCCTCTCCTAAGGAAAAGTCTGGCCTGCAAGGACTTGGGAGGAGTACCTTACTATTCCCTGCATCCCCCTCTGCACACTATTTTCCTCTTCCTGGCAGTCCCCATTTCCTTACCTTTCTTTGCCTCCTTATCTCCTTCCCACCCAGTCACCGATGTACCTTTTATCTGCCCTCAACTTTAAGCTATTTTAAAAATCTATTTACTTTATTTGTACCATGCTTTTCTTCCAGTGGGGCCCAAGGTAAGCTTACACCATACTCTTCTCCATTTTATCCTCACGGTAACCCTGTGAGGTATGTAAGGCTGAGAGTTTACAACTAGCACAAGGTCACCCATTGAACTTCCATCACAGAGTGGTCATTCAAACCTAGTGATTCAGTCTTGTCTGAAACTGTAACCACTACACCACATTGACTTCTGTGGGATGGCTGCTGTTGAACAGTAGCAAGCTGCCAGACATGGGTGGGTCATGAAAGTAGCATGCTAGCAAGTCATCCAGTGGGTGCTGCCAGATGTGACCTTGATGAGTCCTCCCTCAAAATCCAAAACAGCTATGGCAAGGGCCCTGCCCCCCTCATGTTTTAATGACAGAAACCAAGGCTTGAAGGTTGGCAATACTATTTTGCTTGCCTAGCAATGGCCACTGAGTGCACATGCACATGTTCACACATGCACATATAGGCAAAAAATTTAAAGAACCTCCCTGGCAGTGGGAACAGATCTGCAGGTTCAGACTGCCAAATCTGTTCTGTGCATGCTCCCCTGCGTTCAGACATCTGGCCATACACAACTAAAGTGTAGGGGACCAAAAACACCACTTGTGATGTGGTGCCTTTTTAACCCAGGTCTAAGTCATCCAATGATGGGATGAGTATGCCAGGGGAATGCCTGACAGATGTGGCTGTGTGACTGCCCATTTGATCCAGAGGGGAAGGATGGCTACGTCAGGCCAAACTGCTCGTGTGATCACAGCCTTAGTCCTGCGTGGCTTTTGCCCATTGACATTGCTGCTCAAGATGGAAGAAGAGCTTGTTTCCCATATCCTGGGAATATATGATCTCTAATTTGAAAGTCTGTCCCCTCCTGGGGCATTGTTCTAATTTCCTGCTTCAAGAGGAAGAGAAAAATTATCTCACCATTTGTACACTTTTTCAAATAATGGACCATAAAAAAATTTGGATGTATAATCTGAGTTCTTCAGGCTGCAGGAAAATCATAGCCAAATGTATTTCATTCAATGAGTTTAATATATTTGTTCTAGTTATTTCATCGTATTTTATCAGTGCATTTAAAAAAAACTTTATACTGTTCATGATGTTTATATGGTGGTTTGTGTTTTGCGGTGTTGTGGTCTTTGGCTTGTGAATTAATATGTTTTACTGACTAGTTTGGTGTAGTGGTTAGGAATGCAGACTCTAATCTGGGAGAACTGGGTATGATTTTTCTCCACACTTCCACATGCAGCTGCTGGTGTGACCTTGGATCAGTTACAACTTCTTTCAGAGCTGCTCTCTCACAAACAGTTCTGGAAAGAGCTTTCTCAGCCTCACCTACCTCACAGGGTGTCTGTTATGGGGGAGGGGAAGGGAAAAGAGATTGTAAACCACTCTGAGACTTCTTCGGGTAGTGAAGGGTGGGGTATAAATCCAATCTCCTCCTCCTCCTCCTCCTCCTCCTTTGTTTCTAATATGACATAAAATGCTTGTTTTTTTGTTAAGCCTACATAAAGAATATTAGTTGCCTGAATCATCAGTCAGATTAATTTAAAGAGATTAAGAAGTAGTGACTTTGTAATATGAAAAACAATTAGTGGTGTTCTTCAAAGCAATGAAAGATTGTGTGTTGCATTTAAATACCTTTATTTCACTGTAATGATCAACAAATTTCCATCAGTAAAAGAAGTGGCTTTGAGAAGCTGTAAGTACAGTGAAGCAAAGCTCCAAGTCATACTGGAATTAATATTTTCAGTTACATTTCTCTTCATAAAAACTATGCATTTAAACAGTATACAAGATGTTCCATTTAAGACACTTATGAGGTTGTGCTTTGAAGTATATGATCAGTTTTAAAATGGGTTATGCAAAATCTGGTTATTTAATATTTTTAAAGAAGAGCACCTTTTTAGGTCTTGTAATTATGGAACATGCAGGAAATGTATTGGCTGTACATAGTAAATGTTTGAGTACTTTAGGGGGGTGATCCTTTCCTGGTACTTTGAAATTTTGAATTTTCAGGTAGACCATTTTATACTAATGGATAGGATTGTGAATGTAATTGGGAATAGTTCATAGCATATGCATAACATTAGAAGCTTATAATATACGGAATTACCATTTGATAGTGTATCTATATTTATTCCAGTAACTCTTCAAGTTATCTCAGTTAATACATTTGAAAACTGTATTTCATATATCGGAACTTCTGTGTTCAGAAATATAAAAGTTAATTTAACAGAGATACAAAGTGCTTTTAATAACAATATTCATCTTTGACTTTTCTGGACTCCTGACATCTGTGATCTTCCCACTGCACTGTCACTAGCTTTTTAGATTAACCCAGTGTACTGAATAAGAGCTTGAATTAGCAACACAGTCTGTCAAGGTGTTTTAGCCATATCTTCTTGCTAATTATCTAAAGTTATCCTGAGGTCACTATGTGTTTGTCAGGAATCTGAACCCACCCAGTTCTCTATACTGAAGGTGCACAACACAGCATCATTTATATTGAAATAAAACAGAAATAAGCAAAAGCTAATCACTGTACAATAGTAAAGTTTTGTTGTTGTTGATGGTGGTGTGTGTGTGTGTGTATTTTAGTATATTTTAGTTCTAGCTTTTAAGTTGTTTCATTAGGTTTTTTATACAGCTATGTTTTTAGTTGTTAAGACACCGGTGGCCCTTTCTGGGCTGAAAGGATATAAATCTTCTAAATAAATAAGTTTTAGGATTTTTCATACTTAGGCTAAATCTGTGATTCAAAAATAGCTGTGTAATCCTGGCCCAACATACAACAGGCAAAGGATTCACCTGGCATCATTTACATTTATTCTTGGATTTGTAAAAAGTGGATTATGCAAATTTTCTAAGATTCTTTGGAAAAACAGAATTATTCTGTTTAAAGTTTCCTTCTGGAAAATAGTTATTCTGTTGGATGCCAATGGAAAAGTCCTCCAACCAGTCCTCTACAATGCCTTTGAAATACAAGCAACATTCAAATGGGTAACTTTGTTCCAAATGAGCTCAACCAATAAGCTAGTTTTCCAAATACTGTATTTTTCACTCCATAAGACGCACTTTTCCTCCCCCCAAAAGTGGGGGGGAATTGTGTGCGTCTTATGGAGCGAATATGGAGCTTTTCTTACCTGTAACAGGGCTCTTTCTTCAGCAGGAACGCAGGGAACGCCATTCAGGCTGGCATCCCAGCCTTCCCCGTCCCTACCTGCTGGGCCTGAGCTGTTAAGACTTAAAAGGGAAACGGCAGGAAAAACCCCACCAGGCTAAGTACTCTTTTCCTTTAAGTGCTTTTCCCCTTTAAAACAGCCAGCAGCAGAAAGCCCCGCCCACAGATTAAGCTCCGTGGCTACTTTGCACAGAAAGGCCTGGCTTTGCATGGCATGCCGACGTCTCTCTTCTTTCCTTTCTCTATCTTCCTTCCTTCCTTTCCTTTTTTCTGTCTGTCTGTCTTTCTGTCTCTCTCTCTGTCCCCATCTTTCTCTCTTCCTTTCTCTTTCTCTCTCTCTCTCTTCCTCCTTCCTTCCTTTATTTCTCTCTCTCTCTCTTTCTTTTTGTTTCATTTTTTCCTGTTTTCCTCCTCTAAAAACAAGGTGAGTCTTATGATCAGGTGCGTGTTATGGAGCGAAAAATACGGTATATCGATGATGATTAAGCTAAACATTTAAGCCTTTATTACCGACCTTTAATTACCTTTAATCTGTACTGGCTTCAGATTTTTTTCTTTTTACATGACAGAAAATACTTCTGAGAACAGAGGACAGAATTTGCAGACAGCTGTATATTTGTTCCAAAAAAGTCCCACTAAATTGCTTTGACCTAAAAAAAAATTAGCCTTCCAAAAATTACCCCCAGTCTATATTAACAACATTTAAAAAAATTACCATTGCTAAATATTGATAACATTCTGTAGAAGAGATCATGCATGTGGTTTGCCTGCAACTGGATTTCACTAAAGCTGAGTGCATGGGTTTATTTTATGAAAACTGTTTTAGCCAGTGCCAGTAACAAGCTAATGTAAATAATAATTTTGGGGCTTTCTGCCACCACAAATGTTAACATACTTTTGCAGTACTAACCAAACTAGAAATTTTGAGAATACAGGAATACACTGCTAAGTTTGAGGTGTTCGAAACAAACAGGTCCTGCTTTATTGTATTTGTAAGTCTGGTAAGACCACTTTTAGAGTCTTCTGTGCAGTGCAGACTTTCCCCAGATCTTAACTTTGCCCAAATCCCTCGAAGCACAGTTGTGAGAATAAAACAGAGATGGGGAGAATGAGGTACCCTGCCCTGAACTCCTTGGAGTAAGGGCACAATAAAACTATACTGAATCGATAGTAATAAATAAGTACATTTATATTTTTATTTGTTTTTGCCTCTTTTGAAATATTGGATTAAAAATAAATTTCACTATGCTGAAGATTCCATTTTATGGCTTCTTGCACAGAAGGCACTTGTGTATACAATATGAGAGGTAATGAATCTTTGATAACTATGGAATTTTGCCATTTTCAGTTAGTTTTATTGATCATTTCATGCCAGCATCTATGGCTGTGATTCTGGCAATATGTTGTGACGTACCACCTGACATACATCTTTTTTTATACCTAAATGATACACTACCTTTTAAGATTCAGCTGCTAGCTAGTAGAATTCTAATGCAGAATTTCTGAAGGATATTACAGTTAAGGCCATTTATAAATCAATCCAATCTGCTAGATGCCAGGGTAACTAATTAGTATCCTACACTTTCCCATAATTTTTGATATAATGTTGTAATGTTAATTTAAGCAGGTTCTCTGAATTCCCAGTTTTTATCTTAAAGAAATAAGTGTCTAGTTCCTTCTGTCATGGAGATATAAGAGAAAAGGCATATCTCTGTGAACGAAGGAGATTAGGAACTTATTTTTTTAGAAAACAAAAGCTGGGAATTCAGAGAACCTGCTTATATTATTTGTAATGATAAGCATGAGCAAAAACTTCTAAAAAGGAGGTTGTTGTGATGCCACCGGTGATGACAGCTCCCTCCCTTGAAAACCCTCATTAATTAAGGCAAGAGCAGAAAAAAATACACTGACTCTTTAACTGTGAAGATGCAGATGGAGGGCAGACATACAGAAGAACTGTTGTCATGGGTCAGCCAGGGCTCAGCAATAGTGAGGACTTCTCAGGAGAAGGGAGTCCTGTGTTGCCAGCCTTGAATTAACAGAAGTTAACCAACAAGAGAATGAGATGCAGGCTTGTCAGGATTCACTGCCAACAGTTGGTGCAGAGCCACCAACACCCTCCAGCTCTGATTCAGCAGGTGAACCTCAGATAGCCATTCCTAGCCCATCAATATCTCCTACACCCTTAGAGTGCCACAGACAGAGGCTGAAAACAGAGCTACAGGCAAGAAGGCAGAGTGCATACCACCTGGCCTGACACCAGCTGCTTGCTGATGACAAAGATGAGTAGTTGCAGGATTACTTCTGAGCAGCTGGCTGCAAGCATGACCTTAGGCATGGGGCTATAAAAACCAGCCAAGAGAGGCTGTCAGGCATGAATGCAACATGTACAATAGATGCTAAGCCACTGGTTCTACCTTGCCTAATTCCTGGAAGCCTGACCTTGGACTGAATAATCCTGTCTAGCCAGTCTTCTGGAACCCTGACTTTAGATTGAATGACCCCGCCCTGCCTGACTTCTGAAACTGGTACTCAGAGCCTGTACAACTGTACTCACTGCTTTGGATTGACTGCCAAGACAATCAGGAGTAATTCATATGTGTAGAAAAGCCCGTCATCCTGTCCCCAATTTTTTTTAGCCTACAGGCACCTTTGGAATTCTGACACAGGGTGGTAGGTGTAGCTAAAAAATGGCTGCCACAGAAAATGGAGCCAACCCCAAAATGTCAGGGAGCAAGGTTATGCATAAGTGTGATAGTAATCCATCAATCTTTAACAGCATGCCTTTTGAAATGAACACACACAGTAACCCAGTGAAGATTCATGTGCTGTGGTGGCAGCTGTTGCTGAAGCACTTTTAAGAAATCTGCAGAGTCAGTCAGGTTTCCAGTGGCCAATAAGATGCCCTGCTATTCAAAAGCCCCATCTGGGTCTGCCCACTTTCTAAAAACACTGGGGAGATGCTATGGTGCCCGTGGGCACCACACTACTGCCATAGAACATATCGAGGTTCTGGATCCAGTGATGTAGGAGTCACCTTTGGGAGGAGGTAGCGTAGTCATTGAGCCAGTACTTACCTACGCCTTGTAGGGAATTCATTGAAACTCTGCAGTTTATCTTTGGACTGCTCCATGAGGAAAAAGGTCATGACTGTCTGGCCAGAAGCAGAGATGCTTGGAGAGCCTTGTTGGTGGTCAGATAAGTGGTTGTGCTCCCTATTTCCATCACTGGCACCTGAGGTTACACCTGCATGACACCGTACCAATGTCATGTTCATGATCTGATAGCATTCTGTAATATTCATACATACCTTGTGTGAGAAGAACTGCCTGCAGCTCTTGAGGGAAGGAGTGGTTGTTGAGCCAAGACTTACTTATTTTGAGTGTCTGTATGCTGCCTTTTCAGGAACCTGCCTAAGGCAACTTACAAAATAAAAACAATAAAAACAATATTAAAGGATACTTATTAAAATCCAGCATTAAAAAGCTCCAGTACATTGTTCATTCATGTTGCAGGGGTGGGAATGATAATTGTGCATCAGTTTCTGAGGCAGGGGATCCACTTCCCTTGCTTATCTGTGTGGCATGCATTCTCCTTGAATCTCCAGGCTGGTGTTTGTGTCTTTGAGGTACAGTATCTCTAAGGGTTCTGAGCACAGCAGTGTTAGCGATATGCCATAACTGTCAGGAGTGCCTCTGAAGACCTGCCTCCTGCGGACCTAAGTGCGGTGGAGGATCAGTCCCCAGCTCCAGAGGAGCCTCCACCTGAACCAGAGGAGGCTCAAGCAAGCACCTCTCAGGGCATTACCCCAGCACCAGCAGCAGCTGAGGCACAGCCAAGCTCAAGCCCACCTGATTCACCTCCTCAGGTGGAACGACTAAGGTGTTGATCCAGGCAAGACTTAGCTGCTAGGAGAAAAGAGGCAGGCATGCGTAGTCGCAGATCACTCAGCCCTGAGTTTTAGAGGAAGCCGGGACCTCACTGCCAGCTGCTAACAAGCACAGGAAGTGGCTGGGTGTTTAAGCACAGCACAAAGATCAACAACTTGTGCTAGCAACAAGTCATTCTGGCTAAGCTCTGCACCCGTTCAGCTCGCATCAGATAAACCTGATTCTGGACCTTCTGTCTCGTTACTTCAGCTCTGTTTGACTTCGGTTTTTGGTTGATTCCTTGGACTGGTTTGCTCGTGAGTTTCCCTCTCTGACCTCGGCTTCGACTGACTCTGCTTTCGGGTTGTGTTTTGGACTTGGTAATTCGTTCCTGATTTGGCTTGACCTTGGACTGTCTCGGACTTTGACTTGGCTCCTGACCTACTGGCACCCAGCCCGTGACAATAACAGTGTTTTCCTCCTTGGATGTTTGTGCAAAGTGTTCCCTGTTTGGGCACTGTTCCTTTTTTATATAACCAAAGCCCCTTTCCCAGGTGTGTGTTCTAAGCATGCCCAATATGATGTTAGATAAATGTAGTTCATGTCATACACTTCATCATCTGAAAGATGATTGACTGGTGTTTATATAGTGCTTAAGAGAGCTGTGACTTACTTTGGAGTTAATATCCTAAGTTGTTCTGTGAGACATGGCAAGAAGCAATGGGGGAGCATTTATTCAAATCCCACTGAGTTCAGTGCAAGTGATTACACTTAAACCAGCTTTTTTGCTGACATGATGTTATGCTTGTGCCAAGTCCAGGCTGAGGGGACTTAGGATAATGACTAAGCCCCAATCTTCACCTAAAACACAACCCATTTCCAGGCTCTATAAGTCATACCATTGCCAGGTTTATATCAACACACAGTGAGGCAGTATACCAGCATATCTTCACATTTCTTTGCTATGACACTTACTTGCTGGACAGAGCAGTTTACAGTTTAGCCTTAGGATCCCACCTTTAAATGGCTACTGATATATGTAGATTTATAGAAGAAGAAGAAGAGATTGGATTTATACCCGCCCTCCACTCACTTGGAGTCTCAGAGTGGCTTACAAACTCCTTTCCCTTCCCCTCCCCACAACAGACACCCTGTGAGGTAGGTGGGGCTGAGAGAGCTCTTTCCCAAGCTGTCCTTGAGAGAACAGCTGGTTCAGAGCTATGGCTTGCCCAAGGTCATCCAGCCAGGTGCAAGTGGAGGAGTGGGGAATCAAACCCGGTTCTCCCAGATTAGTCCACGCACTTAACCACTACACCAAACTGTCAAAAGATGTTTTGACTTTATAAAGGACATATGAAGAGCCAAAGGAATAGCCTATTATATGTTGCACAATGGAGCAATGATTATCAGATGTATTAGTGATTGTCAAAGGTATAACAGAGAGCCTCAGGGAATATTTGTTCTGAAGACCCGGTTTATCAGTGTTTTGCGTAGTTTCCCCCCTCCCCCCCCAACAAGAGCTGCATGGGGGGGTGGGAGAAACCTCTTTTATATCCTCATGCATGCTGTTTTTGTTCGTTTTGAATTATCTTCCTGGAATACAATAAACTTGTGTTCAAAATAAGCTTAAAAGTCCAATCAGTACTGTTGTTTTCTAGCATGTCACCCAGGCAAGTGCCTTAGTCTATAAACAATAATATAGCCTAAAAGTAACCCTCAGTGGCATTTGTGAAATTCCCTGCAGCCTTAACTTGAATAAGGCTGAACTATGGCCAAACTGAGCTTTTCTGAAAGCACTGTTCAGAATAATGCAAACTGCATGTTTTTGTTTGTGTGAGTGTAAGAGAGAGAGAGAGCAGTTCTTGGCGTGCTAGTTTCACAATAAAGACCCATATGATTGGGTCCTACAGTTGTGGCTAGATCATTTAAACATTCTTTTAGCTGTTCAGGAATTGCTGGCAGATAAGCAACTGGGAAAACATCTAAAAGGCACTTTATTCACATGGAGAACCAGAGGCTGAGGTGAGCTGCAAGTCAAACTTGTCCAGCAATAATGGGACTGTCTATCATTTTCCTCTGTCATTCAGAGATAAGAAGTTTGTTGTGTGGTGGGTGAGTTTCAATGTTAGGTAGAAAGAAACATTGACCTTCAGGCAACCTTTGAGCTTTAACTGTGCAACCATGCCATGAGTTGGTAGTTTTAAGTAGGTTTGTGAAGCTTGTTTCTAGAGGCGCAAGATTTATTATGTCAGTGCACCGTAGCATACTTTTAAGCAGTACAGTGGGACTTCAGTGTCTTCAGATTTGCCATGCCGTATGATTGATGAGAAGCTCTCTGCCACAGACAGAACTGTGGTACAGCAGTATTGGCATGCTGAATAAGAAACAGCTGATGGCGGAGGAGTCATGTAGAGGAGAAATACAGTGAATGCTCAAAGACTTTTCTAGAATGTTCAGTATTCCAGTGGTGCTGCAGTAGCATACAAATAAAATGTACCCTTTAAAAAGCTAAGCCAAGTGACTGCTGCTGAAGGGGAAAGAAACTGAATACACCTTTGCTGGAGGATTACAGTATAACTTGCTTTTATCCCCAAGATCTACAAGTAGATAAATTATTTATGTTGGGCTTTTTAGCATTTTGGTCCTGTGTTGTAGAGCTGTTGCTGGATTTCAGCTTTATTTATGGAGAAATAAATACATAGCTGGTTTTTGATTATCCTGTCTGTGGCTTGTGTTAATAGCACGTAATTGCTGAAGTTATTGCTTTTCTGACTTTTGTCCCTGCAAGAAGAGTTGCTAAGATGAATTTGCTAACACGAGGAGGATCTTAGTAAGATACGGTTATTTTCCAATGATTTTTTTAAAAAGGAAAACTGCAGTTAATGGAGCAATGGCAAACTTAATAGAAATGGCTGAAAAAGAGAGGTGAACAAGCTTAGGTTGTACTTGAAATATGAACTTTGATCAGTTTTTTTCATATCGCCTGGAAGGTTTGGTTTTTTTCTGTCAAAACCTTACATTTTACATGTGCTGTCTCTGATCCCTTCAGTGACGGATGGAGATTAGGAGAGCAAGGGTAATGATAAATTCTAAAAAATTATTGCTAGTCTTTTCTACATCTTGTATCAGTTTTGTTTATACTTTTCAGGCATTATTACTTCAGTGGTTCCTGATAGTTAAAGGATTAAATAGTATGCAAAATATTACCTGTAAATCTATTGAGTTGCTGTTTAATGCAAGAAACTTACTAAGCTTTATTTAAAAAACAGGTTCAGTCAATTTAAATACATATTATGTGTTGCATAATACATACTGCAATAAATTGGAGAGATGCATGCATGATCAAATCTATAAATGACCGTATACAAATGTAATAATATTTAGCTGGCTACGTTTTGCCTTTGGAATATAATATATTGATTAAATGCAGAAATGTGTCTTGACTGCCACAGGGGAAACTATTTGGGGCCAAAGGCATAACAAATATTATCTATGCCCTTCATTGGCAAGGTCATCATAACAAGTCTAGCTGCTGAACATTTTACATAATCAGAAGGGGTAGGATGCTTTTCTCAGAAGTGATTAAATGTGTATTCAGGGATGTTTGTACCAAGTGTATATGTGGAGGGAGTGAACTTATATAAATGTATGGTGCCTCATTAGTTCCCTCCCCCATCACAACACCTTTTCCCTGTTCTGTGTCATATTTGTGAGATCTGTTTGTCTCAAGCAAAAGAATATGTCCTTGTCAGCATCAGAATGTATTACAAAATAATTGCATTATGACTCTAACATGGGGTTATTTGCCTCAAATCTAGGAACCAAGCAACAAACGGGTCAGGCCTCTTTCTAGAGTTACTTCACTAGCAAGCTTAATTCCTCCTGTCCGAGCAACTCCTTTGAAGCGATTTGGTCAGACGCTGCAGGTAAAGCTTATTTTTTTCCCCTAATCAATTCCATGCAACAAGACAACAGCTACCTTATTTTTTTTCTTGTATTATATGTACAGTGTTTATCTCTGGTTGACATTGCAGTCCTAAGGGCCACCTGTGCCACAACAGCTGGGTGCTGGTCTAATCATGGAGCTGCTAGTTTGTTCCCTAAAGCATTGTGGCAGAGACCCTGGGAGGCAGGCACAGAAGGAGGATCACAGAGAGTGCAGCTACATCAGTGTCCCTAGCAACCGCACCATGGAGTCCTGTACAGGTCACAAGGTGCAATGGAAGGGCTGTGACAGACAGGGCAGAGAGAACCAATCATGTGCCAATAGGACCTGAGATCCAGTCCTGCGCATGTCACAGTCATGGGGTGGAAAGGGGCAATGCCACAGACTATGGGGCCATGTCCACAGCACATCTTCCACTCCTTAAAGGAATAGAACCCTGCCAAGAGAAACTGGGCAGCTGACAGCAGCATCCCCAAGCAGGTCCACAGCCCACACAGTGCAAAGGCTGCAGTCACCAGGAAAGGGGCACAGGGAGAAGACAGGGAAAGTGTGTCCAGTCACAGACGTCCACTGCTCACTGGTGAGGGAGCCTCCCGGCAGCCTGGCCACGCTACTTTTGCATAATCACACTACTGGATATGAATAATAGCTTTAACATTCCAGAATAGCAAGTGATTGATTTCTGCCGTTTAACAATTTACGTATTTAGAATTCCTAAATGTTTTCTGGTGTAAGATGTCTCTGTTAAATATTAAACAGCTTAGTGTGTAAATATTTGCCATCAACTTTTCTTAGAGTGTTCTGGGTACAGATAGCTTGAAAGCTTTTGTACAAATTAATGTTTTAATTAATATCTAACTTTTGTTGAAATAATAGCTTGGAACTCTTTTGCCTAAAATAAGTTTTGTAGAAGTACTTGAAATATTCTACGACCATAGCCTGAAATGCACTCTTGCTGGAGGTAATCATTAGTGACCCAGCCTATTTCAAAATTCACATTCCACCTTTCATTGAGCAATTTTCTTAAATACTGCTCTTATGCTGAATGCATTAATCTTAAGGCATTTTGCTGTCTGAGGCAGAAAAACCAAATGATACAAAGCATTTTGCCTCAGGGCAGAAATACAAATTAGCAAAATGGAGAATTGAAGATTTCGTATCCTTTTTATTGGTACCCTAAATTCTTCTGCTTGAGACTGAGTGCTAAATGGTATAACTGTCTTCACTGTTGCTGTTTGAGATCATGTAATTAGTTTCTGCTACTGTCAGTTTTAAAAAAAACTCTTGAGTACAGAAGGATAAGTTTTTCCTTTGTTTCTTGTCTAGTCCTTTTTATTTAGTCCCGAGCATGGTAGAACTTTAACAATGCTTCTAGGGGCTGGGAACCATCTTTATAAAAGCGATTTCAAGTGCACATTAACAGGAAACTAAAATTTTGTACCCTGGAGATGGTTGGTTAGTCCAAAGCAGTGTGTATAATTTAGCTACCACCCCCACCCGGGTCACAATGTTGCAGTGACAGTAGAAAGCAGAACTCACAGGACTCCACTTTTAGATACAGGCCCTTTTGCGGTCTGTATGTCATTGACTAAACAATGCCTGTTGGCTTCCTGGCTAAGCCATCCAGCCCTCCCAGGCTTGCCTACTTCCTTCCTGCCAATATGTCTCTTTGTTTCCAGGAGATTTTGTGTGAGGTTTTGCATTCATCCTAATTTCTACTTGGATCCTTTTCTCTTCAACTCCCAAGTTTTAACCACCCACTCATCGTAACCCGCATTGTTGTTTTTTTAGCTCACTGCTTACCTTCCTTTTGGTCGGAATCCCGAACATCTGTCACCCTTCCTTCACTCTGTCCCAACAGTATACAGTCCTTCTGGACTATAAGCACTTATAAGGCTTCCTTCACAGCCCTTTGTGGCTGTCTCCTGTGTACAATATGAGCACTTAGAATGCTCTCATTTGTGCAAACAATGGTTTGGCTCAAATTTAATGTCAACCTGTGTTTTTTATGGAAGCTAAACAAGCCTTATGATCATGCACTGCTATACTTGATTTCCCTGTCTCAGGATATATGACACAGGCATCAAGACAAGATTCTTTGACCTCTACTGCCTCACAAATCTATTGAATCAGAGAAGCTGCTAATAGCTGACTCTTTTTCAGTGACTAGAGGAAAAGGGCGTAATTTGCTACTTAAGCATCCATTTTTGAGAAAGCTGTAATACAGTTATCAGCATCTCTGAATAGTAAAAGTATCAGAGCTGTCAGGTTAAATTAGCTTCTAAGTGTTAGTATACAGAGGCTTTTGAAATTATTTGTTCCAATGCCTTTTAGAATACTTCCTTGGTAAGAATAGTGCCATTCGGGTGTTCTGCCTTTCTCCCCAATGGGGACCCAGACCAGCTTGTACTAGTTTTTACCTCCTCATTCTTTGCTTTTATCTGTTAGTCTTTATTTTGTTTAAATTTTTGCAGAACAATGGCACAAGAACAGTATCAAAACTGTATAAAACATAAATAGAATGATAAACAGCAAGTAAAAGCTATAAACTACCTAAAATCTAAAACATAACATTTATTTGCTTTAGATATTTTCTCCCATACTGGAGATTCAAAGCAGTTTACTAAATGAGGTACACACAAAAATACACAACCCAACAGCCCCCCCCCCTACAATCTTAAAGTAGATAACGAGTCACAAGGACACCCTGGGCTAGTGTTCATTCCACTCACACATCTCAAATAGAGCCTTAGGCTAAGAGCCAAGGACAAAGATCCTTTAGCTCTTGCTGTTTAGCTCATGACTTTTGCTGAGTCCAGTGACTGAATATATGCAAAAAGGGGAGTGACCGATGCTCATTCCATATCTGAACTGGCTTGGATGCTCCTGATTTCTTTAACTCCTTCCATCAAGCATTGGCTTTAAATACCAGTATTTGCTTAATATTTTCAATCACTGTGACACTTTTTTTTTGTTATTTGGGCAATTCAGACACCTTTCTGGAAGTTGCGTTGGTCCTGGGTGGTACTGAACTCTTGGTGTGTTTTGAAGTTGGAGAAATAGATGCATAGAAACTGAACTGTATTACTTGGATACACTTGAGTAATGTTCAGTTCTCAACAAAGAACCAGGCTAATATACAAGAGAGCCAGTAATACAGTTCAGAAATAGATGACTGGAATGCATTCACTCTTTAGCTTTCTGTTGCTGGGAGGAAGAACTGAGGCAGTTCATGTTAGGACCATTTTGTCAAAGGACAGAACAGCGTCCCTTCCAGTCTGCTTCTCCTGTGCTATGGAAGGGCTGTCAGAGAATGGCTAGTATTGCATATATGGTAGTTTACTTGTAGCTGCCTCATGTAAAATAGCCTTCGGGCAAGCAAGCACAATGCCTTTCCAAATAAGAAGAGCCTTCAACACCCTATTTGCTTATATTATGGCTGTTACTGTCACATAATGCAACTTACCGAGGCATGTTCTCCTCTGGGCAATGAATCTGCAGTTTTTCTTTCACTAAAACAAATTATTTCTGCCAAAATATAGCCGGTTTTTCACAGGAGGGGCTAAGGCTTGAACACATCACTGAGCTATCAACGAAGTCATGACTGTTAAAGAAGGATAACCAAAATGTAAATGAGAAATGTTAATACAAATAGAGGACCATAAGATTGAACAAACAAAAATCTTTAAATACCTTGGAATAGTCTTCCAGTCATCTGGACAATGGAGAGCTCAGGCACGGCATGCTGCAGAGACTGCCCACAGAGAATCCTCCCCCATTTTAATATTCTACTTCACAAAAGGAGCCTCCTTTATCCCTGTAGCAATCAAGGTCTTCCAGGGAAAGGTTGTCTGCCAGCTCTTACATGGTTACCAACTCTGTATTTATAAAGAATGGTGCTTACTGGAAGCAGCAGAATCCAAGTTCCTATGATCGCTCCCTGGAGTCCCATGATGCATCCCGAATACCCTTCTTAGATTAGAGACTGGGCTGATCCCCTTGGAGACTTACATGTGGCTGCTTGCATCTAACTGTTGGCTAAATCTCACCTTCAATCCAGTGGGCCTAGCACCCCTGATCTTTACCGATAGCCACCGTTCAACCTGGCAAAGAGCAATTGAGGGGAAATTCCAGGAGCATGATCTCTCCCCTCAACTCCCACTGTGTTTTGGGTATCAAAAACAAAAGAAACAATTAAACAGCAGCTTTGGGATCACACCCTACAATCAGACAGGGCGCAGATACAGAAATATCCAGTTATTCTGCAGCATACCAAATGCTTCCAACCAGCAGATTATTTTAGATCCCTTGAGATCTCCAAATATCAGAGAACCTTTATCCTCACGTGCTTTAATGTTCTACCCTCAACCCTCCTGGAAGACTGATACCATCATTCCCCACTTCTTCAATGGCTCTGCCCATGCCATGCAGGGAATGTAGAGTCTATCAACCATGTTCTGCTACACTACCCATTCTACAAAGACATTCAATCTCAGAACATAGCCCTGTCAACTCTACCAGGAAGATCTGAACAGCTTTATGTCTCCCTCCTTCTTGCCGATGCCCCCCAGGAGATAACAAATAAAGTAGCTAAATTTTGCCTTTGGGCATGTGGGATATGCAAGTGGCTGACCAAGTCTTAATAATAGCCTCCCTGTCTCTGTCCCCTCACAATCAGAACTCAGTCTTATATTTTATCCTATATGTTATTTTATTTTTTATTCTTATCCTTATTATTACTGATCTTGTATTGAAATAAACTTTGAACTGAATAAAATGCAATTTATTTTTCAAGGTGCAGTTGATTACATTGGGTAGAAACCGAACATGTGAAGTTATTGATTTATTTATTGATCCCACCGGCTATGTGAATTTATTGATGGTTTTCCTTGTGCAAGTCAATCAAAATGAAAAACGTACATATTTAGTATTTTGATATTGGCAAAGTGCCAATAGATTTTCTAAGTGTTAGTTTATATATATACTTTTAATTAATCTTCACTTATGGTATGTTTTTACCAATAAGTTTTGCTTGTCTAGTTTTCCCAGTGTGTTATTTTCCTTCTGACATGAATTGATAACCAAATGATATTTACAGTTCAGTTCTATACCCAATCACAAGACATAGATCTTCAAAGAAACATAATGGCAGTTAAGGGAAATTTCTGTAATTCCCCCCCCCCCCCATTACTGCTCTTGTGCCAACTCGCTTTGGAACTTGGTGAAAACCACAGTAGTCTGAGTTTTCTAAAGCAGTTTCTGAAAATTAAACTCAATAAAAAGCCAATTCTGCTGTGTGTGTCTGAAAATATATTTGCAAACTACTTTTGACCAAGCCAGCTATTTTTAAAAAGAATGTTAACCGAGTAGTAACTACCTAAACATCTCTTTTCCTGTTGTTTAGCGGTCCATCAGTTTCCGCAGTGAGAGTCGGCCTGATCTGCTTGCCTCACGACCCTGGTCTAGAAATGGTCCTCCTCCTAGCACCAAACGAAGAGACAGTAAACTCTGGAGTGAGACCTTTGATGTTTGTGTCAATCAGATGCTCACATCCAAAGAAATCAAGCGCCAAGAGGTTTGTTCATTGTCCTTTTCTTTCGGACAGTTTTGTCTGAAATGGATAACTAAGGAATGCATGTGCAAGCATGCATTCTCTCTTTTCCTGTATAAATACTCCTGTAAACTTCTCTTTTCCTGTATAAATCCTAACAATCCTATACTTCCTCCCTGGGCCATGCAGTACAAGAACTAGTTGCCCTGCTCAGAATTAAATGAAAACACTAAAATGCACAACTGCTCCAGACAGAGATAAAGCATTTTCTCTGGCACCATTCTAGGCCAAGGGAAAAGGTAGAAGTTAATCAGCTTTTTTTTTTTTCCAAACCAAGTGAGATAAGGGCAGCTGTCTTGGTATCTTGCCTGATTAAATGCATTCATAATGAACAGCTATGAAACTAAGAAGGAAATTGCATACCTACAATAGCACTGATTCCTGGCTTAGGACAGTATCCTGAATCTTACAAGTAAGGTAACCCCAATAAAATAACTAAAAGAAGGCTTAAAGCTCATCCCTAAGTCTTGGATCCTAATACTCTTCTTTGCTACTCACAGTAGGCACTTCTGCTTCTGGAAGGGGGGAGGGTGATTTTCATCAATTTCCGCCTCTCACTCCAGTTCCCTCCCCCCACTTCATCATACTTGATGTTCCTGGAGTTCTGCTGACCCACTAGGGCACAACCTGGGGACAGTTTGTTTCCTACCTTCAACTGTTAATTTTTCCTGCCTCTCAGATGGTTAAAATTATGATATATGCCCTGTGGTAGCATAGGGTGCAGCCGTTTGCAACTCTTTCTTCTATAGCAGATATATACTTGCCGTTTTTCTTATAGAAAATGAAGGCATACTTTTAGGTTCCATAAAATATCAAATAGTAGAATTTTATTTGCTAACAAAGTTATAAATTATGCATTTTATTTTATTGAATCTGTAAAAGAAGTTCAGTTTTATAGAAAAGTTAGTATTGCATATATTTTAAATTTCCCCAGGGTCTTATCAAGTGGCTTCCTGGCCAGAACAAGTTAGGTTATAGAAAGAGTGAAATAAACCTTTCACTGGGTTTTGCTACTACTTTAAGATCACAAATTTATTCAAGGTATAAGCTTTCGTGTGCAAGCACACTTCTTCAGACAACATGGCTACCCACCTGAATCTGTTTCCAATCTCTGATAACCTGTTGCATATTTGAGCATGGATGCAAGGCAAAAGCATAGCATGTGGATGGAGGGAAAGCCAGCGTGGTGTAGCGGTTAAGAGTGACATAACTCTAATCTAGAGAACCAGGTTTGATTCTGCACTCCTTCACATGAAGCCACCTGGGTGAGCTCGGGTCAGGCACAGCTCTTTCAGAGCTCTCTGAGCCCCCAAAATAAGTCTAGCTCACCACTTTAGTAGTACATAATGCTAAAGGGCTAGAACTTAGGACTGCCAGACAATCTTCGGATCTCCTGGCTATACTACACACATTGCCATACAATAATTATTAATTATTAGCATTTGGAGGAATGTTCTAGACTGTGAGCCCTGGTAGTGCCTGTCTATGCTGACCTCTGATGCCAGCCCTGACTATAGAACTATATCCACAAATCTGGCTGATGGTTTCAGTCACCTGGTGATTCTATAGAGTTCTTGAACCAGTGCCTTACTTCTGTGGTTAACTGGCTAAGAGTGAATAAGCTGAAACTGAATCCTTATGAGTAGGGCTGCCAAGTCAGCCCGGGGGGCGGGGGATCCCCCGCTACAGGGGTTCCCGATCCGCCGGCCGTTGTCTCAGAGCTCTCTCAGCCCCACCTACCTCACAGGGTGTCTGTTGTGGGGAGGGGAAGGGAAAGGAGTTTGTAAGCCACTCTGAGACTACAAGTGAAGGGCGGGGTATAAATCCAATCTCCTCTACTTCTTCTTCTTCTTGAGGCTAGACTACTGTAATGCACTCTGTTGGGTCTTTTCCTGAAGTTAACTTGGAAACTCCAATTGGTACAAAATGTGGCAGCCGAATTACTAGTGGGTACCAAGCAGAACATGCATCCTGTAGTCACTCTGTTGGCTACTGATCAGCTACCAAGCTCAATTCAAGATACTGGTCATTATGATTTATAGTGGGACAGAATGGTCCAGAAGGGCCTTCATAAGGGTGTGGGGAGTGGGTACTGCATTACCTACACTAAATTCTACATTGCTCATGCTATGCTGGCCTGGGGCAGTTGGCTGTTCACATATGCCATTTAATTTTGTATTCCTAGTCCTTTTGTGTTGCTCAATCACATAATGTATGTTATACTGCATGGGTTACATTGTTGCTCATTTTCTTCAGGTTTTTTTTTTAACTCTTAGCCTATTGCATTATTCATCCAATGTCCTATTGTGTTATTACTTTTTTCTCTCCCTCTCTGCTCTGTAACCTAGCTTGAGTCTCAGTGAGACAGGCAGGTTATAAATATGCTAAATAAATCGAGTTCCCAATGCCAACAATATTTTTAGACCTCCTGGCACAAAGTTCTGCAGCCTTCCATCATCCTTCACGGTGTTGTTAACAGAAGATTAGACTTCATGAGATGATTTCCCTCCAGCTGAGCCCTTTGTGATTTTGGTTGTCTGCACCACAGCTGTTTACACAGATCCCTGCACTTTTTAGCTCATTGAAAACACTGTCCTACATATTCAGCAACATTTGGCTGTCTTTCCATTTCATCTTCCATCCTTCAGTTTACCACCTACTTAGCATTACTCTTTCCCACCATATTTATTTACAGCAACAAATGGCCCTTCTCATGCATGGATCCAGTGAGGTACTGTTCCCCAGCTCCTTTCCTCAGCACCTTCTCTCCTCTGCTCTTCCTTAGTCTTCTGCCCTGCCTCACTTATCCTTCTCTTATGTTCCTGTTTCTGATCCCATTAGCTACCATTCCTTCATTCCTTGAGCAGCCTTGACTGATTTCCTCATTCTTTGCCATTTCCGACTCTAAAGTCCTCAGCACCTGGCTTCCAGCTGCACCTTAAAATTTGGCCTGTGCAATTCAAATGTTAGTCAGTGTTTCATTATATCAAAAAGCTCAGACAATAGTAGCAGCGCCTCAAGGGTAGGGAACCTCTCAGTGTTTTTAGAAACTTAAAAGCATATTAATAAGTCTGTGGGTCACATGGGAAAGAAGCACTGGACATGTTGCACCATTCAACAACTTTCACCCCACAATCAATCTGACAATGAACTAATCTATGCAAGAAATATGTTTTCTGGACTCTACTGTAAAAAACCACAATGCCATCACAAGACTGAGAAACCTGTAGGATACAACTTTTTAGGACATTCAATGGGTGACCTCAAAGTAACTCTTTTATTGCAAAGGAACTTCAGGAACAGACTAGAGAGGGAAATTGCTGAGTTGCAAGTTATTACAACACTCAGAACAATGGAATCCCCAGGACTTAACAGGGATATTGGTTTCTTATTCGACTACATATGCTAACTTCATTCAGCTTATACATGCCACCTGATGTATTTTGCTGTAGTTAACTTTTTTATAACTTTTCCTGAAATATAGAAATGAGCTATGGGAGCTTTTTCTTGAGGAAAGTCTCCTTACTTAGCAAACTATTTATGGGACCCAACTCAATCTAATTAATTGTACATATAATTATATTACCAAAAAGCAGATGTAGAACTAGAATATCAAAAGTGTAATAACACAATACATCTTGGGACATTATTTAGGCAATTGACTTTTACTATGCCTCCTTTTTCATTAGGACACCTATGATCCAATGTATATCTTGAAGTTTAGAAAAGGTTATTTGGGAAATGTTGAAACATCAATTTTTCAGGGGTATATTTTGCATTACAGGTAATCTTTGAACTTTCCCAAGGAGAAGAGGACTTGATAGAAGACTTGAAACTAGCAAAAAAGGTATTACTGTCTTAAATATGTTGTCCTACTGCCCCTTCATTCACATTCACAGGCAGTCTTTACTATCTATGTATTTGACAAAAAGGTCAGATAAATTCTTCAGGTACAAAATTCCAAGATTAAGAATACTTTCCAATGTATAATTATTTTATGGTTTTTCTGTTATTGTGCAGGCTTACCATGATCCCATGCTTAAACTCTCCATAATGACAGAGCAAGAATTAAACCAAATTTTTGGAACCCTAGACTCTTTAATTCCTCTGCATGAAGGTATGATTCTTTTTATTCTAGATGTGATAGCTAAGGATCACAAAACAAATAGGAGTAATTACTACATACAATTTTATGCAACTTCCTTGAGAACAAAATATCAGAGGGGAAGCAGGACATGCACCTAAATAAATGGGAGAGAAATACCACAAGGGAACTGAAGGAAGATCTAAGAGCTGAGATGGTACAATTCTAATCTAGCTTTGTGCATCTCAGTATAATGGAGTTTGTTGTTCAAATGAAGTCTAACTCAGGACATGGCTTGTGGTCTCTACCCAAAATATAAGGGTAACATGGCCTCTTATTGGTTGTAAGTTTTAGTTGTCGGTGCCTTGTCTGTCAGTTTCAAGCTGCTTCTAACGTTTAGTGTCAGTACTGACACATATCTCAGAATTGGTTTTGGTGCCACCAGAAGTTATATTTACACTGATCACTCTTCACTACTTCACTTAAATTTTCCCAATAATTCCCTAAGTAGCAAAAAATGTAGAAACTGACATAATGGAAAATTTATTTTTGATGTAAGAAGGATTTTTGGAGGGATATTTTAAGCAATTATTTTTTCAAAAATAACCATTGTTTATGAGAAATTCAGATGATTAAGGTATTATCAAGAAAGCCAGTGGAGAGCCTTTGGGGCATGAGCTGGTTCATTGCTTTGTAAAATGAGGATCATGTCAATATGGCTGAAGTTTTTGGTACTTGGGTGATAAACAGATATTCACAGGCAGTAAAAGTTTTGCTAGTCAGCAACTGACAAAGTTGAAGAACAGTGAGTAAGCTTCCAATGTTCCTTTACAGTTTCTTATCTTTGAATGCGTTTGTATTTTTAAATAAAGCTTTTCATGTTTATTGGGTTTTCATCAGATCTTCTCAGGCGGCTGAAAGAAGTTAGACAGTTGGATGGATCCACTGATTGTGTTGGTCACATCCTTGTGGGCTGGGTATGGACATTTTCAATTATCTTGTTTTTTCTTTCATTCCTGCTCTTTCTAAGATTAGAAAGTTGAAGAGAAAGTTGGGTATCATGGCAACCAGACAATATGACAGCTAGTAAAATGGTGCAAAGAATGAATAGCACAAACAGTCCAACCACTTAATATCATCTAATCACAGTGGTTTATATCTTAGAGCCAGCATGGTGTAGTGGTTAAGTGTGCGGACTCTAATGTGGGTGAACCGAGTTTGATTCCCCACTTCTCCACTTGCACCTGCAGGATGACCTTGGGCAAGCCATAGTTCTGGCACAGCTGTTCTTGAAAAAGAGCAGTTTCTGTCAGAGCTCTCTCAGCCCCATCTACCTCACAGGGTGTCTGTTGTGGGGAGGGGAAGGGAAAGGAGTTTGTAAGCCGCTCTGAGACTCCCTTGGGTAGTGAAGGGTGGGGTATAAATCCAATCTATTATTATTATTATTCCTTGATAGAGCTAAGGGCTAGGAATGGGCATGAACCAATCCATAGAACAACATTTGTCATGAATTTTTTCCTGTTCATGGTTCATGAACCCAGGTTCGTCATGGGTGTTCCGTCATGAACTCCCATGAACTTTTAAAGCAGCTCATGGCAGTTCATAGATAGATAAGAAAGCAGGGGTTTAAAGGGTCTCCAGATCTTTTAAAACCCCTGCTTTCTGTTCCCCATGAAAGCTGCAAAAACAGCTGAGCAGCTGACCTCTAAACTGCCCATTGCTCAGCTATTTTTTTCTGGACTTTCTGGTGCATTTTGAATTTTAAAGGGACTGCACAGAAAGCCTGTAAAATAGCTGAGCAGCAGGGAGTTTAAAGGGACTGCACAAGAAAGCCCAAATCAGCTAAATGGCAGAAAGCAGGCTGCTCCCCACCACTCAGCTGTTTTCTAGGCTTTCTGAAAATCTTGTTTAAATGGACTGCAGTCTCTTTCAGTGGGGTTTACAGGGCTATGAATCTCTGGTTTTTGAACAAACCTCCCTGCTCAGTTTGTGGCTTAGCCACGAAATGCATTTTTCCAGTTAATCACCATCCCTACTCAGGGCAGCATGTTCCACTGGGGCAAAGCAAGTTATGTTGGTGCAAGATGACTCCTGCCAGTGGAGGAACTTATCGCATTGATGGAATGTGCTTCCTTTGGCTGAGGGGAATGGTAGAATGCAATCTTTTGTCTCTTTACAGGAAAATACATCAGTTAAACTAGCAAATTATCAAAGCCATGTTTGATTTTAAAAGCAGTATTGAACAGTAGTACTTCTGGCAGTGATTAAAGGTAATTTTTTGAGCCAATTGTATTGGTCCAGGCCAGAAGACAAGAGCGTTGATTCATATTAAGTGTGGCATGCCCAACTTCTCTTAGTATTAATAGTGCTAGCACTCTCTTTATATGCTGTATATAAGTTAAGTATATTGGTAGAACAGTGCAGTTGACTGTGTTGGTTGTTCCTGGAATAGTGATAATGTTTTGCCCAAGTGCATTGTTCCAGATTTCCACAAACAAGTGTAGTGTTGTAGTGGCTCAGTCATGAATGCTTGCTGTTGGATCCCAAGTTACATAATAAAAAAAATTCAATGAACATTACACTGCTAATAATAGTAAGCAAAAACCCCACTGAATAATGGATTATTTAATCAGCTGCAGTAGAAAATATATTTGGTTGTTACTTTTTTAATCATTCAAAACCACTGTCCAAACCGTTAAAATGCTGAAAACTGTAACAGAAGTATATTAATAAAAATAAAATTGTGTGAGAAGGACAGAAATATGTAAAGAAGAAGAAAATTCAAGAATGACTAAATTATTCCAATTTTTTGTCCTCAGTTGCCTTGCTTGAATTCCTATGATAGCTATTGCAGCAACCAAGTAGCTGCCAAAGCTTTGCTGGATCACAAAAAGCAAGATCATCGGGTACAAGACTTTCTCCAGCGTTGCTTAGAATCCCCTTTCAGCCGCAAACTGGACTTATGGAATTTCCTTGACATTCCAAGAAGCCGCCTGGTGAAGTATCCATTGCTACTCAGAGAGATTCTGAGACACACACCAAATGATCACCCGGACCAACAGCATCTTGAAGAAGCTGTATGTATTTATCAAAGATGTTACATCTAAATAGGACTTTCTAAATCAGTGTTTAAAATATTGTCCTGGCCAGTTCAAGGATCCTGCATGGAAAAGAGCCATGTGCCTGAAATGCTGGAATTTCTAATTTGCTTATGTAATTATGAGCAATTATAACATTATAAAAACACACACACACACCCCACACACAGTATCTCACTTACACTTTGGAAGCAGTGTGTAAGCTAAAAATAATATTCCAATATATATATGGAGATAAACAGAAATAGTTACATTGTCTTTAGTGAAATTTGGCATTTCCCAAATAACTTTGATGACTAACAAATCTTATGAAGGATATTACCAATTTTAACACTTTTAGTCATCTCATTAAAACTGACATTGGCCATTACATGCAGTGGGTATTATATAGACAATAACTGAAGTGATTTGATATTATGATAGAAATTACAAATCAGGTTAAAGGGTTCTATATGGTGTATTCTATACAATACTAGATTGCACGTGACAGTGAAATCAGTTCAAATGTGGCCTTCTTATGCAGAAGGTGTCTAGCCCATAGGGATGTGGTTTACACCTAGTGCTGGACTATTGTGTAAGAAAAGTTAATCCCAAAGATGTATTTCTGGCTGTGTAAGACCTTCCACAAGCAGAATCAAGAGAACTGCTATAGAACCTACTTATTATGGCACTACATGAACACAAACAAATAGCATTGTTCTAAGATGAGGTCTGATCCTGATCCTGGAATCACAAACAGCTTACAGACCAAGGCTGCTATTCCTCCCTCCATCCTTATACCCCTCCCTTTCTGACTTTCTTTCTCACAGTTATGCAGTTTAAGTTGAACAGTGTGAAATGTGTAGTCCATGTACCTAATGTAGTGATTGGCTATGTTACACCAATATGTTATCTGGTGCATTCTACACTATTTTAAGTGGGATTTCTGCTTAGCCAATTTATTTTCAGATCTCTAATTTCAAAATATTTCTGGTCCAGTAAGTATATTTTAGAGTAGTGGTAATTCAAGTGAGTGTTTACAATGGAATATTTACACTGTGTTGTGGTTTATTTTTACAACTAAAAGGAGGACTAGGCAAAATTTACTTGATTATGACATATTCAATCCTCTCTTTTATAGATTAATATCATCCAAGGCATAGTAGCAGAAATCAACAAAAAGACAGGTGAATCAGAATGCCAGTATTATAAAGAAAGGCTAATATATCTTGATGAAACCCAAAAGGACTCCTTGATAGATAATTCACGTGTTGTGTGTTGTCACGGTGAACTAAAGAACAACAGGGGAGCGGTAAGTAATTAGTTTTTTAAAAGAAAAAATACTGGTTTATTTCACACTGGTAAGAATTTATATACAGAATACTGAAGTTAAAGGTTTTTAAAACTGTTTTTCCATGGAGATCCTGGGAAACCCACATCAGGTCTCATAAATAAGATAAGAGGACAGCTGCAGATGCTTTAACGAACAGTTCTGGACATTGTTGAGACCCAGATACCCTCAAGAAGGGTCTGTCATGTGTCTTCCAGTATTATGCATCAGGGCTACTGTCAAGGATCAGATACAGGGGTTGTATCACTGTGGTGCTGAAGGATCTGCATGGGATACCCATTAATTTCTAGACACAATTCAACATACTTGTTCTCGGAGACAAGGAACTTCAAGGACTACGTCCTCCCATAGCATCCAGCCTGCAAGCTAAGATGTTCCTCACAGGCCCTGCTCTCTGTGCCCCTGCCTCCAGAGGTTAGGTTGGGCAGGTTCCCTGAAAAGAGGCAGCATAGAAATGCAGTAAATAAAGAAGAGAAAAATGGTTCTTTATCTGCAGTTGTTGATTTGTATATTTGTCTGATACATTCCTCTCTCATATTACCTTCCTCACTTACTGTGTTCATGTCAGGAATTCCTGTCCATATCTGCATGAAATTAGAACTGTAGGTGAAGGTTCAAGGCATTCTCTATGGCAGTGCTAAAACAACAAGAGTTCACTTCCTAGAAACTCCTGCCAAATGCCATTCTTGCCTAACCAGGCTTTCAATTAATATTAGGGGATGTACCCTCCGACATTTTACTGCTATGTGTTATTAGTCTGTTTATGATGATTACATTTGCCTAACAACTTTTGCATGCTGCTGTTTTCTTTTAGCTTTAGATTAAAAGATACCTTAGATTATCTATATCATTTCCTTTTAAATTTAAGTATGTTGTTGGAAGAATTTAATAGTTGAATAAAAGGTAAAGAATTTAATAGTTCAATAAAATGTGGAAATAATTATACACTTAAACTGTAAAGCTATTCTGTATAGATCTTTATAACATTAATACATATAATCATAGAGTTGGAAGGGACCTTGCAGGTCATCTAGTCGAACCCCCATCACTCTGCAGGAGCAGAGTGATAGCCCTACAACATACCCGAAAGATGGTTGTCCAGCCTCTGCTTGAAAATGTCCAGCAAAGGAGCATCCACTACCTCCCAAGGCAGTCTGTTCTACTGCTCTGCCACTCGTACAGTTAGGAAATTCCTCCTGATATTTAGCTGGTATCAACTTCCTTGTAATTTCCACCCATTAATTTCCATTCCACATAGACCATTATAGCAGTTTTGTATGTGTTGTGGTAGTATTAGCATTGATTAAAGAGCCACATTGAAACCACTTTTGAGTTATAAATATAAATTAATGCCACAGCATTTTTTCACCTATGCTATTACTATTTATCCATTATGGTAAACTGTAGTTTGAACTGTTCACAGGGCTGGAATTCATATATACAAAGCAAGTGGAAACTAGCATTTTTTATCATATCAATAGCAATGTAGTGTTTTATGTAAAGTGGAACAGTAAGCAACTATCTGTTTGGAATCCAACCTGCTACAGATGGATGGATCTTGGAGCATACCATTTTAATTGATGCTGAGAGGTTTTTTTGTGGCCCGCTCAGAAAATCCTTGGCTGTCTTCTCCATATTCAACAGTTCTTTCCAAATGGTCTGCCAAAGAGACTTGCCCTGTATGCTTTATCGTGTCCCTCATCAGATAGTAAATCGAGATACTTCAGGCAGATGCATAAGCTTCTCCATATATACCACTGATTACAGGGGAAAGCTTCTTACAAAGAGCAAAGGGCACTGGAGGCACTTTTATTTGCTTATCTGATCTGAGTGTTCCCTTCAGAACATTCAGTTCATTGTTTTTTCACAGTATCTTGGCAATTTCCTCAGTATCTGACTTCTTTGGGGGATGGGGAAGTCCCAATACCCAGATTGTTCATATCCTTCTTTTGCTTCCTAACTTGTAAACTATTGAACTATTTTAGTTTTTTTAAACTGTGGTTTTACCAGTAAATATTGTAAAAACACCAGCTTACTTTTTCCCTCTATTATCAGAAACTACATGTCTTTCTCTTTGAAGAAGTACTGGTAATCACTAGAACTGTTACACATAATGAGCAGCTTTGCTACCAACTGTATCGGCAGCCCATCCCTGTAAAGGACCTTGTGGTGGAAGACTTGCAAGATGGAGAAGTACGACTGGGTGGATCCATACGTGGGGCATTTAGCAACAATGAGAGAAGTAAGAGCATAAACTGAAAATTCTGAATTGCTTCTTTCTGTTCAAAAGCCGTCATTTAAGTGTTTATACAGGGTAAAAGCATGACCTTTCTTTCTAACAACTCTTGTAGAGTTAGCATAACATAACTTACAGGGCTGTTGTGAAGATAAAAGGAAGAAGGGAGGATCATGCGTGCTGCCCTGATCAAGCCTTTTAGGAAATTATAGGGGGGGAAATTGACATCCCAGTAACAATAGATTTGCACATGGACTTCCTGGAAGCACGTAGATCTTCCTGAAGCCAAAATTCATGCAGACCTGTCAGCTGGCAGTATTGCTCAGATATGTGAGTATCCTACTCCATCGTGCATGCGTTATAATGTGCTGCCAAACAGACACTCTCAATCTGTTGACCCCTCTGAACCTCCAGTCTTCATTGCAACTCTGAACACATTTCACTTCAGGGTCAACAGATAAAGGAGCCTTATATTGAGTCAGACCACAGGTCTATCAAGGTTAATATTATTTAGACTTGCAGTGGCTCTCCGGGACCTTTTAAATCATCTTTTCACTGGAGATACCAGTGGTCTGACTTGGGACCCTCTGCATCCAAAGCAGATGCTCTGTCACTGAGCCCCTCCCCAAATAGACAGCAACTCTTCCCATCTGGAAGTGAGAGCGCTCAGCTTGCCTTCTCCATATCCTTTCTCCATATCCATATCCTTTCTCTCCAGCTAATTTGTGGAGGAGAGGACTGTGACATCCTCTCTTATCAGGGAGACTGTTTCTCCTTTAAAACACACTCTGTGTACATGAACTTAATAAATTTCTGCTGCCACCAGGAATTAAAAAATCCAACTCTCTCTATTTTGGTAGAATGACCCAGTGTCTGGTGTGTCAGAGGACTATGTGGCTCTGAGCAGGGCTCCGTTGGGGCCGGGGCGCGCCGGAGCGCCGCTCCGGGAGAGGGGAAGCTGGGGAGCGGGCACATGATAAAGTCCCGCCCCCCAGCTCGCTTTCCCGGCCCGCGCTTCGGCGCGGAGCCGGAAAAAAGCCTCCTCCCCTGCTCATCCTTCCCGGGCCGGCGGCAAGTGCTCATCCTTCCCGGCCTGGGGATAAGGCCCTTCCTTCCCACCCCCCCAGCAGACCATTCCTGGCCGCGCGGCAAGCGCCGCCAGCCGGGAGAAGCCCCTTCCCTCCCCCCCAGCTCACCCTTCCCTCCCCCCCAGCAGACCCTTCCCGGGCGCGCCCTTCGCCCCCCCCTCCAGATCTTTCCCGGGCCTGGCAGCAAGTGCCGCCAGCCCGGGAGAAGCCCCTCAGCCCCCCCCTAGATCTTTCCCGGGCCTGGTGGCAAGCGCCGCCAGCCCGCGAGAAGCCCGTTGCCCGCCCGCCCCCTTGATCTTTCCCGGGCCTGGTGGCAAACGCCGCCAGCCCGGGAGAAGCCCCTCGCCCGCCCCCCCGATCTTTCTCGGGCCTGGCAGCAAGCACCGCCAGCCCGGGAGAAGCCCCTCAGCCCCCCCCTTGATCTTTCCCGGGCCTGGCGGCAAGCACCGCCAGCCCAGGAGAAGCCCCTCGCCCGCCCCTCCCCTTGATCTTTCCCAGGCCTGGCGGCAAGCACCGCCAGCCCGGGAGAAGCCCCTCGCCCGCCCCCCCTTGATCTTTCCCGGGCCTGGCGGCAAGCGCCGCCCACCCGGGAGAAGCCCCTTCCCTCCCCCACTCACTGAAGCCTCCTCCCTCCCCCACTCACCTGTTCCCCGGGCACAAGGGAGGGAGAAGCCGGGCCTGAGTGGCTTAATGCCACTCAGGCCCAAGCAAGGGGGGGGTGGGAGGGAAACCAGCCCCAGTGAGGGGAGAAGCGCCCCCCTCCCTCCCTCCACCTACCTACCTACCTACCTTCCTGTTCCTTCCTTTCCCCCTTCCTTCCCCTTCCTTCCTTCCTTCTCTCTCTCCCCACCTACCTACCTACCTTCCTTCCTACCTTCCTCCCTCTCTCCTCCCTTCCTTCCTTCCTTCCTTCCTTCCTTTCTTCTCTCTCTCTCCCCCCAACTACCTACCTACCTTACTGTTCCTTTCTTCCTTCCTTCCCTCCTTTCTTCCTCCCTCCTTCCTTCCTCCCTCTCTTTCTTTCCTCCTCCCTTTCTTTCTTTCTTTCTTTCTTCTCTCTCTCTCCCCCACCTACCTACCTACCTTCCTTCCTGTTCCTTTCCTTCCTTCCTTCTTTCCCTCTCCCTCACTCCCTCCCTTCTTGCCTTCTGACACACTGCCCATGACGTCAGGGATGTGTGACCTTTTGACACTTCCGGTGACGTCAAGGGGTGTGGCATATGCAAATAAGTTATGCTAATGAGCTCCTGCACCCCTTTTTTTAGGAAAGGACCCCTGGCTCTGAGGAAGAACTGTTCTGATTTCTGGGATAAGTTTAAACACATAATTATTTATTTATAAAAGAACAAAATAGGTTTCTGGGTATTTTTGAATGGTTGTTGAAGAAAGAAAATATAACTGACAAAGCTTAGCATCACACACAATCACTCAAACACCAAAACTCAACTCTGACAGGCTTACCTCTCTCTCTCATATACAGCCACACAGGTTGAACTGTTTGTCTCTCTTAGCCACACAGGCTAAACTGTTTGTCTTAGTCACACAAAATAGACTCTCTCACAAACTCTTAAATAACACTCAGAATACTGAATCTCCTCAGAGACATCTCTCCTCCCACACTCTGTCATCAGCCAGTCACATCACACTTGTCTCCCTCTAACATTCTTCTTACATTACTGTAGTCAAACTAAACGTTTAAAGAAACACACACACCAAAACATGAAATCATTACAAGGATCTTCTTTATTTTGAGCTAGGCCCCTCTTCTGGGTCATGCTTCCCACCCCCCCAGGACTTCATAGTTAAGTCTTGCTGCTTCTGACTTACCTCTTCTGCTGCTGACATCTCATCTTTACCTTTTGTCTTCCCAAGTCCATTAGAGCAGGGGAAGGCTTTCAGTTGGCTAGGGTAAGGGGCTAGTAGTTTGCTGATGGTCTGTTCAGTGGCTGTTTTAAAGAGATAAATAGGCCTCCAAGTGTTCATGTGAATCTTCCTGAATTCATACTGGCAATCACTGACAGTTATTTGTCAATCTGACTTCCACCCCTTGCAGCTGGCATGGCAGTAATAGAAAATGGTCATTCTTGAGTGGACCCTGCAAGGGGGTGGGGGGGACATACCTTTATCAGTGACAGAGGCAGAGTAGTGACATTATGGTGTGGTTAGAGTATTGGATTGGAGTCTTGGAGACATGGGTTCAAATCTGTATTCTGTTATAAAGCTCACTGGACGGTCCTGGGCCAGTCACATACACTTAGCCAAACCTACCTGTTGTGAGGATAAAACGGAGAAGGGAGAATCATGTATGCTGCCCTGAGCTTCTTGGAGGGATAGAATGGAAATGAGACAAAAGTAAATGAGAGGCAAGGATCTAAAAGGACAACACACTGCATGCAGCAACTGCCAGTTGTCCTCCCTGAATGCTGCCACTGAAAGATGGGTATTTATTGTTGCACCAGTAAGAGACTCCCAGTGACTCTTTTTATATATATACTAGGAATAAGGCCCGTTGTGGAAAAAAATACAACGGGCTCTAGAAAAAAGCTCTGGGAGAGTGCCCCGGCCTTGGGCACTCAGTGTCAATTTGCTGTGGTGACCTCAGCAGGGTACAATGACACAGAGTCCACCATTTTCTCCAGAGGAACTGATCTCTGCAACCTGAAGAGCAGTTGTAATTTTGAGTGATCTCCAGCCCTCACCTGGAGAACATAAGAACACAAGGGAAGCCAACGTTGGATCAGGCCAGTGGCCCATCCAGTCCAACACTCTGTCACACAGTGGCCAAAAACACTAGGTGCCCTCAGGAGGTCCAGCAGTGGGACCAGGACACTAGAAGCCCTCCCAGATTGGCAACAATTGTTACCCAGGAGGAAATGGCTGGTTTGGAGGGTGGAGTCTATGGCACTGTACCTGTCTGAGGTCCAACCCCTCCTCAAACCCCACCCTCTACAGGCTCTACCCCTCAAATCCCCAGAAATTTCCCAACCTGGAGTTGGCAACCCCATGTCCTTCCCAGCTAGCCTACCATTATCTGCCCCTCTGACTGCAGCTGACTTCTGCCCTCCCTCCTGGAGATCAGTTGTAATTCTGAGTGATCTCCACCCCCCACCTGAAGATTGGCAACAAAGGTTTCCCAGGAGAAAATGGCTGGTTTAGAGGGTGGAGTCTATGGCACTGTACCTGTCTGAGGTCCTACCCCTCCTCAAATCTCTCCACGCTCCTGCCATTATCTGCCCCTCTGATTTCAGCTTTCCATCGCCTCCTCCCTCCCGGAGATCAGTTGTAATTCTGAGTGATCTCCACCCCTCACCTGAAGATTGGCAACAATGGTTTCCCAGGAGGAAATTGCTGGTTGGGAGGGTGGAGTCTATGGCATTATACCTGTCTGAGGCCTCACCCCTCCTCAAATCTCTCTACGCTCCATCCCTCAAGTCTTCAGGAATTTCCCACCTGTAGTTGGCAACCCTATCTCCTTCTCAGCCAATCAGCAGTCTACATTTATTTCCGCCTCACTGTTCAGCTTTCCATCCCCCCCCCCCGGCAGCCTCTACCATGCTCTGAAGCCCTGACTGCCACACCACATTGGGTATCCGGGGGGGGGGGGGCGCATCTCAGAAGGGTGTAAAGACACAGAGTCCACCATTTTCTCCAGGGGAACTGATCTCTTCGATCTGGAGAACAGTTGTAATTCTGAGTGATCTCCAGTCCTCACCTGGAGATTGGCAACAATGGTTTCCTTGGCCAAGGGCAGGATAGAAATTTAAATAAATAAATTTCTCAGGAGGAAAAGTAGTCTTTCTCTGCAATAGGGACTAAAGCAGCTTACATCATTCTCCTCTCCACCTTTTGATTTGCACAACAATCCTGTGAAGTAGGTTAGGCTGAAAGTCTGTTACTGGTTCAGAATCACCCAGTCAGCTTCTACAGCAAGAACCTGGATCTAGCAGACCCTGCTCTGAAGCACTGATTGCCATGCCTAGGGTAGCCAACCTCCAGGTGGAGCCTGAAGATCGCCAGGTATCACAACTGAACTCCAGTCAACAGATTTCTCCTGCCCGGAGAAAATAACTGCTTTGGAAGGTGGTCTTCTTTGGAAGGTGGCATTCTGTTCAGCTGAGGCCTCTCCCCTCCCCAAACCCTGGCTTCCATAGACTCTACCAGAAAATCTTCAGGAGTCTCCCTACCTGGAGCTGGCAACCCTAGTTAGGACTGGTCCCAATGAGTTCCTCACAAAGGCCTGTGAAAGGTTTCCTTCCTTTGTCTGAACCAAGCTTGTTTGCCTACTGTGGCGAAACGGGCTCCAGTTTACAACTCAGCTGTTCGCCTCCCACCCTCGTCCCGTTGGCGTATCTCTCTCCTTAAGTTCCCTGCCACCAGTCACTGAATTGTCACTGCCTTTTTAGAGGGACAGTGAGACCCCTGTGGCCAAATCTCCCTATTTGGAGATGGAATCCCCAATCTTTGGGAGACACCTGGAAAGTTGGCAACCCAAGGGTCTGGCCTTTCCTTACTTCCCTGAGCTACCCCCTCCCTTTAGTATTGTGCAGAGCAGGGGAGACTATGCACAACACAGATTTTCAGCCCAAATAAAAGAATTTATTTAACTATTTACACAATTATGGCGCACACACACACACTAAATGAATAAGGCACAACTGTAGGAGTAAGCACACACTATGAACCAAGAGGGCATAAATCAACAGGGGTTAAACACAATTCTCTTTCCCTACACACAATACTCTCTGTACTTCTGGAGGTTGTGGGCTCAGGATAGGATCTCTCCTTGGACTGGCCTCTGGGCAAAGTTCCATTCCTAACTTGACGAATGGATGGGCTGGAGTCTATATTGATGGTGCCCCGCCCCTTGGGACAGTCCCTCTTTTCCCAAACTTTTTGGCCTTTGGTCCGCTGGGAATTGTAGTCCAGCAGATGAGGAAGCCCCATTCAACCCAGTGAGTGATACCCCTGCAGGCCCCCCTCTGGAACTAAGCTCAATTGAACCTTATGGGGGAACATTTTAAACAAACCACAGACAGCAGCCATCTTATAAACACAGGTAACTGCCATTTTGTTACACCTACCAACAGCTACTGAGGGGACAGTTAGTCCCACACAGGAAGCAAACAGGAGAAGCGTCTTCATCAAGAGAGAAAGCCATCTGCCAGTAATTCTGACAGGGCACAGTGGCTGAAGGAGTGGGCAGGGAAGAGGAGCAGACCCAGCATCCAGCCAATGGCATACGAGTACTCACAGCCAGTGGATAGGGACAGCTTCTGAGGGACAGATCAGGGGACCAAAGGCTGTTGGAGTGGAATGTTGAGGCAAGAGGGACACGAAAACTCAAATATTATATAGATTTATATAAAGGTGGTGAAGTAATGGTGTTTTAAACCATGCATGTTTTTGAAAGACAATATTTTATCCAATAGTTTGCTGTGGGTTGGCTCCCATCGTATAATTATGCATCATTTAATGTGTCATGTTAACACTTCTGCTTTGCTTCAATTCTGTTTTTAAACTTCCGATTGAATTAGCAATCCTAATCCTATTGTATTGTTGACTGAATGTTCCATCTTGTTGATTGTATTGATTCGCTCTGTGTAATCCACCTTGAGACCCAGTGAGAAGGTGGACTATAAATAATACAAACAAACACATAGATAAATATTGGGGCTCTAATCCAGTTTTCCAAAAGCACATTCAGGAATTTAGATCCCCCTATACAATGTAGAGACTATGCACTTCATGGACTTTAACTTCATTAAGAGTTTTCGTTGATATTAGAGAGTGTGTGTACTAACGCAGCTGATTTCTTTCAGTTAAAAATTTCTTTAGAATCAGCTTCAAAAATGGATCTCAGATCCAGTCCCACTCCTTACAAGCAAATGACACCTTCAATAAACAACAGTGGCTCAACTGCATCCGTCAAGCCAAAGAATCAGTCCTGTGTATCTCAGGTGAAGGTGGAATACTTGATTTCCAAGGACAATTCCTAGCCTCATCAAACAGAAGCAGAGAATCCCTGCAAGAATCAAAGCTTGAGCAAATGGACCAATTGGACAGTGGGTCTGACTGCAGTATGGACACCAGTGAAATCAGCATTAACTATGACCACATGGAACAGACAGACTCTTGGGAGAATGACAAAGACTTAGAGAGCAATGTCTGACAAACTACACGCAGGTCTTCTGAGTCTTACCTGTACAGTATTTGCATTCCACAAGTGGAGCAAAAAAGCACTTTTAATATTTTTGTGACAATGTCAGCTCAGTCTGTTACATTTGTAGCCTTCAGCCACAGTAGTGTCACTGCCTGTGTGTGTGTGTGTGTAATTTGAAATGTATGATAACTATAATCCTGTGATATTCTATAAATGTCTCAGTGGTGGAGACAGGTACTTGACCAATTATTTCTACAGTCCTGGTATATATAATCCCTCAACTACTGTTTATAAACAGACAGTTGTTATGTAATATGAATAAAAGTGCCCTATTTTGAGCATAAGGCAATTGCCAAGTGTCTTAGAAGAGTTACCAGAGTCAGAAATTTTTGCACACACAAGTTTCTCAGAGGCTTTAAATTAAGTGACCCATCATTACTTGATGTTGAGTCAGGAAGTGATAAGAAGCTGAGCGATATACAAGCATTTGTGAACCAGTCCTGCACCTCAAGATAAGCTTAAGTAGTTTATGGATATTGGGTTGACCAGAAAACTATTTAACCCTCCACCCACCCACAACTTGGACTGATGCTTAAAACCTTACTTACCTTCTCTGTAAGGTCCATGGGTTTAGTAACTAAAGCTTGGCAAGTGACCATTGGGTGACTGGTGTACTGATGTAAGTTAAACAGTTGAAAATAAAGGACGTTGTCAGTACTGAAGCTTCACATGAAAGTCAGACTTTACAGTTGTACTTTCACATAGGCAGATGGTTATAGCCCCTCTGTATACTGCCTTGGTCAGGCTGCACCTTGAGTACTGTGTGCAGTTCTGGAGGCCTCACTTCACAAAGGATGTGGACAAAATGGAGAGGGTGCAGAAGAGAGCGACGAGGACTGAGCCCTTCAAGGAAAGGCTAAGGGCCTTGGGAATGTTTAGTTTGGAGAAGAGGAGATTGAGGGGGGACATGATTGCTCTCTTTAAATATTTGAAAGTCTATCATTTGGAGGAGGGCAAGGAGCTGTTCTAGTTGGCAGCAGAGGATAGGACATGAAGGAACAGATTTAAATTACATGCAGAAAGGTATCGGCTGCATATTTGACAGTCTTTTTCATGGTCAGAGTGGTTCAGCTGCCTACGGAGGTGGTTAGCTCCCCTTCACTGGCAGCTTTCAAGAAGAGGTTGGATGAATATTTGTCAGAGATGCTTTAGGCTGGTCCTGCATTGGGCAGGGGGTTGGACTGGATGGTCTGTATGGCCCCTTCCAACTCTATATCAGATGTATTCAATTTGTAATGAAATCATTAAAACAGCAAATGTGCTCCACCAGGAAAAATGGCATCCCAGTAACTAAGCAATACATTTCTCATTTTACCTCATGTAGTCCTGTTTAGTCACACAGCTATAAAACGTGAGTGTAAAATAATACTCTACAAAATGCCTTGCCCCTTACTTTTTCATTTTAAATTGTAGCCACATCCAGTGTTGTACTGTTTCTAGCATGGGCGTCAACTACGGGGGGGCTCGAGGGCTCGAGCCCCCCCCCAAATTTCCCGGGGGGGGGCTCAGCCCCCCCCCCCCGGCAAAATGGAGCACCCGCCGGTGCCGGCCGTCGCCGCCTCTCCTTCCCCCCCACCCCCGGCCTTCCCTCCTGCCTCCCTGGGGCGGCGGGGGGGGAGAGAGGCGGCGACGGCCGGCTGACTGGCCACCGGCGGGCGCTCCATTTTGCCGGGGGTGGCTGAGCAGCAATCGGTGAGCGGGGAGAGGGAGGGAGGGGGGAGGGAAGCGGCGGCGGCAGCTCCCTGGGGCGGGGGGGGAGAGCGGCGGGGACATGGTCCCGAGCGCGTGCGCACGCGCACGAGAGAGCCCCCCCCCCGGGGATTTAAAAAGTCTACACCCCTGGTTTCTAGGACAGCTGTTATGTAATGTCTACAAATATAAGTTTACTAGTCCCTCATAATCCTCAATATCCATAGCTTGCATTCATAGTGTGGGGCTTCATAGGTATGGACACATTGATACACCTCTGTAGAGGACCGTCCTAGACAATGTCTACTTCAGGGCCAAGATTGAGAATTAAGGCCATGTAGATTGGGTTACTCAACATGGCAGATCCTGCAGGTACTTCTGGAATTTTAATACCCCAACATTGCTGAGGGGACAGGCGGGCAGGACTGCCTCAGTTTTTGGGAACAGATGGTTTTGGTTTTCAAAAAGATAGGATGGTTATTGGTTCCTGCCAATGCTCCCTCTAAGCTGTGGAGTCTTCTGAGTAAAAATTCTACTTTGTGAGCTACTGGCATTAAATTTGTGAGTGAGCGATTTGACTACTGTGTAAATTAGTTTGCTCTGGAACCATCCTTCCTGAGCTAAGACAAAAATATGTGAGCCAGAGGCTAAAGAACTGTGAGCTAGCTCACACTCAGCTTAGAGGGAACACTGTTCCTGCGTGACTGCAGGGAGAGGTTGCTAAACCCAAATCTGGCTATGCCTGCATCCTGTGAGCACAGGTCTTTGCCTAATTGGTCAGCTGGCAGGAGTGACGCAAAGCTTCCCCCCCACCCCCATCCCATTCACATACTGTGGGATTTTATCCCCAAGAACATCAGTAGGTTGTTGCGACCTGTAGAAAACTCCTGCTGAAACTTGTAAAAAGACAGACTAGAACTTTAATGTGAATAAAAAGGGACAATTTTTCAGTTACTGTCGTAAGAGAACTCTGTGTGACTCTGTGTGTTCAGTTAAGATTTTAATTGGTTTGTTTCTTTATCAAACGAGAAGCTAATTGCACATTCCATTTAAAACTGTAATACATTGGGGGGGGCAGGATTATCATAAATTCACTTTTGTTTAGAACAATTTGAGCTATTCAGTAGTGCTGCTGTTCTGGCTTGTATATTTCAAATAGGGTTAGGCTCACAGTTAAGTAACTAGTCTAAAGACAAAAAACTCTTTGCTCACTCTTGGATTCCAAAGACCAGATAAACAATGGACCTAGTAACTATCAAACCTTCATTTGAAATGAAAGTTTCAACAATAATAAGAGATTTAATTCGATATACCTCTAAAATGGGCTTACAGTTTGATGCACTGAAATGGTCTGATACCACTATTGCTTTATTTTCTCTACAGTTCAGACTCCAATCCCAACACAAGCAGTAATGTTACTAAAATGCTGCCAAAATGTATACTCCATATGTTGTACATGTTTACAGAAAAACAGGAGAATAAATATTATGTCAAGTCTTGTTTTGTTATATGTTAAAGGAATCATTGTGTTGAGATAATCAAAATAAACACAGGTTATTCTACTTCTAATTAAAAATTTTGTGGGCTAATTTTACTCAAACATATTTTTGTATTTATAGGTTTTAAACGTGCTGATTTTTATGCTTGACTTGTTATTTATTTCAATGGCTTCATTTTGCAAGTTGACCATTCATGAATCATCAGAGGCTGAACATGAAAGAAGCATTTATTAAAAACAAGTAGGAAGTTTATTAGGGTGTGAACTGCTGAAATGACAAGTACTTGCCAAAATACCTGAGAAACTGTGTAGGGTCTTGAACTATTAAAAGTAATATATGTACTGATGAGATTTTTACATAATAGCTTTACACAGTTTTCAAAGCATTTCAAACTGCACTGAACTGTATTTTTTCAAATGTTCTTTCTTAATATACAAGGAGACTAGATTACTACTTTTTACAACTTCTGTTATTTAAATGTGCATAAGTAAAGTTTATGTTTGATCCTAGCTAAATTTAAGATACAGGAACCAAATATAAAGCACCTAAAGATCTAGCAATGGGAGCCAAATCATTATCTCTGGCATTTAAAAGTGCAAATAAAGAATATTTGCTATATATTTTCAAAGATTTGATGCACTTCATATTGAACTGTGCACTATATAGTTCAACTACAATTGCAAGCAACAAAATGAGTATTTCTTCCAAGTAGTAGTTTCCTTTTAAGAGCTATTAAGAAAGTAAATTTCTCTTCTAAATTGAGGGGAGCTGCTAGAGGGCAATGAGCTACAGCTTTGGAACTTTAGGGTTTTTCCACAGATCCGGAGTCATCTTCAGGATTTTTAACTGTCATCTATAACTACTTCAGGAAGTTGAGGGGTGACCAAACCTCTCAACGTATGAGGTGCTGGTCCACCAGGATCACTTGTTTCTTTGTAGTTTCCTGGGCATGAAATGTGCATGCTTCCAGTGTCAGGTTGTGGCTTCTCTACTATCATTTAAACTTTTATTTTCCTTCCTTTGGGATATGGATGTTTAACAATATGGACATAATTACATTAACTTCATTTAATGTAAAAGACCTGAATTAGTCAAAGGAACAGCAAAATTTCCTTCAAATTATAGAAAAAGAAAATGAAATTATTCAGGATATACACAAAGGATGCTCAGAAGCATGGCTGTACAAAGAAGTTAACCACACTTTATTGTATAGGGGATAAGTGTCAGCCTTCTTGTAAAGAACCAAAGGCATAAACATTTACTTTTAAAAAAATCTTTTTACAATGCAGATTATAAAAATGTCCATGTGTGAGTGTGAACCAAGTGGAAATAAAAGAACTGTCTCAAACTTGATGAGCTCTGTTAAAGGAGAAGCCATTATGTTAGCAGTCAGTTCAATCATGCAGTTGGGTAGTTGGCACCCAGAGTGAAACACCCAGATACCCTTCATCAGGGCTCCGTTGGGGCCGGAGCGAGCCGGAGCGCCGCTCCGGGAGAGAAGGGGCCGGGGGCGGGGCCGGGCGGGCCCCGTCCCGCCCCCAGTCGCCTTCCGCGGGGCCGCGGCTGGCCGCGGCCGGCCCCGCCGAGGAGCCCCGTCCCGCCCCGGATGCCTTCCGCGGGGCCGCGGCTGGCCGCGGCCGGCCCCGCCGAGGAGCCCCGTCCCGCCCCGGATGCCTTCCGCGGGGCCGCGGCTGGCCGCGGCCGGCCCCGCCGAGGAGCCCCGTCCCGCCCCGGACGCCTTCCGCGGGGCCGCGGCTGGCCACCGCCGGCCCCGCCGAGGAAGCCCCGTCCCGCCCCCGAAGCCTTCCACGGGGCCGCGGCTGGCCGCCGCCGGCCCCACCGAGGAGCCCCGTCCCGCCCCGGACTCCTTCCCAAGGGCCGCGGCTGGCCGCCGTCCCTGGGAAAAAAACCCTCCCTCCCCCAGTCGCCTTCCCAGGGGCCGCGGCTGGCCGCCGGCCCTGGGGAAAAAACCCTCCCTCCCCCAGTCGCCTTCCCAGGGGCCGCGGCTGGCCGCCGGCCCCGGGAAAAAAACTCTCCCTCCTCCAGTCACCCCCAGAACCCCCCCTCCCTCCCCAACTCACCAGTTCCCCGAGCCCAAGGGAGGGAGAAGCTGGGCCTGAGTGGCTTAACGCCACTCAGGCCCAAGCAAGGGGGGGGGGGGAAATGCCAGCCCCAGTGGGGGGGAGAAGCGCCCCTCCCTTCCTTCCCTCTCTCCCCCCACCTACCTACCTGTTCCTTCCTTCCCCTCTCCCTTCCTCCCTCCCTCTCCCCTTCCTTCCTTCCTTCTCTCTCTCCCCCCAACTACCTACCTACCTTCCTGTTCCTTCCTTCCCCCCCTTCCTCCCTCTCTCCCCCCTTCCTTCCTTCCTACCTTCCTTTCTTCTCTCTCTCCCCCCCAACTACCTACCTACCTTCCTGTTCCTTCCTTCCCCCCTTCCTCCTTCTCTCCCCCCTTCCTCCCTCCCTCCCTCCCTCCCGTCTTGCCTTCTGACACACTGCCCATGACGTCAGGGATGTGTGGCCTTTTGACACTTCCGGTGACGTCAGGGGGTGTGGTATATGCAAATGAGTTATGCTAATGAGCTCCTGCACCTCTTTTTTTACGAAAGGACCCCTGCCCTTCATACATATCCATCACCTCCAGTGGCATGTGATGTCACTGGACCTCGGTCCTTTTAAGGACCTGAGCAAGGCTGTTGACGATGGGACATTTTGGAAGACATTCATTCATAGGGTCTCCATAAGACAGAAGCAACTTGATGGCACTCACATGCAAGTACATGGAAAGAAGCCCTATTTTCATGGGAGTAAGCCCTATTGAATTTCCCCAGGTAGGATTCTGAGTAGCCGTGCTGAAGGTGGCCCAGTCAGCACATCTTAGGTTGCATTTTGTCTGCCCCACAACAAAGTGCCTGCAGAGAGTCTGAATGTATGTCCTTGGACAGAACATCCTCATGTGTACCTTTTTTGAGGTTGGAATCATCGTGTTATGCTGCCACCTAAAGGTGTATCAGAAGAAGTGGAATCATGGTGCAAGAAAGTTTTGGCAAACTTTCTTAAGCAAGCATTTTCACACAATTCACTTGTCATAAAGGGTGTGTGTGTGTATGTGTAACTGTGAATACAGAAAACGACCCAGAACCTATGGAAATTAAGAAATTAAGATGCTTGATAAATCATTTTCTGAATTACAGAGGACCTTCCTGCAGTTCATTCACAGATATACTCTTAACTCTCTAACAGGTATACTCTCTAACTCTAGAACCAAAGAATAAACTACTTGCCCCTTCCTGGGGAGATGCCTTAGCTCAGGGGTGGGCAAACTTGCTCAGCGTAAGAGCCACCTAGAACAGGGGTGGCCAAACTTGCTTAACGTAAGAGCCACATAGAATAAAGATCAGATGTTTGAGAGCCACAAGACATGAACAAATATTGCCTGCTTTTATTGGAAAATAAGCAAATTTGCTTTTTATTAACATGAAATGAGACTGCCAAAAATGATAACAAAAGGGGTAAAAGCAGATCTTGATAATGATATTAATTTCTCCAATGATATTTGTTTGCTAATGATATTTAGCTCCCTGCCGGGAGCCACATAATATATGTGAAAGAGCCGCATGCGGCTCCCGAGCCACAGTTTGCCCACCCCTGCCTTAGCTGTTACCTCATTATTTCCTATGTTCCTATGAAGTAGTTCCTACTTCTTCCTAGGGTTGCCAACCTCTAGGTGGCAACTGCAGATGCCCTCCTGGGGGTTCCCCCGCCTCTCCTGGGGTCCGGAAGGGTCCCTTTAACTCCCAGTGAGAAACTGCACCCCTTGTGGCTTTGCCGCTTTGTAGATTACATGCGAGGTGTCCCTCTCGTTCCCCCCCCCCCAGCAGAGGCGCTGGAAGAGTCCCTTTAAGTTCTTCTGCCCAGTGCCCACCCAGCCCCTGATTTTCCCCACTGAGTGGATCAGCTGGCCTTTGGAGTCTCTGGGAAAGGAGGGAGGGAGAGGGTTGGGGGCAGCTGGCGGGGCTTCGGGGCGGGGTTCAGGCACTCAAGGGATGCGGACCCCTCCCCCACCCACTGACTTTCCTGTAAGAATAAACTGAAAATGGCTCCTGTTTGGCTCCACCATGGTTGGCTGGCTAACGAGGCGGTCCAGCGACCATCAAACCATTCTCTTCAACCCCCTGCTGTGCGGCTGACTTCCCCCTATTGTTGCCACCTCCTGGAGATCTCCCGCTGTTACAATTGATCTCCAGATGACAGAGATCAGTCCCCCCGGAGAAAATGGCTTGGGGGAGGGGGGGAGATCTGTTGTCTCAAGTTCAGTTGTGATGCCTGGCGACCTTCAGGGTCTACCTGGAGGTTGGCGACCTTGGGCGTACCAGTTAGCGCTTCAGAGCAGGATCTGCTAGACCCAGGTTCTTGATGAATGGGTGATTTGGGGCCAGTCCCAGCCTTTAAGCCTAACCTACCTCACAGGGTTGTTGTGCAAGTCAAAATGGGGAGAGGAGAATGATGTCAGCTGCTTTGGTCCCCATTGCAGAGGAAGAGTACTTCTCCATGGCAACTGGTTGCCAATCTCCAGGCAAGGGCTGGAGATCACTCAGAATTACAAGTGCTCTCCAGCAGGGAGAAGCAAAGTTGAAGAGTGAAGTTGATGATTGGCTGGGAAGTAGATAGGGTTGCCAACTCCAGGTGGAAAATTCCTGGCGATTTGAGGGATGGAGCCGGTGAGGTTGGAGGAGGGGTGGGACCTCAGACAGGTACAATGCCATAGACTCCACCTCCAAGCCAGTGAGTCCCTCATGGGGAACCATTGTTGCTAATCTCCATGTGGAGGCTGGAGATCACTCAGAATTACAAGTGCTCTCGAGGAGGGAAGAGATGGAAAGCTGAAGCCAGAGGGCAGATAATGATACATTGACGGTTGGCTGGGAGGGAGATAGGTTTGCCAACTCCAGGTTGGGAAATTCCTGGAGATTTGAGGGGTGGACCCTGGAGAGGGTGAGGTTTTAGCAGGGGTGGGACCTCAGACAGGTTCATTGCCATAGACTCCACCCTCCAAACCACCTGTTCCCTCATGTGAAACCATCGTTGCCAATCTCCAGGGGAGGGATGGAGATCACACTGAACTACAGCTGCTCTTCAGATGGCAGAGATTTTCCCCTGGAGAAACTGGTGGACTCTCTGTCATTATACCCTGCTGAGGTCGCCACAGCAAATGGACGCTGAGTGCCCAAGGCCTCGGCACTCTCCCAGAGCCTCTTTCTAGAGCTTGTTGTATTTATTTCCACAACGGGCTTTATTCCTAGTCACCTATAATTCCCAGCAATATAGTCTTTGGAGTAAAGGATACTATGAGTGAAGTCATACATTCTAGGTCACTAGAAATGATCTGATGAAAATTTTAATTGTTGGACAGGTTAATGTGGTAACCCTTTAAATTTCCTGACTCCAGAGCATTTAGGGTCTTATAAATTAGCTGAACCCAGAAACAAACTGGTAATCACTGAAGCTTTTCAAAATATGAAATCTTGTCAAAACTGCTCAATTAACTTCCAAATTTTTAGACATGCATTGTAGGATACTGACAGAAACATATCGCTAATAAAACTAAATAAAAAGTTTACCATTGTTGCATCTAGTTTGCCCCTCCGACAAGCTCTTCAAGGAAAGTTGGAGTCCAATTCTCTAGGAGAAAACCCAATTAACTAAAGTATGGAAACTAGTACTCCCCCAGATAATTTAATTTTTTATAATTAAGTAAATATATCTAGTGTTACAGTTTTTTTATTTAGTAGATTAGTGCTACAGAGTCTAATTATCCCATTTAAACGTGATTGGGTCCCTACAGTCTTCTAAACAGTTAAGTAATAATAATTATTTGATTTGCTCTCAGAAAGCCCCAAAGGATCTTCTGAAATCAGATTTCTCTTGTCCATATGGAAAATACAAAACAAGATACCAAGCAGATCAGTGGGAAGATATTACAAGGCAGCAGTTTATGTAATGACATTGAGGATCTTAAGTCACATTTTCAAGACATTACTTTATTTTGCGACACTGTTCATATTAATGATTTCTCTAGTGTTTTTACTGTGCTAATAGCACAAGCTTATTCTTCAACTATTGCTGCCTGACTGAGATGTAATCACAAAGTCTATTTGTACCACTACAACTTGGCATTACAACTGCTTACCGAAATAATAATTTGAGTAGCAACAAGGTGTAAAGGTAATTAAGAATATGTGTGGTAACAGGACTTCCATGTGGTAGTGAGGAAGTTATTTGGCCTTCCAGGTTTGCCTGCCCGGTCCAGTCCCTGTCCCTCCACTCCCAGTATTTTTTCTCTAACTGGGTAACTTTTGCTGCCACCAGGCAACTGATCACTAGAGTACTTTCCTCCTGAGGATTAGCTGTTATGAACTCTGTTGTAGTGCTGCTGAAAAGCTGTGCCCCACAGTTACATTTCCCCCATTTTCTTCTCTTTGGTTAACAAGAACACACCTGTTTGTATGCTGTAAGGGAGCACAGTCAACTGCTGCCCCCTCTGCTCTCTCATTTTTTTAGGTATGTGAGGATCAAACATGGTTTATCATGGATCACAGAGATCAGACTAACAGCATTCAAAATTAAAGGGAATTTATTAAGAAAATAAAAAGTACATACAACATATGTAGACACAACAGATTGAGCAAGGACAAAATAAAAGACAATAAAACCACAACCCTCTGACCTGAACCCTTACATACACTAAATTATGGAAAATTAGGATAGGCTATTTATTTTTTCATGATCCTACAAGCTAGGCTTCAGCAGTACGTGGATAGAGAACTGCCAGAAGTACAAGCTGGGTTTCGAAGAGGTAGAGGAACTAGAGATCAAATTGCCAACATTCACTGGATTATGGAGAAAACAAGACAAAAACATCTACTTCTGCTTCATTGATTATGCTAAAGCCTTTGATTGTGTGGATCACGACAAACTATGGCAAGTCCTTAAAGAGATGGGAATACCAGACCACCTCACATGTCTCTTGAGAAACCTGTATAAGGGTCAAGAAGTGACAGAACTGGATATGGAACAACTGATTGGTTTAGCATAGGAAAAGGAGTACAACAAGGATGTATATTGTCACCTTGCTTATTTAATTTATATGCAGAGTACATCATGCGAAATGCCGGCCTGGATGAATCACAAGCCAGAATTAAGATTGCTGGGAAAAACATCAATAACCTCAGATATGCAGATGATACCACTCTAATGGCAGAAAGTGAAGAAGACCTCAAGAGCCTCTTGCTAAGATTGAAAGAGGAGAGCGCAAAAGTTGGCTTGAAACTCAACATCAAAAAAACTAAGATCATGGCATCCGGCCCCATCATTCCTTGGCAAATAGAAGGGGAAGTCATGGAAGCAGTGACAGACTTCACCTTCCTAGGATATAAGATCACTGCAGACGGTGACTGCAGCCATGAAATTAAAAGACCTTGGAAGAAAAGTGATGGCAAAAGTAGACAGTATAACAAAAAGTAGAGACATCACCCTGCCAACAAAAGTCCATATGGTCAAAGCCATGGTATTCCCAGTAGTGATGTATGGCTGTGAGAGTTGGACTATAAGGAAAGCCGAGCGCAAAGAATAGATTCTTTTGAATTATGGTGCTGGAGAAGACTCTTGAGAGTCCCTTGGACTGCAAGGAGATTAAATCAGTCAATCCTAAAAAAAATCAACCCTGACTGTTCCCTGGAAGGCCAGATACTGAAGCTGAAGCTCAAATACTTTGGCCACCAAATGAGATGGGAGCACTCACTGGAGAAGACCCTGATGCTGGGAAAGACTGAAGGTCAAAGAAGAAGGGGACGGCAAAGGATGAGATGGTTGGACGGTTTTACTGATGCAACTAACATGACATTAAACAAACTCCAGAGCACGACGGAAGACAGAAAGGCCTGGCATGATGTGGTCCATGGGGTCGCGAAGAGTCGGACTCAACTGTGCGACTGAACAGCAACAACAAAATTTATTTGTGGCACTGCAAATATTTAGAAAAAATCCATTACCTTATTCTAACGTTTAGGACTCTTCTCCCCTGTGGTCTCAGGCATATGTGCTCAAAATGGATGGAACCCTCATGGTGAATTACTGCTTAAATGATCTGACAGAAGATAAGACAGCTGCTTCCTCATGCTCAGGGGTTTTATAATTTCCCCTCTGCCTCTCCTTCCATAGACCCTCTTTCTTTTCATAACCCACAGAAGGTTTGTTCTTTCCCTTTGGTAGGTAATGGGTGACCTGGCTATTGTTCTTCTCCTGTCTAGGGCCATTTGCCTTTCTATAGTGCTGGAAAGCTTCATGTTTGAGATGTGAGTGATACCCTCTCCTCTTCTTCCTTCCCTACTGCTATCCAGGACAAGTCACTTTAGAAACTCTGAACCTATACTGAGTACAAGACCAGTTACTGGAAACTATACAAATTCTGGGATGTAAATGGCTTTGTAAACATTTTATGTCAATTTAAAGGGTAGGCATAAAGAGCCGATATATGGATAATGCTTACAATCATACTGACTGAGTTATCTTTTCTAGATAGGGTATGCAGAATTGTACAGAGTGCTCCAGAAATGGCCAAAGCACATTATAATACCCACAGGGTCTCAATCCCTTTCTTGATAAGCACAGTATTATTCTTTCATCCACTGCCACAAAACCCAGAGGTTACTTCCACATGACAACAATACTCTGTGGTTTTATTGTTGCTGCTGAAGGTGCACTGTGACCATAATAGAGCTACCTTGCATTTTCACAGCCTTAGTTCCCCTGCAGTGGTCATTTTCCCCCTACCACCAAGGAGTTTTTTTTACTTTTTTACACAGTGTATCAGACCATATTGTTGAGACATTTGGAGAAAGAAGCAGATATTAGGGGATGTGCTTTAGATTCCATACAGATACTACTTATAGGATTTTCATTGGAGACCAGTTGTCATCATTGTGGTATTTGTCCAGGGGGATTTCACAGGGTACGATCCTATCCCCCACACTATTCAATCCCCATGTTAGGATAAATCATTTGTAGTTTCAGAATTGGATATCATCAATATGCTAACACCACCCAGCACAATCTCTCTCTATCCCGCCCCCCTCCCCCGGAGGCAGTTGAGAAGCCCTGACCACTGTGGTCAAATGGCTAGGAATGAATAAATTGACACTGTATTCCAACAAGATGGAGGTAATGTGGTTGGGAAGGCTAGGGTCCTGAAGGACATTGGGCTTCCCACTATTGTTGGGGTTCAGCTGACACTTGATGATTAGGCTAAGAGACTAGGAGTTAGACTGAATATAGCATTATTACTGGAAAAACAACTAAATACAGCTGCCAAAAATACTTTCTTCCAATCTTGATGACCCCTTACCTTGACTCAACATATGTGGTCACCTGGATCGATACCACAGTAACATCAGGACTGGACTACTGTAATGCTGTATGCATGGGATTGCCCTTGAAATACAGTCAGAGACTCCAGTTTTTCCAGAATACCACAGAATGGTTCAGAGGTGATGCTGAGTTGCAGACCGGAAGGTCGGTAGATCAGTAGTTTGAGACCCTACTGCCATGTGACAGAGTGAGTTCCCGTCTCTGGCCTCAGCTCCTGCCAGCCTAGCAGTTCAAAGGAAGAAATTGCAAGTATTTATTTATTTATTATTTCATATTCCTACCCCGCCCTCCCTGTGAACGTAGATAAACATAGAACCCCGCAAAGTAGATAAATAGGTACTGCTTCAGTGGGAAGGTAACAGTGGTACATGCGCCTTGGCATTTAGTCATGCCAGCCACATGACCATGGAGAAGTCTTTGGACAGTGCTGACTCTTCGGCTTGAAAATGGAGATGAGCACCACCCCTTAGAATCAGATTCGACTGGCTTTCGAGCACGGGAAACCTTTACCTTTACATGGAACATGCGTATCACACCCATTCTGCAGTTACTCCACTAGATACCCATCAGTCACTGGTTCAATACAAGGTATTGGTTATCTTGTACAAAACCCTTCATGGCCATTTACAGGACTGCCTGTCCCACTATGCTCCACCACAACACCTTCACTCATTGGTGATGGACCTTCTTTAGGTGCCACCCTATAAGTGGGAAGGACAAACCACCACACATACACATGCATTCTCTGTTGTGGCCCCCACCCTGTGGAAAGGCCTGCCTGAAGCAGTCAGAAATTCTACCCACAATTCTACCATCTTGAAAACTATGTAAAACAGTATTGTTCAGAAGAATACTTTTACAAGGATAAGGTTACATTATAACAAAATGGTTCAAGAAGAACATTTTTTATAAAGGCAGCAGGAATATACAGTGTGTATACAATGTATTTTTTTTGCTGTATTATCCTAATCTCACTGCTTTATACTTATGTAATACCATTTCCTGCATTAACATATTGTGTAATACTTATACTTGAGTCTCCGTGAAAAAAAGGCAAACTGTAAACAAAGTAAATAATAGATATAAAGGAAAGGCACACCTCTGCAACTAAAAGGGCATAGTTTTCAAGATGGTAGAACTATTTTAAAAAATAAAGCTGGAAATTCAGAGAAACTGATAGACTATTATAATGCTACAATGATCTGTCAATCCCCTCCCCGAAAAAAGCTCCCTGGAAGTGAGGGGGAGGGGAGAATGGCTATGAGGAGGGGCTGGGGCAGAGGAAATAGCGCTGATGAGGGTGGAACCACACTTTCCTATCCATGCAGCAACCACCCCAGCTTTTCTGCAATCTTTCCTAAAAGAGTGTGGTAAAGCTGGTTTAGGAAAGATGGCAACAAAGCTGGGGAAAAGGCAGAAGGTGTACAAAAGAAGAATAGTGTTGTGTGGAAGTGGAGAACCCCCCCCCCCCCACTTGCCACCAGCAGTAAAACTTGACCAAATACCTGGGGGGCGGGGAGAGGGGAAGCAGACAAAGCTAGCTTTTCATTGAAGTATTCACTGTGACCCCAAGATAATTCCAGAATGGTCACAGCCAATTCAAAGCCAATTTAGTAAGTTGCAAATTTTGCCCCAGTGTGTATCAGTTATATTTATGTTGAACCTCATGTGTTAATTTGTTACCTATGCAACCACGTCTGAATAAGTCATTCTGAAACTTTACACCTGCTTGGATTTTCATCATAGCTTGGTGCCATCCACAAATCTGATTACATCACTGCACTGTAGTTCTAATACAGATCTCTACTTATTTATTTATTTATTGGACTTATATCCCGCCCTCCCCGCGAATGGAGGGTGAGTATAAGTAGACCCTACACTGTGCTTTGTGTCGTGTTCTTTCTGTTCTATTTTCTCATAACTGCTAATTCTACTCCATTGCCCCTTCTTTAGAAAACCATAAATAAATCACCATCATACTAGGAACTAAGTTGGCCAAATCTGAGAATACTTAAATCCAGTGATTGGAGCTGTAAATGGTCAAGACAGATATTTTTATAAACCTGAAAAGGGTGCCAGGTTTGAAGAAAAATATGAAACCTTAAAAAAAATATTTGGGGGTTAAAAACCCAAAAACAATAAAAGAAGGACCTGTCACTTTAAGTAACAGATTCCCTCAGTTCTTTTTGCTAGGCAACCCCAGTATTCCAATCTGGATTTCTGTAAAAGGCAGGGGGAAAGGGCAGGATCCTTTCCAAGCCTATTTTGGCCTTTGCCTTTGAAGGAGAACTCATTGGGGCCAGACCTAGGGTTACCAGCTCCAGGCTGGGAAATTCCTGGAGATTTTGTGAAGCCTGAGAAGGGCAGGATTTGGAGAGGGAAGAGGCTTCAGCATGGTATAATGCCATAGAGCCCACTCTCCAAAGCAGCTATTTTCTCCAGGGGGACAGATCTCTGTTGTCTGGAGTTCAGTTGTACTTCTGGGGGATCTCCAGGTCCCACCTGTAGACTGACAACACCCCCTGGGTGACTTGGTATCACCTGACTAGCATGACTCAACTAGGCTTGGTTCAATAGCAGCCACCCTATGAAAGACTGTATGGTGTAGCAGTTAGAGCTTAAGAGTAGGGTCTGTGAGATCCAGGTTCAGATCCCCATCCTTGTTGTGGAAGCTCACTGGGTGATTTCTGGACGAGTCACAGACTTTCATCCCAACCTCATAAGGTTTGTTGTGCAGGTAAAAAGGAGCAGAGAATAATGTAAGCTGCATTGTTCTGCACTGTGGAGAAAGACCATAATTTCCCTAAGTAGAGACTGTGGAGTGGAGACAGAGAGCTGAAGACAGAGGGGCAGATAAAGGTAGGTTGGCTGTTGGATGGGAAGGAGAGAGGGAGGCTATACCAGTATTAGAAGTCTTTGGTTAATTTCCAGCAATTCTGTTCCTTTGAATTGGTGCCCCATGAATAAGATTTTATAAACAACTCTTGCAAGATTTTGCAAGCAACTATTGAACTACTTTGGAATGATTGTTACCTCTCTGGTATTCACATACCTGGGGGAAAAATTTTATTTGTATAATTATTGACACTGGTTCACTGAAAAGGTTTAGCAAAATGAGTGCATTTATACCCAGGATCCTCATGTGATTTTGTTATCTCAATAGAGACCTCATGTACTTGTATCCTAATTTAGGAAACACAAGGGAGCCAGAGACCCAGAAGATTTCAGGTGAAGCTTTATTGCTAGCAAAAGCGGGAAAAACTTGCAAAGGGTTTTTCCAAAGAGCATGCAGTTATGTCCGCACTTAATATACAGTTTCGATGAGCGGAGGCATAATCCATGTATGGTTATTTCCTACAGATACATGTCCTTAAGATCTATTCTGGGGACTTGACATTTCACCTGTGCCAAGTCCTTGTACCTTTTCATGTTATAAAAGACTGATGTGAGTCTCCTGATTTAGTGTCCCGCCCAAGCACACCTGGATTCCCTGGATAGCAATCCTTTGAAGTAATTTTAACTTTGTTTCCTCTTTCTGTCCATGTAGGTGGCCCACAGGTGAATTTTGATTTAATATGCATAGTTGAGAGTCAGCTAGGCATAACAGCTAATGGCTAAAGGCTTAATCAGTAACCCCTGGTTCTTGTGACAGACCTGAATAAGGCTGTTAGCAGCCTAGTCAAGCTTGGCCAAGATCCATCAATTTGATTCTTCTTCCCATGCTGATTCATATTGCAATAATTTTTGAAATATTATATTTGTATATTTTGTACACTTTAACATATAAAATCATTGCACACAATATATAAATTAAATATAATTAGAATTTTATTTTATTTAGTGTCTTATTACAGTGTCTTTGTTGCAACTTCCTGGTGAGGGCTGGCGATCACCCAGAATTACAACCTTGCTTCTTCATGCCATCCAGCCATCTCCTCAACTCGAGTGAGAACATAAGAAGAGCCCTTCTGAATCAGAGTAATGCACTATTTAGTCCAGCATTGTTTCACACAGCAGCCAAACAGCTCAGCCTTGCGGGGCACTGAAAACAATGCTTGTTTTTTAAGAACAGCCTTGTATTTAACCCACAACACGTATATCTTCCCGCGCCACAGTGAAACCAGGAGATTATGGACCTCCTATTCATACTAAAAAATATTAAAAACCTCCTGCTCAAATATTAAAAACCTCCTGTTCATATGTAAAAATATTAAAAACACCTTCTCCAAAAAACACTCAACTAAAACGAGCACGGACTAGGCAGCCTCGAAATCGACAACCTCCAGCCCTCATGCCTACTGGAGCCACGCGGTCGCTCTGCCTTCTCGAATTTATAAGCAGCGCTGTGTCCTGATTGGCCAATGGTGCAGAGACACAAGCTCCTCCTTTTTCTTGACGCCCCGCCGCCATGTTACAGTGAAAGCAGGGCGAGAGAAAGGGAGAGGAGTGGTAGCTGGTTATGTCGTGGGTAGCTGAAGTCGCTTCGGTGACGCCGTGCATGGCTCTGAGGGAAGGGTGGTTGGTTTGGGGGGTGAAAGATTAGCGGCGCGGCGTGGCTGTTTCCTCTGTCTTTCGGTTTTAATGGCGGACGCGGCGGCGGCTGTGAGCGGGGATGAGCGAGTGCAAGAGCCGTCTTATCGGGCGGAGAACAGGAGCGGTAGCTTTAGCGGCAGCGGCCTCTCGGGTGAGGAAAGCAGAGGCGCAGGAGCCGAAGCGGAGGTTTCTGCACAAAATGGCGGCCGCCGTGAGAGAACCCGAAGCGACGAGGAGCCGCTGCTAGGGGCTGCTGTTGCGGCAGAGGACAGGAGCTCCCCTGGTCGCGGCCTCCACAAGATTACCGGCTCTGCGGCCCACGATCAGCTACAACAGCAGCAGCTTAACGATGGGCTGGGAGTCTCGCTCCCGAAAGCCTCTGAAGACCTGCCGCCTAAGAGGAACTTTCAGATTCCCAGAAAAAACAAAGAAAGAAAAGGTTGTTCGCTCGTATCGTTTCCCCTCCGCCTCCCCTCTCTTCTTCCTTCCTTCCTTTTCGGACTCCATACAAAGTACCGCCTCACACAGCTGCATGCAAAACTGTGCCGGGTGCAGAGGAAACGGCGGCAGTGTTTTGGCTAGATGATATATAAAGGAGTGAGGCTAGCGGAAAGCACGACCGACTTAGCTTTGAAACGGCTGCGTTAGGAGTGGGCTGGATGCGATTATTTTTTTTGGGGGGGGGGGATTGGGAGTTGGTTTAACGCCTCTGCCTCCCGTCATACGTTCGTGCCCGCTCGCACGGAAAATGGTTGTCTGTGGAGCGGGAGATGATGATTCGCTTCTCTTCCTTTAAGCAATGAAAGAGTATCCTGCTGCAGGGCAGGCTAGTTCAGTGCTGTGATGCTTCTGAATGACAGCTGCTTCGTTGCTGTTGAAAACCATTTGTACCTCCCTCCCGTTTTAGGAGGGAAATGGATGCCAGCACCATGTGTCTTCAGGGGAAGTTCCACTTCCCTAGCTGATCTTAGTTCCCTTAGTCTTTCTACTAGCTTGCTTTTTGTGAGCATTCACTCACTTTCTGTCTGCCTTAAATTAATGTTCTGTAAGTGGATTTTTCTTTTCTTTTTTTCAAAAGAACTCTGAATTCTGAACATTAGGAAAAAGACACGGGTCACCTACACCTATACTTTCATGGTTTTCATCCTTCAAGAAGATTTAAAGTTTCTACTGTCTTAAAATAACTTTGTTCTGTAAGGGAGAAAGTAGGGTGTTACTTTTCTTAGTCGTCTTCTTGGCCCTTTGTGAAGCTGCCAATAATTTATGTTTCATGTATTATGACAGATGAATCAAGTCTTCAGTAGGTGAATCACTTGGTAAGGATAAAAGAAGTCATAGTAGAATATCTTGGCCTCATCCCAAAACTACTTGGTGTAAGGAAGGTTACCTAGACTTAGGCCACTCCATCGGATACTCTTACATGCGTGTCCAGAACTTGCTTCCGTTATAAGCTTAAGACATAAAAACTTGAACTTGTCCAAGTACTTATTTGGATGGCTGTTCCCCACAGGATGTACAGTAATACTTGGACCACAGTAGAAGATAACTATAGCAATAAACATTGGTTGTTGCTTGAAGTAGCAAAGTAACTCATTATTTAAGTTACATCAGAACTTGCATATTTTATAATTGTTCAAGTCCAGTTACGGTTTTTAAACTACTCAAGAAGCTTTTTACAAACCACTGTTACAGTATTATTGAAACCTAGGTCAGCCTAGATATAAGTCATTCAGTGCCTGGCAGAAGGACTTCTAGTAAAAGTGTTGATGTCTTTCCATTTATAATAAGTTTCAACTCAGTATTGGTGTAACTGTTGGAAACCTCCAGGATACTTCGAAAGGTACTACTTTTTAAATAATGGAGTCTCTACAAGATGGCGGAAGGAGTATGGTCCAACTTTTAGTTTTTTGAAATGATTGAGAAGAAAGTTCCTGAATGAACTGGTAAAACATACTTCTTGTGGAACCTTCTTGGAAAATAACAGTGCCCTCCCTTGCAGAATGCTTCAAATGAAAATCCCCCCTGCTTCCATAGGTGTATCTCTCTGTTCAGAAGAACTAATTAGTATAGAAAGGCTTTAAATATATTTTGTTTTGATTTTTAGTTACATTTATAACTCCCTTTTATTAAGGAATGCAAACCAGGGTTTCTAGGTCTATCTAGATATCTAGAATTCTATTATTTATTTATTTGATTTCTAAGCTGCTCTCCCTGCGATTGCAGGTTCAGAGAGGCGATCTATGCATCCTCCACTAGATTTGCTAATTTTCAGAAGTGGAACATTATAGTTGCCTTAGACTGATCTTTCTATTCATTCCAGTTCCCTCTTATCTCTGTAAGTAGGAATGCTATGAAACTTGCAATCATTTGCAGGCACCCTTATTTAAGATAAGATGTTTTAAAATGCCAGTATAATCTGGAAAATAGAAGTGATTTTACAGGCAAATGATGTCTTTCTTTTAGATTGTGATGTCATCTGTACAGTTATACACTTTAATCAACAGGAGATGAAACAAAATATTGTGAGAGCTACACTATCCAGTGAATTTTAGAAAGTCTTTGACTTTAAAAGCGCAAAGATACTAATAGAGGGATTATATAATTGCTTTTTTCCCAGAGATTATTTGTGGTGAGTGGCAACTCCTTGGAGACATTTCTTTTGAAATGCCAGTAAGTGATAGGGAAATCTGCGATCTTTCAGAGCAAGAGAACAGACTATGTGCTGAATGCAAGACTTTAAAAAAAATTTCTTCAGATCTCTTGAGGCTATTTAACACAGTCAATTAAACTATCAAGAGGGGTAGCGCTACTTGGCATTTTTGTACAAGAAATGCTGTCTCAAGTTTCTTGGTCAAACTTTAGGGAAGATCACCTTTTGTTACTCAGTATCCAATCTATTTTTTCCCTAGTTTTTAAAACTTGTGGCAGGTCAGTGGTTTTTACTTAACGAAGTAAAGTAAACTGCCAGAATATATAATATGTATCAGAAAGATATTTTGTCACAACTTGTTCTCTAATTAGTTTGATTATTTTGAGAATACTATTTTTTCTATGAAAAACAGTAAGCTTGAACAACTTTGTGATGGTGAAAACTGAAATTGTAAATTAGATGGTGATGGTGAAAACTGAAATTGTAAATTAGATGTTTCAGGTAGAAAGCTGAATACTATACCAAACAAGGGACTTAAAAACAGTTTTCTAATGGAATCCATAATGATTTTTTTCGCCATCAAGTTGCAGTCAACTTTTGGTGAGCTCATAGGGTTTTCAAGGCAAGAGATGTTCAGAAGTGGTTTCCATTGCCTGGGTCTCTGTCATGACCCTGGTATTCCTTAGTGGTTTCCCATCCAAATACAGACAAGGGGCACCCCTGCTTAGAGCTGATGAGATCTTGCTAGCCTGGGCTGTCTGAATCAGGAACCCATAATGATTAGTCTAGGAATATTTGAGTGTTCTCTTTCATGTGTATATTTTCCTGATTGATACATCTAGTGTCTGATGAACATTTTGTAGATGATCTGTACTTGCCCTGCATTTAGTGAGCAGACCCCTATAAATTTTGTTTTTAGTGATCTGTACATTTGCAGTTACGAGGTATTACTTTTCTATTGGAAAGGAATAAGGTTCAGTTTAACCGAAGATGGAAACATTGTATTGGGCCAAATTCATTTGCAAAGCCATGTCCTTTTTCTCTTGAAGTTTCTGCCAGGTGTTTTAGCATGCTCATTCCCCATACTTAAAAATTAAAATGCTACAATTAATGCTGGCTTTTGTTAAGCCATTGATGAAACATATAAATTATATCTTCATAATGTACTTCAACAAGGGGCAGCTGCTTCTAATAGATGGATCTTATTTTTCTGTGTATGAGCTGAGTCTTCTGTAGTGAAGCAAACTACAGTGTACACACAAAGTGCCATATTGAAGTGCATGAATCAGGGCTACTATTTTGAAGAACAGCAGTTTGCTTAAAATTTTTAGTGCTTTGTATTTTTTTTCTGGTGAAGGCTAAAAACCTGCAGCATGTAGCATAGTTTATCCTTATTCAAGAAAACAAAACATGGTCGCCATAGTCTGTATCAGATTATCAAACTCAGAAGCATGGATGGTATCCCTGCTTGATCATGTGCATAACAATCCTGGTTTGCATTGTGCAAAAAGGATGACATGACGGTTGCAGCAAAGACTGAACTGGTTCCAGAACTAGGATGTTGAAATGAAAACTGCAATATGGTTGTGTAGGTAGTATGAGTTGTACAGGAATCTGTACTTCTAAAAGTAGGATTTGGCTATATTTTAAGGTTCAGGCTCCCAAGTTCTGGCATGTGACCCTCCTTTGCTATATTTATATGCTTTTTTCAAAACATACATGAATCTGCCTTATACTGAATCGAACCCTTTGTCCATCAAGGTCACTATTGTCTACTCAGGTTGGCAGCAGCTCTCCAGGATATCAGGCAGAGGCCTTTCACATCACCCACTGTGTGGTCCTTTTAACTGAAGGAATGAACCTGCTACCTTCTGCATGCCAAGTAGATGCTATACCACTGAGCTACAACAACCCCCACAAAATGGGAGTTCCCCAGATCCTGTCTGTCCTGGGAATTGACTTTCCTCCAAGTTCTTTGTGAATTGCAGAGAATATGGAAGATCGGTTCATCCTTTGCAATGGGTTTGCAGGAGGCTGAAATTTTGTGAGAGTGGCTTTTCTGCAGAAATCCTGCTGGGAATAAAATAAGATGCACTGCCCCATCTTGGGTCCTGGTAAATTTAGAAGGCTTGGTTGAGGCACAGGAGTGTACTTCAGCTCCTGTATGGTTTGAGAAAAAGCAGGAAGCTGCAGATTCTTTGCACTTGGAAAGACGGGAAAGAGAGGCCATTTCTTGTCTTCTTTGAAGTTGTGCAGAAGATGAAGCCAGACCATGCCTCCTCCTTTCAGGTCCTAGGGGTGGGGATGGGTCCTGTTTCATTTAAGATAGGGCTTCTGTAGAAAATTTTTAATGGTGCTTTAGTCTTGCACAAAAATACTGTCTGATGTGAAACCAGACCTACCCTTTTAGTCTAATAGCCTGTGCACACAACTTGAGGGAAGGCCACTCAAGACTATGTGGTTGGCTAGTATGCTAAACCAAACTTTTTTGACACTTAGTGGCAAAGAAGGAAAAAGCAGTGCTTACAGAATGATAGGGACTGCTTCTGTGCATGCAGCAGAATGAGATGGTAGGAACAGGCATACCACTTCAGGCTGCAGAGAAAGGATTGTGTTTTTGAGTGCCCCCTCACATAAAATGAACTGGCTGCAAAAGACAGCTAGCGTAATCAGAAGATTTTACCCTGCACATTCTATTTTCACTGCTGTTTTACAGAGATGAGCACTTTAAATGTGATCCTTCACCTTCATTTTGTAATGATGCACTTCACTTGATTTTCTCATTTTGTTGTATGGGATGCGGGTCAGTTGTAAGTGCATGACAGGTAACACTGAAAACTGAAAAACAGAACTTGTAACAAATTCATTGGTCCTAGGATGACCCTTACTCTTCTAGTTAACATGCTCTGATGAGAACTTTTAACAGAGGAGAAACCAGATAAGCTACAGCAGCTGGCTTTGAATTAGCTTGTATTTGCTAGTGTGTTGGGCAACATTATACTTCTTACACAATGAAGGGACACTATGAACTGCCTTACAGTTATTTACAGTAGTATCATATCCACCTGTAACATTGTATAGAGGTGATGTGTAAATAAAATGCTAAGCAGTGTTTAAATTATGGGACAATGTACTCAGAAGTAATGTGACTAAGATACTGGTGTACTTCTGAAAGACTGCTTTTTTGAGAGAGGGAGGAGAAAGTTCATTACATACACTTGAAATGTGGCTTAAACAGATTAGGCTTCAATAAAAATTAATATACATAGCGGCATCAGCTTTTGTGGTTCACAGTCTATCTTTTTAGATGCAGTCAGATTTTGAACTAACTTTATGTTCAAGAGACACTGCAGGAAATAGTCTTATTTGGTAGGACCTGTGCTGTAGTTATATATGCTTTAGATTTTAGCTTTAGCATCCAGAGGTGCAAAGGTTCTTCTCTAGATCCAGCATATTGGCTAGTGTAGACCACTGGAAATTAGCAAGAAGTTGAATGTAATTACTGTGGAATTATTTATACTGATCTCAGAAGTGCTTCCTTTTGGTAACTATGATAAATACAGATTGTTCTGGTGTCTATGACATCTGTTAAAGTGGGTAACAAAACCATATTTATAGATAACAGTATTGTAGAAATCTTCAGGAAAGTCGTATATAATGCTGACAATTTTTTTTAAAACTTACAGTCCACCTTTCTCACTGAGACTCAGGGTGGATTACACAGTGCAAATCAGTACAATCTTAAACAAAGCATAATTAGACATGTTATATTAAACAGCCCTACCCCTATTTTACAAGTGCATTGAGCAAAGCCTATGGGGAGGGGTTGTGGCTCTGGTAGAGTATCTGCTTGGCATGCAGAAGGTCCCATGTTCTGCTAAAAGGATTAGGTGGGTAGGTGATGTGGAAGACCTCCACTCAAAACATCCAGGGTTGCCTTACTTTTGGGTAAACACAGTACTTACTGTTGGCACTCATTGTTTCTCAAGTGTCAATTATTTGTATTCTTTTTGAAGAATGTTTTCTAAACTTTGTTCAAGCAACAGAAAGCCTTCTTAAGAATATTGGGAGAGAATATTGTATATCCTGAGCAGAGATGGCTGATGGATTTTCTTCAATATATTCTGTCTTTTAACATATAGATGAATGCAAGCTTGAATGTCCAGATTGTAGTATTTTTCTTTCTCTGTAGCTCTTTTCCAGCCAATATCTGCAGAATCTCGTGAATATGACGATGTTTTGAACATTTTGCATTCAGCTTATTTGGATTGTAATTCAAAAGGCAATTTTGCTTACAAAAAAGCCAGTTTAGTTCATAGTGAACTGTTGGAAAAAGAGGTAAGTCACCATGATTCATTTGTAATGAAATAGTCTAAAATTTGTATATACAAAATCTATAGTATCTGGCTTGCTTTGATTTATGATTATATCCAGAAATATGTTTGTGCCCGTGCCCTTATTTGAATAGAAGTTTATAAGATAATTTGGTTGAACTGTTTATTCAAGTTAAAGGTACCCAGTCATCTTAAGAAACTGGTAATATAGTTTAAAATAATTATATGCTTAATTAAGGCATAATTGCACATAATCTTTCCAAAAAGGAGGCAGTGATTTCTGCTGAATTCCCCCCTTTACCTGCAGACACTCGCTTTGTTTATTGGTGTTCCTCAGTATCTGCTGATCCACAAGAACAAAATTTCAGGATGCCTTATTGACTAAAGCGGGCAGAGGAAGTTAGAAAATCCCAGTTTGCAGATGGCGGGATACACTGTACTGAGGAAGACTTTAATCAGTTTGGTCACAAAATTACAGGTTTCTTGGAGCTTGGGTTCCTTGTTACAGAATTCATATTTCTTCTTTAAAAAGCATTGGCTTTGATTTTAAGCAGCACAAGCAGAGCTATGCAAGAGGAAGGCAATTTCCCTGCCTCCTCCCTCACTACAGCCTTCTCTGTGCCCCCTAGAAATAATTTTCTGGCAGGTCAGTGAATATGAAGGAACAGTGTGGGGGAGCAAACTGGGAGTCTGCAGAAGGAAGGGGAAATTGGCAAAACTCTTCTTCCCCTCCTCTGTAGGCAGGAAATGCTGTTGGGTTACTCTGTACCAGTGGAATGGCACCTTAGGATCCAAAGCATAGAATGTACAAATCTCATGATTATAAAATGTGTTTGGGTTTGTTGTATATATTAATACCTTGTTATCTCAAAAGTTCATAGAGAAACGAAGGGAATTAAAACTAGATGGCCGATCAGAAAAAGAGCTTGCAGAAAGTTATGCGTTTCTGAAGGTTGATCGTGCTCTGGTAAGAATGTCATTTTGATGCATGGAAGAATTCAAGTGTGGTTGCATTGACATTACACACAATCTCTGCTGGCATAATTCTGCTTGATGGAGTTAAGAGACTTAGAAGTGTATGTGATGGAGGACCTGTCAATCTTGGATTCTCTGCACATGATGCTACTCCTTCATTTCTAGCACTGACTGACTGCTAGACTGTGCAAAATCTCATGAATATTGCATGAAGGACCCCAGGATTAAGGGTTTAATCAGGGCAAGCTTTCATTTTGGAAATGGTGACCCTCACTAATGTTCAATGGGCTGGGTTGAGACTGGTGAGAGAGATTTTACTGAGACACAAACAAGACTGGCTTCGCCTCAAACTATTGACTCTTGAAAACTATTATGCAGAAGCCTTCAAACATATAACATTCTAGTATACAGCATGCAGAATTAATCAAATACCTAAATTGAGTGCACTGTAGTTCTATAGAGGGTATATTCTATTTGCTCTGTCAAGACTCATAAAGAGGGTGGTTGGCCCAGAACAACACTGAGCATAGAAATCACCACCAATAAATACCCTTTGCATTCCATAGAATCCAATAGCTGTTAGTTTAGGCCTATGATGAACATCTGACCAACTTGACAAATCTCAGCTCCTCATACACAGTAGGCATTAAATTTGCCTGTAGTTAATGTATCTGTGAGGACAAGAAGCCCCAAACTTCTATGGCGCCTCTCCAAGTGGCAATCTGTATGTTATTGGTGAGTTGGGAAGCTCAGTCTAGACATGTATCATGTCAAGGATATCTAAGGAGCCTGGTAATCTATGTTCAGGCTTAGAGACTGGTACCATGAACTTGGAAAAATATAAAGTTGATTCTGAGACAGAGTGCATCACAGGATCCACTCTTGCTTGGAAAAATATAGCACTTAGCCAGACTGCAAAGCTTTATGAGATGCTAAGCTAAAGAACTAATAGACCAGTGGCCAGAACTAATACCACATGGCTAAGAGAGAACAGGACCCTGTCTCATGTAATAATAAATTCCTTAACACTAGAACTTTCTCAGAAAGACACACACTATCAGGGTCTGTTCTAGAGAACTAAAAACCTTGGGCTCCTGGGTACATGTTCCCAGTTTTCCAAACTTCTTTGGAGTATTTGATAAAGTTTAAGAAAAGAGGAGGCAAGAAGAAAACAAGGCTGCAGCAAGCTTTTGCATAGGGCCTAAAGACTGGGTTAGGGGAGTGTTAGACATTTTCAGGAAGTAAGTGTAGAGGTACTTTTTTCCTGCCACTGGTACACAGTCCTCCTGTGTGAAGGCTTACCCTATGCTTACTTTCTCTGGTTTCTCTGCCTCTGTCACTACTTGTTTCCTCAGACACCTGCGTTTCAGCCTTGAGTCATCAGATTTGTTTTGACTTACTACCTGAGCCATTACTTGTGGTGTTCAGTGATCTCTCATTTCTGCAAGTCCAATGGCATGTGCAGAAAACTTAGGGAAAGGAGGAATGTCTTTGCACTGAACTTTGCTGGAAAAGCCAGCAGAACTTAACTAATTCTGTGTTGTGCAAAAGCTTGTGGAAAGGGATAAGTTATTCCTCCCCTACTTCTTCCACATAGAACTTGGAGTGCTTTCTCTACTGCAAACAGAATTATTACTTTTGTAAATTTTATTTTAAATTTTAAGGGGATATAGAAAGAAAAAAAGGAATAGGGAAAAAAGTGTAGGGAATATAATTACCAAAGACATAATATAAGGGCAATTTGACAGATATTAAGGACATTCCTTTATCGGAATACATGTTTATATAAAAAAATGCATAATAGAGTAACCAATATATAACACGATATATATGATGTAATGGCATAAGAATATATGGCATACTAACTTATAACGAGCTACTCGATCTATTCTACCATTTTCTCATACTATATTATCATTTTGCAAACAGAATTATTGTAGTAAAGCTCCTTAATACCTAATTGCTGCAGTGGCCTTCTGGAAAATCTATGGGAAGAGAGAACCTGCTCTACTTTCCTCCACAGAGAATATGACAAGAGGAATGGAAGATGTGTGTCTTTTTTTTCTTACAAAACTCCTAACAATGGGGCTTGTTTGCTTTAACTTTTTGAGTGAAAACAATAAACAATTTTTTTTAAAAAAAGTGAAATCACTCTCACTCATTACATGTGGCAGGGAAAAGAGTTGCTTTGTTCCTACAAACAGGGCTTTTGCCTAAAGCACAGGGACACTCACCAAATTGGGGTGGTGGTAGACAGTTGGTGCTGGAACCCTGTTTTCTCCCCCTTTCTACCATGTCCCTTTCCCTCTGCTATATCATATGTCCTTCCAGACCTTAAGCACTATGATGTTCCTTCAGAGTCCCCTTCTTGTTTCTGCATCTTTTCTGACCTTTACCCAAACTTCCTTATTCATCTATCATCTCAGCTATTTTGCTCTGGTTTCTGCCTCATATATTTCCTTTATTCAGGGTCTTTTTCTCATGCTTTCTCCTGCTCTTCAAACTTACTTCTGCCGTTAGGGTCTATCTGAAATTTTAATCCCAGCCAAGCTTTCAACATTCTACACTTTCAAAGAAACTGAACAACATACAATATGACACCTGTGTTTCCTAAGCAGTTAGAATGTTCCATGCTACAGAGTTCATGTTAATCCTCGCGAGTTCAATACATATGAAGGATCGCTTTCTCCCATATTGTTCAGCCCACCAGGTAACATCTGCATCACAAACCATGATGTCTGTTCCCCACTCTCACAGGTGAAGTGGGTGGTAATCAGAGACAGGACTTTTCAGTAGAAGCACATTGGCCATGAAATGGCCTTCCCATTTAGGCTCGCTTGGCTGCCTACGTAACTCTTTTAGGGGCCAGGCCTGAAATTTCTGGAAACTGGTAGACATTCTAAGTTGCTTAATTATTGATGTTTTTATGCTCTGGTTATTTTATGTTCAATTAAGAATTTTTAATGTGTTTATGTTTTATTGTGTTTTATTTTATAAGCTACTTTGGACAAATTTCCCTGAGAGGGGGGAATAAGTAAATAAATTTAAATGCAACTGAAAGCTGGTTTTCATGTCTAGCATCAAACATTGACATAGCATTTAATTTCAGGTGCAAAACATATGTGAAAATGGCTTGCGGGTGGGCCATTCCAAAATGACAGTTCTTGGCAGTCCTTCTATGGGTAATTATCTCTCTTCTCTGTCATTTGGATTTATTGCTTATAGAATAATAGAGAGCTGACTCATTTTTTAGTCAATAATGTCAGACACTGACTAAAAACAAGTCCGCTGTCATCAGATTTTCAGCCCCTTTCCACCAGCATTGCAATAGCCTCTTACTTCTTATGTGCAGTTAAATTTTTTGTAGTATAGCTGATCTTCTGGTGCTCTTACTGCAGCTGCCCTGGTTTGTCACCTTTATTCAATAGATATGCAGCTAAACAGACAATAGTTGACACATATGTCTGCAGCAACAATTTCATATTTTTAAGTGTAATATGATTTGACTTACTGAAATTTAAAGTTGGTATTTCTTGTGGTGGTATTGTTTTGTTGGCATCTGTGTTCCAAAATTAGGGGGGATTTTAAACTTTTGAGTGCTTTTGTAAAAGTAAAGATTGATCTTTGTCTTCAGGTTTTGTATTTATAGTGCCTTTTATGTTGAGGAGTGGGGTCAGTAGTTTTAATGGGAATGTGTAAAATTTTGAATATACTTTTTATGGCATTGTATATCTTATGGCAGTGTTTTTTATTTTGCACATAGTTCTGATGTCTGAATACTTTTGATAAATGCTGTTAATTTTGTTCTCTTCATATATTCTAGGCATATATCTTTCTAGGTATGCTGATTTGTTGCAAGCTAATACTCTAGATCCTAGAGCAACTGGTGATGTGATTATTTTTAAAGTAATAAAGGTAAGCTTGTATGTTTAGTTCTTATTCTTGGTGTTTTATTCCTTTTTCTTGTTGCAAAAATTTATGTTAATATGCCAATTCAGCTTGACATGAGACACTTCTAAGAGATCTATTTTTGTATAAATAATTGAAATCAAAGTGAATTAAAACCTAAATTTGTTACTAAGGTGTACCTAGACATAGCATATGACAGCAATTAGTTGTGTAGGCACAGTCCATCATTCCACTTTCTGTAGTGGCCAACTAGATTCTTTTGAGAAACCAGTGACAGGCAAGGTAGCAAGGCTTACACCATTTTGAGAGCTAACATTTACCTTTACGTTAAAAGTATGTGGCTTGAGCAAGTAGATATTAGTATGACAAGTTATGTCCAGCACTCAGTATAGCAAATTATTTTCAGTAGATATGCCTAGTGAGCATATGAGAAAAACAGGATGTAGTAACAGTGGGCCAAAAAGTCCCAGACCGAGCAAAAGTCTGGCAGTGAGGATAAAGTTGTCTGTGTAAAAGATCTGTTTGGGGACTGGGAAGTCCCTTGTAAGAGGTTAAAAAGTGCTTATAAGGAAAAGCTATATGTCTGCTTGGCAAAGATATTCCTTAATAGGCAAAAAGGAAATCATGGACTTATGTCATGGTAGACATTTGTGCATGTCTAAAAGTTGTTTACTTCAGTGTATAAAGTGTGACTGCTGAAGTAAGTATAGTGTGCTTCTTGAGTCTTTGCCACCTGGAGTCCCCTTTATTGCAATAGAGTTCTGTCTGCTCCTGGAGTCTCCCTGTTGTGTCCTTCATTGGGCACTGGCACACAAGGCCCAATTGGGTAACACCAACAAGCATTGCATAAAGGGCACAGCTGCCCCAAGAAAAGTGGCATTCCGCAGTACCCAGCCTTTGCATATGGAGGTTGCATTCCAGTCTTTGACCATCCTCTTCTTCATCAGCCCTGTAGTACCTGTTTTCAATGTATTAAACAGATATTCATGTAACTCGTTGGCCTCAGACTGTGTGATTCCAATTTGGCCAAGGGGTCACACAGGGCACAGATTTGTGCATCACCTATAATCCCCTTTAAGATTCTAAGAAACTTGCTCTTGGAACCATCAGGACATATTTTACTTAATTCTTTATCAATCAGCATACATATGCATTCAAGATTAACATACCATCTAGTGTATGACATGGAAAGCACTGTTTCCAGGGTCAGGTCTTGGTTTCCAAAGTACAGGTCAAAGCCTTGCCTCAGATCAAGCACTGAAGTTGGTTCTTCTAGGAGCCACTTCACACATTACGATTTTCCTACAGAGATATTTTTCTGTATAGGAAAATGTGTCTGTACCATTCTTCGGTCAAGGGTATTACAATAGCTGCGCTCCCCTGCTACAACCTCCAAACAAGCTCAAGGTCCATAGTGGTTGAAGTGTAGACTTTCAACAGTGCTTGTATTGTGATTAGAGGAAAGATTTTTAACTCACACATCACTGATCGTTTGAGTAGGCAAATTAAGAGGTCTCCATTACAGCAGCTAAGTCTATCCATAAACTTGTCACTTATGGGAGAGAAGATGTTATAACAAAGAGTGTTCTCGTCCAGGTGGAGAGTTCAGAAGGTGAGAGGTGAAATACCTGAGAGGCAGAGAAAGAGGTTAAGCTGCTGAAGGAACACCACCAAGATGAAGCCTGTTTGTGCACATGCCTCTTTTTGTCCTCTTCTCAGTTTTTGATGCCTTGAACAGTTCCTGCCAACTCTCCAGACTTTTCTCCCTTCTTTCCAGCTACTACTGTAAAATTATTAGTTGCCAGACAGATTTTTCTCCCTCTTATTGTTGCAAAGAGATGGAAGGTAAGAATGTGAGAAGTTGGCAAGGAGGATGAGGCGAAAATGAATGATGCGAAGGGCAGGAGTAGCCTTTATAGATTGTCCTGTGACCCACTGTCAGAGACTTTGTAACCTACTTTGGGGTCCTGACGCACAGGATGAGGAACACTTTTTTAGAGTATCTGGAGTTAGTCAAGTTTACAAGCACTGAAGTTTGTTGGGAGTGGAGAGATGGCATGAGTTTTTTTTGCCTTATGTATTGTACCTTCTTCTTTTCTAATAGTCCTTCTTTGCCATTTAGGGAAGAATGAAAACCATATGTGATACCCTGGGGGTAAAACCAATGGACTCAACTTCTAAAAGTGCATTAGATCCAACACCAAAGCACGAATGCCATGTTTTAAAGAATGCAAACAAAATTAATTCTGTACTATCTTATAGAGCATATGAGCGTTCACAGGTAAGAGTGTTACTTGAGCACAGATGCACATAAGTATTGTCAAGCAATTCAAGTCAGCTTTTTTAGTTTTTATGTAATATAAGTGAAAAAGCTCTAATATGGCTTTTAAATCTAAATCATTGAATGTTCCTTAATATGAGTAACGAAATTAAAAAGGAGCAAGTTCCTAATTTTTTTGTAGAGATTTGTTTTGAAAGTTGCTTTTTGAGCATAATATTTTTTAATCATGTTAGGATTCTCATACTGTTTGGCATAGTTGCAGTGTGTTTATATCTTAATTTCAAATGAAGAATTTCTGAATACTTGTGATAGAAGCAGCTGAACTTTTACTGAACATTTATTTTGAATTTGTTTCTAGTATTATTTCTATGAATATGGCTTTGATGAGATCCGGCAAAGACCAAGGCATGTATGTCCATATGCTGTTGTTTCATTTTCTTACAAGGATGAGAAGGTTCCAAAGTATTTGCCTCTTTCAAGGTAAGCTAAGAGTATTAGATACATCTTTAAAAGTAGTATTTAGTGTGAAAGACTTCAGTTCTAAAATTGTCAGTTTACTGTTACTTGTTAGTCATGTTCCTTTGTGCATAGTATTCTTAATAAAGAATTAGAAATGGAAGTGTCCCTTAGAAGTTGCTCCTCATGCTGTGCTCAGTGCTAATAATTTGTTAAGCCTGTACTTTTATGTATCATTTTATCCATATACTGCCCTATGGATTAATTTACCTTTGTTATAACCTGCATAAACTGAATTAAGGTGCAGCTTACAAGTTATTTGACATCAAATTGGGATATCTACCACCAGCTTCCTAGATAGCCTTAGGAAATATATTATTTTAGCTTTGGTTTCCATTATTGAGTGTAAGAGTAGCAGTTGCCTTTTTGAGTGGTCGTCAGACAATATGTTGCATTCTTCAGTTGTTTAAGCTTCCATGAGTCAAGAGATCACTTCACCAGATGCAAATAGGAATGAAGATCCATCAGCCCTGACCTGATGTATCATCATTTTATTTACATCTTGACAAAAGTGAGCATTGACTCACAAAAGTTTATACCCTAGAAAATCTTTTTGGTCTTCAAGAGGGAATTAGATAAAGCATGGACGACTTCAAGAGGGAATTAGATAAACATATGGAGCAGAGGTCCATCAGTGGCTATTAGCCACACGGTATAGATAGGAACTCTCTGTCTGGGGCAAGTGATGCACTGTATTCTTGGTGCTTGGGGGGGGGGGCAACAGTGGGAGGGCTTCCAGTGTCCTGGCCCCACTGGTGGACCTCCTGAGGGCACCAGGTGTTTTTGGCCACTGTGTGAGAGAGTATTGGACTGGATGGGCCACTGGCCTGATCCAATGTTGGCTTCTCTTATGTTCTTATGTTCAACGTGCTACTGGACTCAGTTCATTCTACTTGTCTGCTGCCCATGATTCTGTCCTTAACACAGATGAGGTCATAACTCTGGCTCTTCCTGTCATGTGACTCCCACATACTTGCAGCTTATTGGGGCCCATGTTGCCTCTTAGGGGTCAAAGGTGGGTTTCAGGTCCAGAAAAGTGAAAGATCAGAGGCTTATTTCATAGAATTTTGTAACAGCTGTTAACCATTGTCAGTTCTGCTAGTAGTTCTTCGGATCAGGCCTTGAGCATCTGGTGCAAAGAGCCATATTATGAGCTAGAAATCCATCAGAGATGGAATGTTGCTTCGCTGTTCAGTATTAGACAGTGTACAAAGACCTTCAATCTGTGAGGAAATTGCTTCAGTAAGGGCTGGAAGCTCAAAACCTTGTGCCATCTACATTAGATTACTGGACTGCTCTCTGCATAGGCTTCCCCTGAAGTCTGTCTGGAAACTAAATTTGGTACAGAATGCTGCGGTCAGAATGTTGACTGGAGTGGGTTGTAGAGACCACATTGCTCTAGTCTTGTTCTATGTACACTGAGGCCCCATTCAGAGTGCCCTATATAGCTTGGAGCCACCTACTTGCATGTGAACCTACCCTTCCACAACTTGGGTCATCTTCAGAGGCCCTGCTTAGGGTGAGCAACCCCAGAAAGGGCCTTCTTGATCATGGTGCCAAAACTTTGGCACTCCTTCCCCAGGGAGATTCGTCTCCCTCTATTGTTGTCTTCTACCAGTGGGTGAAGACTTTTTGCTTTATTTTGCATTTGCTCATTAACTTTTATTAGCAGCCTTCCCTGCTTGTGTGTTTTTATGTGTTTTATTTAATTGTTTTAGATATTTTATATATCTTTGTATTTTAAATGTTTTTATTGTTTGAAGTGTAATGTTTGCTGTCTTGGGACCCTGAATTGTGTTTAAAGGAGGCTTAGAAACATTTAAAGTAAATAATTGTGCTAATTTGGTACCTAGAACTGGATCTCATAACTAGGGATGTAAATTCTGTTTAATAAAGCAACCATTTAAACATTAACAGGCTCATGATTTAGCCTACGTATCTTCTTACATATTATTAGCTCTCCTACTTGTTTTTGTTAAGAAAAATTATCATTATCATATTCTGGTATCTTGTGGTCAGCCAATTAACAGTAAGACAAGCTTTGGAAAATGCACACTCCATAGGTACAGATGTTGCTGAAATGTAAGCAAAAAATGTTCACAGCAATGTATAAATGGCAAACAGATCCTTGTCACTTAATTGTTTCAATTGTAATATTTTACATCCTTCTCATGGCATGTTTAGAGCTTCAAATGAATACAATTAGATGCATCTAACACCTTTGAAATAACTTTTACAAGGAGAAGACTGTTCACGGGCTTTGGAGCCATTTTCCTTGCCTGTCTATCGTAGCAACAGCAATTAACCAGTCATACTGGGAAGAAAGGTTTCACAATCTGCCTCCTCAAATGGGTAGCTTCCAGTGGTTATTTTAGGAGAAAACTGTAACTAGTTCCTCAAATAGTTTGAAGATCTTGCTCTGTCTGTTTCTGAAGTCAAAGTATTATAAGAACTTTTGCGTTGTTCAAGATGGCTGGGTGCAGCATTTATGATATGCTAGAACAGGGGTGGGTAAACTTGCTCAGCGTAAGAGCCACCTAGAACAGGGGTGACCAGACTTGCTTAACATAAGAGCCACATAGAATAAACATCAGATGTTTGAGAGCCACAAGACATGAACAAATATTACCTGCTTTTATTGGAAAATAAGCAAATTTGCTTTTTATTAACATTAAATGAGATTGCCAAAAATAATAACAAAAGGGGTAAAAGCAGATGTTGATAATGATATTAATTTGTCCAATGATATTTGTTTGCTAATGATATTTAGCTTCCCCAGCCGCCCTGCTGGGAGCCACATAATATATGTGAAAGAGCCGCATGCAGCTCCCGAGGCACAGTTTGCCCACTCCTGTGCTAGAAAGATAAGTGACAGAGGGAGCCCACTTCGGGATTCTTCAAACTGACAGATGAATACAAGGGCTCAGCCTTCAAAATCCTTAGTCATCTTTTCCTCCTCTCAGAAAAGTTGCTGAATTCTGTGTGTCAGAGTAAAAGGGCTACAGCTGGTCATCTGTTGAGAGTTCTTTGCCCAGGTGACTTCATTGCCTGGGGAGCATGTTTTGTCAGTACCTGAGAGTATCACTGTCAGTGGCCTTTTTCATTAAAAGTCACAGAAGCCATTCCTTTTTGGAACTGATCTGGAACACTGTAAACATCAACACTTGGCTAACTGGAAATTATTCTTAGCCACATTCCTGATAACATGTAGTGAATATTTACAAGCTTGTGTTAACTCAGAATTCAGCATTGTTGCTCAGTTTACAAATCGAAGGCAACTTAATAATTGGATGGTGAATCATAAATCAGATAGGACAGCAAATGGCTGCGGGGATACTTTTGGGTTACATATGTGATACTGTGAGCATGCTTTCTGTTTTAAGGGTTTGCCAGGTTTTTTGGGGGGACGACGACAATATAGCGCTAAGGAATCCAGCCTTGTTGTGCTTTGAATTGTGCTCAGAAACTGCTTAAAATTCTAAATAGTCCATGTCCAGGGTACCCAGACTTCCTTCTGTCCTACGAACATACAAATTTTAGCATCTTCAGTGGAGACTTTATTACATATATTTTCACTGTCTTAAATATGACAAAACCCTTTCAACAGTAGCTGCAAAACAGTAGAATTCCCTACGGCCAAACTGGATGAGATGGGTGTCCCATGAGACGTGCCTCCACTTTAAGAAATTAGTTCCTATTCAGTGTTCCCTCTAAGCTGAGTTAGTGTGAGCTAGCTCACAGTTTTTTAGCCTCTGGCTCTCACATTTTTGTCTGAACTCAGGAAGGATGGCTGCAGAGCAAACTGGTTTATGCAGTAGCCAAATTGCTCACTCACAACTTCAATGCCAGTAGATCACAAAGTAGAATTTTTGCTCACAAGACTCCACAGCGTAGAGACAGCATTGTTCCTACCCAGAAACTCCTTTAAATAAACTGCTGTGGGGCTCAATTCTGGTCAGTTGCACGGGGGAAGGGGGATCTGTTTTCCCAGTGCCAGTTTTCTGACTTGAAAGGATGCAGGGGCAGAGATATGGGCAAATAAGGCCCCCGGTGCTCTTTTGGGTTGAAAAACCAGCAGAAGGAAAATTCTACTCTTTCCCCACCATAACATGGTGGTCCTGATTAGAATTGGGCCCCCATGACACAGTTTAAAGAAGTTGTCAAGTGGGCACTTGGTCTTTAAATTGGTGTCCTGCCCTCAGGGCAAACTTGGAGATACCCATCTTGAATAGTTTGACCCTTCAAATGGCAAGTAAAGACTGTTCTGGAGAGTATTTAGGTTGTTTTTGTTTTTTTGCTCCTGATTTTTATTGGGCTTTTTGTATTTCTAGGTTATGTTACATTCTTTTATTTAATCCTGATTTTTCTCAGGTGTCTTATTAGTTTTGAGTTTAATGGTGTTTGCTGTTTTGTAAATATAAGCCACCTTGCAGCTGTTATTGTTGCTGTTCTGTAAACATAAGCCACCTTGTAGCTTTGGTGAATGATGGAATGTAAATATTTTAATCAATCTATAAAGACCATAAAACAGTAACCTACATGAGAGAACTACTTCTGGCTTTTGATTTTAACTGTACCTATTTCCTTTGTAGATTAAAGATTTCTGGCATGGATAAGGCAGGTAAGAACACAACAAACGAAATTGTATGTCTTTAGTGTATTAGGACAGAGGGTATGTAATTGAGCTATTCGAGGACAGTTGGTTGTTTGAAAAGAATAGGGGTGAGACTGCATAGCTACAGAATTTAACTATTTCAACTAAATGTGCATGCACCTAGGAGCTCAGGACTGTTGCACTGAGAGCCTTTTGTGTACGCCTAGTTTTTGGTGCAGGCTTGGTTTCCTTGGCTTTCAAATGTTGTGCGTCAAGGAATGTTTCGTTATATAGCTACTGTCTCATCTAAGAAGAACAGAACCAAAGAGGGGGAAAAAACCTTAATCTAATAAAATTGAATCAAGAACTGAAAAGGGAAGAAAAAAACATGGTGGAAGGACAGTAGTTAAAACATCATATAAACTTATTAGAAGTAAAAATACATGTATTTATTTTGAGAAGTAAAAAAACATATAAAGGCCCAATGAAAGCCTCATTAAGAAGAGGAGGAGATTGGATTTATATCCCGCCCTCCACTCACTTGGAGTCTCAGAGCGGCTTACAAACTCCTTTCCCTTCCCCTCCCCACAACAGACACCCTGTGAGGTAGGTGGGGCTGAGAGAGTTCTGAGACAACTATCCTTGAGAGAACAGCTGGTACAGAGCTATGGCTTGCCCAAGGTCATCCAGCAGGTGCAAGTGGAGGAGTGGGGAATCAAACCCGGTTCTCCCAGATTGAGTCTGCGCACTTAACCACTACACCAAACATGTACGCAAGGAACAGTATTATGACCTAGCATGTTTTGGCACAATCAGGCCTTCTTCGGAGGTCAAACAATATTAGGTACATCAAAATGGGCAGTTGTGTTTGTGTGAAGCAAAAGAACAAAGTTAAGAGTCCACCTTTAAGGCCCACAAAGTTTTATTCAAGGTGTGAGCTTTCGTGTGCACGCACACTTCGTCAGCCGATGAAATGGAATTACAGATCATACTTGTATATATACAAGGTGGCTTGTCAAATTAGCACGCAAAATAGTGAAATGTTTTTCAACAGATAAAAACCAGAAACTAAGCTTGTCATTCTTATCTGTTTTGGTTCAACTGGGCGGAAAAAAAACATTGGTAATGTGTCAGAACAGGAGATTGATGTAAATTGTGAGAATTCAGTCATTTGATCCTGCTTTTTAGCATGGAGGCAAACTTTAAACTGCTTTGTAGAGTATTTTTCTTGTCCTCAGAATAGAGAATTACATATAAATCTACCATTCCAAATTACATTACATATTCAATTATATTCTTAATTCTTAAGAGTAGTAAACTGAGATGTTTTTAAAGTAACATTTTGCTTCACTGCAACTTTGTTGGTCTTAAAGGTGTCACTGGATTCTAACTTTGTTCTAATGTGAGGTACATATAAGCACATGTTATACAGAAATAATGAAGAATATGTCAGTACTGGACCAAAAAAGGAATGCTGGTGAATAAAGAGAAAAAAGGGGTTTTAGTTGTTATAAAATATAATATGATGAATTTTGCTTATAATGTGGTTGCAAATCCCCATGATACATATTTCAAAACAAAATCAACAGACACAAGACTGGAATGTTTATGATGCCTCTTAAGATTAAATCCTCTGTCCAGTGCATATACACAGGTGGTAAATGGTGTCACTTTAGTGTATCTAAAACATAAGAAAAAATATCTACAAAAATAATGTAGGTAAAATGTAAATGCAAAAACTAAAACATCAATTGTGTAAAAAATTTTTTACCTTCCAATTGTGGTCCAGAAAGCAGCGGTGTAACCAATTAAGAAGAGCCAAAATGTCCTCAATAGGAAGCAGTGCTATTAGAAAGGTGTAGTTAGTTTATATAGTCTGGTACTGAATGATAATACATGATAATGGTCACATGGTCACACACTATCAGTGTGACAATCCCTCAGTATATTCAAACACCAGGACACTATAATGAAGGACCAACCAAATAAATGAAGAACAATAAAAAATGTATACAGTAAGCCAATCAGCCTGTTCATTCAAACCGTACAGAGTTAAAGACTTGAGGGCATGGATCTTTAGTGTTTCTCTGGCATCAAATGCTGAGTCATCTGAAGATTACAAGCCCAAACCTGTTCCAAGGCTAAGAAGCAAAGGTCTCTGTCCCTGTGGCCAGCAGCAATAAAATGATGATCAAGGGGTTTTTCCCCCTCTTCATTTGAAAGCAACGTCTGTGTTCACCAATTCTGATTTTAATTGGTCTTGATATACACCTGACATAAATAAGATATACACCTGACATAAATTTGCATAAAAATGCATATATAAGATTTTTGGAATTACAGTTGAAAAAAGCTCTGATAAAGTATTTTTTGATGAGATGAATCACGATAGAAGTCCGTACATGACATCAAACAAAAGACTGAACACAATCCACATGGAAAACGAAAACTTTGACTCGAGTGAGCAATATTATTAGAAAACATTGGCACTTACTTGCTAATATTCCTAAATGTGAGTCTATCCCTATGTCTATCCCTATTTCTGCCTATCATAGATCTAAAAATGTGAGAGATACACTTTTCAGAAGTAGTTTAAAATCCTCTCCTGCCATGTAGGGGGAATGGATGGTAGGAGTATACCAGCTGGCAATTTTCCATGTGGGTTGTGTTTAGTCTGTTGTTTGATGTTACATACAGACTTCTGTTATGAATTCATCTCATCAAAAAAAGTACTTTACAAAAGTTACAAAGGTAACACCATTTACTACCTGTGCATATGCACTGGGCAGAGGATTTAATCTTAAGAGGCATCATAAACATTCCTGTCCTGTGTCTATTGATTTCATTTTGGAAGTAAATGCAGGCTGGGAAAGTACAGGGCAGGCATGGAAGTGTGCCTGGGCTCCTTGCCTGCCCCTCTCCAGTTGCCCCGCAGCTGTGGGGCTCCTGGAGAAGCGCAGGCAGGGAGCCCAGGCATGTTTAGATGCCTTTTTTTAACATGCCTTCTATTTTTCTTTCCTCCCCCCCCCCAGCGGTGGAGAAGCTCGGGGGGGGGGGAGGCATGGAAGCATGCCTGGGCTCCTTGCCTGCCCCTCTCCAGTTGCCCTGCAGTCTCTGCCTTTCTTTCCCTTCCCGCAGGTGTGTGTGGGGGGACTAGGGAAGCAAAGGGCACATGCCTGGGCTCCCTGCCTTCCATTTTCTAGCTACCCTGGTCAGCTAGAGAGGGGAAGGCAGAGAGAAGAGGCTTTCCCTTGTCAGTTTCACTCCCCTGGCGGGTCTGCTCTTAGGTTTAAATAGCTTAAACCTAATAGCTGACTCGCGGGGAGTGAAATTGACAATGAAAGCTGAACCAGCTTCCAGAAGGGAAGACGGCATTTTTACATGCCTTCCCTCCTGTCGGGTATATCAGATATACCTGAAGCCGACAAATACCGACTTTTTTTTTTTTGCACATTCCTATTCCATTTTTTGATTCATACTTTTCATGTTCCATATACCTGTTGAGCAGCTTTGGACTTTCCTTTTGCATCCATTCACATCAACGTCTTTTTGGCTCTAATCCAGTTGCATCATTAATAATAGCGCTACTTGTACTTAATGTTCCCTCTAAGCTCCACAATGTTGTGAGCAAAAATTCTAACTTGTGAGCGAAAAAAGCTAGTAGCATTAAAGTTGTGAGCAAGTCTACATTTGATTATCACATAAATTAGTTTTTAAGATTATTTCCATAAGCTTGTAAAAAGCTCAGCATGAATTCTTTTAAACTATATTTTAAGAATAATATAAATGTTTTAAAAGAAAATCAGAATCCAGTCAAATTTAATTGCAGAACATGTCCTCTGTGAGGTTAGACCAGGCCTCCAGAGAACAGGTCTACTCCACCCTTTCCACAGTATTGGTAGACCTGACCTCAGACTGTTGCCCTGCACTGTGCCTTAGAAAACATACCAGCACTGGGGGGGGGGGGGGGCTCTTGCAGTCTACTTTGCATTTTTTTAGTGAAATATGACAAACTACAGGTCAAATATAACAGAGGTGGAACAATCTCTGTCAGAACCCATCCTAACCTAACAAACAGGAAGCTGCTTAAATGTTATCAACCTGCCCAAACTATGTATTTATTCAGATATTTATATCCCACTTTTCCTGTGACTCAAGGCAGCTTACAGATCATACTGAAAAGCATAACCGGGGGTGGGGGGGACTCTATTTTTCCAGCTCCATTATAACCTATTGGGACCATTATAGTCAATAGGACCCATAGGCTATTATGGAGAATCACTCTGGGGGTATCTGGTGCTCTGGGGTGTGTTTTTTGAGGTAGAGGCAGTAAATTTTCAACATAGCTTCTGGTGTTGCTCCTCAAAAAAAACCCCCCAAGTTTCAAAAAGATTGGACCAGGGGGTCCAGTTCTTTGGGTCCCAGAAGGAGGTGCCCCCATCTCCCATCGTTTCCAGTGTAGGGGGAAATGCCTTAGTATGAGCAGAGGCTTAAATTCCCTGAGCTGGAGCTAAAATTTTGTGTACCAGTGCCCCTTAGCGCAGTTTAGAGGGAACTCTGCTTGTACTTATCCGTTGCTCTTCCCCTGTAGTTGACTGAGTGCTATCCAACTTGGGGAGTCCTGTCTTCCAGGAGTGTGTATATATATATATATATATTATTTTGGATTGTATCATCATAGGGTTTTCAAGGTATGAGATAATCAGAAGTGGTTTACCATTGCTGCTGCTTTCTGTGCAGTACTGATGACAGTTAGCTGAAGTGTCCCTGCCATTGTCTATAACAGATCCTCTGCCAGTGTCACCTACTACTACTGCTGCTACCCAGTAGCTGCCCTTCAAAGATTCCTCCATTTCCCCCATCACCATTGGAACTATCCTTTCTTTTCTGCCGGTGTGGCCATTGATTCCTGAAGGGAGGGAGGCATCTTAGTCTGGTGTCTCGGCTGTGACCATTCTGTCTTAAGTAACTCTACTAAACTCCTTACAATATTGCTGTCAGCTTCGCTGACAAATATAACCCCCTTCACCGTGTTAAAGTGTGCATCCAAGAGGGAGTCTCTTTATATTTTGCCATGTGTTTTCATATTCTTTGCTGCAGGGAGCTTCTTCCAGAACTTGTATTTTTACTTTGGTGCATCTTTCTGGCAGTAGAGCCAAGCTAATAGGAAAGATAAAATTTCCTACTGAATATATTAGAAAATTTATGGGACACACATTCTTGTCTTTCACTCACTAAGGCTGCACTCAGATGTTACATTAAATGGACATTACAATTAACATGGTGCACAAATTTAGGTTGTTCCTGTCCTTGTGTACATCACTGCCATCTTATTTCAGTGAATGAATCCTGCAGTAATAGTTATAAAAGTCCAGTTACCTGCTGCATACAAATGCAAGCTTCCTGCGTTAATCCAAGTTAGAATTCTAGCATGTGTAAAGAAAAGTAATCCATTCTTAGGATTCTAGAGAGTTTAGGGGGTGGGCAGAACAACTAACTGTAGTTTACCTGGACATGTGCATTTTTATGTTGTGGAAACTGGAGTTGGTTTATCCCAGGATTCTTTCACAATGTTCTGGATAAGGAGGGAGGAGCTAAGAGGGAGGCGTGAGCAAAATCAACTGGGGTTATGAAAATACTGATTTATTGTGATGTGTGGATGCAGTCTTTGTGTACATGTGTACCACAGCAATGTAAGAAGTCTGTGATATTATATTTGAGTGCCAGTTATAACTTCTTGGAATCTGTCACAATATTCTACAGAGAACCAGTAAAATGTCATTCTGGACTGGGAAGAGTTGTGTGCTGCTAGGATATCCTAAGCCCTTCAGGTTCTATCCATCAATGCATTTTTAATAATATCTAGAATAAAATTGCATTTTAACTTTGAAGATAATTACTTACGCTTGAAAATATCCTTTCAAGAGCATGATTGACCTGTAATTGACTTGGGGCCTACATTCAGCCAATCAGTCCTTTCTCTTTGTATCTCCCTGTCTATTTGAAAGCAAAAAGAATTTTGAAAGCACTTTCTATAGTAAAAAAGTATTTCAGGGGGATCATTTTTGTTCTTGATGCAGATAAGGCAGTTTACACCTTGTGGAAGGGGCAGCTTTTAAACAGAGGGACACTCGTATGCCATGTTGCTTTGAAGTCAGAAACACGTCCTCTGCTTCCCTGCAAACTGTAAGTATCATGATTTTAGAACTAGAGATCTGAATGTTAGACCAGATGTATACATGAGAAAAACAAACCTATGTTCTACTGGCAATAAATTTGTTTATAGTTTTTTTATGCATAGTTGCAAAAACTGTTTTTCAGCTTACAGATCTTAATATCTTGAACAAGGGATATCTTAAATATATTTAATGTTTAATCTCTAGTCCTGAAAAACTTGATGTTGATATGGTTATGAGTATTGAAGATCTGACAAGGAAGATCTCGCCGAAAGTGTTTTATAAAGAAACCTATTCAGGAGAAAAGGAAGGTAAGACTTTTTTTAGCCTGTGTACATCTTCACTCATTTTGTGTCATAGCATGGTAAACAGTTTAATGATTGGATTGCTTTTCTCCTCAGAATTCAGGAGTGGACTGTACTGTAGTCTTTATGAAGTTGTGGAGAAGACTAGATCGGGAAGTAATTTGGAAGGTTTGCTTCAAAAGCTAGAGAAAGAGAAACTAGTGAGTAGCTGTTCTCCTGGAATATGTTTTTGTTAAGGTCTAAAAGTCATATGCAAAATAGATCATAAGCCAAGACACAGTAAATATGTTGAACAAATAACAGCAAAAAAATCTTACATCATAGGGGAAAAGTTGAATGAAGTAATGTCAGTACTATACTAAAAATTCATAAACCAAATAAAAACTTGGTATGTATGAGAATTTTTTTTTAACTCTTAAACATTTTATCAGTGGGTCTGGTCAATTGTTACCTTTTCATTTTTGCTGTCTCAGGATTTTGGCAGTTGGCACAAATTTCCAGTGTTTTGGGATGAATTGGATGGATCTTTTTTTCTCTAAGTAACTTAGCAAAACTTAGCAGACTGAGATACCTGCTGAACAACATGCACAGTATTTTCCCAAAAGGTTTGAACTACTGTGTAGTTTCTTCCTTTGATTTTTGTTTAAAAAATGAAATGACTACAAAAATAACTTGGAAATAGCTTCAAAGGTGCTACTGACCGTATATTTTTTAAAAATTGAACTAGTCAGAATTATTTCTCAAAGTGAAGCCTGTTGTTTTGTGACTGTGATTCTACCAAATTTTATTTTCTTCATTTTCATTCTGCTCACCTTCCAAACAGCTCAAAACACATCAGTCCTCTCTCCTCCATTTTATTCTCACAGACTTCTTCAGAGTGTGCTAGGCTGAGAGTGGGTGACTGGCCCAAGGTTGCCCTGCAAGCTTCATAGTGCACTGGGATCTTCGAGTGGTCTCTGTTCAGTCCCACACATGGGTACAGTGCCTGTACTGAACCCAGATCTCAGAATTGCAGAGCTTTCCTCAGCTGTTTGGCATGCTTTCTCCTCAAGCTCTAGGGAGCAGGCATGCTCTGCGCATGCTCGGAGCTGAGGAGAAGGTGCGTCCCACTCAGTTCCCCTTTGACCGCCGCATGAACCAGACCTCTTCTGTCTTCTTTCCTTGGTCGTTTCTCTCCTTGGCTTATCTTCTCACCTTCTCTTGTTCATTTTGTTTCTCTGTCATCTTTTCTCCTGTAAAACAAAATTTAAAAAGGAGATCCTCTGAGTTTGTCTCCATCTTTGCCTTCCCCCTTTCTTCCTCCCTTTCCTTCCCTCTGTGGAGGTCTGTGACGACAATGTATGGGAGATGCTGAATTTTTTAAACAGTGCCAATCTTGTGAAGCTAAGCTCCTGTCTACCGATGGTCACCGACTCTGCCTTCTCTGTCTTGGTGAGGCACACCGGATAGAATCTTGTCCTTCCTGCGCTAAGTTCACGAAGCAAGTGAGAAAAAAACTGACTCTGGCTCTGTAGCCTCCTTATTGAATCCTTTCTAGCTCCGCCAATGTCTTCATTGGCTTGTTCTATAGCATCTCCATCTCCTCAGCCCCAACACGACACTCTGGTACTGAAGGCCCTGGAAACGAAGTCTTTGGATCTGACCAAGAAGAAGAAATTGGAAAAGTCTGTTAAGTGTCCAACTGATTCTCCTGGTGCTGTGCATACTCATAAAAAGGCCAGGCCAACCCAGGTGCCAACATCTATCTCGGTTGGGCCTCTGGTTATTTCATGGCTTTCCACAGCTACTCCAACAGTACAACTATCCACCTCGACTGCTGTGATACAGGCAATGTCTTTACTGCAGCCTCCGTCCTCTAAGCCGGCTTCTACGGTCTCTCAGCAGATCCCGCCAGGCCAGGCAGTTATACTGATCTCATCCTAGTCATCTCCAGTGCATTCCTGTTACCTTCTGAACACCGTAGGCTGCTTGAACAACAGTGGCTTCAGCATGACCCACCTGCCCACCCTTAGAATGTGCCTCAGTACTGATATCAGTCTCAATCCTAGTGCCCACGTTCACCAAACTGGCATAGATCTTGTTGTTCACGGTTCCCTTCTCGCCGTTGAAGCCGAGGTCGCTACTCTTCGAATTCTCTGATCTCAAGACATTCTTGGTCCCGGTGCTCTTGTTGGTCCCAACTTGTTATTCTAGAGATTGCTCTAGGTCATTGTCTTCCTACTATCCGGACTATCCTGCTTGGGACCATTGTTGCACTCGGTCTTGATCCCGATGCGTCTCAGTCTCCCGACATTTATCACCGTGCACCAACAGGCCTTTCCCACTCGCTTCCTACAAATGCCTCGTCTCTGATACCTCCCAGCGGTATCTTGACGCTGTCCACTCTGGTATCCACACCATCTGCTCCTCCTTCGCCTCTGTTTGAAGGCATGGGGGAAAGTTCCCTGGAACCCTCAGATGCGCCCATTGGCAACTCCAAATCTGTTGATCTTCCTGTTATTTCACCTGACCCCAAGGTGGCTCTGCAGGGTTCCTTATCTCCCTCTGATGGTTCCAAGTCCTACCTGGAGCTCATCCATTGTATGAAGGCATTGAAAATTCAGGTGTCCTCGGAGAGTCCTTGTTTGATTTGGTCCATAAGCTTGTACAAGCTGACATTCCATCAGCAGCAGTCCTCCCAATGCTGCCTGTTCACCTGTATGGTCTTAAGAAGAAGAAGAAGAGATTAGATTTATATCCCACCCTTCACTGCCCAAGGTAGTCTCAGAGCGGCTTACGAACTCCTTTCCCTTCCCCTCCCCACAACAGACACCCTGTGAGGTAGGTGGGGCTGAGAGAGCTCTGACAGAAACTGCTCTTTTTCAAGAACAGCTGTGCCAGAACTATGGCTTGCCCAGGGTCATCCAGCAGGTGCAAGTGGAGAAGTGGGGAATCAAACCCGGTTCTCCCAGATTAGAGTCCACGCACTTAACCACTACACCTGCCTCAGCGCCTCCAATGTCCAACCCCCTGGAGGTTCTTTACAGAGTTCAACAGTCTGATACTAAATTTCTTTTTATGCACCCGATTCCTAACTCTGTGATCATTCAAACCTCTTCTGCTAGACAAGCCAGGTAGTCTGTTCCTCCTGACCATAAAGGCTGCAAGCTCGACATATTCAGCTGAAAGATCTACTCCCTGACTTCTTTGATGGCCAAGATCCATAGTTATCTCTTGTATCTCTGCCTATTCCTTTAGTTTGGTGAGCCAATTCGAACCACTTGTTCCCAACCTGCCACCGTTGGATCAGGCCACTGCCACTGCTCTCATCACTGAGGCCTCCAGAGTCTCCAAGCAACACATAAATAATCTCAAGCATGCAGTCACGTCCTCCTACTGCACTCTCACTACAGCCATTGCTCTTTGACGTCATGCCTGGTTCCATTCTATTTCTTTGCAGCCAGATGTAAAGATAAAGATCGAAGATCTTCCCTTTGGTGGCGACGGTCTCTTTCATAACACCACCGATGAGACCCTCAAGACTGTGAATGATAGCTACAAGTGGGCTCAGAATTTGGGTATGACACCATCTTCTTCACAGCCTCCTACCACTTGCTCTCAGTCCAAGCCATCTTTCTCTGCCAACACTTGGAGAAAGAAATCTCACCAGCAGTAATCTGGCTCTTTAAAAGGCAAGCCTCAACTGGACAAATGACCCAACCAGATTACCAAATGCTCTGTTTGATTCATTTCCCCTTAGGGAGATTCCTTCACCCTCTTCCCAGATTTCTACCACTCTTCTTGGTGTGGAACATCACCACTGACTCTTGGGTCCTCACCATAATTTGAATGGGGTGTGCTATTGAGTTTGCTTCTCTGCCACCAGTTCCACATTTTGTGCCCACTCCCTCCTCCTTACGGGACGAGGTCAACAATCTGCTCAGCAAAGGAGCCATCAATCTAGGGCTACTGATGGCTTACTGTCTGGGATTCTACTCCCACTATTTCATCATTCCCAAACATGATGGGGGGGAGTGCCCAATAACGGACCTTTGAGATCTGAACTGACACATAACGTCTACCTGATTGTGGATGATTACATTACAGGTGATTCTACCACTGCTGCCCGAAAACACCTTGATGGTATCCATAGACCTTCACAATGCCTACTTTCACATCATGATTTTACCACAACATTGTCTCTATCTCTGGTTCGTGGTTGGGGAACTCCACTACCAATACCGGGTTTTTCCCTTTGGCCTTTCCACCGCTTCTTGTGTGTTCACAAAATAAATGGCTGTCATTGCTGCTACACTTCATCTTCAAGGGATCATCATTTATCCCTATGTTTGATTGGCTCCTTATCTCATTAGTGACACCAATCTTTCTGCTGTCCTTGGTCTCCTCTCGACCTACGATCTCTATGTGAACCTGTCCAAATCCTCCCCGAGGGCTAATAAAATTCATTGTTGTGCAGCTTTACGTGCCCCTCCAAAGAGCCTTTCTTCTGTTCAACAGCACGAATGCCATCCAGCCATTGGCTGGTCGCTTACAGTCCCATCCTACTCAATTGGCACGGATGATTATGCGTCTTCTTGGCCTCCTGGCCTCCACTATATTCGTCATGCCATTGGCATGCCTTCACATGTAACCACTCCAACTGAGGTTCCTCCAACACTTCCGTGTTCACCATCAGCCACTGTCTTCACTTTTTCTTGTGCCTCCAACTGTTCTCTCCAGCCTGCGGTGGTGGTCCAATTGGGACAATCTGCTTCAGGGTGTGTTGTTCTGAGATCCCCTTCTGGATGACCTTGTCACTATAGATGCTTCGCAGTGAGGTTGGGGGGGTCCACTGCAAGGATCTCGCTGAGCAAGACGATGCCTCCTCCATCAGGCCCATCTACACATCAGTTGCTTGGAGCTGTTAGCAGTTCATCATGCCCTCTATTCCTTCCTTCCTTTCAGTCCAGGTGGTATAGGTTGTCACGGACAATGTGGCAACCATGTACTGTGTCTACAAGCAGGGGGGCATGAGATCCAAGACGCTTTGTCGGCTTTGCATAAAATCTGTAGCACTGGTGCATTCTCCATGAAATCACGCTCTCTGCTATCCACATCCTGGGTGTGCTGAATATTGTGGCTGATTATCTCAGCAGGACGTCTGTGAGTGAACACAAATATCTGTCAATCTGACCTACCTGCATGCCCTCTTCGATCAGTTCACTTACCCAGATGTGGATGCCTTTGCTACTGCAGAGAATGCCAAGTGCCCCATCATCTTCAGCAGAAGCCACCCGGCCCAGGGGTCCTTGGGGGATGCTTTTTTTCACCGTTGGACAGGGCATCGTCTCTTCTATCTCTTCCCCCCATTACCTCTGATCCTGCAGGCGCTCTGCAAGAGTATTCACAATCAGACTTGCTGCATCCTCCTCACCCCATGGTGACCGAGACAGTTGTGGTTTTCCCTGGATTCTCCTGGAACAATTTTCTACATCTCCTGTCCACCCATGACTTGCTCTCGCAACAATGAGGAAGAGTCCTCCACCATGATCCATCCTTCCTTCGTCTGATGGTGTGCACCTTTCCATGTAGAATTCTTGCCTCTTTGCCCAATGTATGGAAACCAGCCACTCACTGTATCTACACTGCTAAGTAGAAAAGGTTTGCCTGCTATGTTACTGGTCGCAATTTTGATCCCACAACAGCTCTGTTGCCTACTTGGTGTATCTCTGGTCTGGGGTTTTCATCTATTATGGTCCACCTAGCTGCCATTTCGGCTTTTTAACAACATGTCGATGGCTGCCCTTTATTTTCCTACTCAACTACAAAGGTGTTTTTGAAAGGCATGATTTGGCTACATCCTCCAGTAAAACCTTGTGTCTCAGGGTGGAGCCTTACTCTTGTCCTCACTAAACTGATGGAGAAGCCCTTTGAACCACTGGCCTCGACTCCCCTCAATCTTCTTTCGTGGAAGACGTTTCTTGTTGCCATTACTTCCACCAAGTATTCTAGTGATTTGACTACTTTCCAGGCAGATCCACTGTATCTTGTTTTCCAAAAGGACAAGTTGGTCCTTCATCCAAACCCTACCTTTTTGCTGAAGGTCATTTCGTCCTTTCATTTATCACCACTGACTATCCTGCACACCTTCTTTCAAGATCCTTTTGATGACGCTCAGTGCACCTTACACTCCTTGGATCTTTGCCATGCTCTCTCATTTTATCTCTTTTGCATTCGACCTTTCAACAAGGACCCTAACCTGTTCATTGCGTGTGGCAATCTGCAAAAGGACCTCAAGGTTTCATCTCAGAGACTGACGAAATTGATAGTTTCCACAATTACTTTGTTATGACTTGGCACCTGAACCTTTTCCTATTCACCTTCGGGCTCACTCGATGCAAGCAGTTTTGACTTCTGCAGCTCTTCTGGATGGTGCATCCCTTGAAGACATCTGTGATGCAGTGATTTGCTCCTCTCCGTCGACCTTAGTCTCCCATTACTCCCTCGACCTCCAGGCTTGTTGTGATGCCTCCTTTGGTCGAATGGTGCTGCAGTCTATTTTCTAGTAGAATGGCTTTGCCCTGTAACACAAGGTGATCCTGTTAGATGTTTGTTCTCTATTGGTAACTTCTTCTTTTTGTTTTTCAATTGCCAGCAACCACCATACTGATTTTGTCTAGCTTGCTAGTCACCCATGTGCCTTGTGTGGGATTGCACAACGATCGTGAAGAAGATAAACAGGTTGCTTACCTGTAACTGATTATCTTTGCATGGCCATCTGTGCAGTCAGACACACCTGCCCAGCCTTCCCTACTGGTGGCATCTCCTGTTCACTTACCTTTGGTTGACAGGACTTACCAGTGGTGGTTGAAGGAACTGAGCAGGATGTGCCTTTTCCTCATCTATGAGCATGCACAGAGCATGCCTGCTCCCCAGAGCTTGATGAGAAAGCATGCCAAAACAGCTCAGGAATACTCTGCAGTTCTCTGAGGTTTGGGTTGGGCACACACCCTGTACCCATGTGTATGACTGCACAGATGACCACTTAGTTCACTTACCACCAATAACTTTTATGTGAGAACATTTTCAACCCATTCTATTATGGTTTGGATAGGTCTTGCTTAGCTGATGAAGAATTAAATTTCTAACTATAAAGCCTTGTAAAAATACTTGATCATTGTGAATGCACAAAGTTGTCTTGTACTGAATCCATCAGGATAGTTATTGCCTACTCAGACTGGCAGTGGCTCTCTAGCATTTCAAGTAGAGGTCTTTGACATCACCTACTACCTGGTCCTTTTAACTGGAGATGCTGGGGATTGAACCTGGGACCTTCTGTGTGCAGAGCAGCTGCTCTGCCATTGAGCCATTGCCCTCCCCTATGTTTATGTTAACATAAAAAGATGACATATTTATTTATTTATTATATTACATTTATGGATCACCCAATCCCAACTTTTGTAGGGCTCTGGGTGATATACAACATAGTAAAAAAAACAAAACTATAAAGTATATACAAACAGTATTGGCATTGGTATATTAATTAAAAGAGCCAGTTTGGTGTAGTGGTTAAGTGCACGGACTCAAATCTGGGAGATCCGGGTTTGATTCCCCACTCCTCCACTTGCACCTGCTGGATGACCTTGGGCAAGCCATAGTTCTGGCACAGCTGTTCTTGAAAAAGGGCAATTTCTTTCAGAGCTCTTTCAGCCTCACCTACCTCACAGGGTGTTTTTTGTGGGGAGGGGAAGGGGCAGAAGATTGTAAACCACTCTGAGACTCCTTTGGGTAGTGAAGGGCGGGGTATAAATCCAATCTCCTCTTCTGTCTAAAAGAGATTTAGACTAAAGTGGTCCTTTAGTCTAAATTATTTGCCAGGTAAAGTTGTAGGATTCTTGCAGTGCATGCCTAATCAGAGTTACTCATTCATCTTAGAAAGGTATAACTGCTTAGGAATACACTGTTAACATCTTCCATTTCTTTTTTTTTAAATGATTGTGTAAATGTCCTTCAGTTGAAAAGAGCAGTATAGATATGTAGACAACAGAACTTTCTAAAAATTCCAAAGAATAATTTTGTCAGATTTTATTTGGACGACTACATACCAAACTGCAATCTGTTTGAAATGAGCCAACTTGAAATCCTGAGGCTTGCATGCTCATGGATCTCAAATTAAAGACTTCATGGTTTGGTAGGACTTCTGTCTTAACCCCCATTTGTCTAACTCCAGTTTACAACTTGCCATCCAGAGCTAGAAACACTGTTTTTTATAGTCACAACTTCTTTTTTGCAGGTTATTATTAAACCACTTGTAGATGGAGGATATCTGTTGCTGCTTTCTCCCTGTCAAATGGCTTCACCATATGGTATGCAGTTTTTTATTTCCACATTGGCTACTTAGATTACTTATTGAGCTGCTTCGTTTTTTTTACTGTGTTTTTTCCCCCTCCCTCACCCTAGATAATCAAGCAGGAAGACCTCGCACTCTCCAAGCACTGTTTCTGTTCCGGAATCATAGAGGTGTAGGATCAAGTAAAGGTAGTATTTTTCTTAGCTTCTAATGTACTTAATACTGTGAATTCTCCCTGTCGCTTCAGTCTTGGTTAGTGAGGCAATAATAGCAACTGAGCAAACCCTGTAAGTCCAAATGAAGTTTACCTTTTAAAACGCATAATGTTCTGTTGAGTTTTGCAGTACCTTATCAGGTTTGACGTGCAGTCCAATATGAAATATCTTTGTTTAGAAACAAAGTGTAATTAGGACTGTAGGCTTGATTTTCTGGCTATGCCTAATCAAAGTTCTGATGCAGTGTCTATAGGCAAAATTTTTACGCAACTGGAAGAGAAGCTGTCGTGTTGCAGAGAAGCTCACCTGGAACAAGTGATCTATTAATGTTGATAAACAGCGGAAAGAGGTGCTTCTGCTTGTAGGTTCTGTAGTGAGAAGGTGATAGTCTGTTGAGAAGTCTAAAAAGGGTAATGGCTAAGGCTGCATTCACACTGCGGTAGCAAAATACAACTTGTTCAACCCGAGCCAATTTGAAATCCTCAGGATTTGCATACTCATAGAGTTGAAATTAAAGACTTCCTGGTTTAGGAGGTGTTCAATATGTTGCAACATCCAAGTCTAGGCACTGTAACTTGTGGGCTTTGTATCTTGAAGCAAGAATTGGGATTCTTTATTGGGGAAGCTGGGCATGAGAAGAAAAGGAAGGCACTTCTAGAGTTCTGAATAGTAGTTTTTTGTAGTTTGAATAGTATTCTAAACTTCATTCAGAAGCATGGGTTGGGTTACTAACACTGAAGATTTTGGTGCAAATTTTGGATTTCACGTTTTAAATGCTTAGTAGGGCAGCAGGGAATTCTTTTTCAGGACAGTTTTGCTGAAAAACTGTTTATTTCCTGCTAATAAAGAGATGTTTCTATGGAATTACCTTTTAGCCCCTACAGGAGGTAGTGGGTGAGTTGTTACATCTTTCCACATGTATTAATAATTGTGTTGCTTATTTAAATAATTAATCTTTTCCCTTGATTGCCTTTGTTTTGAACACAGTGCAAAAACATGACCAGAAGAGTACAAGTACTTCAGTACGGCAAGATATGGTTAAGCCAGACTTTACAAGATTTGTACAGTCACTGCACTATGGTCTTCGGCATTCTCGTAAAGACCCTAAATCTGATTTAAATATTGTGGTGGAAAGGTATATACGTGACTATCTGAAACGGTATAGTAAGTTTAAAGAGTTCGTTCTCTATGAGTATAAACCAACCTTGGATGAGAAAAGATTCTTGCATGCTGGTCCAAAAAACAAATCCAATCTTGATAGCGCCTTACGTACCTACATTTTTGGTTCTGAAGCCTACCAGATTCCTGTTTCCAAAATTGAAAAAATGGAGGGAAGTCGAAAGCCTCAACAGTTCAGCCCTGTTTCAGATTATGAAGCCCCAGAAGAAGAATCTGACTGTTCAAAGAGAACAGCTGGAAAAAGAAATAGTTCTAAAGATGAAATGATAGCTGCCCAAAAAAAGCGTTGTCAGCCCAAGGATTATGATGATGAAAGTCTCAGAGAGCTGATTAACTTAATTCAGTGTAAGAAAAATAATGTAGATAGAGAATTTGACACAGAAGACAATAGAAGCAAGAGCAGATCAAAACGAAAGCCGGAAAGCAGTATGGAAAACCCACAAAAACGGTTAAAAAATAACTCTTCTGAAAAGGATTGTCATTATGATGGTAAGTACATTAGTACTATTCTTGCTTTTTGGAAACATCTTAATTTTCTTTCAGTCTGTCAGCTGTGTCAGGAACTTGTGGCCCCACTTGTGGCCCCACTGCTGGACCTCTTGAGGGCACCTGGTGTTTTTGGCCACTGTGTGACAGAGTGTTGGACTGGATGGGCCACTGGCCTGATCCAGCATTGGCTTCTCTTATATTCTCTTATGCTCTTGTCATGGCATGGTCAATACCTGTGGCAGTGTGATTCTGTAAAAGATTTAGTTTGAGTTCATGTATTGTATCTGGAAGACTGTACTTCTGAGCCTGTGCTGTGTCTTCTTCTCACCATTGAACCATCTGAAGTATATAGTAGTCTGGGACTAAGGACATTTGCCTTGCTTGTTGGATAGGAGAAGCATAGTGTTTGATTTTTTTTCTAATGCTCGTTATTTTTTTACTGCATTTGCTGGATATATAGTTCAGCTGGGCATGGCCCCCTGTATCTTGACCCCCTATGCCTTTTGCCTGAAAAACTAAATATTCAATTAATTACATCTTAAGAGATATAATATGTCTTCAAGTTGTTACCCTCTGTGTCAGTTATACTGGTGCCACAACAGTTGATAAAACCCCTAACCTTTCTATGTTCATATACAACACTGTGCAAGTTTGAGTGGGTTGGAACATCACAGGTGAACTGTGTCATTTGTACAAAAGGAAAATGAATAACCATCCTTTATAGAGATGTGAAACTTCCAGAACTTTTGAAGCCATGGGGAAAAGTGTGTTTTTCTTGATGGTTTTTTGAGGGGAGGGGGGAAGGAAATATGAGGAGGGATTTAAATATAAGTACTACTTAACTGTCCAGTGAAACCTGAACTAATTGTAGTGCTTTAACAACATAACATGCCCCATTCTAACTTATTTAGCATACAAAATTGCAGTACTTTACTTACTTAAGGAATTTAAAAGTCATAAATGCCTTAATTTTATCTAAGCAAAATTACAAGTATACTCAATACTTGAGAGAAAACTGCAAGCTGATGCACCATATGCTGTTTTAGCACACTGACCTTAATTTTTGGTATCTGGTTAGAGAGACCTCAATTTTTAATAAAACTTTCAAAATTTTCCTCTGAAGCTTTGTTGTGGCTTCTGCCCCACCTCCTTCTGAATTTTTCCCCCTCCAGCAAGTTAGGGCAATAAGCTGCTTTTTACCCAGTCTGTGGGTATATGTGTCACAGTGGTTTGAGGAACAGTGGAAAGGTCAACCACAGGTCAAGTCAGAAGGACAACAGAATGTATTCAATAGCTGAAAAGCAATGAGAGTCCTGCACACTTCCCTCATGTGCCCCTCGCTGAAGATTAGGTATCCTTTTAGGAATAGAAATGCATCTTGGATCCTAGATATATCTACAGCATGCTCCCCTTTCTCTTTAAAAGGTCCACTCATTCTAAAAGATAATATTTCATAAGATTTTTTTTCAGTACTTGGCCAGAAAATTTTTAAAAAGGCCTTTAAAAAAGGGGGGGGGGATTATCTCTCCCCCCCCCCCCCGCCAGGGCCTTCACTTCTCTAGCTCTTTGTGGTAATACAGCTTTTCACCTTGAACTCAGTTTTAAATTGGAAAGTACTTTGCCATTCTTGATGCATTTACTCCAGTGCATACGTACAAGTTGTAAAGAACTTCTAGTGTAACTTCCTTCACTTTTCTGTTTTTAGGGGAGAGAGCATCTGAATCACTGTCTTCAATTATAGCTGATCTTGGTGGACGTGATACTGATTTGAGACAGCAAAATGTTCCCGATCCTCCTGTTACTGAAAATGTCATCTCAAAAAAAGTTTTAGATGCGTTGGCTGATCCAGATTTTCTGGCAAGATTTTTAAATCATGCTTTAGCAGAAAATAATACAAGGCAACTTCCTGAGTATGAATCCATTCCAGCACAGGTCAAAGAAGAACCTGAACTCCCTGATGCTGCACACGTTGAAAATGTACAGTTTAAGGATTCTCAGAGCTTTGTCAAGCTTGAGACTACTGCACCATGTTTACTTCATTCTGTTGATGTGTCCACTAATGAAGCTGGCATGGACCCTATGCTACATTTAAAAGTAAGAACTTATAAAATTTTAAAACTCCTTATTATATACATTGTAAATGCATTTTTAGCATTCAGTGGTTAATTATTGTAAGTATGCATTTCTGGTTTGTAGCATAGGAAGAAGGTGTAAGAAAGACATAAGAACTTGGAAACCTTGAGTAAACAATTACATTATTTCCTGTCAGAGTGTGTGTGTTTACCATAGCATAATTTTCAAACTTGGGGCAGTCAGATTGGCTATTTGATCCAGGCTCCAGGCTGAGAAGTACATGATAGTGGACAACATTGCAGCCAGCTTGCACACAAATGGAGAGGCATGGTCTTGAATCTTTTTCCAGCAACTCTTGATCAAGCGGTGTGTCTTCTCTAATCTCTCAACACTGAACATATGCAAGGTACTAAATGGCATCTGACAGTCCTGCAAATCCCAAATATTTGGGATTTTTGGGACTTGGCCATTTTGGATAGCCAAAAAATTAGCCAAATCAATATCTGGCTGAAAGAATATCTGGAAAATACCAATAAGGTATTTTTCAGATTATTTTTTTTTTGCTCAGATATCGCCAGGTGTGCACCCCTATTGTTACACATGGCTCACTGAGTTTTTAGGAAGCAGCAGAAGTTGTCAAAACCCTCCGGGTTTCTCTGGAGTCCTCAACATCAGTTTTATTTTAGACTGAATAACTTGTAGCTACCTGGGATTCAGTCTCTGGTTTCATTGGACATTGTGTGGTGGATGTCTTTGCTTCCAAATAAGCCACATTCAGACTAAATTCCCTGGATTCAGTTGTAGCCTTTTGCCCAACCAGGATCAGGGGAACTGCTATCTAGCATCCTGGTTTAGTGAAGGAGAATCTTCCCACACCTGTATTTGGTTTGTCTGCTGGATATGATGCTTGTTTGGGAAGGACCTGTGTCTCATTCAGGTGGCTTGGTGTCACTTTGAGTGACCTGTCTCCTTTGGACCTTTTTTTTAGTGGTTAGGTGAAAGTTTTCTTCCTTAGGTGGTATCATAAGGTTAAGCCACACAAGTTTCTAAAGGAGTGGATTGCTTTACCAAAAGAAATAAAGAAACAAGATTGCCCTTTCGTCCACAGTCTACAAAAGAGGCCATCCTTCCAACTAAAAAGATGGAATGCTCTACATTCTGCAACCTGAAATGTATAAAGAAGTTAGTAGACCTCTAATTTAAGAACTGCTTCCTCGCCTGGCTGCTTGAAGATGATTATTTGTCATCATAAACCTAACTTTATGTGGGTAAATTAGAATACCTTTTAAATGACTTGCAACGCAAGTGTTAACATGTTTACTCAAAAGTAAACCCGACTGAGGTTTTAATCATCAGCACACTTTCTAGAGCAGGACTGTTGAACTCATTTGTTATGAGGGCTGGATCTGATATAAATGGGACTTTGTTGGGCTGGGCTGTAAATAGGGTTAGCAACCTCCAGGTGGGGCCTAGGGATCTCCTGGAATTACAACTCGCCTCCAGATGAGAGAGTTCAGCTTACCTTGAGAAAATGGTTGCTTTGGAGGATGGGGTGCATGGACCTTGGTAACATCCCACCCGCTTTCCTAATTGTGCCATCCCCGAGCCCCACATCCCAAATCTCCTGGTATTTCCCAGTCCTGGAGTTGAAAAATAAGGGAGCATTCACACATGCTAAAATGCAGTTTCAGTCCTCTTCAGCTACCATTTGCAAGTGGATTTGCCATTTCACACAGTAAAATCCGGCTGCAAAGTGTATTGAAAGTGCATTATTTAGTGTGGGTAAAAGCGCCATTACAGAAGTGGAGGCCTACAAAACCCACTGGGGGGGGAGATCCCATATCCTCTCTCATTGCTGAACCTTCCCCAGCCTAACCACCCACCTTGAAGCTTGGCAGTGGCAGTGTCTCAGCTTGTGCAGGGAATGCTACTTTACTTTCCCCAGCCTTCTTTCATGGTCAGTACTCTGAGCATAGGATCCAGGGGAAAACATGAAATGGCTGGGCATTGTAAGCTTCTCTCCCCTTCCAGGTCTACTCAGAGTTGGCAGTGGCTTTCCAGGGTCTCAGGCTGAAGTCTTTTTCACAATAAGCCACTGACTGCTTCTTTTAACTGGAGGTGCCAGGGATAGAACCTTGCATGCCAAGCAGAGGCTCTTCAACTGAGCCATGACTTGGATAGCCCAGGCAGAAACCTAATGCTAACTAAACAAACACTACCCCCAAGAAGAATGGAGGGACAGAGACTGTTGATAACCCAGACCCTAGCAAACCACCCAGAAGCACAGCAACCTTAATGATCAAGCTCCCACCCCTTTACACAGCAAACTTAAGCTTGGCAGCCCCCCACCCTCTGCAGCAGCTCAGAAGACTGAGGATGGGGAGGGGCGGGGGGAAGAGAAGAGAGCCGTGGGCTGGAGTAAAGCCTGTGGCCCATATGTTTGACACCCCTGTTCCAGAAATTGCAGTGGCAGGGGGGTTTGTTTTGCATTACTTCACACAGATCTCTGGATTTGTGCAGATCTGTCCTCTGGATACTCATCTTTCAGGGATTCAGCTGGTAATTACTGGAGCAAGGATCTATTTTGTGGTAACACTCTGATTTTGGAATTCAGTCCCTAGAATGGTTTATCTGACACTGTCATAACTATGTTTTTCCTATTCATATAAGCATTTAACAGCAAGTAACATGGGATATGTGATGCTTGAAATTTTGGATTTTTATTGACGATCAATTTTATTTTATTTAAATGGACTGTTTGAATGGTTTCTTTAAAGCAGTGAAAGGCAGATTTTATGTTTCTGGGAGCTGTTTAATACTTTTTTTCTTGAGAGTCTTAGAAGCTGTCAGTCACAAAATGGCTGCTCAGGGCCACTTACAGAACGGCACCTTGAACAAAAGTTACAGCATTTCAGGGCAGGTCTGAAGTGTTTTCTCTTACTGTTTTCCCAAAGCAGTCTATCACCACTGCCCCAAATCGTAACTTGCTCTACAGGGGAGAAAATGTAGTTACCTCTGTTTTTCCCTACAAGAGGCAAATAGCAACTTTGATTGTGCAAAGAGTCTCTTAGCATGCTCCAGAACCCAGGGTACCCGTGTACGGAGGAGGAGGAGATGTAGATGGGAAAGGGAACTGATTTTGTATTTCTCCCATCCAGACCAAAGTCATATGCATGCAAGTGCTGCCACCTCACTTTCGCAAAACACCATGAGAGAAGCTGCTGCAGTACATTTAAAGTTAATAAAGTGATTAAAACAACACTGGAGGTGGGGAAGAGAACTACTTTTAATTGCTTGGAGAGTGACCTTCTGCCTACTCCTAAAGCTATCTTGAGGATTTTATGGCAGCAAGGCTTAGATATACATTCTATACATAACGCCATATAAGGCTTGAATGTCAAACACTCTGATTATGCTGTGGTTTGATACAAAGTCAAAAATATTTTTAGAGATTCTTAACTGTTTTACATCACAATGGCAAAAGAATAATAGTTTTGAATTGTTACTGAATAATAATTATCAACTGACTACTGTGTGTTTATTTAGGAAACAAGCACTGGAAGTGTAAGCAGTTTTGATGGCTGCAGCAGTCCATGTCCCAGCACCCCACTTGAACAGAAGTATCACAGGCAACATTCCAACTCAAATAACACTGGGGAGACAGCAATGGACTGGAAGTTAATTCCTATCACAGGTAAGTAACATAACTTTATAAATATATCTCATATCTAAATCTTCCAGAGGCCCTATTTAATGAAGATAAAGGGATAAGAGTGCTTAATTGCACTTTCCACAGTTTGTTTTTATTCTGAGATTATTTTTTTCTTATGGAACATTTTGAATTTGATGTTCTGCAAATTCACCCATATCTGGTTTTACTTAAAACAGCTGTACAGTAACTGTTCAGGTTACATCTGTTAAATTGCTAGAGTTGTTTTCATATTCATTGCATCTGACTGGAAGTAGGTATATTGAATTTTGAGTAAACTTGGTGACATCTAGCAATAGGGGCACTGCAGTCATGAAGCACGTGTATTGTGGAAAATTGGGACATTGCATAAGAAATTCAGAGATATATAAAGTGCGCAAGTAATCTCTCAACATGGAAAGACGGTTCCTTTCTTTATAATTCAAATTGGTCAAAGGTTGTACTGCACCTTGATCAAAACGTGGTAGGGACCATCAAGGGCAGGTGAAACTGCTTCTGAGAATGTATTTCATCCAAGATGTGCCAGTTGGCCATACCTGATCGAAAGGGATCCCATTCATACTCAGTCTTTACCTTTTTAAAACTGGAAAGTAAGATATTATACAACTTCTCTGGGCTACCTTTAGTGATTAAACAGCTCAGTAATTTGAAGAAGACAATGAGCTTTGTTGAGCAAATAGTCAGTATAACTGTATCTTACTAGAAGCACTTTAAGGGTTTTATTTACCGAATCTAAAAAACTAAGAACAAAGCACTTTATCCTTTAGTCAGTGGTCTTCTTGAGTTCTTCAGTAGTTTGGTTTTTTAAAAGCTCCGGACCTGTGTGGGAGCATTTTGAGAAGGATGTTTGGCAGGGAGTGGGGGGGAATTCTTTTGAGGCTAGTTCCTGTAGAATTCATTTTACTGTGGTTTGTCCAGTGGAATGTCACTTATTGATGCTTCTCATTAATTCACTTGATTCCTGCTGGCCTTCAAAATGTTCTATTAATATATGGAGATAGATTTGTTTTATTAAACAGCATCTATCCATTTCTTGACCTACTTGATTTCGGTGGTGATTTTCATATTCATCTGTCTGGACTCTGAGGAAAGTGGTGCTATCTGTGTCATACTTGGTTTATGTTTTGTGTTTTTTTCCCTTTGGGGAATATGGAGTCTTTGACACAACATTTGTGTGGAAGCAGCAGTGGCAGGGTTAGGTAGCTCAAATCTTAGAACCCCAACAATGTTTAATGTGCGATTTTCCAATCTGCTCTCTTTTGCAGCTTGAATAATCTTAGTGAACCTGGAACTAGTCTTTTGAATCAAAAGGAGATTCTGTAATTTCCAGATTTACCTGAAAATAATAGCAATTATTAGTTTTATACACTATAGAGAGCTAACAATTTTTAAATTGGTGTTGTAACACAAAAGTGTGAGAGGATTTTACATTATACATACTAAGAGAATCTAAACTTGCTAACTGCTGCTCTCCCTCAGGAGGGGCAGGAAGAGTTCCTGAGGAGCAACTGAGAGAACATGGAGATAACCATACAGGTGAGAAGGATGGCTTTTATTGCCTATGCCACTGCTATCCAAATAGCTGAGAAGAAATATTCTTCTGGCAAGAGACTTGGCACTAGATAGTAGTTTGCCATATAATTCTGGGAATTAATCATCTGAAGCAAGAAATAATAAGACATGAGGCATAAAGCCCCATCTGTTAGAGCCTATATAATTGGGTGTCAGTCTTAAAAGTAAATTCCATGTTCATAGGCCAAATTAGGAAAAGCAACTGAAGACAAGGGAAGCTTGTTGTTCCAAATACACAAAAAATCCCTTTACATCAGTCTAATGAAGTACTTCTGTAATTGAATTCACTGTAATTGAAAAAGCTGCCGTTAAATACTCATGGCCATTTTATGAAGTGTGTTTCTGTATATACATACTAAACGTTGTAATATGAATGCACATTTCGTGTGGTTCATGTATCTAATTTTGTGGTACCAGAATCTTTAAGTCATAGCATCTGTTGAAACTTTACAAGAAAATTGACTCCAAAATTCATAGTGATATGTAAGCACAAACTTTCCCCCCATTCTGTGGCCAAGGACAACTTGGAGGCAGTTGATGCAGTTCACATCTGGTCCTGGGTGTGCCCCAGGTTATGGTTTTACTTGCAAGTCCTAATACTGATACTGCACTATAGCCTTCTGTGCTTTTTAAAATCTTTGATAAGGTAGACTGGGACACTTACTTGCAAGTAGTAGTCAATCTACAACTTTTGTTTGCGAGCAGCTCTGCTTGAGTGGGCACTTCTCCAGTTTGAAATGACAGATAAGAGGACATGAAAAGTGCAATAGTATGGAGAGCCCAGTATTGTTAGGAAATGAATTACTAGCATTTTAGTGGCTATAAATATAGGTTATCATGTGACAAATTTCTGTGACTCCTTGCAAATGGCAACATTGTGGTTATCCTTACTTTATTTGATGTTGTGGGATGGGGTAAGAGCCAGAGGTCTGTTATATAATTTGTATTTATAATTGGAGAAATGACAAATTTTCAGTTGCTGACTGTTCAAGGATGCTTTATCACTATACTAACTTTCAAACCATATGAAAAGTAACCGGAGTGTGGAAAGAGCTTCACACACCTTACCTATTACATACTCAGTAGGTTCTTATTTCCATTTTACAAACAGTGGCTAAGCTGAAATACAGCAACTTGTCCTAGGCTGGCTAGTAAAGCCAGATTTCAGATCGTATTTCAACATTAACTCAATTATGTTAGTCTCTGCTTATAATGAAATACCATCTCTTGGAGAATGTTATTTTTGTTCCTAAGTACGTGTGCCATTGTGCCCAGAAACTTGTCTGTAAGTTATGCTTTTTAATCAGATATTTTTCTAGGGTTGGTTTTTTTGGGTTTTTTGTTTTAAATCATAACAGCCTTATTATCTAATATTTTCCCTACCTACATTTTTTGACAGTTGTTCTGAGGTTTGTCTTCCAATGTAGATATTAGGCAGCACCAGTAGAAGGTGGATTCAGCTCTTTTCCACTTTCCTTTAGCAGCTGCCTTTTTGGGCCTTGAAAAGGTGATCCTGGGAGTTGGGGTAGCCTGTGGACCAAAAGTCTTGCAAAATGGGTGGTATACTGAGGAAGAAGAGGCAGTCGAAGTGCCCTTCCTACCTCTTCAATCAGCAAAGTTTCTACTGCTAGCAGAAAGATTCTTGTTCATGAAGAAAGGAAGTAGACACAGATCAACTCTTCATTTTTAAGTTGTAATGTGTATGTTTGGCTGTTTTGAGGATAAGCGTTATTAGAAGTGCCAAAAATTTAAATTTACTTCTTTTCCAAGTATGTTAATTGCAACAAGGAATTTGTGTAGCCAGATGAATAAATAGTATGTAGCCTGTAATCTGTATGTCTCCATGCATAAGTGTTTTAGGACTCTGCAGCAGAATTTTAAAAGTGTGCGTTTATTTGGCACATGCACTTACTTGGTATGTCTCATGTATAAAACATAAGTTTTATGCTTACTAGAATAGAGAGTGTAGAATGTTGTATTCCTCCACTGTAAACTGGGGTGGGGCCATGGCTTAGTGGTAGAGCATCTGCTTTGCATACAGAGGACCCAGGTTTAATTCTTATAATCACCATTTAAAGGATCAGTTAGTAGGTAATGTGAAAGACCTCTTCCGGAGACCCTAGAAAGCCACAGTCGGTCAGAGTATGTATGTATGTATGTATGTATTTATTTTTGGGATTTATACCCCGCCCTCCCCACCTTACGGCAGGCTCAGGGCAGCTACCAACAAATTGTTATACATTAAAAACATAAAAACATAAAGACTTACAATGCACAACAAATCACACAGCAAGATGGCATACTTCATCAACTAAATCTGAACAGCGTCACAGATGATAGCCCGTTCTAGTCAGTGCTGACTGGTCTAGGTTGGCAGGTTCCAATAGTGGAGCCAGGCTGTAAGATCGAGGCGGCCCCCTACTTGAAAGCCTGGTGGAAGAGCTCCATCTTGCAGGCCCTGTGGAACTGTAAAAGGTCCCACAGGGCCCTGATGTTGCCTGGGAGCTCATTCCACCAGTGCGGGGCCGCCACTGAAAAAGCTCTGGCCCTCATAACCGCCAACTGGGCCTCCCTTGGCCCTGGGACAGCCAGGTGATTTTGGGACCCCGACCGCAATGCTCGCTGGGGTACATAAGGGGAGAGACGGTCCCTCAGATAGGTCCCTAGCCATATAGGGCTTTATAGGTAAATACCAGCACCTTGAACCTTATCCGGTATGCTATAGGCAGCCAGTGCAGTGCTTGTAAGGCGGGCTGAATGTGCTCCCGCATAGGTAGGGCCATCACTAGCCTCGCTGCAGCATTCTGCACCAGCTGCAGCTTCCAGATTTGGGACAAGGGCAGCCCCATGTAGAGAGTGTTATAGTAATCCAATCTTGAGGTGATCAGAGCATGGATCACTGTAGCCAGGTCGTTGCGTTCAAGGAAAGGAACCAACTGCTTGATCAGCCGCAGATGGTAGAAGGCCGACCTTGCAGTGGCTGCTACCTGGGCCTCCATCGTTAACAAGGGGTCCAGGAGCACTCCCAACCTCCGATGCTGGCACCAATGGCGCCCTATTGAAGGTCGTGAGAGGGATCCCCATCCTTGGTCCACTCCGACTCAGGCATAGGACCTCCGTCTTTGTTGGATTCAATTTCAGTCGACTCTGCCTAAGCCAACCAGCCACAGCTTTCAGTGCCAGGTCCAGATCATCCGGACTAGAGTCTGACTGGCCGCCCAACAACAGATAGACTTGGGTATCATCAGCATATTGATGACAACCCAGGCCATGCCTCTGGGCAATCTGGGCGAGGGGGCACATGTAGATGTTAAACAACACTGGGGAAAGTACTGCTCCCTGTGGCACTCTGCAGGTCAGCAAGTGTCTTTGGGAGAGCTGTTCCCCAACTGCCACCCTCTGTCCCCGGTCTTGGAGAAATGAGGAAAGCCACTGCAAGGCCAACCCCTGAATCCCAATGTCGGCAAGGTGGTGGGCTAGTAACTGATGGTTGACCATGTCGAACGCCACTGACAGGTCTAACAGCATCAGTACCGCCATACCACCCCGATCCAGATGCCTCCAGAGGTCGTCTGTGAGGGCGACCAGCACCGTCTGTATCCCGTGGCCAGGGCGAAACCCAGACTGGAAGGGATCTAATATGGGGGCTTCATCCAAAAAGCCCTGCAATTGGTCCGCCACCGCCTTCTCGATCAATTTACCCAAATAAGGTAAGTTAGAAACCGGCCGATAGTTGGCTAATTCGGCCGGATCCAGTGATGGCTTTTTCAAAAGGTGGTGTACAACAGCCTCCTTTAGGGCACTAGGGAACACCCCTTTTGCAAGGAATGTGTTGATAACTTCCCTTAGCGCCCTTAGCCATGATCGGCATGGGTCGAGACTACAGGTGGTTGGACTACAGGAGCAATTTGTCGGCCTCCTCTAGGCAGAGTGGATCGAAATAATCTAAAATGTGACCAGAAGATGCGCTTGGAGCCTCAAGTTCCGCTACTGTATCAACTGTGGCAGGGAGATCCCAGCGGAGCGACAGGACTTTATCTGTGAAATAGTTCCCAAAAGCCACACAGCCAATGTCCAATTTTCTATCGTTTGGTCTGCACTTTGGCAGCGTTGTCAGAGACCCAGTTGTCCTAAATAATTGAGCTGGGCGGGAACTAGCAGACGCTATCTCGGCTGCATAGAAAGCTCTTTTTGCAGCCTTGACAGCCATCTCATAGGATTTCATAAACGTCCAATAGGATGTTCTTGCTGCTTCGTCAGGGGCTTGATGCCAGCGTCTCTCTAGTCGTCTGAGCTCCTGCTTCATCACCCTCAGCTCCCATGTGTACCATGGGGTGAACCGTGAGCGGGGGCGCAGAGGATGCCGGGGGGGCGATCTCGTCGATGGCTGCTGAAAGACGATGTTGCCAGTCCTCGACTTGCTCATCTAGCGAGCCGCCAGGGGGCCTCGGATCCCGCAGAGCCGCCTGGAATCGCATGGGATCCATTAGGCTTAGCGGGCGAGCTAAAATATGTAGACCAGTGTGATGTATCAGTGATCTGATTCAGTATAGGGCAGTTTCATGTGTTCAAATTTTGCTGTTAATATATTGTGTGTTACTCATTAAACCAATGTTTTGTCATGTGTTGCATGCCAGTGTGTGTTTTGGAGACCACTTACTGCTTGAGGGTTGAAGTAAAATTCAAAGGGTCCTTCAGTGGATAGGGGTGAGGGAAACAGGGAGTTTGGTTTGATCCCTGCCAGCTGACTGATTAACAGAGTACTGAGTTCATCTTGGAAAGCCATATCCAATCTGCATGGCCTTGGCTTTTGCCCATAGACAGACTTTCTTGTTTCTGGGCTTGGAAACTTGTACCTGCACAGGGAATTAACCCTGCAGTTACTCCGGAAACTGAAACCCAGAAGAATCTTTTCCTCAGAGCAAAGAGCCAGTCCCAGCTTTTCTCTGCTTCTGCTACTTTACAAACGTCAGGAGATACCACCATAGTATTAGCAAGGAGTACCCATTCAGAAGCTGCTTCCTCCCTTGTAAGAAGATGAATGGCATGAAACCTCCCAGCACCTTGTGACTGACCCTGCTTTTTTTGCAGCCATCTCATGATGCCAGCTGGAATAATCTGTTTGATGGAAATTGGTGGTTTTGGATTCTGAAAATAAAATAACATGACATTATAGAAGAGAGCATTATATAACCTGTGCTGTTCTGGAAAAATGTTGTTTTCACAATTTCCTTACATTAGAGCCACAAAGACTTTTTAAGAAAAAATGTTTTGGAAATTGAAAGTGGCTTGGATCTTACAGAGTGTTTTGTAGATGGAAGGATTTCTGTCAGCAGAGTGAGAGTTTCTCACCTCCTACCACAGCCTCCCAACCCCCCCCCCCCCCCAAGCAAGCATGGTATAGTGGTTACAGAGTTTCCTACTAGTATTTGGAAGTCCCAGGTTCAAATTCTCACTTACCATGGAAGCTTGCTGGGTGACATTGGGCTGCTCATTCTCAGCCTAACCCGCCTCACTGGGTGGTTGTTAATGATAAAATGGACATGAGGGGCACAGTGTTGTAAGCTGCTTTTGTTACCCATAAATAAATATGTCCTGTAAGCAGAAATCTTGCCATCTGTGGAAATGCTTTAATCTGCTATCTTGTGCAGTAAAACGTTACTTGTATTGAAGTTCACTGACAACATGGCTAAAAAAAATAAGTAGAAAATGAAGCACTTTGAAAACTGAATTAGATCGTGTGTTTTAAACCAGGATGTGTCCTTGAATAAGTTTTGTCACATTTTTAACTTTGCCTTTCCTTCAAAGAGCTCAGAGTGATGCATAGACTTCACCTCTCCCACACCTGCTTAGCCATTCTGTGAGGGAGGTGATGCTGTGACAGACTGGCCCAAGGCCACTTTAGCAAGCTTTGTTATTGAGGTGGGGATTTGAACCAGTTCTCCTCATTTATTGTAGTCATTCGAACCACTACACCACACTGGTTGCTCTCTTATTTTAAGTGTATTATTCGTTAATCTAAGGAAAATGGGTACTTCAAAACTAGATACGACTCTTGAAATGAAAAGTTGTTCTGATAAAATGTGTATTCAAGGTGTCTTAATAACAAACTTACCAGTAATAACTTTGTTGAATGAGGCAAGTTCGAATTGCTTGCAAGCCACAGTGCAAGCTTATTCTGTGTGGAGTCTTGAGTAGTGGGTTTCTAGTTCTCCCCCTGCAAGAACTTCTTTCACCCTAAGGAGCCTTTCTCCAACAATAGTGTAAGTGAGAGAAGCTAAGCACACCCCATCCAGAACAGCTTTGCATTTACTACAGAAGGAAGCAGCCTCCCTTATTGTTTGTGTGCGTGTCTGTGTGTGTGTGTGTGTGTGTGTGTGTGTGTGTGTGTGTGTGAGAGAGAGAGAGAGAGAATAGGGTGAGGATAATCAAACATGCAGTTACTATAACAGCTCTGCTTTTGAAAGGATTCCATTCTAAACACAATATGCCTGTTGGCTGGACTTGCTTTCATTTTCTGGACTTGCAAGAGTACATGAGCCCTGAGCAAGTACAGCAAACTTGGCTGCTCTGGTTCTCTTTCTGGCCCTCCTCCTAATATAAAGGACAGGGAAGATGTGACCATTCCTGGCTACTCACTTTTTCAGATGGAATAGAAGCCCATTCTCTCACTGTAGTCAAGTTATGGATGCTGTTTGCAGGTCCAGTTTCTTTAATGTATGGGAGGGAGATGAAGAGCAACCACTACGTGCCCTGTCCCAGACAAACAGAGCAGCTGCCTCAGCCTCCTACTCTTCTATGAGTTCAAGAGAAGAAAAGGGATCTGTCCCCCTATTTGTGTCTAGAAGAGGGGAGAAAAAGTTTCAGATGAGTGTGTTAGAATGAGTAACCAACTTTCCCCTAATTATTTAGAAGGCTGATCATATGATTGCAAAAGTGCTAGGTAATAGAAGACTAGGTCCAAGCAAATAAATAGGGCCTTCATTTTCTTGAAGAAATTTCTGCTGATTTGTTCTTACAGATCTTAGTCAATTAAAAGTGCGTGAATTTTTATATAAATGAACTAACTATGAAATATCATATTTTCCTTATGCTGCACATGTCACACAGTAGGAATTGTCTTAGTGGAATTTTCTCCTCTGAAATGTTTGAGGTTTTTGTAAGTACTTACAGGATTAATTGGTTCTCAGTGAATCTAGAGCAGATTTGTAATTGATGAAAAAGGTCATTAGTGTTACCTTCTAACAGTACATCCATTATTTGTGATTTTTAAATGACTTTGGGAACTGCTGTTCCTGTAATGCAGTCTAAAAAATATAGTGTGTGACAGTTGATTTGGAAGCTTACACTTTTAGGTCTTGAAGCAAAATGTTAGTGGTCTACAGTAGTATTGAGAACAGTTTTCTTGTGCAGTGGAAGACTTGAAATGAAAGAACCAGCTTGGTGAGCATTGCTCTGTTTTCTGTATGTGAACTGTGGTACTAGAGAAAATGTGGACAAAAGTAACAATCCTTTTTTTGTCTAGGACGCATCTCAGTTTATGGAGCATGTGCAAATGGCTTAAAGTTTTTAAAAGTTGATTTTGTGTTGAAGTACATGAGTAATGACAGTCAGGGGATACAAATTGACATGATGGAGAGAACAACAATTAATCTACAAAGATATAGTTGTTTGAATACATACTAAGGTTTGTTACAATTTGCTGATAGCAGAAATTTACAAAATGGTTGCAAGTGGAACATAAGTGGTCATTGAAGCCAAAAGATTTGGGGGGGGGGGGGTAAGGCCTTGCAGGTCTATATACTCCTTCTCTACAATTATGAACAATTGCTCCTTTGTTTTTAAAAAGCCCAAAAAACAAAACTAAACACACAAATCTTGTTAGGGTCTCCCTTGTTCAAAAATGCTTGAAAAGTTATCTTCTCTGTTGTGATTTCCTCTTAAATATTTAAGTATCACTCACGATGGGTGCAAGTGGGTTTTGAGTGTTTCATTTGCGATTCAGGCTGAAATTTTGCCACTGCTCTATTCAGCAATTTAATATAATATCAAAAGTGTGTACACATGGAATAAGGCTTTGGTTTTATAAAACCAAGTGACTTGTATGCTTTCTTTGCACTCCAGTATTAACTACAATTGTCAATTGAGCATGTTGTCTAGGCACTGCATACCTAATGTTAAAACATGTAAAGGAGAAACCTCTTGATCAAGATTTTCTTAAAATCTAACACAATTGTTAACAGGTATGAGTAATTTGTAGTTAGTATCGGTTCACATACTTTGTAGTAGTAAGGGAACCAGAAATATGTGTAGCTGGAAGTTCTGTGTTATTACTTTTATGCAGATAATAGTAACAATACAGTTAGAAGTATAGTTTTATATTATATCAGCTGTACTAAACAAAATATGGCAACAAACACATTTGTGGTCAGTGTTTTGAGGATGGTAGGGTTTTCATTTAGCTTGTGCTTTTTCCTGAATGCCATCAGTTAAATACAAAAATGTGACAATAACATTGTAAATCACATAAAAAGGGAAATGATATGATGAGACTTGCACACACCTCCCCCCATAATTTATGTCATAGCAACTACGGCAGCTGTCACAGTTTGGCAGGTGGAGCAAGGGTATGCAGCCCTCCTTACCGTAATGAACACCTTGCTACTAAAGAGCAAGTTGTCTGCATGATTCCAAGGCAATTCAAATAGACACTAGAATGCTTTATATGAGGATATATTCCTTCCTTCAATGTCACTGTCATATCTTAAAAATGGAGCAGTTTTAGGAGTGAGTAATGGTATTAGGCTGGGTCCAAGCCACTAGTCCAATGACAACAGCTGTACCCTTAAATCAGAACAGTGAATTGCTATTCTGGCAATGTTGTTCATTTGACCTCAGAAAATCTTAACATTCAATATGTTCTGTTTACTTTTAAAAGTTTTTGAAGGTCATTCAGTATTGATTCTTCCTGTATAGGTCTAAAGTCTCCTGAAGAGCTACTGGCTTATTTGCCACCAAAGGATTCTTCTCAAGATGATCCCCGAGTAATAAACAGGCAAAAAATGTCTGATTATTTGTTTACTGAAAGCTCAGCATATGACATACAAAAAGGAATAGAAGATGGAGTATGTACAGGTCAAGAGGAGAATCTTGAAGATAAACATGACTTTGCAACAAACCACTGTTTGGCAAGTACACACTGTATAAGTGGAATAATAGAAAAGGCAATATTAGATGAATACAAACACTTCACCAACAAGATTCAGGAGACTTTGCAACAGAAGAATATTATGTATGTAAGTGGAATATCCAAACCTGTCTTCTCAGCCAAGGAAAGGGTAATGAGACTTTCTCAATACATATGTTTGCAGGCATCAGACATTGCTGTCCAAGAATACATAGAAGGACTGAGTGAAAAGCTCAACCAGGTTGCTTTATCTTCATATGGCGTCCTTCATGAACCATATACTTGCAATTCCAGACCAGCAAATGATTTGATTATGAACACTGCATTGAATCTGTCTTCAGAAGAGCTTGTGGTACCAACGCCTGCTGTAGATGATTTTGATACGGGCCTGTTACCAGAACAACTGGATAACAATACAGTGGAAGATTTCAGCATTAATGAACAGACACCGTTGGTGACCTTGGACACTGGAAAGGAACAGAGTCCAGTGAGAACCACCATAGAGACAAAACCGACAGCTGATGGAAATCTATCTAGTGCTGACCCTTTGCAGCAGACAGATAAGCCACAAAAGCCTGCAGATAATGTAAATGTTACAGCTCAGCCAGGACTGGCTGACTTAATAATCAGCATAAAGCCTGAAGTGTTTGATAGCATTGTCAAAATTATTAAAGATGTACAAAAAAACACTGTGAAATTCTACATTCATGAAGAACAAGAAAATATACTTTGTAAGGAAATAAAGGTATGCTTTCCTTATATGAGATCTGAGCATGTTTTTGTGTTATTGATACATCCTTGTTTACTAAGATATTTCTGGAGATTCTTTACTTTGGCTGAGTATAAATATAAGAGAAGTTAGTTTAACGACAGTATGATACAATAGTAATAAGCTGCGTTGTGACTCAAGCTAGTAGTATTCTCTTGTACTGTCATTGTATCAAGGCAGAAATGGTCCTTAAACCATAAACAGTTTGTGGTGTGTTTAAAAACAGCCAATACTTCAAGCATTTCTCTTCTGCAGATTTACTAAGGGATGACAATTCAAAAGCTCCTCTTAACCCTTATGTAAGACTAGAAAAAGTGCTTGTTCCTTTAAAAGTCAATATAAATTCAAAGGCAGACTGCAGTAATCAAGACATGCTGTTGCACAGGGGTATTGATCCTTGTGTATTAAGTATGTTGCTATCTGATATTTAGTCAGTTCTTGTTCCTGTATTACATGTTTTTGAATTTCTTTATATGTAAATAAAGTTATATGGTGTATTAATTTTTGGTTGGCTTAACCTTTTTGGTATTCTGTTTAGGAATATCTTATTAAACTAGGCAATACAGAGTGCCATCCTGAACAGTTTTTAAGAAGAAGGGCTGACTTAGATAAACTGCTTATAATTATCCAAAATGAAGATATTGCCCGTCAGATTCATAAGGTATGTGAAGTTCCTAACTGACATTCATGTGCAGTTTGGTGGCATTATTACTCTGGATACATCTGAGTTTCATTACCAGTAAAGATTCTCAATAGCACTCAGATGTTTCCGTGATTAGGTTATAGTATATAAATGCCAGTGATGTGACTTAATTCAGGCTGAGGACAGACTGGCAATCTGGAGCGAGATGAATGCGGAGGAAACTGCTGCGGGGGAAAAACTCCCCAGGTCTGGCCATTCACACTGGCCGGTGTATTGCGCAACGGTGCCGATACGGAGCGTTCAGACTGCTGCGGAGTGGCCCCATGTGGGCCGGCCTCCGCAGCTCGTGATAGGGCTGTTTCAGCAATTTGCCCATGCGCTCATGCGCAAACTGGCAAAACACCGCGTTCACACTGCCGCCTCCGCTTGCCTCCCACCTTCTTTCGGTTCACACTGCCTGGAAGCGGGAGGCAAGCGCAAGACGGCCCCTGGACACCAGTTTCTCCCGGTGTCCTGTTAAAGCGAATGGAAAGCGAGTGGGAGACAGGTAAGTGCGAAATGGAGCCGATGGACAGATGCGCATGTCTGAACGCGCTCCCTTCTTTCACTTCCAACGCGGGGCTGTCCCGCTTTACATTGCCAGTCTGTCCTCAGCCTCAGTAACTGATATACGGTCTGCCCTAATTAATTTTTGGTGTATTGTCTGATTCTAACAATATATTTTCTTCAAACAGATACCATGTTTAGTAACTCTGAAGAGGCTATCCTGTGTCAGTTTTGCTGGGGTTGATAGTCTGGATGATGTGAAAAATCATACTTACAATGAATTATTTGTTTCTGGTGGCTTCATTGTCTCTGATGAAACTGTACTTAATCCAGAAGTCATTACAGTTGGTAAGATTTTTTTCTAAACATAGGCAAGTTCAGTGCTGGGAAAATATTTGATTCCTAGTGTACAAGCATAACTTCAGGATCCTTAGGTAGCCCATGTATTTGATTGTTTAAAAAAGTGTGGGTATATTTTTAGTTTATCACTGGAAGTTTGCTGTGAAAGACAGGATTGTTTCTTACTAGAGTGTAGTAGCAGTAAAAGTAATGCTCAGATGGATCAGTTACAAAGCACCTCAAATCCAAATTATGTACAAAAATAAAAAAACAATGCCCACAGGCATATTATCTTAATTATACAATTTATTGGTTGTCTTGATGAGCAGATTGGACTAAAGTCACTGAGCTGGATCTCTTCTGCTTATACTGTTTGCTTGACCCAGCTTGAGTATAACACCTGTCTTGGTGCTAACCAGAGCTAGTACTAACCAGGTTTTCTCGTAGTCTGGAATTTATGAGCCTACTTCATCTTCTGGTTAATTTTTAACCTTGGTCAACAACAATGCAGATACAGCACTATTCCATTATTAAAACAGATCATTGCAGGAGAAGGCATTCCATGTCAAGGGAAGGAGAAAAACATAGTGATACTGCAGCATACTCCCAGAAATCAGGAATATTGCATCTCCATTGAACATCTCAGTTGGTGCAGATTTCAATATAGAACTATAGATTTTGATATATAAGTGATGAAATTTGGTGTCTCAGTTTCCGATTTTGAATTCATAAAATAGGAATCTGTGGTATTATCATTTCTAAGGATTGTCTAGTTCTAAATCATTCACTGCTTTTCTGAAAACCTTGTTTTCTTTAGAAGTATTAATAATCATGGGCAAGTACAAAAATTCCTCTTAATAAAGCATTAGCAATATAGAGATGTAGATGTGGTCTATTAATAAAGTCAAGAACTTTAGGCTGATATAAAAATTGTTTGTGATAGATTTATGCTGCAGAAAACTTGGTTTCTCTGGATCAGATGTACTGTTTAACGACACTTAGGTAAGCTTAGGTAAAAAGTCTTTAAAAGGTTTTTTAAAAATCTAAAAGATGCATGTCAATGTACTTTTTGTCTTGAAAACCAGATCAGCTTGACAGTTTTCTAAAGTTCCTTGAAGAGATGAGTACTCCAGATGGAAAGTGGCAATGGAAAGTTCATTGTAAAATGCAAAAAAAATTGAAAGAACTGGGAAGGTACGTGGTGTTCCATTGGGCAAAATAGATATTACTGAATTTAGGAAAGTGTTTGTTGACCTCTGTTGTGTCTTTTTTGCAGCTGCACCTATTTGTATTTGTTAGTAGTTTTATATATAGATGTAAATTTTCTAGAAATAGAAGATTTCTTGATGGTAAAGAACTGCAGCTTGTTTTATCTTATGCAATTTAAGCACACTGTTTTTGTCATTTTAGAAATAGGAAAAATAAGTTGAAAATAGAAACCATACACTGTGTAGTAAATAAAAGGAGATATATTATTCTGACTTTGCAGCCAGTCTTCAGATGCTTGCAGTATTGAAATACTGTTGTTAGATTTGGAAACTGAATTCAACTTCACATTGAACCCATCAGTAGTGTATTATTATTGTGTACGAAATATGTAGTCATCGTAACTGACTGTTTTAAATGATTTTATGTGGATTTTATGATATTTTGTACCGATTAATGTAAGCCACCCTGAGCCTGCTTGCAGGGAGGGCAGGGTACAAATTGAATAAACAAACAAACATACATCTTGGAAAATGTCTGTAAACAGGAATTACTGTATTTTTTGCTCCATAAGACTCACTTTTTCTCCCCAAAAAAGTTGGGGGGGGGGGAAGTGTGTGCATCTTAAACCCCCCTCACCTTTCCCAAGCCACGGCACCGAGTGGAGCTAGGTGTGTCTTATGGTCAGGTGCGTCTTATGGAGCGAAAAATACTGTATCTAAGCAGTATCCTTCTCTTGATTATGTTTGTTTTTTTAAAAAATATGATTTTAATATGTATTGTTTAGGCTGTCTTTGAGCACCTCCAGGTGCCTTTGTGGAGAGAACAGGTTAGCACTTATTTGAATAATAACACTGTAGATTGTTTATTGGGGAAATTTCATACTACAAGTACTTGAAAGCATTTTAAGTAAGTAGAGTCTTGTCTGTCTTAAAAAAGCACTGTATTCATCTCTCCAAGGCTGTATTGGTAGTCTGCAGCTGTACCATGCAAGATCTCTCTGCTTTCATTTAAAAATGAGACCCAGAGTGTTATTTGTAGCCTTGCTTTCTCCCTAAGTAGTAAAAGCCTATTAATGTTAGACAGGATATTTGTATTAAGGTGTGTTTTGGTCACATTACAGATATTGCCTCCCATTTTTAAAAAGAGTAGACTCCTTGCTCTTTTTCTTTCCAGAATAAATGCAAATGCGAATGCAAATGCCTTGCTGACACTTCTGAATGCTTATCAAAAGAAGCACATGGTAGAGATTCTGTCATACCATAACTGTGATTCTCAGACTCGAAAGTCTCCAGAATTAGACTGTCTGATAAATCTTCAGGCTCAGAATTTGCAACAAAGGCACATTGTCTTCCTTACAGGTAGAAATCATTGTTGGGGTTGCCCTTCTTTTTTAAAAATGGTTTTGTTAGTGTCAACCAAATAATCTTTTGTTTTCCTTACTTAGAAAAGAATGTTCAAACATTTGGATTTTATGCTGAGAATGGAATAGTGGTCACTACAGTTGATAACTTCATGCATAACTTTAAAAGCCTTGTTGGCTATCATAACTCAATTACTGAAGAAAACAGCCTTCCTCCACCTGTTGATCATGACAAACCATCAGGTACTATATGTTTCATTTAATTTGCTCACATATAGATAGCTAGAAGTAGGGGAAATGTAGTGTGTTCACTTTATAAATATAAAGAATAAGTGATGAGAGAGAGCACAATTTAAATACTGTGAGGAGGAAGAGTGCTGTGTACTATCTTAGAATATAGAAATGGTCTAATAGAGGTATCCAAGAAGTTTCCATAAGTTGTAGGGGGTTAATTATAAACATACTTGAGAATAAGATTTGGAAGTCTTTAGCAGTGAGTGAGGGTGTCAGTAATTGTATTCAGTAATTTTCATATCAAATACTGACCTCCTGTATAACTTTAGATGCTGTTTTGACATTAACTCCTTTGGAGCTGCAAGTTGGGGTTTCCCAACAGTAAGCATGAACCCATTTCGCAGAAGCTTTTAGCATCGGAATATCCGGACGTTCACACAGAGGGTTAAATGTGTGTTGAGTAAGTGAACAAAAGTGGCAGAAGACAAGCCCTTAAGTGATATGCGACTTTCAAACCTGAAGCCTAACGCTGTGTGAGTAGTGCGTAGTATTTTTAAACAAGTTTTTTATTTCAATAGAGTAGGATTTCTCTCTTCTTAATGTAGTTCTTATAGAAAACGATGAGAAGGATGAGGAGGACATGTCTTTGGATTCAGGGGACGAAGCATCACAAATAGAAGTTTGCAATGATGTCTCAAAGCATGATTCCCATTTGGAAGCTTTGCGGACAGAGACCAAAGGATCACATGGAGCAGACTGTCAGCAGACCTCTCAGCTTGATACACAGCTGTCTGCTGAAGGACACATCCTTGTGACAGAAAAGACTTCTAAAATGGATGTGCAAGACATACAACCAGTTACTCCAGTGTCTACAACATGCTGTACTGAAGGAGAAAAAAACAATGCAGCGGAACAAGCTCCTTTCAATAACTTTCAGATTTACAATAGACAATTAAGTGTGCCCCATCAGTTCAGTCACTTTAATGTTCTTACTCACCAGACATTTCTAGGAGCAGCGTATCCAGTATCTACAAGTCGAAACCAAGAAAGTGGAAATTACTTCCTGACTGCTTACAGCCAGAACATGGATACGGATCAGTCTTCATCTCCCAGTAATTGGGATGTCAGTTGTGATTCTTCCAGGCCGTATTCAAAACAGAATTAAGCAACACTAATAAATTTTTATAAGTTGTTGTGAATTTTCTGTTACTAAAAAAAGTGATCTAACAATTTCTATTCTCTGATCAAAACCTTTCCTGTCTCTTTTCTCAATTGGTTGTTCTGTCTTATTTAAATCATGATGGCCTGTACCAGTTGAAGCACCTGGAGTTTGAAATAAATATATATTTTTTAACATTTATTGTACTTGAATGAACTTGTTTGTTGGCACTTCTGAGTTTTTACATTTTGTATTTGACCTGTAATTGAGACTTCTATTTGAAGTCTGTTTTAATGTAAACAATATTGGCCTGAAGCATATGTGAAATGCCAAGACTGTTTTAATGGCAAAATGTAACAGGATAGCCAAACCACTTTTTCTTCATCAAAGCTGTTATGTACATATTTGACAGTTTTGTACCAAAAGCTTTACATAGTTATAAAGGCAGTTTTAGTTTATTTAGCAAATATCTTGGATTTTTGGCAGTATACCTCAGTTAGAACAACCAATGAATGGTGCAGTTCCGTTTTGAAAATAAAATTCTCTAAACAGGGTACAGTAGCAAGTTGCATTTTGTCCTGCCTTCTGTTTCTGGGAAAGACCTGCAGCTAGAGGTTTTTCTTTGCCTTTGCCACTATATGTTAAATGACCTTTCAGCTAGGTCTGCAGTTGTAGAAAGTATGACCCGTGTAAGATTATTATTCTAAGACCAAAGCTCTAAATGTGTTCATGTTAATATTACAGTATTAAAATTAATGCAGACAAAAGTCATGTAGTGATTACTTGTGCTCTAGTCTTTCATAGCATTTATAGCTTCACTGAGATCAGTTTATGTTTATCAGTTTAGGCTTATGATATGTATCACAGGTTTCTCTTGATGTTGATAAACTGTTACCTTATGAAATTGTGTGTATACCACAAATAGTGTTTACAAACTTGACTCCTCAAGAAATCTAGAGAATAGATGTGCTCTAGATAGAAGTGGCAGTGTAGAAAGCATACGATTTGAAAACTGCATTGTTGGATGCTTACTGGAACAACTTGATCTGCTTTTGGATGTGCTTTTAGAATTTACACAGGTAGGTGAATGATTTGTATAATCAAATTATGATAGTAAAATGGCTTTTTGTGGTGAATAAGCTTTATCAACATCAGTTCTGATTGGTAGATGAAAAATTGGTTGGCATGCATGTGCAGGTGCAGTAAAAACCTTAGCAGGCTAGCAGCTTTGGGCTTCTTTGCAAGACTGTACTAAAAGCTATTGATGTGAACTTCCAAGAGCAAGGAGAATAGGGCTGAAAAAAGGTCTTTTGAGTTGTTGAACCAACAGGAGATACACGAATGATCCTCCTTCCCTGGCATGTGTAGCTGTTTCTGGTTATGGCAGTTATAGCCTTTTTTTTAAAGCGCAACTTCTGTTGACATTAAAGAGATTTTATTAACTTTCTCCATACTTAGCCACTAATACAATCTAATACTAAAATCAGTTTGGAAAGCAGAAATGTTTTTGGAGGAAATGACATATAGATGGCATGTTTGAAAAGCAGAGGAAATGCTAGTGTTGGCAGAGCATGCTAGCATTGTAAGCAAACATATAGGTACAAATACTTTCCTTCTGTACTTTAAACCTTTTCTCTATCTGTGGGATCTTGTCTATGGTCAACAAACTGACTAAACTCAGTTTTTTCCCTGTACCTGATCTTAGTCCCATGTGAACTTGATCCAAGTAACTGGTTAAGAAGTTTGTGGATTGGGTTATAAACACAACCTGGTTCAGGTGCAGTGTTTCTAAGGAAGGTTTCATGTGTACACGATTGTGTATACTTTAGGCATACTTATATATGCAGTTGAGATGGACTGATTTTGCATTTTGGCTTCTGGTGTATCTAAGGTGACAGGATGGTGGGCTGCTTCCCCAACTTTGTTGAAGATGAATGCTGAGGGTATCCCTATTGTGACTGTTGTGTGATACCTTGTGACAATATTAAGCAGAGATGGGATACCCTTGAGGCAGGAGGAACAGATGCATCTCCACTCAGCTCCTTTAAGAAACAAGTGGCTGCTAGGTATGTGTCAGTGAAGAAGAAATGCACAACATTCAATTTTTAAACATTCGAACCAATTTGGACTTCCTGCTCATTACTAATTAAATTCTAAAATGTGCAGTAGATAGCCAATACAATGACATTTGCACAATTCCAGAGGAAGGAATGTGCTATCTTGATGGAAGAACTATATTGTCTTAGTTACTGAGATACTGTGTTCAGGTGCTCAAAAGTGCAGTATTTCTAAAACCAGATGGAAGATGTTGTGAAATAAGATTGTAGTGGACAGTGAAAGGCTACTTATGAACAGCAAGACTGGAACCTGATCCTGGGGGAAAGCAGTTTGAGGTCTCTATTCTTCCAAGGAAGAATATACTTTAAGACAAACCTGAAATGTAATAAAAACAAAATGCAGTGTGCTTGTTGGTTTAATAATCTTACTACACAGGCATTTCTCTGCCCTTGCAAGAGAGATCTAGAATTTTGTCAAGAGAATCTGAACCTTGATTTTCACCTTCAAAGAAATTTGAGTCCTCTTAGGTACCCTTGTTTCAATACCTTGAGTAACTGACCACAAATGCTACCATCCCTTTTTTATACCATTCCTCTTGCCACAACACTAAAATTGTTTAAAAATCAAATCTAATTATCGGCTGCATAGAGTTATAATTTGGAGTCCATAATGCAGCATGCTTCAGTGAAAAATATAAGAAGTGTGAAGGCATAGTTCCTTAATTCTATTAATGTAATCTTCATAAGAATTAGGATATGTATTAAAATTAGAATTCTTAAAATGTAGTATTAAATGTCACCATAATAACTTTCTAACAAAGGCCGCCTTTGTGCCATCTAATAAACTGTTGAGTTTTTGATCCAAGTCCATGCACACCATTAGCAACTTGAAGTTCTCTACACTTTGTTTTTTATAACCTTCAGTAGCTTCTGTAATGTTGGGATCTTAGTTCAGTTTTTAAAAAAAATCTTTATAATACAGCTGTTGACAGTTCTGGATGATATCAGCTTGCTAACTTAGTATGAAGCACAACAATAAATGCAAGCATTAAAATATTTAATAATTTATTCCTCACACCAAGAACACACATAAGTTAGTTGTACAAATACTCCATGTAAACAAAACCACCTGTTTCCTTCCATACGAATTCCTTGTTCGAAATGTATCCTAAATATACAAAATGCAGTCAGTTATTCAAGCATCCTTGAACAAAATTCCATACTGTTACACAGATATGGGTTATAATTTCAGTAGTAAGTACTATAAAGTGCCAACACAATAACATGTTCATGTATCAGTCTTGGAATTTTTAAAATGGTGAAATAAAGTTCTCTTCCTGGCTTATAATGCTTGGAATAAGACACGTCTCCAATTCTTTCTGCTTCTGGAGGAGGCCCTGAAAAGAGAGATGAATGAATTTATTTTACAAAAGTGATACATAGTTTTGGCAGTCACCACTCTTCATAGAACATGCATGATTTTTTATCATACCTAAAGTGAAATCTTCATAATCAGGAGTTCTTACATATATACAAACCCCCAAGCTCCCTTCAGTCATTGTCTAGGGGCTTCTTGCAGATGCCTGACCCCCTGGGAAGGTCCTTTTCAATTGTGGCCTGTGGGATGCACTCTCGGATGACACTTATTCCATGCTGCACTTGTTTAGTTTCCACAAGGCATGCAAGGCTGAATTGTTTACATGGGCCTTTGGAGGATAACTACATATTTGTGCTGCTTTATTAGTAGCATGACGATAACCACATAAAATATTTTAATGTTAATATATTGTTTTAGGTTCTACCTTATTGGTTTTAATGCTGCAAGTTGCCATGAAACCCTTCAGGTGACTAGAAAAATAAATATACAAAGTGGTGCTAGAATTTTTCTAGCTGTCAAGGTATTCCTTAAAGTAGCTGGACAGGAAGAAAAAGGAAGTTGTACTACTGAAGAAATAGCAGTATCCCTTGAAAAACAGGTGATGGTATTCTACAAAGTAATCATTGTGCATGAATGAGAACTTGAACTGAAGCCAATATTGAATCTATTTGGAACCAGAACTTTGCTTGTGTTAGAACACAGGGAAGTTCAGCCCCAGTATAAAACTATTCTCTCATTTCCTATTTCTAATAAAAGACAATTTGTTTAAGTTTATCACCCTTCTTACTTCGGTTGTACTATGTTTACTGCCTTAGGAGTTGGATGCTGTTTCAAACTAAATGAAAGCCACTAGCAAAATTAGTAGCTTCACCAAATTAAACCTAGTGGCCTAATCCTGCTCCAAATTAAACAAGTGTATGATTTTTTTTTTGCATTTGATTCTGTGTTTGCTTGAGAATAGCTAAGAATGAAAGATTCATTGATTAAAGATGCAAAGTGTGGAAGAAAAATGGCTTTTATCCCAAGGTATAGTGGGAACTATTATTTTCAGTTGGATGCCTGTCTTGCCATACAGTGTTTGGTCAAGTTAACAATTGTGTATTAGCATAAAGATTATCCAAAATTTATTTCCTGAAATGGAAGGAAACTATGTTTTCTATAGGATCGCTGCCATCTAACATTTATCTAACAACTACTGTGATATTAAGATAGACATTTTATTTTCATCAACACGAGTATATTCTGAATTTGGTCCAACGAACTATGAAAGGAGAAAAACAGCTGTTAATGCTGTGCGGGGAGTGCACAACGGTACACCATACGAAGGTATTATGGGTTCCTCAAGCAGAAGAATGTCTTGCATTTAGGCTCAGTTCAGACATAAATTGTTGTATAAACTGTGGTTAGTTTGTGAAAGGAGGGAAGGCAGCAGGGTTGGTACTTGGTCCACCAAGAAAGATTCTACAGAGGAAGGCAACTGCAACCCCCCTCTACTACTCACTCGCCTTGAAAGCCCCTTGCTGGGGTCACATAGGTCGGTTGTGACTTCACAGCACATAAGTACATTCACTCCAATTTAAAAATAATATCAATACTAAGATGACATACTAAAGTTTCTAGGGTGCTCTTCTTCTAAAGTAAATATGTATTTTGTGAAACCAGGATTCTGCTTGTATCTTTCAAATCCTGGTTTGCCTGCACAAGTGTAGCCAAGGGGTAGGTCACCAGGGACCAAGCCAGGTCAGCATTCATGTGCCACAAACAACCATAAGGTAAGATTGTGGCTGCTAAACCAGTTTCAAACTCTGGTCTCAAATCCTGGTTTGGTGGACTCTATATAATACTGTGCCCTGCAGATAATCACACCACCCATAGTTAAACTGCAGTTTTGCTTATATTTGCAATGAGTCTACTGCTTTTCTTGTACAATACTTCAGCATGAGCTATAAACATCTCTTCAGCCAATGGAAAACTGCATGTGCAATGGTACATGTTGTGTATAACTGACTATCCTTGCTTCATTTTCACCCTCTCCCCCATGGAAACCCATATAGAAGAAGCATCTTAACTGTGGATAGAGTCTACGTTGCTTTTGTATGTCATCACAAAATAGGTCTTGAATTTCAGTGAATTGTATAAATCAATCCTAAAGTAGTCCATGTCATGATACAAGATACATCTAGGTTGCCATTCTATACAGCAAATCAGTTAATCTCTAAGAAGTTAGATCTGAAGAATTTATTTTGTTACAATATTAATCCACGTAAACTGGAAGCTGCTTCACTGAAGGGACTGCACTTTTAATTATACATCACAATCACAACAGTACACACACATTAATGCCTATATTTACACCATTGCATTAACTACTAACAGTTCTGTTTCTGCAAGATGTAAATAGGGCTAAGCATAAGACTGAGCAGCTGAACAATTAAATATTTATGGGAGAGCCATCCATAATGTTAGATGTGAGGCTGTCATCAATGCTGTAGAATAAACACTGTTTTGGACAAACAGAAGAATTTTGAATGTGACAAGCAAAAATTTCCTTATACTTACTCTCCAGACAACAAAGTTGACCAAAAAACCCCTAACTACAGAAAATTTTGATGAAGCAATAAAATCAGCAATTTACTTAGAGAACTCTCCTAAAGTATGCAACCAGCAGTCTTTTAACTTCATATGAAATCTAGCAATATTCTTCCTGTTTCCAGGTGCTATCATTTGTGTCAAAATTTTTGAAACTTGGGGAACTGTTCACTGGACTCCTGCAACAACACTTGGAAATCTATTTACTGGGAAACTACCTGCAATAAAAATTTCAAAATAGTGTGAATGCATAATCTTCACTCAGGACTTTGAAATTCTGAAGACCTACAGGCCTACCTCTTACTCCTAATCAAGCTATGGATTAATTGTACACCATTTTAGTAATGTGCCAACATTTGATTAAACACAGTCAGTATGCATAGTACAGTACCCTGAATTCAGATTCAGTTTTATTTTTCAACATCTGAATTAAGTTAGTGGTGTACATTTATCAGAAGAGAAGCTTTTAGCAAGTCACAATACAAATGTTCAATCTAGTATCAGTGTGTGGTTTTTTAATACAGAACCCCACTTTAAAATCCTGTTTCTAAAAGCCACATACGCTGTTTCTTTTGTCAAACAGGATATTTTATATGTTTCTACCACATTCAGTGAAGTAGTTTGTTCTCTGATAAAGGTCTATTAAAAGACAAGCTATTGCTGTTCTTCATGGTCTTCATCATTTAGCTGTTATTCTGCCTGTCAAAAATACTTCAAGATTTTGAGGTTACCAATATATTAAATTCATTATCAGACATAAAATAGATTTTTTTAAACCTGAAAAAATACTTCAGTGTTTTTAACTCATGCATTGCTCAACAGTACATTTCTATTCCACCCTTCAAGATGGTCAGGGCAGTATATAAAGTTCTCACTTTACTATATATAAGGCTCTCACTAACTGGGAGAGAGCTACTCTCTCCCCATCTTGCACCCAGGTTTCGGTCACACACGCCAGGTCCGCGCCCTGCTCTAACAGGTAATCCTGAAGAGTTGCGGTCTTGTTAATGGACCTGGCGTTGCACAATACCAATGTTGGAGAGGGGTCCTTAATCCCAGCCTCACTGCCTGCCACTCTCAGGATGGGACGCAGGCTGGAAGGGGGCCAAGCTTCTCTGTTTCTCCGCCTCCTTCCCTTGAATTCCTGCCTGCTCCCACCGCTATACTTCCCCCCCCCCCCCCGGAATCACTGGTATCCCTGGTCCAGTTGTCATCCTCGCTGGTGGCCTTCACAAGTCACAGGCTGACCCTATGAATGGCTGGTACAGTCAGGATCCTGATGGTAGATATATCCCTAGGATGCCACCAATGGTAATAATCACCAAATCAACTCACTCCCTAACAGCAATCCTGCAGCATAATCAACATTTCAATAGATAGATCAGGTTCTAATAAAAAATCTACAGCTTAGATATCCTAACTAACTCAGCATACATACCTGGCTACTAAAGACTACCAAGCTAACTAACCCCCGCCACAGGGCAGGTTAAGCGATATTTGGATTGGAATTGGATATTGGCTGTGAGACTTGTGAGCTATTTTGCAGATAAAGTCCTGCTGCTCCGCTGCGATCTCCCAGCCACAGTTGAGACAGCAAACTCAAGGCTCTACGCATGTCTTTTGGTTCTATTCTGGATTATTTCAGTCCACTCAGCCTTGAGGAAGTCGACAGTTTGCTCTCAACAGTACGCCCAACCACGTGCAGCCTTGATCCATGCCCTTCATGTCTTTTAAAAGCTGGCTGTGAGAGGTTGCGAGGTGCCCTCTGGGAGATTGTCAACAAGTCCTTTGATGAAGGGCTGTTCCTGGGGGTACTCAAGGAAGCGATGGTCCATCCTCTCCTGAAGAAACCATCTTTGAATCCAGCCGTATTGGCCAACTATCAGCCGGTGTCCAACTCGCCCTATTTGGGTAAAGTGTTGGAGAGGGCAGCGGCGGTTCAGTTGCAGAGCTTCATGGATGACACTTCCATGCTGGACCCGTTTCAGTCCAGCTTCCGGCCAGGCCATGGGACAGAGATGGCACTGGTCACTCTCACAGACAACCTCCGGAGACATCTGGATCGAAGTGATATGGCGGCACTAGTGCTTTTGGACCTGTCGGCAGCGTTCGACATGGTCAACCACCAGTTGCTGATCCACTGCCTCGCTGACATGGGGATTCAGGGACTTGCCCTACAGTGGCATGTCTCTTTTCTCCAGAGTTGGGGGCAGAGGGTGGCACTCGGGGAACAGACATCCCAGAGGTACCCACTGACATGTGTGGTTCCTCAAGGAGCAGTGCTGTCCCCGATGTTATTTAACATCTATGTGCCCCCCCCGCCCAGATTGCCTGGAAGCATAGGCTTGGGTGTCATCAATATGCAGATGACACCCAGCTGTATCTGTTGTTGGGCAGCCAGTCTGACTCTACCCTAGATGACCAGGAGCGGGTGCTCCAGGACATAGCAGGCTGGCTTTAGACTGAGTCAACTGAAATTGAATCCAAAGAAGACGGAGGTCCTGTGCTTGAGTCGGAGTGGGTTGGGGGTAGGGATCTCACCTTAGGTGGGGCACCACTGGTGCCAGTGCCAAGGGCCAGGAACTTGGGAGTGCTCCTGGATGCCTCCCTAACAATGGAGGCCCAGGTAGCAGCCACTGCCAAGGCAGCCTTTTATCATCTACAGCTGATTAGCCAGTTGGTTCCCTTCCTCGAACGCGATGACTTAGCAACAGTGATCCATGCAATGGTCACCTCAAGTTTAGACTACTGCAACACTCTACATGGGGCTGCCCTTGTCTCAGATCCAGAAGCTGCAGCTAGTGCTAAATGCCACAGCCAGGCTGCTGATGGGTCTCTCTATACGGGACCACATTCAGCCTGTGCTGAGATCTCTGCACTGGTTGCCTATAGCATACCGGGTCCAGTTCAAGGTGCTGGTTTTGACCTTTAAAGCCCTATATGGTCTGGGGCCTGCCTACTTGAGGGACCGCCTTTCCCCATATGTGCCCCAGAGGGCACTGAGATCAAGCTCACAAAACCACTTGGCTCTCCCTGGTCTGAAAGAAGCCAGGCTGGCCAGTACTAGAACCAGGGCTTTCTCGGTGGTGGCTCCATACTGATGGAATGAGCTCCTGGAGGACATCAGGGCCCTGCGGGACCTCTTACAGTTCCACAGGGCCTGTAAAACGAAGCTCTTCCACCAGGTTTTCAATTTATTTATTTATTTAGTTAGTTAGTTTTGTTTTTATACCCCGTCCTCCCTGCTAGCGGGCTCAGGGCGGCTAACAAGGGCATAAATGCCATACACATCATAGACATTTTAAAATCAATTTAAAATCACCAAACAACGATAAAACTCCATTACATAGCAAGAATAAACTGCATCAATAAAACTACAGTACCCACTAAAGTGCTTCCAATCTCGTTAAGATGGCATCCTATCTAGTAGGAAACCTATCAGCCATAGCCATTGGACCTGGACTGCATTCAGGGCCAGTTTTCATTGTAGATGTTATTACAATGCTGGTGGCGGCTCCTAGCCAAAGGCCTGGCGGAAGACCTCCGTCTTACAGGACCTGCGAAACTGCATCAGGTCCCGCAGGGCCCTGATCTCTTCCGGGAGCTCGTTCCACCAGGTTGGAGCTGCCACCGAAAATGCTCTGGCCCTAGTCCCAGTGAGCAATTAGGAGCCGCCACTGGGACTGAGGACAACTATGCCCCTGGAATTTGCTGGCTGAGACCCTGCCGAAGGTGGCTTGATCAGATGCTGCCCCCTTCATCGCCATCGTCCATCTGTTTGGTTCTATTTGTAAATTATGATGTGTTTTAAATTCTGTAAATTATTGTTTTATGGCATTTTAATTGTTGAAAGCCGCCTTGAGCCCGCTTGTCCAACAAGGCGGGGTAGAAATACAAGTAGTAGTAGTAGTAGTAATAATAATAATAATAATTTTACTTAGACCATACCTGTTACACAGAAAAGAGCTAAAAAGAAGAAGGGCTATAGACTCCTTTAACATGATGAAAATGTTATAACTCCTATTTTCTGTAAACTTTAAAGGAGTAGGGACCTTTAGAGGTCCTCTGTTTACTTCAGACAGTATGGCAACACGTAGGAAAAAAGAACTTTAAGATATTGCACTAATCTTCGAGGTACAAGTACTTCTGTTCTTCAAAATGTGGGTGAAGAGTAGATCAATCCCCACAGAATCCCCATAGAATCCCCAAGTAGATCAATCCCCACAGAAGCATGTACTGCTGTCTTACTTTGATTCAGGAACACAGCCTAACTTCAACTGGCAAATTGCTTGACATGAAGAGTGACTATGATATGAAGAGATACCTGTCAACAAGTTGAACAGCATAACCATGAAATAACTTACACACCTGTCTCATAGTTACTATAGCATGGTCTGGAAGGGCAGGAACTATGTCTTTTCTAAAGGAGCAGAAATATTTTTTGCAGATGGCTCAGTAATAATGGGTCCTAGGAAAAGTCTTGATGCCTACATTAGTGCATGGTCAGACAACACAAATTCCTCACTTCAACCTAGGTTGTTACTGTGCCATACAAAAATGACACTGTCATAACAGAGTCGAGCTTTCATTTTTAACACAAGCAGTATGCATTTTGGTACTGGAACTGCCCATGAAATCCAATGAATCTGGCCACAGGTGCTTCCTCATCCTGAGATATTTGAAACAACAAGCCTGAAGCACTAAAGAGTACCAAGAAGGAAGTTCGTAGTGAGGGTATGCTTTGTGACTGTTCCCTGTAAATATTTCTTAGCCCAAATTCTTTTAAACAAGGACCAGATTATTTTGCCAATATCAGTATTCCCATTTAGAAGTCTCAGTAATTCTAGAATCAGTGCATATTCACCGGAGTGCTTTTGAATCTTCAGCCCAGCTAAGGACACGGACAGTTGCACAGTTGTTTGTGCTTCAATATCCCTACAAGATCGAAGACTAGTCATTCATGGGATGTAAAGAGATGGATCCAACAAACTACAGCAAGAACTCCTACATGTGGACCATCAATATAAATGACTATACAGGGTGATACAGTGTGAGATAAATCCAATTATTTGATAATGTAGCATAACATAGGACACCCCCCCCCAAAAAAAGTGGAAACAAGCACAAATCAGTGGCAACAATTAAACAAGAGGCAAGAGCAGAAAGATTGTTATTAAAACTTTCAATGAATTGATACAGTCAAACAAGATTAGGGGAAGTTGTTATTTTATCGAGTATATACACAGATGGTGGATAGTGAATTAGCCTTCACTAGCTAATCCACTGGCTAACTTTGAAATATGGACCAAATGTAGCAGTACCAACAGTGCAGTGGAACTGGGTAGCACCAATATCTCTGTGCAAATATCCACATAATTCAATGATAATTCTGGATTATCAGGATCCCAGAAATGAGTCTGCTGCTGCCATTTTTCATGGATTAACCTCTGGAGCAATTCATGATGGAGTTCACCATGTCAAGAAAATGATCTTGTCATAAAACAGATGACCTATCCTCACATCTTCAGGCAAAATCTCTGCATATAAGTCAACTGCAGATGTAACAGTGGCTTCCGTTCCTATAGATTCAGAATATGAGTTTAAGAAGGGATGACTCAAACCTATGGCCTTATTTTGGATGCAGACATCGTTCCCAAGTCAGCATAGTAAACAACAGAAAGATTCTCAATGTTTTCATCTACAGTAATGTTGCAAACCCAATGTCTACAAAGATGGCGGAGTTGCTAGCTACTTATTGAATCAGATTACTAAATAGTTTTCCCACAAGAAACAAGATGGGGGAATTTCTGTGGGGAGCATGCCAGAATCTTGGACCTGTTGTTAGAATGGTTTATGTTAATAGCATTCATGAAGAACAAGGAACAAAGCTTGAAATGGAAATAGTTTGGTATATTAATGTTTAAAAGCAGAAGACAATAAAATGTGCATATACAGCATATTCAAAAATAATGATAATTTGATGTCAATACTATGAGGGCATTTTTAGCTGATGCAAGAGCTTGGAAGTTTCCAGTAATCAGAAGAGATCTGCCATTCCTTCAGCAAAGCAAGAAGAGCAAGAATACTTTTTGAAAGTTAATCAAACAAATATGAATTGTGCAGTTTGAAGCAATCTTTACTCAGATCAAAGATGATGCACAACTTGCTAGTTAACAGTTTCTTTTGTCAGTTAAAGAATGCTAAATCATAATAAGCATGTGCACAACTACTAAATATTGGTGCTAAATTCTACCAGGCGTCAGACTGAATAATTATGAAACCCTGGGACAACACCTTCTTCAACTATGATCTCCCTTTTACAGCATATACTAGAGAGTGTTTTCACTTTTTAACCGGAAGAGAGAACGGAGATCTCCATTCTGTATTATCAACAGCTATCACCATAGTCTTGTATCAGCAGTTATACAAAGGACATCAGAAGTCTGCAATATGTACAGTAGCCATTGTCTGATTTTTTCTATCTCTTGGAATTTATACTATATGGAATTCAGTCTTCACAATAAAATTGTACCTGGATTGTACACAGCTGAGCAACCACCAAGTGTATTTACTTACTTACAAATGCAATATAGAATCTTACTTCTGTTAACTATTTTATAATTATGTGTTTATTACCTGTTCCCTTCTCTATCTTCATTCACAGGTTCATTTGTTTTATTGTAAGTTTTTTTTAAATTGGAAAGCTTTATAATGGAATTGTCACATTTTGTAAACTGTGAGCGACTTTGGAAACTTGATACAAATCTATACCTGAATATATGCAACAGAAGTATGCAATAGAAGTATGCAACAGGCACACTGTGAATAGTGTAAATAGAGGTTTAGCAAGAGAAGATGTGGCTGAAGCTGACTCATCCAAAAATTCAGAAGGAAATTAAATGTTTTTACTTGGCCTTGTAACTGTAGACTTTTAATAGACAACTAATATCACTATAGTTATTTTGAGAATTCTGTACTAAGAAGGTTCATTTGGGCACTAAAAATATTTGCAAATATAATCTGATTCAATATCCTGTCTCTTCCAGCAGCCTACTTTGCAAAAGAATATGCTGATAAGTTGGCTTCCAGATGTTCGTCACCTAACCATTTACTGATGGTGCAATCAAACTAACTCCAAAGTAAGTTGTATGCATATTTGTACTTACATATTTAATTTGCTGTCTAGTTAACAAAAAAGAAACTGTAAAGCTGAGGTGCCTTTGAAATACCACAGACTGGACCCCATGAAAAAGACTGTAAAAGGAATTGGTGGAGTAGATCTTTCCCAACCTTCTCATTCTCCCAGCAGCTTAATGTTTGCCCCAAAAATCCTCTCACAGGGGAAAGGGGACTTCATCCAATCCCCCCTCCTTACTGCAGTCCTCCAGGCTGTGATATGTTCTCTTCAAGAGGATTCCTCAGTCTTGAAAGAAAGAAAGTAGAGAAAGATCCACTCTGCCAATTCCTTCTGTGAATTTTTTCCATGGCATCCAACTCCATCTATCTTATATCTATGAGTCTATTGATAAATACACCAAATATGTCACAAAAATTACGCTGTCTACTCCAATCTACACAGTACACAGAATGACTCGGTAGAATCCTAAATGCATTTACTGAAAAGTCAATCCCATGGGGATTACTTCTTGGAAAGTGTTTTTAGGATTGCAGCCTATATCACTTCACTGATAGTATTAATAGCCTTCCTTATACAGCAAGCTTCTTAGCCTAGATCAATCTGTTGGTGCAAGTACTGCAGATATTTCCAATATTCTCCCACCCACCCCCAAAGGCCCTTCGAATTCCCATATGTTGAGATTCATGTAGATTAGTAGCCACATGTGTAAAGTGGTTAGTACTAAGAGGGGCAAGAGGTCAAATTGCCCTTTCTCCCTCTTCTAGAAGTGCCAGCTCCTCTGACGTAAGAGGTGAAATTTTTGTCTTGATGCGGCATTCAAAACTATCACCCTTCACCTACAGTCTTAAGTCATACAGTACACAACTCAACCTGTTCATTCTTCATTGTATGTAAATAGGCTCTTCTATAAATGCTCAGGTGCATCTTATTTCTTACTCTATTGCAATTTCATATTTGCAAATATGTTTGAAAATTAAAAAATACAACTGGCAAGACAGACAGAATGTTCATTCTACACCTAATAATCCATGAAATGTAACACTAACTATAGAGTATCAGAAGAATTCCACAGTAAAAGGGGAATAGGAGACAATAACTCATAAAAATACAAAGACAGGAGATGGAATATGTATGAAACACTAATACCGAAAACGTGATGCCAAAACATTCATTATGAATTCATTTCGTGCAGTACCTGTCGTAGTTCTGAGAGTCCTTTCAGTATGGCCTGCTGCCTGTCTCTCACCACATTGGGATTAAAAAGTGGATCCCTTACATGATCAGAGCTAAAAACCTGCCGTGGAGTATGGTAAGACTCTAAAGGTAAATATAGATGAAATCAGTTAATAAGTATTACACTCTTTTAAGTATTGTACAGGAATGACTGTTTTAATGATTGTCCTAAAATTGTTTTAATGGAAAGAAGAACTGATCAATAGAGCTTCAGAAAAATAAAATGTTTAATGCATCTGTAACAAATTAGTATATTTATTTTTAAATGCATTATTTTAACTACATTATTACTTCATGAGATTATCACTAGAATATACCAGTCTGGGCCTGTAAGATGCATGGGGGAGAATCAGGCCCAGAGTGGCTTCCTGGCTCTCCTACAGGCATTGCCGGGCCTGTCATGGCTCCTGGGCTGTTACCAGGCCCAGCGCGGCTTGCATGCTTTGCTGCTGCTGCTGGGCCTGGGTGACTCCCAGGCTCCACCACAACCAATGCTGGGCCTGGCCTGGCTACTAGGAGCCACCACAGCCAACAACTACCACACTAGAAGCAGTTCATTGTGCTTTTACTAATACAATTTTAAATGTAGGGGACTGATAAAATAGTAATTAATCATAGATCTAAATCTATGTTTTAGTACCGTTCAGCTGTTGGTATTGCAGATCATGTGTCGAGGGTCTAGTCATGGGTGCATCTGGATCCAGGTAATACACTTCATTTGTTCGCACATAGGGAACAAAGTATGCTGATGGTGGCCTTTCAATTTCAGCACTTGGAGCAGGTCTTTCACTTTGATGCTTATCTTTATATATACTCTTCTCTTTCACATCATTGCTATTATCAGATGAAAAATCAGAAGACTTCATTGGTCTTTGTAACCTGCTTTTAACTGCTGGAACAGGTGGTGAGTCAGATCTGTGGACACACCATCATTAGTAAGATTTTAGAAACAGTTTCTTCTGAGTCTTTGTTCTCCCCCCCCCCCCCCCCTTTGCTCTTTTATTTTGGTTTACCATTTACTTTTCCTGTTAAATCTTTTCTCACCAAGGTAACTATTTTCTTAATGTTTTGATCATAGCTATATAAAATCAGTTGAATCGGGGCATGGAGAAAGCAGGTACAGGAAATCGGGGGAGGAAAGGGAAAGGAAGCAGGGGTGTGAGAAGGCCAGACAGTATCTTATACAATGCTGAAACTTTGTTCAAAATATGCAATAGCAAGACAACTTGAGTAACTGTACCAACAGAGAGCTTTATTTATTTTTCTCGATAGCTTAGATCAATATTTGCTTGTGTATATATTTTTTTGGCTTGCAGAAATTGTGTTCAGCAAAACTGGGCCACTGCTAACTGGAAATATTTAGGTCTGCCATGTCTTTCTAGATCTTAGTTTCCTCTGCTCAGCTCTGGAAATCTCAGCTTGAGCATTAATAATTGTGTTCTGCCACAGCCCACTGTATAGGCAGCAGTGTTCCCTCTAGGCTGAGTTAGTGTGAGATAGCTCACAGTTTTTTAGCCTCCAGCTCACAGATTTTTGTCTTAGCTCAGGAAGGATGGCTCCAGAGCAAACTAATTTATGCAGCAGCCAAATAGCTCACTCACAACTTTAATGCCAGTAGCTCACACAGTAGAATTTTTGCTCACAAGCCCCCACAGCTTAGAGGGAGCATCGATAGGCAGACATTCTACTTGTAATGAGACACTTGGGTGTTATGGTTTTTGGTGCTTAAGAGTTAGTTTTAAGACTACAGAAAGCCAGATTTGCTTCATTTATGAGTTAGTTAAGCCAGTGGTCCCCAGGCCTTCAGACAATAAGAAACAAAGTTTAGCCCATATTTGTATGGGAATATGAATCAGAGATAAAGCTAAGCTTCATTCAGACATTAATATGGACTACATGTGAACCTGTCTAGCTGCTTGACTTGCTACACACACTTTGCTCCTCTCACCTCACACAAGGAAGAAATACAATTTAAAACAAGCTCCGTTTACCCTTGATGTACTACTGCAGGTACACAATTTAACTAGAATTGGTTTTTCCTCCCACAACCCAGGGTTCTAAGTGTGGACTACACCATGGCTTACACTGGGGGAGGGGTGTATCTTGTCTGAGGAGAACTAGCTCAGTTTAAGCCAGATGCCTACATTCATTCATACCTCATGGGTAACTGGAGTTAAGTTTAAACCAGGATTCCTACACTGTGCTTTATGTAAGGGAGGAAAGGGAGAGTAGCAAGTTGCATATACAAGTCAGCAATGAGCCAGGTTGTGCATATTCAGGCTTAATGTTGACAACATGATGTCTGAATTAAGACTTAGAGATCTGAACAGTGAAGGGAAACAAATGCATTAAGAAATAGCTGCAGCAGTATGTCAGGAAGTAGGGAACATGGTTAGGAACAAGCCACGGAAGACTGGCAAGCAAACATTTCCTGAGGAACTGTGTTTGGAGAATCATGTTACTGTCTCTTGGCCTAACCTTCCACAGAGGGTTCCTGTGAAGATAAATAAGATAACCTCTGTATATGTCACCTTGGGGGAAAGGAACAATCAATCTAGTAACATCATACTACAACTACTACTACTACTACAACTACTACTACTACTAATAATACACAGTATGTTTTGATGGGTGGGGAAACAGAGTTCCAGTCCCATGAATCACTGTCATTTACTACCTCTCACATCCTTATCCCACAATGTATGTGTTTTCTTTGCTCTACAGAACTCAGTGGGAACCGCAGTCCTTATCTACCTAGCCCTATCATGCACCTAGGATTGGCCCTGGGCCTTGTTTACTGGACACCCAAGTGTAATAGAATGTGGGAGGATGGGAAAGAGGTGGGATATAGCAGTTAACAAGAAATAAAGATTAGATTGTTTCATTGGCATTAAACTTTGGTTTTCTGTGGAATAATATACACGATTTGGTAATGGAGGAATTTTCTACTCTGTCATTGCTATGGATTGACCATTGCTGGTGACTGGATAAAAACTTTTTAGTGAATACAACTGAACACAGATTAGAGCACCTTATCATGCTTACTATGTGGTGGTAATAACAGCGAAGCAGGCACTGCCAACAGTGGGTCTGCACAGTGCTGTCCAGTGGAGCTTTTCCAACTTGTGAAGGAGCTGTTATATCCAGCCCAAGGGATGTTAACTCAGAATACAAACAAGCCTACTGCAATTTCAGGCCCATAGCCAGGATTTTGTGGCTTGTGCGGCAAAGTTTTTTCTGGTGGGGCTGAAGTTCTCAGTGGAGAAATAAAAGGCATTTAGCCAATAGAAAGCTGTTACCAGGATAGATCTCTAAACTGCAAGCTGTCAACCACATTAGATGACAGTTCTCAGCTGCGGCAAGTTAATCACTTCTGCCAGCCTAAGCAACAATTCTGATAACAAGCTGGCAGGCGGGAGTGTTGAGTTCTATAGTCAAGAAAGCTAACACTTAGGCAGAAAAACTCTCTTAAAGGAGACCAGTTTCTTGACACAGAGTTAGAATAGATCCTAGAGGTCACCTACTCCACCCCCTTGCTCAGTGCGGGAATTAGTCAACTACAGCATCCCACTCTGCTTAAGGAGTGCACACTTTAAAAAATGTTTTTAAATGATTGAAAAAAGCGTTCACAGGATAAATTCTTGTGGGGCTGTCCCTGTAAGAAAGGGGGCAGAGCTCCCCAAAACCCCACCGTAGCTACGGGCCTGATTGCAATGTATTTTGCAGATAAAATCACTCCCATTCACCATGACTTAGACACCACAGTTGGACTGGTCCAATTTCAGAATGTTATTGGAGTGCAATCTGGTCCTAGTTGTACGGATATGTTCAGATAGTGAGGCCTGATGAAGTGGCCAAGGTACTTTGAAGTGTGCTACCCACCACCACATCCAGGTTTGACCTTTCCCTCATGGCTAATAGTATCATGCTGGGCTGGGGTGGTTGACTGGGACCAGGAGATAATAAAGTCCTCTGCATGAGGGTATAGTTAAAACCACTTTGAAAGAGGTGGTTTTGACACCTTTCATGAAGAAGGCATCCTCAAAGGACCTAAACAACTCCTTCCCAGTGGCTAAGAATTCTGTTCTTGGGGGAAGGTCAACTAGGTGGTGGCTACACTGCTTCAGGCAGACTTGTAGGAGATGGTGACAGAAAGCCTTGGTAGTCCTTACTAATGACCTTCACTTGGAGAGTGACAGGGAGTGTTCCTGTTGATTCTCCTGGACCTCTCAGTGGTTTCTGATACCATTCACCATGATATCTTTCTGGAGAGGTTGGAAGGGGGGGCACCATGCTTCAGTGGTTCTTCTCTTACTTGACCAACCGATTCCAGAAAATGGTGCTGGGGGGTGGCTGCTGGGTTCCATGGTATTTATGCTGGGGGTCCTGCAAAGTTCTGTTTCATCTCCCATGCTATTTAAAATCTAAATGAAAGTGCTGGAAGAATTCATATCCAGGGATTTGGAGTAAAGTGTCACCAATATGTGGATGACACCCAGGTCTATTTCTCCTTAACCAGTAGGCTAAGCCAGGTAGGTTTGTGGAGGTCCTGAATAAGTACCTGAAGAAGGTAATGGGATGGATGAGAGCCAAAAAACTGAAGCTCAGTTCAGACAAGACTGAGGTTTTGTCAGTCAATGGAGAAGCTGCCTGGGAACTGTGGAGTCAGCCTGTCCTGGAGTGGGTTGCACTCCCACTGAAGGAGCAGGTTCATAGCTTGGGGGTGCTCCTGGACCCTGGCCTATGGCTGGAAGCTCAGGTTTCATCCCTAGCACACAGAACCTTTTATCAGCTCCAGGTGGTTTGTCAACTATGACCATTACTTGAACAGTGTGATCTGGCCACCGTGATCAATACTGTGATCACAGCCCGGTTAGATTACTGCAATGTGCTCTGTGTTGTCCTGGCTTTGAAAGTAGTCCAGAAACTTCAGTGGGCACAAAATGTGGTGCTCAGGTTATTATCATAGGTTGGTTAGAGGGACTGTATAACCTTGTGCTGAAAGATCTGCACTGTCTACCCAAATGTTTGAGGACATAATTCAAAGTGCCTGTTCTTACCTTTAAAGTCCTAAATGGCTTGGGGCCACAGTACTTGAAGGACTGCCTCCCCAATATTGTCCAGCCTGCCAGCTGAGATCTTCCTTACCTTACAAGTCCTGCTTTGAGGTCTTAAACAGCCTGAGGACAGGCTACCTGAAGTACCATCTCCTCCCATATTATCCAACCTGCCAGTTAAGATCTGCTTCCAAGCCTTGCTCTCTGTACCCCTACCTTCAGAGGTGAGGCTGGTAGCAATTAAGAGACAGAGCGTTTTCTGTGGTGGCACCACTACTCTGGAATGCACTCTCCATTGAGGTTCCCCCTAGCACATACTTCACTTTCTTTTAGGCACCAGACCAAAACATATCTCTTTAGTCAAGCTTTTTACATTATGGATTCTATCTGCTTCTGTTTTATGGATAGTTTTTATGCTGTCTATGTCCAATGGCTTGTTTTTTATATTGTGATGTTATTTTAGTTTTAAGTTATCTCGAGCAGGACTCTGAAGAGGCAACATAGAATTATCTGAGAAAAATATCCTAAATACATAAACAAATAAAGTTGAATTTTACATTTTGGGCTTTCAAAGAAATTTTTGTGTCTAAAGATAATCTTTTGCAGGAGTAAAATTTATTATCATTTGTACTTTAGAAACTGATTTCCAGATGTTTGTAAGAATATAAAATTTGTGAATTCAGCTACTATAACAACATTTACTAATCTTAAATAAGTAAAGCAGATACCTACCTTAGTTCAATCAAATTATTTTTTGGAGACGATTCTTCCTAAAATGAGACCAAATAATGAAACTGTAATTTCTTACCTCTCTGTGTTTGTAGTTAATATCTTTATTCACTGTGTGGATTTGATTCCTTTTTTTTTAACCACCTACAATTTGTTTGGCATTTGTATGATTCATACTACCGTAAGTGAAAACCAGCAGTACTTTTTAGGCATGCAGGAGGGAAGGGACAGTTGAGGCCTTCCCTTCTTCACCATTTTCCCAACTCAAAATGGGCTATGGAGCTACTAATTGCCCTATTGGGGTAAACATACCAGTCAGGAAAACTGCAGAGGCAAGGGCTTAATCCCCTTCTCCTCCTGTCATGGTCCCAATCTGAACTGGTCCCCCACATATCTTCTACAGAAAGAAACACAAAACACTGGCAGGATGTATTCATGGAATTCCTAGCATCATGTCTGGTTTGATATGCCTAGTCAGGGACTGCTAGTTCAAGAACCTGTGACAGCTTTGCCCAAGTTCAAAACAACATTGAGGCATTTAGATCCCAGGTTGCATTAAGTCCTACAGTACATGGAAAAAACCTGTACCATTTTGTACAAACATGCTGGCATACAAAATCCAGTGGTAGGGTTTTACCCAGATCTGATACCCTATTCTCACAACAATAGAAGCTCTTTCCATTTAAATTACTTTTTTATGAAAAATACCAGTGTACAGAAAGCTGAGTTTATTTATTTATATTTACATTTATATCCCGCCCTCCCCACCATTGGCAGGCTCAGGGTGGCTTAACAACATGCGCAAATATGCATTAAAACTCAAATTAAAACAAAATTATCAAAGTCAGTATAAAACTGTGCTATACAACATAACTTATACCAGAGATGGCGATCTTATTGTCAGCTGAGTGGTGCCTCCTGGCTCCCGCCTAGCTGTTTACCAACAGCACCACCGACTGAGGGTTATCGGGCCAGGGCCATAATATCAAGATGGCACCCTACTTAAAAGCCTGGCAGAAGAGCTTGATTACTTGAAGGAGGGTGTGTGTGTGATCACCAGTTTTTGGACATTAATGTGCATGCAGAAGAGCAAAGGATGTTTGGAGTGGAGATATACATGTGCTGGATGTGTTGAGCTTTTTAATTGGTGCTGTTAATGGCTGGTTCCACAATGTACTGCTGAACAACTGGGAGGGTGGCATAGCCTTATTATGTATGGACTGGTAAGTTCCATTTCATTGTGTCTGCGGAAGTGTGCATGCACATGAAAGCTCATACCTTGAATAAAACTTTGCTTTTGGAGAAGCAGGCTTTTGCCTTGATCAAGCAAAGGCTTGTTGCTATTGAGTTACAAGAATTGAAAAGCCTGGCCTCTGGACACTGTCCATCCCAGCCAGCCGGGCCGCATGGCGCTCTAGGGCGTGTGGGAGTGCTGCAGTGAAGGGCTTTTGGCGGGGAGGAGTGGGGGCAGCAGGCAACTGCCTACCCCCGCCTTATGGGCGTGCCAGCCCTATTTGTGAATAAAACTTTGTTGGTCTTAAAGGTGCCACTGGATGCAAATTTTGTATATCAGTAAGTAAGTAGACAAGCAGTTAGTGGTATGTTCACATGAACTAACTAATAGTTCCCAGTAAGTGTTCTTATGATTGCAGTCTCAGGGTCATGTCCTTTTGTTTATTTGTTGTATGCCATGCCCAGCTCTTCTCTTCAAAGCTGCGTTATTTTTGTAGAGATGTTGCATTTTTTTCAAATGTACTGGATACTCTCTGTAGTATAGTTGGAAATGAGAAATAGACATTTCTACTCCACCACAGAGTTTTGTGAATTACTTTAAGTTGTATTTTGGCTTTTTTTTTAAATTAGAGGCTTTGCATTTCCTGGCTCCAAACTCCGATGCAAGAATGGTCATCCAACCATCTCCTTCTGAAGGTGCCAACAGTAGCAAGGCCATCATATCACACTCCTACTGTCACTGAAAAGAGATTTCCAGGAACATTATACAAGTCATAGATCTGTCTGGACCACAACTGATTGTATGGAAAAGACCCTTTGAAAATGACCTAGTTAGCAGTGCCACTGAAGAGGAGGAGGAACAATCCAGCAAAAGTTGGTAATGATCGTGGCCGCAATCCCATGCACGATTAAAGATTAGCCTCATGGAAACCTACTTCTGAATAATGATGCATACAATGATGCTGCACATCCTGACTAAGGCACCTAAACAATTACTTTTAATATTCTTTTTCTGTAATTTCAATACTATTCTTTTAATACTATTCAATTAATTTTAATACTATTCTTTTCTCTGTAAAAATAGACTTAATGGGACAGAGCAGCAATATCTTATTCCTGAATGCACTAGTCATGAGAACAGCAGTCTCTACTTTTTCCTTGGGTTGCTAGTGAGCAGAGCACAGAAAAGCTTCATCATACTCTCACATGACTTTGCTATGATCTTCTGTGTTGTGTAGTGTTTTAAAAACTTTTCAACTAATAAAAGCTCATGTGGGAATAAATGCTGTTAGTCTTTAACATGCTACTGGACTTCTGTTTTGTTTTGCTACTCCTCTGGAGTTGTATTCCAAATTGTCAGTAAATTCAGTGGCATACACAGGACTGCAGCCTTGCTTACAGATTTAGCCTTTTTTCCCTTTTTACTTGTAGCAACATTAAAAATACTAATTTATTCTTCTCACTTGGTCATGTGTTTCTTCTCCTTAAGATATGAAACTTCATTGTCATCTTAGCAGAACCTTTTGTAGTTAAGGATAGATGGCAGCTGCCTTTATCTCTTAAGAAGCTATGGTTATCTGGATGAGCTTCAGCAATTTTATATAGTTCTATTGACGGAAAACATTAATTTCCAAACTATTTCTGAGAAACTGATAATTGAGTTTTCCTGCCTTTACCCTTTAATAGACTGTTGATTGTGACATTTCTTGGTTCTTATGGATTAAGCCAACTTTGAAAATGGACAGCAGTGTATGTGTGTGGGGGAATCCCCTTGTTGAGGAATTACCTATCAGGAACTGTCCAGCATGTTTGTGGTCAGTAGTTACTAGACATCTCTAAACAGAAAGGTGTGACACAAATATCCCAAATAAATACTGGTATCAACCAAGAGACTAAGAAATGCAAATCAATCTTAGAAGTACATTATGAGACTTTGTTCTAGGCACTCTTTTTAGTCTCTTGTGCCCATCCTTTTATGCAGTAATTGGAATTATATTAGAAACATTCAGGAGTATTGAGTTTTGACTTTAATTAAATGTTGGTTATACACATTACAAACATTATCCGTATCTAATATATTGTTATTTGTGTTTTCCTATGTCTGAGGCTTCCCCCAATTTTTACCCTGTAATCCACCTTGAGTTTCAGTGGGAAAGAAAGGCTATAAATAAAGTAAATAAGATAAGATAAAATAGAGAGCTGTTATGAATGTATTCATACACACTAAGATGGGGAAAAGGTTTTGAAATCATAAATCATCACCTTTCTTACTGCATTCCCCTTATCTTCATGATAAGGTGAGGGAGATGGATCTGGAGAAATGCTTTTCTTTTGATAAAGATTGCCGGGGCTGTTTCTTTCAACCAGCTGGAGCAGTTCCATTTGCCGTCTTGCTTTCTTCTCTTCTCTTTGTTTTTGAAGACATCTTGGATATCTTTCTGATGCTGGAACAAACCTTTTGCAAGGTTTGTTTATATTCCAGTCTGGCCTTTTCTCAATCCTTTCCAGTGGTTTGATATGTTTCGATTTTTGTGTAGTCGACTCATTTAAATTGCTATAGCTGACAATATTCTCTTTTCCTGAAATTTTCTTTTTATCTGTGTACTGTGGCTCTTTCTTACATTTTTTGCTGTTAGAGTCCACTTTATATTCTACAGAAATATCTGGAGACAAACAGTCCACTCTTCCACTCCTAGTTTGCTCAATGTACACATCAGTGTTAATTCTATCTAAAAGGGAAATACATATATGCATTTTATATTTTGGTATGTTACATATACACTTATTTGAATATTGCCCCAAGCATTTTCTTTTTGATGACTTGCGAATAAAAAATGCTTTCAGCATAAAAGAACATTTATTTAAAACAAACAGGTAAAAGTGAAGACTGACCAATGTCTTCTGTTAAACTAAAATGTGATTTATGAACTGTAGGCTTCATGTGAAATAATCACTGTACATTTCCATGATAGTATTTTCCCTATTGTTTCACAAAATGGACGTTCATTTTCCCTTTTGAATTTTTTTCCTTCCAATAAATAATTTTCAGTGACAAGTTTTATGATTATTACTTTATTAGCACTAACATAAAACTGTTCCTTAAGTGCTAATTTATCTATCAAGGGACATAGATTCTATTACTGATAAAAAGTATTCCTGGCCACCATTTGTTCAAGTCCAAGAAGTGTTTAGTGAATTGCTGTTATCTGCATAAGCCATAACTAAAATTAAGTTTTTTAACTGCACAATTCTAAGCAGAGTAACTTCCAAGCTTTTAAGCTTTTACTAAAAAAGGGTTGTCTCCTAGAAACTTGGGATCAAGAACCTAGAGAGATAAGTCAAACGGAGTAGCAGGCCAACAATTAAAACTTTCTAATACAAAAATACATGTATTTATTAGCAAAGAATTAAAAAAAACATATAAGGGCCCAATTACACCTCATACAAAAATACCAAAATAAAACACTGGGCCAACAGACTAGACTTGACATGTTTTGCTTCTTCAGGCCTTCTTCAGAGGTCAAACACAATAAGGAGCAAATTGGCTTATACCATTATACAAATATACAATATGGATAAAAAATGGACCAGAAAAGAACTGTTCCTAAGTGAAACCACTAGGCACAGAATGAAAATACAAACGAGGCCTCCAAAGATGCAATCACATGCCAAATGAGGTTTCACTGATAATAATTTCTGGTCCAGAAAGTGCTTACCAATGATGGTTTAGTTCAAGCCGTAATGTCCACAGCAAAATTGTTCCTTTAACACAGAGCTCCTTTCAGCTCCTCCCCTACTGACAAACACCTCACTGGCTGGCAATTTACCATATCCTGCCACCATTTGTTTCTCTTCTCCCCCCCCCCCACCAGATATCACATGATTCTCACTCTTACTGCATTCTCTAGTTTAAAAACCAAAAATCAGTTCATAATGTATTTGGAATTTGTTTCATGCAGCTCCTCAGGTAGCACCACAGATCTCAAGAATGGATGAAGTACAATCATGAATATTTTAGCATGCTAAATATGAACCTCTTCCCAATTATATTCCTTGCACTGAGAATTGCCTTATGATTTAATAGTAAACCCGTTTAATCAAAATATCTCCAGAAGAAAGAGCCTTTTTAATCCACAAGAATGTGGAAACCTTTCATGAACTTGTGTACCTGTCTGCACAGCAGTGTCCTTCCGAGGAGAGAGGACAATTTTGACAACTTGGTTTACCATTCTGGTATTCTCTGCAGAACAATTATCATGAAGTTGGATGACATCTGAAATGCTATTCAGGTCAGCACTATAACTCTCATGCAACATATCACCTAAAAAGGAAAGAAGAACAACCCACCAAAACATAATCAAATAGTCACAATAATAGAGTTAATATTCTACCTAAATAATATTAGCTTAATAAATTTTTAATTTAAAATGTATTTTTTCTATTTTAATGCCTTTGTATGTTGCTGATTATTTTTAAGAAAACCACACAGATAACACTGTGACACAGTGTTATCTGTGTGGTTTTCTTGTCTAATACCTGTGACCCCCGCTTTTTAGCTTGCTGATTATTTTTAATCATATCATTTTATTTTACTGTTCTCTTGGACTAGCATAACATGAATTTTACACTGAAATTATGGAATATAAATATTTGTAATAATTATATGAACCAAGACATTACAAACAGGAATTAAAATTGCCACACAAATTGTTAAAAATCAGGAACAACAGTGTAATACATTTTTACTAAAACCAACTAAACCGTCAAAAGTTTCCACTATTTTGCAGGTGTTGTTAATTGGCTTTTCGGCCTGCATATCTCTTATCTTTAAGGTCAATGATGGAAACCTGGTAATTAGCTTCTCAGGGGAACTTGTGATCTGTGATGGGAGGGGGGAGATTGGGACTGGTGAGGTAATCTTCTAGAGGTTTCTTCTGGAAACATGTTCTGATTGGACGTCATCATCGCCTGATGTGCTGGGCCAAAAAACTATAATTGAACGGTAGCCCTGCAAACCAGAAGCTAGCAGAGATTTTCATGGTCTATAGGCCAAAACTATGACCTGCAGTTGCTAGAAACATCAGAATTAAAGTTTGTGCCACCTAATGCAGTTCTTGCGTTAGCTGGTTGAAGCTAGCTTTGTTGTTTTCTGTATGCTTTTGGAGTAATGTGTTGGCAATAATTTCTCTCTATTAATATTTCGTAAATAGACTTTATAGTCATTTTTTAAAACAGCAGTGTGGTTCCTGTGTGCACTTGCCCTAGGAACCTATGGGGTTAGCCTTGGGCTTCCTTGACAATATCAACTGCGGATTTTGTGCTTTTCCATCATGCTCTGAAACATTTATCATCCCTCCCCTCTTATGAAGAGTTATGGCATACAGAAAAGCTTGTTATCTGACAGTTGGGCTGGCCCTAAAAAAAAAAATGTGTTACATTGCTGTTACTGTTTGGAATGCCAGATTATCACACATAAAATTTTGGAGGCCAAAGGAGGCTTTCCCAAGATGCAAAACACCCAAACAACCCTGTCCTCCCCCTAAAAAAAATTAAAAAAAATCAAGCATAAGTGATGCTATTTTTTTAACTGAAAAAACATTGCCTCATCAGCCAACTCTACAGAAGTTTGGTACTTACCACCACCAAGATTCTTCTGCAGTTTGGAAATATCATGTCCTTTCTGAGCCAATTCTTTAATACGCTGTTCTTGTTTCAATCTCTGGGCTAACTCTTGCGCTCGTTGCATTGACTGATAAAGTTCATTTGTTTTAAGGGTCATGATCTCCTGTCAGAATGAAAGAAAAATAGGTAACAAAATTAATAACGGAACAAAGGAGGGAAAAAATTACGATACCACCAATATCTGAATACTCCTTTGTCTTGCATAATATGGGTTTTTTTAAATGCATGTAGCTCTGTAAGTGCATACAACTGCCACAGCACCCAGCCAGATGACTACCTCTTTTTGCTTTTGTCTGAGCAGATCTTCTTCAAACTGCTTTTTCATCAGTTCTTGTTCTTTTGCAAGCCGACATTCTTCTTCTTGCTCTTCCCGCTTCCTCTGCTCCTCTTCAAGTTGCTTCTTCATTCTTTTTTCCTCTACTTGAGCCATTATGGCTTTCTAGGAGAATGATAAAGTGCTCTGAAATTAATGAACAGGTAGAATATGGTCTGGAGAAAAGTGTTTAATGTGACTGTAATATTTTAGTTTCTTTTTTGTATGCTGGAGCTTTGATAATGGCTTTATATGTTACAGTTATATATTACTTTAAAAAGAAACAGAAATAAATGTTCTAAAGCAAAAAGCAATCTTGGTGTATTAACTTCCATTAGACGCTTTTTCATAGCTATAGGGTTTCAACAAGCCATGCAGACCTGCTGAATACTTGCACTACTGACCACAGCCATAGTGGCACTGCTTGAGCCACTTGCATCTCTCTCTTCTACCTCCTCCAAATGGCTAGGCAAAGATATAAATGCACATGTGCAAGTGGGAGAATGGAAGAGGCAGTGTGGGAGCCGTCCTATGAGGGTGAAAACAAAGATATCATTTAGCTGGAATAGTCATAAGTGTTTTCCTCAATGCAGGAGAGTATTTATGTCTGCAAGATTAAATGCTGTCCCTTTGCAAGGTCAGATGCAAAAGACCACGTACTCTGAGAGACTTTGTCACTGTGCTTCTGGACAGACAGAAACTCACTGGAATGTGGTACCTTTTGCAGTATTAGGGATTTGTGGATTACTTCTCTTTTCTGCAATAATGAGGTGCTGTCAACACCAGATATGGTTAAGAAACTCTTGGCAAGCATGGATATAGGAGTTACACTGGCTGAATCCAATTTTTTTGCTCATGTAATTAAATTCAAAGGACCTCAAGCATGGTAACTGCTTGGTTATTGAAATTATTTCTTTTCTGTTGTTATCTAGTGTGACACTGCATAAAGTAAAGAATAGTTATAAGCGGGGACAAAGGATTCCTCTACTACTGCAAGATGAACGGTTTGTGTCACAGAAAAAGCTTTACTGTGCTACAATTCTTATCTTTCCCTGTACTTTCTGTTTTTGTTTTTACTGAATGTTAGTGCCTTCTCTGATTTTGTAGACTTTGTGGTAAAGTGGGACATAAATTAGCAAGACTGATCAGAAGTTAATGATTCTACCTGGTGTTCTATCTGCTTCTGCCGCCGCCTCTCTCTTTCCTCAATCTGAGCAGGATCCAAAAGGGCAGTCATCGAACGAAGGAAACTGAAAAAAAAGTATTTAAAGAGAGACACCATAATTTAGAAACAGATACATGTGCATATATAGAGCCTTATGTAGGAATGCAGAGAATCGTGGACAGTTCTGCATATCAGCTCTTATTTCACAATAATTTCACATGCCTCCTAAAAGCTATGGAATGTCAGTGCAGTAAACTAAGATTAAAGAAGATTATTCTACTGTTCTAAAATGCTGGGAAGGCAGCTAAGAAAACTAAGGGGAACTCTCACCTGCCTTTCTGACTTGGCTCTGAAATATGGCTCCCAACTGATTTTCCTGAACTTTCGACCTCTGTAGGTGTAAAAGTAATTGAGTCTTGAGGCTCAGGAGAAAAATGTAAAGTTTCAGTTGGCTTTTTATATGTTGTATTTAAAGGGTATTGTGAGGAAGAGTAAGCATGATTCCTGAAAGAATCAAAATGCATCGTCCATCGGTCATGCTCTTCAGCCTAAGAAAAAGATGAAGCAACAAAATATTAAGAGTATTAATACTTAAATGTATATTCTGCTTTCATGTAAAGATTTAGAAATCTTTTTATATTATTGATATCTTAAACGTTAAGATTTATATTATAGCTGTAGAGCACTCACAGAAAGTCCTGAAGAGATTAACAGATATGAATGGTTTCTAGAAGGGTAACATGCAACCTGAACCTAAGCATGTTTGTTCAATAGCTTGGATTCTACAAAGCACAAGCAGTTAGTGCTTGGGCTCACAGATCTTACCCACCTCCCCTTTCCCCCAGCAACCACTATGGCTTCCTCAGGACTGATGCTAGGGTTGGGAACCCTTGTGAACACAACTTCACATGGCACAGGAGGCTGACATGAGGAAGAAGGAGGCAGTTCCAACCAATTTATTCTCCTGACTGCTGCCCCACACTCTGCTTGGTATTTTGTCCATGAGTAGCATACAATACAAAGCCATATATTTGATGGCCTAAAAAAATTAACTCTATCTTCTGGATGAGTCTAGAGTGGCAGGAAAACAGTTGATATATACTTTCTTATTTCAAGACACACTTCACAAACCACAGCTACCTTTGATAAATCACATTTTTCTTCTTTTTTCCGTAGTTTTGCAGCTTCTTTTTGTTTATCAAGTTCTTCAAGCCACTTTTGTTGTTGTTCACGTTTTACAGCACTGAAAGGATGCTCTACTGGAGTTGCTTCCTAAAAAAGAAAAATTATACTTCCTCTGACACCTCTGTCAGGTCAGTTCTTGAGCTATTTCAACCTTTTAAATATAAAATCTGATCTGTCACTTAGTACAGCAAACATACATATGTGTTTAAATCATGGTCTTTTATGTGTTTTTTAACATGTTATTTGTATCATAAACTGCCTTGAGCTCCACAAGATAGAAAGGTGGCTAATCAATATTTTAATTAAATAAAAATAATCACAGCGGCTTCTTATAACAGACTGTCTCATGATACTTTAGTCCCACACTGACATAGGTTCTATGTGCAGCTGCATGGGTCTTGCCATTGACACAATTTGTGGTGCTCAACATTATGGAGATACCACCAGTGAAAAACACTAGAGACCTTTTCATATGACAGCCCATGAAGAATGAACTAGAGGGAGGGGGAGAAGCAGGATGATGAGAAGCTCCACCTTGACTCACTAGATGGTATGCTGTATACTTGCTGGCCACTCTCCTTAAGATCGCAGACTGTTTTCTAAGTGTTCCCAGTCTGATGGAAATGTGTCTAGACATGAACTCACATAGATTTGTGGAAGACTTTGTGCACAAAGTCCTCCTCGCCTCTCCCCTTCAGCTTATCCACCTTAGTTAGAACACTGTGTACATTAGTCACTGGAATGCATATCACATATGCATGCAACCCTTGAGAATTCGCTAAAATTCAAGCACATTCTGCAAATTCCCAATTTATTATAATCCAAATTTAAGACAACAACTTTGTTCTGGGAATGCAGTCAAAAGCTCATATAGTATCGACAACAGAAAAACAGACAAACACCGCACCAGATTTTTTATATGACACTCTTCATTGTTTTTTATACACAGTTCCTTACTGTTTTATGTGGCTGCAATAAATGACAGCATTCTTTAATTTTAAATCCATTACTAGGAGGAAATTGTCTTAATACCCACATCAAGTTCCAATTAATAGTCACTAACACATATCCATCTAAATTCTCAGCAGTTAACCTATCCAGTTCTTCAACATTCTACCAGCTTTTTTGTTCTTTTAAAACAAACACTGCATACCTTTGAACATGCTGCCTTTAATGCATGCACAATTTTGAAACTAGGATTAAACTAGACTACAACTCAGTTGGAAAGACATTTTTTTCTAATATTTTATGACACAAAGACTGGAGGCAACCTTTAAATATTCCCACAGTTAACACAATCAGAAGTGGAAGTAGCCAATGCATCTAATCACATCTATATGCTAAAAAGTGTCCAGTCAATCTCTTGGAATCTCTCTTAAACAGCCTAGTCTGGAAACAGAGAAACGCACTGTCTGAAGTTTCAGGTTTAAATACAAAATGTTTCATGCAAGTAATTTCTTACCCCTAACACAAATGATGATCGAATGGCAGCTGGCAAGTCTGGAGAACTAAAACTAGAGAACTGTCCAGTTTGGCCACTTGAAATACTGGGAGAAGGATCACTAGCCTCAGTGGTTGAACTTCCACAAATGTGGCTGTCTTCTGTTGCAGCACTTAGATCCTCTGAAAATGGCATCTACAAAGGAAGTATTTTGATGACTTCAAACTTATTTATGGTGTATCTGAATGCAGCGTTCTATACCATGCAATTATTCTTGTTCGGTACAAAAAACTAAGCACTCGGTATTCAGGTGGGCAACCGTGTTGGTCTGAAGCAACAGAACAAAGTTTGAGTCCAGTGGCACCTTTACAACCAACAAAGTTTAATTCTCAGTATAAGCTTTTGTGAACAGGCACACTTCTTCAGATACATTGAAACAAGACTTCCTCAACCATTACATATAGGTAGAGAGAGAAGAGGTTAGTTGCCAGGAAGGGCTAATTACAGTCAAGATGCATGAGCAACTGAGCGATAAGTATAGCTAAGATTGGATTAAAGGAGTTGGTAAGACCCGTGAATAGCAGTAAATTAGCATACAGATAATAAAATGCACATGAAAGCTTATATACAAAATTAAACTCTGTTGATCTTAAAGGTGCCATTGGACTCAAACTTCACTCTGTATTATATATCCTACGCTAATTCAGGGAATGTTTGGAGAAAGCGTCCCAAGGGTGTCACCATTTATTTAGAATGGGCCTAAAAAGTTGTTGCTTGAACAGGCTGTAGAATTTCCAAACTATCTGCCCATTCATTTGAACAGTATTTCTGTGTGTCTAATTGGGAAGAAAAACTGCAGTTATTCTGAAGGATAAACAAACTGAATTGAAAATGCAAACATCTCTTTGCCAAACAAAAGTAAAACCCAGATTTAAGTAACATAAATAAGCCACTATGATGTAGTGATTAGAGTGTCTAGGTTCAAATCCCCACGTGTGCCACGGAAGCTCACTTGAGTCCCCTTGGACCAGTCAAACACACTCAGCCTAACCTACCTTATAGGGTCGTTGTAAGGTTAAAATGGAGGAGAGGAGAACAATCTAACCTGCTTTGGGCCCCCATTGAGGAGAAAGGTGGGTTATAAATGAAGTAACTAACAATACTAAGTAAGGTGGTTCTCTTACCTGAACTTGATCAGCCATCTGTCCTTTTTCTGAACAATTTTTAACTGCATCTGCTTTCTGCCACAGGTGACATTTTGACTCTAAATTTTCTTTGAGTTTCTTCTTTAAAGCTACCTGCTCATCTTTAAGAACAGAGACAGATTAGAGCTATTCCATAAGTACAAACAACAAAGCTTCAAAAACCAGTAATTTGACGTTTTTACCAGGATTAGAGAAAAGCCATCTTTTTAAAATTGAAGTTGAATGGAGGTTCTCAAATTTAGCATAATGAAAATGATTGCACGGAATGTCCAAAAAAAGAAAGAAAAGGTAAAAGGAACATATCTCCAAAAACTGGAAGAATATTATGAACATATCCACTTATTTATTCCTTACACATATATTCTGCCTTTCCCCCTAAGGAGGTCAGAGTTCAATATATTAATGTAACTAGAAAGGGTAATGATCTGTCAATGTTACATTTCACATGACTTTTTAAAGGGCACATGCCTTGAATATAATAATGAAAAATTATGGACTGGATCCAATCTCATGTTTCTGCAGATGATAGGTATTTTGCATGCAGAGCATTATTTTTGCAGTTCCCCCCCCCCACCGCAGCACCCCAAAATGACCATTCCAGCTGTCATGGGAAGGGGGAAGTATCAAAGTTACACTCTACATGTGCAAGTGTTTGTGCACTCAGAAACAAGGGGCTGGATCTGCCCTAATCAATGTATCTTATTCTCAGTGTGATCCCATCTGTGGATACTTAAATCCAGAGACTGGTGCCATAACCCCCCCCCCCCCCCAAAAAAAAAATAACAGAAGCAGCACCTGTAGCTTTAGGAAGCAAATGTTTTCAGTGGTGATTGCTAGGCAGCCACAACAGTACCGCCAGTCCTCAAACCTTGGTTTCTGTCAAAAGGGGGGGGGCAGTGCCCTTTCCAGGGCTGTTCTGGCCTTGAAGGAGGACTTACGGGGCCAGGCCTAGCAACCACCACCAGGCAACTCGCTACCGCACAACTTCCATGACTCACTCAGGCCTAGCTGTCTGCTACTGTTCAACACCAGCCACTGCATGAAAGCCAGTTTGGTCTAGTGCTTATAGTTTCAGACTAGGTTCTGGAAGACTCAGGTTGGAATCATCACTCTGCCATGGCGCCTGGCTGCGTGACCTTGGGCCAGTCACATATTCTCAGCCTAAGTTACTTCACAGGGTAGTTGTGAGGATAAAATGAAAGAGATGAGAATGGTATAAGCTGCTTTGGGTCCCCATTGTGGAAAAAGGCGGAGTTTAAATGAAGTTAAATAATATATAACTGAAAATGGGAACAGATAAAAGGTAAGTTGGGGAGTGGGTGGCATGGGAAAGTTGGGGGTTGCCAGGAGAAGAGAAAGAAGAAATAGTTTTGGGAAGGGGATGTGCAGGAAAATGAGGTGTCCCCCACAAATCCTTGTGCGTTCCCCGCTGTGTAACTGTGCCTGGCCCAGTGGCTGGTACTGCACAACTAGTCCATATCTTTCCTGGGTAGCTGAAAAGGGCAAATAAAAGTAGGTTGACTGGTGGTAGGAAGGAGAGAAAGAAGTAGTAAAAGGGGAGAGTCTATGGGGGCTGCCATGGAAGGGAAAGAGGAAATGTTAAAGTGAGGAGAATGTGACAAACATCTGTATCTGCAAACATCCTCTGATGCTCTGCTAGATCTAACACAGGCACTGTGTTTCAATCTTCTATTTCTGGGACTATAAAAGCTGTTAAATATTGCAGGTATTTTAAGTATCAGCTAAATTGGATTCACATATATAATTAAGAGGGTAACAAATTATTTGACATTTAAATGTCAAACTCTTGCCTAGTTTAAATATTGACTAAGTGTATATTAATAAAAAATGGAACTACACTAGAAGCTTGGATTAACAATAGATTAATCAAATGTTCTATATGCAATTAATCACACTGACAAAATATTTACATAAAATGAGAAGGCTATTTAATAACCAGTTTTGCAGTATACAAATGCAGCAAATTCCACAATACCTAGTTCCTTCTTCCATTGGGACTTTTTAGCATCCAACAAGTGTTTATCCCTTTCTCTTTCACCCAGAGTACTAAACATGTCAGCTGGTTTCCATGAGTTCCTGTTGAAGAAAATTTGGAGAAAATGTTTGAAGGGAATTATCTATTAGTAAACTCAGTATGTTAAGAATACTAGAACTAGGGCTAACAGTAGATTCAATGTAGGTGTATACAGCTGTATTCCTGTAGTTCTGCCTGCTTTGGTGGCTCAAGAAGGAGATACAAGATTTTTCAGCGCTTTGTACAGGCAAGAACAAGTGTTTTGCCTTGTCTGTTTCTCCTTGTAGACTACAGACCATCCCTACTGGCTACTTGCTGAAGGAGATAACAAAGCTTTTGACTGAAAAAAAACTGTCAAATCAAAGTTGTATGCGTATTTACCTGCTTAATATCTGCTGTGACTCTTTGACCAGTGTCGGAGTCAGAAAGCAATCCAATGCCTTCTGTACAATGCCTGGGAACATCTACTACTTGAATTTTTATACAACTATCATTATATAATTCTTTAATAGTGTATTTTTTGTAGTATATAAGGGGCCGCCCATCCATCTTGAAAAAGCATCCATAATATAGAAATTCAAAATAATTTGAATTTTTAATTGAAAAGATTTACATACATGATAATATTCTGTTCAGCCTGCTTCAATGCTCCTTTATTTCTTGAACTATTTTCACTTGGGACAAATAGAGTTTCACCAGCTTTCTGAAGCAATCTCATTATGTTTTCTTCTTCTGGCACCTGATCAGCTGGAGGATTAGTATCTAGACTGTTCTGAACTGGAAAAAAAAATTACTGGTTCAGTAGATTCTCCATTTATAATCCTAAAGAGAAAGCAAAACTGAATAAGTCATACCAAGGGCCATAATATTACTGCTTTTGCTAAAGAAAGATACCCATAAGACAACCCCTGTGATTTCTGATTTGAGAAATTTGAGAAAACTGAGAAGGATTTGAAGCCTATTTGAGTAAATTGACATTATTATAGAAATCAGAAAAATACAAAATTATACTGAGAAATTGATCTCTTATGTACTGGAACAATAAATATCAAAGTGGAGTTCAACCTTATGTGTATCTGAAAGCTTTATAGTTGATTACAATTTACTTGTATGATTTATACCACGTATTTTGTTATTTGATCTGCACATAAAAAGTCACCCTGTGATGAAAACCATGTTGTTGTTTAGTTTTTGACTTATTTAGAAAACTTATATCCCGCCTTTCCACTTTTTCAAAAAAGCACTTAATTAGATTTAAGTGCATTTGGGACTGGGAAGGAGGCATAGTGTAGTCTGATCTTCTCAGATCTTGGAAGCTAAACAGGGTTGGTACTTGGCTGAGAGACCACCAAGGAAGACACTGCAGAGGAAGGCAATGGCAAACGACCTCTGCTTCTCACTTGCCTTGAAAGCCCCTTGCTGGGGTCACCATAAGTCAGTTGTTACTTGATAGCACATACATACATAACTATACTCACTCCAGTTTAAAAACAATAAAAATATACATACTACCATTTCTGTTTGTCTTCTTGTAAATTAGATATTGACTTATGTCTAGGACAGCCAGTATATTGGTGAATACTTCACAGCTGCATTTTGAACTGGTTTAAATTTGGGTGCCTAAATTTAAATTTAATATCCATGTAGCAGGATTCTTTGTGACTGAACATAATAACCACGCTGCTGGATCAGACCAGTGGTCATATAGTCCAGCAGCCTATTTCACACAGTGGCTAACCAGTTGTTCTGGAGGACCAAACAACAGACATAAAGGCTAATGATGATGCCTCCCTAGCACTGATATTCAGAGGTATCTGCCACACTTCCTATAGTGGTTAGGAGCATGGACTCTAATCTGGGAGAACCGGGTTTGAATCCCCATGCCTCCACATGCAGCTGCTGGAGTGACCTTGGGTGAGTCATAAGTTCTTTCAGAGCTGTTCTCTCTAGGGCAGTTCTCAAGAGAGCTGTCTCAGCCCCACCTACCTCACAGGGTCTCTGTTGTGGGGAGGGGAAGGGAAAGGAGATTGTAAGCTGCTCTGAGACTCCTTCGGGAAGTGAAGGGCAGGGGATAAATCCAATCTCTTCTTTTCTTAGTCCCTCATGGATTGTAACCCCCTCTATCTCAGGACTTTCCCATTTTAAAGCAATTGCCAGCTACGGTTTTCTTGGTTACCCTCACTTACTTGAGCCATAGATTCTCTTGACTCCATTTACAACATTGTTGCAGCACTGGATCAACGTGCTGTGTTCAGAAGCACAAGGGCAGTAGACTTGGTGTGTTATAAGACCTGATTGCAGGTACCAACCTGCAAACAGGCAAAATTAAGAACTGCCCATACATGTACCTTCTCTAATGTGGACCTCACCTCATGGAATGGTTTGCCTGAGGTGGTCAGGATGGCTCCCACTCTTCTGGCTTTCTGCAACTTTGCAAAACTGAATTATTCAAGAGGCCTCTTCTATGCAGGCAGTAGGGTAGCAAGGTACAAAACGGTTCACAATGTTACTTGGACAAATTATTAGGGACTGTAGTTTATACTGCTGTGCATAGTTTGCTGTAAATTGGATCATGCTACAATCTTACATCATTTAGTGTGTCATATTTACATATATGCTTTGCTTCAGTTCTGTTTTTTTTAGATTTTTGGTTGGGTTGACAACCCAAGTCTTATTTCATTGTTTACTGAATGTCCCCATATTGTTGAATGTATTGACTTTCTCTGGGTTCACCTTGAGTCCCAGTGAGAAAGGTGGACTATAAATAACAGAAATAAAAAATAAAATTAAAAAAAAATTATCTACTGGTACTTACTTCCTCAAATAATTATGAATTTCCACACTCACCTAATGGTGATGTTTATCTGGAAATACCTGCTTAAACCTAATATGAACATTAGTGTTTATATATGGTTAATGTTTCCTTGGTGTTAGATAAAACTAGTTTAGGTCAACTGTAATTCAGCTTGGCACCGCAAAAAATATTAGGGACTAAGATGCTTTCATGTGCAGACACGATTAACAGAGGCTACACCACTTACAATGTTACTTAGTTCGGGTGTTTTTCCTAAGCTGTGTCAGACTTCCCACCAAACTGTGGTTGCACTAATCATAGTTTGGAATTCAAATTGTGTTTTAAGCTTTGTAACATATTGCTTTCCTTTCCCATTCTCTCAAGGCTCAGATAAATTTATGAAGTGCATCTCCTTTGTCCACTGTGCAGTTTAGACAGTGAAGACCGTAATGATAGTCCAGCATTTCAAGCACAAAACCATTCGTATAACATAAGGTTGTAGTTAATGTCTGTGGGATTCAAAGCAGTCTTCATTGCTCATATTATGCAGTTTCTTATTGTACTGTTCTCCAATTTTATAATCCTGCTTAGTCCAAATTATACTGTGTTTCAGTGCATTGTTCCCCAATTTTGTTCATTGTTATGTATTACACTGTTCTTATTGCATTGTTTTTCATTGTAATCTGTCTTGAGCCTTAGCAACAAAGGCTTGTAGATACCTAAATCATGGTTGACCTTTGTAGCCATGCTGTATTTTATTTCTTTGGAAAATTTCAATGCTACCTCTCCCAGGAACCTGCCCAAGGAAGCATATAAAATAAAAAACCAAAAAATCTTTTAAAAAGCACCATTCAAACACACTATACCACAAAACAACATGAAGCAGCTTAAAATGAACCTCTGCTTTTTGTTTATCTAATTCCCTCTCGAAGCTGTCTGTGCTTGTAGCTGCCACTACTTCCTGTGGCAGTGAATTCCACGTGTTAATGTCCAACATATCACAGGCCTTCGTTGTTATTGATGTTATTAAGTTATTGATGTTATTGGTGGTGGCTCCTAATCAAAGGCCTGGTGGGAGAGCTCTGTTTTACAGGCCCTGCAGAACTGTAAAAGGTTTCGCAGGGCCCTGATGTCTCCTGGGAGCTCATTCCACCAGTGTGGAGCCGCCACTGAAAAGGCCCTGGCAGAGGCCAGCTGAGAATCTTTCGGCCCTGGAAGGGCCAGGCGATTCTGTGACCCCAACCTCAGTACTCTCTGGGGAACATGTGGGGAAAAGCGGTCCCTCGGGTAGGCAGGACCTGGACCATATAGGGCTTTAAAGGTCACAACCAGCACCTTGAAGTGAATCCGGTATGCTACTGGCAGCCGGTGCAGTGCCTTCAGCACAGGCTGGATGTGCTCCCACACAGAGAGGCCCATCAGCAGCCTGGCCGCCACATTCTGCACCAGTTGCCGCTTCCGGAGTTGAACAAGGGCAGCCCCATGTAGAGAGCATTACAGTAGTCCAGTCTTGAGGTGACCATTGCATGGATCACTGTTGCCAGATCACTGTGTTCAAGGAAAGGAACCAACTGCATAATCAGCCGAAGATGATAAAAGGCCGCCTTGGCAGTGGCTGCTACCTGGGCCTCCATTGTTAAGGAGGCACCCAGGAGCACTCCCAAACTCCTGACCCTCGAAGATGGCACCAATGGTACCCCATTGAAGGCCGGTAGTGGGATCCCTACCCCTGATCTGCTCCAACTCAGGCACAGGACCTCCGTCTTCATCGGATTCAATTTCAGTCGGCTCAGCCTAAGCCAGCCCACCACATCCTGCAGCGCCCGGTTCAGATCTTCCAGGGTCGGGTCGGACTGGCCGCCCAACATCAGATATAGCTGGGTGTCATCCGCATATTAATGCCTCCGGTCAATCTCTGCAGGAGGGAACAGGGCACTCAAAAGGCATTCAGGGCAGAGTGGGGTTTGTACTACCCTTCTCTACTCTCTCACTTTAACTACTGCCTCACTATGTAGGATAGATCACATCCTTTCAGCAGAAATATTGACCACTTTACAAGAGCTACTGCAGCACGGTATCTGACTATACTTATGGAGACCCAGGTTCAAATCCCTACTCTGCCATCCTAAAAGCATTACACCCTTCTGTTCTTTCTAGTTATTAGCATACACATGGACTTAAAAGGGTATAACTGTGACCTGCAGGTGATCTTGAGCCAGTCTCTTTTTCTCAGCCTAACCTACCTAGCATGGCTGTTGTGAGGATAAAATAGGATAAGGAGACCACTTATATCACTCTTAGGTATTTGGAGGAAGGATACAAAACATTTATTACTATTCCCCATTGATCGCAGATACCATAACTAATAGTGGAAAACAAGGGAGTATGAATTTTGCCCCTCCCTCTGCCTTCCGCTGGAGGGATGCCTCAAGACTTTAAAATAAAATTGAAATTATTTTAGAGAAGTGCACACAGGCAGTAAAAATATGCCTGGGATTGTGCAGTATTCCACACTAGGATCTTTAAGAGCATGTTACAACAATAATTAGACAGGATTAGAACCTAAATTTATGAGAAATTTGACTTTATTTTCTTTTAAGCCCCAAAAACTGAAACTATATATTATGTGACCAGTACACAACTATTCAAGAATAAAAGACCTCCTTTATAGCTTTTACATCAAGGATAGTCTATCTAATCAATGAATGTTGAAGCAAATGTTTCATTAAGAAATAGGCTTGCTGCTTGATCAAAAGCTACTAGGAAAATAATGTGATTTGTGGTGAAAATTAACCATCTTACTTGTTTCTTCTCCCTTTTCATCCTGACATTGTGAGACTCCGTTTGTTCCTCCTTTTACAGCCATTAAGATCTGTTCAAGCTGCTGTTGTGTTAAACATACCAAACTGTCCCTTAGATCTTCAACAGAAACGGGAGGTTTTTTGGACTTCTTATTTGAGTCCAGAGGCTTTTTAACTGAGACTCTGGTGGTGTAGATATCAGGCTTTGCAGTCGTACTGTTGTTGTGGATGATAAAAGCATGGTCCCTCTGGCTGGACTCCTTAGTCAGTGATAGAATTTCATGGTTTTTCCCACCTTTTGTGGCTGAAAGACTTGATCCAGTTCTGTGTTTCATTAAACATTCATTGTTGTCACAGGTAGTTTGCACTGATTTCAAAACATTCCCATTCTGTTTTGTTCTCAATGTATGTTTTAAGATTTTATTTTTATTGCACGTCTGTTAAAAGAATAACAAATGTAGCAATTATAATAGTCTCTCCCAAACGGAAACTTATTTTCTAAGCTATGCTACTGAAACTGATTTTAAAGAAGCTGCCCTAACTAAGCAAGCAGGACACTGCCTCTTGCTCAATTCATCTTAAGATGGCAGTCTCTTGTTACAGCATGGTTGTATAGGTGGAGAGTAAGAGTATACTCTTGAATAAGGCAAAGTTTTATTGCTTCTGTCTAGGTCCAGAAAGCACACATTTTGCTTAATTTTTGAAACACTGAAAACCCGTGTGGACATGGGCCTAAAAGAACTGCACTACTCTTGTTTTATTACTTTGTTCTCTATTTTGCCCCATTCATCCTCAAGGTGGCTAACAACAGATTAAAATAAACTTCTTGAATCTGTGGGGACTTTTGAAATTTTGATGAAAGGATAATGGATACCACCACAAAATTATTGCCATGAGGCAGGGCTAATCAGAAAATGTTGGAAGGGTTCAAGGCAAACCTCCTTCTGCAACCAAGGAAGGTGCTTCTGAATGGACTGTCTCAGTGTGTGTCTACCCTGCTGCGCAGCAAACTGCTTCTGAATCTGAAGGAGTTTTCAGACTAGGGTTGCCTGGTCTCACCTCTCCTGTGGCAAGAGGACTCCTGGCTGGGACTCTTCTGCCGTGAGTGCTTTGTGTGCGCGGTGTGATGATGTCACCAGTAGCGACATCATCATGCTAGGAGCATCGCATGGGGACACTCTAGCGTTCAGGGCAAAAACTCTATGGTAGCCACAGAGTTTCCTCTGAATGCTAGAATATCATTGTGTGATGGTCCCAGCATGACGACATCACTACCAGTGACATCATTGTGTTGGTAGCATCCCCATGGGATGCTGCTGTTCGGGGACAGGGCTACCCCCGCCAGCCAGCTGGCCGGCAGCAGATCGGGGCCCACTGGGGGGATGGCAACCCTATTTCAGACACAGACAGTGAACTGGTATTGCAGTCTGCTGTTCAAAGGGAAAAAGAAATTCTCAGCTCCTGCTGGATCTCACAATTTCTGTATTTATCAGAAACCACCTGAGTCTAATAAAGTCTTGTTTGGAAACTTACTCTAAACTGAGTAGAATTGGAATCAAGCTACTCTAAATATACCAGTTTACCAAAAAGAATCCTTTAATAAAGCTCACTATTTGAAACATAAAGTAAAATTCCATCTAAATCTGCAAAGCAGATCAGCAAATCTGCCATGAGCTCGAAATCTGCTGGCAACATTTTCTTGAATTACAACACTGTCTAGTAAAAAGCAAAACTGGAAGAAATTCAGGTGCAAATCTACTACAACTATTCAAATTGCAGCTCGTACATAATGGGGTCTGCTTAATTATGCTGACACTTCTAAAAACTTACCTTTACACTTGATTTGGATTTACCCACTGTGAAAGGAAGAAACATGCACAAATGAGAACTAGGAACACTACAACATGTAGCAGTAGAAATGTTATTAACTGTAATGATATCACCACAGCACAAGGATGAGTACATCCATGTTTAATCTTGCAAAATGATAACTTGTAGAGAAGAGTGGGAGATATACATTTTTTAAAATTAAATGTATCCTTCTGACTGGCTACAGTGTCCAGTTCTGGTAGCCTGCTCCTCAAAGCACTCAAGTTAACAACCTTTTAAAAACATAGGTAAGAGGGGCACTTGTAAGATGCAGACCTTCTGAGAGTTAAATACCCACTTACGTCCAGCATTGCAACCTGATTTATGTGAACAGCAACCTTAGAAGTATGTATTAATTTCAATATGTGGTAGAAGCTTTGTTAACATGCATCCTTGGGTGAATGAGGATGGGGAATGAGGATTCCTTCTATTCCTGTTAACAAAGCTTTTATTTGATGGCAAAAGAACAATCAACTGGGTTGGTGGTCAAGCCCTGGACCAGCCAGGGGGCCACAGCCTGCTTCACTGCCGCCTGTTTGGCACTGCTGCTCTCTCGCCACCACCAGGCTGAGAGGTGCCCGCACAGGTGACTCACCTGCTTGAACCTGTGCGGGAGAACCACTTGAGTCAGTTGTACAGGCACTGATCATCTGCTGATTCCCCTTTCACACTATTTTTCAAGTAATTGCATTCATGACTCCAGTTATAGTAGGCATTGTTCTACAACATTACACATGTGTGTGATCAAATAATTTATCCAAAATCTAGTTGCTGCTATGTATTCATTTAGGACAAGACAATGGAAGTTGTGCAGTGCAGTCCTAAATGTTTATTTGGAAGGGTTCGACTGGACATTTCCTAGAATGTCTATTTACATTTACAGCTATGGGGTTAAATCCAGTGGAAGGACCTTGCAAGGATCCGTAGTCTTCCCAGATTTCTACTCCCTCCCTGAGCAGCCATTTCTGATCCTGGAAAAGTTTATTCCCAGGACCTGTGTGGACTAACAGCCCCACAGGTCAGAAAGATGCAGTGGGAAGGGAGCAAAGTCGCTCCCTTCTGCTTTTTCCATGAGCAGAAGTAACTGTTTTGGAGAGAAGAAACCCGGGAAGATCAGCAACCATCAGTGCCTTTAGCTGAGAGATCACAGGATCCAGCCCATACAGTGCAATCCTAAACAGTAAGCCCACAAACATCAATGGACTTGGAAGGCTCTAATTCTGCTTAGAACTACATTGTTAGTCTGCCTAGGCACACTAAAACAGCATTCTTCATTTGCCTGTTGCTTCACAGAGAGACAATTATGTGCAATAATGAAAGATAAACTAAGATTTAAATGATAGCACCATCAATACAAAGAAAAATATCAAATTCATATAATGACAAAGGGCTTGTTAATTTTTACTGTCCTAACTGAGACGTGAGCAGGTGACGGATATCCCCTCTTGGACTGATGAGGGGACTTAGCTATGCCAGAAGCAACAGAAATATTCAGATTCATTTGCTGCTTCTAGCACTGAGAGTGCTCCCTCAGAAGATGCTACATCATTCCAGATTGTGCAGGGAGTGAGCCATGATAAAGTAGCACCAGAACGTGGAACACTTGAAGCTTCTGCCAGGATGCCCTCTGAAATGCATTATTGGCTCAGGTGGCTGCATAGTCTCCCTCTCCCTGTATGTGGTGGAGACAATCCTAACTCACAGCCATTACTTATTTTCTTCTAATAACATGATATCCCACCAAACTGATAACGTTCACCTTACACAGCCTGGTTAATCCATATAGTTATTTAGAACCCAGTTGACATTTGCGCTGACTAGGGATGGGCACAAACCCACAAATGAATCCCAGTTCGAGCATGAATCAGGGGTTTGGGAGAATATGCCTCCCACAATCCGCCCATGAACCTCCATGGAGGTTCATGAGGTTCGGGGAGGGTTCCGAAGGTATTTAAATACCTTCGGAGCCTGACTGGAAGTGAGCTACGAAGGCATTTAAATGCTGCTGGAGCCCATCACCAGCCCTGTGGCTTGACCCGAGTGAGCTCCAAAGGCATTTAAGGCCTTCAAATCCCACCTCCTGGTCAGGCCAGCCTGACTCAGGCTTTTATAAGCCTTCAAAGCTCACTCTGGGAGCTCAGTCAAGTCAGGCAGCCCAACCTGACTAATCTTTCAGTGCAAACTCCAAAGAATTTTATAGGCCTTCAGAGCCCACCCCATCCGGAAGTGGGCTCTGAAGGCCTATAAATGCTCAGTTGGCCCAGCCCCACCTGGAGGTGGGCTGAACTCACTTCTGGGTGGGCCGAAACTCCCCAGTTCCTGCCCACTCCTGAAAACCCCAAACCATGAACCTCCCAACAAACCTCTATTTTCCCAGTTCGTGCCCACTCCCAACGCTGACACTGCTACAATGCCCATTATGTGCTTGGATTTTCTAATAATGCATAGCAAATAAGCTATGCAAATTAATAATATGCACTTTCATAAGTGAAAGCAGCTAGAAGTTATTTCAAGTACAATGCCTTACTTTGAAAGAGCACTGGAATTTAACATTCAGTTTCAACAGATCATTCAGCAGCACGCACACTCTGGGAGGAAGACCGCTACACCAATGAACAGCGGAGTTGCCTGGCAGGTGCCAGCATTTCTATTGGCCTGGCTTCTATGCTTTTAACAGCAGTGTAGTATGAAGAAATTTTATCAGATGAAACTTTTCTACACACTGATAAAGGGATGGGAAAACCTCACCAGCTTTAAATTTCTGAAGGTCAGCCTATCTTGAAAGGGGAGGAATGGTAACCCTCAATCACCTGGGAGGCTTGTGCTTGCATAGTCATCCCAGAATACTGTACAAGTAAATCTCTAGAAACATGGACATCACTATATGACATGGCCCTGACCTGGATGGCCCAGGTTAGCCTGATCTTTTCAGATATTGGAAGCTAAGCAGAGTTGGCCCTGATTAGTACCTGGATGGGAGACCACCAAGGAAGTTACGGTTTGATACAAGAAGGCAGGCAAACAACCTCTGAATTTCACTTGCCTTGAAAACCTACAGGGACACCGTAAGTGAGCTGCAACTTAACAGCAAACAAACAAAATGTGGTGTGAGCTGCAATATGTATGCTTACTCTGAAATTTCACTATATTCAACTGGGCTATAGCAAAGTAATTTGCTAGGATTGCAGCCTTCATTCCTTCTGTGAAATCTGCCCCTCAAGTAGTGCATCATTTCAGTTTCCATCCACTCTTCAAAAAAGAATTGCTTTATTAAAAATTATATGAATTAATTTTTGTGCATACTGCTTTGAAATTGCAAAACGTATCTTGAACTCCTATAAATATTCAACAATATATTTAAAACATTCAAAATTTAATGTAATCTGAATACAGTGGTCATGATCTAACAGAGCTATAGCTACATATGCCTAATGAAACCAATGACCATAAACATCTCTGTGTCGGATTGGGGCCAGCATCTTCAACATGTATATGTGGAACTGAACTACATAACTCAGAGACATCAGTCAGATATGTTCTAATATAATCAAATGTGTATTGGTTGAAAACATGCAGATAAACAAGGATTCTAATAATTCATGTAATTGTATGCAAACATAATCCATACCAGAAGGAGCCAATATCAATCTAGTTTTTCCATCCAGTATTTCCGTTTCAAGCTTTAAACCATCCCTGTAAAATAATACAAAACAGTATGTTGAAAGAATTGAAACAGTCAAGCAAAATACAGAACACAGTTTTTAAATAGTTACAATGAGCTACTACAAATGTATGACTCTTCACAAAAGTAAATATTTAACTTAATATAGGTTACAATATGCCATCTGGTTTATTATCCTATTCCCTCTCCTCTCCCACCCTCTTGTTTTCCATTACCACCACATAATCCAATTACAGATTATACAGAAGAGGAGCTCAACTGCGTTTGTGGCATCATCTACCATTGCTGGGAATAGAAAGATAAACAAGACTGTGGGGGATGCATAGATATTTAGATGCCTAACACGTTCTGTTTTACAGGACAGAAAACTAGAATAACCCCCAAGAGAAACCTCATCATTAAATGCCAGGTGTTTTTTTTGGAGGGGGGGGGGGTTTAATCCTAATGACAAACGTTTGGATTTAGACTTTGGTAGACTACATTCTAAACAGTTTTGGAGAGCAGCTGACACAATGAGAGTATTACACGACCCTGTCTAAATATTCAAAGAGTCTTTGATGGAACTTTAAACCTTCTCCCAAGGGAGCCACTGTGTGTCCTACTGGGGCAAACATGGATACCTGCACGTGTATGTTTTTCCAAAAAGGCAAACAACAGCTCCCTGGTGCCATTTTTTAAACCAGAAAACAGCACACGGAGGGAAGTTTATCACCACCACTGTCCTGGCACACTCCCAATCCAAAGGGGGACCATGCCTAATAACTGAGTTTTTTAAAATGCCAGAAGAAGAAACAATCCACCATGTAAGGAAGTTCTTCAACAGTTACAGAAAAGTCTTCATTAGTCAACTCATATATAGCATATTGCTTCAGTAGTCAAGCAAGTATGAATGTCTAATGCCACATAAAAACTGGGGCGGGGGCAAAGTGGAGCTGTAATCCTTTCAGGAGATGAAGCTAGTGCTACTCTGACTTGAAGATCCAAGTACAGAGCGTGGATTCACTTTTATCTAAAAAATGCACGCTGTCGTAATTTTGAAAATCATTTGTTCATTTCATGTACATGACCCAAACCTGACACCAATCATTCTACAACATTCACCTTGGGGTTGTGAGCAGAATACATTTATCAGGGCAGCAAAAATTAGCTGATCGTGTTTCAATTACAGCAAGTGTCCCTTCAAATATTGTAGTTTCTGAGTTTAATGAATACATATCAATTCCTTAAAACTGAATTTATGACCTACTTATGTAAGGTTGCTTTGCGGGGAAACATCTTCAACAGTCATCGACCAACAAAGCCATTCATGTGTTTATATTATGGCTTGATACAAGGGCCATGGACTGGCAAGTTTCACCCACTAATCCATCTGGGCGACCTTTTTGTCTAGTAATTACTTGATCTCCACAACTGGTTCATTATACCAATTCTAAATATCAAAGATATGTACATTTACCTTCTATCACATGGAAAACACTAACACAATAACTACTAGTAGTTCTTGCAGTCCTAAGGGCAGAAGATGTGCAGGAGAGTAGGCAGCACAATACAGCAAACACATGAAAACAGGGTGGGGTGCAACAGGTCATGGCTTTACTGATGACAGCAATAGGAGCACTGGTACAGCATGTGGAAATGGATCTAGACACTGGATAATCCACCTGCCAGCCAATAGAAACCCACCCCAGCCCACCCGCTGTGAGATCTGGGATGGCAAATGAAGTGGGCCCACATGGGCATAGGCCTTTGAGTGGGTCCCTTGCTACCTGTGAATGGAGCCAAGCAACAGCCCCCAGACTGATCATGCTGCTAACTGGCTCATCCACCAAAACCTCTTAAGAGGGTTCCCAGTGAGGGGAGGTGGGCACACAGGCACAACTCCCCCCCCCCCCCCAAAATGGATCTGAACCTGTGCCTAAAACCACAAGAGCCAGGCAAAGCTGTCTGCTCCCACTACTATTAGTAGTTCTTATTTCTGGCTGAGATTATTCACCTTTTTGTTGGAACAGGGCAGGGTAGGACACAGCTCATAACTAACAAAAAAGACTAAAATTTAAAGGTATGCTGGGGGGAAGCAGCACCTAGTAGACTTGATTCCAACCATATCTACAAATAGCCACAGGTTCAACAAAAAAAAGTTCTTTGGCAATCAAAAATACAAACTGAATAGTATGTCCTTTACTAACATAGATACTAAGTTCAAGCATTTACAAAACTTACAGTATACCTTCTGAGGTTGCACACCAATTTTATTCATTTTAAAATCATTGTGTTTTAATAATGGCTATAACCACCAAGTACTTTTACAGAGGAAGTATCTAAAGAATACATAGAACATGTTGCCTTAAACCAATGCTTTAAACAAGTCTTTTGTTCCTTGGCAATTGAAATCCTGATGTGATGTGATGCAACTCACCCTGATCTGTATTCTGTTGAATACAGGGATTTAAATCCACATAATGCATAAATAACTTGCTACTACATATAAGTAGCGTTACCAACAGCCAAATAACAGGCAGCCTATCTTGGCCAAGATGAAGCAACTTGATGGACAGAACACAGCACGTGAAACTTTTCCCACATGATGACGGTAACCATTATCATTAAGTGCTGCTGCTAAAGGCACGATAACAAGGACCGTGTCTAAAGGTGGCAATCGTACATATACAATGCCATCTATTCGGTATCAAGTTGGGTATACGTAAGCCGTTTGATTTTACGGATCTTAAGTGTACTTAACTCGGCTGGACTGTGTTCAGTGTCTTTACGGTCGAAGCGTAATAACTAAAAAAGCAGACGAGCCACCTGTGCAGCTGACTATTTCTGCAGAAAGCTGCTCGCAAATCCCACAAGGTCAAGATCGCGAAACGAGCCCTCTAACTTCCTTTTAAGAACAAACCCAAAGCGAGAGCGTCGCCCAGATACACAAATGCTGCTGTGTGCAAAACAAGCGAACGTTTGCAGGTCATCCAACTGTTTGTTGTCCACTAACAAAAGAGGGCGAAGGCATTTCAGCTCGGCAGGCTTCGCCCGGCAACCTCGTGCCGGCTGGCAATCCTCAGCTGAGGTCTCAGGACAGACGGTGCCGCCCCCTTAAAGACAATCTCAGGCGATAACAATGGGAGACAGCCGGAAGGCACGCGCCGCCAACCCCGAACCAAGGAGAAGGGAAGCCAGCCACCGCCTTACCCCAGATTCATGGCTCTTCCTCCGCACTGTCCACAAGCACAGCAACCGGCGCCTCAGAGCAAAGACAGCAGAGCGAGGAAGGAGAAGAGCAGCCCGGCACTGCCCTCGGGGATGCCAGGGCAGGACCGGCCTCCGTTTAATGTTTGTACGTCGGTTGCTGCCACCGCACAATGAGAGGACAGCTGATAGGCCCGCCGGGGACCCGGCCCTTTCTCCAATGAGCTCTTCTCACACTGAGCGGGTAGTCCGGGCTGCCTGCGAGGCATTGTGGGAGTTGGAGTCCAGCCTGAATCTGGGGTCTTCCCGCCTCCTCTCCCCGCTCCGCCCTCGGTCCCACTCGCAAGTGGCGCGCCCTCACCGAAGAAAGCGAGAAGGGAGCCGAAAGTGGTGGGAGCCGTTGGAAGCGCGCGTGTGGTGGCGGGTAGGGGGCGGTGGCCGAACGTTCCAACCCCCACCGCGGCCCGACAGTATTGGACCTTAGGGGGTCGCAGGCTACAAATCTGAATACACTACTGGCTGTAGCACGCTTTTAGAAAAGAAGTTATTGCCCATATTCGGTCATTTTCGAAATGGGGACAGAACCTAAATTTGACATTTAAAAAACTATATTACCGGTGGTGTTGTATTTCTCCAGATTTTTTGTGTTATGTTTTCTGGGCAATCGATCCAGAAGGATGGTCTGTGCAGCCCTTTGATTGCTATACAGAATTCAAAACGTATTGAGCAACTCCATAAAAGATTATTTAAAGGCCGAAAGTGGAAGATCTTTTCCTATACTGGGTGTCCTCCAGATCAGCAAAAACAAGAACCCAACATACGCTGGAATCTGCCCAGTGGAATCTGAATAAAACTTAGTGTGGAGATTGTGAATTATCATTCATCAAGTGAAAATAGATAAAAAGGAGACATAACTAGCCAAAACTCCACTACCAGCAAAACGGGATTGAAGAAGACACAGTGGCTGTGATTTAAAGAACAGCCAACAACCGCACCATGTTGCGCATTAAAGAAATATCTGGCCAGATATTTGCCACCACATGGTGGCGCTCATGCTGGGAATATGGAAGGTTACCTGGCACCTTAAGGTGACAAGGTCCTTGGGTAACTGGTGTGGAAAGATATCAAGCATCAAACAGTACTTGCTTAAGAAAGACCAAAGTCTGTCTCTCACCTGGATATTTCTAATGATTTGCCTAATAAGTAACTACCTTTTTATGATGCTTTTTCTGGAAGAACGTTACAGTTGATGGGATGTGTCCAACCACACAGTTCTTCAAACAGAACATTTCTGCTTGCAGAAGAGGGGTGGTAAGTTTCACCAGTTACCCCTCCCTACTGCACTCCCTCCTTCTCCTGTATTCTGTTTCTTCAGGACCAAAATGCAGCTGCAACAGAAAAGCAGGAAAGGCTTGATCTGCAAAATCTGTGGGTGGTTGGCTGTACCCCAAAATGTATCTTACTGCAGAGGATTAGCATTAAGAAATCTTGATCATGGTTGCTGTTAAAGGCAGGGGAGTGGCCATGGCTTAGTTTCTGAGCATCTGCTTTGTGCTTAGAAAGTCCCAGTTCACTCCCTTGCACCTCCAGTTAAAAGGGTTCAGTTGTAGGTGATGTGAAAGACCTCTGGAGAGCCCTCAAGAGCCACTGCCAGTCTGAATAGGGAGCACTGACCCCGAGTAAACAGTGCAGACCATAATAAACCAATGGTCCTATTCAATGTAAGGCACTTGCACATGTTCATGTGATTTTTCGCATGCCTTCAGTGGTGACTAGAGGATGGAGTGGGGTATGGAACAAGTTCTGCTCTCTCTGAGGCAACAACACCCACTACTAGCATGTTTCTTTGTTACGATTCCTCTGCCTAGGAGCCCCAGAGAAATCATAAAAGGAACAAGTTTCATTTCTAAATCAAGGGTGTGATAGGGATCTACAAACCTGAGAACATGCAAGAAATCAGTCAGCTGCACAGTTACAAGTTGCAGTGGATCTCTAGAGAGCTTATTCCAGAGAATAAAAGACAGACTCCGTAGCGACTGCACTAAAAGCAATTAATGAGACTGAGGAGAACATTTTCAGGCTAATAGTGGCTTCAGGGAGTACTGCAGCAGAGTTTGCCACTCCCCCAGTGAGCTCCAACAAGTGTATGCAAAGTTCATAGCTAGGTGTATCTTCAAAGCCACCTAGTCCTTATTTCAATAGAAGATTAGGAAGAAATACCTAGAACTACAGGAAGAAGAAGAGATGTAGCAAATACAAAAGCCCTGATGAGCCGTTATAGTTTTGGTGCTCCATCCTTGTGTTTACTGCATACTAGTTGTTCTTTGGTTATGTGCTTTTTTCCTTCTTTTTATTTACATTCTTATAGATCCCCCTGAAGCATATCTGAAACATGTAGGAGCAGTATAATCGCACAAAATAATTTTTCTTCCCACTACACTTTTTTTGGCACACCTTAGAATGTTTATGGTTTGATAGCATTCCTCAGCACTGGGAGAAAGCCAATGAACTCTTGTCTGGCCTTGTGGAAAATAGGGTCTAAACTTGTCTGGCCTTGTGGAAAATAACAGGGTCTAAACTTCTGTGCATGAAACAGAAAGATTCACCTGAGATTCAAGGCTATGGTCTTTTTTTCTTCTTCTTCAAAAGAGGGTGAAGTTACATTTTGAACTCAGAGGGACTTACACTGTTTAACCATGCTAAACCATGCTTGTGTATTTCTATGCTGGAGTTCCTTTTTATAATAAACATTAGAAATAGACACTGGCTAAGAACACAAATATTTCTGTCTGAGAATATATTCCAAAGGAATATCTTTCTGGTGAAAAAAAGTGCCTTTCAGTATGTTTAGGTAACTGGGTGCTGGTTCATAGTGGTGCCCTTAGTCTTGACTGGTGAGTCTCTACGAAATGGGGAAATCTGCGACAAGCGGTTGTCTTCTCCAGGGCCTCTGAGGGGGGTGGGGGGGGGGGGGGGCAGCAGGGCCATTTGGCCCAAGACCTCACATTCTTGGGGGGGCCTCAAATTTACACTTTTGATGTTAAATCATGTTAAATAAAATTGGGAACATTTATTACAAAGTCTTGCAATATTTTTTTCTTATTGTATTAAATATAAACATTTAAAATTAATACTACTAATTTTGTATCATTTTTGCATTTTTTAATTTACTGAGGGGGCCCCCTTAAAAATGGAAGTGTCCTGGGCTTCTTTTGACCACTGTGAGGGCCTGGTATTCTCTGGAACTCCTTAGTCCATAAATAAATTGTACTTCCTCAGGGGAAAAAAATCTCTGCTCCCTCTTCTGTCTCTTGGATTTAACCTTCCCCAACCCCTTAATCATCCTGGTTGCCCTCCTGTGTACTTTTTCCAGCTCTTCAATATAGTTTAAGATATGGTGACCAGAACTGCACATAGTATTTCAAATGAAGCTGCACCATAAATCTATACAAGGGTATTACAATATTGGCTGTTCTATTTTCAGTCCCTTTCATAATAATCCCTAGCACTGAGTTTGCCTTTTTTTGTGGCTGCCTAAAACTAAGTCAATATTTTCATCGTATTTTCCACTGCAACACCAAAATATCATTCAATCTCAGTCTCAGCCAGTTCAGACTTAATCTGTCTGTCTATCCACCCACCCTTGTTAACCTACCTTAAGAACCCCAAACAGACAGGATTTCCCATTGCAAAAGCCATGCTAATTTTCCCTGAGCAAGCTTTGCAGAGCCAGTTTGGTGTCATGGTTAAGTGCGCAGACTCTAATCTGGGAGAACCGGGTTTGATTCCCCACTCCTCCACTTGCACCTGCTGGATGACCTTGGGCAAGCCATAGCTCTGTACCAGCTGTTCTCTCAAGGACAGTTGTCTCAGAGCTCTCTCAGCCCCACCTACCTCACAGGGTGTCTGTTGTGGAGAGGGGAAGGGAAAGGAGTTTGTAAACCACTCTGAGACTTCAAGTGAAGAGCGGGGTATAAATCCAGTCTCTTTGTTCCTCAGTGTCCTTAATAATTATTTCTTTAATTATAGTTTCTATTTTACCTGGAACAGATTTTAGGCCAGCTGGCCTGCATTTCCCAGGATCTCCTCTAGACCCTTTTAAAAAACTGGGACAATATTTGCTACTTTCCAGCACAGAAATTGGTTTTAGCAACATTACATATACTGAACAAAATTTGAGTCCAGTGGCACCTTTAAGACCAACAAAGTTTAATTCAAGGTATAAGCTTTTGTGTGCACGCACACTTCTTCAGATACATTGAAATGGAAGTTACCAGTCCATACAGACAGGTAGAGGGTGAGCAGCAGTTAGCACACAACATAATGAAGATGTTTAACAGATGCAAGGACCAAACAGGAACAACAGGCTTAATTTATATGGTTACTATCTGCCTGGATCTAATTCTGGGGGGGGGGGGGGGAGACACAGTGAAGCAAATAAATATATTAAAACGAGATCAATGTGTAAATGTACCCATCTTAATTGTGGAATGCTGATTGGCTGCACTGTGTTATGTTTCCTCTGCCACCAGACCAGAGAAATACGCTAAAATAAAGAGGATGTATAGCCCTCCTCCCCTGTACCATGATCCCGCTATCAGAATCATGCCCCTGTGGCACTCCTACATTGAGTTGCCATGGGGGACTTGCAGCTGGTGTCCTGCTACAAGTGCCTGATGGGACCACATGTTAAGTGTAAGGTGTAGTTTGGCCCTTAGATGCTTTTAAATTGAGATGCTAGGAACCGAACCTGGATCTTACAAGTGCAAAGCAAGTGCTCTACCACATTAATTGAAAGCTAGGAAAATACCCACTAATGCAAATTTTTAATGCCAAGCTTCCTGTTCTATACAGGTTGTACATTATCTTTAAAAATATCAACTGGAATAAATGCCTCATATATTTGAATACTGTGCTTTATGTTAACTATCAGATGGCTTTCATCTGATCCGAAGATTTGATCTCTTGCCATCTTCATTTCAATCAGCAGGTGGCAGAAGACTCAAGCACTTTAGAAAGAACCATGCTCTTGTCAGTTTGCAAGGTCTAGCCCCAGCAGGACTTCTTTTCTAGTCCAAATAAAATAATATTATCTTGATACTGCCATATAGATGTTCTGTTTGAGGAGGGAGCTTCCATTGGCATACCTGTAGAAAATATTTTGTTTACCACACAAATACCACATAAATGTCAGCCTTACCATGTACTTCCATCAGAAACCATCCTGCCTGAGCTTTCAAAGCAGGCCTCACTACCAGTCCTCATATAGTCACCTCTGCTGAGGCATAGCCCCTCAGGAAACACTCTCACTCTGCAAGAATGGTGACAGCAGAGGGTGTGGCCTAAAGGAGGCTAAGCACTCCACTGGTTGCACACAATCCCATCCCAGAGTCAGAGAATGAAAGCAGTAATTCTTAGCAGGATCCTGGCCCAGGCACAGTGCAGCCATAGGAGCCTGATTACTCCCCAGCCTATTTAAGCCAAGGCTTGGGAAAGCTACCTTGCTGGATCAACCAGTCCACTAGGCACAAGTTTGTGTGCCAGCTCCTTGTCTCCAGTTCCAGCTTGTGGCTGCCAGCACTTACTGATCTGCCACTACTTCAGAGGAGATCTAACTGGGCCAGCCTGCAGAGTGCAAAACATCCAGCAAGCTTTCATGGCCAAGTGGGGATTTGAACATGAGTCCTCCAGATCTTAATCTGACACCACTACACCACACATTATTTTCACTTGAGGTACATAGATAAACACACAGTCATGGGAATACATGGGAATATAAACAAACACACATGGGAATACAGTTTGTAAGTAAGAGGGGCAAAAGCCTTGAGTCTACATACCATTGAGAAATTCTCCTGACTTGTCTCCTTGATCACAAATCTGCAGAGACCAGATTTTTTCTGATGTCCTTCATATACAAAGGCTAAACAAGAAGGGCAAAAAGAGAGAAACCTGGTTTGCTGTAGAGGGCTTTGATTGGTTGCTGATTTAGTTAGCATTCTAAAGTATGCTGGCACATGGAGGTGGGATGGTAGATGTAAGAGTCTTTAATAGGGATGTTTGCTATATGTCTGGTGTACCACACATACACTATACCATGGGGAACACTTGCTTTTGTTGGAGTGAGCAACTTAGCATGCCTGGACATTGAGGGATGCTACATCACTCTAGGGGTGTTATAAGTGTTATCTCCTTGTAGAGGATGCCTCTTTTTGTCTTAACCTGGGAGGTGTCCTCTGACCCCTTATGACGGATCCCTGCTTGTTCTTCTCTTTGAGGCAGATTTTCCCACCAAAACACTGTTCCCCTCTTTGAGTGAGCAGCCTCTTAGTAGCGTATTTGAATTATAGAATTGCTAGGAATAAGGCCTGTTGTGGGAAGAAATACAATGGGCTGTAGAAAGAGGCTCCAGGTGAGTGTCCCAGTTGTGGCTGGTGGGGCGGGGGAAGGGGGAAATAAAGGGAGGTGAACCATGTTTATTTCCTTCTGCTTAGCTATAAGGCAGGGTGTTTCAAGTTATTTTGCTACCCCAAGTGGGTAGTATGGGAGGAGAGCCACATGCTATGTTTTTGAGGTTTCAAGTGTCCAGAAAACAGTTCCATAGCCAGTTACAGGGTTGCCAATTCTGGATTGGGAAATACCTGTAGATTTGAGGGGTAGAACCTGAGGAGGGCAGGTACCTCTGTTAGCCGAATTGCTTTAATTTACGTTTAGTCAATCAGCAAAATACACGGGTTCTTGCCAACTATACCAGGGTCCCACCCCTCCTGGGAGTTCTCAAGGAAAGAGGCATGTGAGGCAGGTATCAAGTTCAAGGTTGTTTACTGGATAATGTTGTCAAGCATACCAAAAACGTAATCACACACACAATCTTACAGGCCTAATGAAATAAAGAGAGAAAATAGCACTTTTGCATGAGCAGGTTATCGTTGATGGGGAAAAGCACAGTACCTTAGAGGTGTTGTCCGATGTCAGGAAGAATTGGATGGGGAGAAAAATAGAAAGGCTATGGGGACACGAGGCTTGAACCTGCAAGACCACGTGGTTCTCCTGGGTAGCTACTCCAGAGAGAGAGGATTAAAGATGGAGGCAAGAAAGCTGGACTGAAAGGGTAGTAAAGCTAATAGGGGGCGACGGCTCAAGAGGCCGAGTGACTCTAGGTTTGGACTTTTATTGGGGGTCTTGGGGCGGGCTTTGCAGACTACAACCCACTAACACACCTACTAGGCGGTCCGTCCCTCTTGGACCTTTCTATAGGTTAAAGGTGAACAAAGGGAGGAGGTCCAGGGGTTGGGCAGTGTTGCAAGAGTATGATCTCATCAGGAAGCGAACACTGAGTCTGGGGTCTGATGACTCACCTGGCCAAGTCCATTGTTAATCAATGACTTTGGCTTGTTGGTTAATGTCTGGCACATTGGTTGCTAGGCAGCTTCGTTAGCATAACTATCCAGATGTGTAGGAGAGGGGGCAGGGGTTTGGCCAGCGATTGCTGAAACAGAAAGAAACCTCATGGCAAGAGGAGTCCTTTGTCTCTGGTGAACTTATCTAGGGTGTCAGCCTCCTGGCGTGGGCTGGAGCTGGCTCCTATTATGAAGAAAGCACATGGCCCTTCCATTTAAGGCAGCCCAAAGTTCAGGGTTATGAATATCACAATTCATAAGAGCACTAAAAGTGCCTTGCTGGCCAACACCTCAACAGGATATAATACCATAGAGTCCACTGCCCAAGGCAGCCATTTTTTTCAGGATAACTGATCTTGGAGATCCCCAGGTGCCACCTGGAGGATGGCAATACTAAGAGGAGGGCTAGGTTTGTTGAAGGACTTCAGTGAGGTATAATGCCATAGCACTCACCCTTCAAAACAACCATTTTCTCCATGGGGGCTGATTTCTGTAGTCTGGAGAGCAGTTATAATTCAGGGAGATGTCCAGGCCTTCCCTTTCCCCCCAACCCCTTTCAATTCCAAAGCTGCTTCCTGTTTAACACTTTAACTAATTAACATTTTAACTGGCTCTCTGCTAAGGCCCAAAGCCTCTTGGGACTCCCAGCTTGGGAGTTGTAGTTCCAATTCCCTTTGTTATAGTTGCAGTAAGGCTGACTGAGAATTACAACTCCCAAGGTGCAAAACCTCAAAAGTGAGGGTGTAAGAATGGAGGAGCTGATGGGACAGGCCAATAGGACACCAAGACAGCTTCCCCAGTGGTCAATGGGAGAGTAGGTGAGTTGTTGCCAGCTCAACTTGCCTTTTATCTATCTACTAGGAATAAGGCCCGTTGTGGGAATAAATACAACGGGCTCTAGAAAGAGGCTCTTGGAGAGTGTCAAGGCCTTGGGCATTCAGCGTTAATTTGCTGTGGCAGCCTCAACAGGGTATAATGACACAAGAGTCCACCATTTTCTCCAGGGGAACTGATTTCTGCTACCTGAAGAGCAGTTGTAATTCTGAGTGATCTCCTGCCCTCACCTGGAGATTGGCAGTAGTGCTTCCCCAAGAGGGAATAGGTGGCTTGGAGGGCAGAGTCTATGGCACTGTACGTGTCTGAGGCCCCACCCTTCCTCAAACCTCACTCTCTCCAGGCTCTACCCCTCAAATCTCCAGGAATTCCCCACCTGGAGTTGGCAACCCCATCTCCTTCACAGCCAATCATCAACCTACCTTGCTCTGAAGCCCCTGTTATAAACACAGGTAACTGTCATTTCGTTTCACCTACCAACAGCCGCTGAGGTAACAGTTAATCCCCCCACAAGAAGGAAGCTGGAGAAGTGCCAGGAATTCTGACAGGGCACAGAGGCTGAAGGAGTGGGTGGGGAAGAGGAGCAGACCCAGCCAATGGCATGCGAGTATTCACAGCCAATGGATAGGGACACCTTCTGATTGACAGGCCAGAAGACCAAAGGCTGGGGTGGCATGTGGAATGTTCTAGAGAGTGCCACCACCATCAGAGAATTATTATATAGGGAGATATATCTAATAGCCAAGGCGCCCTCTGTGTGCGGATATCTAAATCCGCACATCAGGGGCACTTGGTGGGCAGAGAGATTTTTCTGCACACTTGGGAGACTCCCCAGGTGTGCAGAAAAATCCTAAAATTTAAAAAAACTTTGGGGGGGATATTTAAATTCCCCCAAAAGTTAAAAAATGTTCCCTGCACATACACACGGAATGCTCTGGGAACTCTGCGGTGGCTGAGAGGTGCTGAGACCTCGCTGCTGGTGCCAGGGGGTGAGGAAGGGAAATTGGCAGCCTGGTGGCTGAGAGCTACTCGGGCCTCACCACCGGTGCCCATGGGGGGAATCGGTGGGCCTGGTGGCTAGAAGCCTCAGGCCTCACCATTGGTGCAGGGGGGTGAAGGATTGGTGGGGCCAGGCCTCGCCATGGGTGCCGGGGTGGGGTGGGGGAGAAGACTTACCTGCAGCTGCTTCCTCCATTGTGTGGAGCTCCTTCTCCCCCCCCCATGAGTATCGCGGGTCCCGCCTCTTGTATAATCTAATAGCCAAGTGTCCCTGTGCGTGTGGATATCTAAATCTGCACATCGGGGGCACTTCGGGGGGCAGAGAGATTTTCCTGCACAGTTGGACTCCCCAGGTGTGCAGAAAAATCCTAAAAGTTTAAAAAACATTATGGGGGATATTTAAATCCCCCCAAAAGTAAAAGAGCGTTCCCTGCACATGTGCAGAGAACGCTCTGGGAACTTGGTGGCTGGCTGACAGTTGGGAGGCATCCAGGCTTTGCTGCTGGTGATGGGGGGGAGATCAGCAGTGGGCCCAGCGACTAGGAGGCATCCAGGCTTCACCGCTGGGGCCCATAGGGAGGGGGAGATTGGTGGGCCCAGGCCTTGCCTCTGGGGCCTATGGGGGGGTTGGTGGTGGGCCTGGCGGTTGAGAGCCACTCAGGCCTCACCACTGGGGCCTGTGGGGGGGGGAAGATTGGTGGCGGGCCTGGCAACCGGGAGTCACTCAAACCTCACTGCTGGTGCTGGGGGAGGAACTTACCTGTGGTCACTTCCTCCTCAGCATGAGGTCCTCCTGCTTCTGCAGGGTGAGAGCCAAGGGGAATACTCCCCCCCCCCGCGAGTATCGCGGGTCCGTCTTATATATATATATATATATATATATATATATATATATATATATATATATATAATAACTTCCTTTGTGTCCCACCCTGTCACAGAGAAGTTATTTGACTTTTGCCCAGGCTAGAGATTTATTCTAACTCAGCAGGAACCCTTTTTTAAAAACCCTTTGGAAATGGCACTTGACACAAAGTAAACTTAAAACAAAAAGGTTGATTTAATTAGACAGGTACAGTTGGATTGGGAATAGAGCAGGAGATGAGAAGTTGAGGTAACTTTTTCATTATACAAATTAGAATATTTTGAACAGGCAACAGAGTATAATTGACACTTCTGTTCTTAGAGACTCAGTTCTTGACTGTGAGAGGTTTGTCTGTCATGGAGATTTCTTTCAGCAACAATGTCCCTTAATAACATCTCATAAAATTACCTTAGTGTCCTGGAAGTTAGTACTTTCTTCCTGTATTTGAATACTTCCCTTGGGGGATTATAACTTTTCCTTTTTTTACTCTTGAGGAGACTAAGATGGTTCTTTTTTCACATAAACCAGGGGTCCCTTCTGAAAGGAACCCTCTGAACAACTGGGTAATAAATATCCTCTTTCTAGGAGTGATAATCCTTTTTCTGTTTGGCTAGACTGGCAGTTTTCAACCTACTGTCCAGCCTCCTCTGTCAAACCTAAACTCCAGTTCTGGAGACTGTAAATAAACAGAATTCAGCTGGGGCTGACACTTAGACTTTAAGTTCTGATTTTTGAACTTTTCCTCAAATGCGTTGGTACGCAGTAAGGGTAAGGAGTTGTGTCCCTTCACTTCTCAAGTGACTTTGTTTCCCTCAGACCAATACACACAATCCTTCTGACTGGCAACTGCAAAGCCAAAGTCCAAAGGATGACTGACTCTCTCTGACAAGATTGACAAGACTTTTTAAAACTCTCCTCAGCTGGAGCTGACCAATCAGAGAGAAGGGGATGCACTCAGACTGCAGCCTGTCAATCAAACTGTGCTTTACAGTGAGGCATTAACTCCTAATCTCCCAGCTCTCTGCTTTTTGTGCACTAAGCATCCTGGTTTGGGAGGTCAGTTCATCACTCCCCTCATCTCTCTCTTTGTCCTGTCATTCTCTTCACTTGGCCTTTCATGGAAACACATGTCTCTGCGGGTCTCTCCTGTAGACATAATGCCCTCATACTCCCACACGCATGATGTCAGACAAACTGGGTATTTGTGATAGGGAAAGTACTCTTTAAATAAGTTTCTTTCTCTTCTTTTGACTGCAACTTGAATGTGAACTGGATCTACTTGAGTAAATGTAAATTTACCTTTTTTTGCAATATACCTTTTGGCAGATTTATTTTCTGCACGCAATATCACGCTGCTATGACTAGGCCAACTCTGCTATATTAATCAAATATACCAGTAGTTTTACTGTGAAGGAACTGATTCCGTAAACTCTCTTATTAGAGAACAACCCAAAGTGGTTCTAGTCAGAAACCCTGCTCAGGTCTATTCAATGGGGCTTACTTCTAGGGAAGTGTTTTTAGGATTGTACCAATAGAAACTTATTTTCATCTAGGCTGGTAAACACAGAATTTCAAAGAAGCTTTTATTGTGAAACCTGTACAATACTGAATGGGAGATGCTGTATATCTGCCACTATCTCTAATCATAAAGCTGTAATGAATTCCTGTTGCCAGTCTTTGAGCTGCAGAAGCCTACCAGCATTGCAAGAAATGTGTGCATTGTGGTGCCAACACTGACAAATGTGAGCAGCACTATGTGGGTCTATATATGATTAATATTCAAAGCATATCCTTGGTAATATTAAATACTGTATTTTGCATGTTTTGTTGTTAAATGTTTTCTTTCAGCAATTCTGCCTGACTACATATTCGAGAATGGAAATGTGGTAATGAGAATGGAAGAAGTCAGAATTAAATTGTCCCTATAATCTCTCCTGATACATCCTCTGCATAAACAGCTGATTAACAGCTGACATGACTCGCTCCAACAAGCTTCCATTCCCGGAAAATATGACTCGGCATTTGCTCCAGCGGTGGTATGATTCAAGAAAATACTGTTGACCATCAGAATAGAACTGCAAAAAGAAAAGAATCTATTTGTTAGTTTGAAGATCAGAATGAATAGTTTCAGAAAGATGGTCAATATTTTATTTAGAATGGGTGTTCTGCAGATATATTTCAGTGTGCTTTTGAATGCACACTTACCTCACTGTGCCCTGTTGTTTAAAACATTTTTGTTTGTGCTCAGCTTTGATACTACAGTGACGTAGGTTTGAAGAAAACTGTCTCAAGCAATGGAATGTGTCAGGAGTGCCTCTGAGGACCTGCCTCCTGCAGACCTAAGTGCGGTGGAGGATCAGTCCCCAGCTCCAGAGGAGCCTCCACCTGAAGCTGACGAGGCTCAAGCAAGCACCTCTCAGGGCATTACCCCAGCACCAGCAGAAGCTGAGCCACAGCCAAGCTCAAGCCCACCTGATTCACCTCCTCGGGTGGAACGGCTAAGGTCACGATCCAGGCAAGACTTAGCTGCTAGAGGAAAAGAGGCTCGCATGCGTGGTCGCAGATCACTCAGCCCTGAGTTTTAGGAGGAGCCGGGACCTCGCTGCCAGCTGCTAATGAGCACAGGAAGTGGCTGGGTATTTAGGCACAGCACAGAGACTACCAACTCGTGCTAGCAACAAGTCATTCGGGCTAAGTTCTGCACCCGCTCGGCTCGCATCAGCTAAACCTGATCCTGGACCCTCTGGCTCGTGACTTCGGCTCTGTCTGACTTCGGCTTTTGGTTGACTCCTTGGACTGGTTTGCTCGTGAGTTTCCCTCTCTGACCTTGGCTTGGACTGACTCAGCGTTTGGCTTGTGTTTTGGACTTGGTAATTCGTTCCTGATTTGGCTTAACCTTGGACTGGCTCAGACTTCAGCTTGGCTTCTGACCTACTAGCACCCAGCCCGTGACAGAATGTTGAGGCCCTTCTTTGAGCACCCCACCTTCTGAGACTAGCTGGTGGCAACATGAGAGAGGGCCTTCTCAGCAGGGCTCATATCATAGCAGGAGCTCCTTTGCATATTAGGCCACACACCCCTGATGTAGCCAATCCTCCAAGAGCTTACAGTAGCCCCTGTAAGAAGAGCTCTGTAAGCTCTTAGAGGATTGACTACATTAGAGGTGTGTGGCCTAATATGCAAAGGAGCTCCTGCTACGAAATGAGCCCTGCTTCTCAGTCATGGCACCAAACCTCTGGAGCTCTCTTCCCAGGGCAACTCACCAGTCCCCTTCAGTTGCTGTCTTCTGCCTGTGGGTGAAGATGTTTTTGTTTCTGCTGGCATTCCCTCAGTAATCCCTCCTTTCTGCCTTATTTTTTAACTGTAGTTTTTATGAATATGTATTTTATTGTAATGTATGGTTTTAATTATTTGAATTATGTATTTTTTGTTTTATTTTAGTAGCTTTTAAGATGTGCTGTATTATGTTTGTTTTTTAATTAACCAGCTTGATAGCCTTGATGAGAGCAGGAAGGTGGGGTATGAATTTTTTTAAATAGATATAGAGTTATAAAGGGATTTTATAGGCCATTTAGTCCAACTCCCTACTCAGTAAAGAAAACCCAAAACTGGAGATTTCCTGACAGATGGCTGTCCAACCTCTGCCTGAGGACCTCCAATGATGGGAACCCCCCCCCCCCCGGGGATAATTAATTCCACTGTCAAAACACTCTCACCATTAAGAAATTTCCCCTCGTGTTCAACCAAAATCTACCCACTTGTAAGCCCATTATATCTAATGTTACCCTCTGAAGCAGCAGAGAAAACGTCTTTGCACTCATCTGTGGGACAGCCCTTCAGGCAACCAAATAACACAATAATTTCAGCAGCTAGATATTTCCAGACCAACTCCTTATCACTTGTAATGACATCTTTATCTTTGGGGCTATTCATAACCGAAATCCCACACAATGGGTTTTAAACTAACATGACCGAGATTTTATTTCAATGGCTATATTAATGTGAGAATGATGAATTATTTGCAAATGTGATTGAGGTACAGGAGGCAATATCTAAAAAGACCAAATAGATTTATTTAGTTCCTTAACAGGAGGGGTTTTAACACTCATGTTTAATATTTTCTGGATGTTACAGCAACAACAAAGATTCACTATCTGGTGAGGGAAACCTTTTCTTTTTTTCAGAGAATTACTGTTATGAAAAGATGGAGTTAAATACACGTTAACTCCCTTCAGAGTTTAAATGCACTTTCAACCCTAACAACTGTTTCAGTCAACCAACTTCACTTCCTTTTTAAGGAACTCCCATCCTTTGGACTCCTCTCTAATAAATTGTCTCACTTATGGAATCTTGATAAACTGTTTCACTACGGAATCATGCTCAGCATTTTTGTAAGTTTATTAACATTGGCTTTCCTGAAGTCTAACCGTGCTCCACTTTAGCTTTTGAAGAATTCCATCATCACATGCTCACTTCCCTCCAAACTTTCTACTATCTTCAACTCATCAACCAAGTCCTCACTATAGGATCAGACCAAAGACAGCTGATACCCTTGCTCCTTCCTTGATTTCTAGGCAAGAAATTCAACATAGTGTATAATGTATGGGTTACCATGACAGAGTTTCTATTTTCTTACATCCTGCTTACATCCAAACCTGTGTTTTTTCTAATGGAGTGGCCTTTTACTACTACCTTACCTCCCTCCTTGCTTGAGTGTTACTTGACCCTCCTAAAAGTGATTGTTCAGCTCTTGAATTGAAGTGTTTTATCTGAAGGAATAAATAATAATAGTGTATGCTGTTAAGCTGCAGCCAACTCATGGCAACCCCTAGACCATGGGGTTTTCAGGGCAACAAAGGAGCAGAGATAGTTAGCCGTTGCCTTCCTCTGTATAGCAGGCCCCATCTTCCTAGGTGATCTCCCATCCAAGTACTAACCATGGCCAATCCTGCTTAGCTTCCAAGATCTGATGCAATCAGGCTGGTCAGGGCTATTCTGGCTGCTGTTTGGAGGAATGCAGCTAGTGGAGAACAGAGCCTATGCCCTTTACTTCCTTACCACGTTGCAGAGCTCATGCAGTCATTTAACTTGTTTGCCTCTTACTTTTTCTGGATACGTCATTGCTAAGCCACTTGGTTGCTGGGGGGCTCTGTTGCTTGCGGAGTGGGGGGACCTATTCTATTGCTCTCAGTGGGACTTGATCCTAACTAACTTTTACTGGATTGTGGCAGCTGGTTCTAGATGTAGATAGTTGTGATTAAGTCTCATTTCAATAAATGGGACATGTTAGTTGTGATTAACTTAAGGCCAATTAAATTCAACAGGACTTGCACACAACTAACCTTCTGTGGAGCAACATTGTCCTGCCTCCTGGCAGAGCTCATGCTAATCTCATTAGGGCAAGGATTGTGTTTCATTCTGCTCTTCTTTGTATAGCACTGGCCGGCAAAGTCCTGCTGCCATCCTGGGTTGATGCCGTACAGACAGAATTGAAGGCCAGTATTGCTGCTACAGCTTCTCTGTCCTGGCTTAGTACCAAACCAGGGCTAAGGAAGTAATAACTTTTGAATGCAGAATCGACCAGTTTCCCCCAGTCGGTTTTGATATCAGAGTGCCTAAGGAAATGGCAATGCTTGAACTGTCTTCTGGATCATAGCTGTTCTCCCCAAATAGAAGGGCAGCAAAATGGGCATGTATACACCTTTCCGAGATCTGATTTTACATATTTATAGATGTTTGTATTAAAGTAGCCTGTTTATGAAACACAGTGACTACTACTGTGTTTGGAATTTTAGTGTTTCTGGGAGATTCACTTACATTGGGTGCCTCTTGTTCTTAATTTTTATCAGTTATGTAGACTTCACTGGATGATACCTGTTATACCACTTTGTCTTACCTTTAGATTTCCTTCTTAGTTTTCAAATGGGAACCTGTATTTACACCTATGGAACTCCAAGGAAGAAATCTTTCAGATTAAATGAAGGGTAAGCAATGTCTGAATTCAGTCCAGATTTGCATACACAATTCTTTACAGGGAGGACACAAACATCTGTTTAATTAATACTAAATAATTACAATGGGTAAACTAAATCTTTCTTCAAGTGTGGTGAGCAGTTCTTATAAGTGCAGAACCAGCACCACCACCCCACCCCAAAGGAAGAAAAGACAAAGGGTTTTCTGCTATTAACTACAGATTTGCTATAATATCAGTTAAGTACTTATAAATATTTTCATGTTATGCAATTAGGACCAAAGAAGGATTTTTAGCAGAACTATTACTGGTGTAAACTAAGAACAAAGTTTGAGTCCAGTGGCACCTTTAAGACCAACAAAGTTTTATTCAAGGTATAAGCTATTACCGGTGTAAACTAAAGATAACAAACCTTTTTGTCTTGACTATCAATATCCCCACATCTACCTGAGGACACTCTGGTGTGCCAGCAAATAAAGATGGAGGGAAAGAGGCAAGAGTGATGTTTTGTAAGAAACACTCAGTGTAAGCTGAGCCCCCACAATATCTCAGAGACTTACCCCAGTCTCTTGGCCTTGTGTGCCAAGCAAAAACCAATCTGAGGTTTTACAGGACTCCTAATATTTTTAAACCTCTTTGCTTAACAGTGTCACCTGTGGTCTTTTTACCTATTTAGAGATGGCAATCAAACAGTTTCCTTCATAGGCTCCTTTGGGGCATTCTTGTGGGGAGTACTTGCTGCCCTGTTGTTGGTATTTGAAATTGCCGCCAATTGTATTTGTAATTGCCGCCAATTGTATTGTATTTTATTGTACTAATTATATTTGTATGTATTGATTTTAGTGTTGTGAGCCGCCTAGAGCCGCTTGTGTTGGTCAGGCAGGATATAAATCTAAATACATAAATACATCAATAAATAAAAAATTCTTTGGGGTACTCCAGATCAAGCTAGATTGGTTCTGGCCATGGTGAATCCATTGGGATTTACCTTTTTGATTTATGCCTTTTACTTTTACAATGCACTATTTACTTGACTTAAACGAGATACAAAATTCTGCAAAATAGCCCCATGGGTTCTGTTCTGAGGCTTGTAATAGTATTGTGAAAAAGCAAAGCAAAAAAATTAAACTAGTTTGATTTGGAAGGGATTGTATTCATCTTCAAACCATGAGTCAATTTCTTTAATATCTACTTAAAAGCAGTCACATTTCCAAGTGTAACCCCCTCCCACCCATCCAGTCATATTGTAAAGCAATCCATGATCTCATTCCTTCCCTTATCTGAGGAAATAGAAGGAAACATTCCTATAAGATAGACAATTACTACTCACAAAATGGGCTGGACTGACACGTGAGTACACTTTCCCTCCTTTCATAGGATCCACAGGCAACACAAAAATGGGGTACACAAACCCTGCCCCTTGCCACACCACACTGCATTCTGTTTTTTGTCTCAGCCTTGGAGCTTGGCCAAGAGAGAGCATGTTTTAAACACAGTCACAAGATGCTGGAGAAGAGCCTTGTGCATTTTATTGTCTTTCACAACAGACACCCCCTCCTTTGCAAATGAATTGGGGGGGGACTGGGTGAAGGCTTTGGAACAGGTGGTCCAACTGTGTAGTTCTTGTATGTGAACTTACAGATCCTAAAGCAGTGGTCCCCATTCACACTGGGACATGACCTGGTTCTTTACAGATTCACTGAACTCTTGACTCTTGCCTGGTTCTGTGTGTGTGTGTGTCCACTTTCAAATCAGTCTCTAGTTCTACCTTCCTTTGATCTGCAGGGCAGATGGCCTGCCTGTGAGAGAGGAGACAAAGCCTGGTTTCGGCTTCTGTGTACCCCTCTTGTCTCCACAGCACTGCCTGCCTTTCAGGTCACAGAAGTGAAGTGGTTCCCTCTGGCCCCACTGGAGTGGTTGACACTGCTGACCCATTGTGTGTGTTATGAAACAAACCATTGCCTCAGTGGAATGGTGGACCTTCATTTTTGGGACCCTAAAGCTTGAACTGTTATGGGGTCCCCTTCTCAACCAGCAACCATAGGGCAACATCCAACACGGTCCAAAGGCCCTTGCTGCCCTTGCAAGGACCTTGAGGCCCAAATGGTGGAGAACAAGGTGGTAGGGTGTAGCCCTTGAAAATGGGCCATACAGTGAGCCCCTTCCCTCCAGCAACAAGGTCTAGGTAACCGCTGTTATTTCCTTCAGTGGGGTTGTTCCATGGCGGATCACCACAGTTTAATTTTTTTTTAAACTATATTTCAGATTTTGATTAAAATTGCTGTACTAGGTTACATGTCAAAGTCACTCACATGAATAAAATTTTCCTAGGCTAGACCTTATAGTTTTCGAGTTATGGGGGATGGAAATTAGGGAAACATTATATACATGTATGATACCTCATAGAATGATGAAATAAAAACATAGCAAAGACCACAGTCAATATAATCTTGAGCATTCAGATGTCTTTATGGTTCTGATTGGCTAAGGGCTGAGCTGTAGAACTATTAAGCTATGCACCAATGAAGGATTCAAGGACACAGCTGCCAAAATGTAGGCTATGAATAGATTCTGGCAAGCTCAGTGAGCTGATACAGCTGGGGGTTTGGGTGTGGCAAGCCCCGAGAAAATTTTGACATTTGACCAATTACAGGGACATTTTGAAGCTATATGAAACAGGTATTAGAGCATATTCTAAGGTCAATATTAAGTACTTCAATCCTTTGGCTTATGATTCTGTCACTAAAATTAGCCTTATTTTAATAACAAACATTTAAAAAAACTCCCATCAGTTTTGTTGAAAAATTCACTCATTAAAAAGAAAAGTTGCTTCTGGGCCCCTTCAGGACTAGGGGCCCTGAAGCTTAAGCTTCAGTAGTTTCATAGTAGATCCGCTGCTGCCTCCGTGTCTCTGTTCCTCCAACCTGTCTTGCCTTTCTACCAACATGTGCAAGTAAAGTATTTCACTCTTATCGCTTGAGGGGGATAGCTTAGATATCTGTTCCCCCACCCCATCTTCAGAGCCCTGTCTGCCTACCAGTTTGCATGAGTGAAAATGTTCCCTTTTGCTCCTTCCTGATCAAGTTGGCACCATCTGGCTGATGTTGGGGGAGTGCTAGACGCAACTCTGTTTCTGCCATCTGCCCTGCCTTACAGCAGCCACAAGGAAAGGGCCCCACACTTAATTTAGCATATGTTGAACCCCAGATAACAGAATAGATGATGCAACTGGCACCTTGGGTAATAAAGATCCAGAAAGCCCTTCCAAAGTCTGTCAGTCTTTATTGGCACAGACCTTCCAAAGTCAGCGATACTGGTGATCTTAGCTATGGAGCAACTGCCACTGCCCACTCTGCTGCCACCATAACAGCAACCTGAGAGGTGAAGGTGAGGGACAGAGACTGGGGGTGGGGAACACCCAACAGTAGGGGTGGGTGGCAATATAGCCAATGAATGCTGCACAGCTACCTTCTCTGTTAGCTGGCCAGCACAAACCTCAGCATAAGATAGCTATACTTTTCACTTTGTGATTACATTTCTTTAGTTTGAACTCTGTGACCCAAAAATTTGCTCCAATCAATCACATTTACCCAGAGTGGAAGGGACCTATGGGGGGAACAGTGAAAACCCCTCAACACTCTAATATGCAAGTTAAGATGTTCGTCCCCAGGATCAACAACATGAGGAGAGTAGGGAAGTGCCCAAGCAAAACCTCTAAAGCAGAAGAAAGGCTTCAGAGCAGACTGCTCAGGTTCTCCACAGTCACAATTCCCACCACCTTTTAAAACTCTTGAGTTATTAATTTTTTTTGTCTATTTACTCTATCCCCATTTCTCCATCAAATATCTGGTATCCTTTCCCAAAGAACAGGTGAACAATTATCTACCTGGTTTTCTTGGTTTCCAGTACTAATTCTATAATTTGCTCCATGACCTCATCCTCTCTTCTTTTTCTTCTGCATCATACAAGCATTACTGTATTTATATCATGTGATTTTTTTTCTTTAGTTTACTAAACTTTCTCTTCGTCTTTTTGTCTATATCCTCCATTCTTTGAGCCCTCAGTCTCCTTGGCATATCAGTACTGTTTGTTTCCCTTTGTGCTTTTCTCCATCCCACACTGTGTCACCATCCTGCACTGTTTCCACAGCATCTCACTACTGTTTCTTTGGCACATGAACAGAAAGTCCTGAATAATGCCTCAACATGTTATATTTGCTCTGTCATTCTTCCAGTTGTTCTGCCATTCAGGCTCATTCCCTGCAAAGTTTTTGTGTCAAATTTTCCCTATGATTCACATCTAACTCTGTTTGAAGCACATTATGTGACATGAAAGCTGGGAAGCAATGCACAGTTACTCAAGAGTAGGTTTTAATACATTCATTGACATTTCTATTTATACATGTATATCTTTGGACTGTAATTTTATATTTTAACTTACCCTTTGTTTTGACACATTTTTATATTAACTTTCCATGGTAAATTAAGTATAAGACCTTCGTTCCACATTGAAAGGATGCTCTTCATCAGTTAAACTGCCTTAATTTTCAGTAAAAAGATACTGTAATTTTCTTCAGTTGGTTCTATCTTGCTTTGTTTAAATTATGTTTGCAGTTTCATCACAACGTGAGATAGGAGTGGTGTGGGCCTGGGTGAGGAAGTCATAGAATGGCATCCTAGTACATATTTAAGGACAGGTAGAATGCTTAAAGTGCTCTCTATGGGGTTTGAGTAACTTGGGAAGTTGGCTAGTGGCTATATAAATACCTCAGCACAGGTGTTTGCTGTATTTTCTAGCCTATGCACTCTATCTTGCCCTAATACTAAGTACGTGCTCACCTTGTCTGCTACCCAAGTAGCTTGCCTTCCAGTATGTTTGTCTGTTCGTGCATCTGCTGGAAGAGACATCGAGTCTTGTGCTTTTCTTTACATTCTTTGTAGCGTTGCTGGGGACTGTATATTCCTGGGGCTGCAATGTCTTTGACTAATGCACAGAGGCAGCATATCCTTGCCACATTAATATCCTCCAACCCATCCATGAGTCTCTGGAGGCAATCCAGTCTTTCACTGTTTGCAGGGGCTTATTATATGGATGTGAGGTTTATGATCACTGTTGTCTGTCCCCTAAACATTTTTCCCAAGGATGCATGTGGGAGCTTAATCCATTTTTCTGGCCCATGTTCATGTGTGTCTTCGGGGATTATGTGTTTCTTGAAGGGAAACACTGGGAAAAAAGAACTGATTTCAATTCTGGGTTGTTCTAAAACCCAGATGCCACCTGAAGGCAATATAAGGTTGCTATTATTGAACTGGATCCAATACTAATCTAATTTTCACTTCTTCCTAAATGTGATATGAATTCAAAGGTTTCTGCTTCTGGCTTGCATCAAAACTCAAGGAATATGAAAGCACATTTTGTTCTTGTTTTCTTCATGAGGAAAAAGGGAAATAGAAAGGAGCAATCAGCTTTCTGTAATCAAATGCCAGAGTTCCTTAACTGACTAGCATTCCTGACAATAAAGAACCAAGCACAAAACAAAAACAGTATCAACCCCCCCACCTGCTTGGCAACCAAGGTTATTTCCTGAAATCAAACAAAAACATACTTCTAAGTATTGACTGAGATAAGTCTTCAGACCCAAAATGAAGCTGTGTCTGCCCTTTGAGAACCTGTACCTTGATATTAAGTTTTTGTTGTTGTTGTTATCCTCAAGTCCCAAACTAAAAATTACTGTTCCTTCATGCCCAGAAATACATTTGCCCCTCCCTTTGGCTGAGAGGGTCACCTTCTGCATGAGGAAACATCCACAGTTGTTTATTGACATACTTTTCTGCTGGGATCCAATGAGGAAACATCCACAGTTGTTAAGAGACACTGACATACTTTTCTGCTGGGACCCAGAGGAATGATGCACTTCCTTTTGTAGTAACTCCAGCCAACAGCATCCAGATCCTCTGGAACTGGCTGCGCTGACTCAAGAGTTTGTACCTTGAGAAAGGAGGGTCACAGGCAGTGTTCCCTCTGAGTTAATGTGAGCTAGCTCACAGTTTTTTAGCCTCCAGCTCACACATTTTCATATTAGCTCAGGAAGTATGGCTCCAGAGCTAACTAATTTATGCAGTAGCCTAATTGCTTGCCATAACTTTAATGCCAGTAGCTCACAAAGTAGAATTTTTGTTCACAAGACTCCACAGCTTAGAGGGAGCATTGGTCACAGGTAGTGCTATCTCCATAATATGTGGCTGGAGCACCACAATTATAATGACTGGACAGAGTTTTATTAAATGGGGAAATGTGTACAAGAAGCTGTTTGAGCAATGAAGAAAAAGAAGGAAAGGAACATTTATTTTTAGTTCAGAGGAGGCAATAAGTTCTGATTGGAATCAGGCTAATGCACAATCCTCAATCAAAGGACAATTGGTGAGATATTTATTTACTTATTTATATTCTGCCTTTCTTCACACGCAGCAGCCACTGAGTGGGTTTTTGGAAGAACATTTTGCTCATTTGATGGTATCTGAACAGAACAGGCTGTACTAGAACTCCTTTTGGTAGTTGCACTTTCTCATCCTGCCAATAGCCAGGCAATTGATCCTTGCAGAATGAAAAAGATTATTTGAATAGCAATGATGCTAAACTGAGCATTTGAAGAATCTCCCTGGGAAGCTTCTGTAGCTGGTGTCTGCATAGTGACCTATGACTCAGTACAGAACCAAAGATGGCTTTTTTAAAAAAGAAAACCAAATCTTAAAGTATATATCGGAGGATTAGGTGGGATGCTGCAATAACCAGTTTTTAAAGGGAGGAGCAAACAAAAAACATGGGCTAAAGCTCTTCTTAGAGATGCTTTACAAAAAGGGAAGTGATGGAGGTGACCACTTGCTAGTAATCCTAATGCAGATGTAAAATACTATACCTGTACAAACAGCAAAGTGATATTCTATAAACACATAAGAGAACATAAGAGAAGCCAATGCTGGATCAGGCCAGTGGACCATCCAGTCCAACATTCTGTCACACAGTGGCCAAAAACACCAGGTGCCCTCAGGAGGTCCAGCAGTGGGAGCAGGAAGCCCTCCCACTGTTGCCCCTCCCAAACACCAAAAATACAGAGCAGACTGCCCCAGACTGAGAGTTCCTATCTATACTTTGTGGCTAATAGCCACTGATGGACCTCTGCTCCATATGTTTATCTAATTTCCTCTTGAAGCTGTCCATGCTTTTAGCTGCCACCACCTCCTGTGGCAGTGGATTCCATGTGTTAATCACTCTTTAGGTGAAGAAATACTTCCTTTTATCTGTTCTAACCCGACTGCTCAGCAATTTCATGGAGTGCCCACGAGTTCTTGTATTGTGAGAAAGGGAGAAAAGGACTTCTTTCTCTACCTGCTCTATCCCATGCATAATCTTATAAACCTCGATCATGTCACCCCTCAGCCATCGTTTCTCCAAGCTAAAGAGCCCCAAGCACTTCACCCTTTCTTTATAGGGAAAGTTTTCCAACCCTTTTATGATTCTAATTGCCCTTTTCTGCACTTTTTCCAATGCTATAATATCTTTTTTGAGGTGTGGCGACCAGAACTGAACACAGTACTCCAAATGAGGTCGCACCATCGATTTATACAGGGGCATTATGATACTGTTTGTTTTCAATTCCCTTCCTAATAACCCCCAGCAAAGCGTTGGCCTTTTTCATTGCAGTCGCACACTGTCTCGACATTTTCATTGAGTTATTTACTACAACTCCAGGATCTCTCTCTTAGTCAGTCTCCGCCAGTTCAGACCCCATCAACGTGTGTTTATAGTTAGTATTTTTGGCTCCAATGTGCATCACTTTGCACTTGGCCACATTAAACCCCATTTGCCATGTTGATGCCCACTCGCCCATCCTTGACAGATCATACAGTGGGAGTTGATTCTGACTTAATGCACCTAACTGGAACATCTATTGAAGTTATCATCTTCCTAGTTTTAATGTATTTTTGTAATTCAGGTAGAAGTTGACAATAATATACTACATCCAATTTTGGTCAGTTTTTGAAAAGCACCAACTGTCATTTTTACAAATAATAGTGCAGGTTCAAAAAGGCTAGGTTCATGAGAGAAGGGCTCATGTAAAGGGGTAGCCAGGAGAAGAAGTATTTTCCCCCCTTTCACTTTTGCAGAAGGTATGTTAGATGTCTGCAAAATGAATACAGGTGCTGCCAGATGAGGGTTTCTTAGCCAGCTCTGTATGTATACCGATTTTGTGTGTGCGCAAGAAAATATTTTTGAAAACCAGTTTTAAAAGGCATCCTGGTCAACAGAGCTTCTGCCTGCAATGCTGAAGATTTGCTCTCAAAATTCTGCATAACCTCGCTTGCTGACATTTCATGGTTGTACCCACCACCCTGCTTCAGGATTCCAAAGATGCCTGCATGTGAGGAAAGGTTGGGGACCCTGATCTACAGCCTTCAGTGAGGGCACACAGTCCTGTCTGCTGCACTCTAAAATATCACCAGCAGAGGGAGAGGATCAAGGATGAAATCTCCCACAGAGGCAGCTGTTCCTGTATTGAGCATCATTTAGAAATCTTCCACTTCCCATTAATGCAAATGTGTAGAAGTAATACAAGTTTTCCGATTATAATCTTTTCCTTTATTCATGAAAGCGTTGCATAATGCAGAAAGAACACTCACATTCATGAGCTGGGAGAAAATGACTATGAACATGATGTGCTGGGGGGGGGGGGGGAGGATTGAAGCCGTCAGATTTAACCAGCTGCATAAATATAATACCAAATGACAGCTTTATCTAATGAATGCTGGTAATTATATTTGCATCACTCTCTGATATATTGTGCTGCTGTTTCTTGGTATAAAACCAAACTTATTCAACATCTAAATTACAGCCTTCCAGAACTTTGGCTGAGGTACAGTTGAGATACAATGGGATATCTATCCATCTGTCCTTCTTGTCCTCAGACAAATGTGAGGAATGAGGCATCCACTGCTTCTCTTAGCTGCTTGTCCCAATTGTTTGCTGCCTCTCCCCCAGCTGCTAGATTATTTATTTATTTCAAACACATATGAACCACTCTTCCAAAGAAAGCTCAGAGCAGCTATCACACAAATTAAACACAACTAAACTTCAATATATAGCTATAGTAATTAAAATAAAACCAAGATTTAGCCCATAATAAAAGGAATTAAACCCCCACTCCTGTACAGACCCCAACAATTTACAAATTTTACTATTAAAGAAAAAACATTCCGTGTCCGTTTGCCACTCAGTAACTGTCAGGAGAAGGCTCCCTGAAATAGCCAGATCCTACGGGTTTTTATGATGGATTTGGCATATTTCTTCAGGGAGACTGTTCTATAATTGGGAACAGCTACAGAACACACCCAGTTTCTCACTGAAGCCAATCACACTGCCTGAAAAGAAGACCAGGAAAGGAACAGGAATGGGGAGGTATTGTTTGCATGACCTTGCATGTCTATACCAGGAGCAGTGGCCCCTTAGAGATACATGGGCCCAGGGTCGTGCAAGGTTATAGAAGTAATAACCTCCATCTTGAATTGAACCAGGAAACCAATCGGAAGCCAGTTCAGTTGCCTCCAGATTAGTATTACATGTTCAAATCTACCTCCTCCAATAAGCAGATGAGCAGCTGCATTTGGCAATAGTTGCTGCTTCTGTCCTCAAGTGTAGCCCCATGGAGACCATTTTACAGTAATCCAGCCTTGCATTTACAATGAAGTGACTCTTTGGCCAAATGAGCTGTGTCTAAAAGGGGCACAATTTCAACAAGAGTTGAGGTGTGTGCCCCAAAACAGGTAGTGAAGTAGGCAGAAAAGACAAGAATAAGGTAATGAAAGGATGATGAAAGGGATGGGTGGGAGAAACCTGAAGTAATTTAATGGTACAATTTGGATTCAGTCTCGCAGAATTAATTCCTAGTTCCCACAAATTGGCAACCTTTCTCGCAATGTTTATTTTTCTGTGTACATGGGTTTTTTTAAAAAAATTGAGGTCACTGGAGCTCTTGCCTGCATTCTGAAGTTTACTATTTAATCTGCTGTTTGTGAGAAATAGATCTTAGAAAATATACCAGAAATAAGCAGAGGACCTGCAAGTATTTGTGAGGGGCATCTTATATTCCTCCCCCCTATTTCCTCTTTCCCTTCCCTGAAGCCTCCATAGCCTCTCTTCCTTGTACTGCTTTTTTCTTTGCTTCCCACCCACCCACCAGCCAGGTTACTTTATGTTCCCCTCCTTCAGCTTTCCCTCCTTCCTCCTCCTTTGTAGTTTGTCACCCATGAAAACTCTGGCTGAGTTGAACAGTACTGGCTGCTGGGCAGGCATAGGTGCACAATGGGGAACCCACAATGACTTACAAGGAGTACCTCACTTTCTCCAGTATCCCCCTCCCCACTATTTGCTCTTTCCCTCCTCCTGGCAGACCCCATGATCTCATCCTTTCTTGCTTCCTCCTCTCCTTCCTACCCACCAACCAGTCTACTTTTATCTGCCCACATCTTAACCTTTATTTATCTCCTTCATGTACATCTTGTCTTTCTTTCCACTGGGGTCCAAAGCATCTTACAGCATTTCTCCTCTCCTCCATTTTATCCTTACAACAACCCTGTGAATTAGGTTAGGTGGAGGGTATGTGACTGACCCAAGGGCACCCAGTGAGCTCCCAAGGCAGAGTGGGGATTCATATCTGGATCTCCCAGGTCCTCATCTGAAATTGTGACCATTACACCACACTTGCTTGCGTGGCTTCTGTTAAACAGTAGCAAGCTGCTGAGCCTGGGTGAGTAATGGTTGCATGGTAGCAGGCTGAACAGTGGTTGCTGCCAGGCTTGGCCCTGATGAGTTCTTCCTCAAAGGCCAGCCCAGCCCTGAAAAGGGCCTGTCCCTCCTCCTGCCTTGTACTGACAGAAACTAAGGCTTGAAGACTGCCAGTCTTGCACTGATTGCCTAGCAGCCTCTGTAATGGCCACTGAAACTGCATTTATTTTTTTACAGCTACAAGTACTGCTTCTATTATTTTGAGGAGAATTAATCCTTTGAGAATTAAAAACAAATTCAGATTTTTGTGCAAACCTGGGATTTTCTCAGATTTTTTAGCAAAACTATAATGTCTGTTCATAGCTCTTTGGATTTCAGTATCCACAAATTTGGCTGCATTGAGAATTAGATATATTGATGATACTACTTTGAGGAGAATTCTCTGTAACAAATAAGTAACTTTGTGCATTATGAAACATTTGGAAAGGTTGCTGTTACTTAATGAAACTGAGACAGGTGCCATCCTGCAAACAGGTAAGATCAACAGCTTCCTGCACCTGAGCATTCTTTGTTGTGGTCTTCACCTGTTGGAGGTTAGGAAGGCTCCCATGTTCCTATCATTTCAAAGAATGTGTACAGTTATTCAGGAACATATTTTTATGAAGGGAATTTTGTGTAGTTTTAATGTTTGTGAAATTTTGAAGGCAGTTTTTACTGCGTTTATTACTAGTTTTTATCATATCTACTGCATTGTTCCTCTACATTTTTGTCCTGCAAGAAAGGTGATGTATAAATGAAGTAAGTAAATAAACAAATACCTGTGAGAGTTGTTAGCCAAACTGCCTTAATTCATTAATCAACTTGAGGAACTGTGGCTATTTAAATGGCAATAGGCACAAAATATAGGATCATAACCTGTGTATACCAGAGTCAGGATTCCCAGAGCCCATGAATAGATGAAGAGGCTATGTTGCTAAAACAATTGATTTCTTTACTAAATATTCTCAAGCATACAAATAATAATCAAGCATTCACACTCACAATACAGAACTAAGAATAGAGTTGAAAGTATAGTGACGTTTGCATGAGCATTGTTGGTGGATAATACATTACCCGTCCAACGAGACAAGTAGATCATGCAGTGAAAAATGGAACACAATGAGGAGGAAGGAATAATGAGTTGACCAGCAACACAGATGGACTGATTCCAAAATGGCCAAGAATGGAACCAACAAGGTAGGATGGTTTCAGGAGAAAAAGAAGCAAGAGAGTGAACTTAGGGAGAGCCCACCTTAAATAGCTAAATTGTGACCTGAGGCAATGGTTCATGTGGTCATGGGTTCCCAGGAAGTACTGGAAAAAAACTAAAACTCTGGATGGGGGCATAAAGGGATTGATAGCTGGGCAACTGGAAACTGATGGTCGGCAGGGAGAGACACCTCTGGGGAAAGGGGGTGAGATAAAGGGGAAGGTGAAGAGATCCAATCACATTGCAGGTCTGGTGCTTCATATTAACAATCAGATGCTTGGCAGCGGCGTTATTTGAATGGATGGCAGGAAGGCTTGATCACTGCTATTGTCTTTAGCTGTGCACAGTCTTTTGTTTTAGGCTGGCTCAGGAGGAAGAGCAATGTGTTACTTTCCAGGTGAAGCTAACACATGGGGGGTGGGGGAGAAGTGCTGCGTGTTAGAGAAGAGATTCCCTCATGGCATCTGTTCAGGAACATCTGTCCTCTGTCAGAGCATGGCTTCCTCTCTGATCTGCTGTCTCTGTGTGCACGGAGGCCAGGGCTGGTGGTCTGCATCCTGAGGCTTGGGTGGATGCAGAGGTGCAGAGGCAGGAGTCCCCTGTAGTCCCAGGTCCACATCTAGCTTGGCATACTTCTTTGGCACAAGGCTCCCCTTGGCCACAGTGTACAGTCCATAGTCCAGTATAGGGCACTTCACTAGGACTGCAGCTCTGTCCATTGCCCTGGCACACACTCTTCACAGTCCAGCAAGGCAGTGATATTAAAAGAATATTTAATAGTGTCATATGTAGTGACTGCATGGCAAAAGAGTTCCACTGCACTACCCATTACCATACTGACAAATGTTCATTGGGTGTGTGTGTGCTTGCGAGCCAGGAAATCATGGTGACTTCTGGTGACCCCGAGTGGGACTAGAATGTTTCAGAGAGGTGGCTTTGATGTTACCTGCCTCTGCGCTCCAGCCCTGGTATTCCTTGGAGGTCACCCTTCCAAGTACTTGCCAGGGTCGGCCCTGCCTAGCTTCTGAGATCTGACAAGATCAGGCTTGCCTGGGCTATCCAGATCAGGGTTACAAACATTCACTTTTAATTGTTAGGAATTGGGGTAAGACTTCCAGAGAGGCAGAATGAACACTTGCCCATTGCCTGAATGTTGCAATTCCATTTCAAAAACCTGATGTTGGATACTAGTCAACAGCAGACAGGGCTAGTGATCTGTGGATTTCACTTCCTTCTCATCCACGATGTAGAAGAGTAGGTGTAAACTTGGCCAGGATCCACAAAACCATCTGTGTCCACAAGCCACGACAGACTGCTTTAGCAATCAAGTGAAGCTTCAGAAACAGTTTGTGAAATGGTACAGAGGCCAACTGTTCAACTACTACAACGACAGAAGAGTAAAATATTACACTGTGGCAGTGCAGGCTTAACAGTGCAAGCCTAAGAACACGTTCCTGGTAGTGAGCCCCACTGAATAGACCTGTGTAGACTTGCTTAGGATTGCTCTCTACCTGTAAGGTAAAAAAAAGAACATAGTCAACACAAGAAAATTGTAATAAAAGTACAGGTGCTATGGGAATACCAAAGAATCGCCTTTTGGAGAACTATGGCCCTGGCCACACACACGAGATAAAATGTGTGTGGGGAAGCGAGGCTATTTGCGCCGGAGCAATTTGACCCGCAGTTGCACGACCACACAGTTCTGCAAAGCTGCGGGCGCAACTCGCCACTGCGTGATCAGACACAACCACGGGTGATTTGGTTGGTTTTTTTTTGTTGCTTGTTACCGATTCGCTTAAATGGGGGAATGATGAATCGCATCTCCACCCTGAGGGCTTCCAGTGGCAGTATGCAACGATGCACATGCTGAGATGGGGGAGGAAACAACGGCATGGTGTTGGGATAGCCTGATCAAACTAACCCCAATGCCACAAGTCCATGCTGGAGCGATCACAACTCCATCTGTGGCCCACAGCAACCCGTTTGATACTGGAGTTTCCCCAGTGTTTTTTTTACTCCGCTTCTCAGGTGGAGCAAAACGGCTTGACGACGGGTGCGGGATGCTTCACAGATGTGCTTATGTGATTGCGCCCTTAAAATCTGGCTGGGAGTCGTGCCTATTGCGCGGCTAATTCTGCGTGTGATCGGGGCCAATATTTGATACAGGAAGTTGTTTTAAAATTAGAACTTAAGAATATAGTGTGATGGACAAAAAAACGGAAAGCAACACATTTCACCAAGCAAAATCCTGAGAATAAACCAGTTATCCAGGCCAGGGATATAAGCCACAAGATTCCTCAGACCAGAAGCAGGGCATTGTAAACATCATGTGTGTGTGGTCTCATGTCCTAGAACATAGCTTTCTGCTCCACTGCTACCTTTGTTATACAAATAAAAATATAATAGCAATTTCCATCTGGCTGATGAAAGAGATTCATTTTCAAGACAACCTTCTCTCAGCTGCTGAACCATCACCAATTGTAAATTTCGCTTTGATATGATCTATTTGCCTTTTCATCAGTTCAGCCTCTTTTTCTGAGATTAGTTTCAGAGCCACTGCATTTTCTTGCCTTTCAAATGCTTCTTTCTTGTAGAAATGTTACTATTCAAAGACTCATGTGAAGTCAGATGTTCATGTTGAGGCTACCTATGTAAACTGTACTGTCAACAGTGCTGTACTGTCAACTATACTGTCATGGATGTAACCAGGACCTGTTCTGTCATCCATTTTTCATTAATGTTAAGTGCTTTTCAAGTTGTATATTACAATTTCAGATTCATTTTATGTAGCTGTAAGCAACCGGAAAAGGTGCTTAACACAACTCTGTCTGTCTGTCTGTCTGTCTGTCTGTTGCTCTCTTTACAAACACACACACACAAACACTCACATATATACAGGTTACATTTCTTCACTCCTGGTTAATTAATATAGAATAATGACTGCATGCCGAACCCATACTTGCAATAATAAAGATGGATTAGAATCTACAGGCATAAATATGCATTTGAAAAGACATGGGGAAATACACTTTTATTGTGCTAGTCTATGAATGCTATAGCCCAGGCTAGCCCAATCTTATTAGATCTTGGAAGCTAGCAGAGTCAGCCCTCGATAGTTATTTGGATGGGAGACCTCCAAGAAATACCAGGGGTGTGATGTGAATGCAGGCAGTGTCAAACCACCTCTGAACATTTCTTGCCTTTTAAACCCTATGGGGTTGCCACAAGTCACCTATGACTTGACACCACTTTCCATCACCACCATGAATGCCCTAAGGTGGTTCAACTGTCTTAAAAGGTAATCTATATACTAATAGCCAAGATGCCCCCTCGGTGCGGATATCTAAATCCGCACATCGGGGGCACTTGGGGGCAGAGAGATTTTCCTGGGGCACTCCCCAGGTGTGCAGAAATGTAGAAAAAATCATAGGGGGGATACTTAAATCCCCCCAAAAGTAAAACAGTATTCCCTGCACATGCACAGAGAATGCTGTAGGAACTGTGTCTCCTCGCCATTGGGCCAGGGGGGGAGAAGGCTTGGCGGGCCCGGTGGCTGGGAACCGTGTGGGCCTCGCCATAGGTGGGCAGGGGAGAAGGGGAGAAGGCTCACCTGCAGCTGCTTCCTCCTCCTCCACATGGAGCTCCACCCCCCCACGAGTATCACAGGTCCCCATTTCTTGTTCATCTATATTAAGTAATCTTAAAGAGGTGCTCTGGGAATAAGCTGCAGCATTTGTAAACCAGCTTGGTTATTTCCTTTCTTATCTGCTTTTCTTTTTTCCAGCCAGTTCCAGCCTCCAGGCAAACATAAGTGTTTTGACTTGGAGCAAATCCTTGCATTTCCCCATCAAACAACAGAAAATTTAAACAAACTAAAATCCTCACGGCTTATGCAAGTGTGACGCTTCCTCTGATGTGACACAGTAAATCTTAGCTTCTGTTAAGTTTTATTCCTAAACAAAAACTCTTTGACTACAATTTGCAATATAATCCATTTTGTATTGAGGTTTGAATTTATCTCGGGAATAATCTTAAAAAGAAAGCTCAGCCAGTGCTATTTGCAGTATGCAATGGAGGGTTTCTTTTTTTTTTTTTATTAATCTATGCTTTTGAATTTCTAAAGATTAAAATTCACTTAATCCTTTTCCAACTGTATGGAAGAGGAGGAGTTACGTTGGGTGATAATTGTGTTTTTTCTCTTCTTTTAAAAATAAGAACAATAATCAGAAATGTAGCATTTTTGCTGACCAAAAAGCTTTGTTTTTGTTTCCACCAGGGAATATATATATTCCCTGTGAGGAATATATATTTCCCTGTGAATATATATATTCACTTTCTCTGTGAGCCTTGGAGGGCTGTTGTAGTTAAATTAGATAAGCTTGAGTAGAAATATATAAGGATATTAGTAATTCAGTATATTCCTTTTGAATGGACAACAGAGCTTTGCTAGGGAAAACAGGTGATAAAGATGTTGAGCTACAGCTTTCAGAAATGTTGTTGTTGGCCTCAAAAGGGAAATACATTTGTCTGTCTGACTAATAGATGAGATTGAAATTGTGTTGACGTGCATGGCGAGGCACAGTGTTGCTAGCTGTGGCCCAAGCCAGGCTGCTGGTGCTTTCTCCTGCAGTGGTTTCCTCCATAATGCACTGCATGCTGCTTTGTGTGTGTATGCACCCCACTCACACAAGACAGAAGCAATCTGTACTAATGATAGGCTTGCTTTGTCTTCAAGGAATCTCCCGTTTCCTACCTCTGTGAAATCAATGGCATTTGTTTCCTGAAACACTCAGAAACCTGCGAGATCAAAATTTGTAGTGAAAGAAACACAATTGCACAGAGATCTATATTATCCACAGCAGGTATTCTCCCAGGCCATTGTATTTTGGTGACCATTAGCATTCTCTAAATTCCCTCAGGCAAACAACAACATAGGAGTGAACTGAGCTGCATTTATTAAACACTACTCCCCCCACCCATTGTTTCCAAACAACTCTAAGTGATCGTAAATCTCCAATAATAATTGTTGGGAGTATAGTAGTATCTGTTTATGTACTAAATAATCCACTGTGCTATCAAAAAGTTTTCTGCATGCCCATAATTTGGGGAAGACCCCAAATTGCACGAATCAATGAGAATGTGTAGACTGAGCCCCAAATCATATTTTGGGATTCTTAAATAGTTGTTGCTGAAATATAATCATTTGTCTACTGCTTCAGTGCAAAAAGAGTAAAATTAGGAGCACCACATCAACAATGCAATTATGAACGAGAAGTATAAAATCTAGTGAGTCCTACATAGACCTTTGAGGAGTGGGGTTAGTAAACGCTGTATATTGAAACAAGATAGTTTATTAAGCTCAAAGCAGTCCTTTTGAAGTTCTTTTAAAGAATTCTTTCAAAGAATGATTTAGGTACAATGGCCTCGCTAAATGATAAAACTGTATCTTCCACAGACTGTAGATGACAGATCTCCCACTGTTCTCCCTCTAGTGGCTTCTAACTTACTCTGGCCATCTCCTGCTATTGCCAACAACACCATGGACTTGAGAGATAATGGTTGTGGTCACACACGCAAGATAAAGCGGGGGGGGGAAGAGAGGCTATTTCCTCCAGCGTAAGTTGATCCATGGTTGCACAACACCATGGACTTGAGAGATAATGGTTGTGGTCACACACGCGAGATAAAGTGGGGGGGGGGGAAGAGAGGCTGTTTCCTCCAGCGTAAGTTGATCCACCATTGCACAATCACACAGTCTTTTGAAGCTGTGGGCGCAGCCCACCACTGTGTGATCAGACACAACCATAAGTTGGGGTGGGTTTTTTTTGCCATTTATCTCTGATGTGCTTAAACAAGGGATTGATGATTCGCACCTCAGCCCTGAGGGCTCCCTATGGAGTGTGTGATGATGCACATACAGAGAAAGGCAAAAAACAACAGCATGGAGTTGGGATGGCCTGATCAGACCATCCTGACCTCATGAGAGCGTGCTGGAGTGATCATACACGGGAAAGTCTATCTGTGGCCCATAGCAACCTGTTTGCTACCGGACTTTCCAAGGTGCCTTTTAAATCTGCTTGTGCAGCAGAGCAAAACGGGTTGCCGACGGCTGTGGGGTGCTTCCCAGATGTTGTTGTCTGATCACACTCCTTTAATCTGCCCGGCATTTGCTCCTATGTCAGGGCTAAAGGTATGTGTGGTCGCAACCAATTTTTGTTTTCAGCTATACTGTGGGAAGGAAAACAATTTTTTGCCAGGGAACATTCCTTTAATGGGCGGTGTTCCATCTGCTCTGTTTTGAGATTCATGTAAAGGTGGAATGCCACTCTCATCTTATTCAAGTGGGGAGAGTATGGGCTAGATGGGAGAAGCTGAGCACTGGACAAGAGGGATGCTCTGGAGCTGTTCATGGCAGCTGCTTGTGGCCAGGCAATTGCCGGGTTGTAGGCAAAATTATGAGCTGTATACTCTTTGTTGGCAGCATACATCAGAGAAAATAAGGTGCACAATAATTTGTTATCTGGAGTTTATTTCTCATGGCATATCTACTCTTTGAATTCTGCTGGTAAGGGCTCTCCAGTTATAGACTAGGGCAGACAAATGGCATGTAATTGATACTATGTGCAGCAGGATCAGCTGATGTCACCTCAGAACTCTGGCTATGTTTTGGCAGAACCAAGGTGTGAGGGAGCAGAGAAGGAGGGAGAACAAGAAATGGAACAGACCACTTGATGCGCTGGATCCAATGCATGGACCTTATGAATCCCAAGCAAACACCCCCAATCTTACTGGCTCTGCCCTCCCACAGTATCCATTTCTCACACTGGGAAATCTTATTCTCTGAGTTGTAGAAACTGTGCGGAGTATATATACATCAGTGTTCCCTTTAAGCTGAGTTAGTGTGAGCTAGCTCACAGTTTTTTAGCCTCCGGCTCACACATTTTTGTCTCCGCTCAGGAAGGATGGCTCCAGACAAACTAATTTATGCAGTAGTCAGATTGCTCGCTCACAACTTTAATACCAGTAGCTCACAAAATAGAATTTTTGCTCACAGGACTCCGCAGCTTAGAGGGAACATTGATATACATATATATATACACAGCCCTTTAGTGGCCTAAGATGTGTGGAGTAACAGCTGTGAAGATCTGGAAGATGTAACAAGAAGGCCTCTTCCATCAGCAGAGCTCTGCTCTACTTCCACACAAGAGGCAGAAGGGAGCAATTTCAGAATCGCTCCCTTCCCCACAATAACCCCCCCAACCCACATGGCTATTACTTTGTGTAGATCCCACAGTCCTGGGAATAAATTTTCCCAGGGTTGGAAATGTCTGCTGCAGGGAGGGGAGAGCCAGAAGGACCCACACACTCACCAGTGCTTTCTGCTGACAACTCACGGAACCTCTTGTTAGGTCCAAATCTGTGCTTATTAAAATGTAGGACAGTCTTAGAGCTTCGACAAACTGCCCAGAAATCCAAAGGTAGTCATGGCAGCCCTTTAAATATCAAGCCAAACAGAATGTTGGTAGGTTCTTTGTTTGATACAGGCTGAATGAAAGTTCCTTGACTCATGTGAATAAAGGCCAAAGCACTATTGTTGTGTGACACAGTGAGATCCAAACAGTTAGATGCAGATAACTTAGGACACATTTTAACATAAACATACTCCCTAGAAAAAGGAGCAGGTGGTTTTGTTTCTTTTATGAAAGAGATTCCTTGGGAATAATAGCATAGAGATTTACACTTTGAAGCATGAAAACAGAAAACATTGTACACTAGATACTGCCCTAGATAAACTAGGGTGATAAATAGTCAATAATCTTTCCTTATAAATCAGTCAGAACGCAAATGTTTTCTCTATTTATCCACTTGTGGGAACTTTGGCTGTGAGGAGACTGATTACTATCCTGGGTCTTTATTAGGGTTGGGGGTGGGGGAATGCAACAAGATGTAGTTTGTATGATGCCCCTGACTGCTGGAAATACTTCTACCCAGCTTTGGAATACCTACCAGCATTTGGTGGAAAGACAGAGAGGATGCTAGAAGGCAATTGGTAGTTTAGCACTGGTGAGAGGGAGCTGGACTGAAGGCAGGCGGTGTTTAGTTGGTGTTGGCTAAAACTGAGGCATCTTTGAGTTATGTTCACTTTCTAGAATTCTGCTGACTGCTTTAGAAATATATTTGCTTCTGTTCCATCTGCATCAGCCTCACTCTGGATGTGGTAACTACTCTATAACAGCTTCCTAATATTCACTTAGATATCAGGTTAACAAAACGTTTATTGTATTGTTGTGACAAACTTAATAATTGTTATTCAAACTTTGTTGTTTACAACATATAGACATACACTGTTACTAAAGTTGCATTCTCCAAATTTACAGTTATCTTAACAAAAAATGTATAATGTTACTGACAATTTTATATGCTATTGCAATTGTTTAAAACTTTTCTTATTACTGTTTTGCATCATATTTAAATAAAAAATATTGTAAAAAAAAGAAAAAATATATATATTTGCTTCCACAGTCCTAGAGGTGGCCAAACAGTCTCTTATCCAGATGAAACTAAGCCCGATAGCACTCTCTGGATTTCTCACTACTTAACTGTATTTTAATGCTATTTCCCAGTTGGCTAATCCTACTCATTTTTTTTTAACTTGCCTGTATGTATCCCTTCAGTCTACTGACAGGTTTGTTTTTTTAAAAAACAAACAAATAATTTTCCAATTAAATTTCATCCTTTTCACCCACTTTTCTCTCACTGGTTGAAAGAACAATTCCACATCCCCCCACCCAAATGCAACCCAGTCAATCAAACACTGAACCCTCTGCAAGCGTAGTCCTGAAGAAATTATGGAAGCAGGGAGAGATACAGGACATGGCAAAGGCAGTGCCTGTCTTTAAAAAGGGAAGCAAGAAACAGGAAAGGTGTGGGGTCACATAATCAAGCCAGATGTGTGTGAGAAGTGCATGATTAAGAATAAGGTCCTCAGAAAAAAAAATCAGCCAGGATTTTTTTGGGGGGGTGTGTGTCACAGTAACATCAAAGATAGGCAGCCATGGTTCATGTTGCACTTCCTAGCTGCCACATACAGTATCCCATTCTGAAGAAGTGAGCAGTGACTCACGAAAGCTCATACCCTGCCACATATTTAGTTAGTCTTTAAGGTGCTCTTGCTCTTTTCTTGCTCTTTTCTAGTATCCCAGTAGAATAGGAAAGGTACTGATAACGTCTGGCATCCAAGACTAATTAGTGATTTGCATGCACTACAGCAGGTGAAATGAGTCTCTGATAGGGTTGCCACCTCTGGTTTGGGAAATATCTGGAGATTTGGGGTAGAGCCTGAAGAGGGTGGGGTTTGGGGAGGGGAGGGACTTCAGTGGGATATAATGCCATAGAGTCCACTTTTCAAAGCAGCCGTTTTCTACAGGTGATCTGATATCTGTCACCTGAAGATCTCCAGCCACAACCTGGAGACTGTATCAATGCAAAAACACTCCGTGAATGAATTACAAACAAAAGAAGAAGGATTGTATTGTACAAATCAAACCCAATATTTGTAAAATGCAAAATGTCAGTTCCTTTGTGTAACTCTCACCTCTAGCATTTTTCCATTGAAAATTTGCTTCCTGTTTTTATATTTGCATCAGAGAAGATACAGATCCCCTCTCCATGGAGAAAGCACAGTTAGAAGAATATTGCAATGGAAAGTAGCAAGATTCCTACAGCTATGCTTTGTCATGTTGGGGTAGCTCTAGGAGTCACCAGGAACTCTTTATCTTCCTGTAGGTGGATGAGACCTTAGTTCTCTTTTTAATTTTTCTCCCAGCATGCTGCCCCACCTCCACAACTAGGGATGCCAGTCCCCAGGTGGAGGCAGGGGAGCCCCCAATTTGGTGGGTTCCTGCCCGCCACCAGCCAGTTGGCCAGCTGGGGAAACCCTGCCCCCAAGCCCCACCCCCAACAGCAGTCACTGGTGGCCACCCCTCTCCTGTGAGATTTAAAGGGCCCTCCTGCTGATTGGTGGGGGCACACAACTGTGGCCCTCTGTTTCTTACAAAAAGCATTTAAAATGTTTTTGGCCACTGTGTGACAGAGTGTTGGACTGGATGGGACATTGGCCTGATCCAAAACTGGCTTCTCTTATGTTCTTAAAGGTACCCTTTAAATGCTTTTGGCAAGAAGGGGGGGGGATGCACATGAACACCAAGCGGCAAATTCACTGCTTAGAGTACAGGCACACAGGGTGCTGGTCCCCAGTGTGATAATGTCACTTCTGAGTGACATCATTGCATTGGGGACATCCCCCCTCCAGACCCCCGCCAAAGTCCCTTGCCAGGGACTAGGAAGTACCTGGCAACCCTACCCACAACCCTCCTGCTGGATTGCCAGGCATTGGCTGGCAACTCTAGGTTGAAGGGGAGCTGGGCGAATGTGTGACCATCAAGTCACCCTGTGGAGTGACATCCCAAGAGGACTACCAGACATCCCCAATCTTTCAGGAGGTATGTAGTAAATCTGTCTTTGTTTCATTTTGCTACATAATCACCAACCTGCTAATAGTACTTTCTTAAACCTTAATTAACTTCATTTTAGACACAAGCAATTTGGCCTTTTCTTGGGTATACTTTGAACTTAAAAGCAAAGTCTGGCAGGCCCTGACTCTCCAGTAAGACAAGCCCCCTCTTCCAAATGGGTCTTCCAAGGAAAATTGCCACTTCTATGGTTGTACTCTCTCCCCCTCCTGGAGGAACTTAAAAATCAAGTGAGGGAAATAAGTTTGCTAACTGACAAGAAACGCCCAACCCAAATATTTCACGGTAATGTGCTTCAAGATGGCCTGTAGAGAGAATTCATATTCCCCTCCCAACATTATGTTTCCTTAAGAATGAATGGATTTGTTTCAGTTTGGTGGCATAATGATAAAGTGTTGTGTAAAGAATTTCTCTACATCTCTAAAATAATCCTGTGTATTTTACTGTTTGAAATATGGCATCGTGGTGCTTTTCATCTCACTTGAGCACTCTTAAGAACTATCAAGTGAACTTCAGTGCAAACACTCATTAAAATGGACAAACTAAACCCTCCTGTGCTATGCCATGTCTCTAACAGGAAATCATCTGCACATGTCATTTATGTGAACTACATGCGAAATAATTTCTTATTGTAGGAACACTTTGCTTTTATCCTGTCAATTCAGTTCCACTGGAAAATATTTTAAGATTGTTCTCGACTTGTGTAATTAGATAATAAAACACAGAACAGCATTTGAAGAAGACTTGTATTAGGTGAACTGCTTACCTAAATATCAAAGAAAAAATAATTTTGTGAAAAAAGTGAATCACTGTATCACCAGTCTGTGCCCACCTAATTGTAAACAGCTCTGGAGTAACAATAAGTGTCAGCTAGACACAGCACTCTAGGACAGCACTTTTAGAAATGATGGAGTTCGCAATAACTGTAGGCCTAACAGGTCGAACCATACAAGCTGTTTGTCACATATTGTCCATGTATCTATCCCATACTGAACTAGCAAGATCAGTGCTGGACATGATTGAACATTTAAGTTATACATACTATTTGTGCTTGGCAGGAGCAGTTTCTTTTAAGAAGAGAGAAGAAGAGATTGGATTTATACCCCGCCCTCCACTCCCCAAGGGAGTCTCAGAGCGGCTTACACACTCCTTTTCCCTTCCCCTCCCCACAACAGACACCCTATGAGGTAGGTGGGGCTGAGAGAGCTCTTTCCCAAGCTGTCCTTGAGGGAACAGCTGGTACAGAGCTATGGCTTGCCCAAGGTCATCCAGCCAGGTGCAAGTGGAGGAGTGGGGAATCAAACCCGGTTCTCCCAGATTAGAGTCTGCGCACTTAACCACTACACCAAACTGGTTTAAGGAGAACTTCCTTAGAATTTCTTCTACCTTCCCCTATGATCAGATAATCAAGTTCCTAATATAGAATTTGCACACCAGATCATGGGTAGAGATGTACAAACTTTCCTTTAGTCTTTAGAAAAACCATTGCAAGCAAAATGTAGAAGTGGTGGTGCTCTTGTATTGTAGCATTTAGGCCCCTGTATAAATTGATGGTTTGACCTCACTTGGAATACTGTGTGCAATTCTGGTCAGCAAACCTCGGAAAGGATATTATAGCGTCAGAAAAAGTGCAGAAAAGGGCAACTAGAATGATAAAAGGGTTGGAACACTTTCCCGATGAAGAAAGGTTAAAGCGCTTGCGGCTCTTTAGCTTGGAGAAATTATGGCTGAGGGGTGGCATGATTGATGTTTACAAGATTATGCATGGATAGAGCAGGCAGAGAAAGAAGTACTTTTCTCCCTTTTTCACAGTACAAGAACTTGTGGGCACTCAAATTGCTGAGCAGTCTGGTTAGAATGGATAAAAGGAAGTACTTCTTCACTCAAAGAGTGATTAACACATGGAATTCACTGCCACAGGAGGTGGTGGTGGCTAGAAGCATGGATGGCTTCAAGAGGGAATTGGATAAACATATGGAGCAGAGGTCCATCAGTGGCTATTAGTCACAAGGTGTAGATAGGAACTCGGTGTGGGGCAAGTGATGCTCTGTATTCTTGGTGCTGTGGGGGGACAGTGGGAGGGCTTCTAGTGTCCTGGCCCCACTGCTGGACCTCCTGATGGCATCTGGTATTTTTGGCTACTGTGTGACAGAGTGTGGGACTGGATGGGCCACTGGCCTGATCCAACATTGACTTCTCTTATGTTCAACAACATCTAAAGCTGTTCTTATTGTTTACGTTAAGTTACAATGGTTGTTGTGTCAGCACATAGTCACAATCTGTTATGTGGTGTGACTATCATAAAGTGACCACCCCCCTTTTTTACATCAGCACAATGGGATGGGTTGCTGCCACATACTGAGAACAGCTGCCATGGTCTGATGCAGTTCAGCAGAAAACTATCAGGTTGTGTTGAAATGTGAAGAGAGATTAGATAGGATATGAATACAGTGGAATAGAGCCAGGATTAGAAATTACACACAAACCAACCATCCAAAGACCAGTATGAAGCCGTCCATGTTGGTTCAAAGTTGTGCATTTAATATTGGGTTCTCACATGGAGATGTTTTACAGCACAGTGATATGACTTTGCTCCACTTGCCTCATACGAGATGTCAAATTAGAAACAACTCTCTAGGTATGCGAGTCTGAATGCCAATATGATCTTGTATTTATTTAGGACTGGAATGACCAAAAATTTAAACCAACCATTGCAAGTCTATATGTTGGATAAGAAGAAAATATTTTGTTCTTACTTGAACCTGTAGAAAGCTATTCGCTGTATTACAAGTCATTTTGTGATAATCTTATGTGGGCTTGTGTCATTTAATTCTGTGGAACTTAAATCAGGATAAACATGTGTAGGAACTGGTTGTAGGCTATTATCTCAATTTCTACTATAGTTTTATCAACTCCCTTTTTTAACAGTTGCCGTAGCTCTTTATACTCCAATAGATGTAATCATGCCTGGAACTAGTTCTCCTCATTGTAATAGGCATACCAACTTCACGATAATTCACGTTCGAGTCTATGGGGGAAAAAATCCTATATAGTATTTCAGCATGGCACCGGTTTAAGTAATATGTCGGCTCAATAAATAGTCTCATTTCCGTCTCATTTTGTATGTGGGATTTGGAGGAGGGGTGCACCTGGTGATGTGTCCCCTGCTTACTGAGTACTGATAAACAATATTTAATATACCTGAACATAATCAAATAGGATTTTTTATTCACAACACTGGATAGTCTAAATTTGTAAATATGTCTACATATATTTCTCCCCATTTTGATCACCAAGAGAAGTCTGTCTCTTTACAGCATAATTCCTACGGAATTTATTCGTGCGAAACAAGAACTTGCTGTACCTCGACATTCAGCTTCATGCTGAGAACACTGAAGTAGTCAAATTAGGCTTCCCAAAAGCTGCTGTTATACACACTTGGATGTTGATTGCAAGTATTATCTTAAGAGACTAATTTCTTATATTTGTAGAAAATTGCTGCTCTTTAAAGGCTCTATTTTGTGCTTTCATACTTTTTCTGATGGCTTTTGCAACAGCTTCAACAGGAGGTGGTGAATAACAGCTTCTTCCCTTCGAAACAGTTGCTTTATTTTGAAAAAAAAAGTGAAAGAAAAACAACAAAACCCCCCAAACCCAAATGTCTGGAAAAAAGAATCTCATTCTATTAAGGAACAAAAGGGCAGATTGTGTCGCAGTTTGCAGCCACTTTGGTTTACACGCACAAAAGATTGATGGCAAGATTAAAGTAGGATGTAGCAGGGATTATTTGTTTCCTCCTTACTGCAATTAGAGTCTCTTTGCTACTTCTGCTACTGAAATGTGGTACCACCTATACGAATGTAAGGTGCTCTGTAACAATGTCATAAGTAGTGTGTACAGGGAAGAATATATTGTTGTACCCTCTTTTATGTTCAGTTCATCATTGTTCTTGTGACTTCAGGAGGAATCATTAGTTGCTTACCCTCTAACCAAAGGGTCTACACAACCTATGGGTCTGGAGCCAAATGTGACTCAGTACAGAACCAAACATGGCTCTTTAAAAAAAGAAAACTGAATTTTAAGTTAAGGTTTATCAGAGGGGTAGATAGGATACTATAAGAACCAGTATGTGATGAACATGCCAGTAAAAAGTTTTCCATTGGACTAAAGGGCTTCTTTGAGTTGCTTTACAGAAAGAGAAACAATGGAAATGAATAGCTATATTCAAGTCCAGTAGCACCTTAGAGACCAACAAGATTTTTAAGGCATAAGCTTTCCAGAGTAAAAGCTTCCTTTGTCATATATGAGTTGGAATGGAGAGCTTTGAGTCTTTATATCCAGTCATAATGTGGGAGTGGTGTTGCAGAGAAGGAACTCAGGATGTAGAGAAACAATGTGTATTGCAGTCAGCTTGATTAAAGCAGAGGGGAAAAGCTTGGGGGCAGAAAATCAACATCTGTAGTGAAATAAGAATCCTATGTCCCTATTAAAGCCATGGGCGTCCATTGTTCTGCACTTGTGAATGAACTCAGGTTCAACAGTCTCACATTGTAATGTCCCCTTGGCGCATCTGTGTTTGAGGACTGCCACTCATAGGTCAGCAGTGGAATGTTCCTGAAGATCAGAATCTCACTAGATGACCCTAGGCAAGCCAGTTTCTGACCACTTCCCCCCCCCCCCCCCATCTATAATATGGGGATAATAATACTGGTCTACAGGGCTGTGACAATACACAGGATGTACTTTGAACACTGAAAGTGCTGTATAAATGCCAGCTAGTATTATTGTAATTGCAGGCCAAGTTGCAAGATAATCAAATTGGATACAGTTTCTAGGTCCTGGCACTTGCTTTTTTTCTTTTTGGGTGGAGGTGGATTTAGGGTAATACTGCTTTTGTTTCCTTCTAAAAATGCCAATAGAGATATTCAGCCATGCTACTAAATTGTGTAATAATTACAAAAATGTGAAAATACAGAAATTATAGGGTACTATCACTGGCTTCCTGATAGCTCTGCCTTAAGTGTTAGAGAACACTTCCTCATGGGTTAGCACATATTGAATAATGTGTGGTGGAGACAGGCCCAAATACTGTTCAGAAGGAATGGCAAAAACCATGATTTCCCAAAGGGCTGGAAGGCTGTTGCTTGCCCATTACATGATGAACAATATATTATGCCATTTCCTTATTTGTTGAGGATTTTGGAGGAGCATGGAATGAGATGGAAGAAAAGGTTCACATTATCCTCCAATAATTACACAGCAGCTGATTTTCAATTTGGCTGGAACTCTTCTTTATAGTACTTGTTGCCTGGTGGTTAATCTAGAATATTCCCCCTAGCTTTCAAATTAAAATGAAAATCATTTTTCTTAAATGGTTAGATTTGGATCCCATCAGACTCTTAGGTGGCTGACAGATGGCTGAATCATCAATAGCCACTCATTAGCAGTGTGATGGAGACTATCCATATACTGTACAGAGGTTCTACTGTATACAGGCTCTGTACCCTATAAGGGAATACTTACCAACTCTTCACTCCCCTGTTCAGTATAGATGAGCTTTAAAAACGATTTTATTATTGTGTTTCTACATACTCCTGTACTTTAACATGTTTTTAAAAACAACAACAGGGATGTAACAGATACCTACAAAAGAGTATTACCTGATTTTCTACAGAAAAGTGTTCTTACTTGCCTCATTTTAATGTGAACCTTGTCCTATTTGCATCAACTCTTACTATAGATAGTGCTAATCACAGGATCCATATGTAAGGTATAACTTGTTTTAAAAGCCAATATATACTTCTCTGCATTGGAGCCTGAACCCACTGTGGCATCTAAGCAAGATGAAACGCAGCAATAACAAGTAGTAAAGGGAGCAGACACAAGCAGAATTTGACAGGCATTGAGGAACAGCCAAGTGACTTCCTTAGCTCACCTGCTGTGGTGTTTTGAGGGAAGGTTTGCCCTCAGTCTAGATATAGTGCTAAAGGAGATGGGAATCTCCAGAATCTCAGGTGGGGAGAGGGTCCTACTGTAAATAAGGGCTGCACAACACCTTTGCCTCCTTCAGGACCCTGGACAGCAGTCCATTTGCTAACTTGCTTTTTATTTACCAACTGGAGATTTAATATGCTCTTGCTTTTGTGTAGGAGCAGTATTCAGGAGTTTTCAGGGCATATGCAGAGGGCTCAATTTAAAAATGTAGCAACATCTTAGGTCCCTTTCATACAGGGTTTTTTTTAAAACACACTTTGGCTTCTGAAAGCAAATAACTTTTTTAAAGGTTTCACACACCTTAACAGTAAAATGCTATTGCAGAGACTGGTCAAGGCTGATTTGGATATAGGTGTGCACTTAAGAGATCCTTGGCATCTAATAGCTTTCCTATATCAAATCAATGATCTCCTGAGAAGAGGTATACCTCAACAATGTGAGTGCAGTATACAAGTAAAAATATTACTAGAGAATCTTGCCTCCATTTTAGCACTTTATGACCAGTTTCTTTTTTATTTACAGTTTTAACATAGTATTATCAGAAATTACTTTATCTATTGATTTTACATAGATTATTAAAGGAGAGTGATAATTTGAACCCATTATCAAAAACAAGCAGGTTACAGATCATATGTTTCCCATATTTATAGATTTTCAAAATCCACTTCTATCAATAGCTAGTTGTTCCATTTAGTATGGCTGACATTCCTGGCTAACTAATTATAACTTTAATCACCATACAAACTGTCCAGATTCAGGCACCTGAGGCAAGAAGCAATAAGCATAGTCCAAACACAGTCCAGGGTCTGTTTTTATCAGGAAAACCCTGCTGAGTCATCCAGGGACAGATGAAACTCATCAGTGGCTGAGCAGCCTACAGGAGTGTCAGCCCTGATCCTTTGGTGACTCAAACTCACAGGCAGAGGTTGATGGTGCTGGGCTGCCAGCTACGGACTACAGTGCCACCTCCTGCACCTCCCTCCAGGCCCACCTTTTCTGGCATTTCAAAGACTCTGGCGACCCCTGGGGGTGAGGCTGATGGCTGTGGGGCTTCTACTTCAGCTTCAGATGCCAGGCTGTGGGACTGAGGGCATGGTGTGCTGACTTCAGCCTGAGACTCCCCCTCTGCACCTGATGGAGTCTCTACCTTGTCTGGCAGTTCTTCCTGCAGCACCTGAAGGCTAGGGCTGGCTTTCTTTGCCTCATCCTCATCTGAGAGGGCATTGGCAGGCAGACCTATGATACAAACTTATCTATACTGGAACTTAAAATTGCCTTAAAAACAATGTTAGTTCATTCTTGCTCTTTTATACCACAACAGAGAATATAAAAAATAGGAACCACAAGTTCATACACATGCCCCATCTCTGAACTATTTCTTCACTCCTATATAAAACATTTTCCCCATTCTCAGATGCTACTCACATCCTGATCCAGCAACATATTATATCTACTGATATTGTTTCTAATCTGCAAAAGGCCACCACATTAGCCTTTTACTCCTTTGTTCCTTGTCCCACTTTAGAATTATTATTTTTCGGGGTCTCTGGACTCTCTATGTCTCAGTGTTTTACTGAGAAACTAGGCCAGCTCTGATTCTGGCCTGCAGAAGTATTCTCCATCATTTTTTAGTCAAGACCAACTATCGTGCTCTTATGTTTCTGGCTATATCTGTGACAACCTGCTTTGGCTTCTGAAGGCATTTTATCATTAAAGTGTATGAAATTTTTTAAAAAATCATTTGCCTTCAGAAGCCAAAGTGGGTAAAAAAGCCCATTTAAAAGGGACCTTACCGCAAGGAAGGAAGGAAGGAAAGAAAAAAGGAAGGAAGGAGGGGTGAATTAGAATCAGTTCAGATCTAATATGAGAATTAAAAAGAACTCTCACCAAAATCCACAAAGACAAAAAAAGAAAGGAGATAGCATAAATGCATTAGAAAGCTAAATGTGTACCCTTATATTCTAAATGCCTTGTACCAGTGATACATATAGGAGATACATCTTCCTCTCTCTCTACCAGTTTGGATGGGTTACATCAGCTCAGGAATAAAGTGTAATAAACTGAACAAGTCAAGACTAGATCAGACTTGGCAAAGAATAACTGCTATAGTCATAATTTTATTGGTTATTTGAAAGCTGGCATTTGGACACCCCATCGGCTTAATTTCAATTGACAAACTGTGGATCATCTCTCTTTTCTGGTCACATGAAAGTTTCATGGAGAAAACTGAGGTGTGCTGGAAACCATTCACAGTGTGCTGTGCTAGCTGGCTAAATAATGGAAACAGTCAGGCACTGGGGCATCTCTGTCTTTATTCCCTGGATGTGATATCCACTTCTTTAGTGAGCCTTCCTGCCATCTGACAGCATCCCAGGATTCTGGTAACACAAACCATTTGAACTGTTACAGAGGAGGGGCAAATGACATGTAACCATACCAGTTGCCAGGGCTCATTTTGTAGCAGGAGCTCCTTTGCATATTAGGCCACACACCCCTGATGTAGCCAATCCTCCAAGAGCTTACAGAGCTCTTTTTACAGGGGCTACTGTAAGCTCTTGGAGGATTGGCTACATCAGGGGTGTATGGCCTAATATGCAGAGGAGCTCCTGCTACGAAATGAACCCTGCCTGTTGCCAATGGTAGCTGAAGCCTCCAAGAAGTAAGCAAACTCTACAAGTTCAACCCATTTTGCCAGTCTTATCAGGCTTTCCCTTGGCTTTATCCATTCAAAGCTCCTCCTACCTATTCTATCCCAGGTCTATCGATAAATGTCTTCCTGTCAGTCATGATAGCGAAATCTCCATGGTCAGCAACTGAATACCATGTGCTGGGACAAACAATAGATAAATTATTTGTTCTCATGAGTGGCTTTTAAGCTCTCTAGATGTATTCTAAGTGCTAAATTAGATGGAGACCAGTGATTTGACTAAGCCTACAAGCTAAAAATGAGGCATGACTTGTCAGGAATACACATCAGTTGAATCATCCCTTATATGTAAACTGGTCTCCCACGCCAGCATTTCTATGTGAGAACGTCCCTAAACACTATTGATAGTATAAATGCCTTTGTTATTCTCATGCAGCCTTGCAGTAAACTCAGTCATATCCAGGAATTCTGTATTTATCAGATTATCGGGTGAAATGTGGGAACATAGCAATGAAATTAATACAGAGCATCTTATGCAACTTTTAAATATGTTACACTGAGCCGATAATTTCAGATAAATTTCTGAGACAGGCAAATAGGTGTTGGAGATAACTGCAACCCAAACTCTAGGGGTTCACGTATTGACAGCGACATCAGCAAATTGTTCTGCATTGACCTCCTTAGAAGTATTATTCAGCACCTAAGGAAACAGAACAATCCATGAAAGGAAAATTGGTTTCTTTCCTGAGAAGAGAATGATGCCATTGATCACTACTTTACAATGCAAATGCTCAAAAATGAATACCTACAGAAACAAGAATGGGGGAAGGGGGAAATGGGTATATTTTATTGAGGCTCTTAGATCTAGAGGGTCTGCTTGTGTTGCAAGCCCATTACTATGGTATGATCTGTTTATGACATTCCATTGCTTTCATGACTCATGAGATTGTTGCACAAGACAGAATCAAGAAATTGGGACCATATTGCACATATGGGCCCCTGAAACAAGAAAGGAGATATTTATCTGCTTCCTTGACTTCAAAGAAATGGTCTATATCATATAGCATCCAAGTTTACTCTTAAAATCGCTATGAAATGAAATGTATGATCTTATTACATCCATATGCAAATTCATCAAATGCCAGATACACATTAGGAGAAGGGGGAAAGCATACTAAGGTCTTTAGGAAAGGACTGTAAAATTAGAATGTGCTGTCAGGGATCTGCCAGGCATCTTGGAGCTGTCATCCAAACCAGAAGTATCTCTAAGTGACTCAGAAATATTGACTGTATGGTGATGACTTGGTCATACTGTTACCTATATAAGAAATAATGGTTAAAAGTACTCTGTGACAAAATTTATTACTGTAGTCAGTAATAATCTAAAAGGAAGATGAGAATCTAGAAATAAGCAAGTCTTTTCAGCATAATGTGAATTATATATATTGAGATGGCATAGAATAAAGAAAGAAAGAAAGAAAGAAAGAAAGAAAGAAAGAAAGATTAACTTCAAAAGCCTTGCTGGAGGAGGTTAAATTGTCATAATTAAGTAAGAAACAAACACCAGCTGGATCCAAACTTTTAACTGATAATGACAGTTGACATGTATTGGGCTGCATACTTATTATTTTGTCCCCTTTGATAAACTTGTTAAGCAGAAGAGCTTAAGAGCCATGGAGTTTAAAGGACTGATGAACTGGATAAAGCTCAACAAACCCAGGTGGATTTCAACCTATATTTTACATAGTGTTTTTTTTTAAAGTCTAGACCAAAAGTTTCCAACCTTTTTGAGAAGTCCTTTAAAAATCAAAAAATTCACATACCCCCCACATGATAAGACATTGTACTCTTTATTAGTATCCATTGAGAAAATACACAATGACAAAAAGCTACTATGGGTTTAATTATGCTTTTAAACAAATTTTTATTTTATTAATCACAGCAGAGAGCAGGTATAATAGGCAGGAGAAGGTCCCATCCTCTTTTCTCTTGACTCTCGAAAACTTATTCCCTGCAAATCTTGTTGGTCTCTAAGGTGCTACTGGACTAAAATCTAACAGGTCTAGAAGAAACACATTTCCAAAGAAAGCAGTTCCTCTCTATGTCTGCAAGCAGCTCTGGCTAGAAAAGTGCCTTGTGAAAAGATGAGAAGGGACCTTCTTCATGGGAGAAAAAGCATAAGAACATATGAAGGGTCATGTTGGATCAGGTGCATTAAGTCCAGCTTTTTGTTCACACAGTGGCTAACCAGCTGCATCTAGGAAGCCCACAAGATGATTGCAACAGCATCCTCCTGCCCATGCTTCCCAGCAACTAATATAAAAAGGCATATTGCCTCTGTCACTGGGAGGGGGTAGATTTTCATCATGCCTGGTAGCCATTGATAGCCCCATCTTCCATGAATTTGTCCACTCCCTTTTTAAAGCTTTCCAAGTTGACGACCGTCACCACATCCTATGGGAATTAGTTCCACAATTTAACTATGTGCTGTGTGACATACTTCCTTTTGTCTGTCCTGAATCTCTCACACTTCAGCTTCAGTGGACGACCTTGGGTTCTAGTATTATGGAATAGGGATAAAAGTTTCTCCATGTCCACTGTCTTCACATCATGCATGATTTTATGCACATTTTTCCTAAGCTGAACAGCCCTAAGCCTCATAGGGCAGCTGCTCTAGCCTCTTATCATTTTGCTTGCTCTTTTCTGAACCTATTCAAGGTGGGGTGACCAGAACTGTTCACAAAATTCCAAATGTGGTCTCATCACAGATTTGTATAAGGGCAATATGATACTGGCAGTTTTTATTCTCTGTTCTTCTAATTATGGCCAGCATGGAATCAGCCATCCCTTTATTATGCATTTTTCCTTTCATTAGACTATCTTGCTCCAGTTATTCTAAAACTTGAGCAACAGTTAAAATGTTAACTTGTAAAGCTGTTTTGATCCTCCCCAGATCCAATACTGCACCATGTAGACTTATTTCTTTTTCTGTAGGACTCAGTTATACTATTGCATAGTAATGGGATTATTACTCCTCAAGTAGTTTTAATTTGACCCAGCCAGAGCCAAGACAAAACCATAACCAGCTTTCATGTCCCCCAGAATTCCCTGTCAGCTTTCCTGAATCTTGAAGGGTGTGAGGCCCTATTTTCCTACTGATCTTTGCCAATGGGCAGGCAAATGAACATGGTATGTGTGTGCGTGGGGTGGAATTAAATTATTTGCAAAGATCTGTCTCCGTTCCTCTGCGCACTAACTATTTTCAGCTCCGGCTGCAGCCTCTGCCTACATAGTTGCTTCTGTTTTCCATAGCTCCAGAGGAAAGCACCTCAGGGTTAATTTTTTTAACTCATTTTCACAGCTCAAAAGTAAGTGAGAGGGTGACAGTGAGACTGCTGTATTAGTTCCACATACTTCTCCCATACTGCCTGCAGTCAGCTGATGGGGTCCCCCCTGTGTTCAGCTAGTTAGAGCACTGGACATCCAGCAGCTCCCTCCTTCCCGCTCTTTCTCTGAAAAAAAAATATTGGGTCAACATTTTCATCAAGTTATCCACTACCATCCCAAGATCCCTTTCTGAGTCTGTTGTTGTAAGCTCAGAGCCTATAAATGTATATGAAGAGTTGGGATTATTATGCATCACTTTATACTTGCTTTCACACTGAATCTCGTCTGCCATTTTAATACCCATTCTTCCAGTCTGGATAGATCCTTTTGGAGCTCTTCGCAATCCATTTTTGTCCTAACCACCCTAAATAATTTGGTGTCATACATAAACATGGCCACCTCACTACTCCCTGCTAGCTCCAGATAATTTATGAACAAGTTGAAAAGCATAGATGCCAATACAGATCCCTGAGGGACCACACTGCTCACATCACTCCATTGCAAAAACTAATCATTTGTTCCTATTTTTGGCTTTGGGTTTTTTTTTAGCAAATTTCCAATCCATAAGAGGATCTGTCCTCTTATCCCAGGACTCTGGAGTTTGCTCAGGATTCTTTGCTGTGACATTGTGTCAGAAGCCTTTTGGAAATCCAAATAAACAATGTCAACTGGCTCATTCCTGTCCACATGTTTACTGACACTTCCAAAGAACTCTAAACAGTTAGTGAGGCAGGATGAATTGTGCAGAAGCCACATTGGTTTTTTTTTTATTTAGCAGGGCTTGCCCATCTATATACGGGACAATTTTACTTTTAATGATGCTTTCAATCAATTTACCCAAAACAGACATTAAACTAACTAGCCTGTAATTTCCCAGATCCCCCAGAATTCTTTAAAAAAAATGAGTGCTACACTGGTCACTCTCTAGTCCTCCATACAGAGGCTGCTGCTACAGACATGTAACAAATCTTAGTCAGAAGATCAGCAATTTAATATTTGAGTACTTTTAGGAACTCTAGGATGGATACCATCTGGTCCTGGTGACGTTAGTTTGCAATTTGTCTGTAAGTTCTAGAACTTTCTCCCTTGGCACCACTATTTGTCCAGGCTCCATATCTTTCTCTCCTGAAAACATCTGTTCAGGAACAGGTATCTGCTTTATATCTTCAGCAGTGAAGACAGCTGAAAATAGCTCATTTCAGTTCTCAACAATTGCCTTATCCTCCTTTAGTACTCCTTTAATTTCATTGTCATCCGATGGTCCACCTGCTTCCCTATCAGTCTTCCTGCTCCTGATGTATTTAAAGAATTCTTATTATGGGTCTTGATGCTTTTAGTGATATGTTTTTCAAAATCCTTTTTTGCATCTCTAATTGTCTGCTTGCATTTCATGTTAGCCATGCTGGTGACCTCTTGGACTTTGTACTACCTTTCCTGAACCTCTAGTATTGTGGTTCTGAGAAACTCCCTTTTGACTGTTCAACTTCCTTTTTAACAGAAAATTTACCTTTTTGGCATGACCAGAACACACATTTATCCAGTCAATATTGTGTAGAGTTGCCCATTATTACAACTTCCTCTCCTTCGGATGCCTGCCTGATTTCATTCTTCATCTCAAGATCACCCTGAGCATTTTGGTCAGGGGATTGACAGCATGTCCCCAGTATTAAATTACATTTGCCTGGAATAAGGGGCCCATCTGATTTGGAAACAGAATTCCTGAGCAAAGGACCAACATCCCTATTGCTAGTCAACATTATTACCACAACAGCCCTATTAAAATATATACAGCAATTTTTATTGATAAATTATTTGACCTCTGCACTAAAACAATCCAAGTCAATATTCTCTTTCAAATATATTGGAGTTCCTTGAAGGCTTCCTTGGTTGAAACAGGAAACATTCACAGAATGTTGGATTATGTTATATGTATTAAGGGAATAGTCAGCAAAGAATCTGTTCTGGAACAAAATATTACAAAGAGCATTACAGACTAGTTATTTTCATTACTAAGTATGTATTTCCAATCTCATGCATGGTGGAACAGTCTCCTTTATAGCAGGAGCAAAAGTAAACATGAAGTTAAAAATAATCCTATTTTATTATGCAAAAGCCAGTAAAATACATAAGAGTGTGAAAAAAAGAAAAGAAAAAAACAAGGTTTATATTAAATAGTTGCAAAGTACAATTTACGATATTCCACAGTATTATGTTGCAGGTGTATTTTCATTTTCTATTTAAACTTTAATTTTTGGCACTCAAGGAACCTGGGTACCACAAGGTGAGGATGGGCAAGAGATATATCTAGCAAATTCAATGGAGTCCCTATGCATACCACCATGCAGTGGCACAGCTGTATCAACACATGGAAGTGCATCTGCTTCGGCAGCGTACTGTACAAGCATCAAGGAAGCCATATTCAGAAGCCTGTCTCCACACAGAGACCTCCTTTGCTGAACTTGCCCCATCACTTGTCTTTAAATTTAAGAGAACAGTAATGATTTATACATTCGAGATGCCATACTGAAAAAAGGAAGGTGTATGTATATTTTTCATAAGCTGTTTCACAGATGCAGCTTTGACAGACTGCTCTCCAGGTGGGGGCAGATAACTGTCATCAATCCATTTTTGAAACTGACCTGCTTAATATCCCCTTTGGAATAGTGATATTCTGCTTATAAGAACATGAGAAGCCAATGTTGGATCAGGCCAATAGCCCATCCAGTCCAACACTCTGTCACACAGTGGCCAAAAGGTGCCATCAGGAGGTCCATCAGTAGGGTTAGGTCACTAGAAGCCCTCCCACTGTTGCCCCCCCCCCCCAAGCACCAAGAATACTGAGAATCACTTGCCCCAGACTGAGAGTTCCTATCTATACCTTGTGGCTAATGATGGACCTCTGCTCCATATGTTTATCTAATTTCCTCTTGAAGCCATCCATGTTTGTAGCTGCCACCAGCTCCTGTGGCAGTGAATTCCATGTGTTAATCACTCTATGGGTGAAGAAGTACTTCTTTTTATCCACTCTAACCCGACTGCTCGGCAATTTGAGTGCCCACGAGTTCTTGTATTGTGAGAAAGGAAGAAAAGTACCTCTTTTTCTACCTGCTCTACTGCTCAATCCAGTACCTCTTTCTCTACCCACTCTACTGCTCTATCCAGTACCTCTTTCTCTGCCTGGTCATGGGACGGGGCCTTCAAGTGAATTGTGGGGCCTTTCCTCCTTGGTCACAATCTTCTGTAGAGATGCTGTTTTGTGTTTGTTTTGCCTTTTGGAAGGTCAGCTTTACAGAGAGCAAAGGTGTCATTCCTTCTGTCCCCCTTTTTGCATGAATGCTGAGAAGATCAGCAGGAGAACAAGATGAAGTCATTCATGGGCAGAGAGGACTCCACCATGGTTCTGGCTTTCACCCTGTTGCTTACTGTGGTATAATTCTTGGTGCTTGGCTTGTTATGTGATCCCCTTGCAGTTTAGTGGCTCCTAGGTATCGAAAGTTTGAACTAAAATGTTTTCAAATATCCAGTCATGTTTCCAATTAATATATGGACCATTGTGGTTATTTTTGTTTTATCTATTAGATCAGCATTTTGATGCTATGGTTTTTATTGCTCAGTTTAAAATGTAAATCTGTAACATCACCATTTCTTCTTTGGTTTCATCTGTTTCTTGTCCCAACAATCAAATGTTTAGCAATAATTTCACTCAGTAGAGGGTTACACACTGTTGAAACTTGAAACACACTTTACTGATGAAATTCAATTTAGCAATATTTTTTATTTCCCAGGTAAATTCTCTATAGCTGTACCATTGTGACCATTGTCACAAAATCTGTCACCATTTGGAGATTGCATTTTACAGTAAATTATCAGTCTACTAAAGGAAAAGTTCTGTTTGGAAATAGTATTTTATAAAGACCTCAGCAGATAGAGGGGCCTCTGATCAACAGTGATCTCTGTATGATTTGTACAGGAAGTTATAAATATATATGTGTACACCTAGGTTATGTTTATGGTTTCCATACCTCTTATTCTGCAATTGTTCTATTCAAATCAATAGATCAACTTTAGAAACAATAGTTTGAGGACTGATACTGCACCAATCCATCTTGCCCTTATTTGGCGGTAAACATTAAGAATTCTGTTCTACCCTAGTTGTTATTAATTGCAAATTAATAGAACAAACTAATAGAATTGCAAATTAATAGAACTGTCAATGATGAAAATGTCACTGAGGGTAGACTCCCTTTTCTGTGCCATTGCAGCTTAGAGTCAACCATCCCTGAGCTAACAGAACAGAATGTGGACAAGATGGGAAGTAAACTGCAAAAGAGTGTTTGTAAACATTTCTAGATGACTAAGCAAATGAGCAAAGGTTCCCACTTTGGATGCAGATAAAAATGGAATGTTATTTTAGCAATGCTATTTAAAATGCTTGCCTTTTCATTTCTTATGTATCTAACTATTACTCTGAAGAAGAGTGATAGGAAACACAGAAGAATATTACATTGGTTTTTCATTTTAATGACTTCTTTGGTTCTATTCTTTCAGGATTTTTTTAAAAAGTATTGATTTCCTCCCCCTTTGGAAGAGATGCTTTGTGTCTTCCAGTCATCATCACACCTTTTCCTGGACAGTTCCTGTTCAAACTGTGTTCTCTTTGTGAAAAAGTAAACTGAAAATGTTAGTGAATCATAACTTTATATAATGTGTGCGTCACTTTTCCAAAGCAGCCAACGTATAATTTCTACAAAGTGTGTAGCATGCGCCACTGTTTAATGTCCCTTTTTAAGCTGTTGCAATGGAAAGTGGGAAGCTGAAGGCAGCTTTGCCATTATGGAGGTCGAGATAAAAGTGGCAGAGCCAGATAATAAAGAATGATGCTTAAATTCATCCTTTCCCCTCTTTTTTTCAATATGAAGCACACACCTGCGGTTGCTACTTTCAGCTGAGCAATGACTGAATGCTATTTATATTTGATTTTTTTCTTCAGAGAGAAAAAAACCCTCCCGCTAAGCAGCTCTAATAGTCTCCATTTTAAAATGTGAAAGGGACCAGCTGTTTCTGAAAGGTAATTGGGACAGGTAAGGGGAGATGAGAAAAACTTGTGTAAAACTGAAAGAAATCAACAAATTCATTTACCTTTGACTCAATACTGAAAAGCCAAGTTCTTAACCAAGTATCTCTGTATCTGCAATGAGATTAATAAACTAAAATGGAAAAAATAGTGGATCTTCCTATTACAGAGTTAGCAGTTCTAAACAATGAAAGGCAACATTCTGAAGAAGGTTTCCAATAATAATGCTGAGCATGGTTAGTTTAAAAGTGGTTGCATTGTGACCGTGTCTTGCAAACAATAATGAATCCTATGACAATGACATGCAAACACCGACACAAAATGTATTTGCAAAATTACAACAAGTAATTCTTGTATCCTGAGGCAACAAGTATCCTGAGGCAAGAAAATATCCCATACACACACAAAAAAATCTGCATTGCCGTCCAAAGCTGTACAATTTCCAGAACCTGTTTCAAACACCCAAAGCTTTGATATACACTGTCCTGTTAGGTGGATTCTTCTGGTTTAGATTCTACACTCCTCCTGCACATTTAATAACTCACATCAGTTTTATGGAATGTTATCAGTTCATCATTCTATGGGACTAGGAATAAGGCCCGTTGTGGAAATAAATACAATGGGCTCTAGAAAGAGGCTCTGGGAGAGTGCCCCAGCCTTGGGCACTCAGCATCATTTTGCTGTGGTGACCTCAGCAGGGTATAATGACACAGAGTCCACCATTTTCTCCAGGGGAAGATCTCTGCCATCTGAAGAGCAGTTGTAATTCGGCGTGATCTCCATCCCTCCCCTGGAGACTGGTAACAATGGTTCCCCATGAGGGAATGGGTGGTTTGGAGGATGGAGTCGATGGTATTGTACCTGTCTGAGGTTCCACCCCTGCTGAAACCTCACCCTCTCCAGGGTCCACCCCTCAAATCTCCAGGGATTTCCCAACCTGGAGTTGGCAGCCCTATCTCCCTCCCAGCCAACCATCAATGTATCATTATCTGCCCCCTGGCTTCAGCTTCCCATATCCTCCCCCCTCCCTCCTAGAGAGCAGTTGCAATTCTGAGTGATCTCCAGCCCCCACCTGGAGATTGGCAACAATGGTTCTCCATGGGGGACTGGCTGGCTTGGAGGGTGACGTCTATGGTTTACAAACTATGGTTTACTAATGTGCAGGTGACAATGTCTTAAAAAGGAAAGTTATAAAGCCACTTCTCTATTCATTCTGCCAAATCAGACACAACCAGAGAGGAATTTCAGTCTAGAATAGAAATAAATGATTATTATTAAATATTTGTATTTGGGGATTCTCTGTTTCTCTTGTGGCTTCTGAAGCTTTAAGGGTATACAGCTCTTACCCACTCACTATCTTTTTTCATGAATTTTTGTTTGTTAGTCATGTAGGTCTGAAACTAGTTCTACAGTACTCAACCTGCCATTAGAAGTACCATACCCCACAACAGTGAGATCATAAAGACAATTGGTAAAGATAACTGGTATGAAAAAATTGTTGGATGAGGAATGGTATAGTATAGCCTGATCCTGTCAAATCTTGAAGCCAAGTTGGGTTGGTACCAATGCTCCCTCTAAGCTGTGGAGTCTTGTGAGCAAAAATTCTACTTTGTGATCTACTGGTATTAAAGTTGTGAGCGAGCGATTTGGTTACTGCATAAATTCGTTTGCTCTGGAGCCCTCCTTCCTGAGCTAAGACAAAAATCTGTGAGCTGGAGGCTAAAAAACTGTGAGCTAGCTCACACTAACTCAGCTTAGAGGGAACACTGGTTGATATTTGGATGGAAGACCACCAAGGAAGACTTTGCAGCAGAAGGCAACGGCAAACCACCTCTGCTTAACCACTTGCCTTGAAAACCCTATGGGGTCGCCACAAGTTGGCTGTGACTTAATGGCACTTTATACAACCACATGAAAAAAATATTTATTGAAAATTTGGCTTTAACATTTACAATTCCCCAATATTGCCTGAAAATTTTTAACTCATGAAAAATGATATACCGGGTATACAATCTAGATGCAGGAACAAATTCTATCTTCACATTTATCAGCTGTGACATTTTTCCCCGTTATCATTTCATCATTTTTCTTTTGTTCCTAAAAGTGGATCCGGACTGGAGATAAAGTGAAAGAGCTAATATACACATAACCTGTCTCAGATAGTGGTGAACCAGTTCCTCTGGAGGGCCAAAACAGGGCATAGATGCTAAGGCCATCCCCTGATGCTGGTGCTGGGATTCAGAGGTTGATTGCCTCTGGACATGGAGGTTCCCTTTAGTCACCATGACTAGTAATCACTGATAGACCTATCCCCCACAACAGTGGCCTGTGTCTGTCATCTCTTCCCAACCTTGTGCTGCTGCCTCTGGATGCTACATCTGCAGACTGCCTTGCACTTGGTATGAGTGATAGGGGAGGAAGTGTACACCCCTATACCCTTGCCACTGCTGCCCAGCATGGGGGGCACGGGTAGAGGGATCGGGGCCACTTTACCACTGCTCTGGGTACCAAATAAGCAGAGGGCAGCTGTTTGGGAGGAGGCAAAGGGTGTGGCTTGCACCATTCCCCAAGCTGCTGCCCAATTCAGCCCATGCAAGGCAGCATCAATCTGCCTTGGAGTAAGCTTGGGAGGAGGCACAGGTCCTTGCCTCTCTTCTGCTCTTATTCAAGGTGGGCTGGAGGGATGCTGCCTCTAGAGCTTGGTTTAGACTCAGCAAGGGAGGCAGCCGCTGGCTCTTGGGGTGGCAAACAATCACGAGCCAGCCTTGTATGTGTTAGCCGAATTGCTTTAATTTACACTTAGCAATTGGCAAAATACACGGGTTCTTGCCAACTATACCAGGGTCCCACCCCTCCCGGGAGATCTCAAGGAAAGAGGCACGTGAGGCGAGTTTCCAAGTTCAATGTTGTTTACTGGATCATGTAATCAAGCATACAAAAATCGTAATCACACACACAATCTTACAGGCCTAATAAAATAAAGAGAGAAAATAGCACTTTTGCATGAGCAGGTTTCGTTGGTGGGGAAAGCACGTTACCTTAGATGCGTTGTCCGATGTCCAGATGAATTGAATTTGGGAGGAAAGGTATAAAAGCTATGGGGCCACGAGGCTTGAACCGGCAAGACCACGTGGTTCTCCTGGATCGCGAGTCCAGAGAGAGAAAAAGGGTTTAAAGATGGAGGCAAGGGTTGGGGACAGAAAGCTGGACTGAAGGGTCAATAGGTAAGATAGAGGGCGATGGCTCAAGAGGCCGAGTGACTCTGGGTTTGGACTTTTATTGGGGGTCTTGGGGCGGGCTTTGCAGACCACAACCCCCTAACACACCTACTAGGCGGTCCGTCCCTGTTGGACCTTGCTATAGGTTAAAGGTGAACAAAGGGAGGAGGTCCAGGGGTTTGGTCAGTGTTGCCAAAGTATGACTTCACCAGGAAACAGACACTGAGTCTGGGGTCCGATGACTCACCTGGCCATACTTATTGTCAGTTGATGGTTTTAGCCAAGTATCTGATGGCTGGCACAGTAGGTGCTAGGCAGTCTCGTTAGCATAACTTATTCAGATGTATATTGAGGAGTGGGGGTTAACCAGCGGATGTCTGACAGAAGGAGGCCTCATGGCAAGAGGAATCCTTTGTCCTTGTCTTGGGTGAACTGCTTGGGGTGTCAGCCTCCTGGCTTGGGCTGGAGCTGGCTCCTATGTGGAGAAGAAAGCGCAAGTCCCTTCCACTGCTGGCGACACAGAGTTCAAACTTATGGATAAAAATCCATAAGAGCACAGAAGAGTGCCTTGCTGGCCAACATATGTGCAGGGGTGGACTGGCCATTAAGACCCAGTGGATTGATGGCCTGAGAGCCTGCCCTCCCCCACTGTGGCCACCTGGTTCCAGAGGGCACCACCCTTCCACAGCCACCACAGCCCAAAGAGGAGCAGACATTGTGCTGAAGCACAGAGCCACCCTTCCTGGCCTTCCCTTGAACCACAAGAGATGGGGCATGGCCACTCCACCTGGCTTCACCTCCCCTAGTGCGAGACAGAATGGGGCCTCACCTCTCCTAATGAGGGATGGGATGGGGCCATCCCACCCTACCTCACTGTGGCAAGGGTGAAGGCCATCTTATTGCAGTTAGGGACAAGACAGGCCACCTCACTTGGCCCAACAAGGGCAAGTCCCACCCAGCCTCACCAGCTGCTTTGGCCAGGCACCTCCTGCTCTGGGCTGGCCAGGGTGGCACTCCCTTCTGACTTCTGGGGGTGCTGGAGTTTCTGCAGAATGGTGATCTTCAGACTACAGCTATCATTTCCCGGGGGGTGGGGTGGGTGGGTGGGCAGCGGCTACTTTGAAGGGTGGACTCTATAGCATCATGTCCTGCTCAGGTCCTGCCCCTCCCCAAACCTTGCCCCCACCAGGGTCCACTCCCAAATGTCCAGGAATTTCTCAACCCGGTGTTAGCCACCCTAGGCAGGGCTCTTTTCTAGGAACCTTTTCCCCCTCTCTGCCCTTCCTATAGTAAAGGAACACTCTAGAGTGACAACATTTTATGCATTGTGGAATGCCACTGCATACCTTTGTAGGCAAGATTAGAAGAACAGCCACCCTACCCCACCTCACCCCTTAGGGGTTTCCCTTGCCTACAAACCTGGGTTTACTTTTCAAATTTCTTAGCAGCAGTACTTCCGCCCCCCGCATTCGGGGGTGAGGGCGGGAATCACTGGGCTTGCAGAGAAGAGCCAGAGAGCCACCAGGGTGGGAAAGATTCACGCCGCCGCTTTGAGCTTTGCCTTGCAACCGGCCTCCTCTTAACGCGGAAGCTCGCGGCTGCCTCTTGCGGCGGGTCGCTCAACCCCAATGAAGAGCCGCTTCCTCGGGAATGCTGGGAATGTTGAGTCAGGGATTGGCGAGGCGACGAGTCTTCAGGCTCGCGGCTGACTGAAAGGAGCTTCAGTCAAAGGGCGGAAAAACGAGGGCTCGGGAAGACGGGCGCCTCTCCTGACTGCAGCAGGTCCTCTCCTCTTCTTTCGCCTCAGACCTGTTCGCCCGCTCCTCCTCCTTCTTCACCCGCAATGGGCTGGCCGCGAGACGTGATGTTGTAAAATCCATGTGAGGAGGGACGCGAGACAGAGGCAATGATTTGAAAGGTGAGGAGCTTAAAAGCACGAATAACGGCCATTCTGCATGTAACCAGTTTGGAGCCACAGGAAAAATGATGATGCTTTGCTGAAAGGGACCGAGAAGGGGACGAAGGGGATGGGGAATGTGCAGGGAGGGGAAGCCTGTCTGAGGAGGGAGCGTTCCTGTTCTAAAATTCATTGCAATAACTGTGACCATCTCTTTACTAATACGAGCAGCGAGTGCCTCTCCCATGCAAAACCATCGTCCAGATGCTTCTTGCAATTGACGAATAGCCATGCAATTGCTAGGTTTAGGCGGTCTTAAAAATCTTATTGTTTCATAAGAAATTATAATGCCTATATTGGTAATAGTTGACATGTGTAAAGGTTTGGATTTTAGACAAATGTAAAGAGGCTCCTCTCCACCTCCTTTACATTTGAAGGAGTATTTCTACCAAGGTGCAAAGATATTACGTTAGCATTTATATAATAAACAAATGCACAAAGAGGTTGTACATTTAAGATGCTCTGTGATTTACAGATTATTTTAGGAGGCATAAGCTTATGGTGCAGAATATAGTTCTCCAAGTCTTTTTGGTGCATACCTCTATTTTGTAAGTATATATATTTATACAGAGATGTAAAAATAACGTGGCTGGGGGAGGGATACCTGTTTTTATTAGTGTATGATTGATTTCTAGGCGGCTACCTGCTAAGCCTGGAATGGATGGTGGGGAATCTACTCCCTTAGCTGCGAATTGACATTTCTGTTTTGATGGACAAACCAATAGGCCACTTGCTTTGACAGGAACGGGCTCCTTACAATAAACTCGTCCAATCAGTGCACCCAGGAGGAGGGCAAATCCTCTTGTCCGGGTTAGTTTCCTGGTTGGCTTTTTAAATCAGTGGTTTTACTTAACTATTTGTTTGCTATGTCATCCCCTCCCTTTTCCCTCATCCGCAGTGAAATAAAGCATCACTAAAACCAGACGGGATTTCCCCCTCCCCATTAGCATTCTCCCCCCCCCCCCCCCCCCCCAGGATTACATACCCTTTCCAGGCCTTTTCCAGGGTCCCCTGGAAGGCGAGGGAAGCCTCGTGTAAAAGAGCATCTTTAGTGTCCTTCCCTGTTTCTTGGGTACAAAAAAGGCTCATCAGGCCCCTGAAGAGGGAGCGTGGCCGTGGCTCAGGGAAGCAAAATTTCGTGTCTTTTGCTGGGCTTTTTCACAAGGGAAGATGAAATGGGACTGCTCCCAGCACCTCTAGGCTTTTCTTTCCAAAGAAGCTGCACGGAGAGTCCTTAGGTAACCTGACCCCTGGTTTGGCTAACTTTTGGCTAACTTGTATTTCCTACTGAAAGCTTCAAGAGCATCCCCCCCCCCCCCCCATCTTAAACGTTGTTCTACACAAAACATGGCAGAGGTAGTGGTAGACCAACCTTACTCTGCTCTTTGTGTCTTGCCAAAATATTATTAGTGCTATATTTGCATTTGGGAAAAAATAATCTTCTGAGTGTTCATTTCCCCATGAACACATGTACAGAGAACTTTTTTTGAAGGCATATGATAAGGGATCCTAAGCATGTTTTTTATTTGCTTTCCTGCGAAGTAGAAGTTGTATCTCTCCCCCCCCCCCCCCCCCCATTCTAGCTTTTGCCATGTCTGGTTTGAAATATGAACAATGTCAGAAACTGACCCGAATAATTTTGGGCTTAGTTGTTTGTTCCAATCTTGAAAGTGTGTGAGCCAGAAACATGTTGGATGGATTTTGTGAGCCTGTGGGCAGGATTCCATCATTTTTGAGAAATGACTTTTGCACAGCACCTGACAATCTGTTCTTTTAAAATAGTACGATTATTACGTTATTGGTGGGTTTTGGTTCTCCTGGAATTTGGCAGAGATATTGTGATACCTTTTAACACCCCCTATATCAAAATTCCACCACTAAAGATGCTTGTGTACATCTTCCCCTCAGGCTAATTGCCATCTGTGTTGTACTGATTGTAGGTATTTGCAGCTACAGTGAGGTAAATGGTGTGGGTTTTTTCTTGGACAAAAGATACAACGTCACGTGTGCACAAACCCTAATCTCTAACTGAACAATATGAATCCAGTTCTTCTAGGTTTTCTACTACGTCTTTGTTCCTGTTGGTGGTACTGTCATCCTCCTGACTTGGCTTCATAGTTGAGACTTCTCTCTCCCATTGTGCAGTGGCCACATTTTGTTGTTGCTTCTTTCTCAACAGTTCTGTATCTACCCTACCCTCTACTCTTAAAAACCTTGTATGTGCTGTGTTAGCCTCTCATCTATACCTCTCTGAAGATTCTTTCTTGTTACTTTTCCCATTTACTTTTTCTCTTTTCTGCAAACTGTACAGAGGGCACCATTAATACAACTTTCTTTTGCTTTACTGGATTGCTGTACTTCATTACCACTCTGTTTAGAAATTTAAGAAAATTAAGAGCTAGTCCTTACTTTTAAAACTCTCAGGACACTCATTTCCTCTGCTTTTTCTGCTTCCCTTTAGCTCATCACTTGTTAACTCTTTTGAATCATTCAACTCCTGCCTCAGTGCCCTCTGTTGTGCAGCTACTTGCTATGCTTCAAAACAGACTTTCCTTTCTGTGTTTCTAACATGCTATCTCTGTCCTGAATCGTACCCCATTTTTACATGGCTTCTCGGGGACCACCCATAGCAGTCTTATCTGCTCCTCTATTGCCATTGGATTCTTTCATATCTTTTCCTGAACTCAGCCCTCATTTCATGTTCTCCCTTTAATGACAATTTCTCAAATGTTGATGGAAATGAAGAATACTAGTCTTTGTGTGATCACACCTGTTCAACATTTTGCATTTGTGTGTGTGTGTGTGTGCATATGCCTGGAAGTCATGGCAACCTCTGATGACTCTTACTGGGGCATGGAGGATATTCAGAGAAGTGGCATGATAGCCTGCCTCTGGCCTGGCCCTGGTATTCTCTGGAGGTCTCCCATCCAAATACTGCCAGGGTCGGCCCTGCTTAGCTTCCGAGATCTGGTGAGATTGGGCTTGCCTGTGCTATCTGGGTCAGGGCTATTCTAGTTCCTTTTTAGTGTGGAGAATGAGACAGTAAATTTCCAAGCTGAACAGAATATTTGAGAGAGTGATACTTAATGTGTGAGCAAGATGTTTGAAGCTGGGTATCTGTACAGCATGTACATATGACATGCATTAGAAGAAGCAAAGTGCCCAAAAAAGACACAAAAAACGAGATATAAATGAGGGGGTTACTGAATTTATCTTCAGATAATTTTGAAATGTGAATGATTGTGAAACTGAAATATTTCAGCTGAAAAAGTATGATTGCAAGGAATTCTAAAAACCCTTGAACATTCAACAAGATGTTATCCTAGAACTTGTGATTTTAACAGCTGATTACTTGGCATTTCAGATCTGAGCATAATCTTCTTGAGGTGCTACCCTGCAAATGGGTATGATCACCAGCTTCCTGTACATTTGCATTTTCTGTGTGGCTCCCACCTTGTGGAATGGGTTGCTTGATGAAGGCAGGAAGACTCCCCCACTTCTATCATGCTGCAAAGTGTGGTGTTTTGGGATGGTCAAAATTTCCTTTGAGATCTTTCAGGTGTCATTACTGCTTTCTTACACATGCAGGGAAATGCCAATTGCTGCTTTGGGGATCAGGAAGCAATTTTCTCCAGGCCAGTTTGGCCAGGAATCCTTGAGGGTTTTTTTGCCATCTTCTGGGCATGGAGCAGGGGGATCACTGGATATGTGTGTGTGTGTGTGTGGGGGGGTAGTGGTGATGGTAGTTGTGAATTTCCTGCATTGTGCAGGGGGTTGAACTAGGTGACCCTGGAGGTCCAACTCTATGATTCTATACTAAATACATGTTACAGAGGGTGCTGTCTCTAGTGTAATTATGTATTTAGCGTTCACTGGTATTAAAACTTTTGCTCCAGTTACTCCTATTTACCAGGCCCTGTTTTCTAGTCCTTGTCTCTGGTAAATCACAACTTATTTTCTCCCAATTATGCCTTTGGGGCCTGCCTTATTAAATTTTTTAGTATTCCATTTTCAGAGTTCTTTTGTCCTCTCATAGCGTCCAGGAATTATTTTGTGTGTGTGGGGAAAATGGGTGCATCCTGTTTCTAGAGTACACTAATGCACCATGCAATACGTAGTCAGTTGCAAAGGCTCATTTTGAACTGCTGATGACTTTTTAAGGGACGCTTATGTTTGTCTAGTATGTATTTAACCCAATAAACCAACACACATTATAAACAATGCTCCCTCTAAGCTCTGGAGTCTTGTAAGCAAAAATTCTGCTTTGTGAGCTACTGGCATTAAAGTTGTGAGTGAGAGATTTGGCTACTGCATAAATTAGTTTGCTCTGGAGCCATCCTTTCTGAGCAAAGACAAAAATGTGTGAGCCGGAGGCTAAAAAACTGTGATCTAGCTCACACTAACTCAGCTTAGAGGGAACACTGAAAGACATTCTATTAAAGTATCAGTGTATGTAGTACACAGAAGGCAAAACTGAGCCCTCAGTATTGAGTAATAATATGGGGGGTTAGGCTGTGACTGGGTTTATGTGCATGTTTTTGTTTGTGAAATGTTGGAGGGTATCCTGAGGTATAGTTGTTAGAGGGTGGAGTAGAAAGTGCTATACAGTTAAAAAAAATAAGGTTCAAGATGGGTTTGTGCTTTGGAACCTGTGAGTTGTTCTCACATTCCACAAATGGAACAGATGCTTCAGTGTAGAACATTTAAGTGGATGACATTTGCTTTTCTACTTTTCATGCTGTCAAATCTCTGACGGATTTGATTGCTTCTAATTTATCCGCAAGTTCTACTTTGTATTCTTTTCGCTTTCTGGTTTTCCTCCTTTTTTTTCTCATGTGTTAAAGCTACTCTGCTTCCCTGCTCTGTCTTTGTTTCATCAGTACAGCTGTGATGTGGATGGCCACAGGATTTTAATTAAATATCACATGAGAGTGTCATTTGTTTATTAATTTGTTTCACTGTGACCAACAGATAGGATCTATCAAGGGGGGAATTAGTGATTCCTTACTAAAAATCTGTTTTTTTTGTCAGTTAACTTCGTGATGTAGACATTGGACTCACTTGTCCCAGAATGTCAGATTTTGCTGATTATTGTTCAGCAGTGATGACCGTAATGGACAAAGGTACACAGTTACAGAAATTATTTAGTTATTTACTTTATTCATGGCCCGTTTTTCTCACAGAGCCTCAAACCAGATTATATGATGTAAACAATGTAATAGGACTAGGATTACAGAAACTGGACACATTGCAAAATTAAGTATTGTACAAGGTATAAACAATACAGTAAGAGCAAGACAGTTTAATATAACAGTGAAATATACTATAATCCTGTTCCCTTTATATAAGCAACCCCCGAACCATTGTATTATACGACAGCCCTGTTCCCTTTTTTAAAAATGCCATCCTATCACTTATGTTTTACAGAAGTGCCAGCATGGTGTAGTAGTTAAGAGTGGCGGACTTTAATCTGGAGAACCAGGTTTGATTCCCTGCTCTTCCACATGAGGTCTGCTGGGTGACCTTGGGCCAGCCACAGTTCTCTCAGAACTCTCTCAGCCCCGCCTACCTCACAAGGTGCCTGTTATGGGGAGAGGGAGGGAAGGAGATTGTAAGCCACTTTGCAGCTCTTTAAGGCAGAGAAAAGTGGTGTATAAAAACATACTCTTTTTCTTCCTGAACTTTTCAGGGAGGCCATTCCAGAAGGTGGTGGACACAACAGAGAATGCATGTCTGTGGACAGTCATTGGTCTCGCCCATTTACATAGTGGCCTCTTCAAAAGACTTTGATCACATGAGTGATGCTGTCACACTGGAGTACAGCAGGAGAGGCAGTCCTGCAGATATGCAGGTTGATGACCATGAAGGGTTTTGTATGTGATAGCCAATATCTTGACTTGAATGTGATAATTGATAGATAGCTAATGGTTTCATCCCTTGATACCTACTTCAGCCTCCAAGCATCCCAACAAGATGGCACAGTCCACACTATCAAAGGCTTTTGATAAATCCAGTAAGAGCAACTAATAGGCATGACGCTTGTTGTCATTCAGCCCCATAGCCTGACCTAAAACCAGGCTGAAAGGGTCCAGAGGAAATAAGTCATTCAGGAAGACCTTGAGTTGATCCTTATCTGTGCTTTCTATCACTTTGTCCAGAATGGGCAGATTAGAGACTGAATGATAATCTCAGATGAGATAGTGAATGAAACTGATGTAACATGATCTTATTATACATTACTATACATTGCAACTAAGTGAGGGTAGGTCAGAAATTATTGTACTCTTTTAATGTAAATGTTTAAATGTAACAGATAATTGTGGAGGTCATTTCAGGGTTCCACATGGCAGTTTTCGTCATATGATGATTTGTGTCTGTGTCGATTCACCATGGTGTGTAGACAATTTCCCCTATGTCACTGCCAACCAGTAGCATATAGAAAAGGGTATGTACTACATGGTAAGCCACTGCACATGAACAGGTAGCAACTACCACATGGAATGTATTAAAATGGCCTCCACGTAGTAGCTGTAACATGTAGATTGATGCTATATTCTTGTAAATGTCAGTGGAGAGAATGAGAAGGGTGTGACTAGTAGTTTTAATGCTCAGAAGTACCATACTGAGGAAAAAAATAACATATTCCTCCCAAGGGAAAGGAGTTTGGGTGTACCATCTATTTTTTCATAGTATTTATTATATAGTTATATACTGTGGATTGCTATGCACTTGGTTGTACTGCTGATTTAAATGTGCGTCTTAAAATGCTCGAGCATGGCAATGACAAAATGACAGTGAACATGTCTTATTACTTACATTTAAAATGCATCTATAAAAATCTTGCATAGATTTATGTGCTATGGAAACTGAGTTGTGTAGTTTTTTTGCTGCTAAGTCACAGCCGACTAATGGCGACCCTGCAGGGTTTTCAAGGCAAGAGATGTTCAGAAATGGTTTGCCATTGCCTGCCCCTGTGTCATGACTGTTATTCCTTGGTGGTCTCCCATCCAAATACAGACTAGGACTGACCCTGCTTAGCTTCTGCGATCTGATGAGATCAGGCTAGCCTGGGCATGGAAACTATTTAGGTATACACTATTCTATATATTTTCCCCAGTTTCCTTCAGTCTTGTTTTGTGTATGCTAACGCTGTGTTTTCCTAACCTTGTCTGCTCTTACCCTCAGCATAGTTTGATGTCTTTGCGATTTTAGGCTGTTTTAAAGCTTGAAATCACAAGTCTCTATAGTGAGAATTGCACCTTTTGTGTTAAAGAACACATTTCAGACTCTTTTGGTTGCTTAGAAAATCTGGAAAACTCACTAGATTTAGGGTTGCCAATAGGCCTGGAGAAAAATGTCCTTTTCCTTTAATAGAGGCTTAAAGTGTGGAAATGGACAGCTGAAGCTTTTCATGGCATGGAGGGTGATGGTGTCACATGGTAAATAACATCCCACGAAGGCTCTATGTGACAGGAGGCTGTCCTGCTCCTGAAAGGAAAAACAGCTGCACAGCTGAGCCTATGGGAGTGCTGCTCCAACATCCAGTTACCTTTCAGAGGGGGGATGGAATGTTGGAGGGTAGCACAGTGGCAGTCTGGGAGAAGATAGAGTATGGACTCATGAGGCCTATGTCGGGCAATGTGCAGACTCTGTACCATTTAGTCTGACTCTTGGGAAAAGGCAGGCTGGTGTGGGTGGAATCCTGTGTGTGAAAGGATCTAAGTTGATGGCTGGTCAGTGAAAACCTGTTTGTACCTGCAAACACTGAAGAGAATTCAAACTGCACCGGCCCAACCTGCATCTGCCATGTAATGCTGCTTCTTTCAGTTCTGGTGCCGGCTTCCGTTGCCTCCCATTTGGTTCAGTATAAAAGCTTGCAGTCTGCATCATGTTTAGGGAAAGCGTGTGTGAGAGGGGGGAGGAGTGGCCTCCTGGAGTGCTGGCAGGGCACTATGCTGTGGGGAGGAAACAGTACCTGCGACCCCCCCCACAGAAAGTAAAGGGGGGGGGGTGACCAGGTGGAGGGGGAGGTGGGGCGCAGGAAAGACCAAATGAGCTGGGTAAAATACACAAATAGTTCAGGGGTGGGAATGCTTCCAACCCCCCCCCCCCCCCCCCCGATTGCCGAAAAATGTTCCCTGGTTGCTTTTAAATGCAGACAACTGGATTTTCAGCTAACTTGTTTCCTTTGTGACAATTTGCGTGTATTTCCTTAGAAAAGATTTGGGAGGGGGGGATTTTGCTCCAGTTGTCTGCTTATCGCTCACAGTGGCTCAGAGGACAGGAAGGAGCAATTAAACCACCTTAAAACCAAATCCACATAATGTGGTGAGGCATCGTAGTAACCTCGGAGTTGACACTAAATGGCAATAAAGTGATGCAGACAGCTGATGCTGAGATGAAGCAATACAAGAACAGATGTGGAATGAGATGCAGACAGAAGTTTGTTAGGTGATGTGGGGTCGGTTGCACAGCGGCAGGAAAGACCAATGCAGATTGGACCACAATGAAACCATTACTAGTTTAAACTTACGTTCCTCTGCCAGGCTTCTCCGTTGACTGTCTGGAGATTTTGCTGTGTTCTGATCTGCTCTTTAGAACCAACCTGTAAATAAATAGATCTCCTTTGATGTTTGCACACAACTTCTCCCTCAGTGTTCGCCACAAAACTTACCTCATGGTGAATGCAAAGCCTTTACTCTTGCTACTCTAACAAGATCTTGTAACTGAGGGAAAAGTTTTCAGTTCTAAACAAAACTGGTTCCCTGTAATCATAAGAGACTCTGTGGGTCCCTTCGGTTCAGTGAAAGGGCTTGTCACACAGTATTAAAGGAACTTTTAAAAAAACCTTCAGGCAGTTGGTAGCCCTAAGTAGATTCTTAGTGTTAAATTTCAGTTTAAAACACACAACACACACACACACACAACTGTTCGTCCCCCCCCTTTCTTGCTGGTGCTGTGCCCAGCATGACTTCTGGGCCTGCCTCTTTGCTGCTAGCAGGCCAGTGATAGCATGCCCAGCATGTCTCTCAGGTTGCATCAGTGGTGGTGGCAAATCCAGGGCAGCTGTCACTGGGCCCAGCATGCAGCCCTGGGCTGCACGGCCACTGCTGGGTCCAGCATGGAGCCCTGGGCTGCGTGACCACTGTGGGGCCCATCGCAGGTCCTGGGCTGTATGGCCGAAGCCATGGGGCCTAGAGCAGTTCCCATGCTGCACAGATGCTGCTACCAGGTTCATCGCAGAACCTTGGGCTGTGCAGCTGTTGGGAGACTCAGCATGGAGACCCTGGCTGCACAGTTGACGTCACTGGACCAAATGCAGCTCCCTAGTGCCACCGAAATTGACCGCCGGAGGTAAGTGCTTTTTACTTTTCAGGGAATTTAAAGCTCCCCTTGAATTTTTTTTAAATTTTCAGATTTTTCTGCAAACTTGCGGAGTCCCCCACTGCCTCTGTATTTTAGAGGCTGCTAATCTTTTTTCAATACATACCAGTTGCTGTTGTTTATATAATCTTAATATGCTTACTAGACTGCTGAAATAGTTAAGTTTCATGTTTTGGTACCATCTAATGGTAGCTTTCCCTTTTGGATTTGCAAAAGAAAAATGTAGCAGTGAGCAAAACTATTCTAGACGCTGGCCTATATGGCTTGCACATGGGAGAATGATGGTTCTTTTTCTGGGGACACTTAAAAGGAGAAAATGGGAATGCAAGTGTTTGTGTGTGGAGAGAATTAGCATGCAGCAGTATCCTATGCATGTTTATTTGGAAGCAAGTCCCATTGACCTATTGTCTTCTAGGTAAGTGTACATGGAGCATTTATTCGTACCATTTTTTAACCTTTTAATTGGCTTCAGTTTTTGTTTGCTTGTGGTTGGGTTAATTGCCCTCCTCTTATAAAAAGATCCTTCTGAAGTAAAGCAGACTGGATTTATGGTAGACTGGACAATCAGTTGGCCATTTCCCCTTTCCTTCCTTCTACTTCATGATATGGTTACTGTAGTCTCCATATTGGACCTAAGCTTGAGTGGTCAGTGCATATTTGTATCAAAACTCACTGTTTTACTAAAAGTCCTGAATAGGTGCCTGGAGAAGGTAATGGGAAGGATGAGGGCCAGTAACCTTAAGTTCAGTCCAGACAAGACTGGAGGTAATAATAATTATCGTATGGCATTGTGGGTAGTATAGCTAGGAGATCCGAAGATTGCCCGGGAGTCTTCAGCTCTTGTGCTTTTGTGGTGAACCAGACTTATTTTTTGGAGCTGAGAGAGCTCTGAAAGAGCTGAGACTGACCCTAAATCACCCAGCTGGTTTCATGTGGAGGAATGGGAAACTGAACCCAATTCTCTAGTTTAGAATCCGATGTTCTTAATCCCTAGAGCTAACTGGCTCTCACAAGACTGAGGTGCAGTTGATTAATGGAGAAGCTGCTTGGGGTTGCAGAGCCAGCCTGTCCTAAAGGGGGTTGCACTCCTCCAAAGGAACAGGCTCATAGCTTGGGGGTGCTACTAAATCCTGGCCTGTGGTTGGAGGCTCAGGTCTCTCTGTGGCATGTAGTACCTTTTATCAGTTCTGGCCAGTGACCCCGTGCTTGCCTGGTGCTTACTTTACTTAAGTGCCAGACTAAAACACATCTTTTTACCCAGGCTTTTAACTAGGGGTTTATTTGCTCTCCTTTACTGATAGCTTTACGCTCCTTGTGTTTTATACTGTGGTTTTTAATTTTAAGCTGCCTTGAGCAGGACTCAAATGAGAAGGCATGAAAATATTCTAAATAAATAAATATAAATTATTTTCACTAAGTTCTGTTATCATCAATTAATGCTTTCCTTTTTCAAAAGTGGATGTAAAATCATAGAACAAATATTTTATTTATTTAAAACATCCTTTTCTCCGGAAGCTCATGGTAGCTCACAAAATAGATTAAAAACACAAAATAAAATACTTTAAAAACATTAAAACTTACATTTAAAATCACAACTGAGGACTGCTAGGAAATTTAACCTAAATAAAACTGTCTTCAGCTGCCTCCTATTGATCGAAAGTGAGGGGGTCGATACACTTCCCTGGGGAGGTTCTTTCATAATTGTGGGGCTACACTGAAAAGGCCCTCTCTCATGTGCCCAGCAGGCAAGCTTCTTTGATGGTTGGGACCAGGGGCGTAGACTTTCTAAATCCCCGGGGGGGGCAGGGGCTCTCTCGTGCGCGCGCACGGGACCATGTCCCCGCCGCTCCTCCCCCCCCGGCCCCAGGGAGGCAGACCCGCGCAGTTGCGGCGGCGGCAGCAGCCAGCTGGCCGGCTGACTGCCGCCCACACGAAGCGCGGGACCATATCCCCACCGCCTCTCCCCCCCCCCGCCCCAGGGAGGCAGGAGGGCAGGCCGGGGGTGGGGGGGAAGGAGAGGCGGCGACGGCCAGCTGGCCGGCTGACTGGCCACTGGCGAGAGCTCCATTTTGCCGGGGGTGGCTGAGCCCCCCCTGGGAAATTTCGGGGGCGGCTCGAGCCCTCGAGCCCCCCCGTAGTTGACGCCCATGGTTGGGACAGTCAGAAGGGCCTTTCCCTGATATCTTATTTCCCAGGCAGGAACATATGGGAGAAGACGGTCCCTCAGATGCCCCAGTCCCAAGCCATGTAGGGCTTTATTCTGCAACAGGCTACTGATGATTAGAAAGAAGTTTAGAGCATTAATTCTTTCAGACTTTGCCATTAGTATATTACAAGTGGGGGACCTGCAAGGATTAAAACGTAAACACTGTGGCTATAAGAAGTTGCATTTTGAATGCTTCTGGGTATGTACCAAGTTCTGTGTGAATGTACTGTCCACTCTGGAACTTCTGTTTGGGTGCTGATTTGGTGTTTTGGTAGATCTGTACCAGTTGCCAAATTTACCTTGAAGTTTGAGTTTCACAACCCGTTTCTTTGTTTGACACCATCAAGAACTATGATGGGACTAATGCTTTCTTAACATCATTCTTAAGTGGCATGATCCTCTAGAAGTTCTGTCCAGCTCTAACAAGAATAGCTGTGGGCTTGTAACATCTCTCTCTCTTCCCTTTAGCATCTTGTTTGATGAAGAGTTCTGCAGAAATAACCAATTATTATTATACTTTTATTTAAATAATTCCAAAATTGCATGGCTTCTATTTTTTAATTTTTTTTCTCTGGACCAGCATGGTTGGCTGAAACCTTTTTCTTTCCTGTATTGTGTTGAAAGTAGCCTTAAGCTGCTATATGCACTGCAAGTTAAAGCGGCTGGCATGTAAAAATGTCCACTGACAGCACTTCAGAGAATGGATTGAGTACTGAGTCAGAGGGAATTTACTGAATTGTCAGCAGTGCTTCACACAGCTAGTGTTCCTTGAAGGGCTCCAATCGAAAGCCAGAGATCCATTCATTTTCTAAAGTCTGATGCGAAAGCAGCTTTAGATGTTATGGCTATAAGTCATACTACAAATATACACACATCTGCATGCAAAATATCCCCATCAGCTAAAAATGGATTTGGCTTTAATTGACATATGGAATTAAGAATATGCTTTGCTTTTTCTGCTTTGTGTTTTTGCAATATTAAATAATCCACAATGTTGCTTGTAACAAGCTTTTTAAATAAAAAAATTGTTCTTGAGGTCTGTCCTAGTCTTTCACTCTGTATGTTCACTTCTGTTAATTCCATCCACAAACTCTGCTATTGGAGAAGACAGTCCCCAAAGTGGCCCCACTGTACTTGAATTAACTGCTGCACTTAGAAAAATGGTATCATTAAAAAAAACACATAAAATAACATTTAATAATGTTTCATTTATTGATGCTTTAATATTTAGTGATTTTGTACCATATTTATTGTAAATAATTAATGAAGATAAATATAATCAAGGATAGCACCATTACTGTCAATACATACATAGAAATTAAAGCTGGATAGAAGAAAATATTTGTCAAGAAACTGGTCCCTTTAAGCAGTTTCTTGTTTAATTCAAACAATGGCTCAGGCTGAGTCCTAGAAAAGATGGAAGTTTCTTTCTCTGAAAACTTAGGTCAAGCTGCTTGTAGTTTCAGAGATTCAGATAAGGGAGATGGGAGGTACCCAGGTGCCAGTCATACCATTAGGCACGGCAGTTTCAAGGCCACAAGAATTGTGTGTGTGTGTGTGTGTTTACATTCCATCTTTAGTGCCTGGGCTCATGGGAGGGAGAAGACGTTTGTTTAATTGGACATGATGCAGCTGCAGGGCATTTGGTCTAACTGGCAAACCCATCTGATTGGTTGAATCACCTGGTTAGCAACATACCTAATTGGTCAAGTTACATCAGTTGCTATACATTTGATTGGTTAACTAGAATTAGGCCAATGCAAGTCGTTGAGCATATAGGGAAGAGCTTTCATTCTAGTGTTGCCCTGTGTCTGGATTACATTTGTGTTGAGGACACTTTTTGATTCTGGGTGGGTCATACTGACCGGAAACTTTGTTTTGCACTTGGGAACTCTATTGGACTGTTTTATGGGTAATATCTGGATCCTGAACCAATGCTTGTAAATGTGCTTAGTTTAGACTTATAGCTTTATTATGCTTATCCTCACTGTTCACTGCTCTTTTACTAACTATTCCTGCATAATTTTATAATAAAACACTTATATTTTATGTTGTTCTTGAATTCAAGTGGCGTCAATCTGAATCCAGTACTTTAGCACTCATTGGCTACAGCTACCAGATTAATTGTTTTGTGAAATTTGCCTTGTAAGCATTCTATATTGCAAAGGTGACTCTCTTGATCTTAGTTCCCGGAAGCCTAGAGGCTCTAAACCTAGGACTGTGAGGACAGGGGCTGATAGTAGTGCTACCCTGGAGTGTGAGGATTCACCCTTCAGCCTTTTTGCTTTTGTCTTGCTTGAGCTGCCTCCAGCAAGGGACCCAGGGTTTAGGGTCCCTTGACAATATTCAGTTGACATCTTGTTTACTAAATTATTAAAGAACACAATTAGCAGAATGTGCAGACTGAGGATTTGCAGGTCAGAAAAGGAAGAATAGAAGGCAAAGGAAAGCAAGAAAAAAAAAGGACATTGGGGCCAGATGTTTTTGTTATAAGCCGCCTGGAGAGGTGGCATATAAATTCTTGAGATAAATACAAACTGTGATTGACGCTTGGAGGCCTTCCCAGTGTTTTCAAAAGGGAACTTATAGCAGCTGTGTGGAGCCCTGATTCAGACTAGTGCTGCAATGCAGAGGGAGGGGGATTTAATTCTTCTTCCCATGTCATTCTACTGACTGACATTAACCCAGCCATTATTAGCCTTGGAAGAGAGAAAAGACAGGCATACTCTCTTTGCTTGGGTGATGGTTTGATAGGACATGGGGAAGACTGAATGGGGGAAGGGTTAAAAGCCTTTTCTCTTCATATGTTGTGGCTTCTATCCAACTTGGAGCTATGGCTGCAGTGCTAGGCAAAAAGTTCTCAAATCCCTCAGCATCTCATCTGCTTGGCCTTAATGTAGAGAAAAGGTAGGTGGAAAAGGTAGATTTCTGAAGGGAAATGTAGAGACTGGATATGAGGCAAGGGTGCATGGGAAGTAAGGATTGAAGTTGGTTGAAGTAGTAGTGGTAACAGTGAGTGCTCTTATTGAAGACTGTAGAGGTGTTGGATGAATTACTAAAAGGATGGTGATAGAGTGACTGAGGACAGAGAGTGAGTGCAGTAGACCAGTGGTTAGGCATTTGTTGCTGTGTCCCTTCTTTATTTGTATGGTTTCCTATTTTACTGTTGTGGTAAAATATATGGGTTATAACACATTACATATGCCACTTGTTGCATCCAAAGGAATGTATCTTGCAGTATTTGATTTTTTTCTCAGAAACAGGTAAGTAGTGTTTTTGATCCTGTTTGTAATATGAATCGTGTAACTTCACCACTTTTTTGGGAAGGGTGTCTGAAGAACTGAATCAAACTGAGATGACTAGAGATGAAGTTCTAGAACTATTAGGCAAACTGAAATAGAAGTCTCCAGGTAGGTGGCATATTCTTGAGTGTTCTTTAGCTCAGATCTGAAATTGTTGATTTACTAGCTAGTAAATGTACTTTCACTAACATTGACCTCCATACTGCAGTACTGGAAAGTAGCAAACATTGCACCATTAAAAAAAAGGGGGTCTAGAGGGGATCTATGGAATTACAGGCCATCTGTTCCAGGTAAATTAATAGAAACTGTTATTAGAGAGAGAATAATTAAATGCATGAATAAACAAAGCCTGCTGAGAGAAAATCAACATGTTTGTGCAAAGAGAAGTCTCCCCTCATCAGCCTTTTAATGTTCTTTGAGAAGGTTAAGAAACACGTAGATAAGGGGGATCCAATAGATAAGATATACTTGGATTTTCAAAAGGCTTTTGATGAAGTAGTTCACCCAAGACTCTTGAGCAAGCTTAGAAGTCATGGGATTAGAGGTTCTCTTGTGGATTAAAAATTGATTAAATTACAAGAAACCAAGAGTAGGAATACATGGACTGTTCTCACAGTGGTGTCCCACAAGGATCAGGTATTTGGAATGGTGCTATTTAATCTGTTCATAAATGATCTGGAATTTAGCACTGCAGTAGCTAAATTTGCAGATGATGTCCAAATTATTCAGGATAGTGAAAACCAAGGTGGATTGTGAAGAACTCTAGCAGGATCTCTTTTAATTGGGTAACAGTGTTGTTAAGGAAGTTCGATGTAGGCAAGTGTAAAGTGATGCACACAAACCAAACATGCTGATTTTAAACATTCTTCAGTGGGACTGAATCTAAACTGAGGGAGAAAGAGTTCTTAGTGCTATAGTGGATAGCTCAATGAAAATATTGACTCAGTGTGTGGCAGTGGTGTTAAAAACAAACTCCATCCTGGAGACTATTAGCAAATGGAGTTAAAATAAAATGGTTAATATTGTAATGCCCTATTATAGATTTCTGCTGAGGCCTCATCTGGAGTACTGCATGCAGGTCTGGGCACTGTATCTCAAAAAGGATATCGCAGAGCTGGGAAAAAGTACAGAAAAGGGAAAGACAATTAAGAGCACCTTTCTAATGAGGACTATGTTTGTGTTTAGTGACTGAGTACAGAATGTGCTTTTAAAATTTGGAAATTGCTTTGGGCCTGGTGACTGGTCACTAGAAGTTTTTATCTATCTGCGAAGATACTGGTGTGTCTGCAAGCAAAAAGTGTGTGTGGCGGGGAGGAGAGAATTGTACTTAACCAGATATGTATGCTGGTTCTGTGTTTTTTCTGCATGGGGACAAGGCATTAAAATGTGTGAATTATCAGTGGTTTAGCTTTAGTGTCTTTGCTAACATGTAGGTGCGTTTGTTGCTAAAATCTGCATCCATCCTCCACCATGGTGCAAGTGGCACGTGTGCAGTTGGGTATGTTGCACTCACTATTCCTAGCAGGACGTACAGTTGCGTGCTACCAAGACTATGGTTTGTGAATGGTCTGGCCAAATCAATACTGTGGTGAGGGTAGATTCTGTGCAAAGGTATTCTTAAATAAGAGGTCCCCACAGAGCTCAGAAGGAAATGTATTGGAATTTTCAGTGCCATGAGGGGAGCATGATTGTCCACTAGGTGTTCATTAGCCTTCTAGGTTCTTAGACTGTATCTTTATCTGGTGGACATCTTGCTTAGTATAGAACTTCTGCCCATTTCTTGTAGGCAGTAAAGTAGGCTTGTAGATGTGATGTAGAAGAGTATTTAAAGTGACACAGAGCTTTTTCTTTTTGCTGCAACACACTAATATGTATCCTTTTCTAGAATTTGTTAGCTACTGCGTATTGCAGTGAATGTTCTCAAGATATGGTAAATATTGACATTCATATGGATTCTGTTTAACTTTATAAATGCAATGAAAGATTTCTTTCTAATTTTCCAGATATGCACAAGTAAATGCTGATAGTCACATTTAGGTGAGCATCAGAATTGACTGATATATTGCTGAGTTTTTGGAAAGGCAAACAATTTGGGTGGTATTGTCGACACTTGTACGTATATATGTCTGAAGTTTAACATTTAACAAATATGTCTGAAATTTAACAGAATTTAACATCCTCTCTCTCTCTCTCTCCTGAAAATGGTAGCTCTTTAATGAAGTCACAGTGGAGATAATCTGGACTGCCCTGACAAGATCCAGACAATTTGACAACAGAATCATTGTGTTTTAACCATTTCCTTTAACCATCATGTATGCCATGAACCATCACCAGTCGTTTGTGTTGGTGGGTGGAGTGGAGATATCACTGGCACTATATGAACTGTACTTCAAGCTGGTTCTAAATGTGTCAGTGTCTTGATCTCTAGGAATCAGTGCAGATGTAGATACTCTGTCCTGATCATGGTTAAGGAGCTAGAAGTGGACTGTGGGATCATGCACTTTTTCTCTCCCCTCTTGTGTGCAGATTACCCTACCCACACAAGGGATGTAGTGAGGCTAACAATAAGCAAGGTTAAATGCTCCCTAGGTTTACTGAAAATTAGGATTTGCAGCCAGTTTTAACCATGGTAAAATTAATTGCCAATACTCATGCTTGGGATCTGAATGACTGATTTGAAGTTGGGAAGGAATTGGCCACCAAGTCCAATTTGGCATAGTTTTGCTTTCCCATTTAGAGTTTAGTATTCCATTTGGATCATTCCATTTGGATCTCTCAGGGCTATTTTTGGGCAGGAATGCACAGGAATGGAGTTTTGGCTGGCTTCCGAGTTGACCACGCCTACAGCCTCCCCCTCTCAGGTTCCCCAGGCACCTTGCAAGCTGCGGGGCACCTGGGGAAGCCAAGCCGATACAGGAAGCTGCAGGGCACCTGGGGAAACAGATACTAGGGGGGAGCTGTGCTGCCAGGGATGTGGCCTAATATGCTAATGAGTTTCTGCTGTTGGGTGTGTCCTATTATGCTAATGAGTTCCTGCTGGGCTTTTTCTACAAAAAAAAGCTCTGGGATCTCTTGAGTTATTTGCACTACAAGTACCTTCTATGTAACATTTTCTCTCTACTTGTGAAACACTGTAATCTGCATTTGTGAGGAACTGTGCTTTGAAAGCTCATAAGTACTGTATAAACATGTGATGGATTGTGAAGGGTTAATGCCTCACAGAGCCAGAGAACCTTGAGTGACAGGCTGCTCAGATGGGTTTCACTGGATAGAGTCAGTTGAGAAGAAAGAGATGGGAACTGACTGTTGAAGAGAATTCAGTTTAACATTGAACAGGGGACTGGGAAGGTGGCAAAGAGGAATGGGAGGATTGCTGAAGAACCCCATTCAGTCCAGAAAAAGGGACAGAGCTTCTAGTTTAGAGAAGAAATTCCCTGCCTAGTTGGAATTCCCTGCCTAGTCTAAAGAGTGGCGTGATCCCTGGTTTGTTTAGAGAAGGAATTTGGGTACTTGGTATCCTTGCCTTCTGAAACTTGAGGAGTCAGTTAAACTTAAGATCTTATACTGGAGTGTTTAGCAGACACTGAAAATAAAACTTCTCATCTCAAAGATTCTTTATGAAAAGCTTAAATCTCTGACTTGCTGGAAACATATTAACTGGAGTTTGTGAAATTACTAAGTTACCTCAGAGTTATTACTAATTCACCTCAGACATTTTAACCCTGATTTCACCTGCTCTTTCCCCTCTATGTTGAATCAAATATGTTGTTTATTTTTGAACTTGTGTGCCATTTTCAGAAGTATAAGTTTAGGAAGTGATCTTGTCTCTTCCCTTAAGTCCCTGATCTGAGCTAGCATCACAATATAATAACGTGACAGGCTGGGACAACCATAGTCCTTCAAATAAGAAGAAAATAGATAAAGGGAATGTTCAGTCAGAAAGGGAAAGAAAAAACAGAGGGAAATTCCTGCATGTGAGGGAGGGAAGAGGGTGAGACTGCCATAGCATTACATTAGGTTCTGGTCAAGACTGTGCATCTGTGGAAGATGAATTTATGACTGGGATTAGATGACCTTTTATCTCTTCCAGCTCTGATTGTATGGATTATATTTTATAGAAGAAATAGCCTTAGTAAGTAGCAGCTAAACAGCAGAGTGTATACTATCTTCTATGATGACTGGTAGTTAGAGTTGCCATGTCCCCTTGTTGCTCCAGTGGGGGGATTTGGGGGAGTTGCAGGATGTCCCCAACATTATGATGTCACCCAGAAGTGATGTCACCATGCAGGGGATGCTCTGGTTTAAGGACAAAACTTTACGGTAAACCCAGCTTAAAACCATAGAGTTTTGCTCTTAAACCAGAGTGTCCCTATGCGAAGTCCATGATATGATGTCATCATATTGGGGAAGTCACGTGGGAATGTGGCTGTTTGGGGGTGGGATTTCACCCACCAGCCAGCAGGCCAGCAGTGGGGAAAAGCTCTGAAATCCAGGGGAACCTCCACCCCAACCTGGGGACTGGCAAGCCTAATGGTAATTTTTTGTTCAAGTCCTAGGATATTTCTTGCTCACTTCCCCTCTGGTCTCTTCCCATGCACTAATTTATTTTCTTTTTCCTATACATGTTCTTTCTAGCCTGTACAAATATCTGCAATCCTTTAACAGGAATTTTACCCATCTGTTTGACACTATCTTCTCAATTTCTTCCATTTCTGACACAGTTAAAATATCAAAACCAACAGCTTTGTTTATGGAAGAAAGTTAATAAAGGAATATCATTGCAAAAGCATTGCATATCAATAACCTGCAATGATATGAAAATCTTGAAAAAAATTAGTGTTCCATGTGATGAGGAGAAAGCAGTACATCTGTACACTTGTATACACTTGTATACATGTGTTTTCGAATAAACTTGTGTAGGTTAGGGCTGCCACAGTGTAACTTTTAGTGATCTGTTCATTCCCCCTGGAATGCTGGGAAGAAGGGGCTAATGTCAAGATTAAACTAGCATTTTATGCTAAGTTTTAACAATAAAATACAATACAATCTAAATTAATATTTAGTATTTACAAACCATAGATAACATAATGAAGATTTTTTTCTCAGTAAAGTTCAAGTGATGAGGTAAGGCAAAAATTTAAATTAAGTGAATCCTAATGTAGAACCACCACCAGGAAATGCTTTTTCCTAAAATAGACTATTCTCTGTTAAGATATTTAGGGCAGACGTTACAGTTAAAACCAACAAAAACAAAAAACAGCACTGCTTCTGTTTTCACTGTATTGTCTTTGTTTGCTGCCCTGCCTGTAAGAATACCAGTGTTGTATTTATGTACATTTGTCCAAAATCTGGAGTGTTTCATTTACAGTTCATATTAAAAAGCCATAAAAGATAAATTGAGAAATCATAATGAAATAAGAAATATTGCACAACAATCTTAGAGCAACCGTATCTTTTACTTCTAGTGGAAATCAGCTAAAGGAAAGGCAATAAAAATTTAAGCAGAAAATAATAATTTTGCCCTGTAGAAAATACAACCATTGGCTTCATTCGCATGTCACAACAAACTGTAATTAAACTGAAATCGGACACAAACACAGCTTGTTGCCCTGCTTCCTTACTCCCTTTGATCCTCCTCCTTGTTTATGAAGCATTATTGAAACTTCCTGTTTTGATTAAGTTCCAGTGTGCTATGATGTCCAAATGAGGTATCTTGACAAATTAGAGTCTATTTCCTCCATACAAACCAGGATTCTAAATCTTAGTTAAATCTTACTTAAATCCCATACTTGTGGTGAGTAAACGTATTTCAGGTTGCTGAGGTGCCTATATTCAGACTTTTTGGCAAACTGGAGCTCAGTCAGACCAGAAAGTTTTCAACAAAGCTCCATGCAAGAAAGGAGCAGGTAGGTGGGAGAAAATGTATGAGTATGACACAGTTGGTGTTCATGCCTGATCACAATTTAATTACAACACGTGGTGGAGAAGGGGCCATGGTTCAGTTGCAGAGCATCTGCTTTGCATGCAGAAAGTACCAGATTAAAACCCAGGCATCTCCAGATAAAAAAAGAATCAAGTAGTAGATGGCGAGAAAGAGGTTTGTGTAAGACCGTGGAGAGCTATTGGTTATTTAGAGTGACCTTGATACTGACCTTGATAAACAAAAGGCCTGACTTTGGTATAAAGCAGCTACATGCATTAGAGTGGAGCATGAATTTGGTGGCGCCATTTTTAAACTTGGAGAAAAGATTTCTTGGGCAACTGGGGAAATTTGGTTTTCTGAGTAGCCAGATGACAACTCAGGCACTGATTCTTCTAGCTGTCAAACCAAAAATCTGACTTGTTTATTGCCCAATATGGTTAGTGGATAATCTGATACTTGAAGAGCCCTTGTACTAGGATATCATTTTTCTCTTTATCATAATCTATCAAGAACTAAATGCCATTGTTAGCCGAATTGCTCTGGTTTTAAGATTAGCATCTGGCAAATAACCGGGTTACAGCCAACTATACCAAGGTCCCGCCCCTTCCAGGAGTTCCCAGAAAATAGGCACTGAAGCATAGGTCAGTTTAAATGATGTTTACTGTAAAATGTTCTCAAGCATACAAAAACAGAATCACATACACAAACACACAGCTCCTAAGAAAGTTCAGGTAGAGAAATAGCACTTTTGCATGAGCAGGAGAAACGTTGGGTGGGAGATACTTTACCTGTCCTGGAGATGGTTGTCCGTTCCAAAAGAAGAATAGAGGGGTTGAAAAGGAAATAGGGAGCGTGCTCTGAACTGGCAGAAACATGCTTTTCTCTGTCTTCACAGACCAGAGATCAAAGATGGAGGAAGGGTATTGGGATAGCAAGCTGGACTCAAGAGGGGTAAAAGCAGATAGGGGTCGTGGAAGCTCAAGAGACTGGCCGCATGGTATGCAACCTCTTTTATTAGGTGATTTTGGGGGCGGGCAGCGCTGACCACATCCCACTAACACACCTTCCAGGTAGTCCATCCCTACAAACCCTACCTCTGGTTAAAGGAAAAATAGGGGATGCAGAGGGGTGGTCAATATTGCAACACTAGGGGCTAGACAGGAACTGACACCTGGGCAAGCTTGCGATGAGTCACCGAGCCATCCTATTGTCTCTTGATGGCCCTAGCTCAGCCAGTTGATGGGTGAGGATTAGTTGCCAAGCAACCTCATTCACAGTCCAAAGTTCAGCATCTCTCTGGAATGTGTGGAATCCCACAGGTATGTTGGGGGGGGATTGCACAGCATGAGTTGACAGGGGAACCCTTTTGCAATGGGATTCTTGTCTCCATCTTTGTGTGAACCGTGGCAGGTGTGTGCTTCTTGGAATAGACTGGAACCTCTTACTGCAGTGAAGAGGGCATGTAATCCTTCAAAGCATAATAACCCTAAATTCAAATTTATGAACATTAAAAGTCCATAAGAGCACATGATGTGTCTTGCTAAGCAACACCATGTGTCACAGTAGCATCTGATCATTTAAAGATGTCTCATCCCCTAGGTGTGATGGAATGGAGCTCAGTCCCTAATGATCTCAACAGGGTATAATGACACAGAGTCCACCATTTTCTCCAGGGGAAGATCTCTGCCATCTGAAGAGCAGTTGTAATTTAGTGTGATCTCCATCCCTCCCCTGGAGATTGGCAACAATAGGTCTAGCAGATCCTGCTTACCGGCTTGTAATAAACTGGTACAGTGACAGCTGTTTCAGACAGCCTGTCCCCTACCATTTTGGAGCTGTCTTTGGAGCGGTTTGCCATTTCAGACTGCCATTTTTTTTTCAAGCCTCTTCACCACATAGACACACAGACACAAACACCTAGGATAGCCAACCTCCAGGTGGAGCCTGAAGATCGCCAGGTATCACAATTGAACTCCAGACAACAGATCCTCCCGCCTCCCTTGGAGAAAATGACTGCTTTGGAGGGTGGCCTCTATGGCATTCTGTTCAGCTGGCCTCAGTGAGTTTTCTCCCAAAGGCCAACATAGGTGTGGATAGGGGCTTTCAGAGCAAGCTTGGTTGCCTAGCAATGGGCACTGAGGGGATAGTTGCTGGCTCTGATGATGGAATAGGGTTCCCAACCTCCAGGTGGGGCCTGGGGATCTCCTGCTTTTACAATGGATCTCCAGCTGACAGAGATCAGCTCACCTGTAGAATATGGCTGCTTTGGAGGGTGGACTCTATGGCATTGTACCATGCTGAGGCCTCTCCTCTCCCCTCCCCAAACCCCACCCTCTCCTGGATCCACCCCCAAAGTATCCAGGGATTTTCCAACCTAGACCTGGCAACCCTATGATGGAAATACCTGAAGATTTGGGGCGTGGATCCTTTGGTGGGCAGCATTTTTTTTGGGGGGGGGAATGGAAGGACTCAGCAAGCTATAATGCCATAAGGTCTACCCTCCAAAGCAGCCGTTTTCTCCAGGGGAACTGATCTCTGTCATCTGGAGATCAATTGTAACAGCAGGAGATCTCCAGGACCCACCTGGAGATTGGCAACCCTAGGGGGAAGTCAGCCACACTGCAGGGGGTTGAAAGGAATGGTTTGATGGTTGCTGGCCCACCTCATTAGCCAGCCAGCCGGCCAGCCATGGTGGAGCTAAGCAGGAGAAATTGCCTGAGGAATTTCACATAGCCAATATGTTCCGTTTCAGGAACTCTTCAGTAACAGTTTCTGTCAGGCATTTTGCACAGAACCGTATTAGTACTGGATCTCTAATGGAACATATTGGCCCTTTCACACAGAAACGTGCCTCTCCCATTGGGGAAGTGTTCCTTACCGGTTTATCTTGAAACCTTCTCCCAAGCGTTCTTCAGTTCTTTGTACCGGTCCTGAAGCGCTGCTGTGTGAAATGCCCCCTGTTTCTGACAGTTTATTCTGACAGTTTATTCTGGGTATGCTGGCAGTGTGCAGTGGAGGGGGTTATGCTGATAGTCCATTGTCTTTTCACTGACAGAGGCAGGTCACTGAGGGGACAGTTAGACCCACCTGGCAGTGGGCGGAGGAGAAGAGTGGACCCAGCACCCATTCGGTCCTTCCCTTTCGCTGGCTCCCTCCAGACTGAGGCTGGGACGCTGGCCGGTGGCTCTGTGGGCAGGACTGAGGCAAAGTAAGGAGAGAATGCAGCCACTCTAAAGGGACCCCCTTTTGAGTGGCAGTCCGTCCAGCCTAGTGATTTTGGCGCCCCATGGAATCTTGCCCCTTGGAATCTTGAGAACAGCTTTATATAATAGGAAAGATTCTAGTTCTAGTTATTAATGATGTGTTTTTGTTGGTTATAATGGTTTTTAAGATGTGATTTCATTACATATGTTGAAATTTGTTAGCCCCTTTGGTGGCCCTTAATGAGAGTATAAAGGCAGCGTACAAGTTTTGTAAGATAAATGAACAATAAAATAAATCAAACAGTAGTCAGAGCCAGCAGATAACACCACCATCACTCTCCTTATGGACAGCTGCCCAGCAAACATCCATACCTATCTCAGCCCTCCATTCACATATTCTCTTAGATGATCCTCAGATGCTTTCCAGAACAGTTCTGTTTTCCAGGCCCATCATACTTTCTACCAAGTGGGTGTCTTCCTTACTTCCTCCTGAGTCTATTGCAAAACAACAGTGGCAGCTACTGAAAAAGCAGTAGTTTATCCATGTGTTAATGGGAGGGGGGACCAGATATAAGGCCTTGTTGTGTCAGTGGAGTTGTTACAGAGGCTCACACCAAGAGAAATGGTTCTTTAAGTAGGTCTCTGGTCATGAAGGGCTTTAAAAGTAAGCACTAGAACCTTGAGTTGGATATGGAAACAAATGGGCAACCAATGGAGATATCACAAAAAGAGGAGTAATATGCTCCTTGTCAGGGTCCATGCTGTTTGTAGCATGATGCTTTGATGGGAAAAAGCAAGCAGCAATAGAAAACTCATTTCTTTCTAAATGATCCTGTAGATTTCACAGAAGCAGCAAGAAGGAAAACAATTTCATAGTATATAGATAAGATATCCAGAATATCAAAATGAGTATGTAAATATACACATTTCAACCATTTAAGCAAGGACTATCAAGTGATATATCAATAAATATTACCAATATTGTGGTACCCATTAGTATGGGCAAACCTCAGAAGGAGAGATGCTGATTTATCATGTTCACTTCAGTGTCTGCTTTACTTCAGTTAGTTCAGTTCATAGTCCATGTATAGGAGGAGTACCTCAAAAACACTTTAAGTTTTGAGTTAATTTATCAGAAAGTCATAATAATATCTGCTCAAAGCTCCCAAGGGAGCTAGCTATCTCACAATCACAAACTATTTATGGAGTGCACACAGTATATGATTGTTATGTATTATGGGATGTGGAAGCTCGCCTTGAGATTGCACATACTCACTGATGGACCAATCCTCCATGTATTTGTCTAATCTCCTTTAAAAGGCAATTAATTCTTTATACTATATAGTATATCATCCTTTTTAATAGAGGATGGATTGTGTAAATGGAGCCAGTGAATATTTTCAGTTCTGCTTGCACCAAGACAGGGCATTAAGAGCTCAAGGCACATGCTTGCCATACCTGTTATACTAGGGTCATAGCTGAATGAGTCCTATGTTCAGAACTATTTTTAATTGTAAAAAGAAATTTTTTTTGTCGGTACTCATATATAAGACTGACAATTCTGCCCTGCTTCTGCAAATCCCCTATAGGCTGTTCCTGAAGGTTTAGTCTCTCTTTCTCTGGTTGAGTGGGGTGGGCTGTTGCATGAAGATCAGGACTTGGGAGAGCCTCAAAGAAAGATGCTGGACTGATACTCAGTGCTGATGAGTACTGTCACAAAAAAAGCCCTGCCTGTATTTGCGAATATGTAGAGAACTGGCATCTCCAAGAAGATGGCAGAAGAACAGCACAGGTCATTAAAAAAGGAAGATGAAAGACAGGAAATGTAATTGTAGAAGTTACTAGAGCAAATCAGGAAAAAAGGCAATTTTGCAGTTAGTTGAGTATGTTTGTAGGATTAATGCACATAACTGACAGGTCAATGTCCTCCATAACTTAAGCATATGTTAAGCACAAACAATGGTATTCCAGTATAGCTCCTTCTTTTGATAAAGGTAAGCAATTCAGTAGGCAGACCTTGAGTTAGGGCCTTACCAAATATGATCTGGGAGTTCCATGGTTGGCTCGGCCATGACACGTGGAAATGATTCTAATTTCCTCCCTCTAATTACCCCACTGGCTAAAAAATAAGGTATAATATCAAAGAAGTGTAAGAATAAATACAACAAAGAAAGAATAATAAATCAAGCAGTGGTCACCTAATAAATCAAGCAGTTTGATTCCCCACGCCTCCACTTGCAGCTGCTGGATGACCTTGGGCAAGCCATAGTTCTGTCAGAGCTGTTTTTGAAAGAGCAGTTCTTGAAAGAATGCTCTCAGCCCCACCTACCTCACAGGGTGTCTGTTCTGGGGAGGGGAAGGGAAAAGAGCTTGTAAGCCAGTCTAAGACTCCGATTAAAGGGCGGGGTATAAATCCAATCTTTTCTGCCTCTAAAATCAGAAGCAGTACCAAAATGAAGCATTAAAAACCTTGAAGAGTAATATTTGAATCTAGCATTTGAAAAGTGTATAATGGCGGTGGTTGTGGAAAGTGCCATCAAGGCTGACTTATGGTGACCTTGTGGGGTTTTCAAGGCAACAGACATTCAGAGGTGGTTTGTCATTGGCTGACTCTGTGTCATGACCCTGGTATTCCTTGAAAGTCTCCCATCCAAGTACTTGCCAGGGCCAACTCCAGTTAGATTCCAAGATCTGATGAGATTGGGCTAACCTGGGCTATCTGAAATCTTTATGTGGATATCACTTAATGGGGGTGTGGGGAGGAGAATCTAGGATTGCCAACCTCCAGGCAGCACTAGGAGATCTCCTACTGTTACAACCAAGATCAGTTCCCCTGGAGAAAACATTTGCTTTGGTGGATGGACTCTATGGCATTATAACTTGATAAGGTCTGTCCCCTTGCCAAATCTCCCCCTCCCCAGGCTCCCCCCCAAATCTCCAGGTATATCCCAACCCACAGCTGGCAACCCCTAGGGACAGCCACTGCTGAAAATGCCACTCTGGCTGCTGCTTGCTTAATTTCTGAATGCAGAGGCACCCAGAGGAGGGCCTCTGAGGCAGATCGAGGACTGAGCGTGTTTGTAGTGGATAACTGGTTCTGTATGTTCAGGTTTTCAGATTATGACTGTAGTTACCACATGATACTGTAACTGTATGGACCCTTAATTCTTTGCAGCAGTTAAGAAGGGCAAAGCAAAGCTATAAATAATTAAATGATGCTTTCTCCATGGCACTTATGTACTTGCAGACTTGTTCTTTCTAGGCAAAATACTTTCTATATTTAGGCATTCTTTATCTGCTTCTTTTTGAGAATAGAGTTAACTTTTTCTCCAAAGTGTGTTCCAGAACTGTATTGATCACTCTGCCCTAACACTCTGTTTATATATCATGCTGTCATTTTTACATATTTTATCCTTACTTTAAATTAGAAGCTCAGAGGCAGCAGAAGTAAGTATAGCATACAGAATCATTATCTAAATAAGATAAAATCCTAAATAATAAGAAACTGTGCATTCACGTTTTTTAACTAATATTTAACTGTATTTTAATTTTCAGATCTTCTGTCTGGAGAAGTCATTTTAAGGCGTTTGGAAGTCGTCTGGAAGAATGCTGTGAAACTGCTTGCCAACAGTAACACGTGGAACTAGAAGTTAAATATCCCACTTAAGTGTGATTAATTTCTTATTAAGTAGTACCTCACATTAGAATAAAAATGTATGGAAGTGCAAGAACAATCAGTAATTTGGATGGCAGTCCTGCCAGATCTCCTCGCTTGCCAAGATCTCCTCGTCTGGGCCACAGGCGAACAAGTAGTGGGGGAGGTGGGGGGACAGGTAAGACCTTATCTATGGAGAACATCCAGTCACTTAATGCTGCCTATGCAACATCTGGACCAATGTACCTGAGTGATCATGAAGGTGTGGCATCAACTACTTTCCCAAAGGGCACAATGACTCTCGGAAGGGCTACAAATCGAGCTGTGTACGGTGGTCGAGTTACAGCCATGGGAAGCAGTCCTAATATTGCTTCTGCTGGTCTTTCCCATTCGGATCTCCTTTCTTATACTGATCAGCATGGGGGGTTGACAACATCTTCACATCATCACCATCATCAGATCCCTTCTATGCTGAGACAGATAAGGGACAGCACCATGCTTGATCTACAAGCTCAGCTTAAGGAGTTGCAGAGAGAGAACGATCTTCTAAGGAAGGAACTGGACATCAAGGACAGCAAGCTTGGCTCTTCCATGAACAGCATCAAGACCTTCTGGAGTCCTGAGCTTAAGAAGGAAAGAGTCTTGCGGAAAGAAGAAGCAGCCAGAATGTCTGTTTTGAAAGAGCAGATGCGAGTTTCTCATGAGGAAAACCAGGTAAGCAATTGTAAATAAAGAAATGTTGCGCAGATTCTTGCTTTACTTTATATATAGTGATGATCAACTGGTAATATGTTTTTGACTTCGTAACAGAATGATTTTTTGTCTGTATTGGCGGTCCTTGTCTGCTAAATAGGAAGAGCTGAAATAAGCGGCAAGTAACTTTTTCATATAACAGTCTTCTGCATTAATGTTGCAGGCAGTAGTTGCTGATCAAGTCCCCTTTTACTTTTGCAAAAGTAATTTAAATATACTCAGCAGACTTTACTATGTAAACATGCTGTATCCTTTACTGTTTTGAGAACATACCAGTATTCAGTGGTAGATGCTACCTGGGTTAGGGCTTAGTTGCTCAAACAACCCTTAGTGTGCAGAGCCAGCTATTACACCCCTATGTCTAACGTGATTTCTGTGACATTTTAAAACACTATGGCCAGCTGTGGAAAGAATTCTTTGGGAAGTTTATGGTAGTACCCATTTTCCTTAAAGATGCCCATTTGAAGAATAGCTACTACTAACTTCTCCATGATTTATAGGCATACAGATAACTGTAATTGAAAGAAGTCATATATACATATGCAGTTTCAAGCAATATGGATTAGTCAGTAGGAGGGTTGAGATTCCAAATTCCAAATTTCCACTAGGGTCCATGTAATTCTGGATGATTCTCAGCTCTGTATGTGCACTGTTTGTGTTAAACCATCTGTCAGGTAATGAAAATATACTCTTCACCCTTGGACATTCTCACTTTAGACATATCCTAGAGAAGATAAAAAGTTGTGATTGCCGATGTTTCCTGGGATTGCAGTTACATTAATTTAGTTTTCTTACTGCATATGATATAGCTCTTCTTTTGCAACTGTAGGGTTACATTAGTAATTACATTGCTATTCCATCACCTAGAAACCTACTGGTATGAAGCCTGTGGTGGTAGAGCAGGACTGATGTATTTCTGCTATTAGTCTTCAAATTGCCCCACCTGTTTAATCTGTTCATTGATTGTTCTATGTAAGGTACTGTTAGTCTGATGCATTTCTGTCAGTAAAAGAGTACTCTGCATTTCAACTAGGTTTTGTTTTTCTTATGATGGCTTCTGGTCTATGGCATTAGAATGGCAATAATCTAAGAATTCATTAAACTCAAAAGGTATAAGAAAATGAAGCCTGGGAAAATCATCTGGACTGCTACTGGAAAATTCAGATGACCATAGCATGTAGTAATTTTATTAGCAGAAGAGGAAGTGGAACTACTACCTTACATGAAACACTGGATAACTTTACACTGGTAGTTGCTCTGTCAAATTCCCTATACACAAATGAACTTTTGGCTTGCTCATGTTTGCATGGGGAAAATGGCATGTGAAAATGAATTAAGTGCATACTCAGTTATGGATGATTGTTGAGATTTTCAAGATCATGGCAGCTCCAGAAAGGACAATCTTGTGTAACTGGGGTACATATCTACTTCTATTTCTTACTTCCTTAATTTGTATTGATGTCATTTTAAACCCACCTTTATCTAACAAGATTCCATTTTTTTAAAAAAAATCTATTTTATTGTCATTTTCAATTTTCAAAACTGTACAGATAGGCTAGGCAGCAGAGATTCCAATTTTCATTAACAATGACCGATCAGTAGAACAGCTTCAGTGAACCATGTCAGGAGCAATGGTCCAATAGGTATAAGGTTCTAAACCATGAAGGGATTTATATAAAATAACAAAAACTGGGTTGAATTGAACCTAGAACCAACTTAAGTGCTTGTTGCACCATTCTTAATCATTACATTAGAGTCCCAACAGCAACCAGCTGATGAATTCTACTCCAGTTAATGTTCCTGTGAATTCAAGCAAGTAAGAATCCAAGGAAATACTTATATAGGTAGTGGAATGTCACCACTATAATCTGTGAACCGGCCCAAGGGTGTTATAGTAACAGTTCCATTCTACTTTATATTAGACAGGCCTGTACTAGTGTAGAGCAGAATGGAACTATTACTGTGGCACCTTGGATTCAAGTATAGTGTCCAATTCTGTGAGAACAATGTAGACAAATTGAAAGAGGTGTAGAGGAGGGCAATAAAAATTGTCAGCCATAAGTTCCTTTTGTTCCACAGCTGGCAGTTCCTTTAGTTTGTTGGCTACTTGTTCTCCTCTATTAATAACATGCATATGTGTCAAATATGGACGGGTTTGGGGAATTTTCAGTTTACAAAAGGAGACTGCAGCTAATTCCAGCCTCCTGTCGTTCATCAGTTCATACCAGGGTTGATCAGGACCTGTACAGTTGCTGAGGTAATGCAACCTTATTTCTTCTTTTGCAGAACAGATAGATTGCTACACAGGCCTTAGAGGCTAACAAGATTTATTGATTACGAAGAACAGGGAACAGACCAAAACATGACAGAGAGCAGCAATCCATATCTCACTCTAGACACAGCCCTCTTTGCCCTGAGGGCACACACGCCAAAGAGCCCACTCACCCTCCCGATATTTTACTTCAGGATTCCATTCTCACAAACAGAAATCTTGCCTATACATTGATTGCCTTGGGGGGTGGGGGGTGGGGGCGGGAATCAAGCAGCAGAGTGCTTCTGCCTACACTTGGGCTGTAAACCAGATTAAATACCCATGATTTTAGTTTTCCACCTCTTGTTGGCCATTGTTCAGGGTTGTTCCGGAGATGGGCGGTTCTACTCCTTTAGGCATTCATGAGGAGTGGTATTCTCCTGGAGTGTCTCCCTGACACCTAACATATCTCAACCGTAGAGGCTAAGCTGCCCTGTCTCTGCTACATCCCTCCCCTGGTATTGCCTGGTGCCAGGAGAAGGGCCCTATCAAAAATATGTATGGATATGTCTACTCCCTATGTTCCCTTTTACCTAAACATGCCTACATCCTAGATAAGGAATGCTTGTAGCTAAGGGATTGTGTCTGTTGACACTGAAGCAAGCATATAACACAGAGAGAATACAGAAAGAGTAGAGCAAATGATCAAAAGATGGTTGTACTTTGGTTCAGTACTCTGCCTCAGTTCAGAAATCCCAAGCTGAGGTTGTTGCTAACATGTGGGAATTCACAAATTAATGTAAAACAAAATTTAATATAACCATATGCATCACTGCATCAAGATTCTTTTTATGTGGCATATTTCTACTATACAGTTTAAAGCACTGTTTCTTTCCCTGGACTTAAGGAATGGGACACATGTTGTGTAGTTTTTATACTAGTTCTCCAACCTAGCAGGTAAATTGTGTCCTCTTTCTTTATTTGAAAAAGCTTTAAGTGGTTTGGCTGCATAGGAGGAAGTATGGTATTTTGGTAAAGATGTGAACAGTCCTGAGGCAAGACAAAAGAGGAACAGATGTTTGGAGTAACTCAGTTCAATGACCTGTGAAATCTAAAGTTTGTTTGGAGCAAAGACTAGCTCTTGAGGGTGGATGTACTGTATCATTTTTAGAACTTCAAGTCAGATCACAAAGATTCAGAATTTTATTCTTACTAACACAAGAAGATTATCTCTGATCCAGTACCATGTTTTTCTGGGCAGAAGGGTGGGGTAGGTGGCCTTGCTGGTGGTAGTGATAGTTTACTGTCCAATCAGCTAAGTTTTCTGCTCTCACCCAATCCCCTTTGAACTCTTGAATCTAGCCTTCCTCCAAGGAGCTTAGGGGGACATACATGGCTCTTCCTTCATTTTATTCTCACAGTGAGCTGTCACAGTGAGTTTCTTGACAAGTGTTAGCCAAATTGCTCTATTTGCTTTAATAAAAGGTTGGGGAATTATGATATTAATGTGCAATTGGCATAACTACAGGATCATGGCTTTTGTATACCAGGGTCCCACCTTATCCAGGTCACAGCAATAGACACAAAGACTAGATTACAAAAAACAGTGATTCTTTACTGAAGGATTCTTAAACTTATAAACAATAATCAAACATTCATACATACTATACAGAACTAAGGAGGAGACGTGATTGATAGCTAATGGTGGGGTTATGGGGTGATAATACCTGTCCGGATGTGCAGAGGTCCATGAAGAAAGGATTATGGCCTAAACCCAGAGGGTAAAGGGATGGCCTGTCAGTTAGCATCAGGGCAGAAAACACACACTGTCTAAAACCATGTGGTCATGGATATAGGCGTTGGAAAACAATGCAGACCAATGGAAGTCTTGGAAGCTGGTCTCAGGTGAGAACAAAAGATTATGTGGACTAATCCAGGTAATCTGGATTACCAGTTTGGTGTAGTGGTTAAGTGTGCGGACTCTAATCTGGGAGAACCGGGTTTGATTCCCCACTCCTCTACTTGCACCTGCTGAATGACCTTGGGCAAGCCATAGCTCTGTACCAGCTGTTCTCTCAAGGACAGTTGTCTCAGAGCTCTCTCATCCCCACCTACCTCACAGGGTGTCTGTTGTGGGGAGGGGAAGGGAAAGGAGTTTGTAAGCCGCTCTGAGACTCCAAGTGAGTGAAGGGCGGGATATAAATCCAATCTCTTCTTCTTCTAACCTGGGGTCCCAGGGGTGCGTGGCATCAGGATGGGCAAGGCCTAGATGTAGCCAGTGAGCTTCCAGAGGGGGCAGAGTCAGGCTGCTGGTTACACAAGCAGAGATTTGAGCCTGGATCTCTGCAGTCCTTCTCTAACAACCATGACACATTACTGGCTGAAGGAAGGAGATAACATTTTTGAAATCAGAAACAAATAGGAAAAGGTTCAGGAAAGAGTAATGCATTGTTGTTGGGATAGTGGGTAATGAGTTTGGGGGTGGCCATGTTGGTCTAACACTTCTGGGGAGTGTTTTTAAAGGACTCTACATGTCTTTCTGTGCTTGATTCTACAGAAGGAGAGTTTCTGAAAATGCAGTATAAGAGAGAAAAGCACAAATTGGTGCAGTCCCAGATGAAAAAGGAATAGCACCGTTAATCACCAGTGATGCAATTGTGCATCAAATTATGATACCCATGTGATGACATGCCACACAACACTCACTGTTGCAGTTAGTGCGCTGGTGTACACTCTTTTTGTGTAGCAGTGTTTCCCCCAGAAACAAATAATCAGCATTACAGATTCCAGTAGGATAGCTGATAGTCTGTCTCAGCAAAAATAAAAAGGGAGTCTTGTGGCACTTATCTCTTTAAGGTTCCACAAATATAAAATTCCCGGAATAGTTGTGTTAACCCCTATCCCAGCATATGTTCAGGTAAGGAGTATAACTCTCCCAAGGTAGTTGAGTGTAAATTTATTGCACAGTAAAAATGCTTGCCTGTGAAGTCCTGCAGTCTACATTTTTACCATGGATCATGCCTTCTCAGTTAATTGCTGAGTGTTCAAACAAAATTTTAAAACTGAGAGTGCTAAATACATCCTAGGCACTGTTAATATTTAGCGCTTATTGTCATACTTTTGTTTTTGTAGCTGTTTAATCCTTATTCTTCTATTCAGTGCTTGTAGAGGTAGTTGGACAATTTGTGAAAGATTACTAGCATCCATCCCTGCTTATACAATTTTTTAATTTAAATCATTGTTTCAAAACAGAAAGATTAACCCTCACTTCAGCTCTCCTAGTCTACAGCCTTTTGAAATTACTTACGGGTATAGATCTTAACTAAGAGGAGGATTTCACTCTTTTGAGATGATTTCTCGTGTATGTAAAAGCCTGAGATCACTGCCTTCATTACACCCTTGTTTGACCAAGAAATAGTGCAGAGGGTAGAACAATGAAATGAGGAAGGGATGTTCTGCAGAGAACAGAAAGCCTTGCTTGTACTAACTCCATTCCATTCTGTGGGCCAAAAATAAGAGAGGCAATTGAGGAAAGGCTGGCTCTCCCATTCCTCAAATGAGATCCCTCCACCTCACTGTTGTTGCTTGAAGTGTACTGTTCCCTGCATACGTGAATGGCTTTAATTTTTTAGGTGGAGGGAAAAGTAAAGGGTGTACTAAGTGTTCCAGTCACAGCAAAACATGCCCCTATCCTTCAGATTGGTTAGGAGATACATTGTGCTCGCTCAGTTATTCATGCAATATTGTATAAATAATAATGGCCATTTAGCTAGTTATAATTTTTTTGGGATTTTTTTCATATTTAAAGATGTATGCATTCTAGCATGATGATTTTTCACTTACAACCCAATTAGTTTAAATCAGGTTGAGTTATATAAATTTGTTCTAAATGCTGCTAGTTTAATTTCTGGGCATTACCTGCAATGCTCCCTCTAAACTGTGGAGTCTTGCGAGCAAAAATTCTACTTTGTGAGCTACTGGCGAGAAAGTTGTGAGCAAGCGATTTGGCTACTGCATAAATTAGTTTGCTCTGGAATAGGGCTGCCAGTTCCCCCGGGGGTTTGGACCAGGCCAGTGGGGGGAACCCCGCCCCAAAAGTGCCCAGTTCAGGCTGACATGCCTGGCATGAGGACGTCACCTGGAGGTGACATCATTGCGCTGGGTACATCACCGGCCAATGCTCTAGCAATCAGCCTGGAAACTCTATGGTATTATAGTATTCCCAGGCTGATTGATAGAGCGTTGGCCCACAACGTGCCCAACGTGATGACGTCACTTCCAGGTGATGTCATCACGCCACATGCACTTCGCACGTGCGCGAATGTCCTGGACTAGGACCAACTCTCCCCTGCTGTGCCAGTTAAGTGACTTGGCAACCCTACTCTGGAGCCATCCTTCCTGAGCTAAGACAAAAAATGTGTGAACCAGAGGCTAAAAAACTGTGAGCTAGCTCACACTAACTCCGCTTAGAGGGAACACTGATTACCTGTAAGATAAAAATCATGACCAACAAGGGCCTTATATCATACTAAATAAGGATTATTTGTCAAACTTATCAGAAAAGGTATTTTCTACATAGCTTTGTTACCCTGTTGGTTGAAAAAAATTCCAGCCCTTTCAGAAAAAGCTAAAATTGAGTTTCTTCTATCTGATAGAAATCCCAAGATTACTTACCAAGTATCCAGTTTCTGTATGGCAATACTCAGGTTATGGAAATTTTATGGTAGTTAGATGTTAGGTAGTTATGGTAGTTAGACATTAGATCAAATTTTAAACTGCTATTTAATGTTTTTTTTAATGTATTTTGAAATTTTGAAATCTTGTAAAAGTGTATTTCTTTTCTGTATGACTGGTCTAAGGACTGCAACAATAAACTGAACCCTGAATTTATAGCTTTGTTCCACATTGCCAGTGGTTTTGATTTCAACTGCTTCTTCATTTTAAGTAATGTGGGCCCTTCATTTAAGACATCTGTTACATCATACCTTGGGGGCAACGTGCTTTCTCTTTACTCACAGCAGTATGAATATGTATGACAGTAAGGTTTGCTAGTATTTTAGATTGTGATTAATATTCAAAGGTCTAATGAAAAGAAACATTAGGGTTTATGAGTTCCCCATTCTAAGGTCTTATTCATAGATTATATAAATATTTCCAAATCTGTTGCCTCTCAGATTTGGTGATTCTGATTTGGAAGGGTAAATTGCGTTTTCCTGTAGGATTAAAGAAGGTACTAAGAGGTTTCTACTGTAAAAGACAAAGTTACCACCTTTTGTGTTTGAGTACTCAGCAACATCATCAAGGGGAGCTTTCATAAATACAGGGCTTTTTTGTAGAAAAAGCCCAGCAGGAACTCGTTAGCATAATAGGCCACACCCAACAGCAGAAACTCATTAGCATATTAGGCCACACCTCCATGTAACCAGAAGAGTGGTCATCCAGCCACACCCACCTTTTGCTTCTTATTCTGTTTACATTGTTTGTTGTCAAAACCCAGGGCTTTTTTTGTAGCAGGAATTAATTTGCATGTTAGGCCATATACCGCTAATGTAGCCAATCCTAATGAGTTTCTGTGGTTGGGTGTGGCCTATTATGCTAATGAGTTCCTGCTGGGTATGGCCAACTCAGGAGCCAGCCAGAACTCCGTTCGTGTGCGTTCCTGCCCCCAAATAGCCCTGCATAAATATATGAAGGTTGTGTTTCCTTTCTTCTTTTATTCTGCTCAGGCTGCCTGGGCCTGCTAAGCTTCACTGGAGAGCCAGTTTGGTGTAGTGGTTAAGAGAGTGGACTCTCATCTGTGAGAACCAGGTTTGATTCCCCACTTCTCCACATGCAGCTGCTAGTGTGACCTTGGGTCAGTCATAAGTTCTTCCAGAGCTGTTCTCTCAAGAGCAGTTCTCGAGAGTGCTCTCTCAGTCTGACTTACCTCACAGGGTGTCTGTTGTGGGGTGGGAAAGGGAAAGGGATTGTAAACTGCTCTAAGACTCCTTTGGGTAGTAAAAGGTGGGTATAAATCCAATCTCCTTTTCCTCAGCTTGCTGTGCCTTAGGGTGCCAGAGACCTTGCAGGGTTTTGCAGGATGGTTGGAAGTCACCTGATTTGAGTAGGATAAGCTCAGAGTGTCATGTTGGTTTTCCAGTGACTGAAAACCAGCACATAATTGTGCAGTCTCAATTAATATACCCTGAAAGCAGCTATCTCTACATACCTCTTGCTGAGGTAAGTGTTCACATATGGTGGCATAGCATGTTAGCACTGGAAGTTATGGCATGCAGCATTCATTCTAAGAATGACAACAGAAAAAACAAAGCTGGATTTCTTCCTCTTGATTTCACATCTTCCTGTTCTGGCAACCAGCTATGAAGCTAGGATTCTGGCCAGTTGGCAGCCCTATATCCAATGAAGAGAAAGAAACACCTTTGTATGTGCCAACAAACAAATGCAAATATCACTAAATTACTACTAAGTTACTAATTCAACCTGGTATAAACTGTGTACAAAGTGGCTTTTGAGAGTAGAAGACTATAAAATCTAGTCAGTGATTGTATCTAGAAAAACAATTTTCATTTGGTGATGTAACTGGTTTTAAAGGTGAACTGGTTAATTTTCTCCTTACTGGCTGACTTTTTGGCACAAGTGATCTTATATTTTATTTTTAATTTCCTTATATGATCTCATTTTAGTGATTCATAAAAGGTGTAAGAAAAAGTCACTTAAAATATTAATAGGTGGTTAAATGAATCTGAGTTTTAATTTGACTGCCCACATTGAGAGAACAATGATGCTGTCTGTAGTAATTCGATGGAGTGATACATGTAAGACTTCCAGAACAACCCCCCCCCCCCATAAATTGTAAGCATGGTAGAAAATTTGCTCTTCTACCAATTGGAAATGTATTCTATCCATGATCATGTGGTTTACAGAGAAATCCTAGCAGAGTTAGCCCAGTCTAAGAAAGCCATTGGTCTCAAGGGGTTTAGACAGAAATAATTCTGTGTAAGACTGATATTACACTGTATGTTGTGATTCTAAATATGTTATTGCTGTTTTATAGTCTCCATTTTGCTTTGTTAGATTTTTGTGTGTTTCTGGTCCAGTCACTTTTAAAGTAATCTTGTGTATAATTCTATGTTTTGTCCACATGCATATGCAATATATAGTTGAGATTTCTTATGGAAAAGCACACTATAAAATACATTTAGGTAATTGCTAAATTGTTCCTCATGTTAACAGCTTGTTTATGATTTAAAATAATGCATTTAAAACACTTCAGCTCAGCATCTGGCCTAAATTGTTCTGTTCTCTGTGATCATTGTCGATTTACTTTGATTTTTATCTTTTTGTTAGTTCTGTAATTGCTGACTTTAACCTTATTTTGGATTTTATTTTATTTTATTTTATTTCATCACTTTCATTCATTGAAACTGAGGATATTTAGGTAAGTAACATTATTTTTCCATTTCATGTTTTTGTGTTTCTGTTCAGAATGTGGGAAATTAATGAGAAATATTGGAGAGATTGTATAAAGTGGCAAAATGTGGTGGTTGGTTGTGTGTATTCGTAAGTGTGGGTTTCATGAATGTATATTTAGATACGAAATTCTCCAGCTAAAATATAAAGTGCTCATTGTTCACTTTGGTATGTGGAATATTATTTCAGAAAACCAAATCACTATAGTATAAAACATATTATAAAAATCAGTGAGGGATGTAAGAGAAAAAATGGTATTACAGGTAGAGTGTGTGTGATATAGACCTCTGTTCTGAATTAGTTCTCTCCATATACACAACCTATAGTCTAGGCACGTAGTTGACCCTGCTGCCTGGTACAGTCAGTTTAGAGTAGAGGATGCTACCCAGCAGGCTATATCCTATTCACAGAACCATATACACGCATGTACATGTGTCATACACATTTTTGAAAGGATACCATTTCAAAATACCATGTGGTATTTATTTTGTTGCCAGATTTTGTATCATGGTTTCTCTCACATTTAAGATTAATCATGAGTTCTTAACTGTAGTGTTTCTGGAAAAACATTCTTTTAATGAAAACCGTAACCTAATAGGTGATGATAATCAGAGTACATCTTGGAGTTTGCCTGTAGAGTCATTGAGGAAGAGTCATTGAGGAATATGCCTTGTTTGCCAACTCCTGTATTTTTAAGGTACACTTCACTGAAGAACTATGTTCTTTGTCTTCATGCCAAAGGGATAGTCATTATTCATGTCAGTCTATGGATCAGACTTGCCACTTCAGGTTTTGTTATGAGGCTGAAATCAGTTGGGCTGGTTCTGATAACATTCATAAGAGCTCTTGTTATGTTATTTGTAGGGATAACTAAGGCTCTAGTTTTGCTGCCTTTAGGAGAAACAAAATATTCTTAATCACTAATTTTAGAAATTTTTGCTTGTAGTATGGCAGACTTAAACTTAAGCTTCAAAATGTTGTTAGGCATCTGCCACAATTTGGTTATTTCCGTGACTTTCTGCCACACTGGGAGGAAATGTGGTAAGGCTGCCAGCCTCCAGGTCGGGACTGAAGATCTGCTAGAATTACAGCTCTTCTTCAGACTGTAGAGATTACTTCAGCTGCAAAAAATGACTGCTTTAGAGGGTGTACTCTGTGGCATTATACTCCACTGAGGTCTCTTGCCCTTCACAGGCTCCACACCCAGATCTCCAGGAATTTCCCAGTCCAGGGTTGGCAACCCTAAAATGTGGTGATTCTTCAGATTCTATTTGAGGCATTCTAAAACGAAGAAGACATCTCTAATTTTGTTCCTGGAAAACATTTAAGACCAGAAATGCTTGTATGTCTGATTACTGTATGTGAAGAAAAGAAAAATTGTACTTCATGTTAACACACTTCACTTCTAGTTACTTTTGTGATATAAGAGAGTATGATTTTTCTTCTCTTTTGTGCTATCCAAATCATTGGAGTAGTTTACCAGTTCCTTTTTTAAACTGTTATACCTTCTTTATCATCAACTTTCTTAACAAGGACACTGTTCTTGCCCAAGGCCTGTTCAGCATTTATTATGGATGGATAAGCATATAGAAAACAGAACCCTGTTGGACTTTTATCTAAGAGTTCTTTTTAAAATATATCATTTGGTTTACCACTGTTGCATATGTTTACTATTTTAATAAAGATCTAATCAAATTAATAATAATCATAATCAAATTATAATACTGAAGGACTTTAGTCTGGAGAAGGGGGGGACACAAACACTTGATTGCTCTCTTTAAGAATTTGAAGGGCTGTCACTTAGAGGAGGGCAGGCAGCTGCTCCTGTTGGCAGCAGAGGACAGGACTTGCAATAATGGGTTTAAATTAAGGATGGGAAGGTACTGGCTGGATCTTAGGAAAAACTTTTTTACAGTAAGAGTTGTTTAACAATGGAATCAGCTAACTAGGGAGGTGGTGAGCTCCCACTCACTGGCAGTCTTTAAGTGGTGGCTGGACAACCAGTTGTCAGGGATGCTCTGGGCTGATCCTACATTGAGCAGGGCGTTGGACTAGATGTCCTGTATGGCTCCTTCCAACTATGTGATTCTGTGATTCTATGTAGTGGTTCTTAAAGAAGAAGAAGAGGAAGAAGAGATTGAATTTATACCCCGCCCTTCACTACCCAAGGGAGTCTCAGAGCAGTTTACAAACTCCTTTCCCTTCCCCTCCCCACAACAGACACCCTGTGAGGTAGGTGGGGCTGAGAGAGCTCTGACAGAAACTGCTCTTTTTCAAGGACAGCTCTTATCAGAACTATGGCTTGCCCAAGGTCATCCAGCAGCTGTATGTGGAGGAGTGGGGAATCAAACCCGGTTTTCCCAGATTAGAGTCCGCACACTTTACCACTACACCAACCTGGCTTTTCATCTTTTTCAACCTCAGTTAACAACACTTTTTACTATGCTGTATTTTTTCTAACAGTTGTATTTTTAGTTTAGAAATAACCTGGTGCTGATTATTGGATGATATATGAATGCTAGCATGCAAGGAGCTTTACTGTAATCTACTTCTTTTCTATTCCAAAGTTGTTAAAGTTAAGGTGTTTTTTTCATCATGTAAGTGACAGCAGTATCATTCAGTGGAATCAGTTAATTTTAGTTCTTGTGTTTCTAAATGGTGAGATCAAACATCAGTCTGCTAGGTAGTGAAGAATGGCAGAGGTGTAATCTCACTTCCTATAACAAGGAAAGAAGGTGCTGCGTTATTAAGGAGTGAAAGGAATTTAGGCATAGAGGCTATTGTAAGACTTGTCAGAAGGGTAATTGCTGAATTGTTTAGCAGGAAGGATTGAATAACTATTGTACCAAAAATAAATAAGGCCCATACATCTGTCAAACGGCTTTCTTTTAAATGTTCGTAATTGGTATGTATTCCTTCTGTGTTTTTTTCTTCTTCTGCTGACCAGATCCAAAGATCTATGTGTGCTCAAGATACATCACTTGCATGTACAGCGTACCTAATTTATTGCAAAGAAGGGGGGGGGGGCGTGGATTTGTGTATGCAAAGGAATGAGTTTCTTCTATCAGTTTCCGCCATAGCTGTTTCACCGTAGAAACTGGCTGCATGCAAGCTTAGTGCTATAAAATTCTTCAAGGGAAATTCCTTTGCCTTTAAATGGCACAAAATAGTTGAATGCTGGCTTCCTCCTCTTCCATCTGTAATGTGAAAAAACATCATCTGGGAGCTGGCTGGAAGTGAATAAAATCCAGTCATGCCTATGGAAAACTGGCCAGTCAGTTCTTCCGATAGTTCACACCTGTGGGGAAAAAAATGCTGCAATGTTTTGAACAAGCTGAAGTTTCCAGACAGTTTTCAAAGGCAGCCTCATACAGAGTGAATTGCAGTAGTCAAACCTGGGGGTAATCAATGTTAAAGATGGCTGTGGCCAAATCATGCTGCTCAAGGAAGGGCCATAGCTGTCGCACCAGCTGAAGCTGCTTAAAGGTACTGTGTGCCTTCATCTGAAGGCTTATAAGGTACCCCCATGCTGCAAACCTGCTTTTTAAGCGGTGATGCAATGCTGTTCTAAATGCAGACTGTTAATAAGCTAAAATGTATTTAATAGGTCAGCAGGCTTATTTTTATCTGTTTTGTTCATTCTAGTTTCTTTGCTTTCCCCCTTTGCGTTGTGTATTTTGCAAGGCTTGATCTCTAGATACAGTCTTCTGATGCTTCTTTTAAACAAAATACAAAAAAGCCAAGAAAATCTGGCCTTTGTGCCTTAAAGTTCTGAGTTTAAAGACATGTGCTATAAGGCATATTTGGAGAAAGGGCCAGCTGTAGTGTTAGGGCTGCCAGCCTCCAGGTGAAACCTGGCAATTTACCGGCATTACAGTGGACAGCCACATGATAAAGATCAGTTCATCTGGAGAAAATGGCTGCTTTGGAGTGTGGACTCAGTGGCATCAGATCTCTGCTTATGTTCCCCTCCCCAAGTTCCACCCCCAAATCTCCAGGAATTTCCCAACCTGGAACCGGCAACCCTTTGTATTGCCTGTCTCATCCCCTGCCATCCTGGGCTCCATGGCCTCTGCATCCAGCCAGGAGCCAACAGGAGCTAGAGCAGCTAATCTTCCTTGCTGTCTTTCCTTCAGCTCTCTTTAAAAGCAGCCTGGCAAGCTGTGCATGCCCTAAAGGGCTTCCAAACAGTCATGAGATTCCTCCTTCTTGCAAGTGTGGAATCATGGTGATCGGCAGGGTTGTTGTGGCAACCCAAAGGATAACTGGATTCTCAGGTGAAGAAGGAATCTCATGCGACTTCTGAAAGCCCTCTCGTCTGTCTTGCCATGCTGTTTGTAAAGAGGTCTGGAGAGAAAACAGAAGATTACCCAGCTGCTCAGGTTTCTCAGTGATGGTCAGTAGATGTGATGGTGAGTGGCCAATGGCAGCACAATGTTTTGAGTCAGCATAGTTTAGAGGCAGTGGTATCAAGTTTTCATAATTTTCTGCTTAAACTCTGTTATGTTCACATTTACCTGAAGAAAAGATGATGTTTCTAAAATGGGGGCAAGTGTGTAGCTAATCACACACATCTATGTGAATGCTGTTGGTTGCTGTAGGATTGCAGTAAGGCTTTACACTAGATTGCACTCCATGTGTACTTCATACCTGCAGGTGTGGCCTGCAGGTGTGGCCTGGAGCTCTCCTATAATTACAACTGATCCGCAAATGACAGAGATCAGTTCCCATGGAGAAAATGGCTGCTTTGGAGGCTGGATTGTATGGTCTCACATTCCTACTAAGTTCTCCAAACCCTGCTCTCTCCAAGCTCCACCCACAAATCTGCAGATATTTCTAAACCCAGAATTGGGAGCCTTAATTAGTGGACCACATGCCTGCCTCCACCATTCCCAGCATGTGAAGGAATTCCAGGACAGACCAGGTGATGTGAACTGGTTTCCATGAAAACAGAACATTTGAAAACCACTCTCCTAAGACATATTTTTATGTTTATATTATGTTTTATTTAATTGTCTTAAATACTATATATATATTATTGTAAATTCTTTCAATGTCTCTAATGTTTTAATGTTTGCTGCCTTGGGATCCTGAACTGGATGGAAAGGCAAAATGGAAATGTTTTAAATAAACTGTACCAATAACATGAATTTTCAAGGTGCAGGGCAGTATTAGATTGTCCTGAAATAAAATACCTTATGCAAAAACATTGCAAAACATGTATCTTGCTCATTGATATCTTTATAATTTATACAGCATAGGAATAGTCAGTGACAGGATGACTTTTTCTTCACTTTCAGAAGAACTATGATCTGCCATTGCTTATTAAACAGGCACGGGGTGTTAGTGTAGCTAATCTAATAATCTAATTATGCAGGGTTTTTTGTTACTAATTATGCAGGGTTTTTTGTTAGTAGGTGGTAGGACAGAAACCTTGCTTTCAGTCAATTTCTGCACATTTTATTTAAAGATAATTCTGAGATCTGCATTGATATACTGTAATTCTCTGGATAGCCTATTGTATAATGTTATATCATTTTGGTCAGTAACAGTAAGTAATGGAGTCCATATACTGGATTTAAAAACACACACTCTATGAATGAGGCAGTTGCTAAGGATATAGATTTCTACCCCAGAGCATCAGTTAAACATGTATATTACTGAACTACTGATATGTCAGTAATTCCTAAATTAAGCAGAAGAACTGATTCATAGTACTGAAACACTGGAAAAATGAAATCACTATTAGCAAAAGTTTGCCTGCTATTACAACAGAAGACTAATTGTGCATGTTTAGCCATGTTAGAAAGAATCTTGATTAAAAAGTTCCGATATTACTAGAAATGGGCATTGCCCCTGTTTTGATCATCCTTTCTTTATGGTACCTCAGAGAAAGCACAAAATCTGTAACATAAGTAAGCAGTACTAGCAGCTGCAGTATTTTTTCAAATCCTTTTAAGTATCATATAGCAGACGGGTTTGTATTTTAGACAGGTGGTTATATTCATTTTGGATTTTTTTGAGCTTAACCACCCACTCACCAGCTTGCCTTGAGTCTAATGAGCACACATGTTACGAAACTGTTTCCAAGGACTTAATGTTACACCAACTTGAGGTGGGTTTCATGTGTGAAATCATAAACAATACCTGGATACAGCTTTAATTATAATGCTTATAAGTCTTCCTCTGCATTAGCTATAATAGTTCTGGGCAGGGCTTTTTTTGTAGAAAAAGTCCAACAGGAACTCATTAGCATAATAGGCCACACCCAACAGCAGAAACTCATTAGCATTTTAGGTCACACCCCTGACAGCACAGCTCCCTCCCCGGATCGGCTTCCCCAGGTGCTTGCAGGTCACATGGGGAACTCAAGGGAAGGAAGGCAGTTTCTGGATCAGCTTCTCCAGGCACCCCACAGCTTGCAAGGCACCTGGGGAACCCGAGCGGAGGGAAGGCTATAGGCGTGGCCAACTTGGAAGCCAGCCGGAACTCCGTTCCTGTGCGTTCCTGCCCAAAAATAGCCCTGGTTCTGGGTCTTCAGTGGGTTCCTTCCTGCTATAATCTTTTTGCACCCCCCAAAAAAAGATGCTTCTAGAAGTCAAGGACCTTTCTGAATTTGGTGAGACACAAACGACGGCAGCATGAAAGGAAAACTGGTAACCCCTTCTCCTGCAAACCTGAGCATATTCTGCTTACATAATGGGACTTAGATCTTAGAGAGCACTGAGCTGAGTTTAGGAGCAATTTATGTAAACTACAGTTTTATGGACTCACAATATGAGGATTTTCTAACATTTAAGTTTTAGTAATATCTTTTCTTTGTGCCTTCATCTCTGGAGATAAAAAGTTAAACCTTTCCTTTCTGACAATAATAATGTATAATATAGGGCCTCTTAAGATTAAATAGTCTAGGTTGTAATCTAGCCCCAGTCCTGGAATTGTTATGAGAGGTTGAGCAAAAACCTCTTGTTTTTGTTTCAGTATGTTACAACATTTATCAAACAATTGATATCAAGGTTATTTTAGTAACTGCTGACAGAATCACTAATAATAAAGTTTCTGAATAATATTTCCATTGTTTCTATCGGAGATTTAAATGTGGTTGTTTTTTAGAAAATCCTTTGATCTTTAAAGCCTTAATACCAGTTAGAGGCGTGGCTTGTTCCTAGATTTAGACTTGGATATTTCAAATTTTTCCATGTTATGTAGAGAAATAAACGGAACTTAGAAAAGCATTTTGGGACCTGGCATGGCATTCTGCTCTTCAAAGAAGAAACGTTTTTTTAAAAATCCCACTGGCTGAACCCCAGTATTTAGGCCAGTATACATTACCTCTTTGGAGGCCAGCCAGAGTTACCTTCTGATTTGGTTATTATCACTTGTATGAATTTGAAATAATAAAGATCATGTTTATGGCTAGGCTTCTGATGGTTCTATATGTCAAATTCTGGTTTGTGTATAGTAGGGAGAAAGGGAAACTGATAAGCAATAATTTTCTGCCCTGTTGTGAGTCAACGGGATTACAGAAGACCTTTCCTGTAATTCAGACAACATAAGGCATTTCCAGATTTTGGCATACAATTCTTGTTTTGTCACATTAGTTTGCTTCATGGGTTATAAATACATGGTTAAGCTAATTTAGAAGCTTTATTACACATCTGAGGTCAGATTAATACCTAGTCATACTTCAGTGTTTGATTGCTTCACACTTAAAAGAGTACAGCAATCCATTAAATAATCTTCAGGGGTCGTGTTAGGAAAGTGACTGAAGACAGAATAATTTTAGGAATAGTTTCTGATCTGTCAAACTGCTCGGCTCTATTGTTTGGAGAAAGTCCATTAAAGTTACACCTCTTTCACAGGAAGGAAAATACATAATTTGTTTTGCTGTGCCAGTTCATTTAAATGTATAAATGATTAATTTTTTCCATTGTCTAGATATGATGGAAGGGGTAGATGAGTGAGAGAAGAAAAATATGGCTAGACCACAGTTGTAAACATTTAGGTGATACTCTACCTCTCACCTATCAAATGATCTACCTCTTTTCCCCTCTTGATACAAGTGTTAATGGGCAATGCTTCTTTCATACATAGGATGTTTATATTAAAAAAGAACAGATTACACTGATCTCAACTGAGGTATCAAAACATTAGATGGCATTTTTTCATTCTCCTTTCCCATGCTGCAATTTTACAGTCTCCTTTAACTGATTAATTAAAACAGATGTTAACATTAAGAAGATTAGTTAAGTTAATTAACAGATGTGTCCATCTGCTTTTCATAAAAGAAAATAAAACATTTAATACATACAAGCATTGTTAGACTTTCATTATCATGGAAATACATGCCAAGCATCATATGCACATCTGCTGGCTGTGAAAGAAGAAATTATTGTCTGTAATGGCTGTCTAGCAGCAAACAGTCTCAGTAATCAAAGAGCCATATACAATTATTAAGTATTTAATAATGAATCCTTGGGAATAATGAGGAACACAAAAGAAAAATAAGCTGACTGTTAAGATTCTATAAAGTTATCCTGAGGAAAAAAGTGTGCTTTTTCTGCTGTAGTGTGGGAAGATAGGTAAACAGAAAAAAGACCAAGCGAGGGCACACAAGTATCGACCTGTTTAAAATTCCCATCCCAGTCCCCAGATTGATAAGTCAAATATACAATCTCTGCTAAATATCTTTATTTAGTCCAACTGCGAATATGTGTTTGCTATAGAACTTTAAAGTAGTACATCCGTGTAGTTGCTTTTGAGAGGAATTAAAATTGACTAGATGCCTTGCTGGGGACTTTGTTCTCTGAACTATATTATTGATAAACATTAATGATTTTTCCCCTGCACATGGAAATCAAATAGCTGCACTGTAAAATATGGCTACCCACCCCCACTGTCACCTCCTCCAGCTTCTGTCCCTCACCATTGCTTCTCAAGTCTATGCAGAAGCAGTAGCAGAGAGGGCAGTGGTAGCCAGGACAGCTGCATGGTGGTTACCTCTCCTAGTGTAGGGCCAGGACAGCTACCCTGGTTACCCCATAGTTTAGGTTCCCAGTGACTAAAGTACACAGCTAATTTAAATGTTGAGTATGCTATTTGTATGATTGTTTAGAGTTATGCCTAATTCCAGGGCTTTTTGGGGGGATGGGAAACGTCTTTGGACAGCGCTGGCTCTTCAGCTTGGAAATGGAGATGAGCACCGCATCCCTAGAGTTGTATTCAACTAGCTTTCGAGCAAGGGAAACCTTTACCGTTACCTATTCAACAGTACTGACTACTGCCAACTTTGGGGAAGGGGGGGCTTGTCCAAGTCCTGATCGTCGTGTCTTGGTCCACCCTGCTCAGCCAAAGAAACACATTTAGTTAGTTTATTAATACAGTAAATGACCAGCACAAATCAAATCACAATACACAATACACAGTATATCGTGATTATAAATAAAAGAAGAATACTCCAATAAATAGATGGGCTATATAAAATTATTTAAAATAGGTAATTACATATTAAAATAAATATTATTAAAAATTTGGTGTACTGCATAGAATATCTTTACAAATTTTATAGGTAGCTGCAAAAAACCCCTTGCACAAGAAGCTATAGTCTGCAAACTGATGCCCATAAGAAGCTTCCTTGAAAACTCAAGAGTCCGAACAGCCCGGGAACCTTTTGTGCAGAGGGAGAATAAACGTAATATGTATTTCCTGATAGAACTGGCAGGAGAACATAACATGTTTGTTTGTTTCAACAACAGCAGCACCGCATAGATGAACCCTCTCTAACACAGGAGCCTTTCTATATCTCCCCTCCCACACCGCAGAGGGGAGTACATGCCGCCTGGCTAGAGAAAATGCTCTGCGATGGGTAAAAGACTAGCGATGAAAGGCTGCCAGAGCTACAATATATCTGGTGTTGTCCAAAGCGAAAATTTTTTGGTGCTCTGCTAATATTACATTGCTGTTCAGTATCTAGCACCCTCTGCCTGATCCAGTCCCATTACTAGAGTGGATTCTAGTGGGGATCTGCAGAAGGATCGGGAAACTGATGGAAATCAGCACAACCTTACATATGAATACTGGTACTGTTTTGTTTTACAAAAAAAAAAGCCAAATTATGAAAGACAAAAGAGCAAAAAGTATAATTCATGCACAGAACATCGTACAAGTTTACCTTTGACTGGGAAACCTAATTTTTTTTGAAGGCTTACACAATGAATTAGTGTCTCATGCATATATTATTTACTTTAAATTCCAAAAATAAATTAATAATAAAGCTCCAGTTGGACTCTGAGCTGGGAATCTCATTTTTTTCTGTATATTCATTAAGGCAATGATATGTTAATTCCATATTCATACATATACAAAGAAAGGTTACAGAATTTAGTATTAGATGTACATATAGCTGGCAAACCAGACTGTTTCAGGAGGATTTCACTTTTAATCAATGTAGATTTTGCCTTTTGCATTGACAAAGTCAATCTCTGTATACTTTATAGTAATTTCTTCCTGCAATCACTATCCATTTAATGTACTGTAAAGAAGCAGTATTTTTTCTATGTACCACTGTCGTGCTCCGCCTTCTTCCCTCCGGGGTCCCCTCCCGTGGCCATGATGTACACTGGCGGCGGGTGGCTCTGAGCAGTGTTGGGGCAAGAAAGGGGCGAGGAAGGGCCTCACATTGGCAAGGGGGTGGGGTTTACAGCACCCTCTTCACCCCTCTGCCTTCGTTGGTGTTCCATATCTGGCGTATCTCTCTCTCTCGTTCTCTTTGCCATAAACACCTCCTGGCTCATCCTCCCCGGCCCTTCCTTCCCGGCCTCCTTTTATTCCCCTCCCCACTCCCCCAGAGCCACCCGGGCATTCCAGCCAACTCCTCCCTCTTGGGCCCTGCCCCCCTTTAGAAGCAGAGATGCCATCCTGGCGTTTGGGCTGGGCTCCGCCCAACTTCTGGGTCTTCTGAGCGTTGCGCCGGAGTCCCATGGAGGAGGCTCTGTGGCTTCTGCCGACTTTCCTTGGTCCCCAGCCTGCCCGGCGCTGGTGAGGGTCGAGGGCCTGTGGGGCTCGGCTGCAGTGCTCCTGGGCGCCTTGCTTGCTTCATTTTTGGCTGTGGCGCTGCCGCGGTGCGGCGCCCGTAGGCATTCCCGGGCCCGATACGGGCTGGGAGGCGCAGCAGTGGAGTCGGCCGCCTGTTGCGGCCGTGGGTCTTCCTGGGGCGGTTCTCGTGGGGCTCCAGCTTCCTGGGCGTCTCGGACTGGGCCGGGTGAGTGTGGGGCCGCTTCTGTGGGGGGGGGGGGGAGAAGGCCCGGTCGTTCCTGACCGGGACAACCACCCAGCACTGTTCCGCAATAACTTTGTGAATCTGACACAGCCAGGGTTAAGTGTGCCTTTAGCTCCTAATTCATAATTTGACTCTATTTAGAAAAAGAAGAAATTGGATTTATACCCCACCCTTCACTACCCAAGGGAGTCTCAGAGTGGCTTACAAACTCCTTTCCCTTCCCCGCAAGAGACACTCTGCAAGGTAGGTGGGGCTGAGAGAACTCTGACAGAAACTGCTCTTTTTCAAGAACAGCTGTGCCAGAGCTAGGGCTTGCCCAAGGTCATCCAGCAGGTGCAAGTGGAGGAGTGGAGAATTAAACCCGCTTCTCCCAGATTAGAGTCTGCGCACTTAACCACTACACCAAACTTCCGTTTGGCATTATTATGTAGGTTCTGGCCCCAGACTGCTTTGGTTTATCCTGTGGCTTCCACATATTATCTTGAACCATTATTTTGCCTTGCATTCCCCCCAGTTTCCCCCCCTGGTTCTTTTGGGACAACATTTACCTCAGTCTTTTTCAAGCAACTGATTTTGAGTCGCATTTGTTCCTAAGAGAAACATTTCTGCTTTTACTTGTTCCAGCCACTTCCAGACTGCTTTTCACTTAACACCTGTGATTCCAGGCCTGCCCTGTGATCCTTCCCCCTTCCTCTCTATACTGGAAGATGTGGTTTTTGTTATAAGTTGCTGAGAATTTAATTTGTTAAACTTGTCATATAGAGATTGCCATAAAAGGATGGTTCAGGCATGATTGTTCCTTTTCTGGGTCTATTTTCACAAGCCCTTCCCCCCTCCCATCATGGACAGATGGATTGGGAAGGGCATAGGCAATTTTTTAAAAAATCTGTACTCTTTTCCACCAGTGTGACCAACAACCTGAAGAATAGTTATGATCATAGAAATGGTGCATAGATCCTTCAACCCTAGAGAAAAAAAACTTTTCCTGGGGTCAAAAGAAGCTGCACGGGAGAAGGGGAAAAGTTGGACTCTTTCATAGACCTCTCACAGTCCTTACACTGGATACAGTCCTATGTAGAGTTATCCCAGTCCAAGTCCACTGAAATCAGTCAAAGGCTTAAACTACAATAGTTCTGCATAGAATTGTACTGCTAGTGAGGCGAGTCACATCAATAGCTGGAAAACAAATTGTAGGAACTGCAATATAAAAGATGTTAATGTTAAACAAATTCTCTGTGGAGGAAAAATAGTTGACAGCTCTACCTATCTTTTAAAAAAGGATCTGCTAGCTCTCTAGAAAGTTAGAATAAACAGCTAAGTGAAAACTGTATGAAATGAGCAAAGCAGTATATCCCCCTGCCTCCTGGATAATGAAAAGCAGTGAAAATGAAAAATCAAGCATAAATCCCCAGTGATTAACAGTAGGCAAAAGCCAATTGGCATAAAGCTATGTGTGGGTGAAATACATAAAGGGGGTAATACACAAATATTTCTAAAACAGATTAAATAAATGTTTCAAATTACATTGTCAGTCTATAAAGACACTAATATACAAACTTTTTTGAAAAAATAAATTATTACTAAATATTTACGGGTGAACAAAATGCAATCAAAAAGGTAATAAAAGTTATCTTGCTATACACTATGCATACAGTATCTCTTCATATACAGGGTTTGGAGGAATAATATCATTCTCCGACAAAACCTATCAGGTTTATCCAGATATCTCAGAGTTGGGTGGAGCTCTTAGTTGGGTCTGTTGACTGTAAACTCTCAGTAATTTTTGCCATTATTATACGCTCCCAAATTTTTTGGTGCCAGGTTTGTATTGATGGTTTCAATTTACTTTTCCAAACTGATGCAATTGTTAATTTAGCAGTTGTTAATATTGTGGCAATTAATTTTCTTTTTTTATTTCCAAATTTAGAAGCAGGCCAAATATTTAGTAATAACTTTTCTGGAGTAAGTGGAATTTCGCATCCAGTGATAATTTTGATTTTAACAATAATCATCTCCCAGAATGAGGTTAAATCAGAACAGTCCCACTAACAGTGTAAATAACATCCAACACGTTCTGAACACTTCCAGCATAGAGTTTTACATGAACTGGTTATTAAGCTTAGTTTTCTGGGTGTATGGTATCATCTTGTAATTAATTTCAATGATTGTAATTTAATTGTTGACATTCAAAGTGAGCATAAATGAAGTCCACATTTTCTCCCATAGTTCTGTTGAAATATCAATGTTACAATCTTCTGACCAGCGCCTTTGGTAGTGTAGTAAGGCTTTAGAGGTAACATCAAGTAAAATTTTATATACCTTTGAAAGGAGTCCTCTGAGATCTTGTGTATTTTTTTAAGAGAAGTTCAAAGTGCGTGTGCTCTCTTTTCAATGACTTAACTAGCTAAGGAGTAGAGAACAAACCGTTTATTTGAAGGTATTGAAACAAGGTAATTCCAGTTTTTGTTTTGATTTTGTTTTATTAATCAGTTTCTCTTTCTCAATTAAATCTATGAGACATGAGATTCCAGCATTTGCCCAGTTATTATATAGTGGATTATTTTGTGCTAGGGGAAACCAATGTTGGTTAATAAAAGTAGATAATATTGATATATTTGGGGCCAAAAGACCTCATCTTCTGTCCCATATTTGTATGGTTACAGTTAAAAAATTATTTTGAGTTTGTGGTTGTCGATACTGAAGTTTAGTCCATATTGTCTCTGGGATTGTTAAGGGCTTTGTTCAATCTCTGCCCAAGATTGTATTGTACTATCAGTAAGAAGTTTTACTACACTAGTCAAATTAGATGCTTTGTAATATGTCTTTAGATTAGGTATCTGAAGACCTCCTTTATATGAAGGCCGTCGCAAATATACAAGCTCTGTACAGCGAGTGTAGTTAACAAAGAGAAAGATAAAAAGATAGAAAATACCAAAATCAGAGAAAAGGCGGGGTGCCAAAGGGTGTGCGTTACATTAGTATTTCTGTCTCTGTATTTGGCCGAAGACATACTGGCAATCTGCTGCGCCTCCACGGCACGGCAGAACAAAGCGGGGGGAATTGCCCCCGCTGCACGGCGTTTGCACACTGCCGCAAGAAAGCTGCCCACAGCGTCCAAACTGTAAGCGGCTTCTGGTGGCGGCGGCTGAACGCTGCGTGGCTCCCCCACCCGGCACGCGTTCACACCCACCGGAAGTGGGTGGAACGCGCGCCGCAGCAGCCGGGACACCAGTTTGAAGTGGTGCCTGGCTGCTGCGGGAGGAGCGCGGCGCCGGACGCATTGCGTCCGGGCTGCTTCCTCCAGGCAGATGTGGCAGTCTGAACGGCTGCTCTGCCTCCACTTTTAAAGCGGAGGCAGAGCGGGCCAGACTGCCAGTCTGTCCTCGGCCTTTGTTTCCGCATTCTGCATCCAGACCCTGCTCCAAACATTAGTACCATTTCTCACTTGTGATAGAAGCAGGAGGTGGTGTTCATGCTTGCTGACTTGCCTAAAGAACGACACATCCCAGTTTTTCATTGTCTCTGAGCCATAATGCAGCAGAAAACTTTTTGGTGCTTTGCCAACTTAAGCACTCATTCTGTGCTCATGAATGGTATTATTTCCTGGAAATAATGGAACAGTATTGTAAGATGAGACATCCAGTGTGCTGTAGTAGTAGGAGTGTTGGGCTATGATTGGGGAAACTTGGTCTCAAAAAGTGGACTTCCCAATTTTCAATATTTTTTTGCCACACAAAGCCTATCCCTTGCTGACCCAGATAGCCAGGAATTGTGTTCTTGGGGGGGGGGTTGAAGGGGCTATAGAAGGAAGGACAAGATGGAAAAGCCCAGTTGCAATTTAATATTTTAAAAAGTTAGAAAACCACACAAATTAGTAGAATATGTAATACACTCAAAGAAAAAAAGTTTAGTAGTGTTTGGCGAGGACATTTATTATGTTTTCATTGTTTTGTATACAATAAGCATCTCTCTATATAATAATTCTCTGATGGTGGTGGCACTCTCTAGAACATTCCACACACCACCCCAGCCTTTGGTCCCCTGGCCTGTCAATCAGAAGCTGTCCCTATCCACTGGCTGTGAATACTCGCAATGCATTGGCCGGGTCTGCTCCTCTTCCCCGCCCACTCCTTCAGCCTCTGTGCCCTGTCAGAATTCCTGGCAGACGGTTTTTTGCTCTTGACGAAGACACTTCTCCAGCTTCCTTCCTGTGGGGGATTAACTGTTATCTCAGCGGCTGTTGGTAGGTGAAATGAAATGACAGTTACCTGTGTTTATAAGAGGGGCATCAGAGCAAGGTAGGTTGATGCTTCGCTGGGAAGGAGGAGGGGGTTGCCAACTCCAAGTGGAGAATTCCTGGAGATTTGAGGGATAGAGCCTGGCAAGGGTGAGGTTTGAGGAGGGGTGGGGCCTCAGACAGGTACAATGCCATAGACTCTGCCCTCCAAACCAGCTATTCCCTCTTGCTGCCAATCTCCAGGTGAGGGCAGGAGATCACTCAGAATTACAACTGCTCTTCAGGTAGCAGAGATAAGTTCCCCTGGAGAAAATGGTGGACTCTGTGTCATTATACCCTGCTGAGGCTGCCACAGCAAATTAACACTGAGTGCCCAAGGCCTTGACACTCTCCAAGAGCATCTTTCTAGAGCCCGTTGTATTTATTCCCACAACGGGCCTTATTCCTAGTATATAATACAAGCTGAGAAGTTTGAAAGCAAAATAATGCTGCATTTAATTTATTATTAAAAAGAGATGGATGAATGGGAATTTTACAACAGAAAAATGATAGATGTGAAATATATAAACCATGACAATTTTTCATGGGTCTCCACTTGCAGTATTTAGAATTCATATAGCACTACACACTGCATTAGTACACAAAGTGCTTCGCATACCTAGCCATCTTAATGAAACTTTAAAAATAATAGATTAAAAACACAATTTCAGTAATCCTTATTATACATATGCTATAAGGCAGGCCGTTAGTTATTAGCCACCTATTAAAGGTAGAAGGCTGACACAAAGCCATTCCTGTCTAATTTGCTATCTCAAGAATAAACCTCATAAGATACACTGTTTTGATAATGTTCATATATTTGTTTCCTTATAGTGTTCTTAGAAACCTATTAAAGTTTTAATTTTTTAAATATCATTTTATCATATGTATTTGATGAAGGTGTAATATTTTTTTAAAAAACCAATAGACTGTATATTGGTATTTCAAATAAACCTTTCTCACTTTTGTAATTCCTGCTCATACATACCTTTTTTCACCTAGTTTTTATGGTCTCTTCTGTATCCATAATTCTTTAGGCTCTCTTTACTTTCTATCATCTTTTCTGAGGCCAGACTGTTTACTTTAACTTGTGGTGTTTAGATATTTATACTCCACTTTTCTTCCAACTTGGGACCCAAAGCCACGTAGAGCATTATCTTCCCTCTGTTTTATCCTCTTTGAGGTAGGTTAAGGTGAAAGAGAGTAACTGGCCCAGGGTCACCCAGCAAGCTTCTATGTTAGAGCGGGGACTGGACCTGGGTCTTCTAGACCCTAGTTCGACACTGCAACCACTGCTCCACACTAGCTGCCAAGACTCGCCACAGAAGCCCGCAGACAGTGATTGCTTTTTGGCCTGCCATTATTCTAGTTTAAACATTGTAGTAAAACAAATCACATGACTTGCCCAGGATCCCAAGGAGACCAAAGCTCATAGAATTTTATACCCCTGCTTTTGCCTTTTCTTGCCTAGTCTTTTCTGCCTGCTGAAACTCCAATTATGAAGAAGAGAAGAAGAAGAGATTGGATTTATACCCCACCCTCCACTCCCCAAGGAAGTCTCAGAGCGGCTTACAAACTCTTTTCCCTTCCCCTCCCCACAACAGACACTCTGTGAGGTAGGTGGGGCTGAGAGAGCTCTTTCCCAAGCTGTCCTTGAGGGAACAGCTGGTACAGAGCTATGGCTTGCCCAAGGTCATCCAGCCAGGTGCAAGTGGAGGAGTGGGGAGTCAAACCCGGTTCTCCCAGATTAGAGTCCAGCATTTAACCACTACACCAAACTGGTTTGGGTAGCTAAAAGAATTGCAACTGGAATTTCTTCTGCCTGCTGAGCCCTGTTGTAGCAGCTGGTAATCACTGTCAGAGACTTTTAATATCCCTACAGAATTCCTTTGAATTGTCACTATATCATATATCATATCATATATCATATATATATATATATATATATATATATATATATATATATATATATGATATTTACCTGTACATTCATAAAATGGACACTTAGCAGAACACTGCTGCTGTATATTACATTAGGTTTTGAGGACAGCAAGTTCACCTTTTCTCCTCATGAAAATAATGATATGCTCTTATGCCATTTTAAAAGTATGCACATCTAATAGGCGATTATGTGTTTAATTAAACTTCTCTCGGCTTAGCTGTTCGGAGCCCTGGGGGATGACAGTTTGTTTCTGAGAAAGATTTGATGCACAAGGACCTGATTCATCTCTCTCATTAGCATTGCTTTTGCACTGGCTCAGCTCTGCTGACTTCAGTAGCTACTCCATGATTGAATATTTGTGGAAGTGAGAGAGGAATTTGGCTGCAGTACCCTTTTTTTTGTTCGTTTCTGCAGATGTCCCAGTTTTCTCATATTTCACTGGGACTGAAGGTGTAAATTAATCTTGTTAGATGTTCAATTATCTATTAAAATAATTTTGGATTGTTGAAGGAGAGAGATCACCCACAGTTTTCAAGCACAGACAGAAATAATTCTTGTTTCAAATTTGTTCTTTATTTGGACAGCAGATTCAAGAATCAGTTGAACATTCATGTGTATCTTCATATATCCACCTGAAAATAATTTGATAGTGAGGAGATGGGAGGAATAGCACATCCCCTTGTCACCAAAATTATCCTGAAGCAAGGAGAAGAAAATTTAGTTTGAGGGAATGTTTCTCCCTCTCTCAAAATACTAGAACTCAAGGGCATCCAATGAAGCTGATGGACAGTAGGTTCAGGACGAACAAAAGAAAATACTACTTTACACAGAGAGTTATTAAAATGTGGAAGTCACTGCCAGAGAATGTAGTAATGGCCACTGGGATAGACAGCTTTAAAAGGGGATTAGATAGATTCATGGAGGATGTCTATCAATGGCTACTAGCCATGGTGACTAAGGGGAACCTCCATATTCAGAGGCTCTAATCCTGTGAATCCCAGAGCCAGGAGGCAACATCAGGAGAAGGCCTTGGCCTCTGTGCCCTGTTATTTGGCTGTCTAGAGGAACTGGTTGGCCACTGTGTGAGACAGGATGCTGGACTAGATGGACTATTGATCTGATCCAGCAGGGCTCTTCTTATGATCTTATGTTCTAAGGCCAGTTCCATCCTGCTATCCTTTCAGGGATGGCCTTCCACATCAGCAAATGAATCTACAACCAAACTGGAGAGTCCTTGTTCCCCTTCATTCTCTCCAGGTCCCCCGGGCCAACTGGCTGAACGTTAATGCTTGCACACTTTTGTCTGCTTCATACGGGCTGTGTTCATATGCAGCATTTTTGATATTGAGGTGAGACAGGAGTTGTTCTGAATCTGAATGCTTTGCCAGATGGAGTTTAATTTGATCCTGTAAGGCAGTTCTTGTGTTGTGGAAGGAATTTTGGCAGGTGACTCCTAGCTTACACTGGCAGCACTGTATGTCATGATAATGTGCACATGCTGAAATTCTACAAAGCTGCTAAAGGTACAGGAGCCCTGTCTTCTATTATATCTTATCATCCTAACTGCATTGGTACCAATTGTTTGTCCTGCCTGTTTTTCAGCAGTACTGCTTGATCATTGTTTTATTTTGGTTTTAGAACAGCTTTGTGCTTTATCATACACTGTACACTGTTTGGGGGCAGGTGAGGCCCAAGTTGGATGCTTTTTTGTGGACTGAAACTTTCTGCTTAGAGTCCAAATGCATATGCACACCAGATCATCCAGACTGAAATAAGTACATGTCTAGTGTTAAATCTTTCTGGAAAGCTGTAAAATTTTCTCAACAGAAATTTGCCAATTAAAATCAAAGGAATGCCTTAAATGTCCTGATGGTTTCACAACACAATTGGCAGCTCATCAGGAAATCTTCCATGCCATCTGCATGATTTTTTCTTTGTCTGCAAAAATGTGGAGGTGGTTGTCATTCAGATTAAAAATATATCCCATCTGTAAATGTCTAACCTTGAAAGAAAGAGCATTGTACCAATTTCTGGCATGTCTGTCCTTTTAAGGGGGGTGTTACCCATAAATTATAGATTGATCCTATAGTCCGGCTATGACACCTGCCACAATGCCATGACCACACTAGCATTATGCCAACAGAGTGTGATCATTGTGCCCTATGCTCCTGTGACCAAAGTGAGAATTACGAAGGTAGTAAGTAACAGAAACAGTAACCAGTGTAGCAAGACAGCCAGCTACAACCCTGCTACTACCTACCTAAATTGCACTGGTACACATTGTTGCTACTGTCACTTTAAACATATATGGAAGGCACCACATCAGCCAATGTCAGATGGAAGAATTTCCCCGTGACTTCACCCTACTCAGTTCCAAACCCTCCACACATACAAAACTTAACAACTTAGCTAAGGATAGTCCTCTGCACCCCACCACCCCTCAGCCTCCATGGTACACAAGAAAAGGAACAAACAACAGATATGGCTAGAAGGGACCATGGTTCAGTAGCTGAGCATTTGCTTTGCATTTGGTAGGTTCCAGATTCAGCCCCTGAGATCTCCTGTTAAATGGATCAGCTAACATGTGATGTCTACTTGAGACCTGCCAGTCAGAGGAGACAACAGTGACCTTGATAGATCAAGAGTCAGTATGACTCATTATAAGGCAGCTTCATGTCTTCAAGTTCCAAGCCTTCCCCCCCGCGCCAGGCCAAAGGCTGAATTGGATAGCAACCCACAAATCCACCATAGCTAGCCAAACTGATGGGACAGCCACCATAGCTAGCCAAACTGATGGGAATACTCATTTCTAGGGCTATTTTTGGGCAGGAATGCACAGGAATGGAGTTCCAGCTGGCTTCCAAGTTGGCCACACCTGCAGCCTCCCCACCTCGGGTTTCCCAGACACCTTGCAAGCTTGCGGGGTGCCAGGGGAAGCCAATCAGATCCAGGGAGAGAGGGCGGTTTAAACTGCCTCCCTGCCTGGGGAAGCTGATCCAGAAACTGCCTTTCTTCCCTTGGGTTCCCCTTGTGCCCCACAAGCCGCGGGGCACCTGGGGAAGCCGATTCTGGGAGCGAGCTGCGCTGTCAGGGGTGTGGCCTAATATGCTAATATGTTTCTGCTGTTGGATGTGGCCTGTTATTCTAATGAGTTCATGCTGGGCTTTTTCTACAAAAAAAGCCCTGCTCATTTCTTTGCTGAAGTTGTAACATCCCCCTTTGCCTGTGGGTTCCCAGGTTAGAGTTCTCCCTCTGGCACCCATTCTCAGGTCCATTCAGCAGAGACAAGCTGGCTCAAAACATCAGCTGTTTATTTGCAAGAGGAAAACTCCCACAGCCAACAACTACAGTAAACGTACAAAACTGGAAACTGAAACAAGAGCTCCACCCAACAGGACCAAATGAAATCACACATATATTGGGCGGGGGGGGGGGGAGACTCTTCCATTACATATATACGTATGTACAGTAAATATGCCACAGACGTTACTGTCATAAGAGAGAGCCTAATGAATAGCAGGCAGGCATGGGCAGCCCATATGGTTCTTCAGGAAAGGGGTTTGTGTCTGTGAGAACAATGCTCAAAACTCAGGTGTTAAAATACTTCATGCAGTATTCTAGTATATATATATAGTAATATAGTATATATATATATATTGATGGCCATGTGAGAGGAAGAAACATTTTACAAGGGATAGGCCTACATGTGTAAGAAACAGTGGAAGCTACAAGAAGTTAATGCCAGGCAGTGCCTGGAACTGCCAGGTAGCTTAGCAGAAAAGAGCAACCAAAGTATAAAACTGGATATGGTGATTTGAGTCCTGCTCTGGAAAGATATTTCAGTGATCCCCACAAGCCCTCTTCTTTTGTATCTTTTATCAGCAATAATGATTTAAAATGCAAAAATAAAACAAAAAACTGGAGGGGTGTGTGTGTGAGAGAGAGAGACCTGGGCTTTGTAATCTTGTCAGCATACCCAGTGGGGAAAAATTATAAATGTTAGTGTGGCAATTATCCTTAGAAGTCCCCTCTCCTTCAGGGCTCTGACCCAATTCTTATGATTTAGGCCTCATGCAAACCCAAATGATGGTCAGCCAATCAGAGCCCTTGAAACTCCACTGGGTGGGAGGGGGTGAGCCAGCCTCAGCTTAAAAAGGGTGAAGAAACTTTCTTCTTTTGAATAGGGATTTCATGTCTCTGGAAAAGAGTTTCAGCTTAGCCAGGCTTTTATTTGGGTTTCTTGTTAGGGTTTGAGGTTTGGCTTAGGGAAGAAAGCTTATTTTAGTAGTACAAAGTAGGACCCATCTTTCCTAACTGGTATGTGTAGGTTCTGTGGAAAGGTGATTTGTGAGAGAAGAGAGCAGCCTTGAATCTTGTGAGGTACCCTGTCCAGAGAAAGGGGAATCAAGTCTCCCCTTAAGGGTTATTTGCTTTATTTGAGAGTCAGCTTTACTTTATGTATTTAAGTTATCCACACATCATATTTACCTTATTAAATATTTTATGTTAAATAAACCTTTGTTCATCTCCATCTGTGGCTTGTCTGTCAAGTCCAAAATCTAAGAAACGTGATCTTAATTTACTTGACATATAAGTTCAGCTTTACTCTAGCAGGTTTCCAAAAAAGAGAAACCTTTAGAGAGCACATAGTTTCCATGCTACCTACCAGTCTTTAATTTAAAGCTTGTGCCCCCCTTTTATTTGATTGTTGCAGTTGGGGTATAAAGAATCTATATGAGAGGCTGGAGTGGGGGACTTGATATTCTTCTGCCAAGAAGGTAGTTGCCTCGGAGCCTGCCCCCCGCCACAGTTTCTTAAGCAAATTCCCAGGTTGGATCTCTTAATTGTAGTCTTCCACTAGAAAAGTCTAGGAGAGCCGCACATACAATGCAGTGCCATAGTCAAGCTTGAAGGTTTGGTACATGGATCAATAGTCTAATTTAAATAATTGCCTCTCATTTTCCAACCTATCTCATTCCCATCCATCCAGGGCTAGTTAGGGCCTGCTGGTTATGGTTTTAGTCATTCCCCTTGCCTCCCTCTCCACTGATTGATTATCCCACTAGCTTCTTTCCCCCTGTCTACTATTATTAGCTTATACCGTTAGCCTGGCTGGTGGCTCTTGTGGTAGGGTCGCCAATAGGACTGGATATAAATGTCCTATCCCTTTAACAGAGGCTTGATTTGTGGAAATGGGCAGCTGAAGCTTTTCATGGCATGGAGGGAAATCTCACCTGGTAAATGACACCTCATTAGGCCTCTATTAAAAGGACTGGGCATTTTTCTCAAGGCTGGTTGTCAACCCCAGGCCAATTTGCAGACCTTTACCCCTGGCAGGATGTCATAGAGGATCCTAGCCCTCCTCTGTATGTCTCATCCTGAGGACAGCAGAGGGTGGGTGGAAGGGAGAAGAAGAATCAATCTGAGATCATAGGATTCTGATCAAGCCCATTATTTCCATGAATATGCCAAATGCTGCCCTGTTTTGCTTCCTGCACCACTGTGTACTGGTTATACCTGTAATGTTGGATCAGGCCAATGGTCCATACAGTCCAACACTCTGTCACATGTCTACTGTACCTGCTTTAGTTAGTGTGAGGGGATTTAATAGCAATCCTATGGTTATCCAACTGGAATCACTTGAGGATAGGACTGCTGTATTGTTACAAGTCTCTGAAACAATCCATACCCATTTCTTAAAATAAATCAAATCTATCTGACAATTCACAATGGCTGGAAGGTCACATTTCTACTCTTCTGTTTCTTCTGAATTCTTCTGTTGGAATCTTCTCTTGCCATGAAACTTGAATTTATTTGGTCATTTGATGGTCACTTGAATACTATCTTGTCATTGATTTGCCTTTCCAGTCTTAATAGCTGTGTTTTACACAATTAACTTGCTTCCTGGCTTCTGCTTTATGTGTATGAATAAGAGAGTTCTGCATACTTTTCCTGTTGTATATTGTGAAATTTGATTAATCTTATTCCTTTAATAACTAAAGCAATCAGTATTAAAAAGAATGAATACTTTTTTTGAAAAGAGCAGATCATTTTCTAGATTCTCAATAATGACATTGTAACACAACTTTCCCCACTATGCTGTGTGTAAAATATACTACATAAGCAGATATCTGAAAAGCATTAAATATTATTGTAACTAAGTCTGCTAAACTGTAATGCAAATGGAAAGGACATTCAAGAGGCAAAGAGAACAGGCAAGTTTCTTTGTTATTTTCATTTGGCCGTACAATCAAGCTAACATTTCGGTTATAAGTTTTCAGTATTAATTTCCTGTAGCTATTGAAAAGATTATTGCTGTTATTGCATTATATTTTTGAAACTTTGATTAGATGTTGACTTTTCTCATGATGTGCTCATCACATGTGAGCAAAAGATGAGGAAATTACATGGGATGAATTTATTAGCATATGAATGAATTATTTACTGACTATGTGTCAATCAGCCCTGGGCTGTAGAGAGGCACAAAATAGATACTATAGAAATAGATACAGGCAAACAATATCCATAAAGGCCCAAATGACTATAGAGGTGTGACAGGCAAGGTGCTGAATCAACCCTTCCACCAATCACAACCCTCACAGATTACCTAGTGGATAGTAGTGTACAATAACTGTGTGTTGCCAAGTAGAAAGTAGTCAGTAAAGCTAAATGTAGATAGTAAGAAGGCTGAATAATGTGCTGATGCTACTACGTGGACCTATGGATGGCAGTCCAGTTTTCAGGGGATGATTTAGACATTCTTCCCTCCCTCCTCTTCTTTTTACTCATGCCTTACTTTAACAACACAATAATCCAATCCCTTTATGAAGTCAATCCATTTTATGTTAGGTCATCCTCTTTTCCCACTGCCTTCAATTTTTCATAGCATTTTGTTATCACGGATGTCTTTATTCATGTTTTTTTCTGGAATAATTCTACCTTCTGACATTGTTAGGAACATAAGAATGTTCCTCCAGTGTTCATTTAATCCAGCATTTGCTCTCCAACTGTTTTTCAGCCAAATATCTCTGGAAGGTCATGGGCAGGGCATGAATACGCTGCCTGCATAACTGGCCACTGATTGTCCACTGCCTCCTTTTACAGTGACTTAACTTTTAAAAAACTTTATTATTTTTTTTAACGGCGATTGTTTTTTGCAGTGAGTGTTGTCTTTTCATGATGTGGCCAAAGTACACTAGCCCCAGTTTAGTCATTTTAGCTTCTAGGGAGAATTCAGACAGGATTTGATCTAGAATCCACTTTCTTTTTGTCTTTTTGGCAGTCCACAGTATTTGTAAAACTCTCCTCCAACACCGCATTTCAAATAAATCAACTTCCTTCCTATCCACTTTCTTCATTTCCCAACTTTATAGTAATGGGGAATACTATCAGGGGTCCTTTGGGGTCGGAGCGAGGCGGAGCGCTGCTCCGCCAGCCCAGGAGTGGGCAGTAGGGCAGCCACGGGCTGAATCAGATTCTCTGATCTAATTCGGCCCGCCGCCGAATTGCTGCCGAAATTCAGCGGTGGCTTTAAAAGCGACTAGAGGGGAGGGGGTTTGAGGGAGAGGCTCCAAACTTGTAGGGTAGCTTCTGGGACCTCTCCCCCAAATACCCACCAAGTTTCAAGAAGATTGGACCAGGGGGTCCAATTCTACGGGCCTCCAAACAGGTTGCCCCTATTCCCTCTATTGTTCTCCGTGGTGGGAAAAAAGTAACGTTTTTTCCCACCATAGAGAACAATGGAGGGGATGGGGCAATCTGTCTGAGGCCCCGTAGAATTGGACCCCGTGGTCCAATCTTCTTGAAACTTGGTGGGTATTTCGGGGAGAGGTCCCAGAAGCTACCCTGCAAGTTTGGAGCTTCTCCCTCAAACCCCCTCTCCTCCAGCCCCTCATATATCCTATGAGTTTTTGCCATTGACTTCAATGGCCCATAGGGTATAATAGGGCTGAAACTGACATTCAGCTGGTTATGCTAATGAGTTATGCTAATAGGTATGCTAATGAGCTCCTGCACCTCTTTTTTTTACTAAAGGACCCCTGAATACTATGATATGAATTATCTTGTTCTTGGTCTCCAGGGACACTTCCTTACACTTATGGAACTTTTCTAGTTAATTCATGGCTGCCCTTCCAAGTTTCAGTTTCCTTCTGATTTCTTGGTTGCAGTCTTCCTTTTGGTTGATAATTGAGCCGAGGATCTGGCTGAACCCTAACAACTTATCTCTGTCCCTCATTGTCTAGACCCCCTTCCAACCTGCCTTGTCTCTCTCACAGAGGATCCACAACATCTCATTGGCTGGAAAGCCTAGGAATTTACTTCCAAAACAAGAATTTTGTATATGAAGATCTGGCACCAGCTAAGGTTCACCTGTAATTTTTGTATTTGGTCATCACAGATGCCTTTATTCAAGTTTATGTATGCTCACTTAAGGTCTGAGTAATGCAGTACCTGGGTGAATTATACACCCTAATATTTGTCACGTGGGCACTGAATATGCAGTTTGTAGTGATCTTGAAATTTAATCTCAGTTTTCCATGGTGTCTAATAACAAGCAGGCTCATTCTGATTAATTAGTGAATGGAATCACTGGGGCTGCTTTTAGCTGTCAGAGCAGAGAAACACATCTTGCAGTTACCATGGAATTGAGGATTAGAGGCTATTGAAAGTCTTTATTTTCCTGAGCTCAACTAGGCCATGCATTTTATGGTGTGCATCTGAAAATATTCTGCGCACAAAGTACAGTAAAAAAAGATGTAATAAGGATCTAGTGTTTTAAATGGTTGAACTCAGTGGAATGTCTGGTTAATAAAAAAAAATAGTGTTATGAAGAGAGCATTCAGCCGTGGGGATGGATGCCTCAAATACTACCATGCATGAAATATGCTGGTGAGAGGCTCCATCCCCACTGCCCCTGCTCTTCTGCTGTGGCACTACCAACCAGGGTAGGCATCTCCAGGCCTCAGAACAGGAATGAGAGGAGGTTACACTACCTGGACTCTCTCTTCCTTGGGACTGTCCTTCATTCAGGAAACATACATTCCCTGCCTCCTCCCCAGCCTATCTGAGTTGTGTCCCTTTTAATGCTTTGCACTTGCTTCCCTATCAGCTCATAAACCTAGCCCTTCCCTGGTTGGCTTCTCCTGCCTGCTGTCAGACCTGCCTGCTGTCAGACCTTCATCTTCCTCTTCCTTCCCCCATTCCCTTATCCAGGCTGGCGACTTGGTTCTGGCCTTGCCCCTGCCCATCCTGGCCCATCCCAGCCCATGGCTCCTTCCCTGGCTTGCTGCTGCAGGGGTAGTCACTGGAGGGGTTGAGATGCTCCTTTGAAGTGATGATTCCCTCCCTGGTGACCTGAGAGTTTGCTGGGGCCCTGTTTTGGTTACTGTTATCTTCTCCCAGCTGGTGCCTCTTGATGACATCATCAGCCCAGGTGCTCTTACCTATACAGCTGGGTATATCCCAAGCTGCTTGCTTGCTGTGGTGACTGGGGGCTCTGTGTTGCTGTGCTTCTGCTGGTCCCAGGTGAGAGTCTGGCAGTCCCACTTTGAGAGTCCGGGGTGCCTGGCTGCAAGGAGGGCCTCACAGTTGCAAAGGGGGGGGGCACACACAAAGTCTGGGCCTGGAGTTGGCTTTGGATAGCTGCAAGTAATGCAATCTTTTGTGAAATTGTTTTAAAATTCTGTGACATTATATAAATGTTTAAGGGCATGCTCATAATGTTCTTTTTGCTTTCAAAAGGAAGGGTAACCCAGTTCATCGTGATTGTGTGCTGCTGATGCTGTTATGATACCAACATAGCTAGTAGTGAATATTTTATACTGTTGCATGGCAGAGCAGGACCACAAGAAAAGATCTCAACCATAGAAGCTGAGAGCATAGCAGCAGCATAATAGCCCATAACAACACTACTTATAACCATCAGTCATGCAATGGTGCCCAGTCATGGAATGGACCATTGGTTACTGAATATTGATTAATAAAATTTACTTGCCTCTATAAATTAGATAATTTATACCTCTCCAAGTAGTAGTTCTTAGTTTGGGACTGGCCTTATCATTAAAAGATCCTCAGTGGCCTCTTGGGCAGTGATTTTTTATTAAGGACAGCTGTGCCAAGAGCTGAACAAGCTGGAAATACTTTGTCTGTCTTCATGCCAATTTGTGTTGCTTCTGTTTTGAAGGAAGGGATGAAACAGTTACAGAGAAACGATGAGGAATGACAGAAGGAATCAGGATAATATAGGCAGAAGGCTATATATTGAGAGAGAGCAGTATATTGGTAAAGGAGGTAGAGAGAAAGGAATGCAGAATAACAGGAGAGCCAATAATTTTGGGTGAAAACTTCCCCTAAGTCCAAGGAAAAGGAGGAGGGCTGTGAGTAAGGATAGGCAAGGGAGACTGTGGTCCAAGGAGGCCCAAAAAGTAGTTGCAGAGAGGAGGCATACATTAAATTTACTCTGTTTCTATGAACTTATTAGCCACATTATTGGCTGCGTGTCTGTGGTGCCAAATTAATTTCATGTAGTTCTTTTACTGTACAGAGGGTTTGCAATATTTGTTGTCTTGTTTTGCCCTCTAAGAGAGGTTGATACTCCAGTGCTACAAAGTGGTAACTGACGCTAAGAGAAGAGTTTGCTCATTGTTCCAGTGTGCCGTGAAAAACTGAAATTATGTTCTTTCCTGTACCACAAAGTGAACTTCAGAGGAACTGTTTCAGAAGGCTGCAAGCTAGCTAGCAATGATGTTGGCTATTTATTCGTTAAAAACACTCATATACCCTCCTTTTCCACCCAAGCTACAAGTCAGTACATAACAGGAGTTTCAACCATATCCTCCAGTGATCATTCATGGGAAAACTAGACATCCCTCTGAACTTATATTCAACTGTTTTTCATTTTTAGCAAAAATATCATAACTGTTTCATTCATGGGAAAACTCAGAGCAAGGATTTATGTTCTTTCCCTTTTAGTATACTTGAAATAAGCAGGAAGTAGTAGGTTATGTGATGGGATGCAGGGAATATCCCAGCCTCTTTTACTGTGCACCATTGACGGGGAAGAGAAAGCCAAGCATCCTTACTGGCTGGAAAGAAGAAATAGCAGCACAGCTGATGGGTCCTGGCTGCAGCACTGTATGGGGCATGCTGCCATTGAGTGGATTGTGGAATCTTGTGCCAGTATCTAACTTCATAACCCTGTACTTGTGCTGAGTTCCACTGGCTACTAAGAGCGTGAGCATTTGCATAATATTGTGGTTCTGGGTAGGGGTGGGCACGAACCAGTTTGTGATGCGGTGAGGAGGTCTTCCCTCCCTCCTTTTTTTGGGGGGGGGGAGGTCTTGCAAAAGTCATTTAAAGAGAAGTGGCAGGGGGGAGCAAAAGGGATTGCTGAAATGGCTTGCATCTCGCTCCTATCACTCCCTCCGCTTCCCACCATGAACCCCATGAACCTCTGAAAACCATATGGAGGGTCGTGGATAGGGATGGGCATAAACCTCGGTTCGCAAACCATGAACTGGCTATCTTAATCATGAAATTAGGTTCAAGATGAGGTTTGTGCCCATCCCTAGTCCTGGCAGCTCTGTCACTGCCTCTTATCTGTTAAGGTGCCACCTTCTCCTCCTTCAGCAGCACACAGTGGTGGATATATACAGTGCTGGGAAGGGCAGAATATAAATCTAATAAAAAAATAAAATGCACATAGGACTTCTGATTCAGTATGCTTTTCCAAGGCAGAATCTACCTGTTAGTGACAAATGCTTTACTCCAACCACTCAGTTTGCTTCAACAGCCCTTCTATACACAGTTAAACTGTGGCCCTTCTAAAATACCAGTAATACAATCTACAATGATAACTAAATTACAGTGTACACCAGCAGAAAGCAGATGGGAATCAAGGTGTATTAATTCTAGTGTTTCCTTTTCTTGTAAGGAGCTAAATAGTAGGATCTAACAGCAAGACAAAAATGCCCTTTGTGCTCCCTGAAGGGGAAGACTGGAGAATATCTGGCATTGATTGGTATATAGAGTTGAAGAGCACCCAGCATCACAGCTTGTGGATTTTCACGGGGCATACAAGAAAGAATAATTCTTCATTGTTGTGCTTCCTTGTATGTACTGCCATGTTTTGTCTGTGAGGGCTAAGGTACATGTAGGGCATTTTACTCTAGTTGGGGAAAGCTTATATTTACTCTAGTTGGGGGAAAGCTTATATTTAACTTGTATTTCACTCCAAGCAGAGAAATGAACAGCCAAGGGGGCTAAAGAGCCTCTCTCCCTCCACATGTCAGTACATATGTTGGTCCTTGGATAAAGGATAACATTCATTGTTATCTTTTTATGAGGATGGTATTAATCTCCACACCAAAAGAGAAAGCAAATATGTGAATTGGTTCTGGTATATATTAGGATTTTTACTGATGCCAGTAATATATGAATACTGATGGTGAATGCTTCTGAGGCTGTGTTGACAGGCTCCAGTAGGTCAGCCAGCAAAAATGCTCTCAGTGCCAAGGAATCAGCATGGCACTCAGCCAGGCACCTTCCCAGAAAGCAATCTTTGGCTGCCTTTCTGTAATGTCAAAGAGCTAATATACTTTGGGGAAAGGGCTGGAGTAGAGGGGACCTTTTGCAAGCATCCATTCAAAGGCATAATACCATAGATTTCCATTTGCAGAGTGCCTGCATAGTGTGCTGCAAGAATAAACAGGGTCCATTACCTGATGGTTTACATTTTTTGTTACAAATACAAAATCAAACAATACAGAATGATAAACATAAATAAAAACTATATTTTTCCTTTTACAAGATAATTCTTATAGTGCTGTATAATTAAGGATTTTCCCCATATGTGGCATTTCACAAAATAAATTTAAAAAGAGCAGGAATAGTTGAATATTATGCTGAAATCTTATAATTTAGTAGTCAATAAATTAAAACTCATTTTCCAGAGACTTGTTACCTGATTATTTTTTTTACTGATATTATCAATTACGTCAATATGAACAGAAAAGTAGTTGACCAAACTGCTCTACCAAAGGAGGATCTGATTTTTTTCCCCAGGAGAAGGCAATACACACTTTAGCAGTAGATAACAAATTCATCACTAATTGTGTATGTGTAAAGTTCCATCAAGTCACAGCCAACTTATGATGACCCCAGCAATGGGTTTTCAAGGCAAGTGAGAAGCAGAGGTGGTTTACTAGTGTGTTTCCCTGCTGAGTCTTTCTTGGAGGTCTCCCTTCCAAGGTTTTTTTTTTTTTTTGTATTTTGTGTGTTTATGTGTGTGCTTGCAAGCCTGGAAGTCATGGTGACTTCTGGTGACCCTAGTGGGGCTAGGATATTTCAGAGAGGTAGCCTGCTATTACCTGTTTCTGCATCCTGGTATTCCTTGGAGATTGCCCTTCCCAGTACTTGCCAGGGTCGGCCCTGCTTAGCTTCCAAGATCTGACAAGACTGGGCTTGCCTGGGCTATCCAGGCCAGGGCTCCCTTCCAAGTATTGACCCTGCTTAGCTTCTGAGATCTGACGAGGCTGATCTATACCATGCTGCCTTTCCTCCCTTCATCACTAATTGCCGGTTAGATATTTATTGCATCTTTTAAATACCCAAGCAAAACTGGGATTAGGAAATAGGACATAGACCGATTCAGCTGATTTTATGGAAGCTATTGATAACGGGACACCCCATTTTTATAAGAATTCAGCTGTGTCTTCTTTGAATGTTACTTGGCTTCCTAGTTACCTGCCTACTGTCAGTAACTAATAAAATGCTGATATGGCTCAATGAGCTGAATAATGTTAAGAACAAAACACAATTAGTAATATTGTACAGTCAGTGAAGCCTGATGGCATCTTGTAGGACCATCAGTATCTGTTCCAGGCGTTATCTGAATTATCCTGGTTGCCTTAGCAAGGAATTCTTCCTCTGTGTTATGCTGTTAACCCAAACTAGATTACCCTTCAGAAAATGTGTAATATAAATTTATATTTATAAGTGCATTATGTTTACTCATTTGATAAAACTTAGCTAAACATACAAAACTTAATAGACTTGGAGGGGGCTCAGAAGTTAAGACGCTGAGCTGCAGACCGGAAGGTCGGTAGCTTGGCAGTTTGAGACCCAAGTGCTGCGTGATGGAGTGAACTTCCGTCTCTGGTCCCAGCTCCTGCCAAGGCGTGTCAACTATGTGAGGCTGTGTCCCTGTTGGATCAGCTGCCCGGCTATGCTCTTGCTTATTGTTTTGGAATAATCTTCATTGAATGTAATAAAAATTGGATTCCTTGTTCTGAAGAAGTTTAAGCTGAAGAAGCTTCTGACGAAACGAAGGATCAAAGCTGGCATCTTGGTCCTTCGTCTGAAGATTTTGTGGTTTGAAGATTTCCTGTATAAGAGAAGACTTGTGTATTCATGCATGCAGACCCTGTTGGATTGTTAAATATATGTATAGACCTGCTGGGCTGTTGTGTGATATTGTGGCAAGACCCTGTGGTCCCATTTAACGTTGTTTGAAGATTTTGTGGTTTGAAGATTTCCTGTATAAGAGAAGGTTTATGTATTCATGCATGTAGACCCTGTTGGGTGGTTTAGTATATGTATAGACCCTGCTGGGCTGTTGTATTATATTGGTCCCATTTAAAGCTCCTCCTTTGTGAGGATTGTGAATCCTTTTATTGTTTGTGAATTATTGTCTGTGTTAAACAGTGTTTTTTTCCTGGTTTATATATTACTGTGGTTATTGGTGTTTTTTGATCACATCAGGTAAACCACATTCAGTTGCTATTACTATCAGACTAGTGGTCTATCTAGGGTGAGTATTGTCTACTCTGACTGGCAACAGCTCTCCAGGGGCTCAAGCGGAAGTCTTTCACTACTATTTGATGCCTAGAAAATGCAGTGATTTAGAATGAGTAAGTTTTGGAACTAACAAAATTCTCTGCTTTCTGAGGAGTGGGGTAGAAGCATTTATTTTATTCAGAAGAATGGATGTATCTGTGAAGTTCGGTTTGTGTTTTAATATAACAACTTTAGCCGTGCTTGATTCTACAGTAAACTTCCACAGTGGTTTAGTGACGCAAACAAACTTAACCAGAGTTCACATGTGAAGAAAATATAAGAATCAGCTTACAGGCTATCTTCTGCAAAGGAGAATACCTCTCATGCGGTTCCTTCCTGAATTGTTTTTCATGATTCCATGCAGTACAGGGAAGCGATAGTCTAATAATGGTTTGTTCAGCCCTTTTTTCCTGTTGGGATAGAGTGAGCAATCAATCAAAACAATGAACAAATGTATAAAAATAAATGTGGCTTCATGTTGAATGCCTTTCTTTTATTTCAGTGCCTTATAATGGACTTCCTGTGGTTTGTGGGATTGGCACATGTTTTAAATAATTTGTGAGCAGGCTTTGCAAATTGTATTAGAAACTGTAGTGATTCAGGAGCTCTTGAAGGGGTATCATGCCTTCCTTGTGGGAAAGGAGGAATATTGTTGCTATACTATTTTTAGGTCCTAATGAGTGTCTGTTACAGGAGCAAAGGGTTGTTCGTGTTCACTGAATGAGATGGTTGCTGTATGGTTGCTGGCTGTGGTTTGCTGACAGGGTTTCAGTTGCTGACACATGGACTAATTTCCCTGTTTTTGAGGATCACCGAAGCCGTGGAGAAATCGCACGAAGCCACGGGTCAAAATGCGCCCCACGGCAAATAGTGGGAAATTCAAGCAGGCAATCGGGGCAAATGGAGGACTCGATGCTGGGGCAGCGCTAGTGGGAAATCGGTGATGGTTTCAACTGTGTGAGTGCCCTAGGAACAGTTGCCCGTTCACCCCTTGAATGAAACATGAAATATGCTATGGGTTAAACTGGGAACTTTATTTACACACAAGCTGATCTGCACAACTTAGTTAACACGTTAAAGCATGGGTTAAAGCATGGGTTGTATTGGGCTTGCAAGGCAAGCGCTTCCTGACAGGGTAAACCCACTCCTTCTGAACCTTTCTTCTCATGGCCTGCACGTGAATGCATAGATGGGATGGAGGGATACAGTCTGCCCACAGCTACTAAGCCTTAGGGTTCATCATATGTCTCCCCAACCCTGAAGCCCCCCCCCCCAAGCCACCCAAACTGCCAAGCTAAGGGGTGTCAAACCTGTGGCCAGCAGGCCGGAACTGGCCCACCCAGGCCTTTAATCCACTCCGGGAGTGGAGCTCTCTTCTCTCCCCCCTCCTCTGCCCATCCTTGCTGTTCTAAACTTGAGCTGTGTGGGAGTATAAAGAGCCGAGGGCAGGGCTGTCTCTGAGAGCAGGAAGCAGAGGGTGGGGCTGCCAAACTTCTCCAGGCCTCCATAGTCCTCATCACAGATAGGAGCTGGGGGGGGGGTCCTTCTGCTGTGATCCTTGTACTTCTTTTTTATTTTATAATTGGCTTTGCAAAATCCCATAATTCCCCTACCTTTTCAGTTTAGGTAGGCATGTTTTAAGGGTGTGTGTGTGGGGGGGGGGGAGGTTTGGGACCAGCCAGAGTTAAAATATAGAGTTCTGCAAACTCAAGAAACTCCAGTTTTGCAGAGAAATACTAGTTTTTTACACCCCCCCCACACACCATCTTCTAATGTGGAGCTCCAATGGCATAATAGCAGAACAAGTGCTGAAGAGGACATCCAAAATTATTATCTCAAACAACCTTGTAACCCCCCCCCCCGAGCCCCTGGAGAGCCACTGCCACTCTGAGTAGACCCCGGGGTGGGGGGAGAAACTTGCAATGCTCAGCCATTTCATGTTGTTCCCTTGGGTCCTAGGCTTAGACCATATATATTTGTCATTTACATTTTTAAGAGGCGGGGGAGGTTTGGGGCCAGCCAGGCTTAAGATATAGAGTTCTGCAAACTCAAGGGACTTTAGTTTTACAGAGAATTATTAGTTTTAACACCCTCCCCCTAATGTGGAGCTCCAATGGAATAATACCAGAACAAGTGCTGAAGAGGACACCCAAAATTATTACCTCAGACTACCCTGTTAAATCAAACACACAAACAAAAAACTCCCCATAGACTCTGGAGAGCCACTGGCACTCTGAGTAGACCGGGGGTGGTGGTGGGGAGAAGCTTGCAATGCTCAGCCATTTCATGTTCTTCCCCTGGGTCTTAGGGTCAGATCATTTATATCTGTAGTTTATATTTTGAAGGTGGGGGGAGATTTGGGACCAGCCAGAATTAAAATATAGAGTTCTGCAAACTCAAGGGACTCCAGTTTTGCAGAGAGATATTAGTTTTAACACCCCCTCTCCTAATGTGGAGTTCCAGTGGAACAATAGCAGAAGAAGTGCTGAAGAGGACACCCAAAATTATTACCTCAAACCACCCTGTAACCCCCCCCCCCAGAACCTGGAGAGCCACTGGCACTCTGAGTAGAATGGGGTGGTGGTGGAGAAGCCTGCAATGCTCAGCTGTTTCATATTGTTCCCCTGGGTCCTAGGCTTAGACCATTTATATCTGTAGTTTATATTTGGAGGGAGGAGGTTTGGGACTAACCACAGTTACAATATAGAGTTCAACAAACTCAAGGAACTTCAGTTTTGCAGAGAAATATTAGCCCCCAATGTGGGGCTCTAATGGAGTAGCTGCTATAATATCTTTAATTGTGTTTATCCTTTATAAGGTTTATATCTCTGCTACCTGGCATTACATTTTGTGACACACATGGCCTGGCCCAACAAAGTACAATTTATGCCAAATCCAACCTTCATAAGAAATGAGTTTGACACCCCTGGCCAAGCTGATAGGTTTGAGGGACCCCCCCCAAGTCACTGGTATCTTGGGGTGCTTATCAACTGTAAATCCCCTTAACCTGTGCTTTTCCTGCCTTCCCAGTTAGGGCCTAACCAGCTTTTCCCGGCCTGTTTATACCTCCTTCCGACCGTGTAGAGTGGGTGAAAAAAAGCCCCCCTTGGCCAATTTGAGTGAGGCCCCAAATATTCCAGCTCAGCCCTCAAACTGGCAGCCAGCTAATCCCACATGGTTCCAAAAGAGGGAGGGAGGCTGGGGAACTCATGTGGCTCTGAATTGTGGAGGGAGGCGGCCTGGCCAGCGTGCCCACCTCCCCATTGGCTGGTGTTTCCATGCTGAGCCTTAATTGGCTTCCCCCAATGAGGTGGATCCCGAGGATGTAGGGGGAGGGCAAATGCTGGCACCCTCTTCACTCATTGGGCACTGGTCTTTTTACTGAACTACTTCCTCTCTGTCTCTTCCTGATCACTTAAGAGATGGATTTGGTTACAATGCATGGTCCTACTCCCTTGCCGAAGGAACCAGTTGATCTGGGGCTTCGGATATTATTCCCTCCATGCCAACAGGATGGGTGGATTGTCCCGATCCCTTGATTCAAGGAGTTTGCTATGGACACAGTCTGGGTGGGAAGCAGAGCCAGGAAGCTTTCCCCTTTGCTCAGTGCTTTTGAGGGAATGGGTGGCAAGTGGGGCAATGTAGATTCACCACACAGCTCAGATTTATATGCCCAAAGATCAGAAAAATAATTCACATATGATGAAGAAAGTCCCTGTGTACAGTAGTTTAACAGATTTGTTTACAGATAGATCTTCCCCAACAGATACAGTTATAAGCAAAATCATGTTCAGGTTGCTGTCCATGCAGTATCATATAACATAATCAAAAGGTGTATTTATAGTCTGATGGTGTGGCTGAGGACACACAGGCTAGGAGTTTCTGCTTTTTCCTTTGGGCATTTATGCCATTTTTAAATCACAATGGCAGCAATGCTTCCTGCTGTTCTATTGTGTCCTAGTATTAAAACCACCGATTTTTCAATGACTGTTTCTTCTACAGTTCCGACCATCTGTTCAGCAGTATAGCAGGAGTCCATATAAACTATTTTGGCTCCAGATGTTTTAGTCTAGATGGAAGCAGGGCTGAAATTGAAGTCCTGTCAGCTCACCACAACCAGCAACCATGTATACTCATTTCTCCTTGCTTGCAACCTGTCAGTGAATAAATGCTCCTCCTTCTCAGATCTGTGAACTAAGGCCAGCACTCATAGAATTGTGGTGCACACATTCAATTAAGTGTTTATTATAAAGTATTAGAGGACATGAAAATGATATAGTGAAAATTCTGAAATTTCTGAAATTTCTGTAACCATTGACTTTCAGTACAATTTACTTTCATATGCCTATTTAGGATTAAATTGGCCTATAAAAATTCACAAATAGCAAGTGGGACAATTCTGAAACTGAGTGACATTTTTATTACACATTATGCAGTTTCATACAGCAAATCAGAGATGTGCATGTAATATAGCATGTAGTGGACTGCTGAAATGAGCAGTCTCAGATTTTTAGCAATAGGTATTTTAGGGTGAAATAGCTAGCTAGTGTAGCTGAGAGTGGAATGTATGACCCCCTTAATGGATGTCATTAAGATTAAGAATTAAAATATTCCATTGTCCACAGTATTTGGTTTGAGTCCACATATAGGGCAAAATGTACTCTTAAAATTTGCAGTCATGACCTATACTGCAGCAGTGGAAGAACAAAAGTAATTACATGTCTAATTCAATCTCATTCACTAGGCATCTGACTAGTCCGTCTCTTTTATAAATATCTTCAACCATAATCAGAAGTAACCAGCCAAAGAGCTCTAGCTTGGCAGGTGAGCTGGGTGGTTCTTTATTTTAAGGAGGTCAGGATATTAGCATTCCTGGAAAGAATCCTCCCTAGTTTTAGCTTCCATTTGATGGAGCTTCTTAATACATATTGAAAGAAGTGGAACAGTAAGCAGATCAGGGGGAAGTACATGATTTTTAAGATCTGAACTAGTTAATTTATAAATGATGGCAGTCCAGTGAAATCCCCTGACACTATGTTTATACTGCCTGCAAGCTCAAAAGCAGCATATTGGCAGGTGAAACCAGGCCACCACCCATGGTGTAGATGATACATAGATGATATAATGTACAGCTGCAGGCGGGTAGAGTAGAGCTCTTTGTGGAACGTATTGGGAGAGGCAGTCCTGCAGATATGTTGGTCCTTGACTGCATAGGGCTTTAAAGGTTAATATCATCACCTTGAACCTGATCCAGTACTCAACTGGAAGCCAGTGCAATTGGCAGAGCACCGGCTGAATGTGTGCCTGCACAGATGTCCCAGTCAGGAGGCGCACCACTTTATTTTGCACCTGCTGGAGTTTCTGGGTCAGATTCAAGGGTAGCCCAATGTAGAGCAAGTTGCAGTAGTCCAACCTGGAGGTGACCATTGCATGGATCACCATGGCCAGGTCATGGGAGAAGAGATAGGGGACCAGTTGCCTGACCAGCTGAAGGTGATAAAAGGCCAATCTGGCAACAGCAGCAACCTGGGCCTCCATTGAGAGCAAGGCATCCAGGATTATGCCTAAACTCCTAACAGTCGGGGTCTGGTGTTAATGGCACCCCACTGAGGGTCAGAAGTCAGATTCCTGATCTCCCCCCAACCCAACCCAACCCAGGCACAGGACCTCCCTCTTTGATGGATTTAGTTTCAGTCGACTCTGCTGTAACCCGCCAGCCACAGCCTCCAAAGCCCTGGCCAAAATATCCAGAGTGGAGTCTGGCTGTCCATCCATCAACAGATATAGCTGGGTGTCATCAGAGTACTGATGGCACCCCAGCCTGAACCTCCAGATTAACTGAGTAAAGGAGATGGAGAAGAAAATAAGGGAGGTGACTAAAGCTGATAATGTCATGGTACTGGGAGATGTCAACTAGCCTGACTGGGTAAATATGCTCAAATTATGCCATAGAAATGAAATTCTTAGACATCATAAATGACTGCACTTGGAACAGTTTGTCACAGAGCGAACAAGAGGGGTAGTAATCTTGGACTTGATTTTGATAGGGGCTTGTGAGAGGTGTAGATGTTGTACCAATTGGGAGTGGTGATCGCAGTGCTATTAAGGTCAGCATTCTCGTCAACTGAAAATTATCCCCAAAGTCCAAAACATTTGATTTAAAAAAGAGTGAACTTTATAAAAATGAGGGGACTAGTTAAAAGGGAACTGAAAGGGAAACATAAGAGAGCAAAATCCGTAGAGGATGCTTGGAAGCTATTTAAAACCATGCTAATTGAAACCCAGATAGACTTTGTTCCTCAGGTTAGGGAGGGTATGGCCAGGCCTTAAAAAAATGCCTGCATGGCTAACAATCTAAGTCAAGGAAGCCGTAAAAAGCCAGAAAATTATTTTGCCCCAATAAAGTGAATAGAAGGGACAACACAGGGTCTTGCAAAAGAAAAAAAAAACAAGTTAATCATTAGGCATGTGGAAAGAGAACTTGAGGAGTGGATGGCAAAAAGCTTCAAAACAAACAAGTATTTCTTTAAATATATCCAGAGCAGGAAACCAGCTGGAGAAGCAGCTGTACCTTTTAATGACCAAGGAATAAAAGGATTGCTAAAGGAAGATGGGGAAATGTCAGAGAAGCTAAATTAATTCTTTGCATTTGTGTTTACTATGGAAAGTGTGGGGCATGTACCCAGGCCACAGCCACTATTTTCAGGAATGGAGTCTGAATAATTGAGTCAAATTGAGGTGATGAGTGAAGAAATTCTATACCTGTTTGACAAATTAAAAACCAATTGACCTCCAGGTCCTCATGACATCTCCTCCTAGAGTTCCTAGGGAACTAAAATGTGAGACTGTTGATTTACTAACCTGTATGTCAGTTAGATTTGAGTCCCCAATTCACCTGTGCAGGTCGGGATATATATATATATTACTGGAGAGTTCATGTATAGATGTACATTGAACCAGTACAATTGCTACTACTATAATCCCAATATATATTTGATAGATTAGTGGATGACAAGAAGGTAGGTGTACTAAACACATTTTTTTTTATCCTGACCTTCATCCAGGTGGCATACATGAATCTCCCCTGTCTTGTACAATCCTAACAACTACTGTGTGAGGCAGAGAGAGTGACTGGCCCAAGTGAGTGAAATTTGAACTTCGATCTCCTCACTGTTAATCTAGTACTCTAACCCTTACATGACACTGATCTTAAAATAGCCACGTTTCTCCTGGCTGAACAGGCACATTTTGTCCTCATAACGCTTTTGGGAACTATGCCTTTCAAATGTTATTATTTTTTTTAATAGCTGCTGAAACATTTGGGGGTTTAAATATGTGCACAGCAATTACTGCAACAGAATTTTGCTTTGTTTCTTCCAAGAACAAATTGTCCAGTGGAACAAATGTGAAATTTAGTAGAAATGGAAATTCATGCTGTTAACTCGATCAACTTGATCAATTTTATATCAATGACACTTGTTTAAATCTAATTTTCATTCTGAATATTAAGGAGGTTAGCGAAAGTGGATTTGATGATTCTGTTGACAGTTGGTGATGAGGTTGGTGCTTTATTGTCATTTTTGTGTTAGAAAAATCTCTTTTATAAGACAATATTATCTAATATGAAAACCATACTTGCGTTACTTATTAATCTTCAGATAATGTTCTGTTCTTTTCTCTCTGGAGCCTGTCTTGTAATAAGATATTTCTGGGCAGCAGCCTGTTGTTGTAGATGTGTTTCTTCATTTCACTCTGTGTATAATGTAATTTCAAGAATACCTGTTACAAGTCCTTCATGTACTATGTTTGTGTCCAAGGAGCTGGAGGAAATGTAGCTCTAATACAGTGTTTGGCTGTAAACAGTGGATCATGTGATTTGCTCATGGTGATAGCTGCAGACAGATAGATATGTGTAGTACTTGTGTAGTACCAGATTCCTAGTATAGAGTGTTTGCTTGTGCGTCCTTCATGTACGGAACATCACCAGTTGTCACCTCTAGCTCTCAAGTCAAGCCAGTCCAACACATCATCAGTGTGTCCGTTCTGGATAATGTTATTTCTCTCATACAGACTCTGGATAACCAGCCTCACCTTGTTTACAAGCACCCCCTCCCCAACTAAAACAAATTCTTACCAGCAACAGTGGGCCACCTAACAGAAACTGGTGCACACAACTGCATACCGAACTCTGCAACTAGGGTTTTCAGGTCTTTCAAAGTCCCCTGTGGGGGACTTTTTTGGGGGGGAAGGGTGCTACTGGAGAGGCGGGGATGTCCCCAATGTGATGATGTCACACAGAAATGACATCATCACATTGGGGATCAGCACCTCCTGCTTCTTGCCAAAAGCATTTAAATACTTTTGGCATGAGACGGGGGCCCCCAGGCTGGGCCTGCACTCCAAGCCTTTTAAATGCTGTTGGGAAGAGGGGGGAAGGCAGTATGGCTTGGAGTGCAGGTGTACATGGCCACCCCTCTTCCTCCCTTCCTCCTGCAAGATTTAAAGGGCCATCTGGAGGGCCTTTTAAATCTTGCAGTAGGGGTGGATGGGTAGTTGCTTTTGGGGGTGAGGCTTCTCCCTGGCTGGCCAGCTGGCTGGGAGCTGGAAAGAGCCCCCCAAATTGGGGAAACCTCCACTGGGACCAGGTGTCTGGCAACCCTGTCTGCAACAAGTCAAGATGTCAGCTTTATCACACTCAGGCAATATAATTACAGGACCTAAATACCAGCTTACCATCTTGGTGTCATCTGCTTGCTTGGTGTCATCGGGGGAGGGTGGAATAAAAGTCAAAACAAAGTAAAAGTCGAAACAGTGTAATATTTGCAATCATGTGCCAAAAATGCTCTGCTGTTTCAGAATAAATGGCTCTTACGTTAACAATGACAATATTCCCAAACCAGTGGGAGACCATTTCAGACTTTCAGGACATTGTGCAGTAGATTTAAGAGTCACAGTTCTTCAACAAAGAATGTCAGGTGGAGACTCCCAACAGGAAACTTCTCAAGTAGTATCATATTGCTTGATTAATTCTTACAATCCCCTCCCCAGCCCCAACACTAAACAATACTTGGAATTCTAGCTCACTATAATTGTTAAATATCTTAGCTAAAATTCGTGCTCTAGACTTGGGACTTCTAACCCACTGTGGATATTAAATAACTTGACCAAACCTATGACTCTCCAACCTTTTACAGATCCCAGGTAGTTTAATTGATCAGTGCATTGTCTCTGTGTCTTTCTTAATTAGATTTACATTTTACATGAAGATTTTCATCTTGTACTTTCATTGAATGTAATTGATTATATATGGATCTTGTTTTATCTGTACTCTACAAGAGACTGGGATCTCCGGCCTTTCTCTGCATCCACTATGTGTAACAACCCCATCCATTCAAATCCCTTTAAAAGGGATTTATATCTAAATGATTTACAAGAAGTCTCTCTCTGCTACAACTCCCCATTTCCAGCTTGTTTGTAACTTTGGTTGTTTACATGTCTGCAAAATGATTAGATGCTTCATTTATCAAATCTGAATCTTGGGTCTGACTTGTGAAAGCTTACTTTGAAAAACAGTGTATTTAGTCTTAAAAGTTCCATAAGGCTCCTGTTTTTCTTTATAATATAGTATGCTTCTTTAGGACTCTTGTAAAAGGAGAGAAGAAATGTGATACAATCATTATCAATAATTGAGAAATTAAATTTTGTGCTTGCCTTTGCTTCTGTTTTCCTTCAGTTCTTTCATGTACAAATTCCTTTGGAAGTATAGATCCTTTTCCGGTACTATGCCAAAATGTAGCTCTCTTGGGATATTTTGTTTTGAATCATACGAATGACTACTGGTTCCCGTTGCTAGCTCTTGCTGTCAGTGAATCAACAGGTCAAATGTATTAGACATTTAGCAGTGCAAAATTGCTCTATTTTGGCTCAAGCTTCTCATCCTCAAAATCCCCATGTTTGGATGGCATCCCTTCTTGAACTGAGCTTGCCAGATGGCAGACCTGCCCACCTTTTATTTTCTCACATACATCAGTGCCATTGGCAAGCCTAACTATGCTGATTTTTCTGCCAGTAAAATTATTTTATATCAATAGCAAAGACAGCTTTGGGGTAAGGTTGGAGGAGCAGGTGGGCAGGCAAGGAATGAACTTAGAAGTACTTATGGGACGGTGAAGGAACCAAAATTGTACGGAAAATATTTGCTATGAGAAACAATTCCTATGAGAAACAAGAATAAGTGGCTGAGCATGTTAGGGATACCTCTCATGGTGAACCAAGTGACAAGCCTTTTAAGGAGAAGAATTATCTTTACCCCTTATTTACTGTAAAAACAATATATCAGCTGTGTTGTGCCTTCTGGAGATGTCAAATCTAGAATGTGCTTGCTTTGTGCATGAACCAGTTGGACAGCAGTCAAATAGAGCCATTTTGATGGAGGTGGAATTAAGCTGATTGCTGTTTGAAGAATGGTGTTATGCATTCTACAGGGAATATTAAATTTTAGTTGCTCTAATACATAAATGAATTGAATTCCTGTGTGTGACACTAGAATAAAAGTAAGTATCAACTGAAAGCAAATTATTGAACGAATAACTCTTTTGGGTAACTGCATCAAATAGATATTTATTACTGAAAGACATATTGTTGGTAGGATACTCTTTTTAATCTTATAGTGCTTTCTGTACATAATTGGAGTTTCAATGCCCACCCAATGAGATTAGTACTACCGAGGGCCAAACGGCACATGGCCCATGGAAGCTGCTGCCATTTTAAAACAATTTTAAAATGCTGTAAACCTAATTGGGCCTGCAGCACGGCAGGCTAGGACACTCTTGTTTCTGCCCTGTGCCTTTCAAGTGCCAAAATAGTCATGGGTGTGTGTAGTGGTTTTGGCTCTTGAAAAGGGAAACCAGAGAGCCTCAGCCCACTATGGCCCTTGCAGCATTTTTAAATTGCTTTAAAATGGCATTGTCATTCATGGATTGGACCCATGGACACTTTCATGTCTATTTTGGCCCTAAGAAGGGTTAAGAGAAGAGGGCCAAGTTTTTAAGGTGCTACTGGACTCTCGCTCTTTTCTACTCCTGGAGAAAATGGCTGCTTCAGAGGGTGGACTCTATGGCTTTACACCCTGCTGAGATTTCTATCTTCCCCAGACTCCACCCCTAAATCTCCAGGAACTTGGAGTCAGCAACCCTATGGTAGCAATAGTAGTATACATAACTTAAACTGAACTTCTATATATAAACATGCCAGTGTAGGTATCCTACATATGCCACACAATTCCAACCCCTAACCCCTATTCTTTTACTTATTAGGGAAGTTCAGCTTTGTACCCATTTCTGCAGTTCCAGTGGACCAACAGGACCCATAAAAGAAGCCGTGCAAAGGACCAGAGAGGGCCCAGTCCTTTCCACGCTACTTCCCAATTCTACTGTCACAAGTGTAATAAAATGATTGCCCTTGCACTGCACTGGGCAGGAATATATTGGAACACTACCACCAGTGTCTTCCATCTTACCAGCAGAAGGGCTATGTTTAGGTCCAAGTGCTGAACACCAGTAGTTAGCCTACAAATTGGTCTAATGCTCTGGAGATGTTACTATTTTAACTATCAACATATGCTGGTTATAAAAAAGTTTAATATTTATTTGAATAAGTTACACAAAGGCAGACTACATTCCTACTAATGCCCCCTCTAAGCTGTGGAGTCTTGTGAGCAAAAATTCTACTTCGTGAGCTACTGGCATTAAGTTGTGAGCAAGTGATTTGGCTACTGCATAAATCAGTTTGCTCTGGAGCCATCCTTCCTGAGCTGAGACAAAACTGTGTGAGCTGGAGGCTAAAAAACTGTGAGCTAGCTCGCACTAACTCAGCTTAGAGGGAACACTGCCACAAAAAAAAGAGAACTGAAATAATTCTCAAGGATTATTCAGCTCTACTTCCATCTCCAGAGAAGAACATTTTCATTAATATCTTCCTGCAGTGCATGAGACCATACAGGTTTTAATGTCAGTAACAAGATTTAATGGATGCAAAAGCTGGGGATGGTATACTCTTAAAAAATTATAAATCTTTAGCCTTCACTGAAAGCTGGCACAGGTCTTTTTCAGTACTGGAACCTCTATGCAGAAACTAGGCTTATAAATTATTTTTGACACTGCCAAAATTTCCTTGAGCAATGTGGAACGTTTTCTTAAAGGCAAGTGTCGGTATGCTCTGAATTCCCTTTGGCAGTAATGAAGAAATGTTATGACCTGACTTCACAGGTGCTTTTCACTCTGTGCTTCCCCAGGTATGCGAAAATAGCACTTCCGAAAAATCAGGCCGCAAACGCTTTAATTCAAGTCATTAAAGCCTGGCATTCTTCTTGGTTCAAGATGCATGAATATCAGTGCAGGTAGCTCATTACAGCCCATAATCAGAGAAAGTATTTTTATACTAGCTGTTCTGACTCAATAGCACAATTTCAAGGTTAAGGGTAATAGCCTTTGCTTAACTACAGCAAAAAATAAGAGGCAGTATGTTACTATTAATAAAAATATTATTCCTAGATGCATTAGTAGATTGTAATGAAAAAAGAACAGAAAGTTCTCTCCAATCTAACAAAGTAAAAAAAACATATCATGGCATAAGCTTTTGTGTGAGGCACAAGCTAGTTTATCAGATGCTCTAACCAATGAGGACTCATGCCCATGAAAGCTCACTTATTTATTTATTTACATTATTTATAGTCCTCCTTTTCACTGGGACTCAAGGAGGAATACATCTTATACCACAATATAATCGATAGCCTAAAAAGGTTCCACAGGGCCATTCATTTTTCTTATTTCCTATATTAAGCACCTTGTCCTCTTTGTTCTAAGGAGATACACTACTACTGTGGTTGATATAACCTCTGTCACTACCTCTCCTAGCCAGAAAACATGGCTGAGGAGAGGAACAAGACAGCAGCAGAGTTGCCTGTTTGTAAGACATGACAGACTCTGTCTTATAGTGTGTTGCATTAGCACTGGAGAGCTCTGGGTTCAAATTCCTGCTTATCAGAAGACTTATTAATTTGGGCCAATCATTCTCTTTCAGCCTTGAAGGAAGGGTAGGATAAAAATGCAGTCAGTAATGACACACAACTTTTGTGATGATTCCTTTGAAGTAGCCAAAATAAGCACTATGCATATTTCCCAGTCCTAAGTCTCACTAAATGCCACAATATATTTTATTATTTGTTTAAAACATTGCCTGTCTACCTTTATAGGAACTGAAGGTTGGTTGAATGATAAAATACAGTAAAATACATAAACCATCAGTTAAAAACAACAATTTAAAGCTCCTGGGAGGCAGAAGAACTACCGTATTTTTCACTCCATAAGATGCACCTGACCATAAGACGCACCTAGTTTTAGAGGAGGAAAACAGGGAAAAAATATTCTGAAACAAATAGTAGGTTGGTTGGGGGGGGGGGAGAGAGAAGAAAGAAAGAAAGAAAGAAAGAAAGAAAGAAAGAAAGGTAGGTAGGTAGGGGGGAGAGAGAGGGAAGGAAGGAAGAGAAAGAAAGGAAGGAAGGAACAGGAAGGGGGGGAGGGAGGAGAGAGAGAGAGAAAAGGAAGGAAGAAAGACAAAGAAAGACAGAAAGAAAGAAAGAGTGTTTCCCTCCCCCCCCCCGCTTGGGCCCGAGTGGCTTAATGCCACTCAGGCCCAGTTCTTCCCTCCCTACCTCCCCCCGCAGCCCAGGAATGGTGAGCGGGGGAGGGAGGGGGGTTCTTCTTGGGCCGGCAGCCATGCCACGGCCCGGGAAAGGTGAGCAGGGGAGGAAGGGGGGTTCTTCCCAGGCCCGCAGCCATGCCGTGGCCCGGGAAAGGTGAGTGGGGGAGGGAGGGGGGTTCTTCCCAGGCCGGCGGCCATGCCACGGCCCTGGAAAGGTGAGCGGGGGAGGGAGGGGGGTTTCTCCCCAGGCTGGTGGCCATACCGTGGCTTGAGAAAGGTGAGTGGGGGAGGGGGGTTCTTCCTGGGCCAGCGGCCATGCCACGGCCTGGAAAAGGTGAGCAGGGGAGGGAGGGGGATTTCTCCCCAGGCCGGTGGCCATGCCGTGGCCCGGGAAAGTTGAGCAGGGGAGGGAGGGGGGTTCTTCCCAGGCCGTCGGCCATGCCGCGGCTCGGGAAAGGTGAGCGGGGGAGGGAGGGGGGGTTCTCCCCAGGCAGTATTCGCTCCATAAGACGCATACACTTTTGGGAGAAAAAGTGCATTTTATGGAGCGAAAAATACAGTAATCAAATGCCATCGTATGGCCAGGGTCCAACATACCTGAGGGACTGCCTTTCCCCATACATACCCCAGCAAGCACTTCGGTCGGGGTCGCAACATTGACTTCAGGTCCCAGGCCCTAGGGAGGCCAGGCTCACGGGAACCAGGGCCGGGACCTTTTCGGTGGCGGCTCCTTCCTGGTGGAATGAGCTCCTGGAGGAGATCAGGGCCCTGCGGGATCTTATTCAGTTCCGCAGGGCCTGCAAGACGGAACTCTTCCACCAGGCCTTTGATTAGAAGTCTCCACCACTTACCATTAACCATCGCCAGTAGCATCAGCGATGAGGGCTGGCCCTGAATGAATCCTGGCCAGGCAGAGGGCTGGAATATGACCTTGATACTAGCACAAAGGGTACTAGTCAGATGCCATCTGAACAGGGGTCATTTCAAGCAGGAGCTTGGGGGAGCTGAGCTCCGGGAGTTGGTGCCAGCCCCCCCTGCAGGGGAATACCTGCTTTTGTCATGGCTGCAGCAAATGACCCCGTCCCCTGGAAAGGTCCTTGTTCCTCTGACCAGACTTCTGACATCTTGTGATTTGGATGTTATGCCTTTGTTGATACACCCCAAGATTGCATCAGCCTTTTCCCCTGCCTTTTTTGTAGAGTAGATTAAGCACCTTGTCCTTTTAGCTCCCAGTCAATGGAAAGGAATAAGGCAGGATAATTTCCCTGAGCTTGTTCAGTACAGTTAATGACAGCATGTATCTTGAGCATAGAATTTCCAGAATTAAATTTATCAACTGCTTAACCATGCGTCTGTGGAATATATCAGAAAAGATAAAATAGGCTTTGCTGCGTAAATGCTATGGTTGTAACAAGTGGGTTATATGATTGTGCAAAGCTAGGAATTTACATTCCATTGAGTTAGAATTCCATTAGGATGGTGGCCACAATATTCCTGGAAAAAACAAAATCATTCCAGACCTTTCCTCTGGTCATTTTGCTCACTGTCCTCATCTGTAAGACATGCACTTAGTGCCATCTTGTGGAGAACGTTAGGCTTACATGTCCCTTTTTATTTCATATGTCATTTACTGGAGCCTTTACAATCAGGAATGGAAAGTGAATCGGGGTGGGTGTGGGTAGGAAACAGGGTTAATTGGCAGCAGGATATCTGAACCTCTGCTTAGATGATGTACTTCCTGGGTTTTCAAAAATCTGAAATTCTGCTATTCCACTGATCAGCCCTCCAACTCATCTTTTCAGTTTTATTATCTCAGGACGAAACGTGGTCATTTCTGTTGGAGTATCCTGCAGGTTGTTGTGATCACAGCTAAGGTAGCCTCTGCATTTGACCATCTCTGACTGAGCATAGAGACAGTAATGCTTTTCACTGCATTTGAATAGAAACTGATTAGACATTGCAATTACTTAGTTCTCATAACAGTTGCCAGTCTGTGCTGGAAAGCATGAATAGGCATTGCTGTTTTGAGAGTGCAGTGTTTCTTTTAAGTACCAAAATGTTCTGTGAATGGAGACTGATATACTTACTTGTTGCCTAGTTTCTGGATTGCTATTAGGGGTGTGTGCCAATTTTTTTTTTTTTTGGAATCTACTGAACCCGAAAATTGTTGATATTTGCCGATATTCCTGAATTCCAGTATTGGTATGATACTGGGGTTTGGGAATTATTAGTCTAGCTGAATGTATTCGGCTCAATTATACCCTAAGGGGGGTTTCCTATCACTGAAGGGAAGGCAATTTGCTTTGCCCGCCGAAGCAGGCAAGCCAGGGAAGGCTTGGGGTGAGCCCCCCTGCCTTCCCTGGCCTGCCCACTGAGGCGGGTGAGCTGGGGAAGGCCCTGGAAGGAACAGGGAGGCATTTAAACACCTCCCGGTGCCTTCCCCAGCCCGCCAGCCAAAGAGGGCAAGCTGGGGAAGGCCTGGAGTCAGCCCCCCCCCCCGCTTTCCCTGGCTTCCTGCCAAGGTGGGTGAGCCGGGAAAGGCCTGGAAGGAGCAGGGAGGCATCTAAACACCTCCCCATGCCTTCACTGGCCCGCCCGCTGAAGTGGGTGAGCCATGAAAGGCCTGGAATGAGTCCCCCTGCCTTCCCTGGCCTGCCCGCTAAGGCAGGCAAGCTGGGAACGGCCTGGTGCTTTCTCCAGCCTGCCCGCTGAAGCAGAGAGAAGGGAAAGTGTTTAAATTTCAAACACTTTCCCTTGCTTCTGGGGACCTTACTGCCTTCGTGGCACAACTCCCCAGCCAAGGGAAGGTATTTAAAGTTTATATACATTCCCTTGGCTGGGGAGTCTCTCTGCTGAGGTGGCATGAGCCCCAGAAGCAAGGGAAAGTGTTTTAAGTTCAAACCCTTCCTCGCCCAGCAAAGGGATTCCCCGAATGGACATCAAATATACGGCATCCATTCAGGGAATCCCTGTTCGGCCAGCTGAATCAGATTAGGGAATCTGATTCTGGTTTTGGCAGGCCGAATAATGCCGAATAGGCATTATTTGGTTTGTTTTTGGGTTCATATGAACCGAATGCACTTTCCTAATTGCTAGCGCTGGGTTTTATAAGTTGCAATACATGTTCCTCACCCTCTTGTCTGCTCGATTTGTAGGGATTCAGTCTTACTAGGAAGTAATTAAGAGTTCATCTGTCCATTTCCATTATGGCTTAAACACATTGACAATGATATATGAATTCCTGTGCTGCATTACTGAGCATAATAATAGGAAGTAATTTCCATTTAAAATAGACTTTTAAAAATGTGTGTTATGATCACAGGCAATGGCTGTTGTGTACCAGGGTCCAGTTGAGCTGAACTACCTGCCTTGGCCTCAGACAGAGAAGGGCAGTGGTTGAGCACCACACTATTCTGTCTCCTCCCCTGTCTTCTAAGCTGGAAGCCAGAACTAGTCTGTTCTCCCTGGTCTCCTCCCTCAAGCCTTCTTAAAAGCCCTGGCTCTTAAAGGACCAGCCATCAGCGACCTGGTGTGAGGACCTTTACAAGATGTTCCTGTGATCCCTGTAGGCCTGGTGGATGCCAGGTTTGAAAATGTGGGGGGCTAAGAAGGGTGGAGCTGCTGTCATCACCACCCACCTCCTCCAAACAATGTGTTACATTTCCCTGTCTGGAGATTTTGGCAGAAATGGATGTATAGTGTTGGATCCAGCACAAAATTTCTGCTTCCACTAGCGTTCTTGTGCACTTCGTTCTGCTGCACATTTATACCAACCCTCAGTCTGAGTCAGTAAGAGGGAATAACTCCAGAAGCTCATATGCTGGCTCATCTTAATGGCTTCTGTCCCAGATTGGAACTGCACATGCTCAGGCCAGCCATGGAGATGAAAGTTCTAACACTTTCCAGTGCTTTCTGTAGTGCGAGGAGCATTCCTTTGCACTCAGACATGCTCTGGCCATTTTCCAACAAAACCCACACGTGGCCAAGCAGGGGGACACTCCTTCCTTCAGTTCTCCCATTACTACTGTGGAGCATCCCAGGATGCTTAAAGCAGAGAGTCCACATCAGGGAAAAGGAGGGAGGGATGTGTGCCTGCACAGAAGACAACTCAGTGAACAACAATGTAAATGCAACTTTTTATTCCATGAAAACACAGACTGAACTATATTATATACATATTGGTGCACATTGTAAATGGTCTTGGAGAAAGTGGAAGGGCAAATTAGGTGATGGAAAGTTCCCATGGACAGAAACTGTATGACTGCAGCAAAGTCTCATGCAGATGGTAAGGGAAAGTTCTTCAGTAATTTTTCAACATTAGTTTATTCTTTTCTTGGAGCACTATGATTAAAGCAAACCAAACCCAGGAATGCATGCCTAGACATAGAAATTTTGCCAATTCTTAGTCTTAAAGTACAATAAAAATACAAAATAAATACAATTGTAGTTAAAAATAAGGTATGTTCAGTGTAACTTGCTTTCACTTTGGACCACAAGCTTCAGTGGGTAGGGCAGTTGAAGCCCACAAAATGATAAAGGCATGAGTAGTCTTTTCAGATAGAAATGTGTGTGTATGTGGATTGTACGCTGCATATTTGGGTTTGCTGAATTCACAAGGAGTAATTACTACCCATCACTATAAGTTCCCATCACTGTAATGTGCTTAACATTAAAGTGTCTTAAAAATTCAAAATAATTAAATTTGTGTTTAAGCACTAGGGCAAATGATTGAGTAAATTTCTGAGCCACCATACGTTTCAAAAATATTTCAAAGAATGCAATGAAAACTGATTTAACTTTGATCACCAGAAAATAAAGTAAACAAAAATTACCTACGTAAAGTTCCCTTCCCAATGATCTCTCTTTTATTCCTCTAAGCTATAGCTAGTGGACACAGTCCAGTACCGAGTTAGCACACTTAAGTCCATTGGTGCCATAATAATAACTTCCCACACCTCTGAAAAATATTTAGCAATTGGCAAAACTCTTTACACCCAAATTGTGATGGCACAAACTATCACTCTCAGACCCAGAAGTGTAAAATATCAGAAAATGTGGAATTCATTTTTTCGGGGGTGGGGAGAAATCCCCCCCCAACCACCCCAGAAATTTTAGGGAAAACTGAAATGTCTGCCATACATACTTTTATATAACTTAAAAACTTACTTTACTAATTTAACATCATACAATGCATAATTTATAATGTGGTTATCATATAAAATTGTATTATTTGGTATATTTATAGAATTTACAAGAATAGCAATATAATCGTATGAAGATTCGCAGGAGTAACTCTGCATAGGATTACATGGACAGCCGTGTTGGTCTGCAGCAGCAGAACAAAGTTTGAGTCCAGTGGCACCTTTAAGACCATTAAAGTTTTATTCAAGGTATAAATTTTTGTGTGCATGCCTTGAATAAAACTTGTTGGTCTTAAAGGTTCCACTGGACTCAGACTTTGTTTTTCTGCATAGAATTATACTGCTTTAGTTTTCTACAAGAAAAAATATTAATGTACTTGAGAGAATGTATTGTTTGGGCAGTCTCATACAGTCTTTACAGAAATAGTAGTATATTTGGACATTAGGTAAAACTTTAACATGGAAAACACTGAACTCTGCAATAGTGCATTATACATATTATAGTATACTAGGAATAAGGCCTGTTGTGGAAATAAATACAACGGACTCTAGAAAGAGGCTCTGGGAGAGTGCCTTGGGTACTCAGTGTCAATTTGCTGTGGCGACCTCAGCAGGGTATAATGACACAGAGTCCACCATTTTCTCCAGGGGAAGATCTCTACCATCTGAAGAGCAGTTGTAATTCAGTGTGATCCCCATCCCTCCCCTGGAGATTGGCAATTATGGTTCCCCAGGAGGGAACGGGTGGTTTGAAGGGTGGAGTCTATGGCATTGAACCTGTCTGAGATTCCACTCCGGCTGAAACCTCACCCTCTTCAGGGTCCACCCCTCAAACCTCCAGGAATTTCCCAACCTGGAGTTGGCAACCCTACCTCCCAGCCAACTGTCAATATATCGTTATCTGCCCCCTGGCTTCAGCTTTCCATCTCCTCCCCCTTAGAGAACAGTTGTAATTCTGAGTGATCTCCAGCCCCCACCTGGAGATTGGCAACAGTGGTTCCCCATGAGGGACTCGCTGGCTTGGAGGGTGGAGTCTATGGCATTGTACCTGTCTGAAGTCCCACTCCTCCTCGAACCTCACTGTCTCCAGGCTCCATCCCTCAAGTCTCCAGGAATTTTCCACCTGGAGTTGGCAATCCTATCTCCTTCCCAGCCAATCATCAACCTCACTCTTCAAGTTTCCCCCCCCCCCGCAGCCTCCATTGTGCTCTGAAGCCCTGACTGCTATGTCACATTGGCTGTCATTAAGGGTCCATCTCAGCAGGGTATAAGGAAGTAGAGTCCACCGTTTTCTCCAGGGGAACTGATCTCTGCCATCTGGAGAGCACTTGTAATTCTGAGTGATTTCCAGCCCTTGCCTGGAGATTGGCAATCATACTTCCCCTGGAGGAAAAGTAGTCTTTGTCTGCAATGGGGACCAATGCAGCTGACATCATTCTCCTCTCCCCCTTTTTGACTTGCACATCAACCCTGTGAGGTAGGTTAGGCTTAAAGTCTGACTGGCCCAAAATCACCCACTCAGCAAGAACCTAGGTCTAGCAGATCCTGCTCTAAAGCACTGACTGCTATGCCTAGGGTAGCCAACCTCCAGGTGGAACCTGAAGATCTCCAGGTATCACAATTGAACTCCAGACAACAGATCTTCCCCCCTCCCTTGGAGAAAATGACTGCTTTGGAGGGTGGCATTCTGTTCAGCTGCCCCCAATGAGTTTTCTCCCAGAGCCCAACATAGGTGTGGAAAGGGGCTTTCAGAGAAGCAAGCTTGGTTGCCTAGCAACGGGCACTAAGCAGGAGAAAGAGCCTGAGGAATTTCACACAGCCTATATGTTCCGTTTCAGGAACTCTTCAGTAACGGTTTCTGTCAGACATTTCACACAGAACCGTATTAGTACCGGTTCCCTAATGGAACATATTGGCCCTTTCACACAGAAACGTGCCTCTCCCACTGGGGAAGTGTTCCTGAGCCGGTTTATCTTGAAACCTTCTCCCAAGCTTTCTTCAGTTCTTTGTACCGGTCCTGAAGCGCTAGGGGGTGCTGTGTGAAATGCCCCCTGTTTCTGACAGTTTATTCTGACAGTTTATTCTGGGCATGCTAGCAATGTGCTGGGGAGGGGGTTATGCTGATAGTCCATTGTCTTTTCACTGACAGAAGCAGGCCACTGAGGGGACAGTTAGACCCACCTGGCAGTGGGCGGAGGAGAAGAGTGGACCCAGCACCCAGTTGGTCCTTCCCCTTCGCTGGCTCCCTCCAGACTGAGGCCGAGACGCTGGCCAGTGGCTTTGTGGGCAGGACTGAGGCAAAACAGGGAGAGAATGCAGCCAGTGGCCAGGGACCCCCTTTTGAGTGGCAGTCCTTCCAGCCAACTGATTTTGGTGCCCCATGGAATCTAGCCCCATAGAATCTTGAAAACGGCTTTATATAATAGGAAAGATTAGATGTGGACAAAGTCACATCCTTGGAAACATGTTCTGCATGTCTATGGCATATACAGGAGTTACCATTATTTAATGCTGCAGACATTCTGAATGAGTAAAACCTCATCTTAAAAGGCATTTCACTCATTCCAAAAGGGAAAATATTTTATAGGAGTGTTCTGCCCCCTGGTGGTCCCCCAAATTTTCATTGGAAAAACCAAACAGAATTTGGGGGGGGGGGGGGGGGGGACAGAATTTTTTTTCTTGGCTTTTTGGGCCTGGAGATGAAGCTGAGAAAAGATATACAAAGATCTCCTCTGACAAATCATTGTCAACTTCTCCACTTCTCCTTTTCTTCCATTCTGTTATTTTTAGTATAAATTGGTTTGGGCAGGATTCTATTTATTTCATACCAAAGTCCTTTGTATATTCTTGGAAACAAACTGATTCAATTTTAAGTGCTATAGAAATAATAATGATCCCACAGAGTGTGTTATATTTTGTTTTCTGTCAGGCAAGAGAGAGCTAGGGAGAACTTAATTTAAAGTATTGTCCTTAAATATTCATTAATAAGGCTATTCATAGGGATATTTTCCCGTAATGTTTTAAAAGAGCTTATGAGAATCTGAGATCCCTTAAGATTCTGTTGAATGTCTAATTCCTAGAGAAAAAAAATGAATTCTGGGGTTCTTTGTCAGAGACTTTCAGAATAGATACCTCTAGTTAACAATACAATTCAAATTCTTAAAACTTTTGTAGGCGAGACACGCCTGGGAAACCAAACTCAAGTGGGAATGGATAGGCTTGCTTTTAGTTCTTGTGCAGAATCATGTGGGGACTGAGATATTTTGGAATCCAAATAGAAAAAGTCTATTAGAAGGAATGTTAGTATTTTTAAGTAGAATAAGTGAAGTTTAGAGAAAATGCAGAATTTATCTTTTTTTCCTGATGGAGCACTTTCTTTTCCCATCTACTGATATTCTTATTTATTAATTTACTTCACAAGCAGCGTGCCTTTCTTGCTAAGACTCAAGGCAGAATACAAAACTTAAAAAAAAAAAATCAGCCAGAAAGCATTAGAAAAGCAAAGCTGAAGATGTACCTTAAATTTTGTTAAAAGATTATGTTCTAGATTGTTAGATCGCTCTTCATGCTTTAAATGCTTCTGCTCAATTCATCATGTATTTTATTTCATATGATTTATATCACATTGTTGATCCTCTTTTTCATGTATTAAGGATTGCTGCAGTCTGATCTTAAACATCTTTACTTGAAAGCAAGGGTATTGATTACGGTAGAATTTACTTCCAAGTGCATGTGATTAGGACTGCAGTGCTGGAGGTGTAGAATTACCACACAGGATATGTATGCAGCCTAATCCTCTGTTTCTTTATGCTGAGTGCAGTGACACTACCAAGTAAGCATATATAGCTTGACAGGTTTACTTTGAGATCCTTCTCTGAGAGTGCAGGAGAGAAGCCATGGCTCAGTGGTGGAGCATCTGCATTATATTTAGAAGGTCCTAGGTTCAATCCTTGGCATCTCCAGTTAGAAGAACCAGGTAGTAGGCGATGTGAAAAACCTGTGCCTGAGATCCCGGAGAGCTGCTGCCAGTCAAGAGTGGACAATACTGACCTTGCTAAGACCAAGGGTCTTATACAGTGCAATGCATCTTCACGTGTTCTTGTGAGTGTAAGTCTGCAATCCTATGCATATTTACTTGGGAGTAAGTCAGCCCCATAGCCAGGAAATTTTCTGGTGGGGGCTTTGGTATTGGGGGGGCATCATGCCCCCCTGACATGGTGCTCTCGATGTCACCATGAGTGACTCTCCACCGAGGAGAGCCGAAAAGGAGGCAGCCAGGCAGCAGTGCCTCCTTGGCTCTCCAAGCAGGCACAGACACAGTGAAGTGCCGGGGTGGGCCATTCTCTAATGACCCGCCCCAACGCTTCACTGCATCTGCACCTGTGCACCAACCAGCAAGTTGGATCTCTGAGAGCTCTCCAAGGACCAACACATTAGCAGGCGCAGACACAGTAAGGCTGGCTGGCTGGCATTGGGGCTCACCGGGGACTCACTGGCTGGCTGGCTCTGGGGCTCCCCTTAATTGATAGGGGGTGCAGCCCCTAAAGCCTCACTGCTTACTATGGCCCTGGAATAAGTCAATTGTACTCAGTTAGACTTGATGCTAAGTAAACATGAACAGAATTGGTTTGCTCATTCTCTTTTATATGAAATACTTAGAAACTGTCATTTGTTGCAGAAGCAAAGTAGTTTCTTAATCCTTAATGTTATGTCTTTATCATATGCAACTTCCCATGCTTTGTATTGGGATATGTGATTCATCAGGCTGGAATCCTATGTATGCTTACTTAAGAATAAACCCTGTTGAATTTAGTAAAACGTGTTTCTGCTTAGACAGACCTGTGAATTTAAGAAACTATTTAATTCTTTGTAAGAATTATGTAAGCAGTTTTTGTGTGCGTGTATGTGGAGAAAGGTTGATATTGCCACTAGCTCATCTTTGGTCTGTATTTTGTCTGTGGCATGGGAGAAAACGCTCTTCCAGGATGTATAGTTTCAAGCCATTCTCTGAATGCTTATTTTGGAGCTCAGAAATGCTTAAGCTGTCCTGTCTCTGGCTGGAGAGGTTGCGTTCCATTAGGCTAGGGCTCCCCAACCTTTTAAAGTTTGTGGACACTCTTGGAATTCTGACACAGGGTGCTGGACACAACCACAAAATGGCTGCCACAGGAGGCTGAGCCAGCTACAAATTGGCTACCAGAGAAGGCCAAGCCAACCACAAGGCTGCCATGGAAGTCCGAGCCAACCACAAAAAGCCAGGAAGTGTGGCTATGTATTACTCTAATAGTTGAGCCCATGGGCACCATGTTGGGGACCCCTGCTATAGGCCATGAATGACACATGGTGTCTGATTGTGAGTCTTTCAATTTTTCCTTCCTTCCCTATACGGGGAGGGGGTGATCAGAGTGGAGGGATGTTCCAAATTCAGGCAGTGGGAAGGAAGAAAACCAATTCACAAATTGTTAAAATGCAGAGTTTTATTTTTATTATGTGCATTAGAACAGTTACACTGTGATCTCAGACTATATTTTTGTATTTGGTGTGCTTGCATATAACTTGTTCTTAAAAGAACAAATATGGAGCTTTTGGCAAAAATGCATTATTTCACTTTACACCAGTTTTAAAGTAATAATGGGAGAAAATTTTATGTTTCAGTATTGCAGTGATTGTTTATTGTGGCCTTTTACAGTTGCTGTAATAAATAAGTAGTCAAATGGCTGACAAAATCCTCACATTGTCTAAGCATTACATTTCTAAGCAGACATTGGGACTTACAAGCGCTTAACTTTTGTTGGAGTATGTACATCCAAAGCTTAACTAAACCCACAACACATTAGAAAGTTTCTCTCAAAGTTCCTCTGATTTGTTACAAGAGCAAGGATTAACTAATGCTTAGTATTTAGTATTAAAGCCCTACGTGTAGTGGTTAAGTACACGGACTCTAATCTGGGAGAACCGGGTTTGATTCCCCACTCCTCCACTTGCACCTGCTGGATGACCTTGGGCAAACCATAGTTCTGGCACAGCTGTTCTTGAAAAATAGCAGTTTCTGTCAGAGCACTCTCAGCCCCACCTGCCTCACAAGGTGTCTGTTGTGGGGAGGGGAAGGGAAAGGAGACTGTAAGCCCCTCTGAGACTCCTTTGGGTAGTGAAGGGCAGGGTATAAATCCAATCTCTTCTCTTCTTCTTCTTCTTTGCTACTGGGGCATCTGAAGAAACGTATTCTCCCATACATTCCTGTCTGGAAATTAAGGTCACAGGGAGAGCCCTCCTGACTGTCCTACCAATCAAAGAAGCTTGTTTGGTAGATATGTGTGTGAGAGAGGGCCTTTTCAGTCGCAGCCCCACAATTCTGGAACAACTCCCCCAGAAGGGTGCATCTCCCCTCTGACTTTCAATCTCTGGGAGGCAGTTGAAGACAATTCTATATAGGACTGCATTTGACTGGTTTATATTTTATTTATTGGCAGTCCTAACTGGAGATTTTAAATTGTGGTCTTTCATGTGTTTTATAATCATTGTTTTATTTACATTGTAAGCTGACGACTTCTGCAAGGTAGAAAGGTGGCTAACAATTGTTTTACATACATACATACATTCATACATAAAATTTATATAAACATCAGCTCCAATATGAAATCTATATTAGCTCAATTTTCAATATAATGTGAATGGGATTAATAGCTTACTTTATGGAACAGTGAAGTGTCTTATTTTAGAAAAAAAACAAAAACTGACTTAAGCAGGAATATTCCATGAGAACAAATGTAATACCTAGTCATAGAAACTCCTTGTGATTTAAGGGAATTAAGTATAAGTGGATGCTTATCAGCATTGCTGGAACACGGCTAAGAGATGAAAGCTAGAACAACGAAGAAGAAGCCATGTATGTGCTGCCAACAATATCTATAATGAAAGGAAACCTATTACAATACTATAACTTATACACAATAAAGAACTACAACAATTAGTTGGTCTGTTGTTGTGTTGGTAGACGAGAATCTCCGGAATGGTGTCCCGTTTCGAATCAAAAGATCTTCATCTGAACCAATAGCATAGAACCAAAGTGTAGAAAGGTATTCTTATATCAGGCACAGAGCACAAATGGCCCACCTCCAAACATTTAACACCCACAAGAGAATATGCATCATTCACTCTTACTCCAGTTACAGTTAGCTTTATAACCCGACTGTAACTGGAGTAAGATTGAATGATGCATATTCTCTTGTGGGTGTTAAATGTTTGAAGGTGGGCCATTTGTGCTCTGTGCCTGATATAAGAATACCTTTCTACACTTTGGTTCTATGCTATTGGTTCAGATGAAGATCTTTTGATTCGAAACGGGACACCATTCCGGAGATTCTCGTCTACCAACACAACAACAGACCAACTAATTGTAGTTCTTTATTGTGTATAAGTTATAGTATTGTAATAGGTTTCCTTTCATTATAGATATTGTTGGCAGCACATACGCGGCTTCATCTTTATTGTTCTAGCTTTTATCAGCATTGATGAATATTCAAAAATAACTCATTGTGCTGAACTTTTGAGATGGTACCAGTTCAAAATATCGGTAGGTAACATGTCTGAAAGTTACCCGAACATAATGGAAAAGGCTAAGTTAAAACTATTCTCTTTAATTCACTAACTGTGTATTGGAAAATGGTTTTTTATATTGGTGTGTTTGTGGGGAATTGTAATTCAACTTTATTTTCATCCATTTACAGTTCCTCAGTTTGCATTCCCCTGGGGGGCTGTATCACCTCATAACTATTCTGCTCTGTGAGCCAGCATGGTGTAGTGGTTAAGGGCAACGGACTCTAATCAGGAGAACCAGGTTCGATTCCGCACTCCTCCACATGAAGCCAGCTGGGTGACCTTGGGTCAGTTGCAGCTCTTTCTCTCAGCCCCCCAAATAGCTCACCACCTAAAAGAGCTAGAACTTTAGGCTGCCAGATAATCTTAGGATCTTTTGGCTATACTACACACAATGACATATGATAATTTTTTTCTGTTCTGAGGTCTGAAAATATTGGGATGGTAGTCATTAGACACCATACGTGAACTCTGGATTGGATCCAAAGCTGCTCGTGGGTTTCTGAATACAGAAGAGCTTTCACATGTTGTTCTATAATACTGCATTAAAAAAGTCAAATTCAAATTCCAAATATGTTCTTATGCTTGCACAATCCATTTAATGCATTTTTATCCTGCTTCCTCCAAAGAGCTCAGTGTGGTGCACATGCTTCTTCCTTTTGCACTTTATTTTCACAACAACGCTGTGAGGCTGAGAGCGAGCGAGAGAGAGCTGATTCACACAAGTTCTTCCATCAACCTTCATGACAGTCTGCAGATCTGAACTTAGGTCTCCCAGATACTAGTCAGATACTCTAGCCAATGCACTACATTGGTGCTCTTCAATTAGCAGGATAACTGCTATAAACCTATTTCAGTCCAGTGTGACCTTTCTTACTAGCATGTGCATAAGCATTTGAAGAACAGTAGGATAGCTGTCTTTAGTCTGTTTGTGGTTCTGTGGATTCAACTGAAGATCTTTCAGTTCTGTGTTATAATTGTGACAGCATGAATTGTGGCATGTGTGTTTGATAAAAGAATAAAATGTGTTCTTTTATGTTAATGGTACTTCTAAGTCAGTTTTTTTCTGTTGAATTTTCTTTGCTTGCACTTAAACTTTATGTTGATTTGCTTCATTTTTTTCATTTCCCATGCTGTTCAGTTTTTGGATGCCAGGAGAACAAAGGTTTGTTCACTCTTTGCAGTAAATTTATTTGCAAAAATGGAATCTTGCTTAATGTGTGGCCTTTTATTTGCTTGTTTTTGATGCCACAATTCTGCTTACTAAACAGACTCATAGTTCTCATTACCAGTACCATTTAACAATATCCTTTACGTCCATTCAGAATGTTTAGAACAGATAACCTCTACAGTTCAGTGGAACAGAGAAGCAGACATCTAGTCTGAGAAAACCAAAAACAGGGCACGTGAGATGCTGTATTTGTTAGTGGAAGTGCCACTGTTTAACATATATATTTTAAATGCAATTTAAAAAACTTCCTTGTCTTAGAATTTGTTTGTTCCCAGTTACTAGTACTTGTAATTTGCGTTGTGTGTCTCCGCGTGTGCATTCATCTCTTCATGGTTTCCAGCAGTAATCGAGAAGCTTCATTACAAATGATATCACTTTCACATTTAGATTTTCACCACTGATTACATTAATTATCATAACATGATATTTTTGCAGTTCAGCAGAATAAAATTTCATTCAGATTTTCCTTTTGCATTGCAGCATCTTCAGCTAACTATTCAGGCACTCCAAGATGAGCTTCGAACCCAGAGAGACCTTAATCATCTCCTCCAACAAGAAAGTGGAAATCGTGGTGCTGAGCATTTTACCATTGAGCTTACAGAGGAGAATTTTCGAAGACTTCAGGCTGAACATGATAGGCAGGCAAAAGAGTTATTTCTTTTGAGAAAAACTCTAGAAGAAATGGAGCTGAGAATTGAAACACAGAAACAGACGCTAAATGCCAGAGATGAATCCATCAAAAAGCTGCTAGAAATGTTGCAGAGTAAAGGTTTGCCATCCAAAGGAATGGACGATGACAATGAAAGAACTCGACGGATGGCAGAGGCTGAATCTCAGGTTAATCATTTAGAAGTGATTTTAGACCAGAAAGAGAAGGAAAACATACATCTTAGAGAGGTAAGAAAAGCACATTCATTTTAAAAGTGCCTCGTTTAAAATGGTATTGATTAGGTTTTTGTCACAATTTGAGAATGAAGTGGAAACAGAAAGCTTTTTTCCTTACCATTTTGCCAGACTGTCCCAATTTAACAATCTCCTTGTTAAAGTGGAATGTGTGTTTAAAAATAGGTTACCCTTTGGCAGTATCTTTTGAATATGTTGCTTGCATTTCCTTGGCTATTAAGTTACATTCTTATATTTGTGGTGATTAATAAAAAACTGATGTTCCTAACTTTTAAAAAAGTATCATATCATGTATTAATTTTTGGTAGCTGTATTCAGGAATGATTTTTTGTCACTGTGTTGCAATAGTCTAATCAAATGCAGTCAGTTTCCCACACGTATTGGTAACTACCTGACAGACCCAAATGAAGCACTTTTTTGGAAAGAGACAAGTGGAAGACTTGCAGAGAAGGGATCTCATTTCCCCCAGTATCTCCGCACCAACTGTTTCCTCTTTCCCTCCTCGTGGCAGCCCCATATTCTCCCCTTCCCCTACTTTTCTTCTCCAGCCAACCTATCTTTTATCTGCCCCCCACATCTTCAGCTATATTTACTCTAATACACATAGTATATATTGTAGGACTGAAGCTGTATTGATTAGAATAAATCTGATATTTTAGTGTTCTCTAAAAGCAGGAGATGGACCCCTTCAAGTTGACGTATAGATGGATACATAATTGAACAAGTGAAAACTTTTTCTTATTTAGGTATTTTGTTCTCAGCTGATTTATCCTGGAAATCTCACTTTAGAATGGTGCTTAATAAGGCAAAACTGTGTTCTGGAGATATCAGAAATTTCTTTCACTTCAAAGGGAGCAGAGATGTAGCTGGAGCTCTTCAGGTTTTCAACCCAAACATTGATCCGCTTGTTTTCTTTGGATCTACAATATGGATAAATACAGTTACTGAGAAAATTGACGTTAACTCTCTCAGTTTTTGAGAAAACTAATGAATATTCCTTATTGTGTTTCTAATATTGCCCTGCAGGCAGAAATCTTTAGAGCTTAGAGCGTGGTTCCTTGCTTTTAAACTGAGAATAAAAAATTTGTTTTTTGAGGATGGCCTACTTGATTTTCTGGGAAAAATTTCTCTCAAATCCACGTTGCTGAAAATGGTAAACAATAAACTACTATTAATTGGCATGACCCCCCCCCCCCCCAAACATATTGGCTCGGAGGATTCTCTTATTTTGATTAGGAATTGTGTCTTAGATATTGACCATCACAGTACTTTAGTGAGAGGCTGGTGTGTTTGTTCTTCTTTGTTTTATAGTATCTCTCCCACAATGCATTACTCTCTTTTTATTATCTTTTAGTCCCATGTAGGGCATTTTTGTTTGCTAGACTAATATAATTCCTTCTGTGGTCTTACAGTGCAGGTTTACTGGCAAGGTATGTTCTGACAGAAGATGGCCTTGCAGTATCCAAATCATCAACACACGTTTTCCTATTTTGCTTGAGTGCCCTTCATTTGCAACTCTCAGGAATTACTATATTCTTCCTCTATTAAGTAATCACTTATCCTCTTAGTCTCCAGGAACAGTTTTCTTCCTACTTAGATACAATAATCTGAAAGTTACATTGGGTATGGCTAAATATGTAAAAGTCCTTTTAACCCTTTGTTCCAAATATGATATCTAGAAATTTCCTGCTGCTCAGGATCATGTATCTATGAGCTTCTTGGGTAGAAAGGAAAGGTACAGGTAGTGCTTCTGTTTCGGGGGTGGGGGGAGTTAACCCTCTAATTTTTTTTAAATTTCAGATTTTTCTACGAACGCTTTTTCTCAGGTTTGTAGAATGATCTGTCTTCTGTTCACAGCTGCAGTGTCCAGATTTAAGTATCCACAAATGGAGCTATGTTGAAAACGAGATATATTGACAAGTGAGAACCTGCAAGGACTTGCAGGGGAGGATCTCATTTTCCCTTCTCCCATTATTTCTTTTTTCCTTTCCCTGAAACCCCCATAGCCTCTCCCCTTTCCCTGCGTCCTGCTCTCTTTCCCAAAGGTACAGCTAATCTACCTTTGTTTTCAGTCCCCCTCAGTAGCCTCTAGCTGGGAAAACTATGGGCCATTTGTGTGATGCCCACTGCTGGGTCATGCCCAGTTTCATGGTAGGGAAGCCTTAAGGACTTGTGGGAGGGCACATCATTTCCCCCTGTATCCCTCTTCCTGAACTCTTCCTCTTTTCCTACTCTTGGCAACTCCATATCGTCTTTCCTTTTCCAGCCTCATTTTATCCTTCTCAACCTATTCACCAGTATACCACTTATATATTTCACGTCTTCAGCTTATTTATTTAATTTATACCTGGGTAGGATTGCCAGCCCCCCAGTCTGGGCAGGGGTTTCCCTGATTTTGCGGGCTCCTCCTGGCCACTGGCCAACTGGCTGGTGGGGAGAAACGCCGCCTGCAAATGCCCCAAAATGTGCCACGATGATGTCACCTGGAAGTGACTCTATAGTGAAATCGGGCTCAAATCATAGAGTTTTGTCCCAAAACGAGAGTGTTGCTGCATGATGGTGGTGGTGCGATGGTGTCACTTCCAGGTGATGTTATTGCACCATGCGTGCAAAGCTCCAGGAAAGGCCCATTGATCTCTCTGCTGGCAGAAAGGTAGGACCTGGCAACTCTATACCCTGTCTTTCTCCACTGTGGAGAAGCAGCTTACATCATTCTCATGCCCTCTTCTTTATCCTTACAACAACTCTATGAGGTAGGTTAAGCTGAAAGTATGTGTCTGGCCCATCATCACATCTAGTAAGCTTTTGTGGCAGATTGGTGATTTGAACCTGGGTCTCTCAGACCCTACTCTGAAGGTCTAAATGCTGTACCACACTGACTTTCATATGGTGGTTGCTGTTGTTGAATAGTAGCAAGCAGAAGCAGTCAGGTCTAAGTAAGTCATACAACTAGGAGGTATCAAGTCCCTCAGTGGTTGCTGCCAGGCATAGCCCCAGTGAGTCTTCCCACAAAGGCCAAAATAGCCTTGCCTCCTCTGTCTCTTACTGACACCAACCAAGCCTAGAATGTTGTGGTTGCCTAGCAATCACCACTAAGGGCCTCTGTTTGTTAAAGCTACAGGTGCTCCCTTTATAATTTCGGTTTTTTTAACCCCCCAATGCATTTTTTAGATTTCAGGTATTTTTGCAAACCTAGGGCATTTTTCAGGTTTGTTTCTGAAAATCTTTATCTGTCATGTCCATTCATGACTCCAGTCACCAGGTTTAAGTATCCTGAAATTTGACTGACTTGGCTTTTAGACTATATAAGCAGGGACCCACAGGAAACTTGAGGGAGGGCCTCTCCCCAACTTTGCTTCCTTCCCTCTCTACCTTCTCTATCATTGTTCCCCCCTCTCTTTCTGCCCTGCTCCTTATCTATCAATCTTCCCTCACCGCTCTTTCTACCTTAACCCTTCTATGTCAGCCTTTCCCCCCTCTTCTCCCACCCCTTATCTGGCAATCATCTCACCTCTCTTTATCTCAGACAATCTCCCCCTCTTTCCCTACCCCTTCCCAATTTCCCCCCTTTTCCCTATGGCACCCCTTCTCAGACAACCCCTTCTTTTCTCTCCCCACTGTGGGAGCCATGGCAGTGGCTGTAGCAGGGCCCCCAGGAGCCACTACGTCAGCCACAGGGCTTCCAGGAGCCCCTGCAATAGTGGCCTAGTAGTTGGGAGCCATGGCAGCTTTGGCAGGGCCCTGAGGAGATGGCGCACTGGCTTCAGGGCCCCCTTCTGGTAAGTGCTCTCTGTGTGCAGAGAATGTTTTTGTTTGGGGGGATTTAAACACCCCAATGTATTTTTAATGTTTTTAGATTGTTCTGTAAACCTGAGGTTCTCACAAGTTTGGAGAAAAATCTCCTTTCTCTCAGTGCAGTCCTGATCCACGGATTTAGATATCGGCAGCTCTGCCCATGCTTGAGAAATAGATATATAGATGATAATCATGGAGATCAAGTAAGGAATGGGAGCAGGGAGGATGAGAATCCATCTTGATGCAATTTTACCTTCCATACTTGTAGCTCCAAGGGATGAAGGAGCTGCATGTAAAACTTGATTATTCTTTCAGCTAAGGATGTACATGAGGTTTACATTTTCAAATATTAATCTGTGCAATTTTTCATTTTAGCAACAGCTGGTATTTTTATTTGATCACATATTGATTAAATGGAATGTGAAAGAATCCTGTGTTCTGCAAACAACTTTACTGCATAAGTATTTAATATATCTGTGACACAAATGTGGAAGGTTGATGGTATTTTTTTTTAAAAAAGTTATATCAATTGAGTAAATATCTGACTCAGCATATGAAGGGAAGAGAGATGAAGATAAAGTGATCTTTTAAATGCTGTCTCCTTGTTAGGGAATGGATCACTTATTTTATCACATAAACCCATTAGTGATTAGTTGGAGATGGATACTTGGATGGAACATGTGAACTCTTTTGTAAAAATAACAATGGAATTACCTGCAAAGTATGAGGGAAGTTTATGTTACCTTGAAGAAAACTGAATCATTTTGGAAAATGTTCTAAAACTTTCCTTGCAAGAGTACTGTCTCTTTTTAGAACTGAGAGGGGTAGTGGAATAATAAAAATGGCATCAGAATAATTTTGTTAATATTAAAGAAATATATTTACATTTGAAAGCTTAATACTTAAGCTGTCTAATACATTTTTATCCTGACTTTCATCCAACAGTCTCAGACTGGTGCGTGTGGTTCTCCTTTCCCCATTTTTATCTTTACAACAGCCTTGTGGCCTTTGTTGCAGTACTGGAAGTGGGGTGGGCTATTGTTCCATAAAAGAATGAAGGGTGTTTGCAAATCTGTTGTTTTTTTACATCAGAGCTAATAAATCAGCTGTGTTGTGGCTATCAGTAAGAATGCACACTCTAGACAGATTCAGATGTTCCCTTTTATTTTTCTGTTTGCAGTCGATTCATGACTTGCTCTTGCATTGGCATCCTCATGAAAACTGTGAGAATTTAAAGGAGCTCTTTTTAATAGCGAAATAAAACCCATGTGGTTCCAATTTTTAAATTTTTTTTGCTAGCAGATAGAGGCAAAAGTTCTCTGCATTTTTCAAAATCATAAAAATGTGTTACAGGCTGGGCAAAAGGCACCCCAGCCAATCCAGCCCACTGCCTCACTTTATTCTGGGAAGGGGCTGGAACAGCAGCATTCCCTACCATAATGGCCTGGACTTTTCAATTCAAAGCCAGTGTTTTCTACATCATTTCTAACTTTCCTAAATCTGTTCAAAGCCAGTGTTAAAGATGGAAATGGCACAAAAGGCAAGAGTTGTATCTGTTATCAAAATAGGCACTCTTGAAATGCTTCCCGTGTTCTTTTTTCTCCTTTTACCCAGTGTGGATGTACATGCAGGACTCTTAGTTTTGCCAGCATTTGTGAAACATAAAAAAGAAGGTGGAGGGAGAGTCTTTCCCCTATGGCATTGTGATCTCTGGACCATGAGAGCAATAACACCCGCCTTTGTATAATGGAGGAAGTATTCACTGGGTTAACTGTTTGTACCATTGTTTTTGGAATGCCTGTGCCTCCACAGATGTGGCCATCTTTCTTTTTTAATTTAATTTTTTTTTACACATAGGGTTTGAACAGGAGATAAATATTTATGCACAAATTATGTTACTGTTATATAAGCTGGTTGCATTGTGTGTTTTGTGTGTTCCATTTGTCCAGATGTCTTAGCTAATTGTATTCATATTGCCTAATCGTTTAGTTCAATATTTCTTACAGCTGAAAATTTTAACAAACATTTTAGTCATCTGTGACTGATTAGTTGCATTGATAATTTTAGATTAAATGAATCACATGGTTTGCCTGAAGGAGAAAGGTTATTGAAAAAAATTATCAATCCCATCAGTATGCTTTTTATAGTAAAAGTATTCAGTTTTGATTATGGTAAAGCTACATTGGCCCCAATCCAGCCAAAGTTAGTTGGAATTAACATGTTTTATTGGGTTTAGTCTGAAGTTCTAGACCTGCTGGGGATATTAAAAACCAATGTGTCTCCAGGTCCTGATGGCATAACATCCAAGATTCTTAGGGAACTCAAATGTGAAATTGTTGATCCAGTTTCAGAATGTTGACCCAAATGTGTAGCTTATCAATAAATTCACCCACTGTATCAGAAGACGAGACATTATACCAATTTTTTAAAAGCAGTCCAGAGGGGAAATAGGAAATTACAGGCCGCTACTCTAATGTCTGTCGCGGGCAGAATAGTAGAAACTTGAATCAAAGATAGAATTGTTAGGCACATGGCAAAACAAAACCTGCTGAGGGGAAATCAGCATGCTTCTGCAAAGTGAAGTCCTGACTTACCAACCTTTTAAAAGTTCTCTGAGAGAGTGAACAAGCATATAGATAATGGTGACCTGGTAGACATTACATATTTGGATTTTTAAGAGGCTTTTGACGAGAAAGGTCACCAAAGACTCCTGAGTAACCTTAGCAGTCATGAGGTAAGAAAACAGGTTATCTTATGGATTAAAAACAGGTTAAATGACAGGAAGGAAAGAGCAGGAATAAATGGACAGTTCTTGCCAAGGAGGGAAGTAAGCAGTAGGGTCCCACAGGGACCATTATTGGGATTCGTGCTATTTAGTTTATTCATAAATGGTCTGGAACTGGGGGTGAGCAGTGTAGTGGCTGAGTTTGTAGATGACACAAAACAATTCTGGATGGTGAAAATCAACTGTGAAGAACTCCAGGAGGATCTCCACAAATTGGGTGAGTTGGCAACAATGTGGCAAGTAAAGCTGGATGTTGGTGAGGTGATGCACACTGGAACAAAAAAATCTCAACTTCGAGTATGTGCTGACAGGGTCTTAACTTTCTGAGACAGAGAGGGAAAGAGACTTTGGAGTTGTAGAGGAACAGCTCAATGAAAGTGCCAACCCAATGTGCCACAGCAGTAAAAATGACAAACTCTACTTTGGGGATGTTAGGAAAGGGACTGAAAACAAAACAGCCAATATTACAATGCCCTTGTATATATATCTATGGTGTGCCCTCATTTGGAATACTTTGTGCATTTCTGGTCACTGTATCTCAAATAGGACATTGTAGAGCTGGAAAAAGTACAAAGGAGGGCAACCAAGATGATTAGGGGGTTGGAGCACCTTCCCTGTAAGTAAAGGCTGAAGTGTCTGGGACTTTTTAGTTTAGAAAAGAGATGAATAAGGGAGGATATGATAGCTACAGACTATGGCCGTGTTGATCTGCAGTAGAAGAGCTAGATTCGATTCCAATAGCATCTTAGTGACCTACAAGATTGGCGGGGTGTGTGTGTGTGAGCTTTCGAGAGCCAAAGCTCCTTCCATCAGACATGATAAAGTTTTATAAAGTTATCCATGGGGTGGAGAGAGTTGATCAGGAGAACTTTCTCTCCCAAGATGCTAAAACTTAAAGGGATCCAGTGAAGCTGATGGGCACTAGATTCAGGACAGACAAAAGGAAATCCTTATTTACACAGCAAGTGATTAAAATGTGGAATTCACTGCTAGAGGATGTAGCAATGGCCACAAGCATAAACAGCTTTAAAAGGGTATTAGACAGATTCATGGAGGATTAGGGTTGCCAAGTGTCATACCTGGCATGGCAAGGGAGAGTTGGTCCGGTTCTGGGACATTTGCACATGTGCGAAGCGTGATGACGTCACTCAGAAGTGACATAATCATGTTGGGCATGTTGCCGACCGACGCTCTAGCAATCAGCCAGGAAACTCTATGGTACTGTAGAGTTTTCACGCTGATTGCAATAGCGTTGGCTGGTGATGTGCCAGGTGTGATGGTGTCCCCTCCGGGTGATGTCATCGTGCCAAGCATGTCGGCCTGAACTGGGCACTTTGGGGACAGGGTTCTCCCTGCCAGCCTGATCTGGACTGGTGGATTGGGGGTCATTTTGGCGGGGAAACCCCTGCCCCCCCCCAGGGTACCTGGCAGCCCTATGAAGGATAGGTGTAGCCATGGTGTCTAAACTGACCCTTTGCATGTAGAGGCAGTGAATACCAGTACTAGGAGGCAACATCAGGGGAAAGCCTGGGTCTCTGGGCCTGTTGTTGGACCTCCAGAGGAACTGGTAGCTGCTGTGTGATGCTTGACTGGATTATCCACAGGTCTGATCCAGCAGGGCTCTTCATATGTTTTTCTGGCTTTAAACAAGACTACCTGTAGTTGGATTTGGGCCCCAATATTGTCTGGAAAATGCATACAATTGCTGTGGTCAGTCAAAAGTTAAAAGGGTTTACAGTTGAATAAGAACAACATACAGTTCTAAGGGTAAAGAGGTATGGTATAAAATGGAGACAAGAACCCCCCAAAATAAAAGATCAATTAAGTTTGAACATTCATACAATGTCCAGTATGTATTGCAAATGCAGAACTGCAAGACCTTGCTGGGAGTAGCTCATTTTCCCTGTACCCCACTGTCTATACTGTTTACTCATTTCCTCAGCCTGACAGCTTGCGTATCCTCTACCCTTTCTCTGCTTCTTTCTCTCTTCTGCTCACCAACCAACTTTCCCTACCTGATCTCCCCATCAGTATTTAGCTTTCCCTCCTTCCCTCCTTGGGAAAGTCCTGCCAAAAGTCCTGCAATAGCTAGTCACTCAGGCAGGTTGTATTTTGGCTGCTACCAGGTACAGCCAAGTCATCAAGTGAAGCAGTGGCAAGACTCCTGGGCAAATTTCATGTTGGCTGTTGACACATTCAGGCGAGCTATGTGACTTGTGTGATTGAGCAATGTAGTGGCCACTGCTGGGCCTGGGAGACTTGTGTAAGTTGCTTTGTAGTAGGTCACCTGGGTTAGTCATTGTGGCACAGCTGGGTGAATCACATGACAATGAGTTGCCTGAGGGAGTTCCATGGTGGCACCACCAAACCCAGCCAAATTGTTCAAATTGTGCAGTTCTCTCCTGGGCCAAGGTGAATTATGTTGCATCGAGTGATTGGGTAGCTACTGCCAGACTTCAGTGAGTTGCACCAATTGCATGGGAGTGAGTTGCCCAGGCAAACTGTAATGAACACTGCCAGGACCACTAATTGTATAGAAGCAAGGCATCAAGTTGTTACCACCAAAGCTAGGTCAGTTGTTCAACTTGTGTGGTACTGAGTTGCCTGCTGATTGCTGCTAGGTCTGGTGAGTTCTCTTTCCAGTGGGGGAGGCACTTTCCAGGACTGTAGCTGCGGTCAGACAGGCAGTTGGCTCAATATAGTTGCACTTCCCATACGGATTAAATGGGCTCAGTCACACAGCAACATCTGGCATCTGTTCCCCAGTCGTACTCACCCTGTTGTACAATGAGTTGGAAATGGAATAAATAGCCACCAGAGGATATCCAGTGGTTTCTGGATGGCTCACACTTCCACTCCACTTTTCCCACATCTGAACGTCCCTGTTGCACATACAAGCCAGATGGGGAGTGGGAATGGGTAGATCTATTTCTGAGTGGTCCCCCCCCCCCGAATTCTTGGCTATGTGCGCCTAAGCCCCTATGTGCACACCCAGCCATATTTTTAAAAGAGACAACACGCATCGTGGTTGAGGCATCACAATAATGTGGATGCTCGAATATGGAGCAAGTGCAGGGGGGAGCCACAACTTTGTGTGCTCTCTGCTCGATCTTCCCTAGAACAATATAAATTGGAGCACTTAGAGATGCTGCCATGTCGTGCCAAGGTTCCAGTCTGACCATAGCCTGTATTGGTCTCTTAAACCATTCCCACTCCCCTTCCCCTGCCTTTTATTGAGATACCAAGGCTTGAAGGCTGGCATTATTGTTGTGGGTGCCTAGCAACTCCCCAAATGTCCATCAAGATCTCAGAGGGCATACATACTTACAGCTAAAGGAGCTACTTCTGTTGTTTGTGGAGTTTAACCCACCAGTGTCTTTTTTTTTAATTTCAGATTTTTTTCTGCAAACTTGAGGTTTTTCTCAGGTTTGTAGAAGAATTCCCTGCCATTGCTGGGTCAGTATTTTGATCCATACTCTATGGCCTCTTTTAGAGTTAGATTTAACAAGTGGAGACCCGCAAGAAACTTGTGGGATGGTTATTCCATTCCTCACACCTTTGCTTCCTCCCCCCTCCCCCTACCTATATCACACTCTTTCTCTCTTGTGACTCCCCTTTTCTTGCTCTTTATCTCTTCTCTATGCATGCTACATCCTCTCTCTTTCTGATCCGTCATCATTCTCTTTGTTTTTCTGCATCCCAACCTCATCACTCTTTTTCTCTCTATCTGCCTCCCCACCTCATTACTCTTTCTCTGTCTTTCTGCACCCCACCTCATCACTCTCTCTTTTTGCCCTCATTACTCTCCCAGCTTCCTGCCTGCTCCCCCCCCCCCCCCACACAACAGGAGCAGCAGCAATGGTGGTGGTACTCCCAGCCATCCTCCTGCTTCCTCTCCCCTCACAGCAGTAGTGGCAGTGCTTTGGGAATCACAACATCTCCCAGCTACAGAGATCAATTCACCTTAGGGCTGCCAGCTCCAGGTTGGGAAATTCCTGGAGATTTGGGGGTGGAGCCTTGGGACAGTGAGGCTTGGGAAGGCAAGCAGCCTCAGCAGGATATAATGCCATAGACTCAACCCTCCAGAGCAGCCATTTTATCCAGGGGAACTGATCTCTGTTGCTCTCACCTGGAGGCTGGCAATGGTAGTTCTCATGGAGGAAATGGCTGATTTGGAGAGTGCAGTCTATGGCATTATACTGGTCTGAAGTTCCTCTCCTCCTCAAATCCCACCTTCTCCAGGCTCCACCCCTCAAATGTCCAGGAATTTCCTAACCTGGGGTGTGCAACCCTATTTCCTTCCCACGCAACAGCCAAGCTGACTTTCTCTGCCTCTCTGTCTTCAGCTTTCTGTCTCCACCCCCCTCCCCGACAGCTTCTTTCTCCGCAGTAGGGACCAAAGCAACTTACATTTTTCTCTCCTCTTTTTTATTTGTACAACTACTCTGTGAGGTTGGTTAGGCTGACAGTGTGTGACTGGTCCAAAATCACCCAGTCAACTTCCACTGCAAGATAGGGATCTGAACCTGGGTCTTGCAGATCCTACTTCGAAGCTCTAACTGCTGCACCACACTGGCTTTCATAGGGTGGCTGCTGAGGAAGAGTAGCAACTAGCCGGGCCTAGTTGAGACATGTAAATTAGGTGGTATCAAGACACCCAGAGTGTGCTGCCTGGGGATTCCAGCCTCCAGGTGGGACCTGGGGATCCCCTGGACTTTCTGCTCATCTCCAGACTACAGAGATAACTTCCCATGAGAAAAGGAATGCTTTCAAGGGTGAGTCTATGGCATTGTACCTGACTGAGGTCCCTGTCTTCCCCAGGTTCCACCCCCAAACCTCCAGGAGTTTCTCATTTTGGATCTGGCAACCTTACCCCCCCATCCCCTGCCGGTGGCCGGGGGTGGTGGTGGACCTGGCCACCCTAGATTGCTGCCAGGCCTAGGGTTGCCAACCTCCAAGTGGGACCTGGAGACCCCCCAGATTACAACTGAAAGAGAAAATGGCTGCTTTAGAGCGTGGACTCTGTGGTATTATACCCAGCTGAGGCCTCTCCCTTCCCCAAACCCAGCTCTCCTTAGAGTCCATGACAAAATCTCTAGGAATTCCCCAGCCTGGCACTGGCAACCCTTGTCAGACCTGGCCCCCAGGTTCCCTCCCTCAAAGAGCAAAATAGGCCCGAAAAGGGCCCCCCCCCTGCCAGCCCCCCCCCGCCAGCCCCCCCCCCCCCCCCCGAATGTTCTAATCTCTCACTGATGATGCCTGAAGTAAATCCCTGTGGAGGCCATTTTAAAAGGTATTGGGGGGGGATTCAACTGTCTCTCAGGTTTTTTTTAAAAAACTGTTGGAATTTTTCTGCAGCTCCACAGAATCCCCTAAGTCTCTAGAAAAAGCTGCTGGGGGGAGAGTGAGCCCTCCTTTGGTGGAAGTAAGTATCCACACAGAGGGTTACAAAGTAGAACATAATAAAAACTAGGGTTGCCAGAAGGTTTCAGCAAAAATACTGGACATGCACTGAGCCAGCTACTGCTTCATGCTTGGGCTTGGTGCTTCCTCCTCCAAGCCTTTGTGCTGTTTGGTTGAGAAACACTGGGTCCAAGTGTGAAGCAACAGCTGCTGTGGCTGTTGCTTTAGTCTTTGGCTTAGCGCCACGTCCTCCAAGCCCAAACAGCATGCTTCATGCTGCTTGAACTTTGAAGAGGCGTGCTTCAGTTCTAATACCACCTTTGCCCCCCTCCAGCTTCCTTCCCCTGGCACCCATCTTTTGAGGGTGGGGGCAGTTCTTCCACATTTCCCCTAGCCTGACTGTCTTCTCTTCTGACTGCACTGTCAGGATAGCCCCAACCAGGGCTTTTTTTGTAGAAAAAGCCCAGCAGGAACTCATTAGCATAATAGGCTACACCCAACAACAGAAACTCATTAGCATATTAGGCCACACTCCTGACAGAGCAGCTCATTAGCATATTAGGTGGGGGGCTGGGAAAGTACAAGGCAGGCATGGAAGCTTGCCTCTTCCCCCCGAGACTTCCCCGGGTGGGGGAGGAAAAGAAAGGCATTTTCAATATGCCTGGGTTCCCTGCCTGCCCTTTCCCAGCTGCAGCATGTCAGCTAGAGAAGGGAAGGTAGAGAGAGGCTTTTCCTTGTCAATTTCACTCTCCCCTGACTGGGGGGAGGAGTGAAATTGACAAGGAAATCTGGAGGGGCTCCCCAGAGGGAAAGAGGGCATTTTAACATGTTGCCTTTCTCTCTTGTGTGTAAGGTGGGGGGGCAGGCAGTGTGCTCTGTAGCCACACATGCCAGAAGTTTTGGTTGTAGGCATAGCCAATTCAGGAGCCAGCCGGAACTCCATTCCTGTGCATTCCTGCCCAAAAATAGCCCTGGCCCCAACACCATCCAGGCCTCCTAGCAAAAATACCAGACATGTAATTTTTTTCTGGACAGTCAGTAAAAATACTGGACTGTCCTGGTCAATACCGGACACCAGGCAACCTTAATAAAAATATAGCACTCTATAAAAGTAATTAAAAACTAAAACCTACCCAGTTATTAAAAACCGAGCCAGAGCATTTAAAACAGCATAGAACATTTAGCAGCTTAAAACAAGTCTCATAAAGCAATTCTCAAGCTAGAAGCACACTCTAAAAATGATTTTAAAAGTTGACCTCCCTCCTTAATTAAAAGCCTTGGCAAAAAGAAATATTTCAACCTGGTGCCTAAAGTAGAAAATGGTAGACACCAGGCAAGCCTCTAAGTGAAGAACTCAGAAAGCTGCGCTTATTAGGAAGTTCTTAACTAGTGGGCTAACAGTATGGTTGAAGTAGGATTCCAACGTGTCTGGTATTGTCCAGTATTTCCATAGATTGTTCAGGGAAAAAACTGAGAAAATACTAGACATATAAATGTCTTGGGTTTGTTTTTTTAGGATTGAGAAGGAAGTGGGCTTGGGAGGCATAGCTGGTGGACAGCAGCAGCAAAAGACCGTAAAGTCTTATCATCTGCTGGGGTTTAAATCAATTGGAAAAGTGGAAGAGTAAGGGGCTGGGCCTAGGGTTAGCAGCCTCCAGGTGCTGGCTGGAGTTCTCCTGCTATTATAACTGCTCTCCAAACAACAGGTTTTAAGTACTGAGAGTCAGGAGACGATGAATCATAACAAGGCTTTTATTCTGAACATTACTCGGCTTGGGACAGCCCTAGCAAGAGTAGCACTAAACTTGTATGATTTCAACAGTGAATGATATACAGTGTAACTATATACAAGAGGTCTTATTAGACCTAAACAGGGCTCTGTGATTGGTTCTCTAGAGTGGCTTCAGGACCAATGGCTGATCTTTATTGTGTGGTCAATCAGCATGAGGGAATTATGATATCAGAGCCAAAACCATACAACATAGAATGAACTCAGAACATAACATTCCTCCCCCTTTGGTTTAGACAACATAGTCTTTCAGAAACGTGGGGGGCCACCTGGCCTGGCTGGACCATTGTGGCAATGGCATACTCATTGGAGAACGTCCGATCCGGGGGCTCTCTTGACATAAGTCAGGGTCTGAAAAACCTGGGGGCCCTTCAGACCCACTGCAGTCCAAAACTGGGTCGGAGTCCAAGTGGCACAGTGCCGGCTCTATCTGTGGACAGTAAGTTCCAACGCCTCAATCAGGGGACAGTTCACTGGAGAAAGGCGGTACTCTAAGCAAGGAAGGATGACCGGACTCAACCAGTTTGTTGAGATGCTGTCCATTCTGGTAACTGGCAGCTTCCCGGGCGGGAGCTGGCATGGGTATCTCCTTAGGAGGCTGCCTCTCCCAAGCGCTGACACTGCACTGAACCGGGAAGTCTCTCAGCCCAGGCACAGGAACTGGTATATTTTGCAATTCCTCTGGAACTGGGGAGCGTTGCAATGCCTCAGGAACTGGGGTGCATTGCAAAGGTTCAACCCTGACTGGCCAATGATGCCTGAGTTGGGCCAGATGATGATGGTGGACCTGCCCTGCCTCGTCCTGTACCACATAGGAAATGTGGCCTGTTGCTCGGAGGATGACAGCTGGGACCCGTCTTGCCTCTGGTAGGTGCTCCTCAGTAAGATGGGCTTATCCACTCTCTGGCGCCCTGCCACAATATTTTTTCTGTCTGACTTCACCGCAATTATGCAGAGCTTATCTGCTGGCTCGGTTCAATGTTCTCCCATCTGCTATTCTTGAGGGGAGGTATAAGAAAATTTCTTATGTACTTAGGTACTGCAGATGCAATAAGAAAGATTTAGAAACGGTTGAGCATGCACTCCTACATTGTAATTTGCTAAATGATATTCGAGCAAAATTTCTAGAAGTTCCCCTTAGTAAACTAGCAGGACAACCAGATGGAATTAAGCTACATTACCTCTTTACTTCTTTAGATCCAGAGATTATTGAATTGACTGCTAAGTTTCTTCATGGTCTTATAAAACGGAAGAATCTTCCTGATCATTTTGAGTTTAATAAAACTGTAAAATTTAATTTTAAGGCTTTTAGAATTTAATGATTCCTCCGATACACCTCTGTAATGGTTTTAGGGTTAACTATTTTTTTTTACAAATTTTGGGACTGTTTTATCTTAATGGGAACTGCTTTTAATATGTTATGCCAATAAAAGGTATTTGTTGTTGTTTGACAGCTGGGACCCAATGCAGACCTTCCCCATAGTTCCTGGCATAGACGGCATCACCCAGAGCGAAGGATCGTGTGCTCCCGGATACAGTGGGGTTGCGGTGGGCGTCTGGTGCCAGGTCTGGGTGGTTGCGGCTCAAGATTGTGGACAGCTAACGTCCCATGAGGAGCTCGGCTGGTGACTTCCCAGTGGCTGAGTGCGGCATAGTGTGTTGCTGGAGCAGGAAACTCACGAGGCTGGCAAGGAAATTCCCCTCCCCAAGCCTGCGGAGTGAGTCCTTCATAGTCTGTACCATGCGCTCTGCCTGGCCATTCATCTCGGGGTGGAACGGTGCCGATGTGATGTGACGAATGCCCCATTTATTCAGGAACCACTGGAACTCCGCAAATGTGAATTGCGCCCCATTGTCGGACATGATGAGGTCTGGCAGACCAAAGGTGGTGAACAGGTGGTTCAGGCAGTGGCCAGTGATGGTCGATGTCATGGAGGTGACAGGGAACACTTCCAGCCACATGGAATAGGCATCCACAACTAACAAAAGTGTTCTGCCCTGAAAAGGGCCAGCAAAGTCCACATGGATGTGGGACCAAGGACCCCGTGGCTTCTCCCACGGGTGAACAGGGACTGTGGGGGTTTCCAGCCTCGACTCCTCGACGTGCCATCTGGACCCACTGTTCAATTTGCTGATCAATTCTGGACCACCACACATAGTTTTGTGTGACTGCCTTCATCTTTGTGATGCCAGGGTGCCCCACATGCAAAGTGGCTAACACTTGTCTGAGTGGGGGAGGGATGATGACCCAATTCCCCCACAGCAGGCAGCCCTTGCTCACTGACAGTTCTGTTGACCTAGACTGGAACAGCTGGAACCCAGCCTCGAGCTTCCTGGATGGCCATCCCTTCCACCCATGGTGATACACCCGGCTGAGCATTCGGTCCCGGTTGGTGTGGAACGCGATGTCGGCAACGGAGAGTGGAGGCTGAGGCAGTTCCTCAGTAAGGAGTGTCTTGTGGATTGAGGCCTCATGCGGTTGGGGCAATGGCAGGCGGCTGAGAGCATCAGCATGGCCGAGGCGCAAGGAATAGGCGGAGAGAAGAACAGCCCAATGCATCATCCATTGTGACAATATCTACGGGGTTTGGCGATCAGATATGAAGATGCCAAGCAGTGGTTTGTGGTCTGTGACAATCTCGAGCTCACGACCATAGATAAAATCATGAAACTTTTTAACTGCTGCAATAATCGCCAACACCTCTCGGTCTATCTGGATGTAGTTCCTCTCCACTGAGGAGAATAAAAAGCTATGAGGGCTTCCCAGACGCACGGCAACCGGTGACTTAGGACAGCCCCAATCCCATAGGGTGATGCGTCACAAGCCAAAATGAGAGGCTTCTTGTCGTCATAGTGGACGAGGACCGCATTGGAAACTAGAAGAGCTTTGATAGCCTGGAATGCTGTGTGCTCCTGGCAGCACCACGCCCACGGAGCTGCTTTGTCCAATAGCTGTTGGAGTGGCTCAGTGATTGCTGCCTTGTTTGGCAAAAACAAAAGGTAAAAATTCAGGAGTCCTAAAAAGGACTGTAGCTCTTTCTTTGAGGTCGGGGCAGGTGCGTTACGGATGGCAGCAACCTCTTCCGGTGCCGGGTGGATGCCATCTTTGTCCAGAAGGAAACCCAAAAATTGAACGACTGGGACAAAGAACTCACATTTCTCCTTTCTAACCCGCAGGCCGACCCCTTGCAAACAGCGGAGCGCCTCTCACACACAAGTAGGCAGCTCACGTTCAGAGGCTCCTGCAATCAACATGCCGTCAAAATATGGCACAACACCCAGCAAATCTCATAAAAGGTGTTCCATTAGTTCCTGGAAAATGTCAGGGGCGATGCTTACCCCAAATTGCAGCCGATTTACCTTGAAGGTGCCACGATGTGTTACGATAATCTGTGCCTCGGCCGTGGCTGCATCGACAGGCAATTACTGATATGCCTGGGCAAGGTCGATCTTGGCAAAAACCCACGCCCCTGAGATAGAGGCTAGGAGGTGGCTCACCACAGGAACTGGGTATGCATGCGGTTGCAGTGCCTTGCTGAGGGTGCACTTGTAGTCAGCGCATAGCTGAATCGAGTCGTCTGATTTGATGGGAGTGACGATCAGAGTCTCCTATTTGGCATTTGGAACCGGCTCCAGGATGCCTTGAGCCAGCAGCTTATCAATTTGTTAATTTATGCGCGGCTTGAGAGCAACGGGGCAGCGTCTCGGCTTGAGGCATTTGGGCTAGGTGACAGGATTCAGGGTAAAGGAAGCAGGTGGACCTCTGTAACAGCCAAGCTCTGTGCTGAAAACATCTGGGAACTCTTCTTCAAAGTTGACAATGCTTGGTTGCTTGATGTGGTTTATGCCAACCACGTTGATGCCCAGGGCGGCAAACCAGTCCAAACCGATAAGATTCATGGGTGGCCTTCCACGATGAGTAGATTCAGATGTCCGTTGAATTTCTTGTATTTGATCTGGACTGTGGCGATGCCAATGACAGGAACTCGATGCCTTTGGAAACTGAAAAGCTGTAGACTGCATTTCTGAAGATGGCGTGCAGGAAAACGAGGACAGACTTGTTGAAAGGTGATTGGCACAGTGTACTGAAAGATCTTTGTGCCTGGTGGGAATCTTAGGTGCAGCACAGCCTTGTGACGAGTGGCAGTCCTTGGCAAGGTGGCCCAACTTTCCACAAGAATGACATATAGCATCGCAGAATTGACAGTCTCTATGTGCATGCATGCCACTGCAACCGGCACATAAGTTTCTTTGCAGGCTTTTTTGAGAGCGGTGTGGCCTCTGGTTGGCTCCTGTCCTGTGGACTCCATCATCAGATACATCTGACTGGTCATCTCGGAAGTCAGGGAAGTCAGTGGCATTGCCATGGTGAAAAGCGTCTGCGTGGCATGACGTGTGGCCTTGGGGACCCAGTCGCACCTCGCGAAGAGATAGGTTGGCGGCCTCCACTCGCAGTGCCTCTTTGAGGGCCGATTCATATGTAAGAGTCTTTTGTAATAGGAGCACCCACCAAATGCCATCATTTCTGAGGCCGCAGAGCAGTCAGTCTAAGAGGACTGACATTAGATTGGGGAACTGACAGTCTTGAGCAGCCTGCCTTAGCGTGGTGAGGTACTCGGTGACAGACTCGCCCTCTTTCTGGTTATGCTGATGAAATGTGCATCGATGTGCAGCAGCCGACGTCTTTGGTGAGAAGTATTCGGTCAGTTGTGCCTTGATGATGCCGAGAGGGGTCTCGAGTAACTTTGGAGGGAGCTACTAAATCTCGAGCAATGTCGAATACAGCCTGGCCGCATGTACTTAGAAAAGTGGCGCGACAGACATCGTCTCCCTCAATACTGTTTGATATATGGAAGCATTCAAAATGGTCGAGGTATGATCCCCAGTTCCCAATCTTGGGGTGAAATGGTTCGATATGGCCCTTGGATGCCATGCTCTTAGGCGCCCGTAGTGATTTCAGCTGGGCAGGCAGAAAGTGATTTCACCCATTTGGTTAGGACTGGGATCCCATCTTCGTCGCCAGTTATAAGTATTGAGAGTCAAGAGATGATGAATCATAACAAGGCTTTTATTCTGAACATTATGCAGCTCGGGACAGCCCTAGCAAGAGCGGCACTCAACTTATACAATTTCAACAGTGAACGATATACAATGTAACTATATACAAGAGGTCTTATTGGACTTAAACTGGGCTCTATGATTAGTTCCCTAGGGTGGCTTCAGGACCAATGGTTGGTCTTTATTGTGCAGCCAATCGGCACGAGGGAATTACGATGCCAGAGCCAAAACCATACAACATAGAATGAACTCAGAACATAATAACACGTATCAGTTCCTCTAGAGAAAATGACCACTTTGGAAGGTGGACTGTACGGCATTTAACCCGACTGAAGTTTCTTCCCTCCCCAAACCCTGTCATCCTTAGTCTCTACCCCCCAAATCTCCTGGTATTTCCCAATATGGAGCTGGAAACTCTAGCTGGGCTGGCAAAGGGTGGGGGGGGGGAGAGAAAGCTGAAACACAAACCAGGGGCTGCAGACTTCAGGAAACAAATTAGGTTTTATTTCTGTTATTGGGGGAGGGGTCTTCATTTTCAGTCTCTTTGGCCCTAACACATTCAGCTACCCCACTTGGGGGGAGAGCAAAATTCAGATTTTTTAAAAAGACAGGTGGGAAAAGGGCTCCTGAAGTTTGGTATCCCAATAAAGAATTGTCAGGCTATGACTTTCTAAAGGGTCCAGTGGAATGTGACCTGGGAGACCTGTGATTATGATCCCCAGTGTTGTTTTTTTAAAGCTAAAAGCTGTAGGGAGGTGATTTGGATCAGGGCCAGTGCACTGAGGATAGGGTTTGTTTGTTTTTTAAACTCTTTGATTCCCATTTCCCCAGTATCAGTCTCTCACCAATGGAACCACTAAGGGTAAACATCTATTTTTTTCTATGGATATGTGGGATAAAATGAGGGGGGCATCGGAAAATAGACCAGGGAAGGGGTTAAATAACCTCTACAAACATTGCTCTAATCTGGATTCCTTCCACATTCACAGCTTTAAAGAACCGTGGGAAGTTTAAGCTGAGCTGGCATTATTTAGTGTTGGCAAAAATGTACTCTGCACACCCAGCGACACTTAGAATGTTCCTGGCCGCCCAGGGCTAAAATGAAGCCGTGTCTTCCTGTTTGCTCCCTCTGCCGTGCAATATATTTAGTGGTAATCCTGAGACCCACAAATGCCTTCTAGAGAGTTCTGTTTGCAGGACTGTTTCTCCCAGGATACTTAAAAGATACCTGTGGACAGTTCAGATGTAGTTCTGCAGCCTGATAAAATAGAACTGGCCTGATGAAATAGAAGCTTAGACTAGGATCTAGGAGACCTTGGTTTGAACCCCCACTCTGCCATGGATGTTAACTGGGTGACCTTGAGTCAGTCACATTACTCTCGCGGGGGGGGTGTCAATAAATCTTTATCAAGTTTGTCCAGTATTTTTGTTGAAACCGTCTGGCAACCCTACAGAGGAGGTGGCCCTTCAGTTACCCTGCCCTCAAGCCATTTAGGGCCTTAAAATTAAGATCTGGCATTCTGAGTTCTGCCCAGAAGTAGATGGGGAACAGTGCAGTTCTTTTAGAACAGGCGTGATACTCTGCCCCTGATGGTAGTATGGCTGCCATATTTTAGATATTTCCCCATATGTCCTCCAGAGAGCACTGAGGTCAGGGTTGCAAAATCGCCTGACTCTCCCTGGTCTGAAAGATGCCAGATTGGCCAATACTAGAGCTAGGGCCTTTTCAGTGGTGGCCCCATACTGGTGGAATGAACTCCTGGAAGACATTAGGGCCCTGCGGGACCTTTTACAGTTCTGCAGGGCCTGTAAAATGGAGCTCTTCCACCAGGCCTTTGATTAGGAAGCGCCACTGACGAATGAGCCATTGGAAATCGAACATGCTATGGCTCTATGTTACAACGTTGGACATTGCCTTCCTTTATCAGATCATTTACAGAAACTTTCATATGTACCTACTAGCACTTTATGTAATTTGTTGCTTATGTAAATTTTATTGTATTTTAATGTTCTATTGCATTTTAATCGTCGTACGCTGCCTTGAGCCAGTTTGCCCGGCAAAGTGGAATATAAATTGAAATAAATAAATAAATAAAATAAATAAATAGACGTTCTGAAGTTTCTGGATAGTTTTCCTGAACATTGAAATAGTTTAACCCAGATATGATTAGAGCACGGATCACTGTGGCCAGATCATACATTATTACTGCAAAACATAGAGCACTTGCTTTTATTTCTTGCTTTAGTTATCATGGCTGGTGTTTTAGGTTTTAAAAAACCCTTTTGTCTGTAAGTGGCAGTGAACATGTTTTTTTTTTAATCATGTGGAAATCTGACACAGATGTTTGGTATTACTTTTTCTTAAACATGGTGATCACACATACTTTACCCAAAGTACCATTAAGTATTTTTTATTATTGCTATTAAAATCTTGCCTTCAGCAAAGTCCTACTAAATCTGTAATAAAGTCTAATGTCAAAATTCCAGCAGGTTCTTTATACATACATATACTCTCACATGCACTCTCTCTATATACTCTACTATTTTTTTCACTATATTCAGAAGCCAATGTCATAATGATATGTCATTTCTTTTAAATCCATGCATTAAATGAGACCCATAGGGTTGAATGCTTGTTTTTTCTTTTTTAAGATTGTAATTGGAAAATTTTAGATTTGAAAAAAATTAAATCTGCTTCTGTCTTGAGAAAACAGCCATGTTAAAAGATGAACTTTGGTGATGGAAACTGAGCTGCTTGTGTGAATTATTTATTGTATGGTTTTCTGAAGTTTTCAATGGAGCAAAGTTCCTTCTTCCATAGACCAAATGCTTTGCAGACTTTTTGTGTTTACTGTAAATGCCTTTCACTGGTGCCAGTAGTAATTTACTAAGGAAATCTTTTATCGACACCGGGCATTTGTTCCCCTACCCCTCTTGAGAAGTAAGCAGCATAGATTAACAACTACTTCAGCTCCTTTATTAGATTCATTAGTATTTCTCTACTTTTTATTTCTTTTGGCCAGGCTCAGAATATTAAACTAATAAGTGGTAGAAAATGCCCTTCATTTGAGTATATAAGGCAAGAACATAATTACCTTCCCCAAAAAGCTCTGAGGTTTTTAATAATGCTATTTGCTATCAATATTTTCCTATAGAAAATACTCTCATCAAGCAATTATTTTCTTTTAAAATGCAGAGAATACACCAAAATGCAGTATTTTGAAGTGGCTAAATAGGTGTGGATGAGAATTTTGTATTCTTGGCAAGCATCTCAGACAGGGAAAAAATAGGTTCACCCAACCATACTCTAGAGAACAGTAATTACTTTTAATGTAAGGTTGTTAAGCTGTACTTATGGCTAGCATTTTCTTGCCAGTGTACTCAGTTATATCATTTTTAAAAAAATCAAGTATATTAAGAATTTTAAGGCATCAGGCTAGACTTGGTAGGTGGGGAAGGGGGCAGGATCTATCTTTGTCAGAGCAGGCTGGCTGGGGAAGCAAAGGACAGGCATGCAAACCTGCCTGGGCTCCTTGCTTGATCTTCTCCAGGTGCCCCACAGCCTTTCTTTCCCTCCCTGATCTGGGGGAAGGATGGCATTTAAACCCAACAGCTGACTGGTGGCTCAGCCTGTTAGGTTTAAATGAGACGTTGTTTTCAGTATAGCAAAATGAACCCAAAAAAAAGCTGGATAATATTGGCTTTTTTGGGTTCAGCTATATTGATAGCTGAATAACATAAGAACATAAGAGAAACCAATGTTGGATCAGGCCAGTGGCCCATCCAGTCCAACACTCTGTCATACAGTGGCCAAAATCACCAGGTGCCCTCAGAAGGTCCAGCAGTGGGGGCAGGAAGCCCTCCCACTGTCCCCCCCCCCCCCCCAAGCACCAGAATACAGAGCATCACTTGCCCCAGACTGAGAATTCCTATCTATACTTTGTGGCTAATAGCCACTGATGGACTTCTGCTCCATATGTTTATCTAATTCCCTCTTGAAGCCATCCATGCTTTTAGCTGCCACCACCTCCTGTGGCAGTGAATTCCACGTGTTAATCTCTCTTTGGATGAAGAAGTACTTCCTCTGTTCTAACCCGACTCCTCAGCAATTTCATGGAGTGCTCACGAATTCTTGTATTGTGAGAAAGGGAGAAAAGGACTTCTTTCTCTACTTGCTTTATCCCATGCATAATCTTATAAACCTTGATCATTTCACCCCTCAACCGTCATTTCTCCAAGATAAAGAGCCCCAAGCACTTCAATCTTTCTTCACAGGGAAAGTATTCCAACCCTTTTATCATTCTAGTTGCCCTTTTCTGCACTTTTTCCAATGTTATAATATCTTTCTTGAGGTGTGGCGACCAGAACTGTACATAGTAATCCAAATGAGGTCGCACCATCTATTTATACAGGGGCATTATGATACTGGCTGATTTGTTTTCAGTTCCCTTCCTAATAACCCCCAGCAGATCTTTTTTATTGCAGTGTCACACTGTCTCGACATTTTCATTGAGTTATCTACTACGACTCCAAGATCTCTCTCTTGGTCAGTCTCTGCCAGTTCGAACCCCATCAACGTGTATTTATAGTTAGGATTTTTGGCTCCAATGTGCATCCCTTTGCACTTGGCCACATTAAACCCCATTTGCCATGTTGATGCCCACTCACCCATCCTTGACAGATCCCTTTGGAGTGCCTCACAATCCTCCCTGGTTCTCACCACCCTGAGCAACTTCTTGTCATCTGCAAATTTAGCCACTTCACTGCTTACTCCCAACTCCAAATCATTAATAAACAAGTTAAAAAGCATCGGACCAAGTACTGATCCCTGCGATACCCCACTGCTTACCTCCCTCCACTGAGAAAATTGCCCATTTATACTCACTCTCTGTTTCCTTTTAATTAGCCAGTTTTTGATCCACAAAAGGACTTGTCCTTTTATCCCGTGATTATTGAGCTTACTTAAGAGCCTTTGATGAAAAACTTTATCAAAAGCTTTCTGGAAGTCAAGGTAAACAACATCTATTGGGTCCCCCTTGTCCACGTGTTTGTTTACTCCCTCAAAGAACACTAACAGGTTAGTGAGACAAGATCTTCCCTTACAGAAACCATGCTGAGTCTTCCTCAAGAGATTTTGTTCATCAATGTGCATACTAATTTTTTCCTTAATAACAGTTTCCACCAACTTACCCGGTATCGACGTCAGACTGACTGGCCTGTAATTTCTCGGATCTCCTCTGGAACCCTTTTTAAAGATAGGAGTGACATTCACTACCTTCCAGTCCTCAGGAATGGAGGCAGATTTTAAGGAAAGATTACATATTTTTGTCAGGAGATCTACAAGTTCACATTTGAGTTCTTTCAGAACTCTCGGATGTATGCCATCTGGGCCCGGTGATTTATTTGTTTATAAGTTGTCTATCAGTTGTAGGACCTCAGATCTCTGATCTGTATTCAGTTTATGTGATACCCGAAAAATACTGACAAGGTATTTTTGGGGTACTTTTTCAGTTTGGCTATTGCCGAATACACACCCCTAGTCAGGACTCTGGTACTAGAGTCAATCCATACAGCAAGGTCTGAGAATCGAAGGATTACTCACAAGCAGCTTCAGGAGCAAGACAAAGACAGAGTCAGGAAATGGTCGGAAGAGTCACAGGGTAGAGGTAAGATCTGATACAGTGGTTGCAGAGTCAGAGGGATTTCAACTTGTTGCTTCTATGCCTAACAGTCTCCTTTGGCTGGTTTTTATAGCCATATGTTTAAAGGTCATGCTTGCAGCCAGCTGCTCAAGAGTAATCCTGCAGCTATTCAAGCATGTGGTGTCAGGCTAAGACGTGTGCACTTTGTTGTCTCTCCTGTAGTTCTTTTCATCTGCATCTGTCTGCAGAGCTCTAAGGGTGTGGGTGATACTGGAGGGCTGGAAATGATCAACTGAGTTTCACCTGTTGAATCAGGACTGGAGGGTGTCGGTGGCTCTGCACCAGCTGTTGACTGTGAATCCTGACAAACCTGCGGCTCACCTTCCTGCTTGCCAGCTTCTGCTGACTCACAGTTGGTTACACGGGGCTCCTCTTCTCCTGAGGAGTCCTCTTCTCCTTGAGTCCTTGCTGTCGCTGAGCCCTAGCTGACCGACAGCAGCCAGTTCTAGATTTTGGGAGACCCTGGGCAGGGAGTTTCCAGGGCCCCCTCCCCTCATCTGCCCAACACCACCTGATCCCCCACCCATCCTCATTTCTCCCACCTGCCTGTGAATCCTTCCCCTAGCTGTTTGCAAGACTTCCTCACTACTCACAGCCACCTGCAGCCCTGCAACCTTTTCTCTTTTTTTAACTTAAATTTTTATTTAAATATAGAAAAAAGAAACAGACATAAACATCAAGTACATGCCCCTGCAACCTTTTCTCTAGTGGCACCAAGAAGTATGTGCAGCTGAACTTTCTGAAACTGAGAGGGAAAAAGATCCTGGGGTCGTAGTAGATAGCTCAATGAAAGTGTCAACCTAGTGTGCTGCAGCTGTATGTTAGGGATTATTAGGAAAGAAGAAAATGGCCAGTATTGTAATGTCCCTGTATAGATCTATGATGCGGTCTCATTTGGAATACTGTGTAGAGTTCTGATCACCGTATCGCCAAAAGGACATTGCAAAACTGGAAAAAGTACGGAGGAAGACAACTAAGATGATTAGAGGGTTGGAGCACCTTCCCTGTGAGGAAAGGGTGAAGAGTCTGAGACTTTTCAGTTTAGAAAAGAGATAACTAAGGGGGGAGGGCATGATAGAGATTTATAGAATAATGAATGGGGTGGATAGAATTCAAAAAGAGAACTTTTTCTCCCTCTCTCAAAATACTAGAACTCGAGGGCATCCAACAAAACCGATGGGCAGTAGGTTCAGGACAGATAAAAGGAAATACTACTTTACACAGAGCGTGATTAAGATGTAGAAATTGCTGCCAGAGAATGATGATGATGCTGAAGATGAAGAAGAAGAGGAGGAGGAGGAGATTGGATTTATACCCTGCCCTTCACTCGGAGTCTCAGAGTAGTTTACAATCTCCTTTCCCTTTTCTTCCCCATAACAGACACCCTGTGAGGTAAGTGGGGCTGAGAGAACTCTTTTGAGGACTGCTCGTGAGAGAACAGCTCTGAGAGAACTTGTGACTGGCCCAAGGTCACACCAGCAGCTGCATGTGGAGGAGGGCTAATCAAACCCAGTTCTCTCAGATCAGAATCTGTAGCGATGGTCACAGGAATAAACAGCTTTAAAAGCATTTTTAGATAGATTCAAGGAGGACAAGTTTATCACTGGATACAGGATGCTGGACTAGATGACCTAATCCAGCTGGGCTCTTATGTTATATTCTTATGTTCTTGAAGGGGACGTAAAGTACTATTGTCACAGCATAATGGATATGTTGATGGTAGAGGTTGTCCCAGAATAAATGCCTTCTGCTAATGGTTCTGTGAAAATAATCCAATACTTTAAAAATATATTTTGTATTTGAAAAGTGTCATGAAAGCATAACATTCTGGCTCTCTGATATCAAGAATATATTATTCAAGATTTTTTGTCTGCTTTTCTTAACTCCAGCCCCATGTCAATAATAATCAATTATTTATTCTATTGCTCCAAATTAATTCAGTTATTTAGTGTATAAACACCGTGCATAATCCATTCCAAGATGAGTACTTTTAACTGAGAATTTAAATCGGTAAGGTTTTAAAATGCATACCTTTATATCAGGTGCTTGTTTGTTTTGTTTGCAAATTCCGTCGTGTTTTACAGAAGAAAACAGTTGCTTTGTGTTATGGATCATCTGGTTTACATGTGTTTTGTATGACTTCTAAATAAATTGGGAAGCTAACTTGAATTATGATGTCTTCCTATCCATAAACCAAGAGGTTGTCCTAGAATAAATGCTGTTTTCAAGCATATCAATGCGGAGAGGAAAATCTGCAGTTGTACATAGAGCATTGGTGTGATAAGTATAAAGAAAAACAATTCTTATCTCTTTCTCTACTATCAGATGAAGAGATAAAAATGGATGAAATAATACTGTTTAATCAAATACAGATTTCAGTGCCTCAGAGGATTTAGGAACTGAATCATATACAATGATGTGTTGTACACTGTTTGGACTAATTATTAATGCATAACATTTATATAGCATATTGGAATGTCAAAGTACTTCACAAATAGTTCAGTAACCTTTTTGGTAATGTAAGTTACTGTTGTGTTTGTATATAGACAAGCTGTGGACCTTCAAGGACTTGTGGGGAATATCTCATTTCCCCTTCCTGCACTATTTTCTCTTTCTCTTCTCTGAAAGTCCCCATGGCCTCTCTCATGTTCCTGCTTCCTTCCCACCTGACAACTTTTATTTGACCCCTGTGTTCAGCTCCATCCCCCAGCAGCTTCTATCTCAGAAAACTTTGCTCCAGTAGTTTGGTACTGGCTGCTGGGCCAGGCCCAACTGCATAGTAGGGAACCTAGGAGGACTTGTGGGGGGGCACATCACTTTCCCCTGTAGCCCTCTCCCTGCACTGTTCCCTCTTTGCTCACTCCTGGCAACCCCCATATCCTCTCCCTCTTCCCTATGTCATTCTCTCCTTGTCAGCCATGCCTGTCAGCCATGTAGCCGTGTCTGTCTGTAGCAGTAGAAAAGAGCAAGAGTGCAGTCGCACCTTAAAGACTAACAATTCTTGGAATCTGAAATGGTAACCACAAGAATCTCATCCGACCATCAAACCCTTCTGGATGCCCTTATTGTATTACAGGCAGTCAAAACAGCTATTAAGAACCTGAAGAGAAATAAAAACCCAGGACCCGATGGGCTCCACTCAGACTACTACAAAGACTTTCGAGCAATTTTGGAAACCCTCCTGCTTGAAACATTTAACAAAGTTCTGATTGATGGAATTTTACTACCAACATGGACTTTAGCAAACGTAATCCTACTACTGAAGAAAGATAGCGACCCCACCGACCCTAAATCATATTGTCCGATATTACTATTAAACATGGATTACAATTTTTTTTGGAACAGCAATTCTCACAAACAGGCTGAAGCAGGTCATTGGGACTACATCAAAACAAATCAAACGGGCTTTATCCCTTCACGGGACATAATGGACAATATTCGAAAGACTTTAAATGTTATTCATCATGGAAAGACCCAACAGCATTGCGACTCCTTGCTAATAGCCTTAGACATTGAGAAGGCATTCAACATATAAAATATTTGGACTCCCTGCTATATCACATGAATTTCAGCACCATCTTTCTGAAAGCAATAGCCGCTATTTATGCTCAACCTACTGCAAATCTTTTGATCAGTGGGATTGTATCAAAAAATATACCTCTGCATCAGGGCACCCGACAAGGGTGCCCTTTATCCCCATTGCTGTTCATGCTTGCCATGGAGCCCTTAGCCATGGCCCTTCACAGAAGCCCAAACATCAATGGCATTGAGATCGGTGGAAAGGAATACAAGGTCAATCTTTTTGCCGACGACCTTACCATATATGTAACCAACCCAGAGTCTCCACTGCTTGAGAACCAACGAGTTTTGAAAAAAAATGGATCAGTGGCAGGCCTCAAAGTTAATCAAGCGAAATCAACTCTATACCCCATAAATCTAACCAATGTAACCACAGTTGTCATCAAAAATAAATTTCCTTTCCAGTGGACTAAATCTCAGATGTCTTATCTGGGTATTAAAATTCTGCTCAACCTGGCCAACCTCATCAAAGTCAACTATCTTCAAATAGATAAAGAAATTCAAACCTTGCTGAAAAACTTAGCACCTTCAGTGGCCAAAGTTGGTTTCTGCCCGCCTTGGAACAAGGGTCTTTTAAAGAATGGAAAAAGGCAGGGATCACCAGGCTCACAGATGTCATCCATAAGGGCTGAATAATACCTAAAATCGACCTGGAGCAGAAACATCAAATCAAACTAGTATGGTTCGAGTATCTCCAAGTCCAGCAGCTCCTATAACATCCAGAAATAAAACCTAACCTCACCAAAGCTCTTTCAGGCTATGAGAAGAAATTGCTGAAGCACGTGAGGAAGAAAGGTCTGATATCCAGAATATATCAGGTGCTGTTAAACATACAGAAAACCAAAACCCTGAGTTACCAAAGTGCTTGGCAGAAAGACATCCAACAACCCCTCCTACCATCCCAGTGGGATGCAATATGGAGCACTCACACTAAAATATTTCAATCTCAGGCAATCCAGGAATCAGCCTTCAAAGTTCTTCACAGATGGTATCTCACTCCAGCAACACGCTCTAAGATATATCCCAATTCTTCTCCACTATGCTGGAAGCAATTTGGAAACAAAGCTACGTTCTTTCATAATTGGTTGGAGTGCCTGACAATATCTCAATTCTGGAAAGAAGTTGTGCATCAAATAGAACTATTAACAGGATATTCCTTACCTTTTGATCCAGCACTGATCCTACTGCATCTGTGACTGCTGATAGTCCACCTGTAATAAGAAAACAACTGATTAATGTGCTGCTGGTAGCAGCTAAAGTCGTTATTGTGCAAACATGGAAAGCACAAACTCCCTCCGCAATTCAAATGTGGCTACATAAGATGTGGGACTTCTTTCTATTAGATAGAATCTCTATGATCACCAGCAAAGTATGTGACACGAGTGACTTGTCAAACCCATGCGACATATGGTTTCTGGTTATAGACAAACTAAATCCACACAAGCCGGATGGAGGAAACACTATGGAATTTAAGTTCAATCTTTTACTATACAGTTAAAGTGCCTTAATTTATAGCTGTGGAGACTATGCTGATAAGATTGTAGTGATATTATAGGTTGTTAAGAATGTTATGCATCTGTGGGTAAGATGCTTGATTTGACTAGGATGTATCTGTAGGAGGTATATATTTGATTCATCTAATGCCTGGTGTGCTCTGTAGTTGTATGTATGAGAAACAATGCTCCTTTGGAATGTAACTTACTCTACTGTATTGTGTTTTTAATAAAAATTTTTAAAAATTAAAGACTAACAAAATGGTGGAAATAAGTGCTTGTGAGGCCTGTTTTGCCACAAGTGTTTGTGGGATGGTCTTTGAAAGTGACCTAGAAGCTTCAAGGTGCAAAATGTAGTTGGCCAGTTTCTTATGAACACTGGGAAATGTGAACATATTCAGCCTGCACTGTGTCATCTTCATTGGCTGCCAATAGGCTTCTGGGACCAGTTCAGGGTTCACTATGTGGGACCCATCAGTCATATACACTTGCCTCTCTCTGTGTGTCAGTCCCTTCATCAGTTGTGTTCCTCAAATCAGACTTAATTTTGTCCCATCAGCGTGGGAGGTGAAAACTTTGGTTACTAGAAGTAGAGCTTTGGATGCTGTGGAGTGATCTCCCTCCTGATGTTTTTTGTTGCCATTGTCAGGTGGGATTACAAGAGCATATTTATTTCAATTGGCTTTTGATATGATTGATTAGGGTGTATGAGTTTTGCTGGGGTAATTCTGACAATAAGTAGACACTATTTTTTGTTGTGTTTTTAATATTTTTGCTCTGGATGTTTTATTTCCTTGTTAACCACGTGGTGATTATGGAAAAGTAATCTGTAATTGCTCTAAGTAACAGAAATAAAAACAATGATTTGGGGTTATGTAACTAGAGTCCTAGCTTCAGTATACAGATGGTTATGTCACTTCTTACCAAGGGTTGATCTGGTTTATTCTCCATGTCCCTACCCTCTCAGGTCCCTTTCCTACAGGCTCTTTAACTCATTTCAGCTTCCAGAAGCAAACAGATTTTTGTAAACGTTTCACACATCTTGAGGATAGAACATTGTCCTCCTAGTTACTGAAGCTTTACTCCAGGTTTTCCAAAACCTGTTTTGATCTGATTTCATTGTTGTGTTTTATCCTTAAAGTGTCTGAAACCTGAAAAAGAAATCTATTTGCCTTTGAAAGCTAACACATATTTAAAAAGCTCATAAGAAGGGACTTTAATGGTGACTTCGGATACACTGTGGGCATGTCCAACAACCTGGTTTCTCTTTTTTGCAGGCCATTTACAGAAGGAGAGAACAATTGTACCAAGGAATATTGATCACAGTAGATCAGTCAAGATGTCTAAAACAACCTGGAGCTCATTCATGACAGTCATGAACCGAGTTAATTGTTGGACGTGCACTCTTCTTTCTATCTCCCTCCTCCTCTTGTGTGATGTGTTTGTCTTCAACTAATTTCAGTCAGTCACAATGCTAAAACGTGGGTGCCTTAATAAATGATCATTAGCTTTTATTTCATTATCCAAGATTCTTAACTGTAGTTTCTGATTAAGAAACCTGATTATTGAGAGAGAAGTTGATTTTATTAAGTTGCGTGCTCTTTTTTGGACATGGATTGAACTGGAGACTTGTATCTTCTGGTCTCATTGTGTTATGTGAGGGGAAGGACAAGGAGGAAGGAACTCAGCAAGTTCAACAATTATTCAGGTTCATTCCTATTATGAAAAAACTCCAGTTTGTTCGTGATATACAAACTGAGCCAGAGAATGCCCTGTGGAGAATAGTACCATCGGGGGCGGGGGGGAGGGGGTGCTGGTTGAGCAATAAGAAGTAAGAGAGGAGGAGGGTAATAAACTAAGCTGGACTAGCTCCCTTTTCCAACCACTCTACTTCACTCAGTAGCCACCATCTTGTGGAGATGTAGGGCAGAAAAATGTCTGTGGAAGTTTCCCAAAATGTCAGTTTCTATTATAAAGTCAGGTGCATTATTTTTCTGAGCAAAATTTTTCTGAGTAACAAAGATGTTGGTTTGGTGTGCAACTGCAATAAAAAAGGGCAAATGCTATGCTGGGAATTATTAGGAAGGGGAATGAAAACAGATCAGCCAGGATCATAATGCCCCTGTATGAATGTATGGTGCCGCCTCTTGTTGAATTTTGTGTACAGTTCTGGACACCGTACCTCAAAAAAGATATAATAACATGGGAAAAAGTGCAGACAAAGGCAACTAAAATGATAAAGGGGATAGAATACCTTCCCCATGAAGAAAGAGATTAGCTTTGAGAAATGATTGATGGGTGACATGATAGAGGTTTACAAAATTATGCTTGGGATAGAGAAGGTAGAGAAAGAATTACTTTTCTTCCTTTCTCATAATACAAGAACTTGTGGGCACTCCATGAAATTAATGAGCAGTAGGCTTAGAACAGATAAAAGAAGTACTTCTTCACTCAAAGAGTAATTAACCCATGGAATTCACTGCTGCAGGAAGTGGAGGTGGCTGCAAGACTAGACAGCTTCAAGAGGGGATTAGATAAGCATATGGAGCAGTGGTCCATCAGTGGCTATTAGCCACAAGGTATAGATGGAAGACTCTGTCTGGGGCAGTGATGCTCTGTATTCTTGGTGCTTGGCTGATGTCATTCTGTATTTCTTCATACTGTGCTTTACTGGTGAATGCACAGAGTGTGCAGGTACTACCTTTTGTGTTGTGTAAAGGTTTGAGTGTATAGCAGTAGATGCATTTCCCTGGCTAGTCATATAGGCTTGGGTTTTAGAAATGCCCAGTATTCTACTGGCAAATAACTTTTGTTAAAATGAGTCTACCATTTCCCTTAACATTCCACTAAATTTAACTACAGCCCAGAGTATCACTCTGTAGGTTGAAGTAGTCAACAGGATTAAATTGGATTGTTTCCAAACACTCCAGTTCACTAGTTTAAGGATTTATTTTGAAAGACTAATGAGACATTAAGAAACTATATAATCACTAACACATATGGCATCTTCTTTATCCAATTCAATTTTATGTGATTTTTCTGTTTTTGAATTACTGCCTAATAGAAATACAGTTTTTCCCTTCAGTGAAATTAAATAGCTCAATCCTTTCTGCAGTATAATTCATTTTGTAAAATGCAGTGGGAGATGTCAGAAAGTTGGATAAGGCGAGTGCTAATTACTGAGGAATTATAGTGATATTTGACTGTCTGCTCAAGTCACTCTACATTGAGTTATTTTACATTTCAGGACAATGAACATTTTTAGGGTTTCCAACTCTGGGTTTGCAAATTCATGAAGATTTGGGGGTGAAGCCTGGGGAGGGCAAGGTTTGGGGAGGGGAGGGACCTCAGTGGGTTATAATGCTATAGAGTCCACTATTCAAAGAAGCCATTTTATCCAGGGGATCAGATCTCTGGAGATGAGCAGTAATTCCAAGAAATCTCCAGGCCCCACCTAGACATTTTGCTAACGTGAATTTTGCTGTGTTTTTGTTTCTAAGGAACAGGAGAGATGTGATGCAAATATAAAAATGAATCCCATCTATTTTGTGAATGTTTTGCTATATAACTACTCTTAAAAATGCAACTGGGCAGTCTTCCAGCAGAAATGTTGGCATGTTGTGTTGATTTAAATAAAATGTGTATATTAAACCCGGTCCTTAGAACTTACATTTCTGTGATTATTAGAAGTGCAAATGTTATCTCAAGATCTTCCATTTAAGTCCTCAGCATTTATTTTTTCACCGTAATAGAACACTGTCTTAATTACAAGTACCAGGAAAAAAAGGAGCAGCAGCAACCTCTTCCTGATAGTTTTAAATCTGGAGAATCATATTTAGTGACAAAGCTTATTTGGCTACTAATTTTAACATTGGCCATATATGTACACATTTTGGTTCAGGATGCTTCCCCCTGCAACATGGTATTTGTTGAGTGAGCCTTCAGCTTCCACCCTCAGAAAATATCTCCCTATTAGCTTTGTGGCTTTACCAAATACCACTATTTAGTTTTCAGGAAAATGCTAAAAACCATTAAAATTAATATTTATGGTCACTTTCCTACCGGCTACTTGGCATTCCATTTGTACAGATTGTGACTTTATTATTTACGGACAAAGGTTAAAATGATCAACTAATTATACAAGCGACATAGATTATAATTAATAGTACCGTTACTTACAACTACAGATTTTCACTAGATGGCACTCTTGAGTGAGGATTGTGACTGAATAAGGAACCAGGAACAATCCTTTCCAGTATGCCGTTCTCAAAAATGACCACTGCTAGAATGTTAAAATGATTGCTGGAATGTTTCAGAGGCATTTGCAAATCATTGTTTCCCTGGATTCAGAAAGGAAGAATGAATCCTTTGGTTACATTGCACAAAAGAACTGTGCATTTTCCTTATATAGCTAATATCTTTATATATAATCTCTTCTGAGAATATTAAGAAGAAATATTTGCCAGGCTCTTAATATTGATCTGAAGTTGCCAAATAAGTAGAATGATTTATGTTAAGCTTAATATATACTTTTACAATTGCTGCACAATTTTATAGTGCTTATTTCAGGAGTATCACTGTATTAAGTGGGGCTTACTGCAGTGTGCCTGTACATAAGCATTTATATATTTACAAGATTTGTGTCCCACCTTTCAGAGTAATCAGGTCCACCAATGGGGTGAGATACGCACATAAGAAATTAATGTATTATGAGTATTCACACATGGTCATTCATATTTTAAGAAGAAAACATAATGTTCAAAAGCTGTTTTTCTGCATTCAGCCAGCTAACAGTGTAGTCCTGTGCAAAGTAACTCGAGGTTTTTGAAATCAGAAGACAACTGATGAAACGGGCTGCTTCAATACATCTCGATCAAACACACTAAATAATCCACTTTCAACACGCTTTCCAACTGGATTTTACTGTGTGAACTGGCAAAATCGAGTTGGAAAGTGCAATGAAAGTGGATTAAAAGTAGATTATTTAGTATGTGTGATCACAGCTTTAGGGTTTCTTCCGCAGTTTAAAGTGACTGGGAGAATTTTTTTAAAAGGTCTTTGGGCTAACAGCATGCTGTCACTTCCACAGAAAACCATGAAGTGACATTCCTTGAAATGATGTCATGTTGTTACCAAAGCTGCCCCCCCAAGTCCCCCCCCCACAGTCTCTCACTGATTGCCTGGTGTGCCTGGTAACCCTAATAGATTTGTTAGTCCTTAGGGTGCCACAAAACTCCTTTTTGATTTCGCTGCAGTAGATGAACACAGCTACTTTATTGGATAATAGACGATTGGGGAAAGCAAAGAATATGTTTAAGCATTTTTGATCCTTTAACAAGAAACTCTATATAAATAGTGCTAGATTTATTTTTACAATTTCTTTAAATGGCTAAAATATAGGGACATTAATGGATTTAGGAAAGTTTTAAAAATTGTGTTACAGTGAGCTTTCAGTTTAAGACCATTTCCCATGAATCTGAGAATAGTAGCATTTAAAAAAAAACTTCAGTGAATTTAGGAAGCTGGGTGTTATATGTCTAAAACTTTGCTGGCTTCAGAAATATCATCTAAAATGACTAACGCTGCCATAGTGATATGTATTCATTTACATGGTAAAATGCTTTTAGAAAGTTATGTTTTGGGGACGGGAGAAGCTGGAATTCCTTTTAAAAACAAAAATAAAGCCATGTTGTATTTGTAGTAGGGCTGTATGATTAAACCCCTAAATAGGCATTTGGAGAATTTAAACTGAAGGACTAAATAATCTTCTTTTTTTTTTTTTTAGAAAACAAATGATTTCTACATGCCATGACACTAATGGGATGGAATATATGTAAACTGTGTATAGAATTTAGGGTTCAGGTTTTGTGATGTAAAGCCAGACCAGGTCATGTTGTTACAAGGTAGCACAGACCTGCAAACAAATGAACTAGATGAGAAATCAAGCTGCCAGTTTTGCTCTTAGCTTCCAACATAAAGGTTTCTTGGCCTGATTCCTACATATTCAAATATGTTTGGCATATTAAAAAACAACAACACTGCTTTACTATACTTAACATTTACAGTATTGGACTTTGTCTTTGATACAGGAAGCCCCTCCGGGATTCTATAATGTGCTAAAAAAGATCTTGTCTAAAACGCATGAAAATAAATAACATCTAAATCTGGTTTGAATAAATGAGTAAAATGAACAAAACCCCTTTTTTGTGTGTTCATAGTTTGTGTGTTGTGTACAGTTTATGTTTATATATGTGTACATGCTGACATTCCTGTAGCTACAGGGTCACATATATTATGAAACTCACATTCAGGCATCAAAGGGCTTTTCCATTCTTGTATCTCTCTCTTTCTATGAGATAGATGGGTTGATCACCTTAAAGTGATCCAGTTTTCTCCCTCATCTCATTGAAAAATAGAAGGGGACCTATATACTTATTTGATCGTTAATTTTCATTGAGCTTTTCTTTGGAATCTTTTCCTGAGTGCTTTGCTCATTGTGGAGAGATGGCCACTCTAAATCGAAACATGATTTATTTTTGTAGGGGGTATGGTCATATAATTACTTAAAATATGACTTTTGTGTAATATTTTCTAAATGGTTCACTGTGGAAATAGGCAGTCATGAATTGGTTTAAAGGCAGCCTTCAGGGAAGTGGCAACGCCTTCTGTTAGTGCAGGTAGGGGTTCAAAATTGCCCTAGATTTGCCCTGCAGCTGCAGCTCTGTGGCTGTATCCTATGCTGTTCATGAGGGTCTCCTGAAGTACACTATTTTTGGTCCTGGCTTTAAGCCAAGGAAGGGAGACTTGACTATGTAGTATGTGTATGCTGGTTGTTATATTGTAAAATTTAAACACCACCATTCCATAAAACTCCAGATAGCTTGCAATAGAACAAATTAAAACCATGTTATACAATTCAAACTGCTGGTTCTAATGTCCCAATTGAAAGTGCTATTTCTTACCTATAAGACCCTAAATGTAGGGTTGCCAATCTTTAGGTAGGGCATGGAGATTTACTAGAATCACAACTAATCACCAGATGCCAGAGACCAGTTCCGCTGGAGAAAATGGTAGCTTTGGAAGATGGACTCTGTGGCATTATACCCAACTGACGTCCCTTCTCTACATAAACCCAGCCCTCCAGTGGCTCCATCCCCAAATCTCCAGAAATTTCCCAATGTGGAGTTAATAACCCTAAGTGGCTTGAGGATGGGGTACCTGAAGGACCATCTCCTCCCATATTGCCAAACCAGCCAGCTGAGACTCTGTTCTTAATTCCTGCTTTCTGTGCCTCCAGTTACAGAGCTAAGGCACATGACAATCAGAAACAGATCCCCCCCCCCCCCGGTGGCATTTGGCCTTTGGAAAGTTCTCCCTCTTGAGGCTTGCCTTATACCTACTTTATTCTCCGTTAGGTGCTAGACATTTTTTTGTTCAGTCTTTTAACCAAGAGTTTCTGGGTTTTTAAGCTGTTTTATGATCTTTCCCCTAGTTTAAGGATTGCTTTTTGAAAATTGACTGTTCTGTGGTCTTTTAATGCCCTGACTTGCTCTTGTTGGTTGTTTTTATTGCTATCCTTTTTTTGATTTTGTATTTGTTTTTATTTGTATGGTGATTTTTTCCTTGTTTTTACTGTTATGTGGAATTCAGTTTTACTGTTCTAGTTGTGTGCTGCCTTGAGCAGGCCTGGAGAGGCAGCATTCAGATTTTCTAAATAAATAAATGTGGAGCAAACGACAATGAAATACACGTAACAATTATACCTGAAAAAGATACAACTCCTGAGAATACAACTTTCAGCCTGCAATAAAACATATTACATTACTAGCCCTCAACATATGTCTCTGTTAAATAAAGAAGACTTGCGTGCACACTGAAACACCATGAGAGATAGGGCATTTTGAACTCAGTCTGAAATTCCATTCCATGTATTTAGAGTAGCAGTGGAAACGCTCTTGCGAGAACCACTACAAATACATTCCACTTGCCCTGAGATCATTGTAAGGAAGAATTTCTGGGCCAAACCCAATTGGTGTACGGTTTCATATCAGAAAAGCTGATTCTTCTGGTGTGTAGATCCCAGACTGGGAAGGTAAGTGCCAGCATTTTTAATTAGTTTAATAAGTGCCATTATAGAGCTGCAGAAATTATTGTCTGGTAGTAAAAATGAACAATTGGTTTGGCTCCAGTGCAGTGTTTCTGTAGCTTGAAGAATCTCTACCTATGCAGTGTGACCTTGCCTCCCCTCATACTGCAGCCAAAATGTCTCCTCTGGGGGGGGTACCTTGTTCCTAAGGAGCTGTATATTGGTGGGGGGCATTTTGAGCTACAGCAACAGAGAACATTGCTCCAATGTGAAATCTCACCAAGTTGGATCAGATAATGTGGGGAGCTGCAGTGCAGCAAATACTGAAGCAAACCCTGCCCACAAATGCCCCTGAATGCGATATAATGATGTCACCTGGAAGTGATGTCATCATTACATCACCGATATTGGGGGGGGGTGACACTCTAGTTTTTGAACAAAACTCTAAGGTAAAATTGGGCTTGAACCATAGAGTTTTGCCCCAAAACTTGAGCGTCACCCCCTGCATTGGTGACGTCATTGTGGTGTGTGCGCAGAAAGATCCCAGACTAGCTCCTGGAGTCCCCCACCAGCAGCCGGTAAGGACCTGGCAACCCTAAGAGGAGGGGAGCCATAGGAGTGTATTTTAAAGTCCCAGTTCTCTCCCTTAAGGATGTGCTATGAGAATGGATGAACATTCCAAGGTAAAAAGTAGGAAGGAACTGTATTTGATCAATGAACTTCCTTTAAGAGGAATTTTACCTTTCCCTTTCTTTCAGGAAACTTTCATGACTACCCATTTGTAAATAATAATGCTGAGGAATAAGGAACCCTGTATGACAAACAGACCACCAAACATTTGTAAATATTTTATTAGTACTATTTAATCCCAACAAATATTAGTTACTTTTACACGTTTTTATTATTATTCCATTCACTAACCTTTTCCTCATGTTGAAGATTAGCTTTCATGCAGGCCTTGATATTTTTGGCTCATTTAATAGATTTCTTTCATAAATACAGAATCTTGATTGAAACTTCAAAAATGTCACGCTCTCTGCTGCAGTAGGAAATCTTGTAGCCTGGATTGCAACAGCCAGTGTATTCATTGCCTTTATAAGTTCTTGACTCGGTTGATGTATTGGATATGGATGCAGGTGTGTGGATGTTTCGAGTTTACATCTCTAAATTCAGGAGTGCTGGTTGGAATTAGGACAGGTATTCTATTATTTTGCCACTCTTTGAATTCTGTTTGAACCCTAAAGCTTATTTGTCATGGTCTGAAAGTATTAGGCTTAATCAAAGGCTGTGATCCTGAAACCTGAGGCAGCAGAATGAACCCCATTCATTGTACTCACTGAAGATCAGGCTCCAGTCTAAACAAGGTTATTTATTCCTATACATCAATTAACAGAGATGGGGGCAAATTGAGAACAACTGCTAATCTGTTACTGTGTGTGTTACTAGCTGTATTCTTGTATCCTTGTTCCAGTTGTAGGTAGATTTTAAAAGAGAACTATCAATCATATTTTACTCTGGAAATCATTTCAAACAGTTCAGAAAGATGACAAGCAGTTTCAGAGAGTAGGCATTGTACTTACACCTTGCATTCTTTTAAGGGACATACCAAGAAAACCTAGTAATGGTAGGTCACAAGTAGCAATAACTATGGCTACCAATCATCCCTTTTTATCAGGCAGTGGGTAAGCACTGTGCTAATTGAAGGCATATGTATTCTCAGTTAAAGTTGAGGTTAAAACAACATTAGAAGGAGGGCATTTCTTTTGGAACAGTATTTTTAACATGGACGATCACTTATTAGTAAGTTTTTGGCATTGACTCACTTGGAGGGGGGGTTCTGTTAAATTTCATTTGCTTTTTTCCTAAAAATGATTACTGTGCTTATGAAAGGCATTGTACAAATTATAAAGCCCCCCCCCCACGCCAAATGAAAGGCTTTTATGCTACAGTTCATTTTATATCTGCCTGTCTTGATATGGATTTCTAGTCTGTCATATTCCAAAGGATTAGGATAGGCTGGGCAGTTAGTGGGTTGGCTATCCTTAAACTTAAAATGGCCACCTTGGGTTTTTTAGGTACAGAAGCATGCTGAGACTGTAACACTGCACAGGGCCATGGTTGCTGCATTGTACACACTTGTGTGTATAGTGGGGGTGACAGGTATAAAGGCTAGGCAGCTGGTATAGACTATGAATTCCTCACAGTATTTATTTGTAATGCTACTTTGGGTGCTTTGGGGAGAAAGGCGGGGTATAAATGATGTAAATAAATAAATTAATAAAGCATTATTTATTCCAGTGGCTTGATGGGAGCAGCCATTCTATTTGTGAATGCACCAAAATATCATATTATGTCACTGCTGGGAATATTTAACATGCAGGAAACTGACAAATGAAATAAATAAATAAATAATTTCCATGTGTAGTACAAGCTTTCATTAATAGGATAGCAAAAGGGGTTCTTAAAAATGAATTCGGCTTCCAGTACAATTAGGAACGTAGGAATTAGGAACGTAGGAATGTGGATTTCTTTTAACTTGTAGTGTGAAGCAGTCCCTTACTCTGCTGTTGTTGAAACAATGACATTTTCCAGTAAGGATTACTATCATGTAGCAAAGCAGCATTCTGAAATGAGTTCTACATATTTTTATATTGGAACGTTTTGCAGATGTGGATGATGTTTAAAAGGGGAAAAAAAAACTTTTCCAGTGATTTCTCCAACAAATGACCTGTCAAAAGCCTGCCTGAAAAAGGAAATGCATTTTTCAAAAACACTCAGTTTACTGGCAGGCAGGCCTAACGAATGATATTCTAAGGGTGGATTTATACACAGCAGTACCCGGAAAAATCAAATGACCAATGTTATTACTGTGAAGATTAAACTGAAAGTGAATTATTGCCACTGCTACGTTGAGTTTGAAATTCAGAATTATTTTATAACATGCTTTTGTGGTAATAGGTACTGGCTTTTTGTTTATTTTTAAATTTATAAGATATACATTAGGAAAAAAACACAGAGAATTGTGACATCAAAAATATAAAAAGGTACTGGCTTTTTGAAATGCAAGACACTGAAATCCATGTCCTGAAAAAAAAAAAAAAGAGACGTGGAGAAAAAAGAGTGAATGTTTTGTGTTTCTAAGATAGCAGAAAATAATGCTGCTATTCACTCTGAAGCTGGATAGTGAATGACAGAGCAGGACATGGTCTTTTGATTACTGTTGCCACCTGATAAGGAGAAAATGGGCATTTTCTCTTCTGGGTTCACTCTTATGGTAAAATTCTTCATTTTGCTTAATTCAGCATGTAAGCAATTAGTATGATTTGCAGATATGAACACAATAAAGCTGATTATTATATATTTAAATCCATTTTTTGCTTTGGCTTATGCACAAGAAAGCATGATTGCAGTTTGGAAAATGGGGCTCAGCTAAAGACTTCTATGTCTTTTTGTAGAGTTTGTTATATATCTACTTATCTGTACAATTAGGGTTTGCAGGTCCTAGGCTCTTCCCGGTCGGGGGTGGGAGGAGATTTCCTGGAGCGGGGGTGGGGTCGGGTGATGTTCCAGACATGATGATGTCACGCATAAGTGATGTCATCATGCCGGGGGTGTTGCACAGTAGCATTTTGGTATTTTGGGCAAAACTGCATGGGTTTTGCCCAAAATACCAGAGTGCCACCGTGCGCCATCCCTGGTGTTATAATGTCACTTCCGCGTGATGTTATTACGTTGGGGAATGTCGTGCTAGGTCATGGCTGTTGGTGGGCGGGCTTCCCCACAAAATTGGGGGATCCACCATTCCCACCTGGGGGCTGGCAACCCTATTTTTATTTTTTTATTTATCATCAGATTTATACCCCGCCCTCCCAACCAAGGCCAGCTTACCAAAAGAGTAAAAACAACGAATAGACAGTTTAAATAATCCTAAAACCATATAAAACATTTTAATATATTATCAGATGATTAAATAAATTAAAAGATGGCAGCCGACCTTCAGTACATCCTAGCGTATAATTGACTTAAAATGATGATGTTAGCAGCTCTGGCACAATATATACAATTTCATCAGGTTAACTGTTTTGTTGTTCTTTTCCACTGTATTATTTGTAGCTGAATAAATTTCTTTTCCTGCTTTATGGGTTATTCAAAAAATGGATAGAAAATAAAGCTTACTTTCCAAAGTGTACATACTTCCCTTGGTATTTATAAAGTAATCTAATATTTCTAATCAGGACCATATATGCTGTTGTTAGGGGGTGATCCTAGTTTCTGTATACTCTGACTTATATCATATCTTACCATCTTGTTTGTTTTGAGATTTTCAAAGTAGGGGTGACCTTGGAGCCTGAACGCTCCAAGCATCATGTATGTGGTTATTGTGTTGAAGGCAATTTTAAAGATTATTTATATTTAGATATTGAAGTGGGTTGACAGAGGTTTTTAGAAGATAATAGAAATTGCACATACAGCTTCAATTAGCATTAGATTAAACTCTTTTCTGTTGAGCTCTGTTTATATCTGATCAGAAGTATTTTGATGAGAATGCCTGTAATGTGTGTTGCAAAATAAAAGCAGATCTGTGTGGCTGAGTTTAAAACAGGTCTTCTGTTTGTAAGTGTTACTGCTCTCAGGGCTGGCCTGTTCAGAGGTGCAGACCAAGTGGGGCACCATAGGTAACACTGACATTTCATTCCAGGCCTGGCCTTTCTTCTTGCTCCAGAATAACTAGCCACAGTAGGCCTTGGCAGCCACAATAGTAGACAGTTTTGGATAGTGCAAAGCGAAAGGTACTGAGGATTACTGATACCATGGCATACAAATATAGACTTAATCAGATTACAGTAATTGTTTTAATATGGAATTGGAAAACAGCTCACCAATTTAATAGTCTGAAATATTCCTAGACCACCTCTTAACCAAAATTTACTGATAATTCACGATATGATAAATAGTATAGATTTTCTAACCCCTCCCCAATAACAATTAACTAAAAATTAGAACCAGTAAATAGGCTACAATAGTAAAATTAGCAATGAACTTTAAAAACTAGCAAAATAGTAGTCTGTGCTAACCAAGCAAACCAATGATCATTATTAAATTCTGGGAGAATAGAGAAGGAGAGAAAGGAGACTCTACTCAGGTGAGGATGCTATGCGGGGAAGTCTGGTTGGCTGTGAGGCTGGCTAGTCAAGATTGGGGAAGAGAGAAGCAGACAGACAAGGGGTGAGATAGCAAGACATGGAAGGTCAATTCAGGAAAGGAAGAAAAATGGCAAGGAGAAGCATATTCTGCCTGTCTTGATGAGGATGTCCAGTGAGATCAGTGTCAATAGTGATGGAAGAAGGCTCAAGAGTAGAACTAGCTATAAAATTATAGAGCTTGGCATACCCTTCTTATTCTCTTGGATTTACCTGGATGTGAATAGAGAAAGAAGGGTCATTGGCTGAATCTGGTGCTGAACTAGGACCTGTGATGTTGTTGAGCCAAAATGTTATGGTCCACACAGACACTAGTCTCTTGGGATATGAAACTCAGTTGGTGTGAAGGATGGAATCTAAGCTGTCACAGGACAGCTCAAACTTTCTATTGTATCAGGCTGTGGTCACAAGGCCTCTTTAAATCCGGGAGCCTTCCTGGATTAAAGGGGCCGCGTTTTTTTACCTCGGGTTGGGATGTTTACACATCCCAACCCCTGCAGCGGCGATGGCGGCGGACGGAGGAGGCGGTGGGAGCAGAAGAAGAAGCATCGTCATCGTTGTTCTCGGCCATTTGGCGGAGGTGGAAGAAGCAGCAGAGGCGTTCTCTGGCATTTGGTGGTGGTGGCGGCAGCAGCAGCCGGGAGAGGCACCCTTCCTCGAGCCCTGCCGGCCACCTGGTAAGTTTGAGGGGTTTTTTTCTCCCTTTTACACTTGGGCACTTGAGTGGCCAAGCTCCCAAGTGTAAAAGGGGAAAAAAATGGCAGACGGGACCATCTGGACAGCCCTGCTCTCACAATGATTGTGAGAGAGGGCTGTCCAGATGGCTCAAATGCGAGGTCCTTGCGCGACTCCAGGGAAAACACTTGATTTTCCCGGGGTCGGAAAATGCGGGAGGAACCCGCATTTGAGCCGGCTTCGGCACAGGAGTTGTCCCGGCTGTTCTGAATGGTCCCTTTAAATGCAGGAGGAAACAGCTCTTCCTCCTGCATTAAAGGGCCATGTGACTGCAGCCTCGAGAAGAGTACCTAGGCAATGTAATAGGGAAAGAAGATGTCACTGGTTGCAGGTGATTGAATTGACTTGGATGGCAGGCATGACAGATTGGTTGACAATGGCCAGGAGATGGACCACTGGCTCTTCCTGGGTTCTTGGTTGAGTTACCAGAGAAGTCTGTGTTGTGATAGGTTATTATCCTGCACACCTGGGTCATTACTCATGGTGATTGGCATGAAGACCTTTGAAGGATCTCATGGAAGATCCTGGAATAATGTTCCCCTGGAGTTCTCAAGCAGCCAGGTTGCTTCCTCCTGAAAGCACCTGGAAAAATATGTGCCTTAATTGAGAGAGGTTTTCTTGGCCAGTTTTTTAATCCTTTGTTTTGTGTGGTCTTTGCTTAGTGTTATGAACCAGGGAGCTGGCCAGATTTAATTTTCTGATTGGTTTGTTGTTAAGTTGATGATTTATTGTATTTTTAAATGTTGTAACCCACCCTGAGTCTTCTGTGGGGAGAGAGTGTGGGGTATAAAAATAAATACATAAAATAAATATAAAATGGATGGATTTTTCCATTTTTCTGAAGGCAAGGCTTTTGTGGTGCAGAAAAACATGGGTTTTGGTGTACGTGTGTGGAGGCTGCAGGGGAAGACAAGAGGGTGTTGTAGATGAGGTACCACTACCGAAAACGCCACTCATCTCCATTTAAAAGATGGGGACTATCTGAAAAAGCCCTCTGATAGTGATCTTCACATCTGGGCAGGTTTATCTGGGAGGAAGTAGTCCCTCAGACACTGTGGCCCCAGGCTATTTATTTGTTTATTTGGATTTATATTCAAAGCAGCTATAGGCAGCTCACAACATTAAAATCAGTAACATACAAAAAAATTCAGATAACTAATTACAATAAAATCACAGAACCCACTAAAAATGGTGGCAAATACAAAATCCAGCACCAGGGCAGCAACTACATCCCCACAGCCAGGAGGCTACCATCTGCAGATGTACCGGGCCAGTACTTCAACTGGCCACTTACCCGTGGCCATTTCCCCCAGTGGCGGCCCCAAAAGTTTGGCGGAAGAAGCCCTGATGTCTTTCGGGAGCTCGTTCCACCAGTAGGGAGCTGCCACTGAGAAGGCCCTATTCCTGGTGGTTGCCAGCCTGGCCTCTCTCGGGCCAGGAAGGGTCAGGCGATGTTGTGTGCCTCACCGCAGTGCTCTCTGGGGTATGTACGGGGTCCCATAGGTATTCAGGCCCCTGACCATACAGGGCTTTAAAGGTTAAAACCAGCACCTTGAACCGGATCTGGTATGCTATAGGCAGCCAGTGCAGTGACCTCAGCACAGGCTGGATGTGGTCTTGCACCAAGAGACCCATCAACAGCCTGGCTGTGGCATTCTGCACCAGCTGCAGCCTCTGGAGCTGAGACAAGGGCAGCCCCATGTAGAGAGCATTACAGTAGTCCCGCCTCGAGGTGACCAATGTGTGGATCACTGTTGCCAGGTCATTGTGTTTGAGGAAGGGAACCACCTGCCTAATCAGCCACAGATGGTAAAAGGCTGCCTTGGCAGTGGCTGCTACCTGGGCCTCCATCGTTAATGAGGGGTCCAGGAGCACTCCCAAACTCCGAACCCTCGGCGCTGGCACCAATGGTGCCCCCCCTGAAGGCCAGCAATGGGATCCCTATCCCCAGTCCACTCCAACTCAGGCATAGGACCTCCGTCTTCTTTGGATTCAATTTCAGTCAGCTCAGCCTGAGCCAGCCCGCCACATCCTGAAGCGCCCACTCCAGGTCATCTGGGGTAGCCCCAGACCGGCCGCCCAACAACAGATATAGCTGGGTGTCATTAGCATACTGGTATTTAGGCCTTTCAATGGTAAGTGTCATCAGTCTGAATTGTTCTCAGAAGCAAATTCACTGTTATTAACAATCTTTTAAAATTGGTGTGATACATTCTTGTGATAGTGTGTCAGTTAGTCTTAGGGCAAAGAAGTATTGCAATCTGTTAGTTGTCATTTGTATATCGATTTTGGGTCCAATTTGATCTACCTATAAAATAATGTTATTTAAAAAATAAACACTTGTTTTATAAATGCATTTTGATTGGTAAGCAAATTATGTAAACCAGCAATTGCTAACACTGTTTCCTTTACAATATATTTGGCATTGTTGTTCAGTTGCACAGTCAAGTCTACCTCTTCGCGACCCCATGGACCACATCACACCAGGCCCCCCTGTCTTCTGTCATGTTCCGGAGTTTGCTTAATTTCATGTTTGTTGCATTGATGACACTGTCTAACCATCTCATCCTTTGCCATCCCCTTCTTCTTTGACCTTCAGTCTTTCCCAGCATCAAGGACTTCTCCAGTGAACTTCAGCTTCAGTATCTGGCCTTCCAGGGAACAGTCAGGGTTGATTTCTTTTAGGATTGACTGATTTGATCTCCTTGCATTCTATGGGACTTTCAAGAGTCTTCTCCAGCACCATAATTCAAAAGAATCTACTCTTCGGTGCTCGGCCTTCCTTATAGTCCAACTCTGGCAGCCATGTTTGACATAGAAAGTAATTAATTGAAAGTTGATAATGAGGACATTTTTCTGATGTTTAGAATACATGTGCACACTTTGGCCATGCAATACATTGACACGATTGTGTATGTTAGCAACTTCTTCTCATGGTAACCCAGCGTGCTCAGGGACTCCTGTGTGAAAAGGCAGAGTGTCTCAAACAAAGAGTTCATTCAGAAAACACCACTGCATCACAGACTAGACCAAGTATAATTGGAAATAGATTCAGGCTACTTTTACAGCACCTGTTGGATTTCCATGGCTTCCATGATGATTTCTAATTTCACTTTCATCCTGGGTCTCTTTACTCCCCAGTTCTACTTGGACATGCACCCTAACATGGTGAGAAGGGCTGTGTGTGTTAGTGAAGCTGAGGATTTTAGCCTGGCAGAATCACAGCTGAGACACCAGACTAAGGTGCATCAACCCCTTCAGGAATCAGTGGCCACAGTTCCAGTGCTGATGGGGGTAGACTCCTTGAAGGGTAGCTACTGGGCAGCAGCAGTAGCGGAAGCTAGGAGTGTGCAAAAAAAAAAAAATTCAGGTTTTTCCCGATTCGGGTCTATTAGACCCGAAATGTATTGGTATTTCTGAATACCAGTATTGGTATTTTACTGGTATTAAGGTAAATATTCAGGAAACCCAAATTTATTTGGCTTCATTCCGGGAGTATAATGAGTATAACTGAGAATTTCACTTGCCGAGTTGGGCTGTGGCAGTGGTGTGACTCCACGAGTGAAGTGATTTAAATTTTAAACACCTTCAGTTCACTCTTGGAGTCGGGCTGCTGTGTCGGGAGGACTCTTCTAGTGAAGTGATTTAAAGTTTACTTCACTCCCGGAGTTGGGTTGCAGCAGCACTGCGACTCCATGAATGAAGTGAAGTGATTTAAACATTTTGTAACTGATGGAGCTATCAGTCAGAAACCTTCTGAACCATGAATCATTAAATGGATTTCGGCTTACCACTTGTCCACCTGAAGCCAGGTAAACCCTGTTCCACAGCCCCAATACCCTGCCCTTGAGAAACTGAGGAGCAGGAGAAAAATTGGCTGGAAAATAGCTTCCATAATGACATTCTAGGAACTTCCCTACATCTCTGTGATGTCACATCCATCCCATACACCACCTGACCTGGGCACCACCCTCAAAATATCCCAGCATTTGCTGAGGTAGTGCTGGCAGCCCTAAAAAGACTGATAGCACAGATTGCTTTGCATCCTGTAGCTTTCAGATAAGGCAACAGGTGATGGTAATTTTGGTCATGGCTATAACCTGCTATTCTTGTGAGGAAAGAGGGGGCAGTGGGTAGTTCATCGCAACCGTTCTTTTTGTTTGCAGGTTGTCTTACTCTTAGCTGTTCTTTTTGGTCTATCTTTGTAAATGTTTACCTTCAGATAACCCTGGCAGACCCCATGTTTCTTCTAACCCTTCACTTTTGCATGTCAAGATACTGTTTAGGAATTCCCCCAATCTCCATGTTCTTTACCAAAGAAATTAGAGGCAATTCCTAGAATGTTGCTTGATGCAGTGATGTCTCCATGCTGTGTAATGTTCCCCTTTCCCATACCCCCCCCCCCCCCAGCTTCTGGGAATCCTAGGCTCAAGATAGAGCATTTCTACTTTGGTTTTGGTCACTGCACCTCAAAAAAGATATTATAGCATTGGAAAAGGTGCAGAAAAGTACAACTGAAATGATTAAGGGGATGGAACACCTTCCCTATGAAGAAAGGTTAACAAGGTTAGGGCTCTTCAGCTTGGAGAAACTATGATTGAGGGGTGACATGATAGAGGTTTACAAAATTATGCATGGTACAGAGAAGGTAGAGAAAGAAGTACTTTTCTCCCTTTCTCACAATATAAGAACTCATGGACATTCAATGGAATTAATGAGCAATAGGCTTGGAACAGATAAAATAAGGCACTTCTTTACCCAAAGAGTAATTAAAATGGGGAACTCACTGCTGCAAGAAGTGGCGGTGGCTACAGGTGTAGACAGCTTCAAGAGGTGATTGGATAAACATATGGAGCAGAACTCCATCAGTGGCTAATTAACCACAAGGTATAGATGGAACAGTATGTCTTGGACAGTGATGCTCTGAATTCTTGGTGCTTTGGGGACAATTTTGGGGGGCTCCTGGAATTCTGGCCCCACTGGTGGACCTCCTGATGGCACCTGGGGAGGGGAGGTGGAGAGGACAAAGGAGGCCAAGGCAGTTCTTGCCAGGCAAAGGGGGGTGGGCCGGCAATGAATGCGGGAAGCTGAGTTCCACTTGATCCAATTCTGGACCTCTCAGGGTGTCATGGAAGCTGTGGGGATTGAGTGAGGAGGGAGCCAGATGGAGAGGGGCTCTGATGGCAGGAGCAGAGGGATGCCATGGACTATCTACAGGGATGCTGAAGAGCCTGAGCGGCATGACACTGGAAAGAACTACAGGTTGGGTGAAAGAAGCCTCTGGAGGAGCCTCCACACCTACTCCTGCACGTGCTTTATGGAAAAAGGCTCCTGCGAAAGCTTCTGCTCTTGCGGCTTCCTCCCTTGGGTGGCATGGAGTGCAGAAGCCAGCTGCCCCAACTAGGGCTGCACAGGAGCCCACAGCAGGGGTAACTGCCTACACCTTGCAAAGCATCTCTTGGGCGCTGGAGCACTCACACAGATGGTGGTTGGCAACCAGCAGCGGAAACGGATCAGGAGGTTGGATGAGGTGGACATGAATCCCATTGTGGCTGGCAGAGGTGGCACATTGATGTCTGGGTGGGCAGACAATGGCAGGACCAGTCTTCCTCCTCAAGAGTATGGGTCCTTTTACAGCCCTAGGAGGTCCCTTGGTAGAGACTGAGGGTCTACTACAAAGGGAAGGGGGAAGCATAGGAGGGCAGACGTGGCTTTGTGATCACGGGGGGAGTCCGACAGTGAGCGTCAGTATGGGAAAAAACATTGGTCGGTCTGGATCTGTGTCAGACTGGATATATATAGTGTTCTTATCACACTGGCTGCTGTGTTTGAGATATAGTAGAGGCTGTATTATAGAAAATAACTTGATACTTTACTGTAAAGCAAAATAATAATAAAATCTTTATTTAAAAATGGGGGAAATCCCAACATTACTCTTACTTCTGTACTGAATCTGTAATGTACTCAGAGTAAAGACTGCATGGCGGTCCATTGCGCACATGGCCTGAAAAGCCCTGAGCTTAGGGCCAAAGAACAATAGAGCATTAGGATCCTAGTTGTCACCCAACCAGAGGCTTAGGATATTCAAACAAACCTATGATAGCCTCTGGCGGGAACTTAATCCTATCACTGTGTTCGAGCAAGGTCGGGGGTGCGGCTTACCTGTACATAAAAGCAGCCCCCGGCCCTGCTCTTTGCATGCTCCATCTGAACCTGAAATAAACCATGCTTACTGATTTCACTGTTACCGGTCTCCGACTCCAGTACTTTCTACAATCTATTTTTGGATTAGCAGCTGTAGACTTGAAGTACTTTATAAGGGATGGTTGGTATTATTTCTTTCTGTTAAAATTAAAGTGAACACAAGAAGATTAAATGACTTGGCCAGACAAGTCCAGTAAATTTTAAAAAGTGGCTGTGAGATGGAGTCAGGAAATGCATGTTCAAATATACCAAGTCATAACTGATGTTCTAACATGGTTTATTCAAATGGTGGTGGTGGAAAGTGGCATCAAGTCACTGCTGACTTATGGCAACCTCATGGGGTTTTCAAGGCAAGAGATGTTCAGAGGTAGTTTGCCATTGCCTGCCTCCATGTCATGACCCTAGTATTCTTTGGAGGTCTCCCATCCAAATACAAACCAGGGATGACCCTGCTTAGTTTCCAAGTTCTGATGAAATTGGGCTAACCTGGGCTATCCAGGTCAGGGATTCAAATACAGTTTTAGTATTCTTTTGGGCAGATTTTCTGCAGCCCAGTGCAATTGTGCTCTAACTCCAGCTCACGTTCATACTCTTGGCAATGCAGTAAGAACCGTATTTGTATTGTCAATGTCTTATCCTAACTCTATGTACTTTGTTATATATCTTCATATATGGACCAACCTGACACTTTTCATTTTAAAACTTACTTATTTTCCCTTGGAATACAGAAAGGCATACCTGGGCATTTGTTCCCACATCACTACAAGCAGACTATTATTACCAGTTGAAAACATCTTTAGCTGTATGGCAGTTTTGTGAGAACAAAGATTAAAATTTCAGAAATCAAAGCATAGCTGTCAAGAACGAAGGAAATTACGCGAGGACTGAAAGAATTGTACAAAGCAAGGCTGTCAAGTAATAAGAAGTTGTGGGCGGCTGTATGTATGCAGGAAAAAAACCTGCCTCTTAGAGTTTACAGTCACTGTGATAATGCATCTATTTCTGTCTCCAGGTTGCTAAAGCTGTTAACAAACTTGTCTGAATTTTACAAGACTATGCAGATGGGACCCTGACGTGCATGATCCAGGCTAGGCTGATCTCATCAGATCTAAGAAGCTAAGCATGGTTAGCTGTGTTTAGCACTTGGATGAGAGACCACCAAGGAAGCCCAGGGTAGCTACACAGTGGCAATCAATGGAAAACTCTCTCTTTTTGTCTCTTGCCTTGAAAACTCTATGGGGTCATCGTAAGTTGGCTGCAACTTGACTGCACTTTCCACCACCAGCAGTTGGATAGCTGGAACAACTAAGAAACTCATTTATTTTAGTTTTATCATTTATAGGCAATATCTTAATCCTTCAGTATGAAATTACTTGAATAACTTTGTTAAGTGTCTGATTGCCTATTTCATAAAATTTCTATTGTATCATTAATGTTAACTAGTGCATACCAGCACACAACTGGTGTGGAGGTGAAACAGGTGATGGCCAGAGACAAGGCTTTTTTGGTAGTGATACCTCACCTTTGGAATGCTTTCCCTCTTGAGGCTTGCGTGGTGCTCCTTTAGGCACCCTCTGGTAACTCCAAGAGAGGTGTGACATCACTTCCAGGTTTTTCTAGGAAGTAATGTCACACTGCTGCTGCTGGCCATCCCTTCATGTCCCTTCCTTTCTGGTTTCCCACTGGTTGCCAGGCCAGGTCATGTTATATAATAAATATTTATGATTAAGAGAATATCTAAATTCATAAGTGTCCATTGTCCATGTACTTGACATACATAGTTTATAGTGGAGGTAGGGAAATCAAATGCTACTCACAGCTTCTGTAATATATATTAATGAGAGGATTTTTATTTCCAAATTATGTGCTTGTACATGTTTTAAAAATAGTACATGACGTCCCTACACACAGAGAGAGACACCCACATCATATTAGGTAAAGTAATGGAAAGGTATCACAGAGATCTTGTTGGCTTTGCTACTGACAGCCCAAATGGTTACTCTCCCTGTGGTAAAAAAGACACCCTGAGAGAGGGAAGACTTCTATTTTGGGAGCAAAGGGTGGGTAGCACATATGCTTTGAGTGTAAGAAGTTCCAGGTTCAATCCACATTCTGTTCTTTTATTGTTCTGGACTTTGTTTTGCACTCTTCTATCACTCTTCCTCAATTCTGATTTCACCAGAAGGATTTCTGAAATTGGTATCCAAATTTGATTACAATTAATTTCTTCAATTATTCCCCTCTTCTATATTAACGATGTGCACATTAACAAAACACTACAAAAAAGTATCCTTGAGGCCATCATATGTATGGTTATTTCAAAATTCTTTTATGCAGCATTTTCCTGCTGCTCACATGTATCATTGCTTTTTGTAGTCTTTTATTAAAGCAAATATATACACTGGTAATGTGAAGGGGGGGGGGAAGGGCATTGAGCACAGTGCTTTTACAAGTTTTGGAACAATAGAGGATTCCTAATTCATCATCAGCTTCCCTTTGAAATCACCACGAGGTGATTGAGAGTTCTATAGTCTTGGGAGAAGTTTGGATAGAGATAATATTAGATACATGACAGCCAGTGTGGTGTAGTAGTTAGAGTGTTGGACTAGGATTTGGGAGACTCAGCTTTGAATATGCCCTCTGCTGTGAAATCTTGCTCCATAACCTTGGGCCAGTTGCATTGTCAGCCTAACTTACCTCACAGGGTTGCTGTGAGGATAAATTGGAGGGAGAACAATGTAAGCCATTTTGGGGTCCCATTGGGAAGAAAGGCAAGGTATAAATGAAGTAAAATCAGTCTTTACCTCTGGCATTTGTCTAAGCCTTCTTAGACAGACAGCAGACTTCCAGTGTCTTAAGCTGTGAAGTTTCCTAATTCTGCTGTGTAAACTATCTTTGTGAGACTCTCCCTCATCAAAAACATGTTGCATACAGGAGAAGGTTAGAGTGTTGGTTCCTTTACATACGCAGTGTATTTTTTAATGTGGTGAGGCATTAAAACATACAGTTCAACAATTCTCAAGTGATACCATCCCATGAGGACTGCAACATAGTCTTTTTAACGTGATTGAATTGAGAGAGCAATATAGGAGATAATGAGCATTAACGTCTGAAAGTGCATTTGTTAAATGGAACTCTAGGCTGCCATAAAAATTCAGCTATAGGAACTAAAAGAGCAGTTCATCCTTTTAATCCATAGCTGGCACATTTTTATAACAACTCATTAGCATATTGTTTCTGCATTTGCTATTGCTTCATATTAATTCAAAAAGTATTACTGAGAGGCAGCTTTTGGAGGTTATTACTTTTATCATACTGTACTTCATGAAGGTACCCGGAAAAGTAAGGAATTGGTAGCCTTTTCTGTGAGTGCTGTGCACAGCACCCAAAACATCTTTTAAGACTGGTTATTGAATATAATAATTTGTTGGCTGTGTCAAGCAGCAGTTGTTGGACTCATGAATTTAAAGCTTTCAAGAAATATAATAAAACACAGAGCTGTTTGCTTGACATTTTTAGTGGTTGAAATACTAGACTTCATAAGTTAAATACTTGGCTTGGCCCTGGTAGGTGTTTGGAAATAATTGACTAGTGAAAAATATTGGGCGTTACTTCATGCTGTTCTTCAAATTTACAAGTGATCATTATCATCAATAAAAATGCTTGGCATACCATATACATATGTATTCAATAGCTGCATTGTGAGTAGAGGCAGATGATGTAGAAGAACAACAAAAGTGGGGCATGCGAAGACACTCCAGCCAGTGAATGCTCATGGCAGCAGCCACTGATGTTGATACAAGACTTCTTGAGGTAAGTTTTGGCTAGTCAATTAATTACTTTTTAGTTGCTTTCATGTTGTTTTGATTGTTTTTCATAAAAGAAACCACAGTGGCATATACACAACAAAAATATATTTGTTTTCTCATTTGTTCTTCCCCCTTTTCTTGGAGTTACTTCACCAAATGTTCCAGTTTTACAGCATTCTTGGAGAGGATGGGAAGAGGAAGAAGAAAAGAAGATGTGAACTGAACACCAGTTTAGTCTCTGTTTCTCTTGCAGACACCATTCTATACCATTTGCTAGGAATTATGTTGCCAGAAGAGAAGAGCATGAAAAGGAAAGGAATGATCCTCAAGCTAAAGGATTCTAACCCAAGAAGGTATCATTGCAATTCTTTAGTGTGTATTTCTTTTTCTTTGATGGAAATATTGTGTTGCGACGTTATACTTGAAGAGTTGCATAGATATGCATGAATGAGGGAGTTTATTATTGATAAGAGCATGAATAGGAAGATATTGGATTTTTTCATTTTCAAATGCAAGAGTAATATAATTATAAACTTTTTTCTCCCTCTCTCACAGAATCTGAGGACTGCACCAAGAAGGGCATTAATATCTCTAATAGATTTTCTCTCAGAAATCTCAGGAAGAGGAAGAAGTGAAGAATACTGAAGTGCACTTTTTTGTATGCAAACACATCAAATTGTGAAATATTTTTTGGAAGGATAAAAATTCAAATTGCATGATTTTTGAAACAAATCTATATTACATCATTTAATTATAAATGTACATTTAAAATATATAATAAAATTACCCTTTTATTTGTTTAGTCTAAATATTCAGTGTGCTATAATGTTGAGGGATTCATGGATGGCAGACTTGAGGAGTGTTTATGTCTGTACAGCTTTATAATTATTCATGTTCAACTTCCTATAGTAAATTTAATAGCAACAGTAAGGGAAAATTCAGACCAGCAATTTCATCTAGCCCAGAATTGTCTACTATTTCAGTGGTTAAGAGTGCAGACTCTAATCTGGGAGAACTGGGTTTGATTCCCCATTTATGGAATATCTATGGCTTTTATTTAACCATTCATGCATGGAAGTCTCCTTGAAAGAGAAGCTGTAGTGAGGGGCCATGGCTCAGTGGTAGAATATCTGCTTGGCATGCAGAAGGTCCCAGGCTCAGTCCCTGGCATCTCCAGGTGAAAAGACCAGGTAGTAAATGATATGAAATGATATGAAAAGCCTCTGCCTGAGACCCTGGAGAGCTACTGCCAATCTGAGTAGACTGTACTGACCTTGATGGTCTGATTCAGTATGAGGCAGCTTCATGTGTTCAAGCCATCTTCTGAGGAAAGTTCCATTTAACACTTTTTTTTGCTCTGATCTGTTAGCAGCAGGTGTCAGCCAACCCCCTCACTCCCATGGAAGCTTAGTTTGTCAAGGACATTTCTGAGGCCTGTTAATCAGCTCATCACTTTTAGCTGGGTGAAGGGTGGGAAACTTGTTCTTCTTCCAGAATATTCTTCAGAGACAGCATAGTGATTGGTTAGAGAGGGTCAGGAGGTTTATGGCCCGTGTTTCTATAAAATGTAGCCTATGCTATTCGGCTTTATTCCCTTCCCCCCATCCCAGTTACCTGCTTTGCTTTAGGCTGCTTGTTTTGGATTGATTTTGCTAGAATCGTGAGCTCTATGCTGCTAAGACTTTATCCAGTAAGTGTATCTAGAGAGCTAGTCTTATTATTTTCTGTGTACCACTGGAACTAAATTGCTTTTAAAATCTTTTTCTTTAATTTCTTCAATAAAGCTTTATTTTGCTTTATGGTGTGTTACTGTGAGTCCAGCAGACAAAACCCAGGTTAAACTTGGCTACGTTATCACAGAGAGGCTTGTTTCAGGGTCTCAGGTTGGAGACAGGGGAGCAAATCAATCAGACCAAGGTGAGTAAGCCTCAACAAAGACAAAGAGGAATTTTCCTGCATTTATCTCCATTTCTGCAGTCTTTTCCATTAGCTAGAAAGATCATTCCAGGGGTTGCAGGACTCACATGAAAGAACAGCCATGTGGATCAGGGGGCTGGTGTGAGAAGAAATAACTTTCTCCCCTCAGTTGAGTTGCACTTGTGAAAAAAGGAGGATGAGTTATTTCATTCCCCTTTCCTTTCTCACTCTTGCTCTGTAGCACTCATTAGGGATGTGCATAAAGACACACAAAAATCTGCATTTTTTGGATTCAGGTATATTGGACCAGAAAAATATCAGTATTTCCCAATACTACCATTATGGTATTCAGCTTTGGGAATCCTGATTTTTCTTGGCTTCATTATATTCTAAGGGACCAGGGGGACTGTTTTTTGAGGTAAAGGCACCAGATTTGCAGTATAGCTGCTGGTGCTTCTCCTCAGAAGAACCTCTAAGTTCCAAAAAAGATTGGACCAGGGGGTCCTCTATGGGCCCTCAAAGAAGGTGCCCCCCATCCTCCATTGTTTCCAGTGGAGGCAAAAATAGCAACAAAAAAAAAGAAGAAGCAAGGGCAATAGAAGCCCAGCAGAACAGAATCAAAGTCTCAGAGAATCTCTGCAGTAGAAACTGAAGAGGGGGGGCATTTTTGCAAGCCCAGCAGAATCAGTGCATTGTACAGAGTGACCAGCAGTATCAGTGCAATCACAGAGTGCGCAGCAGAACCCAGTGCCATTGTGGCAATGCCAGCTCAACGGGACTGATGTCAAGCACAGAATCACAATCCAAGCTGGGGGGGGGGGGTGTTGAAAACCCAGCAGAACCAGTGCAATGTACTAGCAGCCAGTAGAACCCAGTGCCATTGTGGAAATGCCAGCTCAACAGGACTGACATGAAACACAAAATCACAATCCAAGTAAGGGGTGTGTGTGGAAATCCAGCAGAATATGCCAAAGGCGTTTAAAGGGCTCGTGGACTGTGTGCCCTCTAAATGACCTTTAACTGTAGCTGTCTGGCATTCCTGGATAATCACAGATGTGTTTGGGATTTTTCAGGATTGGCTATGCTGGATAACAAAAAATAGACTCCTGTGTGTATTCGGCTGAAAAAATAGTCGAAAAATACCAATGCACCCCCCTAACACACATGCTTATTCCTCTGCATGAGTCCCGTAAACCAAGGGATGATCTTTCTAGGGGCCAGAAATGGCAGCTGGAATGAAGAGAAACACAGGAAAACTTCACATTCCATATGTGGATGGTTGTATATAGAGAACTGCAGTCTATGCAGCACCTGCTCTTACACACAGTTTTGAGTACAAGGTTTTGAGTGCATGGTTTTGAGTGCATTAGATCTAGCTCAACAAGGGTGGTTCACCAGTATTACACAATTCCTTCCATTTTTAAAATTTATACATTTAGTAAAATATTTATATCAAATCTTTCCCATAGCTCAAGGAGTCTTACAAATTCAAGTGAAAAATACAAAAAACCCACACTTCTCACAGTTTCCTGCTCCCTTTAAAGTAATGCCTGCAGTCTACACTCCATTACAAGTCTTGCAATGCCTCCTAAACACCTCTAGAGAAGGCAGCAACCTCACCTCCTCAGGGATCAGAGCTATGATGGAAAAGTCATGGACTCTAGCTGGTGCTAGGTGGGCAAGGGAACACCTAGCAGGTGGTAGCCTGAGAACTGCAACTGGTCATGGGGACATAAGGGAAGAGACAGTCCTTTAGGTATTTGGGTCCTAGGCCATGAAGAACTTTAAAGGTTCTAACCAGCACTTTGAATGGAATCTGGAAAAACTGGCAGTCAAACTAGTTATTTTCAGATAGGCGAGATAATATTCCTCTTGCCTAGTCCCTGACAATAATGCTTGCATTAGTTTGAAATTAAATTTTAAAGTTGCAGGCTTGTGATCTTAAAGTCCTACATGGCTAGGGCCCTTTATTTGTCTCTTCTGTAGCCATTCACAATTTCTAAAGCTTTCTGGTAGACAGAGGTGGCTCAGAGTCAACTGATGGGAAGGTCCTGCTGCTTGGTACTTGGTTGGTCTGTTGTTAGTAATTGTGAAGAGACATATCCTAATCTTAATCTTAGGAAAAATGGCCAGCTGTTGATGCCATAACATTTTATTTTCCCTGAGAAAGACCTCTTTAGAAGAGGCATAGACATAGGTTTGACCTTTGCACAAAGTTTGAGGTGAATGACAGGTCCCAGTTGCTACTTGCTATAAAATCTAACCCAGGGAATCTTCCCCTTTTGAACGCCCTGGAAAAATGCTACAATGAAACTTGCAATTTATGGCACATAGTTGAGCATAGGAATGTAGGTGCCTGTCATAGCATACTTGTACGCTACCAGGTTTCTACATGCCCCCCTCCCCCGGTGCAGTAATCAAGTGAAGCTGCCATGTATAGTATCCCTTTGAAGACTGGAAATTCCATGAAATGCACTCATATTCACCATTATTATTTGGAGCCCATTGGTGTAACTCAAGAACACTCTTAAAGTTGTCAATGTTTTATGACATAGTTGCTTAGCTTCTGGCTAGAAATTTTAGAATACTACAATTTACATTTTGGAAAAATAAATGTGCACTCATCCTTTTTGGATTTATAGATGTTCCTCATATCTTATTCTGGAGCTTGGTAAGAACATTAAAGACTTTTTTCCATTTTGGTCTCTATGGCAGGCTCTAAAACAGACATTTCAGTGTAGAAAAGAGATACAATAGCTCAAGAGTATCTCACCCGTCTTTTAAACGTTATATTGTTATGTTTTCTTTGTTCTTTATGGTTTATGGTCCATTTGTTCTGTCTTGCTAACAAAGCCAAAATTACTGGTGATTTCTAACTTTCTCTCCTTTTCCCAGTATCTTTTTTCCTCTTCCCCCTTTCTCTCTCTGTGTTAGTGAAAGGGAGAAACTAATGTATTTCAAATATACATTTGAAATGGTTAACATGCTGTTCTTGATAATGGGTTGAGTGGAAGGAAAATAACTGCTAGAGTTGTTGTGCAAATGTCCAAGAACTTACACAAAGATCTAAAATGTAATGCACCTGTGTTCTTCAAAGGAGAAAGGTGGCTAATGAATATTTTAAATACATGTTTGCAGTTTAATTAGCAATGGTGCAGAACCTGATTAGAGTAGATGAAGGTTTATTTGGGAACTAATATACTTGATAAGAAAGGGGAGAGACAGAAATTGGTTCTTACTATCCTATCTAATCCTCACTATCCTATCTAATTGTCTTCTTGCTGCCCGCTTTGGGGTCTTCTTCTTTTCTTCTCTGTACACCAGACACTGCCTTTTTCAACAAACAAATGGCTGTAGCAGTACTTATTTATTTACATTATTTATAGTCCACCTTTCTCACTAATACTTAAGGTGGAGTACACAGTGTAAATCAATGCAATCAACAGCAATATGGTAGGATGAGGATTACAGAACTCTGAAACAAAATACACACATTAGACATGATACATTGAACAATGCAGAAAATGGTGTTGCATAAATAGAAGTCAATGTGGTAGAATAAATAGTGTGGTCAGGAATGCCCAGGGAAGTATTTCTGTTCTGGAAAAAAAAATCTTTTACTCTAGAGTTGGCCAACAGGTCCCTTCAGCCTTGTATGTTTTTGTGGCCAAGGTTACCACACAGTTGCTATGTGGCTCTCACTTATGCAGATATACTACATATAGGCCTCTTGAAATCATGCAGACTAAATTTCTGAGAGCCATACTTGCAGTTCTCTGCTGTGCTCTCAATGCAGTTTAGAATTTAGAAGCTGGCTTACTTTCTCTGGAAGCCCAGGCATGAATATACAGGATTAATTACTGGTTGAAGCGTATTTCTTCCCCTGTTGGTCTTGCAACTTTAACAGGAACAGACACCTTCCAATCAAAATGAAAAAGATTCCTTTTAGAGAAATTATGATCCAGTGAATATTCTCCATGCAGTTTAATAACTTCGGGTTATTTAAAAGCCAAACCAGTAATTAAGCAAAGGATCTGGAACATTGAACTTCAACACCATCTATGTTCTACTGTAAAATACCATCATCTTAGGCACAAGAAATTGGTGTTGTTAAATTACTTAGCTAGTTTACTGAATCCCAAACATAAGATAGCTTTCACTACGGCTCGTTTTAATATTTTGCCATCTGCGTTACTAGATGGGAGATACCGTGGTGTCCCACTCCATGCGCATCTATGTCCTTGCACCTCTGAAGAGATCGAAACAGTTGGTCATGTTTTGCTGCACTGCCCTTTGTATGATGACTTCAGATGCATATTTACCCAGCCTATCCTTCAAAGGATTCCAGGAAGATTGGAAGAATGGTATTCCTCCTTTCTGCTAGCCAATCGTGATACTAGAATCTCAGATACAGATTAAAGAGTCTGTGCTGCTGCCAGAGCCTACCGGGCCACAGTTCTGACATAGTGAATACTTTCTAAATATCTTCTTGAATTAATTTGTTAACATATTGTTAGCCGAATTGCTTTAATTTAAGATGAGCAATTGGCAAAATACCGGGTTCTTGCCAGCTATACCAAGATCCCACCCCTTCCGGGAGTTCCCAGTAAATAGGCAGTGAAGCTGTTGTTCAGTTTAAATGTAGTTTACTAGAAATATGTTTTTCAAGCATACAAAAACGGAATCTCACACACACACAGGTCTAGCGAAATAAAGATAGAAAATAGCACTGTTGCATTAGCAGGGTTTTCGATGGGGGGGGTGATACTTTACCTGTCCTGAAGAGGAGTTGTCCACTCAAAGGAAGAATTGGATGGGGAGAGAAAAGTAGAAAAATGGGGCACATGGCTCGAACCGGCAAGACTGCGTGGTTTCTCTGGTCCGGAATCCAGAGTTTTAAAGATGGAGGCAAGGGTATTTGGATAGGAAGCTGGACATAAGGGGTAGCAAAGCAGATAGGGGACGATGGCTCAAGAGACCGATTGCATGCTGTGCAGGGTCTTTTATTAGGGGGTCTTTGGGGCGGTCAGCGCTAACCACATCCCCTTGACACACCTCTCAGGTATTCTGTCCCTTCAAACCCTATCATTGGTTAATGTAAAAAGAGGGGTGGTGGCAGAGGGGTGGCCAATATTGCAAAACTATGACCTCAACAGGAACAGACACCTGGGCGAAGTCCGATGACTCACTGGGGCCACTTCATTGTCTCTTAATGGCCCTAGCTGGCTGGATGATAGCCCGACCATTAGTTGCCAGGTAACCTCGTTTAGCATAATCCTTGCAGGTATGTTGGAGGGGGCAGGGGTTGACTGGTGTGGTGTGACAGAACGAAACCTCATGGCAGAAGGAGTCTTTGTCTCTGTCTTATTGAACTATCGAGGGTGCCAGCCTCCTGGAGTGGACTGGAGCTTCTCCCAGCAATGGAGAATGCATGTAGCCCTTCCAACACTAGCAACCCAAGTTCAAGCTTATGAATCTTACAATCCATAAGAGCACTAGCAGTGCTTTGCTGGCCAACAATATGTCTGTTTTGCTGGTCTTTGACTGTAATGTCTGCCTGTTTGTCTATCTAATAATCTATCTAATGTGGTGGAAACATTAAAGTACACAGTACTATAGTCCACAGTCCTGTTCCCTTTGTAAAAGCAGCTTCCTGAATCATTCTGATATAATGCAATTTTAGTTCCTTTACATAGTATAACCAAGTCAACAAGGGTCAGCTGAACCCCATAGAAACTGAGAATGTCATTCAAGGCCTCATCATTCCCAACCAGTATTACCTCTGTCTTGTTATGATTCATTTTCTGTTTGTTCACTCTTAGCCATTTAACCACAGTAGTTAAGGAGTGGCTCAAATGGGAATGCACCACTGGGAGTGCACCACTGGGTGCACCATTGGGAGATTTGTACAGAGAGATATAGATGTTGATGACACACAATTCTATAGCTACAAATGATTTGCCCTGAGGGCTTTACATAGAGATTGAATAGTAGGGGGGATAAGACTACATCCAGTGGAATCCTGCAGGACATGTCCCACACTGATGACAGCTGGTCTTCAGTAGCAATTCTTTGAGACTGATTTATAAGGAACAGTTTAAAAGAGTCCAAAGCACATCCCTAATACCTGCTTCTGCCTACAATTTTCTCAACAAGATGACAAGGTCCATCTATCATGGTAACTGGGTTAAAATTGTCAATAAACAGACCAGAGAGTATATCAGACATATCTTCTGTCTGAGCTATGTATCAGCCAGCATCCTAATCAGAACTCTCAACTTATTTGAAAGATTTTATCAGCAAATTTTTTGGCAAAAGCATTTTGGCAACTAATTTCCTCTTCCTGAGACAATAAAAGCTTGGATTTAGGAGTTAGCGTATGTTAAACATACGTTAAAATTCTATGATATGTTAAACAGCTGAAATAGTTGATAATACTGGGCTAGATGAACTAATGATCTAGCAGATGCAATGGTGGTAGTAGAGAATTAACTTCTTTTTTTGCTGCTGTCACCACTACTTCATAGGTGTTCCAGTGAGCTCAACTTCATGCTCTGTCAGATTCAGTATGAGTTTTCCACCCATGTTTCTCTAGCTATCTCCCAGCTACTTCAGGTCACCCCAGTCCATGGTAAACTATAAGTTCAGGTTCAGTCCAAGGGCAGGAGAGATCAATGAGGAGCAACTTTACCATCTTCCAGGATTTTCATTTTCCAAGCTCTTACTGCAGCCTCAACAGAGCATTTGTTTCTAGATACCATCCAGATACCATTTCTAGATACCATCAAATCTTGCTGTTCTATTGCAGACCAACATGGCTACCCACCTGAGAGCATTTGTTTGGAATCCTAAAATCCCCCAGAGCATACTGGAATCTAGCAGGAACCTTGAGTCTCCATGACCGGACCACTTTAAACCCTGCCCCCCCGCAAGTATTAGAACCACACCTACAATAAGAGCACTCTTATTTCATGTTGCTCAAGCTCTTTTGGATTTAGTTTCATGTTTTATTCATTGACATACTGCAACATGTATGAAGGGCTCCTTTGGAACCAGGCAATGTAACACTATGATGCTTGTCCATGTGGTCAAAAGAAGTCTTGGCAGAAGTATGACAGTGTTGGATCATTATTTTTGGTGTCAGGATTGGGCCTCAGGAGTCCTCCTTGTAAGATAAGGGGGTTGTGGTGGCTAACCCTGTAAAGATCAAGATCCTGGAAGACCTTGCAGTCCCTAAGCCTAAGGGGGTTGTGGTGGCTAACCCTGTAGAGATCAAGATCCTGGAAGACCTTGCAGTCCCTAAGCCCTCAGACATCCAGGATTCAAATAGGCCACCTGCCGAGACCATAGGATCAGAAAACCAAAGGACTAATGAACAGGAGCTGGACTGCAGAAAATCCCGTAAGTGAAACCCACCCTTTTCTAGGGATCCCACAGGTGCCCACAGAGCCCCTTCAGTGAAGGAGATGGAGAGTCTGGGTAGTGGTAAAGTTCCTGGTTGGTTACTTGGGATCTTTCCTCACCCATGAGGCTTGTGATGATCAAGATCCATCATGAGGTTTTTCAGGATGCTGGACTAAGTCCAGGTGTAAATAACTGCAGGATTCAGGCCTCAGGGGGACAGCTCTATATACTTGCTTTCATAGTCTCCGCTCTGCCTGGGTGATCATGGGATCAACAGCTCTACTACAGCTTGTTCCCACCCAATCTCTGGTGTGCCTGCTCAATTGATGTCTGGCTGGCCTGCCTGATCTTTCGTCTGCCTATGCTTAAAGAGCTCTGACCTGGTCAAAGAGCAGCCTGGACAGTTATAAAGTTGCCAGTTGCACCTAAAGGGAGTGTAATTCCATACATACAGAAAATACAGTATGTTCAGTTAAAGAATACTTGATAGCAATGCTGCAACAAACATTTGGCTTGAGACTTCTGGAGTCATAGTAGATAATACTGGGCTAGATGAACTAATGATTTGACTTGTTATAAGGTAGCATCATATATTTATATAACTGCCTTAAATGTAAACCAGAAGGTAGTTTTAATCTGTAACAAAGGGTTAGATTATGGTACGCTCTGACTATGGCTGAGGACAGACTGGCAATCTAAAGCGGGGCAGGCACGCTTCGCAAACGGAAGAAAGGAGCATGTTCAGACATGCGCATCTGTCCCTCGGCTCCGTTGCGTACTTACCCGTCTCCCAGTCGCTTTCCTTTAGCTTTAACAGGACACCGGTTTTTCCCGGTGTTCAGGGGCCTTCCTCCGCATGCCTCCCGCTTCCAAACAGTGTGAACTGGAAGAAGCGGGAGGCATCCGGAGGAAGTGTGAACGCACCGGCAAAAAGTTATGCGCAAGCCGCGCGCGCTGGCTACGCGGCAGTCTGAATGCTCCGTGGCAGTCTGAACGCTCCGTATTGCCGCTGATCCACATTGCTCTGGCCAGTGTGAACAGCCAGCTCCGTGGGTTTTTTCCCCCGCTCCAGTTCCCTCCGCTTTGCCTCCGCTTTAGATTGGCAGTCTGTCCTCGGCCTATGTATTTTAAAAGCTTCTGCATAAAACATGTCATAGTGTAAGCTACTAGTTTAAGATTAGTTATAAATTTTTTTAGTGGTAGTTGCAATCATCTTGACATATTTATGATATGAACTTCAGTAGCCACAATAGTGGCTATTTCTCTCTGTTCTAAATTATTATGTAATGATAAGGGATTGGTTGGACAATCTGCCTGCAGGAATATCCATTTATTCCAATAGTGTCTGGATCTGATAAAGCTAATCACACATATAATATTACCACAAATCTTTATGTGTACTGCCAAATATTTTGAATAGTAGGAAGTTAGAAGGAAGAAGCATTTTATGATACAGGAGAAAGAATACTGCAACTCATTTTTTCAAATACTAGATATCGCATATATCTGAATGTTAAAAGTATCTGAACATTTTAGAGTGGGTGTTGTCAACCTACATCAGTGTGTGATATTTCAGTGCCTTCTTTATTGGGTGGAAGAGCATAAACAGGCTTACATTTATACTCATATTTTTCTGAAGCTCCGTTTCAGTTTGAGATTATGTCTTATGCTGAGTGTTGCTGATAGTCTAAATGACCGGCCCTAAAAGGTCTGCTTGGAAGTAAACCCCATTTTATTCAATAGGACTTTCTACCATAAAAGTGTATTTAGGATTGCAACCTTAAAGTATCAAAATTGCAAGCTCCACTGAGTTCCATGAGCCATCTTTCAATGTAACCAATGATTGATTTGACAGTTAGAGCCTGTCCCAGTCATGTTGCATTGAATGTTTACATTATAAGATTGATTTATCAAGTGGTTCACCTTTTTTGTACATTATTCAAAGCTTTATTCAAAACACTTTGTTATTATTCCATGTGTGAGCAGCCTTAGATTGGGTCCAAAGTGCAGTGTAGTGGCCATTTTAGCTTAGTTTAGGTACAGAATCCATCAGACAAATGCTCTCTGAAAGAAAATCAACTGCCTTCTAAAAGCATATAAGGAGAAAGGTGAGCCTCCCTGGACAGAGAATTTTACAAGTGGAGTGCCACCAGTGAGAAGCTGGTAGATACTGTAGCAACCCATTGCACTTCATATGGTGAAGATACTCACAAAAGAAACTTCTGAGAAGGTCTCAGTGCTTGAAGAAGGGATTCCTTAAAATCTGGAGCCAATGCATTCAGGAGGACTTATAAAATATTTATGCTAAAATATTTCAAGCAATGCTTCATCCACACATCCTTTATATTGCACTGTCACGGTGCAGTTGTTCCTGTGTAGACCAGACAGGAGATGAATTATTGCTGTTGTGCAATAATAGCTCAATAGCCAATAATGTGTTGGCAGCTCAAGTCTTATAAGAAATGTTTTATGCAATATAATCCATTGCCATTTTTGTGTGTGGGTGACCTATTAGAATTAATTAATTACACTTCTATCCTGCCCTCCCTGCCGAAGCAGGCTCAGGGTGGCTCACATAAAACCAATAAAACAGTAAAACAGTATATGTCTCAGTATAAAAACATGCAAATACATCTCAGTACAAAATTAGTATCTCTGGCCTATCTCTGCTTTTGGTCCTGCCCTTTTCGATGGGTGTCTGCCTTGGCTAGAAGTTTTACAGTGTGGCTTTGGCCTTATTAAATGGTCTGCCCAAGACACTCTTTATGAAAAGATGCAAATCAGTGTTAGGAGGGCACTTTATTGATATCATTAATAGAATTTTGTTTGTACAGAAATTTGTTTGAATGCAAGCTAAACTTCATGATTCTTTTTCCTGCTGGAATATTATAAACTGGAGTTATTGATGCCTATTGGTCCATTTTGTGAGTGGTTTGGGCCGTAATATAAATATTGTGAAGAAATAAATTTCATTTCTACCCTGGAGAAAGAATATGTAGTGTATTTACTCTCTCTCTCTCTCTTTCTGTGTGTGTGTATGTTTGTGTGTGTGGATAGATAGATAGATAGACAGACAGACGGACAGACAGACAATCCCCCCCCCAATATCTTTGAGGTTTAGTTTGGTCCTGTTGTTGGCCAGCAAGGCACTGCTAGTGCTCTTATGGATTTTAAGATTCATAAGCTTGAACTTGGGTTGCTAGCATTGGAAGGGCCATGTGCATTCTCCATTGCTGGGGGAAGCTCCAGTCCATGCCAGGAGGCTGGCACCCACCACAATTCACCGAGACAAAGACTCCTTCTGACACGAGGTTTCTTTCTGTCACCCTACGCTGGTCAACCCCTGCCACCTCCAGCATACCTGAACGGATTATGCTAACGTGGTTACCTGGCAACTGATGGTCGGGCTATCATCCAGTCGGCCAGGGCCATTAACAGACAATGCAGTGGCCCCGGTGAGTCATCGGACTTTGCCCAGGTGTCTGCTCCTGTTGAGGTCATAGTTTTGCAACATTGGCCACCCCTTTGTCACCAGCCCTTTTTTACCTTCACCAATGATAGGATTTGAAGGGATGGACTACCTGAGAGGTGTGTCAAGGGGATGTGGTTTGCGCAGACCACCCCCAAAGACCACCCCATAAAAGACCTTGCACAGAAGCAATCGGTCTCTTGAGCCATCGTCCCCGATCTGCTTTGCTACCTCTTATGCCCAGCTTCCTATACCACAACCCTTGCCTCCATCTTTAAATCTCTGAATTCCGGAACAGAGAGAACCACGTGGTCTTGCAGGTTCAAGCCTCGTGTCCCATTTTTCTATTTTTCTCTCCCCATCCAATTCTTCCTTCGAGCGGACAACTCCTCTTCAGGAGGGTAACGTATCACCCATCATCGAACTCCTGCTCATGCAAACGTGCTATTTTCTGTCTTTATTTCCTAGGCCTGTGTGAGTGTGTGTGTGATTACGATTTCGTGTGCTTGAAATACATATTTTCAGTAAATCCCATTCAAACTGAACTACAGCCTCACTGCCTATTTACTGGGAACTCCTGGAAGGGGTGGGACCTTGGTATAGCTGGCAAGAACCCGGTATTTCGCCAATTGCTAGCTTTAAATTAAAGCAATTCGGCTAACACTGTCAGGTAGAGTTCTTGTTTCAGTTTCCAGTTTTGTACATTCGCTGTAGTTGTCGGCTGTGGGAGCTTTCCCCTTGCAAATAAACAGTTGATGTTTTGAGCCAACTTGTCTCTGAGAACGGGTGCCTGAGGGAGTACTCTAACCTGGGAACCCTCAGCCAAAGGGGGACGTTACAGAATAGATGGTAACAAGCCTTAATTTCAGCAATTTAGATGGAAGAACAAGGACTGCCACCCCATTACTTTCATATTGCTGTGTTTATGAACACAAAGTTGGTTGAATTAAACTTTCTTAACTTTCATCTGTTTTGAGGAACTATTGTTGTTCTGTTGAGCTAACTCATATCCAGAAAGAAGGTCTCACTGTTTTGTAACTTTTAAAACAACTATACATGTAAAACACAAAGTTACACATTCTGTTTCACTATTCTGGTCCATTCAGGGGAGCTCTGGTCATATTTTTCTCCTTAGCTTCACTAAAGCTTGGCTGTCACTCAGAATTGTGGCTGATATTTTTTAGCATTTCAGTGAGCTTTCCTGAGAGCAGTACTGCTGTGACAGTTCAGTACTGTCCTGTATAAATCTTAATGCCTGTAATCCGTTATGTTAAAAATGCAAACTCTCAGTTTGCACCTTCTTTGTGAAATTGTTCTGTTAAAATTAGGGCACTGCTAAATCGATACTAGACTATTACTGAAGTAATCTTGCTTTTTTCAAATGGACACTTGAAGGTGCTTCGTAGTAAGTCAGCCGATTGGTCAGTATTATCTGTCGTGACGAAGTGGGTATGCAGAGTCTCTGGTAGAGGTCTCTGACCCTTGAGAGCTGCTGCCATTCAGAGAAGCCAATACTGACCTTGATCAACCAATGATCTGACTAGGTGTAAGAATGCTTCCTGTGTTCAAGATGAATTCCTTAAAAAACATGACATTGCTCTTTGACTTTCTGATAAGTAACAACAACAAAGCTAGACCCCCTCCATTCTGGAAAGCATTTTTCTTTGAAAGGAATACTACAGCAACTATGCCTGAATCCTCTCCAGTCTGAGTCAGTATTATATTGCTTCTTTCCCAGCTGTCTGTGGGATGATATTGATCTGGGACCAAGTTTTTGTTTGCTTCCATCTGGGATGTGGCTGGGACAAACTTGCAATGTGACATTTCTGCAATTATTGTTAGAATTATACAAACAGAGCCTCAGAGCAAAATTTGAGTCCAGTGGCACCTTTACAAAGTTTTATTCTGGGTATAAACTTTTGTGCATGCACACGAAAACTTATACCCAGAATAAAATTCTGTTGGACTTAAAAGTGCCACTGGACTCAAACGTCATTCTGTTGCTTCAGACCAGGGGCGTAGACTTTTGGAAATCCGGGGGGGGGGGGCCTCAGCGCTCGCGCTCGCTGGAGCAATGTTCTCTTCCCCCCGGGAAACTGCCTGGGGTCGAGCCGGTCCCTTTCCAAATTCCAGGAAGATGGATATGAAAATCGAACCCGTTTACCACCAGCCCGGGCGGGAGAGGCAGAAAGAACAATCCACAGGTGCAGGACAGCCTCCCTGCACGTCCGCCCTTCTAGCCGGTTGGGCCCCCCCCCGCCCCGTCTAAGGCCGGATCCTGGCGCCTTGCCCGGATGCCGCCGTGACGCTCGGCCTTTCCCATGGCCACTCCCGGCCCCTCGGCACCCGCCTGCCTGCCAGCGCCCCACCAGCCAGCCCGGGAAGCATGGCCGCTTTTGCCAGCCGCAGCCGCGCCGGGGCCCGCTCTTGAACCCAGCGTGCTCGGGAAGAGGCCAGGGCAGAGGGAGGGCCAGCAGCGGGCCCTCCCCTCCGGCAGGCGAGCCGCTTCCTTTGTGCAGGGAAAGAGCCTCGGCACGAACACCACTCCGGGGAAGGCTTTCCGTCCCCCCCCGGCTTCTCTTGTTTCACCCAGCATGACTGGAAACTGCCCCGCCTCCCCGGGCCCTTCCGAGGCCTGCCAGCCACTGCTGCCGGTGCCTCTCTCTCCCCCGCCACCCCTTCCCTCTCCCTCTCCAGCAGCAGCGGCCAGGCCTTGGAAGGACCTGGGGAGGCGCAGCGGCAGCTGCTCCATTTTCCTGGGGGGGGGCTGAGCCCCCCCGGGAAATTTCGGAGGTGGCTCAAGCCCTCGAGCCCCCCCGTACTCTACGCCTATGCTTCAGACCATCACTACCCACCTGAATCTATGCACAAACAGAGCCTGTAAGTTTTCCATCGTTTTGTGGTAACTGAATACATTTTACTCATAAATGTATTGCAAATTACAATCTTGGTTGAGGCTCAATCAATCTATTCTGGCCCCCATGTCCTGTCCACAGCTTTCCTACAGCTGCTACTCCGCCCCCGCTCTTGCCTTTGTTTTTGACTGTTTTTGACTCTTTTCCAGTGCTCTACTGTTCTGCATACCATCTGGACACTGGAGTTTCTTAGGGTAATTAATTCATAATGCAGGGATTTGGTTTATCTACTATTGCTATTTATTGTTTTGCTGTTTTTACTATTTGTTGATTTTATGTTGTGAGCCTCCCTGAGCCGATTTTGGGGGGGTAGGTCGGGATATCAATCAATCAATCAAACAAACAAATAAATCTGTCAGCTTGTTCAATGACTGTTGGTCATAGTGTAGCCAGACTTTTCCTACAGATGTGCAGTTTACTGTCTGAAGCCATTTATGTTGTGGATATAGTGATCTCCCTAATCCATATGCAACTCCCCCCCCCATACATGTTGGGGTCCTATTTCTTTAGTCATCTTTGCCTGGGAGTTTATGGGAAAGGGTGACAATGAGAGATAAAGAGAACTGAAACTCTTTTGTGAAAATCACCAGCTGTGATAGAGCAGCATGTATCCACTGCTTATGCGCTTCTGTCTGGCTTAGTTATTTTTGAAAAATGTACCTTCAAGGGGGATCCAGGGAAATGCAAGCATGGTAAAACTTGTATGAACTGGGATAGAAGCTATGTGCTGTGAATTTAAAACCCTTCATTTTTCACGTTTAGCTTGCATTGTCAACAGAATTGCATTGATAAACCTGAAATCATACCTGAAATCTCAACAAAGGAATGAATGCTTGGTAAAACTTTAAACAGAGTTAGGCAGAAGACAGATACACTTGTAGAATGGTAGTAAAATGAAATGGCTGAGGAAATGTAGGTCCTAACTGGTGTGGTGTGTCTATAGCTTCAGACTGAGTATTCTGATGCTCTGGTTCTTGCCCTACGGCAATGACAGGCAGCCTTTTGGGGCTTGGTGCTAAACAGTTGGACCGATTTCCCACAGCTGCTGCTCCACCCCCACTTTTCCCTTTGCCCCGATCGTAAGTGTCAATTTCCCACTATTTGCTGCGCGGCCGCATTTTGCCCCGCAGCTTTGCCCGATTTTCCCCGTGTCTACTCGATCCTGTTTTTTGAGGACTGAGTAGATGCGGAGAAAATTGGGCGAAGCTGTGGGGCAAAATGTGGCCATGCAGCAAATAGTGGGAAATTGACACGATCGAGGCAAAGGGAAGAGCGGGAGTGGAGCAGTGGCTGTGGGAAATCGGTCTTGCATTTTCTACCTCTGAAGATGTTGGTGAACTGGCAAAAAAAAAAGGAGAGATAAGAGTTGTTCTTGCCCAGACAGGATGAGAGGATGCTGATCTGCAACAGTGTTGTTGGCATTGTAGGGGTTTGCTTTGGTCCTTAGGGTGGAGCTGAGCAAAATGGTCTGTTGTGCTTTGGTTTAGCATGTGTGGCAAGGATTGTCTACTAATACAGCTTTGAAGATGGGAATCTATTTATTTGTTTCAACATTTATGCCCCATCCTTCCCATGCTCATTGAGCTTTACTTTAAGTCCAAAAAGATATTGCAACCAGATACAACAAAACAAAATATCACATAAAACAAAACCATGTCAGTTAATTACTAAAAGACCTACAGATTCATGCCCTATTTAAAAAAAAAACTAATAAAGATCTTTCCATACCTGTTCAATAGTTCATTCCACAAAATAGGTATCACAACTGAGAAAGCACGAGCCATAGTTGTTGCCTTTTATACTAGCCAACTAGATGGCACCCAGGGTGGTCTTAGTGATTCTGGAGCCTTGGGCAAAAGTCCAGGGTTGAGCTCCAGAATCACTGCCACCACTACCCCTGCTGGGACTACACAAGATAATGCAAAGAGAGGTCCTCACCCTGTGCAAGGTGCGTATGTGTGTGGTGGTTGCTGAGCCGGCTGCTGCCCAAGCCCCAGAGGGGGTAGGTAGGTGCAGCAGCTGCCAAGCTGGCTAGCCAAGAGTTGGTGGGGTTTGGATGGGATGGCAGTGAGAGTCTGCCTGGTCTTCATTCTTCCTCTATCTGGAAGGTGGAGACATGGGTGGCTAGGCCCCTCCAGCCTGGGGCCCAGGGCAGCAGCCGTGGATGCCCAGTAGCTAAGTCCAAGCTCGATGACACCATCAGGGCCTGAGAGGGTCTAAGTTGTCATGTTAGTTTACACAAGGAGAGAAGTATGCTTGTATGATGTTGTGAAGCACTTTAAAGGTTATAAGAACCAGCAGCTGGAGCAGAACCCAAATAAAAATTAGCGGCCATTGTAGTGGCTTTAAAAGTGGTTGAACGTATATACAGTGTGCTGCCCCAGCCAATAGGTGAATTGCTGCATTTTAAATCAACTGAAGTCTTACCAAATTGGTTTCAAGGGCAGCTGCATGCAAAGCACGTTGTGGCAACCTGGACCAGTTTAATATAGCCAGATCTACATAATAAAGAATGGAATAAAACCTACAAGCCAAATGCAGATGGAAAAGAAACGTCTCTTTTACCAAAAACACCAATTTGCTTCTCCAGTAATAATATTGGATCCAAGAGTTCCCTTAAGCTCTTCTCCTGAGTGGTCAACTGTATTTCATCCAAAACAGACAGGACAATCCGTTCCAAAACAGCAGCATTTCAGCTCTATACAAGATTTCAGAAATGGACTGAACAGATGTCCTGACATACTGAGTGTCACCCTTAGATACTGCACAGTCTGACACAGTAAGTTTAGGGGAGCCTTTAGACAAACCTTCTCTGGCAGGTCAACCTGTTCATCTTATCGTTGAAATCTGATGTAACCCCATTTGGGGTCAGGCAGAAGGTTACAAGAAAGCCTTTATCCAATTTATTCTGAAGAAGAGCACTTCCTAGATCAAAAAGTTGCTCTTGCTGATTATCTACACTCACCTTATCAAGCAAGCTCATTTATACTGATAAGTGCTTTTCAAAAGTATAGTTTTCCAGCCTCAGATTTCAGCAGATTCATAAAATATTCAGAATTTCATTTAGATAATTGCTTAATCAAAATATTGTTCGGGGAGGGGGAAAGGGATAATATTCACTAAAATGTCTTTATTCTAACAAAAGAACTGGACAGAATAATATGTGCCTTGTGAGAGCCTAGAAACATTTGAATCTAATTGGAATGGTTACTTAGAGAATAATAAACTGCAAGTCATTTTCTGATCTTCTCCAGAATTCTGTTGTCTGTTGCATTTTACCGCCAGGAATAGGGAAGAAAAGCTTTTAAGTAAGCTTGGTTCATACTGCACACAGAAAAGGAATTATGAGGCAAGTCTGTGTATTATGATAGACACCTAGGAATACTCATCTCTGGCAATCTGTACATCTTTGACAAAAGGGGTGGAAACTTTGGCTTGTTTCCATGGGTGATGTATGACACTCGTTTCATTCTCCAACTTCTGCAGCCTTTGGGAATACGTCAGTTTTCAAACTAACTGTAATATTTGTTGATCAAATCTTGGCAGGGTTGCTCTTTTGAATGGCCAGCTCCTCTTCTCCCTACCCCAACACAATACAACTGTCAAGTATTTTGAAGACATTGCACATTAGTGTTTAACGTTTCTCAATTGATTTGTTTCTTTCTTCAGGGCCAATTTGGATGTTACTCTAAATGTGAGGATTACAGAAACAGGAGCCACTCAGGCTTCTGCATGCTCTGCATTTGTAATAATGTCTGAAATGGCCAACAGACTCTCCATTGAAACAGACACAATCCAGCCAAAGTTAAACTCATCTAAGTCCCAATGATTTCAATGTGAAAATCTAGATACGTTATTAAATCTTTTCCATTTAAGCCAGTGGCAGCTAAAAGTTCTTTATGCTGACTGGTTTATATCCTTAATAAATAAGTGAGCTGTTTGAAAATGTGTGATTTTTAATGTTAGCTCTATTGCTCCAAATTCAGCAACTATTTTATTTTTATACATTTCAGAATTGTATTTATAGCTCATAAAATTCTTAAAGATAATGAGCAAAATCCACTGGAAATGTGTTATTACATCGTGTTGCCATGGAGCTTAGAAAATAAGTATAATAAAAAAGTTATATTTTCTGTTTCATCCATACTGATATTTGTTGGAAAGTGGGGCAGAAATTTAACTAAACAAGTTAAATAGGTAAATAATGAGATGGTGGGTTTGCAGGTCAGACAAGATTAGTTTCAGAGAACTGGTATTTCACAGCTCCTGCCCACTAAAATTAATCATTAATGGACAGTGTTGTGTCAATGTTTGAGGAGCCCTGCTTTGTCCCTCCCTCAGTTTTTCCCCCAGAAATGCCCTCTTAGGGTGTTGCAGTGGGTTCTTTTGTACTGTGGGAAGGAACAGCACCTGTTAAACATGTTCAGCAAGTCTTGGCTCACTATTCCTGTTAGGTTAATATCTCAGAATGGCTGGCTGATGTTTTCTCAATGATTACTAGTTGTTCAGCAATAGCTCACAGGTGGTTCTGTTAAGGATCCATGGGGACAACAGCTGAAACTTCTGGTTAAAATAAACTTAAGTCATGTTGATCTACATAAAACCTTAGGTGCTTAAAAAAAGAGAAAGAGAACAATTGTATAAAAACATTCACTCTGGATGGAGAAGAGAGTCTTAGTTTGCAATAGTACTACTGGCGGCTAGAGGAGAGGAGAGGAAGGAGCCTTTTACATGCCATTGATTTCCAAGGAAGAGATTTAATATTCATCTTCTAGTTTGCCATAGTTAGGGAAACAACAAATAAAAGATAATACCACTTATTAGTATCTCTGAGAGATAGAAGATATGTTTTCATATAAATGTCTTAAACTAGATGGCTAGAGTAAATGTCTTAAACTAGATGACTAGAGTAAAATGTCTTAAACTAGATGACTAGAACTAATGATTTTTTAAAGTTCCATATTGGTGTAAAGGCATCATCCAAATATGTATTTCTGGGGGAAAAACTGAGGGAGGGACAAAGCAGGGCTCCTCAAACATTGACGACCCCCCCCCCCAATGTACCAAAAATGTACAGATTAATTTTTTTAACTGCTATTTCTCAATCTGATGCTGCTTGGAACAGAGGGAAATGAAGTAAATACATCCCAATGTGAGGAAAGGTTATCCTGGTTAGCTCCCCCCCAATAGTGCCCACCCCATTGCAAACAGCTTCTCCTTTTTGCCAAGTGGTACAAAACATTGCCTAAAAGGACAGGCTATTTTCAAAGGGGGGGGGGGTTAATATGTTAATAAAACAAATCCCCTGTTTTGGCTTGCCATTAATCCGAAATGTGAGGGTTAATGTCCTAAAGGCAGGCAGATAGGAATGTTACAGGCTGATTCTGCACTGGCTTTTCCCTCCATTGTTTTATGAAACTCACATTGGAACAGAAATTCCCCTCTGCATTGCATGCTGCTTTCACTTCCTTTGATCATTGGATTTTATGGTAGCTTCCACAGTTCATGCCGCTTTCGCTTCCTTTGATCGTCGGATTTTATGGTAGCTTCTGCATAGATTTATGGTTGTTTTATGGCCATTCAGGAGTGACTTTGCAGTCAGTACAGTGTTGTCCCGAGGTATTTAAATGTGATTTTGAGCTGCACTTTTCCCCTCCCAGGCTGAGGACAGACTGGCAATCTGGAGCGGGATGAATGCGGAGGCAACTGCTGAGGGGGAAAAACTCCCCGGGGCTGGCCGTTCACACTGGCCAGTGTATTGCACAAGGATGCTGTTACGGAGCATTCAGACTGCTGTGGATGGGCCCCACGTGGGCCAGCCTCCGCAGCTCGTGATAGGGCTGTTTCAGCAATTTGCGCATGTGCGCATGTGCGCTCATGCACAAACTGGCAAAACGCCGCGTTCGCACTGCTGCCTCCGCTTGCCTCCCGCCTTCTTCCGGTTCACACTGCCTGGAAGCGGGAGGGAAGCGCAAGACGGCCTCCGGACACCGGTTTCTCCCAGTGTCCTTCTAAAGCGCAAGAAACCCAGCTTCAAAGCGAGTAAGTGCGGAAAGGAGCTGAGGGACAGCTGCGCATGTCTGAACGGGCTCCCTTCCTCCACTTCCCAAGTGGAACTGTCCCGGGGCAGATTGCCAGTCTGTCCTCAGCCCCAGTTGAGAAAATGTGGAGCAAATGCTAGATGCAGAATCACCCACAGTGGCTTATATAGGTAGAGATTCAGGTCTCTGTGAGCAGCTGACTGAGTGGCGAGATACTTAGATTGAGAGCACGGCTAGCTTCAGCAGCTATATAAGGCCAAATAGAACTTTCTTGGCTCTACAGGTTGCCTGATCTTGTCGTGCTGAAAGCTGCAATGTACCTTCTGGTTGGCTTCAGTGATGGTGTTGTATTGCCATGGACTTCAATGCAGCAGTGCCTTCTGTGTGCACCTGGCACCTCTGTGTGCACCTCACTGAGCAAGGAGTGAGTAACCTGAGCCTCACTGCTAGAATTTACAGTTTGAGATTCCTGGGGTCTCATGTGAAGCCAGAATTGGGCTTCATGGAAATGAGTTTCATGGATATCTGGTTCCTAAACAGCCTATCTCAAGGATAGGAGCAAGAATGCCATGAAGAAAATCTTGCTTTCCTGACCTCAGTTTTGATCAACATCTGTACTGTCCTTGTTGACCTCAGTTTTGATCAACATCTGCACTGTCCTTGCTTTCTTTTCTCTCTAGTATCCATTATAGAGCAGTGACATTAGGGCATGCAAAAAGATATTGAGATAATTGTTGAATCTGAATGTGGGACCTTCAAGTCTTTTAAGTAAGGAGAATAGAAGGGCAGAAGCTTTTAATTAATGATAAACTGATCAGAATGGGGAAATGAAAATGAGTGACATCCTTTGGAAATTATTCTATTTTAATCTTTTTCTCTTTGTCATATACAGAGGTACCACTAGTAATCTTAATGGAAACACTGCAGTAATAGATCAGTCCTTTCTGGCAGATGGTGGGGAATAGATAAAGAACTCTGTGTAGTGCAGCTTCTTATTCTGAAGAAAATCAATAATTTCATGGTGACCCTATCAGTATTAACTCAATGGGTTCAGGTTGACCACAAATAAACATTGAGAGGTTTGGCTACAGCAGTCTTGCCAAATGGCTGATTGCTACATTAATATCCAAAGGTGAATTTTATATATTTAATGATCAGTCATTTGTGTTGCCCAAATTTCAAATGTCATCGGATTATTTGAAATAAAGATATATTATGTATTTAATGGGTAAAATAATACATGTTTTTTAAAATCCAGTACATCAAACCCATTACATCTTTTGATTAAGTCAGAAGATCACAGACTGGACTAGAGAATGGATTGGGTGGGACAATTCATGGTTATCTTGGTTGTTACTCTGGCCATTCAGTATAGGTACTGAAAAGGCAGTGGATGTAGGAACTGGAAGGCAACTATTATGAACAAAGTGGGGGGGGGGGGGAGATTAAAAAAAAAGAATAAGAAAAAGCCTAATCTGAAAGCATCTAAATTATCATTTAACTTGAATGAGTTATACATTGTACGTGTAGTTCACTGAAAAGTTTTCTTGCAAAAAACAGATTGTGTGAATAGGTAGTTGATATCCCTTTAAATGAGGCTTGCACATGAGAAATTCCTGATGGATTGTTCCCAGAAAAACATTTTCCTAAATATTCAGCCTTGTACATGGACATCATCCTGTGTAATTTTATTATCTATAGGTAAACACCCTGATCCTCACAAATGTTAGTTTGGGATTAAGTCTCCCTGAAATTTCTGGGACTAATTTCCAAGTAAACATATTTAGAGATTGTGGTGTACGTTCCAAAACTAGCATATTAGAAAGAAAAGAAAAGAACCAACATAAAAAGGTACTTTAAACGGTTCTGCATCAACTCACTATATAATTACTATTCTGTAAATGTCAGATTTGAACGTAATGTCTCTAAATTGCTTGTTCCAAGTATCAGTGGAAAAACTCTATGCAGAGAAGTTCAGCTGTAGATTTTAAATGACATTTATTCTCCCCCCACCGTTTTGAATTGGCAATATAATGCACTGTAATTGAATGACTTATTATCCGATGCCTGGGCAGAGGCAGCAGTGTTGTAATCTCTCTTAGTCCAAAGACAGCTGTCTTTGTCACAGTTGACATTAATTATTGATAAAGATTTCAGAAATAGCGCATGTGCTGGCAGCATTGGCTGTAATGTAAGATACGAGTCTGTAGTGATGCTAGGGGGATTTATAGGCAAAGATGCACCTGTAGCATTTGAGCTTGTGCATGTCTGAACACTGAACTTTGGATTCTGCTGCGAGCTGTAATATATCCGTGCAATTGACAGTGTAATGGGAAGATGAGTCGTCAAGCTTACTTCTATCGTGTCCCTCCACAGGAACTGCACAGAAGAACCCAACTTCAGCCTGAACCAGCTAAAACGAAAGCTCTTCAGACTGTCATAGAGATGAAGGTATGGATTTTGGAATATGCTTGCTAATGTGCTTCATTTTAGTGTGATCGTAATTAATGCCTCTTGTAGCTTTTAAATGTTGTAGCTTTTACGATAGAAAATATATTGGTTTGCACAGCATAAACGTATCACTTCACCCACACATGCTTTGTTCTTAAATAGATGTAAATCTGTTAATGCCTAGAGCACTGCTTAGTTTGAGTCTAAGCAAAGTTCATATGTTAAAATTTAATAATTGTTTACTTATAGGAGATAAGCTGGTGAAATCATTCCCTCCCCTCTTCCCCCAGCAAATATTACATTTTCTCAACCAACTAGCTTCATATTTGTAGCACTGAATATGACAGACTGATTTTGCAGATTTTAGGAGCAGAAAAGGAAGATGGCTTTATAAATTGCTTAAGAAGCATACTTAGTTGTTTCACACTGTATCAAAGCAAACTACCCATTCTCCATTCTGCATCATCTGTTGCAATCATTCTCTGCACCTGTTGCTGTCATTCCTCATCAAGGAAAAGACTCCTGTAGACATTTGTTCAAATGGCACTAGGGAATGTTTCTTTTCTAGATCATGTACACCAAATAATATAGGTAGGAACCCTAAACAGGTATGCTTGGGAATAGTTCTTAATTTAGTCACGTAAAATTCCTCAGAGGTGGTCCACTATTATTCCTTTTATTTGTTTGTTTGTTTGCTGCTTTTCTACCTTCTACAACTCAAAGCAGTTTACTAATATAAACAGAACAAGACAAAAAATAAAATAAAATACATAACTATCCATAAATTACAGTCACAAATTTTACAGATAGGAAATGATGTTGAAATAAATGTTCACTTGTAAACTCTATCCATTTGACCATGCTGTCTCTCACTATTTGTGTTTGCACTGAGGGTGAAAAACAGTGATGTAAAATGCTAGTATGCTTGGGTTTATTTTGCTAAATATTTTCTTCACTGCAAGATGACGGTCATTTGCGGTCATCGCGTAGTGAGCTCCATTGTTTGACAAGGATCATCAAGTTATGACCTGCAAAATTTTCCTTTCTGGACAGTGGATGGCACTGGAATTATCACATAATCCCTTCAAACTATTCAGCTGCATGTGAATCTCCGTGCACTGACAGTTTAACAACTGGGACCACGTAAATACATGGGGGAAAGTGTTAGCTCTATCCTATGCCATGGAAACAACCCAAATGTGAGCCTCCCGTGCTTGCTATTTATAGTGATAAGCAAGCGTGGGAGTGTCAGACTCATTTGTTACGGGGGTTGGATCTGATATAAATGTCACTTTGTCGGGCTGGGCCATGTGTGCCATAAAACGTAATGCCAGGTACCCAAGATATAAACTGTATAAAGGACAGCAGCTCGTAAGCTCCAAGTTGGTGTATCCTCACTGCAAGGCCTCATTGGCTGGGAGGGGGATGCAGAGGAAAACCCTCATGAGTGGACTGGAGAGCTAGCGGTGCAGCGCTGGGCAGACGCTCCCACGCTGCTTGACTGCTGCAGACGAGGTTATTTTGTCATGTTGAAGCCACAATGAGTGGCTCCACCCACTTCTCCCCAAGCAGTCTGCTGTTCCGTCCCTTACACTGGTTGCTCGTGGGCTGCATAAGAGCCCTGGATGGGCTGGTTCCAGCCCCTGGGCCTTATGTTTGACACCCCTGATTGTTGTCATATCTAATCCTCAGGCTCTTGTTTCTTAGGGCACTTCTAACTTTTGCCCCCTTTCTTTTGCTTCTGTGCTGAGCCAATATAATGTATAGATCAAAGCACAGAATACATATCTAGATAATTTCTCAAAGATGGCTGTAAGATTGTAAGTATATCTGTAATGATGTGGCTGTCTGAGATGCAAATTATACACACACACACATCAAATAATATATTTTAATAAATATAAATAATCTGTTACGTGACAATGAATCTATGACAGTCTATGAATTCTGGTGCCCTGAAAAACTATAACTGGCAGCCATGAGGACTCTTGTTTTGGATCAAGGCTGCAGCATAGCGAGAGGATTGTTTGGATCCTTTCCATTCTGGTTTCAGGGAGTGAAACACTCTTGCAGTCAACCTGCACTGGCAGTGAACAGAGAGAGTGCAACTCTATTGATACTCCTGGACCTTTCCGCAACTTTCAGTACCATCAATCATGGTATTCTTTTGGACTGCCTTTCTAGGCTGGGACTGAGAGGTACTGTTTTTGGTGGTTCTAGTCCTACATGGAGGGGAGATCCAGAAGGTGATGCTGAGGGTCTGCTGCTCAATTCATTGGCCTTTGGGGTCCTGCAAGGCTCTATTTTGTCCCCTATGCCTTTAAACACTTCAGGAAACTGCTGGATGAGGTCATCTGAAGACATGGGCTGAGTTTTCACCAATAGGTGAGTGACACTCAGCTCTATCTTGCACTTCTGGCTGATCCCAGGGAGGATGTAGAAACCCTGAACAGTTGCCTGGAAACATTTTTTGAGTTGATGTGGGCTAATAAACTGAAGCTTGATCCCAACAAGGTGGAAGTGTTGCTGATGAGCGAATGGTCCTGCCTGGGATTTAAGGTGGATGGGGTTGCACGCCCCTTGAAGGAACAGGTCCATAGTTTGGAGTGCTCTTGGACCTAGGCCTACTGCTGGATAAGCAGGCGATAGCTCAACCACCGGCTTCAGTGGGTTAGTCATCTTCAGCCTTTCTTGAGCAGAGAAGATCTGGCCACTGTGGTGCATGCCTTGGTACACATAGATTAGATTACTACAATGCACTCTACATGGGGCTTCCCTTGAAAACTGTTCAGAATTAGTGCAGTCATGATGTTGACTAGAATTGGTCATAGGGACCATATCACTCCAGTCTTGGCTCATCTACACTGATGTCCAGTTTGGTTCTGGGCTCCATTCAGGATGCTCATATTGACCTTTAAGGCCCTGTACAGCTTACTGCAGTGTTAAAATGTGAAACCCATTCACAGACCCCCTATTGTTATATCTAGTTTGGCTGTTAAACTCTGACTCTTCAAAGCAGTCCTGCTTGTTCCCTTCCTTAAGCTTTCCTCTTCTGAACTGCTGGTCTCATAGCATCCCTGTCTCTGTCCTGGATTATTTTTTCATCCGGTTTTTGAGTTCTCAAATTGCCTGCCATAAAGGACACAACTTTTTTATTCCTTAAAATCATCAAGGGACTTTCCCTAATCGTTTACTTTTCTCATAAAATTTCCATTGTTTGTAAGCATTTGTTGTTGATAGTTTTTCTAGAGCACTTAAAGTGTTTATGAACCTTCCATGGCATCACATCTGGTCAGGCAGGCAACAGCTGTTTTCTGAATGTTCCATATGAGGTCAGGGTTCCCACATAACAGAATAAAACTCACATGAAGTAAGGTAACAAAATCTAGGAGAATAAGACCACATTACCAAAACTACTGTGTAACAGTACTTCAACATTTTTCCTTCTTCATGTTCTATGCCTCTCAGACATAATTTTTCTGATGGAAAGGTTGTTTCAGCAAGGTTGTGAAATTTAGATATAGAACTGTAAAATCTGATTTTGTGTGTATTTACACACACACACACACACACTTCTATAGCTTGCAGCTGCCTGAAAAATATAATCAGAAGGTAGCCATGTTGGTCAGAAGAAGAGCTATTCAAGTCCAGTAGCACCTTAGAGACCAACAAGATTTTGGAGGTATAAGATTTTGAGAATCAAAGCTCCCTCTTTGACTGAAAGCTTGTACCCCAAAAATCTTGTTGGACTCTGCGGTACTAGTGGACTTGGATATAGCTCTGAAATATGTGTGTGTGTGTATTAGTGATGTTTGATCACATCACCCATCTTAAAAGGAGAAAGTATATGTCAAAACTTTGTTGTTCATTTCAGTAATGAATTCTGGCTGTCAGCATATTTTGCTCCAGAGGAAACAGAATTCCTGCAAGCATATTTATTAACATGGATGATTGTTTTTTGTCTAACAGAAATATGCATAACGAAACATAAGTGTTTCATTTATGCACAGTGCTTTATAGATTTTGGTCTGTGGTTTTATGTATAAAATGATCTGAAATCATCGACCAATAACTTTGCTGTCCTTCATATGAACTTAATATTCAATAGCAATATTATTGTGAGTTTTTTTCTGAGAATCTCTGTGTGTGTTATGTGCTGGTAAAGTGCTTGCAACTTTGCGGGAACCCTATAAAGTAATGACTGCAAAAAAACATTCTATCATTAACAACCTTGCTCGTCTTGCAAACTGGCTCAACAAAGGAAGCCACAGTAGGGCTGCCAAGTCCAACTCCGGAAATATCTGAGGACTTTGGGGGTGGAGCCAGGAGACTTTGGGGGTGGAGCCAGGAGACTTTTGTGATGTCACTTCCTGTGATGTCACTTCCTGTGGTGTCATTTCCAGGTCAAATGGCAAGTGATGTCACTTCCCCTTCAGATGATGTCACTTCCAGTACACTGCGCCAAAACCCCACCTCTTCCTGTGATGTCACTTTCCAGGTACTCCCCCAAACCCGCCTCTCCCTTTCAAAAATTAAAATTTTTGTGAGCAAGATAATTCCCAGGGCTTTTTTTCTTAGACAAATTTATTTTAAAAATGTTATAAAGTTCATGATTTTTCAGTATACATATTGAAAACTTCATTTCCGTCTTGAAAGTTCTGGAACCCCCCCCCCCCACCAAGCCCTGAAAATTCCAAATAGCTATATTGGCTTATGCAGGGAGTACTGCAGCTTATGAAGTATAAGGATCCTTCCCAAGCCAATAAGCCAGCAATATGATTACAGAACGTAAGAACATCAGAGAAACCAATGTTGGATCCGGCCAGTGGCCCGTCCAGTCCAACACTCTGTCACACAGTGGCCAAAAAACAGGTGCCATCAGGAGGTCCAGCAGTGGGGCCAGGACACTAGAAGCCCTCCCACTGTCTGCCCCTCCCCCAAGACAGAGAGAAAGACAGAAAGAGATAAAGGAAGGAAGGGAGAGGTAGAAAAAATTGGGGAGAGGAGTAAAAGACAGAAAAACCAAAGGAAAGAAAGAAGAAAAGCAGACTGTCACAGACAGAAAGGACAATAGGAAGGAAGGCAGACAGAAAGACAGGCAGCCAGAAGTCTCCCCTTTGTTCCCTCCTGCCTCTTTTTTCTGGGGGTGGGGGAGCAAAGGAGCCCCCTGAAATAACTGCACACCCTTTAAATTGCTCAGCCACTGCAAGGTTCTCCTTCTTCCCTCTCTCACTTCTTTTTTGGTGGGGGGGGAGAAGTTAAGAGGCATCATTTGAAGTAAGCAGCAGGTGGACGGACCTGCCGAGGTGCTTGCTTTAAAGGGCACGCGCACAGGTTGGAAGAAACAAGTGGCCGACTCGGGAAGCAGAGGGGTTCCTCTTCCCAGCCGGTTAAAGAGAGGTGCTGAGGCGGGAACACAACACACACATAAAAACAAAAAAAACAACATTGTTGGAAGGAGGCTCTCTGCGCAGCCAGACATTGGGCCAGAAAACTCTTAGGACAAGAACTGAGAAACCGCTTTCCAGTAGGGTTGCCAGCGTCAAGGTGGGGCCTGGGGATCTCCTGCTTTTACAACTGATCTCCAGCTGGCAGAGAACAGCTACCCTGGAGAAAATGGCTGCTTTGAAAGGTGGACTCAATAGCATTGTACCATGCTGAGGCCCCTCCCTTCCCTAAACCCCACCCTCTCCTGGATCCACCCCCAAAATCTCCAGGTATTTTCCAACCCAGATTTGGCAACCATACTCTGGAGCAAACTAATCTCTGCAGCAGCCAAATCCTTCACTCCCAACTTTAATGCCAGCAGCTCACAAGACTCCACAGCTTAGAGGGAGCACTCCGGCTGGGAAAAGTGAGTGGGGGGGGGGGAGGCTTTCCTCAGGGTTTGGGGAGGGGAGGGGCTTCAGGATGGTACAATGCCATAGAGTCCACCCTTCAAAGCAGCCATTTTCTCCAAGGGAGCTGATTTCTGTCAGCTGGAGATCTGTTATAAAAGCAGGAGATCCCCAGGCCCCGCCTGGAGGCTGGCAACCCTAGAAGAAAGCTAGGGCCAAACCACAGGGGACAGTGGAATTGGGGACTGAAATATCTGTCCTGTATTTTGTCCATATAAAATAAGACGAAGACGAAGAAGAAAAGGAGATTGGATTTATACCTTGCCTTTCACTCAGAGTCTCAGAACAGTTTACAAACTCCTTTCCTTTCCTTTCCCCACAACAAACACCCTGCGAGGTAGGTGGAGTTGAGAGAGCTCTGAGAGAACTTATCTGACAGAATTATGGCTTGCTCAAGGTCATCCAGCAGCTGCAAAATAACTGTGGGGGGGGGCCCTATACAGATCCTAGTTACAGTCCTGGGCAGATGTGTGTGTGAACTTTCCCCCATGTGATGTTTCTCTAATCAGAAATGGTCTTCCTGAGCTGCTTTAAGTCCCAAGAAAGGAAAAAAGACCCAATAGCAATGCCCCTCTTTCCCTCTTTCTGTGGCTTAAGCAGTGGGTGCGGGGGAGCTTCTTCTTTTTGTCAAAGAAACAGTAGTAGGAATAACGTGCCCACCCCTGGCACTGTTACCTCAGTCCCTCCCTTTCATGGTTGCTTTTAAGGACAATAGACTTCTGATTACACAGCTCTAGGTTCATGTTTAGCCCCTATATAATACCAGCTCCTGGTCTAAATATTTCACTGACCACAGGTTTGAAAAGGCATATTGTTTTAGTCATTTTTATCAAGGCTTTACATGCTCCATGGGCTGTCTTACACCAGTGTCACCCTACACTCCTCTATCTTGTGAATTCCTGGAACACATTGTGGGGGGGCTTTCCTCAGGCAGGAGGGCTCCAGAGCAAACTAATTTCTGCAGCAGCCCGATCCTTCGATCCCAACTTTAATGCCCAGCGACTCACATGTCTCCACAGCTTAGAGGGAGCACGCCGGCTTGGGGGGGGGGGGGCTTTTTTCAGGCAGGAGGGCTCCAGAGCAAACTAATTTCTGCAGCAGCCCGATCCTTCGATCCCAACTTTAATGCCCAGCGACTCACATGTCTCCACAGCTTAGAGGGAGCACGCCGGCTGGGGGGGGGGCTTTTTTCAGGCAGGAGGGCTCCAGAGCAAACTAATTTCTGCAGCAGCCCGATCCTTCGATCCCAACTTTAATGCCCAGCGACTCACATGTCTCCACAGCTTAGAGGGAGCACGCCGGCTGGGAAGATTGGGGGGGGGGCGCTTTCCAGACGCTCTGAGGCCCAGCGCTGGGTCCCAGAGTCCGACGGCAGAAACTTACCTTCTGCCTCCTCCTCCTGGATGGATTGTTGAGGACTGCTGGTAGCAGGGGGCGGGGCTTGGCCCTGGCCCCGGCCCCAACAAAGCTCTCCACCAGGAACAGCAGGGACTCAGGGAGTCTCTATGGCTTTCATAGCCATAGAGACTTGGTTGGAGGACTAGGTAGAGCGGCACTTTTTTCCCGGCCGCCATTTTGTCCCCCGGGGCCGAATTTTTTTAAAGCGGGGAATGGAGACTTAAAACCGGGGGTCCCCCGGCCCCAGCGGGGGCTTGGGAAGCTTAAGCCACAGCCTTCAACCTATTTCATGTTAGGTTTTCTTCTTTCCCTACTGCCTTAAATTTTTCCTAGTATTGTCTTTTCCAGTGATTCTTGTCGTCTTGTGATGTTAACAAAATATAATAGCCTCAGTTTAGTCATTTTAGCTTCTAGGGAGAATTGATTTGACCTAGAATGCACTTGTCTTTTTTGGTGGTCCATGGTAGAATATTGAATATTATTCTGCAAAATCAACCCATAAGGCTTGCGTACTTACTGAAGTAGTTAAAAAGGTAACTTTAAAGGAATATTTCACAGGAAAACCCTTAGGGTTTCCTAAAAATAAAGACATGTAATGAGGAGAAGGGGCCACTTCTTTATCTCCTTGCAATCAACCAGACTTGATCTTCTGTTCCTTTCCTCTGAGACAGATGGTGAAAAAGTGAGTGACCAGAGAAGGCTAAAAGAAGCTGCAGGTGCCAGGGGGCTCCAGTTAGCAGTTGGCTCTTTGCCAAATAGGGGGCCTTGGCAGGTGCAAACCCCTTGATGCTGGCTCTGCTCCTTGAACCACTGCATCACTTTGGAGACCCGTATGTTTTCTTGAGCTCAGCTTACTTTAGTACCTATTCACTCACGCACCACTAATTGGTTGGTGGCATTTCCTTTCTCTGTTTCATTTATGCTTGCCATTGCCTGTGTAATAAAGTAATTCAGTCAGAACTGAGCTGAAGACTTGGGTCCTCGTTCTACTCCTACCAGTATGCTTTACTCCATTCTGCTTCCAAATCTTGAAAGGCTTTCCTTGGTTGCTCAGCACTGCAAGTCCTGGTATGTTTTCCTCTTTCCCAATCATCCTTCTTTGTCTGGGGTGTCTTTTGGAAACTGACCCCAGCTTGCTTCTCTTCTCTGTGAAGTTCAGCTTCAACTCTGCAGAAGTCCCTTTAGCTTCTTATGGGACCTGGTTCTGAAGAAGAGGCTTTGTAAGCCTCCGCTGCATGACCTGTTTTGCATTTTAGCCTTTATTTTCACTGAAAACAGCATGCTAATGGCACAGACAAAATGTTACTTTGATTTTAAATAAAATGCATTATGTTTGTTTATATAATAGGACTTCTGAGTTCCCTTTTGGAATATGAAGCCTGCCTCCCTTGAAAGCTGATTGCAAAACTCAGAGAAACTTTATTTATTTATTTGACTTACACCCTGCCCTCCCTGCCAAAGCAGGCTCAGGGCGGCTTACATAAAATGCCATAGCTAAAACAACAATATTGAAGGTAGCATCTGAGATTGAGATATCATACAAAGCTGATCCCAGAGAAATCTTGTTGCAAGGGTCTCCCTGTATTATGACTTTTAGCTGTAATCTTGGTCCGAACATTCATTTGCATCCAAAGCTTTCCCCATGTTCTTCTGCACACAGGTTATGATGCCTGCTGTGACATCCTAGTTTATCTTAATCAGTAGAACAAATGTAGAGTCCAGTGGCACCTTTAAGACCGACAAAGGTTTATTCAAGGTATGAGCTTTCGTGTGCAAGGCACACTTTTTCAAATACATTGGAATGCCATGTAAGGTTCAAACTTATAGCCAGAGAATGAACAGCAAATTAATATGTAACATGATGATGTTCAAGATATGTAAAGTGAAAACTAAATAACAATTTAGTTTTGTTCAACTAAATAATAAGATTATAAGATTAACAGTTGTAAAGCAGTAAATATGTCAAAATAGCAGACAAATGTCCAAAGGTTTTTTTTCTAATTGTGGGAAGCAACTGAGACTCTTAGGAGAGAATCTGAGGAGAGAATTAAGCACACAATTAAGCTCATACCTTGAATTTATTTGAATAAAACTTTGTTGGTCTTAAAGGTGCCACTGGACTCAAACTGCTGAATATAGTTTGCTAGGAACTTCTCCTGAGCAAGACATTTTAAAATAAATAAAAGGTTTGCAAACAATGCATTTAATTCAATGGGGGAATTTTTAGGAGTAGGTACCAGAGTATTTCAGTGATTGAGTTGTTCAGAATTGAATAAACATATGGAGCAGTGGTCCATCAGTGGCTGTTAGCCACAAGGTATAGATGGGAACTCTCAGTCTGGGGCAAGTGATGCGCTGTGTTCTTGCTTGGGGGGGGGCAACAGTGGGAGGACTTCTAGTGTCCTGCCCCCACTGCTGGACCTCTTGATGGTACCTGGTATTTTTGGCCACTGTGTGTCAGAGTGTTGGATTGGATGGGCCATTGGCCTGATCCAACATTGGCTGCTCTTTTGTTCTTATATATTAAAACGTACTGACTTATTTACTGCAAGCCGTGGCTAAGGTTGAAAAGAGGAAAATGTGAACACAGAAAGTTCTTAAATGAGTGAAAATAGTTGTGGTTTGCCTTACTTCTTGCAGAAAGAACCATCTGTATATATAGATCCAGCTATAGTATTTCAGGTATGTTTACAACATTGTTCCTGAAAAACTGAGTGTGTTGTGTGTGGTGCCTAGTATTTACTTTGCACGAGCTTGCCTTTTTGTCTTGTTTTACATTTAAATTTGTAATTACTCTAGTATGAATTCTAGTATGCATGAAAGTATCATTTTTGTTGTCTTATGATAGGAGAGTGCTTTTCAGTGAGAATTTCCTTTCCCTAAATCTGCTGTGTTTGCTGTGAAAAATGTACCTGTTATTAGAACTGTTAGAAGTTTGGGTTGAGACAATGATTTACCAAGCAGCAGGATTCTATAGTACATCCCAATTGTTTTTTGAAGACTGAATCATTTGATTTTGCTAAAAACAAAATCAGATTTAGTACCTGATGAGTATTCTAACAAAGTTTACTTTTTTTAAAAAAATCCACTTCTAGTGGCTAATGAGAATGCTTGGTGTGTGTTGGGAAGATATATATGTTGCTTTCAGGGCTAAGTCATGTACTTCCATGATTCAGGATTTAGTGATCATGATTAAAATGCCACATTAGCCACCTGTTAAAGGAACTGGGGGGGGGGAGTGGCATGGTACATCTCAATCTCATCAGACCTTGGAAGCTAAGCAGGGTCGGCCCTGGTTAGTACTTGGATGGAAAACCCCCAAGAAAGACTCTGCAGAGGAAGGAAATGACAAACCACCTCTGCTTCTCATTTGCCTTGAAAGCCCTTTGCTGGGCTTTGCCATACATCTTCTATGTACACTGTCACAGTGAACTTAGAGCAAGAAACTCCCATATGGCCACCCATCAAATGTGATGGGCTTTAAGTTGTAAGTAAATAATGTTAGAGGTGCAAAGTGCTGCCCATCCATTTGGCCCATCTTCTGATATTTCCCATTACTGTCCCCACTGGCTGGTAGCTTCCTCACTCACAGCCAATGGAGGGTATCTTGGTTACATCCTTCTCACCCACCTTCCTGCTCCATTTAAAGGCAGCTCTATAGACAGCACATGCCTTTGGCCATCTCCATCCTCTCACATGGCTGCCTCTACCCACAAGAGGTAAGGAGCCAGCCAATCTGCATCCAAAGCAGAGGCCACCTTCCATCCTAAGCCACTCCATGGTGTTGCTGCAGCAATTTCCCCTTTGCTTTGCAACAGCTTCCAGCTAGGGTTAGGGTGGTCTTCCCATCCTTAAACATCTAAGAAATGCCCAACACCTAAGGAATGTCCAACTACAAGTATATTTTATTTTTCTAGACTACAAGTTTATTCTTTCTAGACAGACCATACATTATGATGTATTTGGTGGTCACTTTTGCACAATGCAGCAACCCATTTGTTTGCATGGTCAGAATATTTACATAATAATTTCAACAGTTGGTTAGGTAGATCCCAGATGTCCATGAACTTCAAAACCTGATGTAACTGTTATAAAGGAGCATTCCTCAGAACTGGGATGAGTTGAATTATTAGCCCATAATTGAAGGGCTGGATCCTAGGTATTCCGTGGAATGTTCTTCCCATTCACTACTTCCTGTTTTCTGCAGCCTTTCATGCTGAAAAGCTCCTGAGAATTAGGGTACTCTCAGGCAATGCTCCCTCTAAGCTGTGGAGTCTTGTGAGCAAAAATTTTACTTTGTGAGCTACTGGCATTAAAGTTGTGAGCACATGATTTGGCTACTGCACAAATTAGTTTGCTCTGAAGCCATCCTTCCTGAGCCAAGACAAAAATCTTTGAGCTGGAGGCTAAAAAACTGTGAGCTAGCTCACACTAATTCAGCTTAGAGGGAACACTGCTCTCAGGTACATCACTGGATGCTGTGTCAGGCATTGCATCTTTAGGGGAAAACCTGCAGAAGTTATGCCCCCTCCTTTCATGAAGTGGCTTCTATCATGCCACAGAGATGTAAGGTGCTTTGAAGTGCACTAGGGAGTCCCAGGGATCCTGACAGCTGCTTGTTTTCTCAGGAAAGAGTGCCATAAAATGCACTGAGGTCAGCAGAGAGAAATGCATTTCCATGGAGAGATAACAATTTGCTCTACCTGCCAGGAAGGGCAAGATGGATAGTTGTTGCACAACATGATCTCAGTATTGAGATGTGTGGGATATGCACCTTGGGTTTATTGGCAGGTCGAGGTTTTGGGTAAGAGTTTTCCTGCCAGGAAAGACAGAAAGGATTAAAAGACTAGTAACATCCATTAGTCTTTGTTCAGCTGTTAGAAGTCAGATTCCCCTGCATGTCAGAGGTATCTCTTCTGTACTGTTAAGTTTAGCTTGGGATTTTGTTTTACTGTTCTTTTTCTTAGATCTGTAATCAGTAGGCTTGATAGTATTTTTCCTGTCTTGTGCTCTAGCTTAATTTATAGCAATAAAGTTTTCCTGTTAAAGGGAGCAGACTGTGGTTCAGATTCCTCCTTGAGGAATTCACTTGCTCACACTTAAGTACACATGCACAGGAGAAGGGCTGAAATAATTGGGAAAACTCTGCCCTTTGTACTTGCTCAGAGGCAGTTTTTACTAGTGTTCCTCAGGTCACTGGTAAGGTGGGAGGTAGGATTTTCAGCTTGAGGTGGTGACACGAATCCTTTACGTGCTCACAAACGTGCAACACACATGTAAATGGACATAGACCCAGGACAAGTTTATGACACCTTCCACTTGTGCAAAGGCTGTTCTGAATGAACCCCAGATTATTCCTGTGTTTCACTTGCTAGTGACTTAAAAATTGCATGGACATAAAATCCGACAACTCAGGTTTTATATTTTTGTGGGTGTGGGTCGCTTCTGACTTACGGTGACCCTATGATTTAATGTCCACAAAAAGATCATATCATTAACAGCCATTTTCAGGTCTTGCAAACTGAAAATCGTGGCTTTGTTGATTGTGTCAATCCGTCTCATGTTGGGTCTTCCACTTTTCCTGCTGCCTTCAGCTTTTCCCAGCGTCATTGTCTTTCCAGTGACCCTTGTCTGGTCATAATATGACCAAAGTACGATAGTCTCAGTTTAGTAATTTTAGTTTCTAGTGAGAGTTCAGGCTTGATTTGATCTAGGACCCACTTATTTGTCTTTTTGGTGGTCCATGGTTTTGTAAAACTCTCCTCCAACACCACATTTTAAATGAATCTACTTTGTTCCTGTCAGCTTTCTTCATTGTCCGACTTTCATACCCATACATAGGAAAGGGTAATACTATGGCATGAATTAACTTGATCTTGGTCACCAGCAATACATCCTTACACTTAAGGAACTTTTCTAGCTCTGTCATGGCTGCCCTTGTCAGATTCAGTCTCCTGATTTTTTGAGTGCTGTGTCCATTTTGGTTGATGATGGAACTAAGGAATAGAAAATCTTTAACAATTTCAATCTCTTTGTCATCAGTCTTAAAGTTGTGTAATTCCCCAGTAGTCATTACTTTTGTCTTCTTCATGTTCAGCTGTAATCCTGCTTTGGCACTGTCTGCTTTAACCTTCATCAGTAGCTGTTTCAAGTCTTCACTGTTTTCTGCCAGTAATGTGGTGTCATTTGCATATCTCAAATTGTTAATCTTCCTTCTACTGATTTTCACTCCCTCTAAATCTAATCCAGTTTTCCTTATGATATGTTCTTCATATAAATTGAATAGACAGGAAGATAAATACATCCTTGTCCAGCACCTTTGCCACTTGGCATTCCTTTTCTCCATATTCTGCCCTAACAGTGGCTTCTTGTCCAGAGTACAGGTTGCTCATCAAAACAGTCAGATGCTGTGTCATACACATTTTCTTTAAAACCAACCATAGCTTTTCTTGATCACACAGTTAAAAGCTTTGCTGTAATCTATGAAACACAAGCTGATTTTCTTCTGAAATTTTCTCCTATGCTCCAGTAACCAATATAAATTTACAATATGATCTCCAGTGTGTCTTCCTTTTCTGAATCCAAGTTGAACATCTGGCATTTCTTGTTCCATATATGGTAATAGTTTTTGTTGTAAGATTTTGTGCATCACTTGACTTGTGTGCGAAATTAATGCAATGGTCCAATAGATGCTGCAGTCTTTGATGTCATTGTCTCCTTTTTTTGGAAGTGGAATGTAAATTGAGCATTTCCAGTCTATGGGCCATTGTTTTGTTTCCATATTTGTTGGTACAGTCTTTTGGTACAAGATTTTGATGGGCTCCATTTCTGTGTCTTAGAATCATAGAATCACAGAGTTGGAAGGGGCCATGCAGGCCGTCTAGTCGAATCCCCTGCTCAATGCAGGATCAGCCTAGAGCAGGGGTGTTGAACTCATTTGTTGTGAGGGCCAAATCTGACATAAATGAGACCTTGTTGGGCTGGACCATGGGTGTCATAAAATGTAATCCCAGGTAGCGGAGATATAAACCTTATAAAGGACACAAACACAAAGGGGTTTTTTTTGCTTAAAATAAAAACATGCTTAAAACATTTTTTTTAATTTATTATATTTATAGGCCGCTCTCCCCGCAATCAGGCTCAGAGCGGCTCACATAGCTTGGCCCAATTGGCCAAGGTTCATAAACATTTAAAATCAGTTAAAACATTAGCACTTGCAATATTTTGTTTATTTAACAGTATCTGATAACTGACACCTCTTGCTCTGAATTATTGCATCAAAATGTCTGGCTGTTGCAATCTTGACTATGATGTTCAGATGTGTACCTGTAAGCTGCAAACCTACTTTTGATTTATTGACACTGAGCACAGAAATGTCATGCTCAGAGTTCTGCATCTAGGACCCAGGGGAAAACATGAAATGGCTAAGCAGTTGAGAGAGTCTGGTGAAGCAAGCTATGATGCAGCAGCAGCAACAGAACTGGAAGCAGGAGATGGCCAGTTCCAGTGTGGGCCTGATAGAAGACCTCCGGGGGCCTGATCTGGCCCCCGGGCCACATGTTTGACACCCCTGGCCTAGAGTATCCCTGACAAGTGTTTGTCCAGCTGCTGTTTAAAGACTGCCAGTGCATCACTCTGTTGACATCCCATCTACTCCTGGTGATTTGTTTCTTCCAGTTGCTCTCAATGCAGCTTTCACTTCACTTGCTAAAACTGTAGGTTCTTCTTCAAAAGATCCTCCTTGAAGGGAATCTGCCGTTCTTTCATCTCTTTCAGCTTCTATTTATTACCTGTGAAACATTTCTATATGTTCTTTTAAGGGCAAAGTGCTTCAAAATATGGCTTGGAGCCAGCAATGTGCAAATAGAAACATAAATGGACTTTATGCAGTTGCACTTGTGCATATCTGGTCCAACACCCTATGTATTACAGTGCCTAGAAACTGGTTGTGAAAGATCTTGTGCAAGTGGAAAACACAAGTGAAGATATAATAAATCTGACTTATTGCAAAGGTCTACTGTGGTCTTTTTCTTGTGCTGCTGCTTGCACAATAGCTTTAGCACAAGCAAAAATTCTGTGCTGTGTCTCCATTAATTCCCTTTTGAAAAATCAGTGTAAAGATATAGTGCCTTCAAGGAAATGCAGAATGACTCCATGCAAAAGTACCAAGGAAATAACAGAAATAGACAGCACAAATCTTTTGAAGAACCTGGTTGCTTATGGTTTGTATCTGGGTTTCAAGCATGTTTATTAGTAACAGAGAGTTTAAAAAAAGGCTAAAGACTTCTGTCACAGGTCTCTTGGGCATATTTTCCCACATTTTTCATTGCCTATAAAGAGGGGCGGGGGGAGTGCCTTCCTTCAGTTCTTCTTTTGCCATGCAGATGAAGGTTGTTTCTTTGTCACATCTATCTGTACATTTTTTTTAAAAAAAGACAGTGTTATTTAACCTTTCTGCTTTGGTACACTTATCCCTCTCAGGTTTTTGTCCTAAAAATGGCATTTTAAAAAAATTTACAAAGTGTGATGGGGAAACGGCACAGATTACCTCTGTTTCTTGTGCCTCAGAGAGGGCCATGATACCTCTAGGTGTCCCATTTGTAAGCAATTTACTCCAAAGGCACAGAATGATAGGGCCACTAGGTTAAAGGCTTTATGGAAGAGTGCTGACAGGAGCTGATAACATTTCTAAAAAAGTTGCCCCCTTCCCAGCTCCATACTCAGAGATGAGCCCAGTCCTCATTAGTTCCAAGGTTAGAGCTGAACCAAACAATGGTACTGAGGGATCTGAAATGCCTTTCTCTGTAAAGAACTGCTGACTAAGGAAGCCAGATTTAGATCTAAACATGAAGGGCAATCAAATTCCTACAAACAGCAGCAAGGAGAAGGTTCTGTCTTCAAGTCCAGCTAAACCTAAGGAGTTGATTCTCTCCATAATTGAGGAAGAGATTGGTAAACAGCTCAGCAAACAGGCACAAAGAGGATGTGATGGATTCACATGGTTATGCCTAATATTTGTATTAGAGCAGCCCAGCCAAAAAGTTTCCCCCATTACTGTTGCTCTGTCTCTCTCCCTGCTGTGAAATACATTGTCACATGTATGTACATGTCTTCCCTCAGTCCCTAGGCATTTAAGGTTAGTATAAGATAGAAGAAATAGCAGTGTGTTTTTGATGACATGGTAAAGCATTGAATCATGAGGATATGTCATCACTCTAAGAAACAATGACATAAGTACAGCACACTTAGAGCTATTCAGTAGTGTTCTTATGTCAATAAATTTGCATTGGTTACCATTTACTATTAAAATAGCGTTAGCTTTTCCTTTTAAATACCAAGGACTGTAGCTTTGTTACCCACTATGTTGACTAAACAGGTGTTTTTTAAGGGCTGTGGATGCTAAACACATTATAGCAAGTAAAGGACAATTATTTAAGAAAGGCTTTTTTGTAGAAAAAGCCCAGCAGGAACTCATTAGCATAATAGGCCACACCCAACAGCAGAAACTCATGAGCATATTAGGCCACACTCCTGCTCATTAGCATATTAGGCGCAGGGCTGGGAAAGCTCATTAGCATATTAGGCGCAGGGCTGGGAAAGCACAGGGCAGGCATGGAAACTTACCTCTTTTCCCCTCTGAGCTTCTCTGCTCCACTTCAGCATCGCCTTTCTAGTCTCTCCCCCCCCCCCCAGTTGGCTGGGGAAAGGCACTGCTGAAGTGCCTGGGATCTGAAAAGCATTGCCTTTCTAGTCTCCTATCCCCCCCCCCCTGAAAGATTGGGAAGGGAAGCAGGCATGTTTGCCTGGCTGCTCTCGGTCTCCCCAGACAGCTCGCCAAGGCACGCAGGCTGGGAAGACTGAGGGCAGCCAGGCAAACATGCCTGTTCCTTCCCTGAGCCTCTACACCTCAGGAAGTGCAGGGGGGCATGGGCAAATGCCTTTCTCTCCCTCCCCCAGATCAGGGAGGGAAAGAAAGTCATTTTAATGTGCCTGGGTTCCCCTCCTGATCTTCTCGCACCTGGAGGAGATCAGGAGGGGAACCCAGACATGTCTACATGACCCTTTCTTCCCTGAGCCTCTCCGTTATTCAGAGAGACTCAGGGAAGTGCAGGGGTGTGTGTGGTTAAATGCCTTTTTCTTCCTCCCCCATTTTCAATGTGCCTGGGTTCCCTGCCTGCCCCTTTCCAGCTGTGACATGTCAGCTAGAGAAGGGAAGGCAGAGAGAGGCTTTTCCTTGTCAATTTCACTCTCAGCTGACTGGCAGGGAGTGAAATTGACAAGGAAATCCAGATGGGCTCCCCAGAGGGAAAGATGGCATTTTAACATGCTGCCTTTCCCTCTTGTGTGTAACGTGGGGAGGGCAGCATGCTCTGTAGCCACACATGCCAGAAGTTTTGGTTGTAGGCGTGGCCAACTCAGGAGTCAGCCAGAACTCTGTTCCTGTGTGTTTCTGCCGAAAAATATCCCTTAGAATGCTTATATACCACCTCAGCCCTTGAGACAGATGATTATATAAATGATAAGACTATCAATGGAACAAAAATTATAAAACATAAGATACAACATGGCAGCACCTAGCCAGTCAAACCAAATACAATCATAACCATAACAATAAATAGCACCTAAACCACAAATAATATAGCCTCAGTACAAAAACTGAAAAATGACAGTAAATGTGGTTAAAGTAAAATTATTAAAATATGATGTAGAGTTTAGCGGGTTAGACTGGGCCTAGAGATACTCAAATTCAAATATTTGCTTACTGAGAAACTTTTTGGGAGATGTCAGGCTAGTCTCTTAGGCTAACCTATCTCCTGAAGTTGTTGTAAGGATAAAGTGGAATAGGGGGAGAGCCATTTATGCTGTCCTGTGCTCATTGGGATAAAAATGAAATAAAACTAAATAACTTCTGGGCACATATCAGCAGCTTCTAGAAGCCCCCAAAAGAGGGAAAGTGGCAAATTTCCTTGAACTGGGAGTTGCATAAGCTGGGGGCTGAAAAATGTCCTTATCCGCATACCATACAACCTAGTCTGTATGCCACCCTAGCATGAGAATTTGTGGAGTGGGGACAAGCTCATTGCTGATGTGCTAATATGCAATGTAAATTCTGGTATAAAATTTTGAGTGACATCATTGCATCAGGATGATGTTCTACTATTCACCCAAAACTCGATGGTTAAACTAGAACGTATTACAATGTCATTCTGATGTGATGACAGCACTCCTGGTTTTGTGCTGTTAGTGAAGTTCTAATTTGGCACAATGTCAAATTACCCCCCACTGCCTTGTCAAGTGGCAGTGGGAAACAGGCCCTGACCAGCCCCCCTACACAAAACACATACAAAGCAGGGCACAATTTGATTTTTACAAATCGTGGGTAAGTTGGTACGAAAGAAGGTGGTCCTTCTACTAAACTGTCCGGGTCAATAAGAGCAATAATGGTCAATAAGAGCAATTTTAATTGGGTTTGAAAACAAATAGGCATCCAGTTCTGCTGACAAAAATGGGGGCAGTTCAAGCTACTGTGTCAGGCATCTGGACAACTGAATCTTTTGAATTGTTAAAGCAGCTTCTCATAGAGCATGTTATGGTATTCATGTTATGACTGGCCAGGTCAGCTCATCCCATGAATGGGCAGAGTTGATGAATCAGCCTGGGAAGTAGGTATTGCAGGAGGAGGACCAGGAACACTATCAGACTGTGAAACTGGTCCTTCAGGGGTAGCACAATCAGTCCAGGAGACAGCTGGGCAGTATAACTTTATCCTGGAGTTACTGTACCTCCAGCTAACAGCACTTCCATCTTCTCTAGGTTTGGTATATTAGCTCTTAAATTTATTTATAACCAGCCTTACTGGTAATTTTCTCTGTGTGCACTTTTAATGGCAAAGCAAGGTTTGATTACAATGTGAACATCTTTCTTCATGAGTTATGAAATACAATGAAGCCTCACCCTCTTGTTTAGAAAATAAGGTTTTGTATTTCTTTTGTAATATAATTATTTGAAGGTCTGTTCCAGTGAAATAGACTTGAATCAGGTCCAGGTTCTTGTGCTGACATGGTTTTTTTGCTTTGATGCTCTATGAGGATCTTGTGTTGCAGTTTATGTGCTCCTTCCCTATAAACAATTCTTATAATAATTGCATAACAACACTTTTTTTAAATTAGGACACAAAAATAGCTTCACTGGAACGTAATATAAGAGACCTTGAAGATGAAATACAGATGTTGAAGACAAATGGAATTTTGAACACAGAAGACCGAGAAGAGGAAATCAAGCAAATAGAAGTTTACAAGAGTCACTCAAAGTTCATGAAAAATAAGGTACTTTCAAATAATAAAATGAGAGCAATTTAGTTTCTGATAGAGGCTGGGTGGGGGGCAATTGTCTCAACTCTCCATCTGCAGATGCTGGTAGTGAAACAGTAAAAAAGAGTAAGCGTCCAGTAGCACCTTAAAAACTAAAAAAATATGTGGTAGGGTCACTGCTCACTTCTTCAGAAGCAGCTAGAATGTGAGCCCATCTGTCCTATATATTGGAAAGAAGAGTGATTTCAGATGCCAAATGACATAAGCAGGAAAATGACAATAGCAGGTGTGATTGGATTAGGTGTGATATGCAGAGAGGTAGCAGGCATGGAGAAATCAGCATTGGTAACATGATAGGAAACCTAGGTCTCAATTCAGTCTGGGTGGATACATTGTCTTGAGCTTTGTTATCTGTTGCAATTCAGCAGTCTGTCTTTCTAATCTCCTTTTGAAATTCCTTTGTAAGATAACTGCTACTTCTATGTCAGCAGCTGAAGGTCCTAGAAGGTTAAAATGTTCTCTCACTGGCTTTTGAATGCTGCGGTTTCTGATGTCAGACTTATGTCCATCAATTCTTTGTCGAAGAGACTGGCCTGTTTGTCCATGTATAGGGTGGAAGGGCATTGTTGACATGAGATGGCATAAATCACATTAGACGATGATCAGGAATATGAATCTGAGATGGTATGGCTGATGTTGCTGGGTCCACTGATGGTGTTGCTATATGAGAGTTCAGTTGGCATCTTGGTTTGTTGCAGGCCGTGGTACCAGAATCTGTGTTACTTTTAAGTAGTTTATCATTGCAGGTAAGAAGTCGTTTTCAGTTAGCAGGCTGTCTGTAAGCAAGAAAAGGTCCCCCCCAGTGCCTGTGTGAGGGAAGTTTCACTGTCCAGCATGGGTTGTAGGTCATTAATAATGCATTGAAGTTGGGAGGCTGATGTGTTCACAGGCATGTGAAAAATGTGGAAGAGTCTGAAGCCATTCTCTGGAGGAAAACTATATTAAGTTGCCACAGAATGAGGAAGTACTTTCGTTCCCTTGAACAAAAACTGTGACAACAGCATCCCTATTATCAGTGCTCTACCATATCCCCCTTCCTTAAGTAGTTATAGCAAAGGCACATGTGGGATTAGAGATCGTTAAGAGCTCCTTCATGTGGTAGGTTTTCCTTGTATGTAACAGATATTCATGAGCTGATATCAATATAAAAGAAATGAGAAATGTTTAACAATTTCTACAGCTTTTATATGTTAAAGAGATTTAGAATCTGCTGCAATAAAAGTATCCAGAGCAACTTTTAAATATAGACCAGAGGAGTCACCTCTTGAATATTATATAGCCACCCTATTACTTCAAGTATAATAAAATAACTGCTAAATACAAATATAAATAAATGCAAATATGCTTTATTTTCATTGTAACAGTCCTTCAGGAGTTCATGGTGACCCTTATAAGTTTGAGTTCATATACGGGTGGGTTGGAATTTTATAACTGCAAAGAGGAAGTTATAATAGGAGGAAAGGGATTCTTTGGCTTCTAAAAAAACAGATGAATGAGAGGAAGACGGTTGCATGCCATTGTTTTGTCATACCTGTCTGATCAGCCCTTTGATTATCATGCTACATTCTGATGAAAGTCTGTACAGCCTCTGTCAACAGCCCTGTCCTTCCTCTTACAATTGAGATTTGCTGCAAAAGATACTACTTCTGCCATTCATCACAGAACCTTTCAAGGTGGAAAAAAATATTTATATGGTTGTCAGCAAGGAGATCTTATTATACCCCATCTGTCGAACCTGAGATCACTGATAACAACCTCTGATAAATATAAGTCCTGATTGATGGCAGACAGAAGAACAAGGCTCTTTTCATAGCCAACAACTCTAGGTGTTATAATACTCTTTAAAATAAGTTAGATTTGAGGACTAAATGTTTAAAGACCTTTCTGATTTGAATGAAAAAATGGATGTATATCTACAAAAGGCAGACCACTGTGGAATGTTGCTTATTTCCCTAGAAGGCTATGATTTATCAAGGATTTCTGCTTTTTCCTGTATAGCATTCTAAGCCATTAATAATAAACACTTCCTTCCCAGCCGTTTATAGTTTAGTGAAGAAATAGATGGATAATTGGAGAGCAAAGTAGGTAGAGTGGAAAAAAATGGCTAGAAAGATAAAAACATGAAGTTCTAGTCCTTCTATATGCTGATGACACAGTGATGCTGTCTAGATCAATTTTGGCCCTCCGCAAGCTGATAAAAAATTTCAGGCTTTACTGTTATCATTAGGGCTTGTCCAAGGTCATAGTATTCAGCAAAAGGAAAAAGGGGGAAATCTTCAAATGGGATGTAGCAGGCCAACCTGTGGAACAGGTCAGTCAATTTAAATATCTGGAAATCCACTTTGAAGCATCTCTTACATGGGAAATACACTTGGATCTAGCAAGGAACACAATTGTAAAATACTTCTACTCATCGGGAGGTGAGTTTGTCCTCTTGGCCTTAAAGAATAACAAATGATATGGTTAAGAATACAGAAACTAAAAACATTATAAGACAAATTTAAAAATGGGTAAGGAAGTTGGATGTTACAAGTACATCTATTAGGGCACGCAGGATATGTTCAACACTCCATTTGCGAATTGCCTTCCAGATGCAACTGCTGAAATATTTTTATCAATTGACAGTCCCAAAACTAAGAAGAGCTTTTACTTTGGCAAGACTGTTCTTCCCTTGGCTGTTTTGGAGGGCAGATATAATAGAGTATCATACTCTAATAGAACATGCAGATACTCATATGATACAATCAAAACCATTGAACATATGATTAAGGAGTGCCCGATATTCAATAAGTTGAGAGCTAATTTAGTCACCCTTTTACTTAAAGATACAGAATTGCTAAATATGTGAGCCCAGGTGTCATGGCTACTATCGGATTGTTGTGTCACCGTCTAAGTGGCAAAAATCAAATATAAGAGAAATAATATTGAGTTTTTTTGTTTTTTTTTAAATGGTCCTAATTTCTGCTTAAGGTGATAGCTGGAAAGAGAGAGAGAGAGATCACTTGGCATTACATTTTTCTGGGGCATTTTTGTGCCACACTAAAGAGAGCTCTCTCTTGCATGATAGGTTTTGCCGTAATATAAACCTAATCTAAGATTTAGATCTTCCTATATATACCATAGATAGAAACAAAATGTGAATCAAGGTTATAAGGATCAGAAATGAAGTACTCTGTCCTATGATGTGCTGTTCCCTGACAAAGCCAACTTAAGTGCAAGCAGTGGTTCTGAGAGCCAGTTTAGTGTACTGGTTAGGTGTGTGGACTCTAATCTGGGAGAATTGGGTTTGATTCCCCACTCCTCCACTTGCAGCTGCTGGATGACCTCTGGCAAAGTCCGCATGGTCAAAGCCATGGTATTCCCAGTAGTGATGTATGGCTTGCAGCTGGACTATAAGGAAGTTGAACTATAAGGAAGGCTGAGCACCGAAGAATAGATTCTTTTCAATTATGGTGTTGGAGAAGACTCTTGAGAATCCCTTGGACTGCAAGGAGATCAAATCAGTCAATCCTAAAAGAAATCAACCCTGACTGTTCCCTGGAAGGCCAGATCCTGAAGCTGAAGTTCAAATACTTTGTCCACCAAATGAGAAGGGAGCACTCACTGGAGAAGACCCTGATGCTGGGAAAGATTGAAGGTCAAAGAAGAAGGGGACGGCAAAGGATGAGATGGTTAGACAGTGTTATCGATGCAACAAACATGAAATTAAGCAAACTCCAGAACACGACATAAGACAGGTGGGCCTGGCGTGATGTAGTCCATGGGGTCATGAAGAGTAGGATTTGACTGTGCGACTGAACAACAACAACAACTGCTTCCCCAAGTTTCTGAACTGGAATGGACATTGACTTTAAAAACAACCTGCTTATCAGTTTTAACAGTACCAAATAGATATACAAGTAAACCTTCAGTTGGACTATGTGAATGTTGTTACTGTGAGTGATCGGAACATATGTGCCTTAGTCACATACCCTTCCAGGGTAGTAGGGTAGCCTGAGTGTAAGGAAGAAAACCTTAATTCCACTACTTCTCGTTCAGAAAAAGTAGATTCTGCCCCTGGTTTAAAGGGATGCAACCAATCTGGGTAAAAATCCACACAAGAGGCAATCAAGGAATCTTTGATAACCTTGAGTATGATGAACTCAGAGAGAGCTTTAATGATCCAAATAGTATTCGGCAGGCAAAAAGGTCTCCTTGTGGGAATCAAAGAAGTAACAGGACAACACATCCAATTACCATGTCAGATTACACAGGGAAGCCATTGAAATTCATAAACATAAGCACAATTTCAACAGGAAAGAAGAGAGTTTAAAAATAAATAGGGCATGGTTTCCAATCCTGAAATACACAAAATGCTCTACATCTTACAACAGCACTACAGATAATATTAGAATTTCAACAGCCAATCCATATGCAAAAGAACCTCCTCAAAAAAGCTCCTCTATTAGCATGTCACAGCCTGGGAAACTCCTGCAAGATAATGACTCAGCCCTATCCCACCTTCCTGAGTAGATCTAAATTACCTGCCTACCATTTTTCTTCTCACATTGATACAGAGAGTGCTCCATCTTTCTGTGTTATACCTCTGAGGATGCCAGTCACAGCTGCTGGCGAAATGTCAGGTACTACAATGCCAAGACCACGGTCATACAGCCCAGAAAATCTACAACAACTAATTTATGAGATGATTCTTTATATATCAAAAGAGCCCAAGTTCTTTGTCTTCTTTTAGCATTAAATAACTTGGCCAAAACCTAGTTCTTTTAAATGTGTCTTAGATTTTTTTTTTATGTTTTGAATTGCAACACTTCTTGCCAGATTGCAGATCATCTAGCTGGAGTTTGTTTTCCAGTGAGGAGCAATGTGGAGTGTATCTGCAATGAAATTGTCACCATGTTTTTGACTGCTTATCTATCAGGGAGTTTGTTGTATTATAGATGAAATTAGGAAGATCTTTTGGTAGAGATTAGGCAATGTGATGGCCACATGGGATTTATATAAACCACATGCTATAGTACACAATGATTTCAAGCCACCCCCATTTATATTACTCTCACCTTATTTTTATAGGCTTTGGCACTGTTTCTGTGTTTGGCTTATAATGAATTAGTGGTTCTTTGCCATATGCATGGAAGATTGCCATTTGTATATAAAAAAAAAGCTTTTAAAAAGAAATATGCTTTAGAGTATGTTGGGTTTTCTGCTTCAGTTTTACCCTTGAATGAAGTCCTCTTAATTATAGTACAAAATTGGAGATTCCTTCTTCACCTTTTTAATCTTTAGATTGTAAGCCTGTGCACAGGTCCTGCCTTTTTTTTAAAAAATCTATATACAGTGCCTAGCCAATTCTTAAGTGTTTTATATATGATTAATGAGTCCCCGTCTTGGATGCACACAGCAATGTGGTAAGGGGTGTTTGTGTGTGTCAGTGAAGCTGAGAGCAATACTGTAAGGAGCTGAGACAGTGTAATGCCCATGTGGTATCATCCACATATCTCAAATAGTTTTCTTTGTCTCTATGTGCCGGTTGTTGGAATGTTGCATTTAGAATTCTGATTCTATTTCTGTTTCCTTCTATTTTGGCTTCTCATCTATAGCAATTTTAAGAGTTTCATCAGTCATCCATTGAGGCTTTTCTTTTCTTTTGGTTTTGTGCATTCTTCCTTAATGATATCTTTAGTTTCAACCCATAGTTCTTCCAGTTCCCATTCACTTGAACTTAGTAATGCAAATCTGTTCTTTACATGGTCTTTCAATGCTTCAGGAATGTTGTTTCGATTGTATTTTGGCACGACCATGGTCCAGGTACTATACAAAGCCCCAATTTGGATTGAGGCTTTTAAACCTCCTATTGAATACATCCTAACTAGGGATAGGCAGAGACTGGGAAAACATGGTTCAGAGTCTGTGGCTACCCATGAACAGAACGCTGAACTGAGTCATGAGGCCCATTTACGAACTGGATCAGTTTGCGTGGTTCATGGTCCTGCTGCAAACCCCTTGAAAGGGACCGCGGTCCCTTTAAATGGGGTTTGCAGAAATCCCAAAAAACAGCTGAGCAGTGGGGGGGGGGCAGTTAGTTACCCACTGCTCAGCTGTTTCAAGCTGTCTTCTGCAGTTCCTTCTTTCTGCTCCACGTGGCTTTTTGCGGGAAGCAGATAGGGCTATTTATATGGCCCTGCTTTTGCTCCCCATGAAAAGCTGTGGGGAGCTGAAAGCAGGGTTAAAATGGTTCTGAGCCATTTAAACCAAACAACTGAGCTGTGGGGAGCTTCCAGCTGCTCAGCTGTTTCTCCTGAAGAGTAGAAACCAGCTCCTGCTTTTCAAGAACTGTCACCATCAAAATTCATGGTAGTTTGTCCTGGTTCTTCAGTTCATGAACTCCCATTTGCAAACCCCAAACAGGTCGAAATCTGGAATAAACTTTGGTTCATCAGCCGGTTCATGCCCATCTCTAATTCTAATTGACTTTCTGCGTGTTCTTTTTGGAATGCCTACATGTGTATCCTTCGTCAGCTCCGTGGCTAGAAGCAGGTATGAAACAAATTTCAGCCATAATGTGGTCTGCAGCAATCTAGTTCCAGCTACCCCTCACTCTATCTGACTTGACTGGAGAATGCTTGTCATTGATATCAAGCAAGTCTGTTCACCTATTTATTTGAGTTTTGTGGTTTCAGTTCCCTTTTCGTGCAATAAAATTTTATCTCATTTTTTGATTCCTGCTTACTGTACATTGTTAGCCCATTTTAATATGCTCCTTATAGCAGAGCTAACAGGTTTAGGGAAATCCCTCATGAGCAGAGATTATGTTCCCGTGGAGCTCAGGTTGTTGAATCCATTGCTAATTTTTTGTTCTCCTGCAAAATGTATGCAGAGCAAAGAGCAATTACATTAGCTCCACTTATGGCTGCCTAGACAGCCTGTTCTATAGATTATCATCAGTTAAACCTCCTTTTGGAGTCTGACAAGAGGACTACAGAAACAGTGGCAAAATGAATCTCTTGGGCACTAAAACAACATGATCAAGTCCTGAAACATGATCAAATCCTGGCTGAGTGTGTTCAAGAGACTGATCTAATCCTGGGAAAAAAATACAAAACCTATTGCATAGTAACGCTGCAATGCAAATCTATGAACATTTCAACAGGTGTTCTTTTCTTCCCTTAAATACATGTTTTAAATGACAGTTCTTTTCTTCTGCCACTGGACCCAAGCTGAAATAATCAACAAAAAAGATCCAATCTCAGCTGCACAGAGAAGAATGACATAAACAGCCTGAAAAACAATCCAGATAATATAAGAAAACAAGCTGACAAGGGAGGAGCCGTTGTCATAATTGACAAAATGAACTATACCTGAGAAGCTAAGTGACAACTTTCATACACAAATTTCTACAGGCCGCTGTCCTCAGACCTCACACAGGAATACCAGTGAGAACTCAAAAAATCATGAAGAAATTACCAACACACATACTGGAATAAATTAATATGGATACACCCCAAGAACCTTGACCGAGTACTTTCTACGTCCTGCCAAAGATACATAAACCTGGCTACCCTGGATGTCCCATTGTCTCAAGCACAGGCACTATCACTCTAGGAGTATCAAGATATATGGACTCCATCCTGAGAGTATACATTATTAATACCCCCAGCTATGCCCAGGATACCACAGACTTTCTGAGGAAACTGCAGTCCATCGACCATCTCCCAGAAAACTGTATTCTAGCCACCATGTCTGTTGAGTCTCTGTACACTAACATCCCGCATAAGGACGGACTACAAGCCATTAGAAACATCATCCCTGACAGTACTACATCAGATCTTGGCACTGAACTCTGCATGTTTGTTCTCACCCACAACTACTTCAGGTTGGTTAGAACTTATACCTTCAAATCAATGGCACAGCTGTGAACATTCTGTGGCTCCACAGTACGCCAACATTTTCATGGCTTATCTAGAACAGTGTTTTCTGAACTCCTACCCATTAGCACCTCTCTTTTACTTGAGATTTACTGATAACATTATCATTGTCTGGACCCATGGCAAATGAGCCCTTGAAAGATTTCACCAGGCTTTCAACAACTTCCACCCCACCATTAGTCTAACTGTGAATTACTCTACACAAGAAATAAACTTCCTAGACACCACAGTATGGATACACAAGGGACACTGGAAACTGACAGATCAGCAAACATATCTACATGCCTCCAGTTACTGCCCCAACCATATCAAACTATCCATCATCTATAGCCCAGCCCTACACTATAGTCACATCTGCTTCAACCCATAACAGAAATATTCACTTGAAGGATCTACAGCAGGCATTTTTGCAACTGCAATATCCAACTGATATGGTAAGAAAGATGATTGGAAAGGCCAGGATACCCAGGAACAGCTTGCTACAAGATAAGCCCAAAGAAAATGATAGCAGAACACCATGGTGGTGGTCATATACAGCTCAACACTCAAGCTAGTTCAATGTATTATTAATGACCTACAACCCGTGCTGGATTGTGACACTTCCCTCACATAGGCACTGGGTGTGTGTGTGACCTTTTCTTGCTTACAGATAGCCTGCTAACCTAAAACAACTTCTCACCTGCAATGTAAACTACTTAATAATAACATGAACCCTGGTACCAAGGTCTGCAACAAACTAAGATGCCAACTTTGCTCTCATATAGATCATAGCAACACCATCAGTGGACCCAGCAAAATCAGGTTCATACTCCTGCTCATCCTCTAATGATGACATCCCAGGTCAGCAATTCCCTTCCATCTTCTACATTGGACAAACAGGCCAGTCCCTATGACAAAGAATAAATTGACATAAGTCTGCCATTAGAAATGGCAACATTCAAAAACTAGTGGGGGGACATTTTAACCTTCCAGGACATTCAGTTGCTGACCTAAAAGTAGCAGTTCTCTTACAAAGGAATTTCAAAGGGAGGTTAGAGAGACTGCTAAATTGCAACTGATAATGAGGCTCAAGGCAATGCATCCTTCTGGACTGAATCGAGACCTAGGTTTCCTTTCTCATTACCAATGCTGAGGCCTACTACCCCTCTGAATATCACATCTAATCCCATCATGCCTGCTATTGTCATTCAGCATCTGAAATCCCTCCACTCTCCGAGGTGTAAGGACAAGTGGATTCACATTCTAGCTGTATTTGAAGAAGTGAGCAGTGACTCACAAAAGCTCAGACCCTGCCACAAATGTTGTTAGTCTTTAAGGTGCTACTGGACTCTTGCTCTTTTCTGCTGCTACGGACAAACACATTATTCAGATTTGGGGTTTAAAAACCCAAATATATTTGGTATACATGAATATTTCAAATACCAATATCAGTGTTGTATTGGTATTCAGGAAATACTTGGGAATCCCGAATATAATCGGCTCCATTATACCCTATGAGGCCATTATAGTCAATGGCAAATCTCCAAGGATATATTCAGTGGGCTGGTGTCAGACGGACAAAATTACTCTCAACAACACATTCTAGCAGTGATCTGTTTATTGAGAATTAAAGATGTTCCAAGCTAGACTCTTGCTGAGTCAGAATTGATATTCTGGCACGGACTTCCGGAAGACTTGCGAGCAATGGTGGACGCTTCCCTCCGCACCAGCGGGGGAAGCGATCCGTGCCCGATGGGAAGAAGGGGCTCTGGACAGGTGCCGAGCCCCCAGAGACCCCAGTGAGGGGGCTCTGCCTGGGGTGGCACGAGTGGGGATCTCTCCCGGAGGTGGCGACCGCAGGAACGGAGTCCCCCCCATCACCCCCATAGGTTCCCCCGTCGTGGAGCCGCAATGGCAGCAGCGCAAACCGTGAAGCAGCAGAGAATATGGAGAAGCATAAGATTCCTGATACGCATGGTGAAAAAGTGAGTCTCGAAGTAAAACCAAGCAAAACTTAGCGGGAACGCGGCGGGTGGAGTGAAACCCCCCCCCCTTCCTTCTTATCGGCGTACTTACAAGGCTCCGTTTCATGGCGTTACTGAGAAAATGAAAGCTTCTACGAGCTGCTAGCAGGCGGTATCGCGTACTGGAAGGCATATTTTCGAAAGCGATATAAGTGCAGATAAGAAAATCGCTTCTTTTGCTCATCTTATCTAACCGTAAACAACAGCGTAGTCTCAACAATGGCGGGGAAACCGAAACCTTCCCCCAAACTAGGAAGTACAGCTCCGAGTTCAAAGGTTGATACCACAGAGATGACCGCTGTGTTCTCCTCGTTATTGCGACCTCTAGTGGACCAAATGACGTCTCTCAACACCAAGATGGACAAAATGCAGACGGAACTGAAGGAGTCAAATAAGATTACAGAGAAGCTGCAGCTGGACCTCATGGAGGTTAAAACGTCAGTAAAAAAATCAAGACTCAAGACTACAAAAAGCGGAAAAAGAAAAGACTCTTCAACAAGATTTGATTCTAAAACTGCAGATGGAACGATCAAATTTCTTCTTCAGAATGTACCAGAGAAAAAAGGAGAAGACCTTAAAAATCTGTTAAGTGAAGCATTGGAGCCAGTAACAGGCTTAAAAGCAGCGGACTTAAAAAGCGATATGGATATGGTTTATAGGACCTATCCTGAGTATATTAAAAAGAAAAGCCTGCCTGGTGAAATAATGATAAGATTCTCCAAAAAATGTACAAGGGACGTGGTGTTAAGAACCACGAATAAAACAGTTCTGAAGATCCAAGAAGAAGAGGTGAAAGTTTTGAAGGACATACCGTTTGAGATACGGAAAAGAAGAAAAGCCTACAGAAAGTTAACAACGTGGCTTCAGTCTGAGTTGATTGTTTATCGTTGGAATATTCCAGAGGGACTAAGCTTCAGCATCAAAGACAAGAAATATAAGATTGACTCTGTTGAACAAGCGAAATTTTTTTTGGAAAATGGCAAAGAAAAGAAAAAAGACAGAGACTCAGATGATTCACTGGCTTCGCAAGAAAGTATGTATGGTTTTGATGGTTCTAAAAGTGATGAAGAAATTTCAGACTCGGAAAAAGGGGCGGCAGCCCCAAAAGTACAAGTGGAGACCAGAAAGACAAGAAGAGGACAAAGGAAGAAATGATTGTTAAATTGTTATATTAAGCATATGCACTGATAGGATGTTCAATATGTATTACTATATGCTTTCTTTAAAGTATGCATACTTGCCAAATAGCTTTTTTAGTAGAAACAGTAACAAGGTAATTTGTAGTTAACCATGATTTTATTAATGCTTCAGATTTCTTTTTTATAGAATTGGATATAATTAAGCATTTTTTAAAGTATTCTCTGTATAAGGTATATGTAGCATAGTGAATAGCGTGTAGAAATAGATATAGATAAAATCAATAAAATCTTTAAAAAAAAAAGAATTGATATTCTGGCATGAAATCCAAAAGTTATAGACAGTTCAAACAGGGACCCCTCCAATCGTTCAACCCAACCTGTAAATCACCGTTACACTATCTCTACAGCGTGGCAAGTGGAGATGCGGACCAAGGTCATCCCAAAAGAAAGCTGTCTTAGAAGAGTTACATTTGCAACTACAATAAAACCATTCTCACACTCAAGCGCACACACCCCTCCTGCAGGAATTTCCCTCCCCTATGATTCCCCTCAGAATCTATGGCAAACTAGAGGATAAGTTTGACAGCTGGGGGGAGGGGGTTTGAGGTAGAGGCACCAAATTTGTAGTGTAGTGTATTGAATGGGGCCTATCTCCCAAAGAACCCAAGTTTCAAAAAGTTTGGACCAGGGGGTCCAATTCTATGGGCACCCAAAGAAGGTGCCCCCATTTTCCATTTTTTCCATGGGGGGAAATTTATTTATTTATTTATTTATTTATTTATTTTTCGCATTTATATCCCGCCCTCCCCGCAAGCGGGCTCAGGGCGGCAAGACAATAGCAAGACAATACAAGCCCAGCAGAATGTTCCAGAGAATTTCTGCAGTTGAAAGTAAAGTGGGGTGCATGTTTGCAAGGCCAGCAGCAGAACCAATGCCACTGTGGCAGTGCCAAAACCCAACAAGACGGTCAGATCTGAGAATCCAAGAATCTCTGAAGTAAAGAGGGAGGCCATTTCTGCAAGGACAGCAGAATCAGTGCAATGTACTAGTGCCCAGCAGCAGAACCCAATGCCAACCTACTGGTGCCCTGCAGAAAAACCCATTGCCAACCTACTAGAGTCCAGCAGCAGGAGCTGCTTGTCTCCAACCTTGTTACAGTGGACACTTAGTCAGTAAAATTAGGAGTGGTGATTCCCATCGGAAAACATTTATGTGCTGTATAGGCTTCAAGGCCAACTGCACCATGTTCAATTCTTTCACTAAGTGATAGCATTCTATGCTTCTTGGTTACTGCTTTTAAAGTGTAATCTTCAAACACAAAACTTTGAAAAAGATGCAATTTGAAACGAGTGTCTGAACCAGCTCTTCTTTGTGGGTTTTGAAGATGCACAACATGTGCTTTTGAAGACTTTTCATTTATATTTTTTGGCATTCTTTATGGTTATTTATGAGCAGGGCTCATTTCGTAGCAGGAGATCCTTTGCATATTAGGCCACATACCACTAATGTAGCCAATCCTCCAAGAGCTTACAGAGCTCTTCTTACTGGGGCTACTGTAAGCTCTTGGAGGATTGGCTACATCAGGGGTGTGTGGCCTAATATGCAGAGGAGCTCCTGCTACGAAATGAGCCCTGTTTGTGAGCAATTCATACATGACTTGTTTATGCCTTGTTTTGTATATGACATTAAGGTGGTATTTATTATTCTAATTTGGTGTACTTTAATAAAAATTAACATCACAAATTTAATTCTTTAATCCCCCCCCAAATTATTTCTCAATACATAATATTAGACAACATTGTTAGAATGATTTAGACTTTGTATATGGCCTTTATATAGCTTGCGCTGGTGGTTTTTGCTTTTGACTTGTACATTCTACACACCAGGTCTGTTGTTGTTTTTCCATCTGATTTGATATTTGGCTGAATGCATTCCCAAATAATATTGATAAGGCATTATTCAGGTATTTTTTTGGCTCAGTATATACCGAATGCACACCCCTAGTATTTGTACCAGAAAGAATGTATACAATATTGCATGTCAAAAATGTATACCCAATGAATTTGAACAACCTGGAATGGATGCAGTTCCATTTACAAAAACTGGGGGAGACTTCAGGTATTCATCCTATGATAACAGCCCACATGCTATGGGTAAGCCTTTGGATCATGAATGTTCGCTACTTTGCTGGGAAGCTGTGTTTGTCTTGGGCTTTCCTTCCTTTCCTGTTTTGGAAGGGGGGAAGATAGTAGAAGATAGATAAGGAACACATGCAAATGCCCAGGTTATATGTGACTCACATGTACATTCAATCTCAAGGCTCTTACTTCCACTTCATTACTTGTAGGCCATTACCAGGAGGGCTAATTCTTGAACCAGGCTCTTCTCCCCCCTGCCTCAGGCCTATCCAGGAAGGGGAACACTAGCTGGGGAAGGGAAGATCAATCCCAGCTGCCCTGCCGGGAGCCACACAATATGTGTGCAAGAGCTGCATGTGGCTCTTGAGCCACAGTTTGGTGACCCCTGATCTAGACAGTCTTGATGAAGAGCAATAAAAGGTTTATCTAATTGAATGCAAGTTACTGATCCTAAAATTAGTCAGTTTGCCATGACTTTTTATTAGATTTTAATTTGCCTGGAATATAAACTTAATTGTCACTTCTCTGAATTTATAATAAAATGGTACAGCATGGAAATTACTGGGCTTTTTTTAAATTGCAGATTGACCAGCTGAAGCAGGAGCTTTCGAAGAAAGAGTCAGAACTTCTTGCCTTACAAACTAAGCTTGAAACCCTTAGCAATCAGAATTCAGATTGCAAACAACACATTGAAGTGCTTAAAGAGTCGCTTACTGCCAAAGAACAGAGAGCTGCCATACTTCAGACAGAGGTAAGGCATTTTATTATCATCTACAGCAATATAAATGTTTAGTTAATGGAGTGTGTCAGAATTAAAATGATGTATTGGTTATAAGTCTTTACAGAAGACATAATTCAACCTTTTTTCTGTTTGTTACAAAATGGTAAGGTAGCTTGAGGTATTAGTTGATGCCAAGATCAGCTCTGAAGTAGTTCAGAATATCTACTGACTTTGATAGCAGGTGAGCATATGGTGGAACAGGAAGATTTCTAGCAGGAAACTCAAACTAAGTGTATGTACATATAATTTAATTTCCCCCTTGCTGCTAGTATTCTGTACAGTTGCTTTCATTTATCTCTTTTATAAGGCTCTTTTAGTTGTACATTTGGAATTGGCTCACAGTTCAGAAGAATACACACATTTGTACAAAGCAAATAATCACTTGACTGTCAGGAAAAAAATGTGCTAAATGAACATTACAGATCTCTGTGTGTTATGGCCAAAGTGTGCGTTATGTGGGAGATATGTGACTGTTTCCCAATACTTTTGGACTTGAATGGCTTTTTGACTTGCATTGGAGGCACAATAGAGGTGAGGAGGGTGCTTGATCCTTTCCCTACAGATTTTTTTTTTAGTCAAAATCATTCTTTCTCATACAGACAAAAAACAGGACAACTGGGTAACTTTCTTCCTGCTGGTTGGAAAGCAGTTTAGAGAATTTTTTTGATCAGAAAAGCAGAGTGTGGAGAGTTAACCACTCTTGGCTCCCCTGCCATTGCTTTAATAATATTCAGATCCCTCTAAGGCTGAAAATATTTTTTTAAAAAAGATTTCATAATCTGCCACATATAGTGCAACAAAAAAGAAACCCTAAAATGAATTCAGGTTTACATATGACATCATGATAATAACAAGAGTTTCCTATAGCCTTTAGCTTTACAATAATTATATTGGCACACATTAAACACTCTCATGGCTGAATGTCCTCTTTCATTTGCTGAAATGAAGATTATGATGCAGGATTCCACTTAGCCACTCTTAAAATGTTATTTTTCTGGTTAGCAGGTGGGTTCAGTCACTTCAGTTATGATATTTTCTGTAGCCTAAGACTGAATGAAGCAGGAGTGAATGTTCATTTTTATGAGGCTGAACTAAATGAAAGAGTTCTGGACATCATTTTAAAAAACTAAGTTTTAAGGCTTGCTTTGTGATCAGCTCTTGGAATTGAACCGACATGATAAGATGTTACTGATCTCTTTGTTTCCTTGTTACGCCATTCTGTCTCATTTGGTAGATTACAAACAGTTCAAGTTTGAGCAGGAAGCAATTTGTTGTAATTTGTCATGTAATTATATTTCAGTGTCTCTTCTTCCATTAAATATAAGGTCTGCCAGAAACCATATAAAACAGAGTATATGGGAAATAGGTCTGCAGTCTTTAACTGTTTTAATCAATTATTAATCCATTAAAGCTTTAGTTGATTAATAGGGGGGTTTCAAACAGTGTTGGCAAATTTCAACCTATGAGACTTTGAGTTAAAGGGTACATATTTCTTTTCAATTTATTTTGGTTCTGATAAAATGACAATATTGAAGGTAGTCTTTGCTTCTAACAATGGTGGTGTCTTTGATGATAGAACTGTAAGCAATCTCACCTGTCCATATTCACAAAATTTATTTTACTTGACAGGTGAAAAGGCAGATGATTACACAAGGCTGCTTTCTCACAGGGGTAAATTCCTGTTTTGCTACCCTTGTTGCTATAGATGCAGAGGCATTTATAGTGATGATGGCTTCTGTATGGAGGTTTTCATTATCCCCTTGTGCTCACTGTACTCTCCCTTGTCTTTGGTGGGGTTTTGCCCTTATTTTAAAAAATTGGTAGTACAACTATTGCTATAGTCTTTGGACCACAGGATCTTGGAAAGGTGCTATAGTTCAGTGGTGGAGCACCTGCTTGGCAGTCAGAAAGTCCCAGCTTCAATCCCCAGCATTATTTTTTTTTTCAAGGAACAGGTAATAGATTATGTGAATGACCTCTGCCTAAGACTCTGAAGAGCCATTACCTGTCAGAGTAGAAATACTGACCAGTGGTCTGATTCAGCATATAAGGCAGCATCAGGTATTCATGGGATGGAGCTACTACTGATTTAAAAAAAAAACACTGAAAAAGCCCTCTGATGGTGGTGGGGAATGGTGGATACAAGTGGCAATGGCATCAACATGTGTTTGTGTGTGAAGAGATGTGGACATCTGAATCTTCCTGCCTAAGGATTTCCCAAACCCACAACAGAGCCAGTGAAAAATTATTTATTTGTTTGTTTATTTAACTTCTACCCCACCAAAGCAGGCTCAGGGTGGCTCACATAAAACCAATAAAACAGTCAAACAGTATATGTTTCAGTATAAAAACATACAAATAGATCTCAGTACAAAACTACATAATAAACAATTTCTATCAATGATGGTACGCTTAATAAATAAAGTGCGTTTAAATGCGGTCAGTTGTACTACCACTCTAGATGACTTCTGGTGCTAGGTTGGCCCAGGGCATGGCTGATACGGTGCAGCTTCTATTGAAAAGCCTGCTGGAAAAGCTCCGTTTTCACGGCCCTGCGGAAACTGGAAGGGGGATAACTGCGCAATGATATTGGGCATAAGGCCCCAAAAGACCTGCTTGAGTTTAGGAAGGAAGTCAGAGAAAGAGCTCCATGTGTAAACATCTGCAGTAAAATAGGTTAAGATTTTGTGGCTGCCCTAGGGTTTTTGACATTTAAAATTCTAAAACTACTTGGGCCCAGAATATCTGAAAGAGTGCCTACTCCTATACCATCAGCCCATTACCTGAGATCTGCCCAGGAACCTTCTGAGAACCAGTTTTAAGGTTTTTGTTTTTTTTTTTTACTCACAGGAATGTTTGGAACCAAAACTGATGCTTTGAAGCAGTATTGTTGGTTATTATTGATTTTATTGTAAGAAATATGCAACAAACTGCCTTGGCAAAGTTTTAGTTGAAATGCAGTCTCTAAATAAAAATTAGCATAAACAGTGATACAAGCTGACAGGAGGGGGGAAAGGTAAGGAAGGGTGGCTCAAGTCTCACTGGTTCAAGAGAGGATCCAGTAGGGAGGAAATATGTGCTTGGGTTTATGTTGCTAATATTAAATTATAAATGTTTTGGATGTGGCAGAACAAACATTATTTCAAGGATTTTTTGACTATGTGAGTTTCGATGTCCCTGCCAACTCCACAATTATATGAAATTAAATGGTTTAAAGTACATTTCTTTAAAACAAGATGACCATGTAGTTTAAACAATACTATTAACATAAATTAGTATATTAACAAATGATTTTTACAGTTATAAATTATATTTATAATGCATTTTGATTCTGGCATTTCTAATAGCTAAACCTGGTACAAAAGTCTGTGCAGCAACTTAGATGACATTTTAAACAGTTTATGTCACACTTAAATAATTAAATGGCCAAATAAATTGATGCAACTTTGAAGCACAGCATGCTACTTTATATGTCTCATTGAGGGCTAGGTGATTTCCATTCTATGCTTTGAAGTAAGTAGTGTGAGCATAATGATTTTATTGGACAGCATCACAAAGAGCTTTATTTTCTGTCTTTAAGAGTTCTTTGTAAAAGGAAATGGAGAAAGTTTCTTAATGATGTCCACCTCATACAGGAAGCAATTTGGTTAAAATTAGCTGTAATTGTTCATGTGCAAGAGGTATTTGGCAGCAGAACTGAATACATTAAAGGCACCTTTTTCTGAGGGGATCAGATGGAAATGAGAGCCTCCATATTTGTAATAGGTTAATAGGACACTTAGACTTAATGCAGTGGTGCTCATTTCATAACAGCGTAGAAATGCCAAGGATTGCAGTCCAAGGCAAGGACATGCTGTCTGTATCAAATGATCTTGCAGATTAATTTCTTAGGTTTTTTAACAGTTGATTTAACAAACAGCAATAAATACTAGAGGAGTAATATGCTCTGTTGCCCTGCACAAAGCAAATTCATCCTTGTATCAGTGTATTTTTGTTAACTTTGATATGGATTTTATTAACTGATATTTTGAATTTAATCATCATAGTGAGATAGAGTAAATATATTTATTTGTGGATCCAATTATTAATTTGGTTACTTTCAAAATACATATTGGAATGAAATTTCCTTCTCTCTGCACCATTGTTTTTTCTTTATCTCTTTGCTCCAAGTGGTGCAGCACTTTCGTTTTCTTCTCTAGTAAGACTCACGGAAACACTTGCCAATTCTGAAATGGTGCTTTCGCCCCAATTTTTTCTTCCCTGTTTTTTCTTTGCGTTGTTGTGAGCTTGTTTTTTGTTTTAACTATTTTTTTCAGTTGAGTACTTTTTGAGAGAAACTGAGGACTCACTTCATTCAGTGGGGCTTATTTGTGTCTCATCTGTATTTAATTTATTTAATTTATTGTGTACTTCAGTAATCTTCCTAGGCCTTTGACTAGGAAGTCTTCCTGGTTTTGCTTGCTTTTTTTTTTTTGCAACATATCCTATTGCAATCTGCACAGTGTAAGTCACGTTAGGTAAAATCTATTCTTTAATCACCCTGTCCTTTTTTTCTTTACTGTTTTTACCCGCTGTTTTTACCCGAATTATTATTATTCTATTCATGCCATCAGGTAGCCAAGAAATTTGTTATTATATTTGGTCTGAATCAGGGTTATGTGGGCGGTCTGTGTGTGTGTGTGTGTGTGTGGACTCTGTCAGGGGACCCATTGGCAACCATTCTCCCTCTGGCTAAAATTTAGATTGCAAGCTTTTTAAAAAAAAATATTTTATTTTTATTTTATTTTTCATTTTTATACCCTGCCCTCCCCATGAGAGAAAGAGAGAAAAGAAAACTATTTTTGTTTATATGTATTCCCTGTATATTAATCTGCTGAATTGCTATAGCAACTGGTTCAATAAAGGGAGCAAACAGGAGAGGAGAGACTGGACACCCCTGCTTGATACTTCATGTGATTTTTAAAGGCTTGTATTAATTAAAATCCTAGGGGATGAGTATGAATAGATTAAGGTAGTCCAATTCCAAAATTTTCCTCCTTAATAGAGTCCTGAAAACACTAATAAAATTCTGTTTTAAAACCATCCATACCTAGAGATTTTTTTTTAACAAAAATCTTAAGTGCTTTAATTACAATCTTTATTCTATCAAGAATGGGGCTTCCACTGACTTGGAAGATCCTGTTCCTGAAGATAAAACTTGCTTTAGAATAATCAGTTGAGATTTCTGATGTATATAATCTCTGATAACTAGGGTTGCCAAGTCCGGGTTGGAAAATACTTAGGGACTTTAGGAGTGGAGCCAGGAGAAGGTGGGGTTTGGGGAGGGGAGGGGCCTCAGCAGGGGTCCTTTCGTAAAAAAGAGGTGCAGGAGCTCATTAGCATAACTAATTTGCATATGCCACACACCCTGACGTCACCGGAAGCGATGGTGTCATCGGCAGTGTGTCAGAAGGCAAGAAGGGAGGGAGGGAGGGGGAAGGAAGGAAAGGAACAGGAAGGAAGGTAGGTAGGTAGGTGGGAGAGAGAGAAGGAAGGAAGGAAGGAGAGGGGAAGGAAGGAAGAAAGGAACAGTAAGGTAGGTAGGTAGGTGGGGGGGGAGAGAGAGAAGGAAGGAAGGAAGGAAGGGAAAGGGGAAGGAAGGGGGAAAGGAAGGAACAGGAAGGTAGGTAGGTAGGTGGGCGGAGAGAGAGAGAAGGAAGAAAGGAAGGGGGAAAGGAAGGAACAGGAAGGTAGGTAGGTGGGGGGGAGAGAGAGAAGATAGGAAGGAAGGGAGAAAGGAAGGAACAGAGAGAAGGCAGGAAGGGGGGAGAGAGGGAGGAAGGAAGGAAGGAAGGGAGAGGTGAAGGACGGGAAAGGAAGAAGCAGTGGGAGGGGGGAGGGAGCAGGGGGAGGGGGGAGGCTTCTCCTTCCCGGGGCCGGCGGAGCGCCGCCGGCCCCGGGACTTCTGAAGGGGGGGGAAAGGGAAGAGGCTTCCCGGGGCCTGCAGCGCTCTGCCGCGACCCCGGGAGCTGTGGGAGGCGGGAGGCTTTTCCTGTGGGAGGCTTTTCCTGTGGGAGGCTTTTCCTGTGGCTTTTCCTGTGGGAGGCTTTTCCTGTGGGAGGCGGGAGGCGCATAAAAGAAACTCTGTTTTTATTAAAATAGCAACTTTGGTATTTTGAAAGTTACTGGTAGAGTGAGTGGGTGCCTAATGTTTCCAGGTAGGTGGTCAGCTGATAAGTGTGTAGCACGCAAATGGAAGTCCAAATGCATAACGACCTCTTCTGGTTCCCAGATGGAAAATGGGTTTCTGGAATCAACTTCAGTCTCTTGTCTCTGTGGCTTTAGAATCTTGACATTTGGTTCTAGCATGCAACAGAAGGAATTTCCATCAGTGAGGGTGGGATTTCTCTGCCTGCCCCTTTCTGCTGCAGATCAAAACAATACCTGGAATGCTGATCTTGAGGAACATGGCGGCGGGGGGGGGGGAGTTTGACAATTTCCTGTGGGAGGGAAGAATTTTTGGAAATAACTCTTCCTTCTGTTGGTGGAAATTTCCACTAGATCCAGCTATTTGGACCAGCATGTCACCTCAGTCCCTTCTCCCAACTTATGGTTGCCAACCTTCAGGTTATAAAGGCTGATCTCCAGGCTATAAAGATCAGTTCACCCAGAAAAAAATGGCGTGTTGGAAGGCGAACTCTATGGCATTATACCCCATGGAGTTCCCTCTTCTCCCCAAACTCTGCCCTCTCCAGACTCCACTCCCAAATCTCCATGAATATCCCAACCTGGAGCTGGCAAGCCTAACCCAAGCTGAAATGTTGGAAGACTTACTGCTTTCTCTAGATATACTTGCCATTTTATAAAGCGATTCTGCTTCTATTTGTATTTAGTTACAAAAGGAACTTCTCTGCTAGCACAAGTTGCATCTGTGTCCCTCTTCTGCTTTGTCTCTTTTTAAAAAAATTTAGCTCTCTGTTTAGGATTATATATGAGCTCACTGAATTGCTTTTTACTGAATTGGTCCAGCTTCCTCAGTATTGTCTGCTCCTTGCTGGAAGCAGCTCTCTAGGATCTTTCCCAGCTACCCAAGACCTCTTCAGTAGAGATGCCAGAGATAGGATTGCCAGCTCTCAGCAGGAGAATTTGGGGGTGGAGCCTGAGGACAGTGGGAGAGAGAGAAGGAAGGAAGGAAGGAAGGAGAGGGGAAGGAAGGAAGAAAGGAACAGTAAGGTAGGTAGGTAGGTGGGGGGAGAGAGAGAGAAGGAAGGAAGGAAGGGAAAGGGGAAGGGAAGGAACAGGTAGGTAGGTAGGTGGGGGGAGAGAGAGAGAAGGAAGAAAGGAAGGGGGAAAGGAAGGAACAGGACGTAGGTAGGTGGGGGGAGAGAGAGAAGATAGGAAGGAAGGGGGAAAGGAAGGAACAGAGAGAAGGCAGGAAGGGGGGAGAGAGGGAGGAAGGAAGGAAGGGAGAGGTGAAGGACGGGAAAGGAAGAAGCAGTGGGAGGGGGAGGGAGCAGGGGGAGGGGGGAGGCTTTTCCTTCCCGGGACTTCTGAAGGGGGGGAAGGGAAGAGGATTCCCGGGGCCGCGGCAGAGCTGTGGGAGGCAGGAGGCTCACCTGCACCTTGGGGCAGGGCCGCGCGCAGAGCGCCTTGCCCAGACCCGCCTAGGCCACCGCTGCAGTGCCTCCCAGAGGCCGCTCCGTGTGCTCCAGCAGCCCCGGCGCGATCTGGGGTCAGTCGGGGGAAGAGCCACGTCAGAGGGCAGCCGAGCGGGGCCGGAGGAGGGGCGGATCCCGCTCGCTTTGCCCGGCCTCGCCGCCGCCTGCAACCCGAGCCATCGCGCATGGCGAAGGGCGGGCGCCTGCCTCGGAGAGCCGTCTGGGTCCTCCGCCAGTGCTCCGCCGGCCCCGGGACTTCTGAAGGGGGGGAGGAAAGAGGCTTCCCAGGGCCTGCGGCGCTCTGCCGCGGCCCCGGGAGCTGTGGGAGAGGGGAGGGAAGGGCTTCTCCTTCCCGGGCCGGCAGACCGCCGCCGGCCCTGGGAAGCATTGACGGGGGAGACGGGACGGGGGGCGGGGCTTTCTTAAGTGCCCGCCCCCCGCCTTGTCTCTCCCGGAGTGGTGCTCTGGTGCGCCCCGGCCCCAATGGAGCCCTGGGCCTCAGCATGGTACAATGCCATAGAGTCCACCCTTCAAAGCAGCCATTTTCTCCAGGGGAGCTGATCTCTGTCAGCTGGAAATCAGTTGTAAAAGCGGGAGATCCCCAGGTCCCACCTGGAGGCTGGCAACCCTACTGATAACATTACTTAAATCAGGAAAGTTAAACCTATGGCCCATGGGCCAGAACTGGCCTGTTCAGGCCTTCAATCTGGCCTGGGAGTGAAGCTCTCTTCCCTCCCCCTTGCCTGCCTATCCTTGCTGTTCTGAGCTTGAGCTGCCTTGGAGTATAGAGAGCAGAAGGCGGGGCTGCCTCTGAGAGCAGGGAAGCAGAGGATGGGGCTGCCAAACTTTCCAGCCACTGCTCCCAGCCTATGTAGTCCTCCTCACAGGTAGGAGCTTGGGGGGGGGGGTGCCATTCTGCTGTGATCCTTGTGCTTCTTTTTTGTTTTAAAAATTGCTTTGCAAAATCCCACTATTTCCCCACCTTTCCAGTTTAGGTGGGCACATTTTAAGGGTGTGTGTGTGGGGGGGGAGGTTTGGGACCAGCCAGGTTTAAAATATAGAGTTCTGCAAACTCAAGGGGTTCCAGTTTTGCAGTGAAATATTAGTTTTAACACATACCCTCTCCTAATGTGGAGCTCCAATGGAATCATAACAGAACATGAGTTGAAGAGGACACCCAAAATTATTATCTCAAACCACCCTGTAAAAAAACCCTTGAGATCCTGGAGAGCCACTGCCACTCTGAGTAGATCTGGAGGGGAGAGAAGCTTTCAATGCTCAGCCATGTCATGTTCTTCCCCTGGGTCCTAGGCTCAGACCATTTATATTTGTAGTTTATATTTTTAAGGGGGGGGGGGGGGTTGGGACCAGCCAGGGTTAAAATATAGAGTTCTGCAAACTCAAGGGACTCCTAATGTGGAGCTCCAAAGTGGCTCCTATAATATTAGTTTTAACACACACACACACACACACACACGCACACACACACACACACACTCTCCTAATGTGAGGTTCCAATGGAATAGTTGCTATAATATCTTTTTTAAAAAACAAATTGCTATGATATTTTAAATTGTGTTTGTCTGTGTCCTTTATTAAATTTATATCTCTGCTACCTGGCATTACATTTTATGTCACACACGGCCTGGCCCAATAAAGTCCAATTTATGTCAAATCCGGCCCTCATAACAAATGACATCCTTGGTTTAAATTGTTTGGCAGTCTCTTCCTCTGATGTAAATTTTTGGTTATCCTTTATTAACAAGAAAATCATCTTTTGTTCTTGAGCCAAAATAGTTTTGAGATTGTTACCAAACTCAAAATGAAACTACTCAAAGTCTAACATTTGCTCAATTTTATATACTCTCTGGATCTCAAATGGTAATTTCAGGGATTAATTTTCCCCATTTAGTTCATGATCCGTTTCTGCTTTACTAATCTGAGATTAGCTGAATCTCCTGTTGTACTTCTTTTAACTTTGCGGTTATTTTTTTAAATAAAAACTACTGTTACATATCCTTTTGCAACGTCCCATATAATATGTCAGTGAATGTCTGGAGTTATATTAAACCAGAAAAATTTGTCAAACTCCAAGTGGATATTATGGCATTTCCCCCTCCATTGGAAACAGTGGAGGATGGGAGCACCTCCTTCTGGGGTTTATAGAATTGGATCCCCTGGTCCAATCTTTTGGAAACTGGGGGGGGGGGGGGGTTTGGGAGAGGCACCATCAGCTATGCTGCAAATGTGGTGTCTCTGCCTCAAACCCCCCCCCCCAGAACCCCAGATACCCTCAGATCAATTCTCTATTCTAGTCTATGGAGCCCATTGACTATAATAGTCCCCACAGGCTATAATGGAGCTTGAAAAAAAATCTGTTTTTTTTGCACACCCCTTATTATGTTTTTCAGTATGATTTGTAAGCTGCCTTGAGTCACAGGGAAAAGTGGGATATAAATATTTGAATAAAAAAGTAGTTTGGGCAGATTGATAGAATTTAAGCAACTTCCTATTTGTTAGGTTAGGCAGGATCCTGACAGTGATGGTTCTACCTCTGTTATACCTGACCTGTAATGCTGGTGGTCATATGTCACTACAAAACCCCAAGTAGACTGCAAGAGTCGCCCCCCCCCTGGCATACTGGTGTGTTTTCTAAGGCTCAGTGCAGGGCAACGGTCTGAGGCCTGGTCTACTAATATAGTGGATTGGGGTGCGTAGACCGGCTCTTCGGAGGCCAGTTCTACCAATATAGTGAAAGGGGGTGAGTAGATCTGTTCTCCGGAGGCCAGATCTACCAATATAGTGGACTGGGGTGGGTAGACGTGTTCTCTGGAGGCCAGGTCTACCAATATAGTGGACTGGGGCAGGTAGACCTATTATCCAGAGAACAGGTCTACCCAATATAGTGGAATGGGGTCGGTGAAATTTGACTTGATTCTGTTTTCTCTTATAATGTTTAAATAATTTTTAAAATATAGCTTAAATATAATTTAAAAGAATATATTCTGAGATTTTTACAAGTTTATGGAAATAATCTCCTAAAAAACTAATTTATGTGACAGTCAAATGTAGACTTGCTCACAGCTTTAATGCTACTAACTTTTTTGCTCATAAGGTAGAGTTTCTGCTCACAACATTGTGAAGCTTAGAGTGAACATTGCAAAAGTGTCACAGGCTTCAGAAGGCAACTCCCTCTGCTCCTGGCACTGTTCTCCTGAGCATCTACTATTTTGTTTATGTTTGGTATTTCCTAGTGCTTATATGCACATTGATGGCACAATAGAAATAATTTATGCAAGATTGCAGCTAATTAATATTGCTCTATTTTAGTCAGTATTTCAAAATCTGATTTGGGAAATCATTATGACACACAGTTAAGTAAAATGAGATAGATACCTCCATCTCTGTGACATTTTTTGTCCTTATCAGGGTCATTGAGTGACCTCGCATTTCAGAACCCTTTATTGGACTTAAAAACTCAATGTCTGAATTTTGCTTACAAGAATTAGCTATAACAGTAAGATATTCTCCTGTATATAATGTCTGTCATGACTGCTGGGCAGGGGGTCCTGGAAAATGGATTTATCATCAGCTGTTACAAGGTTCATTGCTTCAGTTGCCTCCATTAGTTCCATTTTAAGGGCGCCCATTGATGGCATTGCTGAACTATGCAAATGTCTCTTATCCGAATGTATATAAAGTTTGTTTAGTTTCTTTCACTATTCATGGTGGGAAAATCATAAGGTCATACAGAAATGAGCTAAGGTCATTCTATTCTAGCTTCAGTACATTTAAAATACCATTATACTCTATGGACCATTGGTAAAGGAAATATATTACAGTTATGGGAGTCCTTTGTTTTTAGAAGATTCTTGGCCTACACATATAATCATTTTAAATGTAACTACATGCTCTTCCAGAAAGATAATGTCACTAAATATATAACATTTTTTATTTTGTCAATTTTTTGGAGATGTGAATATGTAGGTGTGCATTATTTCTATGTTAAGACTTGTCGCAAGCATCATAGGGTAGGGCTGCAAGCCATATTTTATGTATTTCTTTGTATATAGTGTTTAGACTTCAATGTATGCACATATTGTAAGGAATTATCTCACACAAGGTAATATAGCAGCTTTAATGTGAAGTTTACCGAAGTGCAAGTTCAGTTTGTAAGCTGGTCCTGATGTATGCTGGTTTAGAGCCAGCTCTACAAACAGTACTAAGTTAAACTGGCTGATGTGCTTGAATATAAATCAAATATAAAATAAGTAGCCATCCGAAAGCAAAAGCTACAAATTTACAATGCATTCCTTTCAACAAATGAAACTGATGAGAAAGATACGTTTGGACTGTAACTGAACACTTTTAAGTGTTCATAGGCAGTCAGAAGGAAAAGATGGTAGTTCAGCATTTGTTTTGAACATAGATTTCAGAGTGACTTCTTCTGCTTCTTAGTTTTCAGTGGCATCAAGTAATATTTGCGTGAGATCACAAGGCATTTTCACCATGTAATGAATGCAACATCATTTGATGGTGTGTGTGTATACAAACATGTACACACACATACAGACATCTGAAGTAATGAAGACTATCTTCAGGATAGGGTTGCCAGGTCCAACTCGAGAAATATCTGAGGACTTTGAGGGTGGAGCCAGGAGACTTTGGTGGTGGAGCCAGGAGAAAGGTCCAGTGATATCATTTCCCAAGCTCCACCCTTTCTGATGTCACTTCCAGCACTTTGCACCAAAACCTCACCTGTTCCTCTGAAGTCACTTCCTTCTTTCAAAATTCTAATTTAAATACCCACTCTGCCACAGGGGGCTGCTCTCCAGATGGCCATACAGGCCATCTAGTCCAACCCCCTGCTCAATGCAGGATCAGTCCACAGCATCCCTGACAAGTATTTGTCCAGCCTCTGCTTAAAGACTGCCAGTGAGGGGGAGCTCACCAGCTTCCTAGGCAGCTGATTCCACTGTTGAACAACTCAGGCAGTAGGTGATGTGAAAGACCTCTGCCTAAGACCTTGGAGAGCCACTGACAGTCTGTATAGGCAATACTGGCCTCAATGGACTGATGGTCTGATTCAGTATAAGGCAGCTCTATGTGTTAGCACAGGGTGCAGTAGTCAGCAGCTCACTTTTGCTTGTAGAAAATGGCATTTATGCCTTTATATTTCAGAAATATGCCAAAGGAGTGTAACTTAATATGCTATCTATGAGATAAGTTATACTTTATAGTGTTACAGCAACAAAAAATGTTTCCATGGCTTCAAGATTTCCAAAACTGTTACATCTCTAACAAGATGCCAACTGTTTTCCCATGTACACTCAGGCAACATGCTCAAAGGACCTAATAACTCCAGCAGTGTTGTCTCTGCCTCATTCATTCATTTTCCAAAGTACTATATCCCATAATGGATCAACACAATGAGTTTCTGCTATCTACCCTGGACAAATAGATCACTGCCTATGGAAAAGAATAAATGGATGCAAAACTGATATTAGAAATCATGATACACAGAAATCATGGGGGAACATTTCAGTCTTCCTCAAGAAAGCACTGGTACCATGAAAGCTGCCATCCTTCAATAAAATACCTTCAAAGGGAGACTCCAGTGTGAAACTCTTGAAGCAAAATTCACTAAGAAGTTTCATATTATCTGGCCAAGGTCAGTCATCAAATGAGACTGGAACAGAGAGGACGGAAGGAAAGGGCTGCAGGAATATTATAAGAAAGAGAGTGCGATTGAACAGAGTGAATCCTTGCCTTAACAGGAGATCAGAGACATAGTGCTCAAGATTCTGAATAATGAGATATAGCAGGATAGATGGAAAATGCAGAGCATGAATTTAGAAGGCATAAAATCTGTCTACACATGCTGAATACTATACTTTCAATCCATTTTCAGTGTACTTTAACAGTAATTTGCAAGTGGATTTTTCCATTTCAGTAAAATCTAGTTGTGAAGTGCATTGAAAGTGCATTGTTCAGTGTGTGTGAAAGCAACATATGCCTCAAAAGCATTCAGCTGCTTGAAGAGGAATAGCCAGCAGAGGAAAAAGATATCAAGAGACTGGGGCAAAAATGAATCAAATATGGGGATAAGCTTAAGGCAGAAACCACAAAGTACAAAGAAGAGACAGAAGAAGGGACCAAACTCATGGAAAACCCACTGAAACCAGTGGCAAAGGTCATGGTGTGTATTGTGTAGAGCACAATGCTGGAAAAAATCCATGATGTGAATTATCAGGGGTCATTTCTCAGAAAAAGAGGTGCAAGAGCTCATTAGCATAACGCATTAGCATAACTTATTTGCATATGCTATACCACCTGACATCACCAGATGTATGTCAGAAAGCAAGAAAGAAAGAAGGGGGGGGGGAGAGAGAGAGAGAGAGAGAGAGAAAGAAAGAAAGAAAGAAAGCTGTCAGAGAGGGGACAGCTACTAATCCAAGCCTCAGAAATACCACTATTCTGGGAGGATAGCTTCGGTGATGGCTGAAGCCTTCAGAAGGCTGGTCGGAGGAACAAGGACCTTTCCAGGGGACGGAGTCATTTTGCTGCAGCCATGACACAAGCAGGCATTCCCCCACTGGGGGGGGGGGTCCTGGCACCAACTCCCGGAGCTGCGCTCCCCTGAGCTCCTGCTCGAAATGACCCCTGTGAATTATCATTACAATAGAGCAAAATTCTAAATTGTGCAGATCCAATTGGAGCAGAAAAGTCACAGACATGAGTTCTCAGGGAAAGTAAAAAAACTGGCAGTGGAGGAGGGCGAAATACTCCCAAGCTTTGAAGGAGCAGATTAGGGAAGGAAAGTTTGGTACGTAAGTTTATAGAGATTTGAAGAGTGGAACTTGGAGAGAGTGAGGCTTGAAGAGGGGAGGGACCTCAGAGTCTCCACTCTCCAAAGCACCCATTTCCTCCATCAGAACTAGGATTGTCAACCTCCAGGTGGGGGCTGGAGATCACTAGAATTACAGCTGCTCTCCAGCTAACAGAGCCTAGTTCCCCTGGAGAAAAAGAAGCAGGAAAAGGTGAGACTTTCAGAAAAGGGAAAGACAAAATAATGGAGGAGAGGAAGTCCTTGTGGGTTCCAACTTGTATATTGTAATAGTGAAGTCAGCCAGATCTGAGGATACTTAAATCCAGGGACTGGAGTGGTGAATGAATAAGATGGATCTTTCGACAAACCTGAAAAATGCCTCTGGTTTGCAGAAAAAAATTGAAATTAAAAAAAATACATTGGATAGTTACACCCCCGAATGTTGAACAGAGCACCTGTGACTTTAATAAACAGAGGCCCTCAGTGGCCTTCAGGGGATGTTGCTAGGGAATGATAATAGTTTGGCCAGTATTTCAGGCTTGAGATCTGCTACATTTCTGTCAGTAAAAGGCAGGGGAGGGGGTGTTTTGGCCTTTAAGGGAGGACTTATTGGACAAGATTTTTGATATTGATAAGGCATGATTTATGTTTATAGTGGTGGACTTTTGCTCAAATCACTTGTGCTGAGTTTTCAGTTGATAGAACATTTTTAATTGTATTGATGCAGAATTTGCAGATTCCTTGCATTTTGAAACACGGTTCATTGGTTCCTTTAAGGCAGAGGTTCTTAACCTGGGGCTTCAGGGGGTCCAGGAACCAGGCACAAAATATTATTTTTTATCTTATTTCCTTCCTGTTATTTTGAAAATTGTTTTTGTGAAAAACATTCTTAATTATGTTACTAAAGTAATGTTACACTCCAGACAAATGTAGGAGGGCACTGGATGCTACTGTACATGTTCAGGTAATGTAAAATCACACCACCATTGTCGTTGTCATCATCATCACCACCACCACCACACAATGACATGTTTTCTGAGATGGGGGTCCATAGTTTCATCAGATTCTCAAAGGGGGTCCATGACCCCAAAATGGTTAAGAACCTCTGCTTTAAGATAGTTATGGTTGGTATTCTGGTGTATTTTTCCTGAGTCGCCAAAGTAGGCTGTTTTGGTTGATAACATTCTTCATAGTATAGATTTATCTTAACTATAGGGTTCTAATGCACTTGCCCCCAGTGCCCTCAAATATGTGTCTGGACTGATTTTGATTAAATTGGTATGGTGCCTGCCTACTGAATATCAAGGTTGCTGTAGGTAGGCATGTATCATTCGTGATGTTGCTATGACAACTTCTTTTCTTGTTGTTCTGAATTTGCTGGCCCCACTAAAGCATGTGTGGCATCTGCCATTAAAAAGAAAAGATAATTACAGGCAAGCTTGAAAACCTCACTGAAGGAATAAAGGTGAAGGACAGTAAGTTCATGGTGAAGAGAGGCAGAAGTGGGTAAAACAATAGTGAGTTGTTCTATGGGGAAATGGGCTTCATGAACAGCACATCCTGAATTAACTGTACTGTAACCTGTGACAGGAACATGTAGTCTTTCAGTATCACTCTACTATAAATGCATTTTATTATGAATCATCTGTGTGGGTTTTCAGCTCTGCTTTTAACACAGATCTTCAACCCAACTGTCATTTAATAATGTGACATTCCCTAGCTTCTATACCAGTTTCCTTCAGCCCTTGGAATCATAGATTAGGGGAAAAAATTAAGAACACTTCTTTCTTTTGTATACTTACCAGTTCTTGTCTATGCACTTTTTAATGATGTGATTTTGTTCCAGTACAACTGCTTGGGACTTTTACTCTCACAATGGCTGTTAGTCACATGTCACTTAAAGTGGCAGACAGGACAATTTTCAGTCAGATGTCAGTGAAACAGTGCAGGCAGATGAGAAGCAGATTACACAGATCATGAAAACTCCAAATTTTAGCCAAGATGAGCTCATATTCAAATTATAGCATAATTTGTGGGTTTCCCCATTCAAGTACAGTTCAGGGAACGGCCACTTGGTACTTAGACCATCATTTAGAGGGCCTGTCTGGGATTCTTGCCAAATTGCTGTAGCTGGCAATTATAAATCCTAGCCAGAGGTGGAAAGAAAGGAGAGAGAAACAAAAACAAAGAAAGCAAATAGATGGGGAGGGAGGGAGGGGGAGGAAGGAAGGAAAAGAGAGAAAGAAAACAAGAGAAAGAAAGAGGAAGGAATGGAGAAAGAAAAGTGCAAAGAAAGAAAGAGGTGGAAAGAAAGCAAACAGATGGGGAGGGAGGGAGGGGAAAAGAGAGAGGTGGAAAGAAAGCAAATAAATGGGGAGGGAGGGAGGAAGGGAGAGGTGGAAAGAAATCTGGCTTGGCTTGGAGAAGAGATTTAAAGAGACAGATGTCTTCTTCAAGCCGGTGGGCAGGGCCATGGGGTGGGTGCTTGGAGAACACCTTTAACTTGAAATGTGTTCTCCAAGCCCTCACCCCTGCTGCCATGTTGTCTTGGCTTGGAGAAGGGATTTAAAGAGATATGCCTTCTCCAAGCCAAGCCAGCCGGCCGGTGTGGCAGTACGGCAGGGCTTGGAGAACACATTTAACTTTATATGGGGAAAAAGAGAAAGAGAAAGGGGAGGGGAAAAGGTGGAAAGAAATCAAGACAGTAGAAAGAAAGCAAATAGATGGGAGAGGGAGGGAGAGATGGAAATAAAACAACTTTAAATGAATCCTCCCTGTGCCCCCACTGGCTGGCTTGGAGAAGGGATTTAAAGAGACAAATGCCTTCTCCAAGCCGGCTGGGGGGGGGGGACACCCTCTTTGCTTTCTTTCATTTTTCCAAGCCTAGAATAAAAAGAATCTTTTGTTTCAGACCTAGCTCTTATCTTTGTAACAAGGGACAGAATCTAGCCCTGAAATGTGTTTAACCATAGTGTATTATGAGTGTGCAGGTCTGGAACACTCATTCTGGGTGTTGATCATGTGCTTTTACTTCCTTCTGTGGATTGCTCTGGATCCCTCTGCCCGAATACTTAGACATCCTCAGAAACAACCTTGTTGGATTTGTTTCAATATATGGCTATACATAGTTTTAACCATTTGTATGTCCTCGCCTATCTTATCTCTTGTGCCCTCTTCCTGAGTGGAGTAACTTGCACAGTGCTCAAAAATTTGGAGCAACTGGTTCCCGATGTGGACTTCTAGTGCTGGATATTATTACTGTAAATGTTTGATATTATGTTAACTAACTAAAATGAGCAAATTTCTACTTCCATTGTCTGTATTCTTAAATAATAATTTTAAATGAATAAATAATTAAAAAAATAAACAAACATCCTGGCTGCAGCAGTCTGCACCAACTGAAGTTTCTAAACAATTTTCAAGGCCAACCTCACACAGAATGCATTGCAGTAGTCTAATCTAGATGTAACCAGGACATGCACCACAGTGGCCAGATCTTTTTTTCCTAGGAAAGACTGCAGCTGGCTAACCAGTCAAGATCGTAAATGGCACTCCTGATCACAGCTGCCATTTGCTTATCAGCTGTAGCCTAGGTCCAAGAGCCCAGGCTATTATTTATTTATTTATTAATCACATTTATACCCCGCCCTTCCCACAATGCAAGCTCAGGGCGGCTCACAATCAGTATATAAATCCATAAATCCATAAAATCATATAAAACAATTCCAATATTACAAAGTACAAATGTCCTGAAGATGGTTATTCAAGATGGCTTATCTTCATAAAGTGCTGGAGATGGTTATTCTGGATGGCTTATCTAGTCTTTGAGATTTGCTCTGCTCAAAGTCTGCCTGGGGCACAGGCTAGATATTGAAGACCAGGGCTCTACAGCGGCGGCGACTACAGACATGTTCCTTCAATGAGGGTGCAATCCCATTCAGAAAAGTTGATACTTTAAATTCTGGGTTAGGCCTTCAGCTCGCCAATAGCATTTCCATCTTGTCAGATTAATCGTCAGGTTATTAGCCAACATCCACTTTATTAGCCTTCTCCTACCTGTTGAGCATTTTTGTAGCCTCCCTGGGATCTGCCAGAAGCATTTATTTATTATTTATTTATTATTTCACATTTATACTCCACCCTCCCTGCGAACAGGCTCAGGGCGGCTTACAAAATGGCATGCAGTACCAGTCAAGATAAAACAATTTAAGAACATATTAAAAACAACAATAACAATACAGGTAAAGTGCTCGCAGTGATGTTAAAAATAAGCATTCGGATGGCATCCCTACTAATGTCATGGTGTCAACCTCAGTGTCATGTTCAGTTCTCCGCTCGGCCCAGGCTTCCATCAGGGCCAGCCCCCATTGCTGATGTTGCTAGTAATGGTTGATGGTAAATGATGGCAGCCGGTGGTGACTCCTAGTCAAAGGCCTGGTGGAAGAGCTCCGTCTTGCAGGCCCTGCGGAACTGCATAAGATCCCACAGGGCTCTGATCTCCTCTGGGAGCTCGTTCCACCAGAGAGGAGCCACCACTGAAAAGGCCCTGGCCCTGGTTCTGGCGAGCCTGGCCTCCTTAGGGCCCGGGTCCTGAAGTCACTGTTGCGACCTGGACTGAAGTGCTCGCTGGGGTATATGTGGGGAAAGGCAGTCCCCTGGCCATATAGGGCTTTAAAGGTAAGCACCAGCACCTTGAAGCGAATTCGGTATGCTATAGGCAGCCAGTGCAGCGCCACCAGCACAAGCCGGATGTGGTCCAGTTTAGAGAGACCCATCAGCAGCCTGGCTGCGGCATTCTGCACCAGCTGTAGCTTCTGGATTTGCACCAAGGACAGCCCCATGTAGAGGCACCAAGCATGTGATAGAGTTGAGTGTTATCCACAAATTATTGACTGTTCAATCCAAACCTCTGAATAGCCTCACCCAGTGTTTCCATGTGGATTTAAAGAGCATAGGGGACAAGATAGAACCTTGCAGGACCTCGTTAGGCCAAAGGCCCCCAGCACCATCTTCTGAAACCTATCTTCCAAGTAGGACCAGAACCACTACAAAACAAAAGGTGCCTCCCAATCCCAGCCCAGAAAGGCAGTCCAGAAGGATACAATGATTGATGGTATTGAAAGCCACTGCATGTTTCGGGAGAATCAACAGAGTCTTCTCCAGGGCTTATTTCGTAGCAGGAGATCCTTTGCATATTAGGCCGCACACCCCTAATGAAGCCAATCCTCCAAGAGCTTACAGAGCTCTTCTTACAGGGGCTACTGTAAGCTCTTGGAGGATTGGCTACATCAGGAGTGTGTGGCCTAATATGCAAAGGAGCTCCTGCTACGAAATGAGCCCTGGTGTTCTCCTAATGTCCATCTCTTGGCACAGGTCATCCACGAGGGCAAATGATCTCTTGGTTTAGTTACTGGCTCATAGGATTATGGGGAACCTGATGTTATGCTGGCAGGCATGGTGCACTGAAAGAAAAAAAACTGACGGGAATTACTAGCTTTGTCTACTCACATTCAAGAATTGGTTAGGATGCTGTAAAAGCTTAGTTGAGGACTGGTCTTATTCTGATAAAAATTTGCACTGCAATTTATTTAAATGAAGAAAAACATTTAAATCTGTCACGGAGGTTTTAATCTGTTTACTCTTTGTGGTTTAAGGAGTTTCTATTTCTATTGTTTTTCTATTTCTAGACTGATACTAAGATTAGAGGGACTGACTACATGAGATAATGTATACAAAGAAAAGGAAGTTTAATTTTTCAGGCCAGTTAGTACTGAATTTAAAAATCAGAAGGAGTATTATTTTAGCAGCATATTTATATTAATTTGAACCTTTTAATATGAAAAATTTGAAATATGTGGCTGTCTGATTTTCTTGTCTGAGATATGCATCTCAAATAGCTAATTAATTCATTTAAGTGGCCCAAAGCAATATATCAGATTTACAAATATCAAGTGAGGGCTAGCAAAAGTCATGGAGGGACTCCTATCTTTTCCCCTTACCCAGTGAGCCCAGGCATGACTCCCCTCCCCCCACTACCAAGCCTGGCATGGCTCCAGGCCTCCGCAACCACCTGTGGGCCCAGCCACAATGGCAGTGATGTCCAGGAGCCACTCTGATCCCAGAGCAGTTCCCAGACTCTGACACCTCTGGGCCCAGATCAGCTTCTAGACTCTGCTACTGCCATGTTTGTGCCTGGAGTGATTTCCTGGACTCCACTGCCAGCAGGGCCAAAGTGATTCCTGGACTCCATCATCTACATAGGATACTGGTAAGTCTGTGCAGACAACACTCTTTATTTTTGGGGAAATTAATGTAATATTTAATGTCATATTTTTAGGTTTTCACTTTTTTTTGCAAACTTGGGGAAGTCCCTCAAGTTTGCAAAAGTATCTGTTTTATGCCAGTGTGGTCCCAATCTGCAGATTTAAGTATCCACAGATTAGGCCACACTTGACTATTAGACGCTGTAAATTACCATATGTGACTATAATAAGTGAGACATGAATCTCATTTACTTAAATGATAAAAAACACTGAAATTTGAGAACAGTGTAATTTTAACAGAAAACAGAGCTGCATAGTTTTAGCACTAATTATAATGAAAAGATTTGAGATAATACTGTGTTTTAAAATATCTGGCCTAGATATAACAAACCATTCCAGTTTGCTGAGATTAAGTTCATTTTCATTTCTGTCCTTTTACCACAAATGAGTGTCTGTTATCACTGTTAAGTGGCAAAGTTCTGGTATGGTCATTGTGAAAACAAGCTTGCTATTGTGTACATGTTTATAAAGAGCCCTGGGTATGGATTCTTCTATGGAACAGAACTCCTGACACTGCTGAGTGGCAGCAGGATATCTTCTTTTTTTTAAAGCACTCTTGTGGTTGTACTGTGGTTTTCAGTGATTCCTAGAGCTACCTTTTGTCACTTCCTGTTTGAACTTCCAGTAAGTACATCAGGCTACATTTATTTTTAATTTTCCTCTTCTGATGTTGTGTCTTCCCCACCCACAAACTGCTTCCTGGTTGCACTGCTTGACAAGCCTACATGTAGTCCAAATAAATGCAATATTAAAGGCTTTCAGAATTTGTTGAGTTGTAGTCAGAGATTATCTTTGTTTTCAGTTTGAGCTAACAAAGCCACCCACCTTATCAGATGAATAAAGGAGAGCCATATGAATAAACCAAATGTCTCCAAGAAAGGAAAAACAGGGGAAAAGACTGCCTTTATGATATAGTTTCACAACTTTGCTATGATGAGCCATGGCTGTTGTTCAGTTGAGCTGCCTGAAGGCTCTAGCAAATAAAACGTCTGCTGACTAGCTGGCTAGAACATGAGGGAACAATTTTCTTAGTTTTTGGTTGCTGCAGGGAGGAATTACAGTGGTTGAACACAGTGAGCCATGAAAGTTGTGGTTGTATACTTAGGAATGATTTGAAGTAAACTGCTACTGTGCACAATAACATCTCATCAACATTGGCTTTGTTAAAGCAGTAGCTTTAAAAGGCAACACACATTAATGAATCCCCCCCTTTATTTAAAAAGCTTTCATTAAAAATAAACAATATAGAAAATCTTCAAAGGAAAAGTGATAATTAACCCTTGCTGTGTTTGTTCCATAAGAAATTACTAATCCCCTTTGAAAAGTTGGTTAATTTGGCTTCTTTGGGAAGAATTAGCTCCACAGCAAAATATCTGAGTCAGAAATGATATTTTGCACCTTTTTTTCTCGTTGTGTTTTATTTTACTCTTGTATCAGATCCATCAAATTCATTTCTGCTTTTTATCCATTAATTGCATTTGCTTCTGGCACTCCATTTACAAATTGGATTTATTCAAGCAAAAAGCTGAGCCTACATATATTTCTAGGTACCAAAATGGTTACCTGTCTACTTTGTTTTAATTTTATTTATTTACATTATTTATAGTCTACTTTTCTCATTGGGACTCATGGCAGATTACACAGAGTGAGTCAGTGCTATCACTAGGATAGGACATTCAGTAAACAATGCAGTAGGATTAAATGATGTAAAATTACATAACAGCATCTTGCTTACAGTAAACTATACACAGTAGTATAGACCACAGCCCCATATAATTTATCCAAGTAATTTTGTGAATCATTTTGTATAGTGCTATCCTATTGCCTGCATAGAAAAACCCTCTTGAATAATTCAGTTTTGCGTAGTTTAACTGTATTCTTCCAGAGTACATTTAAAATAATACTTATAACAGACTAAGAGAGGTCACTTTATGTATGTCTTCTTTATATTTGGCCCTGTATAATACCATTTTAAACAATTCACTAAACAACCCATTAAAAAATAGCTTCTAGGACAAGCTTGTTTGAATGCATGTTTGAAGATGGAGATGGATACCTTCATGTCCTTTTCCCAGTAGTTTTTGCACATTGCAGTTTCAGTAACTTGTGGATAATAATCCATAAATCAGGTACTTTGTTACTGTCTCAGTTGCCTGTAAATCTCATGCTGTCTCCAAACATGTTATTTGCATGCATCTATTAACCCTACTCTGTATTTTCCCTGCAGCTTATTTCTTTTTATTAAAAGGCTGGCATTGGCAAGGTGTGGACTTTGTATACTATTACTGTCCTTGGCTTGGGCTATGCTGTAACCCATGTGCCAGTGATATACTGAGAAGATAATGTTTTTTCTCATGCCTTTGTATGGTTCAGTCTCTGACTCTTACTTCACTGTCTTTATGAACACAACAGCTGCTCTGTATCCATAAAAGCAACTCTTGTCTTTTTTCCCTCTTGCCCTACGTTGCACGATAAGCTAGAGGATCAGTAGCAGGGTGGGAAAGACTAAGTAGCTTGTAAATAAAACAGTCATGGATTGTATTCACTGGTTGAGTAAATATGGTAAACTTATTTTTAAAGAAATTGTAAATTGCTCTTTCTCTAAGGAAATGCTCATTTTGTGCTGAAGTAGAATGTGTCATTCTATCATTTTTGCACAAACACCTATTGCCTAGAAATGTTTTCATGATAGCTTTAATTATTATTTAACTGACAAGATGGATCTTTCAACAAATGAAAAAATAATCCAGGTTTGCAGATACTCATATATGTAGGCTAAAAAACCCAAAATTATAGAAAGACCAGATGTAGATTTTTTTTAAAAAAAGATGCCTTAGTGGCTGTTGCTAAGCAGCCACAACAGATTGACCAGCATTCCAGGCTTGGTTTGTGTCAATAAAAGGCAGAGGAGCACAGGGCCCTTTCAGGGGATGTTTTGGCTTTTGAGGGAGGACTTATTGGGACCAGGCCTGGTAGTAACCACCAGGCTACTTGGTGCCATCCAACTTGCATGACTTACCCAGGTTTAGCTACTTGTTGTTCAACAGCAGCCATCCCACAAAAGCCAGTGTGCTGTAGTGGTTAGAGTGTCATACTGGAACCTTGAATTCCCATTCTGCTGTGGAAACTCACTCAGTGACCTTGAGAGACATCTACATAGTCTCCACCTAACTTACAGCATTGTTGTGAGGATAAAATAGAGAAGAGAAGAATGTTGTAAGCTGCATTGGGTCCCCATTGTGGAGAAAAGCAGGATATAAATGAAGTAAATAAATAAGATGGGGGGCAGATAAAAGGTAGATGGTTGGATGGGTGTGAAGGAGAGAGGGAAGCAGGAAAAGGTGAGGACATAGGAGTTGTTAGGAAGTGGGAAAGAATAAATAGTATTGGGAGAGGAGAAAAGTGAGGTGCTGCCTCACAACTCCTTGCAGGTTCCCCAAAGCTCAACTGGCTCATAGTTTTCCTAGGGGGAGCCTGCCAAGGGAAGGGACAGAATTAGGGCTGCCAAGTCCAACTTGGGAAATATCTGGGAACTTTGGGGGGTGGAGCCAGGAGACTTTGGGGGTGGAGCCATGAGAAAGGAAGTGACATCATTTTGTGATGTCACATCCTGTGATGTTGCTTCCACATGCTGACACATGAACTCATGAAGTTTCCTAATACTGAATCAGGCCATTGGTCCATCAACAAAGTTTTATTCTGGCTATAACCTTTCATGTGCACACCCACACACACGTAGCAACGGGGGCATTTGGGGCAATGATCCCCACAGATGAGTGCTGCCCCCCTAAGAAAAAAACTTTTTTTTTAAAAAAATGTAAGTTTGTGTGGGGTTTCCAAAATGACCCCAGGACAGTCAGGGAAGCTTCAGTCACATTTTCTTTTTCCCAGCCCAAAAAATAAACAGGTTTTTAAAAATGCAAATAAAATAAAATAAAATTGCAAAATGCAAAAGAAAGAGAGAGAGTTGGAGTAGGTCCCCCCCCCCCACACAGAAAAAGCAGCCTGGAATGGAGTCTCTCCAATCAAAAGGACTAAAGGAGGACTAGAGGTCGCAGCAGAACTGGAGCAGCTTCTTCTGCTACTGCAAGAGGAGCAGCAGGTACACTGGATCTTTACGTAGAAATAGCACAAATAGTACCACCTCTAGCATGTCATTGCCTTTCGAACCCACTGCTTAACCCTTTTCCTTTAAATGCGTAATCCTACCGGCTGACGTGAGCTCTGGCCCACGATAGCCGATGTCAGAACGTCTGCAGAATCGTGTGGCTCCTTAAGAGTACAGCCTCCTTCCCATGTGCCCACGGCTGAGGCTTCCCAGCAGCCAAGCTACCTCCTTCATGACTGACTCGCACGACCGCAAGTACCCCGCCCCTTCGTCAGCCTCGGAAAGGCGTGGCGAGGGATCCTCCTTCGTGCAGCTCACCTGTGCTGAAAGTAACCATTCTAAGCGTTGCTACGACCACAAGCAGAGCGCGCGCCGCTCTCATGACTTCTAGGTTTCAGAGCCACAGGCAGCTCTGAACCAGCTGAATGACTACCGCCGCTACCACGCCACCTTTACCACGTGACTGCGATACAAAAAAACAAGAACGGACATCCACGACACCGCCAGCAACGCCTTTTCGTTGGGCTGTCCCTGGCTCCTTGCCGACGCATGCGCAATCAGCCCCGTCTCCTGAATTTAGTCCTCCGTCCTCTTGGAGATTAGAAGAGCCGGTGAAAAGTGGGCGGCGTCTCGCTTCACTCTGGCTCCGACTTCCTGCTGGCAGCCATTTTGTCCCCCGGTGGCCAACTTTGAAAAAGCGGGGGTAAGCATTAAAAACCGGTGTTTCCCCCGCCCTACCGGGGGACTTGGCAGCCCTAGACAGAATGAAAGCTTAAAACAGGAGGGCAGATAAAGGTAGGTTAGCTGCTGGGTGGAAAGGAGAGAAGGAAGCAGGAAAAAGGGATGGACTATGGGGTTTTCAGAGAAAGGAAAGAGAAAATGTTGGGGGGGGGAATGAGGTGCCCCCACAAGCCTTGTGTGTCCCCTTCTTGCTTTACACTATTAAACACCTGTCATTATGATTGGTTGGCTCTGTGAGGACTAATGATAGGCCCAGTGTCTCCGTACAAAGACAGATTACTTCACTGGTATTCCTCTTAGCAAAGGCCCAACCTTTTACTCCATAGCAAAGATGTGGGGCTGAACATTTCCCAGTGCTTCATTTTTTCACTGGAAGTTTTCCATATCTAAAGATTATTCTCCCCCCAGAAAATTAGTAACAGTAGCATGTATCTTACAGTCCACTGAGCAAAACTTGAAACCTTCCTGTAGCCTAAGAAGCCATTCTCCAACAGAAGAGTTAGAGAAAGGCTGGATACATGCTGGTGAATGGATGATGATGATGATCAGGGCTATTTTTGGGCAGGAACGCACAGGAATGGAGTTCCGGCTGGCTCCTGAGTTGGCCACACCTACAACCAAAACCTCTGCGCATCCGTGGCTACAGAGCACACTGCCTTCCCCATGTTACACACAAGAGGGAAAGAGGGCATGTTTAAAATGCCCTCTTTCCCTCTGGAGAGCTCTTCCAGATTTCCTTGTCAATGTCCCCCCCCCTCAGCTGAGAGTGAAATTGACAAGGAAAAGCCTCTCTCTGCCTCCCCTTCTCTGCTGACATGTGGCAGCTGGAAAAGGGCAAGCAGAGAACCCAGGCACATTGAAAATGCCTTTCTTTCCCTCCCCGATCTGGGGGAGGGAGAGAAAGGCATTTAACCATGCCCCCTCATGCACTTCACCATGTCTTTTTGCAATAGTGAAGAAAGGCGATGCTGAAGTGGACTGAAGAAGCTCAGGGGAGGAAGAGGCAAGCTTCCATGCTGCCCTGTGCTTTCTCAGCCCCCCGCCTAATATGCTAATGAGCTGTGCTGTCGGGGTGTGCCCTAATATGCTAATGAGTTTCTGCTGTTAGGTGTGGCCTATTATGCTAATGAGCTCCTGCTGGGCTTTTTCTACAAAAAAAGCCCTGATGATGATTTATACTTATTGATCGCCCCATCCTGACGTGCTGGGCTCTGGGCAATTTACAATATGGCATTAAGCCTTAGATACATTATAAAAACATCAAATATCATAAAATAGATAACATTAAACTAATTTAAGAGAAATTCATATTCAAGATGGTGTCAGTAGCAACTATAGATTGAAGTTTTTTTTGGGGGGGTGCCAGCCATGTTGAAAAACTGTCGCTGTTCCTAACTAGAAGCCTGGTGGAACATCTCTGCCTTGCAGGCCCTGCGGAACTGCATGAGGTCCCACAGGGCTCTGACCTATGTCATTGTCAACACAATGTTAAGCATTCTGGCTATGATTGTCTCTTGGAATTGTTTGAATGCGTACATGCAAGTTTAATTGATTTGTAAATGGGGTAGGGATAAAGCCACAAATACTGATGTAATGACCTAAATAAAAATCAAGTATGAATCTACCTGATTGGCTATGCAGTTGCACATTATGGCATGTTTTATCCATTAAGAATGAATAGTTGAAAATTTGTGAGCAACAGGGCAAAGGAATAACATACTTTAGAAATCTGCTCTGATTTGCTTTTGTGTATTTTTATTGTGTATTTTTATTTTGAAATTGTGTTTTGTACAACAGAAGTTTATTTAACACTTTGAAGTAATTTTCTGAAATAATCTAGATTTGAATAATGACTCTGAACAATTTTCTCAGCTATAACCATAAGCAGTGTACAAATAAATGCAGTGGCTCAATTAAACAAAAATGATGTCTTACAATAAATCATTTCTTTAATAATCCTGGGACATTTTAGTTTTTAAGAGCAAGTATATGCTTTAATAGGTCTTAATGTAGTTCTGACACTACTGTCAGCCATCAGCAACAGGGAATATTTGCACCAAGATTTAAGTATTTACTATAAACTTCCAAAACGACATAGGCAGGAACGGGCTGTGGCTTCAGTTTCCCCCCTATTTTTTTTATTCAGGCTGATGCTTCTTAAACTACGCAGATATCTCCAATGGAAACGTTGAGTCATCATTGGACAGTAGAGCCTGAGGGCCAAACAGGACATGATATGGACCAGAGCACATACTTAGATTTTTCTTCCAATGTACTAATTGCAGCTTCAGGGGGAATGATTTTAATCACTGAAGAACAACACTGAAGCACATCCCCTCCCTTACTCACCTTTCCTGTGTTTCAGAACACTTGTATGGGAATGCTAATTGCCTTTTAAAAAGCCTGAAATGGATCCGAATCCTGGGTCTTGTGTCATGTCTAATTTTGACTATCAAAACTACTGCACTCCTTCAGCTGACAATATATGGAATGCATAGCACTAGCCCTTGCCACGTTGTTGAGTTTTGGTTGTGGGGATGTCCTAGCATTAACTAGACCTGTGTGGGTAAACATCAAGGATATACTGCTATCAATGACATTTCAGCCAGAATTGAATGAACATTGTAGGCATATGAACTTTCTTCCTCTAGTGTCTTAAGTGCTTGGAAATACTTCAGCTGCAATTCTATTGCAGTCTTTAGTAGTTTTGAAATATTGTCAATCCTCATGTAATGGATCAGTTTAAGAAAATGGCTGTCTTTCTCATTATGTTCTCACAGGAGTTCAAACCCCTGACCGTTACTATAAGACTTAATATTAAATGAGTACTAAATATTAAATGAAGAATGATAGGTAATGATCAAGCAACTGGTTCCAATATTTGAATAGTTGCTTCAACTCTTTAGCACACTCTTTAGCAACTCTTTAGCAACAGCAGTTAATAAAGTCAATAGAGGTCAGTCTGAGTTAAGCATAATTAAACAAACACACAGAAGCAAGAAACACTGTTTAATCTTAGTTCTTCAGAAAAACTATTTGGAAATCAGGGTTTTTGTGAAACGTAACTCAGCTCTCAAAGATAATAGTGTGTCTATTTAGAAGGTAACAGGAACCTTCCCACTCAGTCATCTTCCGAGGCATTGCTCCAAGGTCTTAAACTGGATAGATGCAACAGGGCTTTCTCCATTGGTTCTGGAGCTAAAGTTACAGAATGCCTTCTCAAAGGAAGAACATCTGGTTCCTACACTGCTTTGATTTAGGATACAGGTGAAGACGGTTTTGTTTTGGTGAACTTATAGGACGCGACCATACGCACCCATTTGCGACGTGAGGGGGATGATACCCCGCCGGCTCAAAGTGGCGCGATCACAGCAGCAAATCTGGGAAGTGTCCCACAACTATCATCAAACTGTCGCAAGCCGCTTTGAGCTGGCAGGAAATCGACGTAAAAAGCTACCAGTGAAAAGGCAGTATCAAATGGCTTGCAACGGCCCGGAGCTGGACTTTCCCTGTGTGCTCACACCAGCGCAAATGTGTGGCGTTGGGGATCAGGCTTTTTTTCCCCCCCCTGGTATTCACATCATCGGACGACCCCCAGGGTGGAGAGACAATTAATCAATCCCTTGTTTAAGCGAATTAGCGAATCAAAAACGGCCAGAACCCCCCCCCCCAAACTCGCCTGCAATTGCGTGTGATCACACAACGGTGGTTTGCCCTCGCAGGTCCACAGACCTGTGTGATCATGCAAATGTGGCGCAAATTGCGCCAGCGCAAATTTGTGTCGATTCCCGTCCGAATTATCTCATTAGTGTGGCCACAACCATAGAGTGGCTGATGGTCTGTGTTTGGTTGACTGTTCGGTTATTCTTGTTTGCTGGTTTTAATATTTTAATTTTGATGGATAGATCTTATTATTTTATGAATTTAGATTGCTTGTAAACTATTTCATATATCTTCAAGGTCAAAAAAGCAGGGCTTAAATGTTGCAATTAGTTAACCTGTGACACACAAATAAGCCCTGCAAAGTCAGGGCAGCAGCTGGAGGTAGCATATGACATGAGTGGGGAGGAGAAGATGGGGCTGGAAGTGATGTGTGAGGACTGTGGGGAATGCAGAAGTCAGCTGATCAGGTGGGAAGTTTAGAAGCAGAGGAGGCTTCTGGAGTCACAGCCTAGTGGGTATTTGGAGTGGAGAATTGGTGGAAATTGGTGTGGCTTTTATGCATGAGTATTGACACTTTTTTTAAACAAAAAGGGAGTTAACGGTTTAGGCACCAACTATGTATCAGCTAACTGAGAAGGGGGGATAGCAGTTCCTAATTTTCTGTGGTATTACGAAGCTGCTCAGATCTGCTGGGTAGGATAGTGGCTATTTTAGGATGTCTGAAATCCAGAACAAATTAGAGCAAAACTGATACAAAATTGATATCTCTGGACATACAAACATAGGTGTACAAAAATGTGTGGAAAGCCTTTCATAGCCAGAAGATTATTCCATTGCAAAACCTGATATTGTGGGGGAAATACAAGAATGTTAAGTACTGAAGTGTCTTCACTTAGCATCAGTGATAAGACAACTAAGGAGAGTTCTCTCAGCAATATTAATGACTACCTCCTTAAAATAACTAATAATGGCAGTATTGTATGGCAATAGACAAGGACAAAAACAGAAGTATGGGTTAATGTATGGGTTCAGTGCTTCCCAGTGTGACACTGAGGCTTATTTATATATGCATAAGAAGAAGGAAAAGTGCTGAGGTAGAATGGAGACTATATCAGACTATGAGTAGAGGATCGTATTTTCAGATATTTCCCTGTGTTCATAAACTAGTAAATTTATGAATTAATAAATAGCACATCAAGCGAAGAAACAGGATAGAGACTTTCCCCCTGCTCTTTTAGTTTTCTATTTGCCATTCTTGAGCAAGATAATTGAACAATTGGTAGCTGGCCAACTTCAGGGATTCCTGAATGAAACAGATTGTTTAGATCCATTCCAATCTGGTTTTAGGCATGTAATGGCCTTGCTCACTCTGGTGGATGATGTGCTGGAAGATCCTGTTAATTCTCCTGGACCTCTTAGCAGCTTTCATGGTGTCCTTCTGGGTTACCTTTTGGGATTGGGACTGGGAGATGCTGTTCTATGGTGGTTCTGGTCCTACCTCAATAGTAGGTTTCAGAGTGTGGTGCTGCAGGATTGCTTTTCTGCCTTTTGGCCTCTGACCTACAGTGTTCCCCAAGGTTCCATCTTGTCTCCCCTGCTTTTCAACATCTAAAGCAACTGGGAGAGATCATCCAGAGGTTTGAGTTGAGCTGCCACCAATATACAGATGACACTCAGCTCTATCTCGTGCTTCTAGCCCATCCCAGGGAGGTTGTAGTAACCATGAACAGGTGCCTGGGGGCAGTTTTGGAATGGATGAGGGCTAAGAAGCTGAAGTTTAATCCCAATAAAACAGAGATGGGGGAGGGGCTGATGCAAGAAATTGGTTATCCCCTGATCTGGATGGGGTTGCACTCCCCCCTAAAGGAGCAGGTTTGTAGCTTGGGGGTGCTCCTAAAACTAGGATAAACAGGTGTCTTTGGTGGCCAGGGGTGCCTTTCACTAGTTTCAGCTAGTGAGCCAGCTGAAGTACTTCCTGGGCAGAAAACATCTTGCCACTATGGTGCATTCCCTGGTAATATTTAGATTAGATTACTACAAAACACTTCAGGTGTGGCTGCCCTTGAAGACTGTCCAGAAGCTACAGTTGGTACAGAATGCTGTAGATAGAGTATTGACTGGATTGTGGGGACCATGTCACTTCAATCTTGTTCCATCTACATTGACTTCCAGTTTGCTTTTAGGCTCCATTCAAGGTGCTGGTATTGACCTGAGAGCTTGCTACTCTTCCTCAGGTGTGATGCACAGAGACCATGATGACGATAAACAGGTTGTTTACCTGTAACTGGTGGTCTGTGAGTGGCCATCTGTGAATTCACATTACCCTTCCCCTGTGCTGTCAGCCCTCTGGATGCAGAATTTAGGGGTTGCACAGCGGTCAGAAGGAACTGGTCAGTTTCCTGCACATGACACAGGAGAAGGGCATGAAAATCCTTTTGCTGAGCTTGTAAGTTTACCGGTCAGAGCTGGTGCAGGCACTTTATCCCACAGGTGTGAATGCACAGATGACCACTTGAAGATCATCAGATAAGCAACCTGTTTTTTGTTGAATAAACAAAACTTTCTGAAATCTAACCTTGAGAAAGGGTTGAAACATTTGATACAAAATATATTGGGGAAGTTATGGACAGTATGATAAGATTTCTAAATTGGTGTGAATACACAGTGAATGGATATTTCCAACATAAATAAATAAAGATTCTGCAGGGAAATTGGTTGGGCCATGATTTCCTGGCATGTGACTGCTGAATTTTTGCAAATATGCAAAATCCCTTCCATACTTTAACATTATCAACATGGCATACATATCTGCCATGTAAAGTGTGAACTGGCATTGAGTCAAGATTGATTTACTTAATTGGTAGAATACAATGATGACACAATACAGTGATGACACAAAACATTGTTCAACATATATGATTTGGTATGAATCATCAGAATTTGAAACCAATCAACCTTTTCCGTACTATGTATGGTTAAAGATTTTTTAAATGATTGTAAGACGAAGAGTTTTTAAACAAGAGTCAAGAACCTCCTGGACTTGATTGACTTGAATTAGCTTGATTGCCTTTTATCAATAGCAGCTGCTCTGTTTAGCATAAAAATGCAAAACATCTAAAAATCATTTGCCTTGCAGCATAGTAGAAAGATGTTTTTGCTTAGTTTTAAGATGTTTCAAATGTTTATTCTATACAGATTCTCTGAGAATACATTCAGAATGTATCTTGTTACAGAGAATTAGTACAAATTTTGTAAACTTTCAGAAAATTAATTGAAGAAAATATGCTGCTATATGAATGACATATTTAGGTATTTTTAAGCTTTTAACTGTTGTAAATTAAACAATTCAGAGATGTTTGTTATAGTGTTATAATCAAACATCTGTTGTTAAAGATTCAAAGAATAGTCTTCAAAACTTTTCACATAATGTACAATTAGTCTCACTTGGCTGAACACCATCATGGTTCAAAGAAAAATCCAGAAGTCATGTAAAACTAATTTTCTGTCAAAATCAGTGGAGAGTCTTTTAGCCTGTTATGATATATTGCAACCTGATTTTGAATTCATGTTTGGATTTAAATAAAATAGAATGCGCTCAAATGTACTATGCTAAGGCTTATGGAAGAATTTTATAGGCAGAGCCACCTTGGCCCCTGTGGCTATTTATTTATTTATTTTTCTTACTTTTATGCCGCCTGCCCCGCCAAAGCAGGCTCAGAGTGGCTTACAACATAATAAAATCAGCATACAATATAAATACATAAAAACAATAAAATCACTCAGCCAGTCCCAATTTCACCAATAGTGGCACAGCATAATAAGGTGCCTTGAGTGTGTATAGTCCAGTGTAGCGCAGTGCCTGTTCACAGATTGGCACCCAGCTCGTTAAAGATGTAATGCCTACTGGAACGCCCGTCAGAACAGTTCTGTCTTCATGGCCCTACGGGACTGCTGAAGGTCCCGTAGGGCTCTGATCTCATTTGGGAGCTCGTTCCGGTATGTCGGTGCCCCCAGGGCTAAGAGCTGCTGCTTCCTCTCCATGTGTGTAGGATGCATTATGCAAGTTTTATGTTAATTGTCATACATAGGTACACTTGAAAGAAAAAGGCAATAAAAATAGCTGCCTTGGTGCATGCATGTGATGGAGTATGCATAGATCCTTCACATCCAGTTCCCCCACTGATGTTGTTAAAATGAAAGATTCAGTCATGGCTGGTTTTTCAACAGCACTCAGGGCTACAAACTCAACCACTGTTCCATTAGCATTCCTCAGTCTCTGCAGTGTAATGGGACTGGGTCTACACCAAGCCTGTAGATGTATTATAAGAGATAATGAAAGGCTTGGTATAGTTCGGCACTTTCTGTGGTGCTCATGGATCTGTCCTAGGTTCTACAGATTCTTTGCTGAACTTGGTACTTGCTGCTTTTCTGATTTGTTGCCACCAAGCTCCTGCCTTCAGTTTTTCACCTTCTTCTAGCCACATCCACCATCTCTAGTTCACATATCCACACCACAAATATCTTGGCCCCAGATGGAAAAGGACAGTGCTGTGGAATGTGGGACTGATTATTCCCTGGCTCCAAGAACTTCTGGTATTTGCTGAATCAAAGGTGAAAGATCTATATTGGGGATGCACATGTAAATTGTGCATAATAAACAGAGGTTCATGTTAAGATCAACAACATAGCCAAATGCCTAGAAGATACAAGGAAGTACTTACCTGTATAGTGTAATTGCTATCTTCATCTGTATTTCTGACCCAGCACTTTTTCTTGGGTTCCTAGCTCTATGTTACTGTTCAGAACTGTACAACTGAAACATTTTACATCTTATTTTAGGGTTAACCGATAGTTGTTGATACGTTAGTGTAGTTATTGTAGTTCACGTTCGTATTGTTAATCGTTGGATTTGAGATTTATTTCCACTGTTTGTTCTTTTTTTTTGTAAATTTTTTTTTTATTTTTCCAAACATTAAAAATAATACATTTATCTTATACAAATCCATTTTTCCATATTATATAACATTTTGTTCTGTTTGTATAACCTTGTTTTTATCTTATATTAACGGCTTCCCACCACATCTGAAGCATAACACATTTTCCACTCTATCCCAAATAGTAATACTTGTATCTATGTTTACATTTCTGGTAACGGTCATATTTCTTAAAAATACTTATACATTAATTCTTACTTTCGGTATTCTTATATAATTCTAAAATAAAAAACAACTTCTTTGTCTAATTATCCTTAATACATTCATATACTCTAATTCTATTACTTTATATTATTATAACCATGTATAAATGCAATTTTTCATATCCCAATATTTTTCAACATATTCTTTCAAATCCTTCCAATCTTCTAAAAAGGTCTCTGAGTACAGATCATTCAATTTTCTAGTCCATTTATCCATTTCAGCCATATGTAACAGTTTTTCAACCATTCCCACACCTCTGGTATTTTTTCATTTTTCCAATTTTGTGCATACACCATTCTTGCTGTTGTTATCATATACCATATTATTGTCCTTTTTTTTTACATTTATCTCTTCTAGTTTAAGTCCAAGCAATAACATTTCGGGCAACTTCTTAAATGTACATTTCAAGATTTTTTCCATTTCTGCATGTATTTTTGACCAATAAATCTTTGCTTTATCACAAGTCCACCACATATGATAAAAAGAACCTTCTTTCTTTTTACACTTCCAACATTTGTTAGACATATTCTGACCAATATTTGCAATTTTTTTGGTGTCATATACCATCTATACATCATTTTGAAACAATTTTCTTTTAAGTTATAACACGTAGATATACTCATAGCATTTTTCCATTAAAATTCCCAGGATTCCATTTCAATGTCTTTGTTAAAGTTTATCGCCCATTTTACCATTTGCTCTTTTACCATTTCATCAGCATTAAACCATTTTAGCAAGACTTTATACATTTTAGAGATCATTTTTTTCCCACCTTCCTCCCAAACTTGTTCTATTTCATTGTTTTTTTCCCTAAAACCGTGTTTTTTATCACTTCTATACATATCATATATTTGTCTATATCTTAGCCAACCATAATCAAAGTCCATCTGATGCTGCTCCTTCAATTTGAAGTCTTTACCATGTCTTGTTAATAAGTCTCTATACTTCAACCAATCTTGTCCTTTGTACCGTGATGTTGAATGCAAAACTTCTGCGGGTACAATCCACATAGGTATCTCTTCTGAAAAAAAGTTTTTATATCTTGTCCACGTATCCATTAGTGTTCTTCTCAAATAGTGATGTTTAAACATATTGTCCATTTTTGTTTTACCATAATACAAATATGCATGCCACCCAAATCTACAATCATGACCTTCCAGGGATAATAACTTTCTATCTTGTAACATAGTCCATGTCCCTACCCAGGTCAAACATATTGCATCATGGTATAACCTTAGGTTTGGTAATTGAAACCCTCCTCTTTCTTTAGCATCACACATTATTTTCATCTTAATTCTTGGTTTTTTCCCTCCCCACACAAACTTAGACAATTCCTTCTGCCAACATTTAAATGTTTTTACATCTTTCACAATTGGAATAGTTTGAAACAAAAACATTAATCGTGGTAACACGTTCATCTTAACCACCACAATTCTACCCAGCAATGACAAATTCAATACATTCCACTTTTTAATATCCTGCATAATTTGCAACCATAATTTTTCATAATTATGTTTATAAAGATCAATATTTTTCATTGTTAGGTTTACACCTAGATATTTTGTCTTTTTCACCACCTCACATTCTATAAGTTTTTGTAACTCATTTTGTTTCTTATTTGACATATTTTTGCACATTACTTTCGATTTGTTCTTATTTACATAAAATCCTGCTAAGTCACCAAACTCTTTTACTCTCTGTAACAAATATGGTAGTGTGGACAAGGGGTCTTCCACTATAAACATCACATCATCTGCAAAGGCCTATATTTAAAAGAAAAACCTTTAGTTGTTAAGCCTTTGATATCTTTGTCTTCCTTCACATTTAACAGTAGAACTTCTAAAATCCAAATAAATAGCAGCGGCGAAAGTGGGCATCCTTGTCTTGTTCCTTTTTCAACTTTAAAATCGTCTGTCTTTTCAGTATTAATTATTAAAGAGGATTTCTGCTCTTTATATATTGCTTTGATGAGGTTAAGCATATATTCACCAATCTCAAGATGTTCTAGAACTTCAAACATAAAATCCCAGTTTAAATTATCAAACGCTTTCTCCGCATCTAAAAAGAAAAAGCCCACTTCCTTTTCAGGGTGTTTGTTGTAGTATTCTATAGCATCCACTACTACTCTTAGATTATCCCTTATTTGTCAATTAGGTAAGAATCCTGCTTGTTCTGTTTGTATAGTCTCTTTAAGGTGCTCTTTTAGTCTATCCGCTATAATCTTAGCAAAAATCTTATAATCATTATTCAGTAAAGAGATCGGTCTGTAATTCTTAACATTAGTCAAATCTTGATTTTCTTTCGGGATCAATGAGATGGATGCATCTTTCCAGGTTTCTGGTACCTCACCAGTGACTCCTATATCGTTCATCAATAGCAGTAACACCGGTGAAACTGACTCCTGTAACGTTTTATAAAACTTCGCTGTAAATCCATCCGGTCCAGGTGCTTTTCCTAATTTTGAGTCTTTTATTGCATTTTTGATCTCTTGTAATGATACTGGATTGTTAAATAGTTCTTTAATTTTCTCTGTTGGTTTTAGTAACTTTAATGTTTGCAGGTATTCTTTAATCTTTCTTCTGTCTTTATTTTCCTTCTTAAAAAGTTTTGCATAGTATTTAAAAAATTCTCTTTTTATTCCTTTGTTATCTATTATCTCAATATTATCTCTTATCAGTTTAGTGATAAATTTATTTTCACGTTTTTTCTTTAATTGCCATGCTAAGTATTTTCTGGGTTTGTTTGCACCTTCAAATGCTTTTTGTTGAAGTTTTTTTAAGTTCCAGTACATCTCTTGGTTCAGAATAGCTTTTGCTTGGTCTTGTAGCATCCAGATTTCCTTTTGCAGTTTCTTTTTCCCTGGTTTATTCTTCAGTTCTTCTTCCTTTATTTTAATGGCTTGTAGAATATTTTCATATTGCTCTCTTTTCTTTTTATTATCTTTAGCATTTAGCGATATCAATAGTCCTCTCATCACTGCTTTATATGCATCCCATATGGTTTGAATTTTTACTTCTTTCTGCATGTTTAGTTGGAAGTATAAGTCTGTTTCTTCAAGTAATTTTTTAGTTATTTCTTGATTGTCTAGTAAGTCCTCGTTTATTCTCCATCTCTTTTGTTTTTTTACCTGCCCAGCTGTCCATAAACACGGATTATGATCTGAAATTATTCTGGGTAGAATTTCCACTTTTCTTGTCTTAAAGGTTAAATTAGTAGTCATCCAAATCATGTCAATTCTTGAATGTGAGTCATGTCTATTAGAATAAAAGGTAAAATCTTTTCCTTGTGGGTTAGCTTTCCTCCAAATATCTTCCAGCTTCTCTTGTTTTATCAGTTCAAATTTTTTTTTGGGAAGCTTCCCTAATGTCTCATCCTTTCTTTTAGAGCGCCTGTCTAATTTATTATCTACAGTTCCATTGAAGTCCCCTAACATCATAATTTGATCATAGTTTACATTGTCCAATTCCATTTGAAGTTCTTTAAAAAAAAATTCTTTGGCTCCATTCGGAGCATAAATGTTCACAATCAAAGTTTTCAGTCCTTGCAGTAAAATTTCAATAGCTAAATATCTTCCGTCTTTGTCTTTAAATATTACTTTAGGTTCCAAATCTTTTTTGACATATGTTACAACACCATTCTTTTTATTGCTTGCTAAAGAATAAAATTCTTCTCCCAATTTTTTCCTTATTAAATATTTGTGGTCTTGTTTTTTAAGGTGAGCTTCTTGTATACAAATTATATTACATTTTTGTTTTTCCAGCCAATGACCTACCATTCTACGTTTTTGGGGTGAATTTAGTCCATTTACATTCCATGTAAGTATTTTGTAATCCATCTTGATATATTCTTAAATATCTCCAAAGTCATCTTTATTCTCTCCCAGGAATGCGTAGATTTCTTCTGTACTTTTAATCACTACTCTGGAGTTGCCATAATAGAAGCTTAGTCCTTGCGGTATTTCCCAACGAAATCTGATTTTTTTCTCCTTTAGTTTATCCGTCAGACGCTTGAATTTTTTCCTTTCTTGCAGTATTGCTCTAGGCAATTCTTTCATTACTATAATTTTGTTTCCATCTATTACAAAAGGATCAGTAAAGCACTTCTTGTAGATTTGTTCTTTTGTTCTTTTCATTGTAAATTGGACAACCACATCTCTTGGTATGTTTTTGTCTCTTGCGTATGTAGAATTAACTCTATAAACAAGATCCATGTGTTCTTTAACAACTTCTTCCTGTTCTTGTAAAAAATCTGCTATTGCTTCTTGCATTCTTGTAAAAATGTCTTCACTCAATTTTTCCTCAATCCCTCGAAATCTCAAATGGTTTTGCATATCTTTATAATGCATCATCTTTTCCATCCTCTCATTCTCTCTCACTGTTCTTTTGTAAGTTTTTTCTCTGTTATAATAAAACCAAATAAAAATTTCTTTTTTTAAAAAAGGTCAACACTCATATGTGTAAGTAATGAACTGTACCTTTCCTGAATGAATTCTTGTGTGCATATCTTTTAGGAGTACACAAAATATTAGGATAGGGTCAGAATTGTATATGAAATATTTTCATCTTAGAAATCAAATAAGTGTCTGTATCACACATGTAATTTACTTATTGGCCTATCTTTCCTTCTATCTTTTCTTTCTATCTTTTCTTTCTATCTTTTCTTTCTATCTTTTCTTTCTATCTGTCTGTCTGTCTATCTATCTATCTATCTATCTATCTATCTATCTATTTAATTTATATATACCCCACTATTATCCCAGTGGGGATCCAAGGTGGCTTACATAATTTTCCTCTCCTCCATTTTGGTCTCCCAACAACCCTGTGAGATAGTTTAGGCTGAGTGTGTGTGATTGGCCTGAGGTCACCAAGCGAGCTTCCATGGCAGAGTTGGTATTTGAACCTGGGTCTCCCAGATCATAGTCTGGCATTCTAGCCTTTACACCATGATGGCTCTCACAGCTACTTGCACAGCTGGGCTAGCTAGGCAAGAGAAAAAGGGGGTTAATCCTGGCAGACTGGGACTTGAACATGGCCTTCCAGATCCAGGAGAGGGAGCCTGAATTCATACTGCTGAGCACAGAACTCTTCCCATATATACAACAGTGCTGTTTCTACAAATTAAATTCATGAATGTTGGACTGTCAGAAGCTATTGTTCTAAGAACTGTGAATACACGCATGCAAAATCTAAGCATAGAAGCTGAGTGTTTGAGTCTAAACTAAACTTCAGACTAAAAATACTAAATTTTGCAAAAATTGGACTTCAGTTAAAATGGATTTTCAGTTAAAACCAAAATAAATAGCAAAACCCAAATCTCTCCCACCCTTTAAGAGGTCTGCTGTTCCACCCCCCTCAAAAGTCTTGCCAAACAATAGGCCCTGCAGTGCCTCCTGAAAATCTACAAGGAGGGTCCCCCTGACCTCTTCAGCAAGCCCATTGCACAGAGCCAGAGCCACAGTGTAAAAGGCCTACTCCAGATGATGCCAGACAGGCCACTGTAAGTGGCGGGAAAACCAATGGATGGCTGCCAGAAAACCATAGCTGGCACACAGGGACATATGGAAGGAGATGATCCTTCAAATATGTGGGTCCCACTCATGTTGGGAAGGACTTTAATGGTCATAACCAGCATCTTGAATTGAACTTGGAAACAGACTGGCAGCCAATGTAGCTGTTTCAAAATGCTCAAAGTATGTTCCCAGCAACTAATCCCTGACAATAAATTGCCACATTCTGGTCCAGTTGAAATTTCCAGGTTGTCTTTAGGGGCAGCCCCTTGTAGAGTTTGTTGCAGTAATCTAACCATGAGGTTACAAGCAGTGTTCCCTCTAAGCTGAATTAGTGTGAGCTAGCTCACATTTTTTTTAGCCTCCAAATCACACATTTGTGTCTTAGCTTAGGAAGGATGGCTCCAGAGCAAATTAATTTATGCAGTAGCCAAATCACTTGCCCACAACTTTAATGACAGTAGCTCATAAAGTAGAAGTTTTGCTCACAAGACTCCACAGCTTAGAGGGAGCATTGGTTACAAGCAAGGATCAACATGGCCAGATTGACCTAATCTAGGGCACAAGAGAGTGGATGAATCAGATGTAGCTGACAGAAGCCACTCTTTGCTACTATGCATGCCTGCTTTTAAAAGAGCAAAGAAGGGTCCTTGAGCATCCCCAAGCTCTTAACCTGCTCTGAAAAAGCCAACCACTCCTTCTAAGACAAGTGGATTCGGTCCATCTAGAATATCAGCATTTCCCACCAGCATTACCTCTGTCTTGTTCAGATTCAGTGAAAGAACAGAACCTTGTGGCACACCATAAGACAAATCCCACCTAGTCTGTCCTGTCAGACAGATAAGAGTGAAACCACCTTAACACCAACTCCATATTCAAGCTGTAGGATAAGAATGGAGTGGTCAATTGTATCAAAGCCTACTGAGATGTCCAACAGTATCAACAGGGAAGATTGTCCCCTATGCAACTTAAAATGAAGATTGTCCACCAGTGCAACTGAGGTCATAATAGTACCAAACCCAGGCCTGAAATCAGATTGAAATGGATCAAGTGCAGATGTGTCACCCAGGAAGCACTGGAGCTGCTCCACCACCACATGCCTCTATGACCTTGCATAGGAAAGGTAAGTTGAAGACTGGGCTATAATTAGCCACCTCATCCATAGCCAATAAACGTTTTTTCCAGCAGAGATTTATTAAATACCTCCTTCAAAGGCCTAGGGAGAGCTCTCTTAATTAGGGAGGAATTGATAATTTACACTAATGTCTCCAATACCTTTTCCTGGCAAGATTTTAAAAACAAGGATAGGCATGGGTCCAGAGCACAGATGGTGGTCCTACAGTCCCAAAGACTCTGGTAGCATCCATAGTCAGGATCAGTCTGAAATTATCTATAGCAAAAAGACAAGCAAGCACTTACACCTCAGGTACTGTATCTGCTCTCAACTTGTCCTGCAAGTCAAAAGGGATGAGAGAGATTTTATCAGTAAAGAATCTTGCAAAAAAAAAATCACAACTGGGGGTCAGATTTTCATCACTGGCAGGGTCAGATTTAGACGTTATCAAGTCACGGACCATTTGAAACAACTTTGCTGGGCAAGAAACAGTGGTGGCAAGAAGAAAGTCTTTGCTGCCATTACCACTGCTTCATAGTCCTGCAACTGGGCTTTATCATGTGCTCTGTCTGATTTATCCTGGGTCATTGGCCAATGTTGTTCTTATCCATTAGGCCAATATTATTATTTTCATATTGCAGATGCAATGCAAAGTTGAGACTAAGGGACAGTGGCTTTTCTAAAGCTGCTTAATAAATCCATGGCAAGACTGAACTTGGCCTTTGCTGGTTTGCATCTCAGCTATGCTCTAGGTCAGGGGTCCTCAAACTACGGCCCGTGGGCCACATGCGGCCCGTCGAGGGCATTTTTCTGGCCCGCCAGGTGTGCCGCTGCCTGTCCTCCAATTCCCAGCAGCACACAAAGCAGTGGAAAAATTGCGGCCGACTCGTCCCGGGCCACATGACAAAGCCCGGCCCCCCTGCTTCCAGTCAGCCAGGAGGAGGCAAAAGGAAGACTGGAATAGGGTAAGTGTGGGGTGGCAGGCGCTCCGGCTGGCCCCAAGTCTCCTAGCCGGCTGAGAGGCCTCTCAGCCGGCTAGGAGACCTGCACCAGTCCCAAGAGCTGGGCGGGGGTCTTTTTCGAGGCTTTTTGTGCTGTTGGGAATCGGAGGGGGAGAGAGAAAGAGAGAGAGGTTTCTCTTTCCCATCATGATGCCTGCAGTAGTGGAGTTTCGGGGAGAAGCAGCTGGGGGCTTGCTGCCTTAAAAAGTTTGTGAGGATGCCAAGTTCTTTGTTTCTTCGGAGAGGGAAAGAAAACAGCCCCGTCAAGGGTGCCTTTTTAACTTTACTTGTTCTTCATTTTAAATATTGTATTTGTTCCCATTTTGTTTTTTTTACTTCAAAATAAGATATGTGCAGTGTGCATAGGAATTTGTTCATAGTTTTTTAAAAAAACTATAGTCCGGCCCTCCAACAGTCTGAGGGACAGTGAACTGGCCCCCTGTTTAAAAAGTCTGAGGACCCCTGCTCTAGGTATTTCTAGATATCTTTGTAATTCTTAATGTTTATCTTTATGTATCACTAGTCATTAGTTGTGTTTCCTTCAACAAGTATTATTTTTTTCTTTATCGCATTCTTGTACTGTGTAAATTACAGTGCTGTAACTTAAGTTAGCAAGGTGAAATTTGCCAGAGTTGGGAATCTGGATCCATCTGTTCATAGTGAGAAAAACCACTGAAGTGACTACTGTAGGCAGAAATGTTAGCAGCTTCTCAGCATATCACCTTCAGTTTTATCAAGTCCAGAAAACAGCTCTTCTGTTTTCTGTTTCAGTCTGTGATGATATTATGATACTCTTAAGTATGTGCCGATAAATGTAATTAAATTTGCATAGCACAGTACCCCAGGCAGATAATCTCTGGAAGACTGAATTATTAAGACTCTTTCTGTATGGCGGCATTGTCCTCATCTGTGAAACGAACCTTTAGTTTTGCAATCTTTTGAAAAGATTAGAGCAAGGAGCTGAATTTCACCTCTTCAGAATAATCTAAGTCTGGAAAAAAGATTACTCTTAGAACGCTTTCCAGGAAAAGGGAAGCCAATCAGGAATGGTATTTCTTTTGTTTTCATATATTAAACATTTTTAAATGACAGATTTATAAGACTCCAGTGTTAATGTCAATTAACTGTCAGAGATGGGGGAATAAAGTTTTCATATTCAGGTGTTTTCCCTCTCATTGTTCTAGTAAATCTGCCTTCACATTGCATTTAGTTTTGCCCTGAATAAATTGTCTGCTAATTGTTTCTATAGTAGAAAGATTCCAACAATAAAATATGTTTCTACTCAAATAAAGTAATTTATATCAGTTGAACAATATCGTGGGCTTGCTCCAGTAGCAACAAACACAAAAGTCTTTTGGTATGGTAACAACTCAATGAGGTGTGCATTGTTTTATTGACACAGCAGTTCATCACATCTTTTCATTCCATTCCCCTAAAAGGAAGAGGAAGGGCCTTTTTGCAATATTTGACCTTGGGTATTTTCTCATTATTATAAACACTGTTGTGGACTTGCTGGCATATGACTCTAAAAGTAGATTTGAGTTCCATGTAATTTAAGAACCAGTTTAGACAATCTCTCATGTGAACACCTTGGGATCATGCAATAATCATGCAGGATTATTGTTAGCAGGTGTCATTTCGTAGAAAAAGAGGTGCAGGAGCTCATTAGCATAACTCATTAGCATAACTCATTTGCATATCATATACCACCTGACATCACTGGAAGTATGTCAGAAGGCGAGAGAGAGAGAGGGAGAGAAAGAGAGAGAGAGAGAAAGAAAGAAAGAAAGAAAGAAAGAAAGAGCTGGCAGAGAGGGGACCACTACTAATCCAAGCCTCAGAAATACCACTATTCTGGGAGGATAGCTTCAGTGGTGGCTGAAGCCTTCAGAAGGCTGGTCGGAGGAACAAGCACCTTTCCAGGGAACTGGGTCATTTTGCTGCAGCCATGACACAAGCAGGCATTCCCCAATGGGAGGGGGGGGGGCTGATGGCAACTCCTGGAGCTGAGCTCCCCCGAGCTCCTACTCGAAATGACCCCTGATTGTTAGCCTGAAAGCCAGATGGTGCTCTTATAGGGGCCTCCCACTTCTTGTTAACCAGTGCCTCTGTATTGGGTTAAGTAGTCACTATAATTTGTGTGATCACAGTGGCACTTTTTTTTTTAGTTATCACATTCAAGCATAATTAGAGTAGATCTCTATATCTGTTTCCAAATTCATTAGCACTGATTTATATATATGTTTTGAGTGTTGTCTGGCTATGAGCCCTGCAGCAACCATGCACATTCGTCATTTTGGAACAACATATCTATATATCTAATAGCCAAGGCACCCCCTGCGTGTGGATATCTAAATCTGCACATTGGGGGCACCCAGGTGGCAGAGAGATTTTCCTGCACACTTGGAGGACTCTCCAGGTGTGCAGAAAAATCCTAAAACTTAAAAAAACTATACTGGGGATATTTAAATTCCCCCAAAAGTAAAAGAGCATTCCATGCGCATGTGCAGAGAATGCTTTGGGAACTCTGTGGTGGCCCAGTGGCTAAGAACCACTCAGGCCTCACCGCCGGTGTCCATGGGGAGGAGATCAGTGAGCCCAGTGGCTGAGAGCTGCTCAGGCCTCGCCGCCAGTGCTCATGGGGGGGGAGATCGGTGGGCCCGGTGGCTGAGAGTTGCTCAGGCCTTGCCGCTGGTGCCCATGGGGGGGAGATTGGTGGGCCTGGGCCCTACTGTTGGTGCCCATGAAAGGGAGATCAGTGGGCCCAGGCCTCACCATTGATGGCTGTGGGTGGGGGGGAGGATTGGTGGGGCTGGGGCTTACTGTCAGTGCCAGGGGGTGGGGAAGAAGGCTCACCTGTGGGTGCTTCCTCCTCCTCAACGTGGAGCTTCTTCTCCCCCCCGCGAGTATCGCAGGTCCTCCTGCTTGTCACATATCTAATTCTGAAATGGGCCACAGAGTATGAATCAATAGATCCTCAAACTGGAGGTAGGGACTGATGGGGGGATTTCTCTACAAATTTGAAGGAAGTCCCAGATTTGCAGAAAAATTTGAAATCTGAAAAGTAAAACAACATCACACCTCAGGAGAATTAAATTCTCCCGAATAATAGAGTCAATGACTAGCTTTTAAAAAAGAATTCCTCAGTGGCCTTTGTTTTGGCCTCCAAGTGCACCTCCAGGACTTTGCTTTATAGAAATAAAGGCTTAGAAGGCTCAGCACTATTATTGTAGTTGCCTGGCAATCTCCAAAATGGCCAGTGGTACTACATCTTTTGGGCCAGGGACAACCCTAGTGGGGCTTGGAGGAAAGGGATGTTCAGAGAGATGGTTTGCTGTTGCTGCCTCTGCATCACAGCCTTGGTATTCCTTTGAGGTCTCCCATCCAAGTACTTGCTAGGGTTGGCCCTGCTCAGCTTCCGAGATCTGAGGAGATTGGACTTGCCTGGGCTATCCAGGTCAGGGCCTCATAGAGAGTTCTTGCGCAAAATAAGTGCACATACATAATGTTTTTAGGTACAGACATCTTCCTTTGATGCTATCCACACAACACAGTGCTGTCTGGGGCACGTATGGCGAAAGGTGGTCCCTTAGATATGTCAGTCCCAGGCCACCTAAGGCTTTATGGGTTTAAAAAGTCGATGGTTCTTTTGTGAATGAAGGGATACTTGTCAGTTAAGGACGTGTGGCTATACTTTCTGGGGCTCAGCACAGTAGTATCTGCAACCCATAATGTGCTCTACTAACAGTTCAGTGGTGGTGTTCAAATGGTCCTCTTTTATTGCACAAAAATGTAAAATGGACTATAGTGGCCCAGTGCTACTTTTGCTACATATAATCAGGACTGATAATGCAAGGGGTGAGGAGTCTTATGTACCATGGAACGCCTTAGTAACTTCTATTAGTGGTTCTTCTTCGGTATTTTCAGCTATATAGTCTCAGCAGCTGATTCTACAAATATCAGTATATTTGAGCTCATTAAAGATAAAAGGAAATGTTCACTAGAATGCAGTCTTAATGCAAACTAATGCTATTATATTTTTATGTATAAAGTTTCTCAGTCACAGTCAAGTATGTCACTTCTGCTATATATTATTTTGGAGATTTAGAATTTGGAATAGGAGAGTGTGTACAGCAGGGAAGAAAAGGAACACCTTGGGTGACACAGAACACGTCAAATGCTGCTGGTGGAGAATTCCATAAATGTTTAGGATTCCTATAAATTACTTTAAATTCTTGGACTATAAAGTTTAAAGGAGTGACATTATAAGTTCTTAAATCACCATTGACATGGCATTATTATTATTAAATTATTAAATTTATAAACTGCCCTCTCCCAGAGGGCATACTGTGATCTTACATTTTTCAGTTGCTACAGTAGTCAAACTGTCTTCAGTTTTTCTGTGTATACATGTTCAGTCCACAGTTCTGACAGAATATGAGCATTCATAGAGAATTTTTTAAATGGAGGAGTGTGTAGAGAGACTGAGGCTGCATATTTTTATCTCAAATATCTTCTTCTAAGAACAGTTAAAATATAACCTACCTAACCACAAGAATTATGTACTCTGACATTTACAGTCCCAGGCTATGCACAGGTTGCCATAAATTGGATGGCACTTAACACACACAGGCTATGCACATCTGCATAAAGGTGGATAATATTCTGGAGCTTGTCACATCATCCTGGCCTAAACAATGACTTGGGATTTCTTTATCTATATACTATTAGCCACCCATGGCCGCAGTCTGCTGGTATCTAAGTACATGGATCAAGGCCACATGGAGGCTAAAGAGACTTTTCTGTACACTTTGGGCACTCCCCAGGTGTGCAGAAAAATCTAAAAAAAATACACTGGAGGTTTAAATCCCTGCAAGTTAAATTAAATTACCTTTGGTGGTGGTGGCACTAGGGCCTGTGGCAGCAGCTATGCAACCCAAGGCTCTGCACTGGGTCCGGAAGCCTCCACGCTGCCCAGGAGACACACCAGACATGCCGTCACAGCCTGGGAGATATGTCAGGCATGTGACCACCATAGCCCAGGAGATGTGCCAAGCATGCTGCTGCTAGTGGAACAGCCTAGGAGTCACACTGGACCCACAGGTGGTGGAGGCATACACCTAGGAGTCAGCTAGGTGCAGGATTGGTGAGAAAGTGGGGGGAGGGAACCCCCATGAGTATTGCAGACCTATATTGGTTCACTATAACTTCAAGTACCTCACCAGAACCCACTTTTTAGGCATGTTAATTTTCTTATTCTTCAGACTGCTTTCTCCTTGATTAGTTATTGCTTGTCCTACTTCCTTACACTTTGTTTACATGGAACCCTGTGAATCTAGAACCTCTGACCTCTCACATCATCCATTATGTGTAACAACCAAAACTGTTCCTTACATGGGAAATAGACATTAAAGATTTATGTTAAGGTTCATGCCAGTCCCTTCTCTCTTCTGACTCCTTTCCTCCTCCTCCTATGACTTTCTTTCTACAAGTATCTGAAATATTTTACTTCCAGTGAGCATCTGAAGAAGTGAGTTTACAAGAATTTATGCTAGAATAAATGTTAGTCTTTATGGTGCTCCTGGGATGTAGTGATGGCCACTAGCTTTACTGGATTTAAAAAGAGGTTTAGATAAATGCATGGAGAATAGGTTCATCAACAGCCATCAGTATCTAGTCAGACACTGTGGGAAACAGGTTTCTGGACTACATGGATCATTAGTCTGATCTGGCGTAGTAGTTCTGGTCTCAGAGTTTCTCCTCTAAATCTGTGAACGTTTCACATATTTAGACAGACAGAAGGCTGTGAGTGTAAACTTCTTTTGGGTAAAATATTTTTCTATGTTTTCAAAAATGTACATCTGCTCTTCATATTTTGATTTTACTCAGTAGATTTCTGTTATACCTTCTGCTGGTTAATTGTGCTATACATATCAACTTGCCTTTTAAATGCAAATCTCAGTGGGAAACCATACAGATTAGATTAATGTCTGTGATCAGACTTAGCACTAAGAAGTAGGACTTCCTGCCAACAAGCTGAAAAGAAGATAAGGACAATGCAGAGGTTGGAAAGTTGAAACATTACCATTTTATTGCAAGAGGCTGTATTCAGTAGCTGAATGCAATATTACAAAGAAAGTAATACTCAGTGCTGCATGGTGGCAGCAAAATTGTATTTACAACATTCAGTGTCTTTGATATGAAATAGATAAGCCTATTGAAGAAGCTTTCAGGAATATTATTTATTTACATTTTTGAATCACCTAATACCCACAACTGTGGAGCTCTAGGTGATGTACAGAGTGAAAACAATAAAAACCATTTTCAATACATATAATTCATTAATTAAAGTTGAGGCAAAAATTTAAGGTTCCCTTGCATCTCTGGCCTGTAGGTGCCTCATGGTATGGGAGGGGGAGAAACTAAATCCTTCAGGGGACAGAGATCTGGGAAGGGTGCCAGCCATGATGTAAGCTGTTGCTGTCCTCAACCAAAGGCCTGGCAGAACACCTCAGCCTTACAGGCCCTGCACAATTATACAGGATCCCACAGGGCCCTGATGTTATTTGGCAGAGAGTTCCACCAGGTCGGGGCCAGGGCTGAGAAGGCCCTAGCCCTGTTTGAGGAGAACCAGATGTCTCTAGGGCTGGGGACCACTGGCAAGTTGTTCTGCGCAAAGCATAACACTTTCCTGGCAGTATACCGCAGGAGGTCCGGCAGATATGTTGGTCCCTGACCACTCAAGGCCTTAAAGGTCAAAAACAAAACCTTGAACTTGGCTTGGTGCTTCATTGGAAGCCAGTGCAGTTGGCGCAGCACAGGTCGAATATGTGCAGTCAGTGGTGTTCCTGTCAGAACTTGTTTCGCCGCATTCTGGATCTGTTGGAGCTTCCAGGTCAGTCTCAAGAGCAGGCCAGCGTAAGGTGAGTTACAGTAGTCTAGCCTGGAGGTGACTATCATATGTATTACTGTGGCTAAGTTGTAGTGCAACAAGAAAGGGGCCAGCTGCCAGGCCTGGCATAGATGGAAAAATGCCAGCCTAGCTGTATGTGTTACCTGGGCCTCTAAGCAAACCTTCAAAGGAAAGCTATTGCAATGCAGTAATAATACCATGTTATTGCCAGTCAGGAGAGCATAGTTTTGAGTCAGGTTTGTATATTAAAACTGGAACATTCAGTCATTTATTTCGACTGGCACCAATTAGATCTCCATTCCCCCCCCCCCCATGCTTGGATGCCAAGCAGCTGTTTTGTGGGTGCAATAACAACTCCTCCAATGTGGTAGTTTTTCCATCTTCAAAGGAGGGGAGATTTTGTTTGTTCTCTTCCCCAACCTCCTCTTCCCTGCTGCAGACTTCTCTATTTGCTCCCCACTCTATTCCTGGAGTCCCCTGACCCACAGAAGGACAATTGAAGGGACAAAAAAGAAATCTGTGATGGGGAGGCAGGGACATTGCTTAGTGCAACTCTTTTCACACTGCTAAAGATTCAAGCTTCAATCTCAAACCAGCACATGCTGCTATTAATAAAAGGATGCACATGAAAATAAAGCCCATCAGAAAAGGATCATAGTCATACTTTTTTTCATCATGTATGCTTTCATGTGCCTAAGTAGTTAACCACCATTAGTTTAACAATTAGTTTAGTGAGCATTTGTGCTCATCATCATTTTAAAGTTAATTGTCCTTTTTAATGCACAATTTTATGATATATCCTTGTTATGAGGTATTTCATGTAGGAAGAGAGGTGAGTTAATGACTTTAGAAGATTTATTTAAACATGGGAATTCTTATTTTACAGTGAACTATCAGAATTAGGAGATGAACTCTTTTCCAGCATGTTCAATTCAGATACAATGTATGGGTTTTATTAAAGAAATATGGTGAGCTAGGCAAAAACCAAACTGTGAGCAAGTTGTAAGCAATAAAGTATCACCCTCATATGTATCAGCCCAATATACTCAATACTGATAGAATTAGATCACTCAATCCCTGTGTTTAAGGAAAAATGGAGAAAGGATTTAGGTCAAAATATTTTAGATTCTGGATGAGAGTAGATATGGAGTAATATTTTCCCCAGACTAATCTCTGTAGATTTAAGGGAGAACTTCCTTAAGATCCAGTATCAATCTTATTAGATGCTTCATATAATACAGTTGATGTATGACACAAATAATGATGAATGCTGAAAGTGTCACGGTAATAAAACAGGCTTTAAACTTAACTTTTGGACTTGTCCTAAAATCCAGATGCTTTCATCTAATATTTTAGACCAGACGCTTGAAACCACAAGTTACAGATTGCTGATAGATCCTGTGGTTATATTGGTATGTTATATGAGAGCTATGGTGATGGAAAAAGATTTAGAACTGATTGAAAATTTGTTTGATGACAGCTAAACTTTGTATTGTAGCAAACTGGAGGGATGAAAATGCACCACCCACGGCAGCCCAAGGATTTTTGGCACCTATGTATGTAAACCCCCCCCCCCCCAATACTGAAGCTTCTTTCACCATCAGTCCCAGACCCAGCAAGAAAGGAAGGCCCTGCCCATCACCTAGGTGCATTGCTGTGTCTCCATGTCTTCTGATCCCAACCTGGACACATCAGTGAAAGAAAGCCCCATCCACCACCCAAGTGCACTGGTGCGGTGTTGCCCAATGCAGTTGCTCATGGGACACTGTGTGAGGGCTGGCTTGGGACAACTCTGGCTGTGCGTCAAACTGACCCCTACACAGTTGCCTTGGTGTGCCTTGGGAACAGGCTTACTCTACAACTAGCAAGCTCAGGATGGTTTTATAGAATGTCTAAATTGTATCTAATGATCAAACTGATATATTTTATACAAGCTCAGAGTACATTATACTTAGAGGTGAAGAAATTTAACAAATGTTGGTTTATAGTTGCAACCCAGATATACGTAGTAAATTTGAAATGAAGCATATTCTCGCTTCCCATCTGCACTTGTTCTAGATGCTTTTCCTGTACTTTCTATGGAACTTTGTTTGTTTAAACATACTTTTTAAGGTTGTTCTCCGTTGAGGTCCCTAAAGCAGTTTACAACAAGTTTGCAAATTAACCCCCCCCCCCCCCCCGAAATCTGGCTGGTCCAACTTGGGTAAACTGATTTTCGTAGGTCCTAGGCTCTGATCCTTGGATGAAGAGCCAACACCACATATAAGAGCACAATCCAGTTAAGTCTTGTGTACCTCTAAAATCCATATTCACAAATGATTAGGTACTTGCTTAACTGTCCAATGGAAACTGAAACTACCTTACACTGAGTCAAATGGCTGGTCTGTCAAAGTCAGTATCTTCTGTTCTGACTGGTACTGAATCTCTTGGTTCTCAGGTCTTTAACATAATCTTGTATACCATTTTTCTAGCTAGATATGCTGTGGATTAAATTTGGGACCTTCTAAATGCAGAGGAGAAGTTCTACTATGAGCTAGTGCTCCTCTTTGTCTGATTATAGCCATTGTTTCTAAATCTAGTCTGAAAAGCAACCAGAACTGAAGAATGTAACATTCTTTTTTCTTTTTTTTTTACTCCCTTGTTACTTTGTAGAGGTATTTCCCCCCCTCTGGATCAGTGATCTGGGTTAGATGTGTGCTTCCTCACTACAGCTAATTCAGAATGGAATTTAAACTTTTTTTAAAACTGTAGTTCTTAATGGATATTTGATCAAGAATTATAGGGAACCAGGATTTATCTTCTTTGTTATTATTTATGTAGAGATGTAACATTTCCAGAAACGTTGAAACTATGTAGGGCTGCCAGGTTCCTTGGGGGGGGGGGGGTGTTTCCCTGCCAAAACAGCCCCCAATCCGCTGGTCTGGATCAGGCCGGCAAGGGGAACCCCACCCCCAAAGTGCCCAGTTTGGGCTGACATCGTGCCGGGCACGTCATCGGCTGACGTGCTATCAATCAGCCTAAAAACTCTATTGGTTATTTGGCAACCCTAAAAATATGAGGAGGAAGGAGTTGGATAGTAAAGAATTGGGGGGAGATGGGGATGGAAATCTATGCAATACTTACTTTCCAAACAAAACCTAAACTTTCTACTGTTTTAACAGCATCAAATGAATAGTTTAGAATTTAGTGCATAAAATTGTTCTATTTGCAGTATTTATCAAAATGTAAAAGTATACATGCCTTCGTTTTCTACAGTGAAAGCTGTGAATAACCCAATACTAGAGAGTGCTGCAAACTGTTAGCAAGTATAACAAAGTTTGAGTCCAGTGGCACTTTTATGACCAACATTTATTCAAGGTATAAGCTTTTGTGTGCAAGCACACTTCTTCAGATACAGTGAAACAGAATTTCCTCAAATATTACATATAGGTAAGGGGATAGTTGCCAGAAAGAGCTAACTAGAATCAAGAGGCATAAGTAACTTAGCATGTGTAGATGCACACTCCTTCAGATACACTGAAACAGATTTCCTCAAATATTACATATAGGTAAGGGGATAGTTGCCAGAAAGAGCTAATTAGAATCAAGAGGCATAAGTAACTGAGCAATAAACCCCAGGGCTTAACAGAGATATCAGCTTCTTATCTCACTACACATGCTAACTCACTGAATTTATTGCTCAGTTACTTATGCATCTTGACTCTGATTAGCTTTTCCTGGCAACCAAACTCCCATATAACATTTGAGGGTATCTGAAGGAGTATGCACCAACTCTTCCAGGTTGCCACTTCTCTAATCTCAGAAGGCAGGCAGTGGAGGCTGGGCCTCCAAAGATGACTATAGTGGTCAAGTAGGTTCATAAGGGAGTAGGCAGTCATGATGGGCTCCCGTATCTCCCCAACTGTCTGACAGATTTCCCCCCGCCAAAACTTCAGTTCACCTCAGTGACTGAGTTGCCCTACACTAGTATGTATATCTTACTTGAAACTGTCCCACCCTTTGTTTAGATATTTAAACTTTAGATCCAGTACAAGAACTTGAGGGAAAGACAGGAGCTGTCCTGTTTTATAAACCCTTATGAATTGGCATTTGAGGCAAAGTAACTTTCAAAATAGAAATAGTATTTTAATAAACAGGCAGAGAATATATATTTATAGGGGCAGTCAAGGTTTTGAGGTTGCTGAGGTAAAAAACTTTCAATATATACAGAGTTGAATTCTTAGAACATTCAAGAGAGTGGATTTGTAGTTTTGTTTCAAGGTTTTCTAGTATTTTCTTTGACAGATGCTTTGTTTAATATATTTAAGCACTAACATAGTTCTTATTAATGTTTCTTCTTGAGGATAGTGTTTGCTTAAAGTTTCTAGGTTTCTTCTTTCAGAGTTCTAGGTTTTCTTTTAGATATTACAGCTTTTCACTAACTCCTGGGATATCTAAGCTTCTCCCCTTTATCATAGACCAGGGTTCTCTTCACAACCCCTTTCACTGGCAGCAAGTTATTCTCCTTGTCCCTAAGAAGCAATAACTCCTTTTACTATTTGGCTTGTATGGGAGTTCGCTCTAACTACCCAGACCTTCTGCCAAATCCTTCTCCAGTGTTTGTATAAGGCTATTCTGTAGCTTTCCTGAGAATCTAAATTCTCCGTCAGAGCAATTCTCATATATTTAAGACAATGGGGTTTCACTTCTTCTCTCTATAAAAGTACTTTTCTGACTATTGCCTGTCAAAAAACGCTGACTCACAAATGTCTCTTCCCTCAGAAGCCAAACCCTTTGACTACTGATCCGGACATTAGATTTCAAACAAAGACCAAAAGGCCAAAGACCTCTTTTCCCTCCAGATCAGCTGTTTTATTTCCTCTCTCAGCTGATGTTGGCCAATCAGAGAGTGAGCAGAGCAGCCACTCACGTAAGTCCTTCTCTCCAGGGAAGATTAACTCATGAACTCCCTGACTCTCTGACACAAGCAGCATTTTTAAAAGCCTGCTTTATTGTGCAGTCCATCACAGCAGTCCTTCAGGTATGTTGGTCCCAAACCATAAATGACTTTAATTGACAGCACTAGCAACTTAAATTGTAACCAGAAACAAACTAGAAGCCAAGACTGTAGTGATATGCAATATGGTCCAGCTGGCTAACCACTTCAAGCAGGTAAAAGGCAGTCCTAGACTCAGCTGCCACCTGCTTATGCATCAGGAGACCTGAGTCCAAGACCACTCCCAGACTACATACCTTTTTTGTCAGGTGACACCTCAAATCCTTGGTCAGAACTTCTGCTCACCAATAGTACTTCCATCTTGTCAGGATTCAGTTTATTAGCTTGGATCCACTCCAGAATGGCCTCCAAGTACTGGTTTAGGGTTTCTACAGCCTCCCTGGGTCAGGCAGAAGTGTGAGACAGACCTGAGTGTCAGCCACATATTGTTGATATCTTTGGATATACCTCATCCGTCAGTTTCATGTAGATTTTAAAAAATATATAAGGGACAAGATGGAACCTTGTGGGATGCTGCAGGCCAGAGGCCAACAGGCTGAGCAGCAGTCCTCCAGCACCACCTTCTGAAATCCCCCCTTCCAAGTAGGATTAGAACCACCACAAAATGGTTCTTCCAAAACCAAGCCCAGACAGGTGGTCCAGAAAGATACCATGATCAATGATATTTAAAGCCATTGAGAGGTCTGGGAGAATCTACAGTCACACTCCCTCTGTCCATCTCCTGGCGCAGATCATCCAACAGGGTGATGAAGGCTGTTTCTGTCCCTTAACCAGGCCTAAAAACAGATTGGAAAGGATGTAAACAGTTCGCCTCATCCATGAAAGCTTGCAGTTACCCTGTACGTTTGGAGCCTTTCCCTGAAACCCCCTCCCCTCCAGCCACTTTTTAAGCTGCCGCCAAATTTCGGCAGCAATTCAGCAGTGGGCCGAATCAGATCAGAGAATCTGATTCGGCCTATGGCTGCCCTAGTGCCCACCCCTGGGTTGGCGGAGTGCCACTCCGCCTCACTCTGGCCCAAAATGACCCCTGGGTGTAACTCCCCCCTCCCTCAAGGAGGCATTAACTACCTCTCAAACCCAGTAAACCAGCTCTCGCCCCTGCCAGATTTAATTAGGTTTTATGTGTGTGTGTGCCACAGGGACCTGATAGAGGTGTGACAGATTTCACACCCCAATGCTGATTGGTCAGTTTCGCGCTCCTCTGAGGTCTGCACTCTAGGCTGCTTCCTAGTTGGTCTAATGGTAGCACCGGCCCAGCTCTTAGAGCCACCAGAAAGCCGCTTGGGTCTCCAGGGCAGATAATTTAAATAGATCCCCCACCCCTGCAGAGTCCATGAGGGGAATAGTTTGGGGTCCCCATTGTCTTCTCTTTCTCAAATGAAAAAGCTGCTTGTGAATTTTATTTTGTGCTTTAAAAATTATTGGGAGGGAGGAGAGGGTTTAGTAGCTACTCTTTGTGTGCTTTTTCTCTATTCAGAGAATGTTGGCAGCTATGGGCAACCCTTCTCCCCCCAAACAAAACAAAAATACAAACAATTTTTTTATAAAACCCACATACCTATTTGGAGTAAAGAATCATGAAACACTGTGTGATGTGTGGTACCAAGTCTTAGTTCTCCCTAGCTGAATGAAAGACAGTTTCCATTCAAGCTCCTGCTGCATAGTGATGTGGCTTCATTTTTTAGTTTATACTGGAGTTTATATTTGTAAATTATTTAACTGTTTTATGTCCTATTTGAGTGAACACTTTCTTTTTTGTAGCTATACTAAGGGTTTTAATTTTAAATGAAAGACTGCAACTGCTCAAAAAATATTTTCCAATAATTTTATGGCTGTAGACTTTCTCAGCATATAAACACATCACAAACCTAACAATGGATTTAATCTAGTACAGAAAGAGGTTTTTTAAAATGTGAAAGCAAGAAGATGGGAGATGAATGAATCACATTTGCTCCCACTTTTACATTCAAGAAAAAATTATCATGGAATCTTGTGATTACTTGTGTGGGTGTGTGTATACTGAAAACTCATGAACTTTTAAACATTTTAAAAAGAATTTTGTAGAAAAGGTTCTGGAACTCCATTCCAGCATGTTCCCCCAGAAAAAAAGTCCTGTGTCTACTAGATAAATATATAAAACATCATTTATACACCACCTTTCCCCCCAATAGGGACTAAAAGCAGCTTAGATCATTCTCCTCTCTTCTGTTTTGCCCTCATAACAACCCTTTGAGATGCCTGAGGCTACGAGTGTGTGGCTGGCCTAAGGCTACCTAGCAAGGTTCCATGGTAGTGTGGGGACTTGAACCTGGTCTCCCAGATCTTAATTTGACACTCTGACCATTATGCAGCCATGTCTGTCGAGTGCACCTCCAAGAAACAATGCAGTAAGTAGCATTGTTTTAAAATATTTATATATTATACTGTGTGAAACATTGCAATTCAGTTTCTTTACATGCACATAAATCATATTATTCCATCATTTGCTTTTGCAACATTTCACTTCAGGGAAGATAATTTTCTGCTTTCTGTGTTCTTAATTAAGTCTGTCAGTTGATTAAATCAATACCTGCTAGTCCATTCCATGGCTGAGAAATGGTTTAATTAGGCAAGCTTTACTCAAACTGGGACTGTTAAATAGAACATAATATTGTAATATATTAATATGCACAATGGAATTGAGATCAGGATAAGTCCCCCTGTCAGCTACAAATCTTAGGTACATTGTGAAGTTCAGGGACAGATAAAATGGTGCACCAATTCAGGGAATTAATTCACTAGCTGAAAACACTTTTAGATAGAAATGTTTGAACTGCTAGTCCATGGTTGTTTGGGAAGCTGATTCCTAGGTGTATGTTTCTCCCTTTTGTGTTCACTGTTGAGAAATCACATTACTGAGCGCTGCCAGTATAGTTTAGGGATAGAAAATTTTCCTGTGATTTTTCCCCTTTGTATTATTAATATTTCAGTGTGCCCCAAAAGACCATTGCAACCACCAGTTTTGTTCTTTATTTTATTAGACTTGATTAATCTGGTTTGATTCACTGTAGGAAGCACATTTGCTTGTTCCAAAGCACATTTGCTTGTGCAAAATCCATCAAAGCTAACATCTGAGATGTTCCAGTTCCCATCCTCAATAGTACAACCAAATCAGTATTTTTTAATATGTAACTGTAAAACTAATGTGAAAAGTTGTTATTTTAAAAATGAAACCTTTATCTGGTTGTAAATATTAAGATTATACCAGCAAGGATGAGTAAAAAAACATGATTTAAATCTAATCTGAGTAGTGATTTAGATCATGATTTAAATTGATTTGATTTAAATCAAATCCACCCTGCTCAAGGACCTTTAGAAAAATCTGCTGTCTGTTAGCTGAGTGAGGAAACTAATTATCATGAAATTGTGCAACAGAAAGGAAAGAACTAATCCCCCTGTAAGTCATGTCAGTCAGACTAGTACCTTAACAGAGCCATAGCTCTGTTAATTTGATTCTAAAGTCATATACATCTCAGCCATGTTATGATCCAACAACTATTGTTACAGATAAGTATATGTATCTACTGTGACAACAAAAGGTTGTGAGTTTTTGGTGTATCTTTTAAAACAATATGAAAAGCAACATGCTCTTAAAGCTGCTTCACATGCTACACTTTATATCAAGAAAAGTCCAGGTTAGACAGAATGTATACCTTTAAGGACAAACTGAAGACAAATCCTGCTTTCCTGTGTGAACACACGTTTTATAAACACTTTACATTTCTAACAGTGCAATCCTGAGAAGTGTTACACTCTTCAATTGAAATCAGTGGGTTTAGAAGAATGTAACCCTGTATGTGTGTCCTTAGAAATCTTAGGTGTACAATACTAAACAATGTGTGAAGACCTTTTTCTCAGTTCTGTTTTTAGGTGTAAATTGTCTCCCTTAACAAGATGAAGCAGCACAAACATATTTAAAGGGCACATCCAGAGATTCTGACAGGCTCTGATGTTGTTTTTTTAAATCCTATGAGATAATTGTTTTCCATTAGGAATATTTATATTTGCTCATTTTATTTGTGTTCTGAGTGTAATCAGTAACAAAAGGAACCAAAGATAGATTCAGGTGGGCAACTGTGTAGGTCTGAAGCAGTAGAACAAATTTTGAGTCTACTGGACTCAAAAAAGGGACAAAAGTTCTTAACTTTCTCTTTTGTTTTTACAGGAAATATTGATAGCTAGCTTCTAAGGAAACTGGAATTATGCTTGCAATTTATAAACATAGAACTGACATGGGAACTCTGTCTAAAAATGTAGTCTGATTTCATTATAATCTCTTGACAGATTAGGATCTGGAAGTGTTGCCTAAAGCACTAAATTTTAATGTATGTGATAATTATGCAGGAGCTTCTGTTTGTACTTCTGTATATGTGTTGTGGTTATAATCAAAGTAAGTCATGAGGGTTCCCCCCCCCCCCCCAAAAAAGTTGAGCATTTATGGATGACTCACCCCACCCCGGTTTGGCAGTTTTCCATTCTCCTTTCATTTTTATCTTTGATGGTTTCATATGTCAGTTTCTATGTCTCCTGGGCTGCTAGTCCTTTCCTTTTATCACTGGTGAAACTGATGATCCAGCTGGCACATCACATCTTGGTAATTCACTTCTTTGGCTGCAAACATTTCTGTTTTTTTGATAGCCTTTGCTCACTTCTTCAGCGTACTTTTTGGAGAACTTACTCAGGGAGCTTTTATGGGGGCTTGTCACCAGACCCTAGCTTTCCTAATTTAACATGGAATCCACTGTTTAATTAGTAGACAAGGCTGCTAGTGAAGGGGTTTATTCTTGGGAAAATGTACAAGGACCAAACCATAACTGAAAAGTCAGGTGCAGCCACAAGCCTACAAAAGCTGGGAAGACATGTTCTGTGATGTACTCCTATCTGGGGCTGCATCAAAAGGGCACCTTTGAGATTTATTTTCATGCTTCTCCTTTTTGTTTAGTATTTGCAGTTGTGTGGATGCTGAGTTAAATTATCTGAGAATGGCATGAGCAATTGTTGAATGGGCTTGTCCTATAACGTAAAGGTGCTGTTTTCTCCTTGTTTTCTCCTTGACCTTGTACATCAATTCAGGGAATTTCCAGAGTCTCAAGTGGAGGCCTTCCTATCACCTAGAGATGCTGGAGATTGAATTGGGGACCTGCTACATGCAAAGCAGATGATCTACTATTGAGCCAATGCCCCCACCCCTATACCCCAGTTCTAACCTGCAGTTCCAATTCAGCCAAGTGTTTGCTTATTGAACTTGCCGACTGCTCTTTCTTGGACAGCTCAAGCAAATACACATGTGTCTCCCTGTGGTATCCTATTCTAGTGTTGATCAAGTCCACAGCCACTTAGCTTCAGCAGTGGTACAGTTATCAGATACTTCTGACTCAGTCAGTCTGTGAAGTTCTTGGAAAGATTCTTTCCTTCAAAGGGGTCAATGTCCTTTAAAAGCTAAAATAGACAGGTGTCTTGTGGTACCTTAGTAATCCAAAATAAGCTTCTGTAGACTGGAGCCCGCTTCTTCATGTGCTATAAGTGTGTGTGGGGTGTGTGTGTGTTGATCCCGCAGCCAGAAAAGGTGTTGATCCCAGCACAAATGCTTTTAAGGGCAAAGGGTTCCTGTACGGGGCAGAGCAAGCTGCTTCAATATGTGCAGTGTTAAAGCTTTGAAAGCTTGGCTCTGGCTCCAGCATGGTGGAATACTCACCCAAGCGAGTTCAGGGCCCTGTGGGACCTGTTATAGTTCTGCAGGGCCTGCAAAATGGAGATAGTCTGCCAGGTCTGTGGTTAAGGCAGCGGATGTCTGATGACATCAGCCTCCCCTGCTCTACCTAGCATCATTTACTTGCTGGGTTGCAGCTGGCCCACTTGCTCAGGTTTTGGATCCTATTGAACACACCCATACAGACAATTAATTCAGGGATTTCATGAATTCTGTTGTGGTATGTTTAATTAATTGCCCCATGTTTTTAATCATTTTAATTATTGCATAGTAATTGTTTATAATCATTGCTGTAATCTGCCCTGAGCCCTGCTGTGCAGGGGAGGGTGGACTAGAAATCAATCAATCAAACAAACAAATAATTGTGTTGGCACATAGGGAAACCTTTTGGATTTAGACTTCTGGTTACTACATAGGCACATACCAATCAAAAGAGAGTGCAATTATGTTAACCAATTTCTTTAGTAATTTCTCCAACATTTTAGAAGAGTCAGGGATAGGAATATGCCATCATTTGTCTGCAGCCAGTGCCCTTCTGCTATGTGCATGCTACAAAGAGCTAAAACGGTATTTCAGAAGAATAGACATAGATTTGACATAAAAAGTGGATGTATTCAGTCCCCCAGGACATTCTTTTCTTCCATAAAGGGAACTTTATAAAAGGAGATTCCAGGTTGAAAATGCTGTATTTAAATTTATATTTAAAAACTGATCAGATTTCTCAAGACATGAATAAGGACAGGGGTTTCTCACCCACTTCTCAGATGTTAGTCATTTTAGAAGAATAGAAAGACTGTGTTATCACCAATTACTGCTGTTATAAATTATCATTGTGCTTATCCTGAAGACAGCTAGATTTTACATAAAAATGTCATACTGTTCTATTTGAATTTCATGGATTTTTGATCTTCTGTTTGCTAATCTTGTATATGCATGCCTGCAGGGTGTGAATCCACTTCAGATGCCAGATCACAGGAAGCAATGCAATCCTATGCAGAGTTACTCCAGTCAAATTCCATTGAAATAAATGGGATTTGACTGGAATAACTCTGCATAGGATTGCTCTTTGAGTTTTTAAGGTGTGACAAGATTCCAGTCTGTATTTGCCACAGCAGACTCATGTGGCAACCCCTCTATGAAGCACAGTAAAATGGTGTAATAGTTAAGATTACTCTTTGTATGTACAAAGATTTGGGGTGTACTGTATAGATATAATTTAAATGTACTTCAGACTTTAGTCACTGTTGGTTCCTTTTCATTTTTAGCAGCCTGTACTTTCCTGAGCCCTGATATTTTCTCTAACATGCCCTGAAAGCCAACCCCTTTATGTGTGTGTTTGGATGCTGGAAGCGATAGACTGAATTCCAGTATCAGGTAGCCTTCATGCAAAATTCACGGTTTCAGCTCCAACAGTGTTGCTGATCTCCAACCAGCATTCTTCACATGGGGCTGGAGTCAATCCCGGTTTCCAAGGATCCTGTATTATATTTTCTGTGTGAAGTTTGTATGCTTACATAACCTGCAGCATTAGGATCCTTAGTTTCTCAGTACTTAATTGATCACTGGCTATGTGGTAATACAAAATGAAGAGGATAGGTTCTTACAAGCTCAATTATTGTATTCTTTTCTAGATGCTGTTAAGAAGTGCGTCGCTAGTCTCATTTGTTTAACAGTATTACCAACCCTGGCCGACTTGTAGCTAAAATGGAGGCAGTTTTGTATCATGTACCATTGACTGTGTTGCAAGGATACTGAAGCACAGGATAGTGCTGCCCTGTGTCAAGGGCACATGAATCAGTAACCTAAGAACTACATTATTCATCAACTCAAAAGCTGTTTTCTATAATGCCTTTCCCCCCATTATACCTCTTTCCCCATCTCTCCCCACAAGGTGCAGCTGAGTGTTCTGACAGCCTCTATCAAGATGATAAAATAGCAAAAACGCAGGCTCCAGTCAATGGGATATGCCTGAGGGGAGATCACTTAAACTCTTCTATCAACTCTCTTACTCTTCTTGTTTTTAATTGATTATCAAATGAAAGATTGTGCCCCCACATGCTTCTCCTGGGCAAGTACCACTGAAGGTAATGGAATAGGCACTGGTAAAGCCAAAGCGACTTCAAGCTTAGTGTCCAAGATCAGGCCCCTAGATAGTCCAAGAAGATTTCATTGTTAAAATTGGATCCAACTGTGGTCCAACATTATTCAGATTAATTCTGGTTGGAAAAACCGTGGAAGGGATTAGAAGCCTGGAAAGCATGAATGGAGGTGTCATTTGCAGTTTATAAACTGGAAATGTTAGCATGCAAAAAAACCTTGTATGCCGTTGAGGGCGGGGCAGGAAAGGACAAAGTAGTTTATTTAGTTCCTGCATCTGGGATATGACTATATGATGGGAGACGGGTGATAGCTTGGACACATAGCTACAAATTGGTTATATAGCAAGCAAAGATAGGTTGGCAGGTTTGGGATTAAGGTACACTTGACATCTGAGGAGAGGTTGAACCGGACTGTGACCCATATATTATTCTGTTAAGACCTGAGACAACCAGTGTTTGCAATAAATAAACCATTTCTGTTGCTAATTATAGAAATTATGAGTATTTATGGGCTGCAGAGGGGAAGGGGGGGAAAGCATCCTAAAAAAACCCAGCTATTAGAAAATTAATAACCACTAGTAGAACTCTTTAAGAGTCTTTAAGAGTTGCTTCACATACTTAGATTTTGCAGGTAAAATTTCTCTTATCACTTCATCTACAGAGCTGGAAAAGCTTTGCCTGTTGACTTTCTGCTTGGTGTTTAGCTGGTAGAAGCAGAGACACTTAGCAAATAAAGTTTTAAAGACTTTATGAAACAACTTCCTGATTTTAAGGAGTATTTTTCTAATCTTTTAATTTAGAGATTTAATCTAGAACACAATCTGCCTCATACAGATTGTGTAGAAATTAAAAATTGGAAGATGATCCATAGAGATTTAATTGCTGTGAAAGAGTTGACTCATGAGCCATGTTCCTTTGGGTCATGGGAGCTCAGAAAGTCCCTCTGCCATACCAGGTATCTTCCTGAGACCATGCCCCTTTGCCTTACTCCTAGGCAGTGCTCCCCTAAGCTGTGGAGTCTTGTGAGCAAAAAGTTCTACTTCGTGAGCTACTGGCATTAAAGTTGTGAGTAAGCAATTTGGCTACTGCATAAATTAGTTTGCTCTGGAGCCATGTGTGAGCCAGAAGCTAAAAAAACTCTGAGCTAACTCACATTAACTCAGTTCAGAAAGAGCACTGCTCTTAAGGTGCACCAGTTTCTCTTGAGGTAGTAACAGCCGCCACCAACAAATCTGAAAGTATCTCCTGCTAGATTGATTTGTACATCTAGCACTCTGTATCTGCATTGTTGTTTATAGGCTCCACCTAGTTGCCACATCACTTTGTTGGCCCTAGCTAGGGCAAGGATTATTTATTGCACTTTCACACCTTATGGATGGAGAGCTAATCCACTACACACCCCCTTCATCACTCTTTGGAAAGCAGGGCTAAGTAGGTATGATGTGTTTACAGAGCAGGCTTTAAACAAATAAAATAACAAATAAAATAAGTACACATGGTCTGTAAGAACATCAGGCTGAACAAACCTAAACTCTGTACATACCCTAGCAATGTTCTTGCTAGGACAGGGTAGTAATTCTTGAAGCTGCAGCATATAAAAGCCCATCATTAGTTTTCAGAGTTGGGACTCTTACCCATTGTCTCTCAACATGTGGAGTCTCTTTGTAAAGGTTTAGTCCTTCATGGCTTGTACCTCCTTGGCCAGAAGCTGAAAGATAAGAGAGCTTCTTCCTTGTGTCCTAAGAATTTTTAATCTCCTTTTTGAGATAATTTTGGTTGTCCCAGACTCTGTCTCTTTAGGTGTGACAATCTGCACAGGTATTAGATGGTAATCTGTTGTCTTACTCTGGCCAGATCCATTTACATCTGTAAGCACTGAAGTGTTCTGTGCTTGGGGCTTGATGACTCATCTCCTGGCACCTTTCCTTTTCTTTTTTGTCAGCTACAGTCCATCTCATAGAATGTAGTCTCAATGGATTAATTATTGGGCATCATGTTGGGGATGTCCTGGCTCCAAGCCCTACCCCTTTAAGTGCTCCCAGTCAGAGGGCCCCACCTGCCTGATCTCCAAGTGGCATTGCTGCTTGGAGATCGGGCGCATGGGCCCTGTCCCACCGGCTCTGTGCACTTAAAGGGGTCCCTTTAAGTGCCCACAGGGGTTCCTTTAAGTGCCCACAGTCAGAGGGTCCCACCTGCCTGATCTCCAAACAGAGACTGGGCGCATGGGGCCCTGTCCCACCAGCTCTGTGCACTTAAAGGGGTCCCTTTAAATGCATGTTGCTGGAGGGTCCTGCCTGCCTGATCTCAGCTTGGAAATCAGGTGCATGGGGCCCTGTCCTGCTGGCTGCGTGCATGCAAAGGGTTCCCTTCAAGTGCCCGCAGCTGGAGGGCCCCTTTGCCAAATCTCCAAGTGACAATGCTGCCCGGAGATTGGGCGTGCGGCTCGCAGCTGCCCCTCTACCTCCTCTCTCTCAAGAGAGAAGGGAAAGGGGTGGCTGCAGGTGTTAGGGCTTCGGGGTGGGGGTTTCCCCACCAGCCAGCTGGCCAGGTGGCAGGTAGAACCTCCCCAAAGGCAGGTGACCCCTGCCAAACCAGGGGGTCTGGCAACCCTATTATATATAGTTTTGATGTAGCAAAGTTCATGTTTCTTAGCATAACTTTATGCAGTCTTGTAGTGGTTTATTTTTTCTTTGCTTTTCTCTAAAATAATTTCAAAAATTATTACAGACAGAACATTCGATATATGAAAGCCTTTCCAGGATTGATAGTTTTTCAAAATTGTTTTTGAGTATTGTGAATTTACAACTATCATTATATTGTGAAATAACATTGACTCATGAATGATCCACTTCCTTTTGCAGTAACTCAAAAAATATTATGACAGCTATAGTTTTATAGCAAACATAAAAACAGTGAGGTAAGTTCAGTGAGGTAAAGCTGGTGTTAGAAGCTATTGAGGGGAAAAAATCAAGTCAAGTATTAACACATGTTACTCTTCCAAAAGTTGTTTTTGTTTGTTTTTTGCTGCTGCAAGTGAACTCTAAATTCTGACTGAACCTTCTCCCCTCCTCCAGTGTTAGCATTACAATTAGCCAAAATATAATATGAATAAAGAAAATTGCACACAGTTGGCAGCACTTTATTAACAAAAGATATGACTAGAATTAAAAGGTAGATAAAACAGCAGACTTGCTGTGAGAGGAAGGAGAGAAAGAATCATTCTATCACATGCTGGGTTTTTTCCTGTTCCGTGGGGTTAAAAGGAGCTTTCAGGTGATGATTTTTTGGGGGGGGGGGGAATGTTGAGCTCCCAGTGGGCACTGAGTAAGTCGTTTGGGCTTTCCTGCAATACAGGATCTCTCTAAACAACTTTTTGAGTTTTAGCAGTGCTTGGCAACTGTAAATAAGTTACAAATGATTCAGAATTCTGTTGTTTACCTAACCTACCCCTCTTCTATGGGTGTCTTTCCCGACTTGTCTTGTATTAATGTCAGGGGACTGCTTGGAGATTTTGGAGCAGTGATTGGCAGGGGAGGATTCAAGGAGGTCATAAGCAATCATTCATTGCCTCCTCCCTTAGTCCTCCTTACCAAGGGTAAGTCAAATTCTTTAAGAACAGTTCTTTGAATACCAAGGGAGAAAACAGATGTAAAATACCAGATTCATGGTGTGTTCTGGTGTTGTAATTGAACTGGCAGCTTAAATTGAACACTAATTCAGCTGTTGGTCTTCACTGTTCCTTAGTTTCTTTGCTGGCTACTGCCATTGCCTTTTCCTCCTCTTCCTCTGGATGGAGAAAATTGCAAAGCTAACATGGTCTGAAGAATAAAATGGTAAGGGAAAGACTGAAACCATTTTTGATCTCTGTGGTCTCTGTGCTTCACACTATGGGTTTACTGCGCCTGTGCAGGAATCCATCGGTATCGTAGAAAGCTTTAATGAATTTTCACACCCAGCACCACCGGGCATGCGTGGAGCCCCCCCCCCCCCGCGCATGCTCAGAGGAGCGGGCGCAGAGATCCTGCCAGTTCTTCTCTGACCGCCACGCTGATAGCATCGTGCTAACCTCTCTCTGTCGGTCTTAGTAGTTCTTTCATGGATAGCTCTTCTCCTCAAGACCTGTTTTCTACCTCTTTCTTTCTCTCTTCAAAAAAACCCCAACAACTCTTGTCAATCTCTCTCTTTCCCCGGGTCTTCCGGGGCCTGGGGCCTCTCCCTTCATGAGTCCTCGTCTACCATACTTCGTATGGCAACAACGTGGGGCTGTTTTAAATGGTGTACCTCGTGTGGGAGCAAGATAGCGACTCCAGATGGACACTTACTCTGTCTACTTTGTCTCGGGGAAGGACATCGTCCAGGCTCGTGTCCCCACTGTGCAAGGTTTTCCAACCAGACCAGGAAAAACAGAGCTGCCCATCTTTGAGTTACCCTCCTCGAATCTGCCTTGCTCTCCTCCGCGATGGAACCGACTCACTCGACATCGACTTTGGTGCTGAAAGCAGCTTCCAATATCGGCGTCTCTGCACCAAAATGCTCCCCATCGGCTTTGTCGACAGCATCCACACCGATAAAGAAGAGGAAGAAAGACAAAGCAGAAAAGAGACGCAAGGGTACAGGAGATGTCACCAAGAAACCTCCTAAACCTCGCATGACTGCTTTGATACCGTTTACTGCGTCACTGATGGTTGCCCCACTGTCTTCTCCTAAGGCCTCCGTACCGCCACCTCCACCTGGATCGGAGTTGCCTGTAATCCACCTGCTGGACTCACCCATCAGATACGTGACACCGTTGCCACCTGAGGAAATCCTGGAGACCCAGGACTTCCCGGAGCCGGAGGGGCGCTTCTGCCTGGCGCTGAGGCAGGACAGATCTCGATCCAGATCGATGTTGGGAGATGATCCATGCTCTCCTGAAGATATGGATCGGTTTCAATGTGGACCCATCGACCAGGTCCACCACCAGCATACCACCCCTCCTACGACAGGAACCCTGCCTCGACATACAGAGAGCGTTCACCTCGATATCGATCCCCTCGACAGTCTCCACATCATTTCGGTCTCAATGGGGATTTCCATCCTATTCCTCCATACCATGGGAATACCAGCATCGATATCCTCATGGAACCCAGTCGTCGACAACCGTGGCCTTCCTCATCACATGTTGACTGGGACGTGTACTCCTATCACCAATCTCGATCCCTGGGACCGAGTCGCCTACCACCATCAGCCACTCTTTCTCGTCCACCGGATGTTACTCATGGGGACTATGATAAGACTTCGCTGCCCTTAGCCAAGTCCACCCAACCATCGGTGCGGACCCTGAGGTGACCATCGCCGAGACCGAGGCACCCTCTGATACCACCTCAACCTCCATCAACACCGATGCCTCCAGGAGCAGCACCGGCAGAAGTTCCCCACCTCCCCTCATGGCCCTCGGAATCATCGGACAACGAGTCAGACGACAACAGGTCTGATACTCCTACCCCGCCAGATGCAACGTAGCCTCAACCTGATGTTGCAGAGAACCTCCCCATATCGGCGTCGGAAGATCTCTCCTCTTATGGAGATCTCATCAAGAGAATGGCATTGTCCCTGGGTCTTTCGGTGTCTCAGCCTAAGCCTGACATAACAGAAGCTGTCTTTGATGTCGTTCAGTTGGATGTCTCCACATCAATTGCCTTACCAATGTCAACAGTACTGCTTCAAGCAGCAAGGAACCAGTGGGACAAGCCATCTTCCACGCCAGTGTCTTCTAGGCATCTGGATCATATGTATCGGATACATGAGATAGGAGCCGAATTCATGCTCAACCACTCACGCCCAAATTCCATGGTGGTTCATTCGGCATCCAAATCTAAACGCACCCATTCCACCCCAGCAGATAAAGAGGGAAAAAAGCTGGACGTGTTTGGCAGAAGATTTTATTCAGCAGGAGTATTAGGAACTAAGATGGCAAACTACCTGGCATGTATGGCGAGATACCAATATACCTTATGGGAGCAACTCTCTCCACATCTTGTCCACCTTCCGGATGAACAACGGTTAGCTGCATGTAAGCTCCAAAAGGAAGGCCTTGTACTGGCCAAACAGCAAATAAACACGTCAAAGCATGTCCTGGATTCATGTACAAAAACAATGACATCGGCTGTTGCTCTTCGCCGTCACTCCTGGCTCCGCTCTACCTCTCTCCAAACGGATACCAGGGCCTTTATCGGAGACTTGCCCTTTAATGGATCTGGCCTCTTCCATTCGTCCACCGATACGGTCCTACAGGATATGGACAAAAACATAAAAGCTTCCCGTACATTGGGAGTCTCCTCCACCCAATGCCCTTTCAAGCCCAGATCCTGGTCCTGCTCCTGGTCTTGGAGATCTTCTACCAGAAGTTCACCAGAACGGGCGTGGAGGCCCTGCAGCTCCTCCACCACCCAGAGAGTCCCATATGCACAGAAGCAACGGTTCTCACTGGCCCAACAACAGACCCGGTCGAAGCCTCCCAGGCAATCTAAACAGGGCCTTTGACTCCCCCTACCTATGCATCAGGCTGGGCCCATTTCTTCATACCTGGACCTACATTATGACAGACTCCTGGGTACTTTCTATCATTCATCACAGTTACTTAATAGAGTTCAACCAAACACCACCCTCGCAAATGGTCTGTACTCCCCCCTCCGATCTCCTTCTCTAGGAGATCTCTGCACTCCTTGCCAAAGATGCCATAGAACCGGTACCCACTCCACATCAACAAACCGGTTTTTATTCCTGGTACTTCACAATTCCGAAGAGAGACAGCGGCATCAGACCCATCTTAGACCTGCGAAGTCTAAACCACTTCATTCTCTGCTGCCGCTTCCGCATGGTGACCTTACACTCCATCCTCCCGTTAATCCGCAGGCATGCATGGCTTGCCACCATAGACCTTCAGGATGCCTACTTCCATTTGACAATCTTCCCTGCACATAGAAAGTACCTTCGTTTCAGCTTAGGCCAACATCACTACCAATACAAGGCCCTTCCATTCGGCCTCTCCACGGCCCCCAGGGTCTTCACAAAAACCATGGTAGTGGTAGCAGCCTTCCTCTGCCTCCAAGGAGTGATGGTCTTTCTTTTTTCTTCTTCTTTTTTAAATATATTTTATTAAGGTTTTTTACAACAACATGTAGTAATATCTTACATTATTATCACCAATACACAATTAGAGCCATTCATTCAGTCCAACCAATTGTATAATTTGGACCAAATTTCCGTTGTGTCTTTTTTGGCATATGCATTCAAAAGAAAGCCTAATTTGTCCATTTCCGCCCAGCTTGTTAATAAGCTAATTAGTTCTTGTTTCGGGAGCGTCGCTAATTTCCATACTTTAGCCCGTAATATGCGGGCTGCAGTCATTATATAAGTCATTAATCTCTGATTCTCTTTAGGCAGTCCATCTGGTATCATATTCAGCAAAAAGATTGTAGGGTCTAAAGGCAGTTCTATTTCCAGAATTTCTCGAATCATATTTTTGACCATTTCCCAATATTCTCTAACCCTTTTACAAGACCACCACAAATGGAAAAATGTACCAACAGTGCTTCCACAACTCCAACATTTGTCCGATACATTCTTATAACACTTATTCAACTTATCTGGCGACCAGTGCCAGCGAAAAAACATCTTATATATGTTCTCTTTATAATTAGTAACTTTTAGAAATTTAACAGACTTCCAAATCTTGGACCATCTTTCTATATCTATGGTGCTACCTAAGTCTCTCATCCATTGGATCATTGTTGGTTTAATGACTTCCTCCTGCATTTCTAAATTTAATAAGTAATTATAGATTTTATTAATTAATTTATCATTATTTTTTAGCCATATCTTATCTAACTCATTAGGTTTCAAACCAAAGCCAATTTTAGTATCCTGTTGATATCTGGAACGTAATTGCATATTTTCCCACCAGGACAGATGTAATCCTAGCTCTTCTTTTAATTGTAAATCTTTTTTCATGGTTCCTGTATTTTCTAGTAATTTATCGTAGCTAATTATATTTTGAATGTTCATTAACGTAGGCTTAGTGAAGGCTTCTAATGGTGAGACCCAACCGGGTATTTTAGAATAGCAATTATCTTTCACCTCCATCCAGGTATTCATCAAAGCTGCTCTCAGTTTGTGTGTATTAAAGTTAGAATGTATTTTGTGCTTCCCGTACCAGACATAGGCGTGCCAGCCCATGTACAGGTCGTGTCCTTCCAATGCAAGGATTCTAAAATTATTTAATACTACCCAATCCTTTATCCACACCATAGCAGCTGCTTTTCCATAGAGTTCCCAGTTAGGTAGTCCAATTCCGCCTCTTTCTTTTGAATCTTGAAGAAGTTTTAACTTAATTCGCGGTTTCTTTGGAAACCATATGAATTTCCTTATTGTGTCATTAAATTCTTTATAAAACTGATCTTTCTTTTTTAATAGCGGTATGGCTTGAGCCAAAAACAGGAATTTAGGCAAAATGTTCATTTTAATTGCTGCCACTTTACCCAACCATGACAAAGATAAGTTTTTCCATTTATTTAGATCTTCTTTGACTTTCTTTAGTAGTTAAATATAGTTATCCTCCACTAATGAACTTATTTTATTAGTACAAATTATCCCTAAATATTTTATTTTTTTAACTATCTCAATCCCTGTATTATTTTGGATTTTAGCTTTCAGCTGATCTGAACAGTTTTTAGTTAACAATTTGGTTTTATTCATATTAATTCTCATGCCGGCTACCTTCCCAAAATCATTAATTAATTCTAGAAGCTTTTGCATGGAGTCTAGGGGATCTTCAATAATAAACATTAAATCATCTGCGTAGGCACAGATCTTAAACTCTTGCCCCTTACATTTAAGCCCCTTGATCGACTGCTCCTCTCTCACCTGATCACATAATGATTCCAATGCAAAAATAAAGAGAAGAGGAGACAGGGGGCATCCCTGTCTTGTACCCTTCTCAATTGGAAACTCTAGAGAGATATCTCCATTTATTCTTACCCTGGCAGATTGTTTTTTATAGATGGCTTCAATCATGGTTTTAAAAATTTTCCCTGGATCATATTCTTTTAATTTGGCTAACAAAAATTTCCATGTCAAATTATCGAATGCTTTCTCCGCATCCATAAACATCAGGGCCATGGCTTTCTCAGGGTGTGCCTCATAGTACTCCAGAGTGTTAATCAGTGTTCTAATGTTTTCCCTTAGTTGTCTCTTGGGAAGGAAGCCTGCCTGATCTTGATTAATTATTTGAGTCAAAACTTTTTAAAACCTATCTGCTAAGATGTTTGCAAAGATTTTATAGTCTGCGTTTAATAGGGAGATTGGCCTATAATTCCCGATTTGGTCTAATTTATCCTTGTCTTTTGGTATTAATGTAATTAAAGCCGAGTTCCAAGAGTCAGGGATATCTCCCTTGTCACCAGTATTTTTCACCAACTCTTTATATGTGACCGAGATTTGTTCCTCAAAGATTTGGTAAAATTCACCTGGCAGTCCGTCAGGTCCTGGTGATTTATTTTTTTTTGGTCTTTTTATAGCATCTATGACTTCAAACATCGCGATAGGTTCACTCAGTTTTCTCCTCTGCTCTTCAGAAAATTTTACTTTATTGTTATTTTTCAAATATTCCTCAATTTGTTCACCCTTTTCACCTCCCTGTTTATATATCTCTCTAAAATAGTTTTCTGCTATTTGCTTTAAATCCTCCTGAAGATATTTATTATCTCCTTTCTCATTCTTAAGGGATATTATTGATCTTTTAGCTTCTTCCCGTTTTAGTTTGTACGCTAGCCATCTTGAGGGTTTATTGGCGTTCTCAAAAAAAAAAGAGCCTGTTATATTGTATCTTTTTCCCTATCTCCCTACTCAGTAGTAAATTTAACTTATGTTGTTTATAGATCAACCTATGTTTACATTTTATATTCCCTTGTGTGTTCATTCTATTATCTTCCTCTAACTTAATCTGCCTTACTAAGTATTCATACTCTTTATTTTCTTGCTTTTTTCCCCAAGTTGTATAACTAATTAGTTTACTTCTAATATACGCCTTGAACGCATCCCATACTATATGCACAGATGTTTGAGGCTGCAGGTTTCTTTTAAAGAAGTCCTTTATATCTTCCTTTAAACTATCGACAAATGTCTGGTCTTTCAACAGATATTTGTTCATTGTCCACCTAGTAGATTTTTTCATCTCCCTGAACGATAGTACCACAGGGTTATGGTCAGCAAAGGTTAATGGCAAAATTTCTATATCGTTCATCTCTAACATTAATGCCCTTGATATCCACGCCATGTCAATACGCGACCACGAATTATACCGCACGGAGTAATATGTAAAGGCCCTTTTAGTTGTATATTTCGTTCTCCATGCATCTAGAATGTCCTGTTCTTCTGCCATATGATAAAAGCTATTTGGTAGGGTTTGACCTTTTTTCTTCACTTTATTAATATTTTTTCTATCTAAATTTCTATCAACTACCGCGTTAAAATCCCCTATTATACACAAATTCTTGCAGTTTATTTTTTTCATCACTTCCGCTAATTCTTTAAAGAAAGGTAGCTGATTGGCGTTAGGTGCATAAACATTTATAATCACATGTTCCCTACCTTGTCTAAGTAATGATACTGCTATAATTCTCCCATCCTCTGATGCATGAATCAATTTAGGGTGAAAATGTTCCTTTACATATGTCACTACTCCCCTTTTTTTCCCCTTATCATCTGCTGCTGTAAATGCAATCCCCAGCCTTTTACAATTAATATGTTTTATATGTTCTTTCTTAATGTGTGTTTCTTGTAAACAGATGTCTTCCGCTTTTAATTTATATAATTGGTGAAAGATTCTTCTTCTTTTTTGCGGTGCGTTCAGGCCGTTGACATTAATTGAGATGAGTCGAAAATCTTTACTGCTCTGCGGCATCCTTTGTCTTTGAGCCTCTGGTCCTAGATTTCGCTTGATACCTTGTTTGGATCTGCCAAGGAGTTAAGTCTTCTTTTTTTTTACCTTTCCTCGTTCCTTCCTTTTTCCTCTTCCTTTCCTCCTCCTCTTCTTCTTTCTCTTCCTCTTCCTCCTTCTCTTTGTCTGATTGGGGTTCCTCTTCTTCCTCTTCCACTATTCCAAATCCTGGGCCGTACGTATCTAGGAAATTATCTAATTTAAAGATAGAGTCCAATTTGTATCTTCTCCCCTTATATTCGAAGATCAGGCCTTCCGGGATGTTCCATCTGTAGTCTGTGCCTTTCTCCCGCAGTACAGCAGCCAGTTGGAAATACGTCTTCCTCTTTTCTCTCACTCTCCAGGGTACTTCTTTCAAAAATCTTATTTCATGCCCCTGAATGGAAGTTTTCGTGTCATAGGAAGCTTTCAGGATTTTATCTCGTAGTGTCCTTTTGTGGAATCTGATATGAATCTCACGGGGTACCTTAAATTTTCTTACATAAGCTGTATTACGTCTGAACATAGTGTCAATTTCAGCCATAATTTCTTGTTTTGTTCCTACTTTCAGCTGGTCAGCGATAGATTCAATAATCTCTTCTTTCCAGTCAGTGCTCAGATCTTCCGGGACATTCTGACATTTTAGGATTGAAGCCGCCTTGTCCATCTCCAGATTAATCAGGGCTTCCTCAAGGCTCTCATTCTTGGCTTTCCATTCTTGAAAATCCAAGTCCAGCTCTCTCACCCTAGCATGTGTTTGCCTGCCGCCTGCCATCGTTCTTTGTATGTCTGCTTTATTAGCGGCCACCTGGGTCTTTATTTCTTCGATATCTGTTTTAATTTGTGAAGCCAGCTCATCCATCTTACCGTATATTGGAACCAACTCTCTTTGAATGATTGGGGTCAACTCTCTTTGAATAATCACTGGAATCCTTTCCTCCACTTTCTCCATAAGGGTTGGCAATGTGTCCATAAGGGTTGGCAACAGCTTTAACTGCGGCTGCCACCAAGTCGTCTATCATCACTTTCACCTCTTTGGAAGTTTGCGCCGGGTTGCTTGCTGCGGGCTTCATTTGGCTTAGTAGATTCAGATGGTCTGGTGAAGGTAAGGAACTTTTCCTGCTCGCACCCGAATGGCCCGAGGCCATGTGTTATTTCTTTTCTTTTTTCCTTCTGTTTTTTTTTCCCTTTTTAAATCCCCCCCTTTATATGTTGTTTATAATTATTCTATTCTTAATAAATTAAATTACTAGTGTTAGTATTATTAATATGGGTGTTTTATTATTCTATTTTATTTGTTTGGCTAATTAATAGAATAAATTAATTAATTAGATTAAATAAATAGACAATTAATTTATCTCCGCCTATCAGTAGAATTAAGCACCCTAATTAATTATTAAGTACCCTAATTAATTATTTAGCTCTCTATAACTCCCACCATCTGAATTAATTAATTAATCACTAGATTAAATTAATAATATGGGTATTTTACTATTCTAATTTATTTAAGTAATTAATCGATTAAATAAATAAATAAATAAGCAATTAATTTTCCCCGCCTTTCAGTAAAGTTAACTACCCTATTTAATTATTAAGTACCCAAATTGATTATTTAAATCTCTATAAATTTCCCTTTCCTTTACTAAACTGTACCTACTCTCTGTCTTCAAATACTGTACTCTTATTACATTTAAGTTACACTGCTCCCTTAAGATGCTTCACAAAGATCTTTCTAATAATCACATTTACATAGACTTAAATCAATACTAATTACAAGTTACTTAATAGCCTCTTATATCCCACAACACCCTCCAGCCACCGTCTTATAAGTTCCCAATGCTTCAAATATTGCCTTCACACCAAGTTTACAAGTTCAGTTCAAGTCGTGTCGTCAGTTGCCACTTCCTACTTAACGTTCGCCATTTGCTTAACCTCTTCTCCAGTCGGAATAGTTGCTGTACTCCAAATGCGTAAGTGCTACTCCTTTTGCGTTGCTAGTCTCTCTACGCCTCTCTCCTCCGCCGCCGACGTAACGTTCTCCTTCCCTCTCCTCTGATTCCACCGCGCCGCCTCCAGTCGTCTGCACACGTCACTCCGCCGTGCCCCACGCCGAGTCACCGAGCCAGCTAGTTGCTCTCCTCCCGTGTAAACCTGCAGAAGCTCATAGGCCTCCTCTCTTCCGTTCCTCTCCTCTCCCAAAGGGCCGACCCACCAAAGAGCAGGGGGATTGCAAGCAGAGAAAAGCAAAAAGAAAAAACAAAAAGGTTAGTGCAGCGCAGTACTGCAGTTTTTTTAAAAATATAAATTCCCCCTCCTCGGGTTCACCAAGGATTAAACTATCTCCTGGCCGCTAAACCCCGGGTTCTTTAATATTAATTCAAAGTTCAGTACTTATAAGCTATGGGCTATTTAGAAGTTTATTTATACTCAGCTTTTAGCTTTCAGAAATTCCAGTGGAAGTTGGGTCCTCTTTCTGGCTCCATTAGGTTCCTCTCCCTCTTCTCCACGCCGCAACCGAACTCCTGGTGACGGCTGTATTCCACCTCGGACTCCGCTTGAGGCAAAGGCACCGTCCCGAGGGGGTTGCCTACCCCCCTGAGCTGTCCCCCAAGCCTCCTGCTTCTGTCCTCCCTTCAGGTGGTGAGAAAGGCAGTGTTTTTTGCCTAGAAATCCGCGGGGTTTGTTAGACAGAGTCTGGAGCTCTCACTCCCCACGTCTGTCCCGAGGGTGGGCGGAACCGGAACTCTCGTATCACCGAGTGATGGTCTTTCTATACATTGACGACTGGCTTCTCGTCTCGAAGAGCCACCGCTCCCTACTCCAAGACCTGGCGCTGACCTGCTCCCTCCTAGAAAGCCTCGGTCTCAAGATCCACCAAGAAAAGTTGCACCTCACCCCAGCTCAACAGGTCCAGTACATAGGCACTTGCCTGGACACGAACAATGTAAGGGCGTTTCTCCCCGAAGACCAGGCTCTTCCCATCATCACCCTTGCCGAGGAGGTCCATTCACAGCCACTTTCAACAGCCTTCAGTATTCAGCGCCTGCTGGGACTCATGGCAGCAACATTTGCAAAACTCAAAATGCATCCCTTACAGTTATGGTTCCTAAGGACCTTTAATCTTCTATCACTCCCGCAGTCTACCCTTCTCTCACCACCTCCGGAGGTGCGAGAGTCCCTCACTTGGTGGATGCAGAAGAGAAATCTTCTTCAAGGGGCCCCCTTTCACTTACCTTCACCCCAACTCACTCTGACTACCGATGCCTCCAGAACAGGTTGTGGGGCACACTTTATCGGTTACAATGCAGGTGGCAGATGGGACCCCAAACTACTGTCCCATCACATCAGTTATCTAGAACTCTTAGCCATCTTCTATGCCCTAAGAGCCTTTCTTCCACTCCTGCAAGAATGATGTTTAGTGATAGTTTCAGACAACACCACAGCGGTCAGCTACATCAGCCGACAGGGCGGAATGAAATCCCACCGCCTTTCTCTCCTAGCCCTACAAATATGGGACTGGTGCATACAAGAACATGTGTTCCTCTGAGCTACCCATATTCCAGGGACATTAAACACCAGGGTGGATTCACTCAGCCATCGCTGTGCACACGCCCATGAGTTGGAGCTCCACTGGAAGTACCTTCGTCCTGTTTTCAAACGATGGGGGCTACCAAAGATTGATATCTTTGCCAGTCGGGAAAACAGGAAGTGCCAACTCTTCTGCAGTCAAGGCGGGAAGGATCCTCTCTCCTTGAGGGATGGGCTCCTATACCCATGGTCCGGGAACTTCCTCTACCTATTTCCCCCTCTGCCGTTACTAGGCTGCGTGGCCCACAAATTGTCACTGGAACCAATGGAAGCCATGGTGGCCCAGACAGACTTGGTTCTCTGTCATTCTCTCCCTGTCCCACGGTCAATACCTCCATTTTTCTGCCCCACCCGGACCTCCTAGTAGTGTTGTGGTCTCCGCTACTCCACCACGATGTGCCAAATCTCAAGCTCACGGTGTGGAGAATCTCACCTCCCAATTTTTGGACGAGGTAGCTCATGTACTTCTCAATTCACGCAAACCCTCCACACATAAATCCTACCATTACAAGTGGAAATGCTTCTGTGCCTTCCTGCCCCCCCCGATCAGTTGCACCAACCTTTGCGGGCCTGCCATGGGTATTTGAATTCTTATTATCCTTGGCAGAAGCAGGCCTCTCCAACTCCTCCATCAGGGTTTACCTGGCAGCTATATCTGCCTTTCACAACAACCTAGACCATTTCTCCATCTTCACCCACCCACTTTCAAAGAGGTTTATAAAGGGGCTTTTACACCTCTACCCTCCCGTCAAGACACCAGCTCACCCCTGGGATTTACCGTTAGTCCTCAGGATACTAACCAGGAAACCCTTTGAGCCATTAGCAACGTGTGCCCTGCATCTACTGTCTTGGAAGACGGCCTTCCTCGTAGCCATTACCTCTGCCAGACAGATGGGTGAGATACTGGCCTTCCGCCATGACCCCCCATTCCTTTCCTTCCTGCCAAATGCTGTCAGGCTCGCCTCACACCAGACATCTCATTCCTCCCTAAAGTAATCTCAGCCTTTCATCTGCAATCTGAGGTGCTCTTATCACACTTCCACCCAGAATATTCCTCTGAACTTGAACGCCTGCTCCACTCATTAGATGTGAAAAGGGCTCTTCTTTTCTACCTGAATCGTACCAAACCTCATGATTGGCCCAAGGTCAACCAGTGAGCAACATGGCAGTGTGAATATTTAAATCTGGGTGTCCCAGATCCTAGTCTGAAACTCTAACTGATCATGCCTAGTATGGCCATATCAGCTGCTGGGTGTGCTCCAAGCTGCTGCACAGAGACCCAAGTGTGCAAAATGGAGCTGTGTCACATTTAGGGCAAAGCCTAGCGCTTTTACTCTATCCAGGATTTACAGGATACACAAAATACAACAATAATAAGTGAAGCAGAATACAACAGCACAGTCTACAAGTCATGCTGAAGTTAGATAGCCAAAGGTTCAGTCCAAGGGTCAGGGTAAAAGAGGGTCCTGGGCCTGGGAACCAGTGCAGCATACAAGGTTGAGGTTTCTAGCTGTAAAAGCAAGCAAAGATGAACAAGGACAGATTACAAGGCAGCAAATCAGGCTAGCACTCTGTTCACTAAGTAGGTCACCTCACAGAGGGGCATGGTAAGCAATGTTGCTTCCATACCAAGCCTTGCTCAGCATGTTCCTTTTATCTGGCTTATTTTGCTGACATCCCCTGCCCCCAAAGCCCAGGTGTTGCTTCTTCCTGGTGTGTTTCCTCCAGGTGTAGGTCCTTGCCGCTGCCTGTCAATCATGATCCTGTAAAGACTCCACTCCAGGAATTAACATTGATTGCTTCCATGCAATCCGTTGAGCGCTTTGTCTTCTCTCTAAACCTGTCAAGCATGCCTTCTTCTATGCTCTACTGGTTCAGGAGATCCTGGCGGGGTCTGAAGCTCTGGCTTCTGTGTCCTTTCTTTCTCCTGCTAGAATGAGCAGCCTGGCCATGACTGGGAAGTGTTCTCACTTCCCATGTTGGGTTTGCTTCTCAACCTAGCTGCTCAGGTGGGTATTCCACAGGTGCGGAGCCTGACTCCTCTGATTCCTCCAAAGAGGAGGAGGTGACAGCTGGCCGGCCCTTGACAAGCTGCTGGCACTCTATGATCTGGTGCATGGGGAGCCAAGCTGTGGCAGACCTGGCAGCTGCCTGATTTTCCATCTTGCCTCCTTCATGGGGGCAGGTGTAGGGTGGGACAGAGGAAGGCAGGCTAGGCAAACAGGCCCCAGCCAGCATGCCATGAACTCAAGTGGCAGTGCTAGGGCCGGGGATGGTGTTCAGGATTGCTGTTTGCCACCCCTGTCATCCCCTCTTGTGTCTTAGGTAATTGCATAGATCTACCTAATGGATGCACTGGGCCTGATGGTGGTGCCCCGAAGTGCAGAATGGTTTGCTTGATGTATTCTTTTGGCCAACTTCTTCAGTAGCATAGAGAATATCAAACTGCGGTTTGGCTGCCAGAGCCCCTGTTGTTTTTAAATGCAGTGCACCTTATAACAATTTCTTCCTTGTGCATACTTATAATGCAGGTGCTTTAAGGAATCCAAAGTTGCACACATGCTACAGCTTAACATTACTTGTTGAGCAAAGTGTGCCAAATGTTTTTCCCTTTCTATCCTGCTACAATTCTTTCATGTATAATTGAAGGAGATGTAATTTGTTATGGTAACCTTATTATTGTGCTAGCGTTTGTAAAGTGAAGAATGCCACTGCTTTTCAATTGACCACACATGCATGGTCAGCGGTGAATTAAGAAACAGCATAATGCTTGCTTTGTGTATAGTTGATATCCATATTTGGAATGGTTGAATAGGGTTCAGAAAAAAGTAGTTTCGGTTGCTGGGAAAACCATTTTCTCCTCCTGATTGCGTAAATCTGCAAGAGAAATTAAAGACAGAGGGAATAACCAGAATTCCACGTCTCATTTGTGGATGGAAAAAAGTGCCTATACACACAAGACCACACACAAAAGCATGCATATGTGCTAGATGTTCCCTAGTGGTATTCTACTCATTGCTCCATATTTTGGTGACCAGGAACACTTGTTCTGTATTGTTTAGGAAGGCATAACAGTGCTAGGACTACTTACAGCTGGGAAAATAAAGTAAGCAAAGTAATGCTGGAGTGGAGCTGGAGGAATGTATGCTAGGAAATCAGCTTCAGCTCCAGTTTCTGTCATATTTGAATTGGTGAAGAGAGGTGCTAAAGAGAGCTACATGAGAGAAAACAGCAAGAATAAGATTCTGATACTCCAGGAAACTGCATTAATGTAAAGGCTTATTTGAAACAAAAACTTGACCAATTGAATTTTTAAACTCTTGTTATAATGTTGGGTTCATCAAAATATAATTATTTTAATTATTTGATTGTTTCAACTATATACTCATGGTATCCCACAATGCCATCATGAAGGTGACTGGTTTTATTGTCATATTTGTTTTCTGAAAATGACTAGATATTTTCATTCAGATCTCTTCTGCATAACTATTTTGATAGATCCTGCCATGCATTGGTGGCTTTTCAGATAATGCTAGGCCAACCCAGAGATAGTGCTTGTCTCTTTAAAGTGCCAAGAATGCAGAGGGGATGGCACCATTCTCAGCTCACTGTCACTCAGTTTTTCCCCTCTAGTTTCCTATGTGTGTTTACTGTTTACTGCAGAACTTTGAAATATAAGATCACAGTATCTTTCCAAATTTTAAGGTATCTTTCCAAATTAGGGTTGTCAGCCTCCAGGTGGGGCCTGGGGGTCCCCTGCTTTTACAACTGATCTCCAGCTGACAGAGGTCAGCTCCCCTGGAGAAAATGGCTGCTTTGAAGGGTGGCCTCTATGGCATTGTACCATGCGGAGGCCCCTTCCCTCCCCAAACCCCGCCCTCTCCAGGCTCCACCTTCAAAATCTCCAGGTATTTTCCAACCTGGACTTGGCAACCCTATTCCAAATCTTAAGATGAGAGTCCCCCCCCCTTATAACAGGGGCAGAAATAGCAAATTTGTAAGTCCTTCAATTGGGGCAGTTGCCATCCCCCCCCCCCCCCCGGTGCCTGTGCTTCAAATGACCTAAGAACTGGAATAGGTGAAGTTTTTCCTGGCATTCAGCCACAGTTATAGGGAACGCTTCAGTTTACAAATTATTGCCTCTTGAGAGCCAGTTTGGTGTAGTGGTTAAGTGTGCGGACTCTAATCTGGGAGAACCGGGTTTGATTCCCCACTCCTCCACTTGCACCTGGCTGGATGACCTTGGGCAAGCCATAGCTCTGTACCAGCTGTTCCCTCAAGGACAGCTTGGGAAAGAGCTCTCTCAGCCCCACCTACCTCACAGGGTGTCTGTTGTGGGGAGGGGAAGGGAAAAGGAGTTTGTAAGCCGCTCTGAGACTCCCTTGGGGAGTGGAGGGCGGGGTATAAATCCAATCTCTTCTTCTTCTTCTTCTTCTCTTGTGCAGCTGTTAAAGACACTTGCAGAAAAAAAGTTGTCCACCTTGCAGAAAAAAGTTTTCCTAGATCACAGCTGTGTTTTGGGAGTGTTGTTACATGGGGGCAATTCTGGCTGGAACAGTGGCAAGCAGACTTGGGGGGGGGGCCTGAGCAGGAAGAAGTGGCTGAACCAGCCCATGCTGTTTTCCTGGCCTGGAATGGCTTTGGGAAGCTGCTTCTTCACTGGAGAACTAACATGTAGGGGAGAGCTATTCCTCAGCTGCTCAGTTGCTATGATCATGATTGAAATCAGCCTCCTTGAACACTTGGGAAGCTCAAAGCTTCCAAATCACAACTTTGAAATAGGATGGATAGTGGTCTTCTGTACAAAGCCAATTGAAATAAGCAGGGCTTTGTTTGTAGAAAAAGCCCAGCAGGAACTCATTAGCCACACCCAACAGTAGGGCTGCCGGTGACTTATCGGCGGGGGGGGGGGAGTTGTTCTCCCCCCGGGAGCTCTTCTGGTGTGTGCGCTTTGCGCGCGCGCCACGGCAACGTAATGACGTCACCCGGAGGTGACGTCATTACACGGGGGAAGTCATCCTCACCAGACGACTTTTGGGGCGGGGTTCCCCCCGCCGGCCGAATGCCAGCCGGCGGATCGGGAACCCCTATAGCGGGGGATCCCCTGCCCCCCGGGCTGACTTGGCAGCCCTACCCAACAGCAGAAACATATTAGCATATTAGACCACACCCCTGGCAGCACAGCTCGCTCCCAGGATCGGCTTCCCCAGGTGTCCCACGGCTTGTGGGGCGGATGGGGAACCCAAGGGAAGGAAGGCAGTTTCTGGATCAGCTTCCCCAGGCGGGGAGGTAGTTTAAATCGCCTTCCCTCCCTGGATCTGCTTGGCTTCCCCTGGCACCCCACGGTTTGCGAGGTGTGGACAACTTGGAAGCCAGCTGGAACTCCATTCCTGTGCGTTCCTGCCCCAAAATAGCCCTGGAAATAAGTTATTTTCTGGTCCTGGGCTACGTGACACATAGCTGTATATCTGTTTCTGCACATGGCCCCGGAATGTGGATCAAAAGTAAATACAACATGAGACATATAGAAAGGAAATTTTCCAACAAACCTGGGATAACACCCAGAATCACAGAAAGGTTTTTTCTAAATGGTGAGGCGGAGTTAATGGCCCAGTGGAGAGGACTGTCCAAATCTCATTTCTGGGGTTGACTGACAACTCAGCGAAGAGACAAAGGCAGGTACCACTGAATGGGAAAGTGGTGGGTGTGGGGGGGGAGTGGTGGACAGGGGGGAAGCAAAGAGGTGGAGAGTGGAAACATGTGAGTTTCCTTTATTTTCACAATTTATGCTCAGTCTTTCTCCCCAGTGGAGACCCAAAACAATTTACATACTCTCCTCTACTACATTTTATCCTCACAACAACTCTGTGAGGTCGGTTAGGCAAAGAGTATGGGACTGAGCACCATGGCAAAATAGATATTCAAATCTCGGTCTCCCAGATCCTAGCCTGAAACTCTAACCACTATAGCACAGGCTTTTGTGGGGTGGCTGCTGTTGAACTGTGGCAAGCTGCTGGGGCTTGGTGAGCTCCATAAGTTGGATGGTAGTACATAGCCCAGTGGTTGCTGGCAGATGTGGCCCTGATGAGTCCTCCTGCAAAACCCTAAACAGCCCTGGAAAAGACCCTGCCCCCTTCCCTGCTTTTTACTGATTGCAACCAAGGCTTGAAGGCTGGTATGACACACCCCAACCACTTCCCTCCCTCAGAGGCAAGATTTTCCTTCTGTTTTTCTTTTTGGTTTGTTCACTGCCTAAGCAGCCCTGGTAATGTGTATTTTTCTCTTTAAAGTAGCTTTTGCAGTCCCATCCTGTGTTATTAATATGTAATGGCGATTTTCTCAGCCCAGGACCTGAGGGAAGGGTTAGAGTCTCCCTTTAACTTAAATGACAGAAAATGACACTTGAGACATTTTTAAAATTCAAAAATATCAGGTTTTATTTAACATCAAGGGGAAAGGTTAGGTGAAGTCGGGTTGAAAATACTGAAGTAAAATGGTATAAGTGCAAACTCTTAGTCTTATAGATCAGTCTAGTGAGTGTTTCTTGAATTATTCACAGTTATTGCAGTTCTTTATTTTGAAAGGCTTTTGTTTCTGAGTTTTCCCAATCTATTCCAGTTTGTTTGTTCGTATATTTTTTTAAATTTGTATAATAGCAGACTTTTTTGGTACCCAGAAGGCTGGTACCCTCCGCCCAGTACCCAAACCCCTTCTCTTGGAACACCAGAAATCTTCTTGAGTTCTTAACTGACTTTCCAAGTCTCCACAAGCAGTTTCCAATCACACTAGACCAGGGAATCTCTACTCCTCAGAGATAACATTCCATGTTTGACTGAGTAGGGATTCTTCTCTCCCTAGAAGATTTATCCCCTTTTCCTTTTTGGCCTGAATGGGAGACTTCTTCTTCTACTCAAACCTCCTTGCCAAACTTTCCCCCAGTTTGCTGTCTGTGTTCAAAGCTGCCCTCAGCTAATGCTGAATTAAGACTATATTAAGTCACAGGAAAATTCTGACTTTGTCAGCACTAAGCCCTTGTCTGTCAGGGCTAGTCTAAGACTATCTCATCACAGTTAAGGCAGGAATCTGACTGAATCTCAGCATCCAGCTCTTACGAGACTTTTTTTTCTCAGCTGATGTCATCCAATCAGATTGCCTGTAGCAGCCTGTCACTCAAGGCTCTGTGGCTCTGTGAAGTATTAACCCTTCACAGTCCTTTAGTTTTATGCACAGCACTTTCAAGCCTCTTAAAAAGTGCAATCAGTCACATCTGGCAATAGTGTTGTGGCAGAGAGGGGATTTGATCCTGGGTCTCCTAGATCCTAAACTAACACTCTACCCACTACACCAGCGGTTCTCAACCTGTGGGTCGCGACTCCTTTGGGGGTCGAATGACCCTTTCACAGGGGTCGTGGCCCCGAGCCCTTCCCCAGCGCACTTGGAGCCGGAGTCTTGATCCTCCTGAGGGGCCGGAGCAGGCCTCGAAGGGGCCGGCCGTGCTGCTAACTCGCTGGCTTCCTCCCGCTGCAAACTGAAACCCGAAGCCACCACTGCTCTTGCAGCTCCTGCCTCTTTTTTACCAGCCGAGGCGGCCACTTCTCTCTCCCCCCCCTCCCTCCAAAGTTGGAAGTTTGTAAGCGGCTGGGCCAGGACTCCGCACGCTCCTGCGCCGCCAGGAAAGTTTTGGCACTGGAGCATCCGGGCTGCCCCGCCAGGGGCTTTGCATGCCTGGCTCAAAGGGGCAGGGCTCGCTGAGCTCCCTCTCCCCTCCCCATCTGGCCCAGGGCTTTGCTTGAAGGAGCTGCAAAGCCTTGCTCGAAGGGGCAGGGCTTGTGGAGTCTTTCCTCTCCCGGACGGCCCGGGGCTTTGCAAACCATCACTCGGAGGAGCTGCAGCTGCAAAACGTTGCTTGAAGGGGGCAGGGCTGCCTGAGCCCCCCCCCGCAAGCTGAGACCCCCCTCCCACACAGAATGTCCCGAGGGCTTTGTAAAGCATTGCTCGAAGGCGTTGCAAGTGCGGGATGGGCTGACACCCCCCCACACGCAGAATGGCTTTGCAAGGCATTGCTTGGAGGGGGGAGAGGGTCGCCTATTTTGCAAGCTGGTGTTGCCCCCTGTGGGACCTATCACTGAGGATGCACAAAAACGCCACTCTCATGAGTGCTTTAAAGCACTGGGCGATGCATATTTTGGTTCAAAATGCATGCATGTGTCTGTGTCTGTGCTTTTTTTTTAAAAAATAAAAAAATAAAAACTCTCGCCTTGGCCAGTGGCTGGGGTGTGTGTTGTTTTGGCAGCGTCGTCCCATCCCCCCCCCCCTTTGGGGAATTTTGGTGCACTTCTAGTTTGGTCTGCGGCTTGCCAGGAGCTGCTGTGAGCACTGCAAAGCTGGTCACTCCCCCCCCCCCCCCCCGGCTCTTTGCAAGCGAAAAGGAGGACAGCGGAGTTTCCACGTTGTGCAATTCGGGCTGGTTGTTTGGGAACCCTTTTCAATGTGGTCCTTAAAGTCATCTTCTTTTTTTTTGTTGGTTGAGGGTGGGGTTTTTTTGTTTTGTTTTGGTCTTGGAAGTGAAGTGACAGCTTGGGTATAGATCAGCAAAAACTGCACGGAGGCGGAAGATAAGCCTGGAGTGATGTGCCCTCCCCCTTGGGCAAGAATTCCAATCTTTGTGCAGCTGGAGTAGGGAAACTTCCTACGGGATTCTGCCCAGTCTTTTTGATTCTGGGAAGAAAGAGCTGTAGGTGGCGGAACAAGCCAGCTTGGGGGGGGGGGGGGGAGACTGCAGTCCCTTGCCACGATTCCCCCCCATGCTGTTAGGATGCTTGCCCACCTACCCCTTCTTCCTCCGTCCACTGTCCCATCTGGCCCATTGGGGAGAATCCAGTTCTCATTGCTCAGATTCTCAAGTGCATCAGGTAAGGTGATGGGGGCGGGCTGGGACGGACGGGGGAACTAGGTCGACTGCTTCAGCCAGGAATTCAGCATGACTTGAGATGGGGGTTTTTTTGGAGGGGGAGCAATACTCCCTCTAAGCCACAGAGTCTTGTGAGCAAAAATTCTACTTTGTGGAGCTACTAGCCATTAAAGTTGTGAGCACGCGATCTGGCTGCTGCAGAAGAAAAGAGATTGGATTTATAGCCCACCCTTTACTTGGAGTCTCAGAGCGGCTTACAAACTCCTTTCCTTTTCCTTCCCCTCCCCACAGCAGACACCCTGTGAGGTAGGTGGGGCTGAGATACTGATACCCATGCTACACCATGCTTCAAGACAAAATTTCATTTATTTGTAATTAGAAATAAATGTTTCACAATATATAATTACATGTTGTTTTTGTGATTAATCACTATGCTTTAATTATGTTCAATTTGTAACAATGAAAATACATCTTGCATATTACATTTACATTACGATTCACAACAGTAGCAAAATTACAGTTATGAAGTAGCAACGAAAATAATTTTATGGTTGGGGGTCACCACAACATGAGGAACTGTCTTAAAGGGTCGCGGCATTAGGAAGGCTGAGAACCACTGCACTACACTATGCTGGCTCTTTAAAGTGGCAGGGGCTAGGAAAAGTGTGAGAAAAGGCCATTTGGGAGTGATAAAAGGGAGAAAAAGTGACAGAACAGGACCAAGCAAGGAGAGTAAAGAACTGGGGGCAGAGAAATTAGGGCCTGGCAGGGGCCTGATGGTATTTCCCCTACAAGTCTCGTGGGTTCCCACTTGTCAGTCTTTTAAAGCTATTGCTTCTTGGGTCCTGGCTTGCTCTAACCAAAAAAAATAATAATACAGAAATAATTTCCATCCACATTTTGTGATGATAGTGTCATTATCCAGAATCCTTAATAAAAAGAAAATCCCTAAATTCCATTAACTCAATGTATATCTTTTCACCAGTGTATGGAAATGAACTGAGCCATTTCAAGAACAGGAAGAAACATGTATCCTGAGATCTAATACATCATCCAAACTGGTCCCCAAATGACTTGCAAAAATAGATTTGCAAAGCTTTTTGTTCAGAACAAGTTCAGCATTTCAAAACCTAGAACAAAATACTGGATAAACCAGATTTATTCACAGAGCGCCCCCCCCCCCCATATACTGCTTCCAAACCAATGAAAGATAATTAATATAAGTGGACTTACCCAGCTGTTCTTTTTTTATACTTTAAATGCCTGTTGCATTCAGTTATTGATTTCTGCTTTTAAAAGTTAAAAATCCCATTTTCTTGCTTTTCAGAAACCTGTCAGAGAATTGTTGTTGTTGTTAATAATTTGACATGTGTGTTTGAGTCACCAGCGTGTGGTTCTGCAACCTGTCTGCTGGAAGGGAATGTATACTGGCATTGTATTGTTTATGCCTTTTATGACTGATAACTGTATTTTAATATTAATACTGGCATTGAAAGTATGTTCATAGTCATATTATTATTGAGTTGTGCTTGCATTTTAAAGTTTGGATTGTTAATTCTTCTCGCAGTGCATTTGCCTTTTCACATCTGCCTTCCATCCTGTGCTGTTGGATTGTGATGTGTGGGATTTAGGCTGTAATGAAGGAACCTGGATACTCTTTGATGTTGAGGGCAGGTTTTGTTTGTTTTTTAGTTCATGTTGAATAGAACCTTCAAAAGTTCTCTTGTGGGAGTTGCACAATTGTCCAGTCATAGCAGCCTTGAAAAGATAGCATTGACATCCTGGTAGCAGAGCTGGGTGCATATTCAATTGTCCAGCAGGGAAAAAACAAAACAAAAAAACTCCTTTGCCAGTCCTGTATGAAAAAATGCATCAGCTTTTGAACCAGAGCGGGTGTGGGCAACAGTGGAAAGAACAAAGGCAGAAGGATATGAAAGGAAAGAGAGAAGAAAGCAACTGAATTTCGTGAAACTGCATTAGTAAAGTGTTTGGGTGAGATTTGTTACTGTTTTGTTACTGTAAAGAAGTGTTAATATGCTTTTCCAGTCTATTTTTCAAAACATTAACTTAAAAGCTGTACTGACTTCCAACTGAACCTCCTGCAGTTGCTTAGGATGAGATACACATTAAATGCACATTAGGTTGAGATTTTTAACCAGCAGTTGCTGGTGGAAACAAACCCTTCATTTCATGTTTCATTTTACTTAATTTCCATCAATGTTGGCTGTAGGGCTGCCAAGTCCAACTTGGGAAATATCTGGGGACTTTGGGGGTGGAGCCAGGAGACTTTGGGGGTGGAGCCAGGAGACTTTGGGGGTGGAGCCAGGAGAAAGGAAGTGACATCATTTTGTGATGTCACATCCTGTGATGTTGCTTCCACATGCTGACACATGAACTCATGAAGTTTCCTAATACTGAATCAGGCCATTGGTCCATCAAGGTCAGTATTGACTACTCAGACTGGTAGTGGCTCTCCAGGGTCTCAGGCTGAGATCTTTAATGTCACCTATTACCTGATCCTTTTTTAGCTGAAGAAGCTGATACCTCCTGCATGTCAAGCAGATGCTCTATCACTGAGCAACAGCCCTACTGAATCCTTCCTCATCTCGGCAGAATATGAAGCACTAAGTGCTACACAAGTGCTAAATATGATTTTCATATCATAAGAACAGGAGAGAAGCCACAGTGGATCGGCCCATCCAGTACAGCCCATCCAGTACAACACTCTGTGTCACAACAGTGGCCAAAAATACCAGGTGCCCTCAGGAGGTCCAGCAGCGGGGCCAGAACTCCAGAAGCCCTCCCACTGTTGCCCCCCAAGCACCAAGAATTCAGAGCCTCACTGCCCCAGACAAAGGGTTCCATTTAGACCTTGTGGCTATAATAGCCACTGATAGACCTCTGCTGGATGGGGACAGAGAGAGAGACAGACAGACAGACGGACAGACAGAAAAAAGAAAGAAAGAGGGAGAGAGAGAGAAGGGGAAAAAACTGGCAGAGGCACTTACTTCCATTTAGACCTTGTGGCTATAATAGCCACTGATAGACCTCTGCTGGATGGGGACAGAGAGACAGACAGACAGACAGAAAAAAGAAAGAGGGAGAGAGAATGAAAAGAGCTGGAAGAGAAACTCACCTTGCCAGCCACATGCAAAAGCAGCTCCTTCAGTCCCTCCTTAATCTCTGGGCGGACCTGTCTTGCTGTGGAAGAAGCTCTCTTGCTGACTTCTTAAAGGGGAAATGTCTGGCGAGGCTTTTTACTGCAGGGCAGGCTCTCTGCAGACATTTCCCTTTTAAGGCAGCCATTTTGTCCCCCCGGTGGCCAACTTTGGAAAAGCGGGAGATAAGCACTAAAAATCAGTGTTTCCCCCGCCCCACCGGGGGACTTGGCAGCTCTAGTTGGCTGCTTTATGTAATAGCATGTAACAGAAACTAGTTGGTAAGGTAGCAAAATGTGCTAGAGCCTACTGACTCTGGAAAACATACCTGAGTTTTCAAAGCTGTGCTGTGGAAAACGGCAGTAATGCTATATCCAAAATATACTTTAACTGAAAAAAAAAAGCTTTAAGGTCAAAAATGCAAAAGAAGAAAGTAATAATGAGAGTCACAGGGCTAAGTATGCAGTGTTTCTTCAAATTCATTGAAATAATAGGCCAGTGTGCCATAAAGGCTAGGCTGCTAGACATGGACTAGCAAGACTCTAATGTGTCTTTACATACAGCCAAAAAGCAGAGTGGGTGACTTTTGGGGCCTTTACGCTCTGTTAGCCTGACCTACATTACAGTGTTGCAGTCAGCATAAAGTGGAATCTGTCCCTATTATATAAAGGCCAGGTGGGGTGGCAACATTCCATGTGCTCTCATTGGCTGTAAAATGCTCTCCCTCAGCCATTGGCCCAACAGTCACCACTCAAGAGTACTCACATGCCATTGGCTGGGTGCCGGGGCTGCTCCTCTTCCCGGCCCTCTTCCCTTTCAGCCACTGTTTTCTGTCAGAAGCACTATGTCTCACGATGAAGACACTTCTCTTGCTCAGCTCCTGTGGGGACAATTTTTTCCCTCAGTGGCTGTTGTGAGGAACTCATAGGGTTGCCAGCTCCAGGTAAGGAAGCCAGTTTAAGGAAGCCAGAGTTTGGGGAGGGCAGAGGAAAGGCCTCAGCTGAATAGAATGCCATAGAGACTGGCAGCCAAAGCATTCTAACTTTTCCCTCAGTGGCTGTTGGTAAGCAACCAAGCTTGGTTCTGTCAGTATAAAGACAAAGAAACAAAACCCTTTTTACGCCTTTGTGAGGAACTCATTGGGGCCAGTCCTTGCCAGCTCCAGGTTGGGAAATTCCTGCTGAGTCCTTCCACACCCCCAAACACTGCCCTCCACAGGATCCACCCCCCAAATCTCCAGGTATTTCCCTACTCAGAGCTGGAAACCCTATTTCCCCCTCGGTGCCTGCTGCTGGTCAACCAAGCTTGGTTTCTGCCAGTAAAGGGCCCTTTCCACACCTATTTTGGCCTTTGGGAGAAAACTCATTGTGCCCTTATACCCTGCTGAGATTCTCCCCCCCCATGACAGCCAATGGGATGTGGCAGTCAGGGCTTCAGAGCACAGTAGAGTCTGCGGGGGCGGGGGGAGATGGAAAGCTGAGCAGTGAGGGGAAAATAAAGGTTGGTTGATGCTTGGCTGGAAAGGAGATAGGGTTGCCAACTCCAGGTGGGGAATTCCTGGAGATTTGAGAGATGGAGCCTGGCGAGGGTGAGGTTTGAGGAGGGGGGGGGGCTCAGACAGGTACAATGCCATAGACTCTGCCCTCCAAACTAGCCATTCCCTTTGGGAACCACTGTTGCCAATCCCCAGGTGAGAACTGGAGATCACTCAGAATTACAACATCTCCAGATGGCATTGATCAGTTCCCTTGGAGAAAATGGTGGACTCTTGTGTCCTTATACCCTGCCGAGGTTGCCACAGCAAATTGATGCTGAGTGCCCAAGTCCTTGGCACTCTCACAGAGCCTCTTTCTAGAGCCTGTTGTATTTATTTCCACAACGGGCCTTATTCCTAGTAATCTATATAAGTGACCTCAAGGTCCTTGGAGGAAGGGCAGGATGCAGATATGATCTGATATACACACATCATTCGAGATATGTTTTGACTTTAACACTGAGGCTTTTGAAGGAACATTTTGGCATCACTGTAAATGAAATAAAAACAAGAAAATTCAGTAGGATAAATGCAACTGTCCTTGAAGTAGCCTTCCTCCAACTTAAGCATCTCTTTCTCCAAGGGAAGGAATAGGGGTACTGCGCTTTCAGAAGGCAGTGCTGATCTGCTACTTGACCTCAGTGGCATTTATGCTGTGGGGTCCTGCAAGGTCCCATCTTGTCCCCCATGCTGTTAAACATCTACATAAAACTGTTGGGAGAGATTATCAGGAGATTTGGAGTAAGGTGCCAGCAATATCCAGATGACATGCAGCTCTACGTGTTCATAATAGCTAAGTCTGTGGAAGTCCTGAACAGGTGCTTGGAGATGGTAATGAAACAGATGAGAGCCAATAAACTGAAGCTCAGTCCAGGCAAAACTGAGGTATTGTGGGTCAATTACAAAGCAGTTCAAAGACTGAGGATATTGCTGGATCCCGTCCTACAGCTGGAGACCCAGAGCTTCTCTGTGGCACATAGTGCCTTTCATCAGCTTTGGCTGATAGGCCAGCTATGGCCATTCCTCAAAAAGCATGCGCTAGCCACAGTAATCCATGTTCTGCTTACATCCAGGTTAGATTACTGTAATTTGTTTTATGTGAGGCTGCCTTTGAAAATGGTCCAGAAACTTAGCTTGTCCAAAATGCCAGGTGATTGTCAGGAGGGGATGCGGTGCTGAAAGATCTGGATTAGCTGCCCAGTTCAAAGAGCTAGTTCTTTTCTTTAACCCTTAAATGGCTTGGAGCCAGGGTACTTGAAGGACTGCCTCCTCCCATTTTGTCTAGCCTGCCAGTTAATATCTGCCTCACAAGCCCCACTCTCTGTTCAAGTGCCTTCAGAGGTAAGTGGGTGGCAGGACTTTTTCAGTAGTGGTACCTGACTTATGGAATGCTGTTCCCCTTGAGGCTCATCTCATTTTTAGGCAGCAGGCCAAAACATTTCTGTTCAACCAGACTTTCAGTTAAGGAAATGATCTTTTAACACTATTTTAGTCTGGACACTGTTATTTTTAAGCTGTCTTGATCTGTTTTTATGATCTAAGTTTTTATTCTGGGCTGGAGCTTTTTGAGTGCTGGGTTTTAACTAATATCTTTTAATGTTTTGTTTTTATTATTTTTTATTCTGTAAGCTATCTTGGGCGGGTTCCTGGAGAGGCAGCATAAAAAAAGTTCTAAAATAAATAATCAAACACATGAATAAATAATAAATTCATGTCGAGATGCAGCTGTGTAGAGAGCAGTATTACATAGACTGAATGAGACCCCCACACCCATCTCCTGAGTGAGTAACCTTGCTATTATCCCAGTGCAGGACTGCATAGAAGCCATGATAATGAAAACTGCATAGAAGCCATAAAGATGAAAAAGCATTTACTGGTAACTGTTGTTCATTGAGCGGTCCTGTGTACAGGCATATGCCCCTCCATCCTTTACCCATGGTGAGCTCATCTGATTTAGCTCCTTAGTAGGGCTCCAGAGTAGCGAAGGGAGAACAGAGGTAAAGAGTGCTTCCCTGGTCATGTGTCAATTTTTCTGGGGAAATGCCAGCTCATGGTGGGGGAGGGGTAAGTGCTGTTCTACCTTTAAAAAGCACCAGACAGCTGTAGAAGTCATGGCCCCTGTGTGTACTGTTGCAGTTTGTGCCTGCACAGAAGGCCACACAATGAACAACAGTTATTTATTTATTTATTTTATTCGATTTATACTCCACCCTCCCTACCAAGGCAGGCTCAGGGTGGCTTACACAAAATGCATAAAAAATACAATTAAGATCCATCATAAGATCCATCATAAACAATCAAACCATAAACAAGTCAATTATTCTAAAATCCATTATCCTAAAGTGCTGGAACAGTATTCAGATAAAGTGCAAGAGCAGAAATTTAAGATTGAACAGTATTCCACAGGTGACAGTCATAATGATGTTCCCACAAGCTCTGTTGATTTACTTATTTATATAGCAAGGGCGGGCTAAAGGTGGTAAGAGGTGAGCCGGGCTAGGCCGGGAGGGCAGGATAAAAATCTCAATCAATAAATAAAGACCAGGGCACAGGGTCTCTTCTCGGGTGCAGTCCTACCAGGTAGGTGCAATCCTACAATCCCCCGGAATTACAGTTCATCTACAAACTACAGAGATCAGTTCCTCTGGAGAGAATGAATGCTTTGGAGGGTGGACTTTATGGCATTATATCCCACTGAGGTTCCTGTCCTCCCCAAGCTCCCCTTTCAAATCCTCAAGAGTTTCCCATCCTGGAGCGGGCAACCCTACTTCCCACTCCCCTGCCAGTGGCCAGGAGGGAACTGGGCAATCCTACCCTACAGCGGTGGATCAACTTGCCTTGTTAAATCTCTTTTCTCCTGTGTATGCTTAAGATGACATTCATTCCTCCTTATATAAATATGTATCCACATGTGACATGAATGTTAAAATCATTGTAAAGGATAAGAAAAACTTTCCATGCATTTTCCTGATAGGTCATTTCAAGTTGGATTCTATATAGTGTGATCAGAGCTGCACTGGCAGAATGGAACTTTTTCTCTTCCCTCAGCAGCCTGCTCTTCTCTCCAAATGGGATTGATGGACACTCAGGAATAGTATGGGATGCAAAGTAGGGGTCTGCAGTAGAAGGGGAACCAGCAGAAATCTTGCACTTAAGAACATAAGAGAAGACATGTTGGATCAGGCCAATGGCCTGTCCAGTCCAACACTCACGTCACACAGTGCCAAAACCCAGGTGCCATTAGGAGGTCCACCAGTGGGGCCAGAACTCCAGAAGCCCTCCCACTGTTGCCACCCAAGCACCAAGAAAACTGAGCATTGTTGCCCCCGACATAGTGTCCCATCTATACATTGTGGCTAATAGTCACTGATGGACCTCTGCTCTGTATGTTTATCCAATATCCTCTTGAAGCTGTCTATGCTTGTAGCTGCCACCACTTCCTGCGACAGTGAATTCCATGTGTTCTTTGGTTGAAGAAGTACTTCTGTTTATCTTTTCTAAGCCTACTGCTCATTAATTTTATTGAGTGCCTAAGAGTTCCTGTATTGTGAGAAAGGGAGAAAAGTACTTCTTTCTCTGCCTTCTCTATCCCATGCACAGTTTTGTAAACCTTTATCGTCACTCCTCAGTCATTGTTTCTCCAAGCTAAAGAGCCCTAAACTCTTTAACTTTTCTTCATAGGGAAAGTGTTCCATCTCCTTAATTATTTTAGTTGCCCTTTTCTGTACCTTTTCCAGTACTATAATATCTTTTTTGAGGTGCAATGAGCAGAACTTTACGCAGTATTCCAAGTGAGGCCCACCACAGATTTACATGGGCATTATGATACTGGCTGATTTGCTTTTAGTCCCCTTCCTCGTAATCCCAGCATAGCATTTGCCTTTTTTATTGCAGCCACACACTGAGTCAACATTTTCAGTGAGTTATCTACCACAACTCCAAGATCTCTCTCCTGGTCCGTTACCACCAGTTCTGACCCCATCAATGTATATTTATAGTTAGGATTTTTGGCTTTAATATGCATTACTTTGCACTTGCCCATGATGAACCTCATTTGCCACATTGACATCCACTCACCCAGCCTTGACAGTTCCCTCTGGAGTGCCTCACAGTCCTCCCTGGTTATCACCACCCTGAACAACTTAGAGTCATCTGCAGATTTAGCCACTTCACTGCTTGCTCCCAACTCCAAACCATTAATGAACAAGTTAAAAAAGCACTGGACCTAGTACCGAGTCCTGTAGTACCCTACTGCTTACCACCTTCCACTGTGAAAACTGCCCATTTATGCTCACTTTCTATTTTCTGTTAATTAACCAGTTTTTAATCCACAAGAGGACTTGTCCCCATATCCCATGATTGCTGAATTTCCCAACATGAGTTTCCCAACATGATTTGTACATGATTAGGCTGGGTCATCCTTGTCCACATGTTTGTTCACCCCCTCAAAGAACTCTAAGAGGTTAGTGAGTCAAGACCTTCCTTTACATGCTGATTCTTCCTCAATAGCTTTTGTTCATCAACGTGTCTACTAATTTGTCTTTAATAATGGATTCCACCAACTTACATGGTATCGACATTAGACTGACCAGCCTGTAATATCCCAGATCTCCTCTGGAACCTTTTTGTTAAAAGATGGGGGTTACATTAGCTGCCTTCCAGTCCTCAATGAATGGAGGCAGATTTTAGTGATAGAGTGCATATTTTGGTCAGAAGATCTATAGCTTTACATTTGAGTTCTTTCAGAACTCTTGGATGTATGCCATCTGAGCATGGAGATTTATCAGTTTTTAATTTGTCCATCAGTCATAGAACCTCCTCTCTCATCTCCTCAATCCGACTCAGGTCTTTCAACATCCCTCCTTTAATTGGAGGTTCTGGAGTGAGCAAGCACCTCCCATCTTCCACAATGAAGACAGAGGCAAAAAAAATGTATTCAGTTTCTCTGCTATTTCCCTACCATCCTTTAGTAATCCCTTTACCCCTTGGTTATCCAAGAGTGCCACTGCCTCCCTGTCTGGCTTTCTACTTTTAATGTATTTGGAGAAATTTGTATTGTTGGTCTTTATGTTTTTTGCAATATGTTCCTCATAACTGTCTTTTTGCCTGTCTGATCACTGACTTGCATTTTATTTACCAAAACCTGTGCTCCCTTTTAGTTACCTCACGCACATTAGCCTTCCTCCACTTAAAGGAATCCTTACCTTTTACTGCTTCCATTACTTTGTTGGTTAACCATGTAGGCCTTTTTTATACCTATCCCTACCTTTCCTAACATGTGGTATACATTTTATCTGAGCTTCCAGTATAGTAGTTTTAAATAGTGTCCAAGCTTCCCAAAGGTATTTTGTTTTTCTTACCTTTCCTTTCCATTTCTTCTTTACAAGCCCCCTCATTTGAGAGAAGTTATTTCTTCTAAAGTTAAAGGTGATTGTGTTGGTCTTTTTGGGCAACTCCCTATTTACATAAATGCTAAGCTTAACAGAATTATGGTCACTGTTCCCAACTGGTGCTATCACGTTTACATCTCTCACCAGGTCCTGGGCATTACTTAGGACCAAATATAGGATCACCTACCCTCTAGTAGGTTCTGTGACCATCTGCTGCATGGCACGGTCATTGAGAGTATCTAGAAACCCAATCTCTTTCTCCTGACTTGAACACATAACGACCCAATCAATTGTTGGATAGTTAAAATAACCTATTATGATACAGTTACTTCATCCAGCTGCTCCCCTTGATTCTTTTGCTGGTTTTAAATTATCCTGTAACCTTTGATCTGGTGTGCAATAACAAACTCAGGGAGCGATCATACGCACCCATTAGCCATGCGAGAGGGACGATTCACCGGCGGATCAAATTAGTGTGATCACACCAGCATGTCTGGGAAGCATCCCACAACCATCAGCAAGCCATCGCAAGCCATTTTGATCTGCCAGAGAAGCGGAGTAAAAAACTACAGTGAAAATGTGGTATCAGTTTGCTGCGGGCCAGAGCTGGACTTTTCCTTTGTGATCGCGCCAGCGCAAACTTGTGGCATCGGAAATAGTCTGATCAGGTATTCTGACACCATGTCTGTTGTTTTTTCCCCTTCTCAGTATGCGTATCATCGCATACTGCCAGCGGAAGATCCCCAGGTTGGAGAGGCAATTCATTGATCCCCTGTTTAAGCAAATAAGCGAATTGGAAATGAATGACAAAAAACACCCCCAACTCACCAGCAGTTGCGTCTGATCACACAGTGGCGAGTTGTGCCGGCAGCTTCACCAACCTGTGTGATCACACAACTGCAGGTTAAATTTCTCCAGGGCAAAATAGCCTTGATTCCCCCCAGATTATCTTGCTCAAGTGGCCATGGCCTCACATAGTTAAGCTTGCATTTGGGCCCACTATTCCCATCTATAGTGTTTTTGTGAGCAAATCTATTTCACTTGAGGAGAAGAACCATTAGAATGAGCAAAAAGAGGTTTAGAATCCAATTTCTCATTTATTGGCATGGGTTTTTTAAATTTGTTATCCTCTTTTTTTTTTGTACCAAGACTACACATTTCACCTAATTTCCAGTTTAGAAACTATATAGTCAGTGAATTTTTTTTTAAAGTAAAGTCATTCACATTATGTGAAAAGGATCACAAGCTATTCAGATGGCACTCTGGATCTTTTACACCGCAATTGGATTTTGTCTTGTATTATGTGACAGCACTGAAACAATTGGGGTGGGGTGGGGTGCTTCTGATTGGTTTTTGTACATGATTCAGCTTATTGAATTCTTCTATTTGTAGACTTTCCTGGTTCTTTCTACTAAGTTCTGTGATTTCAAATAATGTGTATTATTTGACTATGATGAACACCCTACTGGCTGTTTGGTGCCCAGTGTGTAAGTGTGTATCTTGCTACTTCTAGATAGTATCTCCCCTACTCTAGAATTTCTTGGAAATGGAAGAATGATATAGTGTAAAGAATGATTTCCATAGCAGTCCGAATGAAGGGAAGAAAGGGTAGTCAAGAGTGGATCATGTCAATGGTTGTCTTTCAAGTTTGACAGTCCAATGACAAAATATGATTTGTCTATGGTTTTGATAAATACTAGGGAACCAAAGAAAAAAATTCAGAGGAAGAAATGTGTATAACAACCGTTAACCACTGGATAATTGTCCTTTCATTTGTTAACCATTCTACATATACATATTTTGTTATAGGTTGATGCCTTGAGATTACGTTTAGAAGAGAAAGAAAGCTTCCTTAATAAAAAAACCAAACAACTGCAAGACCTCACAGAAGAAAAGGGAACTTTGGCTGGAGAAATTCGAGATATGAAAGACATGTTAGAAGTCAAAGAAAGAAAAATTAATGTTCTTCAAAAAAAGGTAAGAGTCATGAAAGGACCCATGATTAGGCAATTTTACCAGTGGCACTAAGCAATGTTTTGGTTATGAGAATAAAAGAAAAAAATTAGCCTGGTTTCTCACTGGTTGTTTCTTTGCAATTTTGCCATTCCTGGTTCATTTTTCCATTACTATTGGGAGAGACAAGGGATTACACTGCTATTTGCTGATGTTGTAAAGCTACTCAAACCCAAAATCTGAGGTATATTTTTTCACTCATTGCATTTTCTAAGAGGAAAGTCCCCCTTCCTCTGATGAAAGGTTGCTAGCTTCCCTTCTACCTTTCCCTTCTTATCAGCTTTCTGATAGCATGTTTAGAGCAATTCCAGGGAAAAGATGTGGAAGGGCAGACTATTTATTAACTAGGATATAGTTGCATTGTAGCCAGATGCCTGTGTTGCTTAATCTGACAACTGAACAAACTTGGATGCCTTTTAGTTCTACCCCCCCCCCCCCCCCCAAGTATTGCAATTTCATGAAGTTTGTCTATATTGAAGAAACCTAGACTCTGAACTTGAAGAGCCGGTGATCAAAACTGCGCAATCAATGGAATTTGTTCCACCAAGTACATTATTGAGTGCTAAGCCCTAAATATGATGTGTGAGAATGATTTTTATAATTTAAATGGGACCATATAATGTTATGAGAGTGTTCTAGGAATTTTTGTTCATATTAGGTGCTGATTGCCATTTATAAGCCTTGTATCAGTTGGGGTTAGACAGTGTCTCTGTCTCTGTCTCTCTCTCTCATTAAACTCTGACATTGAATTTGTAGTAAAGAGTACCACCTCTTGTTGAAAATTGTCCCTGAAGGAATGCCAGTGCATTCTTCTGAATGTTTTCTGTGATATTTGTGTCAAAAATATACTCAGTAAATAGTTGGAGAAATATATAGAACAAGTAAACTATATGTAGTGGTCCATGATGAAGATGTTTGTTTGAGGACTTGCTCAGTTTTCCAGAATCAATTTCATCATAGAAAACTCAGGTTAACTTATGTTTTCATTCACAAGCTCAAGCACAATTTTTCTGCAAATGTAATGGTTTTAAATTTTATAGCAAGGATAAAAGATCAGAAAAGTTTTTTTTTTAAAACCCTCTCAGGTTATGACTGTAGTTTCCTATGTGGCCTTCAGGAGTGCATGATTTATTTCCAACAGATGGTGTGATAAATTCATTCACAGATGATTTATCTGAAGAAAGTTTTAACTGAAACATTATCCTCTTTTCCCTTCAATTGTTTAAGTAAATTTGTATCATTATACTATAAAGAAAACGTCCATTGTTTATTTTCCTTAGGTCTGGTGTGCAGTCCCCGTTATACATTCAGTAGGTTTCCATTTGAACTGCAGACTTTCTAAGTAACATGAAAAAAAATTAGTCTTGTTACTAAGCCCATCAGCCTTTAGACTTATTATAGGGCATGCCTTCCTTTCTGAAAGCTTTTTTCTCTTAGCTTTATCCAGAGGGCTGTCTTACCCTTTCCACAGCACCCAGTAAATAATTCTGTCCTTTTGTCACATGGTACAGAGGCTTCCTTGTCTATTTAATTTTATCACAGACATTTTGGAAAATCTACTATATCCCAGTCATAATCCTAAAAGGGCTTCTGCTTTGCTTATGGTACTGTTTTTAAAAGATACTCAAGAAGACACTTTCTGATAGCAACTAATTTTGGCAATGATCAGTTGATTTTGGGGATAATTGTTATTCTGAATAATATGTTACTTTCTTAAGAAGAGCTAGTGATACTTTGCCCATATATTGAGTTTTCTGGCTAGTTCTTCCCAACCTTTTAAACTTGCTGTCTTCATATACTCCCTTGATGTAAAAACCATGATAATCTTCTGTCCTCTTTTAACTTCCCTCTCCTCACAGGCAGACAGTCCTACTCAGTGGAAGGAAGAAAGCATAGGTCAGTTATGACTCCTGTAATGACAGAGCCTAGAAACTAGTTTGAAATATATTTGGGGCAAATGACTTACAAAAATATTCCCAACCCCATGACTAAGACTACTAAGAGCATACATGCATACTTGCTTTGTCTGGGCTCTCCTTTCATACTCACTGGAACTTATTTGCTTTTGGCTGAGTTAAAAAGCAGGGGGAACAACAGTTCTCCATCTAGGAAACTTATTAAGAGTTGAGCAGTAGGTGTCTGCACAGAGAGCTGACAACAGAAAAAAAGTGTGCAAAATAGAGCTGCCAAACTCAAGGCAGGGTCTGGCAGTCTCCTGGAATTTACAACTGATCTCCAGATGACAGAAATCAATTTCCTTGGTGGGAAAATTGTTGCTTTGGAGGATGAACTCTATGGCATTGTACCCTGCTGAGGTCCCTCCCCTTCCTAAACCCCTCCGTCCCCAGGCTCAACCTCCAAATATCCAGGAATTTTCCAAATCTAGAATTGGCTACCCTAGTGCAAAATTCCCCAAAGATTCTTGGGAACTGAGCAGCTCCTCATAAGCTATTATCCAACAGGACACAGGTCAGAGAAGCTGCCAGGCTTTGAGAGCTTTTGCAATCCCTGAGCTTGGCTGAACATGCATTAGAAAGTTCCCCAACCCAAATAAACTGAAACTTTGGTCAGAGGCCCTTGCTTTTCAGTCACCTAGAAGAAGAAGAAGAAGAGAAGAAGAGACTGGATTCATAAACTACCCTTCACTCGGAGTCTCAGAGTGGTTTACAATCTCCTTTCCTTCCCCATAACAGACACTGAGGGTGCGATCACACGGGCATTTAAACCCGGGTCTCTTTCAAGCGCGATGGCTCAAACGGAAGGTACTTGTTTTGAAAGGTGGTTTGAAAGGCGGGCTCGAATGCGGGGGGGGGGGGGCGGCTTCGAGACGGGAGACAGATGCGGCCGTCTGGCCAGCCCCTTTAATTGCGATAAGGAACAGCTGCGAAGCCCGCAGTAAACGTCCGTGTGATCGCACCCTCTGTGAGATAGGTGGGGTTGAGAGAGCTCTTTCAAGAACTGCTCTTGAGATAACAGGTCTGAAAGAACTTGTGACTGATCCAAGGTCACACCAGCAGCTGCATGTGGAGGAGTGGGGAATCAAACCTAGTTCTCCCAGATTACAGTCCGTACCCCTAACCATTACACCAAACTAGCTCCAGAGCGAAAAATGTGGACTGTCACGACTGAGCCTCTGGCTTGAGACAGAGCTTGCAGCCGGCAGGCGTGCAGATCAGAGTTCTCGGGTTACAAGACAAGCGTTATCAACAGTCCGGGAGTCACAACCATAAATCAGTCAGCCGAAGGATTAAACAGACGAATCGTCAGCAGGAATGCCAGAAGTCAGAGCCGGAGAGTATGAAAGCCAGGAGTCGGGGGTAGCAGGGATCACAACAGAAAGACAAGCCAAAGTCCAAATACCAGTCCGTAGTCCAAAATGCCAAGTCCAGGATCAGAAGTCTGAGAGTCCAGCAGCCGGGTTCAGGAACAGAGTTCAGAAGGGTGCAGGGCGAGGCCACGTCGATGACGAGCGTTCTTTGCCAGCACAATCTGTTGGCCGTTGACAGGCTGCTGATAACGTTTGCCGACTCATTAACCAATTAGCAGCCGCCGGCCACGGCCCAGCGTCTGCTAGTACTCTGGACTGATAGATCTCCTGGCCCTCATGCGTGCCTCACTCCTTCTGTCTCTTAATTCCTGGCGTCTCCTTTCACGGAGACGCCTGACAGGTGGAGGTGATGACTTGGGGCTATGGTTTTCTCCAGGAGGAGCCTGATGGGTCTCAGGTGCTTGACTAGTCCCTGGTGGCTCCTGTTGCTGGCTTAACTCCTCTGGACTTACGTCCAGGTCCGTTAAAGGAGCCTGATCTTGCTCTGCAGGGGCTGGGTCAGGAGCAGGGTAAGGAGCAGGCATGACATGGACAGTATTTTTCTGGTAATTTGGAACCATATTAATGCAGTTGGTAAAGTACCTGAGAGCCGGTGTTATATAATAGTTAAAATGTCAGCCTAGGAGCTTCCAATCCCCACTCTGCCATAAATGCTTACTGGGTGGATTTGGCCCAATCATGTTGTTTCAGCCTAACCTACCTCACAAGATTGTTAGGATCATAATGGAAGAGAGGAGAACAATGTAAGCCACTTTTGGTCTCCGTAGGGGAGAAAGGCAGAGTATAAATGAAGTAAGTAAATAAATGGAGAGCCTTTGTTTTGCGTTACCATTTGGGATATCTTAAGATCGTTTTACGTGTTTTGAGACATCTTCAGGATACCTTTTAATTTCTTCTGATTTAACTGAATATGTTAATTTCTTGTAACAAAATATTCGGACATGGGTGAGAAAATGAACCAACTGTCCCTTTTTTTGGAGAGAGTTTAGGTTTTTAACAAACAGAAGAACCTGGCTGTTTAGGATGAAACCTGGAGTTTAGGATGAAAACTTGCTCTCTTTGAATGGTTTATTTCCATCTATGAGTTGAATCTGCTCTCTTCTGTTATAGGGAGGCTTTCTTCATTTTATGGGAAATCTTTTCTATTGGAAGAAGATTCTTGATGCAGTGAAGTGCTTTCATTCAACCCACATAGGCTTGCCAACCTCCAGGTTGAACCTGGAGTTCTCCTGGAATTAAAAGTGATGTCCAGATCGCAGATATAAGTTCTCCTGGAGAAAATGGCTGCTTTGGAGGGTGGACCCTGTGGCACCATAACCCGCTGAGGTCCCTCCCCTCCCTGAAGGCCACTCTTCTCATGCTTCCTCCCAAAACCTTCAGGGATTTCCCCACCCAGAGTTGGCAACTCCAGATACAATGTTTTGCTGCCATGGAATAACAACTGTCAGAAGTCAGATTTAAAACTGCATATTGTAAAGTTTTGATTGAATTTTGACATGAGAATTGCATTTTAGTGTCATGAACAATATAGTCTATTCTTGTGTATAACCTGGGTATTTTAAAGCCTCATATTTGCCTATTTAAGCATTAAAAACTAGGGATCTTCCAGCAGCTTTGTGTCACTTTCAGTAGGGAAAACAGGATAAAAATGTTTTAATTTTTAAAAGTATCCTTATTACCAGGGCTTTTTTTGTAGAAAAAGCCCAGCAGGAACTCATTAGCATAACAGGCCACACCCAACAGCTGAAACTCATTAGCATATTAGGCCACACCCTGACAGCACAGCTCCTTTCTATATTCGGCTTCCCCAGGTGCCCAAGCGGCTTGCGGGGCATCTGGGGAACCCAAGGGAAGGAAGGCAGTTTCTGGATCGGCTTCCCCAGATGCCCTGCAGATGCGGGGTGCCTGGGGAACCCGAGGAGGGGAGGCAGTTTAAACTTCCTTCCCTCCCTGGATCGGCTTGGCCTCCCCAGGTGCCCCATGTCTTGTGAGGTGCCTCGGGAACCGGGGAGGGGGAGGCTGTAGGTGTGGCCAACTTGGAAGTCAGCCAGAACTTCGTTCCTGTGCGTTCCTGCCTCAAAATAGCCATGCTTATTACTATTACTGTATTCTGTTCTTCAGTGTTTTATACTTGAAATTTTTATGGGGAAAATCCTTTCTTTCTTTGGCTGCATTTGTTATTTCCATGGCCTAGAGGTGAAATCTTCTTGAGGCATTGCCTGCTGATGTACTCACAATCCTGCCTGTCTCAGTATGACAGAGGATCCCAAGGCCCAACACAGGAATGATTTTCAAAAGAAGCTTTTCTCAACCTGATAACATTTTTATGTTTGTTGATTTATTGGTCTTTTATGTATTTAGGTATTTATAGAACCATGGTATATCCTTAGTTTTTCCATTCAGTATTAAAAGGGGTATATAGGAAATTTTGTTATAGGAAATTTCTGAAAGAAGATTATATACGGTTGGACTTTTTTGAAGCATAAGAAGTTTGTGGAAATAGCTGTAGGCAAATTTTTGTTTTCTAGAGGATAGGAATGCGATAATAAAAAAGGATTTAAAACTTACTCACTTTCACCTACAAAGCTTTCCATGTAAAATTATTATAGTTCACGTATTTAATGACTGGAGGCTTATAACTAATGGTGTGATATGACATACTGCCCTAACAAGCTAATTAGAGTTAGCAGTGGGTGTCAGTAAAACTGTAGCTATAATGAAATGTTGGGAGATATTATTGAAGCCTTGCACATTTGGTGGTACTGTTCTGCTTAGATTAAAAGTAACGTATGTGCTTTTACTTTGAAATTATTGGTATGCTAAAGTTTACAGCATTTTCTGATTTTAAAAAATGTGTAGTTCTTAAATTTGGGATAAACCACTGTAAAGTGTACAGCAATACTTATATGGGAGGCATTAGTACAGAGGCTTCTTTCCACCTTGGCTTCCTGACTGCAACAGGACGCACACGAATTCATCCTGTAATTGTCCATTTTCCAGGATTTCCCTGTCTTCAGTAGATTATTTGTCAAACCTGGTTTGGTATGGTCTCTATAGAAAGAACATAGTCCAAGCATATAAGTAAGACGTCTAGACAGTAAAGAGTGTATTTTCAAAGGTCACGCATATATTGGCACCATTTTTGTTTTTTCAATTCCTTATAGCTGCCATTTTCTGTGCCTACTACTAGAAGGCTGTTGAAAATCAGTCATTGCTAGAGTGCGCTATACCATTATTATGATATGTTGTCATGATGTACTAGTTCTACAATACCCAGCTTTCATTTTTTGAAAAAATAAGTGATTATGCTATTTTGTTACAGAGTTATGGAAAGGTAGTTTCTCCTAGTATCTCTACAGGAAAAGGGCTATAGAGACTTTTAAAAAGCAAGTTGTGAATTCACCTTGAGCAAAGAGGAAAGGCTAGGTATAAACATTTTAATAAATAAGTAATAAATATAAATCCAGATGGACTGATAAGCAATAGATCTTTATGATGGTGCTGTATTATAGCACAATATATATGGTGGCACTGCACTATATTTCTGTGGAAAATTTTCTGCCCCACATAAGTAAATATAGTCTGTGTTTCTCTATAGCTGTCAGGGTTGCTGTGCTGCAAATCAATCATGTTAGATGGGCTAAATGTGGATTGTGAAACATGGATAAAACCTGGTATTTCTACATGTCCCAGGCTTTTACATGGTGCTTTTGCCTCCTTTTGCTAGCATTATTTAACTTTTGCTAACACTATTTAAATTTTCCTGAAAAACCCATATCACTGAGCGCAATAGCATTTACTAAAGTTTACTTTTTAAAAAATGCAAAAAGCCCTCCAGTGGTGCAGTGAGAGAAATGTAAGGAAAATGGCAGCTGACAGAAGAAAGTGAATATGTGAATACCTGCACATTCACTGTGGTGATGACAGAAAAATGGAGAACTGTTGCCATGTGAATGCAGCCATGTAATTCTCATTCTATATATTTACCTCCAGCTGGAAAAAGATAGCTTTTATAAAAAGTCACGAGTTCTGCTTGTAGCAAATTTCCTGTATTTTGACTTTGAAAAGTCATCATGACATTATTGTAACTCATTAATATCACATGGTGAATATTTCTGATTAACCCACGTCATGTGATGACAGGTGCCAAAGACAATAGGGAACCCTTAGCATACAAGTGTAGCCACAAATAACACCCACCAAGGCAAGACCAACAACAATTCCCAACTATATATGATCAAAACTGTGTATTACATTCATTAAAGTACAAAGATAGGTTAGTGGTCATAACCCTATAGAATGTATAAGCACATACCCAACAGATTGCTCTTACTACTCTGTCACAAAGCAGACCAAATGATAAGGAATTGGAAATTGGCTGTGAGGCTTTTGTGAGCTATTTCGCAGATAAAGACTTGTCACTCTGCCACGACCTCCCCACCACAGTTGAGACAGTATTGGAACTTGAGGCTCCATGCGTGTCTTCTGGTCAAGTTCTGGATTATTTTGATCTGCTTAGTCTAGTCGAGGTTGACAAATTGCTCTCATCGGTTCGCCCAACCACTTGTAGTCTTGATCCATGCCCATGATGGCTAATTAAAGCTGGCTGTGATGGGCTATGGGGGGCACTAAGGGAGATTATCAACAAGTCCCTTGTGGAAGAACTGTTTCCTAGTGCCCTAAAGGAGGCAGTAGTTTGCCCCCTTTTTAAAAAACTATCATCGGACCAGGTAGGGGATTTTGGTCTTCAGGCAGAGATGGATTTTGGTCTTCATGAAGAGATGCACGCTTCCTTTGTGAATTATAGCTCCTTTGAGAGCCAGCTTGGTGTAGTGGTTAAGAGTGGCAGACTTTAATCTGGAAAACCAGGTTTGGTTCCCCACTCCTCCACATGAAGCCACCTGGGTGACCTTGGGTCAGTCACAGTTTTCTCAGAACTCTTTCAGCCTCACCTACCTAACAGGGTGTCTGTTGTGGGGAGAGGAAGGAAGGCAATTGTAAACCACTCCGAGACTCCTTTGGGTAGTGAAGAACAGGTTTAAAACCACTTCTTCTTCCTCCCCCCTCCCCAGCTTCTTTGGTTGTGGCGTTTCTTGGATAAATAATATCTGGCCTTGAATACTATTCTGTCACTAGGATTGCCTGGCACGGTCTAGAAACCGTAGAGCTGGAGTGTCAAACTCATTTGTTATAAGGGCTGGATCTGACATAAATGAGACCTTGTTGGGCCGGGCCATGTGTGTCATAAAATGTAATGCCTGGTAGCGGAGATATAAACTTTATAAAGGACACAAACACAATTAAGATTTTTTTTAAAAAAAATTAAATAAAACATGCTTAGAACACTAGCAATCTTGCAATATTTTGTTGGTTTAACAGTCTCTGATAACTGACACCTCTGCTCTGGATTATTGCATCAAAATGTCTGTACTGTAGCAATCTTGAGTATGCTGTTCATGGGTGTATCTGTAAACTGCAAACCTACTTTTGATTTATCAACATTTATTACAGAAATCTCATGCTCAGTGTTCCTAGCCTAGGACCCAGGGGAAACATAAAATGGCTGGGCATTGCAACCTTTTGTACATAAGTTGCTTTATGTGCTGGTAAAGAACCTGAGAAGGCATCCTAACACAGACTGAGGGCCATGTGTTTGTCTACAAAAACTATACTCTTCCCCAAAGAAATAACTACAACTTCCTGCAAAAGGGGTGAACTTTGTCTGGACACACATTCTCAGCCTGATCCACCTCAGTGGCTTGTTGTTATTCCTCCTCTAAAATAGTTCACATTGCTTCTTACTGAGAAATACTGAATCATAAGACATGAATACAGTGAAAAGGGGGAGGGAACCCAGTTGCACCCAGGAGAGCCCTGGCGTGAAGTAGGAATGTTTGAGACCTTGCCATAGAGTGTCCAGTGATTCCTAGAGAAGCAATAGACAACTTCCAGGTTTCCCCCAGAAGTGACATCATGCCATTTGCTCAGTGGCAATCAAGCAGGTTTCTGGCAGGAAGTCTCTTGTTATAGTAAGAGAGACCTGGCAACCCTATCTGTAACTGTCATTTAGAGCATTTCCCCCTTTTATGTTCCCTCCAGCTATAGAAGTGAGGTGACGGCTTCTTGTTTGGGTGCTACCTAATTTTGTAAAAATCACATTCAAATTTATCTTGTTTGAAATGTTTTTGCCAAGTCAAGCTTTTTCTTTTTTTGGTTGCTTCAGAGGTTAGCTTGCAAGTGATATTGTGAGCTGTTTTGCATCTGTAGAGTAGATGTCAACTGGGTAACTTCAGGTCATATGTGACGTCTCCTCACTTTGTAATATCTCACTGCCTCTACCTGTCTGTTTTTGCAGCCTTTAATGTAAATGCCTTTAATATTGTTGCATTGGCCTAACAGATGTACACTTCATTCATCTAATGAAGAGACCTGATTCACTGTCAGTTGTATGGAATACATTCTGACATTATGCTAGAAGCATAATTATGCTGGAATAAATTTTATTAGTTTCTGAGGTTTCATGGCACTCCTGTTTTATTTTCCAGCATATCATTCTTTTTTTGGTTACTAAACCCAGGGTCATCATGGATGTCTCTTTTTAAAGCTGCCATGTTAGGTTGTATGTGCTGCTTTTTTCACATATCTCCTTCTCTTCACAACCTTCCCCACATATATATCCTGAAGGTGCATGTTTCTATGACTAAGAAAGCCTTGGTCAATTTCATTTTAAGTGCTGAGACTTTTATAGGGTCAGCTTTAGATGTTGGCACTTAGGAAACATCATTGTGGTAGAGATAAGAGGTGCAGGTGGTGAAGGAACCATCCCCATCAGTATTTTAATATATTTATGAAGGGGTGGAGCAGTGACTCAGTGGCAGAGCATCTGCTTAGAATGGAAAAAGTGCCAGTGTCACAAGCTGGGCTGGGAATGGCGTAGGGCATGCTGCCAGAGCGCAGAGTGAGTAAGACAAAAGCACCAGCTCAAGAAGCACCAAGTCAAGTTCTAGTCCAAGGTTAAGCACAGAGTCAGGAGTCTAGTCTGAGAATCAGTCCATACAGCAAGGTCTGAGAATCCAAGGGTTACTCATGAGCAGGTTCAGGATCAAGATGAAGTCAGAGTCAGGAGACGGTCCAAAGAGTCACAGGGTAGAGGCAGAATCCAATGCAGTGGTTACATAATCAGAGGGATTTTGACTTTTGCTTCCATGCCTAACAGCCTCTCTTGGCTGGTTTTTATAGACACATGTTTAAGGATCGTGCTTGCAGCCAGCAGCTCAGGAGTAATCCTGCAACTACTCAAGCAGCTGTTGTTGGGTGAGGAGGTGTGCAGCTTGTTGTCTCTCCTGTAGCTCTGTTTGTAGCCTCTGTCTGCAGCACTCTAAGGGTGTGGGTGATACTGGAAGGCTGGAAATTATCAACTGAGTTTCACTTGTTGAATCAGGGCTGGAGAGTGTGGGTGGCTGTGAATCCTGAGAAGTCTGTAGTTCACTTTCCTGCTTGCCAGCTTCTGCTGACTCAAAGCTGGTTGCATGGGGCTTCTCTTCTCCTGAGGAGTCTTTTTCTCCTGAGAAGTCCTTGCTCTCACTGAGCCCTGGCTGACCCATAATAGCCAGGTTCAATCCCTTGCACCTCCGGTTAAAAGGACCAGTTAGTAGTTGATGTGAAAGACCTCTGCCTGAGCTTCTGTTGAGTTGCTGTCAGGAAGTAGACAATACTGACCTTGATGGACCAATGGTCTGATTCATTTATTTTTATTTATTTATTTTCCACATTTATATCTTGCCCATCCCACAAGGGGCTCAGGGCGGGTTACATCATTTCAATAAATACAATAAAGTATAAGGCAGCTTTACATGTGTTTCCTGATTTGCCAGTTTACAATGGCACTGTAATATCCTAGAAGCAATTAATTTTTGTAAAGTTTACATTCTCCCTGTTCTTGGCTGTTGTTCTTGCCTAGGGATGTACAAACTTTTGTTGTTGTTGTTGTTCTTTTGCAGTTTTTTAAAGTCTGAGGAACCCTGCTTAATTTTTGTGTTGAATTTTCCCACCCAAGTTGCAAAAACATCTTAATTCTCTTCTTCTTTTACATAAATTCCTTCTAGAGATTTATAAATGTACCTAAATTCTGCATAGAAATTTATTGCACACTTGGCAATCTGACTAATTAAGCATTTGTAATATCCCTAAACTTTTCTTTTGGAATGGGGAACTGGGAACCAGTTGCATACAGAGAGAGAAAACAAGAGAGAGAAGATTGTATCAGTAAGAAGTAAAGAAGAAGAATAGAAAAGGGCAGCACTTTGTTGTCTTATTACTTTTGTAGTGTGGTCCCCTGCAGTAGGTATGTTAAGATTTTCTTAGCCTGTTGTCTTGCCTCTTCCACCTATTAAAGATTATGTGAAAACCCTGAACCTTGGAACATTAATCTTTTAGTTTCACTTATGCCTGTGATACAGTGTAGCCCTGCTGCTAGGTTTTGTTGATGTGTTTGATGTTTGATGGGCTGCGGTTAAAAGAATGTGAAGGAAGCCTTGGATCCTAAGCTGTGCAAGTATGATCGAGTAATGGAAGGCAGTTTCCATGCTTCCCCTCTAATGCAGCCTTTTTTGCCCTCCCCAATTGTACTTCTCTCAGTCCGTGAGCCCAAAGGAACAGTAGTGAGTAAATAGGAAGTCTGAAGTAAGGAATCAGCAAAAAATCTCCACCCCATCTCCACAGAAAGAAAAGAGGTTCCATTGGAGGAGCTGCTGCTGTGCTGACAAAACAGCACCTTAGGAACAAAGGCCATTTAAAATATATGTACTTATCATTATTTCTCCCCAATTTAGGTCAATAACCCTCAGTCTTTTGGCATTGAAGGGGACACTTATATTAACATTTGAGCCCAGCATTTGCCAAAACCAATTCTCTGGCTGTCCTCCAACTCTCCTGAAAGCTGTGGAATACATCCCTTCTTATATCTTTACTGTGGTAATGGCTGTGCTCTTATCTTTATTTGGTGTAACACTTGCATTGTACTCTTTGGGAGTGCCTGTCTGTGCTTGGGAAGCCTTCATTTTGAATATTGCAGTAACCATAAAAATGCCAACATTTAGGTAAAGCTGCAGGGTTTTTCCTATTTGGCTACAGTCCTAAGCACATTTACTTGGATTTAAGCTCCACATATCAATGGGACTTACTTCCAGATAAAGGTGGTTAGAATTGGGGTGTGAGAAGAGCATGAGTATTCCCAGACATGGTGATCTTATCAGTGTGGGCCTCTTTTGGCTGGCTTCCTCACAGCAGTTCAATTTTTTTTTCCTGTTATGCTCATGCTCTTCCTCATCTGAAGTCTGGCAACAGAAGCCAGGTCCCCTGAACAAGAACTTTCCCTCCTTTGACTCCCTTCTTCTCTCTTGACACAGTCTGCCCTGGAGCAACTTTTACAGCCTTGTAAAAATGTCAGCTGGCTTGAGGGCAGTTGCCTCCCTGAGGCTAGTATCCTTCTGGCATTCTTTCCATGTATGTCTTAGTTGCTTTGAATGCAGTTAGTACTTTTCCCATAGTGGGTACCTACTTGCTTCTCATACATTGCCTAATGGGAGAAAAGGCAGTATCCATCGGGCTTCGCAGTGTATGAATAATAAGTGAAAATTGTTGCACATGCAAACAAAGAAATGGATTAAACAAATTAGTTGAAAGCATATGTTCCATGATAGGTTTTGCAGAGGAATCACGTATGCATATAGAGCTGAGGTATAATCCTTCCTGGACTGTCCCTCTTAGATTAGATGTGGAGTTACACGGTTGAATGCTCTCCCATATAAATTTAACTCCCTGTATATTGAAAGCTAGCATATCTAAGGGAGAAGCTGTAGACATGCCAGCTTTCCAAGAACAGAAAGTTTTTACATAGAACATTAAAATCCATACCTCTAATTGCAAAGTGAAATTATGCAGTCAAGGCCAGATTATGGTATATGCTATTTCCGTACATTTCAATTGCTTAAAAGTGAGTGAACATTAAAAGGGCTGTTAGGGAGATGATGGCTATGATCCTTTATACACTTGCTTGGGAAAAGGTGTTTAACCCATCTAGGTAGACAATGCATAGGATTGGGCTGCAATTAATATATATCATTTTATTCTCTGTATTAATTTATGTCAGTGTTATGGTTTGTCATATATTTTAATGATCCTGTGAGTTGTCCTGAACATATGGAAGGTGCAGGATATAATTTTTAAAAATTTAGAAGCTAACTGAATAGTTTGCACAAATATGTGGGAAACAGTTTTTAAACTTATTTTATTTTAAAACAATTATATTCTATCTATCCTTGAAGGGTTTAAAGGCAGCTAATGGCATGATCAATAAAATAGTTTCGTAAAAATTATCCCCCAGGTACTCAAGATATATAAATAAGAACATAAAGAAACCAAAAAGAAAATTCATCCCCCAGTTTATTCTCAGCAATAAAACAATAAAACCTGTACCATAGAGTAACAAAAAAGCGCCCTTTGATAAAGAAATACCTTACCAGCTTCCTAAAAGGCAGCAATGATGAGGCCTTTTTTTGGGGGGGGGGGGGCTCAGGTGTGCTTTTCTAGAGGGCTACAGCAAAAGAAGAAAGGTCTGGGGATTTTTTGTAATTTTTTTAAGAACATAAGAAAAGCCAATGTTGGATCAGGCCAATGGCCCATCCAGTCCAACACTCTGTCACACAGTGGCCAAAAACACTAGGTGCCCTCAGAAGGTCCAGCAGTGGGGGCAGGAAGCCCTCCCACTGTTGCCCCCCCCAAACACCAAGATTACAGAGCATCACTTGCCCCAGGCTGAGAGTTCCTATCTATACTTTGTGGCTAATAGCCACTGATGGACTTCTGCTCCATATGTTTATCTAATTCCCTCTTGAAGCTGTCCATGCTTGTAGCCGCCACCACCTCCTGTGGCAGTGAATTCCACATGTTAATCACTCTTTGGGTGAAGAAGTACTTCCTTTTATCTGTTCTAACCCGACTGCTCAGCAATTTCATGGAGGGCACACAAGTTCTTGTATTGTGAGAAAGGGAGAAAAGGACTTCTTTCTCTACCTGCTCTATCCCATGCATAATCTTATAAACCTTGATCATGTCACCCCTCAGCCATCACTTCTCCAAGATAAAGAGCCCCAAGCGCTTCAACCTTTCTTCATAGGGGAAGTGTTCCAACCCTTTTATCATTTTAGTTGCCCTTTTCTGCACTTTTCCCAATGCTATAATATCTTTCTTGAGGTGTGGCGACCAGAACTGTACACAGTACTCCAAATGAGGTCACACCATCGATTTATACAGGGGCATTATGATACTGGCTGATTTGTTATCTGTTCCCTTCCTAATAACCCCCAGCATAGTGTTGGCCTTTTTCATTGCAGTCGCACACTGTCTCGACATTTTCATTGAGTTATCTACTACTACTCCAAGATCTATCTCTTGGTCAGTCTCCACCAATTCGGACCCCATCAACATGTATTTATAGTTAGGATTTTTGGCTCCAATGTGCATCACTTTGCACTTGGCCACATTAAACCCCATTTGCCATGTTGATGCCCACTCGCCCATCCTCGACAGATCCCTTTGGAGTGCCTCACAATCCTCCCTGGTTCTCACCACCCTGAACAACTTCTTGTCATCTGCAAATTTAGCCACTTCATTGTTTACTCCCAACTCCAAATAATTAATAAACAAGTTAAAAAGCATTGGACCGAGTACTGATCCCTGCGGTACCCCACTGCTTACCTCCTCCACTGAGAAAATTGCCCATTTATACTCATTCTCTGTTTCCTTTAAATTAGCCAGTTTTTGATCCACAAAAGGACTTGTCCTTTTATCCTGTGACTATTGAGCTTACTTAGGAGCCTTTGATGAGGAACTTTTATCAAAAGCTTTCTGGAAGTCAAGGTAAACAACATCTATATTTTATATGTACTTGTGTGTGTGTGTGTGTGTGCGCGCACGCGCACCTGGAAGTCATGATGACCTCTGGTGACTGACCCCTACTAGGGGCCTGGAGGATATTCAGAAAGGTGGCTGAAAAAAGCCTTCCTCTGCCTCCTGCTTCTGGTATTCCAAGGAGGTCTCCCATCCAAAAACTTGCCAGAGTCAACCCTGCTTCGCTTCCGAGATCTGACAAAATCAGTCTTGCCTGGGCTATCCAGGTCAGGACTAAAAGGTCTGATTTCTAATGGAAATCATGTAAGCAGAAGAGGGAGAAGGAGAAGACTAGTTATTTCTGAGTAGATCTTAGGTGGTACTCAGGTTCATACTAGGAGAGCAAGTCCTTCACATACGTGGGTATCAGGTTATGTAGAGCATTAAAGGTAATAACCAGGGTCTTGAATTCAGCCCAGAAACCAACAGATAGCCAATACAGTTGTCATAGCACATGAGCAATATGCTCATGGCTGCTAGAGTCAGTTAGTTAAGCAGCCACATTTTGTATCATTTGATGCTGTGGAGTGGCTTTCAAGGTCAGCTTTTTTTGTATTGGATTCCTTATTTTTAGAGATTTTGCATTGCCAAGCTTACTATTAACATATTTCTCAAGATAATTGTTTGCAGATTTTATACTTTGTTTTCCAGCTTTCCTTAGTCAAGCATTCTTTCAGCATTCCTTAGCCAAGAAAAAAATACATATCTCAGTTGTCATCTGAATAGTCATCAACACTGCACTTCTGCTTTTAATATTAGAATAACATTTTAACATCTTTGTCAATTTATTACCTGTGAGTGGGGTGGAGCCTGGCCCTCTGGTTTACCATGGACCTGCATGACCCGAAGAGGGCCAGCAGACATCCAGAGCAATGCTGGTGAAAAACTTGTGCTGTGCCAGACAGAGGTTGCTACAGAGATCATTGGAAGACCTATAAAGCAGTGGTGATAGCAGCAGAAAAGTTATTTTTCTGCTATCATCACATCAGCTAGCTCACAACCATCTCAGCTGTTTAAAACATCTCAGCATCTGCTGATTCCTAAATCTGAGCTTCTGTGGTCTCAGGAACCAGAAATCAGTTTATTGTTGATAAAATCTCTCATATATATTCTGAGCTGGTTATAACATTGTTTAGAAAGATGATATGTCTAATGCATTCTCTTGTTCATTTCTGGATGATTTCGACTGAGTTACCATGGTGGATGTTGACAGGATCTTGGGATCCATTAAAGCTCTGGATGTCTGCCCATCCTGGCTGCTGAAATCATGTATTGATCACATTAACAAGCCATTGGTGTCCATCATAACTCAATCATCGACTTAAGGTATCTTCCCATGGCAACTCAAAGAGTTGCTCACTAGTTTAAAAAAATCCATCCCTACAGAAAAATGATATGGCCAGTTATACTTTCTCTGCCTTGCTCTTTCTGTGCTAGAGAGAGCAGCGGCAGACCAACTCCAGGTCTTCTGAGTTAACTCATCTGTTCTGGATGATTTTTAGTCTGGTTTCAGGCAGGGCTTATGGAGTGTAGACAGTGCTGGTAACCTTAGCTGATGACCTCCATCTAAATTTAGACAAAGGCCATGCCTCTTTGTTGCTTCTATTAGATTTATCTGCAGCCTTTGATACTTTGATATCATGCCATTTTATAGAGAAGTTTGGAGGCAGGGGCAGGTATTTGGTTGAACTTGTTTTTTTTACAGATCAGTCTCAAAGAGTCACTACCAGAGTGTGAGACTTGGTCTGTGGGGTTCCTCAGTGTGCAGACTTATCCCTCTTAGTATTCAACCTCTATGTGAAACCCTTAGGAGAAATTATTCATAATATTGGAACTGGGTATCATCAATATGCTGGTGACATCCTGCTCCATATCTCACTATCCAAACTTTCTGGTGCTGTAGTAAAGGTCTTGAGCCACTGACTGACCAATGTGCTTAAATGGCTAAGAGAGAACAGCTCAAAACAACCCTGATAAGATGGAAGAATTGCTAGTTGTGAAGGTTGAAGCCTGGAAGGATGTCATACTTCCTACCTTTGATGGAGCTCACCTGACCTGTGCTGACTTTGTTAAGAGTCTTCGGCTCGTTCTGATTGATTTGTTTTATTGACTTGCTTTTAATGCCATTGGTTTTGTTTTATTGTTGTGGTCTGGAGAGGCAGCACACAACTTTTCTAAATAAATAAATAAATAATGTATTATGATTTATGGTTACTTGCTGGCATGCATGGTTAGCAGCTAAGTAACTTTTAATCTCCCCTTTGGGGCACACTCAGAAGAACTTTTTGACTTTGATTTGAGCTGAAAGCAACTTTGCACAAGGAAAGAATGTATTGGTGAAAGTTTTCCTTTTGGAGCAGAAGACTTGGGGTTCCATCTTTGTGAAGACACCTTGGGTGAAATGCGGCTTGGTATAAGCTAGCTCACACATAAAGAACAATATTGGAGGAACCTACATATAGTTCTTCCATCAGACTCCTGTGAATTCTTAAACCCTCCTTGGGGACTATTTAAATTTTAAAGACTGTGTTCTATGTTATTAGAGTTCTGGTGTATGAATTGGTAAGAAATTGGGCATGGTCCCGAATTTCTTAAAATATTAGTGTCTTTTGGATGTACAGCATGGCTTTATCTATTTCATCACAGTAGTTGAATTGCATTGGACTGTGTCCTCTATATTATATTTTGATATGTTTGTCTGAGTTGTTTTTTTGTTTGAGCACAGTTTATTATTCTTTGACATGTATGGTGGTTAGATCAGTGGTCCAAATGTATATTTATTCAATAAGGTATACTATTGCCACTTTATTCTCAATGGAATGTAACTGGCTATTCCTTTTTTTGGCAACTGTGCAGTCCCAAGTATGACTGTGCAGGCCAGCTGTGGAGATGAATATTCTAAAGCTTTCTGGAAGACTCGAAGCACTAACAATGCTCTCCCTCTCCTCTATCTTGTGCCAGAGTTCTCCCACCCAAATGGGAGAGTTCTCCTCCCTCATTTCTTTCTGTGCCACTGTGGAGACAGGAAGTGTTCTGAAGGTTTTGTTTTTTTGGAATAATTTTCTTCATTTCAGCTCCTCTATGAAACCTGGATGGTTCTTTCTTCTTCTTTTTTTAATGTAAGGACTGTGGGACAAAAATGGCCCAAAGTGATGAGCATGACTGTTTCTGCTCTGTCCAGGGGAAGGACATAACACCTCAGCTTGTGATGCCTGTCATTTGTTCATCCTTAATGCTCATCAGAAAGAGCTGCTAGAGCTTAGACTTAAGGCTGTGCTGTGGGAGAAAGCTGTGGGGGCCCCTGACACCCCAATAAGAACCTGCCTCATCTAGAACCAAGGGCCCATGTACTCTCAGTCATGTCTACGTCCTCCATTCTGATGCTGGATCTAAAAAGGCGAAGAAAAGGGCAAAGCGTGTAGCTCCAGTTTTCCCTTGGTGCCATCCATCATCTCTACGCCAAAAGTCCCCATCTCCTCAATACTGAGACTCACCATCTCCTTGGACCTGAGCATCACAGTCAAGGATGAGAGTTCAGCAAGTCACCCATCCATGAATGCCATCTCCTTCAGTGAGGCCACCTGAATTACCTCAGCCCTCTGATGATGAGGTATTTGAGGTGTCTCCACCAGGGGTCATTTCGTAGAAAAAGAGGTGCAGGAGCTTATTAGCATAACTCATTAGCATAACTTATTTGCATATGCCACACCCCCTGACATCACCAGAAGTATGTCAGAAGGCAAGAAAGAAAGAAGAGAGACAGAGAGAGAAAGAAAGAGAGAGATATGAAAGGAAGGAAGGAAGGAAGGAAGGAAGATAGGAAGGAAGGAAGGAAGGGCTGGCAGACAGCCTAAGAAATACCACTATTCTGGGAGGATAGCTTCAGTGGTGGCTGAAGCCTTCAGAAGGCTGGTCGGAGGAACAAGGACTTTTCCAGAGGACGGGGTCATTTTGCTGCAGCCATGACACAAGCAGGTATTCCCCCGCGGGGGGGGGGGGGCTGGCACCAACTCCTGGAGCTGCGCTCCCCCGAGCTCCTGCTCAAAAGGACCCGTGGTCTCCACCACCTGCATCATCGGTGCAGCAGTTGCAAAATGTTCCTTGCCAGCCCATAGCCAAGGAAGCATGCCTAGCATGCCTTTCCCATGGTGCCCTCCTCAAAGCTCTTGGTATCCATATCCATCTGTGTATCTGCCTTAGTGGGACCAATGAAATAAATTGCCTGCATATCCGTTTTCTGTTTGGGTGGGAAAATTCTGGGGAGGGGGAGCGCTCCTAGTGCTTCAAATCATCCAGGAAATTTTAGAATTGTCACCTCTTCAGCTGGCCTGTACCTGCACAGTCCCATGTGTGCCTACACAGAAGACCACTCAATGAACAACAGTTACAGGTAAGTGCAGCCCTGTTTTCCTGTGTATGCAATACGCAGTAGCTGCTTTGCAGTAAAGTATGTTTATTAGTCTCACTGTAGGTAATGACTGTTTTTACTATAGTTTTTTCCCACTAGAAAATGTACAGCTACAGTTTAGTAATGGAAATATGTACAGAGACAAGAAGCACATCAGCATTCAATTATACCATATCTAAGTTTGATGTTTAAAATACTGTTTAGATTTTTATTAGTTCCTTGTTCAATTTACACATTAGAGCTGTGAATATCTTGGTGGAAGCTTAAATAAATATAAATTTAACTCCAACAGAGCAGACTTAGTGTGGTATGTCTTATTAATTTCCTGTCTCATGCATCCCCTTTGGAACTTTGACTTAAAATAACTAAAAATAGGTATGCCTCATTGCAACCAGACTCCTCTTGATAAAGGTCCGCCTGTCTTGGCTTTGTTCAAATTTATTATCTTGAATCTCTTAACTATGTCTTATGGTGTTTGGTTGATTTTCAGAAGGGAGGATAGAACCTTGGAACAACTGAACAAGTCTTTTGTTCCTAAGGGTGGTGTGTCCAAAAATGGAGCATTCTATTGGAGTCAAACATTGCATGCCAGTTTTGATACTCCCTTTGATTGCTACTTTTTACAATAATTGCTATGATTTAGTTGGTTTGTTCTTATGCAAGAGTTGAAGCTTCAGGAATGAATTCCTTGTTTGGCTTGGCTGTTTAGCTTTCAGTGAGACAAAGTTGGTAAGTTGATACTTTTTATTGGATTAGCATGTGTTAGTAAAAGTGTACACATTTTTGCAGAAGCTGAAAACCTTGCACACTGTTGCCAGCAAAGTATGGTCTTAACAGATCACCTTATCTACTTTGGTGCTCATTCTTTAAAACCAACATGGCAATTACATAGCAAACATTTCATTTTCAGTGGTTCAGGCATTGGGTAATAAATGTATTAGAGCTTCCCTGGTGTATTCTGTTTACCTAGGTCTCCTAGGTTGTGATCTTAAGCATTCTTGTTTGGAAGTCAGTTAAATTGAATTCAGCAGTACTTATTACTAAGTATAAATGTTTAGGATCATTGTACCAGGCTTTAAAAAACAACAACAGAAAAGCAAAGCTAAATGCTACTGTGTACTAATTTACATCCAGAAAGCAGTATTCCATGTTATTCCATTGGTATTCTAAACATCAGAAACTGACATATTTTAAGTACAGCCTTAGCAAATTCGAGAAAAGAAAATTAAGACTTGATTCAATTACAGAAATAGAAACGAAATTATAAACACAATTTGGGTATGACTTAATTTGGCAATATATGTAGTTCAGAGAGAAAACATGGAAGTGCCACTCAGAGAACAATATTGTTCTCAGACTAATGCAAGTGCACCTGCAGCAATTCATTTGCCTTAGCTCACAGGGCAACTGGATTGTAGACAGTTTTGTTTGCTTCTGCATTCTTAGGAAATTCTTCTCCCACACCTCAGCCTGCCTTTTAAACAGGGCGAAGGGGGAGGGAGATTATTTGGCATGCCTAGGCAAATATGTGGAGTTGTTTTTTTTTGTTTTTTTAAAAGGTTTTTAGTACTGTGCTTTCCTACACAGCCCTGTGCTACCCATGCTCCCCAAAATAAAAAGAGTGGGTGGAGATTCCTGATGGAGGCATGAGAACACAGGAGCATTGTGGGAGACAACTTTCAATGCATATCGGGGTGAAAGGGAAACCACAGCTAACAGAGGAAGAAAACAGATTGTCTTCTGCTGTTTGGAAACTCCCTTGCAAGGCTGAGTTCATCCACAATCGCATCAGCCACCTGACAGCCATGGAAACCACTTGGTATGGAAGCAGCCATAGATACAAAATTAACAACAAATATGAAAATATATTTTCAGTTATCTTTATGTTTCTTAAGAAACCCAATCTTGTCTGTTCCAATAAATCCCATTTGTCTAAAAACTTGGATCTGATGAATCCTCTAAGCAGAACAAAATTTTTGTACTGGGGCTTTTCTACTTCCTTTTCCTGCAGCAGCCCACAGAGCTCCTGAACTTCACTTCCTCATGAACAGCATAGGGGAATCAATGAAAATCACCTTTCTTTTCCTCCTTCTCCAGAGGAAGTTCTCTTGTGCCAGTGAAATTAAACTTTAGGATTCAAGCCAATGTTTTTATTTGTTTCAGATGGTACATGATAACCATTCTTTAGACCACTGCTATTCCCTCTTCCACTCCTTCTTTACACATGGTCAACTGCTATGGCTTCTATCTCTTAACCTGTTGGTTTGTTTCACTTGCCATGCTTCCTTCACTGTGCCTTCTTCCACATGATTGCAATATTTTTCCTATTCCTTTACCAGCAGAATATCTACTAGTTTCTTTCCTTCCTGTACTGTTAGCAGTCAGACCCTTCCTCCTGCAGTGGGGTAGTTTAGCGCGTAGAGAGAAAGATACATAAACACCCTTCATAGAATATCACCCCCCCAAAATCATAAATATAAGACACCATCTGGCCCCAAAGGACACAAAAATGGATGCCAGCAAGAGTCCATCCAGAGACAAGCCTGGGAAACTATTTTTGGAAGGTGAAATCAGAGTGGCTGGTTAGCTAATGACCCTCTCCCCACCCTAAGGAGATGCATAACTTAGGAACAATGAGTTCCTGAGAAACTATTACTTCACATTGAACTAATCCCAACAACTGTCCAGCCACTTCCCCTTACCCATTTACCTTAATTATGCACCATTTACCTCTATTCACAAAAAACTGGCACTTTTCCCATCCGGTAATTATCGGGGCTTCAAGACATTTACACCTTTAACGCACCTCAGGAAATCTCATCAGACTTCTCCTGCATCATTGTTTACTCCCGGGAAAACCCATCAAGGTTCTTCCCTACTTTTGTCCTCCTCCAAAAAACCAATCAAGGCATTGTTTTGAGGCAAACATGTTAGTGTAGCCCCAGGGAATGTTTTCCCTATAACTGTAGCACTCTGCTCCATAGCAGTGTGTGTTCTTGGCCACACCTCCATTCCTTTGGTTCTCTTCTCTTCTCCCTGTAAAATGCTGGCCATTTTGCTGCTGCTTCCTGAACCTCTGCAAGATTGGTAAATATCCCCCCCCCCCAAAAAAAAATTTCTTTCATCTCCTCCTTGATTTCCTCTTAGTTAGCCTTTTGTTTGTGTTTAAGTGTGCATTGAGTGTGTGTTTTGCTCTTTCATTTCTCTTTTAATAAAGAACGTTACCAGTTGACCATCTGACTGGTTTATTTTGAGAGTTCTCTAGGGGAAGAATCCTGAAAACACTGGTGATCCCAGTTACCCCCTCTCGCTTGTCTTCTTTAAGCTAATTTCTCTCAATTAATTAGGAGACTGCCTATTTGGGTAACAGTTAAGTACTTCCCATAAATATATTTAACCCCCTTAAAACCTTGCTTGGCAACAAAGAATATATTTGGCCTGCACATAATGCTACTAGTTTTTTTGATATTGATTTACTTATTCATGGCTGAATCACAGCTCCTGTTGGGACTTGCCATACTCCCTTGTTTTTGCAGCCCCCCCCCCCCCCGAACAGCCAACAAAATTAACTGGCTATGTACAACCAAGCACTGGCGTCTATATGTGTGCTTGAATGTTTATACATTGAATTTATTCAACGCAGGATTGCTCATGGGCACAACAGCAGAAGCTTGGGAAAAAAACATTGTGCAATCATTGCGAGAGATGGCTGTTCAGATTGGCAAAATCTTGGATTTAAAGCACAAATATCCGGAAAATACTTGATTTTCCAGGTGCTGGAAAACTTGCTAGGGAACTGGGAGGATTGTGTGAGTGAGGCCACTTTGGTGCGGGAGACGGATATGGGTGTCTGATCAGCAATTTTAAATGCAAGAGGGAACAGTGGTGAAACCCAATCAAAATGACCATGTGACCACAGCCTGTGTCTCAACATGACACAAATATTACCTTGGTTCTGTTAATGGGTCACATAACAGTGTAGTCAGGAATAAGTTTAAAAATGTGTGCTGCTTTTAGTAAGTAAAACTGAAAATATTTTGGAATGGCACACCCCATTTTTGGTAAACTTGGCTTTTAATTAGCAACATAACTGGTCTTGGATTCACTTTACTCCAACTTGCTTAATTCCTTCTATAATCTGAAACTAATTTTTGAAAATGAAAAGAGAAACGGAGAAGAACCAAACTAATCAACTTCAGAATTAAAATGTTCTGAATCTTTGTTTTAGTGTCAGTTACATTTTTTTAAAAACTGTATAAAAGGAAACAATGTTAAATTGAATTTATTTGGAAAGTTTCATTAAAAAAACTGTTGAGAAAATTCTAAACAGTTTTATATCACACAATATTTTAAAAGTAATATTTAAAGCATCCCTCCCATTATTGGTAGTAATGCCATTTTATTATAACCTTGCATTTTCGGTGCACTGTCTTAAAACTTGATAATGAAAATTATTTCTACTTAAGCATCTACAGAACCATAAAGCTTGTCTGCAGGTGAGATTTAGTTTAATCCTTTGAGTATTTAAGAAGCATTCCAGAAACATTTACCAAAAAGTGACAAGATTAGCACTTGAAAGTTTATTGACAGGATGCATAATTGAAAAGCATGTGTATGAAAGGTTTTAATGATTTTTATAGATATAGTGGCAGTTGTAAATGCAGCAATTATACCCATCTATTCAAATACCAAAGGATTACGTGAAGTCATTTTTGTTAATAGGTAATGGTACAATATCACTGCAGCTTTAACAGATGGAGATTACGTGTTAATAGTGCGTGCACGATTTAGCCTGTCTGGTCTTGTCAGTTGCATGAAAAATGGAGATGAAACATTCGCTTTCTGGTGAATGTATAAATACACAATTTTAGTATTTTTTATTTTATTAGAGTGAAAAGTCTTTTGGCACTTTAAAGCTTTCCCTTTATAGATGTCTTCAGACAGAGGCTGGACAGCCATCTGTTAGGAATGCTTTAGCTCTGAATTTCCTGCACTGAACCTGGAGATTGAGATAGATGGCCTAAAGGGCCCTTCGATCCCTAAGATGTAAAATTTATTATGGTGTAAGATGTTGTAAGCAAGAGTGCACTTGTCCTGGGTCAGCCAGGGCTCAGCAAAACCAAGGACTCCTCAGGAGAAGAGGAAACCCATGTAGCCAGCCTTGAATTAACAGAAGTTGACCAGCAAGAGAATGAAATGCAGGCTTGTCAGGATTCACAGCCAACAGCTGGTGCAGAGCCACCAACACCCTCCAGCCCTGATTCAGCAGGTGAAACTCAGTTAACCATTTTCAGCCCACCGGTATCTCCTACACCCTTAGAGCACCACAGATAGAGGCTGAGAACAGAACTATAGACAAGAAGGTGGAGTGTATACCTCCTGACTTGACACCAGCTGCTTGCTAATGACAAAGATGAGTTGGAGGATTACTTCTGAGCAACTGACTTGCAGGCATGACCCTTAGGCATGGGGCTATAAAAACCAGCCAAGAGAGGCTGTTAGGCATGGATATAGTGTGTACGATAGATGCTAAGCCTGACCTTGGACTGAACAACCTTGCCGTGCCTGACTTCTGAAACTTGATTGTAATGTAATATGCTCTGTGTAGCAACCAGCCTGCCATGTGCTCCCAGGTAATGGCGCCCGCCGCATGGCCAGAGCACATGGTCAGGCAGAGAGGGGAGCTTGAATCTGGTGGAACAATAGACATCCGGATTCAAAGCCTCCACCAATGTGGGACCTAAGTTCTCCCTGAGGAGCCAATGCAATCAAAGGCTCCTCCAGGGAACCTTTGACAAACATGCGCATATGTTAAGCCCCTATCAGGTCTTTTGGGTGCGGCCGGAGGTGTGGCTCCGGCCAGCATATAATGAGGGCCCTGGAGCCCTGGAAGCATGCTTGTTCTGACCATCTACTGGGCATGCTGAATCACTCAATAAAGGCTTCATGATTTCTCCGTTCCTGGTCTCCTGTCCAGTACTCTTCATTGATATTCAGAGCCTGCAAGCCAGTACACCACTTTGCCAGATGCATGAAGAGTTGTAATCATTTTACAGAAAGAGTAATATCCAAAACTTAAACATCAGAATTGGGGGGGGGGGGGAGTTATTACAGAGATAATCCAGAAGATTCAGTTTTCCAGGGCATAGGTATGTTTTGTTACATGGAACAGCTAGTATGAAAACAAAATCCAGTCAAGAGTAAACAGACCAGTTAGAAAGGGTATGGATCACCTCAAATGTTGGTAGGGTTGCCAAGCAAATTCTGGCAACTAGTGGGAAATAGACAGGGGTGCGGAGATATAAATACGCAGCATTCCAAAAGCTGCAATATCACTTCCAGTGCTATCCTGGAAGTGACATTATTGTGCTAATGCAGTGCTCTAGGATTCCCCCCCAAACTCTATGGTTTACTATAGACTTTTTGTAGAGTCCTAGAATGTTGTACCAACACAATGACATTGCTTCTGAGGTCACACCAGAGGTAATGTTGTGGTGTTGGAATGGCATGCATTTCTCCCTATTCTTCCCCACTCTGTTGAGTGGTGGTGGGCAACCCAGGCTGCTGGCAGGAGGAGCTGCAGACCTGGCAGCCCTAATTGTTGATTAATCAGCAGCGTAGGGTAAATCTATTTATAAACTTGTAATGTGGGATTAAGTATTGTACAGTATGGCCTTCAGTTTTCAAGATCTGATCAAGGCTGTTAACAATAGGACATTTGGAAGGACTTTATTTCTTTGTTTGTTTCATTATTTGTTTGTTTATTTATTTGTTACTTTAGTTCCTAGGGTTGCTATAAGTTGGAAATGACTTCATAGCACTTTTTATTATTTTTTTAAATTTTTATTTATCAAATTTATACCCTGCCCTCCCCGTCAAAACAGGCTCAGCACAAACACATACAAATGAACCATCTCAAGAACCTATGGATAGCAACAACTGTTCATGTGAATTCCAACTTGCAGGCCTGTCCTGCAAGAGACTCAACTGTCTGTCTTTGTGCAGAAGAAATTGGTACAAGCTGGATATCAGAAAATGAATTATCCAGAAACTGGTATTGGACCATTTGAACTTCTATGGAATTCAATAATAGATTTAAAGTTTGCAGTATTTTGTCACATTCTTGGAATCTGTGCTCTCTGCATTCTCTGCCTGTTGTTTGTAGCTCTGAGCATGTGTGTATGTGAACACCTGAAGCTGTGTTGGGAAAAATATACTATAAAAATGCCTGTTTGCTGCCTACACTGCATGTCTAAAAAGAGCATTTTGCTTTTTTGGATAAAGCTTATTAAAATCGGTTTTTAAATGGGAGGAAATAATGTAAATACAATGGCATGCAGATAAATACCAAACAGAGATAGTAAAAGGATTTAATTTGGGTGTCTGGAGTGCATAGTCTAATCAGATAGTAATAAAACAGCGTGTCCCTGCTCTTCATACTAATTGCATTTTTCACTTTTTGGGCTTTTTCATTCTGTTCTATGTAAGACTACAGTTTGTTGAAGTAAAACATGCAGTGGCTTCAGTATTCCACAGGGTGTCATACAGTAGTTGTGAGAACCTTTATTAATGCTGTAGAAAGGAAGGGGCATGCTGCCTTTTCCTTTGGACCACCAGTTAGTACCAGATTTGGAAGTAACTAATACATAAACTAGAACATAACAAGTTCTTAACTTCCAGGCATGTATATTTTTTCAGTATTTCCATAAAATGTGAACACATCAGCAGAAACATTACAGATACTTTTTCAGAGGGGGTTGATTCCACAAAACATATTCTTTCTACCACTTACTTGTTTCTAAAATGAGAGCAGTGATTGTATAATATCAGATCAGTGGGTGTCTAATGACTCTTTATAGTAAGGTTGGGGTTTTTTTGTGGGTGGGGAATGCTTTAAACAGCCTAATTTTCTCACATATTCTGTTGTCTCCCCCCTCCTTCCTTCTTAGTACCAGTCTCACAATGGCTTGCTGTAACAGTGCATGGCCAGACTTCTTCAGTTGATCTCACTGCTATATTATATGGATAAATAAAGAAGTGACATGGCAACAGAACAAAAAGTAACAGAAATGAAAAGTGATTTGGTTGTATCTTCCACACACTGCCCAGATTTGGTGCAAGATGGAGTAATATTTTGCTCCTGAATGCTAGTTCTTTAGATCTTTCTTCACAACTTTTTTGTACTGTGCAACCGTTTGCAAGTGCTGTATAACCCGATCACCAGGACCTAGGTTTTCAGGTGTAAGTAGGTTGAGTCTGTTCTTTTTGCTAGCTTTTGAAGATGATTTATGTGTGCTGTAGCCTTTTAGTGATCTTAGATTTGCTACTGAGCACTTTTAATTTACACTGAGCACTTTTATAATGCTTTATTTTGCTGCTTTTGCTTTCTATGGCCGAGGACAGATTGGTGTTCTGCTGTGCTTCCGCAGTGCGGCAGAACACGGTGGGGGGAATTGCCCCCGCTGCGTGGTGTTCAGACGCCGCTGCAAAGAAGCTACCCGCAGTGTCCAGACTGCGGGCAGCTTCCAGCGGCAGAACGCCGTGCGGCTCCCCCGGCCCGGCACGCGTCCACACCCGCCAGAAGCGGGTGGAACGCGCGCGCAGCAGCCGGGACACCACTTTGAAGTGGTGCCCGGTTGCTGCGGGAGGAACGTGGTGCCGGACGCGTTGCGTCTGGGCCGCCTCCTCCAGGCAGATGTGGCAGTCTGGACTTCCGCTCTGCCTCCGCTTTAAAAGCGGAGGCAGAGCGGGCCAGACTGCCAGTCTGTCCTCAGCCTATGATTTTAAATACTTTAGTTAACTGGACAGTTGAACATTTCTGTTTGTTACGAATGCTGGTTTTGTTTCATAATTTTGCTGTAATATTATAAGCCACCACAGCAACCTACTTGCCTGAGAGCTTCCAAAAAAAAATAGGCACTGTGATAAAGAGTATTCATTTCTGGTTATGTAACTTATAATGTAACTTATATCCGCTGTAAGGGCTTTGAAAAAGTAAACATTGTGACGAGTGATTTATTTTTATCCCACATGAGTAATTGCAAGTTGACTTTATTAAACAGTAACAAATAATGCTTTATTTTGTTTCTCATTCCAGCTTTTTTATTTAAAATCACAAGTAAACAATCATTACATCTTTCCCAAGTCTTATAAGCAAAGTAAGCCAGTGAGAGCTTAACGATGACCTTTGTGTCATATAATATCTGGTGCAGTGATCCCAGCACAACAAGTGCAAAAGGATATCTTGTTCCTAAACTTGACATTATGAACTGGATTTTTGCCTGCACTGAACCATCAGTGCTGCTGAGCATGCAGTCAATGAAGCTCAGGCTGTCCTGAGTAGCAGAGCTGTGCCATGCAAGCTCAGAGAGATGGATGCTGACTGCTAATGGCAATTTTACCCTCTTAGTAAGGCTTCTTTAAGTGATCTTCCAAAGACAGCATTGCACTTGGAAAAAAGTGTTAGTGGACTAAGGGACGTTCATGTTACAGCACAAGCTTCTCTTTGAATTACTGCATACAAGACTGCTGGCTGATGGTTTGATTCTAATATGATAATTGTAGTACTGTTATGTATCTTCTGATCAGTTATATACTGTCATGTCCCAGCAGTTCTCTTTGGCCATTTTTTTTGTCAAACTGGACAGTCTCTATTAAAAGCATAAATGAACATAAACCAGAGATTGCAGTTAATACCATTTTCAGATTATGGTATCTTTAGTAATGTTAATAAGTTTATCTTATTTATTATTTATAATTGGCAAAGCTGGGTAGAATTCAGCAAAACGGGGTAGAATTCTAGTTTCAAGTATACATTTCAGATGCCAGAAAGATATGGAAGAAACTTGTAATGGCAAGAAGCAAACAGCCAGCAATCAAATAAATATGCCTTGTTTGGTTTTTATCAATACAGTCAGAGAGTCTGTCTCTTCTAAAATCAATGATGCATAATCTTTGCATTTTTTTAAAAGATTGAAAATCTTCAGGAACAACTTAGGGATAAAGACAAGCAGCTAACCAACTTGAAAGATAGAGTGAAATCATTACAGACTGATTCCAGTAACACCGACACTGCTCTAGCAACATTGGAGGAAGCTCTATCAGAGAAGGTAGGGTCTGACATTCTACAATTTTGCTTTAAAAGGTACTTCAGATGCTTAAAGTTTTGGCTCTTGTGCACAAACAACTTCTGAGTCATCTGTTCATAGGGGCAACAATGACATTGGATGAAATACTCAGTAAGTCCCAGCTCCAGCTTTGCTCAGTAGGAATATGTCTATACAGCTAAGCTTGATTGATCCCAATTACCAAAATTTCCAGATACTTCTGTAGGCATTGTGGCCCTGGAAATAATACTGGGAATATGATTAGCTGTGTTTAGCTGTGTTGTGCCTTCATTCAAACAAACCCTGCGTCTACAGTTTTGTTGGTTAAAAGTTGGGATCACTGTCGTTTCACTAAAAATAAGGAATAGAATGTGGTTGATACAAAGCTTTCTGTCACTGCAGTTTAGTTCCTGCTTGCTTTTGTGATAAAAAATGCATGCAGATTAGGGCTTTAAGGGGATAGATAAATGCACTAGCAGTGCTTGCCAGTGCAAATAAGACTAGAAAGGATCCATTGTTGGGATTTCATCATATTGGTGGTTAATCAACGAAAACATGGTATAGTAGGCTTTCTAATATGTGTTTTCAACATCTAATGGAGATTACACTTAAATTAATCTTCATTTTGCTCTTGGAAATGTGATTTAGCCTTTAATAAATAAAAAATTAAAAGTATGATCAACAGCTCAAATGTTTTAATGGGACCAGAAGTATATCATTAGGCCAACATTCCCTCTAAGCTGTGTAGTCTTGTGAGCAAAAATTCTACTTTGTGAGCTACTGGTGTTAAAGTTGTGAGTGAGCGATTTGGCTACTGCATAAATTAGTTTGCTCTGGAGCCATCCTTCATAAGCCAAGACAAAAATGTGTGAGCCAGAGGCTAAAAAATGGTGAGCTAGCTTACACTAACTCAGCTTAGACGGAACACTGGTTTCAACTGAACCTTCAAGTTTAACAAAAGAAAATTTTTAAAAGCTACAAATTTATAAATAATAATAATCTGTAGAATAAATAGGTCACACAGATTTGGGGGGCTACTCTCCATTACAGTCACTGGAGAGCCAATTAGTGTATTTTTTCCTCAATTTTCTCACATATAGGCTTCTATTATAAACTCAATCAAATTATTTTAACAATAAAAGATGCTATCTAACTGGACACATGCCTTGCTCATATAAATTCTAAAACAACATATTTTCTTATGCCTCCTTTCCTATATGACGTTTCAAGCAGAAAGATGATGATTGACTGTAGATTCTACTGTCCTAAATTAATCCATGAGAACCTATAGAATGAGAGGTGTTGGAGGCAAGGAACTAGATAAATGGGTGGCTTGGAGGTTTGGAAGATTTGGAAACTGGAGTTTGGAAGCTGCTTATGAAAACTTCCATTGTGCATTTAGGAAGAGGCGTGATCTTATGACCTTATTCTCTCCCCCCCCCCCCCCCCCCCATTTTATAAGGATTTTAAAGGAATTTTTGATAAAGTATTTTTGGTTGTGGTTGCAAGTTTGGGTCTGAATGAACATTTCAAACTTTCTAACTACTGAGGAATCACGTGTGTGAAAACATATTAAGTTATAAATTTTTATAATAATATATTTAAATGAATACTGTCAAATTCTGTTTGACTTGTAGCCGGTACCTGTGTATCAAAATTTGTTAATGTCCCATTTTAGAAGCTGACTGTATTGTGGCTCAGCACTTGTCATCAATTTAAGTTTTTCTTAATGTTGTTTATAGATGTAATATAATCAAAAGAGATAAAGATAATCATCACTGGAATGCAAACACAAGGGGAGTTCTTATTTAAAATTGGATTTCCAGCACTTCTAAAAATTGCTGTTAGAAATGCAGTAGCTAATAATACTTGTTCTATAACAACACTCTCATTTCAAAATCATTGGTCTTAGAGCTGATTATTTTTCTATGTCAAAAAGGTCCAAATGTATATCCTTGGAGCGTCCCTTGACTGAGGCCTTATTACTTGGTTAAATAAATGTCTTTACTTGAATGTTAAAAATTTCATAATAATATTAAACATTAGTTATATATTTGTACATTTAACACAATACATGGCTTTTGCCATAGTAGTGATCAAACAGAAAGCACTTTCATGTGATGTACTGTATCATATTACAGGAGTAAAGAGCAAAGCTTCCTAGAGAAACACAAATATTTGCACTCTGTTAAGTCAGTCTACTGCTGCCATTCAAAATGAGGCACAGATTTACACCTGAGTACACCTCACACATGGCTTCAATGAGAGAAACCTTTGCAGGTCCCTCCTACTCACACAATAGGTTGATGGCTTAAGCTTGGACATCAGCATAATAATGATAATGACATATCCAGTAGGAAATGGAGTGGGGTGGAAGTGGAAGTTGCACTGGAAGTCTAGCAGTGCAGTCCCATTGAATAACATGAAACTTACTTCTGAGTTTAGGGTTACATAGGAAATTCCTGGAGATCCACTAATGGTGCATCTGCTATTCAAGTGGGTTCCACCTTGGGGGTCCTATTTGGGTGGAAGGGCAGCATAGAAATGTTTTAAACAATTAAAAATAAAGTTTTAAAAATGGTTTACTATGTGATAGAGAACAGTATTAGAAAAAAAGGCAGAAGCACATGTTAATGGAGCACTGTCGAGACCGACAAAGTCAAATGCAACCCAAATAGCTTTGCATGGCAGCCTACTAGGGCTTGGTAAATTGCTAGTTTTTGCTGCCTGCCTGAGACTACAAAAGCAGGAGGTGGGATGATGGTTCCCAAATGCGGGACATGTCAAGTATACTGTCTGGTGGGCTAAGTTGAGCTTGGTTGGTCTGAAATATGTTCCCAGAGCTGTGAACACAGTTCTTTGAATTATGGCCTCATTATTAACATATTGCTGCTGAGAGTAAACTCATTCTGAAATGGTAATATACACATTTTTAAAGCTGCTGGTTCAAGTTATAAAGATTACTTTATATTTTCACTTTTTAGGAGAGAATTATAGAGCGATTAAAGGAGCAGAGGGAGAGAGATGACCGTGAAAGGCTCGAAGAAATTGAATCCTTTAAAAAAGAAAACAAAGATCTGAAGGAAAAAGTTAATGCTTTACAAGCAGAGTTGACAGAAAAAGAGGTCAGTATTTGCGATTAGTTAAATGTTTGTATTGCTGTGATTCAAGGTATGGTATAGAGTTTTACAGTAAGGGGAAATGGTTGAAACCAGTCGATTTAAAATGTATCTCCCAGTGTGGTATACTGTTCAGAGTGTCAGACTAGGATCTGAGAGACCCAGGTTCAGATCCCTACTCTGCCAAGGAAGTTTGCTGTACAACCATAGTCCAGTCACTGTCTCAGCCTAACCTACCTCACAGGGTCATTGAGAGGAAGAAATGGAGGATAGGAGAATATTATAAACTACTTTAGATCCCCATTTGGAAAAAAGTGGGGTATAAAGGAAGTGAATAAATAAATAAATAAGAAGAGAAAGAGAAGAGAAGAAGAAATTGGATTTATACCCTGCCCTTCACTCAGAGTCTCGGAGCAGCTTACAAACTCCTTTCCCTTCCCCTCCCCACAACAGACACCCTGTCTGTTAAATCCGCCCGGCATTCACACCTAATTGTGCATATGATCGCAGCCTATCAGTGCTTATTTTCTGCTTGTACGTTTTTTGAATATATACTTGGTTTTTGTCTGCAAAATCATACATACCCTCTTCCTGCTCTGCTTTATCCAATTCGAATGATTTGACCCAGGAAGTCCATGATTTAGATGTCACTTCATTAGCTGGCTTTTCTTTGTTATATTCCTTGAGTCACACAACTAAAAATGGCCTTCAAAATACTGATATAATACGTTTGAAATTCTTTGAAGGCTCCAAAGTGTTATATGAATGATGATGATGATGATGAAGATTATTATTATTATGCATTTTTCTAGTGAGCTGTTCTGCCACAGGTTTTCAGGGGCCTTCTGAGAACTGGTATTACTTATAAAAACTGTTGAGAACTTCCATTAAAATCAACTTGTCAATAAATAATAATAACTTGTCCTAATAGATTTGTTTTGATATGAGCCCTGAATCTTGATGAAGTAGCAGCCAAATTGTGCAGCATGTACTTGAGGCCCCCACAGGGGCAGGTGGAAGCCCCAGAAAATAAAATTAAATGGCAAGTTGATCAGATATTACTGTAAGACTTTCCTGTCACTTTGGAATATATTTGAGGCCTTCTCAGAGAAACATAGTACAACTGTATTAAAAATAAACATGAAACAAAGAGAATGAGGCTTACCAGAACCAGTACGAGAAGAGCACGAATCATAAGAAAAAATGTGGCTTACAACTGCTCCACATTCTGGAACCCTGAAATATGAACTACAAAATATTTCTAAATATGTCTAAAGAATGTGAAAGGGGCCTGTTGGGTCTTTGTTGGATCTACTGTATCATTTAATTACATACCAGTTGCTTGATTTATATTACTACCATATACTTTTATAACTCATGCCAAGCCACTTAGTTTACCAGAAGGCAGTTCAGGAATGTTTACCTGTAGCTGCCCCATTTCAAGGGGCATGGGTTGGTGTATAGGGTGCCACACTGACCAGTGCATGCATGTGTATCTGTAAGTCCCAGTATCATCAGTTTCTAGATACTGGTGCAGAGGGCCCAGATCAGCATAAAGTATTATATTTAGTTGAACTTAATTACATATAAAATTCTGTCAACCCAATGAGTGAGATTAGCAGGAAAACCCAATTTGTTTTCCAGTGTCATTTTTACAATAAGTGAAGAATGGTAATCTGAATAGTATTCAATGGCATTATCGGATATGCCTTTACTTTTTAAGTTACAGAAGAGAAATAATCATTGTAGATTCTTACTTGCAAATTAGGGCTAATAAAATTAAGTCAAATAGTGAGGTCTCAATGATTTTGTTGAGATAAATTTGTTTTGTTGTCTAGTAAAATATTTTTGCTGTAAAAGAAGAAGAGATAAAGATGGGTATTTTGTAATTTGTCCAACATTCTACAGTTGCTTCACAATATTTGTTACGTTATAAAATAATATATCTAGGCTGGGATATTACTGAGGGTCAAGGAAGGAGTTTGCTCTCACCCTTGATACCTTTGACAATCTCTTTTTTTAAAATAGCTGATTTCTCTCTGCTATAACTGTATTCTGATGTGGTATAGTGAAGTATTGCATGTGAAAAACAAATCTAAAGCCTCTATAGACTCAGGGAAATAGGGCAGAACCAGTTGTCACAAGAAACATGGAATTGCTACTGTTTGATGTTTCTTTTCTCACTTTCCCAGTTAACAGGTAGTGTAGGATAATATAATATGCCACCAGACCATCATTGTGCTGTGTGTTCCATGCTCCTGATAGCTAGTTATATGGAACAGTGGCAGGAAAATGCACAAGACAATGACCCTCCTGTCACTTACATTCAATGCACTGTGCAAAAGCTTTCCATGACTAGCCACACTAAGACTGTAGAATCAATTTATGAGGAGCTGTCCATTGCTGGCCTGAGATGATGTGTTCTGAGTACTCTGTGGTCTGTTCTTTCAGTACATATGAACACTGCAAACAAATGAAAGCATTCAGATGAACTTTCAAATCTCTATGATTTATTTTTTTATTTAGAGCATTTATTAACCACATGGAAGTTTACAGCATGAAAAAATTGCTTTTAGTAATGCCTCGGCCTGACCATATGTGATCGACATGGATGTCTCTATGTTGTGTGGAAATTGAGCAGCTAGAGCATTGTTACTTCAAAGTGTTGCTTTGCATGCAGAGGTTTTCATGTTTGTAAAAAACCAGGGACTCTGAATCATGCTAATAAACATGGTAAAGGGAATATAAAAATATGAATGTCATGGAACATTGTTTATACTTATCCAGAGTTGGATAACTTTAAGCTCTTTAAGTCTTTGAAGCGTCTTATTTCTTTATTTAACAATGTGTGAGAATGAGTCAGAGCCCTTAAGATGAGCAATTTTCTGCTGCACAGTCTGCTTTTGATAGCTCTTGGATCCACCCAACCTGATGTCTCATCTGGTTGAGATGGGAAGCTGGTTGTCATATTCCAAAGATGGAATAAGCCATAGGGCCAAGTGGGCTACTTGTATAATTCAGATGCTGTATGTTCTCCACAAAGGACTGAAGGTATTTGTTTTTGGGGCTGGTGGAGAATATGGTGCAATGAAAGGAAAGGGGACAAGGAGAAGCATAGGTTAACAAATACCATGAAGGTGAATGAGGAGTTTGGGCTCTTCTGCAACAAAAGAACCTTCTTGAAAGCAGCAGTTTGGGCAATGTATATGGAACAGGATGGAATCAATGCAGATGGGACAATTCTTACCAATATAAAGAAGTTTGAATGCAGTCACGTAGACTTTGCAATATGTCTTCTGAACAGATACATGAGGAGGTGGCTTCCATCTGAGCCATCACAGAATTTTAAACAGCAGTAGTTGCAAGAGCACAATTGGATAACCTAAAACCTTTGCAGAAGACATTTTACATTATTGTATCTCCGGTTCTTTAATTCATCATCATTACTCTTTATTTTTTTTAAGTCTGTTTGTTTGTATTTTAACTTTTTCCTGTTTGAGCTAACTTGAAAATTATCAGATTTGCAACCTTTCCCTTGTTTCTCTAAACTCCCCAAAAGCCCCTTCTGAAGGCTAGGGGTACTGTTGTTAATTCCTCTTTGCCCAATTAATTCCTTTTTATCAAATTTCTCTGTAAAATGCATCCATCAATTTCTTTTCCTCTTTTGAAGAATTTAGAGCTTGTTTCAAATCCATTCCATTTTGCTCAAAAGAGAAATTAGAAGAGAGGAGGGAAAGGAAAGGAATTCTACAAAATAACAGGATTTATTCTGCAGATGCTTGGATTCAGGCAATGTCTTGCCAAACCTTCCTGCCCTTCTAGTAGAAGACATTGTGGTGTGTAACATCAAAACCAAACAAACAAAAAAGCCCTGCAAGGGCTGAGGTTACAGAAGAGTGAATAGAGTTTTAACAGAAAACTACAGAAAGTAATTAAAGAGAAAATCATTTTTGAAAGAAAAAAAAGAGAATAAGAAGAATCAATGGCAATATCTTAAAAAAGTGAATTTTTGAAAAAGAAATTCCAGTCCCAATAACAACTCTTGCTGGGGAACATCAGGAGTACTGATGAAAAACTGGGGACTGCAGTAAGAATAAGTGAATCAGTTGAATTCCTTCCCTCTTCCCTCAGATGCTCTTACACATACTCCTGCTGCATTTGTGGAAGAGTTCACATAATAGCATTTTGGAGGGGAAATCTCCTTTATTTGTATTCCTTGTTGTTTCCAAGAGCTCCCTAACCTTCAGAAGCAGCTTTTCAGGAAGTACGGGGCAGGGGAGGAGGGAGGTAATTGAAGGCAGCAAACACACTTTGTGTGAACTCCATTCAGTTTGCAGAAGTTTATAACCAGCTCAGGGTTTCTCAGCATGGCACTGTTCAAAGTATGAATGCCTTTATGTGGTCAATAATGCTCTTTCAGTTCGACCAGCAGCAAGGTAGTGTGGGCAATGGAGATACAGAACTACTGGGCACCTGTGATTTCTGTTCTCTGGTATTGATGGTCCAGGAGCTTTACACAGAAGTAGCACAAGGTTCAAAGCAGTCTTTGGTTACGGTCTGCTTGCTATTCATAGACTCAGGGATATCAGCACAGGTGTTTTTGAATGAAGGTAGCTGTGCACATTAATCAGGAGAGCTGTGAAAGACTTTCTAATGATTAGAATAATTTCATTGCTAACCTTCTTTTTCATTTGTCCTTCTCATATGTTCTTAGTCCAGCTTAATTGATCTGAAAGAACATGCATCATCACTGGCTTCAACAGGGCTGAAAAGAGATTCCAAATTAAAATCATTAGAAATAGCGATAGAGCAAAAGAAGGAGGAATGCAGTAAGCTGGAAGCACAACTGAAAAAGGTGAATGTCATCTAATAACAACAGCTCTTACTCAGAATGATGTATGTTTTATTTTGCAAAGGGGGTGGGGAGGAATTACCTGGTATAAGTCCAAACTACTGCTGCTGTTTGGAAATGTTTGCAATGTAATTTGGCAGACTTTTACAAAAAAGCCTTCTGGTGTTAACAAAAATGTGTCTTGGTATGTTGCAACCTGAGATTTTCTTTGTGTGTCAACTTAAAATGTGCATGTGTTTTTCTAAAACAAAACAAAAATTATGTATTATTCACAGTTTCTTCTTTGTGTTCATCAGCAAAATACATACATACATATATATATATATGTATATAGATGTGTATATATATATGTATAGGAACAGTTTTGGATGTGCAGTATCTTTAACCACATTTACAGTGCTATCTAAAGCAGTCAGTGGGATTTGATAGTACTGTGCTTTGGATAATACTGTCTATCTTTCTAGTGTTAAAATGGTTTGGGAATGTTGTTAATACATTTCTACCATACATTGTTTCTCTTTCCTGTGTCCAGTTAGTACTGTATGTGCTCATTGTTAAACACACAATGTCATGGCATACTTATTGGTTATAAGCATCACGTTGCTTTCCACACCTTGTAAATAGGTCCCTGTTACCATTTAAACCAAGGGCACAATCCAGGCCAAACTAAGTACTTTTAACTCCCATCAAAATGTGTAGAACTTAGAAATTCCTAGATATGTCTGTTTTGTGTCTCATGTGTTATTCTGAACAGGTGTTTATAGATCAGTTTTCTAGATGTGATAAACTACTGCACTTTACTTTCACATTATAAACATTAGTTTCAACAAAATCACAGCGTAAGATGCCTCACAAATTGCGCAGACAGAAGTTGACATAATTGTACAACTTGTGCCAAACTGGAAATGGGGTCCTTGTGTATGTTTCTGAAGACCTAGATTCTACAAGGTTCAAGGAGGGTTGTGTCATGTTAAAGGAAATAATACATGTAAGATAAAGAACATTAGAATGTAACTCCAAATACTCCCAACATGGTGGAAATATTAGATAAAATAGCCTACTAATATCACCATAAAATAAATAATATATTGAAAAGCTGAAGGTCTGCAAGTGTTTGTGATTGTGGGTTGGAAACAGACTAATAATTTAAAAATCCTCTCAAGAAATATTCTCCTTGAGGCAGGCCTGTAGCCAGGATTTTTTTAATTGGTTTAAAAAAAAAAAAAGTCCTCATCCACCCCCATTCACACACACGCCAAGCGAGCAGCCCTGCTCCCACTCTTCTCTGCAACCAGTTGGCTTTAGAGTAGGGCTTGGGAGCAGGGGAGGGGAATCCTGGGCTGGATGGGAAGTCAGGGGGCCTTGGTGGTAAATCGAGGGGCCAGGCCCCAAGATGCCCCACTGTAGCTATGGGCCTGCCCTGAGGATGCTCTAAACGTTCACAGGCTTGGAGCTTTCTTTCTCCCACTCCCCTCCCCTTTAACTGACAATCAGGTGCTCTGAGCACTCCATTCCTTCTGCAGCATTTTCAGTCCTGGTCAGGAGGTTTTGGAAAGGGTATTTTTTCATTTTAGTTTGGTTAATTTACAGAATTGTTCTGCATGATAAGTCCCTTGAGTAAGGTAGAGACCTCCTCTTTGGATGAATTTTTAGCTCTATCTTCCTTCCATGGCCCATCCAGTTTATTACTATATATAGCAATTATACCAATGTAAGCTTTAGAAGCCCAGGAATTCATGAGGGGTGTGTGCTGCAGTTAAAAATCTATGTTGTAATACCTCCTTTCACACAAATTTGCATATCATTGGTTGTTCATGTTAAAAGCCTCTCTAAAAGTTTTAGCTATGGCCGAGGACAGACTGCCAATCTAAAGCGGAGGCAAAGCGGAGGGAACTGGAGCGGGGAAAACCCCCACAGAACTGGCCATTCACACTGGCCAGAGCAATGCGGATCAGCGGCAATACGGAGCGTTCAGACTGCCACGGAGCATTCAGACTGCCGCGTAGCCAGTGCGCGCGGCTTGCGCGTGCCGCTGCTTTTTTCCCCTTTTTTCATTGATGTGTTTCGCATGTGCGCACATGCGCACATGCGCATAACTTTTTGCCGGTGCGTTCACACTTCCTCCGGATGCCTCCCGCTTCTTCCAGTTCACACTGTTTGGAAGCGGGAGGCATGCGGAGGAAGGCCCCAGAACACCGGGTAAAACCGGTGTCCTGTTAAAGCGAAAGGAAAGCGACTGGGAGACGGGTAAGTACGCAACGGAGCCGACGGACAGATGCGCATTTCTGAACGTGCTCCTTTCTTCCGTTTGCGAACCGTGCCTGCCCCACTTTAGATTGCCAGTCTGTCCTCGGCCTATGATTGTCTCTCTATGCATCTCAATGCAAACCATATTGAGAACCTTTCTGTGAAAAGGTAACCTAAAAATATGCTAAGTAAATAAATAGCAACCACAGATTTCATGTTAGATATTTGAGAGGGCTGGATTTCCTAAATGTAACGGATATTTATTTTTCATAGTAAATGATGTTAGATAAATTTGTTATTAAAAAAATGTCGCCTCAATTCCAGGTGTTGCTTCTGGGACTATCCTGTTAATATTATAAACTCAAAAAATGTAAAATGCATGTATATGTATTTTAAAAATTCTAGGCCTTTATAACTCCTACAGCATTGTCACTTAAGACTGAGAACTATACTACCAGAATTAGTTGAAATCATAAGCCGGTGTTTTATGACTGTAGGTATAAACACATCATTTACTCATGGAAAAATAAGCAGGTTTAAAAGCCTCAACCTCTTTTTTATGTGCTAAAAGGAACATGCTGCTTATGAATAAAATGCAAAGGCTTACTAAAGGAAAGCATAAAAACATAATAGTTTTATTGTATCATAAATGCAATGTGTATTCCCTGGTTTGTGAGGCAACCAGGTGCTTCCTAACCAAAAGAACTACAACTTAGTGAAGAGGTTTAGTTGAACAAAAGCATATACTGTTAATGATAATTGCCTCCAAAGAGTAATTTTTAATTCCCAGTTTATTTAGAAATATTATTTCATTATAGCTAAAATTTAAAAACTATGTGAGAAAATGACCATGCCTCAGATATGCAAATTTAATGTTTGGCCACTTTTTATTTACTGATCTGTCCACTCATTTGGCTGATAAAGTCCCCTCCCCCCCTTAATATTGCATCCCACAGTTGTGATGGATCAGGACACTAGGACAAATAGAGCCACAATATCTATTAAAAAGGGGAAATAAATTCAGAATAAAACTTCAAAAGCATATTTTAAAAGGCATAATTTTAAAATCTTGTTTTTGAATGTTGCATGTAACGTATCATGCCTACACAACACCTACACAAAATGAAGAATTTTGATCATATGACATTTTAAGATAAGAAAATGACTGTTAATTTCAAACTACTCAAGGTATATTGATAATCTAAAAATTAGTCTAATATATGACCTGTGCTTGCCCACAGAAAAGATGCTTGAAACTGGTGATCAACAGCATATGGTCTTATTACCTATAGCTTTCCACCTTGATCTTCACCAAAATTTGATTTTTTGTGAAATTCAGAAATTCAGCTCTGATGTGACCCTTTACTTTGTACGTACACTTTGGAATTACATCATTTACTGTCCTTTTAAATAAGTGGCATAAGAATTAGAACCTTGCTTTTTTTCTTAGCATACATTGTAATTATATCTGGTTCTAGTATTTGTTGCTTTTCAAGCAACAGTTATCGTTTAGGTCCTGTGGACTGTTATGGTTGCAAGGCAGCATGTCCTGTGCCTAAGACAGCAATCCTAAGCAGATCTACTCTGAATTCTACTAAGGTCTATTCAATGGGGCTTACTCCCAGGAAAGTGCTCTTAGGATTGCACTGTAAAGCTAACTTTTTATGATATTTCATTACCACCTTTTTACTTTTCCCTGGTTGTTTTTGTTTGCTTTATGTTTTTGAGCTGGGGAAAATTGATATAGTAAATCGTGGTTATCCAAATTACAACTCTTCAAATTTCATAATGCTTCACTGCATTTCAGTATGACATACCTATACATCAGCTACTTTACCATGATGGGAAATGCAGAAATGATCATGGAAAACCCTGAAAAAATAAAACTAATGACCAGTGTTTCCTCTAAGCTGTGGATTCCTGTGAGTAGAAATTTTACTTTTGTGAGCTACTGGCATTTAAGTTGTGAGCAAGCTATTTGGCTACTGCATAAATTAGTTTGCTCTGGAACCATCCTTCCTGAGCTAAGACAAAAATGTGTGAGCTGGAGGCTAAAAAACTATGAGCTAGCTCACTCTAACTCAGCTTAGAGGGAACACTGCTCATGACTTGTTTTATCACATATACTGCATTGCAACTTGTAATAATAGGGAAAAAACTGAACTGATTTTGCTTCTTCTGCCTTATTCTGCCAATAAATTATGCCTGCTGGGCATGATTACCAAGGGTGAGACCCAAGGTGTCATGGGCAGTGCTTCAGTGTGCCTTCTGAGGCCTCCCCTTCCCAGTACAATTGGAAGAAGTGCCATAGCAAGTCAAAGGGATCCTTTGGAGCACCTTCCAAAGGAGTGTGAGGACTTCAGTCAAGAGGGGAAATCTGGACAGCTTCACTGCACCCTTGAAAGTACTGAGCGTATCCATGGAATTCTTTGGATCCTGGCCTAATAAAATAGAGATGATGATTGGAAATACATGAGAATTTAAAGAGAAAATGTCTTCTACTACTGTTGTGCCAAAATACTTATGAATGTTCATTATATATTTTCCATCACTAATTAAGAAGAAGCAGTAGGCATTTCCTTATTTATGACTATAATTTGTAATCCAGTGGTCTGGAGTGTTCTCAATAAATCTTCTTTATGGGTTGTGGATTTGCATATTGTTTAATTCACAAATGCTGGATTTGTCCTAGATGAGTTCCATGGGATTGAACTTCAGGCACATTGCTCTGGATTAAGTGGTTTATAGCTTGTGGCATATTTGTTTTGTTTCCATTATATTCTACTGCACTTTAGAATTGCTCTCTTTTCTTTATCATTGCTTAAATTCCCCCACTTCTGTTTGCTAAGCTGTACTGTTCAGAACTCAAATAAAACTGAAATGCAGTTTTGTGTTAATATGAAAGGAAGGCTATAAATTTAATGATAAAGTTTAATTAATCTTTTATTATTACCATCTTTGAAGCTTTGGTGATAAATTGCAGTCTTGGCCAAAAGCACTTCTAGTGATTCATTGCTGGAGAGCAGCACTTAATGTATCATCAAAAGTGGACAGTTTTCTGTATTTCATGGGTTGTTTCACTTGAGAAAGGGAAAGTAATGCAAACCTTAGATTTCTTTCTCCAACTATTCTTTTTTTAGCAGCCAAAGTAAACATTTATTTTTCCCCAGTGCCTTTCACTTTCACTAAGGAATGTTTAAAAACTTAAATTTCTCTTTCAAAAAAAATTTCCAAGATCTTCTGTGCAAATGCGCTGGATTTGCTGAGCTAATACTGTTTTCCTGGATCTTTCCTTCTTTTCCTGTCTGTTTGACCCCAACTTGGCAATGTAGCAAGCTGAACAGTTGTTCAATCAGATGTACAATCCAGTAAGTCCTTTCAGAAAGTGTACACTATAACATATGAAAGCATGAGGATCCATTGACTCACAACATGTTGTACTCTTCCGTTGTGGAGCTTTGCAACACTATGATGACCTCATTTGTGCTATGTCAAAATAAGTGAGCATTGTGGACTTGAAGCCCATTTTATTTAAAAGATACAGAATGGTTTTCATTAGGATTGGATTAATAATAAGCTTATGGCCAAATCTGAAGTGCCTTCAGGTCCTCAACAGCTTAATTATATTTAAAAAAGCATGCAAGTATCAGGCTTTGTTGTTATTTTAACGCTTTTCTAATGGAGTACTTTATTGGATCCTTCAAATTAAAAATAATCTCTGGAATGCTATTTCAGTGCTCTCTAAAAATGAGAATGAATTGTTAAAGTTTTAATTTGTCTAAATATGCATATGCTGATTTCAATACATCAGGTAGGTGAACTGTGTTATTAGTGTTCATCAATATTCATAATATAGCAACCTTTTAAATGCTGCTGAATTAAACAAACAAATATGGTTTAGCATCGATGTATGATTTAAAACAGAAAAATGTAAACCTTAAATTTTACAGGTAGCTTAAAGTAAGTTTTTAAAACAATCTGTCACATTTTTCTTTCACCCTTTCTCCAAGGTGTGGCATCCATGGTATTCCCCTTCTCTATATGTATACTTGCATCGTACCTACTGTGTGGTAGGTTAGACCAAAATATTTTACCTGGTCCAAGGTCAACTGATGAGGTTTATGAACAGGAGTTTGAACCTGGGTCTCCCAGGTCCTGGTCTTACACTGTAACTACTGTAGCACACTGGTTGATCATTTTTAAATTGCCATCTGATTTAACAGATTAAATTATGGAATAACCTTCTGTTGGCCAGAGCCCATGTTGCACAGTTCAAAAATGAGTACTCAAACCAATTAGCATAGGTAAAATAAAGGCATTGTAATAATCCCCCCCCCCCAATTATATTTAATTTGAACAGTGACAGGACACATGCACAAATGAATGCTATTTTCATGTTTTTAATGAAACATAAACTAATACTGAAAGTTATTCCACCCTTTTATGATGATAATACTCTGTTATAGTAACCTGTATTTTTAAATTACATATTATTAATATTTTAATTGCCTTTTGAAGACATGACGTGTCTCCAAGCAGGAATTCCTTTTTCTTTGTGTTCGAGTACTTTCACTGTTATAATGAAAATCAAATATCTAGTGAGGAGAGAATATGTCTAATAAAATGCACCACTTTTTATTGAACATTAGCTACAATAACATTTGCTGTCAGAGAGCTTTTAAGCCCTCATATAAAACTTGATTTTATCCGTATTTTACTATATGTTTTATATGGATATTGTTTTCATTTGGTATGAGTGTGTCTACTGTCCAGTGTGCAGTTTTAGGCAGATTATGAATATCTTGTGTCCTGACCAAAACAAATAAATCTGTAGGAAGTTACTTTTGGCTAGATAGCAAATGTATGTGATTGCGGATGTTAGATGCAGAATGAGCTTTGTTACTCATTCAGCATTTCATTGTGAACTTGTACATTTGTTACAGCCAATGAATACACATAAGTCAAGGTCTGGGTAGGGACATGCTGACTAACTCAACCCCTGAGTAATAATTTCTACCTTCTTATTATATCCAGCTTTCCCCATTAAAAACACTATAATATTTGTAGCTACAATGAATCTAACAGGATGTTCTCAGAGGTGGCCCTGTCCAGTAAATAGGTTCTCCTATACAGAATCTTTAATGTGAACCTTTAATGTGTAAACGTGTACATGAGAAATTTTACCTTTCTTATGACTGAAAGACTGTCTGAACTGGGCCTACTTACATTATAATTTACATTACAGATTTGTCATGTAGCCTGGGGAGGTATATAAGCAAATGCTTGCTCCAGCACTTTGAGGTCAGTATGACCTACATTCTAGGCCGGTATGTGAGCTGACTTTCCCCCCATCTTTTTTGGCCCTAGCTCTTTTCTGTCTTTTAATTCTAATCCATTAATTCCTGGGTTTTAATCAGTTGAATACAAACTTGGGCTACTAATTTAAATCCAAGTATTTTGCCTTACTATGTGTATAGACTGGAACCAGTACAGAAAAAGTTCCATAGAAGAGTGCATATATCAGAGGACCTAACTCTTGTGAACACTCCACCATTGTGGGCCTCAAATTTCTGTTTAAATCCATCCAAGTATAAAACTCAATCTGGAAATTTTGTATTAATTGTTATTATGGCAAAAGAGAAGAAACATGATACACTTTTTTGGGTTAGGTTTCTGGTCAGAAATATGCTCACAATCCTGAGGATGTGCTATAAATAATTCCTTTTAATCTGTATTTCCTATTCCTATTCCTATTTCCTATAATACTCCTATATTTTATATATGTATGAACTTAAAATTCATGACGTTGAGCAAATGGCAACTGATAAGATTCTAACAGCCCCCCCCCATTTTGTAGAGTCACAGATTTTGAAAGAGAAGGGCCAAAAAGCTGTCAAATCCAGCATCCTGCCACAAGGCAGGATTTATACCCAACAGCTTCCCTACTCATCATGATTAGACCTCATGATGCCGTCACATTATGCTAAAAACTTGGATCCAAAGGACCTTGAGTGAGCCTCTGCTCCCAGAATAGATACTGCCATCTTCCCTTCCCTGCTGTAGGTTCCTGTGCCTCCCTTCCCTCCCTTGAGCATCTGGGAGCCCTCTGGAATGGTGTGGTGTACAGCAAGAAAGTCAGCAGTGGGAAGGGGGAACTGGTGACAATAACTTCTGTTCTTATGCTAGTAGAAATGTCATTCTGCTTGGTGATCCCTAGTAATGAAGGTCCTTGCATCACCCCCCCCCCCCCCCGGACTAATAATAAGGGAACCACAAGGGTAATATTAACCTGAGCCCTTGAAGGGCTGTATCCAGCATAGTAACTGGGTTGGATGTTGGAGGCTCTGAAGGTAAGGAGCTACACTCACTCCTACAACACAGTTTTCAGAAATCAGGAAAAGATTCATATATAGAACCTGCAGCTCATGGAGAGCTACCTGGAACTGGGGTATGTTAACCTTGGGGCTGGTTTGCAAGAGAGGATTGTTCATGTTGCTCTCTGTGCTCAAAAACAGCTCTTTCAAGTCTCTCTCTTCAGTAGTTACACTTCCAGTGTACCATACATTAACCATGAACGCTGGTACATGGGTGCTTCTAGCAGCATGAACCAAACATGCTGAACCAAGCAGAATTTCTTTGCCCTTGTTGCTTCCATGCATACTCATCCCCTCCAGTTAGCAGCATTCCAGGGCTGTATGTAGGTGCTCTTCTCCTTTCCCCAAACAGATGGGGTGGAAAAGGCTTGGTTTGTTATAACACCCAGGCTAAACTATTTTGTTCTTGTAGTCCCCTTTACATCAAAAAAGAAAACTCAAAGGACTCAACTCCTGTGCACACCATCTTTGTTTTAAAAAATTAAGTATTTAATTCTATTGACATTGGTAGAATCTTGGCTTTGACTTTAAGCTACACAGGGTTTATCTGGTGAAAGAATAAGATTAATTATCTGAATAATTATCACTCCAGTGTCTCATCATACCGAATTAGTTTGCCTACAACATGCTTACATTTTGGCAGGTTTATAGATTGTGGTGTGTAGGATTTATTCTTTTACTCTTGAGTGTAACCTTGCACATCCTTGCCCTTAATGGCTTAATGCACAGGAAGTTGCAGTTCTGCATTAAAACATTGTTTTCAATTTCATTTGTTCTCCTTTGTCAGCTGTTTTATGGAAATTGTGTGATAATGATGATAAGCAATAAGTCTTTAATGCAGTTCAAAACTTCAAAAATACCAGGGAGGCTAATTCTGAAGCACTGCCTCCAGTCAACCAGGTATTAAACTAACATCTATAGACTTTATATTACTGATTAATACAATTTGAAGGATCTATTTAAAGTATTTTCTTGCATGTATCTTTCTGCTATCTCGTTTTATTTTTTTAGTCATATTGATATTTTGGTTCTTGTAATTCATGATGTACTGTTTTTCTTATGTATCTGTGCTTTGGTAAAAGAATAAATGGTGCCTGTAGCATGCTTATAAGTAAAACATATATTTTCCTTTATATTTAGCACAACAGAGTCCATAATATTGGTGTATACAAATTTTGTATTATATGGACAAAAATAACTTGTGGTAAGCAAAACAGGGTATAACACAGCCCTTCTTTGAAACAGGCAGATTGTTGTATTGTTTGAAGCTCTTCTGAACTAAAATGTAGAAGTATATTAATTAAAGTTCAGTAAAACTTTTTTAAAACAAGTGTTTAAATAGCATAAGGATTTATGAGACTGATTCACATATGCCTGCTCTACAGTCGATTGTCTCCATGTGATCTGTTTTTCGTATAGGAGCATGTAGAGAAACTTCATTGGGAATATAGACAGTCCAGACTTATTTTTTATGTGACAGCTGCCAAACAGTGTCATCACAATTCCATCCCATATTGCTCAGGAATCCCCTCTTCAATAATTGACTAATAAATCTATGGGATTTATTCTATCAGTAATGTATGGTTGTTAAAAGTGTCATCCCATGAAGATATTTTCCAGCCCTTTCTTTAAACTGGGGGAAATATAGGATTTCAGAATTCAGTTGCCATAAGCTAGCTAAGGTCTGGCACATCTACAAAAGTTCACAATTCTGTTCTGGTTATTTCCATTTATTAGTAAAACAGTATTAGTTGTGGCCATTCATATATAATGATTGTAAGATGTAAGCATCCTGAATGATACAAGATCTTTTACAGTAATTCTTAACTGTCCCCCTAATAGTTGCACTATTTCACTGCTATTTCTATAAATAATTTTTAAGCAGCAGATCATACAAACTTTTGTAATGATGGTTTAAAATAGTGCAGGAGACTTCTATTTGATCAGCTTTTCCTATCCACTCCTCAGGCATGATTGTACTGTATATTCATGTTTTTATATGAAAGTGCTGGTGCAAACAACTAAGTTCTGCACAGGCCACAGGCACCTCTTAGAGGCAGTAGAAGACTGAAGTAGCTGAGTTAGGGTAGCCAACACTGTGCTGGGAAATTCCTGGAGATGCAACCTGGGGAGGGACCTCAGCAGGGTATAATGTCATGGAGTCCATTCTCCAAAGCAGCCATTTTCTCCAGAGGAACTGATCTGTGTAGTTTTGAGATCAGTTGTAACTCTGGGAGATCTCCAAGGCCCACCTGGAGGTTGGCAACCTTGGGCTGATCATCTTCCAACAAAGCTACTTTGACATACACTGCAAACACAGAGCACATGGTTCTAGCAATAGGGACCTCTTGGCTTTGCAGCATTTGTGAGTGGTTGTGTGTGTGACAATACATGCACTGAAAATGGAAGGGATGTACCACGGTTCAGTGTATTGCATTCATCTGTGAACTTCATTTGTAGATGACCATATCGAAGCTGTAATGGTAATAGGACATGTAATACCCTTTTAACTTTGTTCACCAAATTATTCGTGGGATGAGGAAAAACAGGATTCAGAACTAGGGGGAATATATTTGAAAGGCTGTTGTACCTTCTGTGACAAAGATATGATGCATCTGCCAGTATTTGTTTTGAAAGTACTGATTCACTTAATGAGAGAAGTCCTGACATGGCTTGAGGTTTCAGTGTAAGGGCATATATGTGGTGTGGTAGCCTACAGTACTCAAAGACAGCCCTCACATCTCATGATGGGTTGGACTGAGTAAGCACTCAGGTGCTGTATAATGCATGATGCAATGCTAGCCATTCCCCTTTTCACTTTGCCACAATCAGTGGTCAGCTTTTCCTCATATCCTTGATGCACAGGCTGTTCACAACATGGACAGAAGTAGAGCTGTTGCATGGCAGCAAAGTGACAAGAAGAAAATAAAAGGGCCACACCAGTCACAAGAGATAAAAAATAAAGACAAGGCCAGTGGTGCAAAATCAGGTAAAAATCCCTATGTGTTTCATCAACAAGCTTCCTCAGGGGAATCTGTAATATATAATATTTGTCTCTAGAATTGCATTAGCTGCTGTAAAAAAATAGAGATTATGTCAACTAGACACCAGAATACAGTAGAATCATTCCAGTGGCAATTTGTACTGGTTTTATACTCCTTTTGAAGAATTACTGCAAGACAAACAAGTTTGTAACATTCATTTAGGCACAGAAAAGGACTCTCTTAATTTTGTGCCAAAACCTGTTGGGTGCTGCACTGCTTTATCTTATCTCTCTTATTTACAGGGAGTTTCTTTTCCTCATGCAATCTCAATGACAGAATAAGCTGTAGCAGTTTTGTATGTGACTGAAATTTTACAAGCTGGATTTTGACCTTTAATATAATATCTTATTTATTTATATAATTTTAACTATACCATTATTTGTGTAAACTCAGTGGTACATTACAGATTCCCCTGATGAAGCCTGTTGGTGAAATGCGTAGGGAATTTAACTGAATAATAAAATATATATTGTACCTGATTTTGTACCATTGGCCTTGGCCTTGTTTTTTTAATCCCACATGCTGCAAATTGAAATGGGGGGGGGGGGCTCACCTCACGGCTTCAATGACTCAGTACAGTACACTAATCCATTCCCTCCCCCAGTTTTGGAGACTGTGTTCTATGTTATTAGAGTTCTGGTATATGAGTTGGTAAGAGATCGGACATGGTCCTGTATCTGTGTGTTTTGGATGTACAACATGGCTTTCTGTATTTAATTTCATCACATTATTTGAATTCTACTGGACTCTGCCCTCTATATTATATTTTCATACATTTGGTTAAGATTTGATGTGTTTTTTGTTGAGCACAGCTCATTGTTCTTTGGTTTACTTCTCCTGTGCTGCTCTTTGGTTTTTTTGAACATGCTGTAGGGAAGCAGCATCCCCTTCCCTCTGTTCCTTTTTTGCTGCCCCACATGAGGACATCTTCTAGCATTGCTCCTTCTTCTTTATTTTAAAAAAAATGAACAGAAAACTGACAGAAAGTGTGCATAAGAAGAAAATACAGGATAAGTTTATTGAACTGTTGGTGAGAACCTTTCTACAGAGTTTTATCTCTGTTTTTGAAACAGAATGATCTCATCAAAATAATGGTGCAAATGTTTCTGTTTAAAAAGTGTTCATGCTGCAGGACTAAAATGACCCACACAGGCAAACACTCACTACATCTGCTGTGTTTGGTTGAAACCCACTGTGTCTCTGCATGCAGACATTATCAATGGTTTACACCAAAAGCCGAAATTGAGAGAGCATCAAGATTAAAAACGACCTTATCTGCACCCAAGGGCCCGACAGCTAAGTCACCTGCTGCAATGGAATGTTCATGTTGCCTGATATTGGCTATGTCAATTCTGTCAGTTCTGAGGTTGGAATAATCTAAGAGCAAGTCTCAGTCTCTGACTCCTTCAAGGCCCTCTAGAAGTGCTTCGGAACTTCCAGTGAAGAAAGCCAACTAAACAACATCAAAAGGCTCCATCAGTTCAGGTCTTTGCATAACACAATGACCTACTAGAGCCTGGATCCATACCAGAACCAGAGGAGCTTCATTTGCCTCTATCTCGATTCCCGTCTACATTCTTGGTCCCTGGTTCCACTGCAGTCAAAAGGTGAGGTTAAGCCTGGTTTGCCTGCACTGTTGGCAAGGTGGCCACCATTTCCATCAGATCTGAGGTCTGTCCCTCAATGGCCCAGGGCATTCCCACCTATGCCATGGCAGCCTTATCTTTTCTTCATGTCTCCCACATAAAATTCAGAGTTGGGAGATTATTATGGACAGATGCCCAGGATGGAACTGGAGCCTGTTTTTCTGGTGCAAGATCAGTGGTTGGTTCCAATACAAGGAAACTCCCTGCAATTTCCACAGGAGCACTCTGGCTGTCCTTTTGAATTAAAGGAGGAGAAAAGAGGACTCAGGACTTAGCATAGCTTGGAACTTACATCAAACCCATCCCCTAATGATATAGTAGGGGACCCAAGTCCTTTCTCTCCTAATGAGAATAGTTGACTTTATTCATAGTAGGTGCTCTGTATGGCCCAGCCATTGGAGACTGATGTTTCTGCCTCAGACCCAGACCCTAAACACAAGATTCTGAGGAGACTTTACTCTGACTCACCTGGGATAATAGCTTTCCCAATGCTTGAAGGCTTTTTAGACATCACCAAGTCAGTTGGGAAAAACCAGCATCCATTCCTGTTATGTCTAGGAAGGTTTAAAACCTGTATAGGCTGAAAGAAGATGTCTGCTCTTTCTTGTTCACCCATTGGCCGAGGACAGACTGCCGATCTGCCCCGGGACAGACGCGGGGCCAAAAGCAGCCTGGTGCAGCCCGTTCCCACAGGCTGCGCTGTCCCGGGGTGGAGGCGGGGCGGAGGCGCGCTGACGCGGGGGCGTCCAGACTTCCGCCCCCGCTTCCAGCGCGCTGCCGACGCGTCCAGACTGCCGCAAAGCGGCAGGGACGCGCGGCTCTCCAGCCGGAGACCTGTTAGAAGTGGTCTCCGGCTGAAGCAGATGGACGGCGCCTCGCGGACGGGTGAGTCCGCGCCGACGCCGGAGGACAGATGCGGCAATGTGAACGCCCCCTCTGCCTCCGCTTTAGAAGTGGAGGCAGAGCGGGGCACATTGCCAGTCTGTCCTCGGCCATTCTCTGTCGTTGATTACTGAGGAGATGCAGTCAAGGCAGTGCCAAGGTTTTTTCATACTACACCAGGAGACAAAGAGGGAAGGAAGTTGGATGCTACTAGAAAGAAGCTGGCACCTTATCTTTGAGATGCTCCCAGAAGATAAGAAATTCCTTGCTAACTTCATTCAGACAGAAGCCATATGCCTGAGTAACAAACTAATGCAGGGAGACACATGGCAGTTACACATCAGTTTGTTAAAGTTGTGTACTATATTTTATACACTTGTTTCTTTTGCAGCTTTGTTATGAGGCAAGATTGTGCAAATCCACATGGACAATTCCACAACAGTGTACTACATTAACAGGCAGGGTGGTGCAACATCTTTTTTTTTTGCAGTATTTTTTATTTTATTATTATTTGTTTAATCTGTTACATCAAATGTTTATTAATTTTTACAATTTCATCCCTTCCTTCCCTCCCTCCCTCTCTTTTATTCGTTGTCTTTTCTCCCCAGCCAAGGGCAAAAAGTCTTAATCTTCCACTGAATGTCCTTCCTTCTTTCAGTCAGTATCTAATCTAGGTAGGTCTTCCATCTGGTCTTGATTTCCGTGGATTTTTCTTCCCATGATACTCCCTTATTGATTGATGCCACGATATCTGACTGTGCAAAATCAAACAGATAGTTGTGCCAGATTTCTACTGACCATTTACTTTTGTCTTTTCACCCCAGAGCAATGACTGCCTTTCCCGCCAGTATCATAGCTTTAATTAGATTTTGATTAGTCCTATTCAATAATGGGCTACCCATTGTACTTAACAACATTAGGTTAAAGTCTATAGTTAATGTTATGTTGCATACTTTTCTAATATTTTCAATAATTTTCCCCCAAAACTTCTTTACTTCTGCACATTCCCACCACATGTGTGCATACCAACCCTTGAAATTTTTACAATGCCAGCACAGGGAGCTCAATCCTGGAAACATATTATCTAGTTGTGCTGGTGTCTTGTACCATTTTGTAAGGAATTTATATTCAAGTTCTTTAAATCTGGTTACTTTAATCTCTTCTATTCCTTTCATAATTTTTTCTGCCATCCTCTCTGATATCTGGCCTTTGTAGCACCATCTCTTTTGTAAGTATTCTATTATTTTGTTTTTATTTGTTATCATCCTTCTATATATTTTCCCCACCAGTCCCTTTTTTGCTTGGCCATTTCTTTATATATTTCTTCCATTGGTGCTTCTGTCCAGAGATCATCCTTTTCGCTGATCTTTTTAACTGACTTATATAGCCCTGCTATTTTTAACCAGTACTGTTTACCTATCTCTTCTGTTATTTCCTGGAAGGGTTTTAGATTTCCGCCTCTAAACATATCACCCACTCTATAGTATCCTTTATTTTTTAGCATTTCCCACCATTTAATTTCTTGTACATCCTTATTAATAGTTTTGAGGGGTGCCCATCTTTAGACTTTCCCTAACCAGTAAGGAATGCCATTTCCTCCAAGTTTCTAATGATGTTCTTCTAGGGCCTATTATTAGTTTTAAATCTTTTGTTGTTACCATAGAAAAAAATGCCAAATCTACCTATGCCACTGTTAATTTCATTCTCAAAATTCACCCACTTCTGTGTCTTTTCTTCGTCTGTTTCTAATGTTGATTTTAGTTGAAAGGCTTCATAATAGTTGTTTAAGTCCGGGATTCCCCACCCTAATTCTGATTTGTGACTATATAATATTCTCTTATGGAACCTACATTTTTTACTATTAAATATCCACTCGTTTAAAACTCTGTTCCATTGTGCAATTTGTTTTTTCTTCAATCCTAGGGGCAACATTTGGAATAGGTACGTTAACTTTGGTACCCAGAACATTTTAACACTTCTTATTCTAGATGACATCCCTAGTGTTTTGTGTTTCCATCTTTTCATATCCCTCTCTGTTTTTTCCATGTTTTTCCATAATTGTCCTTTATCATTTTATCAGTATTTTTTTGCAAAACTATACCTAAATATTTAAGTTACTTAACACCCAGTCCTATGTTCGTGATCCTATTTATCTCCTGCCTTTCTTCTCTATTAACATTAAGGTATAAGATTTCTGATTTTGCCATGTTAACTCCTAGCCCTGAACACTTTTCAAAATCTTCTAGAATGATCTTAACCTCTTTGATTGCTTCCTTAGGGTTTGTCATAATTACTATAATGTCATCAGCAAATAGGTTAAGCTTCATTTCTTCCTTGCCTATCTTATATCCTTCTATTCTTCCCAAATTTCTAATCCGTTCTGCTAATTGTTCTATTGCCATTATGAATATAAGCGGTAATAGTGGGCAGCCTTGTCTTACTCCTCCTTGTATGGGAAATACCTATGAGTATTAATTGTTTACTCTTACTTTCGCATTCCCTCCTTTGTAAATCTCCTGAATTGCTTGTAAAAACCCATTCTCTATCCCTATTTTTTTCATTATTTGCCATAGGTAGTCATGTGAGAGAGTATCGAAAGCTTTATACACATCCAATTTTAGTAATCCTATTTTCTTTTGTTGACCATGGTATAGGACGTTTAAAATATTTCTAATGGGGTATGCAATATTTCTACCTTTAATGAACCCATATTGGTCCTCTTTTATAATTGTCGGGATGACTTTCTTTAGTCTATTTGCCAAAATTTTAGCAAAGATCTTGTAGTCTTGGTTTAGGAGAGTTATGGGTCTGTACAAACCTACTTCTTCTGGATCCTTCTGAGGTTTTAGAATTAATATTATTTCTGTTTCCTTCCATGTATCGGGGGCCTTTCTCCTTCCAAAACTTCATTAAATACTGCCTGCAGTTCGGGTGTTATAATCTCTATAATTTCTTAATAGAATTCACTTGTAAAGCCATCTAGCCCTGGTGATTTGCCTTTTTTAAGATCTTTTATTACATCCCTTATTTCCTGAATTGTAATCTCGCCCTCTAGTGCCTCTTTCCCTTCTTTCTCCAAGGGTAAACTAGTTGCCTCCTGAGCCTCCATTGTAGTCTTTTTCTTGTATAAATTTTTATAAAAATTCTCAAAGGCCTTAATAATTTCCTTAGGATTTTGTGTTGTGTTATTATTAATTTTTATACTCCTAACCGTCTGTTTTTACCATTTCATCACAAATGTAATCTTCTAACAAAAAATTATACATTTTCTGTATAAATTTCTTACTTTCCGATATAAGAATTTTATCTATTCCATTCATTTCCACTTGAAACCCTCTTTTTTGATCTTCCTTAAATCTATATCTTAATTGTATCTTTTCTAGCCACGTTAATTTTAGTCCTTGTTTACAAAGTAATATATCTGATTTGAGTTCATTATTTTTATCCAATAGATTAGCATAAGATATGCTTTTTTCTACAGATAACATCGATGGTTTTATAAATGCCTCTAATGGAGATACCCATTTTGGGGTTTGTAAATACATACATTCTTTTATATTTGCCCAGATCTTTATTAATGCACTTCTAATAAGATTGTTTCCAAAATTTGAATGGATTTTTCCTCTATCATACCATGCATATGCGTGCCAACCCATGCTCAATCCTGAACCTTCTAGTTTTAATAGCCTAGAATTTTCTAATGTCAACCATTCTGTTATCCAACTTAAAGCTGCTGCATCATGGTACAATCTCCAGTTTGGCACTGCTAAACTCCCACGTTCTCTTTTCTCGTGCAATATTTTCCATTTAATCCTCGGTTTCTTATGGTTTCAGATGAACTGTCTTGTAATTAGATCTAGTTCCTTAAAGAATTGTGGTTTCTTAACAATGGTTAAATTTTGTGCTAAGAACAGAAATCTTGGAAGAAGATTCATTTTAATGGTTGCGATTCTTCCCATAAATGACAATGGTAAGGAATTCCATTTTGTCAGATCTTTTCTGAATTCATTAATTAAAAGTTGATAATTATCTTCATATAGTGAAGTAGTCTTGTTAGAGACCCATATGCCTAAGTATTTAACTTTTTTTTTACTACAGTCATTGCAGAAATCTCTTGAATTTTCTGAATTAAAGTGCAATTTTTTGTCAAGATTTTGTTTTTTTGAAAGTTAATTTTAAGGCCTGCAACTTCACCATAGTTTAGGACTTCTTTAATCACGTCTGGTATTGTTTCAGTTGGGTCTTCTGTTATTAAAACAAGGTCATCTGCATAAGCTTGCAGTTTAAATAGTTCCCCCCTAACTCTTCACCCTTTAATTTCAGCATTAGTTCTAATATTATCCAACAAGGTTTCTAATACAAAAATAAATAACAGAGGCGATAATGGGCAACCTTGCCTTGTTCCCTTCTGAATATCTATGTTTTGAGTAAGGTCTCCATTTATAATAATTTTTGCTTTCTGTGTAGTATAGATAGCCTTAATCATATTATAAAAATTATTACCACAGTCCCAAAATAACAGTTTGGTTAGCATAAATTCCCAGTTTACATTATCGAATGCTTTCTCAGCATCTAAGAAGATCAAGGCTAACTGACTCCCTGGATTCATTTCACAATGATCTAACAAGTTTATAATTGTTCTAATATTTGCTTTATTTTGTCTCTTTGGTAAAAACCCCAATTGGTCTTGATGGATAACATCTATTAATACTTTTTAAAATCTGTTTGCTAAAATGTTCGCAAATAATTTATAGTCCGTGTTCAATAGGGAAATGGGTCTATAGTTCTTAATTTCTAGAGCATCTGTTTCTGGTTTGTGTATTAGTGTTATGATTGCTTCTTTCCACGTTGCGGGCATAACACCATTAATTCTCATATTTTGCATTACTTCTTTTAAGAGAGTTGTTATCTGATCTTCCAAAATTTGATAGATCTCTGATGGGAATCCATCCAGACCTGGAGTTTTCTTCTTTTTTATTCTCTTAATTGCTTCCACTATCTTGCAAGTCGAAATTGGATCATTTAGTATTCCTTTTTGACTTGCATTGAAACTTTTCTTAATTTGTCCATGTATATAGTTTTGTATGTCCAAATTATTTATACTAGAATGACTATATAAATTTTTATAAAAATTTTCAGCAATAGTTTTAATTTCTTGTAAAACATATTTTTCTTCTCCATTACAGTTTTTTAAGCATCTAATCAGGCACTTTTCCTTCTCCTTTTTCAGTTTATAAGCCAACCATCTACTAGGTTTATTAGCGTTCTCAAAATAATAAAATTTTGCCTGCTCTATTTTCTTTGCAATCTCATGGGTTAACAAAAGGTTAATCTGATGATGTAACATCATAAATTTACATTTCAATTTATCTACAGAATCCACCTTCTTTTTAGATTTTTCTTCCTCTTTTTTAATAAGTTCTGATAGATCTTTATATTTTTTTCTTTCCTGTTTTCTTTTCCATATCATGTGGCTTATGAACCAACCTCTTAGAAACGCCTTAAATGAATCCCAAATTATTTCTATAGGTGTATCTGCTACATTATTTCTCTTAAAAAATTCTTTAGTTTCTATTTTAGTATTTTTCAAAAATTCTGGATCCTTTAAAAGATGCAAATCCAATTTCCATCTTGATTTCTTCTGATGCGTTTGAAAAGAGTTCATTAAAGGACAGTGATCTGCGAAAGTACTTGGAAGAATTTTTACCTCTCTAGTATCTTGTAGCATAGTCGTTGATATCTACACCATATCAATCCTAGACCATGTCTTATACCTTGGAGAAAAATATGTATAATCTTTTTTTGTAATATTTCTGACTCTCCAGGCATCTATCAGGCTGAATTCTTCTGCTGTTTGTAAGAATACCTTTGGAAGGTTATTATCTGTTTTTGAATTCTTACTTATAGCATTTCTATCCCACTGTGGATCAAGCACTGCATTAAAATCTCCTACTATGCACAAATCATCGGTGATGTTTTGGATAAGAAAAGATCTTAAGTTTTGGAAAAAAGCATCTTGTTTTTGGTTAGGAGCATATACATTCAGGATTAGTAATTTTTTCCCTTTAATTCAGATCGTAATCGCTACCATTCTGCCATCTACTGTTGAATAAACTAATTCAGGCAAGAGATACTCTTTAACATAAATTGCCACTCCTCTTTTCTTTTGGTATGGATCAGAAGCGGTAAATAGTTTCCCTAATTTTTTATTTAATAGGTATTTTTCATGTATTTTTTGATATGCGTTTCTTGAAGACAAATGATTTCTGATTTAAGTTTGGAAATTTGATGAAAGATTTTTCTTCTTTTATGGGGACAATTTAACCCATTCACATTCAAAGATAACAAGTTAATTTTACAACTCTCCATCTTCTTTTTCTTTACTATCTTCTTTTCCCTTCCCTTTTTCTTTATATTGGAACCTTGTTAACATTTGAAAGGGATTTTTTTCTTTTTTCTTTTCTTGGAGGGGATTTATCTGTTTTTCCCAAACTTGCAGCAATAACCTCTTCTGTACTCTCTTCTCCAGATGACGGTTCTTCATCTTTTTGTAATCCTAATTCTCCCCCATATTTCTCCAGAAAATTTTCTAATTTAAAAATTGAAGTTAAATTGTACCTTTTATCCTTAAAATAAAAGGATAAACCTTCTGGCAGCAACCATCTATAATAGATTTGATTTGCCATAAGGAGAACTGTCAAAGTATTATAGTCTTTCCTTTTCTTTCTTACCCTCCAGGGAATATCTTTAAGAAATTTGATCTCATTTTGCCCTACCAAAACTTTTTTTATCATATGAGTTTTTCAGAATCTTGTCCCTCATCTCCCTTTTATAAAATTTTATATGGATTTCCCTGGGAGTTTTATTTTTCTTGGCATATAATGAATTTTTCCTAAATATTGTTTCCATTTCCTTTTCCACTTCCTCCTTATTAGGTATTTCTAGTTGGTCTGCTATCAGTTGAGCCATTTCTCCTTTGAGATCTTTGGTAAAGTCTTCTGGGACATTTTGACATCTAATCTGTGTGGCTGCTTTGTCAAGTTCCAAGTTAACTACCATTTCTTCCAGCTTGTCACATTTATTTTTAAGTTCCAATAAATCATTACTAACTTCCACAATTTTAGTATACAATCTGTTGGTTGTTTTAGTGATTTCCATAATTTTTTGTTTATTATCTGCAATCTGTTTCTTTATAGTTTCAGTTTCTAATTATATTTGTTTTGTTATTTGTTGTGTTGTCTGATCCATCTTATTATAAATTGGAGTGAGAATAGTTGATAATGTTTCTTCTATGGTGGCTTTAACTGTTTGTGTTTTAAGTTCACTCATTGCCATTTGGGGTGGGTTACCTACCGGTGTTTTAGTTTGTGGTTGTGTATTCACTGAAGGTAGTAAGAGTTTTCTTCTTGTCCCTGAACCTGAAGCCATAATAGTTATCTGGTATCTGCTTATCTGTTTATGTCTCAGTCAAATACGTCTCTTTATTTCCTTCCTCTTTTTGTTTTCCCCTCCTGTTGCATCTGCATAATGCGTCCTGTCGTAGTCGCCTTCTCTTTTTGTTCCGGCTATATCTGGGCCCTTTTGTTTTGAAGCTGGCTCCAACTGAGCCTGCGTGAACCGCCGACTGCTTTGTAGCACTTCCTGGCTCCTCTTATGTCGACCTCCGCCTCCTCCCGAGTCGACCCTCTGCCGCGCCCAATTCCAAGCCTGCACCAGCCTTCAAAACAAGGAGGAAAGGTCAGCAGGTCTTTTTAGAAGCTTTAAGGACAATTTTTCCAAAGTCTGTCCTCTCCCCACACACCTTTACTGTGAGTTATTAAAGTTACCTAGCCAAATTAAGCTTGCCAAGACACTTTTCTGTACTGCGGGCGAGAAAAACAAAGTTTACTAATTAACGCTAATCTCCCTCCTTCCCAGAGAATACAAAGGAACAACTTATTTTATTTTAAAATAAGTTCTTTGTCCTTGAAGATTTGTGTTTTCCTCCTTTGTTGACTCTTATTAGGGTCCAGTTGTTAACTTTTTCCAGGCTTATCAGCAGCTTCACCTGGTGTCCCTGTCAAGGTTCTTCACCTCGAAACAGCCCTCAAAATTTTGTCCTTGAAGATTTGTGTTTTCCTCCTTTGTTGACTCTTTGTCCTTGAAGATTTGTGTTTTCCTCCTTTGTTGACTCTTATTAGGGTCCAGTTGTTAACTTTTTCCAGGCTTATCAGCAGCTTCACCTGGTGTCCCTGTCAAGGTTCTTCACCTCGAAACAGCCCTCAAAATTCCTGAGCATTTGCCATAACTCCTGGGAGTTGAAGGAAAGTTTCTTGCCCACTCTCTGATATAACAAAGAGTGTCTTTGGTCTTACTAAAGAAGAAATAAAGCTTGGGGAAAAGGAGCTCCGCACCCGTCTGCCCTTATTAAACCCCAGACCGGAAGTCACCTAAGATGATTTCTAACTACCACTTATCCCAAAATATTACTATCTCCGTTTTTTTACCCTACACCCTACTTCTGAAGCAGAGCAATCTTGTTCAATCTACAAAGAACCAGCTTATTTTGGAAAGATCCGCATCTCTTGCTTTTTTTATGCTGGCTTCCAAAAAGTAAAGGTAGCATTGTCTCAGACTTTATCCAGATGGATGCTTGCTGCAATTAACAGTGTTACAATCAAACTGGATTGTTATGTCCACTTCCCCTTTGAGCACATTCCATAAGGGCTGAAGCATCTTCCACTGCCTTTCTTCAGGGCATGTCCATATCAGACATCTGCAGAGCTGCAGCCTGATCATCTTCTGATACCTTCATCAGACATTATTCTGTGGATGCAAATACAAGACAGGCATTATCAGTGGGGAAACCAGTTCCCTATTTCTTGTTTCACTGAGAGCTTAACCCTCCTCCTGGGTTAGTAGCTTGTTAAACTCTGAATGTGGGACTGCACAGAAGACCAAAGATGAAAACAGTGTTGCACTTACCCATAACTGTTGTCCATCCAGTTGTCTTCTGCAGATATACATTCCTTCTCTCCTGTCCTGTTGCAAACTCTGTTCTGCGGTGGGTAGAGGGCTTGCAGTGTCTCCGCAGGAACTGAGGGAAGGGGGTGCCACTCTATTGGAGCACATGACTGCTTTGGTGGGAAACAGCATTCTTCATGATCTGAGGGGAAGGGGTATCCCCTTTTACTGTTTTAGCTAGAAAATTCTCTCTGCAGTCGGCCTGCACATACACCATCCCAGTTTGGGCCTGCATAGGATAAAACTCAATGAACAAAAACTACAAGTAAGCGCAACCCTATTAAACCAGTCTTCATCTCTCAGCACATTTGTCCTTAAAAATTGGAGCTTTTCTAGTTCACAACACTGTCAACAATACATATGTTTGAAGCCTGCTCTCTCTTAGTGGGCTTGAAGATAGACGCCATGACAATTGCACTTCGCTGCTTCAGATAACTTACTTGAATAATTTGGGAATGCTCAGTTGATATGAATAATTGCTAATTTTTCTCGAAGTTTGAATGCTAGTAGTGAATATATCTTGGATTAAGAATCATCTAAGTTATTTCATTTTGCAAAATGAACCTCACCCAACTCAACATTTTAAATACATCATATAGAACTTGTTTTAGTTTTACATATTTATATATGTCTTTCTAAAGAATCCCAAGGCTAGTAAGTATGATAGTTATTTGCCCTTAATTCACTACTACTCAAATGTGAGGATTTCACCTTTCTTGAAATAATGTAGCAGCAAAATAATGTACCTACAATGTCATTGGAAGGTTTTACTCCAAGTTTGCTCAGAAGATATTAGAAACTGTTACGAGTTATTGGTAAAATTTCGTTTTATTCCCATATCATGAAATACTTTTGGGCATAACTACCAGACATTTAGGACATATTAACACAGTTAGTTTATTTGATACATTTATATGTTGTCTCTCTATTACCCTCAAATAAAACAAACAATATAATACAGAACAAGAAGAAAAGGAGACAGAAAGGGAAGAGGAAATAACTAACAGAGATAACTGACACAATGTTCCGAAATGACCAGATGGAATTATTGCTACTGGAAACAGCTGTGAGAGGGCAAAGCCAAATGGCAGTTGGTTTCAAGCAAGGCAATGGAAGGGTCCTCTCTGTTTCACTTCTTCCTCATATGCAGCTGAATACAAAGTTTGTTCATGGAAGCAACTTGGGAAGGGAGGAGCAAATGGCAGTTGGTCCCATGCAGGAGAATGGATGGTTTCATCACTAAAGCAGCCATTAGAAACATACAAAGGTATATGCCTCTTTGACTTCCAAGGCTTTGCTCAAAAGAAATCATAGTTTCTCAAGAGGTCTGGGAAATTTACACTTGAATAAATATATTCCCTTATGGTCATTTGCTGACAAAGTTGGAATGTATATTTAGTGAAGCTTTTCTGCTGTTGGCCAGGGGCAGGGGAGGAAAGTCTCCTTTAAACCCCAAAACCCATAGGTAAAAATCCCATAAGAATACCAAGTTCTAGTTCTAGGCTTTGGGTGGGATGCTTCCAGAACTTCCAGAACTCACTGGATTCCCTAAAGAATTTTCACATCCCTAATCCTCATGCCACTCTTCCCTCTCCCCAGTCACCGCTGAATCTTGGAGGCCTTTGGAAGTTGGTTTTGTTGCAGCTATATCAGGCAAACCCCAGTGGACATTCAGGAGGAACATGGAGGTTCAGTCTAAGTTTGAAATTTTAAGCTCTGACTAGTCAGTTTGCAGGCTATTTAAGTAAAAAGTTATAGCTCCCATTTTAATTTATTTTAATGGTTGAATTTGATGTTGTGGGCATGATCTACCTAACATCAGAGGTAAACTTGTACAAGTCCCTTCAATGTGAATTGAGGTGGCACACTTGGTAGGTTATGTCCTTTCATATGTGTATTTTATTTATATAAAAAACCTATTGTATAATTAAACTCAAGGCTGCTTCAAACATGATAACTATAGGACATGTTAAACCATCCTCTTCCATAGAAAATTAGAAATCCACTGAATCTGAATGTCAAACTCTTATTTAATAGCTAACCAAGTTTATCTATTATCCTCATGCTTAAATGGTATGTTACATACAGAAAAAAGTATCTCTTTATTCTTTCTCTAACAATTTGATTTTTGCACATTTCTTCAAAATAAAAATGTTTCTCTTTCTTAAACTCAAGATTTATTTAATTTTTTAAAGAAAAAAAGATTAAATCATTGCAAAGATTGTCAGCCAGTAGATTAACCTAACCTTTTATCAGAACATGCATGCTTCATTGTAGCTTATAGATGTTTCACTGCCTGCTTGTTTATTCCCCCAAATTAAAAAAAAGCTATGTTAACATTAAAACAAAGCTAGCTTTTGTTCTTCATTTATTAGATAAAGGAAGGAAGGACATGGCAGTTCTTCTGGGTGTCCTTAATCTTTTAAAATGTATTTGTGTACATTTTTGAAAAAGTGTTCTCTGAAATATGTGTGTTTAATGTGCACTGCAGTTAAACTACTTGTTTTCTCTCTGCCTGCTCTTTGAAGATGCCAATTAGGAATAATGGGAAACAAGGGGTAGGCTAAGCTTTGCAGTGCATTCTTGTTTACATCTGTGTGTGATTATTTCAGTCTAATGTTTTAAACACTTTGGCCCATTCATGCTCTCATTGACATTAATGGGGTTCTGCTATTAGCTTTAATGGGAGCAGGACTGGGCTTTGCACTGTTGTTTTGTGTTGTATTCATTGCATTCTTTCTTGTTTGTGAAATGACCACCCACCCATGCATGTGTTTGCCAGGTATGTTTATTTGTGCTTTTCTACCAAGGGGCTTGTTTCTTCTTATGTTTCAGGTTAAGTATTGGCAGAACGAAATAAAAAGGCAAGAGAAGGATTTTGGGTAGAACCGTCAGTTAAAAGCATTCTCATCGTACCTTAAAATAAATAGTTGCATTAAATTGTTTAATACCATTATTAAATTAAACCATATTACATGCTAGCTTATATTAATTTGTTCAGTATTGCTTTGCTGGACAATAGTAAGACTGTTAGAATAAGTTAGCATTTTCTTTTATAAAGCAGGGAATAGCTGTTTTGCTCCCAAAAGTTCAGAAATTCCCCCCCATGGCAAGTCATAGGAATGAAAAATTGATTAACTAATGGGATACCCATAAATCCTTTAATGATATGGCAGTTGATAGTAGGGGATAGTAGAGACAAGCTATCTGAAATGCTGGTGAATTTTTTTTCTTTAAAAAAATTAATAGGCTCATGAAGCTGAGGAGGAAGCACGGATGAATCCTGAATTTGCAGACAGAATGAAGCAGCTTGACAAAGAAGCAGCCTATTACAGGGATGAATGTGGCAAAGCTCAAGCTGAAGTTGACAGACTTCTAGAAATCCTTAAGGAAGTAGAGAATGAAAAAAATGACAAAGATAAGAAAATCGCTGAACTAGAAAGGTAAATTGTTCATAGTTTTTGTTTTCTCACAAATGCGTTTTACATTAATCTCTAGTGACAGCAGTGGCAAAATGTAGAAGAACATAGGACTAAAACAGAGGGGGAGGGAGGGGGAGGGGGGGAGAGAGAGATGAATTTGCATAAAGCTTTTTATGTATTGTTGAAGGCTGGGAACAGATTGGGTACAATAACTAACCCTCAATTTTTATCTAAAAACAAGATTTCTTTATCAGTGGTAGAAAAATAATTTTCTTATGATATGGAAGCAGAGGAAGGAAAGCGGTACAAGAATGGCAACTTATTGAACATACAAAAGGATAAGAAAAATGGAAATGATGCTCAATGAAATAGGAATAAAATGATTTTTTACTCTCAAAACTATACCGACAAACACCCAATTGTATTGCCAAACAGGCTGTAGCTTTGGTGAAAGAGATTGTTATCTTTATAACTCAGTAATGAGGCCATCTTTAACCAGTGCTATCATAGGTTGAATCAACAGAAGCACCAGTTAACAGGTGACTGCTCAAAACTGTGAAGACTTTATTGGAATTCTCATTTTGGGTCACTAAGGAATAATGGTTTTGATCAACTGGGGAAGAATCAGGCAAAAATGCTGAAGATGATCAAGGACATTTAGGTATTTGGCCTCAATATATTTGTCCCATGACTCATCACTCTTAATAGTAATTTCTAATGGCAAATTCTGTCCCTGAACAGTTTACGATTAGGTAATTTACATAAATAACATGAGAACCATATGAAAACTTACCTAAGAGTAAGCCCTGTTGAACTTAGTTGGATTTACTTCTGAGTGGGCTGGTTTGGGTAAAGAAAAGAGGTAAAAGAATAATAAAAGTTTGAAACCGAACACATGGCTTTGGCCCTCCTGGAAAAAGAGGCATGTTGAAGGCACCTTCCTTGGCACCACAAGTTCAGCCAGAGAAGTCCTGAGAAACACATTTATTTGCACGAATAAAATACAGTGCCCACAATTTCTTTCACCTGAGGGCTATCCCAGCCTTCCTGAGTTCCCTTGACCTTCAACTTCCCTCCTTCCCCCACTTTTACCTTTTTGACTCCCACCACTTACTGCTTCCTCCTCTAGGCCCTACCCCTCTCTTCTTTTCTACTGCTCCAATGCCAAGTTGTCTTCTCCCTCTTAGCCTTTATATCCCAAAGGTGCTCTAGTGAACAACCCAGCTCTTCCCTGGCTGCTGTCTCAGGATCCATTAAGGCCTAGCACCCCTACTGTCACACCTCTCCAAATAGGCCTGAAGTTACAACCCAAGCATGGATGGCTTCTCTGTGTAGAATGCACTTTGCTTCCTGGTCAACTGCCACCAGAGCCAACTGCCCCCTGACTATGCCCACAGAACAGTTGGTTGGTGGGTGAAGGGTAGGCAGGGCAGTGGCTGACAGCTTTCCTGGCTTCTCTGGTGTCTTCAGAATGATCAGCCCCTAAGGAAGGCCCGCCATTTGACACTGCAACTATCAAAATGCCATATGCCTTCCTATCTCTCTTCCTCCCTTCCTTACTCTGATCCCAAGTTTGATCGCCTTTCTCCCAGATTTTTCAAGTTCCCGCCTGGATTATTTAAAAAAAAAAAAGTTGGAAAAGGAAAATCATCTTTAAAATGTCAACTCCCACAGGGTGCCACCAGACATACAAAGTAAAACAGCCACACTCACAGGTGTAATATGCACATTTTTTAAAAAAAAATACCCCTCAATTACCCTCAGTCAGTCTCTCCTGTGTATGTCTGTGCATTAGCAGTTTGCCAGTCACCCGTGCCTTCATGACCAACTTCATAATTATGTGAAGGCCAGATCATGTCCCCTAGTGTTAATCCTGATGGCATCTCAGTACCAAAAGAGGTAAACCTTTATTTACACTTATGTCTGAGAACTCTGCCTTCCTCCAGCTGCAGAAGAATTTCCAAACAGTCTTATTTTCCAAATATGCCACAGGATAGGTAAGGAGTGGTAGCTAGAGTAGCAACTTGGGCTAGTACTTGAATTCATGATGTAAGTCATAGGAGGGAAGAGTCATTGCTTTTTGACATATTTGGTTTACCTTACTGAAAGGAATGTTAAATGTTAAAATAGTTTGGTATTTAAAATATTTAAAAACATTAAAGGAAAAGGGAAAATATTTAATCTTTCAAAGGAATATTCATTAGTGGTGTGCTTTGAATTTCTTTTGTTACAGTTTTGGAGGGGGGAAACTAGTTAAACGGGTATTCCTGATTTTTGGGTAGGACAGTACTGGTTCAGTATTCAAAACTGTGGTGTTTTTTCAGGGGGGTTGGTGGGAGGGTTTTAAATTTCAGAACCATTATTTTCAATGGTGGAACCACGTTGAGGATCTGATGCAGATAATGGCACCAGATTTTCACAAAACATAGTCCTCCCTCTAATCTACAGGTCCCCTAAATTTTAAGATGCATGTACATAGAGGTTTGATTTTACAACCCCCCCCCCCCCAGTGTAGGCACCCAGTGGTGTGCATCTCTCCACTGTTTCCTAAGTGGGGGGTGGCAGCAAACTGGAATGCCCTCCAGCATAAAAAAAAAATCTTAGCTGCATCTGGTTTCTTTACATACTGTTTCAGGGGCTGAATCACAGAATCATAGAGTTGGAAGGGATCTCCAGGATCATCCAGTTCAGCCCCCTGCACAATGCAGGTAGTTCACAACTACCTCCCCCCACACCCCCAGTGACCCCTGCTCAATGCCCAGAAGATGGCAAAAAGAACCCCTCCAGAATCCCTGGCCAAACTGGCCTGGAGAAAATTGCTTCCTGACCCTAAAGTGGCAATCAGCATTTTCCTGGGTGTATAAGAAAGGGCCACGAGAACTAAGCACTGATGCAACCCTTCCTGCCCTCCCTCTCATGATCTGCCTAAGTTCACAAAATCAGCATTGCTGTCAGATGGTCATCTATCCTTTGTTTAAAAACCTCCAAAGAAAGAGAGCCCACCTCCCCTTGATGAAGCCTGTTCCACTGAGGAACTGCTGTAACTTTTAGGAAGTTCTTCCTAATGTTTAGCTGAAAACTCCTTTGATTTAATTTCAACCTGTTTGTTTTGGTCTGACCTTCTGGGGAAACAGAAAACAACTCTGTACCATCCTCTAGATGACAGCCCTTCATGCACTTGAAGGTGGTTATCATATCACCTCAGTTGTCTCCTCTCCAGGCTAAACATACCCAGCTCCTTCAACCTTTCCTCATAGGACTTGGTCTCCAGACCCCTTGCCATCATTTTTGCCCTTGTCCAGACATGTTCCAGCTTGTCTGTATCCTTCTTAAATTGTAGTTTCCAAAAACTGAAAACAGTACTCTAGGTGAGGTCTAAACGGAGCAAAGTAAAGCTACCCCTCCCAATGTAGGATCATCTGCAAATTTAATAAGCATTCCCTCTATTCCTTCATCCAAATCACTTATAAAGATGATGAACAAAACAGGTCCCAGGACAGATCCCTGAGGCACTCCACTTGTCACTCCTCTCCAAAAGAATAAGGAACCATTAATAACCACTCTTTGGGTGCAATTTGTCAACCAGTTACAGATCCACATAACAGTAATAGAATCCAAACCACATTTTACCACCTTTTCAACAAGAATATTATGTGGAACCTCATCAAACGCCTTATTGAAATCAAGATAAACTATGTCTACAGCATCCCCCTAATCCAGCAAGGTACTAATTTTCTCAAAAAAAAGAGACAAGGTTAGTCTGACATGACTTGTTCTTGAGAAACCCATGCTGGCTCTTAGTAATCTCCGCCATCCTTTCTAAATGCTCAAGGACTGACTGTTTGATGATTTGTTCTAAAACTTTCCCAGGTATAGACATCAAGCTGACAGGCTGGTAGTTACCTAGATCCTCCCCCCCCCCCCCGAAAGATGGGAACATTTGCCCGCCTCCAGTCTCCTGGCACCTGACCTGTTCTCCAAGAATTCTCAGAAATAATGGATAGAGGCTCAGAAATTACATCCACAAGTTTATCTGGCCCTGAGGGCTTAGTTTAATTTAATACTATCCCTATGCTGAACCTAGGCTGCAACTCCCTTCCCTCATCATGTGTTCTATTTTTGCCATGTTGCGCACCATTTCCCTCACAAGAGAAGACTGAGGAAAAGAAGGAATTGAGCAGTTCTGCTCTCTCTTCATCATCTATTACAATTCTATCTGGCATAAATTTAAGTTTGTTAAAATTTGCTTCCCTGAAGTCCAACCGAAATGTCTGACTACATATAGATTTTCACTTCCCCAAGACTGTAAATTCCAAAATTACATGGTCACTACTTCACAGGGTGCCCACTACTTTTACCTCGTCAACCAGTTCTTCCCTATTGGTGAATATCAAGTCCAAGATAGCAGATCTCCTTGATTCCCTCTCTACCTTCTAGAACAGGGGTGGCCAACCTTGCTTAACGTAAGAGCCACATAGAATAAACGTCAGATGTCTGAGAGCCGCAAGACAGGAACAAATATCACACACACGTTTTTATTTTTAAAAATATGCAAATTTGCTTTTTATTAACGTTAAATGGGACTGCCAAAAATAAAAACAAATGAGGAAAACCAGTTATTGATAATGATATTACTTGTTTGCTAATGATATTGAGAGAGATGGAAAGAAAGAATTAAAGAAGTGGAAAGAAAGAGAGAGAGAAACTAGGAAAGCAAATAGATGGGAGGGAGGAGGGAAGGAAGGAAGGAAGGAAGGGAGAAAGAGAGAAAAAGCATGCCTCCCCTTTGCTTCCCCAGCCGCCCTGCCAGGAGCCGCAAAATATATGTGAAAGAGCCGCATGTGGCTCCTGAGCCACAGGTTGGCCACCCCTGTTCTAGAAAATGAAGTTGTCAGTAAGACCTTATATGATATTTTGTTTTTAGCAGAGTTGGACTTCGAACAGATATCTGGGTAATTGAAATCTCCCATGACCACCATGTCCTGTCTCTTTGAAAACTTTGTAATCTGTTCTAGGAGTGTCTCATTCAAGTCCTCTGCCTGGTTTGGTGATCTATAGCAGACCCCCACCATAATATCAGTATTATTTCTTACTCCTTTTATTTTTACCCAGAGACTCTCAACTGAACTTCCATGCTCAGATTCATGTATTTCTCCACATATATAAACCTCCTTTACATATAATGCTGCTCCTCCCCCCTTCCTTATTTGGCTGACCCTTTTAAACAAGTTGTATTCCTCGATCCCAATATTCAAATTGTGAGTTATCCCACCAAGTTTCAGTAATGCCTAGTAGGTCATAGTTCCCTTCCTGTATTAGGACTTCAAGTTCCTCCTGCTTGCTTCCTATACTTTGCACATTAGTGCAGAGGCATAAGAATCCATGGTTTATGTTCCCTGAGGTTTTTGTTTCTGTACCTGCAAGCTAATGTTTCCTAGCAAATGTGCTACTGCCTGCAAACCTTTAGTGTTCTTATCTCCAGATATTGGCATCATACTAGGCTTTGAATTTTTGTCTTGCTCCCACACAGGATTTAGTTTAAAGCCCTTCTTATGAGGTTTGCAAGGCTCTAACCAAACATATTTTTCCTACCCTTGTGAGGTGCAAACCATCTTCTGATAGAAGAGCTTCATCTTGAAAGTGTAAGCCATGGTCCAAAAAACCAAACCTTTCCTGATGACACTGTCTACATAGCCAGTCTTTACTTGCAGTATTCTTTTTTCTTTTCCTAAGCCACGGCCTTCAACAGGAAGAACTGATGAAAACACAACCTGTGGTTCCTGGTCCTTCACCTTTTTACCCAGAGCCACAGAGTCTCTTTTAATACATTCTGGGCTGTGCCGGACAATATCATTTGTTTCCACATGGATGAGCAAGAAAGGATAATAATCTGTGTGCTTGATGAGTCTTCCTACCCTTTCTGTCACATCCTGGATGCATGTACCTGGTAGACAGCATATCTCTCGAGATTGCAAGTCCATTCGGCACACTTTAGCCTCTGCTCCTCTCAACAGGGAATCCCCGTTTACTAGCACATGCATTCTCCTGTACTGGGTAGCAGTAGCTTAAGTCCTCTGATCCACGGGGGCCTGAGAAATTTCCTTTAAGCTTTGTGGAGGCTGGGGGAGTAGCCCTTGTTCCAGTGGTCCAGAATCAATATCCATGGGGAGACCCTGGAACTGATTGCTTAGCAACAGAGGATCAGAATGTCTCCTGGTTTTCCTGGTCCTGTGGTCCATGCACCCTCCTCCTGTGTTGGGTGCTCCTCCATTTGCTGAGATATCTTTCCCTCCTCCTCCTCCTCCTGTTGCCCTCTCATAAGTGGTTCATGCATTCTGTCCATGAACTCTTCATCTTCCCTTATAAAATGGAGTGTGAACAAGTGTGCCTCCAGACCCCGTATCTTCTCCTCCAGTAGAGCTACCAACTTACACTTGCTACAAGTGTAATTGGTGTTACCTTCAGGTAAGAATATGAACATGCCACAGACTTTGCATATTACTGCCTCAGCTCCCTCACCAGCCATGCTGCTGTGATTCATTGCAGAAGTGGTTCAGCTTAATTTGCGCTTCCCTGATAACTCCCCTACCAAACTTCCTCACCAGAGTACTTGTGACCGGCTTGCAGAAGCAAAAAAGCTTAACACATTTTTTTTTTTTAATTTTTATTATTACACTTTTACCCTGCCCTTCCAGCCGAGCCGGCTTACAACAGTATAAAACAATATAACAATGTAAAATCAATAAAACAATATAAATCTGTTCATACAAATTTTGAAACCAAGATTACAATACCTATTAAAGTGCTAGCAATTCCTCATCATACAGTCAATCACATGCCACCCATCAGATGTTTACGGGCTCTGTACTCAATACACAGTACTCCATGCTCAGAACAGGCTATAGTTGTAAAAAGCGGGGGGGGGGCAGAAATTGGGCTTTTCTAGCATACTCAGGACATGCTATATTGTAAAGGGGGAAACCCAGAGAGTCGGGCTTGCACAACATACGCTGTCAGATGGTAAAAAGGGCAGTGGCCATGGTGGTATAGTGGTGGTAGTGGTGGCATCTCCAAAGGCCTGGTGAAAGAGCTCTGTTTTACCAGCCCTGTGGAACTGAAGCAAATCCTGCAGGAACCTGATCTCATCCGGGAGCTCATTCCACCAGACTGGAGCCACCACTGAGAAAACCCTTACATATAGGATATAAGAGCTACTCAGCTTCTTACAGAGTTCTGACCTTGAACTCTCACCCTTTGGCTTATTCCTCTGGTGAGGAGAAGCCTTACACAGTTCAAGCAGAGGACAGGGCCAACAGTCAGCCTCAGGCAGAACAGACCCTGCCCAATCAGTAACAATCTTCTGCAGTCAGCTTGAACCTAGGCAAAAGAGACAAACAGAGCAACACTTACTCAAACAGGCACCACTCTCCAGCCGGCTTTACATACCCACACACCCTCCAACACTGCCCCCCACAGTAACCTCAGCTAATTCTCCCTAGCAGTTAAGAAAAGATGATGACAACAACAAAAAACACTCACCATTCCAGTAGCTCTCTTTCCTGCTCCTTCTCAGAGCCCAGCTAACTGTGGTCTGCAGACTGATGTAGCCCATTAACTTATTATACATGGTAAGGAAGGCAGAAAATTGCTACACCTGCCTGTTAATGCAATTTTTGAACATAGTTTGATTTTTTTAAAAAATAATAGTGCCTGTATAGGTGGGTGATCACATTTGATGAATCAATCATCCAGTTGCTATGAGACACATATCTTCTTACTGGATGTCTGCTGAATGGGTACCTTAAGTACTGCTACTGTTTAAGGAGTTCCTGTTGAGAGAGAGTAGGGGAGGGCTCATTCATCTGAAAAGATTGGCTTCAGAGCAGCAGCTGCAGGTCTTAAAAATCCCTTCTCTGGGGTTTGTCGCCAATGGGGATTGGCTAGGAGTGCTTCCAATCCCTTACAAGAATTCCACTGGAAGAGGCAAATACCATTGCCTGGGAAAGCAGGAGAATGAAAGAAAAACAAGACACCTGCTGCTACTGATGGCACTAACTACCCAAACACAAAAAACAACACTTTGGGGGTGGGATTGTAATGCCTAATAATCCCAGATTTATGTTTACCATTCCAGAAATCATAGTAACAATACAAACCAGTGAGTTTTGTGTATATTTTCAGCTTGGGAATTTCAGGCTAAACACCCCTATTCATCACCAGATGGAATAATTTGAGGGTATATTTTCCCAAAGGGATAATGTTGACCTTGTACAATATCCTGCTTTAGGTCTCTTTAAAAATCTGTAATTATATGCATCCTGAGATTTAGTGTATGAACTGTAATTTAAATCTTGTATCTGCAGCTTGTTTCCAAAATACTAGTGCTTGAATGCCAGAATTTCTGGATTGTACAAAGGGTTATTTATTAAAAACATTTTTATGCTGCTTTCCCACCCAATCAGTGTCCTCAAGCCAGTGAACATTTAGGCAGTTAAACAATTACAAATACAGGTAAAACTTTTTTAAAATTAGAAACATGTAAACACACAGCACTTGAAGGAGGGCCAATATCATTATTGGAGGTATGCCCAATGAAACAAAACAGTTTTTACCTGCTGGCAAAAGTCACCAATAGAAGGAGACTGACAAATCACCCTTGGGAGGGAGTTCCAAAGTTTTGGTGCCATGACCAAGGAGGTCGTTTCTTGAGTTACCACCCATCTAGCTTCAGGTGATGGGGGCAACCAAAGCAGAGCCTCCAAGGATGATCAGAGTGAATGTGTAGTTTCTTATGGGAGAAGGCAGCCCTTAAGGTATGTTGGTCCCAGGCTGTATAGGGCTTTATAGAACAATACTAGCACCTTGAATTGATCCTGGAAGCAAATTGGAAGCCAGTGTTAATGGAACAAGACTGGAGTGATACAGTCCCTACAACCAACTCCAACCAACACTCTGTCCTGAGCATTCTGTACCAACTGTAGCTTCCGGACAGTCTTCAATGGTAGCCTGACAGAGCACGCTGCAGTAATATAATCTACATATTAAAAGTGGCAAGATCTTTTCTGCCCAGCAAGGGCCAAAGCTGGTGAAAGGCACCCCTGCATCTGTTTATCCTAGAGGAAGCCAGAGTCCAGAAGCACCCCCAAACTACAAATCTGCTCTTCTAGGGGAAGTACAAGCCTATCCAGACCAGGGGGATAACCCATTTCCTGGATCAGACCTTCCTCCCACCAGTAGCACCTCCATTTTGTTAGGGTTTTCAGTTTCTTAGCCCTCATCCATCCAAAACTGCTTCCTGGTACCTGTTCAGAGTTTCTACAGGCTCCCTGGGATCTGCTGGTAGTGTGAGATGGAGCTGAGTGTCATCAGCCCAGATCTCTGGATGACCTCTCCCAGTGATTCTACATAGGTGTTGAAAAGCATGAAGGACAAGATGGAACCTTGGGGAACCCTGTAGGCTACAAGTCAAGGGGCAGAGCAGCAATCCTTCAGCACCACGTGCTGAAACTCTAGACAAGACTAGAACCACCACAGAACAGTTCCTCCCAGTCCCAGTCTGTAAAGAATGCCATGACTGATTGTATCAAAAGCTACCAAGAGGTCCAGGAAAATTAATAGGATCCCACTCATTCTGTCCATCTCCTGGCATGTGTCATCCACCAGAGTGACTAAAGCCATTTCAGTCCCATAACCAGGCCTGAAAATAAATTGGAATGGATCCAAACAATGTGCTTCATTCAGGAACTCCTGAAGTTGGCCAGCTACCACTCATGTAATCACCTTGCTTAAGAATGGTACATTTGAGATTGGATGATAGTTATTCAACTCTTCTGGGTCCAGAGTAAGTTTCTTTAGGAGTGGATGCACCACTGCCTGCTTCAAGACAGGAGCAACCACCCCATCTTTCAGGGGAGCATTTATTGTCTCCCAGATCCAGTCCACTAGTCCCCTCCAGCAGATGTAAGCAGCCAGTAGGGACAAGGGTTGTATAAGCAACTGGTAGGTCTCAAGCATCCAAAAGTCCTGTTTACATCCTCAAAATGCACAAGTTGAGATATAACTGGACAAATTGGCACCCTAAGACCATTTGATCCTGTTGCTGCCAAGGTAGAGTTGAAGTAGAGATTTGCACAAAAAATGTGCATTTGTTTCCTGTTTCTTGCTTAAGATCTAACACATTTTCCTTCAAGTTGATGCTTTCTGGGATATTCATTTCCCTGAGTTAATTTTATTTAATAACAAAGTTGATGGCTGAGAGCCTATCAATAGAGCTGTTAACTGGGATTACCCACAAACAAGAGCATGGGTTTCTGCATGCTGGGAAAGCTTTAGTTTGTAACAACAACAGCAACAACAACAACAACAACCCTGGCCCTCCCCAGATAACCAGACATGAGCTGAGCATGCTCATTTCCCTCAGAATGTTGTGAGCACTCCAGATAACCAGATAACCAGACATGAGCTGAGCATGCTCATTGCCCTCAGAATGTTGTGAGCACTCCAGATAACCAGATAACCAGACATGAGCTGAGCATGCTCATTGCCCTCAGAATGTTGTGAACACTCGATTAAAAAAAAAGAAAAACAGAAGGCAATTTGATCTGCTTATAGAGCAATCCTAAAAACCTTCATTTGAGTAAGTCCCATTGAATAGCCCTGGGTAACATTCCAAGGTGACCTGCTTAGGATTGCTCTCTTAATGCCATAGGGCCCCAACACTTTACCCAGGAAATCTCAATAATTTTTAATGAGGCTTAGATATTCCATTTTTTGAGCAAAATGATTGAATGGGTGGCGGCTGGGCAACTTCAATCTTTCCTGGATGAGACAAATTGTTTTGATCCTTTCCAGTCTAGATTTAGGTCTAGTTATGGGACTGAAGCAGACTTGCTTGCCCTAGTGCAGTGGTAGGCAAACTTATTAGTCAAGAGAGCCAAATATCAACTGTACAACGATTGAAATTTCTTTTGAGAGCCAACTTTTTAAAACTTAAACTATATAGGTAGGTACATTGTTATTAACTTAATTAGAGTACTCCTAAGCTGGTGGGGCTGTCAGGTGGGGCTGACAGAGCTCTGACAGAAACTGCTCTTTTTCAAGAACAGCTGTGCCAGAACTACAGCTTTGCCCAAGGTCACCCAGCAGGTGCAAGTGGAGGAGTGGGGAATCAAACCCGGTTCTCCCAGATTAGAGTTTCTGCATTTAACCACTACACCAAACTAGCTCTGGTTTTGCTTAGTTCTTAAGAAACAGTAAAGAGAAGCACTAAAGGAGTTCATTCCAAAGGCAGGGTGTCACTACTGCAAAAGCCCTGCACCACCTGCTTCACCTTTGCAAGTGAGAGGCACAGAGAGCAGGGCTTGGGAAGAGGGTCTTCACTGGTGGACTGGCCAAAGTACTCCAGTGCCACAACATTTACAGATATTCAGTATCTGAAGAAGCTTGCCTGGACACGAAAGCTTATACCCAGAATCAAACTCTATTGGTCTTAAAGGTGCCACTGGAGTCAAAACATTTACAGCGTGATGCAATGCAGACTTACTCCAGTTTTAGGACACTGAAATAACTTTGCACTGTATTATCCTCTTAGATGGGAACTTGGAAAGTGAATTTTGCCCAGAGGTAAAAGAGTCGCCAGTATTTTAAACATCAAGACAGGGTATAATAAAACACACAAATGCATATTAAGCTGCATGACACTCAATCAGACCATCGGTCCACCAAGGTCAGTATTGTCCCAGACTGGCAGCAGCTCTCCAAGGTCTTGGGTGGAGGTCTTTGACAGCTACCTGACCCTTTTAGCCAGAGATGCCAGGGATTGAACCTGGGATCTTCCGCATGCCAAGCTGAGAGGTAATAATAATAATAATAATAATTTTATTATTTAATTGGATTTCTAGCCCTCCCTCCCCTGCACAGCAGGGCTCAGGGCAGGCTACTACAGGAACAAATATATACAACTAATTCAAACCAGAGAAAGATTTACCAGCTTTACCTAATTTAAGATTTACATAATTAACCTGTCATATTTCTCCTTGTGAATAGGCATTTTTTCCCCAATGCACAGAAAACTTCCAGAGAGAGCAAGAAAGCACCCCTGGATGGGGAGTTGCTGATTCTGCCCATGGGGGGTGGGCTCCAGGAGTTCCTGCTGCTCAAATGAGCAAAGTTGTCATGGCAGAGCGTAAGGGGAGAAAAGAGCAAGAATCCAGCAGCACCTGAAAGACTCACAAAATTCATGGCAGGGTATGAGCTTTCCTGACTCAGTCATAGCTCAGGAGTTTGTAAACTGCTCTGAGATTCCAAGTGAAGGGTGGAGTATAAATCCAATCTCTTCTTCTTCCAGCACAACTGACTTATTTCCCCCCATGACTTACTTGAGAGTAACCCTGCTGAGAATCCGGCTGAAAAGCTTTTCTTCTCCTGTTGCAGAACTGAAACCGTCCCTAGTCTCTTTGGCCATTCCAATAGCAAAGCCCCCTCCCCCCAGCCCCGGAAAGGACTTTTCCTCCCTCCCCCCTCCCACCTCTCTAGGAAGCCTTTGGGATGGTGTGTGTGGGGGGATGTCCCCGCCACCTCCCCCCCCCCCCCCCGCGGGCCTAACCACTCCTGCCTCTGTTCCTCCCTCCCCCCTCTGTCCAGGGACCAGGTGGGGATGCCACTCATAAATTACAATGGAGATTTTTCTACACCTCCCAGAGACAGAGTAAACAGCGACTGGGAGAACATAAACAAAAAGACCGGTGTGTCTCTCCCCCCCCCCGCCAGAAACAGCGGCCGGGCGGGAAACAAAACAAAGTTGGCCCTCTCACCCCCACCCCCGCCAAGGAAAAAAACCAAAAAGTTGGCCCTCCCGCCACCACAAAGGGGAAAATAAAGGAGGCCCTCCCCCCGCTGCCTGGCCAGAAACGGCAGCCAGGCGGGAAACAAAACAAAAAGGAGGCCCTCTTGCCCCGGCCTGGCCAGAAACGGTGGCCGGGCAGGGAAAAAGCAAAAAGGAGGCCCTCCTGCCGCAGCCACTGCCGCCCCATCATGGCCAGAAACGGCAGCAGGGCCGGAAAAACAAAACAAAAAGGAGGCCCTCTTGCCCTCGCTCTGGGCGGGAAAAAAGGAGGCCCTCCTGCCGCCGCCTCGGCATGGCCAGAAATGGCAGCCAGGCGGGAAAAAAGCAAAAAGGAGGCCCTCTCGCTCTCGCCTGGGGCAGGGAAAAAGCAAAAAGAGGCCCTCCTGCCACCGCCGCTGCCCTGGCATGGCCAGAAACGGCAGCCGGGCCGGGAAAAAAACAAAAGGGAGGCCCTCTCGCTCTGGGCGGGAAAAAAGGAAAAAGGAGGCCCTCCTGCCGCCGCCACCCCGGCATGGCCAGAAACGGCAGCCGGGCCGGAAAAAAAACAAAAAGGAGGCCCTTCCGCCGCCGCCCCGGCAAAGGAAAAAAAGCAAAAAGGAGGCCCTCCCGCCCTGGCCTGGCCAGAAAGGTGGCCGGAAGGGGAAAAAAATAAAAAATACCACCCCCCTGCCGCCTTCTAGAGGCCAGTGCCCAGGAGAGGCAGCAGCCAGCAGGGGGCGGGAAGATGGCCTGGCTTCTGGAGGCCTCGTCCTCAGCCCTCCCCGAAGCGCAGGAGCCCTTACCTACCTGCTCCTCGCTCATTCAGGGCTGCTGGGAGAAGGGAGCGGGACTTATGTACCCGCCCCCTGGACTCTTCACTAGCGGAGTGATGCTCCACCACTCCGCTCCCCAGCCCGAACGGAGGCCTGCCGAGACTGCTGCAGACTCTGCAAACAGCGTTTGGGAGGGAGGGGCGTCGAAGCGGGGGTGGGGCAGCAGGCCAGGGGGCACCCCTCCCTCCCTAACCCAACCTTATGGCGCTCCTGCTTTGGCGCCTCCTCTGCCCGGCCTGTGACTCTTTCCGGCAGGGAGGGGTGGGGAGGGGCAGGCGCCACACTCAAGAGCCACACTCAAGGGCTCGAAGAGCCGCATGTGGCTCGCGAGCCGCAGTTTGCAGACCACTGCCCTAGTGGATGACCTACACCAGAAGACAGAGGGAGTGGAACTCTATTGATTCTCCTGGACCTCTCAGTGTCTTTCAATACCATCAATCATGGTATCCTTCTGCACTGTCTTTCATTACTTAGATAGGGAGACCCCATCTTGTGTTGGTCCTGGACATGCCTGGAGGCTAGGTTTCTGAAGGCAGTGCTGGGCAGTGCTGGGAGAATGCTGCTCAGCCTCTTGGCCTTTGGCCTATGAGGTTCTGCAATACTCTTTAACATCTACATGAAACCACTAGGTGAGGCCATCCAGAGATTTGGGCTGAGTTATCACCAATATATGGATGACACTCACCTCTATCTCATGCTTCCAGCTGATCCTAGGGAGGGTGTAGAAACCCTGAACTGTTGCCTGGAGGCAGTTTTGGAGCAGATGTGGGTTAATAAACTGAAGCTTAATTCCAACAAGATGGAAATGCTACGGGTGCATATAAGGTCTTACCTGGGTAGAAGGCCTGACCTGGCTACTATGGTACATGTTCTGGTTACATCTAGATTAAATTACTGCAGTGTGTTCTAGGAGAGGCTACCCTTAAAAAGTATTTGGAAACTTCTGTTAGTACAAAATGCCGCAGGCAGGGTGTCAACTGGAGTGGAACCGTATCAGTCCATTCTTGGCACATCTGGCTTCCAGTTTGCTTCTGGGGACAACTCAAGGTGCTTGTGTTGACCTTCTAAGCCATATATACCTGAAGGACTGCCTACTTTCTTATGAATACCCTCAGCCACTATAGTAATCTTCAGAGGCCCTGCTTTGTGTGCCCCACCCCCTGAGATTAGGTAGGTGGCAATCCGGGAAAGGGCATTCTCAGTCATGGCACAAAACTCTGGAACTCTCCCCAGGGAGATTTGTCTTTCCCCTTCTATTGTCATCTTTCTCCAGCAGGTGAAAACCTTTTTGTTTCTGTTGATGTTCCCTCAGTGTTTTAATTGATGTTTTTGTATGTATTTTAGCTCTGTTTTTAATTGTCTTAATAGTGTGTGTTTTGCAGGAGGGTTATTTTAAATCGTTTTAAAATGTGATTTTATTATGTTTTATTTCATTGGCTGCCTTGGTGGCCCTTGTGAGGGGAGAAAGGCAGAATATAAATTTTGTTAAAATTAAAACAAAAGTTTTGGAGGGGATATTGCCATATAAATGCTTGCTACTTTTCCAGACTCCAAGGTGTTAGATATTATATGTGACATAATGATAAAAAAAATTAAATTCCCTTGTGTAGCCTTGGGGTTTAATGAACTTGTTCAGTTTATTACTTTTAGATTTTTTTCTCCCTACATGGGAGAAACTTCTATGAAAGCACTTTTTTTAAAGGCAGATTAACAGCAGCTTGGTTATTCCTCCAGTCCCACAAGTCTATCTTCCCTGCAAAGTGGCTTCAACTAGGTATGGGTAGAATATTGTTCCGAAAAGTACTTTGTGGCTTGGGAGCCACAATGAAATGGTAAAATAGCTAAAATGTTTCTGTTAGATACTTTTAGCATTCCTAAAAAATGGCCTATAGTGAAATCAGTGGACTTTGGCACACACTCAGCACTTGTGGAACTGGGCTCTAGTTTTCTTCTGCTTTGGGTGAAATTTGGCAAAACATAACTTCTGTTTCCTTTGCTGGAAACCCCCCCCCCCCCCCCCAACTTTTGAAATAGTTGACTTGTAGCATAGTCAGTGCAAAGAACATAATCAAACACAGAGAGAGTTCATGAAAGGATCTTATGCTTTTCTTCATGCATATGAATGTGATTTTCTGCATGAGATTTGTTTTGTATGTGTGATTCATGTGAACTTTCTGAACCTTTCAGAATATAGAGTCTTTTCAACAATTTACTATCTATAGACTACAGAGTAAAGACTGGAATTCTTAGGAGTGGATCTTTTAGATGAATCTCAGATGTATACATAATATAACAAAATGGGTGGCATGCTTATAAGATAAGGCAGTGAGCTGTATCTCTTAGTAGCTTGATAGGACTAATAGATGACAGCAAACAGTTATGATTTTCAATCTAGACCCTGCACTGATACCTGATGATGTGATTCCTTGCGCTAGTCTGTGACCAGTTTCTCAAAATTTCAACAGTTTTCTCTTTCTGTAGTCTGTCCTTTGAGGAAGGGGAAGAGAACCTGTAATCCTGAACAGTTTACAAAGGAGCACAGAGGTTACAGCAGTCTGTGTTTAATCAGGTAGTGCCTTATTTGGTGGAGTTGCCTGGTAATTAGTTCTAGTCAGGGCTATTTTGGGGCAGGGATGCACCGGAACAGCATTCCGCCTGGCCTCTGAGTTGGCCATGCCCAGGCCCTGCCCCCTGCTCCCAGAAGCCCTCAGATGGGCTATGAGCAAGAAACAGCAAGGTAAGTTGCAGAGCCCCTCCCTTTATCGGCCTGCACTGAGGCGCAGGAGCTGGGGAAGGCCTATGGAGCCCCCCCCCTTTTCCTGCCCCACGCTGAGGCGCAGGAGGTAGGGAAGGCCTGCTGAGCCCCCCCCCCCCGCCTCTCCCAGTTTGCGCCAAGGTGCAGGAGCTAGGGAAGGCCTGCGGAGCCCCCCCTGCCTTTCCTGGCCCACGCTGAGGTGCAGGAGCTGGAGAAGGCCTACAGAGCCCCCCCCCCCCCCCGCTTTTCCCAGCCTGTTTCTCTCTCTCTCTCTCTCTCTGTGCCCCTCTTTGTGTTTGTGTGTGTGTATCTGCCCCTCTGTGTCTCTCTCTACCCCTCTGTGTGTTTTTCTCTGTTTGTCTCTCTCTCTCTGCCCCTCTGTGTGTGTGTGTCTGCTCCTCTGTGTGTGTGTCTCTCTGCTCCTCTATGTCTCTTTCTGCCTCTCTGTATGTGTGTCTTTCTCTCTGTCCCTGTTTCTCTGTGTCCCTCTGTGTGTCTCACTCTCTGTGTTTGTCTTTCTCACTCTGTCTTTCTTAGCCTATCAAGTCAGTGTTGTTTCAGGGGGTTTCAAGCTCTTACCTCGATTAAAACTTTGGTGGTCTTAAAAGTGCCACTGGACTCAAACTTTGTTAGACAGGCAGACAGTATTATTTTCTCCTTCTGCCTTCCCATGGTGTGAAATATTTGGACTGGATGGTAAAATGCAGGCCTTTTTGTGTGGATTTAAGTGACTTTCTGTGGCTGGGGCCATGTGGTTGTTGTCTCTAGATGAGGCTGAATGAGGGCAACGTGACTTAAGGTTCCAGGGAGTGCAAAGTACACAACCCTAAGGGTTTTGTCAGGCCTTTTTCTTACGCAACAACAAAATTGTTGGTGGAAAGTGCCATCAAGTCACAGCTGACCGATGGTGACCTCATAGTAATTTTTAAGGCCTGAGATGTTCAGTTAGGGTTGCCAGGTCTGGGTTGGAAAATACCTGGAGACTTTGGGGGTGGGCCCAGGAGAGGTTGGGGTTTGGGGAGGGGAGGGGCTTCAGCATGGTACAAAGCCATAGAGTCTACCCTTCAAAGCAGCCATTTTCTCCAGGGGAGCTGAGCTCCGTCAGCCCGGGATCAGTTGCAAAAGCAGGAGATCTCCAGGCCCCACCTGGAGGCTTGCAACCCTGTGTTCAGTGATTGTTTGCCATTGCCTTCCTTTGAGTCACAACCCTGGGCTTCCTTGGTGGTCTCCTATGCAAGTACTAACCCTGACCCTGCTTAGCTTTAGAGGGTCTGACAAGATCGGGCTAGCCAGGGCTGTCCAGGCCATGGCAACAACAGAATGCTGGCACTTAATTGGGATGTTCAGTGCATTTCAAAGGGAGTCAGTTTAATGATGTCTTCAACAGGTCCTTTAAAAAGAATTTTGTCGAAGAGGTTCCAGAACTCTGTTCTGGCATTCCCCCCCCCCCCCCCCCAAAAAAAACCCTGGGAATTGTCTTGCTCACAGCAACAAGTGTGGCCTTATGCTAATGAGCTGTGCTTGTCAGGGGTGTGGCCTATTATGCCTGGACTTTTCTACAAAAAAAGCCCTGGCTCTAGTACCAATTAATTCTTGTGAAATGTGGAGTTGGAAAAGAGTCTTACAGATACCACAGTCTGCCAAGACACAAGTGGTTTCTAGATCAAATCAAGCCTAAATCCCCCCCTAACAGCTAAAATGACTAAACTGAGGCTATTCTACTTTGGTCACATCATGAGAAGACCAGACTCACTGAAAAGAACAATAATACTAGGAAAAGCAGTAGGCAGCAGGCCCAGCTTGAGATGGATTGACTCAATAAAGGCAGCAACAGCCTTCAGTTTGCAAGACCTGGGCAAGGCTGTTAATGTTTTGGAGGTCATTAATTCATAACACACACCATTTAATATCTAAATCCGTAATCAAACAGGCTCACTGCCTCTTGGCTGACTTTCTTCCTGAACCTGCCCTCTGACTGTAAAGCCATCATAACACAGCAGATAGGTAACATCCTACCAAGCCACCCATTTATATTTCTTATTCAGGACTAATAAATGTCCTGGTCTTCTCACTGCTGGCTTTTCTTAAAGACTGCATAAATTCTGTCTGGAATGGCTCCTCCATTGAGTCATGTGACTTCCTTTTCCACAGATATAATTAAAATTAGTCAAATCATTCCATGATAATTATATACTTAAACAGTAGAGGGGGGAGGGTTAATGGTAATTCAGTGGTTGTTACTGGTCTCAATGGATATAGAAAGTAGCAAAGAACACAAGACTGGAGATTAAGCTCTGCCTTATCATGCAAAGAAAGTGCCCCCCTTTTCTGTCTAATTAATTCTCAGCTAGAGTTCTTGAAATAAGGCACAATTGCAATAATTGATAATAGCCATTGAAAATGTGTAATGCAGTGTTTAAATTGCCATACCAGGAACATGAGAGACCCAGGTATGAATCCTTAAGGTAAAGGTAAAAGTTTCCCTTGCTCGAAAGCCAGTCGAATACGACTCTAGGGATGCGGTGCTCATCTCCGTTTCCAAGCCAAAGAGCCAGCGCTGTCCAAAGATGTTTCCATGGTCATGTGGCCGGCATGGCTAGATGCTGAGGTGCACGGATCACAGTTACCTTCCCACCAAAGCGGTACCTATTTATCTACTTGCAATTTCTTGCTTTTGAACTGCTAGGTTGGCAGGAGCTGGGACCAAAGACGAGAGCTCACTCTGTCATGCAGCACTTGGGTCTTGAACAGCTGAACTACTGACCTTCTGGTCTGCAGTTCAACGTCTTAACCACTTGAGCCTCTGCAGCCTTACTCTGCCATAAATTCACAGGATGACCTTGGGTCACTCTGTCTCATCCTAATCTAACTCACAGGGTTGTTTTGAGGACAAAATGGAAGAGGGAGAACAATGTTGTAAGCCACTTTAAATCCAAAGTTTGAAGAAATATATGGTATAGATATCTAAATAAATAAAGTTATTTTACACACAGCTATGAATTTCTGTAAGGACATGTATGTCAGAAACTTCCCTTTCCTGTACAGGGAGGAAAATATGCCTCCAAAGCTGAGTCCAATTGCCCTCATAAAAATATAAGAGCCCTCTTAATATCTTGTTTCACACAATGGCCAACCAGTTATCATACAAGGCTAACAAACTGAGCATAGAGGCCAAGGCCAAGGCCTTCCCTTGATGTCTCCTAGCATTGGTGTTCAGATGTCTACTGCTTCTGGATAGAGGTTTCCTTTAGTCATCATGGGTTGTAGACATTTATGGTCCTATCTTCTGTGAATCCATTTTAAAGCAATGCATGCTGGTGGCCATCCACTGGCAGGAGATCCCACAATTTAATTACTTATTGAGTACAGGAGCACTTCCTTTTGTTCATCCTGAACCTATTGCCTATCATGTTGAGTGCTATAGAATTCTCATTTGCTAGCCTTTCCTCTTTGCTAGCCTTTTCTGTTAGGAAAGGTGCTGCAAATCCTTAGTCGTCTTAGTTGCCATATTCTGCACTTTCCCCAGCTCTGCAATATGTTAGTTGAGATACGGTGACCGGATTGTACATAAAACTCTAAAAACCCTTACCTTAATTAGTTTTAGCTACCAAGGAAAATATCTTATTGAGAGAGTGGCTATAAGTATTTATACATCAGATTTGCTGATGGGTTGGGCATGGAAGGAAAGATTTGCAGAAGCTCTGTGGAACTTGCAAATGTTAGCAGGTCTACTCAGAATCCTATTCAAGTCTATTTGATGGGGCATATGCCTAGGAAAGTAGAGATGGGCACAGACCAGCTCATGAGCCAAAATTCAGCACAAACTTGGGCTGGTTTGGAGCCCCCAGACCAATGTTCGGGGAAGGTGTTTTCACCGAACATTTACTGAATTCTTGTCCAGTTTGGCTGTTCGGGGCCATTTAAACCTAACAGCTGAGAAGCATGGGTCTACAGCTGATGTTTAAATGGCTTCAAAGTGGGGAGAGGGTAAGCAAAATGGACTGGTAAAATGGCCACCAGCCATTTCAACCTAACAGCTGATGGGCACACCGACCCTTCTGCTAGGTTTAAATGACTGAGAGCCATTAAATTTGTTGGTTTCACGGGCGATAGTGAAACAGATGAGTTAAATGGCCACCCCAAACCAAACCAGATTTTTTAGGTTCATGCCCATCCATACAGGAAAATGTTCTTAGGATTGCGCTATTAGTTTTACCACTTTCTTGTTTTTCTGGCAGGAAGCATTCATGAAAGCCTCTGATTTAAAATACTCTTTCCCTGCTCAATTTCACATGGCAGCTTTTCTTGCAGTTGATAATTCTGTACATCTTTCTCTGCTTTTAGTTCATTTGTTCTTTCAAAGTTTACAAAGTTGGGGAATATGTGCAATAAACATAAATGAATTTGTGCTAACTAGTTACAAACTGGCAGAAAAAAGAGCCCTGATTTTTAATTGACAGGTGGCAAAAGATGGACTCTGCTTCCTGTTTCACAGGGTGTGTGAAAAGGGGTCTTTCAAAGAAGCTGCATTGTTTGCATCTGAAGCAGAATTTCTTGTCTTTTCGTGGCTACGACCTAACCAGATTTTAGCTTTCTCTTTATTATATGGGCATATTTTCATTCTGAAATAGATTCAGCATTGGCCTTCATAACAACATTTGTGTCAGTTGGGAGAGGGGCTTCAGCTAAAATATCTGCAAGCAATTCAGGGAAGGAAGGAAGGAAGGAAGGAAGGAAGGAAGGAAGGAAGGAAGGAAGACAGACAGACATGTAAAAGAAATAAATATACCTCACAGGAAAGGAATGTACACTTGTGACGGCTCCAGAATTATTTTAGCATGGCATTGTGTAAGAGGGGTTTGTGTATATATGTGCATGTATATATGTGCATATATATGTTTGTGCGTGTGTGTGTTTTGGCCAAGAAAAAAAACATTGAATATTTTTTAATAAAAAAAATAAGTTATCAGGCATCTGGATATTCTCAGCAATGAAATATTAGTCTTATTCTTACGACTGAAAAAAGATTGTTCTCAGCTTTGGAAAGGGCTGTATTTCCATGGGAAAGAAGTGGAGTCTTTGATCAGTGTAAGTGATCAGTACTTGAGAATCTTTGAGATGAAACTCTTTGAACATGTTGCCAAACCATTTAACTTCCTTTATTTTTCATGGGTGAAGATGACTTGCTATATATGAGTCATCCTCAAATCCATGTTGGTCCAAATAATGGCTTTAAAAAAACATGTATGCCTCCTGCCAACCATATGCCGTAGCACCTGTCACCAATTTCCTTGTTTTCCACTTGTATATGTATATGCTAAGGTTGTATACGTATTCAAAGGTAGCTTTTCCATAGTTCATAAGCAACAAGGCTACTTCCACTTTAGCCGTTGCTTTGCTCATCACTCATCAAAGAAACACTGTACACTACTAATGCTATGTGCTGATATCCCTTTTAAAAATACTGCTGATATAACATCTGCACACTTTTATGTTGAAAAACTAATGTTTTTCCTCCCTTTATTTCTTTGCTATCTCCCTTCTTTTGTGTTTACTCTCCAAACTGCTGCTTTCATCCTTGCTCCAACCAGCTTGACTTCCAGGTCAGTACCTTTGGTATCTTATTCACTCACACCACTCACTTATCAGGTCCACTTTCATCTTTTAGGTGGTAAACTTAAGTTACTTTGGTTATTTGCATTTAGCTGTTTGCATCCTGCATCCCTAATTTGCTTTCATTTTTATACATTTTTCTAGCAGCATATTAGTCATTCTAGTTTCAGATGAAACAATAATTGCAAAATAACCGTCAGTATAAACTGGCAGTTTAAAATTCCTGACAAAACTAAAGGTACCACAGCACTATTTTGCATAATACTTCAGTAAATCATAGTGTTCTGAAATATTTTATAGTTAGTAACACACTGAGTATTCATGTCTTTTTGTCTGTTAAACTGTGTTAAGGATATTTCCATCCAAGCAGATTGCCATATTGATCCCAAACAGTCCAAAGAATGAGGTTACCTTTGATACCTATAAAAATTGGGCAGTTATGTCAAAATTATGCCAGAGCAGCTGGATATTTCCCTAGCTGAACTAATAGGAATGCAATGAAATTCAAAAATGTTAAGTTTCGAACCAAGAATCTGGGTAATATGAATAGCATTTTTTACTGCCCACTGAGAAATAATTAGCTGCAAGCACAGCTGATTTGGGATCTGATTACAAGATGACTATCCAATGTCAATAGCTGCCAATAAAGCAAAGCCAATTCAGACACGAATGAGAAAATATTAATCTATCGGGAACCCAGGATGATCACATCAAAGAAAAGTATACGAATAGACTACAGTTCTACTGTATTTTACAAATACATCAGACAGCTGAAGAGTTGAAGGATAATATGTTGTCAAAGGCTTTCATGGCTGGAGTTCATTAGTTGTTGTAGATTTTCTGGGGTGTGTGGCCTTGATCTTGGCATTGTAGTACCTGACGTTTCACCAGCAGCTGTGACTGGCATCCTCAGAGGTATGACACAGAAAGATGGAGTACTCTCTGTGTCAGTGATAACTTTGACGGATAACTTTGAGTACAAGCCAAATGGTTGCCAACTGTGCATGAATTAATACAGAGTGGTAAATATTGGGTTCTAAATATTGGGTTTGTGGAATTGTAAAATAATATATTTGAAACAGTTATAATTTCTGTGGACATTTTGCAAAATTGATAGGCCTTGCCCAAGGTATATGTATGTACTTTGAGAATTCTGGAATCTGGGAATGAGGTGCATTATCAGTATATCTGAGTTTTGTTTTGACAAGAAGAAATTATTTTCCCTTCCAATTTATAACGCTGCACCTTCCAATTTTACTGGGATCTCTGGCTATATGGTAGTATAAGTGGGAGGACCTACAAGGACTTGTAGGGATCATCTCATTTTTCTTTACCCCACTATTTCCTTTTTCCATTCCCTGAAAGCCCCCACAGCCTCTCCCCTTTTCCTGCTTCCTTCTCTCCTTCCTATCCTACTTTTATTGACACCCCCCCCCCCCCATCTTCAGCTTTTCCTCTTTCTCTTCCCTTGGCAACATCTCCCCAGGAAAAGTCTGGCTAAGTTGCATGTTTTTGGCTGAGTCAGGCCAGGTTCCACTCTGGGAAACCTGCAAGAGGGGCCTGACTTTCTCCTGTATCCCCTCCCCACTATTGCCTCTTTTCATCCTCCTGGCAGCCCCCATATCTTCATCTTTCCTGGACTCCTTCTCTCCTTTCCAGTCACTCACAAACCTACACTTTATCTGCCCCACCATCTTTAACTATGCTTATTGTTTATTAACTTCATTTGTATCCCACCTTTATTTCTCATTTATACTCCAATGCAAAGATCCAAAGCACCTTACAACATTCTTCTGTCCTCCATTGTATCCTTATAACAACCCTATGAGGTAAGTTAGGCTGAAAATTTGTAACTGTATGGAGACTGTCCATACTGGGCAAAAGGCAGCAGCCGCTCCAACTATGAGCGTGCACTTGGTATACACCAAGCTGAATAAATACCCCCCAAATACCTTATTGCGACGCTGCAAGTGAACTTAGCAAACATTTAAAGTTTATATCCCTTCTGAGTTCACTCGGTGGTGGTGCGACTCCACGAGCCAACTGAACAAGCATTTAAACTCATGGAATCCTGCCACCTCCAAGTGAACTCAGAAGGGATATAAACTTTAAATGCTTTAAAATTTAAATGTGGCGCGACTCACCGATTGAACTCAGAAGGGATTTAAAGTTTAAATGCTTGCTTAGTTCACTCCCAGAGTTGCGCTGTGGCAGTGGCATGACTGAGCAAGTGAACTGAGCAAGCATTCAGGCTTTAAATCCATTCTCCTTTATACCCTATGGGGACAGTCCCCATAGGATATAATGGAACCAAATAAATTTTGCAGTCCCAATTGTTTCCTGAATCCCAATATCATACCAATGTCGGGATTAGGAAATATCAAGAAATGCAGATATTTTTCAGGTTCAGTACACCTGAACATGAAAAATACTGATTTATTTTTTTTTGCACACCCCTAGTTCCAACACAGGGCAGGGCACCTTGGGAAAAGGCAGTAGCAGCCTGATGGGCCCAGAAGGAGTAGGGGTGCAGGACAGTCTCTCCTCCCCCAGGCTAGCAGCTGAGCATAGTAGCAGGGGCAGGAGGTTTTTTCTGGTTTGTCTGTTTATGGCTCCAGTCTCTGGATTTAAATATCCACAGATTTGGGTGCATTGAGAATTAGATATATTGATGATGATAATTATTTTCTTGACATCTGAAAGGTGTCACTGCATGGGGGGGGGGGGTAAAATAAGAGTTTGAGAACTGACATGCATACTGTCCTCTTGCCAACTCATCATCTGTTCAATTGTTATCTTCCATACCTCACATCTACCTACTGGTCCTTTGGCTTTGTACGTCTTAATTAATTTAAAATATTAGGAGGCTGATCTTTGTTTTCTCAAAGGCAAAGAGGGCCTGTGTAGATACTAGAACATACACATGAAATTCCCCCAGCTCTTCCTCCATCTTAGTAGTTGTCAAGGATTCCATTATGGAAAATACATCACAACAATCTGGTCTCTGTTTATGAAGAAAGGCATGAATGGTGATTGCTAAGTGAGAGACTGACAAAGGGTCACAGTAAATGGATTTGGTGATAGGCACTACTAGTAACTGTAACTGCTGAAACCTGGAAATAGATCAAGATGGGTAGCCATGTTAGTCTGTCTGTAGCAGTAGAAAAGAGCAAGAGTCCAGTAGCACCTTAAAGACTAACAAAATATGTGGCAAGGTATGAGCTTTCATGGGGCTCATACCATCCCTGCCACATATTTTGTTGGTCTTTAAGATGCTACTGGATTTTTGCTCTTTTCTACTGCTGAAACCTGGAGATCGAGGCACAGTGTTCAATGGAAGAGCATTCTAAAACCATAAACTTGCACTAATATGCAATACTCGTCCTTGCCAGTGATGTCTAAGCTGCAAGCTCTTATATTCATTGTATATCCTATCTCTTGATTTAGGTTCCTGGTACTACTCCCTAATAATTATAGAAAACAAATAAACAATGAGGCTGTTGGACCTGGGTCAGCTTAAATAAAAAGACAGACTAGGACATCACTGGTGTGTGGATGGTGCCAACTTTTGTATCCGTACGGAGTTGCCAAACTGCTTCAAAGTCATGGATTAGCTATGGAGACACAATGGAACTTGAAGATATCCATCAACACGTGTCCCATGGAACTAATGATTAGTTACTTTTCTAGTAGTGCTGGTACAGGTGTTGTTAGAACTAGCTGAGAAGTGTAAATACCTGATTATGTGATAGATATAGTCATATGAGCAGGGTGACTTTAGAAAAGGTGCCTATGAAAGGCAGCAGTGATTACATATTTGACAAGAGATTTCTATTTTCCAGTGGGCCTGTTTCCAGAAGAAGCTGTTGCTCCCTTCCCTGAGTACTGTTTCTGACTTAATACTATGCATATGAATGGGGCCTTTATCAGCCAGCTCTAATAATGTCTGAACTGGCTTTTTGACTGTCTTGCTAGAGGTGAATTCTCCAAATGCTCCCCAAGTCTTCTACCAAGATGTAAAGATTAACGATACCAGAAGTCTTAGAAACATATAATAGGATACAGACATAATCTGCATAATGTGAGCTAATCTGTAGGTTGCAGATGCAGATAAAGTAATCCTTGTGCATGATTGGGGGGCTTTGCAAGTCTGTTTCTCAGGTAGTTTATCCAGCAGACTGCTTGTTTTTACCTGGAGCAGATGTCTTCCATACATTTGCAGACAGAGCTGGAAAAAAACAGGCCTATTCACAAATCATCCATTTTTTTGTGATAGTTGGAGTGTAATAAAAGAAGGGAATATATTTTTTCTGCATATGTTTCCCAGGTGGATAATTTTGGTTATCTAATATTTTTATTTGCAGGCAGGGTTCCAGGTATCAGATGGGCCTAGGGGCACATTTATTTGACTTAGAGCTGTAACAGAATCTCCAGCATGCATGTGCATGATTACAAAAATATGAGATCAGCAGCACAATTTAAAATGAAACTGAGCTATATATTTAGTCAGTGATGCTCATATACTAAGGCTATTTCAGTTGATCATTTAGGGTAACAAATTCTTGTGTACGATATTACTTTCCATCCCCCCCCCCCCCAAGCAATTGGCTATTGCTGGCTGTTCATCAATTAGATGCATTCTATAGAAGGACGAAAAGAAGAATAGCTAAGAGCTAGCTGACCCATGAGATGTGGCGATACATTTATGAGGTGAGCCATGAGATGAGGTGGTGAATTTGGTGGAAAGGCACAACCTCCTTCAGTTTCTTCTTCCCCCACCATTCCACTTGCCTTGTCACTGCCCCTGCAGGAACAGAGGGGTACTGCTTTTCATCCCTATGCTCTTCAAAGCCTCTTGAAAAGCACTGTGGCAAATCATACATAGAAAACCCATTTCTTGCTATAACTTCTGTTTCCCACTCAAATTTGATGAAATTTGCCCTCTGGATAGCCCAGGCAAGCCTGATTTCATCAGATCTCAGAAGCTAAGCAGGGCCAACCCTGGCAAGTATTTTGCTGGGAGACCTCCAAAGAATACCAGGGCCGGGACGCAGAGGCAGGTTATATAAGCCACTTCTCTGAAATATCCTAACCCCACTAGAGGTCTCCAGAAGTCACCATGACTTCCAGACTCACAAGTGCACACACACACATGTATACACACACACAAAATACTTGCCAAAAATATTGGTGAAATTTGCCAAGACTATATTCCTTATGCAAAGGATCATCCCAATCAAGTTTCAGAGAGATGAGAGAGTCCAAGTTTTATAGGCACTTAAAATAATGACCTGTGTATCTTAAACAATAAAAACAAAACCATCACACTGTAGTATCTAGAAAGCCACTTTACCCAGTTTCCATGACATGTAAGAAAACATCTGTAGCCCTTAAGGATATTTTCACATGGCAGGACCAGGCAGGCATTTCGTATTCCTAGGTCCAGAAGTGAGTTACAGAACAGGCATTTGGGCTGCATTTCGAGGTAGAGGAATTTGCTTTTGTCCCCATAAAGGACAGGCAGCAAGATAAGACATTGTGGACATTCTAAATCATTACTAGTAACACAATGTAGGATTTGTGTGTATTGCAATCAGAAGCACATACAGACAGAAAGACAGACTTACTTTACCTAACAGTAAAGTGGAAGGGAATGGAGAAAACCTCACACTTGCTAAATAACAAATTAACAGAAATAACTTGAAAACACTCAGCCTTAAAGTCACTAGAGCTTTGGCGAAGAGGAAACTTAGGGAAGCCAGACGTTGCTATTTATATTGATCAAGAAAGCATTCCTCAGGCTTCTGAGCCAGCAATGATTGGTGGAAAAGGAGCAAAAAGAAAGACTTACCAGTAACATTATCTTATGTTACAAGAGCTATTTGTCTTTTATAACTGGAAATCTTCAGTGTGCCTTTCATATCGCCCTGGCCCTACTACCTTAGCAAAGGTTGCCAACCTCCAGGTAGGGCCTGGAGATCTCCCAAAATTAAAACTGAGCTCTAGACAACAGAGATCAGTTCCCCTGGAGAAAATGGCTAATTTGAAGGATGGAGTCTATGGAATTATAGTTTGCTGAGGTTCCTGCCCTCCCCAAGTCCTGCTTTCCCTAGGCTCCACCCCCAAATCTTCAGGAATTTCCCAACTCAGAGTTAGCAACCTTAAACTACACTGTACTCTCTAAATCAGATTGACAGGCAACAAGCTCATTCATTCTGTGGGTTTTTGCCTGAGAATAAGAGGATTAGTGTTAGGGAGAGGCATTCATTTTCAAACTAATGAAAATCAGAATCTGAAAGAGCCCTCTGCCATAACTGATGCTGATCATGACGTGATAGAAGTCACGGGTAAACAAGAACTGTGACAGCTAATTGGAAGACATTTGAGAGATTTTGACTAGGAGAGCACTTCGATTAGCGTCTGCAGAGTGTGCCCAACCTTTTCAGTAGACATTCAGCTTCCAACAACAATGCCAAACTACTTATATGAGATACTTCTTCCAAAGCATAGAAGGGCATTTATGCTAGCACGCCTGAATGCCCTACCTTCAGCTGTGATGTCAGGAAGATTTAATAGGATTTCATACTCAGATCGACTGTAATTGCAGCAGCAGTAAAATCTGTGGATCATATTTTGCTTGATTGTCCCAAATTTTCAGCTCTAAGAGATGAACTGATCTCCCCTTTATTTAATCAGGACTTTCTCTCTCCAGAAGCAAAATTGTCCTAGTTATTTAGAGACGGAAGACAAACAAAATTATTTATTTATTTATTTATTCGATTTATATCCTGCCCTTCCCATCGAGGTGGGCTCTGCATGTGGCAAAATTTCTAGCAGCTGTTGTCAAATCACATGACAACTTCTGCAGTAGCAACCTTTAAATTCTTCCATGTTTTCCCATGGAATGAGGTTTATTGTGGGATGAGGGTTTGCTGTTAATTACTCTGGTTGCAAAAACAGTAAAGACAATAAATAAATAAAACTGATGCTGATGTGTCAAGGGAGCAAGGTCTCTGTTAAAGCAAAAAGGAGAGGTTGATTTTGCCTGTTTTCCCCTTCTCATTTAAGCGCTTGTGTTGCATGGCATTTTGTTCATGTTTTCAGGGTCATAGGTGGCTGCTGGTCGGAATTGCAAAGTGGAGATCATCTGCCTCCTCACGCTCCTTTGCACAGATGGGTTGTAGGATCTACCCACCAGTTTAAAACTTGTTTGCTAGAGAGTTTCAGCAAGATGCCATGTTTCTCAGCTTGTGAAATCATCACTGCCAGCGTTTCTGTAATTTAAAAAGAGTTCATTGTTATATTCTTTCTCAGCTGCTTCCTTTATGTTTTTTTCCTTGTGTTGTTATGAATAATACTTTTTTCATGTCTCCGATCTTTTTTTGAGGTGAGGGCTAAATGGAAAAGAAAATTTATGCTATAAAAACCCAATGTTCTCTTAGAGGTGAATAAAGTATCGGAATAATCTGTCAAACCATCCAAAATGTTTTCCCAGCAGCCTGTGTTGATGGTCTGCCTAATCGTTTCCATGGGAGAGTAAAACTCAATGAGATGTGCAAGGCAAAGTCTAAGGGAGTTTTAAATATTATGCTGGAGCCTTCTGCAGTTTTGTCAAGCATCAGTTCAATGATGTTCAAAATCCTAATGTATATCATGAGATATTAATAGTTACAAGAACTTGAAGAATAAAAATGCTGTAACTGTCACAAAGATAGCTTAATCTCAGTGGGAAACTTGTTCTTAAGTTATCAAACTGTGGCTAGCTTAATATGTTACATAAAACTTATTTTTTAAAGAAATGGAATGGCACAATTGTTATTTTACACAGTAGTTGTTTCTTGTAGGGATGTGTGGTCGGACGTAACTGATATGAATATATAGCCAAAAACTACCTTATTGGTATTTTTTTGTATACTTCCAGTCTCGGGATATGGTATCTGTGATTTTCTGGAATACTGGTAAAAGTGTTCCAGAAGATCTCAGAAATACTTGGGATTAATCTGGAGTATTAGAAGCCAGAGTTCTTTTTTCCCTTTCCTTTCTTTTTTGGATTGTCTGTGTAATCCAAGGTATTGGCTTGCCAGGCTGATTTCTCTTAGATTATGCCCTTTTAAATTGTTTTTATTGACTTTACAAAGTTGTGTTCTTTGTTCAAGTTGTTTCGTGCCAGGTTTGCTTTTATGCAGTGGATTCTTGGGTTGTACATTGGCTTAGACTCTTGGGCTGTACATTAACACAGCATTCCTATTTGGTTTCATTTGGGCAGTTCTCAGGTTGTATATTGGCATCAATTCTTGGATTTTAGATTTTAAAACTTTTTTTTCTTACAGAAATAATTGGAGGATGGCTGGAGGCACTTTGTTCAGGGGGCCGTAGAATTGGATTTCTTGGTCCAATTCACTTGAAATGGGGGCATCAGCAGCTCTGTTGCAGTTTTGGTGTCAGTAGCTTTCAAAAGAGTCCCTCCAGCCCCTCAAAAAAAAAATCCCCATAAGGAATAATGGAGCTGAAAGTATCAGAATCCATTAAACAAAAACAAAACACCCCTCCCCCCTTGTTAGCCGAATTGCTCTGATTTTAAGATTAGCAATTGGCAAGTAACCGTGTTACAGCCAGCTATATCAAGGTCCCACCCCTTCCAGGAGTTCCCAGAAAACAGGCACTGAGACGGAGGTCCATTTAAATGATGTTTACTGTAAAATGTTCTCAAGCATACAAAACAGAATCACACACACTAACACACAGCTCCTAAGAAAGTTCAGGTAGAGAAATAGCACTTTTGCATGAGCAGGAGAAACGTTGGTTGGGAGATACTTTACCTGTCCTGGAGATGGGTTGTCCATTCCAAAAGAAGAATGGAGTGGTTGAAAAGGAAATAAGGAGCGTGCTCTGAACCGGCAGAAACACACTTTTCTCTGTCTATACACTACAGAGATCAAAGATGGAGGAAGGGTATTGGGATAGCAAGCGGGACTTGAGATAGATAAAAGCAGATAGGGGTCGTGAAAGCTCAAGAGACTGGCCGCATGGTAGGCGACCTCTTTTATTAGGTGATTTGGGGGCTGGCAGTGCTGGCCACATCCCCCTAACACACCTAACATGTAGTCTGTCCCTACAAACCCTACCATTGGTTAAAGGAGAAAGAGGATGGTCAATATTGGGGGTGGTCAATATTGAGACTCTAGGGGCTAGACAGGAACTGACACCTGGGCAAGCTTGCGATGAGTCACTGATCCCTCCTATTGTCTCTTGATGGCCCTAGCTCGGCCAGTTGATGGGCGAAGGATTAGTTGCCAAGCAACCTCGTTCACAGTCCAAAGTTCAGGATCTCTCTGGAATATGTGGAATCCCACAGGTATGTTGGGGGGGGGGTTGCCTAGCATAAGTTGACAGGAGAACCCTTATGCAATGGGATCCTTGTCTCCATCTTTGTGTGAACCATGGCGGGTGTGTGCTTCTTGGAATAGACTGGAACCTCATACAGCAGTGAAGAGGGCATGTAGTCCTTCAAAGCATAACAGCCCAAAGTTCAAACTTATGAACATTAAAAGTCCACAAGAGCATGTGATGTGCCTTGCTAGGCAACACCCTGATCCGAATACCAAATTGGTATTTGGAACCTGGGAAACTGGAAATACTGTTATTTTTTGGCTCCCTGATATCTGGAGCCAGGATTTTTTTTTAGCTGTGCATCCCTAGTGTCTTGTCCCTTAATCCAGATCTTGACAACTTCTAGACTGGACTGTTGTAATGCATTCTGTATGGGGCTGCTTTTAAAGACTGTTTAGAAATGTACACTGGTACAAAATGGCTCATCAGATATTTCAGCTTGTGCCAATTACTGGGACTGCATAACCTAAAAAATGTATGAGGATCACTAGCTTGTTTCCAGGCCCACTGTTTTAGCCTTTAAAGTGCTGTTCTAGCCTTTAAATCCTTACATGGTGTACTTCATGCTTATCTGAAGGCACACCACCTCCTATATTGCCCCACTCCATCTGTATATTAATTCCCAGAGGTTTTTTCCTGTGTGGATACTTATATTTCCCAACAGCTTTTCCTACATACTCAGGGGGCTTTCTTGGTCTGCAGAAAAATTCAAAAAGTTAAAAAAAACTTCAGGGACCGTTGAATCCCCCCCAATACCTTTTGAAATAGCATCAACTCCAGGCATCAACTGTGAGAGATTAGAATGTTCGGGGGGGGGGGGCTTCTAACTGTTTCTCTCAGTAAAAGGCAGGGTTTTTACTGGCAGCAGTCTAGGGTTGCCAGGTACCCCCCCCCCCCCGGCCACCAGCAGTGGATCTAGATCCAGGCTGGGAAACTCCTGGAGATTTGGGGGTGGAGCCTGGGGAGGACAGGGACCTCAGTGAAGTACAATGCCATAAACTCCACCCTCCAAAGCATCCATTTTCTCCATGGAAAGTTATCTCTGTAGTTTGGAGATGAGCAGTAATTCCAGGGGATCCCCAGGTCCCACCAGGAGGTTGGCATCCTCAGGCAGCACCCTCTGTGTGACTTGATACCATCTGATTTGCATGACTTAATTAGGCCCAGCTGCTTTGCTACTGTTCATCAGCAGCCACCCTATGAAAGCCACTGTGATGTAACAGTAAGAGCTTCAGATTGGGATCTGCGAGACCCAGGTTCAGATTGCCATCTTTCGGTGGAAGCTGACCAGGAGATTTTGGACCAGTCACATACTTTCAGCCTAACGAACCTCACAGGGTTGTTGTACAGATAACAAGGAGGAAATAATAATGTAAGCTGCTTTAGTCCCCAGTGTGGAGAAATACTGTAATTTTCCTAGGTAGAGGCTGCGAGGGAGGGGGGTGGAGATGGAAAGCTGAAGACAGGTAAAGGTAGATTAGCTGTTGGGTGGGAAGGAGATAAGGTTGCCAACTCCAGGTTGGGAAATTCCTGGACATTTGAGAGGTGGAGCCTGGGGAGGATGGTATTTGAGGAGGGACTACAGACCAGTATAATGCTGTAGACTCCACCCTCCAAACCAGCCATTTCCTTCACTTAAACTACCATTGCCAGCCTCTAGACAAGGGCTGGAGAGCACCCAGAATTACAACTGTTGTCCAGGTGACAGAGTTCCCCTGGATAAAATGTCTGCTTTGGAGGGTTGCTGAGGCTGCTTGACTCCCCAAGCCTCACTGTTCCAAGGCTTCACCCCCAAATCTCTAGGAATTTCCCAACCTGGATCTGGCAGCCCTAAGGTGAATTGATCTCTGCAGCTGGGAGATCAATTGTGATTCCCAGAGCACTGCCGCTGCTGCTGTGGGGGGAGAGGAAGCAGGCAGGAGGCTGGGAGAGTGATGGGGGCAGAAAGAGAGAGTGATGGAGTGGGGGGCAGAAAGAGAGAGAAAGAGTGATGAGGTGGGGAGGCAGAAAAACAAAGTGAATGATGGGTCAGAAAGAGAGAGGAAGTAACATACATGGAGGAGAGAGAGAGAGAGTAAGAAAGGGGGAAGAAGAGAGAAAGAGTGTGAGAGAGGTAGGGGGAGAAGGGAGGAAGCAAAGGTGTGAGGAATGGGATAACCATCCTGCAAAGTTTCTTGCGGGTCTCCACTTGTCTATATACTAATACCCAAGTTGCCCCCTCTGTGCGGGCACTTGGGGGGGCAGAGAGATTTTCCTGCACACTTGGGAAATTCCCCAGGTGTGCAGAAAAATCCTAAAAGTTAAAAAAGTTATTCAGGGGATATTTAAACCCCCCCCCCCAATTAAAAGAGTGTTCTCTGCGCATGCGCTGGGAACACAGAATGATGCCTTGCCTCCACTGTGGGGGGAGGGAGAGGGCTTGGCGGGCCCAGTGGTTGGAGCCACACAGGCCTTACCATTGCTGGCAGGAAGAGATTGGCAGGTCCAGCAGCTGGGAGCCATGCAGGCCTCGCCATATCTGGGGGCATGCGGGGGGGAAGAGCTGGGCAGGGGAGAAGGGTCACCTGTGACAGCTTCCTCCTCTGCGTGGCGCTACCCCTGCGAGTATTGTGGGTCCTCCCTTCTTGTCTATATACGAATAGCCAAGTGTACCCTGTGCATGCGGATAGCTAAATCCACACATCGGGAGCACTTGGGGGCAGAGATATTTTCCTGCACACTTGGGGGACTCCCTAAGTGTGCAGAAAAATCTGAAAACGTAAACACTTGAAGAAGAGGCCTTGGTGGCCCTGGTTGTGCAGAAAGGTAGTATATCAATTCTGTAAATACATAAAATATGTATTTTTGTCATCAAGCTGCAGCCAAGTTATTGCACCCCTGTAGAGTTTTCAAGCCATGAGATATTCAGAGGTGGTTTTGCATTGCCTTCCTCTGCATAGTGACCCTGGTATTCCTTGGAGGTCTCCCATCCAAATACTAGCCAGGGCTGACCCTGCTTAACGTTCAAAACCTGACAAGATCAGGCTATCCTGAGCTATCCTAGAGCACATGCATAAATACTCTCACTTTTCATTTTAAATAGGCTTTTCTAGCTAAAATCTTGTATATTTTATGCCTTGCCCTAATTTTTTTTTAAATTTCTTTGTGGCTTTTATTGTCTAGTTTTATATCATTGCCAGAATCTCTTAGTATCTATATTCCTTACCTAGTACTGCATCCAAGAAGTTACTTCAGAAGTTTCTCAGAGTGCCAGAATCACTTCTAAGAGCCCAGAATTGCACTCTAAGAGGTAATATTCAGAAAACATTTTCTCATGAATTCTTTTGAGTACAATGGCACACTCTAAGGAATCCAATTACAGGAGTGCATTTGTGTGATCTCACCATTTATGACTTTGGCAGGTGCCCCCCACTACTTCCCTAAGGAAACATATTTTCTAAGGTCACTAAAGAGCACTCCTGTAAGGAATATTTTTGCCACTGTCCCCAGTCACTGCACATACTGGGGCGGGGAGGGGGATATGTAAAAGTGCGGGGAGAGGAGGGAAGAAGTAGGTAATTCCCCATCTACTCCCAGGGTTCTACTCTATCAAAATGTGTAATTAATATAGAATGTAACTGGGCAAGGATTAAACCCTAAATGGGGTGGACCTGGGGAATCTGCTCATCCTCAGTTTATGAAATGAGACTCAGTCTAAATTAAACGATCTAAATAATTTATTAGTGGAAAACTGTGTTTTTCTCATACCATGGATGGGAGATTTCCTGCCCACAATGCCTTGCCGGCCAGCATTCCAACAGCTGGTGGGAGAAAGAATGTTCAAAAATGGAAGTGAAGTCAGCCCTCCCTGAAAATGCCATACCGCTCTAGGAATCACTGGAAACTTTAGGGTAAAACCCTAGAGTTTCTGCCAGTTCCTACAGAGGAGTGACATCACTACTGGGTTTTCCTGCAAGTGATGTCACACCATCACTGATGGCTGTACCCTTATGCCTGTGCCCCACCCGGTCTGGGCCTTGCCAACCCTAGCATACATAGACAGTTTAAGTGATGGATACTAGTAACAGATTAGATAGGGCTAAGCAAACACTCTGGAAGGGTAGGCAAGTTCACATCTTCACAGGAAGAACCTGTGTAATCTTTGGGTGGTTATGACCAAATCTGGGGAATCTTATTAACTTAAAAATGAAAGACAGGGCTTTTTCCTGTGTTACCTCTGGTTTTTCTCCCTTAGTCCTATGTTTGTTGCTAAACCCATGAGGAATCCCCTATCACCAAATCACCAAATCACCAAATCACCAAATCCAAAAACAAATGCATGTTTCACTGAGACTTTTAAGAACCAAATCGGGGGGGGGGGGTCATCTTTTTAACAACTTGACCATTGGAAACACAATTACAATTCAAGAGGGGTGAAATTTGTCTGCCATTGTCTATTATCCCACCTGGTTATGTTGTCCTGTATATTGAAACTGAGTATAAAATGTAAAAGAATTTGGAGCAGAATCTATAAATCCCTGAATACTGACAGTTTGCCCTCACACTTCCTTCTGTCTACCATCGGGCCCATCTTCTCAGTTGCAGAGAGAATCCACAGTGTAAAGCAACAAAAAGGCAGATGTGTAAAGCGTGTTTAGCACACTGGTTATTAACCTGCAGAATCATTTATTCTTGACATTACACTTCTCAGAAACACTTTGCTCCTTAGCTAAGATAAACCTGGGGTAACAGCGCCCTTGATAATGAAATCTGAAGATTTTGTGTGGCCCTTCCATTGGCAGAAGGGATCTTCCACTTAATAGAGGAGTATTGTGCTAAGAAAAGTTAATTATATACAAACTCACTCTTTTGTCAGCACTATTACAAGAGTTTGCAGAACAGTGCTAAATTTATATTGCATTTTGCTGGCAGTTTCCAGGATCATGTTGATTATGTATTCCAGCACATTTTCTGCACTGCCAAGTCAAACCATGCAATTGCATCATAGATCGTTATTGGACAGGAGTATGTGGTGGTATTTTGGGGTTAGGTCTTTTGTAGCTACCAAGTATTCTTATGTGTTAAGGTTTGGTTTTCCTTTGAGAATGCAGTCTGGTTGTTAAATCCTATTAACAAATCAGGTAGAATTGGCAGACTGTTCATGCCTCTTGTATTTTAAAAAGTATGTTGTAGTATAGGTTCTCCTTTGTGTGTCATTAGGGGTCAGGAGGACTCTTTACCAATTTAATAATATTTGTATAATACAAGAGGAAGCCAGCATACTCAGAGAGGAGAGTTGTTCTCATTTTGGGGTATGAGTGTACCTTTTGTGTTTTTAATGTAAATGTTGAAAAAAGACTTGTGAACAGGGTTAAAAAAGGCTTTTCCCAAAAAAGTTGTCTGCCTTTGAAATAAAAATGTGCAATTGACTTAAAAGAATTGCATGCACAGCATTGTTTCTGGTGGGTCCATTTGAGTCACTTCCTTTTAAAAGCAGACAATAATATGTGCATTTTGCATGCTTAGGGCTTAGACAGAATTTATAGATCTATAAAAGAGAATAAGGAAGGTGGTGCAGATGGCTGATTACAGGTTTTAGCCTTGTTGCTTGATGAGTAACAAGTAGTTTTAGTAGTTTCGCTGTCATTTATTGCATAAAATTGGATCTGATAAGGAGACAGAGGAATTCTAAACTCAAAATTAAAAATAAAAGACTTTGTAGGAGGAAAGGATGTAAAAATGATAAGACTCTTAATTATAACTCTGGGCTCCTCCAGGCTCTGTTCTGCATGTTGTTACAATGGTCATATAAATTGTGACAAAGACAGTGTAGGATAATGATCAGCCCATAATACATTTCAGATCAGTTTGTCACAGCCTTCAAGAACAAAAACCAAGCACTGGCCTTTTGCATATGCCAATTGATTTCCATTTTTTTTCCAGTTTTAAAATTGTCCCTTGTCTTGGATTTAAACTCAGCTCCAAATATTTGACTGGGAAGGCATGAATTTGGGTCTTTTTTCCCCTTCCAAAAGAGGAAGATAGTGATAACCCTAAACTGATGAACATTATTTAGAAATAGCTTTCTTTGTTTCTCACTGTCTATTACAAAGACATGTTTGTATGGAACCTCATCTAAACTCAGCCATGCCGTATTTTATAGAGATGCTTACAGAATTTTTCCATCTATACTTATCCCCAGATTTTGCAGAAAGAAAAGAAAGGATTTTATAGAGATTACATAACTAATCATATTTAACAAAAGTTACTATACTTACAGAGTATATGAAACAAAAAAACATTTCTCCCCAACATCCCTTTCATTAAAATTTTAAGACATTTTCTATAACCTACAATAATCCTTTCTTCAAACAATTTGGATTTCAGATTTTATAACTGAACTATTTTACATCTATTTAATTAACTTTATTTTAATTATTGCAATGCATTCTATGTGCAGCTTTCCATGAAGAGTGTTTGGAGGCTTCAGATAGTATCAAATGCTGTAGCTAGATTGTTGGTTGGGGTCAGCTACTGGGAGCATGTGCCCTCAATACTGCAGCCATTATACTGGCTTCCAGCCTGCTCCCAAGCCCAATTCAGGGTGTTGGTTTTGACCTTTAAAGCCCTATGTAGTTTGAGACCAGAGTAACTGAAGGACTCTCTTCTCCCATATGTTCTTGCCCAGAAACTAAGATTATAGGGAAAGGGTCTCTTGACTGTTCCATTAACCAAAGAAGCTTGTCTGGTGAGTATACTAGAGAGGGCCTTTTCAGTGGCAGCCCCAAGATTATGGGACAACTTCTACAGGGAGGTGCACCTGGCCCTCTCACTCTTGATTTTCAGGAGGCAGTTGAAGACAGTTTTATTAATGATGGCATTTGATCAGTTCTTCTGCTTAGCTGCAGTTTTAAGTAATTGATTTTAACTTGTGATTTTATGTATTTCATGTAATACTTTATTATTATTTATGTTGTAAACTCCTTTGAGTTCATATAAAGTAGAAAGTTGGCTTTTATATGTTTTAAATAAACAATAGATTTCTCTTTATTTTCTCCATCCCATTTACAACTGATAGATCTATAATATGCCCCCCTGTTGCTTTTTTGTAAACTAGCAAGCCAGAAACTATCCATTGCTTCACCATTGGAAATATACTCTAGCCATATATGTTAATATGGCTTTAGTTGTTAATTTCAGTTTAAGTTTTCATTTTTTTTGTAATGAATGTAATATAGTGTTGCATAGTTCTGTTATGAACTTGAAAGTAAGATGCAAAGATTTCTAATGTGATTGTAGATTTTTGTAACCGGCTCTCAGGCATTTAAGATTTTTGTAACTAGTTCTCAGTCCCATCATAATAATGTTTAATGTGTTGAAAAGAATTGGAAGCAAACTATTCTTTAGGGGACCATTAACAGACTCTATTTCTTCCTTGTGTAGGAGTTTTTTGTATATCTGCACATTGGAAGGATTTTCTAACCAAGCAATTTTTAAATTTTCAAGATGGATAAATACTACCCTGTCCATGAAATACTGCCTATTTTTGGCTGAAGTTCCTTAGCATTTGGCAAGAGTATCAAGGTGCCTAATTAAAGATGAAAATTTAACATAGTGGTTAGGATTTCTGTAAATAGCAGATGCGAGACATAGAAGCAGCTAGAAATCAAGAGTAAACTAAAATCGTCCAAGTTTGTAGAAGTCCTATTCCTGTTACATCTCTTAGTATAACAGCTAGATTTTCCTCTGCACTGTTCCATGTGGACAAGATTTATATATCAGAGAGGAGTGGATGGGAATGTTCTTTCTACAAAATATTTCTATTTGATTCCAGGTGGCATTCATCCATAGCTTATAATTCTTGAACTCTAGAAGGCAAAACCAGTGCAGAACATAATGCCTTCAAATGTAAATAGAGTGTACAGTGTATTCAGAGGTTGCAGTCACACGCATGAGATAAAGTGTGTGGGGGGGCGGCTATTTCCTCTGGTGGAAGCTGACCCATAGTTGCACTATCACATAGTCTTTTGAAGCTGCTGGCACATCCTGCCACTGCATGATCAGATGCAATTGCAGGTGAGTTGGTGTTTTGTGCTGTTTGTCTCTGATGCACTGAAATGAGAAATCGATGATTCGCACCTCAGCCCTGAGGGCTTCCTATGGAGTGTGCAATGATGGGCATTCTGAGAAGGGGGAAAAAACAATAGCACAGAGTCGGGATGGCCTAATCAGACCATCCCGACACCATGAGAGCACGCTGGAGTGATCAGACGCAGGAAAGTCCATCCGTGGCCCGTAGCAACCCATTTGCCACCAAACTTTCCAAGGTATCTTTTGACTCCACTTGTGCGGCAGAGCAAAACAGGTTGCCAATGGCTGCGGGGTGCTTCCCAGATGCTGCCTGAATATGCTCCTTTAATCCACCTGGCATTTGCACCTATGTCAGGGCTAATTGTGCATGTGATCGCAACCAGAATGTAGAATGCAAAGTATTCCTGTTTAGTTTTCACGCAATATCCATACATAACTAGTGATATATTTAGAGAGCCAGTTTGGTGTAGTGGTTAAGTGCGCGGACTCTAATCTGGGAGAACTGGGTTTGATTCCCCACTCCTCCACTTGCACCTGCTGGATGACCTTGGGCAAGCCATAGCTCTGTACCAGCTGTTCTCTCAAGGACAGTTGTCTCAGAGCTGTCTCAGCCCAGCCTACCTCACAGAGTATCTGTTGTGGGGAGGGGAAGGGAAAGGAGTTTGTAAGCCTCTCTGAGACTCCCTTGGGTAGTGAAGGGTGGGATATAAATCCAATCTTTTCTTCTTCTTCTTTGAAAACTTAAAACAGTTTTTATTTGGATATTTGGTTAGTATAGCAGAGTTTGCCCAGTCATAGAAGTGTTATACTGATTGCAGTAAATAAATCTCTCAGGAAGTATATTGCAAAAAAGGTAAACTTACATTTATTCAGGTAGATCTAGTTCATGCTCAGGTTGCAGTCAAAGAAGCCTAATCTAAAGAGTACTTTTCCTATCATAAATGACCAGCATCATGTGTGTGGGAGTATGAGACCATTGTATCTATAGAAGAGACCTGCAGAGATCTGTGTCTCCATGGAAAACCATGTAGAGAGTGAGAGGACAAAGAGAGAAAGGAGGGGTCAGAGAGCAGCTCCCTGGTTAAGACAAAGAGAGGCATCCCATTGAAGGAGATAACAACTATACAAACTTAGAGTGCCCTGTAATGTCCAGGCATGCTGAGCTGGACAAAAAACAAAGGCATTTACTTGAATTGTGCTAATGCCATCCTACTCCACAATAGCATGATGAATACTGCAGAGAACCTTTCTTTGCCAGTTAAAGGGAAATGTTGTGTTTGTAATGGCTTTTTTCCTCCAGTCATCATGTCATCTGAAAGCAGTGACTATTTGTGCTTAGTATGTACCAGAATGGAGTGATGGTCATTTGGGAATGATATGATAAACACTTGCCTGGGGCAATAGGAATTGGGCAGAGCAATCCTGAGTTGTGCCTGTGTTGCAGTGGCCAGCCACCGTGCAACACTGGCACTGCTAGTTGGCTCCCTAAGGGCCAAGTTATGCTGCAGAGAAGGGGGGGGAGTGTAGCTGGCTGCTTGTGAGGCTGTGTCCATGGTGATTCTGCTGCAGGGTGGCCTTGTGGCATACTGTCAAGGTAGGAGTGGCACGAGGGGAGGGGCACTTTGGGTCAACGAGAGTGGCCAGTTCTGGGGGAAAACCCCATTCTCCCCCCCACCCCCTGACAGAAACCCCTGCCAATGACAGGTGCTTGGTTGCCATCATTTGTTTGCCCTGCATGCCAGCATGTTCCATGGGCAACCTTCCCCATGAATATGCTGAGTCTGCCCACTGCAGGGGCTCCCTATACCCCTGTGACCCAGTGCCTCCCCCCCCCCCACACCTTGCACAGATGCCTACCTCCCCTGGATGCCTGAGACACACAGTTAGGAGCCTCATCCATGCACTCATTCCATTAGTGACTCCCCCTTCCTGGTAGGTTGCATCATTCCCCTCTTCTCTGCTCGGTGTTCACAACAACCCCATAGGTTGGTCAGGCTGAGAGGATGCATCTGGCATCTGGCCCAAGGCCACCCACCCAGTTTCCATGTAACAAGTGGGGAATGGAATCTGAGACCCCCCTGGTCCAGCCTCATGCTATAGCTAGTGTGATGAAGTGGCTCATTCATTCAGACCACCCTCTGGCCCCTCCCCCTTCATACAGAAGCCTGCGAGTTGAGTGAGCCCTCCCTCTTTGACATTCCCTTGGGAAGCCCATGGCGGAGTGGCAGATGGAGTGGGAAGGGTGTGGGGCTCTGGCCATGTAGCAGAACCCAAGCAGCAGAGACAAAGCTGGGCCAGAACATCGACTTTATTGTACTGGAATCCGTGGCAAGGGGTGATGACTCCATCTACTTCCACTCATGGGACTTTGGGTGCCCGACATGGCATGAGCCTATAAGAAGAAGAGAAGAGATTGGATTTATACCCTGCCCTTCACTACCCGAAGGAGACTCGAGTGGCTTGCAATCCCTTTCCCTCACAGGCACCCTGTGAGGTAGGTGTGGCTGAGAGAGCTCTTTCAAGGACTGCTCGTGAGAGAACATCTCTGAGAGAACTTTTGGCTGACCCTAAATGGGATAGCATCCCAGGTGGAACTTGGAAAGATTGACTGGGCATGAAGTTCTGCTTCAAAAGGAGGACTGGAACAGCTGATTGAGTAGAGTGCGTGGGGGGGGAATTGCCACAGCCACTTTCTTTGTTGAATTTCCACCCGCAAGACAGTAAAACAGAGCCTGGGCATGCGTGCCATGGCAGCCTCAGCCAAAGATGTCTTGTCCTGACAGGTTCTGCAAATACAGCCCTGAGGGGGGGCTCACCACAAAACCCCCTTGAAGTGCAAGATGGAACCTGCCAATTCACACTCATCTGTCCTGTGTTGAAGTGGTCCTGGATTGCTTACAATCCATACCCCACAGGAGCTGTAGCTGAAGGCTGTGAATTGACACGGGAATGGTTTAAATGGATACTTGCCAAGCTGGTTCACCACAAGCTGCAGAGCAGCTGCCAACCCCCCCCCCCCAAACTACACACACACTCTGTACCCTGTTGAGTCTCAAGGAAAACTTTTCAGGGAAGTTTCCCACATCATTTCTGGGGTCATAATGCTGCACCATGGCAGCTTACACCTCCCCATGCCTGGACTCAGTGCTGGGCTTGAGTGCAGGAGATGCTGTCATGGCACCTCACCTCAAGCAAGGGGAGAGGGGGAGCAGGTTTGGAATACTTGCCCGTGCTTACCTGTCAGTGTGTGGGTGCCCCTGTGAGCCAAGCCTTTGAAGGTGGCATACCTGTCAGGGTTCTGAAATGGGAGAGGTCATCCACAGAGTACAGACTTCATTTTCCTCCTTGGGGGTCAGTGCCAAATGCTTGCCACGGTCCCCTCTCTGTGCATCACACACCACCAAAGTGCTTCACCCCTTGCTCTAAGTCTGCACACCAGGGAGCTCCAAGACAGAGTCCTGTTCATCATGCCCTAACTATTGAGCTGTACAAGTTTCTGGCAGACATTTTTGTAGGATGGAGGGAGCCACAACTGAGTGGTGGGGAGAAGGCTTGGCCTCCCTAGGTATGGAGAGATTTGGCTGAGGCTGTAGTCTACATCCTGAGGTCTTCCATGGCTAATGGCCAGGGATACAGCAGTGGGGGGAAAACTTTATTTTTGTGATCCATGCGCACTTATGGACTATGCCCTTTTTTTTGTTGGCATAACTTTCTGCCTCTGGGAGGGGGCTTTCTAAGGCCAAAAGAGCTCTAGGAGCCAACTAATTCTGGCCACCCCCCCCCCAAAACCTGCTCACAACCATGCCGGCACAGGGGCCCATGCCTCAGTTGCACCAATGGCTGGCCACCACACCCCACCACCGGTGCCCACAAGCAATAGGATACTGCAGCAGCCCTGCACTGTTGTACGTGTCAGTTACACCAGCGTACCTGGACTTAACGCTGATGTAACTGAGACTTACACTGACATAGGTGTAGGTTGGCTCCCAGAATGCTCCCCCACCTCTATTGCTCTGTAAGTCTGTAATAAAAATCTTTTAGCTTATCTCCACCCCTCATATCCCTACATTATGGTTTGATCTATCCTTCCCCCCCCCCCCCCCCCCGGCAAATCTCCAGTTTCTAGCCAGCTCCAATTCAGGCTGGATATACGGTGATTGTGGCACTTAATTGTTGTTGTTGTTTTTAAATTAGAGAGCTAATAAACTTGTGCTTTTAGGTATCTACCCAAATCAATATGTTGACAGGCATAAGTCTTTGAGGAGGGCATGCTCTAATATGTGGTAGCTATACTAAAATAAGACTATACCAACTAAGTGATCTTAGACTCCACTTGTTTCATGAATTTGTCCTAGTGTTAACATAGTAACCATAACAATGTAACATGGGGTGAATATGAAAATGCACAGCATCTATTTATCTGAATTATTGATTTATTTGGCTGTATCTTTTCTGTGTTTATACTCATCCGTCTCATTAATCTTTTCTAGCTCTTATCGTCATTTATTTTGTTTGGCTAATGAATACCATTCTGTCTCTATCTTGATTCAATTTCCATCTTTCATAAATCTGTGATTGAATTACTGTCTTTAAATTTACAGCAGATTTGCCAAATTCATAGTTTTGATAGGACACTGAAGCTCAGAAATGTTACTTTTTCTTTTTTACGATACCCTGTGCAATAGTTCGCTAAGCGGGATACATTAAAACTTTACAGTTTGCTCAGACAGCACTGATTTGGGGGCTGAGGGTTTCAGAAAAGGAAATTAATGAGGAAATTGCATGGAAAACTTTTGTATTTTGTTCATAGTGCTGTCTCTCGGAACTATGCTTTATTATGTTTCAGAGTTATACTCCCATTTTTGTAAATACTGTTTTTTTGTTTTTTGAAGTATGGAGCTGTTAAGCTCTCACCTTACCCTTTGAAACTCCCCAGTGAAAACATAGCATTCCTACACTATTACCTCATCCATATCTAATTCTCTGATAGTTTAACAAATGGCTGCACAGGGTATCTTATAAAAAGTGGGCCTATTGTCGTTTCGGGTGGTCTGCCTACTGAACAGCATTTGCATCATGACAGTTTCCATTTTTATTAAAATGACATATTGCTTTTCAGTTTGAGAAACAACATAAGGGAGCACTCTAAATTATAGCTAATCAGGCTGGATAATCAAACAACATGCTCAGCATAAATATTAAGCCATAACTATAGAATGCCACCATGTTCATGAAAATAGATTCTCCCTTTACAGTAGACAACTATAGAATAAAATCAGACTTGGAGCAAGGAGCATGGCTTTATTCTATTTTGTTTACTTCATTTATATGCCATGTTTCTTGCTGGTTGTTTCAAAGGGTAGCCATATTGTTCTGTGGTAGAACAGTTAAATTTGAGTTCAGTAGCACATGACAAAGAGAGCTTTGACTCTTGAAAGTTTATATCCCAAAATTCTTGTTGGTCTCTAAGGTCCTCCTGGACTCAAATGTAGCTTTCTGGCTGAGATTCAAGGAAGATTACATAATTAATGCAATAAAAAAGTATTATACATACAAACCATGCAAAAAACCCTCTATTACAAAATTGGAGAATATGCTAGGAAAGTGTACAATGCATGCAAAAAAGTAGGGTAACACAGTTGGAGAACAATGAAGCGAAACAATGTCCTATATACAGTGCATGATGCAATGAAGACTGCCTAGAATCCCACAGTCGATAAGTAGAACCCTGTTCCCTTTATAGAATGGCTTCCAGAACTATTCTATTCTACACATTCTGTGGAATGGTAAAATAATGGAAGCCTTCTGGACTTCATCAGGTTGGCCATTCCATTGGGGTTTCATAGACTGGACACTTCTTTTCTGTCTTGGCGCACACGGTGAAGTGGATAACTGAGTGCTCCATCATGGGCATAAGTAGCTTGCTGTATTGTTGAAATTTTTAGATATCTGGAGAATTATGGGCTATGCTTAAAACACAATCCATAGAGAGTTCATCTGTATTATGTTTTCTAACATATAATGTTTTATTTAAAAATGTGTTATATTATTAAATTGTTCTTGTACTCATAGTTTGCAATTGCAGATCCCTCATCAGTACGCGGAATGTTTTCTTCCAGCCACTGTCTTCAGCACCCAAACTTGACAGCCTATAATGCCTCACAGTTGTGTACTCTGTGAAGAAGCAATAGTTAATATGCACATTAGTCTCCGTGGTGCTTGGAAGGACAATATATCTATACAGCTGGTAGTAGTGTGGTAGAAACAACTGCATTGGGAAGAGAATGAAATCACTGTCTTCTCCATTTTCCGTCAATGCAGCTCTGAAATAAAAATTCCCAGGATTAAAAGGGGCTAATACGGGGAGAGTGTTGTGGGTTAAAACTAGGAATGGGCATGAATTGGCTCTTGAAGTAAAGTTCATCATGAATTTTGGCTGGCTTGTGGTTCATGAAGAAAAGTTTGTAGCAGGGCAACTGGCACGAACATTCCATAAACTTTCAAAATGTTTGTGGTGGTTTGTGAATGGATACATTTCCAGACAGACTGCCTCCGCTCAATTAAAATGCTTATGAAACTTCAAAGCAACAGGGGGCGGAATTATCCAGCCTTGGAAACACCAATAGGGGCCATCCAAAGCTTAACAGGCATTTCTGGCTGCCAAGAGTTCCCATTCTGCTCTATGGGATCAGAATGCTATATATACCCGCAGCCGGTGTTCCCGCTAAGGTGCTCTAGTGTGTGCTGGCACACACATTTTCTGCCCTCAGCACATACATTTTCAGCACAGGGCTGCAGAGTCTTGGAGAGGTCTCCATTTGCCCCCTTGGGTTCCGAGGTCCTACAGCACCCAGGAGACAGTGCTCATCCTCCTACCATGTTGTGTGAGCGATGGGAAATCTCCTCCCTACCTCCTTCCCTTCCCACCTTCACTACCCATTGATAGTTGATGCAGGACAGGGAAGCTGCCTGCCTGAGAGGCTGCATGAGTAATGGGCAATTTCCTCTTTCCCTTCCTGCCTCCTTTGCTACCTGTTGATAGTTCATGCAGGGCAGGGAAGCTGCCTGCCTGAGAGGCTGCATGAGTGATGGGCAATCTCCTCCTTTCCTTCTTGCCTCCTTCCCTACCTGTTGGTAGTTTGTGCAGGGCGGGGGAGCTGCCTGCCTGAGAGACTGTGTGAGCGATGGGCAATCTCCTCCCTCCTTCCCTTCTTGCCTCCTTTGCTATCTGTTGGTAGTCCATGCAGGGTGGGGGAGCTGCCTGAGCGGCAGTGCAGAAACAGAGCTGGAGGCTGTAGGAGCTTGAGCTGGGCCAGGTAGAAGCCGCAGCAACAGCTGAGGAAGAAACAGCTGAAAGGTGCAAAAAGCATGGTAGGGCTTTATGGTAGGACCTCAGAAATATAATCTGCTCTCAACTTGGTGAGATTGTAGAGGCACAGGCAGCGGGGTGAGGTTCCCTGTGCATTTGATGTGTGTAGCTTGCAGGAGGTCCATTCTATACACTTTTGAACCTGCGTCTGACATATCCCCCCAAAGCACTTTCCTGGTGGCCCCCTAAACTCAATCTGCATATAATTTAGAGGGCATGTAGACGAGTATCATGGGAGATCCCCTGTGTTTATTGCCTTTAGTTTGCACAGGGTCCATTCTATACACATCTGTATGTCCTGAACCTGCGCCTGTAATTTTTGCTATTTCCCCAGAAAGCACTTTTCTGGAGGCAGCTTCTCTGAGGGGCTGTAACTCGGACCCTGTAAATCCAATCCTCACCAAACTTGGAGGGTATGTAGAGAAGAGTCGGAGATCCCCTGAGAATTTGGTGTTGCTAGCACACTGGGGGTGGTGGTGGTTTGCATTCCACCACATCACAAACCTCACAGACAGAACCATTTCGTTCAGCCCCTAAAAGCTGTGATGGTTCGTGGTTCACAAACCATGCATACTATGAACCATGAACTGAACTGAGACACATTTTCCGGGTTCATGCCCATCCCTAGTTAAAACGGTGACCATAAGCCTGATCTTTAGACACTGGTGCTAGACTTCTACCCCTGGAATTACAGTAGACTGAGACTTCTCATGTCATTGCCATCTTCCTTTATTTAATAATGGTATATGGGTGACAGTTTTATAAAGCTTTGCTATAATCAGAACTTTCCAGTAAAGACCTTGTAAGTACTTATATACTGAAGATTCACAAAAAGGGCCTTGCAATAAAAAGGTAAATGTACAAGGGCATAGAGGGAATACGATATTGACTGGTTTCTGCAGCATATTGATGATCAACTGATACATTGTAACTAAATATTTTCTTACTGTAGTAAAGAAAAACATAAAGAACTAGAAGAAACTGGAACATTTCCAGTGATCATATGGGCATTAACAAATATCCATTCCCTTTGCCAAAAAAGGATTAGTGTGTAGATCTCATTTGGAATTTGCACATGACTATTATTATATAGATAAAAAGAAGGGCATTCCTCAAAATCATTAGAAAGTCAAATAAATTATTATCTAAGAGTCCAAGCATGTAGAAACAGTTTTCTGTCATTAGTTGCTTGGGTTTTATGGCAGTGGTTTATCAAATAAAGACAAAAAATTACTTGTGCTATTTGAATAATGAATATGTCTTTATGTATACATATTATTTTTAGTTCAAGTTGTTATGCATTAACAATATGCTAATTCTTTTAGTAGTAATGTGTTTTATCATTATTAAGCATGGATTTTTTTTAAAAAAATTGCATTGGATCAAAGTTTATTATCAGAACATTTCTTCAACAGAGTGAAAAAATTTAGCTCTTAATTACATCCTTTCAGTTGATATTTTGAAAGAACCAGTGAATCTTATTAATATGTTCATTCCTCGGAGATCAAGCCTACAGGCCCTAACCCAAAGCAGATGGGCAAATAGCAAAGTTGGATTAATAGCACAGCCATAGCTATGGGAAGATTTCACTGACCTCATTAACAAAATGATAGGCTATTTAAAAAATTCTCCTAAAATTAGTGGTACTTGGGACTTGAGAATCTGGCTGTTGTCTAAAACCATACCAGCTAAGCAGCCTCATAATGAATCTGAGTGAAGCTAAAATGTGATAATTGTTTTCTTTTAAAATCACCTTATACATTCAAGCTATATTGTATGAAGGTGCTGCCATGATCTTAAACTAGCTAGAAAATGTTTTTGAACAGTTTAAAGAACTGAGATAATAGTTTCTATCATGCAAAGGCACATCCCATGTTCATTTTGCTGATTTGCAGACATGATCTTTACAGTATAAGTAATTATTCATAAGTGAATTATTTATACCATTTATACCACATTTATAGATATGTATGGCAGTGTTCTTAACAGAGTCATTAGAATTAACAGGTGTATGCATACAATTCTTAGACATATGAAAGATCAAAACAAGAAGGTGGCCAACCTGAAGCACAATCAACAAATAGAAAAGAAGAAGAATGCTCAGTTGCTAGAAGAAGTTCGTAGGCGCGAAGACAATATGACGGACAATTCTCAGCATTTACAGGTTAGTTTATTGTTTACCTTTCAAAATCAGCATGGACATATTTCTTATTTCATTCTGGAGGCACTGTGTTTTACATCCAGATACAGAAATTCAGTTAGGTCCTGAGTCACTGCCCTGATGCACAGAACACCTTTTTTTGTAACTGTGACAAATGTATAAATTAAAGAGAGGTGAATGTGAGCACAATATGAGCTGGCATGCTGATAAGCAAATAATGATTTAGGAAATGCTTTCTCATTGTGACAACTATTGTCAAGATGTAATAAAAAGCAGTGGATTGAGATGGTAATGTCTAAGGATGACCTGATTTGTCCCATTTTCTTTCTTTACTGTGCCATGGGCTTATTCTGCCATGCATTCTTCCTCCCCAAAATTTATTTTAGATAAAACTCTTTCTCAGATTAAATCTGGAATTTAGTTGGGGTGGGGCTGTCATACAGTAGCAGATAATCTGCAGATTTGTACCATGTTGGTAGAAGAGAGATCTTTCTACAAACTTGTGGGGACCCCCAGATTTGCAGAGAAATCCTAAACCATAAAAAAGGGATTTTTTGAAAACAAGACAAGAACCAATGCTGTGGGTGAGCAGGGTAGGGGAACCAAGAATCTTCTGTGCCAATCCCCCACACATCTTTTATGCGCTGCTGACCTGCCTACCTTCACCACTGTGTCACCCCCTCTGCTGCCACCTTGGCAGCTGCTGCTACCTCTGCAACCACAGCTTGAGCCAAATGGCTGTGTGGGAAATGGGGGAAGGGATGTGACTGGGCAACCAGGAGAGGGGGAGGCAAGCACTTCAGTGAAGGGGTGTGTGAAGAAGCCAAATCCTCCCTGCGACTGCTGTGGAAGCAGAGCTGCGGGCAGAGGAAAACTGCCAACCTCTGCTGCCAACCACTTTGCATCCCAAATCCATTGCTACCTGCCTATTGCTACCACTGACTTGTGTGTGTGTGAGAAGGACAGGAAGCCTCTACTGAGACCTTCAACATCCCCACCAACAACAACAACCTGCTGACACAGCAACTGATGCCACCAAACCTACTTGGGTGGCCAAAACAACATAGAGGGAGACTGCTGGGCAGGCAAACAAGTACACTGGTAGAGAGGGGGCAGGCAATTGAGCCAACCATTCCCTGTGAGTGTCACAGTGATGGAGGAATAAATTGATGGAGAAGGGAAAGGGAGTAAGAGAAAGAGTGACAGAAGGGGAAGGGTGGAGAAAGAAAGAGTGACAGAGAGCCCACCATTTTCTCCAGGGAAACTGATTTGCCACTTGGAGAGCAGCTGTAATTCTGAGTTATCTCCAACCCTCACCTGGAGGTTGGCAACAGTGGTTTCCCAGGAAGAAAGTCTGTATTGGTTGTTCAGCTTCTCCCATGATCGTTCATCATTTGTCACCTGGAGATTGGCAACAATGATTCCCCAGGAGGAAATGGCCAGTTTGGAGGGTGGAGTCTACAACTATCTCCAGCCCTCACCTGGAGGTTGTCAACAATGGTTTCACAGGAGGAAAGTTTGTATTGGTTGTTCAGCTTCTCCTGTGCTCTCTCATCATTTGTCACCTGGAGATTGGCAACAATGGTTCCCCAGGAGGAAATGGCCGGTTTGGAGGGTGGAGTCTACAACTATTCATTATCATTTTGAAGATCTAGTTTGCTGGAATTTAAGCCCTGTGCTTTAATTATATCCAACTGGAATCAATGGGCTCAAAAGCTCTTTGGTGAGATGGTGCCAGAATGTGACACGTGGGTCGCGGCCACATGAGCAAGATAATCTGGAGGGGAAGCAAGGCTATTCTGCCCCAGAGCAATTTGCCCCGCAGTTGCACGGTCGCACAGGTCAGTGGACCTGCCGGCGCAAATTGCACTCACTGAGAAGGGGAGAAAAAACAACAGCATGGCGTCGGGATAGCCTGTGATTAGACTATCTCCAATGCCACACTTCTGCGCTGGAGTGATCAAATGGGGAAAGTCCGGCTGTGCGCCACAGCAAACCGTTTGATACTGGAGTTTCCCTAGTAGTTTTTTACTCCGCTTCTCTGGTGGATCAAAACGGTTTGCAACGGCTTGCCAACGGTTGCAGGACGCTTCCCAGATGTGCTGGTGTGATCACGCCTCTTCGATCTGCCGGTAATCGTCCCTCTTTCATGGTTAATGGGTGCGTATGATCGCGCCCTTGGATTGTCACTGATGAAATGTATTAAATCTGTTTGAATTATAAATGTGCCTCAAACATGTGCAATTGCACTTAATTGTTGCCATTTATGGATTTTACAAAGGTACTGTCTGCTGCTTTAACCAAGTGTTCTTTTCCCATTGCTGTGTGGTCCTTTTATTATGACGGTTTAAAGTACAGCAGTTCAGCCAGCTGAATAACCTTCTTATGGTAATTTTTCTAGGCCATATTCATTATACTGTGAGCCTAAACCAAATTCCTCTTGGCTTGGATTCAGAGATACATAATCAGAAACATTAATGGATTTAGTGCAGTTCTGTTTGCTCAAGATCTTGTGAAACAACTAAAGCTATCCTCCTTCTGTGTTATAGTGCCCAGAAAATGGTTTCAATTCAAATGTCTTGATCAAGTGGAAATGCAAATAGTGATAAAATTAGCATAGATGGCTACCATCAGCCCCATAGCCAGGAATTTCTGGTTGGTGGGCAGGGGCTGGGGCACTGGGGCAGGGGAGTGGGGAACTTAATTAGATTAAGTAATAATAGCTCCCCCCAGGGTTCCACTAGGTTCACATCATCACATACCTTGGTACAATTCAGGATCTATCTGAACCAAGTAGTAGTTGCTGCAGTTTGGACACACAGAGACCCACCCGCCCACACCTCTCTCTGCTGAAGTTCACAAGGCAGGCAATGGGCAGCCCAAAGCACCTCAGCACTGCCTGCAATTGCTGGGAGCCAGCCCTGCATGGCTGGAACAGAGCTCTTGGTGGCCTTTTTACCAAGCAGTGGTCCAGTCACCGCTTCTTGCTCAGAGCAGCTGGAGTGGCTAAAAAGGAATGCAAAAAGCCAGCAGCATGGGAGGGCGGAGTGAGCAAGGATGAGGTCAGGACTGGTTGAGTAAGGTGCAGCATAAATGTGCGCAGCTGGAAAAAATTCTAAAAATTAAAATACTTTTTAAAAAAGGCCTTACAGGGTCAGATCTGTGGGGCAAGACCTGTAAGTGAGGGGGTATGGTCCTGAAATGCCCTGCCGTAGCTATGGGCCAGGCTACCATGATTTTTTTGTGTGTGTTTTGACACGCAAGAGCTCTAGCGCAAGCCAAAAATTTGCACTAGATCTAACCCCTTGTCTCTTACATTCCCTTCTTAAGCAAATTAGATTTGAATCTAGATATGGGTTTTTTAAAAAGTGAACTGGATAACAGCCTCTTTGCATAGCCAGGGGAAGGTGGCATGAGTTAGTGAGTGATTTGTGATACATAGCATGGGCTCATTAATATGGTTTTTACATTATTTTAACAGCAAAGGTGGGCAAGGATCCAGTGTACAAGTGGTGGTCTTTATAGATCCCAGGATCCTGTCAATGTCCATCATGGTAACTGGGTCAAAATGGTCCATATGCTGACCAAACCAAGTATTAGGCATTTCTTCTGACTTGCCTTTGTTATGGGAGATGTAGTTCCCCTGTCACATCATCTAATGACTTGGTCCAATCGTCCATGACCCTAGTTAGAATCAATTTCACCTAGTATGCAGATGCAAAAGCCCCTGCAAGACAAAGGCTGAGGACAGACTGGCAGTCTGGCCCGCTGTGCCTCCGCTTTAAAAGCGGAGGCAGAGCGGGCGTCCAGACTGCCGCATCTGCCCTGCGGAGGCGCCCCGGACTTACCTCGTCCGGCGGCGCGCTTCTCCCACAGCAGCCGAGCACCACTTCCAAGTAGTGTCCCGGTGGCTGCGTGCGCATTCCACCCGATTCCGGCGGGTGTGAATGCGCACGGAGCTGCGCAGCGTTCTGCTGCTGCCGCCGGAAGCCGCCCACAGTGTGGACGCTGTGGGCGGCTTCCTTGTGGCGGCGTCTGAATGCTACGCTGCGGGGCAGTTTGCCGTGGCTTGTTCTGCCGCGCTCCTGTAGCGCGGCAGAACAACAGTCTGTCTTCAGCCAAAGAATCACAGCTACTGTGCGAGTATAAAGCTGTTTGACAACCATTCAAAGTGTTTAATGGATGGGCAAAGACTGACTGGACTGGACATTTAGCTCACAGGTCATCAAATATATGTTTGGGTACTGAACACATTTTCAGCAAAATTCACAGCATCTCTGTTCCCCGTGCATTTTTATTGCTAAAATATAGCCACAGAAGTCCTTGATTCAGTTTGGGACCATGGCATGAGGGAAGAGACAGTTAGCTTTTCTTCTGCTATTTTCCTTACCTCAGCATCCTCCTGAGGCAGCTTTTTGTGCCATTGCATGAAAAGATAAAGGCCATCAACTGGTGTCCCCCAGCAAGGTAAATGGCCTGACCTGGATGGCCCAGACCAGCCTGTTCTCTTTAGATGGTAGATCACCAAGGAATACTAGGGTCACTACACAGAGGTAGGCAATGGCAAACCACCTCTGAATGTCTCTTACCTTGAAAATCCTATTGGGTCATCATTAAGTCAGCTACGACTTGACAGCAAAACAAAACAAAAGAACCCACTGAGGTAAATAGCATGTTACTGTACTGCATTTAAGTTTAGGCAAACAGCATGAGAAAAGGGTTGAACCCCCCTTTCCCCATGCCACAGCTTCAGTTCAACTTGGGGACTGTGGCAGCTGCTATTTAATGACTAAAATGCTGAAGATCAGTTCAAGGATCTTGCCACTTCATCTGCTTCGACCCTCTGTCCATAAAGGTGCACCAGGTGCAAACTTGCATCTGGAGGATGCTTCAATAGTCTCCTTTATTCTAAATTAACTGTGGAATTGATAAGTTTATTTGTATCCTAATTGATATTCCTGTCATTATACCCTAGATTTCGGATCTCAGCCTGAATAGCCATGTTAAACACATGGAAGTTTCACATGAATTTTTCATTACTTACATTAGATATACTTTTTTTAGTCTTTCAAATGCTTTTTTGAGAAAGCAATCTGATTCTGAACACAAATGAGCAGTACTAGTCATTTCTGGCTAGGTTTGTGATCACTTTCTCCCCTTCTCTCTCAAGTCTATTAAATTAATGAGCTAACATATGAAGAAATATAAGAGCCAATATTTTATGCCAGTTTTCTACATTATCTCCAATTCATTGCCTAAAAAATAAAGCATATTCTTGTGTGCTTCCGTTTTCAAATTATAGGTTCCTTGGGAATAGTAAAATTTCTTTTTTCTCAGTGTTTAAACTGAAGTCTGATCAGTTTGAAAGAATAAGGTTCCTATGCATATTAAATACTTGCATTTTGACAGAACAAAAGGCATGAAATTGAAAAAAACAAAAAATGAAAACCTAAGACAGACCTGTAGAGAACATTACACAAAAGTATGTGTTGGTGATTTGTTCATGGGCCCTTCCCTTGCCATTTTTCTGCTTCTCTAATTATAGATGGATTGTGCCAGGATAGGAAGTTGAACTAAAAACTTCAACCTCAAAAATGTCTGCCTTTCAGAAAACATACAGTGTATTATTAATTTCACACACTTCAGTAAGATTTTTCTTTCTCTTGCTTTTTGTGTGTGTCAGTAAATGCTTTTAAAATGTTTATGCATCTCCATGTGGTTAAACATTTAGTATATCTTTATATCCTTTCTTTGGTTAAGCAAATATGTATATGAATTGACCTTAGGATATTAATTTAGTCTTTGCATTTCTATAGTTTTGTGATGGGAAAAAAACTTTGCCTCAGTTATTTCAACAGCTTTAAACGTGGTTAGCATAATTACAAAATCTGGATAATCAGATCTATCTTATTTTAGGATTTTTAAGTAAGGAAGAATATTGTCCTTTTAGAAATTCTTTTTCAATAATTTCATTATTCTTCTGAATTTTGTCTGAATTCCAGTGTAAGTAAAAGAATTTCTAAAAGGATACTGTGATCCCATCCCAGGACCTTTCCCATAGTTGCTCCACTGCTCTCAGCTACTGGTAATTGATACAAACTGCTTTCTCCCTCACTCTCTTCCACACTCTGTCCAAAATGTTTCTATTCTGAGGAGGAAGTTTTGTGAGTTTTAGGATATTGATTTTAGTTTGCTGAATATTCTCAGATGAATCTGGGTTTTAAGCTGCCATTAATTATCTGTCTGGATATGTAGTGTATTAGGATATTTTATTCTTTATGTTGTCTAGGTAAACCATGTTGTAAGCCAACCTGAGCCCATTTTTTTGGTGGGGAAAGTCAGTCAAGAAATATTTTAATAAGCTGTTTACAAACATATTATTTCCATAGTGATTTTGAGAAGCTAAGCTCTGTTAAAATGTTCAAGTGGAAGCTTGAACACAGATTAAATTTTGACAAGAGTTTCCCAGCTAGTCAAGATTATTTTGAGACTGTTTGTATCCACAGAAACTAGGCAAAGTCTTCTGTGGTTTGTCAGGTGTGAAGTCCGGGTTCTTAAACGATGCTGAAACAGAGGTAGTATGATATATGACTTGACCAGTCTATCCATAGCCCTCTACCTGACAGACATAACCCAAGTGGCTTCTGAATGTAATAAGGCCAATTCCCAAGAAATAGAAACAAGAAAAGAATAACTTTTATTTACTTCCAGGGATACAGGAATAAGGTGGCTCAGAAAAAAAAGAGAGAGGAATTATTTACAGGTGAAACACAGTCTTGCTGGGCCTATTCATTTATAAAGTTTCACTTGAATATTTAGGAGAGCAGAGAGCAGTTAGCAGCCAAGTTTCCCCCAGACACTAGACTCTAAGACACCACAGTCTCCTAGGAAAGATTTTCTTTCAGCCTGCTCCTCTGGATTCAAGATCCTCTCTCTACCCCTTTACTCTTTTTGTCTGTTCTTTCTCAAAAGGCAGACTCTGGAACTTTTGACAGGACCTCTCCAACCTATAACTCTGGAGATAAAAGCCTACCTAACTAAAAACTGAGAGTTTTTCTCTCACTTCTCCTCTCCCATCTGGCTCCTCCAGCCCTTCCATGTATCCTGCTTGGTGTTTAGCCACTCTGCTCACAATCCAAATAGGACTAAAGGGGAGAGGGGGAAGGGCAAGAACTTTGCCCATTTGTCACATTAGAGCATATTTGGGTGACCACAGTGAGGTCAACAGTGAGGTCAGATTCCAGGATACAGGAAGGGACAGTGATAAGAGTTTTTGCCAGAAACAGGATTTCCCAGACCATGGACAGCTCCCAGGGCAGTAGTCTTTTTCATCCATGGGCTGAGGAGCTTGAATAAGTTTTTACACCCTGATTCCTGTTCTGAACCCATCTTCCTCACTGGACTCCAAAGAAATGCCTTGGCTCTCAGGAGGACTAGAACTAGAGGGAAAAAACATTAAGAACATGTCTGTGCATCCTAACTATTCTAATATTTCACATGAATTGATTGCTTAAGAGGGTTCCCTCATCTGGAGGACTGAGTGTAGGGAATTTTGAATGCATATCTGATATGTGAATGCTGTTTTAGAATGGAATTTTTTTGATGCCCATTGCCTTTTTACCCTCTGAAGAAAGTAATTTCTCACATTTTGTATATGTAGCAGTATATGACTTTCAGTTTCAAGTAGGGGTTGTGCAGCTATATCATTTATGGAAAGAGTTTTAAAACATTTCTATGAATGGATACTTTAAGAATTACATTTCCGCAGAAAAACCCTATTACAAAACCCCAGGATTTTTATCATTTATTATTTCACACTTTTACCCTGCCCTCCCCGCGAACGGGCTCAGGGTGGCTTACAGTATGGCACACGGTGCCTAGTCAGAATAAAACAGTTTAAAATACAACTACAATATAACCAATTTGCAATAAAATTGCAAATAAAGTGCTCGCAGGTGGTAGATAATAAACAGTAAGATGGCTGTCTACAGTTACCCTTCATGCCGGGGCCTAAGATCAAAATCCGGCCCTCCATAGCCGCAAGGCCCGCCTAATGTGACAAATGGGCAAAGTTCATTCAGGGCCAGCCCTCATCGCTGATGATAATAGCGATGGTTGGTGGTAGGGGGTGGCGACTCCTAATCAAAGGCCTGGTGGAAGAGCTCCGTCTTGGAGGCACTGCGGAACTGCATAAGATCCCACAGGTCCCTGATCTCCTCTGGGAGCTCATTCCACCAGAGAGGAGCCACCACCAAAAAGGCTCTGGCCCTGGTTCTGGTGAGCCTGGCCTCCCTGGGGCCCGGGACTGAAAGTCAATGTTGTGACCCTGACCGAAGTGCTCTCTGGGGTATATGTGGGGAAAGGCGGTCCCTCAGGTTTGTTGGACCCTGGCCATATAGGGCTTTAAAGGTAAGCACCAGCACCTTGAAGTGAATTCGGTAAGCTATAGGCAGCCAGTGCAGTGCTGCAAGCACAGGCCAGATGTGGTCCCATTTAGAGAGACCCATCAGTAGCCTGGCCACGGCATTCTGCACCAGCTGCAGCTTCCAGATCTGTGCCAAGGGCAGCCCCATGTAGAGAGCATTACAGTAGTCTAATCTTGAGGTGACTGTTGTGTAGATCACTGTAGCCAGGTTGTCGCAGTTGAGGAGGGGAACCAGCTGCTGTGCCAGTCAGAGATGGTAAAAGGCTGACTTGGCAGTGGCTGCTACCTGGACCTCCATTGTTAAGGAGGGATCCAGGAGCACTCCCAGACTCCTAACTCGCGGTGCAGGGACCAGTGGCACCCCGTTGAAGGTCGGGAGCGGGGCCCCCCTCCCCAAGCCACCCCAACTCAGGCACAGGACCTCCGTCTTTGCTGGGTTCAATTTCAGCTGACTCAGTCTGAGCCAACCAGCCATGGCGTGCAGTGCCTGGTCCAGATCTTCTGGGCTGGAGTCCGACTGGCCGCCCAACATCAGATAGAGCTGGGTGTCATCAGCATACTGGTGACATCCCAGCCCATACCTCCGGACAATCTGGGCAAGGGGGCGCATATAGATGTTAAACAGCATCAGGGAGAGCACTGCCCCCTGAGGCACACCACAGTTGACTGGGTGCCTCATGGATTGCTGCTCCCCTAGCACCACCCTTTGTCCCCAACCCTGGAGAAAGGAAGGAGCCATTGCAAGGCCCGCCCCTGTATCCCCACATTGGAGAGGTGGCGGGTCAGCAGCTGATGATCGAGCGTGTTGAATGCAGCTGACAGGTCCGACAACAGCAAAACCACCACACCGCCCCAATCCAGATGTCTCCGAAGATCATCAGTAAGGGCGACCAGTGCAGTCTCTGTCTCATATCTCAGGCGGAAGCCAGACTGGAGGGGGTCTAAGACCGAAGTGTCATCCAGAAAGCCCTGTAACTGTATCGCCACCACCCTCTCAATTAATTTGCTCAGATATGCCGAATTGGAAACCGGCCAGTAATTAGCCAATTCGGCCGGATCCAGATTTGATTTTTTCAAGACAGGACGGACCATCGTGTCACGGGCTGGGTGCCAATAGAACAGAAGCCAAGCAGAAGTCCGGGACAGTCCGAGGTTAAGCCAAATCAGGAACAAGTTGCCAAGTCCAAAACACTAAGCTAAAAGCAGAGTCAGTCCAAGCCAGGATCCAAGAAGGAAACTCACAAGTAAACCAGTCCAGGGAGTCAACAGAGCCGAAGTCAAACAAAGCCGAAGTCACAAGCCAGAGGTTCCAGAATCAAGTCAGCTATCGCAAGCCAGACTGGTGCAGAGCTTAGCCAAAAAGACTTGTTGCTAGCACAAGTTGGTAGTGTCTATGCTGTGCTTAAATACCCAGCCATTTCCTGTGTTTGTTAGCAGCTGGCAGTGAGGTCCCGGCTCCTTCTAGAACTCAGGACTTAGTGATCTGCGACCACGCATGCATGCCTCTTTCCTTCTTGCAGCTAAGTCTTGCCTGCATCGGGACCTTAGACGTTCCACTCGAGGAGGTGAATCAGGTGGGCTTGAGCTTAACTGTGGCTCACCTGCTGCTGGGGTAAAACCCTGGGAGGTGCTTGCTTGAGCCTCATCTGGCTCAGGTGGAGGCTTCTCTGGAGCTGGGAGCTGATCCTCGACCTGACTTAGGTCCACAGGAGGCAGGTCCTCAGAGGTACTCCTGACACATTGCTTCCTTGAGTTCCCCTGGGAACCACCCTTCAAGGAGGGATTGGTTGATAATGTCCTGGATGGCACCTTGAAACCCCTCATGGCCTGCTTTAATAAGCCAGGAAGGGCACGGATCAAGGTTGCATGTGGTTGGGCGTACAGTCATGAGCAGTCTGTCAACTTCCTCTAGGATGAGCAGGCCAAACCCATCTAAGCCCGGGATCATGAGATACACCTTTCTTCACTCCTCTCTCAGTGTTCATGTAATAACTCACATGTGTGGGACTCCTGTAATCTCTTGGGGGCAGTCCCATTCAACATGCATCAGTAGTTCAGTAGCCAGCTCTCCCTATCAAGCAATAATTACCACAGGTTTTCACTGAGACACAGTTCCAAAGGGTTAGTCAGTGGGGCATCTGCAAATCAAGTCACATTTCTACTCTACATGAATAACCTCATTATAATAAGATGTTAGCATTTCAGCACATCACAGCCTAATGTAGAAAGCTACAAGAAGTTCATTTCTTTGCTGTTAGTTTTGACTTGTAGCTTCTGTAATATCATACTTAAGTTATAAATTTAAACACCCATATATATTACAATCAATGTCAGAGGCAATAATTTAGACAGAAATTCAGCATGCCTAAAATAGCAATACATCATCTAAATTTAATGAGAGCATAGATCTTAGTCATTTCAGTATAAAGATATCACTTTTCAACCTATAGTTGCCCCCAAAGCTAATAATATTTTACAACAATAAAATCAGAACATTTTCTTTTAAAAAAATCACAGCACAAACAATCTACCTTTAGGAGCTTTGCAATGTAATTCTAAAGCCAGTTGGTAAACTGCTTAGTAGTCTTGTGTGTCTTTTTCATTATTAATTATAATAATGGAAGTATATTTTTGTAATTATCATAATTAATATGAAAAGAAAACAAATTGTCCATCTAAACAGCCTATAACAAGAACACTGTCCCATGGTTTTCTTTCATTTTGTTCTTCTTTCTTGTGTTACTGCAGTCTCTGCCTTTCACAAGGCAGCCAGAATTTTCTTAATAAATGACATAGAGAGAGCAGAGTTCCTTAAGGTGAGTGGGGAGAGAGGCTCTGCGGTTTCTTGACTGACTGCATAATGTAGCCTCTAAGGCTGAGGACAGATTGGCCGTCTCGGCCGCATCGTGTCCGGCGCCGCACTCCTTCCGCACCAGCCGAGCACCACTTCAAAGTTGTGCTTGGCTGCTGCGGCGCGCCCCGTGCGCGCATTCCACCCGCCGGAGCGGGTGTGAAAGCGCGCGGACAGGGGCAGTTGTGCGGCATCCGCCCGCCGCTTCAGGAAGCCGCCCGCAGTCTGAACGCTGCGGGCGGCTTCCTTCCGGCGGCGTGTGAACACCGCGCCTCGGGGGGAAATTTATTTATTTATTTATTTATCTATATTTATTTTTATACCCCGCCCTCCCCGCAAGCGGGCTCAGGGCGGCTTACAGGGGCGTAACGCCGGTTAAAACATCATAACAATTTAAAATTCCAACAATAATAAATAACAATAAAATTTCAATTTCTATGCTATCATAATAACAATAAAATATTTCCTACTTCCACTAAAAAGCTTCCAATCTTATTGATCTGATGACGTCTTATCAGGATAAGAGTCCCCCCTCCCACTAGGTCCAGACTGCGTCCAGGGTCAGTTCACCCTACAGATGTTGTTGTTATCATAGATGTCATTATAGATGTTATCGTTGTTGTTGGTGTTGGTGGCGGCTCCTAATTAAAAGCCTGGCGGAAGAGCTCCGTCTTGCAGGCCCTGCGGAACTGCATCAAGTCCCGCAGGGCCCTGATCTCCTCCGGGAGCTCATTCCACCAGGTTGGAGCCGCCACCGAAAAGGCCCTGGCCCTGGTCCCAACAAGCTTGGCCTCCCTAGGACCTGGGACACGGAGTAGATGACGTGACTCCGATCGAAGTGCTCGCTGGGGTATATGCGGGGAAAGGCGGTCCCTCAGGTATGTTGGACCCTGGCCATATAGGGCTTTAAAGGTAAAAACCAGCACCTTGAAGCGAACTCGGTATGCTATGGGCAGCCAGTGCAGCGCCGCGAGCACAGGCCGGATGTGGTCCCGCCTTGAGAGACCCATCATTAGCCTGGCCGCGGCATTCTGCACTAGCTGCAGCCTCTGGGTTTGCACCAAGGGCAGCCCCATGTAGAGGGCGTTACAGTAGTCTAGTCTCGAGGTAACCGTCGCATGGATCACTGTCGCTAGGTCATCGCGGTCAAGGTAGGGGACCAACTGCCGAGCCAGCCGAAGATGGTAAAAGGCCGACTTGGCAGTGGCTGCTACCTGGGCCTCCATTGACAAGGAGGGATCCAGGAGCACTCCCAAACTCCTTACCCGCGACGCAGGCACCAACGGTGCCCCGTCGAAGTTCGGGAGTGGGAGCCCCCGCCCTAGACCACCCCGACCCAGACACAGGACCTCAGTCTTCGCCGGGTTCAATTTCAGCCTGCTCAATCTGAGCCAACCAGCCACGGCGTGCAATGCCCGGTTAAGATCTTCTGGGTCAGAGTCCGACTGGCCGCCCAACATCAGATAGAGCTGGGTGTCATCAGCGTACTGGTGACATCCCAGCCCATACCTCCGGACAATCTGGGCAAGGGGGCACATATAGATGTTGAACAATATTGGGGAGAGCACTGCCCCTTGAGGCACACCACATTCAAGTGGGTGCCTCTTGGACTGCCCCTCCCCAAACACCACCCTTTGTCCCCGACCTTGGAGGAAGGAAACGAGCCACTGCAAAGCCCGCCCCTGTATCCCCACGTCGGCGAGACGATGGGCCAGGAGCTGATGATCGACCGTGTCGAACGCCGCTGACAGGTCGAGCAACAGCAACACCGCCCCAAATTCCCCCACCCCATTCTGCCGCGCTGCAGAGGCGCGGCAGAATGCCAATCTGTCTTCAGCCTAGGACTGTATGTGTGTGAGAGGTATTCCAGTCCTGAAGGATATGGGGTGGGACTTTGCCTTCCACTCTCCTCCCAATGCCTGCCCTGCTCTGTCCATTTCTTCCTCTTAAAGTCTGCATTCTCCTGCTTTCCTGCTGCTCTCTGAACCTTATCCTCAGTTCAAACAAATTTACCTCAAGGTCCTCCTGCTGCTGCCTGCCTACCCACATATCTTACTCTCCTTGCCCTTGCCTTGTTAGTCTTAATCTTCCTCATGCTACTGTTCTTCAAGTTAAGTGGCTCCACTGCTGTCTGTGTTTCCATTTGGAATTGTTCCTGTTAATCCTCTGGTAGACTTCAGTGTTAAACATGGGTACCTTTCATTACTTCAGAGAGGGGGAAGGACTTTATTTGATCTGTCTGAAATTTGACAAGTGTAGGTGTCCTCTGGAAATACTATAACAACCCTGAGTGTTATTCAGTTTGGATAGAAAAGCATGAAGCTACAGACCCAAGGGGTGTGTGTCTTTCATTGAAACCAATGGGAAATAATCACAAAACAGAATTAGCAAAAGAAACATTAATGAACATAAGAAGAGCCCTGCTGGATCAAACCAATGGTTCATCCAGCATCCTGTTTCACACAGTGGCCAACCAGTTCCTTTGGATGGCCAACAACAAGCCATAGAGGCTGAAGCCTTCCCTGATGTTTTATTTATTTATTTATTTATTATGTCACATGTTTACCCCACCCTCCCTGTGAATGTTGCCTCCTGGTTCTGGGATTCAGAGGCTTGGTGCCTCTGAATGTGGAGGTTCCCCTCAGTCACCATTGATAGACTTATCCTCCATGAATCTATGTGTCTTTCTGTCTAATTACTCCTGTGGCCATCACTACATCCTTTGGTAGCAAATTCCATGTTTTAAAATGAATGAAAATTAATGAAATAAAATTAATGGAATTAATGAAATGAAAGCATAGGAGACAACCCAGAAATGAAACAGCCCCCCCTTTTTGGAATTTTCAAGGTGCTGTAGGCATTGGTGGTATCATTGGCAGCATCACAGCACCCCCACCCATTTTTTAAAAATTTAAAATGGCAATAAAGTATGATATATTGTTACAGTGTTGTTATAACAATAGGCTTAGCAGTTTCTCTAAAGTTCCCGCTCCCCTCCCGCAAGTAAGTCAGCAATTGCTAGGAATTTCTCCCACACAGGGACCTGAGGGTGAGTAAGCATAGTGTTACAAAAAATGGGGTTTGGGAAGGGAGGTATAGGAACTGGAACATGAACGTGAAATAGGAGAGGTATAGGAGCAAGAAGCTCCAATTAAATTGTAGGGACAATACAAATCTTTATATTACTTCATGGAACAGAAATTACCTGGTCAAAGTTCTTCCCTTCTTTCCTATAGCAGCTTATATAAAATTTGCATCTAATACTTATTTGATAGTAAACATTTATAATCCTCCAGCTAAGACAAGACAGGAGACAAATTAAATTTGGTTAGATCTGTCAGGTTACGTCTATGACGTTATTGTAAACTATTGAACAGAAGTTCAAATAATAATAATGGGGGGGGGGATCTGAATGCTAAACTGAGCACCTCAAATGCCCTTCTGAAATCTGTGTGATGGCCACCCATTATGTATTGCCTCTTTCCTATCTGAATTCAAATCCTGATTTAAAGAATTGTATTTTCCCTACCACAGGGGTGGCCAACCTGTGGCTCGGGAGCCACACGCGGCTCTTTCACACATATTGTGCGGCTCCTGGCAGGGCGGCTGGGGAAGCAAAGGGGAGGCATGCTTTTTCTCTCTTCCTTCCTTCCTTCCTTCCTTCCTTCCTTCCTTCCTTCCTTCCTTCCTTCCTTCCTTCCTTCCTTCCTTCCTTCCTTCCTTCCTTCCTTCCTTCCTTCCTTCCCTCCTCCCTCCCATCTATTTGCTTTCCTAGTTTCTCTCTCTCTCTTTCTTTCCACTTCTTTAATTCTTTCTTTCCATCTCTCTCTTTTTCTCTCTCTCTCTCAATATCATTAGCAAACAAATAATATCATTATCAATAACCGGTTTTCCTTGTTTGTTTTTATTTTTGGCAGTCCCATTTAACGTTAATAAAAAGCAAATTTGCATATTTTTAAAAATAAAAACGTGTGTGTGATATTTGTTCCTGTCTTGCGGCTCTCAGACATCTGACGTTTATTCTATGTGGCTCTTACGTTAAGCAAGGTTGGCCACCCCTGCCCTACCATATAACTGAAGTGCATCAGTTCCAATAAGAGTATCATGCTCTTATTGGACACAAGGATTTGATTTGCTAGGAACCAAAAGAGTTTGCAGTTTTGATGGCTATCTTTGTTTGCTAGATTCTCTCCTAATTCATGATGTTCCAGATTACCTTGCCAAACGTTTGAGACTCTAACAGGTTCATGTAGGTCAATCAACAAAATATCTGAGCTGGGGTAGTTGCAAAATTTTTTTATTCCAGCATAATGTCAGTTTTTATTACATTGTCTTCTACGGGATCAAGATACAGTGTATAATTTACTCAAACGTTTACCTTTAAAATGATAGCTATATTAGAATGAATGAAGTATGGTGAGATTTTGTGTAGATAATTTTATAATAGTGTTTTTATCTGTTTTCTTCTGCTTCTGAATGACCTGAGGGCCATAATAAAGACTGACTGACTGACAGCCATACTAATACATACCATGGGCATGCAGTTATAGGAACATCTCTATCTGTGGTCTTTAAGTGCAGATTTCAAAGGCATAGGTGCCAAACTCTGGGAAGGGGAAATTAGCTTTAATAAGGGTTCCAGAAAGAAATAATGCAGGATTTTGTAGTCTATTTATACCAGGGTGGCTCTCGTGGGGATACCCCGAAATAAATATATAAAGAAAGAGAGTAAGAGAGTGATTTTAAACACCAACAACTTCATTACGTATGAAATAAAACAAAGAATAAAAATGTAAAGAACCTACACTAGGCACCTGAGAACTAGTTCCCTAAGTAACCACACACACATAAACACACCAAGATGGCACACTTATAAAGGTAGGAGGGAGGAAATTGGGAAGTTTTAGGAAAGGGACATACAACCTGAAATCCTGAGGTTGAGGTCTGGAGAGTTCCAGGGGGAAATACAGTTGAGGTCCGAGGAGCAGAGCGAGGAGCCCGCTAAGCAAGGAGAAAAAGCCTACAAAGTACAGCAAAGGTTCTCAGCAGGATCCAGAGTTCTGACCAATAGATATCTGGACCAGGGTGATCGAAGTAACCATTTGCTGTTGTGTGGGGTCCTTCCTCTATAGACAGAAGATCCCTGGGGTAGGTGGGATTTAGACCACACTGGCTACTTTGAAGTTAACTGCTGTCAAACTGTGGTGAGAAAAATACTTCGATTAGGCTATTGTGAGCCACATGGACACAAAGAGCCTGGGTGAGGCAATATGATTAACATACTTTAATTAGGTTGAAGTGAGCCAGATCTGCATTGACACAAAAGTTTGGGTGAGTCAAAATAGCTCCTGAAACAAAATGAGCGTAAATTAATAATTTGAGTACCCTACTTGATTGAGTAAAAAAAAGGAAAAAGAAGAACCAGGCATTGGTTAATGAAATAGTAACTTCCTTGGCCTGGGCAGACACCTCTAGGATATTAGGTGATGTTTCTAGTGTTGAAAAGCCTTTTGTTATTGAGAATGATATGCCACTAAACTGGGGGAGAATGCACTTAATCCGTTTCTAATTCAGCACACCCTTCCTCTTCTTCCCTGGGATTTCCCAGTGTCATGGCTGTACCTGGGTGCCTTTATGAGACTCCCCAAGTTTCAGATCCTCTTGGTACCTCTGCTGGAGGAGGGGGCAGAGTCCTCACAGAGCCTTTCTAGACAAAAAAAGTCAGCTACCCCATTCATCTCACTTGTCTTTAGAACTCTGTTTCTGGTGCTGTTCAATTAATGTTTGGATTTTTTCATAGCTGTGTTTTAATGGGAGTAAGCAGACAGAGCCCTATGACCATGCTGTCTTTAGCATGGGATTCATACTTGAGTCGAAGTGTCTGTTAGTGTCTGTTAGTTGTCTGTTAGTTGTGCTCCAGCAGGCTCCTCTGAGTTCACAATCTCCTTTCTCTGTTCATATATGATAAGTAATGATACCTACCCTATAAGGACAGGAAATGAAAGACAAGGATTGTTGGGATGAATTGCAGCAGTCAGTGATCATTACATCGTGATTGTTGCAGAGGGATGAGCACATGGGAAAGTGCAGAGCAAAATGATCAGACTCTGAAGTACCAAGTCATCATAAATGGCTTGTCCCTAATGATTTGGTATGAGAGTGCAAAATGTCAGTTTTGCTTGGGACTCCTTTCAGAACTGTCTGATAGCTAGCCCTATGCAGAACCTAAACTGGGGATCAAATGCGTGCTAAGTCTGTGCTGTATCCTAGTAATGTGACTTTATCTGCAGTCTTTTCCACTCTGGTAGGTATGACTAGTTTTGAGACCAAGACCAATGGAGGATTCCAAATGCATCATTCACAATGTGTCTTTTTTCTGTGTGTCTTTAGCATAAGGCTTTATGAACGTGTGGGTTTTATTCCTTTCTGTTGCTTATATTCTGCCTCTTAGTTGCTTGTTGCTAGCCAAAATGTGAGCATTGCCTTATTCCTAACCTTCCCCCATGGTGGGATTCAAATTCATTTACTGTTGTTTCTCATGTGAGTTCATTTTCTTTGGGAGGGGATTGCAAAAATGCCTTCTGTAAATGTATAGTTTCCCATTAGGAGTATTCCCTGTCTGCATACATTCAATTGCTATGTCATAAATTTTAGTCATAGAGGGATAAGGTACGTGTTACTTTTTCTGCTCTGAATAGCAATTGTAACTGCTTTTCCAACCCCTCATATAACCTGTGGTTTACTATTCTGTTAATACTCTCACAAACACAGCTGGTCCCTTGCCATCATAAATCCCAGGACAAAGAAAGAAGGATGAAAGTAGTTACTTGTGCTGAACTTAAGTCATCACCTATATGCTCAGAGGAACATCATGCTTTAGTTGGTGAGAATTAGACAGTTTAGTAGAAACATGATCCTTTACACATAAACACACCTTATACAAGCTTATCGGCATGATATGCTGTGAATTTCTCATATTTGGGTTTCAGTGAAGCAGCTTCCGACTTTTACACAAAAGCTGTGGGTAAGAAGCTTAGAAATTTCAATTCAGTCCAATTTAACCTGAGTAGGAATGTCATATATTTGCATGTATTTTTATTTTCTTTTATGTATATCAGTGTTCTCCATGTTTCTCTTATAGTCTTTTATCTAACAATTGCACATATTATTTGATTATTTTTAAAGAAAATTTTTCACCAGAACAGTGAGTGATTTTTCGCTGGGGAAGCCAAGATTTTCATATTAAACCTGGAACAAATGAATAAACTTTTGATTTGCAGCCCCAGCAGTGACTGGGTTGGCTGGGCATCGGGCAGAAACCAGAGACAACACCTTATGTGGGTAAAACAAGCCACAACTTTATTTATTACAGCTTTAGAGGTTTAGCTTGGCATAGGGTGATGGATCCAAGGCATAGAGTGAATAACCTTCTGCCTGATGAAACCCTGTTCCTCAGCCTGGCTGAAGGACAGACCCTGGGATGGCAGCCTAGTGGGAACACTTGGGCAAAGGCACTGTGTGATCCCTTTGCCCCCTTGGGGCAAGGAGAGCCCAGCAGACCCTGAGCTGGGCATACCTCCTTAAGCTTTGGCCCATCAGGCCCCTTAACGGGACCCCCCAACTAGGATGATGGACACACAGGCCTAATCTTCCCCCAGATGGATCCAGCCCAATGCCAAAACTGCTTCACAAATTGTGACAACAGAAGAAGATATGAACAAAAAACCATGCTGAGGGTAAATAGGGCCCAAGGCATGCCCAAAGCCATATATGTGCTAGGCAGGCAGGGCAGACTTAAGACTGGCCCCTGCAGGTCTGCCTGCCCAGCCCTGACCCTGGGAGCAAACCTGGCTTGCCCTACAATTGGCTGGCTGGATAAAAGAGCCACAGGAAGCCTCCACAGACTGCGGAACCCTAGGAAGGTGCCAGTATGCCATAGAAGAGGGTGCTTGGCCTGGTGAGCTGCCCCATCCCATGGGCAATGGTAAGTCAGGGACCCATTCCTTCCCTTAAAATTAAAAGGCTGGGTCCTGTGAAAAGTGTAAGAGGGAATGTTTGCTTACTGTGCAGTACTGTGGTTATTAATGGTTAGTGAGTTGCTTTAATTCAGCCAAAGAGATTTTTTACTTTCCATGCAGTTATTTTAGGGAAATACCCACTCACAAGAGAGTATATTAGACTGTCTCATAATGAACAAAATAGGATACTTTGTGTTTTAAAATAGGTGTTTTAGAAGAGGAAGAATTCAGTTCTAAATAGTTCAAGGAAAATAGACATCATTGGTTATTGCCACTAACTTATAATTTGTAAGAAAGAGTGCATAATTCATGCTGAAAATTACATATGTTGGCCTGACTGCTCTTTTATTTATTAATATTTGGGGAAATATTAGCTTTTAACAATATGCAGCCGGCTTTACGGGCTCTTGCCTATGTATACAGAGGCGGCGCTAAACCGAGGCTTCTCAGGAACTGACACAGACTCAAGTTAAAGTATAAAAGATAAATTGTTTACTAAAAATGTAATAAAAGATTTATAAACAATGTTACAATGTTACTCTATCATTCACACAGTTATACAGAACTAGGAAATTAGATAGAAATACAGAGACATTTGCATGAGCAGGATATTTGGTGGTTTCCGTCGAGGGTGATATTTACCTCTATATGAATCAGTGGAATCCGTCTGGAAAACGAAGGGGAGAAGTCTTTGGGAAGAGGACAAAGGATCATGGCTCTGAACCAGCAGAAAGCCACGTGGCAGACCCCAGTGGTACACCCAAGGGTCTGTGAGGGAGGATGGGAGATAAGGCAAGGAATAGTAGTGAACAGCTAGACTAACTTGTGACTCTTGGGGAGCAGCTTTTATTGGGAGGTGGTACCTGGGAGGACGGCATGATATGATGCCATCCCAAGAGAGCCTATAGATGGTCCGTTCTTTATCTCTAGCCACTAAGGGGGTGCTATAGGAGTGGTCAATATTCAGATCTACCTGATGGTCAGGACAGGATGTTGATGTCAGCTGTATCTGGCATCTGTCTTCTGGATCCCAGGAGTGCTGGGCATGGGAACCGATTCTCGGGAAGCATCCTGCTGTCTTCGCACCCAGGTGTGAAGTCCTTTGATGTAGCAAATGGAAATGAGGTCTTGCAGGAGGGGGCATAAGCCTGTGTACGTGCCTGGAGTGTATAACTGCATGGAATTGCTGATATAAGCCTGTAACTTCATTGCTTTGTGTGTGAGAATGTCTTTGTCCTCTGTGTTAACCTCCCGCCTGGAGGTGGCAACCTCAGAAAATGGTGCTCTGACCCTATAGTGTATGTGTCTGTTCCCATCTTCCCATTGGTTACCTAGTGCACTTTCATGTCTCACATAACTGGCATCATAGTTCATTCACTGCTCTCAGAAATCAGCTGTAAAGTCCATAAGAATGCTGTGCAGGTTTACACATACTTTTAGTATAGTTTTAAAATATTACTGCAGATCTAAAGTAGAGATTTGTTGTGAGCTCTTGAGTTACTATGTGTTTTGCCATAATTGGTGGTGGTGGGTACATTTCTCTTATGGCAAGAAATCTTGTGTTGTAGATTGATGGTTCAAGAAACATAGCAGGATACTTTGTTTCAAATGCTATATTTCAAAAGACGGTAAAATATTGTTTAGAAACAAAGAGATCCAGAAATAAATCTGTTTTAAAACTTCAAAATAGGGAGAAACAGACATCTAGTTCCCATCTCAATTTTAGATTGAGAATCGAATATGTTCAGTAGTTGGTTATTTATATGTCCCAGAAGAACCTATCTGAAATAGCATGGATTGAACTGAACCAACAGAAGCAGGAATTACTTTTCTATCCCTCAATTACAAAATGTGACTAAATCATTGTCAGTACTTGTTCTATATGAAATCTAAAATATTGCAGGAAAAAGGTCAGGCAGATACTTGTTATAATTTTTCCACTGAAGCTTAACCTAATAAAATGTGTGCTCTTAAATCACAGTTGTTGTGTAGATAATGGGAAATATTTAAAAGGAAGCATTTGATACCAGCTTTATAATACCCACTTTTATTACTCCAGACAATAAAGTATCTCACTAATGAGCAGATACTGACAGATTCCTTCTGTATCACTAGCTGAGGCTCTCTTTATTTTGTCTCTGGAGAAAGATCCACAGTAGAAGCCTTGAGCAGTAGATAAGTTTACTAGGCATTGCCTAGGACGCCAAAAGCAAGGAATGTTGGAAACATTGAAATCAACCACAACAATGAATGGGATTTTGTTCTCCTTGAGCAGCACATAGCTTTTCATAATTTTCAAATGCAGTGTATAAACTAGTATTCATACTTCAGAACTACTCCCTTAGACTTTAGTTTTAGTCAGTGTTTATTAAATGTGGATATAAGTCACGAGATGAGGACAGCTCTGCACAACAGCTCACATAGTAAGGTCACAGAAACAGTTCTAGTAAATAACTCAAATTTCAAGGGTAAAAATATTTTTGGATTGATACAGATACAGAAATTTATTATGGTTGTAGATCAGAATAAAACAAACATAAGCATAGCAATTATAAAAGTAAATAGAAAATGGTATTATAGTTATTTAAAATCATTATACAACTTAATAATACTATATCACCCTAGAGTAGAACAAATCAACTTGTTGCTATAAGTCTCTGACATATTCTATAGGCACCCACGAGAAATTTTGCACAATTAATAGTTATTTGAGAGAGAGTCCCTTTCAGGATACTCTGCATGGACAGTAGTTCAATCAAGTATAGGCTGGCCATTTTCATATTTCCACAGATTATTTGGAAAGCTGCTTTGTATAAATTTTGTAAATATTCAGAATCTTTATCATCTGCTATTGCAGAATAATTAAGTCTCCCATGTTGATCATGACATACGAGGCAAATTCACCCACTAAGTCACCATGGGACCCCCCATATTGATAGCATGGGTAGATAAATAAAAATTTGTGGAGGTAAATATTTAAAATAAATAAATGTTTTGGAACAATCTTACACTAGATTGTTCATTGCTCACATTAAAGAGGTATGATAAGCAAATGTCAAAATGAGCTGAATGTTTTCAAACCTGTTCTTACTTAATTATTTGGTAAATTAAATTTTGATCCATGAACTGTTCTACTTTAAAATTTCCAGAATAAAGCTGTTGCTCTTTTGAAAATAAACTTGTTTTGCACTATGAATGCAGCAGAATTGTTTGAAGAAGACACCAAAGTAATTTCCTCTCCTTTTTAAATTAGACCACTTAAAGTTCTTGAAAATGCTTCCATTGTCAAAATCCAGATATAGGTGCAGGTTTGTCCTTTATATAACCAGATGCTTGAAGTATGCAGTGTTGATTTTAGTGCACTAAATTACTGGTATGCTGTCAAAGCCAATTATATGTGCTGAAAATGAAGTACACGGCTTCCCTGTGTCATTACACTAGATTTGTTTTTGTTTTGGTAGCACTTTCTCGTTGTGAAAGAAGCCTTATGCAAAACTCAAAAACCACAGTTTTTAAAATGTTCACAGGTGAACAATATCCTTGAATGTTTGTCTGCTGAATTCCAGAGCAACCAGAAGGTCTTGGTTTTTAAGTGAAAAGCTCACTTAACCTGATTAAACTATTGGTTTAGATAATTAGTCATTTTCTAGGAATTTTTTTTTACTCTCAGTTTTGAGAACTATACTTGGAACTTGTGGCTTAGTGTAGAAATATAAACTTGCCCTTTACATATTATTCTAGAAGGACTCTGGAAGCATCTGCCATGTAACTCACATAGAAATTTACAAAGAAAACTATTCCTTTTGAGTGAGATTATGATGGATTTTTCTTAGCCTAAAACCAAAGTTGTTCCTACAGTGACTATATTGAATAATAATCACATTTCTGCTCAAGCCTTTAATATTTTCATATTAATGTTACTATTACTCTCTCATTAATGACTAAGAAATGGAATTGCAAGCCATTTCCGCCCTAGAATGCATTATGTGTCTACTGATTAGTGAGTTGTAGATTGGCATAGCCATATGTTGGAAAATTTGGGCTAGGAGCATGAAGCGAAGCAGGAGAGTGACTCATAAAATTCTGTGAAGACAGCAAGTTGTTCATTACAAACACATGTTTCAGGCAACCAAATAGACAATTGTATACATGACATCACTGGCTGGTCAATACAGATATCAAATAGGTTATAATTGGAAGCAGAAGATGGATAAGCTCTATTCTCTTTGATAAAACAAGACCAGGAGCTGCTTGTGGTACAGACCAAGAGTTGTTAATATGAAAAAATTAAAATAAAGCTAAAGATAAACACCAGAACATTCATAATGTCAATATACTATCTAAACAACATTCTGAAAGAGTTTAAAGACCATGTAAAGAGGAGACTTGCATTACTAAATTCAAGTGAATGTGAACCAAAAGAACTATAGGTTGAAACCAAATATATTATCAAGGAAGAATGCACAAAAAACTATTTCTGTAGCCAAAAGAAATGAAAAGCTTCAATGGGTGGGTGACTAATGAAATTCTTAAAACTGCTATAAATAATGGGAATCAAAAGTATAAGGTGACAGAAATAAAATCAGAAGTCTAAATTCAGGGTTCCAGTGACTGGCATGTAGAGACAAAGATAAGTATTATAATAGCCTTTGTAAAGAAATAGAAGAGAACAGTAAAAAAGCAAGAACAAGGGATTTGTTCCACAAGATCCAAAAAATCAGGGGGAGATTCAAAGAACAGTTAGGCATACTTAAAGAGTAACACAGAAATATATTAACTGAACAGGACATAATAAAGGTGGGAACAATACACTGAAAAACTGTACAGAAGAGATGAAAGGATTCCTTTGAAGAAGAATCTTTTGAAGAGGAACCTGCAAATTTAGAAAGGGAAGTGAAAGCTGCACTCAAAACAATTGGTAGAAACAAATCAGATATCAATAGGGATATCAATAGGGCTATTTCAAGCCACAGAAAGAGAGTCCATCAATATCTTAGTAAAAATATGCCAGCAAATATGGAAAACAAAACAATAGTCTACAGACTAGAAATGCTCAATCTGCATTCCAATTGTGAACAAAAGAGACATCAAAGACTACAGACACTATTGGACAATCACATGAATTTCTCACACGAGTGATGCTCAAATCTTACAACAAAGACTGTTACCAAATATGGAATGAGAAATGCCAGATGTTTGAACTGGATTCAGAAAAGGAAGAGATACTAGAGCTCATACTGCAATTTATGTTTGGTACTGGAGCATATGAGAGAATTTCTGAAGAAAATCATCCTGTGTTTTATAGATTATAGCAAAGGTTTTGACTGCATGGATCATGAAAAGCCATGGCTGGTTTTAAAATTTATTTATTTATTTGCATTTGTATTCCACCCTCCCCACGAGTGGGTTCAGAGTGGATCACATCATAAATAGATAAAAACATATACTAATATAACAATATTTAAAACAACTAGGTAATACAAATTAAAACAGCTGTGTATAAACACAAACACAATTTCAGCTGGAGTGGTTGAGTGTGCTGCAACCTGTACTCTGGGCAAGAGGCTACTGTTAGGACAGAATATGATGAAACAGAATGGTTTTCAATTGGCAATGGCACTTTATCTCCTGATTTGTTCAATCTATATGCAGCACATATTATAAGGAAAACTGGATGAGATTTAGACTAAAGTGGTGTGAAAATTGGTGGCAAAAACATTAACAATTTGAGATATGCAGATAATACCACATTACTGGCAGAAAACACTGACGTCTTTAAACAACTATGGATGAAGGTTAAAGGAGAAACTTACTTAAATGATGCTACATATTTTACCTATATGTTTTGAGTAGTGCCACGTTAGCATTTGAATAAACCAGCTAAACAATAATCTTAAAATCATTTTCTATTCGCTATAAAGTATGAAAACAATGCCCCAACAGCCGATGTAACCTCCGAATTCACTCCAGCTAAAATTAAAGCAGAAAGTGCCAAAGCAGGATTATAGCTGAACATCAAGAATCAAGAGTAATGACTGCTGAGGAATTACACAACTTTAAGGTTGATAATAAAGAAACTGAAACTGTTAAAAGTTTTTTTAAAAAAAAATTCCTTGGCTTCATCATCAGCCAAAAGGAAGACTGCAACCATGAAAGAAGGAGGCTGAGACTGGGATGGACAGCCACGAAGGAGTCAGATAAGATCCTTAAGTGTAAGGATGTGTTGCTGGTGACCAAGATCAAAATCATTCGTACTATAGTATTCCCCATTACTATATATGGGTGTGAAAGCTGGACAATGAAGAAAACCGACAGGAAGAAAGTTGATTCATTTGAAATGTTGTTTTGGAGGATAGTTTACAGATACTATGGACTGCCAAAAAGACAAATAGGTGGGTTCTAGATCAAATCAAGTCTGAACTCTCCCTAGAAGCTAAAATTACCAAACTGAGGCTACTGTACTTTGGTCACATTAAGAGAAGACAAGATTCACTGAAAAAGACAATAATGCTTAGAAATGTTGAAGATAGCAGGAAAAGAAGACCCAACATGAGGTGGATTGACTCAATAAAGGAAGCCATGGCCCTCAGTTTGCAAGACCTGAGCAAGGCTGTAATGATAGGAAGTTTTGGAGATATTTAATTCATAGGGTGGCTGTGTTGGAAGGGACTCGATGAAAATACACACACACACAGAGCCATTTAGTAATTTTCTTCTTGATTTTCTTCTTGAGAATGCAAGAAACCAAAAGGTAGAGCATATTGCTTTATTGCCCAACTTAAGTTCCAGCTAGACCAACATCTGCTTCAGTTTTCAAGTTAAGCAGAATTGTTCATCAAAAAAATTGGAAAGACACCAAATTTTCAGCTGTACAACATCAAAGATCAGTTACAGTTTTAAACAATTTAAATAAATTCAGCTTTGTTATTGGCCTGATCACAAAATGTTATACAGTTCAAACTGGGAATGCCAGCCTCCAAGTGGGACCTGGGGATCCCCTGAAATTACAGCTCATCTGTAGACTACAGAGATCAGTTTCCCTGGAGAAAATGGATATTTTGGATTGTGGTCTCTATGGCATTTTACACCGCAGAGGTTCCTGTCCTTTCCGTGTTCACGCCCAAATCTCCAGGAGTTTCCCAATCTGGATCTGGCAACCCCTACCCCCCACCCTCGGCCAGTGGACAGGAGGGACCTGGCAACTCTTGCTCAGACTCATTTTTATTATTTGCCAGAAACTGTATTGACCCCAACAGTCACAATGTACTGAGTTCTTTATTAAAATTTCTTGGGGGGTTTTGTGTTTAAAATATTATTCTTTTTATTTTTTCTTACTGAAGCTTATTTGTTTTTGTCACTTAACTCATTTTTATTTATTTCCCCTCCTTCTCTCTTCCTTACTGTGTCGCCTTGGGCAGCTTGTGCTGCCAGCTTAGAAGCGCACACTGGGGGCTAGGATTGCCTACCTCCAGGTGAGGTCTGGAGATTCCCCAGAATAACAACTGATTTCCTGATTACAGAGATCAGTTCCCCTGAATAAATGGCTGCTTTGGAGAGTGGACCAAGGTCCCCTGAAAACGTCAGGTACTACAATGCCAAGACCACAGCCATACAGCCCAGAAAATCTACAACAATCTATATATCTAATTCCCAAGTGGCCCCCTCTGTGTGGATATCTAAATCCATGTGGGGGGCACTTGGGGGGCAGGGAGATTCCCTGCTTCCCACATTTGCAGACCAAGAATTTCCCCATTTTGAAATCCCTAATAATTTGTTTAAGTTGAAAATACTGAAATGTAATTAGAGTCTAACAGCAAATGTAACCAGTGTCTCGATAACTGTTTTTTGTGCATGTGATTTACACTAAAATCAGCCAAAGAAGGAAGAGTTTAATACCTCACTAGCTTGGACAACTCTTCTGGGGAACAGGAGGGAATTTGAACTGGGAAGTGAATATGCCTAGAACTTTAGTAAACTGTGCTAAATGAAGTTCAGGCCAGATATACCATGTATTTTATGAGATTTTAGGTAATCCTGGGTTGATTTATGGTTGCAAGAGGAGCTCTTGAGTTTTGCATAGTTTGACCCCAGATCTAGAAAGAAATATTTTGGTTTTGGCTAACTTCCAGTTTGAACTTTGACTTTGTCTTGCTGAAAAATCAAAGCAACATTTGGGAAGGGAATTAAACCCCCCCCCCCCAAGTATGGGTGAAATGCAAATATTAATGGATAAGGTTTTTTGTTGGTTTTTTAACTGCTGTAATTATGATAATAGCTTCCTATTTTCTTTTCAACTTTTCTCTGTGGTGTATATTCAGATACACATACTCTTTAGCAAACAGTACCACAAAAGTTGAATGTATTTATTATCAGGAAACAGACTTTGCCTGCAGAATTAACTCTGGAGGCTCTAGGGCTGCCAAGTCCCCCGGTAGAGCGGGGGAAACACCGATTTTTAAAGCTTTCCCCCGCTTTTCCAAAATTGGCCACCGGGGGGACAAAATGGCTGCCAGCAGGGGAACCTCGGAGCCTGCCCTGGCCAGCCTCTTGAACTTCTTAAAAGGGAAATTTCCCCTTTAAGAGCTGAGCCAGCAAGAGAGCCCCGCCCAGAGATTAAGGAGGGACTAAGCTCTTTCTACTGCGTGCAAGGTTGCTGCTGAGTAAACTGCTGGGATAAGCTGGGGTCTGCGAGCTCTTTTCCTTCTCTGTCTCTCCCCCTCCCCCTCCCCCTCTTTCTTTTTTCTGTCTGTCTGTCCACTGTGGTTTTGTCAAAGGAATAAACTGTCACTTCCAAAGAGGTAAACATCACAAGGAGAGGTTGCCTGTAGAAGGTCTGGGAGTGGGATTGTTTAAAATGTCTTGTCGTGGCTGTTTGGGTCCCCCCAATCCTCATTTCCCTTCTGCAAATAAAAGTTGGGATTCCTCATTTTTATGCCAATTTTCTGTTTCTTTCAACCGTGTCCCCCCCTCCGGCAGTAAAAATCTGCATTTTTAAAAGCATTTGTACATCAAGTAACCGGTATTTTAAATTAGGGATGGATCCAACTAGCTTTTCTGCTGGCGAAAAGGGGAGGACAAAGGTCCTCTTTAGCCACCAAAAAGCCTATGCTGGGGGGGGGGAGAAGTTATGGGACTTACATGGACAACAGCTGGGTGAAACAAGGGCCAGAAATAAAGCCTGGGAATTGGGCAAGAGTAAGTGAAAAAGCTGTCTGTCTGTCTCTCTCTCTCTCTCTGTCCCCATCCAGCAGAGGTCTATCAGTGGCTATTATTAGCCACAAGGTCTAAATGGAACCCTTTGTCTGGGGCAGTGATGCTCTGCATTCTTGGTGCTTGGGGGGCAACAGTGGGAGGGCTTCTGGAGTTCTGGCCCCACTGCTGGACCTCCTGAGGGCACCTGGTATTTTTGGCCACTGTTGTGACACAGAGTGTTGTACTGGATGGGCTGTACTGGATGGGCCGATCCACTGTGGCTTCTCTCCTGTTCTTATGATATGAAAATCATATTTAGCACTTGTGTAGCACTTAGGGCTTCATATTCTGCCGAGATGAGGAAGGATTCAGTAGGGCCATTGCTCAGTGATAGAGCATCTGCTTGACATGCAGGAGGTATCAGCCTCTTCAGCTAAAAAAGGATCAGGTAATAGGTGACATTAAAGATCTCAGCCTGAGACCCTGGAGAGCCACTACCAGTCTGAGTAGTCAGTACTGACCTTGATGGACCAATGGCCTGATTCAGTATTAGGAAACTTCATGAGTTCATGTGGAAGCATGTGGAAGCAACATCACAGGATGTGACATCACAAAATGATGTCACTTCCTTTCTCCTGGCTCCACCCCCAAAGTCTCCTGGCTCCACCCCCAAAGTCCCCAGATATTTCCCAAGTTGGACTTGGCAGCCCTAGGAGGCTCTTCATCTGCAAAGTTAGATGGGGCTTATTTTTATATATAGTTAGTGTAGAGTTCATTGGTAAAGCCAGAATTATACAATATTTCAAAGAAGTTGAAGGGAAACTTTTTTGGAGTTTCTCATGTCTTGTATGCAGTTGCTGCTGATATGAATTGTTCAAAACAGGCTTGGAATGGCACCACTGGGGGAAGAAGGCCTCCTGCCTCCCCAAACAGTTTTCTTATGTGAAAACTGTGCTGGGGGAGTTATTTCCCCTATTTTGCTGCTCCTCAGTGTTTAGAGTTTTAGACTAGGACCTTGAATTCCCATTCTGCTGTGGAAACCCACTGGGTGACTTCAGGCCAGTTTCACATTCTCAGCCTAATTTACCCCACAGGCATGGGAAATGGCCATTGAGAGCACCTGGATGCCTCCTGGTGGGCCGATGTCCTCCCGCAAGTGTGCCGGCCAGCCTTTTGACAGAAGGGCTCAGCACAACCCACTCAAGCTGTGCGCTTAGTGGGAGAGGTGCCACTCAACCAACCTGAGGTGAAGCTGAACAGATAGAGCCTGGACCACTCAACCACACACAAGAGGTGAAGGGGGGGGTAATGCCTGGCTCAGCCTGCTTGAAGCAATGCAAACAGTGGAACCTGGCCTGGCCAATGAGCCAGACACTGGTGCCCAGCCCTGTGTAGCCCTATGCAAGGCAAAATAGATGGGAGTACCCGGGCCAATCCCTGCATGAGGTGAGGCAGTTGATGGTGCCTGGCCCAGCTGAGTCCCACACAAAGTTTGCAGACAACTGTGCCTGTCCCAGGCCCCCCCCCCACATGAGGCAAGGCAGAAGGCAGTGCTCAGCCCAGCCCCAGTCAAGGCAAGGCAGAGAAAAGAGTCTGGCCAAGCCCCACAGGAGGTGAAGCAAGGCAGAGGGCATCACTCACATAAGGCAGGCAGATGATGCCACCCCGTCAATCCCTGTGTGAGGCACCTGGCCCAACCAACCCCCACACAAGGCAAAGGAGATTACCATGTGAGGGAAGGCAGACAGCAGAGCCTGGACCAGCTGAACCCAGCACAAGGCCCATGGTTTTCCTGGGTAGAGGGTGCCAGGGTTAGGGAAAGATGCAATACTGAGGGTGGGGAGGAGATAAAGGTAGGTCGCTTGGCAGATGGGAAGGAGAGGAGCCAGGAAAGGGGGAGGATCTATGGGTCTTTCAAGGAAGGGAAAAAAAGAAATAGTGGTGGAGAGGGAAATAAGATTTACCCTGCAAGTCCTTGCAGCTTCCGAGTTGTTTGTTCTAATTGGGAATGTTTATGAAATGTGTTTTCATCTAAATTTCTCTGTATATCTGAGGGTTCCACATTACATTATCTTGGTGTGAAGCAGTACGGATGCAATAGCAATCTGCCTTCTTCATTCTAGATTTCCAGATTTTGTTCAGTCTACTGTGCATATGCATTCAATCACACTTTGCATGCCTGGACACACACATACACATACACATACATGTGCCTATCTAAAATGTCCTTGTTATCTGTTTATAGGTATTGAGAATGGTTAGTTTAATTTTACTTCTGTAAACAAAAATAGTTATAAATGTACAAACTAAAGCCAAAAGCATGAGACTGAACTATTGCACAGATAAGTATGATTTTTTTAAAAAAATATATTTTTATATAGTATTGATATAGCAGGGCTTTTTGCTTCATATATAACATTGGAATTAGTGTGAGATTCTGCCTTAAAACATAAAATAACCAAGGGTTAGTCACTTGGAAGCATGGATCTCTAATACTTGTTATGCACTATATATCACAGTCTAGTAATACCCCCCCCCCCCGTTATTTTTATTGGAGGCATACTTAATGCATGATTTACAGTCTTTGATCCAAGATAATATATCACCCAAGGAATAATTCTCAATATGCAACTGCACAGGACACCTTGATACCACTGCATGAGACACGCATCCCACCAGGAGTATCACTTATGTGAGAAAAAAAAAACTATCTTAAAAACTAACAATACATATTTCAATTTGGGCTTTTTGTGAGTCACAGCTCACTTCAGATCAATTGAAATAAGTGGAGTTCACAAAAGAGCTATTAGTTGATGTGTTAAATTTAGTAGATGATACACAAAAAACAAGTATGTATTTTAAGCTTTTAAAAGTCAGTAAACTGTTGTGGCTTTTGTTGTTACAGAGCCATAGCCATGGATCCATTTTTAAAATAGATTTATGTATATATAAATTTTTGCCTGCTGTTGGCATTAGATGAATCCCGGTTATGCCATGTCTGCCAAACAGATAGTTTTTGTTTGTTTTTTAAATAACAGTTTTGTGGAAGAGTGATCAAGCAGGTTTAAGTTATAGAGACATTTTAACTGCAATCTTAGCCTACTCCTGTAGGGCAGGGCACCTAATTTTAGGTGTTGCTTTGCAATATATTCTATGTCACCTAGCTGAGGACAATGCCAGGAAACCACACACAATAGGATAAATTTTAATGATTTTTTTGGGTCAAAGTTACAGTTTTAACTGTCCATGGAGACATTGGCTGCAGCACTCCCCTTCTTGGATGGGTACTCAAGATTGTTGTGATCAACTTGTTTATATGGAATGGATCCTAAAAGCAGAGCTTAGTTACTTGAAGGGAAACTTGCCCCCCCCTGAAGCAATCTTCTGTGCCACCCCAATTGTGTCCTTGGGTATTAGTGGACCTCTGCATACCCTGGGGGATGAAGTGAGAATATGAATTAGGTGAAATGGACAAAACTCAACCCCCCTTCCATAGGCAGTCCTAAGCAGACAAGGAGGTTAGAATCTAGTCCTGTGCCTGGCATATGCACCCTGATACCAGAAAGGATAATACAAGAAAGGATTGATTCTGTGGGTTACAATGTAATGCTTCTATTTTTGTTCTTTTTTTTTCTCTTTACATATATCTATAGAACTGGTGTTGACTGCACCAGAAAAGTTGAATTCAAAGCTGAAAAGCTTTCTTTCTAGGGTTATCTTGGACTTGGTTTTGCCGCACACTTCTTATAAGCCACTGCGAGGCAAAGCTCCCCTGGCCTCCCCTCAAGGGTTAATAATAATAACAGGCCTAGTTCATTCTGCAGGTGTTACTCATTGGTTCCTCAGCCTATACAGTTCTTATCATCTTCAAGGCCAGCAGTGAAGGTGGCCTGATTAGCTTTTCATGAGAACTTGCTGCCTGTGGGATGGGGGGAAGGAGAGCCAGGGATGAAGAGGTAATCTTCTAGAGGCTTCTCCAGAGAATGTGTTCCAACTGGATGTCATCTTCACCTGATGTTGTTAGGCTAAGGCCTAGAGGAAGAAAGACTAGCTGAGATCCTGATAAAGGCCTGAACTATGACCTGCTTGAATTGCAATTGCTAGCAACAAAGAGAAACCTTTGAAATTTAAGGTTTGTATCCTCTAATGCAATTCTTAAAAGTGTTAGACAGTTGAGCTAGCTTCTTTATTTTCTTGTTGCATGGTTTTAGAGTAATATGTTGGCTGTTTAATGAACTTTTCTAAATAATTGATTTGAAATAAACTTTATAAACCATTTTAAAATAACCAAAGGTACTTGTGGGCAACTGCCCTGGGGACCCACAGGGTTCAGGGTTGAGCTCCTTGACAGCTACTATCTCTCAGTCTTTGTTTCCCATCAGTAAAATGTGAATGTGACTTCATTGATCTGTTAGGGAATGAAAGAATTAAAGAGTTTTTAAACTCTTTTTATTCTAAAGATGTTTTTGTTGATGCTTAAAGGAAACCTCCCACATTGACCTTTCCCAGTGTAGCTTTCATAGGATTTGTAGGAATCAAAAATCCTTTCTAGATATCTTCAGGCCATCATAGAAGTATTTTAAATATCAAAATAGATGCATGTTACATATCTGAGAGCGTTTTGAGGAAGTAGAGAAACTGTATATTTCAGTCTAATGATCAGGAGCCAAGGGAATACTTAGGATGAATGCTTGCAATATAATTAACAGTAGCTATAATATGTGTGTTAAGTGCCATTTAGTCGCATCTGACTTCTAACAATCACTGTTTAACTTTTACTGTGAGCGTCATATGAACAATCTCTACAAATGCAGAAAAAGCCCTAATAGACAAAATGAGGAACAAAATATTTTGACTGCAAAATTCTGTTTGAATTTTCAACTACTGTTGTTGCTGTTAGTAAACTGACATTACAAACATCAAGACAGTGATACAGCAGCTAAGAACTGGAGCAGAGAAGAATCTAAGGTCAGGAGAGCAGCACTAGAAACATCTGGCAATATCAGCAGACCATATTGCTTTGGTAGCTGCAAGTTTTGCTTCACAAAATATCTCCAGAGACAAACAAAACCCTCATTCTCTAATACTAATTACCATCTGTCACCTAAAAGTCTATTTGGAAAATGGTGGACTGGTCATCTTTGTATTTGCATATTTTCCTGACCTGATTTTGAGAATCTTCTGCACTGAATAGCAACACATTCTCCCACAACTCTCTTTTTCCTACCCCCATCCTTTAGCTTGCTTTGAGGCACTGAAATATTTTACGGCCGACAGTGGGAGAATTTAGATTCAGGACAACTCTCAAGGGCAGTTTGTCTAGCAAACAAATGAAGAAAGCATGTAACATAGATTTACAGCTCAGAGGAAGTCTATAAAGATTGACTATAAGTTGAGTATAGGAAAACAGATGCAGGTCTATATGCAAAAAGGAAATGTGTTTTCATTGAAAAGTAATTTCAGAAGTGCTGAGAACCCATGAATCCCATTGAAGCCAACGGGTGACAGAAGTGCTCAGCAACATTGAATATCAGCCTACTTCATTTTTATTAAGTGCCAGGACTTAAATACATTTGACCTCAGTCTGAACAATATTGCGTTATTTCCACCTATTACTGAAAAAATGGTATAGGATGCACTCATCGGTAGCACAAAGGAACCTAGTTAAGACCCCTGCCTTGGCATATTGCTTAACATTTATTGCAGTTACAATACTGTGTGAAGATTTATACCTGTGTGTGAACTCTGAAAATTTCCTTTATTCTTGTTTAGTTCACTTTATCTCTCAGTTCATCTCAGGATGAGTGTTGGCCATTTTGTAACTTATCCACTAGCAGGCCCTTGTCCCTCCTAAAACTGGTCCATTTATCCTTTTAGCAAAGGAGAAATAAAATGTGAATAGGAAAGCTTCCAAATTCTTTACCTTCTTATGCCGTTATATATTTGCAAGTGGTTGTCTTCACAAGCTGACTTAAGGGTTCCAGAACATGGTGAATACTCCATAAGTGAATACTCCATATTTAACCCTAATCATTTACAATAAAATTCAGATGGAAACACATGCTTTATTTTTACATTTGTACTTTGCTACCAAATTTGATTGACTGCTACACAGAACACTACATTCTCTGATTCTGCAGGTAGGTCAAGTTTTCTCCATGGTTCTGATGTTTTCATAAGCAACTTTCTCATGCCCTAGGAACACAATATTCCTTCTGCTGAAGGTATTCCTTAGTGATTTTATGTTAATAATTTTTTCCAGACTCGCCTTTCTTTCAGATTTGCAAAATATCTGTCACAACGATGAACATTCTGTCGCCATGCAGTAAAGAGGGTTTGTGTGTGTGTTATCAATCTCTGTACTCCGAACAACCCCCCCCCCCACATTGAGTATATATGGGTCCCTGTTGATGGGGCAAGGCATCAGAGATGGGTTTTGCCCTCACTGTTTCATTGGTTGGGATCCAAAGAGGAATCCAAAGAATGCCTTGTGTAACCCAAAGGCACTTATCATTCAGATTTTCACTGCTTTACCAATCTCACTAATTCCATGGGCTGTTCAGGGGGGTGGGGGTTCACCAACCATCAGGAGCACCTCTCAGGGAAGACTCTGCTGGAAGTTCTCTTTATCTTGTCCATTATCTCTATATGCATAATTTTAGCAATATGAATGTAGGACAGTCATTCATGTTTACAGGAGAAAGTAAACAAAGATTCAGATATATGCTATGGGATGTGTCTAGTTAAATCTCACCCAAGTTTCCCTGTATCTGGAGGTTGTGTTTGTTTTCAGCTATACTCTCTTGTAGTCTGTTTTTACTCTATAGAACATGTTTTTACTCTATAGTGAGATGATTTTCACATTCATCTAGAAATGTTGTGGTCATTCAGAATTTTAATATAAATGATTTCCCTTCCCTCTCCTATTTTGAACTCAACAGGAAAACCCTTTTATTATTTATTTTATTTTATTTTTTTGCTAGACTTGTATTCCACCCTCCCAGAGTGTAGGCTCAGGGCAGATACCAATATATATGTCTACAATAATGCAGATTTGCAGTTAAACCAATTCATAATTTATAATTAAGATCTGCAATTAAAGTAGATTTACAATAAAACAAATAAAACACATTATAACAATCCAATTCAAAATCAGTAAGATCACCATAAATTAAAACAATAATATTGTGGTCCCACCCAGCTTCTGGGAACTGCGGTCACTGGAGGGGAGGCCAGATCGAATGGATGCCTGCTGCCTCAGCTAAAGGCCTGGCAGAAGAGCTCCATTTTGCAGGCCCTGCAGAACTGTAACAGGTCCCACAGGGCCCTGATCTCATATGGTAGCTCATTTCACCAGGCAAGGGCCAGGGCCAAAATAGCCGTGGCTGTGGCAAGTCGGACATTCCTAGGGCCAGGGACTACCAGGAGATGTTGGTTCGTAGAATATAATATTCTATGGGGCTCATATGAGTAGAAGCAGTCTCAAAGATATGCAGGCCCCTGGCCATATACGGCTTTAAAGGTAAGCACCAACACACTGAAATGGATCTGGAATTCAATAGGCAGCCAGTGCAGGTCTCACAGCATTGGGAGGATATGTACCCGCACAGGCAGCGATATCGGCACCCGTGCCACTGCCTTCTGCACTAGCTGTAACTTCCAGAGCACAGACAAGGGAAGCCCCATGCAGAGAGAATTACAGTAATCCAATCTAGAAGTGACTGTTGCATGGGTCACTGCAGCCAGATTGCAGGGACTGACGTATGGGGCCAGCTGCCTGATCTGCTTCAGATGAAAAAAGGCAAACCTGGCAGTGGTGGTGACCTGAGCCTCCATAGGCAATGAGGTATCCAGGAACACCCCTAGGCTCTTTACCTTTGGTGCTGGCACCAATGAAGGCTGGGAGCCTAATACCCAATCCCAGTCCCCCATGACCCAGGTGCAGGACCTCCATCTTTGATGAATTCAATTTCATCCAGCCATGGGTTGTAATGCCCTGTTCAGGGGCAGAGTCTGGGCAGCCGTCCATGAGTAGGGTTTGGGAACTTGGTAAAACCTTTGGATTGGGAGAACTGAGTTGTAGGCCTAGGCAGCTTTCTTCAAAATGCTGCTGTTTCCTTACTTCTTGGCATTCCAACATGGACCTTTATTATCTTCACATAAGGAAACATCTCTGCATTTGAGACTCAGCTTCAGACCGTCTTCTTTTGCTTTCACCAGTCCTTTGTATTTTCAGGAATCATATTTTTATTAACATGAAGTGTCATGTGATATTTTAATCATTGCCATTTTTATTTTTTTTACTTCCTAAAAGACACCCTTGAATTTAGCAAATACAGTCTATTTTATTGCAGTGCATTTGTGGAATCTCAGACTATGCTGAACATTTTCCTCTTGAATTATTTTCTTTGCTTTTCTTTCCAGTTACTTTTATTTATTTTCTTTTTTCAATGGTGATTTTCATAAAGTGTTTGTGATATGAGTGGCACTGTGATGGCAGCAGAACATGCAACTAACTTCACAAAACACTCCCAGCAGAATTTTTATTTCCCTATCACCTGTTCTTTGCTTCTTGGATCTACATTTCCTTGTGCTGTATTGCTGTTACATTTCTCAAATGGAACAAGGTCAGTTTGGGTCAATGTTTCATTGGTAAGCCTGTCCAGAGTTATCCAGGGATACTATGGAGAAGCAGTGATGATGTTTTGGACAGTAGGCTTTGAATTACAGGAGGTGCTATCTTTCAGAGGTGATATAAAGACCACATGTGATCATTTACAATTTCTTGGTCCTTTCCTTTGCAGTAAGAATGTTAATCCCAGTGCCCTGGACTAATTCCAGTTTCTGTAATTGCTGTACATTCTACCTTCTACAATTCCCACTTCAGTGTAAATTTGATACAGTCTAATTCTTCTCTTCCTGGCTTAAACATTTGTGGTAGGTTGGTATGTATGGCAAAACAGCTGGTGATTTTGCCCAGAATTAGCTGCATTTCAATAGCACGATGAGTAATATTTATCAGATATGGGTCATGTGGTGTTGAAGCAAAAGGCTCAATTGTGGTATGTATTCAAAAGCCAGGGAAATCCCCCAGGTTATACTATGTATTGGTTGGAGGGGGTGGGTGGAGAACAAAACCAATATGCACAGTCTGTTTTGTATATTAGGTTGATGAAACTGATATTGCTGGTGTTATTCGTGTTCATTTACTCTCTGTTACAGAATGTAGACGAATATGACTTATCTCTTTTCTTTAGCTACTTCTTTTATTTCTGAAGTTGAGGATATGAGTGAAGATGACTGAGGCCCTCATCCTTGGGTCTTTACCCTGCTGAATAAGGACAGAGTTTGATCCAATCAACAGGCTTCTTTTTTGGGAATATTCATCTCAGATGATACCTTGGAAGCAAAGTAGTGAGAACGTTATTAGCAGTTACATGAAATTGTTCTAGGGCTGCCAGGTCTCCCAGGGGAGCAGGGGTTTGCCTGCTCAAAGAGTCCCCGACCAATGCTCCTTCTAAGCTGTGGAGTCTTGTGAGCAAAAATTCTACTTTGTGAGCTACTGGCATTAAAGTTGTGAGCGAGTGATTTGGCTACTGCTTAAATTAGTTTGCTCTGGAGCCATCCTTCCTGAGCTAAGACAAAAATGTATGAGCTGGAAGCTAACTCTAAATTTCTGGTTTCTACGGATATAGAAACTACTATATACCAATACCATCTACAGATATGGTTTAAAAGCCAGCTACAGCACAGTGACCTGACCACCAAGATTTCCCATGCTGATATTTCCCACAAGCCTGGATGTTAGGCCTTTACTGGCTTATGGATAAGCTCCTTTATATAAAACATTCACTAACCCAAGAAACATGAACCACCTAATAGAGACATTAGCCCTGATATTAGGACCTGCAGTGATCCCAGATGTCAATTCTATCCTCACTCACTAAGGAACCTACCTATTATTGAACTGTTATAGAATTTCAGCAATACTATCAGGAGGAGCTCATTCACTTGCTCATTCTCCAACATGGTATATGCAGTCCTCTGCCAACAGTGTCCTCCTATTGTCTACCTAAGACAAACAAGTAGATCTCTACAGAAAGGAAGAGCTAGGTACAAATTTGCCTTAAAATTTGCCTAGTCTACCAGGACACTCCATTGCTGATCTAAGTTACAATTCTTCAGCAGAAAGACTTGAGAGGGATGGTCCATTGTTACTTGTAAATAGTTGCTTCTGATTGCAAGCTGACGGCAAGCTGGAACCAAGCCCCCCACCCCAGCCTGGTGAGTCTGGATTCTCTTCCAGGAAAGATTTTAGTTTCTTAGGTACTAGATGAGTTTTAGTGGTAAGCTTTAGGTGACAACCAGAAGTGTCTTGTTCTCCCCCCCCCCCTTCTGGGCCTATCCTGTAGGAAGTGATTCTTGGAGGTTTCCCTTGAGATTCCTTGCAGATTCCCCAATTTACAAGGACAGTTTTAAACACTTGTAATTGGCTGTGCTGAATAAGGACTTATGACATTGCAGAGCTTTCCATTTTAAAAATATGGTAGCATTTGCTAATGGATCACGCCCACTTGACCTACCAGTGCTTTAGGTAAAACTATGCATTAAAAAAAATCTTCTAGCTTTAGGCCTTTTCATGTGGACTTTAACTTTAAGTTGCTGTTTGTAAGGTCATTGCAATGCTATTTCATTTCTGTTAATTTTATAGAAATCTTAATCTCAATATAATGTTTTTTACTTAAATATATTTTATTTTTCTCACTTTAGGTATGTTTGTTCCTTTGTTATTCAGAAGCTGGAATTATGCTTTGTTCCCTCTAAGCTGAGTTAGGCCGAGGACATACTGGAGTTCTGCTGCGCCTCTGCGGGAATTGCCCTTGCCACGTGGTGTTTGCACGCCGCCGCAAGGAAGCCGCCCACAGCGTCCAGACTGCGAGCGGCTTCCGCCAGCGGCGTCCAAACACCACGTGGCTCCCTCGCTCGGCGCACGTTCACACCCGCCGGAAGTGGGTGGAATGCGCGCCACAGCAGCAGGGACACCACTTTGAAGTGGTGCCTGGCTGCTGCGGGAGGAGCGTGGCGCCGGACGCGTTGCGTCTGGGCTGCCTCCTCCGGGCAGATGCGGCAGTCTGAACAGCCGCTCTGCCTCCGCTTTTAAAGCGGAGGCAGAGCAGGGTAGACTGCCAGTCTGTCCTCGGCCTTAGTATGTTCTAGCTCACAGTTTTTTTAGCCTCCAGCTCACACATTTTTGTCTTAGCTCAGGAAGGCTGGCTCCAGAGCAAACTAATTTAAGTAGTAGCCAAATCACTTGCTCACAACTTTAATGCCAGTAGCTCACAAAGTAGATTTTTTGCTCACAAGACTCCACAGCTTAGAGGGAGCATTGGCTTTACCTACTATAAACTACAGTTATTTTTAAATTAGCTTCAGTCTAAATGTCTCCATATTTAGCTTGACCTTTCATGAGCCAAATGATTTGGGAACTTAAGCCATTAAAATTTTACCTTCCCCCTTTATTATACCAAGGCATTTAGTGAAGATTTCTGACAAATCAAATGTATGTTGATTTTTATAATAGCTTAAGAACTGGTCTAACATCCATTGGTCAGATGCCTCAGAGAATCTGACATACGTGGCATGAAGGTAATAGCTTTCCATGGTTGGGTGTCATCAGCATCTGGGTACACAGAACAGTCTCTAGATCTGTGTACAGTAAAGTATATTGCTAATCTGACCTTTCTGTTATGGAAGTGCAGCACATTATACTTAAAAGTTATGGGGATTAAGGTTTCCCTTTTACAGATGAGAGGCTGAGTCAGAAAAAAACTGAAGCTTTGATTTGTTCTTTAATGTCTTTGTGAAAGCCATCTGAGTAAACAGATGAAGATGGCTATTTTCCCACAATTAATTTGCGTAATCTTACCTAAGGTATTTTAGCAGGACTAGCCACTGGAAGGCAGTATTTGGAGTTGGATTTGGAATTGGGAGTAAGCAGTGAAGTGGCTAAATTTGCAGATGACACAAAGTTGTTCAGGGTGGTGAGAACCAGAGAGGATTGTGAGGCACTCCAAAGGGATCTGTCAAGGATGGGCAAGTGGGCGTCAACGTGGCAAATGGGGTTCAGTGTGGCCAAGTGCAAAGTGATGCACATTGGAGCCAAAAATCCCAACTATAAATACTCATTGATGGGGTCCAAACTGGTGGAGACTGACCAAGAGAGAGATCTTGGAGTTGTAGTAGCTAACTCAATGAAAATGTTGAGACAATGTGCGACTGCGATGAAAAAGGCCAATGCTATGCTGAGGGTTATTAGGAAGGGAACTGAAAACAAATCAGCCAGTATCATAATGCCCCTGTATACATTGATGGTGCGACCTCATTTGGAGTACTGTGTACAGTTTTGGTCACCACACCTCAAAAAAGATATAGCATTGGAAAAAGTGCAGAAAAGGGCAACTAGAATGTTAAAAGGATTGGAACACTGAAGCGCTCAGAGCTCTTTAGCTTGGAGAAATGATGGCTGAGGGGTGACATGATTGAGGTTTATAAGATTATGCATGGGATAGAGCAGGTAGAGAAAGAAGTATTTTTCTCCCTTTCTCACAATATAAGAACTCGTGGGCACTCAATTAAATTGCTGAGCAGTCAGGTTAGAACAGATAAAAGGAAGTACTTCTTCACCCAAAGACTGATTAACACATGGAATTCACTGCTACAGAAGGTGGTGGTGGCTACAAGCATGGACGGCTTCAAGAGGGAATTAGATAAACACAAGAGGTAGAAACCCACGATACTTGCGGGAGGAGGATTTCTAAAGGCTGCAGACCAGGTAAGTCCTCTTCCCCCCACCCCCCGCAGCGATTCCCCCCCACCCCGCTCCAATATAGTCTACCAGGTCTACCAATATAGTGGACTGGGGTGGGTAGACCTGTTCTCCAGAGGCTAGGTCTACCAATAGAGTGGAAAGGGGTGGGTAGACCTGGCCTCCAGAGAACAGGTCTACCCAGCCCTTTCCGCAAGTCAAGTCAAGTTTATTAGTACAGTCAAACGACCAGCAGCCCTTTCCACTATATTGGTAGACCTGGCCTCCACAGGACAGGCCTACCAATAGAGTGGCAAGGGCTCGGTAGACCTGGCCTCCGGAGGTCTGCCCGCCGATTTCTCTCCCCCCAATCCTCTGTTGTCCCGGCAAGGCCCACATGCCTCAGAGGCGCGGGGCCCACCGATCTCTCTCCCCCTGCCAGCTCTTCCCCCACCCCTGCCAGTGAGGGTGAAGCCCAGTGGCTTCCAGCAGTGGGCCTCGCTAGCTCTTCCCCCTGCCAGCTCTTCCCCCCCACCAGCTCTTCCCCCCACCCCCCACCCACCCACCAGTGACAGGGAGGCCAGGCGGCTTCTAGCCGCAGGCTTTGCCAGCTCTCCCCCCCCCCCCACCAGTGATGGTGAGGCCTGGTGGCTTCTAGCTGCAGATCTTGCCAGCTCTTTCCCCCACCAGCTCTTCCCCCGCCCCCCCCCCGTGACGGTGAGGCCCACATGGGTTCCAGTCACAAGGCCCCCAGCTTTCCCTCCCCCAGTGATGGTGCAGCCCAGCAAGGGATTCTCCACCACCCACTGTTGCCACCGCCAGCAGCAGCAGCAGCAGCAGATCCTCGAGGTAAGTGTAGTCCCTGCGCATGCACAGGGAACACTTTTTTACTTTGGGGGGATTTAAATATTCCCCCAAAAGTTTATTTTACTTTTTAGATTTTTCTGCACATGGGGGGAGTCCCCCAAGTGTGCAGAAAAATATCCCTGCCCCCCAAGTGCCCCCCCGCATGGATTTAGCTATCCACATGGGGGTGGCCACTTGGGAATTAGATATATAGATATGGAGCAGAGGTCCATCAGTGGCTATTAGCCACAAGGTATAGATAGGAACTTTCAGTCTGGGGCAAGTGATGCACTGTATTCTTGGTGCTGGGGGGGGGGGAAGTGGGAGGGCTTCTAGTGTCCTTGGCCCCACTGCTGGACCTCCTGATGGTACCTGGTATTTTTGGCCACTGTGTGACAGAGTGTTGGACTGGATGGGCCATTGGCCTGATCCAGCATTGCTTCTCTTACGTTCTTATGTTCAATATCTGACAGAAGGCCACTACCAATCTTTGTCTAGTTGTTGTGGAATAGCTTTAACTTATGGCTCGTTCCTTTTCTCTGAGCAATGTCAGCAGTGGTGACTGGATTATACTACCCAAAAGAATTGAGCGTTTCTCACCCTTCTGTTGGTGATCACAGCTGCTTGTGATGGTATCAAGGGCCAACTTTTTCTTTCTTGACAAGAAGGAAGGTTGCTGCAGCTAGTGCTGTCTGCTGTTCACCTGCTGCCTGAATGAGCTGCCACCATTGAGGGATAGAGTAGTAGGCAAGTAATCTCTAGTGCTGTTCTGAATGATGGAATTGAGTCAATCTCTCTCCTATTTTTTGCCATCAAGTCAAGCTGACTTTTGGCAACCCCTAGTGGGGCTTCAAGGCATGGGACGTTCAGAGGTATTCCTTAGAGGTCTCCCATCTAAGTACTAGTGACAGCTGACCCTGCTTAGCTTCTGAGATCTGACGATATTGGGCTTGCCTGGGCTGTCTAGGCCAGGGCTGAGTCAATCTCTTTGAAAGCATACCTGTAGTGCCTGTGTCCTGGTAAGATCCACTAGACAGGATCTGAGGATCTGCTTCTCTGACTCCAGCTCAGGGTTACATATGTGTGATTTGGTGAGCTACTGCACTTGTGTAACATTTCATAGACTCAGGATGTAAAAGCATTTAATTTGTTCCTAGCCCTAATATGCTTTCCAGCATTATACATGCACTAGCTTGAATGAATTATTCTCAAGAATGCCAATGTATATATTCTTACCCACATTTTCTTTGGCATTCACCATTTAGTATGCCCTCTGTTTTTTTTTATTAGAAAATAAAATAAGTTTTCTAACAGCATGTGATCATGCTACATTCTGCATTGTATGAGTGTTTGTTTATGGAAAGTGTCAAGACGTTATTTAGGGTAGTGTGGAATGGTCTTCATCATCATGATAGTTAAAGACCCACTGGGATTTGATACCTACCAGTCTTCAGTAACATTAGAGCAGACAGGTGGTAGTGGGTTGAGAAAAATACAGATCTAGCCTCAAGCAGATACTAGGGTCATGCAGCTGTTTCATGTGTTCTGACAAGATGACTTACTGAAAATCAAATAATGATTTTATGCCAATATTTCTTTACCTGCACATAAAACCAGTTGTCCTTTTCTTTATAAAAACATGATAATTCAAAAGGCATTAAAATGTACAGTTTCTCACACAGAATTTATAACTAGCTGTAGGGTAATCCATGTGAAATGGATTAAGGTTTCACTTTATCAGCCAATTAAAACTTTAAATGTTTTTACAATACATCTTACAATTTTTGAAGCTGGATTTGAGTCTGAATATAAAAAGAACATACCCAGTGTTTATTATTGGAATATTTTTGGAATATTATTGGAATATTATTGGAATATTTACAGACTCATGTCAAGTGACATTCACAGGGCAATTGATATTTAGCATGTTAAACAGTAGCTTAAGGTGCTACAGGAGCTATAAGATAGGGCTGTTTTTGTTATGGTGGTACACTGAAGAAGAAGAGATTGGATTCATATCCCACCCTTCACTTTGAGTCTCAGAGCGGCTTACAAACTCCTTTCCCTTCCCCTCCCCACAACAGACACCCTGTGAGGTAGGTGGGGCTGAGAGAGCTCTTTCCAGAGCTGTCCTTGAGAGAACAGCTGGGACAGAACTATAACTTGCCCAATGTCATCCAGCAGCTGCAAGTGGAGGAGTGGGGAATCAAAACCGGCTCTCCCAGATTAGAGTTCGCACACTACACCAAACTACACCAAACTGTCATGATGAATTAAAAAATAATATTTACAGTATTCCCAAAGATGTCTTGTGTATGCTGAGAAAGATAAAAGTACCAAAGAACATTCTCCATGATCAGTCCATTGTGATCAGTTAATTTCTCCCAAGTGAATTTTTCATTAATAAACGCTGAGTAGAAAAAAATGGATTCCCTACAGGCCTGTAGCCAGTGGGGGGGGGGCACTGAGGGGGGCACCTCCTATTGAATTAGCAGCGCCCTTCATTATTGGGCAGGGCTTCACACAGGAGCAAGCCAGTTCAAGGCTTGGAAATCTGAGGAAGACAGCTGAAATGCAGGGGGGGGATCTTCTAGAGCCAGGGGCTGGAGGCTCAAGTTCTGCCAGGCTTCTTGGCAAATGAGATGGCCTCATGGCTTCAGGTGGCCTGGGAAGCATGCATCTTCAACTGGCTCACCTGGCTGTTGGATGGGAGCCACACCTGCATGCGCTATGGCATCAACCCGGCTCCACAAGCTGCTGGCTCCACAGCTGCAGCAGGGAAGCCAAAACCAGCAGCCAGAGCACGGCCATGGAGTTGCTGCTGGGCTTAGGCTGCCTGCCGTTGTCTCATGCCATTGTTCTGGGCCTGGTGGCTGTTCAGCCCCATAGCTCTCCCAATCAGGACTGCCTTCGTTCATGTTGGCTGTGGCTGGCCAGGGCAGGGACCAAGAGCAAGCTGCCCCAACTGAAGGGATCCAGCATCTGGAGAGCCATTCTCTGGATGCATGCCCCATCTCAGCTTAATTCCAAAAAAATTCCTGGCTATGGGGCTGATTCTCTGTATTTAAATCCAGCCAAGAAAAGGAAACTGTCATATTTGAACTTTAGGGTTCCAAGAGATGTAGCAAAGAATATAAATGTCTGTAATAAACAAATCAGTGCATGCACTCATGGCCTCTGTTCATATTGGAGCCATGTGGGCGGCGGGGGGAGATTATATTTCCTTATATATCTATACCCTGCTTTGGGGGAGCCAAAGTGGATTCCAGCAGCATTCTCCCTTTCATTCTCTGTTTTATGCCTTAAACAACCCTGTAAGGTAGCTTAGGCTGAGAGACGGTTCAACTAGACCAGCTTCCATGGCAGAACTGGGATCTGAACCTGGGTCTCCCAGATCCTAGTCTGATCACTGTGCCCCACTGACTACAACCCTTCAAACCTTTGCTCAGTTTCACTAACTAAATCAGGGCTCTCTACTGTTATTAGTGTCTTACGGGGGGGGGGGGATATGCACTTTAAACAACTTTCTTTTTCACTAAAATACTAATAGCAATATAGAGAGCCTGGTTTTGATTAGTAGGATAAATGCTCACTGCCTTGACCACATAGCCCTGATCCTAACTGTGGCTGTGCGCACATAATCTGCTATTTACAAATGGGGGACGGTCCATGATCATCGTTACACCTGATTTTTTGCGAGCTACCATATCAGGCAACCTAGGCTTGATTTCTGTTGTCCAGTATAAATCCTAAAATGGTACATGCATAAACCATTAGATTTATTTTTGTGTTCTAATGGTGTCTGTGTGAGTGAAAGAGATTTTTGTCCTGTTTGAGATAGATGTTACCCTTATTTAAGATATAATCTATTTCTGGTTTATTCACCTATCACAAGGTGTCCTATTGTTATCTCTTGCAAAGTTAACAGGAGAAGCAGTGCTTTCACCCGATCCTTTAGCAGTAAGAGAGCAGTGAAAACCTGAGTTGGGTCCCATGTAGAAGCAACAAGTTGGGTGGTGATGGTATTTTATTAGTTTTTGAATCTGCACATAAGAAGAGAAGAGATTGGATTTATAACCCGCCCTTCACTACCCGAAGGAATCTCAGAGTGGTTTATAATCTCCTTTGCCTTCCTCTCCCCATAACAGACACCCTGTGAGGTAGGTGGGGCCGAGAGAGCTCTTTCATGAACTGCTCATGAGAGAACAGCTCTGAAAGAACTTGTAACTGACCCAAGGTCACACCAGCAGTTGCATGTGGAGGAGTGGGGAATCAAACCCGGGTCTCCCCAAATAGACTCAGCGCTTCTAACCACTGCACCAAACACTGTATTATTCCCTAAGGTTATAAAGAGCAATTATCAAATTCCAAAACAAAGATCGTTCATTAATCCAAATTTAATTATTGCATGGAGGAGCATTATTGCAACTTTCTGTCAGCACATTATGATAAGCAAAGGAATCAAAGGGTATATGCTGTGAGTGAGGGTGCCCTTGCAGTATGTTCACAAGTGCATACATTTAGGCTGTGGTCACATGGTCATTTTGATTGGGTTTCGCTGCTGTTCCCTCTCAGAGATGGCTGCATCCACCTCCCGCGCTGAAGCGGGCTCACTTGCGCAATCCTCCCAGTTCCCTAGCGAGTTTTCTGACACCGGGAAAATCAAGTACTTTCCTGGTATTTGCACTTTAAATCAGCAATTTCGCCGATCTGGACAGCCACCTCTAGCAATGATCGTCTGATCGTAGGTTCCCCCCCCTCCCAGCTTCCACCTTTGTGCGCATGAGCAATCCTTTGCTGAATAAATTCAATGTTAAAATGTTCAAGTGCACATTTAGACTCCAGCACTTGGTAATATGTTGCCGGTTCATTTTGTTCACTTTTTGGAGGGGGGGGGGGAGACCTGTAAAAATAAGGGAGTATGGCAAATCCAGGTGGGGGCAGTAATCTGGATGTGTGCATGCACAAAGCAATGTTTAAAAATTGCTATCTAGATGGTGCCCAGAGCCTCATCATGCAATGCTTGCCGTTCAGGGAGGGATGTGTGATCATCCCAACCCGGGAAAAAATATTCCTAATCAAATTTATCGCGGGAACAAATCACAAAAACCTTGCCATGTGACTAGAGCCTTACTGATTTTTTTCTCCTTGTGCTGGATTGTAAATTCTAGAAATAATTTAAAAGTGCCCCACTGGACCTCTGGTGGCTTTTCAAATGGTCATTATTTTTGTCTATAAATTGGTGTTATAAAATTTATTTGTTATATCATATTTTTTATTAAAACAACAACTGTGCTTCTACAAGATTGTCACAATCAAATTTGACAAACAATGTCATACCCCAGGGCTATATCAGGCTGACATTTCTTTTGTTCTTAGCAATGGATTACCAAAATTGAAACACACAAAATACCTGTAATTGTAGCAATGGAATAGCTGTGCAATAATTCACTTGTTATATTCTGGGGCAGAATCTTAACCTGTATGAGGTTGGTCATGAGCACTGCTTTCCTTTTTACCATATGGAAAAACTGAGTGGACTGCATACATTTGACAACATTATCTGTCTTACTACCTGTTTGAAAAGGCCCATTCTTTGCAGTGACAGATCAGGTAGACAGAGGAACACCACATTCAAATAAATGGCAAAATGGCTCATTTTCTTTGTACCCACATTAAGCATCTTCAAACATTGTTTGCTTATAGTGTGCTAATTGTGATATTAACATCCATACTTCCTTAGTGATGCATATGCTGATTTTAAAACAGCAGTTATTATATGTGAGACTTACAAGTGTGCAGGGTGTCTTATCCTTTCCTGAGTCACCTTCAGAGTAATCCTTTATAATAAACCACAATTATATCTATTTTACAGATGAGGAACTGAGTCTGAGAGAGTGAATTTCCCCAAATCTGTGATTTGGTTTTAAATGTCTTCAAGATTATCTGAGGGCCAGTAATTAACATTCTTTATAATTTATGTTTCTCTTTCATCAAGGTACAAATTATGACACATCTTTCCAATAATTCATCTTGCTTCAGGCTACAATGTCCCTGCATTTGGTTTGGGAGTAAATCTCATTAACCTCAGGTTGGCTTAACCTTAAGAATGTATGTGAAGGGTTGTAGCATATTTCCTTGTAATGTTATTATGAGTTATAATACTTTATTTAAAAAAGCACCAAGGTTTTAAAATTACTCAAAACAGGATTTTCTGCTTAACAAATTCTTGTTTAATTATTTTTCAGATTGTCACTAGTTTTAAAATTACCGGTTTTCTGTGTTCTAAAAAGAGTTTTCCATTGTTTGGACATGCTTGTCATAATTGTCTCACTGTATGATTATCCCATAAAATCTCCCACTGGCACTGTCTGGAGGAGAAAATTGGCATACACCGTTGAAAAAGTGGCTTTATGCCCATGTTCATCCTTGAGTCAGCAGCACTTCTTTCTGTATTCCAGGTTCCTTCCCTTGGCTATGTGATAGGCCTTGTGGGTGTGGACTTCAGAGTTCTTTGACATGGGACTCAGGGAAGAAGCTTAGTCCTTAGCCTCCACCCCAATTTGTTTTCCTCAGTAAAGTTATAGACTGTCTGATCTGCCATGTAAGGAAATGGGACTGACACAATGGGACTAGACTATTGGAAGGGGGAGGAAGGGGGAAGGAAAACAGCTTGGAAGTAATACAAATAGAAATTAGAAGAGGGAGCCCAAGGGGTAACTAAATGAGAACTGTCATTTTTTAAAAAAAAGCATTGAAGGAGAGCTTACATGGAACAAGACAAATGTTGGAAAAGTTAATTCCCAGTACATAAAGCATCAAGAGAGTCATGTTGGAAATAAGAGGCAGATGAAGGTATAGCTGTGGAGCTTGCAGGGTGGTAGATTTCAAGAAACCTCCTGCTCTTGTCATGTTCCCAGTGATATCATCAAAGCCTGCAGTTAGGAATGAGGTGAGCTTTAACATAAACTGTTGGTGCCCAGTTTGAACTAATCCCAAACAATATTGTTCTAGGAGAAGGTATCCCATATCTAAGCAGTGGATCTCACTCATTACTAGTTATAGCCAGATAATTCAAAAATTCTAGTTCCAAGAATGGGAATTAGGGGGCCAGGAACTGCGCAGGGGAAATAAAGAAGACTAGGAAGCCCAAGTTCAAAACATTACTAAGTTGCTAGGTCATATACGCTGTTACTTAGGTGATGTCTAGGCTTGCTTTGGATGCTTTTGCCACAAAAACAACCAGCTGTCTAAGCTCAAAAAGCTATGAAGTAAAACAGCTCTAGTCTGTTATGTTATTGCTGATGAAGGCCCGTATGTCATGGGGGCTCAAACTGAAAAGCACTATGGTAGACACTGGCTTTATGGCTTCTTGCTACTGAAGGGGAACACAAGTATGCACAGAGAGGAACTAGTATAGAAGAGACAAAGTGAGCTCACATGCAGAATTAGCCATGCAATAGGCTCAAATGCTGAGCGGATTTTAAGGGCGCAACCACACCAGAACATCTGGTAAGCATCTCGCACCCGTCGGCAACCTGTTCTCTCCGCCGAAGAAGTGGAGTTAAAAGGTACCAGGGAAAGTCCAGTATCAAACAGGTTTGCTTCGGGCCACAGATGGACTTTCCCCATGTGATCACTCCAGCACACACTCATGGCGTCGGGGATAGTCTGATCAGGCTATCCCGACGCCATGTTTTTATTTTTTTCCCCTCTCAGTATGTGCATCATCACATACTGCCATAGGAAGCCCCCAGGGTGGAGATGCGATTCATTGATCCCCTGATTAAGCACATCAGGAAACAATGGCAATCCTACCCCCCAACTCACCAGTGATTGCATCTGATCATGCAGTGGTGGGCTTTGGCTGCAGCTTCACAGTACTATGTGATCGCGCAACTTCGGGTCAAATTACTCCAGAGCAAATAACCTCAACCCCCCCCCCCCCCATCCCCCAGATTATCTTGCTTGTGGGACCAGGACCATAGTTCCGAAATGAGATAAGAGGTTCTTGATGGGAGACTAATGGACTGGTGAAGAAGAAATTACTGTAATCAAGACAGGAAATGATGAGAGCTGGAATTAGCCTCATGGTAAAATCAATAAAGGGTATATTTCTTGTCTATTGATATGAGTTGTTTTGAGACTCAATTTTCTGAAAAGCAGCCTCTAATTATAATAAATAGTAATCATAAATATCTGACTTGACAAGACTGGGAATAATCTAAGCATATTGTATGAAATGGGGCTCTATGTGGAGTGGACAGACTATGCAGTTTGGGGAAATCTGTTAAAGACACAGCCAAAATAAAATACTAAAAAGCCAAAATACTAACAGCATTTTTCTATTATCAGTTTATTGTGTTTCCTTTAACCTTGACGTGGATAGCCCAGGTTGGCCTGATCTTGTCAGATCTTGGAAGCTGAGCAGAGACAGCCCTGATCAGTATTTGGGTGGGAAACCACCAAGGAAATCAAGGGTTGCAACACAGAGGCAGGCAATGGCAAACCACCTCTGAATGTTTCTTGCCTTGAAAACTCTATGGGATCACCATAAGTTGACTGCAACTTGATTGCAAATAAAAGGGGGGGGGGGATATTCCTTTAAAGTATTATGTCCAAATTTGACAAATAGCTATGACCAATATGACTTTACATGTGCATGACTGTCAGTATGATGATCACAGAAATATAAATGAACACTATTCTTTCCTCCCTTTGACATTGCCTGAACCCAATCCTCCCCAAGTTTAGAACTGCAGCTTAACTGCTTTAGTGACAAAAGAAAAAAGGAAGGAAAATGGTGGCAGGAGAAATGGGAAGAAACAGTGTTATGAAAGAAATAACCACACACATCGTTAACCCTTGTAGATAATCATTTCTCTCTACCACTATAGAAATTTAATTTTAAATAATTTTAGATGCAGTACATTTTGATATATCTTGGTTTAGACTCTCTGTTTTATAAAGTAGATCAGTTGGATCACAGTGACTCAAACAGCTTGTGCAGGACTTTATTTGTCTATATATGGTGAGTTTGTATAGCTGAGAGTCATTTTCAGACAGGAAGGCACACTAACGTCATTAGATACAGTTCATTTGGTGCAGAAGGAAAGTGTGGATAACCAGAACCATACTGTGCATTTTGAACTTTTGCCTACTGGCTACCTTAATTAAGGTGAAGAAAGCATGTATTTATGCTGTGCTCATGTAATTTTAACTTCAGTAATGTATTAAAACCTGAATTTAGGCATTACCTTATAATTCCTTATTGTTTTGCTAAAGATTTTAATGAAAAAGTAGTGACTGCATGCAAACTGTCATTTACAAGATGGTGGTTATTTGTTGGTAGGAGTAATAACAGATATTTCTTTCTAACAAGATCCCCACACATCAAGAATTGGGAAGAATAGCTTCCAGATCAGGCGGTGGTGTTTCCAAACCTACTGGCATCCCCTTTTCCACATATTTAAGCTCTGTTTTTTAAAGAAGGTTCTGCTGATATAGTGACATAATATTCTTGAAAGTATGGTTTTTTTCCTCCTTGAGAACTATATTGATAGTTAATCCTTTTGGATACGTGCGTCCTTCATAGTCTTATCTTTCTGATGACGTTTGGTATTTTCTTTTTAGATCTAGATTGCTATCTGCAGTGTAAGCAAGGGTTGATATGATAGGAATCAGGCATTTTTAAAAAAGTTTTTGAAAGTAGATTTCTCCACTGATGACCTGTATGTAGACTAACTCTATGCTACACCAGTTCACTGCAGGGGATTCTAGACATATTCTGGGGCTGAAACCACAGATCCTATAAGGTGCTGATTAGACTTTTGGTTCTTTGGTTCAGTTGCTTCATGTGAACTGACTATGCAGTCTAATAACACACCCATGCATCTGCACATTGCAGAGGAAGCTTGATACAGTTGATACTAGTGGCCTTCCAGGAAAGCTTGTCCACATTTACTGGCTATCTAGAGTTGCTCCTGATAAGATTCTACAGAATGTCAGAGTTCTTAGAAACTCAGTATGAAAACCACATCAGTAAGGAGTATTATTACCTCTGAAAAGCAAACCTTATTTACCTCTTAGTCTTACATCCATGGCATAATATTTACCTTAGTAACCATCTTGAATTGCTGAAGGAAGTAGACAGTTCTCTTGAAACAAATAACACTGCTCAGAGGTGTGTTTATAATGAAAACATTATGATACGATTAAGCAAAAAAAAAAAAGTGGTGTGGGTGAGGGGAAGTTCCTTGTTCCTGTATGTTACAGATCACTCTGGGCTGTCATTTAGGCAAGGATATCCGTTATTTGTCTTGCCATGCTAAGTGATGTCATGAAAGCTTCTTCAATAACCCGGGCTGATCTTGATTAAAGCAATCCTGGACCAATCAAGTGTAAGCTAAAATCCTAAATTTATGTGTCTTTTTATGTAAGCCACCCTGAGCTGGCCTCAGCTGGGAGGGTGGAGTATAAATTTGATAGATAGATAGATAAATAAATAAATAAATATCCAGAAATGTGTTTGATGTTTCTCACCTTTCATATCTCTGAAAGAAACTTCATGAATTATTGGAGACTCTTGGTAAGATTTGTATTGAAGGTGATTCCAATAGAATCCATATCAGTGAGACAGAAGAATGTTAGGGCCCTTCATTTGTGAATGTGTAGATATGATCCTGAAGGTCTAATGCATATAACAAGAAATTGGAGAAATTGGATATTTGAGAATGGAAATTGGTGGTCTTCCAAGCAATATGGGATCTGAAAGTGCTAAATCCTTTAATAAATAAACCCTGATTCAGACTGGAATGTCTTGGCTTGATCTTAAAGGTGATACTATGTGGGCCTTGTAACCGATGACTGGCCTTAAAGATAATTATCTGTGCATTCCAGTCTTGCTTCTGCCATCGGTAATGCCTGGGGTCTAAATGAAATAAATGTTATTTCCAGTGCAAGTATATTATATTTAGACTAGCTTCGCTCCCAAGGATTTTATATAAACTTTGCTGCTTACTGAAGCTACATGGGCGGGGGGGGGGGGGGGGAGCCTTCAATTTGCTGTGAAACCTGGTCACAGCTGTTTATGTACATGATCATATTAAGTTGATCCTTTATATCACAGAATGAGCTCATGCTCAGTTTGTACTATCTACATTAACAACCCCCTATTTTGTATTTATCACTGTTGTTCAGTAGAAAGAAGTTTTCTAAGTTTTTTTTCTGCATGCTTTTGAGGTTGAAACACATAATGTTTAACTCCCTCAGAATTTTGATTATAGTCCAAACTCTGTATTGGGCAAAACATTTTTGTTTGTACCAGTATGGAGCAATTTTTTTTTCTAATTTGGAAGATTGAAAAGGCCCTCTGATTGAATATGTATAATCTATGCTCTGGGGGTGGGTGGGGGCAGATGTAACTATTTCATTTGAAGTTTATTGGTTTTCATTGGCAGCAGAATGCCCATGAACTTTTTTCTGTCAAGATGAGTATCCCATCCCATTTGCAACATCAGGCTGATAATATAACTATGCTCTCTCTTTGCCATTGTCTTAACATTCATAAATGCTAATGAGCATTAGGATTAGTATGTGAGCTAGTAATATTAGGCAACACCTACAACACAATAGGCTCACAGGGCAAGTGCATTTGGAAAGCAGAGATGAATGTTGGGAGGGAAAAGCTTTGGCTTCCTTTCCTGAATACCTGTTACATTTGCAGTCATAAGCATTCAAGGATAGTCTGCATAAAAGTTGCCCACTGGACGGAGGGAACCAATTTAAATAATTGATTAATTGATTTATATATTAAATGATTTATGATTTTATATCTACAATACAAAATCATTTATAGTAAATTAGGTATATATTCAAAAGCATGATTGAGATAAATTATTTATTTAAAATAAACTGACTTTCTACTTAATAAATAAACAAACATATATATACATGGCTGCTTCAACAACTTCAGCTTCTGCTGGTGGTTAACTAGAACCTACCTCTTTGCTATTCGAAAGCATAGTCTTGGTTTTGCTGCCTATATTTGTATTTCTCCTAGAGAACTTGTTTATAATGGCCTATTATGCACAGGTGTTTTTCCTCACTTTTACTGTCTGTCAGATTTTCTTTGTCATTCTGCATTGATTTTCCTCCCCTCAGCACTCAGTTTGCTTTCTGGTAGCTGTTTCCCTGCATTTTTTGAGAGTGCTTTTGTACCAGTTTTTCCCTTGTTTCGCTTTCAAGCCAAAGGTAATTCAAAAGTATACAGATTCCCTCAGATTCTCCAACGCCCTTTTGCTGCTCTGCAAAGGTCACTCCCCCGCCCACATTAAGGTCATTCTGCCCTTTCTGCACCTTCTGCTATCCTCCCCCTTCATCATTTTACAAGCTCCATTTCCCCCTCATTTTTTTTGTAAACAGTATGAGTCTAGCAATATGAGACTATTGCTAGTCTCAGATTGCTGAATAAAAAAATTAAAACGATGGGGGAGGTTTAAAAGAAGCTGCATGATGTTTAGTTCCCCACTGTTATTGACCTGAAAGGAGGATCAAAGAGAAGGCAAGTGGCTGCGTCCCCAGTGCAAAAAAAGAAAGAAAGAAAAAAAGAGAATTTCAGGGCTACATGTAAACAAAATAAGGTGTGGGGGGATCATCAGCGCAGAATGAAATTGACATGAGATGTAAAGAGAGACATTGGGATGGGAAGCTTTGGGATCCCCCCCCCCCCCTTTAATGCTTTAGTGAACAAAGTTTGGTGGGGAACCATTTTGGCAGTGTCTGGAAACCTAACATTAAAATGGCAGCTGAGCCACATGGATCTTCTGCAAACTGTTGAACTGAATAATCACTTGGGATCGATCCATTTGGAGGACAGAGTGTAATCCACACAGGACAGGCTCTATAAAACTGCCAAGATCACAGTCAGAGTACACGATCAAATTAAAGAATCACAAAGACAAAACCATGCAAATTTGCAAGGAAGAGCAGGAGATTAGCATTACTATGCAGCTTTGTTAGGGCATTGGCAAAATACCTCCCCCCCCCCCCCGTTTTTGGCAAGGGAGGGAAAAATCTGTTGCTAATTTTACCAGGTTTGGGGAAACCGAGTAAGGAGCTACACTTTGGGCTGCCATGACAATGATCAAAAGACTTCATGCCTACTGAGAAAGTATTTAGCATGTTTCCCTCCATCTAGTGCAAGGGTGTCAAACCTGCGTCCTGGTGGCCAGATCAGGCCCTCGGAGGGCCCCAATCTGGCCCCCAAAGCCCTGGCTGTTTCCTACTTCCATTTCCAGTTCTCTTGCTGCTGCCACATCATAGCTTGCTTCACCAGTCTCTCTCAATCACACAGGAGATATAGGCAAACCTCTCCTGTGCGATTGAGAGTGTCTGGTAAAGAACTGGCTGTGTGCTTTGTAATGTTTATATCTCTGCTACTTGGCATTACATTTTATAACATACACATGACCCGGCCCAACAAGGTCTCATTTATGTCAGATCAAATGAGTTTGACACCCTGATCTAGTGTTTCCAACTCCAGATTGAGAAATTCCTAGAGATTTGGGGGTGGTGTTACATGGATTGCCTGGATCTGATTATAGATGTGCAGGGCAGTACACGTGTACATGGGTTCTTTAATATTCTATGTATATGAGGAGATAATAGTGGAAGGAAGAGACTTTTGATTGAATAAATTGAGTTTTATTGTGAATAAATGCAAAGTTTACACTACTCACTCCCACAAAAATAGTAACAACAGACTGACACACACAGAGCTAAGAAATAGAGAGGTGAAGAAGGGGGCTGGATTTAGATTAGGGTGATATTCACCTGAATCCTGAAGTCCAGAATCCACGTAGAAGAAGGAGGACATAGCAGACCAGAGTTCATGTCGAAGGCTCAGACAGAGTCTGATGTACACTCTTATGGGCTCCTCAAAAGCTGTACAAAGGTTGGGGTGTGGTGTGCCAGTTTAAATATGTTTTTGGGGAGCCAGGGGTTGGGCTAGTTTGGGGTATAACGAGTAGCTGGATTAAACTGGGTATGTGCAGGATGCTTGGCTTAAACTTCTAAGGTTCTGAAAGTCACCAGTGTTTGTGTTTCTATGTGTCAGTGGCTCAATGTTGAGTGGGAAAGGGTGCTAGACCCTCAAAATCACTTCAAAGGAGACAGTGCAGCTTACCAAGGTGCTGCCGGGGTCAGAGGAGATAGGATTAGGGATTAGTAGGATGGCGAGGCTGGCTATTTCCGTTGATTGTATCGGTCATGGGATCCTGTGTATGTGCTTGTTCTCTACTGTTTGGCTCAGTTCCTCCCAAGCCTGTTATGCTGGTTTAAAATGGAGTCTTTTCTGGCTCCATATTGCCTGCCCGTGATAGACCAATGTGAGGTGTGGGACCTTGGTTTTACTGCCTTTTTTGACTGCCAGATCCCTCCAAGGCTTTTGGAGAGAGCGAGTTTAACACAGATATATCTGGGGAGGTAACAGTGGAGCCTGGGAAAGGACCTCAGTGGGGTATAATGCCATAGAGTTCACCTTCTAATACAGCCATCTTCTCCAAGGCAACTGATGTCTGTAGTCTGGAGATCAGTTGTAATTCCAGGCCCCACCAGGAACTTGGCAACCGTACTTTTAATATAAGTAAGGGCCAGTGACACAATAATTTATTTTTTAAAGACATATCTTGGTTCAATAAAAAGTTATTGTGAAGTTTCCCAGATCAAAAACGATTTTTGATGGTCCTTATTTATTCCAATAATGAAGTGGGACTTAGCTAGTTAATGAACTGGCCCTACTGCTTGTGAGTGTTATTCCTTAAACTTATTCTAAAAGTATGCTATTTCATATTTTGGGGTTAATGCTCTGTATGGTTTGCATAAAGGGGTTTTTTTTTTGGCTGTATGATATTTAAGGCTCAGTAAATTTATTTATTTATTTATTTATTTATTATTTCATATTTCTATCCCACCCTCCCCGCAAGCGGGCTCAGGGCGGCTCACAAGGGCACACTGTGCCAAACCCAATGACAGCTTAAAACATTTTAAAATACAACACAACAGCAATAGCAAGAAAACCATTACAAATAAAGTGCTTCCAGTAGTGCTGTTACTCAGTATTCAGATGGCGTCCTACCAGGGTCAGTATCCAGCCTTCCATGACCGTCCAGCCTGGCTGCATTCAGGGCCGACCCTCATCACAGAATCATTCACGATGGAGATGGTACTAGCGGTGGTAGCTCCTAGTCAAAGGACTGGCGGAAAAGCTCCGTCTTGCAGGCCCTGAGGAACTGCATAAGATCTGTTGCTAAATAGATTTAGTTTGCAGCATCTGTTCCCTCTCAGTCTCTCTCTCATAAGATTCGGTCTCTGACCAATCCCATCCACCCCAGAGAAGAACCTGTGTGGGCTATGGCGGTCCCAGGAAGGTGCCTGGGCACTAAAATTCTACAACATAAAGCTTAAGTCAGAAATGCTGTATTTTGAATAATTTTACTTTATGGTGTGTACCACTGAGGAAGGCCTTATGGCCATTTTTTTTTTTGCTTTAATGGATTTTTAAAATTATTTGCCATGCATTAAAGCTTTATTAATTTATGTAACCCATTAGTATTTACTCTGTTATTAGGCTTTTGGTCAACCTTCTTGGTTACCTGTTTTTTTCTGGGTTGAAGTTTTTTCTTCCCTTTTCTGTTCAGTTCAGCTCATAATGTGGGGGCAGGAGGGGATCCTGCCTCCCCTCCTCAATATTTTCCCACCTGGAGTGAGTTATCTGCCCAATTTTGGAACTGCACAAGCAGGAAATGGGGGACCTGGACCCACCTTGTTCAAAATTGTATAGCGTAGTTTGTCCCTAACTGTTTCACAGAACAGTACACATAACTGTTCAGAGTCAAGGTGGAGTTGCCCAGGTTGTACAAATGCTTAGATAGAGAGGGTCGGACTCTTCTGCATCTCATCAAGTTGATACCCACACTAAATTTAGAGTTCAATTTTGAATATTTATTTTGCCTGTTGCAGATCCTTTCTGTAATATAAAGTCATAACCCTTTAGTCCCCCATATACTTGTGTCTGCTCTCTTAATTCTGAGTGTTTGCAACTGTCATTTAGCAACAATCTAGACAGCTTCACAGCAAAAACGGCTATATGAAAAAAATGGGGAATTGCATCAAACTGAATCTCTCAAATGTCAAACTGAATCTCTTCTGGCCATATTTTATAAGTAATATAGCTAAATAAAAATTTACTTCCCTCAAAGACTTATTTTCAAATGGTTTAATTTGCTTGTAGCTATGATTTTATTTTTAACTGAAACCAAAATTTCACACTATATTTATTGCAAATATCACTACACGTGAATTGTTCATTATTATCAATAAATGTATTTTAATGTATGACAGTGAGCAATATCAAGCAAAAAACTCCCTGAACTTTAAATTTAAATTGTAACAAGCATCATGTCTCCTTTCTTCCACACAAAACCTAGTAGGATAAGCATCCCTTGCTTTTACAATTCACTGTAATGGATAAAAGGAAATGGAGAAGTTGCTTTGTGCTAAGGATCTGCTTTTGGCAAGAGCACTCCCAGTTTGCCCTCTCTCCCTGCAGTTGACCTGGTAGATGAAATAGTAGATGTGTGTATGATTCTAGGCATGCCTTCTCCAAAGATCAACATTTGTACACACTTTAGTCACCTTTTATACCTAGTGCTATTGACATTAACCAGAGAGGCCAGCCTGACAGCGCTGTACTTTAACACCAGCTAAAGAGTTGCTTTGCTCAACTTGCGTGGTTTACCTAAAGGGATTCAGCAGAAAAATCACAAGCCTAATTGTTTTCCATCTAAGAGAATTCTCTTCATAACATACTCTCCTGTAAGGTAAGAGGATTACTATGAAGGTTGAAATTGACATAACTTTGAAAGCAAGGTCTAAAGAATACTCCTCCCCCCCTTTTCAAAGTATCTCCTCTCCCAAGTACAGATGTGTTGGATAGGAAAAGGGAGGAAATGACAGACCAGCAGGGTCGCTGCAGTCTGGATAAGGAGACCCAGAGGTATGCAAGTAAATTGTGTTTTTTAATCATACACTCTTAAAACCACCCCAAAATTTATGGGAACAGAGAGCTTTACAACATATATGCTCCCTTCATGTTTTCAACAAATAATGGCAGCAGATAACAGCGTACAGTGTACAGATGTGAGCCATAGGAGTTGCTTGCTTTCTTTTAGCATGGGTCCCAAAGTAGGGTGGAAGAACTGGGTTGAAGGATGTGTATCTTCAGGTATGCATCATTTGAATTCAGTTCTCCCCTACCCTACATAGAAATATTTGAGTTGCAAGGAGAACTGGGGAGGTGGTATAGAACTGCTGCTTCCAGACAAGATCCATTCATTCTGAGAAACTCATCCATAGTTTGAACACTTTGCTGACTCTACAGATCCTGGTTCTTGTCTCCTGCCTGTTTGACCTTTATCCTTGCTACTGCCCTGGACTGCCTTGCCTTGTTGATTTCTGACTTCTGGCCTTGGCCTCACTTACGTTACATCCACAGATTTCTTGCTTATCTGGCTCCCTGACCCGTGTTGTGAATTCGGACTTTATAGTCCTACCCGCTGTCAGCTGCTGTACCTTGTGCTACCACAGAAAAGCCCAAGGATTGCGCTGAGGACAAGTTTATCATTCCCTGTTCCCAGGCAAATTCTCAATTTTTCAAGGTTATGTTCTGTCAGGGTCCAGTCCAGGAATCTGTTTGCAGCTTTTAAAATATGAGGACAGAACTGGCTTGGTATGAACTTTAATTTCCTGAGGGAGGGAGGCATTTCTGACAGTTCTCTGTGTTAAAATGAGTAGATTTTGAAATTGGAAACACCACATGCATGTGCACATAACAAACACATCCCCCCCCCCCAATCCCGCCTAGCAAATCCGCCAGGGGACTGCTGGTCTCTGTGGATTTCTTCCGCAGTGTATCACAGCCAGTGGTGACACTTCACTGCCACAGGTATATATGTATTTGTAAATACAAGATGGTGTTTATAGCACGTGGTCTAAAGTAACAAACAATTAAAAGCAACTTTGAAATTACTATAGAAATAACCACTTGTGCTGTTTTTAACAGCTGGTATGAGTAATTGTCTAACAAAACCAGAATATTGATCCAATCAATAGTTGACTGGTTGCTCATTTGTAAATCACCATGATGACCACTTCATTAATCTCTGCTTTTTAGTTAGAAGAATTAAGGAATGCGCTGGATAAGACCAGACAAGAACTGGATGCCACCAAAGCACGCCTTAGCTCAACCCAGCAGTCTCTGGCTGAGAAAGAAGCACATCTGGCCAATTTAAGAATAGAACGAAGAAAACAGCTAGAAGAGATACTGGAAATGAAGTGAGTACATTTTGATAAAGTTCAAGGATGCATGCTTATGTTTGCTTTTCATTTTATGCTATCTTTTGTGCTTTAACTATGTATACATCCTGATTCAAGAGCCAAGTGTCCATCCTTTGCAGACAATCTTGAAACCTGTCAGTCCAGCTGAAGCGCTACTTGTGAGCTGTGAAATTTTCAGAATGACCACTTTATGTATTTAACCTAGGTATTTCTATCTCACCTGCCTGATTAAAAATAACAGTTTACAATACAAAGGAAAAACTGTATCAAATTTAAAACAATTCATAAATGTAGCTCCTTGTAGGAAGGACAGTGGTGAAAATGAGAAAGAAAACCTAGCAATAAAATAAAGTTAAACACACTTTTTTAAAAAAATAAGTAAACCAAATTAGGTAAAAGCACAAAACATAAAATAGCCTTACTTGGCGGGACGGGGGGGGGGGGAATGATAACTTAGGCAGCAGGCAAATTTGAACAAGGAGAGTGCCCCATATGGCTGCCAACCTCCAGGTGGGACCTGGAGATCTCTTGTAATTACAACTGATCACCAGACTACAGAGATCAGTTCCCTGAAGAAAATGGCTGCTTTGGAGGGTGGACATTCTGGCATTATACCCTGCTTAGGTCCTGTCCTCATAGGCTCCACCCTCAAATCTCCAGGAATTTTCTAACCCTGAGTTGGCAACTTGACAATGTAAGATGCTTTCCTTGGTAGCTACCCACCTGACCTCTCATGGTGGAGAGTATACACTGAAACACCAGTGATGTAGATCTTAACTGATGTTTAAAAATCCTGTTCCAATGTCTCATTATCCACAGTCTCCCTAAGTAAGCCATCACATTTATTTAGACTTTCTTCTGCAGTCTATACTTACAAATATCAAGTTGGTAGCAAACTCCAGCAGGAAAGATGACTTCTCAGGTTAAAGTGTTGCAAGGCCAGTGGCTGTTGCTAGTGTATAATCTGGGAAGGACCCCTCAATAGTTTTTTCATCACTGGTTGAAAAAGTCTTTGTCTCCTGCAGTATCACTAAATATGGTCTATACGTTTATTTTCATCAATTAAGCTTTCAGATTCTATTTAGGACAGTTTTTTAAAAATTAACTTGGTTACCTACTAATGATATAAGTTGAAATAATTTTACTTCACAACTTTGCACATCAGAGAGTTATATTTCTTTTTGTTCTGTTGCTTTGAGGTAAAAATATTATTGGCAACAAAGAAAGGCTGCTTTGCCACAGGTGGTGGTGGAGGAAAGTGCCATCAATACATAACTGACTTATGGTGACTTCATAAGGTTTTAAAGGCAAGAGACATTTCATTGCCCACCTCTGCATCACAACCCGGGTATTCTTTGGAGGTCTCCCATCCAAATACTAGCCAGGGCCAACCCTGCTTAGCTTCTGAGATCTGATGAGATTGGGCTAGCCTGGGCTATCCACAGATACCAGGTTTAAAAGATACGGGGTTTGTCAAAGGAGATTTTAAATAGCTGGCAACCATGATCGTCATATATTATGTCTGGTACAAGATCATGTTCCCAAGGAATACCGAAACTGGTTTAGTCTGTGTGATGGTGAAAGAAAGATAAATGGTAGTCATTTATTATTCACAATTTTAATTACTTGTAATAGTACATTTTCCATAAGAAATGATCAGCTGCAAAGATGACAAAGTGTAGTTTGTGAAAGCTTAGGAGCATCCCATAGTACTGCCATGCCTGTTGTTAAGAAACTAAAAAAGGAGAGAGGGGTATAACTGAATCAAATTTTCCTCTTACCACTAGAATATGTATGTGTGTAAGTTGTAGTACGTTATATTTGTGGCACAATCTTGGATATTGATGGACTTTGTGGTAAGAATGAGCCCAGTATATGACTGAAAGAAAAAATAACAACAGGAGAATAAGAAGACATTGTTTTGAATATGAACTGAAAATATGCAGGTGATTTGAAATTCTTTATTGATTCCTTGGCTGTATAGATTAATTCTAAACAAACAAACAAACAAACAAACAAATGTCTGATGAAGAATATGCACATATAATAAGTGATTTTTATTATATTTTAACTACCTAGGTAGAGACTTTGAAAAATGTGAATGCCAGCTATAGAGATGAAACCATATGGGTTAGCAGTAATGAATATCATAAACAATGCATTAGAAAACAGACCAAGAGTCCAGTAGCACCTAAAAAACTGACAAAATATGTGGCAGGGTATGAGCTTTCGTGAGTCACTGCTCACTTCTTCAGGTATCTGAAACAGTGAGCAGCAACTCACAAAAGCTCGTATCCTGCCACATATTGTGTTAGTCTTTAAGGTGCTACTGGACTCTTGCTCTTTTCTACTGCTATAGACAGACAAACACAGCTACCCATCTTGATAAAGAAAGCATATTTAGTTTATGTTTTCTTATCTGTTTTTCTTCTAGTTCATATAGACTCACGTACATTAAATTCTAAAGCTAAAAATAAAGTTTGACATCCTTTTTTTTTTGTTGCCTAGCATCCAAAAGCTCCATTATAGGTACTCAAAGCCAGTAATCACCCAATAAGAGTTTGGCTTGATTAATCTGAGCCATGGCCCTTTCCCTGATCCATAGCACAAACTGTTTTTGCTACTCCTCTTAGCTGCAAAACCAGCTTGCCTTGTGCTATTAGGAGGATGTGTTCCAAGAAACATGTGTCCAAAGCCAGCTTCAGAAGGCTGAACTAGTTCCACGTTTATTTATTTTAGTTTGCAATGAGTGGCTTGGATCCACTGGAGCATTTTTGCAGACAAAAGGATTTCTACCTATGGAGCCTAACTTACCTCCTACCACTGCAGGAAAAAAAATGCCTCATGAAATGCTATTCCTGGGGGTTTCCTGTCCCTGTCAGCTTCATATCCTTGGTGCAGTTCCCCAGGGCTCCTGCACCCAGGGAGAAAGCATCTATTGTGCTGGACCCCAGGTTTTCTTGAGGATGTCATGGATCAGTAGCAGAGCAGCAAAGGTCCCGCCTCCAAATATCACTCAAGCTGATGTTAGAAATCTCGCCAATGAACTACTTTGTTAAAATACCATGTGGGTGCTCCATCTTGCTAGCACGGTATGCACACATGCCTTTTGAATAAAAAAAAAGTCTGTCTCTGGCTGAAGAGCTATCATTGATGGCAGCAGAGGAGGGGAAATGTATGGCACTGTGGCTGAATATGCTTCTAGATGAGGGGGGAAGGGGGAATGTTCTTTTTATTTTACTGTTCTTTGCATCAGAACTAGATAATGCTAGATAATGCTTAACTAGCACTGCTGATATGGCATTTGTTAAAACAAGCGGGGAGCCCACAAAGACTTGCAGAGGTCAATTAATGATTCCTTGTATTCCCCACCCCATAGTGTTTTCTCTTTCCTCCTGGCAACCTCTGTATCCTCTCCCCTCTTCCTGCTTCCTTAGTTCCTTCTCACTCACCAGGCAAAATCTTTTATCTGCTCCTCTGACTTCAGCTTTATTATTTATGTACTTCATTTATGCCCCCCCCCCTTTCTCCCCAATGGGGACCCAAAGCAACTTGCAACATTATCCTCCCCTTTATTTTATTTTCACAACAACCCAGGGAGATAAATTAGGCTGAGAGAGAGTAACTCGTCCAAGGTAATTCAGCAAGCTACTGTGGTGGAGATCCTAGTCTAGCAGCCTAACCACTACACCACCCTGGTTCTCAAATGGCATCAAATACTGAAAGGTGGCAGTTATTTCCTTCTCTAATACTTATAATTTTGTGATGGGGATTTATTCAGTTTATTTTTAATAACTTGCCAGCCCACAAATATCCAATCTTAACTACTATAATGTGTTGTCTGAAAAGAGGTCAGAACATGGATACTGCAAGATATGAATTAATTTAGAACAGTTTTGATTATTGGGACAATAATTTTGATATGCATATATTACATATAAACAGACCACAACAAAAGAAAAATGTTGTTATGGCTACGTGCAATTTCATTTGTCATTAGGTTTTATATGTTTGCCATTTTATTATTGTGACTGTTGGCTTATATCAGATATGCATGAATTGTGTACTTAAGAGCTTTCATTATGATTTCCCCTGCTTATATTATGTCAGAGCCTTGAACCTAGCTTTCTTTTCTAACCTTCTTCAGCTTATATTGCTAAGATCCAACATAATTTACTGTGTATAATCAGTTGTCAGGTTGAAGACAACTGCTTCAATTGTCATAACAAACCCTTTTTAAAAAATGGAAGTAGTTTATAAGGCAGTGGCTGTCAAATTTCAGGCTACTTTCCTGCTCACCAAAAACATACACAGGAACCTGACTTTGTGCTTTAGTTTTCATATTAATCAGGGCTTTTTTTGTAGAAAAAGCCCAGCAGGAACTCATTAGCACAATACACCCAACAGCAGAAACACATTAGCATATGAGGCCACACCCCTGACAGCACAGCTCCCTACCAGGATTGGCTTCCCCAGGTGCCCCGTGGCTTGTGGGGCACATGGGGATCCCGAGGGAAAGAAGACAGTTTCTGGATTGGCTTCCCCAGGCACCCTGCAGCTTGCAAGGCACCTGGGGAACCCGGGGGGGGGGGGGGAGAAGCTGTAGGTGTGGTCAACTCAGAAGCCAGCCGGAACTCCATTCCTGTGCGTTCCTGACCAAAAATAGCCCTGATATTAATATTAATAGATATATAGCATTATTAAACAATAAACTGTGCAAAATGGCCATGCAAACAAACCCTAATTTGCTATCAAGACTCCAAGAGCCTCCCCTCCCAATTCATGCACTTCTACCTCCTGGCCTCATTACCAATCTGTAAGAGAATTTATGACTAGTAATGTATGGCTGTGAGAGTTAGACTATAAGGAAGGTTGAGCACTGAAGAATAGATGCTTTCGAATTATGGTGCTGGAGAAGACTCTTAAGAGTCCCTTGGACTGCAAGAAGATCAAATCAGTCAATCCTAAAAGAAATCAATCCTGACTGTTCCCTGGAAGGCCAGATACTGAAGTTGAAGCTCAAATACTTTGGCCACCAAATGAGAAGGGAGCACTCACTGGAGAAGACCCTGACGCTGGGAAAGATTGAAGGTCAAAGAAGAAGGGGCCGGCAAAGGATGAGATGGTTAGACAGTGTCATCGATGCAACAAACATGAAATTAAGCAAGCTCCAGAGCACGATGGAAGATAGGAGGGCCTGGCGTGATGTGGTCCATGGGGCTGCGAAGAGTCGGAATTGACTGTGCGACTGAAAGACAACAACGAGAACAGCAAAAAAACCCCAGAGAATGAAAGGAAGAGGCAACTTAATTTAAAACTTACTAGCTAACTCTTTTCACATAGATATTTGACATGAATATCTATTGGAGGAAAGTAGTTTGGTAGAGAGGTATCTATCTTTTTGTATATTAATTGCTACTATAATGCAAAAAGGGGAAAAAAACAAATGGACAAATATTACAATGTTTTCAAAGTTTGTGCAAAAATGCATGTATTAGATTTTTTCCTCTTTTTCTTCATGATTTGATATTATTAAGTAATTTCTGTGGGGAGATTTTGGATACAGTTCACTTTCTTTTGTTCATAGTTGTAATACCTGTACAGTCCCACATGGATACTGCACACATTTAGGTCTACCACAGAAAGGTTTTTGAAGCATTTCAAAGTTTGTATCGCAGCATTACCTCTACAGACCTCATTGCCCAGACAATGACATAAAAAACTCTACTGAAGAAATGTGGGTTTTGTGGATCAAAAATTCCTCATACAGACAACCATGATAAATGTTTGTTGTGCCTTGGTGAAGAGCATGACTTCTTGCACTGCTCAGTATGTCCACAGTTCATGGAAAAAGCAAGGCATGACAGAGTTTCCTGCCTAAAACCAGATCTGTGAGGGAAAAAACTCTGTCTAGCAATGCTCCAGAAAAATGTCCAAGTACAACCCCAAAGCTTACTCTTGAGAGATGGGTTTAATCATCTTTGGTTCTAACACTTCTGACACTGAACCCAACCACCTTGGTTCCATCCAACACCCCAAGCAAGGACTCCAGCTTTGCTCCAGCATCTCTAGACCACAGCTCCTCAGAGCTACCACTCAAGAAAGCTTGGCATAAACAAAAACACTTGGATAAATCATGTCAAAAAAAGTCATTTTCTGCATCAACCCGTTCCCATCCAAAGGACTTCAGTCCAAGAAGCAGTCTCCATTCTGAGAACACCCTGCCTGTCAAGTCCTTACCTGTACCCGACTCTCTTGGAGATACATTTCAGAGTCCTTGGATGGGGGGTCTACGCTACAAGGGTTTTCTACAAAATGAGAAAGGAATGCACCTTGACCATACTAATCCTCTCTTTTGGCTAAGGCAAGCATGGTTCCTGACACTGTTATCCATGTCCCAGAACAGGTATGTCATTCTCCCACAGGAGGACAACCTCCTTTTTCAGAGGCCATTCCTACACCCGAACACTGGCAGTCTACATTTGGCAGCATGGCTCATACATTGATGCCACAAGAAATGTAGCAGTAGGAAGAGTGGTACTACAGTCTCTATTCAACTAAAAGCTCACACCTGCCTTCCTAGACTTGGTAAGTCAGCTCACTACTCTTCCATATGGGACTGTACAGGTACCACAATGATAAAAACAGGGTTGCACTTACCCAGGGCTATTTTGGGGCAGGAATGCATGGGAACGGAGTTCCAGCTGGTTCCTGAGTTGGCCACACCTACAACCAAAACCTCTGGCATGTGTGGCTACAGAGCACGCTGCCCTCCCCACAAGAGGGAAAGGCGGCATGTTAAAATGCTGTCTGTCCCTCTGGGGAGTCCCTTGGGATTTCCTTGTCAATTTCACTCTCTGGGAACCCAGGCACATTGAAAATGCCTTTCTTTGCCTCCCCGATCTGTGGGAGGGAGGGAAAGGCATTTACCCATCCCCCCTGCACTTCCCTGAGTCTCTCCACAAAAGCGGAGAGGCTGAGGGAAGGAATGGGGCATGTTTGCCTGGCTGCCCCCAGTCTTTCCAGCTTGCGCGCCTTGGTGGGCTGGCTGGGGAGACTGAGGGCAGCCAGGCAAACATGCCTGCTTCCCTTCCCAATCTTTCAGAGGTGGGGGGTAGCAGACTTGACTAGGATGTCTGGTTCAGGGGTAGGGGGAGAGGCACTTCAGCAGTGCCTTTCCTCAGCTGTCTGGTTGAGGTGGGGAGACTAGAAACGCAATGCTCTTCCCTGTCCATCTGGTTCGGGAGGGGGGGTTAGACTAGAAAGGCGGTATTGAAGTGGGATGGAAAAGCTCGGGGGGGGGGAAGAGGCAAGCTTCCATGCCTGCCCTGTACTTTCTCAGCCCCCCAATATGCTAATGAGCTGCACTGTCAGGGGTGTGACCTAATATGCCAATGAGTTCCTGCTGGACTTTTTCTACAAAAAATGCCCTGCACTTACCTATAACTGTTACCTGATTCTTTTGTCAGCCGAACTTTTTCACCCTCCCTATCCCATTGCAGCTCTCTGATCTCCCCAAAATGTTGCCCTTGGGGGCTGCATTGGATTTAGGAGGCAGAAAAGTTCTGTTCTGGTTATGGAGACCTTTTGTTAACAGTAACCAAATTTTAGATCGAAGCCATTATCTCACCTGTGTAGAAGATTTTTTTTGGTGGATTCATATAATGACTCTGGTAAAACATCTAAGGACTCACAACCATGCAGGCAAGGCCAATCTCATGAGTCTTTCCTTGAGAATACGTTAGGGTTGCCATCTCTGGCTTGGAAAGTTCCTGGAGATTTGGAGGCAATGCTTGGGGAAGGTGGAGTTTGAGAAGCGGAGGGAGCTCAGTGTGGATGTGATGCCATAGAGTTCACCTTTCAGATTTGTCATTTTCTCCAGAAGATCTGAGCTCTGTAGTCTGGAGATCAGTTGTAATTTTGGACTATCTCCAGGCCTTATTTGGAAGCTGGCAACACTAGAACAGCCTCTACTTGTCCTGGGAAAGTCCTGTGGTAAGTGATTAGGTCTGATCATGTGACTGTCAGCCTTTAAATAGTACACAAGTGCACTGGTGTGAATCACAGAAACGCACACTCACAGCACTAGTGTAATGTTTAAAAGTTACCTTGATGCACTCTTTCTCAGTATCTCTCATAAATTAGCTTATATGTACGGGGGGGGGGGGGATCTTCAACAAGAAGCATTGCTCCATTTTTCTTCCTCTCACCATGACTGTAATGTATGCAGCTTGGTTTATTCACCTCAAACCCCTCCACCATTTATTCAGCACTGATACTGTTTATTGAATGTTGCCTTGTGTGTATGCTATCCAAGAGCACTGATTATATACCTTGGCTGCTACTGATGTATGGATTTCCCGATAGAGCCTCTTTTTATGATAGCAATGAAACTGATCCCTTTATGGAAAGAATCCTATTTCAACTGATGAACTGGCAGCTCTAGATTTTTTTTAAAAAAAAACAAGGACAAGTATTCCACGAATGACTTCCTTTGTTCCATCACAAGTTCTGTATACTCCAGCCAATACCCTGGAAATTATAATCATATTTTAATCTGTATAAATGATCACTTGGGGAGTCAGGGATGCATTTGAAAACACATGGTAAAAAAACTGATATAAATTATTTCAGCTGCAAATAGTGTTTTGTTACAAGAATTATTTTTTTCTTCAGTGTATATGTACTTGGATATCTTTAAGTACCCTTTCAGTAAATAGGTATATTGATTGTCTGAACAAAACCTACTCTTTGAAAAGTAGAACACTTGATTGTTTTTTTACAACCTGTGGTGTGCTTTCATTTAATTGTAGAATCCATGCTGAGAACATAGCGAGTCATATCCCAAATTAAATACAAACAAAGCAGTAGGATGTTGATACAACTGTGACTTCCACAGGAAGTAGTTAGGATGGTAATGTGGCCTCCTTGGAACTTTGGTGGAAAGTCTCCATGACTCCTGTTTCTGCCCTATAGATCTGTACTGCAGCATGCTTTGAGTAATGTTTTTGACACCAACTTGCTAGTGTTGTAAAGATTTGAAGAATCCAAATGAAAGCTTTGTACTTAAAAAAGTGAAGAGTTAAAAAAAATTAAAGAGACAGAAGGCAATAAATTGCCCTTCTTCAAGAATAGTTTGACTGAACTATTTACTTTGAAGTCTGCAGCAGGCCCTTTAAAGGTATGTGAACTGACACCAAATTTCTGCCTATTTGTAAGCATCTGATTACCAGAATGAAACATGTTTACCTATTACTTTTTAGTTTTACATTCCAAAATGATGGTAAAATTCTCATTATAAGAATAAAGCTACAAAGTATGCCAAGATTTGCTAAGTGCTATCTTTTTAAATTAGTGCTTGATTGCAGGAGCAGCCATTGCAGTCAAATTAACCGTTGCAGTCAATGACCAGTTTGTGCTTTATACATTGAAACCACTATCCTCCCTTGTATTAGTATTTATACATGGAAGATGCTGTTACCCCAGCCAGGGCTCCCCCCCCCCCACTTTTTTTTTTTTTTTTTGAAAAAGAGATGCCGGAACTCTCAAGAGGGAAATGAAGTTTTCAATCTGTATTCTGAAAACGCATGAATTTTTAAGCATTTTTAAAAGAATGTTGTTGAAGAGATTCCAGAACCCTATTCTGGCATGTTCCCCTAGAAAAAAAGCCCTGCCCCTAGCCCCAAATGAAGAAAACCATACTGGGATTTAAGTAGTTTATTTAAATGGTTGATTGGCATTATAAGATATTCCTAGGCAGCCCATGGCTATTGTTATTTGGGTGAATCCAACTTGACTGAAAAGTCAACCAGTAATTTTGCTAGCTTTGTTTATCATTGCTTCCCCATGAACTGTGCTAAAAGGTGTCAAGCCTCACCAGCTTTCCCCAACATGCCACAGAAAAAATTTGGTTGATTCCAAGTTAAATAAAACTATTCAGTCAATCAGCAACTGGATTACAAAATATAATAACATTTGAGTCTAATAGCAAAGATTCCTAGTAAAACAGTATAATGCAGTTGGAATGGGATTGAAGAACTAGAAGAAAAAGCACTTTCTCCCTAATAGAGGTCACCTGCTGAGCTGATCAATTAGACCACAGTTGGACTATCTCTACAAGACTGCCCTCCTGACCAATTTTTTAAATATATTTTGCAAAACAATTAGAAATGTGGAGGCCTTCCTAATAGCCTCAGGCAGACTGTTCCATAATGTGGGAGCCACCACAGAGAATTTGCATGAATTGGCTGTTGTTGATTTTACCTGTTTGCAGAGTTGCACCCTGAGAAGACTTTGTTTTAGTAAGTAGAACAAAGCAGAAGAGGTGGACCTACAGGTATGTGAGACCAACTCCATTATGGGCTTTGTAGGTCAGAACCTTGAATTGATCTGTTAACTGATCAGCAACCAATAGAGCATCTACAGAGTTGGAGTGTTGTGCACATTCAGACACATATTGAATGAATTATAGTAGTTTAGCCTTGAGATAACCATAGTATGAAATGGATCCACTTGACCAGGGGTAAGGGGCCATTTTCCGAGCTAAATGGAGTTCATAGAACACTTTTTTTTGCAGTCGCATCAGCTTGCTTCCCTAACAATCAAACTTGATCCAGAATGACCCCTAGGCTCTTAACCAAGTCAGTGTGATACAACTGAACCCTATTAGATGTGTTGAGCCCCATGTCTTTCAAGGCCTTGGCCTTCCCAATCAACATTGCCCCCATCTCAGTTCTCTAGCCATCTCCCAAACCTTTTCAGATCTCCAACTCTCTAGTAAAGCAGACATTGTGTTCCCCATTTTTATGGAGTTCAGTTGACCCTTGCTGACTCAGTCTTGGGATTATACTGGATCCAACATTACTACCGGGGAAGCAAGTTAATGAAGTTATAAAAAACTCTTCCAATACAGTCCAGTCTGGAATATGGCCCCCTACACTGAAATGGCCAATCTGGCCACCTGGATCCACACCACATTAATATCGAGACTAGACTACTGTAATGCACTTTACTGTAATGCACTTTACTGTAATGCACTTCATAGCCTTGGACATTCATATATGCAGGACTGTCCCTCCCTCTATGCTCTGCCACATCAGCTTTGTTTATCTGAGCAGAGCCTTCTGCAGGTGCCACCCTGCAAATGGGCAAAATCAACAACTGCCTGAACATTTGCATTCTCCATTGTGGGACCCACCGTATGTAATGGCCTGTCTGATGAGGTCAACAAGGCTCTCACTCTCCTGGCTTTCCACAAACTAAGCAAACCTGATTTATTCCGGAGGGCTTTTCTACTCAGGTAATAGAGTTGCACTGTACTAAATGGTTCAGAAAGTTACTTGGATAAAGGGTTAGGAACTATGATCTGTACTACTGTGTATAGTTTGTATTGCCTGTTGCTGTAAGTAGGAACCTATTTTGTAATGTTTGCATTGTTTAATACATCATCTTAATACTTATACATTGCTTCAGTCCTGTTTTCAGAATTCTGGTTGGTTCCATATTTCTATAATCCAAACCCCACTGCATTCTTTATCACATTGTTAGCCGAATTGCTTTAATTTACACTTAGCAATTGGCAAAATACACGGGTTCTTGCCAACTATACCAGGGTCCCACCCCTCCCAGGAGTTCTCAAGGAAAGAGGCACATGAGGCAGATAGCAAGTTAAATGCCATTTACTGGGTAATGTTGTTCAAGCACACCAAAAACGTAATCACACACACACTCACACAGGCCTAAGAAACAAAGACAGAAAATAGCACATTTGCATGAGCAGGAATTCGTTGGTGGGGAAGCAATACGTTACCCAGATATGAGATGTCCGATCGATGGAAGAATTGGATGGGGAGAAAAATAGAAAGACTGTGGGACACGAGGCTCGAACCTGCGAGACCACGTGGTTCTCTCTGATCCGGTATTCAGAGATTTAAAAGATGGAGGCAAGGGTAGTGGTATAGAGAGCTGGGCATAAGGGGTAGTAAAGCAGATAGGGGACGATGGCTCAAGAGATCGAATGCCTCTGTGCAAGGTCTTTTATCAGGTGGTCTTGGGGCGGGCTGATCAGACCACATCCCACTAACACACCTCTTAGGCAGTCCATCCCTCTCTGACCCTTCCATAGGTTAGAGGTGAACAAAAGGAGGAGGGCAGGGGGATGGACAATATTGCAAAACTATGATCTCACCAGGAAGTGGACACTTGGGCAGGGTCTGATGACTCACCTGGGCCACATCTATTGTTAGTTAATGTTTCTGGCCGACTGGGTGATGGCCCGAACATTAGTTGCTAGGCAACTACGTTAGCATAATTCATTTAGTTATGTTGGAGGGGGCAGGGGTTGACCAGCATGCTGAAACAGAAAGAAACCTCATGGAAGAAGGAGTCTTTTGTCTCTGTCTCAGGTGAACTGTTTAGGGTGTCAGCCTCCTGACATGGGCTGGAGCCTTCCCCTCTAATGGAGAAAGCACATGGTCCTTCCAATATGGGCAACCCAAGTTCAGGTTTATGGATATCAAAAATCCATAAGAGCACTAGAAGTGCCTTGCTGGCCAACAACATGTCCCAACCTGTTTGTTGTCTTGACTTACTCTGTGTAATCTGCCTTGAGTCCCAGTTAGAAAGGCACACTATAATTAATTTATACAGCATACATAAGGGAGCTTGTAATAGCTACATTGTTTTCCAATATGCTTCCAGGCCCAATTTAAGTTGCTAGTTGTAAGATTTAAAGTTTTATGCAATCTAGACACAGTTTACTTGAAGGACTGTTTCTCCCATTATGAGCCTGCCCTGTTCATCAGTTCACATCCTCCTAGTGTCTTTTTCTGGTTGATCTCTCCCTATGAACTGACTCATCAGTCACCGTGCAAATCTGTTCTTTTTTCAGTAGCAGTTCTGGTATTATGGAATGTCCTCACAGAGAGTGTTCTTTTTTTGGTCTGTTTTCTCTAATAAAAGTAAAAACATTCTTTTCAGTTATACAGTTAATAATAGCAATGTATTACTTTGAGGGAATGTTATGTAATTTTTATTTCTGTTTTTCAGTTTTAATTTTTTGTTGTCTATGGATCAGGTTTTTAATCAGCAGCCTTGATCCACTACGGTTGATGGGATAGGCAGCATCTAAATAGTTTAATAAATAAATTAAACAAATCTGTGAAATTCTGTTGAAATTAGGGGGAACTGATGTGCAAAATTGATGTGCATGTATGATCCCAGAATTGATCTCAGTGGCTATTGATTTATTTGTATAAACACACTTCTGTGTCTAAAAAGTTAGCTTTTATGAAACAGTAGGAATGTCCCCCCCCCCCAAAAAAAAATCGGGGGTGCCAAAGAAGGGACCAAATAGAGGGAGGGGCATTCTTCCCTGATAGAAACTTCTATATTTAGCATTAGTGAATTAGTGAAGCACAAAGAGCCATCTTCCCGTACTGCACCACTGGATATAAGGCAGGTTGCTAAAGCTCCTAATCAGGTGGTAGAGGCATGGGGAGGTATGCCTCACTAGGCTTGCTGATCTCTAGATGAGGCCTGAAGTTCTCCTGGAATTACAACTGATCTCCAGACTGAAGAGATTAGCTTCCCTGGAAAAAATGACAGGTGAAGAGGGTGAACTCCATGTCATCACATCCCTGCTGAACTCACTCTCTTCCCCAAACTCTAGGCTCCAACCCCTAGGCTCCAACCCCAAATCTCTAGGGATTTCCTACTCCTCACATGCCATCTTTCAAGGTAAGCTGCAGAAACCACCATACTCCTGAGCAGGATGCAGAGTGTTAGAATGTGTATACCTTCTCCCAAGTTACCCTGTCTGTCTGGTGCCTTAAGTCTGAGTTTGCTTCACTTGGTTGTTAAACCAGCTCTGCCTGGCAGTGCTTGGAGAACCTGAAGCAGAGTGTACCATGTAGTTTTATCAGCAAGGAGGCTGAGCCACTTGTTCATAAACCATTTAGTTTAATCTTTACAGACAAGCCTTTATTGGCATATATATAAACCATTTAGTACATTCTGTTTGAGGCCTGAGTTCGAGCTATTAGCAAAGACAAGTTGTTTGATAACTTTGCCATGAACCTCTGCCTCCTGGGAAAGGGTGTGAATAAAACTGAGCAAAGCTATTTATGAGTAGTAGAAGAAGTGTTGGATTTATACCCCACCCTTCACTCAGAGCGGCTTACAATCTCCTTCCCTACCTCTCCCCACAACAGACATCCTGTGAGGTAGGTGAAGCAGAGAGCGCTTCGAGAGAATAGGTCTCAGAGAACAGCTCTGAGAGAACTGTGAGTGACCCAAGGTCATCCCACAGTCTGCATGTGGAGGAGTGGGGAATCAAACCTGGTCCTCCAGATTAGAGTCCGCCGCTCTTAACCACTGCACCAGACTGTGTAGTTGTAGATGGTGATCCCTCTTACCCTCCTGTGTACCTCTCATTCACAAAAGTTCAACATGAATTTTAAAGGCCCTTCAGTGCTTAGAAGTTTTATAAACAAAAGTCCTTTATTTTAATATAAAATAAGGTGACATCATACACTACATGGATATTCAACCTATATACTTAATTTTTTATATATATATATATATATATAAATATAAAACATGCAACAAAGATGTTTTTTAAAAAATTTAACTGTATAACTGTGGTTTTATATGCATGCCTGTGTTTAAAAAATCAGCACTAGAATTATTTCCAAAAGAAGGGGGGGGAGTCTGAGGAAATAAAATGTACTCTGCCAAGGCTGATCTTAGCCAAAATCTTCCTTTATTTAAGATCATTGGAAACATGCTTTCTCAAAGTTTTATTAACTGAGGAAATAGTAATGATCAAAATGATGAAATAGGATCATATTTATATTGAACTGAAGCCAGCAAGGGAATGTGTGGGCTTCCATCTCTAATATGAGAGTCAGGACTCAGGAGGACAAATGGTTCAAAAGACAGCAGCGATGGTGAGGGAGCGGATGACTGGAAAGAAAAGCTAAGCTTCTGTTTTCAGGGATATCTTTCTCCTCTCCCCCTCCCCTTTTTCTTTCTTTCTTTCTTTTTTTTTTTTGGAGTCTGACTGAATTACAGCCTTGTCTACTGAAACCCTCTTAGTTTAATTCCCACCGGCCTCGGTGACACCTAGGGCAGCACTGATCAACTGCAGGCTCCCACATTGCTAACCTCAGCCAACAAACTGATTATGATTTTAGCAGATGTTACAAAATAGAATGGGTCCATTTCCCCCCCCCCCTTCTTCAAATAGTAAATGCTGCATGTTTGAGACTTACAGCATTACAGTTTTATAACAGGGATGAAGATCTCTCCAGTGGGACATTATTGGATACTCTGCATACTTGGATTTATAAGACCAAATAGCCAAACAAACTAAAGGGGTTCAGTTCATGTAAGTGAAGCAATGCTGTTGCCTTGTGGTTTGATTTTGTGGAAGACAGTTGCTTGTGAATATTTTAGAGCTGTGTATGCAGAAATAGTACTTAAAATGCCCTGGAAATGGTGCATATGTTTGAAATACCCGACATAGACATTGGGCAGGATCCAAATTACCATGAGTGGAGTCCAGCTGGTAGGATGGGATTTTCTGCCCACTGAACCCCCTGACATTCTGCTCCTAAAGGGTCAGAAGACCATCATGAACAGAGGCGGGCAGGCTTGCCAACCTCCAGGTGGTGGCTGGAGATATCTTGATATTACAGCTGATCTTCATGTGACAGAGATCAGTTCACCTGGATAAAATGGCTGCATTGAAGGGTGGACTCTATAGTATTTGTTATGTATTGACCATGCAGTCGCCATGTGCTCTCTTAATTGCGACCGCATGGCCAGAGCATGGCCAGAGCACATGGCCAAGAAACTACCTGAGCTTCAGCCAGGTAGAACAAAGGCCAGGTGGATTCAAACCGGCCACCAATCCTGTACCTAGGTTTCTCCCAGGGAACCTATGAAATGTAAATAGACTTCTAATAGCCTATCAGGCCAGTTGGGTGAGGTCAGGGGATTGTCCCTGACCAGCATAAAAGGAGGGCTTCGAGCCCTGGGTTGTATGCTTCATCCGGACCAGCAATAAAGATCTAGCTGTTTCACTATTCCATGGACTCCCGACTCCAATACTTATCAGTATTATATCACATTGAAGTCGCCCCCCCTCCCCAAACCCTGCCCTTCTCAGGCATTATACCCTGCTGCATTCCTGCCCCTCCTCAAACCCTGCCCTCCTCAGGCTTCACTCCCAAAATCTCTAGTATTTCCCAACATGGAGCTGGCAACCCTAGTTGTGGGAGTTGATGGGGGTGGGGCATATGTAGCAAAAGAGGGTATAATCAAAAATCACTTTCCTGTTCTAGCAAACAAAGTGTTGTTCTGCTAGTATAAGTGCCATTATGCTGGCAGAATAGAAGTTTTGGATCTGATCAATTTCCTCCCCAAAGAATGTTTTTTAAAAATATTTTCAATAACATCTTATGGTCTGTTAGCAGAGCATATTAAAACAGAGAGCTAGATGTGATTAACCCGGTTTGTAAACCATGGTACTTAATCTACAAGGGTACTCCTCATGCAGGTCCCTGTGGCAATCCCATGTTACATACAATGTCTGTTCTGTTGTTTTCCTGGTCACTCACTTGAAGTCATTGTTATTAATATTTATCAGTTTTGTGTTCCTTTATCTATGGCCGAGGACAGATTGGCAGTCTCGGCCGCTCTGCCTCCGCTTCAGAAGCGGAGGCAGAGTGGCCGTTCAGACGGCCACATCTGCCCCCAGGAGGTGGCCTGGATGCAACGTGTCCGGCGCTGCACTCCTCCTGCACCAGCTGAGTGCCGCGCGCGTGAGTTCCACCCGCCGGAGCAGGTGTGAACGCACGCAGGCAGGGGCAGCTGCGCAGCGTCCGCCCGCCGCTGCAGGAAGCCGCCCGCAGTCTGAACGCTGCGGGCGGCTTCCTTCCAGCGGCGTGCGAACGCTGTGCCGCGGGGGAATTTCCCTCCACCCCAGTCTGTCTTCAGCCTTATTTTGTACAAGTCATGATCTGAAACAGAATCCTCAGGGCATGTATATTTTTGGATTTACAGACTAGGATAGACCCTGCTCATGAACAGTGCAATACTGGAGAAGTATATAACCATTAGAAACACTGAGTCAGGTTTCTCTGGCCTGATCCCAAGTAAGAGCCTGACAGTATTTTCCCCTGTTCTAAATCAACAATACAAATTTGTGAAGAATGTATTTAATCTAGACACACACTGACATTTAAAACACTCATGCCTGTTTGCAAATTAATGTAAACAATTTCAAAAGGAATTATTCCAAGCATGCTCAGGATCACAGTTTTATTATAGGAAACAGATTCGTTCAAATAGTGGGTTTTGCTTCTTATAATACTACCCTCTTCTTTGACTATTAAAGGACAGACTGCACACTTTTAATTAGGGCCGATTATTTGTTTAGACCAGTCAAATTAAGACCCTGAGGTGTTTTATTTATAATTTATTTCACTTTTAATTCAGTTCTTCTTCTAAGAGCTCAAGGCAACATACTTTTTTGTTGTTGTTTCTCAATTTTATACCCTCAACATCCTATGAGGTAGGCTAAAATGAGAGGGGATGACTGACCCAAGGTCACCCAGTGCATTCCATGGCAAGCCAGGTTGTGGCAATTTAGTAAGTCCACTAGCTGTCCTAACAAAGGAGACTCTATTTTACTCCACTGCAAAGCTGATTTCTTCAAAGCTTTGCCTTGATAGTGTGTCTGTGGATATAGTGCTAATGGTACCATCCTAAGCAGATGGATTTCAGTAGATGGATTGCAGCAAACCCTGATCAGCAATGCGACATGCCATCCCTGGCCCCTTAAATATTTTCACTGCTTTTTATATGGACTCCAACTGGTCTGCATCCTAGTTTCACACCTTGTCCTATTAGAAGGGATATTTTCCATGACTTCTGGCAGTGCTAGATGCTCCAGCACATGTTCAGAGAGCAACTAGGACATAATGGAGGCCCCACCACAATCCCTTGAGGTCTGCAAAGTGGGGAGGACTCAAAGGTAGGAGAGAGAAAATTTGGAGCTAGTACAAATTACAAATAGCTTTGGTTGGTTTTAATTTAGTAAAACCTTTTTTGTAGCTTTCTCTTCTTCCCAGCCATCATTTAAAACTGTTAGAATAGTCTAGGTCTAGGGGCGCCAGCCTCCAGGTGGGATCTGGGGATCTCTCAGAATTACAGCTAATCTCCAGACTACAGAGGTCAGTTCCCCTGGAGAAAATGGATACTTCGGGGGGTGATCTCTATGGCATTGGACTCCACTGAGCTCCCTATCCTCCCCAGGTTCCACCCCAAATCTCCAGGAGTTTCCCAACCTGGAGCTGGCAACCTTCTGCCACCATCCCCTGCTGGTGGCCAGGAGGGACCTGGCAACCCTAGATAGTCATTCTGAACATTAGTAGCATTTACATTTGACCCTGAAGGCAGTGGCAGATTTTATTGATTATTATGGTTAAACGTCATATCTCTTGGCCCTTTTTTCCCCACCCTGATCCTAAACAAATACTCTTGGAAATCAGTCTTACTGATTTCAACAGAATTTGCTATCAAGTAAATGTGTTTAGGATCTCAGCCATAGGAAATTTCTGTATTCATGCAGCAATACTTTGTTTAGTCTAACTAATGTAAGATTCTGTTAGTCTATAAGCTAAAAATGAATTAAATTAACAGATGTATTTAGGAAATTCCAACTGTAATGTGGTCATTAACTGAATGGGGGCTATCCGTGTTTGACAAGCAACTTGCATTTAAGGGTAATGTAACCATTACTTCATTAGAGGTGCAACTTTATGCTCAAAACATAAAAGTCTTTATTGAATGTAAACAATAATTTTGACAGAGGACTGCCTGGATTTAAAAATGGCTTTGTGAAATTCATTCTGTCCATATTGATGCTGACTCGTTTTATAAATGTTTACATTATAATTTATTGTGATTCAAACCCTGCAGATGCTCTGTCTTCTGGTAAACTTAACTATTCTTTAAAAATTTAGGGAGGGGGGAGGGCAGAGGAAGGGTACAAAAAACAGTCCAGCTCTAGAGAGAGGCCCCTTACAGACCATATGAATCCACTTACATGTAAATTACTTGTCTATATGAATTAAGGTGAAGGTTATGAAAGAACTGCTTTCCTATGTTTACTGTAGGATTTTTGACAGTCTCTTTCCTCTTTCAAGTAAATTTGGCTTAAGTCCATAGTCAGTACAGTTTTAAGTAAACTCCTCTTTTGTTACGTTAACAAGGTTATAACATCACTGAGGCAGATTTCCAGCTGCATGAATTGAGGCCTAAGAGTGCTGGCTGAGAGGGATAATTAAAACCTTAGGGTGGGGAGAGTTTAAACTATCAAGTAAAATTGGATAAAAGGCTAATTGTCCATAGCAACATAATACATATTCCTTAATACCTGTGAAATGAAGATAAATAATAGTGGTATTTTGAATGCCCTTTTAAACATTTGAATTGATTTTTTTTGTATTTTAGGCCATGAGAAAATCAAGTATGCTTTAGAAGTATGTCTATATTTTACTACTGTGAAGTTTTTTAAAAATATATTATTTCTCATGTTCAGACACATTTAAGAACAGCTTAGATATTTTATGTCTGAGAAACATGAGTCTAAGATGTGGGAAAGGATATAACAGACCAGACTGTTCCATGCTTTGTCAAAGTCTGCCATACCTTAAACATTTTTTTTGAGAGTTACATACCTTTGTTGACCTTCTAGAAGATGACATGCAGTCAGGCAAGATGATGCATTACCACATAGTTGTTTTTTTAAAAAAAAAAGCAAAATGAGTTGTAATGGGAGTTTGTATGAACTAAATAAATTGTGAAGTCCCATTTGTTATTCATTAGGAACAATAGAGCAGGATTACTATTCTCTTTTCACATGGTGCTTTGAATGTATGGTCCTTTCCCACTATCTTAGTGTCACAGACAATACTTAATTCATGTTTAACAACTTCTACTGTTCCACATATTTCAATAGCACTGGAGGAATACTTTATGTAATGAGAGTTTTCAGAAATAGTTGCGGGGAAAGTAAATATGCTGGAGGGGGGGGAAACAAAAATTGAACAGATGGACGGAGTTTATATAGGCACATGAAGTGATACTGAATAATTATGTATAACAGACTGCTGTGAAGTAATGCAGGATTGTTCCCATTTAAAATGCTTTGTGGGATCAGCATGTTTCTTTGCTTTAGTATAGGGGGCACAGTGAATTATTTAAAGAGTGAGTGTTCCCTGGAGCAAGTGAAATCTGAAGGGGAGTGTTGTGTTCTAATGGCGACCGCACATGTTTTTGGGATCGCACACGAGGTCGGGCAAACTACTGGAGCTTTGCTTCTGTAGACAATAGCCCAGGCGGATTGTAATTTGGGCCATTAGGCCACCCAGGATCCTAAAGGGGACCTATGGTTAAAGGTGTCTTGTAAATAATCCTATCATGGGGCTCAGGTGTGACCAAGGGTGTGGTTTGTACCTGCATATAACCAGACCCCCGAGCCCTGCCAGACAGTTCCTGTTTTCCATCTCTAAATAAACCATGAGCTGATTTCACTGCAACGCGTCTGGGGCCAGTATATTATAGGGAGTTTGGGAAAAATTTTGATATTCCATTGCCATAAACCAGCTGACTAAGGAGTTAGGACTCTGGTCTACCTTCCTGAACCTTATAGTTTTTGATATCCTTAGTGTCAGGCTTCTATTCTTTTGATATTCTTAGTGTCAGAAGGGTTTCTAATGTCCTGGCCCCTCCTGAGGGCACCTGGTGTTTTTGGCCACTGTGTGACACAGAGTGTTGGACTGGATGGGCCACTGGCCTGATCCAACATTGGCTTCTCTTATGTTCTTATAATGGGCCAGTTCACACATGAATGAACTTTACTTGATCACATGTTCAAGATGTGAGCAAAATGTTGAGTAATATACTGAACAATGCCTACCACACTTCCAGGACAAGACCAGAAGTGACAGCATTACATCACCATAACACTCTAGGATTCACCCCAAACTCTATGGTTTAACCAGAAGGTCACATGATGGCACATACCTCAAATTCTCCTGCCAGGTTGCCAGATACGACTGGCAACCCTGGTCCCAGTTCTGTTTCATACAGTTGTTTGCTATTCTTGGTTATTCTTGCAAAATGCAGACTTCAGCAGTCTCCCCTGAAAAACTGGAGGTTCAGCTAGACTTAATCAACACATCCTGTTTTTTAGGCTGTTTCCCAAGGCTTTATTTTGCTTTGGAGGCCAGAGGGGATAAACCACAAGATTGCACTGCTGGCAAGTTGTTCCCTCTAAGCTGAGTTAGTGTGAGCTAGCTCACAGTTTGTAAGCCTCCAGCTCACATATTTTTGTCTTAGCTGAGGAAGGATGGCTCCAGAGCAGACTATTTTATGCACTAGCCAAATTGCATGCTCACAACTTTAATGCCAGTAGCTCACAAAGTAGAATTTTTGCTCACAAGACTCCACAGCTTAGAGGGAGCATTGCACTTATTTTCTAAATTTGAACTGTCTGTTGGTCATCCACATGATGTTCCTTTGTCTTGATCACACTGTTCTCCCTTTGTTTTCTGTCTTGTATATCAGGACCCCCATGCTTCTCTCCTGACCTCCTGAGACTATGCAAGCATATACATGGATGCATACCAATACAGCTGATTTGATTTAATTATTAGTTTAATTGCATCATTAGCTAAATTAATCATATGAGCTAGGTCCAAGTCACCATTGGTTTGGAAAAGCCAGGGATTAGTGTGTACAGTCCCAAATAAAGGAGGCAATATCACAAATCCAGTTAATACACAAAATTATTTATATATTGCAGAACAGGTTTGGTTTTTTTTGCAGAATTGTGCAGTATGTTCCAGCTGATTTGTGCTCTGCTAGTTCTGTATTAGCAGAATGATTTTATAAAAGCCCTGATTGAAATATGTAATGTGTACAGATTTATTTTTGTTCCTCTGATGAAGAGTAGTTACAGCTTGCAAAGTGTTGATACCTATCATATAGTTTGTGATAAAGGCCATTTGGGTGTTATCCTGAGTGTAGTGTGTGCTCTAAGAAGTAAGGGCATCAAGCCAAATGGATGAACTTAAATCCAGGTGGTCAGCCATGTTGGTCTGAAGCAGTAGAACAAGGTGCCACTGGACTTAAGAGCTGAAATTAAGACTGCCTGGGAATTCAAGGTATGGAAAAATGGAAAAGGGAATATTCCAATGACTGTGAGTGAGCATGACCTGGCCCTTTCTGAGGTTTCTGTCTGTGGACCCCTAGCTGTTCAGACAACTTGTACTTCTAAAGCTAGTGAAGGAATACATGGCTTCATTGCAAAGGATACGGTGGTGCCCCTGGGCTTTGTGCTGTTCTCCATTACAGTTGTTGTCCACAGGAAGTGATGGCTTGGATTCAAACGTGACTTTCCATGGGCACAAGGGCTTCTGTCCATACAGTTTGATCTTCCTTTCTTCCCTCTAGAGGCAGCTTCCCCTCTAGAGACACCCCTCCTGAGTGCTTGTTCCTGGTATGTGTTTCCTATGCCCCCTGGTTGGCAGATCTCTAATTTAGGCAGATAAAAGCTGCTGCACTTTTACTCCCTACGGTAAGCTCTCAATATCAGGTGGGACAGCAGAACCTCATACTTTTTGGGTGAGGATGTTGAAGCTAGAATGCTTATTCAGATTTGTGAAGCACTGATGGTGCCCCAGAAGTTGAAAAAGTGGCACTTCAAAATTAATCAAAATAAATCTTTTGCAGGGGAGAGGAATTATATTTATTCAGTATGTTTCTAGTTAAAGAGTCACCTCAACAGTACCCAAAGCCTGAAATCTTCATCCAAAGTAGTTAGTCTGTGTGTTTCAAACTGCATATACAATGTCTTTTATGCTGATTACATCGTACTTTTAGGAGCCAAGAAAGTAGAATGAAATATAAAATATGCCAGATGATATACACAGTATACAGCCAGCTCATGTTGTTCATTGTACAAGCTGATGTCAGTGGGTAATTTAATTAAGACATTGCCAGTGGAGAAACCACAGAGTTGGAGCCCATGTGAATGAGCGTGTTGGAGCTATAAGCAGGTGAATAACAAAATTTTTACCTTCAAACCTGCCATTTTGATTGGGACAGTAATATTCTTTCTGGCTTTCTTCTCATGAAGCTATTGCTAACAATAGTCAAAGTCTTATCCAAAGTGAAATTCTTGCCTCATAAATAGGTTTTCCAAGCAAGTTGACCGAGAACATATTTTAAGAATTTTTGAGGCACAAAGAAGTAAGGAAATCACATGGGTGACATATACCACATTTCCTGGAATATCCCATAAAGAAATGGGCTCTCTTTTTATTAGCTACCCTTTTCAGCAGCAGGACCCCCTATCCAGCTGACAGAAGTGTCCAAGACACTATACTTTGATAGTTTTAAAACTTCTGCTTCTCCTGATTAATCAGAATGGATTTCCCCAATCATCCCTGAGCCAATCTCATCATGGACCTTTCACATGGGAATTTCAAATACATTTCTGCTGACATTATGGCAGTTCAATATTTTGCAAAGTTAATACCAGTATCTAATGATTGGCCTGTTCATGTGTGAAGCATTGCTGACCATTAGCCAACAGAATGTCTGCATAATACTGCATGGGTCATCCTATGCTACCTCCAACAGAACCTTCTGGTAAGTTCTTTGGGTTCCCTTCCTTCTTGGTTCTCACCCATGCTGTTCCTTCACTGCTTTCTAACTGACTTCAACAGCTACTACTGTGTGTGTGTGAATTAAGTGCTGTCAAGTCATTTCCAATTTATGGCAATCCTATGAATTAATGTCCTCCAAAACATCCTATAGTTAAGAGCCTTGCTCTGGTCTTGCAAACTGAAGGCTGTGGTTTCCTTTACTGAGTCAATCCATCTCATGTTGAGTCTTCCTCTTTTTCTGCTGCCTTCAACTTCTAGCATTATTGTATCTTCCAGTGACTCTTTTCTTCTCATAATGTGACCAAAGTATAAAAGAGGAAGAAAAAGAGGTTGGATTTATACCCCACTCTTCACTACCCAAAGGAGTCTCAGAGCAGCTTACAGTCTTCTTTCCCTTCACCTCCCCATGACAGACACCCTGTGAGGTAGGTGGGGCTGAGAGAGCTCTCTCAAGAACTGCCCTTGAGAGAACAGCTCTAAAAGAACTTATGACTGACCCACTGTCACACCAGCAGCTGCATGTGGAGGAGTGGGGAATCAAACCTGGTTCTCCCAAATCAGAGTCCATGCTCTTAACCATTACGCCAAACTAGCCTCAGTTTAGTTGTTTTAGCTTCTAGAAACAGTTAATAGTTGATTTGATCTCGAACCCATTTATTTGTCTTTTTGGCAGTCCATGGTATCCATAAAACTCTCCTCCAATGCCATATTTCAAAGGAATCTACTTTCTTCCTGTCAGCTTTTTCATTGTCCAACTTTCACACCCTACATAGTAATGGGGAACATTATGGCATGAATTAACTTGATCTTGGTTACCAGTGACTCATCCTTACACTTAAGAATCTTTTCTAGCTCCTTCATAGCTACCCTTCCCAGTCTCAGCCCCCATCTGATTTTATGGTTGCAGGCTCCCTTTTGGTTGATGATGGAGCCAGGGAATAGAAAAATTAATAATTTCCATCTCTTTATTGTTAACCGTAGAGTTGTGTAATTTTCCAGTAATCATTGCTGTTGTTTTGATGTTCAGCTGTAACCTTGCTTTGGCACTTTCTGCTTTAATCTTCATCAATAGCCAATTCAAGTCTTCACTGTTTTCTGCCAGTAATGTGGTGTCATCTGCATATCTCAAGTTGTTAATGTTCTTTCCACCAATTTTCACTCCACTTCATCTGAATCTAATACAGGTTTTCTTATAAGATGCTCTGCATATAAATTGATGAGATAGGCAGATAAAATACATCCTTGTCTGACACCTTTGCTGATTGGAAACGATTCTGTTTCTGCATATTATGTCCTAACAGAAGCCTTTTGACTGGAGTACAAGTTGCAAATCTAAATAGTCAGATGCTGGGGCAACCCCCCCCCCTTTTTTTTAAATCAACCATAGCTTTCCATGATCCACACAATCAAAAGACATATGCTCCAGCAACTAAAGTAAAATTTGCAATATGATCTCTATACCTCTTTGTTTTCTGAATCTAGCTTGAACATCTGGCATTTCTCACTCCATATATAGTAACAGTCTTTGTTGTAGGATTCTGAGCATCACTTTACTCATGTGAAAAATTAATGCAATGGTCTGATAGTTGCTGCAGTCTTTTACCAGAATTGGAATATAAATTGAGTGTTCCAGTCTGTAGGCCAATGTTTTGTTTTCCGTATTTGTTTGCAAATTCTTGTTAAGATTCTGATGCACTCTGTTTCTGCAGCTTATAATAATTCTGTTGATATCCCATCTACTCCTGGTGATTTGTTTTGTCCAATTGCTCTCAGTGAAGCTTTGACTTCACTTTCTAAAACTGTAGTTCTTCAAAAGATTCTTCTTTGAAGGAATCCTTTTATCTCTTCTGTGTAGTTCTTCAGTGTGTAGTTCTTCAGTGTGTAGTTCCCATCTTTTCTTTATTTTCTCCTGTTGAGTTAATTTATTTCCATATTGATCTTTCAATGTACTTAACCATGCTTTTGGGGGCTGTGGTGGCTCAGTGGTTAAGATGCTGAGCTGCAGACTGGAAGGTCGGTAGTTCGGCAGTTCGAGACTCGAATGCCACGTGATGGAGTGAGCTCCCATCTCTGGACCCAGCTCCTGCCAACCTAGCAGTTTGAAAGCAAGAAATTACAAGTAAATAAATAGGTACTGCTTTGGTGGGAAGGTAACAGTGTTCTGTGCACTTCAGCATCTAGTCATGCTGGCCACATGATCATGGAAGTCTTTGGACAGCGGTGGCTCTTCGGCTTGGAAACGGAGATGAGCACCGCCCCTAGAGTCGAAATTGACTGGCTTTCAAGCAAGGGAAACCTTTACCATGCTTTAAATTTCCCTTTGATTTCTTGGATCTTGCACAACAGTTCTCTTCTTCCTTTTTTGTTGTTCTCTTCTATTTTATAATGGAGATCTTTCTCTTTGCCTCTGCGTGAGATTCACTGGAATCCTGCATTTGGACTTATTCTTTTTCTGTTACCTTTTGCTTTTGTTTCTTGTCTGCCTTTAGCAGGGCTCATTTCATAGCAGGAAGAAGAGCCCTGTAAGAAGAGCTCTGTAAGCTCTTGGAGGATTGGCTACATTAGGGGTGTGTGGCCTAATATGCAAAGGAGCTCCTGCTACGAAACGAGCCCTGGTCTTTAGCAATTTTAAGAGTTTCATCTGTCATTCATTGAGGCTTTTCTTTTCTTGTAGCTACAGGAATAGTCTTTGCACATTCTTCCTTGATAATATCTTTGGTTTCAACCCATAGTTCTTCTGGTTCACCTTCACTTGCAGTTAGTAATGCAAATCTGTTCTGTACACAGTCTTTAAATTCTTCAAGACTGTTGCTTAGATTGTACTTTGGCATGTTTTGGTGTTTTTCTTCAGCTTTATTATATATTTTTATATTAATATTTCATTATCTGTACCACAATCAGTTCCTGGTATTTTTTTGGTAGAGAGAGAGTAGAGCAGGGGTGCCGAACTCATTTGTTTTGAGGGCCAGATCTGATATAAATGAGACCTTGTTGGGCCGGGCCATGTGTGTCATAAACTGTAATGCCAGGTAGGAGAGAGAGAAACTTTATAAAGGACACAGACAAACACAATTAAAGATTTTTTAAAACTTTAAATAAAACTTACTTCAAGCACTAGCACTCTTGAAATATTTTGTCTATTTAACAGTCTCTGATAACTGACACCTCTGCTCTGAATTATTGCATCAAAATGTCCATGCTGTAGCAATCTTGAGTATGCTGTTCAGTTGTGTATTTGTAAGCTGCAAACCTACTTTTGATTTATTGACATTCATTACAGAAATCTCATGCTCAGTATTATTTGGTAAGACTTTGCATTATAGCCCCTAAATGCCTGTGCAACATCTCGCCTCTGTGTTTGTCATTCCCTGAGTAAAACACTGTAAGAGATTAGTGGCTTCAGCCCTGGAGGAGCTGCAGGAAGTCATTACAGCATCTGGCTGCTAGGGTCATCATAAGCCATGTGGCTCTCATTTTATTTACTATCTCCAGTGCTCCCTCACCCAACCTCTTTACAGTGATCAGTCTTGTTTCCCAGAGTTAATCTGAAGCCTTGGGCAAGCCCTCCCCCCCTCAAGTCCAACCTGAGCCCTGGGAAGTAGGCAGGGAGACTCTTTGGGGGTTCTTACACTCCCATCAACTCTGCCTCCCTGTCGGTTTTCCTGGGTGGGCCTCTGCCTCCCTGTCGGCTTTCCTGGCTGCTTAGTAGTCTGTCCTCTGACATTGGAGAGAAGCCCTTCCCCTGTGTCTCTGTCATTGGCTGCTTGCAGTCTCTGTCCCTCTCTGAATTCTGCCAATGTCTCTCCTTCCCAGGCTGGTTCTCTCCTCCCTCCTCTTGGCTGTCACTCTCCCTCTTTCCTCTTCCAAAGTTCACCTCTCACCCCTGACAGCCCAGCTGTTCTCTTGCCTCTGTTAAATGCACCTCCTGCTCTTGTAGGCCCCTCCCCCTTGTTAGCAGGGCCTGACTGGTCTGCTCCTTGCAAACACTTTGTAATTTTCTAGCTGAAAATGTCTTATTTCAGTACACTTTAGTTCACTCAGTTCCCCAGGACTGCAATGTTTAAACATTTGATTCCATACCTTGATTCATTCTTCTCATGTTCCATGTTCCTATCATATACATTAACAGCTTTGGACTTTCCTTTGATACACAAACACAAACACACTTATTGTGGTAATACTAAAAGTTTCATAAGAAAAGGAAACTTACTTCAGCATAATTCATCAAAAAACCCATAGAATGTTAAATCAAACTGGAAAAATGAATTTAAGGTTTAGTAATCTGAAGCACAGGGTCGCTATAACTTGGAAACAACTGGACAGCACTTAACCCACACACAGTCTAAAACATAAAGTGAATAGTCTATCCAGTCATCACACTACTTTCAGCAAAAATATTATTTTACTTTGACAAAGAACAATAATATCTGTTTGCCATAATATTTGTTTGATGAATGAGTCTTTAAAAACATTCAGAGACTTTATCTCTGACATTTTCCCCTAGGAAATAACCTCAAAACTGCTCTTATATTTTCTTTCAATTGTCATAAAACTGACATTCCAAATCAACCTCAGCTTTATTCAGATTGTACATCCATGTTACATACCTGTGGAAAAGATGACTTGAATGAGGTCATGCAGTGAGATTTCAGAAGCTTTGATCTCAATTTCCTAAGAGGCACGACAACTGGCACCAAAATATCTTGCAGCCATTCTTTGGATTAGAAGGGTCTTCTGCACTGACTCTTCTTCCAACATTCTTTAGATAAATATTTGAGCCCCTGTATCTTTCTTTTATTAATCCTTGTCTCGTTGGAGCAAAAGTAGACTGGAATTTTAAAAAGGATTTTCTAAAAACAAAACATTATCTCAGTTAACCTGTACCATTTGGCAGAGGCAATCTTGGCCCAACATTCCCATAACAGTCCCATCCTAAGCAGAGTTACACCCTACTAAACCCACTGACATCATCCCAATGTGCTTAGAATGTCACTGTAAGTTTAGTTTAGTTCCATCTCAATGGATACTGCAGTATATTTAATTTATTATTATAGTGCACCATCATGTTGGTGCCTTCTAGAAGTTCCACCTCAGTTACAAAACAGTTTGGGGTAGGGTTGCCCAGTCTGACTCAGGAAATACCTGGGGACTTTGGGGTGGAGCCTGGAGACTTTGGAGGTGGTGTCCAGCAAGGATGTGACATCTCTTTTGTGATGTCTTGTCCTGTGATGTCACTTTCAGGTCAAAGGTCTAGTGATGTCACTTCCTAAGCTCCACCTCCTTCTGATGGTGTCACTTCCAACACACTGCACCAAAACCCCACCCCTTCCTATGATGTCACTTTCAGGACACTCCCCCCCCAAACCCACCTCTTCCTATGAAGTCACTTCCTTCTTTCAAAATTCAAATTTAAACACACCACTTTATATCACTTCCCACCCCACCTTTTCCCCACTTTGGGGGCTTTGATTTTTATCACATGTGAAGTGATTTGGCCTCCCAGAAATGGAGTATGTACAAGCCTGACAGCAGTGGAGCATCGTGGTCAGTGTGTCAGACTAGGATCACGGAGACCCTGGTTCCAATCCACACTATGCCCATGGAAACTCACTGGGTGACTCTGGACCTGTCACCAGCATTGTTCAATCCACTAACTCTTTACAATGGGAGAACTTCATACAGTAAAAACAAAAGGTCTGAAAGAGACCCAGAAATGAAGTGACAGGATGAACAAATGCACAATGGTCATATTCAAAATTAGGATGGTATTGTTATTATTGAAATCCATCATATGACTGATTTTAACATTTCCAAAGATCTCAGTGCTATTTTATGGAACCTTTTAATTGAATTTGCCACTTTGGTCCATACATCAGCCAAAATGGGGATTACTGAAAATGCTAAAAATATAAATAGCAAAAGACAGACTTTTGATAATTTTTTTTTAAAGAAAGTTCTTCAGTTCCCTAAATCTTGCAAGTTAAGTTTATTTGAGAACAGTGAGATAAAGGTACCTGTCTTTGCCAACCACTGAAAACCTCTCTTTGAGAACAGAAATATTTGGGGGTATATAAAAACAGAAAAGGAAATGACAGGAGGTGACAGACCATGTTTTATAAAGTGTTGACTGGACGGGATTGCCATATACAAATAGTTCAAGTTCTGCCAGGAAACTGAGAGAAATCCCTTAGTCTCAGAATGTAGGCAGGCTGAGCATTGGGAGGGCCTTATATGGTGGCACATGACTTCACATAAAACATTTTCTTAGTCTTAAAAAAGTAACAGATCAAGGAAAAAGTTTCAACACAGCCTTCCTGAAGGGCTAGTTTTCTGTGCACCTGGAACTCTCTGTTTGGAGGGACATTCCATCACAGGAGGCCCTGCCTGTAGACTGCAGTGCTACAGCCCTGATCCAGGTTTTTCACCCCATGCAGGTTGAATACTGGGTTAGGGTTGCCAAATTCAGGTTGGAAAATTTCTGGAGATTTTGGGAGAAATCTCAGTGCGATACAGTTGTAACTGCAGGAGATATCCAGGCTCCACCTGGAGGTTAGAGACCGTGCTAGCTGGGAAGAGAGGAGAGAGCAGAAGATGAGGGAAAGAAGTGGGAGAAGTTGCTTGCACTTATTAGAAAGGAAAAAAACCAAAACAATGGAATGAGAGGTTCTCTCTTGGTTGAAGAGCCCAGAAACTCCCAAGCCAGGGGCTGAATTGCACGCCCAGAAGGGGACCTCAGTGGGGTACAGCTGTAGCAGCAGGAGATCTCAAGGGCCCACTTGGAGACTGGCAACCTTAACTGATGACCCAGTTGGAGGAGGCGGGAGTGGCTGCCTGCAATTATCAGGAAGGAAAAGAACAAAAAAAAAGGGAATGTTTAGCAATGGGAGATTCTCTCTGGCTGAAGAGTCGGAGGGGGGGACAGGAAACTCCTCCCCCAAATTTAGGACTATGCAAGGCAATCTGTGGCCACCACTTTACTGGAAAATTATGCCTTCTGACTATCTTCTGAAGCCAGTCATTTTTTGTGGACTTATCATGGGCGACTGGAAAAGTGAAAAATAAATCAAGAAACCAGTCGGTGTGGAACGATTTCCACCCCTTTTTATGGAGATCACTCATCTGTGTGCCAGAGTCTTGCCCTGGAAACCCCCCTCTACCTTTCATGCTCACTCCAAGCAGTTTTTTCCATTCATGCACTATTCTTCTCCTTTCCCCTTCTTGCCCTACATCTCTTTAAGAAATCATAAACACACCTTTCCTGCAGTCTCACAAGAGCCAAATTCTTCCTCCAAGTCTGACTTGGGAGAAAGTGCTAGAGGAGAAGTGCTTCAAACTTCCCTCCTAGGAAGGGGAGGGTGCAGCTTCAGTCGACGTGTCTCAGTTTCCTGTCCTGTCTAGGAACCACTCAGACAAACACAAAGGAACACACTGAATCATGCCTATTTGTCCATCTCTTTGACTTGCATGGGCTTTTGGGAATTGTAGTTCACAGCAATGAAAAGAAAAGGCTGAAATGAAACAAAAAATATTTTGGAATCAGAACGCCCCCCTCCCCCAGCTTCTGCTCTTTTTGGGGTCCTTTGTAACCCTCCTTTCTTACTTATCTCTTTCCATGAATTCTCACATGCAGCTGATCTTTCTTTCCTAAATGTAGGGGACGTTCTACCCTTAAACTTGTCTCCCTTCCATAGAGATTAGGAGGGAGGAATGATAAAGCATCCATTTTCAGCAGCCAGTCCCCCTCACTTCCTGATAGCCCTGAAGTGGTCAGACTCATGGACGCAGTGCCATTTTAGAGCAGAACTAGGCCATTAGAAAATTCTGCAGGGGTCCAGTCCTAACCAGGCCTGCAGCACAGTAGGACCAAGTGATATCCCCTTGCCTATTTTCAAGTGTCAAAGGCTGTTTCAGCTCTTGAAAAGTGGTGGGGTTGTTTTTTTTGTCTAGTCCCATCCTGCCATGGGCCTGATCTGAAGCATTCATGACACCACAACAAGTCAAACCTGTGGACTCACTAATGTCTAGTTTTCCTCTCAGAGTAACAGCGTTATTGCCAGAGTAACATGAGTATAAACATCTCACTGAACAATGGCTCAATGTACTAAGAATTTTAAATGGCTGTATGATCCTCTTATGAATGTGAAATGGTATAGTATAGCCTGATCTTTCAGATCTCAGAAGCTAGCAGAATCAGCATTTGAATGGGAGACTACCGAGGAAGAATCTGTAGCAGTAGGCAATGGTAAACCACCTCTGCTTCTCACATGCCTTGAAAGGCCCTTGTTGGGGGTTGCCATAAGTAGGTTGCGACTTGATGGCACATGTACATGATCTTCTTATCGAAGTCCATCTTTGAAACACAGCTATTAGCTGAAATTATGAAGTTTAAACCAAACTACAAGTGGGATGGCCAAAAGAGAGGACCTATGGGGAGAGTAATCCTGTGGACCCGTGGAGCTAGCCAAAACAATCACCTGCCAAACTCCCCCCCCCCCCCAAAAAAAACTTCTTTCTCTTCTGTCACTGTTCTGGGTCTTGGCAAGGCACTGTGCAGCAGACAGGTAGCATGAGTGCCTGTTGCTGGGAGTTGATTTAGTTGGAATCAGCCAGGACTTCCCATCATGTGTCAATCAGAGATAGAGGGATGGATAATCAAAGGCAGGGCAGCAAAATCATCCTTAAATTCTGAAGACACAGTGGGAGTGGAACAGGCAAGGAGAAGAGGCTTTGTTGGTACATTTCATCTGGCTTCTTATCCTGCTGATTACAGATAAGGGGAGGTGGGGGGAAGTTAGTGCAGTAAAATTCCAGAGAGGTTAATGGTACATTTTTCTGTGTTAGGATTTAGGAAACTGGGGAAGGGCCTGGACTTAGGAAGCACAGAAATATGAATTGAACTGAAGTGGAAAGTGTGTATGTGTGTGTGCGTTTGAGAGAGAGAAGAAAGCAAGTTGGCATGGTTTGTTTGGCATTTACAATCTGGGAGGGGGGTATGGGGTTGATCCCAAATCATCCTGGGAGTTAGAATGCTCTATTGGAACTGTGACCCAAGATGAATTCCAATATTCTATAACACTTTACAGAAATTTGGTAATATGCTACTCTTTACCTCTCCCTTCTCCACTTTTTAGGTACAGTAGCACCTCCTGTGTATTATCACAGAAGGGCACATTTATAAGAAAGATTAACCACTGAAGAACTATAATTTTATATTACTATCAATGTCCATGGTGATTAACAAAGCAGTATAAACAATTAACTAAAATTGGCAAAAGTAGCAGTGTGGGGCAAGGTAACAAGAGATAAATAAGAACAGCCTTATCTATCAGCAACAAACATTTTCACTCTTCTCCTGAGCAAGACAGACTAAGGACTGATTCTCATAAAGTCCTTGCGGCTGCCATGAGAACTTTTAAGCAGATGTGGGCCTGGATATCCCTGCTGGGTGCTTAATTCCCAGCTGTATACAAGCCTAGTTCAGATCATGACTGCAGCAAATGGGGAGAAAGTCCTTCAGTACCTCCCATACAATTTTCCGGGCTTGAAATGGTCCTAGGGAACTACTGTTTGCCCTATTGGGGCAAGTTCTCAGATGGGAATTTCCAGTGTACATTTGATAAAACACATTCGTTAGTCACAAGGACTTTATAATGTGTTGAAATGAGATTATTAGCCTATTCATGTTAATATCAAGTTGTGACTTTTAAAAGAATGTTTGGATTGGATCTGGGTGATGCTGGTGGTCAGAGCAGGGCTGCAAGGTCTCCTGCTCTAACAGAAGACTTCCAGTCAGGCATCTTTGATCCCTTGCTATTGCTTGGGTAGGGTACCAGGGAAAAGGGTGGTGGGGATGGTCATCACTCTGATACTGTGATATCACTTCCGGTGCAAACCTGAAAGTGACTTCATCACATCCCCCTGACACAATGATGTCAATTTGGGGTTCCCTCCAGATGTGACATTGCACTGTTGGACCACCAGCAATTTGCATGTTCCTGCCTCCTGCTGTCTTCCACCAGCTGCCAGTGCTTGGCTGGCAACTCTAGGTCAGAGGCAGCCTTTACCTGGAGGCCTCTGATGGCTTTTGGAAGCCTTGAAATTTAAGACAATGAAGATGGAAGTGCTGTTAGTTGAAAGTAAAGCAGACTGAAATTAAGTTTACAGTCTTTTCTACGTGGGGTGTTTATTGATTGATTTTGCTGTTTTGAAATGTCTTTGTGTTGTGTTCTTGATTTATCTTGCTTGCTGCTGTTATGTTTTCTTCTGTGGCAGGATTTTTGGTCTTTGGGTTTTTTTTAATGAATGATTGCACTATTTTTGTTTGTTTGCTTTGAGAACAGATTTTATTCAGCAGAAAAGTCAGATGTAAATCTTCTTATAAACCATATCTGGCTTTATGGAACCATAGTTATCTGTATTACATCATGCCATGAACCAGTTCAGATTTATAATTTTTTCTTTTATTTCTGTATTTCACTACTCACACAAATGGACTTTGTGTGAAACAATTCAGTGTTGGAGAATACTTACTAACTCTGTGAAGTAGGATACAGTCCAAAATTGGAAATTCATGCTCATGGAAGCTAATCTGTTGGGTTCTAGTTTTCAATTAAATATGCAGATAAGCCAGTATAAATTACATGTGATGAATTGTGTGTAGATTCTCTCCCTTTGTTATTAAGAAAATTCTTTTTAGTTCAGTGGAACAGCTGATAGTTTAAAAATGATAACTGAATTTATTTTGTAGCCATTTTTAGTGTTGTAAATGGGGTAATAAATATACCATTTTGTCCTTCTAGTTGCTATGCCAGTGGATTGCAAGAAGAATTAAATGAATGAGGCTGATAGGAACTTTAATATGTGTAATATTTTTGTCTGAACACTTACAGTAAAGGAACAGTCCAAGGTGGCTGTTAATTTTAGCTTATGTACCTCTGCCATATTTGCATTGGCCAGCTGATCAAGTAATGCAACAAAGAAAAAAGTTATACATTTTCTAACTGAAGAAACAAATGATAAATATTTTAAAAGAATATGAAATTTATATTAACATAATTCACAGATTTGTTACTGCCATGACTTGTTGCTTAATGCTACAACAATGTTAATCATATAAGGAGAAACACCATTTTTAAAAACAATATATCTAGAAGGTGGTAAATGACCAGGGGGTCAAGAGGTATCAAACCCAGCTAGCTATATGACAGAGTTCTCCCTTTATCCAAGCTGTTGGAAACGTGAGATCTGACTTTGAACTAGATTGTAATTCTAGATGCAGATCTGTTAAGAGGTCAAACAAGCTGACAGATTTCATTGGAGACAAGCTTCTGATTAAATGGAGTTAGCGTTAAGGAGCCGTATTCATGTCACAGTTGGGCAAAGACAGATGTGCAGATGAATAGTCAAAATTAACAGCAGACTCCTTAAAGGGCTAACTAATCTGCCAGAAGAGTGTCTGTCTCTTTTCTTCCCACAAATGTATCAGCTCATAAAAATACAATTGAACATAATAGCAGCAAGAGCCTAGCAAGGCTGAAGGCCCCTCCTTATTAGTAAAATTTCAGAGACACATTTCCTGTGGTACTATATCCTTTTCTGGCCAGTATTTTAGGAAGTACTAGTCACCAAAAGTTCATAGGAAGCAATTGGCAACCTACTTTATTCTCTGCTCACTTTAATGAGCTTGAGAAATGATCAATCAGGCCTGTCTTTCCACATATCTTTCCATAAGGAGACGTGTGTGTCAGCAGGGTTCCACTGAGGAATTATTTCATTATTCTTACTCTTCCTTCCTTTACTTTAGTGCTTCCTGCTATGGCTTCCCCTCAGGTTAATCAAGTTATTCCCAATAACATTGCCATATTGTTTCTAAATTTTCCCAAACCTCTGCTGCTAGTGCTAGCCAGATGAGCCACATTTTAGTGTGATGGGTGATCTGCTATAGCAGGTTAAAGTAGTTCTCTTCATTTAAAATGTAGAAATAGCAGGAACACTGAAGATGTCAATGTGCAGCCAGTGTTGTATAGTAGTTAGAGTGACAGAATGGAATGGAATTCAGATCCTTGCTCTGTCATAAAGCTCACTGGGTGGTCATAGACCAGATACTCTTATCTCAGCCTAGGGCAGGAGACATTGGGTTGGGCAGGAGACATTGTACCATGTACAATGCGCTGAGCTCCTTGCAAGATTTTTTAAAAATGCAGATAAATTGATCTAAATTTGTCCTCTACTATGTAAGCGTAATATAATTCTGCAAAACACATAAGAACATAAAAATTGCTCTGCTGTGTCAGACTCAGGTTTTATCTAGTCCATCTTCCTGTTTCCAGCAGTGACAAACCAGAGGTACACAGGTAGGCACGCACCTGTGGGGGATTTTGGTGGGGGATTCCCCCCCCCCCAGAGCAGGCTCAGGGTGGGTTACAACATAGTTAAAACATGCAACAATATAATCCATAATGAAATCTGTAAAATTATTAATTAAACCATCAGCACATTTCTAAAACATTTCTAAAACGCTTGATGGCATCTGCTACCCAATTAAATCCCAAAGGATTCTGGTTGTGGGTAACCATACCTGGAACAGTTCAAAGCAAATGGGTGGATGAGTGATCAACCATGATGGAATAGAACAGGGCAGAACAAAGGAGGCCAATACAGATGAATTGCTACCGCCTCAATCATAGGCCTGGCAGAACATCCCCGTAGTATCTCTGGGTTCAAATTCATGGACATATTTTGACATAATCAGAATTTCCAAATTAATTCTGTTCTTTAGTACATTGCTGGTTCAGGGAGAGACTGATGAATATTGCACAAAAATAATACACACAAAATGGTCCTTGATTCACAAAATCATTGGAGTTGGCAGTCATGGAATCCCTGCAGATCCACAAGACAATCTATATATCTAATTCCCAAGTGCCCCCCCGTGTGCGGATACCTAAATCTGTGCGGGGGGGCACTTGGGGGGCAGGGAGGGGGTTCTGCACATGGGGGGCACTTCCCCCATGTGCAGAAAAATCTTAAAAGTAAAGAAAAATTCCGGGGGAATACTTAAATCCCCCAAAAAGTAAAAAAAAACCCAGCGCATGCGCAGGATGTACCTGATTGGCGGCGGCGGCTGAGCTGCCGGTTGAGGAACTGGGAGAGGGGCCAGCAGGGGCAGGGCGGTGCGGAGAGCCTCAGCCCTAACCACGCCATGGCTGAGCGACGAGGGGAAGATGGGGGGAGCAGTGAGGCCCGGACAAGCAGCGGACAAGCAGCCCGGCGGCAGCAGCCACCGGAGCTGGAGGAAAATGCCGGGGGGGTGGGGTGGAGGGAAATGCCGGGCCTGAGACGGCAGGGGGGTGGCATGGAGGGAAACACGAGGGCAGCGGCGGGGGGGGAGGAATGGTGAGGCCCATTCGGCTCTGCACCGGAGGGGCCTCGCTGGGGCAGGCTGCAGCGCGGGGGGGGGGGGGAAGGGGGCGGAGGAAGGAGAAGCAGCTGTCAGCTTCTCCCCCCTGTGAATATCGCGCCCCCCCCTTGTATTAACTATCTTTGAATCATGGAATTCAAGACCCAATGTGAACACCTTTCATGCCACTGTGTTTGAAATTCACTTTGTTTTGTAGATTTTGAGAGAGTTACAGCAGGGGTATTTATTGTTTGGTGGTCAGATTCGACTGGTGAATATACTTGTGATTTTACTTTCAAAACTCAGACAGAAAGGCAGTTATTCTAGGCCTTGTGATAGAATCTTTTGGTCCTAACACTAGTGACCCAGTCTCATTAAGCATATTTGACTAAAGACCGTGAACAAGACATCTCTATGTCTTCTGAAGTCATATTATTTCTTCTGTAAAATGCTTTGTTCTGGTCTTTTTAACCTTCAAATATACTTTACTTATTGTGTCTTCTAAATATTCTGTGTTGTGACGCTCTAGCTACATTTTTCCGACTTCAGGCAAAGAAGCATTTTTAAATTTTTTGAATTTATTTTATTTTATTAATTTTTATTTATTTATTGCTGAGAAGGGTTACTGGGCGAACATGACAGGCAGCAGAAACTCAACTAATAAGGCTTTTATTACATGGAGATGCACTACTGTAAAGTTTCAACTGATGAATTTCACCTTCAAATAGTTGTTAAAGACAGCAATACTGCCAAAAAAGGCAATTCTCCTAATTTAAGGAAAATTTATGTAGGTCTCTGTACTTTGCCAAGAAGGATTCCTGTTTAGATGATCATAGTAAAGGCTCCATGCATGCCTATGTTGAAAAAGGAATCATTATCATTTGCTCATGCCAGCAGACTTCCATATTCCCAAGATCAACGTTTCTGATGCCACAGATATTACCAATTATGGCAGTTGCAAGTTCAGATTCTGAAGCACTGTAAATATAAACTGACGTTCTAATTTTATTTGAAGATAAATAGATTTCAACAGAGCTTCAGTTTAGCATTGCAGCAGCTATTTATGACAGTGGCAGATAATCAGTTTCCCTAAAATACTGACTTTTATCTAAAGCTATTTGCGTTATGTCATAATATAGTCTCTTGAGGTATATGGAAGTGTCCCATTACCTGTCTTCCCAGCAAAACAAATTAGCTACCTGTCAGTTTTGTACAGAGTTTATTTATGTTTGACACAATGGGGGTGGCCTGCACTTTATCATCCATCTTCTCTATTTGCATAACCTTTCAGAGCGAATGGCTGCCATCTTGACAAATTAAGCTGGTTTCCTATGTCTTTCATGGATCAAGCCCTCTTGGACAATTTGTACTTTAATTTAATTCTTATAGTGTTTGCTAAGTGTTGTAAACAATATGGTCATTCATTTTATTCTTTTGGTACATGACATATGTATTTGCTAGGAATTTTAAAATATATTTGGCATCAAGCTCGGTAATAATAATAGTAAGTTCAATGCCAACTGTTTAAAAAAGATATCTGCTTTTAGATGTTCTGTGCATAAATGGACAGTTTTGTAATAAATAGAATAAGAAAACTACAATGTTAAAATCTGCAACTGTTAGAAAAAGAGCTTTCTCCATCTCCTTTCCAGTTCTTTCCCAGATTTTTTTCTGTTTTTTATGTGCTGTATTTTAATGCATTTTTATTATTACTAATAAACAAGGTTTTATAGCGAATGAGAATATGAGTGGAATGAAAGTCCCCAACTAAACAGAGCTAGATTTATGAATGTAGTACCAGTTTTATGGAAACGCATTAACTGAAAAGTTCTCTAACAATTTAAAATATTTAAAATTTTGAGGCCTGTATTTAAAAACTCCTCCAAACACGGAAAAGTACTCTAATTTAGACTAACAATTGTATATGGATGCTGCTAGTTCCTTATACTTATACCAGCTGTGGTATAGTAATAAAGAGCATTGGACTGTGATCTGGAGAACCGGGTTTGATTCCCCACTCCTCCACATGCAGCTGCTGGGTGACCTTGGGTCAGTCACAGTTCTCTGAGAGCCCCACCTACCTCACAGCTTGTCTGTTGTGGGGAGCAGAAGGGAAGGAGATTGTAAGCTGCTCTGAGACTCTGAGTGAAGGGTGGGGTATAAATCCAACTCTTCTTCTATTCCCAGCATTCTACTGAGCATGTGCATAGCAACATGGATACTCTAGAAATTTAAGTCTGGGAAGCTGATAGCAAATGTGTTGGATGGATCCCACAAATCTATTGTGCTAATGATAGCCTCTTTCTCAGGTGCATGGACACTGTCAGGTCGGGACACTGTGCCGGAAAAATCATTAGCAGTCCAGATCTATTGGGTTATACGCTCATTGCAAAGATGACAGAGGCATGTTCCACTCCTGATACCATAAGTGCAACTAGGTGGCAGCAGGCAATTTTTGGAACAACAACAACAGCAAAACCCGAGATAGTTTGTATAATGTGACTCCTATGACATAGTTTACAGCCCTATCATCTTTAGCTATATGATGTAGCTGGAAGTGGCTAGCTAATTGGAAGAATATTTTACTACCTGTATAAGGTGACTTGAGAAAATAAAGAATGAATATGTAATTATATCTGCTAAAGCTGTTAATGTTAATTATGTTGATAATGATGCTTAATATATTATTAATATTAACAATAATGAAAACGCTTATTTAAATAACAAAATGCTAGCATGCTTCTCCTATCCTCATTATACTGTTGGTAAGTTCAAGAATATTCTTCATTTTATAAAAATACAGGTTGAGTGAACTCTTCCCTGGCTCACAGTTATGCACTTCAAGAACCAATTCCTTCCAGCTAAATGAAAACTAGAAGTCACTTTCACTCCACCTGGCACAATCCATACTATACAGCAGCAGAATTTCATCTTCAGTAAACCCTGCTGGACAGGCAGTTGGACAGGCAACAGGCAGTTTTTGTACTTTCCACATTACCGAAGAATCCTTTGAATGCTGACTATGCTTACTAAATTCTTGTGAAATTGTTCTACTTAGCAGAGTTCCAGTGGAACATAATGAGTAACCGGTGATCCACAAATAGCATTTCGTCTCTTCACTATTTTTGTGTAATTCTTACATTTGATTGTCACATGTGCTGAACAACGCCTCAGGGAGCAGGGGCACCTGTTACATAGTGGTCTCATTTTTGCCCACCCTCATCATCAGCCGCCATGAACTCTTTATTTGCTTTTCCTTATGCTCATACAACTAAAGAATGCTGTCCCTTTAATTTGCTTCTGCAGTCATTTCTGTAGGTTTGGAGCCCATCTGCTGGCCCCTCCTTATCCAGGGAGTGGTTCTGCTGGTTCTTGTCCTCAGCTTCCTGGTCCTCTCAGTTCCCAGGGCCTATCTTGTCCTTAAATGAGCTGCTAGTAAGTAAGTCCTTCCTTGGCCTTCCCATGGAAGCTTCCTTTCCTTGCAGCCCTTCCTCCCCTCTCTCAGCTGGGTCTGCCTTTGTATCAGGTTTCAGCCTGGGGAAGTGGACCATTGTTTTGTTTGCCTTTTTTTTTTTTTGCAACCTTGTTAAGATTTTGATAGACTCTGTTTTTGTGGCTTGGAATAGCTCTAGTTATATCCCATCCACTCCTGGTGCTTTGTATTTCCCAGTGGCACTCCTTTCAACTTTCACTTCACTTTCTAAAACTAGATTCTTCTTCAAAAGGTTCTTCTTGGAAGGAATCTGTCCCCCTTTCATCTTTTTTATATACTTCTTCAGAGTATTCTCATCTTTTCTTTATTTTGTCCTTTTCAGTTAATGTATTTCCATGTTCATTTTTCAGCATGCCTAACTGTGCTTTAAATTTCCCCTTGATTTCTTGGATCTTCTGGAATAGTTCTCTTGTTCTTCCTTTTTTGTTGTTGTTACTTTCTTTACACTGGTAATTATACTAGTTCTCTTTGTCTCTGTGTGAGTTGCTGGAATGCTGCATTTACTTTTTATTCTGTTTCTGTCACCTTTTAGTTTTGTTTTGTGTCTATCTTGAGCAATTTTATGAGTTTCATCTGTTATCCATCAAGGCTTTTCATTTCTTTTAGCTACAGGAATAGTCATTTCCCACATTCTTCCCTGATAATATCTCAACCTATAGATCTTCTAGTTCACATTCATGTGAACTTAGTAATGCAGATCTGTTCTTTACATAGTCTTTAAACTCTTCAAGACTGTTGCTTAGATTTTATTTTGGCACTATGGCTGTTTTGGTATTGTTCTTCAGTTTGTTCTGATATTCAATATTAATATTTCATGGTTTGTACCACAATCAGCTCCTGGGTTAGTTTTATCAGAGAGGATAGAGCTTCTCCATCTTCTACTTCCAATTATCTAACCTATTTAATTTCTGTATTGGGTGTTCAGTTATGTTCAGTTATGTCCATGTATACAGTCGTCTGTTTAGTTGCCTGAAACATGTGTTAGCAAAGAACAAATTGTTGTCTTCAAAGAATATGAATCACTCTCTTGCTTCATTTCAAGCTCCTAGCCGAAATCATCCAACTGTATTTGATTCTGTTTTGTCTCCTACTTTGGAGTTCCAGTCACCTATGATTATCAGCATATCTTGTAGTTTGGTGTAGTGGTTAAGTGCATGGACTCTAGTCTGGGAGAACCAGATTTAATTCCCCACTCCTCCACTTGCAGCTGGTGGATGACCTTGGACAAACATAGTTCTGTCAGAGTTGTTCTCTCAAGGACAGCTCTAGAAAGAGCTCTCTCAGCCCCATCTACCTCACAGGGTGTCTGTTGTGGGGAGGGAAAGGGAAAGAAGTTTGTAAGTCGCTCTGAGACTCCAAATGAAGGGCGGGGTATAAATCCAATCTCTTCTTCTTGTGTAGGTGTTTGATCAATTTCTTCCTGGACGCACGCATAAAAGCTTTCAGTTTCTTCCTCATCAGCATCTGTAGCTCGGGCATAAACTTGAATAAGGATTATATTGATAGGCTTATTTGGTAAGACTTTGCACTAATGCCCCTAAATGCCTCTGCTACATCTCTCCTCACTATTAGAGCAGTTATGTTTTCTCTATTTGTCATTCCCTGAGTAAAACACTATATAATTTTAACAGAAAATGCCCTAATCCAGTCCACTTTAGTTCACTCACTCACTCACAAGATTGCAATGTTTAAATGTTCAATTTCTCATTGTAAGATTTTGTGCTTACCTTGATTTATACTTCTCACCTTCCATGTTCCTATTATATGCATTGAACAGCTTTGGACTTTCCTTTTGCATTCATTCGCGTCAACAATTGAACGTCCGTTCCGCTTTAGTCCAGTTGTGTCATTAAGAACAGTGCTACTCATATTTGTCCTCAGCTCTTCCCCAGTAGCTGATTGAGTACCATCTGACCTGGGAGTTCCATCTTCCAGCACTATATATTTTGGGGGGATTTTTTTGTTTTGTTTTGGATTGTCTCATCATAAGGTTTTCAAGGTATGAGATTATCCAAAGTGTTTTACCATTGCCTTCTTCTGCGCAGTAGTAACCAGGGTTAGCTGAAGAGGCACTGCCATTGTCTACGAAAGATCCTCCAACGGTGTCACTTTCTACTGTTGCTGCCTCCCAGTAGCTACCCTTCAAGGATTCCTCTGCCCCTATTACCATTGGGACTGTCTGTTCTCGTCTGTTGTTGTGGCTGTTGGTCTCTGAAGGGGTTGGATGTACCTTAGTCTGTGACCCATCTGTCTTGAGTGACATTGCTAGGAGTTTAGCCTCTTGACAGTATTTAGATCCCTTATGATATTGCTCTCAGCTTCTCTGGTACACACAAACCCCCTCACTATGTTTAGCTGTACATCCAAGAGGGGGCATCATTGTCTTACATGGGTGAAGGAAGAAACAGTGGGGTGAAAGCAAGAAAGCTTGTCTTTTTGTATTTGATTTGTATTTACCTTCATTACTGAGGACTTTTACAAATAGCAGTCTCACATACTTAGTATTTGCCTGTACCATTACTATTTGTGAAAGTCCTCACTGTTTCTTCCTTTGTCCTTTCCTAAAATACGTATACACTGCCTATTCAGTTTTTGCCAGTTTTTCTGGCACCTGGCAGGAGACGACAGGGCAGGGACATGGGGGGGGGGCACCATCAGCATAATTGGGTAACATCACTTATTGAAAATTCCAAAAAGTGATGTCAATCTGCTCTAGGAATTATTGATTTTTATAGCATTTCTAGTGATTCTTAGAGGATCATGACATCACTTCTGGATTTCCCCCAGAAGTGCTGGTGGCAATTTTTAAATTAATTTTTCTCCTAACAGCTGACAGAGAAGTGGTAGGAAGCTGCGATTGCTGGAAGGAGGTCTCCTGCCATAGCAGGAAACCTGACAACCTTATGTACATGTTACATCATTTCAACAGTCAGCAAAGTAAGAAATTGGAGTGACTACAGAATCATGTGGAGTGGCTGCCAAGCAATCATTCCCTGAGATGTCATGTTACAAGTTAGTAGGCAGGTATGATTGTGGTTTCTTATTTGTTAGATGACCAGCTAGTGCTCTTTCAGCAGATTTCACCAGCTATGCTGGTGAGAATCAGACCAGCTGTGCTGGTGAGAATCAGACCTTATAATATCCAGTGGATGCCTGTAAATGAAGTCCCCAAACTATTACTTGTTCAAATAGCTCTTCCCTTCTCTGTAGAATCTTTAGTTATAGCTATATCAACAACAACAAATATTAATCAGAATTCTTTCCCTACTTCCCTAGCTTATTTAGAAGAGCAAGTCTGGGCTGTCTACTAAGAAATGTGAAGTTTCTTTAATAAACTGACAGCCATTGCAAAAGGAAACAATAGCTCTCTTCAGTGAACAAAGCCAAAAGTACATCCTGTACTATCGCAACAAATGCCATCATCTGGTGCGCTAGTGCAACTTCTTGATTTACACATCTGGTGGTAGGATAGTCTTAGCAGAAGGTGCCTGATTATTGAACTGTCTTCCCACAGGGATCTAACAAGGATTATCTATCTTTATCCTTGGGGCACAGGACAAGAACTATTTCCGTTCTCAGAGAGAATGTTTTCCTTGGGGATCACAGCCAACTCAGCACTACATGGCATTGTCCCAGACATTGGGAGTACTGGCTCTGTAGGTCATATGAATGGAGGAACTAGAGCAAGAGGTGAATTAGTTTTCACATTAAAATTTAATTGTGAATATATTACTGCAAGTGTTTTCAGTTCCTGGACTAATATGACTGGGACATTACTCTAGTCCTATCCTCTTGCCTCCTTGTAGCAGTGAAGAAAATAAGCTCTGCAGAACTCTGAGGGGCAACAGAGCAAGCCCCCCCCCAAGGTGTTGGCTATGAAGTTCTTTGACTATACACTCAGTCTAAACACAGGTTTGTTGCTAAATAATATATAGAACAACCCACAGAATATTCCTTTCTTCAGCATAACTGCAAAATTATTTATTTGTTTGTTTGTTTATTTGTTTGTTCGCACTTCTATCCTGCCTTCCCAGCGAACTGGCTCAAGACGGCTCACAACATACAGTACCATCAAAGTGGTTTACAAAATTAAAAACATAAAAGCAACTACGATATTAAAATAACACACATGCAATACTGGCAGCGATCTGTGTTCTCCTGGTGAGAAAAAGGCAGCGAAAGGTTTGGCCCGTGGGACCAGGGCGATGTTATCCTGCAATGTCCCCAGTGGTGGCTCCTAACCGAAAGTCTGGCGGGGAAGAGCTCCGTCTTGCAGGCCCTGCGGAACTGCAATAGGTCCCGCAGGGCCCTGATGTCATCTGGGAGCTCATTCCACCAGAATGGGGCCGCCACAGAGAAAGCCCTGGCCCTAGTGCAGGCCAGCCGAATGTCCCTCGGACTGGGGAGAGTCAAGCGATGTTCTGAGTTTGACCTCAGTGCCCTCTGGGGCACATATGGGGAAAGGCGGTCCCTCAAGTAGGCATAATTCAAAATAATTCAAATTATAGGAGGTTTGCTAATGATTCCTTGTGGTTCACCTGAATAGCTATTGTTTGATTCTTTTACCCTCTCAAAGTTATTCATAGTTGCCCATACTATTGAACTGTTTTTGTCACTGTTTCCTTTTAGACATTGTCAACAATCAGCTGAATCATTATTCCCCCACAATTTTAGTCATGTTAATTCAAATCTGAATGTTTGATTAACGAATTAGGAAGTGTTTTATTCTCATATTACATTAGCTATTTCAAAGTACACGGACAAAACAATTGCATAAGTTCTGCTGTTTTCTCTCTCTGTGTATGTGGGCTTTAAGCTTTTAATTGGTTTTAATTTCTGTGTTCTAATTTTTATGTATTTTATATGCTTTATATGCTTGTGTATCCACATGGTAGAAAGGAGGGATGTAATTATTACTATTTTTGTTGTTGCTAGTGTTAGTTGTTTTTGTTCATAAGTAGGGCTACGAACCAGGAAGCTGTCAGATGCATTGATGCTAATGCTGACATATTGTGTTAGTGCATAGCTCATGTCCTTGCAGAAAACATAGCCAAGTGGGTCACAGGGTTGCCAACTTATGACCCAAACTAAATTTCTGAGTTTTTGATTGTTGTATAATTCTGCAAGTGAAGCTTCATTCAGCACAAATGGGAGATGACACAAGATATATCTGTTGTGCATCTCCTTGTGATGCAGCTAATAAGGCACAGGCACCTCATTCAAATTAGCACGTAGCACAACATACCTGCCGTATATGTATAGTAAGTGCACTTTGGCTTTATAAAACAAACAAATCAAAATCAGTGACCCTAAGCAATGTCCATAATTTGTTTCTAGTTTAATTAATTCCCCCTCAAAAGAATGTACAAACTCTATTCAGAATCACAGGAGATATTAATTTAATGCTGGCAGTTGCATTTTATCTTTTACTTTTTATCTGTTTGCACACAGAGCCTCTGATCTTCCGTTTTCCATTAGCAATGTCCTCTCATCTCTTTAGAGTCTGGGCTCCCAGTGGCTGCCTCTCTCACCTAATCATAGATCTCACTTCCCAGACATTATGGGAGACTGGTCATGTTTGTTATTGTCTGCAGTGCAGCTGCAGTTTGCATTTTCAAGACAGACCCAAACATACATGGCCTGAGCATGGAAAAAGCTATACTCAAAGCATAATTCTTTTTATTTTGCTAAGTAAACAATCCAAAGAATTATTTTTCCTTTGGAACAATATAACTTTGAATGAACTACCCTACTGCTTTTACTTCCTACACCTGTTTTCTTTGTGGAGAGGTTTCTGCTCCTAAAGAGATTTTTCTTTTTTGCCTGGAACACTGACAAATCAGCTCATTCAAGAAGACTCCATTGCATCAGTATTTATTAAAACAATGGAAAACTTAACATTTAATATCCACACAATACTGGCAAAATGAAACTTTTCCAGTTTTTCTATTCACTGTAATTGGAGGTTGAAATTATTTTTACTTGCCCTGTTTTTATGTCTTAGATTTATTAACCCTTTTAATGCTCATCATGTGGACATTATGGAAATCAGCATGATTGGGATAAGAAAAGTACCTAAAGGTACCTTAAACTTTGAAAGGATAATTAGCTATCAAGTCATTTTCCATTCTAATGAAAGATAAGTGACAGAACAATATTGTTGTCTTCAGATGGCAGTGGCGCCCCTACAGATTTAGTTAGAATAGTGTTTATTGGGTATGATTCAGTCAAAGTCCAACTTTTTTTTAAAGTTCCATTTGCTTTTAATGACAGCATTGGGCTCATGCTTTCTCATTGTAATCAGTAGGAATTAACTTTGTCTGGATTATGCCCTTTTAATTAAATACGAAAAAATACCAAAGACTTCCTTACTACTTGTTATTTACATAGTTCCATGCTGGTTTGCTATGACAAGTATTGATTCTGAATGGAAAAAATGCAATATATTCCATGAGAAAACTATTTATTTTTATATAAAAGTATCATTTTTTGAACATCTGTTCTTGTTATTCAAAGGATAAATATTAAAAGCATTTAGTATTGTTTCTATCTTGTCTCATTTAACACTTTTATATAGCCAAGTCCAGAGGATTCTGTGCCCAATTGTTTTTCAGATCGCCTTCACAGAAGTAGGTCCCATGGAATCCTCAACTTGATTTTTCATTTCTTTCTTGTCCCCTTTATTTCTTCTTGTACCAACATTGATTTGTGCCTTTTTGACTTTCTGGCTTAATGTATACCATAGGTTTTGGGTATTTTCTTTTTTGGTTGTTCCCATAGTAGTTAAGATTCTGCCTTCTTACTTTACTACTTTTCATTCCATTAAAAACAATGGACACAAATTAGCTAAAGTGAAACTCCCCCCCACCAAGGTTAGGGGAAAGTGGAGGGGCATGCATGCACGGCACTCCATCCCTGTTGTGATGACATCACTCTCTGTGATGTCATTGCATCTGGGATGGCCACTCCCCCTCCCAGCATGCCCCCCCAAATCCCCCTGCCGGGGAGATTGGACCTGCCACCCCTAATTGGGATAGATTTAAACATTGCTTATATTTGCCTGGATCATAGCCACTGTTTCCAAGATTATAAATTTCATGCTGCAGAAAATATTGGGTCATCTCCAAAGAGCTGTAAACAGAGTTCCCTTCATGCTGCAGCCTTCTGTGCTCCTCCCATTCAGAAACATTGTAGGTCCTAATGAAGGCCTCAGTGAGAATGGGGAATCTGCAGAAATTGCCAGCCTACTAGCTGAAGCAGAAGTGTCTTTCTGCTTAGAGGCTTAGCTCCAACTTATGGATGGTAAGCTTCTTGTTCCAAAAAATGCATCCTTTTAAAATGGGTTGTATGAACACATGAGAAAAAAAATGTAAATAAAATAAATCTTGCTACGCTCACACATATCTTAGTGCTGATTCCTTCTGGGATGCAACAAATTGTAACTTTCATAATATCCCCTCAGGGACAGATGAGAAGTTCTGGAACAGCATTCCAAAATGGCACGTGTCTCTGCCGTTTTAATATTATCATTAGCGAATAGAAGATTCCCACAAGTGAGAAATCAAGAACGTAATTTGAGCCCTCTCTGTTTGTGCGGTAGAAAATTTCTATGCACCACATGTCTTCCTACAATGTCTTTTCAGGATCTGCCAAAATAAATATTTTATTACATTTATTTTTAGTTGGTATTGCATGTGTCCTCTTAAGATTAAACAGTCAAAGGTCAGGAAAGTTGATCTGAACTGTAATTTTAAATTAGTTGTTTGGTGCATTGTGTGTGTGTGTGTGTGTGTATTTATATATATCTCTTGATTAGAAGTTGAGGATGTTTCTTTACTAAAGAGGAGCAAAACCATCATTATCTGTCATACATGGAATCCAGTGGCCGCTAATCAAAGCTGTGCTGCATCTGGTTAAAATATATTTGGCAAAGACTTGTTTCAATTGAAGATTTTGCCATGTCAAGGGAATCTTTCACTCAAAGCAGCGACCCATATTGTGCTGAGCAAACACATGAGTTTTTCATTGAGAACAATAGCCTCACAAACCACTTCCCGGGAACACTGAAAGCAAAATATGTGCCTTTGGCAGTTCCTGCCCTGAAAAGTGTTTATTTGAAAACACTTCAAATGTGTCTGTATTAAATATATAGAATAAAAATATTGAAAAAAATATAACCCCTTTCCTCACAATTAAATGATCTGATATAAGTGAATTAAAATGCAGTGCTGAGAGAAAAGTTTCATATAGTGACAATAGTCTATCTTACAACCATACAGTCTCTCAATTACAGTGATGTAAATGAAGGCACAAGGCACACAAACTTCAGAGGGCAAAGGTTTATTCACAGGTTGGGTATTCAATAATAATTCCTCTTTTATTTACTAATGTGAAATGATTGTTGTACTTGCTGGGCATTGGGAACCCAAACAGGAAAGGGCTGGGGGCAGGTCCTGGCAGATGGAAGGGATCCATGAGGCATATAGGGAAATCCTTCTTTGGGGAGGAAAAATCCTGGCCTGCAACTCCCCCCCCCCCCCACATTAGTGAGGTACAAGAAGTATGTATGTTATCAGTGAACTACTGTATCCAGCTGAGCCCTCAGCTGCCAGAGTTGGAAATTAGTGCCTAAAGGGGAGGGTGTATTCTCTGAGCCCAGTTATCAAACCCAATTCCTTCCCTTTCCAGTTGATGTTTTAAACTGTAAGAATCACAGAGTGAACTAGCTGTGCTTCCAAATAATCTATCTACACTGTTGTTGTAAACATAATGCACACTCAGATTTGTACCCAAAGCTGCATATTTTCCTCCTAGAATTGCCAGGCCTCCTGCTGTGGTTGGAGATTTCCTGCCAGCAACTCATGGTACTTGCTGCCACTCTGAGTGGTGGTGGTGGGGAAAATGCCGGCATTGCGTAGGGTGTGATGTCACTCCCAGAGAAAACTTGATGCAGTTCCTAGAGAAATGTGACTGATTCCAATTTTTTTCTGGCAGTGATGTCACAAACAGCATATACAAAAGTCAGTGCCTCCGCATGCCCCCTCCCCCCCAGCTCCCACTGGTTCGTAGGCATCGCCTGGCAATCCTGTCTTTCCCCCAGGATATTCATTTGAATCTGTTTCATTGAGAACAGTATCAGCAGCTGAGTCCTCCCTTGATTTCTGATGTAGCAAATGATGATACCTATGCAGAAGGCTGTCTCTGCATGCACATCACCTAAATTGGATTAGGAAAGGAAATGAGGGTGGGGTGGGAAGGGAGATAAAAAAGAGACTCAAATATCTTTTTCCTTTTTTGAGCAGGACAAACCAAAAGAAATGTGAACAAAATACACATGGAAAAATGCAAACCTCTACACTTGTAAATTTTAAAGGATATTTTCTCTGGGGGCTGAATGCTTTTGAAGTCATGGTCCTAAAAATTCTATAAGATTTTTAAAATCTTCTATATTTAGCACTTTTGTATGCATTGAACTTATTTTGATGGAACAATCTCTTGTGATAATGGAGGTAAACACAGAGTTCTACTATCTTCAAAGGAAATTCATTGATTTTAGCAATGATGAAATCCCTCCCTCCAAATCCTTTTGTGGTGTACATATCTCATGGTCAATAATTTTGTTATTAACTATAGTATTATTGTCAATTTGATAGTTTTGTTCCAATATAAAAAGTGACAGACTTCCTGAATCTTGGAATAACCAAACAATTGATTTGGAAATCTCATAGGATTTCAGTTTGTTTGTTTGTTGGCAACTATTTTTCAAGAAGCAATTTGCAGCCATGATCATAAAATTTCTGAGGAAGCACATCAGCTAAGTAGATACTGAATCTTGGGAGGCTTGGCTTCTGTTCTTGGCTTTGCAGGCTTTCTGAGGAAGTCATCTTTGTCTTAATTTTCTGATCTTCAAAGCAGGTAACGTCTCTCTTAGAGGTGAGTTAAGATTTAGTACTCCAAAAAAGGCTGTCAGTGTTGATGCAAATCTTTTCTCCTTACCCTGGGAGTTCCAAACAGGGCAACGATTTGTACAACACCACCTACTAACTTAGAAAATTAATTTTTATATGTGGAGATAGATAGATAGATAGATAGATAGATAGATAGATAGATGCCAGCCCATCAGTTAAATAATGACAGTGATTTGCAGATACAGGTAAAAAGATAGTAAAAGTCAGCTGACAGACTTAAAGCAAAGCAAGTGCAAAGTGTTCTTTTGGGAAACCAAGGAACTCCAACTTTTGAGAAGGGATTTGCTGTGAATGGAAAGAAAGGCTTGATATTGCAAGTAATTAGAGCACTCTGGTCAAATAAGGGGGGGGGTAAGTAAAATGAAACTATAAGTTTGATTAAAATCTGGAACCTACCTTGAATACTTCAAATGGCCATGTAGTAAGGAGCTAATACTGGGGAGCAACAAATATAACATTCAGGTGCCTCATGTCATACTGGATTTGACCCAATTTGTGGAAGATATTCGTTCACAGGAGCTGTGACTTTACTAGGGTTGCCAAGTTGAACTCACCATTTAGCGGGGGGAGTCCCGTCCCTGTCCAGGAGTCTTCTGGCACGTGTGCAAAGTGCACGTGCCGCGATGACATCACCTGGAAATGACGTCATCACATCAGGCACGTTGGGGGTGGGACCTGTATAATTCAAGGGAAAACCATAGAGTTTTCCCTCAAATGATAGAGCATCCCCTCTAAAACGTGCCCGATGCGATGACATCACCCGGAGGTACATTACACCAGGCATGTCTCTGCAGCCCAGCAATTTGGGGGTGGGGTTCCCCCCAGCGGCCCAATCTGGGCCGGTGGGGAGCAAGCCAATTAAATGGGGGTTTCCCCGCCCCCTGGGGGACTTGGCAACCCTATGTTTTACATCTTATGGTACAATATTGCATAAGAAAAGTGAAAGTAAATCCAAAATTACTGTTGTAAATGCACAACCTCTTGCACCAGCAGAATAGTAAGAACAGCTATAGAACCTGCCTATTGCAGCACAGTCTGGAGTCTTCCTTGTGCAAGCATTTGTAAAACAACATCAAATTCTAGGGGAACAACGTCTGAATAACTGTGTATGGGAATTGGCTGTATGAAGATATAGGATGTAGTCCTGCTCACAAGACTGCTTAAAACCTCACTGATTTTAGTAACATGTAATAATTAATATATATCTATATATATGGATGTGTAGTACTTGTAACTGTATATTAAAACATAAAAAAATGTGTGTTTTAATTGATGTTGATCTGAGGAGTACAAAGTTGATAAAAGACAGGACAGGACAAAGTTGATAGAAGACAGGACAGAGAGATATTTCCATTCTTTTAATTTTATGTAAGCTTGTGTAACAGAATAAAAAAGAGGAGTATTGTCAATAGCACACAGAACAATTATCAGCTGAATAAACATTATAGTTTATCTGTGGCAGTACAAAATCTCCTGGCCTTTCTCTTATATTTAAACATATTTCTTTTTTTGTGTGTGTTTCTTTTGTGTGTGTGCAGTTTTGTGAGGATTTAGGGGTGGGGTGCAATATTGTACACATGTCGGCAAAGCAGTTCTATCTCACATAGCAAGATGGTCTGGAATGTGAGCCTTAATGGAAGACGCCTGGAGGTTATGGTTAAACACAGTTTTATTATGGCCATTGTACTCAACGCTAGAAGGACTTAATTAGCTAATAAGTAAAGGAAGTTATTTCAACCCTTTATTTATGAATGAGTTAAAAGATTCAGTTGGACCATGTGGCTGTATTTAAGTTTCCTGTTTATTTTCTCTCTCTCTCTCTCTCTCTTTTTCCATCTTCTTCACAGTTCAGCTGTGTTCTTTGTGTTAACCTTGGTGCTCAAAGGAATTGCATTAAATTATACCAACAACAAAAGCAAAAGTTTGTAGCTATGAGACCTTATAGCTAGATATTTGTTATATGCCACACACATCTAGAGATTGTGTTAAGGACAGGAGGATCTATTCACTTTTTGCTTCTTTTTTTTTTAAGAGAAGGGTAATTGACAATTAACGAAATGTTCAATAGAAAAAGGTGAATGGTAATATGATACAGGCTTTACGAAATGCAGTACATGCTAACAATAGATTTTGACCCCAGCAAATTTAAGCACTTTAAGTCCTATTGGTTTCAATATGGGTGAAATACATGCTTAACTCCAAGTAAAATCAATGGAATGTAAAAATTCCTAAGTTTCATTGGATCGTGCCCATAATAAATAAGTAAATAAACTACTGTAGCATATTGTATGACTCCTATTTTTTTTGCAATTATATTTCACTTAAGTTAATCACTAAAAATAACTTATTATAATGGAGAAATAGCTCTATCAAGCAATCTTCCACTCAGGAAACTACTCATTATATGTAATTTTCATGTTCAAGAAGAGATTGCTGATCTATCCTATAACAATACAAACACTGGGTCTACCACACAATCTAAATTCCAATACTTGTAGATGTTTCAATTATCACTCCTAAGTTTAGTAATAAGTACAGATAAATTCAGCTAAATAAATGTTAGACAGGGACACTAGTGTGACTAGCTAAATCAGACAGACAGATAATAAATTCTGTAAAGGACCATCTAGTCTATGCCTTTTTTGGTTTAGGTTGACATGCACAAATCACTAATTTTACTGCTATATAATATTTATGAATTTCAGTATGAATTAAATAATATTTTCAGTTAAAAACTTATAAATCAATTTCCAACACCCACCCTCCTTCCTTCCTTCCTTCCTTCCTTCCTTCCTTCCTTCTTTCTTTCTTTCTTTCTCAATAATGCCCTGCAGAAATGACATGCTAAGAACATAAGAACAGCTCTGGGAGATCAGACCAAAGTCCACTTAACCCAGCATCCTGCTTCCCAAAGTGAATCTGGGCTATTTTGTCTGCAAAATAGGTAGCAAACTTATCACACTAGGCTGTTGTGTGGTCAGAGTCCAGTTCCTTGGGACTGTGATGTAAAAATCACCTGAACCACACAAAAGAGCTCAGCTGGGTAATTATGTGCAGATGTAATGGTGGTAGAGAAATATTGTCTTTTCACCATCATCCCCACCACAGAATAGGCTGTAATATGGGCTCTATGTTGTGTTTAATCAGTCTCACTCCAGTTTTTCTGTCAGCAGCACTCTACCCATTGTTCTTCCGGTTTCATCGCCAACAGTTCCTCAGTGAACCAGGGAGACTACTAGGCTCTTTCCAGGGCAAGAGTGTGCTTAGGGGCAATTGAGTCAACAGTCTGGGTCATCTCTCTATTCCAGAGAGTGGTTAGGGCCTCAACAGAATCATTAGCAGCCAAGGTGGTAAAATCCCCAAGTGCCAACAGGAATCCATCAGGATCCGTTATGCACCTCTGGGGTCCACCATCTTAATAGTTCCATCACCTCTGCAGAGGAAAGAGGAAGCAGTAGGTCTGAAATCTATCAGCTAATGATCTGCCCATGGCAAGGGAGTCAGCTTTAATGCCCCCATCTCCAGATCACTGTCCCTATCAGCAGAATAGATCCTGCTAAATGTGTGGGGCCAGAAATTACTTGGTACGAGCCCATGGTCATCATGGAGGCCATGAAATCCTGAGCCACTGCTGATGGCTAAGCCTTGGCATGGATGTTAAAGTAACTCAAGACCACCAGTCTTGGGGTCTCCAGTAGCACACCTGAGACCAGATTAGTATTCAGATATTTCTGAGAAGTGCAAAAGCAGGGAATAAATGCCTCCTCCTGTTATTGTCCTTCAGCAAATGATTTTCAGAGTTCCATTGTCTCTGAACATGGATATTTAAGCATCATAGCTAATAACTGTTGTATTCCAAGACACTTCCTTCTGAAAACTGTGAAAGTGTGCATTTGGAAGTGGGTTTCTTGGAAGTGATGCTGTGTTTGTAAACATCATTATTGGAAGTAGGTGAGGAGGAATCTCTGACATATTTTGCAAAGATGATATTCATTTTCATTATTCATATTTTTCACAACATTTGGGGAAACATAGGCTTGGATCTACCAGGGAGGATTTTGCTGATTTCCTCCCTCCCACAACAGACCTTTGATTCCCCACCTCATGCTGTTTCAGAGAGCCTTATGCCCCAAGGAACAGCATTTTGGGGGGCATTTTGGATTGTATCGGGGGTGGGGTGAGGAAGTCATGCTCCATGGATAGAAATCCCTTCCATCTGTAGAAACTTGTCAGTGGATCCAAGCCAAAAAAGTGAACATTCTAACAGGGACTTTAAAAATAGTGTTTGTCTTTGGCTGTCAGTATGTCAGTGCAGAAATGTAAAGTCTAATATTCTGCAGTCATCAAGATACAAATAACAGAAAATGGGCTGTGTTACAGGGAAGTTGAAAAATAGTTCGGAGTCCAATAATGTCATTCCTTATTGACACTTTTAGGCAAAGTTAATGACTTGAAGTTTCTAATAGTTTTATGAGGAATCCTCAGTAAAACGACCATTATAAGTAGTTGCTAATAATGACTCAAGTGAATCAGAAATATATTAGGAAATCTCGTATTTAAACACAACAAGATAAATAATTAAATAATCATATGTCCAATCATGAAGTTCAAAAGAACTCTGATTCTGATCCTCCTAATCAAAACATTGGGCCAGTTGATAGGTACTATACCATCATTTATTTTAGTTTGCCATCCTGAAATTTACTTTCTTGAGGAATATACAGTTTGATTTTAATCTGTTCCCTATTCAAACCTCAATTAAAATACTTTCTCAAGAACCTGACAATTTACTTACTATGCAATCAATAAAATGATCGAAAACCATATGTGCTTTGAGGGTAGATCCATCTATGTGCAGTTTTGATAGTTGGTTTGTTGTTATAACTAATCCATTCATTTATTTTGTTAAAAAGTTATCTCCTACCTTTCCAAAATTTAAGGCTGCATTCAGTTAATTATTTAAGACAATGCAGCAGTGTCAGTGCTCAGTACATAATATCCAAAAGCAATAACCTACAATTTCACAATTACTAAGCAACTACAAAGCCATAGTACCAGATTTGTTTTAATTTGTAGAAGCAAAACACAACAGGAGAAAAGTTTTACATTAAAAAAATATAGCCTCCATTTGAGTAATCATATGATTCCATATCATGTAAAAGTTGTTGTTGTTTTTTAAAAAAAATGGTAGCTATTGTATTATCCATTGGTTGGATCTGCCTATTCTTTTACTCCAGATTTTTTGGATAAACAGATTTGTTTTTTGTGTATGGCAACTGCTGCAGGATCAGTTTTGGGAGAATTGGGAAATAAGTTATCACAATAGAGCTATGGATGACAAAAGTTAAAAAATTAATTGCTTGTTTAAATTAACTGTTTGCCAAAAGTCACTAGATCAGATCAGTGAAATACCAGAAATCGTTACAAATGATCTCTCATGCTTTCTTATTTGTGACTTTTTAAATGATAGAGGCTATCATTAAAGTCTAGTGAGAAAGAATGTGATTGCACTATAGCCTGTGACTAAAGTTTCAGAGTACTCTCTTAGTACACACTCCCAATAATGGAAGAGAGTGTTAGCTTTAAAGATCAAAATGAAAATTTTGGTAACATTTAAAAATTTTTATACTTTATTAGCAAACTATCATGGAAATGAACACACAAAACATTACAGGAATACACTTTCTAGCCAACTAGAATGTCCACTTTAGATATGAAGCATATATTTGGATCTGCTTCACACTGTAATGAAATTGAAAAACTGGAATCATAAATAACTTGAGCGACCATTTTGTCTGATTCAGCTGTAACACAGGAGGATCATGGATCTTTCCTGCAAGCAGATGTGTGGGTCCTGACTCCCTGGTGGCTTTTGGAATTCAAGGACAGTGCAGGAAGAGAGATTAAGTTCCTATATTATAGTAGAAGGAGATAAAGAATAAGCATGAGTCAACCAGGTTTCTTCTTTAGTAACTTCTGAGTTGTGTGCAGTATGGATCTGAAGGCCTCTTCGTACATTAGAGCTATAATGTGCAAGCTGTCAAAAACCACTTACATATAGCAATGCTTCACTCAGAGGCTGGAATGTTTGTAAGCTTCTTTGGTTAACTTTATACCTTATTCATAATAAAATCAAAGGCCTAAATATTCTTAGTTACCTAGAATAGGGGGTAACAAGGAAAGTGGCTACAGTGCTAAATACGGGTTTGATTTTTATTAGCATAGAAAACAACCTTTCTTTGAATACATTTCATTTTCTAATGCTTTATTGCGATGAATGTCTGTTGTTTTTATTTTGATGACTTCGTCACCAAATGTCAGATAATCCTTTGGTAGCTCTGTAGTTGACAAGAGAATCCTTTTTTTGCTTAGTTTGCTAAATCCAGCTGCGTGCTGGATTCAGAGTTTTCTTTGAATCATTATTTTTGTGTTCCAGTTAACAATTCTAATCTTTTATATGGTTTCTCTGAAATCAATGAACTTCTATGATTGGGTTGAATTTATATCATCCCATCCCTTATGCTTAGTTTAAAAGTTTTTAAAACAGAGGAAACATTCTGTGTTGGGAGGTCTGGGGCTTGTAGTCTAGATGCTTGTGATGTGTCTCTGATAAGGATTTTGGGACTCCACAGCTTTATTCCAGAAGCTATGTTTCTAGCTAGAAGGTTTTCGTGCCATTGCAATACATTCTTCATAATTTATAAATCAATAAGGGAGCTGATGCTGCAAGCCAGATTAGCACCAAGGAGCAACATTGTTGTCACGAGCAAAATGCACTTCTTACATCAGGCATTGTAGCTTTTTAAAAACATTACCATGTGTATGAGAAGCCTGTCAGCTGTGCTTATCAGGACCATCTGCTACTCCTGATCCCTCTGATACACATGGTTGTCACGTTGTATAAACAGGGGAGCAATGCACTTATTTACCATGTGTGTACAGCTGTGGTATCCATAAACATGAACCCTGCAAACTTTTGTAGTCTGTTTGCATGTACTGGAACTATACCTGCACGTTAAGTACATGTGTTGCCTCGTTCATAGAACACAGTTGGGAGGATCAGTGTGCAGCTGATAGGCTGTTGCTGTACATGATAGTACATGCAAAAAAGATTGTATAGTAAATAGAGATAAATAAAAAATAGAATTAGTATTTGTAGTGTTATAGGAACTAATGAGCAATGAGAGAAAATTTGATTTCAGGTTAGTTAGTTTTTTTTGTAAACCTATCAAACATGGCCAAAGTACCAGTTATTTAGTTTTTTAAATATCTTCTTTTTTAGTGTTTAAATTCTGTGGAGTGCAGATAATTTGGTAACCATATCAAGCATTAATAAACCTGACTTTCATAGAAAAAAAACCATGAAGGAAAGGGATGTAAACTCAGTTCGTTTGAATTATGCATTGTATATTTAGTCTATAGTAGAAATAGTATGTTTATCTGTTGACTTCCACTAAAATTTAGTGTCTATTCTTACTTAATAACTTACATTTTGTGTGTTTGACATGTATTTTATGTCTTTCATGTCCATGGACATGTAAGATACACAATCGTGGGCGAGGAGCTTGAGAAAAAGTGCAGCACTATACTGTGGTGTACTAAAGAGGATGAAATGCAGGACTTTTTTTGCTCTATTAATTTATTGATTGCCTTCTCCTTGATTGTAGAGGTGGCATTAAGTTACTAGGAAAAACTGAGCATGGGTTGTTACTTGCATTAGTTTAAGGATGTTATGTTTAACTCTCAGACATTCTAATAATGTAACTTGGATTGATCAGTGTTCCTATTGTTATCTGTATGAAATATGAGTACAAAGTAGAAACGTCCCTTAAACTTCATTGCCCATATACAAATAGAAAAACAAGTTGAAAATAGTCTGGATAATGATGACACTTTATTCTAAATCTCCAGATTTATTCTAGATCTTCCAGCAACTCTATATAGATGTTGAAAACCATAGCTGACATGACAGATGCTTGTGGTACATCTCAGAATAAATAATATGAGCTTTAAAAGTAGCTATCCAGCTCTGCCTTCAGGAATTGATCAGTCAACTTGGAATCAAACCACCAGAGCAAGGTGCCTGTGATTCCTATATCAGCCAACCAATCCAGAAGGATGTCATGGTTCACACTATCAAAAGACATTCAGGCAAATCAACACGGTGGCAGCTTCTCTGTCCTGGTAAGGGTCATACCTCAGAGCAATTGGACAGCTTCTGTTTCAAACCTTGGGCTGAAATGGAGCTAGATATTCTGCCTCATTAAAAAAATATGCTTGGAAGTATTCCACTAGAAATGGTTATGTTTCCCACAAGGTGATAGTTATGGAATTATTTTGGATTCACATATAGCTTTTTCGGTGGGGGGGGAGGTCAAAACTCCATACATTAATGATGCCTTTATAAACTCAATCCACAATTTTAAATCTCTCCTGAGCTAGTTTTAATTATCCAGGAAAGCAGAGGTCAAGCACTGAGAATATCAGCAGGATTCTTCCAAGCAATTTGTCTGCATCTTTCTGCTACACTAACTGAAAGTAATCCAAACAACTGCAATTAGATGGTGCTTTGATAAAGTTCTGAGTCTGAACCAAAGAACGGATGGAGACTAGTCATGATGAACACATGATTTTTTCTACAAAATGACTGTCAAAAACGTTAACAGTGAGTTACTGATAGCTCTGGTTCAGCTTCATCAGGGTTTAAATTTAAGACCCCCTTCATTACATTGAACATCTGAGCTGGATAGTTTTGTGCAGCCACAAGAGTGGCAGATACACTTTGCTGTCATCATCAGCACCAAGTAGGTTCAGTTACCAACTCTAACTTGTGTTTGGATGTATGCAGGGGTCCTTTGGGGCCGGAGCGAGGCGGAGCAAAGCTTTGCCAGCTCAGGCGTGGCCACTAGGGCAGCCACGGGCCGAATCAGATTCTCTGATCTGATTCGGCCCGCTGCTGAATTGCCGCTGAAATTCGGCGGCAACTTTAAAAGTGACTGGAGGGGAGGGGGTTTGAGGGAGAGGCTCCAAACTTGCAGGGTAGTTTCTGGGGCCTCTCCTCGAAATACCCACCAAGTTTCAAGAAGATTGGACCAGGGGGTTCAATTCTACGGGCCCCCAAACAGGTTGCCCCCATTCCCTCCATTGTTCTCTATGGCAGGAAAAAAGTAAAACTACCACTATTTTATTTAATTTATATTTATTGATTTTTATGATACAATTTATACCTTTTCTGAAATGCAAGGTTAAGTAATTTTTTTTAAATTAATTTTTATTGATTTTTCCTATATCTACAACTAATACGCTACAATCTAAGCTACATATACCTTATACAGAGAGTACTTTATCATTTGCTTAATACTACCATGTTACATAATATAATTATGAAGCATTTAGAACCTTGGATAAATTTCAATTATTTTGTTACTGCTACTATAAAAATTATCAAAACTATTTGGCAGGCACGCCCACCTAGAAAAATACGGTTAATTAAACAATTTATAATACATAGGTGCAATGCTTAATAAAACAGTTTAATCACTATTTCTTCTTTCATCCTCTTCTTGTCTTAACAGTCTCATCTACTTTTGGAGCTGCTGCTCCTTTTTCCGAGTCAGACACTTCTTCTTCACTCTTTGAGCTATCAAATCCATACATGCTTTCTTGCGAGGCCAGTGAACCATCTGAGTCTCTCCCAGTTTTCTTTTCTTTGCTTTTTTCCAGAAATTTTTTTGCTTGTTGAACAGAGTCAATCTTATACTTCTTATCTTTGATGCTGAAGCATAGTCCTTCTGGAGTATTCCAGCGATAGATGATAGACTCAGACTGGAGCCAAGATGTCAATTTTCCATAGGCTTTCCTTCTTTTCCTTATTTCAAATGGGATATCCTTCATCACTTTTACTTCTTCTCCCAGGATCTTCAGAGCTGCTTTGTTTGTGGTCCTAAGCACCACGTCTCTTGTAGATTTTTTGGAGAACCTTATCATAATTTCACCAGGCAGGCTTTTCTTTTTAGTATAATCTGGATAGGTTCTGTAAACCATATCCATATCGCTTTATATATCTGCTGCTTTCATGCCTGTCACTGGTTCAAGTGCTTCACTTAGCAAATTTTTAAGGTCTTCTCCTGTGTTTTCTGGCACATTCTGAAGTCTTAGGAAAAAATTCGATCTTTCCATTTGTAATTTCAAAAGCTGATCATGGTGGAAGGCCTTTTCCTTCTCTGCCTTTTGTAGTCTTGAGTCTTGGTTTTTTACTGAAGTTTTTACTTCCAGAAGTTCTCGCTGCAGCTTCTCTGTGGTTTTATTCGACTCTTTTAGTTCTAACTGCATTTTGTCCATCTTCACGTTGAGAGCTGTCATTTGGTCCACTAGAGGTCGCAATAACGAGGAGAACACCGCGCTCATCTCTGTGGTATCAACCTTTGCACTCGGAGCTGTACTTCCTAGTTTGGGGGAAGGTTTCGGTTTCCCCGCCATTGTTGAGGCTGCGCTCTTTGTTTATAGATAGATAAGATGAACGAAAGGAGCAAATTTTCGAACAGCACTTATGTCCTTTTAAAGTTTATATCTCCAAGTGAGCGATGCTGCCATCTAGCAAGGCGGATGGGCTTTTATTCATGCAGTAACGCCACGTGAAGAGTCTGGTAAGTACGCCAGTCCCGGGGGGGGGGGTTTCACTCCTCCCGCCGTCTTCCCGCTGTATTCTGCTTTTCTTACTTCAGACTCACGTTTTCTCCATGCGTAACTGTCAGTTCCAGCCTCATTGCTTCGCACTCTCTGCTGCTTCACGGATTTGCGCTTTCAGCCATACAGCTCCCATGGCGGGGGAACCTATGGGGGTGATGAAAAGGGATCTCGATCCCTCGATTGCCACCGTAGGGAGAGATCCCCTTCATGCCACCCCAGGCAGAGCCCCCTCACTGGGGTCTCTGGGGGCTCGGCACCAGTCCAGTCTTCTTCCTGCCGGGTACGGATTGCGCTCCCCGCAGTTGCGGAGGAGCACGCTGCCATTATCGCAAGTCTTGCTGGAAGTCGCAAGGTTAAGTAATGAATGCAATCATTTTAAAAGGTGCGGCCCTCCGCTAACCTCCGCTCCCACAAAGTGGACCCCGAGCCAAAACAATTGCCCACCCCTGATCTAGCAGATCTCTCAACACTATCAACAAGTTGCTCAGCTGTAAGACCTAGCCCAGAGATGGTGACTTTATACTTTCAGAACAGAACTTTATGTCCCAGTCAGTATGTAGTTACCAGGGGTTTTTTTGTAGAAAAAGCCCAGCAGGAACGCATTAGCATATTAGGCCACACCCCTGACCGTGCAGCTCCCTCCCAGGATTGGCTTCCCCAGATGCCCCGCGGCTTGTGGGGCACATGGGGAACCCAAGGGAAGGAGGGAATTTCAGGATCAACTTCCCCAGGTGCTCCACAACTGGGGCAGAGTGCCTGGGGAACACAAGGAGGGGAGGCAGTTTAAACTGCCTTCCTTCCCTGGGTCAGCTTGGCTTCCCCAGGAACACCTCATCTTGCAATGCACCTGGGGAACCCAAGGGGGGTGAGGCTGTGGCCAACTCAGAAGCCAGCCAGAACTCCATTCCTGTGCGTTCCTGCCCCAAAATAGCCCTGGTAGTTATCAAACTGACCATCTTGAAGGAGGCACTATAGCAGTGGTTCTCAACCTTTCTAATGCCGTGACCCTTTAATACAGTTCCTCATGTTGTGGTGACCCCCAACCATAAAATTCTGCCAACACACACAACAATGAAGCTACTTTTTCAGATGTTTTCTCTTGCACGGCAGTTAGCACCAAACAACTTTAATACAGACTTTAGACACACATATATTTGCAAGCTATTCCCAACAAGACACAACAAACACTCAGGCTTCAGACTTACTTTTCTTCAACAGAAGATGCCATGAGAAAATGAAGGTAGGTGGGGGGGAGAGGCTGTTGCAGGTAGGGGGGAGAGAGAGGGGGAGACAGAGAGAGAGAAAGGGGGGAGAGAGAGAGACAGAGAAAGGGGGAAGGGGGGGGAAGGAAGGTAGGTGGCTGGGGGGGCAGCTTTTGCCGCCTTTCCGGGGCTCTCCTGCTACCCCCAGTGGCTGTCATTCCACTCTCATGGTCTCTCATTCTAGTCACAGAACACTCCTGCTACTCCCAGTGGCTGTCATTCCACTCCGGAGCCTGTCATTCCATTCCCAGAATACTCCTGCTGCCCCCAGGGGCTGTCATTCCACTCTCGTGGTCTCTTGTTCTAGTCACAGAACAGTCCTGCTACCCCCAGTGGCTGTCATTCCACTCTCGTGGTCTCTCATTCTAGTCACAGAACTCTCCTGCTACCCCCAGTGGCTGTCATTCCACTCTGGGGCCTGTCATTCCATTCCCAGAATACTCCTGCTACCCCCAGTGGCTGTCATTCCACTCCATGGTCTCTCATTCCAGTCACAGAACTCTCCTGATACCCCCAGTGGCTGTCATTCCACTCTGAGGCCTGTCATTCCAGTCCCAGAAGGCTTCTGCTACCCCCGGGGCTATTATTCCAAGCTGGGGCCTGTCATTCCAGTCGCAGAACAGTCTATATGGGCCCAGAGACCCTAATGGAAAATCCATTCCACATTTTCTTTGCAACTCTACTTGTATTTCAGTGGAGCCCATGCAAATCAATTGGCATTCCTGGCTCCTATTATTTTCAATGGGCCTTCAAGTGTTTCCCATTGTTTCCAATGGGCAATCCTGCCTTCCTTTTAGTACATCTCTTTCTGGCATGAGCAGTCAGAAACAGAAAAAAAAATGATTTCTTTCTTTTTAAAAATAAAAGCTAAGAAGTAACAAAGAACGGAAAAGCTGGAGAAATTCAAAAAGGACTGGGGGTGGGGGAGTGGAGAGGAGAGCTGGGTTGGAATCAAACTTTGCTGTTGGAGCAGGAGAGGGAAATGGAAGCCAAATTTTTGCTTCAACTTTTTGGGCACTGAAAATATTAAGAAGCCTGATTAAAAATATATATTGTTTTTAATCCACAGTTTTTTCTACTCCTCTCTCTTTCTCTCTCTGTCCACACACACACACACACACACACACACACACACTCCACCTTTCTTTCTACTTTGGTGTTCAAAATAAAAGAGGGGGGGCGGCCACCGAAGGAGGGATCTCACCCTGTTCCCCAAGGATTTCTACATTTACAACACAAAAGCTTACCAGAAGATGCAGAAGCTGTGCAACCTGGAGGAGCAAAACTTTTAGATAGAGGACTCTGAAACCCCGCCCCCCCACTCTATAGGAAAGCTAGGCGTGCTCTGCTCAGACTTCTGGGTGAGCGGAGCAAGGCTTTTGGTGAGGGAGGGGTGGGAAGGGGAGGGGCTCGGATGCCAGCTGGCGACCCCAGTGAAATGGTTGTTCGACCCCAAACAGGGTCCCGACCCCAAGGTTGAGAACCGCTGCACTATAGGATAGAAGAGACTGGGCCGGCAATGTCCCTGCATGGTGGCCAGTCAACAGAGCCTTAGGGCCTCAACCTAGGCTTCTGTGATCAGGCAGCATAGCATTTGACAACCACTCAGTTTGTGAACCTTTGTACACTCTCATTGTAATGGCCTTTGGCTAAAGTAGTGAACATACCTCTACATACCTCGTATAAACAAGCACAGCTAGCAGTGGTCTGAATGTACCAAGTCAAACAAATGTATATATACCAGGGGGTCATTTCGAGCAGGAGCTCAGGGGAGCTCAGCTCCAGGAGTTGGTACCAGCCCCCCCCCCCCCCCGCAGGGGAATGCCTGCTTGTGTCATGGCTGCAGCAAAATGACCCTGTCCCCTGGAAAGGTCCTTGTTCCTCTGACCTGCCTTCTGAATGCTTCAGCCACCACTGAAGCTATCCTCCAAGAATAGTGGTATTTCTGAGGCTTGGATTAGTAGCTGTCCCCTCTCTGCCTGCTCCTTCCTTCCTTCCTTCCTTCCTCTGTTTCTCTCTCTCTGTCTCTCTCTCTCCTCTTTCTTTCTTGCCTTCTGACATACTTCCAGTGATGTCAGGGGGTGTGGCATATGCAAATAAGTTGTGCTAATGAATTATGCTAATGAGCTCCTGCACCTTGTTTTCTACGGAATGACCCCTGATATATACTATCTGTTAATAAACACAACAGTAAATATATAGGTATGCAAAAACTAATTTAATTTCTAGTTATTAATTTCATTGTGTTGTGCAACTTTTAAAGAGCAAAGGGAAAAAGAAATCGAGTGTTTGTGTTCTTAAAACACTGAACAGATTGTAGAGACTGCAATAATTTGTCTTTCTGTGAAATAGTTTCACGACCAAGTTCAGAGTGATACTACTGGCTTTTAATATAGCAAGATTGTTCTCAGCTGCTTCTGCTTTCAAATCTATCTTTGTAAATAATTATATATTAATGAATGAAAGAGGAAAGCCTGACAAACCAGAGTTAAAATAATCTGTCCCTGGAGAAGCTTTGTTCCGTGAAATTATGACCTTACAGTACAAGCTAGGGCTAAACCGTATGAAAAATAAATTGTAATACTATATCTTGATCAGTGAAGAAATACCCCCCAAAATAAGGTACTGCCTGTTTATATATGTGGAGGAATTTATCCAAACATGTGTCATCATTCATTTTTTTTAACACACTGAATCAACTTTGAGTTTTTCTTTTCATACTTTCAGATTTCCAAATAGACATCTTATTTCATAAATTTAATTTTAAAAAATTCTGTGAATCTCATTGCCATGAATAGCTGCCTCAACTTTCACTTTTGTCATTTTGGAACTATTGGTTCTTTTATGACCTTGCTTCTGTGTTTGTTCTTGAGCCATGGTTTGCAAAACAACACTGTATGCTTCTGTGCTTTGACTGCAGTGTACATTGATCATTCTGATAATATAGATTCCATAAATCTACCCTGGCAAGAAGTTGGATCTTTAGTTCTGATTTAAAAAATTCTGAATAGCAGTTTTTCTTGCTGGTGAAACTGGAATCCCATTAGTACACTTCAAATGGTGGGGGGATTGTGCATTCTTATTCAGTCACGTAAGAGGGTTTACTATAATATGTACTCACTGTGTGTTGGCAGTAAAATCCTCTCTAGAATTCATGAGCAGTCAGGAAGCTGCCTTATCTATAAAGATAGATTTACATATGGAGAAGGCAGATTTGCATGCAGTGCAGTATCTTTCTTGATGCTGATTCCCACTTCACTTTCTTGCACTCACTGCTGCTGTTCATACATTCCATTTTTGTACACATAGTAATATGGATATGAAGTTTAATAGATGACCAGCTCTGTGGTAATACTGATCACCCACTTCTCTGCTAATCTCTTTCCTACCAACAACACATAGTTCCTAGTCCTGGGGTGTGCTGGCAATCTTTTTTGAAAGTTCAGAGCAATTAGACTGTTTATAAGAATGGCCCCTCAAGACACAGGGAGGAATCCCTCTCCCTTTCTTAGCTTCTCACCCTTGCTGCTACCATGGATGCTGCAGCTCCTGGCTATCCCCCATCACTTACGGGTCCAGTGCAGCTCCCAGCCCCACTACCAGGCCCACCACAACTTCTTTCCCCCAACACTGCTGCCATGCCTGGGGTCACTGCAGCTCCTAGGACCCCCCAGCTCTTGGGACCCCCACACACACTATTGCTGATACTGGCAATGTGCTTGGAGCATCTCCTGGCCTTGCCACTGGGCCCATCCCAGCTTCTTCTCCTCCTCCCCATTGCCACTGTCCCCAGGGCCACTACAGCATTCCCCCCCCTCCCGACAACAATGCTGTGCAGAGAAAGCTCTTTTATTTTATGGGGAAATAAAAACCCCGGTGGATTTTTTTTTAAGATATCAGATTTTAGTGTAAACTTGGGCAGTCCCCAAGTTTGCAGAAAAATCTGTTTGAGGTTGGTGTGGCCTTGATCTGCGGATTTAGGTGTCCGCAGATGAGGGTCACAGGCCGCATTAGTATATACAGTGCTCCGTTCGCACCGGAGCTTGCCGGAGCGAAGCTCCGGGAGTGAAGAGTCCAGGGGGCAGGCACATGACCAAGCCCCGCCCCCTGGTCCCAGGAGCCCTCAGTCGGCCGCAAGGAGGCAGAAGGAGGGAGGAAGGTAAGTTGCAGGGGCCTGCAGAAAGGCCTGCCAAGGCCGAGCACTTCCCGCCTTTCCAGGGAGCGTGGCAGGGATGTGGGGTGGGGTGGGGTGGGGTGTTTTCCAGGGGAGGAGGGGATGGGGGGTGAGAGCTCCGGCTGGCCCCACACGTTTCATAGCCAGCCAGGACGATTCCTGGCCAGCTATGGAAGTTGCAGCCGTGTGTGTCTGTGTGTGTGTGGGTGTGGGTGGGTGTGTGGGTGTTTTCCGGGGGGGGGGGAGAGGGAAGGGGGGCGAGGGCGAGAGCTCCGGCTGGCCCTGCAAGCTTCATAGCCGGCCAGGACGCTTCCTGGCTGGCTATGGAAGTTGCAGCCCTGGGGGGGGGGTTGTTTTCTGGGGAGGGGAGAGGGGAGGAGGGCGAGAGCTCCGGCTGCCCCGCACGTTTCATAGCCAGCCAGGACACTTCCTGGCCGGCTATGGAAGTTGCAGCCGTGTGTGTGTGTGTGTGTGTGTGCGTTTTCTGGGGGGGGGGGAGAGGGAAGGGGGGCGAGAGCTCCGGCTGGCCCTGCAAGTTTCATAGCCGGCCAGGACACTTCCTGGCTGGCTATGGAAGTTGCAGCCCTGGGGGGGGGGAGTTTTCTGGGGAGGGGAGAGGGGAGGAGGGCGAGAGGGGAGGAGGGCGAGAGCTCCGGCTGGTCCCGCACGTTTCATAGCCAGCCAGGATGCTTCCTCGCTGGCTATGGAAGTTGCAGCCATGGGGGGGGGAGTTTTCCGGGGAGGGGAGAGGGGAGGAGGGCGAGAGGGGGCGAGAGCTCCGGCTGGTCCCGCACGTTTCATAGCCAGCCAGGATGCTTCCTCGCTGGCTATGGAAGTTGCAGCAATCTAGGGATGTTTTCCGGGGGAGAGAGGGGGCGGCTGCGAGCGCTCCAGCTGGCCCCGCAAGTTCTGGCCAGCTATGGAAGTTGCAGCCAGTCTGGGGCTCCAGGGAGGCTATCGGGGATTTTTCGTGAGGGGGGATACGGCGGCAAGCGCTCAGGCTGGCCCCACAGATCCCATAGTCTCCCTTCCTGGTGGCCTGCCTGCCTGCTTCCCAGCGCTGTGCCTGACTCAGCCCCATGGCGAATGGCGCCTCCGTGCCACCGACGCACCGGGGCTCTCTGTTCCTCCTGTGCCTCTCACGGCAGGCTCAGGATACAGCAATGGAGCCGGCTGGGATGCCTCCTGTTCGGGCGGACCACCTGTCAGAAGCTGGAATTGCATTTTTAGAAAGGAGGAGGATGAGGAGAGGAAATTTATTTATTCCATGAAGCTCATATCCTGCCTTGTACCACAAGTGGGTTCAGGGCAATTCACAACATGTACAATACAATAAATAACATTAGAATAAACTTATAATCCTATGCAAGGAGAAGGCAAAGGAGACAACTTGACTTCTCATGGGTTTGGCAGGCCAATCTTAGCCTCCGGCAGGGGATGGGACTCAGTGTTCCCTCTAAGCTGAGTTAGTGTGAGCTGGCTCACAACTAACAAAACAGCAGAAGATGCTGGATGCAGACATCACAAGTGTTCAACAAGTCAAAACCAATACAGAATTAAAACACTGAATTACCCCCACAAGACCCCTTGGCCAGGTAATACAGAACAAACTTAGAATAACCAACAATTGCAAATGTGGAAATCCATGGGGAAACAGAGTGAGTTTCCCCTGTGGCTGTGGCTGCCCCCTTTTCCTTTTACTTCAAACTCTAAAGCAGACAGAGTGTGTGTGGGGGGGACAGAGAGAGAGGAGTAGAAAAAACTATGAATTAAAAATAATATACCTTTTCCTAATCAGGTTTCTTACTATTCACAGTGCTCAAAAAGTTGGGGTGAAAATGTGGCTTCCGTCCCCCCCCCCCCCAGCAATGTACCTTTGCCAAACTATGTTTTCAACCAGCCTCTCCTCGCCCCTTCTCTCCTACGTCCTCTTAGGATTTCTCCTGCTTCCTCACTCTTAGTTTCTTCAAATCATTTATTTTTGAAAAGAAAGGAAACATATTTTTTTGCTTTTGCTTTCTGAATGGTCATGCCAGGAAGCTGGGTGCTCCTCTCTTGCACAGCTCCAGTGAGACAGTTGGTAGGAAGGACAGGATTGCCCATTGGAAACCATGGGAGAAATTTGAAGGCCCATTGGAAATAATGGGAGCCAGGAATGCCAATTGACTTGCATAGGCTCCATTGAAATACATTACAGCTCCAGAAGAGTTGCAAAGAAAATGTGGAATGGATTTTGCGAGTGTTTATGTTTGAGCTTGGATTCCTGGCTGCCCTGGATTGTATAGATGTCTGGTGGGGCTGCAGGGCAGCTGTGGCGTAGTTGCATGTCTCCCACTTGCTCTGTTTGGGTTTTGAGTAAGAGAATTTCCCAATGTGTTGGGCCCCCTGGTTAATGACAACCGACTAAGGCAGATCATGTCTCACCTGATCTTACTGTAGGACAACCCTTCCTATAGCCTGCCTTGATGTGTTTATGGTAGATGGCAAACATGGGCAACATTGTGTACATGGCTACTGGTGTGATGTCTGTTTGGGATTATACCTTGTCTGGTCTTAATGTGTGTGAAGGTGCAATAGAACACATACTTCTAAAGACTGCTATAAATATTACCCTTTTAATTAATATCTCTCCCAAGCATGTTGTTGCCAAAATAATCTTTTGATTGTTTTCCTAATTTATTTCAGAAAAAGAAAAAAGCATACTAACTTGATCTGTATTTTCATGCTTGTTGTAGGGTAGCTTCCCTGCAAGAGCAAAGAAAACCTAAAGTGTCTTTAGTCAAAGTGTAAAAATGGCTTGCCCGCTCTGAGTTAAGAAATACTTGGAGATTTTTGGGGTGGAGCCTGAGCGGTGGGTATTGCCTTCTGACACACTTCCGGTGATGTCAGGGGTGTGTGGCCTTCTGACACTTCCGGTGATGTCAGGGGGTGTGGCATATGCAAATAAGCTATGCTAATGAGCTCCTGCACCTCTTTTTTTACGAAAGGACCCCTGAGTATATAGATAACACCCCATAACTGCTCAGCACCTCTGCCAATGGGTAGGCAAGTCTCATTAAAACATAGTGCGACCATAGCATTTACAGCCAATAGCTGCAGAAGTTTAAGCAACTGCAGAATAAAACACAAATCCAATGGCACCTTAAAGACTAGCAACCTTTGTTTCAGTATGAACCTTCATGAGTCAAAGATCACTTCTTCAGATATGTGGAAAGGCAGTCTTTTTGGGAATACTTACAGGGAAAATCACAGAATGGGGGAAGGAGTAGTTGGGAGAGAGAAATTAGAGAGAATTACGCTTGAAAGATTTATGATGGGATTCACACCAAATCTCTCTCTGCCTCAACTCCTTCTTTCCCATCAGTATGTAATTTTCCCAGTAAGTATTCCCAGAATTATTTCTTTTTCCCAAGCTGAAGAAGTGAACTCTGGTTCAAGACTGCTCATGTTGAAATGAATGCTGTTATTCTTTAAGGCTCCATTGTGTGTTTGTTTTGTTTTGCTGTAAGGCTACCCCTCTTCAGTTAAAAAAAAACCTGCAGACTTCATTTACCTCAAGTTTTTTTTCTTTTGTCATGTTTATCTGAGCATTTAAAGTGAAATGCCTGAGATTTACCTGCAAATCTATGTGTTCTGTGCTTATTTGATGCCTCAGCTATCCTGCCCCTGAGGGGGAAAACAGCTACACAGCTGATCCTATGGGGCTGTCGCTGCAGCATCCAGTCATATTTCAGAGCAGGAAGGGAATGTTGGAGGGAAGTACAGTGGCAGTCTTAGTACAGATCTGCCTCAGGGAGGCTGCAGTTACAGATTGGGTCTGCCCCAGCAAAAGAGCAGACAGTTTGCCGAGTAGTTCTGCCTGCTAGCATGGGGGTGGTGGTGGTTTACCTATACTTCTGGGAGAGAACAGAGTACCTGGTTTTTAGGCCTGTCTCTGGTTACGAGCAGACCTTATACCATTTAGTCTGATTCTTGGGACAGGGCAGGCTGGTATGGGTGGAATCCTGTGTGGGGGGGGGGGGATCAAACCTAGTGGCTAGTCAGTAAAAGCCTGTTTGTACCTGAAACAGTTAAAGAAAGTTTAGATCACCCTCTGAAGCCATAGTCAGCTTAAACTTCTGGGTTTCAGGCAGGTTTCTCCTTTGAAATATCTGGAGACCTGTGTTGCTGATTTGTCCTTTGAAACCAACCTGTAAATAAATAAGTCTCCTTTGCTATTTATATACACCTACCTTATTGATCTCAGTGTGTTGTACTTGCTTACCACAAAACTTTGCTCACAGCAGTGAACCCACTTGTTACCTTAAGAACCCATGGGTAACTGAAGGGAATGTTTCCAGTTTGAAACAAACCTGGTTCCCTAAAAATCGTAGAAGCTTGTATGGGTCCCCTCAATTGACAGAAAAGACCTGTTGCAGTGCCTCTAGACGTTTATTTTATTTTGCTACAACAAACTAATACAGCTAACTCTCTTCAGTTTAAAAAAACCCTACAGACTGCATTTACCTCAATTTTTCCTCTTTTGTCACATTTATCTGAGTATTTAAAGTAAAATGTCTGCTATTTTCCTGCAAATCTATGTGTTCTGTGCTTAAGTTGATACCTCATTCATCTCTCTACAACAACACTAAGTGCCTTAAAAGGTTATCCAAAACTGGCTTTGACTTCACCAAATAGATACATAGGCAGCTGTTCCACTGGCACTCCTAAGAATCCCACTTACTGCACACTTCAGATCTGTAAAACAAATTGTGATCTTTGGTTCATTGCCCTCATTTTTTTAAACATAAAGCAAAGTTGTTTTGCATTTTTAAGAGTGAAAACATGTGGCCTTGAACCAGAAAATACTTAATTTTAACTTCAGTTTATGATTTCACCTGGGCTGGAATTGAGGCTTTTTTGTTAGAACATGCTTGGCTGTCCTGTGCTAAGAAGAGGATTACTTCCATTATTTCCTGCTGCAGAAACCACACCCAAATCCTGGCTTCTTTATTGCAGAATGCTTAGTGGTGGTGTACTTCTGCCTTCACTTTTCATCATATTTTTGCTACTTCCACTAGAGAATGGATGTACACAAAACTGGTGAGCTATAGGCTACTGTGCCCCCTTTCCTCCCGGTTTTCTGCTCTTTGTGCTGACAGTCTGGCATTGATGACAATAGCAGTGGCTGTCAGTAAACAGCTATAAAGGAGGGAACTGGAGAAGGACTAGGTAGCCTTTCTTATGCCTCTTTCTTATGTTCCCTTTGTAGCATAGGAGCCACTCCTAGGCAGGTTCCTCCAATTCTAATTGGGTTTCATTACAAGCCATAGCCTAAATCTGCAGAGCCCTATGCCAGTGTTGCCCCTTCCAGAAAATGGAGCAGAACTGGTATTAGATAGAGCTGCAGTATGGGCTACTCCCACATTGCCTGGAGTTTTCCATATTGTCTGAGCAGCATGGGTGCTGCCTCTAAAGTAAGATAAGAAAGGACCTGTTAAAGTCTGGTGCTACCTCACTGTGATGGAAGGATAAGGCTACCAGCTCTTGGATGGCATCTCCCCCCCGGGGGGGGGGGGGGAGTCAGGGATTGCAAAAAATCTTTTTTTCACTATGTTCCACTCTTGTTAAACATTACAATTAATCTACAGCACCCAGCTATAATTTGCAAATCTTTCAGGCTTAATCTAAATGATGCAGGCACCATGGGAATATTTCTCTTTTTGTGTGACATATTAGTTCCTTTAGAAGATTGGGCATGTTACAGCGGGTTAGATCTGGGGTACTGAGGTTCTAATCCCCACTCTGCTATGGAAGCTTGCTGGGTGACCTTGGGCCAGTCATACACTCTTAGTCTAACCTACTTTACAGGGTTGTTATGAGATTAAAATAGAAGAGAGAACAATGTAAACTGCTTTGGGTCCCCACTGGGGAGAAAGAGGGGTTACACATAAAGAAATCAGACTTATGTTCATTTGGCATATCAGGAATTTGCCTCAGCTTCTGTCTGATCTTTTTAGCCTATGGTGATTAGAACATTGGCATTGTATTTCTAGGAAAGAAAACTTTCAGTATTGCATGACCGTAGAGTTCTGATTCTAAACCATTTGAAAGAATGGGGCAATCTAGCCATCTGTGTCTGTGGTTCTCTTTACAAAGTCTTGATTTCTGCAACTTCCTTTTAGGATGCTTTTGATGTTTTATAGGATAAGACTGCCAATGCTTGAAGGAAAGAATTTTTTAAAATTACATCATGCAATTCAATTAACATTTTCAGTGATCAACATTCATAGCAAGTGCTCTTGCCAGGCATCATATAACTATCCAGGAATGTGCCAAGCTTATTGTATAGTCATAGGCTATGGTGAGACTGGCGGCTTGGCACAATATGGCGCTCCCTCTAATTGTACCAGTTTAAAGTATTGCGGGGCATATAATCCAGACAGCACATCTTGCTGCAGGTTACCCACATGGACATCTCATGGTCAAGCATCCATATAACTGCAGCACCTCAGCCATGGAGTGCACTGCCCAGTCATTTGTAAAATGCATATGTGCGCATAGGTGCCCAGGTGCACGCATGTGCGCATATGCACACATAGGCAAAACCTCTGGTTCACATCCCTTATTGGCTGGTTCAGAACATGATTATCATTGGCTCCTGCATTGCTGAGGTAATTTTCACTGCCATACCTCTCAGGATCTAGTGTCCTGCCCTTCTGCTATCACTGAATTTCTACAAAAGGCAAAATTTGTCACATTTCATCATGTTTGAACATGTTACACAATCAAGCTGAGATATTGAATTTTCTGATGAAGAGTCAGTTATGCAAAAAGAAATGCTGAAAATCAACGATTTATAGTGCATGATTCTTGAAGAAGTGGGGATTTTGGCAAGATGAACAGGAAGTTTGTTTTATGATACTATATATATTCCTTATAGGGGACATGTCTGTAAATCATTCAAAACATTATAGCGAGTATTCTGAGCCAAACTGACCCCTGGTGTTTTCCAATTCAAATCATGAGAGTTGCTCCAGGGATTGATGTATTAGATTTTCAGTCAGTTTGAGCATACATATATTAATATGTATGTATGTGTATTTTCTATATGCATATGACTCATATGTAGTTTGCTGTAGTGAAACTACTCTTACAAGGTTCCAATAGATGGATTGGGTCTGCTCAGGAATAAAGACAGAAACTAAATAATATGTAACAGTTACTTATGAATATTGATAAAAGCTTCATAATATTAACCAGCTGAACTTTCTTTTAATCTGTAACCAAGTGATTCTCCATGCTTTCCTGCCATGATGTTCCATGTACCTTTTTATCTGTTTTCCAAGACACACTCTTCCTTTAAGTAAGTTCTAAAGACCCAGTTTTTTAACAAAGCCATTCACAGATCACCCTTACTAAGTCTTACCTGTACCTTACTACCAGATGACTCCCCTCCATTCTCAATCATTGTTCCATAATCTCTCCCCACTCCCTGTTTTGTCTATCTAACATATATAAACATCTTTTGACTGGCACCTAGTATTATATTTGTTCTAGAGCCAGTGCAGTTGATCTGGGTTCAAATTCCTACTCATTTCAGTAGCTCGCTTGGTGATCTTGGGCCAGCCACTATTTGACAGCTATTCCACCATGATTTAGAAGTTGTTACAAAGAGGTGATAAAGGACTATTACACAATTCTAATGAAGCCTTACTGTCTTTTACATGCACCCCCAAAACATAGTTTTTGTAATGCGATTACTTGGCCTCTTTTAGAGGAAGAAACAAAGCAAAGTATTGCTTGTCTTCTGTCTACAACGTCATGAAAATAAATAGTAGACAGAATGTCTGAAAACAAGTAGAGAGAACAGACATCTACAGGACTATTTGCCCTTGAATGAGGTTTGTGAATCCTGAGTACTTTGCCAGCTGGCCAGTTCTCTCTCTTTTTGTATTGGTTTCCCCCCCCCCCCCCATTGGATTAGTTTTGTTTTCATGCCATTTTATCTTTACATAGTGTTCCTTAGATACCATGGCAATGAATAGCTTGTAAATACACACAGGATTGGAGATTAAGGATAATATAAGGGTGCTGATATTTTACTGTCCTAACAGGAAAAATTTACTTGTATGTAGTTCTAGTTCATACTTTAAGGGGAAAAGGGGGCTAGATTAAAATCAGAATAAGCAATTTTGCTAGTTCAGATAATGTTTTGTGAAGTTCAACAGGCCAATCTAACTTGAAAAACAGTGAAATTCCTTTGGGGACACTTTGGGAATTAGCAACATACTGTAGAAGAAAATGTAAATAATGAAAGAGCAAAGAGCAAGGTCACAAAGAACCCAGTCTGTTAACAGAAGGCTCTTAATATGGAATGACTGCATCTCTATAAATTCTGTCAGCAGAAAAGTCATAATCTTTAAATTGTAGACCTGTGTTAGGCAATCTGGTTTGAATGTTTTGCATACATTAAGTTGATTGTGGCCACATTCCTGAGAAATCTTACTTGGCAGTAGGTTGTATTAAAAGCAGTCGGGCTTACTTCAAAGTCAGTGTGCTTAGGATCAGAGTACTAAGGAAATAAAATTACAAGAGTATACATGTAAGTGATGAATTGGATTCATTCAATTAAAATCCAGTTGTACAGTCTGTACAGAAACTCGTTTTTGTCCAGAAAGGTAGCAACCAATATTAGAACTGCTGCATTTCTAAGGCATTAGCAGTATAGTTCTGCATTCCTTCGAAGCTCAGATGAAAACCTGCATGCAGGCAGTTGAGTAAGATAGTGGCCTAGTCCTGGGCTCTTTCAGTTGTAATCAACCAGGACAGTCCAATCAAAGGTTGCTGAGGGGAAGCTGGAATGTTAAGTAGAGAGCCAGGTCATAATTAGGTAAATGAAGAAGGTAATATATTGTGGAGCTCTGAGACTGAAGCAGAACCATGAGGAACCAACTCGGTCCCTGAGCAGTGTATATGGAGGGCATGCTGCAAGGGTCTGCACAGGCACAAGCATCCCAGGACCTAGGTAGGAGCAACTGTGGTTCAGATTCCCCATCACCATGGTGCCAAATATCAGGACTAACACAGCAAGACACGGAGTGGCCATTCCCCCATACATCAAGTGGTAGTAATGATCAGCATATTCTATACATTATTCCTGATTGCCTGGAAGTACCCTGGTGAGTAATACAAGAGAGAAAGTCTTTCTTACCAGGGAAACATGGCATTGAAGTGGTAGCAGGCAGAGGGAACAATAGCTCCAAGCAGGATGGACACTGTACCGATTACGATCCCAGCTCTTAAAAGGGGGGGGGGGGAGAGGTCAGCTCAGCCTGTAACCCCCAACCCCAGCATTAAATAATGCAGTCACGCACAAGATTCAGATAAATGTGTGGAATAAAGTGTTCACAACTTTATTGGTTACAGCTGTAAGAAGCATTGGCACAGCATGGATCCCCAGATCTGCAGCATTGCCTGACCCAGCATCAGTCTATGATCCCATCCCCACCTAGTCAGCTGGCCTGGGTGGTAAAATTATGAAATGGCAGGTTGATGGAGTCCACATGGCCAATTGCCCCTAAGTGGTCTCCTCTGCCATCTAAGCATGAGGGTGTGCACTGGTAGTCCTAGAGCTGGCCTGTTCCCCTAAAGCCCTCATGCCAAGACCCCATAAGGGGATCACCATATCCAGGAAAGTGGCACGCAGGCCGCTTTCCTAAAATGGATCTGGCTCCATAAGCACTACTCTCCAAAACTGTTTGGAGCCATTTTTTCCCTGCCTGCTGCCTCACAAGTTCTACTTTTTTTCCTGCCCCATCTCAGCCAATTTCTACTGGAACATCAACATGTCAGAATAACTGGATGTTTACCTTTTGGAAAAAGTATTGGATTTACTGGGAAACTGGGAACGATGCAGTCCTCACAATCTTTCAATGCATTATATTTCCATATTATTCTTGCATTATGTTTTTCAGTACAGGAGTTCAGTTGTTTTACAAACATAATGTTAGTGTGGCATAGTACAGTGTTTTCTAACCTGTGAGTTCTGACCCAAAATGCGGGCTGCAAAACTTGTGAAAGGGGGTCACAGGCTTTTTGTGGTTTTATTGATTTGTGCATGCTAGTTTAAAGTGGGCCCCCATACCAAGTAAAGTTGGGCTCATGGATCACCATACCAAAAAGATTGGGAACCACTGTTTTAGTAGACGGAATTTACTTGAACTCTTCAGCATTTCAGTAATAGCTTGCTTTTGGAATAAGGGAAATGCAGAAATACTTTAAAAGATTGTACAGGATTTGTCGAAAGAAAACCCTGAACAGCATTCCAGGTTTTGGCAGCTGTGCTCAAAAACTCTCTAGGTCACTGTAGTGAAAAATGACCACCAATAAAATTTAGCCAGCTGGCTTCTCTCTTTACCCTTGCAACATGTTCTCAGCAGGTTCAGATGGAAAGATCTGGGCTAGTAAATGCAAACGCCTTTGAGAATAATAATATTAGGAATCCTTACATCTAAAAAAACAAGAATCCCTACATCTGATATTTTTACATTAGAGAACAAGTTTTTTTTGCTATAGATTTCATAGAAGCTGGTGCCAAGATAGATAAATTGTTCTTATTGCCAGTATTTCCTTTGAAATATATGAGGTTGTCTGTGCTTTACAATAATTTCTCTTCTTCATTTAGAGCTGCATAACACCAATCCTGTCATGTTTACAATATATATAATTGTCCTGAAAGCACATCAGTCCCAGACTTTGAATATTACTGTCCAAGAAAATAATCATACAATTTGAACTTAGCATCCCTCTGATCCATTTTGTCCACTCTGAAGCCTCATAGTTATTAAGTGCTAGTGATCCAAGGTTAGCACAAGTAGCATGTTTATGGCATAGTACCCATACTGTGCTCCAGTCACTGAACATGAAAATGGAGAGGTTGGAAGAAAGTGAAGGCAGTCCTCTCAAGTGGTTTTCTATCTCAAGTGGTTTCAAAAGTCTACAATGCTGGAATATAAAATGGCTTAACCTTTACTGTTGTGCACCACAGACAGATATCAGCCACTACTCTTGTGATCTGATGTTTATTATTGTTAACTGTATACTTGGTGGTCATCCACAAAATGACATTTAAAAGCAGTACAGTAGCAATAGGATCCAGGAATGTCTTTTTTGTTTTTTGTTAAAGCATCAAGGATAGCCGAGCCTTTATGCCAGGAACTTTCTCTTACTGATTTCAGTGATAAGTTGTAAATTATGCAACCACTGCAGTGCTGTATAGTGAAGGTGCATTACATTTTCAAAATTGTACCATTATAATACCTGGGTTTATTTGTCATAAAATCAAGACAATTTGTCCCATCAGTTTGAAACTTGGTATGGAGAATCTACCTAGAGAGTAGTATAATCTGGCCAAATGTCATGAAAACCTGATGTAAAATGGCTGAGTTATAGCTGCTTTAAAAGTGCCTTGATCTTGAAGCTGCTGAGAGTTTGTAGCTCCATGAAGTCTAATGGTAAGGAAACACAAAGTGCCAATCTGTACAACATCTGTACAGCTCACACAGCATAGAAGTTAAGATGGCAGCCTTAATTTACAATTTCCCTGTTTTCTGGACCATGAATGAAATTGTGCATGCCTTTTGTTTCCTCTCTAAAATGAAACCTTTTTTATTTTAGAATACTGTTGTGAATTATTCCTATATTGCCACCACTGTTTTATGGCACTTTACAGTGTGATATAAACAAAAGGACAGATCGTGTCCCAAAGAATTTACAATCTAAATTTCAACAGCCGAGGAAACAACAAAGGGAGAGAGGAAATGGACAGACAGTTTAATGTGAACAAATGCAGTTTATCGGTGCTTAGCTACAGTTTCAAATAGGGCATTTTCATCTCATTCTGGTTAGATTTAACCTTTCTGTATCTTAGTATAATTTTATACAGTCCTAGCTAATGATTTCTTCTTTTCAATCTGTTCACTACATTACAAATAAAAGATTAAAATGGTATCAATTTACTTCTTTTTTCCTGAGAAGGAAACAAGCTTTGTATATCTTTTTTTTTGGTGAGTTAATCTATTATCTCCACCTCTCTGATAACCGTCAAGCTGTTTCTACTTTAGATAGCTGATTGGGAATACATTTTATTGCCCTTGAAACAAAAGTATTTCAGCCTAAAGAATGTAATTGGTGTGATTTACTACATTTTAAACATACAGACAAGAGACTCCTAGACATTGCACTTAGGAATTGTAGACAAAGAAGAACTCATTGAACCTGAGCAGAATTGTTTTCTTTTTGTTTCAGAAGGAAAATATATTTTATCTCTCTTTAAGTGCATTTCTGTTTTATAATGTACAATAAAATCTAAAAGTGTCTATCATTCAGGTAATTGAAAAAGGAATGTGCCTGACTGAACAGATGCTAAATTAACTACTGGATACAGGGCTGGTTCTAGGTTTTCAGGGGCCCTGGGCAGCCTTTTCCTATGCTCCCCCTCCTCTCTTGTGTGCACCCCCATACACTCATGCCTGCCTTCTCTCCCACCCACCTGCATGCATCCCACATGCTTGTGTGCCCTTCCCTTGCGTGATGACAAGTCTTCCACTGCCCAGGGGCACTGGGCAGTGTGCAGCAGGGACCACGAGTGATGCAGCACTAGCAAGTGGGCGGGTAGGATGTGCTGGCAGCAGTGGGCCCTACCTGTAACCCTGGGCCCCAGGCAGCTTCCCCTCCTGAGGGTATGCTGACACTGGCCCTGACTGAATACACTGTAAAGGACAATGTTTTCTGTGAGACATGCCTTATTTTATCTCAAGTAAGTTTCACCTGTATATGTTTTGCAAGAGTGGCCCTTGCATTGAATTAAGATAGTCTGTTAACACTTTCATCCTTGAAATCATTGAACGAAAACTACCATGTTTAGCAAGTCTGTGATCAGGCAGGCAAAAAAGGGAATATGAGGAGCATATAGCAAAAAACATAAAGACCAACAATAAAACTTTCTTCAAATACATTAGAAGTAGGAAAGCAGCCAGGGAGACAGCAGGGCCCTTGGATGACCAAGGGGTAAAGGAGTACTGAAGGACAGTAGGGAAATGGCTGAGAAGCTGAATGCCTTTTTTGCCTCTGTCTTCACTGTGGAAGATGAGAAGTGCTTGCCCACTCTAGAACTGCTGATTTTGGGAGGGGTGCAGAAAGACCTGAGTCAGATTGAGGTGACTGATAGACAACTTAAAAACTGATAAATCACTGGGCCCAGATGGCATACATCCGAGAGTTCTGAAAGAACTCAAATGTGAACTTGTGGATCTCCTGACAAAAATATGTAATCTTTCATTAAAATCTGCCTCCATTCCTGAGGACTGGAAGGTAGCAAATGTCACTCCCATCTTTAAAAAGAGTTCCAGAGGAGATCCGGGAAATTACAGGCCAGTCAGTCTGACGTCGATACCAGGTAAGTTGGTGGAAACTGTTATTAAGGACAGAATTAGTAAGCACATTGATGAACAAAATCTCTCTTTCTTTTTTAAATATTATTTTATTATTTTCAGAAAAAGAGACAAGACATACATTACAAAGAAAAACATAAAAAGACATATACACTAAACAGTGGAGCATATACTTTAATCTATAGTTGAATTTGAGTCTATATGATTGAATCGGATTCTTATCCACCTACATAAGTTATTTGTATCAGTTATAGTACATTCATTACATTTAATGTTTATTTGATAAACTTCTAAGATAAATTTCAATCCATTTATATAGTCTCGACCAGTTATTTAAAAATGTTTCATCCTTATTGTCTTTTAATTGTTAAGTCAATTTATCAATTTCTGCAGCTTCTAAAAGTTTATATATAGTTTCTACTTTTGTTGGTATTTCTTCCAGTATTTGGCATATAAGATTCTGGCAGTCGTTACAACATGTATGATCAAATATATATATTTTTTCTTTAAATTCTGTGGTACAATATTTAATTTAAAAAGTTCTGGAAGAAATGGAACGTTCATGTCTAATATTTTCTGTAATATCTCATGTATCCATGTATCTCTTGAGGAGGACTCCGCATGGGTTTTGTAAGGGAAGATCTTGTCTCATTAACCTGTTAGTGTTCTTTGAGGGAGTGAACAAACATGTGGACAAGGGAGACCCAATAAATGTTGTTTACCTTAACTTCTAGAAAGCTTTTGATAAAGTTCCTCATCAAAGGCTCCTAAGTAAGCTCAATAGTCATGGGATAAAAGGACAAGTCCTTTTGTGGATCAAAAACTGGCTAATTAAAAGGAAACAGAGAGTGAGTATAAATGGGCAATTTTCTCAGTGGAGGGAGGTAAGCAGTGGGGTACCACAGGGATCAATACTTGGTCCAATGCTTTTTAACTTGTTTATTAATGATTTGGAGTTGGGAGTAAGCAGTGAAGTGGCTAAATTTGCAGATGACACGAAGTTATTCAGGTTGGTGAGAACCAGGGAGGATTGTGAAGCACTCCAAAGGGATCTGTTGAGGATGGGCGAGTGGGCATCAACGTGGCAAATGGGGTTCAGTGTGGCCAAGTGCAAAGTGATGCACATTGGAGCCAAAAATCCTAACTATAAATACATGTTGATGGGGTTTGAACTGGCAGAGACTGATCAGGAGAGAGATCTTGGAGTTGTAATAGATAACTCAATGAAAATGTCGACACCGTGTGTGACTGCAATGAAAAAGGCCAATGCTATGCTGGGGGTTATTAGGAAGGGAATTGGAAACAAATCAGGCAGTATCATAATGCCCTGTATAAATTGATGGTGCGACCTCATTTGGAGTACTGTGTATAGTTCTGGTCGCCACACCTCAAAAAAGATATAGCATTGGAAAAAGTGCAGAAATGGGCAACTAGAATGATAAAAGGGTTGGAACACTTTCCCCAAGAAGAAAGGTTAAAGCGCTTGGGGCTCTTTAGCTTGGAGAAATGACGGCTGAGTGGTGACATGATAGAGGCTTATAAGATTATGCATGGGATAGAGCGGGTAGAGAAAGAAGTCCTTTTCTCCCTTTCTCACAATACAAGAACTTGTGGGTACTCAATGAAATTGCTGAGCAGTCGGATTGAAACAGATAAAAGGAAGTACTTCTTCACCCAAGATTAACATGTGGAATTCACTGCCACGGGAGGTGGTGGCGGCTATAAGCATGGACAACTTCAAGAGGGAATTAGATATAGAGCAGAGGTCCATCAGTGGCTATTAGCCACAAGGTATAGATAGGAAGTCTCAGTCTGGGGCAAGTGATGCTCTTTATTCTTGGTGCTTGGGGGTGGGGGTGGGAGGGCTTCTAGCATCCTGGCCTCACTGCTGGACCTCCTGATAGCACCTGGTGTTTTTGGCCACTGGGTGACAGAGTGTTGGACTGGATGGCTATTGGCCTTATCCAACACTGGCTTCTCTTATGTTCTTATGCTCAATTTGACCTTAATCTTAGATATCAGACTATTCCACTGGAATGCTTCCTCATGTTGTGGAAAAGAAGAAGAAAAATATTGAATGTGGCTTTCTTTCTTACATTATAGTAGAGACAAGGCATAACTTGACTGAGTGGAAAAATAATTTTCAATCTCATCTACTGCTGGTTATCAAGTACAAAGTGGTTTGGAGTATAATATTGAGTCTTGTAGCACCTTTAAGATGAACAAATTTATTGTGACATAAGATTTTTTGAGCCAAAGCCCACTTCATCAGGTGCAGGAATTTTTACATTAATGGTTCCTTTAAAAAAAACCCAGAGACCTCCTCAAAACAGTTGTACCACTTGGGAACACTACAGCAATTTTAATGGAAATAACGGCAAACGTATCCTTGGACAGAAAACTTGGGGAATTCAGGAGGATTGTCCTGCTGGGGACTAAAAAAGGAAGGAAAATACAGAAATTAAATGGATCAAAGATAGGTATCTGTAAATTCTATTACAGAAAAATTCCACTCCTTACAGATGGATATTACCAGAGGGACTTATCTTCAACTACAAAGACAGAAAAGAAAAAATTGACTCTGTTGCAAAAGTGAAGCTGTTTTTGGAGCAGCAGCAAAGTTCAGCGAAAGATAAAGGAAAGGCAGAGGAAGAGGAAGAAGAAACCAGCACACATGGATTGGGAAGCCAAGATAACTGAGCGAGTAGTACCCCAGAAGAGGACTCCGAATCAGAAAAGGGGGCAGCAGCCCCTAAACTCTTGAAAGTCAGATGGACCTTTGATAAAGAGAAGCATAAAGAGAAGAAGAAGAAATAATGTAATGTGATAATATGGAAAGTCTGAGCTATGTTAAGTGGTATTTTCTTTATCTAAATACTTATATACCAGTTTGTTATTGTAACATTAAGAAATAAGTTCTATTCCAGTAAGCTTAGTATAAAGTAAACTTCTGATTAAGCTATTTACCAAATATAACATATGATCCTTGTTTAGCTTATTTTTTAGTTTAGTGTTTTAGTTAGAGGTTTAGGGTTAGTGTTTGTAGTTGTAAAAAGAATAAAAGAATTTTTTTTAAGTTCTATGCTCTTATTTCTTAGTGCACAACAGGCTAGTGTTACAGCCAGGAAGGCAAGGATGGGTGCAGTGGAGCAAACGTGAGACAGGAAAGCAAAGCAGGTCTATTGGGAGGAGCAAGAATACAACCATTTCAGTGCTGATGGGAGCAGCAGGATCACCTCAATGCTCAGATCAGAGAGCAAGCCTGACCTAGCCCCAGAGGCTGTGACAATGTCAGGTTTATCACATTACCTATGTCTGTTACTATTTCTTTGATGAACTCTGTGGTCACTCTATGTCAGGCCTGCTCAGTAGCTTCACTATACCTGCCTCCTAGAAGTGGCAGCCCCTCTCAGAATGGAAGGTTATATGCCCACAGGAGCACAATCCCCTGGATGCCAAGGAACCAGTTATGGAAGCAATGAGTTGATTAGAGAACACAGCTAAGTCGCTTTTACAGATCCCCAAAGAATGGCAGCTAGGAATTCATGCTTGGATATAACTGAGACAAATATGTATATATAAAAAAATACCTTATCAGAGTTTTTCTGATATATCCAGCTGTCCAAATTGTATCCAGGGTTTTCTGGAATACCAGTAAATGGGTGCTGAAAAATTCTGGAAATATTCAGAATTAACTGGGAGTATTGAGAGCCAGCATTTGAAGGCACCCAGCCAGGACTGTTTCTTCTTCTTTTCTCCCCCTACCCCTAAGTGTCTGTATCTTTCCCAGCTTGGTGTCAGCTTGCCAGTTTGATTTGTGTTAGGTTATTGCCTTTAAAATTGTTTTTATGGACTTTGCAAAGTTGTGTTCTTTGCTTGAGTTGCTTCATGTGAGATTTGCCTTTCTTGTTGTGGATTCTTGGGTTTTGCGTTGATGTAGATTCTCCAGCTGTACATTGTGTGCATTCTCTGATATTACATTGGCTAGACTTGCAACAGTGTTGCTGCTAGGTTTGGCTTGGGTGTTTCTTGGGTTGTATGTTGGCATGGCTCTTGGGTTTACTTTGGGCTTCCTGGCTCCAGTAGTAACTGGAGTGAGTGGGTAGAAGGGAGTGGCGATGCCTACTAAACTGATAGACTTTGTAAAGCCATCTGCTGCTTCTAGCCTCTTTGATGAAACAGGGCAGGTTCAACATTCCCCTCCAATTCTGCATTAAAACATGTGTTTTACTACTAAGCTCCAGCTTCTCTTCAGAACAAAAAAGCTCCATGAGAATAAATAATAAATTGCATACCCCTTAATGAATTATTTTGGCAGATTCTCAGTCCAATTGAAAATGTGGAAATGCAAAGAAGCACTTACCCATTTTTTATTCAGTTGTGATTTATATTCATCTATAGGATCTTTTATTTCTCCATTGATTTCACACTTCCCAGCACGTTCACATGATTTCCATTTGTTGTATTTGTTATCTAGCAAAGATGAGGCTGTTACTTTATCCATAGCTTGCTACTGAAATGCTGCCTTGAATATTTGTCCATAGGTATAATTAATTCATTCCTAAATGCTCATTTGCATACAGGTGCTCTTTTGTACTGGAAGTGGAATAAATTGCATTCGGGGGCAGCTTAATACATTACATTTTGAACATGTACTTTGAAATAATGGGACCTGACTGGAAGAATGTTAAAGTGGATCATGATTTGATATCTCAAGTTGAGAAAGAAATTAAGAACTTGAGCAGAATGGAGGGTCCTTCCTTCCTTCCTTCCTTCCTTCCTTCCTTCCTTCCTTCCTTCCTTCCTTCCTTCCTAAAATTATGATGTCATCATTAGGAAACTGTACAGGAAACAGGGATAGTTGATGAAAGGGTTGCCAACCTCCAGGTAGGGCCTGAAGTTCTCCTGGAATTACAGCTGTTCTCCAGGCTACAGACTAGGGTTGCTCTGGAAAAAATGGCAGCTTTGGATGGTGGAGTGCATGGCATAACATCCTCACTGGACTCCCTCCTCTCCCCATACTCTATCTTCCTCAAGTACCCCCCCCCCAAAAAAAATCTTCAGGAATTTGCCAACCTGGAGTTGGCAACCCTAGGTGGTAGGCACAAGGAAGAACTCAAAAATGTTTACTCCACCATCAGCTTTTCGCCTGTGGCAAATTGGCTTTCTGGATTTACACAAAGCCCTTTGCCACAAGTAGGGTTGCCAATGGGGATTTTGTGGCTAGAGCCTGGGGAGGGCAGGGTTTGGGTAGGGGAGACTTCAGCAGGGTATAGTGCCATAGAACTGTTTTCCAAAGCAATCATTTTCTCCATGGAAACTGATTTGCATAGTAAGGAGAGCAGTTGTAATTTCAGGAAACCTCCAGGCTCCACCTGGAGGTTGGCAACCCTAACAAGTGGGATGCCTGTGTCCTTGTGATGATCCTGTTCTTACAGGATAGCTTGAACTGCAGTGCAATCTTGGCCCTGCACCATTTCCGCAGAAACAGAATCCTAAAGTATGATGAAAGCAGGCAGGACGGGGGGTGGGGGGAATGAGGGGGAACGACAGGAAATCTCCTGTGCCAGCATGAGGAGTGGGTTTGTATGTAAAGCTTTCAAAGGCCTGCATTTAGGTCTGTGCGAAGGCAATTACCCGACAAAAACTAACAACATAAAAAACGCCTCTCAGAGCAACATCAGCTGAGCTTAGCATATGATGTTTACTATAGCACATGTAGACATAAGTGATTTGTATCCTTTGCTAGCCTAATGCTTAAAACTGAGATGATGATGGTGAAAGTATGCCATTGTGTCTTTTCAACAGAGAGATAGTGTTTCATTTGTAAACATTATATGTTTAACTCTTACCCTTGCAAACTGTAGACTTTTAAAGGCATTAAGTCTGCCAAATTATAGCCACTTATTTTGGCTTGATCTATTTTCAGCTAAGAGCCACGTAGAGAGGCTGCCAAACTTGTTTCTTTTCATTACCTGTTCTATGTCTGGCTTAAAGTTTAGATTTTAGAAAATGGAAAAAAGCTGTTTGCGAAATCACAAGGCTCTAGAGCTCTTAGTTTCCTCTTAGTATCAACGTTTATTTATTTAGTTTTGGGCTGGGTTTCAAACAGTCAAAATTGGAAACAGAGAAGGTGACTCTGAATACCATTTATCTGTATGTAAGTGAACATTCAATGTACATTTAATTTTTAAAAATTGCTATTTCCTACGAGAGGAGATATTTTTCACATTGTTGAAACATTTTTAGAGGTCGCTAGGTGGTCATGTCACCAGCAGGGAGTTTTTGTTTGGCAGGCTGTATTAGCGGCTAGTAACAAATGCCTCCCAAGATTCTGTCTTCAAAAGGAGTTGCTTTGTGAGTAACAAATGCTTACAACCTGGAGACTGAAGTATAAAAAGTAGTGACAAGGGAAAAATGTTTGGAAATGTAAAGCAGTATCTTTAGTGTCCAAATTGGGCCGTTTGGGGACTTGAGATTACATGTCTGCTTTATACTTCAGTTTGGAGTTTACAGAAGCAGTACTATCTCAACTACTGCACTTGGAAATCACTTCTTTACTGGCTATTAGGCCAGTGATAATTTGTGCCTTGCTGCATATGCCTAGGTTAGGAGTAGGGTTTTTCTTACTGTAATTATTACCAAGTTATCTACTGCCTTTTAACAAATTCTCCCCATTGTGTTTCATGTTTGTATATATACTGGAAATAGATAAGAAAAGAAACTCTTTGTATGGGGTTTCTCTATTCTTCTTTGTAATGAAAGGTCATGCCAAAGATGCTGGGAGTCAGTGTGTTTCTGCTGTTTAATATCTAGTATGGAGAGGGTGTGGTGTCATAAATATGCTGAGATTTCTGTATGCATGATTTGTATTGAACACATGTGGAATCTTTCTGCAGGCCACTGATTTATGGGAAAGAATCCCAAGTATGCTGTTGAACCTTCTTTGAATGCAATTGTCGGAACATGTATTGGATCAATTTCATTGACTACCATGGGAATAATTGATTTGAGAGTCATAATTTGAAGAAAATGAGCATAAGGGTTCTTGTTTCTGTAAGAAATCATGTGGGACATGTAAATTTCATTAAGTACATGCGTTTTTTTCTGTTTTAGAATGTTTAAAGTTTTATTAATGCAAAAGAGAGATAAACTCAAGCATCAATATATATGACTCAAGAAGGAGTTTTAAAAATGTATTTCATTTCAGTAGAAGCACGTGCTTTTTACTGAGCTTGCCAGTTTGTTTTCTGCTTTTTTTGTGTACAGGCAGTTTTGGAATATGTAGTTTACACTTCTCAGTAAATGGAATGCAGATTTTCAATGAATAGTGATATAAGAAAGATGGAACGTTCTGTAACTGTTGACATGTAAAGTGTATACATAAATGTTTTAAGGAAGGTCTGAAGAAATATATTATTTTACATATTCTTTAAGCAAGATGTTTCCATGCAGTGCTTTTATTTTTTACTACATAGATGTGTACACAGAGAGAATTAAATTTTCTTCAGTACATCATTGGGCAGAATATTGATGGTCCAGATCAACATATCTAATTCTCAGCATGGCCAAATCTGTGGGGTCATGAACACAGATCTTTCTACAAACCTGAAAAAAGCCCTAGGTTTGCAGAAAAAATTGAACTCTTAAAAAAAAATACATTGGTGAGTTAACCCCCTCAATAAAATAGTAGAAACACTGACTGTAGTTTTAAGAAACATATCCTCTCAGTGGACATTGTTAGATCTTAATAGGCAATCTCAACAGTGTTGCCAGCATTCAAGCCTTGGTTTCTGTCAGTAAAAGGTGGGGGGGGGGGGGGGGAGAGACGGTCTTTTCCAGGCCTGTTTTGGCCTTTAAGAGAGCACAGATTGAGCCCAGACCCAGCAGCAACCATTGTGCTATCATCCAACTTTCATGACTAATTGGTGGAAATTACCTCATTCCTTCCATTAGCAGAAAATGTAGTCTAATTCCAACCCAGTGGAGATAGATCAAGATGGGTAGCTGTGTTTGTCTGTCTGTAGCAGTAGAAAAGATCAAGAATCCAGCAGCACCTCAAAGACTAACAAAATTTGTGGCAGAGTATGAGCTTTTGTAAGCAGTGACTCATGAAAGCTCATACCCTGCCACAAATTATGTTAGTCTTTAAGGTGCTGCTGGACTTTTGCTCTTTTCTACTCCAACTCAATGAGTTCGGAAGGATATTAATTTCTTTTAGGAGTTACTGTTTCCAGGACTTGGCCAAAAAAGTGAGATATACTCAAGTGTCCATTCCCGTTCTAACATGTAAAAAAAGATAATTAATTAATTTGTTCTTGCTATTTTTTGGAATTAAGAACCAGAATATTAAGAGGTATAAATGAATTTCATGTTTTTCTCCTGCTTCCTTTGCCTCCACTTTTCTTGAGTTATCTCCTTCCTTTCATAAGTTAAGATTGTTAACTTCTTGGGAAGAAAAATAGCTTACATTACTCCGTAAAGCACAGTGTTGTACAATGATGGTATTCTCTCATGATGGTATTATGTCATGTTTCACCGGCAACAGTGGTGTCAGAGGACCTTGTGAATGTATTTATCTAAGCATGGATCTGGATGAGAGTTGCAGCAAGATGTAGCTGTATGCAAAAACTGTCAGCCTCTGCCCACTTTCTTCTCTTTTTATTTGGTTGGCTTACTGACTTCAGTAGGCACTGCTTTACAATGGCTACAAAAATAGTGCAACTGGCAATTTTAAAGTAATTATATTGCCTATACAGTTAAAATCATAGCACTTAACAATTACCATTTTTATGTATCCTTTATCTTCAAATGGATTAGGATTCTCTTCATTTAGAAGGCACTGTGAATATTGTTGAGGATGGCCAACCCTAGAATTTTAAGTACCCAGGAATGAACCAGTGTGTTTGTTTTTTTGTTCAGCTTATTTATAGGTCACCTGTCTCACTGAAGTCAGCTCAGAATCCAGTTGCTACAGTCCATAATAATTACATTTGTTTTCTCATTTTTTTCTAACTTTGACTTTAAGGAAAGACCCATGCCGAGTGTGTTATAGTATTTTAGTCTTAAGGTAACCTTAATCCATGTGGCCAGAGCAGTTTAGTCAAGATAGATGGTGCAACAGCGAGGCTAAATGACACTGGTAGAACACTTTTTTGCAGCTGCCTTGGCTTGCTTCTCCAGTAGTCATGCTAGGTGCAGTATAACTCCATGGCTGAACCAGAGAATGTCACTGAAATTGGGGAGGACAGTGTCCTTCAAGACCTTAGATTTTACAACCAGCATTAACTGTGTCTTATGAGGATTTAGTTTCAACTTGCTTGCCCTTAGCCAATTAACCACAGCAATAAGGCACTGGTTCAAGCTCTCTATTAGAATTGCCAGGTGATTTGGATAAAGAGATATAGAGCTGGATGTCATCAGCATACTGATGAAGCCAACTGTGAATTATTTCTCCTAAGGGGTTTACATAGAGATTGAATAGCATGTGGAACCCCACAAGGCAAGTCCCACACCAGTGACAGCTGATCTCCAAAGGCAGCCCGCTTAGTTCTAACTGTAAGGAATGACTTAAGGTAGCCCTTAATCCTAACTACTTCTTCCAAGTGCCCCCAAAATATGGGTCTACCATGTGAATCTGCCTTATGCTGAATCAGACTGTCTATCAAGGGCAGTATTATCTACTCTGACTGGCAGCAGTTCTCCAGGGTCTCAGACAGAGGCCTTTCACATCACCTACTACCTGAGCCTTTTACCTGGAGATGATGATGATGATGATGATTTCACCCCATCCTGGCTTACGCCGGGCTCTTGGTGATGTACAGGACATAGTGTCATAAAATACAAATCACAAAACATTAAAATTTATATATGTAACATTAGTAAAAATTATGGTGTAAATAAAAAAATCCAGATGGCAGTTTCCCTGTATTATGCTGGGGATTGAGCCTGGGACCTTCTGCGTGCCAACCAGATGCTCTGCCACTGAGCCATGGCCCTTCCATGAAGGCAACAGGTTGTGTAGAATGTATCAAGGGACAGATGGCACAAGCAGCCTCCATGTATGGCTGATCCTTGTGCTCTCCTATCTGCCTAATGCAGGACTTTGTTGCTAAGAGAAACTAGAGTGAAGGAGACCAACCAGAGGCATTTCTAATTAAAGCTGCCTACCCAGGTCAATCAATACAGCCTCAGTGTTAATGTGAGATATGCAACCATTCATGTGGTCTGCCTCACTCGAGACTTCTGCCTTGTTTTCTAAACCTGAGAAATTCTAAGCTGAGTCCTGCATTCAGTACAAGTGGGGAGAGAGGATAAGCCCTGTGCTTAGCTCCTCTAAGTAATTCAAAGGCAGGTGATGAAATGACACTAGTTAAAGATGTAAAGAGGGGCTTTGTTTGTTTTTGTTTAATTTTATCCCACTTACTCTACAAGGGCTTAATGTGGCTTACATTAAAAGCATTGCAGTAAAAAAGTAACATTACAACTTGTAAAAGATGGCATCACACAAGCAATGGCAAAACAAATTTTTGTCATTGTTTCCTACTACAGTAATCCTACTCCTATTGCATTGTTTATTGGGTGTTTTATGCTGTTTGAATTGTTTTTCATATTTTGTAATCTGCCTTGAGTCTCAGCAAGAAAGTCTGGCTATAAATGAGGTGAGTAAGTAAGTAAGTAAATAAAGGTTATTGGAACCATAACAACACTTTTTAAAAGTATCACACTTATAGTAGCATAAGGTTTTGGGAGTCAGAACTTACTTCATCAGATGCATGAAATAAGTTCTGACTCATGAAGCTTATGCCACAATAAATTAGTTAGCCTTTAGGGTGCCCTGACCTGGATAGCCCAAACTAGCCCTATCTTGTCAGATCTTGGAAGCTAAGCAAGGTCAGCCTTGGCTAGTATTTGGAAGGGTGACCTTCAAGGAATACCAGGGTCATGACCCAGAGGCTGGCAATGGCAAACCACCTCTGAAATGTCTCTTGCCTTAAAAACAAGTCTAGCTTGCCACCTAGTGGGGCATAATACTGAAAAGGCTAGAACTTTTGGCTGCCAGACAATTTTAAGATCTCCTTGCTATTCTACACACAATGCCATAGGGAAATTAAGTAATTAGTTAGCCTTTAGGGTGCTACAAAAGTCTTTGTTATTTTGGCTGCACCAGACTAAAATGGCAACCTCTTTGGAGCTATATGTATTCTCTTGCTAAAATAGCAAGAATCACCCAGCCCTAACAATAAATACAGTGGCCCCGTATCACTTATTGAAAATGGCCACTGTATTTATTGTTGAAATCACTTATTGAAAGTGTGTATATATATAGACTAGTTCTGCCTCGTATTCATTTTGATGGAACTTAAATAGGGTTTTTTCTGTTCTTGACATTTCTTTGTTATTTATTTATTGGATTTATTTTTTTTAAAACCTGTGGATTCATACCTAAATATAACAGTTTCTCCAATGGCAAAATGTATATGTATGTATAAATGTATGTGTATGTATATGTATATATGTGTGTGTGTGTGTGTGTGTGTGTGTGTGTGTGTGTGTATGGGGGGGGCGACCATATGGAAGCTGGATGAAAACTATTCTGAGTGAAAGAGTTGTTCCCTAGACTAGAATTATTTCATTAAATAACTGTTTCCAGTTGACCTAATGAAACTCCTTTTCAGCGTTAAGCAAAGCAATCCCATGGGGAGCTTTGAGTACTGATGGAGTACTGTGATTGAAGAAATCATACTGGCCCCACTGGTGGAACTCCTGAGGGCACCTGGACCGATTTCACACCAGGTGCTGCTTCACTGTCGGTCTTCACTTTGCCCGGATTGTGTGCTTCAATTTCTCACTATTTGTCATGGGGTGCATTTTGACCCATGGCTTCACCCAATTTCCTCCGATTTCCTCTGCGGCTTCAGTGATCCTCAAAAAACAGGATCACTGAAACCGTTGGGAAAATCATGCAAAGCTGCAGGTCAAAATGCGCCCCATGGCAAATAGTGAGAAATTGAAGCACGCAATCGGGACAAAGAAAAGACTAATGGCAAATCAGTGCCTGGTGAGAAATTGGTCCTGGTGTTTTTGGCCTCTGTGTGACAGAGTGTTGGACTGGATGGGCCACTGGCCTGATCCAACATTGGCTTCTTTTATGTTCTTATGTTCTTAAATGTTAATATTTTGCAGAATTACCCAAATTCTTAAGTTAATCAAGTTTTAACCATGTTTTTTTTAATTTCAAACCACCTGTGAAACTCCTTTTTATTCAGTGAAAATGGTCAATTTTTTCTAGTGTGGGTATGGTATATTTATAAAACAAGGCAGTTTGACTTTACTAAACTGAATTATACTTCAGACTTCAGGGGCAGTTATGGCTCAAAAATGAGGTTGTTTTTTGCCAAGTGTTTTGGATACAAAGCTTGAATGTGAACATCTAGTAATCTCTATTTATTTTAGCAATCCTTGTTCATTCTTTTTGTGTTATTGTTTTATCAGGAAAAGTGTGAGTTCATTCACAGTTTGATCTCTTCATTGATGCAAGTTATATAGTCATTGCTTTGGTATTATGAGGAATTAAGGTTGGCATACCTAGAAAAAGTGGATTTCATGTATACTTTGTCTGAATGAACAATATGTGGATTTTTATTACATGGCATATGATAGGACAGCCGTGGCACTTGACAGGACAAGCTTCCACAAATATCTCATCACATAACAATGAAACAGACAATCAATCTATAAGCACTGTTCCTGTCAACAATGTTTCCTTTGGATTATTGCACTGATATTTAAGACAAAATATGCTGTTTCTGATCGCCTGTTCATAGTCTTTATTCATTTGTGCCAAGTAAACATATGTCTATATTCTCCCTAGGATTTGATTTCTCCCGGAAACAGCATTATGCAGTACTGCTCCTCCTAGTGATTGTGCATCCCAGAATGGAAAGTATCACTTGCATGAGCCAGTAGGCCACTCAGAAGGGTACATTTGAGAACACTGTCCGTCACAACTAGTTTGTATGTGTGTCAGGATCTTTTCCAGATGGCGTTTTTGGTTCAGTGTGCTAAGTACTATTTGGAAATCTAATTTTTGTGGGTACGACGGAATCCAAACTTGACCAAAACATTTAGTAGAGGTGTTTTTAAATCTATGACATCACTCACATGAGACAACATATTTTCTCACGAAATTCTAATATGCAATGAACTTCAAAAAACAAAACACTGAAACTTTTGAATTCATCCAAACCCTTAGATTGGATGCAGACTAAATTTTCCACTAACAGAAGGGTAATTATTTCCACCAATTTCCCTTTCCTGCTGCAGACCCCCAGTTTGGGCCTCCTGTTGTTCAAGAACAATTTTTTTTGGTTAATTTTACCTAGATGGAGCTAATTTTAATTGATGTACGATGTTTTAATGTTGTTAGCTGCCTTGAGCCGCCTTGCTGACTAAGCGGGATACAAGCCTAAATAAATAAATAAATAAATAACATCCTCTCTCCACCAAGAGCAGCATTTCTGGGAGATCATTGGTTTGCAACAGGAGGAGGAGGCAGGAAATTGTTATTCTGGTGAGAGAAGTGCCTTGTTGTGTGGAAAGTTAGTCTGGATCCAACTGTTTAGTTTCAGCTACTAAAAGTACAACTTTTAAAAATCCTTTTTATCACTCATACACAAAGACAAAGCAAAATTTCAATTATGGAATAAGGAGTTCCATGAATATTTGCCAGCTTAGGTGTTTCTTAGGATTAGTGGCCTCTGTTTGCTGTTCTGTATTGCACCTGTTAGGGAAATTTTTCTTGTATAGACCTGACTGGTGGTAAAAAACCAGGCATACGTACATTGTAACTGAAGTGTCATTGTGTATCATTAGCCTTCTACAATATTCCAAGCAACATGAGTTACAGTAAAACAATTACCTGTTGATTTGTGTTAGCTTTAGCTAACAAAAAATATTAACAATGGGACTAGTGTACCACGCTGATATGGCTTTTTGTGATGGGTAAAGTTCAGGGAGGTTTGTTTTCATAGGCTTGTTTTATTTTATTATTTATTCCATTTATATGCATCCTTTCTTCCATCATGGAACTCAAGATGGCTTACATGGAAATCCTAGGAGGTCTCCCATCCAGCCACTAACCAGACCCAGACCTGCTTAGCTTCAGCATGTGTGCTATATCATGGGACCCCTCTTTTGTCTGTTTCAGAGCACCAGTCTAATCACTCTCCTATTTTGTGATCAGTGCACCCTCTTTTCCAAAGTCTTTACATCTGCCTTTTGTAAACGCTGGTTTCTTAGTCTGTAACAAATTTGGAAACCATTTACCCACCAAAGAAGATCAATGAATGAGTTGCCTGACTCAAATTTGAATCATATGACAAGCATGCTCCTGGAAATGCCTGCAGCCACTCCTTTAACAAGGAAGTCATAATTAGTCAACATGAATCTGGTATCTGACTTCTTTTCATTCCCATCTTTAAAGTACTAATTAAGGAAATATTTGTGTGCTGTTGTCTGAAATCCTCCTCTCCTTGATTCTTAAAATAACCTGGATCTGTTCCATATTTTCCTCACCTCTTAGCAATGTTCTCTCTTCAGTGTTGTTGCATTTTGATACTATTCAGATCTTTTAGGGCAGTTATCCTGAGGTTAGGAAGGTATTTTATCATTCTCTACAGTGATCTTGCTTTCATTAATTTTACCAGCAGTTATCACAGTACAGATTCACTCTGAGGGGAACAAAGCAGATTAAAATTCAGGTATTTGGTTTTAAGTGCTTCAAAATTAGTTTTTTTTAGATGATTAGATATTTTGCTTGCAGTTTCTTTAAATACTTTGGCCATCAAAATTGTTGCTTTAGGTAAGCCCATTGGGATCTTGGATCACTTTCTTTCAGACTTTAGACCCTTATGCCAGTCTGCTTTTGAAAGCCCCTACAGTTTCAAAAGTACTCTGAGAATCACAAATCCAGTGACCCCTTAGGCATGCAGAAGTGGTTGCGTGGCTCTTTAGATCTAAGTCATTTAAAAGTGTGTGTGTGTGTGTTTCCAGTTATCTTTTTAGTGAAATGTTTGAATATTTCAACAAACAAAATTTTCCAAAAATGGAAATACATACATAATTTGTTTTGGCTTATTGGTGACCCATCACAATGCCAGAGCTTCCACTTATTTTAATGGATGTGGATTATAACCACCACCTGTCTAAATTCAGTCATTTGCAGAACTATTTGCATGTGGGTCCAGGTGATTCTAAGGTGTGTTTAACTGTGGGCAGAAAGTTAATTTTATATTTAATTTATTCCCTAGAATCAGTAGAACTAGGCTGATAAAGAATGCATATTTTCTAGTGTGAACAGCTATGTAGACACATAACAAAAACAGGCTGAAAGGAATTGTTTCAGGAAATGAATTAATTGGGGCAGTGGCATACCTAGCATATTTGACACCCTGAGTGGATCATTTTTTAACACCCTCCTCTTCTATGTGCCCAGGAAACACTGCCCACTTGTGTCCCCCACAGCCTCACCCAGCTCTCCTTTTGCTTTCTGACTAGGCAGACTTTGGAGGACCCACCCCCGGGATCCATTGCCCTGGTTGGTGGGGCCAGGAAGCCTGGAGCCCAACCAATTGCCCCCAGGCTACTGCAGCAGCATGCATGGTGCTAATTTCTTAGATAAATAAGGTGGGATAGGAAGGATGGAGGTAAAGTAAAGGAAGGAAGGAGCTGGGTGCAGAAAGGGTGGTGGAGAATGGAAAGCCCATTGCCCCTCTGCTTTCAGATGGACAAGAATTTGGATACCCTGGATTTGAGAAGGGAAAGAGAGACCTTGCTGGTAGTAAGGTGCACAGTTTACCTGAGTTGAGTTTTCAGCTAGGCATCCCACCCCTTGCCTCCATTTTTTTGTATTAATTATCATCCTTCCCTTCCTCTGCCCCAAATTCAACCTGTGATTTCTTCCTCACCTCTTCCATTCTCAAAAGTGACCTGCACTCTTACTTGACCCACCCCTTGCACCCCTAAAAAAATGAATAACTAGGATTGAAGCTCTTTGTGGTGGTGGCAGGTGTTACCTGCTCAGAAATCCACTACCCAGACAGGATCTGCAGAAACTTGGAGGACTAGAATAAGATTGATGAGTGCATGAAATGGATCAAGGATGTCAGTTGATTTGTAGGCCTGCCTGGGCTGTTAGGCTGGTCGGAGGAACAAGGATCTTTCCAGGAGGCAGGGTCATTTTGCTGCAGCCAAGCAGATTCAGAATCCGGCAAAGTAGATTCAGAACTGACTTTTTAAAAAATTGGACACCATCAGAGTTTTAATTACAGTCTCAGAGCAAGACTTCTTCTTGGCCAAGGTGCCTGCCAAGCACCCCCTCCTCTCCCTCCCACTTCCCTTCTCCTTCCCTCCTCACCCCTCCTCCTCCAGTCTGTTTTGGTTGGTGTAAGATACTGCTGCTCTGACATCAGTGTGGGCTCAGCCTGCCAGCAAAGGCAGCTTCTTGGAAAACTGTGTTGTGAGAAATGGGCTGGGCACAAGGAAGGCAGCTGGGTTCAAGACACCCCCCCCTTTCCAATCCTGACACACAAATCTGTATTCAGTTCCAGAAAGATGAGGAGGTGCATCGCTGCAGAAAAGCTGGAGGATCACTGTGGGAATCACTGTGCAGCTTCCACCTCACTCGCCTCCTTTCACTTGCTTGTTCCCCCCCTCCCTGGTGGTGAATAGATTTTTCCCTTCTATTGGTTCTGGGGTACGACAGTGTACCCCCTTAAGCCTGCACCTGGGGCAGACCACTCCCATAACAAGTTAGGGAGACATGCGAACAAACTGCCACAAGGTTAATTCATTTAAATAAATATGCTGTCTACCCAATTCTGGACAACGGAGTAGACTTTCCCATTTCCGGGGGGGAGGGGGCTGGGACTGGGCCAGAGACATTATAGGCCATTGTCTCCGGGGGCTCCAGCTCCCCAGCTCCCCTGAAGTTGACGCCTATGATTCTGGAGTCCTCCTAGAAGCTTCAATTACTCTCACCTACATAGAGGGGCAACCTGCCTTGTGGAAGCCCCATTGTTGCTGCACTGTATCAGCAGGTATAACAGTAATGGGAAAAGCTGACAAACCTGTCTCCGTGTGGAGACCACTAATGTGATTTGTGCAGACTCAGGCTGTTCTCACACGGGCATTTAAATCCGGGAGGGCTCCCAGATTTAAAGGGACCTTTTTTAATTATTCGGGTTGGGATGATTACACTCAGGTCATTTTGTAGAAAAAGAGGTGCAGGAGCTCATTAGCATAACTCATTAGCATAACTTATTTGCATATGCTACACCACCTGACATCACTGGAAGTATGTCAGAAGGCAAGAAAGAAGAGAGAGAGAGAGAAGGGAGGGAGGGAAGGGGAGAGAAAGAGAGAGAGAAAGAAAGAAAGAAAGAAAGCTGGCAGAGAGGGGACAGCTACTAATCCAACCCTCAGAAATACCACTATTCTGGGAGGATAGGAGGCTGAAGCCTTCAGAAGGCTGGTCGGAGGAACAAGGATCTTTCCAGGAGGCAGGGTCATTTTGCTGCAGCCATGACACAAGCAGGCATTCCCCTGCGGGGGAGAGGCTGGCACCAACTCCTGGAGCTGAGCTCCCCTGAGCTCCTGCTCAGAATGACCCCTGGTTACACATCCCAACCCCAGTGGCGGAGGAGGAGGCAAGCGGCACCAGGGGGAGGAGGCGGGTGGCAGGCGGCAGCGGAGGAGGTGGGTGGCAGAGGAGGAGGCGAGTGGTGGCAACGGGCAGAGGTGAAGGAGGAGGCGAGCAGAGGCAGCAGAGGAGGCAAGCGGTGGAGGTGGCAGCCGGGGGCACCCTTCCCTGAGCCCCGCCGGCTGCCTGGTAAGTTCCCCCCCTTTTGCACTTGGGTGCTTGAGTGCCCAAGCGCCCAAGTGCAAAAAGGCGGGGGGGGGGGGATACCGGAGGGACAATCTGGACAGCCCTGTCTTGCAATCATTGCGAGAGAGGGCTGTCCAGATCAGCTCAATTGTGGGTTCCTCGCACGACCACCAGGAAAATACTTGATTTTCCTGGGGTTGGAAAATGCGGGAGGAACCCGCAATTGAGCCCGCTTTGGTGCGGGAGTTGTCCCGGCCATTGTGAATGGTCGCTTTAAATGCGGGAGGAAACAGCAGCTCCTCCCACTTTAAAGGGCCATGTGCCGCAACCTCAGCCTTACTTATGGGACTCTATAAAGACAAAAAAATTCCCTCGTTTCTGTGGCCTGTTCAGACACTGGGGAATGGGGGCGGGGGGGGAAGGGAATGAAAACAGGAAATAGTGTGAAACCCTCTTGGGTTACACACTGGGGATTATATACTCTAGATGTTAATCTGAAGAACAGTCCAATGAGGAGGACCAAAATATGGTTGTAAAATCAATTATAATACAATTTGGCAGTCAGCCCTGGCATTAAGCTTCCATATTCTGGGAGATGCCTTTGCTATATTTGTAAAAAAAAATTAGTGAGAAATTTTTTTTTCTCTACAAGAACGTTAAAATTCTAGTAGAAAAATATGCTCAAGGGATCAAACCATCCTTTTTACAAACTGCTTTTATCTTTGTCCTTAATAAACACAAAGAGCGATGTTGAAAGATAAGGAGCCTGACAGTGACAGATTACCTATAGTTTTATTCATCCTTTTTGGCTTAGCTGGACTTTGGGCAAAGCTGTGTTCCACACAAACAAAACCTTTGTATGGATATGTCATTGGATTCACCCTGAAGTATTTCTAATCTTGTCTGCTGTTACATTTTCTCAATAATGGGTTGTAGGCAAAGGCAGCTGAACATATTCAGTGTTTCTGCATGAAAGAAAATGGCTATTTACGGGGGGGGGGGGGGAGTAAAGATTCTAAATAAACACAAATAACAGCCATTAAAATTTCTTTTAGAAAATTGTTGTAATCTAATTTTGCATTTACCACTTATCACAATTAGGCTGCTACAACATTGCTACAGTTTTTTAAAACTAATGCGCCCTAAGGCCTTATCTGAACTCATCTAACTTATCTGAACTTATCTAATGCAGCTTTATCTATTTATTTAAAATATTTATATCCTACCTTTTCACAGTGCCCAAGGCAGGTTACAAACCATAAGCACATAAAATTAAGTACACAATTAAATACATAAATTAAAATACATCAAGTTAAAACTGCAACATTATCATTACCAGCTGCTGGAGACAGGAATTAGTTATTTCCTCTAAAGATGCATCAAAATAATTTTGGTTTGCACCTTTTACAGATGGAAGAGAGCTTTCCATTCTGAGTTTTCCTTATAGTACATATCTTGCTGGCTTTTTCATTTGAGTGGTTTTCTGTTTTTGTGAAGGGGTGCCACTGCTAGACCACAAGATGTTGGGTGCTCGTGGGGGGAGTGGTAGGGAAAAGGAAGAGAACAAAGGTATACTTGTTGGTGGGAGCAGTGCTTTGCTGCCTTAATTGCTAACTGATGAGATAGGCAGCAGAGGGGCTAACCAGATACCATGACTTTATGGACCAATACCTTTATATGTATGGAAAATGCTATGTCTAGTTAGGTGCTTAGGGCCAAACTATATGGTTTGTATAGTTTTCCCCTGAGAAGGAGCTTCAAAAGTCCTGCAGTGCTGAGCACAAGGCTGGTGAGTGGGAAAGAGGTGCTTAGCAGTTTCTGCTCAGAATTGTTCCCCAGCTGCTTTTCTTCCAACAGAGAAGAGCTGTCTGTTATGTTATTTGTGCAGAAAGAAAAGAAGCTAGGTGGTGATTTCAGCACAAGGGGTAAGATTAAGCACTATCTTCCAACTCACCTATGGCTGTGTTGTTTTTTAACAGCTGCATTTTTTTCTTGGATATTTTACCCAGCACTTATGAGAGATCCTGTGTTTGATTGTATATGGGCACTCCCCTGACATATGGATAGGGACCTCAGGTAATTTGTGGAGGCCAACCTGCTGGGTTGTGAGCCCCTATAGAGTTACTATTTTGGGTTGCTTTTTGGGACTTGCTGACAGGAATAGCTGGATAGCAAGACAAAGTCACTCAGTGGTGGAAAAGATGCCTCCATGACTCTGATTCTTCACTAGTACATTATGTTTGTTGTTTTGGGTTTGCATCTTCTTTCCTGGTTCTCTAACTTTGCTTAGAGGTTTTTGCAATGGACATCTTTACTAAGAACACAAGAACATAAGAGAAGCCAATGTTGGATCAGGCCAGTGGCCCATCCAGTCCAGCACTCCGTCTCACAGTGGCCAAAAACACCAGGTGCCCTCAGAAGGTCCAGCAGTGGGGGCAGGAAGCCCTCCCACCATTGCGCCCCCCAACACCAAGAATACAGAGCATCACCTGCCCCAGACTGAGAGTTCCAAATGTCCTGCACATGTTTTTTCATGACAAGGGAGCACTGGTGTGTGAGAACTTGTATCATAAGAACAGCCTTGCCATATGTGATGAAGATCTTTAACAGACAACTTTAGTTATAGCATTCAAGTTAAGTTGGGATAGTGTTTCACATGCTAAGTTTAATTGAGCTGCCTGCTTTACTGTGTTCTGTTTCAGACCTGGTAGGGTTGTCAACTCCAGATTGGGAAATTCCTAGATATTTGGGGTTGAGCCTGAGGAGGGACCTCACTCAGTGGAGTATAATGTCATACTGTCCACCCTTCAAAGCAGATGTTTTCTCCAGGGGGATTAATCTCTGTCATCTGGAGATCAGTTGTAATTCCAGGAAATCTCCAGGCCCAACCTGAATATTGGCAACCCTAGGTCTAGACCATTCCACTTTACCCTGATCTGTTTCAGCCTTGACCTAGACCATTCCAGAGTTTGGGCATGATTTGGAATGTGTTAGTTGTACCTTCTTCCCAATAGGAGTCAATTGAATGTTTTCTAAAACAATTCCTATTAAGTAACCCTATTCCAAATTGGGCCAGGTGGAATTCAGGCAAGTGGAGTTTGTCTATTCTAGATACTTTGGAAGAACATTTCTAGTTTTTTGTAGGCTAGGGCTTATATAGATGCATATTCTGATCATTTTATCTGATATTCCTCAATATCTGTATCACCTACCAATTTCAGCTTCCTTTGGAAGTTATCGTTCCATGAATAGACTAAATGCTGTGGCTGTGACAAGGCATTGGTATTTTACTATAGTATTCTACTATAAATCTATCACATGATGATTTTGTATTGACCGAAGAGACTTTTCATCAACTCCTGATAACACAATGACACCCAGTCATTTCTAACTACTATATATCAGCAGTCTTTTGTATCTTCAATATGCTCTACATGAAATTATCCTTGAAGATTATTTAGAGACAGTAGCAAATGCACAGCATTCTGGATTATTTTCTGTTGTGGTTTAGGATTCCAAGAAAAATTTCATCAGTTTTTCAGTGATTTCAGGGCAGTTTCTAAGCACATTTTGGATTACAGTATGTAACACATGTTATGTTCTATGATTGCTGAGGGAAAAATACCCTTCAGTATTTGTCCAAGTTCAGGTCTGAGCACTATAATGATTTCCTATTTGGATTTGCTTTTATCATTCATATTGGCTAAACCATTTTATCATCTGCAGATCTAGAACAATCCTACTGTTATCAGTGATCATAGTTGGAGTCCAGTGGCACCTTTAAAACCAACAAAGTTTTAGTCTGAGTATAAGCATTGTGCTCTTTCACAAATTATAAATCATGAGTACTGGTGCATTTCCCAGTGCAGATAATAGCCCATGTTTATTTTCTTGAAGGTACATATGCATCCATAAAGGATTAATGGTATGTTTTAACACAGATTTTTTTTTTCCTTTTGGGGGTGAAAGAAAGGAGCTGTTTCAAACAAGATCTCTCATCGCTACCTCTCTGAAATCGCCTCCTACTGAACTTTGAGTTGAATACGCAGGGTCATAAGGGAAAGAAAACAAAAATTAAGGAGAAAATTGATTGCGCTGTTTCTTTTCCATTTTATTATAATCAGAACATGAAAAGTGGGATATGCATTGTTACTTCAAATATTTTTAATTACATTTGAATTGTTTTTTTCCTTAGACAAAATGCTTTACACAATCACAATTGTTAACAATTACTGTCAATGTGAAAAATCTGTTCTGTAAATGCTAAATGCTTTATTTTATATCAAAACTATTTTTCATTTAGCTATCAGGGTAACAATAACAGTTTCTTTTAATAAAGCTTAGAACATTATTCTTTGAGTAACATAGTTGGGTAATAAAACAAGTGTTTACATTATCCCTTTTTAAATGGATTATGATAAGTGGCAAGCCATGTATTATGGTTAGTAGTTTCTGGAAGACTCTTCAAGAATGTTGAATCACAAGACAGCAATCAAAAAAGATTTTTGCAAAACAGAGCATTCACCTTTGGATTCACTTTTCCAGTGTTTAATTTTACAGAAAATACTTTGGGGGATGAATAATTCACTTTTCTGTGTTTTATTACCTCTCTCTTGGTTGCTTTCTACAAGCTGAATGACAGTTTAGTGTTATGAAATAAGTATATGTTATCTTTCCTCTATTGTTATTTGTAGTTGTTACTTTAAAAACCTTTCTTTTGATATTATTCAAGGGAGCTTTGACTCTCAAAAGCTTATACCCTGAAAATCTTGGTCTCCAAAGTGCTACTGGATTCAGATCTAGCTCTCTCAGACTGTGGTTGTCTCTCTTTACTGTATTCACATGCAGAGAAACATATATATGCATGTTCTCTCACACATGCTATGTAGCTTCCCCAGGAGGCATGGGCTGGGATCCAGCAGGGCAGTTCACAGGCAAGGTTGCAGAGAGTAACTGAAGTCCAGTCCAAAAGTCAGGGGTTCCAGAGAGTGAGTTTATCAAAGTCCAGTCTAGGACCAAGAAATTCCAGGCAGCAAGTCCAGTCCGAGGTTAGGGGGTTCCAAAAAAGCTGGTTGTCAGTTCCAGTCCAAGGTTGAAGATGTCCAGTAGTAACAAGGTTGGTGGCTCAGTAGCAAAGTGTACTTGTTGCATCCACAAACTGCTGCTTCTCCTGGCTGAATTTATAGCCAAGTCTTAACAAGCTAAACTCCCAGCCAATTCCTTGGCAGTCACCCTGAAACTACTCATTTGTATCTTCAGTTGACAGCTAATGATGGGCCATGAGTCTCATACTTCTCCTTTCTTGCAACTCTAAGCGTCTCTGACAGCATCAGCATTGCAAGGGTGTGTGTGAGCTAGGTGGGCTGGGAGTGGCTTCTGAAGACTCATTTACTACTCCAGAGCTACAAGGTGTTGACTCAGTTTCAGCTGTAGGCTGTGACTCCTGATCTGCCAGTAACCTGATCTCTTGTTGTTCTCCTTCTGGCTCAGAGCCAGCTATAGCCAGCTGTTCAGTTACTTGCTGAGGGTTAACAGGTAGCTCTTCATCAGAGAAATCTGAGCCATCACTTAGCACAGACTGACTTACAACATGCTCATATATCCACTTATGTACAGTCTCTCTTATAGAGATGGGTACAGTCCACATTTTTGCAGTTTAGTTTGTGGTTCATGGCGGAAACACAAACCTATACAAACTGGGAGGTTGGTTCATGAACCAAATCACTTCATATGGGTTCATGACCCCTGCTCTCCACCACTTTTTGTGGGGAGAAGAAAGCAGGGGTTTAAATAGCTTTGAGCCATTTAAACCACTGCTTTCTGCGGCTTTCCACATGGAGCAGAAAGCAGTAGTTTAATTGGCTTGGAGCTGAACCCAAGAAAGCCCCTTTAAACAGCTGAGGTGTGCAGAGCAAATTGTTCTGTGTGGCTCAGATGTTTAAAGGAACTTTCTTGGGGATACTCCTGAATATGGTAGATAATTTTGTGTCTAGGTGTGACAGTCTGCTAAGTTACAGAGGGAATCATAACTTTGTCCAACAGAGATTTTACTTCCTATCTCACTAATCATTCTAAAAGAATAGCATGGGTGACTTTTCCTCAGTCTTTAGAGGCTTTTCTATGGCGTACCCCTTGGCTTCCAGCATTAGTATTTATACTGCTATGAAGCCACTGGAAGAGTAACTGCAGATTTTAAGGTTTTCCCCAGACACTTAGATACATCCATAGAATTTAACATCATAGAAACACTGATAATTAAATGATAACCAGTAGACATAGAAGAAGAAGTGTCGGTTTTTATACCCCGCTCTTCACTACCCAAAGGAGTCTCAGAGCTGCTTACAATCGCCTTCCCTTCCTCTCCCCACAACAGACTATGAGGTAGGAGGGGGCTAAGTGAGAGAACTGCGACTGACCTAAGGTTACCTAGCTGGCTTCATTTGGATGAGTGGCACATCTGCTTGCCAGCTTGCTGCAGCTGGAAGAAAGGAGGTCTGAACTGGCCAGTTCAGTCTGGGGTATTTTCAGTTCAGTTTGGTTCAGGGTTGGGTTCAGGACCTGCCCCAAACCAGAATTTTTAGGTTCATGCTCATCCCTAGTAGCAGGTGCTTAGAAGAAGAAGAAGAGATTGGATTTATACCCCGCCCTTCACTTACTTGGAGTCTCAGAGCGGCTTACAAATTCTTTTCCCTCCCCCTCCCCACAACAGACACCTTGTGAGGTAGGTGGGGCTGAGAGAGCTCTTTCCCAAGATGTCCTTGAGGGAACAGCTGGTACAAAGCTATGGCTTGCCCAAGGTCATCCAGCCAGGTGCAAGTGGAGGAGTGGGGAATCAAACCCGGTTCTCCCAGATTAGAGTCCGTGCACTTAACCACTACACCAAACTGGCTCTCTGTCTGAGAGCCACTACCAGTCAGAGTAGACAACAATGAGCTATATGTATCAATAGCCTGACATGCTACGAAGCAGCTTCATATTTACACATACACACATGTACAATCTAGCATGCTCTGTCTATACATGCTGCCAATGTGGGGTTCTGTTATACCAAAGTGTTTTATTTTATATTAAAATTGTGCATATATTAAAATTATACATACCTAAATGTTGGATAACTATAATTGCTTAAATAAATGTGACATAAATATTAGACATCTGAATGGTAGATCTGTAAAATAGGATAAAAATTAGCTGAACTCACAAGATTTTTGAAACTTCCAAATATGTGAAAAATGTCACAATAACAGCTACTCTTAGAGAATTTGGCATATCCTCTGTGATCACTATCAATATCAGGAAGCACAGGGATGTGCAAGAATTAAAAGTAATGTGATAAAGTGGGAAATGTGATCCTTTTTAAATCTTACCAGTTGAATTTTAAAGTGCCTAAACTAGCTCATCCATTGCTAATTGCAGCTCTGTGCTCAGTTACACAAGAAAGTCTTTTTCATGTATTGTGCCTTTGTATAGTCCACTATAGTATCAATTTAACATCTGATGTGAATCCCTGAATTTGGGTAGCACTGTACCTTTATGAAGCCATAGAAAGAAGCTGAGTTAAATAGATCCTTCTGTTCTGGCAGGCTTAAGGACTGAAGTTTTTAAAATGTTTTTTTGATGAGAAAGGTATTGAGGCACTGAGGGGTTGCATTTAACATGTACCTTTGGGGATAGGATACTTCTTTTTCCTACTAATTAATAAAAGCAAAATATTCTTTTCAACTATGCTTCTATTCAAGCTATTGCTGGCATGGGGTGTGAAGGAACAAAAGGAGACAATTAGAAGTACATCTCATTCTAATGCGACTTAATACATAACATTGGTCCAAAAAGCTTGTTTTGTAATATATTTCTTACTCTTTAAGGTGTTGAAGGGCTCTTGATCTTTAAACAGAATGTCGACATGGCTATGCTTCTGGTATCAGAAGAAATCAGTGGTCATAAAACTTTCTGCAAATGATTGTACACTTTCATCTGTGAATCTTTTATTTTACCATTTTTGTATTGGCCACCTTGAAGCCCTGTACACAGTAATTTTCCTAGTTGTACTATATTCTGAGTCCTCCTGAAGCTAATGCAAAGAAATCTCACTAAGTGAGGTTTTTAAAAACTTTTAAAAAATCATATCATTATGTACGTTTCTTGCCACTAATTGATTCTGTATGCTGTTAATTAGTAGTAAGATTTGTGCACTGCTGATTAGTAGTGTGTGTTAGCTTGAACCATCTTGGGTTACTTTTCTGAGATGGGGGGTAGAGGTGATCATTGGGCAGTTCCAAATACGCTAAATATTTGTGCAATATAGCTTCAGTAGCTTAAGTCCCTAAGGCCCAAACTAGGTGTGTCCCAGGAGAGTTTGATTAGGGTATACTGGGTCCCCATGGTGGCCATTCCCTCCCATAGTACGAGGGGGAGCTTTTTCAAAGGTTGTTTTTTTTTAAACCAGTAATGGACATATCAAAATATTATTATATTGCTATGCCAAATAAAACTCAAAAAGTCCCCTGGTGGCATGGAGGGGGTGGCCGCTGTGGGTCTGCTATGTAGACAGGACCCAGAAAATCTGGGTGGGGCACAGAAGTCCACTTCCCAGCAGCACTGAACCCAGGGCAAATCACCTGTGTAGAAACTGCCTATGTTGATTTGCTTCAGGAAAATTATAGGGGGTGGGGAAGGCCAGTGTTCTGACCTCAATCAAGATTTAGCCTTTAAAAAAAACTTCAGGAAATCATGATTAAGGGTGTTCTGGGTTGTATGTACTTTTGCCCTTATGTGTGTAATGAGCACAGTGCACTTGAGGCTGTTGCCTGGATCAGAGTGGGTTATAAGTTGATCATGAGACATTAAGGTTGACTTGGCTGGCATTTTGCCCTTCCAGGCAGGCATTCATCCAAGAGATTGTATCTCACAGATGAGCTTCCTGTGGTCTCACTCTAGAAATCCAGCAATATCTAATTCTTTTTATGATATTTCTGTGTTGAATGCCTGATGTGCACTAGTCATTAATTTCAAAAATTAGCAGCCTACAGTAACAGCCATGTAACTCAGCCTTGAAAAGAATATTTTGGGCACATTATGCACAGACTAAGATACATCATGTTTCCATGATGCCTGGTAAAATGTACCTATTTTGCTTCTGAATTATTAAAACATTCAATTAAAAAAAGAGGGGGATGTTCTTCAGGAATGCTGATTCATTTTATTTTTATCTTATCAGGCAGGAAGCATTACTCGCTGCCATCAGTGAAAAAGATGCAAATATTGCCTTGCTTGAACTGTCTGCTTCAAAGAAAAAGAAAACGCAAGAAGAAGTGATGGCTCTGAAAAGAGAAAAAGACAGATTAGTCCATCAGTTAAAACAGCAGGTTGGAAAAGTCTTTTTTTTTAAACTATTGTTTTTGGGAACATGACATTATTTCCCCTGTGTTATTCTAACTTCATGTTGAAAGTCTTTGAGTCAAGCCTGCCTTGTGACAGCTGGAGAAAAGGTAGGATAAAGATCTATATCACCTTATTACTATTTTATTGGTGTTTTTTATTTAGTTGCATGTTGTTTGGTTTGTCTAATGTATTATGCAGTGCATTGCCTTTCCCCCCTTTCCATATTTAACACTTTACCAGTTATTGAACTGCACAGAGCCGGGTATCAAGATACTTTCTACCTGTAGAATCCTACTAACCCTTCCTACTGAATGCTGTCTGTATGTTGTTGTATTATAGTTGCTCGTTCAGAAGATTCCTTTCTAGTTTTCTGCAAGGTTACCTGGAAGTAATAAGTACTGTATTTTAGCAGAAGCTGGCCTATAATTTGCTACAGCTTTAATTTTCAGACAGTGTGTTTCCTAAAAGCAATATGCTTTAGATGCATATATTCTATTGCATTCCTGTTCTCCATTATAAGAAAAAGAATCACAAAATACAACCAGTGACATACACATGCACATATTTGCAACACCCCACTATCTAGTTCACATTTTGTTTAACTGAAACTGTATATATTTTGGCAACTACCAACATTATAATAATTACATTTGCCATGCCTGCAGTAAGGAAGGAGGAAGAATACTCAGATAACCTTGATATCAAAGCTGTGCCATGTGGCATAGAAATGTATCATCAACCCTTTCTCTCTTCTAGAAATCTTAGAAAAAGAGCAAAGGATGCTTTAGAATGAGTCAGTAACACTTATCGAATGTTTTCCTTTGTGTGGCAATAGCATTTTTGGGTTTTGTTACTGTTATATGTGAAGCAGGAAAACATTCCAGGGGAAGTCATATTGATCTTTCTCTATAGTTTGCAAGTTACCAGTCTGTTCTTCCAGAACTTGGTCATTCCCAGATTAGCATGCCTGCATCGGGTACCCCAAATGTGTCAATGTCATGATTCTCTCCCTTGAATCATACATTGTGTGTTGTAGCTTTCTAGTCATTAAGCAACAGAAATAAAAACTGCTGCTTTAACACCTAAACTCCCAGGTCCTCGCATAATTCTGACTTCATGCACCTAATCATGAAAGCTTTTTCCCACAGGTCTGTAGAAATAGGAAACAGCCCCAGAGCATGAACATGTCATCCATTTGTGATGCTGACTTCATGACAGACACTGGTGCCAAGTCCCTGGGTTCCCGACACGATGCACACATGCTTCAGGTCAGTCAGCTGTGCAAGAGACATTTCACCCAAATGTTGTCAGCCTGGTAGATGCATCTACACTTCGTAAAAAATGATGCCTGACGTCTCTGTAGCCACAGCTGAATGGCAAGGATTCAAACACTGTTACCATTATTTATTTGGTAGGCAACACCAGATATTTCTGGCTAAGATTATTTTATATTATTAGGTAATATCCTTTCCTTTTCATTCTGTATCTTTTCTTGGAAACAGATTTAAAATACAAATCAAATTTCCAACATTTTGTCACAAGGTAGCATAATAAACAGACAGCACCTACCTCTGACACTGTAACCTACCTCACAGGATTGTTGGGAAGATAAAATGGAGGAAATTAAGCAGCTTTGTGTCCCCAATAGAGAAAAAAAGCAGGAAATAAATGAAATAACACCTTCTGAATACAATCGATAGTAAAACCATTTGATGAATATAGCACTGGTTGACTGGCTGCTTCCATGCAGAGGTAGTGCTCCATTTTGGCATCCAAACCAGTGTGTTTTGGGGGTTTGGGTTTGTTTGTTTTTCATATCCACCTGATGTTATTCCCTTAATTGTCAGCTTTTCATGTTTGATCTCACTTGGCTATAATGGTTCCCAAACCTGGTTTGTTATGACATTTTTAAGAGCTCACAGTCAAAGAGGGTATGTATGCCTTGTGGATAGGAAAATGTGCATTTATTTCAGGGACAACCCATGTTAACACCATTTTCCTTGCCTCAGCCCCCACCCAACCACAATTTTTCTATGTCAACAGAGGGCTGTTATCCTGTGAATTTCTAGCTTTCATGAAAAATAGAGGTCTCTAGTCCTTTTTGATGCAGAGATATCAAGGTCTAGAGACTTTCTTTTCTAAATAATGAATGCTGGGATTTCAGAGGAACTAACAGAACTTTATAATAATTGAGTGGTATGTCAATAGCTGTTTTAAATAAAAGCTTGGAAAAGTCCTTCGGTTACATGAAGGGGGACGGGGGACAGTGGCCATAAGGAGCTGAGGTAAGGAAAGTGCAGGGAATACTGTCATGTAGATGCTCTGTTGCTACTGCAACTCTGAATTCTCACTGACAATGAAAGCTATACAAAGAATCATCATTGTGTGGAAGCAGCCAATGTCCTCTAAGTACTTTGCCCATGCGTACAATTGTTTGTTGTATTTCCTGCATTTTTAAATTTTATGTTAATGCAAAATTCTGAATTCATAAGGCAATTATTTAGTTAGGTGAGATCTTGCTTTTCCAGTTCTTGTTCTGCCTTATTCTTGGAACACATGTTACCCATAAGTGACGGTTGCTCCCCCCACTTAGATAAAGTCACTTGCTCATATAGTTAGTATAGATAGTGTGGTTAGATATCATACTGTTAATATTCCATCCCGTTATGTGTAAACTGAGTCTAGTGCATTGGATTGCTTGACCACAACATACCTTTCTTTACCTCTTTTGGTTTTCCCCCTCTTTATTGTAAGGCTTAGAAACATCATCTGGTTCATTCAGATTTTAACCTTGCTTGCCAGTGTAGCAGATTTTCATTTGGTTTTACTGAGATATGTTTGTGTCAACAATGATAATGGTAAAACATCATAAAAACATAAGAGAAGCCAATGCTGGATCAGGCCAATGGCCATCCAGTTCAACACGCCAGGTGACCTCAGGAGGTCCAGCAGTGGGGCCAGAACTCCAGAAGCCCTCCCACTGTTGCCCTCCCCCAGCACCAAGAATACAGAGCATCACTTGCCCCAGACTGAGACTTCCTATCTATCCCTTGTGGCTAATAGCCACTGATGGACCTCTGCTCCATATGTTTATCCAATTCTGTCTTGAAGCCATCCATGCTTGTAGCCACCACCACCTCCTGTGGCAGTGAATTCTATGTGTTAATCACCCTTTGGGTGAAGAAGTACTTCCTTTTATCTGTTCTAACCCGCCTGCACAGCAGTTTCATTGAGGGCCCACAAGTTCTTGTATTGTGAGAAAGGGAGAAAAGTACTTGTTTTTCGACCTGCTCTATCCCATGCATAATCTTGTAAGCCTCTATCATGTCACCCTTCAGTCATCGTTTCTCCAAGCTAAAGACCCCAAGCTCTTTAACCTTTCTTCACAGGGAAAGTGTTCCAACCCTTTTATCATTCTGGTTGCCCTTTTCTGCATTGTTTCTAATGCTATAATATTCTTTCTGAGGTGTGGTGACCAGAATTGTACACAGTATTCCAAATGAGGTCACACTGACTGTGCTGTAATTTCTCGGTTCTCCTTTGGAACCCTTTTTAAAGATGGGAGTGACATTCACTACCTTCCAGTGAGGCAGATTTTAATGAAATATTACATATTTTTGTCAGGAGAAACACAGGTTCAAAGCCAGGCCTGGTGATTTATCAGTTTTTAAGTTGTCTATCAGTTGTAGGACGTCCTCTTTTGTCACCTCAATCTGACTCAGGTCTTTCAACACCCCTCCCGAAATCAGCGGTTCTGGAGTGGGCAAGTACCTCTCATCTTCCACAGTTAAGACAGAGACAAAAAATGCATTCAGCTTCTCAGCTATTTCCCTATCATCCTTTAGTACTCCTTTTACCCCTTGGTCATCCAAGGGCCCCACTGCCTCCCTGGCTGGCTTCCTGCTTCGAATGTATTTGAAGAAAGTTCTATTTTTTGTCATTATGTTTTTTGCAATATGCTTCTCATATTCCCTTTTTGCCTGCCTGATCACAGGCTTGCATTTTATTTGCCACAGCCTGTGTTTCCTTTTATCAACTTCACTGAGACTAGCTTTCCACCACTTAAAGGAATCCTTCTTACCTTTCACAGTTTCCATTACTTTGTTTGTTAACCATGCAGGCCTTTTTCTATACCTCTTTGTGACTTTCCTAACCTGCGGTATATATTTTTCTAAGCTTCTAGGATTGTAGTTTTAAATAGCCTCCAAGCTTCCCCAATGGTTTTGACCCTGTCTACTTTTCCTTTCAGTTTCCTCTTCACATGTCACCTCATTTCAGAGAAGTTACCTCTTTTAAAATTAAAAATGGTTGTTTCAGTCTTTCTGGGCAATTCCCTATTTATACAAATGTTGAACTTAATAACATTATGGTCACTGTTCCCAAGTGGTGCAATCACTATTAGATCTTTCACCAAGTCTCGAGCGTTACTTAGGACCAAATCCAGGATCACCTCTTCCCTGGTAGGTTCTGTGATCATCCACTCCATAGCACAGTCATTGAGAGTGTCTAGAAACTCAATCTCTTTTTCCTGACTTAAACACATATAGACCCAATCAGTGTGTGGGTAGTTAAGATCACCTATTATGACACAATTATTTCATCTAGCCACTATCTAATTCATTCATCATTTTATAATCCTCTATCTTTTGATCTGGTGGGCAATAACAAACTCCCAATGTTAAGCTTCCTTTTGGGCCCACTATTTTGACCCATATCATTTCCAGAAGTGAATCCAATTATCTTACCCTCTCAGTCTTACTGGACTGTATACCCTCTCTGACATACAGAACCAGCCCATCTCCTTCCCCCCTATCCTTCTGATATAATTTATAACCAGTAATCACCGTATCTCACTGATTTTCCTCATCCCACGAAGTTTCTGAAATACCCACGTCTATTTCACTTCCTTCTTTCTGCTGGCCCAGCCATCTCAGACTGCCTCATGCAGCCCATTTAAAGGGGCTGTGCAAAGGAGCCCGAGACAGCTGAGACACCGGAGAGAGACCGAAGCCCCAAACAGCCAAACTGAACCACACAAAAGTCTAGCAAATGTTCAGGGAATATGCCTACCCCAAACATGGGTTCCCAAGTGCTGAACTGGCCCAAGTTCAGCCTGAATTTTGGCTCGTGAGCCAGTTCGTGTCCATCCCTAATCATGGTTCCTGTAGCAGCTGCAATATTTGGGAACATTGCTGAATTTACATCATTCCATAATTGGTTTATTGATGTTACAGTGGAATGATGTTCTCATTTAGAAGTAGTTATAGGCTTTTTAAAAAGTACTGATTCGGTAGTGATGTATACATATAACCTGGGATATTGGTTCATAGAGTAGATTATGTGTTCAGTTATTCCATCTTTTTTTAATACCCAATCAATCCTTTCTGTCTTAGTTTTTAGATAACGTTCCTGATATGACAGAGGTAGTTGACTAAAGCAAATAAGACTTCATCCACTGAAATTTTATCTTTCTGACGTTTATGGATCATCTGACATTATATTTATTTACAGCAATGATACACTACCTTTCAATCATTACTTCCAGGTTTTTTAACAATGTAATTATAGAAACAATAAGTAAACAGTAATAAAAACTAAAATAAAAAGTATATTAAAAGCTAATAGAATTCATCAAGCAGTGACAAGCAGCAACAGGAGCAATCTGATGTAACAAAATAAATTAGTATCCATCTCTCAAAGGTTTGCTGGAATAGGAATGACTCAGTCTGTTTCCAAAAGAAGGTAAATGATGAGTAATTTCCTGTAGGAGAGTAGTCCACATATTGAAAGTACTGCAGGTGATGGTTCAATAACCTGTCAGAAAAAGATAGGCAAACCTTAAACTGGTGCCTAAAGGAGAATTTATTAGTCTAAATAAATTGCCCACTATGTGTCATCAAACATATCTACCTCTGATTCAAGAATAAATATTATTAAAAGCAGAGTAAAATCAATATGAAAACAATAATCATTTCATGGAACACACACATTAAAACCCTCCAAAAAGTAAGATAAGCAACTAACACTGGCATCCTAAGCAGATTTACACCTTTTGGGGTGAATTGAAGTCACTGGCCTTAGAAGGATAGAATTCTGTTTCAGATTGCACTGTAATATACAACACATTGCTAATGTCATAATAAAATTAATATAATAGGTAGATTTTTTTCTGAAATAAAAAGTATACTAAAAGAATCAAATTAATTTTAAAGGAAGATTCAACACAAGAATTATGTTTTAGAAACTAGGGCTGGAATCCAGAGAGTTACATTAGGTGTGCATACCAGAACTTTAGGTGCCTTTGAACTGCAGGGACCCCCCCCCCCCCCTTTTTTGGTACATCTCATTTTGATGCTCCTTCAATCCAAGGAGGAGACTTTGTGTGGGATACAACAGCACAAAGCCTCCTTAAGCAGTTTGAAACTCAAACCAATACACCACAGTGACTTTCATGGGGTGGCTGCTGTTGAACAGTAGGAAGCAGCAGGGCCTGGATTAGTCATGGAAGTCAGGTGGTAGCAGGGATCATTTTGAGCAGGAGCTCAGGGGAGCTCAACTCCGGGAGTTGGTGGCAGCCCCCCCCCCTCATGGGGGAATGCCTGCTTGTGTCATATCTGCAGCAAAATGACCCCGCCCCCTGGAAAGGTCCTTGTTCCTCCAACCAGCCTTCTGAAGGCTTCAGCCACCACTGAAATTATCCTCCCAGAACAGTGGTATTTCTGAGGCTTGGATTAGTAGCTGTCCCCTCTCTGCCAGCTCTTTCTTTCTTTCTTTCTTTCTTTCTTTCTTTCTTTCTTTCTTTCTTTCTTCCTTCCTTCCTTCCTTCCTTCCTTCCTTCCTTCCTTCCTTCCTTCCTTCCTTCCTTCCCTCCCTCCCTCCCTCCCTCCCTCCCTCCCTCCTTTCTTGCCTTCTGGCATACTTCTGGTGACATCAGGGGGTGTAGCATATGCAAATAAGTTATGCTAATGAGTTATGCTAATGAGCTCCTGCACCTCTTTTTCTACAAAATGATCCCTGGGTGGTAGCCAATACTGTAGTGGTTGCTGCTGTGCCAGGCCACAGTGAGTCCTCCCTCGAAGTCCAGAACAGCCCTGGAAAGCCTCCCCCCCACCTTTTACTGACAGAAACCAAAGTTTGAAGGCTGGCAGTACTGCTGTGGTTTCCTAGCAATGGCTGCTGAAGGCATTTGTTTCTTAAAGTTACAGACGCTGCTTCTGTTATTGTTATGTTACCAGTTCATTTGGGTTTGTTTGTTTTTTAAAAAATAAGATTTTAAGATATTTCTGCAGACCTCTGCCTTTTCTCAGGCCTGTAAAAATGGGGGTGAGGCAGGGAGCCCCGCCACTGTACTGAGGCAGCCGCTTCGGCCCTGCCCAGTATCTGGTGGGGGGGGCCGCAGCTGAGGAAGTGCGATTTGCCCAGCCCTCTGCAGTGGCACTGCGCCACTCCACTCATCGTCCATCTAGCCACAGTGACTCCGCGGTGGCTCCATTCCCTGCCTGCAACAGTGGATGGCCTAGGGGGCATGCTGTGGAGGGGCACAGGGTGCAGTTCAGCACGGCAGCCAGGGCGAGTGGCCTACAGCAGATGGGGGGTGGCAGGCCCACCATCCCACCCACAGCAAGGCCTGGCCTCCCGGCCACAGCAGCGGTTGCCTCAGCACGGCTCCTATTCTGTGGTGGTCTGGCCATGGCACTTAGCCGGAGGTGCGGGGGGGGGGGGGGGAAACGGGCCACTGCTCCCGGCAGGAGCACTCTCCCACACCCTCTTTCTAGAGCCCATTGCATTTATTTCCGCAACCTTTCAGATGACATAGGCAAGTGGCTGTGTGTGTATCTTTGTGTCTTATAGGATCCCATTGCTTTATATGGCTTGCTGTGATTTATACATTTACAGGATATGGTATAGAATAGGTACTTTAAAAATAGCTCTAAGGCTCAAGCAATCAGTACTATTAAACTTTATGGATTAACCCGATGTACCAGATTGTCTCAGATAGCTCTATTATGACTGGATAAATGTTGATTGTATCAGAATGCTGTAATGTATCACAGAGACCATTTCCACAGTAGTGGAATTCCCCACATTAGGGCTGCCAAGTCCAACTTGGGAAATATCTGGGGACTTTGGGGGTGGAGCCAGGAGACTTTGGGGGCGGAGCCAGGAGAAAGGAAGTGACATCATTTTGTGATGTCACATCCTGTGATGTTGCTTCCACATGCTGACACATGAACTCATGAAGTTTCCTAATCCTGAATCAGGCCATTGGTCCATCAAGGTCAGTATTGACTACTCAGACTGGTAGTGGCTCTCCAGGGTCTCAGGCTGAGATCTTTAATGTCACCTATTACCTGATCCTTTTTTAGCTGAAGAGGCTGATACCTCCTGCATGTCAAGCAGATGCTCTATCACTGAGCAACGGCCCTACTGAATCCTTCCTCATCTCAGCAGAATATGAAGCCCTAAGTGCTACACAAGTGCTAAATATGATTTTCATATCATAAGAACAGGAGAGAAGCCACAGTGGATCAGCCCATCCAGTACAGCCCATCCAGTACAACACTCTGTGTCACAACAGTGGCCAAAAATACCAGGTGCCCTCAGGAGGTCCAGCAGCGGGGCCAGAACTCCAGAAGCCCTCCCATTGTTGCCCCCAAGCACCAAGAATGCAGAGCATCACTGCCCCAGACAAAGGGTTCCATTTAGACCTTGTGGCTATAATAGCCACTGATAGACCTCTGCTGGATGGGGACAGAGAGAGAGAGAGAGACAGACAGACAGACAGACAGACAGTCAGCTTTTTCACTTACTCTTGCCCAATTCCCAGGCTTTATTTCTGGCCCTTGTTTCACCCAGCTGTTGTCCATGTAAGTCCCATAACTTCTCCCCCCCCCCCCAGCATAGGCTTTTTGGTGGCTAAAGAGGACCTTTGTCCTCCCCTTTTCGCCAGCAGAAAAGCTAGTTGGATCCATCCCTAACTTAAAATACCGGTTACTTGATGTACAAATGCTTTTAAAAATGCAGATTTTTACTGCTGGAGGGGGGGGGGGACATGGTTGAAAGAAACAGCAAATTGGCATAAAAATGAGGAATCCCAACTTTTATTTGCAGAAGGGAAATGAGGATTGGGGGGACCCAAACAGTCACGACAAGACATTTTAAACAATCCCACTCCCAGACCTTCTACAGGCAACCTCTCCTTGTGATGTTTACCTCTTTGGAAGTGACAGTTTATTCCTTTGACAAAACCACAGTGGACAGACAGACAGAAAAAAGAAAGAGGGGGAGGGGGAGAGACAGAGAAGGAAAAGAGCTCGCAAACACCAACTTACCCCAGCAGTTTACTCAGTAGCAACCTTGCACGGAAGCCCTTCAGTAGAAAGAGCTTAGTCCCTCCTTAATCTCTGGGCGGGGCTGTCTTGCTCGATCAGCTCTTAAAGGGGAAATTTCCCTTTTAAGAAGTTCAAGAGGCCAGCAGGGCAGGCTCCGAGGTTCCCCTGCTGGCAGCCATTTTGTCCCCCCGGTGGCCAATTTTGGAAAAGCGGGGGAAAGCTTTAAAAATCGGTGTTTCCCCCGCTCTACCGGGGGACTTGGCAGCCCTACCCCACATTGATGTTTTTAAAACTGTTACGTATTGGGACTGAAATGTTGCAGGACTGTGCTGCCAGAGACAGGGTAATTTGAAGGCGAAGAACAGTAGACCAACAGGATTCTGGCAGTAACCAATCAAGGTGTAATGTTATGTAAATAGCCTGTCGTTGGGAGTGGGGTGTGTTTGGGGTGTGGCCATTGCATGCAGTATAACTGAGCTGAGTCTGGTCTGCAGCCTTATTCTTGCTGAAATCACTGAATAAAGTAGAGCTGATCACTAGACTTGGTCTGTTCATCCATGGAACCCCCTATTTACCAAAAACTGATGTTATGTGAAATTTTCCACAGTAGATTTTTCCTCACCAGGCACAAACGTGAAGTTTTCTCCTTCTTTGCCCACAGTATCGTACTCTCCAGTTATAGCGAGTTCCAAAGATGTGGGGAAAGAAGGAGAAAACTTCAGGTTTTGCCTGGTGAGGAAAAATATACTGCAGAAAATTTCACATAACACTCAGATTTTAAAACGTCAATGCGGGGAATTTCACTACTTTGGAAATGGTCAGACTTATGCTGAGACTGAATTGCCAGAACTCAAATATACCCTGGTTTATGTCAGACATAGATAGAGATTAAACATTGTATACAGTGTGATAGACTACTCAAGTCTCCTATCTTAGGTAGAACCTAATTGGGTATTCATAACTATCCCATACATCAGTTTTCAAGGAAAGTGGACAGCTTAACTGTACTTGAAATGGCTTAGACCATTATTTTGTAAGGGAGGCAAGTACTATGATTGGATCCCAGCAATTGATACAAGCAGAACAAAACTATGCACAGATGACGCTTTACATGCAGGCATTTCTGATCTCAAACGGATAAAGCGCTCAGCAGTTTAAAATATGGTTTGTCTGTTTAGCAGCAGAAACTGTTTCTGTGATGCTCATAGATTTCTCACATCTTTTCTTTGGTTCATGGCAGGTCTTTCAATAACTTCACATAATTGAGGATCCCTTCAAGAACCCTTTATTTATAATATGTTCATTAACTGCTAGGTGTAATTTTTGCAATTATTGTTTAAAGCTGTTCTGCAATCTTTTGAACTAGAAGAGGAAAGTGTATAAATGATTTTATCTCATTACAAATCTTTTTGAAACAGTGCTGTAGAGAAATTACTACTTCATTTAAATTAGTTTAATATTTTGTGTATCTAACATAGTTCTTCATAACCTTTAGCTGGATATTCATTTCACTGGATTTTGATGTATACCCAACTCAAAAAACTCTCATGCATTTGAAGGACCATCTCATAAAAACATAAGAAAAAAAACATGGTGGATCAGGCCAATGGCCCATCTAGTCCAACACTATGTCTCACAGTGACCAAAACCAAAATTTCCTTCCATGTGTCTTCGTGAACCAGCTACAGTCATCAAGCAGCCATCTGTTTGCTATCCCACCACTTAAGCACTGACCAGAACCCGGCCCTTTTCCATCATGGCTCTGCATCTGTGGAATGGGCTCCTGAAGAGGGGGGGGGTGCTAAGGTTCAATCCCCATCTTCTCCAGTTAAGGGTCAGGTGATGTGAAAGGCCTCTGCCTGGGAAAATCATTGCCACTCTGAGTAAACGTAACTTTGATGAACCAAAGTACAAGGCAGTTTCATGAATTCAAGTATATGTGTATGTATTTTTTTAGAAATAAAAAAAGAATGGAGCAGTTCATTAAAGTGATAAATTCCATTTGCTTAGACATCTATACTACATTTTAATAAGCATCTGATAGTCCTAATTTTTTACATGAGGATTGTATAATACTCCCAGCAGTGATGTATTAAGAGAAAAATCAATGTTCTCCTGCAGTTGACTTAAGTGAATTCTCTGTTGTTTCCAGTTAGGATTCCTTTTGAGAATTCAAAGATAAATGTTGCTAGTGAAATCTGTACAATGATGTAATTCTCTTTGAAATAGCTTGCCTAAAAGCTATAATTAAACATCCTCAAAGGATTGTTAAGAGCAACAGATGTATTTCCCACTTGTCTTTTTTTCACTATTGAAACTGTCAGCCAAAAATGTAAATGGAATTGGCCAAAAATTGCTAGAGATGAGCATTACTCTAGAAATTTTCCAGCTACTTCAAGACCACAGGTGTCCATTATACATCAGCCAGAGACAAAGCTAGTACTTGGCAACCTCTAATAACTTGGCTTACTGTTTCATAAAAGTATTTGGAAACAAAAAAGGTGACTCTGAAATTTTGTAACTGTGGGGCTGCACCCAAATGAACAGCAGTATCTTTTGATTCAAGTATTTGTCATTATGGATTTGTCTACAGATATTTTCACCAAAAGTAGAGTAACTGATTTAAACGTAGCATATACTCTGTAACAAAGTGTTACACAATATTAGGGATTTTTACTGATTAAGAGTTGTGACAGAGAGAGCCAAGTAAATTCCCTTTTCTGTATCTGCCAACCTCCTTTGTAAATTGGTGGTCTGTCAGAGAATGCCAGCAGCAGCCAGTCAGAGCCCTGGAACTGTGGAGAGAAAGGGGAAGGAAAGGAGTTTAAACTGGGCTGTGTGAGAAGTCAGACCAAAGCTGAGCTGGTGGGAACAGTCAGCTCCCCTGGCACAGCTGATCCTCGGGCTGTCTTCTGCAGTCCCTTTAAACTTTAAAGCAACTGCAGTAGAAGCCTGACAAACAGCTGAGCAGCAGGAGCAATCTGCTCCTGCCTCTCAGCTGTTTTCAGATCTACTGGTAATCCCCAAATATATATGGTATTTTCTTTGGGATTTCCCCCCGGTTTTCCTGAGAAAACCCAGGTACATTTGGGATGCCAAAATATACCCCTAAAATACCAATATTTAGGGGGTATATTTTCAGCTTGGGTAGATCTGAATGTGCCACCCTAGTTCAAAGTGGTGGGACCAGGATATCTGAAGGCAGTGCTCCCTCTAAGCTGTGTTTTGTGAACAAAAATTCTAGTTTGTGCACTACTGGCATTAAAGTTGTGAGCAAGCAATTTGGTTACTGCATAAATTAGTTTGCTCTGAAGCCATCCTTCCTGAGCTAAGACAAAAATGTGTGAGCCGAAGGCTAAAAAACTGTTTGCTAGTTCACACTAACCCAGCTTAGAGGGATCACCTTTCTGCAGATTAAACTGCCTGCCATTTGTGCCTGGAGATGGCAGGGTTTGGGGAGAGGAGGAACCTCAGCAGACTGTAGTGCCATGGAGTCCATCCTTGAAAGCAGCCGTTTCCTCCAGGGGAACTGATCTCTGCAGACACAAAACTAACCTCTAAAATACCAGTCATAGGAGATCCAAAACTTCCAGCTCAGTCCTAAATGGCAACTGGCTAGTTTTACTGGAAATCAGATGGAAATCAAATTCAAGTCAGATGGGTGAGCAGCACATGGTAAATGTGCTTCAAAGAAAGGCCCATATAAGCATTCCATCAAGTCCTCTTATAGTCTGGATACTTTACAGGCCTGCCAATTGTTTCTCATGCCTCATTCAAATAGGAGGTGCTGAAAAAGGAACACTTGGCAACAGTTGAATGTATGGCTCATATTTGTTTGTTTATAAGCCAGTGCATTAAAAGTTGGAGTAGACAAAAGACACTTGGATGTTTTAGGAGTGAGAGAAACCAAGAGTCTACCAGATACATACTTTTAAAACATTTACATATTTTAGAATTATACCGTCTGAGGTCTTACATGTCCACTGTACAATGCAGGCAAAGCCAAATACTTTTAATCCCTATTTATTTTTGTGGGAAGAATTTAAGCATGGGCTTAATATTTCCTGATTGAAATCTGTGGAACATAAAAAGTACATAATTTGGTTGGATAGCACGCTAGTGCTCTGAAGTTCACAACATTTTTGTTATGAGAGCATTGCATTCTCAGAATTACGCTAGATATGGTACATAGCAGTTTTGCTTGTAAATGTTTGAAATTCAAATGGCGTGTCCAGGACAAATCTGCCCGGATTTGACTGTTATATCATGCATTGCACTGATTACTGTTCATGCTAGAAGTGGTATAGAATTTGATTCCATGTTGGCTTCTCATCTATGATGTAGTGTTGACAAGATGTGCATATTTACAACAAAAAATTGTTGAAAGCATGTTTCTCCACTAAAACAAGTTCCTCATAAAGGTGTACTGTTCATGTGCACCATTTTCCATCTTCTTAAAACAAAAAAATATGAACTGCATACAAATGAATAGTCCTCTCCATTTCTGCCTTGTCTGGTAAAGACGAACTCATGCAGCTTCATAATGAAACTTATTTTCTTTCTCTGACCATAATCATATTGGCCTGGAAATAAGTCCCACTGGTTTCAGTGTGAATTAATTCCAAGTTGATTACAGTTAGGATTGCAGCCCAGCAGAAGTCGGCACAAGGAGAAATTACAAGTACATACTGCTCACCAGGGCTCTTTTTCTAGCAGGAACTCCTTTGCATATTAGGTGACACACCCCTAATGTAGCCAATCCTCCAAGAGCTTACAGAGCTTTTTTTACAGGAGCTACTGTAAGCTCTTGGAGGATTGGCTACATTAGGGGTGTGGCACCTAATATGCAAAGGAGTTCCTGCTAGACAAAGAGCTCTGCTGCTCACGTTTCCATGCTTACAAAAATAGGAATGATGGTAGTTATCCATTTTGCTCATATTAAACATTTTATCGACTGCAGTAGTTTTCTAAATAGGCCTGCTCTTAAATGATTATTATAGAGAACTAGGAATAAGGCCCGTTGTGGAAATAAATACAACGGGCTCTAGAAAGGCTCTGGGCGAGTGCCAATGCCTTGGGCACTCAACGTCAATTTGCTGTGGCAACCTCAGCAGGGTATAAGGACACAGAGTCCACCATTTTCTCCATGGGAACTGATCAATGCCATCTGGAGAGCAATTGTAATTCTGAGTGATCTCCAGCCCTCACCTGGAGATTGGCAGCAGTGGTTCCCCAACAGGGAATAGCTGGTGTGGAGGGCAGAGTCCATGGTATTCTACCTGTCTGAGGCCCCACCCCTCCTCAAACCTCACCCTCTTCAGGCTCCATCCCTCAAATCTCCAGGAATTCCCCACTTGGAGTTGGCAGCCCTATCTCCTTCCCAGCCAAGCATCAACCTACCTTTATTTCCCCCTCACTGTTCAGCTTTCCATCTCCCCCCCAACTGCAGCCTCTGTCGTGCTCTGAAGCCCTGTCAGCCATGTCACATTGGCTGTCATGGGGGGCATCTCAGCAGGGTATAAGGACACAGAGTCCACCGTTTTCTCCATGGGAACTGATCTCTGCCATTTGGAGAGCAGTTGTAATTCTGAGTGATCTCCAGTCCTCACCTGGAGATTGGCAACAATGGTTTCCTTGGCCGGGAGGGCAGGATAGAAATTTAAATAAATAAATTTCTCAGGAGGAAAAGTGGTCTTTCTCTGCAATGGGGACCAAAGCAGCTTACATCATTCTCCTCTCCCCCTTTTGACTTGCACAACATCCTGTGAGGTAGGTTAGGCTGAAAGTCTGTGACTGGTTCAAAATCACCCACTCAGCTTCTTCAGCAAGAGCCTGGATCTAGCAGATCCTGCTCTGAAGCACTGATTGCCACGCCTAGGGTACCCAACCTCCAGGTAGACCCTGAAGATCGCCAGGTATCACAACTGAACTCCAGACAACAGGTCTCTCCTGTCCAGTGAAAATAACTGCTTTGGACGGTAGACTTGATGGCATTCTGTTCAGCTGAGGCCTCTTCCCTCCCCAAACCCTGGCTTCCAGAGACTCTACCAGAAAATCTCCAGGAATCTCCCTACCTGGAGCTGGCAACCCTAGTCAGAACTGGTCCCAATGAGTTCTTTACAAAGGCCTGCAAAGGGTTTCCTTCCTTTGTCTGAACCAAGCTTCTTGCCTACTGTTGCAAAATGGGCTCCAGTTTGCAACTCAGCTGTTTGCCTCCCTCCCTAGTCCTGTGGGCATATCTCACTCCTTAAATTCCCTGCCATAAGTCACTGAACTGTCACTGCCTTTTTAGAGGGCCCCTGTGGCAAAATCTCCCTATTTGGAGATGAAATCCTCAATCTTTGGGGGATCCCTGGAAAGTTGGCAACTGAAGGGTGTGGCCTTTCCTTGCTTCCCTGGGCTACCCCCTCCCTTTGGTATTGTGCAGAGCAGGGGAGACTATGCACAACACATATTATTAGCCCATATTGAAGAATTTATTTTACTATTTACACAATTATGGAGTACATACACACACACACTAAATGAATAAGGCACAACTGTAGGAGTAAGCACATACTATGAACCAACAGGGCATAAATCAACAGGGGTTAAACACAATCCTCCCTCGATGGGCTGGAGTCTGTATTGATGGTGCCCTACCCCTTGGGACAGTCCCTCTTTTCCCGCACTTTTTGGCTCTGGGGCTGCTGGAAACAGATGACAAAGCCTCATTCAACCCAGTTAGTGATACCCCTGCAGGCCCCTCTCTGAAACTACAGCTTATTTGAACCTTATGGGGGAACATTTTAAACAAACCACAGACAGCAGCCATCTTATAAACACAGGTAACTGCCATTTCTGTACACCTACCACCTGGAGTTTGGCAGTCCTAGGGGGGAAGTCAGCTGCACAGCAGGGGGTTGAAGGGAATGGTTTGATGGTTGCTGGCTCACCTCATTAGCCAGCCAGCCATGGTGGATCTTAGAAGGATAGAGAGCCATTTTCTGACAGTTTATTCTGACAGAAAAGTCAGTGGGCGGGGGTGAGGGGGTTATGCTGATAGTCCCTTGTCTTTTCACTGACCGAAGCAGGCCACTGAGGGGACAGTTAGACCCACCTGGCAGTGGGTGGAGGAGAAGCGTGGACCCAGCACCCAGTTGGTCCTTCCCCTTCACTAGTTCCCTCCAGACTGAGGCCAGGACGCTGGCCGGTGGCTCTGTGGGCGGGACTGAGGCAAAGCAGGGACAGAATGCAGCCAATGGCCAGGGGCCCCCTTTTGAGTGGCAGTCCATCCAGCCTACTGATTTTGGCACCCCATGGAATCTTGCCCCTTGGAATCTTAAAACGGCTTTATATAATAGGAAAGATTATTTAATGAGCCATTTCCTGTCATGAAAAGAACAGGATACCTACCACTTTATATTGCCTGAATGCATTTAAGACTTGCTCTAAAATGTCTCTAGCCAGCTCTGTTTTAAAAAGTGATAATTATACACTTCTAGCCTACTTCTTTGTGTTTTTCTTCTTGTATCCTTCTGCATAATTACCATGTTCAGTATTTGGGACTGGGACAAATACTTTTAGCATGAGTGTAGTTTATGTATTACTGTCTACACTGTAATATGTGATGTTTCCTGTGCTCTATGCCATGCTTTCAGCCTCCAGAGCTTGTAAAAAGCTTTGAAAGACAAGTTCAAAATGTAGTGACCACTACAGAAAAGTCAGATGGATTGTGTTCAGATCGACATGATTTTTACTCACTCACAAATGTCACAAAAGTTGAAATTTAGCCATAGTACTTGAGATAAGTGTCTGCTTGGCACTTGGAATGGCAGTCTTTCTTAATCTGCCAAGTGTCTAATGTCCCAGCTGGTGTTTATGAAAGTACTATTTCCCTGTCAGTAATTGAACGAAGGAAACATATTGTAGATTTGCCTTGGAGTAAGCTTGATAATACTACTTAGTGACAGGTATCAGAACTGTTAATACTAATTAAAATTACAGCTTCATTTTCAAACAACTGAAATTAATGCATAGCCTTTCTGCTACTGGTGAAACTTGTAGATGGAGATTTTTGACAGGGCAATTGCAAAAGTGTCCTTCCAAAATAATTCCTAACACATATGGAAGGATGTGATCATGATACCTTCACACACATGAGACCACTCAGTTGTAAGAGATTTGTAAAATAGTTTATTTTGACTATTTTCAGTATCATATTGGCTGTATTCTATTTTGTGTGTGTGTGTGAGTGCATGTGCATGTGTGCATGAATCTTTCAATCTAAAATTGGAAAACCACTCTTGTCTTGAGGTCTTTTTAAAAGCTACCTAATGCAGGCTAATTGTACTATTGTATGCCATAATTTGGAAAGGCTTAGAAATATGTGTCAATATATCTTCCCACTAATGCATGCATTTAGGATGTAATGTAACAATTCGGCACTTTAAAGGAAATAGAACTAGTCCATTTCCTTGGTTTGTGGAACTGAGGCAAAAAAGATGTCCCTTGGAGGTTCTGAGAGCTAAATCACACATTATGATTTTGGTTGAGCTGGGTTGGGGTTCTCAGGACCTGATTTGCTTCCCCTGCAGTCAACCAGAAGCTGTGGGGGAAGTTCCCAGGAACCTGATTCAGTGTGCTAGGAGGAGAAGCTCTTGCCTTCTCCTCCACAATGGGTTGCCAGGTCCCTACCTTTTACTGGCGAGGGGCTCCTGGCAGCTCTTGTGCGCACGCCTTGCACGCGCATTGCAGTGACATCACGTGGAAGTGATGTCATCATGCTAGGCACATCACGGGGTGCTCTAGCATGTGCCCCCCAACATTATGGTTACCATAGAGTTTTTAGCCAAATGCTACAGTGCATCCCCCCCACCCACGATGTCGCCGGTGCAATGATGTCACCCCTGGGTGATGTCATCACGCCAGGCACATCATGCATGGGGGGGTCTCTTAGGGTGTGGAGCTCCCCCCCCATTGGCCAATTGGCTGGTGGCAGATTTGGGGGCCTGCTATCAGGGGAACCCCCACCCCTATCAGTGGGATGGCAACCCTAGCCAAAAGGCCTCAGTGGGAAGTTATTTTTGTAATGTTAGAACTGTAGACATTGGAATACTTCATATGCAGGTCCAAAGTTAAGAAAATAACTCCCTGCAGGGTCCACTTGCCTTAAAAGCTCCTTGCTGGGGTTATGGGGTTGCCTGCTCTGGCATGGGAAATGCCTGGAGATTTTGGAGATGGAGCCTGAGCAGGACAGGGTTTGGAGAGGGGAGGAACTTCAGTGGAGTATAATGCCATAAAGTCCACCTTCCAAAGTGGCCATTTTCTCCAGGTGAACTGGGGCCCTTCCACACTGTCATTTTTGTCATTCGTTTTCTCTCTTGCTTCAGAGTCTCCCCCCCCCCCAACTTGTGTTTTGCTCTCTCTAGTAGTCCCGGAGGGAGCAAAACACATGTGGAAAAGGGGAGGGACCCAAAGCAATAGGGACAAAAGAGTGACAAAAATGAAAGTGTGGAAGTGGCCCTGATCTCTATTGTCTGGAGATCAGTTGTAATCTGAGGAGATCTCCAGCCACCACCTGGAGTTTGGCAGCTCTATGAGGTCATCATTTCAGCTGTGATTTGACAGCACATTAGACACATGTTGGCCTGTGATGGAGGGCTCATCAAGGCTTGGCCTGGCAGCAAATTTTGGATGGCTTGCTAGCCTTGCTACCATGTGACTTGCATGACCAGGACTGGCTGTTGGCTACTGTTTAACAGCAGCCACCCCACAAAAGCCAGTGTGGTGTAGTGGTTAGAGTTTCAGACTTAGATCTGGGAAACCCAGGTTCAAATCCCCATTCTGCCATTGTGCTCAGTGGGTGATCTTGGGCCAGTTATATGGTCTCATCATATCTTAACCTCATGGGGTTGTTGTGAGGATAAAATGGGGGGGAGGAGAATGATGTAAGCTGCTTTGGGTCCCCATTGCAGAGAAAGGTGGGCAATAAATAAAGTAAATAAATAAATACAGCTGAAGATGGGGGGGGGGGGCTGATAAAAGGTGGGTGGAAAGGCGAGAAGGAATCGGAAGATTTAGGATATGGGGGCTGCCCAGTGGAAGGAAAGACAAAATAGCATGAGGAAAGGGAGACAGGAAGAGAGAGTGCCCCCTGAAAGTATGTACATGTTCCCTATAGCAACTGGCCCCAGTCCAGAAGGTGGCAATGCACAACTGGGCTACAGGTTATAAGAGAGAGAAAAGGGTGGAAAGCCAAAGATGGGGGGGAGTAGATAAATATAGGTTGGCTGGTGGATGGGAAACAAAAAAGGAAGCAGAAATAGAGGAAAAGCTATGGGGAGTTTCATGGAAGAAAAAGAGAATGAGGGAAAAACGAGATGCCCCCTCAAGTCCTTGTGGGACACCCGCTTGTTTATTCCTGATGCTGTCAATAATGAGAACAATATATTTTATCCTGAGGAAGTTATAGGGTCCTGTGAACTGCAAGCAGAATATGACATGAATGAAAGGAAACAACATAACATATACTTTCAGTAGTCAAACCCTTTCAAATTTTCTGAATTTCCAGAACTTTCGTACTAGCATAGGACTGCAGTTTTCTTTTCAATTAGCTAGAATAGGCTAATTACTTATAATAAATATAATTTTGGAGGGAAAGGTAGAAGTAAGAGAAGCTAATTATTCTGCTAAGTGTTTTTTTTTCTAACAGGAAAAAGTATGATTTCAAGAAGATTATTATTATGGAATTTCTGACCATATGGGAATAATTTCATTAAAGCCTGATTTGCCTAAAAGAAGTGCCTCTGATCTCTTTTTACTACTGCACGCAGAGGGACTTAATGGTCATTTTTCAACTTACGTGCTGCTTTGAAATATTTTATGTAAAATACCATTTCTTTTCAGGGCATTAATGTGGACTACTATAAAATCCATAACTATAAAAGAATACACACACCAGCTATAATATGAAAACAGTTGCCCTGTAAGAAGTAGGATTACATCCTGTTGTCAGTTACATTACTGGATATATTTGTAGATGGTAGTACCAGAATGCATGATGCAGTCGTAATATCAGTATTGAAGAAAGACCTATTTGAGAGTTTAGATCTCTGAAAAACACATGGCTAATAGTAAGCTTGTACAGCTTATGTATGCACTTTCTGCATTATCTTTTAACAATTAGGCTTTAGACTATGGCCTTACACTTGGCAGAAGTACTGTAATAATTATTTTACAAAGTGCTTTTTGTAACTTGGCTTAACAAGAGCCCTTTCCTAGTGGACATTTATATTCATTTTGTAGTGTTAATGGGCAATTTGGATTCTTCAGCATAATGAAGAAATTGTGATTACATTGACTCTTTATGCATAGTGTTACAGTCCTTTAAGAGAAGGTCAGTGACAAGTGGAATAGAGTTATACAGTGGACTTGGAAGTCTTTGAAACAGAATATAATGTGTGTGACCTGGTACTTAATTAGTTATGTAAAACCCCAGTCAACAAAAGCAAGGTTTTCCAGCACACAGTTGAAGTTTGTGTGTGTGTGTGTGTATCTGATACAAGTACCATAGCTGTAAAGACATGTAAGTTAAAACAAGACCATGCTTTATTACCAGGCCAGCTGCTTGGACATCAGTCTAATTTTTCTACACTATTGTTTTTGTTGTTGTTATCACTAAGTCTAAAAGGGACCCTAATTTTAGACCTATGTCCACTATCTGTTATAGGTAAACTCTATGCCAAACTACTACAAATCAAGTTCAACAATGGGCTAACAACACAGAAAATGATTGGGCCAGAACAAATAGGCTTTAGAGAAGGGAAGTCTGCTATGGACCATTGCTTAGTCCTCTCTCACTTTAGCAATAAACAAGTAAGATGCAAAAGATCCAAAGTTTATGTGGCTTTCTTAGACCTCAAAGGAGCCTTCGATTCCATTTCTAGGAACCACCTTTGGGAAAAACTAGCTAGCACATCCCTTGATAAGAGGTTACTCTTTCTAATTAGTATATAATGCTACCTTATGCCAAATCAGATGCTTTTCGTCTGGTAGATTGACACCCAAGATCTCTACCAATAAAGGAGTCAAGCAGGGATGTGTGCTTGCGCCCCTTCTTTTTAATTTTTTCTTGAGGGATTTGGCTGCATTCTTAAATCAAGTGGATGGACATTGTCCAAAGCTAGGCTCCACCCATATAACAATCTTGTTATATGCAGATTACGCGGTCCTGCTTTCTTGCACTCGTGTGGGTCTACTACAACTTCTAATTAGCTGCCAGGACTACTGTAAGATCAACAAATTAGAACTAAATTATGAGAAATAAAACTTAGTTTTTGTAAAATCTAGGAAGCAATTTACATGGAGGATTGGCGACCATAAGCTTGAGCAAGTAAGATACTTTAAGTACCTAGGGTTTTATTTTCATGCTATCACAAAATGGCCTCTTCAGTGCAGGATAGCAACTAACAACCTTAAGGCAAATGTCAATGCCCTCCTACGGTTTTACTTTTCAGAGAGAGGGAACCAATTTGTGCCATCAGTCCTAAAAGTATTTAATATAAAAATAGAGCCCCACCTACTTTATGGAGTTCCTGTGTGGATTAAAGCCGTTAATAAGACAATTGAAAAAGGTGCATTCGAGCTTTTTAAGAAAGATACTAGGCATTCCACCTTGTTCCCCGTATGAAGCCCTCTGTCTGGAATATGGTCAAAGCCTTATATCTACGAGGGTGTGGCTTATGACCTTCAGATATCGGGCCTGACTGCACTTCTGATCCTTCTAGCTATAGCTACCAGAGGTTAACTGAGACTGAGGGTTCACCCTGGCTTGCCACTATAGAGAAAAAACTGAGATCCTTGAATATCTCTCTTGAATCTATGCTGATGCTCTCCGAAATGGAGGTGTTACAGATTACTGGAGGCAGAATTGTGGAGCTTGTATAATGCAGCCAATAAGATTTGTTCTCCTCTGAACCATGGGATATTTCCCATGGTAGGACGCTTGCACAGTTATTTCTTCCAGCTGCAATCTCCAAAACTGCACAGAATTTTTACACTGGCTAGGCTTAATGTTTTACCCTCGGCAATTTTTTTTTGGAAGATTCAAGGGTATTCCCTTTGCCAGTAGACTTTGCCCTTGTACATATAAAACTATTGAAATTGTGTACCATGGGCTGTTTGAATGTTATTATGCTGGCATTAGGCAATGGATTTTATCACCAATTTTGGGTAGTGTGTCAGATTGTTCCAGGCTGAACAAACTACTATTTCTGTTAAATAGCACTGAGGAAAACATGACTGAACCTGTGGCAAAGTTTTTACTGACTGCTACCTCTATATGTAGTAAAATTTTGTAGGTCCTCAATGCAGGGTAATTTTTTTAACAGAATCCTATTTTATGCTGAATCTGAATTTTTATTTCTTAGATATTACATTTTTTCTTTTGTGAAATGCCATTAAAGGAATTGTTTGTGTGTGTGGGTAACATAAGTTACACAATAGGGCTTCCCATAGGCAAAGTATGATTCTATGTACTTGATGACCCCTCCCCCTGCTATGCAGAAAATATTAAACTATGTAGTAACTTATGCAGCATATTACTATGCAGTAAATTAAACAAAATAAAAAAGAAGCCTCCACCCAAGAAACAGTTTGATTGTGGCTCGATATAATCCTAAAATGATGGTGTGTCGGGAGCAGCTGATTAGGAAAGAAGAGGACATTGGATTTATACACTGCCCTTCACTACCTGAAGGAGTCTCAGAGCGGTTTACAATCCCTTTCCCTGCCCCTACCCACAACAGTCAGCCTGTGAGGTAGGTGGGGCTGAGAGAGCTCTTTCAAGAACTGCACTTGAGAGAACAGCTCTGAAAGAACTTATGACAAACCCAAGGTCACCCTAGCAGCCACATGTGGAGGAGTGGGGAATCAAACCCAGTTCTCCCAGATTAGTGTCTGTGCTGCTAACCACTGCACCAGACTGACTCTCTAAAGGAAAAAAGTGGAGGGGAACCTGGCCTTTTTACAGAATGCTGAAGAGGTAGATTTGTGTATATGTGTGTGTGTGTGTGTGTGTGTGTGTGTGTGTGTTTTGGGGGAGTTGCAGCTTTTAATGTTCCCTTCTGGTAATTATTTGTGGTTCCCTACATTGTTATTTTAAATACCAAGTTTTGTGACTAAGTTGTTGATCAGGTCCACCAAATCTGCCACCAAACTAAAATGGCACTCTGATTGCATTTATGTTTTCCCGTATAGGTTAGTAGAGTCATCTGCATAAGTCCACCAATTCAGTCATGTTGTATATTGCTGGGTATGCTTTCCTGGACCTCACTGACTGTGACAAAGCAGCAAAAGAGCCAGTGTGATGTAGCAGTTAAGAGTGCCAGACTAGAATCTGGGAGACCTAAGTTCAAATCCTACTCCGCCATGGACACTTGCTAGGTCACCCTGGGCCAGTCACACATTCACAGGGTGGTTATGAGGTTAAAATGGAGAGAGGCTGTTGTAAGATGCCTTAGGGAGGGGAGAATGTTGTAAATCGCTTTGGGTCCCCCTTGGGGCGAAAAGTGGTGTGTGTGTGTTTGTGTATGAATTCACCACAGAAACTAGCAGCCATACTGGAGCTGTGACTTTCCAGAGGCAACTCCATTTAAAAGTGCCACAGTGCCTTAGTTTGATCACACTTTTGTTATGGGGTGATGAGGTCATCCTGCTCCCCCCCCCCCAATGCTTCTTTTTCAAAGTCAAAATGTTATGCTCCCTGTAAGGGGGTTGTCCTTGCAACCATTCTAATATGCAATTTGGCCCCTGCTTCCTTTTCTCTCCCAGTAGCCGAATAGCTCCTGCTCTGTTCTAATGAAGACTGCTTCTACACTAGTTGCCTTTTTGAAATGGCTGTAGTTTATTCATATGGTTATTACAGAGAACCCAGATGGGATCTGCTGCTAAACCATTGTAGACCTGTATCTTCCATGTTGCTCTCATTTTCCCCCAAACTGCTTTGTGGCAATTGGAGGTGGGATGGGGGCTCTAGATAGAATTGTAGCACTGTCAAAGTGCTGTTAATAAACCTGGCAGAAGGAGCAGTCATAATATGGTTGATAATGCCCCACCATGTCCTTGTTGCAGTACCTTTTAAAACATCCTACAACATAATCCCTCCATCAATTTTTAAACAACCTGACATTACAGAAAAGAAACAAGACCAGGAAATGCTTAATTAATGGGTGGAAATGTACATTTGGAGAAAAATTAAAAGCTCATAATTATGAGGAAAACTGCTGGGAAGTGTGGAAATTTTAACAAAATTGTTTAGTTCTCTTTGTGTGAATAGTGGAATAGCGCTACAGACAGATCATTTAAAAATTAAGAGCAAATGGCTGGATTGCAAAACAAAAAGTTCAGAAATGATTAATTAAAGGGCATATTATAAAAGTAATGCAAGAGCTCTTGAATTTGGAGGGGGGATTTTGCTTCAGTGTGTGGAACAATTAAAAATGATGTTTTCAGATTGGTGCACAATGCTAAACTAACATGCCAGAAATTGGAAGATCTGTAAGGAGTTTCTGTAAGGCTTAGTGAGGGTTGCCAAGTTGAACTTACAGTTTAGTGGGGGGAGTCCCGGCCCCATTCAAGAGTCTTCTGGCATGCACACAAAGCGTGCATGCCACAATGACATTACCCGGAAGTGACGTAATTGTGTTGGGCACATTGGGGGCAGGACCTGTATAATTCGATGGGAAACCATAGAGTTTTCCCTTGAATGATAGAGCATTCCCTTCGAAACATGCCTAATGCAATGACATCACCTCTGGGGGACATCATCACGCCGGGCACGTCTCCGCAGCCCAGCAATTTGGGGGTGGGGTTCCCCCCCGGCGGCCCAATCCGGGCCGGAGAAGAGTAAGCCAATCAAGCAGGGGTTCCCCCCGCTGGGGGGGACTTGGCAACCCTAGTAAGGCTGCTGGAAATGGCAAGAATGTCATAGGAGGAAACTGTGTTGAGTGCAGCTGCCTGAAATCAACCAAAATACCCTTTTCACAATGAAAAGGGAAGACAAAAATAAGGATTTTTGGCAGCTTTCCTCAAGGCTTCACATATCTGCCAAATACACAGGGAAAGCCTTCCTGTATTTAATGTACTTATGATTGGGAGCAAAATGAGAGGGAGGCAAGCAGGGCTCAAGTCTTCCTCAGATGGCTTTCAGGAGGCAAATCAGACAGTGGTCAGTACTGTACTGCTTAGCACTGGAAGATTGTTGTGGAAATATTACACTACACTGTGCCATATGGGAGTCACAGTTAGAATTCTGCTTCCACCTGGGAGACAATACAACAGTAGTGCTAAAATGTCCTAGCATTGAAAAGACCCAACTCACCTGGGATGAACTGCTGGGCTACACAGGACTTGGCTCAGTACTTCAAGCCTAGTGTGAAAGGGTGTGCCCCTTCTACTACTGCTGCAGCCATCCAAATAAAGATCCAAGTCGAGCACATTCCTGAGAAAAGAGCCTACTATGAAATCTCAGTTTATTTGTCTTCAAGTAAAGCCAATCTGCTAATAAACACTCTAAAAGCATCACTTCTTTTACTGCACTTTTGAATAATTCCTTAACAATTTCTATAACAGTAGAAGCCAAATTGGCACTGGTAGCATTTCCAAATGCTTCCCAGTCTCAGTACATTATTTTTTTGGCCTTGGCTTTAGAATAGGATTGTTGTCTTTATTTTTATGGTAGCTTTAGCAGTTGTGAAAATGAAATAGGAGTTGGGAACTGAGCATACATTCATTTCTGCAACTGCTAAACAAACAAAAGCACCTACCTCCGCTTTATTCTGGACTTCGGCCTGAATAAACTGGCCTTAAGGGAAGTCAGTTTAACAGGGCTGTGTAACCTCTACCCAACTTATTGGGTAAGTGACAGCTGTTTTGTCCAAACATAGTTCCTGCCATATCTTATATTAATGCAAATACATCATTTATTGTATCTTACAGTTATCATGGGTACAGTTTCAATAAACTCGGAAGGAAATCCACACCCATATTGATAATAAAAGCAGAAAGATTACCAGCAATGTATGCGAAGCTCTTTGAACATTTAGTGCTAGAGTGTGGTGAAGTTGTTAGAGCTTTGAACTAGGAATAGGTAGACCTGGATTCAAATCCCCACTGAGATGTGAAACCCACTGGGTGACCTTGTACCAGTCACTCTGTCTATCTGATCTACCTCACAGGCTTGTTCTAAGGTTAAAATGGAGGTGGGAACCATGCAAGAGAACCTGAACTGTTTGGAGGGTCAGTAGAATAGAAATGTGATAGACTGCAATGGAATTGTCTTTCCTCCTTTGAAAGTAAGAAAACGATAGAAGTTTGCTTCCTTTATGCAGCACTTATACAACAGAAATGTTCTGTGCTGCCCAAAATCATTGTCACCCTCACCCCCAGAACATTGTGTATGCACTTTGAAATCATTTTAAATACTGTTTGTTTGCACCAGTGTTATCTAATTTTTGTTTAACCGCTGGCTACGCTATGTACGTATGGGTGGTTTGAATATGTACCTTTTGAAATCAGAGAGGTGGAGTCTCGAAGATGTCTAAAAATAGTTCTAATTATTGAGGTGCTATAAGCTGTTTTCATTAGAGTATCAGACCTCAGATAAGCAAATCACATAAACAAAACTTTAAACAAAAATTAAAAATTCTGTGTATGTGGTAGGGTAGGTAAAGAGAGAGCAGAGAAGATGATCTTCAAGAAAGCCATAACTGACAAATTCTGTTCTCTCTGTTTCTCAGCAATATCCATAGTCATTTTTTCACAGTTAAATGATACAGAAATATTTCATTGTTAACTTAATCTGGTTACTTGATCACAGCTTATTTTTTGCAGACTTACCGAGGTTTTTAGTAAAAGTGTTTTCCAGTATTGGTATGCATAGCCTGGAGGAACTTCCTTCACCCTAAAAAGCCTCCCTCGAACTTAAGTGGTTCTTCTGTTTTGTAGGAAGAACAAAATTCAAGTCCAGTATTAACTTAAAGACAAACAAAATTTTCCAGGGTATAAGCTTTAATGAATCAAAGCTTATTTCATCAGATATCTTATGAAGTGAGCTGCCTACTGAAATGAGCTTTGACTCATAAAACTTAATACCCTGGAAAATTTTGTTGGTCTTGCAGGTGCTACTGGACTTGAATTTTCCTCAGCTACTGCAGACTAACGTGCCGTCTCACCTGAAATTAAGTTGGAGGAAGGCTGCCTAGATTGGCAAAAGGCTTCCTACTTTGCTCAGCAAAGTGGTAGAATAGATGCCACTGTATTTTTAATCCGCATATTGTGTACTGGCTGTTTTGCTAGGCAATCCAAGGATTTATTTCATTCCATTTTAACATTTCTAGAATTCTAGGAAGATCTGTATTTGTGTATGGATGAATGGATGGATGGATAGAGCCTATCTGAGGGAGTGATAATCTCTCTGGATCAATTTGCATGGCATATTTGAGTTACCTAAAATGAATAATCCCAAACAGGGTTATACTGTAGAAAAGAAGTTAGAATTCTCTAAAGGTACAGTTTTTCCTGAACTTATGGGCTACGTGGGCTATGTCTGCACCAAATCCACATTCCAAATTCCTACGCACATACAACTCCTACCGTAAGCCTTTACGGGAGTGTGCCAGGTACAATACCCAAAAGGAAATTAGGATGTGTTACATTCAGTCTGTGTTTCACGCTGTTGCCAGGACAGTAGATCTAACTGACATTACCTCTCGTTGCAGTTGAAATGAAGTTTCAAGAATTGATTGGAGTGAAATGTTTTATAGAGAAAACCTTAGCTTCATAGTGTTGTGAACTATACTGTTTACGCTGTTCAAGAATAGCTACATTTAGCAAGCTAAGCTCTTACTATACTGTTTCTATATTCTATGAAATGTAAGTTCTAAGATTTTCAGAATCTAGTATATTTTACACACACATATGCACATAAAATTGAAACAGAATATAGGGTTTTATTCTGCTTTGCTGTCCCACGCTAAGAAGTTTGGTCGGTAATGGGCTTAAAATAATAAAAAAGAGCCTGCAGGAAGTGGTAGCACTATGAAGTCAGTAGGTGGCACTCTTCCCTCCAGATCAAGATTGTTCAGCATATTTTCATGTGACACTGTGCTGTTGGAAGTGCCGTTTTTTCAGATAAACTAAGCTTTTAAGCACATGTGGTCAATAAAAATCCCATCACTTTTTTTGTGTGTGTGCAAGTGTAGAAGCATAAAGCCCTTGGGGTGCTGGACAAATTCCAATCTAGTTAATTAATTTCTTCCTGGAATAAAACTGTACCTGGCATTTCAAAGCCTACTGAACCTTAAAAGAATTAGTAAGTAAAACAAGCAGCAGTAATTCACAGTATTTCGTTTAAAAACTTGATAGAGATAATTATAATCATCACATATTTTCCAGTTTCTTTTTATTTTCCTCCCCTGAAAACAAAATATCTGGTAGTGGCATAATTAAAGACTGTTGAAATCCATATTTTAAATCAGAAGAAACATCCTATTGAAGGAGTCATTCAGTATTATTACTTTCTTATAAAACAAGACATCTCATTCTGGTGTCTTTTTAGAATCCCGGCACTCTTTTTAAAGAGCTCAGGTATAGTAAAGAGACATAAAAAGTTTAGGATGCCTTGTGAAACTGTGAAGCTTCCTACACCATTAGCGGTGGCTCTGTGGATGCTTTACTTGTGTTTTGGATTCATAGGGAAGAAACATTAAATGTGGTTTATTTATATTTCAGCACCAAATTAAGAAGATGGCATCATTCATTCACAGTTCTTATTCCATGACAAGCCTAATCCCCAACACCTCATTACAGGAAACATTTTCAGGATTGCATATATCATCTTGTTTAACTTGTGCGTTTTTATAGGGTACAGTTGAAAGGTAGGAAATTTAAAGCCATTCCTTGATAAGAAAATAAACAACAAAAAAAGGAGAAAGATGTTATAAGGCTTTCAGTAACCGAGCTGCTATTTGCTAAGAGCATCTTCTCCATCTTTGTTTGGATAAAATTTTTCTTCTTGGGTACATACATATATTTGGGTGGAGGCAGTCCTTGGAATACATTAGAATACTTGGCACTGTGTAGATGGGAAAGGTGTTTTCACCATGTGATTTGTGTTACTATGTTTAAGACTCAATAAAGAACATTCAAGTGCAGGTCAGTAACAGGCTTTCTTTATTCTGCAAGCCGGTCCAAATTAGGATGCCAGCCGCCAATTCATATTAAATTATGACTTCAGTCATTCAGTGAAAAGTAAACCCACATTACCCTTTAGATAACATTTTTGGCCTTCAAGAAGAATGTTGTATTAGCCTCATTCCTAGGGTCAATTCACACATTATGTTTTTCAGCATGGGATTGCCCTTGCAAGTGATTTCCATATCTGTATCCTGAAAAACTATTTCTTGAATATTTTCCTTTTTAACCTGTGCTCTCCAATTCTGACTTTAAACATTTCTGAGCAGAAAACCTGAATATATTACATTGTTCCAGGAATTTAGGCTTATGATCTTTCAGATCCTTAGGTTGCTAGACAATAGAGGCATGCCATGCCACATGAAATTACATTTGGATGCAATATTTCTTTGCCATATATGACACATTTAATAGATTGAGATGACTGGAAGATGTCCACTGTTGTTCAGATGACATTTGAATCATGCAGTACAGAAGATGCAATGTTTTTATTCTTATATGGCCAAAAAAATTAACTTCACCTGCATCTATATTGCACAGGTTTTCTTTCTAGAAATGATTTGTCAATAATCTAGAGAAAATTCCCACCCAGTTGCAGTTTCTGGGGTGGAATTCACAAACTTTTTCATTATAGCACTTTGTCACTGGCACATTGGTCCCCAAAGTACTTTCACTTCACATTTAGAGTTTTACGAACAAGCACCTGGGACATAAAACAGCAACACAACATATATTGGTTTTGCCACTGGAGTGCTTTTTTTATGCCAGTCAATGAAATGTATTGAGGTAAAAGAGATGTATTGGGGTAAAACTCATACCCCATGAATTTTTGTAACTGAAAACTGATCCTTGAAAATGTTCAAGGGCAATAGATGTCAACAAGCTGGCATAAACAATAAACTTTCCCTGGAGAACATATCTCACCACAGAGATATGTTCTTGGTTTAGAATAATTAACCTTAAATACCAACAAGTGCTGGTTATTAATAAGGATAGATTTCTCCCCTCTATGATAGCTTATGTTGGTTGTCTAATATCTTGGGTTCAAAATACAGCTTTTGTTGTTTCTAACATGAAGTAAAAATAGTAGTGTTATAAAGAAACAGAACCGGGGGGGGGGGGAAGGGGGGGGCTGATATCTACTTCATGTAAAAATGTGTGTCCAGACTTTGAGTGTTTGAATGTTGTGAAATACTTTTGTCAGCACAATCATGAATTGCTTTGTGACAGTTACTACTCCAAAGTACATTGAAACTTGGCTTGAGATTGTGAATGTATATGCTCAAAATGTATATATGCCCAAATTATATTTTTAAAGCTTAGTCCTGTTAAGGAGAGGACTGTAAGAATATTAATATGGAATGCGATATGGTTCAATGAATATGATACAGTATAAATAGGAGTCCAGAAATGATGTCACCACAATACCATTTCTGGCTGAAAAATGGAAGTGATGTTACAATGTTGCATTGCTGGTCTGGAATGGATGCTCTGGATGGAACTTCTGCTATGGTTTGGCCATAGAGATCTGAGAGATTCCTAGAGCATCACAGCTACATGGTGATAGTATGGCTGGTTTTCTGACCAGAAATGATGTAGTGGCATTATGTGACACCATTTTCTCCTCCATGTTACCCCTGCTGCTAATTCAAACAGTGGCAAGGACCAGGGAGGATCAGCAGAAGCCCTCCCAGTGGAACTGGGTAAGTGGCATCCTTAAATGTAAATGAAGTAATGCTCATCAATTGTAGTTCTTAGGAGTGATCTGAAAGCAACAGATTCTGCAGTGTTGCAGAGCCTGAAGGCATAAAGTTAATCAGCTGCTTAGACACATAAGAGCTGGGAAGCCCCATATAGGAAAAAAAATGAATAAGGATATATTTGTAAAAACAGTTTCCCTTCCTAATTGTAAAGTAGATTTACAATTAAAAACACAGTGTACCAGATATCTACTGTGGCCTGGCAAGCCTCAAGACAGCTCTGCTGTTTCTACAGGCCCAAGAAGTTAGCTAAAAGAGGAGCTACATATAGCTGGTGAGCTGTGTTTGACTGGTGCAGTGCAAGATACGAAGGTCTCTTTCAGAAGCTGGTACAAGATGCAGAGGGGAAAATGTTGTTGGGGTCATGATGCAGACTGAGCTACCAAATAGAATACCATTCTAGCATTTAAACGTGTTGTCTTTGCTTTTATCCCAAAAGACACAGAACAGGATGAAACTGATGGCAGACAACTATGACGATGATCATCACCACTACCACCACCATCACCACCACCACCACCACAGATCTCCTGGGAGGACACAGCACACCAATCACAGACCCTCTCCAGAACAGGTCAGTCATGTCTCTCCTTTCCTTACCTTCACACTTTCCTTCAACCTGGCTCATTTTCAAGAACAAGATAAATGCTTGTTTAAAAAAACAACAACTATGTGTTATGTTCTTTGAACTGAAACTAATAGCTTTGTTATTTATTTCTACCATTCAGAAAAATCTAAACAGTTTCCTTCCTCTTTCCATTAGTCTTTTTGTTCTGGTTCTTATGGTTTTCTTTCATAGCATTTCTGAAGATTCCCAGTTAAGCGATTTAAAATAATGTTGCTGAAGATTTGTTTTTTAAAATGGAGTTTAAGGCTTTTGATTAGATAGCTGTTTAAGCATAATTTATTATGATTGCTTTTTATTAACTCACTCTTACCATAAGAATATAGGTAGGCTGAATCTGCTCACCAGTATTAACATAACATTGATATTATAAAAGCAACTGTAGGTGCTTCTGGTTTCAGAAAGCAAACTTGAAGTAAGCATTCTATGATATTTTTCTGTCAGAAACACCACCTGAATTCCAAGAAAAGAAAGCTAATATTCTTTGGCTTTGCCATATATTTAATCATTGAAAATTGAAGGGAAGAGAAGTTGCCTGAACAAAATTAGGATTCTATATTTTTTCCAGAGACACACCTACATTACATAGTAGAGAGTGGAGGCTGAGGGACATGGGAGACATATGCTTCCCAGATTGTGTTTGTTGTTAGGAGTGAGGTATAAAGTGGCATCAGGAAAGGGAAGAGGAACTTGGTTATTTTCCAGTCATGATGGGTGTCATCAGAGATGAGAGGGACTAGAGAAGAAGAAGGGGATGGGTATGTGGGTATGGGTTTGTGGGAAAAAAGAGAATCAAGGCAGGAATGACAGTTGACAGGAATGAAATTTTTGCATCTTAGAATGAGAGAAAACTCTTTGGAGCCAAAAGTTCTGAAAGAAGAACCCAAACTTTGTTAAGAAAACCACATGCTGAGTTATTGCTTTCTTTGGGGGACAGAGGATGGGACTTGAAATCTGTGAGCATGGTTAGATGAGGCAAATGATAGATTGTGAATGCTGTAGCAGTGGTTAATTTAGGATTCAGATACATAAAGGGAAATGGAGGAGATAAAAATTATGTTTCAAGGCATTAATTAAGGGCATTACATGTAGATTGCTAAAAGAGAATAGAATTAATCTGACATACATAGGGAATATTTGAGAAGACATCTAAATAGAATAGTTATCTGAAATTGCAAATTATCTAGAGTGGCCATCTGGCCAAATGTAAGCATATCTAAATTATAATCAAGGTGGGGTTTTTTTTTCATATTTTTAGCTCAAACTCCACTCTTGTAAAACAGCATGTTTTGTGATGGCTTAAGACACTGCATATTTGCATTCCCTAGCCATTTTTAATTTAACTAAAAAGTAGGAACTCAGAAGGTCAGAGATCATTAGAAGTGATGTTCAGATAGTAAAAATGGTAGAAAAAGAGCAGAAGAGCAAGAATGGTTTGTATTTTTGTTATTTATTTAGAAAAATTTCTATGTTCCCTCTCCAGAGAATCTGATAGATGCAGTTTAAAAAAATAAGGCACAATAAAATATAAAACAACATGAATTAATTTAAAATGGGTGTGTAAATGTAGGTATACTTTCAGTAGTTTAGATTTAGCAAGTTAAATACAGATTAATTAGGCCACTAACTGTCAGTAGTCCTTAGGAGAGCCATTAGCTGACTTCTGCCCAGTATATCAAGCTTTGACAGTTTTATCATATGAATCCTATTTTTGCTTTTTGTGTGTTTTCTTATTTGCCATTCCATGAACTTATAGCCATTTCATTAGTCCAGTGTTAATCACTCCACAGCTTATTCGCAATAATTAGCAACAGAAAGAGCCACATGACTACTGTATGCCCTGTGCACTGCCCCACCAAGTACACACATACAATAGTATATAACTATTAATGTCAGGGCTATTTTTGGGTAGGAACGCACAGGAATGGAGTTCTGGCTGGCTCCTGAGTTGGCCACACTCAGCAGGAACTCATTAGCATAATAGGCCACACCCAACAGCAGAAACTCATTAGGATTGGCTACATTAGGGGTATGTAGCCTAACATGCAAATTAATTCCTGCTACAAAAAAAGCCCTGGGTTTTGACAACAAACAAGGTAAACAGAATAAGAAGCAAAAGGTGGGTGTGGCTGGATAATCACTCTTCTGGTAACATGGGGGTGAGGCTTAATATGCTAATAAACTGTGCTGTCAGTGGTGTGGCCTAATATGCTAATGAGTTTCTGCTGTTGGGTGTGGCCTATTATGCTAATGAGTTCCTGCTGGGCTTTTTCTACAAAAAAAGCCCCGCTTACTGTTATATGTAACTATAATTTTTTAATGACTGGAGTATCACTGTTCATGTAGGGTTGTCTCTTCTCACCACCATTGAACCTTAACCGGTCCTTGGGTATCTGGAGCGAGAACAAAGTTTCCTTCTCTGCTTTCCTTCTCACTCCATAGCATAAGTCTTACAATGTCAAGCAAGAGAGTGAGATTTTCATGGTGCCTGGAGGACCAGCTGGCCATGGAGAAGGCAGTAAAACAGTGGCCAATTTTCTCTTTTCTTGGATTCCTACTGTGGTGGCTTTAGTTACTCTCTCTTCTCTGCAATCAGCTTCCTCTCCCCCACCCAGCAACTGCCCTAGTGCTGGGATGAGAACACAGAGGCTATGGGGGGGATGGCCCATTACTTCCGTCCTTGAAATAATGCCTGCAGCTCAGGGAGGCTCAAAGCTTACCCACACCCCAGTTCCTCCATTTGTGGCTATTTTAAGGTGGGAACTGCCTGCCAACCACAAGCTATACTGGGCAATGACCTTGCCCACTTTTCTGGAATATGGGACGAGTGCCACACTGGGGAAGAGCCACAGGTAGTATGTCAAAAAGTCTCATATTTTATTTTATTTATGCTGCTTTTCCATCCAAGTAGGTCTCCAAGGCAGCAAACATAAAAACATTAAAACAGCACTTAAAGTATATATAAAATAATTCAATAAAAAAACATAAACACACATAAGTCTCCCCAGTCACAAAGCGAGTACATTCTGAGTATCATTATGGTTTTATTATACAAACATTTCTTTCTCCTTTAATAACATTTATCACACACAAAATACTACATCTGTGTTTTTGGTGCCCAGTTTCATAGTGGTGATGTAAAACCACAAAATACACTGGGGAACAAATAAACTTCTCATGGTCAAGAAGTATTTTTAATTTTTTAAAGCTAAATTTTGTATGCTTACAATGCCTCGCATTAGAGATTTAGAATTTACAAGAAGGGGGACCCGCGATACTCACAGGGAGGGAGTACTCCCCACAGCTCCCGGCCTGCAGAAGCAGGAGGAGCTCCACAGGAGGAGGAAGCGGCACCAGGTAAGCCTTCTACCTCCTCCCCCCTCCCTGAAGCTGTGCGGCTCACCAGCCTGGCGAGCCTTCTCTCCTCCCTCACCCTTCCCTCCCGGACAACAGTGGTGGCGGGGGGCCCCGCCGCACACTGAGCCTGCTCCTGTCCCTCCCCCTCCCTCCCAAACAGCGGCAGGGGTGCCCGCCACACGCCGAGCCTGCTCCCCTCCCTCCCCCCTCCCTCCCCCCTCCCAAACTGTGGCAGCAGTGGGGGTGCCTGCTGCGCGCCGAGCCTGCTCCTCTCCCTCCCCCCTTCCCTCCCAGACAACGGGGATGGCCTTCTCCCCTCCCCGATAGCAGCAGCGGTGGCAAGGCCCACCACCTGCCAAGCCCCCCCAATGGCCTAAGTGTTCTCTGCGCGTGTGCAGTGAATGCTTTTACTTTTGGGGAGATTTAAATATCACCCCAAAAGTTTTTTTTTAACTTTTAGCATTTTTCTGCACACGTGGAGACTCCTCCATGTGTGCAGGAAAATCTCCCTGCCCCCCCCCCCAGTGCAGATTTAGATATCTGCACGGAGGGGGCCACTTCAGAATTAGCTATATAGATTTATTAAATTTCACAGTGGCAATACATTAATCCCTAATTTGTACTGCAAGTATATGTCCTGTATGTATGCATATGTATCCTGAGAACTGTGTAGCTTGAATTAAATTTGCCATATTAAGTTACCCAAAATGCAAAACTAAAATTGACAGTGCCATCCTATGCAGAGTTACACCTAAGCCTATTGACTTCAGTGACAGGTTAGATGGATGTAGTTCTGTTTAGGAATGCACTAGAAAATTCCTAATTTTCTACTATTCCCACACCACACAGAATTTCTTCTTTCTTGTTTCTGCTCCCATTTACTAGCAATTTGAAGTTATAGCTAATGGCATCCCTAAGCAGAGTTATACCCTTCTAAGCTCATTGACTTCAATGGATTTAGGAGGGTATAATTCTGTTTAAGACTGCATGTAAAGTGTGGATTTAGAAGGATAATGAAATAGATTTATCAGGCTGGAACTGGGAACCACTCAAGAGTCTACTAATGCAATTATTGTCATAGGAATAATTTCGAAACACATCTACCCCCTTAAGATTATGGATGGACCAAATTTGCACTCATTTTGGGACCAGTCCTAGGCAGGTCTACTCAGAAGTAGGTCCCATTGTATTGAGACTTATTCCCAGGAACTAGTTGTTGATAGTAGTCTATATTTATCAACAGAACTTTGTCTGCCAGACAGTAGATTGTCACAACTGATCTGTATGTGTTCTATTAAATCTATTTGTGCTGAATATAAGTATAGTTCTGAGCATCAACAAATTGTATTTGACCTTGCATGTTTCCTGTAAATTGACTGAGGAGGATTAGTACAGTGACAGAATTTTTTAAATAAATGGCCTTATGCACTTTAAAAACATGAAGTCTTTTCAGGCCGCAGCAAGTAAATATGATTGTTACAAGAAATGAAATACCTTATGTGGCAAGCAGAATATAAAAATGGTATTGTTTGCAACATGCAAAAAGCTTTCATAGTCTCAGGGGCCAGTAGTTACATGTTTGACGACTCAAAGCATCAGTTGCAGGCAGCAGACAATAAGTCAAGAAGATGATGCTTTAAAAAAAAGACTATTTCATGAGATGAGCATATTATCACTAGATTTACTTAACTCGGCTTGAGATATTAAGTCTTTGCACTCAGGGATATGAAAGGCATTTTGTGACAAGTCTTGTCAGGCACAGTTTTCCATTGAACGAAGAAGTCAGAGGAGTATAATTCAAAAGTTCTGCATTTATCTGCATTGTGAAAGCATTTTTAATTGAGACTCTATGCCACCATGTGTTTTAGAATCACTTCATTGTATACAGATGTAGCAATTACATTCAATTGTGGGGTTGTGTGGCTCTTCTTTAAGTCACATTTGTATGACTTGAATTTTGATAAGCTGCTGAACTGATCATTCACTGAAACAGTATGTTGTCTGTTAAGGAAATGTCAGGGTATGTTAACTGTTAAGGAAATGTCAGGGTTCAGAAATGCAAAACCTTGGTTCATTTAAGAAGAAAATCAGTGATGTCTTTTCACTTGCCCAGTTCCCTTTATTCCATTCCACCTTGCCTCACCCATGTTCATTTACTTGATTGCTGTTATATTATATTGTTCTTTTATTAAATTAGTTAGCTATCTACTAGTTATTTTATCACTAGACCTTGTAATCTCTCTCATCACTTTGCCCTTCCACGAGCAGCCCAGTAACATGGTTTTATTATCATACTACCTGTAATTAGAAGGCAGTCAGGAGAACAATTAATTGCAGAGGCCCTTGGCCCTAGCTGGTACTCTAGCAGACAAAAAGAAGATTCAGCCCTGATAGTGTAAGCTGGGTCCCCTGTGTGCTCAGTCTTGAAGATGGCTGTGGTAACAAGCAGAATGTGCAGGGGTTCTTTTCTGTAAACCCTCATTACAACAGTGATACTACTAAAACTGTCAAGCATTTATTGAATAAAAGTAGCGGTGGGGTGAGTTTGGAGGTAACAATGAGGAATAGGTTTTCCAACTTTTCTGTAGTGGAGCTTCTATGCCCTTGAAAGCAACATTAAAGACAGCATAGTAATACAAGCAGCTTTTGCTATCACTGCATGCCCCTGCTGGGTATGACTGCATTACTGTATGTCAAGCAACTTTCTAAGTTGTAGGAACCCCATTAGAACAAAAAAAGATGAGGACACATAATATTGGCCACTGCTGTTACTGCTGGAAGCCTTTTGGGTGGTCGACATGGGTGGTGATAGAGAGTATCCCTTGATTCTGTGAATGTGTAATGAACACATTACATATGGGGACAAGATGAACACAGGAAACGTCACTGCAGGGAACTGAAATAATGTCCATATACACTTCATGCTTATTCTACATCTGTCTGTTACCCTGCAAGGATGGCGGTGGGACATTAGCTACATTTGGGACCTTGTGGCCAGTAGCACGCTTATCTGGTATACTCTTTTTGTAGAACATTGCTATTGCTGCGGAGTAAGCTTGTTAAGCCAATGCATAGATTTACTTGCCAGAAGTGGGAATAACTGTAGATACAGGCACCTGGTTTACACCCATTGGGGTGGGGGGTATGGTGGAAGAAATAGACTAGGTCCTGCAGAGTGATATGGTCCAATGTGGCATATCTTGAGATATATAATATTATTCCCTTTCTGGGGCTTATATACTTGATACAGCACTGTGATCAGCTACAGAGTTAGTTGGTAAACTACTATCCATTCTGATGGGGGCAGGCGGTGAAGAGAGAAGCAGGGCTGCCAAGAGTTACAACTGGCCCCTAGACAAAGATCATGTCTGAGACTCCTCTTACACATTTAAAGAAATGGAACATTAAGAAGATAAAAGAGAGAGATTAAAGGGGTGCACAAATTAAGGAAAGTTAAATAAGATCCACTGAATTCAGTGAGATACAACTGTTTCATTGCTCTCCCACTCAGCATGACAAATGACGGGGGGGGGCACTACTGTTATACAGACACATGGAGGAGAGGACCATAGTAACTAAAGGGAGCCTCTATATTCAAATGCAGCAAACTTCTGGATACTGGTGCTGGGAGGCAGCAGCAGGGGAGGGCCATAGCCTTTATGCCCTGTTTGCCCTTCAGGGCAACTGGTTGGCCACTGTGTGAAACAGGATGCTGGGCTAGGTGGACTATTGGTTCAGTCCAGTAAGGCTCTTCTTATGTTCTTATGTACAGTGAAGAAGAGAAGGAAGAAGCTCACCAAGGAAAACTAAAAACCCCTCCAGAAATGCAGATTAACCCTTCACTAAACTGGCAAGCATAGCAAGTGGTATCTTGCAGCAGGAGAGCACTTGCTATGAATTCCAGTCAATCAAAGCATTAAAACAAACAATTTGGGTTTCCTACAGAGGCTTCTAATTTTTGCTGAAGTCCTGAGAGTTAACCTGTTGGCTCAGACCAACAGATATTGTGTTGGCTAGTTTTCTCCAGAGAGCAAATAGAGAGCTCTCGGAAGAAGTGGGATTAGTTGTTTTGGGAATTCCATCTATCAGCAGTTATTTTAACTTTATGCTGCCTATGGAAGTCAGCCTTAGCCCTAGTGAAGTTTAGGCTTTGGATTGTTGGTCATTGCTTGAATTCTCCCATAATGTGGCCACCAATGGTGTTTCCACTAAGCTGAGTTATGGTGAGCTAGCTCATAGTTTTTTAGCTTCCAGCTCACAGATTTTTGTCTTAGCTCAGGAAAGATTGCTCTAGAGCAAACAAATTTATGCAGCAGCCAAATCACTTGCTCACAACTTTAATGCCAGTAGCTCACAAAGTAAAAATTTTGCTCACAAGACTTCACAGCTTAGAGGGAGCATTGGCCACCACCCCTCCTATTTCTTCTCTGTTGTACCATCATAGTTATGGCATCACAACATTTACAAGGATTTAGGCTTCTGTACCACCATAACCAGAGTTTAAACTGGCATAAGATATCTAGTTGCAATCCTTTCCTCATTCAGCCATTGTAAATTAAGATAGGACTGCACTGTTAAATAGAAAAGTAACATGGAAGTGTGAGAGGTATAACAATTCTGGGATCCAAGATTTCAGTTCAATCCATTATTATTGTCCCGTCCCGGGCCGTTTGCCGACGACCGCTACCCCCGCGGGACCCATCTCCCCGGGGGGAACCGGCTGAAAGGCCCCCAGAGCTCCCCCCGATCCCCCACGCTCCTCGGGAGTGGCCCAGCTGGCCCTCGTGGTCCGGGCGAAGGCCAGCAACCCACCGCGAGACAGCCCCAAGCCCCGACGGGCCGCGCACGCACTGGGAACCGTTCCCTGCACACCTACCAGGCCCGCGTCCGCGGGACGTTGCTGGCAGCAGCGGCGGAGGCCGGACCCCGCCACTCGGAAGAAGGGGCAAAGCGCGAGCTGAGGAGCGAAGCTCCGCCGGCCCGGAGGGGAGAGGCGCCCGGAACGCTGGACGGGAGGAGAGAGAGGCGTCGGCCGACGTAGGATCCCTCGGCAGCACTCCGCAGAGGCATAGCTCAGGGCCGGAAGCGCCTCAGGCGTCTCTACTGTTATAGGGGGCGGGGCTTGGTGGAGGGAGGTGCGGCACGGGGAGAGGCAAATAAAAGGAGGCGCATAGTGTCCGGCCGGGGAGGAGAAGCCGGGAGGCAAACACAAGGAGGCGAGAGAGATGGAGACAGGCAGAACCCAGAGAGAGAGGTGCTCGAGAGCCTGCAAGAGAGCGTTGCCCCCGGTGACGGGAGGGTGGGCAAGGGTGTTGTCAACCCTCACATCCATCTATCTGAGGCCGTGACCGCACCCCTTTCACCCCAGCCGGGCCGCACGTTCCTCTGCGCCCTCCAGAACCACGGCAATGGGGCGCGACCCCCAGGAGGCGGTCAAGGGGCGTAACAATGATTTATATTTAATGTGACAGTTAACTTCCTAGATGCTAAGGCAGACAAGAAAAAAGGCCATTTTAGAAATGGGAGCGACTGTAAAAACAAACTTTAAAATCATCTCTGTCTGTCTGTATGTTTTTACACAGTAGCTTCTTTCCACTGCTAAAAAGTCCTTTGCTCTCATTTCAGATTTGCCTGCTGCTAATCTTTGTAAATCTGAAGTAGCTTCTGTTTTGTATTACATATATAAAACAAAACCATTATTCAGATATGTTTATGGAAAGTGTAAGTGTAGAAGTCTCTTTAAGAAAAATAAGAAAAAAATTCAATCCAGAAAGTGATGAATATTATTCAGTAAGTGTGGTGGAGAAGTTTGTGCATGTAGTGCATAATATGCTGTCAAAAATAGCATCAAGTCAAAATAATGTTGAGGCTTGCCGGGTGCTACTTATTAATACGTTAGAAATATATAATTCTGTCTGAAGTTTTCAACTTATTTGATTGCCATATTAGATAGCAGCATTAGTAAGTGAACATGTCACAGAAAATTAATGACCTACATCCCTATCCTTACACAATGTGCTGTAGCAAGACCAGTTGGGATTTATCCATTAGTGTTGTGAGAATTGGATTATCTACAAGTTCAAGCAACTTGATATATAAAATAGAGACATGGACTTTCAGTGTTTAAAAAAGATCAAAACATAGAGCATTACTTTTACAAAGAACAAGAATCATTTGTAATGCTCATTTATTCTCTAAAAATAAACTAATTAAACCAGTTAATTTGATAAAAGGAATAAAAAACTAGCAGATGAAAGAACATGCAAGAAGAACTTCGAATTGAAACTCATAGATTAAAAGGAGTACCACAAAAAAGTTCACCTGCATACACCCTATTGAAATTACCATTAAAATTAATTACCCTAATTAATTCTGTGTTAAGGCATATTTGTATCTGACAGACATCTGTGCTTAGTTTAGCAATATGTGTGTCATGTGCCTTGATATACATTTAAATTATCATGTTCAGTTGCTCATTATGTACCTTGAAGGGCTGAAATTTAGTAGCAGCACTTTCAGTGTATATTTTCATAATGAAGTGTTGAAATATGTAAGGTCTATCATGTATAGATAAAGAATATGACAAGAACATCCTGCAGGGGGCAACTAGTTAGGATAGTGAGATTAGAGACTTCCTGATATTTTCAAATACTCCTGATTGGCTTGGTTAAGTTCTTACTGTGCTCCTGCTGAGGTCTGTTCGATACTGGCTCTCCTTCTGGTTAGTTGGACAGTTAGACTTTTCTTACTCTCTCCTCTTTCTTAGAAAGTTTGTTCTCTTCTTAATAAACTAAATTTATTCTTTAAACAATTTGTGCACCATTTTACTGCATAGCTGTACTCTGCCAACAAGAAGTACACAGATAGTTAAATTTAGTTGGTTTTGAGCAACAGTAATCTGAATGACACCATCAGAATTTCCAGGGTTAATATATTCCATCTCTTGGCCTATAATAGGTAATAATATGGCACAAGCATGACGGCAATCATGAAAAATAAATATATCATTTAGTGGCCACAGTTCAGTGAATATGGTGGCTGTGTAGCCAAAAGTAACTGCAAAGGGATTCATTTGAAATGGGGGGGGGGGGGGGGCAGCATGGTAGCTGGAGGCAAAGCATTCTATTTCCCATTGTAATGTAGTTCCTAAGGCATGGATTAATAGATAGGATTGGTAATCATTAAAATTATGTTTTAATAGATTTTGATTCTTTACAAGGCTTTATTATACTTCTTTTTCTTAACACAAAATAAAGCTAGTTGATTCTCATAGTTACTGATATTCTTACTGAAGTTACGACATTTATTTTTTTTCTGCAGTAGTTCTGAATATGTGTTTGGCAAAACTCAACAGCTACTCAGTTTGGTTATCTAATTTAGACACAAGATTTTAACTGGATGGAAGGAAGGTTGACACTATTCTTGTTTTAGTTGCTGTATAATAATTAGTGCTTGAATTTCATAACTTTTTTTTGTATAAGTTCTACTTTCATCAGTGAAGATCAATGTATCCTCAACTGCACCAAGGTAACTAATCCTTTCTTCTTTCATCCCAATGCTAACACCTCTATGCATCTTCTAATGTCTGGCTCGCAGGATGATGAGGAGGGTATATGGGCATAGCCGGTTCCTATAAACCAAAGTTCCAGTTTTGTTTTGAGGGGTGAGATACAATTTTTTATTCTTTACTTAGATTCACTTTGATATTTGAATTTTAAATTGCATTGGTAGGCATATGTCATGAAAATGTAAAATAAATGTTTTCTTCTGAAGTGACAGGATGAAAATCATTCTGGATAATAATTGTTGGACGTGGTTATGGATGACAATATGCATAGTTTTTGTTTCTTTATTAATATTAATACTTTTTTTTACAAATACTAAAATGGAAGAACTCAGTCTTTTCTCTCTTAATATGTTACATTCATTACATGCAGTCGCCTAGTTCCTTTGCCTTTGATCAGAGTACACCAGGACCGATGGTGAATGAATTACACATGTCTGTGCTTATCTTGGTGTAATTTATTTATTTATTTTAAGTTCTGATTTCAAATTGTTTTAATGCTGTATTTGTGTGTTGGTTTTAATGGCTTTAATGTGAGGTTTTAATTTGTATGTTTTAATTTATTAACCTCCTTGGTGGCCCTATGAGGGCAGAAGGAGTAAAAATCTTGTTCAATAAAAATAAATAAATTTATGGTATTTCATTGGTAAACACCAGCTGTAAATAAGTGTGATGCCAAAAGCAAAGGAAGAACTGTCATAGCGGTCCTATCATGATCTGAAATATAATCAGGTAGATTTAATGTTACAAAATATCCCCAAACCTGAAATCTTGTTATATATTTAATACAATTGCCGTTGTGTGTCACCTACTCTATAACATCTTGCATGCTGTAGCTTGAATCAGCATTTCTCTGGAGAAGTGCCATATAATTTCTCTAAACAAATGGCTAAATAAAATAAATAGTACATGGATCACAGCTACAGGCATTGGAGAGGAGCCTTATTTACTCAAAGACAAATGTATACTGTTGCAGGATTTTAAAATGATCCTATATGTGTTTGAAGGTAATGTTACATGAATGATAATGCAACCTGCAAAATTCATTTGGGCAAACGTTTGTGAACTGCTGCCATAAGTAACTGCAAAACCCACTAGAAAAAAAATTATTTTTTTCCTATCCTGAAAATGAACGTCCATGGAATATGGCCACTGATTCTCATTTCCTTCACTTTTCCTGAATGTTTTTCCATATGCATATTTTATTCAACACCATGCTGAACTGCAGGTTTTTATAATTTTACTGATACCTAACCAGCTATTCTGACATTTGTTTCACTCACAGTTGTGTGACATAACAAGTACAATATCACAAGGATGAACATGGCTTAGCTTGAAAGGGTCAAATATATCAAGAAAACCTGCTGTTTGGTGTGAAAGAAATAGCAAGATATGCATGGTTTGTTATGAGAAAATGAACTATTACGAGGGAAGTATACACTGCTTATTCATGTAAACATGAGTCGATTTTTTTGTATAAAAGCATGATTGTTTCTGAAATAGCCACCAGAATTTCTAGATAAGGATCTGGAAAACACAATATTGGAGCCAAATTTTCAGTTTGCAGATTTCACAAGAAGTTGAATACTTGCATCCACTCACTCACAAGTTTGCATATTGCTAACAATTTGCGTTTTGCATCAGTCAGAAAAAGATATAACTAAATTTTTGTTTCGTATGTGTGCATTATAATCCCTCTCTAACCTTCTATTCTTTCCTTCTGATCCCAGTTCCCCCTGCCCTTTACCTTCTTCTATATTAACAGAGGCATTTGCAGAACACTGACTTCTGTAGCCAGAGCAGGGAGAAAGGAGTTCAAAAGCTCTTTACTAATGACAGGTGACTGTACTCTATGGGCTCACACTGGAATTGTGCTTGGAAAAACTAAGCAGGCGTTTCCTGCCTTGCTTCCTCTTCTCTTTTCCTTCTTCTCCTGTCCTCCTTCCCATTCCTTCCTCCTGTTGTTGCAATGGCAGCTGCTGGTGATGGCAGCAGCTTGGAATATATTCTGTCTTTCTGTTCTTGCATCCTGACCTCCTCACTTCCTTTCACCTCCTTTCACCTTAGACACTTGGAAAATATAGTCCACTGACATACTGAAGACGTGCAGAGAGAGAGAGAGAGGCCGAGGACAGACTGGCAATCTAAAGCGGGGCAGGCACGGTTCGCAAACGGAAGAAAGGAGCACGTTCAGACATGCGCATCTGTCCGTCGGCTCCGTTGCGTACTTACCCGTCTCCCAGTCGCTTTCCTTTCGCTTTAACAGGACACCGGTTTTACCCGGTGTTCAGGGGCCTTCCTCCGCATGCCTCCCGCTTCCAAACAGTGTGAAACATGCAAAACACATCAACGGAAAACAAAAAAAAAGCAGTGGCACGCGCAAGCCGCGCGCGCTGGCTACGCAGCAGTCTGAACGCTCCGTGGCAGTCTGAACGCTCCGTATTGCCGCTGATCCGCATTGCTCTGGCCAGTGTGAACGGCCAGCTCCGTGGGGTTTTCCCCCCGCTCCAGTTCCCTCCGCTTTGCCTCCACTTTAGATTGGCAGTCTGTCCTCGGCCAGAGACAGAGACTGTTCTTGTCCAGTGCCCAGATGCCGGACATAGCAGCAGCCTCTGCTTTCATGGGGTGAGAAGGGGAGAGGGAGAAAGGAGTTTGTCTCTGGCTCAGTTATACAGTCTGAACAAGAGAAGAACCTGGCGCTTGAAAACATTCCTTGTACTGAAGGTTGAATGCTGGGCTTGAAGCTCATATTCTGAGCCTAGAGGCAATGAGCTTCTGTGACACGTCTACTCTTTCCCTTAGTCTGACTACAATAGGAATGGGTCGGTGAGGAGATCCAGTGTTTACAGGCTTTTCAGCTGTTGTGCTGTTCAGAAATGGCATGTGTTAAATTAATTGCAGTTCAAGGCCTCTTCATGATAAGTGAACATTGTGGATTTTTTCCACACTGATGAGGTTGCTGTGAGAGAAGAAGGTGTTAAAGCTACAGATGGACATGTTTTTCATGACAGGATACTCAGGAACAGTACATTAAACACTCCAGTGGTGTGAATTTAACAGTATCTCTATCAATCAGTACCAGATCAATCAACCCTTGACATTCCTCAACCCTTGAGGAAGTTGACAGACTGCTCTTGACTGTTCACCCAACCACATGCTTCCTTGATCCGTGCCCGTCCTGGCTTATAAGATCGGGCCACGAGGGGTTACGAGGTACTGCCCGGGAAATAATTAACACCTCCCTTGCTGAAGGGAAATTCCCGGAGGCTCTCAAGGAAGCGATGGTCCGCCCACTCCTAAAAAAGGTACATCTGGACCCGGCAGAATTGGCAGATTATAGGCCAGTGTCCAATTTGCCCTATTTGGGCAAATTAATAGAGAGGGCGGTGGCGTTACAGTTACAGAGGTATCTGGATGATGCTTCGGTTCTTGACCCCTTTCAGTCCGGTTTTCGCCCGGGTTACGGGACGGAGACCACATTGGTCGCTCTAACGGATGACCTCCGACGACATCTGGATCAGGGCGGTGGGGCGGTATTGCTGTTGCTCGACTTGTCGGCAGCGTTCGACACAGTGGACCACCGGCTGCTGTCCCGCCGCCTTGCCGACGTGGGAATAGGAGGGCGGGCCTTGCAGTGGCTCGTCTCATTTCTCCAGGGTCGGGGACAAAGGGTGGTGCTAGGGGAGCAGCAATCCTTGAGGCACCCGCTTGAGTGCGGTGTGCCCCAGGGGGCAGTGCTCTCCCCGATGTTGTTTAATATCTATATGCGCCCCCTTGCCCAGATTGTCCGGAGGTTTGGGCTGGGATGTCATCAGTATGCGGATGACACCCAGCTCTATCTGATGTTGGGCGGCCAGTCGGACTCCGGCCCAGACGATCTTGACCGGGCATTGCACGCTGTGGCTGACTGGCTCAGGTCTAGCAGGTTGAAATTGAACCTGGCGAAGACGGAGGTCCTGTGCCTGGGTCATTATGGTCCGGAGTGGGGGGTCCCGCTCCCGAGCTTCGACGGGGCGCCGTTGGTGCCTGCGCCGAGGGCGAGGAGTCTGGGAGTGCTCCTGGAGCCTTCATTGTCAATGGAGGCCCAGGTAGCAGCCACTGCCAAGTCAGCCTTCTACCATCTACGGCTGGCGAGGCAGTTGGTTCCTTACCTTGACCGGGATGACCTTGCCACAGTTATCCATGCGACGGTCACCTCGAGGTTGGACTACTGCAACGCTCTCTACATGGGGCTGCCTTTGGTGCAAATCCGGAAGCTGCAGCTGGTGCAGAATGCCGCGGCCAGGCTGCTGATGGGACTCGCAAAGCGGGATCACATCGGGCCTGTGCTGGCAGCGCTGCACTGGCTGCCTATAGCATACCGAGTTCGCTTCAAAGTGCTGGTTCTTACCTATAAAGCCCTATATGGCCAGGGTCCAACATACCTTAGGGACCGCCTTTCTCCGTATCAACCCCAGAGAGCACTACGGTCAGGGTCGGAACACAGATTATGTGTGCCCGGCCCCAGAGACGCCAGGCTGGCCAGAACTAGGACCAGGGCTTTCTCGGTGGCGGCTCCTGTCTGGTGGAATGAGCTCCCAGAGAAGATCAAGGCCCTTTGGGACCTGATGCAGTTCCGCAGGGCCTGCAAGACGGAGCTCTTCCGCCAGGCTTATCAATAGGAGCCGCTGCCGATGATATTGGGGATACCATCCGGCAATGTAACCATCATGCTGTACCCTGGTCCAACACGACCTCGGCCATGGCCGAGGGGGTGGAGCCCAAACCTGCCACATGGTTGCCATCCGACGCTGTATATGGAAGCTTTTATGAATATTTATATGTTTTAATGATATTTATTATAATGTTTTAATTGATTTTATAGGTTATTGTAACAATTAGGCCACAGGCCCATGTAAGCCGCCCTGAGCCCGCTTGCGGGGAGGGTGGGATATAAATGTGAAAAATAAATAAATAAATAAATAAATTTATATAATTTTATATTCTATTTAAATTGAAATGGTATATTCCATAAACTGTATGATATGTTATAGTAACTGAGACTCTCAAACTGGGATAATCCAGTGTACGGTTAAAGATGCTTACGTGTCACTGAAACCAGTGTAGACTATGAGCATGCTTAACTGCTTCTGTATGGTTGCAGAGTGTACCAGCACTTGTCACATGTTCTATGATTGCTGCTAACTCTGAATTTTCACATTTCTGCTGACAAGAAATGTATTTTAAAAGAACTACCCTTTATTCATGCCATATGACTCTCCAGTACATGTTTGTTTTTTATATATTATTTTGAGCGCTTACAAAGTTGTCCTTAGTTAAGAATCCATACTATTGTGGTTTGCAAGCAATGCAGTTTTCAACTTTTACCAGATACTGTGTGTGCGTATTCACATGTGCATGAGTATACTATACACAGTAAGGATTTTGTTTACTTTCCAGGTGCAAGAGCATGTAGGAAAAACAGTCAATAGACTTCGATTGCTTCAGTTGCCAGTTCAATTTACACCACATTTGTTTTATTCTAGAAACCTATTAAATATCATTTGTTGTCTTTACCGCTAAGCCAACAAGAGAGGAGGAGGACTACAAAATTCAAAGTGGCAGCTTTTTCTTTCCCAGTTGTTTTTGAAACATAGACATAGATTTATTTATTTGTGTGACAGAGTGCTGGGCTGGATAGGCAATTGGCCATTGGCCTGATCCAACATTGGCGTCTCTTATGTTCTTATGAACATCCAGTCCAACACTCTGTCACACAGTGGCCAAAAAGACCAGGTGCCATCAGGAGGTCCATCAGTGGAGGTGGGGCACTAGAAGCTTTATCACTGTTTCCCCCCACACAAAGCACCAAGAATACAGAACATCACTTGCCCCAGACTGAGAGTTCCTATCTGTACCTTGTGGCTAATAGCCACTGATGGACCTCTGCTCCATATGTTTATCCAATTCCCTCTTGAAGCCATCCATGCTTGTAGCCACCGCCACCTCCTGTGGCAGTGAATTCCATGCGTTAGTCACTCTTTGGGTGAAGAAGTACTGCCTTTTATCCATTCTAACCCACCTGCACAGCAATTTCATTGAGTGCCCACAAGTTCTTGTGTTGTGAGAAAGGGAGAAAAGTACTTCTTTCTCTATCTGCTCTATCCAATGCATAATTTTGTAAATCTCTATCATGTCACCCCTCAGTCGTCATTTCTCCAAGCTAAAGAGCCCCAAGCGCTTTAACCTTTCTTCATAGGGAAAGTGTTCCAACCTTTTTATCATTCTAGTTGTGCTTTTCTGCACTTTCTCCAATGCTATAATCAGGGGTCCTTTCGTAGAAAAAGAGGTGCAGGAGCTCATTAGCATAACTCATTAGCATATGCCACGTCCCCTGACATCACTGGAAGTGTGTCAGAAAGGGAATGTCAGTTTCAGCCCCATTATACCCTATGGGCCACTGAAATCAATGGCAAAAACTGGTACTTTTTTCCCACCATAGAGAACAATGGAAGGAATGGGGGCAACCCGTTTGGAGGCCCATAGAATTGGACACCCTGGTCCAATCTTCTTGAAACTTGGTGGGCATTTGAGGGAGAGGTCCCAGAAGCTACCCTGCAAGTTTGGAGCCTCTGTTTCCTATTAATTAGCTAGTTTTTGATCCACAAGATGACTTGTCCTTTTATCCCATGATTATTAAGCTTACATAGGAACCTTTGATGAGGAACTTTATCAAAAGCTTTCTGGAAGTGTAATGTAGTATGTTCTGTGTAACAACCGGCCTGCCATGTGCTCCCAGGTAATGGTGCCCACTGCATGGCCAGAGCACATGGTCAGGAAGAGGGGAGCTTGAATCTGGAGGAACAATAGACGTCCAGATTCAAAGCCTCCACCAATGTGGGACCTAGGTTCTCCCTGGGGAGCCAATGTGGCCAAAGGCTCCTCCAGGGAACCTATGACAAACATGCTCATATGTTAAGCCCCTATCAGGTCTTTTGGGTGTGGACAGAGGTGTGGCTCCAGCCAGCATATAATGAGGGCCCTGGAAGCATGCTTGATCTGACCATCTACTGGACATGCTGAATCACTCAATAAAGGCTTCATGATTTCACCGTTCCTGGTCTCCCAAGTCCAGTACTCTTCAGGAAGTCAAGGTAAACAACATCTATTGGGTCCCCCTTGTCCACATGTTTGCTCACTCCCTCAAAGAACACTAACAGTTTAGTGAGACAAGATCTTCCCTTACAGAACCCATGCTGAGTCAGTTCAGTTACCTTTATTGGCATTAACATAGAAAAAATACACAAATAGATAAAACATACGAACTTTGATCACCCAGAAAAAACCATTCTAGAACATGCTGAGTCTGCCTCAATAGTTTTTGTTCATCAGTGTCCCTACTAAGTATTTCCTTAATAACAGTTTCCACCAACTTCCCCGGTATTGACATCAGACTGACTGGCTTGTAATTTCTCAGATCTCCTCTGGAACCATTTTTAAAGATGGGAGTGCCATTAGCTACCTCCAGTCCTCAGGAATGGAGGCAGATTTTAATGAAAGATTACATATTTTTGTCAGGAGATCCACAAGTTTACGTTTGAGTTCTTTCAGAACTCCTGAATGTATGACATCTGGGCCTGGTGATTTGTCAGTTTTTAAGTTGTCTATCAGTCGTAGGACCTCCTCTCTCGTAACCTCAATCTGACTCAGGTCTTTCAACACCCCTCCCAAAATCAGCGGTTCTAGAGTGGGCAAGTACTTCTCATCTTCCACAGTGAAGACAGAGGCAAAAAAGGCATTCAGCTTCTCAGCCATTTCCCTATCATCCTTCAGTACTCTTTTTACCCCTTGGTCATCTAAGGGCCCACTGCCTCCCTGGCTGGTTTCCTGCTTCTAATGTATTTGAAAAAAGTTTTATTGTTGGTCTTTATGTTTTTTGCAGTATGCTCCTCATAATCCTTTTTTGCCAGCCTGATCACAGATTGCATTTTATTTGCCACAGCCTGTGATTCCTTTTATCAGCTTCACTGAGACTAGTTTTCCATTGCTTAAAGAAATCCTTCTTACCTTTTACAGCTTCCGTTACTTTGTTTGTTAACCATGCAGGCCTTTTTCTTTAGCTATTTGTGCCTCTCCCAACGTGCGTTATATATTTTATCTGAGCTTTTAGGATTGTAGTTTTAAATAGTCTCCAAGCTTCCCCATGGTTTTGACCCTTTCTACTTTTCCTTTCAGTTTCCTCCTCACATACTTCCACATTTGTCTCCACAAATCAGCCCTTAAAGCACAAGTCTTGTTAGATGATCAGGAAAAAAAGATATATTACAAGTTAATAAGTGTCTGCTGCTGCCCTTTAACAAACACTGGGATGACCGCCTTTCCCCATATCAGCCCCAGAGGTTACTGAGGTCAGGCATACAGAATCGCCTGACTTGCCCCGGTCCAAAAGAAGCCCGTTTGACTTGCACCAGGGCCAGGGCTTTCTTGGTGGCGGCTCCTTACTGGTGGAATGAGCTCCCGGATGACATCAGGGCCCTTCGGGATTTATTGCAATTCCGCAGGGCCTGTAAGACGGAGCTCTTCCGCCAGGCTTTCAAATAGGAGCCGCCATCGGATGGAGAACTGGTTTTAACATCGCCCTGGTCCTGGGGGGAGTACCCCCGCCGCCTTCGCTTACCGGGAAACTCGGATGTCGCCATCTTCGGAAATTTTATGGGAACTTTATTTTGTATTTTGTATTTGTATTTTAATGTTTTTATATTGTAAACCTATAAGGTACTGGAATTTGTTAGCCGCCTTGAGTCGGTCCCCCTGGCTAGGTGGGATATAAATGGAACAAACAAACAAATAAATAAATAAATAAGATCCATGTGTAGATTTCCAGTGACCGTCTGTTTTGGCTCTTATGCAAATAAGTAATTTTAACAGCAGAAGTTTTGGAGAGGAACAGTGTTCCATATGTTAAATTCCTTAAATAATAAAGTTGGTGGAAAGTGCCATCAAGTCACAGCTAACATATGGTGACACCTGTAGGGATTTCAAGGCAAGAGACATTCAGAGGTGGTTTGCCATTGCCTGCCTCCACATCATGACTCTGGCATTCCTTGGAGGTCTCCCATCCAAATACTAACCAGGGCCACCCCTGTTTCGTTTCTGAGATCTGATGAGATCAGGCTATCTTGGGTTCTCCAGGTCAGGGCTGACATAAAATTAGACTCATTCTGTTTGAATATACAAAGTAAAAACCCCACAACTGTTGTCTATAAGGTGTTATAAGGAAGGATGTCCGCTTTCCATAGGTCCTCCAAAAAACTGCAAAGGGATTTTTTTTTAAAGATTGATAATTTTTTTTGAAAAAAATAGCTGATACCTCCATCATAAAATGCTCGTGAAGCTCTTCCCATCCCCAGTTTCAAAGGAAGTTCACTATGTAGTATAGGGGACTGCTGGTCAAACTTTTTCTTGAGCTCCTGGAAGTAGTCCAATGGTTCTTTTGAAGCATGCCCTTTCCTTCTCAGCCAAGAACATAAACATGAGAGAGACTATTTGTGCCTTTCAGGATTTCCAGGAGGCCATCACAACAAAGGACCTGTTTGCATTTTTCCCCCTTGAAGCCATTGGTAATTTTCCTTTCCTCATGCGGGAATTACTTTCTTGCATCTCTTCCTTGTGATACTAGTGTTAAATACTGGGTTCCATGGACAAGCAGACCCCAAGTCTGGTGATAGCTTTATTTGTGATTCAATAAGAACAAGACTGAAACTGAGGGTAACAGCCCTGTTTAAATAGCATGCAAAACCCACACCCAAACACACCCAACTCCTAATGATAGGCTATTTATATAACATTAGTTTCTCATAAGTCACTTCCAGAGTCCTGGTGGGCTATTGTTCTAGAGCTCCAAGCTCAGCCAGTCTCTGGTAGATAGTCCTGGAATGTTCCAGCCCTAATACATAACAACTAGGAAGGCCTGAGATATCTGCCCAAGTTTAGGACCAAATGATGAATGACATGCAGTTGGATGAAACTTTACCCTGATCTTAAAAAAAAAAAAAAGCAGCAAGAAGCTGCAACTTTAACTGGAAGAGTAGGAATTGGGAAAGACAGGCTTATCCTTTTCATCCTGTGCATTTTCCCCCATTCCAGAATCACACACCACACGCAGCTAGTTTTTTCCCTATAGATTTAACCTGCTCCCTGTCTTGAGTTATTAAAAATCAAGCCTGCTTGTGTTTACAAGTCCTGCCACTTCATTGGTGTTCCTCCATCCTGGCTTTGCTGGGAACTGTCTGACATTCTGTAGATTTTTTAAATCAATGAACTTAGCAGCAAACATCTTCAGCAGGTGAATATACCATATTTGAAGTTGTAACAAATGTGTGAGCTGAGGCTTGGATATCTTCAGCTTGTCCGCTGTTGCACAGCAGCTGTTTTGTTTCAATTTGATGTCTTTCTGCCTTGCAAGCTGCTTTTGCATCTGAGCCATAGGTGAAACTGCTTCTCCCCCAGGCTCATGGATGTTTCAGTCAAGTAATGGAATGATGTCAGGAGAGTATTTCAAATTCCATAAGGCAGTGAAAAAATGTGCATGCACAAAATAACTTCAATGATAAGACAGATTTCAACAAACAGCAGGGCTGGCCCATCCATTGGTGCATGTAAGATGCCAAAAGTGAAGGGGTGCCCAAATGATCCTTGTTGCTACCCTAGCCATCTGTGGCATTTAGGATTGCCAGCTCTGGGTTGGGAATTATACTTGGAGATTTGGGGGCTGAAGCCTGAGGAGAGTGAGGTTTGGGGAGTGGAGGGACTTCAGCGGGATATAGTGCCATACAGTCCATCTTTTAAAGCAGGCATTTTCTCCAGGTAAACTGATCTTTGTCTCTTGAAGATCAGTTGTAATCCCAGGAGATCTGCAGCCAGCACCTGGAGGTTGGCAACCCTAGTGGCATTAGCTGGGCTTTTTTTGTAGAAAAAGCCCAGCAGGAATTCATTAATAGGCATAAAAGGCCACACCCAACAGCAGAAACTCATCAGCATATTAGGCCACACCCCTGACAGCGCAGCTCCCTCCCAGGATTGGCATCCCCAGGTGGCTTGCGAGGCGTATGGGGAACCCAAAGGAAGGAAGACAGTTTCTGGATCAGCTGTGGGGCGCTTGGGGAACCTGAGGAGGGGAGGCAGTTTAAACTGCCTTCCCTCCCTGGATCGGCTTGGCTTCCCCAGGTGCCCCACAGCTTGTGATGCACCTGGGGAACCCAAGGAGGGGGGAAGGCTGTAGGCGTGGCCAACTCAGAAGCCAGCCAGAACTCTGTTCCTGTGCGTTCCTGCCCCAAAATAGCCCTGGACATGAGGATAGACCATGGCAAGCAGCAGCCCTGGACCCCTACCTCAGCAGGCAGTCTATGGTGAGCCTGCTCTTCCCTTCTGCTGTCTGGAAGGGGGAGTGAGTCTGCTTCTCCATTGAATGTCCATCAATGAATGTGAACGTTCTTGTATTTTATTTTTTAAATTTTCACCTGGCTTTCCCAGCTAATCGTCTATGGTCTGTAACTTCTATATAAAAAGATAATATATATGAAAAGTTTTGAACATTTGGGGAAGGTGCTTAATACTACAGTTAATTGCAGAAGTAATTGTGTTTTAAATATCTGAAATATGCTTTTGATAGCTACTTTTTGTATTATAAGTTATTTGGTGACTATTTTCAGGTTAGGGAAAGGAATTTGCATATATAAAAAGCTAAGCTCAGTAATATGTATTCTGCTCTTTTATTTCCTTGTTTTGATGTGCAATAGTTTCCAGTAATGACTTGAATCTCAGGATATAGTGGAATTAACTGTTGCTCTCTTTTTCATTCACCTTGAACTCTGAGGTGATTGCATGTGTGAGAAAAAATGCTCCGTATAAATCCCTGCTATGAAAATCTTTGTGATTCCAAAGGGTGTTTCCTATTTACCATATATTGTTTGCTGCTGGCACAAATCAGAACAAAGGAAGGTTCTGATGAGGCAGGCAAATGCTCTTTCAGAAGTCACTGGTTTTGGTTCTAGACTAAACATTTAAGTTAATATTTTGAAAAAGCAATGCAAATGTGCAAAATGCAACCCACCACACCTTTAAATAGTGCGGCCTCTTGGACCTAGAAATGTTTTGTTTTGATTTGTAATGGAGACTTGAACCTTAATCCAGTTGGGGATGTGACCAGATTAAGTAGTAATTCACACCTCTTTAGTTTATCTATGTGCCCTACTTTCTAAGTCTGGGTAAAAAAATGGAATCGGTAGATTTTTAATTAGATTGATAAAACTGTTTTGGATAAAGTTGCCAGCCTGAAGGAGAGACTTACCAGGGGGAGGGGGACTCTCCTGTGATGTGGTAAATAAACAGAGGTTTGTCCTACAAATGCTAGTATTGTGTTGCTTCAAGGCAGATACAGAGAAGTTTTTATACTGAAATTCTGTACAAATTCTTGTTCGAATTCCAGGAGTTAAACACTTTTTAAAAAACTGAAATAAATTAGAATCATGGAGCTTTGAGTACCCGCATTATGGGGTATGCTAGAATCCAGTACTCTTATTTTATGTAAGGGGGGAAATGCCAAGTAAATTTGATATTTGCCTTTTTTTTTGGTTTTCTTTTGTTTTGTAGTAGCCTTTGATAGGAACTAATTATGAAGGATGAATGTCTAATCTTTCTCATGAGAATGTGAGTCAAGTTATTGATTAAGGAACTGTAGAAGAGAATACCCAGTTGTGCAACAAGTTTTGGCAGCACAGTCAACACTACTGGTTTGAGCTTGTTAGATGAAAAACCTTTATTTTGTGTTTTGAAATAATAAGGTAGAATGCTTGTAGAGTGGAAGGTGTACAGCTGACTGCCATGGATGAACAAAGCCACCTGGCTTTCAGACATTAGAATATGACACACTTGAAGTGTGCTGGCCTGAAATAGCAGTGCCCCTTTCCTTTCTCATTTATAAATACATCAGAGGAAGTTGAACAACTGGGAAAAAAGAAAATCAGATTTGCAATCGCAAATCTCATAGGCAATCAGATAGTAGTATACTCAGTTGGGACTAGACTGAGGGTCTGGGGGACTGTACTGACACTATCAAACCACAACAAGACTGTGCAGTTTCTGGAGATCAATCAGTCGACTAGCTCAATACCATCTTTGAGAATCTGTGGAAGATCCTGACTTTGATAATAGTGATACACTGAATAGTATATTAATTCTGAGCTGGCTCTCTGTACCTCATTTGTCTAGTGCTTGCTATGTCCTTGATCCAAAAGAACCTAGTTGTGCGCAAGTGTTTCCATGCTTGCTCTGGAGTATTTTCTTCTTCTTTTCTTGACTCTAACTCTTATGCTGTGTTACAGGCCATTCTTTAAGTTCATTTGAGTTTTCAGGAGATTTCATAACATGCAGGTCCTTGCAAAACATGTAATTCCACATTAGATTTGTGTAGTTCTGACATGAAATGTGGTCAGGTTTTAGGGTACCAGCACTGGTTTAGAAAATTCTTAAGAGATTTGGGGATCGAATTTAGGGAGGGTGGGATTTGAGGAGGGAAGGGAGTTCAGCAAGGATGTAGTACCATAGAATCCACACTCCAAGGCAGCCATTTCTCCAGGGAAATTTATCTCTGTAGTCTGGAGATCAGTTTTAATCCTATGTGACCTCCAGTCCCACTTGGAAGTTGACTACCCTAGCAGGTTTGAATAAAAATAGACAAATAAAAAATAATTCTTCAGCAACATGTTGCAACATACCATTTTTGTTGTCATTCTTGTGTTAGTGTAGCCCACAAAATGGTGACCTCTGGTTTCTGCTCACCTTATCGTCAGAGAATGGCTCTGGTTATTCAGTAATAAGGAGAGAAAATCACTTTGCAAGTATGTTTGGAGGCACTTTTTTGCCTGAGCAGTTCTATACTCATTTATTGATTTAGTGAACAAGAGGTAGGCTATGATCATTCACTGGGAGTACAAAAAGGATGTATACAAGGAAAGCAGCACACAGATGTGTTATAAGGGTCACACTGCACATGTAAATGATCAGTGCATGCTTGATATGCATATGCCTGCAGGACACCCCATCAAAATTCACCAGCTGTTCTAAATTGTCCTGAGGGACTCCGTGAAGCTTTTGGAGTGCTTGAGGGTCTGTGTTCAGAACTTCATTTTGAAAGAGTTACTTCACAGCGTGCTTTCGGAGTCCACCACATAGAGTCAAAAATATTACATTCCTAAAAGGATGCATGCAAAAAGATACCTATTCACCTGAAATAAAATCCTACTGATTCCAATAAGACTTACTCCCAAGTAAGCAACCATAGGGTTTCAGCCTTACAAACTTTTAATTTAAATGGCATGTCTTAAACCAATGAAAACCATCTACTTTCCGTAGATGCAATTTTGTAGCATCATGCTGGCCAGTAAGAATCTGATGAAATAAAATAAATTATTGTTTGAGTAACTTTTTATTAATTAAAAGCAAGATGTTCATAATTTTTTTCAGATCTGAAACTTTTATTTAGATCATGCCCTGTAAAAATACAGCCATATTAAAACTGGTATTTGTAGCATGCAAAGGACAAAACCAGAAAGTCTGAAAATGAGAACTGTTCAATTAAATTTTCTCATAAAGTATATGAATACCAGTTCTGCACTTAATTATGCAGTAGGATGTTGTTTCATTGTCTGGAGCCCAGAGGCTTTTTGGAATGTGTAACTTTTCAAGCACTATTCTTGTCTGACTGTTAATATTGAACTTGGCTCCCAAAAGACAAAAGAAACTTCCTACTAAAAATGAAAAAAGCATTTTTTTAAAAAAAAAATCATTACTATTATAAGAAGCATCTCTAAGTGTTAATTCCCTTGGAACACCTCTTAGGCAAAGAAGTTACTTATCTTTTTAATACAAGGTTTTATAGTCATCAACTCGCCCAAGTTGTTTTTTTTTAAAAAATAACTCTCCCTGATATTCTAATCTAACTGAATTGTGGTTCTCTGGTAATTTCAAGGTAAATGCCCTTCAAGGCCTGCAAGTATTTCTCTTCTGTGTGTGTTTCTTAGTGCACTTGAAGCCACTGTATTCCCCCTCCTCTGCTGCTTCTTTGGTGCCATTTTCATCTGCCTAGCCAATTGTAGATCAGTGGCTGAAATGCATTCACATCACATAAGCTTGCCAGCCTCTAGGTGGTGGCTGGAGATTACCTACTATTACAACTGATCTCCAGGTGACATTGATCAGTTCACCTAGTGAAAATGGCTGCTTTGGAAGGTGGACTGTATGACATTATATCACATTGAAGTCCCTCCCCTCCCCTCCCCTCCCCAAGCCCAGCTCTTCTCAGGCTCCATCCCCCAAATCTCCAGGTTTTTCCTAACCCAGAGCTGGCAACTTTAATGTTACATGTCCAGTAGTATAGCACTGGAAGACACAGCTGTCTTGACAAAGAAGGAATACATTTTCTTCCTCCTCTTACATGCACTGTGTGAAAGCATTTTCATCCTTGTTCACGCATCTCCTGGAAAACTTGTGAAAGACCGCACTTTCTGTCTGTATATACATTTTAATCTCATCCTTCCTCCAAGGAGCTCAGGACAGTGTGTACTGCTGTTTTGTCTTCACAACAACCCTGAAAGGGCTGTGTGACTGGCCCAAGGTCACTCAGTTAGCACCAGTGTTCCTAGTGATAAGTGTTTCTGATAAGGGGCTGTCTGAATGTAAACCTGCACTGGTTGTATTGTTTGGGTGAAATATATATTTTTCTTTGTATTGTTTGGGTGAAATATATTTTTGATAATATTTAACACTAACATTTAGAGAACTGTCAAGAAAAAGAATAAAGCATAAAATTATTTTACCGTACAGATATATTTATTGTACACAGTGATATATATTTTTTGGTATTTCTTCCAAACACTCTGACCCTCTATTTTTGTACTAGCCAGCTAACTGGCGGCAGGATTCTGGTGGGTGGGTGGGGGAGAGAGAGAGAGACAGAGAAGGAAGCAGGAAAAGGGAAAATGCTGTGGGGAAGGGGGAAAGGAAATCATGGGGGAGAGAAAAATGAGATACTTGTACCAGTTTAATGTCAGGCTTTCTGACTAACATCTTGTTCTTGAACTGTTCACCTATGATCCCTTAAGGCATATATGCACAATCTTTTCCCCTCAGATTATTTTGTAAAAGCCTCCCTCCTTGTTGCTATTTAACCCTGATGTCATTGAACCCTCATCTCTGAAGAACTACTTCTTCTAGTATGTACTTGTATGCCACCTTAGATCTGTATGGCATTGGCATTGTTTGCCATCTGCTCCTTCCCCTTACCTCTGAAATGACCTGCCTAAGGCCATGGGACAAGCCCCAACATCACTTTCCTTTAGGAATGCTTGTAAGACTTTACTTTTTCAAAGGACGCATTGATACTTAGGGTAATTGATTTTTTGTGATTGTTAATACAGCCATTTTCTGTACTATTGTTGAAACGAGATGGTGTTATCTCCTTTTAGAGTTAGAATTTCAACCTAGTTAAATACGTCAGGTCTTCACAGTGCTATCTGGTTTTCGCCATTTTCCTCTCTGATCCATATGTAATGCTGTACAGTAGTTGTTCTGAACTTCTCTAGTGTACTGTGTCATTTTCTTCAAACACCAATTTTCTTGAACTTCAGCTGCTCTATTCTTTTAATTCATTCTTTTGTTTTCAGTTTCTCTTGTGACACCATGTAGTGTTTGCTTCTGAAACCTTTATCAAATGATGCCACGGGAGACTAAAATTATGAATTCTTAACACTGTGCAACTCTTGTTGCAACAACAGAAGACAGTGGCATTCCTAGCCAGTGGCAGCTGGTGCAGAGGTAGACTTGCCAACCTCCCAGCCAGAAATGAAGGAAATAGGAACATTTTGGACCCTGTTATCTTCATGACAGGTGACATGTAATAAGAGAGCCTTTAAGCAACCCGTCTTGTGTCTCTAGTACTGAAATTCCCAGTCTGCCTTGGAGGGCACCCAGCTGACCTTGGGCTAGTCGCACCCTCTCAACCAGACCTGACTATCAGGATTGTTGTGAGGATAAAATGGAGGTCAGGAGAACAATGAAGGCCACTTTGGGTCACCATTAGGAAGTCATATATTATAAATCTAATTTTACCAACAGTTTACTGAAAAAATTGTTTTTTCTTTATCAGGCCTTTCTGCAGCTTTTGGCAGTGGATAGAACTGCTCATTCATTATTCAAACAACTGTAAGTGCAGCAACTGAATTTAATTTACAGGGGGAATATTGTAAGTGCAGCTCTGCCTATGTAAAACCATACCACCTGACTCAGCCCCCAGTTTCGATGCAGTGCTACAATCAGAAGCAGGACATTTAGTTCTGTTGCATTTGTGCATTTCTGATTGGTCAATAAATTCCATCAGAATACATTGACCAAGCCTGTTGTTCTTTCGTTATTTTAATATCTCAGATCCTCTTTCTGTATTTTCCATGGACATCGAAGGACTTTGCCCCAGAAAACAGCCCGTGCCTTTAAGAAGAGTTGAGGAAAAAAAGCCCTCTAACTGTGGTTGTAGGGAGGAATTTGGCTGAGAATCATAAAGACCAGAAGACCAGGAATGATTAAGCAGCTGAAAGCCTGCAAGCCCTGTACTGGCAGTAAATTCATTACAACAACAACAACAACAAATACCTTTTATTGGCATAAATAGTAAATTCATTAAAGCTACTTCTTTACTTTTATTGTAAAGGAGGCAAGCATCAGGGAGCTGAGCTTAGTGGAGCACTGCCCCTTTTGCTGTAATGGACCAACCAACCCTGATCCTAGGTTTCACTTTTCTGCTGATGTTCCACAGAACTTCTTCCCTCCATGTATCCACTCCTATATTCTTTGCACTAAGTTTTCTTACCCCATTGCACTAAGTTTTAATTTTTTAAAAGTTAGTTTTTTTAAAGAGAAAATACTGTTGCTAAGTATAAATAGTCTAAGCATGCTATTCTGTTCAGACAGCAAATTTTTGAAGCTTTCCTCTGATAACATCCTCCATTTACTTTGGAGCTAGGAATCCTTTACAGACAAGAGCTAGAAAAAATATCATACACTTAGTATGTCCAGCAAAACATAACGGTTCTCAGGTGTCAATTAGTCAGGATCTATGCATGTTGCAAAATATACTAGATATACTTTGAATGACAATAATTCCTATGGATCAATTTATGACCCAGAGTAGTGCACTTTGTCAAAAACATTCATGTTGCACTGTTAGTGCCTTTGAAAAATACAAAGTGGCTGAGCTGTATTCAGATTGTAGCTAGATTGGAAATGCCTTGTCAATTAATTCCTTGCCAATTAAAATTCAGTACAACCCTTCATACCAGCTATGTAGTAATACAAACTTTTAATGGGGTTGCATCAGCCAGTCTGCACTGCATAGCTGATTAGACTTGCCCACGTATCTCTTTAAGAAGGCCATTACGCACTATTTTGGAACATGCCACAATAGTATCCTCACACACAGATATTGCTTAACACATCTGATCACTGTGTCAATGTCTCTCTCTCTCACTCTCATGCAGAAATATGATGGGATGGTATTTGCCAGCTTCTTCAACTGGCTCCTAATTGGGGTTTCCCATATGTATGCCTCTCATACTACCAGTAGCAGAAGTTAGCATGTTGAAACTGAGAATATGGATTGCGGTGGTTATGTTGGCCCTGGAGAAGTTAACAGAACTCACCTCCCCCTCTGAGGTACCATAAGGATTGTATCTGGGTTGTATCTGAAGATGCTACCACAGCATTTGACGAGCACCCGAGACACAGTGCTGGCATCCCCCATGGTCTGCTCACCTGCCATTTCCCTTGAGTCATTGAGCAACAAAGTACCTTTCAGCAGCAAATGCTGCAAATTGTGCCTTTCCTAATAAAACCTGTTCCCCCATAATTGAGATCTGAAGTGGTTCCCCCGCACAGTGAATATGATATGGAAGAGCTCCTTCATAGATGACAGAATAATGGTATCTCCTCTTAATACTGCATAGTAAGGGTACCCTAAATTTCCTCAACTGTAGGAACTGACTTGTCTTAACACAGGCTGGAATTAACTCATTCTGTTACATACAGATCCTTAAAACCAGGAAAATATTTGCTAGCTGGCAAATCCCAGTGGAATTGAATTAAAGAATTATTCCTTCTCACAGATCTTAAATTTTTACTTTACAAGGATTTACTAAGGGTTTATGAGTTGCTGTAGTTCCCTAAAGCTTCACAATTCTACCACTTCAGTTGCTGAAGCTGCCAAGTGAGAACAGCTGGTAAATTCACAACCTTGCATATTTTCTGTAGATTTTAAGGGAAAGAAACTTCCTTCCAGGATTCACCATTTGGAACATCAGCTAGTCTGTAAATAAATAAGATGTTTCTGGCTTTTTTCAGTAACATTTATCAGTATCTAGAAGGCATTTTAGCTACTGTACTGTTGAAAGACTGATCAAACAGAATAGACATAATTCTGAGCTCCTTTCACATTCCTCTGATTGTACTTTATTTTCATGTATTTTGTGTCAGCTTATTTATAAATTTAATAACAGTGGTACTGTACTGAGTGATGAGATCTGAGTTCATATCCCTGCTGAGCCGTGAATCTCACTTGATGGTAGGGCTAGCAACCAGAGGAGGACTGGGGTGGGGTCAGGGACATAGGAGAATGGCTTCTGGCAACATTGTAGTGTCACGTCTGGGTTTTCCCAGATGTGATCTCATACCTCTCTGGAAATTGCCAGGCTCTGTATGGTAAAAAACCATGAAGTTTGTGGTGATTCCATGAGAGGACTGATGTGACCCAGAAGTGACATTATATCACTGCCCTGAGCAGCCTGGGAACTGAACTGAGGGTGAGGGGTCCCCTACCCCCATTAGGGGGCAGACACGCCTGCTCAATGGCTTTGAGCCGGTTGCTCTCCCTCTGCCTCTTAGGGTAGCTAGCAAGTCTCACTTCATGCTGATAACATTTACTAATTTTCAGGTCTGCTATTTTTGCTGAGATTCAAACATGTGCTTGCACTGATGACCATTCTCTAGGGGTAGGGCATACACCACAAGGCACTTATAATAATGGTGTTCTTCTCACAGTCAACAGCAACACTAGCCAGGTTAGTGCATTCAGCTCCCCTCCCAATTTACTATACTGTAATAAATTCTAAGGGCCATGAAATCAACATGCCATCTAATGATTCAGGATCCTCTGCTCTCTGCAAATTCTACATGTGCTTTAACACTGCTGCTGTTAACACGCAGTGACCAGAAGAGTGAAGAGCCCCCACTCCCTGGCTGACCCTATAATTATGGAGGAAGTAGCAGCAGCTGAACACAGTATAGGAATGCATTGTCTACCCCTCTTAAGCACCCTGGTCCTTCCAGTGTGTACAGCTTCCTGCAAGACAGCTCACTGGAAGGGCTGTATGGCCTTATAGAGCCCCTCTTTGCGTAAGACCCTTTTGTACCATCAAGAGCATCAAGGGAGACCCTCTCTGGGTGACAGTTTTCTGTGAAGTACCGTCAACAGGGACGAAGAGCAGTGCCTTTGTGGTTCAAAAGGGGGGGATGTTTTAATGCAGGAATATTTAAACAGGTCTGGAAACAGGGAGGGGAGGGAAGAGAAGGTTTCCATCTCTGTGATTGATGGGAGACATAATGGCATAGAGCTGTCAACTACTGAAAAGCTACAACGTTCAATAAAGTTTCACTACTGGAAAGCCAAATAGTTGCTGTTCAGAATTATTTTTACCTATGCAGTCAATTTTAGTTAGAGATTCATGGTGTGTGTATTTAAAACACAAAACCAAAACACTCAGTTTTTTTTCCTTGCTACTTCAGTTTTGTCGGTCAAACTTTGATCTTATGTTGACATTTTCAAAAGCTGCCCATGTTGCAAGATTTTGGAAAATCTGATCTTACAGGTTTAACTTAAATATTGTTTCCATTTTGAAGCCTGTCATGTGGGTGCACCACAAAAGAGTATTTGGTTTTAGCCTTGATGCCTTGGGTGGTAGTATGCAATAAGTAACAAAATACTGGGAATAAAAGAAAGGTCCTGAAATGTATCCCTCCAGCTATTGCTCAGTTGAGAGAGAGAGAGAGAGCATGTAAAGTAAAACCAGGATTTCTCCCTCTGATCAAAGGAGAGATTCTCCTACCACCCAGCGGGCAATTAACACATAAGGAAATTCTCTTGTAAAAGCCATCGATGGAAGAAAAGCAGGTATCTACTTCCGCACCTAGAAAGTAAGCTTTATTTATTTCTAATGCAGCTTTAGAAGAAAAAAGAATAGCCCCTTTCCAAGTTCAGGGTTATAAGCAAGACTTCATCATCTCCAACAACTGTCAGCTAGGCGGCTATTCTCTGTACAGAGTCTCTGGAATCCTGTGTTTGTAAAAAGAGGAGACAGAAAATTTGTTCCTATGGTGTAATAATAAAGTGTTGTTTGTTATCAGTATTAAGAAAACTATTTTCTCCACATTCAGTGGATAGTCTGTTGCAGGGGATCAGCTGAATAATAAGTTCCATTGTGATACTGCGCCCATCCCTTTTTTATTATGTAGCTTCTGAAGCACCACCAAATGTCTTGACACTTGCCCTTGACATGATGTCACAAAAACTGTCAATCACTTGCTGCCTTAAGTAGCCAGGCAGCATCCTGAATGTCCTCCGGGCAACTTCTTGTTGACATTTCTGATACAAAGAGCCTATCGTTGTTGTTACACCTGCCAGTGTTCAGTGTCACTGACCTCTCATTTATGGCATCATCTGGTGTGTATTTTCAAAGAGCTGAATGGGCACCAAGCCCATTTAAATTAGAGATTTTGTCGTGTGCTACTGTTTGCTGCTGAGCAAGAAGGAATACAAATGCTAATTCATTGGCATCTATCCTTGAAACTCAAATATATTGTTCAATCATGGTTTTTCTGACTGGCATCAATTTGAGGTGAATGACGACAGTTTGGGTTTTATTGGTGTTTGTACATAACACACAATTAAGATGACAGTTCAGTGCACACAGAATTGGAACTATCCCATTGAAATCAATGAGATTTACTTCTGAGTAGACAGGCATAAGATTGAGCTGCACATTTTCTGGCACAGTATGGTGAGCTGCTGATAAATCACTGTAAATAAGATTGTATTGTTGATAATTGAATGGAGTGTGAAAGATAACCGTGTCAAACTGTGAAACTAGTGAGAAACAATGATACAAGGAAGATCTTTGATAGATGTTTGAGGTGCTTCACTTAGATAGCAAGTTAAAAGGGTGTGTTTACAACATGCATACACGCTTCATCAGCAATAATCAGTACTGGCACAAACACACCGTCCAGAGTGATTGTGAGGTTCCCTGGAACAAAAACTCCAGCGTCCATTTCTGCACAGAATGCAGAGCTGCAAAACACAAAGCATCAGTGGTTCCTGTCATTCCATCTAACCACTGTGTCAATGAATTGCCTGGTATACTCCACAACTCCCTAGAGAAGATGGAGCAGAATTTCTTCTGGTTACCATACTGGCCAATCATCCTGCTTGGTGACCATATTGATATGTGTGTCCTGTTGATTGCTCCAACACAGTGTGGGAACTCCAAATATATAAACCCATCCTTTATCTGAAGGAGAGATTAAAAACCATAAGAGCAATCCTTGTAACCGAAGTACCATACTGTCATTAACAGAGAACGTTACCATTATTTAGTAATCCCAGCACAGTATCTATGTAAGAGGGGCATTTTAAAAGGGGGGGGAGTTACATTTGCAACTTGGTTCCCCGGGCATACAGTCTTTTGATACAGCTTGAGCTCCAGGGTGAAGCAGACTTCACAAACTATCTCGCTAACTGTTGAGAGTTCTACAATGAACTGTTCCTGATCTTCCCTGTAGCAGTTGGCATTCACTAGGTACCATATGGCTACCACAGCTTGTTTCCACTCTGAGATTGGCTCCCACTTGGTGGTTTTCTGCCACAGTAGCCATCCTCTAAGGGCTGATACTATTCCCATAAAAGTCTGCCAGGTCATCCAAAAATTGGCCATCTACTGCTCATCATGCCACACTTCCACCACAAATTTCTCCCACCAGTCTTGGCTCTGAGGGTAGACCCAATAACAATGGGGGAAATGTGTTCCTGCTAGGAAATATTTATATTTATTTATTTCTTGGATTTATATCCCGCTCTCCCCACCAAACGACATGCCACCACAGCCTTTTCTGATGAGAAAATCACAGCAAGTTTCGCTTCAGAGCTATCCTATGTGCAATGGTACATGAGTGCAACTAAGACAGAGCGCTTTTTGTGAAACATATCCTTTGCAGAAACTGGGAACAAGCATTGACAGCACTGGTTAGACCGGGGTGGGCAAACTTGCTCAGCGTAAGAGCCACCTAGAACAGGTGTGGCCAAACTTGCTTAATGTAAGAGCCGCATAGAATAAACATCAGATGATTGAGAGCCACAAGACATGAACAAATATTACCTGCTTTTATTGGAAAATAAGCAAATTTGCTTTTTATTAACATTAAATGAGACTGCCAAAAATAATAACAAAAGGGGTAAAAGCAGATATTGATAATGATATTAATTTGTCCAATGATATTTGTTTGCTAATGACATTTCGCTTCCCCAGCCGCCCTGCCGGGAGCCACATAATACATGTGAAAGAGCCGCATGCGGCTCCCGAGCCACAGTTTGCCCACCCCTGGGTTAGACTAAGCATACAGACATGGACCCATGGCACTAGTACTCAAACCACTGCATCTGTATTTGTATCCATGCCATGTTGATTGTCGATCCTCTTGGGGAAATAAAGCCCAAATCCAATACAGCTGTTCTCTGATGTGAATGACCAAGAAATAACATCAATGAATCACTCCTCCAACCAACCAACCGACCAACCAACCAACCCTTGCCCAGGACATTCAAAATCCAAAGCAGGAAGACTTCTTTCCAATCACATCACCACACAGAAAGAGGAGGGCAGTCTTTTACCATTACGTCGATGTATCTCAATAGTGCATGCACAAACAAGAATTTTAAAAAGGGGGCAATGGCAACATGATGCCATTGAAAGTGACAGCACTGATGACAGCAGACTCTCCCAGCGATCTAGATTATTTTTGGCATGTGAGGAAGAAAATAAACAACCCACACTGACCCCATGTTGCTAAAATTAACCAAGTGTGAAGGAACACTGAAAAGTTGAATCTGTGGCTTGAGAATTGAGTGTGGAAAATGAGGATAAGTGGTCCATGCAGAAGGGGGCCCTGGCTGGCAACCCTAGTAGAATTTAATGTATGATAGGATATGAGTGTGTGTGTGCGTGCACACACTACATTTAATTTGTAGATGTAAAGGAGGACTAGTTTACCAGAAACAAATGTCCCTGCTCCTGTACCACTCAGACTCAACACTTCCTCCTCGTCCTCAGAGGATGACAGAGCAACAGGAGGGGGTGCCGCAGTATGCCTAGGTACCTTCAGTGCAGGCCCTTTTCCTTTAGACTGGCCTTGATCCTTTCTAGAAGCCATATCCAAAACACAATGAGCCGGGAGGCCTCCCTCAATTAATAGAATTGTCCTAAAATGGCGGCTGCCAAATAAAATGGCCACCACCTAAAAGGACCTTCCAAAGATGGCCGATCCTAAGGATACCCCAGAGGAACAATTTAAAGGCAAAATGGTCACTCAGCCCACAGGAGCAGACCTTCCCAAAATGGCCACCATCCCTAATGATTTCAGCAAAGTCCTCCCCCACCTAATGTCTAACTGCCTAACAACAGCGAAAAAACTGCCCAGCAACAGCCAAACTGCCAGGAACTGGCTATAAATCTATAGAACCCAAAAGGAGAAAAAATGTGGGGGGAAGAAGTGGGCAAATGACCAACTGGGCCCCAAGCAGCCTCACCAACTGCACCTTAACCCTCAGCCCTGGGCCTAAGAAAACTCCCACTAAGTGTATGTGCATGTAAATCTTGCTTTAACAAGGCTAACAGCCCACAGGCCGCAGCCTAGGAGCCAGCCGAAGCACAGCCGCTGCCCAGCTGCTGACGTGTCTTTCATCCTGCAGGAGCTCCAGACCCAAGTGCTGCCTCCACCAGCAAGGGGATGCCCCCAAAACAGCCCCAAAATACCCCCCAAAAAACCCTTGCCAGTCCCAGGCCCAGCCGAGCCACAGCCTCCAAGAAAGGAAGGAAGGGAGGCTGATTTTGGGGTGGCGGGGGGATACCCTTTGAGTTTCTGCCGGCTCTAGGCCAAAAGCCAGGGAGCAAGCGAAAAAAGCCTCATGCTCCTTCTCTGTCAAGCACAAGGCGCGAATGAAGCTGCTGAGGCCGGGGCTGTCCTTCAGCATGCTAGCCCCACCCCCCAGCAAAACCAGGCTGCAAATGCAGCCAATCTGATCAGTCCTCCTTACAAGGAAGCAACTTCATCCCCCCTCAGCCGGCCTTTGGCGGCTGTGGGGATCCATCTATGTGGTGGTGGTAATCTGCTCTTCTTCCCCACTCCCTCTTTCCAGTTAGATTGGGTCCCCATTGTTCATTCCCAAAGAATGCCCAGATGGAGGGTCGTGGTTGATAACTTGCAACTGAAGTGCTATACATTACTAATTGTAATAATAAGAAGCCCATTTACTGTTTTATTATAGTTCCATGGTACCAGAATCTGGAGCTGTTTAAGAACATAAGAGAAGCCATGTTGGATCAGGCCAACAGCCCATCCAGTCCAATACTCTGTACCACACAGTGGCCAAAACCCACATGCCATCAGTAGGTCCACCAGTGGGGCTAGAACTCCAGAAGGCCTCCCATCTTTGCCTCCCAAGCACAAAGATTACAGAACATCACTTCCCCAGACAGAATACAGGCATCACTTCCATCTATACCTCAGCCGCTGATGGACCTCTGCTCCATATGTTTCTCCAGTCCCCTCTTGAATCTTTCTATAGGAACATAAGAACATGTTCCAGCCCAGGTTTTACTTATAGCTCTGGGTAAGCTGGCTAGCATAGCTGCTGTGAAGGCCTATGGAAGGCCATGTGTTCCTTCCTGAATAAAGTTACACTTTGTTTACTTAGAGGAAAGACTCTCAGCATATTCCTGAGTGATTGTGGCATCTTGCACTAATGTGTTCAGATATTTATGGCTTTGGATAAACAAAGCTTCTACCAACAAGCAGAAGAGATTAAGAACGGAGGATATTCATGGAACTCTGGAGAAATTAGCTCAATATTCTGTGCACAGGTCAGAGGGGGTGTTGCTAAATGAGTTAAGGGAATAGTAGAATAGGAGCTAGCCTATTAGCTGAAAGTTGTGCCTGGATGATGAATGGCAAAATTCCTGCCATGCTAAAATGTATCTCTGCTCCAGAATTAAACTCCCCACCTTTCACCGCAGTGTTCCAGTTTTTCACCTGGGAAACATAATCACTCTGTAAGGGAAAATGAGAAGATTGTTACCTGCAGTCAGACCACTTATTTTCAGCACCAGCTGCCACTACCAAAAGAAATATCCTCCATTTATACAGAACAGCAGGTGGTATTATAGAGTTACCTATCCAGACCAGCTGTATTGTTATTTTTGAAAATCACTGCAAAAGAACTTTGACACAAGTACATGTTTTTATTGCGTTTTAACAATGCTGTTTTGTTTAAGATGGAGGGAGTCGGAGAGAAATAAAAACTCAAGAATCCCTAAAATGTGGCTAAAAATTATGTGGCTGTTGGTTCGTTCACATCAGTACTGTTAGTACTTATCTACTGGTAAACTAAAAATGTGTAGATTTACAGGAAAATGTTTAAAAGATGTATGACTCTTTTATAGAAGGATTAGCTATTAAAGGAGAATCTGGGAAAATGCTGATAAATTTATCATGTAAGGAATTTCTGCTTAAATCATAAAGAATGGGAATCAGCACAGCTACTGGCAGTTAAGTAACTTGTTATGCTGTACTACAGGTTATGCTAACAAGAAAACTTTAAAGACGGACAGAAGGAGTCAGTGTTCCCAGTACTTAGTCTTGGGGTCAATTAATTTACATTAGTGCCCTTTGCGATGGGAGTGTTACTGAAATCACTGTATGTGCTGAGGTACTGTAATTAGCAAAAGCATCCCCTTGCTAATATGGAGAAAACACATGTATTTGGGGGTAAAATATAATTATCTTTAACCTATGTATACTGAGGTTGAGATTGAGAATAATACTCAAAAGAATAAAGGGGAATAAGTTTTTTAAAAAAACAAGAGCTTTTTATTTAATTAACATTTTTTTTAAATGTAAGCAGTTTGCAAAGTGAAATGACAAAAAGTAAAATGTATGACAAAAACAATCAAAGTCTTTCCCTAATAAACTACCTGCCTACAGAGGGAAAACTAGAAGGGGAAAACCAAAACAAACAAACAAGCCTGGTCTTCTGTTAAGAATGGAGAGGAGGTGTTAGTGTGGGGCGGTTAGAGGGGCTAGTTTGAAAAGAAAGTCTCTGTCAGTGTTGCAGAGGGGAGTTTTCCTTGTTTGCGATGCAATATTATTTTATGGAAATTGAGGAATTAAATATCATAAGTATTGATGGTCAGTCATTTTGCATGATTGGCTTAGGTCAGAAACCTTCCTGTCCAGCCATTATGATAAGGACGAAAGAGGTGGGATCAGTCCTGTGGGAAGGAGCGGGCACTGCAGAGGGGTAGTCATGTTGGTCTGCTGAAGAGGTGAGCTGCAACACATGAATGTGCACACTGAGCCACACGTCATCAGTCTTCAAGGTGCCACTGGACTGTGCAGCTAAATGGAACAGAGTTCCAATGGCAGCATGTCAGCTGGCAACATAAATCCCAGCATGAGCTTCCCTGAGAGCCCACCACCTCAGATGTATGGGAGGTATTATGGAGAAACCACAGGAGACAGAGAATGTTGTGCTGTGAGGGTGTGCAAGTGGGAAGGGTCATGGAGCAAACCTCAGCCACTCAACAGATGGGGACAGAGTTGTAGATCACTCCAGACTTTATTGAACAGCAGCAGGAAAATAGTAACTAAGGTATCCAGTATGGCCCCTGTTCCTTTGCAAGCTTCTCTGGAAGCCATGGGGATATGGTGTGAGTCCTTCTGATCACAGCATGCCTATGGTGGACTTCCCAGACAGATCCCTGCCTGAGTTGGGATGCTGTAGGAGCTGGGCTGTAACTAGTGAAATGGCAGCCCCATGGCAGAGGAATGGCATCCACACTGCAGTTATCCCATACCACATCATGAATGATCCTCTCAGGTCTCTTCCCTGTTAAATCAGCACCTGCACAGATGCCAAACAGAAACGTATGCAATGATGATAAACAGCACAGTTGTCCTAACCACTTCAGCCATGCTGAGACCTATCAGGTTATTCGTCCACTTGCTGCCAAACACCTGATGCCCAGAACCGTCTATGGCAGCAGAAAGACTACTACAGACCTCCCCCCAGAGGCCCGTCATGAAACCCCAGAGCCTTTGGCCCTGGGGACACAGCCCTAAGCCCCCAACAGGGTACTGTACCTGGAAGGCAGACAGGTTCTGGTACTAGGCAAGGCAGGACAGGAGAGGTGGTGCCCACCCTGTCATGGAGTCAACACAGTACACAAACATGAATAAACAAGTTTACTGCGAACATGTGAACACCAACATTTTGCCAATAACTGTAACATGGAGAACCCATTAACGGAGGGGTCTCCAGCCCAAGGGAAGGACAGGACAGGCCACATGGGCACCCCCATTTGGTCAGGGAGTACCGGCTACCACCAACCATGGTATCTGTTGCCCAGCAGTGCTCCAGAGAAATCCAAGAGCCTGCTCAAAAACCCAGCAAGCCGCTACAGATGCCCCCTAATGTCCTTGATGCTCATAGACCACCCACTGTTTGGCAGGCACACAATGGCCAGCAATAGACCTCACATGTACTGCTCTATGTCATGTATGAGCACTTGACAAGTGGCAGCTGCAGCAGCATCTGGGGTCCCAGGGCCAGGATCACTAACATGACCAACGTGCTGTTCCTGCAGCAGTATGAGCAGAAAGCACGTAATGCCAGAGGACCACGCTGCATAAATAGAGGCAAAGTACAGGTTCCAAGCCTTAGCCTGGGAGTCATTATTTGATCCATACATTATCAATTCCAAAAGTACCTATGCTTGTGGCTATCACTGCACCTACTGGCAGTGAATCCCCAAGCTTCATTACTTGTTCAGTAAAATTTTACTTATGGCCTGCTTTGGGGATGAAAAATCTTAGATTTGAAGGGAGATAAGAAAACATGAGTGTTCACAAATTGCTCATGAGAACATGGCATTTGCCACATATGTGTGATATCAACTATTCCCCTGCCACCTAGACCAGAGGTTTCTTGTTTAGTAATTGCCTATCAGACCCCTTGGCAATACTCTTTTGTACCAAAGCCTGGTTGATCTGGTCTAGATGAATTATGTTCCCTGAAGAGGTATGTGGTCTAATATGACTGTACTTCTTGTCAGGCATTAGATGTCAATATGTCCCCAGAAGCTTGAAAGGTTAACAGTCATCATTGCTCGGATTCATGTCCTGAAATCACAAAAGAATGTTATCAATAAAAAGGACCTTTCTCCTTGGTTGCACCTCCTTTTTTCTATATGAAACCTAACTTCAGATGAATTATTCTCACAATAATAAGATTCTTACACTAAGAGGGTTTTTTAAACTTTTTAAAAAAGGCTTCTTATGTTTGTGCTGTCAATGACTAATTTCTCTGTAGAAGGATGGCAGCTGTTCAGTGATTGAAACATGAAGAAAGATGTGTTGGAGTCAGATAAGCATCACTTCCAAAGCAGCTTTACCTCCCCCATGCCTTTGTAATGTTAATAGCAGTTAAGGAATGTTGAAATTGAGCTTTATGCTTGATTTGAATCATAATCTCATAAGATATATTTAAATCTACCTTTAGGATGTTTTGGGTTGTCTTTTTATACTCCTCGTGCAACAAAACGCTTGTACAGCATAGAAGACTAAAATCATAATCAAGAGAGATATCCTGTGACCTTTGATAGTAGTACTTTGAGGGTTATTCTTGTCATCCCTTATAATTATGATTTGCCTTTTTGATGGCTTATGAGACTTCCCCCCCCCTTGTTCTGTTCTCCACTTTTCTGAAGTGATTTGTAGCTGAACAGCATTACTTGCTTTTATCTTTGTTTCCAAAGCTGCACTTGTAAGACTACATTCAGCAGCAGATTAATCCCCAAATAGCTTGGTTTAGCTTTCACAGCTGCTGCCAAATAGGCCTTCCTTCACAGCCTTTTCCATAGTTTATGGTACTTATAATTAACAATTACTCATGGCAAAGTTGTTCCTGCATCTCACGGGGGGGGGGGGGGGGGGGGGGAGAATGGGCTTTTATTAATGTAAATTAAAAGCAGGAGTTACTATTGCGTGAAGATACAAGGTAAACCATTGCTTCCGTGCTCTGAAGCAAACTCAGGGGAAATCCTCAAGTTTAGGATGTCCTTTGCTGATGGCAGTATCCCTGGATCACCAATAAGTCTATCGATTTCTTTGTCATACCTGTCTTCTCAGTTTCATAATCAGAGGTCTTGGTGGTGTTTCCTCTGTGTCAAAGACTGCTATACAAAAACCTAGACTGCTACTATTATGACCATATGACTGCCTATCTCAGTATGGAAGTCTCCTTTGCTTGGGTTTATTAGAACTGGAATTATAGGGCCTGAAATACTATTTTAAAGAGAACCTCAAGGTAAAGGTTTCCCTTGCTCAGAAGCCAGTCAAATCCGATTTAAGGGAGCGGTGCTCATTTCTGTTTCCAAGCCAAAGAGCCAGCGCTGTCCAAAGACTTTGCAGAGGCGCATGGAACGCTGTTACCTTCCTGCCGAAGCTATACCTATTTATCTACTTGCAATTTCTTGCTTTCGAACAGCCAGGTTGGCAGGAGCTGGAGCCAGAGACTGGAGCTCCCTCCGTCACATGGCATAAAAAGACAAATCAGTGAGTTCTAGATCAAATCAAGCCTGAATTCTCCTTAGAAACTAGAATGACTAAACTGGACAAATATGAGAAAACAACAGTCACTGTAAAACACAATAATTCTAGGAAAAGTTGAAGGCAGCAGGAAAAGAGGAAGACCCAGCGGGAGATGAATTGACTCAAAAAAGGAAGCCAGGCCCTCAGTTTGCAAGACGTGAGCAAGGCTGTTAACAATAGGACCTTTTGGAGAACTTTCATACATAGGATCACCATCTTGACTGCTCTTAACATACACACGTGTGCACGCACACATACACATGCACACACGGGTCTTGAATACACAGACCCATATAACTTTGATGCACTTCTTAAGCTTTTTTCAGTATTAGAGGATACTTCCTTTCACTAACAGATTTTTCCAAAGATGGTGGCCACCAATGGGTTATAAGCCAAGCTTGAATGGTAGAGCATAAACTGATAAATTACCAGTTGCCCCAAAACTGTCCCAATCAATAGGTAATAGATAGTACAGTTGGTTTAATACATATGTTGTGGGCTTGGAGTATTTCTCAATCAGCATGCTGCAAGACAGCACCATCCCATAAAGAAAAAAAACTGTTCTTGAAGTCTTTCAGAATGTTGCTGTGTTTCAGGCTTGGAAGCTGGAATATGAGGACATACTTCAGAATGACTGAAAATCTACCAGTGAATGAGAATTTACATCCTACACAATCTCTCCAAGTGTTCTTAAAAATTAAAATGGTAAATTATCTCCCACTTAAAAGTATTTGTAATTTTTGAAACCACATAGTCCAAGAAAGAAAAAGATCATCTTTAATATTTTCTTCTTCGTAAAAATTGAAATGTGAAGTGTGAAACACACTAGAAACAAACACACCAGTATTACAAACACACATCAGAAACAAAATAGCTTTGAAAATAAATATAATTAAAGCTCTACAGGATGATATGAAGTTCAGTAGGGCTTACTCCTAAGTAAGTTCTTTGATTTATCTCTTAGGAGTAAGCCCTACTAAAAGCTGATGCTAACATTTAGATAACCATACTAAAGCTGAAAAGTCATGTTGGGTGTTTCAGTTATAAGAAACATTTTGCTCTGTGATTTTTCCACAGTTTAAACTACAAGTTGACAAAAAAAAGTTATATTGAATGGGCTGCACAATACTTTTCTTCCTAATGACAGGTTATAAAGATGGTTTAATCTTACAGTGTAAGTGAATGCTCTACTGACAGGTTCTCGTATTAACAGATTAGGCTTCTATTTTAGACATTTTTATCATATTGATTCATTCCTTTGGAAGAATGTTGGCTTTTACATTGTTAGAAATGATTCCAAGTAGCTTGTCCAGATTACATCTTGCATTTGAATTTCAGCTGGGATTACTGTAGACTGACAATACATAATAAGTCTACTTCAGACAATATAGGAGAAAGTAGACAGACTTGAATAAGTGTCTCTGTATGTGAAGAATAGCTTGAAGGTAGCTTTGTATATGATGGGCTTGGAAAATATACATGTCAAGTTATACTATCAGAAGTGTGCATGCACGTGAAAGTTTATACCCAAAATAAAACTTCGTTTGGACTCAAACTTTGTTCTGCTGCTTTAGACCAACACAGCTACTCATCTGAATCTACTGGAATAAAGTTATGTATTTATGGTTTGGATTATTATTATTGGATAGAGGAAATTACACAAGCCAGCCTTGTATCAGGAACAATTTGCAGTCTTATTCCCAATCAAAAATACAAATTGTGATCAGTGTTTTCGCATCACAAAAAGTGCATCGGTTTCTGACTCAAACTGAATTAACAACCACTATTTTATTTATTTTATTTTATTAATTCACATATGCCCCACTGTTTTTCCTAATGGGGGACCCAAAGTGCTTTACCTCATTATCTTCTCCATTTTATCCTCACAATACCCCTGTGAGGTAGGTTTCACTGAGAGAATGTTTGGCCCAAGGTCCACCCATGAGTCTCCATGGCATGAGTGGGGATTCAAACGCTGGTCTTCCAGATTCTAGTCTGACACTCTTAATCAGTACACTACACTAGCTCTATTAAGGAAAGGTTGAGAAATCCTTACCATATTAGATCCTAAACAGGAAAACTTTCTTAGGTCTACTCAAGGGACCTTGGTCTAAATAATGTGTTTTTAGGATTGCACTATTAGAATATCAAGATGATGGCAAAGATGTTGTTGTTGATGGTGATGATGATGTTGTCTAAACAAAAAAAGCTTGCAATCTCAACTGTTTTAAAAACTCACACAGTTCTGAGATGTGGACAAGATACAAGAAAGAATGATGATGTGAGAGAAGCAAGTGCATCTCAGCAATTACAGTTGTGACATTTGAGATAGTTTAACAGTAACTTAAGCAATAAGAAGAGCCAAAACCGAGAAGACTAGCCAAGAAGATCTGCAGATTTCACCATTAACAATGGACTTTGACTGAGCAGAAGGGGAATAGATGGATGAGAATATGGGCAGGTGCATATCGGCCTCTCATTCTCCATAATAGCTCCATAATGTTTTTAATGGCTTGTTTTTTATGTTGTGGTTTTTAATCATAATCTTCCCCAAGCAGGACTCTGAAAAAGGAGCACAGAAGTATTCTGCATAGATAAATCATAAATAAAAAATTGCCCAGTGGAGGTCCTTCTGTGCAATCCCACATGTTCATGCTGAGATGGAGGCTACAGGGCTCATTTATTTACAATATTTCTGTACTGCTTTTGCTTGCTGAGGTTTTTTGTACTGAAGTAGGCAAAGAGAGATTAGGAATATTAATTCATAGATGAGATGCAGAAATAGAGTTTACTGTTCCTAGACACTGTGAGATGTTGGGGGTGGGGTGATGGCTGAGTGGTAGAGCATCTGCTTGGAATGCAGAAGGACAAGGTTCAATCCCTAGCATCTCCAGTCAGAGTAGACAGTGCAGACTTTGATGAACCAAGGGTCTGATTCAGTAAAAGACAACTTCACATGTTCATAGGGGTGCCAGCCTCCAGGTGGGACCTGGGGATTCCCCAGAATTACAGCTCATCTCCAGACTACAGAGATCAGTTCTCCTGAAGAAAATGAATGCTTTGAAGGGTGAACTCTATGGCATTGTACCCCACTGAGGTCTCTGTCCCCTCAGGTTCCATCCCCAAATCTCCAGGAGTTTCCCAACCTGGAGCTGGCAACCTACTTCCCCCCATCCCCCACCAGTGGCTAGGGAAGACCTGGCAACCCCATGTGTGTGTTTTGGGACAAGCTGATCTGTGCTTCTGCTTTAGGGCAAACCATTCTGCTTTTGTATAGGAACCAGTCAACTATGGTTTGCGCCTGCCCTGCAAACCAGGATCAATCTTGGTTTGGTGAGCAAATGCAAGCTATTGTTTGTCAGTTTGGATGTAATAGCAAATGGTTTGTGCTGGTGAAAGAAAATTGTTGAACTTTTTCATGAACAGGGAAGAGGGAGGGGAGACAAAGCATGCAAGTACACAGCTTGCTCATGTAGTTCCAGAACATGGTTTAACATTACCGCAGACTCGTGGCATAGTCACATACTTCAGTAAAGCATTTAAGGCATGGGGATATGATATGTGTACTCTTAAGCTGATACTGTCATATTACATGACTTGGAAGTTTATTGCACATTGCTATTCCTGATATCTTACTCTAGTGTTTACTGGATGGGAATGGGTTACCCATATGGGAGCCACATGTAAGCTGCTCTGAGCTCTTGGTAAGAAGAATGAGGCACAGAGCACAATAAATTTATGATGTCACAAAGACATCACACTGCCACAGGCAGGTACACGTGTGGTATTGCTATGGTTGCCAGGTCTGGGTTGGGAAATACCTGCAGTTTTGTGGGGTGAAGTCTGGAGAGGCTGGGCTTTGGGGAGGGGAGAGACCTCCACAGGAGTAATGCCATAGTGTCCACCCTCCAAGGCAGCCATTTTTTCCAGGGGAACTGATCTTGGTTGTCTGGAGATCAATTCTATTAGCGAGAGATTGCCAGCTGCCACCTTGCTTAGGATTGAGTTGTTAGTATCAACATTCAGAAGGAATAATTTGCAATACCGTTCTTTGAACAGCTGAGTTCATCTTGGGAAGTGGTAAATATTCTAAAAGGAATGACCTCCTTTTAGTTCAAATATTTGCAGTGTGAAAGTGCTTCCTTAAATTAAATAGATCCATCAGTTTTTAAACAAATGGGGTTCTTAACCTGCAGTTGCCTTGTTTCTGCTGAACATGGTTTCCTCCATAATTAATGTACAAAAAAGACTCAGCACCATGGCCAACCAGATCATGAGTACCTGTCCAGTATGTTAAGCCAGGGACCTCATTAAGAGGAGAAGACTATTTCTGAAACTGGGTTTTTCAATGCTAACTTCCAACAAAAGTTTCTTAAAGGTGGGAGTCAGATTCCCAATTTGTATGATGGAGTACATTTCGTTCTCCTGAATACAAGTAATGCGGCAATAGAAGAACATGCTCTCGAATGGAGGAAGGGCTCTGAGTACTCTTTCGAGAGACGGAGCTGAAAATGCTTCTGTTTCAGCTATAATGTTTCAGCTCTTGTAGTTAAGGAGATGAGTTTTAATTTCTAAATGAAAGCTCCACTGTCTTTGCTTATCACATGCTCGTGCTGATCTCTTGTCCTTGGATAGAGAATTAAAGTGCTACATGAAAAAGAAAAGTTTGTCGCTAGCCTGAATAATTTAGCTTTGTAGGACATGTATACTCTGTCAGTCTGCTTGCCAGTCAGATTGCTTTTATAAGAACTTCATAGCCCCTTGCTCTACAAGTTATTCAAGTTAGCTTTCATTATTGCTGTCAGGGAATTATCTGCTGGAAGAAAATGGTATTCCATTTTAAGCCAGTGTTTTTCCCAAGATACAAACCAGTTTTATAAGCTATTGTTTCTATTTATTCACTTTCTTTAAACTTATTTCCACCAAATAGCCAAAGAAGCTCTCATAGCAGTTTACAAAATTTGAGTTAGCATGTAACAATAACATGAGACTAAAAAGAACCTCAAATAATTAATGATTAATGCAAATTACAGTCTATTAAATGTGTTGGATAACATAAAAAGCAACAGAGGCCTGTGCAAATATCCTTCTGCCTCATTCCCAGAATGTCAGCTGGAATAGGGTTTGGGGACGGGGGAGGGGGAGGGGAGGGGAACTAAGAACAGAGTGTGCTTGGCATGGGAAGGAAACTCAAAAGAGAAAGTGTGCTACTTGCTTCTTTTCACAACCATTGTAACTTCAGGTAGAGAAGGGATTCTTGTCTGAGAAACTTAGCAGAGTTACGCCCATCTAAGCCCACTGACTTCAGTGGGCTTACAAAGGTGTAACTCTGTATAGGATGGCACTCTTATTGTATGCTGCAGCTGGCAAGGGAGTTCCTGTTAGAGATGCATACCTGAAAAAAACCTAGTGTTTTCTGGATTCAGGTATCGGGAAGGGCATAAACACCAGGATTTGATGCTATTCAGGCATCATACCCCTGGTGTTATTTCAGGATTTAGGTTTTTTTGGGGGGGGGGGGGGGTGTTTCTGGGAAATTATTTGAGTTCCATTGTTCTTTGTGGGGGACTTGGGGGGGAAAGGTGTTGAGTAACTTTTTCAACCAAATGACACCAAAATTGCATGGGAGCTAGTACTGCCTGTCCTCTAAACCTCCCTCCAGATTTAATCAAGGGGTCCAATTTTACAGGCTCCTGAAGGTGCCCCTACTCACCCAAATTGCAGGTGTGTGGACTGGGAGGAAAAAACATCTCAGTCTATCGCTTACCATACAACTGTCACTGTCTCAGCTGGCACCATTTTTAAAAAGTGCTGAGTATCATACTGAAGACACCTTAGCCTGAACCTCTGGAGAATCTCTCCTACAAGTTACATAGAAATTAGAGACAATAAAACACGTACTGGTTTGGCTAATATCCTGTTAGCCAGTTGCAAGGAGTCTAGAGTTATCAGTTAACATCATCAACTCATTTACAGGTGTTCAGTAGGTTGCTTCACAATGTTCCTTTCTGATAGCACAGTGCAGTATTATCAGCTTCTCCTGAAGCTGTCTGCGCTCCCCACCCCCGCTGTACCACTGCAGAAGAACACTTTAAAAATGGTAATTACTATTGGAAAAAGGCCATCTAATGTTCTAACAGTTTGTTTCCATAATCTCAGAATTCCCAGCTTTCATTTAAGTACTCTGCAAGGAAAAGGGCTAGACACAATTTTTTTTAAAGAAAGCTGGAAGTTCAGAGATTGTGACCGTAGATAAGACATTAGTGCATACTTTAGTGCATTAATGCACATTAGTAACATTTTTAAGAAGCCCTCCAGTGGCATGGCAGATGGGACATCCAGGGGAAATGGTAGCTTGCTGTGTTGTACACAAACATAGGTTGCAGACAGTCACATGCACCGAAAAAATGGGGGGGGGGGAAGTGAGGCTATTTCCTCTGGAGGAATTTGACCCACAGTTGCATTATCACACCTCCCTTTGAAGCTGTGGGTGCAGTCCGTCAGTATGTGATCAGACACAACTGCGGGTGAGTTGGGGTTTTTTTCCCCTTCTTCCCATGCACTTAAATGAGAGCTCCCTATGGAGTTTGTGATGATACGCATACTGCGAAGGGGGGGGAAACAATGGCATGGAGTTGGGATGGCCTGATCAGACCATCCCGATGCCATGAGAGCACGCTGGAGCAATCAGACATGGGAAAGTCCATCCGTGGCCCTTCGCAACCCATTTACTACCAGTTTTTCCATCGTGTCTTTTAACTCCACTTCTACGGCAGAGCAGAACGGGTTGCTGACAGCTGCGGGGCACTTCCCAGATGTCGTCTGATTGCGCCCTTTAAATCTGCCCGGCATTCACACCTATGTTGGGTCTAATTGTGTGTATGATCGTAGCTATAGTTAAATAAATTAAAATTCATCTAAGCCATTCATAAATAAATGCTGTGTTTTAGAAAAATAATATCTTTTGGTATTTATCTAAGTAGTCCTTAGTGGTGATAATGGCTGTTGATCTGTTTGGATCAATAGTGTTTTGGAATGTGCTCAGGTTTTTTTTTGGGGGGGGGGGATGCAAAAGTGTTCAGCAGGCTTTCCAGTCATTCAGCCTGAACTGAGCAGGCCAGAAGATTGGTTCTTATCTGATCATTGCATTCAAACATCGCAAATTCAATTGTCTAACATGTTTGATGCCAAATTAGCAGCATCCTTCTCCTCGCCCTTTATTTTATAATTCTTAGCAGCATCCTTAATGGCAACATAGCACTGGAGGGCTCCTAGCCTGGCTACAGTGAGGAAAAGCTGTTCCTTTCTCTGTGAGGGATAGCTGCTGGTTGAAGAACCATCAGTACTCACCCAGTTAGTCAAGCAAGTGAATAGCAAGTTGAAAATAGTATTCCAAGAGTCAGAACCAATTTAATATCCCATAATGCTATCAATGTTTCATGAATCTTAAGAGTATTTTTGTATTCTTCAAACCAAAGGAACAAAGATTGTGTTGGGTTTTGACCTATGTAGTCATTCAGATTCTTTAAGTACACTGATTGCCAAAACTAATTGCTAATATGGAATTTTTGCTTCTGTCTAACAGGATCACATTGTTCTCCTCTTCTACATTTATTCCCACAACAGCCCTGTGAAGTAGTTTAGGATGAGAGAGGCTGACTAGCCCAAGGTCACTTCATTGAGTGGAGACTGGGACCAAGGTGTCCACAGTCCTAGTCAGACACACTAACTCTTAAAGCTGAGGACCCTGATTGGGTGGAAAAGCAGCCTAAATATGTTTTAAATAAATAAATAAAACATATGGGCCCAGCAGTGGAAGTGTATGAGACCTTGTTTCCATTAACACTTCTAGATACAATCAGAAATTGTATGGAATTGTAAAATATTCATTCTGCTATAAAGTTTACATTAAGAATTAGGGGTAAGGAAAGTATATGGACTGATACCTAGATTTAGATTGAGAGTTAGAAACAGTACAGTACATACTTCTATGCATATTTCCCCATTGCCTAATATTACACCATTTAGCTGTTACAAGGGAATTCTAAAGAAATACAAAGTATAAAATATATAGAAAAGAGAATGGGAACCTGAGTTTTTGTGTGGTTAATATTTTTGAAAATAGTGTTTTATTGCTAATTCATAAACTCTTAGTAAATGGCATTTACAGTGGAAACAGTGACTGTGCCTTAATTGTAGTCATGGAAATGGCAAGGAGTTTATAAGGATCTTGTTACATGCCATCTGTTGACTGCACCATTAGTTTTTGTACACCCAAGGAGTGAAGGAGAGGAAGTTCATATTCCATATATGATTTAAGATACGTCACAAGGACCAAAACCAAATATCTCGCATATGTTGGCACACTGATAATGAAAACTGAATAGAGTTATTGCTACAACAGCAAACTAGACATTATTTTAGCTTTTAAAATTGCCAACATGGGTGGCAAGAAGTGGAATGGAGAAGTTTAAAGAGGCTACCACTGATGAATAGCAGCCATAGACTTACTAAAGGGAAGCTCAAGGTAGCACCTAAGGGAAGGGACATCTGTCAGCACTGTGTAAGTGCACAGCTCAAAACTGGCTAACTACGTGGCATGGGTTATTGGCTGAGCACTGACCTGCAGCATACAGCCACAGAAGGTCTGTAACTCAGTGGTAGAGCACATGCTTTGCATGCAGAACATCCCAGGTTCAACCCTCAGCATCTCAATTTAAACAACCCCAGATCATAAGAGAAAAATCTTTGCCTGCCTGATAACTTTGAGAGGCACTACTAGTCAGAGTCGAGAGTAGTTAACTACATGAGCTAATTGTCTGATTCAGTATAAAGCAGCTTCATCTGTCCTATCTAGGCATAATCCACAACATGATAAATGAAAGTGGTCTTTGGCAAATGTCAAAAAAATAAAGAGCCACACCAGTCCCAGAGCTGCTCTGGGTAAAAAATATCTCATCGTGTAAAAGAGTCACAAAACTAACTTTGTGATAGTATAGCTTGTTCAAAATGATGTCCCAATGAGCATCTTTCCATGTCTGATTGCATGTGACTGTTCCTCAGGAACAGTTCCTCAGGAACAAAACAAGCAGCTAATTCGGTCTGTGAACTAGGTATATATACTTGCCATCCCTTGCACCTGCCCTCTATGGGGCTCAGGCAGCTGGCTTCTGATGCCAGAAGTGGTTCACATCCACCTTGCATGGAGTGAGGGCCACCCCTTACTTGGCCCCAGCAGGGGGTGGGCAGCAATGACACTAGGGGATGTTGCAACAACAGTAAGAGCAGTAATACAACAAACAGATAATATGTAGCATCCTTCTGACCAATCTGGCCTGGTGATGCTGTTCTTAGCTTTTTGATTTTTTAAAAAGAAGTGTAAGTAGTTCTATTTTTTTTTCAATTACAAATTCTTTCCCACACTATAAGAATGGGAAGAATTGCATAGTCAAAACTTTGTCAAAAATGATAGAACTCGTTATTGGGACATTACTGTCTTTCAAATGAATGTGATTCTGTCTGCAAAGTTTCCTGATCTGCTCCAATTAATTGTTGTTAGAACAAACAGTCCCCAATATAGAAACTTAGTACTGCAGCATTCGACACAAGATGGTTGCCCCAGTATATGAATAGTTGTACTTAAATCCCAGTGAAATCAGTGGGGTTTGAGTAAGCTGTGTTTTGCTTAAGTGCCATTGATTTCAACAGATTTAAAAGTGACTACCTCTTGGAATGGGATTGATGATTATAAGAATCAGATTTTTTTATAGCTGCTATTTAAGTGTTATTACATTACATGAATAATTTTAATCTGTGACCCAACAATATTTATGTTTTATGTATAAATAAACTTCAGGGGGCCCCAAAGAAGCCAGGCACACAGGTCTTTATTAAAATATTGAAAGTGGGAAAACCCTGAACTGGATCTGAGATATTAACATTTAGGATAATGTTGGGTATAATGACATATAGAACCTTGTGGAAGGCTTACAGTGCTCAGCATGAGCTTTGTCACTCAAAACCATCATGGCCTTACCTTTAACCCACTTCTTTTTATGTTCTGCCACAAAAATTTGAAACCACGTTTAATACTTGACCAATGCATGCTAGCAATCAGTAGACCATTTTGAATTGGCCTTTGTATATTTTGTTATACAACAGAGCTTTTCAGAATATTTTGAGTGGTATTTCCATAGCTAGCAGTCTGTCTCCAGCAGGCAAGGTTTTAATAAATTTAAATTTCTAGCGTTCATCATGTCAGTCATACATATTTCTACTATAATACTGTTTCTTAGAATTCTGTTGTTGCAGAACTTACAGGTTGCTCTTTTTTGATGTCTGTTATAGAATATTGGCCTGCAAGATACTGTTTGTTGTTTAGGAAAGTCTTTACTAGTACAAAAATATGCTTTTTCATGTTTACAGAGTCTTAATACTAGTGGAAAATTAATTTTTCTTAGCTTTTGTTGTTTGGGTGTTGTTATTTTTATAATTAACACTTATTAACAGAGAAGATCTGAAAGCTTAAAACCTTCCTTGCAACTGCATACTATATGTTCTTATATTAAGGCTAAGTTCATTGTATTTGCCATCCCGAAATTAGACACATAAATCATTTCCGAATTAACTGAGCCTGTACTATTGTCTAACTTTGTTGCTTGCTTTGTGTAGTAGTTGAGTGTCAGACTAAGATGTGGGAGAGCCAGGTTTGAATCTGTACTCTGCCAAGAAGCTTTCTGGAGAACCTTGACTTTCTCTCAGCTTAACCTACCTTGCAGAGTGCTTACTCTTGGAGGAATAGGTTATCAGGTACTTTTGATCCCATTGGAGATAACAGTAGTTATAAACAAACAAATAAGTAAAAAACTAAAACTAATTCAATAATATCTGTAAAAGAGCTGAACAACATGTAGTGACTTCTATGTGAAACAGAATTTACCCACCATAAGGAATTACTTATATAAACTAGGAGAAAACATGAATGGATGTGATTGTAAATCCTTTAGGGTAGTATTTATGAAATTCTTACTGTCTATATTGACTGCTTCTGCTGATGCTTGTGCTATAGAAAGTGAGAGTTTGGCTGAGGACAGACTCGTGTTCTGCTGCGCCTCTGCGGCGCAGCAGAACAAGGCAGGCGGAATTGCCCCTGCCACGCGGTGTTCACACACCACCGCAAGGAAGCCGCCCGCAGCGTCCAGACTGTGGGCGGCTTCCGCCGGTGGTGTGCGAGCGCCACACGGCTCCCCCAGCTGGCGCGCGTTCACACCCGCTGGAAGCGAGTGGAACTCGTGCGCAGCAGCCGGGACATCACTTTTAAGTGGTGCCCGGCTGCTGCAGGAGGAGCGCGGCGCTGGACGCATTGCGTCCGGCCTGCCTCCTCCAGGCAGATGTGGTAGTCTGGACTGCTGCTCTGCCTCCGCTTTTAAAGCAGAGGCAGAGTGGGCCAGACTGCCAGTCTGTCCTCAGCCTCAGTAAAGCCAAACAAACAAACAAACAAACAAATGCTGGTTGCTTCTGTACAGGTACCGATAACCGATGACAGTTGTATTTCAATGATTTGGTCCTTCTCTCAACAACAGCAGCATTTAATGGCTGAATGTGCTTTATAGAAAATTAGGTTGCAGGCTATAGAAACAATGAAGAGGTCCCACTCTCAGGGGCAGACTGGCCATTAAAGTCACTGGAAAGTTCCCAGTGGATTGCTGCCCTGGAGGGCTACTTTTTCTGAGCTCCCTACCTCTACCAAGGATCCCCACCCAATACCACCTTCCTCTGTAGATCACTTGAAAGTAGTCCATCTGTTGCTGGTGCCACTTCCACTGCAGTGTGCTTTCTTTACTTGGCTGAGTCAATTGCTGGGCTCCGGCAGCCTTGCCTGGATAGCACATCACAGCACAATGGCTCCTGCTTCAGCTGGCTGCACTGCCTGCCTCTGGAAGCCACACATAATCATTGGTCAACTCTGGCGGGCCTAGGCAACTTTGGCCATATTGTGCCAGCTGGGGATCATAAGCAACAGCTGCCAGAGATGCCAAGAGGAAGAGGGGAGGAAGCACTTTGGCCCTGGCAATTGCAGAGGTGTGTCTGCCTGCTTTTCAGCCTGGCATATAACAGGTGATTGCCTGGGTAACAGTTGGGAAGTACTGGGCCCCCTTCCCTGCAGTGGGATGGCTGGCTGCATGGGGGGAGGGGGGCTTTCTCTTTCCATACTCAGTTGTGAGCTCCTCATGCCTTGGCTTCATCCAGCCCTCTATCAGGTGAGGAGAGGGCAGAGGCCACTGTGGTGTCCTTTTCTAGAGCAGATTTGGCTTCCCAGTCTACCTCTACCCACTCTGCCTGGCCATATGCTTTTAATAAGCCACCCACCAAGGTGATGTCTGGCTTTCCATCTATCAGGTTGAAAATGTCTGTTTATTCCAAATAACAGCAGAAGCATTCCTCAGTTTTTTTATAAGTATAATTGCATTGATTTAATAATTATAAATGGATTGTATATCTTCTAAGGCCACACAGCACCTCAGTCCATGATTTACATTAGCTAGATATTAATCTCAGGTCCACCCTAATAGTAACTGGTTACAGAATTCTTGCATGCCCATTCTATAATTTGAAAGATGTTTGTTGTGAAAAATAATGCAAGGACTAAAGTATGGATAACAGTGCTGACAATGATTTTTAGATATCTGACTCTGGAACTGAGGCAGAAGAGTGGTTTTGAGAGTGTCAGACAACTTGTAACATCTGGTGACATTTTGTAGGATCCACTGGTGAAGAGTTCTGGGTGGTTGTTCTGTGGTTGCTGCAACAATCTTTAGAAAATTAAATACTGTCCTTGTGGCAGTTGAGCGTATTGGGTGGGCAGAATGCTCGTTTAATTTTGTGGTTTTCTTCCATGATGCTGAAGCACTAAAGCATGAGCTGTTAGCATAACATTTATCTGAAAATGTTGGAATTCCTCTTTTCAGATTAGTTTGTGATGCAGTTGCAGTCTGTTAAAACTTGTGATCGAAGCAAATGATATCAGGTGTACGAGGGAAGCAGCATGTGTGCATGCAGCCAGGGCTTCAAAATCATACGAGCTTTATTGGGTGTGTGATTGGAGTTTAAATCACTGAAGAGGCTTGGCAAGGAAAGGTTATTTATTTATTTATTTATTTATTTATTTATTTATTTATTTATTTATACCCCACCCTCCCCGCAGGTTAAACACTCTTTCCCTAGCAACCTTTCAAAAAAAAACACATGGAGCTGATAGGGTTGGGGAAAAAATGGGAGAAGCTGAAAACAGATCGTTCTCATCAAGTCTATGTTGGTGCTGACACAAATACAAAAACAGGCACAATTCATGGGTGTTGAAGGCACATTGGAGAGCAGGCAATGATTCTACCCTAGAGATATTTTAGGAGGAGGAACAAGTTCTCTTTGTTTAGTGCTTCAGCATTTAATCGATGAATTAATTAGACTAAAAAGCTAGTACTCCATTTAAAAGGTGCCTTTGATGTAATTTGGCAGCAACCTTTTTTAAATATTGTTAATTGTTTTTAATACAGGCGCGTACAGAAATTATGGGCAGTTAGCACCACCTTCAAAGAGGCTGTCTTCTTTCTCATGCAGGAGAAACTGCCTTTTCTAAGATATGACTACTTAATTTTTGTGCTGAAGGAAGAGTACTTATGTTTTCCAAACTGTTGTTTTATTTCTGTGTAGGGATGCTGTGGTTATCTGAGTCTCAACAACAAAAGATTGATTGATATTAAAGATTTATATTCCACCTTATGTCCTTAACTAACAAAGCAACAAGTTGCAAAGACATAAGAACAATATGTGTCTGTCAACAAGATAAAAACCATAGACAAGATAAAATCACGGTCAGCTGTTTCATACCCCTTTGTGCATGCAGAAAGTGACAGTGCCCTCCAATGAGAGCTAAAAATTGACATTTTCTTTTTGCATGTTGGTGACTTGGGGAAAAGGGGGAAGTCTGTTTTGATTATTTTGTCAAATAGCATGTTTAACGAAGTTGCACATTATGGTTCAGTAACTCTGATTTCTGAACATCATAAATGACTAACAGTGTCATCCTGAGTGGAGCTACATTCATCTAAGACCATTGACTTCAAGGGTGTGGCTCAGCTTAGGATATAATTGAGCTGCTTTTGGTGATCTATCAGTAGCAGAAAATGTGGTCTGAACTTTTTAAAAAATACTATGGCTCTCTGAAAAATTTGTTTCCACATACCTAGCACTTTAACAGACTGGACATATCATTTCAAGCTGCTAAATATCAAGGACTGTTTTTAAAGGGGTAAGAATGTAAGTTGAAGATGGAAGGCTGGAATTAATACCTAGGGGGAATTTGATTCTGGCTCATATTTAATTGCCTTTCATTTTCCATCTCTATACAGGCCTAAATACATTTCTGCATCTGTTTATATTGAACAAGAAAACCTGCTACAAATGAGATTATTTTAAACATTCTTTTAATAAATAAAGTGAAATCAGATGAATCTAGTTACATACACTCCTCTGTGGTATTAAGGATGTTTCTTTGCAAATATATGTAGAATTGAACTTCTACAGCTAGGCCACAGGAATGTTCTCTGAAAGTAACTGAGAGGCATCCATGCAAACTCTTAAATCTAATTCAGTAGTTTAATAAAATAATGCATCCTGGATTTAATGCATATTAATACCTTATGTTGCTGACCAAACAGTCCCTCAAATAAAATGCCACATAACTTTCTGGGTTTTTTTTAAAAAAAACATAAACTACCTTTCATTCTTCCAGTTAACTGTTTCATCTCAAACTTTTAGTTAGGAAGTGATCAACTAAATCGAACTGATTTCTTTTGTGAAGTAAGAACACAAGGGAAAATAAATAAAAGGAGCTGTTAAATCTACTTTATTTATAGCAATGTTCATGGGAGCTATCCATTTTTATACAATGTATATTAATTCAAATAGATTCTTAGAACCAGAGCATATGTTGGAAGTAGGGTCTAGGTGATGCCTTTCCACCATTCACTCCCCTCTCCAGGGATGGGCACAAACCAGGTCATGAACTAAAGTTTGTGATGCTTTAGACTGTTCATGGTTTGTGAATGATGTTCATGGCAGGTCAACTGGCATGAATTTTCCACAAACTTTTAAGCTGTGGAGGTTCATGCTGGTTCATGAATGGATACATTTCCAAATGTGTTGTCTCTGCTGAATCAAAATATTTACCAGACTTCAAATCAATGGGGGGGGGGGAGGCAAATTCTCCAGTCTTGGAAACACTCTGGACAGTTTCATATTAGTCATGAGAGTTTCAAGAGGGTTCCCCCCACCCTTTGCCTGTGGACCTATGTTCCCTTCCCATTTTCTTACACACAGCTTGCTATGCCAATGGCACTGGGTTCTGCTGGGCATTCTGCAAATTGTAACTATAGGGATTCTCTGGTTTATTTTATTTTTATTTCTTTGATTTATATCCCATCCTCCCTGCAAGCATGCTTACAAGGTTATATAAAATAGTGTTACAGAGAAACAATATTAAAAATTCAACAGTTAATTTTTAAAAAAAATAAAATTTTAAAGTTTCATACACAAACCAGAGTGAGAGGTGCCTCGGTAGCAATGCTCAGATGAAAACCTTCTGAGTGGTGTTGAGGGTTATCAAGCCACTAACCACTAGGCTAGGGCTGTCAGCAGGGAAGGCCAAGAATGGAGTTTGGATGCCCACTGTCTCAACTGAAAGCCTGGTGGAACAGCTCCATTTTGCAGGCCCTGCAGACTTGTAACAAATCCCGCAGGGCTCTTATCTCAGATGGGAGCTTGTTCCACCAGGCTGTGCCCAGGGCCAAAAAGGCCCTGACCCTAGTCAAGACTAGCTAGACATCCTTCGGGCCAGGGACAATCAGATGTTGCTCAGTTGAGTGCAGTTGACATTAGCTCTCCTTTTGCCTGCATTGCCACAGTGGCACTGGGTTCTGCTGGCACTAGTACATTACACTGGTTCTGCTGGACTTGCAACCCCCCTCTCCAGCTTCAAGTGTGATTCTGTGCTTCACATCAGTCTCATTGACCTGACATTTCCACAATGGCCCTGGGTTCTGCTGGGGGATGTACTAAAAGGAATGGCAAGATTGCCCATTGGAAATAATAGAAGAGGCTTGAAGGCCCGTTGGAGATAATGGGAGCCAGGAATGCCAAAACAGTTGCAATGAAAGTGCAGAGTGGATTTTCAATTAATGTCTGTGGGCCTAGATAAACTGCTCTGGGACTGGAATAACATTCCCAGCATGGAAAGACAGTTCCCAGAAATGGAATTAGTGTTCTGGGACTGGAATGATAGCCCCAAGGATGGAATGACAGCTCCTGTGAGTAGCAGAAGTGTTCTGGAATTGGAATGACAGCCCCCAGAGTGAAATGACAGCCCCTAGGAGTAGCAGAAGTGTTCTGAAGCTGGAATGACAGCTTCCAGAGTGGAATGACAGCACTTGGGAGAAGCAGAAATGTCCTGACACTGGAATGACTGCTCTCAGAGTGGAATGATAGCCCCTAGGAGTAGCAGAAGAGTTCTGGGACAGGAATTAACAGGGGGACAGGATAAGATTTGTAATTGTCAGTGGAGGAGGTGTCTGACACCAATAGCATGACTCTCCAATGAAACAGAGCATCTGACAGACAGGACCTGTATTTAGGTGGAGCTGATGGGAAAATAACTACACAGCATCAAGAAACATTAATTAAAATGTAAGGGATTTCAATTTACACTACAGTTTGTGATTACAGTTTCAGAGCACTAATTCTAATACCTGGACCCATCATTCTACTCTGGGGGCTGCCATTCCACTCTCAGACCACTTCTCCTACTCCCAGGGGCCAACATTTCAGTTTGGGGGAGGGGGCTGTCATTCCACTCCCAGAACACTTCTGCTACTCCCAGGGGCTGTCGTTCCAGTTGGGGAGGTTGACATTTCAGTGCCAGAATACTTTTGCTGTTTCAAGGGGCTGTCATTCCACTCTGGAACCTGTCATTCCACTCCCAGAACACATCTGCTACTCCCAGGGGCCATCATTGCACTTGGGGGTTTTTTTTTTGTCATTCTAGTCCCAGAGCACTAATTCTGTTACTGGGGACCATCTTTCCACTCTGGGATTTGTTATTCTAATCTCAGAGCAGTTTACCTAGGCCCAGAGACATTAATTGAAAATCCACTCTGCATCAGTCTTTACTTATAGGGAGTGGGGGTTGTTGTCAGGAAAGGCTATTTAGAGCCAAGATGCATAAGTACTGGGTGACTATAGCTGAGATTGGATGTAAGAAAGATCTGTGAGTGGCAGTAAATTAGCATACAAATACAAGAGTTAACAAACAGATATGGGAACAAGGTTTGAGTCCAGTGGCACCTACAAGACAAATAAAGTTCAATTCTGGGTGCAAGTGAGAACTGAGAGACTTAGTATGTACACTCCTTCAGATTAATTGAAACAGAGTTCCTCAAATATTACATTGGGGGGGAGGGTTAGTGGCCAGGGAAAGCTAATTAGGGTCAAGATGCCTAAGTAACTGTGCTGTAATATATTTCAGTAGAATCCATGCAAGTCAATTGACATTCCTGGCTCCCATTATCTCTAACGGGCCTTCAAGCCTCCCCCATTATTTCCAATGGGCAATCCTGCCATTTCTTTTAGTACATCCCTATGCTGGGTACTAGTACATAGCACTGGTTCTGCTGGGCTTCCAAAAATGCCCACCCTTCAGTTTCTACTGCTGAGATTATCTGACTTTACCTTTGTCCTGTTGACTTTGCACTGACACAGTGGCACTGGTTTTGCTGGGCACATTGTACTGGTTCTGCTGGGCTTGCAAAAATACCCCCCACCTTCAGTTTTTACTGAGAAATTCTCTGGGTTGACCTTAGTTTATTGGAAACAACGGAGGATGGGGCACCTTCTTTGGGGGGCCATAACTCGGAGTCTGTAAATCCAATCCTCACCAAACTTAGAGGGCAGGTAGAGGAGAGTCAGCCAGAGACCCCTGTGAATTTGGTGTCTCTAGCATGCTTACGGGCATTCTACTGCATCACAAACCTCACAAACTGAAACTGTTTGTTTAGCCCCTAAAAGCTTGTGACAGTTCATAGTTTGTGAACCAAGCATGCCATGAACTGAAACGAGCTGCATTTCCCTGGTTTATACCCATCCCTACCCCTGCTTCTGAGCATATCTTTCTGGCATCTAGAGTAGATAATTCCCACACTAGTACAGCTGTTCTAGGAGGCAGTTGACAAAAGCACGAAACTTGGGGAATGGTGAAAGAAATATTTTCTGAAACTCCTCTGAATTGTATAGAGCTTCACCTTTTAATCCTGTTTATTGCTATTGTTTATGCTTTCACCCTGCAACAACTTGAATGCCATTTTTCCCTTATAATTACTGGGTAGACTAATCAAATACTCTGTCATAAACAAAATTATTACATGAAACTACTGAGCCACTAATATGGTGTTGCTGAGGAAAAACAAAGCCAGTTAGGAATGAAGGCAATGCTTCCTGAACTAGCAGATACACGAAATCTTTCACAACAATTACTGACCATTGCTGAAAAGGGCAGGGTGCTTTTTGGTGCTGTTAAAAATGATCACCAGAAATTCTACCTTTCAGCTTATCCTGAGGCACTAATGTTAAAGCAGTTGTGGGTGGGAGGGGGAATAAGCTTTCTGTGTAATGTTGGTATGTATGTTTGTATTTCATTTATGCTCTCCTTTGTCCCCATTGGGAACCCAAAAAGACTTACATCATTCTCCTCATTTCTATTTTATCCTCACAACAACCCTTAGGTAGGTTAGGGTGAGAGTGTGTCATTGACTGAAGGTCACCCAGCAGACTTCCATGACAAAGTAGGGGTTCAACCATGGATCTCTAAGATCCTGGTCTGACACTCTTAACCACTCTAACTCTAGAGGGTTTTGTGGTGTAACAATATCCTTATACATTCTCATGAGTCTAGCAAAGATAGAATGTGTTTCCATTTCTGTATGTAGAGTTTTAAATTAGGTTTCAGTTGGGGGGGGGGTTTTCTAGCACAGCACACAAATTGAAGCAAATGATTTGGAACAGTTGATGTAGCTCCAAAGTCTTCAATATAAATGTAAGGTGGCGATCACACACTCTAAATAATCCACTTTCAATCCACTTTCCAACTGGATTTTACCAGTTCACACAGTAAAATCCAGTTGGAAAGTGCACTGAAAGTGGATTGAAAGTGGATTATTAGGGTGTGTGACCACAGCCTATAGCTCATGCAGTATCTACTGCAATGAAGCAAACAAGGATATCTGTGGTGGCCAGGACTTCCATGAGCCCAGAACACATGTGAAGCTTTATATTCAAGTAGAGTCACATACTGTGGATAATAAAGTATGATGATCACCATTTAAAAAAATCTAGGCATTTACATCCAGGTGGTCAGCCATGTTGGTTATGGAATCCTGAATGTAATGATGTTCATCACTGAACATCAGTGCATATTGTGCTGGCCAAAAGGTATAGCAGTGTTTCCTCTAAGCTGAGTTAGTGTGAACTAGCTCACAGTTTTTTTAGCCTCTGGCTCACACATTTTTGTCTTGGCTCAAGAAGGATGGCTCCAAAGCAAACCAATTGATGCAGTAGCCAAATTGCTTGCCCACAGCTTTAATACCAGTAGCTCACAAAGTAGAATTTTTGCTCACAAGACTCCACAGCTTACAGGGAGCATTGGTAGTAAGGCAAGTTGTTGAGTGCTGGACAGTGTTTAGATAGTACAAGTATCTGCTCTGAAACCAGAAGTCCCAAATACTACTGAATTGTTATTTGTTGAAATCTAGTGGCTCACATCAATGAGGTGCCTTGACATTCCTGGAAAACTGATATCTAAAACAGCATATAAATTTACCCTTCGTTTGCAATTTTTTTGTCTCTCTATTTATCAGACTATTGCAAATATTTGTTTTTTAGCAATTTAATTAGACTTTTAACACTAACTGTATTTTGGCTATAAGTCCCCCGTCCCCAGTTGCTAGTGACTGTACAGTTAATATGAGCTAGTAAAGATCTTTTTGTTCTTCTTTCTCTTTCCTCACCTATTCAAGGGGAGAAATGGCCAATTCTCTGAAGTTGCATGGTGTGTGGGTTTTTTCTTACATAAATTATTTATACTTAGGAAAAATTGAAAGAAAGACCAGCACTGAATTAGACTGTGAAGAGGAAAGAAGGCAGTTGTCCTTCACTGTAACTTTTGCTAAGTTTAGGAGTCAGGAGTGGAAATTTATTCCCCACTATCATTTTAATCGGGAAATATACTGTGGTTAATACCTTAAAACAGAATATGGCTGAGGACAGATTGCCATTCTGCCACGCCTCCACGGCGCGGCAGAATGGGGCAGGGGGAATTTCCCCCGTGGCGCGGTGTTCACACGCCGCCGGAAGGAAGCCGCCCGCAGCGTTCAGTGGTGCTTTGAAGTGGTGCTCAGCTGGTGCGGAAGGAGCGCGGCGCCGGATGCAATGCGTCCGGGCCGCCTCCTGGGGGCAGATGCGGCCGTCTGAACAGCCACTCTGCCTCCGCTTCTGAAGCGGAGGTGGAGCGGCCGAGACGGCCAATCTGTCCTCAGCCTATACAAAAACATGGTTGCTAAAAAGATAACATTTTTAGGTATAATACTACCCTTCTTTGGTTGTTTCATCTCTTATGGTTTTTTTACTCCTACAAGTTGTTGTTTTAATGGAACCTGTAGTGTGATTCATAAAGCATTCACCTGTGCTTCAGAAGGTTAACAGTCCAATTTTTTAAAATTCTCTGAATTGTTTTGTGTTCACATTATATGTGTTGTTTATGAGATGAGACAATTGTTAGACAACTGGAATAAAACTAAATAGTTTTAAGAGAGCCAGGAAAGCAATATAAAATTACAGTTAACAGTTAACACTTGATGGGATCAACGGAAGGATAAATCTACTAGGCAGGTTGACATGACAGATTTGAGGATATCGTTAAAGGAAAACAATCTGGTTTGTTGTCATAGTTCATCTTCATGGGGCATGATTACCAGCCTCCAGGTGTTACATATCAATCTGTTATTGGCTCTGATAAGGCAATTTTACTTGTACTCTTAGGACCTAAACTGGAAGGTACATATTGGCAATATTACTATCTCCAATCTATTGCGGTCACACACGCTAAATAATCCACTTTCAATCCACTTTCAATCCACTTTCCAACTGGATTTTTACTGTGTGAACTGGCAAAATCCAATTTAAGAGTGCACTGAAAGTGGATTGAAAGTGGATTATTTAGTGTGTGTGACCGCAGCCTATGTAATTGCTTCTGACACAAGGCCAGATACAATTGTAGCCCCATAAACAAATAATAATAATAATTGTGTTATTCAGTTCCAGATTGGAACATTCCATTTTTGATTCAATATCAATTGTTTACTGCTTTACAAATGTAACAGGGGCTTTTTTGCATATTGTATTCTGTTCTATTTGACCTCTGAAGAAGGCTTTTGTGGGCTAAAACATATCAGGTCATATATGGTTCTTTTTGTGCATTTGTCACTTTAATTGTTTTATGAGGCTTTATTTTGGGCCCCTACAAGGTTTTTATATGTTTTTGAAATAAACATGTACTTTTGTCTATACCGATTGATGTTTTTAACTTTTGGCCCTTTTACTAGTTTTCTAAATCTCCTTTGGAGGAGTCTGGAGATCTCCCAGCAGATCAACTGATCTCCAGACTACAGAGATCTGTTCTCTTGGAGAAAATGATTGAGTTGGAAGGTGTACTGTATGGCATTATACCCTATTGGGTCCCCCCCCCCCCCCAAAAAAAACCCTTGCCCTCCCAGGCTCTGCCCCAAATTTGTGGAAATTTCCCAACATGGAGTTGGCAACTCTACCATGAAATCAAGTATATAGTACAGTAAAATACCTTGGGCTATGTGAGGGGAACTTCTCTTAGATAGGTTTATTTTGTTAAAAAAAAAAAAAGGAATACTTTAGGCTGATAACCAAAAACTTTTATTTGATCAGTAAAGAAATTGGGTTCTTCAGATTTGTAACAGTTTGAATTGCTGGAATCTCAACTTTCAGTTTTGTGTTAATTTTATCTTACTTTCTTTATCCAGCCGAAATTTTTATCTCACCAGGTGTGGGGCAGTATGCCTTCAGTACGGGAAAACTTCTAAACCTGGAACAAATTATGCAATTATGGAGTAAGCATTTGAGTGTACAAGCACTTAAGAGTACAAGCTCTGTGGCACATGAAATCTTTTATGCAGGACTTCTTGCTTTTTGTTTGACCTTCTGCTTTTAAATGTTGCTGCAATGTGATATGGCCTTTGCTTTTTTCTTTCTTTCTGTTTTTTTAAAGTGCTCTTGATGCTTACAGTACTCCTCCCCCCCTCTGAAATTCTTTGGATTTTAAAATGTAGTCCTTCTAGGACACAGGAAAACTGAAGTTATTTAATTTAGAATGAGTTTATTGCTAACAAATGAGTACAATTCTCTTTGTTTTGGTTTTTTTTAAAAAAAATTCATTTGAATGGGTGTGCTTTCATAACACCTCATAAACTAGTCCCAGTATTATTATTTTTTTGCTAGAATATCTAATAGATAAAGCATCACCTATGGGGATAAATAAGCAGTTGAAGAAGTAGAAGGCATTTCTGCTTCCACATGTGTGGTTCCTAATTTTTGCAGATTCTGCCCTTCACTGGCATCCTCCTACTATATCTTATGCCATTCTCATGCCTTAACCAGCTGTTCATGGGCACTGGAGTCTGCAGTGGGAAGGGAGAGAGAAGAAATCCCAATTCCAGGAGCAGGACTGTGCTTGCAGGGCTTAGAATTCAAGAGTGTGCAAACTGAACTGAATTAGTTGTCACTAATTGTACCAAGTAAGAAGAGACTTGGCTCACAGGACAGTGCTAGCAAAGAATCCATTTTCTGTCTGGGGTTTTGTAGTTATGGAAATAATTCTGAATGTTTTCTTTTTATATTCCTAAATATACCCAGATACAGAACAGGTAAGTGGTAGTCAGATAGGCTTGTTAAATTGGCTGGAGTCTCTCTTTCCTGTGTGATTTTAGCATCAGAGTGGAGATAAAGGACAATTAGCCCCTTAGTTCTTTTGTAGTCAGATTATTGGCATTTAACACATAACCGCTGAATAGTCAGAACTATATAAAACATTCCAGAGGGCTTCTAAAGATAAATGTATGGGTACTTCAGGGAACCTAGTATCAAAATGTTGTAAGACCTATGAAGTGGCAGTGATGGAGGCAAAGGCAGTTTACTTCTCTATTATTACAGCATCAGTTAGTTCACATTCAATTGTTTGATTGTTTAGAGTAGCTCAGCATCTGTTAATGTGTAGATCTGATCCTCTAATGTCCCAGGAACTGACAGCTGTGATACTTTTGCCAGATGTTTTTACTGATAAAATATCAATAATATGCTCTGATCTGGATGTCAGTTGTGACATAGGTACACCAGAAGAAAGGCCTAATACGCCCCCTGGGCTATTTGTGGATCATTTTGACCCTGTTTCTCTGATGTTTATGGACAAGATCCTGGGATCTGTGAAAGCCGCTACTTGTACCCTGAATCTGTGCCCGTCCTGGCTGCTGAAATCATGTAAGGACCACATCAACAAACTCTTAGGACATTGGAAAGCTGGAAAAAGTACAGAAGAGGGCAACCAAGACGATTAGGGGGTTGGAGTACATTCCCTATGAGGAAAGGTTGAAGACCCTGGGTCTTTTAAGTTCAAAAGAAGGCTAAGAGGTTTATAAGATTATGCATGGGGTGGAAAGAGTTGGCAAAGAGAACTTCTCACTCTCTAAAAACACTAGAACTTGAGGCAATCCAGTGAAGCTGATGGGCAGTAGATTTAGGATGGACAAAAGGAAATACTTCTTTAAACATCAAGTAACTAAAAGGTAGAATTCAGTGCCAGAGTATGTGGTGATGGCACAGGCATAGACAGCTTTAAAAGGGGACTGGATAGCTTCATGGAGAATAGGTGTATCAGTGGCTACAAGCCATGCTGACTAAAAGGAACCTCCACATTCAGAGGCAGTAAACCTCTGGATTCCAGTGCTAGGAGGCAACATCAGGGGAAGACCTCAGCCATTGTGCCCTATGGATGGCCCTCCAGAGGAACTGCTAGCCACTGCGTGAGATAGGATGCCAAACTGGGTGAACCACTGATCTGACCAGCAGTGCTCTTCCTATGTTCTTATGTTAAGGGTCAGTTTAACTCCATCAAAAGTGGGGGATACTATGGCCGAAGACAGACTGGCAATCTGAAGCGGAGGCAAAGCGGAGGGAACTGGAGCGGGGAGAAAAACTCACGGAGCTGGCCGTTCACACTGGCCAGAGCAATGCGGATCAGCGGCGATACGGAGCATTCAGACTGCCACGGAGAGTTCAGACTGCCGCATAGCCAGCGCGCGCGGCTCGCGCGTGCTGCTGCACTTTTTTTTTTGTTTTCCTTTGATGTTTTTCGCATATGCGCACATGTGCATATGTGCATATTCGCATATGCGCAAAACTTTTTGCCGGTGTGTTCACACTTCCTCCGGATGCCTCCCACTTCTTCCAGTTCACACTGTTTGGAAGCGGGAGGCATGCGGAGGAAGGCCCCTGAACACCGGGAAAAACCGGTGTCCGGGTAAAGCGGAAGGAAAGCGGCTGGGAGACGGGTAAGTACGCAACGGAGCCGACGGGCAGATGCGCATGTCTGAACGGGCTCCTTTCCTCCGTTTGCGAAGCGTGCCTGCCCCGCTTCAGATTGCCAGTCTGTCCTCGGCCTATGTCTTTCAAGACCCCCAGCTTCCCAGCCAGCATTACTTCTGTCTTGACAGGGTTTAGTTTCGATGTGTTCACTTTTAGCCAGTTAAACCCAGCAGCCAGCCAGCAATGCAGGATCTCTACCACATTGCCAGAAGATTTGGATAAGGATACACAGAGCTGAGTATTGTCAGCATATTGATGACAACCAACTGCAAAGCTACGAATGATTTGTCATAAGGGCTTTAGATAGAGATAGGAAAGCATGGGGGATAGAATTGTGCCCTGTGGAATGGCACAAGCTAGATCCCACACTGATGACAACTGGTTTCTCCTCATCTCGTTGTGTAGGAACATCAATTGGCAACATCACTACTAGTCATAGCACTGAATCCTAGTATCTAATACTGCAAGCCACTGAACTCACTGAGCATCATCTCAGGCAATTAATCTTTACAGTTGCAGCAGATGTTTGAATAAAGCTGGATCCAGTATAAGGCTTTTAACTGAGTCGGTAAGCAGGAGTGATGGGATAAGAGGACAGATTCTCTTATGGAGTCCCACAAGGATTGGTACTGAGGCTGGTTTGTCCATAAATGATCTGGAACTGGGGGTGAGTAGCATAGTGGTCAAGTTTGCAGATGACACAAAATTATTCAGAAAGGTGAAAACCAAGGATGATTGTGAAAACCTCCAGGAGGATTTCCACAAATTGGGTGAGTGGGTCACAGTGTGGCTGATGAAGTGCAATGTTGGTAAGTGTAAGGTGATGCACATGGTAACAAAAAATCCGAACTTCAGGTATAGGCTAATGGGGTCTGAACTTGATGAGATTGAAAGGGAGAAACATCTTGGGGTTGTAGTAGCATCAACCCAGTAGCAAACGAAAGCATCAACCCAGTGTGTTGCAGCGGTGAAAAAGGCAAACTGTGTATTGGGGATTATTAGGAAAGGGTTTGAACATAAAACAGACAATATTATAATAACCTTGTATAGATCTATGGTGTGGCCTCATTTGGAATACTATATGCTTTGCTCTCACCTCCTTTATTGGATCTGTTTTTGTGTTTCTGTTGTTTGTGGAGAGAGCATAGGCCTCATGGTTGCTGTGCCATCCATAGTTTAGGACTGAAATGCCTATCTGTCATTTTCAAAAGCTTGTCTTTTCAGGCTAAGTATAATATTATAGGCAAGAATCTGAAGGACCATGAACTATTTCCTTGAATCCAAGATAAAAGTAAGCTGTTTTTTTTCCTTAAACAGCAGTCACCTACCACCACATGTACGTGTTTTTGAAATGGAGTGCAAGACTGGACATAAAAGGGGGTGGAGGGAATCCATGTACCTTTACACATATCCTGATCTATTCATGGCTGAAGAGGGAAATCCTTAAAATGACAGCTCACACTGAGGTAAAGTGGGAGATCAGTAGGGATGGATTGAGATTTTGGTCCTGCCCTCTGTTGTGCCTCCAAGCCCACTTCCAATAAAGGGACTGGGAGGGAGGAAGAACAGGCTGAAAGCAAGAGCTGCCATTTTGCAGTGGCTTGCACTCATAGAATCGTAGAGTTGGAAGGGACCTCCAGAGACATCTAGTACAACCCTCTGCACAATGCAGGAAATTCACAAATACCCCCCAGTGACCCCTGTTCTATGCCCAGAAGAGGGCAAACTCCCCCCCCCCTCAAAAAAAACCTCTCCAGGATCCCTGGCCAAACTGGCCTGGAGAACAATTGCTTCCTGGCTCATGCAAAGTGAGGGCTGCCAGCTTGGTCTACCAGCCCCACAGACAAAGCGAGGCCTGCTGGCTCATTGTGGCAGTGGCTCCTGCCCACGTTGTGTGAAGCCATAGCTTCCACCTCATGCCTACCTCACACAAAGTGAGGGCCGCCAGCTCATGACAATGGCAGCACTTGCCCAACCATCTTGTACATAGTGAGAGCTACTGACTTGAGGCAACAATGGCACCTGCCCCCTTGTGTGGGTACCTTGCCTCTCTTGGATGGCCTGGTGATGGGGGCAAGCCCCAGGCCTTTGATCCACTGGAACTATTCCAGGTGGCCTTAATGACCAATCCACCCTGTGAATCAGGCAGGGTTATTTTAAAAAAATACTCCCTTTTTTTAGATGTGAACAGCTGAATAGGTATGCATGCACTCCCTTATACATCTAGTTGCTCCTCACTGGAATTTCACAGTGTGAAAGTCATGGGTGGAAAAAAAATCCAAATTGTATTAGCAATAAGCAAGCCTTTGAGTGGATCTGAATTGTCATGTTGGATCTCAGCTGTGTTTTACCTCATTCAAATATCTGTGCTATAATTAGGGATGGGCACAAACTGAATTTCGTGACGAACTGGGCCAGTTTGTGTGTTCATGAACCGCAATTTATGCAGTTGTGCTATTTGGTAACTGCCCACAAACCCACTACCCAGGCAAATCAGCTTTAATTTCAGAATATGTAATTACAGTTGTTGTGCTTTGATGCTCCCAAGCTTGCTGTTTTTTGTACAGTGAAGTTTTATTTATGCAGTATACTGAAGGTTTTCTTTTATTTAAAATTACATGGCATGGAAATAACCCTTTAGGAAATGGTAAGACACAATGTTGCAGCCACATAATGGCAGGCAATAGACATGCTTGCAGAATTGACTCCATGGATTCTTATTCTGCCTAACTAGAGGGAAATAATCCATGTATTTACCTCTTTATAAAGTTTTTTATTGTAGGGATAATGTAGTAGATTGCTAACCTCATAATTAGGGATAGGCAAGAGCTGAATTACGAACCTAAGTTTATCACAGACCTGGCCTGTTTCATGGTTTGTGAACCTTGGTTCATGCCCTCCTGCCCTCGCGAGCCACATGAACCTTCCAAGAGGGTTCGTGTGGTTTGTGTTGGCAGACATGCTGGCACTGGGGGTACTCACGCAGCTTGCAAAAACTGTTTAAAGGGATCCCATTTAACCACAGCTTGCAAAAACCATTTAAAGGCATTGTGAGTGGTAAACTCACTGATTGGACTTCACTCGCTCACAGGGCACACTTGCAAAAGCCATTTAAAAAGAATGCTCCTTTTAAATGGTTTTTTGCAACATCTTCTCCCCTTCCATTCTGCTGGCCTCAGGGAGCTACCACCAGCAGAAAGGAGGGAGGAAAGACCATGAACCTCACAAACTGAACCAGTTTGCGAACCAGGAAAGCTTTGTCCTGGTTTGTGGGACTGGGACAAACCTCCATTTTCCCATTTCTTGCCCATCCCTACATAATTAAGCTTGTGGCTGTTGTTCAGTTATCAGAGGGTTCAATTGGGTGCTGCATTGGAACAACTTGCTCTAGCATGACAGAATATGGAGGTATATGTTTCTGAAGCAATCCACAATAAAGGTTTTTTTAAAACACTGTTCTCCAAATCTATAATTCTGGAGCTGCTAAAGGAAGGTAGCCTAATTCTCTGTGAAAAGGAGCTACTATGGTGTCCCCCCCCCATTGTATCTGAGCTGCCTACTGAATGTCAAAGGTGCTCCTGCACTCATCTTGCTGTATTTTTGATTGAGTACAATTTCTGAGCTCAAATCATGACCTTTAGCAAAGGGATGCAGCAAACTTCACCATGAGTTAATTTGACAATTGAACCTAATTTGTTCAAGCATGTCAATCAGATTCCAGTTGTCACTTGATATCTGCTCTGTGCTAAATAACAACAACAAGAAAAACCCTGAACTGTGGTGGCAGCTGATTACCTGGATGCCAAAGACCGCCGCCATCGCTCATTATTGTTTATGCTGTTAGCACCTATGATTTTATATGCTGTGGTTTTATTCAAATGCTGTGTTATTTCATATATATCTTGTAAGCCACCCTGAGCCTGCCTTGGTGGGGAGGGCAGGATATAAATTACCCTGTCAAACACCAACAAAGAGATCAACGAACTATTGAATTGTTGTCAAAAGTCAGTTCTCTGTTTGTAAATGGTGAACAGGTCATGAGACAATCAGGTAGGTGTTCATGCATCCCTACTCCAGAGCAGGCCATTCTTCCCCAGTACCTCTGCTGAAATAATTTACTGTTGAGGACATCTGACCCTAGTGCATCAGTAAGTCACCAAAGAGTAAGCTGTGTATTGGCAACAATTGCATGGTAACAAATTGCACTGTGAGTCAGAAACACAATTTAGAAAAGAGTTGACTAAAGGAAGATATGATAGAGGGGTGGAAAGAGTGGACAGAGCAGACAGAGAACTTTTTCTGCCTCTCCTGAAATGCTAGAACATGAGGCCATACAGTGAAGCTGATGGGCAAAAGATTCAGAATGAACAAAAGAAAATACTGTTTTACACAAGTGATTAAAATGTGGAATTCACTACCAGAGGATGTAGTGATGTTCCTAGAGCTGCTCAGCCATATTCAGCTGTAGAGCTAAACTCTGGAACAGGGTTTCATAAACTTGTGGGATGCTACTGGTTGTGGTTTCATGTGGTTTCTTTCTGTATTTGAATAAATTTGTTTGTTTTGGTTATATCTTGATTATGTTAGCAGATATAACATATCTGGGGTATATTATTTATCCAAATACACAAATCTGGGTCTCCAGTTTGTGGGATGATGATTGAGTCAGTAGGATTAGCATAAAGATGGCAACTCCTAGATCTTTGAATCCCATTATTGGTTGTAATACAGGGGTTAAATAAATATTGCAAAGGAGCAACACACCATTCTCCTTCTTGACTACAGAAGTGCATACTTATTTTTCAGTTTTTGTTTCTAAGTTGACCTTCCATGTTCTGAAACTAATTTGCTATACTGCTTTGGAGAGTCTGCTCAAGGACTTCCTCTGCTAAATAATATGCTTCTTATTAAGAACATCCTATAAAACTCAAGAGAATTGCCTGCAAAGGAAACAAGACTGAGGCTCATGAATTTCCATCCTCCTGTCAGATATATGATATTGATGACCAGGATGTATATCAAGGTTATTGTTCAGAAGACAAAGGAAGAGAACTATGGTAAATGTCTAACTAATTGGCTGTGTCTATAGGCAACCATGACATGTGAAGTATAACTTGCCAAAAAGATAAATACAGGCACTAAGCCAAAAATGTTATATAGGGTGCAATCAGCCAAAGTTTATTACTCATTTAATTAACAGATTTATATTCTATTTCATGTAAGTTTGACATGGCTTGCAGTGAAACAATAAAACCTGATGATGTAAATAAAATGCAGTTCCCAAGGTTCTGTCACACTCCAGTATCACATTAAGAAACTGAAGTCTGAGTGGTTCTATGCAGATAAAGGAGTGATGCTATGCAAATAAAGGACTGCCTCAGTTATGAATGGCTTCTACTGAATTTTATGGGATGAAGTAAATGGGTTGTAATCTTGTACACAGTTAAGGGACCCAAACGTGTCTATTTCAGATATGGCAATCACTAGGACTAAGAGATGACTTTCACTTCTGTGGTGTAAGAGGAACATAAACAGTTCTGCTGGAGCAGACCAGTGGTCTATCTAAACCAAAATTCTGCTTCCCACAGTGGCCAGACACAAGCTTCAAGTCTTTGCTTATTATTATTGCTCCCCAGCAACTGTGATTCAGAAGTATGTTTTGGTCCATCACCACTAGTTCAGATACTATAAGTATATAACCACTGCAATATAATCGTTATATAATCATTACCCTGACTTAAATGGCCAGGCTAGCCTGATCTTGGACTTGGGCTGTGGTCACACACACTAAATAATCCACTTTCAATTCACTTTCCAACTGGATTTTTACTGTGTGAACTGGCAAAATCCAGTTGGAAAGCGCATTGAAAGTGGATTGAAACTGGATTATTTAGTGTGTGCAACCGCAGCCTTGGTTAGTACTTGGATTGGAGACCGCTAAGGAAGTCCAGGGTTGCTATGCATAGGCATGCTATGACAAATCACCTCTGTTTATCTCTTGCCTTGTAAACCCTATGGGTTGCCATAAATTATCTGTGACTTGATGGCACTTTCTACTACCATAGAATCATTGCATTACAGTAGTGCCACATAATGTACTACTGCTGTACTTTCTCCCACATAAAAGAACGGTTGCCTTTCATTCCCAATGGGACTAGTTTTATGGGTATTTGCACTTTGTTATAGCAGGGCAAACCTTGTACATCATCCCTGATACTTTATTAGTGCTTATCTTTGCCAGCCAGCCTCTGGAATTTCTTTGAGTCAGAGAAGATACAGCCTCCTCCTTAGTCCTAGTCAATTGGCAGAACAATAAGAGCAGGAGAAACGATGTGTAGAAGCACCAAGTGGCAGCATGTATACTAGTCATAGCCCTGAACCCTAGAATCTAATATCATGAGCCACTGAACTCACTGAGCATCATCTCAGGCAATTAATCTTTACAATTACAGCGGATGTTTGAAAATCTGATATTTTCTGTTATTGTATTTCACTATGACCAATCAATCAAATTAGTTACCTTGCCCAACACTCACAGGCTCTGTTTATAATGACAAATTGTTGTAGACTTAATGCATGAAAGATCCTACCCAATCATGCTCATAGTATCTTCTTACTAAATTCTAAACAAATAATGTCAGTCATTAAGTAATTTCATGATTGGTAAGGAATATACTACCCAATATTTCCACCAAATAGGGCATTTAAGCCTTTTAGAAGAAAATAATTCATTATATCAGAGTAGGTAGAATGGTTGCAATCATAAAGTTTATCTAAAATAATTGGATAACTTGCTTACAGATTAAAAACATGTGTCAGCTGTATCCCTTCATGTTTTGGGCCTTAGAATTAATTGCTGACAGCACACAGCCCAAACAAAAATAATTTCCATCAGTTCATAGTAAAGAAAAATCCAGTAAGAATGGGTATAACTCTGCTTCAGTACAGTACAGTATAATATAGTACTATAAAGGGAAAAGACTATGGATCTGTATGAAATTATAAGTAATACATTTGAAAGGGGAAGAGTAAGAAAAGTCCTCTGGCTCCCATCATGTTAGTCAGGCTCTCCCCAACTGTCCTCCCTCTGGGCTTATTGTAGAGGATTGAAGAAAACCTAGAAAGCAAATATTAGAAAAGCATCTACTTTTCACTAACCATATCACTTCTTTTTTTAATAAAATCAGGTGGGTAGCCATGTTGGATTGAAGCAGCAGAACAAAGACCAACAAAGTTTTATTCAAGGTATAAGCTTTCATATGCACGCACACTTCTTCAGATATACCTTGAATAAAACTTTACTGGTCTAAATGATGCCACTGGACTCAAACTTGGTTCTCTTCTTTTTAATGTGTTTTTTTTTCACCCTTACTGACATCAACCCTTTTCAGTTTGATTACACAGCCATGCAATTGATAGGAAAGCACCTTTTTACCAGCCTCAATCTGCTGAGCTCCAAAATCCTGTCCTTTTTGATAACCTTTGAATACACACGAGAAGAAAGAGGGCAGGGAAGAGAAAGGCAGCTCTCAAAGTCAGGCAGGTAGCTATGTAACAAGGGCTGCTTTACAAGGACTTTTAGGCAGATTATAGCCATCCCTGCTTCATTTTTTATTTTCTCTTGTAGAGTCTGGTTAAACAGGATCTTTCTGCTTAAAGAGATTCCACAGTCAATCTCAGAACCCCTGTATTTATTATGACAGACACAAGTCTGTGCTGTTTGCCCCACTGCAGGCACATTGAATCTATAGGATAAGTTTGCCTTATAGCAGTACAGTTTACTTCACAAATTTTGCTTTGTTGTACAAATGGCTGCAGAGGTGACCAAGTTCAGTATTTTCAAACATAACAGCAGATAAACATATTTCCTGTATTGATTGTTTTGTGTGAAGTTTCTTTGTTACTTGGGGATATAACTAACATCTCTAGACTTAACAAATGCTTTGGACATGTAGATCAGAGAGATACAGATCAGAGGTGGAAAAAAAACCAGATCTGAAAACTCAGTGACTAACCCCTGGTGACATCTTACTTATAAAATATGTAAATGAGCGATTTAAATAATTCCTTGAACCTGTGGACCCACAAACAATGTAAGACACCTTTAATACTATATATTTCTTGACTAAAGGAATTATTTCTTTAATTTTGCTTTTAGTTTTGAAAGTATGCATTAAAACTTTTATTCTCAGTTTATGAAACCAAACACACACAGCACAAAAAGAATTTGCAAAGGAATCCAACTATGGAGATATTGAAAAATATTGGATCAGATGAACTACGACAGAATATTTTGAGTCGCCAAGTAGCAGCAGGGTTTCAACTTTAAAAACAGCATGAACTTGCTCTTTTCAGACATGAGTGACCTATTGCAAACAAAATGGGTGATAAAGTGGCATGTTAACTGATAAATGTATGCTTTCAGTTTATAAAGGACCTGATATGGGAATTTTGGGAATTCTTTGGGTGACTTCTAAGGGTTTGTGTTTGGAAAGCTGTTTCTCTAAGCAGAATGAATAAGAAATTATAATCTTGAGAAGTGAGAAAGGAGAAGAATCAAAATGTTAGCAGCACAAAGATCATAGTGCTGCAGTGTGATATCAGAGTTGCTGTCTCCATCTTTGTTTTGAATCATGTGAACTCTCTCACAAATTTCTCTGGTGTCTAAAGTCCTGAAATCAAAAAGGGCGTATATATGCCCTAACCTGTATAGCCCAGGCAAGCCCGATCTCATCAGATCTCAGAAGCTAAGCAGGGCTGACCCTGGCAAGTATTTAGATGGGAGACCTCCAGAGAATACCAGTGCTGGGAGGTCAGAGGCAGGCTATCATGCCACTTCTCTGAACATCCTCTGTGCCCCAATAGGAGTCGCCAGAGGTTGCCATAACTTCCAGGCACGCACACAGACGCGCACAAACATGCACACACACAAAATGCAAAAAAAGAGAGCTATCTTGGGAAGATTTGTACAAAGGTGTGTGATAAAGGATTCACAATAAATGCTGTGAAGGAAAGGATGCAGAAGCTGTGCACTCTGTGGTCAGAAATGGCACCAGGAGGCTTGGAAGAACATGATGTATCTCAATTTGTGAGTGATGTATACTAGGAGGTTTTGTACACAAGATCATTAGATGGGGCCTTTGCTCCAGATTTGGGGATACTGGCTATCACTAGGACCTCTAAAAATGCACCTTGCCAGTATCAGTGATTTCTCTGTGATTTCCTGTGGTGTGATTGAATCTCACTAAATTCATGCATAATGTCCTTTTATTCATTCATTTCTGGTCATTCATGAAAAAAATGTCCTTTGTACTTGAGGTCTGAACTGAAATGTTGGGAGTTAGTTTGGAATGTTTGGTTGGTCAGTTGTTGAAAGTCAGTGTACCAGGATTATAAGAATTTAAGACCTGCCTTGCTAGAGGAAACTGAAGTCCAGCTTATCAGGCATTCTTTTCCCAACAGCAGCCAGCCAAATGCTTTGCTCACCCACCCTCGAATGAAATACAACACACATTATGAGTTACTTTATTTATACATAAGCTGATCTCCACCATTTCATTAACACGTTCAAGCATGGGTTGTATTGTGCTTGCAAGGAAGTTTCCTAATAGGGCAAACCCCTCCTGGCTCAGAGCCAGGTCCGGAATCCTTCTTGACCTTACTTGTCATGGCCACATGCCAGTGCATAGTGGAGATGGAGGGGCACACTCTTGTTCACAACTGCTAAGCCTTAGGGCTCGTTGTATGCTTCCCTAACCCTGAAGGAGGCCCCAACTGAACCACCCTAGCTGCCCAGCCTATAGGTACCCAGGTCAAGGACCCCCCATCGCTGATATCTTGCTGACTCCAAATCCCCTCAACCTGTGCTTTTCCCCACCTTCCCAGTTAGGGCCTAACCAGCTTTTGTTGCAGCATTTATACTTCACCCCCCTCAGACCATGTGGAGCAGGTGAAAAAGGCCCCCTCATGGTCAATTTGAGTGAGACCCCAAAAATTCCTGCTCAGCCCTGAAACTGGTGACTAGCTAATCCCACATGATTGCAAGAGGGTGGGCGGGTGGGGAACTCATGCTGGGCTGAACTGCTGATGAATGGTGGCTGCTGCCAGACCTGACTGGTGAGCCAGCCCCTGATTGGCCAGCGCTCCCACACTGAGCGTTAATAGGCTCCCCCCCCATGTTCTACTCCAAGGAGGTGGGGGTGGGCAAATCTAGTGCCTTCTCCATGTATCAGCACCAGTCTTTGGAAGCTTACAAACCTACATATTATAGTGGTGTATTGGTGGAGAAAACTAGTACCCAAACTAATGCTGCTGTGCCTATGCAGCTGCTTTTAGAATTGGGCTGCCTCCCAATCCTAAATATATAAATCTTATACAGAAGACCAACCAAGACATGGCAAAAAACTTTGTGGTGAATATGCTTGGCAGGCAAACATACCATTTTTGACAGCTGTGATCCGTTGTGAATCAAGCCTCAGATCAGCTTATCTCACCTTCTGACTTGAACACTGTGCCAAGCACCTTTTGCCACTGTACAGTAGCTGTAGTGGTGGAGTTTAATTTCTCTCTGCCTTGTAGCTGCTTTTGCACTTGTGCAATAATTGAAATCAGTTTTTCCCAATGGTTGGGTCAGGTAATTAAATACATGGGGGTATGTGGAAAATGATGATTCCCGTGAGACTGTGTGATAATGCACATATGCAAACTGCTGCAGATCTATACAAATGACGAGGAGGATTTTATTGCCCATTTGCCCTGGAGAAATGTGTGATAGAATTTTAGTTAGTATTAGCTTCCAGTCTCCATTTTGCAGCAGTGGAGATTCAAAATGAGGAAGCCTGTCATTTGATCTTGCAGCTCCTTTATCTTTCTATGGTGACTTCACAGAAATAATATATTGAAGGCTATTGGGAATATTTAATAGACATTTCATCTCCTGTAATGGGAAAAAGTTAATTCAGTCAAGGCTTAGAATATGATAAAGCTACATAAAAAGAGGAGGAAAACTGATTACCCACAGATTCATAATCTTTTACAATTTAGAGACAAATCCCAAGCAAGGAAGAAGCCAGCCCCATCTGTAAGAAGACATCACATAAAATGTTCATGGTTGTTTAATTTAGCAGCTGGCCATCTTCTGTTGAGAGAAAACCAAGAACTAAAACTCTATAATTTGAGGTAATATTTTTACTGGTCCATATAGGATTTTCTCCTGTATGTAAAAGGAAGGTCATGTTTCCCTTTTGTGTTAACTTACAACGCCTTCTGATTGAGATGCCATGTGATATGTCATATGACTTAAACATATGCAGACTTGTTTCCCTCTTAAAACAATCAAAATTAGATATATAGTGGTGTAATTCAATATGGTGGTTTCCAAATGTATATTTTTGGTACACTGCTTAAATTTTGGCCTCTTAGACCAAGTTTTATTTCCTAAAAATTGTACAATTTTTATCCATTTTTGCTAGTTACCTCAATTACTTTTGCTTTGCTGAGCCACTAAAGCAAAGAGATGTTCCTTATGTAGCTGAGTTGAACTGTTGTCTTCAAAATGCCAATCTGAGAAGCATTGCAAGGAGGAGGGTGGAATAACAGAAGGAAAATGAGAAAAGGGAGGGAATGGAAGGATGGCAGACACTGTGATTTATGGAAGATTTTTTTTGTATGAATGGAGAAGTAGAGAAAGAAAACGCAAGAGTGAAGAAAGAATATGAGAATGGTCATGCTGAGTCAGATGTCGTATCACCAGGGGTCATTTTGTAGAAAAAGAGGTGCAGGAGCTTATTAGCATAACTTATTTGCATATGCTACACTACCTGACATCACCGGAAGTATGTCAGGAGGCAAGAAAGGAGAGCGAGAGGAAGGAAGGAAGGAAGGAAGGAAGGAAGGAAGGAAGGAAGGAAGGAAGAAAGAAAGCAAAGAGGGGACAGCTACTAATCCAAGCCTCAGAAATACCACTGTTCTGGGAGGATAGCTTCAGTGGTGGCTGAAGCCTTCAGAAGGCTGGTCGGAGGAACAAAGACCTTTCCAGGGGATGGGGTCCTTTTGCTGCAGCCATGACACAAGCAGGCATTCCCCTGCGGGGGGGAGCGGCTGGCACCAACTCCCAGAGCTGCGCTCCCCCGAGCTCCTGCTCGAAATGACCCCTCTCTGCTCAAAATGACCCCTGTGCATCACCCTTCCAAGGGCATTCTCTCATTTCCCATTTTGTACAGCAATCTCTCAATACCCAAGTACAAAAGATACATGCCTCATGTCATTTGCAAAGGATGCAAAATGACATGTTTAAATGGCTGTTTTTCTGCTGAAATAGATAGTTGAAGAGACTGGGAGAGGACAGGGGCATGGCAGACTACTGGCTGCTGAAGCACAGCACTGACTGGCATTTTTTATAGACTCAAGAAGATTTCTGCAATAAAATTACCTACATTTTTTCTCTATTGCAACTTAAAATGGGAGGGAGTCAAATAAAGAAATGGTGCAATATAGAATTAAATTCAACCGGTCCATGGGGCTGTGGCTCCATTGAACACTGTACTCCACCATGCCTGCTTGTTGCAACTAATTACATCAGGGGACAGGCTCATGGATCCCCAATGTCATGTGTCATTTGGCCCTAGTTCAACTGGTCAAATATTAGCAGGCGCTAATATCCCAATACGGAACCATTTGGTACAATTATGGTGTGCAAAAGGACTGCAAGGTGTGCATTTGTGGCTTGCTAGAGAGATCATCATCTCTGGATTTAATTTACATTAAATTACTTGTAAGTGGCCCCTTGACAGTATTAATTTGATTAATTTGCAGTTCTCCTGTTTCTTAATTTTAAGCCACATTGTTTTATTTCATACTATGAATTATTCCAGTGTGACCAAACAAAATAATTGATCTAGATTCTGGAGGATAAAACTCTGTAGGTGAAATTACATAACTAGTTTTAATTACATAATTATAGTCTTTAAGGTGTGGGGGTGAAAGGTTACTGTTAGATGTCAAAGTCATGACAAGAAACGCAAAAATAAGCCATGTGTTTAAATCTGCGTTTTTCTGGATTTTTGTACAAGAAGTTCAGTGAGATCTATCCTTGACCTTGGACACTGAGTGATTATAGCAAATAATATAGTGCTGTTATGGTTTTTAGAATCAGAGACACCTTTGTAAATCACTAAGTGCACTTTAGCAAAGACTTCATTTAGATTTAGCACACTATGCAGGTAATCAGCGGTGGGAACCTAACTGACAGCAATTTAACATGATTAGTAAGGTAATTACATAATTACCAGTAGTGTTTATAAATGCATAAGGATATTTTTATTGGAGGGAAAAACCTAATTGCTTTCTTACTAAGAAGAAAACTAAATAAACAAATTTGTTGTCACAGGTTAAGAGGACGTTCTTTACTCCTTTATGAAATGTGTTATTGTGTAGGGAAGTATGTTTGTTTTTCTGTGCAGTCTTTTCTGTGAACGTTGTGCAGTATAGCCTTTTTAATCTGGAGTATATCTAGAATATCAGGTGGCTGTTTTGTGCACTAAAGGCTATAGAGATCCCAATTACTTTGGTCTTTTTGAGAAACCAGGGGGAAATTGTTGTTAAATTTTGAGTTATGGTCTGAATGTATTTAAGCAAGTTATTAGCACTCTTCATTGTGACTTCTGTTTTCTTCTGAACAAGCCACACACATGAAGCTGCCTTATACTGAATCAGACCATTGGTACATCAAGGTCAGTATTGTCTACTTAGACTGGCAGCGGCTCTCCAGGGTCTCAGAGGTCTTTCATACCACCTACTGCCTGATCCTTTTGAACTGGGGATGCCAGGGATTGAACCTTGATACTTTCTGCATGCCACCTGGGACCAGATGCTCCACCACGGAGCCATGGCCCTTCCCATGCCTTTTGTGTTGTCAAGGTCTGTTGTTTGTGCAAATGAATTGAAATATTTCCATTAATTTTAGTGGGGTTTGCATTTGATTCTTTTGCACATTTAATGTTGTAGAATATAACAGTGCCAAAATGATGCAAGCAGAAAAAGAAATTTACTACCAAGAACAGGTACATCCTTGCTTTTTTAGTGGTTGAAAAGCTGAATCATAAATGCAATACAGTTTTAAGAAATAGTTCCCAAAGAAAACTGCAGTATGAATGAAAGGAAACCCCGTCAATTAAATAGACTTCATATTTGTTATAAAAATACATTTTTGTCACTATCCACAGGATTTATTTAGCTTCTTTTTCAGGTCAAATGTTACATGTTTGCTTTACTTTTTTTTTTTTTTGACTAGATGATCCAGTCACTGTTGGAGGCACATTGCCACGGCAAAATCTCATGCTGTACATTGATCACCTGTCCAACCTTTGCCTAGAGTGCGATCCCCAGTTCCTTCAAGAGATCCAACTTTACCTGTCTACAAAGAAGAGGAGGAGGGAGACATCTGGGATAACCAAGCATCAGAGCATTAACACCAGAGCAGGTCACTTTACAATTTATAATAAAGTTATACTGAATTTCTTATCTCATTTCTCTTAATGATGTTTCATCCACAGGTGACATACATTTGCCTGATTTAATGTCAGGTTTTAAGAAGCCACTAACATTGGTGATGATGATGATTAGTGATTGACTCTCAGGAACCTTAGCTACATTTCTCTCACTTGTTGTAGGCATGAGTAATGTACCTTCGTAGCCCATTTCTTCCTCTGCCATTAAGATGAGAGCTTTGAGATCTGCAAAGCGTGCATGGTTTTATTTACTGTCTTAAGGACTGCCTCCTAGGAGTCTAGCACAGCCCACACACTATCCTGAAATATGTCCAGCCTTGCGTCTAAGCAGAATGTGAACCAGTGACCTTGTGCGCCTCAGGCGAGAGGGCTGCCTACTGAGTCACTGATACCCATGCCATCAATAAGTTTTAAATGCCAGCTGCAGACTTCAGAGAGATAATGATTTCAATGTGTAACATGGTTTGTTGTGGAGTCCACAGTTCACAGACGGCATGACAGAATAAATGTGTTGATATTGTATATAACTTTGTCTTGTTATAACATTTCCATACCTGCAAAATTGTTAATATAATTAAAGAGATACTTAAAGATAGATTAAAGTTTCAGAGAGCTTGTTCTAAAAGAACTATCAAGCCCCAGATAGTCCACAAAAATATAAGTACTCTTTTGTTTGGACTTAAATCCCAGGCTTTGTAATGGAAGTCACAATGTTATATTAAGTTGAATGGGAAATAAAAACTGAAAATGGAAGTAAGTGAGAGTGTGAAGTTAAACTAACAGTAAACAATGTTGAAAATGGCAAGTTTATTTTCATTATAATCTCTACGATGTTGAATGAGACTTTTAAAAAATAAGCGAATTAGATGATTTTATTAAAAAGTCATGTAACATATTAGCAATCTCATATTTGATAATGGTTGCTTTTCCTAAGGCACTTTAATAAATATCGTTAGTATTTCTCTTGCAGTTTTCATTTTTACTTGTAACATAATAAGTTACAAACTTAAATAATCACCTTTATTTTATTTATTTTAGAAAATTTAAATCTCATCTTTCTATCCTCGTAAGAGCAACCGTTCAGTGCATCTCTAGGTAATACAGCATAATATTTATTTAGCTCACAGTCCTGCATGTAGTCTGCATCCCATTGACTTGGATGGAATTTGCATGATGTGTGCAGAACTCCTGCCTCCTATTGCAATCCTGCAAAAGTTATTTGTAATACATTTCCAGTGGTCCATGTTAGTTGCAACTAATAAGCCCCGCCATTTTCAACAGGGCTTAGTAACAATTTCCTGAAACAGGGTTAAGTGCTTAAACAGGAAATGAATTATCAGCTACATATTAACAACCTTTGTTTAATCCATATAATAATTTTATATTTGTAAAGTGGATGAAGAGGTTAGTGAAACAAATGAACATCCTTTTGTCCTTATTAAACAAAGTAGGTATAAAATCTAAATTGATACTTTGAACAGTATTTAGTGAGAAAAGTCAGATTCAAAGCAATCACAATGTCTTCATATGAACTTAAGGGAAAGCAAGTAGATCAATGTATTAGTTTTTCTTCCTATTGAAATGATTGACCAATTGATATAATATAATTTCAGACATCTTCGTATAGTTGATCATTTGCACATACAATGAGTGGGACCAGTGCAGAATGTTATGTGGTATTCTACCACATGTAAGTCTGTTCAGAAGCTGTGACCAGTTCTGGTGCTCCAGCACATGTATTTGTATGATCCACATAGGCAGGATCTATATCTCCTCTCATGCAGTTGCAGATGGGGAAGTGGAGCCTCTGTGGCTCAATGGATACTTTTTTAAATATGTTTGATTGACATAACTCAGGTTAGTGAAACTGCTAATCTGAAGTAGCAGTTTAAATGTTAAAATAAAAGTGAAGGTATAGAAATACAACATTAAAATAGAAGTATGAGTATTCCTACTATCCTGACCCTGACTTGTTAAATAAAACTGTAGCTTTGATGTTTTTAACAGAACATTTTACATAACCTTAGATAATCACCATTAGTGCTACTCAAACATCTCCCTTGTGCACAATAGACTAGTATTCATTTTAGCAACAATTGCCAGAGGACTGTGCGTAGACTTTGTCTGGGATCTATATTAGTATGCAATATGGAAGATACCTGCTCAAGCTCTTTTGCTTTCCCATTTAAGCTGTTAGGGATGATAGCTGGTATGTGGACTGAAATAATCATCTCTTCCTGGGATAGGCAATTTAGCCCCTGAGACCAAATCCATGACTTTTGCAGTTTTTAAAATAGATTGAACACTGTTGTAGATAGCAGTTAATGGCTCCTAGGGCATTTTCATTGTATTTTTTTTCTTTCTGGCCACAACATATTAATTCAGTGTTTCCAAGGTACTGTTGACTGCCTAGTGCCCATGAACAGTGTATTTTGATGTTGAGAATGATGGGTTTTGTATGGGCTGTGTAGTTCACAAGGAAGAAGCCAGTTAAAAAACCCATGGTGTATTGTACATTTTCTTGCCTTATCGCTTTCTACAGTTGTTATGAACTGATGTGCGTACTGGAAGCAGGCAAAGGGTTTTATGCAAATACCCAATTGAAAATACAAACCATTGATATAATTATATACCATCAGTGTGGTAGTCACAGTGGCCGAGGACAGACTGGCAATCTAAAGCGGAGGCAAAGCGGAGGGAACTGGTGCGGGGGAAAAACACCACGGAGCTGGCCGTTCATACTGGCCAGAGCAATGCGCAGTGGTGCCAATACGGAGCGTTCAGACTGCCGCGGAGCCAGCGCACGCGGCTCGCGCACGCCGGTGTGCTTTTTTTTGTTTTCCTTTGATGTGTTGCGCATGTGCGCACATGCGCATAACTTTGTGCGGCATGTTCACACTGCCGCCTCTGGATGCCTCCCGCTTCTTCCGGTTCACACTGTTTGGAAGCGGGAGGCATGCGGAGGACGACCCCTGAACACCGGTTTTACCCGGTGTCCTGGTAAAGCGGATGGAAAGCGACTGGGAGACAGGTAAGTACGAAACGGAGCCGACGGACAGATGCGCATGTCTGAACGTGCTCCTTTCTTCCATTTCCGAAGCGTGCCTGCCCCGCTTTACATTGCCAGTCTGTCCTCGGCCAGTGTTTCTAAACATAGAGTTGTTCTCAGGGTCAATAATAAATCTAGCAGATAAGCTCAGGCTTAGTCCACCCCATTTCTGTATGTAGGTTTCCTCTCAGATGATCTACAAAGACACCATTTGCAATGTAATTGTGACATGTTCATTTTTCCACTAGAAAACAGCTGGAATCCATTATGAATTTTGAATGGACTTGCAAACTTTAACAGATGTTGCATTCAAGGTGGGGGGAGGGAGATTTCTTTCAGCATATTTACCTGCATGAGAAACCGCTATAGCTTCTGTTGTTACTCCCTTTCCTCTGAGCAATGCCCCTGCCCATCCAAAAGATGGATTCTGCATTTGTGGCCTACTGAATGCATGATAAAGAAGGGAGTAAGACTTGCCTCTGTTTTAAACTTGAAAACAGTTATGGCTGTGTACAAACCTATCTAGGCCTTTGCCCCATGTTGATGAGCAAAACTGTTTTGGCTGTCAACTGACAGTGGTATTTAGACTGTAGTTTTAGAGCCAGCATGATTCCATGAACAGAGTGGTTATTTGGGATCTGGGAGACCTAGGTTTAAATTCCCACTTAGCTGTGAGACTGAGTGGCCTGACACATGTCTCTGCTTTTCAACCTAATTAATGCACAGGATTGTTGTGAGGATAAAACATAGCTCAGAGATTCTTGGAGGAAGTACAGGATATAACTGTAACAAATAAAATTACCTTTACCAATGCTGTATGTTTTCAAATCTGCACATACTGATCCTACCACAGTAACTGCTTCATAGATACCTTTCTTTAGAATGCAGCACCCCTTGGTGATACATTGACCTTGAGCATTGGATCAGTTCTCCTGCTCAAGAAATTGAGATGTCATTCTGAATTTAGCAACTTGTCAATGACTGATGGCTGAGGATTTGAACAGCACTCCAGAGCTGGCCTAATAACTTTAACCAGCCTGTCAAAGAACTTTAATCCAGTCATATGGGAACACGGATTGTGTAGCCGCCACTTGTGAAACATGAAACTACAAGAGCAGCTGAATAAATTTCTAAGACTTTTGAACATTTATGCTTTGTCTAAACAAAGATCTGATAATGTAGAACAAGAATGAATACCAATTTATTTTGTTCTTGTTCTTAATTTCAGTAGCTGTAAAGACTTAACATTTTCTTACGGTTGGTGGCTTAACAAAGTATTAGCCAAGGGTTTTTTTCACACTACGGTATATATTTAGTCCCATATGTAGTCTATTCCTTCTCACTCATTAAGGAATGAATCTGGTTTCTGTTTTGTTCAATACTGTATATACATTGCACCCATAAATATTTGAACTAAGTAAATATAGTATCTCAAACATGGAAAAGCTTTCATTATAAATTGGGGGCTGGGAGGGTCTCTTAAAACATTCTATTCATCGGCCAAATGTTGCCCTTTGGAAAAAAAAGTCCGTAAGCCAAAAAATATGATGTATTTCTGTCAGCTATATTGCTGCAGATTATGCCTTGATTTTCACATTTTATGTGTCTCCTGATCTGGTGATGAGGGAGCCTGAGGAGAGGCTTGTAGATCCCCATTTCAGAAACACATGGCCAGTGCTCAGCTATATCTGGGGCTAATTTCCTTCTTTTGCTTCATTTAAGGTGCTTCATTCTGGTTTACAAGCATGCAGTAGAATTGCAGTTCTCTTACTTGGGAGTATGTTGAGTTTCTTTCAACATGAAAGTAGGAGTCAAAACGTATTTTTTTCAAAGTGCTAAGCAAAACCAGGATAACCTAAAATAGTTTTCCATCAGTGATTAGTGTAAAACAGAGAGATTGGCTGTTACAAGAATTTTCTACAAATAGTTGTCTTGGAAAGCTACCTAAGAGGAACGAGCAACAAAAATGTTTTATATCTAGGCTGATAGCGATTTCATAAATTGACTGCATATGTGTACCCTTAAGCATGTTGGTAATTATGCTGATTGAAAGCAAAACATTATTTCATCACTTTAAAAAAGAATTGAGACATTCACATGAACAAAATTAAATTCAAACATGTTTGGTACCTGAATCTTAAAGAGTTTTATTCCATAGCTATAAAGAATGTAGGTGTGTAATTAGAATTGTGTACTCTTATAAAAATGAATTATACAAGCATTTAAAAAATGGGTGGTCTAGTGGCATCCACCTAAGCCAATGGAGCTGATGTGATTAAGGCAGAACAGTTTCCATAGACAAAGGAATCTGGCCAGCTTTTGTCTTTCAAAACTGGGTTGCACATGCATGCTTGAATCCTCATCTCTTCACCAGCAGTTGCTGACTCTCGGCTAGATGTGTGCATTGCCTCCATCAGAAAGTATTGCACTTGAATTGACATGGGGTGATAGGAATGTTTTACCTGTGGTGATTAATGTGGGGTGGTCTACTTAATGCATGCAGTTCACCACATTGCTACAGCTGATAATGTACAGGCTTATGTGAGCAGGCTCTGGGTCTTTGACCACTCAGCTAATTGTACTGAAGGCTGCCACACACAGTGAGACCAAGTCTGAGAACTCATGCCTTCTGTATAATACTCACGCTTCGTATGTTCCACAATGCTGTGAGAAGTAAGATACTGAAAATGTGGCGAGCACTGCATCTAATATTTAACATGATGTTTTCCATTTGTATTCCTTTTATGTGAAACAAAAATTGCCTGTTGCCTCAGCACATATTTACAATGTATTTCAACTTATTTTAACAAATATGGTACAATTAACAGTACAAGCATATGGTGCTTTGTTCAGTGGAGTTCATTTCTGTCAGTATCTCTTCCCTGTAAAGTGCCTTCCTTTAACAGCCCAAGTTTTACTGTCCACAAGCTATAACCTAACTAAATTCCCAGATGTGCTTGTCAAGCAGATATTAAGTTATCAGGATCTCACCACCAGTTTTATATTTTGTATTTTAATTAAGTGGTATACTGGTAAATCTCTATGCAGATCTGCTTTTTCTCACAGAGGCAGGATTCCCAAATAATGAATGATTAGAAAAAGGGAAGTAAGTTATGCATTCATGAATTCATGATGTAGGCACAAACATATAAATGCTCTTAATGACAACAAGCTACACTTCTGGAAATAATGTTTTGCAAAAGGGCTTGTGGAGATCTGCCTTCTTGGATATAACGATTCCTACATTAGATTAACATTTTCAATCAAAGCCAGGATTAGGAAACAAAATGCATGAGGAAGAGCAGGAATTCCACTAAACGAATTAACATATATTTCTATAACTCGTTTCTGAAGTCATTTTTCCATCTGTTTTAAGTAAGAATCATGCTATTGTAGTCCTATAGAATTTACAAAATGTACTGCCTGCTTGATGAGACCTGATTCTTGCATTAGTGTATCCTTGCTTTTAGAGTGCTGAAAGCAGGACAAATAGAATCTTCAATCTGTTCTTCTCTTTGAAGGACTTTTTTACAATCTACCTCATTTGCACTGCTGGCAGCCTCATCTAGTTTTTCACAAAAACCTAGATATATTCATTCTCCTCTCTTTCTGTTTCTGGCACTTTCTGAACTTCGTTCACACTACTAAGGCCAACTTTACTTCTGAATAGCTATAGAAATGGTTCAATAATATTGTCCTGATTGTTAGACCAATGTGTTTCCTTTGAAAAAACTGAACAACTCATTATTAAATGTAAGGAAATTAACTTTATAATGCTCTCTAGGCCTGTGTCTACCACATAGCTTTTCTACAGTCTTGTGCACAAAATTGTCTAGAGTGGTGCTCTAGAAAAGTACTTTTTCTCCCCTCCCCTCTGCTGGAATTTTCCCAAAAGATGGGGAGACTCTAAAAAAAGAGGCATAACTCACTTCTTTAAGTAGTAGTAGAAAAGAGCAAGAGTCCTGTAGCACCTTAAGTCTAACAAAATTTGTGGCAGGGTATAAATTTTTGTGAGTCACTGCTCACAGCTCATACCCTGCTGCAGATTACTCTTTAAGGTGCTTCTGGAACAGACATACTAACATGGCTACCAATCTTATTCTCTAAGTAGTGCTACATAAGTCACAAATATAGAGGTGGCTGGCCTGGAAGGCCATGTGGAAATAACCTCCTAAATAAATCAGTCTGTCTGTCTGTCTGTCTATCTAATCATTAGGAGGTATTCTCCCATTATGCATGGGTTATTCTGTACAGAAGATTTAAAACCTGTGTTTTTTCTGCTGTAAAGGCTCTTCTATAACCTTAATTTTCCTTGGAAGGCTTTTGTCCAGCCACATGGTACCAAGAACCTCTCTGCTGTCAATTGTTAGATGAATCGCTCTTCATGTCTGGTCCCATATGTACGATTGCACAGGAAAAGTCACTCTAAGGAGAAAAGTTAGAGGTTGTCAGTCCTGTTGTACCATTTCTTGTGGGTTTAAATTGAAAGGACACCTACAGCCCCGATATGTGTTACTTAGCTATGCTGCCCTTGCATGGGTCATAGTCAGGTTCTGGCAGTCCCCCCCCCCCCAAAAGCAACAGTGCTAGGTGTTTATGGAATTGACTGAGGAACATGCCACAATTAGTCATTCTCTGCCTTCTGCCATTCCACTGATTATTCTTGGGGTAGGGGAGAAAGGATCCAATGAGAATTGAGATCCTCCCTTGCTCCTGAATCTCCTGGTTTTCTTGCTCCATCCTCCTTCGCCATCAACTCTTTACTGAAGCACAAATATATTTACCTGGCTCTAACCCATCCATACTAGGGATGCCATTCCGCAGTTGGGGGTGGGGGATCCCCCAGTTTTTCTGCCAGCCAGCTGACCAGCAGGGAGAATCCTGTCCCCAAACATGGCATGCTGACATCATCGTGTTGGCAACGTTGCATGGCGATGCTCTGTTTTTTTGGGGGGGAACTCCATGGTTGAGGGTGATTTTACCATAGAGTTTTGCCCAAAAACCAGAGCATCGCCATGCAACAGTGCCAACATGATGATGCCACTTCCATGTGATGTCAGCACGTCGTGGTGCTGCACCCCCACTCCCAGAAAGTCCCCCCCCCACTGGGCTGATCATCAGACCTGGCAATCTTAATCCATACTACTGATTATTACCTTCTGATTCTTGCTTCCTCAATACTGTCAGATCCTTCTGCTGTATAAGTTGTTTTCATAGTGAACTGATAGTGCCATATGAAGCTCCAATAATAGTAGTATAGTCAGGTGACCATTATAAACATAAGAACTAAGCACATAAGTAGGGTTGTGTGTTTTGAAAAAAAAATGATAAAATTTGGTTTCAAGATATTGGGGGGGAAGGGGTGTCACCAAAACAGTGATACCAAATTTTGGGACATCGCTTTGCTGGTTTGGGTTTATTTTTGTGGGGTTCCCCCCACCCTATATTTCTGGATTAATGGGCACATTGTTTCCTGTGGCAGAATAAGTGATTTTTATACGGGTCCAAACTGGGTGTTTTTAGAACAAATGGCACCAAATTTGCAGGGAATCAAGACCACCTCCCCCCTAATGACCACCCAAGTTGGAAGAGGATTGGTCAAAGGGGTCTGGCTATGCAGTCCCCTAAGCACGATGCCCCTCAGCCATTCTGGTCTCCATTTTCCTAGTGGGGGTTAGGAGATTTTTCCAGGGTCTGGAGTGATGCTTGTAAAGCAAATAGCACCAAAATTTCAGATATCTCCCTCTGTCCTAAAGACCCTCCCTCAAGTTTGAAGGGGATTGGACAAAGGGGTCCATTTTTATAGACCCCTCAACAAGGTGTCCCCAGTGATCCTGTTTTTCACTGTTTCCTGTGGAGGGGAAATGCCATGCTTCCTCCAAGGTCATGTCAAACAGCAACAAATAACTCTCACTCCCTAAACAGAGCAACTCCCCACCCAAAACAAGCACCAAATCTTATCAGAACAGCTTTTCCTGATCAATCCCCAGAGCCTTGGAGAAGTCTGAGATAATAAGGTCTCCTTGGCTATGGCAGAGCCAGTTATTTTCCTGAGGCCAATTATTTCCTGGTCTTGTCAGAGCTTCTGTGAAGTGGGAGATGACTCTGCCTAGGCTTGCCAACTCCAGCTTGGAAAATTCCTGGAGATTTGGGGGCAGTGCCTGGGGAGGGTGGAGTTTAGGGAGGGGAAGGAGCTCCGTGTGGATGTGACACTATAAAGACTGTTCTCTGAAGCTGCCCTTTTGTGCTGTTTCCATGGAGCTTACACACTGGAGTGGTAGATGTAGTCCAGAATCAGAGCCAACAAACTGAGCCAGAGGTCAGAGAGCTGGGGATTCCTTCCAAGGTTGCAGGGTTCAGGAACAAGGAGCAGTTGCTACACATGCAGAAGCAGGTCTGGAATGGGCAGAGTTGCTACTTCACTGAGGCAGATGTGTGAAGTGCTTATCAGGAGGTTCTCCCTTCCCAGGGAGTAGAGTCTGCCAAGGCTTACAACTCCTCCCGTTGCCTTTGCAGGAGCTGCAGTCTTGCACTCCTTCACTCCTGCATAGTCAGCTTTTGATGTGCCCTACGTCTGGGGCATTCAGGAGAACTAGGCAGGGAGTCTGGCCTTGGGCTGTCTGCAACTGGGGGTGCTGGGCCAGGCTCAGGGTCAGTCTGGCCTTGTGGCTGCACCTCCTGTGCAGCTGGTGGGGTCTCTTCCTCCTCAGGTACTGCGGAGGGTTCTTCCTTTGGGCTGACTCCCGAGGAGGCTGGGTTGCCCCCTGTCTCTTCCTCATCTGGGGAGGAGTCAGCCTCAGCAGAACCAGTACCCATGACACCTTTCCTCCCAGGGAACTGATTTCTGTACTCTGCAGACCAGCTGTAATTATGGTTACCAGATGTCCTCCCTCCCTCTCTCTCTCTTTTGCTGTCCATCTTCTTTTGGACTTTTTAAAAAAACTGATGAAAATGTCCTCTTTTGGGGTTGGAAGGTTAGGAGTATTCCTAGTTAGTAGCAATTCCTGGAGATTTGGAGGCAGTTAAATAGCATTGCAGGTTAAATAGTAGGGGTATTTAAAATGAGATTTGTCATAACGATCACTTATTCAAAGTATTCCATTTGGGAAATATGTCCTCTTTTTTGCTTTTCAAAATACGGTAACCCTAGCTGTAATTCCAGAACTTCAGATCCCACCATGAGGCTGGTAAACTTAATTGGGCTAGAGTTGCCAGGCAGTACCTGGCATCCAGTGGGAAGGTTGTGAGGGCACAGCACTGCAGGAGATTTTTTAATATAAAAAATGCAGCCTCATATGCTCACCCAAAGTTCTTACTGGAAATGACAAAAGGTAACTTTAAGAGTCACAAGAAACTTCATGGTAGCCCATAAGGATACCCTATCCCACCCAATTTTTTTTTTTTAATAATGCCAAAAAGTTTCACAATTTTATTTTGGGTACCTTAAATACACAGAACAACACAAAATGCATTTAGGGATATATTTTTGCCTTGGGAATTTCAGTATTCACATCCCAAAAGGGAAGATACAAGTCTCATGAAAATTATCACTGCATGGACAAATGAATGCACAGAGGGACTGACTGGGATTGTTCCTGCTAAACCTGCCCCACCTCTGTATATTCAGTTTGTACAGGGGCCTCTGTGTGATCTCTGTGCTCCATGTTTGCAGCATACAATTTGTGTATGAAGATCTGCATAAATGACCTCTATGCAAACAAGACCTTGTACATGTGAAGTCAGGGTGGGCATGATCCCAGTGCCCCCCATGCATTAATTTGTATAATCAATGGCCATATGATATCACCTAGTTCAATTGTTAGATCATTAACTTCCCCCTCAGAGGGAATCTAAAAAATTAGTAATTCAGAAATTAGCTGTGAGGCTTTTGCAAGCTATTTTGCAAATAAAGTCTTGTCGCTCTGCCAGGACCTGCCTACCAATGTTGATACAGTATGGGAACTTCAGCCCCCTTGGTCATCCTTGGATTTAGAAATGAACCAATTCAGCTGACTCTTTCAGCAAAAGGTCAACAAAATCCTGAGTGCTGTGAAGCCCATCACCTGCCTCCTAGTGATGATGGAATACAGGTCCTGACAAACATTATAAACCTATCCCTGAGTTCAAAGACTTTCCCAAGGGCTTTAAAGAAAACAGTGGTGGAGCTGCCCTTAAAGAAGCCATCTTTGGATCCTACCAATCTATCCAACTACTACCAAGTTTTGAATCTTTTGTTCCTGGGCAAAGTAGTTGAGAGAGTGTCAGCTGAACAGCTCCAGATATTCCTGAATGATACCTCAGTCCTTCATCCCTTCCAATCTGGCTTTCGCCTTGGCTATGGGACAGAGATGGCATTGGTTGCCTTCACAGAGGGAGGTCCTGTGGCTGAGCTGGGGAGACCCCAGGTTGGGATGCCAACTTCCAGCCCTTGACAGTGAGCTTTTAACACCAAGGCCACTTATGAAGTGCTTAGGAGTGTTTCTGGATGCCTCCCCTTCAAAGGGGCTCAGTTCACAAACATTGCCAGACTGGCATTCTTCCATCTGCACCAGGTCCAGCAACCACCAGGTTCCCTTCCTGTCTCACCCTGACTTAGCCACAGTGATCCATGCAAGAGTCACCTCCAGAATACACTACTGTAACTTGATCTGTGCAGGGCTACCCTTGAGACTGACCCAAAAGCTTCAACTGGTCCAGAATGCAGTGGTGTGTGTGCTTACAAGCATGCCATCTAGAGCCCACATGCAACGAGTGCTCCGCCAGCTGCACTGGCTCCAAATTGAACACGGGATTAGATTCAAGGTTTTGGTTTGAACCTGCAAAGCCCTACATGGTCTGGGACCAACATATCTTAGGAACCATCTCTCCTGGTATGTCCCCCGAATAACAATCTTCTGGTGGTCCCTGGCCCAAAAAGTATTTGTCTTGCCACCCTGGCCTGGTGGAATGCACTTCCAGATGAAATCCAGGTCCTGCAGATTCAATTCCACAGGGCTTGCAAAACAGAAATGTTTCACCAGGCATACGGTTGAAACAGTGAAATTTCCATCCAAATTGGCCTCCCTCACCCCCCCCCCCCATTACATTGTTGTACCAGCTGTCACTAACACAGTGGTGGCATAACCTTACTTGGACAATTCATGCTATTAGTGCCTTAAGTTGCCATCTGATTTGATTTTATTCTTGCTGTTACGTTAAATCTTTTTTTAAATTAACTTATGATACTCTTTTTAATTTGTTGTTACCCGCCCTGAGCCTTGCTGTGCAGGGGAGAGAGGGCTAAAAGTCTAATAAAATAAATAAAATAAAGAAGAATGCTGCAATGGACCAGTTGGCCTGAGTGTGAAAAAATGAGGATATGAAGGATTGATGAAGCTGAGAGGGAAAAGAAATACAGGAAACATAAAGCTATAATACAAAGGGGACTTCTCGCCACTCTCTTGTCTTCATTTCCTTTGCCCAGAAAGCAAAAATCATTATGTCAGTATTTTGACAAAAAGATGCAAATTAATTAAAAACAGCTCTTCCTTCTCTTGAGGGCATAGTCAAGGAAGGAATGGCTTATTTTATGCTTGCTTGTTGCCTGGAACTAGCTTGAACAGGGTGATAATAAACATTAAATGGTTCCAGTAAAACTGCTAGTTCCCTAACTACATACAATGCTGACGTTTTCATTATATCCAAGGGCTGAAGAACATCCGGCTTTTGTCGTAACGTTTTCCCCCCCATTATGTGTAAGGACTAAATATGCTGCCCTTGGGAGATATCTGACTGTCACCTGCTCCTAAATTGAAAATTACTTGGTCAGCAGAAATTTTATTGGAAAGGATAATGGTCTTTTTTCCAATGAGAGAACTTTGAAGTGGAGTTGGAAAAGAACATACAATAACCTAAACCTTTCTATGATTTGAATGAAACAAGTAACTTTAAGCAGTTCTACATAAAGCAGCTAAAATTGTTTTATCACCTCATTTTCCCCATCTACAGAGATTGGTCAGAAAGCAAGACCTTTTGAATACTGCTTGGAAAAAGCAGACTAAATAATTGGTCCTTTAACATACATTGAACTGGTAGCACTTTCAACTACATGCTTTGTTCCAAGCATCAGGAAGCTTAGTGAATAATCCAGGAAAATGTAAGGCAAGATAATAAAACATGGGTGCTTGTGTATACAGACACCTTCCCCAGACAGACACCTTCTGCAGGGATGAGATGTAGGTAGAGAGGATGCCTGTCCCATCCATGTTTCACAGCCTATGTTATTATTTATTATTATTTATTTATGTCAATTATAGTACACCTTTCACGCTTGGATTTATTTATTTATTTTATACCCTGCCCTCCCCGCAAGCAGGCTCAGGGATTTAAGGCAGATTACACAGAGTGAGTCAATACAATTGACATGATGGGGTATTCCATAAATGATACAATAGGATTAGATTTGTAGCGTCAATCAGAAATCTAAAAACAGAACTGAAGCAAAGCATAAGCATAAGTCTTAACATGATGCATTAAATTATACAAATTACATGGTAGGATCCTAGTTTCAAGAAGCTAAGCACAGTAGTATAGTCTATTTTCCAAGCGTACTTATATGTAGTGCATTCATTGTAGGCAGAAAATAGTACAAACAGATGTGTTTAAAATATACTGCACTTCTGAACAAAAACCTTGAGTGGTCTTTCAAAATTACTGAATTTGCAAGGTACAGCCCACCAACCACAACTGTCTACCAGCCTTGATTAAAATATGATGCTGGTGAAACAAAAAACCTCACCCAAGCAAATCTGCCCTTGAACAGTGTCATGGTTACATAGATAGGACTGGTACTGAGGCAAAGCTGCTACATAGGCTTAATTAGCATAACAGGGGAACACCCCCCCCCCAGTTCCTGGAACTCTGGCAGGCTAATTAATCATGTGTAGCTAGTTTGTGCATGTAGCGGCGCAGTTTGTTTATTAAGAGAATTCATACCTACCTCACCAGAGATCTGCTCAAGACAGCTCGCAAGTAAAAACAATACCATAAAATCATAAAAACAACATAAATTATAAATATTAAAAACAATCCAGGGGCATAAAAACAACATAAAACAACCAATGGGCAGCCTAAAAAATATCCATAAAACAGTCTTCAGGCTAGAGACAAACCATAAATAGCAGGTAAAAAATATAAAACATTAATTTAAAAGCTGGTAAAAAGAAATATTTTGGCCTGGCACCTAAAAGGTGGTCAGGACAGGTGAACCTCAAGGGTCAGAATATTCCAAAGGAAGGAGCCACCACTGGAAAAAAAAAACCCTATATGTAGTTGCCACCCACCTTGCCTCTGTATCCAAGGGTGCAGAGGACAGGGTTTGGGAGACTGATCTTAACTGGTGGGTGGGAGAATATGGGAGGAGTCCATCTTTCAAATACCTGGTTCCAAGCCATTTAGTTCTTTTGCCTTGGCGGCATCATGTTCCAATCAGGCCTGTTGTTCTCATCTCTGTACTTCTTATTTTGCAAAATACATCCTATTGAATCTTAAAAGTGTTTACAAATTCCAAATGGTCATTTTGCATGAATCAGATTGTTTTAGAAATTAACTGTTCCTCCTATTTCATAATGATTTTATATATAACACTGGTGGGGAATTATTATGGCCTAAATTGATTGTTAACATGTAGAGGTATTATTTTCTAGTTGCCTCTAGTTTTCAGTTGTCCAAACTATCTCTTAAGGATTTGGGGGTGTTTTTAGAAGGGGGATATTTAGCAGCATCAAGTCCTGCAGGCCATCAGCGCAAACCATCAGCAGCTCTCACCTTCCTTGATAAAGCGGCAAGGTCCATATGGAAATAATTTAATTTAGCAATGTAGTTTAGCAATGGCATTCACCTTACTGTCCTGGATCTGTGGTATTGCTTTAAACCGAAACAGTGAGAAGGCAAAATTAAACAGTTTTTATACAATTGTGCTGACATGATTTTCACATGAACCAAAAAGCATTAAGAAAATAATCCCTCTCAGAGGATGACTGATCAAATTACTGCCTCAGTCTTGAAGGAGCAACCATCAGTGTATACCACTTCCACTAAGAGGGGGAAATTGCAAAACAAATAGAAAAGAAAAACAGCTGCTTTGCCTCTATTTTCAAAAGTTAATGTTTGTTTCTTCATGTTGTGCTTGATGCCTTCCCTCAGTGGACAGAAGAGAGAAGAAAAGCAAGTATTAGTGGTTAAGGGCCATATGTATTAAATGATGCCAAAGTTAATTCACATATTTTAAGGGGGAGGAACCTGCCTACAGATACTTTGCCCACAGTGGCTTGCCATTAGTTAATGCCTTTTTAAAAAAAGAAAGAAAAAGAGAATAATGGTATGTTTCATTGCCACCACATGCTGCCGTCTACTGGTGTAAACAGGAGATGAAATATTATTAAATGAAGTTAGTAAGGATAAAGAAGAGTGAAATTGCCTTATTTCCACCAGCGTACCGTAAAGCTATTTGTGGCATGTCAAAAGCCTGAAAGGAAAGAAATATCTTTCTTCTGGTTCATAAAATCCAGTATTCTGGTCAGATTTGTATGACTAAGCCTCAATGATTCAATCACTGAGAAGAAAGCCTTGCCCTCTGATTGAAATATTTTAGTAAGTGACCCAGTGCCAGGTCAATGGACTTAAGCTGGAGTAATTGCATAGGATTGCAATGCAGGTAATTATTAATTTTAAATTCAATTAATTGCATAGTATTGTGGAGCAGGGACTATATTTTCAGTGCTTAAAGACTGTTGTTGCTTTAGTGCACAGTGAATTTGTTGCTCAACAATCCAAAGCAAACAGAGAGGAAACAACTTGATCAGTCAGTACTAGGGATGGGCATGAACTGGCTCACGAGCCAAACTTCAGCAGGACTTGGGCTGGTTTGGAGCTCGGGAACCAATGTTCAGGGAGGGTGCCTTCCCCAAACATTTACCCAACTTTTGGCTGGTTTGGTTTGGCTGTTTGGGGCCAGCCATTTAAACTTAACAGTGAAGCAAAGCTGGGTCTGCTGCTCTGCTGTTATGTTTAAAAGCAAAACCGGTTGAGCTGTTAGGTTTAAATGGCTGCAATCCAATTAACACGTCGGTTTTGCTCCCCTCCCCCTTCAAAACAGGCAGGGGCAAAACTGAATGGTTAAATGGCTGGCAATCATTTAACCCTTCCCAGGTGATCTCCACCCCCTTTCTCCCAGCTGTGGCAAACTATGGTGTGACACCCCAGCAAGCTGTGTCCAGGAGAAGCCTATTTGTTCTTTCTAAGCACTTTAAAAATACACTTAAGCAGGGGTCCGTTGGAGCAGGAGCGCAGCTCCGGGAGTGAGAAGCCCAGGGGGCAGGCACATGACCAAGCCCCGCCCCCTCCTCAGCTTCCTCGAGCAGTGCAGAGGCACAGCGCCCCGGGGAAAGCCCTGCTAGGGTCTTTATTGATTTTAATGTTTTGTTTTAATATTGATAATTTTATCATTGTTTCTTTTATGACTGTGTGCTGCTTTTCCAGAGACTTGCTCAAGGTGGCATATAAATTTTCTAAGTATACCATTTTTTATCTGGGCACATGGCACATAAGTACTGGAGAAATTTCACCAACCCTTCAGCAGCTTCCACCCCATCAGTTTGGTGTAGTGGTCAGCAGTTGGACTCTAATCTGGGAGAACCGGGTTTGATTCCCCACTCCTCCTCCACATGCAGCTGCTGGTGTGACCTTGGGCCAGTCACAAGTTGTCTCAGAGCTGTTCTCTCATGAGCAGTTCTCAAAAGACCTCTCTCAGCCCCACCTACCTCACAGGGTGTCTTGTTGTGGGGAGGGGAAGGGAAAGGGATGGGTGGTACACATGTCCTGGGTATCTCAAGTCTACTTGAAACCTGGTGGTTTCAAGGGAGCAGGAAGAGAATGAGGGTGTGTTCTTTACGCTTATTTTTATTACACAAAGTATTGGATGGGGAAGGGAATGGAGGAAGAGCAGGTCAGTTTCACTCACCTGTGGAGTGGAGCCTGAGGGGTGGGTGTTGCCTTCTGACACACTTCCGGTATGTTAGGGGGTGTGGCATATGCAAATGAGTTATGCAAATGAGCTCCTGCACCTCTTTTTCTACGAAATGACCCCTGCACTTAAGAATACCATATCCTGTGATATAAATGTCAAACAACATTTTATTTTTTAAAAAGCGTTTAGATTAAAATTTTGCATTCTGCAGCATGAGAAAACTTGTGAGAAATCAGTGAGGTCACTGATTAGCTCTAGCATCTGAAATCATTCAGAACCAAGAATATTGACTATGCAGCACAATTATTCAGTGACGATTGCTGTTCACAAAGAATTCATGTAGAATTTTCTTTTTATGAACCCGCAAAATGCTTTAGTTCTACAGAAATCACTTGCAAAGCAATGATGTAAACAGCAATAACTGAAGCCTTTACTGGAGAGAAATGATACTGCTTCTGTTTATGCAAGCTTACTTATCAAGCTGTCTGTTAAAATATACAACTTTTTGTTTGAGATAGTAAATGTCTTTTGCCATTCTGATTTATTCTATGGTTTATATTAATTTAAATTATTTTTATACATGTAGTTTGTTGTTTAATTTTTTCCCCAGAACTGTTACAGAAGTGTGCCAAATCTGATTCTAATTGCAAAGAAAATTAAAGGAATTTGGAAAGCATTCTCAGAAATTCAGGACTATTTAATACACATGGGTATTTTAAATGTTTTAGCATTCTGTATCAGCACCAAATCCTGTTTCCTGACACTCTGCTTGATGAGAGTATTCTTGAAGTTCTCTTCCAGTCCATGATCTCCAAGTCATACTTATTTAATATCATGAGTATTTATAGTACACACGTTTGGCATTTAATAACTATAGAGAATACAGCTGTGTAATTAATGTTCCTGGAACCATTCTTATAGTCATGAAAAGTCATACTTTTACTGATCATTTGGGCTAATGTTTATTAGGAAATGAGGAAATAGAAGAATAATGTGTCTTAATAAAATTGTTTTGATTTAGTAAAGGAAGTCTGACAGAATTACTGGGTTATGTGTATTAGAGTCATGGAAGCTTCCTCAGCAGATGAAAACAAAAATAAACAAGGAGGACAGGTTATAAGGCTGATCAGCTGGGTCCTTACTAGATCTCAAAGCGCTCTTACAGAGTAAAAACAGAACTTTAAAGGTCTCAAGTAATGTAAGATGTTAGTGTAAAGCAGTATATTCTGGATTTGGTTCAGGATCTCTGCATTTGACTATTTTCACACAGGCTATTTGTCCCAAGTTCAATGCTGTTGGAAAACAAGGGGTTTTTTGCTGCCTCAGCACAGTTTTGTAGTGCATCTGTGCACCTCCTGAGGTTTCCCTGGCTTTCAAACCTATTTTGCTGTAAAGTTTTGAGAAAGATGTAAAGCCTAGATGGCTGTCATGTAAGCAAGTTTGGATTTTCCCACCCACATGGCAGCCACTTACCCTGACCCTCTCCCAGCAATGCCCATTTGTTCTCCATACCACTGGAGGTCTTTTTAAAATCAGCAGTTGAATATTGTTATATCAGTATCTGTCCTTATTATATAATTTCATTTTCATCTGGCAACATTCTATGCCCTCCAAAATGAGTTGGCTGCCTGATGTGTCACTCAAGCTGTCCCTATCCACTGGCTGCATTGCCTGAGTCTCGCCACCAATATTCTAAACAGTTTACTGTTCCACTCCCCCCAGTAGCCAGTCGGAACACAGAGGTAATTTGCATATGCAGCCTGATTGGCTTTTGCCTCTAACATTCTAATCAGTTTGCTGTTGCTGTTGGGTCATTGAATGTGGTCCTGAGGTAAAATACATCTCCCAGTCTTTGCTTAAATGGTCACTGGGGTTGCTAAAAGACATATCCCAATCTTCCCTTAAACGATCACTGGAGTTGCCAGTCTTCCTGTGGGGCCAGTAGATCTCCCAGAAATCACCGTGTTCCGCAGCCACAGCACATCCCCGCTGAGGTCCCTCTGTACCCCACACCCTGCCCTCCCCAGGCTCTGCCCCTCAAATCTACAGGTCTGGCCCTCCCCTTAGTATTGCCAGCCTCCAGGAGATCTTGGAGATCTCCAAGACCAGTTCTCCTGGAGAGAAGGCTGCTTTGGGCAATGGACTCAATGGAATTATACCCAACTGAGGTTCTTCCCCACCCCTTCCCTCCCCAGGCTCTACCCCTCAAATCTACAGGTATTTCCCAACCCAGAGTTGGCAACCCTGTAACTGGCTATGGAAACACTTTCCAGACCCTTGGAACCCAGAAGACACTGCGTAGGAGGAGGTGGTTTTCTGCCTTAGCCGCCACTGCATAATCCCAAATCAACATAAGTCAGGGGTGGAGGGAACCATACCTGTTAACATGAGGCTGTCCTCCCATACTACCCACTTGGGGCAGCAAACTGACTTGAAACAGCCCTGCCTTATAGCTAAACAGAAGGAAATAAACACGGCTTGCTTCCCTCTATTTTCCCCTTCCCTCTGCCGCCCCACCAGCCACAGCCGGGACACTCACCTGGAGCTTCCTTCTAGAGCCCGTTGTATTTCTTCCCACAATGGGCCTTACTCCTAGTGCTAAATCCTCCCCATCCTCTCTCCCCCTTGGTCAGTGGCAAGCTAGTCACATGCCAGCCAGGCAGCTCACCCAGCTGAAGGATCATGGTACTGAGTTTTTTCAGATGTTTCCATTGGTTTACTTATGCTTGCAGATCCAACTCAAAGTGCTGGGTGTTGCCTTTAAAACATTACATGACTTGGGACTCACATACTTGTAGGATCATCTCTCTTGGTATGAATTGGTTCACCAACTCAGATCTTCATAGAGCTCACTTTCAACTGCCCCCTTAGGTCTTCTGTAGCTTGATCATGATCTGTTTCAGTTGTGGCTCCTGCCCTCTAGAATGGACTTTTTGTTTCAGACTATCCTGTTTCAAAGGAGTTTTTGAAAGTAGGGTAATCTCCAACATCATGAATAGTAAATAGTTTTGTCTGCTTGTTATCATGTGTGTTTTAATAATTAAGCTGCCTTGTGCTCCTATTGATGACAAGAAAGCATTTTAGCAGAGGGGTATAAGTATATAAAATTAATGCAACTTCTGAATCTCCTCTTTTACTTCTGAAGTTACAGTGGAAGGATAAAACCCCAAAATACAACATACTTGAGTCTTTTTGTCAGTTTCTTTTTCTTTTCCTATTTTTTTGTGTTTTCATATGTGCATGTGTGTTAGTATGTGGGTATTTAGAAGTCATGGCAACCTCTGGTGACTAACCCTTACTGGGGGCCTGGAGGATATTCAGAGGGGTGGCTGAATAAAGCCTGCCCCTGCCTCCCAATTGCTGGTACTCCAAGGAGGTCTCCCATCCAAGTATTTGCCAGAGTCATCCCTGCTTAGCTTTCGAGCTCTGACAAGATTGACCTTGTCTGGGCTATCCAGGTCATGGCTATCAATATTTGTTGTAATGTCTAAAACTGCCCTCAGAAGCAGTCAAGACATCCAGAAACCACTTGGTACAATTGTCCTGCCTTTGAATCAATTCAGAATGCAGATCACATTTTTGAATAATCAGATTTTTATTAAAAGAAATGGGACTTTTAAAATGGAATTGTTGGAGAGTTCTTTATATGTTGTTGTTGTTGTTCAGTCACACAGTTGAGTCCAACTCTTCGCAATCCCATGGACCACATCACGCCAGGCCCTCCTGTCTTCTGCTGTGCTCCTGAGTTTGCTTAATTTCATGTTTGTTGCATTGACACCACTGTCTTACCATCTCATCCTTTGTTGTCCCCTTCTTCTTTGACCTTCAGTCTTTCCCAGCATCAGGGTCTTCTCCAGTGAGTGCTCCCTTCTCATTTGGTGGCCAAAGTATTTGAACTTCAACTTCAGTATCTGGCCTTCCAGGGAACAGTCAGGGTTGATTTCTTTTAGGATTGACCAATTTGATCTCCTTGCAGTCCCAGGGGCTCTCAAGAGTTGTCTCCAGCACCATAATTCAAAAGAATCTATCCTTCGGCACTCGGCCTTCCTTATAGTCCAACTCTTGCAGCCATACATCACTACTGGGAATACCATTGCTTTGACCATACGGGCCGAGGACAGACTGGCAATGTGCCCCGCTCTGCCTCCGCTTCTAAAGCGGAGGCAGAGGGGGCGTTCACATTGCTGCATCTGTCCTCCGGCGTCGGCGTGGACTCACCCGTCCGCGAGGCGCCGTCAATCCGCTTCAGCCGGAGACCACTTCTAACAGGTCTCCGGCTGGAGAGCCGCGCGTCCCTGCCGCTTCGTGGCAGTCTGGACACGTCGGCAGCGCGCCGGAAGTGGGGGCGGAAGTCTGGACGCCCCCGCGTCAGCGCGCCTCCGCCCCGCCTCCGCCCCGGGACAGCGCAGCCTGTGGGAACGGGCTGCGCCGGGCTGCTTTTCGCGCGGGGCTTTTGGCCCCGCGTCTGTCCCGGGGTGGATCGGCAGTCTGTCCTCGGCCACGGACTTTCGTTGGCAGGGTAATGTCTCTACTTTTTATTATGCTGTCTAGGTTTACCATCGCTTTCCTCCCAAGGAGCAGGCATCTTTTAATTTCATGGCTGGAGTCACCGTCTGTAATGATCTTGGATCCCAGGAATGTGAAATCTGTCACTGTCACTTGAGGAATATGAAGTTCTTTATATACATGTGCCCTATTAATTTGGTTCAGTGAAAGTGTGGGACCTGAATGTGGAAAAGTCAGGGTCAAGTGTTGTGAAGTGCGTATGTATGATTACTTAGGGAATTAGTTCTCAGGTGCTTAGTGTAGGTTCTTTACATTTTTCCTTTTATTTTATTTTGTATACAATAAAATTATTTGTTTGTATTTGTAGTCACTCTCACACTCTCTTTTTTCATAATTTTATTGTGGGGTACCCCTACTGAGATCCACCTTGGCATACAAAAACCTACAAGGTCCTGCATTATTCCTTTCTAGAACCTTTTTTAAAAAGCTAATTTCCCCTTCTCTGGGTCCAGTTTGGGTAACAATGGAGTGTTAACCTGTGTTATGTCCAGGCTAAGCACTTGCCTGTAACAGGAGGATGGAAGTAGCTTACAAGGAACATGTGCCAAAAAGTTTTTAAAAATTAAAAATTAAACAGACGTAACAGCACCCCCAAAACACCCAACAGAAATATCAGTATTGGAAGGCAATGCCACTTTACTGAGGCATTGATCTGCTTAGCCAGATGGCTGAGTCCAAGAGAGAGACCTATTTAAATGCAGTTGTGGGGGGAGGATTTTGCATCCATGTTGGCCTGATGTTCTAAAAGGGCATAACATAATAAAAGTTGCAGCCTCTTCGTAGAGTCTATCATAGTATGCACCACTCCCTCCAGAGTAAAAACCTCCAAAATATATCTATCTCAATTGCCATATCAGAAGCAAACTGGTAACAGGTAGCAACTAGACCCCAAATTAACCATCTCCATGCCAAAACTTTTGTCTCCATATAATGTACCAAACTGCATTTGGAATCCCGGTTCGTGGCCAAGAGAACAATCCAGTGTTGTCATTTTGCCTGCTTCAGATGTCATAACAAACTGCAGTTTCTCAGTTCCTCAGGAACAAATAGACTTCAATATTCAAGCCATGCACAAGGAGAGAGGCAGAAGCACATGAACCTGAGGACATGAAGCTTATTCTCACCACAAATAAACCACAAGTTGTTTATTACATCTACATAGAGCTAGAGTTTTTGAATTTGCACCAAGATCTGTCCTATCTTTTTATTTATATGGGCATCTCTCAAGTTCTTCAGTAGTCTGATGCCATAACAGCAGCTGCATTAATTACTGGCTCTCAGGCTCCTGAAGTTGCTGCTCTGCATCCACACTAGTGGAATAGCAGAGAAATTTGCAAAGAAAAACTAAAATGGGCAGCTCCTGGTATCTAGCGATAACCTTTCATTTGCTTTTTAAATAGGAAAAATACAGGGAATCCCAAATAACTTGATTTTTACGTTTTCAAAGCTCTTCTTTCCAGCCAGTGATAGCAGGGAGTCAAAGGCCAGATGGATTATAAAGGATGATGAAAGGTAGACTCCACATGAAAAGAGAGTGTCTAGAGGGCTGGGTTATAAATACCCTACATTTTACCACCTACTCTTGCTTTTTGCCTTTGAAATTCCATTGTTTTAAAATGAAAGAAAATCCTCCCTAAAGTCTGTTAATCTTGTTAAAAACAATATAATTCAGGTAGGAGGGAATTGTTTTAACACTGATGAGTTAGAGCACTATGGCTGCATTCATTTTGTATGCGTATGCATGTAATAGTTTTTGTGCAGACTTTTCTTGGCTCTCTCATAATGTAAAAATTCATAAATGATAGTTTAAATAATGGATTAGTTAATCCAGATTAATTGATACATAGTACAATTTAAAATTGTGTATTCTATAGCAGGATCTGGATGTATCACATACAAAGAAATATGTACATAGTATTAAAAACTTATTCCCTTTAAATTTTTGAGTGAAACATTTTCTTTGTATATCAGATACACTTTCTGCATTGTTTATTTTATTTATTTATACTTTAGAGTTAGATTTATGAACTGCCCACTCCATGATGACACCGGGCTCTGGGTGATTTACATCTCTAAAAATATACATAAATATATCATAATGACTAGTTAAAATACCATAAATATAATATTATTTATTATATTTTATTTAGTTCTTTATTTAGGCATCTTTGTTATTTATTATTTATATGTATTTATTTATCTATATCTATCATCTGCTGCTTTTCTCCCCACTGTGGGCCCAAAGCAGCTCACAAAAAGCGGAAAAATATAATTCAAATGTAAATAAGGGGAATGAGGGAGGAGAATCCAACAGAAGCTTCTGCTGGTCCTGGGACAAGTGATGCACTGTATTCTTGGTGTGTGGGCATGTGTGCAACAGTGGGAGGGCTTCTAGTGTCCTGGCCCCACTGGTGGAACTCCTGATGGCACCTGCTATTTTTGGCCACTGTATGACAGAGTGTTGGACTGGATGGGCCATTGGTTTCTCTTATGTTCTTATATTCTTAAATCCACTGGGCAGCTGACTCATGGCCAGAGGCTTCGAGTCACAGGCTAAGCACCCAGGGCCAAGAGGTTTACACTGCTGGCCATGGCCAGCTTTAAGTATGTGGAAACTGGAAGGGAAATAGAAGCTCAGCCTGGATATTATGGAGTTGGCAGAGATGTCCACAAGCTTCCCTTCCTGCTTGTAAAATTAGTGTCCCCCCCCCACCCCATGGTTATGTCATAAGAACATATTTTGGAACTTGATAGCATGAGAATTTTTTCCCCTCACTGAACCCACTTTTTACTATTTGTGAATAAATTAGTAATGTTTCTCCCATTGTATAGGTAAGATCTTTCATTAGATTAATAGTGTAATTGTCAGTTCTGCAGACCTATTCAAGAGAATATTAAGCATTCTGCACAGCATGAAAGTACATACCCATCAGAGTGGATCTAAATTTAAGTAATGTATTTTGCAGTCTATAGATGGCTGTTCTCCTTATTGTCAACAATTCTGCAAAACTGATGTGTGGAATAAACTGGAATGTCAAATGATTAGGAATATAGTGTATAACCTTACCAGGTTATTTAGCTGGGGTCAAATAATTATCCAATAATAATTTTTAATCTACCATATCAAATCTACCATACCAATCTACCATAATCTACCATACATTTCCATCTGCCAGTGTCTGATCAGATACGATGGTACATCTCGATGCTGCTTTGATACTTCGAACTGAAGATACACCATTTATGTGTTTTTGATATGTTTTAATGTCTGTTTAAAAAATTGTTTTTAACTATTTTAAGAAATGTTATTGTTGCCATAATGGCTTGTTGTTAGCCACCCTGAGCCCGCCGTATGGTGAGGAGGGCGGAATACAAATCTCAGCAAATAAATAAATAAATAAAATGGTCAGTGATTAAAAGTGTTCTAATAAGTGGAGTTATACCATTTTTAGCCACTGATTTAGAGAAGTATAACTGCACAAGATTATACTGTAATAGTTGGATTAAATCACCTTATGATGCAAATGGCAGTTGTCACCATCAATTATAATTGGACTGCTATTATATCTCCACCTGCCTGGTCTTCAATACAAGTTGCACAGTGGATTATTATTGGCTCATCATCTGTCTTTTAATGTGGACTCTTACAGCTATGGTCTTAGAATCTTGTTTGCTTGTATTTATGTTGTCATCCACCCTGAGCCTGTTTGTGAGGGAGGATGGTATATATATCAAATAAATAAATTCCCCCCATGTTTTGTGCCCACTGTGAGGACTCTGAGCCCCAGTCATCCCCAGGGGGTGGTTTTAGTGTTTCTGGAGTCCTCAGCCAAAATCCAGGCTGAAAACACTGCAATCGCACTCGGGCCCTTTCTGGGCCTATCTCCTGCCACACAGGTCCAAATAAGGAATGACCCTCATTTCAGGTGAGGTGGCTGGGAGCCACTGCTGCCACCAGAAGCCTTGGAGGGTAGGGTCGCCAGCTGCTTGGAGAAAAAAAATCCTCACTATATTGAAGGTTTAATGGGATGTTATTTACCAGGTGATGTTTCCTTCCTGTCATGATGAAAAGATTCAGCTGTCCATTGCTACACATGAAGCCTCTCTTAAAGGGACAGATTTCTGCAGGGCTGTTGACAACCCTACTTGGATGGGGCAAGTGTGAGCTACAGCAACTGCTGAACTGACCACCTAAGCCCCAGACCTGGTGAGTGCAAGCAGCTGCTATTGCTGAGCTGGCTGCTCCCTCTGTTGGCGAGGGGAGAGCTATGGGCTGTTACCAATTGGTTAAGACTTCCCTGTTTATCCTCAGACAAATAAATCAGTTCTAACCAGTCATGGCCTTGGACCAACCAGAGTCCACTTCTGCCCCCCCCCTTTAAAAAAAAACCCTGGAAGATATTGGGAAGTATTTATTAAAAGCTGTAATTTATTTACTTGAAAAATTATTCCTCCTCCCCATTCAGGACACCTTAAATTAAAACTGGTTAATCAGATAATGTCAAACAGGATAAAACTACATATCGATCAATTGCCAAATGCCCTGTGAAACAAAGCAGTTCTACATGCCCAGTGGAAAACTAGTCAAGAAGAATATTTTTGGTACTTCAGCTGCTAGGTCATTCCACAGTGTGGGACTCGTAGCCAAGAAGGCATTTGACTAATCAGCTAGAGGGCAGAATTAGCAGGGTCTGTTGAAAGAAACTAAGCCACCACTTGGGTTTCTACAGGCTGTATGGTTGTTCAGGCAGAGTGATTGTGAAGCGGGTAAGAACCAGCACCTTGAATAGAACCTATAAAGCAAGCAAAGTAGTTGTTTCAAAACTAGCTTAATGTGTATACATCAACCAAATCCAGCCAAAAGACAGGACAATATTTTGTACCAACAGAAGCGACCAGTTTCTCAAGGGCAGCCCCACTTAGAGAACTTTGCAATAATCCAACAGGATTGTTACAGTGGCATGGATCAGCACAGACAGAAAGGAGGACAGTCTATGAGCCAAACACAGATGAAAAATGCACTCTTAGCAATAGGACAAACCTGCTTTTCCAATAATATGATTCAGTCCACTAGAAGCATCTGTCATGTACAGATGTTTAGCTGAAGGCACAGACTTTGGAGACCAATAATCACAATCCTACTCCTCTGTATGCATTTCAATATACACAATTTTTAGCATAGTATCACTTTGCATAGAGCAAGGCAGTTCTAAGGCTTCAGTGCTTACATGTCAGGAGATACGTTATATAATATATAGAACCTACATGTAACAGTTGGGATTGATATAGCACAAATAGGCAAACATGTTCATTATTTACTAGAGCAATGATGCAGAATGTGGCAGGACATTGAGAAGCATGTCTACTACAAGGCTGACCTATTTCAACCATAAACAATTCCAGCTTCTTCTCAGGTTTGCTTTGGAGAACAGAGGGTTGCTAGAAAAACCAAAGGTAAATCCATCCTTCTGTTTGTGCTAGTTTTGATTACATCAGGTCAGATTAATTTTTCTGTCCAAAAATAGAATAAGTTGTTTTCTCACTGATACATCCCTCTTGCTTCAATAGCAGACATATTATTTGCTTCAAAGTACGAAAGCATATAGTTTAAAACTTCTAAAAAGATCTATGGCTGCTATTCTGTGCATATTTAGTACCTGGTTGAATGTAAGACACATTAAACTCAGTGGGACTTATATACAGATAAAAGCATAGGATCAGGCTACAAGTATTTTAAAAATCAAAATCCTAAAACAAACTCAATGACTGGAAGAAAGCTCAGTCATGCACACACACACCACTGTTCTCGCCTTCTAATCTTCATTCTCACATATCTATATGTGTGGCAGACTCTCACATGTGCACATTTACACATACATGCACACATATATGCACATTCTCTTAGACATACATCTCACACACAAAACATTCTCAGTACGTGGTGTAAGGTGACTACTTCAGTTGTTGCTTCAGCAGGAAGTGTTTTCTTGTACTGTGGCTCTAAAAAAATGGAATGTCAGTCTTTATGAGGAGGTGTTGGTGTCCACTGACTTGCTACTACCAATCCAATATTATTGCAGGGTTTTGTTGCAGCGTGTGGGAATGAACACAGAGACAGAAATAATGGAATAATATGATTTGGAAAACCGATTTATCTGTGCCTGGGCTGCCCTGCTTTCAGCATCAAAACAAATGAAAATGTTGACATAGTATGGTATGATTGGCAGTGACTGGGAGTACACACTGTAAACTTGCAAAGGTGCCAACCTCACAGGTGTAATTTTAGTGTCCTCCCCCAACCCAACCCAGCCCCGCTTTTTTCCATCTTGCTCTCTCATCTCTCCACTGGGTAATACAAAGTGTCAGGGACTGACCCCCCAATCTATATCTTGTACAGGTCATCAAGAGTGATGGATACAGGCCAATCACATCTTGAGAGGTAATTAAAGATCTGGGTCCTGATCCTGTGACTCCTTTCCACTAAGTGAGGAGCAGGGCTCATTTCGTAGCAGGAGCTCCTTTGCATATTAGGCCACACAACCCTGATGTAGCCAATCCTCCAAGTGCTTACAGTAGCCCCTGTAAGAAGAGCTCTGTAAGCTCTTGGAGGATTAGCTACATCAGGGGTGTGTGGCCTAATATGCAAAGGAGCTCCTGCTATGAAAGGAGCCCTAGTGAGGAGACTTGCATAGAGGAAAAGTATTTGGAAAAGTATGCATGCACATGAAAGCTCATACCTTGAATAAACCTTTGCTGGTCTTAAAGGTGCCACTGGACTCTAAATTTGTTCTGCTGCTTCAGATGAACACGGCTGACCATCTGGAACTATCTTCATGGAGGAAAAGACTATTTCCTCGAGAAAAAGACTTGTCACTTAGCAAACCAAAACTTTTGGATCCTATACTTATTTGAAAGCATTTGTCCTCTTTTATTCAAAAAAAATTCAGACAGAAACTTCTTTTTAAAAAAGAACACATAAAAATTGTTTGTGCAAGGATCCCACATCCAATTATACCTGCATATCCCCATGGAAATCAGCTAGGATCTCTTAAACTAGGGCTACCTTCTCGATAGGGAGGAAGCCTCCTAAAAGTCATAGAATATTATTTATGTATTTATTATATTTGCATCCCTTTCTTTCTAAAGCCACTCAGTAAGCTTTGTGGCTGTCAAGCAAGTTGAAACCTGGTTTCCCTGTTCCATTCGATCGCTGAATCCAACAAACTTTTGAGTATATATCTCAGCTACATTTTTTTTGATACTACTTTTGACAACTATACTATATAAAAAGTATTTAAATTTGCAAAGAAAATGATATGTTGCTATTTATGGGAAGGTAAGAGAATGAAAAGATTTGTCTGATATATTATTAACAAAATAATTGTTGAATAAACTCAGTCAATGAGCACTTAGATATATACTTTTGTTGTGGCTATTTGGTTATAATTGGTATCCAAGTCTTTAATTTGAGAATGTTTTGCTGCTAGGCGACTACCATAACATGGTTTTGCTCATGAACTTATGGAAGACAGACTAACCAAAGCCATTGTTAATAAGAAATAGACTAAAAATTTAAAAAATACAAATTTGGCAAATGCAACAGGAATACAAAGAATTGCTGGTGATCCCCCCCCTCCTTCAATGTCCAAAAGGTTTCAAAAACAAGAAACAACAATCATAGCCATTAATAATTTGTCATGACTTAGAAAAAGATTAATAGGCTGAAATGTTTTTAAATTCTTGACTTAATTGAAGTCAGTGTTTATATAATGCACCAAAGTGAGAAATGTGTGTGACAGCCTAAAAGTGTCAGAAAAGGGCTGTTGAGCACATCAGATGCAAAAGCCCTGGAAAAACCACTCATCTACTTTAATTATCATCTTATGCCAAAAACGTTAATGTGATAGCTTTGAAGAGTAATTGGTATAAAAAAGATCCTCAAGGAGAAACGTTTCCACAAGTCTGGGCTATATCTCACCTCTCATTAAAGTATTTTTTCCGGGCTGAAGGTTCCTCAGAGTAGAGGCCCCCTTTTAGCCTATGAATATCTTAAGTGCTTACCTTTATCACATTATTAGACTCTTCTAAGATTCCCTCTACAGATCTTGCCTAGATAATGACCTCTATGGAGGGCTTTTAAATCTGTTAGTATTGAAAGCCCAGATATCTGTATGTCTTCTTTATTTGTTTAATCAGAACTGTTAGGAAGCTTATTGTGGTCCGTTTGTTCACCAGACATAGAACACCTTCTTGAGCACTAATGGCTTCCTCAGTCACATCTGTTTTTCTTTAAAAAGATAGACGCACAAGTCAGATCTCTTTTAATAAACTAAAGGAAGAAATTAATCATGGACTAAAGGTGCAAGAATGTAAAAGAAATAGACGCTTTAGCTAAGAGAGTTCTTGCTTTCAGGCTCTACCTATTACTGTTTGTTTCTTTTACTATCTTTTGCCATTGCTAACTTTTATGAGATTGTTTATGCATGTATGAAATGATTCTGCATGCCTTTTTGAAGTTGCATGTATGTGAGCCCTGGGCTGGGTGGAGCCCTCTTGAAAACTCAGACATTCCTTGAAGATTATCCACTCCCTTACCTAGGCTAAGCTTTTCTGCAGCTTTAGCTCCATTCTGATATGTGAAGCAGCATCTCAGAAAAATCTCTCTGGTAATTGTGATATAATGATTTCCTCAGACAGCTGTAGGGTTTTTTCTCCAAATAACAGGTGAATAAAATCACATATCCCTTTCCAGTCTTTTATGAGCTTGTGATAAACTCTTATTTCTGCTGTTTTTGTTTCATCTCAACATGTATTTTACCCCAGTTAAACCACTGATGTGTCACCAGAGCTGCTCAATTTAGTTTTGGGTTCTTGTTTTTTACATACAAGTTGGAAACATATAGGTTTTCCTTGCTGATAGCTACAACATGTTCTTGCTTTGCCTATGTGAACAAAATCTGTGTGGTTAAATCTTTGAAACCTGTCAGCAGGTTTTACAAGAATATATAGAAAGGGAGGGGGAAAGAAGGGGAAACTGTGTCAAACTATGTCAAAAAAGAGTTTTGGCTGCTGCATCTTTTGAGTTGTTAGACAGATCAGCATTCGCCCTTGCTCACTGGACCAGATCTGGGGGATTAACTGCACTGGCTGTGCACCCACAGACACTAAGCAGAGCAACCTCTGTACTCATTGTGGTGAAACTGTAGCAATTTCCTCAGTTGAGGAATGCACACGGCCTTCTGTAATCTACTTGGAACTCCTGGGTTAGGAGTAAGTGAAGAAAGTTAATGTAAAAAATAGTGGGACAGATAAAATATGAGTAACAGAGGCATGGACCCCAGAACTTCTGCTAATCAATATTTATTTGTCCAGACCTTTAAGGACTTCGCTGAATAGACAAAACTCTTGAGGCTTGTCTGTTGTAAGTAACAACATGCAAGCTGTGAGAAATAAATTTGTCTAAGAGAAAATGAACAGACAAGTCTGTTGCTTATTAGTAGGAGAAAATAAAGAACCAGCACATAATGAGTTCTGCTTGTGCTTTTGCCTCATTTAAAGTATGTCAGAAGGCAAGCAGCAGAACAATGAAATCCAAAGCTAGCAGTGAGATTTACAGCCTTATATCTATGTGCAAAGATGTTTATCACTTCATAACGAATCTTCTCGATGGGCGCCATTTCCTAATGTTTCTGGATCTCAGTGGAAGCAATCTGCATTGCCTACTGCATTCTTTGCTCTTCGGGACTGCGCTTTGGCACAGCATCTTTCTCATGATCACAGGTTTCTCAAGTTTGTACACACTACAGGCTGTTGCTAGGCTTTGTATTGACATTTGTTTCTTGCAGCTTAGTCACTGACTGTAAAGTAAATGTCAGAAACTGAGCCATGGGTGAGAATGTGTTGCACCACGAAGTCTCAGGCAACAATTAATGTTCTCTTAAAGTGCTCCTATGTAATTAGGTTCTTTAACCCTTCAAGTTGCAGTGATGTGTGAAATAGACCTGATGAAAAGCCTGCTTAATGAAAAGATTAGAAGTTGTCAAAAAAGGGACTATTAAGAGATTAAAATTTCCCTTCTGAAACAGTATTGAACTGATGCTTACATGCAATGTTCCTTATCCTCCATATGCTTATTATGAATGATATGTGATTGACGAACGCTTTACTCAAATGCAGAGCACAGAGAGAGCAAAAATGAAGGATTCATCCCAAAGGATTACCGAACAATATTATTCATACTGGACACCAAAATTACTTCCCAGGCTAATATAATGTAACTGTCATGTTAGCATTTTAATAATGCAACACTGTAATAGACGACTAAAGAACAGCTGTATTCCTGTAGGGCTGGCATTTGTGGGGGCTTGGATTAGATAAAATTCAATCTGGAATTTCCCCAAAGAATTCCTCCACTGTAGTTCATAGATGGACACAAGCAGCATTGTACATCCAGAAACATGTCCTTTAATAATTATGCTTAGGTAGATATTCTGTAAAATCCCTCTCTTAAAATCTTTCAAAATTCCTTAGAAGTTAAGTCCCAAGGGCTGTAATTCAACTGTCACCTAACAACACCTAAGATGAATGCCATTTGTCATCTATCTTTTGCATTTCTATGAACAGCTGGGTTTGATTAAAGTTATCCATCCCTTGCCAGTGGTCTGAGACCATTTGCTCATTCACTTCAGTGGAGGATAGTCTGGATGCTAATTTCTTTTGCTCTTGTAGATGAGCTCCTTCCTTGAAATGGATCACAGTGTGGGCAAGATACAGCACAAGCCAGGATAAACTATTTCTGTTTTGATGGTGTTCTCTATGCTGGCTCTGACCTTAGTTATCCTTCTGAAACTTGTTTGCAGGATTTCCAGAATTTTGCAATCAGCACATGGTACAGTTTACTGCAGTTTTTATATGGGTCTTTTTTTTCTTACACAGGTTACCAAAGCCGATATTGGGTTCATTAAATCACAAGATTCTTTTTGTGTGGTGGTTTAGGACAAACCAGACGATAGGATCCTTTGTGTCTTTGATTTTCTATAAACAGCTGCTGTGAAGGGACCCAAACTAGATTAGGACTGCAATGTTGGCATAGGGAAATTTCCCCCTGCACTGTTCCACTAAAGTAAATCTTCCTTTGCTCAGATATTTTTTGTCCAAATAGTAAAAACAGCTGGGTATACAGATACATATCAATGAACATCTGCACTCATCCTCCTCTGTGGAGCAAAAAATGTATTCTGAAAACAGCAACCAGAAAACTACGCATTCTCCCAGATCTGAACAGAGTCCAGAAACTGAAAGATAGCAGTTTTGGTCTGCAAACAAGATTGAGTAATTTGGAACTTCAAAATCCAGGAAAAAAATCAGAATAATCCAGGCCTCTTCCAGAAATGATAGATTTATGTCAGTTGGTCCCTTATCTTTTGAAAAACATTGCCTATTTTCCTTTCATATGTTTATGAATAAGAAGGCATGTTCCATTTAAGAATGTTCCCTTCATCATGGGTACATAAGTAAAAGCAAACATTATAGCTACCAGCCTTTGGCTAACATAATTTTTTCCTATCTCTTTGATAAGGCATGATTGTCTGAGATGCCTAGTGGCTTCAACTCCCTTTTATAATGAGACAGTTCATTTTCCCATCATAATAAACAAGAAAATTAGCAGTTTTCTCAGTTTCTTCAGAATGATACACGTTGTGCTAGGTTGTGCCAGGGTTCATAGCATAACAAGCACAACTTGAACAATCTTCAAGAACAGAAATCCCAAAAGGGTATGTATGCAAGGCTAGGAAACTGTCCGTGTTTTATGCAGAAAGAACAGACCAAGTTTAACTAAGACAAAAACTGACATTTAAACATAACTGCAGTTGTATAAAACAAAAATTAGACAAAGCCCCACTACTACTTGGCTTAAATTAATGCAGAAATTTAATGTTTTATAACTCCATCGTGCTTCTCTCAGTAATTTATAAATTGTTACGTTCAAACAATTTTTAACATGTTTATTGTTGTATTTGTTCCAGTTTGAGAAAGAAATTATTGCCACCGCTTCCAATAAGATAGTGCAGGTCTAAATAGCAGTAAGCACATCTATTCCTGATCCTTCTGGTTAGCCTTCAAACAATTCAAAATTAGAATACATTATCCTGCCCTGATGTAGAAATTGTTCTAAATTCTATTTCAATAGGAATTTTCTTGAGAATGTGATATTCCACAGCCATGTCATGGAACAGATCTGCATGTGTATTCTTTTCATCCATATTTTGTTAACACATGCTGGATTTGGGAGAGAGGGAAGGGTGACATTTGGGTAGATGTTATTAGCATGAAAGTATTAAATAGCAATGCATGTAAAGCACATACCATGTGAGCATCCACGATTCACACAAGCAAAGTTCACAGGAAGTTTCATTGGGATATTAGAAGGATGCAGAATGGATCACTTGGCACACCAAAGCTATGGAATGAGTACAGAATGGAATAAGTAGCATTCACTCAGCTCCATTAAAGTCTCAGTTGTTTGTAAAATAAATAGAACATTTCTGCTAAATGTTGTAACTTTCACATATCATTGGAATTGTAAAAGTCAGACCTCTGATTTCATTCAGATCACTGTCGGTAAGACTGGATTAATATCAAAATTGGCCACAATTTAGCCAACAGCACTGCTTTCAGTGGCTTTGCAGATCAGCAGAAATTACACCAGCAAAATATAGCCAAACAATTTGCATTTTCTGTCCAGTTGCCACCCCACCCCCCCGTGTGCCAATTGTTTTTCATATTTGTTGTTGGTCACATGGCTGCACCAGCATCCCTCACGAGTCTCCATTTTGTGCTCATCATTCTCATTGCTTCTCTGCTAGATGTGCTGGAGCCTACTTACCCAGGCAACCTGAGTCTTCTGGCTTCTCCAGGTTCCCCTGTCAGATCCAACTGATTCATTTATCAGAGTGGCATGGCTGCTGCTTCCCTGGATCCCATACCAGAAAAGGCTTGGGTAGTTTGCACACCAACAGCTCAGACTAGAAGAGAGGGTAGTAATTGCATGACTCACCCATCCCACATGATCCCACTCTTGAAATGGTTTATAAAGCAATATTTTGGAGCTTTATGAGTAACAGCATGAACAAATTCAGGTGGGTAGCCATGTTGTTCTGAAGCAGCAGAACAAAGTTTGAGTCTTGTGGCACCTTTAAGACCAACAGAGTTTTATTCAAAGTGTAAGCTTTCGTGTGCACACAAAAACTTACACTTTAAATAAAACTTTGTTGGTCTTAAAGATGCCACTGGACTCAAACTTGAACAAATGTTATTTAACCAACATGGAATCTATCCACATTGCTTCCATATTTTCCTAAACTGCTTGTTAGTCATCCTTAGTTCTTACTGTCCTAAGCTTATATATAAACTAGATTGATTTTGCCCTGCCTGAAGACTGAGCTATTTGTGATATTCTGTCATAAGCTACTTATCGCCAGTACTTTTTTGTGTGTAGTTCATCTCCTTCTGCTGTTTTTCTGCTTAAAAAATCTTCCTTTTCAGCTGCTTTGTGCAACACAAGAGAACTTTCGGAAGGGAAAAAGCAGCTGGGAAGAGAATTTTTAGCAGAAAAATAAGGAGGAGGGGAAAGGGTTAAGAACACAAGACAACCACCAATGTCAGCCTTCCACTTTAGTTTGTAATCTCTCTGTAACAATCTACACATAACTGAGCATCACTTGTCATTTGATTCCTCTTGCAAAAAGCAGCCTTGCTGCTTGACTGGAAGGGCTCTGTTCCTTTAAAAAAAGTTGACCATGGCCAGTTGACTAGATTCTGCTAATTTATCAGGATGGTGCTTGGCTTCTGACTTCCTTATGGTCATTGTCTAATGCTGCCCTCCCACTACCATTTTTTTGTATATTCCTTTCCATCCTTTACATGGCCTTTGAATGAATAAGTTCTTGGGGGTGAGAACAGCTTCTTGCAGTGTTTAACACAATAAGGTCTATATGAAACTGTTCTCTACATGCTATTGTAAGGAAGAATGATATTACTAGACGTAGTAATCCTCCCTTTTGAACTAAACAACCCTCCCCTACCATATTCCCTAAAGAGTGGAAACATACTTTGAAAGAATTTGTATTAGCACCATAGTATGTATTCTGTTGGCTCGGAGACACATAACAGTTAAGCAAACATATCTTTGGCTGACTACTGTGTCTTTGGACACCCCTCATTCCACTCTTCCTTCGTCAGCCAAGATTAATTATATAGAAGGGAGGACTTCCATCTTCCATTTAAGAATGTGGAAATTCTTTTGACTACTTTCACATTCCTGGAGAATTTACTTCGTTATCAGCTTTTTGCACTCTGTGTTTCATAGCTTTGGTTGTGTAGGGGGATATATATACAACACTCTTGTACTTAGTTTATGTTTTTCTATTCATAACTACTGTCTACTTCTAGGTATTTTTAATTTGTAGTCCCTTGCCAGAAAATATTGGTTTTTATAACATGTCTGGGATTTGGTCAAATATTGGTTGGTCTTTATAGCTTCTTTTTCTCTGTGTTTGGTTCTTTATTATCTGCAATTTCATTAAAGCATCACTGTCAATAACTCTGAAGTCCTGGCCTTCTGCGCACAGAGAAAGGAGACAAAAGGCTTGGCATATTGGGAGGAATCTCCCACATTTGCAGAAAAACTAATATTTGAAATTGTGTTCCAAATGTATAAGAATATGCTTTAAAGTGTGCAAATGCCAAGGCAACCAAAATGACCCTGGGAATCTTGTGAGGCCATTTTATGATCCCTTAGCAAACACTTTTAGTTGCCAAGGCCTTTGCCGTGTGTTCTGCCCTGGGGAGTCATTTCAAGAATTTAGAACCCGGGCCTCCGTTTCCAACTTTTCCCTCCAAATGACAGGACTAACAAGGGACACGAGACAGGACGAGAAGCAGGAGCAGAAGCTCATGTGGGGAGCCAGGGGAAAACAGGAGCCAAATGGAATGGGGGTGAGAACAGGAGCAGGGCGGGTGGAAAAGCAAAACAGAGCCAGGAGGGAAGTAGGAGCCAGAAGATGTTGGGAAATAGGAACAGAAGCCAAAATGTGGAGGAGAAAACAGGAGCTAATGCAGGAAACCAGAAGAGTGCATGAATGAAAGCTTGTGGAGGAGAAAGCAGAGCCAGTGGTGGGCTGGGAAAGCAGAAGCTGAAGGGGAGAGGGGAAAGCAGGAACTGGGCGGAAGGTCAACAGAGGAGAAGTGATGAGAACAAGAGCATAAATCAAAGAGGGAGAGGAAAGCAGGAGGAATCCCCCACGATTCCTCTCATGTTTCCCACCTGTACATATTATTTCACTTGAAAACATTCTGACTGACATATTATTCTGCTTAAAATTCAAACAGAAATCTGCAGTACTTTGTTCATAATTATATAGTAGTTTTAAATTAAAAGCCTAACATGACAAGGCTCTGAGCGATGATAGAATTTATATCATAGTTCAGACAATGCAAAGATATTTCTGGCAGGACTTCAGTTAAATCAAGGATTTCTGTTTTTCCTCTTCTCGTGAGCATTTGTATTGGTTATTAAAACACTTGAAGGGTGTCTAAAGGAATCAAAGAATCCACAGTATGTGAATTTCTTGTGAGTATTTTTCCAAACTGTTTGTCTTGCTTTGCAAATCTTAGCAGCTATAAAAGTGCTTCATTGGCATATTTATTTTATTTTATTTTATTTAATCCAAGTCCTGTACACAATTGCACATTGGCCAGAGCTGGAGAAAAGTTCCCAAAGGCTGATTTTTCAGGTTCCAGGGAACTGCACAGTTGGTGTGCTAACCCTCAGGAAACCTTCCCAGCCTTGGAAGTAGGGGAACTGCCTGAGTCCTGAGCACGCCTGTGTGAGACTGAGGAAGCTCCCTTATTGACTGAGCTAGACTATAAGCAAAGTCCCTTATCTGCCAGTAGAGTGTAATACAGCCCCCTGGTTTACCACAAAACTGGGTAACCTGAAGAGGGCTGGGAGATGTCTAGAATGACTCTCGTGGAGAATCAGTACTGAATCTGATAGATTACAACAGGGGTGGGCAAATTGCGGCCCGCAGGCCACATGCGGCCCGCCACAGAGTTTTTTGCGGCCCACCAAGACAGTTGGCCATGTGGTTTCAGTCAGGGCTCTGTTGGGCCCAGAGACCAGAGAAGCAGCGCTCTGGGAGTGAAGTGTCCAGGGGGTGGGCACATTACCAAGCCCCACCCCCTGCTCCCAGCAGCCCTGTTGGGCAATGAAGAGGCAGAAGAAGGAAGGTAAGTTACCTTCCCTCCCCTATCCTCCTCTTCCCGGGGCCGCAGCGCTCTGGGGAAGCCCTGCCCGCCCCCACCCTCACCTTCCCTGGGCCGTGCCAAAGCGCAGCGCTCCGGGGAAGCCCTGCACACTCCCACCCTCACCTTCCCCGGGTTGCATGGAGGCGCAGCAGGCAGGCAGCTGCTTTCAGCGATCTCTCTCTGTGTCCCTGTCTCTCTCTGACTCTCTCTGTGTCCCTCTGCATGTGTGTGTTTCTCTGTCATTTCCCTTTATTAGGAAAACAGAAAGTGCCTGAAAGTGTTTCTGCTAAGATTAGGGATCATCTGCAGAGTTTGGAGGACGAGGTCACAAGAAGATTTCAGGACTTCAAGAAAATTGAGCCTAAATTCAATTTGCTGTCTTATCCCATCACTGCTAATATTGATACAGCACCTGAGGAGCTGCAGCTTGAACTTATTGACGTGCAGGCAGATCACACTGTGAAAGAAATGTTTAATGCTGTGACATTAGTTGACTTTTACAAATCTTTGTCTGCTGAAAAATTTCCATGTATGAAGAAATTTGCTGGGAAAATGTTCTCTATATTTGGGTCTACATATATTTGTGAGCAAAGTTTTTCTTGCATGAAGATCAACAAGAGTAAATATAGATGCTCTTTGACAGACATTAACTTGCAGGCTGTAATGAGAATCTCAACAAGCAACCTCACTCCTGATTTAAAAAAAATATAGAAAAGTGTGATAGGGTACATTTGTCTCATTAAACTGATTCTAAAATTAAATGTGCTTGCAGCTATAGATGATATGAAATTAGCACAATAAATAAATTGAATAAAACTACCACTATTTTATTTAATTTATATTTATTGATTTTTATGATACAATTTATACCTTTTCTGAAATGCAAAGTTAACTAATGAGTGCAATCATTTTAAAAGGTGCGGCCCTCCACTAACCTCCGCTCCCACAAAGTGGTCCCTGAGCAGTGTTCCCCCTAAGCTGAGTTAGTGTGAGCTAGCTCACAGTTTTTTAGCATCTGGCTCAAACATTTTTGTCTTAGCTCAGGAAGGACGGCTCCAGAGCAAACTAATTTATGCAGCCAAATCGCTTGCTCACAACTTTAATGCCAGTAGCTCACACAATAGAATTTTTGCTCACAAGACTCCACAGCTTAGTGGGAATATTGCTCCTGAGCCAAAACAATTGCCCACCCCTGGATTACACTATAGACCCCATTGGAAGACCTATGAAGCAGTGGTGACACTGGCAAAGAAATATCACTACTTTGCTACTATAGCATCGTCTAGCTCTCAGCCATCCCAGTTGTTCAAGGTAGCTCAGCAATTGCTGACACCAGAATCTGAGCCTTTTTTGTGTCAGGAAGAGGCAATTAGCTGTGATACTTTTATCAAGTTTTTTGCTGATAAAATAGCAAGACTAATGCTCTGACCTGGATGTCAGTTATAACATAGGTACACTAGAAGACAGGATTAATACACTGCCTGATCTGTTCATGGATCATTTTGTCCCAGTTTCTGTGATGGATGTCAACAAGATCATGATATTGATGAAGGCTAGTACTTGTACCCTGGATCCTTGCTCTTCCTGGTTGCTAAAATCATGTAAGACTACATCAACAAACCCTTAGTATCTATTATAAATCAGGTCATCTTTCCTTGGCCACTTAAAGAGGTGGTTATCCATCTACTGCTTAAAAACAAGGAAAATGACATGGCCAATTATCGCCCGGTTTCTAACCTGCTCTTTCTTGGAAAATGATTGAGAGAACAGTAGCAAACTAAATCCAGGTCTTCTTGGATAACTCATCTGCTCTAGACCCTTTTTAGTCTGGCTTTAGGCTAGGCTATGGAATAGAAATGACTCTGCTAGCTTTAGCTGATGACCTTTGTTAGAGTGTAGATAAGGGCCATGCCTCATGTTGGACTTATCTGCAGCCTTGGATACAGTAGCTCATACCATCTTGTTGAGGTGCTTGGAGGCAGCATTAGGTATCTGGGGATGGCCACTGAACTGGTTTAAATAATTCATCACAGGTTGGACTCAGAGGGGTGCTGTGGGAGATCAGTTGTCTTCAGTGTGGAATCTATCCTGTGCAGTTCCACAGGGCGTAATTCTATCCCCTATGCTTTTAAATCTCTATGTAAAGCCACTGAACAAATCATTTGTGGGTGGCTGTGGGGTTGGATGTCATCAATAAGTAGATGATACCATCTGCTAAGTGAAGCGCTTGAACCAGTGACAGGCTTAAAAGCAGCGGAAATAAAAAGCGACATGGATATGGTTTACAGAACCTATCCAGATTATACCAAAAAGAAAAGCCTGCCTGGTGAGATTCAGATAAGGTTCTCCAAAAAGTCAACAAGAGATATGGTGCTTAGGACCACAAATAAAGCGGTTCTGAAGATCAAAGGAAAAGAAGTTAAAGTGATGAAAGATATCCCATTTGAAATAAGGAAAAGAAGGAAAGCCTATGGAAAACTGACATCTTGGCTACAGTCTGAATCTATTATCTACAGATGGAATGTTCCGGAAGGACTGAGCTTCAGCATCAAAGACAAAAAATACAAGATTGACTCTGTTCAACAGGCAAAAAGTTTTTTGGAAAAAAGCAAAGAAAAGAAAAAAGAGAGAGACTCAGATGGTTCGCTGGCATCGCAAGAAAGTATGTATGGATTTGATAGCTCAAAGAGTGAAGAAGAAATTTCCAACTCGGAAAAAGGAGCAGCAGCTCCAAAGGCACAAGAAGAGACTGTTAAGACAAGAAGAGGACGAAAGAAGAAATAAGGGCTGAAATGTTTTTTGAAATTGCACTTATATATTTTATATAATTTGTATAATTAAGCATTCCTTCAAAAGAGCATGTCTGTCAAACAGCTTTTTTATTTTTCATATATCATCAGTAACAGTGTTAATTGAAAATTAACCAAGGTTTAAAATGCTTCATATGTATTAGTGGTAAGGTAATATTAAGCAAATGCTAAAGCACACTCTGTATAAGGTAAATGTAGCTTAGAAAAGTAGCGATGTAGTAGTAGTAATAGATAAAACCAATAAAATAAATAAATAAATAAGTAGATGATACCCAGATCTATATGTCCTTATCCACATAGGCGTCAACTACCGGGGGGCTCGAGGGCTCGAGCCTCCCCCGAAATTTCCTGGGGGGGGGGCTCAGCCACCCCCGGCAAAATGCAGCGCCCGCCGGTAGCCAATCAGCCGGCCAGCTGGCTGCCGTCGCCGCCTCTCCTTCCCCTCCACCCCTGGCCTGCCCTCCTGCCTCCCTGGGGCGGGGGGGGGAGAGAGGCGTCGGGGACATGGTCCCGCGCTTCACGCGCGCAGCAGTCAGCCGGCCAGCTGGCTGCCGAAACTGGGTCTACCTCCCTGGGGCCCGGGGGGGGGAGAAGCGGCTGGGACATGGTCCCGTGCGCGCGTGCACATGAAAGAGTCCCCGCCCCCCCCCGGGGATTTACAAAGTCTACGCCCCTGCTTATCCAAATCCCCTGGTGATGTGGTAGAGGTCCTGAACAACTACCTGGCTGCTGTGGTAAATTGGCTAAAAGGGAACAAATTGAAATTAAACCCTGAAAAGATAAGAGGTGATGCTGACTGGAAAGGTGGAGATCTTGAAGGACATTGTGCTCCCCACTTTTGATGGAGTTCACCTGACCCTTGCTGACTCAATTAAGAGTCTTGGGGTTAGACTAAACACAACATTATTACTGGAGAAGCAAGTTAATGGAGTTGCAAAAAAGGCTTTCTTCATACTCAGTCTAGCCTGAAAGATGACCCCTTACCTTGTTCTGGCTGATCTGGCCACCTGAATCCACACCACAGTAACACTAAGACAAGACTACTGCAATACACTGTACATTGGTCTCTTCTCAAAATCAATTTGGAAATTCCAGTTAGTACAAAATGTTTCGGTTTGGCTTTTATTGGGAGCTAGATAGAGCACACATATTACTCCTACCCTGCAGGCACGTCACTGGCTGCCCATCAGTAACCAGGTTCAATTTAAAATATTAGCTATCACATACGAAGCCCTTCACTAGCTATCACATATGAAGCCTTGGACTGTCATATCTGTGAGAAAACCTCTTCCCCTGTGTTCCACAACAACACCTTCACTCATCAGAGCAGGGCCTTCTGCAGATGCCAACCTGCAAATGGGCAAAATCAACAACTGCCCATACTTATTTCTCCATTGTGACCCCCACTTTTTGAAGAGGAGAGCCAGTTTGGTGTAGTGGTTAAGTGCGCGGACTCTAATCTGGGAGAACCGGGTTTGATTCCCCACTCCTCCACTTGCACCTGGCTGGATGACCTTGGGCAAGCCATAGCTCTGTACCAGCTGTTCTCTCAAGGACAACTTGGGAAAAAGCTCTCTCAGCCCCACCTACCTCACAGGGTGTGTGTTGTGGGGAGGGGAAGGGAAAGGAATTTGTAAGCCGCTCTGAGACTCCAAGTGAGTGAAGGGCAGGGTATAAATCTAATCTCTTCTTCTTCTTCTTCTTGAAATGGCCTGTCTGAAGAGGTCAGGAAGGCCTCTTCTCTCCTGGCTTTCCACAAACTATGCAAAACTGAATTATTTAAGAGGGCTTTTGTACACAGGCAATAAAGTTGCACTGTACTAAATGATTCCCAAAGTTACTTGGAAAAATGGTTAGGGAATCTGGTCTATACTACTGTGTATAGCTTGCTGAAACGAGGATCCTACTGTGGAATTTTGCATCATTTAATGTGTCATGTTAACATGCTGTGCTTCAGTTCTTTGTTTAGACTTCTGGTTGGTTCTACGATCCTAATCCTATGGCAAAGTTTATTGAATATCCTATCCGTTGATTATATTGACTCACTCTGTGTAATCCACCATGAGTTCAGGCTGCCTGCCATCCCTGCTGGAGGCCGTATCAGGCTGGGTGCTGGAGCATCCTCGGCTATTAGTCTTGGGTGACTTCAACGTCCATGCCGATGATGTGACCTCCATGCAGGCAATGGACCTGGTGTCGTCCATGGCAGTGTTGGGACTCTCCTAATATGTTATGGCCCCCATTCATCAAGCAGGACACACGCTCAATTTGATCTTCACAGCAGGGGTTACGGTGGACCAGATTATGACTGCAGCCATACCATGGTTGCACCACCATGTTCTGAAGGCCTGGGTGAACGTCAAAAAACCAAGAGCGGGTCACATGTATCCATAAGAAAATACAACAACAAACCACTGTGACATAAATATTTATATATTTTTTATCAATATTTATATATTATTTTATTATTATTATTTTTTATCAAATTTACAAGATTACAAGAATATACTCTCAATAAAAGTTTACTACAAGGAAAGTCCATACTCAATGAGCACCCGGATATAAGCTCATTTCATCCACATCTTCCTCAGGAGTAGTCCTATTGTGTGGAAAGGTATCAGCCTCTTGATGCAGTTCAATGTTTGTTAAAAGCAAACCAATGCTTAAACTTCTTCTTTACTTTCTGCATTTTAACCTGGAAGAAATCCATGGTATTTTAAATAAAAGGCAACATGAAGCTGAATGGAATGTTCTTATTTTTAAATTCTTAATTAATTTTTAAGAGTTTGTAAAAACTTACTTCTGGTTCCATTGCAGTGTTTATATTAGGAGCAAGCCAGTCTTTTCTCTCAGGTGCTAGAAGCCTCCTATATCATTCTGGCTGAAATGCTCTCCATGAAACACAACTTTTATGTAGTAGCAAACCAGTCCTCATTATTTTTACCAGGCTAAGAAGCCTTCAATATGGCTGGCCAAATGCTCTCTACACCAATCTGGACACCAGGTTATAAAAGAAACTATTCTACTTAATTCCATACAGCTGCATGTTGACCATCTCCTTCTTAAAGCTATACCATATTAATAAGATCATTAAAGGGCTGAACCTCCAATAATAATATTATCTCTTTTTAAAATAACTTGTAATTGGAGTAATATCTTGGAAAAGATGGACTGGGCTCAATTTTTACACTCTAATTTTATAGATGCAAAATCATCAACTTCAATATGAGAGTTGAACAGTGCTTATACAGGAGCAAGCCAGTCTTGTCTCCCAGGTGCTAGAAGCCACCTTTATTGTACTGACTAAAATGCTCAAAACTGTCTGGAAGGCACCCACTGTCGTGCAGAGTGCCCCAAGGTGCAGTGCTTTCCCCAATGCTATTTAACATCTATATGCACCCCCTTGCCCAGATTGCCCAGAGACATGGGCTAGGTTGTCATGCTGACTATACCCAGGTCTATCTGTTGTTGGACGGCCAGTCAGACTCTAGTCTGGGAGACCTGGACCTGGTGTTGAAAGCCGTGGCTGGTTGGATTAGACAGAGCCAACTGAAATTGAGTCAGATGAAGACGATGTCCTGTGCCTGTGTCGGAGCGGTCCAAGGATAGGGATCCCTCTCCCGACCTTCAATGGGGCACTGCAGGTGCCGGCACTAGAGGTTAGGAGTTTGGGACTGCTCCTGGACACCTCTGTAACAATGGAGGCCCAGGTAGCAGCCTCTGCTAAGTCGGCCTTCTACCATCTTTAGCTGATTAGGCAGCTGGTGCCCTTCCTTGAACGCAATGACCTAGCAACAGTGATCCATGCATTGGTCACCTCAAGACTCGATTAATGCAATGCTCTCTACACGGGGCTGCCCTTGGCCCAAATCCGGAAGCTGCAGCTGGTGCAGAATGTAACAGCGAGGCTGTTGTTGTGTCTTCCCATGCGGGAACACATCCAGCCTGCCCTAAAAACTCTGCACTGGCTACCTACAGCATACCAGATATGGTTCAAGGTGCTGGTTCTTACCTTTAAAGCCCTATATGGCCAGGGACCTATCTACCTAAAGGACGCCTTTCCCCATATGTACCATGGCGTACACTAAGATTGGGTTCCCAAAATCGCCTGGTTCTTCCAGGGTCCAAAGAGGCCAGGTTGGCCAGAACAAGGGCCAGGGCCTTTTCCATGGCAGCCCCTCACTGGTGGAATGAGCTCCCAGAGGACATCAGGACACTGCAGGACCTTTTATAGTTCTGGAGGGCCTGTAAAATGGAGCTCTTCCACCAGGCTTTTAAGTAGGGTACCGCCTCGACTTTATGGCCCTGGCCCGTTCACCAACTATACCGACCAGGACCAACAATGCCACCAACCAAGGCTTCATAGCTCTATAGCTTTACAGCTAAGCAAGAGCCTGTTAACACCACTTAGTTGTTAGCGATGTTTGAAGATCACCATCTTTTACTGTATTTTACTGTATATTGTGTTTGTAGCAGGATTTTATACTGACTGATTTTAATGTATATTTATTATGTTGTTAAGCCGCCCTGAGCCTGCCAAATGGTGGGGAGGGTGGGATATAAATGCAAATATAAATATAAATAAATAAATAAGTGAGAAAGGCAGACTATAAATAACATAAATATATAAATTATAAATAAAAGCATTTTATAATTTTTGTCCAGTTTATTTTGCAATTTACAGAAAGGTACTTCCTCATACAATTTGAAAACATTGACACGCACAAAAATCAAAATTCAAACAAAAATTATGTTCATCTCTAATGTCAACTGGAAAAATTTCAATATGTGCTGTAACTCTGTTATTTCACCTAGAAGAACTTTCCTAATTTTGGCTGAGTCATGCCCCTTTTAAGAAAAAAGCTGAGAAGCTCTTAGATGGTTTGAAATAAAAGTTGCAACACAGATGCAATAAAAATGAAAATGTACACATTTACTTGATTTTTCTTGCTACAAAATATTTATGAGCCTGTTTGCCCTGAATTCAATACAACTAAGGAAGGAATCCTAAGCCAGTCTCATCAAAACGCTTTTCTGATTTATTCAGAAATGCTTTCTCCCAGGCAAGCGTTCTTAGGAGGATTGCTCTTTAACTCCTAATAAAGCTGCAGTCCTGTACACATTTGTGGGTGAGTTCTCTCTCACTGAGACTCATTTCTGAATGAACATGAATGACTGGACTGCATATCTATTTAGGATTGCACTGCATTTGTATTTTTCAGTTCTGCTATGGCACATTCTAAGAACATAGAGAAATGGTAAAAGGATCAGGAACTAGTAAGAAAAGTCCAGTTATAATGCAGAACCCCTATTTGGTCATGCAAAAATAAAATAAAAGATTAGAATACTTTCCATTAATGGAAACTCTGTAAATGACCACCATCCCAAGGTCAGTTATTTATGTGTAAAATTACCAGAGATTTAAGCAGCTATTCATTAAGCTCATGTGATTATGCTCTCACCTTACACTTCTCTTGAGCAAAATGTTTTCAACCATGGAGGAAAAGCTACTGAAGAAACTGAGTTTGAATGGACAATTATCATTTAAATTCACCTGCTTTCAAGGGAAAGAATGAAAACTCCACCAACTTATTTTGTGAGGGATCCTTGCATGATATCAGTCTCTTGATAATGGTAAAGTGGGGGCATTTGTGTGAAGCACCTGTGTTCTCTTCTTGAACATGTAGCCTTTAACAAAAGATTCAGAGCAGAGGAGTTGGAGCTATTGCCTCTGCTCTTAGTCATGAGAACACACTCCTCCATCCCAGTTTCCTGGTTTCCAGAATGGGGTTTCCCTAAGCAGAATTAGGTCAGGAGTGCAGTCAAGGTACTCACTTTAAGGGAGGACCTTAGCTGTGAAGAGCTCCTGCATGTCTTAGAACCCCATTCTAAGCTCAGAATGATGGTCTCTGAGAGCTATCCTGGCATTTCAGAGATACACCGTTGTATCCTAAATATATGCTGGAGACAAGCCTCACTAGCATCATGTGAGTACCAGGCTGGTGTAACAGCAGTGACATGAGTAGCATCAGGAGCATGTTGTATATAGAGCTCCTCTAGCCTCCTAAGCTCCTCTAGCCTCAGATGCATCCCTAAAACTGAGAGGTTTGCCAGCACAGATTCTGGTGTAGTTCAAACACACTCCATAGAGGTCCATGTTAGGGGAAAATATAGTGCCTGTTGCTTAGCCTATCAACAAGTAATGGCACAATTTAGGATACCAACCAAGACAGCAGCCAATCACATCCCTTCCAAGCAGCCAGTCATATCCCCCTGTGGAGGTCAATCACAGCCCCCCTCAATACTATATAAACCCTAGGAAGGACAGCCATAGCTCAGATAATAAGGCATATGAGAAACAGTAAACAGTGATTTTCAATTTATCTATAAGTGTTCTGCTCAGGACCTTTACAGCTTCTCCAGGCAGGATATAGGCAGCAAAGGGAAAGGGACCTGTCTCCCCTAATTAGGGTGGTGGTGGTGAAAGGATGATATGCCCAACACAAATAAGCAAGAGTCACTCATGGAGTGCCACAGCCATCTTTCCTTCCACCTTGTACCTGCCTTGTATATTGCCTCAACAACCCTGATTTCCACAACTGTGGGGATACTATGTCTGGTGCTGGCATTCTAGCACTGAGCTGTCAGCATGACACTGTACTGATGTTGTCCTCTGCTCTGCAGATGAAGGTCACAGGAAGTGAAGCTGCAATCTGTGACTGAAGAAGTGAGCTGTGACTCAAGAAAGCTCATCCCCTGCCACGATTTTTGTTAGTCTTTAAGGGGCCACTGGACTCTTGCTCTTTTCTTCTGCTACAGACGGACTAACACAGCTACTCATCTTGATCTAGCTGCCTTCTGTGTTGACTACCAGCTGCTATATTCTAGTGTGTGCTAGAATATCTAAGGTGCCTTTTGCCATGCAGGATCAGAGCCCCCTGGAGCTGATCCAGCAGACAGGGCAGACATGGTGCCAATGCAACTCCCTACAAGGGATAGGTGAGTGTTGGCTCAGTGGTCACACTACATTCCCCAACATGGGCATCTCATAATGTAGGAACCTCCATGGTGGAGGGGAAACTGTGGAACTGAGCCAACCAGAGTTTGATGTGCAGAGCTGTGTAGACTGCTTTCTCTGTACTGTTACTGTGAAATATTATTTGTTACTGTCCTTGGGACTTTCTAGACTCCTTGCAGGCCCCTGTCAAACAGGACAGGCCCAGTATGATGCAACCATCTGCTGAGCCTATGCTTGATCAACAGCTGCAGTGACCAGTGGGTATCTTACTGCTTTGCTGTGGGGATTGCCAACTCTCTTGTTCTAGACTAGTGCCTGCACCATCAAAAGATGCTTGAGTGCCATGGGCATGTAATGATTGGGACAGCTGTGCCTCTGTCTCTGCGATCTGTCAGTGCAGCTTGCCAAGTCACAAGGAGTCTTGCTATAATGAGAGGAATGGCACCCCATTCATCTAACTGAGTTCCAGTGTTTCTGCTGCAGCTGTTGTCTGCAATCCACGGTTGACTGCTCTGCAGCTATGTTTGATTGGGGTCTGCCAGCTCAGTCTTAATTCCCACCCCCTACTCAGCTGTCTTTGACAACCAACTCACAGAGGGAGGGGACTGAGGGCACCCTTGGGAATCAAGACTAATATGTCTGAGAATACAGCAAGGAGAAAGGGAACGGTCTCCAAGTTGCACCTTCTCCCCCATTACTCTTGGCATCTGGTAAGCCGTGCAGGTTGCATAAGGAGCTGAGGGTGGGCAAAGATCATTGGGACAAAGGGGAGCAGGCAACGGTAATGAGCCCTCTGAATGAGGGAGGGAGATGGTATTTGGAGGGCTCGCTGACCAGAATCATAGGTGTGTGAGGTGGCTAATTAGCACGAGTGGGCCATCACCCTGAGGATGCTTGATGGAGCAAAATATTAGCTGTGACTGAGGGTCCGGCTGAACTGGCCCGAAGTGTTTTGCATGTGGCGACTGAAACAGGTTTCTAGGTTCCTGTGACTTCCCATTGTGCCATGCCTATCTCAGCACTCTTCACTGTTGAAAGTAGAGATGCCTAAGGCCCTATGCTGTGTCTTGTTCCTCTGGACCCACCTTGAATGAGTGGTTAAAGTGCTGCTCCTGAGCACGTGAGGTTCTAGACCAGCCTCTGCCTCCTTTTTGGCTGTTGCTTGGTCTATTCTTGAACAAAAAGTTAACAGGACAGGATCCTCTTCATTGGGGATCAAACCTATATCTGCTGTTTGCCACATGGTTGCCTTTCTTCAGTTAACTATTGGGAAGGAGATTGCCCTCTGTTGATGCTGCAGTCCTGCATGCCTTTGTTGCTGCCCCCACATTTGTATTTCCCTTGCCCAGCAAAAGGCTGGTGCTCTTCATTCTCAGACTGTCTGGGCTCTGAACCCAAGACAGGAAGAATCTTCAGTGGTCTGTTATGGTTGCCTATGCTGAATGAGCTATGGGAATGTGTGGATGCTGTGGATGCTGTGGCTACAGTGGCCATGTGGCATGTGGCAAAAAGATGCTATGGCTGCAGTGGCCATGTGTCCATGTGGCAAAAAGGAGCTTGGCTGAAGGTGGGGATTCAAACCTCTGTCTGTGGAGCCCCCTGGGATATGTGAACTCCTGTGCTCCTGCTACTCGCACAAGTATCTCATAGAAAAGTCATTCCTATGTGTCTAGAAAAAAGTTTAAAGGGCCATTTGCTTGTTTTTTTTCTTTAGTACTTTGTGAAAAATTCTGGTTGAGTACTCATTATGTCACTTTTCTCCTTCCTGCTCATAAAATCTGAGTTCTAAAGATGGTTTTATAGAACATCTCAAATTAAGGTGAAGAGAAGACTCTCCACAGTTTGGTAATGCAGTGCAATTTCCTGTCACATATGTTATTATAATCCTTATGATTATTACAACAGACATTCTTCTTCCATAAAATCCAATTCTTTTCTTTGTTTTCCAGTTTGGTCTTCTTTCTTGGCTCTTTGCCACATTGTCATTAGCTTTGCATTTCCAGTCTTTTCTTTCTTATTTTTCCCACATTGTCTTTAATGATCATATAATTTGTCTTTCATACAATTTGTCTTTCTATACCCTTTTTTCTAGGATGGCCTGCTTCCTTTAGAGTGTACCTGCAATGAGATCTTTCCTTAGGATGTGCCCTAGGAAAACCTGCTACAGTTCCAAATTCTGTGGAGAACTGCTTATGAATGATGCACTTCTGATTATTGTCCTAGGGAAGTGAGTATCTCACTTCACTCAAAATGTTTTCAGTAGTGTCTGGGTAGACGTCATGCCAGGAACAGTGCTCCCAGCCACCTTGCCACTTGGAGGTAGTGATGGCCACAGACATAGGTAGCTTTAAAAGGGGGTTGGACATAAGAAGAAAAGCTATGATGGCTGAAGGAAGCCTCTGTCTACAGAGGCAGCAAACCTCTCAATGCCTGTGCTAGGAGGCAGCATAGGATTGCCAACTCTGGATTGGAAAATTCGTGGAGATTTTGGAGATAGAGCCTAGGGAGGGTGGGGTTTCAGGATGGGAGGGACCTCAGCGGGATATAATGCTGTAGAGTTGACTCACCAAAGTGGCCATTTTCTCCAGGGGAACTTATCTCCATCATCTGGAGATCAGTTGTAGTTCCCAGAGATCTCCAGGCCCCACCTGAAGACTGCCAACCCTTAGGCAGCATAGGGTATGGGCCTAAGCATCTATACCCTGCTTATTTGGTTTTCCAAGGCAACTGGTTAGATGCTGTGTGAAATATTGTGTTGGACTAAATGGACCACTGGTTTGATCCAGCAAGCTCTACATATGATCTTAAATAGCATGCTAGTGGCAGACTCATGAATAGATCTCTTCATGGGTATGCACTTCATCCTTAAATGGCAAACAGACTAAAAGCTGTTACAAAGCTATAATATTAACATTAAACATTAAAGAATAACATTAAAGAAGCCATGTTGGATCAGGCCAGTGGCCCATCCAGTTCAACATTCAGTGTCACACAGTGGCCAAAACCCAAGTGCCATCAGGAGGTTCACCAGTGGGGCCAGAACTCCAGAAGCCCTCCCACTGTTGCCCCCCCCCAAGCACCAAGAATACAGAGCATCACTGCCCCAAAGTGTTCCATCTATACCTTGTGGTTAATAGCCACTGATGGACCTCTGCTCCATGTTTATCCAGTCACCTCTTGAAGCTGTTTATGCTTGTAGCCACCACCACTTTCTGCAGCAGTGAATTCCATGTGTTAATTACTCTTTGGATAAAGAAGTACTTCCTTTATCTGTTCTAAGCCTACTGCTCATTAATTTCAATGAGTGCCCACCAGTTCTTCTATTGCGAGAAAGGGAGAAAACTACTTCTTTCTCTACCTTCTCTATCCCATGCATATTTTTAATCCTCTATCATATGACCCCTCAATTGTCATTTCTCCAAGCTAAACCTTTAACCTTTCTTCATAGGGAAGGTGTTTCATCCCCTTAATCATTTTAGTTGCCCTTTTCTGCACCTTTTTCCAATGCTATAATATCTTTTTTGAGATGCAGTGTCCAGAACTGTACACAGTATTCCAAATGGGTCCACACCATAGATTTATACAGGGGCATTATGATACTGGCTGGTTTGTTTTCAGTCCTCTTCCTAATAATCTCCAGCATAGCATTTGCCTTCTTTTATTTCAGTTGCACACTGAGTCAACATTTTCAGTGAGTTATCTACCATGTCTGTGTGGTAGGTATACATGCCAACAGAATATATCTTTATTCTCTCTCTTTCTCTCTCTCTCTCTCCAGTTTAATCTTGAGCATATCCAAATCAGGTCTCTTTTTAAACCTCCCTGTGAATTTTGTCTCTTGCTACTTGATATCTCTTTTATCTAAATACTCCTTCTTTCAGCAGATATGTCACAGAGATGATATTTTACAGAAATAACACTGCCCTGTTGACTATTCCTTATTCCATTCATAATTGTGAGTGTGGGATTGGTGGCTGATAAAATGTCTTTACAGATGTCACCTGCTAAATGTAAATGAATTTAAGTCTGGTAGGTGTTTCCTCCTTCCTGTGTACTAGGCTTTCTTTGAATTCATGCTTGCTGTGTTCCAGTTTGCCTTTTGCTTCTGTCCTTTAAAGTAGACTTTTAAGGGTGGCACAATTGTATCCTGGGTGGGATTCAGCAATCATAATTACTTTTGAGTGATCTTCTTAACAATAATGAAGATCTATTTTGTAATAGGAAAAACTTTTAAATGTTTCTTATTATGTCCTGTTGGGATGAACTTGAATAAAGATGCCCGTGGGAAGCTGTGGCATTATTTCAATCATAATTACTTTTGAGTGATCTTCTTAACAATAATGAAGATCTATTTTGTAATAGGAAAAACTTTTAAATGTTTCTTATTATGTCCTGTTGGGATGAACTTGAATAAAGATGCCCGTGGGAAGCTGTGGCATTATTTCAAAGCAATCCTGCAGCAACATGAAGCAGAAAAAACAAACATGGAACAATGAAACTAGCCTTCCAGATTTCATACGTATTAATGAAGTTATGCCTCCCACTGCTTGTGCCACATTGAATGCCTGGCACTCCTCAGCTGAGACATGGGAGTCTGCTTTTAATACCGTGGAACTGTTTTGTGGGTAGTCTTAGCCAGGGGTCCTTTGGGGCCGGAGCAAGGCGGAGCAAAGCTCCACCAGCTCAGGAGTGGCCACTAGGGCACCCACGGGCCGAATCAGATTCTCTGATCTGATTCGGCCCGCTGCCGAATTGCTGCCGAAATTCGGCAGCAACTTTAAAAGCGACTGGAGGGGAGGGGGTTTGAAGGAGAGGCTCCAAACTTGCAGGGTAGCTGGTGGGGCCTCTCCTCGAAACACCCACCAAGTTTCAAGAAGTATGGACCAGGGGGTCCAATTCTACAGGCCCCCAAAAAGGTTGCCCCCATTCCCTCCATTGTTGTCTATGATAGGAAAAAAGTAACACTTTTTCCCATCATAGAGAACAATGGAGGGGATGGGACAACCTGTTTGGGGGCCCATAGAATTGGACCCCGTGGTCCAATCTTCTTGAAACATGGTGGGTATTTGGGGGAGAGGCCCCAGCAGCTACCCTGCAAGTTTGGAGCCTCTCCCTCAAACCCCCTCTCCTCCAGCCCCTCATATACCCTATGAGCTTTTGCCATTGATTTCAATGGCCCATAGGGTATAATGGGGCTGAAAATGACATTCCCTTTCTGACACACTTCTGGTGATGTCAGGGGACGTGGCATATGCTAATGAGTTATGCTAATGAGCTCCTGCACCTCTTTTTCTGTGAAAGGACTCCTGGTCTTAGCAAAGGAATGCTGTATATTATCTAATCATGTTCTTCAACATATCTTAATAATGTCATTATCCACAATTGTTAGGCTATGGAAGTAGCCATCAGTGTGTGTGTGTGTGTTTATAGGGCTGGACCCAGAGGTCTCTCTTGCCTGTTTTCCCCTCTTCCTCCCAGAACCCGTTTTCAACCTTGGGAAACTCAGTTCCTGGGTCATGGGACTCGTGGAGAAATAGCCATTCAGATTGGTGAGTGAAGGGAATGAACTGCACTCCCTACCTCTTATGTCAGCCAAGCTCCACTGAAAGAGGAAGGAGGAGGGACCAATATTTCTCCCTGCTTAAGGGGACTGAATTAATACTCACTGCAGCCCACCAACCCATATAGCTCTTACTCCATGCGGGACCCATGACCCCAGGAATCAGGCTTCCCAAGGATGGTCATAGCAACTAAGTGAGGGGACGAGGAGGAAGATCTGCAATCCTTATGTGATCAGATCTCTGGTTCCAACCTCTAATATCTTACAGAGAGATATAATGAAAATATAGGGACAGATAGATAGAAGCTTACAATGAAAATATTTATTAATTTATTTAGCACACCTGTATCCTGCATTTTTAGATATCTGCTGGAGACATTTCTAGAGGGGAGAGAGAAGTAACTAACAGAGGAAATATGAGGCAGTGGTCGCAGGGGACAAATATATGCATGTTTCTATGATCCAAGATTCTGTCCAGGTACACAAATTCAGAGGAGGGTAATAACTGGTTCATATTGAATCATGTGCAATATTGCTACTTTTCTTTTCCCTGAATCTGAAGCACGATGTTTCATCTAGCAATACTCAGAAACGTTGTACAGAAAGTGTGGGGAATGCCTCATGGAGTAAGTTCTCAGATCTCATGTTCTTTAAGGAAGCGTCACCATATCTAAGAAGGAAGTGGATTTCCTCAGTAGAAATCATGAAATGGGGGGAGGGAAGTAGGCTATTAGCCACAAAGTATAGATAGGAACTCTCAGTCTGGGGCAAGTGATGCTCTGTATTCTTGGTGTTTGGGGGGGGCAACAGTGGGAGGGCTTCCTGCCCCCACTGCTGGACCTTCTGAGGGCACCTGGTGTTTTTGGCCACTGTGTGACGGAGTATTGGAATGGATGGGCCATTGGCCTGATCCAACATTAGGTTCTCTTATGTTCTTATGACTTATGGCCCTGGCAGTAATGGTGCAGTGTCTAAATCCCAGCAAGGGCTGCTGTTATTCAAGTAACATGCAGCCACTGCCTTGGTCTTCAAATGAAAATGAGCATGCATCCTTGTTTGCTGCCTGAAGGTAAGAGACGGACAGATAAAGGGGTCGTTCTTTCTATTTGTCCACAAAAAATTCTGTGCTAAGCAGCTGGCCAACTCTGATAGCATAATTCTATTCTTTTAAGCAGCAGAACGAAGCAGGACAAAACTTGATACACACTGACTCACAATTATTATAAAGCTTCTTTTAGACACAAATGCTCTTTTGTCACTGGCAGAAAGTTCCAGTTTTTAAAAACCTACCACACCTGCTTCATGCTCAGAAGCCAGGGCAACGCATGCTTATACTGTTAGTGCACAGAGAGAGAGAGAGAGAGACAGAGAGAGAGATGGCCAAGGCAGAATTAAAAGTCCTTGTTTGTTGAGTATAAAGGTTTTCTTTGCTTTCGCTTCATTGCCTGGATGTTGGAATAAAATCAAACCCTGGCCCTGTTTCCAGGCAGACCTGTCCAAAACCAACAGAAACATTTTATATTTGACTTTATTTTTGTCTTATGTTTTTGTCCTGGCTACTGGAATCCCTTCAGCAGATTGTGAACGGTGACTGGAATAGTTTCTGCTGAATTCACAGAAATTAATTTGACTTTGTTTCCCTGGGTGCTGAGCACCGGCATTCCTGTACTGCAAATCTAAGCAGGGCTGCACCCTTCTAGCACCACTGAAGTCAGTGGGCTTAGAAATGTGTTGCTCTGCTTAGGTTGCAGTGTAAATCACCTAGTGCCTTGCATTTCTTTTCTTTCTTGAGTTTCCTTTTCTTTCTTTAACTGGGCAACATCCCACTGAAAAGATCCAACTGTGAAAGGGAGCCATTCTGCCCTCCTGGGGCAGCCCTCCAGCTCCCTTCTTGTGTTGCATCTGGGAGTTCTCTATCCCCTAGGAGCAGCATTTCAGGGGTCGTTTTTGGAAGTTTCAGGAGAGGGGAGGTGGTAAATTGCACTTCTGGGCACAGAATTTAGATGGGATCCAACTGATCGTTGCCCAAAAGTCCACAAATACAGCGACATTCTTAGATTATCTTCCAGAGTTCCACAGCAATCTCTGTTTCAGGCAATTGGTTTATTTTTCCTCCCTTACTACTATTCAATACATGCCTGCCAAGTGTTTGCAATTGTGAGGAAAGTATAAATATGTAATGGTTGCACAGAAGAACAGCATACATTTCCTCTTCATTTCTGTGTGGGTTACCACCTATTAACTAGTCCCCGCTACTGTGACCTTAGTAGCAGCTTGATCTGGGGGCAGTGGAAGAAGGGAGATTATATTACTACATGAGAGGCTTTTCTATTACAGAGTTGATTGTCTATATTGCAGGGTGATTTTTTTTTTATGTAGTACATTCTTACGTGGAATAAAGGCTGGGGTTTTACTACGTGGGAAATTTCCCCAGCATTTCCTGTAGTAGGATGATTGACTGGTGATGTTAAGTCCAAGACCTATGAGGAAAGGCTGAGGGACTTGGGAATGTTCAGTCTGGAGAAGAGGAGGTTGAGGCGGGACATGGGCCCAATCTGCATTTGCTATGTAAAAATGTTCCCTGCTGCTGTGGTGCCGACTTCCCATTTGGCTCAGTATAAAGCTCTCCTCTGTCAGGACACAAGTTGTTTAGGGAGAGCGCATGACAGAGGGGAGAGGAGCGGCCTCAGAAAATGACAAGTGGTTCAGGGGTGGGCAGATCACAGAAAAATGTTCCCTGGCTGCTTTTAAATGCAGATGACTGGATTTTCAGCTAACTTGTTTCCTTTGTGACAATTTGCATATTTCCTTAGAAAAGGGTGGGGAGAGAGAATTCGGCTCCAGTTGTCTGCTTTTTGCTCACAGCAGCTTGAGTGTGGGGAGGAGCAGTTGTAGCATTTTAAAACTAAATCCAGATAAGGCGGATGAGACATCATAGTGACCTCGGAGTCAACACTAAATGGCAGTAAATGATGCAGACAGCCCATGCTGAGATGAAACAGTAGGAGAGTGGATGTGGCATGAAATGTAGGCAGAAATTTGTGAGACGATGCAAGATCGTAAGAACAATGGTGTGAAATACCAATGCAGATTGGACCATGATTGCTCTCTTTAAGTATTTGAAGGGCTGTCACTTAGAGGAGGGCAGGGAGCTCTTCCGGTTGGCAGCAGAGGGTAGGACTCACAATAATGGGTTTCAGTTAGGGGCAGGAAGTTACCAACTGGATCTTAGAGTTGTGCGATAATGGAATCAGCTGCCTAAGGAGGTGGTGAGCTCCCCCTCACCAGCAATGTTTAAGCAGTGGCTGGACAAACATTTGTCAGGGATGCTAGGCTTATCCGGCATTGAGCAGGAGGTTGGACTAGATGGCCTGTAAGGCCCCTTCCAACTCTGTGATTCTATGATTCTGTGGAATATGTTTCCCCAAAGCGGGAGAATTTGGTTATTTTAATCTTATTGCCTTAAAGAAAAAAATGTATTCTTTGTTTTTCTCCATAGTTTCCCACTACCCAGAAATGATGTCACTGCGTAGGTTTGATGCACTACCATTTGCCCAAAACTCAATTGTTAAACCAAAGAGTTTTGGGCAAATTCTAGAGTGTCAGCCTTATGTGATGACATCACTTCTGGGTCATGCTGGAAGTGACATGACTGCATCACCTGAGAGCACACACACACACACACACACCGTCTCCTGCCAGAACATTGGAACACTAAATCAATAATTAAGAACATAAATAGAGCCTGCTGCATCAGACCAGTGGTTTGTTCCAGCAGACTTTCACATTGCTGCCAACCAATTAACCTGGAGAGCCAAACAAACAGGGCAAAGAAGCCAAGGCCTTCTCCTGACATCTCCTAGTCCTGGTAGCCAAGGCAGTTTTCTGCAACTACACAAGCCAACAGTAATTCAGATATGCCTAGTGCTAAGTGGTTCACACAAATCTCTTGGAAAAGTGAGCAGAAGCAAATAAATGGCACAGTGGTTATTCTTAACTGGAAACGCTGGAAGTTAAGTTTAGGTAGAAGATTAAGTGTAGAGTCATGTGATTTCTTTTCTTATGATGCTTGGTTTGGTTCTGGGTGGGGCAGACAGAATCTTTGTCCAGAAACCCACAGCAACCCTGGCTTTTTCTGAATTTCCCTCCCTCCAGAGACATTTCTCTTCTCAGCATCAATGTTTCCTGCCTGCCCAAACTTCCTGTCTCTCTCTGCTCCGAACAACACACTGTTTTTATCATCTCTAGGCATTGTGTAAGACTTTCCTCTCATCCAAACTGACCACTTATGTCACAAAAACTTGTCAGCTTTCTATTGATTTTTCTTGGGATGTTTGAGAACATTCTGTAACATCACAACAGATTAGCCAGTGCTGATGGGCACCTTGAAAGTAACAGGCAAGTCTCTCTATGATCGTTTTTTAAAAAAACCTGGAACACATAGACAACATCTTATGTCACTGGTGTTTTTCTGCTGCTATTGTTACAGCGGCAAGGGATTTTAATTCCTGGAAGTGCCATAATGATTTTTGTTTGGCTGATATTCTACTTTATAGTAGTCTGTTTGTCATCCTACTTTTAAAAAAAAAGATGATGGAATCCAAATTTCTAGCCAAAAACATTTTTCATTGCCTCGAGAATGAGATTATGTAACAGATGGTGGGTTGGGGCATTTTGCTTCCAATTCAAATGATTGAATCTCAGTGACATTCAATAGCTAAATTATTTCCCCCCTCTATATAAAAATATTTCCCCAAGTTCAAATTAATCTCTGATGTCTGGCAAAGTATAGCTTGTTTTTAAGTCATCTTCATGTAGCTCTACCTTTTACTTTTCTTTCAGTGAAGGGCTATACATGCCAAAACACTATTGTTATGGGAATTTCTAAGTTGCCCAATCACAAAAAATAGGTGAAAACACACAGCTTAGAACTGCTGCCTTTTGAGAATGCTGCCAGAATCTTTGTAAAGTATATTCTGATATCAAATTGAAGTTAAGCAGAAGAGGAGAAGTATGCTAGCACCAACAAATGTCCAAATTTATTGGCACAGAAGGCATCGGAAATTTTAGAAATTCCTAAGTCATGTCAATGAAAATGGACCCTCCATGCCTTTACTACAGCTAAAAGACTCTTATTACAACATTGGAGAGAATAAATGACCACCTCCAGTAAATTAATGGATTGGGGTCTTTGGAACTTTATCAGTATCTGGAAGCAAGACATATAGATGACATTTGAGTATGGACTTATTTTTAGATATTTGGAAACTTTTTATAGAAACTTACATGTAGATCTGCCACCACAATTGTTATATTTTTGTCTCTGCTTTAGATATACCTTTTAAAAATTCCCTTTAGTTGCTGTAATTTGAATTTTTTCCTCTTCTTGTTATTTTTTCTGGTTTTTTTAAGAAATAATTTTTGTAAAGAAATAAAAGTTGCTAATTCAGAGCATGAAACAAATAGCAGAACTGGACACATGTTGACTCTTAAGACTGAAAGATATAGATATAGATAGGGGTCATTTGGGGCCGGAGCAGGCCGGAGTAGTGCTCTGGCAGCCAAGGAGTGGGCAGCAGCATCCTGGCATGGCTCTTCCTCTCTCTCAGCTGAGCGAACCTTCTTTTCCTCCGCCACCGCCAGGCTGCTCCTCAGCAGCCACTAGACTGGAGAGGCAAAAAAGCCAGCACTTTTCCCCACCAGGAGCCTCCCTGCTACTCCTCTCAGCCGGCAAAGGAGTACCAGATGCTCCTGTGTTGGGAGCTCCCGCATTTCTCCAAGCAAGCATGCAGACACATCCTTCACGCCACTGTGGGTCCTCCCTCCCCAGTGTGACTCCATTTGGAATGGTGGGAAGAGAGGGTTGCGGGCTGCTGCTGGGAGATGGAGTGAAAATGTGTGTCGGCATCTAATGGATGCCATCTAGGTTGACCCGACCATCCTTTTCTTTTTTTACACTCCTATTAGGAGATGGGTGGGAGCAGGTGGATCACTCTGCTTTCCGAAGAGAAGGGGGAAGCCCAGGCATTTTAAAGCAGCCATTTCCAGGGCTGTGCGACCTGACAGGCTGATCCCAAGCAGATGCGCAGGACTGTGCATCGGTTCTGACCATATGAGGAAAGAAAGTTTAGGCAAGTTTGTGCTTTGGAGCATGAAGTGGCTTGTTTCCCACCAGCGATAGGCACCTACGATTCTGTGAAGGCTTTTACGGGGATTTAATGTCACAGCATCAGGGACTGCTAGACTGCAGACCTAAATAGACTGGGAGCCCTTTGAAGTCAGCTGGGCTTACTCCTGAATAAATTTGCATAAGGAGCTGGCTGATCAAAGGTTCCTTCCCAGGTGCCTTCCCCCTCCCCCAGTGGAACCCCCATACATTTGTAGCGCTGCAGTTTTGGTTGAATGAAACTTGTGGCCCTTGTGCCTGGGTTGCGGCATGATTTCTGCACATGCTTAAGTCAGGTATCAGTACCTGTTTTGCGCACAGGGATTGCCTTATTAGTAGATGCCAGTGGGTTAGGTAAGGCTGGGTTTCATATCTGAGAAAGGAGATTGCAGGTGTTCAATCAATCCAATTAGCAGGGATTCTGTTGAACTGTAGCCTTCCTGGGAACACTGAGGTTGTGAGTGCTCGGGCGTTTCGATCTCGCCACTGGCATCCATGGTGTCGTTTCGAGAGATGGGCAGGCAAGGCCCCTGGAAGCCACATGCCTGCTTTAGCGTGAGTTTTGCTGTTCTTCTGCGTGCATGCATCCCCCCCCCCCCGCAATTTATCATCTTTACAGCAAATGGGATCAGTTTCGAGATTATATAAAAGCCACTCTGCATTCTTTTAAGGATATACACTAAAGGGGTTTAGGTCCAGAATAGCTTTTGAAACCCAGTTCAGGAAATTTACTACAGCAGGAGCAATCCTAAATGGAAGAGAGAAGAAGAGATTGAATTTATACCCCACCCTTCACTATCCAAAGGAGTCTCAGAACAGTTTACAATCTGCTTTCCTTTCCTCTCCCCACAATGGGCACCCTGTGGGGTAGGTGGGGCTAAGAGAAGATGCCTCCTCCCCCTTTTTGTGTCCCCTTCTGACACACTTCCGGTGATGTCAGGGGGTGTGGTGAATGCTAATGAGTTATGCTACTATGTATGCTAATGAGTTCCTGCACCTCTTTTTCAACTAAATGACCCCGGATATAGATATGGATATATATATATACACTTATATAAAGATTGTGCAGTTCTAAGAAGAGTTACAACTCCCTTCTAAACTCACTAATGGATTTCAGTGGATTTCATATCTATACTCTTAAATGGGATCTTTTTTAATATATACATTTTCCAGGCTCTTTATCCTTCTCCAGTTCAACATCTTATTTTAATATATCATTAGAAATTAAATGTGGCATTCTACAATATGTGTTCTGATCATGCACTGTTAACTTTCAGATCTTACTGCTTGCTTATATGGGGCATTATAGATACCTCAATTTATGAGTTTGGTTATATCAAGGCAGATTCAATATGCATTCTGCGAAAGGAGAGGCCTATGTGAATGCATGCTGCTACTGCAGTTGTTGTAAAAGGTTTAGAATTGCTAACAGCTCTGTAGAGATGCACATTCTTTATCTCATACAGTTTAACTAAAGTAATAAAATTAAAACACTACCAGTGCAATCCTGACCAGTTGGGCTTAGAAGGGTGTGACTGCTGAAGATTGTGCAGTACAATTTCTAGTCTTCTCAGTACATAGTTTCTTTTAAAACTTGCTATTTATACTGTTGGGGGCTGCAGTGGCTCAAGTGGTTAAGATGTTGAACTACAGACCAGTAGTTCAGCAGTTCGAGACTTGAGTGCTGCATGATGGAGTGAGCTCCCGTCTCCAGTCCCAGCTCCTGCCAACCTAGCAGTTCTAAAGCAAGAAATTGCAAGTAGATAAATAGGTACCTTCAATGGGAAGGTAACAGCATTCCATGCGCCTCGGCATCTAGTCATGCTGGCCACATGACCACAGAAATGTCTTTGGACAGCACTGGCTCTTCGGCTTGGAAACAGATGAGCACCGCATCCCTAGAGTTGTATTCGACTGGCTCTTGAGCAAAGGAAACCTTTACCTTTACTATTTATAGGCCATGGCCATACGAGCAAGATAATCCGGAGGGGAAGCGAGGCTATTTTGCCCCAGAGCAATTTGCCCTGCAGTTGCGTGATCACACGTGGTTGAGGGGTTTTTTTGTGTGTAGTTGGTTACCGATTCTCTTAAACGGGGATTGATGAATCACTCCTCCACCCTAAGGGCTTTTGATGATGCGCACACTGAGAAGGGGGGGGAACAACAGCATGGTGTTGGGATAGCCTGCGATCAGACTATCCCCGACGCCACACTACCGCGCTAGAGTGATCTCAGGGGGAAAGTCCAGCTATGTGCCACAGCAAACCATTTGATCTTCTTCGTGGTCTCTGTGCATCACACCTCTGGGATTAAGTGTGCCTGCGCCGATCCTGATAGGTAATCTTCAAAGCCTAACGGATTTTCGCGCCAGCTCCCCGGTCACGTGCACGTCCCACAGCGCATGACCCGGGGAGGGGCACGAGGATCCCACCAGTTCTCTTCTGACCGCCGCGTCGTGAGGACCCCTCTCTCGCTCCGGTCGGTAGTACTTTCGTTTTCCTATTGGAAAAAGCCTTTTCGGACTGTTTTCTCCCCCTTTTTGACCTCGGACTGTTTCTTGGAATCACTCTCGGAATTTCCTCGTTCTTCTCCCTGCTCGGCCTATGGCCCAGCGGTGGGGCTTCTTTAAGCGCTGTCAGGACTGTGGCAGTAAAATAGCGCCTCCAGATAAGCACGCTCTTTGCCTCCTGTGCCTGGGCGATTCGCATCGAGTAGACTCCTGTGCGAGCTGCGCTGCCTTCTCTAAACAAACCCGCAAGAACCATGCGGCGAGACTGAGAGTGGCACTTTTGGAAGCAGCTTTATCACCTAAAATGTCGGCTGCCGAGGCCTCGACGACATCACCATCGGCCCCGACGGGCCCGGCACCGTCCCCGACAAGGAGCACCGTCAGTACCGATAAGTCGGTACCGAAACGATCCCTCCCGTTGCCGCAAACTCCTGCAAAGAAGCACAGAGAGGGCAAGGAGGAAAAGGGCAAGCACAAGCACAAAAAATCGAGTGCACAGTCGATGCAGGTCGCGCCCGACTTGACCCAGCGCGGGTCTCCACAGCTTGAACCTTCCGGGCGTGAGCGACCCCGAGGCAGCTCAGTCTCCCCGATGCCATGACCCATTCAGTTGACGGACTCGGACCCCGACATCGAACTGACACAAGTCCCTCAGAGCAGTCCAGAGACAGGACCCGACCCATCACCACCACCGAGAGGAGAACGAGACTGGCGTCTTCCTCCTTCTTCGGTGCTGTGGGACGTCCGTCAGTGGCGATACCTATACGGTTCCTCGTATCCCCCGCCACCGCAATGGTATCCAGCGGAATGGGACCGACAGTCGACATCGTCGAGAGTCTCACGATGCCGAGACCCACCGGCCCCGGGGCCTTTCCCGTCCCCGATGCCGAAGCCATCACCGGCACCGATGCCGATACCAATGCCGATACCGCAGACCCCACCCAATGTCGACCTCCCTCCGTATCAACCGGACCCACCGAACCCTATGTCACCTTCCGAACACCTGTCGGTACCGAACTCCTCCGCTTCATCCGATTCCGAAGAGGAATCCCACACTCATCCATCGCCATCCCCTGATGTCGCTGATAATCTCCCGATTTCCCCTTCTGAAGACGTAAAGTCCTACGGGGAACTCGTCAAACGAATGGCCCACTCCCTGGCTCTAGCCACCATCCAACCAGCCCCAGCCGCTACCGATGCCATCTTTGACATAGTGCAGATGGACACATCTACGGCAGTAGTTCTACCACTAATTTCGGTGCTTCTTAACACCGCTAAAGAATCCTGGGGACACCCCTCATCGATTCCAATCTCAAGCAAGAGGTTGGATCACATGTGCCGTCTCCAAGAACCGGGGGCAGAATTTTTGTTCATCCACCCCAAACCCAACTCAGTCGTGGTGACACCTTCAGCTAGGGGCCGCAGTGGTCATTCCTCCCCTCTCGACAAAGAAGGACAGAAACTAGATTCGTTTGGAAGACGGTTTTATTCTGCAGGAGCATTAGGTATAAAAACTGCAAACTACACAGCTTGCATGAGCTGATATCAATACTCCCTATGGGAGCAGATGACACCGCTCCTGGCACACCTTCCTGAAGACAAACAGCGTCTTGCCAGGAAGATCCAAAAGGAGGGCATGGTCTTGGCTAAACACCAGCTTAATGCCTCTAAACATGTTGCTGATGTAACTTCAAAGACGCTTACTTCGGCAGTTGCCCTCCGGAGACATGCTTGGCTGAGGTCGACGGCGCTTCCTCAGGACACAAAATCGCTAGTCAAAGATCTCCCCTTCGAGGGTGAAGGGCTTTTTAGCTCTACCACAGACACAGTCCTTCATGATCTAGACAAAAGTATGAAGACATCACGTAACTTAGGTGTCTCTCAGCCAAGGCAACAGAAACAGAAAAGTTGGCAGAGATCCTGGTCAAAGAAGCAACCACAAAGATCTCCCAATGAATCACAGTGGCAAAGACCGGCACACTCTGCTTACCAACAGAAGCCTTACAGCCACAAGCCGCGCTTTCCAGCAGCTTCTGCCTCCAAGGCGAAACCCCCTAGACCCAATAAGCAGGGTCTTTGACTCTCACACGCGCTCCGATCCTCCCACCCGTCTGGCACCGTTCCTACCTGCATGGCAAGTTATAACCACGGACAAGTGGGCCCTATCCGTAGTAGCGGAAGGTTACCGCATAGAGTTCTTCCAGACACCACAGGAACCATACTTTGTAGCCACCCCTCCCTCAGACACCCTGTCATCAGAGGTCGAAGCCCTTCTATCCAAGGACGCCATAGAGCCCGTACCCATACACCATCTCCAGCAGGGGTTTTACTCCCGCTACTTCACGGTACCAAAGAAGGATGGCGGACTCTGTCCCATTTTAGACCTGAGGAACCTCAATGCGTTCATCACTTACAAAAAGTTTCGCATGACCACCCTCTAGACCATCCTGCCACTGCTAGAAGCCAACGTATGGATGGTGACGCTAGACTTAAAAGATGCGTACTTCCATGTGACGATCCATCCGGCTCACAGACCGTTTTTGCATTTCGCGGTCGGCCCGCGTCACTTCCAATACAAGGCTCTCCCCTTTGGCCTCTCTACGGCCCCTCGTGTCTTCACGAAACTTATGGCAGTGGTGGCTGCTCACCTACGGCTTCAAGGTGTTCAGCTTTACCCGTACCTGGACGACTGGTTACTGGTCGCCTCCTCCGCGACAATTTTACAAGACCACATCCGGATAACCCTCAGCGCCCTAGACTCCCTAGGTCTAACGATCAACCTCAAAAAGTCCATGCTCATGCCGTCCAGATGAGTACAATTCATCGGAGCCATTCTGGACTCCCTGCAATGCAGGGCCTTTTTGCCCCCCAACAGGGCAACGTACATAACCTCCCTCCTCCATTCGATCCAACAGGACAAAGAGGCTACGGCCAAGCAAATACTTCGCCTACTGGGCCTAATGGCCTCAACCACGGTGGTGATTCCGTTCGCCAAGCTGCGGATGAGACCGTTACAGCTCTGGTTCCTGAGACGCTTTCGTCCCAGCATCCACTCTCTCTCCAAGCTCTTCCGATTCTCGGAACAAGTTCTGGAAACCATGAAGTGGTGGATGGCACCCCAGATTCTTCATTCTGGTGCACCCTTTCGACTCCCGCCCCCCTCGGCAACCATTACCACGGACGCCTCCCTATGGGGCTGGGGAGCTCACCTGGATGGTGTTGGTGTGGGCGGCAAGTGGGACCCGTCTGTGGCCCACAACCACATCAATTTTCTAGAACTCCTGGCAGTGCTCTATGCAGTGCGGTCATTCCGCAATTCCCTGTCGGGAAGGACGGTGGCTGTCCTCACAGACAATACAACCACCATGTACTACATCAACCGGCAGGGTGGAACGGTCTCCCGTGGACTCTGCCGCTTAGCTATCGAACTTTGGGACGAGTGCCAAACCATCGGCATTCACCTCGTAGCGAGTCATCTTCCAGGACTGCTCAACACCCAAGCAGACTTCCTGAGCAGAGGAGGAGCATCCCTACACGACTGGGAACTGAACCCTCTCTACCTGACCCCAATCTTCGATCGGTGGGGTCATCCCTCAGTGGACATATTTGCCTCTCGGGAGAACAAGAAATGTCATCTCTTCTGCTCCAGAGCCGGCACAGATCCAGCGTCCCTCGGGGACGGCCTCCTGTTTCAGTGGACGGGGAGACATCTCTACCTCTTCCCTCCGATTCCTCTGATACCGAGAGTAGTCCACAAACTGATGTCAGAGCGACCACGAGCGATTCTCATCACACCGTGGTGGCTGAGATAACCGTGGTTTCCCACGCTCCTTCATCTCTCCCTAGGGATCTACTTTCACCTCCCGACGCTCCCAGACCTTCTTTGGATGCACGGAGGTCAGGTACTCCGTCACGACGTTCCCAAGTTGAAGCTAACAGCATGGATGCTTCAACCCCAGATATAGCCTCACGCATTGCACAGGTTCTCTTGAACTCACGCAAGCTGTCCACACGCCGTTCCTATGTGGCGAAATGGAATAAGTTTATGGGTTTTCTAACTTCAATAGGGCGGCCTACTGTTCCTGCCACCCTTAATGATATTTTTGGTTTTTTGTTATCCTGTTCGGATAGAGGACTGTGCCACTCTTCTATAAGAGTTTACTTATCGGCTATCTCCATCAACCATCCAGAGATTGAAGGATACTCAGTATTCTCTCACCCAACTACGAAACAATTCCTTAAGGGAATGCGTCGCCTCTATCCACCAGTACGGACATCGGTCCCAGCATGGGACCTACCATTAGTTCTTACCAAGTTAATGGGCAAACCGTTTGAGCCCATGGCCTCCTGCAGCCTCCAGCTTCTCTCGTGGAAGGTAGCGTTTCTGGTGGCTATCACGTCTGCTCGACGTGTGAGTGAGCTCTCGGCGCTTCGTTGCGACCCACCGTATCTCATTTTTCATCATGGAGCAGTTACCCTGGCTCCGGATATCACCTTCCTACCCAAGATTGTCTCGGACTTCCATGTGGGAGCGGACATCACGCTGCCTGTGTTTTTTCCTGATCCTCAGGACCCATCACAACGCAGCTTACACTCTCTGGACGTCAAGAGAGCTTTTTCTTTTTACTTGCATCGGACAAAGCCGTTTCGCAAGTCTCCGGTTCTCTTCGTCACGTATGCCTTGCCTAGACAGGGACTGAAACTATCGTCTCAGAGACTCTCGAAGTGGATAGTAGAGACGATAAAGCTTGCCTACCTCCTGGCTAAGAGGCCATTGCCGGCATCCCTCCGGGCACACTCCACGAGAGCCGTGGCTGCCTCCACGGCATTCCTCAAGGGCATCCCCCTGGGAGACATCTGCAATGCTGCAACGTGGGCGTCTCCTCACACGTTTGTGAAGCACTATGCCCTAGATGTCCGTGTCCATCAGCGTACCTTGGTGGGCCGTGCAGTTCTACAAGCAGCTCAGGTGTGAGACCTCCAGCACCCACCCCCAGGTATGTGGTGTGTTTATTGCTCGCTATTCTCCCAGAGGTGTGATGCACAGAGACCACGAAGAAGATATACAGGTTGCTTACCTGTAATTGGAGATCTTCGAGTGGTCATCTGTGCATTCACACCACCCGCCCTCCTTCCCCTCTGCTTTCGGTCTCCCTCACTTTTTCTTGGGGGCTGTTAGCAGCGGTCAGAAGGAACTGGCGGGATCCTCGTGCCCCTCCCCGGGTCATGCGCAGTGGGACGTGCACGTGACCGGGGAGCTGGCGCGAAAATCCGTTAGGCTTTGAAGATTACCGATCGGGATCGGCGCAGGCGCACTTAATCCCAGAGGTGTGAATGCACAGATGACCACTCGAAGATCTCCAATTACAGGTAAGCAACCTGTATATACCGGAGTTTCCCTAGTAGTTTTTTACTCCGCTTCTCCGGTGGATCAAAACAGTTTGTGACGGCTTGCCGACAGTTGTGGGATGCTTCCCAGATGTGCTGGTGTGATCGCACCGCTTTGATCCGTCAGTGAATCGTCCCTCTCGCATGGCTAATGGGTGCGTATGATTGTGCCCATATTGTATTTTCTATTTCCATTAAGAAGACAGGAAAATTTGATACAAAGGAAAGTGAGTGTTTGCATTCTTCCATTGTCTTGGCCAAGAGCAGGAATGCAAGCCTAGGATGGTGGGCTCATCTTTTGTATTAGTTTATTATAGAAAATCAGAAGATGGATACAAATTGAATATTTTCAAGGTAGGAAAGCACGGATGGCTATCATTGGCCAGGATGCAGGTGGAAGGGGTTGCTTAAATTTTTCAGTTTTGTTAAAGTATATGGTGGCAGAGTACACAAAGGCTCATAAGCGCAGCGCAGCCATCTGGCACAGCATGTATGCAAGCAAAAAACACAGTTACATGGAGCCTCTTTATCTTTTCAAACTAATAGAAGGAATTTATTATAGGAACTCCGTTTTCTAGATAGGATAGAGGAGAGATAGATTCTTTAATCTGGTTACCTAGCTAGATGGATGGAGATACAGGAAAAACATCTTCCTCTCATGTTGCCAAGATGGAGAACCATAGCATTGTGTATGGAGAGTGTGTGTTAGAGTGGAAGGAAATAAACTTTTCCTAAGAGTAGCAATCTGCACTTCAAAGGATAGCATCAGAGAGTAGTAAAAGGAAGGTGGTCAGTGCCCTGCCTCTCTAACGCTCTGACTCACTTGTAGTCTTCCTCTGTAGCCTGAACCAGAGACAGTGCACAGTCCTTCACTTGCAACATCCCCTCTCGATGTCTTTTTTTTATAGTTTATTTTGAGGTTTTATATTATACAAGTTCACATTGTCACAAAAAGAAAATACATTTGAGACTTACAGGTTACTTTCCAACTAATTGTATACTTTTGCCCATCTTTCCTTAAACAGAGCTGCATCTTTCCCTTGTAGTAGCATACTAAGTCTATCCATTTCTGCTAGGTCCATGAATTTATAAAATAAATCCTTTCCAAGCTCTAGCTGTTCATTTGAGCCCATAGATAGTTTTATTAAGTTTGCAAATATGTCCTTCTTTGCCTTTTTCTATGAATCCAGGTGGTTGTTGCATGTAAATATCCTCTTCTAGTTCTCCATGCAGAAATGCAGTCTTCACATCTAGCTGTTCAACTTACATTCTTTTGCTCCCTGCAACACTTAGTAGTGTTCATACTGTTGAATGTTTAACAACTGGTGCAAAAGTCTCATCATAGTTGTCACCATATTTCTGAGAGTATCCTTTAGCTACTAGTCTGGCTTTGTACCATTGGATTTTGCCTTCTGCATTGTGTTTCAGTTTGAAAACCCATTTGCAACTTATAGCATGCCTCTTCAGAGGTAGCTCTATAAAAGTCCATGTGTTGTTCTTGTATAAGAGTTTCAAGCTCCTCTTGTATGGCTGGCTTCCACTTCTGTGCCTCTTGTGGTGGTAGTTGGGCTAATTCCTCCCATGAATCAGGTTCTGGTATTTCCACTGTTCTTGCAAGGTAGGACAGTCGCTTGGCTGGAATACCTTTGTTTGAGCCCATTGATTGCCTTAGTGCAACATCTGTGGTCTCACCTTCTTGGCCAGGATCATCTGGTGGAGTACTGAAGGTTGAACCATCAAGTAGGATGGTGTCAGGATCTGTAGTCTCTTCCTTCTTGGGACTGTTCGCATCAGGATACATGATCTGGCTGTTTGTCTCAGTGCAGGCCCCCTCTGAAGGTGGAGTTCTCTTGCTTTCATTGAACCAAACTGCTCTGCTGATGGTAATCTTATTGGTGAGTGGATCTAGAATTCTGTAGCTTTTGCACTTTGTTGAATATCCTTCAATAATGTCTTTTGAGGCTCTGCCTCCTAACTTAGATCTTTTCCAAGTTAGAGCCAGTTTGGTGTAATGGTTAAGTGCGCGGTTAAGTGTGCGGACTCTAATCTGGAGAACCGGGTTTGATTCCCCACTCCTCCACTTGCACCTGGCTGGATGACCTTGGGCAAGCCATAGCTCTGTACCAGCTGTTCTCTCAAGGACAGCTTGGGAAAAAGCTCTCTCAGCCCCACCTACCTCACAGGGTGTCTGTTGTGGGGAGGGGAAGGGAAAGGAGTTTGTAAACTGCTCTGAGACTCCAAGTGAGTGAAGGGCGGGGTATAAATCTAATCTCTTCTTCTTCTTCTTCTTCTTCTCTTTTGGGATGTACGTATAAGCCTTGCTTCCAAATACTCTAAAGTGTTGAATGCTTGGTTTATAGCTATGCCAAAGTTCATACGGTGCAATGTCTATTGCTTTGGTGTAGTGGTTAAGTGTGTAGACTCTAATCTGGGAGAACCAGGTTTGGTTCCCCACTCCTCCACATGCAGCTGCTAGATGACCTTGGCCAAGCCATAGTTCTTTCAGAGCTGTTCTTGAAAGAGAAGTTCTCAAAAGAGCTCTCTCAGCCCCACCTACCTCACAGGGTGTCTGTTTTGGGGAGGGGAAGGGGAAGGAGACTGTAAGCCACTCTGAGACTCCTTTGGTTAGTGAAGGGTGGGGTATAAATCCAATCTCTTCTTCTTCATCTTTTTCTTTTGTGGATAGTCTATCTTGTATGTGTGTGGCTGTGATGATGCACTCTCCCCAGAACTTGTCTGAAAGGACTGCATCCTTAAGCATGCACCTTACCATATTCAGTAGGCTTCTCTTATTTCTTTCTGCCATGCCATTCTGTTGAGGACTGTAAGGAATGGTTGTTTGGTGCTTGATATCTTGGTCTCTCAGGAACTGCTGTGTAGCACCTGCCATATATTCTCCTCCACTGTCAGTTCTCAGGATTTGTGGTTTTCTTTCAAATTTGTTGCTCACAAGCACCACATATTCGTTCAGTGTCTCTAGCACCTGTGATTTTTCACTAAGCAGAAAGAATATCTGGAATATTTATATATAAGGGTCAGAAAAGACTTGAAGTTACTTATTGACAGAGTAGGCAGAGGACCACAAATGTTGCTATGAATCAGCTCTTGAGGTCTTCTGGTTTTCCTCTCACTCTCCTTTGGAAATGGTTTGTTAACTGCCTTGAACAAAATACAGCATTCACAATTATTATTACTATTAACATTGCATTCAGTTAGATTAATCTGATTGGTCACGCCACTCCTTTCCATATCTTGAATGGCTTGATAATGCTTGTGGCCTAACCTTCTGTGCCACAGACACAGATATATTTCATGAGCACATGATTTTGTAAGGTTTACTTCTTCTGGCATAGCATCACATGAGTCAGCAAGGTTCACATTGTCAGTCACAACATCCTCTTATAAAGTCTCTTGGATTTTGTACCCATAATGTAAACTTCTCCATTTTGTGAAATTGTACAATGTCCATTTTTCCCACCAAAAAAATCAAACCCTTCTTCATCCAATTTTGATAAACACAACAAACTGCTGCTGAACTCTGGGCTAAACAAGACATCTTTAACTACAAATTCACGGGTACCATTTGGCAATTTGTAATAGAGCACTCCATTTCCCATCTGATAAGCATTCATTCTTGTTCTAGTTCCTAGGTAAACAGATTCTCGTGGAATATCAAACAGTTCAGTAAAAAAATCTTTCTTATTATTTATTTATTTATTTTTGTTTTTATACCCCGCTCTCCCCGCAAGCAGGCTCAGTGCGGCTAACAAGGGCATAAATACCATACATCATAAACATTTTAAAATCAATTTAAAAACACCAAAACAACAACAATAAAACTCCATTACACAACAGCATAAACTGCATCAGTAAAACTACAATACCCCCTAAGGTGCTTCCAATCTCGTTAAGATGGCATCTTATCTAGTGAGAGACCTACCAGCCATAGCCATCAGGCCTGGACTGCATTCAGGGCCAGTTTTCATTGCAGATGAAAACAGGGGCACCTGAATTGAGAATAAAATTTATAGTTCCCTTCTTCCACTAATACAGCTGTAAGATTCTAGCTTTCTGAGAGCCACCTTTAAAGTCTTTGCCTCAGGATTTATTACCAGTTCGCCATTTTGTGGCCAATTCCATTAGAACAAAAACATTGCACCTGGCTTTTTTCTCTGCCTGCATGAGACTCACCATCTCGCGCCCTCATTGGTGCTGTCCTTGCAATGGTACCTTCCCCAGTGCAAAAATGATCTGACTCTCTTATTAGTGTTCCCTTAGCAATAAGTTTATTGCCTTTGTTTGGGCCATGAAGGGTTTCCCTTCTGTTTTGCCAGTGCATGGATAGGCACTCCCTCGCATAAACCTTATGAATAAATTCTTCTGCTAGACAATTATTATCTCTGCCCATGGTCCTGCTGTGCACCTTTGATATCTCAGCACTTGTTTCATCAAAGGACATACCTGCTCAAGGTTCTAAGTTACTAACCACGTGCATGTAACTCAGAGGAAGGCTTAAATAGAGGGTACTCGTTCATCTTCAAGCACAGATGCTGCATCCTCCAGTTGTGAAAACAAATCAATGAGCTTGCCAGCTTGCATATGAAAACAGTCTTTGTCATAAAACTTGGTATCTGCAAGCTTTTGATGTAGGGGTTATGTGACAGTCCACCCCTTACTCTGGTGAGATCTCTCGAGAGCCAAATACATTTCTTTAGCTGTTTGCAAGTGTAATTATAGAAAGATAAGAGCTGTTTACCAACAACATGATGAGAGCTTGAGCTTTAATGTCTTTCTTATCCCGCTCTGCTTTTGCAGCAGTTTCAGCCCCTGTCAGAGGATTATCCACGATGAATTTCTCCAGCTTCTCAACACATTGAGCCATCTTTAGCCTTATTTGCCAAGAGGAAAAATTGTCAGGTGTTAGAATCTCCAGTCACAATTTTCCGTCAATGTAAATCGATTGCAGTTGTGCCATCATTCCCAGTCTCTGCAGTTGGCTCTGGTTGCTCTAGCACACACACACACACACACACACACACACATTTGTCTCACTTTCTCCTCTCCTCTGTTAAATCATAATAGCCAGCACTTACTGGTCAGCCACTAAAAGCAGATTTAACTTCATAATTGCTGGTTTGCATCCTCACAGTCTAGAGCTGTCTGGGATCCATAACCTGTTGGTTATATATTGGTAGCTTATGTGCCCAAGGGCACTCTGCTACCAATATATAACCCACAAGTTTCAGCCTTGTCTGTGTAAGAGGTTAGCCAATTGAAATCTTAAGTGACTTGCCTGGAAAGATGGTGGTTAAAAGGAAGAAATGTGGGATATTAGCCAAGATATGCTGATGACACCCAGCTGTGTCTGCTATTGGATGGACAACTACCACCCCAGAAAATCTGGCTGTGGGCTTGGAGGCTGTGGTGGGATGGCTATAGAAGAGCAGGCTGAGATTGAATCCAATGAAGATGGAGGTTCTGTAATGGGGGGCTCAGGATTGGAGTTCAGGCTTCCAGCTCTGGAGGGGATCCCATTGACACCGGGTTGTCCATCAAGAGTGGGTGTGACTTTGAATCTTCCTTATCAGTGGAGGCCCATGTCATGCATATCACCAAGCTAGCATTTTCCCGTCTTCGCCAAGCTCAGCAACTGGCTCCTTTCTTGTCGCGCCCTGATCTAGCCACAGTAATCCATGTGATGGACACCTCCAAGCTAGACTACTGTAACTCACTCTACGCTGGCCTGTCCTTGAGACTGACCTGGAAACTCCAGCTGATCCAGAACATGGTGATGCAAGTCCTGATGGGAACGTCATGGATGGCACATATTTGACCTGTGCTGTGCCAGCCACACTGGCTTCCAGTGGAGTATTGAGTCCAGTTCAAGGTGTTCATATTGACTTTTAAGGCCTTGAGTGGTCTGGGGCCAACGTTTCTACAGGACCATCTCCTCTAGTATGTCCCTGGGAGAGCCTTGCACTCTACTGATAGCAATCTGCTGATGACCCCCGGCCCTAGAAATGTCTGGCTGTCCTTGACCAGGGCCGGGACATTCTTGGTCCTGGCCCCAACCTAGTGGAACTCTGCCAAATGACATCAGGGTCCTGCAGGATCTTATGCAATTCCGCAGGGCCTATATGGCAGACCTGTTTTACCAGGCTTTTGGTTGAGGGCAGCAATGGTTTTTCCTTGGCTGACATCAAAGTTCCCAATAAGCTGCACTAGGGGGTGCTGGCACACAAAATTTGAGATGCCAGCACAGAGGTTTGTGCTTCTGAACATGAATTCCCCCATCCATTGGAAACAATGGAGGATGGGGGCACCTCCTTTTGGGCCCCATAGAATTGGACCCCCTGGTCCAATCTTTTTGAAACTTGGGGGGATTTTTGAGGAGAGGCTCCAACAGCTATGCTGCAAATTTGGTGCTTCTACCTAAAAAAACAGCCCCCTCCAGAGCCCCAAATACCCCCAGATCGATTCTCCAATATAGCCTATGGGGCCTATTGACTATAATGGTTCCCATAGGCTACAATGGAGCTAGAGAAAATGTTTTTTGGGGGGGGTTGCACAACCCTATTGTGCACAACCCTATTTTCAGTATGATTTATAAGCTGCCTTGAGTCTCAGGGAAAAGAGGGGTATAAATATTAGAATAAATAAGTAGTTGGGGCAGGTTGATAACATTTAAGTAACTTCCTATTTGGTAGGTTAGGCAGGATTCTAACAGCGATTGTTCCTCCTCTGTTATACTTGACCTGTAATGCGGGTTGTCATAGTTCACTGAAATAAACCAAAGTAGACTGCAAGAGTCCCCCCCCCCCCCCCCATGTGCAGGTATTTTTCTAAGGCTCAGCACAAGGTGACAGTCCAAGTCCAGGTCTACCAATATAGTGGGAAAGGGTGGGTAGACCTGTTCTCTAGAGGCCATGTCTACCAATATAATGGAAAGGGGTGGGTAGACGTGGCCTTGGACCGTCTGTTCTACTTGACCTGTAATGCAGGTTGTCATATGGAACAAAAGCTATCAGAGCAGATTGGGTGGAGAAAGAAAGCACAATGTAGATGATGAAGAGACATTTCAGGATTGAGAGGGTAACATACAAGTCCTTTGTTTTCATGGATAATAGACTAATATTATAATTTGAGCTGTTCTTCCTGATTTTACAAGTGCCTCTATTTGTGTTCTGTCTCTCATCTGTGTTTTCCCAGATGCTGAACGTTATGTAATTAGTTGAGGGGTCTCAGACCATCATTGCAGAGATGTTTCCCATTTACATTAAAGGCCTGTTCTTCTACCCAATAAGTAATTGTCTAGATCACCCCAAATCTCTTTCAGCTTGCTTTAATTGTTAAACACTAATGTAGCTAGAAGGAAAGCTTCAAAGAAGAGGAAAAAATGAAGTGCTGGAGGGACAAAATATTAATAGGTGCTTAAAATAAAAACAGTAATTTTTCCCTTTGTATGCCTGCAGCCCTTCAGGCCTAGTAGAAAAAAACAATTGACTGTATTATAGGATTATATAGTTTTCAATGACTTAAAATGAACTAAAAGCAGCTGCAAGATTATTTACCTCAAGTCTTTGTTATTAGCCATATGAGGTAGGAAAAAAAGAGTTTTGTTTGAATCCAAAACTACAATTTTCAATGGTGGTTTTTGGAAAAAGATAAAGACAGTGTTGCTTTTCAGCAGGAAAACAAAGAAGAAAAGGTCAATAGAAATATTCTAGTTTTTTAGTATTATAACTAGCAGAAGGGCTTAGCTCTTCAGAAAAAGAAAAATTACAGCATGCTAAAGCTCCTTTTTTAGTTTTATTTCTATGGCTAATCTTTGAATGTTTTCCCGCATGAAACCATCTGTTCTACCATTGATCTGAGTATAGAATAGCAAAACTACATCTCCTAAATTCCTTCCGTTGTGCCAAAGGAGGTAAAGATCAAAAGTACAAGCCTTCTTGAGTTGTTCTGTGTTACAGTGCTCAGCTTCTGAGGGAAACTTTCCTTGGGAAGAATACCCCTGTCTAACTTTTTGCCTTGGTTTAGACTTGGAGACAGGAGGCAAAATGCATCATTTCCCACATGCACTTATATCAGGAAGCTTTGTCCCTTGGATCAATAGAGTCAAACAGAACAATCTGACAGATTTGCAAGTCATTCTGCATAGGATGTTATGACGGGTGGATGGCTTTACTTTCCCTCTACTTTTCTTTTGACTTTTTTCAAGAACATGGTGACTTGTGATCTTGCACTGGTGCCAAAGCACTCCTCATCTTGTAGGGTTGCCAGCTCCAGTTTGGGAAATTCCTGGAGATTTGGGGGTGGACCCTGGGGAGAATGAGGTTTGCGGAGGAGAGGGACCTCAGTGGGGTATAATGCCATAGAATCTGCCCTCCAAAGCAGCCATTTTCTTCAGTGGAACTGATCTCTGCAATCTGGAGATCAGTTGTGATTCCAGGAGATCTCCAGACCCTACCTGGATATTGGAAACCTTATTCTCTTATCAGCTTTATGCCTTGCACAGTGGACTATAGCTATCAGCCTGCTACTTTTGCAACTCTCACAGTGTCAAATCTGTTGACTTCAACAGACCTAGAATGGTGTAACTCTGCTTAGGGAGGCACTGTTAAATACTTGCTTTCTTCACCAGTGACAGCACACATGATTGGTCTGAAAAGAACTCTTGTGCTGTTGTTATTCTTTGCCATCATCTCTCCCTTTCTTATGTTGTGGAAACCCCCCACCTTTCCTGACATTCTTTTTAAGCAGTGAATTTTCATTATGATATCCAGGCATGTATTCATTAATTTCTTCTGCTGAAGTATACTTTGGTTTTCAAAGCTAAATAAAAATTATTGATGTCCATCTGGCCATTTATGTAGAAAATTATTTTAAACACCTAGCAATTGCAGAAGGAATAAGTGTGTGTACAGGAGAAACAAAGATTTGTTCCAGGATAGTAAGGGACAACTCTGGACTGAACTGAAATTTGACTAGTGAGCTTGTTTCTTAAAATATCCCTACATTATTGTAATTGGGATACTGCATTAATGGGGAGGTGTGATATTACTTGGAGCCACATTAAAACTAAAGAAAAGATCTTAAGTTATCTTGGTCCCAGTGATATTGAAAAGAGTTGAGGAGGAAGGAGTGTTGCTTGTGCTGATTAATGTAATTGACGGTCTTTGAAAGAACTTTAAGCCAGAAATCTGCTCATGAGTCCTGAAACAGGGAATCAGAGAGAATGTTCCTGTGTTTCTTTTTTAAAAAGAAGATTGGCATTTCATAAAAGGGAGGTTCAGGCCACTTCTCATTGTTTCATAATCTGTTCATTCAACCCTATTACATATGGGATTAATGACTGAAATGTCAGCCATATTTTAAAAATGGGAAGGGGGTGGGCCAGCTTCATTGTTTCCCTACTCAAAAATATTAACTAATGGATCAGAGATCAAAAGCAAATGTTCCTACAGTACATCAGTGTCACCCTATAAGAAGGAAGAAGAACATTGCTTTGTAGGCCATTGTGAAAAGAAAGGATATTTGTCTACAAACTTTGCAACAAGCAAAAAAAGAGACAATCATAACTAAGAATCTTGACATATTTTGGGAGCTTCATCAGAGGACACAAAATTAAAATTAAAAGCTATGATCTACAGCTGTAATCCCCACTGTTGTTGTGGTTCACCAGTGTTGTATAGAAACACTTTAGACAATTTTGTAGACTCTGTTCATTGTGGCCCAGTGTCTAGGAATTTAAGATCAAGGGCCAAATCTAGGCAAATTAAGCCTTTCTAAATCTACTTGTTTTTAGTGTGAATGTTAAGTATTTGTTTAAAGCGTTGTCATTTTCAACTGGTGGTAATTTTTCCCTAGTGGTAATTTTTCCCTAGTGGTAATTTTTAACAGAAACTCGATATATAGATACAAGTAGGTGAAAACTTGCACAGGCTGAAGGTCAACACTGTGACTTTTACCCCATGAAACTGCTCTTAAAGGCATAGTTACAGAGGCCAGTTGAAAAGTTGGCAAGCCAGTATGATGAACACTTTCCCACTGAAATGAATGAGATGGTTTACTGTTGCTTCATTGTGTCCCAAATACTTTTAGAAGTACAAATTCTGTTTCATAAGCAATAAATAATTATTAGTAAAAAATATTTGAGATATTCTAAATGATGTGATAGAATTTTATCTACACAGTCCAACAAGAATGTACACACACACACCCCGACGGCACATGATCTTCTTTTACTCAGTCCTTCCAAAACAGTTTTTCATATTGATTCCAAATGTTTTTGCTGTGGTGAATCTACCTTAGCTTGGCATTGACCCATGACTGTATACTACTAGTGCAGGCATAGCCAGCATTTCATTCATCCTAAATGGGGAGTTTTTAAATAGCTGCATGTAAATGAACACCAGGAACATATTATAAATGACAGTAGGTAAATATAATGATCATTAAGCAGAGGGACAATTCTTGGGAGGGGAATAAACCTCAGCATTACATCCCAACTATTATTTCATCAGCTGTGTGGAATATTCACTGGGCTTTCACTGCAGTTTCTGTTTACAACTAGTGTGAGGCCTGTGCTCCTTCAAAGAGTTGTTAGTGAACAATAAGAGCTCTGAATTGTCGAAAATTGCCTTGCCTTAAAGGTTTTTCATCTCAGCATCACATATAGCAAAGAGAGGTGCATTTCTGTAAGTAGATCTGTTTCAGTGAGCAGGTTACTGTTATTCACTTAACCAGCATTAAATGTAATCCTTCCCGATTCTCTGTGGCCGCTCCTCTTCTCCTTTTTTCTGTCACTCTTCATCTCCTGCAAAGGTAGAAATTCTGTCTTCAAAAGCCTGTGGAGAATAGGAACTTTGACCAACCCACTGAATATATTAGTTTGGGAAATTTGATATGAGCGGGCTCTCTAGATTCACTGCAGACAAAAAAGTTAAGTATGGTTGCCTCTGATACATTACCTCACAATCCAAGTATTCCCATTCTGTGCTGTTTGAATCATGTTGACGTCTTGAACTAGAAAGTCATGCTGTTTAGTTTTGTATCCCTACTGACTATTTCGATGTTCTCATCTCATTTTGAATTGTATTTCAACAAGCAAGTGCTGTTTGCTTGACTTTGCACTTCTTCTGACATTTTTACCAGTTTTTTTACTAACACTTCGTACTATAATAATGGAAGGCACAACTTGAATTAAAGTGGGTGCTCGGTTACATGGTGTTTCAGTCCTCAATCCTGAGCAAGTAAACACCACTCCACCCATCAGCATTGTGCTAATCTTGCTCGCTGAGTCCTGCTGCCACTCTACTCTTGTCTCTCTTTTTTAAAAAATAAAAAGCAGCCGGTCCAGAATCCCACTGTGTCACTCTTCTGCTCCCACCCCATGCACTAAAAATCCATTGCTTCTTATCACTCAGATCAGTGAGGCTGCTCCATTGTCATGTTCTTTACATGTCTGCTGGTTCAATTTCAGACTAATGTTTCAAAATGGGGAACTTCTTTATTCATTGTAGTGCATTTAGCTACGGAATTCTGTACAATGCTATCTAACAACATAAGAACATAATAGAAGCCATGCTGGATCAGGCCAATGGCCCATCTAGTCCAACACTTTGTATCACACAGTGGCACAAACCCAGGTGTCATCATGAGGTCTACCAGTGGAGCTAGAACTCCAGAAGCCCTCCCACTTTAGAGAGGCCATTAAGAGCCACTAGCATCAGATTAATACGAAGATTCTGTGAGCATCCTCTTGTAACTATTGCCATGGCAAAGAGCAAGCAGAGTCTATTCCATAGGAAGCAGGCACAAGATGTTCAGAAGCCCATGGAGCTGGGAGGAGCAGTTCTTGACTGCTACATCTGCCCTTTCATATACTCCAAATTTCTCTTCATGCAGTCTTAGTGAGGAGCATATTTCAAGTACTTTATTTGCCTATTTGAATTAAATTAGATGTAATTAAAGAGTATAGCATTTAGCAGCCCAATCCTCCAAGCCCTTACACTGGCACAAAACCCCAGTGAAAACTTACCTTGTAAATTCTGCATAAGGCTATGTTACCTTTAGTAATTTTATATGATTCATTTTTCTGAAAAAGTGAAATCATAACCTCTTTACTCTGTGTTTAGCCAAAACAAGCTGTTCAAGAATGTAAAATATACCATTTTATTGGCACTGGCTTACAAGTGACTCAGTAGGCTTCTTTTCTTTTTTTTTAACCCTTCAACTAAAATTGGATTCCAACCTTCAAAAATTTATGACAAGTGCTCCTTCTTGTGGCTTGAATGTTGACATATAATTAATTTGGGATTTTGTCTTAAGGTTTCCTGTCTAGGTTTGTACCTGTCACAAAAATATCCTTGAAAGTTTATCTAACAGCTGGAGCACGAACAAAGTCTATTGAAATGTAGCAAAGCAGAATTATGTTGGAGGCAGAAGGAAGTGTTCCTAGTGGGATGGAATTAAGATGCAGAAAGAATATAACTTGCCCTTTATTTTTAGTATCCCAGGCTGATAGCTTCTCTTGGATCAGTATATATTTTCCATGTGAAATCAGTTGCTTCTGATGGCCATTTTTTAACACTGTTAAAAAACATCAGCACTGTGGTTGTCATCTGGCAGTAATGTTTATACTGACAAGCAGTTCAGCCATTGTTAGTAAAGATAATAGCTACTGGAGTGCATGGACGAGTATTTTGTCTCAAGGCCGCTAGAAGAAAAAGAGTTACATTTATAGGAAACAGCTGCCCAACCTAGAGGGTTTAATTAGCATGTTTTATTTTATCAGTGGTGACAAGTCTTTTCATTTCTGAATGGCAATTTCCACACAACTCACTGCTGCCTTCCATGCTTTTGATCATTTTATCTGGCTTAACTCACTTTTCTCCTAAATATTTTCAGATAGTGTCCTCTCAGGCCCACTTCATTTGTTTCCAAGTGATCTTTTCTAACCACAAGGGCAGAAGGAAACTGCCTATATTACCCAGAGCAAGTTAGGAACATTGTGAGATGGGAATTCCTCTGCTGCTCCTGGTAATATAGACATTACTTCTCCTGTGTTCAAAAACCTATCTTTCTGTGTTGGTAATCAGATCATTTAATTTTTTCCATCACCTAATAGGAATCCATCCATGATCTCTGTCCTGTAATTCTCATTCTTTGCTGTTTCTCTGAATGCTGTTTTCATATTCATTACATCAGTTGTCTGTCATTTTCATACCAGGTGACTCCTTAGCATGTCTTTATTTATTCGGTGCACTTTTCTTCCCAGTTTTGAGTCCCTAAATCAGCTAGGAACTAGTGAAATCCATTCAAAATCACTTGACAGTAATAAAAACATAATGCAGTGGTTAGCATGTCACACTAGATCTGGGAAATTCAAATCCCCTCTTTGTCATGAAACTTGTTGAATGACCCAGGACCAGTCACTCTGTCAGCCTAACTTAACTCAGGGTTGTTGCAGGGATTAAAATGGAGGACAGGAAACTAATGTATGTCACTTTGGGTCCCACTGAGATGAAAGACAAGGTATAAGTGAAGTAAATAAATAAATATTATTCCATGCTTAGCTGCAGTGTTTTATTAGTATTTCCGGGGGGGGGGGGTGTCTAACAGTTATAGATGGCTGGTTGGGAGTTAAAACAAGTCCCTGTAGTGTATAATTTAAGTTCTACACACACATTCTCTGTACATGTTCTTTGTTCAAGTAGATTTTGATTTATTTTAATAGTTCCTCTTTTGTGCACAGGTACCCATGTGGACATAGTTTCTGCACAGTGGGGAAAAATTAAGAAAAAAATTCCTCAAAAAGTCCATTTTATAAATCAAAATCAAGTGTATATACATACTCAGGAGGCATCCAGCCCCTTCACTAAACTGGACACAAACAACAACTTTAGGGATATCTGCAAACAGTTTCCTATTAAATTAAAATCCCTTTGGAACATTACATATTATTCAAAAAACACACATAACTGTAAATATTTAAATCTTTCAAAGTACATAAGCAACATTTTCCGTTAGGATAAATACAGGAGAGGGCTATGATGTATGCTTTTTGGAGGAACAATGAGATAAAAATATATTAAATAATAGTATATGAGAGCCAGTGTGGTATAGTGGTTTGGGTGATAGATGAGGGCCTGGGACAGCCTGTTCAGATCACTGCTGTGTTATGGATTTTGGGGCAGTCCCTCAGCCTCACTTATCTCACATCATTGTGAGGACAGAGGGGAGGAGGGGAGAATGATGGGATAAGTTATTTTGGGTCTCCATTAGAGAGAAAGTAAGATATAGGTAAAAAATAAAATTAGTTAAAAAAATGAGGTAATGTGTCAGACAAGTAGTATTGTCCTATTCTGTCAACATTTCTCCAGGATCTCAGGAGAGAGAAAAATCTTTCGTAACGTTTTCCATCAGAGATACTGAGGATTAATTCTGAGATCATTATATTGCAAAGCATGTGTTCTACCATTCAACATGCCCTCTCCAAAAGAACTACTTTACAATCAACTCCAAATTTATAGAACAAAGCAACTAAAAACTTAAACTCCAAAGACTAGAAGGAACTTTCGAGCTGTTTCCTGATGGCCAAAAACGAACCTAGAGCCTGGATTTCAAGAAGGAAGGGCCTTCCATATTGTGTTTGTTGAAGAATTAAATGTGGGCCAGTTCTGCAGCTTCTGCTCTGTTATCATCATCACCTCCTCACTCACTTCACAGGCCCATTCCTCTCTATGCGAAGAAAGCAGCAATGAGGAGGAGCCACGAGAGATAATAAATGGGCTGAGAAAAGGGGGGGGTGCTTCTGTGCCAAAGGGGCCCACAGAAAATCAGGGCCTGTGGCCATCCATGCTTCCATCATCCATTGTCTTGGCTGAAATAAAGCCCTTTTGTTAGCATATCCCTGTTTGCCCATATTTGTCTCTGCAGTGTAAAAAAACCTGTAATTGCCAAGAATCTGTCCTAGTTTCTCTTACAAGCCCCCCCCATTCCTTCGGGTTGGTCCCTGTGAGTATGAAAACCCTGCAGCCACCCCACATCTCCTCTCAGTGAAGCCACCTCTTTTGTTTGCTCCTCAAATGTATCAAAAACAAACTGGGTGATTGCTGCTGCCACCAGTGACTCTGACAGTATTTCCCCCTAAATGGAGTCGCACGCTTAGTACTCAGTACCTGTATTGCCATTTAAATGTTCTGCATAATTGCTACACTTCCCATGTCACTCCTACAAGCTAGTGTGATGGGGATCTATTGCAGCTTCACAGGAAAGCTTACCTTCTGCCGTTCCCTGTTACCACACTTCAGATAGCAAGTGAATAAGTGTGGTACGTTTCCAGGGATCAGGCTTAGAGCATTCAAAATATCAGAAATGTTAATATTGAATTAAGCCCTATGAGGAAAGGCCGAGGGACTTGGGAATGTTTAGTCTGGAGGATAAGAAGTTGAGGGGGGACATGATTGCTCTCTTTAAGTATTTTAAGAGCTGTCAGAGGAGGGCAGGGAGCTGTTCCTGTTGGCAGCAGATGATAGGACTCATAATAATGGGTTTCAATTAAGGGTGGGAAGGTACCGGCTGGGTATTAGGGAAAACTTCTGTACACTACAAGTTGTGTAACAGTGAAATCAGCTACCTAGGGAGGTAGTGAGCTCCCCCTCACTGGCAGTCTTTAAGCAGCATCTGGACAAACACTTGCCATAGATACTGTAGGCCAGGGATGTCAAACATGTGGCCCGCGGGCCGGATCAAGCCCTCAAAGGGCACCAATCAGGCCCTGGCTGTTTCCTACTTCCATTTGCAGTTCTGCTGCTGCCGCCATGTTACAGCTTGCTTTACCAGTCTCAGTCGCACAGGAGAGATCGATAGGCAAGACTCTCCTGAGTGATTGAGTCTGGTAAAGAACTGGCTGAGGCTCCTCATGAGGGAGGGAATGAGAGAGAAATACCAAGCACCTTTAAAACCAACACATTTTTGTTCAAGGGATGAGCTGTGTGCCTTGTTACAGTGTGTGCGTTGTTAGGCTCTTTATGCAGGGCTCTCCTGTGTACAACTGGGTTCCCTCCTCCTTTTCACTATATTCATGCCCTCATCATCCAGTCTTTCTCAGTAAGAAAGCAACTTGAACTGTTTAAGAGGAGGAATAGCAACAAACCATTGAGATGGATTAGACTGAGAGTGTGTGTCTAGACCAAGTTCACCCCCTTTGTAGAAAGTTGTAGTTATTTCTCTGGGGAAGAGTATAGGTTTGTTGACAAACACATGGTCTGTGTTAGGATGCCTTCTCATGTTCTTGACCAGCACATGAAGCAACTTATGTACAAAAGGTTGCAATGCCCAGCCATTTCATGTTTCCCCCTGGGTCCTAGGCTCAGAACACTGAGCATGAGATTTCTGTAATGAATGTCAATAAATCAAAAATATGTTTGCAATTTACGGATACACATCTGAACATCATACTCAAGATTATTACAGCACAGACATTTTGATGCAATAATTAAGAGCAGAGGTGTCAGTTATCAGAGACTGTTAAATAGACAAAATATTGCAAGATTGCTAGTGTTTTAAGCATGTTTTATTTTAAGTTTTAAAAAAATCTTTAATTATGTTTGTGTTGTTTATAAAGTTTATATCTCCACTACCTGGCATTAAATTTTATGACACACATGCCTCGGCCCAACAAGGTCTCATTTATGTCAGATCCAGGCCTCATAACAAATGAGTTCGACACCCCTGCTCTAGGCTGATCCTGCACTGAGCATGGGATTGGACTAGATGGCCTGCATGGCCCCTTCCAACTCTGTGATTCTATGATTCTATTATTCTAATATACATGATCAAGCATTCAGGCTGCAAGTGTACAAAGAAAAAGTGAAAACATGCAGTCCCCTTTCTTTGCACTTGGTAATGATCCTAACTGAAGTTTAAATAGGACAGGCTAGTATTACTTGCAGTAGTTTAAAGTTCAACATCACTTTAGTTCTCATGGTTGGGTCTTCTCCCCATTTTTCTTTGTCATGTAGACAAGATGGAGTCCTTAGGTAAAAGCTTTGTCCATTGCTTGTGCCGTCCTGGTCAGGGGCTGTAGGATATGAGAAGTTTCTTCTTTGTATCCAGAGAAGTTATAATCTTCTCTTGGGAGTATCCCCCCCTTGGGTCATTCAGCTCTTCTTGTCCCATGATAGAATACTTTCTAGTCATTTGGCTCTTAGCAGTCTCTGTCCCTTTGGGTGTAACACTATAGCAGCTTGTAAGGTGGTAAACTACTGGCTTACTTTGGCTGGAGCCAGTAACATATGTAAGTACTGAAGTATCCTGTCTCTGAAGGTTGTTGGCTCATCCTCTCCCCCACTTCTTGCCAGCTCTGGGTTTGCAGCTGGGCTTCAACTTACACACACAGAGTGATGTCAGAATGGCTGAAATAATGGAGTGTATTCTTATGTGGAGGACATTCCTTCATACCAATAAAAAACCTCTCAGCTGCCCATGCTAGAGAAGAATCTCTGAAAAGACAATGTTACAAGCTCCTCTAGATTAATTTAGAAAGGACTCTGATATAGAGTTGCCAGCTCTAGGTTGGGAAACACCTGGAGATTTGGGAGGTGGAGCCTCAGGAGGGTGGAGTCTGGGGAAGGGAGGGACTTCAATGGGATATAATGCCATACAGTCCGCCTCCAAAGCGGCCATTTTCTCCAGATGAACTGATCTCTGTTGTCTGGAGATCAATTGTAATCCCAGAAGATCTCCAGCTATCACCTGAAGGCTGACAACCCTATGATATATGTTGGCCTAGATGTGTTTGGAAAGAGACAGGCTACTAGACTATGTTGGGTTGACCACCTTTAAAATGTTCAGGAAATGTAAAGAAAAGGGTGAGGGGGAACTGCTGTCAAACCAGCAAGGCAGACTATAGGTGATTCTGGTAGAGTCCAGAATAAAAAAATTGTCTTCCATTTTGAATAAGATTCAAAGTAGGTGTTGAAGATCATATGTTCATAAGCAGGAAAAGAACCACTGCACAACTATAGCTGCAACTGCAGAATGATGTCATGATCAGTGGTCTCATATGCCACTGAAAGGTCTAACAGAATTAAACTCCAAGGCAGTTGCTATTGCAACACCTGGCCTGAAACCCAACTAGAATGGGCCCAGATAATCAATTTCTTCTAGAACTGTGTGTTTGGTTTTCATCCACAGCCCATTTACAAGGCTGTTACATTGGCACAGCAATGTTTTCTTGGCACAGCAAAGATGGATTACAAATTCATTGCAGTTTTATGGCCTACACCAATGCCAGTGTGGCTAGCCTATAAACCGAATGGTGGTGTTAGTGTGAGTTAGTTCTGAAGCCAAAACAGCAGCAGAGAACAGTATCACTGTAGAGGTAGGGAAAAGTAAGGACACTAAAGACAGAATCTGGGAGTGCAGCAAGCTAAACACAGAGAGCAAGCTCCAAGTTTTAAGAAGAGTGAAATGTGTAAAGAAAAGAAATAGGAACAAGAAGGAAGTGGCCCCATGCAACAGGGTATGTAGGCCAAAGAAGCCCTGAGAGCATGTATGCCCCTCTTGTCAGCTGCCACTTCTGGCCTTTGCATAACTGAATTAACCAATGGCTCTTCTAAGTGACTGGTTTTTCAAGAACTTGCATAAACTGGGACAAAATGCTTGTGCTTTTTTAAAAAATGCACAGAACCCTCCCTGTTTTTAGGAACTTGTGGTTACCCTAATTAGCAGGTAAGAGAAACCTCACACCACTCCCCAGTTGTGTGATCCCGAAGGAGGCTGGAAATAAGCATTTTCTAGGAAGCCTCTGAAGCCGTGTCTGCCATAACTGACTTGCTTTTGAAAGACAAGGAACGTCTCGCACTCTGCATCAACCTGCCAGGAGCAGATGATCTCCTTTGTGACTCCTACTTGACTTTCTGTTGCTCCTTTCACAGCTTCTACAAAGCCTTCTGGTGTGAAAGAGATGCATTTTGTAACCATCCTTCCGCACTCTTTTTTTCCCCTTTTTACTGGGGTGTGTGGATTTTTGTTACTACTTGTGTCAGTGAAAGGGGCCGATCCTGAATGACTGAGTTGTTACCTTCTGTTTTTCTGTAGCTCCAGGGTCACTTTACGTGAAAGCTTTGTTGTTGTAATAAAAAGCAACCCTTTTCTTTTTTATTAGAAACACAGTGTACATCCCATGGAAACAACACTGCAAAAAAAATGTATCGATTCTGTCAAAGGCAATTTGAAAATTAACTCTGCCTCCCTGACAATAACAACTGTGTTTATGATACATTTTGGCTGCCTTATTTCATTCTGCTCTTAACCAGTATTTAGAAATAAAGCAGAAACACATTGAATTTGCTCAGCATGCTGTTGCCACACTGCTCCTCTAATGGGCTTACTGACCACAACCTACGGGGGCCAGAACGTGTCAACAGCAAAAGGGCCAACCTCAGTCGCTGCCTGTGCTGTTACTAAGTTGTTACGTGTCTAATTCTTTGCAGCTTAGTTCTCCTGCTGTTCTGGCGGCTCCTCTCCAAGGCTCATATATTGCAACAGCCTTCTCTGCCTCCTGTTCTGCCACAGTGGGCCCAGCAGGAAACCATTCAGTGGAGCAGACAAGCCACGGCTGGGGCAAGTGGGGCATCACAATTTCCTAGTAAGATGACTTGCAAGATTGGGAGCTCAAACAACAGCTCTGTTTTTAACCACTTCATTCCTCAGGCACTGGATCTTCTAACATGTGCCTTGATCTGTGACCAAGCCCAAATAAAAAAATAGCATTTTTTGATTTCAAACACAGTCACCTCCTGGGTGATGGATGTCTTAGAACTTGTTGAGTACTTTACTGATTGTTGTCAGCCACGTGACAGTTTTCCTCTCCCCCACCCCCCCAGCTCCTAGAAGTCAAGGAGTTGGCTATCTCTCTGGGTTGCTGCTCTTGGCTTTTCAGCGCATTGATTCTGGGAATAGAATGCCAGTGCTGAAGTGGTTAATTGAACTGAACATGCAGGCTTGGTTTCCTGCCTGCACTTGCACTAGCCTAAGGCGGTGCCTGCTGTTCAGGAGTGAAAGAGAGCGCCTTGCCTTGTCCCAGGTGGCAGACAGGCAAACCATGTTATTAAGAAGCAGAGATCGCAAAACCTTGATCTTCAAAAAAGGCCCCATAATTAGTCCCTAGCATGAGAGTAAATAGCATTCCACATCAGCAAGGAGGGAAAAAGCCTTCCTTCAGAGTTCATTAAGTCATTGAGAATATTGACAGTTTTTAGGATCTCGTATGGACCTCTTTGTTATTTGAGCCACTTCTGCCCAACACTTTCTCTCAGTTTGGTCTTTCAGAGCTTCAGACAATGTACCAGGAGTCTCTCATGCTGATTCTAAAGGGGAGAGGCCTTGGTAAACAGCCACAAATGGCCAAATGGAGTTGAGGAGATGCTTGTTGACACAGTTTGTTTATCATCATTTCCTTCTCTGAGCCTGATCCAAAGCTCAGCAAGCTGCAGCCATCAAGAGACATTGCCCTGACATTCATGGGATTTGACTCCAGCCCCTGCAGGGCAATATATTGGTTCTGTAATGTACTTCTGTTTTTAATTGTGTGGAAATGACGTTGAAAAATATGCATTCAGCCAATTTACATTTTCATGACCTGCATTTGGACTCTCAATATACATGTAGAAGTGTGTGTGCGCACAAGGCTCTTTTTGTAAAAAAAGCCCAGCAGGAACTTATTAGCATAATAGGCCACACCCAACAGCAGAAATTCATTAGCATATTAGGCCACAACCCTGACATGACAGCTCATTAGCATATTAGGCCACACCCCTGTGTTACCAGAAGTGTTGTCATTCAGCCACACCCACCTTTTGCTTCTTATTCTGTTAACCTTGTTTGTTGTAAAAATGGTTTTGACAAAACCAATAAAAATATTATTTTTTAAAAAAAGCTTCCTCCACACTTTTATTAATTAATATTATGTTTACTTTTAAAAGTAACAGTAACATAAGCAAACATCTCAATAAACACTCTGGAACTTGGAAAACTATACTGAAATGGTGAGATAAGTCTTTAAATCTAAGTTGAATTCATCCCTCCAAAAGTTTCCAAAATGGTGACAGGTCACCAGTTGCTTCTGGGCTGCACAATTTCCCAAGGATTTTTGGCTCACAATTTTACATATAGAGGTGGAAAGAGAGAGGGAAGGTGTGTTAACTATGGAAATCGGTGGCATCCAGATATGTATGAATGTGCCGTTAAGTCACAACGGATTTTTGGTGCCCCAGCAAGGGGCTTTCAAGGCACCTGGGAAGCAGTGGTAGTTTGTAATTGCCTTCCTCTGTCCTGGAGATCCCTGATCGAAGTACTGACCCTAATAAGCTTCTGAGAGACTATAAGATTGGGCTAAACCATACCATTCTACTTTCCAGCATCCAGACAGAGAGGGGAAAAAGGATGGAATGAGGTGGTGCATTGTGGAATGGGGGTGAGAGGATGATCAACTTGTTTATTTCAAATATTTCTGTCCCATCTATACAAAATCTTGCCTGAACCAATATCTTATGTCCAACAATTATTCCCACACTGGATTGGAATCAATTCCTAAAGGTTTCTATTGATAAAATCAAATCAAAATGAGTTCATGAAACAGATTGGTTGCGGTGGAGGAAGTGCTGTCAAGTCATAGCTGACATATGGCAGCCCCCATAGGGTTTTCAAGGCAATAGATGCCATTGCCTGCCCCTGCCTGGACTTCCTTGGTGGTCTCCAACCCTAATTAGCTTTTGAGATCTGATAAGACAGGCTAGCTAGCCTGGGCCATCCAAGTGAGGGCAAACCCCCCCCCACACACACACACACACACCAGATTAGGGGAGCTTTATTTGGTTATCAAATTCTTAAAACAAAGAATCTGTTAGAATCCACCCCTCCCCCAATTCCCCATTTCTCAGGCATCAAAACTTATTCCTTCTAGGCAAATCAATTATCTTCCTTCCTTTGGGATATGTTGTACTATCAAAATCACCCTTCTGGATTCAGTGGCTATGGAAGTCATCATGTAACCATGTAACTGGCAGACGTGTGGAGCAGAGAATGTGGATTACATAGTCAGCTGGACAAGTGATATTTAAGATATGCTTCTTGCAACCTTAACACTCAGTCAGCAGGCATCAATTTGGTTATAGGGTGAATCTCTACCTCAGCATGTCCTAGAGTTTATTTATTTATTTACTTAAAATATGTATTAGCTGTCTTTCTTCCTTAAAGAGTTCAACAGCTTACAATATAGATAAAATAAATAAAATAGAATACAGAAATACATAAAAATAAAAATCAGTTCTGCGATCAAATGACGCCTGCCTGACAGTGCAATCCTGAACAGAATTACAACACCCTCTTAAATCCACTGAAGTCCTTTGGCTTAGAAGACTGTAACCCTTAGGATGCCAACTGATCAAATGGAATTAAGCAATGTTTGTAGATTATGGCCCATATCTTATGCACTGATGTAGTATCTCTCAGCATCACATATACTCTACAGATGCCCATTGGGTTCAACACTTGTACTACTAAACTCAGAAGAAAAGTCATTTGAATTAACGGCAATAAACAGGCATTGTTCTGGGACTGGAATGAGAGACCACAATGTGGAATGACAGTCCTTCTACTCTAGGGCCTGTCATTCCATTCCCAGAATTCTCCTTCTACCCCCAGGGGCTGTCATTCCACTTCATGGTCTCTCATTCTAGTCACAGAACTCTCCTGCTACCCCCAGGCCCTGTCATTCCACTCTGGGGCCTGTCATTCCAGTCCCAGAACGCTTCTGCTACCCCCTGGGGTTGTCATTCCAGTCCCATAGTCTATTTGGGCCCAGACACACTAATGGAAAATCCATTCCACATTTTCTTTGCAACTCTACTTGTACTGTAAGGTATTTCAGTGGAGCCCATGCAAGTCAATTGGCATTCATGGCTCCCATTATTTCCAATGGGCCTTCAAGTGTTTCCCATTGTTTACAATGGGCAATCCTGTCCTTCCTTTTAGTATATCCCAGAAGTCAGAAATGGAAAAAAATGTTTTCTTTCTTTTTAAAAATAAAAGCTAAGAAGAAACAAAAAGCGGGAAAGCTGAAGAAATCCAAAAAGGACTGGGCGTGGGGGAGAGGAGACAGGAGAGCTGGGTTGGAATCAAACTTTGCTGTTGGAGGGGGAGGGGAAAACGGAAGCCACATTTTTGCTTCAACTTTTTGGGCACTGCAAATAGTAAGAAGCCTGATTAGAAGATATATATTGTTTTTAATTCACATTTTTTCTACTCCTCTCTCTCTGTCTGTCCACACACACATACACACACTCCACCTTTCTTTCTACTTTGGTGTTCAAAATAAAAGGGAAGGGGGGCCACAGGAGGAGGGAACTCACCCTGTTCCCCAAGATTTCAACATTTACAACACAAAAACTCACCAGAAGAAGCAGAAGTTGTGCAGCCTGGAGGAGCAAAACTTTAGAACTGGAAAATAGTGTCCTCTGCTAACTGCCTAGGGTTGCCAGCCTCCAGGTGGGGCCTGGGTATCTCCTGCTTTTACAACTGATCTCCAGCTGACAGAGATCAGCTCCCCTGGAGAAAATGGCTGCTTTGAAGGGTAGACTCTATGGCATTGTGTCATGCTGAGGCCCCTCCCCTCCCTAAACGCCACCTCCTGGCTCCACCCCAAAGTCCCCAGGTATTTTCCAACCCAGATTTGGCAACTCTATAACTGCCATTGCAGGAAGTGCGAGAGAGCAGACTACACAGCTTAAAAAAAAAAAAAAAGAAAGCTCCGAGACCAAACGGCTTTTGGGTAGAGGACTCTGAAACACCCCCCCACACACACACACACACTGTAGGGAAGCTACAGCTTGACTCCTGAGATAAGAGGCAAAAGAAGGATTTCTCACCACCTAAGCAAGAAATAGGAAGCTGGAGAAGGAAAGAGCTGTGATGCCAGTGCTCTGCTCAGATTGCCACTTCTTCTGGGTGAGCGGAGCAGGGCTTTTGGTGAGGAAGAGGTGGGAAGGGGAGGGGCAGGCTCAGAAGCCAGCCGGAACTGTGTTCCTGTGCGTTCCAGTCCAAAAATAGCCCTCTGTGTGTGTGTGTGCGTGTGTGTGTGAGAGAGAGAGAGAGAATGTTATATCTGAGAGAAAATATCTGTCAAGTCATGTCCATTTTACATTCTTGATTTACAGTTGTTCCCAGTGGAGACAGCATCCTGTCTAGGTAGTCAAGGATCTAGCATGTTCATTTAGTTCTGTCACAGAGTACATGCCGATGTTCAAGGACAGTAATTACCCCAAGGGTTCGATCCATTTCCTTTTATGTATCCTCTGGGCATTTGCTGTTATTCCTGATTCAGATTGGTGATTCTAGCTTCTTCCCCCTCCCCCCATAACCTGGGAAGTTCATCACATCTACACAGTAATTCAGACACCAGATGCAATTACATCCTTGAGACAGATGAACATTATTGCATTTAAAATGAAAAATAACAAAATGTGATAGAGCGTGTCCATATTGCCTTTTCAGGTGAATTGCACTTTCCCCCTTGCCCTGCATTTTACATTCATTTTAAATATTGCATTAAATATTTGCATAGCCATACTATGTATAATCTTTAGAAGTAGAGATTCTCCAGAAGCTAGTGTGGCATAGTGGTTAGAATTTTGGAGTAGGCCCAAGGAGACCCGGATTCAAAATACCTGCTTGCCATGAAACATCCTGAGTAACATATGAACTAGTCTTTCCCTCTCAGAATAATGTATCTCACAGGGTTGTTGTGAAGATGAATGGAGGACAGAAGAATCATCTATACTTTCTTGGAGGAAAATTGGGATTACAATGAAATAAATTAATAGCACATAAAACAATTTCAGTCACATACATATACTGTATTAAGCTGCAATCTTTCAATTGATTACTCTGAATGTATGCCATCTTTTCCTCCAAGAATATCATGCTTTTAAAAGCAAGTCTTTTAATTGTTTGTCCTCACAACCAAACAAAAGGTCAGGGACAGGGACCATGGCTCAGTGGTGGAACACATGCTCTGATACAGTTCTCAGGTTCAATCTCTGGCATCATCAGCTAAAGGATCTCAGATAGCCAGGACTGCTAAGATAGACCTTTCTGTGCCTAAAACCCTGGAAAACTGCTACCATTCAGACTAGATCAGGGGTGTCAAACATGCGGCTCGAGGGCCAGATCAGCCCCCCGGAGGGCTTCTATCAGGCCCGCACTGGAACTGGCCATCTCCTGCTTCCAGTTCTTTTTCTGCTGCTGCATCATAGCTTGCTCGCCAGACTCTCTCAGTTGCTCAGCCATTTCATGTTTTCCCCTGGGTCCTAGACTCAGATCTCTGAGCTTTAGATTTCTGTGGTGAATGTCAATAAATCAAAAGTAGGTTTGCAGCTTACAGGTACACACTTGAACAGCATACTCAAGACCAGGGGTGGGCAATTGTTTTGGCTTGGGGGCCACTTTGTCGGAGCGGAGGTTAGTGGAGGGCCGCACCTTTTAAAATGATTGCATTCATTAGTTAACTTTGCATTTCAGAAAAGGTATAAATTGTATCATAAAAATCAATAAATATAAATTAAATAAAATAGTGGTAGTTTTATTCAATTTATTTATTGTGCTAATTTCATATCATCTATAGCTGCAAGCACATTTAATTTTAGAATCAGTTTAGTGAGACAAATGTACCCTATCACACTTTTCTACAATTTTTTTGAAATCAGGAGTGAGATTGCTTGTTGAGGAACCACGTGACCGACTGTCTTGGCGGGCCGCAAAAAAATCTGTGGTGGGCCGCATGTGGTCCGCGGGCCGCAATTTGCCCACCCCTGCTCAATACTGCAGCAGCACAGACATTTTGATGCAATAATTCGGAGCAAGAGTTGTCAGTTATCAGAGACTGTTAAATAGACAAAATATTTCAAGATTGCTAGTGTTTTAAGCATGTTTTTATTTTAAGTAAAAAAAATCTTTGTGTTTGTGTCCTTTATAAAGTTTATATCTCCACTACCTGGCATTACATTTTATGACACACATGGTCCGGCCCAACAAGGTCTCATGTCAGATCCGGTCCTCATAACAAATGAATTCAACACCCCTGGACTAGATGATACAGAGCTTGGTGGACCAAGCTAGATGGCAATTCTTATTTATTTATCTATTTAGAATACTCACATTTCACTTCTCCAGAGATCTGCTCACAAAGAAAAAATAGTATGATCAATATATCTATTTCTCATCATGGCCAAATCTGTTGATACTTAAATCCATTGACTGGAGCCAGGGCTATTTTTGGGCAGGAATGCACAGGAACGGAGTTTCAGCTTGCTCCTGAGGTGGCCACACCTACAACCAAAACCTCTGGCATGCATGGCTACAGAGCATGCTGCCTACCCACGTTACACACAAGAGGGAAAGGCGGAATGTTAAAATGCCGCCTTTCCCTCTGGGGAAGCCCTTCTAATTTCCTTGTCAGTTTTACTCCCTGCCATTCTGCTGAGAGTGAAATTGACAAGGAAAAGCCTCTCTTTGCCCTCCCTTCTCTAACTGATATGTCCCAGCTGGAAAAGGGCAGGCAGGGAACCCAGGCACCTTGAAAATGCCTTTCTTTCCCTCCCCGCCCTTTTCCTGGCCATCTGGTGGGGGGTAGACTAGAATGGCAATGATGAAGTGGGCAAGCTTCCATGCCTGCTCTGTGCTTTCCCACCCCCCTGCCTAATATGCTAATAAGCTGTGCTGTCAGGGGTGTGCCCTAATACGCTAATGAGTTTCTGCTGTTGGGTGTGGCCTATTATGCTAATGAGTTCCTTCTGGGCTTTTTCTACAAAAAAAGCCCTGACTGGAGCCATGAACAGACAAAGCTGAAAAAGCCCCAAGTTTGCAGAAAAACCTGAAATCTGAAAAAGTACATGGGGGGGGGGGGTTCCAACCTTCCCAAAAGAATAGAAGCAGTGTCTGTAGCCTTAAGAAACTCAGTTGCCATTATGGCCATTGCTAGGCAACCATGACAGTACTACTGGTCTTCCAACCCTGGTTTCTTTCAGTAAAAGATTGGGGGAGGTGGCAGGGCCCTTTCCAGGGCTGTTTTGGCCTTTGAAGGAGGACTTATGGGACCAGGCCTGGCAGCAACCAACTAGCTTTGCAGCCAGCACCATGCCAGTGGGAAGGAAGAAAGTAAAGCTAATGACAGATTGGGCCCCCTAAATGTTAGTTGGCTGGTGGGCAGGAAGGAAAAAAGGAAAGAGGAAAAGGTACAGGGGCTTTCAGGGTAGAAAAATAGGAAATAGTGGGGGAGGAAAAATGAAATGTCTCCTGCAAGTCCTCGTGGTTCCCCTGCTTGTAAAATCATAAAAACACCATTAGAATTATCAGCATTGAAACACCATAGAACAAGTCAGAGGCATAAAAACAGTACAAAACAACATTCAGCAGCCTAAAATAGCATCCCTAAAATGAGTCCTTGATCTAGAAGCAGACCACCTGTTCAGTGTCACTGTTCTCAGTTGACTTGCCCAGCATTGTTAAGCGGGGCTAACCTTCATGCTTTCTCTGCCATTGGACTAAATTGGTTCTATCATGTTGATTATAACAATAATAATGCACTTTTGCATTGGTTATTCATAGTAATGTTTAACATGCCATTTTTCTTTGTGTAAATGATCCTCAGAACTTTTAAAACCAAAAAATGTCCAATAATTTTATAAATACTAATGACCTGTAGGTAAGAGAGGAGTTTCTCTGTAAATAAATTTGATAAAATGCATGCTGCTTTTATAATAATTTAACACACACACACACACACACCAATGCATTTTAAAGTTAGTCACTTTGGAATGAAAACTAACAAAGATGTGCAATTCAGTCTCAGAAATATTCAAACATCACCAAATAATCTCATATTCTTCTGAATATTGCCGAATCTGACTTTTGTAATTCTGGAAATTCTAAACAGTTCTGGATATTCAGAATCCCATTGGCTCCTACAGAAAGCGGCCTGGACTATCTGGCAAAAAGAAGTTAAATGTATTCTCCAGACAGCATGGCTCCAAAGGTGAATGGGGGGGGGGCAGGGAAGGGGCAGTTGCCAAACTCGTCTCCTGGTCACCGTAGTTTTGTCAATGGTGGAGGTGAGTGGGTAAGAGCAAAGTCTGTGAGAGCTGTCTGTTTCCACTGGTGAAAACCCAAAGCAGCAGAGATGGAAAAAACACTTTCAAACTGGTTCTGTCCTCTGTTGCACTGTACGATTCCCATTCGTGTAGTTCAAGGTTCTGAATGTCCAGATTGCAATTATTGCCCAGTACCTAAAAAGGGCCCTGTGGCAATTGTGGCTGTTGCTGTACACTCAGCCCATCTCTTCAGCTCTTTGCAGTTGGCACAAACATTGGGAAAAAATCAGGGGATTCTTTTTAAAAGGGTCTTGCCTTGATTTTAATGGGGAGATGCTGTTTCCTACTAATTCAAATGGCATTCTGAATATTCAGAAAATCTGAATTTTATAAATTCCAAATCCAAAGAGTCATAGTTCCAAATTCTGAATTTTGAATTCTGAATCTAAATTTTGGTGCTGGGGCACATCTCTACAGACTAGTATTATATTAGTGTAAAGCCAAATATTAACAAATCGTTCTCCTCTAGTTGATTTTCCCTTGATGAGTTCTGAAATCCGTTTTTTTCTCAGTTTTCTTTCACTTCTATATGGAACATGCTTGTCATTCAAATGAACAGATTTCCTACACCTTTGCTTAAACAGGTTCGATTTATTGGTTTGAGATGTAAGAAATAAGACACCAAAACTTTGGTTATTTTTATTCTAAACAATAAAGACTAACATCAGTTTTGACAACAAACAAAACCAGTTTCTGTTCTATCAGTTATGTTTAAAAGATTCCAGTTTCTAACCAAACATAACTTGTGGTTATTCTGTCAGATATTTATATAGCCACTGGGGCGCCATAGTTATTCGCCGCATACATCATTGTATTTTTAAAATGTACTTAATGAACATTTTTTTCTCTTCTGGTAACTACTTCATTGCCTTAAATGAATGCATTCCATTAGAATTTGTAACAAATGAGTACTTTGTGTTTGCATTAATGCCAAACACGTTTAACAAATTTTTAACAAGGAACACTGGCAAGAAGCCAAACTCCTAGAGGGACACTGAAGGAATGCTATAAATTTAAACTGGATTTTACCTTTTCACTTAACTCAGCAAGTGTCTTAGGTGTCTTTGGTATCTTGGTATTTTCTCTTTTTCTGTTTCAGGTTAGCTCAAATTTTATACTTTTAGAAATTCTTTCTCGTGATTAGTTCTACCAGCTTGATATTTTAAACATATAGGTAATTTGAAAAGGAGACAACTGATTATTGAATTGTACATTTTGTTTGTTTCTTTGGTTCTAATTAGTATGCTTCCAAAGCTTATGGTTGTCAGAAAGCTGCCGTACCAATAGAAAAGCTTAGGTTGCAGGGGCAATGGTATTCTAATAATGTAGAATAGGTAATATTAAATCAGGAGTGGCCAAACTTGCTCAACGTAAGAGCCACATAGAATAAACGTCAGATGTTTGAGAGCTGCAAGACACAAACAAATATTACACACATTTTTATTTTAAAATATGCAAATTTGATTTTTATTAACATTAAACGAGACTGCCAGAAATAAAGACCAAAGGGGTAAAAACAGATATTGATAATGATATTTATTTGACCAATGGTATTTATTTGTTTGCTAAAGATATTTATTTGTCAGAGAGAGAGCGGGGGGGGGGTGAAAAGAAAGAAGGACAGAGGTGGAAAGAAAGAGAGAGAGAGAAACAAAGAAAGCAAATAGGAGGGAGGGAGGGAGGGAGGAAGGAATAGGGTTGCCAGCCTCCAGGTGGGGCCTGGGGATCTCCTGCTTTTACAACTGATCTCCAGCTGACGGAGATCATCTCCCCTGGAGTAAATGGCTGCTTTGAAGGGTGGACTCTGAAGGGTTGTACCATGCTGAGGCCCCTCCACTCCCCAAACCCTGCCCTCTCCTGGACCCACCCCCAAAGTCTCCAGATATTTTCCAACCCAGACTTGGCAACCTAAGGAAGGAAGGAAGAGAGAGAGAGAGAGAGAGCATGGGTTTCCTTCACTTCCCCAGCCGCCCTGCCAGGAGCTGCACAATATGTGTGAAAGAGCCACATGTAGCTCCCGAGCTGCAGTTTGGCCACCCCGTATTAAACCATTGGTTGGCTTTAGAAAAATTACAGTTAACTGTCTCTACTTTATGCTGACCACCCCCCACAACCAAAAACCTGTCCTTCTTTGTGGGTTTTGTGTTCACAGCTGGACTGCAAGATTCTAAGGTTCAATAGTAAATGCAATTATAACTGGCTTGGGGCAGAGTGATCATTATATTTTCGGCTGAATTGGTGGGACTTTGGAGCTCAGTCACATCGGTAGGACTGTGATAAAATATCCATAGGAATCAGAGTTGCTATTATGTGCAGAGTTGCCAAACTCCAGGTAGGGTCTGGAGATCCCCTGGAATCACAACTGATCTCCAGACAACAGATATCAGTTCCCATGAAGAAAATAACTGGTTTGGAGGGTGGACTGCAAACCTTGCCCTCCCTAGCCTCCACCTCCAAATCTCCAGGAATTTTCTGACCCAAAGTTGGCAATCCTAATTATGTGAGAAACTAATCATTTGATTGCCGCATAGGATTTTCATAGCAGAGGCAACTTTCAAGACATTCCCACAACAGTGGGAAAGTTATTAATAGAATGGGAATGGAACTGTATTTCAGGCATGTGGTGCATGACCTGTAGTAGTCTGCTGTGATACTGAGACCCAATGATCTTCAAAAAAGGTAAAGATGGGAACTGAATTTGGGGTTACTGATGGGGAACTGAGGGGGGCAGCAGATCTCCACAAGTCACAGCACTATGTAGGAATGGTGAGGAGTGGCCTGTTATTCCAAGGCCTAATATGAGAAGATCTGATGTAGTGAATAGGGATGCCACAAATTTCACACTGTATGCATTCAGCAGTCAAACTCAGTGTGTTAGACTGCGATGACTGCTGGGTCTGTTTGGCTCCAGATGATTCTAATACCTGCCAAACAGCTTTGCACTTAGGGTTTCTAATCTCCAGGTAAGGTCTGGAGTCCTCCCAGATTTACAACTGATCTCCAGGTGACAGAGATCAGTTCCCTTGGAAGAAATAACAACTTTGGAGGGTGGACTCTACGGCATCACAACATTGCAGTCCAGTGGCACGGAGAAGGCACAGAGAGAAAAGAGGGAACAGAGAACACACACAAAATCAGGTTGAGTAAAACAGGCTACAGCTTTTTTGGTTAAAACTGATGGAGTATTAGCATGGCATAGGGCATAGATCAAGGCATCATACAAGGCATCAAGGCATCCGCCTGTTGGCCAGTGGAAACACATCCCCAGCCCTTGTGTTGGGGGTAAACCTGGAGTGGCAAGCCAGTAGACTCACGTGGGTGCAAACCTTTATGTGATTCCCTTTCCACCTGGGAGTGGAACCAGGCACCAGCCCCTAAGCTGGGCATGATGCTATGGGGCTCTGCCTCCAGGGCCCCTTAAGGGGGTTCCTCACCAGAGAAAGATGGGCATGCAAGCGCAGCCTCCCCCCAAATGGATCCAGCCCAATGCCTAAAACCACCATAAAGCTGTGAAAAGAAATGAATGCCAAAGCCAAACTGTGCAAAAACCACATGTAACCAAGAGAGGGCAGGAGGGAACATTGGAGAGCAGGCTGCAGCCTCGCACGCACACACACATCAGGTTTCTGGCTGTGGTGGCACAACTCCTGCCTTCCACCGGGCCCAGATGACACTGCCTCCTTCCCAACTCTCCGCCTCACTCCATGGCCACAAAGCGAACCCAGGTAAGTCCAGGCCTGTCATTTGCTGAGCTCCTTCTGCAGGCACTTCCCAGGGATTTTCTAAGCTAGACTTGACAACTCTGTGCTCTGGGTTTTTGCAAAATGTATGAAAATACCATTAACATGGCTAACTTAACATTGCTGACTTAGATGAACACCAAACAACAGGATTTTTTTTAAAAAATAGTATTTATTTATGACTTATTAATATGATTTGTGACTGATACTTTTAAACAATTTCCTGGTGAGCAGAACAGAAAAGGGGAAGTAGAATTCCATCAGACTGGGTAAGAACACGTGTGCAAACAGCCAATGGTGCTCTACAGTACTCTACTGAAATCAAAGAGTAGATGAAGTAAACTGCTGAACAGCCACAAATAGGTTGATGAACAGCTCACTGAAAAATCAGCTTCTTGTCTGTGACTGGGGAACAGGACGTGAGGCAAACAGGCAAGTGTTCTGGCATTCCCAGTTGAATGTGGAGGTACATTTTAGGGTTTTTTTCCTTTTTTAAAACATATTTTTATTGGGTTTTTTTCAAAATCTAACAATTAATTACAACTACAAAAGAAAAAACTAACCTAACCTAAAGTATACAAGGATCGGATTAGCTAAATAAAGTTTCATAGTTAAATGTTTCCCATAGTAATACAAAACAGATATTGTCTGATTATTATCATAGCTTGATAATATGTTGACACATCAGTACTTCAATCAAATAATAAAAACAGTATATAAGTAGTCAAGTCAAGTTTATTATAACAGTCATAGACCAGATAGAAATAGTTTTACACATGAATTGCATAAAAACTTTTGTGGCTAATAAAACATTTTCTATATAACACGTACAGGTTAAATGGAACAGGAGCACAACTAATAGCAACATTTCACTTATGGGGCATCCAGTCCTGATGGCATTGTAAGAGACTTGTAAAATGAGAATAAAAATTGTATTCTCCCTGCGCCTAAAAGTAATAGAGGCTTAAAAGAGCAATCAAACGACAATAAAAGAAGGTTAAAACAGGAATAAAATGCATTTAAAAATTTACAAAAGGCAAACGGTAAAATGCATTTTAGATTCTTAAGAGACAGGCAGTTAACAATTAGGTGATTTGACTTCCTCTATTATAAATTTTCTAGTTCTTAGAGCTAGCCATCCGTATCTAGCCACTAAAAGTGTTACCTCTGGATATCTGTCTGCCAGGAGATTTTTCATAATATGGACTCTTTGCCTGCTACTAAGAGGTAAAGATTTAGAGAATGGAAGTGAGTTCCGGAGATTATCATATGCCTTACAATCGAAAATGATATGTTCTAAATTTTCAATACCATTATTACAGCAGGGACAAATGCGTTCCTCAAATGGGATTTTCTTATACTTTCCCTCTGTAACTGCTAGAGGAAGGGCATCCCAACGCATCAGAGTAAACGTTCTCCTATATTCATTGTTTGACGATTGGTGGAGATAAGCCATAGGACTAATTCTGTTAGAAGGGTCCAGAAGTCTATTCCATTTCTCCACTCTGCCAATATCGTTCTGCCTATCAATATCTATAATCCTCTGTTTTGTCAATTCTCTAGCTTTATCATATGCAAGAGAGCATAGATATTGTTTTGTGAGGCCAAAGTGAGGGAGTTTTTCTTCTATGGCCTTAAGCCAGGGAGGTATAAAGGCGTCTTGCAAAATTAAACATGTGAGCCCTTTGGATAGAAAAACTAATTTCAGCCAATAATGAATCACCATGATCCATAACCTTGCCTCCACAGTGATCATTCCAGTTTCAATTCGAATAAGTGCATTTGGAATGCCATTCGGTACCTGTAGGACGGATCTCAAAAATTTTGATTGCACTGTGTCCAGTTTCTTGTATTTAGATGTAATGTTGATGGGAGCACCAAAGGTAAGTTGACTAAGGGATTTGGCCTTAAATAGTCTAAGGGCCGCTACAAGACATTTGCCCCCTTTATGCCAGTAAAATGTTTGTATTGTTCCCGAACTCCTTTTGGCGTTTGTGGCAATAGAATTTATATTTACAGTTCTTGAACCATTCGCCTGAAAATTAACACCCAGATACTTAAAGCAGGTAACTTGTTCAATGGGAACAGAGTTTAAGTGCCAAAGGAAAGTTTTGGAGGATCTTTTAGTAAAGGCCATTACTTTAGTTTTTGAATAATTAACCTCTAGTTTGTTATTCTGGCAATACTGGGCAAAAGAACTCATGGCTCTCCTAAGACCTATGGGTGTCCTAGCAAGTAGGATGGCGTCGTCTGCATATAGGAGCACCCCAATGTGTCTGTTGCCTAGCTTTGGGGGATGAAACTCAGGCCTGTTTAAGTAGGCTATCACATCGTTGATATAAAAGTTAAAGAGAAGTGGGGCCAATAGGCATCCCTGTTTAACTCCTTTCTCAACTCTAATAAGATTTGTCAAGTGACCTTGGGGAGAGTACCTAACCCTTATAAATGTGTTGTTATAAAGAGCCTGAATAAGAAATAGTAACCTTCTGTCGATAGTTGAGGCTCTTAGTTTCTCCCATAAAATGATTCTGGAGACTGAGTCAAAAGCCGACTTCAAGTCCAAAAAGGCAACAAGAAGAGACACCTTTGAGTTGGATGAATATTTGGCAACGAGATGATCCAATATCATACACTGGTCTAAAGTGGCACGCCCCTCTCTAAAGCCAGCCTGCTCTTCTGCCAGACAGGAGTCGTTTTCCAGCCAGTCCCTGAATTTCCATAAGAGGTGCCTCGCATAAAGTTTACTGACTACGCTTAGCAGGCTAATTGGCCTGTAATTGTTTGGATCTTCTTTATTACCTTTTTTATAAAATGGGCTAATAACTGCTACTTTCCAGTCCTCAGGGATTCTCCCTGTTTGGTCAATTAGTGTAAACAGGGATGCCAAAACTGGCACCCACCATTCTGCATTCTTTTTAATCAACTCGGGGGGAATTAAATCGAGACCTGGTGCTTTACCAGACTTCAGGGTGTTGATAAGCTGTTTCACCTCTGAGTGATTAACTGAAGGCCAATTCGGAAGATTATCAATTTCTCTAGGATTGGAAGATCTTGTGATTATCTCTTTATACAAGTTCCCAAAGTGGGTCTCCCAGATTCCAGGAGAGATAATATTACCCGAAATATTTGCTGGCTTGTCTGAAAGGCCAGAGACCAGTCTCCAAAACCATGCTGAGTTCTTTTCCTTAACTGCCTTATTAAGTTCCTCCCAGGACCATCTAATGTCTTCCTCTTTCTTCTTTTTGATAAGAGCCTTGTACTGGGCTTTTAAGTGTTTTAAGGTTGATAGAGATACAGCCTCTGGATTGTGTCTGTATCTTGCATAGTTTGCACTAAGAAGTTTCTTTGAATTTCTACATTCTTTGTCAAACCATGGTTTATTAAAATCTGGCCTGGACCTTGGGTGCTCTGAGTTGGAGCCCTTCAGACCTTTTTGTAACTCCCTCAAAATTTGTTCATAGTTCTCCAGGCAGGGCTCTATCTTGTCTGCTTTTACTAGACTCTGGGAGATAGTGTTAAGCAGCTCAGAGTGGAGCGTCTCAGACAGGGCTCTTTCCACAGAATCTTTCCATTTGGGACGGTTGTGTATAATGCTTTCAGAGGACCCTGGACTGAGACAGTGGGATTTCACTGAGTACAAGTCTACCTTTCGCAAATCTATTTTTACTACAAGGGGCAGGTGATCACTTTCACAGAAAGGGGCAACTTCAAAATCCTTTATATATTGGACTACCTCTTCTGAAACCATGATATAATCTATAACGCTCATTCTGTCCCCAGACCAGAATGTAAACTCTGCAGGGTGGTCACTTGGGAAGGACCCATTCAATATAAAAAGATTAATTCTGTTTATTACCTGACTTAACATACGGCCTGCATAGTTGACTGTTGTGTCTTTTGAACACCTATTTAGAGGTAGAACTGTACTTTGGGCCCTTGAAGAGCAATAATTGCTTTTGTCATATAGACTGAAATCATCAGCTCCAATCCTTGCATTGAAGTCGCCGCCCATGATAATGTAAGCCATGGGATAGGCTACCCTCAGGTCTTGTAAATAGGATTCCAACCCAAGTATAGTTACCAGTATTTGTTCGTTGACCCCACCAGGTGGAAGATATACATTTACAATTAAACAAAATAAATCCTGGCACTTAATTAATAAGGCTTGTGCAAAGTGTTCATATTTAGGAAGTACCACTACTGTTATATCCAACAAGGAGGAAATCAAAATACATAGCCCTCCTTTGGCTCTGCCATGCACTGAGGCTTCTGCGGGTAAAACAAATGTCTTGTAACCATTTAATGACAGATCCTCTGTGCACCATGTTTCCTGCCCTAAAATTATATCAAATTTACGCAAAAATTCCATTGCACTAACCTCCCTCCTTCTACAGTGCCACCCTCTTAGGTTCCATGACAAAAATGATAGAACCTGTTTTTTATGGGGCGTACTGTAAGCCTTTTGCTTAATACCCTTTTGTAGTCATCCTAGTGATGAAATGGTGTTCAAGTCTCCTTCTGCATCTAGGAAAGCACAACCATTCTTCTCCCCCTTCTGGCGTGAGCAAGGATGAACCTTAGTATTTCGGGTATTGGTGGACACTGATGAGTCATAAGATCCTCTGAAGTTAGGCTCTGGATGATTTCTGAATTCTTTCCCTTCAGAGCCAATATTCTTACCATCTGTTGCTATTGGAGTTGGTATTGGCTCAGCTGGTCCATTCTTTGTTATAGAGTTCTCTTCAGCAGGCAGAAAGAGATTGGCTACCGGGTCCCAAGTCTCTTGGTGAGTCTTTGTTCTCATTAGTCTCATTCTTAGGTTCTCCAGTCTGTCTGTGATCCTTGCCTGTTCCTCCTGAGAGAGGCCTTCAAATGAGTGTAGAAGGTCAGTATCCAGTGAGTTGTCGAGTATGGAGCTCTCTGCTAATTTTGATGAGCAGGTTGAAATCTCATCCACTGTAATCATCTCAGTTACCTCGTCCAAGATAGTTGGGTCTTGTTGATCCGTGTCCATCTGCTCATCTGGAAGCTTCACAACCTCCTTCTTTGCTGCCGGCAACTGCCGCTTAGGAATAAGGGGAGTGACTGCAGTGTTACTAAAGACCCTTGAAGGCCAAATTCCCTTCAGGTTTAAACTAGTTTTTTGTTCTAACATCATAGAAAGAAATATGGGACTGCTGAAGGAGAGCATGACTCTTTGGCCTAGGTTGGTGGAGTTTAATACGTCCACCGAGATAAGATCCAGGTGATGTCCTGTGCCTTTAAGAACATACCTTAAGTGCCTGGTAACTGAGTGTTTTGTGTCCCAGCACAATAGTTGACCTTTATAAGGCTGGATTGTGAGGCAGACTTTATGTGTTTGTAGGACTAGACAGTATAGAGTCCTGGGATTCAAAAACTTCTTTTCTGGCCGCTTCACCTGTAATTGGGGGCAATTACTATCAGTGCAAGGAGTGTCCTGATATCTAGGTTTTTTATCGTCCAAAACTGGTTCAACGGTTGCTCCTGCACTGAGTTTTCTCTCTTCAAACAGTCCTGCAATCTTTTGAGTCAGTTTGTCAATGGCTTTCTCAATCTTTTCCACTGATTTAAAAATACAGGCTACTGTTAAGGCAGTAAGTTCTGGGTAGTTATTTGTGGTAATAGTAACAGCACTAGTCTCCTCCTCCCATGATACGGCTTCCACTCCACCTGTAGTATCTTCTATTCCATCATATTCAGCTTCGTTAGCAGTTTCAGCCAAAGGGGAGTAACGGTTTGAGAGTGGAATATTAAATAGATCCCTCTTGTTAGATGAAAAGTACTCCCCTATCTTTGTTTGTTTCTGGGCAGGTTGCAAATTTAAGTCCTCTGGTTCACGGGGCTGTTTCCCACCACCCATAGTTAAGGCAGAGGGAGCTTTATTTATTGTCTGTTGCTTCCCTTGTTGCTGTCTTAGCTTATCAGCAATAAGTCAATTAGGCAGAGTTCCACAAAGGAAAGCCTTTAGGCTCAAAGGAGGGAAAGGGAGACTATACGGCAAAGTTAAAAGAAAAGAGAATAAACTTGCAGGCACCTGTGCTCTCGTTAATGCTCCTGTCTCGCTGCCGCCATCTTCGAGTATATAAGTAAATGTTGCTAGGGCCTCATATTTTCTAGATCTTCTCATTTTTTTCCTCTTCTGCCTCCCTTGGGCATAGTCTCTTGGACCCTGGATTGTTTAGGGGCGGCTGCCCCTATCTCAGAGATAGGTTCTTCGCTTGTCTCACTGTAACTTGTTGATTCCAGACTCCCAGTATCATGCTCACTGGTCTCTCCTTCTTTCTCCTCCGTTGTCTTGGTTTCCTTCTTTGGATTTTGTTGTAAATCCAAGAAAACCTTCACTTTAAGAAGAGAGTCAATCTTTTCTTTCTTATCTTTGTATTTAAACATTAGGCCTTCAGAAAATATCCACTTGTAAGAAACTGATTTTTTTTTTGCAGGAATACAGTTAAGTTTTTATAGGGTCTTTTAAGACTGTAACATTTTTGTCCATGATTTTCAAGACAGACCAATTTGTGGCCTTGAGTACCACATCTCTTGTTGTTCTTTTGGAGACTCTAACTACTATCTCCCCAGGCAGATTTTTTTAATGTATTCAGGATATACCCTATAGGTCATATCCATATCATTTTCCAAAAAATCTGCTTTTAAATCCATCATAGGAGACAATGCTTGACTCAGAAGCTCTTTAAGATCCTCACTTTTCTGTTCAGGTACACCTTGAAATCTCAGGGCATAAGCTGATTTTTCCATTTGAAGTCTTAAGAGTTGATCTTTTTCAGAATTCCTTTCTTTTTCCACGTCTTGCAGTCTTTGATCCATGTTTTTAGTCTTAATGACAATTTTCTTTACATCTTTGGCAATCTGTTCCAATTGTATATTGGTATGCTTAAATTGCTATTGTACTGCATCCAATTTTTAATTCATGTTAGTCATTTGTTCCATCAGAGGGCACAATGCTGCTGCCAACATGTTAGAGAAGTCTAGAGCAGAATCTGGTCTTGTGACCGGAAGCGCTGTTCTTGTAGTTTTTGGTGATTGTTTTGATCTCATTGCCATTATCTCAGTCTGACTCGTGTTTACATTCCAGGAAAACTTTTAAAACACCAAGGGAAGTCCGTGGACAGAAAGTATGCTTTTTATTTGATCGAGGTAAGAAAGCGTTCTGTGCCCAGTTCTGAAATACTTTGGCTACCAAATGAGAAGGGAGCACTCACTGGTGGCCTGTTTTCTTAGTTCACTTGTTTTCAACTGGTGGGGGGGTGTTTGAGTTCCCTCCCCCTCCTGCGCTGTAAATAGGGCTTTGGGCAAAAGGTTATTTTCAGCCAGCCAGCATTAACTCACTGTTTTTTTATGATGTGTAAATTGCTTTATGGGGGTCATTTAGACGCTTGACTCCTTGCTCACTGTTCCGGGTGCCGTTTCTATGTTCCATTGATGGATCAGCCCTGGCAGGACCATCGGGACATAGGAAGCCTCAATCCGTTGGCAATCTGCCTCTGGAGTGGCTACCTCCACGCCCCCTGGCTAGGAGTCCCCTACAAAGACTCCAGGGGTGTCCAGATCAATTGTATCCCCTCCCAGCTGGGGCTTTACGGGCTAACTCTCTCAGAGCTGTGAGGAGTCACACCCGCCATCGAAACTGCCAAACTGGAACAGGACTTGCCAAACCGGAACAGGGCAGTTTTTTCTCTGAACAATCAAAATGCCAGCTATCATTTTTTAAAAATTCAGTCCACTTTATAATTGTGATGACTTCCCACATCCAGACACCAAGTACATCATTCAGATTGGTGTTGTTGTTTAGTCGCACAGTCGAGTCCGACTCTTCATGACCCCATGGACCACATCACACCAGGCCCTCCTGTCTTCCTTCGTGCTCTGTAGTTTGCTTAATTTCATGTTTGTTGCATCAATAGCACTGTCTAACCATCTTATCCTTTGCTGTCCCCTTCTTCCTTTACCTTCAGTTGTTCCCAGCATCAGGGTCTTCTCCAGTGAGTGCTCCCTTCTCATTTGGTGGCCAAAGTATTTCAGCTTCAGCTTCAGTATCTGGCCTTCCAGGGAACAATCAGGGTTGATTTCTTTTAGGACTAACTGATTTGATCTCCTTGCAGTCCAAGGGACTCTCATGATTACAGTTGATTACAGCCGAAGGAGTGAGGGACTTTCAGGCCCATAGTGAAATTACATGAAGGATAAAGTATAGGCTTAGAAAAGCACACCCAGATGGTTTATGCCATGTAACACTTAAGAATAAAGTATATTAATCTCATTAAATATGAGTGTAAAATATGTAGAAGAATAGAAATTAGTAGAGATTTTTAAACTGTAAATTCTCTGCTTGTAAGTATATAGTGCCTGAGAAAGCAGAAATTCACATAAGCATCTCAGGTAGTTTCTGAATGTGTGTTTGTGTATGACACAAACAATATTTGTGTCCCAGCAGCAAGAATCTCCCAACAAATCATTTTTGTATGGGTCAATTATATTATTATTACTCTCCGGTTAGAGAAAGAAAGTAGCAGGATACAAGGAGCTGGTGTTCACCCACCTGATCAGTAATAGCTTATCTTTGTGACCATATTTCCATAGACATTTCCACCATTATTGGTGGGCATCTTGCTACTTCTCATTGATGGATTCTATAATGTAACTGGATATTAGCAGACCTCTTAAGAAAGTTATTTGTGGTTCCAATACTTTGCTTCTACTTGGATTAGTATGTTCCCTTGTATTAGATTCCTTATACCAGAGAAAATATATTGTGTAATTACACTGATTTTATAGTGTAAGCACAATAATGAATAAAGTAACCATTAAAGAAAGCTGAGAGCAAATGCAGGAAACATGTTTAAAGATATTAAGACATAGTGATGGTGAAATGACCCAGGTGGGATTATTGCTAATGGTAGATTTATAGTCCCAAAATTTGGTTGTATACTAATTTTCTAGTAATAAAACAACTGTTCTGTCCCTTCCTTGCCTCCCCTGCTATATCAGTTGTTTGCCTTTTATGTGGGTACCATGTGAAAAAGGTTAGAAGAGTACACTTTAAGATTCAGTGAATGGGTATCTGTTTTTGTGTCCAGGTGCTTGCTGCAAACATTTGTAAAGCATCTGGAACATAATGGACATTAACCCACATGTGAAAAATAGCCTACCTTTTACTACTGTTATTAAGCCGTTTCCCCTTTAACCCTTTTGTGTTTACCCTGTCTCTCAGAGTCTTTCTGCAAATCACTCTGGAGAGAAAAGGGCTGGAACTACAAAGTGTTAATCAGGCAGGTGTCTTTTATTGAAAAGAAAAATACTCTGAAGTTATGAACTAGAGAACCCTTCTGTATCTTCATGCATTAGTTCGTTCAGGAGTTCTGGTAGTACTGAGAGTCCAAAGTTTTCACTAAAGTCATAGAAAGGAGGGATCAGTTTCAGAGCAGGACTTTCATTGTGCTTCTACAAAGAGGGATTTTGCTGACCCCTCAAGCATGTCCATTCACTGCACCCAAGACCCATAACACACATATTGCCTGTATACTGCTACCCAGAATTCCAGTGTCTAAGCCTCTGCAAGAGTACCATAGTCAATGTGCTAATCTGTGTTGTGCCATTCAGGATTATACTTCTTTGCTAAGTGAGGTTCCCATATTTCGAGATGGCTTGCTAAGGCTATGAACTAATCCAGTAAAATGTATATATGTATGTATATTTCTAGACGGGGCTTCGAAGAAGCAATGGCAAATCAATGATTTTCTCATAATTAACATTAACTTCTAGAACATAGTCATCAAGCCCAAGTAGTTATGTATACTTTAATGTTTATGAATTGTTAATATCAGAAATGTGCAAGTTGAGTAACAACAGTTATCTTTTAAATTTGGAAGCTTGTACCCATTTATAACAAACTCCTTTCTTAAATAATAACTTCCTTATGTTACCTTTTACCCCCGTTAAGCACCCTGCCATGCTCACAGTCACAGTAGCTAAAGAGGGACTGTCAGATCCACTTAAACATAAGGGCAATTTTAATCTTTGAAAAAAATCTGCCAATAGGAATCTTGTGTGGGCAGAAAGGGGTGGATCATGTGGGTAGACCTTTGAGTATTCCCACTGTTGAGAAGCATCAACTGCCACTGATTTTAATTTCATCAGAGATTTTCCTATCATAAAAACAAGTTCTCATATTTAATGGAAGCTTTCATGTCACAACTGATATATATTCTTGCCTGTGGGAAACCAGTGCCTCAGTTGAGGCTATATATGGCCCAACTGTGACTATGAGCCTAACGTTATTCCTTCTTTTTCTCTGGGCAGCTTCTCATACTTCTGCTTGTGCACTGAACTACAAAGAGGGGTGTTACTATCTTGTATACAGATGCACCCATGGAATGTGACTTCAAGTCACTTGCAAGGAAACATGTTCCGTTGACAGCAATGTAATTTATTTGCAGGTAGTTTGGGGTGACCGGTGTTGTGTGTTTTAGCATGCAGTTCAGCATAGTGAACTAAAATGAAATAAAAATATAAAACACACTCAACTGTAGTAGGTCAGTGTTACCAGGTCCCCCTGGCCTCCAGTGGGGGATGGAGGGGGGTAGAGTTGCCAGATCTGGATTGGAAAACTCCTGGAGATTTGGGGATGGAGCCGGGGGAGAACAGAGGCCTCGGTGGGGTACAATGCCACAGAGTCCACCTTTCAAAGCATCCATTTTCTCCAGGGGAACTGATCTCAGTGGTCTGGAGAGGAGCTGTAATTCCAGGGGGTCCCCAGCTCCCACCTAAAGGCTGGCATCCCTAGCTCAGGTGACAGAAAGCAGTTGTTCTTTTGATTTTTAACACTGAGAGAACCATTCTTCATTTTTTCCTTGTCTATTCTTTCATTGCCGAAAAGTGTGAGATATCTTGATAAATGGATTGCTTGGATGAATTGGGAAAGGAAAATTTATTCAAGAATTTTGTTACTGCTGTACAAACCATAAAGAAACAGCAAAGGAACATTGCTTATCCTTGCTGTTCTTTAATTTGAGGGGAATTCTTGTTTAACAACCTCAATGAGTGAGAATTGCTAATTCAGCTTGCATGGTTTGAAGATCAATGGGAGATTGTACTCTAGTTTTGTTCAGCCTGGTAAAGGGAAAGGGACATAGATTGTTCTATACAGGAGTCCTTTCGTAGAAAAAGAGGTGCAGGAGCTCATTAGCATAACTCATTAGCATATGCCACATCCCCTGACATCACCGGAAGTGTGTCAGAAAGGGAATGTCAGTTTCAGCCCCATTATACCCTATGGGCCATTGAAATCAATGGTAAAAACTCATAGGGTATATGAGGGGCTGGAGGAAAGGGGGTTTGAGGGAGAGGCTCCAAACTTGCAGGGTAGCTGCTGGGGCCTCTCCCCCAAATACCCACCATGTTTCAAGAAGATTGGACCACGGAGTCCAATTTTATGGGCTCCAAAACAGGTTGCCCCATCCCCTCCATTGTTCTCTATGGTGGGAAAAAACATTACTTTTTTCCCACCATAAAGAACAATGGAGAGAATGGGGCAACCTGTTTGGAGGCCCGTAGAATTGGATCCCCTGGTCCAATCTTCTTGAAACTTGGTGGGCATTTGGGGGAGAGGTCCTAGAAGCTACCCTGCAAGTTTCGAGCCTCTCCCTCAAACCCCCTCCCTTACAGCTGCTTTTAAAGTTGCTGCCAAATTTTGGTGGCAATTCAGCAGCGGGCCGAATCAGATCAGAGAATCTGATTCAGCCCGTGGCTGCCCTACTGCCCCTCCTGAGCTGGCGGAGCGGCGCTCTGCCTCGCTCCAGCCCCAAAGGACCCCTGGTTCTATGCACCTTTGACTGTAACATGTGCTTCTTGCTAATTTAGACAGAGTCTTTCTGCATTATCTCTTTGAGTTAATCTCTGTACGCCAACGAATGAGAATTAAGTGCTGTTCACAAAATGCAACTTTGACCTAAAGTTGTTGTTAAAAGTTTGCAAAGATTTTATGTCCCAAGAAATGTAATGTGATTTACTTCAGGAACTCTTTAACTTTCCAGCTCTGTCAAAATCATTTCTTCCTGTGCCAGAGTTTTGAATCAAAATCAAATGAAGTCAATGGGAATCTCTCCATTAATTTCAAAGAGGAATGGATTAAGACCCAATTTTTCAAAGCTGTGGCTGTATCTCACTGCTGCGCCTAATTGTAGTGATAATTTATTCAGTGTAAATAGAAGTGTATTGTGGATAAATAACTCTAATTAAAATGACTCTACTTGTTTTCTTTAAAGAAATTGTGTGCATGTAAGTCAGATACAAATCAGTATTAGTAGCAGTAGTAGTATAATATATTGGGTTTTGCACAGTTTGAATTTTGTCAGGATTAGCTTGATAACAGGGAAATTCAAGACTAAAAGTGTGAGTTTTGGGACATATAGATAATAACTGAAGAGGAGGTATAGTGAGTTATTTGGGACCAGTGGAAAAGACAAAGATGTACCAATATAAAGACTGCAGGCCTTCTGATCTGTGGATTCTTTGTCCTAAATCAGTGCTCTCTGGGATTTTAGTGAATTATAATCATGTAGTTTTAATTCTTTCTAAAGAGCTAGCTGTGTTAGTCTGCTGAAGCCATGTGTCTGGTGCACTGGGCTTTGGCTCATGAAATTTTATGCCACAATAAATTCATTAGTCTTTATGGTGGCCCAAGACTCTGTTATTTTCACTAGTATTTTGAACCCTGAAGGCTAGCTGTATTTTTAAATGACAAGAACTTCTATTTAGTTTCTTTATTATGCAAGCAGATGTGAACTATCCCAAATTATTGTAACGTTTACTTTGGGGGGGAGGGTCATGAGAAAGATACACATAATACACATTCTAACATCAAGCCATGATCTGGCACAGTGTGACTGTGCCTTGAAGGATTCTTAGTCACCTGCACAATCCCTCCTCAGATGCCAGAAGCTGGTTACATATATCCCCCCTCAAACTGCTGTTTGCCATTACCCCCAAACAAGCAAATAGCAAACAATGGCTTCTTGTGAAGGACAAGGTGACTAATTTTGTTTATGGGACACCAGGAAAACAGGGAGGGCAGAGGAGAAATTACAGGAGTAAGCCTGAGATGCCTTTCAGTGTTCTTCACCTTACACCAAACCAAGACTGGTTACCACATCTGAACCAAGGCCGTTTTAGCCAAAACGATCCATTCAAAGGCATGTTCCTCATGAAAAAGAATCATACTCAGCACACTGATATGTCAAATGCCCTATTCATGGACATAATGGAAATACATTTCCCGCCGTGTGAGAATTCTATTAGGTAATTTCATGTATAATGTTTGAACCATGGACTGAGCAAATCTAATGTGTCTTTAGACTGCAAAGGATTTGTTTTATATTTCCCTCCACTATTATGTAAAGTAAAAAGGATTCCAAATATGATTATTTCCAAGGATAGTACTGAAGGAATACACATTACTTATACAACGAAGAAAAAAGTGCTACGACTTGATTCTAGATTTTGGCATAGCTAGTTAGGAGAATACAAATTGTTTTCCCATATGGCACAAGGACCTAACAAGGCTCTATATAATAATTATATTGATTTTAATCCTCTCTTTTAAAAAAAACCCCTCAGATTTCTTGTAAATTAATCTGAAACACTGTTAGACTATGAGTATGTAATATCAACATGGAATGAGTTGGAGCTTTCAAATGGTAAACAAAAGTTCATGGAATGGATCTCTCTTTCTCTTCTTTCTGCAGTTTCTGTGGCTCACCCACAAAAGCCACTCCTATGGGGGACACTTGGGAACAGAACAGGATTAAATGTATGGGGAAAGTAGTTTGAAGGAAAATAGCAGAAATCAACCCTTCCCTTCTTCCATGATCTTTTTCACAGATGATTGGGCAAGAGTGTATCTGTGTGTAAGCAAATAGCAGATTGCCCCTCAAGCTTCATCTTCTTCATACTACATTCATCTCTGTCCCAAAGGTCCTCTGTCCCTCAGGAGCAGCTGGACTTTGCCTTCTCCTTTATTTAGAGAAACTGCCACTGACTCAATGGGACCGAGTTCCCAGTGGGAAATTTTCCAAATAAATAATAAATATTTGGAATCCCAACAAAGACGAGTATAATTCAGTGGTTAGTTTTAACAAACGGTGGAGCAGTACGGTCCTTCCCAGTGCTTCTGTGCCAATGTCCAAACCTACCAATTATACTAGAAATAGGTATCATATGAGGCACTTTGGCCCTTTCTGCAGAAACAGGCTACCTTCTGTGGAGCTTCATTAAAGATCAGTGGGACAACTGCTGATAATGCTGAGCTGGCCGCTGGACCTTCCTATGAGGAGGCGTTCCCTTAAAGCCGCCACATGGCGATTAAAACCTTTTTGGCTGAATAAAGCAACACATTGTCCAGTATAGGCCACAGTAGTGCATGGCAAGTGAAAATCTCTGAAGTTTTCACTTTTGTGGAATCTAACTGTAAGGGAAAATCAAAAGGTGGTTGTTGTTTGTTTTTACTCATTCCCAAATCCAAAATGAAAACCATATATTCCTCAGTCAATAATCACTCGGTAGTTTGGCTAAAACCTTCATTTAAAATTGGTCTCATTATTTGGATTAAACTGGTATAAATCAAAGAAATTAGGGACAAATTACATGACATTCTTACTCTATCTAAATTAAATTAATGAACTGAAACATCTAAGATTGTCTATTGCTTTTGCATAAAAAAAGCAAGCAAGCTGCAAAGTCACAGGATTCCATATCTGAGAGATGCATCATAAGAGTTTTGGCCATTTATATATTATGTGCTTACACGGGCAAACATATCATGCTACAGCATTGCCTGATTTTTTTCCGGCTTAAACATGACATTCCTCTGAGCATGTAGTGATACTTTCCAACTCAAATCAAGTAGCCATGTTTGTAGTTTTCTTTTCTTCTGGGCAAGAGTGTGTATAAGTGAATAGCAGAGCCCAGCATTTATAACTCTTTTGAACAGTGGACAATAGATCTAATTCACTCCAACCAACTTGGTTAACTTGTTCAGGGTTAAACACAGAACACAAAAACAGCAGGGGGGGGAGGAATCCTGCTTGTAATTTTTACAGAAAGTCTCCTAAGGAATACTAAAAACCAAAGAAAATTCATGCTTAGTAGTATTAATCAAATGAAGGAAGACCTAGAGAAATTCATATATGAACTATGTAACATTACATAATTGATGTTAAATCCCAATACAATGCCACAGTAACCAACATAGTAAAATATTTATATTTATTCATAGTAATTATCCATTCCCTTTATAGAAGAATGCTCGGGAAAGCATAAAACCACATATCACAACATAACAATATGGTATGCCATAAAATAATGTTCAAAACAAAAAAAATGGTGTCAATAAACCTCATAAACTTGAGTATAATGAAAAGCCAGGGCAGACTAGGAGGCAACAGTCAAATAACATTGAAAATGCTGGAAACTAGCCACCTTGGTAGGCCTCCCTTGAAAGTCTGCTCTAGATTGCAGATGCCACCACGGACAATGTCTTGTCTTGGGCACTGTTACTTGGTGGCACGCACAAGGCAGAGAATGTGTTGTATTTGGTTCTGAGAACTCAGAGAGAAATGTATGAGGTCTGCTGCGTCTTTAGTTTCATGAATATCCATAAGGGGTTTCCTCATTTTAACAGTCTGATTTTTTTCTTAACTTATTGTAGTTATCAGAGGAGCTGGCGAAAGAAGCAGGGAAAAAATGCAGCACTGCAAGAGGATGGAAAAGAGGAAGATGAGGATATTCACTGCAGTGGAACTCTGATTGCAGTCACCACACTTGCACCACAGCCCCAGAAAGATCGCAGAAATGAGTGGGGGGGGGGGTGAATATTGCCATCAAACGATATGCTGCATAAATGGATGTCTTCTCCATTATTTCTTGTAAGCTATTACAAAGTCAGATAATTAGGGAAATAATGAAGGGGACTCAATTGGAAATTACAAGAACTTCATTTCCTTCAATGGGTCATATTAATTGTTCGTTTTATTTTAACAATTACCATCTGTTCTTAACATTCTTAATGAAATTCATTGAAACAGGACCTTTAATTTGATAGACTTGTATTAATTTTTAATATGTAATTCAGGTTCCATTAGCTGCAATCTCTTCATCTGCTGATTCTGGCTAGTTACTTCTGAAGTATCAATTCTTCAAGCAGTAGATTATTACAGGTACTAGCAAGCTGTTACATAATGGTGTCAGCATTAATTGTACCCCCCAGTAATGTGGGCTTTTCAGGGTAATAAAAATGTAGCCTTTGCCCTCCTCTGTTTCTTATCTTTACTGTTAATCAAACCAATCACATTTTGATAGTATAACCAATATTAAGCTCTGGGCCAGGTTGGAAATGAAATCAATTTTTGGTACTAATAATTGTTGGCATATGAAAATATGGTGTGTGTCTCTGACAATGCATGGGGCATCTAAATTGATTAGAAATTATTTATATGCAGTGGTCGATGTATGCCTGGATGATAAAAGCTTGAAAAAGCATGTGTACATGTGTCCATATACATATACCTAAGCATCTGTAAGGATGTGTCAAACTTTTATCATCTAAATGCACACCAGTATTAAATATAAAAGCTGGGACTCTTAATTTTTTTATTAAAATAAGAATATTGTGATCTTTCAATATATGCATTGGGTCTCCTTTAATGGAAGGGACCACTCATGGTTGTTTTCTGAATAGGGAAATAATACTATGGTTTATAATGTATTTTAGATGTTAAACAAAAATAAAAATCAGTGAATGACGAGATAATTTTTAATTATCTATATCAACATGAAATTCTGAAAAATATAAACATGATAAAGCACATGCCAGGGTGAAATGTTGAGAAAAATAACTGCAGATGTTATTATTTGTAGTGACAGAATATTATTGATAATGAAACTTCTGCTACTTCCCAAAGTGAAGGTCTTTACACCTTAGTGAGCATTTCCATTAGATCTGGCATACATGTGCATACAAGAGTTCGGTTCTTTTACAAGCACATGTCTTTGTCAATAGGAAAAGCACTTCTAGACTAATAAAAGTGGATATTGACTACCTGCAGTTCTAAAAGACAAATGATAATGTGTGCCACACCAAGTGCTGCTGTTGTGAAACTTCCTTTCATTTGAATGAGATGTGTGCAGAGCTTTGTTAAAATGAATGGAAGTTTCATTGCAACTGTTTTTGGTGGATTGACCTCCCTGCAAAATTAAACATGTGTGGCCTTAATTCTTAGTAATGTTTTGTTTCTTCGCTGCTGTAGGAAAAAAGATTCTAAACAGGATGTTCCTAAAATCTTGCACTGAATTTAGAACAATTTTGTCATTATTTTTGAGTATTTGGTGCAATTAATCCTGACCATCTTTATGAGCCATACATATTAACCCCTGGAAATTATTATTTGTCTAGGACGCAAGTCATTTAGTTAGCTGCACCATCATTCTTGGTGAAATTAAAGAGCCACTTAATGCAAGCAGAATTTCTGCAGGATGTTAATTAGATTCAGTAAATAGAATAAATCTGTATAAAATCTGTATAGCATATATAATCCATATTCATACATGTTTCAAAAGTTTGTCTTTTGACTATCAATGGAATTTTAACCTTTTGGATTTTTTTTTATTTTTTTTCCTTAAAAAAAAAAAGCAAAGCTCCTGGGAGTTTCTTTAGCACATATGACAAATGTTGCACTTGTGAACTTGGATGATAAACTCTTGTTTCTTGTGACAAATTTGTTGTCCTAGTAAGGGGCAAATGGCTGGGCACAATCAGCCAGGATGTTCTCCTCCACAAGCACCATTCAAATGAATGGAAAGGGTGCCAGGACACAGCAAGAGCTCTTCTGCAGCTCTCATTCACCTTACAGGGCTTTGCACAGGAGAATTTCCTGGTGGATTGTGCCCTCTGTGTCTCTTACAGTCAGGTCTTTACCTTAATTCTGCAACTGAATACTTGAAGTAGGAAATAAACTAGGAAAACATAGGGTCCTTACAAGCAAAACTGTATAGCTAGATATTTATATATATATACATATATATATATGTGCCAATTTTGTCACAGATATTATTTGGGGAGCATTTTTTTGCTCCACTCATGTCGGTAAGAGTATTGATCCTAACTTTTATGAAGGCTAAAGACTTAGCCTCTATAGAAGAAAATTTTGTCTAACTTTGCTTTTTCTTTTCTTGCTTTCTTTTTCATTTCACATGGTATTCTATGATGCTTGGGGGGGAAATCTTTTCATACAGTAAAATAGAATCTCTGGGTTTACAATAAACACTGTGATGTTGGAAAAAAAAACATTTTATTCGAGCAATGTTTGGTAGTTTTCTTCCCCCTTCACAATGTTAAAAAAAATCAGACAACCCTTTGGTTAATATTTAAGATGAATATTATTTTACTGTGGGATCAAGCTTGTACTGCACATCCTTTCATTTAAATGTACAGAATGAATTTTGTATTTAAATGAATTTTGTGTATCCAGTATGCACGTACTTGCACATTGACTTTCATTTGAAAGTGGGTTTCGATTTCCTTTTTAAACAGCGTTTATGGGAAGATTTCAGATGTGTCACAAACTAGACCTGCATTTTCCTTTGGTGTAGAGTGATTGTTTGAATGTGATGTTCTGCAACAATGGGTCAGTATTCCCTATTTATCTTTGACCCTCATTTGATAGTGCTTCTTGTAATAATTTTCTTCAAGTGAGTGGCATGTTCTGGATTGTGATCTTGACACGTGATTAAGGACATTGATATGAAACTAAGGGATCCTTAGAAATCTCCTAGTGGCATGTTTTAGAACAGTCATTGTAATTTTTAACGTCTCGTAGAAGTGTAATGTATCGAGGTATTTAGAATTCATAACATTGTTATTGTATGAGAAGTGCTTGGTGTTGATCAGCTTGTTTGTATTCATCAAATAAATCTGGTTTCTTTCTGAAATAGGCATTGTGTCATTAAAATGAAATGTTGATTCTGCAGTGATCCATGAGTGGAATTAACAGACACAGGGTTCTATACATGGCTCTGCTTTACATAGGAATGCCAGCCTCCAGGTGGGAGCTGGGGATCCCCTGGAATTACAGCTCATCTGCGGTCTACAGAGGTCAGTTCCCCTGGACAAAATGGCTGCTTTGGAGAGTGGACTCAGTGGCATTGTACCCCACCAAGGTCCCTGTCCTCCCCATGCTCCATCCCCAAATTTCCAGGAGTTCCCCAACTCTGGATCTGTCAACCCTACCCCCTGTCCCCCACCAGTGGTCGGGGGACCTGGCAACCCTACCTATACTGGGGCACAGCGAACTGCTAAGTTTTGGAAAGAAACCCTTGTATTCAGCAACCTGCCTGCTTATGTGGCAGACACAGACACAGGGAGCCCCAAACAGCCAGTGCCAGTTTTGGAATGCAAGATGAGTGTTATGTGTTTGCAGAGCCAAACCCAAAAGATATTACTTGTGGTCAGGAAGAAACCACCTCATTTAGTGTGCCGCACCAAAATGTCATTGTCAGCAGGCTTAAAAAAACCCCAAAGTTTTGCTTCCAGGCCACTAAAAAGCTATGATGTGACTAAATTATGCACAGAGAATTTCCATAACTTTGCATCCATTAGAATCTTCTTCTGCACAACTGCCAAAATAAAGAATGGAAGGCATGAAGGAGTACAACTGTGCTCTGTGACGTGGCTCACATTCATTTTAAAATGGTTTGCACAAAAAGAAATTCCTCTTGGTCTTTGTCTTTTGTTTGTGCTTTAGGAACAGATATGAGAGAGAGGAAGAGAAATGTAGTCATCTCTGTAAAGTGGATCTGTGCCTTGCAAAAATGCCTATCAGGAAACAAGGACAGAGAGGGCAGATGGAAGTTAATTATGAGGACCAAATGTGTTTTCAGTTTGTTTCCGTGCTGCTCCAGTTATTACAGAGAAGTATGTCCTGCTATATTCCCAAATTGTATACGGACATATAATTTATTTATTTTTTATTTTCCCCCTTCACTTATACCCCACCTTTCTCCCAAATGGGGAGCAAAAGCAGTTTAGAGTGTTCCCCAATTTCCATTTTGTAGCCCTTTTTATGTCCAGAGACCCAGGAATAAGAGAAAAAACAAGATGTTGTAAAAATGTATCCCATTATTGCTATGTAAGGTAGTCTTACAAAGAGCAGGGTTACAAAATGGGGTGCCATTCTCATTTCCTTTAAAAGCAAACTTCTACCACAATGCTCACTGCAATGAATACCACTGCTACTCTATAAAGACTCTTTGTCACATACAGTGGACTGCAGAATCAGAACTCGATACTACTTGTAGGGCTTTTGCATATTTATTTAAATATTCTCATACATTATTTCACTTTCAGATAGAGTAACTTCACATATACCAGGATTTCACTGGCAGAGGAAATCGTATTCTCAGTTGTTGCCAGAACACCCTGACTGGTTATTTAAATAAACTTAGCAAGAGAAAACTTCCATAAATTATTATTATTCAGACTATTAGCAACTTCTGGTTCTTGTTTTGTGGGATATCCCCTGATAAGTCAACTGTGGCCAATGGTGTACAAACTGGCTTGAGACTTCCACTTGTTGAAGAATGAGAAATCCCACCTTTCCAGTAAGACCCTGCTTTCTCCAAACTTGGGCCCTAGGATCTACATACTGGGAGGCAATATAGTCCTCAATAACACATGCTGCAGGAGAGGAAATGGGGGGAGGGTGTTGTCTTCATGTTTGCTTGTGTGCTTCCCAGGAGCATCTGAGTGGCCACTTTCAAAACCAGGATGTTGGACAAGATGTGATCTTTTCCTGATCCAGTTGGATTGATTCTATGCTCTGCATTGTGCAGCACATTCAATTTCTCTTCCTATAATTCCTTGCAGGAAAGAAACAATTTAAAGTTTTGCAAACAAATCATGTAACTAGATTTGAGAGAATGACATATTTAATTCCATTTTGTAGTTGTTATTCAGTCACACAGTCGAGGCCGACTCTTCACGACCCCATGGACCACATCATGCCAGGCCCTCCTGTCTTCTACAACTGCTTTAGAATAAAAATGGCCAAAGCAAGATTTCTAAAAGTGAAGTAAAATTTCACAGTTAGATAAGATATATCCAAGAGACACCTATACACATGACAGAAATTAGTACAACAAAAGACAATTTCCTGGTGATGGAATTGGCAATATTTTTAGCAGAAAATTTCAGTGCTCCCATCATTTGTTTGGAGATGTAATTACCATGCACATAAAATGTTTTAAAATCAATGTCTGCTGTACATCCCATATCAAAGGATCTTGGTAGAGAAATCTAACAACTGAATAAACATGGTTTTTAGGCAAGGAAATAGTATGTCCAGCTGCTAGAAAGCTGCTCCAGGATCCCACCCCAAAGTAGTAAGCGGCTTCCAGATGTTCTGGCAGTTAAAGAACACAGCAGGTCTTTGACTTCATGACACACTGCTGAACAGTTGGCCAACTCCAACTGACTCAACCAATTAGGGAAGATGAGAATGGGAAGATCATGAAGATAGAGGCCTTCGGAATGCATCAATCGAACTCCAGATGGCTCCAGATTGCCTCACTTTTTAAAGGTTGTGTAGCTATGTAACAGCCTGTTAATTTATATTTTTCCAGGAGTGATTCAGATTTTGGATAGTGGAAATATAACTTTTACCACTGCATAGTTTAGATGAATGCACTATGTACAAGTGACTTGTTTAGATCATGCCGGATAGCTACCATAATTTTATTTATTTTGTGCAGTCAGAATTGGGAGGATTTTAGCATTTTTCACTTTCTTCTTACCATCTCTGATTTCTAGTATGTAAAAGAAAATGTTTGTTCAGTTCTAAGTCCAATGCTTCATGATGGTATAAGCTCAGGTCTGAATGTGCAAATTAAAATGGGAGCTTCAGTAATAGGGCTCCCAATTAAATGCTCAGGTAAGGTGACCCCTTGTGGCAGAACAGGCCTGTTCTGACTTACAGCCCCTGTTCTGCCAGCCCCCTCCTTGGCTTATGCCAATTCCTGGGGGGTGCTATTCCACTTTTTCCCACTAGGGTAGCACTGCCACCACTGTCCTTTTGGGATCTTCCTGCCAGGAGGGACAGACACCTGACACCCCTTATCAAACTGAGGCTCTGCCTCTGGTCTCCTGCTACCCAGCTCCTGCTTAACACAGGGACCAAATTCCTTCATTGGGGGCCTCCTGGAAGATTGGCAACAGGTGCTTTGACTGCTTGCCTTCCCCCTTCCTGGGACTCCCCTCTTACAGTAGTGTTGTCTAAGGCGGTTGGGGGAACTATGAGGTCCAGAGAACACTACCAGCTTCAAAAAGTAAAATATTTATTAAAAAAGAGAAAAAGATCACAAGCATACTTTTAGCACAGCACCAGATCAGCAACCAGAAGGACAAATAAAAGTTGGTCATAATCGCATCCTTCTTTCCCTGGTTCTAAAAACTTACTCTACTAGATGTTGAAACAGAGCAGGCAATTTCAAGCTTAGAAAGTTACAAAAAGTTCTAAAGATGTTTTATTACCTAGGTTCTCTGCAGCCAGCAGGCCAGGCCACATGGCCGATGGCTCCTGGCCTGCAGATCAGAGCTCAGCCATCTGTCCTCTTCCAAAGACAGGACCAAGAGTCAAGAGAGGCCCTCCCTCCTGAGAGCAAGCACTTTTATTAAACCTCTGGCTCCACTCATTCTACATCACACTCTCCACCCCCTTTGACCTGGTCCGCCCAGGTCACCCGAGTGGACGCTGGGCCACCCAGGTGCATCCTGGGAGCCCTCCTTGTAGGCATTCTGGGAGATCTCCAGGAATCACCTGGAGATTCCTAACACCAAATCCCTCAGATCCTTTGCAAGTTAATACATTAGCATAACTATGGTCGGTAACTGCCCTAGCTTCCTGCCTTTCCAGAGAGAAGAGAGAGAAAAAAACAGGAACACTTTAAAAACTCAGAATGGGGAGGGGGGGTTCTCCACACCCCTGAAAACCAGAATCCTATGGAATGTTCAGTTCAGTAAAATTGGATCATTTTCTTTCAGTGCACACACACACACACACAGACACAAGTAGATTCACACCACTTTATATAAAAAATGAATTACAATATAATGAAATACTACACAAGGTTATTTTAAAATGTGTTTCCCTATTACATTTTTATCAAAGGAGTCAGGAGTAAGATCATCTACTGCACACAAAAGGAACACTTTTTGTTCCTCTCTAATAGCCAAACTACTCATAATTGATGTCATACTGCATCTCAGTCCTTAATTTAGAGAAGGTGTTTATCAGATTAAGACTGGGTGAAATTCCTACCTCATATTCAAGGTATAACCCTATTTATCTATCTATCTATCTATCTATCTATCTATCTATCTATCTATCTATCTATCTATCATCTACGTACCTACCTACCTACAAACATCAATGTATATAACTTGATGTAAATATGCCACAAAGCTTCTGGATGCTGCTCTTTGGTTTTCTCTCCCCCACCCCCCGCAAGCCCCTATTACAAAGTCAGGGGACCTAGTAAAGGCAGGATAGTCATCACTTCATGAACAGCAACAATCTACACTTGCTTAACCACTCAACCCCCTTGGCCCAACACCCACCTGCTCAATCATATTATTGACAAATGGACATATACTGGAGCTGACTGGATGGAACATGCACTCACAATCAGTGGGAAAGATCTGGTCTATTTCACTTTAGTATTTTAAGTAGGGTGCTTCTACCAAAGTGGTGTGAGAGTCTAAGAAATTTCATACTGCAACCAGAAGTTCTTAACCAGAAGGTTCTGTTATTGTCAGTGGATCTTATAGTCATCTACACATCTTGAGTCAGTAATGGAGGGGTGAGGGTAGAATGGGTACAGTTATAGTGTATTCAAACAGGGTAATGCAAAGTGAAACCTCCAATCACCACACAGATAAAATTGCACTCAAATATACTGGACATTTCTTCCCGGGCTAAAAGTGGGAAAAATTAGTTAGTACCTGGAAAAGAGAAGCGGCTGAGAAGTGGCGAAAAGCAACACACTCAGGGTTAGGGAGATGCAGTGTGATAAGCAGCTGAGAGTGAGAACAGAGGAGACATTCCAACGGAGGGGATCAGAAGCCCAGTGTTGAGGAGTGGATGTGCCACCTCCCGCCCGGGAAAGGCAGCCATAGCTGACAGTGGTAACCTATATATATCTGCAGTGTAACTGTTGCTACCCTATATACAAGAACTTCCTCCTTGCAGAATTATAGTAGGCAAAAATGTTTACCTTTCTCAATGCACAGGATTTCATTAGTTGTTTACTTACAACAGGGCCAGTCTGTTTCCAGATGTCTGATTAATCAATGTCAGCACAAAGAACCTCAAATAGGGCATGAAGTCAGGAGCTTTGTGGGTGGGTATCAAGGCTGCTAATCTCCCCTTCATACCATTCTAAATGTGGGAACTAAGCAGGTAAAGCTTGTAGGCTTTCAATAGTATTCACTCACCCCTTGCATACACAGGACTGCCAAAGCAAATGCAAAGCTCCATGCACATGGGAGCTTTCCCATTGATATAAATGTTAAGGACAGTTTGATATGGAAACCAGAAGTACAACATCTTATGTGGAGCTCCAGTACACATATAGGCATGTAAGGGTAAGGCGGTAATAATTACACAGAGACCGGCTGATGCCACAAATCCAAACTGGAGTCCCTCAACAATCTTTGATGCGAAGTTAAATGTACAGCACCATACTCACCCACCATACTCAAAAGTACTATATACCATGAGTCAAAACTGCTTCTGACCCAAGTCATAAAGTAGACATGAATAAAGACTGCAACCTGGGTGGCTTAAAAATGAAGTCAATAGCAAAAGGTCTGAAGTTTTGGTCCCCTTCCAAAAGCTACCTCTCTGAAATACTTGCTCTTATAATTCTTGATGCAGCTTATCACAATGAAAGCAATTTAAAGATGCCACTTTATTTTGTTTATTTATTTATTTATTCATTATGTTTTAAAAAATTATGCTGCTATAATGAACAGCAAATAGTTAATGTGTTAACGTGGTCTGAGATCCATGATTAACAGGGGGTTCAAATGGAATTGTACAGTTGAGAGTGACAGATAGATCAGTTGGTGTTTGGTTAAGAAGAGTAATAGGATCAAGGAGGATCCTGAATTATGAAAGTGGGACCAGTAGTCCTTCCCTGAGGGAAACAGCTCCTAGTAAAAGGGAGTGATCCCTATCAAGTGTTTACGAAAGAAAATTGGAACTTTTGTGTACATTCCTGCCTTTACAGACTAAAGTTTTAAATTTTATGACGAAGTAAATAAGCAGTGATTGCCAAGAGATCATTCTCCATAGTTTTAAAGACCTGTCTGTATAACAAAACAGCAACTTTATTGTGACAATTTGTCATATTATTTGTTATATATATTTATACAAAGTTACCTCATTCCAGTGGCCACTACTGCAACTAGCCTTGCTGTGACATTTTGGAACAGTTGAAGTTCCCAGACCATTTTCAAAGAGCACAGAGCACATTAGAGTTGTGTAAGTCCGTTTTCTGCACATCTGCAGAGCAAGCAGTTTTACTTTGGGGGGCACTTAAGTATCTCTGGTATACTTTTTTAAACATTTTGGATTTTTCTGCAAATCTAGGGAGTGCCCCAAGTTTGCTGAAAGATCTGTTTTCCCTCCATGTGCCCCAGATCGTGGGAAATAAGTATCCGCACACACAGGGGACCCTCCAGTCAGAACTCTTTTATAGCTATCTGGGACTGCTCATTCAAGAAAGAAATTGGAGGGAAGATAGATAAAGGTAGGCATGAGATTAAATTCTTGTCTTCAAAATGTTTTAGTCTTAAAATAGAAAATGTGTAGCTCAGTCTTCTACATATTACAAGAAAACTCCACTGCGTTATCCCAGGAAAATGCATTTAGAATTACAACCTTTAGAGTAAAGCTTTTCAAAATGTTGTCAGGTTACAAAGAGGTATGCTGGAATGAAGAAATAATGGAAGTGCTCCTACTGAAAGAGTAAAAAGCTAGCATTCACTAAAATAAGTTCCTTGCAAACCAGAGAACAGAACTAATAAAAACATAGTAGCCCTTATACAAGATGAACATTTTAAACAACACAGAAAATATCTTCCAGCTCTTATCCAAACTTCCTGTTTGGATAAGCTATCGTCAATATTCTCCAAAAGTAGACTACAGTTGGGGAGGGTTGCTAGATTATAATATCAAGATTGTATTTTTAAATCAGCCACTGAATCAAGAGACAGGGCAGCACAGCTGCTATTCCCCCCTTCATTCATTCCTAGAATCTGTTTCCTTCTCATCTGCTACAAACAGCAATCCAAGAAGAAGTACGTGTGTGCAGGGAATAGTGGTAGGAACCACAGATTACTCTGGTTTCTGAAGTAGATTTAAATGATTCAGAAGGAACCACCCATCTTGGTAACTTTAAAAACAGGTAGGCATATCCATACCAATTGCTTTATTTGGACCAGCCAAAGGGGAGAGTTTTTATTGAAATTTGCAGTGGTAGAGAAGCCAGATTCCAGGAGGACTTGGAGTACACATGGAGCTGCCCAAATTAACCCTCTTCCCAAGGTAAGCAAGAGTCACCCCATTCTCTTCCTTATTTATTTAGAAATGCATTATGTTATCTCTTCAGAGACCTTCTTGAGGTTGCTCATAGCTAAAATAAGACAATAAAACTTTTATCACCATTAAAAAAAAATCCCATTTAAAACAGGCTAGAGCATAAAAAGCAAACCATTAAAAACCAGCCAGAGCATTAAAAAAACCCTCTGACCTTGATAGAACCATGCTAACCTGATCTCATCAGATCTCAGAAGCTGAGCAGGGTCAGCCCTGGTTAGTATTTGGATGGGAGGCCACCATGGAATACCAGGGTCATGACACAGAGGCAGGCAACTGGCAAAATACCTCTGAATGTTTGTTGCCTTGAAAGCCCTATGGGGTCACCATAAGTCAGCTGCAACTTGACAGCAGCAAAACAACAACAACAGCACACACATAAAAAACAACTCACAACAACTTTGCATTTATTACACTCGTACAAATTACATTGTATAGTTCCTTAATGGCCAGTTTGGAGAATTGACTGGAAGGACTATTTCATTGTTGAATGGATTCCAGGTTTGGCCCTTGCATTTTTTGTCTACACACCTCTGACCTGGAAGGTTTCAAATGACACAGGAATCAAGTTTGCCACCTCTTAAAGTCTGTGTCTGAGGAAAGGAAAACTGGTTTTAGCAAAACCAAACAATGCGTACTTTGTTCTTTAAGACTGGTGCCAATATCGATGCCATATTGCCCTCCCCATCAGTTTCAGGGCAAAAGTCAATGAGCCTAGCTCCCAACTGCTTTAAAATCAGTTTGTCACAAGCTAATTATAAAAGGAAAATACAAAGGAGCCAGCGTGATTGTTAAATCACAGTCTTTTCCAGATGACTGGCTTGAGGAGGATCTATTTAAATTCTGACAGCGTTTCCCATGTCAGAATTATTCCAAGTCAAGTTAAATGACCAGTTTCTATATCTGAAAGGTGAAGGATGTAAATCTCCCTGGTGGATGTGCCAAGAAAGAGAAGGAAAGATTTTAACTGCCACTTGAACATGAGCTCAAGCTAAAAGCAAGAAAGCTGGTCAATAAAACACTGGGTTCTGAAAAATGCAGGGGAAAGGCTTGCCCAGCCGATGTGATAAGGAACATGTTCCTGGTCAGCAGAAAACAAAATGATGCATAGGCCTCTGCTGGAAACCTCACTCCAACTGGCAAATTAAAGAATTGCTGCCCTTACTGCAAAGACTGGGAAAGGTCAGAGTAATTTGTTCTAACATGACTTGAGAGTCTATGCTGTCTTTCCTCTGTCTGCTTTATGGAATGAATTATATACTCTTTATAGGTTCAGGTGGGTAGCTGTGTTGGTCTGAAGCATGCACATGAAAGTTTATACCCAGAATTGAACTTTGCTGGTCTTAAAGATGCCATTGGACTCAAACTTTATAGATCAGCGAGAACATAGAAAGCCATAAGCCATGCAGCACAAATGTATAATGCATGTGAATTTGAGATCCTGTAGAGGATTACAAGAGAGCCTCTGACTGTGTCAGTCATAAAAAAATGTCGAGAGCCCTACAAGACCTCGGGGTGCCAGCACATCTGATCAAGCTGGTACAATCTTTGTACACAAACCAGGAAGCCACTATGCGAACACCATATGGAGATACTGATTGGTTCAAGATAGAGAAAGGAGTACGACAAGGTTGCATTCCTTCACCTTTCCTATTCAACATGTATACAGAAACAATCATGAGGAACTTAGAGCTTGAAGAGTCAAAAATCAGGGTAAAGACTGGAGGAAGGAATATCAACAATAGTTGATTTGCTGATGACACAACCCTCCTCTCGGAATCTCAAGAAGGCCTAGAATATCTGATCAAGAAAATCAAAGAAGAAAGTGAGAAGTCTGGCCTCTTCCTAAACATCAAAAAGACCAAGTTCATGACCACTGAAAAGAGAAACATCAAAATAACAGTTGACAATGAAGAGATCAAACGTGTGGAAGAATTCACTTTCTTAGGATCACAGATGAACCAAAATGATGAATGCAGTCCAGAAATAAAATGTTGAATCATGCTGGGTTGCACAGCAATGATGAGCATTAATTGAATATGGAAGAGCAAGGACATCAGCCTAGAAACCAAATGCAGATTGGTCTGTGCTATTGTGTTCCCTATAGCAACCAATGGCTGTGAAAGATGGACCATGAAGAAGCAAGGCAGGAGGAAAATTGACTCATTTGAGCTGTGGTGCTGGAGAAGGCTTCTGCGCATTCCTCAGACAGCAAAGGTGACAAGCACATATTGGAGTGCATAAAACCAAACATTCTATTGGGAGGAAGAATTACAAAACTGCAACTGACTTATTTTGGTCATGTCATGTGGAAGAACTCAGAAGAAAAAGCAATTATGCTTGGATTGGTTAGCAGCAAAAGGAAACCTGGCCACCAAAGAACACGGTGGCTAGACGCCATAGAAGTCTACCCCAGCCTGAACATGGAACAACTCAAAGAAACGGTACAATATTGGAAATCATGGAGAGAGATGGCCCACTGAATTGCCAAGAGTCGAACACAACTGAATGGCTAACAACAACAACACAGGATCACTACAATGTATGAAAATTCATCTTATTAAGAGCTGGTGAAATAATTAATTTAGAGTTAGATGATGAACCATCTTCCTCCGCTCATAAACAACACCTTGACATGTTCATGCCCAGTAGCTGCTGAATCAGATTCTTCACAATTATGAGTTGCCCCTTAAACATAAATAAGTACCAAGGGATTTTTGGAAGCAGTGGAATGACCCCTTTATCGATGCACCACATAGTACATTCTGCTTCAGTATTTCACCTTGACTATTCAGAATGGAGACCTGTGGTACCAAGCAGCTTATCAGCAGTAAAGCTTGCTGATCTAGCAGTGCAATCTTAATATCCTTCAAGGGGAGGAGCTCTGCTTAGGTTTGTACTGCAAGGATATGAATTCCTGCAGTAGCTAACAGTATGGCAGGAATTAGACTCTGTCATGGCATTCCATCAGCTGATATGCTAAATGGCAGGCCAGAAAGTTTTGTGGAAGGCATTCACCCAGCTTCCCTTCCTCCCATAGTACTAAATACTACCACTGCAATCCTAAGACTGCTTTCCAGGGAGAACTCCCCAATGAATAAAGTGGACCTTATTTCTGAGTAAACCTGTTCAGGATTTCTCCTACAATATCTCAACGAGGAGTTGCTAGAAAACACTTATTCGAATGTTCTCCCAATATATTTTTTTAAAAAAACCCTTCCTGCATATCAAAGGGTTTTTAGCATAGTTTCCCCTTGACTTTTTACTTTTTTAATATTGAGGGGCATTATGCATGCATAGATACTTACTCTGCCTATAGTCTGAAGCAGTATAGCCCAAGAAGGCAGTGAACCTGGCCCTGGTGAACTGTAGGTTAACTGCTTCTGTTAGTACAGTGGTAGCTCACCATGTTTGGCTTCTTTCAGCACTTCATTTTTTCGGTATTTACCTACTTTATCCATTGCTTCCATAGTAGAACACCTGTATATATTCAGGTTATTCTAAAGTAACTTGGCTGTCTTGACATGTATAAACATGGATTCCAGTTTCTGTTTTTCTCCTTGGATCCCTTCCAGTCTGTTTAGATCACTCCGTGTATGCTGTTGTTGCTGTAAAAAAAAAGCACACAAAGGTATAGTTCAGCAGTTATAGCTACTTATTTTGAAGGTAGAATTTTGAAATTTTGGGGAAAGCATCTAAATACCGGACATTTTTTTTAAAGTTCACCATTATATTTTATTAATTACAAAGCAACTCACCCTGATCAACAGCAAAAGCTTCTACACACAGAGGGATGCTTTCATAATTGATAAATCACAGTACTTAGCATATCTGCTTAATTAATACAATTTCAGTGATCAATAAAGGAATGATTCCTTAAAGATTAATAAAATGCAATGGTAACTTTTCTGACCTTGTTTACTATTATAATTCCATGCCAGTTTTCACACTTGTATAGTATATAGCTATGGCAACATCCTCAGAACGTGACCAGGGAAAGGGTGGTGCATGAGATATATGGCACTCCATAACTATGACATTGTACCTGCAACATTGGTCTAGTATGGTGTCATCAGGATGCAGTGACCCCACATATGCATAAATTCCCCTTTTTTGAGATTGCACCAACATATTCCTAATATGGCTTAAACATATTAATTATAGATCAATAGGTATATATATCAAATATATTTTTAGCTTTGTAAATACCAAGTGCCATTTGTTTAATACATTACAAAAACTCTAAGTATAGTGTCTGGGCCGTCCAACACTGAGGGCTGCTGAGGCAAGCTGCAAATGTAATAGCGGAGGTGCTGATCTGATTCTGTAGTGGAGAAAAATCACATGTGCTGTTCTGCAAAGTGTGGACAACACAGTGAGCACAGTGGACTCCATAGCATTCCTGGCAACACTTGTCAATCAGACAGTGGCACCTGATGATGTTCCTCTGAGGACAGCCAACCACTGCCAGTAATGCAGCCAGTGCCCCTCAATGGCATTCCCCCTCAGAGAGTGCCAGAGGACAGGAAGGGAAAATCCAGTGACAGCAGAACCTCAGGAGAGGCTTGTGGCCTAAGCATCCTCCCCCCAGTTCACCAGAGAATTATGTGGTGAGGTGACCATGTGGTGGACTGTGGACAAGATGCCCCTATATCCCCCTGGAAGGGTATGCCTGTGCTGACCATATACAACTATCCCTGCCTCAAACCACACACACCATACCCCTGAAGAAGGAAAACAAGAAAATAAGAAGACAGAGGTCAGGCTGAAACCCACAGCCCCCACATCCAAGGCTAGCATTTTCACCACTGGGCCAAGGTGTCAGAAGCAAAGGAGGCATTCCGTCAAGCATTAGGCCCCCCACTGCAGCCTTGGTGCCATTACCAGCAATAGTGGTTGGTTGAAAAACAGCTGCTCCAGCCACCCCAAAAAAGCCCACCATAGGGAATAATGGTGAAACTGAGGTTCTTCTTTGCATCTTCTTCCTTCCCTCCTTTGTGGGGCAGAGCCCCCTTTTCTTTCCAAGAACGATAGCCCCTTGGCCCAATTCACTTGGAACATGGGGGTTCTTTATGGGACCGACAGCAGTAGATCCACTGCAATGTTGGTGTCATTTTGTCAAAAACAGCCACTTAACTCCCCGCCCAGAAAAAGCCCATCCTTCCTCACTTTGTGAGACTAAACAAAGAACAGACTAAAAGAAGGAGGCATAACAAAAACCAGAGTTTTTAGCAGAAAGGTTAAATTATGGTCAGTCAGCAGGCAGGCAGGGTTTGGTTTGGTTTTTTAAACCCTGGTGGCCAGTCCTATTTCCCTCCAATAGGAATCAGCAGACAGAACAGCCCCTGCTCTGAGAGGGACCTACTCTGGGGTTCTGTACACTTGAACCCCTTGGTCCAATTAACTCGAAACTTGGGAGGGTCTTTAGATTAGAGGGTGGACTATACTCTGTGCAAAGTTGGTGTCATTATCTTTATGAACAGCTGCCCCAGACCTTCCAGCATATTCCCCATTGAAAGTAATGGTCCCACAGCCCTGTAATCTGAAAAACAACATGGGTTTGAACTCCCAAACTGGCAATGTCCTACATGAGTATACTATTACAGAAAAAAGATCCCCTCCCGGCCCTGGATACACAGATATAATGACTTTGTTTCTTGGTGCACACCCCTGGGCTGAAGGCAGGAATTGCATTGTGTCTTGGGTGCCTTATTCTGTCTGGTTGCACTGTTTTATTGTTTGTCATCTGCCATGGGTCTCAGGGAGAATGGCGGGCTAGAAATAAATCCATCATTGGGCACAAAATATAGGACATAGTATCCAATTAGAACAATGGTTGAGAGTTTGGAAAACAAATATAAAATTTACAAAATGTATGGCGTTTAAAGAGAATATTTATAAGATGCTTTATAGATGGTATATGACACCTGAGAATTTGGCAAAATGGTATCCAAATATGTTGAATGCATGTTGGAAATGTAAACAAACTATTGGTTCCTTTTTTCATATGTGGTGGACATGTAACTGTGTAAAAAAAAATTGGACCTGGGTACATGAAATATTGCAAAATATGTTGCATATGAATATACCATTTGTGCCAGAATTATTTTTGCTGAGTATGATTCCAGAAACTTTAAACAAATCAGATAAATATTTGATTATTCATGTAATAACTGCTACTAGAATACTCTATGCAAGGTATTGGAAAGGGGAAGAAGTCCCCTCGAAGAAGGAAATACTTTATAAACTATTGGAGACTGCAGAAATGGACAATTTGACATTGAAATTAGCAGATAAGGGAGAGGAAATCTTTGAAAATACTTGGTCAAGATTTTATAAATGGCTGGAAGAATATTTCAATAGATGAACCAACTTAATTGTATGCTCTTGTAAAACTGTGATAAGCTAGTTTGGTGAATTAGATATGGATTCTAGTAGAAATGTTAATATGGATATATACTGTGCAGACTCCGTATCTGTTAGTATGCTTTTTATCTTTGTATGTTTTTTCTTGTTGTTTTTTTCCCCCTTCAGTCTTGCTTTTGTTTTCTTTTTCTTTTTTGGAAACTTAATAAAAACAAAACAAAACAAAACAAATAAATCCATCAAATAAAGAAATGTTCAGTCATTTTCCTAGCCATCCTTTCCTAACCAGCGTAGATCACCCTTTTTCATTGCTGCTGTACACTGAATCAACACTTTCCTTATCTACCAGAAGTCCAAGATCTCTTTCCTGAACCATCACTGTTAATTTAGAGCCATACCCTATCCCTGTAAACCGGGTTAGGATTTTTTTTCTCATGCTATTCATCGCTTCTTTGCAAAGTTTTCTGCATCAGCTGGGCAACAACTCTCTTCTCCCCCTAACACACACGTGTCCATAGCCTCTCAGTCAGTGCTCATGTTTGTTCTGCTCAGTTTTGCTGTTATGTTTTACGATATCATCAAAAAGTATCATTTATATAGCTGAAGTAGGAGAGACACTTTGCACAGAAAACCCCCCAACTAAAATGAACCCAAAGTACTAAAATAAAAGCACTTTGCTTAGACATTTCCCCTATTTTTCAGAATGAAATTCAATTTTTCCCTTCACAGCACGCATTCATGTTAGCAGAAACTTTCCCCAGGAACCTGCAGCTTTCATCTGATCTTGTTAGATTCTGTTGCGCTGTTTCTTTGGGATCTTTTTGATCAGATGTTCCTGCCTCAGGATGTCATCATTCATATCCTCAAATCAGTTGTGTCATTTTACTTGTGAGCTGCCACAAGCTTGAAGGTTCTCTATTGTGTAACTAGGTGAGGCTCAAGCAGCACTGCACAACTTGGCCATAGTTTTCTCAGGGAGAGACTGCCAGGGAGAGGGAAGAACAGAAAGCTGAAGGCAGGGTGCAGATAGAAGTAGGTTAGCTGGTGGGTGAAAAGGACAGAAAGGAGCAGGAACAGGGAGAGGCAATGGGGGCTTTTGAAGAAATAGTGGAAAATGAGATACTCCATGCAAGTCCTTGCAGATCTCCTGCTTGTCCCATATCTAATTCCGAACTTGGCCTACACGCGGATTCATAGATGGAGAGAATGGGGCCACATACAGACAAGATAAACTTTTCTACAAATCTGAGAAACCTCCCAGGTTTGCAGAAAAATCCAGATAGATACATGATCCAGGTAGGTGTGGGAGGAAAAGCGAGAGCTACACCGGGAGCGGCTGGGTGAAGGGGAGGATGAGGGTGAGTACTGTTGCAGCTGCCCCTTAGTGCTCCCACCTCTGACATCTGAGCAGATGGGCAGTGAGGGGTAGGAAGAGCAGGAGCCACCATTGCCTTCCCCCCCCCACCTGATGGCAGTGCCAGTGGGTGGGGAAGGAAGAGGAGAGCAGGGAAGGAGGAGCAGGAGCCACCACTGCCACCCCATCACTGCATGAGCCAGACAAACAGGAAGGTTGGGAGAGAGAGGACTGGGAGCGACTGCTGTCACCACCCTCTTGGCAAGCCAGCCTGCCAAGCAGCCCTGCTGTGTTCTCCCAAAGAAGAGAGCAGCCAGCTTTCCGTTTCCCAGCTTACTGCCCCATTCTAGACCATCTGCTCCAAACACTGGTGATCACACAATCAGTTAGCAGGTAGGTGGGATATGGATTCAGATGACCACTTTTTTTCGTTTAGTGCTTTGAACTGGGCTGACAAAATCAGACCAGCAGATGGATGCACATCAGAGAATTCAAAGAATATTCTGAACGAGTGAGCCATCCTTCAAAGGATTCCATTTTCGAGTTGCATCAAAATCCAGTAAGTGATCTTGAGAAACAGGCTTTATACTAATTTATGTGTGTTAGCATGGATGACAAGAAAATATATTCTGTGATCTGAATATATTTACTGTGCTCACTGTATTAGTCATCTGGAGATCCTCACTAATCAATCAGCCTATGAGACAATGGCACAAACATTTTTTATACATGAAACACCAGCACAAACTATTTCTGTCCTTTTCTGGCACAAGCCTGTTCAGTCGCCACTGTCTGCCGTAGCACTGAACGGTGTTCAGCCCTTCCCAAGGCTGGTCTCTAAGTACCATGCCCGTTTGATGTTCTGCACAAAAGGATTATGTTCTATTTGTTAAGGTGTCTGAGATGATTGAAGCACATCAGAGAATTCAAAGAAGATTATTCTGAATGAGCCATTCTTCAAAGGATTCCATTTTCTAATCAGTTGGTTCTTAGGATTACAAGCCCCCCCACCCCAGCTCTTACTCCTTCTAAATGCTCCCAGTGACACACATGACCTTGCCTGTTTGTTAAACTACACATTCTTAAGGAGGAATTATGAGCAACTGGCTGTTCTGAAAGGGCATTCTCCCCTCCAGTGCCTTGTCAGATTGAAGATTGCATCCAAATTTTGGTAAGAGTGCAATTTCTTTCAAAGCCAAAGACACCAAAAAAGAGACAGAGAATAAGATAAATAACTTCTTGTTCAATTGGGGCAAAACAGATGAAACCAATCAAGCATGATGCCTTGATGCCATGATAGAAGCCCCACACTTTTATGCAGTTCAGCCATGTGTAGAGTTAGGAAGTTTCTCAAGTTTTGGGGGGGGGACAACCCAGAGATCTATATGTTTTGCTAACTTTCATCCTATCTGCATATTCAAGACATTTGGAAGCAACTTACAATAACCCATATGTTATAAGAAAGGCCGTGGTCGACGAGATAGTTTTGATGTTATGCATATTTTTATTTGCACCACAGGAATTGAGATGCAAGGGACACTTGCCTTTTTTCCACTACAGATTCCTAGTACATTTTGGCAATTACACTACAAAGGCAAGCTTAACAGTTATGATTAAATACAGGAGATCAAGCTCAAATGAATACCACATTGGTAGGAAGAGGCTTTGACCAATATTTCAAGCAATCTGATTTCACTTTGGGCTAGCTTTCAGATTCCATCCCAAAAAAAGAAGACGCAACAAAAGCCTTTAGATTGTATGTCATTTTGGGGGTAGCCACGCAATAGGAGAAACTGATACGTTATTACTTGAATACAACTCAAAACAGTCTCATCTTGTACCTGATTTTTTAAAAGACGTATTTCTCCCAGCAAGTTGCCAAATGCCTGGAGAAAAATGTCCCGCCCCTTTAAAAAAGGGATGTTGTTTATCAGGTGATATTATTTACCTCCAAGCCAGGGAAAGTCATATCAACTCATTAAGGCTCTATTAAAGGACACTAGCAAAAAATGCAGTCATTTAGAGTAGCTGGGAGTTAGCAGTTAGGGAGCTGAGAGAGAAAAGAAAATGTCTGACTGAGTGAAAATGTGGAGAAGAGCTGCTTACAGCTGGCTGAAAATAGTCAATTGGTAACACAGGATCCCAGTTACAGGAATAACACCACAGTTCAAAAGTTCTGCATAAGGATGGGCATGAACTGGGAAAATGTGGTTCAATTTGTGTTTCATAGCTTGCCTGGTTCATGAACCTCAAACCGCTTTTGGCAGCCAAATGAACTGGTCAGATTTGTGAGCTTCATGACCCAGTAGAACAGCTAGAGAAACCAAACTTGCTTTCTGGGGAAAGAACAGGTGGAGGTTCAGGAGGTTCAATAATATATAGAACCGATCCTGTGCAAGCTAGTGACAGCAAAGATGCAGGAGACCTCCCCCAGATGCTCCTCTACATGCCCTCCAAGTTGTTGCTTTGAAGTTTGGTAAACATTTGGATTGAGTGGAGACAGTCTATCTGGAAATGTATCCATTCAAGAAACAGCATGAACCTCCACAAACAGCTTGAAAGTTCATGAAAAGTTTGTGCTAGTTGACCAGCCACAAACTTCACAAAACACGAACTGGCCAAATTTCATCACAAACTTTAGTTAGTGAGCCGGTTCATGCCCATCCCTAGTTTAGTGAAAGTGAAATGTTGAAACTTCTACCTGACTTTCTTCAGTGTGATGTTTATACCATAAATAAGTTAACTTCTTGGTTTCTTTAGCCCTATGGGCTGCATGTCTCAGGGAAAGGCATGCTCGCTCGCACGCATGCGTACACACACAAGTTAATATCTCAGTTTATGTATGCATTATGCCCTGACCTGGATGACCCAGGCTAGCCCAATCTCATGAGATCTTGGAAGCTAAGCAGCATTGGCCCTGGCTAGTATTTGGATGGGAGACCACCAAGGAATAACAGGGTCGTGATGCGAAGACAAGCAATGGTAAACTTCCTGTGAATGTCTCTTGCCTTGAAAGTTCTAAAGGGTTACCATAAGTCAGCTGTCACTTGGCGGCACTTTCCACCACCATATATGTATTATAGGATATGAATAAATGGTGGCCATGTGTGAATAGAACCCAAAAACTCTGTATGAGTGCGGGCCTGTTTTTAAAGGGGGATGTGTTACCCTGTCTGCTGATGTCTGTGCAAGAGAGAGGACTTGAGGTGTGAAATGGTCATGGATCTATATTTTTTTAAAAGAGACGAGAACGGCAGAGAATGTGACATCCTGACCTATGTGTACCTTGAACCTGAGAGAGGTGGCAGGCACTCTGTGTGACTGGAGAAGGGGTGTCACAGTCAATATTTTCCATTCTGACCGGCAGCAGCTCTCCAGGATCTCAGGTATAGGTCTTGCACATCACCTACTGCTCCAAGCTTTTAGGTTGAGATGCTGGGGATTGAACCTGGGACTTGCTGCATGCCAGGCAGATGCTCTGCTACTGAGCCTTGGCCTGCCTGTGATCAGTCCCCTCTGGGTGTGAACTAATATGCTGAGCTGCCTGCTCCAGGCACTGCATAGTCCATAGGGTGGAGAGGAATTCCATTATCTCTGTGCAATCTGAGCACCTGTAACTTGTGTGTGAGGGCCAGCTCAGGGAAACTACCTACTCAGAAGTGCTGAGGAATTCTGAGCCATTGTTCTTCTGCCACTGCTGGTGCTATTGTGAAATGACAGGAGGAAGAGATTTCTCACACTTGCAGTTCCTTGATTTGGCTACCATTAGAAGCATCTCTCTGGTCCTAGTGTCCATAAGAAGGCCTCCGCACCCTGGCTAGATGATGCTTTGTGTTGTAATACAGATAGTAATAATCCAGTATGGAAGATTCTGGATATAAACTGGTAGACCCTGAAGAATCATGGGAAGGACTGAGAAATCCCCCCCAACCCAAGTTTCCCATTACACAATGCTATTGGTGCCATATCCTTCTATTTCTCTACTCTGTCCCATTGACTAACTCCCAGCTACTCTGCATATTCCAAAAATAATGACATTGCTCATTAGGCTGGGTGGGGGTGGGGGTCTTTTAAAAAAATTACAAACTTTTTCTGTAGACCTTGTTAGCAATCAGACCCCTCCTCTTGCAGAGGGGCAGTTTATAGAGGCAGAAATACCTCTCCATACATCACCCCAATATCTGAATGCAGAGCCAGGCATCAGCCTGAGAAAGTTTCAAAACGCGAGTCAGAGCAGCTGGCTGGCTACCCCCCCTCCTTGCCCTGGAGAGGTGCATGACTTTAGGACAATGGGTTGCCCAGGACTTATTGATTCACTCAGGATAATCCCATCAACACCCCAACCTCACTTCCCCTCAGCTATTACCCCTTGATGAAGCTATGATTAATCAACACTTAAATCTGTTAACTTTTCCAATTTTCCTTCCCATCCAGTACTTGTGGAGCCATCAGGCATCTCATACCTTTTTGTATACCTCTGGTTAAACCATTAAGTCATTGTTTTCTGGCAAACTCATCATCCCCACCTAAGGGCACTTTTTGCCATATAACTGGACCACCCTGCTGCCCCAGCAGTGTATGTGTGCCTTGGATTCCTCTTCACACCCCCACTTGCCTGTGGGTCTACTCTTTTGCTTTCCAAAACACTGGCCATTTTACTCTTTGACTGCTGCTTCCATGGACCTCTTCAAGATTGGTAATTATTGCACTTCCCTAAAAATCTCTCCCTCCCTGGTTTCTTAGTTAGTTCTTTAGTGTGTTTCTGTGTGTGTATGCATTTTTGTTTATTTTAATTTTCTTTCTAATAAAAACCTTTCCAGTTGAACCTCTGCCTGGCTTATTTGAGAGTTCTTTTAAGGGGAAAAATCTTGGTATACATATGAGGAGAATCCCAAATACCCACCTCTTGCTCTGTCTTCTTTGCTAATTCCCCCAACTAATTAGGATACGGCCTATTTGGGTAACAACCTAGTGTGGGTTTCTTTCATTACCTTCATGATGGACAATCAGTCTTAAAAAACCAATGTGGTGTAGTTGTAAGCAGGGGTCCTTTCATAGAAAAAGAGGTACAGGAGCTCATTAGCATAACTCATTAGCATAACTCATTAGCATATGCCACATCCCCTGACATCACCAGAAATGTGTCAGAAAGGGAATGTCAGTTTCAGCCCCATTATATCCTATGGGCCATTGAAATCAATGGCAAAAACTCATAGGGTATATGAGGGGCTGGAGGAAAGGGGGTTTGAGGGAGAGGCTCCAAACTTGCAGGGTAGCTGCTGGGGCCTCTCCTCGAAATACCCACTAAGTTTCAAGAAGATTGGACCACGGGGTCCAATTCTATGGGGCCCCAAACAGATTGTCCCATCCCCTCCATTGTTCTCTATGGAGGGAAAAAATGTTAACTTTTTTCCTACCATAGAGAACAATGGAGGGAATGGGGGCAACCTGTTTGAGGGCCTGTAGAATTGGACCCCCTGATCCAATCTTCTTGAAACTTGGTGGGCATCTCGAGAAGAGGCCCCAGCAGCTACCCTGCAAGTTTGGAGCCTCTCCCTCAAACCCCCTCCCCTCCAGTGACTTTTAAAATTGCCGCCGAATTTCAGCAGCAATTCGGCGGCGATCTGAATCAGATTAGAGAATCTGATTCAGCCCGTGGCTGCCCTACTGGCCAGTCCTGAGCTGGCGGAGCTTTGCTCCGCCTCGCTCCGGCCCCAATGGACCCATAGTTGTAAGAGTGTTGGAGGACTATATGGCATTGTTGTTGTTCAGTCACACAGTCGAGTCCGACTCTTCGCGACCCCATGGGCCACATCACACCTGGCCCTCCTGTTCTCCGTTGTCCTCCGAAGTGTGCTCAACTTCATGTTTGTTGCATCAATAACACTGTCTAACCATTTCATCCTTTGCTGTCCCCTTCTTTTTTTACCTTCAACCTTTCCCAGCATCAGGGTCTTCTTCAGTGAGTGCTCCCTTCTCATTTGGTGGAGCTAGGTTTAAATCCCCACTCTGCCATGGAAACTTGCTAGGCAACCTTGAGCCAGTCAAACACTCTCAGCTAAACCTACCTCACAGGGTTTTCATGAGGATGAAATGGAGGAGGGGGGAATATTGTAAGCACCTTTGGGTCCCCATGGAAAAAATGAAATATGCTGTTAGAGGGAACAAACTAGGAGGGATGAAAGAAATTGTTGGGGGAAGAACACAGTTTGGACATTTCCCTACACATTCATCCAGCTCCTCAGCCAGGATTATATAAGCTCTCAAGGGCTTCAGCAGGCCAATTACCCTCTTGCCCCAACCCCTGTTTGAAGGGACTCTCAGCAGCAGTCATGTCTTGGAGCATGCTAAGTCCTCATCAGGAGGGGTTTTGAGGGTTATTTTCTTTTTTTCTCATTTTGGTTAAAGTACAAATTTATAATTTCCTTCATTTCTAGGGGAGGCCTTTAATACGTAGAAGACCCTACCTTTTCAGGGAATGGCCCAGTTTTGTGACTGCCTTCCTGACTGATGTGAGCCACCCACTTTGGCTGTAGCAATAATAAATTGATGATTAATCCCATGATGCCTTCTCAGAAGCTCTGTAGCAACCTGAGTTTTCTGGCTTTCTTCTCATGCCCATACACATAATAGGATCGTTCATATGCATTATGTTCCACAGTTTTAATAACTAGTCTTATATTACTGGTTTTATGTGATGCCTTCCAGTTCTTTTCTGCGGTAGGAATCATATTTCTGACTAAATCCATATGAACCAGACAATGCTCCCTCTAAGCTGTGGAATCTTGTGAGCAAAAATCCTACTTTGTGAGCTACTGGCATTAAAGTTGTGAGTGATTTAGCTGCTGCATAAATTAATTTGCTCTGGAGCCATCCTTCCTGAGCTAAGACAAAAATGTGTGAGCCGGAGGCTACAAAACTGTGAGCTAGCTCACATTAACTCAGCGTAGAGGGAACACTGAACCAGAGACACTGATTCCTTTAATAAATTCAGCTCACAAAAAAAACCTAGCTGTAATAATATGTAAAACAATATCTGAAAACATTTTTTAAAATGTACCATTTTACTTATGACCACCAATATATCCATGGGTGCCTGCCGCCAACTACACCAGCTATCAGACTGTTGTACACCATCTTCATTCTGAGACGAGTGAGATAACTGCCATCATAAGATCTTCAAACAGATCGATTGCTTTGGTTTTTCCATACAAGTACTGCTTCTCAGGTCACCCTTTGTAATTAGTTTGGGCGCTTTGCAGTTCCGTTGATTTCAAGGGCAAAATTTCTCATTACACTTTCTCATTAAAATCAGTGGGACTTACATGAACTTATGCCTTTTATATTAGACCTGTTCTCACTTACGCTGGTATGTGTTGTTCCTAATCTACAAAAAGTTAGCTGTACTTAAGTCACACTGAAACTCCATGGATTTCGGTGGGACTTGATCACAATTTTCTCATGATGGAGCAGGTCAATGAAAGTGGATACAGCTGAAATAACAGTCCTAGGAAGTGTCAGAGTATATTATGGTAGTTCTAAGTTTATCAGCTGCTGAAGATCAAAATGTCCATTTACTACTGATTTGTAGATTTTGGGCTGGATCAGAAGAACAAAAGAAAAATAGCTACTAGCACTGTTCCAATAAACAGTAGCATAAGCACAAGTGGAAGAGTTTTCATAGTGTGCTAACAGGTAGGTTACACATTATTCCATAAATGAACAAATCTTAGTTTCACTTTTCTTGGGCAACACTCTAACACATAGGGTAAAACAGACCTCCAGAAGAGCATCTCTGAAATCCTATCTAGACATAGACATATACACACAACAGGATGTTGCAAAAGATTCATACAGAGTAAAACAACAACACTGTATACTGTAGCAACAGTATATTATTCCCCCAGCACTAATAGAAGATGTACCTTCATTCATGTTTTGTGGGTTTGCCACATATTGGTCCCTTCCACACAAGCAAGATAATCCGGAGGGGAATCGAGGCTTTTTTGCTCCAGAGCAATTTGCCCCACAGCTCCGTGAAGCTGCTGGCGCAAATTGCCGCTGCGTAATCACACGCAATCATGGGTGAGTTGTTGTTGTTTTTTTTGTGAGTGTGTGTGGTGGGTTTCTGAGACACTTAAATGGGGGATTGATGAATCGCTTCCCCACCCTTAAAGGCTTTCGATGATGTGCACACGGAGAAGGGGAAAAAACCCAGCGTCGTGTCGGGATAGCGTGTGATCATGCTATCCACGACGCCACACTTCCGTGCTGGCGTGATCACACAGGGAAACTCTGGCTGTGAGCCACAGCAAACCGTCTGATACTGGAGTTTCACTAGTAGTTTTTTACTACAATTCCCCACCGGATCAAAATGGTTTGCAATGGTTTGACAACAGTTGCGGGATGCTTCCCAGATGTGCTGGTGTGATTGCTCCAGTTTGATCCGTTGGTGAATTGTCCCTCTCGTGTGGCCAATGGGTGTGTATGATCGCGCCCATTGATTGGCTTTAGAGCCAGGTAGTCTAATGTTTCTGTGCATGGAAGAATAAGATCTACACAAAGATTGGTCTTCTGTGCATTTTAATTTATGTAGGGTACCAATGTGGAAGCCAGCCTGGACTAAGAGGCAGCCTGGATATGAATGCATATCTGTATCAAATTTTGCATAGAAGTATCCATGGACTAAGTCCAAAATTCTTATTTTTTTCATTATTACCCCAATAGAGACATTTTAAATCAGTTATGAACACATCCCACCTCCTTTTCTTCTAGAGAAATTGCAAATCTGTGAAATGCTGTTTAAGGGGGGAGGCAACAAAAACATTAAGACCTGAGGTTCCAGCTTTGAATTAATTAATTTTATAACTATTATCGTGTTTTTTTCTAATTGGTTACTTAAATTTGTAATATTGCCAATATTAAGAGTAAATATGCAGTTTCATCTTTGACTATCATGCCTTGAATATTGTGATGTTGCTTTATAGCTATATCATCATGATGTTATGTAGCCGTATGAAACCATAAAAGTGAACATGTGCTGCCCTGTTTTGCAGTTCCATTGAGACATATCCACTGATTGTAAACCTGACCAGCCACTGAATAACCATCCATTCTGATCAAAATGACCATCTTTAGGCATCTCCTCTTTAAGGTATCTTGTCAAAGCAGGAGATGAAATTCTGATTCTTAGGCCGTCTGGCTCAGTCCTAATAACTGGTGTTGTGCTATTAGTACACCAAAGAGAGTGACATAAATCACCCTGGTATTCTAAATTCCTTTGAGCCCCGTGCTAGCTTGAGATGCCAGGCCACCCAATTTCCCAGTAGTTTGTAGGCAAGGGATAGGTGTATAGATCCAGTTGTCCTTCCTCCAGTTGGCAGGTCTGGGGTGCTGCTGCAGCTGTGATGGTACAAGGCATCTCTGATGGTGCCATGGCTCAAAGAGCTACACCAGGTAAGAAATTAACTATTCGTTTCTACATGACTCTACGAAACAATGAGAAATGGCTAATTCCCAGGGCAACTAAACTAAACTTCTGGTCAATACAAGGAAAAGTGGTGTGCTTGCTAAGAAATTATTCACTGTCAGTATTGCATTCTCTGGAAGTTTAGTTAAAATATAGCACACAGGAACAAAAGATTAGCAAATATTTTAAAAGTATGCTTGTAGGGATGTGTATTTTCTCCCCCCCCCCCGGGGGGGGGGGCTTAAAGCTGAACTTTCTTATTTAAGGGATTATGAAAATCTACATGGAAAATGAGTTTACTTTTATCTCTCTTTACTTTTTAACATGGAGAATATATTATGCATAGGTTTTGCATTATTGGCCTGTGCTACAGATGCCCTGGGGGAGGGTGTTCCCTTCCTTCCCATCTCAAACTGAGGAGGAGAGAGGGAGATGCCTGGACATCATTTTCCCTTTCTTCCTACACTCTATGGGGAGGTACTCAATGAATTCAGTAGCTGGAATGAGAAGCCCTGCTGCGGCCACACATGGGAAATCAGGACTGTGGCACACTGCACTTTCACAAGAGCTTCTTGGAAATGAACTGGGGGCTGTCCCATGGGTGGTTTGTGTCTAGCTGGATCAATATTATAATTTATGTAGGTTTTTCATTCTATTGGAATGTTACATTTTCAAGTCCTTTCCTTTACAGATGTTTCGTACACGAGTAATTTGATACTGATATACATTTACAGTGAAGCAGCTCTCTTCCTGCTTCACTGAAACCTTTTCGGCACGCTGGAGTTACTCCTGATTTTCTTGGCAGTGGATCCGCAAGCACTGGAATCGGTTGTGGCAGGGCTCTTCCACATTCCTGCCCTCCCTGTGCATTTTTACAGCAGTTGTGTCAGTTTATTTTCTTCTGCGTGTGGCTTAAATAATGAGGATTTTCAAGGGAGGGTGCTGGTGTCATCAGTGGTGTTATCAGTGGCAGCAAACCACCCCCTTATTTTTTAAAAAGCCCTAAAAATATCTATATATCACTGCTGTATTGTAAAGATTGTTTAGGCAGGTTCTCTGGAGTCCCAGCTTTCTTTCTTTTCTTTTCTTAGTTGTTAAGAGTGGCAGGACTCTGATCTGGAAAACCAGGTTTGATTCCCCCCTCCTCTATATGCAGCCAGCTGGTTCAGAACTCTCTCAGCCCCTCCTACCTCACAGGGTGTCTGTAGTGGGGAGAGGAAAGAAAGGAGATTGAAAGCCACTCTGAGACTCCTTTGAGTAGTGAAGAGCAGGATAGAAAACCAGCCCTTCTCCTTCTCCTCCTCCACCTCCTGACCTCACATGGTTGTTTTGGGAATTTATTGATTTACTTCATTTATACCTTGCCTTTCTCTCCACTGGTGATCCCAAGTGGCTCACATTGTTCTGCCCTCCTCCATTTTATTTGCACAACAACCCTGCGAGGAAGACTAGGTGTGAGTGAGTGATTGGCCGAAGGTCATTCCTTAAGCTATGGCAAAGCAGTGGTTCCAACCTGGGTTTCCCAGATCCTAGGCTGACAACCAATACCCTACACTGGCTCTGGAATAGGTTGATTAAACCATGTATGCTGCCCTGAGCTCCTTGTGAGGATGGAGGAACAGAAGGGCCACTGATACAGAAGGAAAGAATAATCGATCTCCTGGAACACTGATGGGTAGGTAGGTCAGCAGCAGAGCTCTGCTGTTGGGGGGGGGGGGGGGGGACCGCACTGCCTCGCAGATCAGACCCGTAGGCAGAGCCCAGACTTCAAGGGTTTGTTCTAGGGCCATCTTTTCATCCCCTTCATAAAATAAATTGCGCCACCACCGGCTCTATCTCTGCCCGTTATGGGGCATTTTAATTAGCTGTGCGTTTCTGCGGGCGCAAACATTTCGATGGCTCGCAGCGAAAGGCAGGAGAATAAGTCCTCTGTTACCTCCACATCTCCCCCCCCCCCCCCCCCGCCTTCTTCTTAATAAAACGGGAGGAAAACAAAAGCTGGGGAAACCTGAGCGGCTGGCAGAGCTGTTGACCCTTTCTCCTCCGCCCCCTTTTGCCTCGCCCAGCTGTTCTCCTTGCGAGGGGGACGCCTGGCCGCGGGGGGTGGGGGTGGGTGGGTGCGGAATATCTCAAGATGCTGACGTGGCTGACTTTATTTCCACTTCTCTCTGCCAAAGGTGCCTCTGTCTTTTTAAAATACAATCAAACAAACACGAATCCTCCTTTGTTCGAGAGACTGCTTGTTTATTTCTAGTTTAAAAGGGGGAAGGCGAGAGCAAGGTTCCGGCGACCCAAAAGATGAAGCATTTTCTGGGACTTATGCTGGTACCTGCGCCTGCCGGCCTCACCCCCCCCCCCTTCAGTTGTTGACCTCCCCCTCTTCCAGGCGTTTTCCTCTGGCCCACGACATTGGTCAATTACACCCTGAGAAACATCCAAGCAAACAGCTTGAAGAACTCTTTATTGGTTTATTTCAGTCGGGCAGGCTTGTTTTACTGCCCCTCCCCTCCCCCCTTTACAGTTTTCTGCTATTCTTTACTAATTCCAGTGATTTGAGAAATGACCTTTAACCTGCGCAGTTTGCAGACTCCTAAAGGGGATCATTGAAATGCCACAGTAAACCAAAGGCAATAAAATATTATTTACTAGGCATAAAACTTGGGGGCTGGGAAAGAAAGAAAGAAAGAAAGAAAGAAAGAAAGAAAGAAGGAAGGAAGGAAGGAAGGAAGGAAGGAAGGAAGGAAGGAAGGAAGGAAGGAAGGAAGGAAGGAAGGAAGGAAGGAAGAAAGAAAGAAAGAAAGAAAGAAAGAAAGAACCCACCCCCCATTTGGAAACTGGGTGTCTTCAAAGAGATGTAATTCATACATTCTCTATCAGGATTTCTGCTGAATCAATCAAAGTTCAGGCTAATATGAGGGACTGATTTATTTACCACAGAATAGGTACCAATGGGAATCTTTCCATCCTGTGATATGATTTGTCCAGTACACTGAGACAATGCATGCAGGGAATGCTTCCCTATTTTACGCATTATAAATTCATATTCACCAGATCCATGTATGTGCATGCCAGGCTTCCTGTTTGGGGAAGGTATGTGCATGTTTCAAATGACATGCCATTATTCTTCAGGAGCATCTATATCTGATTCTTATGGGACAAAATAAAGTCACCACACTAGGGGGAGGTTGTCCCCCCCCCCCCCAGTTTAGCTTTGGATGTATCCAAGGGCAAACCTTCCCATGTTTCTGTAACTCTGACACACACCCCTTCTCTCATCCCACCCCCTATTGAAACCTGAAGTAGCATGTATGTACAAATGCATCTTAGACAATTATAGTTTGGTACAGAGTTTGTCCTTTTATGGTATATGGATTGGTAGACCGTTTGTCATTTTTAACTGCCCTGAATTAAGGGCCAGTTCTCCCTGTACTTTTGTACTGGGCAAGTACTGGGATTAGCCGCACCCAAGTTCAAAAGGTAAAGAGGGAATCATCCTTAAGAGAGGCAAACTTAAATGACATGGTGGTGTGTCCTTTGACTCAATTTCTGCTAGCGTGTAGCTTTAGAATTATACAGTGTATGCATCTAAGCTTTCAGGCAGGCAGCACAGAAACCCAGTGAAAGAGAGACAGACAGATTGAGCAAGATGCAAGTCCGGTAGCACCTTACAGACCAGCAAGACTTCCAGGATGCTAGCTTTCCAGAGTCAGCGCTCCCTTTGTTCTGTTGTTCTTCAAGGTGCTACTGGACTTCAATCTCCCTCGCCTACTGCAAGAGGCATAGCTGTGTTAGTCTGTCTGTCCAGTAGCACCTTAAAGTCTAACAGAATTTGTGCCAGGGGATGAGTTTTCGTGGAGAAATGAGCAGTGACTCATGAAAACTCATCCTCTGCCACAAATTTTGTTAGTCTTTAAAGTGCTACTGGATGGTTGCTCTTTCCTTCTCCTACTGCAGACCAACATGGCTACCCCTGTCTTCATGGAAGACAGAGAGAGAAGGAGCATAGAAAGGAACTGGCGGTGTGGGGCAGTACTGTGTTGGGTTAGGATTGGAGGGCTGTGGCTCAAAGCTCACTCTGCTGTGTAGCTGCCTGATTCAGCTTGGGCCACTCACTGTCTCCCTCAGCCTAACCTACCTCATAGCATTGTTGTGAGTACAGTTGGGTGTACTCTCACCAAATGCAGTTTGGTGAAGTGGTTCAGAGCCAGTCTGGTGAAGTGGTTAAGAGCAGTGAACTCTAACTGAAGAACTGAGTTTGATTCCCCGCTTCTTCACATGCAGCCATCTGGGTGACCTTGGGTCGGTCACAGTTCTCTCAGAGCTCTTTCAGCCCCACCTATCTTACAGGGCATCTGTTGTGGGGAGAGGAAGGCAAGGAGATGGTAAGCCTCTTTGAGACTCCAAGTGAAGCCGGGCAGGGTATAAATCCAGTTCTTCTTCTTCTTCTTCTTCTTCTTCTTCAGGGAATAAATCCAATTCTTCTTCTTCAGGGTATAAAGCCAATTCTTCTTCTTCTTCCTCCTCCACTGCTGCTGCTGCTGCTTCTGCTTCTTCAAAACAGAGGTCAAGACAATTGTTTATGCCACTCTAATATCCAGGGAGGAAGGGATGAATGGAAGTGTAGCATTAATACAAGTTCTGAGCTAATTCTGAAATATGGGGCATCACTTGGAAGTAAGGAATTGGCCAGCAATGTGAGTGGTCAAGGGACAAGGGAAAGTGTAACAGTATACCACTAGGATTATTTCTGGAGACTGAATGCTGTCTTTCCAAAAAGAAACTCAAGACAGCTAATCAATACCTGAACTACTGATCTATATTGTAGCCTTTATGCTGTATATATATGATCATGGGTAAACAACTATTAATAGTTGTTGTAAAAAAGGATGTCTGTGCCGCAGGAGTTTTTGGAGCATCCATATTATGTCATCCTCTAACCATCCACTTTCCAGGCTTTCCCCTGCTCTTGATAATTTTTTTCTTCTCCAGCCGAGTCTGGCACAGTCTTTCCAGAAACACAGTCCAAATGCATTGGCAAGTCATCTGGATGGAAAAGTCCTGCCCTCGTTTGGCACCATTTCCCATGCCTCACCCCCCACTGTCACCATTTTTCCTGCTGTGGCACTGGAAGGTCTCTTTTCTTTTTTGAAACCCGGCAGCTGCAATTGCACGAAACTGAAATAACATTAGAATGACCCATTGCCATGATCTACTAGTTCCGCTGAATCCCCAGCTTTCATTTTTTAAAAATCCACTCTTTTAATTGCAGAGATATAAGGGGAAAGGCAACTGGGGAATATATTACTGGGCAATTGGGATATATATTATTTATGATTCATTATTATAATAAAATGAATCCCCAGGTTTCAATTACCATTAAAAAAACTCCTCCAGTAACACAGTGAGGATGGTTGTGTGGGCAAAATAGCTGCTTATGGAGGAAAGTGCGCACAAAATTCCTGTGCTGACTTTCCAGTGGAAATGCCTGTGCATTTGGGTGCCAATAACAATTGGGTGGCAATAACAATTGTCACTGCCTTATGGACGCTGCCGTCAAAGAAATTTTTCATGGTGCCTTTAAGACTAGTGCATGTTGTGGGTTTTGTGCATCAAAGATTAAACCATTACAAATGTCTTAGCTTTTAAAGAGCCATGAGACTGCTATTGATGACTCAGGTGAACTGTAGAACAATATGGAGATTATATAGCTCCCTGATTAAGATTGGGCCACTCACTGTCTCCCATCAACTCTCACAAGCCTGAAATGAGCCCACAGTTCTTCATACCAACGCAAGAAAAAAAGTGGTGCACATTTTTTTATTTAGAAAACTTTTACCCCACTTTTGTCACCGGAGGGACTGCATGTGCGCCTTGGCAGTGATGTTGTCCGTCCTTACCAGGACGTGTTGTTGTCGCAGATGGGGAGTGAAGCGATGCAGAGCAAGGTAGATGGCTCTGAGCTCCAGGAGGTTGATGGGCAGTCTCTGTTCGGACGTTGACCAGGATCCCTGGACCGGAGAACTGTCTAGCGTGGCTCCCCAGCCCGAGAGGCTGGCATCCGTGAACACTTCTCTGGAGTGGCTGCTATAGTAATCCTTGCCGGACAAGAGATTGTCGGTCGTCGTCCACCAACGAAGGCTCCTCTTGACCACGAAGGGAACCTTGAGGTTGATGTGTCTTTTTTCCATGATGGAAAACTGATAGGGACGGAGGATCACCTGTAAGGGTCTAGCATGCAGATGAGCCCATTGTATCATGTCGATACACGCAATCATGAGTCCCAAATGTCTGGCTAAGTCCATGAGAGTAGAAATATTGCTGTGATAGATCCGCAGGGTGAAGTCCTTGATCTTCTGGGCCTTGGAAACTGGCAGAAATAGATGGTTGCATGATGTGTCTATCACCGCTCCGAGATGCTCAAGACGTTGTGTTGGCAACTGCGAGCTCTTTTCGATGTTTATGATAAGTCCGTGATTCTGTAGACACAGCAGTCTTTTTGGTGTTCAGGACCGACTCTGACTGGGTGTGAGCTCGAACCAGAAGATCGTCGAGATAAGGATGCACATGGATTCCTTGGTTCCGGAGATGCACCACCGGATTGATGATGAGCTTGGAAAACAGCTGGGGTGCAGTGGAAAGCCCAAATGGGAGAGCTCTGTATTGGTAGTGAAGATTGTACACACAGAACTGGAGAAAATGTTTGTGCACAGGATGAATATGCACATGAAGATAGGCTTCTGTGAGATCTATGGACGTTAGAAATTCTTGAGGCGATAGAGCATCTGCTACAGACTTCAGAGTTTCCATGCGAAAATGCCGCAGTCTGATGTAGCTGTTGAGGAACCTGAGATCCAGAATCGCCCTCCAGTCTCCATTCTTCTTGGGAACCATGAACAATATAGTGTAGACACCCCATCCTCTCTCATTCACGGGAACTGGTTCGATGGCTCTGATCTCCAACAAATGTTGTACTGCCCTGGTGACAAGGGATCTCTTGTTCACTGACTTGCTTGCTGGTGATTTCAGGAAACTCTCTGGAGGTTGTTGCCGAAACTCTATCGCGTATCCCTACGACATGACCTCTACAGCCCAAGCATCCACTCTGACCAGGCCTGGGCAAAGTGAAGAAGGCGTGCTCCCACAGGGATGGGGGCACCATCATGCCTGCTCGGGCTTGGAATCTCTGTCCCCTCTATTGAAGGGGGGCTTGTGGAATCTGGAATAAAAGGATCCACATTTGCCGGAATGTTTGGACGAATCCCAGGATGACCGTCTGGAGTCTTGGCAAAATCTGGGCAGAGAGTGCTGGGAACGAAAGGACTGAGGGCCTCATTGATCGGCACGTCGGAGAGACCTGGGCATGGCTTTTTTCTTGTCCCTGGTCTCCACCAGGATAGAATCCAGTGCTTCACCAAACAGACGGTCACCCTGAAAGGGATAAGCTGTTACAATAGATTTGGACAAGGTGTCAGCCTGCCGAGCTCATAACCAGAGGAGACGCCGTGCCACTGCTGTGGACGCGGTGGCCTTAGAGGCAAAGGAAATAATGTCCAGAGTAGCATCAGCTGTGAAAGAGTTAGCTTTGAGAATGCACGAGGCACCCTCCAGCAGGGCACAATTGTCTTCCGGAATTAGTTGAATGAGCTTGCGCACCCACACAAAGGCTGCCCTAGAGGCAATAGAAGCTGTAGCTGCAGCTCTTACCATCATGGCGACAGCCTCATGAATCTTTCTAAGCGTTGCCTCGACTTTCTTGTCCATCTGATCCTTGATGGTACCTTGGCCATCTTCAGAAACCAAACAAGAAGTCTGGAGCGCTGTCACTGGGCCATCCACGGGCGACACCTGTAACAATTCTTCCGCATAATTAGGTAACGCATACAATTTCTTGGCAAATGCTGGAAACTGTTCACTACTGGTCTTTCCCATCCCTTCCTTAGCTGACGCTCAAAGAACTCGGGGAATGGGAAAACGTTCTCAGTAATATTCCTCAGGGGAAAAAATTCAACATTACCACCAGCCTTGGACTTATATTTGGCTTTCGCTGCCTTCTGATATTCAGAGGGTGGCAGATCACATAACTCAAGGGCCTTAATCGCCTTGGTCAGAAAATATTGATAGTCCTCAGCCTTGAAAAAACGGACTGTTCAGACAACTTCATTTCTTCCCCTTCTTCATCAGATAAAAATTCGCCCTCCTCCCTGTCTTCTAGAGAAGACACAGTAGATGCAGATTCCTCCCCAGCTAGGTCCCTTGGATCTCTAGGAGGACAAGGGAGAGGGGCCTTTTTTGCCATCTCTTGTTGAATAGTTCTTCTGATTACCTCCATGAGGTCCGAAGAGTCGATGAGGACCCCAGGGCCAGGGAGCTTACACCATCTCGGTGTCCTTGGGAGAGGGCGAAGGAAGGCGCGGCTGACCACCATCCGCAGTGGGATGGCCTGTGGTAGCTCCGATGAGGGACTCTGAGCACAAGGCCGAGTCCCCAAAATGGCCGCTGCCTCGCGGGCATGCAGGAAAAACAACGATCTCAGCTTCTTCTGGCTGCCAGGGGCGCTTCTTGGTGTGCGGCGCTGCTGCTGAGTCAGCCGACGTCATTGGGAGCCCACGATCATGCCGCGAAGGCAGATCGGCTCCGGGGCTTTCTTGCGCCGCCACAGCCACGGCGTGCGTCTCCCTCTCCTCATCCGAGGAGAAAGCGTCGGGGAGCTGCTTTGCCGCCATCTCCGGAGGCGGTGTGCTCTGCTTCGGGTCTCGGACCCCTTGAAACTTCGCTCCAGAGGAGCAGAGAAAGGATCCAAGAAGAAAAAAGGATGAAGAGAAATGAGAAAAGGAGAAAGAAAGAAGAATCAAGGCAAGGTTGGAAGGGAAACAGAAGTTTGAAGAAACCTAAACTGAGCTAGCTAGCCTATGCTGCTGCTCCCTGTAGAGGCAGGAACAGAACTGGAGGTGGGCTATTCCGGAGGCGCCAACAGGAAGAGGAAAAAATCTATTTCCTGCCTCCCTGGTTGCACAGTGGGAATAACCCATTCAGATGTCCTCCACCTCAGAGGGAGAACTGTAAGAACATCAGAGAGGGAGGGAATGGATGGCGAGGCCACTTCTGCTGTAGCAGGCAGTGGTTGGCTCATACCTGCAGGGTTGATTTCTCATTTTTGACTCCTTAACACTTGCCTTCTGTACCCACATCACCTTTGTAAATCATGGGGGAAAGATTGGTCTGAGTCTCTTTGTACACATATTGTAAAGCCCCAAATGGTTTGTTTTGCTCAGTTTTTGGCCCTGCATAGCCTTCATGGTACATGGAGATTATACAGGAATGTGCATAACATATATGACTGGCTGCATCCACACATCATTTATTTATTCATTCATTTGTTTATTAAAACATGTGTACTCCACCTTTCCTCAGGGCAGCTATTGCACGATCCTTATGCTATAGGAGTCATTCGTGTGCTGGCTTGTTTTGTCTACACAGGAAAATCCAGTAGGCAATGATTGCCCTAGGGCACTGAGTGTGCAATATCCATCTAGGTGGGGATGTAACCTCTTTACTGAGCGTTGCCATGGTTACGTGCACATTGGGAGCATTGCCAACTGAAACTGAACACCTGCTGAGTTGATGAGATTCAATATACAGGACACAGTCCTGGAAGTTACACCTCTCATCACTGATTTTTGTGGGAAAGTAACATCTCTGTCAAAATCTGTAGGATTCAGTGTTGGTTTATACATGTTCATATGTACACGTACATGAATACGTAACCAGAATAGACAACACTTGAGGCTGATTGATTCTTCAGCACTTGAGCACTGTTCCCACATTACTTTCAACACATGGAAAAAAGAGCCAGGATCATGTACATGAGGAACACTTCTGACCTCCATGTGTTCAGGTGAAAGTCTATGCGGAGCCTGCCAGAAATTTTGCATGTTGGTAGAACTCTCTCCCAGATATCTAGTAAAACATGGTTCGGGTTTTATGGGAAGAACTGTACCTACATACACCAGCACAGATTAAGACAATATGCAGACAGCAATCTCAGGCGTAGGTGTGTGTGATCCTGCTCTGCTCTCAGAGAGTCTGTTCCCAGGGCCACCATAGCCGGTGGTTGCAACTATGAAGTGATTCCACTATAAAACGCTGCTTTTGCAGAGATAGGAAGATGGCACAAAATTGTGCCAGAGGATGGTTGACCTATGGGGATTCATCCCGATGTGGCGGTAATCGTATGATGCCACTCAACAAAAACCAAGGTGTAGGTGGGTGACTTGGGCTGCCGAAGTTCCCTGCCCTTAGGCAGGAAACAGATGGGTGGAGAGGGACATGAAAGAGCAGCAAATTCTTGTTCGCTATTTCATTTAGGATTATATGAGGGAGGGAGGGAGGGAGGGAGGGAGGACGCCATTTGGATTTCCCCTCCCCCTGGTGCCCAAATGTCTGGTGGGACTGACACTGCTTTGAAGTGCTCCACTTTGGCTGGATCCCCCCCCCCCCCCCTTTACAGTTCTGGTTCTGTTGCCCCGAACAATCGTCGGCGCGCCTCCCGGGGCGTCAAAGGGGTCCTCCTCGGCGGCGCTGCGACGGGCGAAGGAAGATCCCTACTGCCGCTGCGCCTTCGCCTTGATGTCCCGGCCAGCTTTGGCTGGCCGACGTTGCCCGTTGCCCGTCACCGTCCTCGCCAGCGGCTCCGCAATCCTGGGAGGCGGGCCCGCAATCCTGGGAGGCTGCGGTCCTGCCCCCGGCTCGCTGGATGCACCGGCTTTCTGCATCCCCCCCCCCCCCCCCCAAGGACCATCCGCCTCCCCCCCCGCGCCCGCCCCGAACCCCCCTTCCCCCGGGAGAGAGCTGCTGAATAGCAGAGCAGGCGACCCTCGGGGGTCATAAAGCGCGTCCCTCCCGATAAGGAGGCGCGCTGGGGCGGAGATAAGAGGCGAAGGTGGGGAAGGGCAATTGGGAGGCCGTTTATGGTCTTCCCAAGAGCTGGGCGGGCCGGAGCCTTCCGGAGGCTCCGTTTGATCCGGCACTTCAGAGGGCAGCGCGGACGGGAAGGGCTCCGAGTCCACACGCCGCAGGCCACGCCAGCCTCTCCGCGCCGTCTCTCTCTCTGGCTCTCACCACAAGCCGAGTCCCTTCCCTCCTCCGCACGTCCGCCCCGAAGGTCTGGAGAGTTTTGCGTGGTGCAGAAGGGAAACTAAGGCAGGGAGCCACGCGGCTAGTCGGGGGGCAAAAGGGCCCCGGCAGAGGTGTCCCCCCCCCCCCAATAGGAGAGACGGGCCCAGATCTGATAGGCCCTCAAATCCTAAGAGGTCCCTCAGGCAGGGCAGCGAGAGATGGGTCTCCCCTGGGTGAATGTTCACTGCTGCTCGACCCGTGCTGTTCTGTGATCTTTGAAAGTTCTGTTGCCTGTCAGAGAACAGCCTGTCTGCTGGAAGGGCTTTCCAGGAGGGCCACATCCACACGCGCAAAAAACCCAGAGGAAATACTAAACCTGTTTCTGGATCAACCCATTTAAAGTGGGGGAGGGCGCAGGTCCAAAGCTCCTGCAGAGGATGGCAAGGACGAGAGTCTCTCCCATCCCCCCACCCCCCAGCAAGCAACCCTGGAATGTTTCACCGGTGTCTGTTGTCAAGCTGTAATTTTAGCTATTTTATTGCGTCCTAACCCACCCTCAGCCCTGCTGTGAAAGTATAAATAAATAAAGTGAAGCAGCCCAGGAAGAGCGCCCCCCCCCCGGTTCTGTTTTGGGTCATTGGGAGCAGGTTTTGGGGTGCCCAATCAGCTCAGCAAGTCACTTCCTCAGGGCATGTTTGCCCCAGATATGGAGATCCTCTGTGACTCTGACACCAAAGGCACAGCAGACAGGCAGCTACTGTTCTTTGCTATCAGGTGTGAAGCGGCACACGGAGTAAGCAAGCAGCAAAGGGGATCAGTTCCCACCCCCAAAGTCATCCACAGATGAATGGATGAATGGTGGCCACAGATTAGCAGTGCATTCTTGCAGTTACTCCAGTCTAAGCCCACTGAAATGAATGGACTTCGACTGAAGAAACTCTGCATAGGATTGCACTTGTGAATCAGGCACTGCAGTGAGCCATGTGCCACACACAGAACAATAGGGGTGCTTTCAGTGCAAAATGTCCAAGGACTGTCAGAAATCAGGGAGGCAGCAGCCACATACCACAGGGACTGTGATCGGTAGGAGGAATCGAGGGACATTGAGCAAAAAAGCTGGTAGGCTCCAGCCTCATGCCTCTGCAGAACTTCTGCTGTCCCACTGTCTCCTCTGCTATTTGCTCTTCTACCTTCCTCGGTGTCCCAAATGGCCCTAGATCAGTTTCAAGTACAAAGGGCTAGTTTTGTCCCCCTTCCCAATCCGGCCAAAGGGAGGCTATAAATCAGCATGGGCTTGGGACCATATGGAGTCCATGACAGAATTTCACTTTGAACTAGTCACCGCAAAGCAAATCAAACATCAGTGGTCGCCATGGCAGGGCAGCTGCTGGGACACATGCGCCAGCAAGGGGGTGTACCACTGGCTGGAGTTCTGACAATGCTGCTGGCCACTGGCAGCTCTTCACCACCACTGCAGGTCAGCAGTACTTAGTCTTCAAGATGCCTGTCTGTGCCAAAATGCTGTGTCTGTGGAGTCCAGTGGGTGCCTCTGGTTTCCACCCAGCTGAGCTTGCTGCCAGGCAAGAGCATGAGGCAGAGTGGAAAGGGACTACGAAGACCCTGCCTGCTGCAGCTGATCGCTCCTAGCTTTGGTCAGTCCAGAAGTAGGCCTGGACGGACTTCCAGATGTCCTTCAGTTCATCACTGTGGAAGGATGGAGATGAGGCACAGAGGGAGAGGCAGGCACGGAAGCAGGCCATGTGGCCTACTTGATAGGTATGCCTAGGTATGCCTAGGACTGAAAAATTCACTCAGTGCCATTCTGGCAGTTACATCCTTCCAAGTCCATGGATTTCAGTGGACTGAGAATGAGTGGCACTCTGCTTAGGTGGGCACTGTAAGTCAGCTACTTGCAAGTAGGTCCTAGCTCACCAGCCTGCTTTCAGAATCCAAGAGTCGGGACTTAATTCTGGGACACATTCACATTGGCGAGTTCGTAAAAACAGTAAAATCAAAATTTAGTAAACTAAAGGAGAAGCTGTGAAATAATACTTTTAAGCATATGCAAAGTCTCTTTCACTGTGGTTGTACCCCACCCATCTTTTATTAGAGCTTTGGACTTCTGGCTTACCCACATCACTCAGGAAGCCCTGGCAGGCTTGAATCTCAGGGCTCCCATGCTGCATGGCCTTTTTCTCTCTAAACCAGGGGCGCTGATAGCCCAGTCCTGCCCATGTTCCTGGAAGTCAATCCCACTGCCTTTCATGGGAGACGGAAGAATCTTAAGCATGTCTACACTGAAGGTTGTCCAGCCCTGTAGCTAGCAACTTTTTGCTGGGGGTGCCTAGTTTTGGCTCAGGGGTTCAGAAATTATATGTATGCGAGATCAGACCTCTGATCCTATGCAGCCTGTTTCACTGACAGGCATGTAGCTAGTGTCGAGCTCAGGGGGAGGAGAAGCCAAGGCTCAGGCTGGGGCCCTGGAAGACATGTTAGGGGGCCGGGTCCCGTGTTAGCTATCAGCTTGAGGTTGTCCCTTTGATGGGAAACCAACTGACTGCCAGGAAAGGGAGTCTGACATCCTAGTCTTCCATTGCAAGCTAAGAATAACGTTTGGTATTTACCTAGAGCTTTAAGGCTTCATCTATAGAGTGACACTGAAAACATTACCCCAGTGTAGGCTAAGGTTTGTTTTTAAAGGATTTTGTTTTTTGCCTTTGTTTTTAAAGGATTCCAGTTGCTGTTAAAATACTTTATAAGTATGAGCCTGAAAAATGGGGGGGGGGGGGGAAGCTTGCAGCAGTGCATTCAGGAGTGGAGACTTGAACTGGACACACAGCAGGACCAGTGTTCCCTCTAAGCTGAGTTAGTGTGAGCTAGCTCAGTTTTTTAGCCTCTGGCTTACACATTTTTGTCTTCCCTGAGGAAGGATGGCTCCAGAGCAAACTAATTGATGCAGCAGCCAAATCTCTCTCACAACTCTAATGCCAGTGGCTCACAAAGTATAATTTTTGCTTACAAGACTCTGCAGCTTAGAGGGAGAATTGAGCAGGACCCAAAGGGGCGACTCTCCGTGCTGCGCATGTCCCTTGGTTGTGTAGAGACGCCTTTCTATGATCCGGGTTTCTTTGCTATTTGTGGGACCAAAACGACTGAAGGAGACAGAAGGGGCTTGCCTTACTCTGCCTGTCTCGAGGCTCCTTCTCTGCTTGCCCATGTACCTTCCAGGCAAGCTCCCCGCTGGGTGAGAGGGGGAGTTTACTGGAGAAGGGCCGTGGTGACCTCTGGGTGAGGCTCTGACACCGCTGGCGCGTCCGCCCCCCCCCATGAAACCCCAAGCGATGCCTCCATTCCCCCCCCCCCCCCCCCACACACGAGATCGGATCAGCGGGGCAGGCTCCGGAGGCCTTGGTGGGCGACCGCTCCTCTGCCTGCCGCGGGCTCCCCTCCGCAGGCCGGCTCTTCGGAGCCTGGGGCGACGCAGCCAGGCGGGGGCGGGGAAGGAGGGAGGCCTGAGCGCCAGCCTTGGCGGAGCCCTACAAAGGGCTGCCGCCGGCACAAAAGGGGCAGCCACCCTTGGCACCCGCAGCCCGCCCGGCTCAACCGAGCATGGCTTGTCAGCAGCCTGCCAAAGCGACAACAGAAATGCGCGCCCGGGAAGAAAGGCGGCGCTCTGCCCCTCGGCTGGGAGGGGAGAGGGGGAAAGGACCTCGCCCCTACCCGAGGCCTCTCTCCTCGGGAGTAGGGCTCTCAACCTGTTGAAAGGGACTTTCTTCCCACGTCAGAGTAGGTAGGACTGCAGTCATAACAAGGTAGGGGGCATTAGTGAAGGGAGTTTCGTGCAGCCCGAGATCCTGGTTGCATTTACACGGGAGTGGACCCCCGAGGATTACAGTGAGGCTTGCTTTCTGGGAAATACCCCGAAGGCAGGCCAAGTGTCTGGACGGACCCTGGGGCTATTCTGCAAATTCCATCCAACTTGGGGGGGGGGTACACTTGAAGGAGGGAGAGCGAGCGAGAGAGCGAGCGCCTTACCTGAATTCTGCCTCACAGAGTCACAAGATCGTTGGCCAGGAGGTAGATCCATGGGACGTCCTAGAAGAGGTCGGGACTGAAGCCTTTGCTGGTGTTCATTAATAAGCTTTGAGATTTTGATCAACATGGTGTTAATGGCTTTGAGGGCCCGAAAAGGAGAAGGCAAATAAATAACACTAAGAAATAAAGTTACTTTCTTGGTGAGTTGATCTACTCATTGTCACGCCTTTAAAAAAAAAGGTCAGCCACTGTGTGTGTGTGTGTGTATCTATCTATCTCTATATATACGGTCACAAGTGACTCTGTCCTAAAGTCTTAGATCCTATGCACCTTTCTGCATAAACATTTGGTGACTGCCAGGCTTATCGATGTGTCCTCCAACTTCCACCTTCTCCAGCCATTCAGAGCTATCTTCAACACTACAAAGATTAAGTCCAGTATGAGCTTTCTGTGCAAGCGCACTGTTTTTTCAGATACACCAACGCTTATACCCAGAACAAAACTTCGCTGGTCTTAAAGGTGCCGCTGGACTCCAGCTTAGTCCTGCTGCCCCGCCTGAATCTATCTTCAGCACTGTTCTTCATAGCCTGCACCGCCCTGTTCTGTCCCAGGTATTCACACAACTGAGTAATCCTTGAAAATCCCGCCCATGGTTGGGTTGCCCATTTGACTGCCAGGCCACCCTATGCTCGGGCAAAGATGATTTGCCTGTCGCTACGCTACCAACACTGAAGCCGCGGACTCTGCCTTTGGTGGGGTTATTCATGCCTGAGGAAAAGGGACTCTGCTCATGTCCAGGGACATAACGGTTCCCACGTCGGACAGCCAAGGCTGGACTCTGAGACTCAGCATATGCATTAAGTGATTTAGCTCACACCTTGCCTCGACCCCGAACTAAAAGTTGTTCCCGATGTGCCTTGATTGAAAAAAAGGAGGAGGAGGAGGAGAGGGAGAGTCATCGGCGGAAGAAGGAGGTTAAAGACTGGGTCCCAAGCAGTAGAACGACACGGACCGCCTGCCCCTTGACAGTGCTTGCCTGCCAAGAGCGTCAAACAACAGTTGAAGAAACAAAAGTAACGTCACCGAATATTAATGACATTCTTTTTAAAAAAACCAAACCAAACAACCAAACACACCTCTTTGAACTAGAGAAACAAAACCACACCCAGAATGACCACCGCATGTGAGGCGGGACTGGTGGCACCGGGAAGGGTTCTTAATCCGCATCCGAGACGGACGGTCACAAATGCTGGGAATGGATGAAGATTAAAGAACGCCGAGCGGGAAAGGGCGAGAGGGCGCTGCTGCTCGGACTTTCCCCTTCGGGTGTCGGTCTCCGCGGGCACAGCTACTCCGGGTTAACTGCGACGCCGCACTCCGCGGCTCGCCGTTCCCGGGGCGCGCCCTTGAGGTACCGGCGGGGCGGGGCAGGGCGGGGCAGGCGGGGGAAGGGAGCGGTGGCTCCGCGCCGGAGGTACGAGTTAAAACCTCGCTCTGGGTCGCCATAGGTGGAGGCCGGGCGCATGCGCACCTCGGCGCGGGCGCCCCGGCCCCCCTCCGCCCGCCTTGAGAGGCTGTCGCAGGCGCTGCAACTTTTCTTCCACTTGGAAGGAGCGAGGAGGGCAGCCGCGCACCCGCGCCCGAGGAGGGGCCCTGGCCGAGCCCTGCTGCCGCCGCCGCGCGCGCCATGTAGCCGGGCCCTTGAAGCGCCCCCGCTCGGAGAGGGACTGGGGCCGTCGCTGAAGCCGCCACACACGCCCGCCAGGTCCGGAGGAGCCCGGCTCGCTCCCCCTGCCCTCCCCGCCCCGCTTTCGCTCGCTTGCAATGGAGGGAGCCAGCCTGGGCACGGCTCGGCAGCCCGGGGCGCCCGGGGGCAGCGGGTAGGCAGGCAGCAGGCGAGCGGCCGGGGGAGCCTGCAGGCGCGCCGGGGGAGCAGCTAGCCAGCCAGTCCCGCGCTGGCGGCGGCAGAAGCGACGCTACCACCTAGGCTGGAGTGAGCCCAGCGAGGAGCCACCCGCCCCGTCCCGAACCGCTCTCTCTTCCTCTCTCGCCGTCCGGCTTCGTCGCGATCGCGGATGGACCTTGCGAAGGAGGCGTCTTCTCTGCCCGGTCACCGGAGCTGCCGGCCTGGCCGTCCCGCGTCTCCGCCTCCCCGCCTGGCTGCCGACCTCTGCCTCGGTGGATACCGCGACGCCCTGGGTTGAGGGCTCTCTCGCTTGGATTACTTGGCTGCTCGAGTCGACTGGGTTTCCTGAGTCGCTTCCAATCCCACCCCTCCTCCTCCGTACCCCCCTCCCCAACAATGGAGGTGAGTATTGCTCGGGAGTGGAAGAAGCGGGGGGGGGGGCGGGGGATTTTTTTGGGGGGGGGATGCCCGAAACCCGCTGCTCCTTCGGAGATGCAGGAGGAGGAGGAGGAGGAGGAGGAGATGAACTTTGTTTCGCCAAACTTTGTTTCGGAGGTGAAATCGACTAGAAAGAGCCAGCCGGGGAAGTCGCGGATTGGAGGGGCGGGCGGGCGCTGTTGGCTTCGGATTTCCACACACCGCTGGGGAACGTGAAACTGACTCGAGGCTCTTTCTGTCCCCTGCAAGGACCCCCCTCCCTCCCTCCCTCCGTGCTCGGTCCTGGCCACTCGGCAAACCTGTTGCCCCGAAGTACTTCGACCTCTCCGGTCCCCTGAAAACTGTCGCGGCTGGGGGGAGGGGGGGGGGGGGAAGCATGAGGACCGATTGCCTCGGGATTGCCTCTTTGTCCTTTTTCATGCGGATCCCCCCAGTCTGCGGGGCTCCCTCGCTCCGCATTTTTAAGACGCCTCCGCAGACCCTCTATAGGGGCGCCTGGGGAAGAGATGGGGGCATGGCTGCGGCGGAGGCTTGTACCTTTAAGAGCCTTTGGCAGATGGCCAGTGGAAAAAAAACCCTGGACGGGCCGTTCCTCCTCGCTGCCCTCCGAACGCGTCTCTCCGCTCCTGCATATTGTCACTTTGCATCTCGAAAGGATCCCGGCTCCTACGGGCGAAGAAGGCCAGGAGCTGCTCTTCCGCCCCCCCCTCCCCCTTGCCCCTTTGATGCTCGGGGGCTGGGTTGTGCAGCGCTTTGTGTGTTTGTTTTTAATTGTCGATTGTGTGCGAAATTAGTTACAGTCGTGGGGTCAGCGAGAGTTCAGCGTCACCCAGAAAGTTATCTCTTAGGGAGGCAGCGAAAGGTCCGGGAGGATTGCATTTAAATTTGGGAGTGGGGAGGGGATTGCAGAGTCGAGGAAATCCCCGTTCCCGTCTCTCTCCCCCTTCGGAGTGGCTTCCCTTATTTCTAGACCGAAGCCCATAAAAGTTTGCAATACTTTGTCCTCCTTTCTTCCCATAATCCCCCCCCCCCACACACTCCGGCAGCCCCCCAGCTGCGTGTGGATCGCTCATGGCCAAACTTCGGCTGGAAAGCCGCCGAGCCGGCCAGTCTGTACAATTGTTCCTGCGTTTTACAACCCACCAGGGCCGAGGGGGCTCTCGCAGTCTGCGTGCCTACTTACCCAGGGCAGAGCTAGTCTTAAAAACAGCGGCCATAAAACCAGATGCCCTAACAAACTTTCCAGACCCCCTGTGTTTTTTAAAAAGAGAGAGGGAAAACCACCCAGGATCGCCGGCGGATAAGCCACCCTGGCTGCAGAAGGGGGGGGGGGGGCGGCAGATCTGTAAAAGAGCTCGTTTCCCTCGCAGGCTGCTCTGTGCCGGGGCCGCCTTTGAAAACTGGCTCTCCGCAACCCTCGAAATGGTTTTGCCCATATAGACAGGCTTGAGAGCGGCGAGCTGGAGCTGTCTTTAGAGGAGCGAAGCTGCTTAAAAAAATTTTTTAAAAAGAAAATGGCTCAAATATTCGTACTTGGGATACTTCCCTTTAGGGGCTTTCTCTAGCTGAGGCTGACTTGAGCAATCTCCAGAAATAGTTAAACAAAAAGAAAAGCGTGCGGCCGGGGGTGGGTGGGAGGGAGGATGAAGACATGAAGGTGGCGGTCTCCCGGCAGTGGCTCTGCGTTTCGCGGTTGAGGCTGCCCCCTGCTGGCGGAATGGCTTCCCCTTGAAGCCGGGCGGCTCCGAGGTTCGCTTTGCTCAGCAGCCGCTTCTTCTCTCCCTTTCTTTATCGGTTAATTTTTCTTTCATTCTAATAAGCCACTTTAAGAAGGCAGAGCCGCGTGTGATCGCCGTAAGGAAATTCCCTTTGCTAGATTTTTTTTAAAAATTATACTCCCCTGTCCTTTAAAGAGACTTTCTTTTTTTAAAGGCCTTGTATTCGAAAGACAAAGCCCGCCCGGATGCAAGTAAAGTTTCTCGATCCGGCAGCCGAAGGTTCGGGCGCTGCCCTTCCCAGCCCGTCTGTCCAAGCCGGGAGTTCCCTGTAGGCGCCCGATGTGGCAGCTTCTCGAGGGAGGGGGGGTCGCTCTCAGCCAAATGTGCCCGTTGTGCGTCGAGGCGCGCGGATTTCTTTCCCAGAAGATCCAGAACTGGGGTCAGTCTTGCCGAGGTCAGACGGACGCCGAAAAGTGTTCGTCTCTGGGACTTGGGTTTGCGCCGGAGCCTCTGGCTGCGGGGGCCACGCGTCGCCCCGCCCCCCGCCCATGAGAAAACTTTTCTGGTGGTTTCCATCCACGGAGCGCGGGCCGGACCAGGTTGTGGTCGGTTAGATGCCCCTCCGGTATCCTTCGGCCGTCGTGCGGTTCCCGGAGAACCCGGACGGCTGGCTTCCCCGATGATGCGATGCAGTCCGCGGCACCCCGGTAGCCAAGCCCCTATAGGCGCCGAGCCCTTACCGGGTTCCGCATCGCTTACTCTCCCAGTAACCTCTGAGGGAGATCCCTGTAAGGCGGGCTGGGGAACTGAGGCCCGGAGAGGGAGACAGGCTTGAGGCCAGGCCAGGACTCGGTGGCAGAGGAGCGTCAGGAACCTGCCACGAAGGCCCGCGCTCTTGGTGGCAGACCACCCTGGCTTTCCACCCCTTGCCGGACGTCGGGGCTTCCTACGCGGTGGCCTCTCGGACGACTTGGCAGCAGCTCCTGGATTCTCCACAATCCCCTGCACAGCTCCTGACCTGGGAAGGGGAGATCAATCGGTCCTCGGCCACTCGCAGTCTCCGGCCTGTTCGCCCGAAGTCCGGCTGCCTTGGGGGGGGGGGGTGCTGGTTCTGAATTTGGGGAGGTAGTTGGTTTGCCGGAGTAAATGGGCTGTCTGGGGAGGGGAAATAGCCGTGTTTCGGGTGGGAAGCGTAGCCACCGTGAACGGTGTGACCAAACTGGCCGGGAACATCCCAGTGCCGTGCTTCTGACCGCAGTGGAGGTCTTTCTGACCAGGTCGCCGGGCCTCAGTTTCCCCTGCGAGGCGCATTCTTAAAAGCCCCCCCCCCCTTACATGCGCGGGCTTGCGAAGGCAAACGGAGCTTTGCGGTGTCCCAACTGACCGCCCCGAAAGCTGGGGAGGTGCTCCAAGAACCGGCGAAAGAGAAGCTCGCTTGGTTGAATTAACCCCCCCGCCCGGTCGAAGCGCTTTTGAGTGCGGCCGATTTTGCCGGGCTGAAGCTCGAGCGAAGAAGCGCCCAGCCGGGCGAGGAGCCGCGTCGGGCCAGTCGCTTCAGCCGTAGCCGTGGAAAGGGCTCGAGGGCTGGGCAGTCGTCCGAAGCGAGGAGGCCGGAGGAAGGAAAGGCGGCTTGCCTCGGAATAAACCGGCGCGAGTCCGAGCACTTCGGGGAGCCGGTGGCTTGACGGCTGCTGCGACGATTCGTTGAAGAGCCAGCCTGGAAACCGGAGGGGGGGGGGCTCTTTGTTCGCCAGCTTCTGAGAGCACGTCGTCCGTTCTGTAATCGAGGCCGTTCAATTTAAGGCATACTCCAGAATCCAAGACTGAAACCCTGGGCATGTTGACTTGGTGGCGGCAAACCCCACAGGACCCAAATGGAATTGGCACAGGTTTGGGGTATAACACCCCCCCTCCCCCCTTTGGATTGTGGATTGAAGAGCGAAATCGCCCGTGCCCTACCGGGGAGACTTAACCCCTCCCCCCGTCCGGCTCCGTCTTGAACTGCGCGGTTTCACGGACAGAATCGAAGCGGGAGGCACATAGGGCCCGGTGAAAAACGAAACAACCCTTTTTGGGATGCGCCCGTGGAAGAGGTCCTACAAAGAGCACCGTGGCATCGGAACGGCGCCCTGGACTTCACCGCACATGTTCGCGCAGCAATCAGGCGGCAGCGCTTCAAACCACTCGAGTCGTTCCCTGCCTTGGCTGCAGCCTGCCCAGGAAGGCCCGCGGCTCTCCCCTCCGGGATTCACCAACCGCCGTCCAAACTCGCCTGGAACTGTCGGAGGAGGGTCCGGACTCCGGAGCGAGAAGAGACAGGAGGACTCTGTGGCCGAGTCTGGGCACCGCGTGGCCGAGTTCAAAGCGGCGGCGGCGGGGGGTGGGGGGGGGAGTGTTACCTGCCGTCAAGTCTCTTCCGACTTCTGGCGACCCTATGAATTAATGGCCTTTAACTGTCCTCTCCTTAACAGCCATTCTCGGCTCTCGCAAACTGAGGGACTTGGCTTCCCTGAAGGAGTCTGTCCGTCGGGGGGTGGGTGGGTGATGGGGACGGTGGAAAGGGACCGCCTTGGGATGTTTCTTCTCATCCGGTTTCGCTTCCTTTGACCATGGGAGGGGGGGAGGGAGGAAGCCTCCCCTCCCCTCCCTCTTATGCTCTTGGAAAAGGCTTCCTAACCTTTTAAGCCTCCGAACCCGCCCTGCAAAGGAGCGCAATCGGGACGGGCTGCGCACGCCAGCAGGAGACGCCTCGCTCCCGAGGGGGCGGCCCGGGACCGTAAACGAATTGGGGGGGGGGGGGAGGCGGACGGTCCCACGCCCTCCGGGGGGGGGGGTCTGCTGTCCTCCGGACTCACCTCTTTGCGTCTCTCCGGCCGCCTCCCTGGCAGGTTGCCCCTCCCTTCCCCCCTTGCTCCGCTGAAGCTCCCCAGGGCTTGGGCGAGGCGCTTCCGTCCTTCATCCGGTCCCCTTCTCCCGTCGCGGGGGGGGGGGGCAGCGGCGTGGGCGTCTGCGCTGCACGCAGGGCTGGGCTCGTCCCGCTCCGAGGGTCTCGCTGGCTCTGCTGGGTGGGGGAGAGGGAGGAAGAACCTGGGAAGTTTATGAGCTGGGCTGGGGAGGAGCGAGGCCGATCGCCGGCAGCGAAAAACGTGCCTCGCAAACACCTTCCAGAGCGAGATCCCCTTTCGATTATTCCCATCTGGAAGCGGCTCCCATAATTATTGCGCGCAGGGCGGGGGGGGGGGGGGGGGGTTGAGATGAATAGGTTGTTAATTCGGAGCTGAGCGCTCCAGCTCTCTCTCTCGCTCTCTCTCTCTCGGCTTCCCCACCCCTCGAACACGCCCGCCGCCCAGAGCCTGGGCTCCCGTCCCCACTAGTTCCTCTTCCCGCGGCCGGCAAGAAAGCAAGCGCCAAGGTGCCCGGACGGTTCTCTGTCCTCTGGTGGGGAACCGGGGGGGGGGTGGGGGGGGGTGGAGAGTGCGTGCGTGGTGGTGGTGGTGGGGGCTCGATGCTGCAGGATTGCTGGAGAGGCTGCGCTGGCCTGGTGAGGCTGGGCAAGTGGCTGACTCCGAAGGGACTCTCTTGCTTGCTGCGGTGGGGCCGTTCCCTGGGGGGAAGGGCAGCTGCTTCCCAAAGCAGCCGGGGCTGGAGATGATCTGAGCCCCCCTCCCCCTGCACTAAAGGTCTGCCCCCTTCTCTTTCTCCCCTCTAGAAGTCCAGGGGAGCCTCGGCCCAAAGTGGAGCTTTGTGGATGCTGGGCAGGGCCATGACGCCTCGGTCCCTCTTCTTGGGGCTGACCATCTTCTCCTTGCTCCTCCAAGTGGTGATAGAAGCCAGTTCGTGGTGGTAAGCTTTTAAAAATATGTATATGTATATAGACGCACACCAATGGACCAGGTTTCCTGCAAAAGGGGAGAAATAGAAGCTGAGTAAGGCCTTGGTTGGTCTCAGGGTAGGGATCCAGCTATTCCACCCATCCCTTTCTTGGGAAAATAGGTTTAAGTGATCGTTTAAATCCGGGTTTGTAATAAAATGAAGCTGAATTCGTAATAAGATGATTCCCTCTCACATCATCTGGATTCACGAGAAAGTAAATGGGAACATACTTTGTGATTGCTTTACTTGATGATTGGTATAACGTTCTTAATATTTGTTTCAAAGAAACTAAGGATTAAGTAAATCGTAAGCTATGGTTTCTTTTCTGCTTTCCTTAAAACTTTTTTTTTCTTTAATAGATGCTCTGCTAAGGCTTCCCCACCCCATTTTTATGAATTAGATTCAATCCACTTGTGAAGGATTCTCAGTTGTGTGTTTGAAATGTCAGCCTTTTCTGACGCAATCCATTTGTCTAGAAATTCTATTTGGAGCCACATCTCACTTGCACAGGAAATTTTCAATTTTTATCAACTGTCAGAGTGAACTGTTTGAGGTCAGTTCTCAAGCCATTGGTATTTTTTTTTAAATTGTGGTACATAACAGAGAAGTATCTTCTGCCAGACCCGATCTACAAAGCTGTGGGCAGATCATCTTGTATTTTCTTAAAATAAAAATGTGTAAGGATTATACGAAACCTGAAAATCAGGAGGAGAGATGTGCTAGAGAGGGGCAAACATCATATTTAGATAGTGACATAAATTTGATGCCTGTCTCAGTAACTTCGTGCATATGGTTTGCTTTAACTTTCCAGCCATTCAACGAAGCTGAAGATTCTCTCCCCTCCACCGCCATTCCCCACATTTTGGCTGCTGTCCCCGGTACAACAAGGGATTTACTTCCAAGTAAATGTGTTTGAGGTTGAATCCCACATGCATTCATATTTGCAGAATTCGCAGACTGCATTTAGATCTGCGTTCCACACGGATCTGTGTTTGCAGAATCCATGACGTGCATTCGAGGCTTTGCCTTGTTAATAGAATTCCTCTCTTTACACAGGTCTCTGGGCATGAACCACATGAATCCTATGAACCCTGTTCAGATGCCAGAGGTATACATAATCGGAGCCCAGCCGTTGTGCAGCCAGCTGGCAGGGCTTTCTCAAGGACAGAAGAAGCTCTGCCACTTGTACCAGGACCACATGCAGTACATTGGAGAGGGAGCAAAGACGGGGATTAAGGAATGCCAGTATCAGTTCCGCCACAGACGATGGAATTGTAGCACTGTGGATAATAACTCTGTTTTTGGCAGAGTCATGCAGATAGGTAGGAAGTGCCTCGGACGATATGTGTGCAGTATTTACTTAATGTTCTGTGTTAAAAGGTCTTGCCAGGTTTCTTATGCGCCAGTGAAACCTGGCAAGAAAGGGAAGCATTGCTGCCTTCCGCCAGTGGCGGTCTCCAGTGGGAAGTCGGTGGCAATGTGAGCCAGCTGGTGATGTGGAAGGGGAATTCTGTGCTTCTCAGCTTGCCTCATTGTGGGTTAACATCGAGTCATATCTAAATGTGGTTGTGGTGGAAAGAAATAGAAGGAGAGGGGCGTTACAGGGTCATTTTCATGGCTGGAATACTGAAAACGGTACAACAACTGGATTCGCACATCAGTATCTTCTGAACTCTTGTTTTTTATATGCAGTCTGTTCACACAGAGGCTTTCTCAGAGGGAAAGCATTTGGGTAATAGTAGAGTTCAGTTAAGCAGCGAAATACGTTGGCACTTGCAACCGGTGTGCTTCTTACAAAGCTAAGTGAATAGGTAGGTGGTTGCATGCCTCAAAGTAATTATTACTGTCAATTAAAAATTCTATCATAAGGATTGTGTTCTGACTCGTGTTGGAAAGCTTATGTCAGCACAAACACTGCCACCATGTACAATTTAAGGACTCTTTCCTCAAATCCCTTTAGAGAAAAGCTGGGCTCGAAGGCAGTGCATTGATCACTCTGATCTCGAGAGGTTGTTCTCCAGTTATAACAACAATATCTCTACCTCCAAAGCCACAGTTCTCTCTTTGCTAACAACTTCTGGAAAATGAACAACTCGTAACTTGGGAATAGCAGCCGTTTAGAATGCTAAGAGCTAAATCTAATTCTGAACTCTTCTTTTTTGAAACAGGATAGGAAAGGATTGGAATTAGTTTAAAATTAGATTAAAGGTAACTTCATTTATGAATTGAATAGGCTTCTGCATTGCTTGAAGGGATGTTGTTAAGTCACATTGACTCTAAAAGTTAATTTTATGTAAAAATAAGCTTTACAAAAGCTCAGATTAAACATTTTCAATTCCTTTTTTTATAAATGCAGTAAGTGGAAACACTTGCTTCTTAACGACTTAAGTATTCTCCGGCAGTCTTGTGTTACAGATGCTGTGGAACTTACAATATGGGTAGGTTGCCATTGGTCTGTTCTGAAAACCCAAAACAAATAGAATGGCGGAGGCACTGTGTAATTGAAATCTTAAACACCAGCTTTTGATGATGCTAGAAGCTTCTCATAAACCTTATGTTCTTACTGCTAAGCTATGTGCAAGTGTACAGGAGTGGCACTCTGATGATGTCTAAATTGCCATGGTAAAACCCATGGCTATAGAAATATTAAAAACTGATCCCCAATTGTTGCCTATCTGTTAATACATCTGCATTTACTTGACCTGGTGTAGCAGGGTAATTAGCCACTTAAATTAATTGAAAACAGAGGCATTCAGTGTGTGTGTCTAGCTCTTAAAGATTCTGGAAAGTATATATTCATTCAAAAAAGTGTATGTTATCGTTTCATAATGGGGCCGATTTTTGTGATTGGTTGATGTTTCTCTTGAAAGGGGGACAAGATTTCTACTTCAGATCCCTGCCTTTTGCTTACGCAGGCTGCTAATTGCTATGAATTCACTGCTGAGTACAATTCTGATAGATGATGGTGTCAATTAGACCCTGGGTTTTCAAGGTTTCTTTTAAATCCATTGCTGATAGAATTGCTGAAAACTATAAGAAGCTACAAGCTCGATATGCCATATTAAATCCTAGAAATCTATGTATTATCTTAGGTTAAGGCTGATGTCCGGATTCCATTGATGCCAATAAGTACATCCCAGGGCTTTTTTTTGTAGAAAAAGCCCAGCAGGAACTAATTAGCACAATAGGCCACACCCAACAGCAGAAACACATTAGCATATGAGGCCACACAGCAAAGCTCGCTCACAGGATCGGCTTCCTCAGGTGCCCCGCGCCTTGTGGGGTACATGGGGAACCCGAGGGAAGGAAGGCAGTTTCTAGATCAGCTTCCCCAGGTGGGGAGGCAGTTTAAACCACCTTCCCTCCCTGGATCTGCTTGGCTTCCCCTGGCACCTGTGACTTGCGAGGTGCCTGGGGGAACGGGGGGGGGGAGGCTGTAGGTGTGGCCAACTTGGAAGCCAGCCAGAACTCCATTCCTGTGCATTCCTGCCCAAAAATAGCCCTGCCAATACCTTTGTATTGTTTTTAAATGAATGTATTGTTGCTGAAATAGCAAATGGAAAACACAGTTATGGTACCCAAAAAGAATAATGATTTGTGAAGACCTGGATCTCTGTACTCATTCCTTTAGAGTTGTAATCCTGATTGGAGAAAGTCAGTGCATGCTTTGGCTTTCATTGTCAGTGAAATGTCAGTGGGCTGTAAATCAGTGAGCCACAGTAACCCTGGATTCAATAAATGCAGCCGCTTCCTTGTATCTGAAAAATCCTGGAAAGTTAGTTGTATAGTAAGAGGAACGTATGTGTGTTGCTGGAGGGAGAGAAGGCAATAAACTGCAACAAAGCAATGAGTAATTCCCCCCCCCCCCCGCCCCATGTCTGATTGGGCCTCTTGGGGGAGAACAGTTCTACTAACTTGGCTACAGCAGTGGGATCTGTGCTGTGGGTTAAGAGAGCTTGTCTAAGAAAACAGGACTTGGAATTTTAACATATTTTGCTGTAAATTTGTGAAAAATTGAGACTGCACTCCTAAGTACAGGCAGGCTGCTTAAATCTCACCAATACCTTTGGAAGTCAGCAGCCTAACTCTGCAGGATTAGTAGAAAAGAGCAAGAGTCCAGTAGCACCTTAAAGACTAACAGAATTTATGGCAGGGGATGAGTTTTCATGAGTCACTGCTCATTTCTCCACAAAAGCTCATCCCCTGGCACAAATTTTGTTAGTCTTTTAAGGTGCTACTGGACTCTTGCTCTTATCTGCTCCTACAGACAGACTTACACGGCTACCTGTCTAGATCTGTGCAGGATGCCAGCCCAACATTCCTTTTGGAGAAAGGCCAGCTTGCTCGGAGCTTGCTCGGAGGCCTTTCTCTGAAAATGGTGTTGGTGTGGGGAGGCATTTCTTTTCTTCCCTTTGGAAATGGGCACAAGAAATGCTCCTAGGAATTCTTTTTGACCGCATAGGGAAAGCGTGCTTCTGCCTCTCACAGAGTTGAGGCTCTTCCAAACTGGCAGACATTTGGTGGGCAGCAAGGCTTTCAATAATGTCAGGGCTGACACAGTTATTATTTTATTTATTTATTAAAATATTTCTACCCTGCCTTTCCTGGTCATTCAAGGCAGCTCACAACAATAAATGTGCCTGGTCTCTAAAAATAAGGTTCATGGCACAGGAGAAACTGGCTCAGATGATTCCTGCTCCCTTTTGAGGGAGAGCAAGTCAGCTTCCCTCACCTGTTGTTTATCTTTATAAATATATTCGTTTCTAACTTTTGGCCTTCATCCACATTTGAAAGGATTCTTTAAAATGGGGAAGGGTTGGGATAACCTAAGTGTAGCATTTTTTCTAGAATATATGGAAAAGTGGATTAGAGAGAGGCAAAACTCTTATGCAGCTCATTGCAAATCCTAGTGGAGTGGAGATTTTGGAGTCCTTCCATAATGTGCCTAACAGAGAGTAACTTGAGTCTCATTTTAAGATATAATCAATGGTTGCCATCAGTTTTTATAAAAAAAGAATAAATAGCTCCACAGGGACAAAGCTAAATATGTCAGACTGGTATAAACACAAGCATTGGAGAACTTGTATTGATATAGGTATCTCTTGGAGACTGACGTATTCCCAGATACGGACTTTGGTGTGTATCTTTGGGTGTCTGATCTACTTTTAAAGAGGTCTCTTTTAAGCTTATTTCATAGAACGACTTGTAGCATATCTTTTCTGAAGCAGCCGGCTTGATCGTTAGAATGAGCGAATACATATAATAGCCGGGGGGAAATTAAGGTCCTTGATGAAAAATGTCTCAGGATTATGATTGTAAAACTTGCTGGCCTTTGAGAGCCTTGGAGAGAACCTCTTGAAGTTAACCTTCAAAAATACTTTCCCCCTGATTCCCTGGGAATCCCTGCTGTGCAAGGGAGTGAGGATTGGGACCATAATGTTGGTTTCCTTTCTTGAAGAACTGGAAATGTGAGTTTCCAGGAGACCAGAAGCAAACTTTGACTTTGGTCAAATGTATTCCAGCTGTTAATGTGGTGCTCTCTCTTTCCTGTCAAGTGAAGTTTGTCTAGCTGAATTCTATCTGGGTAAAGTGGGATGAGGTAATGTATTAATAAATGAATTTCCTTTCAAGCTGTCCCACGAGAGCTCCCCTAATCTGTTTGTCAAAAAATCTGCCATGAAAATCTACTTAAAAATTACAAACCAGTCAATCAATAAGTACAAAATATTTGACTCTCTTCATATATGGTCATTATATATGGAATGCATTTTTAAGAAACCTTATCTCATTTTTCTCTGTCACTTATTTAAGAGATGACCAGGCCAAAAGCTTCTCCTGTAACAGGATCCTTCCTTATTAGATTAATTAGCATACTTCAAGATGGCAAATTTCTATGATCAGCTGTTATCAAAACGGATGTCCCAAACAAAAGTGTTTTGGTGTTGTTTTCCCAGTCTGAGTTTTGTCTAATACCAAAAATCCGGGTGAAATAGTGTATCTTGTCACTTTGTCACAATTCACTTAAAAAAAAAAGTACATGAATCATGAATTTTTTTGGGGGGGGGGGCTCATAATATAAAATATAAATCCCTGTCACCTTGCCCTGTACTGAATAGTGAATCTTTTTGTTTTTCCTTGCAGGTAGCAGGGAGACTGCCTTCACTTATGCTGTCAGTGCTGCTGGGGTGGTCAATGCAATGAGCCGGGCCTGCCGAGAGGGGGAGCTCTCTTCCTGTGGTTGCAGCAGGGCTGCCCGACCAAAAGATTTACCTCGGGACTGGCTGTGGGGTGGCTGTGGGGACAACATTGAATATGGCTATCGCTTTGCCAAGGAATTTGTGGATGCCCGTGAGCGAGAGAGAATATATCAGAAAGGATCTTACGAGAGCTCTAGGATCTTGATGAACCTGCATAACAATGAGGCGGGGAGAAGAGTAAGTAGCCAAACAGAACTTTTTCCTGCTATTTTCTCTTATCTGAGTGCCAGGAGTGTGGTTTCCAAGCACCATTTTGTTTGTCGAATCTATTTTCTGACAACTGTGCCTGTTGGGTTGGCAAGACGAATTTTCATCCCAGTTACTTTCAAGTGAGACTTAATGGCTGAGCTCAGAAATGTTAACAATATTTCTCTTTAGATGTAGAAGAGAAATGTTATTCAATTCAAATGAGAGAGGGGGACAATGGAAGGTAGAGAATGAGCTTGTGGCAATACAATGACTATTTAGTTTCCTTCCACCATATGGGTCTGAAAGTAGGGTTGCCAACTCCAGGTTGGGAAATACCTGGAGATTTTGGGGATAGGGAGGGCAGGGTTTGGGGAGGACCTCAGCGAAGTATAATGCCATAGAGTTCACCCTCCAAAGCAGCTATTTCCTCCAGGGGAACTGATCTCTGTCATCTGGAGATTAGTTGTAATTCCAGGAGATCTCCAGATCTTGCCTGGAGGTTGAAAACCCTTCAGGATGCTCTAGTAAAACTGTTGACAGCAGAGTGAATCTTATGCAGGATAGGATTTTATGGGTTTATGTTTCCAACTGATCCAGTTTTCTTTGGAGGGGAACAATGAAGCACCATGATTCCCAGAGTGAAACCTTATTCGGGTGGGGGTGTGTGTTATTCCCCTTCTTCCTTGTGAGGCTGTGAAAAAAAGGGGGGGCCGTCTCTATATTATTAGAAAACATGTTCTTCTGTGGTAGAAGTTTGGTTTTTATGGCTTTTTTAATCATCAAAATCTTTTAAACGAAGGAGTGTAAACTTCATTTTATTGCTCTGAAATGAAGGAGCCAAAGTCATTATTTTCCTAGAACTGACGGTGCCAGGAGTAGTTGGCTGGAGACTTTAGACTCGTGTTTCAAGGTGAATTAGGATGAAGGATAATTGAAAATTAATAGCATTTAAATGTGAGAAGAAGGCATCTGAAAGCAATGGAAAGGCCTCGACGGAAGAAAAATGACTTTTCACAGTTGCCTACATAGCCTTCCAGTGGTTCCTCGCTCCCTCTGCCCCGTTTGAGCTCCCTTCCTGCCGCGCCATTTGGCAGAGTTTGAACTCCCCTCCCCCCTTTTAATACTAGGTGGAAGTGGCATTTAGCATCTACCTTAATGTGGACCCCAGGATATTTGGGGCTATGTCAACATTGACTCATGTCTATTTATACGGGGTAAATTAGTAAGGCATCTTTGCCAAGGCTTTATAAAGAGGATATTGCGATGTAGGCCTGTCCCTCACCCAAAGGTGTTTTGGGGTTTTCTAGCTTAGTTGGAGTCTCTGTGCCATGCATGAAGCTTGGTGTGGAAGGGACTTCTGAACCAAGGGTGGAAAGTCTGCTGTTGGGGCTGCCTGCCTTTCTTGGCAGATGGAAGGAAAAGAAAATGCCGATTTCCAAAGCAAGCCTAGTATTGGCAGGCCAGTCAACTTTTTGACAAGTCAGGAATGATTTATTCAAAGCTTGTTAGAGAGAGAAATTTTAGGGACTATTCTGGCTGGGGTCTAGGTGGTTGTACGGAGACCCATTTCTCTTTTTGGAATGTTTTACCTGTAGCTCCCCTCCCATACAACTTCTTTTAAACTGCCCTGGAGATTTTAAAGAAACCCAAACATTTCTGAAATTACATAAAAAAGCAGTTTAAAGAGAAACTGGCACCAGTGCCTGCTTAGTATCCCCCTTCCCAGCACTCCCTTTGAACCACTGTTCTGCCTAACCCCACTAAGCTAAGAGTACGAGTCAATCAATATGAGATGCGTTTAACAGCCGTTTATTTCGATGGAAGCAAATTTAAGTGTCTGCTTTAATCTCTTCAGTTGGAATCAGTAGCATTTAAATGTGACTGGATTAGGCCCTGTTTTTTAAAAAATTTAGAGGTTAAAGAGAAGATTGGAGGGTCAAGAGGGATAATTTTGAAAGATAAAACTCTGGTGGAAAATAGTGTACACACAAAACTACATAAGTGGTGCTGCTCTGAATCCCAGTTGACAGGCACAATTCTGCAGAAGTTAACAGAGATCGAGTCCCATGGCACTGAATTCACTGGAGCTTAGTCAAGATGGATTTTTTTTTTGCTGGATTGTGTTTTGAAATTATTTTTATGCCAGTCTTTCAATAGTCCAAGAAACAGCATTTTAAAAACGCACACATTACCATTACAAAAGAGAACCACTGAAATCACTCTAAAGCCAGCAGGCAGCTACTTTCCTCATCATTCTTCCCCCTTTCATTGTCCACTATTTATTACTGGCAGTATTTTTGCTTGTCAATTCAGAATGAGTTTCTCTTAACTAGAGCCAATGGGGGATCAGTTCAGATTACATCTGAATTCGCTCATGTTAGTTCATTCCATTCTGAGCTTGAGGCCTAGTTGTGTGACACCTTGATAACATCAGGAATGTGGCAATGGCTGGATAGTCTGTTTGTTGGGTCCCTTTCCCCCCCTCAAATTTACTTTGCAGTAGCAGAAAAGGAGGAAAGGGTTGACACAAAGGGAGAGCTGCTTCTTAGCTCCCCAGACACTGATCAATAGATGCTTCCTAGTGCAAAGATCTCTGGGCTAGGGCTTGTGGGGTGTCTTAGTAAGGATCCAGAAATCCGAGCAAATTCCCAGAAACCTGTGCACTGGGGAATACCTGTTAGTAAGTATTCAAAGCTTGTTAGAGAGAGAAATTTTAGGGATTATTCTGGCTGGCTTCTAGGTGGTTGTATGGAGATCCATTTCTCTTTTTGGAATGTTTTACCTGTAGCTCCCCTCCTGTACAACTGAATAGTCCTGAATAGTCTAGGCCTGACCTGAATAGTCTAGGCTAGGACTGATCTTGTAGATCTCGCAAGCTAAGCAGGGTCAGCCCTTATCAGTACTTGGATGGGAGACTATCAAGGAAGTCCATGGTTGCTATGCAGAGGCAGGCAGTGGCATACCATGTCTGAAAAGCTCTTGCCTTGAAAACCCTACAGGGTTGCTGTAAGCTGACTGTGACTTGACAGCAACAACCACCACAAAAAGATTTAGGATCTAATAGAAATTTAAGAAACAGTCCTGCCCATCATTGCTATTGGAAATAAAGATCAAAGGACAGGAAAGGGCTAGGGCTGTTTGGAATGGAGCCAAGCTTTATTCATGAGCCAAAATTCAAAGGGATCTTGAGCCAAAATTCAAAGGGATCTTGAGCCAAAATTCAAAGGGATCTTGAGCCAAAATTCAAAGGGATCTTGGCTTGGATTACAGTCAGTTTGGTGTTTCTCAATCAGGTGGGATCACTATCCTCCATCCCATTTCAAGACTTCATCATCCTTATTTATTACTTGGGTCAACAACAACTTTAGTCTGGCCATTGGGAATATACTGATCCCCTCTACCACAGCAGAGCCAGAGACAAGATTTTGAGGTTGAGAACAAAAGGTGTCTAATGGCTCTTTGAAGACTCACAGAGTTATTAAAGCATCAGCTTTTGTGAGCCTGTTTAATCAGATGCCCAGTCAGATGCCCAGACGAGATTTTCAGTCAGCAGAATATATGCATAGCAAAGAGAGAGAGAAAAAAATGGAACAGTGAGGTTAAAATATGGTCTGTCTCTGGTACCTTTTTAGCTTGCCCCTCCTCCAAGGGGCTCGTGGCCATCCTTACATCGTATGCTATCCTCATAACAACCCTGTGAGGTAGGTTAGGCTGAGAGACTGGACTGGACCACAGTTGCCCAGTGAGTTTCATGGTGAAGTGGGGATTTGAACACAGGTGTCAAACCACCTAGTCTGACACTATCCTCTACATTATGCTGGCTTTCTGTTCTTTGTGGCACGGCTATGTAAAGGAATACATGTATTACTAAAAATGCTGACTGTGTTCTTCAGTGAAGGAACATCAAAAGAAGAGTCGACTATGAAATTTCTGAATTAGAATTGATTATATATGGATTATATCAGCCAGGAGTTAACAGACCTGCCACCTTTTAGACAATTCCAAAAAGGTAGCTGTGTTAGTCTGTTGTAGCAAAGTGAAGCAGAAATCATGTGTGGGACCTTTAGGACTAACCAGGTTTATTTCAACATAAGCTCTTGTGAGTATGTTGGAATATGTCTGCATACACATGCATGTATACTTATTTGGAGGCTAACTTTGGTAAGCCATAACTATAGCCAGGGCTATTTTTGGGCAGGAACTTACAGGAATGGAGTTCCAGCTGGTTTCTGAGTTGGCCACGCCTACAGCCTCCCCCCCCCAGGTTCCCCAGGTGCCTCGCAAGCCACAGGGCGCCTGGGGAAGCCAAGCTGATCCAGGGAGGGAAGGCAGTTTAAACAGCCTCCTCTCCTTGGGTTTCCCGGGGCACCTGGGGAAGCCAATCCTGGGAGGGAGCTAAGCTGCCGGGGGGGGGGGTGGCCATAGGTGTAGAGTACGGGGGGGGGCTCGAGGGCTTGAGCCACCCCCGAAATTTCCTGGCAGCCGCTGCTGGAGAGGGAGAGGGAAGGGGTGGCCGGGGGGGGGGAGAGGCACTGGCAGCAGCAGCTGGCAGGCCTCGGAAGGGCCTGGGGAGGCGGGGCGGTTTCCCGGAGGGGGGGGAGAACATCGTCCCAGCAAGCGCGCTAAGGAGACCCCGCCCCCCTGGGATTTCCAAAACTCTATGCCCCTGGGGGTGGCCTAATATGCTAATGAGTCCCTGCTGGGCTTTTTCTACAAAAAAAAGCCCTGACTATAGCTCACCAGATCTGAAATCCTGTGTTGTTATCAGGTAGTGGAGGGCTTTCTTTGCCAAAGCTTGTCTGTTAATTTTAGTGGTAGCAGCAGATCTGTGTCAATTTGAGTTAGGCAGCCAGGATATACAGTAGTCCCATATGTTCATTAGAGTGTTTGTTTGTCAAGAGCTCTGGGGGCATTTCTTCCATGATGACCCAGAAACAATTAAGTTCGAAAACAGAGACCACCATTTCAATCAGTCAGTTTCTTGGTTCTATTTCACTCACTGTAGCTGTTAGAGCAACACATGGAAGCTACTTTTAATTGCTTCAAGTGGTGGCCATCACTGCATGATGAGTTGCCAAATTCAAACAGTTCACCCACATGGGCTTAATCAGGTTTAAATATGATATAAGGGGCTATTTGCGAGCACAAGTCCACTTACCTTATAGCAGGTTTAGGGGACATCCTCTGATCCTTGACTGATATTAAGAACTGAGCTTGAATTTTCTATGTGCAAAGGCATGTGTTCAGCTATGATGTGTCCTTCCCTCCTCCTTGCTAATGCAAATGCCTGGGGGAGGGGGGGATACAGGAAAATTGCCCAATTAATGCGGTAAGCCACTGTGTATAAACAGCTTTCCACACAGTAGTTTATGGCACCCTCCAGTGGGGACAATACCAGCTCTGAGAACACCAGGAGCACTACAAAATAAACATTCTGTTTTGAGGTATACATGACTATTACGCATACTGTCCCCATGACTGGAGAAAGTATTGCATTTTGAGTAATTGGGAAGGCTTCCCCACTAATCTGGGATATACCAGACAGACATCCTTTTGTCTTGGGCAACTATTATTGACAATTCAATGGAGTAATCTCAAATACTTTGACAAGCAGACTATGCAGAGGTTCTTCTTTCTATACGGCATCCTGCATTTGCCACATATCTGCTGAGAGCGAAAGGCAAGTGGTCCGTATTAGTAAAGGAAACAAATTCCTCACAATAAGCATTACTAGGCCTGTGTGCACTTCAGAAAAGTGACCATAGTGAGACAGGGAGGCACATGCTGTCGACTGTGATGGATTACTGTTGGGAAGGCCTTGCTGAAGCTGTTCTCTGTTATGCTTGAGGCGCAGTACATTTTGCATCAGTTGTACTGACCTTCTCCCTCTTTTTCTGTTGCCTTTAGACGGTGTATAGCTTGGCAGATGTGGCCTGTAAATGTCATGGTGTATCTGGATCCTGCAGTTTGAAGACCTGTTGGTTACAATTGGCGGACTTCCGCAAAGTTGGCGATGCTCTGAAGGAGAAATACGATAGTGCAGCAGCTATGAAACTCAACACCCGGGGCAAGCTGGTGCAGGTGAACAGCCGCTTCAATGCCCCAACCATCCATGACCTTGTGTACATTGATCCCAGCCCAGACTACTGTGTGCGCAATGAGAGCACTGGCTCCCTGGGCACGCAGGGCCGTCTCTGCAATAAGACTTCCGAAGGCATGGATGGCTGTGAACTCATGTGTTGCGGGCGAGGCTATGACCAATTCAAGACAGTGCAGACAGAACGCTGCCACTGCAAGTTCCATTGGTGCTGCTATGTGAAATGCAAGAAGTGCACAGAAATTGTGGACCAGTTTGTCTGCAAATAGGTGGGGTTGGGGGGGAGGAGCTCTCCCAGTCTACCAGCAGGGGTCGCTGTCCTAAGATGATGTCCGCTCTTATTTATAGAGCCCAATGGGTTGCTTTCCTTGTTTATATATATTAAAAAAAACTTTTTTTACAAAGAGAAGTGATGGGAAATGTTGCTGCACCCGGCTAAGACTGTGCATAGTTTTTATATTTTTTGAAACAGTGGAGGAGAACCTGAGAGAATATTTATTTTACACAACCAGAATTAAGACTTTAAATAAAAAAATAGAGTAGTTAAAGGGAAATTCAGCCTATCCTCATATACTCTCATGAATAACACAGTACATGTGCAGTAGATAAGGTGTTTGCTTGGGTTCGGAGCATGATCCATATGGACTCAGTGACATGCAGGTCTGTACATGGTGTTTCTTCTTAGCTTTAGTGACCAAAAAGAATGGGAACAGTCAGATGCAACACTGATTGGTATGTCCAAAAGGCTTAGCATGGAAGCTGCCTCAGTATTGGCCATGTGGCAGCAAGAAGAAATGGATGGCATAAATTTTCACCTGTGCTGCTAGGTAACAAAAGGCCCATTCATTTAACCTGGTGTTTGGCATTTAATTTTTGGCATTCCTGTGATAATGCACTGTGTGACTAGAACTGCACATGAAAGACCTCCATGACGGTAAATTCCAGCTTGCTTGTTGGCGTCATTCATGCAGTGTATTTTCTTAGGAGCTGCAGGGGACAGAAGGAAACATATTTTGGGGGATGGAATAAGACAATTCTTGCTTCTGACAACTAGCAAAACCAACGGGCGGAACATGCACCTTTGATTTTGTAGTGTAAGTCAAAGTAGACTTTGGAACGTTTCTACTTGAAGTAGAATGTGCCTGTCTCTTGCACATTTAACAAGCCTTTACTGCCTTACGGGGAAAAAAAAGAGTTAGCTGTGGAATTTTCTGCACAGTGGACTAGCGGATGCCACTGGAGTGGAAATGGCAGTGCTATTGTGCTTAAAAAGTCCTTTTTAAACCCTCCCCACATCTTCATTTGAAAACTTTTTTTCCTTTTCTAAAAAACTGGTGTGAGTACTTGGATCCCTTTTCAAACAAGAGTTGAGTGACAGCCACTGTGGAACACTGAAACACTGAGCTGATGATGCGATACTTGGATGTTTTCCTAAGGGGTTCAGTGCAGTGTTGCAGCAATGCCTACTTTACCATCCTCTGTCCTTCAAAAAAAAACAGCCACAACAAAAAACTGCACAATGCTTTAGAAATATATTGCAGCTATGCACAAACTGCTCAGACTGTACTCGAGCAGTTTAGTTATATATGGGAAAACTATGGTCTGCTGGTGTCTACTGTCTCAAACCCTTTTTATACATATATGTTGTCAGTACAAAACAATGATTTAAAAAAAAAAATATAAAACCATTCAAGTTACCAGGACATTTTTCTTCTTCTTTAGACTAAGTGTATTATTGTCTTCTGCGCCCATAGCCCTTTTCACAATCTAATGGGTCACTTGGAGAGCAATCTTAAAACAGGTCGACTTAGAATTCTATTCCAGTCTGTTTGTGGGACTTACTCCTAGTAAAGTGTTCTTAGCACTGGCACTGTTAAGGGTGTTTCTTTAGGTTAGATTACAGCCCCTTTTGCAGAGTGTCCCAACACATGGATATTGAAAAGTCAGTCAGTCACGGCTTCATTTCAGTTTCTGTCAGATGACCAAGAAGGATCTAATGATCCTAGTTATTAGAGCTTCTGCTGTATACCCTTCCAGTATGAGCCGTGTACGTAGTCAGCCGATAATAGGATTCATAATACATTTGTTTACACTGGCTAACAACCCTCTTTCTTACCTTTCCCACAAGGGCATTCTTGCTCATAATGGAAACAGATGTATGAAGGTTTCCCAGGCAAATGGTGGCCCAGTGTCCCCATCAAAGGAGAGATGCATTTGCTTTTCCCACTTGCCACAAACCCATTGTGTGTTTATTCATTGCTTCCAACCGTTCTCCCCAAGCTTATTCTGCTCACTAAATGGAAGTTGGCTGGAATGGATGCCTAACTTCACCTTAGAATTGCCATACTAGAAACTTTAATTTCTCACAAGCTTACAAGCTGCCACATTAATCCCGTCATGATGATCATCTTTTGAAATGATGATTGCTCTTAATTTATTGTGCAAAGAAATATTTACCTCCACAGTTCCTGGTATTTGCAAACTGATGTCAACTTTTTTTAAAAAAATAAAGCACTAGTTCATTGAATACGTCACTTTTGGTTTTTATTATACAAAAACCATAATTCTTTTTTAATACTTTGAATCACCTGCTCTTTATAATGGCTACTCTCTGTGAGCAGAGACAAGTCTAATGATCTTAGCTATTAAAAATGCTATTTAATGTAAAATATTTCACTTGTGTTCATCAGATATTATGTAAATCTTCTATGTTCTCTTCTTTGTTCTGTACATTTAATGTACATATTTCCATCTTGTGTGATTTGTATATTTCACTGGTTGTTTTTTTTTCTTTTTTTCTTTTTTTTTTAAAAGGCTTATGCCATAATGGAAGATAGACTATAAGAATAAAATGCTGGTTATATATTGGGGAGGTAGTTTTTAATTCTTTTAGAAGAGGGTTTGTTAAACAGCAAATAATGCTGATGAAAAGAAGTGCTATGTGGCAAAGTAGAAGACCAGTAGCACTTTCGCAGATCCTTAATTTATGACTTTGAGGGCAATCCTCAGCAACTTACTGATATAAACAACTTGGAGTCAGTGAAGAGGCTTCTGCTACATTGCATGAGCAGGGGGGGGTTGTAGAAAAAGCCAAGCAGGAACTCATTAGCATAATAGGCCCCACCCAACAGAAGAAACTCATTAGCATATTAGGCCACACCCGACAGCACAGTTTATTAGCGTATTAGGCCACACCCCATGTCACCAGAAGTGTGGTAATCCAGCCACACCCACCTTTTGCTTCTTATTCTGTTTACCTTGTTTGTTGTCAAAACCCAGGGCTTTCCTTGTAGCAGGAACTTCTTTGCATGTTAGGCCACACACCCCTGTTGGGTGTGACCTATTATGCTAATGAGTTCATGCTGGGCGTGGCCAATTTGAGAGCCAGCCGGAACTCTGTTCCTGTGCGTTCCTGCCCAAAAATAGCCCTGCAGATGAGAATGCATGTGTACCAATCGGTCCTGTATGTGCAGTTCCCCACTGCTGATTCAGTAGCTGGCATGGCCCTTTTAATAACTAAAATCCTGCTGATACAGGAGGTAGAACTTACTTTCGTCTCCGTGGTATTTTCTCTTCCCTGTCAAATAGTTGAGATTCTAGCTCTTAAAAAGGGGCTTCTCAGGCACATCCCCAGCTGTCATGGGCTACTTCTTAAGAGTTGTGCTTGCCACATACTTTTAAAACAGGGAACAAAAGACATCCACAAGGATGAAAAAGTGAGGATGAATGAATGGGAAAAGGCTATGATTACTATTTTTCCAACTGTCACAAAGGTATTTTTTTAAAAAGGGTTTTAATTTAATTGCATGGAAAAGAGTAAAAGTTAGCTTCAACCAGCATTGCTGCCTGTGTTCTTACTAGGTAGCTTGGGATCAGGTTGCTAAGGGGCTCTAGCTATGATTTTCAAAGCTGGCAGTGCACATTCCCTAAAACAGAGAGCAAAACAAACAAGGTTGTCTGTGATACCATCCATAGTTCCATCTGTATGTGCCATGTTCTGAACAGACTAGACAGTAGCAGATAATGTCAGCCTTACCACTGGTGACAGGGCTTATTTCATAGCAGGAGCTCCTTTGCATATTAGGCCACACACCCCTGATGTAGCCAATCCTCCAAGAGCTTACAGTAGCCCCTGTAAGAAGAGCTCTGTAAACTCTTGGAGGATTGGCGACATTAGGGGTGTGTGGCCTAATATGCAAAGGAGCACCTGCTACGAAATGAGCCCTGAGTGACATTGATTTGGAACGCTGGAAGCCAATGAGGCAGCCTTCTGGGTTTTTCCCCACTGGTTCTTTGTTTCTCTTGTTTGTGGCCATCCTTACCTTGTATTCACAGTAGGGGTGGACCGGCCATTTAACTTATAGGCAAGATCCCCGGTGGGCTGCTGCCCTAGGAGACCACCAGTGGCTGGGGGGAGCAGAGCCAAGCCCCAACAACTCTGCCTGAGCCACAGGAGTTGCTTGGCCAGGACCCCTCATCAGCAGTAGCATTTGGTTTCAGCTCATTAGATGTCTCCTTTTGCACTGCGTCGAGTTTGGGAGATGATGGAGTGGGTGAACTAATGCCCACTGTTGGCATCACTGAGCTGAGTTGGCCCTGCAGTGCTGGCTTGTACCAATGCAGGGGCTGCTCAGCTTGACTTGCTTCAGGGCTACTTTCACTTCCAAGTCTGCTCCTAATTCACAGTGCTGGAGTTTTCTTTAAGGAACTAAATTTATATTCTGCTTTAAGAATCTTAGTAACTCATGGGTCAGGACTTACAAGTCTCATTGATTTCAAGGTAACTAGTATAGCATAATCGGGCTTAGCCTCTAAAGGACTTCTCAAACTAGGCTTCTGACATTTCTATTAAAAACAAGCTTTCTAATCAAGATGAGCATCTGAGGGTTTAACTGTATGGGGCACTGGGAGTTCTTTGTTCAGAGCTCCAAGCATTTTTAAAAACTGGTTTACCAGGTGACTGGGACTGCAGTACCACAGGAGTGGGCTTTGAAACCACTCCCTGTGCCATTTTCCTGATCAAAAAACTGCCCCAAGAACACTATTCATCCTGTTACGAAAATATTTATGTACTGTTTGTGTTCTGTACACGAAACTCTCCACATATCATGTAGTTAAGATCTGAATTGTATTCTGAAAATCAGAGCATATGATTACAGGTTAAGGATTCTTCCTGGGGAAAGTGTGGCCAACACCTAGATACAAGGACTTCACTAGACAAAAATACAATAAATTATGCAAACAGAAACTTGCTCCTACCCACACCGATTTCTTGAATGTGCCTCTGAAATCTTTGCCACATCAGCAAACCTGATAGATTAGCTGCCTTTTCAAAAAGGCTCGCCTAACCTACCGAAACTCTCTTGGGCTGCCAAGAATGTATTATGCCACAAAAACAGAAGATCAACATGTAGTGTGCTTTAAAATAGCACTTCTGGGTAAATGCAATTTCTGTGGTCCTATTACTCACATCTGGTTCCGTTTTTCTTCACTTGTATATTGACCAGTGTTCTTTATTGCAAAAACACCGACCTCTAGTTGTATAGGTCAGCATTTCTGGGGGGACTGGAGTGTGTTCAAATTCTTCTTTCCAATAGCAGGGAAATTAACAGATTTATACACTGGAAGCAGCAGAATAGCTGTGTTACAGGCAGCAGAGCTTTAGGTTCCAGTAAAGTTTATCTGCTTTTGGTTCTTTATAGCATTACCCTGACCAAATTAACTCTAATTTTTTAAAACTTTGCACTAACATTTTGTCAAGCATATTGTTTTCCAGTAATATACAAACACAAGTTTTATCTACAGATCACTGATTAACAATAGGAAACATTGCTATGTGTAATAATGTAGCCTTATGATTTCTGGAAAAAATCTAGGTGATGTAATTCAAATGGACTCTTGATGGTAAGGGATAGGGTTGAATATTTTAATGTATGGTTATCTGACCTGAAACCCCAGAATACAATTCCAATTAATACCCATTCTTTCTGAGGGAAGCTACAATTTTAAAAGAACTCCATAAGATCTTAGAAAGAGAACGTCGGGTGATCTTCCTATAGCACTGACAAAACTAAGGTAAAAATTTAAAAATATGCATTGCACTAAAAGGGAATGAATGGAAACTCATGAATGGAAACTTCCAGTGGCTGAATGAGATTTCAGAATATTGTGGGGGTATATAATATGAACACCCAGTAAGAAGAGCCAGAGGAATTGAAAGGACTTTTCACTGAGCTATTAAGGGAAAGGCATTTTTAAAAGTTCATTAAAAATGATATTGTTGCTTTAATGATGCAATTTGTTTCCTTTTTCCTTTTTAGGCTTTGTGTATTTCTTTTGTTCATTTGTTTTCCTGGTATATGACTCTTTTTTAAAAAAACTGCAATGCTGCAAGCAAACAGGAGTTCAATCACTTTTGCCTGTTAAACTCTCTGGAAAGAATTAAGACATTCTCCTAACTTATTAGCAGTGCTAATTAAAATTAAAACTTTTATTACTATATATTAAATAAAAGAAATATTTTAAATAACAGTTTAACTAGGAAGCCAATTGCCACTAAATACTTTAAAAAGCCCTTTTATTTTGAATTTATCCTTTTCTTGACAAAACACATTTATGAACAATAAACCTCCTTTTGTCCCTGTGTATAATCCAGTGCAGAATGAGCTGAGAACAAGCCCCACTGAGCTAAAATGCCCAGGACTATAAAGCAGATCCACAAACCAAGACATAGTTTCAACAATTGGTTGCACATGTGTTGCAGTTTGTGCATATTCTTGCACTTAAGTGCTGTACTGGATGGTTGGTAGTGTTCTTTCACCATGTGTCACAGGCCTGGTTCACCATGTCAAAATCCCCTGAAAAACTCTAGTTATACTAACACCTAATGGAGTGGGTAGCTAGAAAACCTGAAACATTCTATAGGACGCTCTGTGCATAAGTTGGTGATTTTAGACTCTGGTTTTCCTTTGCTAAAAAGCTACTTGTTTAGCTTTTTGACTGTATCTTTTAAACAGACAATCGGAAACAAATTACTTATCCAGTGATGATACTCTATATACAGAATACAGAGAAGACTAATTCAGCTATAGGCCTAGGATATGATATGAAGGTCTATACTATCTGTGGTAAACTTGCTGAAGTTAAGCAGGTCTGGTCTGTGCCTGAATGGAAGACTTTCTAGGAATACCCTGTATGCTATCTTTAGCTCCACAATACAAGGAAAACAGGATATAAATGAAATAAATCAAAACAGCTCTGAGAACACCATGAATTCTTGTGGCATACACATTAGCAGTGGTTCATGCATACTGCTTTCTCCATTTCTGTTTTCATAACATGGGATGTCTGGTATGTACAGTTTTATATTGGCTAGGACAAACTCTGCTCAGTTAACACCAGCCAAGTCCTACTGAGTTAATTTCAGCTTTGGGCTTCACCCATTGTTTGCCCCCTTCCCATTCCGTAAAAGAAAGAAGGTCCTTTAGCATATAGTCTAGACTTGTGCATTTCTTTCATTAATTATGAAAATGAGGTGTTCCATAATTATTGTAATTGAGATGAAAACAAAATAAATTCTCCATTTAAACAGCCTATAATACCCCCCCAATCAATACTCCATTATTTTCTTTCATTTTGTTCTCTTTTATTCTTTATTGCAGTCTTGCCTCTCTCTGACTCCACTGGTTTAACTTCTAACAAGGCAGCCAGAGTTTTCCTAATGAGGACATAAGCTGTGTTCCTTAAGGAGAGGGAGAAGAGAGACTCTGGGCTTTCTTGTCACTGCCAGCTGTAGTCATTAGGATTGTATGACATGTGTGAGGTACTCTAGTCCTGAAACTTATGGGACATGACTTTGCCAGTTTGGTGTAGTGGTTAAGTGCGCGGACTCTAATCTGGGAGAACCGGGTTTGATTCCCCACTCCTCCACTTGCACCTGGCTGGATGACCTTGGGCAAGCCATAGCTCTGTACCAGCTGTTCCCTCAAGGACAGCTTGGGAAAGAGCTCTCTCAGCCCCACCTACCTCACAGGGTGTCTGTTGTGGGGAGAGGAAGGGAAAGGAGTTTGTAAGCCACTCTGAGACTCCAAGTGAGTGAAGGGCGGGGTATAAATCTAATCTCTTCTTCTTCTTCTTCTTGCCTTCCGCTCTCCTCCCAATCCTTGCCCTGCTGTGCCAAACTTCCCCCTGCTATCTGCACTTCCCATGCTTGCCTGCTGTTCTCCAAACCTTATTCCCTGTCCAAGCAAATCTGCCTCAAGGTCTTCCTGCTGCCGCCTCCCTAGATACTTGCCCTCCTTGTGTCACCAAATGCCCTTGCTTTGTTTGTCTGCCATATCGTTTGCCTCCATGCTGCTGTCTGTGTTATTGTGTGTGGAATCTTTTCTATTGGCGGCAGTCACACACACTAAATAACCCACTTTCAATCCACTTTCATTGCACTTCCCAACCAGATTTTACAGTGTGAACTGGCAAAATCCACTTGGAAAGTGCACTGAAAGTAGATTATTTCATGTGTTGTATGACCACAGCCGATTCACCCATAAATGTTAATGCTAAACACAGGTGCCTTTTATTGCCTCAAAAAAGGCCTTTACTCTATCTGTCTGGAATCTGGTGGTCAGCATGCCCAGGCTAGCCCAATCTTTTCAGATCTTGGAAGCTAAGCAGCATTGGCCCTGGCTACTATTTGTATAGGAGACCGTGAAGGAATACCTGGGTTGTGACACAGAGGCAGGCAATGGCAAACCCCCTCTGAACATCTCTTGCCTTGAAAACTCTGTGGGGTTGCTGTAAGCCAATTGTGACTTGATGGCAAAAAACAACAAATGCTTTAAGGGAATGCTGCAGTCCCCCTGAGGTTTGTCCAACTGGAATAAAAAACCATGAAGGTACAGACTGACAGTTGCCAGCCCCCAACTCCTGTTTCTTCCTGCTGCTTAGAGTAGTGGTGGGAGAATTTTTTTTTTTTAAATGGCTGTTGGGCTTACAGCATGACATACCTTTTATGGGAGAGTCAGAGGTAACACCACAACTCTCTAGGAATCACTGGAAATTCTATGGCAAAACCATAGCATTTTCAGTGATTCCCAGAGAGGACTGACATCAGTACCAGGTTTCCCTTGGAAGAAAACATCACATCATCACCAACGGCTGCCCCCCATTTCCTTGGCGCCCTCAGTCTTTTGCTGGTTGCTTGGCTGTGTCTGGCAATCCTATACAAACCCAGGAAGAGGATGAGGTATTCCACAGGTACAAATGGGAAATAATAACAAAATAGAATTATGAAATGAACCAATGATTATTAGAAAAAAACAGAAACAAAACAAACTATGCATATAGCCTTGTATATATCTTATTAACAAATGTATAAGTCTTTCTTACACTTCACAAAAAACATGCATGTGATATGATTCTGGGGTGATAACTCAGGGCTTAACTGTATGTTGCCAGGGGCATAGACTTATTTATTCCCCGGGGGGGGGCTCTTACCTGTGCCATGTCCCCACCGCCCCCGCTGCTGGAGCCTCCATCCACCCCTCCCTCCTTCCAGGGGCCATCTGGGCGAGTGGGTGATGCCATCACGCTGGGCATTTGCCCAGGAGGGAGGGGGAGGGAGGAGTGGCCATGCAGGGGGGAGAGGAAGCGGTGTCGGTGGCTGGCGGCTGGCCAGTGGTTGGGCCGGCCTGCTGGCTGGCTTGTGAAGGGGGCCTGAAAGGTGCAGCAGCAATGGCGGGTGGCCAGCTGGCCGGCCCAGCGGGTGCTCTGTTTTGCCAGGGGGCTCAGTCCCCCCGGGAAATTTTGGAGGTGGCCTGAGCCCCCGAGCCCCCCAGTAGTTTACGCTTATGTATGTTACAAATTCCCTGTGTTCCCCTCAAGTTTGCCCCAGTTCTGTTGATCAGACATGTACTGGGAGAGCCATGCTTGAAACTTAATTTCCAAGCCCATGTGAGCCCAATTTACACCAGGACTATGGGGAGAGAGGCTTGTGCTTTCTTATGGGGGTAGGGTAGCCATGCCACACCTGGCAAACACTGGGAGATTGGGGGTCAGGGACATATAGAGATATGGGGGGTGCTGGCATTGTGTGTACTGTGACATCACTTCTGGGAAAAACTGGAAGTGACATAATATATCTCTAGGATTTGCTGGAAACCCTACAGTAAAACATGATGCTGACTTAATTTATTTTCTCCAGTTGCTGCTCAGAGTGGTGGTGGGCAACAAGGGTTGCCAGCGGGAGGTTTCCCGTACCACAGCAGGGGACTTGGCAACCCTAACTTGGGTGGGGGGAGATGAGGGCAATGCAATATCTGCCAGTAAGGCCCTCAGCAGCCATGACCAAATGAACATTGTATCTGCCCTGTTGCTATGGCTAACAATAACCCCCCTGCATTTTAAAGCCTTAAACTTTAAATTTAGAGGTCAAGTTGGTGAAGAGGTGTAGAATGCTTTAATGCTCAGACTGAGCTGCAGTCCTGCTTTGTTGTGGCCTCAAATTTAAATACGCTTCCTCTTCAGATGTATTTATTATATCCACTGACAACAGTGAACATCATGATGGCACATCTCCTTCAGAGGTTGCCCTGCACAATCTGTCTATATGGTTCTCTTCAGCTCAAGTGGGACAAAAGTCTATTGTGTGAAAAAAAGAAAGAAAGCATATTCGTGCCCTTCTTTGAGCTTGGGGATAATCCTATAGGCTGCAAGCCAGAAAATATATTGTGCAACTAAAACAATGTTGACATGCACATAATTTCCACAGAGGCATGATCCAGGGAACCACTAACTCTAATCTTTTTATGAGGGCAATTGCCTTGGTGTGCCATTTGCATTTCTCAACCTTTTGTGAGCTTGCAAAATTATTCATGATTATGGCAATGCGGTGAGTGCAAAAGACAAAGGGGAGACAGTGCCAACTCATTCATCCAGATGCTTACTAGACATCCGTGTCTAGTCTGAAGTTTGGCTAAATGAGTTTAGGCTTTGAAAGGCCAACTCTGCTGCAGCAAAGCACAGCAACAGGCTCCAATGGCATCTTGACGACAAATCCTAAACCTGTTAATCTTTAAGGTACTGCTAGACACTGTAAGACAAATAAGTGGGTTCTAGATCAAATCAAGGCTAAAATGAGGCTATTTCTGAGAAGATAAGATTCACTGGAAAAGACAATAATGCCAGGAAAAGTCGAAGGCAGCAGGAATAGAGGAAGACCCAAGATGAGGTTGACTGACTCATGATGATCTTGCCCTCTTCCCTCCCTCCCTCCCTCCCAGGATTTCCCTCCCTTTTTTCTTCTTTCTTTCTTGCTGAGTGGCCTCTATATTTATTTTCTTATTATTAGTTAGTCTATGGCTGTCCCACCCTTTCACGTTATTATATATTTTGATGCTGGCCCAGCCCAGGGACTTGAAAGAAGAGGCAAAATCACCTTCTTATATTTTATTTCTGTAATGGTGCACGAGAGGCTTTTGAAAGTTAAAAATAAACAAAATATTTTATTTAACTTGGAGGGGAAAAGGTCAGGTGGAATCAGGGGTAGGATGTATGAGGTGAACCAATAATCAAACTGAGGTAACTTTGTAATCACACTAAATCCAGCTAATACGTTGCCAGCAAGTAAGTGTTTTTGCATTTCAACAAGGTCTTTGAAACTTTGAAGTGAGAGGCTTCCTTTTCAGTGTCTGCTTTAACTCGTAAGCATAGGTTTCTGAGTTTCACTGACACATCATGTTTAGTAGGCAGGAACATAAAACAAAGTTCCCCAAACCCTTCTCTCTAACAAACCAGGATCACTCCTCTTTCAAGTTCTAGCACCCATTTCACTGGGAAGGGATTACTTCTCTTAACTAGGAGCAATTTCCCTTTTCGGCTTGAATAGGGATTCTTGTTGATGCACCCACTCCTTCTGCCACTTTCCCAGTCCACAGTCAGGGCTAAATTAAACTTCTTCAACTGTCAGTTCCCAACTGTCATTTCTTAACTGATGCTCTCCACAGAATTCTGTTTGAACAGCCTGTAACTCAAAGGTTCTCAGACTCTATGAGGTATTAACCCTTGATAGTCCATCACAACTCAATAAAGGAAGCCACGGCCCTCAGTTTGCAAGACTGTTAACAATAGGACATTGTGAAGGTCATTAATTTATAGGGTCAGCCACAAGTTGGAAGTTATTTGATGGCACTTAACGCACACACAGAGACACTGTTGATTTTGCTAACTGTATAGAGTCCTTCTATATAGCTTTCCTCTGACAGCTTTACTTTTAAGCATCCATTTGTCCACAGGGGTGGCCGGTCTGTCGTGTTTTTGACCTTTTTAAGTGACTGGAAGGAATTTATTATATCACATGTTTATAATATTGCATGAAATAACAAAGCATGAACTTTCTGCATCCAGTACACAAAAACCACAAAACCACATATACTCAATCAAAAGAGCAATAGGAGGATTATGCATTCACAAATTTATTAAATACTAGGAATAAGGCCCGTTATGGAAATAAATACAATGGACTCTAGAAAGAGGCTCTGGGAGAGTGCCCTGGCCTCAGGCACTCAGCACCAATTTGCTGTGGTGACCTCAGAAGGGTATAATGACACAGGAAAGTGGCCAAGCTGGCAGTGGGTGGGGGAGGGGAAGGGGGTTACACTGAAAGTCTGTGACTGGTCTAAAATCACCTAATCAACTTCCACAGCAAGAACCTGGGTCTGGCAGACCCTGCTCTGAAGTGCTAACACCTAGGGTAGTCAACCTCCGGGTGGAGCCTGAAGATCGCCAGGTATCACAACTGAACTCCAAACAACAGATCTCTCTCTCTCCCCTTGGAGAAAATAACTGCTTTCAAGGGTGGCCTCTATAGCATTCTATTCAACTGAGGCCTCTCCCCCCCCCCAAACTCTGGCTTCCTTAGACCCAGAATCTCCAGGAGTTTCCCAATCTGGAGCTGGCAACCCTAGTCAGGACTGGCCCCAATGAGTTCCTCACAAAGGTCTGGAAAGAGTTTCATTCCTTTGTCTTTTTACTGACAGAACCAAGCTTGCTTACCCACAGCACCTGAGGGAAATGTTAGTCCCACAGAGGAGTCAAGCAGGAGATGCGTCTTTGTCAGGAGAGAGAGCGTATTCTGACAGGGAACAGTGGCTGGAGTGGGGGGTGCACAGGAGCAGACCCAGCACCCAGCCAGTGGCACACAAGTACTCTTGAGTGATGGCTGACAGGCTAATGGCTGATGGAGCATATTGCACAGCCAATGCGAGAGCTGGGAAGTGCCACCCCACTACTCAATTATATATAAGGAGAAATACCTGTACCCTGCTCTCTCAGTTGTTCAGTTGTCAGGATGGCTTCCAACACAGGCAAAACTTCAACATGATTAGATATATATCTATCTATATATCTATATAAAATTATTATTTAAATTAGGATTCTGAAAAATTAAATTTGTAGGGCAAGTAAAACCACTTGGTAGCACAGACTGGTAGCACAAATCTTCTCAAATTCACCAAGGATGTAACTTGGTGGATCCTGCTGGGGAAGACATTCCACAAAACAGAGAAAAGCCTTTCTGAGCTTTTGTTGAATGAATTTGGAGCCCAGTATCCTTTGCAGATCTCAGATACTGAGGCTTAATATGAAACAATGTGCTTCCTAAATTATGCTGGCCCCAGGCTGCCTAGGGCTTTAAAGCTCACACCAGCACCTTGAATCATCCCTGAAGTTAAACTATCAGAGCAGTTTCAATGTAATCTAGACAGACATTACTTGACAGGATGGTAAAATCTAGACTCTGAACCTGCAGCAGTTTCTGGTTTCCCTTGCTCGAAAGCCAATTGAATCTGACCCTTGGAGGCAGGGCTCATTTCCATTTCCAAGCGGAAGAGCCAGCACTGTCTGAAGATGTCTCCATGGTAATGTGGCCAGCATGACTAAACACCGAGGCACATGAAATGCTGCTACCATCCCATTGAAGCGGCACCTATTTATCTACTTGCATTTTTTTGCTTTTGAACTGCTAGGTTGGCAGGAGCTGGGGCCAGAGTTGGGAGCTCACTCCATCATGTAGCACTCAGGTCTCGAACTGCTGAACTACAGACCTTCCAGTCTGCAGCTCAGTGTCTTAACCTCTGAGCCACCACAACCCCTGCTTTTCAAAGTAGGGGCATGTAAAATGCATTCCTGCAGGCTATTACAATACAGATGATGGTGACAGTTGGTATAGGATGGGGCCACTGGGTGCATTGCCCCACCTGTGCATTGCCCCACCTGGGATACAGTTTCCCCCCACCTATATAGTTTTCTTTTTTCAAAAAAAGAGTTTTGTTTGTGACATGGCAGTTTCTATTTAAAGAATCAGTGTGTGCTTTTGCAAGAAGAACATTTCTGGTTTTAAAAAATCCCTCATTAGCCACTAATGACAATGTGCTTAAGGACACAAGAGATGGTTGCCCAGGCTTTTCAGCGTGGAGTCAGGTTGCCAACTTCTTGGACAAAAAAAAAATCCTGTTCCTTTAGTAGAGGCTTAAAGGTTATTTTATTTTACCAGGTGATATTCTTTACGTCTGTCTAATGAAAGCTTCAGCTGCCTCTTTCCGCATATTAAGGCTCTATTAAAGAGACAGTATATTTCTCTCCAGGCCTGATGGCAACCTTAGTTTGAACCCTAGTCCAATGTCACAGGAGGAGAGAAAGTGTTTTGGACTGGGTAGATTTTCTCTCTCCTGCACTTACCTTGTTCCCAGGTACAGATGCTTCTCTCAGATAAAGAAAAAGTTTAACTCCCAAAGTAAAACACAGGCTAATTTTAAATGAAAGCATAAGATGTAACACTTGGTCATAGCAAGACCTGGAAACCTCTTGGCTTCTACTTCAGTTCTTTTATTGGTGACCCTCATTTCAGTAAAAGGGTATAATCCAGATCCAGGAAAGGTTTAGCTTTGTGCAAAAACAGATTCTGGACCTGGGAATATTTCTGTGTTTCTATATTATAATGTTTATTCCCCCCCTTTTTTCCAGGATGTGGGAGAGGATACACATCCTGATCTAGAGATGCTATTTCAGCATCCAACCACAGCTGGATGGAGGTCCTCATCTTCTCCCCAGCATGCTCTAGCAATGCTAAAAAGCAATTTTATGACTGGTGTTGTTTCGGAATTCCCCCTTTATGAGATGATGAGTATTTCTTATACCTTTCCCTTCCTGTTGAAAATTACTTATTCTTTGTTCCCTATTTCTTTCCCTTGACTTCCAATGCATCCTGATCTCAGCAGAGATATGACTCCTTAAGCAAACAGTACTTGGGGTTCCCTTGTTCTGTCTTTGCTTAAGGTGAACTGGCAGGATGGAAGCAATCCTTGAGTAAATGTGAACTGATCCCTACCAAGACAGGAATCCAAAGGCCCTACTGTTTACTGCCCAATAACAGTTTTTGTATCCTGCATTTGTCCCACAAACAACAAAAGTATACACAAATTCAGAATAAGATTCATTTTTTGCAATAAATGAGAACAGCTAAAGCAGCAGAAGGGAATGGGTACTGGGGGAGAAGCGATTCAATTTATTGGAACTGGGTGGGTGGGGGCTTAATTACTAGAAATGTGACCTTCCAGATCACAATGTCTAGACAGTACAGAATCTCACTTCAAAATGATTTAATTTTCTCACTGCCCTTCAAGGAGGACAAAACATTTTAAAAACATTTGCCTTTTTATTATGAGCCCCTTCATGGGCCTATCAGCCTACAAGTGGTTAAAATGTTTGAAAATAAATAAAATGCAATTTGATCACATTTCTGGAAATAGTAAAACTCCGGGGGTTTTGCCACTTAGGGTGGATGATACAGATGATCAATGTACTCTCTTCAGAGAAAAGCATGTGTAATTTTATTATATTCACTTCTGATTGAATGGATATATTATTAAGGATGCTTCATTTTGCCTGGAGTTTAATTTACATCCACTATGGATTTTCCCCATCCTTTTATGACATTAGGTTGGATCTCCTGGAGGATTTCAGTGGACAGAAGAGATTTCCATCTGCAGATAATTATTTCCTCACCTCCCCCTTCCATTGCAGCCTCAAATCCCCCCAATGCTTCTCCCAGAGGACAAGGTGCCCCTAGAAGATTATATCTGTGCTGAGAGAGGGGGGGAAATCCCCCATTCTTTCTGAGGAAATCTTCTTTTCCATTCGCTCATTGCTCCCCCCTTCCCATTCCTCTTAGTCATAGATACTATGACTGACCTCTGCTGCTACTGTTTTTCCTCCTCCTCCTCCTCCTCCTCTGTGAGGCAGATTTTCCTGTCAAAATGCTGTTCCCCACTCTGACTGATCAGCCTCTTAGCAGCATATTTGCATTATAGAATTACTAGGAATAAAGCCTGTTGTGGAAATAAATACAATGGGCTCTAGAAAGAGGCTCTGGAAGAGTGCCAAGGCCTTGGGCACTTAGCATCAATTTGCTGTGGCGACCTCAGCAGGGTATAATGACACAGAGTCCACCAGTTTCTCCAAGGGAAGATCTCTGCCATCTGAAGAACAGTTGTAGTTCAGCGTGATCTCCACCCCTCCCCTGGAGATTGGCAACAATGGTTCCCCATGAGGGAATGGGTGGTTTGGAGGGTGGAGTCTATGGCACTGAACCTGTCTGAGGTCCCACCCCTGCTGAAACCTCACCCTCTCCAGGGTCCACTCCTCAAATCTCCAGGAATTTCCCAACCTGGAGTTGGCAACCCTATCTCCTTCCCAGCCAACCATCAATGTATTGTTATCTGTCCCCTGACTTCAGCTTTCCATTTTCTCCCTCCTAGAGAGCAGTTGTAATACTGAGTAATCTCCAGCCCCCTCCTGAAGATTGGCAACAATGGTTCCCCATGAGGGACAGGTTGGCTTGGAGGGTGGAGTCTATAGCATTGTACCTGTCTGAGGTCCCACCCCTCCTCCAACCTCACTCCATCCTCCAGGCTCCATCCCTCAAATCTCCAGGAATTTTTCACCTGGAGTTGGCAACCTATTTCCTTCCCAGCCAATCATCAACCTCACTCTTTAACTTTCCATCTCCCCCCCCCCCACAACCTCCACCATGCTCTGAAGCCCTGACTGCCACATCACATTGGCTGTCATGGGGGGGCATCTCAGCAGGGTTTAAGGACACAGAGTCCACCATTTTCTCCAGGGGAACTGATCTCTGCCATCTGGAGAGCACTTGTAATTCTGAGTGATCTCCAGCCCTTGCTTGGAGATTGGCAACCATAGTTCCCCTGGAGAAGTAGTCTTTCTCTGCAATGGGGACCAAAGCAGCTGACATCTTTCTCCTTTGCATAACAACCCTGTGAGGTAGATTAGGCTTAAAGTCTGTGACTGGCCCAAAATCACCCATTCAGCAAGAACCTGGGTCTAGCAGATCCTGCTCTGAAGCACTGACTGCTATGCCTAGGGTAGCCAACCTCTAGGTGGAGCCTGAAGATTGCCATGTATCACAACTGAACTCCAGACAACAGATCTCTCCCCCCCGAGCCATTTTCTCCAGGGGAACTGATCTCTGTCATCTGGAGATCAATTGCAGCCCTATCTCCTTCCCAGCCAGTTATCAACCTACCTTTATTTTCCCCTCACTGTTGAGCTGTCCATGTCTCCCCCCGAACACCTGCAGCCTCTACCATGCTCTGAAGCCCTGACTGCCACATCACATTGGCTGTCATAGGGGAGCATCTCAGCAGGGTTTAAGGACACAGAGTCCACCATTTTCTCCAGGGGAGCTGATCTCTGCCATCTGGAGAGCACTTGTAATTCTGAGAGATCTCCACCCCTCACCTGGAGATTGGCAATCTTCTCCTCCACCCAGTGCAAGAACCTGGGTCTAGCAGATCCTGCTCTGAAGCACTGACTGCTATGCCTAGGGTAGCCAACCTCTAGGTGGAGCCTGAAGATTGCCATGTATCACAACTGAACTCCAGACAACAGATCTCTCCCCCCCCCAGCCATTTTCTCCAGGGGAACTGATCTCTGTCATCTGGAGATCAATTGCAGCCCTATCTCCTTCCCAGCCAGTTATCAACCTACCTTTATTTTCCCCTCACTGTTGAGCTGTCCATGTCTCCCCCCAAACACCTGCAGCCTCTACCATGCTCTGAAGCCCTGACTGCCACATCACATTGGCTGTCATAGGGGAGCATCTCAGCAGGGTTTAAGGACACAGAGTCCACCATTTTCTCCAGGGGAACTGATCTCTGCCATCTGGAGAGCACTTGTAATTCTGAGAGATCTCCACCCCTCACCTGGAGATTGGCAATCTTCTCCTCCACCCAGTGCCAGGTGGGTCTAATTGTCCCTTCAGTGGCCTGCTTCTGTCAGTAAAAACACCATGGACTTTCAGCATAATCCCCTCCCCCGCCCACTGCCAGCTTGGCAACCAAGCTTGCTCTGATTAGGGAAATACCTGGAGATTTGGGGGGGGTGGTGGATCCTGTGGAGGGCAGCATTGGGGGGGATGGAAGGATTCAGCAGAGTATAATGCCATAGAGTCTGCCCTCCAAAGCAGCCATATTCTCCAGGTGAACTGATCTCTGTCATCTGGAGATCAAATGTAACAGCAAGAGATATCCAGGTCCCACCTGGAGATTGGCAACCCTAGGGGGAAGTCAGTTGCACAGCAGGGGGTTGAAGAGAATGGTTTGATGGTCGCTGGCCCACCTCATTAGCCAGCCAGCCAGCCAGCCATGGTGGAGCTAAGCTGGGCTGCGATCAGACATGCATTTTAATCCACTGTTGCCCTGCCTCTAATTGATCCAGAATATTTTATTACAGAGAATACTGATCAGACTCACCCCTTTTAGCACTCTTCAAAGTGCTTTTGTACCATTCTTGAGCGATCAGACGCATATCAGACCCTGCAGCCAAGGAGTGTTGCTGCCAGCCATTTTTAAAAATAATTTTTCCCTCAAGCATGCCCAGAAGTGCTGCTATGCCTTCTGGGATATGTAGTTCATGGGGCTGTTGGCCATTTTTAAAAAGTTTACTCTCTAGGTACCCCTTCCCCAAAGCACAGGAAAAAGCTGAAGTACAGGGGTGTTTTTATTTGAAAGTTTCTATGCAAAAAACAATGTTTAGAGCAGCCTCTGTGGGAGAGGGTGAGAGAGAGTGGTGTGAATAAGCAGTTGTATGCACTTCGCTAACTACTGAAAAAAATGGTGGCTGAAAAAAAAAGAGCCCTGTTAGAGCTGCCTGACTGACTGGGTGATCAGACCACAGGAAATCCATTTTGAAACCAGCTCAGGCCAAAAAGACCACACTAACAGGTATCAAAATAAACATGTAGTAAAGGGGGGGCGGAATGGGACACAGATGACTGGGACACGACAGACAGATGTTGCTGTCCTATTGTGCACTTTAAATCCACCAGGAAACAGCAATAGCAATGGACCAAACTGGACTTCTGATCACAGTCCGGGAGAGAAAGCCGTTTTCAGTTTATTCTGACAGGAAAGTCAGTGGGTGGGGGAGGAGGTTATGCTGAAAGTCCATTGTCTTTTCACTGACAGAAGTAGGCTACTGAGGGGACAGTTAGACCCACCTGGCAGAGGGTGGAGGAGAAGAGTGGACCCAGCACCCAATCCTTCCCCTTCGCTGGCTCCCTCCAGACTGAGGCCAAGATGCTGGCCGGTTGCTCTGTGGGCGGGACAGAGGTAAAGCAGGGAGAGAATGCAGCCAGTGGCCAGGGACCCCCTTTTGAGTGGCAGTCCTTCTGGCCAACTGATTTTGGCGCCCCATGGAATCTTGCCACTTGAAAACGGCTTTATATAATAAGGAAAGATAACTTTCTGCAAGTCCCACCCTGTGATAGAGAACTTATTTGGCTTTTGCCCAGGCCGGAAATTTATTGTAACTAAGCAGGAGCCCTCTTATAAATTCCTTTAGAAATGGCACTTGACATGAAGTAAAGTTCAAACAGGAAGGTTGATTTTATTGAACAGGCACAATTGAGTTAGGAATAGGGCCGGGGACAAGAAGTTGAGGTAAATTTGATTGTTTATACAAATTATAATATTTTGAACAGGCAACAGAGTATAGTTGAAGCTTATATTCTTAGCGACTCAGTTCCTAACTGTGAGAGGTTTGTTTGTCTTGGAGATTTCCTTCAGCAACAATGTGTCTTAATGCAGTTTCATAAATTTAATGCACTAAGCATCCTGATTTTTGAGGTCAGTTCATCACAGATACATTCAAACATTGCAATGAATGATAGTTTATATAACTCTGGTTAGTCTACCAGACATGAATTTAAAAAATCCTGGTTCATGCAAAAATCATGGTTTGTCTATTTCTTGCTTCTCCCTTTGTCTTCCGTATTCAGATTTCACAGCTAACTGGAGTTTGAGGAAAACATGGTTTATAAATCTAAATGCAGACCAAGATTACTTCCATTACTTCTGGTGTTAGCTGGCATGAGGTTGTGCCCACTGTCCTTTACCTTGGGAAGACTCAGTGGATGAGTGGAAAACCATGGAGGAGTAGAGAACCTTGTACACTACACTGAGCTTGAGCTACTTGGAGGATAGGCAGGTACAAACAAATGCAATGAATAGAATTCAGTAGGCCTACCAGAAAGTTTTTCTTATCAAAACTGTTCAGACTATTTGGAAAATACAAAGAGTTACATTTAACTGTCTGAACAGAAAGGAACCATTTGTTGGCTATTGGTTTAGTTTTCTCTGAATTCTTATGCAAGGCTATGGTAGGCAAAGAGCCTCAAAAGGAAAACTCAACAAACTGGAAATGCAACCATAAGAAAGCAAGACAAAAGAAATGGTGGAAAAGACATTGCTATGAATGAGATAAACATGGGTCGTGGTAGGCAAATACCCTTTTAATCAACAGCTGTATTCTGGAGTTACAGTTTTCAAAGGAAGTATATTCAGAAGGAACAGGAGTGTTTGTCTATTTTCATGGATATAAATCAAAAGCAAATGATAAATGGTTGGGTGTGGTACTTTGGTAGTTACTGACTCTATATGGCTCAATTATTTGCTAGTTAAGAATTCATTGAGATCTGTCCACACTACTGAAAGCAGGGTGGGGTTAATTTCTGCTTTGCCTTTTTATAGAGATAATAAATCAGAATTTGTCTTTCCTTCTAAGAAGTGCAGTCATGCTTTGACAAACTTTAATGGTTTGAAATGGAAGCCACTTTGACAGAATAGTGTTAGTAAAGTCAGGGTTGGCTTTAAACAGTTGCAGACTTCATGAAAATATTATCACAGTGTTCCTTGTCCCATTTCGCTTGAGTCTTGGAATTCTTGGGAGCAGTGATTTTTCCCAGAATTCTTGCTGAGGTCTTGTAGACTGCTGGTTTCTTCTAGAGTACTCTGTTAACTCCATTAATCCACCCCCTATTCTGCCCTCTTATCTTCACATATCAGAGCACCACAGTTCCCAGCTGCCAGTTTCCACCAGGGCAGGCTACACCAAACTTTACCATCAACTCTTGCCCTACTAGACTTCTTTCACTCTCTCTCATGTATACATCTGATTGCCAGCATCCTATTTCTGTGCTCCAGAGAGTCTACCCACCTTCAAGAGCAGTGTTTAAGATAAGAGTGCTCTCTGATTCACAGAACACTTTTTTAGACACTACTGCACAGTTAGAAGTCTTATTCTGGCTCATTATATTACAGTGGTTGTCATGTGATCACTAACATAACATCCCTGCAATGTTGGCTTAGCACAATGGTTTGGAACATGCTCTGGCTTATCAGTTATACCTCACAGTGATTTGATACTTTAGTGAGGTATGTGCGAAAGTGAGATGCCAGCTTTAGAAAATAACAATAGAGAACCCACCATAACGGTGAGAAGTCAACAGCCTGATCCCATGCATGTTTGTGTGGAAGTGGGTAGTTCCATTGTGTTTAGTGAGGTGTACTCTTAGGTGAATGTGTATGGAACCACAGCCTTCAGCTGCCATCTTTATAAATCTTAATAGACGTACCCAGGAAATGTATTTGTCAAAACAAAGTGCAGTAAGCTCCTGCAGACTATCATGACTGGTGCAGATTAATTTAGTATTTGCCTGTAGAACAAAAAGTTCAAAGCTGAAATAGTTCTTTAAAAGCTGTCCAAAAATGTGTTTCTCAGAGCCGAAGGCAATTCTGAACCATCTAAAGCAAAACAGAAAGCACAAACATTACAGCTTCTTTCAAGAAATGTTTTGCAGGTAGTTGTAACATGGATGGAAAGCTACAGGGCTATGGGTGTGCTTTGAGAGTGGATGGGACTTCCTGTGGGAAAGCCACCCACAATCAAAATAATTTAGATCATATTCTTCACTTGTCTTGAAGATGGATTGGGGGGGTGGCTATATGGGACTATGGGTTGCAACAACCAGTTCATTCTCATAATATTGAGCAATATTATCATTTTAAAAATAATTTCTACAGTACTTTGTGGTGGGAAGAATGCCTTAAAACAGTTCCTTAATTCTTTTTCACAACAGCCTCATGAGTGATAAATTCATATTACAAGTAGAGAAGGGGGCCTTGTAGACTGAGATTGGGCCAAGACCAAAGAAATGAATTTATGACTGAGCCAGTTATATCTCTCTGAATACTCCAGCCCAGCATCTCTCTATCACTGGGAGCTCTAATGTGTTCCCCACATAATGCGGAGGGGCAAGTAGTCAGCGAGTGCCAAGTTGTGCTCCATTCATTGAAATGGGAAGTCAGCTTGCACTGTCACTGTCTGAACATATCCAAGTAGATTGCTAGACCAGGGATAAACCTTCCTTTGTCAAAGTAACCATCTATGCACTGGACTCCACTGGCTGTTAGATGATATATACTGTAATATAAGCTCATTGAGGTCAGTGGAACTACTTTGAAGCAAGTGGTTTGAGAAAAGAAGTTCTAGCCATTGCTGCAGCAAGAGAAATCATGAAAGTGAAGATAAACGACTCATAGAAGGTGATGGGAAGGTGACTCAAGCTAGATCAAGCTAGAACTTGTCATGAGCGACATAGCTGTGGTAGAAATTGAAAGATTTCTGTGGTTTAGTAATAATATTGCACAGTGGACTGGTAGGAAGTTTTAGCTGGTGGTTTGTACACTCTCCAAACCATTTAACAGCATGTGGGCTTTGATAATTCAGGTGGCTGATTTATTTTTCTTGTTTCCTTTTGTTTTCCCGTGTTCTCTTATGAGAATACTAAGGAAATGGTCACCACGATGATGGATGGAACAGGCATGAAGAGAAGCCCTGTACTGGCATTTCACAAGGGGGTCCTTGGAAGTAGAGGCTGAACCATTTACTGTCAGGGATGGACTTACTTTGTCCCTAGTTCAATTTTGTCACCAAGGCTGTGATAATACACACTACATAATCCACTTTCAATGCACTTTCAATGCATTTTCCAACTGGATTTTATTGTGTAAACTGGCAAAATCCAGTTGGAAAGTGCATTGAAAGTGGATTATTTAGTGTGTGTAATCACAGCCCAAGTGCAGTATTTTCCCTGTTTCTGAAAAAGGGAATGCTTTTCAAGACACTATTGAAATGGATATCTGTGTACCTGGATATTTTGTCCTCCTGTCAATGTCTCAATATGTAGCCCCTTCACTGATTTCCATTCATTTTAATGGGAGCCCCTGAGATCTGATTCTTGGTTATGATAGCCCCTCACACTCCTCCACCATGACTGAGCCGCCCCAAGTAACGTGGTTTTCTTCATCTTTAAAAAAACTGCCTGTCCCACCCTGGCTGTCACAGAAATAAATTTGGCTTTTAGCCCAACGCTGGAACCTGAGGGAAGAATAAGGAGCCCTCTTGGGTTGAACCTCCTCAAATGACACTTAAGATGATGTAAAAGTCAAAGAGAACAAAAGGTTTTATTTAAAAGACAGGGAAAAGTCAGGTGTAAACAGGAGGAGTTAACTTTGAGGCAAAATCAGTGGTTGTACAGATTGTAATTCTTTATATAGTCAAATGAGAGTTATTGAAGATTATTTTCTTAGGTATTGAGATCTTAATATCAAGAGGCTTTCCCCCTGTATTTTGCAAACACTACAATGCTTCTAAATAGAGTTTTCTATTTCTCCTCATATGTCCTTGGGGCTGGTACCTTCTTTCAGTACTTAACTCCCTTCCGTCTAATCCCTAATTTTTATCTAGCTCTTGTGATGTCTCAAGCAGCTTTCTTTCACAACAGACCAGGGATCTCCTCCTCCCAGAGATAACTCTCTCTGTTTACCTGGCCAGGGATTTTTCTTATTTCCCTAGAAGACATACCCCCTTTCCTTTGGCCTGAATGGGCGTCTCACCTCACCACTTGCCAAATCTCATTCCCAGTTCATGTGTCCATGCAAAACTGCTTTCAGCATAGGCAGACTCTTCCAGTTCTTCAACTGAATTCTTCCTCAGAGCAGATTTTCAACAGTTAAGGTATAGAATCATCCCTCTTCCCTCAAGTCAGGAATCTGTCAGAAAATGCCCATTCCCCTTCAGCACCCAGCTAATAAAAATTTCTGCCTTTAGCTGGAGGTGGCCAATCAAAGTGCTTGGAGTAGCCTGTCACTCAAAGTTCTCCATTCTTGAGGAGATTTAACTCTTCACCTCCCAGTACTCTGATAGTGCAGTATTTTGGAGCCCGTTTTAAGGGCTGTCCCTCACAGACAGCATTTTACTTACAGCAAATTGTAAGTACAGAAATGAAGACTGCTACTGAGAAATGTCTGTTTGCATAACATAGACCAGACCCTACTCCAGACCTACACTGGTTTAGAAGAACCAAGGCATGTTTGAATGATAACTGACTGCTTGATACCACAGCTTGGCATAAAATCTCACTCACAGCCTTATGCTTGAGAATAGTCTTTGAGGAAATCTTTTTAGCATCACAGCCATGAAACTGCTGATTTAGACTGCATGACTTGCTTTGGATTAAAAATTATTCCTGTGTTCAAGCATGGGCTGAGGTAAAACTCATTCCCAAAATTAATAATTTACATGTATGCCCTCAGATTTGATTTACACACATCATTTTGTTATATTCAAAATTAACTTGTTGAACACATCTGTCCACTAATAATATCTGGGATCTAAGATACCTATGGCAATGTGCAAACATTTCTGGGCACACTCCCACATTTATCTTCTAGCTAGAGTTCTCTGTACCACATTTGATGCCAATCTTGACTCTTGCATTTTAGGAGTATGTTATCAGTTGGCGTGTGGATCTGAAGTCTAAAAGTTTCCTTGCAAAAGCCTTCTGGGCATACAAAAGCTCCCCACAACATGATGCTTTGGATTCTGGCCCTAAGGGGGATTATAAAAATGAATTCTGTCTATCTTTATGATGAGTTTTATATACTGTAAGAAAATATTTAATTAAGAAAGGAAATATTTAGAATAGCTCCATGTCTTAGTTTCTATTAAGGATATAATTTACCCACACAGACACATTATTTTTGCCATTAATCATTTTTAGTGAAAGTCTGTCAGACTTCACAATTCACCCCAGTTCCTGCTGTGCTTTTCGTATCTCGATACATTTCAGGCTCTTAGGGCCATGTGAAAAAATTCAATCTGCTTTGGATTTTGTTTTTATTATAAAAAAGTAAGTGATTTGTAATGCTTGAAAATTGAATTAGCAGCCCATTTTTCACTGGGAGGTTGGAATAACACATTGGATAAGATATTAATGATGATGCCTAACCCTACTACAGCTTCTAGTGTGGAAAGAAGGGGACATATTTTTGGCTCCTATTCTTTCTTTGCATAAGAGTCTATGATGTTGCTTGAGATAATGGGGGCAAAGAATGTTTAAACATGATTGTGAAGTACAAGTAATGACATGGCAGTTAGCAAAACAGAGAGAGAAGGTGGATGTTGTGTATATGTGTGTGTGTGTGTGTGTGCATGTGAGAGAGGGAGAGAGAGAGAGAGAGAGAGAGTAACTGAGCCCCCTATCCCATTGTCTGCAGAGAATTTGGCACTACATACTTTCATTAACATAAGTGCTTGTAGTATCTCTAAGGCTTTTAACAAAACTGCAATCACTTATGCTAATGAAACTATGCAATGCCAAACTCACCACACCCTATAGGAGTGTGTATATGTGTCTATGAGAGGATTCACATATAACCTTTCCACCCCATCTCTGATATATCAGCTATTGTATTGCTGCTTGTGATGCATTAGGATCATATAGTCAATAATATTGTAAAAAATGTTTTTTAAAAGCTAATGAAATTGGGTTTCAGGATTGAAACACCTCTGTTGACTTTGGTGGATGATTACTGCCTACAGCTGGATAAGGGCAATCCATCGCTGCTGATATTGCTAGACCTATCAGCAGCATTTGATATGGTTGACCATGGTATTTTGATGATCAGCTGCAATCAACAGGTGCTGATACAGGCAGGCATATATAGAGGAGTCGCTTCAGTAAGGTGATCTTAAGAGAAATGCATTTTGGGGGAATGCAATGTTTGACCATGCTATACTTATAGTAGATGCTCTATACGGAGTATATATCCCTTCCTAATAACCCCCGGCATAGCGTTGGCCTTTTTCACTGCAGTCGCACACTGTCTCGACATTTTCATTGAGTTATCTACTACGACTCCAAGATCTCTCTCTTGGTCAGTCTCTGCCAGTTCGGACCCCATCAACGTGTATTTATAGTTAGGATTTTTGGCTCCAATGTGCATCACTTTGCACTTGGCCACATTAAACCCCATTTGCCACACTGATGCCCACTCGCCCATCCTCGACAGATCCCTTTGGAGTGCCTCACAATCCTCTCTGGTTCTCACCACCCTGAACAACTTCTTGTCATCTGCAAATTTAGCCACTTCAGTGCTTACTCCCAACTCCAGATCATTAATAAACAAATTAAAAAGCATCGGACCGAGTACTGATCCCTGTGGTACCCCACTGCTTACCTCCCTCCACTGAGAAAATTGCCCATTTATACTCACTCTCTGTTTCCTTTTAATTAGCTTTATGAGCACACTGCTTGTGGAGGTTCAGAGGTTGTTTTGGGGTGTCTCTCTCTTGGGAAAGACCACTCTGGGTTCAGGGCCTAGGAGGCTGGTTACAGTAGGTGGGGCTGACCCAAGGTCACCCAGCAGGCTTCAGGTGGAGGAGTGGTGGGGAATCAAACCCGGTTCTCCAGATTGGAGTCTGCCACTCTTAACCACTGCACCATGCTGGGTCTCCTGGGAATTCAGGCTGGTGTATATCTCTTTCCCATTTTATTGACACAACAATCTTGTGAGCTAGGTTAGGCTGTGTGAAAGTAATTGGACCAAAGTCTCTCAGTGAACTTCATGATTAAGGGCATAGGTCTTCCAGTCCTAGTCTCATACTCTGACTATGACACCATCTTGGCTGTCACTGTAAAAAGAAATGTGGTTCTTATTTTGGTCTCTGTACAACTCAGAGTAGAGGGGTGCCCTACTTTTGCATAGGAAATAGGCGTATCATGTCTATCCTTCTTAAGCTAGACATGTTGTTTTGATTGTGAAGCTAAAGCTCTTGTACTTTTTAGAAGAAAATGCTGCCAGTGGGCTGAAATCCTTGCTAGACTCCCATACTCTAGTGCACTGCTGTTTCTCATGGACGTCATCATAACCCCAGTCAGAAATGTGTGCACCACCTGCATCTTTCCACTGCTGCTCCTGGCATCCAGGGAATTTTAAAACTCAAAACCATCATCTCTATAAGCAATGTAGGAAAGAATCCAAAAGATGTTAAAAAATAGTTTGAGATGCTGTAAAATGATTTTAAGATCTACATTGACATTCTCAGTTATGAGGTGTAGAAGGACCATGCAGTCATGGTCTAATTCTCACAGGAACAAAGCTGATCATCCAAATATGCTCTCAATAATTTTTATTGCATTGCGATGGTGGTTTTTTGACGGGTGGGGGAGAGATGTTGTTTCCGAGCCAAAGATATGTAGAAAGTTCTCTTGACTTATGGCTTTGAGTATGTTTCATGTCAGATGATACCCAGATTGCACACAGGGCTATAGCAGGCGTCCACATGCAGCTGTTAATGCACCACTTCAAGAGATTTGATCTTTTAGTTGAAAATGTTCATGTAGTGATTTGGAAAGTATAAGTTAAATGGCTGTGCTACAGGAAATAACGGTTTAACAAAGAATTTGCCTACCTTGTGCATTAGGGTCCTGCAAGCATAACTTGTGCATTAGGGTCCTGACATAACTCACCAGGACGAACTGAGGAGGAGGGGAGACAAGAGAGCCTTAAAAAAGTTATGCTGGCTTGTCAATGGTCAGCGAAACATGTGGAAATTTAAATGATTATGCCAATAGGTCAGCAGCAAAGAGTTGAGTTGGGGACCACCTTGGTCAGGAAGGAATAATCAAAGGATAGAGAAATATGCACTTTCCATGTCTTTTTGTTTCCAGATGTTATCACTGTGAATTGTCTGGGCCGTTTTCATTCCTGCTATTGACGATTCCTTTATTTCTTTTACACACTTTTATACAATAATAAGAAATTTACACAGCATGTATTCATACTCATAATATGCTCATAATATGTTCATATTATGCTATTAAATATAATGCTAATTTATTGACATTCAACTAACACTGACATATCAGGAAACCCCCCCCCCCTTTTTGAAAAAGCCATAGGAAAAGCTTCATTTTGCAGAAGAGAAAATCAAAATCAAAACAGACTCGGACCGAATACCTTCCAAAATTCAATAGGATTGGTAGAATAAACTTGTCAGATGTGTGTTATCTGTGGTTGTTAATCAGGCCTGAACAAAGACAAAGAAACAGAACTGCTGAGCTAATCAAAGTGCAAGATGATCTGATTTTGAAATCAGTCAGCTTTGTTTCTAGTTACCATTTTAGCTGGATGACGCTAAGGTCCTGTAAAATCCAATGGGCTAGCCAGCTCTTGGTTCCATTCTGGATTGAACTGTGAGAACAAACATGGGTTTTTAAAAGCTGTTGCTGTTAATTTTTCTTATTACCTCATACTAACCATAGCAATATCATCACCAAAGACCATCCCTTAAAGCAAACAGATTTGTGCCTTTGGCATACATACCTACTAAACATGCCCGTTCATTCACTGCTTATAGCAATAGCCATTCAGTGTGTAGCATCCATGAACTGGCCAGAGATAAAAAGGTAAAGGTTCCCTTGCTTGAAATTCAATTGAGTCTGGCTCTAGGGGGCGGTGGTCATCTCCGTTTCCAAGCTGAAGAGCCAGCATTGTCCAAAGACTTTTCCGTGGTCATGTGGCCAGCATGACTAAATGGTGAGGTGCACGGAATGCTGTCACCTTCCCACCAAAGCAGTACCTATTTATTTACTTGCAATTTCTTGCTTTTGAACTGCTAGGTTGGCCAGAGTTGGGGCCAGAGACGAGTGCTCACTCCGTCATGCAGCATTCGGGTCTCGAACTGCCAAGCTACTGACCTTCTGGTCTGCAGCTCAGCATCTTAATCTCTGAGCCACCGCGGCCCCCTGGCCAGAGATAGGAAGTCATAATTATATGTGGGCTGAAATGGGGACACAGAGACAACTATCTATTTCTGCCTTTCCTAAATGACCTACCAGCAGTGATCATATCTCCCAGACTGTCAATGGACAGGCCATTCCTAATTGTATTGTATAGATCTTGGAATATTTCCCAAACTTCAGTTCTTATATATTTAGGTCCCTCATGTAGATTATTTAAGAACAGTGGCTAAGAGACTGGGCTGTTGATCAAGGATTCTTTGCCTCAGCTATGGTAGTCCAAGTCATGCCTCTTTTCTCTCAGTCATCACCACTATATCTACAATACAGGAATAAAAAATAATAACCCGTTATGTGTTCTTTTAAATAAGGATTTCTATATTGGGACCAATTCAGCAAAAGGTGGTTATAACCAGTTGTCCTCATTGAGGCTGACAACTAACTTTAGCGTAACACTGTAATAGTGCAGCCCTGTGTAGGGTTGCTCTCGTGTCAGTCTATTGGAGTAATTGGAGTTAGCCTGGGACCACTCCATATTGGATTGCATTATCCATCACTATATAAATTGTATGTTTTAGTACTGTTTTAAGTTAGGATGAAATCTGAGGAGCTGCTGAGCTAGTTTGTACTTAAATATACTCCATAGAACATTAAAACAATTGAAAAGCAGTTCCTACTTAAAAAAAAAAGTGCTAGAACAGAACAATCAGTTTTACATGCAAGTTTAACCACTTAAAAAGTTTTAAACCCTTGCAGTATCTGGGTCTCTTCCATTTTAACATTTGGAAGAATTTTTCATGGATTTCAATCTCTGCAGTATAGGACTGTGAGGGGTTCTTGCTCAGGTGTTTTCCCTCTTTGCCTGCATTGTAGGTAGCAAGCAGCAACCAGCAGGAGCTGTGGTGACCTTGCAGGGAATTTAGTGGTGGCTCTGAGGGGAAAAAATACTCGCCTTTTCCACACTTGAAGTGAAAAAATAAAATTACACCCCCACCTGCAATTTGAGTTCATTTTAAAAAACTGATACAAAGAGATAGATTGGGAATTGAAGGACTAATTGCCACCAACAGGATTTACAGCTCATTTTAGCTTAGTGCTCTAAAGCACTATATACATGCTGTTTTCTTACTGGTTTCAGTTAGGCCAAGATTTGCTAAGCCAGTTTTATTCTTAAATAAATGTGGCCCATTAAATTTAATCTGTTGCTGAAGCTCCTGTTTCTTATCCCTTCATAGTTAGGCTGGACTTGAAATGTTAGGATGTTCTCAAGAGATGGTTTTCCCATAGTGGGAGCTGGAGTTCTCTCAGAATTACAACTGATCTCTGGAAGCTGGACTTTGGAAATCAGTTTCCCTGGAGAAAATGGCAGCTTTGGAGGGTGCACTCTATGGCATCACATCCCTGCTGAGTTCCCTCCCTTCCCCAAACTCTTCCCTCCCCAAGCTCCACCCCCAAATCTCCAGGGATCTTCTGAACCCAGAGTTGGCAACCCTATTTCTCCAGCTGTGAAGGGGATGGCTACATCTATTAAATGTTCCATTTTCCTTTCAAATACTGCCACTCTACTTTAAACAACAGACTGATATATAACTATATTAGAAAGAGCCAAAGGTCCTGGGCTGTTATGCTCTGATAGGATTACCACCTGTCCACATTTTATGGGCATTTCTATCTGTCATGCTAGTTAGTAGTCCTAAGGGTGCTCTTCTCAGCAATCCTGTGCTTTGCCTGGGACACTTTTTTTACATGCATGTTCAAACAGTTTTTCATAATGTGGTTTGGAGCTTTCAAAAGTTTGTCTCTAGCATGAAAAGAATGTGAATAAAACCAGTATCAGTTTTATTATGGGATGCAAGGCTGCCGGAGTATTAGACACTGCACTGACAGTCATTAACAAGATCTGAGCCCGCTTGTGGGGAGGGCGGGGTAAAAATAATAAATAAATAAATAAATCTTCAGTTATCATTAATATATCTAATTTCCTAACATGGCCCGATCTGTGGATAGTTAAATCTGGAGACTGGAGCCATGAACAGGCAAGACAGATCTTTCTACCAACATAAAAAAGCCCCAGATTTGCAGGGGAAAAAAACAAAATCTAAAAAAATAAAAATAGAATACACTGTATCTATCCAAAATGATAGATGCAGTGTCTGTAACTTTAAGACATGAATGTCTTCTGTGGCCACTGCTAGGCAACCACAACAGTATCACCAGCCCTCCAGGCTTTGTTTCTATCACTAAAAGGCATGGGGAGGGGGCAGGGCCCTTACAAGGGCTGTTTTGGCCTTGGAAGGAGAACATTATGGCGTCAGGCCTGTTAGCAACCACTGAGTAACTTGATACCACACAACTTGCATGATTCACCCAGGACAGGCTGCTTGCTACTGTTCAACAGCAGTCACTGCATGAAAGTCAATGTGGTGTAGTGATGTGAGGCAAATAAAATATTAGTTTCTTGGTGGAAGAGGAAAAGGGGAAATAGGGTGGGGAAGAGCATACATGGGAAAGTGGGGTACCCCTTAAAAGTCCTTGTGCGTGCCCCATACAACTGGGCCTGGACTGGCAGCTGGCACCAAGCAATTGGGCCATAGTTGTATTGGGTAGAGGCTGCTGGGTGAGGGAAGGAGGGAAAGATGAATACAGAGGGCAGATATAGGTTGACTGGTAAGTGGGAAAAACAGAAGGAAGCAGAAGGCGGTAGAGGCTATAGGGGCTTTCCCTTTCTTATGGAGGCTATAGGGTTACCAAGAACGACCAGGCAACTGGTGGAAATCCAGGATGGCAGGGACATGAGAGGCCAACTGCTGGGCAGTGGTGTGATATCACTTCTAGAGAAAACCTGAAAATGACATCACACATATCTAGGAATCCCTGGAATTTCTGGAGATTCCTAGAGACCACTGATGGAAAGCTGGCAGTCCACTGGGAGACATGGAGAGCCAGCACTGCACAACTGTGCCCCACCCGATCTGGCAGCTGACACTGCACAGAGTTTTCCCAGGCAGAGGGTCCTAGGACACCAGAAAGACAGGGCAGATAATTTAAGACTGGCTGATGGGTGGGAAGGACAGAAGGAAGCAGGGGAAAGGAGGTGGCTATGGGTTAATTTATATGCAGAGTACATCATGCAAACTGCCAGCCTGGATGAATCACAAACCAGAATTAAGACTGCTGGGAAAAACATCAACAACCTCAGATATGCAGATGATACCACTCTAATGGCAGAAAGTGAAGAGGACCTCAAGAGCCTCTTGTTTTGAGTGAAGAAGGAGAGCACAAACATTTGCTTGAAACTCAACATAACCCCCCCCCCCCTAAGATCATGGCATCTGGCCCCATCACTCCTTGGCAAATAGAAGGGGAAGTCATGGAGACAGTGACAGACTTCATGTTCCTGGGATCCAAGATCAATGCAGACTGTAACTACAGCCATGAAATTAAAAGACACCTGCTCCTTGGGAGAAAAGCGATGGGAAATCTAGACAGCATAATAAAAAGTAGAGACATCACCCTGCCAACAAAAGTCCATATGGTCAAAGCAATGGTATTCCCAGTAGTAATGTATGGTTGTGAGAATTGGACTATAAGGAAGGCTGAGCGCCGAAGAATAGATGCTTTTGAATTATGGTGCTGAAGAAGACTCTTGAGAGTCCCTTGGACTGCAAGGAGATCAAATCAGCCAATCCTAAAAGAAATCAACCCTGACTGTTCCCTGGAAGGCCAGATACTGAAACTGAAGCTCAAATACTTTGGCCAACAAATGAGAAGGGAGCACTCACTGGAGAAGACCCTGATGCTGGGAAAGATTGAAGGTCAAAGAAGAAGGGGATGGCAAAGGATGAGATGGTTAGACAGTGTTATCAATGCAACAAACATGAAATTAAGCAAACTCCGGAGCACAATGGAAGACAGGAGGGCCTGGCATGATGCAGTCCATGGGGTTGCGAAGAGTCGGACTCGACTGTGTGACTGAACAACAACAACAAAATAGGAGCTTCCACTAAAGTTGCCAACAAAAGCACCTGGTCTTTGGGCAACTTGTACATTTGGGTAATAACCTGAAGCTGTGCAAATCAAATTCAAAGGAACTGAGAATGTAAAGTGCCATTTTTCCTTGCTGGCATTATCCTATTTCTTAAATAGCTTGAAAAACAAAAAATATACATGTAAAAAATACAGAAGTTAACAAACCAGTTAGTGCAAACTGGCTACATATTCAACATCAGATCAACTGAATTAGATTTATACAGGTGGTCTTTTTCTTTTAAAGAGATATGGGGTTTGATTTTGACTGAAGAAAGATGATCATGGCATATTTATTTTGTCCTGCTATCTTCTCTGCTCTAATGGGTTTTGCAGGCTTTTGTAGTGCTTCAAAAACCTGCAAGACCTGTTTGATTAGGATATAAGAGCCATCAGTTGAGCTCCCATTCTATTATAAGCTGTCCTGAAACTGTCTACTTTGAGCCTATATTTCAGATTGTTCTAAAACAAATCCTTTATTATCCCTGGATCAGGTCCCAGACTTGAAAGGCAGGTGGGAAACAGGTACTCTTTAGTGGGGTCAGGGGCTTGGTCTTCAAGCCCATTACCATGATACGATCCATTTATGTCATTTCAGAAATAAAATAGTTTTTTTTCTTTTATGACTCATGACATACATGATAGATGGGATGGGATTGAGTTGGTAGGTCTGTATTACTAGTTTGAATTGGACCCAGAGAAACAATACCTAGACCATACCTTGAAGTCAGAGTTACTGCAGAAATGGGGAATTGAAAAGGTGTTGTTTGAACCTTGACAGGCAACACATATTCATGATGAGCCGTGAGGTCTAAAAGCATCAGAGTTTTTGTCAGGAGTACTTAATATTTAATACAATGGGATACTCCCACTGACTATAATTGTAGGTTACCTCCCTGTAACCTTTCCTTCCAGGAAGTAAGTATTGGGCATGGAGAGGCTTCAGCGCCCCTCCTCTGAATGCCTCTTGTCCTCTAAAAATCACTCCCTCTCCTGTAATATCACTCCCTCTCCTGTAAACAAATCAGCCAGTATCATAATGCCTCTGTATAAATCGATGGTGCGACCTCATTTGTAGTACTGTGTACAGTTCTGGTTGCCACATCTCAAAAAGGATAATATAGCATTGGAGAAAGTGCAGAAAAGGGCAACTAGAATGATAAAGGGGTTGGAACACTTTCCCTATGAAGAAAGGTTGAGGCACTTGGGGCTCTTTAGCTTGGAGAAACAATGGCTGAGGGGTGACATGATCGAGGTTTATAAGATTATGCATGGGATAGAGCAGGTAGAGAAAGAAGTACTTTTCTCCCTTTCTCACAATACAAGAACTTGTGGGCACTCCATGAAATTGCTGAGTAGTCGGGTTAGAACAGATAAAAGAAAGTACTTCTTCACCCAAAGAGTGATTAACACGTGGAATTTACTGCCACAGGTGGTGGTGGCGGCGGCTACAAGCATGGATGGCTTCAAGAGAGAATTAAATAAACATATGGAGCAGAGGTCCATCAGTGGCTATTAGCCACAAAGTATAGATAGAAACTCTCAGTCTGGGGCAAGTGATGCTCTGTATTCTTGATGCTTGATGGGGGGGGGACAGTGGGAGGGCTTCTAGTGCCCACACTGCTGGACCTTCTGAGGGCACCTGGTGTTTTTGGCCACTGTGTGACAGAGCATTGGACTGGATGGGCCACTGGCCTGATCCAACATTGGCTTCTCATATGTACTTATGTTCTTAATATGATTGGCAGATCCATGTTTAACCACAGTATACCTCTGTCATGTCTAATTTGACCTTACAGTTTGAGCAATCTGCCTTGGGAAGAAGAGGGAATATGTGTTTGCATGATTCATATTTATTCTTGTAGACTTACATTTTGGCTTTATGAAGTATTAGTGAGAGTTGACCAGAATGGATCCCAAGCCAAGAAACATTTGCAAGCAAATTTGGAGGAGAAGAATGAAAAGCAGTGGAGAACAGAGGCTTATAGGTGTGCCTATTGTCATAGTAGTTATTAGTAAGAGTTGTGCAACAGTGGAATCAGCTGCCTGGGGAGGTGGTGAGCTTCCCCTCACTGGCAGTCTTTAAGCAGCAGCTGGAGAAAGACTTGTCAGGGAGGCTGATCCTATATTGAGCAGGGGATTGGACTTGATGGCCTGTATGGCCCCTTCCAACTCTGTGATTCTATGATTAACATTCTATTGTTGTTATGCTGCATTGTTGATACTTAAAAGACTGTAGTCATAAGAGCAAAGGAAAAAAATAAGTAAGTAAGTTGAAGAAAAGAGGCTTTAGAAATTAGACTTTTATGAAAGTGCTGCTCAGATGAAATTAGTAGCTTGATGTGAAAGTCCTACAGAGTCAGCCACAACAAGCGTCCTTAAAGAAGGTTGATATTTATTGATCTTTATTGAGAAAAGTCTGCTGTGGTCATCTACACATTCTGTGTCAGTAATGGTTAGGTGGTTCCCCGGCCAGGGCAATTCTACAGAATTCAAAGAGGGTCTCACAATGGAATGCAACCAATCACATAAATCAGGAAAAAGCACCCAATATACTGGCTACAGGTTCTCACAGGAAAAAGCATGAGGGGGAGAGAGAAATATGAAAAAAAGAGAGTAAAATGGAGAAAAGTGTGGAAAAGACGAAGAGTGTCAGACTCCGGTGAAGTTACTCTCAACAGCTCTCTCTTTGGCAGTGATAAGCCTAACTGATAAGTATGCACAATCCAGATCATCACTGTGTTAGAACTGAAGCATTTTGGCAGGTACATACTTCATATAGGTGAAACGGGTAAAAAGCCCCCTTCCCACTCATACGTCACACACAGGCCAAGCATTACCATCCCAACCAAGGAGTGAAGCTACATAGTTTGCTATCTCCTGTTCAGCTGGTACCATTGCTGCTTCAAGAACACCTTCTGTGAGAACACGAAAGGAGGCGCACTTAAAAAAGAAAGTTATGGCTGCAAAGCAAAAGGTTTCACTCATTCATTCAGGCACCCATGTACACCCCTCCCCCCAGGAATTCCCTCCCCCCTAAATCATGGCAAACTGAAGTGAGAAAAAAGAGCAAGGTTTGACAAAAGGAAATTAAGAAAAGAGCAAAGGTTGTTTTATTTTTCTACAACACACTATCATGAAAAATTCAGCTGAGTAAACAAAACTATGGAGCTGGGTGGAAGGAAAGGAAGAGGGAAACATACTGCTGGCGACAAAAACCTTGTTAGGAAATTGCAGCCTGGCAATGACAGTAGCCAGGGCTTTTTTTTGTAGAAAAAGCCCAGCAGGAACTCATTAGCATAATAGGCCACACCCAACAGCAGAAACGCATTAGCATATTAGGCCACACCCCTGCCAGCTCAGCTCCCTCCCAGGATCGGCTTCCCCAGATGTCCCACAGCTTGCAGGGCGCATGGGTAACCCAAGGGAAGGAAGGCAGTTTCTGGATCGGCTTACCCGGGTGCCCCACAGCTGTGGGGCACCTAGGAAACCTGAGGAGGAGAAAGGCAGTTAAAACGGCCTTCCCTTCCTGGATCAGCTTGGCTTTCCCAGGTGCCCCGCGGCTTGCGAGGCACCCGGGGAACCCAAGGAGGGGGAGGCTGTAGGCATGGCCGACTCAGAAGCCAGCCGGAACTCCGTTCCTGTGCGTTCCTGCCCAAAAATAGCCCTGACAGTAGCAGACATGAGCTGTGCTGACCGGTCTTGCCTTTTCTCTAGCACTGGCTTGGTTGATGAATTCAGCAGCATATGCAAATATTTGCCCCCCCTAGTGGCTGCAGTGTAGAACAGCATTAGAATCTGAATGGAGCACGGCAGTGGCTTCAGGTGACCTCCAGCTAACTTGCTCCCCTGATTTCTCCCCCCCCCCCCCAGACTCCCCTCCTCAGTGGCCATGACTGTAAGAGGGAGAAGGGAGGGAAGTTACCTCACTCTAGTGTGATTTCACTCATGTGATTTAGAATCCAGGCTTCATTCAGCAGCAGACAACTATTTATGCAGTATATAGTTTGAATCTACTACCACTATACTGACTGCATCAATGGTTATTCTAACCAATGTTACTAATGATAAAAAATAGTAAACTCCTGGGAGATGCTGATGGGTAGTGTCTGTAGATGACACATTTATTATGAGATGCATCACCCTAAGGCCTTGCTGATTTAGAAGAATTTTATATCCATTTGCACTCATCATGTTTTCACAAATTTTAATTTTGACTGCAGAATAAAAATATGTCCTCCTCTCTACAATAATGACTTTTCCACAAATGAGAAGAAACTTGAATCCCGGCTTATTGTCCAGGTCATGTGAAGTATGTTTACCTTTTATGCAATTATTTGTGGAGAAAGAATGGGGGAGATCATGAAAAATATATAGAACTTCACAAGAGTATTTGCCTATCCCTGCTGTTCTTTAAAATACTGTCAATTTGGAGACATCTCTGTATTTCTAAGGTATGAGATCACGTTGTTTCTTAATACCTTTTTTGGCTTTGTTAGGTGTTCTCTCCGTGCCCCTCTCCCACTTCTCATTCACTTTTCCTGAAAGGGAGCAGAGAGCTTTGCTATATTTATAGCTGTTTGAATTGCAGTGAATGATCTGTATAACATTTTCAGATTTGGTATGTCTCTGGAAAAGTTTTCATAGAATATATGTGCTTTTGTTTCATACTTATTGTCCACAGTTTTCAACAGGATTCCAATTTCTCCTTCATCCTCCCCCCTCATCTCTCCCTGCCTTTCGTTTATTACTTCACACACAGGGATAGGTCTGAATGCTCATTATCAATGGTTTAGATAAAATCTGCATGGGTAGAAGACCTTAGAGAAAGGAGACCAGTGTTTTCTCTCCTCTTTGGACTACTGTTAGGTATTACTATCTTGAACTTCCAAGTGTTTACTAAGTAAATCAAGTCCAGTCATATGTATGCTGCATTGGGGGGGGGGGATAGCAAAGGGGGATACTGTCCACCCAGTAGGGTTGTCTTCCACAAAGCATCTACTGAAATTATTATCCTAGCAATCATATGCAAGAAAGCAGTTTCACTTTCTGATGCTGGTTTTGGCTGTGTTGGGCTTCTCATCATCTTCTGTGATTGCTTCAAAACCTCCACTGGAGAGTAGAGTACATGGCTTAGGCATACACATATGACCTTCTAACTTCAATACAATGAACATTAATTAAATGCTCAAGATTAGGCAATCACTATGTGAGGGTACCAAAAAGAACATCTTGAAAGTTGACTATAGTTTAGGTTATGGACAATTTGAACATCAAAAGGATGGCAAACCTAAAGCAGATCTCTGTTACATTTTCTCATTGTCCATCAGAGCATTTTAGAAAAACAGTCTTCCAATTTGCTCTTGTTTCCTCCCAAAGACCAATTAGTTTCTTATGTACCACTCCATGTTTATTCAAATAGTTTTCCTTTCAGTTTGAGATAGCAGGCCGACTTTTAGAATACAAGACATGTTCTTGGCTTTCTTGGAAGCCATTCTCCATCTTTAAAATAGAGCCATCTAGCCAGTATAGACACAGTCCTTGAGTGCATCAGATCATTGATAACAGCTCCTTACCCCCATGTGGAAGTGGTTTGCTGGGAGCAGTGGTCATATACAGAACATTTGTATGTCATGGCAGCTTTAAATTGCTGTCATAGCTTTGTAGCAATGGCCTGCAAGAAAATTTGTGTAGCCATGCTATGTTCTGCAGCCATGTTCATTGCAAGGGTTCGCGCCATACCAACAGCTAAAAAAGTAACAAATATTGTTGTGACTTCTATATGTGCTTTGGAAACAGGGATGCTCTCCATAACTGTAAAAACCATTGGAATCCCCTGAGCAACAAAATGGAGGCCAAAGTCTCATAAGAAGAAGGAATTTCACAAGATTTTGGGAAGCTTTGTTAGGCATGTGCAGCTTGCTGCACTGTTCTTGAAGAGGGCAAACTGAGGTCAAGGAGGCATGGACAAATAAAAAAAGGAAGAGAAAGCAGACAAGGAAAGGACAAAGCTGTTTCACAATGTAGAATTAAAGAGTTTTCCCAGAAATTAGTCTTGACCCTGAGAAAAACTGGTGCTGCCACCCAAATTTCAGTTAGGTATTAACTATGGCTGCAGTCAAACACACTAAATAATCCACTTTCAGTCCACATTCAGTATACTTTCCGACTGGATTTTAATTAATTAATTAATTTTGATTTATATCCCACTGTGCCAGTAAAACTGGCTCAAGGCGGCACACAAGTATAAAAATGATAAGACAATGGTACAATAAAATTTACATGTACAGCATGCAGTGCTGTGTGAACTGGCAAAATCCAGTTGGAAGGTATGTTGAAAGTGGATTGAAAGTGGATTATTTAGCTGACACAGGCACACAGACACACACAAGAACTCAAAAACAGTCCACAGACAAACATTGAAATGCTTGGTTATATCCTCTCTTTTTGAGTGATAGGAAGCCCTGGGGAGCCATAACAGCAGAGTCATTTGAGCCAGTTCGCTGGAAAGGCGGGATAGAAATGTGAAAAAAAATGTGGCTTTAAAGGAAACATATGGAGTTATGGTTCTAATCTCTCAATTTATGAATCAATATTTATTGTATATACACTCCATTTTCCAGCCAGTCTGGATCCTAGGATGTCTGACAATTAGAATCTATCACAATGTATGTGTGAATCTGCCTTGTGCTGAATCAGACCATCAGTCATTCAGGTCAGTATTGTCTACTCAGATTGGCAGCAACTCTCCAGGGCCTCAGGCGGAGACCTTTCACATCACCTTCTATGGGGCCATTGACCTTGAGCATCTGCTTGGCCTGCCGAAGGTCCCAGGTTCAATCCCCAGCATCTCCAGCTGAAAAGACCCCATAGAAGGTGACGTGGAAGGCCTCTACCTGAGACCCTGGAGAGCTCCTGCCAATCTGAGTAGGCAATACTGATCTTGATGACCAGTGGTCTGATTCAGTACAAGACAGATTCATGTAGGTGTACATGTAAATGTATGTGTGGTCTAAGAAGTTGTAGGAACAGGAGGGACAGCTTGCTTCTTCACTTGCTTTTGCCACAGCCTGCTTGGCCAGTTTATTCCTTCCATGTCCTCTTTAATTAAAGCTAATTGCTCAGTCTTCAAAGGACCACAGTCAATATTCTGCTGAGTGCAGTGATGCACATCTCTGTTGTTTTCCATGATGAAAGAAGTTTCACCAAAATACTCCAGCATCTGCTAGGGCCTGATAAAGCACTGACAATCTGGGTATGATGATGGGATAGCATCTTAAGGGCAAAAAACTGTTATCAGATCTTACTAGTATTTTTAATCCTCTTATTGTAATGGCTGATGTTTTGATTCAGACTGGGATTGTGGTAGAGGGGAAGAGGGCATTTACCCCTTCAACCTCTGTATGGATTCACTAACTGAAAGTAGCCCAGTCAACTACCAGTTCAAGCCGGTAAAAGGCACTCCAGGATTCAACTGCCACCTGCTTATCCAGCAGTAGACCTGTTTTTCAAGAGCATCCCCAGACTACAGACCTGTTCCATCAAGGAGAGTGCAGCCCCATCCAGAATGGGTGACACATTAAATTCTGGGTCAGATCGTCTCTTCCATCTTGTCAAGGTTAAACCTCAGTTTACTAGCCCGTACGTATTCCAAAACTGCTTTCAGGCATAGAGATCAGTTCACCTGAAGAAAATGGCCACTTTGGAAGGTGGACTCAGTGGCATTATACCCTACTGAAGTCCCTCCCCTCCCCTCCCCAAACCCCACCCTCCTCAGACTCAATCCCCAAAATCTCCAGGTATTTCCCAACTTGGAGCTGGCAACCCTAGGTGTGAGAGATTTTATCTGCAAAATGCTGAGCAAAACAGTCAGAGTGGACCCCCAACTGATCCACTTTCTCCTGCAGGCCAGATCCCAACAGACCTCTGACCACCCAGAACAGCTCCAATGGCCTATGCTGTGAAGACACAGTGGTAGTGGAAAACTGTTGTTTCTTTGTCTCCATCAGTGCCATACACCTTAAAAATCAGCTTTTGCCTATGTTTTACCAGATTGTTAATGCTTGCTCCTCCACCAATTGGGCTACTGATGCTTGCTTTCTCTTAAAGATCTTTCTCATCGCCAAGAAAGAGAAATTCTACCATTGCAATCCTAAAAAGAGTTATACCCTTTTAAGTCCATTGAAGACAAAGGTCTCAAGATGGTATAACAGTGAGAAGAAGAAGAAATTGGATTTCCTCCCCACAACAGACACCCTGTGAGGTAGGTGGGGCTGGGAGAGCTCTCTCAAGAACTGCCCTTGAGAGAACAGCTCTGAAAGAATATATGACTGACCAAGGACTCAATCCCAGTTCTCCCAGATTAGAGTAAGTGCTCCTAACCACTACACCAAACTGGCTCTCAGACTGTATGCTGTCACTTTCTCACTCAAGGCAAGACTGCTAGCCCCAGTGAATGTGATTATTTGCGCTGCATTTCCATAGTTCGTATGTGAAGTTCTACACCCAGTTTTTAATTCAGTTTGGTGTAGTGGTTAAGAGCAGTGGACTCTGATCTGGAGAACCAGGTTTGATTCCCCACTCCTCCACATGAAGCCAGCTGGGTGACCTTGGGTCAGTCACAGCTCCCTCAGAGCTCTCTCAGCTTCACCTGCCTCACAGGGTGTCTATTATGGGGAAAGGAATGGAAGGTGATTATAAGCTGCTCTGAGATTCCTTCGGGTAGTGAAAAGTGAGTTATAAAAACCTCCTCCTGGTTTTCCAAGCATGTAAGAATGTATCAGTGTATCAATTTCATAATGTCTACTTGAGACAGTTCACTAGAATGAAAAAAAAGGTTTAACACTTGCTCTAGGTAATAATTCAAATCCCATCCATGATTTACAGCATACAAGGTTGTGGGAGCAATCAGACACCATATGTTTGCACACTGCCCTACCCCAGCCATAAATGCAGTCAGTTCACAACTATTCCCTAAAGGAATTATTTATTTACAAAATGATTTTAGACTGGTGTGATCAACAACAAAACATTTTCACCACCCTCTTGGGCCTTGAGTAGTTATTTTTAGATGAGTGGCAATTGGCTTTTTCTGAAAATTTTAGGCATCTTGTTGATTCATGATGCTGCACAACCACTGTAAAGCTGCTGTGTCAGTAGAAATGATATGAAACCGTCTGCCATAAAGCACTACTACTGCTGCAAAACAATAAGGCTCAGGACAAAACTTGTATATATGCATTAACCAAAATGTATGTGTACAGCTCCACATATGTATACTTGTACATAAGGATGCCAGGTTTGGAGAAATGAAGGGATCTGCCATCAATGATGGCATGATATCACTTTCAGGGAAACCATAGAATTTCTGGTGATTCGTAGAGAAGTGTGACACCACTTCTGGGTTTTTCTGGATGTGACATTACACTGTTGCCATTGGTGATTTTTCCTTTTTTCCCTTTCTCTCACTGGATGCTAATTAGGGTTGCCAGATTCAGGTTGAGAAACTCCTAGAGATTTGGGGATGGAGCCTGGGGAGAACAGGGACCTAAGTGGGGTAAAATACCATAGAGTCCACCCTCCAAAACATTCATTTTCTCCAGGCGAACTGATCTCTGTAGTCTGAAGATGAGCTGTAATTCCAGGAAATCTCCAGGCCCCACCTGGAGGCTGGCATCCTTACCATTGGAGTGCCAGTGGGCAAAGCCTGCTGGGGGAGGTAGGTCTCCTATGGCAATCCTTCTTGTGCACATGTAGATTTCATGTATATATTCTAGCAAAATGGATATCAGGGCAGAGTTTACCACTGCAATTCCACTCCCTGCCTACATGTTTATTGACTGCATGTACATAGAACTTCTGAAAAGGGATATTGAGTGCCGTACATCTGTAAGAATATTTAATGTGCAATATATATCTTGCAAGTAATTTCTTCCATGATGAAGTAACCACTTGCCTCTACCAGAGTGAAGTATGTTGCAATCTGACATTGCACATCAAGTTATAATAGAATTATATTTCATTTGTTTCCAAGAACTTTTAATTGCAAGCCAAATGTTCATTACATTTATGGTTGGATAAAAGAACAAGAAAATATGAACACGTGGGGGGTAAAAATGGTAGCATTTTGCTGGGTTACTTCAGGTTGTTGGTCTGAGCTTACAAGTGATTCCTAGAATAAGTGTAAAAATGGCTAATGCTTTCCCATCTGCTCTAGATGCAGCCCCTCTGTTGGTGCAACTTCCAGCTGGGTCCCATTTTGCTTCCCATGTTAATATACAGTCACACATATAATTAACATGGGAGAAAAACTGACCTTTGGCAGGAAATAGCTGTGTTGTTGCTGCAGCAGAAAGAGTGAGTAGGTGACTGGAGGATCATCCTTATACACATTCCCCATTCGAGACCTCACTGTTCCATTTCTCCATGGTTGCTCCTTCTGGTCCATAGCATCAACAGGGAAGGCATGACATGAGACATATTCCTTCACCCCCCTCTTCCTATTTTAAAAATAGGTAACTAGCACATGTAGGGCTCTGAAATCAGAGGAGTTTGGGAGAATGTTTCCACTCTCCTTTGGAGAAACCCACAACACCAGTACTCTAAAGATGCAGCAGTGACGTGATTTCCTGGCACACAAAATTATCAGCGTGTTGTAAATAAATTATTTTTAATTCTTTCACTTCTGAGATTGTATAGGTCCATATGATAACTTCCTTATGAAACAGGTCTGCAAGTCTGATGGTGACATAATGTGTCCCCCTCCCAGAAGATCTAGAGTGAAATTACTTGTACAGAGGCTGGATTTGTATTATGTTCAGAGAACTATGGCCTTTACATAATCTCCAGTTAGACCAAAATGCTACTGCTTTTTTTATGAAGAGGAGATGACAGGAATGTATTTAATGTATTTGCAGAGGGGGATTCCCCCCCCCCCCCCTTTCTGGCTACTTGTCAAATACCATGCATGTTTTGAAATTGCTCTCCTTCTTTGTAATTTATTACAGGGCCCTGTCTCACTGACTGCTTTTGTCACTTCCTTGGTCTTTTTTTAATTATTATTTTTTTTTAAAAAAAGATCTACTCCAACTCATGGGGTTTCGTCCCACTGAATATTTTTGTTGATGGAAAAGGGCAGATATTCCCTCATGCTGTTCCTGGGGGTCCCCTGCCCCCTATCCCGTAGGAGCAGTATTTTTAGGGGAGAACTTTTGGACAGCAACATTGGAGGGCATGAAAGGTGTGCTACTCTGACATCATTAGTAATTTTGGTAGGATCCAAGCCATTGCTTGGTTGCTTTAGTACTTATATAATGAAACATCTATATAAGACTTTCCTGTTGTATCACAAAAATGCTAAACTTGACAAAGACCTAAACTCTTGCTATCCCTACCAGAGGCGGACATTGTGCCTTTAAATCTTGAATCCTTTCTTTGCAACACTCCTCCCACCTTCTGACTAGGATATAAGGACTCATGGATCTCAATTCCTACTTGTATCTGAAGAAGAGAGCTTTGACTCTGGAAAGTTAATCCCCCCCCCCAAAAAAACCCCTGTTGGTCTTTAAGGTGCTACTTTGGTGTAGTGGTTAGGTGTAGTGGTTTGGTAGTGTAGGAGTACGGACTCTGATCCGGGAGAGCCGGGTATGATTCCCCACTCCTGCACATGAAGATGCTGCTGTGACCTTGGGTCAGTCACAAGTTCTCTAAGAGCTGTTCTCGAAAGAGGTCTCTCAGCCCCAACTACCTCACAGGGTGTCTATGGTGGGGAGGGAAGGGAAAGGAGATTGTCACTCTCCTATCCCTATTGCTTTGGGTCCCCCCCATTTCCACCTCTGTTTTGCTCCCTCTGGGACTACTAGAGAGAGCAAAACACATTTTGGGGGAAAGCTCTGAAGCAATAGGGACAAACGAGTGACAAAGATGACAGAGCGGAAGTGGCCAGAGACTCCTTCGGGTAGTGAAGGGTGGGGTATAAATCCAATCTCCTCCTCCTTCTTTCTTCTCCTCCTCTGGAATCTAGCTGCTCTACCACAGGTCAACACAGCTACCCTCTGAAACAACACCATATCTTCTGTTTTTAGGCTCCATTTATTTTTCTGGTATGGAATGTTTTAGATGACTCTGGTTGTAGTAAAATTTCTTTTTGCACTGTGACAATCACATTTACTGGGAACATACCAACTGTCAGTAATGGCAGTTTATGCCACCTGCAGTCCTTCTGATACATGCAGTCACCGTGATATGTAAGCAGGGACAACATGAGTGTTTGTCATACATGATACAGCTCTCTCTCTCTCTCTATGTGTGTGTCCGTCCCTCCCTTCCTCTGTGTGTGTGTGTGTGTGAAAACTCTGAAAAATCCAGGACTGTGTGATTGTAATATCTGTTTGTGACTACAAGGACTGTTTTTGTGATTGTAATGTCTGAAAAGATCTAAGGTGTCTTTATAGAAGTGCAATGGCCTATTTGCAAATGTCTCTGGTTACACCAGCACTGGTGCACATTGATTTTGCTGTTGGACTATGTCAGCAATTGGTGATCTTTGTGTAGGATTTGGGGCCTTGCTATCCTTTGCTGCTCTTGTGGAGTCTTTGGCAGGATGACCCCATTATATCCAGGCAGCCACACAACAGCTGTGGGTAATGGCTTTTAAAAAGTAAAAGAGAGCCCAAACAGCACCACTGGGGGGGGGGGGGCAGGAGGGGCTCCTGCCTTTCCCACCAGCCAAGCCCTTTTTTGTGTGCTAAAACAGTGCTGGGGGAGTTATTTCCCTTGTTTTGCAGGTTCATGTACACAGAATACTCCATGTGGGACAGTAAAAACAGTGAAATAACTGTTTCAGCATGGGAAAAGGCCTTTGGGGAGAAGGCAGGAGCCCTCCCCCCTACCAGTGGCATTCCAAGCCTGTCTGGGCTCTCCTTTTTGGAAGCCATTCCCCACAGCTGCTGTAGGGAATCCAGGTTGCACCCAACTCTTTAAAAACCCAAACATGTAACTTAACCCTGAGGCATCTATAGATGTAGGCAGTTCATCTGATCTGGTTACTTATTGGCTGTATGACTGGGGGACAAAGGGGTGAAGCTCTCTTAGCACAGAAGTCTGTGTAGGCAATGAAAGGCAAGGCATAGCAGCAACAGCTGAGCTGGATTCCCCCCCCCCCCCAGGGGTGCCATTCATCAAGTAGCCCCAAGGGCTGCTGTAGTTGATCTGCACAAGTTCGCAGAGGTGAGTTAATTAGGCATTTAAGTTGAGTCTGTACTGCAAATCAGATTAATAAACCTTGTTGAACCAGTTACATGTTTCTCATCTCTTCATGTCAGGGTGTAGGGACAAACAACTTTACTCTATTTACCCCCTCTGCCTTAACAATCCTAATGAGGCTGACTCAATTACTTCTGCAAACAATGTTTTTAAATAATATTAGATGAAAGTGACAACTGATCAATTATATCATCATTTCTCATTTTAGCCAGGACAGATTTTTCAGCGGCCAGAAGCATCACATAGCAGTTCTAGTTGATCTGTGTAAACAAATGGTCCTTGCTGTGATTGATTCATTGTACTGGACAAAGCCTTTTTTATCCATGTGCTTCTAGACATTTCCATTGAAAATTGTTTCCGTGATGCAGGGACTCATCTATGCCAGTTGTGCAGCTACTGCAACATTGATTATGGACAGGTATGCTTTCTTTTATGGGGCTGCAGTGCTCAAGTGGTTAAGATGCTGAACTGCGGACCGGAAGGTCGGTAGTTCAGCAGTTCGAGACCTGAGTGCTGCATGATGGAGTGAGCTCCTGTCTCTGGCCCCAGCTCCTGCCAACCTAGCAGTTCGAAAGCAAGAAATTGCAAGTAGATAAATAGGTACCATTTTGGTGGGAAGGTTTCAGCATTCTATGCACCTTGGCGTCTAGTCATGCTGGCCACATGACCACAGAAACATCTTTGGACAGTGCTGGCTCTTCATCTTGGAAACGGAGATAAATACTGCATCCCTAGAGTAGTATTCAACTGGCTTTTGAGCAAGGGAAACCTTTACCTTTACCCGTTACCATGCTTTCTTTAAGCGGTTACTAGGGGAGTTGCTTGATGCATGCTGTGTTGATTGGTGGGGAGCTGTGGAGTTGCTGTGATCTATGAAAGAAGACATCGCAGCTTCATGAGTAAGCACAGAATATCGCTTTGCAAGCAGCAATAGTGCTCACCTTCCCTTATGCATGGACTGGCCATTTCTGTTCAATAAATAGATGAACAGGTCTTTTATTGATTATCAGTCCTTTCTGAAGAAATTCCTCCTCCAATTCCCAGTCCATCCTTTGGGGCACCCTGTCACTATTGACTGTTCTGTAGAAAGGAAGAGAATCAAAGGAGAAATAGTTTTATAACTGTTTTTAGTTTGCTGTAATAACACACCAAGCCTTGTAATCTCAAAATTTATTATTTAGATTGTTTCCTCTGCTGTATGTGGTTCAAAGGTCTAACATTAAATTTTTGTTTGTAAACAGCAAGAATGAATTAACAATGTATGCCAAGAAATAATTTAGCTTTTCAGTAACTAATGATGTTAGTATTATTAGCATTACAAACGCATTTTCTGTATACCTTAGGGTAGGATAGTATGTAGTTTTTTTAGTGTAGGTGTAGGGTAAAAAATGCAATAAAAAATTTCAAAAAACCCCCAAAACTATTGACTGTTCTGTGAAATGTTTCTAAGAACTGTCATATGAATTCACTATAAAAACTGATTACAAGCATGTGGCTTAGGAAGTTCATCCACACATAACTTTGAGAAGTAATTATTTCTGGAATTTGCTTGGGATTTGTCCTCCAACGTATTCTCTGTTAGAGCCGAAGGGACACCGCCCCCCCCCCCCCCCCCCGTTACGGCCCAGTTTTTCCACAGTAGAAAAAATAGGGGAAACTGGGAAAACACAGGAAAACTCCGATGAAATATTCTGACTTTTTGGATGAGAAAAACCTTGTCTTAAAAAGCATTTTTAAAAAGGATGAAAAAGTCTGAGGTATTTCTTAATCCTTCCAGTGGAAAAAGTAGGAAAATCTGGGGAGCACTGGAAAAAGTCTTCTAGGTCTGCAGAAAATGAACCTGCTAATGAAATGATACATTATGTATTTTATATTATTACATCGTAAGAATATGTAGGTTTGATAGGAAAGTAAGTACTGAATATATTTCAGCTCCCCCCCTTCTCAAATTTTCATCCCCCCCTGTCAAAAATTTCTCTAGGTAGAACACAATCAGGTATGACAGCCAACATGCTGGCTCCAACCCTGCTGGATTCCTCCATATTCTCCAGCGTAAGGACCTCTGGAGTGCCCACTCCATTTGTACGCTCTGTTTCACTCCCTTGCATCCCTCCCTGCTTCTGCCTTTGATCTCTGCTATCCAGTTAAAGGGTCCCCTTTCAAGTCAAGGGACTCCCAAAAGCTGGGGACAACTGTGTTTCTGCTGCAGTGAAAATAGCATCTGTTATCAGAGACATCTTTCCCCCCCATACCAGCAGTGGGACCCACATAGCCCACCCTGTTATAAATGTTTTTGTCATGGTTTAAAAAAAAAAAACATTGGAAAGCATCATGAACGTATTGTGAACATTTGGTGTATCTTAGATGGTGGAGGAAGACTGTTTTCACAAATGGTTATATATGCTAACTACAGTGTGGTCTTTTAAAACACCTTTTTTTCCTTTGAGAAAAGCTTTTACCTATGTCAGCCTGAAGGTCAGCGGGTGGAACTGGAAACTGCTGGTTTATTTTTACTTCTAGTTTATGTTTATTTTGTCCAAGCCACTGAGGTTGTTGACTTCGCCCCTATTCCCACAGGGATATCATCTTTCTCCTTGCTGCTTAATGTTTTACAGTTTAATTAAGCTCATTCTATCATTTTAAAACCACAAATGGGTGGTTTTTCATACTAAAATAAGGTGGTTGCCTAGGATCAAATAAAACATGGCCATTGCCACCCACTACTTCACAGTATATAGTAACCTATGAGGGAATTGCTACCCACACACCTGCAGGCCAAGATCTGAGGAATGATGCCTGTATCAACAATGCCTTTCCAAACCACAACTAAAAGTACAGTAGCAAAAGAAATCCTATTTTGGAACAGTGGGGTTGAAATGATGTTTAGAAAGAGGGAAATAGATGCTGGCCAGATCTTTAGCATTACCATTTTTTTTAAAGAAAAGAACACATTCACAATTTCTTAAGCAAAACGCTATATCAACAGAACGAAGCAGAAGAGAATATACATTGTTTCAGTCCTCTGCTAGCTCAGCTCCGAACTGAATCTTTGGGTTCTCTTGGAATTTTGAGAAGGAATAGTGGATGCCACCACAAAACTGGTGCCACAGGGGCAGGGGCAGTCGCTCAATGTTGAGAAATTCCACATATAAAACGCAACTTACTGAACTAGAGTGAAGTTTGACAGGACATGATATCTGTAACCTTTCCATAATCTGGGATATATGAGGAGATTCCTGCTTGCAAAACAGTAGGGATGGGCACTTTTCCCAGAAAAGGAGGTGGGGTGGAAAGTGGGGCAAGGCTGGGCTCTGATGCCCCACCAAGCGAGAAGGCAGTGGAGCAACAGGACCTCCTCTAGCTCCACATGGAGAAGGCACTGGAGCAATGAAGCGGAGGCAGTAACTGGCAGACGTTGGCTGGCTGGCCCCATCTTCAAACTTGCTCATGTTACTGTCACCTCTTTCTTCTCAATGGACTCTGCTCAGGCTCTGCCCGATTTGTGGTCTGTGAGGCTCAGAGGAGTGGCATGCATGGAGTGCTCTCCCTGCAGCCTCAGCCACGTTCAGGGAGAAAACTGGAGCCCGTCATCCTCTTTCCTGCACACCGAAGCAGCTTGGCTGTTGATTAGCGAGCTACTTTGGGAGGTCACCAGTGGGCCAGCTGACCTGGTGGGAGTGCATTCCAGCTATGCCTCCCTTCCTGAAAAGCTCTGCCCTTTTAACTTTTCCCCCTCCCTTCTCTCCAGAGTCTTGCTTTTCCCTCCCAACCTGCTTGGCTGCAGCCCAACCCCCTCAGGAGGGGAGGGAGAGAGAAGCACAGCCTCAACTTGCAGCAGTTGGCTGCAGAAGCAGGAAGGCCCAGTGAGGCTGCACCTGCTGGCTCTCTCCCTTCCTGAGGGGGCAGGACATATTCCTCAGGGGTGTTTTCCCAAGGGCCCCCCTGTGGCTACAAGCCTGTTTAAGGTATGTTGGTCCCAGGCTGTACAGGGCTCTAAAGATCAATACCAGCACCTTGAATTGGGCCTGTTCCAACTATCATTCTGTTCCAACTAGCTGTTGCATTTATTCTCTGATGGTGAGATTCCCAGAAGCATCTGGCTGGTCAGCATGGGAAACAGAACACTGGACCAAAATGACCTCTGGTATGATCCAGCAAGCCTCTAATTTTATTCTTATGAAAGCTACGGTGCCTATAGCCCTATCCTCCTTTTTACAGAGGGATTTTAAGATATAATAAAGTGAACCCATTGCTGCGGGATCTGAATTATTAAAGTGAAGAAAAGAGACTTCAGTTTTTCAGTGTTGAGGAACAGGCTTTTTGTGTATGCCCAGAAGTAATTTTGTTCCAGAACTCAGCCCATAATAAAAACAAACTGTTGGACTAAGCCCTACTAAACCAGTTCACAAACTTAAGTTTGTGATGAATTTTGGCTGGTTTGTGGTTTGTGAAGTGATGTTCATGGAAGGGCAACTTCCACAAACATTCCACAAACTTTCTTTCGGTTCATGGTGGTTTTTGGCAGTTTGTGAACAGATACATTTCTAGACAGATTGTCTCTGTTCAATTAAATTGTTTACAAAACTTAACCCTCCCCCTCCAGGAAGTAGACTTCTCCAGCCTTGAAAACACCAATAGGGGCCTCCAAAGCTTGACAGTCACTGCTGGCTGCCAATAACAGAGTTCTAATTCTGCTCTATGGAATCAGAATGTTATATATATATATATATGTGTGTGCATGTATGTATGTTTTGTAGCAGGAGCTCCTTTGCATATTAGGCCACACACCCCTAATGTAGCCAATCCTCCAAGAGCTTACAGGGCTCTTCTTACAGGTGCTATTGTAAGCTCTTGGAGGATTGGCTACATCAGGGGTGTGTGGTCTAATATGCAAAGGAGCTCCTGCTACGAAACATACACACACACACACATACATATACACACACACACCCTCAGCACAGCTCAACGTCCTTTCCTCTGTTAGCTATTGGCAATTAGAGAGGCAGGGAACTTGTTGAAAGCAGAACACATTCTTTCATTCTTGATTGTGAACTCCTCTCCCTAGACACACTGACATACTCTGCACCCGTATGGCCAGTCTGAGGGCGTTTTCGCACTGGCTTTTTTTCCGGGGCGAGCACCAGAGTGAGCACCGGAGTTTCTGGTCAGTTTCACATCAGTTGCTCCGTGCTCACAAACTCCTCCGGAGTTTCACCGCACTGCTCAGGAGTATCCCTGGAGCAAGAAAATCCTGTTCCTGGCGGTGTTTCCTGTTTACTCCGTTGGAGAAACCTAGATGAGAACACACCCACTCGCCCGCCCTCCATCTGGCCCACCCCGCGGTGGGTGTTTCTTGAATTTTTTTTTTTTGAAACGAGCCCTCCTAACATTATATCGAAATAAGGAGGCAGGGAGGCAAGATCGCACCACAGGGACTGCGTTGGCGAGGTGGATTTGCCATTTCTTGGGAGCAGGAGCCAGGCGCCATTGGCCCGAGAGCTCCATGTGCTTGCTCCCCGGTAACTGCTGCCCTTTGTTTGGGCTTCCCTGGCAACAGCCCGTGCAGAGCTGGTGGTGGGTGCTTTCCTCTAGCAATCCGTGGAGAAGCCGCGGCAAGCGGGTGGGCGGGCGGGCTAGGGAAACTTGCCTTCCTTTCCGCTCCCTGTGTGCGGTCCCACGATCCTGAAGCAACACTTCCCCCCCTCCTTTTTTTTTTTTTTTAAAAAGGCCCTTATAACGTTATAACATCATAATGAAATTTTGATGCAGCAAGGGAAGACGGCAAAATTGTTGTCTTTATATAATAAACACACGTTCACATCTACTATGGGGGGGGGGTTAATTTGCTGTTTATTGGCAGCCCCTGCAGAGCAGGCTGGGCGCGCTTCTTTGCAGAAAAGTCACAGAAATGGATTGAACTGTTTTCAAGGGGCTATAACTATTCCTGCGGAGCGGGGAGACTGCTCTGCGTGTCATGCTGCTCCTCCTCAGCTGCCGCCACCACCACCACCACCATTTATGTAATTTTTTTTTAACACGGGCCAGGTGATGCCATGTTGCCCATCCTCCATTTTGTTGCCTTGATCGGGTTAAGCACAGGACATTTCAGTTCACATCAGAGAATCCACCCATGGGGGGGGGTCCTCCTTGTAGCCCGCCAATCATTTTGCACCAACCCAGAACGGCGGGAAAATTTGAATACTGAGGAGGGACTTGATGAATTCTGGGAAGAGGAAGGCGGGTGATGCACTGTCGTCATTCCACTATGACGTTATAACGTTACCACGCATGCGTTTAAAAAAAAAAGGAAAAGCGGGGAACGAGGGAGGAGCTGGGGGGGAGGAAGGGGAGGGAAGGGGAGGGGAAATGCAAGGGGCAGGCACAGAGAGCATCGAAGCAACCCAAATGGGAACAGAAAACTTCGGGGGGGGGGGAGAGGAGCAGATTGCTATAGTGCGAAAACGGCAGGTTTGCTCAGGAGGAGTCACAGAGGGGGAAATGAGGAGGAAGTGAGAGGCAAATGGCCAGTCTGAAAAGGCCCTGAGACAAGTCATCCCCCTGATTCAAGGGCTGGACCTGGTGCTGGCCTTTGCATTAGAGAGAGGCCCCAAGGGGATGGCTGTTCTTCCACGGGTCAGGGTCTTGGCAGAGAGGTTGCAGGAGGCCATCACCAACAGGTTGCATCCTCTCTGCAGGGAAGGGGAGTACAAGCTGGCCTATATCTATGAGTCATGACCCCTGGGTAAAAGGTGGCATTGTTCTCTGGAATGCAGAGCTCATGCAATGGAAGTGTGAGCAATGGAAGTGTGAGAGTTTGGTGTCTCTAGCATACCGGTGTGTGTGTGTGTTTTACCATGTCACAAGCCTCAAAAACCAAATTGGTTCATTTAGCCCTGAAAAGTTCATGACAATTTGTGGTTCATGAACTGGTCATGCCACAAACTCTGAACCAAATCACATTTTACCAGTTTGTGCCCATCCCTACCTATGTTCAGATCCCTACTCTGCTGTGAAGCTTTCTGGGTGTCCTTGGGGAAGTCACTCTTAGCATAACTTACATTATTACATTGTTATGAGGATAAAATGGAAGAAGGGAGAAGCAGATAAAATGACATGAGTTCCTTGGAGGGGGGGGATAAAATATGCTTATGTAAATAAATATAGACTCAATGAACAATCACTTCAAGCAGCATCCAGTGAACCTGCACATTGCAGCAATGATTTTGTAAGAAATATTAGCTTCCGTTAGAATGACAGAATCATCAAATCAGAAGGGTCATCTAGTCCAACCCCCTGCACAATGCAGGAAATTTACAACTACCTTTCCTTCACCCGCCCAGTGAACACTGCACCATGCCCAGAAGATGTATGCTCCATAGCCACTTTTCTTTCCCATCTCTCCTGCCCTCTCATTTGTCTGGCTAAGATGATGTTAGCTTGCTACTGCTTCCCTATAAAGTAATTTGAGACCCTGTGGAAACTCCCACATTACAAAAATGAATTATGATAAAACATAATACAGGCCTTCTTTTCATTCAGTCACCAGTCATGTATAAGACATCTCAGAAGCCCTTTTTATTTTCAGAGTTTATGTGCAAATTAGACCAAAGTCTCTGGCTACTTTCCATACCAAGGTTAGTGGGGAGAAGAAACCCCTGTATTTGTCAGACACAGTATAAAAAAGTGAATATGGTAAAGGCTAGATTTTGAGATCACTCTTGATTTTCTCCAGGGTTTTTCTTAAGACAGTCTCCCCTTCCTTCCATCCGTCTTTAAATCAGGAAAGTAATTCACTTTTACATCAAAATCCTTTGCAATTAGATGTTTGTGTGCAGGAAGGACTGCCAAAAGCAGGACAACTGAGAACCAGAATGAAAAATTAGTCAGTCGTCTAGTGGTATATTCTCTTTTAACACTCTACAGCCACAAGGGGTAGGAACATGAAAGGGAACTGAGTAGTTGCATTTCTGTCTCCAACTGTAAGTGAATGAGGATGTTCAAGCCAGAGTCAGGTTACATTACCAGCAGCAGAACACCTAGCAGCAGGACTCCAAATCAATTGATTTCAAACTTTGATAATCATATAATCTTTTTGTGAAAGAACAATTTATCTTGACAGGCTTTGGCAAGAATCAACTCTCCTGTAGCTTAGCATTGAGGCAAGTATCATCTTTAATGTCGTAGGACTTGATACATAAGACTGTGGAGTGTAAGAAAGGTTGAGCATTTGTTTCCCACAGAAGGCTTGTACAACTTGAGACCAGACTAACAACAGGTCACCAGTCCTTTCTGGTGGCCTACAATGGTGATCAACAGTTATGTATAGAGACCCATAAGAGGCTCAGCAAACCTGTTTTTGATGCCTGCCTAGGGATGGAAAGATTGAGAGGTTATCATATGCCTTCATCTAATCTGTTAGGTGGCTAATAGATTAAATATATATGTAATAAAAACAGACCTTCAAAAACCATTAAAACCAAACCAAAAACGGGGGGGGGGGGGGGGAGAAGGGATCACTGAGAGAATGCCAGACAAAACAAAAAAATCTTCACCTGCTAGCAAAAGATGAAAACAGAAGATGACTGGAGAGGTCAGTTCAGTTCATTAGGGTGTGGGTGGTCCTTCATGTATTCTGGTCCCAAGCCATATAGGGCTTTAAAGGCCAAAATCATTACTTTGAATTGTGCCCAGGAACATACTGGGATCCAGTGTACATGGACCAAGAATGTAGTGATACAGTCTTCATGACCCGCTTCAGTGAACATCTTGGCTGCAGAGTTCTGCACCAATTTAAGTTTCCAAAAGCTTTTCAGGGGCAGCCCCACATAGAGTGCATTGCAGTAATCTAATCTAAATGCATCACGATGGCCAGACCTTTTCTGCTCAGGAGAGAGCTTAGCCGGCTAACCAGTTGAAGTTGGTAAAAGACATCCTGGCCACAGCTGCCACCTGCTTATCCCACAGTTGGCCTGAATCCAAGAGCACCCCCCATATTACAACCTGTTCCTCCAAGGCAAGCGCAACCCATTCCAGAATGGGTGACACATTAAGTACTGGGTCAGCTCTTCTGCTCACCAGTAGCACTTCTGCTTGGCATGCCTCAATATTCGGCTAATACTATAGTTGGCTCGATGGGTCAGATCTTGTTTAAATGACTGATGTCTACTTCACTGGTAATAAAAACTGAACTTTGCACTTCTTACTTTTGAGTAATCCTATTAAGTTCCATAGGGCTAAACTGATGAAGTTTTAAGACTAGGCCTTGTGGAATGGTGCAAGAATCATATTGTCGAAAGGGAACAAACCCCCTATTTACTTAAAGTACTTCCCGTGTGGTAGGAGGTGGCCATCCAGACCTCAGTGTGCTATCAGCAGAAACCAGATGCCCAACAGAATGGTGGTTGAAGAGCTTTACAATGACAAATGATCCAATCAGGTATCTGGCTTTTAATTTTCATAAGAATGAGAGACAAATAACTTCCAGTGTTGGACTTGATGGGAATTTTGAATCTGGGCAATTCAAAAAATATTTTGAATCTGGGGCAATTCAAATAATTAGTTACTGATATGATGTAGTCTTTTAACAGGTTTGTGTTATGTGTTAGCAGAGCTGGGAAAATGCTATAAATTCTAATACCATGCATGCAGAGTTGCATTCTATAAAATTTACTGCAACAACTGGATTTGCAAATAGTGTTAACTAACTGGGTGCCTTCCAACAGAGAGGAGACCTTCACTGACAGAATGATGCCCTCTAATTCTAGGACATATAGGACATTTTTCACAAGGAGTTTGTGTGTCTGCTTTGATGGTATACTGCACCTTAAGAATCCAGAGCCAATTCTCTCTGCAATGACGCTCTTTCCCTCTACCTGTAAGTAAGCTCTTGGAACTGGAAGGTCTCTGTACTGTTTGCTGTCCTAACCCTTTTTGAAATCTGATTGTTGCAGTAAACTTTATTGAAAACAGCTCTGCATTTGTGGGACTGGATTATTTCTTTAACTCTCCTAACTGTATACAGGTTATTGAAGATAATGGGATGGGTCCAACCAGCTTTTCTGCTGGAGAAATAAAGAACTAATCTCTTTAAACTGGTCATGGTCAGGGATGGTTGGATCAGGGTCAGGGATGGTTGGTCAGGGATGATTGGATGTGGTAAACAAATGATGCAGGGCAGGGAAGAGACTCTGACTCCAATAAGAAAAATAACACGGAAAGACTTCTTTAATGGAAAGACTTCTTTAAAAACCAAACAGAAAGACTTCTTTAAAAACACTAAATAACTGACTGGTTTGTCCACTTTTTATTTAAACAATTGGCTACAGAGAGGTCTACAGCCGGGACAGGTCTGTGAGAGGGACACTAAGACTCCCATTGACATATGTCAGAATGCACAGGTATGAAATGCTGTTGATTGCACTCTCCTGTACCCTCTGAATATGTAGAGGGACTCACCAAACAGCTCATGAACAATCGAACTGCTTGACAAACTTTCAGCTCTCTGCACATGTCAGCCAAACTGATGGATGTTTGAACATCCCTGTTTTCAAACATGTCAGAGTTTTATGTGATGCTGTTGAGTACCATCTGTGAACAGCAATAGTGCCTGGCACAATGGTGTCCATCGCTTTGTCAGGGAGAACATGCCAGGTCTAGATACAGTGGTATCATTTCCATTTCAATCTATTCCGGCACAAAACTCTGTAGCTTTTAATATACTATTAAGGGCCTGAGTAGCCCCTCTCTCCCACTCTTCTTTCCACCCGTATGTCTGCTTTCTCACCCTCAGCATAATATTATTGTTATTCTACTTCCATTTGCTTTGATGAGGCCTCTCTTGATCTCTAAACTAATAATTGCTTAAGCTTCATTCACTGATGTTTGACAAGAGGTTGTGCAAATATAAATGACAAAAATTTCTGTAAAATCCTTATATGTCATTTAAGGTTGCCAGATGGCTCCTTTACTTTAAATAATAGTAAGTACCTCTGTCCTATAACACAAGCAGAATGTTCATTCATATTAGAAGCTATATCTCTAGAATGTCTTTTATTTTTGAGACTGAGCCCTCCCAAGCCTGACATTTTAAGAACTTTGTACTGTTATGATTTTTTTATTGCACTGTTTCTCAAAGGAACTCAGGCAAGCATACATGGACCTCTGCACTGCATCACTAGATGACCAATATATAATTCAAATATATTAAATAATCAGAAACAGGAGATACAGGAGGTGGAGAAGCTCTAGTCTCTCTGCTAAAATAAGATCAGAAACTGATTGTAGTACAGACTGTTAATTGTTAATATCAAAAATTAGAATGAGGCTAAAGAACAACACCAAAACAAACATGGTGGAAAAATACCTAAACAACATTCCTGAAGAGTTTGAAGACCATGTAAAGAACAAAATTACATTACTAAGTTCCAGTGAACAGAAAGAACTATGGGTTGAAACCAGAGATATTATCAAGGAAGAATGCACAAAGACTATTCTTGTAGCCAAAAGAAATGAAAAGCCTTAATGGGTGAATGAAGAAACTTTAAAACTTGCTAAAGATAGATGAGAAGCAAAAGTAAAAGGTGACAGAGTCAAAAGTCTAAATGCTGCATTCCAGTGACTGGCATGTAGAGACAAAGAGAACTATGACAATAACCAGTGTAAGGAAACAGAAGAGAACAATAAGAAGGAAGAACAAGAGATCTGTTCCACAAAACCCAAGAGATCAAAGGGAAATTTAAAACATAGGCATGCTGAAAGATAAGTATGACAAAACATTAATTGAACAGGACAAAATAAAGAAAAGATGGGAATAATACACGGAAGAACTATACAGAAGGGACAAGACGATGACAGATCCTTCCAAAAAGAATCTTTGAAGAAGAACCTATAGTTTTAGAAAGTGAAGTGAAAGCTGCACTGAGAGAAATTGGGATAAACAAAGCACCAGGAATAGAGGGGATATCAATAGAGCTATTCCAAGCCAGAGAAACAGAGTCCAACAAAACAAGAATATGCCAACGAATGGAAAAGAAAACAATGGTCCACAGACTGGGAATGTTCAATCTACATTCCAGATCCATAAAAAAGAAATGCCAAAGACTGAAGCAACTATCAGACCACTGCATGAATTTATCACACAAATAAAGTGATGCTCAAAATCTTACAACAAAGACAGTTACCATTAGGGATAGGCACAAACCACAAAAATACGGTTCAGTTTATGGTTTGCAGCCGAACCACAAATTGAATCATGAACTAAACTGGTTTGTTCTCTGACAAACCAGTTCAATTTGTGGGTTGTGGACCCAGCAAACCTCATTTAAAGTCCCTTTCAAAGGGTTTTTTTTCCTCTTCAGAAAACTGCAAAAACAGCTGAATGGTGGGAACACTCCCAGCCCCTCAGCTGTTTCAGACTTTTTTGTGCAGTCCCTTTAAAGTTTAAAAGGACTGCATAAGAAAGCTAGAAAATGAGAAGCGGCCTGTCTGGGGTCAGGGTTGGTGCCACTTCAACAGGGGAAGCCCTCACCCATTGCCCAGCCATCCAGGAGAGCCTGAGTGCTCACCTGTTAGCAGTCAGACCCCTCCTCTCACTGAGGGGCAGCTTATAGCTGGAAAACCATAAACATCTTTCCTAATATATCATCTTAAATGGCCCAAAATAACACAGAATGGATGCCAGCCGGAGACAAGCCTGGACATGTAGTTTAGACATGTGAGTAAGAGTAGCTGGCTAGCTAACAACCTCCTCCCCACCCTAAAGAGATGAATAATTTAGGACAATGGGTCTCCCACAAACCTATTGGCTGATATCATCACCCAGGCTCACTTCCCTGCACCCATTACCCTAATTAAGCAACACTTAACACTGTTCACCAAACCTGGTAGCTTTTCCCATCCAGTACTTATAGGGTCATCAAGGATCATTTACACCTATAGTCCACCTTGGGAAATCCCATAAAGCTTCTCCCAAATCATTGTCCACCTCTGAAAAACTCATCAAGTTATTGTTTTTGAGGTGAGTCAGCTTGCCCCAGGGAGCATTTTGCCCTATAAATTATAGCATCCTGCTCCATTGCAGTGTTTGTGTTCCTTCCTGGCACCAACAGCATGCACCCCCTTCGTAGGTTTCCTCTCTTCTCTTCTCCCTGTGAAACACTGTCCATTTTGGTGCTGCTTCCATGGGCCTCTACAAGTTTTAGTAATTGTATCCCTTTCCCCTCAACTATTCCCTCTCTTCCCTGTTTTTCTCTTAGCTAGCTTGTGTGTTTTAACTGTGTTTGTGTGTGTATTTTGTCCTTTTATTTCTCTTTTAACAGAAAGCCTTTCTGGTTGAACATCTGCCTAATTTATTTGAGAGTTCTCTTAAAGGGGAAAAATCTTGATATACATTGGTGGAGATCCCAGTTACCTGCCTCTCACTCTGTCTCCTTGAGCTAGTTCCCCCAATTAAATAGAAGACTGCTTCTTTGAGTAACACACTCCCCCCCCCCTCCCAGCCTGAGGATGTCCCCAACACCTGGACCTTCCAGCAGGGAATTACCCAGGAGGCTAGTGGAGGAGGAGAGGCTGGTGATAGAGAAGGGGTGGCCGCTGATGTGGTGGGCAGCAAGGTGGAGGAGATGGCCATGGTGAGCTGCACAGTAGCAACAGGGCCACAGCCATGGGCCCGGATGGAGGTACAGTGGCCAGGCCAACCACAGGACCCCAGGGTGGGGGTGAAGGTAGTGGCACCAGCAGGGAAGGAGGCCGCTCTAGCTCAGGAACTATGTGGGTTGGGTTTCCTCCAGCAGTGGTGGCAAAGTTGGGCCCAGCAGGAAGCAGGCCAGCCATGGGGGACACTCAACCCACATGGTCCCCCAGGCTGTAGTGACCTCCTTCCCTGCTGGTGCGACTTCCTCTGCCCCTGTCCTGGGCTAGGTCTGGCCACTATACTGCCACCATGGCTTGATGCCATTTCCCTTCTGCTGCTGTGCAGCTCATTGTGGCTGTCTCCTCTGCCTTGCTGCCGACCACCTTAGCTGACTGCTTCCTCTCTGCTGCTGGCCTCTCCTTCACCAGACTTTTCTCCTCCACTGGCCTCCTGGGTGAGTTCCTGCTGGGAGGTCCAAGTATTGGGGAGGGTGATGGGGGAGGGTGGGTGAGTGCCCCAAGTTCTTCTGGATCACCAGGCAATGGATGGGGGCTTCCCCTGTTGAAGCAGCACTCTGTCTTTAAACGTTAAAGGGACTGGACAAGAAAGTCTGAAACAGCTGAATGGCAGGGAGCACTCCCAGCCACTCAGCTATTTTTGCAGCTTTCTGCTGGAACAGAAAGCAGGTATTTTTTTTTAAAGGGCTCAGAGTCCCTTTAAATCCTTGCTTTCTGCTCTAGCCACAAACTGGCATGAACCACATGAACTGCCTTAAAAGTTTGTGGAAGTTCGTGATGGCAGACCCATCACCAACTTCAGTTTGCGAATCATGAATGGGACAAAATTCATCATGAATTTTGCTTTGTAGTTTAGTTTGTGCCCATACCTAATTATCATATATGGAATGTGAAATTCCAGATATTTAAGCTGAATTCAGAACAGGAAGTGGCACTAGAGATCACAATGCAAATTTATGGCAGTTACTGGAGCATAAGAGAAGATTTCAGGAAATAAGCAAAGATGTGTTAGCTATACCTCAGCTACAGTCAAACTTCTATACATCTAACATTTTTGAAGTACTGTAGACTCCTACAATGTGATGTACCTGAAGCGGGGCCTTTTCTGTGCTGGCAGCCTCCATGTTGTGGAATACTCTCCCCTGTGACTCTTGCTTGGCTACATCTATTTTGATTTTGGAGAGCCAGCATGGTGTATAGTGGTTAAAGTGTCAGACTAGGATCTGGGAAACCTGAGTCTGAATCCCCACTCTGCCATGGAAGCTTGCTGGGTGACCTTGGGCCAGTCAGAGACTCACAGGTTTGTTGGTTAGGATAAAACAGGAGAGGAGAATGATGTCAGCTGCTTTGGGTCCCCACTGGGGAGAAAGGCAGGATGTAAACAAGGAAAATAATAAATAAATAAATAAATTTACCATGTTATATTGGTTCTTATATCTGAACAGTTCTCCAAGTTTTCCTACCTTGTCAGTGAGTGGCCCGTTTTCACCATCCATGAGGGGCAGTCAGTTTATTATTAACTACAGTGATCATTTAATTTAGAAAGGGAGCAATATACACATCCATGTGTCCCCCCCACCCAACCCCAGTCTCCTCTACATGATTCTCTGTGCTCATTCCTATTTTGGATTCTCTTCAGAGTTTCAGGAAACACAAGCCTCCCTCTGTATGTGAGACCAAAGGTATCTGCCCTGCTTTGCTGCTGCTTAAAGATAGTCCTGCATGCAGCTGAAAATCCCGTTCAAAGGAATAATGTTTCATCATTAGGCCAGCTGTCAACAATCCAGTGATTTGTCATTTCTGCCCTGCAGCTGGTACTGTTTTGTTTGCTGTCTTTTTTATTTGTTTTCACTCTTGTTCTTTCCTTCTCGCTCCTCACATCCTTTCTTTGGCTGGTTTCGTGTTCTTTGTTTGTTGGATATAGGATTAGCCTGTGCAAACTACACCCAGTCTAATAGTGTTGCAGAGTGCGCAGCCTTACCAGGTTTACATGAAGGATTTCCGGCTATCAGAAATCCATAGAACAAAATGGATGCAAAGAGCATCACTTATCTTCTAGGGGAAGAAATGCCTCCACGTGATTTGACAGGATTTCAGCTGTGTAAAAGACAGTGTTTAAAAAAGAGAACTATAAAAGAGAAGTGGAGTCATCTAACATTGTTTCCTAAATCACTGTCTATGGGGAGCCTTCCAATGTTACCTTACCAGACACTTGTGTGAGTCTGTGTATCTATGTCCTTCAGGTATTGCTGGCTATTCCTGCAGTTTCCACTGTTCCTGTAGTGACACAGGAAGGAAGTGCCAGTGCTGCAGTGGTTCCCATGCCATGTTAAGCTCAGTCGTGGCTGTAACAGCTCAACAAGTGAAATCCTATAGGAGTTTGTCTTGCACTTTTCATCAGATAGAAGCCCATTCCAACAGCTACACATTTAAGTATTTAGGCTGACTGATACCAGCTAGGGTTGCCAATTGCTTGAGGGGGAAATGCCCTGTCCCTTTAATAGAGGCTTACTGGGATGTTGTTGCCCACTTATTCTGTGCCTCTTAATGCGTATGGGTTTGGAATAATCTCTCCAGAAAAGCTGTGGAAGAAATAATCTCTAGTATTGCGACATGGATTACTTTAGTTGCAGTCTACTGGGACATTTTCCCTCCAGGGCTACTGGCAACACTACTTGTGAAGTAGAGGGCACCCTATAGAAGCCCCCTTTTTTGAAGAGGTTTAATTGGTACTGAATCCCTCAAGAATCCTGAAGCCTGTCGTTAACCCCTACTTTTGTACATATGAGCTAAGCAATGCTAATTGTGGGAGGTCATATTTTGGTCCAGCCTAACTCTTTCTACTGAAATTATATCAGCACCTGCAACTCACTCAGCCTCCTCAGCATTATCAATCCTAGTTGACTGGGACAGTGTTTGCACTCCATTCCTTTAACTATTAGTTTTAAGGAGGATGGGTTCCCAACTTTTATTAGATTCTGCTTCTGTGCCTTTAACAGTAACCTGATCCAAGCAAATTAACCCTTTTCTGACCATCTATATCGAGGAGTGGCAAGCATTCAAAAATAAGAAAGGCGTAAAGAAGGAGGTAGCAAAAATTAAAACAAACTAACTATGCATATTTAAGCTCCCTAAACAGAAACATTTCTGTATTTCACATGAACATTCTGCTTAGAAATGTATGGCTGCAGAAATAAGCTAAATTAATTCCTGGAAGATGTCCACATAAGTATATGTAGTACAGCCTTTTCAAAATTTGAGTTTAAGGTTCTGTTTATTTTTATGTCATTGCAGCCACTAGATGCACCAAAAGTACAAGCTAATTTTCAGGCCAAAGAACAACAATGCAGGTCTTATGCAAGTGGGAAGGTTTTCCTTGAATAACTGTGTGGCAGGAAAGGAATAACAGATGCTTTTTGCTGGTTTGAAGATGGGAAGCTGCTGCAATCCTCCCTATTGTATGTCCAGTCATTGAAGGCACAAGAGCTTTGGCAGAGACAAAAATAGAGGCCTTTATAGGTTCCAAGCTGTATTAGAATTGCTTTTAGAAAAGTTGTTAGACAACCAACATAGCTCATGGCTACTGAGCAAGGATGAGAATTTTGGACACAAGAGACCTGGGACAGATGAAGGAAATGCTTCTGCATTGAGGTGAAGAGGAAAAGGCAGAAAAGGAAGGAGAGAGAGAGTGAGGGTTCAAAATGCACTGAAATCAGGGCTGCCAGCTTTAGAATCAGCCCCTGTAGCTATAGCTGTAACTTCTGCTTGATTTAGAGCAATTAGTCTTTGGTTCCATGTAATCAGCAGCTTCACTGGCTGATGCCTGTATATCAAAAGACACCAGAACAATCCAGATTGGGGTGTGGGTAGGTGGTTTTTTTTGGCCAATCCTAATAGACGAATGACAAAAATCCACCTATGATTGTACTCTGTTACTCTGCACTTGATCTCGAATTATTAACTGTCCTGCCTGTGAGAGATATTTAGCGCAAAAATTTAGAGAGTGGGGATAGCATCTCAGATTTATTTCCTCAAAGCATGTATAACGAGGGTGGATTGGTCACTAAGGCCACTGGGAAAAATCCCAGTGGGCTGATGGCTGATCCCTTGGACCAACCTGCCCCCAAGTGAGAAGTGGCCCCATCTTAGGCAAAGCCACCATGATGGCACTATTTTAGGCAAGCCACCATGATGAACTCGTGGCTTGCATGGGGGAGGCCAAATCCAGGGGGGGTGGGGTGGGTTTGGGTAGGTGGAGCAGCAGCCCAAACCTTTCTGAGGGCACTCAAACACCTTGAGCTGGTCCAAGCATTAGCAAGTGAGCTGCCATTATGAGCCATCAGCAACCCAAAGAAGGGGTGGGCGAATCACTGCCACAAGGTAGAGGTAGCCTGAAGAAGGAGTGGGTGAGTCACTGAGGAGGAAAGGGGAGCCACCTGCTTTTAATGACCTGAGGAAGGGATGGGTGAGCTGCTGAAGAGCAAGTGTGGGCAAGCCGTTGCTGTGAGCCACCACCAGTCCAAACTCCATGCAGTTGAGATGGCAGCCCAAGTTTGCTCATCCTCTCTCAATCAGGGGATGGAACAGGGGGATGCAGGGATCCTTGCAGGGTCATTTCTTCCTCCCACTCAGCCTCTGATGTATAGCAGTTCTGCAGCACATGAAGCATACTACCAGCTAATATATCTATGAACCAGGCCATAGATTCCAAATTTAGGTATAGTTATAAATTATGGCCAGCTTCATTCTTGTTTACAATTTACTTCAGCAGCCCAAATTTGCAACCAATACTACAGGTATATAAACATACAATCTTCTTTGCTTCCCTGTTAATGTAGAATATGTTTTCCTTGAGTTAGTTTTCAACTGAGGCTATGATGACCACTTCCCTTGGCTAACCACGAGGATAGGCACTGGATTTTAATTAATATAGTTTAATGTTTTGTGTTTATTGTTTTCACTTTGGGCAAGTTCCTTGAGAGGCAATATCAAAATATTCCAAATAAATAATTAAATAACAAATTTTGTAAATGGGTTTTTTGTCTAAGCTTATTACTTTTTCATGTAAAGTCTGTAGCAATTCACATTTTGAAAGAGTAAATATATTCATTCAAAGTTGAATGCTTTAATATTAAAAATGATGCTTTTGATAAATGAAACTAGTTGATTATATTGAGTATAAACAAGTTTTGACTTTGCCAAATATAAAGATGGTGGCTTTTCAGGAAAAAAATGAGAAAGAAAAAAAAAACAAATATTTAGGCCAACACATTCAATAACTTATTACACATGCCTTTCCCACCAAAATATTAGTTGTACTTAATTTATTTTAGCTGTGCCCTCATGTTTCTTTTGGTGTTTTATGCCAAGCTTCTGTCCTGTGGTAGAGGAATTCCAGTACTGGGGGGGAGTTTTAATTAAAAATATTAGGCATAAAAGTATTAGTCTACCCTTGCTTTATTAATAACAGATTGTTGGCCTTTGAAAAAGTAGAATTATATATTCGGAACCCACACATGTTATTTTACTGAAATAATTCTCAGCATAGCACATTGCAGTTGATAAGTGTTTGTGTTAGCAGATGTTTTCTTTCCTAATCTGCTGCTGCTTTGCAAAGTCTTGGGGGCAGCCCATCGACTGATAGAAATCAACATTCAGTTCAGGCTGCAATCCTATGCTTCCTTAATTAAAACTAAGCTTCATTGTACTCTGTTGGGCTTACTTCAGAGTAAATGTGCATAGATTGCACATCTTCAAACAAACTGGAGTTAATGCTTTCAAAGCTGATTTTCAGGCTTGATGCTAAGCACCCAAACCAGAAAGCACATCTGATTAGATACTTGGGCACCTAGACCAAATTGTGCCCAGAGAATGAGTATCTCTTTATTTTTCCTTCTATCTGTTCAACCTTTGAACATGTTATTTTTAATTGTATGTATACGTTGTTTCACTTTTTTGGTATTTTTTGGTATTTGTGTGTGTGTGTGTGTCTGCCCCTAGATGTCATGTTGACCTCTGGTGACTGACCCCTACTGGGGGCCTGGAGGATATTCAGAGAGGTGGCTGAATAAAGCCTGGCTCTGTCCTCCCAACGTGGTATTCCAAGGAAGTCTCCCATCCAAGTACTAACCACAGTTGACCCTGCTTTGCTTTTGAGATCTGACAAGATCAGGCTTGCCTGTGCTATCCTGGCCAGGGCACATTGTTTCACAGTTTTAATAGATGGCTTATGTGCATGATTTATCCTTCTTATAAGATGTTACATTTCTACATGGTAGGATGTATAAATATTTATTCATGCCATATATAATCTCATGATGGGTTACTGTCAGCTAGAGAACTCCTGGGTGGGAGTTCTCATCTCTCTCCTAATTACATAGACTGGGTGGAATGTTAAGTTTCATTTCTTGTCCAGCTGCCTTATCGCTTCCCACCTTGCTCTGACCTTGAGGGGCAATGGCGAGGCCTATAGCCCTGCAAGCCTCAGCCCTCCAACCTGCCAGAGCTCCCGGGGCATTTGTGCCGGATGAAGATCTGCTTCTGGTGCAAGCTGACGAAACCTTGCCATCTGTTGGTGAGAGAGAGCATCAGCCACCCCATTGTCCACTCCCGGCACATGCCTAGCAAAAAACAGCAAGTTTAGCCGAAGGCAGTGCATGGTAAAGGCACGTACAAGCCTCATAACCCGTGGAGCCTTGGACGTGAGGGAATTAATCACATGGACAACTGCCAGGTTGTCACACCAAAAATGGACAGTGTGATCTTTCAACTCCTCCCCCCACAGCCAAACCGCCACCAATATGGGAAAGAATACTAAGAAGGTGAGATCCCTAGTCAGACCTGCCAAAGCCCATTCCACTGGCCACTCCTTAGCACACCAGTGGCCACGAAAGTACACACCAAACCCCTGTGATCTGGCAGCATCAGAAGTCACTTGGAGCTTGGTCTCAAGCCTTAAATTCTCCTTCCAAAAGGAGGCACCATTAAAGGATCTAAGAACTCCTGCCAGATACAAAGGTTGGCACACATTTCTGACTTAATATGCACTCTGTGATGTAGGCGCTGGAGACCAGCCATCGCATCACACAGCTGTCTAACAAAAGCCCTCCCTGGTGCCACAACTTTGCATGCGAAATTGAGATGCCCCACAATCTGTTGCAGTTCCCACAAGGTAGCCTTCTTTCTCTCAAGAAATGAAGAAAGCAGTACCTGTAGGTTCTGAACTTTGCCAACTGGCAATTGGGATGTCTGAGCCACCATGTTCAATTCAACCCCTAAAAAGACCAACTGTTGTACTGGACCTTCTGTCTTTTCGTGTGCCAAAGGGACCCCCAGCTCATCTGCCAGCTATGTGAAGCCATGCAACAGCTGAGTACACCTGCCAGTCCCTCAAGGACCAACAAAAAAGAAGTCATCCAGATAATGGACCATGTCACAAAAACCCATTTTGAACCGCGTTGCCTACTCAAGAAATGTGCTGAAGCGCTCAAACGCTGTGTATGACACAGAACATCCCATGGGCAAGGCCCTATCCATAAAAAATTGTCCATTAAAGAAAAACCCTAGCAACTTGAAATCACCTGGATGCCCAGGGAGGAGATGAAATGCCAACTTAATGTCACACTTCACCAACTCTGCCCCACAACCACAGTGACGTACAACATGCACCACTTGGTCAAATGAGGTTACCTCACTGTGCACAGATGATCCGGAATGGCATCATTTACGGATTCACCTTGGGGATAAGAAAGGTGGTGAATCAAATGAAATTCCCCAGGAGCTTTCTTAGGCACTATACCCAGAGGTGAAACCCGTAAATTGGGCAGTGGTGGTGCCAGAAATGGGCCTAAGACCCTACCCTCCTAAATTTCCTTAGCAATCTTGGCAACCACCACCACCTCTATGCCCTTAACTGACTTTAAATTGTGGGCTAAAAAATGGTGCCCTTAACCTAGTAAATGGAATTCTAAAACCTTTCTGAAAACCCTCTACCAAATAAGCAGCATCCCTTCTATTGGGATATCGCCATAACCAACTCTGCAAGCTTAAGTGGACTCGGCCTCTTTTCCCGCAGCTGCTGAGGAACCACCTCCTCCCCTAGGTCGCTGACTATGCCTGGGCCTTCCTTTCGGGCATGACGTGAAAGTGTGAGGCCAGGGGCAAGGCTGCATCGTTGAAAGGCATTGCCTTCGCAGATGCCGCCTGATAGTGGTTACCCCATGGAGGGGCAAAACTCCAGGCCCCCCATGGACTAGCTGGCATTGCCATACCCTGAGGCAGAACAGGACCCCAAGGAGACAGCATACCCATAGTAGGAGGACCCCATACCCACGGCTGGCTAGTACCAGTAGAATCCTGTGTCCTAGAGGGAGGGCCCCGAGCGCAGGGCTGACCAGAACCAGAGGGATCTTGCATAAATCCAGGCATAGGTCCCCAAGGTCCCCAGGCCCAGACCATGGCCGGCTGCACCTCATTGTCTTCCTTACTGCTAGTTCCAGGCACTTCAACATCAGGAACTGCCACCGACTCCTCTGAAACAGGTGTGACCACTGCCGCCGGAGGCGCAACTGTTGACGTCCCCTCAGGCTTGCTGCTACTAGTGGACTCTACACACCTAGATTTGATAGAGTACAACTGCTAGAGTACTTCATCACAAAACTTTTTCCGCTCAGCTCGCCCTCCCATATTCCGCGCAGTCCTAATAACCGCCTGGAAAGGAGGGGGCGCCCCTGTGTTCCTAGCTTGCTGCAAAGAGGCAAGCTTGTCCAAGATAATCTGCTGCTCCCTCACTTTCTCCTCATCCTCAGATGACAATGGAGCCACAGGAGTTGCTGCAGCTGCTTGCCTAGGTACTTTAGGTGCTGGCCCCTTGCCTTTGGATTGACCCTGTCCCTTCCTAGAAGCCATGGTTAAATTTCTGAGCTTCTACTAAAGGGAAAAAAGGCACCCTAAAATGGCCACCTCAAGTAATGTATACAAAATGGCCACCACACAAGACCTTCCCAAAATGGCTACCCTGATGTGCTACCCACCAATAATTAAAAAAATGCTCCCAAAATGGCCACCACTACACCTGAACAGCCAACCTACTCAAGATGGCTGCGAGCAAACCAGCCCCAAAGCTTCTGAAACTGCCCAGCAACATCCCAGAGGCAGTCCCTAGTAGCCAGTAACCACCCAATGTGTGACGGGTAGACCACAAATACCCAAAAGCACCACTCAATGGTTGTAAAAAACTGAAAAAGGGGCCCTCTAAAATTTTCTAGGAATTGGGGGGGGGGGGGTAAAAGGGAGCAAGAAACACTGGGGCCCCACGCAGCCTCACCAACTGCACTGTAACAACCCCCAACCCTGAACTGGACTACTAAACACCCCAGCTACTGTATGAATGAATCTTGTTTTGAACACAGCTAGCAGCACTCCGGCAGCAGCCAAAAGCCCTCTGGAGCCCAGCCACAGCCAGAGAAGCCTCTGCTGTCGCCTTTGAAAAGCCTTTCTCCCATCTCCTTCCCTCTCTAGGCCTGACTGCTGTCATGCAAAAAAGCCTCGTGCTCCCTCTCTAGCCAAGCATGAGGCAAGAATGAAGAGCAAGGGATGCGGCTTGCCTTAATAGAGCTGGCCCTGCCCCTTAAAGGCTGCATTTGCAGCCAATCTGCCACAGCTGTGGGGAGACAGTCTATCTACTGCAATGGCAGTTTTGGTGGCCCTGAATGTGGGGTGATGTTTATCAATATGTAGGATCATGTCAAACTTGTTTCATGTGCAAATGCAGGCCCAGGAAGTCACTGGGCCTCCTGAAACCTTTGGACATCCTGGGCCAACCCTGGGAGGTGATTTCTATGAATTTTATAACTGATTTGCCCTTGAGCAAGGGAAAGTCAGTAATTTGGCTGGTCATGGACTTATTTTCCAAGCAGGCACATTTAATCCCTTTTAAGCAGGTGCCCACTGTGAAAGCCTTGGCAGAGGTGTTTATGCTTCATGTTGTTAAATTGCATTCAATTCCCCATACAGTGATCTCTGACTGTGGGTTTCAATTTGTTGCCAAATTTTGGAGGGAGCTAATGCAAATTTTGGGAATCGACCAAGCCCTAACCACCTAGAGACTGATGGACAGACTGAGCAGGTCAATCAGGTGGTGAAGCAATTCCTCCGATGCTTCTCGAACTTTCAACAAGATGATTGGGTGGACTTATTGCTGTTTGCGGAATATAGTTACAACAATGCAGTTCATTCTTCCACAAGGGTTTCCCCATTTATGGCGGTTCATGGTTATGAAGGAACCCCACTACTTGTTCTCCCAGTGGGGGGCACTGGTACCGGGAACTTGGGGGACTGGTGGAAAACCCTGTAAGACTCATGGCCGCTAATTGGAAAAACTTTGGAGAAAGCTAAAGCGGACTATAAACTCCAAGTGGATAAGGGGAGGGCTTCATTATGGTCTCTTTCCCCTGGGGAGTCCATTTACTTGTTCACAAAGAACATTAGGGGTTTGCAACCGAGCAGGAAACTGGGTTGGAAATATATCGGGCCATTTCCAGTGTTGTGGAAAATCAATGATTTGACTTTTGAACTTGAACTGCCTAAATTACTGAAATCCCTGCATCCCATCTTCCATTGCAGCCTACTGAAACGGGACCCTGGGCCAAATGTGTGGTGGCCCCATCGGCCAGTCCCTCCTCCTTTGATGCTGAATGGGTTGATTTCGGGGTTGGGGAAAATGAATGGGTAGAATGCTTGCATGTAAATGCTTCTGCATTGCTTCGTGCCTTCCACAAACATTACCCGGAGAAGTTGGGGGGGAACAGGAATCTTTTGGGGGCAGAATGTCAGCTAGTGCTGCCATTTCTCCCAGGTGGGAGTTCTCATCTCTCTCCTTACTATGTAGACTGGGTGGAATGTTAAGTTTTATTTCTTGTCCAGCTGCCTTATTGCTTGCTGCCTTGCTCTGACCTTGGTGTGTGGTGCTGCTTCTTCCCTTGGGTACCTGTAGCCATTATTTTAAGTGCTTTGCTAGTTTACTATGATTGGGCTGGATTGGCGGGTTTTTGCCTTGAATTCTGTATAACTGTTCCTCTCGGGGCACCCCTTGCCATTACTGACACAGAACAGTGTACAGATGACCTACTACTTTCTCAATAAACTACTTCTAGTTAAGAAGAAGAAGAAGAAGAAGAGATTGGATTTATACCCCGCCCTTCACTCACTTGGAGTCTCAGAGCAGCTTACAAACTCCTTTCCATTCCCCTCCCCACAACAGACACCCTGTGAGGTAGGTGGGGCTGAGAGAGCTGTTTCCCAAGCTGTCCTTGAGAGAACAGCTGGTACAGAGCTATGGCTTGCCCAAGGTCATCCAGCCAGGTGCAAGTGGAGGAGTGGGGAATCAAACCCGGTTCTCCCAGATTAGAGTCCGCACACTTAACCACTACACCAAACTGGCTCTAGTTAAGTAACATTGGGACTGCCTTTGTGGGGCTCTGACAGTTACTATGATGTAATTAATAAAATAAATGTCATATGCTCACTGATTTGTTGCTGGGGCACTAATGTTACAAATGTTCCAGTAACAACAACAACAACAACAACAACAAAACATTAAAGCAGTGCTGATCATGTAGGTCAGTGTTGCCAGCTTTACAAATAAAAATGATCTATTTGCGCTGTTTGTTCCATATTGAGTGGATTGTGGAATTGATAGTTATTGTGACCAGTACCCCACCCCCCGGTGCCCGGTTGTCTGGCCCAAAATTCAGTCATACAGTTTCAACACTAGGACCTGGCATCAGAACCTGATTTCCAGGGACACCATTTCAATCTCTGATATAGAATGATAAAAAGATTTCAATGGGAAGCAAAAAATCACATCAAGATTAAAAAGAAGCCTGTTTTCCAGATTAAATTGCAGAAAAGAAGTGTATTTATTAACATTTCCTGTGGTCCCTTTATATTCTTCATAATAGCCCAAGACATAGAAGCTCCATCTAATCTGAAACAAGGTGGGAGGTAGTGAAAAGTACAAAAGAGAGGACTAATGTGGACATTGTAATAAACAAGTTAATGCAAACCGTATCAGTCTGGACAGAAATAGAAGTATTAAGATGTGAAATATGATTTCCAGAGAGTAGAACGTTACAATAATCAAGATGGGAAAAGATAAAGACTTAAAAAAAGTTTGAAGTGGAAACAGAAAGAAAAGAACAATTATTAAAAAGGAAAACATGTCAAGACCTGGCAAGTGAATCTGTCTTATGGGGAAAGTATAACACAAGAAAGATAATACCAAGACCATGTACATGATCAAAGGAGTGTTACATAAAATCAGCAACAGAAAGAATAAGAGCCAATTTACACATTATTCGGCCTACAGAGAAGTTGCTGAAAAAAATGGCATCCTCATAGTGAATGGTCCCTGGCCCAGGAGGAGTATCTAGGGACCCTCAACACATGATGTAAGAGCAACACAGTGTGAGTTTCCACACCTGTATCAGCCACTAAGATGGGGTGGAGCTGAGAAAACTCCCAGCTTGATCATGCTTTTGTCTGGCCAAAACTGAACAAACACCATAATTTTACAGCAGCAATGGTCTTTCCTGGTGGACCAGTTCCTGATGGTGGTACTTCTTCCCATTGGCCTTTGGCTTATGGAGTTCCTTAGGGGTATATCTGGTTCCCCATACTATTTAACATCTGAATGAAACTGCTGGGTCAGATCATCCATAACTTTGGAATCCAGTGTCATCAACATGCTAATGACCCTCTCTTTGACCTGTTAATTTTATTTTTGTACCTGTAATCAGAAAGTAAGGACAGAATATATGTACAGAGGTGGGTATAAACAAGCTACACTTTTGTGGCTACAGCTTCTGTCAGGTTCTATAATTCCAACTGCTTGCAAGATACAATTCAGGGTGAATCATATTAATTGAGGGGAGGCTGAGAGCCCCAAGGAAGCCAATGGGTTAGATTAACTGATTCACGAATGCAAGGACTGCAGATTTCCCCCATGTCCCTGTCTCCCAAACAGCCCTTTCTGACTCCAGGAAAGTTTATTTCTAAGACTGGAGGATCTATGTGGACCAATAGACTTATGAGTTGGGTGGTTGAAATGAGGAGAGGGAAGGCATGACATTGCCATCCTGCAAGCCCAGAGAGAGTGATTCTGGTCCTTTTCCTCTCCCCACTGCAGTCTCCTGATCCTTTTGGCTACTACTTCCCACAGGTCTCATGACCCAAGGAATAAACTTTCCCAGGATTGGAAAGAACTGCTATGGGGAGCAGAATGCAGGAAAAATCTGAGACCATAGGTCCCTTTCATAGATGGATCACTAGATCCAGCCCAGAGACTTGAACTCATGTGGCCGCACAGGTACTAGTGCAGAGGTGCAACTGACAGCTAACCTATGTGCACAGGCCTATATATACAGCTCCCTAGACTCTCTTAGGAGCAGCGGTGGCTCAGAGATTAAGACACTGAGCTGCAGACCAGAAGGTCGGTAGCTTGGCAGTTCGAGGCCCTAGTGCTGTGTGATGGAGTGAGCTCCCGTCTCTGGCCCCAGCTCCTGCCAACCTAGTAGTTCAAAAGCAAGAAACTGCAAGTAGATAGATAGGTACCGCTTTGGTGGTTTAATCATGTTGGCCACATGACCACAAAAAAGGTCTTTGAACAGCGCTGGCTCTTCGGCTTGGAAATGGAGATGAATACCGCCCCCTAGAGTCGGATTCGACTGGCTTTTGAGCAAGGGAAACCTTTACCTTTAGACTCCCTTAAGGGGTCAGTCCTTTTCAGGGGGGGTTGATAGAAGGCAAGCCATGCTCATCCCTCCCTACCAACACACGCCTGATGGCCAAGCACCAGTTCCATCAAATCAGTGAACAGAGGTTTCCTGCCAGAAGTTACCACAAGGAAGGCAAAATCTCAAGTCCCCTCCAAGTTAGTTAGGGACCTGATGGAAGTTCTCTCTAGTTCTATAAACCAGCAACTGACCAAACTCCATGGCAAAGGAACTGGTTAGACTACAGAAAAAAAAACAAGGTGGAAGGAAAGGAAAGTGAGGCATGTACTTGCCCCACACCTAGCTCACAGCCCCTATATTCATCTGACATGTACTACAATGCTGTGGTTTCCACCAAGGCCTGCATCTGGCTGCCCAACCATTGAGGGCAGGAGCGACTCACCAGTCTTGTTTCTTTGCATGCTGGGAACAAACAGGTTTTCCCACCTGATAGGGCTGCCAGCTGTAACTGGCACCCAAGCAGGAGAATTTGAGTGATGGAGACAAGTTCTTTTGGGGTGAAACCTGGAGAGCTGCTCCGACACAATACTATTACCAGAAGTGATGTCATGTGTTGGTGTGATGCCAAATCCCCCCTCCTAATTTTCCTCACCAGCCTATCCAGTATTTTCAGGGAATAGGAGGCCCAGGCTGGGGGACCTTCAATCCTTAACAACCAGATAACAGGAGCTGTGCACAAGCAGAATCATTTGCAGCAAAAGCCTCAATTTGCAACCAACAACTTTGCAGTGATCATTGTAGTCATACTAAAAGCAACCTCCCTCTGCACACTGTTAGAGAACCCCCCCCCCAAGTTTATTTTAAAAAATTAAGTGTAGTATTTTGTATTTGACTTTTTTATTGGTCTTTTGTGTTAACCAGGCAAGAAAAGTAATGGGATGGGATGAAAACATATCATGGAATATTATAATAAAAGATGTGTTACTGAAACAGTATGTGCAACTTTTATGCTTTTCTTCCCTTATTTTTCATTTTTATCAGTGTAGATTATGTAAACCTGACACATTTGTGTATATGAAGCAGATGCAAAATGAAGCCATTTTGTCTGTTGTGAGCATATTTTTTCAATCATAGATAAGATTAATGGAAATGTTCTTTTCTGAAAAAAAAAGTTTTTGCTAAATGAAAAAAACACATTAATTATATATTTAACACAAGGTTTTTCTGGATACGTCTGGAAGCTAGGAAACATAATTTTTAAATGAAAAAAATACTGTTTCCTTACTGAACCGAAGTTTATTTGTATTAGCATGGATAACAGCATGTGTTATTGCACAAAGGCATGCAGAGAATCATGTGGGAGGTTTAAAAAGCTGGTTTCCTTATTTAAAAATAATAATGTAAAAGATTTCCAGCACAGTCAGTGTCTCTGCCGTTTTGTGTAAATGCTGATTCCTCATTGACCCAGTACAAACCATGACCAATGCCTCCCAATAACCATAAATTGGTTTTAACTCATATCTTCATAAGAACATAAGAAGGGTCCTGCTGAATCAGAGCAATTGTCCATCTAGTTCAGCATCCTGTCTCACACAATGGCCAGCCAGTTCCTCTGGAAGGTCAACAACAGGGTATAGAGGCTGAGGCCTTCCCCTGACGTTGCTGTCTAGCTCTGGGATTCAGAGGTTTAGTGCCTCTGAATGTGGAGGTTATCTTCAGTCACCATGGCTAGTAGCCATTGATAAACTTATCCTCCATGAATCTATCTAACCCCCTTTGAAGCTGCTTATTCCTGTGGCCATTACTATATCCTCTGGCAGTGAATTCCACATTTTAATCACTCTGTGTAAAGTAGTATTTCCTTTTATCCATCCTGAACCTACTGCCCATCAGCCTCATTGGATATCCTTGACTTCTATGATTTTGGGAGAGGGAGAAAAATTTCTTTTTGCCAGCTCACTCCACTGCATGCATAAGTTTATAAACCATGGGGTTGTGAAGAGTCAGATTTGACTGCGACTGAACAACAATAAAATCATGTGTGTCCTCCTTAGTGGTCGCTTTTCTTAACTGAAAAGTCCCAGTCTCTTCAGCCTTTCCTCATAGGGAAGGTGCTCCAACCACCTTATTATCTTGGTTGAGAGCCAGATTGGTGTAGTAGTTAGAAGTGTGGACTCTAATCTGGGAGAACTGGGTTTGATTCCCTGCTTCTCCATATGCACCTGCTGGTGTGACCGTGGATCAATCATAAATTCTTTCAGAGCTGTTCTCTCATGGGCAGTTCTCAAAAGAACTCTCTCAGCCCCACCTGCCTCATAGGGTGTCTGTTGTGGTGAGGGGAAGGGAAAGGAGAGTGTAAACCACTCTGAGACTCCTTTGGATAGTGAAGGGCAGAGTATAATTCCAATCTCTTCTTCTTGGTTGCCCTCCTTTGTACTTTTTCCAGCTCTGCAATGTCCTTTTTGAGATACAGTGACCTGAACTGTACACAGTATTCCAAATGAGGCTGCCCCATACGTCTATACAGGGGCATTACAATATCAACTGTTTTATTCTCAATCCCTTTCCTAATAATCCCTATAATCCAGATTGCCTTTCTCACTGCTACTGTGCACTGGGTTGACACTTTCACTGATCATCCCAAATAATCTACTTCATGTATTCATTTTTTTCAACTCTTACCATGCAAACATCCCTGCTCTAGCACACCTGAATCCTTGCCCCTGCTCAAGCTCCTGCCCTGCTTGTCTCATATACAGACCTCCCAATTTTTGAAAATCCAAGCAAGGAGGACCCTTTGTGATTGTGGAAATATCCAGTCTCTTTCATAACTTTCTCCTTTGTGTACTAACTATATGTGGGGAGAGTTTGATTTTTGTCCTCATTTAAGAAAGTGATCCCAGTCATACATTGGCATGGATCCTGCCTAGACTCCCACAGGAACATGGATAGGTCAGGATTTTCACTGAAGTCCTCTCAAACTATTCCTCGGGAGCCCTGTCCCCAGAAACAGCATTTCGGGGGGGGTGTGTGTGTGTGTGTGTGTGTGTGTGTGTGTAGGCAGCTGTAGGAGGGAGGATTTCCTTGTTCTTGTGGAAATCTAGGTGGAATCTAAGCCATTCTGTGGTACAATAGTCACACAGGAGGAGGATGTTGTTCCAGAAGCTGAGAATTTAATTTTGAAGCTTGCTCTCTGAAATCCACCTGGTAGCGTACCATAGTAGACTGTGTGTAGACCATAGTAGACCATACCATAGACTGTGCTATTCAGATCAGTATACATGTGTCAGGGCTGTAGTGTGCAAAGGCACCCCCCTGCTTGCACAGAACAAACACATGTATTTGGGGCGCCTATATTCTTGGGACCTTAGCCTGTATACACCGAGGTCCAGACTCAGATCAAGACTCAGAAAAACGAGGGAGGAAAGGCTCTTAAATAGGGTTTTTATTTTATAAGCAGGAGAAAAATAATCTATGCAGTATGGTAAAGCGGCTATGAAAACTACAGACCAGAAAAAAAGCAATATGGTAAATCACACATAAAAACCTTCCCCTGGAAAATACCTGGAATAAACCTATCAAAGAAAAGAAGACATATGTGCTTGATCCTGGAGAGAAGGGGGATTGTCCTCCATGGCAACCAAGCACCACTGGGGGGATGAAACTGGCCAGGTGGGAAAAGAAAGTGTAGAGGTGGGCCTGTAAAGCTAAGAAGTGAGAGGCTAGCCATGAGGCTGGGATCACAGGATGAGTCCAAACCAGCTACAAAGATTGGGGATGAGGGATAACTTTTTATGCCTTTTTGCTTGGGATGAGAAGGGGGAAAGTGTTGGCTTCAGAATGTGGGGATAATAAAAATACAATCTTTTGACAATGGGCACAGCTGAAAAGAAATCCTTTGTCTATATTGTGGAGAGAAGTTTTCCCCTTTTGCAGGGAGGGTGCCTAGACTGTTCACTTGGAGAGATCTAGAAGTCAGATATGAATGTACCTATGCCTTTACCTTTATGTCTGGGTACTTGTCATGACTGGGGAAGTGGTAGGAATCTTCCTGTCTGGTCATTGAGATGTGGAGGAAGTTGCTGGAATCAGGCCCATTACATTGTTTTGGAGATCTGGATCAAATTAAATGGAAAGAGGTGCCAAGATCTTTGGGGGAAATGACCTTCCACTGAATCCCTCTTAGTGTGGGTTTATGCATAATTGATAAAGGAGATGCCCTGCATTCCTTTCCTTCTTTGGCATGACTCGTGGCCTTTTGGCTCCTTCTATGATTTCTACGCTCACACTTAGGTGTACATGTGTAGAAAGAGGATTCATAATATACAGGGAGGAGGGGGAGCTCTCCCGGAGTGAGGGTATTGGGGGCATCAACTATATACTAGAAATTTCTACTTCATATCTCATCTTGGCCATGAAAAGAAGGGCAAAGTTTCCTTTCAGGGGTTAATAGTTGCTCCAAGTCATGACTGAAGGAATTATATGGAAATAAAGGGATAATTCCCCTTTCCTGCATTGTGATCATCCTGATACAAATTCCTCTCACACAATGTGGCTGGTTCTTAATGTTCAAGAAAGCATCATAAGATCCAGTCATGAATCTCTTATGTACCATGTAGTTTGGCCTTCAACTGATAAACTGGGCAAGCAATCCCAAGCAGATTTACTCAGAAGCAATCCCATTATATTTAATGGGGCTTACTCCTAGCAAACTGTTCCTAGGATTGCAGCCTAACAGTGCCATCCTGAGCAAAGCTGCACCCTTCTAAGCCCATTGACTTCAGAGGATTTTGGTGTGTGTGTGTAACCCTGCTTAAGAGTGCACTGTTAAGCAAATGGTTATTTTCCAGCTTTTATCCCCCTTATGGACATAATTGTACTGGTCTACTTGATGAATTGAAGAGCTTTAATCTCTTAGGAAAAGTGATTATGACTGTTCTGGACTGTCATCCTTTCTTATATCCATGTTGCCCCTTCCTCTACTATTTCTCTTCTTTTGTTGCTCCTCAGTTGCAGAAGAAGAGGTGCTGAGGTTTTGATGGGGTAGCCATGGTACAGAAGGTCTTTTCACTGCATGAAGAACACTCCTCACTTCCTAAGTACAGGATAAGAGGAGCCCACTGCAAAGATAGAAATATAACTATCTTTGGCCAAAATCATATTTTTAAACATTATCTTTCAAAAGAGGTGTTATTCTTTAGACTGGAGGCCAAAATCAATGGGAAGACACTGTCTTTTACCAAAGGTTGGAAAGAAAAGAATGGAATGTGCTCTTTGGAAATATAGATCGGCACCCATTGCTTAATAACCACTGACCTGCAGTCCTAGTAGACCTCATTCCCTAAGGCACTTCTGGATAGTTTTAGCCCACCAAGCCGGGCAAATGTCTGCCTCGTTTAGCTTCAAGAGTTGCCTAATCCAGCTTCAAAGAATTAATCCCTCCTGACAGCAGTTCTCAGACTGTGTTTTGCTCAGTGCTGGTGGTCTGCAGAGACTTGGTACAACCCTCCCCTACAACCTTCACTTCCCCCTGCCAAATCTCCTAAAATAAAAGTTGAAGTACAGGACACATCTCCTCAATATTAGTTCCTTTTGTCAGTAATTGCTATAGAATAGTCATTTGGCAATAAGAATAATAAAAAATTATGTGGCCCACACAAGAAATTGTAATGCAAACTGACACCACGTGAGACTATTTCCTTGTCACCTGCAATATATGAATTAATCTAAACAAAATCTATCTCACTATAATCTGCAGTTTAAATAGTGAGGTAATATGTTTTGCCTTTACCTCATGCAGTACTTTAAACAAAATAGGTTTAATAAATTCAAATTTATCATAGGGGAAATGTGGGCTGCTAGCATTGATAGGACTGCGGAACACGGCAAAGAAAGTAATATATTCTGCTGGATTATATCATTTCAGTTTATAAATTCTGCAGGTTGAATATGCCTGGTCCAAAGTGTTACCAACAGCAAAAGCATGAAAATTTTTTGTACCTGGTGAAGATACTTCCAAAATTATTTTTAAAAGACATAGGCATTCTCTTTTATGAACTCTCTGTTAGTGTTTTAAAGGACTTTAAAAAATGTCATTGGCCAGCATTGAAGCGGGCTGGAAAATAATACATAAATATTATAATTCATGACAAGGTTTTTGTGATGAGACTGAATTATCAACATCATGAAATCTATGACAGGATGTGATTTGGGGATGCAATATTAACTGGGTTATCCTGTAGCTGCCAGGAGGACACCTGCTTGTTGTTCAAGGGATTGATTGAGGAAGTATATCAAAACATGAGAACATAAGAGAATCCAATGTTGGATCAGGCCAATGGCCCATTCAGTTCAACACTCTGTCACACAGTGGCCAAAAATACCAGGCGCCATCAAGAGGTCCACCAGTAAGGCCAGGATACTAGAAGCCCTCCCACAGTCCCCCCCCCCCCAAGCACCAAGAATACAGTGCATCTCTTGCCCCAGAGTAAGAGTTCCTATCTATACCTTGTGGCTAATAGACACTGATGGACCTCTGCTCCATATCTATATACTAATAGTCAAGTTACCCCCTCCATGCGGATATCTAAATCCGCATGGATGGGGCACTTGAGGGGCAGAGAGATTTTTCTGCACACTTAGGGAACTCCCCAGGTGTGCAGAAAAATCCAAAAAGTTAAAAAAAAAACTTTTGGGGAGATATTTAAATCCCCCCAAAAGTAAAAGCGTTCCCTGCACATGCTTTGGTTGTTGGGGGGGGGGGGCTCAGTGGACCCAGCGGCTGTGAGCCACTCAGGCCTCTCTGCCACTGGTGCCAGGTGGAGGAGGGAGAAGGCTTGGTGGGCCTCCGGTCTTGCCGCCACTGCTGGGGAGGGATGGGTGGGAGAAGGCTTGGCAGGCCTCACCACTGCTGGGAAGGAGGAGGGGGTGGGTGAAGGCTCGACAGGCCTCGCTGCCACCACTGCTGGGGAGGGGGGAGGGGGTGGGAGAAGGCTTGGCAAGCCTCAGACCTTGCCACCACTGCTGGGGAGGGGGAGGGGATGGGAGAAGGCTTGGTGAGCCTCACTGCTGCTGGGGAGGGGGAGGGGGTGGGAGAAAGCTTGGCTTGCCTCACTGCCACCGTGGAGGGGGAGAGGATGGGAGAAGGCTTGGCGGGCCTCAGGCCTCACCGCCACCGCCACTGCTGGGGAGGGGACAGGAGAAGGTTTGGTGGGCCAGTGTCTGTGAGCTGCTCAGCCTCACCGCTGCCAGTGCTGGGGGGGGGGGGAGGAGGGAGAAGGCTCACCTGCTGCCACTTCCTTCTCCTGCTTCTGCAGGTTGGGAGCTGTGGGGAATATCCCCTCCCGCGAGTATTGTGGGTCCCCCTTCTTGTGTTTATCTAATTTCCTCTTGAAGCAGTCCATGCTTGTAGCCACCGCCACCACCTGCTGTGGCAGTGAATTCCATGTGTTAGTCACTCTTTGGGTGAAGAAGTACTTGCTTTTATCCATTCTAACCCAACTGCACAGCAATTTCATTGAATGCCCTCAAGTCCTTGTAATGTGAGAAAGTACTTCTTTCTCTACCTGCTGTATCCCATGCATAACTTTGTAAACCTCTATCATGTTACACCTCAGTTGTCGTTTCTCCAAGCTAAAGAGCCCCAAGTGCTTCAACCTTTCTTCATAGGGAAAGTGTTCCAACCCTTTTATCATTCTAGTTGCCCTTTTCTGCACTTTTCCCAATGCTATAATATCCTTTCTGAGGTGTGGTGACCAGAACCGCGCACAGTATTCCCAATGAGGTAGAACCATTGATTTATACAGGGGCATTATGATACTGGCTGATTTGTTTTCAGTTCCCTTCCTAATAATCTCCAGCATAGCATTGGCCTTTTTCATTGCAGTAGCACACTGTCTCGACATTTTCAGTGAGTTATCTACTATGACTCCAAGATCTCTCTCTTGGTCAGGCTCTGCCAGTTTGGACCCCATCAACATGTATTTATAGTTAGGATTTTTGGTCCCAATGTGCATCCCTTTGCATTTGGCCACGCTGAACTCCATTTGCCACATTGACACCCACTCGCCCATCCTCAACAGATCCCTTTGGAGCGCCTCACAATCTTCCCTGGTTCTCACAATTTTGTGTCATCTGCAAATTTAGCCACTTCATTGCTTACTCCCAACTCCAAATCATTAATGAACAAGTTAAAAAGCATTGGACCCAGTACTGAGCCCTGTGGTACCCCACTGCTTACCACCCTCCACTGTAATCTTTTATCCCATGACTACTGAGCTTACTTAGGAGCCTTTGGTGAGGAACTTTATAGAACATAAAAACATAAGAAGAATGCTTCTGTATCAGAGAATTAGTCTATCTAATTTTTAAGTATTGAGCAGGAGGCGATGAATTCAAACTAACAGGCTTTTATTCAGTGACATTGTTCAGCTCAAAAGACAGCTCTATGAGAGCAGCACTTTCATTTATACTGTTCCAACACATAACTTTCAACAATGTAACTATATACAAGCAATACTATTGGACCCAAGCAGGGCTCAGTGATTGGATATCTAGATTGGCTTCAGGACCAATGGGAGTCTTTATTAATCAGCCAATAGGAATTGGAGCTTTAGGATACCAGAGCCCTTTTCAAGCTATTACTGCTTCATATTCTAACAAACACAACACTAATCCAGCATTCTGTTTCACACAGTGGCTAATCAGTTGCCCTGCAGGGCCAGCAAACAGGGTGTACAGGCCAAAACTTTCCTCCTCGCATTGGTATTTGGAGGTTTGCTGCCTTTGTATATGGTAGTTCCCTTTACTGACCATGGCAAGTAGGCTAATGGAGGACCTATTCTCCATGAATCTAGCACTCTTTTAAAGCCACCCATAATAATAGTCATCAGTGCATCCTCTGTCAGTAAATTCCATGATTTAATTAATTGTCAAGTAAAGACATGTTTCCTTTGTCCTGTATCTATCACCCTTAAACTTCATTGACTGTCTACAGTCTATGACTGTCTATCATGTGCCATCTCAGTATTCCCCTTCCTTCAAACTGAGAAGTCCCACACTGTTTAGACTTTCCTCACAGGGAAAGTGGTCCAACCTCTTAAAACATTTTGGGTAACCTCTTCTACCCTTTTTCTAGCTCTACAATATCCTGTTTGAGACATAACAACCAGAACTGTTCACAATATTCCAAATGAGGCCACACCACAGATCTTTAAAGAGGCATTTTAATATCAGCTATTTTAGTTTCAGTTCTTTTCCTAATAATTCCCAGCATAGAGCTTGACCTCTTCATCACTGCTGCACATTGAGTTGACATTTTTATCTAGCTATCCACTCCCATTGTGAAAACTGTCCATATTTGTATTCTCTCATTCCTGTTCTTTAACAAATTTTCAGTCTATAAGACTAGTCCTCTTATCTTGTGACTGCTAAGCTTACTCGGGAACCTTTGGTGAGGTACCTTGTCAAAAGTCTTCTGGAAGTCCAAATATATAATGTCTACCATTATCCATATGTTGTTAAGCTGATCAAAGAACTCCAAGTATTTTGGAGTGTAAAAGTGTTACCGTGTGTCAGGCCCGGTGTGAAAACAGGGCTTACATGATCAGTTGCCAACCAGTGCAAGTTGCCAGGGGCCGCATTCCCAATTTCAGCTTCTGCCAATGGGGGAGGGAGTTTCCCTCTCTCCCTCCTCCTCCCTCTCTCCCTGGCTTTGCCAATGAGGGAGGGAATCTCTCTCCCCAGCCTCCCCCCAGCTTTCCCTTTGCAATTTTCTTGGTGCACAAAACTGCAGGCTCTGAAGCACATGGCCCAGTCCTTTTCATGCCTTAGTTTGCTAGCTCCTGCTAGGCAGGCAGCCGTCAATTTGCTGCATCAGCAGTACATCAGGTAGGAGCTTTGGGGTGCTTTATTTTTGCTGGGGTGTGTGTGTGTTCAAAGGTGGTTGGAAAAAGAGGGGGGTGGAAGGGTGGCTGGAAACAGCTTCAGCCAATGAGGGAAGGAGTCTCCCTGCCCTGCCTACCTGCCCAGCTTTCCCTTTGTGGTTTGCTTGGTGCACAAAGCAGTTGCTCCTGTGGGCTCTAAAGCACATGGCCCAGATCTTTTCATGTTTTAGCCCACCCACTCATGCCAGCAATCAAATCCTCTCATCAGCAGCACATAAAGTAGGAGGGGGTTTTCTTTGGCTTTATTTTTGCCATGCGGGATAGTGTTCAAAGGTGGCTGGAAAGAGGAGATCAGTTGTAATTCTGGGAAATCTCCAGGCCTCACCTGGAGGCTGGCAACCCTACTGCATTCCAGCCTCAGTGCCTGGAGCTATCCTTGAGTCCTCCTATAGCAAGTTACATGGAGCCAAAACAGAGCAGGGTTCTGGGCATTTTTGGGTGGGACAGGGTAAAGTCAATGGAAGATGGTGTCAATCAATCCAAGAGAATATGAACTCTTCTGTGAGCAAAGCCTCATTTCATGCTCAGGGGAAGAAACAGACACTTTTATGGTGGTACATCGTGGGGGGGATTCCCATTTGGCACACTGCAACCCAGGGAAGTGAAGGGAGGACAAATAACTGTACCAAACGGAAAAGGGGGCCTGGTCATAGCTTCTTGCCCAGGGCCCAAAAAGCCCTGCCACGTGTGGTCAAAGAAATGTGTGTGTCCTCTATGTGTCAGTATGAACACGGTCCACTTTCTGTACACAAGGTTACCCTTCTTTAATGCATTACATGCTGATTGGATGTCAGCTGTTGTCTCTGAATCAATATGTGCATAGTTATTGCACAAAGATTAAGGCACAGTTGGAGCATGCATCTTGATAAGCCCTTGTCTCTCATTTAGTGGCTTACATACTATATTCTTGACAGTTTGGCCTGGGAGGATTTTTTGTTGCTGTAATTAAATTGTAACCTGTAGCTTGGAACATATTAATGCAATAATAATTTATAGCTATATAAATGGCAATTAAACATCTCAATCTTTCAATCCAAAGGCAGGATTTATTATCTGATTAACGTTTCTTCTTGGACTCTGCAGAAAAGTCTGTATTTTGGCAATACTAGCACATGGGGAATTCCCATGGAACTGGAGTGGGCGGCTTTGAGCATCTATAAACTTTTGCTGAGGTGTTCTGAGGAGATGAACATATTTCATACTCTCCCCCTTCCTACCAATAAAATTACTATTCTGTCATACAGAGTGGCTTCTAGCCAAACAGCTATAGTGAGATTCCAAGTGAGACACAAGAGCCAAGGCCTCTGTGCAGTTTTGCACATCCATTGACAATCCTATTGCACTTAATTACTGTCTTATTTTAGGTCTGTAGGGTGATAGAGTAACTGCTCCAAGGTGACCCAAAGATTATCTCAGTAACATACATAGAAGCCATGTTGTGTCATTCTCCTGCTTAAATATCACTCAAAGTCCACTACATCTCTTCTGTCAATGGAGGTTATCACTGATGCCTTAGCATTGACAATGCTTCTGTAGTGCAATGGATTGCCTGCACTGAGTGATGGGACTGCTCCAATGCCATGAAGTGGCACAGCAGTCCTTGTGCTTGATCTTTATTTGCCAATACAAGGCTTTATTGGGCAGTACTGCTAGCTAGGTGACTGACATTTGCTGCAGTCTAGAAACTAATGATTTTCAAGAAAAGAATTCAAATTTGAATGTGCTATAAATAAGACCACAACTGTAATATGCAAGAAAGGTTATTAAAGATTGTCTTTTTGCTACCCACAAATTACAAAGTGTAGGGGAAAGGGCATTGTTTTGGGGAGTGGAATTTCTTTTTTTCTGAAATTCACTTTTTAGATATAGCAGAACTGATTTGAAATTCCTAAAAAGAGGTAAAGAAAATGGATTTTTCAGTAGTTCAGGAGAAGACAAAGACTGGAGAAGAAGTCACTAGCAGAAAGTCCTGAAGCACCATTCTGAAGAAGTGATAGAAGAATGAGATGAGGCAAGAATGCATGAGAAAGGAAATATATGGAACATGTTGGGAAAGACAAGCTGTGGAGAGTGAATTGTTTGCACTGGGATGGAGGCAGGCAAAAAATAGATTGTAAATATTGATCATGTAAAATTAGTACCAGAAGAAAGGCTGAAAGCCATCATTGGGGAAAAAGGAAAATCAGAGATTGTGGGAGTTCAGGAACATAAACCACAGTAGTACTGAATACTTCATGAGGCCTTCAGTGAGGCCGTGGTCACACGGCCCTTTAATGTGGGAGGAAGGGCTGTTTCCTCCCACATTTAAAGGGACCGTCTAAAAAGGCTGGGGCTTTTCCCGCACTGAAGTGGGCACAAATGCGGGTTCCTTCCGCATTTTTTGACCCCAACTGTTTTTTCGGGAGTTGCGGGAGGAACCCGCATTTGAGCCATCTGGACAGCCCTCTCTCGCAATCATTGCAAGAGCAGGGCTGTCCAGATGGTTCCGCCCTCCATTTCCCCCCCTTTTACACTTGGGTGCTTGGCCACTCAAGCGCCCAAGTGTAAAAGGGGGAACCCCCCCCCCCAACTTACCAGGTGGCCGGTGGGGCTTGGGGAACGGTGCCTCCCCCAGCCGCCGCTGCCACCGAAAAAGCTGCTGCCACTGAAAAAGTTGCCACCGCCGCACGCTTCAAAGCTGGCTGCCCACTGCTTCTTCCGCCGCCGCCGCTTCCACCGCCGCTTCTGCCACCACTGCCATCTCTGTCCACTGCTGCCTCCGTCCGCCACCTCCTCCATCTGCCACCATCGCCTGCCGCCTCCTCCTCATCCACCCACCGCCGCCCACTGCCGCAGGGGTTGGGATCCCAACCTGAGGGTAAACATCCCAACCCGAGGTAAAAAAATGTGGCCCCTTTAATCCGGGAGGACTCCTGGATTTAAAGGGGCCGTGTGACCACAGCCTCTGGCACATGATGACTGGTACAGCTGGGCCAAGGCCCTTTAAGGGTTCCTTTAAGAATGAAGAAAATTACCCACTTTCTTCTGTTCCATAAAAGGGAGAACATTCCGTTTAATTATACCCTTGGTCAGTGAATATTTTTTCTTAAATTCTTTGTTTTCACACAGTCCGTATCCCTTACACTGTCAGTGCTTGCTCTTTATTATTTACATGACAAGTCTTTGTTTGTATATAGGGTGGCATGCTTCACATGTTGCTCATTTTAAAGATCTCCCAGAAGTAACCCTAAACCCATGGGGAAATGCTCAGAATGATCTTACAGGGGAAAACAAAGACTCAAGGTTAGCTTTGAACTTGAAATGTTCCCATACTGCAAATCTAGGGCATTGCCTGAGAAACAACAGGTGGGCACCACATGTACAGGTTAAATTGTTGGTCCTGAGTGGCATGAAGACAGTTGTGTGTTTAATGTATAATATCCCGTGTGCATTTTTGAGGCTTCTAAAATAATAAGCTTCTGTTCTTTAAAATATAGAGGTGCAGAGTAATTCCAGAGGAAACCATTTTCTTCCCTTTATTAGTTGTTTTCGGAGAACTAATAATCATATACAATGATGATCACCTCCCCCTAGTCCAGTGATTAGTTACAGGTTTGGAACTTGCATGACATGAATTATTAAATATCCTTTGGTTGAGTGATAATTGTTAAATCCCTCAAACTGTTTGTGAAGAGACTGGGAAGCCTTTTCAAGCTGAGGAAATCTATTAGTCTGTGAAGGAATGTGATGCATGTTGGACAAAGAGACTGAAGCACCTCTAGATTTTGGCATACTTTTGTAGCTAACAGAAACATGCTAGGGAAGATAGAAATTAACTGAGTTAATCTGCACCATGAACTTCCATAGGCCTATTTCACACGTATCTTTCTCTGTTTCATAACAAATAGAAAAGAGATAGTGAACACACATAGACACGGATACATACACCTATATTTTGACAACGTTTTCATTAAAATGTAAAGTAATTCAATTTGGGCATGAACCGGCTCACGAGACAAAATTAGCCATGAATTTGAGCCAGTTCAGAGCCCCCAAACATTTGCCAGACTTTTGTCCAGTTCAGCTGTTCATGCCATTTAAACCTAACAGCTGAGGGGTGTGGGTCTGCAGCTGATCTGTTAGGTGTAAATGGCTGTGAGCCATTTCACTGGTCAGTTTCACTTCCCCCCACTTCCAAGTGAGGGGGAAGCAAAATGGACCAATAAAATGGCTACCAGCCATTTCAGCCCAACAGCTGATGGGCACACCTGCCCTGCTGTTAGGTTTAAATGGCTGCCAGACATTTCAGCCTAACAGCTGATGAGCACATCCACCCCACTGTAAGGTGGAAATGGCTGCCAGCCATTTAAACCTAACAGTGGGGCAGGTTCACCCATCAACTGGCTGTGAGCCATTAAACCCATCAGTAAATGGCTGTGAGCCATTAAACCCATCAGTTTCATTCCCCCCTACTTTGATATGGGGGAATTGAAATGGACAGGTTAAATGGCTGCCAGCCATTTAACCCTTCCTGGGTGACCCTCCCCAAGCCACAGCTGGGAGAAAGGGGGAACTGAACTCGCTGGTTCAGTTTGGGGCCTTTTGGCTTGGTTTGGTTCAGGGTTTGGTTTGGGGCTGCCCCGAACCCAGAACTGAAGTGGATTTTTTAGGTTCATGCCCATCCCTAAAAATAATTACCCCTTATTTTTCATATTTGGGGCTCCTCTTTTAACCCACACAGAATGCAAAGCTAGATGTCCAGTTGTCTCAGTGAGATATATACTCATTGCATATTTCATTTCTGGGCCTCAGGTCGCTTTACTAAAATAAAGTTCCCAGGGCAATGATACTACGGAACAGATATTTGTGAAAAAAATCTTATTCTCTACCTATAATCTTTAAATAAAGATTATAGGTAGTTCCGGCCTTACAAGATTCCCCCAGTAGATTGCATGTTGTATTATTAGTGTTCCATATCAATCAAGTCATGCTACATTCTTGTTACCTACAGTTTTCGTATTATTTTCATTTATTTTTGACAGTATGTCAGATTACAAGGGATTTGCATGGATGTTAACTAATCAAGGTACAAACTGAACCACCCTACTCTTTTATTTTATTTACTTCATTTATGTTCTGCCTTTCTCCCCAGTAGGATCCAAAAGTGGCTTGCATTGTCTCCAATTTTATTTATTGGATGGGAGGGAACAGAAATGAGCTTTCTCCTCTTTCTTTTGCAGCTTCACTATATAGATATTTTACTGAGTGGGCACAGTCGGAACCTGACTCCCACTTGATTCTCTGATCAGCTATGAGTTGGCTTCTGACCAACAGTTAGCTGCAAGCTGTTTGAGTTGTTCAGAGCACTCTGAATATATCCCTGATCATGAGCGTCTAACAAGGTAAGTTTGAGCACTGAGTAGGTTTTCTGAGAAATTCGTGGGATCCATAGTGTGGAGTGCCATGTATTTTCAGTCTAACTGCGGAGTGAAGTTCCCAGTGGTTGTTAGTATCTGCTGTTCTGTTTTAAGCAACCCCCCCTGCAGCTGCTCCCTGGGGAAATTGACCCTCCCTGGGGAAATTGGCCCTGCCAGGCCCACTTGCATGTTAAGAACCTTTAAGGGCTTGTGGTGTGGGACCTCACTTTTCCTTCTTACACTATCTCCCTCCTTACACTATTTCCTCTTTCCTTCCCATGACCAACCCCCATATCCTCTCCCTTTTCCCTGCCTTATTCTCTTGCTCTTAGCCATTCACCAACCTACCTTTTATCTGCCTCCCATTTTCAGCTATATTTATTATTTATATACTTCATTTAATCCCCACTTTTCTCCACAGTGGGGACCAAAACAGCTTACTTTATTCTCCTCTCCTCCTTTTTATCCACATAACAACCCTATGGGATAGATTAGGCTGAAAGCATGTGACTGGTCCAAAATCACCCACTGAGCTTCCAAAGCAACATGGGAATTAAAACCTGGGTCTCCCAGACCCTGCTCTGAAGCTCTGACTGCTACACCATAGGCGTCAACTATGGGGGGGCTTGGGGGCTCAGGCCCCCCCTGAAGTTTTTCAGGGGGGGACTGAGCCCCCCCGGCGAAATGGGGTTCCTGCCGCCATGCCTCCTCACCTCTGCTGCTCCTCCACACCCGCCCACCGTTGCCACCTCCTTCTCCTCTGCCTGCTTGGCCAGCTGGCCAGCTGGCTCCCCTGAACCCACCCACTTGCTCTCTCCCTCCTCCCTCCCTCCCTTCTGGGACCATCCAGTGTGATGATGTCACCCGGAAGTGATATCATCACGCCGGGCATGTTGCCAGGGTGAGCCTCTAGCAATCGCCCCCAAACTCTATGGAACCATAGGCCGGCTGGAACCATAGAATTTCAGGACGATTGCCAGAGCGTCGCCCCAGCAACGTGCCCGGCATGATGATGTCACTTCCAAGTGACATCATCATGCTGGGCGGTTTCCAGATGGTTTCGGGAGGAGGGAGAGAGCAAGCAGATTCAGGGGAGCTGGCCGGTTGGCCGGGCGAGCGGGCAGGCACGCGAGTGAGGGGGGGAGGCAGCGGCAGCAGTGGCAGCAGGGACATGGTCCCAGCATGTGCGCACACATGCAAGAGTCCCTGTCCCCCCGGGAAGTTAAGAACTCTACACCCCTGTGCTACACCACACTGGCTTTCACATGGTGGCTGTTGTTCAAGCACAGCAGGTAGCCAGGCTTAGCTGAGTCATGAAAGTTGGGTGGTATCAAGTCACCCAGAGGTTGCTTCCAGGCATAGGGTCAACAGCCTTCAGGTGGGACCTGGAGATCTTCCAGAAATACAACTGAACTCCAGACAACATAGATCTGTTCCCCTGGAGAAAATGACTGCTTTGGAGGGCCGACTCTATGGCATTATATTTGGCTGAGACCACTCTTATCCCCTTCCCATTCCCTTCCCCTCCTCAGATTCTACCACAAAATCTCCAGGAATTTCCCAACCTGTAGCTGGCAACCCTAGTCAGACCTGGCCCCGATGAGTAGGGATGAGCACAAACTGGGAAAATGTGGTTTGGTTTGTGGTTCATGGTATGTCTGGTTCGTGAACCATGAGCTGTCATGAACTTTTAAGGGTGAACAAACCAGTTCAGTTCATGAGGTTTTTGGCATGGTGAAATGGCTTCCTGTGTGCCAGAGACACCAAACTCACAGGGGATCTCCAGATGACTCTCCTCTACTTGATCTCCAAGTTACAGCCTGGCCAAGTTACAGCCTGCCAAAGAAGGTGCCCCCAGGAAAGTGTGTTCTGGGAAAATGACAGGAGCAGGTTCTGGAGATTCAGGAGTGTATAGAACAGATCCTGTGCAAGCTAGAGACATCAAAGTCACAGGGGACCTCCCCCAGATGCTCCTCTACATGCCCTTCAAGTTCTGCCCCCTATTGCTTTAAAGTTTGGTAAACATTTATACTGAGACAAAACAGTCTGTCTGGAAATGTATCTGTTCACGAACTGCAATGAACCCGCACAAACAGCTTGAAAGTTTGTGGAAGGTTCATGCCAGTTGACCCGCCACAAACTTCACTTCTCTAAGCACACACTGGCCAAAATTCATCATGAACTTTAGTTTGTGAGTCAATTCATGCCCATCCCTACCAAAGAGTCTTTCCTTCAAGGCCAAAATAGGCCTGGAAAGGCCCTGCCCCCTCCCTCCTGCCTTTTTCCTTACATAAACCCATTCTGGAATACTATGGTTGCCTGGTAACAACCACTGAAAGAATTTGTTGCTTAAAGCTGCAGCCTCTCCTTTTATCATTTTTGGCTTTTTAAATCCCCTAATGTATATATATATTTTTAATTTCATATTTTTCTGCAAACCTGGGGCCCTTTTCAATTTTGTAGATCTGTCTTGTCTGTTCACAGCTCTAATCACCAGATTTAAGCATCCAAAGACTGGCTGACTTTGCTATTAGAATATAAGGTAGGTAAGGAAGATCCTAAGCCTTGGTGATGTGTGTGGTTTTAAGAGTTGGAACATACCGCCCATTAAAAAGACAGCTGCTGGAAGCCCCGGAACAGAGTTACTCCTGAGAGGGTGAGAACAGGCATTGTGTTAGAGCATATCCTGATTAACTGAAGAGTACTGGACTCAGGAGACCAGGAACGGTAAAATCATGAAGCCTTTATTGAGTGATTCAGCATGCCCAGTAGATGGTCAGAACAAGCATGCTTCCAGGGCTCCAGGGCCCTCTGCTGCAGCTGGCGAAAGAACTTCACCCGCTGCATGTTCTTGGAGGGACTCGGCGAGAAGTGGTTCCTTAGGAGTGCCATGATGTCGTCGTACGTGGCCTCCGCTGGGGTACGAGGGGAAAGCAGGCTGCGGAGTAACTTCAGCATCTTTACCCCGCAGGAGGCCATGAGCCAGGACTTCTTCCTGGCATCCGTGATGTCCTGTACGTCGAAGTAGGATGTGAGCTGGTCTGTCCAGGCTTCCCAGGCTTCAGGGCAGGCTGGATCGAATGGGTGGGTGGTTCCCGGAGCGGTGGCCATTCTGGGATGTGCAGCAGTGCGTTGAGCGAGATCCTCAGGAGCCGATGGTGGTGCGGAGTCCATACCTCACTCCAGTGTATCCCTGCTCAGCTGCATCCCTGCAGGTGGATCTGTTATGTCCTATTGTCCTATTGTTCCACTTATTGAAGAAATTGCTAACTGGAATTCAGAAAACTGAATGTGCCAAGAAGCTAAAATTAAACTATGCAGGACTTTGTGATGATTCGTGAAGAAGAATGAAGTGGTGAAACATGATTTAAAATAAAAAGAAACCTAGTAAAATGACTTGTGGACATTTCTAATATAATGTAATTTCACTTTAAAGCCCTTGCAGCTGATTTGCTGGGATCTAGCCACTGTGACCCATGCAATGGTCACCTCCAGACTGGATTACTGCAACTCACTTTATGTTGGGCTACCCTTGAGACTGACCCGGAAATGTCAACTGGTCCCAAATGCAGTGGCAAAGGTCCTAACTGGAACCCCCATTAGAGCACATACCCAGCTGCACTGGCTCCAGATTGAATTCTGGATCAAGTTCAAGGTGTTGGTTTTAACCTTTAAAACCCTTCATTGTCTGGGACCAACATATCTTCAGGACCGTCTCTCCTGGCATAACCCCCAGAGAGTGTTACACTCCTTAGGTAAAAACATGTTGACAGTCCCGGGGCCAAAGTCCATTCACCTGGCTTCAAATCGAACCAGAGCCTTCTCTGTGATAGCTCCTGTTCTATGGAATGCACTTCTGAGTGAGACCTGGGCCCTGAGGGATTTAGCTCAGTTCTGCAGGGCCTGCAAAATGGAACTATATCACCAGCAATGCTTCCTCTAAGCTGTGGAGTCTTGTGAGCAAAAATTCAACTTTGTGAGCTACTGGCATTAAATTTGTGAGTGAGCAATTTTGCTTCTGCATAAATCAGTTTGCTTCGGAGCCATCCTTCCTGAGCTAAGACAAAAGTGCATGAGCCGGAGGCTAAAAAACTGTGAGCTAGCTCACACTAACTCAGCTTAGAGGGAACATTGATCACCAGGTGTATAGGTGAGACCAGGGAATTTTATCTATATTGCCTTTGTTTTTTCCCTCCCCTCTCTCCCTAGGACAGTGGAACAGTAAAACAGTTTTTACACCATCTGGTTAATTTTATTATGTATGTATAGTTTTAATTGCTTAAATTGTTATTTGTGTTGTAATCTGCTCTCAGTCCTGTGATGGGGGGCCAGGAGCAGAACAGAAATAGAATAAATTATTTAAAATTAAAATATATTACAGTACCTTTGAATATTAAAATGTTGCCTACCTCTTCAAAGAAATAATGTTTGTGTTCATTAAGATTTTTGTGAGTATTCCAGAATTTTCTGGAAATGTTGTAAGCCTATGCACATTGGCCTATGCAATTTGTAACCTAACAGGAGAAAACAGTCTGCTGAGGCTATCTAGTGATTCAGTAACCTTCTTGCTTTTGTGGCCTGGGGGGAAACAAAGGGGTTATCAAGCATAATACGTGGCTGCTGGGCTCCATTTGGCTTGGTGGACAGCTGTGTACTTAACAAGTATTTGGAGGCCAGATTTAGCGCTGGTTTTAATAACAGGTTTTGTATTAAAATTAATTTTATTTGTTTTTATTTGTTTTTAAGTATTAGTATGCAGCAAAAGCCATCAGGATGGTTGAAAAATGACACACTATCAGCCCAGGCTCGTGAAGCAAATAAATAATGGTACTGTATGTGCACAGAAACCCTTATACTGAAGCTGCCTTATACTGAATCAGACTCAGAATGGCAGCAGATTTTTAGGCTCTTTTAGGGTCCTTAGGCAGAAGTCTTTTACATCACTTAACTGCCCGGTACTTTTTAACTTGAGGCACCAGGGATTGAACCTGGGACCTTCTGCATACAAAGCAGAGGCTCTTCCACTGAGACACACCCCCTTTTCATTTTTATGCTGCTCAATTTACGCTTTTTAAAAAAAAAACCCTTAGCATAGATGAAAGAATGTTCTAAGCACCATCAAATAGTAAATGTCTAAAGGAAAACATGAGCTAGAGATATACTAACTTTGGTAAGATGGTGGGCAAATTTACATAGTTTAGGTCTGACTCACAGCATGACACCTAGTGGTCATAATGGTAGAGGAAGAGGAGGAGGAGGAGGAAAATAGCTTCAACATCCTGAACCAGTTAACTTCTCTATATTGCTTGACAACATGACAGCATCGATCAACTCAAGTAAGCAACCTCTGGCATCACACACACTTATTCAGAACATGTGGTGGTGAGTCAAAACCAAGTAACAAAAGCATTTATTTTCCCACAAGGGCCTATGGCTTCATAAAATGTTACTCACATATTTGTGGCATCCCGACATGTTATTCTCACATGCTGCAAGAGGGTTTCACATCTTTCATAACAGTGGAATAGAGCTGGGATCCTTGAAGAGTATAAGAAATGTGCTTATTCATGGCTATACAGATAATATATACATAGTTCAACATGACAGATGTTATCTCCAGTGGCTAGATGTGGGAGGAAGCAGCTTATTTTTATTAATTGGGTGTGATCACCTATTTGTACTCACTTGTGGCCTCATTTCACTCAACTGATCATGAATATTGTGGTCATCCTGAGCTCATGAAAATAAATACATTTTGGGATGCTTTACTGAAGCATAGTGAGTCTTGACTGGTGTTTCTCTTGTAATGCACACACAAGAATCCCTCATTAATTACATTGTTCTTAGCCAGGTCTGTCACTGAACCATATGAAATTTAAAAGAGCACTGCATTTATGAGGTAAACATGCAACATGAAGGCGTTTGAGAAGAAAGGCATCATCACAAGCATGAAGGTCTGTGGTTCCTTAACAAAAGCCCCTTTCTGAAGACTTGCATTATTAGTCCAACATTTTTCATGTACAAGACAACTGCAGGTTGAGAGGAGTGAAGATAAATGGTGGAGGGGGAAGCCCTGAAATGTGAGACGCTGGATGCCGTGCTAAAAAGCATTTAGATAATTTTCAAATCCAAGCCTTTCGTCAGTATTTACGCACACCTGCTACCAGTGCCCACTTTTCCTCTTATGAAACATTCCAGCTCTTATCATTTCATCTGGCTTCTCTTCCATGGATAGGGCCAGACTCTGCAGCTGCTTCGGATGCCAGATTTTGAAACAAGTCAATTATCTGTGTTGGTTTTTTTTTTTAATAAAGAGGTACACGGCCTGTCATGCACCTGAGCTTAAAAATGTAGACAGGGTTGGTTTTAAAGGTCTTTCAATGTAAGGTCTTTTTTGTTCATTTTTCAGGTCTTTTTCAATGCCTATAAACACGAATATATTTTTTCTACATAGAGAATGATAGCTTCAAAATGCATGTAATCATAACAAAACATATTCCTGCATGCTTTTCACATGTGACCATTGTTTTCCCATGCAAAGATCATTTCTATATAGGAATAATATCCCATGTGAAACGACTCACAGAATAACAGGTATCACAGTTATTAAAATGTTATCCATTTCACCCCTTAGTTTCAACTTATAGGAAACGTCTGGAAAATTGATAATGTATCTTAGAAAGTCAGTGTGGTATAGCGGTCAGTGTATCAGATTAGTCTAGCAATGGAGGGAGACCTGGGTTCAGATTGCCATTCAGTCCTATGGCCTGGGCCTTCAATGTCGCTCAGCCTCACAGGATGTTGTAAGGATAAAAATGGAGGAAATCATATTTACTGCTCTGACCCCCATGGTGGAAGAACAAAATAAAATACAGTAAGTAGGACATTCTGTGTGGCAGGAATTGCACTTTGAACTAATGTTCAATTGTACTTGCCCTAAAGAGGTAAGTAATTTTTCACGGTGCCTGCTTATACATATACCCCACTTCCCTTCCAAAGAACTGAAATGGACTCCCATATGTTTCCCAGGCAAGTCTCCCATCTGGGTAGCATTCTGAATCAGATTTCCTAAGCTTTAGCAATAGAACTGCACCCTGAGCCTTGAGACTGTTCCCAGAAACTCTTGTGATTGACCACACAGCAACAGAACTAAGATCAAAGAATGCTGCCATATGGACTTGTCCAACTTCTCTGAAATTGGAACAGTCTCAGCATTTTGGAAAATGCTATCCTTATTCAAATGGCATACAAAAATGGAGTGGTTTAGGTTTTGTTACAAAAGTTGCCATTGGTGAGCACTAAATAGGCTGAGCCCCACCATGTGATAGCAGAAAAGAAGCTTTATTTAACACAGTTCTCTTTTGCAAGATATTGTTCAAGAGAGTTACTGTAAGAGATCCAGCATATTGTAGAGGCTGGAGCAGAGGTGTCAGACTCATTTGTTATGAGGGCTGGATCTGGCATAAAATTCACTTTGTTGGGTTGGGCCATGTGTGCCATAAAATGTAATGCCAGGTACCAGAGATATAAACTTTATAATGGACAGCAGCTGGTAAGCTCCGACTTGGTGTGTGCTCACTGCAAAGTCTCATTAGCTAGAGCGGGGGGCATGCAGAGGAAAACCTGCTTGGGAAGACTGGAGACCCAGCAGTGCCCCTCCACTGCCCATAGGGTGGGGGCAAACCCCTTCCCCAGCCCACTCCCACCAATGCTGTGAGCCAGGGGCCCCAGGCGGGAAATGCAAAGCAGCTGGGAGTTGTAAACTCCCCCCTGGCCCTGAGCTGCCACGGAAGGGGACCAGGAAGATGAGTTGAACTAACCCTCCTTCTACAGGGGGTTGGGCCAGGTACAAGGCTGCATGCACAGTGGGACCCAGGCCCAGCAAAGCCTGTTAAGCTGGAGATGCCTGTGTGGTGGCCACCACCTCTGGCCAAAGCCTCCAGATGACTTCACCTTGAAACCCCAAGCTGGAATGGATGTGGCTATGGTGGTCTCTGATTTACCAGTGAGGCTGCTGCTGGAGAAATCTACTTGATTGGTGCCAACAAGGCTGTTCTGCTGTGCTGAAGCCATGATCACAGTGGCTCTGCCTGCTCACCCCCCGAGCAGCCTCCTGTTCCCTCCCTCACACCAGTTGCTCACGGGCTGGATAAGAGCCCTGGACTGGGTGGTTCTGGCCCGCAGGCTGTGTCTTTGACACCCCTGGACTATAGTGTCAGACTAGGATCTGGGAGACTTCAGTGCAAATCCCCCACTGTGTTATCAAACTTTGCTGGGTAAGCATTGGCCAGTTTCTCTCTCTCAGTTTAAGCGGCCTCACAGCATTGTTTTTTGAGGATTAATTGACGAAGAGGAGAATCATGTTGCAAGTTGTGTTGGGTCCTCATTGGGGAGAAAAGTGGGGTATAAACATCTAAGTAAATAAATATAGGATCAAGCACTAGTTTTTCCCCATTTCTGATAGTTCCTGCTGTGAACAAAAATCAAAAGGCCAACAGGATGCCTCATGCAGTCATTATAGTCCAATTTGGAAATACAATATGATTTGATTAAAAACAACAACAACCCACCCGCTTTATCTTTACCTCCTAAGAGAATCCTTTCAGCATTCTCCCTCTGTCCCCCTATACCCTCCAGTAAATATACCATGTGTCCATGTGTACAAAGCTGTGTCAGGCCATGTTGCAATATGACCAGGCAATAAATAGGGAGAAGCCATAGCTTCTTTCTTATCTTATTGAAGGGGATGCTATTCATCCCAATGAAGTCTACAAGGCTCCAGGATGTCCATCGGATGAGCCAGATTACATGTTTTATCATTGCTTTTCACTAGCTGTTTGGTGAGGTGAGTGTGTGCAAACTTGGTCTCTTAGTTTAGCATCAGACATGATTGAACAAGAAATGTTTCTCATCATAGCTTATGGCTGTGGAATTTCCTTACCACCTAAGTCGAGGGGGAGCTCTAGACTTGCCACCTTCAGGGCACAGTGCATAATGCAGTAAATCCCCTCCCTGCTGAGTTGTGAAATGGCCTGGGCGGCTGCATATATCTGGAAATCAACCAGCTAGAGAGAAGGATTGCTCCATGGGAAGTGACTTCAGTCGGTGCGATGGAAATCGTTATTCTTCCTCGAGGGAGCTGATGTACTTTTTTAATGCATGTCCCAATGGGCAAGAAAAACAACAAAGATGTAGCTCCTCCACTTGGCTATGAAAAAGAAGGCTCACGCCGAAGAACTTCTGGTAGGCTGAAAAGTAGATGTACAAGTTTCCACTTCTCCCCAAATATTTTAGCTGATGGCAATTTCTCTCAATGATCTGAGCACACGATTGTGTTCCCCACCTAAATCTCACCCAGACATGCTGCCCTTCCTCAGATTTTTCTATAGTGGCCCCTCTGGGTGTTTAGTAGGCTAGATGGTGCCTTTGCATGCAACCTATGCTCATTTAATAAAAAAAAAATGGAGCCTGTGAGAAAGATGAGCAAATTAAGATGAACAGATACAACTTCAAGGGAAATTACTTGCTTAACTTCTTATTTCATTTTTCTTATCCTGTGGGTTTATCACCCTCTTTTTAAAGATCTGCCAACAAATTTGTTTCATTTTATTAAAAAGTTTAGAAACGACACTCAACATGGCCCCAGGGTTATCACTTGCAATGCCGGATGGACTTTGAAGATTTCTAGCCGGAATCTCACAAAAATGGCACCCCAGTGCAATGGAAGATAATCTGTGCTCATTTGTGAAGCACCATCCATCGGTGACTGCAGTCCTCCAACCTGTGTGGATGTTACCCAAACATATGCACTGTTATGCTAGGAGAAACCTTAATGAATAATGCTTCCTCTGGATCTTTCCCCAAGACCCAAAACATTTATTCAAGATTCAGTAATATTTAGCAGATATATACTTAAGCATATTTTTCTTTCAACCTTTCCATGTTTCTTTGGTTATTCCCTACCATCAACTAAAATATGATGACAACAGTAAGTGACCTTAAATGCGGTACCTGATGATAATGAGCAGTTAGGAAAAATCTCTCAGAGCTTAACCAAATGTGACAAGCATCCCCCAATCAACTGTATGATTAGCTAGAAGAGATTGATGGAGGATCCTAGCATGAAGTGCGCTCTGTGAGGATTGTTTCATACATGAAATACTTTCTCAATCTACAATCACACTAGCCAGTGCCGGCAGCCATATAAAATCAAAGCATGTTTCACTACTTTTGCTTTTCATGCCATTCAGAATTGTAAGCTTTCCTTGTCATAGAATCATAGAATCACAGAGTTGGAAGGGGTCATACAGGCTATCTAGTCCAACCCCCTGATTAACACAGGATCAGCCCAGAGCATCCCTGACAAGTGTTTGTCCAGACGCTGCTTAAAGATTGCTAGTGAGGGGGAGCTCACCACCTCCCTAGGCAGCTGATTCTACTGTTGCACAACTCTTACTGTAAAAATGTTTTTCCTAATATCCAGCTGGAACCCTCCCGCCCTTAATTTAAACCCGTTATTGTGACTCCTATCCTCTGCTGCCAACAGGAACAGCTCCCTTCCCTCCAAGTGACAGCCCTTCAAATACTTAAAGAGAGCAATCATATCCCCCCTTCTCTTCTCCAGACTAAACATTCCCAAGTCTCTCAGCCTTTCATCATAGGGCTTGTTCTCCAGGCCCCCAATCATCCTCATTGGTTTCCTCTGCATGTGCTCCATTCGGTCCACATCCTTTTGGAAGTGAGGCCTCCAGAACTGCACATAATACTCCAGGTGTGGCCTGACCAATGCAGTGTACAGTAGGACTATGACATCTTGTGATTTGGATGTTATGCCTCTGTTGATACACCCCAAAATTGCATTAGCCTTTTTTGTTGCTGCATCACACTGGCTGCTTATATTTAACTTTCGGTCCACCCTTACCCCAAGATCTTGTTTACACACACTGCTACACAGAAATGTATTCCCCCATCCAGTATGTGCATTCCTCATTTTTGTTAGCCAGATGTAGAACTTGGCACATATCCTTGTTAAATTGCATCTTATTCACTTCCACCTACTTTTTCAGCATGTTCAGATCTCATTGAATTCTATCTCTATTTTCTGGTGTGTCCGCTGCTGCTCTCAATTTAGTGTAATCTGCAAATTTAATGAGTAGCCCCTCCACCCCCTCATCCAGATCATTTATAAAAAATATTGAAAAGTACTGGACCCAGAACCGAGCCCTATGGCATCTCACTGGACACCTCCGTCCATTCAGATGAAATGCCACTGACAACTACTCTCTGAGTGCGGTTGTAAAACCAGTTCCCTATCCACCTAACTATCCTAGAGTCCAGTCCACAGCTCTCTAGTTTACCCATCAGAACATCATGGGGGACTTTGTCAAAAGCTTTACTGAAATCCTGGTAAACAACATCAACAGCATTCCTTTGATCCAGTAAGCTTGTCACTTGATCAAAGAAGGCAATATGGTTGGTCTGGCAGGACCTGTTGGGGACAAATCCATGCTGTCTTCCCCGGACCACCAAGTTGTCTTTTAGATACTCGCAGATTGATCCCTTTAAAATCTGCTCCAGTATCTTCTCTGGGACAGAGATCAGACTGACTGGCCTGTAGTTCCCTAGGTCATCCCTCCTCCCTTTTTTGAAAATTGGGATAACATCTGCCTTCTACCAGTCTTGTGGCACATTTCCTGTCCTCCAAGAGGTTTAGAAGATGATGGAGCTCTGCAAGCTCTCTAGGAAGTTCTTTGAGCACTCTTGGGTGCATACCATCTAGCTCTGGGGATTTGTACTCATTCAGTGCAGTCAGATGCTTCTCAACTACCTCTCTGTCTATGTCAACTAGCAGCCCAGATGCTGTGACTTGCCTACTACCATCTCTAGATGAGCCTGTTCTCTTTTTCAGGGGAAAAAACTGAGGCAAAATAGACATTGAACCTTTCTGCTTTCTCTCTGTCTGTCAGTTTCTCTATCTCACCCAACAGTGGGCCCATCACATCTGTTTTTTGTTGTAGTGAGCCTCCTTGGCCAGCTTTAGCTCACTGTGAGCTTTGGCCTCTCTGATGGCTGACCTACAGTGCCTAGCAACCCACAGATACTCTTCTTTAGAAGTATGTCCTTGCCTCCATTTCTTGAACATTTCCTTTTTCTCCCTTAGCACATCACACAGTTCTCTGTTCATCCACATTGGCTTCTTGGATCCCTTACCATGTTTCCTTCTTGCTGGAATAGTGACAGCTTGAGGTTGCAAGAGCTCTTGTTTTAGGAGAGCCCACCCTTCACTTGCCCCTTTCCCTTCTAGCAGTCTTGCCCATGGAATGATTCTCATCATACCTCTGAGTTTATTAAAGTCTGCCCTACTGAAATATAACTTACATGTGCAGTTACAAACTTCCTTGGTCCCCCAAAGCAAAAGGAATTCTAGCAGGACATGGTCACTTCCCCCTAAGGTCCCCACCACCTTCACCTTATCTACCATCTCTTGCCTGTTGGTCAATATTAAGTTGAGTGTGGTCAAGCCCCTTGTACCTTCCTCTACCATTTGATGAAGGAAGTTGTCATGCAGACAGGTTAGAAATTTGCGTGACTGTGGACACTTTGTACAGTTTGTCTCCCAGCACACATCAGGGAAGTTGAAGTCACCCATAACTACAAGGTCATGTTGTTTGGATACCCTGTCAAGCTGTCCAATGAAGGCAGCATCCACCTCTTCATCCTGGTCAGGAGGTCTGTAGCAGACTTCCACCACAATACGTTTGTCCTTCCTTCCCTTATTCTCACCCAGATACTTTCCACTGGGCTGTTGCTCTCCTCCTGCAGTATTTCTTGACAAACAAACCCTCTCTTCACACACAGCACCACTCCGCTTCCTCTTCAACTCTTTCAGATTTTTTGAACAACTCCTATCCATCCACTACTACATTCCAGTCATTTGAACCATCCTATAAAGTCTCTGTAATGCCTACTAAATCATATCCCTCTGTCTGCATTAGAAGCTCAAGTTCTTACTTCTTATTACCCAAGCTTTGAGCATTGGTTCATAGATACGTGAGGCCCCACACCTTTGGCTGCATTAGACCCAGCCCTCCCAAGTGGGCCTCTGTTGTTTTCTCTCCTTCATTTAAATCCCTGCGTTGGTTGTCTCCTTCACCTAGGGTTGCCAGGACCCTCAAAGTCCCCAGCAGGGGACTTTGAGGGGTGTTAGTGGACAAGGTTAGTGGACAAGGTGGGAAGTCCCCAGCTTGATGATGTCTCACAGAAGTGACATCATCATGGGGATTGGAGGCTCCCACTTCTCCCCAGCAGCATTTAAAGGGTCTCTTTAAACACTGCTGGGAAGAGGTGGGGGGAGGCCGTGTGTGCCTGCACTCCGAGCCCTGAATTTGGGGCTCGGAGTGCAGGCACATGCCCCCGCCTCTCTCTAGCAGCATTTAAAGACATCCTTTAAACACTGCTGGGGAGAGGTGGGGGGAGGCCCAAATTCGGAGCTCAGTGTGGAGGTGTGTGGCCCCTGCCTCTCCCCAGCAGTGATTAAAGGATGTCCTTAAATGCTGTTGGGAAGAGGTGGAGAGGAGGCTGGGTAGTCACTCTTGGAAGTGGGTTTTCCCCCACCTGCTAGCTGGCTGGTGGGCAGAAAGGAGCCCCTCCAAAATCAGGCAACCCTGCCAAACTGGGGGGTCTGGCAACCCTACCTTCCCCTTGTGGTGTCAGTTTAAAGCCCTCTTGATGAATCTCTCCAGGTTTCTGCCAAACACATTCATCCCCAACCTTGACAGGTGAAGTCCATCACGTGCTAGTGGAAGGCTGGTCTTTCCATCTTTTCATATGATAATCTGAATACAAGTTGTAAGGAAGTACTGCACAGTTGCTTGCCTTCTCTCCACTGCTACCCATATTAATAAAAATACAGTTGAAATTATAATAGTAAAGCAACAGGAAAAAAGAACACACCAAGGACAGGCTCAGTTGTGACTAAAGCCAAACACTCTCTGAAACAGCTGCGTTTTCAGTAAGTATCTGAAACCATGCAGTGAGGGAGCCAAACAGCCTGCTCACAGAAAGGCCATTCAGAGCCTGTGCCACTGCTAAGAAGGCCTTCTCTAATGTGTCCACCCACTTCAGATGATGGAGTAAATCAATTCTTTCAGCTGAATAGCTGATCCAGTGCTGAAAGGAAAGTCTCCAGTAAGATATACAAAAGGAACAGCTATTTTAAAACTTCTCATTCTTGGCTCTCTGATAAGAATCTTAGAAAAATCCTATTTGAATGCCAGCTGGTCTACACATGATGAGCGTCAAATTTTTAATCAGGGAGCGTATCTATTATACATGAATATCAAAATGACAGAACAATTGCTTTAAATGCCATGGAAGTGTGTCGGGTGTTTAGGAAACAAATTGCGTAAAGTTTCAGCTTCCAGATAGCTCAAATGTTTTGGGATTATGTGCCTTCATAGCAAATTTTTCACTCTGTTTAAGTAGAAATCCCAAACAATAGAAGTCTCTCGACGTTACTGAGCTTCCCGTCGTGAAATCAGTATACGCTTCCAAAGAAATCTGGCATAAAATGACTTGCTAGTTTAAATCACTGCATTGCGACAAGCACAGGTTTCAAACAGTAGAGCCCACTACATCCACTCCAACTTCCCTGTTAAGCAAGGTCAGGCTCTGTTTTCGTGACACCTGTTATTTGTAAACTTTCCCAATTTTGCTTTTTGGGTGACAGTGGAAATGCTGTTTTAAAATGTTATAATGAACAGAAAGGCTCTGGTGCTCTTCAGGTTTCAGACCTCCACCCCAGGTCTTTAGAAATTAAATCTTGACTCCATTGCCCTTACATCCATGTTTTTAAATAAATCTAAAATAATACACTGTTTCCTTCCCACTCTCTCTATTTTTGTTAATATTAACAAAAATTCAAGTGTGTACTGGAAGGTAGGGGTTTTTCCCATCAGTGAATCCCTGGAAGTGGTTAGAAAATCAGACCACAGTTTGAAAGACCGAGGTCTGAAACCTCCCTCTGCCATGGAAATGTGCTGGGTGACGCTGGGCCAGTCACTCTCTCTCAAGCACACAGTTGTAAGCCAGTTTGGTTCTCCACTGGTGAAGAAAGCAAGGTATAAATATATAAGTAAATAAACAAGGCTCTACATATGGGGGTCACATTCCTTTAATTCTAGAAGTAGGAAATGTACCATTATGATCCTGTGAATTATTTTGTATTGCCTACTACAGGCAGAGAGAGTGACTGAGTAGCTATTATAGTCCTTTGAACAGCTATTAATCTTGCTAGAAAATCTTCCTGGTGCCATGGATGAAAAAGACTGACAGCTTCATCTGTCCTGTATATAACACTTTAATTTTTTTTTTTAAAAACATCAGGATCGCCATCTAATGGCTTTTCTAGAGGACAAGTCCCACTGCTACTGAAGCCTGTCTAGCAGTTTCTATTTATTGATGACATTTCTATTTTATCTTCCAGTCTCAAAGGATTCACCAGTCAGTTTATAGTTCAAACAACATTCATACAATCAATTTTTTTAAAAAAGCTCCCCAACTACAATAACCTAAAAACAACAATTATGTAATAATTCCTTAATGAGTTCCTAAATGATTTCACAATCAGCTCTCACAGTCAGAAAGCCAGTGTGGTGTAGTAGATAGAGTCAGACTAAAATCTGGAAAACCTAAGTCCGAGTCCTTATTCTGCCATGGAAACTTGCCATGTGACTTTGGGCCAGTCACACATGCTCAGCCTAACCTACCTCACAGGGCTGTTATGAGGATAAAATGGAGGAGAGGAGAATTATGTAAGCCACCTTGAGTCCACCACTGGGGAGAAAGGTGGGGTATAAACAAAGTAAATGAAATAAGCAATGAAGGGGGGAGCCACTGAAAATACACTGCTCCTGGAGGATATCAGTCTTTCGAACAACTGAGGCGGTATTCTGAGCAGACTCTCATTAGCAAATCTTAAAGCCCAGGACAGATCACAGGCTGCCATCACTTCTAGAGATATTCTGGACTGTGGCTATTTAAAGGTGAAAAACAACACCTTGAATTGTGCAAACACTGTTATCTTGATATGCATTTATTGTAACACCAGGGTAATGTACTTTCCTGATCATTCCTCACATAAGTTAGGTAGCAACATTTTGGACTAATGGTAGTTTACAAATAGTCTTCAAGAGCAGCACCACATAAGGTGCTGCAATAGTCAAATCTGGAGTTCATCGAATCATGAATGAAAGTGATAATATCTTTCAGTTATGCATAAGTGAAGGCGAGTACTATGGAAATACAAAAGGGCATTCTAATGCAATAAAATTTTACCTTCCCAGCATGCAACAGCTGCTAAACATAGTTTTCCTGAAGAAAATAGAATAGTCCATACATCTTCAGCTCTTCTGTGAACTAGCCTTTCTATAAACCAGGGAAGCCTTTGCAGACTGAGAAGAGTGACTCTGAATGGTGTACTTAGTGTTCCTTTCCTCTTTTTACCTTCACAACAACCTTGTAAGGTAGGTTCAGCAGACAGAGTGTGACTGACCCAAGATCATTCAGTGACCTTTGTAGCAGAACAAGGATTTGAACCCTGGTCCCAGATCATAATTTATCACTCTAACCATTAGCTCTTACCCGGAAGCTTCTGGGACTAATGGATAGAATGCTTCGAACAGCTAAAATTGTGCGTCTAGCTAGAAAGTCCTTTTGTGGTCCAGCTGTGCAACCCCAGAGTTTCTTTTCGGCACATTGGGAGTGCTACGTGCTAATAGTGAAGCAGCTGCTGAGAACAGGAAGGAGCTTGCTGTGCTTTTGCCCAAAGGTTAACGCTTTCATCAGCCAGACTATACAGTGGAGATTTCAAAACACACCACTCCTTTTCTCCAGGTAAATCAACAGAGCTGAAAACAGAGCATGTTGTTATTCAAAGCACCCCTGGAAAAAAAGAGAGAGAGACTGGTGTTAAAACATTTATGTCTCACTGCTGTAAAATTACTCATCTTTAATAAAATGCCCACAGACTGTACAATTCACTTTTGCACAACAGGAGTCTGTTTTCCCCCTCCCTTTCCTGAAAATATACAAAAACAGGTGGCTGGACTTCCTGAGAAATTCCATTTTTAAATGTTTACTTGTTTTCAGGTGCACTTCGGAATGTTGAACAGTCCTTTAAAAATCCATAGAGCAATACTGGCTGCCCACAGTGCAGCTTTCTTTCTTTCAAACAAAAAGTAATACATGTTTTTAACACATTTTCATAGCCCTCCCATTCAACTTTTTAGATAATAAAAGTGATGTTTAAGTTACTTTTCAGTGGAAAATTCCCCCTCCCCCAGCAGTTAAAATTGGGTGCTAAGAACAAGAAGCTGATCCCCCCCCCCCCCCAAGGGTGCTGGAGCTGGAATAGAACTAAAAAACAAAAATCATAATTATATGCATTGATTTCATGAGATAATACAAATTCCACCATCCCAATGCAGAGTCCTGGGTGGGCTACAGTACACACATGGAGGTCTTGCCAGTGAAGTCTGTCCCCTTCTGCTCAACGGAGGAAGCAGCTCCATATGGACAAAGGAATGTCTGCACCGATCTGCTTTCTCCATTGAAGGGAATGGGGATGTCTTTGTGGTTAGCCTTGCTCCTTGTATACATTTGAAGTCCCCTGCACAGAACAGATGGACGAAGCAGGGCTGGTCTTTTAAGACATTTCAGAGAAAGTCAAGAGACCATTTCTTAAGGGATGGTTTCAATTTTCACATTCTGGCTACTTCAGCTCCCAAATCCATGTTTTAATTTCACTTCTCCATTGCGGCAATCAGACTTGGAGATTCTTTATTTTTGCATCATTTTCTGCTCACTTATAGTTTTCTTGTAAAATCTATTTTAGTACTCTTTGTGCATTAATACATCAGCATTCAAGAAGACACATATGAAGCTGCCTTATGCTGAATCAGACCCTTGGTCCATCGTGGTTAGAATTGTTAACGTTTGCACAGATACACTGTTTTCACATCCCACCCCCCCCCCAATTTTTCCTTTAAAAACATTTCAACGCTGTTTCTTTCAAGAAAACGAAGTCTGATTGTTACACTCATGTAATATTTTGTTTTTGAAAAACCTGGGATAAGTCTTTTTTCATACCACACAGGTCTTCTTACCCCACCCCTGCCCCCTAATTAAATTTAGTGTGTGGCTCTGCTAGCATTTTTTGGCAGAGGAGACTTCTGCAAAAGTTTTGGCTGGAATTTTTCAAGGCCCTTGAATAATTTTGCCACGATAATTGACATAATTACCTATAACACTGTGATGACATGAAGCATGAGTAAAACAAATAGCTTCTTTAAGACATTTAAATCACATACCTATATAAGTGAGAGGGCCAAATGCTTAAAGGCTGCAAGTCAGAGGTGGGAAGGAAGGCTATTCAGTGGCTTGCTGAGCCACCCTGAGTCCCCTGTGGGGAGAGGGTATGGGGTATAAAACAAACAAATAAACATATTCCAAGCTGCCGAAAACTCAACATTTCCATTATTTGTGATCTGAGGAAGTTTAATGCTTTGCGTGACTGGACGTCTCCTAGGATCAATGTCAGCAATATTTGGCATTTTGCACTCGCCCACTTTAAGGTACTTCTGCCTGCATAACCTCCACCTAGGAATGAATTGGTTGAGTTCAGTTGATTGGAGTCTGTGTGGGGATGCCAGCCTCGGGGGGAAGGGATCTCCCAGAATTACAGTTCCTCTCCAGACTATAGAGATTAGTTCCCCTGGAGAAAATGGATGCTCTGGAGCATGGGTGTCAACTACGGGGGGGCTCGAGGGCTCGAGCCTCCCCCGAAATTTCCCGGGGGGGGCTCAGCTACCCCCGGCAAAATGCTCGCCCAGCCGGCCGTCGCCGCCTCTCCTTCACCCCCGGCCTGCCCTGCCTCCCTGAGGCGGGGGGGGGGGAGAGAGGCGGCGGGGACATAGTCGCCCGCGCGCTTCGCGCGGGCGGCAGTCCCGGCCAGCTGGCTGCCGTCGCAAGTCTGCCTCCCTGGGCCGGGGGGGAGGAAACGGAGCGGCCGGGACATAGTCGCGCGCGCGCTTCGCGCGGGCGGCAGTCCCGGCCAGCTGGCTGCTGCCACGGGTCTGCCTCCCTGGGCCGGGGGGGGAGGGAGTGGCAGAGACATGGTCCCGTGCGCACGCGCAAAGCGCGCGCGCGCACAAGAGAGCCCCTGCCCCCCCCGGGGATTTAGAAAGTCAACGCCCCTGCTCTGGAGGGTGGACTCTGTGGCATTGTGCCCCAATGAGGTCCCTGTCCTCCCCCGACTCCACCACCAAATCTCCAGGACCTTCCCTACCTAGATCTGACAACCCTATGCCTTATTCCCTGCAGGTGGCTGGAGAGGGCAGGCCTGGCAACCCTAAGTCTGTGAATGGAGGCCAGCAGCACAGGAAGAGTCCATTGGCTGGGAAGGGGTGTGCAGTTCTGGGCTCTTTTCACCTTGTGTAAGGAAATATGTGAAATGTTAATCAGGGGAAACTTGGTATGACTGGTACTACTGTTGGAATTATATTGCAACTGTAGGACTGTATTTTTCAAGAGGGACCCTGAAGCCTGGTTGTTCCAGTGAGCAAGAAGGCCATGTTGGCAGACTGGCACTTGATGGACCAGAAAAGCTGGATTTTGCTCACCACAAAGTGGTATCATGTAATAACTAGTCACTTAAATGAATGTGAAGGCCAGTTTCTGTTCTCTATTATACCTCTGTGTTTAGTTATAAAAATCTTGTTGTATTGCTCTGTATGTTGGAGGGATTTGACTCCAAGCAATTTATTAACTTACATTGTCTTGCAAGTTCTTTCCTAATGTAGCCCCATAAAACCCACATGAATAGAGGTTGTACCTGCATGTGTAAATGCACAGGTAACAAAGGGCTGAGTACAGAGTGCTGCAGTCTATTGTTTATCCTCCCTTGTGATATATTGTCTAGCCCATCGTTCCAAGCAATGCAAGTCTCTGGCACACCACAGAGTCTCTGTTAATTTTTTTCCAGATACTTTGTTATGATTTTTTTATTTTACAGAGCAATGGTAACACATACTGGGTTGGATCCCGCAAACCAAGGATCATGGATCTTGTCCATGTTCCCCTCTTTCCATCCATCCATTCTGACCCTGGGGAAGTTCATTCCTGAGATCACAAGACCCAGCCAGTAGAAAAGCTGCAAAGGGGAGAAGAGAACAAAGCCATTCTCTCCTGTCTTTTCCATCAGAGCAGATTCATTTATGGAAAAGGGAAAAGAAGATATCCCCTCCCTTCCCGCACCACACTGCAGCCTCCTGACCCTTGTGGCTATTAGTCCATGTGCATCTGGTGAAACTGGGGCAACACAGGAAAGATATACAGCCATCAGTGTCTTCCACTGCCAGGTTATTGAATCCCAATCAATGGCATTCAAAGAAGTTGACCTTTCCTACCCCCCCCCAGCCCAGCAGCCCTTGTGATTCATGACAATGTAATTCTGGGGGGGTCGGTGGAGCTTCATGGACACAATGCCATGGGGCAGGAGGGCTGTAGTGAGAAGAGAGAATCAGGGGAAATATTCCCTACTGTTGAATTCTTCTAAGAGACATTTTCATTGCCGTCCCATTGACCCCATGGCATTTTAATGCAAGGCTCTCCAGACCCATAGCTTTTCAGAGGTCACAACAAGAGGCTACTGTGGAAATCTGCATACATGAGCACCTTCCACTTGCATTTCATAGATTTCAGCCTACGGTTTTTAGAATATGTGGCAAATCTGCTGAGGATTAATTTGAATACCGAAGCGACCCACTAAGTTATGATATGACCATACTAAGGAAGTGTTTTGGGAAAGGACATGGCTTCAGACTGTGGTGATGCCACACTGCTTTCTTCTGCAGACTCAAAGCCACTGAACATTGATGGGGTTTTGGACTCCTCTCTTCCACTGCAGCCCCAAATGCACCACAAATGATGTTCCTTAGGGATGAGGGACGACCAGAAACAGCATGAAGTGGGAATCAGAGGTCTGCAACACTAGGGAGGAATCAGCAGAAAATCACCTCCACTTTTAATCAGCAAAAATGTTAAGTGGGATCAAATCCATGACTACCACGAATCTATGAATTCTGCAGTGTGACTGTGGACACAGACAAGATTTACCATCTTCTTGTCCAGGTTAGACTACCTTGGTCTCCTCAATGCATATATAACTACATACACAGCTATACATATGTAACTATAACCACTATTTTTCCAGTGATGTAGTGCATGTAGGCAATGTCCCCCAGGAATTGCTGCACTTCAGCCACTGACAAATGAAAGATACATCTGAAAGGACATAGATTTAGAAACCTATGCATGCACACAGCTTTTCCCCCAGTTTCAATGGGTAATAATAGGAAAGTCTGGCACATGTGGACCAGCTCATACTTCATCCCCCAATCATTCCATCAGTGCAAGATACATTACTGTGATGCTGAAGTCACAGACTGTAGAACAGCTCATGTTCAAAGCAGTAATTGAAATGTCTGGTGTTTATTAAGCACCCAGATGTTTGTAATAGGAGGTACAATTGTAGTGGATGAGAAAGGAAAAGCCGTAATTTGCTGCTTACCAGCATAGCTGTTGCGCATTCATTTGAATAGCTTTATTTCTCTTCTTTCTCATAAAGAGCCTTCGTCCTGTAAATTTTTTGAATGGCCAGTGTTCTGAAAATATGGAATTCATTGGGGAGCAAAGTATTTATTACAGTGTTAATTAAATAAAAGCATTGTAATCTTTCAAAATTGAACAATCCTGCTCATTCGAATGTTTCAAAACAGAAAATCATTCATGCACTAATTGTGTTGCATAATAAAAAGCATGTGTAATGGAAATTTTAATCAAAACAAATAGTGGAATCATTGGGACTTTTTTTCCAGCAATATAAAATGCCCACCTTACTTTTTATTAGAGACACTGCAACAACCGGCTTAGTTTCAAGACTTGTGACCTTTGAGCGTGGTATATTATTTCTAAACTGATAGGCCACCCTTGCATACCAGTTGGCTAACCCTTTAAACATCAAAGTTACTGCTTGGCTACCAGCATCAGACCATGACAGCCTGGCTGCATTCCCAAATCCTGACAGCCTGGCCCTAGGCCCCGCAGCTCAAGCTGACAGGATTTTCTGCAAAAGTCTGATGAATGGTTTCTGGCAGCTTGTACTGTATTCTGACTGACTGTGCGAATACTATTCAGTCACAAATATGTGCACGGAACCTCCATAGGTCTTCGGTGCATGGCTCCCTGCCGAATACCCAGATGAACTGTGCGTTCACACCCAAGTTTATTATATATGGTTTCATCTGACATGATTTCAGTGACTGCTGTTTCATGCCATAGCAATAGCGGGCTTCATTGACAGAAGTCTGGAATTTACATTTGTGCATACACAAGGACACTTGAAATTGCTATTTAAAAACATTAAAAAGTTATTATCCTTTCAGTTTTGGTGGGTAGATTCGTGCATAAATTGTGGTGCCAAGTCTAACTGCTGTGTGTACTATATGAGATAACTATGAATCTGGAGAGATGCTTCCAATTGTTATGGTTTTGTTCGTTGGCACTCTGTACTGAAACTGTGTAGGTACATCCACCCATAAAATATTTTCACTTCACTGTCTTGAATTCAGCATTTATAAAATGAGACAGCTTAGCAAAACATTTTGGCAGCATTCCTGTCAGTCTTCTGAGGAAGGCAAGCGGGCCAAACACTTTACTGCAAAGCTTTGCAGAAGCAATTGTTAAGACAATTACAAAAGGGGTTGGAAAGAATCATTTGTTTTAAGATCTATTGCCTCGACAAGGGGATACAATTGTGCTGTAAAGGGAGCAGCCCATTCTTTGACATCTGCAATTTTGCAGGGATTACCGAGAGATTTGATGATGAATCTCCACAAATGCTCACCTTTTATACCGATACGAGCGATAATTAAAAGGTATCAGTGCTGCATTGTCAGGGCACTCTTGAATGTGCTCTGGAAGCAAATTCCTGCTCGCATTATCTTAAAAAACGAACAATTATTTATAGGGATATTTCCCAGTAATCCAACATAATGACAAAGCATATACAGCTATATTGAGAGAAAGACATACATGAGTACAAGTGAAAATCATGTTATGCTGTTAGGCAGGGCAAACAGGCATGTTTTACAGTTGAAAGGGAGTTAAAAAACCACTTTAGTCAGATTAGACAGAGAATAATCTTCACGGATGTGGAAATCAAGGAGGTAGTTAAATACCTAAAATAAGGCAAAAGAGAGCTCTTGAACATTTGGCATGTTATTTTGTCTCAGTTTACTATGTATTCTCTTTTATTCTACTCACATTCTCTTTCCCACCAATAGAAATCACCTGTCCATAGGCCCCTAGAAAAATTTCTCACCACCCAAGCTGACCTTTCACTTTTGTCACAGCAACAAAACTAATTGCTCAGGATTCTGTGGTAAACTGCTTTACTAAATGTGAGATATGAATATATTTGGTGCTGTGTATGATATGGCTAAAGCAACAGAATACCAAATAGAGATCATGTGTATGTCACATCCCCCAGCATTTTCACAGACAAAAACAGAGACAGGCTTGTAACACCTGAATGGTTACCCTAAAGATCACTGCCCGAAGATATTATCTATATGGCATGTTTGGTTAAGGATATTCATAGTTGTCCTCTGCCATATGTTTCCAGGAGTTCAAAATACAGTGCTGCAAGTGCAGCATGTGAAATAACAGACTGTGCGCTACTTAGTGCATTTGAGTTCATGACCATGCATGGCCTATGGACACATGTGTAGCATTGGTGGAAAACAGTAAAAGAAAAGAAAATATATTTTAGGGATGTGTACCTGCATCAAACTTTGGATCTGGAATCCAGATCCAGAATTTGAAATTCAGAACATTTGGATGCAGAAATCAGAATATAAGAAATGCAGCATTTCTGAATATCTGGAACTCTGTTAAAGTCAATAGGGATAGCCATTTTCCACTTTAAAAAAAAAACATGAAAAGGCAAACCACTTTAAAATTAGAAAATGACTGAAATCTGTTTTTTTGAAAGATTTTTTAAAATTATGTTTCTTCTACAAACACTAAACACTAATAAAGGATGTCTGTTGTGGGAGGGGAAGGGAAAGGAGTTTGTAAGCCGCTCTGAGACTCCAGGTGAGTGAAGGGTGGGATATAAATCCAATCTCTTTTTCTTCTTCTTAAAACTCTACAACACTACAAACACTAAACACAACAATAAAACAAAGCTATACAAGGAACTATATAGTAGCATTTCTCATCTAGCTTAGACAAAAGTTTCCTTTAAGTTAGAGTTAATTATGTTAAAGCATAATAGTTATTTTTACTCTTTATTATAAACTTACAATTTAGTGATTTAAGTCAAGTAAATATAGTTAGACATTTTCAAATGTTCACTTTTAAACTAGTTTACATTATTTCTTTTTCTTTCCCCTTGCATTCCCCTTTTCAAATTTCCATTTGACTTTCAGTGGGTTGGGAGCTACTGGCCTTTTTTTGTGATTCCAAGTCCTCTTCCGGTGTACTGCTCAATGAGTTTTCCGGACTTTCCAGTCCACATATGCTGATTTCTTCCTCCTCTTCTTCTTCCTCCATTGGTTTGTTATCTTTCGCTGGACTTTGTTGCTGTTCCAAAAACTGCTTTGCTTTTACAAGAGAGTCATTTTTTCCCTTTCTCTCTTTATAGTTGAAGACAAGTCCTTCAGGTATTATCCATCTGTAAGGGGTGGAATGTTTCTGTAGAAAGTTGGTTAAGCTTTTGTATTGTTTCCTCTTTTTTCTTATTTCAATCTTTTAAGAGTTTAATTTTTTGGATCTTTGATTTTTAGGGTTGTCCAATTTGTGACCTTGAGCACCACGTCTCTTGTAGATCTTTTTGAGAATCTCACCAGTATCTCCCCAGGCAGGTTTTTCTTCCTAATAAATTCTGGAGATGTTCTATAGATTATATCCTTATCGCTTTGGAGTAGATCCACTTGTAAACCTGTCATTGGGGCCAACGCTTCACTTAGCAAAAGCTTCAGATTCTTACCCTTCTGTTCTGGGATACCTTGAAATCTTAGAACATAAGCTGATTTGTCCATTTGTACTCTTAAAAGTTGGTCTTTATCAGAGGTTCTCTCTTTCTCCACCACATCCAGTCTCTGATTTATGGCTTTTGTCTTGGCTTAAACTTTTTTCATGGATTTTGCTGTTTCCTCTGTTTAAAAGGTAGTCTTTTTCAATTGTTTTTGGAGTGCTTCAAAGTTGTTATTGAGGTTAGTCATCTGATCCAATAGAGGGCACAATGCTGCAGCTAACATGTTAGGAAAGTCAGTACTTGTTTCTGGTTTAAGAGCCGGAAGTGTTGATTTTGCAGTTCCTGGAGAAGGCTTGGTGCTGGTCGCCATTTTTTCTCCCCTGCCAGTCATTGTTTATAGTTCAGGAAAAGTTTAACAAAGTCAGGAAAAGTTTGTTTAAAGAGCCACTTTACATAGATCTATGTTCACTTGGCTACATCTCACAGCTGCCAATAGTCTTAGCCCGCTGAGTCAGTTGAGGATCACAAAGTATGGGGGGGTAACACAGTCCCTTCCCCCACAACTGCTTTAAATTGGGGCTTCAGAACACTTTGCCAGATGTCTAGTTTAAAAGGATGACTCACAATTCATGCTTCCCTCGTCACAGCAAAGGAGGTAAGGGAGGCTTTTTTGCTCAGTTCCCTGATGGCCTGTCTGGTGTGTGCCTCTTAGTACCATAGGAGTGCTGTGGTGTTGGGATCTAACAGGGTAAAGGGGAGCCTCAATCCTTTGGCCACCACCTTGGGACAGGCACCCCTCATGCCCCAGGATGAGAGCCCCCTGCAAGGGCTCTGTGTGTGTGTGTGTCTGGAATTGCCTGGCACTCTTCCCAGCCACGGGGCTACAGGCCACCTCTGTCGGAGCTCCGATGAGGCACGCCCACCATTGGAGTCACCAAAACTGGAAGAATGGAAATGACTGAAATCTGGGCATGAACCTGGAGCAGCGCAGATGTCACTAAAGCAGCACTAGGCATGGCTCAGTGGAGCAGAGGACAGCTGGGGCTGGGAAGTTGGCAAATGCCTTGGGAAGGAAGCACTTTCAGGCAGACTGGAGCAGCAGGCAGACAGAGGGGTGAGTGGGGAACGACCACAACAGCATTGGGCACAGCAAAGTTGAGTGAGTGAGCACTGTCATAGAGTAACAGTGGAAAGAAGAGAAGGGTTAGAAGGCAGTGGCAGCAGACAGAAGCATGGCACACCCTGTACTGTGGACTAGGGTGTGCCATTCTCTCATACTCTAAGGGCCTTTCAGAGAAACTCAGCAATGTCCCTGCAACCTTCCCCATGCACCAATTTCTTCTATGATACCAACATTTCATAATGCTGGCAGACTCGCTCCCCCCCCCCCCCAAATACACACACAACAGTATCTGATTGTGCTATAGTAGAAGACAGCCCCTCCTTAAAAATAATGAAAGAAAAGGAAAAGGAAAAGGAAAAAGAAAACAACACACATACATACACAGACATCATTTATTATCCACATCTAATCTAAATCCGTTTATCAACATATTTGATTCTCAGTGTGGCCAAATCTGTGGATGCCTAAATACAGAGATTGGAGATGTGAACAGACAAGACAGATATTTAAACAAACTTGAAAAAAGCCCTAGATTTTTGTTAACCCCCCCCCCAAAATCTTAAAAGAAAATAGTGGGTTAACCCCCCCCCCCCCGAAGTGAAGCTGCATATGTAGCTTTAAAAAAATGAATGGCCTCCATGGTCATTGCTAGGCAACCAAAACAGTATTGCCAGACTTCAAAGCTTTAATTTCTGTTGGCAAAAGGCAGGGTAGGGGAAGGGCCTTTTCCAGGGCTACTTTGACTTTGAAGGAGGACTCATCAAGGTCAGGCCCAGCAGCAACCACTAGGTGACTTGCTACCACACAGATTACATCATTCACTCAGGCCTACCTACTGTTCAACAGGAGCCACCACATGAAAGCCAGTGTGGTTTAGGAGTTAGAGTGTTGGACTAGGATCTGGGAGGCCCAGATTCAAATCCTTGCTCTGCTATGGAAGCTCACAGGGTGGCTTTGGGCCAGTCACACACTATCAACCTAACCTACCTTACAGGGTTGTTTTGAAGAAAAAATGGAGGAGAATGATGTGAGGCCAGGGTCTCTAATTTAGTGAGAAGTAGGGTATAGATGAAGTAAATAAGTATAGCTGAAGATGGGGGGGCAGTTGGAAGGTAGGTGGTGGTGGGAAGGAAGGAAGGAAACAGGGACAGATTAGAATATGTGGGGTTGTCAGCAGGAGTGAAAGAGGCAATAGCATGGGGGAGTGGGTACAGGGAAAAATGAGGTGCTCCTCACAAGTCCTTGTGGGCTCCTCACCCCACAACTGGCCTCTGGCCCAGTGGCCAGCAATGCACAATTGGGACATATTTTTCCTGGGTAGAGGGTGCCTAGTGAGAGGATGGAAAGCTGAAAACAGGGGGTCATATAAAGGTAGATTTGCTGGTGGGAGGGAAGGAGACAAGGAAGCAGGAAAGGGAAAAGGCTATGGGGATTTTCTGGGAAGGGAAAGAAAAGATAGTGGGGGAGGGGAAAATGAGATGCCCCCTGCAAGTCCTTGCAGGTTGGCTGTTTAACAAATCTTATTGCTAATTAATTACACTAAGGAGTAGAGAGGGAATCGAATGTAGAAAGGGACACACGGAAGACTGTTTCAGCACCCAGAGCAAATGGTCAGAGGACTGCAGGGGAAGTGCATAAGCAGCTATGCCTGTCTTTCCATTGGAAAGGACTGATGTGAAAGTACCCTCTGGTGTTGGTGTCTGCTTCAGGATTTTGTAAGTCCTCAAACATTTTCTGTTCATTCAAATCATTGCCAAGGCACAAAACAATCCTTCAAAACCACAGTATATGTGCTAAGTATCTCTATTTCAGTTTTAGAATCATGAAATCATGGATAAAAGGTGCTTCTGTAAAGCGTCCAGTGTGATGGGCTTTGCGGGTTTTTAAGGCCACAGCAGATATTTACAACTCACTTGCCCAAGTGTCCCCTGGGAGCCAACCACATGGAAGAAATAACATCTGACCTGGCATGTCCTCAGATACAACTGTTGCATCCTAGTGGCACTACTGCACACATTTTTCAGCTGCTGCATTAATGTGAATTGCTGCGGGAAAGTGATAGCTTTGTCCAGAGGCACATCGAGACACTTTGTACATTTTCCTTGCCATGCTGTCTCCTGGAATTGTGGGGAAATATATAAACATCCAGATCAACCATTAACATCTCTATTCTGGGAGGATAGCTTCAGTGGTGGCTGAACAAAGACCCAAGGAACAAGTGTCGGAGGAACAAGGACCTTTCCAGGGAATGTGATCATTTTGCTGCAGCCATGACACAGGCAGGCATTCCCCTGCCTGGGGGGGGGGGGGGCTGGCACCAACTCCCAGAGCTGAGCTCCCCCGAGCTCCTGCTCGAAATGACCCCTGGTTATACTACTATCACACATGAACATAAACCTCTGGTGAAAACCAAGCATCTATCCACTACAAAGTGGTTTTGTATTGATGCAAGATAAATGGACAATAGTGACATGGAGGACAAGGCTCTGGATTGTTGCCTTTATCAGATACTGAATTAATGCTGATCATCCAAAATATGTTCACTTCTAGGGAGCTGAAAAACATCCATTCATACATATGTGTGTAAGAAAGCATATTTTGACGGAGGGAAGATGAAATGAAAAACTGGACTCTGAAGGTGTGTATTTAGGCTTACCATGAAGACCATTAGAACATAAGAGAAGTCATGTTGGATCAGAGCAATGGCCCATCCAGTCCAGCACCCTGTGTTACATAGTGTCCAAAAACCAGGTGCCAACAGGAAATCCACCAGTGGGGCCAGAACTCCAGAAGCCCTCCCGCTGTTGCCCCTCAAGCACAAAGAATACAGAGCATCACTGTCCCAGACATATGGTTCCATCTGTACCTTATGGCTAATAGCCACTGATGGGCCTTTGCTCCATATGTTTATCCAGTCCCCTCTTGAAGTTGTCTATGCTTGTAACTGCCACCACTTATGTGGCAGTGGGTTCCATGTGCTAATTACTCTTTGGGTGAAGAAGTACTTCCTTTTATCTGTTCTAGTTTCAGGCAGATTTAAGTACAAGGAAATTAATTAATTTTTTGATGGAAGACTAGGTCTATACATGATTAGAAACTTGGCTAGTGTTCTGAGCAAGTGAACATCTTTCTACAGAAAATGACATTTGATTCATAATTGTAAAAGTTCATATTCCAAACCATCTAAAGGAAACTTTGGTTATACTGCTGTTCCATGTTCAGTCTGATAGCGAAAGAAATTTACCTCTTAGTCCTTCTGCATTCAGATGTTTGGAGCCTGTAAACAGACATGAGTTTCAGGCTGCAAAACATCTCAGCTTGGAAGAAAGGCAGGTCAAGAGGACAGTCAGCTGAATCAAGTGGATGGAATCTTGAACTGCAGCTGGAATAAAGGAGTTGGTTCCTGGCATTTCAGTTTGGGATAAGTATCACCACAGGAGCAACTGTGAGCTTGCCCTCCATTTCTTTTCCTATAGCTTCAAACTCACCAGTGCATTTTTTTTCTCCCTTCCACTCTCCCTTCACAGATAGAGGGTACCAAGCAGATTATGAGGAAGCAGTTTGCTTCTTTCCTGATATACTACTAAACAAGGATTTGAAAAAAAAAGATTTGGGGACTATTTCTTTTTGTTGTTCTAAAACCTTTTCGTTTTTTTAAATACTGGAATTAAAGCCAGCCATATCAATGAAGCAAACCAATTGTTATTTCATTGATTTCAAAGTGGAACACTTCTGTGGGCACGACAGAGATAATACCCAGCTGAAATAAAGTCTCAGGGATTGTACCCCCAACCCAAAAAATTCGTCTTGAAAAAATGCAAATAGATGGGAGAAAACATCTGTGTTTTAGAGGCCATTAAATTTCTCCCTTGCAGAGCAGGGAGGAATTTCTGCATTGATGTGTGAGGTCGTTTTCATCACTTTTTGGGATACTCATGTTGGGTGTGTATTTTTAAACAGAATTGATATGTAGGGGAGAGGAACTATACTCTGACACATGCTCACTCTTTCTGTGTCTTAAAGGTAAAAGTTTCCCTTGCTCGAAAGTCAGTCGAATCCAACTCTGGGGGCGCTGCTCATCTCCATTTCCAAGCTGAAGAGCCAGCACTGTCTGAAGACTTTTCCATGATCATGTGGCCGGCATGACTAAACACCAAGGTGTATGGAACATTGTTATCTTCCCACTGAAGCAGTACCTATTTATCTATTTGCAATTTCTTGCTTTCGAACTACCAGGTTGGCAGGAGCTGGGGGCAGAAAAGGGAGTTCACTCTGTCACGCGATACTAGGGTCTCGAACTGCCAAGCTACAGACCTTCTGGTCTGCAGCTCAGTGTCTCAACCTCTGAGCCACCACGGTCCTCACTGCATTCCAGTGCTTTCAGCATGTTTCTCTCTTTCTGCTTGGTTTGCAGAATCAGAGACTGGCTAGGAGAAAAATACTGACAGTACCACAGTTGGGTATAGGATAGGGCAGGATTTATCCTATCTTATCCTATGAACCCTGGACTTGTTTAAAACTAGAATCTTGCCCCATCCTAATTTCTTTACACATGAATAGAACATTATCTGTCTTTTTTCTTTTCTTTACCATGGCTTCTAGAGACTGGAAGGAGAAGCATTTGCCATCAGAGAAATTGTTTTTTTTTATGCTTTAATGATTCTACGTGGAATTAAAGAGATGTGAATACTAAAGCATCAGAACTGTGACCCTCAGCATGGATATTTCACGTACAAATTGAATTTAGATCCTTATTCCTCACGGGTATCTCAAATGGCCCTACCTTTCATTGGAAAGGGAAACCATTCCTCCTGTTTGGACTGTGGATTTTGAATAGTAGTTCCAGCTGCACATGCTTAGAACCTTCTGCCTGAAATCTAGTAATGCCTGGAGGAAGCATTTCTGCAGGCCTGCCTCTCCTTCTATACTCTGACTTCTCTCATCTGAGCAGGGTCTTCTGCAGGTACCACCTATACATGTGTGTTCTCTGTACTACAACCCCTACCTTGTACAAGGCCCTGCATGTGGAGATGAGAAAATGTCCTGGGCCAAGGTCAGGTCAAGAAGTGGAGTTCCAGAGTCAGGGTCAGAGTTTGGTCCAGAAATCAGTTAGTAAAGGTAAAGGTTTCCCTTGCTGGAGAGCCAGTTGAATCCAACTGTAGGGGGTGGTGCTCATCTCCATTTCCAAGCCAAAGAGCCAGCGCTGCCCAAATACTTTTTCTGTGGTCAAACAGGGTCTAGCAGTTAGGGAAAGTGGTTAGGGAAAGTCCAGAAATCAAAGCCAAGAGGTGATCCATGGGTCACAGCAGGGTTTGTTTGTTTTAAAAAAAGAGGTGCCAGAATTCTCAAGAAAGAAATGAAGTTTTCAATCTGTATACTGACAACTTGCTTGCTTTTAAACATTTTAAAAAGAATTTTGTCAAAGAGGATCCAGAACTCTGTTCTGGCACATTCCCCCAGAAAAAAAGCCCTGGGTCACAGGAGCAGAGCGGAGTCTGGAGCAGTGGTCGCAGAATCTGCGGTTTGGTGACTCATTGCTTCCATGCCTACCTTGTCTCCCGCTTCCTCATTTATACTAGATGCACAGATGGAATGCACTGAGCTAGTGAGTGGATGATCGTCCTGGCTCGTTAGTCCCTGGTGGTGCCAAGCTGCTAAATGCGTGCTGTACCTCCATTGCTGTAGCTCATGCCATGCCCTTCGCTGACAATGTTCCTGTGGCTCTGAGCATGGGGGGGGGGGGTTTGATGTGGCCCAGGGGATCTCCATAGAATCATGGAATCATAGAGTGGGAAGGGACATCCAGAGTCATCTAGTCCAACCCTTCACAATGCAGGAAATTCACAAATACCCCCCTCCACACCTGCAGTGACCACTGTTCCACAGCCAGATGATGACAAGAAACCTCCAGGATCCCTGGCCAAACTGGCTCTTATCCAAGCCCGAATCCTGGGTTGCTGGGACACTATCTTCTGATGACAGCTCCTTTGCTGGAGGGGCAGCAGTGGCTTCTGCAATTCCTGATCACTGTCATTACCTCCAACCTTATCAGGATCGGCTTAATCAGGCTGACCCATGACAGAAAGGGTCCCACACATCTGGCATTCTGCACACTGCACACTAAATAAAACAGAATTGTTCCAGGGGACATTTTTATACAGGTGATAGAGTTATATTAGAATGGTTTAGGAAATGTTTCAAGGAAGAGAACTAGTCTGTGGACATTACTCCTGATACATATCTGTTGCTGTGTGCATTATCTAGTTCTCAGTGCATCATATTCCTACGTATGTAATACCATTTACTGCTTGTTTAACATGTGATGTGTTGATACTTCTGTTACATTGCCAGTATGGTGTAGTGGTTAAGAGTATCAGACTAGTATCTGGGAGATCGGGGTTTGAATCCCACTGATATTATGGGAGCTCCCTGGGTGGCTTTTGGCCAGTCACTGTCTCTCAGCCTAACCTACCTCACAGAGTTGTTGTGAGGATAAAATAGAGGAGAAGAGAACGATGTAAGTTGCTTTGGGTCCCCATTGGGGAGAAAGGCGGGGCACAAATGAATTAATTTTTTTTAAACCCTGGATGCCCCATTCTGTTGATTGTACTGACTTATACTGTGTAATCTGTTTTAAGTCTCAGAGAGAAAGGTGGACAAGAAAGAAAGAAAGAAAGAAAGAAAGAAAGAAAGAAAGAAAGAAAGAAAGAAAGAAAGAAAGAAAGAAAGAAAGAAAGAAAGAAAGAAAGAAAGAAAGAAAGACTGAAACTGAGGTGGATTCATTTGTTAGCAAACAGAACAAACCATTGTCTGTTGACTGCATCCTGCTTGGGCCTTGAGTGCCAATGAACAGGAAGTTTATTTATTTATTTAATTAATTCTATTTATACCCTGCTCTCCCTACCAAGGCAGGCTCAGGGCGGCTTACACAAAATGCATAAAAATACAATTAAAATCCATCATAAACAATCAAACCATAAACAAGTCAGTCATCCTAAAATCCACAAAATACACTATCCTAAAGTTCTGGAACAGTATTCAGATAAAGTGAGAGAGCAGAAATTTAAGAATGAACAATACTCCACCCACAGGTGACAGTCATAATGATGTTCTCATAAGCTCTGTTGATCTTCTTATTTATATAGCGAGGGTGGGCTAAAGGTGGTAAGACCAGGGCACAGGGTCTCTTCTTGGATAAGCAACATAGCTGGTAGTGGCACACTGCCACAGTATTTTGATGGGGAGAGGGGAGAACATAGGGTTGTGTCCTGGCACATGCGAGGCACAGCATGGGTCAGCTGAGCTGGCACACAAGCAAGATGAGGCATGGGCACAACTGGAGTAGCGTGTTCAGAGTCCAGCTTCTAATCAAACACACAATAAGCAATTTGGCAGCAAGAACAGGTTTGGGGGCAAATCCAGAAGTCAGAGTCCAAACATGGTCCAAAGTCACGAGGCAGGGGCAGAGTTAGTGGCGGCAAGGTCAGGAGTAAGATGACGTGTTGCTTCCACAGCCAGTCTCCCCCTTTCTCTGTCCTTTATAACAGAGACATTCAACTTGCAGCTGGATTGCATTAGGCAGGTGAGTGCACACCCATCCTCACTGTATGGATCCAGGTGTCTCTGGGCTGCTAACCGTACTCTCTGCCTTCTTTCTAGCATCTCATGTCAAACCCTCCTCCGTCTACGTTCCACTGGTTCTGGAGACAGGGGAGGCAAGATAGATGGTGGGGTGCTTCCTGATTCTGAGCCATGGGGCTGAACAGCTGGGATGATGCTACCAGGCTGCAAATCATTATTTGGCAGGGCAGGAGTAGTTTTCTGTAGCAGGCTGTCTGTAACTGGCTGCAAGCTGGGACCTTCTTCACATGCCCATTCCTCTTCTGAAGAGTCCTCTGCCTCTTCAGGGTTAACTGTGCCTGGCTGACCCAAGGCATGTTGATAGGGAAGTTTTCTGAGCAGGATATTTGCCCACCTTTTTGTTTTCACCTGTGCTGACAAAGTGAGTTGTATTCTAAAAACGATGACACAACGGTACATTTTTTAGTTTTTAAGGTGGCACAAGACTGATGTTTTTCCCCCTGGCCTCTCTCATTGTATTTTTATTGTGTTCTGGGTCAGATCAGGCTGGGTGTATTTCAAATCATCCTTACGTGTACATTAGGAGCGCACCGGATGCCACGTGGCAGATGGGGATTTACATCTTGCCCTGTCTCAGTGATAAATGTCAGAGAATTTTCAGAACACAGGAAATAAAAACACAGCACCTAAGGCTGCAAAGCAGCCCGGTGTCAGAGTATAGCTAAGATGTTTTGAGTCTATGACCCAAACCTTAACCTTCAGCTCTTGTTGCCCAAATCCGACAGCTGTTTTTGTTCCATGAATGGATGTTCGGCACTCATGTACAATTCTAAGCAATTTTCAATACTCCAGAGCCGCAGCCATTTACAGTGTATGGAATTACAGTGGTGTTTATATTTCCATGTGAAAACCATTGATATGACGACTTAGTCATTTATGTAACTTTAGAGGATAGATGAAGATGGGGATCCTGGCTCCCTTCCATCCCCAACCAGGCCTGTTTGTAATATTACACTGAGTTTTTTCTGCATTGATGAATTTGTGATTAATGAGGTTTTATCATAAAATTCTGTACACAACTATAAATCATATGCAATTATGTGTGCAGAAACAAACTAAAAGATATTTGCTTTGGAGCACAGGACCTTGATTTGGCCACAGCTGCTGGTTACACACAACTGAGTTTGGTAGATTTTGCAAGAAAAACAAAGTAATTAAATAATAGTAAGGCTACTTTTGCAACCAAATGGAGAGACACTGCAGTTACTTATTACCCAGTTCAGTACAACATAATGGAAATAAATTCATGCCTTCTGTTGCTCCTGCATTAAATATGAGAAACCTTCATATCTGGGGGGGGGGGGTGTCAAAAGGCATTGAATACACTGACTTCTTTCTGTATGTGTCCAATCTCACTCATTACTGTGGAAATGCACAGATATAACTGAAGTGTGGGAAGAAATTTGACTCCACTGTTTGAGCTCGAATGAATGTGCTGTCTTATTGAGGCTGAATGGAGTGAGGTGAAGGATGCCTCAGATCTTCCTAGATTTATAATTGTGAACTAGTACAACAGATACTAAATATTTTGGTTGCATATTTAATACAGTTGAATAAATAAGGATTTAAGTTGCTACTTAACCAAAAAGGCAGGAAAACAGAAGGGCAGCATTGTGCCCATGAGGAGAAGGGCTTGGTGTAAATCCTCCAAGAATCTGTCTCTGTCCCATGCAGGTGCAGTTGTATCTCAGGGGTTGGTTGCAAACAATGGATCATGTGATGTGTTCTGGACAGTGGTTGGAAACACATCACAAGTGAAGCCACCGGTAAGTGTTAGATAATGGCCTGCTTCATTCAGTACACTAAACTTCAATTCCCCATATTGGCTGGGGGATATTCAAAACTTGCAAATACCCAGAGTTTTCAATATATTAAAAGGCTGTTTATTTAGAGTTATCTTGGCATTGGATCACACAAGGGTTGCATAATGAATTCAGATAATCTGGATAATTGATGCTGGATGATTTGAGCTGGATGATTGCATAGGATCAACAGAGAAAGACGTTAATCCTATCATCTACCTGTTTATAAAGAAGAGTGAAAACTATGGAATTCTTTAGAACTTTGGCAAGGGCCATGTTTCTTGAAGACAATGGCCACAATTCTGAGGCACAGGGGGAAGAAAAGAAACCAGACAAACTTGAAGTTTTGTCTGTACTTGGCAGGCAGGCACACGATTTGTCTGGCTGTTTTTTGAGCAGTGAGAATGAGCCAGCTGGGAGCTGCTGCTAGGCAAGCCATTGTCAAAGTGTGAGTGTAACAGTCACAGCTGATGTGCTGTCTTCCAGCCCACAGCCAAGGTGCACAAGAAACAGTGCCATTTCTCTAAGACGTGCTCTTCTCCAGACTGGATTTTTTTAAAAATAGGAAACATTAAAAATATGATCTTTAATTTGCAGCCTCAAGTGGTACTGTCCTGGCAAGATTCTCCCATGTTATTATTTTTTTTTACACATGTCCATCAACTGTAAGCATTTAGTCTGGGGGTTAGATGTACCCATGCATTGCAAAGGTCCCTTCCATACAGATTGGGAGGAGTTCAGCTTTACGCAGTTCATCTAGTTGAAATTGGGTGAGATTGGGCAGTTTTTATCCCCCCCCCCCCCCCGGTAATTGCCTGCTGCTGTAAGTGCAGCCTTCTGTTTTTCACCTTCATGTATTTTTGTCTCAGATTGGCAGAAGCCCTTCTCAGTCAGGTAGAAGAAGCTCCCATGTATAAGGGGAGATCACACGTGGCATCATCCTCTCGCTATGTGCGGTCACTAAGGTTGCCAGTCTATGAGGGGGATTGGCGTTCTTCATGAATTACAAGTCATCTGCAGACCATGGAGATCTGATCCTCTGGAGGAAGTGGCAGCTGCAGGAAGTGAGCTCTATAGTGTCACATCCCCAATAAGCTCCCTCACTTCCCCAAACTCAGCCCTCCCTAGGCACTGCTGCTAAATCTTCAGGAATCCCCCCAGCTGGAGTTGGCAACCCTAGACTGGTTGCAATTTATGTGAACAGAGCAACACGCATTTCTTCCAGCTTCAGCAGATGCAAATGAATACCCTCAAAAATCTGGGTTTTCATGGTCATGAAGGAAAATACATGTGCTGTCCTGTTCACACAACATGGAGACCGCATGTATAGACAAGATTTATGTGCAGCTGATTGTAATGACTGAAAAGGGCTAGAGAGTGGCCAGGGGTGGTCCTAGTAGTTCTGGGCAAAAGTCAAGGATATGGCCTCTACACACCCTTTAGTCCTACCCAACTTGCTCTGAAGCAGAATAAAGCACCCAATTGTCACAACAAATGATGCACCATGACTTTCAGTAAACCTCTGAATACCAGCGCCAGCAGGCAGCATCAGGGGAAAGCCTTGGCCTTTATGCCCTGTTGTTGACCCTCCAGAGTAACTGGTTGGCCATTTATGTGAGACAGGATGCTGGACTAGATGGACCACTGGTCTGATCCAGCAGGGCTCTTCTTATGTTCTTATGACTTTATTCCCCCCCTCAAACCCACCATTGTCTATTACTGCCCACCAACCGTTGCCCCTCCCTTGCAAGTGTGGGGCCTTGGGCAATTGCCCAGGCTGTCCCAGAGGTAAGACCATTTCTAAGTCAACACCTATATGTAGCACAGAAGCATCGGCAATACAGTGTGCCTTAAGATTCCATTAGGATATTGCAAACAAGAATGAGAATTTAGGTCACAAGCAACATTTTTTTTAATCATACTTTCTGTTTCATTCATTCAGACTCTTAAAATAAATGTTTTTTACTGATCAATCATAAAGAGCTGCCTTGAGATTTGGAAAATAAACTTAATAATACCCCAATGTAATATTAGAATATAATACTTGGCACTTTCATTTGTGTGAAGAATAGCATGTTATTTTTGGACAGCCAATTTTTGTTTCAGTTCTTAGCCATGTTACAATTCCTTTTGGCATTCAACCTTTAGAAGCAAACATTTATCTAATCAAATCATTAACACCTTACAAACCCAATTTATAAAGTCTTCCCCCCCAATAGCCCATTTGCTGAATAACCCCCCCCCCCAAATTTTGTCAACTACATAATTTTTATTCTGCAGACTAAATCTTATTGCAGTTCCAAACTATGTAGTTATTATTTCATTTCATGTTTTTCCATAACAGTTCACATTGGAAGAGTAGTAGGATGCCAGCAACTACAGCAGTTTCCCACATACCCAATATCTATGTGCTTTGCGCTGAATAATTTCTAGTGATTTAGAAATGAGAATGATTTCCATGCGTATCTACATTTCAGTCCTAAAAATCAAATAGATGCCCAAAATAAGTGTGCTGAGATTTCTAACTAGCGTACTAATTTTAATCAAAAGGAAAGCTTGTGCCCACTGACTTGTTTTCTTCAGAGTGGAATCCAACCAGTGTGTAAAAGAACTATATTTCCACACAAATTCCTCCCCTTCTAAGGCATACATCTTAACTGTCCCTGTAAACAGGGACACTCCATATTTTCTGGTCCCCGTACTTGAAAAATTACTGCTTTTATTTTTGTCTTTTAGGATGGAAGGTCACATTTTGCAAGTATGAGTTGCTGAAGTATTCATTCTTCAGAGTTCAGTTCCCTCTTCTGGGACTCTAGAAATTAGATTTTGGGTGGTGGTGTTGCACTGCAGTACCAGAACACTGTTTTTTATTGTTTGCATCTAGTATTTGATGCATGAGATAGATCAGGAATTCTTTTAGTGGGTTGACCACTCTGTTATCTCCCTAGCTGAGCTGATAGAGTTGGGCTTGGACAATGTACCGAGGGCTATGCTGGCAGATGTTGTCAACCCATAGTAAGGCCTCCTTAGAAGAGGCCACTCAGGGCATTGTGGTTGCGGGGGGAAGAGAGGCTATTTCCTCTGGCGGAATCTGACCCGTAGTTGCACAATCACACCTCCCTTTAAAGCTGTGGGCACAGTCCATCAGTGTGTGATCAAGCACAAATGTGGATGAGTCATTTTTTGTCACGTTTTTTCCTCATGCGCTTAAATGAGGGATTGATGAATTGCACCTCCACACTGAGGGCTCCCTATGGAGTGTGAAATGATGTGCATACTGCAAAGGGGAGGGGAAAATGGCATGGAGTTGGGATGGCCTGATCAAAGCATCCCGATGCCATGAGAGTGTGCTGGAGTGACCAGACAGGGGAAAGTCTGTCCATGGCCTGTCGCAACCCATTTACTATTGGTTTTTCCCTGGTGTCTTTTAACTCCGCTTCTGCAGCAGAGCAAAACAGATTGCCAACGGATGAGGGGTGCTTCCCAGATGTTGTTGTCTGATTGCTCCCATTAAATCTGCCCAGCATTTGCGTATGATCGCAACCTGTGTCTCCTACAAGAGCCACGCACTGGCTCAAAGTGTTCTTAGTCCTACACACGTTGCAGGTAGGGTACACCATACACTTGACTCGTGTTCTGGGCTGGGCAGGCTAATAGTGATCTGTGTGGAGAGACTGGAAGGTATGGTTACATCCATGACCATCCAGTAAACTATTTTTTGCTGCACTTCCTGACACTTTAAAGAAAGCCTGGCCTCATCATGCCTTTCAGAAGGAGAGCATTTAAGCAACACCTCTGCCTGCCATGTAAACTCCATGCATGTCACAGGGGATGGGAGACAATGTAACAAACCTGTCATTATCCCTCCATCCGGTGTCTGCCAGTACCTGTCAGGGAAAAGGGAAACCAGGTGTGTTTGTGGGGAGGGAGGAGAATACAGCAAGATTAGCTTCTGCATCTATTTTTTTGCAGTCTGCAAAGCAGACAAGTTGCCTACAGGACAGTGAGGATAAAGTCTCAACTGCTGCCTGTATCTCTCTTCCCCCCCAGTCATCTAGCCCTCTTTACCAACCAGCAGGTAGTAGGAAAGCTTTGCTCTTGGCTACCTGGTATACAGGTGTAGCCTCAGAGAAGAAAATAATCAGGACTCTTGTTTATATAAAATCAGAAATCCGTCCTGATGACTGCGACAGTGCAATCATTGGCAGAAAGCTGCAATGCTGTGCAAAGAAATACCTACTAGGATGACCCTGATTGGTTGGACTATCGATTAACACTTCTGGTTGGGTCATGTTTCTGTCACATACATATCTGTTCAGTCCCTGTTTCCTTTCCTGTCACTGGCCCTCCTATCATGGGTTACTTGGGAAACTGTATCCAGACACCAAAGCACCAGAAAAAAAAGTCAGGTTGGAAGGCTTCCAATCACAAATGTTGAAAATGCTTCTGTTTAGATTCAGAGTATTTAAATAATGAGAATGATTTGAGTATACAGTTACCAACCTCCAAGTGGAGCCTGGAGTTGCCCCAGAATGACAACTGATCTCCAGATGACAGCAATAGTTTTCCCTTGAAGAAACGGCAACGCCACATACCCATTATGCTCCTTCCCATCCTCAGACTCTACCATGCAGGTGTGTGTGTAAAGTGCTGTCAAGCTGCATCTTACTAATGGAGACTCCAGCAAGTGGCTTTCAAGGCAAGTGAGAAGCAGAGATGGATTGCCATTGCCTTTCTCTGCAGAGTCTTCTTTGATGGTCTCCCTTCCAAGTACCAAACCTGCTTATCTTCCGAGATCTGGTGAGATTTGGTGATACCATGCTGCCTTCCCTCTCCCATCCTCAGGTGCCACCCTGAAATCTCCAGGTACTTCCGAAGCCAGAGTTGGAAACTCCATTTTTGTTAGATCTTGATGAGTAAAATTATATCTGCATATCTTTTCAAAGGATACCTCTTACCTCCTAGAAAAGAATGAAGCAGATTTGTCAAGTGCCATTATGTAGTGGCCAGCCTTTCTTCTCTGGTGTGCTAGGGCTTTTTTTTAATTGCAAGAAGGTTGGTATAAGAAGCATTCAAAATGGCATCTTCCATGTGCAGACCGAAGTACATGAAATCATCTTATTATGCTGCCTGTGTCGGCCTGGCCCTAGGCTGAGATCTAAGCCTATTTCTGTGTAATTTCCATTGTAATCTGTAGGGCTTCTGTCCAGATGATTACATTCAAAGTAGTGATATAAGACAAGCTGAGTACTTGCCCGCGTGCTGGAACCATATTCCTGGGATTCAATATCTCGGCAGCCCACTTACCTTTAAACATCTGATTAGCTGAGCTAAAAGGCATCCAAGTGGCTTTTAGAGTTTGTGGTTATATGGAATACAGAATGTGCTTTCCATTCCAGAGCGCTCTTTAGTTTTGCTTTGCTGAAACACTATCTCATTGGTAATTATCTGTCTGTTGAAGTCTTGTTTTTTAAGCATGGTGCCGTTTTTTTTCCAGTGAGCAAATGTATCCGTTTTATCTAACCAGAACTAGTCATAATAACTATCCCTTTCTTACATATAAATTTGCTATCATTCTTTCACATGCTTGAATGTTCTCCCACCTGTCCTCAATTTAATCCACAAATGTAAACCCATAAATCTTCATGACATTTTTGGCAAAAAATCACCTATTTTCAGATGACTCCTTTAGGAAACACTGAATCCAGGTGTTTGGTTTTTGCATAAGCTGTTGCAAAATAAGAATTTCAACATAACTCTGTGCAAATAAAGGTAGAAGGAATCCCATTTGAATGATCGGAGAAGCAGGGAATAGTTTGCACTCGGACTTTATATTCACCATCCACACCTTAAGTTAAATTCAGACAGCGAACGTATAATTACAGCACCATCTGTAAAGAGGAAAGTATAGTTTAAGGCTTTAAAAAAATGATACCAGCCTTTGACCATGTGCTCTTTATTTATAACAAGTATACTCTACTTTTTTTAAATTCTCCAGCTCAACAAAAAAGAAGGGATGAAAAATGGGTCACTGATCTCAAAACAGGTTTGGAGGAAGAAAATAAAGAGAAAAGATGAAACAGTTGGCTTTTTTTTTTAAATCTACCAGCTGGTTTCCAAATTGCTTGGAAGCTCAATCACACATGGATTTGGAACAAAATGGGCATCCTGCCCCCCCCCCCATTTGCAAGTGCCAGGGGCAGGATACAGAGGCCTCTGCAACCCTTCCTGCCCCATCTGTGTCCAACCTTCAAGGTCTGCATATGTACCCAAAAAAGCCATGATGTGCCAATTATATTACTGTAGGCTCCCCAGCCAAGAATGCAGCCATATGGATTCAGGCTGTTCCAGATGTATAGGGCTGGACTTCAGGGGGTGGGCATATTGAGTAATGCAGGCAGGTGAGCATGCTTGGATGATCTAAAAGTCCCTACTGCACATGCTTACCAAGTCTGGGAAACAGACAAAAGAAGCTGAGTGGGCCTTTGATGACAGGCTCTGGAATTACCAGAGTACACATCAAGATAGCCAGCCCTTTCCTCCTCCCTTCCAGGCTAAGAAAGCAGGCTCATATAACACTGCAATTGCTACACTTGCACTGGCTTCCAATTTATATCAGGGCTCAATTAAAGAATATAGATTTTAACCTATAAAGCCCTTCAGTACCTGGGACCACATACTTGAAGGGTCGTCTCTCCTGATATATGCCCACATGTATTGCCATCTTTTCAGGAGGCCCATGTGTCTTCTAATAGGGCCACCGTCTTCTCAATAATTGCTCCTGCCTTGTGGAATGCCATGTCAAAGGAGGACCACATAGACCACCTTCTCTTTATAAAATTAGAAAGTTGTGAATGGCAACATTATCCCAGCAGGCCTTTGGTATATGACATCTGATTGATATCTGTAATTTGTCTGATTTTGAATTATTTTCTGCACTTTGACACTTTGGATGTTGGTCTTTAGATGAGGTGAACTGTGAGGTTGCTTAGATTTTTGAGACTAAGGAAAAGTCCAGTTAGTGAGTTTGACTTCTGCATAATCTTAATCTGAGTTTGTGAGTTGGATTTTTTTACTATGATATTATCTATTGTTTCTAGTTTTGTATATTCTAATTACAATTTTATTCACCATAGATATGTTTCGGCTAATTTGGCAAGCCGCTTTCTGCTGTGAAGAAGTGAGATGAAATAAATGAATGAATGAATGAATGAATGTGGATTGCATAGAGCTTGCAGGATGCCCTTAGCCTTGGAATCTCCTATTAACTGGTACATGGGCTTTCCTCATAAGATGACTATCTTCATATAATGGCTGAACCGGGCACAATGCTTTTTGTGCAAGGGTGGCATGATTCAGCACAGGGGATTCCCAATTTTTGTCTCTGGAGGATTTTGCTTTGTTTCCTAGTGTATCATTGTTGTATCTGCTCTGAATGTCTTCCCTCATGGTTGTGAACCTGTGCTTTCCCAACAGTCATCCTTCAGTGTTTTCTACCAGGGGACAGTATAATATTTAGATGTTTTACTGGTTGTTCTGTGACAATGGAGGGATCACTGGGTCCTACCAGATGCTGTTTCCAAAAGGAGGAGGAGGAGGAGGAGGAAGAAGAAGAGTTGGATTTATACCCTGCCCTTCACTTGGAGTCTCAGATCACCTTATAATTTCGTTCCCTTCCTCTCCCTACAAAAGACACCCTGTGAGGTAGGTGGGACTGAGAGAGTTCCGAGAGAACTGCTTTTGAGAGAACAGCTCTGAAAGAACTTGTGACTGACCCAAGGTCACACAGCTGGTTGCATGTGGAGGAGTGGGGAACAGCGTTGCCAGGACCCCCTCGCCAATCCAGTGGGGGGGGATTTGGGGGACATTCCTGGGGTGGGCAGCTAACTATGAGGGAAGGTTTACCAGAAGATGTCTGAGGGCTCAAGAGGCTGAGCTGTTGAGTGCATGTACGTGTCAAACCAGGTTTTGAATGCCATGCAGTACATATTTATAGAAGGAACTGAGTTGCTTTGAACTACTAAAAGATGGAACTATGAACACATGAAGCTAGATTATACTGAGTCAGCCCATTGTTTAATCTGACTCATTGTAACTCATTGTAGTATGTTCCAGCTGGAGTGGCTTTCCAGGGTCTCAGTCTCCTCTCTCAGGTCCCCTTCACTGAAGATGCCAAGGGTTGAACAAGGGAACTTCTTCATTCGAAACAGGTTATTGGGTCATGGACTTGGTGTTATGGTGGCTTCCAGAAGTGCAGCCACTGATGGACAGTGTAGGCTAACATTCAAGAGGCTGAATTACATGTACATTATTCTGCCAGTTTGGCAGTAGTGCATTTACTGGACTACAGGTGCGGGTGTGGTTCACACATGGCCAAGTGAGCAATGCTAAGCAGATCTACTCAGAATCATACTTGGTTCTATTTAATGGGGTTTACTCCTAAGAAAATGTTCTTTATTATTGCACTGCAAATCTCACAGTCATCTCCTGAGCAGCCTATGTGGAAATCAGAGTGCTCTGCATATCAAATATTACAATAGTTCTTTCTTTCTTTCTTTCTTTCTTTCTTTCTTTCTTTCTTTCTTTCTTTCTTTCTTTCTTTCTTTCTTTCTTTCTTTCTTTCTTTCTTTCTTTCTTTCTTTCTTTTTCAGAAACCACTGGGGTTTGGTTCTCAAATAGTCCCACAGAGGCTTGTACTGTGGTTACTTCTTTAGCATCATCCAAGGCAATTTAAAATCTTAATTTCTCACAAATGAACCTATTCAAATAGAATTTCTGGTGGCAAGAATGCCTGCTGATTGTCCTAATCTCCTGACTATGTGAAAAAACCCTCCTTTTGCTCCTTCCTCACAGTATAAGAGACTTCATTGTGTGTTTCACACAGCGTGCACAAATGAACCAACCCCCTGCTTGCAAACAGGAGGAAAAGTTTTATTCTTAACTATTCAGTAAATGTTGGCATCTTCCCTTTAAACAAACAGGCTTCCCCAGGGCTGAGAGTGATAGGGATTTTGAGTTGCCAGAAATAGACTCATATTCTACTGAAAGGGGAAAATAGCTTTACTGTTTAGCAGTAACACATTGACAGTTCACTGCAACAGCTCAGAATGGTGCAGAGATTAAACAGCTTTTTATTGATAAAACATTTATGAAGACTTATTCTTTGCTATGAGCTCATACCAAGGAGATACTCTCTCTCTCTCTCTCTCTTAAAGCACAGTTTTTGTTACTGGGAAACAAGAAGCACATTCCCTACCTACAAAATAAAATGTTTGCATCTCCCCCCAAGCACAGAGCCTTGGATCCCATGGAGGATTTCTGCTGACAGAAGGGATTTCTGTCTGTGGAGCATGACTTCCTTGCCTCCCCCTCCCACTGCAGCCCAAAATGACCCCCCCTGCCAGTACTGTTCCTTGGGACTCCTAGGATCAGCATGAGGAAGGGGTCACAGGTCTGCAGTGTGGACGGGAAACAGGGGAAATCACCCCTGCCCAGTCTGCTGAAATACTTAATGGATTCCAGTCCTTCATATGAGGCAGCTTATTTGTTTTCTATGAAAAGAGACACAAAGATCCTTGTGAACGTGATGGAGATGCAAAAGATCCTCCTGGGTATGATGGAGAATCTCAGAGACTGGAATGACAAAGCCCTTGGGCATATGGGTCCCTTTAAATCTTTGTCACTGCTGGAGACTGTAACCATTGCAGTATTTCACTTTATATACAATTGAGTATAGAGTCAGTGTTGTGTGATGGTTAGCATGTCGGACTAGGATACAGGAGATCCAGCTCGGAATCCCTACTCTGCCATGGAAGCTTGCTGGGTGACCTTGCGCCAGTCATACAAACTCAGCTGAATGTACCTCACAGGGATGTTGTAAGGGCAAAATGGAGGAGAATGATGTAAGCTACTTAAGAATGTAAGAACATAAGAGAAGCCAATGTTGGATCAGGCCAATGGCCCATCCAGTCCAACAGTCTGTCATACAGTGGACAAAAAATAGGAGGTACCGTCAGGAGGTCCACCAGGTCCCCATTGGAGGGAAAGGTAGGATCTAAATGAAATGAATGAATGTATAGTCCATTAGTGTCTCACTTAATATACAATGCCACTGTATGGCCATGCTGGGGCCACAGGTGGTTGCTAGGGTGGCCAACCTCCAGGTGGAATGTAGAATTTCAACTGACTTCCAGACTACAGAGATTAGTTCCCCTGGAGAAAATGGCTGCTGTGGAAGGTGGACTTTGTGCATTATATCTCACTGAGGTCCCTGTCCTCCCCAAACCTCACCCTCCTCAGGCTCCACACACCCTAGTCACCCAGTTGGCAACCCTAGTAATAGCACCCAAATCTGAAAGGTACATTTTCCAGCTCAGGTGGTCCAGGTTCTGTGGATGGAGAACTTGGAACCTTGAAGTGCAGAGATGTGAAGATATAAAGCAAGGGCAGAGTTACAGGTTCCCAGAGTCTATACTAGACCTGGCCAGTCCAAAGGTCTCATATTGCCTATTATGGACTGATGTTGCATAAAGCTATTCTTTCTGTACCCAAAGAAGATTTTAAAGCCTAATCAAACACAGTCTGTGGCAGATCACTTAGGATGGATTCCATAAATCCCAGCCTGCAGCTATGAGGTTTTGGTACCTTTCCTGATGCTGAGCCAAAGAGAAGTCTCCCCTAAGTTGCTCTTGCAAGCAGTGTTGTCTTAGCCAAACACCTGTAATTAGTAGGTCTATTACTACTCTAATTGCTTTGTTGACAGCAGAACACTTAGATTGGGCAACTTTTTAATGTGCATATTAAATCAGATTTTTTTTTGGGCCATCCATTTTCATATGAAGCATTTAAAAAAAAACCCTATTATCTTGTTAGTCATAAGAAAAGAAAAAAAAACATTGACTTTTATAATAAGGAATAGGAATAACAAAAAAAAGAGAGATAGAAACTCAAAATTTCCTATGTGAAACTCCCCCCAGCCATAATTTATAACAACTTCTCTGTGTGACTCACAGTTTTTGAGTGTTTGGGTTAGGATCCCTGACTTGTGAGGATTCTTCACATGCCACTCACATTGTTTCAAAAATACACTTATCTTGAAGTCATTTAAAAACGCTAATTAATATTGATATTTGTAAAAATGGATGCACATAATGAAGAATTATATGAATGTAACTAGCTGTTCCCATTCCAAAAGAAAATTAGTAACGTAATAAACTTTATGCCTTTATGTAGTCCAATAAAATGGATGTAAAAAGTAATTCTCCTCTAAAGTGCATCTGCTGCATTAGTGCCAAAGAAAGCACAATTCATGTCTGTTTTATTGGTGTCCCTGGGCCTGTGGAGTCATTTATGCCTAAGTAAAGAAGTGAATGTCTGCCAACATTGTAAGTAAGTGGAAAATTCTCACTCAGTAGCATTTAACCTCTGCTATTTCACACTCTCTCTCAACTCGCTGGGAAGATCAGACCCTTGTGACAGTAGAGGAAGACAGGAGAGTTTAGAAGACCCTGAAACATAGTTGAAATTTCATGTACAGGTTCTTAACTTTAGTGCAAAATTCTGAACAGACTTCCAACATGAATAACTTATTCTTGTATGCAGAAAGATGATGGTAAGGAACAATAAATGAACATAACCTCTTCATTACATTCAAAGTGCGCCACATGCTTTTTTATATTATATATACTTATAACAACCCTGCAAGGTTGGTCAATAAGCATGATGTCCACATTGAGACTGGGAAGAGGCTGTGACTTGGGGAGATTGGCTTGCCTCAGGCCACCCACTGAGTTCACTGCGAACTTGAAATTCCAGCCATGGATTTTTAGTTATTTCTTTATTTCTGCCAAAGCATTCAAGGGGTTCTTCTGTTTAAAATAATGGCTGAGGTTTGATGAAAAAGTGAATGGGAGGGAAGAATTATAATCAAAATCAAGGAATCAGCTCCTTTATGATACATGGCTTAATTGGACTATAAAAGACAGTTCAGGGAAATATTATTTCACTACATTTTTTATTGAACCCTTCCACCAAAGAGCTTTGGATGGTCCTCCACTTTACCCTCATAAAAACCCTGTGAGGTAGGTTAGGCATACAGAGTATTCTGACAATCATCCCCCAAAGTCCTGTCTTTCTTCTAGGGCTTTGGACCAACCTTTGTGATTTTGGCCTAGTGCAAATTAGGGTTGCCAGCCTCCAGGTGGGGGGGCTGGAGATCTCTTGGAATTGCAACTGATATGCAGATATGCAAATCATGTATGTATATATGTATGTATGTATGTATTTAACTTCTGGGAAAAATGGCTGCTTTGGAAGATGGACTGCATGGCATTATAGTCTATCAAGGTCAGTCCCCTCCCTAAACCTCACTCTCCCAGACTCCACCCTCAAATCTTCAAGTATTTCCAAACTCAGAGTCGGCAACCTTAATACAAATCCAAGTATTTGTCAGCCATTTGGGGCCATAGAACTCCACTAGATGGGCATTCACGAGCAAGCCTAATTTTTTAAGGGAGAAAAAAACAAAACCTTTCTTTCCTCAGACAGGAAATGTGAAGTTCTGGATAAGAACATCTGTTTAACCAGAGTTTTAGGTAGGATTTGGAGTCAGCTTACAGAAGAAAGCTTGTTTTACTGAGATAAATAAGCATCCTGTTATGGGCTTGAAATACCAAATTTGCTTGTGCAGGTTCTGGGGACTGGAGACTGTGCCTCAAAAGAGCAACCTCAAACCTTTAGGAGGATTCTGTTGGTTGTGGTAACAGGTTCCAGTGAAACCACATACACTTAGGTAAACTGTCTGGGAAAAGGGAAACCAAGTAATCTCTCAGTGTTTAGTTGTGTTGTCTATGGTTTAGTTACAGAGTATTCACTTTCATTGGGAAAGTTTGCAACCTCTGAGGGTTGAAAAGTCCAAGTAAGAGACCTGAGGGGCATTCAGTTTATATGCTACCCAAGTTTTAATCTAAGCTTGTATTGCCCATTTACTTGATTGTGGGTGGATGGGGTTTAAAAGAGACAAAAGGAGGCTAGTGAGTGGGTTTGACATTTTAGAAAAGGGCTCACATACATGCACCTGATGTTTATCAATATAGTATAATAATAAACATAATCCTTAACCTCAGTGTGCTTACACTGAGTTACACTATCTCTTTTCTCTTTCCCATATCTGCCATAGTATGACTTCCCCCAATATCACCCAACAAGCTTCATGACAGAGTGGGGCTTTAAACCTGGGTCCCCCCCTGATCTTAGTCCAGCACTTCACCCACTACCCTAAGCTGCATCTTAATAGCAGTTGATCTCTGTCAAGTCAGCGAAAGGGGGCCTCACTGTCTCACCTCCCTCTGACTCACATCTGTTAGCCATTGCTCTAGCACAACATCAGTGGAGCAGCAGAGCATAGGGTCTGGTACTGAACATGGGTTGCCAGCGTAGCCCTGGGACCCCCCTGGAGACACAAAGGGTGTGATTTTCAATGAACAGTTTCCCCATAAACTTTTGGGTAAATAGTAGAGTGTCACACCAATGTGATGACATCACTTCCAGTGTGCACCAGAAGTGACACCATGGGGTTGGAACATTGTTGAATCCCCCCCACATTTGGCTCCTGCTACTCCACCAAGCAGCAGTAGGAACAGCAGAGCCCAGGGCAGGAGATCTCTTGCTAAAGCAGGAAAACTGGTGACCCTGTGCTGACCTCTCTGTAGAGGTCCAGCCTAGAAGACGAGAAAATCCAAACAATACAGAGATGCAAAACAAAGAATACAAAGAGAGAGAGAGAGAGAGAGAGCTGTGAACAGCCCATTGCATCACACCCTAAAGGTTGTTGGAACTGGCACCAAGTTATCTCTGCAAATCATTTTACTAAGATCTTTTCAGGGATGTTGGAATGCAGAATAGTTCTATGGGCCTGATTCATTTGCTTTGCAACAGGCACAAGTCTCTGCTTGCTATCCAGAACATAATATCAATGGCTACCCATCACGTTTCCCTCCCCCCATGCACATGTGACACTTTAATAAAGTGTTCAAAGGATAAATTGTTTACTTTTGGTGTTGCTTTGATGTGAGTAACTGGCTCTGTAAATGTTTCAGTATATCTGGGGGAGATACACACACATTGCTCTGTGACTGCTAGTGATGGATTTATCTATTTTAAAAATATTTATAACCTGCTTTTCTACAATGTCTAAAGAGCCTTACAAAATATAAATATACTCAGTTATAACATAGTTAAAACATATAAACAAATGCATCTCGCGTTAACACTGCAACTCCTGCAATATATATCACCAGTGTCTGCCAGTCAAAGACATTTATTTGTTACTTCTGCCATTACAGGAAAGTGGGGTTGAACTGTGGTCACATGTTGGAGTGTTCTTAAGATTGGTTCATCTTATCAAAAACTCCACCAACATTCCCAACACTGCAACTTACCCACCATCATTAAAATCTGGCACTGTAAAAAAGACTCCTTGTGTGAAAAGGACCTCTGTCTCAGCTCCAAGTCTTCAACATGATTAAAAAAGAAGAATCTGAAATCCCCACTTGATGGGAGTGTTGTCAGAAGAAATAAATGTGCTTATGTGAGTGGCTCTGATACTCTGGTGCTGTAGCTGCGGGACAGCATGTAAGTTCCTTGATTTGTTGACAGAATAAGACCAACACCCTTGGCTCTGAGAAACCTCATTCTCCCTGGGCAATTTTTTTTTTTGCTGGGTAATACATTAGTACTACCTATCCTGAATTGGTTTTCCTGCTTTGCTTGGCTAGGCTAATACCTGTACTTGAACACGAAAAAGTTCTTTTATGGGAATACTCTAACTGCACCCTCTCCTGGTAGGCAAGGATCTTGCTACTACCATCACTAATGTTTCAATAATATCATGGATTAATCACCACAATGCAGTCTACATAGTACTACTACCCTTGAAAACAGTTGGATAATGCTGAATCTAAAAGAGATTCAGATAGTTGGCACAAAGCCTCCAGGTTCCTGAAGTTGGGATTGCTTCCATACTGCTGATACTGTGCATAAGATTTATTTTACTTTACTTTAATGGTTCTGCTCACTTAGCCTACAGACCTTGAGCAGTGTTGCACTAGATATGACAAAAAAACAATTTAAATAACCAACCAGTTACCACTCCTGAGATCCTTTAAATTTAATAATGTGAACAAAAAATTGGCTTCACCCAGTGTAACTCTTAAATCCACACCTGCCAAGAGTTTCTTAACCTTATCTGATGTTAACAGCCTCTCATTATCACAGAAAAGAGGAGTAATTCACAAATCTCTAATACAGCAAAAGTTATCACGTTCCAAAAAGCAATGATCCAAAGTTTCTGTCTGTGCTTAGTCCAGAAGCAGTCACAAAGTCTATTGCAAAGTCTACTGACCCTGCATTACATAAGAAGTGATAGAGTTTAATCTTGCAAGCATAAATGTTCTCCTGTATGGAGGAACAGTTAAAAAATCTAAATATAGTAAGGGCATCTTTGAGTACGACAATCCCAAGTACAAAAGTGGGCGTACCCTATGGGCTCTCTTCATAGTACTGATATAGTCCAAGATATACAGATGTTTATTCACTGCAAAGTATGCTGCTGATCTTCCCAATATCTCCAGCTAACTACTGCTAAAACTCAGGAGCTGGAGACTACTTTACTCCATGGGGTAGCATAGGAGTTAGATTTTAATAAATAGAGAGACCCATTACAATTTCAGCCGAAGCCCTTACCCATGTCCATGTTTCCACAGATTGAAAGAATAATTCCACCCTTAAAGAGACATTAGCCACACAACTTGCAATTCCTGTGATATTCTACAAAAAATAATGACAAAAGGAAATCTAGTCTCTCTCTACAGGCCTCGGAACTCTACAGGAGATCCGGAGAGAAGCTGACCATTTACTTTAGCATCAAAAACTGAAATAATGGCAGGGAAAAAACTGGCTAATATATTTTACAGCCTTGGCAATATAAATCAGCTTCCCATTAGCATGAAACACAAGTTCAAAATAAACCATCTCTCAAAAGAGAGTTTCATCATTTAGGAACTCAAATACAAACCAATATTATTTTTGAAGCAGCACAATACAGGTATGCCACAGAAATGCCATGGCCACTTCTGTTAGGTGGCAGTGTAATCTTACAGACTAGAATGTGTTATCTGCATTCACTTTATGGAAGCAAGACAGCAAGGCTATGTGCCACAGAAGAAAAAGGGTTGGGTTAGCCCAATTTAATCCAAGTGTTAAAAAAAACCCAAGGGACCCTCAGCAGTGGAACTCAATGCAAGCTATTGGCCTGGTTCTGGACATTACAGCCCTACAGAAAGGCCATTGTTAGTCCTATCTCTGTCATACTGCCAAATAAAGGCACATTCCAGGACAATACAGAGCTATTTTGATCAACAGGGTAGGGGACTAGAGTTTCCAAGCAGTGCCTAGTAACCACCAAGAGGGTTGTGGTGGGGCACAGCATTGCAGGATAATTTTTTTTTAATGCAGTCTCATGTACCTATCAGAAGTTCATACAGGAAGTGACAAAGTGTAGTTTTAGGAATCACTGGAAACTCTGGTAAAACCATAGAGTTTCTTGCAATCCCTAGAGCTATCCTTTGTTACTTCCTATATGAACTTCCAGTAAGTACATGAAGCTGATTCTATTCTTCCTTTTTCTCCCACTACTGCTCTGAGTGGCAGCCAGCAATGGGACCTTGGGGCTGGGAATCCTCCGCCCCCACTGGGGGGTTGGCAGTCCTATTGGAATGGTCTACTTTTTCATATTGATTCAACAGGTGTTAGTCACTGTGAGGGTAAATCCATAACACCAAAGTTTCATATGAAGAATGTGGGTAAAGTGGATCCATGCAGAGTTTGACTTGTGGTGAGTTCTGATTTCTAACAACCCATATTTACCAAGCCACTACTTAACACACATTGCTATGGCACGATAAATATTCACAGATTTGCAACATGAGTACAGGGTAAAAAAATCAAATTATGATCATTTCAGCACATGGTAGCCTCTGCATAGATCCTTTAAATGTGCTAATTTTGTCATTTGAACTTCTTCTGAGAGAAGTGCTCAAGAACCTGTGAAGACTCCAGAGGTAGATGGCAAAGATTAGTTTTCTACATGTTTGCTATCCGTACTGTGGAATTTGGTAGGCCTTTATAGTATTTCACAGCTGCCGAAACTCTTTAACTAGACTCTTCATAACTAAAATCTGTTCTTTACAACTGGAAAATCTGCACGCCAAGCTCAACAACTTTGTCCTGAATGCCCTCAACACTCGAAATTCTAGCTTCTCTCAAGCCACAACCTAAATTCTTCATCATTGATGTGTTCTTCTGACCAAAGGAAGAACTGGTGGGAGCAAGCCAAGAGCAGTTTGTGCCCATTCTCCATTTTTATTGCAAACTAATCCAGCCCAACTAAATTCAAATTCAGCATCCTGGTGTAAATCTAAAGCTACCTTGCTGAAATTTATTAAATGAATGCAAATTATACATAAAACATATTTGACCCTTTTACTATTATTTGTTCTTTCCCTCCTTGAATACCCTCGTAGATTCAGAGCGCACTGAAAAAAGCAAACTTGAATATCTATCTGGTCCAATGCAGTCTGAGAATTAGGGCCCCCACCAGCACTTTATGGAATGTTTTCCTCATTCAGACTGTATAAATAAATATCACAAAATGCTTTTGGGGCTCTGCCTTCTCTGTTATTGAGACCAAAAGCATTCATGCTTCCAAAGAGACTTGCTTTACATTCACAGAGCTTTTCGGATTGGCAAGCAGCCACTGGACAACTTATTGAAAATCATCTCAAAATATTCTATACCCCATGGAAATCCAATTTATGGGGAGTAAAAGGGAGAGCATGGTCAATGGAAATGTGACAACAGGGATAACTGTCATGTGAAAAACATCAACAAAGAAAAACTTCCCAACAAAAACAGAGATATACTCTCCTAAATGTTCCAAAGATAATTTACTAATATTTTGTAAATCATAACTTAATTTTCCTCACAGAGTTATTCTAGAAAAGTTACATTGCCTGTTTTAATAAGCTAAGAAATATCTACCAGCTATATGCAAAGGACTAGCAATGAGATAAAATACAAGGTTAAGATTTGCCTTACTGATTCAATCTGATTGTGGAGACCTAGTTCAGAGACTCTGAGGGGGCTGAGGCTAGATGCTCATTGGAGACCTGCCTTTCTTCTCATCACATTCTATGTCAATCTCATTTTTTCTTGGTTGTAAAAATAGATATGTATATCATGTATCTCATTTAAAACTTGGTCCCAAAGTGCAGATAAAAAAGCATTCCAAAAAAGTATTAAAAAGCTGTAAAAAGGGAAAAGGCTCCTTTTAAACAGTGCAAAGTCTGCCCCAATGAAATGAGAAGAAGAGAGCACAGGGTACGATAGAAGAAGTGTAAGTTAATTATTAGGCATGCAGAAAGAGAAATTGAGGAATGGACTGCTAAAAGCATCAAGACAAACAATAATGATTTTAAAAACTATATTCAGAGCAGGATACTAGCCAGGCAAGTTGCTGGGATTTTGGATGACCAAGGAAGAAAAAGCCTGCTAAAGGAAGACTGGGAGATGCAACGGCCCACTGAAAACAATTGATCATGGACAAAAGGAAGTTTTAGTGTATGAGAGAATGCTCTCTGCAGCAGAGACTATCCAGTACACATTGAACTAACTCATAGGATCAAAGCCTATATGTATGAAAAATCCAAAGACAAATTATTTGCTTTATAAATGCAGCAGTCCTTCAGCAAATGAGATCCTTCTATTTTAATGATCTGTGTACCCCAAGTTAGTGAGCTTCTAAACTAAGCTGTAGATCCAGAGGAGTTAGCTGTGTTAGTCTGTTGCTGCAAAATAGTAAAAAGCCCAGTAGCACCTTTAAGTCTAACAAACTTTATTGTAGCATAAGCTTTAGAGAAACACAGTTCTGATGAAGAGAGCTGTGCTTCTCGAAAGCTTATGCTACAATAAAGTTTGTTAGTCTTAAAGGTGCTAGTGGGCTTTTTACTATTTTTTAAAACTAAGCTAGGATTTCTTGCTGCTATTGACTAGGGCAATGGCTCTGTTGCCCCACTTTCTAGCCAGGACATCAGCCAAGCTACTGGTCTGTCTGGGAGTGCTGGAGAGAGAAAGAGGAAATAGTCTATTATAGTGCTTAAAACTGCAAACAGAATAACACGATACAGCTTATCAGTATTGAGGAGATGCCCTCTGTGTGCGAGCCCAAGTGCAACTTCACCCAGTCCCATCCTTTTTAAAAAAGGCCTTAGCTGACCCATGTTTAACAGGCCGGCTATCAATCCCTCCCCTTCTCTCAATGCATCCTTTATTTTAGAACATCATTTAGAAGATACTATCTATCCCTTACTGAAATACTATCTTCCAAGGGTTACATGCTACATTCTACTTCAAACGTTGTTTTCACTTTTAGTACCCCTCACTTCCTGTTTCTCAGGAGATAGGAAACCATCACTGCATGCACATAAAGTACTAGAAACCTATGTATGATCTGCCCTATGGACACATTCCCCCCCCCCCCCCCATGGAGGCCTATCTCACAGAACTATTGACAGGATTACAGGATAACGTATGTGAAGCAATTTGTTCAATGCTAGGTAAGATCTCAGTGATATAATGTGAAACAGTTTGAGGGTTTTTTTGTGCATTATTTCTACAACCCTTTCTCTTCCAGGTACAGAGGTGAAGAAGAAGAATGCTGAAGTCATGGCTGCTCTAGCTGTCATTGGCTCAGTTGTTTAGGTGTCATCACCTGTATTGCTCTGATATCACTGAAGGTCTAGCCAGATTGCTGAGCGCTTAGCAGAAATCTGAATTCTAAGATTCATGACCATTCAGTGAGCCACCTCATCTATGGCAGTTTGCCAGCAGCATGTGAATGACAACACACAGATGTGGATTGACTAAACAGTCTAGGAGCCTTTCATCCAAAAGCACTCTAGCTGCTTATAAAATAGGATTATCATTATTTTTATCCCCAAATATAGAAGAAATATGTCAGTGCAGATCAATGTATAAGTGAGGTTGGGTTGTTGTTCTTCCATTTGTTCAGGGTTAGGCAGCTGATTTGCTTCCAAGAGTAACTTGGTCTCAGCCTGACATCACAGCAAATAACATTAGAAGAAGTTAAATGAGTGCAGAGATCAAAGATCCAGGAATAAATGTTTAGGGTTGGCACGTGAACTGGCTGACATTCAGGAAGATGCTAGGTCCATCAAGAGAATTATAGCTCTCAGGTGTAAGAGAACTAAGTTAAGGGGGTAATGAATTATTGTGACTACTATCCACTAATATGTATGTGTGGAGATCCAGGAGGTTTGTGTATGCCTTGTACCCAACCCCACCTCTGTGGTTCCAGCTGAGTCCCCAAGGCCTCAGATGCTGAGAGGGAAGGGGGTTACCTCCACCGTATTCCTCCTTCTCTTTTCCCATGTATGTCCTCCACAGCCTGGAGAGAACCTGGAGGCTCCTCCTAGCCTGCCATTTCACCATCCAAGTTTAATTGTGTGCAAGCCCAACAGCCCACCTTTAGCTCCTTCATCTGTCTCTTTATTGCCTAATGGCCTGGATGGTCTGGCCTAGCCACAGTTGCTGGCAATAGCCCCTCACAGAGGCCACTCAGTGAGATGGTGGTACTGTACTTCAACCAGTTGGTTGGTGGTGGCTTGTAAGAAGCCAGGGTAGCTGTAGGGGCAGTCAGCAACTTAAAGGTTGGAGATGGTGGCATGTTTGCCCAGTGTAGCCAGGGTGAGCTTGGGGGCCACACAGAGACCAGGAGAAGCTCCAATCTTGGACAGTATGCTTAGGCCAGTTAACATGCTCAAAGATTGCACAAGGCCAGCCTTATGCTGTCCACATGATCATGTATCTTTAGGCCAGTTCATATGGTCTACCACTGAGTATATGATCAGAAATTATTTTATACTAGCTTAAGCTGTGTTCTCAATGAACATATCCTCTAAGCAGGCATTGCAATATAGCAGACTGCCAACATTTGCATAGTGGCATGTTGAAAAGCAGTCTGTGCTTACGATAAATAGTTCCCACAATTCATATTTCTGTTTGAGTTATAGCTGCTAATTCTTGGGAGGCAGAAATCTGGGACCCAGGGCACAGCTGGGTGTGGGAGGCCATCTACCTACCCAGGTCAAGCCAGTGGTGTCCAAGAGTGGAGCTGAATGACATCAAAAGGCAGAATCTATGAGCCCAAGGATATAATTGGGGGGTCAAGGGGAAAGGGAAAAGGGTCAAAGGGAAGAGCCAGCAGAAAATACTAATTAGTTGAAGTTGTATCACTCTGTTCAGGGGTAGACTAGCCATTTAACTTACAGAAAATTTTTCCAGTGTGCTGCTACCCTAGATGGCCACTGGTGGCAAAGAGTAAGTTGAACCAAGCCCCATCAACTCTACAGTGCCTCAGGGCGCACTTGGCTCAGACTCTTCGGTGGTGATGATGATTAGTGCCAGTTCACCAACTGCCTTTTCCTGGACTGCTACTAGTTTCTGGGAGGAAGCTATGGGTGAGCCCAGGGCTATTTTGGGGCAGGAACGGAGTTCCGGCTGGCTCCTGAGTTGGCCACAACCAGCAGGAACTCATTAGCATAATAGGCCACAGCCAACAGAAGAAACTCATTAGGATTGGCTACATTAGAGGTATGTGGCCTAACATGCAAATTCACTCCTGCTACAAAAAATCCCTGGGTTTTGACAACAAACAAGGTAAACAGAATAAGAAGCAAAAGGTGGGTGTGGCTGGATGACCACTCTTCTGGCAACATGGGGGTGTGGCCTAATATGCTAATAAGCTGTGCTGTCAGTGGTGTGGCCTAATATGCTAACAAGTTCCTGCTGGGCTTTTTCTACAAAAAAAGCCCTGGGTGAGCCAATGCCCTTTGTTGAAGCCACTGTGCAGACTGGCCCAGAGCCGGGTTGTAGCACAGCAAAGATGACACAGCTAGGCTTGCTCAAGGGCATTTTAACATTGCGGTCCAACTCTACCTTGCTTTCTGGGTCTCGCCATTCTCTCTTTCTTTCTGGCTGAGAAGGAATCAGGAGGAAAAGTGGACCAGAAAAGGCAACCAAAGACAGTTCAAAACGAGCCTGCCCCCATCATATTTAAAAGCCTGTAACTGACAACCAGACAGAAGAGGCAGGGGAACCAGTCATACCAGTAGAACACTAGCCAAATTTATTAAGGCCAATTTGAGTTAAAGGGAATAAACTGACCATATATAGAACAGTTGTGTGACGGCCCCTTTATCTTTGATGAACAGATATTAGAACGAGCTCTAGTCCAACATATATTGATACCCTTAACTCTGTCAAGGGTTTCTCTGAGCCTATGCTTAAAAGCCCAGATAACAGTTACAGTGCCTACAGTATTTAGGCAAATCTTGCTGAAGAACTCCTGAAAAGAACAATTGATTTTGAGAATCGCACCAAACTAACAGAAGGCATCAAAGAAATGCAAAGTAATGCAAATAAAGCATATGGAATATGTCTCTTGGCCACTGGATGTCACTGATGACCTCAGAAATACAACAGGGAATGGATTCTGTTTATAAGCTGTGTACAGGTGAAAATAAGCATTTGAGAGTTTATTTACCAGTTTATCATTTAGATATCTCTGGGCGGCTTGAGGGTGGCTTCAGGAAGTGAAATGGTTACTTTCATCATTAGTTGTTCACAATGCAAATGAAATGTCAGTTACTCATGTTACCTTATGTAACTTGTCTTCATGTTCTGCATCAGTCTGAGGGAGAGGTGGCTAGCCATAATAAAACTCAACCCTGAATTTCATTAGGACTAGTTGGCTATTAAAATGTTGTTCCTAGAAGCTGATTAGCATTAGGACACTGTTACTATTGTGGTGGTGGTGACGACGATGACGAACAAAGTACCACCAGTGTGTGTGACTCTTGTTTACAAAGTTGCAAACAAGAAGGCAGGTTCCTTACCTGAGGACATGTGATTCAACCCATAGGAAGACAACACAGGGAGAGAAGGAAACTGAGAGATGAGGATAATGGGAAGAATATATATTTAGTCCATGAATTTAGAGCCTAACTAGAAGTGTTACTTAATCATTGGCCTGATCTACATTTATAGGTGCAAAGCACTGAATTAATATCGTTGTTAATTTCAGCTGCTAAAACATAAATTGCCCTATGTTGGAACCAAATGAAAATACCTACAGTGAGTCAATGGACAGCGAAATGTTGGGATGTGGCACTCTCTGATAAATTAGCTACCCAAATATCTGTTTTTCAAGTTTCAAGCAAGCCAAATAACTTTATGGAAAGATGGTTCCCATTTTTTGAATGTGTTACTGTTAAGTCAAATATCTTGTACAAAGTACTTAACAAATATTTAGAGTTTACCTTGTATTGAAAATTGTATCAATATTGGACTGTGTATTATTGTAAGCTGTGATTTATATACGTGGTTTGTATAGTTGTTAAATTAAGTTTTAATTTGCTTTTGTTATTTGATGTTTATAAAAAAAGAAAAATTATTATTTGGAACTGCATGAATTCATCATGAGGACTTGCAGCTATAAAGTAGCAACGTTCCCAGTCCCAGTGGCAACTCATGGCCAAATGTGCAGCAGGCCTTCAGTCAGCTCAGGACAGCTGCATGGGAGAAGTATAGCTTCAGAAGGCAGCTGCACTGGCCTGCAGTAGAACAGCTAGATCAGAGGCCAGCAGCACCTTAGAGACCAACAAGATTTTCAGGGGATAAGTTTTCAAGAGTCAACGCTCCCTTCGCCAGATACCCTGCCTTCTCTCTGTGCTGTTTTTGGCAGCTGAAACAACCCAGGGGAAATGGGGAAGGGCATTATTTTCTGGGACGGAAGCTAGCACATGCAAGCATTCAGTGTAAATGCTGGTTCCCAGTGGAGCAAATTGCCCTCACCTTTAGGATCCTCAGGCTTTTTCAGCTGCTGAAAACAGCACAGGGGAGAAAGCAGGTGTTCCTCCTTCTCCTATGCAGTGGTATGAGTCCAAATCAGGTCTTCATGCACATTTACTCATGAGGGGCTGTGGCTCAGTGGAAGAGCCTCTGCTTTGCATGTAAAAGTTCCCAGGTTCAATCCCCAGCACCTCCAATTATAGGTCCCACTGCTGGACCTTCTGAGGGCACCTGGTGTTTCTGGCCACTGTGTGACAGAGAGTTGGACTGGATGGGCCACTGGCCTGATCCAACATTGGCTTCTCTTATGTTCTTATGTAGGTCCAGGCAGGAGGTGACGTGAAAGACCTCAGCCTGATACCCTGGAGAGCCGCTGCCAGTCTGAGTAGACAATACTGACTTTGATGGACTGATGGTCTGATTCAGTATAAGGCAGCTTCATGTGAGTTGCCACCAGGAACTAGTGGCTACAGTATAGCAGCAAGTCCCTGTGGAGAACTAGTGTAGTTTGTCACACTGAGCTGGGCTCTTAGTTTCAGGAGGGAGTTAAGTTTAAGTAATGAAGTCAAAGCTTTCACAGAACATGCTGGAATAGAGAAGGGATCTTACAGATGAGGGGCAGCATCATAGGAATTCTGGGAGTAACATAAAAACCAAACTTTAATATGGTTTGTTGTGTTTCTATGACATTTCAATAATGGCCTAAAGCCATCTTCTGTACAGAAGATGCATGACTGCTAGTCAGTGAGATGCATAAAGAAATGTAAATGTAAATCAAGTGACTGGCACCAGAAGGACTAATGTAATGAGCTGAAGTAATAAGGTTGATCTTTCCTATGTGCATGCCTGGTGTGATGTAGATCTTTTCTGATGCATGACCTGACTAAGAGCTGGATCTTGTTTTTGCAGGAACTCTGAAACAAAAATCTGTCACCCAGGGCGACATCTGACCATACTCTTTGAGCTAGGATTCTGTGTTTCCAGGGTTTGTATAAGCGTGCTGGGCATGTGCACTTTGTAGGAACATTCAGACACTTCTGTTTATACACATCTTTCCCCTCCTATGTGACCAGTTTGCACGTAAGCATTCACAAAATGCTGCATATGTGAAATCGGATATGTTTGTATTTATTTCTCTATCAAGATTCCTTTTGTGTGGTGTTTTACCAAATGACAGTAGCAAATCAATAAAACACTACACAAAAGAGTCTTGATGGAATTATATGATCTGAAGGATTTTTTGCAGTGTTTTAGCAATGTGCATGACAGCGTCAAAAACCCAGAAAGGGAAAAGATAGGAATGAACCAAAAGAGCTGATAGCTACTGAAAACTGTGCATAAATCAATAAGAAATGATTTTAGAAGTTATCCTAGTTAAGATGGGATTAAGAATTAATGGAATGCAGGACAGAGAAATTTTAGAAAAATAAAGGAACCATCATCCCTAATTCTTAGTGGTCTTTCACTCAGCAATAATTCCCTGTCATTTTCCTCTTCCTGCCATGGCTGCCAAGTCAGCACAGTGGCAATGGGGCTTCCTGATGGTGGATTTCCCTGCACTTTCTCTGCCCAATTTCTCCTCAGCCACTACCCCCCCAGCACCAGGGGTCATTTTTTTTTAAAAAAGCAATAACTAGATCGCTATAGCTTTGTAACATTAATTTATAATGATCTATCTATTAAATTCTTTGAATTCTCAGCTTTCATTTTTTAAAGTAAATCTCTAGTCCATGCCATTGAAGAGATAAAAGGGAAAAAACATATCTTGGCAATGAAAAGGGCTAGAGACTTATTTTAAAAAATGAAAGCTGGGAATTCAGAGGAACTAAATTCTAATGCTACTGCCACTTTTTAAAGAAAGCCCCCCCCCCCCTGTGACACAGGGTGGTGGTGGCTATGGGGGAATGTGGCAGGGAAAACGACACCAAAGTAGATGGCATTTTTTTGAAACACAGCATACCTTCCACTCAGAAAGTAAATGCAGGTTTTGCTCACATGCACAATTAGCCCTGACATAGGTGCGAATGCCGGGTGGACTTTCCCGTGTCTGATCACTCTAGCACGCTCTCATGGCATCAGGATGGTCTGATCAGGCCATCCTGACTCCGTGTCATTGTTTTTTTGCCCTTCTCAATATGTGCATCATTACACACTCCATAGGGAGCCCTCAGGGCTGAGGTGTGAATCACTGATCCCTTGTTTAAGCGCATCAGGGACAAATGGCAATCTGACTCACCCACAGTTGCATCTGATCACGCAGTGGAGGGCTGCAGCTGCAGCTTCAAAAGGCTGTGTGATTGCACAACTGCACATCAATTTCCACCGGAGGAAATAGCCTCTCTTCCCCCCACTTTATCTCATGTGTGTGACCACACTTTGGCTATCTACTGGCAGGAAACAATGTATCATCAAGTAGAAGAAGAAGAAGAAGAGATTGGATTTATATCCCGCCCTTTAATCACTTGGAGTCTCAGAGCGGCTTACAAACTCCTTTCCCTTCCCCTCCCCACAACAGACACCCTGTGAAGTAGATGGGGCTGAGAGAGCTCTGTCCTTGAGAGAACAGCTGGTACAGAGCTATGGCTTGCCCAAGGTAATCCAGCAGGTGCAAGTGGAGAAGTGGGGAATCAAACCCGGTTCTCCCAGATTAGAGTCCACGCACTTAACCACTACACCAAACTGGCTCTCTCAATATTTTGAGAAAGCATAGAGAAAACATGGGGAAACCACTGAAGGACAATGAATGGGCGACAATGGTGTATAGAATCTCAGAAATAAGCCACTGCAGTTGGGAGCATAAACAGCATCAAAAAGCACATGTAGAAGTCACTTCAGTCATCCATCATGGTAGTAGTTTAGTAATTGACCAGAATGAGATCAAAGTCAGACATTTGGTTTTCCTTGGATCATTTCTACTTATTCCCACACACCTGACTGGAAGTACAGAATGCTGCTTTCTGATCATGAACAGAGTTAATGCCTATGACAGTGTATCAGACTTGTCTGGCTATCTATCAGGATTGGTCTACCTCACCCCATACACTTGAAATATCATCATGCTAAATGTGCATTTAGACAAACATAAAACAGATGTTCATATCAAAATAAAATGTTTTTCCGCTTAGGAACAAAACATGAAAAAGACGGAAAGCTAAAACATGCACGCTAATAGGTCTCTTCAAACAAGCTAGTCTCTTTTTTCAGATGTGAAGATATTCCAAAAATCATGATCTAAGCAAGAGTGAAGCAGCTTTTAGTGTTATCTGGAACTAATCAACCTGTTGCTTCATATTAAAGGGGGAAGATTATCCTTACGGGGATAGGTCTCAGTACCGAGTCCTTGTCATGCATTCACTTATTAAGCACAATGACAATTATTGTATCTTTTACCTAACTCTGCATAGAGATAATATGTCACAACTTCTTCAGAAGGACATAAAATAGTCTCAGTAGCTGCCCAATGGTGGAACACAGATGCAGTTTAAAGTAACTGAGCTGGTCACAATTTAATGTGCTGGTTTTGAATTTGCATTAGGCACAACATCCCAGTGAAGAGTGCTTCCTTGTCTATTTCTTTTTGCTTTATTTTAATATCCTTATATCTAAGAATGCCCTAGGACTCATCCCATGTGCCATGGTCTAAGAAACAGGCCAAAAAGCCAGGATAATCACGCCCTACATTTTTGGTTGGACTGTACTATCTCACACTATAAGATGGAGAATATATATTCAATCCATTTCTTTAATAATAATGTTAATGCCCCCATATCAAATCAATTTTGTGTATCACAGAGAAGGGATGCCTAGCATTTTTTCTGACTAAGTAGTTTCTAGCATGCATTTAATTTGATATTCTAGAGAAGCATTCAGTATCAGTCTTGTGCTTTTCCTCCATGGAGTCCAGAGTGCCATACCTACTTTTACGCTCTTCAATTTTATTGTCACACCAACCTGTTAATGTAAATTAAGCCGATAAAGAGAGTTTAAGATCATCCCAAAATAAAATTTCCCAAGATCATCTAATGAGTTTCATAACTCAGTGACAATATGAACCCTGATCATTCTAGTCCAAGTATGATAAAACATTATTCAATACCCTCTTGTAGAATGAAATAATGCCGTTCATGTAAAGCCTTTCCCCCATGATCCCACTGTATGTGTAGTACTGTGTTGTGAGAACAGCACAACCACTGATACATCTGTGCTTATTTACAAAAGGGGGGAAGGGGAAAAAGGAGGATGAAGAAGAGGAAGAAGAGGAGGAGGAGAAGAAGATTGGATTTATGCCCCACCCTTCACTACCTGAAGGAGTCTCAGAGTAGCTTACAGTCCCTTTCCCTTCCCCAGCCTACAATAGACACCCTGAGAGGTAGGTGGGGCTGAGAGATCACTCTTGAGAACTGCCCTTAAGAGAACAGCTCTGAAAGAACTAGTGACTGATGCAAGCAGCAGCATGCGGAGGAGTGGGGAATCAAACTCAGTTCTCCCAGATTAGAGTCTATGCTCCTAACCACTACACCAAACTGGCTCTCTAGACAAAAAAATAAAACAGAAATATTTGTCTATGCCTCACCCGTATACTCATGAGGACTGCAAGGGAATTTAGCAAAGGGGTTGGAATCAAAGCTGATCATAGTGCATCAGCCACACACTGATGCTGGGCTGATTTCAGGCTTCTCAACCCTCCTTCTTTTGGCTCAAAAACTACCCTGTTGATTTTAATTCTCCTATATGGAAACTGAATCTGCAATTCTTTATTTTCACAGCATTTGCCATTCCTTCACATTGAATCTTCTCTATAAAATGTACTCCTTGTGTATCAATGCAGTGATCCTATACACAATTAGGGATGATCTGGTTCACAAAGGGTTCATGAGCTATTTAAACCCCTGCTTTTTGCTCCCTGCCAAAAGTGGCAGCAAGCACAAAGTAGGGGTTTAAATGGCTTGGGCCCATTTAAACCTCTTCTTTCTGCTCCCCCCACTTTTTGCAGGGAGCATAAAGCAGTGGTTTAAATGGCTTTGAGCCATTTAAACTGAACAGTTGAGGGGAGCTCCCCACTGCCCAGCTGTTTTTCGTGAAGAGCAAAAGGCAGGGACTCAGAGGCATTTAAACCCTTGTTTTTTGCTCTTCACAAACCACCATCAAGGGCATCAAAATTCATGGAAGTTTGTGGCAGCTCTTCAGTTCACAAACACTGCTTCGTGTACCACGAACCAGCCAAAATTCGTAATGAACTTTAGTTCATGAGCTAGTTTATGCCCATCCCTACACACAAGATAGATATATGAAAGAAACAAATAGGGAAAGTCCCCTCATTCTTAAAATCAGGCCAGATGCTTGACCATGTCCTTCTTATGCTCTGTCAGAGAGGCCATAAAAGTAGGAGGGCTATATAGTTTTTAGAGATTTGCCACACATGGCTGATTTGGGATGTCTCAAGTTGTGCAGGCCCGTCCTGTCCTAAGTACTGAAATCCTGATGCACTAAGTCTTAGGGCTGGCTTAAATCCAGGTACTTCAATATAACTGGGTTCGAGAAAGTCCTTGCTGATAGATTTCCTGTTTTCTTCATGAACACCCCAGCCTTCTACTTGCTCTCTGAAGCCCTGCTTTTGCTACACTATTGTGCAATGTTCTGATAAATTTGCCAGTGGTGCAACTGGAATTTGTAGCTGAATTTCTTCTTATCTTCCAAGGTGTTTACAACAGCTGACAAGGAATACCCTGTGGAAGGAATAATTAAAAAACAGAGCCATAGCATCCACTCCAGCAGGCAGACAAATAAAACAGAACGAGTTTTGCAAGCAATAAGTACAGCAAGAGCAGTGTTAGAGGCAGCGGCTCGTGTAACCAGAGAAGCAGATAACAAAATTGCTGGGCTGTGCAATCATTTTCTTCCACTCTTGTGTTCTTTTTTCTTTTTCTTTTTAAAAAAGTCACTGTATGCAAGTGCTGAAATGTCAGCTGGTTCTGCATGTGTGAAAAGATCTTGCACAGAGGTCCTGTGTCTAAGAACATGCATCTGGTGTTTTTACAGAAAAAATAATGTTGGTTTGTAATGCCCACATATAGACTATTTTTTACTAGAGTTGTGAGAGCTTAGAAAAACTTAGCAGGCAAGTTAACTGGTAGGTTGTGTGTCTTTTATATTGAAAGGCCACCTAAATGTGCTGGTGGAATGCAAGACATATAGAAGGAGAAAAGCAAAGCAAAAAAAAAAAAACACAAGGAGAAGGTGGGGGAGGAAACTGGGATACCATAATGAATGTCAAATTCTTATTACGTGTTTGTAGATTTGGGCTTGTGCGGCAGCTTGTGAACCCAGGGGCTAGGGAGGGAATGAAGGATGACGGAGGAGCAAACACAACACAATGACTGGGGAAAATAGGCCACAGCTTTATTGTATACAGCTGCAGCAGCATTGGCATAGTGTGGGGAAGGATCCAGCACTGGGTGACCTGCCTGCTGCCTGATGTAACCCCATACTCCCAGCCTGCCTGCTGGAGGGAAATCACTGAGTGGCAAGCCCTGGGCTCAAGCTCCTGCATGGTCCCTTGCCACCTGGGCTGAGCATGCTGCTGAAAGACTCCACCCCCAAGACCCCTTAAGGGAATCCCCAAGGCAGGGGATGTGGACACACAGACACCACCTCCCCCCCAGTGGATCTGTCCCAACACCCAAACCACCACAGCAGCTGGCATTGAGTGGTCTGGCTAAATAGGGGGAGGAAGTGGCAGCCTGCACAGGGATCACAAATGCTGGCCAGTCCCAAGACTCCATGCATGCACATGTGAGAATGGCTGCCAGCCAAGTGCACGTATGAGAATGGCTGCCAGCCAAGGCCGCTGCTGGGCCCACCCCTCCACAAGCTGCATGCTGCCTGCAGGAGCCAGCAAACAGCCTCCCTTTTCTCCCCTCTGGGCTCCCAGGCTGCAAACGTGGCCCTAGGTAAGTCTGGAGCCATTTCTTCTTATCCTTTGTAAGTTTGGTGGAGTGGGACATGCTTAGAATAGTCAGTAATGAATCTTTGGTAACTTAAAGATACACTGATGAAGTGGAACTTCATCTATGAACATTCATACTTGTGTCATCTTTCTTTGAGCCACAATCCTATGTTATTATTGACGTTACAGACTAACATGACTACTTTTCCAGAATGCTTGTAGGAGATATTGGGATGCTTAGGCACAATGAAAGCCTTCTCTAGATGTGGCTGAAGCAATAGTGCTAGGACGGTTAGGCTTAGAAGAGGATCAGCCAATGGGCTGGATCCCACAGTAAATTTCCATTAACAGAGGAGGGGGGTGATTGTCAACAGTTCTCCTTCTCACTGCAGACCTTTGATTCATTCCTCATGGTGTTCCTGGGAATTATGCTGTTTTAGATTGCAGTGGAAGGAGGGAGGTAAGAAAGCCCCATGCCTTCTGTTAGTGGAGATTTATTGCAGCAACCAAGCCAGTCTTCAACTGCAAGATTACTCACTGGCAACCCATCATGGGAACACAGCTTTAAAAGAAGTTCATTGGCTACCAATTAGTATTTGAGCACAATTCAAAGCTAATTTTTAAAGCCCTAAATGCTGGGACTAGAGTACTTCAAGGACTACTTATTCCCATGTGTACCTGTCCAGATGTTAAAATCTCTATAAGAAGTCTTGTTCTGTGCACCTCCATCTTCTGAAGTGAGGCAAGAGATATGAGGCCTTTTATGTACTGACTCTTCATCTACGGAATTCCTACCATTTAGACATTTTCCTGGTGCCTCCTTCTTGCAGTTTTATGTCTGTTAAAGAAGTTTTTGTTCTACCAGGCATTTGGCTATAATTAGTTTTATGTCTTAGCACTGACTGGTATTTTTCACTCTTGTTGTAGCAATAGTATTTATCTTGGTTTTATTGCCTTTTTATTCAGGTCAGTTGTTACTGAGCCACCGCTCCCCTTCTCGTATTTGTACTATTTATCGTGCTGTGAACTACTGTAGGAATTTCAGTTAAGAGATGATCGAGAAATATCTTCCATAAGTAAACAAACCAATAAATACATAATGTCAAGGACGTGGTCAATAGTTTCATTTTGCACAACACCACTATAGATTATCCAAACACACTTCAGAGAAAGATGTTACCTGACACCTGTCAGAAAAGCAGCTCTGCCTAGATGTTTATGAAAAGCTCTCTTTTGCTCAGTTTGAAAATAAAAAGTCGTAAAACTTTGATTCAGACCCCCAGGTTAAGGAGAATGGCCATGAATGGCCCATGGAAGCTTACCCTGGAAGAAGTGTTGTTAGTCTTTTGTGAGTAAGGGGCCCCTGAACTCCTGTTTTATTCTGTGAGTGTTATGTTGTGTACACCAGCATGGTGCAGTGGTTAAGAGCAGTGGACTCTAATCTGGAGAACCAAGTTTGATTCCTCAGTCCTTCACATGAAGCCAGCTGGGTGACTTTGGGCCAGTCAAAGTTCTCTCAGAACTCTCTCAGCCCCACTTAACTCACAAGGTGCCTGTTGTGGGGAGAGGAAGGAAATATGATTGTAAGCCACTTTGAGACTCCTTCATGTAGAGAAAAGCAGGGTATAGAAACCTACTCTTCTTCTTTACTTGTTGTATTGACAACCTGTGCAAATACTGAAAACGTAGTAGTAAGAAAATGGCTGGGGGTTGGGGAGAGAATGTGGAATCTGGAACATAGTGCATCTCTTAAAATCTTTGCTTCTAGCATCCTCTCCATTAGCAAGAGTTCATGGAGGCTTTCTGGTTTGGATTATGCTTTGTAAGGCAATGGGAACAACTTAGCTGAGGTTTCCTGAGTTTCCTAGTTCAATTCCCATGTGTTCTCAGACATTAGATCAAGTGCTTAAAAAGTCAAGTGTTCCCATGGCAAGTATCCACCAATGATCCTTTCATCTAATACAATGGCAAAAAGCCCATTCTTTTGCTCCATCATTCTACCCCATTACATTCTAGTGATGGGTGAACTCCCCCTGCCCTGTTCAGAATTAGCTTGCTTTTTCAAAGCTTTCTCACTTTATGCCTGGAAGCCCTCTCAGAGTTTGTAACACTGGAGCACCTGTGGGAGTGCTTTGCCAGCTCTCTCTCTAATAATCCCTGCCATTGCCAAAATGTACCCTGTCAAAGGGGAGTCAGGCTTATAGCAGTCATAGAGGCCTCAGAAGTGGAGATCCCTGCTTTACAGATGGACTCATGTAAAAAGTGTCTACTGACAATGGGGAGCCTGTAAAACTGAGTTTCTAATGCCAATCAGTGCAGCAGAAAACTGAAAGCTCTATTTCACAGCCTTCCAGGATGTTCCATGTGAGTGTCGAGGCCTTGAAGATGAGACTTATGCTGTGGTCAGACTGGTGGCTTGGAGTGATATGGTGCTGCCTCTAATTGTTCCACTTTGAAGTATTGCAGGGCATACCAACCAGACAGCACACACTGCTGAAGTTCACCTCTGTGGCCATCCCATGGCCAAACATCCACATTACTGCAGCACCTCAGCCACAAAGTGTGCTGCCCAGTCATTTTGTTAAACAATGCAGGTGGATGTGTGCACATATGTGTTCATGCACATGTAGGCAGAAACTCCAACAACAACAAAAAAAACCAGTGGCAGAAATGGATCTGCAGGTTCAGACTGCCAATCTGTTCTGTGCATGGTCCTCCATGTTCATACATCCGGCCATGCGTGATGAATGCGCGGGGAACTGAAGACACCACATGTTATGTGGTGTCTATTTACTCTGGTTCTAACTCATCATATGATGGGGTGGGTATGACTGGGGAACAGCTGACAGCTGTTCCATTTGTGAAAAGCACCTATATTGGGCCAAACTGCCAGTCTGAATGCAGCCTTAGATGCTGCTGCAGCTGCAAACCCTCCCTGCTACCAAGTCCATCTTCTCTACAAGTATCAGTCTTAGAAAAGGGGGAAGAGTAGGTGTGAGAAGGAATGCCACTGGGGTAAACGCATTACTAATGTGGCCTGAAGTTCAGAGAGGATTTGAGCTGACCTCAAAATGGCTTAAAATTTTCCAGTGGATTTTTCCAATGTGGGGAAGTTCATTTTGGAATGCTTTAGTGCTGTATTTTGCTGCCATCACTAGTACATTCAGAACTCTTATAAAGCTCACTATAGCACATTGGAGTATCTTAAGGATGCCACAAATTTTGCAACAATCATGTTTGACACCTGAGCATACTATGTTCAATGCACTCAGGGATCCCTCAAAATTACAGCTCCTCCAGACTACAGAGATCAGTTTTCCTTCAGGAAATGGATGCTTGGGGTGGGTGGGGATTCTATGGCATTGTCCCACTGAAGCCCCTGACCTCCTCAGGCTCCATCCCCAAATCACCAGGAGTTTCCCAACCTGGATCTGGCAACTCTATGCCCCCGTCCCCCAACAGTGACCAGGGGGGACCTGGCAACTCTAATGCGAGCTGAACATAGATTTATTCAGCTCAGGTAGAACCATGTGAACAGCATAGGCGTCAACTACGTGGGGGGGGGGACTCGAGGGCTTGGGCCACCCCTGAAATTTCCTGGGTGGGACTGAGTGCCCCCAGCAAAACAGAGTGCCCACCACTGCGCCTCCCCGCTGTGCCTCCCTGGGCCCTTCCTAGGCCCACCTGCTGCCGCCGCCTCTCCCGCCGGCCACTCCTGCCTCCTTCCCTCCCTCTCCCTCCCTTCATCCCTCCCTCGGTTTGTCCATCCATCCAGGGGCCATCTGGGCAAATGCCCAGTGTGATGGCATCACCAGGAAGTGACGCCATCACGCTGGGCACATTGCCAGGGTGACGCTCTAGCAATCGCCCCGAAACTCTATGGCACCATAGAGTTTCAAGGCGATTGCCAGAGCATCACCCTGGCAACGTGCCCAGCATGATGGCGTCACTTCCTGGTGATGCCATCACACTGGGCATTTGCCCAGATGGCTGGGAGAGGGAAGGAGGCAGGAGTGGTCAGATGGGGGGGGGAGAGATGGCAGCGGGGACATGGTCCTGGCATGTGTGTGCGCTTTGCGTGCACGCACGCAAGAGGCCCCCCCCCGGGAATTTTAAAACTTGATGCCCCTGGTGAACAGCCTTTGAGCAGGATTATTCAGAAGGCAAATTGGCTTCCAGCCTCTCTCTTGGGAAATTTTGCCTAGCTAAGAGAATTTTTGGGGACAGCAGAATCAGAAGCCAGCTCCCAGCTGACCCCTGATCACCAGGGAGTTGGCTTCTGTTCTCCTAGCTCTGGAAAATTTGTTGCCTGCCAGACTTGTTAGGACGCAACCATGTGTGTGTGTACGTGTGTGTTTTGGATGGAAGGATCAGAAGCCAACTCTCAGTTGATCAGGGAATCAAGTGAGAGTGGGCTTCTGATCTGCTCTGCCCCTAGAAAAAACTGTTTTTGGGGAGAGGTATGAGAAACAACAAAGGTTTGGGACCTGGAGATCTCCTGAAATTACAACAGATTTCCAGGTACCAGAGATCAGTTGCCCTGGTTAAAATGGCTGCTTTGGAGGGTAAACTCTATGGCATTATACTTAAGTGAGGTTTTGCCCCTCCCCAAACCCTTCCCTCCCTCAGGCTACACCTGCAAAATCTCCAGGTATTTCCCAACCCAGAGTTGGCAACCCTAACAAAGTTAGAGCTCAGAGGATTCAGATCTTTAACTTTTCTGTGGCCAAGTCTTGCACAAGCGTAGCAGTTGGGTAGGGATGGGCATGAACTGGGTAAATGAAGTTCTTTTAAGGTTCATGGGGTCACACACTTTCGGAAGCTAAATGAACTGGTTCAGTTGGTGATGTGGCAGAATGCCTCCCCAGCATGCTGGAGACACCAAACCTATGTGGGATATTCAACTGACTCTCCTCTACTGGCCCTCCAGGTTTGGTGAGGATTGGATTTACGGGGTCTGAGTTACGGCCCATTAAAGAAGGTGCTCCCATCAACCATTGTTTCCAATGAAGGGCAAAACAGCAAAAAAAGAGAGCAAGGGCAATAGAAGCCCTGCAGAACAGAATCAAAGTCCCACAGAATCTCTGCAGTAGAAACTGAAGGGGAGGGAGATTTTGCAAGCTCAGCAGAACCAGTGCAATGTACTAGTGCCCAGCAGAACCCAGAGTCATTGTGGCAATGCCAGCCCAACAGGACTGATGTGAAGTACAGAATCATGATCCAAGCAAGGGAGGCTTGCAAGCCCAGCACAACCACTTCAGTGTACAGAATGTCCAGCAGAACCCAGTGCCACTGTGGTACTGCAAGCTTAAAAGGACTGATCTCAAAGCAGAGTTACAAGAAATCCAAGCTGGGGAGGTGATTTTGCAAGCCCAGCGCAACTATTGTAATGAAGAATACCCAGCAGAGCCCAGTGTCACTGGCACTGCAAGCTTGAAAGGACTGATCTCGAAGCACAGAGTCACAAATCCAAGTAAGGGGGGGGAGATTTTGCAAACTCTGTGCAAGAAAATGGGAACACAAAGGAATGTTGGCAAAGGGGGGGAGCTCTTGAAACTGACAAGAAGTTTGGTGAACATTTTGATTGAGCAGAGACAGTCTGTCTGGAAATGGATCCATTCATGAACTGCATGAACTGCTTGAAAATGTGTGGAAAGTTTGTGCTGGTTGACCTGCCATGAGCCATGAACTGGCCAAAATCCATCACAAACTTTAGTTCATTAGCCGGTTTGTGCCCATCCCAACAAGTAGGGGAATCATAAGATTGTGTTCCAGGAAATCATAGAATCATAGAGTTGGAAGGTACCTCCAGGGTCATCTAGTCCAACCCCGTGCACAATGCAGGAAATTCACAAATACCTTCCCCCCCACGCCCCCAGTGACCACTGTTCCATGCCCAGAAGATGACAAAAAGCCTCCAGGATCTCCAGCCAAACTGGTCTGGAGAAAAATTGCTTCCTGACCCCAAACTGGTCTGGAGAAAAATTGCTTCCTGACCCCAAAGTGATTATCAGCATATCCCTGGGCGTGTAAGAAAGGGCTGCAAGAAGTAAGGGCTGATGCAACTCTTCCTGCCCTCCCTTTCATGATCTGCCTAAGTTCACAGAATTAGCATTGGTGTCAGATGGCCATCTAGTTTCTGTTTGAAAACCTCCAAAGGAGGAGAGCCCCCCCTCCCCCAAGGAGGCCTGTTCCACTGTGGAACCGCTGTAACTATCAGGAAGTTTTTCCTAATGTTTAGCAAAAAACTCTTCTGATTTAATTTCAACCCATTGGTTCTGATTCGACCTTCTGGGGCAACAGAAAACAACTTCACACCATCTTCTATTTGACAGTTCTTCAAGGACTTGATGGTTATCATATCACCTCTCAGTCGTCTTTCAGCTGATCCTTATAGTTAGCAGCGAATCAGCTTCTGATCTACCTCCCAAACTTTTCTGGGTTGCAGCAACCTTGGGACACAGTGAAACTTTCCCAGCAAAGGGTCAGAAGCTGATTTCCAGTTGATGGGGCTTTAGCTGGGCACCAGCTTCAGATCTCACACTACAGTTAGTCTTGTTGGTGCCAAACAGCACAAACAGGTAGTGAATGCACAAACTGGCTGTCAGTTAATCAGCTTCCTGATGAAAAGTGGCAGGTGTTCAAGTATCCCTAGGCTAGATATCAAGTATGATCATAAAATGAATTCTGTGCTTCATTAATTTTAAAATTGCTACTAAATCACTCCCTGTATGTGGGTTTTTAATGTGTTTATATGCTGATATATTTTAATTGTTTAGAATATATGTGTGTGTGTGCGTATTTTAAATACTTTTAAACATTGAAAATGTTTTCATGTTTGCAGTGTTTTAATGACTGCCACCATGGGCAGTCTGAATTAGGTGAAAAGATAGCATAGACTTTTAAAATATATATATAAAGAATTCTGCTGCAAGCTAAATTTGGTTTAAATTCAGTAATTCATGAAATTTTCCAAGAAATTTACTGAAATCTACATTTTTTTCTGCTGAATCTACTGCATCTTCATTTATCTAGGAAGTGCTATAGTGGATTAGAAACTGTAGAAGGAATATTCTTTATCTGTAAGATATCTTCATGAGTGCAGAATTTTAACACTTTTGGTGCTGAGCCACCTCCTATCTGATGACAAACAACCTTTCCATCCAAACAGATTTTATACATGCATAAAACTGAATCTGATAACATTTTCTCGTGTGCACAGCCATGTTTTTCTGAATACTGAAAATTCTTGACATTAGCAGAAGAATTTGAAAAGAAGATGAAGGAAGTTAACATCATCAACTGACCAATATTACTGTTGTGTTATATTTTGACAACAAAGAACAACAAAAGACCTTGGATCCCATTTGAAAATTACTGACTTGGGGCATTTGATTTACAGTAGATACCTTAAGAAGGTGTGGGGTCTGAGAAAAGGAGTGTGAGGTCTCAATGTTCTCACCATAATACATGTACTAGAAAGTGAATAACATTGTACAGAAAAAGAACTAGTTCTATAAGAATTTAGTCTTTTCCCTGCAACTTTGTGGCATGCCTGAGTTGAAAAGGTGTCTGGGTCTCAGCAGCCCTGGATGTTTCCGAAGCAAACCAGTCCATTGAGAGAGATAGAGATGGGCATGCACACTGACCGTCTCTCCAAAGACAGAATGCTACTTACCAGCTGGGATTACTGGAGTGGAACAGTGGGAAGGAAACCATGGAACAAGGCTCTGCCATGGTGCAAAGACCATGGAAGGGGCTCAGCAGGCCCAGAAAGGGGGGGGGGGAATCCCATGGAGGAAGGAGGCAAAGGCAGGGGAAGCCACAAAGATGTCCTGCCAAAGGGGAAACAAAGGACATCACCATTCCCAGAAAGAGTGGTGCCCTCAGAAGCACAGCACAGGGCAGGACGGTGGGCATGGTTGAGGGGGAGGGAACTATAAGAAACCCCTCACCATTCTCTGAGTTACTGGGGTGAGTGGCAGACAGGGGAGAGTGAGAAGAAAGGAGAGAGGGAGCCAGACATGAAGGGAGCGTGTGGAGCAACTCTCCCTATAAAAAGAGAGCTTTCGAGGGGCCAAGGAGGACCCTGGCTGGAGGGTTACAGTTTGGTGGAGCCGATCAGCCAGGGTGAGAAAGGATCTGAGTGCATTTAACCCTCTCCTGACCCAATCTGAGGCCCTAGGGAGACTTCGAGGACAGGAAACACCATGGCCGAGAAGCAGGCATGAGAGCAAAGCACGCTGGTGCACCACGAAATGGAAACTAACTTTTCTTCAGTCAGTTCTGTGGTGATATTCTTTCTGCTTGCTGTCTCTTCCTCCCTTGCCCCTAGGAGCAAAAAAATCTATTGCATGAAACACTTTGTCACAGGGACAAAGAACTGGGCTGCACTTATGAATGTAAAATTCCATCTTTCTAAGCTCCTCATCAATTTTGTTGTCCAAATATGACACAACTGTAATATTGGTCAGTACTCAGTAGATATTCTGTTTTCAGGTCCACTGAGAATGGGAGAGGAGAGGAGATTGGATTTATACCCCATCCTTCACTACCCAAGGGAGTCTCGGAGTGGCTTACAAACTCCTTTTCCTTCCCCTCCCCACAACAGACACCCTGTGAGGTAGGTGGGGCTGAGAGAGCTCTGACAGAAACTGCTTTTTCAAGAACAGCTGTGCCAGAACTATGGCTTGCCCAAGGTCATCCAGCAGGTGCAAGCGGAGGAGTGGGGAATCAAACCTGGTTCTCCCAGATTAGAGTCCGCTCACTTAACCACTATACCAAACTGGCTCAGAGAACAAATTCTAGAAGCCCTGATCATTCTAGCAGCCGATGGACCTGGACAGGTAATGTGATTTGTTGACTTATGGTGTTCAGCTTGGGTCTCTGTGGCATGAGAAGGCAGCCCAGGGAGAATCTTTGTCAGGGAGTGCCTGATGACTCTTAGAGGACTGGTTATTTCTCCATTTGATGACTCACATTTACAAGGATGGAGCTTCAACTTTTGCTGGTCCATTCAGTCACTACATACCAGTGTGGAACTCAGTCTGCCCAGCAGACTTCCCATGAGGAGAACAGACACCTGTTTGAATATGCTCTCTTACTCCGGTTTGCAGTTGCTCACGCTGAAAGAGTGAGGTGATCAAGCCTACTGTTAGTCATACCAAGGGGCAGATCGCCACACAGAGAACTCCAGCTGACTCAATACGTCAAAGTCACAATCCAGCTGGATATGTATTAATTTCTTCCCTTTCTAAAAATCACTCCCCTCCACTGAGCAAGTAAATAAGCCGTCAGAATGCCTTAACTGCCTCTTTTCATCAGTTGTAGTGTTCTCCCACACTCTTTTTTTTTTTTTAGTCTCTACAATAGAGCAATTTGATGGGATTTAATACCACAGGGGGGCATTTTAACACAAAAACGCGACTAGGTTCATATGGATTTCCAGTAACTATTCAGACATTCCTTCACTAATAAACTTCTTTACCACAACTGCTAATGTGCAGGTGTGCATTTTTAAACAATGAAATGTCAATTTAAAAGTGGGTTGAACCAAACCCTGCAAAAAGCAAGATTAGCCTTACATACCACAACCTTTTATTCTGGTTCTCTGTATTGTTGGATAGACCTGTAAAAAGAATACTCAGCATTCTGTTCCTATTTTTAATGCAAATAAATGCAAATAAAAGCATCAATAAAATGAAGGATCTGTCTTTATTCTGGCAAGAGGAGAAAAGACACACGTTGATGATTATTAACTATGCAAAGCTGATAAGAGTCTTTAAAATAACCTTCTGGGACGTTTCTTTTTTAATTTTTGTATATTATTGCAACGTATAGGCAGTGGGTTTTTTGAAAATTTGGAGCTGCCTCAGAGAACTTGCCATAGTTACATCTTGCCACATAGCTTTTAATTACTTGGTCCCACTTTCTGGCAATGAAACAAAGGTTGAAGTGAACTGTCAGAGTCTATAACCCTTGGCTCAATCAGATAATCCATCTTCCCTGAGATCCTTTGACTGCAGATGCCATGGATTTCTGCATGTCATTATAGATAATGATGATATGGGCCACAGTGTGTGGATCAAAAATTCACAATATGAGGCCATTGACTTAAAGGAGGGATTTATCTATGGACTTGAGTGAAGCCCTGGGTTTGCAGAATATGACATATAAAGCAAAATATCCCTAGGTTATTTTTTAAAAATCCCCAGTTGTAGAATCAATGACTGTTTCTTGAAGAAACCCAAGCCACCAAAATGTCACAAGATTACATTGTGAGATCTTGGCAGCCATTTTGGGGGTTTGCTAGGTAACACCCCCCCCCCCCCACATTACTGAGGCTTCCAAGCCTCCATTATGGGCAACATGTGGTGAGAGAGAGACAGAGTCTAAAAAGGTTAAAGGAAGGTAAAGCTGGAGTGGAGAGGAGCACAAAAGTAAAAAGGGAAATGGAAAAGCAGAATACATTGACAGAATTAATCTGCAAAGATTCAGCACTCATGAAACAAGCAGGGCAAAGGACTGATCAAACAACATACCATTGCATGCCTTCCAAAAGACCAGGAATGACAGAACCTTCTGGACCACTTTTAGAAGCCCACTCCAGAGGACAGAAACTATAACAGAAAAGTAGAAAAGAGTAAGAGTTCAGTAGCACCTTAAAGACTAGCAAAATTATGGTAGGGTATGAGCTTTTGTGAGTCACTGCTCACTTCTTCAGATACCACACAGTGGCAGTGACTCACAAAAGTTCATACCCTAACACAATTTTTGCTAGTCTTTGTTAAATGTTGTTAGGCTTTCAGTTGAGGCGGTGGATATTCAGCCATTCTGGTCTCCCCTGTTCATGCCTCCTTCCCAGTGCCCTGCTGCTTTAGATAACATCACTTGGGCACTGGAGCATTTTATTCACCTGGCATGAGGCATGGGTGCTTTTTTGTTATTGTTTATTGTGCCATCTGTTGTTTTTAATCGTGGTTTTATCACTTTTATTGTTTTATGAATCTTATGTTGTAAGTCGCCTTGAGCCCACTCATGGGATAGGGCAGGGAATGAATGAATAAACAAACAAACAAATAAATAAGCAAGCAAGCAAGCTACTGGGCTCTTAATCTTTTCTACTGCGTCAGACAGACTAACATGACAACCCATCTTGATCTATCTACAATTGAATAGAACTCTCAAACAGTAGCAGTGGAGTATGCCAAATGCAAAGACTCTGTGAAAAGGAATTGCTGGACCAAGTGGAGCCGTGGCATGGATTCGTATAGAAAGAGGCTGCCCTTCAGATATATGGGTCCCAGACCCATATGAAGGACATTCAGTATAAGCACCATAACCTTAAACTAAGCCTAGAAGCATTTTGATAGCAAGTGCAGTGAGAGAAAAGGTGTCTCTATCAACTGCTTTTCCATGCATGAGGTTAAGTACAAAAGCATACCTAAACTATTTACCTAATTGGGTAATGACGCCAAACTCCACCTAAAGTTGGCAGATCACCACTCTTCACAACATCTGCTGACCTGCCTAACATCACCACCATCTTTCTGGGTTCAGTTTCAGCTTATTCACCCTCATGTGCTTGACCACAGTATTCAGATGCTTGCCTAGGATCAATACAGCTGTTCCTGCAGATTTTATTGATGACAGGTATAGCTGTGTCATCATCATATTAATGATTTCTAATTTCAGTGCTGGAAGGGCAGGTGGCATGATATAGTTGATGTCATCAGATCTTGGAAGCTAAGCAGGGTCAGTAGTTGCACAGAAGACCACCGAAGAAGATTCTGCAAAGGAAGACAATTGTCAGACCCCCTCTGCTTCTCCTTTGCCTTGAAAGCTCTTTGCTGGGGTCATCATAAGTCAGTTGTGACATGAGGGCACTTACGTACATACATAACTCCAGCTGTGTGGTTGGTCTCATACAGCAGCTTAACACTGGAGGAAGGAAAGTCTGACACTGATGATTCAGCCTCTCCTATGGAAACTCTCTTTTTGCATTTGAATGAAAATGGTTGACATGTGTATGATGCTTCCACAATCTAACTGCCACAACCTTATCCATTCAGAAAATATGCTTTTATCTGACAAATCAGCTTTTCATCAATTTCATTGGCTGATCCAAATTCTAGTATTTTGGAAGAGGGAGGGAAAAAAAGTTCTACCTCCACTTTCTAACACATCATGCATAATTTTAAGAAACCTGTATTATGCCTCCCCTAAATGGTCTATGCAACAAACTCTTTGCCTTGACCATTTTGCTTGCCGTTTTCTGCATCTTTTCCAACTCTATAATACCCTTTTTGCGATGGGGTGATCAGAACTGTACATAGAATTCCAAATGAAGCTGCACAACAGATCTGTTCAAGGCATAACAATACTGATTGCTTTATTTTAAATCTCTTTACCCTGGAAGAGTTTTTCCACTCCTTCTATAGACTAAGTTGGTATTTAACCACGTTTATCCATGCCCCCCTAGCCAATCGCTGACAATCCAGACCCATCTGAACAGCTAGCAACTGCTGAGATACAGTTAGCAGCTACTCAGCATATACAACAACCATATATACTGTAAGAAGGGGGAGGGGATTTTTCAGCAGTCACACATATAAGCATGAAGCCACTCTTCCCTTCCTTACTTGTGTGGAGTGTGATGTCCTTGCAGCTACTCTTTGGAGTGGAAGTTTCAGTTGGATGTCCAGGAATGGAATACCACTAAGGCTCTGGAGAACACACAAGCTTAAGAATATGCTTTTACTGCATTTGATATCTCTCATAAACCTGCCCTGGGTCCAGGGCTATTTCTGGGCAGGAACGCACCGGAACAGAGTTTCGGCTGGCCTCCAAGTTGGCCACGCCTACAGCCTCCCCCCCCCCCTGGATTCCCCAGGCACCTCGCAAGTTGCGGGGTACCCTGGGGAAGCCAAGCTGATCCAGGGAGGGAAGGCAGTTTAAACTGCCTCCCCCTCTTAGGTTCCCCAGGTGCCCCGCAGCTGCAGGGAGCCTGGGGAAGCTGATCCAGAAACTGCCTTCCTTCCCTCGGGCTCTCTATGTGCCCCACAACTTGCTCCTGGGAGGGAGCGGTGTTGTCAGGGGTGTGGCCTAATATGCTAATGAGTTTCTGCTGCTGGGTGTGGTCTATTATGCTAATGAGTTCCTGCTGGGCTTTTTCTACAAAAAAAGCCCTGCCTGGGTCTATGTGTGTTTACATGTGTCTAGCATTTTTGTGTACATATAAAGCATGTTTCCCTTCTTCATGCCACTTTACCTCAAGCTAAATCCAGCCTTCCATGTTATAGTGACTTGGGGAGTGGGGATGGGCATGAACTGCATGACAAGCCAAAACTCAGACCGAATCCTGGCCGGATCAGGGCTTGGGAGGCGACATTTAGTGTACACGAGGTCTCTGAAGAAATCTCCAAGCTTTTGGGCATGGCTTGAGGTGGCTCGAAAAACAAAACCCACTCAGGAATTCTGGCATGAAAATGCTAGACATTGGTGGGGGCGGTGTTTTCTAGCCTTGGAAATACAACCCTCCAAACCTTGACAGGCACTGCTGCCTGCCAATATTAGAGCTCCCATTTGTCGCAATGGGATTCAGATCTATATAAATGTAGGACAAGCATGTGTTCCCTTTGTAGGTGTTGTGGTTTTGGATGTAGAAGGTGTACTTGAGAGTGTGAAAAAACTTTGCTGCTGGGCATGGGGGTTTGCTTAGCTAGCTTACTCAGCCAAGGCCTGGGGGCTTTGCTTTGCCTTGGGTTCTTCTATGTTGCGATTTGGTTTTTGTTTGTTTGTTTGCTGCAAAGGGTGGAAAAATCAGGACAGAGTTCCACTTTCACATCATAGCATTTTTGTTTAATGGGATTTCCTGTGTGCTGTCTGCTTCCTTGGTGGTTTTCCATCCTCCCCCCCATTTTATTTCAACCCCCCCCTCCACTTTGGGGTGCAGTAAGATGAGGAATTCCTCTTCGGGGTTTTTTGGGGGTGGCTGCTCTTTTGGGGGGGCTTCAACTTAGTTCTCTGCCATTTTAATCCCCCCCACACACATACTGGGCTGCTTTTTGTTTTGGGGTGATCTGTATTTGTCTGTACCAGCCACTGACTTTACTGCTCTCCATTTGAAAACCTCCTACTGACCTGCTTCTCCTGGGGGGGGGGGGGTTGATCTATGTTTGTCAGCCTGCCTCCCTACACCCAGCCTGCCTTGGGGTGCTTGTTCCAGAGTTACTCAGGTGACTTCCCTTTACTCCCATCTCTCGATTTGAATCCCCCGCTGACCAGCTTCTCCATGGGGGTGATCTTTGTGTGTCAGCCTGCTTCCCTGCACCCAGCCTGCCTTGTTACAGAGTTACTGGGGTGACCTTCCTTTATTCTCATCTCTCCCTTTGAAACCCCCCCCCCCGACCTACTTCTCCTTGGGGGGTGATCTCTGTGTGTCAGCCTGCCTCCCTGCCCCCACCCTGCCTTGAGGGACTCGTTCCAGTTTTGGGGAGTAACGTGGGGAGATTTTAGTGCCCACCTTTCCACACCTAGTTTGAAGCCTTCCCCAACTGACCTGCTTCTCCTTTTGGGCAGGGGATCGATCTGTGCCTATTACGGCTGTGCGTTCAGTAAAGCCAAACCACCACCCCCATGCATTTTTTGTATTTTTCAGGTATTTGGCATACTGAATCAGATTCTCTGATCTGATTTAGCTGCTGAATACAGAATGCCACCCCGCCCCCAAATCTGGCTTTTTCAGCATTACTGAATAGAGGCGCAGCGGCAGGTTAAACTTTAAAGGGCTCCACTTACCTTCTTTTTCCTGCTGTTTTTGTCTCTTTCCCACCCTTTGCTCTGCTGGGAGGGTGAAGAGGGACCTTACATACAGCCAATCACTGCAATGCATTAGCAAATGCCATTGCAGGTTGCAAGGATATTGTTGCTGCTGGCTTCACGTGTTGAAGCCCAACTACTAGCTTGCTGCATTCCCAGGGGTAGGAGCACTGGCCAATAGGATTACAGGTAAGGGTGGCATACTGATCTTTGGCCAATCACAGAAGTTTGTTCTTTTTTGAAATTCTTCTGTGCATGTCCAGAGAGCATAGAAACAGGGGTCTCTGGCTGCTACTGAGAGAGCCTGGGTTGGAGATTGTGTGGCTGGCTTCTGCTTCAGCCACTCCTCTGAGCCTGCTTTCCTGCTGCTGACTGTTGGACTACTTTGGATCAAGATCCATCCTGCCTGCTGCACAACAGAAGACTGAAGACATCACTGGTTTGACTTATTATAGCCACTTTTTAAAACCATTTCTAATTTTTTGTGGGCTGGTGGGTTTGGGGCCTGGTGGTGGTGGGTAGGTCTCTGAGCCCTAGGGCCTCTCAGGCCTCTTCATGGTTTTTTGTTGGGGGGGGGGGGGCTACTGGTTTGTTACCAGCCTGTTACTTGCAGTTTAAAAGTGTTTTTTTTTTAAACTGTTCTTGATATCTCTTGGCTCGTTGGGGTTTTTTTGGGGTGCGTGTGTGTTACTGACTAGGCCTTCTGCCTGGGACCTAGGTTCTCTGTTTTTGGTTCTTCTGGTTTGTAGTTCTTCTGTTGCCTTTTAGCAGTTTAGCAGTGGACAGACACTACCCCCTCCCTCTCACTTTCTGAGGCATTAGTGGGCAGGGCTTCTCTGTATTTGTTGTGTGATTCTGTGCTGAAGTTGACATCAGTTGAGCTGGGCTGGCATTTGTCACATTGGCACTGGGTTCAGCTAGTAGGTTGGCACTGGGTTCAGTCGATAGGTACATTGGCACTGGCACTAGAACACTGTCCAGGTTCTGTGGCTGGCCTTGCAGACATGCCCACTCAGTTTATAGTATACTTCAGAGAGTCCCAGGTTTGATCTCAGTCCTGCTGGGTTTTGGCACTGCCTCAGTGGCACTGGTTCTGGTGGGCACATTGCCCTGGTTCTGCTGCTGGAGCTGGTCAAGGCCAAGCTCTCCAAAGCATGAGGCTAAACCGTCCACCTAACGGTGGATCTCTTGAGTGGCCAGCACCATGGCTATCTCTCCCCTACCACCCACTGGTGGCAACTGGAGGAACTCCAGAGTGGGATGACAGCCATGACCTGAGAGGGGAGAGGACTGCTACATGATGGTTCTCCTCCAGAATACCTCACAAAGCCCACTAATTCTGACCCCCTTGAGTACTGGGCATGCAAGAGTGTCATATGGCCAGACTTTGCTAGCATAGCCATCAATCTCCTTTCCTTCTCTCCCACCAGAGTGCAGAGTAAGCAGGTGTTCTCTCACCTGGGAGATATCCTCAGCCCCCACCAATCCTGCCTGGACCCAACCAGGGTGGATTAGTTGTCCTTTCTGAAGGTCAGCCTCCCTCTGCTGGGCCACCCTGCTCTGGATCTGGCAGAGCAAGATCACGGCTTCTGGTCATCCTCCCATGTGTCCTCCATTCCTTTTCCTCTCTTGGTGATCATTGCATGCAGCCCATAGGTCGTGCCCCTTGTGCTTGGGTGGGAGGATGGCCACCTCTGCTGGGCAGGGTTGGGCTTGCCCCACAGCCAACTCAAACAATATCAACCTCACCCAGAAGAACCCTAACATCTCCCAGAGCAATATCCTTCTCATAGCACAACCTCATATTATTTATTGGATGTGACTTCTCGTCATCACATCACTTGTTCAGGCTAATTTAGGGGACTAAGTGATGGATGTGGTTCCTGGGCTCACTGAGGATTGGGACACATCCTGCTATTTGGGTTGGTGAAGGGCTCTGGTCCAGGGCCATCCCTTCTCACTAGCCCTGCTGGCAAGGTGACTGCTGTCTGTCAGGGAAGGGCAATCCTTCTGTGGTGTTGCTGCATTCTTCAATGACAGTCTCCCTTTCACTGGACCTGTAAGCTTGAACTTGGGTGTGGGGTGCAACACATGGCATACAGGGGAATCTGGGGTTCTCCCCCTCTTTTCCAGCCAGGGGTCCATATCCAGATCTAGCTGGCCATGCATTCTGGAGTGTTTGCTTTGGATCCAAGTGGCTGTATCCTTCCAGAAGCAAGCTGGAGCCTGAGGGTAATTCTGAAAAATCTCCAGGCCTGGAGGTTGGCAACCCTAGTTGTGGGTAACTTGTCAGGAGTTACATGCTCCTGTAAGTGAGCAGGAACTGGCTGCATAGTTAGTTGGAATCCCATGTCTAATGATGCTGCAAATTTCACCATGAATATGTTCAACAGGCAAAATCGCTATGTTGGAAGGTGTTCATCAGACATTAGCTGGCCATCTTGCTTCTTGAGTTCGTGCTGAATGTTTGCTGAACAGGTTTACATTGGATTTTTTTTTTTTTTTGCAAAACTGCACATGTTCAGATATGTTGCCTATTCATACCAGTAGGCAGCCACTACACACTGTTATAATGGGAACTAAGATCCTCCATGTTCCACAAAGAACTGATCCAGACTTCTTGTGAAGGAACTGAACTGGTTTTATTTAGATATACAGAGGCCCTAGAGGCCCTAATGGCAACAACTCCAGCAGGCATCTTAACAACCACAATTTCTTTTTCTCAGACATCACCAGGAGGGAGATGGCTTCTCCTTGAAACATTAACACATTCTTAACTGTATCATTCTTTAGCACCAGGACTACATAGATGAACATTGATGGGTAAGAGTTTATGAAATACAGCATTTATTTATGACTGATTAAGTTGTCTGTTTAAACAATTGCCCTCTGAAAGGGGCAGCTACACAGCAAGGATGAGAGAGTAGTAGAATTCAGTCAGGCTGTGTGAGAATGCACATGTGCCAAAAGTCAATTTACTGGACTGCACAGTTAGGAAGGAATATTGCAAAGAAACCTGCTGAACAGCCACTAACTAGCTGACAAACAGTTGAAAAACCAGCTCTCTGATTATGACTGGTGAACAGGATGTGAGATAACTGACAGGTGTGTAAATATCCCTATCCATGTTCTGTTTTGGCTGCATAGGCAGAGTGGAAGACTTGGGGAGGGCACTGAATTCAATGGAAATATTTTAATTGCTGTTCATGTTGGTATTGTATTGTATTGGTTGGGTTTATGAATTGTTAGCTGCCCTGAAGCCTTTTTAAAGGCATGTAGCAGGATATAAATTTATAGACAGATAAATAAATAAATACTACTACCATACTTAAAAAAATTCCTTACCTAATAGCACTCTCTCCTGCACGTTGCTCTAGAATTTGGAAAAATCCTTTAAATAGAGATTTTATGAGTTTTTAAGACCAAGGTTATTTTGTGTTAATAATGGGCATGCATTAGGCTTCAGATAATTGCTTTATGCAAGCTAAAGCTTGGTTTTCAGTAAAACAAACATGCTGTGTGTTCACAGGTGTATTGTCCTCAAGGGCATTCTGCTTTTAGGGGTGGCAGCTGTTGCCAAGGTGTTGCTGATACAGTTCTGTGTATAATTTATTGGAAACAGGTGCTGGCTTATGATGAAGATAGACAGGAAACTAAGGCAGACAACAATGTTCAACCACCATTTTCAAAGTTCACATTAAGGAAGGCAAGTTGCTGTCTGGCCTGCAAGGATGCCTGGATATTGCCATTGTTGGAGTTGCACTTGTAAATGCCTATAGATCACTGTGTGGAACAAACCAGCCTTTCAGCACATAGATTATATGGTTCTGCAGTACAGGACTATTTCCATTGTCTATGGCTTAGAGCACTTCTATCATATCATCTAACAATGCAGTAACAGGAAGATACTATCCTCTCAGCACTGCAGTGAAGAGTGCAGCCAAACAGCCACCATGTCCCCAGTTTACCAGTGAACAGTGATCCAGCAGGTAGCTGCCATCCTCCTAGTGCTATGGAAAGAAGAATCCTACATGGACCCTTCCTGATAGCCACAATGCCTCAGCAGATTTTTGTATAGTACAGTTTCATCACTGTGCCCAGGCTGAAGTAATCAGCAAGCAGCATTGCTCATACCACAGTCTTAGTCAGGGCTCCGTTGGGGCCGGAGCGAGCCGGAGCGCCGCTCCGGGAGAGAGGGGGCCGGGGGGTGGGGCCGGGTGGGCCCTGTCCCGCCCCCACCGGGCGGGCCCCGTCCCGCCCCCGTCGCCTTCTCTGGGGCCGCAGCTGGCCGCGGCTGGCCCCGCCGAGGAGCTCTGTCCCGCCCCCGTCGCCTTCTCCGGGGCTGCGGCTGGCCGCCGCCGGCCCCACCGAGGAGCCCTGTCCCGCCCCCAGTCAGTTTCGTGGGGCCGCGGCTGGCCGCCGCCGGCCCCGCCGAGGAGCCCCGTCTTGCCCCAGTCGCTTTCGCGGGGCCACGGCTGGCCGCTGCCGGCCCCGCCGAGGAGCCCCGTCCCGCCCCAGTCGCTTTCGCGGGGCCATGGCTAGCTGCCGGTGGCCCCGCCGAGGAGCCCCGTCCCGCCCCCAGTCGCTTTTGCGGGGCCGCGGCTGGCCGCTGGCCCCGGGGAAAAAAACTCTCCCTCCCCCAGTCAGCCCCAGAACCCCCCCTCCCTCCTGCACTCAACAGTTCCCCGGGCCCAAGGGAGGGAGAAGCCGGGCCTGAGTGGCTTAACGCCACTCAGGCCCAAGCAAGGGGGGGGGGAATGCCAGCCGGCCCCGCCGCCAGCCCCGCCGAGGAGCCCCGTCCCGCCCCAGTCGCTTTCGCGGGGCCGCGGCTGGCCGCCGCTGGCCCCGCCGAGGAGCCCCGTCCCGCCCCCAGTCGCTTTTGTGGGGCTGCGGCTGGCCGCCGCCGGCCCCGCCGAGGAGCTCTGTCCCGCCCCCGTCGCCTTCTCCGGGGCTGCGGCTGGCCGCCGCCGGCCCCGCCGAGGAGCCCCGTCCCACCCCAGTCGCTTTCGCGGGGCCACGGCTGGCCGCCGCCGGCCCCGCCGAGGAGCCCCGTCCCGCCCCAGTCCCTTTCGCGGGGCCGTGGCTAGCCGCCGGCGGCCCCGCCGAGGAGCCCCGTCCCGCCCCCAGTCGCTTTTGCGGGGCCGCGGCTGGCCGCTGGCCCCGGGGAAAAAAACTCTCCCTCCCCCAGTCAGCCCCAGAACCTTCCCTCCCTCCTGCACTCAACAGTTCCCCGGGCCCAAGGGAGGGAGAAGCCGGGCCTGAGTGGCTTAATGCCACTCAGGCCCAAGCAAGGGGGGGGAAATGCCAGCCCCAGTGGGGGGGAGAAGCGCCCCTCCCTTCCTTCCCTCTCTCCCCCCACCTACCTACCTGTTCCTTCCTTCCCCTCTCCCTTCCTCCCTCCCTCTCCCCTTCCTCCCTTTTTTCTCTCTCTCCCCCCAACTACCTACCTACCTTCCTGTTCCTTCCTTCCCCCCCTTCCTCCTTCTCTCCCCCCTTCCTTCCTTCCTTCCTTCCTTCCTTCCTTCCTTCCTTCCTTCCTTCCTTCCTTCCTTCCTTCCTTCCTTCCTTCCTTCCTTCTCTCTCTCCCCCCCAACTACCTACCTACCTTCCTGTTCCTTCCTTCCCCCCTTCCTCCTTCTCTCCCCCCTTCCTTCCTTCCTTCCTTCCCCCTCCCTCCCTCCCATCTTGCCTTCTGACACACTGCCCATGACGTCAGGGATGTGTGGCCTTTTGACACTTCCGGTGACGTTAGGGGGTGTGGCATATGCAAATGAGTTATGCTAATGAGCTCCTGCACCTCTTTTTTTACAAAAGGACCCCTGGTCTTAGTGATGAAGAACAGGCCTCAACGAACAACCTCAAAGACAACTGTGACATCATAATCAAAGAGGGTGACAAAGGAAGAGCTGTTGTCATTGATGAACAACCACATACAGGATGCTAAGAGATAGTTCTTCAGTACCCTGGTTTACAGCCCACTATCCTTAAACCCCACTAAAAGAAGACCTGAAAGCATTAGATCAATTAATGAAGGAACTTCTCACATCTCTACAGGAGCAATATATATGGACACACATAAAAAGCCTTAGCCAAGATGTCTTGGGGGGTGCTGCTGTTCTGTATATCAAAGACAGCATAGAGTCAAGTAAGCTGGAAAACATTAGAAGAAACTACCCAAGGAATCTTTATGGATGGAGATAGCAGGCCCTAAGGGTTAATTAGAAGTGGGGATATACTGTGGTCAAAATCAGGAGGCAGATCATGAGATGGAAAGGGCAGGTATGGAGAAGATGAAAGTGGAAAATGTTGTAATACTGGATTACTTCAACTACCCTCACGTTGACCAGGCAGATGTGTACTTGAGTCATGCCAAAGAAACAAGGATTTAGGACAGAATAAATGACAGTCGATCGTGGAGGTGAATAAACGTGTAGTGATTCTGGACTTCATTCCAAATGGGGCTTGAGACCTGGTGAAAGAAACACATGTTGTTGCACCAGTTGGAAATGTGACCACAGTGCTATTTAGTAAATCATTCATATCAATAGGAAGTTGCTCCCAAAATTCAAAACCGTAACTTTTTATTTCAAAAGATAGAGATTTACAAAAATGTTGGGAATAGTTAGAAGAAAGTTAGAAAAGAGAATAAAGAGAGACAAATCCCTCTAGGTCAAATACCTGGGAACTATTTAAATCTACACTAATTGAGGCCAAGATAGAATGTACAGCTCAGGACAGAAAAGATGCCACCAATTCTGCAAGGATGCCTATGTTGTTAATGACCCAAATCAGGGAAGCCATAAAAGGCAAAAAACCCTTCTTTTAAAAAGTATAAGGTTTTCCTGAATGAGATGAACAGAAAGGAGCACTAGGGGTATACATTTGGATATTCCTGAACTGAAAACAAAATACTGGTTTTGGTTCAGCTTGGTGACATTTGATATGACTCAAAACACTCCAGAAATTCCAGGAGTCATGAAATTTTCTCTCCTGTAATTTTGGGAGTGTTTCAGATTTCAGGGAGACCAGGCATGTAGACAGAAAGAGGAAGTGAGTCTGGAGGCCAGGCCTACTTGCATAAAAAAAAGGCAGTAGGAAAACAGGAAGACTCAACATGAGATGGATTATTCAATAAAGGAAGCCACAGCCTTTAGTTAGCAAGACTTCAGCAGGGCTGTTAATGCAAGGATGCGCTCTCTCTCTCTCTCTCTCTCTCTCTCTCTCTCTCTCTGTGTGTGTGTGTGTGTGTGTGTGTGTGTGTCATTAATTCTGACTAAGTTGGAAGCAACTTGATGGCACATAACACACAGGCAGCAATGGCTACTAGCTATGGTAACTAAAAGAAACTTTGATATGGCAAAGCTCTGGATAGCATATAATATCTGGAGAAGTTCTTGGCCTCTATGTCCTGTTTATTGGCCCACCACGGCAACTGGTTGGCCACTGTGTGAAATATGATGCTAGACTAGATGGGCCGCTGATCCAGCAGGGCTCTTTTTATGTTCTTGTGGGGGTAGGTCGTTATCCCTGTGACAGAAACCCTAAAACCTACCAAGTCTCAAGAGTGCCATCTAAACTGGAGGTCCCATTCACTTCTATTCCACATAGGACCATCCTGGCAGACTTAATCCCTTTTGGACAAATAATCTTGTTTGGACCAGACCCCCTATTTGTTATGGAAGCTCAGAGCCGTTACCAGATGCTTGATGGAGGTGGGACTTTATTTTATAAGGCTCCGATTGGTAAAAGAAGATTCTGACATCAGAGATGGAGCTTTGTATGGGATTTGCTAATGCAGCTTGTTACCCTTAGAAAGAAGGCTGGTTTACCTGGACCTTTGGGATTTTCCCTTGTCTTCGCTTTTCAGTCTTCAGCGAAAACTGAGTCCACAGGAGGTTGAGTAGGAATTAATGACCCATTGAACTCTTGTTACTGCAGGGGACTTTGTACATGCTCTGAGGAACCTGCTACAGTTAATACGTGTTCTTAGCTTAGTTAGTTGCTTTTCATTTGAACATCTCTGTGCTATTGGTGCTGCATGCCTTTCCCTGTATTGTGTTATTTGCCTCTTTCCCACCACCTTTTGAATCCAACCCCCCTTTTGTTTTCCCCTTTCTTTTATAATAAACCCTTTCTATAAAGACTGGGTGGGGCTTCACTTAGTACAATTTATTTCTTTGGGATATTTCTCTTAATCTCTTCCCCACAAGCTAGACTGCACAGGTGCTACCTGGCGGGTTATAAAATATTTTCTAGGTCTTCTACTCTTTCACTTCATTATTGCTCTAACACTGTGCTGAAAGAATACCTTCTCAGTGGGTCAGTCTAGATGTTCTCAGGAGGTCCTGAGTGACTACAGTGGGCCACTCTACAAAAATTGTAGAGATTTACCAATGTGTTTTCCAGGGAATCCCTGGTCTAAGGGATCTTCCCAGCAAGGAAAAACACAATTTCCCCCTTCCTATCATAACAATCCCTATGTAACAATGGCTTACCTAAAGTCACACAGGGAGTCTAAGGCAGATTTGAACAGATGATTTTCCAAACAATCTGCTAGCCGCTATGGTAAAGAAATAGATTGTTTGCTTCGGATTCTTGAAACAGACAAATCTGAATGATATTGCCATTTAATTTCAGAGGCATCAGGCTGGGGCTCCATTTAAGTCCACTCCTGGCTTCTCACTCATTTCAAGGAACCCTGTATGAGACATCAAAAGTTTATGTTTGGTCATCTAATCTTATTCAAGGTATAGCTATTGGTGTTGGTCCAGGGCTCCAGTTTATTTTTGCTGCAACAGCCTAACATGGCTATCCCTATGGGAAAGAAATCACATTATAATGTCTCTCTTTTATTCAGCCACTTATAGCTAATTACACGAACAAAGTAATTTGCCTGACCCTAATGATAACTATAAAGTGCTTGCCAAAATAAATGGTTAATAAGTTTTAATAAGGTTTCAGTGGTCCACTCAAATTGTAATAGACTTTTAAAAATGTACAACTTTCCCCTTACGCATTGAACTCGGATGAGCTGTGTCCTGGGCCATTTATCTGATGAAGCACAGAGAACAAGAGCAAAATGACACATAGTTATGAAGAATGTGAGGATGCAGCTTAAAATAACACCCCTATGTTGAGTTTCTCTCTCCCCCTCAGTAACATCTAGTATGACTGACATTATTATGCTGTTTGTTTCCATGTCCTTGCTCCACATCACTGGCTTCTTCTGACAGGATCAGGAAAATGCACATCAGAATAATGTTCAGGACGGGGGTCCTGGACACAGGGCTGCTGTTTTGAGTTTAATATTTAGTTCTATTTTTTTTTTATAATAATATTTTTATTTCCATTATTCATACACCTCGTGAGTAGCAGTATCAATAGAACTCCAATACAGTCACTTCTAAATTACAATATTACAATGCAAAAGAAAAAAAAAGTACAGCGAAAATTAAACCTCTTACATTAACCAACTTAATTTCAAAAAACTCTGAAATCTATGACCTCTTATATTATTTTGATTCTCCATAATCTTATCAAAATTCTTTAGTATAGGGTGCCATCTTGCTAAGTAATTTGATTGCCCATTAATAAAATCACTGTGTGACAATGAGTCAGAGATTTTATCCATCAACAGATAGTCCCATAACCTTAAATACCATTCTTTTACTGTCGGAGGTGAAACAGATTTCCATCTATGTGCGATTGTTGTCTTTGCTGCGGTTAGGAGAATCATTATCAGTTCTTTACGTATCCTAGGTATCGATACTCCTTGCCAATAATTTAACAATATTACCTCCACTGTATATGGGAAATTATAGCCTGTCAGTTGGTATATTTCTTTAAGTATTGCTTGCCAAAAGGTCCTAATCACTACACAATCCCACCAGCAATGTTGATATGTCCCCACTCCTCCACAGTTCTTCCAGCATTTTGATGCTATATTACTATTCATACAATTCAGTTTTCTTGATGTTACATACCATCGTGTCATAACCTTAAAATTTTGTTCAAATATATTGATTATTTTTGATTTAAATATATATGCTGACCAAATTGATTGCCAATGTGGTGTGGTGAGGTTCATTTGATTATCTAACGACCATGACTGTGCATAATTTGGTAAATTCTGAATTACATTCTCCAGCAGTAATTTATATATTTTAGATATCAGTCCTTTTTGCTTCCCTTCTAATTTGATAATATATTCTTCGAATGGTTTTAATTTATTAGACAAAGCTGTCCCGAGCGTTGGATTTTTTAACATATGTTTTAATTGATTATACTCCCACCAAGGTAATTCATTTTGAGCCTTCTCTTCCAACTCTTGTAATGATAAAATATGCCCCTCTTTTGTAATGTCACATAATCTAACTAGTTTTGTTCTTTTCCAGATTTTAAATGATCCCTTCTCGAAAGCTGGATGGAACCAACTCTGCCCACAAAAGGTTGAAGCCAGCGATGGATTCGAGGTAAGTTGTTTTCTCTTTGTATCCCAAACTCTTAACATTGGTTCCGTAAAGACTAATTCCAAAGCAGATTTGTGCTCTTGAGTTTCTGCCCAGATATACTCTAAGTAGTTCCTAGGGTAAAACCATATTTCCTCCAGGGCTAACCACTCTATAGATTCAGGTTCCCTAATAATTCGGGACAGCACTGCTAATTGTGAGGCCTGGTAATAAAGTTTTAAGTCAGGCACTGCTAGACCACCCATTGCTTTAGGTCTTCTAAGTGCTTTAAACCCAATTCTGGGTGCTTTCTGACCCCATATAAATCTATTCCATATTCCTTGCCATTTATCCAAAGTATTAGGTGGAATATGTATTGGAAGTGTTCTAAATAAATATAACACTTTTGGGAACAAAAAGGTTTTTAAAATCTTAATTCTCTCCATCCATCCTACAGACTTCTGATGCCATTGGGCGCATTGCTCCTTTATACTCTGCATTAGTTCTGCATAGTTGACTTTAAATAGGTCCTTGAGATCTAATGGGATTTTTACCCCCAAATATTTCCAAACGCTTGAAGACCAACTATATGGAAATTTATGTGAGATATTACTCATTGTTGATTGCTTTAAATTAACCGGGTATAAAATAGTTTTAGAATGATTTACCTGTAAACCTGTGTAATTTGCATACTCCCCTAAAAATTGGTTTAAGCTTGGGAGGGATTGTTCAGGTTGTGTAATATAAAGTACTATGTCGTCTGCAAATAGACTTAACTTATAACTACTTTGATTTATTTCTAAACCCTTTATGGTTTCTGAATTCCTTATCCTAGTTGCTTATCCTAGAAACAAAATGGTTCAATTGCCAATGCAAATAATAGTGGTGACAGGGGGCATCCCTGTCTTGTCCCTCGTGTCAAGACAAAGTTTGATGTTAATTTGCCATTCACCATTATTTGAGCCACAGGTTTCAAATAAATAGCTTCCAAAGCTTTTTGAAACTTTTATCCAAAGTTCATCTCCGCGACCAATGTTTTAAGAAAAAGCGGGTCGACCCTATCAAAGGCCTTCTCTATGTCTAGAGAAATTACACATAATTCGACCTGCTTTTTGGTGGCGTATTGAATTATATTAATCGTTTTTCGTATGTTGTCAGCTATGTCTCGCCCTAAAATAAATCCTGATTGATTCAAATGAACATAATTACTTATTATTGAATTAAGTCTCAAAGATAAAACTGTTACAAAAATCTTATAGTCACAATTAAGAAGTGATATGGGGCGATAAGATTTAACTGAAAGCAGGTCTTTACCCTCTTTGGGGAGGACTATAATTTTAGCCTCTTCCCAAGTCTGGGGCATAGTTCCTGCTTCTAAAATATGATTACACAGCTTCGTTAGTGGCTGGATTAACACCTCTTTAATTTTTTTATAGAACTCTATACTGTACCCGTCCCTACCCGGTGCTTTGTCTGTTTTCATTTTTGAAATCGCATTCTCCACTTCTTGCTCCGTGACTAACGCCTCCATTTTTTGTTTATGTTCTTCACTTACTTGTCTGACTAGTTTATTTTCATGCAGGTATGCTTGTATATTCTCCAAGGACGGATTCTCTGATCTATAAAGTTTCTCATAGTATCTTTGAAATACTTGTAGAATGTCATCTGAGTTGGTTATTATGGCTCCCTTTTCATCTTTTATACAAGGTACAGATCTCTGAGCCTGCTTTTCTCTTAATTTCCAGGCCAGCATTTTAATAGATTTTGGATGCCTTACCCAATATTTTTGCTTAAGGTATAACAAGTTTTTCTGGATCTTAGTGATTTCTAATGCTTCTAATTTTTTCCTCTCTAGCAACAATTCCTTATATACCTTTCTAGAACTTGTTGCTTTATGTTTAGTTTCTAAACTACTAATTTTCCTTAACAGGTCCTGTTGGAGTTGATTTTTTTGTTTATTATGAAATGCTGTCATGGAAATAATCCTCCCTCTCACCACTGCCTTCATAGCATCTCAAAGAATTTCCTGGGAGACCCCACATTGATTGTTCAATTGAAAATATTCCTTGATTGATTCTTTAATTTCCTCCACCATTTTACTATGAAATAAAATATTATCGTTCAATGACCATTGTCCTGTCTTTTTTTCCTTACTACCCCAATTAAAACTACTTTCAATCCAGGCATGATCTGATAATGTTCGGAGACCTATACCCGACTTCTTCACTTCATTGACTAATGAGGGGGAAATCCAGATCATGTCAATCCTGGTGTATACTTTATGTCTGAACGAATGAAAAGTATAGTCCTTTACTCCTGGGTTTTGCAGTCGCCAAATATCTCTTAAATCATATTTCTCTAACAATGCTTGAATCCCTGTATTGCCATTTGATCTATTAATTTTTTGGGGGTCCTGTGGTCCCACATAAGATCTATCCCAGTACTTATGAAGGATGGAATTAAAGTCCCCCCCAGTATAACATGCCCCCCCTTAAACACCTCTAAGTGTTCCAACAGATCTTGTATGAATTTTTCTTGACCCATATTGGGGGCATATAATGTTGCCAGGGTACACAAAACCCCATTAAGTTGCCCTTTTAAAAAGATGAACCTTCCCCTAGGATCTACAAGCTTATTGCGACATACAAAATTGGAATTTTTGGCAAACAAAATTGCTACTCCCCGTGATTTTGAACTTCCTGGTGCTGTGTACTGCTCTGAAAACCACTTTGCTTTGAAAATACTTTGATCTGGGTTTTTAATATGTGTCTCCTGCAAGAATAAAATTGTTGGTTTTAGCCTTGCCAATGAGACAGACAACCTTTTAGCTTTGATTCTATTATTAAGCCCATGGCAATTCAAAGAAATAATCTTTATCTGGCTTTCATTCATTATTTAAAAAATTCATTTAGATTTTCCATTTGTCTCCCCATTCCTCTTGTCAATTTTAACCACTTATTTCTTAATCTGTACAATTCCAATTCATTAAGTAATATTTCAAAGTCAACTAAATTCCATTTCAACTGCTTTAATGATCCGTGTGCCATTTCACCTTCACCCTACTGCCCCTTTACTAGTTAAAGGAGCAACCTTTTAAGCTGAGTCCCTCTATAGGAACTCTGCTTGTGGAAACTTCCACTTAAACAATTCCAAAAGAAAAAAAAATACTATGATTAATTAAACCCTATTGGGGGACTACAATTACCCTAAACAGAGACCCTCCTTCCCCGCTATTTATTAACATATTTATTTCCTAGAACCCATTAGTTCTATTTTAACAGGTAATTCTATTATCTCCTACACCAATAAATGAATTCTGGATAGGACAAGGTCTAGTAACGATGCTTTAAAAAGTTGTACTAGTGCTTACATCTGGCTGGAAATCACACTCTTGGATCATGGAGCGCTGCCTTTAAAGGCCTTGGTTATGTGAAGGGAAGGACATTCTGCATATGCTCTGAAGTACCTTTTTGTTATTTTGTATATTCTACAGTTCCTGGAGAGAGTTTCCTGATCAGAGGATGAGTCCACATTGTCCAGGACTGCATCTAGATTAATTGGTGGCTTAACAATCACAGTGTCCCAGTACCATAAACCAGCCCAGTACCATAAGCATACTAACACAGCAGGATGGGTTGACACCGCCAAAGGTGGAAGGGCTACTCAATGCATTGAAATGTTCTCTCTCTCTCTCTCTCTCTCTCTCTCTCTCTCTCTCTGTGTATGTGTATCAGAGAACAAGAGGGTGGAAAGAAGAGAACAGGGAAGTGGTCAGCAACCACTGAGGGTCAAATAACCCCAGGTCCTATCACACACTCTGAGTCTAACCTATGTCACAAGTTGGGATGATAAAATGGAAGAGAGGGGAATGTTGTAAGCCACTTTGGGTCCCTCTTGAGGAGAAAGGAGTGGCATAAATGGAATAAATAAATAATGGAACAAAGGCTTCTGGTTAAAAAAACCCCAACTCCTATGAATTCAACAGATTCTAATAGTTTCAGCAAACTTTGGATCAATTCCTGTAGGGATAATAGAATTTTTGTTCCACAAAGTAAAGAAGTTAGACTATTCATAATGTTTCCGTAACTTGACTTGTTTTATGTCTTGTTTTCTTATACTGTACTTAAAAAAAAAGAAACTATTTCATTCAGGAGAAGTGCATGGTACTGTTTATTCATAGACAGGAGTCTGCATATTTTTGAAGCCAATCACTAGTTTAATCTCTCATGCTTGAAACTCATGGGTAGTAAATATGCACACTAAATGTTTTTGAAAGAAGTGAGACTCTAGGAACAGTATTTAAACCTCAAGCCTTAAAAATTGTAGAGATTTACATTTTAAGAACATGCCCAAAGGCATCTAAGATCGCATTAAGGCCTAGGAGACTGCCAATTTTCCTCCTGAATATTTGAGCATAAGGGAAAAAGCATCTGAAACAACAAAATCCGATAAAGAAATACAGACCCCAGGCAGGGGCATAGTGTGCCAAAAATATCGAGAAAACTTTATACTACCCCTAGCAGCTATGTTCTGTTTAACATATGCTGCACAAGTAAATACAGCTTGCCTTTTGCAAGTATAGATATGTTCTTAGCTGCCACTGAAACCTCCCTTCCCACAGTCTGAGGATTATTAATGCATATGAAGGGGAAACTCTGATATCCCTCTATTTAGCTGCCTATGTGGCTTGCTCTGTTTTTAGAAATAGATTCCTAGATACTAATTTAAATCCTCGCTGTCTCAGTCTGAGCCTGATTCGAACTGATGAAGGGAAAGATTCCACCAGCAATAGTTCTCTTCCGCCCTGGACTACAGAAATCAGAATGCATTCTGTAGTTCACTCCAGTTTATGCTAGGGGTAAGAGCATAGTTATTCTCTTTGGCCATGCCTAAAGGCCTCCAGTCCAATAGGGGACTGTGTTCTAACATTTCAGTGTCAACTTACTGTCAAGGATATGCCCAACAATGCAACATTATGATAATTGTTTTGCATGCTTGAGGCATCCAGCAGTAAAGACACATACTCTGCCATATCAGAAGCTGTCCTTAGGGATGCCAGTCTCCAGGTGGGGCCTGGGGACCCCCAGAATTACAGTTTATCTCCAGACTACAGATACCAGTTCCCCTGGAGAAAATGGATACTTCAGAAGGTGGACTTTATGACATTGTACCCCACTGAGTTGCCTATCCTCCCCAGGCTCCACCCCCCAAACTGTCAGGAGTTTCCCAACCTGGATCTGGCAACCCTACCCTGCCATCCCCTACTGGGGGCCAGGGAGGACCTTGCAATCCAGAATGGGCCCAAAATCTGTTCTCACTATGCTTCTGTCCTAGTTAATGGCCAGAGTTCCAACCTGGGTGCTGACTGGGATGGAATTCAACCATATCACGGAATTCTACATCTCTGAGTTTTATTCTATATATGGCTAGTGTTACCAGCTCCAATCTGGGAAATTCCTGGAGATTTGGAAGCAGTACCTGGGGAAGAAGGGATTTAAGAAGGTGATGGAACTCAGGGGGGATGTGATGCTATTGATTTGACCCTCCAAAGCTGTCATTTTCTCCAGGGAAACTGACCTCTGAAGATCAGTTGTAAATCTGGGAGAACTGCAGATCCTGCCTTGAGGTTGGTAACCCTATAGGCAGCTTTCTGTAGGCTGGAGGACTGAGGTACATTCTGTATGCCATGTTTTCATAGGGAATTTTCAGAGTTTTCTAGTAACCAGGATGGCTTGGATTACATTCCTCCCAAACATCAGTTTTTTATCTGGAATGGGAGGACCTCAACAATTTTGATATATTTAGAGTGAGTCAGATGGGGGCAGAGGTAAACATGTTCTCTTGGACAAGGCAGCTGATCGCAACATCCCCTCCAAAGCCCTTTACTTGACCTTGAAAGATCAGCCATTCTAGGTGTGAAATAATTCTATTTTCATGCTTCTCCAGTCTTGGTTTTTGCTTGACAGAGATTTAGGAAAGGAAAGCAAACAGTTGATGGAATAATAAACCCTCTTATTAAAAATATGTAGAGAACCTTTATTTATAGTGGAACCCACTCAAATAAATATGCCGTTAACAAACTTGTGTAAGGAATTATAGTGTTACATAGTGTACCCAGTGATGAAATAAAATGCCACAAGACAAGTGGTGAAACCTGATGATTGATTATCAGACCTTTTAAGCAAATAAACCAGTGCCAGCTAATGATAATCCTTTTTGATGAACGTCTCATTACATTAATGCCCAATAAGGAAATAAACCAGTTGCAGAAACCAATAGTTTACATTCAAAGCTCAGTCTTCTTAAATTAGGTAAATCGTATGGAGAATTGGATGTAGCAATTTTGGGGGATAATATTTACTGATGACCCTTGTGTTTCAGTGGATAAAGTATGTGGCTTAGACATGAGAGACATGGGTTCAGACAGTTGCCAGGTGATTGACTGAAATAGCCTTTGACAAGCTAAAGAATGGAGTTACAGCAGGACTGTTTTGGAAATTAGGGCTCCACCACTCCATCAGGGTTGTTGTAAAAATGAATGGAATAAGAAACGTAAAGCACTTTAAAGATTACAAACCCAAATTAAAATCTCGTATGATCATCTCACAATTTAAGATGCCTTGATCAGGAGATCTTTGGCACAGTGAGGACCAATGTTCCCTCTAAGCTGAGTTAGTGTGAGCTAGCTCACAGTTTTTTAGCCTCTGGCTCACACATTTGTGTCTTAGCTCAGGAAGGATGGCTCCAGAGTGAACTAATTTATGCAGTAGCCAAATTGCTCGCTCACAACTTTAATGCCAATAGCTCACAAAGTAGGAGTTTTGCTCACAAGGAGTATTGGTGAGGACAGATAGGCACCCCAATCAAACTAGGAACAATATAATCACACATTAATGGGTGCTGCATGAACAACTCTTCAGGCCAGTCTAACAGCAAGGATTGTATGTATGTGGCCCTTATTAAAAAGCTGAAACCCATTAATTGTTAATCATATGATTGAACCCATTTGCACCCTTTTCATTTAGAGCTATTCTATTGTGTAAATTTTATCCATACATAATGGGTGGATCCTACCTTCCCCCAAGTATCTTTCCTTCAGCCTAAGGAGCTTTTCTCCAACTTAAGTGGTTCTTCCTCCAATAAAGAGCCACAGTTTGGAAGAAGGCTTCAAATCTTTTAATTAATGAATGAATTGACTTTGCTCAGTGGAGTTGCAGGATAGGGGTAGGATCCACCACAATATATATTTCACCTTCCTTTCCTTCCCTCCCTTTCTTTGTCATTCTTTATTTTGGATTGTGCAAGATACTGTAAATGACAAAAAAAGAGAAAAGAAAACCAAATGCTATAAAGAGTGCTTCACCATGCAGGTTTACTATATTTTACATAATAGAGGAAAAATTGCATTTTAAAAATGCACGGATGCTTCCATATAATATATTTGGTACTATACACAATACAGAACAGACTTTCCTGTTTGTTACCAGGAATGGTCAGGGAACTCAGGTACCTATATATGTGCTCAAATCAAGGGGCATACTTTCCAGTTTGGTTCCAGCTTCATATGAGATTAGTTTAACAATTTTTTAAAAATTGCTTCTGCCAGCTCATGCTTTATTTGTGTTTTTTATGTTGCCATTGTGAATCACCTTGATCAAATCAGTTTATTTAAATTTACAGCCATAAAAATTAAACAAAAACGACCCAAATCTTTGTTTTTTTCATCCAGGGCTACAAGCAGCTGAAACTGAGATCCCTGGAATTAAGTCACTGGCATCCTGCGGAGGTGCAAAGGACTGAATTGACTTCAATCCTGGTACTCTAGTTTAACTGGACTGTGCATCAGACTATTGTCTATAGAGATATTGGGTTTAACATGAACAATAGGTGAACATGGCACATTAGCTTGCATTGTAGGCATGATGTTTTGGTTTGTTTTTAAATTAGCAAAAGGGAACTGGAGAAGAACAGCACATCAACACCACATGTAAAATGTAGTCACTTATACCCTGATGATTAAAGAGCAACTAAAAAGGCCACAGCTTGACGGTTAGACAAACAAAAACAAATTAGCCCCACAGGCTAAAATGCCTGGCAGCTAATGAAAGGAAAATGGAGGACAGTTCATTTTTCCATTATTAGTTGTATTACTTTCAGAGAGAAAGCATCAACAATGGGGGCTACTAATGCTCTTGAAATGCCTTGCTGTGGTGTTCCAAAGCCCCATGAGGCCCCAATGTGCACACAGCTCTTTGTTTTAGCAAGGTCACAAGCCCCAGCTTGCGTGGCACTTGCATGCATATGTGTGTCATCTGTGCACGACAGTCCCTTGAACAGCATCATGAAGGTACTGTGGACAGTTAGAACTGCAACTGATGTTTGGGTATATAAATTGCCACCAGCCTGTAATGGATGCACCTGCATTGTCCTAAATTTCTGGTTTATGTGACCCCTACAAATTAAACATTGGCAACACTCTGAGAAAAATCTTACGCTAATTGTATTATGGGATCTAGGAGGAGGAGGAGGAGGAGGAGATTGGATTTATACCCTGCCCTCCACTCACTTGGAGTCTCAGAGCGGCTTACAAACTCCTTTCCCCTCCCCTCCCCACAACAGACACCCTGTGAGGTAGGTGGGGCTGAGAGAGCTCTTTCCCAAGCTGTCCTTGAGAGAATAGCTGGTACAGAGCTATGGCTTGCCCAAGGTCATCCAGCCAGGTGCAAGTGGAGGAGTGGGGAATCAAACCCGGTTCTCCCAGATTAGAGTCCGCGCACTTAACCACTACACCAAACTGGCTAGATCTTCCTCAAGGGAAACTCCAATGTGATCTGGGGTAGAAAAATTTTCCATGATTTTTTTTTTTTTTAGAACGTGGTGGCAAAAGACAATGTATTTTATAATACCCAAAACACCCCTAGAGCCTGAAAACATATTTTCTCATAAGGGAGAAAATAATTCCATTAGTAACAATATTGAAGTTGTAAATTTTGTTGTGGGGGGTATTTTTCTGCCCCATGAAATGTTCTGCTGAAGTAAATGTCCTCTGGATTACCAGAAAGTGCCATCAGTTATCAAGAGGGGCTGTTATCTATCCAGAACACTTAAAATACTTCCCTAGAACAGTGTTACCTCTGGGGAAAACTCATATTTTTTAAAATCACAACCATATTTACACTGCAATCCTAAGAAAACTTCCTTGAGAGCAAGCCCATAGATCTGGGCAGGATTCTGAGTTGACCTACTTAGGATCTTAATGGGCTATAATAAAAAGCACATCAGGCATCAAAATCAATATATTTCTGGGAGCTTTTTGTGCATAAAAATCTTTAAGGATACGATTTACTAACATGCAGGTGACAATGTCCTAAATTATACAGCCACTTCTGTATGCATTCTGGCAAAAAAGTGCAACTGGGGTAAGACTTCACTGCAGAGCATGGAGCCAGTGGTTTATAAACTGAAGCTCAATCCATTTTAGATGGAAGTATTGTGAGTAGGTGGTTCAGTGAAATTGTTTGGGACAAGGTCTACTGCCTCTTCAGAAGCAGATTTGCACCTTGAGATGTTTTTATTGGATTAGCAGCAACTTTGCCTTCTTACTTCTTCTTGACATTTTTGTTCTCCTAGGTACTGTTTTCAATATGTTGATACTGTTGATACTGTTTTCAGTGCTCTTTTTAAAGTGCTCTTTTTAAAGCACTTCTGCTGTTTTATCACAGTGTTTCTACTTATTTGTATTGATTGTTTTTATGCTTGATGTTTTTATTTTAAGAAGCTTCATTGAAGTTTGAAGGTGGGATAGAAGTCATTTAAATAAATAAATCAGTGCCCAGTATAAATAAATTCTCAAGGTTGTGTGGTTTCTGAGCTGTTTGAGGTATGTTTGTATGAAAATCTCCTTCTAGTTTCTGGTGAGTGCACTAGAAGCTCATGGTCCTGCTGGGAGGGGCTTCTGCTTGAGTGATGTGAGTCAGCTGCCTGCTATTACCCAGTTTCTGGAGGTGAAGGCACAGTTCTCAGATGTAAATCAGAGCTCATTAGATGTCAGGCTCTGTAAGAGGCATTCAGGATCCCTGTGGGGCTTGTTTCTGGAGCTTGCGACCAGTGCATCAAACAGGGTTTCCAACAGGGGAGTTGAACTTGGGTGTTCAGCAAGGGAAGTTGAGGGGGAGCAAGAGAGAACCCTTCTAGTCTGAGTTTCTTGAGAAGGGGCACACAAGCTCCACAACAGCAAGGAGGTTGGTGGGCTGCTATAGACTTCCTGCCGGAGAAATCTGCACAAATTCATGTAAACACCCCATTTCACTCTAAAACTCCTTTAAACAACTAAACCAGTTATATATTATTTATTTATTTATTATTATTAAAAACTCCAAATAGGACTGCCAATAATAAACCAGTCAAAGTGCAGTCCTAAATAAAACTGAAGATTGACAATGGTGGGGGCCAGATGCACCTCCTTAGAGAGGTTGTCCCACAAGTGTGGACCTGCTGTGTACCTACCAATTGAGAGTCTTTAACTGGTGGTACAGTCAGGAGGGCACCTTCCACAATCTTAATTCCTGGGCAGGAATTTATGGGAGAAGACAGTCCTTCAGATACCCTGGTCTCAATCCATGAAGGGCTTTAAAGTACAAAGCCAACACCTTGAACTGGCCTTGGAGATGGATCAGTAGCCAATGTAATTGTCGTAACATTGGGGACATATTACCTGCCGTTTAGCTGCAGCATTCTGTAGTAATTGCAGCTTCCAAACACTCTTTGAGGGTAGCCCTAAGTATAGCATATTGCAATAGTTCAGTCTAGATGTAATGAAAGAAAGCATGGATCACTGTGGCTAGATCTGACCGACCCAGGAACAAACAACGCTGATGCACCAGTCGGAGCTGGGCAAACACACTCCATGCCACAACAGCCACCTGGTTTTCTAAGGTGATTACTGTATCAAACAGGACTCCCAAGCTGCAAATCTGGTTTTTCAAGGAGAATATAATCTCATCCAAGATAGGGGAGATCTGAAAACTTTGATCTGCCTTTCTGCTAACCCAGAGAACCTCTGCCTTGTCAGGACTAAGTTTCAGCTTGTTCATCCTTATCCAGCCCATTTCTAACTCCAAGTACCAGTTCAGAAAATCAACAGCATCCTTAGAATTAGGTGAAAAAGAAAGACAGAGCTGGGTATCATCTGCATATTGGTGACATTGAGGCCCATACGTCCAAGTGACCTCTCTTAGTGGCTTCGTAAAGATATTAAATAGCATGGGAGACAAGATCAAACCCTGAGGCAACCCACAGGTCAACAGCCAAACCCTGCAGATAGGACTCACACCACCATAATACAGTGTCCCTTAGTTCCAGTGCTGAGAGGCGGCTCAGTAGAACGCTATGGTCGATAGTATCAAAGGCCACTTAGAGATCCAGCAGAAATAGCAGAGTCATCAACCAAGGTGCTAAAGCAGTCTGAAGCCAGATTGAAATGGGCCCAGAAAATCAGTCTCTTCCAAGAATCCTCGGAGCTGAGAGGCAACAACCCATTCTAGCACCGTGCCCAAGAATGGAAGACTGCAGTCCAGACAGACATTTTCTAACACAGGCTCAGGGAGGGTTTTTTCAGAACAGATGTAATTACAGACCGATTCCACCAAAACAGTTGTTGCGCCCTCAGTCTCCCATTTTCCCTGATTTTACTGTTCAGTTTCCCACTATGTGTTGCACGGTTGCATTTTGACCCGCATCTTCCCTAATTTTCCCCGCATCTTCTTGATTCTAAAAAATAAGAATCAAGAAGACATGGGGGAAATTGGGGGGAGATGCGGGTCAAAATGCGGCCATGCAGCACATAGTGGGAAATTGAGCCATACAACTGGGGGAAACAGGAGACCAAGGGTGAAACAACTACTTTGGCGAAATCGGTCACAGTCTCTTTGAGCACAGGTGGCACAACTCCCACTCTCAGGGAAGCATTTACTACTCCCACTAAGCCTCCTCCTCCTCCTCTTCTTCCTCTTCTTCCTTTCAAAAACACTAGGATGTCTTAAAACTCATAGGATGCATTTTTTTATATACTCTCATATCCCCTTGAATATTCATGTCAGTTTCTTATTCTCATTTTATAGATCAGGACTTATCACACATATCCTTTTACACAAGCTGAAATAAAAAGCTCAAAGTGGCAGGGGGAGGGGGAGGGGGAAGACCCTAAGAAATTGTTAATGCAGTTTATTTCCCTCCACAATCCCTGCCATCACTCCCAGTCAGCTGCGCCAAAAGCTGAATTCAACCTGGCTAATCTTCACAGTATCTTCTTGCTGAGAGTATAATGAGACATATTCACAGTAACAGCCGATCAGCAGTTGTTCCTGTTTCCTCTGAGTGTTATGCCAAGAACTACAAAATTCAAGCATGACAAACATCTATAGGCTTTTGTAAAGAATAAGAAAACAGGTAGGGAAAAGCAGCAAAGCCCACAAATAAATGTAAAAGATAGTAATCAGGGAATATGCTGACAGCCGATGGAAAGCTATCTTTTCTGTAGGGGGACACAGAACAACAGCCACAGGATCTGTCATGATGATCATTTGGCAGGCAATCAGTTCCCACAGAAACACATACTTGGAAGAGTACATATTGTTACAATGTATGTAGCTATAGTTGCATCCTTTCAAGGTAGCTGGGCCAAGTCCATCCTGCTATGTTGCTCATGAGTTGCAGTCCCCATGATAAAAGCTTGATATTATCTGCACACATTTGTATTAATGCAACTGTCCCTGTAGGAGCCAGAAGTCTATAGATGAGTTGATCACAGCCAGCCTTGATCTAAAAACGCTGTATATCTCTGTGTACTCTCTTGTGAACAGAATGGAAGTAATCAGAACATTCATTGTATGTGTGCAGAACTGTGTGGGAGCACAACCCGTCTCCAGAAGTGTCATGTTGCTTCTGTTTTCAAAACTCCTGGCAACTTGAGTTGCTTCCACACAAAGGACGTGCTCCAGGTCCTCCCTTAAACTGCAATGGGTTTTGGAGAGGACTTCCTCATGACAATGTCATGCAGTTATACAAATTCGGGTTTATCCTTAGTTCTGCTCTGTAGATTCCCAAACCCACTTTGGTATTAACTTTCATTAAAGGTAATTCTCAAAGCACGTTTTAGGTCCGTATATTATTTATTTATTATTTATTAATTCCATTTATACTCTGCCTTCCCTGCAATCAGGCTCAGATGTACGGATGTAGATGGTAAGGTATGGATTTCCTTACCTCCTTACCAGTGTTCCCTCTAAGCCTTGTGGAATCTTGTGAGCAAAAATTCTGCTTTGTGAGCTACTGGCATTAAAGTTGTGAGCAAGTGATTAGGCTGCTGCATAAATTAGTTTGCTCTGGAGCCATCCTTCCAGAGCTAAGACAAAAATGTGTGCGCCAGAGGCTAAAAAGCCGTGAGCTAGCTCACACTAACTCAGCTTAGAGGGAACACTGCTCCTTACCCATATCTGGTGACATTATCTCTTTCACCCCACTGGTGGGCTTTAAAAAAAAACCTGGTAGAAGATATACCACTAACACTCTGGCAAAAAGCCCACAAGAGGCAAAGGTAGGAGAATAGGGGTCTGAGGGAAATGCATGGGACAAAATCTCCATGCAGAGGCACTGTTGCTGCTGCAAATATCATTGAATTCTCAGTAGCAATGAGAACAAAATGGGGAATCATTTCAGTGTGGGAGCAATCATGGGCCACTTCACAAGGAACCATGGACATAACAGAAATATTGGGTTCTTATCTCACTACACATGCTAAGTCACTCAGTTCTCACTTATACCCAGAATTAAACTTCGTTAGTCTTAAAGGTGCCACTGGACTCAAACTGAGTACTCACATCTGTTGTTAACTCTTTTATCATCTGTATGCTAATTTGCTGCTATTCACAGGTTTAACCAACTGCGTCAGTCCAATCTTAGCTATATTTATTGCTCAGTTACTTATCCATCTTGATTCTAATTTGCCCATCCTGGCAACTAACCTCCCCCACCTATATGTAATGCTTGAGGAAGTCTATGTCAATATATCTAAAGAAGTCTGCATGCACACGAAAGCTCAGGGGTCATTTTGAACAGGAACGCTCAGGAACGCTGTTCCAGGAGTAACAAGCCCAGGAGCGGGCACATATGGTGATGCACTGTGGAAAAAATCAAAAGCATACTAACTTGATCTGTATTTTCATGCTTGTTGTAGGGTAGCTTCCCTGCAAGAGCAAAGGAAACCTTAAGTGTCTTTAGTCAAAGTGTAAAGCTGGCTCACCAGCTCTGAGTTGGGAAATACCTGGAAATTTTGGGGTGGAGCCTGAGCAGTGGGTGTTGCCTTCGGACACACTTTTTTTTAGTTTTATATAATTTTTTTTTATTAAAGGGTTAGGAGAGTACAGAAATAAAGAAAATTTTTTAGTAAGAAGTGACAGAGAGAACTTTAACAACAATATACAGGAATATCAGTAAATGCATTTCTAATATAAACTCTAAACTGTTTGAATAATACATGGTATATCTTTTGCCTTCTGACACACTGCCAGTGATGTCAGGGGGTATGGCATATACAAATAAGTTATGCTAATGAGTTTTGCTAATGAGTTCCTGCGTCCCTTTTTCTCCTAAATGTCCCCTGCGAAAGCTTATACCCAGAATTAAACTTTGTTGGTGCCACTGGAACTTTGTCCTATTGCTTCAGACCGACACAGCTACCCACCTGAATCTATCTCCATGGACATATGGATCAAACCTGGTATCATCTTCAGTGCCTCAGAATCCTGAATTTTTACCAAGTCATGTATATTGCACCTGAACAAACTCTGGATCAGCCAGCTATTTATGATGTCCTAAGCAAAACAGCCTCATGGATCTAAATGCAGGACAATGCCTGAATTAGAACTCCTTGCCCTCAAAACATTGTGGTCACTCACAAGAGGTTACGTTAGTAGCATGGCATATCCTATCTGGAGAAAAATGAATCAGAAATCTTGAAGCTATGACTCCTTCATGAGATTTTTATAGTTAGCCTTTTATGGCCCAGTGCTTCGATGAGATAAGTGATTTGTATTGCCCAAAGGCATTTGTTTTTATTGTAAAGCAGACATTTCTTCCATATTGGGCCTAAAATTCACTTCACCTCCCCAGCTCTCCATCTCAGCATGACAGACCTGCTCCAAATTGCTTCCCTGTTTCTGCTTTGACAGAATATTAAGGATGTTTTATTTCAGGATTCCCCAACCTTTTGGAGCCTGTGGGCACCTCTGGAATTCTGACACAGGGTGGTGGGTGCAATGACAAAATGGCTGCCCCAAGAGGTGAAACCAGTCACAAAATGTCAGGAAATGAAGGAATGCATGACTCCAATACTACCATTTCAACATTTCATGCAGAAGCTCTGTTTAGGAGAATGCTTTTAAAAATGAACATATTGTTTTAAAATATTTTCCTGCCTACAGCTTCAGTCACACACTGAAGATCTCTATGCTGTGGTGGCAGCTGCTGCCAATAGCAACTTAAAAACAATCTGCACCGCTAATAAGATCTCTAATGGCCAATGAGGAGCGTGCTGGGCAAAAGTCTCACCTGGCCCAATCCACTTTCTTGAAACAGTTGGCAGCTTCCAAAAAAGGTGTCAGAGGGCATCATTTTGCCCATGGGAACCACATTGGGGACCATGGCTTTATTTATTTACAAAATTTGTATCCTGCCTTTCTGCCTTTACAAGGGCCACCAAGGTATCTAACAATTTATAACATACATGATAAAATTACATGTTAAAACCATTAAAAGCCCCCCCCCCAAAACAAACATCATTAAAACAATTAAAACAGAAAAACATTGCTTAGGAAGAAGGAATCACTGATGGAATGCCAAGTGAAACAGAAAAGATGGCAATAGAAAGGGACAGATAACTCTCACTGGGGAAAGAGTTCCAGAGCTTTGGTGCCATCACTGAGAAGGTCCTCTCCTTGTTTGCCCACCTGCCCAATCACAGAAGATGGGGGCACTCAAAACAGGTCCTTCAAAGATGACTGTAGTGGTTGGGCAGGTTCACAGGGGTATATTAGTTCCAAATTATACATGGCTTTGATGCTTGAGATCAGTACCTTGAATTGTGCCTGTAAACAAACTGGGAGTTAGCGTAGGAGGGCCAAGACTGGAGTGATATGTTCCCAACAACCCACTGCAGTCAACAGCATTCCACACCAAGTGAAGATTTCGAACACTCTTCAAGAGCAGCCCTACAGAGAACGCACTGGAGTAATCTAATCTAGATGTAACCTGGACACACAGTGGCCAGACCTTTTCTGTCCAGAAAATGCCGCAGCTATCTCACATCTCATTGAACTAAGCCCTAACAGTAACCTAAATGGTTAGTATGCTTGCACCGTTGACGTCAGTGGACTCAAGCATGCCAACGACTGCAACTTCTTCACACAACCCAATATAAATAATCCATTTACCAGAACATCAGAGCCTTTGGATGGATACCAAGCCCCATTGATGAAGGTAGCTATAACATACCAGGAAGAGAAGCCTTGTATGGAACTGAAAATTAAAAACATATGGAGAAAAAGAACTTTAAGACCATTTCTTACCATTCCAGATATAAACTGTACCCTCAATGAAATATTCCCAAGGCTCCTAGATCCTTCAACATCCTATTAGCTCCTCAGTGATCCCAGGAACTGAATCAAACATTTTTCTTTCTCAGGATCCCTGGGGAGCAAACCACATATATCCAGACAAGGGTACTACTTGTAATGTGTGTGTGCATGTTCAAACATTTGGAACCATGAAGTGTGAATTGCTCAATAAAGCATTGTTTGAGCTGCAGCCCTCATGTCAACTTTAATACATGCTTGTCCATTCTTATTAAAAAGGTGCCATTAAAAAGCAATGCTTCATGTTCACATATTTTAAACAGATTTGGGCTTGAGCCCTGCAGCTATGAATGTGACAAAGGTATGAGAGATTGGCCTGCTGTTTTACTCATGTTGCATCAGTAAAACTATATATAATACATCTGTGTGTGTATATTGAGTAACCCAAGCTATACTTCAGTACAGTGAAGACTTTGATGCTCTAAATCCAACACCAGTAATGAAGGATCAAAATCCTAAGTCTGTAAAACTAGTAGTTTTTACTACTGATCTGTCAAAACTTGCATAACTTACACAGGAACATCACAAAGGTATCTTAAGTATAACTTAGTCCAGGGGTGGGCAAATTGCGGCCAGGGGGCCACATGCGGCCCGCCACAGAGTTTTTTATGGCCCGCCAAGACAGTTGGCAATGTGGTTTCAGTCAGGCCTCCATCTGAGAAGGTCAGGAAGGCTCCCGCTCTCTCCTGGCTTACCTCTATTTTACCACTAAACTACCACTATTTTATTTAATTTATATTTATTGATCTTTATGATACAATTTATACCTTTTCTGAAATGCAAAGTTAACTAATGAATGCCATCATTTTAAAAAGTGCGGCCCTCTGCTAACCTCCGCTCCCACAAAGTGGCCCCCGAGCCAAAACAATTACCCACCCCTGATCTATCTGCAGTAACTTTGGAAGGCAAAACACAATGCCATTTCTTAACCTGCATAGTGCAATACCTGTATATCTACCCCTGACTGGTTTTAAAGAGGAGAACTGATTCTGGAAATGTATCAGAATGCCATGGGGAATTGCTTGATGGGGCTAGAGTCTGTGGAACATTTCTTAATCCTGTGGAATGGGGTGGGGCGGGAGAAGAAGGAGAGTTGGTTCTTATGCTCCACTTTTCTTTACCTTAAGGAGCCTCATAGTGGCTTATGATCACCCCACAGGAGGCACCTTGTGAGGTAGTGGTGGTGGTGGGAGCTAAGAGAGTTCTGAGAGAACTGTGACTGGCCCACAGACACCCAGCAGACTTCATGTGGAGGAGTGGGGAATCGAACCCCCCTCGGGGATTGATTTTGGCCAATTTCCTGCAGGTCCCCTGTTCCCCAGGAATAGCATTCAGAGGGCATTTGGGGCTGCAATGGGAAGGGAAATATGAGAAGGTCCCACCCTGCTAACAGAAATTGCTTCCATCACATTGTGTGACTCAGAAAGCAACATTGTGTGTTGTTTGATTTTGTGGATGGTTGTGGATGAAATATCCATTTTATCCAACTTTTCCTCCACGGAGTTCAGGATAGTGTACACTGGTCTCCCCTCACAATAATTTGTAATTGCAACAAGCCTGTTAGAAAGTTAGGCTGAGGGAGACTGAGGGGCCCAAAGATATCTGTTGAGCTTCATGGCTGAGCGGGGACTTCTCTGCTCCTAGTCCAACATGGAAGCTGCTACACCACATTGCATAAATCTAAGAAGAATAAATGCATTTGTATACCTCATCAGTTTGCTGTAGCTTTTCCCTACTGAATCCCTTTCCTTTTATTCTTCTTTCATTTCTTCCTTATTGTGTCTTGTCCTTAACTTTGTTTTGCAAGCTTGTGAGCAGAGCCTGTTTTATTTGCATTTTTTTAAAATAATGCTCCTTAAATATAAAAATATATTATTTTAAATCTTTTTTGAGTTGATAACTAAGGTACAAAACTTTCATGGATTGCACAACCTGATGTTTTGGCAACCTTACCCACTTGCTTTCCCACATCAGGTTTAATGTGAGACATTTCCCCTTCCTCTGTGGCCCAAGAAGTGAAGAGAATATCAGGGATGCAGCAGAGGGCAGCATTCACAGGGTAACAGGAAAGCATAATAGAGGTGGTATTTCCTTGAAAGCTCACTTTTAACTCCTGAAGGAACAGATTAAAAGGCTCAGCTTTTTTTGGAGCTAAGAACCACTGAAGACATTAAGGTGTTGTTATTTTTTGGGGTGGGTGGGTGGGATTCTGCTTATTTACAAATGTGAATAGAAAACTACAGTGAGAAGCAGCGAAGGTTACAGAGAGCATGAATCTCAACAGAGAACTTGTCAGGCTCCGGACTGGACAAGCTCTGAGCATATGAAGCCAAGGGGCTTTCTCCCAGACACCTTTCCAGCAGCTAGAAGCAAATTGCCTTACCTGCGTTCTCTACAGGTGTGCCTGGCCTTACAAAAAGAAATGGATTTGTATTTCATGAGCCAAAATGATTCTGCAATTCTCCTGGCTGCAGCTGGCTGCCTGCTGGATAAACCTGACTAGACTTCAGTTAGGCCAAAGATTTCCTTCTGCTCCAGGGAGAAGATAGCTCCACCACCCCCCGCCCCGGCTTCACTGATGTGTGTCAGACTGTCTGGCCAGGACAATGGTATAATTCTGAATAGGGAAACACAAACGTTCCATGTTACTTTAAAAAACACACACGATCTCACTGGAAAATGAAGCATCTAAACTGTGGAACTGCTCAGTCTTGGTCTTATATGCCAAATGCAGTGTTGTACTGAGCTCCTGAAGATATTTATTAACTTTACAAGCTGTGTGGCAACAGTCCAGTTTGTTGGCACAGGTACAGAATGGCTGCCATCACAGCCACTCACCTATTAGGCCAAAGCCACAGATATCAAATGTCGTCTATACATAAGTATATTTATAAAACACAAACGCAAACCATGGACTCCGACATCTGAGCCAGAAGTGTAGCTACAATAACGGTTGTGTGCAAGAAGACTTCAAATGTCTGACAGCTGATTAAAAAACATTAGCCTGCCCTCTTTGGTCCAGCTGTAAAATATTTCAAAAGTACTTTGTAATGTAGGGGTGATACTCCTTTGATATAAGAATCCTTGTTAAGGTTAACTTTAAACAGGCACGCTGCAGATTTTTGGGAAGAGACAATTAAATCAGGGCTTTGCTAATCTTTGTTTGTGACTTGCCCCAAGGGACTCGGAGAAACCTGCATCTTATTGTACATCATAAACTGAAAGAAGTGAACAGTAACATTCTTCCTTTGCTCTTTAATTTCCCTTCCTGGAAGAGATAGGGCATTGGTTCTTGTAAACTTTAAATGGGTTGCATCAAGAAAATCCAGAGCTATGATTTTTGTACTACTACCCTGGAGTCAGAGCATAGAAAGCAATAGGATAACTCTGAAGAAAGTGGTGCAAAGATTGTAGATTACATTACATTTCTCGATCCAGAACATATGCCAGTTACTGCTTCCACTCAGCAATTTTTTTTTAGCAGGCATGGCAATGTATTGTAAATAATATGCACAAAAAAATCCTATACAACCCAACTGCTTTGCATATTCATAAATACACTGGTTTGGATTTATTGATGGCAGAAATTCTAACAGGGAACTGGCCTGCATTGGCAGAAAGCGCCCTTTATTCCATATTTTTTTAAATATGAAACATATAGAGCCAATCACACAATGCAAACAAAATTATTCTCTGTAGCTGTACAGCTGTGTCCTCAATCTGCTTTGCATTTATTTGTGTCCCAAACTTCACTAGTGTACAGCTGTATACACAGGTATTCTATGAAATCAGGGAGCTGTAAGTATAGATATTGGGCTGGATCCAAATACTCTCTTCCGCTAAGCCACAGGAAGCTTTTCTTTGCACTCAGTCTAGTGGGACATCAGCACCACTTTCTGTTCTTGGAACCAGCAGGGGAAAAAAAGATGAATGTACATGCTGAAGAGCAGCTTGCAGAAGGACTTCAATCTGTTAACTTCAGGCCCTGTTGCAGTAATCTCTTATCTATTTTCAAATAGGAATTACACTGAGTCAGCTAACCATTGTAGTAAAACTCTTGACAGCTTTATTACTTTTCCAGAATGCCTGATAGCATCACAAAAGCAGTGGAAAGATCAAGAAGCAAAGCTCCTTCTGAATAACATCACTGTATCTAATAGCAAAGTGGCTGACTGTTGTGCACTTAAATGACTAAAACCCCACAACAGGACCACCCATGGATGAGGTGGGGGCCTCTATTTACTTAGTGGACTCCCCAGGTATGCAAGAAAATGTGAATTTATAAATCAACCACAAGAAAAAAAACCCTTTAACAAAACAGGCTGATGAGGACTTGAATATGCTTCAGAAAGGATAGAACATCCTGATTTCACGGCGCACTTATCGTGAAGTTTTTCATTTTCTCATGATGTATTTATTCATTTGTAAAAGTGATCACATACATGTTGTTGTTAGCCTGCCACTGAAGGAATCCAATTCAAGAATCCCATAATGATTTGATATGTGATCTTTCTGACCCATGGAATTTTGAAAAGTCTGTAGTATGTTCCTGAGGGATGAGGCTTTTAGTGATGTCACTTATCTGTCTGGCCATTCTGTTCTGGTTCCAAACTGTCTGAAAGAATGGAGACTATCGAGCCTTCTATGTGTTTATGGTTCTCTTTCAAAGAAACAGCTTTGGATACAGGGAAGCTATGCATTTTGCCATAAATGTCTTCAGCTGTCAAACTTAGCATTTTTTAAAAGTGTTGATCAGACATGAGCCAATCAACTGGACTGTTTGGTTCATACCAAACAGTTGCAAATGGCTGCCAAATAGGTTTGTACTGGGCTTTTACACAACTGTCCAAGTGGAAAAATGCTGCTGATTCAAATAGATTGGCAGCCATTATCATCACGAGGGACTATTTAGGGCCAAACTACATATTTGTGCTTTAAAAGGGTTGGGTTCTGGTTCTCTGGACCCAACTTTGTTTGCCAGGTGCCTGATTATGGAAACAAGGAAAAAATGCATGTGCCTAAATTTTAACACCAAAAATCAATGATTTAATAATCTAGGTAAGACATATAAAATTATCAGAACAAATTTTCTTATGCCACAAACAACAGGTAGAAATTCACAGGTAATGTTGATCACAGGTAGAAATTCACAGATGGAGTTATTCCAAAAACAATTTGTAATAAATTAAAAAAAGTCCTTGAACTGTAAGGATGAAGTAATGTCTCTGCCAGCTGACTCAACAGACCCCTGGTTATGAATCCGTTTCAATAATTTTTTCAAGAATCATGCTGGATTCAATATTTCAAAGATACATGTAGACGTTCATAAAGTATATTCAAATACAGCAATCCTCAGTGATTCCCAATGAAGAATCAATCATTTCTTGGAAACTCCCTTCAAAATTCTGAAGCATTTCACCATTTTCATTAGAGGGAAAGGTGCCTGACTATGGCAGGCAACCTATCTGCAATTTTGACTCTGCCTGCCAATGCTCCGCTAGTCAACAGGAGCAAACAGGCCAGCCAAACTGGGCAGTGGGAGGGGCGGGGGAGATGGCTGTCCTTGTGTGATGATGTTACTTCAAGTGTAACCTGGAAGCGGCAGCATCGCACTGGAGTAACACTCTAGCACTCGTGCCAAAACGTAATGCTTTTGAGTCCCCCTGCAGTAAGTACCCACCACCCCCTATCTCCCACTGGTTCCCCACAGCTACACAATTTGGGTTCCTCACAACTTGGTTTCCCCACAGCCACAAAACAGCTGCATGGAATGGCTTTTAAAAGATAAAGGAGAGACCAGATGGGCTTAGAATTCCATTGTGGGAGGAGAGAGAGCTCTTGCCCCCCATTTTGTGGAAATGGTGCTCAGGAAGAATTGTTTCCTCATTTCTGCTGCTCCCCCCTCCCCAGTAGTGTTTTTGTACTTTAGAACTCTTTAAAAACACAAATGTGTAGTTTGGCCCTTAAATGAACAATTATCATCATCATCATCATTATTCCACCCTCCTTGCCATTTATATGACTCAGGACTGATTTAATTGTGTATTTAAACAATTGGTAGCTGAGCAGAGCAGTTATGCAGTGAGGCTAGGTGCAATTGTAGAACTCAATCGGGCTGTGTGAGAACATGCGTGAAAAGGCAATTGCCTGGTTAGAAAGTAACATAGCAATGCAACCTGCTGAACAACCATGAAAATATCAATGAACAGTTATAGCTGAAAAACATGCTCCCTGTTCGTGACCAGAAAACAGGATGTGAGCTGAACTGGTTGTTGCTGGAGCATCCCTATTCAAATATAGCTTCTACCAATGATTCATAAGACAGGAAGCCTCTGGAGTTCTGGGAGAAAGGGGAGGGACACTTTGCAATGGATTTTTTTTTTACAACATGCTATCCTGTTGTTGTTTGCAGCAATCAACACATGTGGCAGGTACTCATGCCATACATTACATCTCCAGTCAGGAATGTTGTAACTTGACCTCAGTGAAAGGGGTGAGGAGTAATCAGCCTGCTCAAGCTACTGAGAGCTTAAACATTCCTGGGATAGGGAAGTAATTTTGAGAATGAGGTGGGATTTCCAAATCTTCTCCCCCCATGATTCCTCCCCCCCCCATCCTCATTATAAGTCAACAAAGTGAGCAGCTGAATGAGAGTGCCTCACCTTCTCAATTGTTCTCAATGTCAAAAAAGAAATTATATCCACTACAGAACAAAGTTTGAGTTCAGTGGCACCTTGAAGATCAACAGTGTTTTAAAGATATAAGCTTCCTTGTGCATGTACACTTCTTCAGATACAATGAAATGGAAGTTACCAGTCCATACGTATAGGTACAGGGTGGGCAGCATTATGCTGTAAGATAATTTGCTGACCACCCTCTACCTATATGTATGGACTGGTAACTTCCATTTCATTGTATCTGAAGAAGTGTGCATGCATACATTGATTTAGAATTGTGCTGCCATGGTTAAGATTGCTCTGTAAATGGAATGTAATCAGGGGTCCGTTGGAGTGGGAGCGCACAGGAGCACAGCTCCGGGAGTGAGGAGCCCAGGGGGCAGGCACATGACCAAGCCCCGCCCCCTCCTCGGCTTCCCCGAGCAGTGCAGAGGTGCAGCGCCCCGGGGAAAGCCCTGCTAGGGTCTTTATTGTTTTTAATGTTTTGTTTTAATATTGATAATTTTATCATTGTTCCTTTTATGACTGTGTGCTGCTTTTCCAGAGACTTGCTCAAGGTGGCATATACATTTTCTAAGTATACCATTTTTTATCTGGGCACATGGCACATAAGTACTGGAGAGATTTCACCAACCCTTCAGCAGCTTCCACCCCATCAGTTTGATGTAGTAGTTAGGAGTTGGACTCTAATCTGGGAGAACCGGGTTTGATTCCCCACTCCTCCACATGCAGCTGCTGGTGTGACCTTGGGCCAGTCACAAGTTCTCTCAGAGCTGTTCTCTCATGAGCAGTTCTCAAAAGACCACTCTCAGCCCCACCTACCTCACAGGGTGTCTTGTTGTGGGGAGGGGGAGGGGAAGGGATGGGTGGTGCACATGTCCTAGGTATCTCAAGTCTACTTGAAACCTGGTGGTTTCGAGGGAGCAGGAAGAGAATGAGGGTGTGTTCTTTACGCTTATTTTTATTGCACAAAGTATTGGATGGGGAAGGGAATGGAGGAAGAGCAGGTCAGTTTCACTCACCTGTGGAGTGGAGCCTGAGGGGTGGGTGTCGCCTTCTGACACACTTCCGGTATGTTAGGAAGTGTGGCATATGCAAATGAGTTATGCTAATGAGCTCCTGCACCTCTTTTTCTACGAAATGACCCCTGAATGTAATTATTTGTTTGAAACATTTACTTGAGGTGGCTCAGTGACTTACTTGAGGTGGCTCAGACAATGAAACAAGACAGTCATCAACATATAAAATCATCAAAATCCAGCCAACAAAAACCCAGAATGTAAAAGCACATAAAAACAAGAGTATAAGGTATGTGCATACATATACATGGTGTAAAAATGATACAAAAGGAGAAAAGAATCATCAGTGATAGTAATCACATCACCGGGACTTACTTATGAGTAGACATGCTTAGGTTTGCTCTGCCAGTCTTTACAGAGCCTCACCAAACAAAGCTCTCATGATGGTAGGCAGTAGACCAAACAACAAAACTGAGGATGCAATTGTATGCTGAATGACTTCAAAGGGCTTAGCCTGGAATAACTCTGAATACAGTTGTACTGTGAGTCTCTTTCAAAGACTGATCTTGTATTGAGAAAAGCCATTGCAGACCCTCTTTGGGGTCCCTTGAAATGTGAGGTTCCGGGTAGATTGCATCTTTCCACACCAGATGCTTCCCTGTGGGCATGCTACATCACAAATGTCTGGCATACAGATGGCATGGCTAAATCTAGTATCCAGAATGCACAGGTAAGAATCTAGGATGGACAGATGTTCGACATCAATCAACAGTTCTTTTTATTAGTCTTGTTAATAAAGCTCAAGCATAAGTCTTTGATTCAGATGCTTCTGAGGTCTTTTGTCATGTGTGCGTACCAAAGATCATAACTTAGGGTCCCCTCTAAAATCTAATCTTCAGTAATAAATGTTTTTGTTGAACAGGCAAGCCTATACAAAGAATGCACCTTTTTTGTAAAAGCTACTGTACTATTTTATATAGAATGTTGGACATGCCAGACTCTTCCAATAAGCTTTTAGGGACATTTTTTTTTTAAAAAAAAAGCACAACAAACATCTGTTTCATATCTGAATGCCAAGCTTTTAAGAATGTAAGCCTGTAAAAAGCCAAGTTCCTTACTTTTAACCAAATCACCAGGTGCTTATGAAACATCATCCCCTTGTGAAACAAGAGAGAACAGGAGATAAAAAGGCTGCTGGGATGGAAGAGAAGATTTCAACATGTCAGGAAGATGGACTAGGAACAGAGGGGCACAAAAGCAATTACTTTGAATGGAGAAAAGATAAGATACGCTGATAAAAGGAACCAGGAGTTGAAAAATGTGGAAAAAATAAACAAACAAAAGCAGCATATTAGCCAAAGAAATGCTTAAGAGACACTCCATGAAGGTATGTTATAATGATAATAATGCCGGATCTTAAACAAGTTGTGGCAGCTTACTATGCTTTCATTTTCATTTATTTTTAGATAAATCAGTTATATAGGCCAGGGTCCAAAGGCCCAGTAGTTAAGATCTGCCTCACAAGCCCTGCTCTCCTTGCCCCCACCTCATAGGGTGTCTGTTGTGGGGAGGGGAAGGAAAAGGAGTTTGTAAGCTGCTCTGAGACTCCGAGTGAAGGGCAGGATATAAATCCAATCTCCTTCTCCTCCTCCTTGTAATTGGCAAGAAAAGAGAGAAGGGATGATTCATGGATCAAGAAGAGTAGGAACTGTGAGTTGCTTGTGCACAGTCCCAGAGTAAGTTACATCCCAATTCTATGAATATTAACTTAGCAGGAATTCATAATACCATCTAACAGCACATAGTATTGTAGCTGGGGAAGGATTTAACTCAGTAGGACTACAGGCTGGAATAAGCACAATATCAGGAAATCCATAAAGAATTGTTGACCACCCCCAACTTGTCAAAGGAGAGGGGATAACCCTTTCCTCTGTGCCATTTTCTTCATCTCAGTCCTTCCCCATAACTCTATTTGCCCTCCAGGGAAAGACACATAGATAGCAACTTCATTTAGTATAAATTCCATTTTCCTTTAGGGGTCACACGTGCTGGCCTAGAGTTTGTGCATGTGTGATGTTGAACTAAGCTCCAAATGACTACCTAAACATGTTCTAAAGTCCTAGCATGAAAGGCATAACTGAGACTCACACTGTGCCCTGGAGGGGGCTATCTAAGGCCAGGCATTTGGGAGCTAGACATGTATACATCTCAAAGGACAATAGGAAATGGTTGTTGTCAATTGTTCACCTGTAGTGCAGTCGGTGGCTACACAAATAATAATTTGAAAGTAATTTGTGGTAATTGCTATAACTACAAAAATTTAAAAGTCTTAGTTTCATTTTACTTTTCTACTGCGACAACAGTAATGGTGCTATTCGTCATCTTCTGTCAAAACAGTATCAAGTACTAATCTAGATCCAAGAATGTATGCAATCGGGGGGTGTCAAAAGAAAAGAAAACCAACTGTCAAATTTCATTGTTACATAAAATTAACTTCTAATATTACTCGGATAATTAAACTTAACTGTAAACTATGCTAACTAAATTCATTTTCCACTTTTCACTGATCAGGATTACTATAATTAACATAGTTTCCCTTCGTAGCCACACCCTTTTGATTCTGAATCTCAGACTGTGAACTCTCCCTTGCCCTACAGGCCCAAATACATTTATATGTGAAAACCGGATTCAGTTTCGTGTTTTCAACATAGATGGACAGCAGGCTGTTCCTAGCATGAGGCCCAAGCTAGGGTTTAGCTAGGACTCAGCCACTTAGCTAGGACTCAGGAACCACAGAACTTTCCAAGTACACAGCCAAGGCATTGATGAGCTTAGGGACAGGAAGTGCACAGGAAGCTCTCTGCTGCATTGTGGGACAAAAGCAAACAGGAAACCACATGAGATGTGTAGCTTCTTAGGAGGAAGTGCAAGTGTCCATGGACCTTGGCTACCACCAATGCAAGATGGCTTTTTGGGAGAAGGCGTAGCATATGGGAACTCTCAGGGAGAAAGAAATATTACAGTAAGGTGTGCTTCTTGGTCTCTAGTTTGATTTTGGAACTCCATCTAGTTCTACTTGATCTGCCTTCTGAGTAGTGCTGGCCCAGAATACAGCAGCAAAAACTCAAAAACTGAAAAAAGCTCAATGCTGGCCATGCACAATGCTGGCCATACTTGAAGCTTGACAGTGCAAGGGCTCTACCATGTACCATTGACACAATATCTATAAAGGCAGCTTTGGGTTCAGCATGCAGTGATCCCCTTTTGAAATGATGGGGGGGGGGTGACCTTGCAAAAACAGTTTGCAATGTGAACATAGGGATCAGGTGTTCAAAGAAAGAAAAGGCAAAAAGTGTATTGGGCACACCTACAGTAATTCTTCATATCCTTATCAAAATGTTCTGCTTTTCAGTACAGATTCAAATATAGAAAATCTGTCATGTCTGAACCCACATGTACAGCCTTTTCTTAAATGTAACTGGTAGCCAAGGTCTAGTATTATATATCTTTATTGTATTCTTATCCCCCAGTCCAGAACCAGTTATAGTTTCGTGAAAGCTGCTAAATTACGTCTTCCTGAAAAGCTACAAACTTTTTCAAGGTGACCCACTTTGCTAATAATAATAGAAGGCACCTAAATTGTCATCATGGGTCATTTTTATCATTTTCATTTGTTTATTGTAATTATGTCCTTTTTCCCCCTTTAAAAAGCTCAGAGCAGCCTACATGAAGAGACTTTGATGGAAGTTCCAAGCACTTGAGCATGCAACTTCAACAATGTGACAGGATCAGGTGCTCCCATGCATCAGACCACAAACATAAGACTTGTACAATATGCTGTATCCTAGCATGCAATCTCTGGTTGCAGAGATAGTCCACATTAGTCAAAGTCATATGGAGCATTCATCAAAGTAATCCCATAAGCAGATGTACTGCACAACAGAGGACATCACTTCTTGCTGAAGCAAGAGGCCAGTGTTCTGTTAAAAGTGTGTGAATCACCTCATTCATAAACCTCCCCGTATGTTTATTTGACTGTAAGCACACACTTCTATATAAACATGTCCTTTCCATGTAGAATGATGTGCCTATAATTAGGTCCTGGAAACAGTTTGGAGGGTTCCAAAAGGAAATGCCATATGCTTCAGAGAGAGACAGAAGTATAAAGACAAACATATCTGCAGCAATTAGTGCCTACTTATTCTTCAAAATGCCTTTGCATTTTTATTGTCTAAGGCAGGCTTCCAGTTGTGGACACCAAAGAACCATTTTGAGTGCAACCACAGGCCGAGATCCTGCTTTTTTTCCTGGTAGACTGTTCTCATCGGCATATTATTTAGGGAAGAACATCTGGACTGGGCATAGGCTGCAAAGCTGGCCACACGCATTATCTCTTGTTCCAACTGGCTAGGCAGAAGGCTGATATTCTTGTCTGGAGGAGCTGAGTAATGGGACCAAATTTCAATACGTGTTCAGGCTGAAGCTTGAAGGCTCATTTATCCTTCAAACACATCCATGAAGACAATGACATGGAGACTGTAGGGCGTAGCCTCGAACAGAAATATATTGCATGCAAACCTCAAGCAGGGCACTAGAAAGAGATAAGTTTCCCTTTGGTGGGTTAGAGTCCAGGACTGGTTTGCCCTCCGTCCTCTTTTCTGGTGTTAGCCTATAATGAGCCTCAGAAATGTGAGAGGAGGAGATTTTAGCTTATTGGGTTAAATGTAAAAAAATCAATTTGACTTAGAAGCACAGAAGATTTACGTACTATCCACGATTCTCCACATTTCCTGGTTAAGGGAAAATGCTGTTCAAATAATTTACAAAGATGATCTGGCTCCAATGGTTAACAAGAGAAAGAAATTTTACTTACAAAAATAGAAGCACATTTTACATGACATATTCATGTAGGTACATTTAACTTATTGTGAATGGATTAACTTCAAAAGGGTTAACTTGCTACAGCTCCAAGCCCAGGTAAAAGAGAGAAGAGAGGTTCTATATAAGATGAAACAGAAGGCAGTCAATTGTCAAAGAGACTCAGCATTTAACCAGTGAGGGGGTTGAGGCCATCTGCCAAGAATACCTGAGAGAATTCTCTTAACCCTTTCCCTCCCAGATCCTCTTGCATGTAGAGTTACAATATCCAACACTGCTTCATCCTTTCTCCTGTCCTTGCAAACTGCAGGAGAGGTCTTGTTCTCCCTTCCTGGTGTATCCTTAGACAACTTTTTAAAGGGTGGCTTGGAGGCAGGCTGGTCCCAGGCTTTGCCAATACTAATAGCCCTGGGGCTGTGCTTGGAGAAATGACAGGGCCCAGTGCCAATGACTCCTCTCCCAGGGATTCTGTGCCTTCTGCTCAACCCTCCTTCCTGTTTACCTCAAAGGGTTGTGTGCTTGGCCTATGAGGGCTGCTACCCCTCCCACCCCCATGACTGACTGTTCCTGTCACACCTCTTTCAGACATGCCTGCTGCTGTGGCCTTGGCTTCCTCCTAGGGATGCCTGGAGGATTCTCCTCCTTCACAGGCTGCTAGCTGCTGTGGCTCAGGGCTAGTCTGCTCTGCTGCTGCTGTTACTGGCTGCCAGGGCACTTGTGGAGCCACTGAGCGTGGGGCCAGGGCTGGCAGCTCCAGACAAGAAGGCAGAATCAATGTACCCAATTCTCAACATGGCCCCATCTTTGGATACTTAGCTACGGAGACTGGGACCATGAGCAGATAGATATTTCTACAAACCTGAGTAAAGCCCCAGGTTTGCAGAAAAATCGGAATTCTAAAAAAATATATATAGGAGGTTAAAACCCTCTTCCTCAAATTATAAAAAACATGGTCCTGTAGCTTTAAGCAATGAATACCCTCTCAATGGCTGTTGTCGACATTGTCAGCCTTCAAGTCTTGGTTTTGGTCTGTAAAAGGCAGGGGAAAGGCCTTTCCAGGGCTGTTTTGACCTTTGAAAGAAGATTCATTGAGGCCAGGCCTGGCAGCAGCCACTGGATGACTTGATACCATGTGGCTTGCATGACTTACTGAGGAGAGGTTGCTTGCTACTGTTCAACATCAGCCATCCCACAAAAACCAGTGTGATGTAGTGGTTAGAATGTTGGACTAGGATCTGGGAGACCCAAGTTCAAATCCCTGCTCTGCCATGGAGGCTCACTGGGTGACTTTGAACCAGTCTCACATTCTCAGCATAAAGTTTCTCACAGGGTTGTGTGAGATAAAATGGAGGACAGGAGAGTAATGTAAGCTGCTTGGGGTCCCTTTGCCCCCCCCCCCCCGGCAGAATAAAAAGATGGACACCAAGTTGGGTTTTAACAAGGGCCACTTTATTAACTATTTAATTAAACAACTGATGAGGGCTGAACTTGAACTGAGAAACCTGACAGGTGCCAAAACTCCTGGCCACCTTCATTTCCTTTTGGGTGATGCACCTGCCATGATCTTGAGCCCTCCAACATGGCTCTTGACCAGCAGCTTGGCAATTAATAGAACCCCTGGTCTACTACCCCAGAAGCTGCTAAGGGAGACCAGGCCAGATTGTTCCCACTGAAGATCCCCCTTTCCCGGCCTTGAGCCGCAAAGGCCCAAAAGCCATTCTTGAAGGACCTTTAATTCTTTATAATAATGCCCAGGTGCTCACCATTTTAAATTTACCTATCGCGCTACCCCGCCAACCTGAAAGTGACCAGCCTATTTAAGAAGTGATGGCCCACCAGAGCCAATTTTCCAACACCACCACATCAGTGCAGGGTAGGTGAAAACACCTCCTCTTCAAAGACCAAATCAAGAAGGGGCGAAAAAATCCTACCTGGCTCCTCAAAAGGCAATCAGCAAAACCTGCACTAAAATAGGGTGGGAGGGTGGGTCAAGCATGCTGAGGACTGACAAGGCAGGGAGCAGGAGCCAAGCCTAAAAAGGACTGGTTCCACCCCTTGCCTGGTACTGTGCAAAGCACAGTGCCGGCTCCATCTTTTCCTCCTCTCGAGGAGGCAAATCAGCCCTCCCTCGCCAGCACAAACTCGGCAAGGGTTGGGGCTTACAATCATGTAAATGAAGTAAATTAATAATAGTATAGCTGAGGGGGGCAGATAAAAGGGAGGTTCATGTGTGGGTGGGAAGGGGGAAGGAATCAAGGAAAAGTGTGGATATGGAGGTTGTCAGGAGGGAAAGAGGAAATAGTGTGTGGAGGGGGATTGGTGAAAGTGATGTGTCCTCCCTCAAGTTCAGGTTTCCAACGGTGCAGCTGGACTCAGCAGCTGGATCTGTGCAACTAAACCCAGCATGGCAGCCAGCATTACCCAACTGGGCCATAGATGTCCTGAGTAGAGGCTGTCAGAGGTAGAGAAAGAGGGAAGCTGAAGACAGGGGTAGATAAACATATGTTGGTTAGTGTGGGAAGGAGAAAGAGAAGAAGCTATGGGAACTTTCATGGAAGGGGAAGAGGAACCAACAGGGAGGGGAAAATGAGATGTTCCCTTGCACATCCTTCACATGTTATTTCATAAAGCCAAGCCATTTAATTCCATGTCTGCAAATGCAGAACATGATGGCTGTAATCCTGTGCTTACTAGGTTAGCAGTAAGTATTTGTGAGCACAGTAGAATGTATTCTTAGTAAGCATGCATAGAATCACACTGTGAAGTAACAGAAAAAAATGTCTGCATATCTCCCCAGTTCATTCACTCCACAGTTTCAACCCACTGTTCATGCAACCTGCTGCTTGTAGGGAAGCATTAGTTCATAGAAGGAGAATATCCGCATTGCATTTACGTATCTGCACATTTACTTTTATCTCTCTGAAGTTGAAAGAATTCACTTGGCCTACATAGAATCATTGTAAAAGTTAGTCAGAAGGAAAGCTTTTGAATCCAAGCAGGCTGTTGAAACCAAGTTCCTGTCTGGAGGCAAGATGCCCACCAAAATATCTCTGACTTTTATTTTCAAACCTTGCGTGGATATTTCAAAGGAAGAAAATTCTATAACTTCCCAAGGTCATCTGGTTCATTAACTTGATAGCCAAGAAGTTTCCCCCCCAATTATTTATTTATTTACAACAGGAGTTATGTATTTACTTGCTTACAACAACAGTTATTGTTGCTTTGATTCTGGCGTTCCAGCTCAGCCTCAGCTAAGCACATAGGGCTTTCGGTGAGGACAGGAGCAAGAGCAATACCCCTAGGTCTCTTGCACAGAAATATTGCTGTTTTTGCTCAATCGCACAGTTGAGTCTGACTCTTCATGACCTCATGGACTACATCATGCCAGGCCCTCCTGTCTTCCGTTATGTTCCGAAGTTTGCTTAATTTCATGTTTGTTGTATTGATAAAACTGTCTAACCATCTCATCCTTTGCTGTCCCCTTCTTCTTTGACCTTCAATCTTTCCCAGCATCAGGGTCTTCTCCAGTGAGTGCTTCTTCTCATTTGGTGGCCAAAGTATTTGAGCTTCAGCTTCAGTATCTGGCCTTCCAGGGAACAGTCAGGGTTGATTTCTTTTAGGATTGACTGATTTGATCTCCTTGCAGTTCAAGTGACTCTCAGGAGTCTTCTCCAGCACGGAAATATACTTGACTAAAAAATTTCTTGTCCTAAGGGGGAAATAAAAGTTTCCTTTTCAGGTAGGATAACCCCCACATTTGCCACCTATCACGTGCAGCTTTCACACCTGGGGCTACGTGCTGGCACCAGCTTCCCTCAAGTAGGGCAGCTGTCAGGAACCATTGCTCCCTGCTAGACCCACTGTTGCTGCCTGAATGAGTGAGCAGTGGTGGCCGGCAGGGCATGAGATGCACTTTCTTGCTCATGCCACACTAAGAATGGTTGAGTGGCTGGGTGACTAAGCAGCTGGGCAGGTAACTGGCTGGGTATACAGTTGAGAGGGGAAGTGGCTGGGGGAAGCAGACAGGCATGAATGTGAGCCATGGCACATTCATCTTCATGTTCACTCAGAAGGAAGGCCTCAGTCCTCACTGAATTTAATTGGGCTTACTGCAAGTGTTGCATAGGAAGACACTGTAAGCAAATGGGATAAGCAAGGGCGTTGGACAGGGCTGAAAGAGCAAAGGGATGTGGTGCCTGTTTCCCCCCCAGAGGTGAATCCCTGTGGGAACTACCACACCATGGGGCTTGAAGGCTCACCTTTGGCATAGGATATTGGAAAGTCCAGCTTGGGATCAGTGCTTTAGGAGGGCAGAGTTTGGGGAGAGGAGATGGCTCAGAAGGTGATACCAAAGGGAGCCAATGGCTGTAGTCTGGAGATCTGTTACTGTTCTGGCAGAACTCAAGGCTCCACCTTGAGGTTGGTAATCCTACTCAGGGGTCTGGGGGACTGCAAATGCTCTCTGTTCAGGGCCTACCAAAATCTGGAACTGACCCTACCTGGGACAAGCAGCCTTCTCAGATGTCCAAAGCATACACAATCTAGTTATAACAATGGAGGGAAGTAAGCAGTGCAGTTTCACAAGGATCGGTATTGGGGCCAGTACCATTTAATTTATTCACTGATGATCTGGGACTACGGCTGAGTAGTGTAGTGGCCAAGTTTGCAAATGACACAAAATTATTCAGGATGGTGAAAAGCAAGGCTGACTGTGAAGAGCTCCAAGAGGACCTCCACAAACTGGGTGACAATGTGGCAAATGAAGTTCAGTGTTGGTAAGTGTTAAGGTGATGCACACTGGGACAAAAAAACCCAACAAAAGCCCCAGGTATAGGCTAATGGGATCTGAACTTGCTGAGACTGAGAGGGGAAAAGATCTTGGGGTTGTAGTGGATAGCTCAATAAAAGTATCAACCCAGTGTGCTGCAGCGGTGAAAAACCAGACTCTGTTTTAGGGATTATTAAGAAAGGGATTGAGAATAAAACAGCTGATATTGTAATGCTCCATACTGATCAATGGTGTGTCCTCATTTGGAACACAGTTCTGGACACCGTATCTCAAAAAGGACATTATCAAGCTGGAAAAAATACAGAGGAGGGCAACCAAGATGATTAGGGGGTTGGAACACCTTCCCTATGAGGAAAGGCAGAAGAGTCTAGGACTTTGCAGTTTAGAAAAGAGACGACTGGGGTGGGGGGGCATGATAGAGGTTTATAAAATTATGCATGGGGTGGAAAGAGTTGATAAAGAGAACTTTTTTGTCCTCTCCCAAAACACTAGAACTTGAGGGCATCCAATGAAGCTAATGATGCTAGAGGATGTAGTGATGGCCACAGGAATAAACAGGGGTTAGATAGATTAATGGAGGATAAACCGTAAGAACATAAGAACATACGACAAGCCATGTTGGATCAGGCCAATGGCCCATCCAGTACAACACTCAGTGTCACACAGTGGTCAAAATCCAAGTTGCCATCAGGAGATTGACCAGAAGGGCCAGAACTCCAGAAGCCTTCCCACTATTGCCCCTCAAGCACCAATGTTACCCCCCAAGTCTATAACTGGCTACTAGCCATGGTGATCGAGGGGAACCTCTACATTCAGAAGCACTGAACTGTTAGCCAAATTGCTCTATTTGCTTTAATAAAAGGTCCTCCTGGGAGAAGGCCATTTGTCTTAAATTGCAGAATCTGGGCCTCTCCTCTGATTTTGTTCTACAACTGGATTTTGATCAAGCAAAACCATTGATCAAACAAAGGCTGTTTGTCATAGAGCGACAAAGAGACATTAACAATGTTCCAAATTTCTTGATTCCAGAGAAGCTTAAATATGTCGTTGCCCCAGCACCTTATGTCTCTGCCTCAGAGGTACCCAGTCAATGGAGACCTTTTACTTTGGCAAGACGGCAAGTCCTCCCCTCTGCAGTTTTAGAGGGGAGATACAAAAAGACTCCCATGAAGGAGAGGATTTGTTTGTGTGGTGGAATCAGTCGAGGATGTATTGCTCCACTGTTGATTCTATCAGGAAGTTCATTCTAACATAATTTCCCCTCTACTTAATAATATTTTAGGTTATTCTTGATGCTCAAATTTTAAAGAAACCCTTAATGGGTGCTACTCAACAGGTTACTATTAGTTGCACCAATTTTTTTTCAATAGCCTGTAGAATGCTTAGAGAATGCTTAGAGAAATTTCATGTACAGATTTTATCTAAACTGATGCCAAGGATCAGACCAATTTTACTTTCTGATGACATTAATGTAAAGTTTTTATTGTTGATTTGTACTGGTCGTTGGCTGAATAAAGTACTTACTTACTTACTTACTAGATGAGTGTGAGAGCCTTTGCTATTGATCCCTCCCTCTGATCAACCTGGACCAGAAAGGGTGGGGATGTGCCAGCAGTAGGCAGTGGCAGCACACATGTTCTGCAAAAGAGGTTCATGCAATTTCACAGGCACTACAAAAAGGAACCAGTCTTAAGAAATCAAATAGCACAAGTGGATTCTTACTTGCATCTGATGAAGTGAGCTTTGACTCATGAAACCTTATACCTTAGGAAATGTTGTTGGGCAGGCTACACCATTCTTAAGAACGTGCAAAGATTTAAAATAGAGTATAGCTATAAAAGAGTTACAAAACAATATTACTACATAAAAATCTTAAGAGGCGCCAACAAGACAATGCGCTGAATTGGGTGAAGTTCACATTGCTATACAGCTGCAGATCTAAACAGTGCAAGGGAAGCGGGTGGGTGGGTAAGGCTGCTACGATGGTCTGAAATGCTGCTAGACAGAGCTAAGCTAAACAGAGCAGAGCAAAGCAGAGGAGGCCATTGTGATTGGATTGTCGTTATTTCAATAACACAATAAAATTATTGTTAGATATCTCCTTACAGTAAAATCCCAAGTAGAGTTACATCCATGTAACTTTACAGGGGCTTAGAGGGTTATAGCTATGTTTAGAATTACATGGTCAATACCCAACGTAGGTCCCCCCCTTGATACAGTGAAGGACTAGCCTGTTTGAACATTATAAGACTAAAAAGTGCCCTACACAAGTTAAAAGTCTATCCTGTTCACTCATGGGAGCCAGTGTGGTTATTAAAATATTGGATCAGGGTCCAGAAGCTATCTGTATAATCATGAGTCAATCAGTCTCTCAGAAAGCCTAACCTTCTTCCTAGAGTTATTGGGAGAATAAAATGGGGCAGGGAGAACCATGTATTTGGTTCCTCGAAGGAAAAATAGATTACAATGTTTTAGATAGATTTATAGAGTTTGGTTCATGACCACAGATGCCAAATTTGATGTTAAATTTAGGTATAATTATTGTTTCTTTTTTTGAATAGTTTTTATTACTTTACCGTATTACAAACATATTCATATATATTTTGTACTTGAGTTATTACTTATTTGTAATATATTAGTAGGTTCATCATATTTACATTTTTACAATTTACACTCTATAAGGATATCTTAATTTCCATCCATTTATACACTTTATTCCATCTTTTCTGAAATATATCTTCCCTTTTATTTTGTTAAGTTAAGTTTAGTTTGTCCATTTCTGCCAATTCCAACACCCTAGATTTTAACTCCTCTCTTGTTGGTATTTTCTCTGATTTCCAGTTTGTTGCTAACAGGATTTTAGCCGATGTCAAAATGTAGATTATTGCATATGTGTCAGTGGTGAAGCTATCTGGTAGCATATTAAGCAAAAATATATCTGGTAACATGGGGAGATTAACCTTAAATGTTTCCATAATCATATTACAAACTTTATGCCAATTTTTTGAACTCTATCACATTTCCACCACATATGGAAAAATGTGCCTATATTGGTCTTACATCTCCAACATTTATTTGGCATTTCAAGGAAACATTTCACCATTTTATCTGGCATCCAATACCATCTGTAAAACATTTTATAAGCATTTTCTTTGTAAGAGGTTGATCTCATATATTTTATTGATTTCCAGATTTTGGACTAGGTGTCTATATCTATGGAATGGCCTAAGTCTTTCATCTATGTTACCATTGTTGTTTTTATTACTTCATCCTTCATATAATCATTTAATAACCAACTATACAGTTTCTGTATTAATTTACTGCTTGATGATAACCATATCTTTAATTCATTGGGGCTACGGTAAAAACCTAATTTTTTTATCCTTGGAAAATTTTGATTTTAATTGCAGTTTTTCCCACCATGTTAATTTAATTTTTTGTTTTACTAAGTCTTTTTCCATTTTGAGCTCCTTATTTTTGTCTAGTAGGTTTTTGTAACACCCTTTATTTTTCTCCATTAGAAGAGCCAGTCTAATAAATGCCTCTAGTGGTGATAATCATTTTTGTATTTTTAGGTAGAATCTACTCTTTAAGTTGGTCTAAATTTTCATAATAGCATTTCTTATAATATGTGTATGGAAATTGCCATGAATTTTCTCCTTATCATACCAAATGGATGCATGCCATCCCATCCTTAAGTCTCACCCTTCCAGTTTTAAGTTTCTTGTATTTTCCAATGTTATCCAATCACACATCCAACCTAGGGCTGCTGCCGTGTAATACAACTTTCAGTTTGGGACCAAGAATTCTCCATCTCCTTTTTTATCTTGAAGTAATTTCCACTTTATTCTCGCTTTTTTATATTGCCAAATAAATTGTCTCACTTCTTTATCCACTTCCGATTTGAGGTTCAACAAGGGTAGACGTGTGCGGGAGTAGCTCTGCAGCGTGCTACCCTTTCCTTTGGTTTCTCTAACAACATCTAGAATTTTGTTGGTGTATAGAGGAAAATAGCAAGAAACTTGCCCCCCCCCCCAACTTTGGATGTTAGGCAACCTGTAAGTTTTTGGTTTTGGGACTGTTTCTAGGCGGGGGACCAAAAGGATGCCCAGCAGCACTTCTATGCTGCTGCATTAATAAGCTGAGCCTATAAGAATCACAAATGAGTCTTTAACAGAAGACTACACGAAACTGGAAAACCCAATGCAAAAAAGAAAGCTAAGTATAGATTATTTTCTTTCAATGTATTGTAAAATAAATGGTTAACTGACTGAGGTCCAAACAACTTACCTACTATCTCTTATAACCACAGACAAAGCAGAAATGGAAAAGTAAATGGCCGGGAAGATAGAAAGCTCATCTGTTTACCAGCAAGTTATGGGGGGTGGAGACAGCTGGTTAGACTAATTTAAAAATAAGCACTAACCTCTTTTCTGTTGTTTACCAAGTGTCTATGGAGTCGAGAAGCCGTGAAGTCGGGCATGGTGAGTCACCTTAGGAGTTACCAGATGACTCAGGAGGAGAGCATGGTAGCAGAGAAGTGGGAGAAGCTTGGCAGAGAGACGGAGAGAGAGAGCGTGTGAGAGGCAGAGATGGCATGATACAGAAAATGAGACAACGGAGCCACACAGAGCAACACTGAATGGCAAAGAGGAAAGGGAGATTTAAAATGGAAGTACAAGAGAATAGAGAGTGGCAAAATGACATTGAGGAAGCAACGAAGATTGAACACAAAGAGATAAGGACTAATAAAATGAAATGAAATATAACAAAATAAGATAGTAGCACCATGAAAATATGGGAAACTGATAACTTATACTAGCAAATTTATACCGTATAGTGGAAAAAAGAAAAAGAAAAAAGACAGATAGAAAGCACAATAATCGAAATCTGTAGAATTGTTTAACAGTACAGAGACTGAACATAACAGGCCAAAATTTGAGCTGAGTGGTCATATATTTAAGAGTCCCAAAGAAAAGAAAAAAACAGATTAGACGATGGCTTCTGGCTCAGGGCCACTCAGGAAATCCTCTTTCCATCCTTGTACACAAACACAACTAAAACTACAAACAACAAACATACCAACCATGTCAATGGGTGATTTAAAAACTATGATACAAGAAATGGTAGCACAAACAGTAAAAGAGATGGTAGAAAAAACGATACCTATACTACTAAAATCAGAAATGCAGAAGAAATTAAACAACAGATATCCACTGAAACAGAAGAAATCAATAAACAAATAACAGAAAATAAACAAGAGATAATAAAAATCAACAAATACAATCAACTAACAGAAACCAAGATCACTGAGCTAAATGAAGAACTACAAGACTTCCAAACGTCCAAAATGACAAAATGCAAGAATCGTTGATTTTGCTGGAAATGGACAAGGCTGCGCTAATACTAAGATGTCAGAATATTCCAGAGTTCATAGGAAAAATTTGAAAGGAGAAGTGGCACAACTACTTGTGGAACAATTGGAGATAGGGGAGAAGGAAGAAATAGAAAAAGACATAGATTTCATCTTCAGGAAAAACTACTAAAAAAAAAATTACCGAGGGAAGTCCACATTAAGTTTAATAGAAAAGAAACAAGAGATAGAATATTGAGAACAGCTAATGAGAAAAAAATATGGTGGATCAGACAGAAATTAAAATACTAAAAGAAACCCCATGGAGAGTCAGAGATAAGAGACATAAAGACTTTGAAAGAACTACTAAAAGCTATTGAGATTACATTTAGGTTGCTCTTACTGGAAGGGGTGGTATTTAACTATCTTGGGAGCAGGCAAAACCTGAACTCAATATTTAAAATGAAGAACTTTTTGGAAAAACACAGTAAAGATCTAGGATGACAAAGAAGTGAAGAATCATCCTCAGAAGAAGAAGTTACACAAGAGATGACAGAAAATACCACAGAAAAGAAAGAAAAACAAGACTGGAAAAAAGAAAAAGGAAGAAAAGAAAGAGTCCCATCACACATACTTACCAGGTTCCAATACAGAGCTAAGGAAAAATACGATAAAAGAAAAAAAGGGGGAGTAACAAAATTAATATTATCTCAATCAATGTAAAGGGATTGTAATGTGTAATGTAAGTGTAATGTAAGTCCACAGAGAAGAAGCAGAACTTTCCATCAACTTAAAAAACTTAAACCAGATATTATCTGCTTACAAGAAACTCACATTTTAAAAAAAGAAGAACAATATCTAACAGTTAAAAAACTAGGAAATCTTTTTGTGGACGCTGACTTAAAAAAGAAAAAGAAAGGTGTGGCAATTTACACCAGTTTAAATCAGAAGATGGAAGAATTATAGCCATTTCAATTTGGAAACATAATTTTAAAATGCTATTAATATATATGCGCCTAACTAATGTCAAGAAATTTTGGGGGACAATTACACGATTTTATGGCAACTAATATTTTTGAAGATATTTGTATAATAGGGGACTATAATGCTGTGTTTGACCCCAGAATAGATAGGAGCAATTACAACAAGGGGAAAAAAAGGGAACGAGTTTCTCAACTTGTGAAATTGTACAAGCAATCAAAAATGGGAAAAAGAAGAAAACTCCAGGCTCTGATGGTTTGCCAATGGAATTTTATCAGCTTTTTGAAGAACAAGTAGGCGCTCCACTCAAAATGGTGTTGGAGAGGATAGAAAACTCAGCCAAGATGCCTGAATCATGGAACGAAGTACTAATCACATTAATTCATAAACCCAATACAGATGTAGGTGAAATTAAAAATTTTCACCCAATATCATTGTTAAACGCAGATTATAAACTTTTTGCTAAAATTCTAGCAGCAAGGTTGAAAAAAGTATTGATACAAGTTATATATCAGGACCAAGCTGGATTCCTGCCTAAAAGACAAATTAAAAAAAATAATATAAGAACCATTATTAATGTTTTGGAATATTTTGAATTACATCCAGGGAAACAAATGGCCCTGATATTCCTAGATGCAGAGAAAGCCTTTGACAATTAAATTGGACATTTATGCTACAAAAACTGGCAAACTGGGAATGCAGTACAAAAATTTTTGACAATGATTGGTGCAATTTATAAGAGTCAAAATGCCAAAATTTTGATTAATGGAGATTCTACCCAAAGTATTAAAATTCAGAAAGGGACCAGACAGGGCTATCCATTATCTCCACTTTTGTTTATTTTCCTTTTGGAATAATTGACAGACAGAGTGTGAGACAACAAACAAATTCCAGGACACAAGATTAAAGGAGAAGAATTTAAATTACAAGCCTTTTTTAGATAACCTTGTATGTATAATAGAAGACCCAATAAAGACACCGCCTCAGCTATTATTAGAAATTCAGAATTATGGTAGAGTAGCAGGCCTAAAAATTAATATTCAAAAGTCCAAAATAATGACAAAAAACTGTTCTCAAGAACAAGCCCAAAAGATTTAAGAAAACTCAAAAATGGAAGTGACAAAAAAATAAAGTATTTAGGGATAACTTTAACTAACAAAACATTATATGAAAATACTACAAGGTTGATAAAAGAAATTATAAAAGATCTTGTGAAATGGAAAAACCTACAACTATCCTTAATGGGAAGGATAGCTATAATAAAAATGAATATACTACCCAGGTTTCTATTCCTGGGCCAAAATTTACCTATCCTAAAAAAATTCCAATACTTTACAGAACTGGATAAAGAAGTATAATTATTCTGTTTCAATCAAAATTTGGTCCATGTCAAAAAACAAACTAAAAAAAATCAGTAATGGAAATTGTAAAGAATATTGTTGTAGGAAATAAAATTACTTGGACCAATGAATGAAACATGTGCCTGGGTTATATCTCCCGTCAAACCATATGTAGGCATTGTGGATCTTTCCTTCATGGTGCTGACTGATTATTATAGATAAGACAATGAGTTACGACCTCTTCCAAATAACTCTGTTTTTAATTTCTCTGTTTAATTCTTTTCTTCAAACTTGTAAAAAGCCAAACCACATCTTTCTTTAATCAGGGATCTGATATAAAACATTTTGTTACCTGAGGTTTTGAAATTAAGAGGAGAATATTGCTATTCTGCTTTTAAGAAATTAAAGGCAAAAGGAAGGGCTAGGTTTAAATCACATCAGAAATCTGAGAGCTGGCAAACTGGCAAAAGTCAAGAAATATAATGCTCACATGACATCCACCATGGAGAAAAGAAATGAAGAACAGAATTATGATGGAAGGTTTACTGTGGGCTCCCAAAGAGAGCATCAGAGTGGCACCTTTGTCCTGATAAAGCTGTTGTCATGAAATGAAGCAGAATTCATTCTCTCTCTTTCTCTTTGCATGATAGTTTCCCGGGAATACAAGTTTTAAAAAGTCAAACTGATTCTCAGCCTTCTAGAGTGCATTTCCTGTGAATGCCTTCATGTTTTGCTTGGCTTTCTTGAGTGCTACAATTATTCCCCCCCCCCCCCCAATATATTTTTTCGTTCACTTTTATTAGCCTTAGCCAGAGGCTACAACAAAGTTCAGGGTACAACCTGCTGCAATCTATTTAAGCAGCAGTAACAACAACAAACTGACAGAAATGACAAAGATGCAATAATAAAACATCAAAAATCCCAGTTTATCATTTATGTATGACATGAACAGAGTACGAACATTCATGGGTATCCTCTTTGTGCTACCTTCTCTCTGTGTTACCTCTGTGAAACTATTGCCAAGTTAATTACAAGTACCACAGTGATCCCAATCCACTAATAGCTGAGAAAGGAATGTTCTTCTGGCACCTTCAGACAAGACAGATTGAAAGGCATGATAGAATGCTCACCTTACAATATTACTGTATTCTAACAGTGTAATCCTAAATAGAGTTATACTCTTCTAGGTCCATTGATATCCATGGACTCAGAAATTTGTAAAATTGGTTAAACTTGCACTGTAAGTATGGTAAAAGTTTTGCTCAAGGGAAATTTGGAAAGATCTGCTAAGATATGAGATGAAATTTAATCTTTGCATACCAAAGGGCTCTATTTGAATTACACGCAAATGATAAATCACACTGAATAAAATGATCATGCAGCCTAGTTCCAAAGACTTTTAAAGACATCTTGCTTGCTAACACAAGAGTATTCAATAAGGAAAAAGTCATGTGGCTTATTTTGTTTACACAAACAGGCTGAGGAGAAGAGTTTATTTCCAGTTGTTCTGCCATGCAAATTCTAGAAAACCTGTCCCGAAATTGGAACTGGAGCCAGTAATTAAACAATGGGGTGAATGTTAATTGCAGCATGAAACGTTTGAGTTGAAGCGCTTAATAAAGCCCGGGGTGAGGGTGCCATTCAGTATTGCTTTGAAAACTTGTTTCTGGAAAACTTCCAGATCAATGTATAATAAAAACCTCATATTTCCAATCCATACAATATGTAGGGACATAATTAGAGACCAAAATTTTGAGGCTAGGTAAAAAGCCCCAGCAAACCTTCAAAACCATAAGTCGCCTGAGACTGATCAATCTGCCTTTAAATTGGCTAATTCAGGACTTCAAGATAATAACCCAGCATTGGCTTGACTTTATGTAAGACCAGGTACCATATATTGGCAGCAAACCAAAAGCCAATTCCTAGCTCATTGATCAGGGGTTCATTTTTGTACACAACCCTAATCTGAATGGAGCACAAGGCTCTTATTGGATCAGAGTTGGGTCATTTGCCTCATGTTGCCTGGGCAATTTGGGAATAAAAAGTGTGTTTGTTTAGAATACGAAGCAGTAATAGCTTTAAAAGGGCCCTGGTATCCTAAAGCTCCAATTCCTATTGGCTGATTAATAAAGACTCCCATTGGTCCTGAAGCCAATCTAGATACCCAATCACTGAGCCCTGCTTGGGTCCAATAGTATTGCTTGTATATAGTTACATTATTGAAAGTTATGTGTTGGAACAGTATAAATGAAAGTGCTGCTCTCATAGAGCTGTCTTTTGAGCTGAACAATGTCACTGAATAAAAGTCTGTTTGTTTGAATTCATCGCCTCCTGCTCAATACTTAAAAAAAAGATATAAGGATCCAGATGGGATTCTTTTCTTTCCCTCCCTCTCTCTCTGGGTATGTTGCGCATATTTCTGTGGAACAAATATATGTGTGAAATGAGGTTGAAAATTATAATCTGAATTTCAGTTTCCTGGATTTTTCTCAAAGGCTGTATGCCTGGAATGAAGCCCAAACTTCTGTGAAATAAATTTGTGTTTAAGATTTGCTCTTCTGTTCCCAGAAAAACCACCCCAATTACAGAGAGCCATGGGCCTTAAAATGGCTCGCAGAAACAGCCAGAGGCTCCACAAGGCTAAACTGTTCTAACATCTCCAAAGTATTGACTTCTGCTAAAATAGCAACAAAAATTGTTGGAAGGTAGTATATTATTTAACTATTACCAGCTATTGTAATGTCATCCACTGTCTTTCATTTGGTTAGGAGCCAGGTTCTTTGACTCCGCTTAAGTGAAATAACTAATCTCCCCCCCCCCCCCAATCTAACTTTGGATAGCAGCAGAAAGATATGACAACAGGAGACTATGATTAGATCATTTCAGATTTTTGAAAAGACTAATAATTCTTGTGTAGAATATATGCAAGCTGTGCTGGCAATGATTCACCTACTCTCCCACTGGTCACTGAGGAAGCTGCCTTGGTGTCCTATTGGCCTGCCCCATCAGCTCCTCCATTCTTACACCCCTACTTTTGATATGTTTCACCTTGGGAGTTGTAGTTCTCAGCAGGCCTTACTGCAACCATAGCAAAGGGAATTAGAACTACAACCAAGTTGGGAGTCCCAAGAGGCCATGGGACATTAGCAGGGAGTCATTAAACTGTTAATTAGTTAAAGTGTTAAACAGGAAGCAGCTTTGGAATTGAAAGGGGTTGGGGGAAGGGAAGGCCGGGACATCTCTCTGTATTACAATTGATCTCCAGACTACAGAGATCAGAGAAGATAGTTGCTTTAGAGGGTGAGCTCTATGGCATTATACCTCACTGAAGTCCTTCCACAAACCTGGCTCTTCCCTTAATATTGCCAACCTCCAGGTAGCACCTGGAGATCTCCAAGATCAGTTATTCTGGGAGAAAATGGTTGCTTTGGGCAGTGGACTCTATGACATTATAGCCTACTGAGGTCCTTCCCCACCCCAAACCCTGCCCTCCCCAGGCTCTACCCCTCAAATCTATAGGTATTTCCGAACCCAGAATTGGCAACCTTGTAACTGGCTATGGAACTGCTTTCCAGACCCTTGAAACCCAGAAAACATGGCATGCAGCTCTCCTCCCATACTACCGATTTGGGCAGCAAAATGACTTGAGACAGCCCTCCCTTATAGCTAAGCAGAAGGAAATAAACATGGCTTGCCTCGCTCTATTTCCTTCCCTCCACCGCCCCACCAGTCACAGCTGGGACACTCAACTGGAGCCTCTTTCTAGAGCCCATTGTATTTCTTCCCACAATAGGCCTTACTCCTAGTTTATTAAGATTGCTTTCAGTGTACCACACCTGCACAATGTTGCTAACTGAAAATATGCCCCATGGGTTAGTTTTGACTAGTGGAACTGAGCATGGCTGGAAAGGTGGAACATAATTCTGCATTATACACCATGACCCCAATCTAACTTGGGGCCCTGCACTGTGGGCAGACATGTCTGTTTAGTCCCTCAAGTGTAATATTAATAGCATGTCAGGATCCTCCTGCCTGTCCCAATCATTGCACTGAACCTCTGCAAATACTATCAAGATTTCTTTACCAGCGGCAGTACAAAACATAACCAATAGAATGCTTTATTGTTTAATTTGTCTAATTTACAAATGCGTTTTCCAGCTGGTTGGCTAGCTGAGAGACATTCATTGCTCAGAAAACATAAGGGAAAAAATGTAAGAAAGGATTATCTTCCTGTATATCAGAATTTGGGATTAAGGAAAGATTATGAGTTTTAGAAAGTCCATAAACTTGAACCTGCCTATGCAGTCAAACAGATTCTTTTCTACACTGGCACACTTGAATTTATCCAGGAACAGTGTGCATGTTCAACACAGGGCAGCCAACAGGCCTGGAGATAAAGCCCTGTTTCTTTAGTAGAAGAATAATGTGTAAAAATAGCATTGTTGTGACTTTTTTTAAAAAAAGGTGTTGTTATATATATGGCTATACTTGTTTACACTAATATCCCCCTCAGGACTTGGAAGAGCCCTCCCCCCAATTGTCAGAACTCAAGAACAGTGAGTACCACAACAACAACAACAACAAAACCCCAAAACCCTTCAGTTAATCTTTTAAAGGAATAGGACTCCCCACCTCTCACTTCGGTAACTGGGAACCTAATTCCATATGTGGTGGAAGGTCTTTGAATGCATGTTCTCCATCCGGAAACAACAATGTCCAAGAATGCAGAAAATATGTAGTCAGTCAATTCAATCATATTTAGAACATTATTATTCTATCTCCCTTTAACATCATGGGGCCAAGGAAATCTTTTCCTTATAACCAGCAATGGTACTGGCCAGTTCTCCCTATTTTATGGCTGCCTGTCCCATGCATTGGTGGGGGTGGCTCTTATTTCACTTCCTCCCCCACCCATTTCTCCTTCTCCCCCACCTGCCTGCAGTGCCAAAGGACAGTGGCAACTTCCTCTCTTCCTTGCTCACCTGCTCCTGCTCCTCCTTGCCCAACCACCTATGTGCCTGCCTAAGCTGGTTCAAGCAGCAGTAACTGTGGTTGGGCAGTTGTATGACTCTGCCCATTTCTCCTCTCCCACTCTCCTAACTTGGATGTTGATGGGTGGCTTCTCCTCTCTTCCCACAATAGTCCTCAGTAATCTTGGAATGTAGCATCAAGAGATTCAAGTATTTTTCTTTAAAATGTTATTCTTTATTTTTCTGAAAACCTGGGGGTTCCTCTCTTGTGTATACCTGGCCCCATTCTTTGGGGTTTTTCTGTCCACACTGGGAGCAGGTTCAGAATTAGACATATGACAAGTGAACACCCATGAGACATGTGGGGGGAATTCCATCCTTTTTGTCCCCCCTCTTGCTGTACCACCCATTTGCAGCTAGCCTGCCCACCAACCTTCCTGTCACCAATAGGAAGGTACCACAGGAGCTGACGGTGGCTATAAGCATGGATGAATTCAAGAGGGAACTGGATAAACATATGGAGCAGAGGTCTATCAGTGGCTATTAGCCACAAGGTATAGATAGAAATTCTCTGTCTGGGGCAAGTGATTCTCTGTATTCTTGGTGCTTGGGGTGGGCAACAGTGGGAGGGCTTCTAGTGTCCTGACCCCACTGCTCGATTTCCTGTTAGCACCTGGCATTTTTGGCCACTGTGTGATAGAGTGTTGGACTGAATAAGCCATTGGCCTGATCAAAGATTGGCTTCTCTTATGTTCTTAACAGCGGCCTGGCTCACTTTGTGGGTGGTGGGGGTGGATCAAGCTTTCCTCCTTTGCCACCTGCAGTGCCACCATCACTTAGATGCCTTTAAAAATGTGAATTTTGGCTTCATAATCTTTAATCTTTTAAGAATTCTGTGAGTAATCCACATGTGTGGAGGTTAAGTAGAATTTTTTTTTCATGTCTTGACCTCTACTACCTGTTCAGTCTTCTATTATGCTGTGACTGGCAGATGTTTACTGAATGCTTGTAAATTAGAAATGTAAGAGCTACATGGTACAAGGATTAACCAGTTTGGAAATGTTTTTAAGGAAGTACTTTGCAAACATTTTGAGATTCTTTATCCTCTAAATAATTTGTTGTCAACTGCAAATTTTGCTGACACAATCTATATACCAGGAAACATTCCAGTAATTGGAAAAGTAATAAACACTAAAAGTAATAAACACTAAAACTGCAGTTGTAAAAAAGTCATATTTTAATCATCTAAAATTAGTTAAACATAATTAGTTAAACATAATATAACATAATTAGTTAAACATAAAGAGTTAAACATAATATTTTTAAAATGAATTTGGCAGGCAGGAATAGTTTTGATGTCTTTAATATAGTGAGCCCAGAAAGAAAGGAACAATTACTTCTGGAATGAAAAATTTACAGGTTTGTGCATTCCTACTAATCCCCTTGTTCTAAACACGAAAATTTGGGGCCTGGATAAAGAATGAAATACCAAGAAGAAGAAAAAACAGAACACTATAGAACCTCTGAATAACAGCAACAGAACTATAAACTGGGGGCAATATTCTTCTCAACAGTGAATACTGCTAAATTAACTGTGTAAGTAATTGTATGTATGTGAATAATTATGTACAGATGCAAAGATTTCTTTTTTTAAAAAAAGTTTCTGTTCCCTCTGGCTGAAAAGATAACATTCCAAATCTATACTCATTTGATAATTAGTTTAACTTGGATGCATAACTTATTATTGCATAGACTTGTCCGAGGCATGTGCTGTATGTTATATATGAGGTATGTTCTATGTTAATGGACAAAATCTGCACTCAAGTCATTTTTATAACATGGAGTTACTTTGCAACTTTTTAAAGTACTTGATCATTAAGAGAACTGAAAAAAGGGCATATAAAATTTTTCCATTATGTTATCATGTTTTAAAGATGTTTTACAAAGTTTGTATAAAAATACAAGATGTTAAAACAAAATAAATTCTATGGTTAATATTATCAGTGCTAGCTAAATCTATTTGAACCTTTTCCTGCTCTTGTTCAATATTAATAATGTATTAGAACACCACCTCACCTTACCTCATTTCTTTCTTCTTTGGCATGCAATCATAGGACATGACCCATCCAAAATTAGGCATTCCTAGTTAAGTGCATGCTTAGCTCTCTTCTACATAAATTCCATATAAATGAATAGATTGTATATGAATGAATGAATATTAATAAGGAAAGAATTTATCCAAGTATCATCCTCAAATACTCAAATTAAGCTATGAATAAAAAGAACACTGACTTAATTTAGTCATTTGCTCTCCCCAGGAAGGCACAATAACTCTTTTTGGTAGACTTTTTGTATTTTTTTTAATGACGCTCATCTTAAATTTACTGTCTATTTGGTAAGAAGTTTAGCCCAGGAATGTAACTTTAGTGACTCTCAGTGTCAGAACATAATTAAAATGCAGTCCTATACAAACCATTTAACATAGTTAACAAGTGTGCATGCATAGGATTGGGCTGCATATAAATTTCTTGTATTTCAACAGATAGGAGGGAAAGTACTATAGCATTCCATAGTAATAACTATTTAACATAAGTGAAGAAAGTTCTTTATGTTTTTCTGGAGGACATATGTGTATAGCATAACATACTTTTATTTAAATGAACAATGTATTTTTCCTGATCTGGATGTTCAGTTTACTTTAGGAAAGGGAATGGAAATGATCTCACTCTCATCTGCAAGCAGCAACAATTGCTAACATTTGTCTGCTGCATGCCACTTTCATGCACATTGATGTATGCCACTTTCATGCACGTTGATGTATCAGCAATAAAGATCACCCAGCAGAGGAAAAAGAAAATACAAACTCCCTTCAGTAATCTCAAATGTGTGGCTAGGCACACCCACGGGACCAATCCATTCCATCAATGTGAAGATGTGGATTTTCCTTCTCTTTTCCCCTACTCTTTTCACAAAGATGCATGATGTCCCTCCAGGTTTTGCAATCTGGATTTGATTAAATAATTATAAACATTGAGCAACCTATCTATCATTCATGCTCCCGGACATGCCAACATGGGCTGTTTGTGGTGATGCCAACCAATGGTGGAGCTTCTCTCATTATTGTCATTGAAAATATAGTGGTTTGGTGTTTGTGCTATTTCCTGGATTTTGGTGATACAAGGGAGCCCAGTAATTTGCTTCTCTTGCCAATAGCACTAAAGAATTTTATAATAAATCCCTGCTATATTTACTCAGTCCACCACTCTGTCACTGAAATTAGCCATTTATGATCATATGCCTCATAATACCTGTTTTCTTTTGCTGCTTGACTCTTCTTTGAATCCTAACAGAAAATCCATCAAAATACGGAGTGCTACTGCTCTCTTTTGTTGCTGCTTTGAAGATTGTTACTGCTGCATGTGTAGTTTTAAATGGATAGTAGATGATAGGGAAGCGAAATAGACCACACTGGAGTGTTTGGTTTTAAAATACTGGAACTGATATGACATATTAAGTAGAACTGTTTCCAGTGCAACTGAAGAACAGCTGAAATAAAGAAAACCAATCCATAAGGAAGGGGTTAGAGCTATATGCAAATCAAATTGCTTAATATCCTAGCAAGTTTATTTTATTTTTTGTTTTATATCATGAGGGGAAAAACAAAGGAGGAATTCCCACATTGGTTGTATATACAATACATACAGCATAGAAGAATTTTAGTATAAAACAGATTTACTTGAAATATAAGCATAACTCTCATGTTAAGGATGCAGAGTAGATTTTGTTCTTCTTGTTCTCTTCCCCACCAGGCAGCAGATCAGCTTATGGGCATCCAACCCCTCTTCATATATTGCTGGATCCTGAACATTTCCATCTACTACACAGTACTTCTGATTCAGTGTCTTTTTTGCAATAACATCAATGATTTGAAATGTCCCTGAGGTGGATGGATGTGTGTGTTAACCCCCCCACACTACTTAAGACTGAAAAAAAAACCCCACCACCACCACCAGCATTTTGCTGTTGTTGGGTTTTTACTTTTAATTTTTTTAACCTTTTATATTGATCAATTTTATAAATTGCCTTGGGATTCAACAGAGGTCAGGGATAAAGGAATAAATACAATGACAAGTACAGTGTAATAATAGGGACTTTATACAAATATAAGTGGAGACCCACAAGAAACTTGCAGGATGGTTATCCCATTCCTCACACCTTTGCTTCCTCCCTTCTCCCCCTACCTCTCTCACACTCTTTCTCCCTTCTGCCCCCCTTTCTTACTCTCTCTCTCTCCTCCATGTATGTTACTTCCTCTCTCTTTCTGACCCGTCATCATTCTCTTTGTTTTTCTGCCTCCCTACCTCATCATTCTTTCTCTCTCTTTCTGCCTCCCACCTCAAATCCCACCCTCCCCAGGCTCCACCACTCAAATGTCCAGGAATTTCCCAACCTGCAGTTGGCAACCCTATTTCCTTCCCATCCAACAGCCAACCTACCTGTCTTCAGCTTTCCATCTTCACCCCCTCCCCCACAGCCTCTACCTAGGAAAATTACAGTCTTTCTCCACAGTGGGGACTAAAGCAGCTTACATTATTATTTCCTCCTTGTTGTCTGCACAACAACCTTGTGAGGTTGGTTAGGCTGAAAGTATGTGACTGGTCCAAAATCTTCCAGTCAGCTTCTACTGCAAGATGGGGATCTGAACCTGGGTCTCACAGATCCCAGTCTGAAGCTCTAACTGTTACATCACAATGGCTTTCATAGGGTGGCTGCTGATGAACAGTAGCAAAACAGCTGGGCCTAATTAAGTCATGCAAATCAGGTGGTATCAAGTCACTCAGAGGGTGCTTCCTAGGGATGCCAGCCTCCAGGTGGGACCTGGGGATCCCCTAGAATTACTGCTCCTCTCCAGACTACAGAGATAACTTTCCGTGGAGAAAATGGATGCTTTGGAGGGTGGAGTTTATAGCATTATACCTCACTAAGGTCCCTGTCCTCCCCAGGCTCCACCCCCAAATCTCCAGGAGTTTCCCAGCCTGGATCTGGATCAGCTGCTGGTGGCCGGGGGGATACCTGGCAACCCTAGTCACTGCTGCCAGTAAAAACCCTGCCTTTTACTTACAGAAACAGTTAGAACCTCCCCCCCTCACATTCTAATCTCCTCACAGTTGATGCCTGGAGCTGATGCCATTTCAAAAAGTATTGGGGGAAATTCAACAGTCCCTGAAGTTTTTTTTTTAACTTTTCGGATTTTTCTGCAAGACAAGGAAGGGGCCTGACTATGTAGGAAAAGCTGTTGGGAGAGAGTGAGCTCTCTTTTGGCAGATATAAGTATCCACACAGAAAAAAACCCTCTCAGAATTAGAATATAGATATACATGGAAAAATGCTGGGATTTTGACTCCATAGCATCAAAGCACAGAGGAAACATATTTCCAAGTAAGCAGCTTGTGTCATTGTTCCCTAGGAAAAACGACACTGACATGTTTCAGCTGACCACAAGAGGTCACTCTTATTTTTTATGGCACACTATAGAATTACACTGAGAATTTCTGAAGTTTATACCACAAGGTCCAATGCAACTTTAAAATGTTTCTAGAAGAACTGAAACAAATACAGCATGGACTCTGTTAGATTCCCACCCAGTTTCTTCAGTTAATGATCAATGTTGGGTCATAAGAAAATTAAAAGGATGAATTTAGCAAAGAAAATTTAAAAGGGTGAATTTTGCAAAGCACTGCTACTATACAAGCTTACATCTACTTTAGTAGATGTAAGATTACACAATCAAACTTGCTACATAATTGCTCCTTAATATTTTTCCTTAATATTCTAGAAAAAGAAACTGGGGTTAAGTTTTTCCAGAAGTGTTTCCACTACTAGTTCCAGTAATATCTGAAACTCACTTTGATTTGTGACTATAAATTGCTGTGACACTCCTTACATTTGGAATCTTAGGCCTAGCCTGTAAAGCAACTTTCCTTGAATGCATTTATGTATTCCTAAACCTTTATCAAGAAACTGTGTTGGTTCCTATGGAATTTATTTCCAACTATATGTGTTATAGAATATAAGGAAAAAGCTCTGCACCAGGCTAAAGGTCCATGTAGTTCCATATCCCATTTCCCTCAGCAGCCTACCAAATGCACCCAAAAGGCTTTCAAATAGGATATGGCTACTACTGTCAAGAGAGAAACCATCTTAGAGGAATTTTTCAGTCAGTTCCAGCTAAGATCACTATTCTCTGCAGGTGTTGTTTTTTTGTGTTCACTTCACTGCCACTGAACTGTATGTCTTGTTTTTATATCTTTTAAAAAATTATTCAATAAAGCCTTCTTTTGCTTTATGGTGTGTGTTACTCGGGGAGTTACTGAGACCAAACCCTGGTAAAGCTTGGTTATGTTACTACACCAAGGCAAAGTAAGCCTTGACAACCAACTTCCCCTGTTGTTAACCTCCAGCAACTGGTATTCAGAGGTATGCTGCCTCTGAATTAAGGAAATTCTGTTTAGTTGTTTTGGCTAATAGCCAGGAACAGCTGTATTCACCATGAACTTGTCTAATCCCCTTTTAAAACCATCTACATTAGGTGACCTCATTACAACTTGTAGCAGTGAATTCTATATGTTCATTATGCACTGTGTGAAGAAGCATTTTCTCTTATTACGTTGCTCTTACTGTTGTGATGAGTCAAGCTATACATGGCATGATTACTATATATGTTTAAAATGCAAACACAGAAAAATTAGCACTTGGCATCATCTGGCCAATGTTCGGTTATACTGTGTTGTACAGGAAGTATAGAATTTGACAGGCACATGTTCGCAGACCCACATTTGCCCAGATAATGAAAATGCCCATGCCAGTTGCTCCTTTCCTGTAAATGCCCCATTTTGTCCTTCAGCCAAGTTCAGTTCTAGGAACAGTTCCTAAAGGTTTCAAACAAACCTCTGCAGCCCTCCTTTCAGAAATTCTTTTAAACAGAGATGCCAGAGGCAGAACCTATCCACAAGGCACATTTGGTGCTACTGAGCCACAGCCATCTTTTGTGTCTAGAAATTAACTGAAAGCCTTTCAAGCTCTCATAATAAAAATACGACATAAATGCTAAGCATTACTACAGATGTACCTCTTGCTGTAATATTTTATATGAGTCTTGCAGGGGAAAATGGATCTTGAGTACAACTCAACATGATGCGTTTTTCTTACAACAGAAATACATTTAATTCTGACAGTTTTCTAATAATATTATAATAAGGTAAAATTATACAGCCCCAAAGCAAAATACTTTTCACTGTAAAATTCCAGAGGGGTAGTCACATTTGTCTGCCACAGCCAAAGAAAGGAAGAGTCTTATGGCAACTATTGGTTTATTGCAGCTTAAGGTTTTGTGAGCCTGCTTGCATCTGATGCATTTCATGCCCATGAAAACTTATGCCATGATATATTTGTCAGTGTTTAAGGTGTCACAGGACTCTTTGTTGTTTTCACAATATTTTTTAAGTATACAGCTCAAATTCTGCCTTGAGAAGCACAAGTGCAACTTCTTTTTGAAGTTGATTAGAACCACAAACATTTGGAAGAGATGGAGACTATGAACATTTTATTAGAATGTATTGCACTGTGTTCTGTTATGCAGGTGTAAATCATATGCTATGCCTCTGTAGTTTTTAATATATACATGGGAAATCCAGATGAACATCTCTCTCTTTCTCTCTCTTTCTTTTGCTGCGGATCTGATATTAACATTACTTATAGACATGATTTTTCAGGCATATTTAAGACATTTATATGGAGCTCCAAATAATACCAGTGTGCTAAATTAAAAAATGAAGATTGCTTATGTGGTCTTCAGCTCCTTCCTTCCCTTCTCCCTCCCTTCCCTTCCCTTCCACTGTGATTTTGCAGAAATCACATCATCCCATCTAGGAATGCCATTCCCCTCCCCAAGCTCCCATTGCCTGCTATCGCTCCATAGAGTTTCTGGTGATTCCGAGAGCTACCTTCCATCACTTCTGGGTTTCCCCTAGAAGTTATGTCATCATGCCCACAATGCTGTCTCTTGTCCCCATCCCCAGACCTCCCACCAGTTGCCAGGTTGAGCCTGGCAACTCTAACACATCAAGCAGAAACAGCAACAACAAAACCCTCTCAAAACTTCCCTCTTTCTACAATAATAGGGCTACAATTGAAAAGGCCCTGCTACTAGCAAAGGCCAGTTTTGCACACATAAATGATAATGCTTGATGATTTACTCTCGCCCTGTATCTTCTGGGAGAGAATCTCTTGCCTTGAAAGTTAGGAAAGTCCCTAAGTCCCTGTCCTTCCGTAGACTTCGCAAAACAGAATTTTTAAGAAGGGTGGTCTTTTTTTGTAAATTGGAGTGCTACATTTCATATTGTTTTATAGATGTTTCACTATTTATTTGTTTTTAAACATTTTAATTGTGATCTGCCTTCTTGAGAAAGTCATACTATAAATACTGGTAAATGAATAAATATTCCACATTATTTAAGATCTAATATCTTTATCAAAATTCAAGCACCTGAGTCTGGAATAATGGCGTGTTTCCTAGCTTCAGTTGGAGAAATTTTCCATTGGAGGAAAAGCCACAAGTGGGAGGAAGGCTCCTTAGAAAAGCTGCCACGTTGCTCAGTGCAGTGACAGGAGATATATGCCACTCCCTGATGCCAAAGCATAAGCTTTAGATCAGTCAATGTCAGTGGGATAATTCCTTTCCTCAGACAAGCTGCTTTGTGGGCATGCCTGTTAAATTATTATGAACTATTAAGAAATTTATATCTAGATTTATATCCAAGTGGCTGACAGGTTTTTTGTATAAAAAAGCAATATAAAAACATCTCACTTATTAACCACGCCCCCCCCCCCCGATGGTGGCATCCTAAGCAGAGTTACTTCCTTGAAGTCAAGGGGCCTAGAGGTTTAGGAGAGCATTTTAAATATAGTCACTGGACTAAACAAAGCAACCAAAACCGAAAGCCAAACAGCAGCTACTCCCATCACACATTCACACCTCTTTAAGGTTGCTATCACACCACATGGCATAATTTTTTCTGTTGAACCAGGAATATATAGATGAATACTCTGCCCAATATGCATACCTATGGCAAAATTAAATGCTGTAGTTGCACTGCACATTAGACATGGTGGTATGCATGCTGATTATGCAAAAATATTTTCCTCCCATGTTGTAGAAATGTTTTAAATGCAATGGTCCAGTTTAACAAACTGACAATACATTCTAGGCAGAGTTACTCCAGTCTAAGCTTACTGGAATCAGTGTGCCTAGACTGGAATAACTCTGCATAGAATTGCACAATAAGTGTTCTGTTTCAGTGTATCTGACTCCCCCTCCCCCCTGCTGTGTTCTTTCTTGGTACTTATTTTCCACATATGCTGGCTTTGGATGATCCACACCATTGAAAGGTACTATAATGGGTATTAGAATCAACGGAACTGTCTTCATGCTCTGAGTGCAAGACTGCCCTGAGGGGGAAAGTATTTTTCAGAATTGTTTCCATTGTTCTTCTCCTCAAGTTTATTATAGGTGGGGGAAGGAGCAGACTGATACAAAGGAGCAAGAAGCTCATTAACTTATTCATTAAAACGATTCCAGTAATAACATTCCTGACCTCTGGGGGAACTACAATTCCTTAACAACAGACAAGCCCATGCAACTAAACTGTTATTTAGTATTGTTCTATATGTTGGCATCGTTCATTCACTTCCTAATCCCCTTAGTGATTCTTCCGAAGTCTAGACTCTGTTGGCATCAACATTGAGTATCAAAATTAAATCTTTGATATTTCATCAATTTCTAGTTTTTCCAAGTATAATTTCAGCCCTTCACTAATGCAAAAGTGTTCATCTGGTTAGAATGACAATCTTGATGACAATGTTGAACAGATCAAGTTAAAGTTGTTTCGGTTAACATGAGGAGAAATAAACTCAAGCTGCTGTGTGGTCCTCTCTGAACTGGAGACCCACATCCTAAGGCAGGGGTGTCAAACATGTGGCCCCCGGAGGGCTTCTTTCAGGCCTGCAGTGGAACTGGCTATCTTCTGCTTCTTCTTCCAGGTCTCCTCCTGCTGCTGCATCATCATAGGTTTGCAGCTTACAGATACGCAACTGAACAGCATACTCAAGATTGCAACATCACAGACATTTTGATGCAGTAATTCAGAGCAAGAGGTGTCAGTTATTAGACACTGTTAAATAAACAAAATATTGCAAGAGTGCTAATGATTTGTTTTTATTTTAAGTAAAAAAAACCTTTGTGTTTGTGTCCTTTATAAAGTTTATATCTTCGCTACCTGACATTTCATTTTATGACACACATAGCCCAGTCCAACAAGGTCTTATTTATGTCAGATCCGGCCCGCATAACAAATGAGTTTGACACCCCATCCTAAGTTATTGAGGAACAATCTTAACAACCAAGGTTTGAAAATTAAAAGGGGAAATAACGTTATATAGAGTAGCATGCTGAGTCAAACATGACCAGGGTCAAATCTATATAAGGAGGAGCTGCATTTTGTCAACTTTTTGGTCTCCATGAAATATCTGCAAGGAGTTTATAGCAAAAGAGAATTTGTTTACAGTGCCAAAACAACCAGACCAACGACCCTTTACCACAATCCAGGTCACACATAATTTAATAATAGTGGCAGAAAGGGAATGAAAAAACACTAGGGTGTTGGTGTGGTGCCCTAGAGCACTAGTCTAGAATTTGGAAGGGCAAGGTTCAAATCTATATTCAGCCATGTAACTTATTGAATGGCCTTGGACCAGTCCGTCTCCCTCAGTTTAATTTACCTTGAGGTTGTTGCGAGGATTGTGATGATCTTACCACCCCACCATCCCCACTCTTCTTGCTCAAGCATACCTGACAGGCAGTGGGGAATCTGCCTGTGCATAGGAGGGCTTGGATTCCCCCGGCTATAAAGTACTGGGTCCAGAGATGCATTGCAGTGAAATCAGCTCATTTTTAGCAGAGTTGGACTTCCAACATATATCCGGGTAATTGAAATCTCCCATGACCACCATGTCCTGTCTCTTTGAGAACTTTGTAATCTGTTCTAGGAGTGTATCATCCAAATCCCCTGCCTGGCTTGGTGGTTTATAGTATATATACCGGTTATCAACTACAGCACTATTAACTGCATGTAAAGGGACTGGAAGACAATTAGTTAAATTTTTGTTTGTGGCAGAAGGAGGTTGCAAGGTTTGGAGAAGTACTGCTGTCAACTCTCCTAATCTTTTCCTGTGATGTTTGGGAAATGGACATTGGAAGAGAAAGCAGAAAAAAGGTACACAGGATAAATCAGCTCACTTGCCAGCCATTGTAGCTGCTACAAATTCAGGGCCAAACATAGCAATCAAGGGCAAATATGTAGGCAGTGTCAGTCATCCACCTGATGTGTGTATCGGAATATTAGTGTGGAAATCCCCTGTGGAGATTCTGCTTTGATCTGAGCACCAACACCTGCCATTTGCTGATGATTTTTTTGTTGCAGGAATTCCAGTCAGGAGAAGGGAGGGAGAAGCCCACCTGGGACATCAACATGAGGCTCTGCCGGCAAATGCTCATTTCATTATTACAAAGGGTTGGCTGGGCATGAGGCAGGAATGGAAGGTGGCTCTGAAGGGGAAAGGTGAAAATAAGGGAGAGGGAGAAGGAAGGAAGGAAGCTGGAGAGAGCAACTGTAACTGGAAAACTGGTGTGGTGACTCTTGCCAGATGTATTTGCTTGGGAGGATTTGTGCTAACAGCACTTAGCATCACTGTGACTTTTCAAGCACTCTTTTTCCTATTTAACTGCTCCCATCTTTTCTTTTTTTGGTTTAATATCTTCTTAATCATCAGGTTTATTGTGAAAGTGCTTAGAATTCTCCTGCATGTCCACTTGGGCCTTCCTTTGGCAGAAACATCTGCAGCAAGCCTGCTTTCTTGGCTTGCACAAACATGAGCCTCAGAGCTGACTCCATGATGTTGTTTTAAGCACCTGATCTCATGTATCTCAGTGGAGCCCAGGCATTCCAATGGGGTTGCTATGACGCTGTTTTGGTGTCCTGTTACAGCATCATAGTGCTTTAAGTCGGCTCTTAAAAGAAATGATGGAGATCGCCCGCGCAGGCGAAAAGCGGCGCAAAAAGAAAGCAGCAGTCTGAAATGACAAACCACTTTGACAAACCAAAACAGTAGGCGAAGGGCTGTCTGAAACGCCCGTCACTGTACCGGTTTATTCCAAGCCAGTTCAGTAACGTTTTTAAAGGTGTAGTGTGAAATTCCCCTTAATGTCTTGCACTCTGATGCTTAAATATTCAGGAGTACTGAAGAGCTGAACATTAGCTAGAGGTGAACCAGAATACACTGAGAGGTAACATATCTCCTTTACAATGGACATAAAAAGGTAGCACCAATTGGCTGCCTCAGATGTTCTTACTGAGCAACCACCTCATGCACCCTCACACCTGGGTCTCATCTACATGCCTTCCCAGTCACCAAGGAAGCCATACCAAGCATATGACTGCCCATTAAGGAAGCCCTTCTGTTGCCCATAACTGTTCTTCTGGGCCCTGCCAGGCTTTGCTGTGCTGGGATGACTGATGAGGTTAGAGTGGCACCTGTCATCAGATCCAAGTTTTCCTCAATTTTTACTTCAACTTTTAAGTTCTGATGACTGTTAGGCCTGTGGTCCATTGGTGGACAGAACTTTCCCAATGGTGATACCCTCAGAAATACAAAAGCACTGTAATGATGCAGAGAAAATTAATACCAACACAATTTATATCAACATCACCTAATCACAGAGAAACAGTGCATAAGAACTTGATTACATACATTCTTTCTTTACTACTCAGGCACAAGGCCGACAGACTAATTAAAGGACAAGTGAATATCAATATACAAGGAAAATATCTATTGCAGTAAATGTTTCTTCTTTACTTAGGGCACAAGGCTCACAGAACAATATCCACTGAAGGGAGATGAAGATGCCATCTTTTTCTCTTCATTTCACTAATGCTTCTTCAGTGAACTCAATTCTCAATATGTAAAACACGTAAGTGCTAGAATCAACTTGAAACTGGATCAAGTTCCCAAAGTGTGCAGCATCCAGAATTGATTTCCATAGCCTTTCAGTTCCCAAAGACAAATGGGCTACCGCTCATTCCTCATTTCAAAAGTCGGTGCTGCCTGGTACATCTCTTCCCAGTAAAGCAGTCATAGTGAAGTTTATGAACCTGAAGAGCAGGAAGGGCTTTCAGATGTGAAGAAGGGGGTGGGAGGGGAGAAACCACCAGGAAAGAAAGAGTAGAGAGCTTGTCCTCCTGTTAGTTTCTTCGCATGCTCTCACAGCTCTAATAAAAACATATGGGAAAGGTAAATTAGGACAGCCGACTGTTTCTGTCAACGCTGAACAAACAGCATCTTTAAAGTTTATGTGTGACTTAGAATTCAAGAATGCAGACTTTGTTTTAGTTGATGGGCTTGTTAAAGAAAATACTTTGATAGCATGGGGGGAGGGGGAGAAAAGAGGAGAATTATATAGAAATGAGAACAGATTAAAGTACAAAAAAGAACTCCTGACATCAGACAGAAGTCTGTTTGATTAGGTCACCCTATAGACTAGAAATAATTAAAAATAAAGAAGATAGATGGAGGATGTCAGGTGCTTAAAACAACATCATGGAGTCAGCTCTGAGGCTCATGTTTGTGCAAGCCAAGAAAGCAGGCTTGCTGCAGATGTTTCTGCCAAAGGAAGGCCCAAGTGGACATGCAGGAGAATTCTAAGCACTTTCACAATAAACCTGATGATTAAGAAGATATTAAACCAAAAAAAGAAAAGATGGGAGCAGTTAAAAAGGAAAAAGAGTGCTTGAAAAGTCACAGTGATGCTAAGCGCTGTTAGCACAAATCCTCCCAAGCAAATACATCTGGCAAGAGTCACCACACCAGTTTTCCAGTTACAGTTGCTCTCTCCAGCTTCCTTCCTTCCTTCTCCCTCTCCCTTATTTTCACCTTTCCCCTTCAGAGCCACCTTCCATTCCTGCCTCATGCCCAGCCAACCCTTTGTAATAATGAAATGAGCATTTGCCGGCAGAGCCTCATGTTGAAGTCCCAGCTGGGCTTCTCCCTCCCTTCTCCTGACTGGAATTCCTGCAACAAAAAAATCATCAGCAAATGGCAGGTGTTGGTGCTCAGATCAAAGCAGAACCTCCACAGGGGATTTCCACACTAATATTCTGATACACACATCAGGTGGATGACTGACACTGCCTACATATTTGCCCTTGATTGCTATGTTTGGCCCTGAATTTGTAGCAGCTACAATGGCTGGCAAGTGAGCTGATTTATCCTGTGTACCTTTTTTCTGCTTTCTCATCCAATGTCCATTTCCCAAACATCACAGGAAAAGATTAGGAGAGTTGACAGCAGTACTTCTCCAAACCTTGCAACCTCCTTCTGCCACAGACAAAAATTTAACTAATTGCCTTCGAGTCCCATTACATGCAGTTAATAGTGCTGTAGGTATATACAGGAGTTTTTTTGTAGAAAAAGCCCAGCAGGAACTCATTGGCATATTAGGCCACACCACAGCTTATTAGCATATTAGGCCACACACCCCATGTTACCAGAAGAGTGGTCATCCAGCCACATCCACCTTTTGCTTCTTATTCTGTTTACAAATGTTTGTGTCAAAACCCAAGGCTTTTTTTGTAGCAGGAATTAATTTGCATGTTAGGCTACATACCCCTAATGTAGCCAGTCCTAATGAGTTTCTGCTGTTGGGTGTGGCCTATTATGCAAATGAGTTTTTGCTGGGTGTGGCCAACTCAGAAGCCAGCCGGAACTCTGTTCCTGTGCGTTCCCACCCCAAAATAGCCCTGGGTATATATACTATAAACCACCAAGCCAGGCAGGAGATTTGGATGAGACACTCCTAGAACAGATTGCAAAGTTCTCAAAGAGACAGGACATGGTGGTCATGGGAGATTTCAGTTACCCGGATATCTGTTGGAAGTCCAACTCTGTTAAAAATGAAAGGTCCAATAAATTCCTGACTTGTCTTATTTATTTATTTCTAATATTTAAATCCCGCCCTCCCTGCCGTACGGTGGGCTCAGGGCGGCTAACAACACATCAAAGGATAATAAATACATATTTAAAACAATAAAATATAAAACAACAAATTATCATAGCGATGGTGTATCTTCGATTTAGAAACTCAATGTAGCATCCAGATGTGACCATTGAAATGGCCACAGAACTGGCAGATAAAATCAGACCAGGGCCAAGGTGTAAATATTATCAGGTGGCCCCTACTTAAAAGCCTGGTGGAAGGGGGTTCTGGTACCGGTCGTGGCGGCTGTAGGATGTGTGGCTCGCACAGCTCCACGCAGCTCCGCGTGCCTACAAAATTCTTCTTTCTGTTAGGGGGGCTTTGAGGAGTTCAGGCCCCTGGGAAACTCTCAGACAGAGTTTCCTAGCAAGGTCATAGGTGGTTGGCGAGGAATGAATGGCGGCCCGCCTTGCCATTGCAGCCCTAGACCAGCGCACAGAGAGAAGACAAGGAGACTCTCGGCAAGCGCAGAGTCTTGGTCATATGCCTTGAACCATAAGGAAAATACCGACAACGAATCAAGCCGTAAAAATAGAAAAAAGAAAGAAAATAAACTCTTGTTTATTGCTTACTTTTGTGTGTGTGTGTTTGTTTGAGTGAACTCCGTGTTTTTCTTCATTGATGGGGGTGAGTGGAGGGGTGCAGTCAGCGGCTGGAGACCCGGCAAGTCGAGCGCTGATTCGTGGAGCGGCTTGGAAGGACTTCGACTCTGACCGGGGAGGGAGGTGTATCGGCGTCGTTTCCTCCTTCTTTTTTCTTTTCTTCTGCGTTCCCTGTCTTTGCTGCTGGGAGGACTTGAGTTTGGCCCCAGCTGACTGTCGAGTTGTGGGGACGGCACGGCAGAGTACATTTTGGAGTTTTGTTTCCTCTGCAGTGATAACAGGTCAGTTGGAGAGTTGGAGAGACACAGCTGGTGGCTGGAGACCTGGTGAGTCGAGTGCTGACTTGGAGTGCAACTAAGAGTATACAAACCTGATCGAGGAAGGGGTGTATCTACTCAGAACTTTTTGCCATAGCGTCCTCTGTTCCTGTGACCAGGAGGATCTTTTGACTGTTTGTTTGGGAGCTGAGCAGTGGAAGCAATGAATCAGGACAGATATACAGGCAGAGGAATGCTAACAACGATCCAGGATGGATGAACAGGTGGACAAACTATATTAGTCACTTGGGAATATCAATTTGTTTAGGGTTATTCTTTGTCTTTCCTTCTTTTTTTGTGTGTGAGTTGTTTTTTCTTTGCTTTTGTGGGAATGCAAAGAGGGATTGCAAAGAGACTAGGATAGGAATCTGGAGATATAGTAAACAAATGAGTTAGTTATAGATTATAGATTAGTAGAGATAGGTTAGCATTAGGTTAGGCTAGATAGTAATAGGTAAAAGTAGGTATAAAGTAGATAGGATAAGGTAAAAATAGGTTTAATAGGTAAAAATAGGCTTAAGAATAGGTAATAGGAAAAATAGGTAAAATAAAATGGAAATAGAAAGTAGAAGTTATTAGATATTACGTTAGAAACTTGTAAGGGAGCTACTGTGAGGGAGCTACTGGTGCCTTAGAAACCACGTTACCACTGCAAATTAAAATGGCAGCTGGAGGCAGGAAGATGTCTTTGTCAGGCATCTCTGGGTCAAGTCAATCAATATAGCATCAGGGATGGTATGGTTAAGGGATTGGGTCAATTTAGAAAATCAGAGAGTATTAAAATTAAAGGGACACGACTTACAGGTTGGGTGGCACTTCGTTTTTTCGTATAGTCAAGAAAATAAGAATTTTAAGCAACACGCCCTTAGAGGTCCACTACTAAAAATATGGGAGGAAATAAGACATAAATTTTATTTGAAAATCCCAAATTGGGTATCCCCACTCGAGGCTTTTATTAAACCTACGTTGATAACACCTGAAAAAAGGAGTAGGTACGAAGACCTTTTGGATAAGAATTTAATACTTAAAACCAATGAAATCCGTAGAGGTCAAGGTATAGATTTATCATGGTGGGAAACAAATCAACTCAACTCAAGATATAACATTGATAAGAAGGTTGGGTTTTATAAATTGCCAACAGATTTTGATAAGGCCTGGTTATGTACAGAATCCAAAACCATAAAGAAAGTATATAATTATCTTTTAGAGTACAGAATGGCAGACGAGTGGGTGAAACCTACTATGGTAAAGTGGGCACAATTTATAGGGCACAGTATAGATCTTGATGTGTGGTTAGAAATATGGAAAAGAAACAAAAAAACTATTAGAGCTACTGCATACAGAGAGAATCTATACAAGATGTTTTATATGTGGCATCATCCCCCAGACAGACTTGCTATGTATTCAAAATCAATCTCCAAGTCAGTAAGCATAATGTGGGCTCGTACTACCACATGTGGTGGTCCTGTAAGAAAGCCTCTAGGTTTTGGCTTCTTATTCATAGGACTCTTCAAGAAATAGTACAATTAAGTATTCCATGGAAACCTGAATTGTTTCTGTTGAATGTGATCCCTATGGATTGGGAGAACGACATAAAAAAGCTGATCCTACACAGCATTACTGCTGCAAGAATACTCTACGCTAAATGGTGGAAGATGGAGAGAACCCCGAAAGTGGAAGAATTTTTAGAAAAAATTCTGGAAATCGCAGAAATGGATACTTTGACTTTAAAATGGAAAAATAAGCAAGGACAAAACTTTTTTTCTATATGGGATAAATTTTACAATTGGTATGATAACTTTATTTCAAAATAATGCAGTATTTTCTTTTAGGCTATATTGAGACCTATATTTTGTGTATTCGGTTACTTTTCCTTTAGGATGTGGAGAGACACTTATGTATGTTTTGTACTATATAATTAAATAAAAATTATGTGTTTTTTTTTTTAAAGCCTGCTGGAAGAGCTCCATCTTGCAGGCCCTGTGGAATTGCAAATTGTCCCGCAGGGCCCTGATATCATCTGGGAGCTCATTGCACCAGTACAGGGCCGCCACAGAAAAAGCTCTGGACCTTGTACCCACCAGCCAAGCCTCCTTCGGCCCCGGGAGGGTCAGACGGTTTTGGGATCTGGACCGAAGTGCTCGCTGGGGAACATATAGAGAGAGGCAGTCCTTCAAGTAGGTAGGTCCCGAGCCATATAGGGCTTTATAGGTAAGCACCAGCACCTTGAACCTTATCCAATATGCTATAGGCAGCCAGTGCAGTGCTTTTAAAGCAGACTGGATATGCTCCCACACAGGAAGGCCCATCAGCAGCTGTGCTGCCGCATTCTGCACCAGCTGCAGCTTCCGTATTTGGTACAAGGGCAGCCCCATGTAGAGATCATTATAGTAGTCCAATCTTGAGGTGACCAAAGCATGGATCACTGTAGCCAGTTCATTGCGTTCAAGGAAGGGAACTAACTGCCTGATCAGCCGTAGATGATAAAAAGCTGACTTTGCAGCGGCGTCTACCTGGGCCTCCATCATTAACGAGGGGTCCAGGAGCACTCCCAAACTCCTGACCATCGACGCTGGCACCAACAGCACCCTATCGAAGGCTGGGAGAGGGATCCCTACCCCTGGTCCACTCTGACTCAGGCATAGGACCTCCGTCTTCATCGGATTCAATTTCAGTCGACTCTGCCTGAGCCAACCAGCCATGGCTTGCAATGCCAGGTCCAGATCACCTGGACTGGTGTCTGACTGACCGCCCAACAACAGATAGAGCTGGGTATCGTCCGCATACTGATGACACCCCAGCCCATGCCTCCGGGCAATCTGGGTGAGGGGGCGCATATAGATGTTGAAAAACATAGGGGAAAGTACTGTTCCCTGTGGGACACCACACAACAACGGATGCCTTTGGGAGAGCTGTTCCCCTACTGCCACCCTCTGTCCCCGACCCTGGAGAAATGAGGAAAGCCACTGTAAAGCTAACCCCTGGATCCCAACATCAGTGAGGTGGCGGACTAGTAGCTGATGGTTGACCGTGTTGAACACCACCGACAGGTCCAACAACATCAGCACCGCTGTACCGCCTCGATCCAAATGCCTCCAGAGGTCATCTGTGAGGGTGACCAGCACCATCTCCATCCCACGGCCTTGTCGGAAACCGGACTGGAAGGGATCTAGCACAGAGGTGTTATCCAAAAAGCTCTGCAACTGGTCCACCACCTTCTCAATTAACTTACCCAAATAGGGCAAGTTAGATATCGGCCGATAGTTGGCCAATTCAGCCAGATCTAATAATGGTTTTTTTAGGAGGGGGCGTACCACAACCTCCTTTAGGGCACTAGGGAACATCCCTTTTGCCAGGGATGTGTTAATAATCTCCCTAAGTGTCCCTCGCACCCCCTCATGGCTTGCTTTAATTAGCCATGATGGGTACAGATCAAGTCTACAGGTGGTTGGGCGGACCAGAGAGAGCAAGTTGTCAACCTTTTCCAGACAGAGTGGGCCAAAATAATCCAAAATGTGACCAGAAGACATACTTGGAGCCTCAATTTCTGCTACTGTGTCAACTGTGGCTGGGAGATCCCAGCGAAGCGATAAGACTTTATCTGCGAAAAAGTTCCCAAAAGCCTCACAGCCTATATCCAGTTCTCTATCATTTGGTCTGCTCACCGGCAGAGTCGTCAGTGACCGAATTGTCCTAAATAATTGGGCCGGGCGGGAACTCGCAGACACTATCTCGGCCACATAGAAAGCTTTTTTCACTGCCTTGACAGCCACCTCATAGGCTTTCATAGACGTCCTATAAGATGTTCTTATTGCTTTGTCGGGAGCATGATGCCACCGTCTCTCTATATGTCTGAGCTCCCGTTTCATGTTCCTCAAGTCGCCCATATACCAAGGGCAAGTCGGGAATGGGGGTGCTGAGGACGCCAGGAAGTGATCTCGTCGATGGCTGTCGAAAGATGATGTTGCCAGTCTTGACCAGCTCATCCAGCGAGCCACCAGGGGGCATCGGATCCTGCAGAGCTTCCTGAAATCAGACAGGATCCATTTGGCTCTGTGGGCGAGCTAAAATTTGCTTGCCACCCAAATGGGGTTGGAGCGGCATGTTCACCTGGGCCTTCAGAGTCTGGTGGTCTGACCATGGTACAGCCCTAGCCGTAATTGGATCCCACAGAGCTTTCTTGCTGACAGCTTCATTTTCCAGAAGGTGGAGAGGAAAACAAGGGGATCTGCTATCTTGGACTTGGATCTTACCAACAAGGAAGAACTTGTTGATGAGGTGAAAGTAGTGGGCACCCTGGGTAAGAGTGATCATGTAATTTTGGAATTTACAGTCTTGGGGAAGGTAAAAGCTATACATAGTAAGACATATAAGTTGGACTTCAGGAAAGCAAATTTTGACAAACTTAAAGTTATGCTAGGTAGAATCCCATGCTCAGAAATAATGGCAGTGTGGCCCAGGATAGGTCCACTTTAAAAGTGGGGAAGGGAGGCAGTTCAGACAGCCGCAGCTGTCCTCTGCCTCCCTCCCATTACTCACCCATTTTGGAAGTGCTTCCTTGCTGCCTCAGATGGACACCAGCAGAAAGCAGTGTCCTGGAGGCTTCCTCCGCTTGGATCCCGCTTCCCGGCTGTATGGATGGGAAGTGGTGGGTTCAAGTGGAGGCGGTGGTGTGAACATGCTGCCGTGGAGAGATGCACATATGCACATATGCACTCATGCACTCATGCACACAAGCAGCCCCAGGAGAGGAGGTGGGGAGATTTCAATTTTTTAGACTGCTGGTGTGGCTATGCACCTATGCACATAGGTGCCCATGCACCTGTTGCCAAAACAGCCCCACCGTGAGCTGCAGAGGCCGGCCAGCCCAGGGCCACTCCACAGCATTCTGACCACATCAACCCGGCATGCTTTCTTGGGAAACTGGCCAGTCCCAGGGCAATTTTCCCCCGCAGCTTTTGGCTCCACTTCCGTTCCGATTACCAGTCTGTCCTCAGCTGAGGAGAAGGGAGTTCAAGAGGGATGGGAGTTTCTCAAAAGTGAACTACTGAAGGCACAATCACAAAGAATTCCTATGAGAAGGAAAAATGGGAGAAGCCTAAAGAAGCCAAGGTGGCTCCAAAAACAGCTCTCTAAAGACTTGAGAAATAAAAAAGACTTATTCAGGAATTGGAAGGAGGGCCTTATAACCAAGAATGAATATAAACAAATAGCCAGTGCTTGTAGAGAGAGAGTTAAGAAAATTAAAGCTTAGTATGAGCTTAGGCTAGTTAGAGATGCTAAAAACAACAAAAAAAGGGTTCTTTTCTTATGCTCAAAGTAAGAAAAAGAGCAAGGACATGGTAGGTCTACTGCGGGGACAGGAATGTGAAATTGTAACAGGTGATGAAGAGAGGGCAGAACTGATCAATTCCTACTTTCCCTCCATCTTCTCTTGTAAGGGAACAGTGCTCAATATGGCAAAAACAGAACACATGATGAGGGAAGGAAGTTGCAGCCTAGAATTGTTATAGGGGTAGCACATAACACCTAGTTTCTTTAAATGAAACTGAGTCCTTGGGGCCAGATAGCCGCATTCAAGAGTACTAAAAGAACTCTGAGTCTCTGTCCATTATTTTTGAAAATTCTTGGAGAACAGGTGAAGTTTCAGTAGATTGGAGGTAGGCAAATGTTGTACCCATCTTCAAGAAGGGGAAAAAGGAGGATCTAGGTAACTACCAAACCATCAGCTTGACGTCTATACCTGGGAAAGTTTTAGAACAAATAATAAAACAGACATCCTTGAGCATTTAGAAAGGACAGCTATTGGGGGGGGGGCGGGGTGGTGGCTGGCTGAGCTTCCAGCTGGCTACATCCCTCTCACGCTCCTGCTATTCCCTCTGAAAATATCAAAATTGCTCTCAAGGAATAAAACCAACATAGAAAAAAACCTTTAATACCAGCTATGGGGAAGAAGGGGGCAAAAAATTCCCCCTACAGACCCCCCCAAAAAACTAATAAAACTAAAAAATTAAAAAATTCCCCCTACAGACCCCAAAGACCAAGAGATATCTCTGCTGGAGGAAATGGCAACAGGAGGAGGTAACTCCGACCCAGGTTATCAGATTATGATTCTGCATGCCCTGACAGAGATAAAAGATGAACTTAAAACTGAAATAAAGACTCTGAGTGGGGATATTGGGCAATTGAAAAAAGCATTTGATCAGCTTAAATGAACAATTGAGCCTATAAATAAAAAAACTCAACAAACTCACCACAACAATGCAGAAGACTGAGAGGAAAGCCGAAGCAGCATATCAGAGTGCGAAGAAAACAGCAGACAAATTGCAGTAGGTAAAGGGCTTTGAAGCATGGGTTAAAAATAAAATTATGCTTCAAGAAATTAAATTGAGAGAAAGGAAGGCCAAGCTTCATGGGGTCTCTTTAAACTTCTCCAAAACAGAAGACCTTACTGCACCTTTAAATGAATGGCTGCGGCAGATTCTTCAAACAGCAGGGAAAACAGAGATCTCTGAAAAATTATCACCTCTGCCTTCCATTTGAATGTCTCCAAAAAAGCCCCTCCAGATGTCACACCTGATATTCTAATTGAATTCATGGAGGTAGACTAAAAACAAACTGTATAAAATTGTGAGGGAAAAAAGAGGGGCTGCACCTTGCAGACACAACAGTTTCCCTGTTTGCTGATGTCCCAGCTGAGATACTTATCGCAAGAAAGAAGCTGCGAGAAACAGCCAAGTCATCGAGAGATCAGATCACAGAATTCAATACAGGTGGCTGGCACTAGGGCACCTAGTAGTCAATTTAAACGGCAAAACTTTCACAGTTTATGATGAAAGCACTGGGAAGAAACTACTAGAGACTCTGAATATATAAACAGATGGAAGTGTCTGAAAGGAGTCAGTTTGTTTTGGCTAACAATATAATACTCTATGTTGAGAGCAATTAAATAAATAAGTGGATATTTAGAATTATATCTTAAGTGATAACTATTTAGTAATAATACACAAAGGGATAAATAATATAGAAGTGTTATAGCCAGAGGGCATGGCAAGGAGGTGGAGGGTGAGAGCCAGTTTGGTGTAGTGGTTAAGTGCGTGGACTCTAATCTGGGAGAATTGGGTTTGATTCCCCACTCCTCCACTTGCACCTGCTGGATGACCTTGGGCAAGCCATAGCTCTGTACCAGCTGTTCTCTCAAGGACAGTTGTCTCAGAGCTCTCTCAGCCCCACCTACCTCACAAAGTGTCTGTTGTGGGGAGGGGAAGAGAAAGGAGTTTGTAAACTGCTCTGAGACTAAAAGTGAAGGGTGGGGTACAAATCCAATCTCTTCTTCTTCTTCTCTGGTAACAGGGAGAGGGTATCCTCCTGCTGAAGGGGTTTCCTCTTTAGCTGCCAGTATTAGAGGCAACCCCATCAAGCTTTCTTTTTTAGGTATAGTAGTAGATAGAATAACAATAAAAATTGAATGAACAGGAAAGAAGTTAGAAGAATGAGTAATAATTTATTGGTAGACCTAAAGGATGTATCAAGGGATATAATGTGTTTCAGAGGGAGTTGTTTGGTGGTTTCATATGTGGGTAGGATAAGGGAACAGAAAAAGAAGAGGTTACAAATTGGATTGGGATTAAACTTAATTTGCTAGTTATACAGATGGAATGTAACCTCATTTTTGCTTTTTTTCTTGTTTAATTCATGAAAAGTAGTATAATATACAAGGATATGAATTATGTTTATGAAATATGAATATATATGCAATAAAATATTATTTTTAAAAGGAAAAAGAAAGGACAGCTGTGGTTACTAAGAACCAGCATGGGTTTCTCAAGAACAAGTCACCTCAGACTAATCTTATCTCTTTTTTTGAGAAAGTTACTACCTTGCTGGATCAGGGGAATGCTGTAGACATAGTTTATCTTGATTTCAGTAAGGCTTTTGATAAAGTTCCACATACTTGTTGACAAATGGGAAAAAAGTGGTTTGGATCCTATGACTGTTAGGTGGATCTGTCACTGGTTGACAGATCACACCCAAAGAGTGATTGTGAATGGTTCCTCATCTTCTTGGAGAGGAGTGACAAGTGGAGAGGCTCAAGGAACTTTCCTGGGACCTGTTTTGTTCAACATCTTTATCAGTGATTTGGATGAAGGGATAGAGGGAATGCTTGTTAAATTTGCAGATAATACACTGGGAGGGGTAGCAAATAAAGTAGAAGAGTCAGGATGCAGGATGATCTTGACAGGCTGGTACACTGGGCTAAAACAGAATGAATTTCAATGGGGATAAATGTAAAGTTCTGCATTTAGGTAGGAAATATCAAATGTATAATTATAGGTTGGGGGAGACTTGTCTTGGCAGTAGTATGTGCTAAAAGGAACTAGGGGTCTTAGTAGACCATACACTGAACATGAGTCAGCAGTGTAATGCAGTTGCTAAAAAGGCAAATGGGATTTTGGCCTGTATCAACAGAAGTATAGTGTCCAGATCATGCAAAGTGATGGTACCACTTTACTCTGCTGTAGTTAGACCTCACCTAGAGTATTGTGTGCAGTTTTGGGCACTGCAATTTAAGAAGGATATAGACAAGCTGGAACATGTCCAGGGGAGAGCAAGGAAGATGGTGAGGGGTCTGGAGACCAAGTCCTATAAGGAAAGGTTGAGGGAGCTGGGTATGTTTAGCCTGGAGAGGAGAAGACTGAGAGGTGATATGATAACCATCTTCAAGTACTTGAAGGGCTGTCATATAGAGAATGGTACAGAGTTGTTTTCTGTTGCCCCAGAAGGTCAGACCAGAACCAATGGGTTGAAATTAAATCAGAAAAGTTTTCAGCTAAACATTAGGAAGAACTTCCTGACTGTTAGAGTGGTTCCTTAATAGAACAGGCTTTCTCAGGAGGTGATGGGCTGTCCTTCTTTGGAGGTTTTCAAATAGAGGCTAGATGGCTATCTGACAGCAATCCAGATTTTGTGAACTTAGGCAGACCATGAGAAGGAGGGCAGGAAGGATTGCCTCAGTGCTTAGTTCTTGTGGCCCTTTCTTACATGCCCATGGAAATGCTGATCACCACTTTGGGGTCAGGAAGCAATTTTTCTCTAGGCAGGTTTGGCCAAGGATCGTGGAGGTTTTTGGTCATCTTCTGGGCATGGAACAGTGATCACTGTGGTTATGGAGTGGGAAGTATTTGTGAATTTCCTTCATTGTGCAGGGGGTTAGACTAGATGATCCTGGAGATCCCTTCCAACTCTATGATTCTATTAATCAAGATAAAAAGAAAGTGTCAGTAGATATGTATTCTGTATGCTATAGTGGAAGCAGCTAATGCTTGGTTTGGTGGTGGGTAGAGCTGGTGAAAATCAAGGGGGTGGGAGAGCTGCAGTGGCCTGAATTTTTCCCTCACGGTTTTTCCCTTATTTAGTTCCACTGCCTTTCCTCTTTACCAGTGCTAAGCAAAAGACAAGTAGCTAAAGGAGTAGGCTCTGAAGCACTGAGAAAACAAGAGCAAAACAACAAGGTATGTACTATTGGGAGTGGCTGTATAAAAAAGTGGGGACTATGAGGAGGTATGAAGGAACTGAGTGTATTGTAGGAGAAGTGGTATTCAAGAACTGGGAAAGATGTGGAAGTGGAAACAAAACTTAAAATCCAAGCCCAAGTATTTTAAAAACAATAAATTAACTTGAAACATCAGTAGTGGTTAACTTTCTTAGTCTTTAGCAAGGTAGCAGTTAACTTAATTGGTTCTAAGCTTTGTTCAGATTCTGTTCAGTTCTAGGGAAAGGTGACTGTTTGGATATGGTTATCTGTTTCCACCTTTGCTGAAACCAAACAATGGCTCAGTGTGAGGCCTTCTGGGAAACCTGAAAGTTGGCATATAAAGGAAATAAAGAAATAAAATGACATTTCTTTGCCACTTTTCTCACCAATCAAATCTCTAGCCTTCAAAAAAAACTGCCCACAAAATATTCTGGCAAGGGTATCAGAACGGTTGTTAAAATAATCATCATGAAGACTCAATGTAATTTGAATTTGCACTTTTTAATACTGCCAGTGTGATGGTAAGCATGAGGAGCTACTGAACCTACATTTATGAATAGTTCACTGGTCCTGTTAGCAGAAACTGCATTATATGTCTCTGAACATAAAGTTTGAATTCAGACCAAGTTCAGCATCCAGTGTTCCAAAATGTAACAAATGACCATTCAAGAATATTTCCTAAGTATTTTCCCACAGCTCAGACTGGGTTTATCTGTCATCCATCTACTTTTTGCTGAAATGCTTTCTTTCAGGAAACAATCTCCGTGGGAAAAAAGTAGAGATCAAATTATTTTAAAGTGAAATACCTCTGGAACTATGGATAATAGATCTGATACACTAGGGAGAAACTACATATTCATTCTGAGGGTCATTTTCATGTGTTTCACCTACATTCAGTGAGCCAAAGGAAAAAAAAATAGCTGCATTCAGACATCATGAACACATTCTAAGTTATGTGTGATGAAAATGTCTGGTTAATATTTGGGTTTATGTGCTTCTCCCCCCTCATATATGAAGCCAGGATGGGAGACTTTCTGGTTGTCTTGGAAGAGGCCAAAGTTCAGTGGCAGATCATCTGCTTGGCATTCAGAAGGTTCCAGGTTTCAGTCCCTGGTATCTCCAAGGCCAGGTGGCAGGTGATATGAGAAACCTCCACCTGACATCCTGGAGACCCCTTGCCAGTGTGAGTAGACAATATTGACACTGATGGACCAATGAGGTGATTTGGTATAAGACAACTTCATGTGTCCTTGTATCTGTGTCTTCCAGACTACCTGTGTTTCTAAACTATGATTAAGCTATAACATAGAATCCCAGTTTAGAGGATTAAAAACTACACTGCAGTTTGCTGCCATTTGGATGTCAGAACAAGCTGTGGTTTTCTTCAAACTGGGAAGTCTTCCATCTTGACGCTGCATTTAAAGGAAGAAAGGCAGGGATGGATTAATCAGGTGCATTCTTACCATGAACAAACCAGAGTTTGCCCTGTGTGTAAATCTTAAGACATATTGTTCTTAAGCAGGGGTCCTTTCGTAGAGAAAGAGGTGCAGGAGCTCATTAGCATAACTCATTAGCATAACTCATTAGCATATGCCATGTCCCCTGACATCACCAGAAGTGTGTCAGAAAGGGAATGTCAGTTTCAGCCCCATTATATCTTATGGGCCATTGAAATCAATGGCAAAAACTCATAGGGTATATGAGGGGCTGGAGGAAAGGGGATTTGAGGGAGAGGCTCCAAACTTGCATGGTAGCTGCTGGGGCCTCTCCTCGAAATACCCACCAAGTTTCAAGAAGATTGGATCACGGGGTCCCAACGGACCCCTGTTCTTAAGGCATATTGACATTTGTACCCACCTTGGCACCTTAAGAGGATCTAAAAAGCTTCTTGCTGAGCATGAGAGAGGAGAATGCAAAAGCTGGCTTGAAACTCAACATCAAAAAACCTAAGATCATGGCATCCAGCCCCATCATACCTTGGAAAATAGAAGGGGAAGTCATGGAAGCAGTGACAGAATTCATGTTCCTAAGATCCAAGATCACTGCAGATGGTGACTGAAGCCGTGAAATTAAAAGATGCCTGCTCCTTGGGAGGAAAGCGATGGCAAACCTAGACAGCATAATGAAAAGTAAAGATATCACCCTGTCAACAAAAGTCCGTGTAGTCAAAGCGATGGTATTCCCAGTAGTAATGTATGGCTGTGAGAGTTGGACCATAAGGAAGGTTGAGTGCTGAAGTATAGATGTTTTTGAATTATGGTGCTGGAGAAGACTCTTGATTGTCCCTTGGACTGCGAGGAGATCAAATCAGTCAATCCTAAAGGAAAATCAAACCTTTCCCTGGAAGGCCAGATACTGAAACTGAAGCTCAAATACTTTGGCCACCAAATGAGAAGAGAGCACTCACTGGAGAAAAAGAATGAGATGGTTAGACAGTGATATCAATGCAATGAACATGGAGTTGAGCAGACTCCAGAGGACAATAGGGGACAGGAGGGCCTGGCGTGATGTGGTCCATGAGGTCACAAAGAGTTGGACTCAGCTGTGAGACTGAACAACAACAGAATGCACATAAATATGAGTGGGAAGGAATTAACCCATTGGTCTGAGTTTGTAGAAAAGCAGTTGTATTAGTTTTATGCATTAACAGTTAAGTATCCACTTTAGCTTTTTCTCCTATAATGTGTCATAGGCAGCCTTTAAATCCTTTTCCTTCTATCACTCTACCCCTTTCTCAACTTTCTTCTCCCCCAAGCTTTATTTTTGGCTTTTTGAACCTTGGTCACTTGTATCATCACTTCCTCTTGGAAGGCAGATCCCTGATGGTGGCCCTTCTGCACCACTGAATAGACAGGGTCTATGGTGGCTGTCAATGATCTTTCACCTTCACTACCCTGCAACCTCAGGCCCTGTGTATTTCTGTCTTCATCAGAGTATCTGCTCTCTCTCAAAAAAGGCACCTCCACAGTAGCTGCTAGGCTATATTCATTATCATATTGGGTCCTGGGAGGAAACACATTGAAAGTCTGTATATAATAAGACTTTTAAAATCTCTGTTTTTGTTTATGCTTTTTTAAAACCCTACGCCTCTTGATCATTTACTTACAGGCTACTTCTCTGAGTATTAATACAAAGTTCATACCCACAAGTAAGACTTGGCATAAGCAACTGCTCTCTGGTGTTAGGCCCCAGTCCTAACCTCTGTGATACTATAGTCGTGCCATACAAAGGCCATTGTTCCTCTCTGTAAGCGTGGAAAGAGTGAGGTTATAGCTTGCACTTTGCAGGTCATCCTATTTACATTGAAGAACCCTGCTGGCTCTGTACAGGGTCTATCTTGTTCAACATCCTATTTGCATCAGCAACCAATCTAGATGTGTAGCCCAGAGGCACTGCCTTACTTGTGGGTATCCCCAATACTGTAAATAGATTTAGTTTTAGGGTTTTATAGTGGATTTTAAATGTTATTGTACTGTATGTTGCACTTTGTGCCATGTTAGCCGCCCTGAGCCCGCTTGCGGGGAGGGCAGGGTATAAAACTGAAGAATAAATAAATAAAATAAATAGTGGGGCACTCCACTTCTGACCTGAACCAGAGACACAAAGTCAGGCCAAAGAGGACACTCTTGACCTGTGCCACAGAACTAGCCAAAGTTCTGCAAAAGGGTTTCAATTTTATGTTGCACAAGGCAGCTTTGAGAGCAATTCCCAACCCCCCCTCCACCCAGCAGAGGTATGTATATGAAACAGTTGGGAGTTCCACCAGGTAAAGTATCTGCATTTCCATAGCTATTCAGTAACCACCTGGCAAACATCATCTGTCTTCAAACCCTCATATAGTCCCTTTTGTGTGACACCTATGCTTGGTGAAAATCCTTTATCTCAACACCTATCCTTCCTGCCTCCTCCCTCAGGATACCGAGATAAACTAATCAAACATTAAAATGATTACTGATCCTTCCTGGTGATTATCAGGGACCCATTTTCCCCTTTTTGTCTAAGCCATTCAACCTACCACAGTAAAACCATCAATGGGCATTAATCCCATCAAGTTCTGGCCTGGGAGACCTCCCCCCACCCCAGGTCCAGAATTCCTATAAAAATAGAGAGCATGCCCACCTTTGGTGTGCACTCTGAGGGTGCCTATTTTGAGTACACCCCCAAAATCTCTTCTTTGGGCCTCCTTCTCCATAGTGTGGAATACTGGCCATTTACGCTATCCTCTTCACATCTGGACAGGTAGTATAACCCCCATAATTGCTCCTAAATATCACTATTATCACCTCTTTATTTCCTAGTTCTTGATTGCATGCTTAATTTATTTTTTATTGCTTTAGTGTGATTGTAATCAGGAAAATCCTTTAATAAACCTATTAAATACTCTTTAAATCTGGAGCCTTTCTACTGAACTGGACCTTGGTATATAAAGGTGTGTGATCCCTTGTACCCTCCTGGCCTCCTCTGTCTCATAGCTAATTTCTCCCTACAATGAGACAGGCCACTTGTGGTAACAGTTGTACAATGAAGCCCAGAAGCCGAGTAAAAAGGCAATAGCCATCTCTTGCTGTTGCCCCCTTAACAATTGGTATTCAGCCTCTTTGAAAATAGAGGTACTGTTACAGTACCATTACAGGCATCATGCCCATTACATCCCGTTGTCAAGTCTATCCTCCCTGAATATGTATTTCATTATCTGAGTCAATGGAGTATAGTGAAGGTATTGTAAAACTGTGCCAAAATGCTTGAGATTAAGAAGGTCTCTTGATACAGGTTGGCTCTGTATATGACAGATACATAAAAATAGCTATATTGTTCCACAGTGTGAGTAATATTCAGAGCTACATGTAGTATAATCCCACAAGAAGATGCTGGGGGTGAGGGACAGGGAGGCTGATTGGCCAGTACCTCCTCATCAAGCTGCTCTTGACTATTCAGAGTTGAATGACACTTAAGAGCTCATGTTTCATCATCAGGAAAAGGTCTGCACTGGTACTTTCAACTGAGTGATTGACTTATGGTCCTTCTGAAATATTACAGTCCTATGTAGGTCTGTACTACGGGCAAGGCTGAATCTTTGCATTGGTTGCAGGTTTCCCGTAGATGACTGCATTGTTACAGGGCATCAGTGGTCAGACCACAGCCTCTAGTTATAAACTGACAGTAGAATCATTAAGAAAGAAATGTGCTTAATCTTGGGAAAAATAGGAGAAATGGGATGTTAGAAAACTGGAGAGCATCCATGTGAGGTCATGCATATGTGTATTGGCTTTTATTCTTGAGTGTCATTGCTTCTTAGAGACACTTCTCACAGATGCTATCATGATTCATGACATCACAGTAAGATCTTCTACCACTTCACTGATTCATTTAGCAAAATAGGTAGCCACTGCTGTCTCTACTTTAATCTCAGTGACATAATTGTGCTTGGTCTATTACAACTTTGATAAAAAACATATGTTAAAGGATCTCAATTGTAAGGACCCCCTAGAATAATAGGAGAACAGCTGCTTGCCAGATATACAGAATTCTTCAGGTTTGTCAGCAGTATCCAGTATGAAAAAAAATTATCTTGACCCTATCAAGAAGGTCAGCGTTAGTCATGGCAGCCTACTACTTAGTTTTTAGTATGTTGGAGTTTTTTTGTATGGTGCAATGCAGTTTTACTCATTATCACTACAGATGTCTAACTGAATGTATTACGATTATAGCAGTAGCTGGAGCATATGTTTCAGCCATATGAATAACAAGCCTAAATCCTTTTTGACATTGGCCAGTTATTATAGCCTGTTCATGTCTCCTTGGAATCTCTTGTTTGCAATAGTGTTTAAGTCATTACAAGTTGTTTCTGGTGGTCCAGATTTATAGGGAACTAGATGGTAATAACGACGTTTTAGAAGGCAAATATTTATTCAGACAAGGACTGTGAGTATTATTTACTTGCCTGGATATGTTTTATATGAGAACTTGTGCCATTGATGCGGTTGTGCAAAGTACGCAACTAATGATTAGCTGTCCAGCTTTTAAATACATAAAAATAGCTGTGATGTATTTTAAGGCACCCCCATCCCTTACTAATGGCCGCTTCAGGGAAGACACATCATTGAAGAGTAATGGATTCCCCTCCCAGGAAGAAAGTTGAGATGATCTCAGAAAGCAAGTTGATACCCTTTGTCTTTATGCAGAAGGAACTAATGGCTGTTATATGGCAATATGTCCTCTGACTGAATTGCAACTTGAATGTGAGCAGCAACCTCAAACACCAGGAAGATCGGTTTTTTTAATTGAGCGCACTTTGATGTTGCTACATGTCTCTCATTGCTTTCCTCCTGCTGTCCATTTCCCCCTTCCTTATCTACTATCCAACCAGTTCATGTGGGGGGGATTAATTTACAAAAGATGTGATTTCCTTGGTTGTTGATTATGCTGAGGTGTTTGATTTGGTGTTGAGGAAGCTGTGTGGATAATTGCTCTGTTACTACACCCTTTGCCCATTTTTCCTGCCTGGGTCTCAAAATCAAGTTCATGTTTAGCAATGCTACAGATTTTGCAATGAACACATTTCACAGTTGAACTTACCATGATCAAATGTGCAGATCAGATGTGACCTGACCACCTGAATTCTCCAGTTTGTGCTAAACAGCTGCAAAGCCTCCTGAACTGGATTGCACCAGGATTTTGCAACATTGGGTATGTGCAAAGATGCTGCCAGTTCAAAGTGATGGGTGGCCATTACTGTCACTAAAGGACAAATGAGAGAAAAATCAAAAGGCAGAATTTAATCGAATCACTGCATTTATTTATGAATAATTTATATGCTTTTATTTATTTATCTGTTTTTTTCAATTTATATTCCACCCTCCCCACAAGCAGGTCAGGGCAGATCATAGAGCAAAATCTAAAACATATCATGAAAGTTTCACACATATCAATATAATTTACTGAACAATTAAAACAGTATCAATTGAAAAGCAGGTCACACTATTCATATACATAAATTTCAAGCTGGTAGCATTTGGTCTCCAGAATCTTCTTGATCTGGGCCACGTAGAGATGATAAAGTTCAGTGAGGGTGTGTGTGTGAGATTTTACTGGAGGCCTGCCACTTCAACCAAAAGCCTGAAGGAACAGCTCCATTTTACAAGCCCTGTGGAATAGTAGATCATTTGTGAATGATCTAATTGTCTGTTTAAACAATTGCCTTCTGAGTGGGGCTCTTACACAGCAAGGATGGGGGGAGTAGTACTTGATTGGGCTGCATGAGTATGGGCATGTGTAAAAAACTATACTGCATGATTAGGAAAATATACAGTGAAGTAATACAATGAAGCAACCTGTCATATTTCAATGAACATATTGATGAAGAATCAAACCAATCATCAACAACTCAGATTCCTGTTGATAACTGGCAAACAGAATTGGCAGGGCTTCTTGTGTCCTGGCCCCACTGGAAGACCTCCTGATGGCACCTGGTATTTTTGGCCACTGTGTGACAAGAATGTTGGACTGGATGGGCCACTGGCCTGATCAAACTTTGGCTTCTCTTATGTTCTTATGTGTTCAAGCACCTTTAGTTCATGTTAAGTGAGTGATATACACTGGACTACAAATGGTCTGTGGATTGTCACATTGCCTCTGGGAAAAGGTAGTTGAATACAGTGAGAGTTAAGCATGCTCCAACTTAATGAATGTTACAAACAGATGAATCCCATTATCTGTGCAAATGTAAAACCAACACTTAACACTTAAAATATGTTAGTATGTTAAGAGCTGTCAAATCTCTTCCAACTTATGATGACCCCGTGAATTAACATTCTCCAAAATGTCCTATCGTTAACAGCCTTGCTCAAGTCTTGCAAACTGAGGGCCCTGGCTTACTCCATTGAGTCAATCCATCTCATGTTGGGTCTTCCTCTTTTTATGCGGCCTTCAATTTTTCCTAGCAGTATTGTCTTTTCTATTGATGCTTGTCTTCTCTTAATGTTATCAAAATATGATAACTGCGGTTTGGTAATTTGATATGTATTTGTTATTAAAACCCTAAGCATACATAATCCAAACAAACCAGTAAACTATGAGAATGTTCCAACACCAGCTATCTAGCCAGCCACCAATGAACATTGCCAAGAGTACATACACAAAATTAATCAGTGTGATCATATCAAAATGCTTGACTTGAGAGAAAACAGACATCATGGTGAACAGGGTTGTTGTTGTTAGCCATACAGTCATGTTCAACTCTTGGCTAGCCTATGGGCCAACTCTCTCCACGTTTTCTGATCTTGTACTGTTTCTTTGAGTTGTTCCATGCTCAGACTGGTGTTGACTTTTATGGTGTCTAGCCACTGTGGTCTTTGGCGGCCAGTTTTTCTTTTGCCTCTAGCAATCCAAGCACTGAACAGGGTAGATATGATTTTTTAGCATATTGTTTATAAGCTTGAACCATTACCTGGTTGTATGGATGATTTTACTCATCTTTGACTCTTTACCAACATTTCTATGTTCCCTTTCTTCCTCATAGTGTTTCTCCTTAATCCTTCTGAAGTCCCATCCTTACCTTCCAGCTGACTTTCTCCATTGACGATTTCCCCAGATCCAAAGGTCTCGCCAATTACTTCTTTTCACCTTTGTGCCTCTCTCTCTGTTATCTGTATATTGTGACTTGGTTGTATGACAGTAGTTGGCAACACAATAGGCAGCGTTCATCAGTTCTCATTATGGGAAGGAAACCACAGGGAATACATAGGTAACCTAATTCACCCATTTCATTTCAGTTTCTCATTCCTTCTAAAACTAGAATTGGGTGTACCATGGACCTTAAACTGAGCTATCTTCCTTGTACCTGCCTTGGTAGGAAGGGCAGGGTATAAACTGAATAAAATAAATAAATAAATACCTGGGAAGCAGGAACTTCAGAAAATGTGAGCCACATCAATTATATATCTCCTACAGATTTTCCTCAGTCCCAGAAAAAGCGTTACCATAGTGTAGCTTTGACAAGGTTGATGGAAGAAACACAAGGAAACACAGATGGCAGGCAGATAAAACTGCAAGGACTGATTGATATTCATATGCCAATAACTTCAAAACACCTTTCTATAAGATGTTTTATTTTCATGAGAATCACACAGATCTGTGTTTAGACTATTTCAATGAGCTCTATGTGGGGCTGCTCTTGAATTGTAGCTTCTCCAGAAGCTACAATTGCTGCAGAATGCTGCATCAAAGCTGTTGACTGGAGTGAGTCGTGGGGACCATATCAATCCAGTCTAGTTCTACCTACACTGACTCCCAATTTGCTTATGGGCCTAATTCAAGGAGCTGAAATTGAACTTCAGATCCCTATATGGCTTGAAGCACCTATAGGAACACCTATTTCCATATGGACCTACCCTACCACTATAGAGTGACAACCCAAGAAAGGGCTTTCCCGTTATGACATCAATTCTGTCCCCAGGAAGATTAGTCTGCCCCCTTCTATCATTGTCTTCTGCCAGCAGGTGAAGACTTTTATGTTTTGTTGGGCAAAACTGATTCTCTCACAGATTCTCATTGACAGCTTCTCCTGTTCATGTGCTTATTTGTTTTGTTTTATTATTTATATGTGTTGTTCACCAACTTGAGAATCCTAAGTTGGGTGGAAACGTGGCGTAGAAATGTTTTAAATAAATAAATAAATGTAGAGTTACCACAGAATGTTCTGGCACTTCTAACAATGATGATATCTATGGTGATTGTCACTGTACTATAATTGTACTCTGCAGGTTACTATTAAATACTCCATTATCTCCATATATTATTTAACATATGTATAGTACTAGAAGTGATAAGATTGTGTTGAAATTTCATTGCCATTATTTCATGTTTGGCAAGGGACACTTTTCAATCCTTATCAGCAACTAGTTACCACTGCCAGTTAGTACTTGTAATCCTTAACATGTTTTGTAGCTGATTCAAAGTGTTTTGCAGCATACTGGTCAGCCAAACTAGTGAATGTTCACTGTATTTTTCTTGATTAGATTTGAATTTTACATAATTATAATTCACCCTGTACTTCCTCTATTATATGGGCCCTTGACCTTATGGTTTATTATTTTTTAAATACCTCTTACAAAAAGAGACTATCTGATGAGGATCCACTACCTTGCATTTGAAAAAAGTGGGCTCGAGTTCATGAAAACTTATGGTCAAATAAAATTTTGTTAATTTTTAGGCTCCTGATTATTTTTGTTGCAATGGACTGACACAGCTATCCTTCAGGAGTTAGAAATATTGGTGATAATATCCAGCTGCCACTGAACTCCATAAAAAGAGTTTTTCTTTCTCTCCCACGTTTTCCAGTAACATTCTTTACTTCTTTGGACTAATTTTTCTAAGAAGGAGGATGTTTTAATAATGTTAGCAAAGCTATATTGTAATTTTTTAACATTCGGTGGAACAATATTTCCTTCTTTCAGCACATCTATCATTTGTAGTAGTTCTGTCATTAGATATCATTACTGTGAACTACCGTTTGATACTGGATTCGAGAGACACAGGAGAGAGAGACACACACTGTAGTAAAAAGTCAGCTGCAAAACTAAACCCCAGGCAATCCACTTCCTCTTATAGCCCAATGGAACAAAGGACTAATCACTTGCAGCCTATTTTATTTGTTAGCAACATATATATTTATCTAACAGTTCAAAATACCTTCATCCAGAAAGTAGATCTTTACAAAGCTGAGTCATGGCAGAAGAGACAGTAGTTTGGACCCTATCATTGTTTCTGCTGGCAAAAAGCAAGGAGGGACCACTTTTGACTTTTGATTATGGAAGCCATTTGAACAAAAGCACAAGAACAAATGGTTATGCTGGTGGGTAGCAATGTTGGTCTGAAGCAACAGAACAAAGTTTGAGTTCAGGGGCACCTTTAAGACCAACAAAGTTTTATTCAAGGTGTGAGCTTTCATGTGCACGCATATAGGTGAACTCTCTACCTATATGTATGGACTAATAACTTCCATTTCAATGTATCTGAGGAAGTCTGCATGCACATGAAAGCTTATATTTTGAATAAAACTTTGTTGGTCTTAAAGGTGCCACTGGACTCAAACTTTGTTCAAATGGTTATCCAGTAATAGAAAGGCTTATTGGTCACAGGACAGGCTTGTTGTGGGCCTCTGATTAACTTGCACTGGCAAATACAAGGATCACTGGCCATTCATTTCTTATGGAGATTATTGGGATTTGTAGTTTTCTCTATCTTCTGATTCAATTAAGGAAGCAGAGAAAACTTCAAATCCTATAATCCCTAGGAGGAAGTGATGGCCAGGGTAGCTTGGATTTGCTGTTGAATGTTAATGAAACACTCTGCATGTTGATGCTTCACTGGATACAAGCCTATATGTCTATGGAGTTCAGAGAATAAATACCTTTAGATTGTGAGGCAATTTTTTCAAAATCAGTCAGTGTGTAGAACACCTCTTTTTATACAGATGTCATATTTTTAATCTAGAAGCAATTTGAAAGTCTATCCACCATTGTATCTCTTTCCTTTCTTTTTTGATTTCTTGCCACATCCTAATCTCTCCTAGTGAATTTATCATATTGCTGTAGGTTATGTAATTATTATTTATCCTTTTGTGGTTGCCGGAATAAGCATCTATTGGCGACATTACTGGTGGGACTGAGGGGCTGATTCTTTTTCTTAGCATTTTTCAAATTTTAAATAAGCTGTCTCTAATTATATGTCTTTTATCTTGGGTTATGCTTTTTGATATGGATTTTTAAATCTGCAAATAGCTGTGTAAACTGTCATCAAGATTTGAAAACTCTAACTACCAGTCTTTCATTAGGATTTCTGATCCAGTTCAATACCCAAACTAGCCCAGCACCTTGATAATATAATTTGATATTAGGTATTTCTGATCCAGTTCAATATCCAAACTATTTGATATTAGGATTTCTGATCCAGTTCAATACCCAAACTAGCCCAGCACCTTGATAATATAATTTGATATTAGGTATTTCTGATCCAGTTCAATATCCAAACTATTTGATATTAGGATTTCTGATCCAGTTCAATACCCAAACTAGCCCAGCACCTTGATAATATAATTTGATATTAGGTATTTCTGATCCAGTTCAATATCCAAACTATTTGATATTAGGATTTCTGATCCAGTTCAATACCCAAACTAGCCCAGCACCTTGATAATATAATTTGATATTAGGTATTGCCAGGCAACCTTCTTTTCTTTTCATCTTGCAGTACTTTAAATTTTATTCTTGATTTCTTGCCAATCCATACAAACATTTGTTTTTGCCAGTCACTCATAATCTTTTCAGGAACTGAGAATGGAATAATCTGCAACAAAACATTTAGTTTAGGTAATACATTCATTTATATAGCAGAAATCCCTCCTAGCCAGGATAGTTGTAGTTTGGACCATCTTTCAAGATCTTTTCATATTGCAGACCAAATTGTCATATAATTATCCTTGAGTAATATATCATTTTGTCCTGTGAGATATATACCTAATTACAAACTATCCTAATTACAAATTATTGCTTCAATATGATTCTGAAGATGAGTAGGTTAAACCATGAATAATTAAATGGATGCAAAAATGTGGTGAGCAAACACAGTTTCAATGCTGGGAAAACCTATGGACTAAGGATATTAGATTCACAGCCAGCCAAGCACGAAGATAAACTGGTATAAGATGTTTTACTGGTGGTATATTATTCCAAAACATATTGAAAAAATGGATAAGAATTACAAATGCTCCTGTAGAAAATGCAAAGAAGCAGAAGGCATCTTTTATCATATATGGCGGACTTGCATCAAGACGAAGAGCTACTGGAAAAATACACATGAGGAAATACAAAATATTTAAAAACTAAATTTCTGATAAAACCACAGACTAAGTTATTGGGAATTCTGCCAGACAATATAGAAAGAACTTCACAAGACCTACTCAGATACATGTTGACAGCTGCCAGAATAACATTTGCAATAAAATGGAAGACAGAAGAATGTTCCACAATAAAGATTTGGAAAGAAAAATTAGCTGAGTACATGGCAAAGGCAAAACTATATAAATGAAAAAAAACACTGAAAGAATTTCAGCAGAAATGGCAAGCCTATTACTCATATTATGGGAATAGTTAAAATTTCTTGAAAATTTTTGAATTTATCTGAATATTACATAAAAGGTGATGATGATATTTACAATTTAAAACTTTTTATTTAATATTCCATTAAGTGTTTAAGATACTTAGTAAAAATAAGACCTATAATGTGAGAAATGATTAAGATAATATCCAGGTTTTAAGGATGGTTTAAACTTAGTGTAGAAATTTTCTTTAATTGTTAAAGATGTGATCTTGTTTTTATTAGACTATCGCTGAATATTCAGAAATACTTTGTTTCTTATTTCAAAGAGAGAACTTATTCCTGAATACTGCAATAACTATGTTCTGTTTGTCGCTTCTATATTTGAACAATGTATTTTTATTAATATAGTTGATTTTACCTGTTGTATGCAACTATTTATATTTGATAACTTTTGATGAATTTATACTTTCCCTTACCCTTTTCCCTTTTGTATCCCACTTTTTAAAAATTAAAAATTAAACAAAAGAAAAGAAAAGAAAAAGAAAAGAAAAGGAATACCTCAGCCCTAAATCCATGTTGTTGTTGCTCAGTTGCACAGTCAAGTCTGACTCTTCACGACCCCATGGACCACATCATGCCAGAATGGCAGCAGCTGCTGGCCAATGGGATTTCTGGAGGAGCCTGCTGGGCAGTGTTCCCTCTAACCTAAGTTAGTGTGAGCTAGCTCACAGTATTTTAGCCTCCGGCTCACACATTTTTGTCTTAACTCAGGAAGGATGGCCTCAGAGCAAACTAATTTATGCAGTAGCCAAATCGCTCACTCACAATTTTAATGCCAGGAGCATTAAAACCTGCACACATCACCTGCAAACCTCACAAAATAGGTATTTTAGTTCACAAGATTCCACAGCTTAGAGGGAGCATTGCTGCTGGGATATGTAGTTCAGTGCGAAGGAAGTGTTTTTGAAACTGCTTTTGATCAATTTAGTGTTTCAAATGTTTCAAAGCCCGGGGGGGGGGGAGAAAATAGAGAAGTCTCATCCTGTGTCCTGCTGGCATTTTTATTTAAAAGCTTGGAGTGAAGCTGGAGTCATGGGCATCATTCTCAGACTGCCTCCTCCCTCCCTGAAAAAAAAAATCATCTTTTCAATTAACCCCTTCCCCACCCTGTGGCCAGAAAGCACAGAAAAATTACACAGGTATCTTTCTTTGGAAGTTTTTTAAAAAAGAAAACACAGTTTTGAGAAGCTCCTGTGTTTATGGGGTGTGTGAGTGCAAATATGCAGTTATGCACACCTCGCTAACTGTCTCAAAAAATAAACAAAACCAACACCCCAAACCAGAAGGGAACATTCAGACTTTCCAAGCAGCTTGAGATGGATTGATCAGACATCCAGAAATGTGAGGTGAAACCACATGTACCAGGAAGGACTGGATTTTCCCCAGTGCCAAATAATTCCAGCTCAAAGACAGGTCAGAACAGAGTACCCACAACTAAAGAACAGAAGACAGATGTTGCTGTCTGGACGTGCATTTTAAATCTGAAAGGGAACAGCAATGACACCAGATCAAACAGCATGTCTGATCACAGCCAAAGATAACAATTAGCAGTCAGAAGTACAACATCTCTAGAAGAAAGATAATAGGAGGAACCTCAAGAATAGAATGACTTCCAAGTCAAAGTGATTCTACTAGCATGATTTCAACTCAAAACAGCCAAAGTCAACACATCAAAAATTTAAAAAATAAAACCATATCTAAAGACCACCACTGCCACCCACAGTTTCCCTGTAGAAGATTGTGTCTTCAGGCTTCCTGCCTAATTCTTTGATTTATGACTGAGGCACCAAAAGGTTCATAAGGGTTACAATTCTAAGATTAAACAGATGGTAAATACCTCAGCAGTCAATTCTTTTACAATATTTATTGAAATTTTACATAACAGTATATAAATGAGAATTTTAAAAGTATGATTCAGAATAACAATACTAATAATAAAACTAAGGGGAAGACCTGCCCTGTGAAGTTTGGAATTTATAGGTTTCCTTTAGGGTTGCCAGATCTGGGTTGGAAAATACCTGGAGACTTTGGGGGTGGACCCAGGAGAGGGGGGGTTTGGGGAGGGGAGGGGCCTCAGCATGATACAATTCCATAGAGTCCCATCTTCAAAGCAGCCATTTTCTCCAGGGGAGCTGAACCCTGTCAGCTGGAGATCAGTTGTAAAAGCGGAAGATCCCCAGGCCCCACCTGGAGGCTGGCAACCCTAGTTTCCTTGCCCCTTCCAACTGAATTTAGGAGACAGAGGAAATTACAATCCAATGTCTATCTCAAAGATAGCCATCAGAGAGCACAGGGAGACTGAAAAAATGACAAATCTTGTGCAGGAAAGGACACTTTTTGTGCATGCTCCAGGCCCTGGAAGGAGCAAACCCTTCTTACTGCTGGCTTGACCCTTGCCTCACCTTCTCAAGGATATGTGTTTGCTGTGGAAAGGGAGAGTGGAATGAACTAGAATGTTCTAGTTCATAAGGAGGGGGGGCTTTGTAAATTCAGGGGGGAGGTGTTTTCCAACTTTCCTAATTCTAAACTGGTCATATCACTGACTTGACTCAGATGTAGGTAATGCCCATATATGCTAAGGGGTGGAAATGTCATACTTGGGCTCTAGAAATATGTGGTAAAATGTGCCTCTGTTCTCAAGTGGTGTTGAGAAAGAGAAGAACGAAGATCAGAACCGTAAGTGGACTGACAATTTGCTTTGAAAAGAACAGATCAGCATCCTTTTTTGTTTAGACCCCGGGCTCTTTTTCAGCAGGAACGCACCGGAACGCCGTTCTGGCTGGTGTCTGAGCCTGCCCCGCCCCCTCCCTGCCAGGCCTGAGCTGTTTACACTTAAAGGGAAAGTTCCTGCAGAAAGCCGGCAGGAAAAACCCCCACTGGGCGCTTTCCCTTTAAGTGCAGACAGCCTGCAGGAGAAAGCCCCGCCCAGAGATTAAGCACGGGGCTAGGCTCTTTGCAGGAAAGGCATGGCTCTGCATTTGGCTTGCCGACCTCACATCGCTCTCCCTGCTCTGTAGGTGCCTCCCCCATCTGTTTTCCTTCTCTGTCCCCCCCCCCCACCTACCTACCTACCTACCTTCCTACCTTCCTTCCTGCCTGCCTGCCTGCCTGTCTGTCTGTCTTTCGCTTTCTCTCTCTCTGTCCCCACCTTTCTTTATTTCCTTTTCTTTCTCTCTCCCCTCCCCCTTCCTTTCTCTCTCTCTCCTCCAACTTCCTTCCTTCCTTCCTTCCTTCCTTCATCTATCTATCTATCTATCTATCTATCTATCTATCTATCTATCTATCTATCTATCTATCTATCTATCTCCCTCTCCCCCCACCCCTCCCTTCCTTTTTGTTTCATTTTGTTCTTTGTGTTTTTATTTTAAAAAATTATTGAAAAGGGGGGGGGATGTAAAAAAGCAGAGAGCCTGGGAAATGCTGCTTGTGACAATATCTTTAATTTTTGAGAATCTCTTTAGTTTTCTCATGGCATCTTCTGCTTAAAAGTAAGTTTGAAGCCTGAGTTCATTGTTGTGTCTTGTTGGGAATGGCTTGCAAATATATGTGTGTCTAAAGTCTGTATTAAAGTGGTTTGGTGCTTACTGCCATGTAAGAGAAAAATCTGAAAAAGTAGCTTCATTGTTGTGTGTGTTAGGAGAACACTTGACTGTTGCATGGGGAACTTTGGGGGACATCTGCAGAGAAACAGAGATGTAATTAAACATGAGCATGGTCAGCAGCACTTTGGAGATTGCCTGTTTTGTGAAATTTAAAAAGTGGGCAGAGTTTCTGATGAAGATGATTGTCCCTCTTCTCCTGCCACTGGGTTGACATCTGCCTTTAATGGGCCAGCAAAGTTGATGTTCTTAAACCTCCTAATAAGAGAGATTTCTGCTTCTGAAGAGTTGACTTCCAATGATTGGTGATCTTGTGATGGTAGTGATACTTTTATGTGGTAAAGACCACCTGTTCACAGGATAATTTTACCTGTGGGACAGACTCTGTATGGTAACCACTCCACTGGTACATAATTGCTTGTAAAAAGTATTATAGTGTAATAATTCAGATGGGTAGCCAGGTTGGTCTGAAACAGCAGAACAAAGTTGGAGTCCAAAGTTTCATCCAAGGTATAAGCTTTTGTGTGCATGCACACTTCTTCCATCTGAAGAAGTGCGGGTGGCACATGAAATCTTATACCCTGAATAAAATTTTGTACCTTGAATAAAATAGTCCACAAACTACTCCTGTCCAGTGCATCCACAAACCTAGAAGAAGACGAGATTGGATTTATACCCTGCCCTTCACTACCCAAGGGAGTCTCAGAGCGTCTTACAAACTCCTTTCCCTTCCCCTCCCCACAACAGACACCCTGTGAGGTAAGTGGGGCTGAGAGAGCTCTGAGACAACAGCTGGTACAGAGCTATGGCTTGCCCAAGGTCATCCAGCAGGTGCAAGGGGGGGAGTGGGGAATCAAACCCGGTTCTCCCAGATTAGAGTCCGTGCACTTAACCACTACACCAAACTGGCTCCTAGGGTTGTTCTGCCAGTGAGCTACGGTTGCCAACTCCAGGTCGAGGAAATCCCTGGAGATTTGGGAGTGGAGGGTGGGGTTTAGGGGAAGGAGGGACCTAAGCAAGGCATAATACCATGGACTCTACTTCCCAAAGTAGCCATTGGCCTGATCTCTGTAGTTTGGAGCTCAGTTGTAATTCCAGGAGATCTCCAGACCCCACCTGTAGATTGGCAACCCTAAAAATTCATATTCAGCGTACTAGTTCTGCAGGAAGGCAAGCTGATTTCCATGGGAACCTAACCTTTAGGAATTGATTCCAATCCAGTGTGGGGGGACAGAAAATAATGTTTTAATTGGTTTTGTCAAAACTGTTTTAACAACAAGGTAAACAGAATAAGAAGCAAAAGGTGGATGTGACTGGATGACCCCACTTCTGGTAACATTGGGTGTGGCCTAATATGTTAATGAGCGGTGCTGTCAGGAGTGTGGCCTAATATGCTAATGAGTTCCTGCTGGGCTTTTTCTACAAAAAGAGCCCTGGACCATACCATTCAGCAGTTCTTACAGTATGAATTTTTGAATATAGCATTAGAGTGTTCTAATTGGAAATGACATTCATGTGCATACTCAGAAGTGTTTCCTGTATGGGATTCCCATTGTCTTTCAAATATAAATCCCATGTTTGTCAACTGTTATTTCCGGTGGGGGAGCATGGAACTGTGGCTTGCCTCATGTGCCTCCTGGTTTTGGACTGGGCATGGGCTACCAGTGTTCCTCCAGCACAAGAAGCATTCCTTCAGCTGCTGGAAGAAGGGTCCATTTAGGATTGCCAACCTCCAGGTGGTGTCTGGTGATCTCCTGGTATTGTAGTTGATCTCTATACTACAGAGATCAGTTCCCCTGGAGAAAAAGGCTGCTTTGGCAGGTGGATTCTACGGTATTGAGCTCTGCTGAGGTCCCTCCCCTCCCCAAACCCCACCTTCCCTGGCTCCACCCCCAAATCTCCAGGTATTTCCCAACACACATATGGCAACCCTAGCTGCATTGATAGCTGAACAGATTCACTTGAATCCAGTTAATACATTCCAGTTCCTTGCTGCCCCAGAAACTTTTTATGCACTTCTTCCAACAAAAGACTAGGCATGATAAAGTTTGAGCTGACTAAATAAAAACCCCAAAATTATGTTTAATCTGAAAATGTTATCATATTTTATCCCTTTTGATCATATCATATAAATCTTTTTTCTTAGCTGTAAAGTTTTGACTGTTAGCCACATTTATGGTTACACTGGAAGATGGCAAATAATAATTATAATAAAACTTTTTTTTTAGAAAATAGTATTTCATTTATTTTCCAAGTAACTACACAAATCCCAAGAAAAGCCACAAAATGCCTGAAAAATCATCCCAAACTCATACCATAATTGGGGGGGGGGGGGGAACCTCATTGGTGTACGAACTATATGGATTGTTAGCCTTTAACCTGAATAGCATCACATTTGTGGTCTGATGTCCTTAATGGCAAGATTTCTCTTGCCACATTAAGAAAATATTTTATATTATCCAGCATGTATTGGAGATTTCTGGTACACACATTTTCTATCTTGTACATAAAGTACAAACTTAAATTTAGCATTACTCCCAGGCAAACATTTGATTTACTGTAATGTGTTTTGGCATCGGTGTTTTCTGCATGCTAGATGGTTCTGAGGATGCCTGCCAAACAAGGAAAGCACAACAAACCAGATCCTATGGCTGTTCCTTGAGATGCAGCTTGGAGGGCAACAAACTCGAAATACTTGCCATGCTCTTGAAGAACAAGTAGTGGGCTTGGGAATTTTCAGGGAATACTAATGTATCATTTGTTTCACAATTAATATACAAATTATTCTCTCCCCTCCCCTGCCAGCTCATTGCTTCTGATATCCACTCCTTACATTTCTTCTCAGTAATTTGAGTAAAATGCTGTATGAAAGGGTTGCTAACTCAAGGCAGGGAAATTCTTGGGAATCTGGGGGTAGAGCCTGGGGAGGGTGGACTTTGGGGAGGGAGCTCAGCAGGGATGTGTTGCCATAGAGTTCCCCTGCCAAAGCTGCCATTTTCTCCAGGGGAACTGATCTCTGTAGTCTGCAGACTGTACAACTGTACTCAGTTGTAATTCCTAGAGGACTTCAGTTCCCACCCAAAGGTTGGCAAGCCTAGCAATTAACAAAAAAAAATGCAAAAAACTTCTCTCAGAGAAACCGGGATGTTTCTGCTTCCCACTGCAACTCACTGATCTCCTCGAAGTGATGCTCCTTAGCTGCACAGAGGCCCCTTGCTCATGAGGCAAACTGCAGGTCTGCAGCAGAGAGTAAGCCTAGGTAAAAATTACCCAACCCTTCCATTAGCTGAAAATGGGTCTGCTTGCCAACACCTCCTCAGATGAGGAAGAGATGGAGGAAGCTGGGCCCAGCCTTCAGATACTGCAGGAAGACCCACCAGACAAGGTGGAGACTCTGTCAGGTGCAGAGGGGGAATCTCAGGCTGAAGTCAGTGTGCCACACACTCAGTCTTGCAGCCCAGGATCTGAAGCTGCAGCAGAGGCCCTGAAGCCGCCAGCCTCACCCCTGGGGTCACCAGAGCCCTTGGAATGCCAGAAAATGTGGGCCTGGAGGGAGGCACAGGGGCAGCACCATAGTGCATGGTTGGCAGCCCAGCACCAGGAAGCCTCTGCCTGTGAGTTGGAGTCACTGCAGGATCATGGCTGACAACCCTGTATGCTGCTCAGGCATTGATGCACCTGTGCCTGGATGACACAGCAGGCTGATAAGTTGCATCTGGCCATGAATGACTCTTGAAAGGAGAGCCAGCATGGAAGCAACTTGTCCACAACCCTTGTGTGCCGTGCTCTAGAGCTCTGTGCACTTGACCTTCTGGACAGTGACCTGGCTTGTGCTCTTTGGATTTGCCCTTCTGATTTGATACATGAACTTTTGAATAGCTGTGCTTTGACCTTGTGCTGTGTTTGGACTATGCTTATTGCCTCTTGCCCCAGGTCCTTGCTGGAACTTGGACATTTAGTCTGGACCCAGAGCAGTAACTACAGAGACATATGCAAGTTCAGGCATCAGAAACTTCAGTTACCATTTCATTCTCTCCTAATAGTTTGATATTTGAAGTATTTTTGTTTACCATCAAATTTTAATTCTTAGAAATTGATGCAGCTGAAAATTCTTCAAATGAAAAAGAAAAGAATTAAAATATGTTAAGGTGAAAACTCCAAGTACTGTTGATGTGGTAAAGTTAATCCAGGCTGATGAACTCTAAGGAAAAATATTATCCACATTATCATGAAAATAAGCAGGAATTAGTAATTATTTGACCATAAAGAAGGGAGATGTGAACTCCAAGTTGATGGGATAGAAGTGTGCCAAGTAACCCAAAGGGGGCATTACTCCCCAAACTCAGAATTTGGGGAAACCTACCCCTCACTGGAAGTGCTTAAGCAGCGGCTGGACAAACACTTGTCAGGGATACTGTAGGCTGATCCTGTATTGAGCAGGGGCTGGACTAGATGGCCTGTATGGCCCCTTCCAACTCTGATTCTGTGATTCTACCAAGATGGGGCAGGAACTAAAATCACTTCAATACTTGAATCTGCTTCTTCTTTCCCTTTCCCATAGTTATTTCTTTAAAAAGCAGTAACATACAAACAATAAGACACAAAACTTAAAGCAACTACTATTATCTTTCACACTTGCAGACCACAAGCCAAACTGGAAGGTAGTCAAGGATCCTTTGTTTAGGAATGGAGTATGAACTGTTTTGCCACTTCTTCAGTTCTGATACTTAAATTTCATTGACCAATTCTCAAAAGCAAACAAGAATTCTAGTTCTGATTCATTTTTCAAAAGACCTTTTGAATTTGAAAAGGCTGCAGTCAGCTTTAGTAATTAATTAAAGAACGATCCTGGATGTGGTATGTTAGGAGAAAACAAGCTCAAGCCCCATATGGTACAAACCCAAGAAGTCATCAAGTCCCCTGGCCTCCCACCCCTCCATGCCTTGCACAGTGTTATCCCAAAAGAGTAGAATGTCCTGCCAGTAATGCCTTGATTTGAAAATAATATTTATTGAGCTCAAAGCAAACAACAAGGTATGCTATCCCACTCGCACACACTCCTCATATATACCCAGAAGACTGGATAGGCCCTTAATGAAGTGCTTTGCCAATTCAAGTTGGAGAGTTCACTCACTGTTGAAAGAATGGATCTCCTGATCTTCTCCTACATTCCAGTTTTATAGACTTGCCTCTGTGGCATCTTTACTGGCCACCACTTATTTCTTGTCATGAGCTTGCCAAACCTCCTGGATCTCTGATGATTGTTGCAGAGTCCTGCTCTTCCAAGGCCTCTGGCTATAATACCCTTTGCTCATGTCTGGATCACCTTCCCTTATTTCCAGACTGCAAACTTCCAGAAGGAAGTGGCTTTCACTTCTTCAGCAAGCAGATCAGACGTTACCAACATATAACATGCTAGCTTTGCAAGCAAGGGTTTTGCTCATGGCCGCAATCTAGAGCCTTCTTCTGCAAGCAGGGCAGAGTTTTCTAGCATGTAACCAGTGCTGACTGGGGAAGGGGTGGCCTCTGCATTCTTTCTGGCATTCTGCTCCTTCTGTGATAAGGTTCTTTTAGCCAGCTGTCTTTGAAGAAGAGAGAGAGAAGAAGAGATTGGATTTATATCCCGCCCTTCACTCACTTGGAGTCTCAGAACTCCTTTCCCTTCCCATCCCCACAACAGACACCCTGTGAGGTAGGTGGGGCTGAGAAAGCTCTGAGACAACTGTGCTTGAGAGAACAGCTGGTACAGAGCTATGGCTTGCCCAAGGTCATCCAACAGGTGCAAGTGGAGGAGAGGGGAATCAAACCCGGTTCTCCCAGATTAGAGTCCACGCACTTAACCACTACACCAAACTGACTCTCTTCAGAGACACTTACCCCAACATGCACACAATTCATTACAGGACAATGTTTGCTAAGCTTCCAATGATTCAAAAAACTTGCAAAATGTAGAATTACAATGTATAAAAATAAGGGGCAACAAATGATCAGGCATATCAGCCATCTTCTCACAGATACTTGTTCATTTTACAAGTGGGTTTATCCCAGTAGCAATAAAAAGGTTGAATATATTGCCAATGTCACTGAATAGCATGAAATGCAAGAAAATAATTTTAAGTAAAAAATGTTGCCATTTTGGCTGCAGTCTTCCGCTGAAGCTAATGACTAGGGACTTCTGGCTACATGCATTGAAAAGCTATACACATAGCTTCTTTGTATGTCCACAAAAGCATTTGCTGGCAGTATTCCAACAGACCACTGGTTATCTAGGCATTTGTGCACCAGATTATAGGCAGGGATTCACTTGGGCAGGCATTGTGTATCTAGGCTGTGGTGCACCGGATTAAGGCATCTGCTCACTCCACTTGCCAAACCCAGAGCTTGCCGCATTCGTAATATTTTACAGGAGTTGGAATACTAAAGGAGCAGTTCTGCCTCCTGCCAAAAGGTTACCAGAAATACAGATGAAGCAACAAGAGCAATCATCCTTTACTGGTGAACTGTAGGGGAAATTATGGTATTTATTTTAAAATGCCATACTCTGCCTTTCTCCCCTATGGAGACCCAAAATCTTCCCTTTTATCCTCAAAGAACAACCCTGTGAGGAAGGTTAAGGTGAAAGTATGTGACTGGCTGAGATCACTCAGTAAGTTTCCATGGCAGAGGAGGGACTTGAACCTGGGTCTTGTAGGTCATAGTCAGACACTATAACCACTATACCACAGTAGCACTGTTAGATCAGGGAAGTGGTTGAATCCCATTTGTTTTGGAAGTATGGGATTTTCTCTACCCTCCCTGACTCTGCTGCCTCCACCTTTCTGGAATCTTGAGAACAGACTTGCTGCAAATAGCATAGCGGTGTCCTGGAGCCAGTCAGAGCCAGGAAAGCCCAATTCTCTTTATTTTTGGCACTGCAAGTCACTTCCTCATCCTGAAGATGGTAGCCAGAGTTGGGACTACTAACTTTGATTTTCTGCCACAAACAAATGGATGGAAGGACAGATAAACAGACACACGATTCCTTTTATTATTCTAAGTTGTGCTTCTAGGCATTTGCAAGTGAAAGAGTTTGGGATTTTAAAAATATATTTTAATGTAAAATACTCCCATACTTGCACTTCTCCTGACTAACTCAAGAACCAAGGCAAGTAACGGCAATAATATAAAGTACAATATGCTGTTCCCAACAGCCTGAGCTGGTTCTGAGGACAACTAAGTATTTAACACACAGTCTTCACTCATTTGGAATCAACTTTATTCAACTCTTTATGCATCCAAAGGTTCAGTTTACTCAAATTCCCTTTCCTGCTGATAGGAGCCTTAAAGTCCTTTGAGTGATTCCTGCAGTAAAAAGAGCTGAATCTCTCCCATCTACTTAGCTAAGAAGGGACCTTGTTTTTGGTACACCCTCACTGTGATTGAAAGACTCAGCTAGCCCATTTGAAAATGTCTGCTTCCACTTACCAGCCTAAAAAAAAATCACAGGCTATGGAAAAACTCAAGATGCTCTTTTCTTTTACACCATTTCTTTTTTTGAAAATAGTTTTGTATTGGATATGATAGTTTGTCTTTTATGCTTTTTCATCACCTCTGGATTCTCTCTTTGGCATTTTCCAGACTGCAGCTGCCTTTTGGATTTCCGTCAGTGTTGTGAAAGTTCCAATGATTGTGCTATCGGTGTGATCAGTTCACACTGACATGTTTCCTTTTGTATTTCCCTGTCAGCAGGGGTATTTTCATAGAACAAGAGGTGCAGGAGCTTATTAGCATAAATCATTTGCATAAATCATTTGCATATGCCACACCCCCTAACATACCAAAAGTGTGTCAGAAGGCAACACCCACCCCTCAGGCTCCACTCCACAGGTGAGTGAAACTGACCTGCTCTTCCTCCATTCCTTTCCCCATCCAATACTTTGTGCAATAAAAATAAGCGTAAAGAACACACCCTCATTCTCTTCTTGCTCCCTTGAAATCACCAGGTTTCAAGTAGACTTGAGATACCCAGTACATGTGTACCACCCATTCCTTTCCCTTCCCCTCCCCACAACAAGACACCCTGTGAGGTAGGTGGGGCTGAGAGAGGTCTTTTGAGAACTGCTCATGAGAGAACAGCTCTGAGAGAACTTGTGACTGGCCCAAGGTCACACCAGCAGCTGCATGTGGAGAACTGGGGAATCAAACCTGGTTCTCCCAGATTAGAGTCCAACTCCTGACCACTACACCAAACTGATGGGGTGGAAGCTGCTGAAGGGTTGGTGAAATTTCTCCAGTACTTATGTGCCATGTGCCCAGATAAAAAATGGTATACTTAGAAAATGTATATGCCACCTTGAGCAAGTCTCTGGAAAAGCAGCACACAGTCATAAAAGGAACAATGATAAAATTATCAATATTAAAACAAAACATTAAAAACAATAAAGACCCTAGCAGGGCTTTCCCCGGGGCGCTGCGCCTCTGCACTGCTCAGGGAAGCCGAGGAGGGGGCAGGGCTTGGTCATGTGCCCACCCCCTGGGCTCCTCACTCCTGGAGCTGTGCTCCTGTGCGCTCCCACTCCAACGAACCCCTGCCTGTCAGTCTCCTGTCTGTTTGGATTCACATTTGAGGATTGTTTTTTTCTGCTTTCCTCCCCTTTTTATGCACGCACTGAAGCATTGCACTGCTGCAGCAGCCTCAAGGAGACCCCACGGACTCTGTTCCCTTCGATTACACTTCAAGAACCTCTGGATTCTCCCTTCCCCTTGGTGTGGGTTCCCTTTCCCCCTGTGCATCCAAAGATATTCTGCCCCCGCCCCCATCCCTGGCATGTCAGTATTCGTGATAATGAGCTATATTGAAAGCCCTTCAGTCCCACTAGTTCCAGGTTCTGCATAAATGATGAAAATGGCTCCAAGGATTTTTGGCTAGTGGACTGTGAGGATCTGTGAAATGAATATCAGGGGTTTCCATGAGCCCCATAGTCACGTGTGCCTTTAAATCTGACCCTACACCTCCAAACCAACTGCACTATGTGTCCTCCATCAGATTTATGGGATCTTGCTGAAAAAGACTAAAGAGCATGCTTGATACTAAAATGTATTTGAAAATGGCATCCAGGGGCATGCTAGAATTTGCTCTTGAGCTTGAATGAAAGAATGGTAAGGAGGGCAATGACTGGATGCTGGTTTTGGGCCTCCCAATGGGAATAATCTCTTGTTTCAGTGCAGGTCTTCTCCAGCACTGAAACGTTTTAGTACTGGCATGCAAAAAAATGTTTTAGAAAGACACCACCCAAACCCACTCTTTCTGGGAGGGTTTGGGCAGCAGTCCTTGAGGTGAAGAAAAATTTCCAGATTCCAAGGAAGAGGCTATCTTGCAAATTCATTTCACAATGAAAAAAAAAGTATGAAGAAAACTAGTCTGCAAAAGAGACAATTTTAATTGTAGTTTGGGGAAGCCACCTTCTTTTCATCATAGGAGAAAGGTGGGTCATGAGTGCTGTAAATTTAAAACAACAACAACACTCTCCAGTATCCCTTCATTCAACAAAGGCAGTTTAGGAGGCCTAAATGATATCCCTTGAAATTAATGGCAGATTTCCATCTGTCAGGCATTGCAGATTGTGTCTTCTGTCTACAGATCTTTAACAATATCTAGAGTAAATTGATTTTGTCAGCTGTAGTAGTGACTCTCTGTAATGCATTCAATATGTGAACTTCTTTTTGGATGGAATACAGTAGTTTTGTGTTCAATGTCTACCTGCTCCTAATTTCCTAAACTGTGAATTATGTCTTCTTGTGTCTGTGTTTCTGCCAGTGAGGAAAGCTTATCTAGATCAATACTATTAGACCTCTTCACTTACTTCAAAACATTGAAGATCTCCAGGAAGTCTCTTCTTTCCTAATGAGAACAATCCTAATTTTATCAGCCACGGTGTGCTACTTAAATCCTCCCTCTTTACAAATATCATATCTTTGATAACTGGCACATTGGTTTAGCTCCTCTCTTCTAATCAGGTAATCACCTGGTATCGAGAACAGCAGCATACTGAACAGAATATTAGTTAACACATTATATTTCTTGCAATATCTGTTATGTGTTTTTAGCTCTAGGAACAGAATTTCTGGTTCTCTCTGGGATGGGCGAATCTATGGAGTTGCATGGGAGCCACTGGGAGGAGCCATTTTCATTCAAATGGACATCACCATCCTGCCAGCTGTGCATGCTAACATTGTTATTTTCAGCTCCTGTAGGTTCAGTGAAATCTGTGTTGATAGTCAGGCACAGTATTGTGTTCCAGGCAGGTGCCTATGCATCATTCTCTGACTGGGACAATGAGGAGGAGTCCACCACTTCCTTAGGCAGCTGATTCCACTGTTGAACAACACTTACTGTAAAAAAAAGCCCCCCCCTAATATCCAGCCAGTACCTTCCTGCCCTTAATTTAAACCCATTATTGCAAGTCCTATCCTCTGCTGCCAACAAGGAACAGCTCCCTGCTCTCCTGTAAGTGAGAGCCCTTCACATACTTAAAGAGAGCAATCATGTCCCCCCTCAACCTCCTCTTCTCAAGACTAAACATTCCCAAGTCCCTCAGCCTTTCTTCGTAGGGCTTGGTCTCCAGGTGGAAAATGCTGTCAAGTCACAGCTGACTTGTGGCGACCCTGTAGGGTATTCAAGGCAAGAGACATCCAGAGGTGGTTTACCATTGCCTGCCTCCACATCACAACCCTGGTATTCCCTGGAGGTCTCCAATCCAAATACTAGCCAAGGCTGACCCTGAAATCAGGCTAGCTTGGGCTATCCAGGTCAGGGCCTTGAGAATATAGTTTCTCTTTCATTCTGAGCCCCTGCAGCAATATGGCAACAATCTTTCTGCCTCGCTGTTTTGTGGTCTGACTAAGGGCTGAAAAATTAACAGTCTTTTATTTCTTTCCTCCTAAGTGACCCTATAGATGTTTAGGAATGGGGTCTGGTTTGGTGGTTGGCTGCCAGAAGTTGCCAGGTTAAATCCCCGCTATGCCCAGTTTAAGTATCTTGGTGTCAGGGCTAGGAATTACTCTTCCCAAAGACACAGAGAGCTGATACCATTAAAAGTAGAGAATAAATCCAGAGATGGACCAGTGGTCTAAAGCAATATAAGATAGTCAACTATTCCAGGAATGGCTTCATTAGGAGCAACTTTACACAGTAAGGGAACAAGGTTAGTATAAAATTTGGGATTAAACACTATTGTAATTCATTTAAATAAAGGCACTCTCAATTTATATAATTTGTATAGGAATTTGAATTCAATCCCATTTTAAGCATTTTAAAAATCACATTAGCCAGAATCTAGTAAAGAGTGAGGCATACTTAAATGCACTTATTTCAACAGGCCTAAGCATGCCTAACTCTTTGCTGGATTGTGGCCATTCAGTAGAAGACTGTTTGAGATATCAACTTTCATCATTATTTTTTTTCTGCTCTTCACTTTGTGCAAATAACCCTGAACATAATAAGGAATGAAATGAAAATATTTTGGATTCTTGGTGAACCAGGGCATTTTCTGGTTTCCTGATAGCTGTAATATTTTATCATTTTGGCTGCTTTTATCCCCCTGCAATAAATTTGGAGTGGATACTTATCAGTTCTATTATTTCCATCATCCCAAGCACTAAAAAGTTACAAATGTAAGGGAGGAAGTATGTACAGCTTTTATGCATTTATTTTCATTGGGGGAAGCCAGTTGCTGGTATCTATATGCTGAATGTTTCCATCTGAGTCTGGTTTTGAGAGAGGTGACACTGTGGTTGAAGAGGAATGCTGAATAGAATTGTGTACACAGAAATGAAATGTTTGAAATGCAGTTTTTAGTTGTGAAAGCTTATGACAATGCAGACACATGAAGCTGCCTTATACCAAATCAGACCGTTGATCATCTGTCTCATTTTTGCCTCCTTAGCAGGCAGAAGCTTCCAGGTGATTTGGCAAAGAAAAGTTTTTCTCAGCTGATGCAAAGAATATCGTTCTTCAGGAGTGGCTAGGAAAAGGTGGCAGCCTAATAATACTTGGCTTTAAACCAGTGCAGTTCTACTGAAACAAATATGACTTAACCATTTTAAAATTTAGTATTCTCTTTAGTGCAGTGATCCTGCCCTGATAAAGGTTCCTTAAGAGCATATCTAATTCATCCCTCCTCTTACACAGTTCAGATAAATATACACAGAGCAATAGCATTCTATATATTGTTTTCAGATTAGGAACATGTTGGGTGTTGTTAATTAAGTAACCATTATTTATTTATTTATTTACTTACTTACTTACTTACTTACTTACTTACTTATTTATTTATTTATCTATCTATTTATTTATTTATTTATTTATTTAGACTTATACCCTGCCCTCCCTGCAAGTGGTTTCTATCATTTGTACGACAGAGCACCCTATAAATTTTAAACTGGGAATGATTCTGAATATACGGTTATTACTCAAAGACCCATCCATCCAGTACAATGCGTACAAACCACATTTCACATTAGTAGAATAAACAGAACTAGTCCAGAACTAGAGACAACTGGGCAGGGTTCTTCCCAAGGTACAACTGATAGAAGGAGGGAAATGCTATATTCCAGTTGCCAATGGTCAAAGGTGACAGGAAGAACAGCAAGAATGTCAGTATTGGTTTGTTTTTAAGAAAATTCTCATAATAATCTCAGTACCACTCACTGCAAAGTTTCATTACTTAGTGATTTCTTATACCCCATTACAACATTTGCTTCCTGGGTCCACTCCAGCCCTGCCTACCAAGAAGTATTCCCTAGGCAGCCAGTGATTGGTCAGCCGCTAGGGAGGCTGCCCAGCCCCACCCAGGAGGACCCCAGAACTGCCTCAACAAGGCCCAGTCCCATATGCCGCAGCAGGGAACGTGTGCCCCTCTTTTCACCTTGGCACTTGGCCATGCAGCCACAAAGTGGCCTTTGGTAAGTCTGCAGCTGCCATTTCTCCAAAATAAGCTTTTTAAATTATGGAAATGAATCAAAATGTATAATTTGCATAATTATTTCTAACAGCGTTCAGTTCTCCGGGGGGGGGTTGGGGGGGGAGGGAGATTTTGTTTCTGAAATGCAGAAATCTATATCTTTACTACTACTTTTTACTGAGGCTTGACAGTACTTGAACTTTAAACTGATTCTTCTTTGAGGTATTCACAACCCTTCAGCATATGTCCACCCATGTTGTTATTGATCCAAGCTGAGTCACCAAGCTTGTGCTGCAGCACTGGTGAAGTTGTCATCTGAACTGAGGAACCAAACCAAAGTTCACTGGATCACTCCTCAACTCTGTTAAGCCTTCTTTGAGGCATCAGGCTAGGCTTTGTGTCTAGGTCAGAATTTGTAGCTGACACTTCCTTTAGGAGCATACTACCATACAAACTGACAAACATCAGACCAGATGGAAAGCAAACTGTCTCCCACATACCCCAGAGGTCATGTGAACTGGCCTCCTGTTAGTCAGAAGAGTAACCAGAATACGAGTACATTACATGACCTGAATCTTTACAAACTTAGCACATTTGCAGAAAATCACCCAGCATTTTTGAAAGAACGTTATCAAGGATGCAGACATAACTGTCATGCTTCACATATAAAATCATCCTGCCTGTTTCAAATTAAATTTGAGAAGAATGAGGGTAAACATTAAACACAATTGGTTTAGGATAAAGGGGCTACTTTGTAGTTCCCTGACCCTTCCATTTATTGTCAATATTTGGCTTGCCTTGCAGTGATTTTTTGTTTGGAAAGTCTGTAATTAATGACATGGTTCATTAGCTCCAGGAAAGCTAATGCAGTTAGTAATACAGTAGTTCACATGATTGTGGGAGGTAACTCATTCCATATGTTCAAGCATTTTAATTCCAAAATATTTTCCTAATAGCACTAAAACAGTATTTCTAGGCGTTCCTAGGAATAATTGTCCTGCCTCCTCCAAACAGCATTAACCTGAACAGCCTGAGACATCTTGCCAAAAAATGCAAAAGATGCTTCCTGTCTAAGATGCTCACCTATCTGGCTTCCCAGACTGGTGGGTGTTCTTCTGCAATGGTCAGCTTGAACATGGAAAATAGGAGGCAGTTATTCCCAATTCGTAGTACAATTCAGTTCTATCTCCCATTGCATACTTGAGACTGCTTGGAAAGTATTAAATAAACACAAATATAAGGATCAAAATGAGGTCCTATTTTGCCATAACAAAATTTAATGGGTCAGTAGAACATCTTATTAGGAACAATGGGTACTGTGTCTTTGTCCCTGTGGTGTAAAAAAGCAGCTTAGGAGTGATTTCAACAGCAAAAAAATATTGTTCAGGGAAAGAATCAAGGGCTCCTACTTCTATGCAACCTTCTGCTCTAGTTATGGCTTCCTAATGCTACTTTGGAGGAAAAACATACATATTTGAATAAAATACATATTGACCCTAAAAAGACTCAGCTTTCTTTCTTTCTTTCTTTCTTTCTTTCTTTCTTTCTTTCTTTCTTTCTTTCTTTCTTTCTTTCATTCATTCATTCATTCATTCATTCATTCATTCATTCATTCATGTTTAAATGAAAACCTGGGAAGAGGAACTGATTGTGGTTGTGCCTGCAGAGCTTCATATTCTCACCGAATCTACGAACGTACAGCCAAAGTGTGTGAGATTCTATTGCTACAAATCCAGATTCTTGCAAAACAGAAGGTCCCAGAAGGAAAGAACTGGAGCTTGTATGTATTTGTATGCAAGCAGACCTCATGTAAATGGGGACTTTTACTGCCTGGAAGTTGATGAAAGGCAGCAGCAATTCCTTCCTTGCATCCTGGCTGAGAAGAACATCTGATAATGTGTCCTGATGCCAATATGAGATGCAAACATCATTTTGAAGAGACGTTCCACTTCATTATCTCTCCATGATGCTCCTGCACCACTTTGTTTTGTTTATTATTTTAAAATTCAAAGAGACACAAACTGTGTTGGGGCCCTGAATGATTCCTCCCAAATCTACCACTCGATACAGCCCTAGATTTCATCTTGCTTTGTTGCAGTGCAGCATTAATGTAGCAAGTCTAGAACTATTATTCTGGCTGTTTCAAAATTGACAACACATGCTGTTCCTATTTTATAGACTTTATCCCTTTGTGACACTGTTGTTGTTTTGTTTAAGCAAAGGTGCAGCCTGAGGCGGAAGGTAATTTACAGTACAAATATGTTAGTCTACTACAGCAAAAGAAATCTGTCCCATTTCTTTTTCCCCTGTCAGAGTTCATGGGACTTATGAAAGCCCCTTATTTCCATTGTGATAAGATTATATACCATTCAGTATTTTGATTCCAGTGGGACTGTCAGGATTAAAATATTTTAATATGCATGCTGTTTATTTATTGATTTTACAAATCAACTCAGTTAAAATTAGTTTAAAAGTACTGTACTCGACTGATAAAATTCTTTATAACAAAAATACGATTTAATCTTGTCGGGGAACACAAGGAAATAAACATTTACAAAACTAGGAAGTTATCTCTGCAGTATCGGCAATTAGGCTGCAGTCCAGCAATGCACTTAAGCACATGCTTAACTATAAAAACCACCTTCCCTTTGATAGCTGAGCCTTGGCCTACTGGCGGGTGGCCCCTCCCTCCGTCTTTAGGTTGTTCCAGGTGGCCATCCTCAGTGGATTCCTGAAAAATTCTTCTCTGGGGCATCTCTTTATGCTGCACAAAGCAACTGTGTGGCAAAAACCTAGTAATACATTTAATGAAAATGTTCAGGGAAGAGGGATTTGAGGTTCCTGAAGCAGAATAATTGTCCCTGCAAAATAGCTTGCTGCCTGTTATAAAGCGAGTCTTAGTAGACACAGCTTTTGGAATTTTTTAAACTGTGAATTCCTGAGTAGAGAGGGAAGGCAGCAGGGCATAACCTGATTTCATGAGAAACTAAGCAGGATCGGTACTTGGAAGGGAGTTCACCAAGGAAGGTGCTGCAGAGGAAGGCAATAGCAAAACACCTCTGCTTCTCACTTGCCTTGAAAGCCCCTTGCTGGGGTCACCATAAGTTAGCCGCGACTTGACAGCACTTTACACACACACACATGCACACGCATGCACACGCACAGATGAAGAAGTTGTGGAGATCAGACAATCGTTCTAAGTTTTGAAATGGCTAGAAACTGTGCTTTTAATTTCTTACTAAATACTGTGTTTCTCAGTTCCTGTCATTCATCTGTCTATGGATAGATGGATTCTAGCCCCGAGAGACTCCCTTCCCCCATGAGCCAACTGCTCAGCTCATGCTACAGGAAAGGTTGAGGAGGGTGAGGCTGCTGCCTTGGTGGAGACAAGAGCCTTGTTCAAGTCTCCCTCCTACAGCACAGAAGGGATTCACTGTCATACACTCAAACTTACACTCAGAGCTGAGGTTCAGGACTGTTCTCGGGGAAGTCATTCAGGACTACAAAGACAGGACCTCCTAGAGGATGGCAATTCTACTCAAAAGCAGAAGACCCAAATGCACAGGGCATTGTACCTCTTCAAATTCCCACAGAGGATCCTCCTGTTATTTACATGTGGCAATCCAGGAGTTTTTATGTTGGTTTTCAGTAAGCATCTAGGTGTAATTGGCTCTCAGCACATTATTTCTTTGCTTCACAAAGCATTCTCCCTCCCTATAAGGAAAATGCATGTGTGAGCATGTGCACACAATAGAAGACATCAACTTGCCCTGTGGGTCATCAGCTACCCAATTGTGCTTATACAAATCTCTAATGACAATCTAATTCCACTCCACCCATATTTTGATAGGAGCATCCTTAGAATTTGGAAGCTTAATGGCTTACATTTGCCTACAAATGTGAACATGTACAAACATTTTAAAAGCTTTCATGCTGATTCAAAATGGACCTCCTACAGAGCCTGAGAAAGCAAAGCAATTTTTAAAAAACTCATTTAAAGGGTATTCCACTTGTGCGCATGAAATAGATTTTTATTGTAATACTGATAATAGTAATAATCCAGAAAAAAATAACAAACCCTCCATGTAAGGATGGGAAATAATAAAACAGTGTCTGTTAAGCATAACTAGCCATTTTGGTAGTTGCAGAAACTAAAACATTTCCTTCAGGGCTGTGATTTTAGGACTTCTGTCCAGAGATCTCACACACATAGGTGGCACCAATTTAGATTCTTTGGTAAGGTCTGCTTTCTAATCTTCCAGAAACTATCTTTTTCAAAATTATTTCATACTAGTAATAAGGCCCGTTGTGGGAATAAATACAACGGGCTCTAGAAAGAGGCTTTTGGAGAGTGTCAAGGCCTTGGGCACTCAGCGTCATTTTGCTGGGGTAGCCTCAGCAGGGTATAATGACACAGAGTCCACCATTTTCTCCAGGGGAACTGATCAATGCCATCTGGTGTGCAGCTGTGATTCTGAGTGATCTCCTGCCCTGGAGATTGGCAACAGTGGTTCCCCAAGAGGGAATAGCTGGTTTGGAGGGCAGAGTCTATGGTATTCTACCTGTCTGAGCCCCCACTCCTCCTCAAACCTCACCCTCTCCAGGCTCCACCCCTCAAATCTCCAGGAATTCCCCACCTGGAGTTGGCAACCCCATCTCCTTCCCAGCCACGCATCAACCTACCTTAATTTCCTGCTCACTCTTCAGCTTTCTATCCCCCCCACCTGCAACCTCTGCCATGCTCTGAAGCCCCTCTTATAAACACAGGTAACTGACATTTTGTTTCACCTACCAACAGCCACTGAGGTAAACCCCCCACAGGAAGGAAGCAGGAGACGTGTCTTCATCAAGACAGAAAGCCGTCTGCCAGAAATTCTGACGGCACAGAGGCTGAAGGAGTGGGTGGGGAAGAGGAGCAGACCCAGCCAATGGCATGTGAGTATTCATAGCCAGTGGATAAGGACAGCTTCTGATTGACAGGCCAGGGGACCAAAGGCTGGGGTGGTGTGTGGAATGTTCAGGAGCGTGCCACCACCAACAGAGAATTATTGTATAGAGAGATTCCCAGAGAGATTTATACATAAGTAAACATAACCTTCTAAATAAATAAATAAATAAATACATCTTTCATTTAATTAGCTGACCTGCAATAATAATAGGTAAACGTGTATTCTTTACCCAGAACAGACAGTGCCACATCAAGCTGCTGCCCCATTTTACCCCATGAAGTTTTGTGGGCATGACAGAAAGGCCGCTGGGGATACTGGCACAGTCACAGCCTGTGTGGCCTCCCCTGCCAGGTTGTTTGCCCGGTCCCCAGCCTCCGTGGATTCACTTTAGGGAATGGACCAGCAGTGCAGCCGTTGCACCAAAGGCTGGCTGCCTCCTCCTCTGCAGCCCTCAGGATTGTACTGTAAGTAATTTAGTGCAATTCTAAATTGAGTCACACCATTGTAAGCCCAGTAACACCAATGGATTTAGAAGAGTGCTATCCTGTTTAAGATTGTACTGCTAATCTCCAGTATGCCTTCTTAAGGGGAAAAAAACACCCTCTGCCCTAATAGAATATGATCATTTGAGTCTAATAAGATATAGAATTTTGACTGGGCTGGGAAATGGAGCATGATAAACAGCACCATATAATTTTCTAGTACTAGTTGAGATTGAAATAGAACTGTCCTGTTCTAATGTTGTTTGAGTAATGGTTTCAAGCTAGCTTTTTTATATATGGTTTTGGCAATTATATTTTCCAGCAATATTTGGCTTGCTTAGTTTGTCTCTCCTGGCATTATAAGATGTTATTAGTATGGGCTTTAAAATGTGTTGAGAGATTAGAGAGGAGCTGCTACAAGTACAGTAGTAGTTTGTGATTTCCTGCCTTGGGAGACAAAATCGTCTACTCTTTTGCATGGTAAGATGGGTCAACATCGTATTCAGGCACTACACAATTGTGATGTCAATAATTCTCTTCATTTCAAGAACACATTTTGGAACTCTGATTAGGCTACATACATTTGCATAGCTGGTTTCTGTAGTTTTGAAAATGTCACTGTGAACCCAGCTTCAAAGTTTATTTTTATTTATTTATTTATTTATTTCGATTTATATGCTGCTCTCCCCGCTGTTGTGGGCCCAGAGCGGCTTACATACTTGGTTTTGAATGGTTTTGAATGTATACTTAACAGGCATTTATCCAACACTCCTGTTTTGTTATTCATGTGCACATGGCCTCTTGTGACACTGCAAAAACTGTCATGGGAAAAAATGACTGAAGCATCACCTGAGTAAGGTTTGCTAGGACAGAAAAACTATCCAATACCAAGGTTAGCTTCACGGTCAAAGTCAGACCAGACCAGGCCCATAGCCAGGAGTTTTTTAGTCAGGGGGCTTTTAAATTTCTTAGGGGCACTGGCTAATCACATTAAAGGAATACTCGGCTCCTTCCCTACATCCGCCACCACTTGGGGGCCCTGGGCTGGATGGGAAGTCATGGGGCCTTGCCAGTAAGTTGAGGGGCCTAGCTAGGGTTGCCAGGTCTTGGTTGGAAAATACCTGGAGACTTTGGGACTGAGTCCAGGAGAGGGTGGGGTTTGAGGAGGGGAGGGGCCTCAGCATAATAAAATGCCATAGAGTCTGCACTTCAGAGCAGCCATTTTCTCCAGGGGAGCTGATCTCTGTCAGCTGGAGATCAGTTGTAAAAGTGGGAGATCTCTAGGCCCCACCTGGAGGCTAGCAACCCTAGGCCTAACCCCGAGATGCCTCACTGTAGTTATGGGCCTGGACCAGATGTATCTTGAGAGGCAGACAAAGCCCTTTCTCAAAATGGCTGAAGACTCAAGAGACTATTTTTTTCTGGCCTGTTTGATGAATTTCAAGCAGTGCTTGCAGGCTTTGGAGCTACCAGCTTCACCCAGTCATGAAAGGTACTAGTCATGGCCAGAAGTTAATGGCAGTTTAGCTCCAAAAGTTTTGCAGTTCTCAAATAAGTTGGTCTTTATCATAAGTGTGGTGTGGACTGCCAAACAAAACGAGGAGTAAAAACTCCTTGTAAAGAGATCCTTGCAGCGAGATAGTATAAAACTATACACAAAAAATTCTAACAACTATATATGCAAGTAACAAATTTAGAGTCCAGTGGCACCTTTAAGACTAACAAAAGTTTATTCAAGGTATGAGCTTTCGTGTGCATGCACACCTTTTTAAATACATTAGAATGGAAGGTAGAGTTCAAACTTATAGACAGAGGCTGAACAGCAAATTAACATGTAACGTGATGAAGATGTTTGTTGGTCTTAAAGGTGCCACTGGACTCTATTTTTTTCTACTGTTTCAGACCAACATGGCTGCCCACCTGGAACTATACACAGCAAAAACAATTTATAACTCTGAAGCAAAATATCTAGAGAAATTCCCTAACACTTCTATTGTTGCAGCAGATGAGAAGGAACTGAGTGGTAGAGGCATGGATATTGTAGTCTGGATATTTGGATAAATATCCAAATAGTAGTCTGGATAAATATCCCCCTGGATACTTGTAGTCTGATGCTGCATTCTTGAGGGAAAGAGGTTTTCATGCCCAAATCTTAGCTCCAGAAGTTTCTAAATTCATTGCAGGTGCAAACCCCAATAGAGTGAATGCATAGGACCACTCAAAGAACAACAGTTACAGGTAAGCAATCTGTTTTTGTTTACCTGTGGGACCATGGCCTCCTGGGACACTGAAATATTTATTTATTTATCTAATTAAATTTGTATTAACAAGCAGCCTCAGGGTGGGTTCCATCAACACTATACAGTTAAAACAATATACAGTAACAAAACCAATTTTAAACAAGATTAAAACAATACAATAATCATACAGTCATAGAATACTGTGCAGAATCTAATCAGTAACTCAGCAGATAAAAATGATAATATAGTTCCCAGATGGTTGTTCAAATTCAGGATCCTGATGGTAGGCCAATCAGAAGGGGGGAGGGGAATCCACTGCCTCAACTAAAAGCCCAGCAGAAGAGCTCTGTCTTGCATGCCCTGCAGAATTGTAATCAATCCCACAGGGAGCTCATTCCACCAGGGATATGGGAGCTCATTTCACCAGGTAGGGACCCAGGCTGAAATGCCCTGGCTCTAGTTGAGGCAAGTCGGACATCCCTGGGGCTGGGTACTACTAAAAGGTGTTGATCTGTAGATCACAGTTCTCTGTGGGCTCATATGGGGAGAGGCAGTCCCGAAGCTATGCTGGCCTTTGGTCATGTAGGGCTTTAAAGGTAAGTACCAGCACCTTGAATTGGATCTGGAATTCAATAGGCAGCCAGTACAGTTCACGCAGCACTGGGTGGATGTGAGCCCGCACAGGCATTGCCGTCAACACCCATGCTGATGTGTTCTGCAACTTCTGGAGCAGAGTCAAGGGCAGCCCCACATAGAGAGAGTTACAATAATCCAGCCTGGAGGTGACCATTGCATGGGTCACTATAGCCACATCTTGGAGGGTGTGATATGGAGCCAACTGCCTGATCTGCCTCAGATGGAAAAAGGTAGACCTGGCAGTGGTGGTGACCTGAACCTCCATAGAAAAGGAGGCATTCAGGAACACCCCCAGACTCTTTGCCCTCAACACTGGCACCAATGGAATCCCACTGAAGGCTGGGAGCCTGATTCCCAGTCCCCCTTGACTCAGGTGCAGGACCTTTGTCTTCACTGGATTTAACTTCAGTTGACTCTGTTACAACCATCCAGCCACAGCTTGTAAAGCCCCATCCAGATCTTCTGGGGGCAGTCGGGGCAGCCATCCATCAGTAGATAAAATTGGATGTTGTCTACATAGTGGTGACTCTAAATAATCTGAGTGAGGGGGCACATATAGATATTAAACAGCATGGGGAAGAGAATTGCTTCCTGCGTCACACCACATTCCAGTGGGTGTCACTGAGATAATTCCCCCCAAGAACCACTCTCTGTCCCTAACCTTAGGGAAAGGAGTTTGGTGTCTCTTGCATGCTGGGAGAGATGTTATACTGCACCACAAACTGAACTGGTTTGTTTGGCAGCTAAAAGTTCATGACAGTTCATAGTTTGTGAACTGGGCACACCACAAACTGAACTGAACTGATTTTCCCAGTTCATGCCTATCCCTAACTGTGACATGAGTACTCATACTTTACACTCATGCTCTTCAAACCTCACCCTCAGGAGGATCACTTTCTGCATTGACTGGGGAAATTCTATGTACCACAAGTTCACAAGGAACATTGTGTGACCCTCTAGAAGCAACAGTGATGCTAACTGAAGTGTTCCATCTTTTAAAACTGTTTTTAAGGTGGATCCTATGATTATATTGTATTTGGTTTTTTTGTGAGCAACCTTTAGCAGGTGTCTGGAGAGGCAGTATATACATTTTCTAAGTAAACCAATCTGTCATTGAACCTTGAATGCTGCACAGGATTCTGGGTAATATTCTCAGATGTGCAGTCAGTTCACATGGAGTTCACATGTGATTCTACAAATTCTACAGTGTTGCAAATATCTCTGCTATGTGTATCAGTTTATGTTGGTTTTTCCCTGCCCCCTTCTATCATGATAGCTCTCAAGATCCCGAGGATGCTGGTGAAGAAATTACCACAATTCTTTGTTCCTTGGCTAGAGGCCATTTTGAGAAGCAATCCATCCATTGGATGTTGTTCTCCAGAATCCTAAATGAAGAATGACTGTATGCTGTCTTACATCTTTTAAATATACTTTAGTCTGATCTAAGCAGCTTTCAATGTTAGATTTATTCTTCTTCTTGTCCACTGATGTTCCGGTCTATGCTAATCAGATATTTTTGTATATGTTGAGCATTATCTTCTTCATCAAGTTTATTTTCAAATGTATTTTATTGGCTTTCATGGTTTTGTTCCCTCATTAATTCTCATAGATTATTTCTGTTTTGAATGACTTGACATGAAGACTGGCAAACTGATGTACTTAAGTTGTTTTGTGTTTAGACTGAACCCACGCTTGTCCTAAGCAAATCTTCTTCAATCATGATATTTATTCATTGTGAAACACTTCAGGTTTTTCAGCATTTATAGGCCTGGTTTGAAGTAAAAAAAAAAATCTGTTTGGGCTATACTACTCAAGAATAATTGTGAAGAATTCTGTGATTGAATGCTGCTTTTTTTTTTAAAAAAAGGCATCAGCACAGAACATTAGTAGGAACACAAGGCTCTAAGTGGGAAATGGAGCTTTTTGGAATTCAAACCCATCTCAAGTTCTCAGTTTACTACCTCAGAGAGAAATAAGCCATAGATATATAGATGTTAAATATCCTTTTGTGATGTGAAGTTTTTGTGGATTTCATTTCCAAAAGAATATATTTTTATACCGCGTGCTTTAAAAATTCATGTTTTTATTCTTTTCTCATTGGATAACTGAATCCACTGTCATCTAGCATGTGTAATTTGGCTCTATATGTCTACTTGCACAAGAATCACCAGAGGATTATCCATTACAAAGATCAGCAGTAAACATCCATGTATTTTTATGGCTATAAAATAACCACATGCTATAGAAGATGCCCTTTTATGCATTAAGCTTAAGAGTGAGCCCCCTTTTTGGAATATCTTTAAGCTTTTGTTAGACTATCCTTGGAGGTTTGAGCATCATTAAATGGCAGGAAGCCTATGCTATCCCCCCCCCCCGGGCTGTTTTCTTGCATTTCTTGCCTGCCATAGAAAACAACCCTTTCTAACCATGATGGCATGCCCATTGCTGGGTTCAATTAAACCTGTGACCTCTAGTGGTCCTTCAGCATTCTCCCTCTTTGGTATATCTGATTTTAAAAGAAGTGAAAAGAGACATATTTCAGTGCTTAAAGAGCTTAAAACATATATCTATAAAATGGGAATTGCATAAAATACTTAGGGTGAAGTAACTGCAGGGTTTAGAAGTGTTGTGGACCTAATGCACACCTCAGGAGATGGGTTCTTTGCTCCACTTATCAGTTCTGTGCCATGTCCATTCTTCTTCGTCTTCCATTGAATCCCAGACATTTCTTTTAGAAACTCATTCATTGGGGTTAATGTAATACATTATGTCATCTTTATCTATTTTTGTAGGATTTGTATTTCATCAGGAGTTATCTAATCTTGTATTTGTAACTCCTTTTGATGTAACTGCTGTATCTTGTATTTTGTTTATCCTGTATCCAGTTTTGTACACTAAAAGTTTTTTAGATCCATAATTAGATTTTCCCAGTTTTTTTTAAAAAAGGAAATTGTAGATGCATGCAGCCCAAATTTAGATTAGGGCCATATGGCGAGGACATTTAGTCTACCACCACACCATTTTCGCCTGTTGAAACTGATTCTTCCATGCTGTTCTTAGCCTTGTCAGGAAATACTCTAGGTGCTTGTCAGAAAGTAATATATAAATATTTTAAGTAAGTAAAAAAGATGGGCAGAGGTTCTTGCTATTCCCCCCCCCCCCAGGACTAATGATTACATGGGGGAGAGTCTCAGTTTTGATTGGTGAACCCATGAGTGAATATACAGTATTTACTCTGATGCAAGACTAGTTTTTTTTTTTCATGTATGCCGTCAAAAAAGAGAGGGGGTTGTCTTACATTTGTATACAAGTTACACTTATATCCAGTAAGAGTTTTTTTTAAATGTCTAACGTTTCAGGGGAGTGTCATTTTACATTCATAGTCACCTTCCTTTCAGGTAAAGACAGAACCCTCTGCTCTTTCTGCACGGCCCCAAGTCCCCTGTGGGTAGAGGGTCTAGGGTGTAAATAAAATGCATAAATAAATCTGAATTGGGTTCCCATGAAGTATCTATTCACTTTTAAAAAACAAAACAAAACCACTGGGCAGAACTAATTATAGAAATCTCAGTGCCTTGTCTAGTCTGGCCCTGAAATAGTTTTCCAGTCCTCCACACTCCTAGGCAGAATATTCCTGGTTTTTACCACTCTGACACTTTGGAAGTTCTTCTTAACGTCCAGTCTAAATATTCTGTTGGGAAAATCTTTTCTGATAGACGTGGAAAGATGTTCTACATTTTTTAAATTAAAAAAAAAGCAAAAAGAGAGAGCAAAAGTGTTTTCAGATGAAAACTGATCCAGGAGATGGACCGAGATTTATGGTGCCACCAGAGAGGCCTCTATGAAAAATGTTACCCATAGTATGCCATAAATTATTGCACCCCAGTGTATCTTCAGTGACTGGGGTTAAGAGAGTGTAATTAGAACCAGAATGTAAGTTGATGTTCTGCTTATCATTAACAAAAATTACTAAATGTGGAATCCCTTCTACATCATCAATTTTCAGGCCTAGAAATATCCCCTCTAGAGTAATGAAACCTATCTCTTCGTGTGTCATAGCAGTAAACCTTGCATTAAAATGCTGAACAAAACAAAATACATTTGGGTCACCATTTTCTGAGACTGGATGCTTGTTATTTACAAGGAATGTTATTCATTGCATGAAATAACTAAAGAAAAGGAGAGCAGTATGAATTTGAGGTGTGAGACACCACTTCCCAGTTATATTAGAAACAAACTAATGTATAGGCTGGGGTCCAAAGAGTTACTTTAGGCATGCCCAGTGGGATCTTTGACTTTCCCCCCTTTGAACAGCAATCTCTGATGCCATGTCTAGTGATGAGCTGAAATGGGGGATTGCCTGTGTGTATTTGGCAAGCATTAATGCCCCACCTCTCTGGAAAAATGCATCTCTTTTTGGCAATTTATTTATTTATTTTGATTTCTATCCCACCTTGCCTGCACCAGCAGGCTTAAGGCAGTGTACAACAGTTAAAATATAATAAAACACAGATGCACCAACAGTGCAATAAATTACAGTAATTTTTTTTACAAAACCAGCAATTTTCTGAATTCCTTTGCAAAAGCATGTGTCACCATCCCGAGACTAATCTTCCCTCATTTTCTGTGCACTAGTTCAAAGTTGACCAATGCACACCTGAATCTAGATATCATCCATCCCCTCTCCATTACTATCAATGAAATTCACATTTGGCTGTACATTCAAATGCACAAACCCATTCACAGTTTGCCCCAACTAGTCAAGCACCTAACTATGCATGACGAACTGCATCAGGACAGAAGTCTTGCTATGAACAGTTTATGGGCAATAAAAAACAGCCAGCTCAGAGCCATAGCCAGTTGTGGGGTTTAGGGGCTCAGCCCCTTATTGATCAGGGGTGTGCTTCAGTGCCAGTGAACCCCCCAAGCCCTCCAGACACCCCTCAGCTATTAGAAAAGTATTCCTTTGAATTCAGTTCTGCCACGAAGTGCTGAAGCCAGCTGCCAGCGTAATTCAACTCCTTCCTTGCTTGATTCATTCCGTCCTCCGCCCTGCTGCTATTGGCTGGCTAGGACTCTCCTGGAATTGCAACTGATGACCGAGCTGCAGAGATCAGTAACTCTGAGGAGGCAGACCTTGTGGAGCACAGATGGCTGTAGCATAGGCTGTTGTAAAGGGAAGGGTGGAAGGCTAGGCAGCCACCAAAGGGGGAGAGAGAGGGAAGGAAGGCAGGCAGGCAGGCAAGAAGGAGGTGAGCGAGTACCCCTTGTGTGGTTAGGAGATGCATGCTTTTACTGAGGCAGGGCAGCCTTCTTTGCCTTTCCCTCCCTGTGTCTGGCTTGCCAGCCAGCAGGTGGGGGGAACCCTCTCCACTCTGACATCTGGCTGCCTCCTCTTCAGATCTCTTTGAGGAAAGTCACTTGTGGTGACTCCCAAAATCCCCCCCCCCAAAAAAAACCCATCCCAAAGCCCCCTCCAGGAACATTTAATGGCTATGGGGCTGAGCCAGCCCATTATGGCAATGCAGACAGCTTCAGTCCACATGGACAATGAGGATGCATTCCATTTTTCCCACCTCAGAGCAGAAGCACCAGCCATATTACAAAAACCTGATTTTGAATATTCCCTCAGTTTCAAAAGCTGTGTGCCTTGTGACATGGTTGGGACCTTCTATTGAAGAAATGCAAACTTCTCCCTCTCTTCGTGCAGTAATTATCTGCTTCCCTTTTCTTCCATTCTTGCTTCAGTTTACACAAGAATTAATTCTACAACCAGATGTATTTTAAAGGCAAGCAGTCAAGAAAAAAAACACACACTCTAAAACAACATTTTGAATTATGGATCACCACTCTTTTATTTTCCATGTCAAGTTCCTTATGTAAAATGTGAGTGATACACTATCATTGTTCCTTTTTAGAGATTAGGCGACCTTGCTACAACTGACAATTGTGAAGCTCTTGTAGTCTGTGGAGAAATTTTCATGGAATAATAAAAAACGGGGTGAATAATAATTTCATGGGAAATGGAGGAGAGAAGAAGTTTGAGTAATGAAAGAGTATTTTTCACATTTTGACATACATGCTTTAATTGATTAATAAAGAACCAAAACCAATGTTAAAAATAAAAATAACTTACTTCGCTGTGTTAACAGTAATTTTTATTTTAAGTAGCTGTTGACCAAAGTGGGTGGGAATAGAGAAAATCAGGAGTGGAGGGTTTTTTTTCCCCTCCTTGGAAATAAGGGGTAGTGGGTTTGGCTTTTATATTTGAAAAACTTGCCAGACAGGGCAATCCTAAACAGAAATACATGTTTTTAAGCCCACTCACATCAATGGGCCAAAACAGCCTGCTCCTGAATTCTTAGCTGTGGGGGGAGGGGGGGGGGCAGGAGGCTGCAGTTGTTCAGTATGAGGGAAAGGTTTTTGGTGTATGCTCAACCCTAGCATTGAAAACAGACTTTTGGGCTAACAATTGGTGAGGTCTTGGCATGAATTAAGCAGTTTTTAATTATCCAGTGTAGGATTATTAAAGAATTTTTGCATGCCATAAAGTTGAAACATTGATCCTCCAGCTATGTTGGAGCAGCTGAGAGACCTCCAAACAGTTGAAGGAATGACAATGTAAAATGGAATTGTATCATATTAAAAAAAGGTTGGTTTTGGTTAAAGTTAAGGTGAAGAAAACAGGAGAATGGCAGGGCCAGCAATGAACAATAGTACGAGACGGAATCTTGCATTCAGCTTTCCTTGAGAACTTTATTACATTTCTCCCCCTACTGATTTTTTCCATTTTAAATTCTTAAGAAGGCTAGCATATGTATAGGAGTACAGTATAGTAGATAAAACCACAAACAATACACTTTAAATATACCTTAATTTTTCAGTCAATACTTTCAGATCAGCCCTAATAGGAATGTCTTGGATCTAACCAAGTGTTCCTGCAGATCATCTCTGTAGTCTGGAGACTAGTCACAATTCAGGGAGGTTTCCAGGCCCCACCTGGAGGTTGGCAACCCATAGTAAACCACTAGGAACAGCATTTCAGGAGGCATTTTTGGCTAAATCAGGAAGGGGGAGGCAAGAAATGTACTCTACATATGACCATGAAAATGCTCTATTGGATCCAATTTAAGCCTTGACATTTTTACTTCTCAAATTACCTGCATGATGTGGCCATCACAAAAATAAATAGTTCTATTTGTTGGGTTTAACTTGCAGCATCAACATATGTAATGGACAATCACGTAGATCCTGTGGATCATGCAGTTTTTCATCTACAACAGCGTCAAGAGCTTTGGGCACAGTGCCGGAAGGGGAAATCCACCAGTGTAATATAGATGACCCATAATACTTGACCTCTGCAAGGTGAAATGCTACCATATATTAGGGAGCTTACTTCCGATTAAATGCACAGTTACTCACATGGGCGTTGTCTCTCACCCCCAACTTTCACATGATGTTTCAAATGTGGTGCAGAATAATACTTGCAGTTTTATGTGAGTCCAGCACTAGGCGGTGCCAGTGTGTTGTTTTTATAGTAATAGCAATACCAACAAGGATTCTACAGTACATCCTTAATAAAGACTTACTTTATGGTAGAAAGTGAAAAGCCTCTCCAGTTTAGTCTGACCAAGCTGCCCTTTTACAGAGACTGTGGGGAGAAACCTGAAGGCAGAACCCACATCAAATTTAAAAGATTGCTTCAAAGTTTGGCAGGAAGTTGGACCGAGTGAATGGGCTAAGAAGTAGTGCAAAGCAGTCTGCCCTCCTTCCCCGTGATTGCAAAGAATTTATTTATTCTGCCCTTTCCACATCACCAAGACATGTTGTTTCAGATAGTCTAGATGCTGTATGTAGCTGAGCTGCCAATGGGGGCTTGGGGAGAGAGGATTGCAAACGAGCCTGAGAGTCAAGGCATCTATATGGTGCCGCTATTACACTGACTTGCATTTCAGTGCTCATATTAGAACCTTTTAAAAAAGGCAGAGGAAGATCACACACAAACGGGGTGAAAAGGGGAGGGGAAAGAAAGTGGCATTGCAGGAAGCCTTATGGGGCATTTCACACAGCTCCCCACAACAATTCAGAAGCTGAAAGAGGGTTTGAAAATCAAAGAAAGGCAGTTTTCATCATCAGCGTCTCATGCATGCTTTCCGAATGGGACAGAATTGGGACTGTATGAAAAAGTAAATTAATTCTGTTAGCAGCCAGTTACTGAAATGGGTGTGTATGAAAGGACAGAAAAAATCCACTAGTAATCAGTTCCTAAAATGGAATAGACAGGCTGTCTGAAAAGGTTTCCTCTCAATGCCTCAGCCTCTAGGTAGGTGGATGTAGCAATGGGTTGATGTTGCTAGGTGGTTTTTACTGGTGGGCCTAAACTTTGGGAAGAGATACATTAATAGTAGAATGACATTGCTATATTATAGGCTATCCCCTAGAAGAGAGCCAGGACCCAAATGGATAAAGGAATAGGGTAATGATTGACTGGCTTATATGTCCATGCATATGTGAAAGTGTGTTTCCAAAATTATGGCCCAGATTCCAACAGCAACTGATATCTTAGAAATATTATAAGAATGTATCAAGCCGATTTCCCCAATAGGTCATAGAACTCTTTTGCCGATTCACTGTTCTATGAGGTAGCCCACTTCCACCCACGTCTAAGATATTGGGCAGGCAGCAAGAGGGCAGTGATAATATTTCTTTTTATCATTCTTCCTTTTTCTTATGGAGAACATTAATGTTTCCTCAGGGTATCCTGTCTCTATTAATCTTAAATCTGGCAGATTTTTACAAAAGGAAAGTCTGCCATATTTGGAAAGAAATGAGCGGGACACATTTTGAACTTCACAGTTAGGGATATCAGACCTTCCCTTCTCAAGAGAAATGCTGCCTTGGAGATTCATGCTTTGTTCTAATCTGAAACAGAGTTGCCTAGAGGCCTCCAAGACTGAGCTGGAAGTAAGGTACGTGAACTGCAGATCATTTACATCCTTTGTAAGGCTATTTAAGATCATTGTTTACTGTTAAGGAGACCATAAGTGATTAGTGCAAAATATGTTCAGTATAAGCCTTTCCTTTCAAAGACAGACACAAAGATGTAATAACTGCCATATGTAAAAAAGAAAAAAGAATTAATTTTTTTCAAGGATTTCAAGGTCTTTTTTTCTTTGTTTCATTTCCCATAAAGCCAACATTTTCCTAAGAGACTGTGATTGTCCTGCTAGGATTAAGCTTTAACAGAAAAAAATAATTCTTAGGTTTTTCGTATTTCATAGAATACTTGGCCCTCTTTCTTGGAAATCTGAATGACATTGACTGCAGAGCTGCATTTATGAGTATTAAATATATAGAAACATTTTGGATTTATGGAGGAAACAGGCAATTGTTACCCATTCTCCAAATCACAGAATCCTTGGGTATTCCTATTACATTTTAGTCCTAGACATTTAATAATTTCCAAATACTCCAAGAGGTAGCAGAAGTAACATTTAAAATAGAGATTATAGAGAATTGTCTGACAATTATTTATTATTTATTAAATCCAACTTGTTAAGCCACCCTTCCCTGCAAGCAGGGCTCAGGGTGGCTTACATCAAAACTAACACAATAATAATCCATTAAATAACATTAAAATGACTAAAAATAGTATATTAATAAAATAATGCATTACATTGTCTAAGATGACTAGAAATTTCTGTTCCTACTAGCCCCCTGGGTAATGGACATGTGGAGGGGTGGTGAGTAGGAGGGTATACTGTCCACAACTGAATGCCTGGTGGAATATCTCTGCCTTGCAGGCCCTATGGAAAGGTAATAAATCCTGTAGGGCATGGGTATTTTCTGGCAGAGTGTTCCACCAGGCAGGGGCTAGGGCTGAAAAGGCCCTAGCCCTAGTCGAGGACAGCCAGACCACTCTTGGGCCAGGGGACCCAAGAAGGTTCTTACTGCTAGAGCATAACACTCTTCCAGGGATGTATTGAGAGAGGTGGTCCTGAACACATATCATTTGAAGCCAAGTAAGATTGGCTTACTTGGAAGACTTCATTTTCCTGGGATCCAAGATCACTGCAGATGGTGACTGCAGCCATGAAATTAAAAGACACCTGCTCCTTGGAAGAAAAGCGATGGCAAACCTAGACAGTATAACAAAAAGTAGAGACATCACCCTGCCAACAAAAGTCCGTATGGTCAAAGCCATGGTATTCCCAGTAGCAATGTATGGCTGTGAGAGCTGGACTATAAGGAAGGCCAAGCGCCGAAGAATAGATGCTTTTGGATTATGGTGCTGGAGAAGACTCCTGAGAATCCCTTGGACTGGAAGGAGATCAAATCAGTCAATCCTAAAAGAAATCAACCCTGACTGTTCCCTGGAAGGCCAAATACTGAAGCTGAAGCTCAAATACTTTGGCCACCAAATGATAAGGGAGCACTCACTGGAGAAGACCCTGATGCTGGGAAAGATTGAAGGTCAAAGAAGGGGATGGCAAAGGATGAGCTGGTTAGACAGTGTCATCAATGCAACGAACAGGAAGTTGAGCAAACTCCAGAACACGACAGAAGACAGGAGAGCCTGGTGTGATGTGGTCTATGGGGTCGCAAAGAGTCAGACTTGACTGCAACTGAACAACAAGAAGATTGGCTAAAATTTCAGACAAATCAGATGTATGCTGGAAATATGGCAAAGAGAAGTGGCTTTTCCTCCACATATGGTGGTCTTGCACATTAGTACCAAATTTCTGGAATATAGTTCATAAATAAGTAGAGTTTATCCTGAGTTGATTCAACACAAAGGATTTATCTGTTAGGTGAATTCCCAGCTAGAACGGGAAAACATCAGAGAATTCTCTTACAGCATTTGGTTATTGCAACCAGGATGACCTTAGCTCAGAAGCAGAAACAACAATCTACTCCCTCATTAAGGCCCTGGTTAAATGGTCTGTTATGTATGTACTATGAATAAAATTACAATTTATAAATTATGTGGACACACAAAAACATGGTTAATTTCACAATTCATAGATATTTGGTCCCTGCCTGCCAAACAATGAGATTGGCACAATGTATACTGCAAAGTGCAACAACAGATATCAGAGTCTTTAAATGCTAGTAAGCCTTCTCGTTGAGTCATCGTGAAGTCTATGAAAGATATTAAAATAAGATTCTATACCAGGGTTAAGAGATTGGTCAGTTGTGATATAATAATTTTTTGAGGTGAGGATTGGTTTAGATATCATATTATATGTTACATCTCATTGAATCAGGAGTTTATGTTTTGTTATATATAATGTGCTTTTCTCACTGGGTTCTGTTAGAGATATATGATAGGTATGTATTAGACGAAAGAGCTTGTATTTACTGTAAAGCACAACAATAATAAAATCTTTACTTTTAAAAAAATCTCCAAACAATTGATGAAATTGTTTCTTGAGTAAAGTGTTTTTTCTGAAAACCACTGACCTCCACAATGGATACAAAAAAGCTACTAGTAGGCTGTGGTCACACACTAATTAATCCACTTTCAATCCACTTTCAGTCTACTTTCCAACTGGGTTTTGCCAGTTCACACAATAAAATCCAGTTGGAAAGTGCACTGAAATTGGATTGAAAGTGGATTATTTAGTCTGTGTGACTGCAGCCATAGTCAAGCATCCAGTGTAAGTGGTGTACTTTTTAAAGTAGTGCTGCCAGTTAAATGGAGTAATGACTGAACATTTTTTCCCTGCATTATTAATATGAAAAGTGAGTTCTGATGACAGTCTGAAGTGTGGTTTACATGAGGCATTTACATTTAGGTTCTCAGCACACCACTATGTATTGCCACTGGTGACAACCACTTTTATAATAGATATAGAAGTTGCTGGGAAAAAACAGGGACACGCATGATTTAGAGCAACCACTGTTTATGGCAAGAGCCCAGAGCTGCATCAGAGGCAACTGCAGGGCAAAAGCTAGTTCGGCCATAACAAGCAGCCAAACTATGGAATCTTTTTAAAAATTATTATTTTCCTATAAAGCAGTTATTAAATCTTTGTTTCTGTTCACTCACAAGAGTCATGCTATTGTGTAAATTACATGTCCATTTTAAGCATTTGCATCAGTTTCAGCAAACAGTAAATGAGCACCAGCACAGTGGCTGCCTTTCTAAAGCACCTTAAGGAATGCAGATCATAAGCTACAAAAGTGACATACAAGTTTGTTTAATACAGTACTCTCAATTGAATTCTGAGCAGAAGTCCATTTTAATAGGCAAGGTATGTCATCCTGAAATACATTGTGATCTTCTTGGCAAACTTGTTGCCAGTCATAATCCCTATGGGTATCTAGTCCCTATGGGTCATTAGATCTAAGATTCTATGTCCTCTCCCATAATCTATATATCTAATTCCGGAGTGCCCCCCTCCATGCGGATATCTAAATCCATGCGGGGGGCACTTGGGGGGGAGGGAGGCTTTTCTGCATACGTGGGGGTCTCTCCACGTTTGCAGAAAAATCCAAAAACTTTCAAAAAATATTTGGGGGATATTTAAATCCCCCCAAAAGTAAAAGACTGTCCCCTGTGCATGTGCAGGGAATGCTCTGGCCGTTGTGGGGGAGGCTCAGCAGCCCGGCGACTGTGAGCCACTCAGGGCTCACTGTCACTGGTTGGGGGGGGGGGGGGAGAAGGCTTGGCAGGCCACCGCTGCTTGCCCTGGGGAAGGGAGGGGGGTGGCAGGAGGAGTGGCGGGGCTTGCCGCCACCGCTTACCCTGGGGAGGGGTAGCAGGAGGACTGGAATATTCCCCCCCCCCTTGAGTATCGTGGGTGCCCCATCTTGTATTTTTCTAAATTTGATTGCTTCATTGAGGAAACATTGAGCTGTATTAATTTTATCCCTCTGTAATATGTGTTTACACTGCTTTGTAAATCTTTATTAGTCATGCACTGTTACTAATTTCCTAGATTCCAAAATGAATATCATGACATTTCTGTATCTTATGATGTGAACCTTGAAGAGCTTCTCTTGCGTGAAAGCACTCAGGTTTGATCAAACTTCTCAGGTTCTAAAAGTTCACCACATTGATCCTAATTACATACAACTTTATTTAGAAGGCCTCAGTGAAGAAACATAGTTGATAAACATTATAACAACACACAAATAGTGATAACTTTTAACCAAAGTGATGGAAAGTCAGAGTGACCCCCCTCCCCTGTTCTTGAGTCTATTGTTCTAGTCAAGTTACTTCAGAAAGCAGTGCAACGCAGGCTATTTTAGGATATATGTTCATAGCATTCAGTAGTAAGAGAAGAGCCTTCGGCAGCATGATAGAAACCCTGTCAGGTCGTGAGCTCTGCTATGATTGTTGGTATGTTGCAAGAATGCAAGTTTGAATTTGCAGGTAATCATTGTGGTCTGTTAGGGGAAATCCCCACAAGTAACTATTAGGTAATATGAAGTACAACAGCCTGGATCAAGCTGGATCAACTTGAAAGTTTGCTAATTACTTGGTGATAAAAAAGTGTCTTTGTTTTCATCTGTGTTAGAAAGACTGATAGAAGGTGTTCCTGCTGTAAATCAATAACAGTGGATTTATGGGTAAGTGTAAAGTGAGGCATGCTGGAACGGAAAAAAAAGTCCTAACTTTAGATATATGCTGATGGGGTCTAAACTGGCTAAGATATAGACAGAAAATGATATTGGGGTTATAGTGAAAGCTCGATGAAAATGTCGATCGAGTTCATGGCAGCACTGGAAAAGGCAAACACCATGCTGGCAATTAATAAGAAAAAGACTGAAAATAAAACAGCCAATATTGTAAAGCCCTTATACGTAATACTTGTACAGCTCTGGTTGCCATTTCTTAAAAAGGATATTGCAGGACTGGAAAAAGGGGCAACCAAGATGATTAAGGGGTTAGAGCACCAAAAGGCTGGAGTGTCTGGGACTTCTCAGTGTAGAAAAAAAAACGGCTGGGGGGAGGGCTGTAATAAGAGGTTAATAAAATTATGCATAGGGTAGAGAAAGTGGATAGAGAGAGGCTCTCCCTATCCTGTAATACTAGAACTCAGAGGCACCCAATAAAATTGGTAAATAGGTTCAGGACAGACAAAATGAAATACTTCTTTTACTCAACAAATAGTTAAACAGTAGGATTCATTGCCAGTAGACATAGGCTGAGGACAGACTGGCAATCTGCCCCGGGATAGGTCCGCATGGGAAGCGGGGGAAGGGAGCCTGTTCAGACATGCGCAGCTGTCCCTCGGCTCCCTTCCGCACTTACCCACTTTGAAGCTGGTTTTCTTGTGCTTTAGAAGGACACCGGGAGAAACCGGTGTCCAGAGGCTGTCTTGCGCTTGCCTCCCGCTTCCAGGCAGTGTGAACTGGAAGAAGTGTGAACCGGAAGGCAAGCGGAGGCAGCAGTGCGAACGCGGCGTTTTGCCAGTTTGCGCATGAGCACTCATGCGCTCATGCGCAAATTGCCGAAACAGCCCTATCATGAGCTGCAGAGGCCGGCCCACCTGGGGCCACTCCGCAGCAGTCTGAACACTCCGTAACGGCATCCTTGCGCAATACCCTGGCCAATGTGGACAGCCAGCCCCGGGGGATTTTCCCCCTGCAGCTTTTGCCTCCGGATTCATCCCACCCCAGATTGCCAGTCTGTCCTCAGCCATAGTGATGACCATGAGCACAGATGTTTTTAAAAGATGGTGAGATTCATGGAGGAGCGGTCCGTCAATGGCTACTAGTCATGGTGGCTAAAGAGAACTTCCATATACAGATGCAGTAAATCTCTGGATACCAGTGCTAGGAGGTTGCATCAGCCTTAGGACCCTTTTGTTGTATACTGTCAGCATACTGACTAGGTGGATCACTGGTTTGATCCAGCAGGCTGTATTTATGTTCTTTAACTGGAATTAAACAAAAGTTTATTTCACTGACTTTACCTTATGGCTTGATTGAAATAAAACATCCATAAGAAAACTACGATTTTAATATACTTTATTGAAAAAGTACACCATTTTAAATTTTTTCCAATGAGACAAAGCAGAAAGTAATGACGGTCTGTTTCTATCTACTTGAAGTCCTGTTCTTGATGAATTGTGATTACTGCATGGCAAATCCATTTTTGCAAGATACGCAAAAGAAAAGATGATTTTTACATCATTTGGAGAGTTTATATTATCCCACTGTTTAAAATCATGAAATGCTGATGTTTTGACTATATTTCATGTCTCCTAAGTTGCACCATTTCTCAGTTCACAGTTTATCCATGTATTTTAGCATGCCAAGTGATCACTCATCAGTCAATGTCACCTTGAGAAAATTGCCAAAAATAGAGGAAGCACAACAAGAGCAGGTTTAGCAGTCAGGCCTAAAACGCCACCACATTCTCTGGCATTCTCCTAATTTTTTTGAGGGGAAAAAAAACAAGATAAAAAAGATGTGTCATGTTTCAGTCATCCATGATAATCTCAACACATACATAAACTGACACAATGCAATATACCATACAAATGGAGCTCTAAAAAAATGAAAATCTTAACCAAAGTTTCATGGATCCAATGCAGGGTTGCCAACTCTGGCTGGGAAATCCCTGGAGATTCTGAGGTGGAGCCAAGGGAGGGCAGGATTTGGTGATGGGAGTGACCTCCGCAAGGTATAATGTCATAGAGTCCCCCTTCCAAAGCAACCATTTTCTCCAGAGGAACCTCCTGGCAACTGGCAGGGGATGCGGAGGGGGCTTCCCAGGAGAGGGAGGGGGCCCAGGCAATATCACCAGCAATGTGGCTATGTTACTTCCAGCATGCACCAGAAGTGACATCATCAAACCACGTGGTAAATAATGACAATCTGGTATTTGGCCAAAAAACTCTATGGTAAAATGGCTTCTACCATAAAGTTTTTGCTTTGGATGTTGCTGGTGTGATGATGTCACTTCCTGTGCACACTGGAAGTGATGTCATCACATTACCAGTGACATTGCCTGGGCTTTCTGGGGTGGGACCTGGTGTTGGGGGACCCCTGCCTCCACCGGGGGGCTGGCAACCCTAAGAGGAACCGATTTCAGTAGTCTGGAGATCAGTTGTAATTCAAGAAGATCTCCATCTCCCAACTGAAAGTTGGCAAGCCTAAATGTAATATAGTGCTGGTTTGCACAACTGGGGACCTACAAGCCAAACACAGTCCACTGTTCATGCTGGAAAACTAACAAGGGCGTGACAACTTTCTCCTCTAAGTTCCCCCCTACATGATTTATTATCATTTAAAAACAAAATTCAAAACACAACAAGAGGTTCACCACTAAAAGAAATAACAACAATAAATAATAATAATAAAGGCAAAAAACATAGGCTTGTGAAATCTGCAAACATGCCTGACGACCTGCACTCTGTTTAGCATGTAATGAGTTGTACAAGCCAGAAACAGCAAATAGAACACAATGCTTGACTTGAACCTGTGACCAAGTCCCTTTTAGGTCATGGATTCCCCCCCCCCCTTAGATTACTTACTGTCCTTCAGTATCAGCTGTAAAATGGAATACTAATCTACTTATGCAGGGATATTGTAAGGATAGGAGGGAGAAACATTAGAAAACACTTTGTATATTGAAATAGTTATATTATTATTAGTAATGACTAAGTAATCAAAGAATTTATGAAAAAAAAACTGTTTGACCCATACCCTTCCCCAATTCAACAGTGCAGTTTGCTACAAAGCGAATGTTATCAACTGATATTTAACAATTTTTTAGTATACGGAGAAAATTTTAAAATGGGCAGTTCTTCTTAAGAAAAACACCCTTGTAACACTGCAAATCAAATGAGTTAATTCCATTACAGCATTTTAAAGAAAGGATCCAGAGAAGAGAACCCACTCTATAAATAATATTGAAATAATTCACACTCAGCGAAGTATATTGTATTTTGGAGACATAACAATAAAGCAGTGATGGGCAAACTCCCTTGCAATTGGCTCACTTTTCCCAATCCTTTTTGGAAGTTGTATTTTTGTAAGAGCTTTCTGAGAAAGACCAGGAAAACCAAGCCTGGGTAAACCACTACTGGCCTTTTTAAAAAAACCTACCCCCTTTCAAAAAATGGTAAAGAGGTAGGGCTGCCAGCAAGGGCAAGTTGGAGGGTTTCTTCCAACCAACCCTGAATTTACTTGCAGCCCTTGCAGCTATAAAGCTCAGGGCCAAGCTGCATGTTTGAGACTTTAATGAGCTGGGTCTGGAGAATCAAATCCAGAGGACTCAGGTTCCCCAAAGCCACACAGCAGCACCTGGGGGTGGCTTTTAGGGAAAAAAAGAATATCCCAACCAGGCTCTGAACACTGACATCAGGGAAGCCATTTTCCTTTGTGGAAGCAGCACTGGGGAGAGTTATTTTGCCAGTTTTGCTGCTTATCATGGAGTACTTGGTGCACATGGTGCAGCAAAAATAAGGAATTAACACATCCCCAGTGCTGGGGAACCTAGCTTGGCCCTTAGGAGTTGGAGCCCTAATTGCTTCCCTTTGCTGCCTGTTAATTGGGAGACTCTGGCAATGCTGTATACAAGTTCCTTGGTGACAACAGATGCTGTGCCTTTATAGCCTTTAAGCCTTGCTTGGAAGTGAAGCCTCTACAGCTGATGAAGGCCTCTTCCGGGAGGCAGCATTTGCTGGCTGTAGGACAAGCCCCTAGAAGCTAGGACCCAACTTTGGGAGGGTTCAGGTCATAATACCTTGCTGTTTTCCACCATCACCCTTAGTTCTGAATGTAGGCACTATCATCACTATTCCAGGGCTGACCAACTGCAATCACATTGTCATTTGTGTATACTCAAAAATATAATGGCTTTTAGTAAACTTTTACTCTGTAAAACAAAATCTTACCTCAGGATGGAATCCATGGCAAGACTCTGGACGTCTTCTAATCTTGTGAGATTTTAAGCGCTCACATTTTAAGGATTCGTTATGTTCACAGAAGTTAAGGATGGATCTTTGAATTAGGGATCTGTCAGTTCTAAGTGGCCATAATTCCAGTGCAACCCTTAGCCCATTCCAGTTCTCTAACTGGGGCATCATCATTAGAACATCTCATCCAGGAACCAAGAGATAAGATAGCTCCAGATATAAGCAAGTCAGGTCATCAGGAGGACTTTACATACTTCAACCCTTACAGGAGTTTGCTATTTAAACACAATACTTAATCTCTCAAACATTAAAATGTCATTATTTCCCCTGATGATGACTGGAAAAAGTAAAATCAAACAAAGGAAATATCAAACAAAGGAAATTTATATACTCTCCTCTTTCTATAACTTGGTATCCACAATGAACATGCAGTATTTGGCTTCCTTGATCAGGCAGAAAATTAACAAACCCATGATACTAAGTATGATCCAGTTTACTAAAACATGTTTCACATTCTTGCTGTGGTATCATCATCATCATCATCATCATCATCATCATCATCACATTTATTAGCCATTTTTATCCCTTGCAGAACACAAGGCAGCTTCCAATGTAAACAAAATAATGCTAAAAACATAAACCAATTTAAAAACGCCAATTAGGAAACGTTAATATCCCAACCATTGCTTTTTCGCAGTAAAGGATATACCTTATTTCTATTGGCTCCATGGTGATTGGTGAAAAAGATTCACAGCTACACTCATTACTTACTACCACCATGAAGAGATTGCTGTTTTGAATTTGCTGGATAACAAAGGACCTGTAAATATAAGAGTCCAATAAGTAACTGAAATATCAATCCAATTCAGAGAATTACAAAAGCAGTGGCAGCAGAAGGTTGGTATAAAAGCAAAGTCATATGGGATTATTCCTTAGATATCATTAGATTACTAGATGTTGTTGTCCCCCCCCCCCCCCCCAGTAATAATCATCTGCACACCTGGCACAACAGATTCCTCTACATCTGAACATAGATTGCATTTACGATATTCTCTGCCTATTGAATGACACTAATTTGTCGCGTAATAAAGTAAGCTTTGGCCTGCAAAAGCTCATATCACAATTTATCAGGCAATGAGCATAAACCTGCCATTGTCAAGCACATTTTAATTTCATTTATTCCCATGGGAACAATTTCAAGCATGTGTTTAACTCTCCCATTGAAATCAACAGGACTTTAAAATGCTTAACTTTGGCTGCATCATTCTCTGAGTTTCTAAGCATTCCGACACAGTTTTCCTTAAAATGGTAATTCATGCTTGATGCTAACAACTTCTTTCATCAAGAAAGTGTCATTTGTGGTTATTGTTAATGCAATAAAAGAGGAAATAGAACATTTTAAAACTGCTTTAAATCCGTGGAAGTTTTTCATTCAGTTCACAGAATACTATACGCATATATATATAAAAGGAAGTGCTGTGAAAATGGTTCATTGTTGTAGAGAAATGGCATACAAAAGTGAAGGGTATTCTTTGCTCCATTAGAGATGAGGCTGTCTTGCAGTCCTTGGGCACTATCCCAATGAGGCACATCCCAGTGTTCTCCTATTCACTCTCGGGTGTAATGTGGTCTACTCCTGTGCTAATCTTTACATCAGCTCGCTATAACATGCTGTGACATGTAATGCCACTGAATCCAGAATAGATGTTTTTAGTTTAGTGGTCTGGCAGGGACAGATGAAGTTAAATGAGGACTTGCACATGTGTAGATGTGGACAAAAGCATATTTCCACTCAGACGTCTCTACTTAAAATACATATTGTCTTACTAAGAAAACTCCCTGCTTTTTCCAAAAATCACAGAAAATTGGAGGGGGGCACAAAGGAGGGAGGGAGGGAGGGTGGGAGGGAGGCTCTGAACCAGCTCTGGGAAAGAAACAACTGGGAAGTTGACAATTAAAATATCACCAGCAGAAAGATTAAATGCTCCTCAGTATTCTTTAAACTGACTGAGCCGCCATTAAAATTACACTTTGTAAGATCTGTAGTATGTTATATTTATGACAATAAACAAAACGTGCATTTGCAGTGTAACATACAGGGGTTGAACTTCCTAAAGGAACCTACAAAACAGCTGGACCATGTAGCAAAAGCTGACATCACTGTAATGGAGCATCTGTGGCTTTGTGGATTTGTATGTGGGAGAGATGGGGCCAATAAAAGGAAAGGAGGAGAATTCTTTAACAGAAAATAACTGCTAAATTTTATATACGATGATATCTCAGAAAGGCATAAATATATTCAGTCCCAAGGGGAATAAAATGCAATTCCAGTCTATTCATTTCAGGAACTGAAATAACCCAGTCCTACGCATTGTAGAATACTTCATAATTATTATATGTGTAAAATTAGGTCACAAGAAACCTGAAAGAAGATATTCTGTAGTGTTGACACAGTTACTGTTTTCCTAAATTGCTCATGCTTTTTGAAGACAGTAATTGTGGTGGGGGAGGAGGAGAGAGCAAGAAAGGGCAGTCATTTGAGGTCTTTTATTGTGTAGACTGCCCCACATTTGGAAACCTCTCAGGGACACTCAAAGGAGGGGAAAACAAAGGAAATGGAAGGGAAAGAAATTGATAGGTTGACATGTGGTCTCTCATGTAGCCATTCCACAGGGATATTGTAGTGACTTTTTGCAATTACATATTCAAACTATACCTAGATTTCACCTAGAGTATTGGAACCAAGAAGTCTACAGCCACAAAGCAACTCTTAGGAGCTACTTCCTGCTTTGTTCAAATGTACAATGGATTTGTAGGGAATCTGTCCCACTGTGGGGTAATGCCATGCTGCTTTCAGTAAAGCCTACTCTTAGGCAAATGTACATACAAATTATTCTTTTCCACGTCTAAACCCGAGCTATATAAATCTGAACCAGCAGCTAAGTTTAAAAAGTACTGTGGAGATAAAATACAGGACACCTTAAGCTTCCTGCTGCATATCATACCAAATTGCCCAGTTTGATACCTTGTTGCCTATCCAAAAGGAGAGAACAGTTAATATCCAAATCCATGTGAGATCCCTTCCAGCAGTGGCTTCATCAAGAACAGATTCAGTGATTATTCACATCAAGTATCTATCCTTTTGCTAGTACTTCTTTCAGTTCATGAAGTAACAACTTATTTTGTGGAGAGTCAACATAATATAAAAAAGAAGGTAAAGAAGACCTAACGATCATAACATGAAATACCTTGTTCTGTGATCCCACCCCTACGCTTTTCCAGTTGACTGGAAGTGCAATCGTATAGAGTTATATCTTGATTTTAATAGGCTAGACTGAAGCAATTCTGCATAGGATTGCACTTCTCTGAAATGCACTTTTAGAACTGAATCCTAATTTGTCGCCATAATAATATTAGCATCTCACCTCTTTCCCTTGTGAATTTGTTTCTTGAGTCTCCCATTCTGTTCCCCCAGCTGCTATCCAGGCTTCAAGGAGTATGCATTCTGAGGTCAGCTAAACCTTCCTTGGCTGCCGATGATCCCAGTCAGCAATCTAATGCTAGACACCAGAATGACTGTGATTCCCAAGAAGTGGTCTGGCAGGTCATTAGCGGGAATGCTGAACCCATTTTCTCAGGGCCAACCCTTTCTAGTCTTTCTTATATGTTATACAGAGACCACACAGAGATCTCATACTCTCCACAAATAGGAGGTTGAAGAAAATGTAGATAAAGCCCTCAGATGTTCTCCTACACGCTGTTCACTAAGTTTTCATGCATACATCATGTAACAAAGCAACGTGCAGTTTCCCAGTCCCTGTAGGCTAATCATGAAATGAAGCTGTAAAGATAAATTTGTGTCTTGCTCACAAGCACGGGGTCATAAGCACAGGATTAGGTTGTCACTGTCAGATGAGGATGAAAGATGTGGCTAGAGCAGCGCTCAGTCAGTAATCTCCATTGTACAATTTGTCAGAGAAATTTATGTGCCCTTTCTGCTTAGCAGAAGAGCAGGTCACAATTCCTCTGAATATATTATTCAGAAGTATGCAGTGGGTTCCCATTCAATTACCCTGACTTCAAACATTTATGATACCTGGGACTGTCTTGTAAGATATGCCATATGCTTTCTGATCTAAATTATTTCTTTTGAAAATGTACTTCTTTACTTTAAAGCCCACCTTTCTCACTGAGGCTCAAGACAGAGTACAAAATAGAAAAACAGTGCAATTGGAAAGCGTAGGACATTCAACAAACAATGCAATAGGACTAAGATTATGAAATTAGAAAACAAAGCAAACAAAAAATGTATATGAGATAAAAACAAAGTTAAATTGCATTCAAAACATAAAACAGCAAGGCAAACAAGATAATAGGGAATTGGCTATTGGCTGTGAGGCGTTTGTGAGCTATTTTGCAGATAAATCACGTCACTCCACCAGGACCTCCTGACTACAGCTGAAAGAGTAAAGGAACTGGAAGCCCCTTGCCTGTCTTCTGGTCCTTTACTGGACCACTTCAGCTGACTCTCCTTGGAAGATGTTGACTGGATCCTGGCAGCTGTTAGGCCACCACATGCCTCCTTAACCCATAGCCATTCTGGCTGGTTAAGGCCTGCAGGGATGGTGTACAGGACCCCTGGAGGAGATCATCAACTTGTCCCTTTCAACAGGGTCTTTCCCAGTGGGGTTGAAGGAGGCTGTGATGCATCTGCTCTTGAAGAAGCCATCATTGGATCCTGCCGTCTTAGCCAACTACCACTCAGTGTCTAACTTGCCATTCTTGGGTAAGGTAGTTGAGAGGGTGGTGGCCAAGCAACTCCAGGTTTTCCTGGATGAAGCATCTATCCTGGATCCATTCCAGTCAGGCTTTTGCTCTGGTCATGGGAGGGGACAGAACTGGTCACTCTCACAGATGACCTCTGGAGACAGCTGGATTGGGGCAGGTCAGCGCTGCTGTTGCTTTTAGATCTGATGGCAGCATTCAACATGGTTGATTATGATCTGTTGACTCATCGCCTTGCTGACATAGGAGTTAGAGGGACTGCTCTACAATGATTTTCCTCCTTTCTTCGTGGTTGTGGACAGAGGGTGGAACTTGGGTGAGGTGGTCTCCCAGTGGTACCCACTGGAATGCAGTGTACCATGAGGAGTGATCCTCTCACTGATGCTACTTAACATCTATATGCACCCCCTTGCCTAGCTGGCACAGAGGTATGGGCTGGGTTGTCATCAGTATGACACCCAGCTCTATCTGCTGATGGATGGCTGACGACTGTGCCCCAGAAAATCTGGGCAGGACATTAGAGGCCATGGCTGAGTAGTTACCACAGAGTCAGTTGAAACTGAATCCATCAAAGATGAGGGTCCTGTGCCTGAGCCAGGGTGGTGTAGGTTCAGGAATTAAGCTCACAACCCTTGACGGGGTACCATTGGTGCCTGTGCCGAGGGTTAGGAGCATGGGTGTGATCCTGGATGCCTCAATTTCTATGGAGGCCGAGGTCACTGGCATTGCCACGTCTGCCTTTTATCGCCAAAACCAAAAGAAAGTTACAGTCTCAAAAACATAGAAAAAAAGACCAAAGGAAACTGTAAAAAAGCACTATCTATTGAGTAAACAATACAAAGTACAGTAAAGTGCAAAATACATATGATACGACAAAGGTCTCTGGAATTATTCTTTGTTTCGTGGGAAACTTCATCCGAGCAAGGACCCTGACATCATACAAGAATGTCTCCAATATCTTGCTCATGATTCCAAGATAATCATAGTATCTGTGCCCATGGTCATTTTCTTTTCTTTTTGAAGAATGTGCAGTTTAGAAGTGATTATGAAGAACTGTGCTATTTATACTATGATCATGTATTTTGCACTTTATTGTAGTTTGTATTTTTTGCAGTTTCCTCTGCCTTTTATCACCAGCAGGTCAGGCAACTGGCCCTTATCTCTCTGCCCAGGATGCAATGGTCACTTCCAAGCTAGATTACTGTAACTCACTCTATGCAGGCTTACTCTTGAACCTGACCTGGAAACTCCAGCTGGTGCAAAATGTGGCAGCTTTCCTGCTGACTTCAATGCCTATGCAGGCACGGATTCAGCTAGTGCTCTTCCAATTGCACTGTCTACCAATTGAGTACCAAACCCATTTCAAGGTGTTGGTACTAACCTTTAAAGCCTGAGCATCCTGGGATTCACATATCAAAGGGACTGCCTCTCTCCATATACCCACCAGAGAGCCTTGCACTCCATTGATCAACATCTACTGGTTATCCCTAGCCCAGGGGTGGGCAAACTGTGGCTCGGGAGCTGCATGCGGCTCTTTCACATATATTATGTGGCTCCTGGCAGGGCGGCTGGGGAAGCTAAATATCATTAGCAAACAAATATCATTGGACAAATTAATATCATTATCAATATCTGCTTTTACCCCCTTTGTTATTATTTTTGGCAGTCTCATTTAATGTTAATAAAAAGCAAATTTGCTTATTTTCTAATAAAAGCAGGTAATATTTGTTCATGTCTTGTGGCTCTCAAACATCTGATGTTTATTCTATGCAGCTCTTACATCAAGCAAGTTTGGCCACCCCTGTTCTAGGTGGCTCTTATGCTGAGCAAGTTTGCCCACCCCTGCTCTAGCCCAAAGGATGTCCACTTAGCCTCAACCAAGGCCAGGGCTTTCTTTGTCCTGGCCCCTACCTGGTGGAATATGCTCCCAATCAAGATCAGGGCCTTGTGGGACTGCAGGGCCTGTAAAATGGAGCAGTTCTGCCAGGCTTTCAGTTGAGGCAGTGGACACCCAATTAGTTGGTTTCCCTGCGTAGAAGTTGCCCTGACTATTTGCCCTATGTGGAGTCTGGGTATTGTATGAGCAATACTGGTTGACTCCAGTTACCATCAGTCCAGCTTATAGGAGGTCTGAATTGTAATATTTAATTTGTTATCTTTCAGTTGTTTAATGTTTTAGTTGTTTTAAGAATTAATTATATTATCTGGTTTTAATTGTTCATGCACTTGTTGTTACCCACCCTGAGCCTGTTCAAAAGAGCGGAGTATAAATTTAACAAATGAATGAATGAATGATGTCCTCGGCCACATGTCTTTACATTGATCTAATAAAAATGTCTCCTAATTTAAAATTAGAGAACTGAATAGTAAGGACTAAGGGAAATGCTTTTGCCTGCACATGCTGGTGTCCAGGCAGGGCAGATCCATTAATTTCCAATATGAAACTGCTGTGGGTATTGGCTAATTTTCATAGGACTGGGGCCCTAAGGACCACCGTGCTCCTTCCATGAACACATTGAGCAGGCAAGTTTCAGAAATAGTTTATGGTATCGGGGGGGGGGGGGCAGTGTGCTAGTCTTACCACCCCAAAGAGAAAGAAATCCCACTGCGTATACACAAACCTTTTGAATAGTGCAAAGCAGCTTCCTGGATCCTAGCCTTAGTAGCTAAACAAACTGGAGGGCTCATTGAATCTTTAGCTGTTACAGGTGCTGAGCACCTGTAAAAATAAGGCCCTTTCCCCCTTGCAGCCTAGATGAGCAGCTAACATTGAACTCCCTAATTTTGCTTCCTTTTTTAGTGATGAGGAGCTCATTTTGTAGCTGTTGCATTTTGGTTTTCCCCGTTGTTGGTTTAAGTGTAAAGAAGGAAAAAACAGTACAGGCCCATCAGGATATCATAAAGAGAAAATGATGTAAAGCCTAAACTCAAATATCTGTTACTCACATAATTGTCAGTTGCATAAACCAAACCCTAATGGGGTGGAACAAACTTTAACTGTTCAACATGTAGATAGCTGTTGTTCTGGTTTTCAGCCTTCCTAATGTGTTTTCCAGCCTGCTGGCTATATTTCTAACTCACATTTCTCTAATATCCATTTTTAAAACACTGAATGAGTGTAATTTCTCTATTGCTCCCGTAAATTAGTCTGTTCAGGATTTTGAATGGTGGATGAAATAATGTATGGAATTGTTTTATATAAACTCAAAATAATATGTATGCCAGTAGCTACACAGTTCAATGTACCTTGATACACAGTGTACTACACCGTTCCGTGTACCTAGATACACAAAAAAGATAACTCTTTCAGACAGTTCTTGCTGTATGATGCAATTATGTATGTATGTTTTCCTTTCAGCTATGTATAGTCTTTGCTTACAAGAGCACCCAGACAGAAATTACCAAATGTATGCATTAAACAAGGATTTTATTCATAGCTGATTGACATCAAACAAATATTGTTCTAGTACTGATTGCAAGTTGCTATTGAATATGTGGCCTACCGTGACAACCATGTTTTGTGCAATCCCATTAGGATTGCCAAGTCTTACCATTGCAATAGCGGGGGAGTCTTGGGTCCTCTCCTGGAGTCCTCATGCACACACAAAGCACCTGCGCAGCATGATGACATCGCCCGGAAGTGATGTCATCATGCTGGGCATATCACCGGGCGACGCTCTGGTAATCGCCCTATGATACCTCTATGATACCATAGAGTTTTCAGAGCGATTGCTAGAGTGTCGCCTGGCAATGTGCCCAGTGTGATGATGTCACTTCCGGGTGACATCATCACGCCAGGCATGTTGGCCTGATCTGGCCACTTTGGGGGTGGGGTTCCCCCGCCAGCCAAATCTGGACTGGCAGATTGGGGGGTGTTTTAGTGGAGGAATCCCCCCCCCGGGGGGGACTTGGCAGCTCTAAATCCCATCCTGGCTCTAAACTTGTCCATCATGGCTTCATTTATTCTAACCGGAATATAAATTATAGCAAGAGGTCTTAAACTTTATCTTCCTTCCAACACATGATGTTCAAGCAGCTAAAGGCTTGGCTGATGGTGCTCAGGTCAATGATGGGCTCGATTGGAATGATTGTTCATTCTTCAAATGTCTTGGGTGCTTGCCAGTTGCTTCACCTACACTGCAGCAAACTCCTATATTCCACTCAACCAGGCCTGTAGCCAAGATTTTGTAATTCAGGGGGTCTTTTAATAAGTCAGAGGGCACTGGCATCACAAAATTAAAATTTAAAAGCTCACTTTTGCAGCACTTGCAGTCTGCCTGCCTACATGGGGAAGCAAGCTACACCTGGGGAAGAGGCAGCAATGGGGAGTCCTCTGAGTGGCCCAGAGAGTCAAGACCTCCAGGTGACTCAGAAAGCTGGGGGCCTGGAGGCTGGATGGATGTCGAGAGGCCTTGGCAGGAAGTGGGGGGGCAGGCCCTAAAATGCCCCAATGTAGCTATAAGCCTGCTCTCAACCCTAGCTTAACCAGTCCCAATTTATTATCAAGCCTTGAACACTGTGAAAGTGTAAAAATGCCTCCATTTTTGTCAGTCTGAAGAAAACCACAAACATTTCTGCTTGATCCCTAAAGGGTGATAAATTAACCCCACATTATTCCATTGGAAGGGTGGGTGCAGAAACTTGATAAGTTAGGTGAGAAGGTGATGCAGTTTTAAATACCAGTATCCCATGCACTCATCCACTGTTTGCACTGTACAAGTAGCAATAGTCCAGGCTTTGGCCAGTAGTCATTTTGTGCTCCATTCAAAACAGAGCTGTCACAATTTCATATCCCTGTGAACTGGCTTTTCTTGAATAGTGATTGGTCAAAGGCCTGAACCTTCATTATATATGCCAGGCTGCAAAAATTGTATTTTCCATGTGTGTGGCATAACAGGTGTTATTCCTGTAAAATCAACCACTCCTAGGGTTGCCAAGTCTGGGTTGGAAAATACCTGGAGACTTTGGGGGTGGAGCCAGGAGAGGGAGGGGTTTGGGGAGGGGAGGGGCCTCAGCATGGTACAATGTCATACAGTCTTCCCTTCAAAGCAGCCATTTTCTCCAGGGGAGCTGATCTCTGCCAGCTGGGGATCAGTTGTAAAAGTGGGAGATCCCCAGGCCCCAGCTGGAGGCTGGCAACCCTAACCACTCCTTGCCCTTTTTTTGTACCTTCTGCTTTAAATTGCTGTTCATTACTTTTATTTTGTTTTACTTATAGCCGTTTTAGATTGCTTTAGTGACACTATTAATTGTATACCTTCAGAATTTTAATGTAAAGCAGAGCCTATAAATATCCTAATCTCTCTTATACATAATTCTCTGTTGGTGGTGACACACCCCTGAACATTCCACACACCACCAGCCTTTGGTCCCCTGGCCTGTCAATCAGAAGCTGTCCCTATCCACTGGCTGCGAATACTCGCATGCTATTGGCTGGGTGCTGGGTCTGCTCCTCTTCCCCACCCACTCCTTCAGCCTCTGTGTCTTGTCAGAATTTCTAGCAGATGGCTTTCTCTCGACAAAGACGCTTTTCCTGCTTCCCTCCTGTGGGGGGATTAACTGTTACCTCAGTGGCTGTTGGTAGGTGAAACAAAATGGCAGTTACCTTTGCTTATAAGATGGCTGCTGTCTGCGGTTTGTTTAAAATGTTCCCCCATAAGGTTCAATTGAGCTGTAGTTCCAGAGAGGGGCCTGCAGGGGTATCACTCACTGGGTTGAACAGGGCTTCCTCATCTGCTGGCCTACAGTTCCCAGCTGCCACAAGGCCAAAAAGTGTGGGAAAAGAGGGACGTTCCCAAGGGGCGGGGCACCATCAATATAGACTCCAGCCCGTCCAGGGATGATTGTGTTTAACCCCTGTTTTATTTATTTATTTATTATTCATATTTATATCCCGCCTTGCCAGGCAAGCTGTTGATTTATGCCCTGTTGGTTCATAGTGTGTGCTTACTCCTACAGTTGGGCCTTATTCATTTAGTGTGTGTGCGTGAGCCATAATTGCATAAATACTAAAAAAAATATTCTATTTGGACCAATAATCTGTGTTGTGCTTTGACCCCATAGTCTCCCCCGCTCTGCCAATACCAAAGGAAGGGGGTAGCCAGGGAAGCAAGGAAATGCTATACCCTTGGGTTGCCAACTTTCCAGGGATCCCCCAAAGATTGTGGATTTCATCTCCAAATAGGGAGATTTGGCCACAGGGGTCTCACTGTCCCTCTAAAAGGGGGATGGAAAGCTGAATGAGGGGGAAATTAAGGTAGGTTGATGCTTGGCTGGGAAGGAGATGGGGTTGCCAACTCCAGGTGGGGAATTCCTGGAGATTGGAGGGGTGGAGCCTGGAGAGGGTGAGGTTTGAGGAGTGGTGGGGCCTCCGACAGGTACAGTGCCATAGACTCTACCCTCCAAACCAGCTATTCCCTCTAGGGGAACCACTGCTACCAATCTCCTGGTGAGGGCAGGAGATCACGCAGCATTACAACTGCTCTTCAGGTAGCAGAGATCAGTTCCCCTGGAGAAAATGGTGAACTCTGTGTCATTATACTCTGCTGAGGTTGCCACAGCAAATTAACGCTGTGTGCCCAAGGCCTTGGCACTCTCCAAGAGCCTCTTTCTAGAGCCCGTTGTATTTATTCCCACAATGGGCCTTATTCCTAGTAAATATATAAATAAAATAAGACACCCCCCCCAATTTTTAATATTTTTGCAACAGAAAAGGAATGTTTTAATAAGCTCACAAAATTTCCCTTCAAAGAATCTGTCATGTTTCAAATACTCATTTATACACTAAGTACAAATGCATTCAAGCATTTTTCCTCTTTGATCTGCAAAGATCATATAATTCTTTAAGATTTATGAAACCTTTCCAAAGTAAACATTTAATAGGAGGATCAGAGCTAACATATATAGATTTGTATATTTTTTTGACAACTTGTCAGGCAATCTCAGTTGAAGACCTGATAAACAGATGTCTTGGTGACACCAAGGTGCTCTTTTAGATGTATTATAAAGGAGAGCATAAACATACTCTGTGTGTGTGTGTGTGAGAGAGAGAGACAGAGACAGAGACAGAGACAGAAACTACAAAATGTTTTCTATTAATATTTTGACAGGGGCCAAAGACAACATGCTCTGAAGATAATGCAAAGTGTTTTGCTGAAATATCTTCACTTATGTAAATTTATGGCTGAGTTCAGACTGGCAGTTTGGCCCGATATAGGCACGCTTTGCAAGCGGATTAAGAGAACCCATTCACACAGCCACAGCTGCCTGGCATTGCCGTGCTGCACTCACCCCATCCTGAAGCGCTTTCATCCCGCTTTAAAAAGGTACCTGATGAAACTGGTGTTAAGCTGTCTGGGTGCACGTTCATCCCACTTCCTGGAAGTGTGGACACAAATAAGCTGCATATCAAGCGGTGCTGGTAATGTGAACCCACTGATCCAGCTGCTGCAGCCATGCACCTATGTGCAGGTTGGCAAAACGGACCAAAGCTGCGCACCACTGCGGCAGCACTGCTGGTGCCGCCCCACAATGCAAACGCTCCATTCCACCTCCTCCTCAGTATGGTTCCGCATTAGTCCACGCAGTGCAACTGGAAAGCCCCACAACAACTTGGCCCGGGTCTTTTTGCCCCGCTTCCCTTGCGCTTCATTCTGCCAGTCTGTCCTCAGCCTATGTGTTTCTATGTAAAGCTGTGCTATTGTAGAAGGAACACATAGCTTTATTACAGAAATATCCAGCTAATGTCAGGTATTCAAAATTTAGGAAGAAATTTCTTATGGTCATACATTCCCATCACCACACAGAAACTCTGCAGATATTTCATTTAACAACTCCAAGTCTGCACATGATGAGGACCATAATTCTAAAACACAGCCTAGACTTACCTTGTACTGTCTTTTGCAGATTGAGAGGGGGGGGGGTGAGGTGAGGGAGGAGGCAGTCTGGCAGCCTCATGCTGCTCACAGGCTCTGAAGGGTCAGGACCCACTGCAGTCAGCCTAGGCTGCTCTGAGAGGTTGGGCTTGGATGCCCACTTTGCCTATTTAAATGCCTCACTGTGGCCAGCTTGCCCTCACTTTTCCCCAGACTGTTCAGCCACTCTTCCTGACTGCCCACTCTTCACACCTGGGCTGTTGAACATCTACTTCCCCCATCAATAACCAACACACACACCCCTTTAGCTGTAAAGTTGCAACTGACTTGTGGTGACTCTGTAAGCTTCTCAGGGCAAGAAATATTCAGATGTGGTTTCCTTGGTGGTCTCCCATCCAAGTACTAACCAAGTCAACTCTAATTAGCTTCCAAGATCTGATGAGATCTGGCTAGCCTGGGCTATCCAGGTCAACGCCATCAGTTCCTACCAAACTAACTGGAAGCGAATACTCAATAGACAGTTCCATGTACCTGGAATGGCAGCTACATCCATCCAATAGTGTATGGTTTTAGTCTTGTTTTCTCCAGAAAATTATGTACTTTTTTTAGAGCAAGCTGGAATGACACCAGTAGTTTGCAATTGGGTACTTGTGTGGATAAGATGGGGAGAGGGAGGGAGGGGGGGAGAGGGAGGGAGAGAGGGAGGGAGGGGGAGGGAAACAGCACTTCTGAGATTTCAGGGAGACCTGAACAGATGTTACTGCGAATCTAACTCTGGCAGCCTATGTATGGCTGTGTAAGTTATCTTCAGCTTACTTGCATGTTCAAATAAGTTTCCATTAGTCTATAGTGTTATCTTCTTTAAGAGAAACCAAACTTATAAGAGTGACCTGATCCCTCTACTTCTCATAGAAGATGTACATGACAAAAATAGATTGTGCAGCAAGGGGCCAATCAACCTTTAAGCTCTGCTCACCAGGAATTAAAAAAAAATACAAAGGACTGTTTAAAGAACATACATGATGGCACTCGGCTTATAGAGAGAAGTAGTGTTCCTGATATCTGGTGATGTCATGCATATTCGCTAACAGGTAACCATAATATTCATGAAGCTACTTTCCAGGACAACATTCCCTAGTGCAGTGTCTGTGTTTACAAGGAAAGAGGGTAATTGCAACTTCCCAGCAACTGAATTATGCTATTACAATGTTTGGAAACTGTGACCCCCTGTAATATTTATTTTCTGCATTTTATCCTACTGGCAGCCACTGAAGGTCATGCTGATTCTTCAGAAGACCAGTAGTAGCAATTTGAAGAAGAGGTGACATAGAGCAGCTCTCATAAGCCAGGAAACCTGGGTTTATCATATTCAAGTTTCAAACTCCATTCAGACAGCCAATTTTCTAGAAATTGAGGGGTTCCAAATTAGGTGAATGCTCTAAAGATATCTCATGCAAGAGACTGATTATAGATAGGACAATAAGATTTAACATTTACTAAAACCATTGGTCACATTATGAGAAGACAAGGCTCACTGGAAAAGACAATAACGCTAAGAAAAGTTGAAGGCAGCAGGAAAAGAGGAAGACCCAACATGAGATGGGTTGATTCAATAAAGGAAACCAGGGTCCTCAGTTTGCAGGACCTGAGCAAAGTGGTTAATGATAGCAGGTTTTGGAGGTCATTAATTCATAGGGTCATCATATGTCAGAAGTGACTTGATGGCATTTAGCACACCATTACAGTGGACAATTCTGCTTCAGTTTTTTTTTCAGTGAACGGCTATTACGATTATGATCACCTTTCTGAGTATACCCTTAGCACTGTCCTCCTAGGATCTGTTTCAGCTCATCTCTGAATACTTGCCAAGATCTTTCTTGACCAAAAGCTCAGAAATTACTATAATACTCCATTTTTCTTATCAATAACCATCACCAGTTATATCATATATTCAGTAATATATAAATTTTAGCCCTGACCTGGATGGCCCAGGCTAGCCTGTTCTTGTCAGATCTCAGAAACTAAGCAATGTCAGTCCTGGTTAGTATTTGGATGGAAGACCACCAAGGAAGTACAAGGTCACAATGCAGAGGCAGACAATGGCAGACCACCTCTGAACATTTATTGCCTTGAAAACCCTACAGGGTCACCATAACTCAGCTGTAACTTGATGGCACTTCTCACGGCCAATACTACAAAATCTGAAAAACTGAGCACTGACTCATGGACATTCATACCCTGCTGCAAATTTTGTTAGTCTTTAAGGTGCTACTGGACTCTTGCTCTTTTTTACTACTACAGACAAATATGGTTACCCATCTTGATCAATACTACAAAATGATAGTCACATACACATAGAAAATTTGCTTTCTCCATGTATGTAGGAAGAGAAAGATGATATTATACAGACTTAAACTCATTCTTGGAAGTCTCTATTTAGATGTAATTTCAGGCATGGCAAAAAAAAAAAACAATCAACCAAACCAAAGACAGATGCTAATTTTTAAAATTCATTTTTACTTGGCTGATTTGTTTTCCAATAAGTGACATATCAAAGGGGTACATAATTTTCTTTTTCTATAAGAAATTTGGTGAAAGGTTTATTTAGCATTTTTAAGTTTAGTCATTTCTAGAGCAAATCTCTAGAGCAACAAATGCAAAATGTTAATATCTTTAGCAGCTTATGGTATTGCTCAGCCTTAAGTGGTTTATTAAAATACATTTTAAGGGTTATAATTCTACTCATGACACTAATGTACTCAAGCTGATGTCATTGGAATCCAATTTGTGCCTTTATTTGATCAATACTGAATGAATATATTTTGTAGAAATGCATTGTAAGTTAGGCATGAAACATCTACTCTGAATCCTTAGTGGAAGATGCCCCCCACCTCTGCTCTGATTCTCACATACATCAGCTTCACTAAAATTTCAATATAATCTACTTACTGTTTGGACCAGATGATGTAAAACAATACATATCTATAGGTTAGATCCTACGCTTATGCACACTTCAGCAGTTATCTGCCCATCTTTTCATTATTTTAAAAACTGGAGCTTCGTTTAAGTACCTAAAGAAAGAGTTACCAATCTTTTGTGTATGTTTTTTCCCTTGTTTATACATTTCAAGACAGTTGCAATATTTCCTGATGTGCAGTAGTAGCATTAGCATTATGGGCTATTAGCATTAGCACCATTATTTAATGATAATCAGAGGCATTCATTTTGAATACCCCTCTCCCCTCAGTTCAGCATATGTTACAGTCTATCTTAGAATTCTGGTGGTCTCATCTGGACCTTACCAGACAACTGATGGCAGCAACAGGGAGCCAAACTAGATGCCAGAGATGCTGCTATTCTTTCTTCCCTATAACATCTTTTATAAATAAACCATGATGTCATCATGCTGTGTGTCTAGCTACCTCCCACCAGATTATGATGTAAGGCAAGGGTGAGAAATCCTACAGTGCAATGACATCACAGACCACAGGCATGAAGGCAGTTCCATCATCCCAATAAATTCCAAAATATTTTCAAGTCTCACAGAATATACATGAAGGTGACATATATTTGGAGCTAAAAACTAGCACAGGTAGGCTGAAATCCAATTTACCTGGACTGGGAAAAATAGCATTGATTAGACTTGGTTTGAATTTTAAAGAAGTGAACTTGATTTTTTTTTAAATCGATATTGACTGTATACTTGCTGTTGCATCCCTGTAATTTCAAGGAGTCTGATGAAGACATAGAAGAGTTCCCACTTGAAACCCTCCCCCTAAGATTTGTGTTGTAGGACGTTAATGTGGTGTTTTGCTATGTAAATATTTTGTGAATTTTTTTTTTAATTTCTGCAAATTAATGTGGGGGTTTGCGTGTGTTTTAAAATACCTTATCATTAAAATAAGAAAAAGGGGGGGAGCAAAGTGTGCTATCATTGGATGGTAGCTGTTCCCTGGGTGGCAGGGTTGATGGGTCTTTTCAGAAGTTTGGTGAGTGAGGAAAAAGGAAAATAGGGCAGTTGAGTGTGTGAAAGAGACTGAGGTGCAGGAGAATGAAGGGAAGTCTTATTTTTCCTTTATTTATTTAAGTGTATTTAAAACATTTTTAAGCTGCCTTTCAACCCATGGAAGCTATTAGCCAGAGTGGCAAGTGAGAAAAATAGTTCTCTGTGTGGAAGATACTAGCCTAAGTGGCAAATGGTGAAAATAAGTCTCTGTGATCAGGTCCATCTGATTATTGTGATGTGCAACCTGTACTCTGGACAAGAGGCTACTGACAGAGTATGGAGAAACAGTATGGTTTCCAACTGGCAAAGGTGTCAGACAAGGATGTATTTTATCTCCCAATCTCTTCGATGTATATGCAGAACATATTATAAGGAAAACTGGATTAGATTTCGATGAAGGCAAAGTATAAATTGGTGGAAGGAACATTAACAATTTGAGATATGCAGATGACTTGAAATGACTACTGATGAAGGTTAAAGCAGAAAATGCCAAAGCAGGATTTCACTTGGACTTCAAGAAAACAAAAGTAATAACGACTGGGGAATTTTACAGTTTGAAGGCTGATAATGAAGACATTGAGAAAGTTAAAGTTTTTCTATTCCTTGTCTCCATCATCAACTAAAAGGGAGATTGTAACCAAGGAAACAGGAGATGTGCAGTGCAGTGCTAAGGAGTTACTCCAGTCTAAGCCCATTAAAACATATAGGCTTAGATTGGAGTAACTCTTCTTAGGACTGCACTGTTAGACTGGGAAAGGCAGCCGTGAAGGAGCTAGAAAAGATTCTTAACTGTAAGGATGTGTTGCTGGTGACCAAGATCAAGATAATTCATACCATAATATTCCTCATTACTGTGTATGGGTGTGAAAGTTGGACAGTGAATAAAGCTGATAGGAAGAAAGTTGATTCCTTTGAAATATGTTGTTGAAGAAGAGTTTGATGGTTATCATGGACCACTAAAAAGAGAGAACAATGGGTTCTAGACCAAATCAAGCCTGAACTTTCCCTAGAAACTAAAATGACTTAAATTGAGGTTATTATACTTTGGTCATATTATGGAAAGACAGGAGTCATTGGAAAAGAGTCATTGGAAAAGACAATAATGCTAGGGAAAAGTTGGTAGCAGGAAAAGCTGAAGATCCAACATGAGATAGGTTGACTCAATAAAAGAAGCCATGGTCCACAGTTTGCAAGACCTGAGCAAGGCTGTTAATGATAGGACATTTTGGAGATTGTTAATTCATAGGGTCATTATAGGCCAGAAGAGACTTGACAGCAATTAACACAAAGAAAAAAGAAGAAACTGCACCTATCTTGCAACCAGGAAGCTGGTAGTTTTAATAAAACCATTACACTTTTGAGCCACACTAAACCATCAAGATGTTATGCTTCTAAATAAACACTATTTCTGTTCAAGTAAAAAGAGTTGTTTTATTTAGAATAAAAGATCTCCTTTTAACTCACAGCCATCTCTCCTTTTACCTCACAGCCCTGACCATTCTGTCATTCTACCAAATATAACTAAGTCATCCTGTTCTTAGTCTAAGAGGTCTAATGCAGTGGTGGCAGTGATAACATTAGGGAATTTTCAGTCAACATTTCACAACACTACACAGAGATTATAAAACAGGGGGTAAATCATTATAGGTGGTACAATACAAGTAAGTCATTATAGGTGGTACAAAACAAGTGCTCTGAGAAAGAGACAGAACATTACAATTAAACTCCTTCTTAAGTAAATGATGAAGTCTTGGGACATCTTAAATACTTCTGGTTTTGGCAAGAAAAGTAACTGGTTATCAGCTACTACTCACAGTTAAAATCTCTTCCATTGCATAATCAATGGTGTGCAACCTCTCCTAGTGATGAGCCTTTTCACCTTACAGACCTTCCCCAGACCTTACAGGCTTTATAGACGTTCTCCAGTTTGAAGCAACTACTCAGTAGCCACAATAAACCACCCAAGGTAAATACAAATCCAGGGACTAGTCCCTGCAATAATCTCTGTCTACATATTCACTAGCCCTACTATCAACAGCTCATTCCTCTATGTAAATCATCTAATGTGCTATGATGCATAAACAATACCCCTTTGTCATTTACATTTGCAAAACTGGACACACTGTAAACAAGAATCCAAGAACAAAAAAAGGGTCCCCTTCAGGTATGTTTGAAGTAAAAAGAAAATAGTAGGCCCATTGCTAAGTGAAGACTGTGAAACATTAATAGGTGTCAAAGAAAAGGTGGAACTACAATGAAACTGAGGTGGTGGACTGGAGACGTATGAGTGCCCTGATCTTCAAAAAGGGGAATAAGAAGAATCCAGGACACTACAGGCCAGTCAGATCAGGTTGGATTCTGTAATCTGTCAGCAAAAGGCATTGATGGTTGCAGATCTTTCCCTTTCCTCTAGCAGTGCTCATTCTTGGGGTCACAGGATCCATGTGGTCTAGCATTTGCTCACAGAAAGGGTGGGCTATAAATAAGAATGAATAAAAAATAAATAAATAAAATTTGGATTTGGGTTTTTTCCTAGAAATCCTGATTTTCCGCCAGCTCTATTATAACCTATGGGACCATTATAGTCCATGGGAAATCTATCTGGGGGTATCCAGGGGGTTAGGGGGGGCTGTTTTTTCAAAAATTTTTTTATTAAGTTTCCACAAAAGAAAAGAAAAAGAAAGAAACAAGAAAAAACATACAAAGATAAATACATAGTAACAGATACAGAGTCCATACTATACATATCTATATTAACATTTCTACTAGAATCTATATATCGAATAGCCAAGTGCCTCCCCTGCGTGCGGATACCTAATTCCGTGCGGGGGGGCACTTGGGGGGAGGGGTTTTTTCCTACACACGGGGGGCACTCCCCCCGTGTGCAGAAAAATCCTAAATGTTAAAAAAAAACTTTTGGGGGGATATTTAAATCCCCTCAAAAGTAAAAGCATTCTCTACGCAGGTGCAGAGAACGCTTTGGCTGGGGGGAGGGCTCGGTGGGCGGTGGGCCTCGCCGCCACTGTTTTCGGGGAGGGAGGGGGGAGGAGGCTCGGCACACAGCCGCCACCACCGATTTCCAGGGAGGGAGGGGGAAGGGAGGAAGGAGAGGAGGCTCGGCATGCAGCCGCTGCTGCTGCCAATTTTTGGGGAGGGAGGGGGAGGGAGAAGGGAGGGAGGAGGCTTGGCACGTGGCTGCCACCGATTTTTGGGGAGGGAGGAGAGGAGGCTTGGTGTGCAGCTGCTGCCGCCAATTTTTGGGAAGGAAGGGAGGGGGGAGGAGGCTCGGCACACAGCCACCGCTGTTTTCAGGGAGGGAGGAGGGAGGGAGGAGAGAGAGGCTCACCTGCCCCCTGCAAGTATCCTACTGCTGGGAGCCCATGGGGGAGGGCGAGCAGCGGGCCCAGCAAGATGAAGCAAATGCCCCCTCCCGCAAGTTTCTTGCGGGCCTCCCCTTGTCAATATCTAATTCACCAAACTAGCTTATCTCAGTTTTATAGGAGCATACAGTTAAAGTTAGTTCATTTTTAAAAATGTTCTTCCAACCATTTATAAAACCTTAACCACTTATTTTCAGAAATTTCCTCTCTTTTATCTGCTAATTTCAATGTTAAATTGTCCATTTCTGCAGTCTCCAATAGTTTATATATTATTTCCTCCTTAGAGGGAATTTCTTCTCCTTTCCAATACTTTGCATAAAGAATTCTAGTAGCAGTTATTACATGGATAATCAGATATTTATCTAATTTGTTAAAAGTTTCTGGAATCATATATAACAAAAAAAATTCTGGCACAAATGGTATAGTCAAATGCAACATATTTTGCAATATTTCATGAATCCAGGTCCAATATTTTTTACACTTTTACACGTCCACCACATATGAAAAAAGGAACCAACAGGTTGTTTACACTTCCAACATTCATTCGACATATTTGGATACCACTTTGCTAAGTTCTTGGGTGACATATACCACCCATAAAACATCTTATAAATATTCTCTTTAAATACCATACATTTTGTAAATTTTATATTTGTTTTCCATACTCTCAACCATTGCTCTAGTTGAATATTATGTCCTATATTTTGTGCCCATTTAATCATAGCAGTTTTTACCATTTCGTCCTGCATTCTCATTTCTAATAATAGTGTATAAAATGCTTTTATGTATTTAACATCATTTGTCAACAATATTTTATCTAGCCCATTTGATTTCTCAGCAAAACCAACTGGTTTATCTTTTACCTATTTAGAATCAAGTTGTACTCTTTCCCACCAGTTTAGATTAATGCCTTGTTCTCATAGTGTATCTTGCGATTTCAGAGAGTTATCTTTTTGTAAAAGTTCTTCATATCTCCAAAGTTGTTCTTTAGTAAAAACTGTGGGATATATGAATGCTTCCAACAGTGAAATCCATTTGGGAATTTTTGTGTAAAATGTGTTCTTAGTCTCTTCCCATACTTTTAGAAGAGATGCCCTTAACGTGTTGTTTAAAATATTTTTGTTTTTTGAGGCAGAGGCATTAAAATTTCAGCATAGCTTCTGGTGCCTCTCCTCAAAAGACCCCCCCCCCCAGTTTTAAAAAGATTGGACCAGGGGCGTCCAATTCTACAGGCCCCAAAGAAGGTGCCCCCATCCTCTATTGTTTCCAATGGTAGGGGAAACAGCAAAAAATCTCCAAACAAAACAAAAACCAAGAACTGATGGCAAACCAGAGAGTTTCTTCAGTAGAAACTGATGGTAGGGTGGGATTTGGTGTCTCTACCTAAAAAAAAATAGCCCACCATACCTCAAATAGATTCTCCATTATAGCCTATGGGGATCATTGACTATAATGGGCCCTATAGGCTATAATGGCACCAAAGGCATGTAAATGCATTAAATGCATTTAAATGCATTCATGAAGCTGCAGCTTCACCTGGAACAGTGTTTAAAGAGAGTGCATGCTCTTTAAAATCTGTTTAACTGCAGCTATCCTGTTTTCCTGGATAATCCCATTTTTGGGGGGATTATCCAGGATTCACTATGCTTGATAGCTGAAAATACATCCCCTTTTGTCTCCAGCTGAAAGAATAGCCAATGACTACCAATAAGGTATTTTCTGGCTATTTTTTTCAGCTTGGATAGAGCCAAATGCACACCCCTAGTAAGAAATAGTTTACTGGAAAATATGAAAAACAACATAAAAGATATCTAGTTTTGTATTCTTCTTGACAGCCACAGATGCCCAGAAAACATAGGCGGACTTGTTTTCAATTGCTTTTTAAATAGAAGATTAATTTCATAATCAGCGGGATATTGGATGACAAAAAATTATTGATTGGGGCAGCCAAACCACAACCATAATAACATTCTTATACTAATTCCTATTTTCTTTCAGGCTCCTACATTCTCTAAAACCTCTATATTTTGGAAAACCATTTAAAGCTTGCAAATCCTGATATAGAAATAATTTCTTCATATTGAATGGAAAGAGAAAAGAAACCAATGTGCACAGTTGTATATATGGAATTGGATGTATTATTTATATAAATCATTCATCCCTTACTACTCTTAACTCTCCCTCTTCATGCATCCCCTTTTTTGGTAGTTCTACTGCTCCCAGCCATAATTTAGATTTTAAGCTCCTGTCTGTTAAGATGATATAACTTGATGGTGGTGTATAAATAATAATAGTAGTACAAAAAATTACACAGATTTTTCTGGAAAGCTCCATGGGAATGATGCACAACATTGTTTGCTAAGTACTGAACTGGGGCAATATATTTTCCATCGAAGTCAATGGCAAAACATACAGCAATTTCAATGGAACTTGACTGGACACAGTGTACATGATCCACTGTTCTGCAGACTGTGTAGCAGTGTGTGAAGACATAGTTATGGAGCTCTATACAGCACTGTTTCTCACTCCTCCCATGTATGCACACATGTACAAATGCAAGCTGTACACTTAGCCAGTATGGGGACTCGGGACAACTTTTACCCCATCCAGCCCTTACAGTATGTTTAGTAAAATAGAATCAACCTGAAAACTTGACCAGCTTGTATCTATATGAGGAGGAGAGCTGCTTAAGAAGGCATGCAAAGACTTCCCTAACTTCTGATACCTGAAGCACAACAAGAAGGGGAGAGGAACAGTTCCTTTGTGCATGGGAATTACACTTGTAGGGGACCAGCTTGAATCATTCAAGTAAGATCTGACCTGACCAATAATTGCTGCAGGCTAACAGTACTAGTGTATTTTCCAGAACCATACTTTTTGATTAACTGTGCACTATCCATGCAAAATCTGTCTAGAAATCATTATTGGTTGTTGCTCTAAGTTTGCCAGTTAACACTTTTTGAAACAATCATCCTGAGCACACATTGTGAGGAATGAAGAATTGCAGAAGAAGGGAAATCCTATTTTCCCTCCCCCCACTGATTTCTGCTCTGACTTCCTTTGCAGGCTTCTGCTTCAAATCTCTCCCACTGTTGGCTCCACTCCCACCAGGTCTGGCTTTTCCTCCGACTAGCTCCTGCTCCAATATCCCCCCGTTAGTTCTAGAGATCCCTAATTCCAGCTGCTCTGTCACCAACTCTGGATTTTGCCTAAACCAGCATTTCCCATGAGCAGGGAACCATGGGTCTAATCTCTAATCTCACTAATCTCTAAACTGATTACCTAGAGAAAAAAAATGAGATGGATGGTTTAATATTCTGAGGAGTTGCCTTGGCAACAACAACAAAAGGTGCAATAGCCTTGTTATATTCAGGACACTATTATTAGTGGCCTTGGCAACTTTGGGGGGAAATTGTAAAATACTGGGGCATAAGTGTGAATTTTTCTGCATACAAGTGGATTTCCCTTGTTACCTTTTCTGCCCTTTGTACCTGGCCCTGTTGGCTTGCTTTCACTTTTCACATGGAGCCAGGATGTCACTATTATATATTGTGATTTGATTTTTCTGAAGAGTGGAGCCATGAAGCTCAGACTTGAGACAAAAATGAAAGTATGTTATGTTCTGAGCACAGATTATGCTAAATTTTTCTGAACAGCACTTAGTTAAAGGTGACATTCTGGTATGCTATATAGCCCTCTGAGGAAACTTATACCTCCCTGAAAGTAGGGCTGCCAAGTCCCCCGGTAGGGCGGGGGAAACACCAATTTTTAATACTTACCCCCGCTTTTTCAAAATTGGCCACCGGGGGACAAAATGGCTGCCAGCAGGAACGCAGGGGAACGTCAGAGCCTGCCCTGCCCTGCCTTAAAAGGGAAATGTCTGCAGAGAGCCTGCCCTGCAGTAAAAAGCCTCACCAGACATTTCCCCTTTAAGAACAGAGTCAGCAAGAGAGCTCCGCCCAGAGATTAAGGAGGGACTGAAGGGGCTGCTTTTGCATGTGGCTGGGGTAAGGTTGCAAGGTTGCTGTGGTAAGTTTCTCTTACAGCTCTTTTCCTTCTCTCTCTCTCCCTCTTTCTTTCTTTTTTCTGTCTGTCTGTCTCTCTCTCTCTCTCTCTCTCTGTCCCCATCCAGCAGAGGTCTATCAGTGGCTATTATTAGCCACAAGATCTAAATGGAAGTAAGTGCCTCTGCCAGTTTTTTTCCTTCTCTCTCTCTCCTTCTTTCTTTTTTCTGTCTGTCTGTCTGTCTGTCTCTCTCTCTCTCTCTGTCCCCATGCAGCAGAGGTCTATCAGTGGCTATTATTAGCCACAAGGTCTAAATGGAACCCTTTGTCTGGGGCAATGATGCTCTGCATTCTTGGTGCTTGGGGGGCAACAGTGGGAGGGCTTCTGGAGTTCTGGCCCCGCTGCTGGACCTCCTGAGGGCACCTGGTATTTTTGGCCACTGTTGTGACACAGAGTGTTGTACTGGATGGGCTGTACTGGATGGGCTGATCCACTATGGCTTCTCTCCTGTTCTTATGATATGAAAATCATATTTAGCACTTGTGTAGCACTTAGTGCTTCATATTCTGCCGAGATGAGGAAGGATTCAGTAGGGCCGTTGCTCAGTGATAGAGCATCTGCTTGACATGCAGGAGGTATCAGCCTCTTCAGCTAAAAAAGGATCAGGTAATAGGTGACATTAAAGATCTCAGCCTGAGACCCTGGAGAGCCACTACCAGTCTGAGTAGTCAATACTGACCTTGATGGACCAATGGCCTGATTCAGTATTAGGAAACTTCATGAGTTCATGTGTCAGCATGTGGAAGCAACATCACAGGATGTGACATCACAAAATGATGTCACTTCCTTTCTCCTGGCTCCACCCCAAAGTCTCCTGGCTCCACCCCCAAAGTCCCCAGATATTTCCCAAGTTGGACTTGGCAGCCCTACCTGAAAGTCAAGTGCACAATCTTTTGTATGAAGGAACATCTACATCAAACTTGATCTCCATATATAATGAAACTAGATTAAGAACATGACTTTAAGACTAATTGGGGCGCAGTTTTAATGCAGAGGGATTTTCTTAGAAGTTGTTCCTCACATGTGAAATGTGAGTTAAATCAAGCCATGGACTACATTTTGCCATGTCAGAAACAGCATGTTTGAATCAACCCTAAGTCACAATTTGTAGATTGTTAATGACAGTAATTGAATAAATTGCATAGTGAAGTGAACTCCCTTGAGTCTCTAACACTTACTGAGAATTATTGCTTTTTGGTTTACCATTGGTTACAGATAATAACGGGTGCACTGAGATCAGAGTATAACTAACACAGAGAGGTTTTCTTTCCACTATGGCATACAAAATCATTTTCTATTAAAATTATCTTAGTGTATTATTTTTTAAAATACTGTAATTTTTTGCAAACTTAGTTTCCAACTGACTATCATCCAAGCACTGCTGAATGATACTATTTCCTCTGACCTGAAAATACCTTTTAAAATATTAGTTGCAAAACTGTATTTCATCTGAGAAGAAAGTTGGCCGTGTTAAATGACATCTCTTTACATTTAACTGATGCCTTTTTACAAATTCCAAAACAAAAATATATGCTAACGCTAGTGTTCTTTAATAGGGATGGCCATGAAACACATTTTTGCAGTTCGGTTCATGGCTGAATCAAGAACCAAACCATAAGCCCATAAGAACTGGGAGGTTGGTTCACAAACCAACCTGGTTTGTATTGGTGAGCAAGGGTTCTAAACAGCTGAGAAGCAGGACTGATGATCAGCTGTTTGGTTTAAATGGCTCTTAATAGGGTGTACACATAAATAAAACAAAATTAAATTAAAAGAGACAGTCCAAGTATCAGACATTTAAAACTAGGTTCATAAAGAACTAATTGCAGTGCATATCAAGCTGATGGATAAAACCTTTGACCTAAAGACCATATGCGTTTCGGCCCCTATGGGCCTTCCTCAGCGGTCAATATTCCTTATTATAAAGTGACACACATCCAAAAATGCATACAGAATTTTGTATATACATATGTGAATATTTATAAGACCAGGTGTTGCTGTCTGAAATTGTAGGGAAAAAAGGGGGGGAAGGGGAAAAAAAGCCAGATTACTTTTGTATAAACAATAAATGTATGTAATAATAGGTTGGTAATAAATTTATTCTGGGATTCCCTTGAATGCTATATATTTGCTACAAGTCAAATAAGCCTGTGGTAGTTGTGCAAATTCTCCAAATTGGTCTAAATAAAAATAAAATAATCATAATTACTAGAGTTGAAAGTTAATATGATACAGAATTAATTTAGCCTAGAAGTAATTTCCAAAAGATATTTAAGTAGGCAACAGACCTGGTATCAAATGTCCCATTCGTCAGTGATGTGTGTCACTTCCATCAAGTGAAATAGTCAAGTCACAAACTGCTGAGACTACAATCCTATATAGTGGACCCAGGGATGATGCAATCACCTCCATGTATTGCACCATGCTCTTAGCCAAGGAAGGGATTACAAATTTGGGAGGGGCAGATGAACAGGTGAACATTTTTTCAAAGGCAGCAGGTCCAATCCAGCAGAAAACAGGTTTCCAAACAGCTGAGTGACAGGGACCACTGCTCAGCTATATGGCTTAAATGCATGGTTCCTTCTCGTCTGCCCATATGTGGAGTTGGTCTAGGAGTAGTTGTATTTTATTGGCACCATTGATTGGAACTTGATGCTATTATTTACTGAGGTTATATTGGATTTTAATGACTGCTGACATGTTTGATTATTATATAGTATTATTTTATTTATTGTTGTAACCCTCCCTGAGCCTTGCTGTATAGGGGAGGGAGGGCTAGAAATAAATGAATAAAGAGGGAGCAGAAAGCATGGTTTAAAGCTGAAAACAGGATTTTCATGGGCCAGCCAGCTGCCACCTCCTCCTCCTTGGAGGAACTGGAAGAGTTGGGCCCCACGCTGGTGGAATAGCTACATGAGCAGTTGGGTTGAGAAGCAGACCCAACGGGGGAAGAATCGGGAAGCAAAAACACTTCCCAATCATGGCCAAGCTGCTCATTCTGGCAGGAGAAGAAAGAGACAACACAGAGGCTAGGGCCTCAGTCACCACCGATTTTTCCTAAATCAGCAGGGTGTGGAAGGAGGAGAGAGCACTTGACAGCTCTAGAAAGAAGACAAAGCACCTGCCTGATCACTTAGCAGTGATCAGGGTTAATTCCTGGAGCTGAGTTTTTACAGGATCAGGATTGACTGGCTGATAGGGAAGAAGTAAAGACCTGCACCTAGAGGATGATGACTGCAGCAGTAAGAAATGACACCTGGGCCTTGAGGCATGAGTCAGCAAAAGGAGGCAGATAAAAGAAACATGCCAAGTCGCTTTGCATGCCACACCCCTCTGTGAACTGTCCTGCTTAGTGATGCTCTACCCTGATTTGCTGCCTTGTACTCTGTCTTTGTTAACCTTGCTTGCTCCTATAGCTTGAAACCCAGATCTTGTATCCTGCACTGATTCTTACACCCTGGACCCTCCTTCCCCTGAACCCTGGACTGGACCTTTGGATCTCTGACTCTGGACTGTTTTGTAGGCCTTTCTCCTGGATCTTGCTTTACTTGTTGTCATTGTAGTTGTGTATCCTGGAAACCCCGGGTAGAGTAACAGCACCAGGCTTTGCCCTGAACGTGACAAGGGTTTTCACAGGAAGCAGGGATTAAATGGCTCTGAGCTATTTAAATCAAACAACTGAGCTCAGCTGTTTTTCTTCATGAACTGCTACGGACCATCATGAGCTGCACCAAAATTCATGGAAGTTCATAGTGGTTCTTCAGTTTGTGAACACTGCTTTGCAAACCATGAACCAGCCAAAATTCATGACAAACTTCAGTCCATCAGCCACTTCATGCCCATCCCTATTCTTTAACAGTTAAATAGATGGCTTTAATTTGGTGCTGGTCTCAATAGGTTATTTCACTTAATACGTGCAAACTGCAAGATAAGGAATGAGTTTGGAATTCCCCATTGTTGACCTAAGCAAGATTCAGAGTTGGTGAGAAGGCAGCAGGAGGTAGGGATGTCTTGAACTAGCAGGAGGATATTAGAGCAGGAGCTAGTGGGAGGGAAAGCCAGATCTAGCAGAAGTTAGAGCCAGTGTGGTGTAGTGGTTAAGAGCAGCAGACACCATGTATGCACAATTCAAACAAACCTACAAAACACTGACAAAAATAAATAAATACAAAAAAATTAAAATAGGAAACATCCGCTCATCTGTATTTTAAAAAAATGTCATAACATCGATCCCTAACTTAACAGGAGATGAGTCCAGTAAACTGTTTCAGTTCAGATGTAATAACGAAGACCATAGCCGTAAGCAAACAGTAAAATGTATTAGCGCTCAACAAGAGAAGAATGGAATAAAATAGTTTAGAACCAGTTGTGTTTGTATGGCTATTAGTCATTTTATTTAAATTCAGTGATATGTTGAAACATAGGACAACATCTACAGAACTCTTTTGAACATGACACTTTTGCTCACGTAAGTAGGGTTTTCTGGTTACTACTGACATTTGCTTTCTGCTACCACCCCATGGGCCACATCCCATGGGGTCTACAGGCTTCCCATCCCTTGGGACCAGCTTTAGGGGACATGCAGGGGCACATCAGGAAGGAAGAGGCAGGAAAGCACTGATCTGTGAACAGAGCTCTATTTATGGCTTTTAGGATCTAAAATAAAACAGAAGTCCAGTGGCATCTTAAAGACTCACAACATTTATTGCAGCAGGACCTTTCATGAGTCAGGTTTCACTTGAAAAGGATGTGGACATAATGGAGTGGGTGCAGAGGAGGACAAGGATGATTGGGGGCCTGGAGATTAAGTCCTCTGAGGAGAGACTGAGGGACTTGGGAATGTTAAGTCTGGAGAAGAGGAGGTTGAGGGGGGACATGATTGCTCTCTTGAAGTATTGGAAGGGCTGTCACTTAGAGGAGGACAGGGAGCTCTTCCTATTGGCAGCAGAGGATAGGACTTACAATAATGGGTTTTAATTACGGGCGGGAAGGTATCACCTGGATATTAGGAAAAACTTTTTAAGAGTAAGAGTTGTGCAACAATGGAATCAGCTGCCTGGGAAGGTGGTGAGCTCCCATCACAGGCAGTCTTTAAGCAGCGTCTGGACAAACACTTGTCAGGGATGCTCTAGGCTGATCTTGTACTGAGTAGGGGATTGAAATAGATGGCTTGTATGGCCCCTTCCAGCTCTGTGATTTTATTATTTTAAATGTTTTTAGCCATTGGAGTGCTACTGGACTTCTGTTTTGTTTTCCTACTAGCGCAGCTATCCTTCTAGAATTCTTAGGATCCACCCCAATGTACTTGAGATCTGTTGTGGTTCATATGAGGAAATAGGGAAGTTGGTATACCCCAGAGATATGACATTATTCATAAATAATAATTTAACATTGAAAATTATGCATTGGTACAAAATGTTCTACCAAGTGGCATGATGTATTTCATGCATAAAGATGTAATGACATACTAGTAATATGACACACAAACCTAGTCTTAATATGACACACAAACCAGAAAACCCAGAAGTAATGGGGGTACATGTTGGTCATTATCATTGTGCGCATGTGTACAGCTGTTCTAGGGAAGGGAAACAACTGATTACGCTCATGGACTCCATTAACTTTGGTCAACAGTGGAACTTCCATTTCCCTTCCAAAGAATTGTGTTTTTACTACAAATACAAAGCCTCATCTTTAAAATATTAATGTTCTGTGGTGGTTTAGTTGCTTTTCAACACATACAGTAGTCACATGGGAGAATAAAGTGCAACTTCATGAGTAATGTGTGGTTAAATGGTTTATTACCATCAGGTTCATACAATGAAAGTGCATTCCTTTGGTCACATATTTTGATCTAAGTAGCTTTCCCTTAGATCATCATGAAATATTGCATTTAGAGCAACAATCCCCAGTTGTTGGCTCTAGGATAGTCTCTTCATGATATCAGAGATACACATCATAAAGTGGTCTAGTGAATGTTGCCTAAGACCCCACATGAACACATGAAGCTGCTTTATACTGAATCAGACCATTGGTCTATCAAGGTCAGTATTGTCTACTCAGACTGGCAGTGGCTCACCAGGGTCTTAGGAAGAGGTCTTTCCCATCACCCACTGCCTAGTCTTTTTTAACTGGAGATGCCAGGGATTGAACCCAGGGTCTTCCAGATGCCAAGCAGATGATGTATCACTGAGTTATGGCACTCAAAGACCTCCTGATCTTGAATATGACACAATTCCTTTAAAGCTTAAAAAAAGAAGAATTTTACCATTCTGACAAATTATTGAAGTTCTCCAAAGGTAGTTTCTGGATCGAATCAAGCCTGAACTCTCCCTAGAAGCTTAAATGACTAAACTGAGGCTGTTGTATTTTGGTCACATTATGAGAAGACGAGACTCACTGGAAAAGGCAATCATGCTAGAAAAAGTTGAAGGCAGCAGGAAAAGAGGAAGACCCAACAGGAGATGGACTGACTCAACCAGTGAAGCCATGGTCCTTAATTTGCAGAACCTGAGCAAGTCTGTTAAGGATAGGATATTTTGGATGACATTAATTCATAGTGTTGCTATGAGCAGCATATACCTCACAGGAAGCCAGCCATATGACTGGATGAGGGGTAGCTAGTGTGAGGACCTCACCAGTGTCAAGAACCTTGAGCAGTAATCAAAAAGTGCTGGGAAAGGAAATGAAAGTCAATCACTGAGCTGGGTACCTGTATCATAGTGAGGAACAAGTGAAGCATGGTCCTCTCTACCATACAGTGATCTCACGCATGTAAAGAGAAGCAGTAGAAATGGAACTCTTGCTCTCAAAAGGCTGGAAGAAAAGCAGTTCTATAGCAGAAGGGATCCATGACCTTCCAGAGACTCCCAATCAATGGGCTGAGGACCACTGCACTAAGGTTTGCTTACTGCATGGTCTTATAGTGATGACTTTTGAAGTGAAATATAAGCATCTTCCAGACTGCAGCCCTGATCTGGATTTTTTCTGCCCCAGGACACCTCCAACGATAGCACTATCAGGGTAATCATTCCACACTGCCTGTTTTTATCTGGAGCTTCCATGTGTGTGTGTGTGTGCGCGTGTGCACGCACGCACACACATGTGCACTTTCATTTACAAACTGTTCAATTTGGGGCAGGTTTGTTTGTATTTGTTCTTTTTTGCACTTGCGCTGCTGCACTGGAGTGATGGGGCAATTTAATGGCCCTGTTGGTCCCCATTGGTTTATGCAGTCACAGCACCCGAAGCCCACTGATGATACATACCATGCCTATATGTCTGTTCTTTTGATTGGTTAGCTGCTTGCTTTCCTGCGTTAGACTGGTTGTTTTGATTGGTGTGCTGCCCTTCCTCTCCTTTTTGAATTACATACAGTAGCTCAGGAATTCAGCATAGCTATGATTATGGCTGATTGCAGAGCTAAAGAAATATTGATTTAGAAGGTTATTATTAAGGTTCTTCAAAGCACCCTTATGCTGGTCTTGTTCTGTTCATCAATAAGGAATTTTTCTGTGTTTATGCTCCGTTCATTATTATTGTACACCAATTTTGTTTGTGTGTAGAGAAACCATATGGCAACCTCTTTTAGCCAATGGAGAATGGGGATGCAGTCTTACCCTACTGTCTGAGGCTTATTGAACTGCTAGCTTCGTTGCTGCCACCTCGGTTTGCCGGCCCACATGGGGCTCAACGGGCTGCCACCTCTCTCACTGCTGCCTTGGGTCATTTACCTGCACCACACATAGAATTTGAAAATGGCACACAGGCATGGTGTTTAAATGTGCTCTAGGGAATGTACGAAGGCTGCTTGTTTGGGGCCTTCTGATTGACCATGACAGTTCATTTAGTGCATGTGCAGTCTCATGCTGGATCGCTGGGATGCTGGCCTGTAATTTTTTTTAAAAAAAGGAATCATCAACACCCCATCTAAAATGGCGAGGTGGGTGGAGCACTGTGAAACAGAATAGGCATTTCAGACTGCCAAAAATCTATAATCAAGCCTTTTTAGAAAAGAAGAGGATTAAGGGAAAACAGGTTTCAGAAAGAAGGAGGGAAAAGAAGAAAAACTGGGACAGCAATGGAGAGCTAGTGTGGTGTTGTGATTAAGTGTGTTTGACAAGGATCTGGGAGACCCAGGTTCAAATCCCCACTTGTGCAATTGAAGCTTGCTTGGTGAAACTTGGGCCAGGCACACTCTCAGCCTAACCTGCCTCACAGAGTTGTTGTGAGGATAAAATGAAGGTGAGGAGAATGATATAAGCTGCTTTAGATCACCACTAGGGAGAAAGGCAGGGTATAAAGTGAATTAAATAAAGTAAACAACAAAGCTGTGTGGAAACAAGGAGGAAAAAAGGGAACTAAGGGAAATTAAACTGGAACATTAAGGATGTCTGGAAGATGCCACGGTCACATCACTGAGGCAATGACAGCGAGCATCTGCTGATCCTTCTTTCTTGAACATTAATGGGATAGGCATGACAAGTTGGTAAAGGTCACTTGTTTGAAACCTGGATCCACCTCACAGTGATTTAGCCAAGGTCTGTCTTACTATTGATTCTCCTGGTGTGTGGAAGGTCTCTTGCCAGGTGTCCAGGTCACTCGTATGTTTAAATACATTTTCTGGCTTACTGAATAAAGACTACTTTCAGCTGTAGAAAAGACTCCAGCAGCCCCTTGAAGACTAACAAAATTTGTGGCAGGGTATGAGTTTTCATGAGTCACTGCTCACTGCTTCAGATACCATCTTCATCTGCTTTCAGCTATGAACATTATCTATTCGAATATGATTAGACATGGCAACAACTACATGCTACTGATGTGAAGTTTAGAGTTTTTCTCCCCGTTCTATGGTAGGAAAAAAGTACTTACTTCAGACAGTCATCACAATCAATACTGCCTGTGGTCTCCTTGATAGTGCGTTCAGAAACAAAGGCTGGATATTCAGTGTCACAAGGCTCCAGGGTTTGTTTTAATCGCTGAGCTAAAACAAATAAAAAAGATCAATGGAATTTGGTAGTAACTTTACTCCCAATTTGACAGTGTGATATACAATATCAAACACCTTGCAGTAGATGAAAACATTACTCTGCTTCTGCCACCCTGTGATTTTTATCGGTAATGCATAAAATTTATTTTGTAATTAACAAAACACGTTTATAGAGGAGAATTCATTTCCTGAATGAAGCTCTTAGAGAGATACCAGTGATTTGTCCTTAAATAAACTAGTTTTAATGTTCATTTTTGTATCATAAATGGTACATAGACTCTTTTGAACTGAGTAGTAAATCTATGCATGAGAAAGGATTTTATAGCACCACAATGTCATGCAAGGCAAAAATGAGAGACACCAAGAACCCAACCTTACCTACCCCAAAGCACAACTAAAAAATGGCCAAACCTTAGTACTCTGTTCATGCTATCATAGAGATTGCCAGTCTTCAGGTGGGGCCCAGAGTGCTCTTGAAATTACAACTGATCTCCAGACTACAGAGAGCAGTTCCCCTGGAGGAAATGGCAGTGTTGGAGGGTGGACGCTATAGTATTAAAGCCCTGCTGAGCTGCTTCCCCTCCCCAAGCTTCACCCTCCCCAGGTTCCACCCCCATTCTTCAGGAATTTCTCAACCTGGAGTCTGCAACCCTACCTTGTAAGTAGGAATGGGCCTAACTCTTAAGATATATGATGTGTGTGTTTATCAGAACCAATCTATAAATATAATTTTGGAAATACTGTAAGTAATATGTTTGTGCCCTGACCTGGATGGCCCAAGCAAGCCCAATCTTGTCAGATCTTAGAAGCTAACCTGGATCAACAGTGGTTAGTTCTTGAATGGAAGACTACCAAGGAAGTCCAGGGGCACTATGTAGAGGAAGACAATGGCAAACTGCCTCTGAATGTCTCTTGCCTTAAAAACCCTATGGGGTTGCCATAAGTCGGCTGAGACTTGACAGTACTTTCTACCCCAAATATGTTTGTGGATTGTGCATAAAGCAAGTCTAGCATCATAAGCATAATCTGTCTAGATAACTTCTTTATTTCCAGAGAGTTGAGCTCCCTACCCAAACACTACACCACAAATCTTCAGGAATTTCCCAAGCCAGAATTGGGAACACTGTTCTTGCAGCACTAATGTTTCTGGTAGCAGCAATTTAAATAGCTTTGGTCGTCTTGTTCCCTTACTATATGCAGATTATCCCCAAAGCACCTAACATTGTATCATAACTATATCTAATAGTAAAGTGGATGGCTTATGCCTATCACAGAAACAGCAAAACCAGGCAATCCACAACAGATTTCCTAAAGTATGAAGAAAAATATGGATTTGTTAATTTATCAACAGGAAAATGAAAGCCAGCAAAGTGAGAAGAGCTGAATATGTTCCAAGGGCACAGAATGTTAAAAGCAGAAAAATATGGTTTTTCTTCTTTACAAAAAGGGGGAATCCCCAAGTAGGCAGAATAAGGACATAGCTCTCAGACTAGAGGCTAAGAGAGGTGTCAGCACATACTACATACTTCCCCTTTGCCTGGCCCTGAACCAGCAGTGCAGGAAGCAAATTTTCACAGGGCCTTGCAAAGCCCAGCATTTCCAACATTACAGAACCCAGTCATACGTTTTGCAACAGTTTTGGTAAATTTGTCCTATACAGAAACAGCCCTATACGGCTGAGGTGAGGGGATAAATGAAAAGCAAACACCTTACTTTCTTTCACACCGCAATGTTATGGGGCAAATTTCCTAAGGAACTGAGTTTTCAAGCCGTGGGATGTGAAAAAAGTAGTTGCTGCAACCCGGCCTTTTGAATTCCTGAGAAATTCAAAGCTACAGAGAAATCCCTATAATCCCCAGTCTATTCTTATATGGACATTTTTCTATCACAAACTGCCGTACAGTGAAATCTTTCCGACCCCAGTGTTACACGGTCAGACCACTATAGTGCAGGATATCCATCTTTAGGTTTAAAAAAGTCAGGTTGTTGTTTCCCTGCTGAAGAAAGAAATTCTTTGAGCTAGGGTTATCAACTCTGGTTTGAGAAATACCTGGATATTTGTGGGCAGAGCTGGGGGGGGGGGGGGGGGCTCAGTGTGTAGGTTCCATAGGTCTACCCTCTGAACAGTTAGATTCAAGTCCAGTAGAACCTTAGAGACCTTTGTTAGATAGCTTTGACTCTTGAAAGCTTATACCATGAAAATCTTGATGGTCTCTAAGGTGCTACTGGACTTGAATCTAACTGTTCTACTGCAGACCAACCTGGCTACCCTCTGAAATTACCCTCTGAAGTTGCTATTTCCTCCATGAGAACTGATTTCTCTGTAGGGTTGCCATTCCTCCAGTGGGACCAATTTTGGGGGCCCCAATACACTGCAGCCCAGCTGGCCAACAGAGGAAGCCTCACCCCGAGAAGCCTCCACCCAGCACTGGAAGCACTGGTACAATGACATCACCTGGGAGTGACGTCATCATGTTTCTGACATTGGGGTGATGCTGTAGGTTTTGGGCAAAACTCTATGGTTCTGAGGCCCAAAAAACCATAGAGTTTTGCCCAAAACCTAGAACATCACTCCCAATGTCGGAAACCCAATGATGTCACTTCTGGGTGACATCATTGCAGTGTGCACATTTTGCATGTGTGCTGGAAGAAATCCAAGAAGGATCAGGAGTCCCCCCACCAGCAACCAGGTAGGACCTGGCAACCCTATTTCTCTAGTCTGGACATCAGTATTAATTTTGGGAGAACTCCAGACTTCCCTTGGAGGATGGCAACTCTGCTTTGAGCCTTGAAGCAAGAAAATTCAGTCTCAAAATAGAAATGGCCCAAGACAGTGGAAGGGTAGAGCCATCTCAAAATATTTTGTTGTGGGTCTCCGTTTGTTTAATTATGTTTGCAGGAATGCCCTTAATTTGCCTTCACATGACATACTAATCGATAACAAAATCTATTTAGATTATGAAAATATCAAAAGTATATATTGAATGTGTGCTTTTTTTCATCTTCATGGGCCCCTGACAATTGGTGTGAGCAAACATCTCCCCCTTCCATTCTGATGAGTTCTGTTTTATCAGGTAGATACTTACTAGGAATGGCTAATCAGAGAGCACCTTGATGCTGTCACATTGTTGAAACAAGCAGAGGCCCAAGCAGTGCCTAGATGAGAGACTTCTAGAGTCTCCATCCAAACTAATTTTGAAGACTATCAAGATTCCATAAACAAAGAAAGAACAGATTTATTGCTCCTCAGAATTTTAGGTGTGATTGGTCTTTTTTTTTTTTTAAAGACACGATATTCAGTCTACGCTGAGTGCTGTTTTCAGTAAAAACAATTTCAATCTCAATACAGTACATGGAGAAGAAGAGGTCTCACCATTTGGCTTTCTGAATTGACTCTCTTTAGTGCCTACTGACCAACTCCCCTATGACTGCCAGCTCAACCAGTTCCAATCTATAAACACATGCTGCATTAAAATGATACCTTTTTAGTTATCAGGATGAGGGGGTACTTTCTAGCATCTTAGTAATTAAAGAAGTAGAGCAGGTGAAGTGTATGATTACATGCTCTGCTTCCAGCTGTAATGTGAATGAATACCCCTTAGATGCAGTATCTTTATCTAGTTAGGTAACGGCAAACCTTTGTCCTTAAGGAAGGAAGGTTGTGAGTTAATAATACAGTTACATCTGTAACATGCATTTATTTCTATTTGCTTTAAGGAAAAGAGCCACTGACCAAAAAAAATTTCCACTGGACATTGTGAGACAGTATAAACTAAGAGATTTGTAAGAGGTCACCTAAGGACAGTGCATGCACATTGGCTGCAATCCAAGGACATAGGAGCAGAACTGGGGGCTATATCCAGCAGAGTCTGATGCATTTTCCCTTCCCCTTCTCCTATCAGATTGTTAGCACAGGAAATTATGAAATATTAGAAATGTCCAGGTGGCAGAGAGATGGACAGGGAAATTCAATGCATATCAATGTGCTCTGAGTACTCTGTCAGTAGGAACTGCTCAGTGTCAAGGATAAGGAAAAGTTGTAAAAGTTTTTGTGCTTGTTGCAACACCACTGTAATTGAGTCTTTTGCCCTTAATAGTGAATGTTAGTCATTCATTTATATGTGAAAAAGGGGTACATGTGAAGAGCGCTTAATGCTGCCTCATGGGTCAAGTTTTGCCCTTCTCAATTGTACTCATATTACATATTAAAATTGAACATTTTCCAATTAGTATTAAAATACAAATATAAAATCATCATTAAAATTGTACATCTAAAAATAAGATTGAAAGACCTTACAATCCAGGAACAAATAAAATATGACAAATAACAACTGACCCAGAGTGCAGCATTCATGGGTCAGACATACTATGGTCAGGATGGACATTTATAGACAGCTATCTCCCTCTCTCCGGAGTCTTTCAGTGTATTTTACCAGTTTAAGAAACTGCAAGTACAGAAAGGCCTTTACCAGGTACACCTAGATATTTTACCGCTCACAGTCTTGGAAGGCCATTTTACTGGGAAACCAGATAGGAAGAGAGTCTGCTCCTGCAATCCAAAGTCTATTGAGGATCTATTTCAATGTATAAGACATGAGGGTGAATGTAATAGATTTTTGCAGACCATAATATCCTGTTTCCATGGAAGGTCAGATCAGGAGAAATTAGTTATATTACTGACATATAGACAAATTCATCTATAAAAAGATAGTGATTTTGAACAGCAATTAAAATGTTAAAGAAGCATTAGAAAGTAAGTAAACAAATAATTAATATTCGTTAATCAACATTTTTTCAACAGTTGGATAATATAACCAGAAGAAAAAATGCTGCTGTACAGTATTCCAGTAGCTTCATCTTTAATGTTGTTTTTCACTGAACATTTTGTTTTTTGCATAGTAATTTCACTGCAGTTTTAAAAACAAGGGCTGGTATAAGATAATTAAATGTGGATGTACTCAAATTGTTTCCCCTTTAGTAGCCTCCATCATCTTACCACTCTCAAACCACACATTTCAGGCCAATGCTTATCATAAGCACAGTGATTTGTCCCTCTGGTTTCCTTTTTCAGAGTAGAAAACTAGAAATGACTGCAGACAGGAGGTTCCATGCACTTTTTGGAATGTGGCTTCATGTTCACAAAAGCATAGAACTCATTTGTTAATGGCGTCATGCTTACCCTTTGCTGTTAGATCTGAGTGCCACCAATTGCATAGATTAAATTCCAGCAGAAACCTAAACCACAAGAGATCAAATAGATCACGTGATTACATCTGACATTTTTATATCACCAGCTGTCAGTTATGTGATTTCTTTCACCCTATTCAAAATAAAGACAAATATTAAACACAGCCCAAGAGAAGCTATTGTTTTCTATTGATGTCAGTTTCCCCCATCAACTGCATCTTGCATTGCAATACCCAGTTTTGCTGCAGTTAGAATTATATGGTTAGTAGTACCCAGGGTCGGCCCCAGGTTTATTTGAACACTAGGTGAGGATACCTTCTGGTGCCCCCCCCCCCCCCAATTTTCAAACATAAATGCATTTTAGGAAAAATGCAAAGTTGGGAGCAACTTGAAGGCACTTCACACACACAAACACACACACACACTTAATGCAAATGCAGCACATGTGGTCTTCTCCCTTGCCAGCCCCCTGTAACGAAATCCTGCTGCTAGTTGCCTTCTTGTTTTGTTTTTTAACTTTATATTGGTTTCCTTGTCTACATGATGACACCCCCCAACTGCCTGTCACAGTCCACTTTCACAATTAAAACAGCCCCCCCTGTGTCATTTGAACCCCCTTCCCCGTGGAGAAGGAGCCCTCAGGGTCCCTTGAGCAGTGTCCTTCCCAGTCTCCCCACCAGCTTTAAACTCTCCTGGGACCCAAAATATAAACGGGCTGGGAAGGTTTACACCAAGCAGTGTCTCTTCCAGGGCCTGGAGAAGCAAGTCTTCCAGCCAAAGCCAGCCAGCCCACCTTCTCCATGTGCAGAATCTGTTCCTGCTTCCTCTCTGCCACTTGGTTACTGGCTAACTACCCCCCCCCCCCACACACACACACAATGTGACCTCATTGTCTTCACAATTGGCCAAACCTCCCCTAATCTCCCCTCCCCTCAAAAAAGTTCTTCTACCCTAGCTCTGCCTCTGGGGACATCAAGAGGTGGGAGAAAAGCACAAGCCAGTGATGGTGGGAAGGGTCCTGCTCTTTAGGGAACAAACCACATGGACATGAAAGAGCCTCATCGGGCCAGCCTCTCACCTGCACAGACCCCAACGCCGCTGCCCCAGTCATTCCGAAGGGCATTCATGTCGAGGGGGCTGTGTGTGTGTGTATGGGGGGTTAGACTGACAGTGGTGCATCATGCCAAGTTGCCAATCAGTGCCGGCACGCAGGGTTCATGGGCGACCTCCTTTCCCTCACCCCCACTGACATCTCCCCCCAGTCGGTCCAGTCCTTGAAGGCAGCATGGGGCGGAGGCAGAGGAGGCAGGGCGGACTTGTTGGAGCGGCAGCCATGGGTCAGGCTGAGGAGAGCTGCCGCCACCACCTGTAAAGCGCACTAGGTTCTGGTGCTGTCTCGCCGAGTCTCTCTCTCTCTCTCTCTCAGTCTCTCTGCTGCCTCGTTTGCCAGCTGCGCCCCTAGGTGGCCACCTAGTTGGCCTAGTGATAGAGCCAGCCCTGATGGTATCTCATTTAATAAGTGTCTTGACATGAAAAATAGTTATGATTCTAGTGCATCGAAACCCCTCAACTATTTGATGTGTTGCCATTATTTACAGTTATCACTTTTACTTTTATATGGGAATAAGTACCATTGAATAAAGAGGGACTTAATTCTGCATAAACGTGCACAGGATTGCCGTATCAGTATATTATAATTTCCTTATAAAAGTCCAGGGGGTTAAAAATTTCCTTGCTAGACCATGGAAGTAAAAATAAAATCCTGTCTTATTTCCATAGTTGTATCAGAACTGATTATCCAGTGGCTAGTTGTAAACTTTTCCATGTTGAACTTTTCCATAAAAAGCTATATACTGCAAAATTTGTCAATTTCTAGTGATAATCATATTAATTATTTCTTATAATCACTATCCAAGGTACAGCATTGGGGTTTTTTTTTTGGGGGGGGGGGTGTTGTTTTGTTTGTTCTTCTTAAGTACTACAAGCCATACATTTTTGATCCTGTTTTGCATGTTAACCAATAATTCTCTATGCAATTAAAATGAAAACAAATAAAAAGACTGTCATCCATACACAGAAGTGATGCCCACTCAAGAAGTTCATGCCTATTCATTTGAAATACTGTTAAAGACAAGAATTTAATATTGTGTGAGAAACACACCTGGATCTTCCAGTAACTTCAACCGTGCTAACCAGTGGGTTGAAAACCCTTAGGACAGCCCTGAACAGCCCACCCAAGCAGCCCTGAAAACAGGCAAATATTCATTTTAGATTTAACTGTAACCTCAATAATAAATTTAGTCTCCATTTTGCAAGCCCCTAGAACAAGAAAAACAGAAGTTTTTAAAGTATGTTCCAAATGTCAAAAGATTATATACACTGGAGATCTGGCCCTCTGTCTCTTGCACACGCACACACACACACGTGCGCGCGCGCGCACACACACACACACACACACACACACAGAGTCATGAAAGAAATCTAAATTTTAATCTAAATTTTACTTACAAGACAAGTTCAGTCAGTATCCACTTTACTGCAGCAAAGAAGGCTTTATATGGCTAGAGAAAAGCAATTTTCTTAATCAAAAGGCCAGAAAAAACAATATTTATACACTAGTATGCACACAATTTATTCTCATTATATAGAAAGATTATTTTAGCCCATAAATTAAGATTTCTTAAGGAGTCCAATACCACAGCTGTATGATGACATTTTAATGTTCTACTACCATCATGATATTTTAAAAAATGAAATAAAAATATCCAGTGCAAACATTACCACTCGAAAAGGAAAAGTGACAACTTCCAGGGGCAACTATTTCCCATACAAATATAATCTGCATTGTCAATTTTCTGTATCATCATTACTACAGCAATAAATACAAAGAGAAAAGAAAAATTGTGGCCAGTTTGATTTTAACTGAGTGAAAACACAAAGCAGTGGTATTTGAAAGCTGCCCTGCCCTGGATAGCCCAGGCTAGTTTTTGGATTGGGGAAGCTTAGGGTCAGTCCTGGTCAGTATTTGGATGGGACTCGCAGGGGCGTAGACTTTCCAATTTCCTGGGGGGGGGCTGGGGTTGGGCCAGAGACATTACAGGCCATTGTCTCCAGGGGAGGCTCAGCATGTCCTGGAAAAGTTCGGGGGGGGGGGTGCTCCAGCTCCCCAGCCCCCTGAAGTTGACACCTTTGGATGGGAGTCCTCCAAGGAATACCAGAGGCATGACACAGAGGCAGACAATAGCAAACCACCTCTTATCTTGAAAACTCTACAGTCACCGTAAGTCAGCTTCGACTTGATGACTTTTTTAAAAATCGGAAAGCTAAAGAGTAAGAGAAATAAATACAGAAAGAAACAACGATGTTGCAGATGTATATACTGTGTTTTTCCCCAAGAAAATTAAAAATCAGCTGTAGCCATCAACAAAGATATTTATTATTTAGTTCCTAAAGGAAAGTTCTGGTGCAGGATGTCTCTGCAAATAGATAAGTTAAAGCACTTGCGTAGTAAATGTGATTAATAAGAAAAAAACGCACATTAAAAATTTACCTTTTGGCAAATTTAATATATGGACTGCCACAACCTGGTGCAAAGTAAAGTTTGAAATGTTGGAATGGGAAGTATATTAGTAGCAACTGATGGGGGTATTACACTGAAAACTGAAATGTGGTTTAAACATCTAAAGTGCCATTCATGTATTTTTAGACTAGGAGAGGAACAAAACATGTTGATGATTTCTAATGACAGAGTAGGGTTGAGTAAAAGAAGAAATTTCTTCACAATGTTGCTTACTTGCTTTAGATAAAGAAGCAAAAACTATTGAAAGTCCTTTAAGGAACAATAATTCAGTAGCAAAGAATGGAAGCCCAAATGGTTTACTAATGCCACCTACTCTAAAATCGTTTTCTGGGTCTTTCATTAAAAAACAACTGAGCACCGCTCCCTTTTCTTCAAGGTTAAATTTGAGGTAGGTTTTCCAAACTGTCTGGTTCCCCATGAAAGCAAGGCCGTTTATAATCACATACACACACACACCCCTAAAAGGACATGTTTATTCAATAAACCATGAAGGTTTGGGGTGTTTCCATCATTTTGTTTATCCAACCATTCAAGAAATTGAGTGTACAAAGTTATTCCACCCAGTTTGTAAAGCTTTATAATTTAAAACAAATTCTGTTTAATAAAGATTTCCAGCAACCAGCAAATTGAAGACTAGGATTCTAGATAATTTATTGTTCCAAACCCACTAAACAATTTCATTCATATAAATTGGAAATTCTATTTTTTTTAAATGTCCAGAAGTAAAAAGGTATCTTCCATTAAATCATTCATTAACCATACCCCCAATATTACAGTGAAGAGAGAATTAACATACATGGAGCCTCTTTGGATTTTAATAAAGTTATGTTTAAAGGAAGAACCCCTCATGCAGGTTTACAAGTTAAAGGGTTAAACAATGAATTTCATGTTCACCTTGAGGCTGACACATTAAAAACAATCAGAAACAGTTAAACCATGGGATACTGAAATGTACTTCATGTCTGTCTGTATTTTTAGTGTTGCCAATTTCAGTTTGGGAAATACCTGGAGATTTTGGTGGTGGAGCCTGAGGAAGGTGGGGTTTGGGGAGGGAAGGGAAGGAACTTCAATGGGGTATAATGCCATAGAATCCACCTTTCAAAGTGGCCATTTTCTCCAGGTGAACTGATCTTTGTCAACTGGAGATCAGTTGTAATCCCTGGAGTTCTCCAACCACCACCTGGAGGTTGGCAACCCTATAGTGTGTGTGTGAGCATGTGAATATATTTACAAACTCCAGAGAGCAGGTGTTCATAACAAAGAGGCCATGCAGATAAAGTCTTCACATTCCTGCTGGCTAACAGAAAAATGCTACTGTAGAATATTCTGAAATGGCAAATGTGGAACATGTTGCATGTATTTTACCAAAACATTTTTCTTGTGATATGGGATAATGTTGAAAGGCAACTCCCAATATACTTTCCAAATGATATAAAGGGGCTTATGAGAATTCCAGTGATACAGAGATGAATCATATCACATTTGTGTGTGCGTGCAATCTGTTTGAATGTTATTTAATGGAGGGGAGCTCATAATGTTAACTATACTTACGTCCAGTAAGCTATAGGCACTGTCGGTACTTTCTTTGTTTGTTCTACACATGGCTTGGTAGTCATAAAGAGTAATTCTATAGAGAAGAACAGAAAACTGCTTGACTAAAAGTAAGAAAACACACCAGGGGAAAACAGGGTGAAATACAACAGGATTTGCCCTCAAGGCAGGTTGAGCAAAATAAAAATTTAAAAGGAGGTGGTAGGATAAGAAAGGATCATTAATATACATTCCAGACAAGGAAGAATAAAAGGCAAGGGGGGAAAATACCACAAACTCTGTAAGAACATAATCAGGTTGTGAGACAAATAAATATGGTATAATGGGAAAGAGTAAAAATAAGTGTTGGTTGCACAAAAGATGAGAAGGAAACAACAGAAGGGAAAAGGATAAAATGCACTCTGTGTGATGTTCCAACAATTAATTTTTGATTGCAAACAAAGGGAACAAGAGCAGCCTAACTTAAGCAAACTAAATTCCCACACATTTCAATTAAGGCTGCCAACAGGCCTGAAATAAAATATCCTGTCTCTTCACTATAGGTTTAATGGGATGTTATTTACTAGCTATTTACCTTCATGCCCTGAAAAGCTTCAGCTATGGTTTTCCAAATTGCATTAAGCTACTATTAAAAGAACAGGATGTTTTTCTCCAGGCCTGTTGGCAATCCTCGTTTCAATGTGAGACTCTAGCATGTGCTCAGATCCCTGTCATTAAAGCCAGTGGGACTTGTAAATAGTTAATTTTGGCTGGGTTGATGTCCTAAGGTTGCCTTTGAGCTTTAGGAAGCAAAGTTAGCCATGCATTTGAGAAGCAAGCAAATGGTCTGAAATAAGTCTTGCATCCCCATGTCTAGAAAGACAAGATATTTGTTTGTAGCCTCTCAAGACTGAGGGGGCTTGAAACTCAGTGGAGTAATCAAAGCCAGAGGAGAGTTTTCATTACTTCTGCCAATGTATACAGATAGTTCTACCAAATAAACCACATTTACACTTCTAATTAAAATGGCCCTGAATCAGCACAACATGGATTGACTGGAGTTTATGTTATGTCAAACAAATTCAGTAAGTAATACACAGCAAGATGGCAACTGAGTGATGAAAGAAACAGTATTAAGTTCAACCAGTTGCCCATTATCTCTAATACCACGTTTATTTGTTTTACACACCATACAAGTGCAACAGACATAATCTGTGGCCATTTTATGGAGTCCCTTCTGCGGTAGAAGAAGAGAAGAAGAAGAGATTGGATTTATACCCTGCTGTTCACTGCCCAAGGGAGTCTCAGAGCGGCTTACAAACTCCTTTCCATTTCCCCTCCGCACAACAGACACCCTGTGAGGTAGGTGGGGCTGAGAGAGCTCTTTCAAGAACTGCTCTTTTTCAAGAACAGTTGTGCCAGAACTATGACTTGCCCAAGGTCATCCAGCAGGTGCAAGTGGAGGAGTGGGGAATCAAACCCGGTTCTCCCAGATTAGAGTCTGCGCACTTAACCACTACACCAAACTGGTTCTCTGTACGGTACTGTAAAAAAAAAAAAAAGTGGCTTTAGATATGGGAGTCCCAGCATCAAAGCCACATAGAACTTGTCTTGGGCAAAGCACTACATATTAGCCATGCCTAAACAATGGGATTATTTCAAAAACAGAGAAATATTTATAAGAAACTGCAAAACGGTTTGAAGTTTTAAAAGTTGTACAGAAAAAATATAGTTATAATAAGGTTTTCATCTTTCAAACATACTCCTTTGTGTTTGCATAAGAGATACACGACAATCATTGCTAAACTGTATCCATGAGACATAAAAGTGATTATAACCAGTACATAGGTAGATGGAGACTTGTCACCTGTCTGCTTTTTACCTGGACAAGTAAGGGTACTGAAAAATCTATATCTACTGACTGGTTCAGAATGTTAGAGGTCTGTGAATGGTTGGGGGAGGGTGCAGAGGTTCCCTCTTGCAGCCCAGGCATCCTCTGCCTTTACTTGGCTCATGACAGCACCTTGTACTCAGAGACGTACTGCCTCTAGATTTGTAGGATCCATTTAAATCTCTTGGCCAGTAGCCTTTGATTGTTATTTCCTCTATAAACAAAAATAATCTATGCTAGGTGTTATAGAATTCCATTATTGCTGTTTTTTACCCCTCCCCCCTCCCCTTACAAAGAACACCAGTTTCCCTTCTGTCAATGCCTAATCTGCTCTATAAGGGCCAAATTACCATTATAGGGGAGATGCATGACTGGCAGTGCGATTCTAAGCAGTTACACCCTATGCCCTTAGAAAAACCTTCTAAATGTTTCCAAATCTCTCAATTTTTCAACATTATTTAAAACCAAACTGCTGTTGTGTCAGTCAGCAAATCCCTTTTCATGCCATTTTCTCTACAAACACCTTTCTAGGGTGTTATTTGTTCCATAGAGAAGGAAAATACAACATACAAGTACCTTCCCCCCCCCTGTTGAGCAAATAATGGATGGGGGAGGGCTAGGAAAAGGGCACAGGACAAGTGTCCCCTCACAAGTGTTGCTGTTGTGAAATACTTGAGTTGGGAAATTGGGTTGCATTTTTAAAAAAATGGGCTATCTAGTTATTCATCTCCCACATAACATACAATTGGATCTGTAAAAAAAATCATTCATTTCAGATTTTGACTCCAGTGCCTTAACCTTGCAGCGTCAGTCATTTCTTGGCACATAGATCAAACATCTTGCAGAAACTGTTACATTCAGAATTTGCTTCTCTGAAACGAGTTATGTCCATGACCAGCACATTCCAAAATTTACATGCAGGTGAAAGAAGCTGTTGTTTGAAAAAAAATATATGGTGCTGATTCTCTACCAAACCTTCCAAAGTTGCGCAATACAATGTCAGAGGGTTGAATGTATTGGCAGTACAGAGAGGCAAACATGGATGACAAGAAGTTGGGAGAAAGGGATGGCTGAGAGAGGACGGAAAAGGACAGAAAGGATTCCATGTGTAGAAAATTCTCTCCTCCTCCTCCACTTCTTCCTCCCTATTGTACCAGGGGCTCGTGCTTATACAGCCTCCCTACTGATGCAAATGCCTGACTTCAGGCATGAAAGAAGAAGGAATTTCCTGTGCTGACTGATCTCTTTCCTTTCCACAATTCCCATCCCCAGTTGTTTTAAGAAATCTTGGGAAGTCTGGAGCCAAGAATGGCAACTCTTAACATCTGCAAAAGGTATTAAGAGGCTATAAATTAATGTGTCAAAAAGAAATTAAGCAGATTTCATAGCTCTATCATAGTTCAACTGACTCTCCTGAGTTTCAGAAACTGCAATAGATCCGTTATCATTTCTAAGCAGGTGAAATGAGTCACATTTCGCACTGTGACTTGGCTATGGAAGTGGATCACGGCGATCTGTGAATGCAACAGGCCCAAAACATCTTGAAATATATTCTTTCAATATGCTATACTGAGTTGTTGTAGTCCTGACAGTAATAATATTTCAGTAATAGCTTTGTAAATTAAACATTTATTCAGAATATATTTCTCTTTTTATTTGGAAAACATTATTACTTGGCAGGTGTGTATATCATAAGCACAGACAGATGTCCTCTTGTTTCACCTGAAGTGTGGCAGAGCTCTTGAGGGGACCAAAATTTGCCATAAGTTTCCTTCTGAGATGAATCCTGTATTTGACCATTAAGGGCATAGACATTATTGTCACAGTCCCTTCTAAATTAAATAAGCCCCAGAACAAAGATTGGCTAGGGCACCAATAGGGCCTACTGGAGGGTGGCAACTGGAGAGCATAAAATGATCCCTGCCTCTTTGCTGCAGGCATTTGCTACATGCTGTAGCCACCCACCCTCCCTAAGAGCCACAAGGGAGTAACCAGTTGCTTCAGGTGCTGAGCAGAAATTTGAGGGGTTCCCTAGACTGGTGTCCTCTTTTTCACCTGCTTCATGCTGTTGTGGGAGGGCAGGGGTAAATAGGCCTAGTCTGTTGACTGCTTAGGCCATAACTAAGTTGGTTGGAACAGGATGGATCATTCATATTAGGTAGGCGGGATTTGGCAAGCACCCTATCATGCAATTATGAAGGCAGTTTCTAAACAGCCCATTAATTGTCCTATGACTGCATGGATTGAACAGAAATAAACTGGGTGCTGGGCAGCATCGACTGAACTCTTCATTGTTTTATGGCATGTTTGGGGAAGGTGATTAAGCTGGGCATCTCTCAAACAGTGCAGGTGTCGATAAACAGTTGGCAGTAAATTGCTGACCGAGTTTGGAGCCAGGCAGGTAGCCAGGAGTGGATGCCAAGTTCAAGGCACCCTTAATGGTAGGATTAGTGAAAATGATGTTGATCAGACACTTAATAAAATAGTTAAACCCATTCCTGGTTGTCATATCTAATTTGGGAGGGGTCCCTGGTATAAGCATTCATGTTTCCCTGGCTATGTGGAAGCCTTCATACTACTGGAAGAACTATCAAAGCTCTGGAGCATACTGTATGAATCCTTATTGCAGTTCTTCTTCATACTGCAACTCATATCTAGGGATGGGCAGGAACCACACATTTGCAGTTCGGTTCACGGCCAAACCATGAACGAAACATGAACAGATACAAACCAGGAGGTCAGTTTGTGAACTGAATTATTTCATATCGGTTTATGACCCCTGCTTTCTGTTCCCCACTGCTTTTTGTGGGGAGCAGAAAGCAGGGGTTTCCCTGTAAACACAGTGGGGAGTAGAAAGCAAGGGTTTAAATGGCTCAGAACTTTCTGCTTCCCATCACTTTTCACAGGGAGTAGAAAGCTCAGAGCCATTTAAACCCTTGCTTTCTGCTCCCTACCACTCAGCTGTTTTTTATGAAGTGCAGAAAGCAGGGGTTTAAATGGCTCAGAGTCATTTAAACCCCTGCTTTGTGCTCTTAATGAACCATGAACTGCCATAAACTGCCTTAAAATTTGTGGAAGTTCATGGCAGCTCTTCAGCTCACAAACTTCTCTTTGTGAACCATGAACCTTCCAAAATTTGTCACAAACTTTTGTTCATGAGCCAGTTCGTGCCCGTCCCTAAGCATCCTGTACCCATGCTTTACCAGTGGAATCTATCCACAGAATGCACTCCATAGTTTCCTCCAAACTCTAAGTTCAAAAAGAAAAATTGGGATTTGTTGTAGTTATTTATTTTTTTAAAATATCTTTAATTAAAAGTTTTTTTATAGATCTATATATCTAATTCTCAACAGTACTCTATGTGCAGATATCCAAATCTGCACATGGGGTATGCTTACTCCCTAACAAGTTTTTCTGCAAACTTGTATGACACCCTAGGTTTGCAGAAAAATCTGAAAACTTAAAAAAAATACACTGGGTGGTTTAAATTCCCCCCTCAAAAAATAAAAAGCATTGTCTGTACATGCACAGACAATGCAACTTACCATTGAGGGCCTGGTTGCTGCTGCTCCTGTGGAGCTGATCTGGGCTAAGCTAAGGGGGCAGGGAATGCTGGGAGCTGCTCTGGGCCCAGTCACACTGGCAGGGACTTCCAGGATAGGCTCCAGGTTTGGCTGCAGCAGCATGGAACACTGGGAGCTGCTTCAGGCCTAGGTGCAGCAGTGCAGAACTCTGGGAGAGGCTCCAGGCCCAGCTACAGTGGTGTGGAACACCAGCAGAGACTCCAGGTGGAGCCACAACAGCAGGGAATGCCAGGAGAGATTTCAGGCCTGGCAACAGCAGACACCAGGAGCTGCTCCAGACCTGGCCACCACTGCCAGGCTCAAAGGTAGGGAAAGAGAGGGAGGGAGAAAAAAGGGGGAAGTTGACTTGGGGGGAGCGAGAAAGGAAAAGATGGGGATATTGGCTTGGGGGGGAGAAAGAAGGGGGATTGGCTTGGGAGAGAGAGAGACATAGAAAGAAAGACAAAGACGGTTGGATTGGCTTGGGGAGAGAAAGAAAAGGGGAGATGGAGGGAGATGGAAGGAAGCAAAGGTGGGGTGATGCCCCTTCCCTGCAAGTTTCTTGCAGGTCCCCACTTGTATATTAAAAAAAGAGCAAGAAGGAATATAGAGAATAGGAAAAAATGAAAATAAAGTGGAGAAACGTATCTTTACAGTTTAACCACTTCCGAAAATATCTTGGCAACAAAGCAAAATATAATAACTTATTACAACAAACCAACTTATTCCTCTTAATCATAGCCACAGATTATCCACAGATAGTCAACTATTTTTTCTTTTGCATGCAGAATGTCAATAAGAGGCTTCCAACTAGCAATAAAAGTAAATAATGTCTTTTCTTTAATTAAAGTTTAGCCATTTTTGCTAATTCCAGCATCTTCAATCACCATTCTTCTACTATAGGTGTTTTTATAGATTTCCAGTTCTGTAGAGTTATTCCTTTAAAAGTTCTCATGCTCAAACTGCATTCTCAACCCAGGTGATTTAAAAAAAAAAAAAGAGTTCAGAGTTTTAAAAGAGGCAGCCTCCTGAAAAGAAAACTCTGAAAACAAAACTGTGGCAAAAATGACAATGGCACATTTCTGCTTTTATGAAATAGGGAGGGAAGAAGTGCAATACCATATTAGCCAAAGGAAGCACACAGGAGACAAAGCATACAAGTCAGGATCTGGAGAGACAGCATATAAAATTCTCTAAATATGGTTGCAAGTTGACTATATTCAGTAGAATCAAACCCACAGCCATATCTGCAAACACTGATGTGCCAAGACAAACAGAATAATATCTCATGTAAGTTGTGCTGTTGTGGCCTGCAGAGATGCACCTACTTTTCCTAGACTTTCCCCTGCTAAATAATGCAAGAATCCCTTGCAAATTCTACACATTCCTGGCAATGATTGTTCTGCTTTTCACTGTAGGGTGTATGAACAAGACATAGTGGCCTTATTCCCATTGTTGTCCTCAGGTATTATAGTGCCATCCTAAGCAGAAATAAACACTTCTATGTTCATTGAAGTCAATGGGCTTAGAAGGGTATAACTTCTGTTTGTTCCCCAGATAATAACAATTTACAGCCTTTAAGATAATGCAAAGCAAACTAACTGTAATTAACATCTCTAAGCATTGCAAAACCACGCCTGATTTAAATATAATTAATCACAATCCAAAGAACTATGACTAGAACAAATTCAAAGAATTGATTCCCCACCTCTCTTTTGCCTTTCCTCTGTAGCCTCGTGTGCCTACCTTCAAAAGCAGCTGCTGAGGGTTGGAAGATGCTTACAAACAGAATGGGATATTACAGGGGAAGGCACTACTCAAGAGGAAATTGATACAAAACTTCATTGAATGCTCTTGCCTGAATGCTTCTGGAAATGGAGGGGGGCGGCATTGTGCTATAAGAGTCATTTCCTTCTTGTTGCTGTAGCCCTCCTGTGTTAACCCTCAGAAACGGTTTTTGAGGGGCACATGAAACTGCAAGGGGTAAGGAAATGGGGGATCCATTCTGTGAATTCATTCCATTCACACTTCATTGGAACCAATTAATGGTATGATGTTGGGCTTGTTCATTTATTCTACATTAAATGAATATCATGTAAAAACTAGTTAGTAAATTGTCTTGGCACACCACAAAAAAATCATACATCCTATGCCTCTCCCTGGTCAGCCATCTGTGCGTGTCCATTACCAATGCAGAAATTAAAACTTGGAGCCAAGGCAGCCATGCCTACGAGCTCAGGCACACACAACCAGAGGAGTCCTGACTAGGAATGGGCATGAACCAGGAAAACAGAGGTTCATGGAGGTTTGTGGTTTGTGGGGTCTCATGAACCATGAACCTCCATGAACCTTCTTGGTTAATGAACTGGTTTGTAGTTCATGAGGTTCAAGGGAAGATCTGAAATATTTCCCTCCTTTCTGCTGGTGGCAGCTTCCCAAGGCCAGCAGAATGGAAGGGGTGGAAGATCTTGCAAAAGCCATTTAAAGGTAACGTTCCATTTAAATGGCTTTTGCAAGTGGGCACCACATACGAGTAATGTCCAAGCAGTGAGTTTACTCAGAAGTGGTGAACTTGCTGCTTGGACAGCACTAGTGTGTGGCACTCATTTGCAAACGCCATTTAAACTTTAAACATTAAAACTGAAGGTGTCCCCCTTCAGTTTCTACTGCAGAGATTCTCTGGTTTAACCTGTTGGGTTTGGGTTGGGTACCACACTGACACTGGTTCTACTATGCACATTGCACTGATTCTTCTGGGCTTGCAAAAATGTCCCCATCTTCAGTTTATACTGGAGAGATTCTTTGGTTCTATTTTGCTTCTATTGCCTTTGTTTTTGCTGGTTTTTTCCCCCTCCATTGGAAACAATGGAAGATGGGGCACCTTCTTTGGGAGGGCTGTAACTCAAACTCCATAAATCCAATCCTTACAATCTTGGAGAGCAGGTAGAGGATAGTCAGCCAGAGATCCCCTGTGAGTTTGGTGTCGCTAGCTTGCACAGGATCAGTTCTATACACTCCTAAATCTCCTGAATCTGTGCCTGTCAAAATGATCACATCAGCTGTCATTTCCCCAGAAAACACTTTCCTCAGAAAGAACTTTCTTCGGGTGACCTTCTCTGGGGGGGCATAACATGGACCCTGTAAAACCAATCATCATCAAACTTGGAGTGCAGGTAGAGGAGAGTGAGCCGGAAATCCCCTGTGAGTTTGGTCTCTCTAGTACACCAGGAGGTATTTTACCATGCCACAAACCTCACAAACTGAACCAGTTCATTTGGCTCTTAAATGTTTGTGATAGTTCATAGTTCACAAGCTGGCACACCATGAATTACAAACCAAATCAGACGGTGGGTGTGATCATACGCACCCATTAGCCACACGAGAGGGACAATTCACTGGCGGATCAAAGCGGTGCGATCACACCAGCATATTTGGGAAGCGTCCCGCAATCATCGGCAAGCCATCACAAGCCATTTTGATCTGCTGGAGAAGTGGAGTAAAAAACTACTAGGGAAACTCTGGTATTAAATGGTTTGCTGTGGGCCACAGCCAGACTTTCCCCGTGTGATCACGCCAGCGCAAACTTGTGGCGCCAGGGATAGCCTGATCACAGGCTATCCTGACGCCATGCTGTTGTTCCCCCCCCTTCTCAGTGTGCGCATCATCAAAAGCCCTTAGGGTGGAGGAGATTCATCAATCCGTTTAAGCAAATCGCAAACCAACCTCACACACACAAAAAATAACTTGCCCACAGTTGCATCTTATCATGCAGGAGCGAGTTGCGCCAGCAGGTCCACAGACCTGTGTGATCGTGCAACTGTGGGGCAAATTGCTCCAGGGCAAAACAGCCTCACTTCCCCTCTGGATTATCTTGCTTGTGTGGCCACAGCCAATGTTTTCCTGGTTTGTACCCATCCCTACTTTTGAAATTTAAAGTCCTACATAGCTTGGGACTGAGTATTTGAAAGACCATCTTCTCCCATATGTTTCTGCCCAGGAATTAAGATCACAGGGAAAGGCCCTCCTGACTGTCTCATCAATCAAAGAAGCTCATCTGGTAGGTACACAAGAGAGAGCCTTCTTAATGGCAGCCCCACAGTTATGATATAACCTCTATGAGGAGGTGTGCCTGGATCCTTCACTTTTGATCTTCAGGAGGCAGTTGACAACATTTGGTTAAGTTCACCAGCAGTCCTGAATTGTGATTTTAAATTTTGTTCTTTATATTTTCAATGTGTTGTAAGTCACATTGGTCACAGTTAGACATGCCTTTAAATCAGACTCAGTTGTGAATGCCTGATGGATCTAAAGGGCATGATCAGACAGCAACATCTGGGAAAAGTCCCACAGCCGTCAGCACCCTGTGCTGTCCCACCACAGAAGCGGAGTTAAAAGACACCAGGGAAAGTCCAGTCCTAACACTTGCCGACAGGCTATGGACAGACATTCCCCTGTCTGATTGCTCAAGCACGCTCTCATGCTGTCTGGATGGTCGGCTCATTCCATCCTGACTCGGTGCCATTTTTTCCCCTCACTAAGCAGTATGCACATAACCACATAATCCATAGGGAGCCCTCAGTGTGGAGGTGTGATTCCTCACTTATGCGCATGGGAAACAAAAGGCAAAAAACCCATTCAGCCAAATGTGCCATCTGATTGGGTAGTGATGAGCTGAGCCCACAGCTGCGAAGGATGTGTGATCATGCAACGCTGTGTCAATTTAGCCTCCGCACCAAATGGCATGTCTGACAGTGGCCATTGAGCTCCATAAGGAAGAAAGGTGGCTAATAAATGTAATAAATAAATAAAATCACTGGTTAAATGTATTCCTTGTTCAATTGACACATCTGGCACAATGTCTTTGGGTACTTCCTGAATTTCTCATTATTTGGATTTTTTAAAGACTACTGCTCAACTACCTAATTAATAAGGCCAAGGGTATTTAGAGCTTGAAGACAATCTAGTTTTCTCTGGGCCACAGGAATTTTTCCCCAAAAGGAAACCAGAGAGCATGTACATTTGACCATCTCTCCTAGTTTCCTAATGTCACTGTGGGTGATTCTAAACTCTGCTATAACCATGAAAATGTGTTCATTTATACAATTGTGTTTTAATAAAGACACATAGCAAAAAATGTCCTTTGCCCTTGAAATAATGTAAATACCACAAAAATAGAGCTTCCAGATTATCTCCCATTCTGTAGTGGTTTTATAACTTTTAAATATCTACAGTCAGTGACTGGCTGCTTCCTGTCCCTCTGATTATAGCTAAAGAACATTTTAATTATCTGCTTTCCTTCTGAACTAAATTTATACCAAAACTACCCAGCCCAAGCTTAGGGCTACATAGTACTGCACATAGCATCTTGCAGCTGATAACATGCCTTCGTGTTTCTGACATCATTGTGCTAACTGACCACAACCTTATTATCATCAGTGATTACAGAATCATTTCTTTGAGTAACAGATAAAAGACTCATGCAGCATATTCATTAGAAACTTTCCCAGTTAGGACAGCAAAACCACATTTCATCAACTAAATGGGCATCTCTTTAGAGCAGATACCTTGGAGCAAAATGTGTCCTTTTATAGACAATTTCCTGATATTGTAAAACATTGCAATGTACTACAGGTGAAAGGTGGAGGGGAAACTGTCTGAAGCCAATTCAGCATCAAAGGATTAGCAACAGTTTGCAACTTAATTTTTTTAGGCATCTCACATTTCTGTTGAAAGTGTCCAGTTATGCTCCCCAAAGAAATATTAACTTGCCATACATGAGTGGAAGGTCTTTCTTTACTTAAGGCAGGGTGTGATTTTTATTCTTGGACACATATTCAGTATAGTGCATTTCAAGAGCCAAAAATGGGCAGTGCCAAGAGGAAATGTATGAATATATAATAATGAATATTTGTCCAATATTAGAAAACATTGTGCATAGATTGGGGGGGGGGGTGATGGCTGGAAGACTATAATATGCCAGACTTATTGTAAGAATCAAGAATGTACCAGTAAGGAATCCCTGAATCATAAAAAGAAACTGGCTGATGTCTGTATACCTCTGCTTATCTTGACAGAATTCCTTCTCATTATTCACAATTGAAGAAGTAGAAATCCCCCCCCCCCCCCCCCAGTCTAGCAGCTAGTTAGCATTTCTGGATTCCCAACGGATTCATATCTTAAGAGTGACAGCTTGAATGAGTTCCATCTACTCTTAGGGAAAACAATGGAACAAAGGTTTGGCCATGCTAGATTTATAATGTCCAGTTGGCATAATTGTGTTACCCAAATACTGGATATTAGGAATGTACAAATTTTAGTGTTCATGTATATATTTCCACACTTTGTTTTGCCTCAAATGTTTTGTTGCGCTTCCTTCCAGTGATTTACAGTGAGTTTCTGTGAATTACATTTATGTGAATGCATATACAATGCATTTTGTACTTACTCATTATGTGTTATACACAGATATCCTCAGTTCAGGACACATCTGTTACTACTAGGTAACATGTTCCACATGATCAGAACGGCATAACTAGGCCAATTATCTTCACAAGCTAGAGAATATGGATTTGTCGTTAACTATTAATCAAAATTCTAGTGGGTGAAGTCGTAGTTTTGAATGCCATCAACCTGGGGAGTTGTGGTAAGTAGCTGTCATGCATTTTATTTATTTATCTGTAGTCCACCTTCCTTACTGAGAGTCAAGGTAGATTACAGGATATAAGCAATCAGATAGCATAATGAACCAGTCATCAACGCAATAGGATTGCAGAATTACGGAACAATGTGAACAACAAACTATCTAAGGCAGGTAAAGTATAATGATATAGAGAGTGGAGTACGAGGTAAGACAAGGCAGTAAAAGCAGCTGATACCTGCAATAGTCATTGCAGAGGACTATTCCATTATAAAGGTTATATAATAAAGCCCTCCTGAAATGTTCAGTCTACTACACTTCTAATCGGGTTTTTAAAATGCCCTCTTGAACATTATGGTTTTGCCCATTCTGTGGAATGACAGCAACAGTAACGGGGCTGCAGACTCAGCACTCACCGGAGTTTACAAGATGAAATTTCTAGACATCATAAATGACTGTGCACGGCAACAGTTGGTCACAGAGCCAACTAGAAAGGGTAGTGATCTTGGACTTGGTTCTGAACGGGTCTCTAAAGGAAACTAAAGGGGAAATACAAGAGAGGCAAATCCCTAAAGGATGCTTGGAAGCTGTTTAAAAACACACTAATTGAAGCTCAAATAGAATGCATCCCACGTGTTAGGAAAGACACTGCCAAGACTAAAAGAAGGTCTGTGTGGTTAACAATGCAAGTCAAGGAAGCTATAAAAAGTAAAGAGTCTTCTTTTAAAAAGTGGAAAGTCTGCCCTAGTGAAGTGAACAGAAGGGACCACAGGCTCTGGCAAAAGAAATGTCTTTTAAAAAGTGGAAAGTCTGCCCTAGTGAAGTGAACAGAAGGGACCACAGGCTCTGGCAAAAGAAATGTAAGTCAATAATAGGCATGCAGAAAGAGATTTTGAGGAGTGGGGTTGCTAAAAGCATCAGGACAAATAATGAACATTATATCTATATCTATATCTGGAGCAGGAAACCAGCCAGAGAAGCAGTGGGACCTTTGGATGACAAAGGAATAAAGGGATTGCTAAAGGAAAATGGGAAGATGACAGTGACTATTTTGCTTCTGTATTCACTGTGGAACGTGTGGGGCATGTATCCCCTATTTTCAGAAACGGAGTCTGAAGAACTGAGCCAAATGGAGGTGACCAGAGATTAAATTCTAAACCTAATGAGGAAATTTAAAACCAATATGTCTCCAGGTCCTGATGGCACGCACCCGGGCATTCTTAAGGAACTCAGATGTGAGATCGTTGATCTAGTAATCTGTATCTGCAAACTATCACTTAATTCAGCCACTGTATCAGAAGACTGGAGAGTAGCAAAAGTGACACCAATTTTTTAAAAGGGATCCAGAAGGGAACCAGGAAATTACAAGCCAGTCAGCCTGACATCTGTCCCAGGCAAATTAGTAGAAACCCTAATTAAGAAACCCTAATATAGAATTCTTAGGCCCATAGAGGAACAAACCCTGCTGAGGGAAAATAGGCATGTCTTCTGCAAAGGGAAGTCCTGCCTCACCAACCTTTTGGAATTCCTTCAGAAAGTGAACAAGCATGTAGACAATGGTGACCCAGTAGACATTATATACCTGAACTTTCAAAAGGCTTTTGACAAAGTACCTCACCAAAGACTCCTGAGTAAACTTAGCAGTCATGGGATAAGAGGATGGGTTCTCTTACGGATTAAAAGCTGGCTAAATGACAGGAAGCAAAGAGGTGGAATCAATGAACAGTTCTCATAATGGAATGAAGTAAGCAGTGGGGTTCCACAAGAATTGGTGTTGGGGCCGGTACTATTAAATTTATTCATCAGTGATCTGAAACTAGGGCTGAGTAGTGTAGGGGCCAAGTTTGCAAATGATACCAAATTATTCAGGACAGTGAAAACCAAGGCTGTCTGTGAAGAACTCCAAAGAACTTCCACAAACTGGGTGAGTGGGTGACAATGTGGCAAACGAAGTTCAATGTTGGTAATGGTAAGTGTAAGATGATGCACAATGGGACAAAAAATCCCAGCTTAAAGTATAGGCTAATGAGGTCTGAACTTGCTGAGACTTAGGGGGGGAAGTTCTTGGGGTTATATTGGATAGCTCAATGAAACCATCAAACCCAGTGTGTTGTAGCAGTGAAAAAGGCAAACTCCATGTTAGGGATTATTAGGAAAGCAATTGAGAATAAAATGGCCAATACTGTAATGGTCCTATATAAATATATGATGTGGCCTCACTGGAAATACTCTGTACAGTTCTGGTCATCATATCTCCAAAATGACATTGCCAATCTGAAAAAAGTACTGTGGAGGGCAACTAAGATTATTAGGGGATTGGAGCACCTTCCCTATGAAGAAAGGCTGAAGAGTCTGGGACTTTTCAGTTTAAAAGAGAGATAACTAAGAGGGGACATGATAGAGGTTTATAAAATTATGCATGGAATGGAGAGAGTTGAAAAAGACATTTTTTCCCCTCTCCCCAAATACTGAAACTTGAGGGCATCCAATGACATTGATAGGCAGTAAATTCAGAATGGACAAAAGGAAATACTACTTTACACAGAGAGTGATTAAAATGTGGAATTTTCTGCCAGAGTATGTTACAAGAATAAGCAGCTTCAAAGGGGGATTAGATAGATTCAGGGAGGATGTCTATCAATGGCTACTAGCCATGGTGACTGAAGGGAACCTCCACATTCAGAGGCACTGAGCCTCTGAATCCCAGAGCCAGGTGGCAATATCAGGGAGGGGCCTCTATGCCCTGTTGTTAACCATTCAAAGGAACTGATTGGCCACTGTGTGAGACAGGATGTTGGACTAGATGGACCATTGGTCTGATCCAGCGGGGCTCTTATGTTCTTATGCATTTAATGGCAGACCCATTTAGGGTGCTTTACTGTATTCCAGCCTCAAGGTAACCATAGGATGGATCCACGTGACCAGGTCTGTAGAGTCAAAGTCCAGCGGATGCTCACTGACAGTTAAAAGTTTATGGATTATACCAAATCCAACACTATTACTAGAGAAGCAAACTGATACAGCTGCAAAAAAGGCATTCTACTAGCTTTTAGCCTTGAAGATGGTCCCCTACTTTGACCTCGACAGCACACTTACTATCAGACATGAGACAGGACATACACATGACACCCATTGTGCAGACAGCTCAGTGGTTGCTGATCAGCTCCTAAATTCAATTCAAGTTTTGAGTATTGCTTCCTGGGGCCCAAGGAAACCTGGGAACATCCATAAATTAAATTACATTGTTTTTGGTCCCTCCCAGCTCTATTATTTAATTTAAAATTACAGATTAGAATTTAAAAAATACACAATAGCTGGGGGGAAAAACAACCTAGCATTTCTGGACCAACTGAAAATCAGCATTTTGCAATACCATACTGCAGAGGCAAAAGTCTAGCAAAGCCTTCTAGCAATATATTTTGCAGGGTGTTAAGCCCGAAGCTTCTGCCTTATGGAAACCTGAACCATCCATCTATGCAAGGGTTGGAAAGTCAAGCAGCAATATAGGAATTGTAAAAGTAGAACACATATGAAAGGCTTTGAAGATCATCAGAGGAAAACTTTTACAGAAGCAATAAGCTTAGATACTAGTCTTGAAATCTGGCAGCAATACTACAACTGTTAGGTGTACAAACTAAGTTTATTTTAGCACCCCAGTGCAGCACTTTAAACATCAGAGTGACCATTGCTGTAACACTGGAAATATAAGTTACAACATAAACAGAGCTAGAGGACTATGTCTCAGATGAGAATTTCCAGAACTCAAGCTTCATAGCATGTATTATCTGCCATATGGGCTCTTATTCACTTGGGTCTTTCTATTTATTTTTAATCTTCTTAGTCATTACTGCTATTATTATTAAAATATCTTTGTTGCTATACTGATTTGTGTGGGGCTCAGTCATCTGATTACTTCAGAGTCTGTTATATTATTTATTTATTTGTTTATTTAATTTTATACCCCGCCCTCCCCATGAACAGGCTCATATTAGCATAAATGCATATTAGCATTTTTAATTATTGTTGGAAGCCGACTCATATGCAACTGCAAAGAGGCACAGTATAAATAATTAAAAAATAATTAAAAAATCATAAAGATGAATAAATAAAAATAAATAATGGGAAAGTATGCTGCATATGTCAGAAGCACATTCGATTGTATTAATTCATATTTGTGCTGGCTGGATTCTGCTTATAGCAATCATCTTGCTGCAACTGAAAAAACAAGGCAGAGCACATACACGTCATTCAGGATAAAATTAAAAATAAGCATCAGTTCATACACACAGCTGCGTTCTGGTGGCCTCCGGCATTTAGTCCGATTCGCAACAAATATTAATGTATCTATATGCCAATTCACAAAGCGGTTAAGCCCACAGTACCAAGATTTCCATTCACATAATTCTATTGATGTAAATAAACAAAAAATGGCTGGGTTCTGGAATGAAATGAATAAAAAGGAAACAAGCAGAACAATGGGAATGCCACATGCTAACATAGTGAAATGTTAACAATAAAGAATAAATCTTGGAGATGCCCAAATACATACACAATTCCTCAATATTGAATAATGCCACAGTGAAAGGATACAGAGAAAGAAAGATCAGTTCATTCAAGCCCAACTGAATTGACAGCTCAGATCTGTGGGGCCAGGCAATATCTAATAAAGATAATTAGATTCTCCCAGGCTTCTATCAGTTTGAGTATGATCTCTCTTTACTCCTTAGAATTTGTTCAACAATCTTCCACCACAGGATTTTCTACTGATCTTTAATGGGAAAAGGAGTAAAGAGGAGTATATAGAGAATGCACTAGGGTTTTTTTTAACTCATTCCCCCTACCCCCAAGGTCCACATGAAAGCAGGTTGGAGGAAATGTCTAAGTGCCATAGTCCTATGATTCAGGGATCATGGGAAAATAGACCCTGTGGCTTTCTTGGGTTCTCCATATTTAGAAGCAGCAAACCTTTGAATACCAACACTAGGAGGCAACCTTTGCTTCTATGTCCTGTTTGCTAGTGCTCCAGGGCAACTAGCTGGCTATTCTGTGAAACTGAATGCTGGACTAGATGGACCACTGGTCTCATCTAGCAGGAAACTTCATATGTTCTTATGTAGGTGTGACACCAGGGCACCCAGAGGAATCACAGAACTAGGCTAGGCCAAGCCAGTGATACAGGTGGCCAGAGATGCACAGAATGAGACTACAAGAGTACCCCATCAGCAGGATGTGGTCAGGCTTGTACACGCAGCAGCCATAAGTGGGAGAGTCTCCTGTTAGGGTGAAGGTGGGATTGGGGGTGAAGACCAGGGGTGTGGGCACAAACGAACAGGGCAGCCCTGGCTATTGGGATGGGATCTTAAGAAAGCAATGTGGTGGAGTTATGCAATGTTGGACTGAATCAGAGAAGGGGAGAGACACGGGTGGTGATGGAGTGGAGTTAAGTGCCCTGGAATGGAGTAGCCATGACGCAGACTGCAGCATGGCTAAATTGGCAATAAATATGGATTCCAGACAACCTTCTATAAGTCTCATTATGGGGCACAGAAGCAAGACTCTCCCCCCCCCCCCAGCTTGTTATGGGAACCCACTTTGCAGGCACGACACCCCACCACTTCTCCCAAAACCCAAGTCACAGTAGGTTTGCCAGAGTTCACCAAATTAGCAGATATTATAGGGTTTTTTTTTATTGAGGCTCAGGGAAAAGCACACATATCAGTACAGCTCTCTAATGCAGTATGTGAGGCAGCGTGGAATTGTAGCTAGAGTGTGGTCTTAGAAACTGGAAGACCTGGTTCAAATTCCCATGCTTCCATGAAGCTTTCTGGATAACCTTCAGTCATTTACTCTCAGCTTATACAGCCTTCATAGGGTTAAGAGTGAAATAAGAAAGGATTAAACATGTTTGCATCTCTGAGCTCCTTATATTATGGGCAGGTTATCACATTTTAACACATTGATATATTTTAACATGAATCTGTGACTCACTGATGTGATATCTAAAATGTGTAACATTTCAGAATTACCTGATGAGATACTGTTCCCAGGGTGCACTTTCCCAATGATTATGTCCCCTGGGACCTTGGCAAAAATACTGTCTCCCAGTGTCTGTGTTTTGCACAGGGATGCTTTTCCCATGATCCCTAAGCCAAGGATTCCAGAAGTACACCATCATTACACTTTAACTATATTTCCTTAATGTCCACAGCAGCTGTTGCCACTTTGGTAGGATAAGAGTTTTAAAAAATGAGAATTTCTCTCAAAACTGTTCATCAGAAGTCCCACATATCAGGGTTCAGTTCAATCAGCAGTCTGAGAGGAAAGGCTGATTCAGCCACACAGTCTGACCTAATATGATTCTGAGATCATTCCCAATCTCTATTGAGAATATCCAGTGAACTTCCAAATCAAATCACAAGTGAAGAAAGAATGAGTTTTAAGATGACAATGGGTTCCTATTCAATACTACAATGGAGTTTTATGCAATCCTTCACTCTTATAAAGAGATCTTTAGAAAGGAATCAGACTGGTAGTCCTCTGTGGCTCTTATAGACCAACACATGGACTAAGATTCAAAGAAGGATGACATTTGTGTCATATAAACTGCATATTATATGACGTATCTGAAGAAGTGTGCATGCACATGAAAACTTGTATCCAGAATAAAACTTTACTGGTCTTAAAGGTGCCACTGGACTCAACCTTTGTTCTGTACTGGTACACTGTGAACTTGGAAAGGATACTTTAATAAACCAATAGTATACCAGAGATACTGTAGCAGACCTACACTGCTAAAACACAGTGCAAACGTTACCACAGCCAGTTTATCAATGCATGGTTCACAAACAGATCTGCTATAAGCACGTATGCTGCAAACATTTGTGGGTCCCCTCTTCTCACATTACAAATAAATAGACCACTTGGATAAACAACAATTTACATGAGTAAACTAGTGGCAGAAACATCTGCACCACCTGGGCAGCATGCTTCAAGTGCAAAGAGCTTTATCAGGTGACTTGCACAGCCCTTCCATCTTCATAAATTAAATGTGCAATCTCTCCAGGGAAATCTGTGTGAATCTTGCTATTAATATCCACTGGAGCAGGAATTGTATTATTTTGCCTCATTGAACTTTAAAGCCTGAGGATACTTTCTTGGCCAAGGCTTTGAGCAGTGTAGGAAAGTTTTGGATAAAACTATACTTACTAAGATCATTGACACACTAAACATAAGCAAAATAAACTCTGAGTTTGCTTGATATTCCCTTGGTTGCTTTTAACTAATTTTTGCAAGGGGAAGTGGATTATATACCTCTTACCTTTTAAAGGAGCCCATTATTAGCAATTTGTTCATCACTGCACCCTCAACTTCACCAAAGAAGCTTCCTGTCTGCATGAGAAAGTATTAAATGGTCAAGAAATGTAGATAAATGAAAATCGGCAATGGCTACAATTTAAAGTGGCATATTGTAGGAAAAGATCAGAGTCACTTTGACAGCTACATAACCAAGTTTTAAGGGCTACTTCTATTTCATAAAAATTGAAAAGGACTTAACCATCAGGACAAGTTATAGGGATTACAGAATAATCCCTTGAGCAGATGTGAGAGTTCACACAATAGACTGAGGTTCATTGCATAACATCTAATGTTGGAAATAATTTTTTAAAAATACACTCAACCCTAAAGCTTGTAAAGAAAATACTCTAATCTGAGGGTAAACCCATGTGATTAAAATGCTGCTCCATAAAGATATAAACAGGGCCTGAAAGGATTTCCTAAACAAATCATAAGAAGTTTTTTTTAAATAATTCCTGAATGACCTGTTTAAGCAGCTAAACTTTTATTTTTTATCAGTCATATACATTTTCAAATCCCATCGGAGTAGCTTCATACTGGGGAGAAGTTTATTTCTCCTTTGTTTACTGAATTAAAAATGCACAGCAAAATGAAGACAGAGACAAAAAAGGGCATTTATAGTTGTTCCACATAATCCTGAGAAGGCCCATTAAGTGTATGAATAAACATTTTATTTTTATCTAGTTCATTTAATTCCTTTTTAATTTTATCCACTTTCTTGTATTTTCATTATTACATGTTCTGAGCCAGTGTGCTGTAACCATTACACTAATGTGGTGAAATTTTTAGAGTGTCAGGGTAGGATTTGGGAGATCCCCACACTACCATGAAATTCATTGTGTAACCTTGGGCTGATCACTCATCTCAGCCTAGCCTGCTTCGTAAGGCTATTGTGGGAGTAAATGGGAAAGTAGATCCATATATGCCAGTCTGAGCTCCTTGGAGAAAAGGTAGGATAAAAATGTACTAAACAGACATACAGGAAAGAATCTCCTTTGTTTGCAGTCCTGCCTGTCAACTAGCTGATACAATCAAGTTGTTTGTCTTTGTGCTTAGCAGGGGCAACTGCAGAAAAAAGAACAGCTCACCAAACTGGACTCTTACTTATACAGAGTTAATAAAGCCTGTACAAAGCCAAGGAGATGGTGTAATGATTAGTAGAAATGCTCTGTACAGAACTGCAGATCATGGTACATCTGTTAATTCTTGTCATATTTATTTATTTATTTATTATATGCATTTATATCCTGCTCATCCCGCGAGTGGGCTCAGGGCGGGTAACATCATTACAATAAATACAATTTCAATTTAAAACACGATATAAACAGTATAACAATTAAAACAATAGGTGCAGCTTAAAACAGCATCAGTTGGCTAAAAATTCTGGCCTGATGGTGCAGTGAGTTAAAGGCCAGTTGTCAGTGGTCACTAAATGGATGGGTGACAGCAACCTCAGGGAGGCCATATAAGGGTGCCCGTTGCCTCAGCCAAATATCTGCTAAATGGCTCTCCCCTTGCTCCCCCTCCCACTTCCCAGCAGCAAAAATGTAAACAGCTGTTTATTCCCACTGTGGGTCCTTGTTTGTTTTTAGTTTACCTTAGTTTACCTTACTTTACCTTAGTTTGTTTTTAGTTTAGTTTAGTTTAGCAGAAGTCCATCAGTGGCTATTAGCCACAAAGTATAGATAGGAACTCTTAGTCTGGAGCAAGTGATGCTCTGTATTCTTGGTTCTTGGGGGGGGGGCAACAGTGGGAGGGCTTCCTGCCCCCACTGCTGGACCTTCTAAGGGCACCTGGTGTTTTTGGCCACTGTGTGACAGAGTGTTGGACTGGATGGGCCACTGGCCTGATCCATAATTGGCTTCTCTTATGTTCTTATGTACCCCCTACTTCCCAGGCACCTGAAATCAGACAGCAAGGTACTAGAATAAGGGTCAGAGAACAGATATTTCCAATTGTTGCCAAATGTTGTTCTTTACTAATGTAGGCTTATTTATATAAATTATGTAAAGGAATCTATATGTTTTGAGTCATTATTAGTTATTTGACTGACTGTAATTGTAACCAAGCCCTTTTTGGCAGTGAAGTATAATTTCACGGAGTGGAAAATGTACAAAGTTTTACTAGACTTTTCTAATGCAAAATGATTACATGCAAACATTCTTCCTACTTTTAAAAGAAACAACACTAGATTTTTACCAAAAAAAATTGTGGGAAGGAGAATTCCAGTTTATAGAATTCATGGGGTTTGTGTTAATGAAACCCCAACACAAAGGCAAGTGATAGATTTGGTCTCAAATGTGCATGTGGGAGTTTGTTGGTGAACAAATTATAGTCCAAGCCTAAAAGGGAGGCATTTCTTAGCTGAAAGAGCAAGAATGGCATTCTATACCTTGTTGAGAAGATTGGAAATTTCCCCAAAGTATCTGTATGTAAGACCTGAGGAGATCGTTTGCATCTGACTGCTTGAATACCCAGAGGTTCAGTGGGTTAATCTGAATACCCAGATAGGCAGTTAGCAAACAATTCCAAACCACCAGCCCAGGCATTAATCTTGTCCAGTAACCAAATTCACAATGTTCTTATTTAACACAGTAAGGCTGGAAATCTTATTAGTAAACAACACAGCAGCTGAGATTCAGCATTTCAATCAAATATATATTTTGAATAATGTGAAACAGTTGAGGCATGGTCTAGCTCAACTGAAGCACTTTTAAATTCCCATAGATTTTAGTGGGAGGATTAATCATGTGCTTAATTCTTCTGCTGAAGTCAGTGGGGCTTCAAAGCATTTTACTCAAGCTGGATCATACTGCTAGTATTTTCCAGATTACAGAATTTCATTCGACCTACTCAGTATGTATATTCAGTCCTGCTAATTTTCTGGAATGCATACAAAAAATGAGTTCTTAGAACATCCGTAGATGGAAAAACAGAGGAATATTAGTTTTTCTTATACAGTATAATATTGGGAAATAGGTGAGAAAGTGATCCAAGAATTGTTAGGAATAAGACATGGAAGGGCATAATAAATGAACTGGCTTTCTTCCACTTGTCCCTTATCACTGCATTAACATCCAATGAGTGAATAAACAAGTAGCATGGAGGATGGGGAAAGTGTAATCAGGAGTGGCACATAGTGTATCAGAAACTTTGAGGGGGCAGAGTTACAGTATCTTTAGAACACCACCACTTTGGGAGGGGTACCAGCTGCCACTGACAATCTCGGTTTTCTAAATAAAAAGAAGTGTGTTGTGGTTTCTCTGGTATGATACAGCATGCATTTAACAACAGATGTCATTTAATTGAGACTGTAAAGAGAATTCAGCTTTGTTTGCCTTTGGAAATCTTTCTTTTATGTAAACACACTGCAAAGGTCATTGGGGGATACATTGTTACAGAATCACAGCCCAGACTTTGTATGTGTACTCTTGTTTCCTCTGCATGATGACTTTAGTTGAAGAAGGCAGAAGCATAAAGAAAATGTACTGAGTTTTCCAACAAAGTTGACAATACTGTTGAAGAAATGGATTTCCTTTACTACTGAAATACTCTTTTTTGAAATATTTGGTGGAAAGTTTACTCATGGTCACTGCTCTATATCTCTTATAATGTTATGATTTCAATCCAAATTACCTACAGAGTTTTAAAAGTTTTCCCAGCATAATCTCATGTCTTTGATAGAAGTGATGCCTGCTCTATTAGGGGTAATTTCAAATCCATGTTTTTGAAAACAACACATGCCAAATTGCAGCTTTTCTACTTTCAGACATTCTTTTAAAACATTCATTAGGTAATTAAAATCCCACAGAAAGCTAAAGGCAAACTTAACTCCTTTCTATTAGCTGCCATACTTGTGTAGCTCATATGATTAAAGTTCTCTAATAATGTTTTACTTCAGAATGTAAACACATAACTTTCCTAACTTGGAGGGGGGATCTCCATGTAAAACTTCCCCCCCAGCTAAAAATTCCTGAAGAATGACTGGCATGTCTACAGAAAGGGGTTCCATAAATTAAAATTTTTATGAGCTTAAGAGTAGATCCACCCCACTGTGAGGCAGAAATTATTTCAGACCCCCAGACAGGCAAGCTATGTACTTTGGGATGAGAAGGCTGTTTTAATTTATTTTTGAATCTTGTGCTGTTTATTTCCTGACTAAGATAAGTCCTGAAACCTTAACTACAAAACTATATTGTGCCACTGCTGTCAAAGAGGGGAAAGAAGATGTTCACTTACCTGAGTGTAATCTTCGGAGACTAATATAAATCCATTATTATCAATGAGGTAACAGTTAATGTTCTGAAAAATATCAAAATTGGTACTTAAATTCTTAATTTCAGTAATGAAGGAAGTTCACCCAAATTGTCGTATAAATGAGTAAATGTTTCATTCACGTGTAGCAGTCAATGATTACATTAGATATTCTGGCCTTGTGGGGTTTTTTTAATGTAAAGTAAACAATGACAGATATCTCCATAGAGGGCATTCTCTGTGTTTGCCTTCTGCAGGTCAAACTGTAATGATGATAATAGCAATGCCAGTCCCCAGGTGGGAGAGGAGAGGGGTGACTGCTGGTGGTTGCTGTTGAGGGCTGGGCTTCCCCCACCAGTCCCCAGGTGGGGGTGAGAGATCCCCCAATTTGGTAGGCTCCTGTCCACTGCTGGCCAGCTTGCTGGTGGGGAAGCCCTACCCCAACAGTGACTTCTGGCAGCCATCCCTCTGCCTCCCCTCCCATGAGATTTAAAGAGCCCTCCAGCTGGTTGGTGGGCCACATGCTCCTGCCAATCAGCTAGAGGGCTCTTTAAATCTTGCAGGAGGGGAGCTACTGGCTGCATGCCTGAATTCCAAGTGGCAAATTCACCACTTGGAGTTCAGGCACTCCCCCCACTTCTTGCCCAAAGCATTTAAAGAGACCCTTTATATGCTTTGGGCAAGATGCGGGGGGCCACATGCACCTGTACACCAAGAGGTGAGTTCAGGCATGGGGGGCACTGTCCCCAATGTGGTGATGTCACTTTTGTGTGATGTCATTGCATTGGGGACATCCCCTCCCCCTCCAGAAATGCCCCCCCAAAGTCTCCTGCTGGGGCCTAAGAAGGACCTGGCAGCCGTAAATGATAAAGGGAAGCCTATGTCAGTTGTAGCACCCATGGTAAGGAGTAGGCCATGTAATCTGTCACAGTATGGAGATATGTGTGCTGGACATGGTCCACTTTTTAACAGGAAATTGCTAGAAAACAGAAGGAATGTGTATGTGTTTGTGTGTGCATTTGCATTTGCTAGAGGCACAAGGTGACAGTGTAATGAAGTGGGCACCAGCTGACAGAACTTTTTATCTCACTGCATTTTCTGCAAAAACTCTAACATGGAAAAACAAAAAGTTCGGAGCAAAGTCATCTCTTTATACAAAAAAATTGAACCATATAAATATTAAAAGATGACAAGAGATAGAGCATCTGTTTGGCACACACAGGGTCCCAAGTAGGGATGTGCCCCCCCCCAAAAGGCAGCCTGATTTGGACGAATTGGGCCGAATATGATTTGGCCAGCCAAATGACTCCTGAATGCCACTTTTGGCAATGCAAGCCGATTGGGGAGGCATTTGGCCAGCCGAATCACCCGATGAAGCAGGCAAGCCGGAGAAGCCTGGCAGAGCTCCCCATCTTTCTTAGCTCACCGACTAAAGCAGGTGAGCCAGGAAAGACCTGGGAAGGTGTGGGGAGGCATTTAAATGCCTCCCTGTGGCTTCTCCAGCTCTCCTGCTGAAGGGTGGAGCCAGAGAAGCCCAGCAGAGCCCCCCCCCCCGTTTTGTCTAGCTCACCTGCAGAGGCAGGCAAGCCAGGAAAGGCCTGGTAAGGTGCGTGGAGGCATTTAAATGCCTCCCCCTGCCTTCCCCTTACCCAGCAAAGGGATTCCCCAAATGGATGGCGAATACACGGCATCCAGTCAGGTAATCCATGTTTAGCCAGCTGAATCAGATTAGTGAATCTGATTCGGCTTTCGGCGGGCCGAATAATGCCAAATAGGCATTATCCGGGGGGGGGGGGTCGGTTCGTCTGAACCAAATGCACATCTCTAGTCCCAAATTCATCCCCTCACATTTCCAATTAAAAAGATCAGGTGGTAGGTAATGTGAAAGACCTCCATCTGAGATACTGGCGAGCTGCTGCCATTCTGAGTACACAATATGGACCTTGACAGACCAATGTTATATTCAATATAAGGCAGCTTCATGTAAAGTTGGTTATTGTTAAATTTGTGAAAATTTGTGTGAGAGGAGAGGGGATCCACCATGACCCTGCTAGGCCCTGTTTCTTTTTCTTGATCAGGGTCTCAGCAAAGTTGTTTTAGTTTGTTTAGGCAACACGGTAAGGCAGCTAAAATCTCACATGGTAGGCTTATGAGATCTTGGTGTTCTAAAACGTTTTAAATGCTGTGTAACTCCACTTTTCATATTTTATACAAAGTTGGGGGTTACCCTGGGCCTTGCATATGAATATCTTTTGAAGGGTTTCGTAAGCTAATATGCTTTTACTGGCACATTTGCATATGCTTTTTGGTATGTACATTACTAAAATTACTTACCCAGGGATAAAAATGCAGTTGGGAATATGGCTTGAATCCAGCAATGTGCAAGTGAAAATACAAATGAACTACTTGCGCAAGGTGCTATACAACACCTAGGACTTTCCTCCCTATCTATATATTGCACTTGCCATCTTGTAGTGCCCAGAAATATAGCGCCATCTTTCACAAGGCAGTGTTTTCGTGCCTTTAGCTTGTTGTTGAGGTGGTTCTCAAGTCTCAACAGTCCAGGTTTGAATATTCCATACCTAAGGTAGTACTGCCCACCTTCTCCATATATGTGTGTGGCAATGTTTTCATCACATTTGTCCTCAACTCAATGCCTTTATCTCCTTTTCCATTTTTGTGTGCATGCTCTGTTGTGATATACTGGAACAGTGTCAGCAAGGAAACCACCCAAAGCAATGCCACCTTCCAACTTTCCCCACCTGGTGCATTTTTAGTTGATTTGTGCCATAACAAAAAGACTCTCTAATGTGTTAGGTTATTTCACTGCAGCAATTTATCACTGCTACACAAATGTAAAAGAAAAAATGACAGTGCCTGAGTGATTTTTTTAAAATCTGAAAATTACAAGACAGCACCAGATTGGCCCACTACCCTATGTCCTGGTGCCAACCACCTAACTTGCATAACAACAAAAAATACATTTCAATTTTAAGTATCTTAAGTTTTATTTGACTGCAGAAATGTATTGCTGTTTATACTAAAAAATTTTTAATGATTTTGGGCGGGGTTTTTTTTTGAAATGGTGGTGTGGGTGGGACATCTGGCAATGGAGCAGACCTTCCATAAGGGGAAAAAATGCCATGAAAACAGTTTTGAGGAAAACATCAGAACAAAAAAGGTTTGACAAACCAGAGGAGAGACATGGAAGAAAAGTGGAATAAGTACTTGACTGACTCTAAGTAGTGTGGAAGTTCACTGGATCCCACCTATATCTTGAAGTAAATTCGTTTTTCTTTTAGTCAAAAAAGAGGAGCCTTACTACACTAAAATTATATTAAGTTGTTAGGCAACTTTGGGTTGAGAAAAAGTTTTCTAAAGAATAAGTTGCTTCATGGAAAACAAATGTGGAACTGCCAATCAAAAATGAAAGAAATAATCTCTACTGATCCTGGATTGACGACTTTGTAGTGTTTTGATTAAAAAGGGATAGCTCCGTAACTCCATCCTAGTTGCCTCAGGCTACATAAGGCTCACTGAGGTAGCTAGATTGGTATAAATGTGATCTCATTGAAAAGAGCATATGAAAGATGTTGGAAGGAATCCAAGATAAAGCTTATCCATAAAATTCACAGCAGGCTGACATACTTCTACCTGTGGCAACTCATGTTGGGAACTATATGACATTAAGAAAATTATTTCCACAGAATCACAGAAATTATTTCCAATAGTTGCCTTTTCACTTCATAGAGAAAAAAAAGATCTATTAACATAATACACTGATGCATTCCATATAAGCAATAGCACTGGAATAAAACAGAGGAATGTGAACAGCACAAAATAAAACCCAGTACACAGGCTTTTACAAATCAGAATGTGAGAACATTTTCTTTCTTTTTCCACAGAGAACAGGAGCTTTAGCAAAAGGAGACAATTATGAAAATATTACTGACTGAAAATATATTTGGTTCTAAAGTAAGGGCCAAGTTATAAATTCAACAAAATCATGTGGTAAAACTTTTATTGGCCAGTACGACTTCAATTTCAAAGGCACTAGTTATACATGTGAATGCTGCCCCATTAAACATTTAAAAAATCTTATACATGAAAAATAAATAACATGGCAAGGAAAACACCAGGCTGAATTTTATCAATTACACACATGCCATTTTCTACATTTAGGATTTCCCCCCGCTACTGAAAACATTCAAGTAAATGATACCCAACTTGTAGCCTGACATGGTACAGTCCAGGAAAAATATTATGCCGTGGGCCTTAGTTTCTTAAATATGATAACTATAAGGTAATTCCATATCTGTACCCTCTAATTTGTTGTTTACTTAGAAATACTGATAGCATAAACATAAAATGTTAAAGGAAGTATCTACAGAAATATTTACCTCATCATCACAGCTTATAGAACATCGACCATCCAGAGATGTACACTAGAAGAAAATATATGATTTCAGTGTAAACACTGATGTTAAAGATGAAGTTTATAAAGATATGCAATTTTCTTTAAAAGTATTAATAAGCTGAATGAGGCAAGTAATGTTTGATTTCTCTTTAGTAACAGGGTCCAGAAGGGTGGTATGATAGCTGTTTCAAAAACACACTAGTTGTCCATAATGTCGATATGTGTGAGTGATGCAGACTTCTGGTCCATCCTGCCGTATGAATGCATTAATAACTATACCAATGAAAAGCAGTTTTCCAGTGGCACTTTATTGCTGATGAGATATGCAGTAACACATAGATGATGGGTAAATTGGTTGTTTTGCGGAGAGTCTGTAGGCTCATTGAAAGCTCACTGGATTGCTAGAAAAATGAAGCAAGTATATGTGCTCTCCCATCATTATAATACTATAAGGCTGGTACTGGGCTTCTAAATAGTAAATTGAAGCATACCTGTCTACTGGCAGTCCAAAATTTTCTCTGGAAAAACTCAAGTTTCATCTGGATACCTACAGCTGATGAAAGTGACAAAGAAACTTTTAAAAATTCTCCTGTCAGGTGGTCATTTCAAATTCACCATGTTTTAAAACTAAGAAAAAGGTGAGGAAAGAGGATTAGCATTTGAGAAAGAACATGAACAGCATATTAAAATTCTAGGAATAAGTCTCGAATTGCCTGTTTCAATTGTTTTTATATGTTTGTATGCATGTTTTAGCTTTGGTTTTTAATTGTTTTACTGATGTTTTTGTTTTAATGTTTTTAAGGTCATTTTTATTGTATATGTTTTTAATGTGTTAGCCACCTTGGTGTGAGAGCCCTACAGAGTCAGTCACCAACAAGTGTCCTTAAACAGGAATGCTTTATTGAGAAAGGTCTGCTATGGTCATCTACACTTCTTGTGTTAGTAATGGCTGACACAGCCCCAAGCAGGACAATTATACAGAATTCAGAAAGGAATTGCAACCAATCACCAAGCCGAAGAAAAGATGCATAAAATACTGGTTTACGGTTCCCAGGGAAAAAGCGGGAAGAATTAGTCAGACAGGAGAAGAGATACATGGGCAGGCACCATCAGCCTCCCAAAGTCAGAGCAGCTCGAAGAGCAATAAGCATGCCATGAGAAATATAACATAACATTCCACAGACCCAACGTCAAGGGTTCACTCATCCCATCTCTTGGGCAGGAGATAGCAGCATTAGCTGACACTTGGTCACCATAGAAAAACATCTCTGCTCTTGCTGACAGTTATGTGCATGTTATAGAATGCTTCTCTGTGGAAGGGAGCTAACAATGTTCCAGGAACCCCTGGTGAGCTTCAAAGCACCTTAAATATGTGAGTCCATGACAATAACTATTGCATTCCTAACTATGACAAAATCAACCTAAAATTATACCATCCACCATTTCCCAAAATAAGCATGGCACATGTAAGGTGACCCTCCTGAGAAAGAGCTTTTGATCAATTCATTTCCCCAGATTTATAGGATTTTAGTATCATTTCCTAACAATAGTTAACTGCTCCACTTGATAAAGGTGCACATTCTTGGATAACTCACTATCTTTTAACCTCAAACACCATGCAAGAAAAAAAAAAGAAGAGATTGGATTTATACCCGGCCCTTCACTACTTGAAGGAGTCTCAGAGCTGCTTACAATCTCCTTTCCCTTCCCTTCCCCACAACAGATACCCTGTGAGGTAGGTGGGGCTGAGAGAGCTCTTTCCAGAACTATGGCTTGCCCAAGGTCATCCTGCAGATGCAACTGGAGGAGTGGGGGATCAAACCCAGTTCTCCCAGACTAGAGTCCGCGTACTTAACCACTACACCAAATTGGCTACCTTTACTTGAAATTCATCTGTGTATCAATCTTGGCTGATATATGATGGCAACAAGTAAAGTTAATTTAAACTACTTCTTGTCTTAAAGTCTATTTAAAATAGTGATTAAAGGTTTCTCATTCATATGAATATCCCTTGGCTCTCATACCAGTACACTCCATCTTTGAGTTATATCTTCACTTCTGTGAAGGTGGACATTCTTGCCATAATCAGACATTTTTGCACCTGAGCCTCAACATACAGTATCCATTTATATGTGCTAGATGGTTTCTGATCTACCCAATGCCATATAATTCTGTTACTTGTTCATTTTCTTGCTCCTCTCCGAGGCTATTCTAGTCTAGGTCTCTAAACTGTTTTTGGGATCTTTAGCTGGGAGACCAGGCCAGTTTTCTTTTTGTGCACAGGACATTTTCTGTGTTTTTTGAGGGGGTGGTGTCAAACCTAGCAACTGTTCCCCTATATTTCTGGCTATATCCATGACAATATTAAAAGACTTAACATTCAAGTGTCAACTTTCCAAGGCCAGAAATGGTATTTTGTAACACTTTGAACTAACAATGTCAGCTAATGAATCTGCAGGCAATTGCTAATGATTTGTATGATTTTTGTTTGTTTTCATTTCATTCTCCTATTTAACCAAACCGAGCACATGGGTGTGGGGAACTAAATCCTTCCTCCTGCCATGCCTTACTTTATAGCTCTGAAGTACTTTCAGCATTTTCCCCTCAGGCTGCCCTTTAATACTGGAAACTAAGAGAAATATAATGAAAGAAACAGAGCCTAGACAAGCAATAGGCAGGAAGGGGCACAGTTTACCTCCCTTTCTTGCGTGCTCTGAATTTTTTTGGGAGAAAATAGCTCCATCACCCACTGCTTTTTAACATCTGAGCAGGTGAATTCATGTACATGCACTGGGGTTACTATGCCATGTCTAGTTTTATAATTTAAAATATAGCTGTCTTTTCCCCCCTTTAGAGATAAGCTGAGAAGGAATAATGCAGAGGGGAAAGGATTACCCCTTCCCAAATTCTCTCCCAAAGGTGCTTTAAAAAAATTAAATTGCTGAGAGATCACAGGCCCTTACTTATCACATATCTTTTACATCTCATTTGGTATGGCCTAAGTCTTTGAATTATTGATTGCAGTTTGTTCATATTTTCAATAGAAGATTGCAGGTGCTGTTTGGCATTGGGGGTGGGGTGGGGTGGGGTGGGGGGTGGCAGCATGAGCCTCTACTGTTCTCTTAGGAAATGAAAACAATGTTTTCCTCGGGGTTTCTGCTCCGGTGGTAGCACTGCCCATCACCAGGCAGAGGGCACATATTCTATTTGTCTGAAGTGCTGCCTGTTTGCCAGTTACACGAGCAAAAACATTTGACTTGTGTATAGCAGGCACAACACCCGACAGAATGGAATAGCAAGTACAAAGAACAACTGCTGATAGGGAATCAAATCCCTTTTTAGCCAGTGAGCCAAGTATATAATCTAAATTCTTCGGAATGAGAGACCTATTGTGCAGTCCTCTTCAATGACAAAACCAATGTAACTCTACCAACTGGACAAATGTCCTTGTGAGTTGGATCCCCGCTGACTCAGTCTCTTTCCCTGCCTGTGATATTTCTGAACTTTAAATTAGAGTAGAATATTTTTTCTGTTTTTTGTTGTTCAATTTGGCTTAGTTATTGCAACTATATGACTAATAGGGGCATTCTTGGCTTGGCTTTTGATTAGTTAGTATATGAATATGTACCCCTAACAATTACTATTCCACAGCTCACTCTACTTTTCTTCCTGGCTGTTCACTGAGTGACTTTTTAAGGAGCCTCTTGGTTCCTGCTATTCTTCTATATGGCCCAGGCTCTCCAAGCTGAACTTTTGCATTACTTTTCCTGAGTTTGTTGCAGCCTACTGTGTAAAGGATCAACTTTTATTTTTCTAAGAGAATATCTCTGTAGCATAGATAAGATTTGCACTTACATCGTCTTGTTTTGTGATGTATTTTTTTAAAAAAGCTTTTGATTTAACACCAATTCTACACGACAACATTTTTTACTTCTTCTTAGCCAATTCTACCTATCTTTATTTTCTTCGCAAGCTTGAAAAGTGTAGCATAAATAGGCAAGATTAAGTTAACCTGATGCACCGTAATTGAGGCTAGTTTTGCTTTTAGTCCAACATGCCTTGCCCAGGCTTACCCAAGGAAAATTAAAAGACTATAACCATTCATTTTCCTGAGCAAGAGGTTTAAAGTCAGGATCCAAGAATAGCTTTGGAGTAATATGCTATGCACTATAAGAAATTCCAAGAACTGAAATACAAGCTTCAAAGAAAGAAGCTACATTTTTCTAGTGCTTTACTATTCTGCCTTAGCAACTTGATTGTTTTGTATTTATTGTGTCAACATATAAGACAAAGCTAGAGGCAGCTACTTACCACTTGGCCTAAAAATATCCTATGTGGAAGGACTAAGAATGTGGAGAGCCAGTTATGTCCAGAATCCATCCATGTGGTGAGCTGACTGTTATGCTCCTTCAGCCACTTGAAAATGTAGGGGGGAAAGGCATGGTAATCGTTCTATTAGCTCTTGCTTCCAGCAGACCACCAGATGGATGGCACATTTCTGCCATGCCTGGATCCAGCTCCAGCTGACAGCACCTTTCAACCAAATTCTACCTTTCATCCTAATTCAGAGGGAGGGGAGAAAGCAACCCCCCATATGGCTTGGTTTAGCTCAACTGAAACTTCCTCCATCCACTGGAACAGTTGAACTTCATGTCATTTGTTTGTTTGTTTTTAAATTCCCATGAGCTTCTTTGGGACCCAATTGTTGTACTGTATTGTCTAGTTGCTTTTATTGTTGTCCCACTGACAGGCCTCCCCTGGCCTCCCGACTGCCAAGAACCCGTCCCCATACCGAGACCAGCATAAGTCCCCAGCACCTACTGGGAGGCCGGGAGCAGCTGAGGAGGAGATGCCGAGAGGGCCCCAGCTCAGCCCAATGTTGCTGCGACATGAGGCCACATGCCACGAGACAGGGCAGGCACCAATGGCAGCCCCACCACCTGGGAAGTCAGCCATGAGAGCATACTCCTGCACCAGGGCCCAGCATCCCGGGAGCCATGATGGAACACATCCAGGGCAGGGGAAGATGCCCGATGCCAAGGCTTCTCCTGAGGCTTGGCATCCTGGGCTAAGTAGGGAGGTGGGGCCAAGGGAGGAGGAGCTGAGGGGCAGGCTGGGAGATGACTGGAGGAAGCAGGGAGGGGATAAAAGTAGGGCAGTGGCAAGGGGCTGGGGATGATTGCCTGGCACTGGCAGAGAGCCCCACTGCTGGACCTCCTGAGGGCACCTGGTGTTTTTGGCCAATGTGGGATAGAGTGTTGGACTGGATGGGCCACTGGCCTTATTCAACATTGGCTTCTCTTATGTTCTTATGTTCAGAGAGAGCAGAGAATCTGAGCCAGCCAGGAGGAGTGGTTGGTAGGGTGTGGTGACGTAACCCCCCTCCCCTACTTAAGCATCTGAAGTCCCTGCTGCCCTGAGGGTAGAGGATCCAAGGTGGCAGAGCTTTTTGGGAGCTCCAGTGACCGCGAGGGGGAGTTGGGGGGCTCTTGTGACAATTGTAATTGTTAAATTATTTTATTTATGAATGTGTTGGTATATGTCAGGAGTGGCCAAAGTTGCTTAATGTAAGAGCCATATAGAATAAACATCAGATGTTCAAGAGCTGCAAGACATGAACAAATATTACACTTTTTTACTGGGAAATATGCAAATTTGATTTTTTATTAACATTAAATGAGACTGCCAAAAATAATACCAAAAGAGGTAAAAGCAGATATTGATAATGATATTTATTTGTCCAATGATATTTGTTTGCTAATGATATTTAGTTTCCCCAGCCGTCCTGCTAGGAGTCACACAATGTGTGTGAAAGAGCCGCATGTTGCTCCCGAGCCACAGTTTGGCCACCCCTGGTATATGTTGTATACTGCCCTGAGCTCTTTTGGGGAGGGTGGTTTATAAATTGAACCATTCAATGTTGGCTGAAACATGGGATTTTTATTATTTCTGGTTTATTAGGTCTCCATATAGTTAATAGTTTTTCAGTGAACAAGACATACTAAGTAGTTTTTTTGTGTCCTACAATCTCTTAGCTTTATAGGCAGATTCCAAATGAATAAATCAATGTCACATTCCCAGTTCTCTGAACTATGGTGGCAAGAACTATAATGTGCTGGTTAGCATTAACTAGGATTTTCCCCAAACCACAGTTTGCAAACGCACTTTAAGCCAGTTTCAAACCAGATTTGGAGGCAATTTCTTGTTAGCAATAACCACAGTTTTCCAAGTAGAAAAGAGTCTAGTAGCACCTTAAAGACTAACAAACTTGCAGTAGGATATGAACTTTCGTGAGTCGCTTCTTACTTCTTCAGATACACATTTTTAAATTTGTCTCATAATGTCTTTAGTTTCTGTATTCTTAATCATATCATTTGTTATTCCTAGGCATTTCATTTTATTTTCCAATAGTTGATCCCACTGGCTATAATGTTTATCTGCATGGATAAGCTCAAGTAGAGTAGAGCCTCCCTCAGATTTTAAAACCTTTACTTTAAAGAGAAATGCTTTAATCCGAGTCCTAACTTCCATCAATAATTCACCTAGTTCTGCTCTCAGTGCTATGCCCAGGACACTTCTAAGAGTAGTCAATAAGTGTTGGAAAAAGTCATACTGGATGGAATCCATTTTTTTCAGAAGTGGCCTGAATCCAAATTTCCACACCATACAGGAATTGGTTTAGAACTTTAGCATTAAGTACCTTTAAGGTCGAGCAGACAAATTTGCCTCCCGATGAGTAGAAGTATTTTACAATTGTCCTCCCTACTCTCAAGGCTATGTTTCTTGCTAGATCCAAGTGTATTTTTCATGTAAGAGATGCTTCAAAAGTGAATTCCCAGATATTTAAGTTGATTGATTTGTTCCATAGGGTGGCCTGCTATGTCCCATTTGAAGATTTCCCCCTTTTTCCTTTTGGTGAATACTATGGCCTTGGATTTTGCCACATTGATGGACAAGCCCTAATAATAACAGTAAACCATGAAATTTTTTATCACCTTGAGGAGGGCCAAAATTGATCTATTCTAGACACTGTCACTGCATCATCAGTATATAGAAAGATTGGAACTTCATGCTTGGATAAATGTGGGATATAGCATGCTTCCTTCAGGATACAGGGTCTGAGGTCATTTATATATAAATTGAACAAAAGGGGCACAAGTAAACATCCATGCTTGACTCCTTTCTCTAGCTCTGATAGCTGTCCTAACTCCCTGTATCTAATCCAGGCAGAGGGATGGTTGTAGAGCTGTTGAATTAAGTAAAGAAGATATGGTTCAGTGCCATATTTCTTCAGCTTTTCCCACAGCTGGAGCCTAGAGATTGTATCAAATGCTGATTTTAGGTCCACGAAGGCAGTCACCAGAATGCCTTCTCCAGAACGCATGTATTTATCAACCAAGAACTGAAGGGTATGGCAATGGTCGATGGTACTTGCTAAAACCAGCCTGTTCATTTCCCAAAATGTTATTTCCTTCAACCCAAGTTTCCAACTTTTCAAGATGCACTGCAGCATAAAATTTTCCTATAGTGGATAGCAAGCTTACTGGACAATAATTCATTGGGTCCAGAATAATTATTCTACTACATCAGACTTTGGGCATATTTCCCATCTTGTTTATTTCAGTGAAAAAAGCAGCCAAAATCTGTGCCCACTAGTCTGGGTCAATTTTGAATAGTTCTGCTGGTATTAGTAGTTCTGCAGGTGGTTTCCCTTTTTTGGTTGTTTAATTAAAATCCTAATCTCACTTGCTGTTATCAGGGGCCATTCCTTTGCACCCGATGGCAATATTGGCCTACCTTCCTGGGTATTTCTGTTTCCATTTGTGAAAACAGAGGTTAAAAAAAGCTTCCCAGACAGTGGCTGGAATATGAAGGGTACAGGGAACTGTGTGTTTAATCCTTTTGCAACTGTGATTCAGAATTTTTTGTTTGTTTTTTATGCCTAGAGCAGACTTTCCAAATCTCGTTTCCAGGCCTTAGAGTTCTTAAATTTCAAATTTTTAATAGTCTTTTTTCAATTTCAAAATATTTGGCAAAATCTCTACTCTATTTGAGTTTTTAAACTGTCTATTCAGGCACCTGGTTGATCTTTTGACAACCTTACAGTCGGAGTCATACCAATTATTTCTGTCGGTTGCACCCTGTCCCCTGGGCTTTGCTGTTACCAAGGAAGGCTTGAAAAAGTCAATTAAATACATTTTAAAAAATTGTAATACCCATGTTCTTAATTATTTGGGAACCTGTATATCTGGTTTTTATCAAGTCCATTTGTGTTTTTGCTTTTGCTTCACTGACTTCACACCGCCTCAGTGATCTTAAGGTGTTACGTGTCTGGGTTAGTGCTAAGTTCTTTACCTTAGATGAGAGACAGTAAACATCTAGACAAAATAATAATTGTACAGGATAATGATCCCCCCCAATAATCCTTTACTTCCAGGGATTCCACTCTTACAGTAAGTCAGAAGAAGCAACAAAATAGTCTACCACACTTGCCCCTGAATGATTTATACAAGTAAAATCTCCTTTTCCATCAAACTGTGTGCATCCATTTAATATTCTCAAATCATTCTTTAGTAATAAAGATGAAAAATGTCTGCCTGATCTATTAATTTTCTTTTCTTTAGATCTTCTGTAACTCATAATTGGAAAGCTCTTTATCTGAGGCCGAGGACAGACTGGCAGTCTGGCCTGCTCTGCCTCCGCTTTAAAAGTGGAGGCAGAGTGGCCATTCAGACTGCCACATCTGCCCGGAGGATGCAATGTGTCCGGCGCTGTGCTCCTCCTGCAGCAGCCGGGCACCACTTCAAAGTGGTGTCTCGGCTGCTGTGGCATGCGTTCCACCCGCTTCTGGCAGGTATGAATGCGTGCCGGGCCGGCGGAGCCACGCAGCGTTCGGATGCCACCGCAGGAAGCTGCCCGCAGTCTGGACGCTGCAGGCGGCTTCCTTGCGGCGGTGTGCAAATGCCGTGTGGTGGGGGCAATTCCCCCTGCCTTGTTCTGCTGCGCCGTGACAACCACCACATGGCCAATGCACATGGCCAGGCCAGCTACCTGAGCTTGGGTCAGGAGAAACAATAGCTGGCTGAATCGTAATTTGCCACCACTCTAGTGCCTAGGATCCTCTAGGGAATCTATGATCTGTAACCATAATCTTAAAGTCCTATTGGGACAATTGGGACCTCCGGCCAGAATAAAAGAGGGCCCCTGAGCTTGGGTTCTCATGCTTCATCTGACCAGCTAATAAACATGCTTGCTGATTTCACTACAATGCGTCTCTGACTCCAGTACTTTGCAGTTCCCAAATCTGGTTCTTAGGTCCAACAGAGGAACTTGAAAAACTACAGCAAGCCTTCCTCCGTAAAATATTAACTTTACCATCATGCATCGCTTCCACAGTCATAAGGCTCAAGATAGGCCTCCCAAAAATCTCAACTCTGTTCTGGAAGGCTGTAGTCAGCTATAAATATCAATTGTTAAATGCTGAAAACCTCCCAACCTTTACCATATTGACTGAACATGAATGCTGCTGGTCAAAATGGAATGATGCTGTAGATGTGAAAACAAGACAATTGGGCTTATGGAAGACAGAGCACTTAACCAAAAGAAGACAAACTTTACTCACAGAAAAGTTGCTCCAAAATTATTGGGATGCTCTTCAAACAGATGCTAGATGAAAATGCTCCCCACTTCATCTAGGAATTACATATTCCACCAAATTTGACCTGCCTTTTTCCTTAACATGTTGACCATTCAAAAACTGAGATGTTCATACATGATTGCATGGGGCAATGCATTCCCAACAGCCCAGATGAAGGACCGTTTTCTGAAGATCCCTCTGGACCAGCGCTATTGTGACTGCCCTTTGACAGAACTTGAATCGGCATGTCATGTTTTCTTCTTTTGTCCAAAACATGCAGCAGCAATAGAAAGATTTTTAAGAAAATGGCTGCTGAAATATTCATCTTTTCATGATGCAGCAAGACTAAGACTACTTTTGAGCAGCCTCTGCCAAAATTGTATCGTGGATGTGGCAAATTTTTGTTTTACTGATTTTTTTTGAAAAACTCTTATTTTTTATGGTGTATGGCCTATGGGCTATTAAACCTAAATAAACTTTGACTGATTGAATGTATAATAATCTTGATATATAATTATTAATAATACCTTTTTTCTTTTTGTATCCCCTCTATATGACATTTTGCTTTCCGATATATAAAAAAAGTAGGCTGGCTGGTGGGTGGAAAGGAAGTAGGAAAAGGGGAGAGGGAATGGGGGCTTTTGGGGAAGGGAAAATGAGATGTCCCCTGCAAGTCCTTGTAGATCTCCTACTTCTCTCTTTCTAATGTATGATACTGTAATTCTTCTAGTATCTCATGCTGGTGACAGATCTCCAAAAGAAGTCACAAATCCTCAGCCTCAGACTAAGCTTAAATAAAACATCCCTGATGTCTGTTGTAACATATTTACCATATGACAGGGAATCTGAATGCATAATGAAAGAATTATAATGTAGCCCCAACAAAAGATTCCATACAGATTTTGTTAATGGTGTTGTGGAATACTAGACTGTGATAGACAATTGAAATCATGGAATTAATTTCTCTAACATGTAGATAATTTTCATTTCAAGACAATGAGAAAAATCAAGCAGCTGCTTTGTTTCTACCAGCGTCAGCTCTCAACAATGTCAAGTTGGCTGGAGGAACAGATTATGTAGGAAATTAAAGATCCATCATAATAACTGAACCTGCTCCTGCTTGCTTTTATTCTGTCAGAACATCTTCAATTTAAGTGGGAATATTGTTTTGGAAATTACAGGACCATGTTCATTGGTAATTTCTTAAGGGTTGTATTCTTGTGCATTTGGCTGATCACATTGCTGCATCACTAACTTTCAAGGGACTCTTTATCTGTAATATATCAGAAATGTAAGTGAAGCTACAAACTTACTGTATCATGATAAAACAAATGTCCTACCTGATACTTATTTGCGATGAAAGAAACAGCAGAAAATGCTGTTGCCACCACTGCATGCATTTCATAGGGGTGGTGGTGGCAGAGGATCAGTTTGCTTTGAAGAAACAGAACATATAATGCTCTTTTACTCAAGTCCCTTTTAATGTTTATACACTGTATTTTACAACTACATAGGGTTTTATGTAGGAAGACTACATAGGGTTTTATGTGCCTTTTTGGAATATTTCCCCAGTTTTCATTTCCCCCAACACACAATGCTTTGAAAAGTCATCTCCATATGATGTATAATAAATGGCAATTATGAATGCTTCCTGCTTTTCAGATCATAATTATTTGATTGAACTGGTTTTCAAAAGAATTAGCAGCACCAGTGAATGGAATAATAATTTTCTTTTGAACCCCAGAGGCAACCCTAAAGCATTTTTGCAGATTTTATATGAGAAAATATATATTTCCGGTGCTTTTCAAGAACACTGAAACTAGCATAGTTGGGGTGGAAAGGGGGGAAGGGAGGTTGGGTTCAGATCATTTAATGCTCTGATAACCATTCAAATGTATTGCACAAAAAAAGAAAAAGGTCAGAGCCCAGAGAGTCTTCTGGCATTCTACAATCCATCAACATTTCAGTCTTCAGAATGAAATATTTGAAGCCCAGGCTGCTTAATATTTGTCAGAGTTCTACAAATCAGTTGCACATTTAAAAAAATTAATCTCTAAACTGTAACTCTCATGCCTTTAACTTCCTGTACAGACAGCCGCACTGTTGTAGTTTTCACGCTGTAATGGATGAGTTGGAAAACCTTAAATTTGTGAAAATATTTCAAAATAATGCTGAAGCATCAGTGAAGAAAACAAATCTTGCACATTATGTGCCAAATTTGATATCGACTGTGACTACACAGCACTGCGCTCATATCATATTCACTTAAAGTTGCCAACCTTCAGGTGGGACTTGGAGATCTTCCAGAATTACAACTGATCTCCATTACTCCAACATAGTAGTAGTAGTAGTAGTAGTAGTAGTAGTAGTAGTAGTAGTAGTAGTTATTATTATTATTATTATTATTATTATTATTATTATTATTGTGGCTCAGCAGTTAGAGCTTCAAAGTAGGGTCTGCAAGACCCAGGTTCAGATCCCCATCTTGTGGTGGAAGCTGCCTGGGTGATTTTGGACCAGTCACATACTTTCAACCTAACCAACCTCACAGGGTTGTTGTGCAGATAAAAAGAAGGCAAGAATAAGATAACCTGCTTTGATTCCCACTGTGGGGGAGGGGGGCAGAGACAGAAAGCTGAAAACAGATAAAGGCTGTTGGATAGGAAGGAGATTGCGTTGCCCACTCCAGGTTGGGAAATTCCTGGACATTTGAGGGGTGGATCCAGGGGAGGTTGAGGTTTGAGGTGGGGAGGAACTTCAGATTGGTATAACTTCAGATTCCACCCTCCAAACCAGCCATTTCTTCCATGAGAAGTACCATTGCCAGCCTCCAAGTGAAGGCTGGAGATCACCCAGAATTACAACTGTTGTCCAGGTGACAGAGATCAGTTACCCAGGATAAAATGGCTGCTTTGGAGGGTCCAGTCTACAGCACTATACCCTGCTGAGGCTGCTTGCCTTCCCAAGCTTCACTTTCCCAAGACTCCACCCCTAAATCTCCAGGAATTTCCCATCCTGGAGCTAGCAGCCCTAAGGTGAATTTATCTCTGTAGCTGGGAGATCCGTTGTGATTCTTGGAGAGCTGCCACTGCTGCTGTGAGGGGAGAGGAAGCAGGTGGGTGGTTGGGAGTACTGCCACCACTGCTGCTGCTGCTGTGCAGAGTGTGGGAGGAAGCAGACAGGAGGCTGGGAGAGTGGTGGAGGCAGAAAGAGAGTGATGGGGGGAAGAAAGAGAGAAAGAGTGATGAGGTGGGGAGGCAGAAAAACAAAGAGAATGATGATGGGTCAGAAAGAGAGAGGAAGTAACATGCATGGGGAGAGAGAGAGTAAGGAAAGGGGGGACAGAAGGGAGAGAGTGTGAGGGAGGTAGAGGAGAGGGGAGGACATAAAGATGTGAGGAATGGAATAACCATCTCGCAAGTTTCTTGCGGGTCTCCACTTGTCTTTTCTAATATGAAACTCTAATCCATCTTGATTTTGAGGTTTCTGTATATTTTGTCCCCCCTTTATGTGTCTTTTTACGCATGCACTCACAACCTCCATATGGAGACTTCCCCATCCCCAACGATGATTGCTGAGGGTTCAGAGGAGCTGTTCCCCTTGGATCTAGGGGCAGCTGATGAAGGAGAATAAGCAGAGTTCAGTGCCACGGTATATCTGGTAGGTGTTTAGATTGCCACACACATGTGTGTGTGTGTGTGTTCCATCTCAAACTCATTCAGGAATTTCCCCAACACTATTCCCCCATCTCCCACTATGGTCCATCTTGAACCTGGCTGCTCAGCTTGTGACCAAGATGTAAATTGAGAGGCTGCAGGTTTTATGTGGACTGGATATTAAAATACCTAAAGAACCCTTGCAAAGCTCCACTTGGTTGGTGTCCAGGGATGATATTTCCATGCTGTTAAGGGGTGATGAGTGGGAGAGACAGGAAAGGCTACTTTTTAGAAGATGGCGGCAAAGCCAGGATTTGGTCTGCACCACAGACCATGTTTCAGTTCCCACCAGAGAAGCAAGATGCATGGCATCTCATTCAACAGAAGTGGTCATGCTCCTAACAAGTTTATAGTGCTGGGTCATACTGCTGGCGTCTCTTAAACAAAAACCTTGTTTGCCCTTGCCCACCCACCTCACAGGGTGTCTGTTGTGGGGAGGGGAAGGGAAAGGAGTTTGTAAGCCACTCTGAGACTCCCTTGGGTAGTGTATGGTGGGGTATAAATCCAATCTCTTCTCTTCTTCTTTTTGAATTATTGTGTGTGTGTATCAAAGGTTGCCTTTTGAAATAATTTTTCTAAACTGTGTGTGATATTCCCCCACCCCTTGACATGGAGACGATGATTCAGAACATGTTGTGTTTGCTCCTCACAATATTTCGGCATTTCCTCTCCCCCAAAAATCCTCCATCATATGCACATTAATTGACAATTCCTCAATATGCAAGGGCTTTCAGTCTGGCACGGTTAAATGCTAATCCTTCTCAGGTTCACCAGGGTGGGTTTATGAATATTGTGTATTCTGATCAACTCTGTCCATGCCCTTTAGGTAAGACTGACACCTCTTTTCATGTCCTTCTTGAGTGCCCACTATATGAGGATCTCACTTTATGAGAATTTATTACCCTTTTTTTTAAAGCTTGTCATTCTGAACTTTCAATTTCTGCTGCTTTGAATTTTTTTTTTACTTGGTGATAACCCCCCCTCAAATTACTAGGTCTGTAGCTAGTTTCTTTTCAGTCCTTTCATTCTTTAAGTTATAACTATTCCTGCTGCTCAAAAGCATTGTTTCATGGCACTTCAGTGGGAGAGAGGAAAGGAAGGTAATTGTAACAACTGTTCTCCAGACGAGGGACCAGCCTCCTCGAACTGACTCGGGCTGAGTTTCTAATGTGATCTTCTCGCTCTGAAGCTTTGTGGGACCACCAACATGGCAACCTCTCCTGAGAAACTGCCTTCTGCTCCCAAGTCTCCAACCCACAAGTTGCCCCCTTCCCAAAAGAAAGATTACTCCTTCTTGGGCAAACTTGGAGGCACCTTGGCAAGGAGGAAAAAGTGAAAGAAGTGTCTGAGTTAGAAGAAGAAGGAATAAATGCCATTAACTTACTGCTCAGCACAAGTCCTTTTGAACTAGATCCTGAAGATACTATGCTAGAGGAAAATGAAGTCCAAACAATGATCGCTCCCAATCCAAGAAATGATCCAAAACTTCAGGAGCTGATGAAGGTGTTAATTGAGTGGATTAATGATGTGATGGTAGGAGAATGTACAATGTCCAATGGCCAAATATTGCAAAAACTCTTTGAGAAACTTGAGAGTGAGAAACTCAGTGTTGCTGAAGTTACACAGTCAGAAATAGCTCAGAAACAGAAGCTGCAGACTGAAAAAATCAATGAAACCCTTAAACTCCCTCCAAGGAGCATCAAGTGGAATGTTGACTCTGTCCATACTAAAAGTCTGGTTGCAATACGGCATCTTTTGGTTGCATTATCACAATATTTTTGGGCCCCAATCAGACTGCCAGATTATGTGTCCATCTTGTGAAGTAGGTGGGGCTGAGAGAGTTTTGAAAGAAGGAAGGAGTGTGGAATCAAACCCAGTTCTCCAGACTGGAGTCTGCTGCTCTTAACCACTACACCATGCCGGCTCTCATTTGCTCATATGCCTTTCGAATATTTGCTCATAATAGCAAATACATAGCATAATATATTCATGGGAATAAAAAATAACCCTGCTTTTGGTACCAGCTCAACATCAACTGAATTTCAACTCACTTTTTTAGTACTGTATCATGGTAACTTTGATTCAGAGAAGCTTCAAAGGCTAAAGGTACAGCATATAGAGAGACTTGTCAGGAAGTCACAATTGACAGTTGACACAAGACTTGGGATACTGAAATATTTTAGGGATTTTCATCTACACTGACTCCTTGAAAATCGAACAGTTCAGGTACAACAGTTACAATGCATTAAAATACAGTGCTCTGTTTGATAGAATAAGTACGTGAGAATATCAATCAATTTTATTAATGCTCATGTGCATGGATGTGTGTGGTCGTGTGCGTGTTGTGGATCAATGCATCTGTGAATGGTTCAGGTGGGTTGCCATGCTGGTCTGAAGCAACAGAACAAAGTTTGAATCCAGCAGCATCTTTAAGACCAACAAAATTTAATTCTGGGTATGTGCTTTTGGGTGTATGCACAAATTAAACTTTGTGGGTCTTAAAGGTGCCACTGGATTCAAACTGTGTTCTTTGAATGGTGTGAGTTTATGTAGTGTTTATATCTGTGTCCCCTTCCCGTGGAAGCCTCCCTGATAAGCCACAAAGGAAGATTGCAGGACTTTCCAGAACAAGCCAAGAGGCAAGGGGGACTGCATTAGGGAAGGTTTTTCCCTTCTTTCTGCAGCTGCCTCCCTCCCACCTCATGCCACATAGCATAATGTTCTGGAGGTTTCCCCAAATCTTAGCCATAGTTTATCAGTCACCTTGCGGATTCTGGGAAAGGAAAAACAATGTTTTGATGAATTCATGCTATTCACAAAATCTCTATATCCAACACTCTGTACACATTTATTTATTTACTTACTTAGATTTATATCCCGCCCTCTTTGCTGAGGCACACTCAGGGTGGCTCACACTAAAATTACATCATATTAAAACATAGGTGTAACACAGTACACATCATAAAATTTCACCGTAACAAGCACAGTAAAAATAAAGTGCAGATAAAGTGCTGGCTGTAGTAATGATGACATTCCAGTAGGCTAAATAGATGGTATAACCATAGCCCCAGTCAGTGTCCAATCCATCGAAAGCTGTTGATGTTAAAATATAATGGGTCTTGGTAGCAGCTCCTAATTGAAGGCCTGGTGGAAGAGCTCCATTTTACAGGCCCTGCAGAACTGTAAAAGGTCCCACAGGGCCCTGATGTCTTCCAAGAGCTCATTTCACCAGTGTGGAGCTTCTACTGACAAGGCCCTGGCCCTGGTAGAGGCCAGTCTGGCATCTTTTGGTCCAGGGAGGGCCAGACGATGTTGAGACCCTGACCTCAGTGCTCTCTGTGGAACATGTGGGGAAAGGTGGTCCCTCAAGTAGGCAGGTCCCAGACCATATAGGGCTTTAAAGGTCAAAACCAGCACCAGCAACCATGCTATTGGCAGCCAGTGCAATGCCTTTAGCACAGGCTGGATGTGCTCCTGCATAGGGAGACCCATCAACAGCCTGGCCATTGCATTTTGCACCAGCTGCAGCTTCCGGAGTTGCAACAAGGGCAGCTCCATGTAGAGAGCATTACAGTAGTCTAGTCTTAAGGTGACCATAGTGTGGATCACTGTTGCCAGATCATTGCATTTGAGGAAGGGAACCAGCTGCCTGATCAGCCAAAGATGGTAAAAGGCTGCCTTGGCAGTGGCTGCTACCTGGGCCTCCATCGTTAAGGAGGCATCCAGGAGCACTCCCAAACTCCTAACCTTCGAAGCTGGCACCAATGGTGGCCCATCAAAGGTCGGTAGTGGAATCCCTACCCCCGATCCACTCCGATTCAGGCACAGGACCTCCATCTTCATCAGATTCAGTTTCAATAGGCTCAGTCTAAGCTAGCCACTTCCTGAAGCACCCAGTCCAGGTCTTCTGGGTTAGAGTTGGACTGACCACCCAACAACAAAGCTGGGTGTTACCCGCATATTGGTGACACCCTAGCCCTGCCTCCAAGCAATCTGGGCAAGGGGGCACCTGTAGATGTTGAATAACACTGGGGAAAGCACCACCCCTTGAGGCACCCCACAGGTCAGCGAGTGCCTTTGGGGACAGCTTATCCTCAAGCGCCACCCTTTGACCCCAACCTTGGAGAAAGGAGACAAGCCATTGCAAGGCAAGCCCCTGAATCCCAATGTTGGCAAGGCGGTGAGTCAGTAACTGATGGTTGAATGTGTTGAACACCACTGACAGGTCCAACAACAACAGCACCGCTGTCCCGCCTCAATCCAGATGCCTCTGTAGGCCATCTGTGAGGGCAACCAGTGCCATCTCTGTCCCATGGCCTGGGCAGAAGCCGGACTGGAAAGAGTCTAGTGTGGAAGCATCATCCACAAAGCCCTGCAACTGTACCACCACCGCCCTCTCAATTAATTTGCCCAAATAGGGCAAATTGGAAACTGGCCAATAGTTTGCCAATTCAGCCAGTTCCAGAGATGTTTTTTTTTAAGAGCGGGCTGACCATCGCTTCCTTGAGTTTCCCCGGAAACAGCCCCTCTGAGAGGGACTTGTTGATAATCTCCCTGAGGGCACCTCAAAACCCCTCATGACCAGCTTTAATTAGCCATGAAGGGCACGGGTCAAGGCTGCACATGGTTGGGCGTACTGTCAAGAGCAATCTTTTGACTTCCTCTAGACTGTGGATGGAAATAATCCAGAATCAGGCTAGAAGGCGTGTATGGATCCTTGAGTTCACTTACTGTCTCAACTGTAGCGGGGAGATTGTGGCAAAGCAACGGGACCTTATCTGCAAAATAGCTTGCAAAGCCTCACAGCCTATGTTCAATTCCCTAGCATTGGGTCTGCTCTGTGACAGAACTGTAAAGGACCGAATCATTCCCAACAGATACTTTGTCCACAAAAAAACACCCTGACGTAATATATGAGAGGATTATAGTAACTAAACTACACAGATTGCTACTAGAATCCTGATATTAATTCCAAAGACAAAACTATTGCACTTCCCTGCAAGTATGTTTCTCTATAAACAAACAAATGTGGGATAGAATTTGAAACAATTCAAAGAAAAGTCTTATTTGAGGCAATTAGTTACAAGTCCTTCTATTTTAAGATGGTTTAAAATATTACAAGTAGGGTGCATGAAAACGCATTGTCCTCCACAACAAAAGTGTAGCTTTCTAGAGGCCATGCACAAATGAGAAACAAATGTGTACTTATTATGTTCATGCACGCACACACCACACTACACTACAGAGAGAGAGTGAGAGAGAGAGAGCTATCACGACAAAGACCCAGCGTAACTTTTTAATGAAAATGCAGTAAATATGTGTCCTTTTTTTAACAATATGGAATTTGGTATTTATGGAGATTAGCTGTGAAGAAACACACAGGGTAAATTCCTTCAAAGCTGCTTTCCTCAGTTGTTATCCATTCTCCGCTGTTAAGAGTTCATTCATTTAACATTTATGAAAAACAGAGCATTCTCTGCTGAAGAATTCTCCTGAGAAGATAGCAGAACATTCTAGTGCTGAATATAAACATAAGGAACTTACCAGGCTGGCTATAAGCCAGCTATCCTGAAGTACCCTGATCTTTAGTTTTAAGCCATACTGAAACAAGAAGTCATTAATTAAACCCCAGCATGATTTTTATGTAAACTCTAATGCTGGGATTTTCTTGTTCATAATCTCTCTTCTTCCTGTAGTCCCTTGCAAATAGGAAGGGTTGTCTTTTTTAAAAAAACCCTGGATTACTAAGGTTTATAACTTCTCAAAAAGGCAATTATAGTTATGTCCGGTACATTCACTCCACAAAGGTAAATCAAAGTGGAAAATTTCCTTATTTGAAATCACATAACTGGTGCTTGAAGATGGGGAAAGAATTGAATTCCAGATCCAGTAAGCACTGTGGCACTATGCATGGAAATCAATAAATATCTTCTTTAATTATTTGAATATTGGAGGAACTGTAATTGTTACTATTTTTGAAAGGGCAACCAACAACAATCTAGTGCAGTGTGGTCTATATTACTAGCACTACACATTCCCCATTCCCAAATACACTACAGAACTTGTTAATCAAATCCATACATCATAAATGGATTTAATTATACAGAAAGAAAGAAGTGGAAAGAGAGAAAGAAGCTAGTTTTAGTGTATCACAGTGCTGAAGATACACAGGGTTACTGTTGGCTACCACCGGTACTATGTCCGGTGCTTTTTAACTTGTTCATGAATGATTTGGAGTTGGGAGAAGGTTGAAGATGACACTAAGTTGTTCAGGGTGGTGAGAACCAAGGAGTATTGTGAAGTGCTCCAGAGGTATCTGTCGAGCCTGGGTGAGTGAATGTCATTGTGGCAAATGAGGTACACTGTGGGCAAGTACAAAGTAATGCACACTGGAGCCTAAAATCTTAACTATAAATACACATTGATGGGGTCCAAACTGGCGGAGAGAGAGATCTTGGAGAGAGATCTTGGAGTCGTGGTAGATAAATTACTGAAAATGTCAACAGTGTGGGATGGCAACTAAAAAAGGCAAATGCTATGCTGGAGATTATTAGGAAGGGAATTGAAAACAAATCAGCCAGTATAATAATGCCCCTGTATAAATTGATGGTGCGGCCTCATTTGGAATACTGTGTACAGTTCTGGTGACTGCACCTCAAAAAAGATATTGTAGCATTGGAAAAAGTGCAGAAAAGGGCAACTAAAATGAGTAATGAGATGGAACACCTTCCCTATGAAGAAAGGTTAAAGAGGGTTAGGGCTCTTTAGCTTGGAGAAATGATGACTGAGGGGTGACATAATAGAGGTTTACAAAATTATGCATGGGATAGAGAAGGTAAAGAAGTATTTTTCTCCCTTTCTTACAATAAAAGAACTCGTGGACACTCAGTGAAATTAATGAGCACTAGAGTTACAACAGAGAAAATGAAGTATTTCTTCACCCAAAGAGTAATTAAAATGTGGAATTCACTGCCACAGAAAGTGGTGGTGATTATAAACATAGACAATTTCAAAAGGGGATTAGATAAACACAAGTGGAGACTTGCAAGAAACTTGCAAGATGGTTATCCCATTCCTCACACCTTGGCTTCCTCCCTTCTCCCCCTAACTCTCTCACACTCTTTCTCTCTTCTTCCCCCTTTCTTACTCTCTCTCTCTCCTCCATGTATGTTACTTCCTCTCTCTTTCTGACCCATCATCATTCGCTTTGTTTTTCTGCCTCCCCACCTCATCACTCTTTCTCTCTCTTTCTGCCCCCCCACTCCATCATTGTTTCTGCCCTCCCCACTCCATCACTTTCTCTTTCTGCCCCCATCACTCCCCCCACCTCCTGCCTGCTTCCTCTCCCCCCACAGTAGCAGTGGCAGTACTCTGGGAATCACAATGGATCTCCCAGCTGCAGAGATCAATTCACCTTAGGGCTGCCAGTTCCAGGTTGGTAAATTCAGAGATTACTACAGAGATAACTTTCCAAGGAGAAAATGGATGCTTTGGAGGATGGAGTTTATGGCATTGTACCTCACTGAGGTCCCTGTCCTCCCCAGGCTCCCCCGCCCCAAATCTCCAGGAGTTTCCCAGCCTGGATCTGGATTTGCTGCTGGTGGCTGGGGTGGCAACCCTAGACCGCTGCCAGTAAAAACCCTGCCTTTTACTGACAGAAACAGTTAGAAGCCTCCCCCCCCCCCCCGAACATTCTAATCTCTCACAGTTGATGACTGAAGTTAGATCCCTGCGAAGGCCATTTCAAAAGGTATTGGGGGGAATTCAACTGTCTCTGAAGTCTTTTTTTACTTTTTGGGTTTTTCTGCAACCCGAGAAAGGCCCCTGACTATGTAGGAAAAGCTGTTGGGGGGGAGTGAGCTCTCTTTTGGCAGATATAAGTATCCACACAGAAAAAAAACCTCTGGGAAATAGTATATAGACAGGAGATGGGACCCACGATACTCGTGGAGGGGGGGAGGATTCCTAAAGGCTGCAGCTCCAGGTAAGTCTTCCCTCCCCCTCCCCAGCACCAGTGGCAAGGCCTCAGCAGCTGTCAGCTGCTGGCCAGCCACAGAGTTCCCAGAGCATTCTCTGTGCATGTGCAGGGAATGCTTTTTAACTTTTGGGGGGATTTAAATATCCTCCGTATAGTTTTTTAAACTTGTAGGCTTTTTTTGCACACCTGGGGAGTCTCCCCCCCCTTTTGTGTTATGCTAGAATTTGTCATATTTTGTACTTAAAAACACATCTGTTCTGGATTGGGTCAAAGGCAAAAGAACGAATGCTCCACAGTGAGCCTGACCTGCCATAAGAAAAGAAAGATGGTCCGGAAATGATGTAGCTAGGCTTGGGATCTAGACATCACAGTGTTCCCCTGGTATATGCATAAGAAATAATTAAGCAGCTTGGAGGAAGGCAGACCAGTGGAGAATTGAGGGGCAGCTTTAACTGGAAGGAGTAGATATATCAAAGGAGTTGGGAGACCATCCCTGGAGGAAGGTAGAGAAGGAAGACTCTAAGGAGCTGGGACAGGAATAAGCACAGTCACAGGGACCACCAAGGCAATGTGTGTCAATTAGGCCACCCCAAAGTTATATTCTGGTGAAAGACGCAATACCAGACAGCACACCAGTTTAAAAGAAGGAATGCCACTGAAAGGCAAATTAGTAGGGTATCATAAAAGACAGGGCTATTTTTGGGCAGGAACACACAGGAACGGAGTTCTGGCTGGCTTCTAAGTTGGCCACGCCTACAGCCTCCCCACCCCCTCGGGTTCCCCAGGCACCTCGCAAGCCACGGGGTGCCTAGGAAAGCCAAGCCAATCGGGGGAGGGAAAGCAGTTTAAATCCAGAAACTGCCTTTCTTCCCTTGGGTTTCCCATATGCCCTGCAAGCCACGGGGCAACTGGGGAAGCCAATCCTGGGAGGGAGCTGCGCTGTCAGGGGGGTGGCCTAATATGCTAATGCATTTCTGCTGTTGGGTGTGGCCTATTATGCTAATGAGTTCCTGCTGGGCTTTTTCTACAAAAAAAGCCCTGATAAAAGACAAAGGATAAACCCAGGAATCCCAGTGGGAAGCTTGGCTGAGAGGTTCTTTAAAGTGCTACATGAAATTCATTTCAAGTACTTGTCTACTAAGACCATACAACCTTAACTTCCCACAACATTGTAACTGGTGCAGGAACAAAATAGAAAATAATGTTAAAAATTCTACCCAAAGTACATGGCAAATATAGGAGAAGTGACTTTGAAGCCATATCTGATCCCTGGATTCAAATATGTTACCTTTTGAAATTTAGCTATATTAGATTATGCTACTCACTATGATCATATCTAAAAATCTGCATTTTAATAGAGTTTCCATTGGAAGCCTATATATCTTCATTTTTTCCCAAAAAAAACTCAGACAAGGCCCTGCCTGTTTAATAACATTAACAAGTTTGATGAGGACAACATGTTTTGTTTACGCTATGTTCACTGAGGCCAATATTTCCTAATTGCATTACCAGGAGAAACATTTACAGCAATGTTTCTGCTCTGGAAGACCTTCTATATAATCCACCCTTTCATTTACTTTCATCACTGAAGAACAGGAACCATCAGCACTGCCATTTCTTATCAATGTAACATGCACTCACCAAGTCTTTTAAGCATAATGTAATCTCTTTTATGAATTGACAAAGCCAGTCACAGACAGAGATGTTACCATCTGCTTCTGGATTTCTCAAAAAAGCCCACCCCTAGGAAACATGGGTAAGGAAGCAGGGTGGACCACAGGCCAGGCATAACTGAAGAGGTTGCTGGACTGTGAAGAAAGAGAAGAGAAGACATATTCACTCCAGAAACCAGAACTGAGAAATAGGTTGCCAGATGTATTATAAATCATCTCTATGGCTCTTCCCTCTGAGTCATTTGTGATACAATTTACAACAATTTTGTAGCATTTGGGAAAAAGGAGGGGAGCATTTTGAATGCCTCAGGGTGCTGCTTGCAATTTGTGATCAAACTGCAGAGGCAGACATGGAGCTGGTCACTGGCCTTCTCATGAGTCATGCTGCCTCAAGACCACCCCCACATTCCACTGTCTCAGCTAGACACAGGCTGCTTCACTGGTAAAGTTGTCAGGGGGCTAGAAGAATCTTGCAGCACTGTGATCTAATTGCATTTTTTATATAATGGTGCTTGCTCCATTACCTATTTCATTGGTTGATTGGGTCCCCATAAGTAGGGTCCCCATAAGACTGGGAATGCAGAGTTATAACCTCACATTCAGCTATGCTACAAGTTGTGACCTACATTAATAGGGGTGTGCATTCGGATCTACATGAGATGAAAATACACCTGAAAAGAACCTTATTGGTATTTTGGGGGGTATACGACAGTATCCCAAGGATACCTGGGATTTTTTGGGAAAACCCAAATCCCCCCCCCCAAAAAAATCTCAGATGTATTTGGGGTAGATCTGAAAAACAGTGGAGAGGCAGGAGCATATTCCTTCTGCCACTCAGCTGTTTGTTGGGTTTCTACTGCAGTCCCTTTAAAGTTTAAAGGGACTGCAGAAGCCAGCCTAAGGATCAGCTGAGCTAGCAGGAAGCAGAGTGCTCCTGACCAGCTCAGCATTGGGCTGGCTGGCTTCTTGTACAACCTTGTTTAAACAAGGCTGCATGAGAAGCCAGCCCAAAGCTGACCTGGCAGGGATCACTGCTTCCTGCCAGCTCAGCTGATCTTAGAGTTTAAACAAGAGCCTTGTTTAAATGGGGCTGCAGGAGAAGGCAGCCCGAAGATCAGCTGAGCTCCCCGCAGGTCACCTGTCTGTCCAGCTGTCTTCTGCAGTTCCTTGAAACACCCTCTGTTTAAAGGGAATGCAGTAGAAATCCCAAAAAATCTGCTCCACCTATCAGCTGTTTTTTTGCAGCTCTGCCACTACTTTTTTTTTTACCAGTATTTTTTGTTTAAATCTACTGGATCTGAAAAAATTCAGGATTTCTGGGAAAAAACCTGGATCTGAATACAATACTGGTATTGGGATCCGGGATTTTTTGGAAATTCTGAAATATCGGTAAAACCAAAAATGCACACCCTATGCATTACTACTGCTGAAGCATCATCTTATGCCTGCCAGCTGGGACAAATAGTGCCATCCTGAGGACACTTTCCTGGGAATAAGCCCCTTTGAACAGACTTGAGTTGGATTCTGAGTAGATTGCACCTACAATTTCTTGGCTCGGCTCTGCTCCGCTTCCTAGAAGTCCTACCTCATCTCCTACTACAGCTTTTAGTTGTTACAACTTTGTGGCAACCTCTTTGCAAATCCTAAAGAGGGATTTTGAAAAGCTCAGGGAGCACTTTCACTTGGCAGATCATGGGGAAAGAAAGGGTCTTCCACACAACCACCACAGCCCAGTCCTAATCAGGACTCCACAGATCTGCTGTTGATCTTTACAAAACATGGGGAAGATCTGCTCATGTATCTCCTAGCATGACATCTGTTTTGACCCCAAGCAGTAACAGTTCTTGACAGTAATAAGTCTACCATGTTAAGCTGCACAGTAGTGGTTTCCAAGAGATGCAATACAGAGATTTTTTAAAAAACAGCAAACCCTTTTAAAAAATATTTGTCCCCCCCATCTGTTTAACAGAGCAGCTGTTCTTACTCTTCAGAGACTCTGGCAGTAATCCTCATGCAACAGAGCTCCACTGTATACGTACTGTTGCCGGGTTCCCATACAAATCTTAATGTCAGTGCTCAGGCAAAAGTAGTCTTTGGCGAACCCCATATGCCATGGCCTTTAAACTGCTGCCTCAGTGAAGTGGCTTATACAACTGCATTGTCAGTACGATCTGATTCATGAGCACCTATTTTACCAGTGGGAAGTGTCAAGTACATCTTAGACAACGGGGCTGTATTTACTTCACAGTATAACTATTAAAATAGCATTTTCTGTGAATCCTGTCCTAAATGAACTCATTTTTGGTTTCTGAAGCTTCAGGTGTACTCCAGGAGCAAGCATTTCTTTTTAAGCTGCAAACTGCACATCATGGACAGCAACCCTTACTCATCCTTGGGAAAGTTTGTGAAATCACTCTGAAGTATGGTGACTGATGACTCACAGATTTCAAGAATGCTTACTTTGCCAAGCATATCTTATTGTTCTTTTTTCCCAGAAAGGATAGTTCAGGATCTACCTAGTACAAGGGTGGGCAATTGTTTTGGCTCGGGGGCCACTTTGTGGGAGCAGAGGTTAGCGGAGGGCCGCACCTTTTAAAATGATTGCATTCATTAGTTAACTTTGCATATCAGAAAAGGTATAAATTGTATCATAAAAATCAATAAATGTAAATTAAATAAAATAGTGGTAGTTTATTCAATTTATTTATTGTGCTAATTTCATATCATCTATAGCTGCAAGCACATTTAATTTTAGAATCAGTTTAATGAGACAAATGTATCCTATCACACTTTTCTACAATTTTTTTTTAAATCAGCAGTGAGATTGCTCGTTGAGATTCCCAACAGAGGCCTGACTGAAACCACGTGGCCGACGGTTTTGGTGGGCCGCAAAAAACTGTGGCGGGCCGCATGTGGCCCACAGGCCACTATTTGCCCACCCCTGACCTAGTATATGTATATCCCAGTCTCCTTCCCAAGGAGCTTATAGTGGAATAAACAATCTCCCCTTCCTCATTTTCTCTTCAGAGCTACCCTGTGAAGTAGGTTATGCTGAGAAACAATACTTGATGAATGGTCACCCAGTGAGTGTCAACACAGATGGGAGATATAAACCCAGTCTCCCAGACCCTTCTTCCAAACACTAACCACACTGAATCTTGATATGTAATAAGGTGCAAATCAAAGTACGTTAAAAGCTCAGTAATTTGACCTCAAACTTTCAGAACAGTCAGATAAACAAGGAGAAAAGAAAAGCAATGTGATCACTATTGATTTCCTTCTTCAGCTGCAGAGGAACATGATTTATACAAAATCCCTTTGAATACTTGTCAACAGCATAGTTGATGGTACTTTAATTTATTCTCACTACTACTGCATTTATCCAAATTGAAAGTACCATCCAGATATTCTAGCATGATGTAAGCTTAAAACAATCTAGCAAATGCTGCAGTAAAATCTTAGGCAATTCGTATCAATAGTAGGGCATTCGGCACAGCAGCAGCAAAACTGCACTGGTTCTGTGGTGCTTACTTATTACACTGCTGATCCCTTGAATGTTGCTATTCTCAGTGTAGTCCGTTTGCCATGGCTGATCTCCTATCACAGAGGGTTGACCTAAATAGGATGTTTATAACAAGCCCTAACATAATCCATAATCCTTGCTTGTGCTCATGACAGAGACTAGACCAGGAGAATTATCTACCCACAAATCTTATTATGATTGTTTCAAACCACAACAATAGTAATTTCCCTGTATCCATAGAATTCCCCCCCCCCCCCAGCTCACAGTTCTGCTGAAGAACAATAACGGATGAACATGACGTGGAAAAGAGTTAGATAAGATACCTTCTTACCCTGTACTGACTTTCAGTTACATCAGCTGGTCATAGCAAAATGGTTATCAGCCTATTACATTATTTATCCTTCTTGTCCTCCAAAGAACTCAGAGCAGCTTCCATAATTCCCTCCTGCTCTATATTACCCTTAACAACAAAGTTATAGAGACGGTTAGCCTGAAATAAAATGAGTGACCCAAGATCACTCAGTGACTCTCAGTGGAATCTGAACTTGTGTCTCCCCAGTCATACTCCAGCATTTGAACCACAGTGGTCACTTGCATGCCAACAGTGTGTGCTGGATTCAGTCTGGATTTGCATCCAGAAGATCAGTATAAACTTTGTTTTTCATGCACCTGCAGTACAAAAGTTAATTTGGGTTGTACTCTGCATGTGTTGTCATAACACACATGATCACCTTACTGTGGGTCAATGGAAGATAGCACAGCTACTATGGGTAATAAGCCAGTGTCACTAGACCTAAGCATACTCAGTAAGAAATATTCTGGGTTACATACAGCCAGTTGTTTTGCTCAATCTGATCCAGTTCTCTTTCTTACTATAGTTCCTGTCCACCTTCCAAAGCAGCATTTTCTCCTGGTGAACTGACTCTGTTGCCTGGAGATCAGTTGTAATTCCAGGAGATCTCCAGTCACCATCTGGAGGCTAGCAACCCTATTCAGCAGCCGAAAAGTTTGCTGGATCCAACCCTCTTGTTTCTCATTACTCACATCTTTGTGTCCAGGGACCAAACATCCTTCCGATAATGGTTCATCTGCTTCCCTCCTTGCTCACCCCATGGATACATATTCTGCTATTAGAACAATTGCACTATTACAGACATCACAGAGTTTTTATGCCTTGCCTGCTGTTTCTCTCTTTCTTTGTAACTACAGCATCCATCTCAGATTATACCGTACTATTCACTGAGTATTCATTCAGTCCTTCTCTGAACATGACTCAGTTCCACTGAACTTCCCTAATATTACACTGAAAGTGTCTGATAATTTTACCTACCAAATTACTAAAAATATCTAGGCATTTCCATTGACGTAACTCTATACTATCCTTGGACTTAAATGAAAACAGATTTAACAGCATTCTTGCCATTTTCATAAACAACATGTGCTTTGCAATAGATTTTTGTTTTAAAACAGACCCCTCCATGGCCTGCTTTGGAAATGTTCAACAGCAAAATCAGTATAATTCATCCTCAGTTGAGTGTTCCAAGGATTTATTATTTCTGACAACAGCACAACTGTGGTACATGTGGTAAAGAATGAGGAGTTCACCCATATACCTTGCTTTCTTTTCCAGCTTTATGGGGGGGGGGCACTTTCTGCGGGTGGAAAAGAATTTTTAAAACATGGTGGGTACAGCCTAAAAAAATCTGCTTGTAGTTAAGAAATATGCCAAAAGTTCGCTATGATGTTGCGGTAGATATAAAATTCACAAGGCTGTCTGCTACATCAGTTGAAATAGAAGGTTTTTTTGAAAGAATGAAGAAAGAGGAATGGAGACACAGGAACAGCAGCCTGCTATATATTGCCTTGTAAAACATACCTGCCATTGAAATGAAGACCAGCTGTAGCAAGCAGAGGTATCTGTCTCATTCATGTGCAAGAGCATCAAAGAGAAAGTGTTTGCCGTCTCCCTGCTCCATTGGGAAAGTGACAGAGTGAGTAATACTGTGTATATATGCCAGTTGCTACCTCACATACATATTCACTACTAGCAGTGTTGGTGGAGACTGAAGAAGATTTGGTGCCCTTCCCTGTAAATAAGGAACAGTTCAGTTACTCTGAACTGCTAGCTCACTCCATTTACAACTTAATATACGGAATTAACAAAGGTGTGGACATTGTCGAAGACACAACAATGAAATGTCATAATTTAGAATACCAAACCACCTGAGGAAGTTTAGAAAACTTATTGAGGGCCAAAAGTTAAAAACATAAGTAGGTATACAAGAGTGTTTATTTCAAAGACATATAAAAACTTTGTAGGGGCCCAAATAAAGCCTCATAAAACGTTCAAAGTTACAAATACACACCAAAAGATAGCTGTATATACTGGAAATAATATCAGTACCAATATGTACCTTCAAGTTTAGGTCCTAAGAGCGCAAGTAAAATTGCCTTGTCAGGAACAATGTGCACTCTTAGGACCTAAACTTGAAGGTACATATTGGTACTGATATTATTTCCAGTATATACAACTACTTCTGACACAAGGCCAGGTACATTTGTGGCCCCAAACAGAAACCTTTTGGTGTGTTATTCAATTCCATACTGGAACATTCCCTTTTTGGTCCTATATTATTTATTGTTTATTGCCTTACATGTGTTACAGGGACTCTGTTGCTTGGTGTATTTTGTACTATTTGACCTCTGAAGAAGGCTCTTATGAGCCGAAATGTGGCAGGTCATACACTGCCCTTTTTTGGGTATTTGTAACATTGAACATTTTATAACACTTTATTTGGGCCCTGACAAGGTTTTTAAATGTCTCTTTTGTATACCTACTTATGTTTTTAACTTTTGGCCCTCAATAAGTTTTCTAAACTTCCTTAGGAGGTTTGTGCTTGGTTGGTTTAGATCCCCCACCCCTCTGTTCTTGGAATACCCTCATAGCTATAAACATGGAAACAAACAAACACACACACACACACACACACACACACACACACACACACACACACACACAGTGTTTTAAGGTAGAATTGGAGGTTTCGCTGATGGAACATGAACAAGCCATCAAATGCAAAACTGCAACCGGTCCAGTTTTGTTCTCCCATCTCCCACATTACTAAGAGGGATAAAGTACAAGGCAAAGGGAGGTGGGGCAACATATCTTTAGCATGCTTCAGGGAGCCCAAACAATTGGAAGAAAGCATGGGGAAGCTTTTACTTAAAGCAGCTGTGCTTTTGTGCACTCATAGAAGTGAAAGCATTTCATCTTTGCCCCAGACTCTATAGCATGACAAGACCAGTTGTGCCCACGCAAGAATTTGTTTGGCTAACACACAAACATGTGATGTTGCCTTATACTGAATCACACCACTGGCCCATCAAGGTCAGTACTGTCTACTCAGATGGGCAGCATCTCTCCAGGGTCATAGGTGGAGGTTTTATACATCATCTACTACCTGGTCCTTTTTAAAGTAGAAAAGCTGGGGACTGAACCTGGGACATTCTGCATGTCAAGCAGATAGAAGCTCTACCAATGGGCAACAGCCCATTGTTCATTGATAGGCCATAAGAGTAATTCCTTTCTTTCCTTGCCTGCTTTTCTCTATAGAAAGTTAAGGATGCTATTAATAGGTTACATTAAAATGGCTAGTTATGCCCTAACTAGGTGTCATGACTGGCAAACACAATATGGGTGGATTGGGGAATCAGAAAGTATACTATTGAGCAACCTGAAGTGGTAGGTGATGGGGGGTTTACCCAAATCAACCTCTCAGGGCTTTTTAGCTACTTAAGAATGGTACAGAAAATATTTGATGCCTGCCTGCATCACAATGAGCTGTGATACTGCTGGATGTTCCCTCAGCATACCTGACAGTAGGTGGATAATGAAAAGCAATGTACATTGTATGCGTATACTTTTCTGAAGCCTTCAGCCAAGAGGGAATCACCCATCTAACAGCAGTAGCAGTGAACAGTGAGTTTGCAACCCCTTACCAAAAAGTCAGTCAACTCATACTGAGCGCGAAATCAGCCTGAGAGTTCTGAGCAAAATGAAGTAGGCTGCAAATCAGCATTTGGTAAAGTTGTGCTGTAGTTTAACCTTATTCAGTTATCTCATGTCTTTGTTCCAGGATATGATGGAAATGGATAGCTTTTGAGAAAAGAGACAAGAACTGATCTGAAGTACCTAAACAAAACAACATATAAATCCTACACTTAAACTAAGACATGCTTTTCTAATTTCCCCTTTTTCTTGATCCTTCTTGTTTCTATGACTTTTATGTCAAGTATAATCTGTTTCCATTTATGGTAACAACACTATGAACTCCCTAATTAACTTAATCAAGCTTATCTGCTCAACATTTTCTCTGCATCTACAAAGATGCACAGCACACACACAATTGTGTATATAAGTTACAGAATGGGTTTTTTAAAAAAAACATAATGAAGCCTGTTTTCTTGCTATCACTAAATAGGCAGACACATGAAATTTGATTTAAAGACTCTGGCTACTACTTTATTTAACTTGTAATTAAGTGTAAGCTAACCCAGCCTCTCTGATCCCTTGGGCAGCAGTAGACTTGCAAGGCCTCCTTTCCCACAAACCAAAATGCTGGTACACAAGATCAACTAACTGCAGAAAGGGATTCTTGTATCTGGGCCAGGACATTAAAAAAAGTTGTCCTCCAAATTTATATCCCACCTTCAAAGGCTTCTGACTCTCCTCATACCACAACAAAGTCAAAATTTAGGGACTCTTGTACCAACAAAATACTTTTTTGTGACAACAACAAGAAGAACCAGGTGATTCTCCAACATAATTTAAAGTGCAAATTCAACTTCAACTGTATTAAAGTCAATAGATAAACTGTGGCAAGTGTGGAATAGAAGGAAATATATGAAAGGTTGCATAATATTGGAAATATCACATTTTCAAAGCCCCAATTTGCTTCCCAATATTCAACTTACAAAACATTTGGGTTTAACTCCTAAAGTGAAGAGGCAGACAACTAAATGATTTTACCTACGGATAGCAATTGAAGAAATCTGATCCAAAGCTCATTGAAGCCCAAATTATTGAAGGTTTTGGACCAAATCCAGCGGTAATATAATATGATCTCCTATTAACCCACTAGAAGCAGTTGGTCATTCTCTCACCTCCCCCCCCCCCACACCCAGCTTACCAAAAGACAGCAGAAACCCTGTACTTTAAACTCTTGGGCATATAGCTCAGCATCTACTTTAAATAAAGGACCTTGAAAGAGCAATAAAAATCATCTGGATATCTAAGAGAAATAGGTACAGAGATCCTTGTTTTATTTCCTAAACTATGTGTCTCCATATACATTACATGCAAATCCATGTAACCAAATCCCAGTGGCCTTTGGTTTTCAGGATGAGGTACATCAGGAGGGGTAACTTGAGGTGGATATATGGTTAGCTGCTTCTCAGCTTCAAAACTGCCCCCCCCCAATTGCTTTTCTCCAGGGGATTCCAAACTGAATGCAGGAAAAACAGCTTGGGAGTTGTTTAGCATCTGTATTAAACTTCTAGGTGACATCATCTGGAGTTTTGGAATGAGGTGGTATCAACTTGCTTTCTCTCTTTGACAGATGGTTCAGCTGATATCCTTAAGAAGTGTCTGGAAGTGATGATGGGATGGTAAAAGTGTCAATAGACTGAAACTCAATCCCAATAATGCTGCAGTGCAGTTAGATCAATAATATGCCTGATAAATGAAGTGCAAGGTTTATGTGTATAGTTATACTATTTGTAAATGGTAAGGTTTAAATCCATGTATATGTATGGAAGCTCATATCTCCTTTGTGATATAAAGTTCCTTTGACCAACTCTGTTTGGACAACCAGTGGCAATCTTCCCTTGAGAAGCACAATCTGGCTACAGTTATGCATGCTCTCACCACATCCAGTTTACGTCACCACATTGTAATCTGTCAAGGATATGGCCAGAAATATCAGGCAACAGTCACTGTACTTGACCCAAAAAATCATTTTAAAAATCTCTGTGCACAGAAACAGAGCTGGCCTGGTCTGTCAGTGAAGCATGCCAAGAAGGGAGTTCAGAGACCCAGCACAGAATAGCTTTGGAGAAGCACCAGAAACAAAGTAGTAACACAACTATATAGCCTTGTGTAGATTAGAAGCCATGCAAATGATTATCAATAGATATTATTTGTTGAGGCCTGGGTACAGAGAGCATCTAAGGATGTCCAGCTTCATAGACAAAAATATATAATTTAAAGATGGGTGAGTTGGTTGAGGGCCAAAAAATATTCATATGTATCAGAAACTTGTGATCACTATTTTTAATAGATTTCATTAAGATAAAAAAGTAGCAAGAATGAACTAACATTTTTATACAGCTTAAGAAGAAGATATTTCAAGTATAGATAACCTCATATGGTGTTTGAAGTTATAAGATGATAAGTAAACCAAGAACATACAGCCTTATCAAATGGGACAGTTCAGGGAAACTGAATTAATCAAAAGCTTCTTCTTAAAGGGGCTCCTTGCTGTGACCTGCTTATTTAGGGGTAAGAAACTTTTATGGACTCATATAAATGTTCTCCTTTAATTATCTATGTAACATTGGTGGATGGTATAATTTTAGGTTGATTTAGTCAAAATTAGGAATGCAATAGTTATTGTGGTGAACCCAGAGACCTAAGGAGCTTTGAAGATCACCAAGGGGCTCTGGGGGAGCTCACTTCCACAGGGAAGAAAGCCATAAAATACACATAAGTGTCAGCAAGAGGGGAAGATGTGTTTCCATGAACAGACAGCCATTTGCTTTACCTGCCAGGAAGGGCAAGATGGATAGCTTCTGTTAAAACACGAAGGTGGGTATTGAGGTATCTGGGATAAGTACTCCAACTTCAGTGATTGGGAGATAGAGGTTTATGATCTCATGTGGGAGCAGATTCCCTAACTCTGTATTGGGTAAGGAACTCCAAGCAGGAAAGGTTAAAAGATTTGAACAACTAGTTAAAGTCTTCAAATGTCAGGGATTGGGTTACACTGCATTGAGTAGTTGGGGAGCCAGAATCACTGTTTGCTCCACAAGCATCCATAGATGGAGATGCTGAGGTAACAATCTGTATCATTAAGGTTAGCTTAGAGATATGAATTTTCCTGTTCTTTGATCTGCTGTAGCTAGTAGGTATGATAGTCATTTCCCCCTGTCTTGTGCTCTAATATGTTAAACTATAGTAATAAAGTCTTTCCTGTTTAAGAGAGCAGACTGTTTCAAATAACTTCCCTTATGCCTAACCCTTGCTCCTGTGCACACACATACACAGGAGAGTGGCTGAACTAGTGGGGAACTCTGTCCTTTGTACATGCTCAGAGACAGCCTTTGCTAGTGTTCCCCAAATCACTGGTAAATCTGGTAGTTTGGGGTGGTGGCACTGAAGAAGATGCTTACACGCATGCACCCAACCAAACCTATGAATGTGAGAAGCTGAATTGATCAAGAGTTCTCTTCTCAGAAGGGGCTCCTTGCCTGTGATCTGCTGATTTTGGGGGTAACATTTGTTGACTAATGTAATTGCTCCCCTCTAACTATCTATGTAACAAAGATAGTATAATTTCTTGTTGATTTAGCTAAGAGTGCTGAACAGTTACATTTTAATAAATGCTTAAAATGGAAACAGAAATTCTCTAGTTGTTTAACCTGAAACATTACTGAGATATATCTCTGGCTGGGAGCTAAATGGTGTGATATAGGGAAGCTAACTAGATGGCTAGAACTCTGTTAGTGCACGCCTGTATCTGAATCAGGCCTAACCTGAGCCATCCAGAACAACTCTTTATGAGGATCCCTTTGCAGAGTGTTCAGGAGCTCTAATTAATACAAAATGCTGCAGTAAGGTTTTCACTGGTATCAAATTATAGAGAACACACATTACTGATTTTGAAGTATCAGCATTGGCCTATTAATACCAGGCCCAATTCATAATGAGATTGCTAAAACAAAAGATTGTGGCTTTTCACCTTAGCCTCAGCAGATGCTTTGTTTTCTTAGTGTGAGGAACACATTTTTATTTTCCTTCCAAGCCTTTTTTTTTTTATAAATGAATATGTGCTTGTGTTTTTGTTCTTCCCCTGAAGTTGTGTAGATCTCTTATCCCTATTTAGTTTTTTTGCTTTGCCCTATGTATATTTTTCCTTTGGTTCTGATTTTCTATTAGCCTTCTGTTGGGGTGTGGAATGGTATAGTATAGGCTGACCTCATCAGATCTCACAAACTAAGCAAGGTTGGTACTTGGATGGGAGATCATCAAGGAAGACTTTGCAGAGAAAGTCAGTGGCAAACCACCTCTGATTAATCACTTGCCTTGAAAGCCCCTTACTGGGGTCATCATAAGTTGTCGTCAACTTGACAGTACTTTGCACACATACATATTCTGTTTGCTCCCAATCTTTTGCTGAGGTTGAGCCATTTATGACATTTTTAATGGCTGGTTTTAACAGTTTTTAATGTAGTGGTGGGAAAGTGCAACATGTTCAATGAATAAATAAATTTGGACAAGAGAAGCAATGGTAATGGAAAGAGTTAAGTACTGTCCCCACTTTACTAGAAATCATTAGCCTTTGCACAGGTTATAGATAATGTTTAATTAACTGTGAACCCTCCAAAACTTGCATCTGAATGTATAAAACATTGCAAAAGCAAGCATGAAATGAGAAAAATGCTTTTGGGAAAAGGGAAAACACACACACATATGCATAGAAATTGTTTAGAAATGCTGTAGATATTCCAGGGGGCTGCTTTAAGCTGAGTCAGACACTTGGTCCACCAAGATCACTAGTGTTTACTGTGACTGGAAGCAACTATCCAGAATCTTAGGCAGAAGTCTTTCACAACAAATATATTCTGATCCTTTCAGCTGCTAGGACCTTTTGCATTCAAAGCAGATGCTCTACCAATCCCTGATTCCCTGGGGTATATGTCAATTCCTAGAGTTTCCAGGAAATGAGAGGCTGTGGATCCTCTGTGTGTGAGAAAGGGGAGGCTATAAGGGGGGTTAGAAGATGAGGGACAGTGTCAAGTAGTCAGTTAGAGCTCAGACAGGTATACCAAGAAGTAGGGATTGGCTAGGGATAGGACTAGGGGTCAAACTAGATGTGATGGCATCCTTGGGCTGCCACCACTTTGAATTCATTTTAAAAGGCCACAAGGGCCTGCTCTTGTTTTGGTCTGCACCATGGCAGACTGAGGAGCTCTTGTCCCCGCTGTGCCTTAAAGCCAAGTGTCAAAATGGTCACATACACCCCAGTGGCTGTTGGCATTTGAAAAGGCATGGGGTGGGGACAAGAGCTTCATCCTTCTGGATCAGTCAGGATTGGGCCCTCTCAGCATTTTTAAATGACTTTAAAATGGTGGTGACATCCTTGTGGTGGCCATGAGGACACCATCTCGTCTTTTGGCCCTAGGTATCCTAAGTTAGGCAAGTTAGTCTATCTTAGGGAGGCAGTAGTTTAGGGATGGATGAGAGGTACAAGGGACAATCCTAAGAGAGCAGCTAGCCTTATTTTGAGGATCTGAGTCAAGGGGTGACCAGACTAGGGAAGTGTAGGGACTAAACAGATAAGGCCTACATTTCCAATATCCCTATCAGCACAGTGAAGGAAGTAGCGAATGGATCAGAAATCCTAGTGTTTAATTAACCTTTCCCAGATAAAATGACTCCGGCCCAATTCACACCTCCCCTCTGAAGTAGTTTGACTGCTGTCTTTTCCTAAGCTCATTTCACGCTGGTTTTAAATTTCACTCTCTGGGTCTGAAGAGTACAAAGCAACAGGATCTGTTTACAGCAGTATAATGCTAGCTTGACCACAGGAGGGCAATTAACGAATGTAAACAGTAATTTTTAAACTAGAACAAGTATGGTTTGAAACTAGAAACAGGTATAGATAGGTTTTTTTGAAACTAGAATGATTCCAGTGGGAAAGTCAGATGTAGATTCTCTGCTCTTAACCCTCTGCTAGCCAGCCTGTGAAGGTGGTGATGGGGGGAGATGTTGATTCAGAACCCTGCCCATCACAACACATTCTATGGAGTTCCAGTGTCAGCAGTGAAATAACACAAGTTCATGACTACATTAGAAAACAGAAACAAAACTTATTAAGTGGCTTGTTTCAAGATATTTCATGGTTATTCTGTTCCTGGCAAGTCTATCTGTGCCACTGCTCTCAAGTTTTACCACAGTAGGCTTTTTATCACAAAACAAATTGTTGTTATTATTAATAAATTGGGAAGGAGAGCAAAGGGGGAAATTACAGGGTACAGGCAAATCTGTATACAAATATTTATTGCCAACACCCTCAATAGTATGGAGGAAATAGCCACATATGCATGAAAGGTAGCTTGACAGCTCTAATGATATGTTGCCAAAGTCGGACTGTGCATGGCTGTTTGACTAAAATGAAAAAAACCCTCAAAGGGTAATAATTTCTTCTACCACAACACAGAGTGCATAAAACAAGTCCTGTGTTATTGTTGGAAATGAACCTCACACAGTGCTTAACTTTTCAGTGACCTTGCCCTGTGAACATCTTTTCAATTTGTTGAGTGCTAAAAATAACACAATTGTAGCTGCAAAGGATTATCTAAAGTAAGAGAGGCAGTTGAGAGGCATTCTCTAAAGCTTCTGGTCCATCACACAGAGCTGGGAAAGGCACCTGGCTAGCAAGCCTCCTTTTACAGACAATGGTTATTAAAATAATGTGTCAACTCATCCACTGTGTGAGCCAAAGGAAATTTTTACTGAAGTCCATTGAGACGTCTGAGATGAGAAAAACCATAAAAGCCACAGCAGGAAGCAATAATTTCTGTATTGCTATACTGTAGCCTTCAACAAGGTCAAGATTCAAGAGTGAGGCCTGGTGTCAGTCATGATGAAAAGAAGCGATTGGCTATGTCAAGGATGGAGAAAATTTCATCTGCTGAGGTTTATACCAAGGAGACCTTCTTAGTTATGATAGCCAGGGCTGTTGAAAGCCTGAGAACCCAGACAAAGGTTCCACCTGTCTCCCTGTATGGCCCTGATCCAAACCATGTGTCTAATTTTGCGATATTGTTGTTATTGTTGTTAGCCATTCAGTCATGTCCGAAACTTGGCGATTCGATGGGCCAGCTCTATCCATGTTTTCCGATCTTGAACTGTTTCTTTGAGTCATTCCATGCTCAGGCTGGTGTCAACTTTTATGGTGTCTAGTTACCATGTACTTTGGCAGCCCGGTTTCCTTTTGCCACTAACCAATCCAAGCATAATTGCTTTTTCTAGTGAGTTTTTCTGCATGACATGGCCAAAATAAGTCAGTTGCACTTTTATGATTTTTCCTGCCAATGACATGTCTGGTTAGCAGGGGTCCGTTGGGGCCGGAGCAAGGCGGAGCAAAGCTCTGCCAGCTCAGGACTGGCCAGTAGGGCAGCCACGGGCTGAATCAGATTCTCTAATCTGATTCAGCCTGCCGCCGAATTGCTGCCAAAATTCAGCGGCAACTTTAAAAGCCACTGGAGGGGAGGGGGTTTGAGGGAGAGGCTCCAAACCTGCAGGGTAGCTGCTGGGACCTCTCCTCGAAATGCCCACCAAGTTTCAAGAAGATTGGACCAGGGGGTCCAATTCTACAGGCCCCCAAACAGGTTGCCCCCATTCCCTCCATTGTTCTCTATGGTAGGAAAAAAGTTAACATTTTTTCCCTCCATAGAGAACAATGGAGGGGAAGGGACAATCTGTTTGGGGGCCCATAGAATTGGACCCCGTGGTCCAATCTTTTTGAAACTTGGTGGGTATTTCAAGGAGAGGCTCCAGCAGCTACCCTGCAAGTTTGGAGCCTCTCCCTCAAACCCCCTTTCCTCCAGCCCCTCATATACCCTATGAGTTTTTGCCATTGATTTCAATGGCCCATAGGATATAATGGGGCTGAAACTAACATTCCCTTTCTGACACACTTCTGGTGATGTCAGGGGGTGTGGCATATGCTAATGAGTTATGCTAATGAGCTCCTGCACCTCTTTTTCTACGAAAGGACCCCTGCTGGTTAGGACACACTTCTTACATCTGATGAAGTGGGCTGTAGTTCATAAAAACTTCATAAATCTTTAGTAAGTGAATCAGTAAGAAATCTATTTACATTTACTCTTGTATTTTTACCTAGCACAAAAGCAGGGACAAATTGATTATGTAGTGATGCTGGATGAGAAGTACTGAGATCACTGGCACTCATTTTGCTGACGTATTTTCTAAAAATATTATATCAACTGTCATATAACATGAAGCTTAATGTGTACAGTAGCAAAGTAGCATTTACACAGGGTTATTAGATGTCCCATCAATACAACAACAACCCTCTGCCTGAACAGGGCTTAAAATGTAATTAAATCTAATTAAGGGGGAGGAGTTCTAATTTCTGTTCCACATGTGTAACAGAAATTGCCCTACTTGTAAAGGGGGGGGGGAAGTCTCCTTGTAATGCTTTGACAGATAACAGGGAAATACTACCCCCCCTTCATAATATTAACTAGGGTTTGCTGCTATACTAGTATTAAGTACATTCTAAATGGCCAGCCCGGGATGAGAAGGAGTTGAGACCAGAACAAACAGATAAAGAGTAGGGGATTAAAAGAGGGAAGAGAGAGATGAAGGCAGATCATCAGATAGCAAAATGAAGGAGGAGAAAAATGTGGGAAAGAGAAAGAGAAAGAAAAAAATAGGTGTGAATGCTGGGTGGATTTAAAGGGCATGATCAGACAACATCTGGGAAGTGCCCTGCAGCTGTTAGCAACCCGTTCTGCTTTGCTGCAGGAGCAAAGTTAAAAGACACGGGAAAATTCAGTAGTAAATGGGTTGTGATGGGCCACGGATGGACTTCCCTATGTCTGATCACTCCAGCACGCTCACATGGCATTAGGATGGTCTGATTAGGCCATCCCAAAATCTGTGCCATTGTTTTTTTCCCTTTGCAGTATGCACATCATCACAAACTCCATAGGGAGCCCTCTGTGTGGAGGTGCGATTCATCGATCCCTCATTTAAGGGCATGGGGGGGAATGGGGGGGGGGAAATGGCTCACTCACAGTTGCGTCTGGTCACACACTGACAGACTGCACCCGCAGCTTCAAAGGGAGGTGTGATCATGCAATTGCTGGTCAAATTCCTTCGGAGGAAATAGCCTCACACCCCCTTTTTCTGGTCCATGTGAGTGCAACCATAGATAATAAAGTTGATAATGAAAAAAACTGGAAGTGGCTTCAAAATGAACACTTGAAGAAAGAAATGGAAAGGTTCATTCTAGCCGCCAAGATCAGGCACTCAAAATGAATATTCAAGATTCAGAAGCAAGTGTTGACTTTGCAAGACAAAGGATGAAACAGTCAAACACCCGGTTAGTGTCTGCAGTAAAATTGTGCAAACTGACTACAAAGAATGTCATGATAGAGTTGCAGCTATGTTGCACTGCAATCCTTACAAGAAGTATGGCTTACCATCAGTCAGAAATTCATGGGAGCACAAATCAGACAAGATCATGGAGAATGATGAAACAAAGATTCTTTGGTACTTTTGATTACAAACAGATAGACACCTGGAGTGTAACACCCCTGATATCACAAGTGTAAAAAAAATGAGAAATAGGATTTGGATAATTGACATTGCAACCCCAGGAGACAGAAGAATAGAAAAGAAAGTACAGAAGATCACAAAATACCAAGACCTATGAATAGTGCTACGGTGCTTATGGGAGAAGAAGGTGACCATTGTGCTAGTTGTCACTGGAGCCCTAGAAGTCTCAAGAAACACCTGGAAATTCTGGACACTGAGCAAATAACACCAGCTCAGCTCCAGAAGACAGTGATACTTTAAAACAAATAATTTTATTTAATTGAAGAACTATATTACTTGCAACAAAAAGGTACATAAATTGTATATCACATCATCTAACATATAAAGTAAATTATGTCAATTCAACTTATATGTCCTTGCATTATATTTATATCTCTTTACATAAACAGTGTTCTTTTCAAAATGATCTTTAATTATGCATTGAAACAAACACAATAATTATTAGCTTCCTAAGTTCCAGCATCTTCTATCTTCTTGTTTTAATCTGATAATACAATTGATTAACTGATAAAGTATACATTGGAGTCCAGAAAACCACTGGGTCTATAGAAGCTTACAATGTACTTGAACAGCAAAAATCCTGTGAAGGTTGTGAAGGTACATCTGCAATTCCCAAGAATTTGACTAGATCTCAAACTGCAGAACTGTTATCTACCAGTCAAATATCTGACTTTGACAATTCACCACCACCACTACCACAGTCGTCATCATCATCATCATCATCATCATCATCATCATCAAAATGACCAGAGAATATGTCCTTTTAATTTGAAGTGTGAAATACAAATGGACTTCAGACTGAATTCATAGGGTGTTACAACATTTGGACTTCAGTAGCTTCTCTCAAATGAATCATTCAGCAGATTTCACTCACTGTTCATTTCAGTAAGTAAGTGCTGAGCATGCAGAGGGATATTGGAGGAAGTTGGTTATTTGAGGTTTTATTGTATGTTTTAAATTGGGACTTGAGCCATGGGGAACAGCAATATATAAATTTTTAATAAATAAATTGGTCCTCATTTTCATTTCCAAATAGATTACTTCAATACCTCACTTCAACTGATACCTTCCCTTTTTCTAAACAAAAGTAAGAGGAAGTAAAATTGATTTGATAGACTTTATTAAAATATTTTTATTTAAATACAGCATATAAATAAAATAATACATACATAAAGCAAATTCCTTTCATATGTGGTGGTGATGTGAATAAACCTGTGTTTTCTGAAAAAATGATTTCTATGCTTTTAGCAAATGTATTAAGAATCAACATACCTTCTCCCCAGATACAGTGCTATTGAATTATGTACTATTCTGAACAACATGCAGATAATTTCACTTAGGATTATAAATAATGCCTACCATATTTTACATTCATTTGAGTACGCTGCTGAAACTTCAGTACATCTGACAGCCATATTTCTCAGTTGTGGGTTTTTAGCTAACAAAGTGGGGGAAGATACATTACATAGATACATTTTATAGATTTAAATGTAAGGCCTCCCTGTTACAGACAAAAAGAGTTGTCTGCCCAGCATGAGTTCATCCAAGGAACCCAATCCCATTAGCACTAGAGAGAAACAGTATCCAGCACTTTTTTTCAGGGGCTGCTTCCTGCCTTTCCTATAGCAAAGCCATTCATTCAGGAATTTGGTAGCAATCTCACATCTCAAAGCAAGAAGAAGATTCTAATCTTCCTGTCCTTCTGCAAGGCAGCCCATGTATCAGACATGAAATCAGCTGTGAAGGTTTTCAGCCACACGATCAGCCATAGTCATTACAGACAGAGCTACAGCATAAAACCAATGTATATAGCAATAAACTGTTCCATATTGTTTGAAGAAAGAGGACCAACATTTTGAATGCTCAAAGTTATTTGCCATTTATAAAAGAAACATACAAATCTGAGTCCCTCCCCCCATACAATAAAATCCTGTCTGCTCAGCTAATCCCTGGGGAAATCAAAAGAGTAAGCCCCAGAATAGCAAACAAGTGTACGGCCAAAACCATGTAATCAAGATGAAGGCCTCTTTGCACTGAGATTACACACCCCATTGCCTCCAATCACAGCCGAGGATGACGGGAACACAAGATCAGAGTCATCTGATTTTGAAGGGTTGGCAAAGCATGGCTAACAATCCAACCAAATTCAAGAACGACACTGGATTTAAAAAAGTCAGCTTTATTTCTGTGCCTTGGATTTGAGGGCAGATTAAATAATTGAAAAGGCTAGGCTATTAGGTCATGATTTCTGTGTTACAGCTGTTCAGTACAAATTGACAGGCACTGCATGGCCTGTTGATAGAGTAAGAGAGGCAGAGAGCATCACTGTGGGTAGCAGAACAACTGTCAACAACATGTGAAAAGGAATTATGATCCAATGGAAAAAATACTCAGCAAGCATTTATAAAGCAGCAATTAGTAGAGGTCCAATGGCAACTACAATTGGATTTTCTGAATAAATGCGTTGATACATATGCAACAATAACCCTAAAAGCAAGTTTGCTACAGTTTTTGCTTCACATAAAACTGAAACATCTGCAAGACAGACAACTGAATAACCATGAAAGGTAAGAGGAATTTTTATTTGGATCTAATGGGAAGAAATTCTGCCTAAGCATACAGTTCCACCCCTTATCTTTCCTATGTGATTTTGCAATGTCTAGAATAACACACAGGCTCAATATAAATACAATTTACTTTGGGATCAAGTTTAAGAAACAATCTTCAAGATGAACTGTAATCATGGAAAGTTAAGGGCTTAATCTTAAATGTTTAAGTTGTGAATGTTGGTGTTAAATATATATCACTTGTTAACAATTGTAGAGCCTTTTTATCTTCCAGAACATCTAAATAAAATTTAGCTTAATCCTATGTATTTTCAATAAGAAGAAATTCCCACTAACTTCCAAATAAATGTGCACAGGATAGCAAGAATTGCTGCTTAGAGATAGTACTAAATACTACTATTGAATTTCAGAGACCATTTTTTAAATAAGAAAGCTTTTATGATCCTTCACCAAGATTGCTTGGTACAAGATTGTTTTATTGTATGCATAGAAACATTCCTAAACAGTAGTACCCACACCACTGTAAAATATACAGGATCAGGTGATTTTTCCAACTTGATGAACTTTTTCAAAGAAGAGAGAACTTCAAGTTGCTAGAAAATAATATGGATTACATACAAGAACAGTGTATACTTTCCACTACTTTAAAATACAACTGAAAAACTGAAATAGATATGTAGAGATGAAAAGTTGAAGCAGAGAACTTGAAGTGGAGAACCTGTTACAACACACTTTACAAATCAGTGTCTATTTTATTTATTTTGTTTTATGGGGTTTAATACAGCTACTTGCCTAATCAATAATTCATTCAAATGTGCACATACATGCCTCATACACGTAGGCTGTTCCATTTATTTCATTGCATAACCTGATCAGCACTTGAGGGGAAAAATGCCTTTTAACCCATGGAAATTAATAAGGTAGCTCTTGCAGTCTGGAAGGCTAGCACATCATTAAAATTCACTGGATTGGGGTGACTGATTAATCCTATAGATCACATGGTAAAATTTAAGAAGCTTAGTGACTCTTACTAAAGAAAAATGGGACCACTCATAAGTTTAATCAGAAGTATTTTTTGTGTAATAATGTCCAGTGTGCTTGGCATCTTTTAAGGTCTAACCAATGGACAGCAATGCTCACTGAATGACATAGACTAAAAATTTCCAAACTAGCCATCAATATGTAGCTTCATTATAACGCGGCTTGCTCAAAAACATATTAATGAAAAAATCACAACACTGAAAACACTCAGGTGAATGGTTTCCCATCCCTATCTAGTCTCTTAACTTTGTGTTAATAGCAAAGTTATAGCAAGCTGGGCTCATTTGTGAAGTATTTTAAAATATTTTTAACCAACGTTTGCACTTCCTATGAAATCATACAAAATAGCTCAATTTAAGTGTATTTGAGATAATCTCTACACTACATGATATCAACTTTTTAACAGTATAGCTAGAACTTAGTCGTTTTGTGAAATATTCACTTGAGAATATGGAAATTGCATGGACTATATCTTCCCAGTTTTTCCAGTACAAGGGAGGAGAGGGCCCTTTCTGAGTACCAAAAAGGCTCTACTGGGGATGATAGCACCTGTGCAGACAAGAGCTAAATGGATCACTGGCTACAGTGGGGAGGGTTGGAGAGGTGAGAGCCCAATATCTCTGGAATATACTAAACATATTCATAAGATGGCCAAAGGAAAAATGACTTTAAACATTGATAATTCTTTTCTTCTTGTACAGGTGCATTGCTTTGGGTTTCAAGCATCATCTTCCTAATGCGTGCAGTGAATTGCTGTCCCTCAAAATGTCACTGTCATCAGTTTTCAAAGACAGTGGACTGTAGGAACCGAGGACTTGCTGAAGTCCCTTCCCACTTACCTGCTGAAACTCAAATATTACTGTTGTCGAATAATCACATTCAGAAAATTAATCACAGTGTTTTTATTGACACAACAATTCTCAAAATTCTGGATTTATCTAATAATTCTATCTCAGGTCTGCTGCCTAACACTTTCAAAGGACTGCGACACCTACAGATCCTAAATTTAACTAGGAACTTCATTGAATATATAGACAACAAGACTTTTAGTTCCCTCCCACACTTAAAAGAACTGGATTTATCTTCCAACAATATAGTAAGTCTGCCTAGAACTCTAGGAAATAACACAGGGAACATAACTCTACTGTCTCTGAAGCATAATAAACTTCAGAGGGTAGACAGATTTCTGTTAGAATCACTTCCAAACCTGAAAGTTGTTCTTTTCAAGGGTAACTCCTGGCTATGCAACTGTCATGTCTTTGGCCTTAAATTGTGGCTGGAGACTTTTTTATATAGAGGTAAGTAACTTTTCTGTATTACATGTACTAGATGTCAAGTAAATGTCATTAAGGCATACTTCACTTTACCTGTGTATTGTGGGTTTCTTATAAATTCAACGAATCATTGAATAATATAAAAAACCCTGTTTTTTAAAAAAGTTATTTCCTGAAGTAGATTTTACTGTATAGCATGTGCATCTTCTACATTTGATATTATTTATATTTATTAAAGGCTACAGTTATAAGTAGCCTTAAACATTTTCTTAAATCGACATATAGACTATTATAGCTATTAGCTATGGTTTTTTGGGGGGGGGGGGAACAATGCTCTGTACATAAACAACTCATATATTCCAGCTTTCTGAACTGCAACTTCTGCTTGAGTATTTATTGTATCTAAAAGAGACTATTCAACTTTTTGCAGCTGTATATTTTTACAATGTTTTAATTTTTTTAATTCTATGTATCTTAAAAACAAACCAAGGGATCTAAAGGACCACTTCAGACTAGAACAGAGTACATAATTATTATTTGGTTACTTATAGTCTGCCCTTCTTGCTGAGACTGAAGGTGGATTACATAATAACCACGTCCTATTTCTACCCAATAATATGCAAGGCAGTAATATATATATTTTCACCACTACCAGACAACTACAAAAACAGGTGTTGGGAAAAGTGTGTGCTACATTAACAGTGTAATTGTATGCAGATTTACTCCAGTCTAAATCCATTGAAGTCAATGGGTTGGGACTGTGAACTGTTAAGTATGCCAAGCTAGAATGTAAGAGGATCTGTGTTGAATCAGGCTGAACTGTGACCACTGAGATCCTTTTAGAACGAAGCCAACACCCCATTCTTTTGTTTCCAACCCCACATTTTATACTCAGAAGGATGCATTCTCTGAACACAGTCAAATTCAATCAGCCATTGAAAGACGTATCCTACATGAATGTGTCTCTACCGCTTTTAAAACCTTCTTAGTGTACATCATGCCAGAAAATAAGTTAATTGCCTTTAAGAAAGTGTTCTTATTCCATCTCAATCAATTTTAGTAGAGGACCCTGAATTATAGTATTATGAGGAAAAAAGAAATTGTCCTGTGCATTCATTCTTCCCACTACATTATGAATTTTTTACACTTTTCCTAGATTCTCACAGTCCTCTCTTACCTGTTTTCCTAAACTAATAAAATAATAAATTTGGTCAATTCTTTGATATGAACTACTTAGAAAGCTTCTTGTCATTTTGCTGTGCCAGCTCAAGAGAACTATGTTTGAAGCCCTCAACCCCCTTCTCTTAATTCAAAAAGTATGAATAGGAATATATAAAGATAAAAACAGAAGTATCAGTATGTAAGGTTATGAACTCTTCCCTGTGATTTAGGAAAGGACAGGTCCAGAAAGGCACTATACATATTATCTAAATAAATAAATGAAATTCAGTGCTGCAGCACTGCTTTATACAAAGTGAGCTGATCTTCCAGCTCTGTTCATGATGGCCATTCCCCAACTCCTCTCCAGATTTAAACAATTCATGCTCAACAGACACCTGTTGTGACCCAAGGGAATAGTGCTGCATGAGCCATCAGTGAAAAATTACTTAAAAACAGCTGGAACAAAATTAAAACTGTTGACTGATGTATTTATAGGATTCGAATAAGTCCTAGCCCAAATGCAGTTGAGGTGATGGAGACTTTCAATGACATGTTCTGAACTAATGACTTTGAGTGTTTTAGTGTAAGGCTGAGCTACATATTTATGTTATCCTTGACAAAAAAGAGCCCTAGCAGAATAAAAGTGTTTATACAATGCTATGAGGAAACCGCCTGGCAGTCATATACCTAAAGCTCTGATTCTGACCACAAAAAGAAAAGGAGCAATTTGAGTCCATTTTTTATTTGTACTTTAGAAGAGAAATCTGCAAGGAATTTGAATCCAACGTTTTTTGAGTTCCACAAAAACATTAATGCAATGTTAATTGACTAACAATGCAATCCTATGCAGAGTTACACAAGTCTGACTTCATTTATTTATTAAAACATTTATATCCCACTTTTCCTCTTGGTTCAAGGTGGCTTACAATAATACTTAACACATCCCCAGCTAAAACCAAAAATAAAAAAGTCCCCAATCCCTCCCCCTCCCCTTTTAAAAGATGCCTGCTCTTCAAACCCCCTCAAAAGCCCTGGCAAACCTGAAGCTCTCCAAGAAAGGGGGCCCTCTCATCTCTTCAGGGAGCCCACTCCACAGAACTGGAGCCATGATGGAAAGATCCTGAGCTCTGGTTAATGCCAGATGGGCCACCCTAAGAGGTGGGATGGTAGACAGATGGCTGCCTGATGACCATAGCTGATGCACAGGGACATCTGGAAGGAGGTGGTGGAAGGAGTGCACTGTACAGCTATAATCTTCATAAAATTTACTAGAGAATGTCTCATTAAACTCAGTGGGATTAACTTCTGAGTTTATATGTTCAGGATTACAAATGCCATCCTATGCAATATTATACCCTTCTGACTGTTAATTTCAATAGCCTAATCAAATACCTATTATCTAAATTCATTAACAGCTTCTGAAACCTTAAAACTACTGTTATGAATATGCAACATATGAGGAATGTTACTACTGACTAAGGGGTTCTTATTGCCATTTGTGAAAAAAATGCCCCATTGTAATCATTTACAGGTCAGGAATCAGAAGACAAGTGTGATGAGCTGGGGTGGCAAGAATGGGCACTAAAATATTTGGGGGGGGGGAACCCCCACTCAGCCCAGTGTAACTGTCTTCACAGTGGTAGCATATATTTATTTTGGGATTGCCTGAAGAGTACTGCCCTACACTCCCCACACCATACTACCAAGCACAGTAGTGAATGAGGCAAAAGATATATTTATTTACTGGCCTGCAACTGATTGGAAGTATTGACAGCTAGCCATCCCAAGGTGAACTCTGACAATGTTCCTAAGATACCCCCTCACCTGCCTCTGAAAAACTTAGTTATAACCTTTTCCATTCTTAATTCCAAGGAGTAGAAGAGAGATTGAACGCATCAAGAAAAAGCCTTCTTTTACAGTAAGGGGAAAGTTAATTGGGGATGTTCTGGACCAACTTTGTATAAATGTAGCCTATTGAGACACTATTTCCTCTTTCTTTTCTCTGAAAGCCCCCATAGCTTCTTCCTCTTTTTAATTACTTCTCTCTTTCCTACCCACCAGCCAACCTGCCTTTATCTGCCCACCCCCATCTTCAGCTTTCTCTCCTCCTGGCAGATTCTATCTGGGAAAACTATGGCCCAGTTGTAGGGTGCCAGCTGCCACACTGTACTGAGCTGCTCAGGACTGGCCACTGGACCATATTCAGTTGTGCAGTGGGGAACTGTGAGAACTTGCAGGGGGCACCTCATTTCCCCCTGTACCCCCTTCTCCATACTATTTTCTCTTCCCCTCCTCCTAGCAACCCCATATCCTCACCTTTCTCTGCTTCCTTCTCTCCTTCCTACACACCAAGCAACCTCTGGCTTATTTGCCACCAATCTTCAACTATACTTATTATATATTTACTTCTTTTGTACCCTGTCTTTCTCCACAATAGGGGCCCAAAACAACCTATACCATTCTGTTCTCCATTTTATCTTCACAAAAATCCTGTGATGTCCTTAGGCTGAGAATAATAACTGGCCGAAGGTCACACAGTGACCTTTTATGGCAGAGTGGTGATTCAAACCTGGCTGTCCCAGATCCTAGTGTGAAACTGTAACTACTACACCACATCAGCTTTCATGGGGGTGGCTGCTGTTGAACAGTAGCAAGTAGCTGGTTCTAAATGAGTCATGCAAGCTGTGTAGTAGCAAGTCATGCAGGAAACATGGTATCATGATTGTTGCTGCCAGATGTGGCCCTCAGAGGCCAAAACAGCCCTGGGAAGGGCCCTGCCCTCTCTTCCTGCCTTTACTGGCAGAAATCAAGGCTGGCGATACTATTGTGGTTGCCAAGCAATGGCCAGTGAAGGCATTCATTGCTTCAAACTACAAGTTCTGCTTCTATTATTTTGGAGTGGTTATCTCCCCAATTTTTTTTTTTAAGATTTCATATTTTTCTGCCAACTTGGGGCATTTTTCAGTGTTTAGAATGATCTGTCTTGTCTGCTCATGGCTCCAGACTTCTGCTTTAAGTATCCACAGAATTGGCCACATTGAGGATTAAATATATTGATACTGTGTCAAAGTAGAGAAAATACAATAACTGACAGTCTGCTTTGAATTTTAAAAGCTGTTACTTTCTTGTACAGGTTCCTAACCTTTTAGATTATGTGTGAGTCTTTAAAACCATAGACTTCCACCTCTGTAGCTTCCAAATAACCCAGAAAGACTACATATGAGAACTATAAACCAGTGTGGAAGACACTAGGCTACCACACTAAACAGCCCAATTTCACCTGAAATGGCTGGAGGCACAGCAAGAGTCCTAACCTGCCTAAGGAACATCCATTAAATAGCTCCCCCCAGCTCCCCCCTTTCCCTTCTCCCTCCAAAGGTAGTGAGGACCCAGACTGGCTGTTGTTGGTGTTCTCTGAGAGACCAAAAGGGATTGGCAGATATGAAAAGGAGAGGGACTTGACTCTGTCTGTTACAACTAGTAACTCTAAAGACTCACTTTACATAATTTGTTGTTCCTCCCTTCTCCTGCTGCAGCCTGAAATGCCTCTCCAAATGCTGCTCCTAGTGATTGGGGACAACCCCCCCCCCAGCAACATGAAGGGGAAGTTAAAGGGCTGTCACAGCAGGGGGGAAATCAGTGACAATTAGCTCCCACCTTACCTGTGTGGATCTTTTTACAGTATCCCATTGCATTCCATAGGACTTACTCCCTGGTAATTATGCCTAGGATTGTAGCCTCAGTTACTTACACTGTCTCTGCAGTAAGAACACAGTACATGAAAGAATGGAGATCTGACATGATTACATCCCTGTATACTTGAATATGTAAAACTTATCCAGAGTCACCAGTTTCCAATTTATTTATAGAAATATGGCTTATATTCATGAATAGGAAAAAATTATCCACCACAGGTATTTAAGATTATCAGAGCTTTCTTAGTCCACAATTAGACTGTTAATGCTCAAACAATCCTGTTGTATGTTATATTTAACAGAAGAGAGGTTGGTTTTTGTTTTTTTGTTTTTTAAAAAAGAAATATTCGGAGTATTCTTACTCAGATTTACTTCCTGAGAATCTATTTATTAGTGGTGTAACACTTTTGTACTGATCATCTACAATGAAAAGGTAGTAGATGATGTGAAAGACCTCAGTCTGAGCCTTGGAGAACTGCTGTCCATCTGAGTAGCAATACTGACCTTGACAGACTAATAGTGTGACTTTATATAAAGCAGTTTCATATGTTCAGGAAAGATGCTGGTCTTATCATAGAAAAAAAACTGGAAGTGGAACTAACTCTAGAAACCAATATAAATTTGACCCTAAATTAATGTCTCTATGTTCTCTTATAAATACCAAAATAAATATTAGGGCCAAGTCACATGATACAAGGGCTTTGTATCAGACATGCAGCTGGAGTTCTACATCTCCCAGTATGGACAGACCCAATTGTGATTACAAGAGCAGCAGGAGGCTACAAGTCACTATTTGCTCAAGTAGGAAAATCTATGTGAAATAATGGCTGTAAGTTTCCCCACTGGAACAAACAATGGCAGCCAGGGCCATTTCAAGATGTGAAAATGGAGCACAGTGGAAGGTTTAAACTGCTTCTACCTGCATGCCACAGTCATAATCAGAATTAGTCCTGGGTTCCCATGGGAGATGCAATGTGCATATGGAAGGGTTACAGGAACATTGAACCATGCAAAGTGAGCCTAAAGTACACACTGAAGAAGGATAGCTTTCACTCCTCTAGAGCAATCTTTTTCTCTCTCTCAGACTATTTCAGCTCTGCTTCCCTTTCTTCAGCCACCCTGAGATAAATAAGATGGTGTGGACCTTTCACATGGTGGGGTGCAAGAATAAGAATGAGAATGCACCTTACCTCCATGCTAATCCAGAGTACCTTATTTCCAGCATCATCAAATATTCAAGTGTTATAACCGAGTGTATACACAGAATGTTAACATCTACAGGCTCAGATCTTGTGGTTGATTCCTGGAACTGGACCACCTGAAATGGGCCTCTATATTTTTGTGTGCCCAGCTCAAGCATTATAGATAGCTGGTAGTTCCAGAAGTGGAGCAGATGTGGTAGACAGGATACACTCTTGCTCTTATCCCACTCCTAATATACAGCACATACTGCACTTTGGCTAGACTGGTCCTGTATTGTTTAGTTTGGAACACCAGTTTGGTGTAGTGGTTAAGAGCACAGACTCTAATCTGGGAGAACTGGGTTTGATTCCCCACTTCATCACATGCAACTGCTGGTGTGACCTTGGGTCAGTCACAAGGTCTCTCAGAGCTGTTCTCTCAAAGACAGTTGTCTCAGAGCTCTCTCAGCCCCACCTACCTCACAGGGTGTCTGCTGTAGGGAGGGGAAGAGAAAGGAGGTTGTAAGCTGCTCTGAGACTCCGAGTGAAGGTTGGGGTATGAATTCAATTTCTTCTTCTTCATTATCATCTATCCTTTAAGAAAGCTTGACTCACCTTTCAGCTGAAAACTTCTCTCTGCCTCATTATTTCCCTAGTATTCATCTCTGCCCTCATTTCCTGTCAAAAGTACACAAAACCTCCTGTTCTTAAGCTCTGTGTGAAGTTTTTTTTTCTAGCCAGACCTTTCACTTCTATCATACAAAGTGCAGTTTCTTGGCATACTGACATTCAGATCTGCCAATTCACCCACAATGAGTGGAAAACATCTGATCATTTTTGTATTGAAATCTGATCTCCTAATTTGCTTTTGCTCTGCTCAGCTTCATTTTAACCATGGTTTCCTAAACAGTGTTGCTGTACGGTAGCCACTTGAAAACTCCCTTCTATGTTGGCTTTAATCACATGGACAGAAGTTTGTGTGTAGGTTCTAGCCATTTATGAGAGTATAATTAATAACTGTTGATAAAACAGACTTTCTTTGCTGGCCAGAGCAGACTTGTGTGTGTACCTAAGCACTTCTGCATACACCCTGTGGCTTGTCCAATTTCCCATTCCAAATGCTGATCCACACTGTATTAGCAACTGATTCATAGGGTTCCTTGACACTGACTTTTCAAAAGGCCTACAGTGGGAGGACACAAAACCCTCAGTGAACATAGAGAAATTCTATATATGGCCTTTAAGATTCTCTGCAATGTTTTGATTTTGGTTTATGAAACTAACCACCAGCCTATCACAACTGGTAGTAGCAGTCTGATAGCATTTATATGATTTGGCATTTCCCCCAATTATGATCATATTCTTTCCAGTCCCCCCCCCCCATCATAGCTTTGCTGTTTTCTAATTACATTTATACAATAAATGTGAATGTATGTCTAATGAATTACATGCTACGAATGACCACTTATTGGAGTTCTTCCCATTGTCATAATGTTAAAGAAATAATTATAAAATATGGTTGCCAAAAAAGAGTCAGTTCCTACAATACTTTTGTTTAGTTGATGGGGGCAGATGCTTCTGAAACTCCAAAAATTAAAGTAAAATATGTCCTTTTCAGGAGGAATTAGTGATGGTGTGATCTGCTCGACACCTGAAAATTGGAAGGGAAAGGACCTTCTCAAAATTCCTTATGAGATGTATGGGATCTGTCCTCCTGCAGCTTCCCAAGTCAAAAAGGACAATAATCTTCACTCTAATTCAGAGCATAAAAGCTCTCTGAAGCATACCTATCACAATGAACATGGAGACAGCAGCCGCTCACACTGTGAACCGAAACCAAAGCCCCGACCTGTTAGCTTGCGTCATGCAATTGCCACTGTAGTGATAACTGGAGTGGTCTGTGGGATTGTATGTCTCATGATGTTGGCAGCTGCTGTGTATGGTTGTGCCTATGCTGCAATTACTGCAAAATACCACCGGGAACACTTGCCCCCTGGCAAGGAGAAGGGGAATCTTGAGGGAAAGGAGCTATTTGAGAGTTCATTGGCTTGAGTTACTGCTTTTTGTGAACAAGTACTCCCCCCCCCCCCCCCCCGTTACAGGAGCGGTGTTCCGAATAGGATTGAGTTACTGGTTACTTGTGTGTTTCACATTAAAAATGTTTGTATATAAAATTATTTGTAAGAAGCATCTTTTGAGATTTATATTACATGTTTCTATATTCACATCTGCACAGGACTTGAGGTATTCATCCAGTGTATTTTAGACAAACAAGTCATTGAGCTCTTCCTAATCCCAACATGGCAGAGAAGGCTGATAAAAGAAAGGGTTGTAAACAGGACTGTTCACCATCTGTGCAAATGGAATCATCCACAGTCTTCTCCTGTGCTGTGGATCAGTCGATAACTGGAATGGGAACAAGAGTCCATCCTGAAAGAACTGATAAAAAGATAGAAGAGATCCAGCAGAGCTGGAGATTTCTCTCTCTATTTGTCTCGGCTTGCTGTTCCCCAATAAAACAAACACAACCAGACAGCAAGATGCCAAAATTAAGGACGTTTCCTGTCATGACTGAATGCTGGAAATTACTGCAGTCAAATTAGTTATATTAAAGATCTGGATGTTAATCAGGTCAAATGTTAATTATTATTCAGTGCACACCACTTCTCTATTGTATAGAAGTTAGCAATGTATGTGTGTGTGTGTGTGTGTATGTATGTGTGTGTGTGTATCACCCTAATTCGTATGTATAGCATGGAATAACATTTTTTATCACTTCAGAATATCTATTTATCATAAAGCAACACTATTCCATTATTAATGTATCCATGTAAATAGAACAGGCCATTTCATATAACAGAAAATAATAATTCTTTCAGTCGAGCAGTGGATGAATTCATTTTTTATTGAAAATGTTTTATGCCACCTTTCCAATATTTCATTTGAAGTGGTTTCCATATAAATCAGTCCTTCATCTAAGTTACAAAGTAGTGCTTTTAAACCTGAATACAAACTTTTAGTCTGGTCCAAAGAACCATCAAATTAGGCACCAGGCAGAATGTCAGCAGAAGAGTATTCCACAGATGAGGTGTCACAGCAGAGAAGTTCCTTTTCCTCATTGTCACCTGCTTCCCCTATGAAGGTGATGTGAGGAACATATAAGGCAAAGCTCAGAGGATGATCCCTATACAGGCTCTTACAGAAGCCAGTAGGAGAGCCAGTTTGGTGTAGTAGTTAAGTGCACAGACTCTAATCTGGGAGAACCGGGTTTGACTCCCCACTCCTCCACTTGTACCTGCTGGATGACCTTGGGCAAGCCATAGCTCTGTACCAGCTGTTCTCTCAGCCCCACCTACCTCATAGGGTGTCTGATGTGGGGAGGGGAAGGGAAAGGAGTCTGTAAGCCGCTCTGAGACTCCAAGTGAGTAAAAGGCGGGGTATAAATCCAATCTCTTCTTTTTCTTCTTCTTCTTCTTCTCTGTTTCCATTCTGCTTAGGGAAGTGTTGTATTTGGCATTCAAACTGGAAAGCTATAGGGAAACTGGTACTGGGAAGGTGCATCTAAGGATTTTACATCATAGACTGGGAACCCTGTGAGTAAGGGACCCACTCCCAATAGGTGTCAGGCATAGCTGTAGTAGAGGATGGGCCTAGGCCAAGAGGATCTGCAATCTCAAGTCCACCTTAAAAGCAAGAAGCTTGTTGTGACTGGAAAACGTCATTGTTGTGACTTCCCTTCCTACTTTGTACGAGATGTAGCCTTGGAGCCACAAGTATTTTTTCCTTTCACATATCTATTTCTCAGACATATCAGATTTGGGGTTCTTATGATTCCCTGTCATTGTCTGTTGCTATGGAATAACTCAAGTGATCTTCAAACAAGTGATCTTCAAAGGGATCTCCTTTCTGAGGCAAAAGGCATCCAAATCAGTTGTATGACTGGGGAGAGAGGCAGATCCCCTGGGGGAAGTGTTCCTTCTAAGCTGAGTTAGTGTGAGCTAGCTCACAGTTTTTTTAGCCTCTGGCTCACACATTTTTGTCTTAGCTCAGGGAGGATGGCTCCAGAGCAAACTAATGTATGCAGTAGCCAAATCGCTCGCTTACAACTTTAATGCCAGTAGCTCACAAAGTAGAATATTTGCTCACAAGACTCCACAGCTTAGAGGGAACATTACCCAGAGGATAGTCAAGTAGAGCAATGGGTTTTTTTTAATGTCTTTTGTCTGTGAGCTGGGCTTACCAGTGTAAGGTCTGTATTATATATTTGCCTTGAGGTTGCCCAACTGGCTGGATATCTGCATAATAACAATAAAGGCTGCCTTATTAATCTCAGGTCTGTAAAGTGTGTGGTTCTTTCAGCCATCTAATTTGTTCATGGCTCCAATTCCTGGATTTAATATCCATGGATTTGGCCACACTGGAACTCCAACTCTGGGCATAACCTACTTTTTGACTTATTGCATGTTAAAACTTCTACATATTAAGAAATGCCATAATGCTCCAGAAAAGAACTGTATATTTATCATTTCAGGCTGTGGATACCACCGCAAATAACCATTTTCTACAGTGATGTTTACTAACATTTCATATGTCAGAAGACAGTCCATGGAGAAAATAGAGATCTAATCATTTAGATTAACAAATGCAAAGTTACCATTTTGCAATATGAGATATTTAATGTTCAGCTGCAGAAAACAGATGAAAGGCACCATTTGCTATATTTTCCATCAGTACCACAAATTATCTTCTACAATTGCTTGTGAGTAATTTTCAAATGGCTTGCAGATTATTTTTAGTTACTTGGTGTATACTAAATTACAAGAGTCCCTACAAAAATATTCATTTGTAAAGCTCTGACATGGACATCTGTTACTAAAAATCACAACATTATCTCCATGAATTCTTTTTAGATGTTTCATTAAAAGACCAGTGCCTGCCCCTGGAGCAGGCGCTGGCATTTGCCTGCCCCCCCCCCCACTTCTGCTTGAATGAAGCATGTCAGTGGGGCAAACCAATCCTGGCTCAGCATGGGAGTGCTGGCCAATCAAGGGTGAGCTGGCTGGCCAGATCTGGTGGTAGTCACCCTCCACACACAGATCACTCCAGCACCAGCTCCCCACCCACCCGCCCTTTTTTTGGACCATGTGGGATTAGCCCATTGCCGTTTCCGGGGCCGAGCAGGGATTTTTTGGGCTTCACTCAGATAGGCCAAGAGGGGGACCTTTTTTCACCTGCTTCACATGGTCAGAGGGGGTGTGGTTTAAGTAAGCCTGGTAAAGCTGGTTAGGCCCTAAATGGGAAGGTGGGAAAAGCACGGGTTGAGAGGATGTTGAATTGGCAAGCTCCCTGAGATATAAGTGATGGGAGGTCCTCATACTGGGTGCCTATGGGCTTTGCAGTCAAGGTGACTCAGTTGGGGGCCTCTTCAGGGTGGGGGGAGCATATGACAAGCCTTAAGGCTTTGCAGCCATGGGCTGGAATGTGCCCTCCCCTCCCTTTTATGCACTGGTGTGCAGGCCAACTAAGGTCTGGAAGAATCCTGGACCTGGCACTGAGCTGGGGTGGGTTTGCCCTGTTAGGAGGCTTGTGTAGCAAGCCCAGTGCAACCCGTGCTTTAATGTGTTGGTGCAGATCAGCTTATGTATAAATAAAACTCCCAGTTTAACCCATAACTTGTGTTGTGTTTCATTCAAGGGGTGGGCGGGAAATATATATTGGAAAGCAATTTTCTAAAATCTGAGGTGGAAAGTTTATGTATTTTTGATGTAGGATAGAATGTAGAATATTCTTTTTTAAGTACAACAGGAATGAGCCAATATTGCATTTTTTAAAGTCTCACTGATTTTGTATATTGTCATAGTCAGTGTCAGGATATCTCATTTTCATTGTTACAAAGATTTTTTTTTTGTAATTTCTCACCATTTAAAAACTACACAGATACTCCCCCCCAAATCATTTATATGTTATATGCCTATTGTATTCACAATTGACACAAAAGTAAAAGAGACCCTGGAACTTGGGCTCTGAGTTTAGTTGAATGCTGAATTATGGCCCTCTTCTAAAAGGATCTTCAAAACAGAAGATGGGCATCCCAACTAGCACCACCTTTGTCTTGCTTGGATTCAGTTTCTGCTATTTTTTTATCCAGTTGATCAGACAGGAAGGCTTGAGCCAGGAATTGGGATGACTCCTGTACCAGATGGGGTTATACTCCCTCTTAAAGAAGCAGGTTGATAGCTTGGGAATGTGGGCTTCTGTTCTGAATGGGGTAGGAGCAGGCTGACAGCACTGGGGGACTTGTGTTAGATAAACAGGTGGCAGCAACAGCCAGGGGCACCATTCACCAGCTTCAGCTGCTAAGCCATCTTTGTCCCTTCCCAGAGCAAGAAGACTTTGCCACTATGGTACGTGTACTGGTAAAAATCTGGATTAGACTAGACTACTAGATTAGACTAGACTACTGTGATGTGATGTACATGGGGCTGCCCTTGAAAAGTATCAGGAAATGACAATTGGTACAGAATGCTGTAGCTAGAATGTTGACTGGTGCAGATTAAAGGGATAGTATCAGTCCAGTCTTTCTCTCTTCCTTTCCTTGAACTCAGCGCAGTCAGATCTTGTAGCAATTAGGTTGTCACAGCAAAATAAAACAACAGTTCTCTCTCTTTTCCTTAATTTTTCTCCCTCTTTCCCACACCTTTCTCATTCATTTCTCTCTCCCTCCACCTAATTTTTCCATGTCCTCCCCCAAAATTTATTTTCAAGTCTTGGTCTCAACTCTTTCTCATCCTAAAAATGGTGGCTGATTTTGAGTCACTTAGCTTTATTCTCTGATGAGTTGTGCTGCCAGTGTTTAAAGTGTTGGAGAAGGATCTGGAAAACCCAGGTTCAAATCCCTATTTTTGCCTTGGAAGCTTGCTGGGAAACCTTGGGCCAGTCACATACTCTCAGCCTAACTTGCCTCACAGGGTTGCTGTGAGGATAAAATGGAGAAAATGGTGTAAGTGGCTTTGGGTCCCATTTAGGATTGCCAACCCCCAGGTGGTACTTGGATTTCCCACTATTACAATTGATCTCCCGAAGACCAAAATCATTTTCTTCAAAGAAAATGGCTGCTTTGGAGGGTGGACTCCGTAGCATTATACTCTGCTGAGATTCCTCCCCTGCCCAACCCCCCCCCCCAGGCTCCCCCCCCCATTTTAAAGTATTTCCAACCCAGAACTGGCAACCCTATCCCCATTGGGGAGAAAGGCAGGATATAAATAAGGTAAATAAATAAAAACCAGATGGACAGATGGGTCCATTTTTTTATTACTACAGAGCCAGTTTTGTGTAGTGGTTAAGTGCGCGGACTCTAATCTGGGAGAACCAGGCTTGATTCCCCACTCCTCCACTTGCACCTGCTGGATGACCTTGGGCAAGCCATAGTTCTGGCACAGCTGTTCTTGAAAAAGAGCAGTTTCTGTCAGAGTTCTCTCAGCCCCACCTACCTCACAGGGTGTCTGTTGTGGGGAGGGGAAGGAAAGGTGATTGTAAACTGCTCTGAGACTCCCTTGGGTAGTGAAGGGCAAGGTATAAATCCAATCTCTTCTTCTTCTAGATTCATGGCAACAACAAGCCAGGTGATTTGTTTTGTTATGATATCTGGTTTGGATCAGGGTCATATGAGAGGGTCCATATGGAATCTTGATCCAGGGGTCTATGGTCACTCTCAGCAGCCCTGGCCCTATACATCTTTGGGCCAGCATACCTTAAGGACTGTCTACCCCCCCTAAGAACCTAACCTATTCAGTTGTCAACAAAGGTGACCCTGCAATCTAAGGCTAGACAGGTGGCCACTCTAGAAATAGCCCTCTCAGTCATGGCACCAAAACTGTCGATTCATTTGTTTCCCTCTGTCATTATCTTCTGCCAGCAGGTGAAAACTGTTCTGTTTTATTTAGCATATCCTCACTAACTTTCACATGAACACATGAAACTGCCTCAGTTTTAAGTCCCTCAAAGTCAGACTGGCAGCCAGATCTCAGGCAGAGGTCTTTCATATCACCTGATGCTTTCTAACTGGAGATTCCAGGGATTGAACCAGGGACCACCTGCATGCCAAGCAGATGCTCTACCACTGAGCCATGGACCCTCCCAAACTTTCAGGAGCCCTCCTTCCAAATTGATGTATCTGCCATCTATATGTTTACATGTTTTATTAATCATTTTAAATGTATTATACATATTATTTATATTTTGAAGTTTGCTGTTATGTTGTGATTGTTTGCTGACTTGGAGACCCTAGGTTGGGTGGAAAAATGGCATGCAAATGTTTAAAATAAATATAAATAAATAAAACAGTTCAATTTAGTGACAGCAACATCTGGAGATTAGGAAAATAAATGTACAGCTCAGTATTACTAGTATACTGATGATGACACCCCAACACCAAAACCCTGGATGATTTAATGTAAAGGTTTTATAAATGTTGAAAAGCACAGGGAAACACACAAAGCATTGGGGGTACTGCAAGACAGTTCTCAAGGAACTGAGTCAGCCTTTCAGAAGGAAACTCTCTGCCATCCAAATGAAAGGAAAAAAATGACCAGCCAAGGACCATGCCACACTCCCAGCATGTTCTGTTGTAGAAATATCAGATCTAGCATCCTTGCAACATTTTTTTCTAATTCTTTGAGAATAGCAGTAAAAATAGTGGTGATCTAGTAGATACTGCTCACTTGGCAGTCATGGGAGAAGAGATCAAGATCTCAAATGACCAATGGCTGTACCAAACATGGAGCAAAACATAGGCATCAATATCAAATTAGCTTATCATTGGCCGATATTGAATTTTAGAAAGGAGAATTAGAAACTATTTGTTCTCAGTATCCTGTTAGATACTGACAGCATATTTCTCATTGTTCTGACAGCATATTTCTCATTGTTTGGAAACTCAAAGCTTAATTCACAATGAATTTTCTAACAAACGGTATGTCTGGATGTAGTGTACCTGAGCAGGGAGGGAAAGTGGAGTTACATACTTCATCCACATACTGCTCCACATATATTCATGTTACCCGGTTTTCAGTCTGAATGTTAGCCACTTCATATCTCCACTGAGGTAAATGGTATCAGAGAACTCAAGAGACCATTCTAAGGAAGTGACATTGTGGTGAAAGCACCTGTTGCTCTCACAAGCCAGTTTGTTTAATAATAAACTATTTTCTGCTGTAACCTTTTCCATTTTGAAAGGGAAGTGCTCAGTGACATTGAAAACAAATGGTCAGCATACAAGCAACTCTCTTGAAAGATAACTGCAGCATCTGCCAAAATGTGATTCTCAGTGGCATCCAGTGCTCTGTCTCTCTTTCAGGCAGTATAAAGTTACTTATGCCCATTCTGAAATGTTATCATAATATATATAACTTTTCCTACACACAAGTTAAAAACTATCCTAATTTTAAATTCTGACCACATTATAATGTCAATCTCAGGCTGCTGTGTGGCCTGCTAACTCCTCCATAGATTTCTTCTGAATTGCAAAACTAAGTAGGGTTGCCAGCCTCCAGGTGGAGCCTGGAGTTCCCCCGCTATCACAACTGATCTCCAGACAATAGAGATCATTGCCTCTGGAGAAAATGGCTGCTTTGGAGGGTGGACTCTATGGCATTGTGCCCTGCTGAGGTCCTTTGTTTCCGCAAACCCTGCCTTCCCCAGGCTCCACCCCCCAGTCTCCAGGTATTTCCCAACCCAGAGCTGGCAACCCTAAAACTAAGGATAAGTTGTGGCAAAGACTCATATGAAGCAGACTTTGTAGCCTGCGGCTGGAAGGCAGGAGGAAATGGGCCATGTGGTCCTCTGGCCACATGGTCAGGAGATTGGGAGTGGGGTCCAGCAGGCATCAGAGGCTCACCCTGCATGTCAGACATTGCATCAAAAAGGACAGATTGGCATTCCTCTATGCCCCTGGGCCCGCAATCATAAATCAGGCGAAATCCATCCTCACATTTCCTTGCACTCCTGCAATCTGCAGGGAGCCAGTCTAAGCCATGTCTATGAGTAGTAAAAATAGAAGTGATGTGCACAGAATAAAGCCTGTCCTTGCAATAAGGGTGCCAAATAGGAACACATTTTTTTTAAAAAAAAACCCTTTCTTCTTCCAGTGGATGCCAACAAGTATCCATTTCAGTTCAGGAAATATGTGCTGTGAAGAGGTCCAGAGTGGGTCACAAAAGGAAATTGAGTTGTGGCTTAAAAATCAGGTGGATTGGCACCTCCATAGATGTCTATGGAAAAGAAGTATTTCTGTAGGCATGATCTAAAATGAAAATGGTTGCAGAGGAGAAAGATGGTAGAATGACCTTGACCTGAACTCTAGCAACTACTGTTGCCTGAAACCTATTATTTGAGAATGGGTCAGAGATGTATATTAAAAACCAAGTCTGTGCGCACATGGCTGCACCTGCAAAATCTTGGGTATCTAGGTAGTGGACTATGCAGATGTGACTGTGGGTTGGGTTAGGATGGCCATTGGAACCTCCATTGGAACCCTCTGACTATTACAGTGGAAAGACCCCAGGCCTCACAACACAGTCCTAAACAGAGTTACGCCCTTTGAAAACTACTGAAGTCAATGGGTTTAGAAGGGTACAATTATACTTAGGACTGTATTATAAGTTTCAAGCCATACAATGTAATGCATGAGTATGATGACAGTTATGGTGACCTTTAACTGTCCTGTTTTTACAGAACAGATTGGAGACAGCTGTACAGTGGGACTCCAGTGCCAAGCTTTGTAGGATGTCATCAAAAGTTTCAACCATTCATCTGTCACACTGCATTTCTTTGGTGCAGTTTATTGTTTTTCAAACTACATTTCCTAAATGGAGAAACTTAGCATTTCGTTGTTTATAATCTGTAAGAACAGACTCAAAATAAATAATTTATGTTTTAATTGGAAACACACAGAATATTTTTTTTCTGAAAGCATCTGAATTGTTACTGATTGAGTGTTAACAACTGCAAACCCTTCTCACCAGGCAATTTGCCTCACTTTCCTTATGTTTTAAAAGCAGTAATTAGTACATTTAGATTTCCTCATAATAGTGCATACCTAATTGTTTTCTTACTCGTTGCAAGGCAGCAATGGAATGATGTTTGATCAGTCGACATTTGTAAGCATGACAGTACTTATGGTTTCTCCTTCCTTTAAATACCTGAGTTACTGATAGATGTTTTAATGAAAACACCACACTGCAGGTGCAGGAAACAACTTCAAAAATCAAAGGCATGGCTGAAACAGGAAGAATTAACCCAAACTAGCCTCTTTACAATACTTAGAAGTGAACAGCTTTGGTAGTTGGCACAGAGCCAACAGCTAACAATATTCTTTCCCCCCGTCTTTTCTTCTGGCATTTGTGAAGAACAGATTTTTTACCACAACTGGTTTAAGCCACTACCTTGATGTTGTTTTTCTTTTTAGACACCACTGGGCTAAATCTATGTACAACACAGGACGAATCCAACACACATCAGGGCCAAGGGGGTTGCCAGCCTCCAGGTGGTGCCTGGAGTTCTCCTGGCATTATAACTGATCTCCAGGCTACAGGGTTTTGTTCCTCTGGCAGAAATGGCAGCCTCAGAGAGAGAACTGGATGGCATCACATCCGCATTGAGCTGGCTCCCTCCCCCAAACTCATCCTCCCCAGGCCCTGCCTCCCAAAGTCCAGAAATCTCCCAAGCCAGAGCTGGCAATCAAGAGGTCAACAAGAAAGTGGCATGGTTGATTTACAGAACCATTACATGATGAGAGATGGACCCTTCCTGGGTCCCATGGTTTTCAATGTTTAGTGATTGATAAACTATCACTTTTGCAGTTGGAGAAAGCCGTCATTGAAAGAGACAGTAATACTGGTAGCAAGCACGTACCTTGGAATGAGTGAACGCTAAAGTCATGCCACATTTTTAAATTCACAAAGTTCCTTTCAACAAATAAGATTTATATTTTGCAGATATTGTAAGCAAGTTATATATTGAAAAAAGTCCAATATCTCCACTGTTACTTAGTGCTTTTGGTGTACTACTGTTGACAAGTCTTCTTGCCAAGATGACGGCATGAATTATTATTATTCTCATGTTGGACAGGCACCTAACTTCAAACAAAGATATGAATGACTCATGCGCCTGCACTCATGTCCATAAAAACAAGTAATAAGAAAGGTTTGGGGATTCACAAGATTTCCCACAATGAAATTTTTGTTTAGATAATTACTGGACTGTTTATACTAAATCACCCCACCCCCATCAGCTTATTAAATGTTTTCTGTGTTGAAGGCCCTTAGAACCCAGACATTAGATCATTATGCTGCACTTTATTGAACTTTCTTCCAAAACAGACTTTGAATAAGAATTTTTATAGGCAGTCTAAGTGGCATGAAAAAAGCAAGGCCTCTTTATAATATTGATGCAAAGAAGCAGCAAGAATTCTACCTGCGACCACTGGAGATTTTCTGTCATCGAGAAGCTGAATGGCAGTGCTTGCTGTCACCACATTGCTTTTGTTTGCAGTTTCTACAAGATTAAAGGAAATGATTATTCAAGATTCAGTATAAGCTATTATAAGAATTGATGAAGTGCTCTTGCAGGAGAAGATGATCAAGATTGAAAGCTGCAGAGTGTTCTTAGCACGAGGTCAGAGAAATCAGGACAGTTTGATTGGGATTAAGACAATGTAGGGGTGGAAAAGGAAGCTTTAACTCCCCCATGCTGTTTTGCTGATGGAAACCACTCCCCCATGCTTCTATGAGAGTCAGTTTGGTGTAGTGGTTAAATGCGCGGACTCTAATCTGGGAGAACCGGGTTTGATTCCCCACTCCTCCACTTGCACCTGGCTGGATGACCTTGGGCAAGCCATAGCTCTGTACCAGCTGTTCCCTCAAGGACAGCTTGGGAAAGAGCTCTCTTAGCCCCACCTACCTCACAGGGTGTCTGTTGTGGGGAGGGGAAGGGAAAAGGAGTTTGTAAGCCACTCTGAGACTCCCTTGGGGAGTGGAGGGCGAGGTATAAATCCAATCTCTTCTCTTCTTCTTTTTCTTCTTCTTCTATTGACTCTCAAAGGAAGAGAAGAGATGAGTTCTCTGACCATTTTCCATTGAGGACTAACAACAGTGTGCATGCGTATACGTGCACATTTTGACTGGCGAAACCACCCCAGTGGGAAAAGCTAGCCTCTCTCCCTTCCCTTACCACGTGGTTCCAATCCATATTCTTAGCTAGCATTTGAAACGTACTGGGAAAATCCCATCATGGATCCTTTCAGCACCTTGTCTGTTTTGACCCCCAAGGCTCTTGTTAGGACTTGAGTCAGTATGAAAACTGGAGATAGAACAGACAGGATGTAAACCAACGTGCTATCACCATGCAGTGACCAAAGTAGGGAACTTTCCATTTACCAGCGCACCAGATAAGTAGGTTTACTGCAAAAGAACAAAGCAAGTGACACAATAAGACCAAACTGCCATGAAAACTCACAGGCAGGTTTACTGTCTGGTTTTAGCAACTGGGAGGGGGGGCACTTTTTCATTCCCTGCCCCTTTGTTGATGATTTATTATTTACCATTTACCATGAACTTGCCAGAATCTTGGTCTGATGACTCCCTGGTATATTCAAACAATTTGTACATAAATTTATAGTTGCCTTCACAAAGTTTTAAAAGCATGAACTATCTATTTCTGATTCCTCATTAAGCCAAAATTTCTAGTACTCGTAATTAATACCTAGTGATATTCTACGCACATATAGATACACAGATTATGTATTTAATACATTTTGAGGTTAAAAATAATTGTTGGAGGTATCTCACAAACTCCTAATCTCCCATAATTTAAATAACAAGGACTCTTTTTAAAAGTTATGCGTCATCTGAGAGTTAAACCATAACTAAATGACTAACCTGTACTGAATGGGATTGAGTACACAAAGCTTCCTGGTATCTGTTCAGCAGCTCTTCTGTACCATAGTGGAAAGTGATCAGCATTGAAAATATTCTCCTTGTCTTCAGCTGTCAAGAAGTCTCTTGAAACAGAAGGAAACATAACATGTTTACTGTTTCTTGATGAATCACATAAAACTCATCAAGAAAATCAGAGTTCTTTCTTGAGATGTGGCAAAACAACTCAGTACTAGCATTATTCTAAGCTTGTTTCCAGTTCTTTCTTTTTTAAAAATACACTTCACATAGGCTGAGGACAGACTGGCAGTCTCCGCCGCTCTGCCTCCGCTTCAAAAGAGGAGGCAGAGCAGCAGTTCAGATGGCTGCATCTGCCCGGAGGAGGCAGCCCGGACGCATCGCGTCCGGCGCCGCACTCCTCCCGCACCAGCTGAGTACCACTTCAAAGTGGTGCTTGGCTGCTGCGGCGCGCCCTGCGCACGCGTTCCACCCGCCGGAGCGGGTGTGAACGCGTGCGGGCAGGGGCAGCCGCGCGGTGTCCGCCCGCCGCTGCAGGAAGCCGCCCGCAGTCTGAACGCTGCGGGCGGCTTCCTTCCGGCGGCATGCAAATGCCACACTGAGGGGGAAATTCCCCCCGCCCCAGTCTGCCACACCGCAGAGGCATGGCAGACTGGCAATCTGTCTTCAGCCATAATAGCCATGCTAAGAACATAATAAGTAGAATAGGAAAAGGTGTACAGAATGCAGTGTAGAGCAAAGTTTCTCAGATTCAGAAGTGATTATTCGTTGCAAAATGATTTGGCTGGGATCTAAAGAACCAAAGAATTTGTTACAGAAACCCAAAGATGCTTTGTATTTTTCAAACAGCAGCCCTCAAAACTACACAGCGAACTGAGATGGCATTCCACATTTCTTTGTGATACAGCATAACATTCAAGGGAAAAAATCCCTCTGGCCTTGGATAGCTCTTTGGATCCTGGCCCTTCTGAATTACGATTTTACTTTGAACTAGACAGTTGTGCTGGACTGCTGCTATTGAGTAAAGATTTGCCTTTAGAGACCTAAATTAAAAAATGCAGAGGATGAATATACGTGGTGTCTATAGTGATGAATATAGACCATAAGTTACAGTCAACTTATTGTACCAGACACACATTCACTGTGTTGGATCAGCTTGACTTGGAATCATGTGTTGTGCTAGCACTCCAGATAAGTCCCAAATGAATATCACCTACCTTGCTTACACAATATCAGATAGTCTTAATGTACTTTATAATGCCTAAATTGTTAACCCAATAGTCTTAGAAGCTATGCAATTATTATTCAAATTTCTTCAACTGTGGACAAAAGCAAAATCAAAACTAGGCAGAAGCTTAACTATGTGTTTGGGTTCTTAAATATCTGCTTATCTGCTTGTCACTGATATGAAGAAGGGTAGGTTGTATTAGGTTAAATAAATTACTGCTGGTTTCAATCACTTCAAAATGGCTCCTTTGGGGAAGCAATGAACTGTCCAACTGGAAAAGTGGACTCCTAACCACCCAAGATGTTACCACGGCACTTCTGTAAATACAATATACCGGGGTGTAAAGAGCTGGGAGAAATCGAGACTGTTTTCTTATCTTACATAGCATATGACTTACTGGTTCGTTAGCTGTTCTGGGCCCACAAACAAATTGATACGAGAAAAACCTGTTCGAGTTCCAAGGAAAGCAACTTCTACTCCTTTGTCTGAATTTCTGAAACACAGCAACAAATGTAATAAATGGTGTGTGGTTATCTAAAAGGCATGAAGGTACAGTAGAGTGAAATGCTATTGTGTAATGAACCTACTTTTATTGAAATATTTTCTCAGCCACCCAGTGAATGTAGGAATTGTAAGACACAAAAGTATGTAATCAATGTACAAGATCCCTCCATTCTGCCCTAATCCAATGCACCCTTATTTGGAAGTCCTATGAATTCACTCCAAAACTGTGGTTTTGTGTCCTTCCCCTCCTCTTTAAAAATTACTTTTAAAATAACTTATTCTCCATGTACTTTTAAGGGTTGTACTTTTAGTTCACATTGGTGGGTCTGTACCCTTTCTGTCTCCTTTGTTCTTTTCAAAACTGATTTTAAATGGATTTGAATATGGTTTAGTGTACTGATTGTAAGTGAAGCATACTAAGTATTAGCCAGCAGGGATCCATTATGCAAATCAAATTACAATTATTCTAATTCTTTTTACTACTGACCCATCCTTTCCCATTTGATCCAGTCATCACCCCCCTCCCTCCCCGCTGTAGCACTGACTCTTGCTAATTATAGGAAGAGAGAGAACACAACAGGACTGGGGAAAATAGTTAGGGAAATCCAAAACAATCTCTTCTTTCAGCAGCCGATTTAAAGGGAAAAGGTAAATTTCTAGGTTATGGCTTGGCTACCAGATATACCAGGTTTAAAGACAAAGGCTGCGGTCACATACACAAAATAATCTACTTTCAATCCACTTTCCAATTGGATTTTGCCAGTTCACACAGTTAAAATCCAGTTGGAAAGTGCACTGGAAGTGGATCGAAAGTGGATTATTTAGTGTGTGTGACTGCAGCCAAAGTCATTCCATACCAGAATCTCAATTCTAGAACAATCATGTGATTGCCACCAGTATCTGAGAAGAAACTATAGGAACAGCATTGGGATCTTGCTACAGCAAACATTTTATATAAGTTACCCTAATTTTATCAAGAAGACTTTAAATTTATTTTCACTATGTATGCACAAGTTTGTTGATAAATTAATAAGTAATATTGTATTTACTTACTCTGATTTGTTTAGTGCAAGACTGGTCCAGTAAGCCTCTATTGGTGCACTCACTACTGCATCAAACAATACTTCTTGTATCAATTCTTTATCACCTGTAATGTTTTAATGCATTAATAAAAAGCATGTACAAAGTCTCTTTAAGAGATCAGGGGATATTGCCACAGATTCTCCAGGTCCATTGTCGCAAATCAGACATTTCACTGTGGAGTCTGACACAAGGAGAAATGAAGAATGCAAGAGGTGGCTCTCACAGATCAATGTCTTGTTTTATCTGTAGTATGCGGCATTGTATTGATATGGAATGTTATGGTATAGCCTGATCACATCAGATGTCAGAAGCTAAGCAGGATCAGTGCTTGGAAGGGGACATACATAAAACACATATGAAGCTGCCTTATACTGAATCAGACATTGGTCCTTCAAGGTCAGTACCAATTACTCAGACCAGCAGCAGCTCTTCAGGATCTCAGGCACAGGTCTTTCATATCACCTACTGCCTCGTCATTTCAACTAGGACCTTCTGCATTCAAAGCAGAGGCTCTTCCACGGAGTCACAGTCCTCTGTTGGGACCTCCAATTAAGACTGCAGAAGAAGGCAGTGAAAAACCACCTCACTTTCCTTGAAAACTTCTTGCTGAAGTCACCATAGGTGAGTTGTGACTTAATGGTATAACCATACACATGGCATTGTATTGATACACTAGTAACCTATCTATACAGTACAAACAGAAAATTCAAAGTAACAATGCTTTGAATCGATGTCATTATTTTTGATTGCTTAAAGTACTTCACATAAATTAACAGGTTGTAATCTTTACAAAAAGCCAGTATGGTAGGTTAACTATTATTACCAGAACCACTGCAGTGTAGTAGTTAACATGTCAAACTAATGAGATTCAGGTTCATATTTCCTGTCTGTTACCAAGCTCACTAGGTGATCTTTGGCCAGTCATTCTTGCTCAGCCAGAAATACTGTCACTCGTTCGTGTGAAAATAAAATGGGGGAAGAGAACACTCCATAACCTGAGCTCCTTAGAAAGGGTGAAATTAAAACAAAACAGATCGAGACCAACCCCCATAATGCTGGTGGGTGTGTGAGAAAGAGTGAGAGGCTCAAACAAGATCCAAACCAGGCATTATTTGATTCATAGTTCAGTCTTTCAGCCACTGCGTTATACCAGCTCTCAAAGCATATTAATTATGCACATTTTGCTGGATTAGAAAATGCAAATAAACTGGGTTCAGTTCCACAAAAAGGCAAGTACAGTGTGTTTATTTGTGTGGATGTCTGCAAACCAGATTCAAATTAGCACTTAAATCACAACATACTCACACTGAAGCAATGGCTCTTTTCCTGTGAGGTAGTTTTTAATAGCTGCCAGTTGACTCATGTGGCGGTGCTCAGGATGCAAGTCGGTGTTGCAATATGACCTGAGAACACAGAGTGGTCAAAAATAACTGTACTGCATATTGGCATGCATGATCTCCATTTGTCTTTCCATATGAGGAGCTGAGCACAACTACCATGAAGGTAAAAGGTAAGCACAAGCCCACACCATGCTTTGTCAAAGGCTCACCATTCATCTGCCAAAGATACATCAGGCTGTTCTAAGTCATGCAACCCTGAAACCAAAATAAATGACATAGGGTCATTTCAGAAGACATTAGCAGCAGTATTCACATGCAATCCATGACTGTCATTTCTCTTCCTTTTAAAAATAAAATCTTCCAGTTTATACAACACCAAGAATCACAACAAATGGTTATTCTCATTAGTGCTCACAAATGTGCAAGAACTAAGCAGCTTGTTTTGTTAAATCTAGGTAAGCAGAAATCATCAAGGACATATGATCACAATGTCAGACAGTGGAAGACACCTGTACAAGTTTCACTAAAGGTGGTATTAAAAAAAACAACAACCCTGGTATTCAAAAGTGATTTACAGGGTAAGAAGTGGTTATGAAGCGGTTATGAAGGAAAGTGGTGGCTGTGAGGGTAGTCAAAAGATAAGGAGCTGAAGACAGGAAAGAAACAAAGCAAAGAAAGATGAAACAGAACATTGCTGTGAAGTGCCTCAACAAACATCTCTAGCTCCTTCCATTACAGAAATATAAAGGAACAGGCAAGCTCCACAATGGAAGAAGCTAGAGACCTAATTTTTGAATGAAATGGGGATTCAGACAGTCTGGTGCACAAATCACTATATGGTTATATTGATATAGCTCTATTCAATTGTTCATTTAAAAAAATTAAAAGTCCTCAGTGGTGGGTGAGGAAACTGCCAATGTGACAGCCAAGCCTTGTGGGAGCGCAGAACTCCTCCAGCCTACCCATCAATTTCTGGCTGAGGTGGCAGATACTCTGTTGCCTCCAATGCCGACAGTAGGGGAAAAACCCCAGTAGAGGCAATGCTGGCTTGGTAAGTCTGGGGGAAGTTCAGTTCTTTCTGTTTTTAAATTCAAAGGGCCATGGGTGGAGGCCAAGTCTACCAGACCATTAGTTGGCATTTCTTGCCAAATAAGAGTTATTTCTCGAGCTGGCTTCCTTTCTTTCCCTCCCCACCACTGAACCTCCCCCAAAACCTGCAACACTCACAAAATTCCAGAAGATATATTTTTGTTACTACTGGAACTCTGAAAGTGCTCAGCATCACTTTGGGTGCCCCTGAGACAAAACAAATCAGCTGATTTCAGGTATATTTGTCTCAACTATTCAAATGCAACCAGCCAGGTGCATCCACTACTAAAGAAGCCTACATTGGACCCAGGGGATTTCAGTAACTATTGACCAGTCTCACTTGTTCCATTCATGAGCAAGATGATTGAACGAATGGTGGCTGAACAACTTCAGGCTTTCCTGAATGAAGCAGACTGTTTGGATCTTTTCCAGTCTGGGCTCAGGCCTCGTTATGGAACTGAAGCAGGCTTGGATGCCCTGGTGGATGACCTGTACTGGGAAATGGATAGAGGGAATACAACTCTGTTGATTTTCCTGCACCCCTTAGTGACTTTCTAGACTGATCTAGATCTAGATTGATCATGGTAATCTCCTGAACTGCCTTTCCAGGCTGGGACTGGGAGGCACTGTTTAGCAGTGATTTCAGTCCTACCTGGAAGGTAGGTTTCAGAAAGTGGTAGCAGGGGACTGATGCTCAGTCCTTTGGTCAGTGGGCTACTCCGCACCTTTCAACATGTATATGAAGCTGCTGGGTGAGGTCATCTGGAGATTTGGGCTGAGCTGTCTCCAATATGCAGATAATACTTTCTCTCTTGTTTCCAGCTGATCCTAGGGAGCCTGTAGAAGCCCTGAATTGGTACCTGGGGGCAGTTTTGGAGAGCATGCAGGCTACTAAACTGAAGAATAGTCCTAAAATGGAAGTGCTGTTGGTGGTCGAAAGGTCTGACCTGGGGTTTAAGCTGTCACCTATTCTGGAATGGGTTGTACTCCCCTTGAGGGAAAAACAGGACTCTAGTCTGGGGGGTGCTCTTGGACCCAAGCTTACTGCCAGATGACCCATGACAGCCTTTTACCAGCTTCGACTTTCTTGGGCCAGCTGTGGACTTTCTTGGGCAGAAAAGATCTGACCACTGTGGTGCATGCCTTGGTTATATCTAAATTAGATATCTCCAATGCACTCTACATGAGGCTGCCTTTGAAAGACGTTCAGAAACTTCAATTGGTGCAGAATTCTGCAGCCAGGACATTGACTGGAGTGAATAACAGGAACCATATAACTCCAATTTTGGCCCATCTATACTGGCTCCCATCTGTTTCCAGGTACACAGCCTACACATCTGGTGTCACATGTGAGAGTTGAGGCCAATAGTTCAGTTAACCATCTTTATCTCATGAAAAAAGACAGAACTGTGCACAAGATGGCTCACGAGATCATAAATTGCTCAGGAGATCACAAAATTTTGATCCACTGCAGTTCAACATCTAAACTGGTTTGTAGAAAATGTGTAATTACAATATTACCTTCTTCTATTGAAACGTTTCCTCTGAAGAAATATTTGCCATGTCCTTTAGAAAGAGCGACACCTAAACTGTGCAGATAAACAAAAAGCAGACCATGAAATCTGTGGCACAAACAAGGGTATAAAATCTCTCTCTCTCTCTCGGGTATAAAATCATGCACGCTCTTTCTCTCTCTAATTTATATCCCGCCCATCCTGTGAATGGGCTCAGGGCGAGTAACAACATATTGTAATAAATATTGTAAACAACATATTGTAATACATGTAGGGGAAAGCTCCAATTTTCCTTCTTTTTTTGGTTACTTCCTGCTTTAGATACAATTTAAGTTTGTTACCAAAAGCTCAGTTTTTGTATTTATTTTGTATTTATTGCAGTGCCATTTCGTGTCCATTGTGCCAGCTGAAAGAGGTTGTTATATATTTGCATATTTAGGGCTACAACAATCATTCATTCTCTAGCAAAGTAAGTCAGTGCTGTTCTTCCAGGGACTCCCGTCTTCAGCCAAGATTTGAATATGCATATAGACACAGAGGGAGGCAGGTCTTTATAAATGAAAGTCATCTGTAGGGAAAAGGAGCCCTTATTGACTGTGTGGGAGTCAAGTGAGCCACTGAGGAAATTTAAGAATGTGACAATTGTTCAAAATCTGACAGTTACTTTTCTTTCTTTCTTTTATGATGGGGCTGTTGCCTCCACATGTGGCAACTGATTGACTGAAATCATTAGATGTTGTCTGATGTATCAGACTGGCTCCAGTGAATTGATAAAAACCAATGCTTTTATTACTAAGGGAACTGATTCCAGAGATGTCCAAAAACTGCAGATTTTTCTCAAAAGGTAAAAAGCTAATTAATCCTTTATTTCAGATATGACTTGGTTAATAGCTGTTGTCTCCATCATAGGCATAGAGTATGTGGGGGCTTGAGGGCTTGAGCCATCCCTGAAATTTCCCAGTGAAGGCTCAGCCACCCCTGGCAAAATGGAGCGCCTGCCGCCACGCCTCCCCGGGTCCTTCCAAGGCCCGGCCGCTGCTACCAGAGAGGGAGAGGGAAGGGGTGGCTGGAGGGGGGGAGAGAGAGGCACTGGGAGCAGCGGCTGGTGGGCTTTGGAAGGGCCTGGGGAGGTCCGGCGGTTTCCTGGGGGGGAGGACATCACTAAGGAGCCCCCCCCCGGAATTTCCCCTGGTCTCCATTCTGTTCCAGAGACTAGAGACCCTATTAAGCCAAGGCATAAAGATAGGATATTAGGACAATGGAACTTTACATTTATGCACCATCTTCAAAGCCATTATGAAAGCATGAGTATGCCCAAGGCCCTCTCCATTGTTTGACCAATGGGCTTTTGAAAAACTCACCAATTATATTAGCTTGAGTCTTTGTAAACCATTTTAATAATCTTAATAAACAGCTTTCATTTACCCTGGAGTCTGTAATTTGTGTTCATGTGGGTTAATTACCCCTCTACCTCATTTGAAACTTGTCTGTGTCATAGCCAGGACTAGTTGCTCACCAAGTCGAGCCCCTTCATTGAGTACAGAGTATATTTATGCTCTCTTCATGAACGGCAAATGAGTTGCTAGATTAATGATTCCTTGCATTCATTTATATCACATGAAGAATACATTTAAAAATCTAAATGGGGAAAAATGCTGACTATTGCCGTTGTATCAGTGTGTGTGTGTGTGCTCAGCTTGTAATTGGTTACACGTATGATAATGGATGGGATCCTACATATCCTACAGGCAGAATGAGCCTTGCTCCATCCAGGGAAGGTTTCCTTCATCAGAGGTCCCTCATTTATTAGAAGGATATCAGTGGCTCAAACCCAGAACTTAAAACTGATTTCTCAGGCCTCTTCTTCCATGCAGATCTTTGTTCCAAATTTTCAGTAGAAGTCTTGATAAAGATTCACTATCATACAGGAACTCTGTGGAGAACATGGAGTCTATGATACCACACCACAGACTCTGTGCAAGCAGGGCTGCTCGTTCTCATAAACGGTGGAGAAAGTTCAGTACAGAGACAAGAACACATACATACTGTTTTACTGTTTAGCCAGCAGGGGGATCGTTGGTCCTTTCTGGGCTCTTCTGCCATGTGCGCAAAGTGTGTGCTGTGTGATGACATCACCCAGAAGTGACATCATGATGTCACCAAAGTCCGGGAGGGCAATGCTCTAGTGTTTGGGCAAAAGCATAATTTATAACCAATTTTACCATAGAGTTTTGCCCCCAAACTAGCATGTCACCACATGATGTCGGCGATGTGATGATGTCACTTCTGGGTGATGTCATCACATTGCCTTTTGGGCCAGTTGGGGCAGGATTTTCCCCTGCCAGTCAGCTGGCTGGGGGTGGGGAAGCACCCCGCAAAAGCAGGGTTTCCTCCGCCCCAGCAGAGGTCTGGCAACTCTATGCTTTACACAGTACTGGAGAGATTGGGCCACCTTCTGAATGACAGGCTTAGATGATGGCCAGAGAGTTTACCTATCAAAAATTTCCCATCTCTGCTTTAAACCTGAAAAGGTGTGCTAGAATGCCCTTTTCAGCATTGTTCAGGGATATTTTATTGTCAGCCCCTTCTGATGAGTTTTTAATGAGCTCACAAAGCTCGCACAAATGTAACTGCCTGATGAAATGTTCCATTTATTATAGCCAGCCCTACCTGAAAGGAGTCCCCTTGATGTCTGTGTAATAGTAGTCATTTGTCATCACCAAAACCCGCTTCTAGATTAAAAGGGTGGGGGGAGGAAACTGAAGGTTTGTTATAAGAAGTTTGAAGAGTTAAATACAAAAGCAAAGTTATAATCTACGGCAAGATTGATAGCAATGTACTGTCAGTATACATGCAAACATGCAGATGTTTATATAAGACTCACGATTAGCAAGCACATGAGAAATAATTTATCAGTGATAATTTTCTACTCCAAACAGATTATTTAAACTTGCTTTTTACACAACAGTTAAGTTTACATTGAGCTGGAAGAATATTTCTATACAATACCCCCTTGTCCACTGTTTTCTTCACCTCCATGGAGAATTTTGCTGTTTTCCTGTTCACCATTGCATTGCGAAGCTTAAGTAAAAATATATACACATGTATAATCAAACAAGAATTTAAGAAAATAGATTCTCTCATAAAGCAAAATCTTTCATTATCTTAATCCTATTTTCCCCCAAGTATTTCAGCAAAACAATGTTTTTTACATACCTAACAAAAGGAACAAATACATCAACCCATCGACGATATTCTAATTCATTTTACTTCATTTTATACCATTTTAATGTTTTCATAGAACAAAATCTATTGACAAATGAAAAATACATATTTGTACCTACATGGGTTGAGCTTTTACAGAATGAGTTACAGGTGAAATTATCTTGGCAACTACATCTAAGCATAGAGATCATATCAAAGGTTGTGTCCTGTCATCTAGACTTCTGGTTTCTAGGATTTTGGATTAAACCGAGGAACATTGTCCTCTTTGATATCTAAGCCATTTTAAGGCTCAAACTGGATGAGACACAAAAGACCCAGGATTTGGATCTTAACAGCTAATTATCAGTCCCAGCAGCTGCTTTGAAGAATTGGGAAAGGTGGCTGGATAAAGTGTATTTGACACTGGTGGAGTGAGTTGCAATTTAGAGGGCTTATTCAAGTCATAGAGGAGCCATGAGAGTAGAGGTGTAAATGCTCTCACTGAATAACCCTTCCCCAATTTTCAAAGGAGCCGCTCTGCACTAACAATTATCTTTTAAAAAAACATTTCCTATCCAGTAGTTTCCCTACCCATATCCTCTGGCAGTGGTCTTTCTTCCCTACTCTGCTGTGCCACCAGGTCTTTTTCAGGTCTTTTTTTTTTTTTTAAAAAATGGCAACTAAATATCATTGTGTTATAAAAATCTGTATATTATGCCTTTTCCCTTTGTATTTCCACCACAAAAGGGCTGGAGACTTACTTTAAAAAAAAATGGGGGGGGGGGTGCTTGGGAACTCAGATAACCCATACAAAGACTTGTAGACCAATATAAAGTTATAATGATATTCAGTTGTCGGTTTTTTGGTGGCAGGAGGAGAACAGCAGCCAAGAGGACAGGAGCAGAGAAAATGCAGGCTCACATCAAAACAAACAAAACAAACAAAAGCACTGCAGCTATAATGTAGAACAATTAGGGACTGAGAACAGGCTGAATACTCATGTTCCTCTACTTCTTCCTCATGTGAATTCTATTCTCTCCTTTTCACCATTGCTTGGTAGTACATGTGATCACTACTAATCCTGCATAGAGTACTCCTAAATTCCAGTTTAGAGTCCCTAAAGGACTATTCCTGAGGTGCATTAACCCAGTGCTCATACATTACAACAAACTAGGAACGCAACTGAATTTCACAAGCTTGCTGGTCTGTTTGAAATATCCCAGTGTGGCTTGTGCTTCTTTCTTGTGCCAGTTAAAACAATTAGTTTTTATTTTTCCATCATTTTCAGGTTCCTTGTACAATGTTCCCATAAAACATATTGCAACTTTCAATACAGTTAGTGTCTCAGTAAATCAGCATTATACATATAGGTATGAATGACATACATTGCATTAAATGCTTAAAAGATACAAATGAATAATCATACTAACAACATAAATGTGAGGAGAGAAAACATGCACAATGACGACATGCAGAAACAAAAAAAGGAATGAAAAAGGGCATATTCATCTATCCCTACATCAAAGCAGGGTAATCGGAGACAAGAGAAATTCATTTGCAGGACAAGAGAGAATGCACAATACCATGGCTCTTATCTTGTGTTTCCATCAGCATACTTCCTCCTATTTCAGTAATTTTTTTAAAAAACATATATGATTGCTCAAACTTTAGCTTTATAGACTACAAGCAAAATAAATAAATACATTTTTCATACCCTCCTAGAACCAGAATCCTCAGAGATTCTTGTGGGGAAGCTATACCAGTTTAATCCATTAAAAATATGCTTTGATATGTAAACTAGACACTCCCTTAGACATTCCTTTCTATATTTTGTCCTACAAGCATGAATAGGATACATCTTCCTTCTTTCTGTTCCATCTTGCCTGTTATAACCCGTGCCAAACATGGAGCTCTCTCATAGGAAAAAACACTCTGCCTTTGGTATTACACTACAATGGGCTACTAAATCGGAACTTGATACAAACATGGAGTTTCCTGCTCAAGCAAAATCAAAGAGGATTTTGATCAGTTTAGTGAATTTCTTTTTTGGGGGGGTCCTCCCTTTATTATTTGGGACTTATATAAAACATGAATTCAAGTTGTTATTCCAGTTGTGTCATAGAGTCATCTGCTTCTGAAGAAACAAGACAGTGAGCAAAGTTAAAAACTGAGTGGTCACCAAATTTCACCTAATGCATAGTTTGAGATTAACATGGAGACTTCTGTTATGAAAGACCATCCAAGAAAAAGGAAAGGAAATTTTAAAAAATCTTAAAATGCTAGTAAAATATTTGAGGAAGAGCCATATACTCTCTTAATTTTATTTTAATTCCCTCTACCTAGTGGCAATCATCTATAATCTCAGTCCAGTATTTCCTTCTCTGCATTGCAACCAACCTCCATTTTTGCTTTCATTTCTCTCCGTCTGTATGCCAGTCACAAGAAGCAAAGATTTCTGGCACCTCAGAAGACTGAGAGCTAGCAGAAGGAGCAAGACCACACCCAGGAATGTGGGGGGAGCAAACTATCCCAGGATCACACAATCCTCCCCCCCCCGCCCATAATGAATAATAGTACTTAAGGCTAGTGGACAAATATTGTGCCCATCAGACCTTCTACTTTTAACCCAAGCTATGGTTTACGGAGTCAAATAGGAAGCCTATTTGCCTGTCTAGTGAATTGGCATTCATGGTTAAATATCACATACTGAATTATATAATAGATTATTATATCAATATCCCACGTATGCCAGGGCACAATAGGTCAGTGTATGTATGGAGATCTAGTGTGGCATAGTGGTTAGAGAGTTGAACTAGGATTTTGGAGACCCAATCAGTCTGAATCCCCAATCAGTCATAGAAGCTTGCTGAGTGATCTTGGGCCAATCACATACTCTTGTCCTAACCTACCTCACACAGTTGTTGTGAAGATAAAATTGAGGAAAGGAGAACAATGTAGGCCACTTTGGGTTCCCATTACAGAGAAAGGTGGAGTACAAATGAAATAATCTAAATGTATTCTAGTCTAATCCAAGTGTATGAAGTAATCTAAGTCTATTGACTTAATTGGATTTAGAAAGGTTCAACTATGCTTAGAGTGGCACCGTAAATCATATGTTAGGTACAAAAGGAGTAGAAATGCTATGCCAATAGCCAGCCAGATAGGTGTTTCCTTCTGTTCATGCACAGGAGATGAGAGACTAGAATCATAGAGTTGGAAGGGACCTCCAGGGTCATCTAGTCCAACCCCCTGCACAATACAGAAAATGTACAAACCCCCAATGACCCCTGTTCCAAGCCCAGAAGATGACAAAAAACTGCCAAGATCCCTGGCCAAATTGGCCTGAAGAAACATTGCTTCCTGACCCCAAAGTGGTGATCAGCATTTCCCTGGGTATATAAGAAAATGCCACAAGAACTAAGCATTGATGCAACCCTTCCTGTCCTCCCTCTCATTATTACTGTAATGCTTTACATGGAGCTGCCCTTGAAAATCCAGAAGCTGGAGCCACTGCAAAATCTGACAGTTCATCTGTTATCTGAGGCTAGTCAGGTAGACTATTACTCCTATTCTGAGGTACCCTCATTGGCTACTGATTAATTTCCAGGTCCTATTCAAGGTGCTGATGTTTACCATTCATAAGTTGTTTTTTAGTTATGTTTTTAATGTGCAGCTTTAACATTTGTTTTATTATATATACTAGGAGTAAGTATAGAAAGAAGAAAGAAATGTGGGAAGAAATACAACGGGCTCCAGAAGGAAGCTCCAGGTAAGTGTCCCGGCTGTGGCTGGTGGGCGGCAGAGGGAAGGGGAAATAGAGAGAGGCAAGCCATGTTTATTTCCTTCTGCTTAGCTATAAGGCAGGACTGTCTCAAGTCAGTTTGCTGCCCCAAGTGGGTAGTATGGGAGGAGAACTGCATGGTAACAGGTATGGTTCCCGCCACCCCTGACTTATGTTGATTTGGGGCTATGCAGTGGCAGCTAAGGTAGAAAAGCACCTCCTCCTATGCCATGTCTTCTGGGTTCCAAGGGTCTGGAAAGCAGTTCCATAGCCAGTTACAGGGTTGCCAACTCTGGGTTGGGAAATACCTGTAGTTTTGAGGGATAGAGCCTGGGGAGGGCAGGGGTGGGGAAGGACCTCAGCAGCGTATAATGCCATAGAGTCCATTGCCCAAAGCTGTCATTTTCTCCAGGAGAACTGATCTTGGTCATCTGGTCTCTTTGCTATGGTTTCAGTAAGGCCAGCTGAGAACTACAATTGCCAAAATGCAATGTGTCAAAAGTGGGAGTGTAAGAATGGAGAATAGAGTGGCAAGGCAGCTTCCCCCATGGCAATGCGAGAGTAGGTGAGTCATCACCAGCATGACTTGGCTTTTATATATTATACACACACACACACCCCTACCTATCTATCTATCTATCTATCTATCTATCTATCTATCTATCTATCTATCTATCCATCCATCTATCCATCCATCCATCCATCCATCCATCCATCCCCCAAGAGAAAACTGGGTATGAAGAAGTGTTATGTACTGAGCCTGTACAGTACTTGTAAAAGATCTTAGCTTGAAGTTGCATAACTAGGATCCTAGAATGGTCCAGTAGGCTGACAAGATCCTAGCGTAAAACCAATGGGGAAACAATACAGAGTAAATAGCCTATCATTGGGAGTGGGGTGTGTCTTGGGTGTAACCTTTTTCAGGCATAAATACCCGGCTTCGGCCAGGGATTGGCAGTCTTCTTTCTCTTATTAAATCACTAATAAAGTATGAGCTGATCACTTGACCGCGTCTGAACCTAGTATATTTCAGGGAGGGAGGGAGGGGAAAAACCCCAATGAGGGGCAATGATTGCAAAGTTTCACAGCACTTGCACCCTCCTGGTAGCTTGCCACATCTAAGAAAACAGAGGGTGTCATTGCCAGACTAAGACTGGAGAGTCCTGGGTTCAAATCCCTATTCAATTACAAAAACGTAATGGATAAGTTGGGACCAGTCACTCTCTCACCCTACCCCACAACATTGTTGAGAGAATAAAATGGGGGAGGGAAGAAACATGTATGCTGCTCTGAGCTCCTTTTAAGTAAGATTAGGATGTGTGAGAGAGGACAAGAAACTTGAAGATAAAGCTATGTGTGTGTAAGTTATCAGAATTATCATCACTTTCTGCCAGAGCCCTCTACCCCAACAAACAGTTTTATAACTACAGCCACTGTGGCTACCCCAACCAATCATTTGACTGCATGGATAATAGCAATTTTTATCTTATTTTAACATGTATGCTCTAAACTTGTAAGTACATAGTCACCGCCAGGACTTGGGCATCTAATAGCTTCATTCAGTAGATTTTCTTAGAAGAAAAAGCACATCTTCAGGGATAGTTCTGAATCTCCCCCCCCCCCCCAACTGTAACTGGAGAAGACAGATAGAGAAGATGTGTTATGGATGCACCTCCCCTCCCCCTAAAGATATTCCAAACAAAGAACAGGAGGTGGATCCTGTGGAGGGCAGCATTGGGGGGGGGGGGAGGACTTAGCAGGATCTAATGACATATGGTCTACCCTTCAAAGCAGCCATTTTCTCCGGGAGAACTGATCTCTGTCATCTGGAGATCAATTGTAACAATAGGAGATCTCCAGGTCCCATCTGGAGATTGACAACCCTATGGGAAAGTCAGCTGTTCCTATTTTTTGTGTGTCTGGCCCCATCCTCTATCTCTGCTTCTGTGTGTATCCACTGGCTTTTTTTTGGATAACTTGGGCTGGTCCCCCGCTTCCACTACACTGACAGCTGTTCACTTGGCAGTTTTCTTTCCCCATTCTGGAAAGTGTTGCCTCAGCAAACTTGGCTTGGAGGCTAAAGATGGTGGGCTTCATCCCCTGAGGGAATCAATCATCATCTGGTGAGGAGAGTGAAGACAGTAGCTATGTTCACCGGAGCGAAGCAACTGTCTTCTGAGGAAAGTTTTGGCGGGACTCAAGCAACACAGCCAGTGGATAAGGACAGCTTCTGACTGACGCATCATGGAGCCAACTGATTAAGGAGTGGGTGGAATGTCCAGAAAGTGCCACCAAACTACTCAATTAAATATAAGGAGAAATAATACCATATTTGAAAAAGAGGAAGAAAATAAGAATATTGGACAGGGCAGAATCTCCTTAGGAATGGTTTGCATTCTAGCATCTGAAAACAGACAATGAGTACACTTTTTTTTCATGACAATTTGCAGACACTGTCCCCTGAAGCCCTGTGTTAGATTCCTTGGAGAAGGTGTGCATGGAGGGGGAGGAGCTGCCAAAGTTTGTAAGTAAAAATATCTGGTTTTATTTTTGTGAAGAATTTGAGCATGGCTGACCTGCTGAAAACTGCAATGTTTGCAGCTCTTTAAATTTAATTCTTGGCCATCTAGATTTGAGTTAACAATCTTACTTTTCAGTCAGCGAGTGTAAAAGAATAATTTTTCGCTAGAGGCATGTATAAAATAAAACATATATTTTACTACAGGCTTTTTTTTAAAAAAAACAACAACAACAATGCGTAATGGGCAATTCTGGAAATATTTTCCCTTTTTAACTTTTTGTGGTTTTGGACTTGGAGAGCTGGTCTTAATTACCAATCTACTTTTTAACATTTAAAGAACTGTTCCATTTATCTTTAACATGTTTCTCATTTTTCTCCGTTTCAGGACCTGCAGTATTCCAAGACCCACTCCCCACACAGCCCTCAGGGAAGGCGCAGATTTACAAAAAGGGCCTCCAAAACCCTCATAGCTTTTAAGATCAAGTATGCATGTGGGAATTGGATTTTTTTTTTTTACCCTGTGAATATAGTTCTTGGCTTTGTAGCAGAATTTTTCATCTAGTCTGTAGACTTTTGCTTTGCTGCCTCTGTATGGTTCAAATTGATATCAGTGTACACTTCTTTCTTTTCGTCTCAGCACACTTAGCAAGTATGATGCATTAAAAAAAGATAGAAATATCTACTCATACAGTAACACCAGTATTTATAGTGCCTTACAGGTGGCACTTTGGCCACCAAAGGAGAAGGGAACACTCACTGGAGAAGACCCTGATGTTGGGAAAGACTGACAGTAAAAGAAGAAGGGGATGGCAAAGGATGAGATGGTTAGACAGTGTTATTGATGCAATGAACATGAAATTAAGCAAACTCAAGAGCACAACGGAAGACAGGAGAACCTGGCTTGATGTAGTACATGGGGTCATGAAGAGTCGGACTCGACTGTGCGACTGAACAACAACAGGTATAAGAAGGCAGATTCCTGCCCCAGTGAGCTTAAAATCCAAAATTTGACATCACAGAAACAACAAAAGGAACAGAAGGAAGGAAGGTGGAGGCAAAGATAAAACAGAAGAAGAATATTTGTTCCCTCCAGTTGCATGGACTTTTTATTTCAGTGGGGGCTAAACGGTTATACCAAAGGCCTCATTAGAAAAGGTGAACTTTTCACTATTAAAGGATTTTTAAATATCGTTAATCATTATTCTCACTCTTGAAAGGCCGCCACTATCGTCACAATAGCAGTGGAACCCAGGTTTTTAACGTACTTGGGCAAGAGAACTCCCTTGGTATGCAAAAAAATATAACTTTAAAAATTAACCAACAGAAAAAGAGGCTGACAATTCATGCATGCTGGCAGTTTAGGCACTAGGCAGCCATCCTTACCTTTGCTTTTTTAGATTCTTCTCAGACTTACAAAGCCATTACATCTCTGCTTTCTAATGGGCAATCTATTGCAATATCTAGCAAAATCCTTATCCATTTCCCCCAGGGATTTTAAATTAAACAGAAATGTTATTTTAAAAATATTTTCTACATATCTCAGTTCTCGTGGGAAAAAAAATTTCTTTCAAGTAAATGGAGGGGATGTAATTTCTTTAAATTTTAAATTACTTTCATTTTTAATACATTTGCATTCTTCTTCCATGCACTTTGCAGGAAGGAAAAACAACAAATAGAGGTATAGAGTATACTTTAAATTCCTTATGTTACTATATCTTTAAAATATACTTTTTAAACAAAGTTTTACTTCCCTGAAAAAATAACAACACAGTTGTCCTATGTAAGTTTATGTATGTATTTTTTCTTCCTAACCCAATACTTCAATAGTGTGAATTGTACACACACACTCACAAGGATGGGACCTGCAAGGACTTGTGGAGGCATTTTATTTCCTTTGTATGGTCCTCCCTCACTATTTCCTGGCAGCACCTGTGGTCTCTCCCTGCTTCCTTCTCTTCTTCCCAGCCATCAGTCAACCTACCTCCAGCTACTCCCATCTTTGGCTTTCCCTTCTTCCCTCTACCTGGCAGCCTCTTCCCAGGAAAAGATGCCTGGCCAGGCCAGTTGTGCAGTGGCTGCCGCAGGGGGTGGCACCAAGCCAGATCCAGTTGCATGGTGGCCAGCACTGAGGCTGGCACCAGGGCAGGCCCAGTTGCTTTGTGGCTGGTGCTTGTCCTGGCCCAGTTGTGTGGTACCTGGCACCAGGGTTAGTGCTGAGCCTGGCTCGGTTTTACATTTTTTAATTATATATATATATATATATTCTAATATAAGAACATAAAAACATAAGAAGAGCCTGCTGTATCAGACCAGTGGTCCATCTAATCCAGCACTACAGTTTCACACAGCAGACAACCAGTTGCCCTTCAGGATCACACAAGTTGCATGGTGGCTGATGCCAGGGTTGGTGCTGGGTCTGGCTGACTCAGGGGCTGGGACAGACCCAGGTGCAAAGTGGTCACCACTGTGGCTGGGCTGAGTTGCAGGCCAGGCCCAGTTGTGTTGTGGTTGCTGCTGTCAGGCCAAGTGGTGTGGGTATTGAATCTCCAATGGTCACTGCTGGGCCTATCTCCAGCAAGTCTTCCTCTATCAGGCATATGACCAAGGGTCATTTCGTAGAAAAAGAGGTGCAGAAGCTCATTAGAATAACTCATTTTCATATGCCACACCTCCTAACATACCGGAAGTGTGTCAGAAGGCAACACCCATCCAATACTTTGTGTAATAAAAATAAGCGTAAAGAACATACCCTCATTCTCTTCCTGCTCCCTTGAAACCATCAGGTTTCAAGTAGACTTGAGATACCCAGGACATGTGCACCACCCATCCCTTTCCCTTCCCCTCCCCACAACAAGACACCCTGTGAGGTAGGTGGGGCTGAGAGAGGTCTTTTGAGAACTGCTCATGAGAGAACTTGTGTCACACCAGCAGCTGCATGTGGAGGAGTGGGGAATCAAACCTGGTTCTCCCAGATTAGAGTCCAACTCCTGACCACTACACCAAACTGATGGGGTGGAAGCTGCTGAAGGGTTGGTGAAATTTCTCCAGTACTTATGTGCCATGTGCCCAGATAAAAAATGGTATACTTAGAAAATGTATATGCCACCTTGAGCAAGTCTCTGGAAAAGCAGCACACAGTCATAAAAGGAACAATGATAAAATTATCAATATTAAAACAAAACATTAAAAACAATAAAGACCCTAGCAGGGCTTTCCCTGAGGCGCTGCACCTCTGCACTGCTCAGGGAAGCCTAGGAGGGGGCAGGGCTTGGTCATGTGCCCACCCCCTGGGCTCCTCACTCCCGAAGCTGCACCTGTGCACTCCCGCTCCAACGGACCCCTGCATATGACAGAAGAAGGGGACTGGATGCTTTCTAGAGTTGTTTTGGCCTCCAAGTCCACCCATGTTCCCCCATGGAGCTGTTTTACATGAACTAAGGCTTGCAAAGTTCAGCAATATTGTTGTGATTGCTTCTGTCATAGGTCAGCCAGGGCTCAGCAAGAGCGAGGACTCCTCAGGAGAAGAGGAGTCCCATGTAGCCAGCTCTGAGTCAACAGAAGCTGGTGGGCAGGAGGACAAACTGCAGACTTGTCAGGATTCACAGCCAACAGTTGGTGCAGAATCACTGACACCCTCCAGCCCTTATTCAACAGATGAAACTCAGTTAATCATTTCTAGCCCTCCAGTATCACCCACACCCTTAGAGCACCACAGACTGAGGCTACAAACAGAACTACAGGAGAGGAGACAAAGTGCACACCTCCTGGCCACAGGCCAGCTGCCTGAGTAGTTGCAGGATTACTCCCAAACAGCTGGCTGCAAGCATGACCCTTAAGCATATGGCTATAAAAACCAGCCAAAGGAGGCTGTTAGGCATGGAAGCAAAAGTTGAGGATCCTGCCTCAACCCTGTGACTCTCTGGACCGTTTCCTGACTCTGTCTTCATCTTGCTCCTGAACCTGCTTGTGAGTAACCTTTGGATTTCCAGACCTTGCTGAATGGACTGACTCTTGGATAGACTCCCGACTCTGTACTTAAGCAGACCTTGACTACAGTTCTTGAGTTAGTGCTCTTGTCTTAGAAGAAGATAAGAGATTTGATTTATACCCCACCCGTCACTACCTGAAGCCATCTCAGAGTGGCTTATAAACTCTTTTCCCTTCCCCTCCCCACAACAGACATCCTGTGAAGTAGGTGGGGCTGAGAGAGCTCTTTCCAGATCTGTCCTTGAGAGAACAGCTGTGCCAGAACTATGTTTTGCCCAAGGGCATCCAGCAGCTGCAAGTGGAGGAGTGGGGAATCAAACCTGGCTCTCCCAGATTAGAGTCCGCGCAGTTAACCACTACACCAAACTGGCTTACTCACTCCACGCTCACTCCACACTCTGACAGTGCACCTTATGCCATTCCCAGCTCAGCTTGCAACAGCCTAGCAACCTCCAGACTGGCTACTGAGAGGTCATTGGGCATTTTTAAAAAAGCTACCATCATTCTTTCTGTTATTTTGACGAGTTTTCATTCCACAATATTTTTAAGATTTCAGATTTTTCTGCAAACTTGGGTCTACCTTCAGTTTTGTAGAGAAATCCCCTCACCTCTCCCTATCACCATTTTACAGATCTACTGATCAACACTCTATGGCTGGGTTTGGAATTAGATATATGATATTAATTTTCTTCAGCAGTGGAATCTTTTTCATTATTCTCATAGACCAATAGATAGATATAACATTATTGTTTATATTTACACATACACACACACACACACACACACACACACACACACACACACACACACACCTATAGTGAAAAAGACAATTGCTGCAGAAGAAAAAATATTATTTGACTTTTCGCACAACTACAAGACTTAGTTTAAAACTTCATTTCTTCTTGTTTGAGGCCATTCATAATTATTTACATCTCAGTTTCTGGAAACAATAATCACAGATTCCGACACTGACAATGCTACTCTAGTAAAACCTCAAAATTCCAGAGAACCAAAAAAATTCAAAGCATAACATGGCAGAGAATTTTCTAAGCAGCCCTAATTATAATTCCCTGTTATTGAACATGAATGACCATACCAGATCATTTATGTACAGATGACAGCACTGGCCTAAGCTGCTAAAATTTGCTGGTGGCATCATCACAATCTGGGAATCCAGAAGTAACCTCAAACAACAAACTTGATCTCAGAGGTTGAGGGATCTGGTGAACCCCCAACCAAGAATGTGTCCAGTCTATAACAGAATCCGGGTATTGGTTCACAACCCAACTCCAAATCCCGGACTTGATGAAAAAAGGGACACAGAATTGGGTGTTGCTGGCATACTGATGGCATCATATCCCAACTGAACCAATGCTTACATTATTATGGTTAAAATATCACCCAGTGCTAAAAAAGCAAGAAAAAGAAAAAAGAGGGAGACTCAGATGATTTGCTAGCACTGCAGGAAAGTATGTACGGCTTTGACAGCTCAGAAAGCGAAGAAGACATGTCGGACTCGGAAAAAGGAGCAGCTGCTCCCAAATCCAGTAAAGAGACTAAAAAGACAAGAAGAGGATCAAAGAAGAAATAAATTTTGCATTGTTGTTAAATGTGACGCACTATATGAGAATGTAAACAGAAGTAATAAGCATTCTTCAACATTATGTGTACCAGCCAATCAGTATGTGTAAACTATAGAAGCAGTAGCATTAGTAATCAGTTATACCAAGAATATTTGTGTTTTTCAAGTTTATTAATTTGTTAAAAATGAATATTTTTCACAGCATTTTCTGTATAAGGTAATTTAACTTAGAAATTAGTGTGTAGTTTGTAGGTATAGTTGTTAAAATCAATAAAAAAAATTTTTTTTTAAAAAATATATCACCCAGTGCTTACATTATCATTATGTTAAGAGATAAAATAGAGAACTGCAAGATTCAAGTCCAGTTGCACCTTAAAGAGCAACAAGATTTCCAGGGCATAAGCTTTCGAGAGCCAAAGGTCCCTTTGTCAGATACCGAGGGAAGATACCCTGATGAAGGGAGCTTTGACTTTTGAAAGCTTATGCCCTGGAAACCTTGTTGCTCTTTAAGGTGTAACGACTTGAATTTTGTTCTTCTATTGCAGACCAGCATGGCTACTCACCTTAAACTACAGAAAACTGTTCATCAATGCAGCAGTGATTTCCTGGCACTGTCTATGCCCTAAGAATTACTAAAGACCATTGCACTGCACATTTACTTTCCTTCAAGGTTAACAAAAATCAGCCCCTTAGTCATAATTAAAAATCAAATCCTGAGCAACAGGAGATATTCATTTGGAGTGGAATTTGAAACAGTCTTGCCTCAAACTCTGTTGAAGAAATCTGGTCTGGGTTTTAGTGTACCCTCCTGAAGAATTAGGAATGCTGGGATTTTGCATCAAACATGTGTGTTGCATCTTGTTTTCAAACGTGATGATCAAGTATGATCCGACCACTCAAGCAACTCAAATGGCTGCTGAACAGATTTGAATCCCCCCCCCCCGGGACTATACATGTGCAAAATGCTGCTCAGATTAATTATGAACTATTTAGTTGAACACTAGAAGGCGGGGTTCTTAAAAAAAAAAAAAGCACAGCCTTTAATTATGACAGATTTATATAATTTGGTACTGAATTAACTATGGCTGCATCTACACAGTAAGCCACCAGTTTTTTTCCTCCTGCAGTGCTACTGAAGGGCTTTTCTAGGTTATATCTTTCCTTATATATAATTGAGTAGTGGGGTGGCACTTTCTGAACATTCCACAAGGTCCTAAATCAATTGGGTCCATAATGCGTCACTCAGAAGCTGTCCTTATCCACTGGCTGTGTTGCCTGAGTCCCACTGTTCCCTGTCAGAATATGCTCTCTCTGTCCTGATGAAGAGACTTTGCCTGGTTGGCTCCTCTGTGGGACTTTTTCCTCAGCGGCTGTTGGTAGGCAAACAAGCTTGGCTCTGTCAGTAAAATGCTCTTTCCATACCTATTTTGGCCTTTGGAGAAAACACACTGGGGCCAGTCCTCACTAGGGTTGCCAGCTACAGGTAGGGAGATTCCTGGAGATTTTCTGGTAGAGTCTATGGAAGCCAGGGTTTGGGGAGGGGAGAAGCCTCTGCTGAACAGAATGCCATACAGCCCACCTCCCAAAGCAGTCATTTTCTCTGGAGGGGAGAGATCTGTTATCTGGAGTTTAGTTGTGATACCTGGTGATCTTCAGGCTCCACCTGGAGGTTGGCTACCCTAGGCATAGCAGGCAGTGTTTCAGAGCAGGGTCTGCTAGACCCAGGTTCTTGCTGTGGAAGCTGACTGGGTGATTTTCAGCCAGTCACAGACTTTCAGCCTAACCTACCCCACAGGGTTGTTGTGCAAGTCAAAAGGGGGAGAGGAGTATGATGTAAGCTGCTTTGGTCCCCATTGCAGAGAAATACTGCTTTTCCTTCCAGGGAACCATTGTTGACAGTCTCCAGGTGAGGGCTGGAGATCACTCAGAATTACAACTGCGCTCCAGGAGAAAGGGGGGAGGAGGTGGAAAGCTGAAATCAGAGGGGCAAATAATGAAAGGTTGATGCTTGGTTGGGAAGGAGATAAGGTTGCCAACTCTAGATCAGTTCATCTGGTGAAAATGGTGGACTCTGTGTCATTATACCCTGCTGAGGTCGCCACAGCAAATTGACACTGAGTGCCCAAGGCCTTGGCACTCTCCCAGAGCCTCTTTCTAGAGCCCGTTGTATTAATTTCCACAACAGGCCTTATTTCTAGTATATATTATGCCAGATTATAAGGGGAAACATGCAGGCAGCTAGAAATGAACTCTTCAAAACAAATGGAAGCTGGGACTTGTGGCAATAGAGCATTAGATGCTCATTTACAGTGCAATAACTATGACTGGTTTTCAAAACTAATGGCAATATGGGGAAAATTGTGGCCATGGCTGCATGAAAAGCCAATTGCACTGCACCTCACTGTTAGGAAGCAATACAGTGAAACATCTTGTTAAACAGCCATGACTGGTTGATGACAGACTGTTGATGACAGTCTGTTGTCTGTCAAAAAAAAACGATTCCCCATTTGTCACTGGCCAACCCGAAGGTGTTCAGCCATTCCTGTTTTGGTCAAGAAGTTGGATTTCCTTGACAAATCTCAAACCACAATGGTTTGGACTCCACCTACCTCAGAACTCGCAAGACAAGGTCCAGAACATGGGTCAAATGTGCATTCTCATTTTGCCATTGTGGTATCTGTATAGGAAAGGAATATTCTTTCCTGCAGGAAAAATAAGATCTGGGAAGGGGCAAGAAAATGTCCTCCTGAAAAAGGCTCCTGATTGCAGCTTTCTTATTTGGTTTCATAGAAGTCAATGGTAGATTTCCTCCAGACATTCCAAGACTGTGCCAAATTTCATTTGGAGCTGACTCAGAAAAATAGAATTGAGGTACCCTGTTAGAGAGGAGGCTGTAATCAGTAACACTAAGTATGCCGGGTGAATACTGGTTCCCTCCTACCCAGATTTTAAGCTAACTGGGTGTAGTGGAAAGAATGCTTCCCATATTCTTACTATGACTGCATCTCTTTCTTTCCCCCTACACAGCTTAGTGTAGCAAATGTTACATGGAACTGATTAAACAAAAGCTGTGGAGATTTTAGTGAGGGTTTGAGGGACTTTCAGGGAATTTTGGCACTTGTGATATCAGAATTCCACAACCGAAGAATTCCACTTGAAATCTAATTTTAAAATGAACCTGAGTTAAATTGTTAAAGAAGATCATAATAAGCTGAAGAGTAAGAAGAAAAAATGGCACTTCTTAGGGAACAAAGTTGTAGGTAGAAAATGCAGGAAAACAGCCAGAATCTGGTGGAAGGTATTATGTACAGAAATTACTAGAATGTCTTAGAAAAGAAGTAGGTTGGACTCTGAAAAGACAAAAACTGACCAACAGAAAAGATCAACTGGAAAACTGTTTTAGTATTCACAAATTGAATGTGGAGGGCTGTAGATACATCTTTTGCAAGAAAAAGCAAATACAAACTTCAGTCGGAGGAAAGAAAAAGATTGAGAAATGACTACATCAGAATACTGACAGTACTCCAGAGGCAGATATACGTGATGAATCCCAGATTTCAGAAAGACGTGACCCAATAAATATGGGAACCTTCCATCAATATATTCAAAACCTCTCCAAAATGAGTGGAGTTTGGAAGGGTAGAGAGATGCTAATGTACTGCTGATATTTGAGAAGAGTGCTAGAGAAGATCTATGAAAATTCAGACATGCAAGCATGACTTTAGTTAGTGTGGGAATTATGGGTAAAGCTAAATAACAGTAACTGAAAGGTGCACACCTGGAAAGTTACGATTTAATTAAGGACAGTCAGCATGGATTGGCCCTGAACGAATCATGCCTAACAAATCAGATTTATGGAGGAAGTAACAGAAAGAACAGGCAAAGGTTAAGCTGTGGACATAAGGAAAACTTTTGATACAGTACTGCTGGGAAAAAATGACATGTGAAGACTGGCATGGATTGTATAACTAAGGAATGAACAAGGCCTTGGACAAACACTACCGAACAGAGATTAGCTCATGCCTAAAGTAAAGTGTTAGATGGACAGTGCTAAGACTATCCTTCACTTTTGAACTCTGTAGTTTGGACTGAGACCCCCCAAAAAGCAGTTCTTTTAAACTGTGGTATCAGTAACTGTAAAGTAAGTAAGAAAGCAAGCTTCTCCAGAGAGAGAGAGAGAGAAAGAACGCATCAAGGCAAAAATTAATTAGTGGTACATGGATATGCCCTTTTTCATTCCTTTCTGTATGTTGTCAGCTTTTTCATTTTGCCTATTTTTGCTACTGTCGTTTCTTATTTGCTTGTTCATTTTGCAGCATTTTACCCTACTTATTCACAATGTATACAACAATCATATTAAAAAATGCATTTATGTAATAGTAAAAAATGGCTCAAGGAGATATAGATGTACACAAGGGAGATTTGAAAAAAATGGGAATTTTGAGTTGAAACAGCAGGGCTTATGGAAGCTGGAAACACCCCTAAATTTTATGAACATTTTCTGGTTTGATTTGACCTTTGACTGTAGCAAGAGCTGGCTACCGACATTTTTGTGCCCGATGTGACATTTTAGAATGATGGCCCTAACCTTCCTCTGAAGAGATGGTGGTTCTTCATTCATCCTATGGCTGATGTGGGTTGGAAATCCTACTGGCTTCCAGCCAGGTCTTGGGATGGAAATGGCACCGGTCGCCCTCACAGATGACCTCCAGTGGCATCTGGATCGGGGCGGTACGGCGGTGCTGGATTCAGGGGCATGCCTTGCAGTGGCTCGCTTCATTTCTTCAAGGTCGGGGACAGAGAGTGGCGCTGGGGGAGCAGACGTCCTGGAGGCACCCGCTAGTGAGCAGCGTACCACAAGGGGCAGTGTTATCCTTGATGTTGTTTAACATCTACATGTGCCCTCTTGCCCAGATCGCCCGGAGGCACGGGCTGAGTTGTCACCAGTATGCTGATGACACCCAGCTATATCTGTTGATGGGTGACCAGTCCGGGGCTGACCCTGGTGACCTGGAGCAGGCGCTTCAGGATGTGGCAGGCTGGCTCAGGCTAAGCTGACTGAAATCGAATCCAATGAAGATGGAGGTCCTGTGCCTGAGTCAGAGTGGACCGGGCATGAGGATCCCATTGCCAGCCTTCGGGGGGGGGCACCATTGATGCCAGCGCCGAAGGTCTGGAGTTTAGGAGTGCTCCTGGACCCCTCATTAACAATGGAGGCCCAGGTAGCAGCCACTGCCCAAGCAGCCTTTTACCACCTGCGGCTGATTAGGCAGTTGGTTCCCTTCCTCAAACGCAATGACCTCACAACAGTGATCCACGCAATGGTCACCTCAAGGCTGGACTACTGTTATGCTCTCTACTTGGGGCTGCCCTTGTCTCAGCTCCAGAGGCTGCAGCTAGTGCTGAATGCCGCAGCCAGGCTGCTGATGGGTCTCTCGGCTCAAGACCACATCCAGCCTGTGCTGAGGACACTGCACTGGCTGCCTATAGCATACCGGATCTGGTTCAAGGTGCTGGTTCTAACCTTTAAAGCCCTGTATGGTCAGGGGCCTGCCTACCTGAGGGACCGCCTTTCCCTGTATATACCCCAGAGAGCACTGTGTTCAGGCACACAACACCGCCTGACCCTCCCCAGAGAGCCTAGGTTGACGTCCACCAGGACCAGGGTGTTCTCAGTGGCGGCTCCCTACTGGTGAAATGAGCTCCCGGATGACATCAGGGCCCTGTGGGACCTTATGCAGTTCCACAGGGTCTGCAAAGCAGAGCTCTTCTGCCAGGCTTTCAATTAGGAGCCGCCACTGGGGGGGGGGGGGAAGGAGGCCCTTGGTTAGTGCCAAAACAATCTATGGGTGCAAGTCTATGGGCCATGGGCCTGGAATTTGCTGTGCTTTGTTTTGGAAGTAATGCTGGCTGCCATATTTGGAGGAATTCCTGTGAATCTTACTGTATGTTTTAGCTGTGATTTTATATTATATATATGTATACTGGCGAATGCTGTAAGCTACCTAGAGCCGGCACACGCTGGCTAGGTGGGATACAAATCTCAATAAATAAATAAATAAATAAATAAATAAATAAATAAATAAATAAATACTGATGGAGCCATGCTAAGACTTCCGTCATGCTGTTGGTCCTCACAGCTGCAAATTATCCCAGTTATTTAACACAGTTATCTGATTAGCTGTCACAATGGTAATAACTTTGAGAAACTCACGATGCATGGGACTACTTCATCCAATTCTCACTAGCCCTTCTGGGAGATAGTTCAGGCCATGAGTCTTACCCAAAGCCACAAAAAGAGCTGCATAGCTGCATATTTTGAACAAGTTTTCCTCATACCAGTCTAACTCTCCATCTACTATAGTGCTCCTGCTAGAGTATACTTCTTTCTGTAGTACTTGGCACCCAGATTCTGGCCTTTGGATTCTTTGCCTGCATCCTTCCTGCACCAAAGTTACCATGACTACGGTTCTGCCTTACATTAGTGGGTTCTTTCCCCCATTTTTTTAGCCCCTTCCCTAAACTATTAATGGGCAGCAGGAACATATAAACCAAAACAGTACTGGGATTCAAACTGATGGGGTAGAAGAAATGTTGCTTGTTATGAGACACTACAGTAGACTACCACCAAGCAGGGACTGGTGGTATGGGTGTTTCCATGGTAACCAATAAACAACAAATGGCAGCATATAAAATGTCTCTGGAGAGTGTGAGGGAAAGTGAGTATATGTTTATATGACAAAGACTCAACACAAAATTATGAGGTAAAAACAAATTTGGAATGTAATGTTGTTTACTCTTCCCGACAGCAGTCCAGAAGACATCTTTGCTACCTGTAATGAATGTGACAGAGATTTCTGACAAGATCTGACTCACTCACCACATCATCCCTGTCTTCCCATTCAACCTCAGAAAGATCAACGCTGCTATAGTTCGGCTTTCTTCGCTTTTTTCCTTCTTCATACTAGGGTTGGAAAAAAAAGTTTTGAACATACTGGGTATAGTTCATCTAAATAAAGGCAATCTTACTTACCAGATTCAAGTGTTACCATTAGACAAGCATTTAGGGGTAATATATGATTTCCAGCATTTTCTTCAGATAACACTAAGTATAGAAAGTGTCTCACAAATATTTCCGAAAGCGTGCCTCCTTGAGATCTTAGCAACAGTTTCCTTTAAGCTGACTTTGCGTTTTCCACAACCAACACACCTAACAATTGACAATTAAGCTCATGAACCTGCACAAGCAGGAACAAATTAGTGTGGAGACCTAATAAAACGACTTTGCGTCGTACACTCAACAGAGACATTGTACTTAACTACGCCATATGGAAAGTATATGGGACCTTGGCCTCAGAGTTTACAGAAGACATCATGAACCAGCTCTTGCAGCCACACAGGATGTTGTATTTCCTATAGTCTTATTATTAAAAAGTTTACGTATTTCTCCTGAAACAAGATAAGGTCCAACTTCTGTGAAGACTGGTGTTAATGTCTACTGATACCTCATTTTATCTGTTCTTTCAGGGTGGTGGTGGGGATTTTAAAACCAACACTCAAAAGGAAGTATTGTTTTTATCATGGCTGTTGTTACACTGTAAATCTCCATTTTTAAAATAAACATCTCATGATGACAAATGAGTTTGACACTTGCATGGTCATAATGCAGGAAAAACTTGCCCCCTGCTGCATATCAGTACTAAGAAACCCTTCCAGCAGAAACAAAAATACTCTTTTGAGACATGGATTAAAGCTGTATGTCTACATTTACCAGTAAGAAAATCAACACATTGTATCAAATGCCAGTTTAAAAGTGCATACATTTGTTTTCTCAGTCTTAAAATTAAGATTGTGCAATACCCAGAGAGGAGGAGATCCACTAAAAAATCCTGTTCTCTGGCATCAAGCCGTGGATAAAGAAACCTAGCTGCCGATTCAAATGATACCCAACTTCATTTAATTCCTTCACTATAATAAAATGTTTGCTTTAAGAAAAAGATTTAAAGCATGTTTGTTTTGCTCATAGTTGTGCTTTATCATGGGCTTCATAGGGTGTGTTCAGATGGGCAGCTAATCCTGCCATTGGCCCAGCTGTAATTTGATCTTTTTAATCCAGCATTGCACGACCAGACAGCTCCCCCTGTGAATCGCTTTACCACGCGTGACTTCACGGTGGATTGTCTAGATGGCATCCACTGTAAGGAGCTGTGCGGTCGGCTTTTTTTTTTTTAAAAAAAATTCTGTTTGTGCTTATCTGCATATGTGCTTATGTGCATATGTACCTCACCGTCTGTGGACGTCACATGTTTAAGTGGTTATGTGCGCATCGCTAAGACTTTTTAAAAATGGCGACCATTTGGGATGGTCTGGAGACCATCCCTACGGGCTGATTGCATGCTGGTGGAATGACTTGACTGTGGAAAGTCCAGCATTGGCCCATCGGCCAGCTTTAGACTGCACTTTAAGCACTATCTTTTAAGTATGAATCCCTGACAGGGATCAACAGGATACTAACGAAAGCGGCACAATTCCCAGATGTTGAGGTCTGAATGTGCACTTTAAATCCACCAGGCACTCATGCCTGGCGTGGCTCAAAAGAGCCACCTGAATGCACCCATAGTTTCAAGACTGCAATGCAATAAACTGTCTCACTCTCTTTTATTTAATGACACCAAGGAGCAAATTAGACAACACCTTCTTACATTCTTGGTGTGATAACTGTACATTAAAACAGGCATACTAGAAATCTGAAAGTGCAATTATTCCTGTGCAGATTTGTGACATCTGACCCTACCTGAAATGTGGAGAGTTAAAGGACCAAAGTAGGAAGAGCATAACTTTTCAGGCACATCAGAAGTACAGGGATTGCAAAAGCTCAAGATGCACTCTGTGAATTGGTGCTTAGATATACTCCAAGTAGAGCCAAAAATATTGGAAAGTCCAAAATACCTATAGAATCAATGAAGCAAACACCAGCAGCTGCACCTTCCCCACAATGAAGTTTAAACAAAACAGGTCAGCTGAAATGCTGCCCATTTCGAGCCTGTAAAAAGGTACTTATTTATTTTGAACATTTATATTCTGTCTTTCCAAAACATATCCGGAATGGCAAACAATATTTTATTTATTTACTACATTTAAGCTTTTCCCGCCACCCTTCTCCCTATTGTTCTAGTGAAACTGCTGCTAACAAGCAGCCTACTGTGGCTAGCAGTGTTTTGGGCAAGCCCATCCTGATTAGCTGGTGTTACTGCTGGCTTAGTTTATCCTCACCTGAAGGTAAAACAATGTTCAGAGGTGTTAGGTCTCATCAACCATGGGCTACTCCAACAATTAAGGGCTTGGCTGATGCTGCTCAGCCACAAAGGGTGTTCCCTCCCCAGCTCGCTCGAGCCAATCAATAGGCTAGCTTGGGAGCAGTCCCCATCCCTACCAACACTATTTCTACAAAAACTAGTTGTAGCCTAACTACTCCAAAGTAGCACCTTTCCAGACCAATTTGAAAGAAACCCAAAAAATTCCTTCTTGGGCCCTCAAAAGGGATAGCAGGTTGGCCAACTTGCAGCAAAAGCCTGCTGCAGACAGCCTCCAAAGTGGAGGCAGCAGGAAGGGAGGGGAGGAAAGGAAGCCAGCCCCCTGGGTTATCTTCCCTGCTACCAGCATTAGAGGCTGCAGAGCTTGCCCCCACAGCCTGAAAATGGCAGGTGGGCAGGAAGGCCCCTGGACTCCCACAAGGCTTGGCTGTCACAGTAGGTGTCCTCTGAATTCTCAGCCTTCCCTGGTTCCTTCCATTGGGGAGATATAAAGAAAAGGTATATCTCAGCAACAGAAAAAGCTAGAGACTTCTTTTTAAGAAATGAAAGCTGGGAATTCAGAGAACCTGGTATACATACTACTATACCATCATAGCCACATAACACTACACAATTGCCAATTTAACAAAATTCCCCCCCATGGGGGGAAATGGCTGCTCCGACAGTCAAGCCTTCCAAGAGTCCAGCAGCCTGCCAGGCCACCCACCATTTTGCAGCTGAGGGAGCAGGCTCGGTTGCCTCTGTTGCTGCCAGTGGGGAAAAGCCTCCAGCAGGGATTTTGCCAACATGGTAGGTGAGGGGCCAGTTTGGCTCTTTACCTTTTAAAATTTAAAGGACCATGGCTGGAGGCCAGGTCTGCCTGATCACCAGCTGACCAGCTTTCTGTCTTTCCCTCCCCACTCCTGCACCTCACCAAAGTCCTAAAACAATCCCAAAACTCCAGGAGATAAATTTTCATTACTCCCAGAATTTCAGGAATGTTTTGTATCATTTCAGGTATTCCCAAGACAACACGAAACAGATAATTTGGGGTACAATTTCAGCTCAGGTATAGCCGAATGCACACCCCAATGGACAGTATGAAATGATTGTAACAGCATGCAGAACAAAGTGGCAGAGCACAAAGATAAGACCTACTTGTTAAAGAGAAGTCCTCACATTTTTTTCCCAGAATGAGCTGCTGCCACTAATCCTCCTGTACTGACCAGCTAGTGACATGCAGCCAGGGGTTGAGTAAATTAATCTTAAAGAAAAAACATATCTCCATTCCCCTGCTCCTTGCAAAAAAAAATATTGCTACAATTTTAATAGGCGGTTTTAGATAGCATACCTGTCATAGTCCAAAGCTGGTCAAACCATAGTCTTCACATATACTTCTGAAAGTACTCAAGCATAAATTGCTTGCAGCATATAACCCCATAGATGTTACAAATGGTACTCTTTGAAAAGTGGTCTGATGGCTTTATAAATGCACATGTGGATACACCTTATGCATGCAGTGTCAGTTGATCACCCCTCACAACTAGCATTCCACTTTCAAACATGTCTACTGCATTCCTGTATGACAATTCTGATTACTCCTACTTCAAATAGGGAATTCCTCAAACAAGGTCAAAACCAATTTGTCAAAACCATGGCCTGCAACTGTATATTCCCTTATGACTAATATGCACTGCACAGAAACAAATCATTGAGGCCCGAAGTAGTTATTGCAGCCAGTACTATTTCTGCTATATATATATATATAGCCCTTTCACTAATCAACACTCTGCTTCTCTAACTAAAGATTCCAATACAGTTACTTCTAGACAACCATGTTCCCCCCACCCCTCTGAGTCTTTAAGGTCAATTAGACATTTGCGTCAGTGAATGTTCACATGGCCTGAACGGAATTCTCTTTACCCACCCTTTAGTGTTCACCAGAGCTGAGAAGAATGGCAAAAGTGGCTTGGAGTGCTTGACTTGTAGGCTGAAGTAACTAGGTTTGTCAGTTTAAAGAAGAAGAAAAAACAAAGTATGGATAACAGATTTTAAAATATAAATAAGATTGTTATTAAAAAGAGAAAGGGCAAGAAGCAGTGAGGGCAAGCTTTTGTGGACAGGGAAAGGGACAGCTTTAATGGCACTTTTGAACAACCATCATCTCCATACGGACAAAGGAAATGCACCTCTATTGTTGTTACATCTAACTGCAGCCTTTGATATAGTAGATCATACAATATTGCTGAGGAAAGTGAGATGGGTCTGAAGGTAGGGTTGCCACTATTGCCACTAATAGTGGGAGTTGATCTCCCACTATTACAACTGATCTCCAAGATCAGGTCCCCTGGAGAAAATGGCTGCTTTGGAGGGTGAACTCCATGGCATTATATCCTGCTGGGGTCCCTCCCCTCCCCAAACCTCAACCTGCTGAGGCTCCACCCCCCAAATCTCCAAGTATTTCCCAACCCAGAGCTGGCAACCCTAACTGTTGGTTCTGGTCTTTTCTATCAGCCCATTCACAAAGGTTGCATTTTGTGAAGCCAAATAAGCCCCTTGAGAGCAGATGTAGGGGGTGCCATAAGGTTCTATGTTATCTCTCAGGTTGTTTAGTATCTTTGTAAGGACCTTTAATGAGATCGTCCAACATTCTGGAGTACGTTTTTATCAATATGCAGATGACATCCAGCTATATATTACTCTGATTAAGCCACCAGCTGTTTCTGTCTCTCTCCTGGCCCACAGTCTAAACGCAGTGAGGAAGAACAAATTGAAGTTGAACCCAGATAAGTTGGATATGATGTTGACTAGCAGGACCACTGCTTTAAACATGAATGCTCTTCCTACTATTAAGAGTATGCAGCCCTGACCTTGATAGCCCAGGCTACCCCAATCTCATCTTATCTCACAAGCTAAGCAGGGTTGGCTCTGGATAGTATTTGAATCATAGGCATCAACTATGGGGGGGCTCGAGAGCTCGAGCCACTCCTGAAATTTCCCGGGGAGGACTGAGCCCCCTGGCAAAATGGAGTGCCCGCCACCGCGCCTCCCTGCCATGCCACCCTGGGCCCTTCCTAGGCCTGCCCGCCCATTGCCGCCACCTCTCTCCCCCCCCTCCTGGCCACTCCTGCCTCCTTCCCTCTCCCTCCCTCCATCCTTCCCTCCATCCGAGGGCCAGCTGGGCAAATGCCCAGTGTGATGGCATCACCCAGAAGTGACGCTATCACGCTGGGCACATTGCCGGGGTGACGCTCTAGCAATCACCCCAAAACTCTATGACCCCATAGAGTTTTGAGGCGATTGCCAGAGTGTCGCCCCAGCAACGTGCCCAGCGTGATAGCGTCACTTCTGGGTGATGCCATCACACTGGGCATTTGCCCAGCTGGCTCCCAAACAGAGGGAGGGAGGCAGGAGTGGCCAGGTGGGGGGGCGGTGCGGCGGTGACATGGTTCCAGCGTGTGTGCACATGAAGCGTGTGTGTGCACGCAAGAGCCCCCCCCCCGGGATTCTAAAACTCAATGCCCCTGATTTGAATGAGAGACCTCCAAGGAATACCAGAGTTGTGACGTGGAGGCAGGCAATGGGAAACCACCTTTGAATGTCTTTTGCCTTGAAAACCCTATCAGATCACCATAAGTCAGATGTGACTTCACAGCAGTTTCTACCACCACCAACTTTTGCCAAAATATTCCTTTAAGAGCATGGGAATGTTGGCAGATCCTGGTGTCTATGACAGCATTTAAAAAAAAAAAAGTTTGTTTTCCAACTATACCTAATAGATCTGATAGATCTTATGATGCTGCCTCCCTGTTTTCAGATGCCTGATCCCACCACCCTGATCCAAGCTTTCTGAGTGCAATTCAATTTGTTGGTGCTCACCTCTATGTCTCTTTATGACCTGGGGCCCACATATTTGAAGAACTACCTCATTCTGCATGTTTATATGCAACAGCTTCATTCTTCCCAGCAAGGTCTATTTTTAGTAGCCCATTTTCTAGGGCAATTTCAGCAACAATCCAAGCTGAAGCCTTTTCAGTAGCTGCCCCAATACCTCTAGAACAACCTCCAAGAAGAGGTGTCCTACTTCCAGGCATATCTGCAAAGCAGAGCTATTCTGGAGAGATTTGGGGGCACCTGACTAATTTTAATGTTTTGTATCGGTTGTTTTAATCTTTGTTTTATGAAGTTGTTTTGTTTTTAAACTCTTGTTATTCATCATTGCTCTTGAGATGCACAGGAGAAAGGCATGACACCTCTTTTCAGAAAGAAAGCCTTGGAAAAGACCACAGTCAAAGCTGCTTATTTATTAGTAATCAAGCTGTTATGCTAAACATCAGATCAAAATTACTGTTTGTAGTTGAAAAACTGTTTTTCTATCTCTTTTTGGCATGTATTAAGATTTGCTATCTGTTATTTCTATGCCTACTTATACTAGTTTTACATTGTTGTACAAATTTTGTATTAATAAAGCTTCTATTATGGGGGGGGGGGGCTGCTTATCTGGATACTTCCCAGTACTCTTTCTATTGACATTTAATATCATGTTATGTTCTTATGAGTATCATTGCCATCTTGGAACTGCTTTATACAGAACTTGCAGAATCCACAATCACTCTGGCTAAAAAGCACGGTTATCATTGATTTTACTTAGCAAACTGACTTCTGGTATTATGCAGTGTGACGTTCTCATGAGCCAGTAGAAATCCCTACATTCAGCGCCCCTGTGCTCCCTAGCCAAAGTGCTGAGAATGGATTGACATTAGTGGTGCAGTGATACTAGTAAATATTGTTTGAAACTCTAATTTACATCATTTGCAGTCTTCTTTCCAGTGGATCACCCATTACTGAAGTGCTAGTAACTTAAAACATGCTGCTTTTGCATCCAAACAACAAGACGGCTGGCTGGTAACCACTGCTGGGCGTGCTCAGAATTTACTGGATTGGGGGCCAGGTCAAATAAATTCTTAGGTCAGGGCCAAAAAAAGTATCATTTTTTAAAAATGAAGGCTATTTTGAATTTGTATGCTGTTTTTGCATTTGTACAGTCAGTGTCATTCATCACTCATAATCACAGCAGGCATCTAGCTGGTAGTTGCTAGAGAGACAGTTTGGTGTAGTGGTTAAGAACGCGGACTCTAATCTGGGGGAACTGGGTTTGATTCCCCACTTCTCCACATACAGCTGCTGGTGTGACCTTGAGTCAATCATAAGTTCTCTCAGAGCTGTTCTCTCGAAGGCAGTTCTTGGGAGAGCTCTCTCAGCCCCACCTACCTCACAGGGTGTCTGTTGTGGGGAGGGAAAGGGAACGGGATTGTAAACTGCTCTGAAACTCCTTCAGATAGTGACAATCTCTGCTGCTGCTGCTGCTGTTGGCACACATTCGGAATCACAGAGCAAGTCTGTGTGATACAACATGGCATGCACATACTATTTTCTGGCTGATGAGCAATGTAATTGCACCACCAACCACTGTAGGGCAAGAAAGAATGCACATGCACATAGTGCCAGCAATCCCATTTAGAACATTTGATAAACAGTTGGCTTCCCCTGCCTCAAGCACAATTGGACCTCGGGTAGGGCAAAGTGAACAAGCCAAGCAACCAGCACAGGAGAATAACATCTCTTTTGTGAATATTGGTTGGCTAACTAGAAGATGGGGAAGAGCTATACTGTATGGTTTTATTTTGGGCTGGTGCTTTCCTCCACACATGAACAACCGTTTCCAAGCCATAGTGTGAGGATGTACATGTGCAAACTATATTTTTGATTCAGTTTATGAGACTGAAAAAAATCCAGCTTTTTAAAATATTCAAGGATGACACTTGCAATTTGTAAGCAGTTTAAGATTAGAGCAGACAACTGTAGTCAGCATTCAAAAATGATTAGTGAAGAATGTGCCTTCTTCACTTGAGAGCTGTTCTGTTAGCTCTATTATTAGTCAGCATTAATAAGCAGCCACTGTGAAACATCATCTGGAATTATGGACTCATTAATTTGTTATTGCTCATTTGGCATGTACTTTCTGCCCAACAGAAGCACTCAAAAAAGAAAATCCGTAAAACCATACGTTAAAACACAACACAATAATTATTAATTATCCTTGCCACATAATGGGCTGTTTTATTTTAAATTTTATCTTGCCTGTCTGACTTTTTTACTTTAAATGTCTGCAGGGCATGAGCTGTTTTGAGTAATGCTTGATGTAAATCAATCCAATGAATATGGAATACAAATGGTGATAGTGGGAAGTACCATTGAGTCACAGCCGCCATGGCAACCCTGTAGGATTTTCAAGGCAAGAGACAGTCAGAGGTGGTTTGTCATTGCCTGTGTCTGCTTAGCAACCCCAGTCTTCCTTGGTGCTCTCCTACTCAAGTACTGACCAGGGCCAACCCTACTTAGCTTCCAAAATCTGACAAGATCAGGTTAGCCTGAGATATTCAGGTCATGGTATTATACAAATAACACATATCATAGTGCATGGCAGAGGAGAGCAGAGAAGTAGAAGACTGAGAAAGGGACACAGATGTCCAGGATTCCAGAAAGGTAAGTAATACAAAATGCCTGAAGAGCTCAAGAATAAATTAGGGAGTCAAGTCAGTCAGTCAGTAGGGAGAAAATGGGAGTAAGCCTTAAGAAGAAAGGTATAAGGCATGCTAAAATCCCTGACATTTTTAACCTGAGATAAAACTCCTTCTTGGTGGTGAATGTTTATAAAATAACACTGAGTGGACATATGACATACAGAATCTAGGAAAACCCTCCAATATAGGATTTCTTCATTTTTTTTAGAATGAGAGATGGAAATATTGTGCAAACTTGTGTGTGCTTCTCAGAACTAAGTCTCATTTTATCCAGTGGGGATTAGCCCCAGGTAAATATGCATAGGCTTGCAACTTCGGACTTTTAGGGCTACATCACCCTGTTCCATTCATGTTAGATAAACTTACCATAGAAGAATCAAGTTGGCACATGTAGAGCTGGGGGGGTGTTTGGGGATGTGTTTGGCAGCAGGACTGATTTTCAGTTCATTAGCTCGCTTTTCAACATTTTATTTCATTTGTAACTTTTTTTTTGCTGGGTCTATATGTTCTAATTGGTTTCTTGAAATCCCGATGTCCTGATCTGCACCTCTTTTTTTAAACTGTGAACAATCCTTCACTGAACTATGCTGGGCCCAGAATTTGCAAGCACACTGGGAAGTATGTTTTCTCATAAAAGACCACTAAACAAACTCCTGGGATTAAGATTAAGCCATCATGTGACTTTCTTTGCTCTCTGGCAATAAAACAAGAACTTCCCCTTTCAAAGTGAACCTTGCACACCAAGCCTATAATTTAAGATTTTAATCCAGAAGTTCCTAGATTGTGGTTGGCAATGAAGACCAGTTATTTGGGAATTGACATTCAGGCCAGCTGGCAGCAGGAACTTGCTATGCACTACAGTTTCCAACCCATACAAAAAACCCAACAATTAACTATGTCACATAAAAGGTGATGGCTGGCAGTAGTGGGGATAAACCTCAACTTTCACACAGGGGGAAAATGGGAGCAAAGCGATACTAAGTTCAACAAGAGTCCTCTGGCAATGTCACAGAGGAGAATACAATACTTGTTTAGTTTTCCAGAGCACAGTGTACATAGCATTGCCACCCTCCCAGCGGGGCCTGAAGATCTCCCAGGATTACAACTGATCTCTAAATGACTGATGTCAGATCCCCTGGAGAAAATGGCTGCTTTGAGGGTGGATTCTGTGAGCTCCTTCCTCTTCTCAAGCTCTACCTTCCCCAGTCAACACCCACCAAATCTCCAGGAATTTCTCCACCTAGCACTGGCAATCCCAGGGCTCTTTTTGGGCCGGAACGCAGTCTACATTAGAGGATCAAACCAAATATATGCCACAAATTAGAAATAGTATGAACAAGTCCTGAAGGTCAGGATGACTCTTTGAACTGCAAGGAAGGGGACTATAAAAACTGACTTCCTTCCAAAAATGAGAACTATGTTTTAAATAGACTTCAGTGTAGAGGTATAACTGACAAGCCATTCCTCCAAGAATTGTATACCAAAGGTAGGGCAAGTGGGCATGTAACTCAGAAAGGTAGAACTGCATACCATCTCCACCTGGACCATTCACTACTCTGAACCAAGTACTCTGTCAAGTCACACCTGAAAGTTTTATGCTACTGTTGCAAAAGAAGCCCTGAAAATTGCCTCAAACCAGCACTTTAAGAATAAGGGAATGACAACAGCAAAAATACAGGAACACAGCAGTGGTTGGGAGGAATGTTGTCTGAATTCTCAGGAAAATATGAGTAATGAATGAATGGTGTCAGTACCGGTGAAAAATGTTATTATGTAAGCATCCTAAGATTTTCTTTCTTTCTTTCTTTCTTTCTTTCTTTCTTTCTTTCTTTCTTTCTTTCTTTCTTTCTTTCTTTCTTTCTTTCTTTCTTTCTTTCTTTTTCTTTCTTTCTTTCTTTCTCTCTCTCTCTCTCTCTCTCTGTCTCTCTCTCTCTGTCTCTCTCTCTCTCTTGTTCCATTTTGTTCTTTGTGTTTTTGTAATTTCTGCTTCTGAGATTTGAGATTTCTGCTTCTGAGGAGTTGACTTCCAACGATTGGTGATCTTGTGATGGTAGTGATACTTTGATGTGGTAAAGGCCACCTTTTCACAGGATCATTTTACCTGTGGGACAGACTCTGCATGGTAACCACTCCACTGGTACCTAATTGCTTGTAAAAAATATTATAGTGTAATAATTCAGGCGGGTAGCCGTGTTGGTCTGAAGCAGCAGAACAAAGTGGGAGTCCAAAGTTTCATCCAAGGTATAAGCTTTTGTGTGCATGTACACTTCTTCCATCTGAAGAAGTGTGGTTTCATCTGAAGAAGTGTGGGTGGCACATGAAATCTTTTACCTTGAATAAAATTTTGAACCTTGAATAAAATAGCCCACAAACTACTCCCGTCCAGTGCATCCACAAACCTAGAAGAGGAGATTTTATACCCCGCCCTTCACTACCTAAGGGAGTCTCAGAGCGGCTTAAAAAATCCTTTCCCTTCCCCTCCCCACAACAGACACCCTGTGCAGTAGGTGGGGCTGAGAGAGCTCTGAGACAACTGTCCTTGAGAGAACAGCTGGTACAGAGCTATGGCTTGCTCAAGGTCATCCAGCAGGTGCAAGTGAAGGAGTGGGGAATCAAACCTGGTTCTCCCAGATTAGAGTCCACGCACTTAACCACTACACTGAACTGGCTCCTAGGGTTGTTCTGCCAGTGAACTAGGGTTGCCAACTCCAGGGTGAGGAAATCCCTGGAGATTTGGGAGTGGAGCCCGAGGAGGGTGGGGGTTTGAAGGAGGGGCATAATGACATGGACTCCACTTTCCAAAGCAGCCATTGACCTGATCTCTGTAGTGTGGAGCTCTGTTGTAATTCCAGGAGATCTCCAGACCCCACCTGTAGGTTGGCAACCCTAAAAATTCATATAAAATGTACTAGTTCTGCAGGAAGGCAAGATGATTTCCATGGGAACCTAACCTTTAGGAATTGATTCCAATCCAGTGTGGGAATAATTGTTGGGGATAAGATATTGGTTCAGGCAAGAGTTTGTATAGATGGGGCAGCAAATAAAGTTTTTATTGGTTTTGTCAAAACTGTTTTGGCAACAAACAAGGTAAACAATAAGAAGCAAAAGGTGGATGTGACTGGATGACCCCACTTCTGGTAACATCAGGTGTGGCCTAATATGTTAATGAGCTGTGCTGTCAGGTGTGTGGCCTAATATGCTAATGAGTTCCTGCTGGGCTTTTTCTACAAAAAGAGCCCTGGGCATTCCTATACATATGTTAAATATAACCTAGAAAATATCCAGACCTGTAGGAAGTGTCAAAAGAGTCACTTACAGTGCTGTCCTAAACAGAGATATATCCTTCTAAGACCTTTCAGTGTCAAGGAGGAATGGCCAGCTGCAAACTCTCTGACACTTCCCCAGCACAGTTTTTCAGTTGTTGTGAAATACCAAGGAGATACAGTGCACATCACAACCCTTCCTTTCCATACAGTCAGTGAATGTAAGTGCTTCTGTGGAGGATTTTAAGGCACTGCATAGTACTGTGGGAATGAGAAATTATGTACAGACGTATACCCATTTTAACGGTCTTTTTCTGAGACCATTTGATTTTCATTCTTATAGACACCAAAGGAAGCCAAACATTCTCAGGGCCCCATTCTCTCTTCTTTTTAGGGTTGCCAGCGGGGGGGGGGGCTGTTTTTTCCTGAGGTGTCTTTGGTGCATGTCATCGCATAGGGCACATCGGGGGGCAGGTCACTGACATTTGAGGGAAAACCATAGAGTTTTCCTTCAAATGCTAGAGCATCCTGTGCGACGTGCCCTGGCGTGATGATGTCACCTCCAGGTGATGTCATCACGCTGGGGCATGTTGCCGCAATGCCAGCACTTTGGGGGTGGAGTTCCCCCCGACGACCGATTCTGGGCCAGTGGGTAAATAGCCCATCGGGTAGGCAAACCCCCGCCCATCCAGGGGACCTGGCAGCCCTACTTCTTTTTGAAGAGACTATCTCTTCAGGCAAGGTCTACAACTGGTTTCTTTAGTTTTCCAGTTCCTGTTTTTGTGTTATTTTTTAATGTACTTAAGTAACACTCACATGGTGACAAGATGGAATTTATTGCATGAGAGAGAACTCACAGTACTCAGTATGTTTCTCTCACCTGCTAAATACAGGTCCTCCCAAAAAGAAAAGGCAATTTTGTGAAGTAGTCATCACAGCCACAAGGAAGTTGTGGTAAATTTCCTTAGAGAATTAGGCCTCATTTTTGCTTTGGGAGAGAGCCACACTGCTTGACTAAAGGAAACGTTCTCTGACACAGTTTAAGAACTCTGGTATGAATGAATGAAACCAAAATTAAAGGAATATATCTTTATGTGTCTGTAAAATCTGGATAAACAATACCTTCGTTCAGATCAGCCACAGAGAAGTCAATGAGTAGCATGACATGTGCTTGACTCTTTCCATGGCCAAAAACTCTTGATTTAGGATTTCATTTGCATTCTTAAAACCTTATCATTCAGGATTATGTAAAACTGACAGCTGCTTATAATTATATCTGCTTGGAGTGGAAATAATTTAAAACATCTGCCCTGATTTCAACATTACCAGACTTAAAAGTCGATGAGCTTGTTTCTACCACACATCAACACTGAAAGAATGAAAGAAGGCTCTGCATAGTACTACCAAATTCCCCACAATTCATTTGTATGTGGAACTGGTTTTCCCAGCAAAGCTTTCAAACTGTTAATTATTTTTAAAAAACATGTGTAATTTAGGATTGCTAATTAGATATCAATTTAATGCCCTCACAGGGTTTCCTATGCTCTTTTCTTTTGTAACTTGTAAACTCCAACAGGAATAATTGTCAACATGCAAGTGATTGAACTCTTCGTTTATTTAAATGAACATAAAGCATTTACACTGTTCAAATCATTTAAATATTCTGCTGTCAGCTACAGCTGTAGAGTTTTACGGAGTCTCTGAATAAGCAAGGGTAAGTGTGGGTTATCTTAGTTTCCAGGCAGGACTCCCTAGAGAGAAATGAGATTTGCTGCTTATGAAAGGCTAACACCACTTAAGTGGGGCATTAATGTTTCCTCTGAGACTTGGATTTCTCTGTTTTTCTATATTAGGAAAAACAAATTTTCCCAGAATTTACAGCTATGAAAGCCTTAATACTAGTTTAGCAATCTTTAAATACATTGGGCCTTTTTGCTACATACAATATATTGTGGCAGTTAACATTTAATTTAAACTCAGCAACTTACATGGGAAGCAAAACTGCCAACATATTTTGGTGAAGGTTTATTGCACGTGCATACCTTTCATTTCTTGTACATGCCTTCCTCTATGAGGATTAGTCTTGAATATAAATTATAAGTGTATGTATGATTTTTGAGGAGATTTATATATCATTTCAATTCCATTTTACAAAAAAATAAAAGGTTTCTCCACAAATCATTGCTTTAAAAATCACATTTTGAAACTAATGTTATGAATTTGTATTATTTATCCCCTTATGCACATGATTTTCAGATTGCCTGTAAGAAAATGAAGCTTAAGTGTAGCTGGAGCTGTTGTATAAAATCTTTTAACATACAATCAATCAGGGATTGTATCTGAGAACAGCAACAGACTATAACATTAAAATAATAGAAGAGTTAGACTGTTGCGAGTTTCATTGCAGGAATGAGGAGCCCAGGGGTAGTAAAAAAAAAAGAAAAGTAAAACATACATGATAACATGTTAAGGAAAACTTTATTGAACCTTATAAAACAAAATCTTAATCCAAACCCTAATAGAAGACAGATGAAGTTTTCTATGAAATGTCAGTGTCTGATGACTTGCATGCAGGGTGGATGCTGAGGTGCTCTGCATAAAGGGTTCCCACTCTGCTTGAGCAGTCTCTGAACCTCAGGAAAACTTCATAGGAGAAGAACTGCCTCTCCATTTTGCCCTAGTCCATGTGGAAGGGGGAGGGGGGGAAAGATGTCACTTTCATCCTGTGAATGTGGGCTTTCACAAAATAAGGGCCAGTGCCATCTTGATGTTCTCCCCACTAGTGTTCCCTCTAAACTGAGTTAGTGTGAGCTAGCTCAGTTTTTTAGCCTCCAGCTCACACGTTTTTGTCTTAGCTCAGGAAGGATGGCTCCAGAGCAAACTAATTTATGCAGTAGCCAAATCGCTTGCTTACAACTTTAATGCCCATAGCTCATAAAGTAGAATTTTTGCTCACAAGATTCCACAGCGTAGAGGGAGTATTGCTCCCTACCATCTCCTGCAAAAGCCCAAGGGAGAGAATACAGGTATTTTCTCTCTCTTCCTGTCAGGTTGTTGGAAAAGGCTCTGGAAAAGGAAGACACCATCTCGTGGGCAAGCATCTCTCTCTTTCCTGAGTTGTCTGCTTAGGCCACAAGGAAGAGCGGGGTCAATGGCATCCACAAACAGCGGACTTGGCTAGTAAGCCAGGCCAAAATGTGTGAACCTCTACCCAAAATGTAATAATCATGTGCAATTTCAAGTACCTTCAAACTGACTTGGTAGATAAACAATCAAGTCATGGTGAGGGGGAAAAAGTTTTAAATACAGACAATTTGACTTGAAACAATTAGTCATGGAAGCAATAACAGGAAAAATAACATTAGTAATTCTAAGTGGTAGTAATTATATCTGAAGCAAGATGAGCTGCCAAGCCATTTGGAAACATTGACTTCTATGTGATCATATTCATCATCTCTGTGTGTATGTGTGTATGTATGTGGAGATGTGCCCAGAAAATCCATATTTAATTTCAAAAGGGAAAATCTCTCAAAACTATGCCATACCATCCTAAGCAGAGTTATACTCTTTTAAGTCCATTGAAGTCAATGGGCTTAGAACATTGTAAATCTATTTAGGATTGCACTGTCAATGTGCAGTTTGAAAAAGCAAGTTCAGTGTTAGGAATTATATTACTATTTTATTTGAAATCAAAGTGCAAATACAATACTGTTATCAGATCTTTGGCATTTAAACTGAAGTGTGCACGATGTGTTGTGGCAAATCATTTTTAAAAGATGCTGCATTTTATGTTAAGATATTCTACTTCAGTTGTCATTTCTAGTTATGTTGCTGATTAATTTCTATAGTACATACTATGATCATGGCACCTAATTGGGGGGAAGGGCAGGGAATACTATGACACCAAAGTTTTAATGAAGATAATGTGTGGAGGTTATAAGAAGATAAGGGAAGCAAAGGGATGGAAAAGGCCAGGGTAACAACTGAGGTCTGATTGTGTTGCTAGATCACCTGATCGTTGCTCTTTTACTGAAAGCTATCTCAAAGGGTTCATGAAATGAGAGCTGAAAGAAAAATGGAGAAAGAAAAATTGTGATGGCCTTACCACAATGAAAAATGTTGAACATTTTCCCTACAATTCAATGCTAATGGGGTTAAGACTTCAGATAGTAAAAATTATAAACATGAGGACAGGATAGACCCTTATAAAAATTTTAAATGATGCAGAGAATGTGAAGACAGCAATGCAATAGATTGGTTGGGGGTTAGGACCAACAAAAGGAGACACTTCCTTCTGTAATGCATGCATAACTAACTTTTGAAATTAACTGCCACAATGTGAGGCAATGCAGTGGTCACTGGCATAGCAGGCTTTAGAAGAAGATTTAAAAAATGGATGGAGACCATGGTAACAACTACATAAGAACCAAAGGACACTACCTCCATACTCAGAAGCAGACAATGTCCATTCACCAGATTCTTGAAACTCACAACAGGGGGAGGTGATTTGCATCACCCCTGCTTATGAGTTTCCCCAGGAGTGTGTGGCTAGCTGTAGTTACAGATGTACTGGTTTCATCTAACAAGGCAGATCTCATCAATGAAATTTTGGTGAGAAGATTGATTTCTGGGTTTCAAAATAAGTACCCCCACATAAAATTAAAACCCAGCAACCGGATTTCACTGTCTTCCTCTCATTTGTGCTTTTATAATTGAATAGCAACATCATATTCCTAAGAGAAATTCTGTCTAATTTCAACAGAATTCTCAGTTCTTATTTACTAATATGGCCAATAAACAAAATAAGAACTCAGCAAGTGATGAGGCTCTCTTCTGAAACTGAGGATTAAATGACCTATTGTAAAATGGGAAATTATTAACAAAAAACAAATTCCTACATTCCCTGACCTCAATTAAAGGGGAGAAGGAAAACAATACAAATCTCTTAGCCCATATTGTTTCTTCAGTGTATTTCCTTGGAAGCAAGACTCATAGATTTCAACAAAACTTACTTCCAAATAAGGATGGTTTATAAGATCATTTAGGAGCGAGTATAGTGTAGCACTCAGAATGTAAGACTCTGATCTGAGGGTCCTAGGTTTGAATGCTTACTCTGCTATGAAAGTTCACTGGGAAAACCTGGGCCAGTCATTCATGATAGCCTAATTTACCTCATGGGGTTGTTTTGAGGATAAAATGAAAGAAAGTCTAAAACCACTTTAGAGAGAAAAGTATAAATGAAGTAAATAAATCGCAAGGGAGGGGGAGTCACTAAATGGATACTTTCCCCTGCTATACAATTTCTTATGCATTAACTCGTGCAACCAAATTTATGTTAAAATACATTCTACAGAAAATTAATACCTATTCTTCAAAACTTGGTTAAACATCGATCTAACCATATGTGGGTTTGGGGAGGAGAGGAAATTCACAAGAAGGTTTCACCATGGGGTGATGACATCACCAGGTGGTGATTTCCACCCCCCCCCCATAGACTCACTCTGATTGCACCCTAGATCACAGCTGTAGGGTTGATTCATGGTCAGTATTGACTGGAGGGTGTTTTATTGACTCCAGCACTATGACTCCAGCAGTATGAACAGCCCTATGAATTGCACCCTGAAAAAGGTGGGTAAATTCACTGACTGTAAATCTCCGAAATGACATTAACAACTTCCCCAAAGGCTGTAGAAGGAAGCCACTGCTTTTTCAAGATCAACATCTTAAGCTGATATCAACCTGAAACTGACTGAGACCCAGAACTGGCAACATTTACACATACTCTTAAAATTTATTAGCAGGAATAGTCCCACTGAAATCAGTTTAAAGCTATATAACTCCGGTGAGCAAACGGAGATACCTGTACCTCAACTCAAACCAGAATCTGCTTGAAAGGTCCATTGATTTTTAACGCTATTAGCCATAAAAGCCAAAAATGAATTCTGTACGTTCAGGGGCAGTATGCCAATATACTTCTATCTCTGATTCATGGAATCACAATCTCTTTGCTTCATCTTGACCATGATTACTCAGAATTAAGCTCCATTTATTTCAGTGGAGTATATTTCCAAGTTCATATGCTTAAGACTACAGTCTCAGTTTCACAGGGAATTAATTACCATGCACACAGATAGCCATCCAATACAAACATATGAATAGATACCGGGCCTAATTCTTTCCCGTTTTCGGCATTAATTCTGACAGTAATGGAGACTGCAATAGTTCTGGATGAAGTGGGGGACCACATGAATATACTTATAATATTAGTGCATCAGCTACACAGTATATGTCCTTCATGATATTCAGAAATGGCAGCCTGGTTAGAATGTGGCAGCCTGTCTAACAATGGGATCAGGGTGGCAGAACACACAACATCAGTTGTAACCCCACTGAAATAGTTGGACATTTAACTTCTGAGAATAAATCAAGAAGCTTATGGCTATGATTAAGGAACTAAAAACAGATTTAAACTGTATCTCTGAAAACAGTTATGCTCTTATGGATGTGCATTCCCATATTAAGATTTGGTGAAAAGAGAGGAAAGCTATATTGCCAACGCCCTCTTACGAAATAGATCAAGTCTCGTGGAATTCAATAGGATATTTCAATGGAAAGTATTTGTGACTTAAGATGAAAAATGTTTGTTACAGTTTGTATTGTTATTGCCTATGGAGATCTGAGTTTCATGTTTTTAAGACAAGAACAGACATGGAATGGAATTATTCTGTTAGAATTAGGGCAGAACTTCTGACCTGTTGAAGTACTGTTATGTTGTTCTGTCTGACTCCCATTAGCTTCTCTGTTAGGAAACAAAACCTATACATTTTTTCAGTATATGTGTGTGTGTTTTTCTTTTCTTTTTTTCAAGGCTGCTTCTTCGGACCATGGAAACATTTCCTGTTAATATTTCCATACTACAGCCCAAACAGAGCTTTCAAATGTAGCAGAAAGTGAAACATATAGAGTTTCTGTTTCCTTGTTGCCATATATGTTTTTATGCCAGTAGGGTTTTGTTTCTGCATTTTCATAATGCTGCATTTTGCAGTAAAGAGAAACACATTCAGTATAAGTCTTAACTTTCACTTTTTACATAAACACTATATATTCAAAACATGCACGATTTAAAGATATATATGTATCTGTTTTGAATAATGGCTCTGCCTGCTCCAACTCTATTGAAAGCGGGGTGTGGGGGGGTGTCTGTGTGTGTGTCTGTCCCTGGATGATTAACCTTTGCTGTGTTATGCTGCCATCTAATGTTGAATTTTACTCAGTTCATTACCGGCATGTACTCCAGTAGATAAAGTGGACATTTAGTCAGCCCCCATATTCAGCTTTGTCTTCACCATACACTTTTGGTGGGTATGTACTGTAGTTAATTTAAACTCATTCCACCTTTCTTGAAGTGAAAACAGACTGTGGTTCAAGGGTAGGAGATAGTTCAATTCCCAGCATCCCCAATTAAAACCATCAGGTAGAAGGTGATGTGAAAGATTTATCTGGAGAGCCGCTGCCAGTCATGGTCTACAATATTGACCCTGACAGGCCAATAATCTGTAAGGCATCTTCATAAGTTCATGTGATAACTAAATTCCTCTTTGCAGACCTGAGAAGTGAGTGCTGACTTAGTTAAAAAGAGGAAGAGTCCAGCAGCAGATTAAAGACTAACAAAATATGTGGCAGGGCATGAGCTTTCGTGAGTCACTGCTCACTTATTCAGATCTGAAGAAACTGAAGAAGTGAGCAGTGACTCAAGAAAGCTCATACCCTGCCACATATTTTGTTAGTCTTTAAGGTGCTGCTGGACTCTTGCTGTTTTCTACTGCTTACAGACAGACTAACACAGCTACCCATCTTGATTTAACTTAGTTGGTTTATTACAAATAGAAACACTGTTTATACAGAATATAGCTGAGAACAGACTATCAATAATGTAATTCAAGTTACAATGCAAATTCACCAAACTAATCAAATAAGATTTACTTAATTACAGAATATGGGTGTTCATTTAAACTGTCCTAGAATATACTTTTCTGTGATTTAGTTATGCCATTTTTTCTAAGCACCTTCTAGACAGTTTCATAATATATTATAAAATACTGTTAGTCTAAACCAATATTCATCCAAAAGGCTTCAGATCAAAATCAAGCAGGAATTTAGGCTTACAGTAATCTTTCCTATTATATAAAGCCGTTTTCAAGTGGCAAGATTCCATGGGGAGCCAAAATCAGTAGGCTGGATGGACTGCCACTCAAAAGGGGGTCCCTGGCCATTGGCAGCATTCTCTCCCTGCTTTGCCTCAGTCCTACCCACAGAGCCACTGGCCAGCATCCTGGCCTCAGTCTGGAGGGAGCCAGCAAAGGGGAAGGACCGACTGGGTGCTCAGTCCACTCTTCTCCTCCGCTCACTGCCAGATGGGTCTAACTGTCCCCTCAGTGGCCTGCTTCTGTCAGTGAAAAGACAATGGACTATCAGCATAACCCCCTCCACCGCCCACTGCCAGCGTGCCCAGAATAAACTGTCAGAATAAACTGTCAGAAACAGGGGACATTTCACACAGTACCCCGTAGTGCTTCAGGACCAGTACAAAGAACTGAAGAACACTTGGGAGAAGGTTTCAAGGTAAACCGGCTCAGGAACGCTTCCCCAATGGGAGAGGCACGTTTCTGTGTGAAAGGGCCACTATGCTCCATTAGGAAACCGGTACTAATACGGTTCTGTGTAAAAGGCCTGACAGAAACCGTTACTGAAGAGTTCCTGAAATGGAACATATTGGCTGTGTGAAATTCCTCAGGCACTTTCTCCTGCTTAGCTCCACCATGGCTGGCTGGCTAATGAGGTAGGCCAGCAACCATCAAACCATTCTCTTCAACCCCCTGCACTGCGGCTGACTTTCCCCCTAGGGTTGCCAATTTCCAGGTGGGACCTGGAGATCTCCCACTGTTACAATTGATCTCCAGATGACAGACATCAGTTCCCCTGGAGAAAATGGCTGCTTTGGAGGGTAGACCTTATGGCATTATAGCTTGCTGAGTCCTTCCATCCCCCCCCAAAAATGCTGCCCACCAAAGGATCCACCCCCCAAATCTTCAGGTATTTCCATCATAGGGTTGCCAGGTCTAGGTTGGAAAATCCCTGGATACTTTGGGGGTGGATCCAGGAGAGGGTGGGGTTTGGGGAGGGGAGAGGCCTGAGCATGGTACAATGTCATAGAGTCCACCCTCCAAAGCAGCCATATTCTCCAGTGGAGCTGATCTCTGTCAGCTGGAGATCCATTGTAAAAGCGGGAGATCCCCAGGCCCCACCTGGAGGTTGGGAACCCTATTCCATCATCAGAGCCGGCAACTAACCCCTCAGTGCCCATTACTAGGCAACCAAGCTTGCTTCTCTAAAAGCCCCGAACCACACCTATGTTGGCCTTTGGGAGAAAACGCACTGGGGCCAGCTGAACAGAATGCCATAGAGGCCACCCTCCAAAGCAGTCATTTTCTCCAAGGGAGGGCGGAGGATCTGTTGTCTGGAGTTCAATTGTGATACCTGGCAATCTTCAGGCTCCACATGGAGGTTGGCTACCTTAGGCGTTTGTGTTTGTGTGTGTGTCTCTCTCTCTCTCTCTCTCTCTCTGTGTATGTGTGTGTGTGTGTGGTGAAGAGGCTTGAAAAAAAACGGCAGTCTGAAATGGCAAACAGCTCTGAAGACGGCTCCAAAATGGTAGGGGAAGGGCTGTCTGAAACAGCTGTCACTGTACCAGTTTATTACAAGCCGGTAAGCAGGATCTGCTAGCCCCATTGTTGCCAATCTCCAGGGGAGGGATGGAGATCATGCTAAATTACAACTGCTTTTCAGATGGCAGAGATCTTCCCCTGGAGAAAATGGTGGACTCTGTGTCATTATACCCTGCTGAGGTCACCACAGCAAATTGATGCTGAGTGCCCAAGGCCGGGGCACTCTCCCAGAGCCTCTTTCTAGAGCCCGTTGTATTTATTTCCAGAACAGGCCTTCTTCCTAGTTCTACATATTTTGAAACACTCAGCAAATTGGCTCTACACAGAAAGATGACAACTAGATTGTGGGCTAGTGAGTGAATTAACATATTTTTCCAGGGGGGGAGAGGAAGAAAGCACTTAGCCACTTCTCAGTTGTCATCTTTCCTTCATTATAGCCTTGCCGAGACATCATACAATCAGTCCTGGCAGACCCAGTAATTGGAATACTCTGAGGGAAATTTTGTAATGAATTGTTTCAGATGCATAATGTTTCCTGGTCCATAATCACTGCCATCTTCCTTTAAAATAAAGAAATTCAGTCATCACTGCATCATCACCACCCACCCGGGGAAAAAAACCCTCCTGTCATCACATGGGAATTTCCCAGCATTATTGATTATTGATTGACCAACTGAACACATTTTGCTGAAGCTGCCCTTCACCCCACAGGCACCTCTGACCTAAACTGTGCTGGCTCAGACTCTAAGCAGAATGGTGGTTCATGATAGGGTTGCCAACCTCCACGAGGAGCCTGGATATCTCCTGGAATTAAAACTGATCTCCAGAACACAGAGGTCAGTTCACCCGGAGAAAATAGCTGTTTTGGAGGGTTGATTCTGTGGCTTTATACCCTTTTTAAACTCCCTCCCTAAGATCACTCTGGCAATAGCACAACTCATTTCAGTCCTTTTAGCCCTTGCATCCAAAAAAATGAGGACTGAAAATCTTCTGCTGCTCAATATTTGTTAATCAAAGAGCTTCTAAGGCAGGGGTGGGCAAATTGCGGCCCGGGGGCCACATGCGGCCCGCCACAGAGTTTTTTGCGGCCCGCCAAGAAGATTTCAGGACTTCAAGAAAATTGAGCCTAAATTCAATTTGCTCTCTTATCCCATCATTGCTGATATTGATGCAGCACCTGAGGCGCTGAAGCTTGAACTTATTGACATGCAGTCAGATCACACTGTGAAAGAAATGTTTAATGCTGTGACATTAGCTGGCTTTTACAAAGCTTTGTCTGCTGAAAAAATTTCCATGTATGAAGAAATTTGCTGGGAAAATGTTCTCTATATTTGGGTCTACATATATTTGTGAGCAAAGTTTTTCTTGCATGAAAATCAACAAGAGTAAATGTAGATGCTTTTTGACAGACATTAACTTGCAGGCTGTGATGAGAATCTCAACAAGCAATCTCACTCCTGATTTCAAAAAAATTGTAGAAAAGTGTGATAGGGTACATTTGTCTCATTAAACTGATTCTAAAATTAAATGTGCTTGCAGCTATAGATGATATGAAATTAGCACAGTAAATAAATTGAATAAAACTACCACTATTTTATTTAATTTATATTTATTGATTTTTATGATGCAATTTATATTTTTTCTGAAATGCAAAGTTAACTAATGAATGCAATCATTTTAAAAGGTGCGGCCCTCCGCTAACCTCCGCTCCCACAAAGTTGCCCCCCAAGCCAAAACAATTGCCTACCCCTGTTCTAAGGGAATAAAAGGAAAACAAAGCACCCTCCCTTCCCCAAAGCCTGCCCCCAGGCCCCAACCCAAATCTCTAGGAATTTCTCAACTTAAAGCTGACAACCCTGTTCATGGCCTGCATTCTTCAAAGATGGCACTGATCATAATTATATATGAGGAAATACTTATAGGTTGCTTTTGTCACTGTAGTGAGAAAGTCTGTGCTGAAGGTCCCAGAATTTTAAAATCTGACCTTGATAAGTGAATGAATATTATGCAGTGGTATCATGAATTCACATTTTTATTCATAACCCTGGAATTATTGTGTATGGTAGTGAGCCAGAGATGTGCAGTGAGGTAAGGAAGAGAAACAGCTATCATGAACAAAAACAAGGAAGATTATATCATATGCTACTGCGTCTTGTATCATTTATTGTTCCTGTGAGTTATTACATTCTTTTCTCTTAAACAAGCAATGTGTGAGATTTATTTTACAGAATAACTACCTGAGCAATTCAGAAGAAGAACAGAAGGTAGGAATACATATGTAAGTTTTAAGTTTCAATGAGCATGTCTACAAGCCAAGACATATTGAACCCCAATTATTTCAATAGACTGAAGAACGAGTTCTACTCTAGATGATGCAGTAATCACAAGAAGATTTCTGTTGTCACATGACAAATTCATTCATTAATAAGTAACCACATGCATTTGCAAAATTCAAGTCCAGTAGCAGTTTAGGGACCATTTTTTTTCAGGGTATAAACTTTCATGAGTCAAACCTCACTTTCTCAGAAGTTTGGGCCACAAAGTCTTACACCCTGGAAACTTTTGTTGGTGTCTAAGGTGCGACTGGACTCAAGTTTTATTTTGCTACCACAGACTAACAAAGCTACCCACCTGAAACCATATGTATTGGGCATGTTCACTTGGTAGCTTGAGGAATCTTCCTCAAAAATTCTGTCTTTAGTTCATGTGATCTCTTTGGCTCATGCCAGTAAGAACATTTGCATTATGTTTCTGTTGGCCAGATAGTCCTGATTCCAAACTATGCGAAAAAATAGAGATTTATCTAGCAGACTCTGTATCTATGGTTCTCATTCAAAACAACAGCTTTACAACTTACTTTAGATAGTTAGCTATAACCTTCCAAAGCTCTTGGGAAAGGGGGGAATATATATTTCAATGGAAAGGTTTTTTTAAAAAAATTCTTTACACCATGCAATGCTGATTAATATTTGCAACAATCAACACCTGTGGCAAGTATTTATACCAAATACTGTACCACCAAAAAGAAATGTAGTAAACTGTTGTGTAAAACAGGCTTAATTCACTCTGTATTGGATTGCAGCCTCTGAGTGTATCCATTTATGTATGTGTTTTTGTTAATGGGAAAATGCAGTATTTTAAAAGTATTTTAAAGAAAGAATGCAACTTAATACGATCTCTACCTTTTAGAGAACATCTCTTAAATTTGGAAGCTTCTTTGTATAGTAACCCTGACAAGCAAATTAACAGCATTTACAAAACTGCATGTTGAACTCCTGGAAGTTGGGCAATATTTGCCAATTGTGGCAGACCACAGACTCCCCCCTCATGCTGTTTCTGGATCCTACAGGAACAAAATTTCAGGAGGAATTTTGGACTGTAGTATTGGTGGGGAAGTCCTGCTCTACTGATGGAAATCTCTTTCATCAGCGGCGATTTTGCACACGATCCTACTAAGGTTTTGGCAATATGCTAAAAGTATTCTAAATCTAAAATATTTTCAAAATGCTCTAGAACATTCTATGTTTCCTATCTTTCATGAAGACACCCTGAAAAAGTTCAACTACATGGTAATACTTAGAAATGTACAAGTGAGAAAGACTTGCAGGAGGCATATTGTCTCCCCTTCTCCACTATGTCCTCTTTGCCTTCTCTGAAAGCTCCCACAGCCTCTCCCCTTTTCTTGCTTCCTTCTCTCCTTCCCACACAACAGCCAACTTGCTTTTATCTGCTCCCATGTCTTCAGCTCCCCCCCCCCCGCAACCGCTGCCTAAGAAAAATTATGGCCCAGTTTTGTGGTGCCAGCCACTGGGCCTAACCCACTTGCATGGTAGGGAACCCTCCAAGACTTGTGGGGGTGCACCTCATATCCCCCTGTATCCCCCTCCCCATACTATTTCCTCTTTCCCTCCCCCTGGCATCCCCCATATTCTCTCCCCTTTCCCTGCTTCATTCTCTCCTCCTCACCCTTCACCAACCAACCTTTTATTTGCCTCCCATCTCCAGTGACATTATTTATTTATTTATTGCATTTCTACCCTACCTTTCTCCACAGTGGGGATCAAAGCAGCTTACATTATTCTCCTGTTCTCCTTTTTGTCCTCACAACAATTATGTGAGATAGATTAGGATAAAAGTGTGTGATTAGCCCAAAATCATCCAGTGAGCTTCCACAGCAAGATGGGGATTCGAACCTGGGTCTCCCAGACTTTATTCTGAAGCTCTAACCACTACACCACACTGGCTTTCAGAGGGTGGCTGTTGAGCAATAGCAAGCAAGCAGCCAGGGATAGTTGAGGCATGCAAGTCAGGTGGTATGAAGTGACTTAGTGGTTGCTGCCAAGCCTGGGTCTGATGAGTCCTACCTCAAAGTCCAAAACAGGCCTGGAAAGGACCCTGCCCCACCCCTTTATTTAAATAAACCATATCTGGAATGCTGTTGCTGCCTAGCAGTAATCACTAAAAGAATCTGTTTCTTAAAGCTACTAGTGCTCCCTTAAGATCTGTCTTGCATGTTCACAGCTCCAGATTATACAAGTGGGGATCCCCAAGAAACTTGTGGGGCAGTTATCCCATTCCTCACACCTTTGCTTCCTCCCCTCTCCTCCTACCTCTCTCACACTCTTTCTCCCTCTGCCCCCTCTTTCTTACTCTCTATCTCTCCTCCATGCATATTACTCCCTCTCTCTTTCTGACCTCTCATCATTCTCTTTGTTTTCCCACCTTCCCACCTCATCACTCTTTATCTCTTTTTCTGCCCCCACCCCATCATTTTCTCTTTCTGCCCCATCACTCTCCCAGCCGCCTGCCTTCCTCCCCCACCCTGCACAGCAGCAACAGCAGCAGCAGTGGTGGCAGTGGTCCCAGCCACCCACCTGCTTCCTCTCCCCTCACAGCAGCAGTGGCAGCTCTCCAAGAATCACAACAGATCTCCCAGCTGCAGAGATCAATTCACTTTAGGACTTCAAGCTCCATATTGGGAAATTCCTGGAGATTTGAGGGTGGAGCCTTGGGACAGTGAGGCTTGGAGAGGGAAGCAGCCTCAGCAGGGTACCATGCCATAGACTCAACCCTCCAAAGCAGGTATTTTATTCAGGGGAACTGATCTCTGTCACCTGGACAGTAGTTGTAATTCTGGGTGATCTCCAGACCTCACCTGGAGGTTGGCAATGGTAGTTCTTATGGAGAAAATGGCTGGTTTGGAGGGTGGGGTCTATGGCATTATACTGATCTGAAGTTCCTCACCTCCTCAAATCCCACCCACCCCAGGCTCCATCTCTCCACCTGGAGTTGGCAACCCTATTTCCTTCCCACCTAACAGCCAACCTTTACCTGCCACTCTGTCTGCAGCATCTCTACCCTCCCCCCCACATCCTCTACCTTGGAAAATTACAGTTTTTCTCCATCGTTTGTAAGCTGCAAGGCGCTGTTTTAGTGGGCTTATGTATGATAATTTCATAAGTGTAAGATCATGGACAATAATGATAAGTGTATGAGAGGACTTGTGTTGCTGAGTGTACAACAACAGATGCCAACTGCAGACAAATGCCATCCTATGCCAGGAGACAACAGTCCAGCAGAAACCATTGTTCCAGTTCCCAGAAGCCTCTCTGAAGTACAGAAGCCAGTTTGTGACTCTGGTTCATCTCTGTGTGCAAGAGATGTCCAAATATTGTCAAATCCAAGTCTCCGCATATCATGCTCCTTCCCCCATCCAACAGACATTGTTTCAGCTAAATAAAGGCTTAATTGCCCACTTCACATGGTCTATGGAAGCAGTTAACAGGACAATTGACTTGGCCAGGCCAAGAGGTTAATCCCTCTTGGGTAGGACAATGGCCTCACCTATGAGTCATCTTTCCTCCAGAACAGGCGTCTCTAGATGTGATTAGGTCATCCTTAAACATTGTCCACTCCCATCCTATACCCTATTAGTACCTATTGGGTATAGGGTACACTGGAGATCACACATTACTGAAATGAAAGGCTTGTATGTCTTTTTCTGAGCAAGTTAGGTATTCTCACAATACATCTATATTAAACATAGTAGTAGTATACATGAAATCTTTCTGTGTCTTTTAAATTTGGGAATTTAATAGAGAAATAAGCATCAAAAGGATAATGACATTAACAAAAACTACCATCATTGTGTTCACTGCTACAAATATAAAACACCGTATGGCCACTCTGAACAATTCAGTTGACCTAACTTTGACTGACTACCATGTCAACGAATATCAGTAATACAGAAAGAAGAAACAATGGAAAGGAAAACGTAAGCTGGGAATTTTCTGAAACATTCCATGAATGAAAATTGCTTTCTTTGACAATTTGAGCCTTTGCATGTGGAAAGCCAGTAGCATCTGACAATATGGTTGGCAGCACTGCTTAACCAAAGAACAGAGCAATTAATGGGCAGCTTTTCAAATAATTTTTCTGAACCCAGTCCAATTAAAATTGTTTAGACTGCTAACTATCATAGACCAGAAGTCATCACACAACATACTTGTGCCACAATACTGCAAGATAATAAATGAGGATGAGTTCTTTTATAACTCATTATAATTACAGTTTAGCTACACAAAAGCCTATATATCACTTGAATTTACATTTCAGTTTGAAACAGAAACGGATGAACAAAAATCTGCCACTCACAGAAAACTCCTCATCTGAAGGAGAACAGAAATATTTTCTTCATGTCTTCCCTTCAGCTTTGAAGTGATAAATTAGAAATATAACGAATCTCTACCAATGCTCCCTCTGAGCTGTGGAGTCTTGTGAGTGAAAATTCTACCTTGTGAGCTACTGGCATTTGAGTTGTGAGCAAGGAATTTGGCTACTGCATAAATTAGTTTGCTCTGGAGCCATCCTTCCTGAGCCAGGACAAAACTTGGTGAGCTGGAGGCTAAAAACTGTGAGCTAGCTGACACTAACTCAGTTTAGAGGTAACACTGATCTCTACCACCACACTTCTTGTTACAGATACTGAGACTACTGAGAATGAGGCATAGTGAGATATTTGCTCCCATTTCAAACTGTGTGTTAACTTAGAACAGGTGGGAAAGCAAAACATACAGGATGTTAAAAAAACACATTTGTCTAAATTATATTGGAGTGATTTAGAACTTTTTTTTTTTTTATAAAAGCTTATAATAATGACAAAGCTAGGCAAATAGATTAAATCTTGGTTACACACACTTTTCTCTTTTAATTCTTTAATTTTTTTTAAAAAGATTATAAACATACATGTAAAAGATACAGACAAATACAAACGCTATCCCTCTTGAGTATATTCTTGGAAAGAAAACTTTTAAAAAAGGTCAATTGCTATGTGTCAGGAAAGAATATTTCTACCAGGGGACGAGCTTTGGAGCCTCTTACTTGGGGCTCTTTACCTCACCCCAATGGGGCTGCAGTGGCTCAAGTGGTTAAGATGCTGAACTGCAGACCAGAAGGTTGGTAGTTCAGCAGTTCGAGACCTGAGTGCTGCATGATGGAGTGAGCTCCCGTCTCTGGTCCCAGCTCCTGCCAACCTAGCAGTTTGAAAGCAAGAAATTGCAAGTAGATAAATAGGTACCACTTTGGTGGGAAGGTAACAACGTTCCATGCACCTTGGCGTCTAGTCATGCCGGCCACATGACCATGAAAAATGTCTTTGGACAGCACTGACTCTTTGGCTTGGAAACGGAGATGAACACTGCATCCCTAGAGTTGTATTCGACTGGCTTTTGAGCAAGGGAAATCTTTATCTTTACCTTACCCCAACCTTTGGGAGTCTATCCTCTAGAAGTTTAGGAAGTTGTGTAAAGCCAGTGTGTATAGGTGTGCTTTGATAGCCTATGACTAGTAGAATTTTCTTGATTTGAAATATCTGGCTGGATAGTACGTATACAGTAGTAGAAAGGTTCTTTTTGTCTTTTTTATAATCAGGTTTTAGTTGCAGATTGTGCTTTTAGGTTTGTAAGTCTCTTTGACAGGGTTGCCAGTTCCAGCTTGGGAAACTCATAGAAATTTGGGGGCAGTGCCTGGATATGGTGGCGTTTGGGGGAAGGGAGCTCAGCAGGGACATCATGCCATAGTGACTGTTCTGTGAAGCAGCCATTTCCTCCAGGGAAAATGTTCTCTGTCATCTGGTGATCAGTTGTACTTCCAGGAGAATTCCAGATGCCACCAGGAGGTTGGGAACCCTACTCTTTCAGTCTTGATGTGCAGGAGAAATATCTGGAGTTCCGGTTCCGCCTTCCCTGGGTGCAGACGCAGGGAGAGTGAGCTCCCGTGTTTGTACCAAAAACACCTCGGTTTCCTAGGCTTTACAGGTGCCTTTCTCCTAACCTGTGGGGTTGGGGGGAGCAGAGAGCTTGTGGCGGTTGAAGGGGAAGTGAGGCAAAACTCCCCAGAAACTACTGTGCTCTGAGCAGGGTCCGTCGTGGTGTACCGCTGACACCAACTATTGGTGTCGGATGGGAGAAGAGGGAAGAGAGACCTGAGGAGCCAAGAAGCGTCGCGGACCTTTGAAGCGAACTCAAAAGTTGAGTATTTACTTTACCTATTTAATTTATATTTGCCCCCCCAAAAAATTTCTAACGCGGTAAAAGATTGTGACCGCAAGAAAGGAAGTGGAGGCTCCCTCCGTATAGAAAGCGGCCAGTGAAGAAACAGGTGGGGGGGAGTCGCACATAGATTTCTAAGAGGAAGCTGCACTAACCTTTTTCTTTTTTGGGTTTGTTTGCTTTTTTTTCTGGTGTGTCCTGAGTTCTGAGGTGCCTTTGAGGGGACGAGGAACGGCGAGGACTGGTCTACTTCGGCATCGGGTGGGGCAGCTGAGTGTGCAGGTGCGGAGAACGGAGACCGGAAGGTGGCGGTACGAAAGAAGCGGAGCCACGCAAATTTCGGAGCGATCGTCGGAGTGATTAACGGAAGCAGCGTGAGCGGGGAGTGGAGAAAAGACGCAGAGGGCTACGGAGACGGCATAAGGAGACGGTGGAAGAAGGCGGCGTAAGGAGAGAGCAACGGAGACGGCGCAAGGAACAATCGAAACGTTAGAAGACAGAAGAAGCGGGGAAGACTCCCAAAGGGACTGAGTTGGTGAACTTATCTGTTGTGTACGATTAATCAATTGTAGAACGTAATTAATTAAGCAATTGTAGAATGTAATTAATTAATTGTGCTAATTAAAGTTACTGAAGAGATTGGGGTCTGGAGGGGAAATAAACTTGGGAAGGCTGGGAAGATCTTCATTACAATCACTGTACTTTAATGCAAGGTATTTAGCTTAATTGTAAACCAGATTGTGCTGTAAGAAGACCTGTTTATTAGAGGACTAGTTGGTGTGGAGAAATAAGTGAGTTAATTTGTTGGTGATTGGTGCCTACTACTTATGTGAATAATTGATTTGGTGGCAATCAGGTGACCAGCCAATAGTTGGGTAATTAATTAGTTTAATTTAATTAATTAATTTTCGTAAATCAGTAATACTAGGTTAAAATATTAAATTAATAAATTAACAAATTAATAAATTAAAATAGAAATAAGTTAGGTAATTAAGATCTCTGAGGTTATATCTAATTGATATAGCCTATTAAAACTACATACCAAACAACGAGACAGAAATAAGTAGAAACTCCACAGAACTCTAAGAAGGTCACAAAATATCTAGATATATGGCAACTGGAAACCCGGGAGCAGCAAGGAAGAGCTTGTTATCTTCTCCTTCACAAGCCAGTGGAATCGGTCAGATGAAGCCAGCTTCAAGCAATCCCGGTCTCTCAGCGAAGGACATTAAGACGATGATAGAGGACTCTGTTGCAGCTGCAACTAAGGCCGTAATGGAAACCACCCTCCCAGCATTGATGGACAAGGTAGACGAGAGAATCCCTGTGGTAATTAAGAAGGAGTTGGAACCCATGTACAGTAAAATGGATGAATGGGCAAGTCAGATTAAAACAGAAGTCGAAGAGATCAAGACGCAAGTCCTGGCAAATAAAGCTGATATACAAGTGCTGATGACAGGAGGAAGACAGACCCATGCCAAAGTAAGGGACCTCGATTTAGATCTACAGGAACTAAGGGCAAGAAATGAATCTCTGGAGGAATCGGTTATTAACTTGGAGTTGGAAAGGGCGGCTCAAGTTATCAGATGTCAGAACATCCCGGAAAACCTAGGGGATAATCTCAAAGAAGAAGTTGCCGGAGTCATAGCAGACCAGCTGAATATTGGTACCAAGCAAGAAATCTTATCAGAAATTGACGGAGCATTTAGGAGAAGCATGATGCACTCAAGAAAATTCAACACCCCGAGGGAGGTACATATTAAGTTCAACAAGAGAGAGGTGAGAGACAAAGTTCTGACCGCTTCCAACAAGAGTAAAGTCCTTGTAAAAGGGGAAGAGGTAAGATTTCTGTGGGAAGTGCCCTGGCGGGTAAGAGAGAAAAGGAGGTCATATCAACGACTAGCAAGTTTGCTTCGAGATCATAAAATCGATTATAGATGGCTTGTCCCAGAGGGTCTTCTCTTCGATTACAGAGGAAGAAGACATAAGCTCAATTCGGTGTTTAAGTTAGAAGATTTCATGGACACTTTTGGTGCGGATCTTGGTGTTCCTGATGATAAAGAAGAGGAGGAAGAAACAGAAGGTGCGCATAGGGAAGGAGAGGAAGAGGAAAAGAAAGAGAAGACCAGGAAAGGAAGAAAAGGAGGAACTGAGAGACCACCGCTTCAGATTCAAACCCGGAATCAACTAAAGAATAAGCCAAAAGAAACTAACGACCAGAATGAAAATGAATCATAAAGAATTTAAAATCTTTTCAACCAAAGTTAACGGACTAAATGCTCCACAAAAGAGAAGAAGAATATATCATCAGCTCTTAAAGATCAAAGCGGAAATTACATGTTTACAGGAAACCCACATAAAGAAGGATCATGCTAGATTTCTTAACTGCAAAAAGTTAGGAATAATGTTTGCTTCTACGGACGAGAAAGAAAAAAAAGGGGGAGTAGTAACCTATGCTAAAGAATACTTGCACCCTAAATTACTCTATTCGTCAAATAACGGTAGGATAATAATCATCAGTATAATAAGAGAAGGAAAGGAATACATAGTTGCAAACATTTATGCCCCTAACACTAATCAAACCCCATTTTATAAAGAGTTAACTGAAGCATTGAGGACAATAAACTCCAATAAAATATGTCTGGTAGGAGACTTTAACGCGGTGGTAGATAGGAGAACCAATAGGAAAATTCAGAGTAAAAGAGGAAGTAGAAATAAAGGTCAAATATTACCTGAAATTTTCTTTCAGTCTGCAGAGGAACTAGATCTACTAGACGCTTGGAGAACAAAGAATAAAGACAGATTGGCCTACACTTACCATTCAGGAAGGCATAACTCCTGGTCAAGGATAGACATGGCCTGGATTACCAGAGCAGTAATGCTAGAGATGAGCGATGTGGAGATCTGCCCCCTAACTTTTGCAGACCATAACCCAATTCTCTTATCATTGGCGGAGATAAGGAAGGCCTCTAGGTGGACAATGAACAGATACGTATTAAAAGATCAGGAATTTGTTGTAAAATTAAAAGAAGATATTAAAGATTTCTTTAAAAGAAACCTCCAACCTCAGATTTCTATTAATACAGTGTGGGATGCCTTTAAGGCATACATAAGGGGGAAGCTGATTAGTTACACCGCATGGAAGCGTAAGCAAGAGAACAGAGAATATAATCAATTGGTAAAAAAAATTGAAACTGAGGAGGCAAATAGATTAAGCGACAAAGGAATGGGGGGTAGTAAGCAGCGTTTATTATTTTACCAGCATAAACTGAATCTTCTATTGAGTAAAGAGGCGGCTAAGAAAATAGAATATAATAAATTATTCTTTTTTGAGAACACGAACAAGCCATCCTGATGGCTGGCCTATAAACTTAAAAAAGATGAGAGTAAGAAAACTATTATTACCTTAAAAGATGCCAATGGGGATAATAAATATTTGCTAAAAGATCTTAAAAAAATAGTGGAGGTTTACTTTAGCAAAATATATAAACAAGAAATAAAGAGCGAAGTATCGGCTAGGTCGTACCTTAATGGCAAAATAAAGACGGATAAGTTTTCAGAAGATCAAAGGAGGATTCTGAATGAACCAATTACAATATGTGAGGTAGTTGAGGCAATAAAAAGGCAGAAGAAAAATAAGGCTCCAGGTCCGGATGGGTTGCCAGGAGAATTTTATAAGATATTTGAGGGCCAAATATTTATGATTTTTAAAGATCTTATTAAAAATATAGGTTGTACAGGTGTACTCCCTGAATCCTGGAATGAAGCTCTGATAACCCTAATACCTAAAGAAAAAGCAAATTTAGATGATATTGGGAATTACAGACCAATATCTCTATTGAATGCAGATTACAAGATTTATGCCAATATTCTCGCAGAAAGATTTTAAAAAGTTCTAAATCAAATAATATCAAGAGACCAAGTAGGATTTTTACCAAATAGACAACTCAGAGAGAATTTGAGAACGCTTATTAATGTTTTAGAGTATTATGACGTGCATTCTGAGAGATCTGTTGCATTAATGTTTATGGATGCCGAAAAGGCGTTCGACAATTTATCTTGGGAGTTTCTATTCGTAAAACTAAGAGAATACAATCCTGGAGATAGATTCATTACCATGATTGAAGCAATCTATAAAAAGCAATCTGCTAGGCTGAGGGTTAACTCTGACATCACGGATGTAATAAGAATAGAGAAGGGCTCGAGACAGGGATGTCCATTGTCTCCTCTGCTTTTCATATTTGCGCTGGAATCCTTATGCGCCATGGTAAGGGAGAATAAAGATATAAGGGGGACTAAAAGCAAAGGTCAGGAGTACAGATTATGTGCGTACGCAGACGATGTGATGTTTATCCTAGAAGATCCTGAAGAATCATTAGGTAAACTGTTAGAATTAATTAGAGATTATGGTAAGGCCTCTGGTTTAAAAATTAATTTACATAAAACAAAAATTATAACTAAAAACTGCTCTAACCAAACACAGCTAAATATTCAAAAAAAATATGGGATTGCTGTGGTGAAGAAAGTGAAATATTTAGGGGTGATTTGCTCTAATAAATCTAGCTCTTTAGTGGAAGATAATTATGAACCCTTATTGACAAAGATCAGGAAGGATCTAGATTATTGGAAAAAAATTAAACTTATCATGGCTAGGTAGAGTAGCGGCGATCAAAATGATTATTCTACCCAGATTCCTATTTTTGGCTCAAACGATCCCTCTCTTAAAGAGTAATGCTAAATTTTATAAAAGTATTAATGATATAACGAAGAAATTTATTTGGTTTCCAAAGAAACCTAGAATTAAATGGAAACTTTTACAAGATCAGAAAGAAGAGGGAGGATTGGCTTTACCAAACTGGGAGTTATATGGGAAATCTGCCGCATTGGTTTGGGTAAGAGAATGGGTGACACTGGAGAATGATAGAGTTTTGGCATTAGAAGGGCATGATTTATGGGCTGGCACGCCTATATATGGTACAACAAACATAAAACCCACTCGAACTTTAGCAAACACACCTTAAGAGCGGCACTTTTAAGAGTATGGTTAGATATTAGAGATAAAGTATATTTAAAAATCCCCAGGTGGGTCTCTCCATTAGAGGCCTTTGTAAAACCCTCTTTAGTGAATTCAAAAAACAAAGCAAATTATGATAAATTGCTAGATGAAAAGGGAGGCTTAAAGAATATTGATTTGCTAAAAAATGAGATAGATTTGCAACTTTCCTGGTGGGAAAAAAACCAATTACTCTCAAGATATCGACTAGATCAAAAGGCAGGCTTTAGCGAGACCCCATATGAACTAGATAAAATTTGGATGACTAAAAATAAACTTAACAAAATATATAAATTAATTTTGAAGTTAGAAATGTCAGAGGAAAAAATTAAACCTTCAATGATAAAATGGATGCAGGATTTTGGTTACACAATAGAGATAGAACAATGGTCCAAAATATGGAAATCCATAAAATATCTGGGAGCAATTAATTACAAAGAAAACATATACAAATTATTTTACCGTTGGCACTGGTCGCCTGATAGGCTACAAAGATGTTATAAGAATCTCTCTAATAAATGCTGGAGCTGTGGCTTAGGTGTTGGTTCTTACTACCATATGTGGTGGTTATGTAAAGAGGTTAAAAAATACTGGGTAATGGTGAAGAAGATGATCATGGAAATTACAGGTTTGGATATGGCGTTAGTTCCGGAAACTTTTTTGTTAAATATTTTACCAGAAGGTTTGAGGGGTTACGAGAAAAAAATGATAGCTTATATATTAACGGCAGCAAGGATTGCTCGGGCTTCAGGTTGGAAATCACAGTTTTTACCGGGAAAAGAAGAGATAGTAGCTAGACTATTTGAATGGGCAGAGATGAGTAAATTGAGCTTTCTTTTGAATGTGGATGCGAGAGTAGAAAGGGAGCAAACTTGGTCCAAATTCTATGAATGGCTGAGTTAATTCAGGCTTCTGAAAGTATGTATTAATTTATTTTTGTTTCTGTAAATATTACTGTAAAAAAAAAACTGAAATAAAATATTTATGAAAAAAAAAGATGTGCAGGAGAAATATCTGATAAAAATATTTTATAATCACTCAGTATTTTAGAATCAGGAGCCCTTATTCTCATGAATACAAAGTTAAACTAAGAATTCTGGATTCACTATCCTGTATTCACCAGGTTGTGATTAAATCACTAGGCCAACTTCTGACCCATGCAATGTTTGCATGACAGTATGTCCCTGATTCCAATTTACACTTCTTTATGCCATCTGAATGTAGCCTGTGTGCCTACTACAGCTGCACGTGAAAGAAGCAGAGGCCTTGTCACCCAGAACTGACCTAATGAACCAGTCTTCTCCAAGATCTTCTGGATAATTTTCACAAAGTATACCAAAGAGATCCTATTCCTACAAGTTTTTGGAGAGACAATTCTATTGTTCCATGCTAGTCTCTGTATTGTTTCAGTTATGCTGGTACGATTTTACTTGATTTCAATAGCGGTGTGCAACCCCCCCTCCCGTTATTTTTCAGGTTTGGGGGACCTGGCAATTTCCCTTAAATATAACAGTTCCTTAAATAAGATCCAAGAAAAAATTCATTGTCTTGATCATTCATTTCATTTTCCCCATCAAGTCTGATCAAATATAAGCATTAACCAAGACCTAATGCCTAATCCAAACATCAGAAGGATAAATGTTTGTTAAAACTGCAATTACAGTTTCAGAAACTGTACTCTACTGTACAATAATTCTAATTGGTTTGGTATGCACATATACTTATAAAAATAGCCACCTTCCATTAACATTTTACTGAAATTCAGTAGTACATTAATTCCTGTCTGAAATGGTACCCACATTATATTCTAATACCACTTCTTTAATCATATTATAAATTATGAACTTCTTTAATAAAATACTCCTTTAAAATGAAAAAAACCCATCTTACACTAGCATGTCAAACAAATTTAATATAGTAGGCACAACATCTTTTTTTCTAATTTTGGTTAACTTAAAGATGGTAATAATGTTAACAGAGTAAGCTTTACTATATTACTATTTTAAATCTGGTAAGAATCCTTGCATTTCCATATAGCTAAAAATGGGTGTGTGTGCGGGGGGGGGGGGACGTATAAAACTTCTCCACAGATTTTAAATTGGAGTCCACTTAAACATGACAAATAGAGGCTATTACTTAAGAACACAGCATTCCATTTCAATGTAAGTGTACATAATTGCAGCAATTTATGGCTTTGCCTTTCTGCACTTATGTGGGTTTGGGTCTCGTCCTGAACAACTTGTATGCATCTATATCACCAAACAACTTCTGTTATCACTTGTCTTGAATCTCAGACTGAAACGTCTGCAGTATTCATGCTAGTCTTCTTCCTCTCTTTAAAAAATTCTCTCTTATGAGGCATAACAGTTCTTTTATTTCAGATTCCATATCCTTATGCTGCATGTGTATATGTTTAAAAAAGTAAAACATCTCCACAACAGCATGTATGAAATCAATCAGCATGCAGCTTTATCTTACCAAAGGCCTGAGTTCGGGATGAGTCAGAATGTATCCATTGTTTGTGATTGCAAATGCATATCCATGAATACCTAACTGTAAGAAAATATAAGAGAAAAGAACTTGAATTAGCATCGTGTCACCTAAGCAAGAGAGGAGTATGCACAAAAGGATCAATGGGAATTCCACAAGAGCACTGTCATACTTCTGTGTTAATTCCATTCATTTCAACAGGGGTTGTGCAAGAGACTTCATCAACAGACTGTATGTTTTGTCATTTACAGCTTAAACTAGCATTTTGAACTCATTTATTGAGTGAATCTCTACCCCACCTTTCAAATATAAATAATACACAAAGGGGCTTACCTGAACAACTAGGGTTGCCAGGTCCTTGCCCGAGCGGGCAGGGGATGGGGGATGCACTTACCAGGAGAGAAGGAAGAAGAAGCAGGAAATAAATGTATGTGCCTACGTCACTTCCGGGTGATGTAGGCATGTCAGGGGGCGGCGTTCTGGTTTGTGGCCTAAACTCTATGGTAAAATTAGCTTCAAACAATAGAGTTTTACCCAAAAACCAGAGCATTGCCCCCCCCCCCCCCCCAAGGTCACTGATGAGCCTATGTCACTTCTGGGTGACATAGGCACACTAGATTTACTTTCAGTTTCTTGCTTGTTGGGTGGGGGTAATTTTTCTCAGTTTCTGATAGCCCTGAAACAGGAGGAGAAGCTCCAAAATGGGGGATCCCCCATGCCCAATTGGGGAATGGTATCCCTATTGACAACTACACACAGAGGCTGAGTTCAGACTGGCAGTTTGGCCTGATATAGGCACCTTTCTCTAGCAGATTAAGTGGGGCTGTTCACACAGCCACAGCTGCCTCCCACCCCCCTGCCGCACTCACCTCATCCTGTGCCGCTTTGATCCCACATTTTAAAAGTACCTGGTTAAAGCCAGGGCAAGCCGTGGAGGGCACATTGATCCTGTGCCCTGGAAGTGTAGACGTTTGTAAAGCCTTGATAAAGCAGCAGTGGTAACGTGAACCCACTGATCCAGCAGGGATGTGCATAACCGCCCATGTGGGCTGTGCACTTGAGCACACAACCACTCATGGGGACACTTCCAGCTCATGGAGTTAAAGCTCCCAGCCATGGGATCCTGCCCCAATTGCTGCTGCACCTATGTGCCCATGTGCTCATGCACAGGTTGTTGAAATGGACAAAAGCCGCATGCAACCGTGGCACTGGCACCAGGGGCTGCCCCACAGTGTGAACGCTCCATTCCGCCTCCTCCCTGGTATGGTCGCACATCAGTCCATGCAGTGTGTTATGTATCATGATTGCGGTCACCAAGGATTCTCATAACAGTGACCGCCACGTGGTCATTTGCACATGGCCAGAATCTACCTGAGCTTCGGCCAGGTAGAACAATAGCTGGTCGGATCCTAAACGACCACAAATCATGAGCCTAGGTTTCCCCCAGGGGACCTATGAACTGCAACCACTGACTTAAGGTCCTATCAGGACATTTGGGCGAGGTCAGGGGATTATCTCTGGCCAGCATAAAAGAGGGCGCTGAGCCCAGGGTTTCTCATGTTCCATCTTGACCTACAATAAACTACAATGCTGATTTCACTATTACCGGCCTCCCAACTCCAGTACTTTTCAGTGGTGACGAGGATGGGATCCTGATGAGCAACTCATCAGCCAAACCGGGCAGCCCCACATCGAGCATCGATCCGCCAGCCCCAGGCACCGCCATGCTCCAGCGCTCCAAGGCACTGCCACAAGCCCCTGAGGACATCGCTCACCGCGTCATTCAGGCACCGGTAAATATGGCTGATGCTCCGGGACCAATATCCCCATTCGATCCTTCTTGTCCAGAGACCTGGGTGACATGGATCAAGCAGCTGGGCTGCGCCTTCATCATCCAGGGCATAACTGATGCGGACATGAAGCAGGCCTGGCTCTTGAGCTCTTGCGGGGTGGACATGATGTGAGTCACCCAGAGCCTACTCGCACCACAAGACCCCTTCAAGGTGCCCTATGACATCCTCACCAAGGCCCTCAGGGACTACTTCACCCCCAAACCCTCTAAAATGGCCCTACGCCTGGACTTTATCCAGCGCCAACAGCAGCCGGGAGAATTTGCTGCCACCTTCTGGCCGAGCTCCGCCGTATGGCTGTGGGCTGCGAGTCCTGCCATGTGGATGACCACGTGGAGACAGGGTTCATGGGGGGGTGAGAGAAGCCAAACTATGGCGCCGGCTAATAGCGCTTCCTGAGCCTACCCTCGAGAAGATGCTCCAGATAGCCGTGGCTTTCAAGGCAATGCTAAAGGACAAACCGGCCACCAAAGTCCATAGCACCAAAGCCTCCAGGTCCGATTCATCCAAGGACGAGAGTGTCTGCTGGCTCCAGCAGCACTTGCAGAAGGGTGAGTCCAGCTCCTCCTGGGCCTGCTCCTGGCACCCAGCATCCACTGCCGTTCCCCCTTCTTACTCCAAATACAGGCCACCCCCTATGTGCGCCAGCTGCGGGGAACCCCATGAGCGATGTTCCTGCCACTTCCGGGATGCTGTCTGCCGATCCTGCAGGAAAATGGGGCACATCGCTAAGGCCTATTGCACCCAGACCAGCCGCTGCTCTCCTGCCGCAAACTCCGAGACAGTGGACAGCCTCACAATGGAGTGAGCAACAGTAGTACAGGTACTGAGCTTACCTCAGCGCCTTCCCAGAAAGATTGCAGTGGATCTACGGATCGTGGGTACCCCCTGTTCAATGGAGCTGGACACTGGGTCCACATACTCCACATAGTTTCCATGGCAACTTTTAAAAGGCTCTGCCCATGGTGGGGACCCCAACTATGCAAGCTGATGGGTCTGGTTCTCCGGGACTTTCAAAAGAACCCAGTTGCAATTAAGGGGCTGGCAAAGGTCAGAGTTCAGTACCATGAATTCAATGGCCTCCTTGACTGCCTAGTTGTAGAGCAAGACCTCTTCAGCCTCCTGGGGATTTCGTGGTTAAAACCCCTGGGGGTGGTTATCTCAGAGGTGTACTGCATGGGCTCCGCGGACTACGAGTTGGTCTGCGCAGAGTTCCTGGCCATTTTTGATGGCATACTGGGCTCCTACCGGGAGCTCCCTGTCTCACTGGATCTAGATCCCACTGTTCGCCTCATCCGCATGGTGGCCTGGTGACCACCCCTTGCCATGCAGCCAAAGGTTGAGGCTGAACTGGACAAGCTCGTGGCTCAAGGAGTGCTCAAGCTGGTCTCCCACGCAAGGTGGGAGACCCCAATAGTCACGCCCTTGAAAGCAAACGGGGAGGTCCGCATTTACGCGGATTGCAAATGTACTTTGAACTTGGCTCTGCAAGACCACACGTACCCGGTGCCTGTGGTCAGCCACATCTTGGCCTCCCTGACAGGGGCCAAGGTGTTCGGGAGGCTGGACCTGGCACAGGCCTACCAGCAGCTTCCCATGGACAATGCCACAGCAGAGGCGCAAACAATCGCAACACACACAGGAGCATTCAAGGTGAAGCGGCTCCAGTTCAGGGTCAGCGTTGCCCCCAGGTTGTTCCAACAATTAATGGACACTGTTTTAAAAAGCATTCCAAGAGTGAAGCCATTCTTTGATGACGTCTTGATCGCAGCCCTGGACGTCACCACATTCAAAACCCGGCTGCGGACCGTCCTCCAGCAATTCCAGGATGCCGGCCTGAAGGTGCACAAGGACAAATGCACTTTGGGCGTCCCATCTGTGACATTCCTGGGCTTTGACGCCCAGGGCATTCACCCAACCCTGGAAAAGGTGGCGGCCATCACAGAGGCCCCACAACCTACATTAAAGGCAGAGCTCCAGGCATTTTTGGGCCTCCTGAAGTTTTACCATGCTTTCCTTCCCCACAAGGTGGCAGTAGTGGAGCCTCTCCACTGATTGCTGGACAAGGGGGCCAAATGGGCTAGGGGTTCACAACACGCAGCAGCGTTCAAAGCGGTGAAAGACTTGTTAGTTTCAAATGCTGTCCTGGCACATTTCGATGAGTCCTTGCTGGTAATCCTGGTTTGCAACGCATCTCCATACAGGATGGGGGCAGTCCTGGGCCATCAGCTTTCCAACTGGTGGGAGGTGCCAGTGGCTTACTACTCAGAACATTGTCATCGGCAGAGCGAAACTACACCCAGATAGACAAAGAAGCCCTGGCAATCGTTGTGAGGATAAAAAAATTTCACAACTACCTTTACGGTAGGGCTTTTACCATGGTCACGGACCACATGCCACTCCTGGGCTTCCTCGCTCCCCACCACCAGACCCCTCACATGCTGTCCCCGCGGGTCCTGCAGTGGTCAATTTTCCTTTCAGGGTACCAGTATGCTCTGGTGCACTGCCTTGGAAAGGCCATGGACCATGCTGATGCCCTTAGCCACCTCCCGCTGCCTTCCTGTGACCTGGACCCGGCTCCCGCATTCCATGTTGTGTTTATCGAGGACCTTCCGGACTGGCCTGTCCAGGTATCAGATGTGTCCTGCCGCACAGCCCATGACTGAGTCCTCTCCCGGGTCTCGGACTGGGAGGGAGGGGGTGGCCCAACCATCTGGGCCCTGATTTCACTGCCTACACGGCAAGGCGGCATAAACTGTCTACCCACAAGAGGTGCCTGTTATGGGGTATGAGGGTAGTTATCCCCAGGCCACTCCGCTCCAAGGTCCTGGCTGCCCTCCATGAGTCCCATCCCAGAATTATCCAGATGAAAGCCCTGGCTCGCAGTTATACCTGGCCCACAGTTATAGCCAAAGATTGAGGACCAGGTCACCAGTGCAGCAAATGCTAAGAGTCATGCCCCGATCCTCCTCATGCCCCTGTCTGGCCCTGGGAGTCGACCAACAAGCCCTGGTCTTGACTACAATTGGACTTCGCAGGGCCAGTCCAGGGCCAGTTGTTTTTTATTGTTGTAGACAGCTCTTAAGCGGATGGATCAAGGGGACTGGGAGCTCCAGCTGATAAAGTTCCTATTCAGCCAGTGGAACACCCCACACACTGGGATGGGACTCCGACCTGCAGACCTGCTGATGGGTTGGCGCCTTGTCTCCCTGCTGGACCAACTCCACCCCGACTGTGCCATTAGCAGCAACATCAAGCATGAGTCCCTGCCAGCGCCACAAGGGTTCTTCCCTGAGGACCCAGTCTACATCCAGAGCTACGCCAGAGGCCTGACATCGGTCCCCTCAAGGATCATCTGCTCGACTGGCCCACTCTCATACGACGTCTTCACAGAGGACGGGGCAGTGTAGCGGCACCACATAGACCAGCTACGGCGGCATCTTCCAAGCCATGCACCAAATGTCCCTGAGACTCCAGCTCCTGCTGAACTGGACCTGACCCCACTCCCAGAATCCGACCCTGATGCGGAACCAGCTGAGCCCCTGCCTCCAGACAGTTCCAGTGAGTCGATGCCACCAGAGCTGCTGCTGGACATGCCCGCAAGCAGCCCTGGTCAGCCGCCGGTGACCCCACTCACCCAGCCGAGCAGCGCCCCACAGCCAGCAACTCCCTGACACTTGGAACGCGAGCCAGGCTACTTAAAAGACTATGTCTGCAGGGGGGAACTGGACTATGGGGGGAGGGGTGTTATGTATCATGATCACAGTCACCAGGGACTCTTGTAATGGCGACCACCACGTGGTCATTCACACATGGTCAGAATCTACCTGAGCTTCGGCTAGGTAGAACAATAGCTGGTCGGATCCTAAATTACCACAAATCATGAGCCTAGGTTTCCCCCCGGGGACCTATGAACTGCAACCACTGACTTAAGGTCCTAGCAGGACATTTAGGCAAGGTCGGGGAATTATCTCCGGCCAGCATAAAAGAGGGTGCTGAGCCCAGGGTTTCTCATGTTCCATCTTGACCCACAGTAAACTACAATGCTGATTTCACTATTACCAGCCTCCTGACTCCAGTACTTTTCACAGTGTGACCAGAAAGCCCCACAACAACTCAGCCTGGGTCTTTTTGCCCCGCTTCCCTTGCACTTCATTCTGCCAGTCTGTCCTCAGCCAGAGAGAGCACAGTACTGTGATTAGATTGGATTAAAAAAAAATTGGTAGCATGACCAGAATTTAAAGACACACAGACATGCATGAACAGAGACAGTCAAGATGTATCTGACATTTTAGAAAGGCAGTACCTAAGGTCGTGCATAAGTCAAAAATCCTGTGGAAACCCAAAATCCAGCTTTGCAAGACCCCAAGACCCCAAGCAGTGAGACTGACTGCTGTCCTAAAACAGTCACATTTTGATGAACCGTGTCACAGAAGTAGACCATTAATTTACTTCAAAGATAGTTAGAGAGGGGATGTAATCTTCCCTCTGAAAGCTTATAAAATGCATGGGAAAACAAATGTTCTATCTTCAGGCTACTACATTTCCACATTACATGGATCTAATTCTACACACACAAAGGGAAGAGATTTCTTATAGAGAGGCTCATGCAATTTCCAGTTTGAAATAATCTGAGAGCAATGCAGTGTTGCATTAGGCCTACAAGTATACGTATAATCAAATTTAGCACTGTACCGATTTCAATAACAATCCTCCCCCTTTTGACAATGCTCCACTTACACAGCTGACTGCACTCATTGATTGCAACAAATGTACCTCCAAATCACTGATGTGTAGTCATTAAAATATTCCTTTGCGAAAACCTGCTGCTGATAGCTTTGGCAGATGTTCTGCACAACACAGTTTTACCACAGGGAAGACAGACTAAATACAGAAAATAGTTTAAAACTCATTGTTTTTGCAGAGGATTATCAGTTGGGTTTGCCACAACTCATTTCTAGCATTTTGTGCTTTTCCCCATAAGCAATTGTGACTGTTCACAAGGATTTCTCTAGCCTAAATGTCATAATGCAATTAAATTAAAGAGTACCCTGTCAAGATAAGTCCCATTTTATACTGATGATGCCATTGCATACAACACCATGGAAACTGTATCTGTAAACTTAATGATGGCACAAAGTGATTGCTTGCTGTTATATTCTTCTCACCTGCTCCTGTTTCCCAGAAAGTTCACTTCTAACGTAATGGAGAACATAATTAGGTACATCATGGTGTGAAGAGCATGGTCATGTCTAAAGACAAGAAACAGCCTTGCCAGTCTAGAATGCTACATTCTAATGTTCATCCCCAGAATGCATTTTTTACTCATGCTACCAGATTACCCCCCAAGATACGTTTTTGACACATTTCTACCCTGTGTTTTTCCTTTAACAAAGGACTCTAGAAAACTTTCAAGAGTAATAACAAAATCAACATGATTTTCACACACACAAGAAGAATGAAGCCAGTATTTACATTTTCAGTTCTCCTCAAAGGTTCGAACAATTCAGTTTTGCAACCCTTTATGAAAGCCAGAGGGACAGGTACCTTCTTAACTACCTCCAGAATTCTTTTTTCAAAGTGTGAAGGAATCTACAGGGAGAATCCTAAATGGGAACTTTGCCCAAAGTTCTAATAAATTTACAGGAAGGAATAGCTAAAAGACCTTGGTGTGAAGAATGGAACTAGCACATTGGTTTGTAATGGGAGAAAAAAAATCTTCAGGCATGAGGGTACCAGATGGGCTTTAAAATCAGAACCAACACCTTGAATTAGACCAAGAAATGAATAGTGGATCTAGTCATAACAAATGTAGAAAATGACTAATGGGCTGCCACCAAAGTTAACCAATGGGCTGCCACCAAAGCACCATCCTTATCAAAAACAATCTCAGTCTTCTCTGGATTACACTTCACAATATAAACTCCCAGTTACCTGACTACAATTTTAATGTACTGGTTCAGTACAGAAACATGAGTTTCTGGAGGCTTTTTCAAAGAGATGCATAGCTGGGTGTCATCAGCATATTTATAACAACCCACTCCAAAGCCTTTTTTGCTCTCAGTTAAGGGTCTTATGTACGTATCAGACAACATGGGTGATAATATAAAGAGCACTGGAGTTCCATGGGGCAAATCCAAAGATTTAGAGTTTTCCGCAAGAAGCTTTTACACTCAGCCCAACTGATAGAGCCTAAACCAGCTGAGTATTAATTTGGAGCTGATGGGAGAGATTTTATCTGTGAAGACTCACACAAAAATGTCACCAGTAATAGCCAAATTATTATTAATTTGGAACTCAAACTCTGGAATGGTTAAATGCCAAATTATCCTAAATAATTGTGCTTGATGTCATTTATACCAAAGTAAAATGGGATTTGAACCTCAGTCTGCCAGATGCTAGTCCAACACTCTGCCCATTACACCATCCTGGATGTACCTTATACTGATTAAAGAGTAATCCTGAACAGATCTACTCAGAAGTAACCTACCCTTTACTCAATGGGTCTTCTTGGAAAGTATTCTTAGGCCTGCTGCAGCCTTAAAATACTATGTAAGAACTAACCATTTCTGCCAAATCGCTGGGGTTTTTTTAAGGCTCAGTTTGAACCTAATAGAAGTTTTGCTTGATCTCATCATTCTTCATTCCTGATAGGCTTAAAATTCATCATCCTACAAAATTGTTTCATCTCAAAGAACAATTTGAATCTCACTCAGAAACCTGGATAATAAATTAAACTGTCCAACCAAAATCTCAACAGTAATAAATGCCACTGGATCTTGCAGCACAAAGTATACTATCTATAGTAAACATGGCATCATAATCTTTTAAAAACTGAATTTATTTTGGAATCCGAAATAATCTTCCATAACAGCAAAATAGAATGGAGGGGATACTGCATTGTCTTCTTGTAGTAGAAAATGTGTTCCATGTTTTGAGCATGAGAAAGCTTTACAATCAGCAGAATGCATTAGTTGCCAAGCAACTAATACGCTGTTCAACACTGTATTGAAATGGATATAACGGTGAGAATTGAAGGCAAAGCTTGAAGAAGAAGAAGAAGATATTGGATTTATACCCCGCCCTTTAATCACTTGGAGTCTCAGAGTGGCTTACAAACTCCTTTCCCTTCCCCTCCCCACAACAGACACCCTGTGAGGTAGGTGGGGCTGAGAGAGCTCTTTCCCAAGCTGTCCTTGAGGGAACAGCTGGTACAGAGCTATGGCTTGCCCAAGGTCATCCAGCCAGGTGCAAGTGGAGGAGTGGGGAATCAAACCTGGTTCTCCCAGATTAGAGTCCGCACACTTAATCACTACCAGGGGTCATTTCGTAGAAAAAGAGGTGCAGGAGCTCATTAGCATAACTCATTTGCATAACCTATTTGCATATGCCACACCCCCTAACATACCGGAAGTGTGTCAGAAAGCAACACCCACCCCTCAGGCTCCACTCCACAGGTGAGTGAAACTGACCTGCTCTTCCTCCATTCCCTTCCCCATCCAATACTTTGTGCAATAAAAATAAGTGTAAAGAACACACCCTCATTCTCTTCCTGCTCCCTTGAGACCACCAGGTTTCAAGTAGACTTGAGATACCCAGGACATGTGCACCACCCATCCCTTCCCCTTCCCCTTCCCACAACAAGACACCCTGCGAGATAGGTGGGGCTGAGAGAGGTCTTTTGAGAACTGCTCACGAGAGAACAGCTCTGAGAGAACTTGTGACTGGCCCAAGCTCTGAGAGAACTTGTGACTGGCCCAAGGTCACACCAGCAGCTGCATGTGGAGGAGTGGGGAATCAAACCTGGTTCTCCCAGATTAGAGTCCAACTCCTGACCACTACACGAAACTGATAAGGTGGAAGCTGCTGAAGGGTTGGTGAAATTTCTCCAGTACTTATGTGCCATGTGCCCAGATAAAAAATGGTATACTTAGAAAATTTATATGCCACCTTGAGCAAGTCTCTGGAAAAGCAGCACACAGTCATAAAAGGAACAATGATAAAATTATCAATATTAAAACAAAACATTAAAAACAATAAAGACCCTAGCTGGGCTTTCCCTGGAGCGCTGCGCCTCTGCACTGCTCAGGGAAGCCGAGGAGGGGGTGGGGCTTGGTCATGTGCCCGCCCCCTGGGCTCCTCACTCCCGGAGCTGTGGTCCTGTGCGCTCCCGCTCCAACGGACCCCTGACCACTACACCAAACTGGGTTGGGAAATATCTAGAGATTTTGGAGGTGCAGCCAGAGAAGGGCAGGATTTGGGAAGGGGAGAGACTTCAGTGGGGCATAACACCTTCCAAAATGGCCATTTTTTAGGCTCATTTAAAAGCACAAGGAAGCTCCCCAGTCCATAGACTCTCCCTACTGCAGCCATTTACCACATCCTGCAGAATTCCCAAGGGTCCCCTGATCCATTAAAGGTGGGATTTCGGGGGATGCAGGAATATTGCTATAGTCTGTGATTCCACAATATGACCCAGATATCTTTTTCAAGATTTTGTTTCACATTCTGTAAACAAGGCTCATGACATTATCTTGTTGGACAATACATAGTTTGCATGATATAAATGTATTTTAATTCTCCTTAAATATAGTGAACTAGTAATCAAATGTTATTTACCTTGTATTTTGGGATAGTCTTTAATAGTTCTTTCACAGGAACATCTGTGCCAACAACTCCCAGAAGAATGCCTTTCGATCTCTATTTTAAAAGATTTTTTTTTTTAAAAAAAATGCAGATTAGTTTGGAAAACATTCACAGTTAGAGCAGTGCATTCAATAAATAATTATTTTCCACATTTATTAAAATTGCACTGAAGAGTGCCGATAACTAGATAATTCTTCCTACTATTGGAAAAGCTATTATTGGTGACTGGAGCTAATTTGGCTGATTAAGCATACATGTAAAATCGTCATCTTTTCCTTACCCAGGAAACAAAATCAGAAATGGTGTGCAAAGTGTCAGTTGATAAAGACACTTTCAATTAAACACTGTGACTTGGGAAACCATACCAGGCAAAATGTCTCAAAAGGATGACATCTTTTCCCCCAAGTCTCCTGCTAGATGGTGCCTAGGAGAGGCAAGAAGACAAGTAACGGGGATGTGAATGTAAATGAAATGTAAATATTTTGTGAAGGATTATTTTTTTTTCAAAAAACAGATCCAGCACATACCAGTACAGAAATATTTTTGCTGGATCTATATACAAGCTTTAGTCTTTGGGGTGGGGGTGGGGGGAGATACAGAAATTTATTCCAATCCAACGAAGCACACAGAACTCCAACGAAGCACACAGGGTGTACTAGATTTCTAGTGCATGGAGACATAGTACCATGATGTGTACACCAGGGGTCACCAACATGATGCCTATGGGCACCATGGTGCTTGCCAACCTATTAGCTCAGGGGTGGCCAAACTGTGGCTCAGGAGCCGCATGTGGCTCTTTCACACATATTATGTGGCTCCTGGCAGGGCGGCTGGGGAAGCTAAATATCATTAGCAAACAAATATCACTGGACAAATAAATATTGTCAATATCTGCTTTTATGCCTTTTCTCATTATTTTTGACAGTCTCATTTAATATTAATAAAAAGCAAATGTACATATTTTTCAATAAAAACATGTAATATTTGTTCATGTCTTGTGGCTCTCAAACATCTGAGGTTTATTCTATGTGGCTCTTACGTTAAGCAAGTTTGGCCACCCCTGCATTAGCTGGTACCCACCAAGTGTTTTTAGTAAGTAGACAGGCCCAGATGTGGCTTTTGTCCAGCAAGGTCTCTGACTGGCTTCTGAAGATGTGATTGGCAGTGCAGATTTTTACAAATGCTGCTTTGGCAGCAGCTGCCACTACAGCTCAAGAGTCTTCACTGTGTGGCTGAAGGTAAGCTCTGTGTATTGAAGAAAATATTTGAAAACAGTCTGTACATTTTAAAAGCCACCCTGTTAAGCAGATCTTCTGCCTGAAATGTTGAAGAATTACTATTAAAATTATGCATAACCTAACTTCTTGACATTTTGTGTTTGGCCCCACCTCCTGCAGCAGCCATTTTGTGGATGTAGTATGTTTCAGAATTCCAAAAATGTCCACAGGCTCAAAAAGGTTGAGGACCCCTGGTGTACATGGTTTCCTGTATGGAATTGCTGTGGAAATACCCCTTGGAACCCCACTGGCTTTAACTACCTGTGCTTGCATAGCAGCCTTGTGTGCCATTCCAGGTAAAATTTACAGTCATTAAATCCCATTGATGTCAACAGCTTTCAGGCATATACACACCTGTTTACCTGAAATACATGCTATTTAAAAATGTAAAAATCTTGGATGTAAAGTATGAAAAACATAGCAATCTTGAATGCAGAGTATGAAAAGGGAAGTTTGAATGTAAAGAAAGTTTGAATGTAAAGTACCTTTGCCTTTTTATTCCAGCTGAATGCTCATTTTTCAGCCGTTTGTATTTAAATGGGTAAGCTATTTATTTTATCCTACTAGCAAATGCAAATGTCCATGGGAAATGCAGGAGGGAAACCTTAACTGTCAAGCAAGACATAATTTCATTAAAATACATATGTGCTGCTTCTAAAACTTCCATTTTGTAGCACATGGATGGCATACAACGTGCATACTTACAGTCTCATTTTGCTTACTAAATACTGGCATGGCAACAGTGGTCATCAAAACCAATCCCTGATCGTCAGCAAGCTATGTTTAAAAAATAAGAATAAATGTTAATACAGAGAAACTTGAGAGCATTATCAGATCAAAATTAAGAAAGCATCCAATTAAATTCTCTTCTGATTAATGGACATGATGCCATTCAGGACCTCATAACAGCTTATACTGTATTACCATGAAGTGTACCTCAGGGGGTAACTCCTAAACATAGCCTGTGCCTACAGACAATTTACAGTAAGAGAAATGTATCCTTGAGGTATTTTTTGAGATATTTTTGCTCATCTGTTGGATATACCTGGAAAACTTTGGTATTCATACAAACCTATCAATTTTCTGGACATTTTTGGTTTCTAATGGTATGATATTAGTACAGTCCATAACTTTTCATTTCATACACTGAGGCAATATTTATTGATCTTAAAGCTAGCCCATACATTACACTAAGAATGTAAGAACATAAGAGAAGCTAGTGTTGGATCAGGCCAGTGGCCCATCCAGTCCAACACTCTGTCACACAGTGGCCAAAAACACCAGGTGCCCTCAGGAGGTCCAGCAGAGGGGTCAGGACGCTAGAAGCCCTCCCACTGTTGCCCCCCCCCCCCCCCCAAGCACCAAGAATACAGAGCATCGCTTGCCCCAGACTGAGAGTTCCTATCTATACTTTGTGGCTAATAGCCACTGATGGAATTCTGCTCCATATGTTTATCTAATTCCCTCTTGAAGCCGTCCATGCTTGTAGCCGCCACCACCTCCTGTGGCAGTGAATTCCACATATTAATCACTCTTTGGGTGAAGAAGTACTTCCTTTTATCTGTTCTAACCCGACTGCTCAGCAATTTCATGGAGTGCCCACGAGTTCTTGTATTGTGAGAAAGGGAGAAAAGAACTTCTTTCTCTACCTGCTCTATCCCATGTATAATCTTATAAACTTCGATCATGTCACCCCTCAGCCATCGTTTCTCCAAGCTAAAGAGCCCCAAGCGCCTCAACCTTTCTTCCTAGGGAAAGTGTTCCAACCCTTTTATCATTCTAGTTGCCCTTTTCTGCACTTTTTCCAATGCTATAATATCTTTTTTGAGTTGTGGCGACCAGAACTGTACACAGTACTCCAAATGAGGTCACACCATCGATTTATACAGGGGCATTATGATACTGGCTGATTTATTTTCAATTCCCTTCCTAATAACCCCCAGCATAGCGTTGGCCTTTTTCATTGCAGTCGCACACTGTCTCGACATTTTCATTGAGTTACCTACTATGACTCCAAGATCTCTCTCTTGGTCAGTCTCCGCCAGTTTGGACCCCATCAGCATGTATTTATAGTTAGGATTTTTGGCTCCAATGTGCATCACTTTGCACTTGGCCACATTAAACCCCATTTGCCACGTTGATGCCCATTCGCCCATCCTTGACAGATTCCTTTGGAGAGCCTCACAATTCTCCTGGTTCTCACCACCACAAACAACTTCGTGTCATCTGCAAATTTAGCCACTTCACTGCTAATTTTATAGTATAACTAGTATAATTTTTAAAAGCTGCATTAATGCCAGCAACATACTGTGTGAAAAGAATGCTTTCCATAACCTTCAGTGTCCTCTGCAACTTAATTACAGATCATGGAAGATGATGAAACTGACCTCTGAGAACTCCTAGCTCACACTCTGCATTGATCATGCAAACACAAATGTCAGGCAGATTCCTGGGGAGTGAAAACATATCTCTTTGTATTGTCTGAACCATCCTTCCAACTCCCACACTACTTTCACACTGCCAGATTCAGTTCCATGTCCACACAGCAGTTGGGCAAATTCAAGCAGTGTTGCCATTAAACAAGTGGCAACACATACTGAGATTGTGACCAGGACACAGAATTACAGAGAAACCTCATTGAAGATGTGTACTGCACCAAATACAGAACCAATTTAGGTTACTGTGGAATTGTTTCTAAAAGAATGTAAGTTGGCACATTTGTATGATGACCCATTTATGTCTCAGCTCAGTGCCGGCTTTGTGTTTGCCAGTCAGTGGGAGTTGTGCCCTCACTAGTTAATACATTCTTATAGAACACCAACTCATACAAGAAAAAATGTTTTATTACTCAATATACTGACAATTTACAAGTGCCACATACAATACACTTATCGTTAGCTATAGTAATATATCAAATATTAAGGCATATAGGGGGAATAAAAGTGCATTTAGGAATTTTTATTCTCTTGAAATTTTCCTCTCCACATGATCTTATACGTGTCATGTTTTCTTTAGGTCATTCATTCCCTTGGGCTCTTTTCTTATTTTCCCCCAACAGGTATCCCTGGCTAAGTATAACATGTAAAACAGCATTCAAATTAGGACTGAGAGGCCCCAGCTGAAGCGGTGGCTGTTCCTTCTAAGTACAGCAGCAGCATCTGAAGGAATACAACAATGGAGACGGCAGAACAAAGTATGAGTCCAGTGGCACCTGTAAGACAAAATTTTATTCAAGGTATAACCTTTTGTGTGCATGCACTGGACTCGAACTTTGTTCGGCTGCTTGAGACCAACATGGCTACCCACCTGAATCTATCAACAATGGAACCATTGTTTGTTTAGAGTCCAGTCATACTCTTTGAGGTATGAACTTTTGTGTGCAAAGCACACTTATTCACATGAAAGCTCATACCTTGAATAAACCTTTGTTGGTCTTAAAGGTGCCCCTGTACTCTAAATTCATTCTACTGCTTCAGACCAACATGGCTGACCACCTGGATCTATCAGCAATGGAACCAGTGTAAATATGTGTGCAACTCTGACAGATCCTGGATATTTATATGTGCTAATGGGTGAGTGTATTTGACTACCCAGTGTCCTGCATACCTCTTGTTTGTGTAGGAAAACTTGTCTTATACTTTGAGACTGCCCACAAACTACTGTTCAGTTCATCCCCTGCCAGTAAGAGTATGAGACATGTCACATTAAACACAGAAAGCCAACATTCTGTGAAAAAACATTGTGAACTGGCAAGATAAAATATTTTGTTGTTGTTCTTACAGATAAGAACTAAGGGGAGTTCTGAGCACAGAGCTTATCTATATACAATTAGCTAAATACATGGATTGGGGCTGCATGGAGGCCAAACAGATCTTTTAGCAAACTTGGGGCACTCCCCAGGTTTTCAGAAAAATCTGACTTAAAAAAAACAACAGTGGGGGGTTTAAATTTTTCCCCAAATAAAAAAACAATTCTCTGCACAAGCACAGAGAACACACCCACCTCAAGGAGCACTGCAGGTAGGGAGCTACACCAGGCCCAGCATCCACAGCACAGCAGGCCAGTGGCAGAGGCACAGCAGGCTGTGAGGTACGTTGTGCCCGGCAGTGGCAGCCCAGGAGCCATGCTGCCCCTAGCAGCATGGTAACCTAGGAGCTGTGCTGGGCCCAGCATTGTTGCTGCAGCCTAGCAGCTGCACTAGACTTGGCGATGGAGGCTTAGCAGCCCAGGAGCTGCACTGCACCCAGCAGTGGAGGTGCAGCAGCACAGGAGCAGCGCTGCACCTGGTGTGGTGGTGCGCTGGCCCAGGAACTGCACTGGACCTGACAGCGACACAACAGCTCAGGAGCTGTGCTGGGCCCAGTGTTGGCAGCACAAATCCTGAGAGCTGAGCAGCACAGTATGACAACTAAGAAAGCCACAGCAGATGGGGGAGATGTGATTCCACTTCCTGTGACTTCCAGTGCCTCCGCCCACCAAACCAGTAGCCTATCATCCACCTGCTGGAAGGTGGGTGGGGAGAGCGGCAAAGGTGGGGGTGAATGGGACCAGTGTGGGGGTAGTGGAGTGCCAAGGGTAGGGAATGGGATAGACATGGAGAGCTGCAAAGGTGGGAGTCAGTGGAGTGCAAAGGGTGGGCTATAGATAGGGAGATCTGCAAGGGTCAGGGTGAGTGGAGTACCAAAAGTGGTGAGGAGTAGGTGAGGAGACCTGCAAAGGTGAATGAAGTGCCACAAGTGGGTGGGTAGTAGGTGGGGAAAGCAGCAAAGGTTGGGTAGACGTGGAGAAAAGACTGAAATATTATTTACTAAATTAAGGAAGAAACCAGGCTTCAGTCAGGTACTTCTCAGGCTTGGCACAAGATGAAAAACTTAAAGGAATGACATGTGTTCTAAGAGCAGTCATTTTCCAGAAAACTGATGAAGATGTTATCATTGTATCTCAGGTAGAGCAAAGGGGAGGGGTTAACGTCTACCTACTGTGTCCCCCAGTGTACTTGATATTTCATCAGTTCAGGTCTGGTGGGCGGAGAGGTGGTGTTGTAGTAATCTGTAAGGACTCTATCCTTTTAGCATGGTGCACCATTCAGGAGACTTGCAGTTTTGAGGCCATGTACCTAATGTTGGGAATGAGAGACCGGATTGGGATTCTCTTGGTGAACTGCCAACCCCACTGATTAACAATCTCTCTGTCTTAGCTGACAAAGATGGTCTTGGGGTTGGTATTGAGGCTGGTTTCCTGGGGGATTTCAACATTCAGGCCAAAGCTTTCTTGTCAGGAGCACCTCAAAATTTCATGGCCTCTATGACAACCATGGGCCTGTTGCATGTAATAACTGGTCCTACACACTTTGCATCTTGATCTGGTATTTTGTTCTGGGAAACATGAATGTGATCTGAAGGTGAAGGAATTAATTATGGTTCCTTTGTAATGGACAGATCACTATTTGCTTGGGCTTAGATTTATAGGAATACCAAGACTCTGCAGGGGTGAGGGATCTAGTAAATGGTATGCCCGAGGAATGAATGGATCTGAATGGCTTTTTTGACAGGTCTAGGGGATTTTCCTGTTGCTATGACTTGTGCTTTTGTTGATGCTCTAGCTGACGTCTGGGATGATGAAATAACCCAGGCAGTTGACACAATTGCCCTCAGGTGCCCCCTCTCAAATGTTAGGGCCCAGGTGGCCCCTGAGTTCACTGTGGTTGTATGCAATGAAAAGACAAGGGAGATGACTAGAGTGACTGTGGAGGAAGACAAATCTGATAAAACATGGGTGAAAGCTCATTTTAAAGTGTTTACTTTCTCACCACCTTTGCATCTGCACAGTGTAAGCCAGAACTTCTGAAGGTGGTCAGAGACCTATTAGGATCTGGCCTGCAGGGGGAGGTAGATTGTTTAGAAGCATGTTGTAGGGTTGCCAGGTCCTACCATTGCTGCAGCGGGGGAGTCCCAACTCCTCTCTGGGACTTCTTCAGCGTGCGTGCTTTCGTGATGACATCAAATGGAAGTGACCACTGTCATTTGAGGGAAAACCATAGTTTCCCCTCGAATGATGGAGCATCCCCCCCGCAACATGCCTGGCATGATGATGTCACCTCTGGGTGACATCAGCATGCTGGGCACGTCACTGCGATCCTGGCACTTTGGACGTGGGGTCCCCTTGGTGGCTGGATCCGAGCCAATGGGTAAGGGGCCCATTGAGTGGGCAAACCCCCATGCCCTCGGGGGACCTGGCAGCCCTAGTATGCTGTGATCATTTTGCTCAACACTTTACAGATAAAATCTTTCATATCTATTTCAGCTTGGTCTCTACATTAGCAGTGACAGGGTCAGATGATGCCAAGATGGCAGCTTGGAGTACTTTTGTTTCATTTGGCATTCCCTCAATGATCTCTCCCTTCTGCCCAATGTTTTAATCATTGTTTTTGTTTTTGTATGTACATTTTAGCCCTGTTTTTAATGCTTTATGATGTGTTTTTGTTAGTTTCAGTGAGTTCTAAGATGAGATTTTATTAGGTACATTTTTAAGTTGTTAGCCACTTTGGTGGCCCTTATAGTGGCAGAAAGGTGAGGTATAAATTTTGTAAATACATAAAATAAAATATTTGAGAAAGCAGCTGATGAATTGTTATTCTAACCTATCAATGAGCATGTTGGCATATTATGGAATCAAAAGGTGCAATGTTGAGAAATCATTGAAAGAATATCAGTAATCAAGATACTCTGATGCTGTTCTCAAAGTTGCCATGCTTCAGTATGGAAAGGAAATATCAGGGTGAAATTTCTAATTTCTAATTATCAGCAAATTTATTTCTGTTCTACTGACAGTTCATTGGCACCACAAGTTTCTTTCTCATCACAGCAGCTAATACTACCTTTACAACTATGCTATGCCTATTCATCAGTGAGTACCCTTGTGAATGGATCACACTGTTTTACTTTTATACATATCTGGACTCTACATATACACTTCTTGGTCTTTTAACCCACTGTTGACAGTTCCCCCACAACCACTAATGTATCTGGGAGGTGAGGATAACAATTCATCCATCTGACAAAATAGTTCATAATCAATGAAAGCAAAGCTACAATAAACCAATTAGTTATATTGTCATAAGACTGTTTGTTTTTTTCCGGCAACAAGTTAACATGCTTATTCCTCTGGAATTTACCACAAACTCTAATGCATATCAGGATTTAAAAAAAAAAATTACCTAAGAAATGTACAGCAACAAAGTGGGAACAATGAACTTAAAAAAAGGAGAAAGGTCTGGCATTTCTGTTCATGTTAATGGGTGAGCGGAATCCAAATCACTTTTCTTAACAGAATTCACCATGAAACAGTCTTCAGACTAAAGTTTTCTCCACAAGAGTAATTCAATTTAAAAAATTAGCTATGCTTCATAATTGTTATGTCACTGGTTTAATTCTTCTCTTTTTAGAAGATGATTTTTGTATTTATAGTATACAACAGGCCAACTCTTTGTCATATTGTTATAGAGCAGAAAAGTATAAGCTTCTTTCGAGAGCAAGGTTTTCTAGAATAAGGACTCCAGATTTCATAGGCATGCCAGCACACTTAGGAGAAAGTAGAACAGAGAGATAGGAAGGAAACATTCATTTTTGTCATCTTCCTGCTGAGTGTCCAAGCTATATGTACACAGATGGCTAAGAGGACAATACAGATATGCAAAGGAGGGCATCTGAGCATACCCTTTACACCCTATTCCCTGGATGGAAGGCAAAACTCATGATCTCAAGCACTATCCCTGTTACAAAGTGGGGAAGAGCCTTTTCTCCTTCAGTTACACCTTGTCTTAGCAGATTTTTGCAAGGATTCTAATAAACTCATTTTACCCTGCCTTTTCTCTTTTAACCAAATTATTCAGAAACAGCACGCTAATCACTTGGGAGGTATTGCTCATCAGGATTGGACGTTAGAGAGTCGCTGCTCAGTAATGCAGAAGGTATCTAAACCAAAGTGATTACTCAAGAGTCGGTGGTGGAACTACCATTTCATAAAATGTGTAAGATTTAGCCAGAATAATGAAGCTGTAGTAATAAGAAGACTTAAATCTAATGCTGTTTACCAATGACCTCTGGAGTGCTGGGATAAGGAGAAAAGTAAAAGCACTCCAAAGGATTTTAGGGATTTCTCAGATGACACTGATGGTCTTATTTAGGCATAGCTCAAAAAGCTTTATAATCTCTCACTGACTTTCTCTCAATTATTCTGTAAAACATCAAGGGTGCTCATTTGGGGGTGATTAAGAATATACCAGTTGGAGCTGGTGGTCCTAATGGAAAGCCAAACTAACATTGCAAGTAAATACCTGTTTGGAATGCTCCTCTTAAGATACATTAAACACCCAGGGTGCATTCTCTATATATTTCTGGCAGGAAGAAGGAAATCCAAAGAGCTTTTGTACTTTGGATTGGTCCAAAGGTCTGCACAGACCCTGAACAATGCCGCCCCCCCCCCCCCACACACACTTTGAAAAGCAAGCTGGCACTGCTGCAGTGTAAATTGCTTTTCAAAAAAATGTATTTCAAAAATATATGATGTGCTGCATGGGTGGGAAGCTTTTCTCAAGAAACAGAGCACAGCTTGGAATGTAGATATAGTAAGGCAGCTATCTGGATTACAGTCATACTGAAAGGTATTTTGGTGTTGACTTCATGAGAATATTTTCTATTTTGAAGTCCAGAGGGACAGAAATACTTCAATGTAACTCCTGATACGATCATCAGGAAATAGTGTATGTGGGCTATCCAACCATATTTTTACATTGATCCAAACACAGATATCACTTGCAGGACGTGTCTGGAAATCAAGTTGTGTGAACTGGTAGTAACCTGGACTTCTAGAAAGTGTGTACAATGTTTTTCCTCAATGCTTATGTAAAACAAGTACCACTTGTATCTGTCATTGTTAATACCAGCTTACTCTTATTTTTATATAATATAATTTATTTTCAAGATCTTCAGCATTCCAACTCCAAATGGAAGGGTGTGTGTTTGTCCTTTGAAATGTAAGAATAATTAAATTAAACTAAGTAATAAAGTCCAGATTCTCCCACGCCCGTTGCTTTGATTTTTAAAGGCAAACACATTGCTGTTTGATTTTAAGTGCTATTACAAAAGGATATTTTTACATTCATGAGACATCTACATTTCCTAATTGTAAATGATACATACATAATTTCAACAGATGGAAACTTTTAAAGAGATAATGATTTTTGGAAAAGAAAATCCTCTTTCAGGGGAATAGAATTTCAGATTTTAAACTATTACTTTTCTTTCTTATGTCACCAGATATAATTAAAATATCTTTCCCCCCCCCCCCCTCCATTCCTTACTTGTGGAAGGACAAAAGGAGCATTTTATTTAACAGGATGGCCAGATGCTTTAAGCACACAGGATCCCACAGCCTCTCTTTGTGTGTCTTACACATCCAATGTACATGCTATATTGGGATCTGAAAACTAGAAAGCTGCTTTTGTCTTCTCTGCAGAAAACTATCCATTTTTGGTTACAAGATGACCTTGACCACAGTGGAGAGAGTTGTCTTCAAAGCTGATTTTACCATCATTATCCATGTTTTGATAATATCCAGGTTAGAATGCCAGATACACACAGAACTGAACACACCTCACAATTGCTTAAGAATATACACTAGGTACCAGTTTGGTTTCTGGCACAATTTAAAGTGCTAATCCTGAATAAGGCTTGTTCAAAGTATTTTGTTGACATAAGCTAAGTACACCCATCATCTCCAGGGTTTGCCTGCTACCAGCTGGGTCCAAGCCAAGTCCTTGTAGCACTGGATGGTTTGGCCAGAAAACTTGGTTTGATGACCTTTAAAGTCCTGAATGGTCTAGGACCAGGATCTCTAAAGAACTGTATCTGTCCCTGTGAACCTGCTCAGGTGATGATCTGGTGAGGACTGCTAGCTTAGATGGCTTTAAAAGGAAATCAGACAAAATCATGAGGGAAATGTGTTCAGAAGTAATATACTTCTGAATGCCAGTTGATGTCTTTCAGATGCCCACTAAACTTTTGCCCAATTTTTGGTGGAATTATTTTTGTTAGAATTATGTTTTTACCCCCCCCCAGTAGCTACTTTATCTGTTCTGTTATTCTTTTATTATAAATAAATAAATAAATAAATAAATGCATTCCATATATTTCCTTAGAAGAAATGTACAGTTAGAAGTTTCATTCCATAGTACAGATAATCCTAATTAGGAAGGTGACAAAAATAGTATATTACCTACTACACCATCTGCTGCTGTCATCTTCCCTATCCACTCTCTAAACAGTTGATGATATAGGAGGATTGCAAGTCTTGACACCTGGTCTCACAGCCTCAACTGGACAATGATGCAGGATTTCATACATCATTGCTTATTCCTCCTTCCCTACTTCAACTATGCCTTACTGAAACTTACGGTCTAGTAGGTCACACAAGATAACCAAAGGAGGAGGAGGAGGTAAAATACATGTGTGGAAAATCTCCAAGTATATTAAAAGTGCAAGAAAACTTGGAGACATTAGCATCAATACCAGGGTTGTCTGTCTGCACTCTGCATCCTAAGCTCATATAGGTTAGTTAGAAAATGGAAAGTAGTTAGAAAATGGTAAAGATTTATCAGATGTTGGATGCAAACACACATACATACAAACATCGGTGGCAAGATCAGGGAATAAGTTCAATAGGTTCAATGAGGATTACAGAACAATCTCTAGGAGATCAGTCTAGATTTGATGTGTTGTAATCTGAAGGTAGAACTAGTAAAATGGAAGGTAATCAGCAACAGGGACCAATTAGAAAGGAGGTTCCAAAAAAAAAAAAGGTATGTCAAGGGGAAGTTGAAGGCAATAGGCAGAAGAGAACTATAATGTGACTTGCATGTAATCATATGTCAATCAATCAGGTTAGTTAAAGAGGACAGAGTCAAAGCTTTACACAGATTTTTCACAAGAATAGAGGGTTTTTTTGCTAGCATGTACTTGCTAGTGGAATTAGCCTGGCAGGTAATGGAATGCTGGAACCATGATTTATGAAATGCATTAATTGCTATTTTCCAGGAACACTGGAACATATAAATCATAGCTGTGTCACTGTTCTGACACTACAAAGTTGCATCTCTTCCACTATTTTCTGACTCGTTCCCTATAAGGATTTCCAGAATGTGAAAAGACATTCCACAACATGGGATGTAGCCCTGATCAATTTGGAAGGGAGATGCTGAAGTTAAAATATATACAATTAATCCAAACAGCCTTTCTGGAAGTTAAACATGTCACATTCGAGCCTTTTAAAAACTGAAAATGTCATCTTAGTTCCCAAGATTAAACCATTAAAAGATTATAGCCCTGTATGGATGTTCACTATAGCTATGAAACAGGGTGCTGTGATCATGTTAGTTGGCACTGCCCCTTTCATATTCCCAACATCTCATGTAGTGATCATATAAATTGAATTGATATAATTTCACTTAAACACTAGATGGTGTTATATACAATTTATGTGTCTTTTTGTTGGTTGTAATATAGTTCTTCAATTTTTTAAGACATACATAAGCATAAGCATAAATTCTAAAATGCATAGGCATGAGTCATGTGATTTGTGTTCTTGCAGTTGTGCAACGTACAGATTACATGACTGGAGACTCTGTATTGTGGAATCTAATTGTACATAGTATATGAAAAATAGAGACATCATGTACAGGATGCCCCCTCTCAGTGGGTCTAGTGAGTGTCTGCATGGGGCTTCAGTTACAGATCTTAGCTAATTTTAACAACTTAAAAATGTGAGCCTTCAACAACACCAAAGAAGAGGGGCAAAAGAGGGGGGAAAGCTGCCTTCGGGGGAGGTGAGGAGAACTGAAATACTTCTGTGATTGTATTGTTCTTTCGTACTTCATTTGGTTCAATTTAACTTTTTGAGTAACTTTAATAAAAATGCTAAAATTTCTGCTGATGCATTTCCATGACAATATCAGAGTTGCAAATTTTCCACTTGCCGTGTAATTCAACAACTTGAAGAATGAAATAGTAAATGAACCAAAGAATGATAAATGATGTGTCCAGATTTCTGAAACAGAATATTGCCAAGATAAAAGAACAACATGCCTTGCTCAAACATGTATTGAGTCAAGGAGAAAGAAAAAGGAAGCTGCTGGGAACTTTGGGGGAACAGATATTGCCAAAGGCATGTTCTATAAATATCAGAAAAAGATAAGGAAGGTATTCACGGAAGAAAATTTATTCTTTCAAAGCAGGCACTCTTTCATTAATATGGCTAATATACAGTCCCTCCAGCTTCATACAGATTCAACACAAAATACCTCACAACAGGAGTTCGGTAACACATCTTGAAGCCCGCTGTTTCAATAAAGCCAGTAAAGCAATACCCCAGTGGGCTATTGCAAGGAAACTGCTTGTTCGTTGAGGGACAGAATGGAAGAAGAATCAAGAGATCTAAATACATCATATAGGGAGCACAGAATAAACTCATTATTAATCTGAAAAAAAAATTAGTACATGTCTTAATGAAAATGTAATGCTAGACTGGGCCCAAAATTCATTCACACTGAAGTCTGTTATTAAGTCAAATTTTTTAGGGTTATCAATGGCAAATATCAGAATTTTCTGCGATTTCACACAAACACACCCAACAAACCTTACAATATTTCTAGTTGCAGAATAAAGCATGCAGACCGTTTCTTCTTGAAAATGAACTCATCTGGACCTATGCTGGGAAAGTTGCTTACTTTAAAAATATATAGCTCAAGGGATGGATGGATGGATGGATGGATGGATAGATAGATAGATAGATAGATAGATAGATAGATAGATAGATGATAGATAGTTTTTATTTAAGTTTAAGACAGATTTGCAGTTAAAAGATATAGTGTAGCTTATAGTAGTATGCACAAAAAATGTCATGTCACCAAAATTGTTACTAAATAACTATGCCACACCCAATCCTGATAGACTTCTAATGGATAGAAAACTGCAAATAATTTAACTTGAATGGCAGCATTATTTTTCTAGAATCATCTGAAGATTAAAATGATTGTGTTTATAGACTGACTACTCAAAATGTATATACATAGGAAAGATTTGCCGGTTAACATACCAATTCTAGCAAAAATAATGCATAAGGGCATGGTCTGTGTTGTAGGATGTACATCAGGGACCCCAGACTTTTTTAGTTTGTGTGCACCTTTTGGATTCCGTAACAGGGTGGTGCCACAGGAGGTGGAGATAACAAAACAAATGGCCACTCATGGGTTTCACAGCCTGATGGCCACACACACTTAGGAAGCCCAAGTAAAGGGGACAAGAGGAATAGTTTGAAAAATACACTGGATAAGAGGACTGAGAGAATAAAACCAATTCTGTGGTAGCAGCTGCCACCAAAACATTATTTTAATCTGCACAGCCAACTGGATTCTCAATGGCCAATCAGAAGCCATGCTATGCAGGAGCCCCACCTGGCCCCACCCCGTTTACAAAAACACAGTAGGGACCCCAATGCATACTATAATTGATCCAAGAGGTCTTAAAGACAAGCACTGGTCCTCTCTGAACAAACATCAAACTGATCCCTATATTTGAAAAGTTTCACAAGTTGTAGGTAAAATGTCTGGAAACTAAACATTTCTGTGTTAGACAAGACTGGGTAAAATTGAATAACACTCAACAGCACTCAGTTTCCAGTCAGAGTTTCATACCATGACTAATTTGAGTTTATTGCTTGATACAGATTGGAAGATGTTGTATCTGTCTATAATGTTTCTCTTTTCAGACTTCCATGACTTCATGAACCAAACACGCCATGAGGTTTGCACATGTATGCCATGCATTCCACTGAGACAGTATCCCTCAGTACAGGCGGCAACTTATAATGACCCATAAACATTTGTCACACATTGCAATGACCTGGGCAGTGGCCTATGCCATCAAGTCTTCTCATGAACAAAATACATCCTCACTGAGGATTGGAGGAAGATGCTATCAATGCCCTGAGAATGGAACATAAAACTGTGCTGGGAACACCAAAAAATGCCACTACAGTGTCCAGCATCTGCTAACCATAAAAGAGGCTGGAGCTAAGCCTGAGAACACCAATATTACATTTTAAATCAAAAGTGTGCTGAAAGCAAAATATGAAGGATTTGCAACAATAACTAGCAGACAATTAGGACACTCTTCTATAGACTGAAACAGGAATGAGAAAAGAAACTCGACCAATGGGGAAAGAATTATTACTATAATATGGAAACCCTTAGACTTTTTTTTTTAATAACACAAGAGAATCTGGGTTTCTGAAGGCTGTTCCAAGTCGATTCAAAGGAACAAATACACACTGCAGAAACATTTCCCCAACAATCTGTGATTTCTCAAAAACTTCTACCCTTTCTCATCGTCACTAAGTTTCTCACTTGTCCTGCAATACAGGAGAAAAAAATAATGCTGGACTTCAAGGCTACCTGGGAGTGAGAGCCACATCACATACTCTGGAGGCCCTTCCCTAAGAATGTAGTTACCCAGTGGTTTGGAAAAAGGACTACTCCTGAGCTTAAAATATTGCTTCCAGTTTTCTAGTCCAGGTTATTTATATTTTTGGAAGAATAAAAAAGTTCTTGTCCTTAATATTATTCACATGTATTCAGATCATATGCTAAGTGACTGTTAGACATAAGAACATAGGAACATAAGAGAAGCCAATGCTGGATCAGGCCAATGGCACGTCCAGTCCAATACTCTGTCACACAGTGGCCAAAAATACCAGGTGCCATCAGGAGGTCCACCAGTGGGGCCATATACATAACTTTCCATGTATAAAGCCATTTTATTCTCTCTGGTAAATGTTCCATGTCCATAGGCATATTTATTACTTCGTATCCTACACTTCCTTTAAGGAGTCCATAGAAGCATACAATGTTTCACCTAATCCATTTTATTGTCATAATAAGGATAAATGAGACTGGTTGGCCCAAATTCACCCATTAAGCTCCATAGCTAGCGAGTACTTGAACCTACATTGTCTCAGTCTCTACACCATACTGACTCTCTCCCTTGTCCTTGTAGGAAAGGATGGTCTCAAGGCTTGCACATTCATTCTTCTGTGTTACAAACCATGGGTTGGATCCATCATAGAATTTCTGCTTAAGCAAGCAGAAATGTAAGAAAAAGAGTACAGCAGCTGCTTGCAGTGTCATACTTACTGTATCCCCATTTGTGTTTCTATCTGTACAAGATCTTGTGCAAACAGTCCTGGGGTTTCAGGAAGTGAAGTGAGCAGCTTTTCCTTTCTCAAAAATGGCCCCTCACATGGAACAACATGAGAGGCAGAGGAGATTGTTGCACACGATCTTGTGTGCATATGTTATCATTCATATGATCAAACCAGGACAAGAGAAGGAGATACTACACAAGATCTCACTCATTGCCCCCACAGACGGAAGAAAGAGTCAGACAACAAACATGGGATTAATGGCCACTTTATTTATTAACAAAAACATGGCAAGAGCTTAACCTAACAAGCGGCATGGCCAAGACCTGGGGTTACCATTAACCCCACCCTTGCCATAGTATGGGAATGCACCTGGCCCCCAGGTCGTAGCCTGCTATAAGCAGCTCGAACCCCAGGCAGCCAGCCTTGGAACATGCCTTGATGATCCCTCACACACAGCCGCAAGGTCAGTGCTGAGTATCCCACAATGGCACTCCAAAAAGCAGCCTGTTCCCCTCATCCCAGGCCGCAAGGCTGCAGTTATGATCCAAACAGGCCCCTTTCCCACCAGGGTTGCTGACAGGTGCTTACCAAGCCGCAACAACTATTTACTAAACTTCCACCTAACCATAAAGTGACAAATTAATGCAGACGCCACCCCGGCCAATTCCTCAATCCGCTGCTAGCAATGCAGGCTAGGCAAAAAACTCCCCCGTTTCGAGGCCAATCAGAGCAGAGGTAAAAAATTCCTACCCAGCCTCCCTAAGAAACGGGATGACCAGCCAAAAGCCTGCATTACCTACAGGGCGGGAGGGTGGGTCAAGCACAAGGCACAAATGAGGCTGCTGGGGCCAGAGCTGTCCTTCAGCATGCTAGCCCCGCCCCCCAGCAAAACCAGGCTGCAAATGCAGCCAGTCTGATCAATCCTTCTTACAAGGAAGCAACTTTGTCCCCCCCCAGCCGGCCTTTGGTGGCTGTGGGGATTTGTCTATCCCTTCTCCAAGCAGAACTAGATTAAGTCAATTTCTTTTTCTATTTGTGCATTGCTGGATCCAGTCCAGAGACTGTGACTCACAGCAAATTACACAGAATGTAAGATATATGATTTTGTTTGTTCCTTTTTACTTTATTAACATACAATTTGACTGGAGAAGTGGTATGGAGGAGGGATAATTTATCCTTTCCTGCAGCCCACTGTTCAGATCAAAATTCCTCCTTACTGCATTTTTCTAGTATATGGTGTAAAATATACTGGGTCCTGAGATATAATTAAATGCCTCCCTTTTATCATGTGGCTGTTCTGAGCAAATTTGGAGCTTTTGAGAACTGCACTGAACAGAAAACACTCCACATGTCTCCCCTATCATGTCTTGTTTTGGCCTAATTAAATTCTACTAGAAAAGCTTTCCATGCAGAAGTTCTGTTTTAGATGTCCCCTCAGAAATTACTTTTAATTTGCCCAAACTTTAAAAAAAGGATTACACAGCTGCACAAGGAAACCATTTTTCAAAAGCCCCATGCAGACAACCTGTCCACATGTTGACTCATCACACAGAGAGGCAACATAGGCTCAAGTATGGTGCCCCCACCTCTGCATAATTGCTGAGTCATCTGCACAGTGCCTCCTCCCTGTGATCAGCAGTGCTGCTTTCCAAATGTTTCTGATCATGGTGAGGGGGCATGCAGGCAGGCAGGCACTTCTCCATATGTTCATACCATGCAGATGACTCAGTGATTGCATGGAAGTGGGGAGCAGTAGTGGGCCAGCGTTAGGGCTGCCAGATAATACTTGGGTCCTGGCGGGGGGCTCCAGCCTGGCTCCTGGAGTCACCCAGAAGTGACATCATTGCACTGGGCACATTGTGTGGGGGACAATCTAGCATTTAGGTTAAAAAAAACCCTCAATGTTGACCATAGAGTTTTTACCGAAATACTGAAGTGTCCCCCACATGACGTGCTGGGTGCAATGATGTCACCTCCAGGTGATGTTATCATGCTGAGCATTTTGGGGCTATTTGGAGGTGGGGCTCCTGCACTGGCCAGCTGGCCAGTAGCAGACTGGGGGGGGAGAAAGTGGGGGAAACCCTGTCCCCATCAGTGGTTGGCAACCCTAGCCAGCATCCACATTCCCCCTCTCCCTCCCCATGTGATAAGTTAATGTGTAGTTGGGTTGTCAGCACAGGGTTAAAAAGAGCAGGAATTTTGTAGCTGTGCACAGACACAGGGGGCTCTCAGACCATGACCAGTGTATGACTTTCCAATTCGAGACTGCTAATCTAGGAATGATTTCAATAACATAGATGTGTGACAAAAATAGTCATTTTTTTCTAACCATCCAGAAAATCTTGGAAGCTACAAAACTACATCTCTAACTGGAAAATGACATTCTAAAATGTTGCAGCTGTTGTGTTTTAAAATTATATTTGTGAATTATACAAGAATGATGCAACAGCATCAAGTGATATGTGGCCACAATTATCATTGTGATATCATGAAATGCAATGGTAGCTCTGGATCATACCATATCAAAGCAGAAGCTGTACTACAACAACAACGGCACATTGCATGGAAACCTCCTTGGACAAACTATGTTAGATGTATTGAGAGGCTTTTGACAAGACAATACAACAGGGACCAGTGAAAGATTATAGCCATACCATGAGTTCTGTTATTCCTCTGGTAGGGTGTGCAAGGGTCTATGTATGGCTTTGTCACTGTTATGTCCATTTGATGGCTGTCTATTATTTTCACAATGATAACAAAATGGTTCCTTTCTTGTATGAACCAGCAGTCCACTTCTTCATTTGATTCAAATAGCTCTCACATTGTATCTGAATTGTAACACTCAGTGGGTGGCTTTACCACTTACAATGTCTGCCTTTGATTTAAGAAATGTTATGCTCCCCAGTTCATTACAGCTGTGACATTGTAAAGCATTTCACTGATCACCATTGTACTATATTCATGACACTGTTGAAACATGAAGAGTTGGTGATTTCTTTGAATAAATATTGATTGAAAATAGTTTACCTTTTGAGCCTGAGGAAGCTGGGGGAAAAACAAGAACAGAATAGAACAAGCCATCATTATATAATTGATATGAAATATGAAAGCTAGTTTAGCTGCTTTATCAATTTAAAAAAATCACCAAGGTAAACAGAAAAAAAGGAAAAAGTAATAAGAAAAATATTTCCAATTAGTTTAATCTGTTGTATAAACATGGGGGTACATTAATAGTTTGCCTGCTAAAAATACCTAGCACCATGCAATTGGTTAAGACGCTATAGTGCTAGAGAAAGGGGATCATTTCCCCTAACGATATGGTATTGCACTTGAATTGAGTAGTTCCATCTTTCTGTACACAAATATAATTCAGTGTGGAATTACCTGCATCTTTTCAAGTGATACTTCACTAATCTCTAAATTCCCTATAATTAAAAAGGCCCATTCTACTCAATTAGTCTTATTTATGACTGGGTATGCACATTTAAACACAAGTATGAGCAGCATACATTTGCCTGTGCATATGAAATGTGACTTGAGTTGCTAAACTGAATCGCATTCTGAACAAGTGGGAACTTATTCTTACAAATGAAACTTGTCAGTCCATTCAGAGTTGGATCGCAAGCACCTTTAATTCTGTGCCATTTATAACATATTCTTCCAGACAAATCAAAATCATCAGTAAGAACAAAGTAAGGGCACAATCCAGCCAAAGTTACACACTGATAAGTCTCACTGAATTCAGTGAGAAAGATTTAAAAGATTTAAGTTGGAGAACTGAGAAATTATTTACTCACTGGAATCAGTGGAACTTGGGAGTGCTTATATTGTGCTTAAATTTTGTTAGATGATGCCTTAAGAGTACATTCTGATAGTATTCTCAGTGTAGATACCTGTCTGGGTGTTCCATGAGTTATAAATCAAATAAAGACAATAGGAATTAGGCTGTATAATAGCACACCACATATAGCACACCTAAAAGACAATTATTACATTTCTTTGCACCAATTATTTAAAAATCCATAGTATATGATGCCTACTTAGACAACACAGTTGAGCAGTAACCAGTAGGGTCAAGTATTCCCATTTGAGTTTTGCTAATTTCCTCAGATGCAATCAATTTCAAACCATGAAGAAAAATCTATCTTACTCTTATTGCTCTTAGCAGTGTATAGATACCAGCAGCAAATGGTTCCACAACAAACATCAATAGAACATAGAAATCATGAATAGATATCCAGAAAAAAACCCACTGAGTTAAGAGTCACATACCAGTTCTCAAGAAAGGGAATTCAGTGGAACATACTCCATAGAGAATTTACTAAGTGCATATTTCTTCCATAAATGTTCTGTTTCCCTTTAGTAGATACTGAAGGGTTCTAATAAACATGGACAAAACATACAGGCAAAATTCCATACTCCTGGTCCAGGGCAGTGGATTGTTAAAGATGTCTGCCAATTTGAATTTCAGTCTGTACTGCTATGCCTTGAATATAGTTTTGTATTTCAGTTAAAAATAGATATACCCATATGTTTTCTGGCCTGCATTTATTTCCTCACACTGCATCATGGATTTCATAGCCTGATGGCCATATAAACACTGTCCACACAGAATTAGTTAGAACTACATTAAGGTCTACAATTGTCACCTGTATTTGCCCAAGATATTAATCTTGTTATTTGATGTTGGTCTGTATTTTTGACAATATCAAAACATCCAGATATGTACTGGCTATGATACACATGAGCTTACCCTGCCTTACGTCTTACATAAGGGAATTGTATCAGTCCCTTTAATCTGTTGCTCTCGTGAATCATATTATGACCTAGATTTGGCTCTAAGAATACTGGTAAATATGTTGCTAGGTCTGGGTTCTTCAGTTTTGGGCCAGGGACCCATGTTATAGATCCGTCTTGAAAAAGCAATAAATAATTACATATGGAAGACTTTTGAAGAACTTGTGGGAATGGGGAAATCATCCTGCCTCTACCTCTACTGCCCCATCACTGCCTTTGCCATCATCTTTTCTTCCCTTCCTTCCTTCTACTGCCACTGCCTCTTTCTCTCCCTTACTTCTTTACCCTGCCTCTTATGCTTTTACTTGCCCAACTACTTATACCTCATCCTCTTCTTTGTCCACTGTTTTCTCCCCCCCCCCAACCCTCTCACTATTGTCATGTTCTCCTTCTGCTGCAGCTTTCTGCTTCCCCTTGGCCTTTTTCTTATGACCAATTGTAATTGCTGACTATGACCTTTTTGTTTCAGTTGTGATGCCTATGCAAGTGCAGACGTTGCTTCTCTGGTTTGAGATTATTTTTTTTAATGTAGTTTTCAGATTTCTCTGAAAAGTTCCCTTCTGTCAATGCATAGATTTTTTGATCCAAGCTTTCAGGATCATGTTAGATATAGAGATGCCAACTGTATGCAAGTATATGCATTTATATTTTTGGTGTAACCAGCTTCTTGGTTGAATTAGAGGTCTATCAACCTTGGCACACAATATTGATGCTGTTACCTCAAAGCCAGGGTCCTCATCCAAATTAAATTCTGGATAAACTATATGTAACTGGGATTAATCAAGCTATCCCAGATTATTTCTGGAGTGGTCTGGCGGTGTCTGCTAATTCCTAATGAAAACACATATGGTTTGGCAGAAAAAGAATGTATTGTGGGAGCATCGTTACTTGTGAGTACATTCAATCCCAATGCATATAAACATGATTTGTAGACATATATAAATTTAATTGATTTTGAAACAGCCACCATAATTTTAAAAGCAAGATTGGGGAGAAGTGGATCTGCAGCATTCAACTTGAATTTCACTGATAGTCTTAAATTCTGGTGGCAATTTTGATTTCAGATAACCAAGAAAAACCATCAAATACTCAAATCAAATGTGACTTTAAAAATATTTGAACCTTAATCTGGATTATGGACATATGAATGGATAATTCAGCGATACCTTCTTGAACCCCTCTACTGCCCATGTGAAATTCCAAACAGGATCTGTACAGAGTTCGTGGGCAGTAAGGTAAATTGTATACTTCCTGCTGGGAGTATAGCTGTGGGCTATGGAGTGTAGTTGCCTTTGAATACAGTTTGTTAACGTCTCAAAATCAAGAGTGCAGGAGAAGGCAGCTTGTGAGAATTGCACTGCCCACCAGCTTGTTTCCAGACTAAGTTCAGTATGGCTTGGACCAGGAGTGGCCAAACTTGCTTAACGTAAGAGCCACATAGAATAAACATCAGATGTTTGATAGCCACAAGACATGAACAAATATTACGTGTTTTAAAAAAATATATATGCAAATTTGCTTTTTATTAACATTAAATGAGACCGCCAAAAATAATAACAAAAGGAGTAAAAGCAGATCTTGATAATGATATTTATTTGTCCAATGATATTTGTTTGCTAATGATATTTAGCTTCCCCAGCTGCACTGCTGGAAGCCACATAATATATGTGAAAGAGCCACAGTTTGGCTACCCCTGGCCATTGTTCCCTCCAAGCTGAGTCAGTGTGAGCTAGCACACAGTTTTTTAGCCTCCAGCTCACACATTTTTGTCTTCGCTCAGGAAGGATGGCTCCAGAGCAAACTAATTTATGCAGGAGCCAAATCTCTCATTCACAACTTTAATGCCAGTAGCTCACAAAGTAGGATTTTTGCTCACAAGACTACACAGCTTAGAGGGAGCATTGCCCCTGGCTTGGAACAATAAAGTCCTAAATGACCTGGGTTCTAATACCTTAGGATATGGCTTTTCAAATATAGTGTGCTTTCTCTCATGAATTATTGTATAATGGATAACTACTGATGCAACTGCTTCATCCATAAGTAATAATGAGTAATAAGGAAACCATTTTAAACAGCAATGGATCTTGTATCATGGAATTGAACCCTGAGGGAGATTCATTACATTTGATATGATGTTATTATTATGTAATTAGTGAATACTCCTGTTTCTCACCAAACTTGCTATTACACGTGTACCACATTGTATTTATGTGCTCCTGCTAGTGACTATATATTTGTACTTTTGATTCATTTTTATCATTGTTGCTATTGATTTCATTGGGTTTGATCTTGCAGTGCTATTTTGCTACTGGTGGTGCATTTCCTGGCTGGTAGAAGAACACCTGGCATTAGTGGGAGCCTCCTTCAGTAGGAGGGTGCTCCCATTACAGTCATAGGATCCCACTAGTCATTGTCATAAGACAATAATTGGGCAATTACTAGTGAAAAGTCAACCTAAACATTTAAGTATAATAAATACTGAATAAATACATATTGACTTGAAAATTATGTCCAATCTGTTAGTGTGGTTCTCAAGGAAATACTTATGAAATGTAGTAATTATATAAGGCAACAATTAAAAATGGGATCTGCATTTAAGAAATCAACTTTTAACATTTAAACAGATTATCTGAGAGAACAGAACCAAAAATCCTTTAGTTCCACTTTCATTCATTTATTTATATTATTTCCAGGGGTCCGTTGGAGCAGGAGCACACAGGAGCGCAGCTTCGGGAGAGAGGAGCCCAGGGGGCGGGCACATGACCAAGCCCCGCCCCCTCCTCGGCTTCCCCGAGCAGTGCAGAGGCGCAGCGCCCTGGGGAAAGCCCTGCTAGGGTCTTTATTGTTTTTAATGTTTTGTTTTAATATTGATAATTTTATCATTGTTTCTTTTATGACTGTGTGCTGCTTTTCCAGAGACTTGCTCAAGGTGGCATATAAATTTTCTAAGTATACCATTTTTTATCTGGGCACATGGCACATAAGTACTGGAGAAATTTCACCAACCCTTCAGCAGCTTTCACCCCATCGGTTTGGTGCTGTGGTCAGGAGTTGGACTCTAATTTGGGAGAACCAGGTTTGATTCCCCACTCCTCCACATGCAGCTGCTGGTGTGACCTTGGGCCAGTCACAAGTTCTCTCAGAGCTGTTCTCTCATGATCAGTTCTCCAAAGACCTCTCTCAGCCCCACCTACCTCACAGGGTGTCTTGTTGTGGGGAGGGGAAGGGAAAGGGATGGGTGGTGCACATGTCCTGGGTATCTCAAGTCTACTTGAAACCTGGTGGTTTCAAGGGAGCAGGAAGAGAATGAAGGTGTGTTCTTTACGCTTATTTTTATTGCACAAAGTATTGGATGAGGAAGGGAATGGAGGAAGAGCAGGTCAGTTTCACTCACCTGTGGAGTGCAGCCTGAGGGGTGGGTGTTGCCTTCTGACACACTTTCGGTATGTTAGGGGGTGTGGCATATGCAAATGAGTTATGCAAATGAGTTATGCTAATGAGCTCCTGCACCTCTTTTTCTACGAAATGACCCCTGATTATTTCTAAACAGCTCTCCATGTTTTCACACGACATCTGAACACAGCTCCAAATTACCTGTTCTTGTTTTCAAAGTGTAATCATTATATTAAGAATACGCTTTTTTTTCCATCCCAAATTTGTATGGTTTGTGCAGTTTTGGAATAGGAGCATGAAAACCAATATGCATAGTTGCATTGACAAAACATTACAAAAAACACTCAGTGGGTGCATTTGGATGGCTTGCTGGAGCCCCTTTAAATCGCCGCGCTTTGATGCAGCTTTTTTTTTTTACTTCGGACAATTGCAATCACACAGAAGTGTATGCCGGGTTTTTTTTTTTAACTTTGCACATGCACATAGACACTCATCTGGAGATCTGAAAAAATAAAACCTTGCACATGCACAAAAGCAGTAGAGCAAATCCTGTCACAATTCCACAAGCACCGTGATTTCACCGCCCTGACAGAACACGTCCCTTCAAACTTTTCGCCAGAAACTGGCCTCCTTGGGATCCCGAACTCAAAACTAGTGGCCAATTACATTTTTTTATAGATGCGTGGGTGGAGCAGCGCTTATGCACATATTGCCGATGCAAAAATAAAAATGGTGGGCGAAAATAAAAATGGTGGGCGGCAGGTTTTTTTAAAAAAGACTTGGAAGTGACTCGACAACGGTGGAGCGATCACACAGGGGAAAATGTGCTTTCAACCAGGAGAGCACAGAAAACACCACTTAAGGACCTGGTATCAAAATACTATGCTTTGCTCCGAAATTTGCTCCGGTAAGCAATGGCTGGGGACAGGAGGCAGCTGCTGCTGTCTGAATGTGCACATTTGATCCGTTTTCAAAGTGTGTCGAAGCTGGATCAAACAACGCGTCTGAACGCACCCAATGGGGTTGAATGTACAACTGTATCAAGAAGAATCTTTTTGTTTGCTCCAATGATGTTTAGGAGTACATGTGTAGATCAATAAAACAATTATATATTAATTTCTTAAAAATATTTATATACTTGCCTTTCTCCTAAGCATCTCAGGACTCAGGACAAAGAAAAAGAATCTTGATGTACACATGTACTTTATTGTTTTATACTGATGGAAGAAAAAATACAAATGAAGGAACTAAAAGCTGCAGGTAACACTTGAAGCTCCAATTCTGAAATTAATTTTAGAAATCCTCCAAATAAAAATGAAATTCAAAAAGGGTGAAATGCTAAACATAGCAAACCCGTGGAATGAAAAGGTACAGGCAAAGGTAAAGTGAGGCTGAGATAATTTATATTAGATATAGTAGCTCTAAGGGGGGGAAACTTTAAACATTTTATATTTTCGTCTGTTTACATTTAACTTCACTTTTATGTTGTGTGTCAGCTTTAGCTCCCAACAATATTTTGTGGCTAAAGACAGGAATTTATGGAAAATAATCCAAAATTGATTTACAATGACTCTAAAGAACAAGTGCTTGAAAAACACTTGTGAATCCAAGCAATTCCACATGCCAAATATCCATTTACAGTACAAAAGAGAACCTTACTATAGCAGTGTTGTGTAGGATTATGCCTGTAATTTGCAGATCTGAGATTTAGGATGATTTATTTATTCTTCCTTATAGTAGTCCTGTTGCAAACAAAGAAATACATGCACTCGCACACACATATTGGCAAGGATGGATTAGTAGGAAAAGCATGGATTTAAAGTATCAAAGGTAAGATTTGTGTGAAGTTTTCCATTACATTTTTCATATGAGTACTTTGTCACCGTTGCCTTTACAATCTGTAAATTCAGGATCTTTTCCTTGAGATACCAGTTATGATTAATTGTTCTGTTGTCTGTATATTTAGAAGTTGGTTGTAAGAAACATGAACAACTCACATTAGAATGGATTGGATTTTTTTAAAATCACTTTTACTGCCTTGACTGACACTATCCCTTCTGAGAGGCCGCAAGGAACAATTTTCCTAACAGAAAAAAAACCCCAGTCTTCTAACCTGATCCTTTCCAGCAGAACATAAAAACTGTCTATCTTTGTATAACTCAGTGGGTACTATTGATTTCAGTGGTTTCCTCAAACCCTGCTAAGACATTTTTTCCTTAAAAAAATATGTGAACGTTCTTATCTCAAAAGCATAATGTAGGCCCCGTCCACACTGTCACTTTTGCTGCTCATTTCTCCCTATCGCTTTGGGTTCCTACCCCTTTTCCACATGTGTTTTGCTCCCTCTGGGACTACTAGAGAGAACAAAACATATGGAGGGTGGGGGAACCTGAAGCAATAGGGAGAAATGAGCGACAAAAGTGACAGTGTGGACGGGGCCGTAGTAGTTTTTTTCCATCCCTTAGCACACACAAAACATTATGCATCGTATCTTTCTTTTCTGAAATATATGGTTCACTTACAGAAATCACTAGTACAATTAGTCATAATGCAACTTTGACACTTTCCTGTGACTTATGTTTGGTGTATCATCATCACCACCACCACCATCATTATCATCACCATCATCATTGCTGAGCCAAAGGTTCACTGCTAAACAGATCCTCACAGTTCAACTTGAAATAAGAGTTTGGGCATGCCAGTGTCCTTTCCCATCACTTTGAAATCTTGTGGGCCTGACAGCTGCAGCTGTATGCTGCTACCAGAAACCGTCAGTTTTTGTAACAAAACACACCATAGTGAGTGTCAGAATACACTCACTGTGTTAGCTTCAGTTCAGGCATCATCACATAGTAAATCTTTCCTTGCCCTGTAGAGCTATAAATAGAGAGAAATCCTCTGTTACCTCCTCTCACACTATTTACCTTTAGGATGTCAACATGTAATCAGTGAAATATGGTATGTGATGATTTTCTGTGCTAAGTAACAGCTTTACTTTTATGATGTCCACATGTAATCAATGAAATATGGTGTTTGATCATGCCTGAAGGAAACATGGTGAGTATAGTTCTTCTTGTCCTCATTCTGGTGTCTTTTGTTAAACATTAGATGGGAAAATAGCACCACCCAACAATGGTGGATGGCACAACTGCCATCAGCAGAAAGGGAGGGTCGAACACTATTTTCAGCCCTGCATTCATTTCCATGGAGCATAACTATAAACAACTGCTCAGAAGCAAATGGGGTAGTCCTTGAGTTCAGGTGAGGTCTGATTTCTGAAACAAATTGTAGGACCATGCAACTGTTTAAAATAGCTTTCAGGTTTGTAAGAAAGAAACTAAACATTGAGAAATCCTCAGGCTGACAGCTTTGTTTCTATGCACTGGAGTTCCACATACAGAACTCCTCTTTTCTTCTTAAGCTCTCTTACCAGTGTTGTGGCTATGAAGTGCTAGTGAATGATGCACTAGGGAAAACTTGTTAAGATACAAGGATTTCTTTTAAAATGGAATGTGTAGAAAGCAAGGGTACAACTTTTAACAATATTTGGTAGTAATGTTTTGTGAACTGTGTCCATGGTACACTTGAAAGAAAAAAAATCATTTGATGATATAATGAAGAAGTATATAGGCAAGGGTAAAAAGATAGTTGTTCCAGATTAGGTACACAATTTATGACACTGCCCTGGTGAGACTGAAGCACCAGCAACAAGCACTATAACTAAATATCATCAACCTGAGTTGTTACTTAGCACAGAAATGAGGGGACAAGATGTAAGGAGAACTTGGTAATTGAAGGCCTGTCTTTACAGAAGCCATAATTTTTTCTCTCTGAAGAATCTTAGAGATGTCTACTTAATTAATGGTACCGCATTGGCATAAACTTCTACCTTCCATGACAAGCTACATTTTAAACCTATGGCAGCATGACAGTGAGTGCTATTCAGAGATACAGTGCTGAAGTATCAAACTCTTTTTAGCCACACCAAACACTTTGCCATTTTTGTACTACATACCAAGACAAAAGTAATTGTTCCATAATTAAGATTACTGGCCTATAACTAAACTTGGTCAGTATGAGGTTATTTCTTACCTCAGTCTACTAATAATTCCAACAGTTTAGAGATTTCAGAGCAAACTATTTACACAGGGTCCTAGAAGTTTTTAGTATAGTGGTTTTGTGCCAGGCACCTGTTAGGTTCCACAGCTTTGTGACCCAGTAACAGAGTTACTGACTTCCTTACAGATTATGTAGGTGCTTATTACACTGAAATATTCATTTAAGGGAGCCTACAATTCCCCCCCCCCTCCTCCAAGTGCTTTAATGCAGTATTAAAAATTTCACAATAAATTATTTCCTACCTAAGAATGTAAATATATTTATTTTTCCTTTCCAAAATAGTCTTTTAAAAACTATACCTTTCAGCAGGAAACTCGGCTCCCAGCGTGCTTGTCGCGCCGCGGGGCCGCTTTGCCACCTCGCCCGAGTGCGAGGCAGAGACGATCCCACGCGATCTGGGAGCCGGCGGGGCTGCCTATATAGGGCAGTGCCCCGTTCCCGCCCGGGTCTTCGGCTCCACTTGCTCGCCCACCCGCCCGCCCTGTTTGCAGTGTAGGTTTTAAACTGGTCGCCAATTGGGGCCACGTAGGAATTTTTCGCCTCTACTGGATTGGCCGTTGGTAGGGGTGTTTTTGCCTACCTTACACTGTGACAGTTGTTAAGGGCTTAGGTGGTGGACGAGAATTTAATAGTTGGTCACTTGGCAGGTTTGTGCAAGCTAGAAAGGAACTGGTGAGCGCCTTACGGCATATCCTGTTTGGGAACAGGAGATCATCAGGATACTGCCCCAGGGCTATGTGGTTCGGGGTGGAGAATGGTGACCACCTCTGGGAACCTCTCAGGCTAGGCTCCTCCCTGAAGGTCTGTACGGTCTCAGGGGTAGGTGCTCCTGCGGGGTGACCAGTATGCTGGGCTGCCGGTTAAGAGCCAGATATCGCCTGGCTCAATACCGGAGTCAGGTGTCCCGCCCATATCATAAGGCAAGGAGGCTGTGTCATGGTTTGACGCCTGCCTTGCCTGTTCCTGTGCTTGCTTATTTTTGCCCGTTGCTGCAATGTTCTGTTAAATAGTTAATAAAGTGGCCCTTGTTTAATTCCAATCGTTGTCTGTCTTGTTATTTGGGCTGGGGTGGCAATGTAACTGTTGCCATGGGGAAGAGCTATAAAGCAAACCTGGAATCAAATATCAAAATTTCCATTCCTAAACCTAATTTTCTAAAGTTTATTAAAACAAGGAAGACAGAACAGCTATGTTAATGAAGGCAACATAAAACAATGCCACATACACTCTAATTAATTCCAGAGGCTCACTGCACACAACAAAAACAATCTGCATACATTCCATGTGATATATATGAAATAATAATTGTTTTCTGACATCCAGTTGACGGAACATCTTAACTTCATATTTTAAAACTGTGATGGAATGCACAATAAAAAGTTTAAAAATATTACAGGAGTTTCTTATGTTTAGATTCAAGCGTTCATGTTCCAATGCTCAGTTAAGCAAGTGGGAAGAAGGAGGAGTAGGAGGAGATTGGATTTATACCCCACCCTTTATTCACCCTTTATACCCCACCCTTTACTCAGAGTCTCAGAGTGGCTTACAAACTCCTTTCCCCTCCCCTCCCCAAAACAGACATCCAGTGAGGTAGGTGGGGCTGAGAGTGTTTCACTGTTATTTATTTCTATACCAAGTCTTGACCACTAATCACAGCTGAGATAGAAGATTGCAACACTGATCTGGAATTGGGGCATGGGTTAGTGGCACAGCATCTGATTGCAGGTTCAATCCATGGCATGTCCAGTTCAAAGAATCAGGAAGAAGGTGGATATGAAAAATCAGTAACTGCTGCCAGTCAGAGTAGACAATACTGATCCTGACAGACCAGTGGCCAGACTCAGTATAAGGCAGCACCATGTGTTCACCTTCAGAGCAAGAGAACTATATAGTTCCTGAGTATAAGTTCCAGGAATGCTCTTGATCCAAGTGGGCTAAAACCCAGGCAATCCCATATCTTTGCAAGCCCTATCCACAGTACATGTGACAGTGGGCAGGACTGAGGCTGAGTCTAAGACAGATTTGTTACCAATCATATTGGCTGGGGGAAAGGCTTACTAAAAAGTGTACATAAAGGACTCCTGTTCAGTTGGGAGACTCAGGACCTTCACGGTCAAGAATGGGAGCTTCCCTGAACGGTTCCCCACATATCTTTTAAAGGAAAACTTGGAACAGCACAGTGTCATGTGATGGCACATTGCACATGTAGTACTTGCTGTTTTGACAGACTTTTGCATTTTCCTTATGTGTGAAACAATGTCCTTGTAACACCAATAACTTCACACTTAGGCCCTCATTAGGATTGCCAGATCCATCTTCATCCCCAGATTGGGCATGCGGGGCCCTTTCCCACCAGCTGCCTGCACCTAAAGGGGTTCCCTTTAAGTGCAGGCAGCCGGAGGCCCCTGTCCACCCACCGGATCTCTGAGCAGCAATGCCACTTGGAGATCGGGCACACAGCCCACAGCTGCCCCTCTCCCTCTTCTCTCAAGAGAGAAGGGAGAGGGGTGGCTGCAGGTGTTGGGGCTTGGGGGTGGGTCTTGAACCCCCCCCAAAAGTGGGTAATCCCCACCAAACTGGGGGGGCGGGGTCTGGCAACCCTAGCCCTCATATTCTAGAATAATTTCCTTCATCTTTGAAAGATTGTGAACACTTTTTAAAAGAATACCAGTAAAGTCTGCAAGGAGTATCTTTGGCATGGGAAGAAACTGGGTATGCTTGATCATGATCTGGAGTTCTAAAGGAGCCTTGATAATTCACTTTTCTTTTCAAATTGTTGACAGTCCCTTTTTCATCAGCTAGCATAACTTTTTGAATTGGGGGGGGGGGGGGTCACATTTTGTATCTAAGTGGATAAAAGGCCTTCAGAGCCAGTTTGGTGTAGTGGTTAAGTGAGCACACTCTAATCTGGGAGAACCAGGTTTGAGTCCCCACTCCTCCACATGCAGCTGCTGGGTGAGCTTGGGTCAGCCACAGTTCTCTCAGAGCTGTTCTCTCAAGAGCAGTTTTCTCAGAGCTCTCTCAGACCCACCTACCTCACAGGGTGTCCCTCAACAAACATCCTGCTAATGCGAAAGTTGCTATCCCTTTCTATCTTATTTCCTAGAACTGTATAACTGTGTGTGTGTTTGAGTATTGTTTGCCTGTGAAGATTTACCCAGTAAAAGACACCATTTCATTCTGAAGTTGGTTTCTGCATCTATTTCTGGTGTTTCAGGAAAGAGCAGGACCCCTGTATACAAAGGTGTTTGCTCCCATACATACTATTGCCATTTGTAATATATTCCCCAATATTGTTAATAATTTAAGGCAATTTGGCTAACAGTGGAGCTTGGGGAAGGCAGGGCTTGGAGAGGGGCCTCAGCAGGGTATAGTATCATTTGTCCAACCTTCAACGCAGCCATGTTTTCCAAGAGAACTGATCTCTGTAGTCTGGAGATAAGCTGTAATTTCAGGGCCTCTCCAGGCCCCACCTGGAGCTTGGCAACCCTGTGTCTTAGGGCCTTAGGGTGGCCAATACCAGCTTGGGAAATTCCTAGAGATTTGGGGAAATGAGACTGGGGAAAGTGAAGGTTGGGGAGCAGAGGGAGCTCAGCTGAGATAAAGACTACCCTCTGAAGTTGCCAGTTCCCCCAGGGGAACTGATTATTGTCATTTGGAAATCAGCTACAATACTGGGAAACCCCCAGGCCCCACCTGAAAGAGGGCAACCATATGTGGTCTACCTACAGAACTGCTTAGTTGTGGCCTTTAGAACTAGGCTTTGGTGGGTCTTTGCACAATTTCTTCTCATGGTCACAAGGCAGCTGAAAGCAGGCAAAAAAAGGAGGTGCTTTTTAACAGTAACGCCAGTGAAAACAAAGAAAATTACTAGTTAGGCTCAGCTATTATTCTAAAGAAAAACCTTCCAAATGCAATTTATTTTGAAACTGGTAATGGAAGTTATATTTATTTCTATCCAAGTGTATTTACATTTAAACCAATGTAGCGGTAATGTTGTTTTAACAGCATCAACTTAGAGAATATTATTGTGTATTGAATAATTGTATTCAATTCAATTCAATTCAACTCAAGAGTATTGAAAAGATTAAAATGTGTTACTCAGATTAATTGGTTTAAATACTAAGTTTAGTTACAAGCCACTATCATAAATAATTATCCTTTTAAAAAGAAGTTAGGATAATGATACTAATCAGTCAACAGACTGACACTGGAAAGACAGCTGATGCATGACTGGGGGGGGATCCATTGTACAATCTGAATTCTAACCCAATTAACAGCAGAATAAGAACATATTCTAGTGTAGCTATTTGGGATTTACAGTAAGATGAGAACTCAAAGTATTAATCATAATTGCTAATGCTACACTGTAGTTATATCTCTATTGTTACTACATTGGCTCAGTGGTTCCCAAATCTCAGGACTTACTTGTGAATTAACTGCATAATGCTTCCCCCTCCCGACAGAAAACACAAAAATCTCACATCACTTAACATTGGAAAAGAGTGTATAGTTGTTTAAAAATTAGTATTCATATATAGTTGTATTCCAAGTAGGGTTGCCAAGTCTTCAAAACTCACCAGCAGGGGGGAGCCCTCCTCTCGCCGGGAGTTTCTCCTGGCCAGCGACGTCACCGGAAGTGACGTCAGCACATTGGGGGCGTTGCCAGAGCGTCGCCCTGGCAACACCCCCAACATGCTGCGTCACTTCCGGTGACGTCATTACGTCATCCTTGCTGGACGACGTCAGGGGTGGGGTTCCCCCCACCAGCCAAATGCTGGCCGGCGGATTGGGAACCCCTTTAGCGGGGGATCCCCCACCCGCCGGGCTGACTTGGCAGCCCTAATTCCAAGGCAATTTCATACATTACCCAGAACAAACTCAAATTTGCCATCAAGCCTCCTACAGCTTTTTTTCCCGCTCCTATATCCCTGCCTTGAGTCTCACCCAAATCATAGTTCAAGAACCACTGGGTTTGTTACCTTAAGTTCTGCTTTATATATCTCAGTTTTCCTCCATCAATAAAAACTCTGTGTAGGAAAATACATAATTATTATAATATATGCAGTTCAGTCTGTGTATGAGAGTGCCTGTGAAAGTTTTACATGACAAACACAAAGATTAGTCAGGGAGTGTTTTTCTGCACGTGTTGAGGATTTTCCAGGAAAGGAGAAAAATATTTGTAGATTCTTCCTCATATGCTGTCCTCTCCCCTGTGTGCTTTAAAAACTGGAGGGAATCAATGAGCTTTCATAAAAATGCAGTCACACTTCATTTACATATATTCTTCAATAACACATTGCATAAGCATAAGGTAGGGGAGAGCATTAAATCATATGGTATGTGGGTATACATACACGTTTTAACATTTAAAACCATGACGTTTGATAAGGAAATTATCATTAAAGAAATATCCTGTCCATAAAAAATGAGTCATTTTCATTTCAACAAAGATGCCAAACGTATCTGAGAACCTGGATACAAACATTAAGCATCACTTTTAGAGGTTGGTAAATCAGAGTGTATCTTAGTGGGATAAAACACTGCAAAGTTTGCCTTCAGTGAAGCTTTATTTATTGCCTCATAAAGCAACACAAGGCTCTTATCATTCTTCCTCTATACAGGAACAGACTATAATGTACCACATTGCATTTTCGAAGAATATGTTCAACATTCTAAACCTGGTCATGTCAAGTACTCTCTATACCTTGCAGGGGACTGGGAAATAAACATAACATCTTTCACAGATTTCTGTCTAATAACTTACATAAATATATGAAATGTAATTCTGAACTCAAAGCATCGTTGTCCCTTAACCATAGTCTATGGATGAAAATTTCTACTAACTGAAAGGATTCTTGCTGATTTTCCCATCCTTTTGCAGGCCTCTGACTCTTTCTCCATGCTGTTCCTAGAGGTCCCTTCTCCCCAAAAGTAGCATTTGAGGCACAATTTTGGGCTGCAGCATGAGGGGAGGGGAGGACATCTCATTCTGCCAATGGAAATCCCTTCCATCAACAGTGATTGACCATGTGATCCAAGACAATATTTTGCTGATGTAAATATCATTTGGGCCAGGTACATGAGCAGTCTGTCCCCCTTCCAGTGATGGATGAGAGAGCTTCCTAAGTGTGCATAATGTTTGCTGTCACATTGTTAGCCGAATTGCTTTAATTTAAGTTTAGCAATTGGCAAAATACCGGGTTCTTGCCAACTATATCAGGGTCCCACCCCTCCCGGGAGTTCTACAGGAAACAGGCACGTGAGGCAGATAGCAAATTAAATGCTGTTTACTAAATGATGTTGTTCAAGCACACAAAACAGATTCTCACACACATACACACAGGCCTAGGAAATAAAGACAGAAAATAGCACTGTTGCAATTTGCAGGAAAAGTTGGTTGGATTATACTGTACCTATCCTGAAGATGGATCCTGGTTCCAAAATGGAGGGGTTAGAAAGGAAGAAAATGGAGAGCGTGTTCTGAACCGGCAGAAGCACACTTTTCTCTCTATAGCTGATCAGGCCTAGAGATCAGAGATGGAGGGAGGGTACTGGGATAGAAAGCTGGACTAGAGAGGATAGGAAAGCAGACAGGGGTTGATGGGATGCTCAAGAGAGCGATTGCATGCTGTGCAAGGTCTTTTATTAGGTGGTCTTTTGGGGAGGGCAGTGCTAACCACATCCCCTTGACACACCTCTCAGGTAGTCCGTCCCTGCAAACCCTATCATTGGTGAAGGTAAAAAGGGGGCTGGTGGCAGAGGGGTGGCCAATGTTGCAAAACTATGACCTCAACAGGAGCAGACACCTGGGCAAAGTCCGATGACTCACTGGGGCCACTCCTATTGTCTATTAATGGCCCTGGCCGACCAGTTGATGAGTGGAAGATTAGTTGCCAGGTAACCTTGTTTAGCATAATCCTTGCAGGTATGTGGGAGGGGGCAAGGGTTGACCAGCGTAGGGTGACAGAAAGAAACCTCATGGCAGAAGGAGTCTTTGTCTCTGTCTTGGTGAACTATCTAGGGTGCCAGCCTCCTGGCATGGACTGGAGCTTCCCCCAGCAATGGAGAATGCATGTGGTCCTTCCAATGCTAGCAACCCAAGTTCAAGCTTATGAATCTTAAAATCCATAAGAGCACTTAAAGTGCCTTGCTGGCCAACAACATGTATAATAGTCACATTTATTTTATACATACATATATGCACACACAATTATACTAAGTGTTAAATGGTTCATGAGTTTAAAACATACTTCAGTTTTTCTTAATTATTCATACAAGTCAGCATAACTAAGCAATCTAGACATTTCATCAACAAAACTCCCTCAGAACAAAGAATGATTGTTGTCACATTTATAATGTGAAAGAGTCACAAAGAAAAAATGTGCAGAAATGTTGAGTGCTCCCTATACACATCACATCATATTTTGTGATTTTTTTAAAAAAATATATTACCCTTTTAAAATTATATTCTATATCTTGTTTTTGAACTATAAAAAAACTGGGGAAGTAACAAAACATTATCAAAAACGCTGAAAAGCAATATTTAAAATCAAACTAAGAATATATTTAATATTCTTTTGGTTTTAAATACTGTTTTTTACCTTCTGAGTAAGGACCAGCCAAAAAAAAAACGGAAGGGGGAGAGATCAAGAAGACAGGACAAGAGAAGGGTGGGGGTTTCTCTGTGACCTCCCCAATCCATTAATACTTTGTTATCCCATTCTTACTACTGATTTATAAGCTTTTGAGTGCATTTTCCCTTAGTTTGAACAGGAATGGACATAAGCTTTTCAGATATCTATTCCAAATTATGGTCAATGGACTGGACATTTGGATGCATTCCCAAAAAGCATATTCCATTGAAAGCAATACAATGAGCACGTATCTCTGTTCTCGGACAACCATTCAGATGTGCATTCAATATACACCCACTGCTGATCTAATTAAGGAAATCTATGCCCAAAAGCCTGCTTCTGCAAGTAGCTTTCTGGTTTTTCGTAGCTGGGATCAATGGAGCCGGTTCTGAGGACAGCTATTGCATTCCACAAAATTGAAGGACAGATTTTAAAAGCAGTAGGTAAAGTACTCCAGTCACTATGCTTAATGTATTGTAAGTACCAAGTGTACCGTTCATCAAAGGTGCTATAAAAATCATGAAGAAGCAAGGTGTAGTTATCCCTCCTTCATCCCACTTGTGGACTACTGTTTTCACTACTGAAATGTGAATCTGGATTCTCCAGCATTTGGAAGCTATTCCTCCTTTCCCCAGTCTGGGAAGTCATTGCTTTTCATTCACATGGTGAAGGCGGTTTGGATTTGAATATGTACCAAAACTCCATTCAATAGCACTGAATATATTTGTGCAAAAGGAAGACAGGAAGAAAATGACATGCATATGTGCATACATAATTACACAATCCAGAGAGCATGTATTATAAATTCATGTCAGTTTCCAGCAATTTTGGTAAATACTCCATTACAACCCACATCCAACATGGGCATTTTTTGCAAAAAAGGATCATTCAACCAAGCATAAATCACACAGCTTAGCTATGGTTTCTTTTCTTGCCAATATCCTTGCTGTTAGCACTTAACTGGCTGCTGCACAAAGCTGCTCGCGAGGCAGATAGTATAATTTTAATTACTACCAACTCTAATTGTTTTAAATGAGGCATTTATGAAGACTGATAGGACGGTAATACACAATTACATGACTATCTCTTTTTCCTAATACCCCGGAACTTCTTAGCATGACAGAAAAAAGGAATATTCCATGAATGTAATAGAATGTTCCATTAATAACAGGTGTGTGTGTGTGTGTGTGTGTGTGTGTGTGTGTGTGTATTATACATACATTTTAAAAGTGTAAGTAATTCTCTTTATAAAATATGCAACTAAAATGTTATAATTTGTGAAAACCTTGGAAATGGAATAATGCACACAAACTCAGGCACAGACCGGCACAGAAAACACAAATTGTTCAGTACATTTAAAACAAACTTATTCTCCCAATAGTGTCTACTACAGTTCTATAGCTATGGAATCAGAATGAATGAGCAAGCAGAAGACTTTTTTTTAGCTTCTTTTGCTTTTAGATGTAAAGGTCTACTGGCCATTCAAAACCAAGCCAAAGGGAAAGATACTTGGTACAACACAGTTCTGCCTTTTCTCCTTAAGGACAGTGTAGCTTTGGCTGAACCAGCTATCTATCCTGGTTGTAAATGCCCAAAGGCACAGTAATTGCATACTGACCTTGGCAGATGATACTTGTGTAGGCAGCATTAATTGGCAAATAGCAGGGAAGGAAGACTTCAAGGATGAGACAACAAAGAACTAGAAGATGCGGCAAATGCTAGGTCACAGGGCTCTGAAAGCCCCTGTATATACTGTTTCCATTTTTTTTTTTAAAAGGATATGAATGGTTCACTGAAAATCTACATTTTACATCTGATGAGCTGTTATGTAGCCTTGTTTAAACTCGCCTACTGCTAATCCACCATTTATATTCACAGTACCATCCTAAGCAAAGTTATATCCTTCAGATTCCAATAACTGGACTTAGAAGTGTATAACTAGGGATGGGCATGAACCAGGAAAATATGGTTTGGTTCATGGCATGCCCAGTTCATGAGCCACGAATTGTCATGAACTTTTAGGTGCTAAATGAACCAGTTCTACTTGTGAGGTTTGTAACATGGTAGAATGGCCCCCAGCACGCTAGAGACCCCAAACTCACAGGAGAACTCTGGCTGACTCTCCTCTACCTGCTTTCTAAGTTTGGTGAGGATTGGATTTACGGTGTCCAAGTTACAATTCCCCAAAGAAGGTGCCCCCAAGAAAGTGCTTTCTGGGGAAATGACAAACACAGGTTCAGGAGGTTCAGGAGTGTATAGAATGGACCCTGTGCAAGCTAGAGAAATCAAACTCACAGGAGACCACCCCTTGATGCTCCTCTACATGCCCTTCAGGTCCCCCCTCCCCAGTTGCTTTGAAGTTTGGTAAACATTTTGATTGAGTGGAGACAGTCTGTCTGGAAATGTATCCATTCATGAACCACCACAAACCACTTGAAAGTTTGTGTAAATTTTGTGCCAGTTGACCTGCCACTAACTTCAGTTCGCAAACCATGAACCACCTAAATTAGTCTTGAACTTTAGCTCATGAGAAGGTTCATGCCCATCCCTAAGTGTAATTCTGCTTATGATTGCACTGCTAGTTTACTAGAACATGTGAATGTATATCTCATGCTAAAAATATATGCTGGAGGGCCTTTTGACTCATTATATTAAAATGGCACCCTTATGTCTCATGGCCAGTGTGTTTAAAACTATTAACTAAACTGCATTATACATTAACAGAACAGAACAATGCACTTTGGGGCTTTTGAAATAAGGACGGGATGTAGATGCGATGCCTGATGCTTAACCATAAAATCAAAATTTAGTTATCGTGTTCATCTGAAGTTCTGCCTGCAGAGATGAATCTCAGTAGCTATTTTACAACCTAAGATTTGACCACACATTTCCTAGCAAAGCGAAAATCACCAAGAAAAACAAAAAAGCCATGACCCAAAGAAAGCACACCAGGGATTAGCATATTCTACAAATGACAGATAACATACAATATTACTGTCAGGGATGAGGAGCAACAGTATTGCAGTGATCACATTAATCACATTTTAATTTAGTAGAAGGTGAATTTTGTTGATAATCTTTGCTGAATAACAGTATATTTTGATGTTCCATATTCCAGGTACTTTCAACTAGTGATCGCTTAACATGCTACCAACGGAACAACAACAGGAAGTGCAGCTCTCATGAAAGACCCATGAATCTCTGCTAAAAATTACCATGCTCCAAATTCTCTGGAAAGAGTCATAATTAAAACATTTTCAAGAAATTACAATTTGAAGATAATTTATTTTTACATGGTTCCTACTTTATGTGCCTATACTTTCTTTCTGATATGACTGCCACAGTGTTTGTAATATGTCAGATTTAATTATGTACTTTTTAATGGCCCTGGGCTGAAAGCAAGAATACTAAGCATTTATGGACACAAAACAGAGTATCAGGGTAAGAGGTGTGAATCAGAAGCTCACAGCAATCTTCATGTTAGTATGTGCAAACTGCAGTGGAACTTATGCAGACAGATGAGTATTGGTCATATTGTACTGATCAGCCATATATTAAATAAAACCAGATTATCCCATACCAGTCATCTCCTACATTAAGATCTGCCACTGAGGCCCTGCTCTGGGTACTAAGGCAGATGGAGGACAACATGGCATGGTGGTTAGTGCATTTTGATGTATTTTAATTGTCACTGGGAGTTTTTTTTTTGTAGTGCTATGTATATTCCTTTGAGCATTTGTAATATAAAAATGTTCCAGAAAGTTATTACATATAAATTAACCCCATGGCAGATTACCACTGTGACTTTCTGTTTAAAGTGTAAAGATGGGCAAAGCCAGTACATGAATGAGCAGCTAAAGATCAGAATTAATCCAAATTAGAATGGGTAGGAAAATGGACAGGTGTAGAGAGTTAGAAGGCTTACTATAAGATGCTGGGAACAATAGTTGCCAATCAATTTCCCTTCTGCAAAACCATAAACCAAAACCATTTTCTAATTTATGGAATATTGTTCAGATAAATGTGTTCTCTATCTGACCTTAGAAGCATGCCAGATACTGGAACAGAAATTATAACAGAATTGAAAAGAAATACTTGTAGCTGTCTACCAGAGAATAGCAGTTATTTACCAAATTTCTACTGTACAAAACTGGTAAAGTACCTTACGTTATCATCTGCAGAAAGAGGACATGCCAGATCAGGGTAGCACAGATTCATTAGTCTTCAAGGTTCTACAGGAGTCATTTTAGTACTTGCTGCAAAAGATTTACATGACTGTTCTTCTGGAATGCTGCATCTGGTTTAATCATAGTTTTTAATCTATACTTTCCAATATTTCTTTCATTTATTTGTGAAAAGCACAGTTACGTCCAACATCACCGACAACATCAATGATGGCTTGGTACCAGCAATTTATTGATTGTAAGCTTTAGTGTGAGCAATGGGTGAGTCACATAATCTGTTAATAAGCAGAAATTTACCATACTTCACTTAAGACAATATAGCGACACCTTATAAGTTACCTACTCTGGGCCATTGTACACTGAAAGTCTAATACAGACAGGTTATGGGATGATTTATTTGTTTTGTGCAGATAGTTATATTCTTTGTCCTTTTTCTTTATTGGAAACAATTCTGTAAACACCTTTGGAAACTTTAGGTTTCTTGGCAAAGCTGTAAAATCAATATATGAAAAAGAATTTCTATGGAATTTATAGGAATGTTTCCAGTTCTTACTATTTTAATGAGTGCATCTTTAATAGATAAATTAAAAACTAAAATTATAATTTTCATGATCTGATATAATGTTAAATGCTCGGGAACAAATTCATTCTTCATTTTGTGATCTATTACCTTTTGATTTTTCAAAGTTTCTGTCATGACAGGCCCAGCAAGTATCCAGGCTAAGGAGGCCAGAGGCATATAAAAGTGCTCTTTGTCCTTTCAGAGAAAGTGGCTGTACATCAATAACAGTCCAGAGCTAAAAAATTCCCCTTCCTGCTATATCTCTGTCACATAGGTGTGGAAAACATGTTGTAGAGAAGAGTTCCCACTGCGATATTCTGGCAAATCAAAATTGAACACCAAGCCTATGGGCTAAGATTTATAAAGAGAATCCACAACAGAAGAAAGTTAGGTAAAAAGTAAAACACCTGAGCACCAATGAAGAACATAATAAAAAAGATGCAGGCCAATACTGCCTTAAAGCAGCTAAACAGTAATTCACTACTGAAGTAAAGAGGTTAGAGGGCAATTAGAGTGTATAGAAGTCTACATGGAATAACACAGCACCTTATAATTCCTGGCAGTGTTTAAGGGATTGATGCCATTAGACCCTTCAACACCACCAGTAACAGAAGAACACATTCATTTAGCCATTTGAATGGCCTGCATTTCTTTCACTCTTTTTAAATCAAAGTATGTGTTTGAAATGTCAGGTTGTGCCAGGGCTTAGATATAATGAAACTAAGCCATGGTAGAGCTGCCAAAATACATTTTAAAAGAATGTGCTAATCACACAAGAACAATTTCAACTTCTCTCACTTTTGTACAAGACATGGTGGCATGGGAATGAAAGCAAACGTAATTGTGGGAGTTTGAATATTATGACCAAAATAGATCAGGCGGCAAATTTTCAAAAGAAAGACTGCAAGATGGTATAGGAAGTGGGGGGCGGGGGGGGAATCAGCCTTGGAGATAGTTGCTGAATGAGAAAGAAAATGATGAAAGCTATTTCAAGCAAAAGATTATGCTAATAGATTACAATGTTATAATTTCGGGTCTGGGATTTTTTGGGGGGGCAAACCTTTATTGTGATTGCTGGTTTTCAGGTAGGACATTAACAGTTTGGCATTAAAATTTGTGTGGTTTTTTTTAGGAGGGATCTGGAATTTTAAGACCATTATTTTAAATGTGGGAACTAATATGAGGGACTGGGGCAGCTGTTTTTAAAGATAACAGCACCAAATTTTCAAAAACCATAGGCCCATCTGTAACATAAACACGAATAAGTTTCAAGCAGAATGAACAAAGGGGCTTGATTTTACAGCCCCCCCCCCCCAAAGCAGGTGACTTTTGGCACAGGTATACATCTTTCCACTAATTCTTATGAGTTGGGAAAGTGACAGCCACTGTCTATATCCATTTTTTTAACATAGTGACTGAAAATAAAAAATTACCTTTCTTCTAAAAATTCTGCATTTGCCATCCTTCCTTGTTGTGGTCCATTGTTTCCTTTCACAAAGTAAAGAAGATTTCCTTAGAAGAAAACTCCCCCTCTAATCTTTGATTAGAGAAACAGAATATGTGTATAATTACATGTGTTGATTCAATCATCCAATTGCTATGAGAAACATGTCTTCATGTTGGGCATGTCCACTATAAGGGTACCTTAGTTAGTAATTATTACTACTACTGTTTAAGGAGTTCCTGGAGAAGGAGGAAGAGGCAATGGCAGGGGGCTGGGGGGGTCCAAGGGCTAAGCTACTAGATATGTTTGTTTACAAGTTGTCTCCAGATTCACCACTTTGATCAGAGTCACATGGCAGCTCCAAGAATGTTCTCTAAAAACCAGAGAAGCTGATTTCGCTGACAAGGGGCAGCACATGTGAAGGAGGGGGCTCTTCCCCCCCTCCCCCCCGGCCTTTTCCCTGATCCTAAAGAACCCCCAGTAGGAAGTTATTCACATACATTTGGAGTGGTGCTTGAAGTAGTCTGAGCACTCACAGCTTAGCACAGATTCCTCTATGGAAGTTCATTCTCTGCAGCTTGTCTTCAAACTGGGAGCACTCACCTCGTGATACCTTGCAAGTATCTAATTGGAATGAAGAGATGCCACTGCTTGGGAAATTCACAGAAACAAAGAAAAACATGATGCCTGCTGCTGACCCGTAAACATGAAAAACGACATGGATTTTTCAAGGGGTGTTTTTTGTAATGCCTCAGATTTGTGTTATCAAAGCAGCGGTTTTCATCTATATTTTCCACTCGGGAATTTTGGAGTGCACCCACCCACACACACACACTAATGGAGGTACAGTGTAATCCTGTGTGGAGTTTACTGGAATAATTCCACACAGGATTGCACTATAGCTGGTTACTCAGATGCTCACATTGTATGGTAGCTAAAATACTATTCATAAGGGATAGTTTCCTGTATTTCCAGACCTGACAATCTGAAATATAGTTTCCTTTCCTCAAATTTTACAACTGGAGTTACAGTTTAGATGTCAGTTTATAAAGTACACTGCTGTGTGGAAGTCAGACCATGGAGATCTGGAAGTGGGAGCATGAATTTACACACTCATCACAAAGGTATCTTAGTATCATCCAAATGTATATTTAGAATTGTACACTGCTATTCATTACCATCCAAGTAATTCCCAGCCCAGTTATTATTCTCCGAATCCTATTCAAAGAACTATTTAATAGAAAATTACAAAGAATATCTATCTTGTATTTTAAAGGAGGGATTTGGAAGTTGATTAATACCTTGGCCCTACTAAACAATCCTGCAATTTATTAACACTGCAGGATCTGGATTATCTATATACATCAGTAAAGAAAGTCTATGCTGTATCCAATTAAAAGGAAGCAGAGAAAAAAACATTCAAAAACACACTACCTCCTTCAAATCTGCTTTTCTAGATAAAACACATTATATCTGTGGCTTGCCTTGGCATCAGAGGGTGTAAGGTAGATAATTTCTTTAATCCACATGGGTGCTTTTTAGTCTCTCATATTCAGTTTCTACATACAAATATTTTTCCAACCAACTGGAACTGAATCTAACATGATGCTGTAAGGTTCTGCCTTCAAAGAAAATGTAATGTGCCACAAAAAAAACCCCTGAAAAAATAAGGGCAGCCTTTGATATTTTTGAAGTTACTGTACGTGAACAAAAAATAATTAGAGTAGTCATTTGTTTCAATCGAAATAAAGTACTGTAATATTTATAGTCTGTGTCAGAATTATAATGACTGTGGGGCACGAAGTGAAGTGTCACAGCATGTTCCACATGTTTTTAACACTGTTTCTAAAATCTCTAGAGGCTATTAAATTTAATGAACCCATCTGCTACGAAATAGAGGTCCAACATAATCAGTGTTCGCAGTGCCATATAATACAGATGGCATTCCACAATTCACAAACCCAGATAACATTGTTTTTATGGTCCCTTTTTTTGGTGTGGGGATATTTTTCCCTTCTTTGTGTTGATGGTCCAAATATCTTATGATCTGTGCTATTTTATGTTACAAATACAGTGTACTATGATGTCTGCACAATTAAGGTTAACTAAATAAATTCTGTGATGAAATTACACTTTTTTTGTCTCTAGCAGTTTTGACAACCAGCAATTAGCACAATGAGGTAATACTCTTATAGTTAATATAATCACAAAAGTTGTCCCAATAGCAGAAGTTCCAACTCTAACAGTAAGATGAAAGCAAAAATGTAATTTATCAAACACAAAAGGCGTTTGTTTAAAGAGCCAAAGGTTCCAGGAGACTCTCTAGTTATACAAAGTTTAGTTTATTCTTAATACTGGATTGGCTTAAATGTTTCTGCAAGGAAATGGCACAACTAATTGAAACTCTTAAAATGACCAAGCTTCCTTTAGTTTGTCATTTCCCATATAGTCTATTTCTTTTTTCAACTACTATATGTGCTTTATAAAGCCAAGCAGTTAGATGACTTTCTTGACTGTATGGAAGAAATCACAGACATTTTCCAGACCGCCTTAAGTTTCCATTTTCATTGCCCGATGCTACCATTGTTTTTTCTTGTGTTCAGACAATTTCATTAACATTCCCATGCTGTCCCACTTTCCTTCCCCCCCTTCCCTAAACTAGTTTTTCCCATATTTTCCTCCCATGAGGAATGAATTTGCAAGATAGCCTCTTGCTCTGAATCTGAACATTTTTTTCAGTTATTTTAACATTTCAGTGCTGGAAGGTGCCTGCACTGAAACAAACAGTCAGCCCCATTGGGAGGTCCAACACCAACACCCAATCATTGCCCATTTATTTTCTCTACATCTTGATCTATCTTATGCATACATTGGCAGCAGCAAATTTCACGGTGTTCAGTGGGACTATCTCATGCCAAAAGCCTGGAGCTCTTGGCCCTCATGGAAACATGAAAGAATACTGGTTGACCAAAGATCTATCCAAAGGAGTGGGTGTTTGTATGCATAAATGCAGAGCACCTCTTGGGAGATCAGCCACCGCACAAATTGGTGGCTCAGCAGAACAAAGTGAGGAGGGGGCTTTTCAGTGAAAAACTGGATTTTTTTCCTGGCACAACTAGAACCCTCCATGCATGCTTACTCAAGCATAAGCCCCACTGAGTTCATTGTAAGTAAGCCCACTTGAGCCCTGACCTGGACAATTTTGTCATACAAGGTTTTTTTGGTTTTTTTTTAAATGATCTGATCTGGGTGTCAAATACTCGAAGTATGCCACTGGAGCTATGTACCTGATGCAAGTCAGGTAAAGGAATTTAAAAATTTTTGGGGGAGCCAATCAGAGAGACCATCCAAATGTAAGGAGAGAGGCAACCAATAAGGGGTGAGACACACACTCCATAAATGACCCTTAACTGTAGTGTGATGGGTGGGGAATGTACTTTAACAGGAATTGCACAGCCCCCTTGAGGCTGCTTCAGCGCATGCACAAAACAGCAGAGACTTGGAAAATCAGTCCTCAATGTGAATGTGAACAGATGGAACCGTGACAGTGAAAAAACAAAAAAAAGTCACTGTGAACTGATTGCACTGATAGCGCAATCATTGGAACTGCCATTACACCCACAAAAACTTGAAAGGTGGCTGCAGTCTGGAAAACACCACAGTCACTGTTGTTGCATATTGTGAGAATCCAGTTGCTGTGAACTGGCTATCTGGGCTGTAAAGCAGATTATTTTAAAAAGCACACCATTCTTACTGACATCTTGAGCTTTAATTCCACCTCAGTCAAAGTATATATGCATTCAACATCGTGAGGATTTGTTATGTTTTGCTAGTTCCTAACAATGGGCCCTTTTGCCCCTTAACCAGGGCTTTTTTTGTAGAAAAAGGTCATTAGCATAATAGGCCACTGACAGCGCAGCTCATTCGCATATTAGGTGGGAGCTGGGAAAGCACAGGGCAGGCATGGAAGCTTGCCTCTCCACCCCGAACTTCTTTGCCCCACTTCAGCATCACCTTTCTAGTCTACCTCCCCTCCAAACCAGACGGCCAGGGAAAGGCGCTGCTGAAGTACCTGGGATCTGAAAGCATTGCCTTTCTAGTCTCCTACCCACCCCCTTCACCAGACCTCCGGGAAAGGTGCTGCTGAAGTGTCGATTTCACTCTCAACTGACTGGCAGGGAGTGAAATTGACAAGGAAATCCCTAGGGGCTCCCCAGAGGGAAAGACAGCATTTTAACATGCCGCCTTTCCCTCTTGTATATAACATGGGGAGGGCAGCATGCTCTGTAGCCACACATGCCAGAGGTTTTGGTTGTAGGCGTGGCCAACTCAGGAGCCAGCCAGAACCCAGTTCCTCTACATTCCTGCCCAAAAATAGCCCTGTCCTTAACACAGTTTGGATTAACAGTCCTTCATCTTTTTAAATATTTAGCAGTAAAACTTTTCAGTGAAAAACTGGATTTTTTTTGGCTGACACAACTAGAACTTGGAGGCAGATTGTTCTCAAAACCTGTGGCTTATGTTCTTGGAAGTTATAATGAGCTTCTTGATGAACTTCTTGCTGCAGATATGTAAGCAACTAAACTGTTATAACCAGACTTAAACCAGACTAAGAGTATGCATTTCAAAAATTATCTTTTTAATTCTGTATCATAAAGTTGGGAAGGGCTTGATTATAATTATATAATGATTATAATTTTCATTAGATATTGGAACTACTGCTATTGTTTCAGAAAGGCATGTCCAGAGAGTGGAACAATACTCCCCAAATTGAATGAAAATGATAATCATGCCATGAAATAGCCAAAAAAAGTTAAAATGAATTTTGAGCCTGTGCTACCCAGCCCCCTCCCTGAGGCAGGGAAAAAGGAAAAGGTAACAGAGTGATAGCAAATGCTATCAGAAAATATGGAGTTAAAAGGTACTTCCACTTCATGAGTGACTTCATAAAATAAGCACAAAATAAATTTCATTATTCATTGCACATGTTAGAGACTCAAATGTGCATTTCCTTTTCTTACCTTGTATTGTTGTTTACTGAAATTTACATTAACAACAGCTACTGTTAAAATTTACTTTATGTAGACCACACGAGCGAGATAATCTGGGAGGGGAAGCAAAGCTATTTGCGCCAGAGTAATTTGACCTGCGGTTGTGTGATCACACAGTTCCGTGAAGCTGCAGGTGTAACTTGCCACTGCATGATCAGATACAACCATGAGCGAGTTGGGTTTTTTGTTGTTCATTTCCGATTTGCTTAAATGGGGGATCGATGAATTGCATCTCCACCCTGAGGGCTTCCAATGGCAGTATGCAATGATGCACATACTAAGAAGGGGGAAAAAACAGCAGCATGGCATCAGGATAGCTGATCAGACTATTTCCGACACCACAAGTGCACGCTGGAGTGATCACACAGGAAAAATCCGTCTGTGGACCATAGCAACCCGTTTGATACTGGGTTTTTGCTAGTGTTTTTTTACTCTGCTTCTATGGTGGAGCAAAACGGCTTGCCGATGGGTGCGGGATGCTTGCCAGATGTTCTCTTGTGACTGCACCCTTAAAATCCGACTGGGAGTCGTGCCTATCACACGGCGAATTCTGCGTGTGATTGGGGCCGTAGTCTTGCAAGAAGGTTTCAAGGAAGCTGTGGAATATTTTAATGGCTTTTTCAGCGCTTCAGTCCATAATATGCACTGGAAATAAGAGGCTCTCAGTACCTTATTTATCTAAAATGCTAATTATACTCACTATGATAATAGTGCAATTAACATACCTCTAAAGGTACACAATGCCATATTTTAATATATTGTCTAACACAAATATGGTAAAAATTTACTTCATTTTCTTCCTAAAAGCTTTTAGACACAAAGGTCTTTATACTCAATGTAAAGGAAAGGTGAATGGACTGCAGCCTATATCTCAATCTAAATCCTAGAAAACATTCTCCTTAGTATAATGAAGAATAGCGGGTGATAAGGTGGCTGGAAACCAAGTGGTAGAAAATATCCAATGAGTCTGACCAAACACATTCTAGAACTTTTTGAAGGCCAATTATACGGTGGTCATGAAAGTGAGGGAGATGCATCTGTCCAGAATGATGAACACATGAACACTTGAATCTGCTTATACTGAATCACAACCTTGGTCCATTAAAGTCAGTACCATCTACTCAGACAGGCAGTGGCTCTCCAGGGTCTCAGGCAGTGGTCTTTCTCATTACCTACTGCCTGGTCCGTTTAACTAGAAACATCCATATGGCATCTGCCAGACCCCCTAAATCCCTCCTATTGAAACCAATATGACTACCCGTGACAATTCTGCAGCACTTCTGGATTTTTTACTGTCTAGTCACAGCTGTTTTATGGCAATCCCATAGGATTTTCAAGGCACAAGATGTTCAGAAGGGGTTTGCCATTGCCTGCCTCTGCATCACGGCCCTGGTATTTCTTGGAGGTCTCCTATCCAAACACTAACCAGGACCAACCCTGCTAATGAGATTGAGCTACCCTGGGCTATCCAGGTCAGGATTGGATTTGACTGTCCATGACAATTCTGCAGCACTTACCTTGTGTTAACTTACATCTGGTGACCACCTGACTCATTCATTACAGCAGAGAGAACATGACATTGGATTCCAACATTCTTACATTTCACAAATTCACCTCTAAATACTGCTTAGAAGATGTACAGCTGCTTAGCTGCAAACAACACATTTACATCCTGGTTCACCAAACAAGCTGTGAAAGCAATGTGTGAATCATTTCTCCAGTGGACAGATTTTATAATATTCTAAAATATGGCCAGCATTCTAATTGGACAGAGAGAAGGTGAAAGAGGTAGAACGCTGATAAACACTGCAGTTCTTGTAACGATTACAGGTTAAATACTTTGTCCCCAGTGTTCTCCATGTGAGTACTGATGGTGAATATTCTCCAGATGATTCTCCAAACAGCAAGCAAAAGTTTATATCCCACATCATCCCTCAGTTTCACAGTACCACCCTTTAACAGAAACTGACAGCTGACATACTTAGTAACTTTATACTAATATCATCCCTTCATTTAACTAATTACAATACATCTCCATGAATAGTTTCACCCACATATTACAATAAAAAGAATCAAATTTTGACATCAAATTCTGATTCTGAAATTTAAATATTTCATTTTTGTTGACATTTCAGCATCAAAACTTGAATTGTAGCAAAATGTCAGGAAGAAGTTCTGCAAGCAAAAGAACAGTAACTATGAATGAAAGAGAAGGAAGAAGAAAAAAAACTATGGAAAGGACTAGTGATGCTGTCATCTTTGCAAACAACATCTTCAAGAATCAAACTTACCCTGCTAGCAATGACTGGTTTCTCTTGAGTAAAGCAACCCATATATTCACATTGAAGATTTGTTCATAATTAAAATGAACACTATTTCCAGTGCATTTGCTTCTGTGTAGTCAGTGACATTATGACATAGGCAGTACACTTGTAGCTGTTTTTGGCATATGTTCAGAAACTACAGTTTTGCTGCTGATTAAAAATTCTAGTTTTCTTGGCATTCCAGTTCAATCCAGAAGGCCACAAAACTATAATTTCCATCAATATAAGTAGAAAGTTATGCCTGGGAAGACTGAGGCTGAGGACAGACTGGCAATCTGCCCCGGGATAGGTCCGCATGGGAAGCGGGGGAAGGGAGCCTGTTCAGACATGCGCAGCTGTCCCTCGGCTCCCTTCCGCACTTACCCGCTTTGAAGCCGGTTTTCTTGCACTTTAGAAGGACACCGGGAGAAACCGGTGTCCGGAGGCCACCTTGCGCTTGCCTCCTGCTTCCAGGCAGTGTGAACCAGAAGAAGGCAGGAGGCAAGCGGAAGCAGCAGTGCGAACGTGGCATATTTTGCCAGTTTGCGCATGAGCGCTCATGCACACATGAGCGCATGCGCACATGCGCAAATTGCCGAAACAGCCCTATTACGAGCTGCGGAGGCTGGCCCACCTGGGGCCACTCCGCAGCAGTATGAACGCTCCATAACGGCATCCTTGCGCAATACCATGGCCAATGTGGACAGCCAGCCCCGGGGGATTTTCCCCCCACAGCTTTTGCCTCCGGATTCATCCCACTCCAGATTGCCAGTCTGTCCTCAGCCTGAGAAGAGACATTTACAGGAAAGACAGGCAGTCATTTGCAGCCAGTTTATTCCATCTTTCTTTGGTGTCTTGAAGAGGAAAGAAATGGGAGGGGGAATGGTGAGGCAAGTTGGCATAGTTGCAGGAATCTGTGTGTGTACATGCACATATTCTGCAAATATCCTACTAACCACTTGCACATATTTGAGTGTTCAACAAGGATATCCACCTCAAGCACAGAGTTGTATTGTTCACCATCATTAGGAAGCAGGGGGGATGCAGGAGAAAAAGATTGCCTGAAGAAAAGAAGGGGATGGGCAGGTAATTAATGAAATAATGGGCATTGGGTCTTGTGGAAAAGACACAAGAGACAGACTACAGAGAAATCGGGTGCCCAAAGGGACATGGTCAAAGTATATGGTAGGCTGTGTAAGAACACTTCCACAATAAGAGGGTTGTAATTAAATCTGTTAGAAACTTACTCCAGACCTGCCTCTTGGTATGAGAAGATCAAGGAGAAGAAGAAGACACAAAATTCTCCCCCCAAAATTCTGTAATGATACGAACAGACATTATCATATGTAAGAATCTCTCTACTAGTTTATTTTATACAAGGAGTCAACTCAGAGGATTGTTGTTAAAATTACACATCAGAATGAAAAGAAGACTTCTGAGGGAACTAATGGGCTGGGAAACAGGCCTACATGAAGGAAGTGCATAACAGGCTGAAAGGGAAGCTGTAGAAAAACTCATTGTGTCGGGACAGATGAGTCTGTGTGAAGAACAGGGATGGACATCAGGGGATAACTAGAACTGTGAACCAGGGAGGCTAACAGGTCAGCAAACAAGAAGAGTGGAAACTGAATTCAATATTTTGATTTAAAATGAATTGCATCTATGTCTTAATCTCAAATAAGCTACTGATCTTGTATTCTTTTTGAAGAATTACTGCAAGACTAACAGATTTCCCTGACAAAGCCTGTTGGTGAAATGCCTAGGAAATTTTGGGAATTTTAACTGAGTAATAAAAATATTTTACCTTATTTTGAACCATCAGCCTTGGCCTTATTTTTATCTCCTAGTGACTGGTGTGGCCCTTTTATTTTCTCTTTAATCTTTAGTAAGAAAATAATAGTGTATGTTGAATATTATGACTACAGTATGGAAACTGATATAAAGGACAATTCTTTGCAAGATACAGTTGTTCAATAATCTACATCAGTACCTCTAATTAGAACACCCAGAACAACTCTAGTCTACTAGAAAAGTAAAAGACAGATTGCTTTTATCTAAAAGAAAGATCCAGATACTGACACCCCAACCCTAGATATATTTGTTGCATTGAGAATCAAATAATAAAATATGCAAATAGAGGAAGGAACTTGCATATTGTTTAGGTGTGCAACATGTGGACCAATCGGCAAGACACAGAAATAATGACTTAATCCTATATAAGCAGCTACAAAAGGTAGAGCGCATCACCTCCACAAAGACTTATGCTACATATGTGGTTTTCTAGATAGTAGCTATTTATAAAGAATCAAGTCTGATTTTAACGGTAAGTAAGTATGGGTACATACAGTTATAATTCTAAGATCAATTTGGCAATGAGATGCTATTTCCAAAGACATAATATGGAATTTTAAAAATCTTACAGTATATTCCATGATATTTCTGCACATTCTTGTATTTTCTATTTCTGCAAACACTGTGTCTTTGTACAATTTATTGTATTTATTGATTTTCCAACATTATCATTATGTACCACCCCACCTTAAGTGGGGAATGCAGTGAAACTGAAACGGCAAGATCTAGTCCATAAAGAAAAATGAACTCCTAAATGCAGTTCAAAACCTATGAGGTATATCACTGCAGTTTTTTCCATATAGATATAAACCAAAAATGGGAAAGAAAAAGTGTTAAAGATTGATGCAATCTACCAGCAGCTCTACCATCTTTTAAGCATGTCACATTCTAGTTGGCCTTCCACTGACAGCTACTGCATTCACATGATAAGAGAGCAGTATCTTAGACAGGTGACATGCAATAATAATTTCGCACAACTAACCACTCAGGTCCAATACACAAAATAATACTCTTACTGCTTTAAATCACACAAGAGTGAGAGATGCAATCAAAGGAACATTAACAGCTCCCTCTCTACTAGGTACAAAATTTGACCTAGTAAGAACTTATTGATAGCCATCCCCAAAAGACAGAAAGAGACAGATGATAAGTGACAGATGATCATAACGCCAAGTCTACTTGAAGAAAGCAGTTTTAGGCTGCGATCACACACACTAAATAATCCATTTTCAATGCACTTTCAATGCACTTTCAAATTGGATTGTGCCAGTTCACACAGCAAAATCCAGTTGTAAAGTGCACTGAAAGTGGATTGAAAGTGGATTATTTCGTGTGTGTGACGGCAGCCCCAAATATACCAAAATGAAATATGAAAAAACATTATTGCAGTTGTAGATGCTCCAATGTGACTTGCATTACAAGACATAAAAACCCGCAGTTAAGACTGCAATATCATCAAACTGCCACTGTATAGCACTAGAATTTGGCCCCTTTCAAACAGCCTTTGTTGTCTGTTTTAGTAGCTAGTTAGTAATGGGGTTTTTTGTGTTATTTCAGACAGACATTTTAGCAACTACTGCTAACAGATTTTATTTACCTTTTCATACAAAGCCACTTGCATCTGGTTGGCAAAGTGGGGTTGAGCCATTTTTGAGGTAAACTGCTTTCTTCCATTTTACCTTTTCTTTGTGCTTCTGAATCATTGTAGTGTATGTTTAAAAAGTCTCCAGTGCTTCCATTATAGGTGCTTTTTTCACCTGCCCTTTTCCACTGTGCAATCTTTTCTGCATTTTTATTGTTCTAAGTTGAGTGCTATAGCATTAGACCAAAATAGGACTTTAGTGCTGTAGCTGGCACACTGAGATGCCTTGCTGCTATTTTGGTCTAGCACTATAATGCTCAACTTAATGATTTAAAAAAAAATGCAAGAAAAACTGCACAGTGAAAAAGTGTGGTGGTGGGAAAAGCAACACTGTTTGAAATGGCCAGAATGCTTCAGAAACATCTCATTAATGCAATGAAATTTGCTGCATGAAACCCCCATTTGTATCACTTTACTTGGAATCGGGAAAACAATAGATAACATCCAGTTTACAACAGTAATGTGAAAGCAGCTTTACCTCAAAAGTTTTACAAATGGACTCAAACAGTATAGTCTCTCTCAATGTGTCAGTTTGGGTGAGAGTTAGAGTTCTATGGTCAGAAGTTTTCTTTACAGCTACGTGATTCTGGAGAAGTGCAATGAGTAAAAGTTACCAAGAGGAAGTCTTTTCTACCTCAGAGATTTTTAATTAACAAATAGTGCACTCTTAAGCAAAGTTGCACCCTTCTAAGTCCAATGAAGTCAATGGGCTTAGAGGGTAGCTGTTTAGGACTGCATTGTAAATTGCTAAGTGATCCTGAAGCACCTGTGAAAAATGAACTTCAGTTAATGTCAAACTCTTTTAAAAAATGATGTAGACATACTTGAATTCCATGGCAAAACGTAAGTAAAATTAAACAAAGAAAGGTTTGTTTTAAAACAAAGTGGTGAAATATTTGCATAGACATTTAAAAAACAGCAACATGTGAGACTTCACCTGTCTGGAATGCAAGTGGTGGTAATTAATGAATGCTCCTTCATATCAAAATCTCACTGCCCATGGGGATCTAGAAGGCTCACTTTTCTCCATAATCCTCTTGCTAGTATGAGAGGAATGAAAATAGATATGGGAGGAGAATTTACAGTTGACCACAGGAGGCTCAAGCTTTTTGCAAACTTAGGTTGACTGGTCTACGGCACTAGCTGAGCAAAAATCAAATTGAAAATACAAAATGTCCTGTGAGGAAATAGCAACAACAAACCTGTTGCATTAGCATCTACCTGCTGATATTTAGGATCCAAAAGGAGACAGGACTAAAGATTTGTGTTGGACATAGACAACACGAGGCTTGAATTCCATAACACAACTCACGTAAAAACACAAAGCATGTTCATATCGAAACAATTTTATAGATTTGTCAGAATAAGGCAGTTTATGTTTAAACAGTTCATAAGAAAAATGGATTTTTAATCAATGTTTCTGGAAAGTTACAATGCAAATTTGTGTTTAAAGCTGCATAGATCTCATGAACTGTGGCAAATATTTTTAGTTTATCTTTTGTTTTGTTTCTGGAAACATAAGTTTGAGATTGCCTTTTGATTTTGGCCAGGCTTCACACAGTTCTAGTGCAGGTCAAAAAACAAAACTCAATTTTGTAGAGACAATTAGAATGAAGAACAGAAACTATTTATTGTCAGAATATTTGCCACATCTCTATGTGGTGTGGTTCCATGATGCATAAACTTCTATTACAGAAATGTATTTTTAAAATATGTATATATTGCAAGTACACTATAAAGTAATCTAGAACAACTTTTAAAAACTTACCATAGAAAAATGTAAAACCAAAACAAAAGCATTATATTGTCATTGAAAAACTGTACAAGAACTAATATTTTCCACTAACTGCTCGCTAAAAGGAGAAAGTATATCTCCTCAGCTTCAGCATGAAAGATATGTCCCCTTTTATGCAACAGCTTCAAATATATTCATGCACTTGTCAAGGCAAATTCTTTATGGGATTTGCTAATGGAATACCAAATTAACCCGTTTCCATGTATATATGCACACAACTATATATTTGCAGAATTGTTCCCAAACTCACCTTGACTCTTTCTAAGGGATTTAACCAGAGATTGTTTTTCTGAATCATTCAGGGTAATGCAAGTAATTTTGGATTAGATCTATCCAAGCTATGGCTTGACATTCACCACATTCATGAAAATGGTATGCAAATAAAGTTAATTGCATATAGCTAAGGTGTGTAGATAGCAGTCATTCACAGGCACCTGGTATATTTGTCAGTGTTTAACAAGCTGCCCACTTATGCTTCATAGCATCAGAACCATTTCCGTGTCATTTGGTCTATTGGTAGTGACTATGGTTGTAGAAGAGCAATAGATGACTGAAGCTTACTCCATACGTTAATACTTTATGTCCTTGTTGAGCAAATGGCAGCTTTACTTACTGGGGCTTTAATACCTGAAGCCTTACATTCTCTACAAAGTAAAAACTTTCCATTAACCCCTGCAGCTGTAATTGGTTCATTCAAGCTATGAAAACTGAGCTCTGTCTTAGCAGCACATGCACAATCCACATTCAAATGAGTGGAAACTCAACATTCTGTGTAGCACTAGATGCAATATCAGTCCTGCACCACACTCTTCTTAGTGCTTTGTAGGTAAACAGGATGTGTAACTCAAATGTTGCTTCATGCAGACTTACAGTGCTGTCAACATAGGCTTCAGTCCATATCACATCATGCTCTTGATCAATCACTTTGGGTCGACTAAGCACATGCAGATATTCCATGACATTTTCCTGCACATCAGCTAGAGTAGAGATCTGAGTGAAAAACCCTGTGGAAATGGAAAAAGAACAACATCGGGTATATGAGGCCACATGGACAGAGCTGAGCATCGCATACTGTACCAAACATTATGCATAATAATTATGTTCATCTCCTCTCCTCTTCACACCTCAGCAACAAAAAGTAAAAAACCTGCAGAAACAAATTCCAACATGAAGCCCTGTCAAGCATTAATTTGTGAAAGCACAAGTCTGTGAAATGATATGTCAGTCCTGAAAGGTTCCATTCCTCAAGAGTGTTATACACCATTGCACAGCCTGTCCTAATTCTTTTGGTTCCAAGTCAATTTTTCAGCTTTGGGATAAAATAAAAGTGGATTTGTTCTTAAAGACAAATGCCTTTAAAATGCTGGAGCTTTGTGAATTTAGCACCGCACAACTATTTCAAGCATCCAGCATCACAAAACCTTATAAAATATTTGGCTCCATCAAACTCTGGCTCCATTAGTTCAAAACCTGAATACTTCAGATTATGATTCTTCAGAAGGAAAAAGAAGTTATCTGGTTTTTATACTAATCCTGATCCTTTCACAGAAGTCCCCCTCTATATTCTCTTCTTTATCTCAGTCTCAATTGCAAATCAAGGAGCAAATTTGAGATTATAAGGAATTTGAAAGGTACTGTGAGCACCGTACTGTCGACTTCAGTGCTTCCCACTGCTGATCTTTTATAATTTGCTCAGTTCAAACTACACAGTAAAATTGAGATATATGGTTAGTGATCTGGCCCTGCAGAATGATAAAACATCTACCAGGATGTGGTATGTTGCTGCATAAACATATGTACAAAACTGGAGGCAGTAATACGCACAGTGTATAAAATGTAGTTTTGGATTATGACATCATGTGCTATATAACTTTATATAATTAGATCACATAATTGTATAAACTGAAAAAAAACATTTATGTACAAAAATATTCATTCAAAATCAGAAAAAAACCAAAGTCTTAGGGTTGCCAGGCAACCAGCAGAAGACAAAGGGGTCAGGGTCATGAGGGGTGGCCATCAACTAAAGGCATAAAATCACTTCTTAGGAAACTCAAAAGTGTCTTCACACCTCTCTAGGAATTAGCCAAAACATTATGATACTGCTTTCCTAGTCCTCTTTTGGAATACCTGAAAACTCTGTGGTTTTACCATAGAATTCCAGCCAGTTCCCAGAGCATGATGTCACTTCTGGGCTTTCCTGGAATTGACATCATGCTGTCAGTCAAACCGCTTTTTCAATTTTATTTTTCTCCCCCTGCTCCTGTAAGCAGGAAATGCCAGCTTGGGGGCAGGGCATTCCTGGGCCCCACTTGGGGAACTGGTGACCCTAGTCAGATTCCAAACTGAGTATATTGCTATACTTTTTTTTCCACAAAAGGCAATAGCTGCAACAACAATTAATTCCACTGGGAAAAGGTATATCAGAGCACTAACTCTTGGGACACTGTTGCCAACTAACTGAGCCTAACTGCATGTTGTGTCCAAAGATATGTACCTAAATCCTGCCCGGGGGGGGGGGGGGGCTTTTGGAGTAGAGAAGCAAGATATGAGGAGAAATTGCTAACTGTTTTTCCAATTGCTACCAACAACTTTTCCTTCTGAAGGTTTCCAAATGCATGTTTGTCTCCCAAAATACACCTTTGTAATATCATGGGTGAACAGCAGTGAGGGCACTCATCAGATGGGCAACAGGCTAAAACAACACCTCATACTTTTTAACCTTCAAATCCATCTCCCAAGTTTTACACTAGAAGAAGATACACAAAGGGCTTTTACAATACATGCAGATCTGCCCACAGTCTGAAGAAAGTAAAGTAGTGTTAGAGTAGGTATGCCTTTGGCATTTGTATTACAGCTATTCCTCGGTATTATAATACCTAACAACTGCATGACTGTTTGTAACTCAAAAACTACAAAGCCTGTTGTCCCCATGTGTCTTTCCCCCAGATGCTACACAGATGCTCTGGGGAATTTCCTCTGTTTCTCTCCTCATTGTTATGTTCAGTGCCAGCAACATGGTGCATAATTAATAAAATAAACTAACATTAAATGAAAAGGGGCCTTAAAATTACCATAGCTGTGTACACTATTTTCTTAATGACTTGCTTAATACTGGTTCTTTTGTTTGTGCCTAACTAAAACATTAAGATCTGTCTTTGTTTTTACAGCTGGCAAGCTTTCAGTTCAAATGGACTGTTGAGCGAGAGGCAGTGGCTAAATACTTTAACATTTGGCATGCCGAACACTAGAAAAACGTTACTTGTTCATCTGAAGATCCTGGTAATATTTTAATCCTTTGGGCATCGTCTCCGACAGATGAAGAGGAAGATTGCTGTACTTTCCTAAGTCATTCTGAAGCAGCTTTGGGGTCTTGACTGTTTTTAATGTATTTAAAATGGGTTGCTGCCTTGCCTCATTAAGTCCATGCTCCCTCAAGAGAAAGTCTACTTATGTAACAGGCAGGGAAACATGCTGATGCGGGAGTGGGGGGTCTAACACAGGGTGGTATAAACTTACGTTGTGATCCAGTTCTAGAGAAAAGATTTCACTATCCATAAGCCAGTCAGCTGGAAATCTTTCGCACACCCTCCATCTCTGCTGTGTTTCCAAGGGGAAAATCACCACAAGGAAAATTGATTTTCAGGGTAGTGTCCTCTGAGACACAGTTTGGCTTACCCATCCATGTACGAATTAGACTGCAGTGCAGTCTTTCTGGTGCTCTGTACACTGGCATTGCCAAGTGCTGCTACTCTCTTGTGGCTATTATCCTTAACCCACCCACCCCCATCATACCCACAAAGCATTTGGCAGGACTGCAGTTGATAAGGGCTCAAGACCTAACTTCTCTGAGACCGATTTCGCACAGGCCACTTGCCTTTCATTCTCTCCGGAGTTTCCCCTCCAAGTTTCCTTTGGAGCATTTTTGTCAATTTCACACTCGCAGCCGCAGCTCCTAATCTGCCCCGCAGGTTCCATTTCTCATTACTGGCTGCTCTGGGGCTGCCGCGAGGCTACCTGCTGCTGCCCCCTCCCACTCCCCTCCCATTCCCCTCCCTCTTCCCCTCCCCGTTTTTGCATTATTTCGTCATAATGCAGTAACAGAAATCAAGTGTCATGCTGGGACATCCTGATTGGACCCTCTTCCTCTTCCTATGCACTGGGTAATTCGAAACTGTTTGCAAGCACACACACGGAATCTCCATTTTCCCAGTTGCAGTCTTTTGGCAATGATGGAGGATCTTTGGAGGCGAGCGCTTGCTACTTTGAGTTCACTTATGGAGTTGGTGCTGCTGGTTCTAAATTCCACCAGCATTGAAAATGTTTTATTTAACTTAGAGGAGAAAAAGTCAGGTGGAATCAGAAACAGGATATATGGGGTGAACCGATAATAAAATTGAGATTACTTTGATCATGCTAACTCCAGATAATTTGTTGCCAACAAATAGGTGATTTTTCTATTCAAAAAGGTCTTTTAAAACTTTGAGGAGAGAGGCTTTTAAATTTTAAATTAGGCTTTTAAATTTTTAAATTAGGAACTAGATAAGGTGCCCTCTTCCCCTGAAAGGTATCCTAAAACCTGACATGAACCCTTCCAAGAGGTACATGCGGTCATGGCTCTTTGGGTAACAACATAACCAGTGCTCTAAAACTTACAATTTAATTGGGCTGGGACCCTTTGTCATAGGGTTGCCAAGTCTGGGTTGGAAAATACTTTGGGGGTGGAGCCAGGAGAAGATGGGGTTTAGAGAGGGGAAGGGCCTCAGCATGGTACAATGCCATAGAGTCCACCCTTCAAAGCAGCCATTTTCTCCAGGGGAGCTGATCTCTGTCCGCTGGAGATCAGTTGTTAAAGCGGGAGATCCCCAGGCCCCACCTGGAGGCTGGCAACCCTACTTTGTCAGAAGGGGGTTGTAGTTGCCTCCAACCTCCAGAATGCTTGCCTCCTTTGCCACCCCCCAGCCTTTTGGCCTGGGGCAGTTGGAGAAGGCGTGAGGCCCGGCACACAGAGGGCACTCATGGTGAAACGAACAGGACTTGTGACCACAGGTTCCAAGGGAAGTAAACTCCCAGCAAAGTGGACGTCCCTGAACCGCCTGCCCCGCCTGGGTTCGGGTACCTGTCTGTAAATATGCCATCTTCACCGAGTGACCGCTGTGCGACCTCTCACCCCCAGATGTTCTATTCAGGGACATAATTTGCAGCCATAAATTGGGGTTGATCTTATCCCACCGCATGGATGGGTTCATGGCCTCCAGCATTCTAAACTCCTCATCATACTGTGACCATGTCGAGCTCAGGAAGTCTGTAAACGCCTTATAGATCCATATACTGGATCATCGCCAAAGCCCTCCATGGATGGTACCTCACTATGACAGCAGCGTATATGAGGAATCCAGGGTACCAATTTGCCCATGTCCTGTCTACTACCCACCGCTTTAAGCACTCTTTTTCATGATCATCCAGATTGTCCTTATCTTTTTTCTCCATTTTGCAATACTAAACTAAAAACATCCAAGTACTCACCTTTAAGGATCTTCTCCTTAGTGGCAATGGACAGATGATCGCCCAAGGGCAAATCTGTATCCCCACTACACATAGTCCCTGGAGGAACAGCTTCATACAAAGCTACCCTGGGATATTGGAAACTTGCGCCAGGATGTGGGTAACCCCATGCAGGCCACATCCCAGGTGGAGGGGGTTGAGCCCCTGAGTGGCCATATGATGGTCAGGTGGCTGGTGCCAAATGTGTGCTTGAGCCTGAGACACCCTGGTGGCAAGGGCCCCATGACCAATGTGCCCCGCCCCCACCAATGGTGTCCCCTTTACCTTCCTCTCACTGGGGGCCCTGGTACATTTCAACCTGCATATCCCCTACACTTTGCCCCTGGCGACCATGAGCCGAGCCATCTCCTTCTTCTTTAGTTTTGACACCTCTCCTGTCTTCCAAGAAGGCCAGTGTTAGCCCAATTGTCTTAATTAGTTATTAATATTGGGGAATTATGAACTTTAAATAAACTGGCAATAGGCAAAAACTGATAATCACCTGTGTATACAGACACTGTGCTCTTGCCAGACAAACCAAAGAGTAGACACAGAGACTGAATTAAATGATAAAACAGTGTTTCTTTACAAAGAAATTATATCTCATTCAAACAATACAGACTCACACACACACTTATACAGATTCTAGGAAATTAGAGAGATTAAGAGACATTTGCATGAGCAGGAGATTGTTGGTTTCCTGTAGAAGGCAATATTTACCTCTCCAGTAGCTGGTGTGGTCCTTCTGGAAAAATAATTGATAGGCTGGGAGAAAGATGGGGGGCACATGTGCTGAACCAGCAGCAGCATGTGTAGGTGCTTGGCTGCGCAGACCAAGAGTCTTGAAGGTAAGGGAGGGCAGGAGGTCATCGAAGCAAGAGAGAGCTGGCTGCTGGAAGCTTTTTTTATAGGGGGAGTGGTCTCTGGGGGCAGGCTTGGCCAGATGCCTGTCCTTAGACCACCCCTTGCTGGTCCACCCACTAGCTCTTGTCAGGTGGGAGAAGGGCGGTTGGGCAATGTTAGATTCTACCTAGCATGGTCAGAGGAATACCTGGGGGCAGAAGCTGACATCATCAGTTAGGAGCATTGTCTTGTAGATGAGATTAGCCTCTCTGGGCAGCCAAACCAGTTTTGGAGGGGGGTGGGTTGCAGCCTGCGATGTGTAGAGAACATGTACTGTAATGGAGTCTGCGAGCCAAAATGACAAGATGGCCATTTCCTGTGTAAGTGTCTTTGTGTGTTAAGAGAAGCCTTCTGGAGTTGGCAACCTCGGGAACCTCAGGAACCTTGGTTATTCCTCCTGGTTCCTCTCACACAATTAGCAACAGTCCATTTATCACTTATGAATTTATCATTCATAAGACTCCAAAAGCACGTTGCTGGCTTACACCAGTTGTGCCAGGACCTGGGCTTGGAAAGAAACAGTTGATTCCCCCCTGGCTTTCAATCCCCCAGCACCCTTGGAAGGCAAACCTCACTCCTTTTCTAATGCCTCAAGCCTCTGAAGAATGGCAGCATCATCATCATCATCGGAGGGGATAACAGGAAAGGGTTGTACTGGAGGCCTTTTTGGAGCCGTTGCTTGCCTTTGGCCTTACCTTGCCCTTTCTTAGAAGCCATATCAGCTACTTTATTTGAAGTGAGACAAAATGCGAACAATTAGTGAAGTACCCTATATTCCTAATGTGCATATGCACAGACAGCTAAACAGATAAAGCACACCGCTAGCTGCCCCACTAAATCCCTATTTATCCTAGCGGCAGTAGGACAAGACTCTTGTAGTAAAGGCAGGAAAAATTTGAAACAATCAAGTAACTATGCTTGAGAACTGGTAATCTAAAATGGCCGCCATTCTGCTCCCACAAAATGGCTGCCAAACATGAGGCACCCAGACCTCACTAAGATGGCCACCAAGTGTGAGGCCCAGCCAGCACCAGAATGGCCCTAATGCCAGAGGCCTACGACCTTATGAAAATGGCCGCTAAGCCCTATGCCGAGAAAGCCACCTAAGGGGCCCACAAGCTGAATGTCAACCAGAATGGCCACCTGGGAATGCCCCACTCAGGATGGCCACTGCTGTGGTTGGGGGGGGCTTTTTTCTACCAACCCCCAGGGAGACCGCACCTGTTTGCAAGTCTATCCGGTCACCTCCTCTAAAGGAGACATGGTGTGTGCATGGGGGGGCACAGATGCACTGCTGAAGGACTGCAGCCTCCAGGGAGCCCCCACCACCCCTGCTTCCAAAAACGAAACCCCCACGGCTGGCCGATTGTGCCACCGTGCCCCCCCGAAGTGACCACCACCAAACAGGGGAACGTTGCCACCGTCTGGATTACCAATGCCACCTGGATCGCCGCCACATCTGAACTGCAGCTGCCCCCCCCCCCCAGGAGCTGGCCTGTTGAAGGGACCCACGCCACCGGGATCTCCACTGCTGCAATCGCCGCTGCCTAAGCTAAGTTGCCGCCAAACCCGGTCTGCCACCACCGCAGCTGAATCGCACCACAAAACCCAAGGCCGCAGGTAGGCCTTCCGGAGCTGCTCCCATTGCGTGCTCTGACTCTGTCGAGCTCACACAGCAACTGCCAGGAGTGGGGTGCCGCCTCTTCAGGCAGCTAGCCCCGCTCCCACCAGCTCTGAGTCATGCGGCATGCACAGCTGTTGCTGCTCGTCTCCCGGCATGGCGGCAAAGCGGCCCCTGGCCACTACCGGCGTTGCCAGGCGCCCGGGAGCCCAGTTGCCTAAATTAGTAAACTGTTTCCAAAAATTGTTCAGTATTCCCTAAACATCATGAGCTTTCAGCACAGAGAAGTTTATAAAGGAAGACATATAAGCAAACCAATATGGGCAGATTTCGAAATGCCTCTCTCTACTGGAACTGACAGAAGTTTTTTCTTACCATCCTTGACAATATGGTGCAGAATCTGAAGGAAACTCTTCCATATATGTCATTTGGTCTTGGAAACTAACATAAAGTCCATCAGTAGAAATTGGGTTATAATATACCACATTAACTAGCGGGAAAGCAACCTACTTCCTCAGGCTCATATTTTCTGAATGGCTATGCTTAGATCTTTTTCAAGCATGGGTAATGTACTGTCTGAAAAGCTAAAATTCCTTGTTGTTGACTAAACTGTCTTTTAAAACATGCTTCAAAGGATTCTTATACAATGACTAAGGCTAAATCCTAGTGCAACATTAGCTGATTAAGACAAGACTTTAAACTCAGTAATTTCCATCAGATGAGCACAGACAGTGGTTAAAGAAATAATCCATGACTAAATGGATGTTCTTCAAATGAATCATTAGAATGTCATGCAGTGTACACACACGCAAAAGTGAGAAAACTTTAGTACAAATTGTGAAGATGGATGAAACTGTAGCGCCACCAGGCATAACTGTAAATAACTGGGCATACAGGAAGAGGAACTGAGGCGTAGCATTGATCACTGAAAAACAAATTTGAAAAATCATTTAAAAAAAAAAAAAAGCCCCCCTCTCCTCAGTATAAACATTCTGAACCAGTGCTTGCTCTGTTAGAAGTAGCAGAGCCCAGCTCAGTGGAGTCAAACTGAGCATGTGTGTGTGTGTGTGAGACGGGTGAAATTTGGGGAGCTGAACAGTTTGCTCACTTTCACTTTCAGAAAGTCCTAGAAGAGGTGGGTGGCTGCTGTTAAGGCATCTGAGTCCATTTTTTGATGTGCTATCCCTCCCTCTCATAGCCAGTATGGTGTAATGTCAGACATGGATTTAAATACTGACTGAGTCATGACACTTATTGTGTCATTACCTTGTCATTACCTTTCATCCTAACCTATCTCATAGGGCAGATGTTGGGATAAAATGGGAAAGAGCTCTTTGGCCATTTTAACAAAAGAAAAAATGTTATTTATGGCCCTGCCTCCATGATTTTTATCACTGTGTTGAATTCTATATTTGGGATCCTCTGTGTTTTGTTGTAATTAAGCTACTATCAAATTGCTTTGATGCCCTTACATACTTTAAAATTAAGCCACTTCTCCATTCCTTTGAAGGAATAGATCTGCACTACACAAAGACTAGCAAGCTTTTAAATATGTCATTAATGCATGAAAGCAATCCTAAACAGAATCCTCCTCAGGTCTGCCCTCAATGGGCTTAATCCTAGGAAAGTGTTTTTAGGATTGCAGTGTATATTGTTTTTATTCTTTGGACTGGATGTTATCATGAAAACTTATGACTGAGAGATGAGACAGAAATTGTTTAAAAATAGACAGTTGCGCTCTCATGAGCATAAAAAAAAATCTTCCGCTATCAATCAAGGTGCCTAATTTTACTGAGAATATGGGGCCTGGCTAGGGTCTCTGGTACTTCTTACCAACTCAAAGGCTACAGACTAATCTTTAAAAGGAGGTTCTGCAAAAGCTAGAACTTTTAGAGCTATAACTATAATACTTGGGAATCATGATCATGTCTCTGAATATGTAATTAGAGATGCTACAGAAAATTCCCATTTCAATTGTGTTACTTCCGTGCACTAATTAAACCTGTGAATCTTTATTTCTGTGCCATTTTCGGTTTCCTGTGTTAAACTTTTCCTGTAAAATATTATTTTTCAACATTATTTGGGTAAGTACATATGTATCACACACACAGTTCATCTAAACTGAGTATAACTTATATGTGCATGTAAAAAGGGCATATCTAGTATAAAATAGATAAATTGATTTCTTTTTGTTTCTGACTGTTGTAATTGCAATGAAGATGGACTCAAACTGTTCACAATGACAACAGTCGGAATTAAAAAGAAAATTTAAAAGACATGTTCACCCACCTCTAAATGTAACTCAAGCACAAAAATTCACAAGAAAAAGAGGGATTGGGAATAGGAAACATTGCTTGGGAAAGCAGCTAAATTCTTTCCTTCCATGCCACTCTGCCCAAAAGAAGAAAACGAAGAAGAGATTGGATTTATACCCCGCCCTTCACTACCCAAAGAAATCTCAGAGCGGTTTACAATCTCCTTTCCCTTCCCCTTCCCACATCAGCCTCCCCCCGCAGCTGCAATTAGACTCCTTATGGAGAAGAAAAGAAAGTCACAAAATTATATCTCTTCCATTACAGTTCTCATAGCAGTTCTGTTTTACTGGCTTTCATTTTTAAAAATCATGCATTGGTTTTACTGTTTACCTCCCTTTGGTCTGTATATGTGTGTGTGTGTGCAGGTGTGTTCTCTAGGGGGAAGAGGGCCAGTTTGGTGTAGTGGTTAAGAGCAGAGGAGTCTAAGATGCAGAACTTAAACCAGGTCCAATTCCCCACTTCCCCACTTGAAGTGAGTTGGGTGACCTTAGGCAAATCACAGCACTCTAAGCCTTAAAAAAGCATAGCTCGCCACCGAAGTGGTGCCAAAAAAAAGAGCTACAGCTTTGGCAGCCAAACAATCCCTCTGGGATCTTCTGGGTATTCCTCACACAATGCCATATGATAACAATTACTCTAGGGGGAACAGTGCAGGGGAGGAGAGTTAGTCCCCAATCTGCTTTTTGAGCTTAAAGTACATGCGAAGAAGAAGAAGAGATTGGATTTATATCCCGCCCTTCACTCACTTGGAGTCTCAGAGCAGCTTACAAACTCCTTTCCCTTCCCCTCCCCACAACAGACACCCTGTGAGGTAAGTGGGGCTGAGAGAGCTCTTTCCCAAGCTGTCCTTGAGAGAACAGCTGTGCCAGAGCTATGGCTTGCCCAAGGTAATCCATCAGATACAAGTGGAGGAGTGGGGAATCAAACCCGGTTCTCCCAGATTAGAGTCTGCGCACTTAACCACTACACCAAACTGGTGTACCAAACTGCGAAAATATATGATCCTGGATTCCCAACATCACATTAGTTTGTCCCTGAATTTACTAGATTTATCATCTATTTTATCTTCATTATGATTCAGAAAGAGGGGAGACATCCTGACAGAGGAAGACAGAAACTTTCTCATTGTGACCTATAGGCTGTGGTCACACAGACTAAATAATTCATTTTCAATCCACTTTCAGTGCACTTTCCAAATGGATTCTGCAAGTTCACACAGTAAAAATCCAGTTGGAAAGTGCACTGAAAGTTGATTGAAAGTGGATTATTTAGTCTGTATGACCGTAGCCACAGAGTACATTTAGAAGTTTGCTGTACCACAAAACCCACAAGTGAAAAATCGCATTAAGAAAATCCATGTAGCATCTTAAAAACAAAATATGGTTGGCTCAACAAAAATGAGTTCGAGGCCTAATATTTTAAAACTTGCTACTGGTGGCTGTTATAACTGGGTTTATTTCTTTTTAAAATCATGTATTGGTTTTATTGTTGTGTACCTCCCTTCGGTACAAATTTTCTGGGAGAAAGGCAGGTTTATGTATATTTAAAATAAACAAATATCCAATGCTTAACTTTTGTTCATGGAAACAGGCATTCTTTCATGAGACATCACCTTCATTTCTGTATTTAATATGTCCCAGTACTACATTATTCCATGCTTAACAGTAGAATATAATTGATTGTCTTTATCATCAATTTTTGTAATACACAAAGTGGCTAACTGCTGATAAAAATTTAAACAAATGTCAATTGAAATAGCATCAATTTAAATCTAACAACAACAACAACACATGTTCCTTGATTAAATAGAACACTATTAGTACCCATTTATAAACCATCCTGAAGGGTATACCTAAAGAAATGGTTTAGCCAGCCTCTCTCAAAAACTATATCAAGAGGCTTAGGACAGTTTCGCAGAGCTGCCACCACAAAGATAAGAGCTCTGCTAAAGTCCTAGGAATCCAGCTTCTTGAAGAGGAGGGACTTGGAGCAAGAACCATTGAATATATTGTATGGAGGTTTCCCATACAAGATGAGGTCCTCTCTTAGGCATTAAAACCAAACCTCAGCACCTTGACCTACTCCCAGACATTCATTGGTAGGCAAAGAGGTTGTTGAAGAATTGGTGAAGAATTTTTTCCCCCTTGTATCTCCAGCTAGTGCAATACTCTGCACTAGTTCTGAGAATAAGAAATTACAATAGGTTGCAAAGGCATATATTGATGCAGTTTTTCCTGAGAAAAAAATATCATGGCCTGATTTATTCTGCCATGAATAAGGTCACGTTCAGATGGGTCTTTAGATCTGACCCAGGGATGAGTGTCTGGTGGATTTAAAGGGAATGATCAGACAGCAACATCTGGGAAAGGTGCAGCTTCCGTGATCAGCCCGTTGAGCCCTGCCAGGGAGCCATACTTTAAAGATACTAGTGAAAGTCCAGGGCTAATGCTTGCTGATGGGCCAATGGCGGACTTTCCCCTGTCTGATCATTCCAGCATGCAATCAGCCCACCATTTTTTAAAATACTCTTAGCGACATGCACATAAACGTGCAACAGCTGCAGAACTCTGCTCAAGCGTTCTGAACAATTCCATGTTTCTGAATGGCCCGTGAAACTTATGAACTTTGTTAATTGACATAGTACCTAGAGGGGGGATAAGGTAGGTTTTTCCCCATGCCAAGTAGTCCCTCCATTGAGCTTTAACCATTCAATTCCATGTATGCACAGAAAAACAAGTATGCAGAGAGGCACATATGCACATGCACAGATTTAAAAACAAAACAAAACAACCACACGGCCTCTTCAGGTGGACACTGTCTAGACAATCCACCACAGAGTCCACACGTGGTAAGGCAATTCACGGGGGAACTGTCTGGTTGTGCAACACCGGATAAAAAAGATCAGGATCAAATTAGAGCCAGGCCAATGGTGGGATTAGCTGCCCATCTGAATGCAGCCTCAGTTATCCTGACCACCGCCACCTACCCACCCTCACAGAGTATCCTTTGATTGAGTATAAATTCCACAGAGATTTCCAAGCCTACGCAGATATCCAGGGGAACATGATCGTCTCTAGTAACAAGAATTCTTAGACATGTGTTTTAAATGTACCAATGCAGGGTTAAAATCAGAGCAGAGAGATTTTTGGTAATCCAGTGATCAGCAGGGATGGATTAAATAAGCATTTTATGTATAAAAATTAAACCAACCTTTGTTGGCACATGCCATCCACTTGAGGTTATCAGCAAAGGCAGCTTCTCTTCCTATCAGGTAAGTGAAAATGCGAACCTGAAAATACAGTGGTAGATTACTATCAATGTGCTATAGATGTACAATAAAAGGCAATACTGCAAGCAAATAAACAAAAATAAATATATAAATAAACAATGAATGTGAACAGTATTTTTATTGCTTATGTACATTATTCATAGAATATCTTTCTCATAAGACACAAGGTGGATTACACAGTGTAAGTCAATGCAATAAACATTAGGATTTCAGAAATCTGAAACAAAGCTGAAAGAAATCATACATATTGACACGACATGTTAAATGATGCAGAAATCACATAGCACATTCAATGCTTTTTTATTGGAAAAAAATACCAGAACTCATATATAATAAAGTTGTGCCAATTTCCATCAATTTCCCCTTCCCTCTGTAGATGTCCACTAAGCTGTTCCTGAGGGTTCACTCTTTCTCTGGCCAAGTAGGGTGGGGTGGGCTGGCACACAAGGCTCAGGACTTGAGGGAACATAAAAAGGGCCCTGCTGGATCAGACCAATGGTCCATTTAGTTCAGCATCCTGTCTCTGACAGTGACCAACCAGTTCCTCTGGAGGGCCAACAACAGGCATAGGCTGCAGCCTTCCCCTGATGTTGCCTCCTGGTTCTGGGATTCAAAGGTGTAGTGCCTCTAACTGTGGAGGTTCCCCACAGTCACCATGGCTAGTAGCTACTGAAAGACCTATCCTCAATAAGTCTATCTAATCTGCTTTTAAAACTGTCTATTCTTTTGACCATCACTACATCCTCTGGCAGCAAATTCCATATTTTAATACCAGTGAGTACCAGCCCCAATGAGTACCGTCACAAAAAAGCCCTAAGTAGGATCATACATACAGTTACAGATAGCATATACTATACACAGTAGTATAGACCACAGTCCCTTCCCCTTTATTAAAGCATCATTCTGTACCATTCTGTGCTAATAAAGCCCTTTTATCTGTGTGTGTCATGTTAAAAAGACTAGAAGGTGCCAGGAATTTCAAAAATACACTCTATTTTGAACACATTCAACTGGGAATAAAGTCCACTTGAATTCAATGGAATTTTCTTCTGAGTAAATGAATTTAGGATTGCGACCTAGTTTTATATTAACACCAAAAATTCAGAGTTGAAATGGTTCTTTCTCTCTCTTCTTAACAAAGATGAATAAAAACACACTTGGCATGTTACCAGAATCATAAGTGTAAATGAGAACCTAAAACCATTGAGGCGCAACACAAAGTCACATAATACACAGGTCTATCATCCAGTTCAGATTTAGTAGAATTTCTTTGGTCAGAGGATTGCATTGAATTACTGAACAAATTATTTCTACAGATGTGGAGACATAAGACAAAATATTGGCAAAGTTATTTGTCTCCAAGATGTGTGAGCTTATATATTAATATAAGTCTTCCCACAATAAAATAATAAGTATAAGCCCTTCCAAATAATTTCCTACCCCCACTATCCTGGAAAGAAAAACCAGAGTTCTCTCCAATTCATTCATGAGTTTGACAGTTAAATCATGTTGGATCCTTGCACAAGACCCAATTCTATAAGAAAGGACTCAAAAAGTTGAACATGTGGAGTCAAGAAAAGGAGCTGTGTTAGTCACACCTTTAAATAAAAATGTGTTCATAGGTCACACAAAAGTGAAGAGAAATTGCTTAACAATCATACTAAGACAACAAAAAGAATACACACACATACACACACTGGGACTACTGCAGCTCCCACAGCTAACAAAACAATATATATGTAAAGCTTCTGTAGTGTATCAGTGTTAGAAATCTTTTGAAAAAGACAGACTATAAAAGCAGCTTGTTCAGTGGTTTGGCTTAGACACCAGTATCCCCTTCCCCATTTAAGAACAGACTCTGTCCTACTTAATCCAGGATGAAAGAATAATAGCTCCATCTACCAGTTCCACACACTTAACCATTCCACATAAATGGTCACAAATTCCCACTGATACCCCATCCAGCATTTTGCCCCTACAGAAATCTGTACTTATGTATAGGATAGAACAAAGTTTGAGTCCAGTGGCACCTTTAAGACCAAAAAAGTATAAGCTTTGAATAAAACTTTGTTGGTCTTAAAGGTGCCACTGGACTCAAACTTTGTTCAGCTGCTTCAGACCAACATGGCTACCCTCCTGAATATATAGGGTAGTTTTCTTGTACTTATTTTAAATTAGCACAGGGCACTGAAGAAATAGTTTTTCACTATATTCCATTCACAATCTTCTATTTCATGATTACAGTTTATGGATAATTATTCTAGACTAAATTCACTGTGGGGTTAAACTGGAATCCCTCTACACAGGATCACACTGTTAATAAACTACTGTATCAAAACCATCCACTGTACTTCCCACTGTCACCAGCTTTTAAACCAATTAATACAGAGTTACACTCCTCCCCAAAGTTTATTGTTATCAAAATTGTCAAGAAAAATATTGTTTTTCACTATTTTTGTTCACATGTGGCTCAAACTTTCTTCATTCATTTTACTCCTCTGCAAGTTTAATGAAGGCAAAGTAGCTGAAATTCAAGTGCCTGAAGATAATCTTGGATATTGGAATAGAACCAATTAAGAGATCCAAATTCATTTTACATAGTAAACTTGTGTCAATGAAGTTGAATTAAATGTACTACCAGGACAGGACACACATAATGAGAGGAACTCCTTCAAGTCAAATCTCAAGTTTATGAGAAAAGAACTTGAAGTGGGTGTAGTATCTGGAAACTGCACTTGGAACAGCTCAGATTAACTCCCACCAAGTTAAGGATGGACAATTTACCCACAGCCTCTTCCATTTCCTCCCAAGAATGAATTACACTCACCAGTTTATGGAACTACAGCTAATGAAATGGCTAATGTTTAATGAAATTACTTATATAATGTGAAGTGATGCACTGAAGCTCCCACAACCTTCGTGCCTTAAAACCAATAAGGGAATGAACAATTCCTGAATCTGCTATGTGCCTCAAAATGGCCGCCACCCAACAAATCTGTTCTCTTGGTTTTAAGAAATATCCAGTGGATTTCTTGCAAAATGGCTTCCTTATCCTTTTCCAACTGCTTACCTATCACTGCTACAGCTATACCAAACAAAGTGTTTCATCTGTAAACAAACTGGAGATGTATATCCAAAGAATGCTGCATAAATCATTGTCAGTGTTTATCTCTGGAAAAAATATGCAGAAATATACTCTTAGTGGAGACTGAATCAATCAGAAAATGTCCAATAGCCTCTTTTAATCTCCAAATAATCAAACAACCACCATGTTCCAAATACAAGGAGTACAGCCTAAGCTACATCAGAGTCAGAGACAGTCAAATGTGGCAAAACGCTAAAGCAAACTTCTTTAAACATGCAAGCACTAAACTTTCAACAAGTCTCCATTTAATTTTGATATGAAAAAGACAGTCATTTTAGCCATCTGATGTACTGGTTGTGCAGAACGTGCTTTTGTGAGTGTGAACAAAGCTTAATGGGACAATATTCAGCCATGTCTAGTTGGAGACTGGACTTTATCTGGGAAATTAATTGTGTGGGTTGGATTCAACAAGGTTTTCACTGGTGAAAAAGAGAGAGAAACATCCCCTTTGACTACCCAAAAAGCATGGGATCCGCATGGAGAAAAGTCATGTGGGACAGGGCCTGTAATAGGGAGGGTAATTGGGAAAGGACTGAGTGAAAAAGCTGGCTGGATCCAACTCCTTGTTCTGAATCTACATGCATTGAATTTGTCTCTATTCAAACATGATGAAAGCAGGACAGGCCGGGAGGGAGGTTAGAAGAATTAAGCGCTTTCTCTCTCCTTCTCTTCCACTGACCATCACAAGTGAAGCACAGCAGATACAATACAAATCACCCCACAGTCATTTATTGAATATTATTTGTGATGCAGCTGTGGATGCCAGCCTCCAGGTGGGGCCTGGGGATCCTTTGAAATTACAGCTCATTTCTAGATTACAGAGATCAGGGTGGACTTCATGGTGTTGTACCCCACCGAGGTCTCTGTCCTTCCCAAGCTCCACTCCCAAATTTCCAGGAGTTTCACATGCTGGTTCTGGCAATCCTATCTGCCATCCTCCACCAGTGGCCAGTTGGGGACTTGGCAACCCTAGATGCAGCTAGTAACAAGAAACAGCCCCCCCCAATTTACATAATATACCCAAGCATTAAAGTATTCTTCTAGCCATATACATGTACAATTGTTTTGTGAACCAGGGTGTGTGTGTTGTTCTACTGAAACACTATGGCCGAGGACAGACTGGCAGTCTGGGCCGCTCTGCCTCCACTTCAAAAGCTGAGGAGGCGGCCCAGACGCATCGTGTCCGGCGCTGCGCTCCTCCCGCAGCAGCCGAGCACAACTTAAAAATGGTGCTCTGGCTGCTGCGGCGCGCATTCTACCCGCCTCTGGCGGGTGTGAACGCACGCCGGGAGGGGGAGCCGTGCGGCGTTCACATGCCGCTGTAGGAGGCCACCCGCAGTCTGAATGCTGCGGGCGGCTTTCTTCCGGCAGCGTGTGAACGCCACGTGGCAGGGGCAATTCCCCCCGCCTTATTCTGCTGCGCCACAAAGGTGCAGCAGAATACAAATCTGTCCTCAACCTATGTCTTCCCTGTCCTTTGTTTGAGCACACAATCAGCCTTAAAACAAAAACAAAAACAGCCCAACTGTTTCCTTAACAACACAGCTACACCATTCTGCAAGGTCAAGATGATTACTGAGGTAAGACAAACAAAATGGAACTTGTAAGAGGACAAGACTGGTTATGAGAGGGAGTGTAGTGTGGTGATTTGCATGGACAGTTCTACATTCAATCCACAGGGTTTTGGGAAAGAAAAAGGTTTGCCTGATTGGGACCATGGAGAGCTGTTGCCAGTCAAAGCATGCAACACTACTGAGCTAGATGGACCAATGGTCCAACTGGAAAGCTTCTTATGGTCACAGGGAAAGTCTAAGAGCTTTATATTAGCATAGACAATGAGTCAATATGACAAACTGACATGGAGAAAAAATTGTTCTATTTTATATATACCACATATATTAATATCATTTTATACTTCACCGTTAACTGTAGACCAATCTTGCAAATTAATAGACTGCACTGGTTTAAACTATTGTTAGACTGCTACAAAAATGTAACCATGAAACTCTTGCAGCGCAACCTTTTTCAAAGTAAACAACTGTAATAGCCATTTTTTTAATTTTGTTTTTAGTTATACCAGAAAGTATGAACAAAAATAGTAGGCAGATTATCCAGAAAGTGTAGTGCAGCACCACATCCAAAAGCAAAGTTAATGAGCAATCGGTCACACTTTTCCTAGTGCTTTTGGTTCATCCCAAATTGCCATCTACCCAGTCTGCTTTCCATATGCAGTACATGACCCAGTGTTAGTAAGACATGGAGCTCAGGTGCTTGGGAGGGAAGCCAAAATCAAACATTTTAATTTTTAGCTTTAAGTTTATCATGTTTAACTGACCTACGCCTTATAGAGATTATTCTCTGTGGGAGAGGAAGTAAGTTTAGGCAGAAACATTTGTTTTCAGTTGTGAATGCTGTTTTATGTAACTTTGAAATATTGGACCACAAGCAAATATTGTCTGAAAAGCCAGAGATTTTCTGGCTTTCTTTCAGGTCCGTATTTGTTACTTTTGCAAATGCTATAAATGTGCTCTGAACCACCCTTTCTGGCATTTAGTGCTTTGATATTAGAAGAAGTACAAATCTTTTTTAAAAATTAATGTTTGCTCTATTTTTTACACTTAACCTCCTCTTCCCAAGTCATCTTTATTATTGCAGGTCATCTTCCATTACATGACAGATTTATTTATACAGTCTTCTATCTAAACTCCATCTATGACATTTCTACTGACTTGCTACCCTCACATGTTTGAAGAGTTCAGGCTTAAATCAAATTTATAAATTAGGTGCCTGGCTCCTACAACTGGGAATATATTCTCAGAAGAAGCCAGACCAGACAAATCTTCAACAAGCTGAGAAATCCAGAAATTGTTTATTTTTCATCCAGTCCTTCTTTCAAAGACCTCAGAAACCAGGATATGAACCTATGGTTGGACATGGGTATGCATACCAAAGTGAGCATTAATCACAGTGCAAGCCATGGTTAAGTCAATTTTGTTACTATTGTCTTACCTCTTTGCTTAGAGGGTTACAAGCAACCTTGCTGAAATCTTTCTATACAATTTCCCCAGAGAGCAGCACTTAAGTCAGCCCATCTACTCTCTGCCGTGTAGCTCACTTGGGTGATCCTGAGCCAGTCACCCTTAGCCTAACTTATCTCAGAAAAGTTTGGACAAAATGGACGGGAAGAATAATACATGTTGTCTTGATCAACTTGGGGGAAGGGCAAGTTAAAAATGAATCGAAGGGAATGAGTCTGGACAATACAGAAAGTTTCTGGGCTGTAGAGTGGTATTTTAATGTATTATACATGTATTGTTGCTACATACCTTGGATCCTGAGCTGTCAGGATAATTTTTGTGACCTCATATATTCACAGATATCCTGTGGTACAATATCTACTGGAGTATGGAAATAGGTAGGGCCTGGACTTCTTCCTGAATTACAACTGATCTCCAGGATACAGAGACCAGTACTTCTAGAAGAAATGGCAGTTATGGAGGGCAGACTCTGTGGCATCACATCCTCACTAAGCACCCTCTCTTCCCTAAACTCTGCCCTCCACAGGCACTGTGCTCACATCTCCAAGAATTTTCAACTAGAGGTGACAATCCTAAAACAATGTGAATTAGGGTTTCACATGAGGAGTCCACACTCTAAGGCCATGGTCAGACATGCCTTCAGATCCAACTCAGCTGCGAATGCCTGACGGCTCTAAAGAGCACAATCAGCAACATCTGGGAAAGGTCCCACAGCCATCAGCACCCCTGCTGCCTCGCCATGGAAGTGGAGTTAAAAGACACCAGGGAAAGTCCGGTCCTAATGCTTGCTGATGAGCTATGGACAGACTTTCCCCTGCCTGATTGCTCAAGCACACACTCAAGCCATCAGGATGGTCTGCCCATTCCATCCTGACTCAGTGCACTTCCCCCCCTCACTTAGCAGTATGTGCATAACCATGTACTCCATTGGGAACTCTCAGTGCAGAGGTGCAATTCCTCATTTATGTGCATGAAAAAGAAAAGGAAAAAAAACAAAACATTTGGCCAAATGTGCCATCTGATCAGGCAGTGATGGGCTGAGCCTGCAGCTATAAAAGATGTGTGATCATGCAACACCATGTCGATTTCCACCAGGGGAAATAGGCTCACTTCCCCTCTGCACCAAATGGCACATCTGACTTCAGCCTAAAGGAGCCATTTTTTTAAGGGGAACTGATCTCTATAGTCTAGAAATCAGGTGTTATTTTAAGAGATCTCCAGGCACCACCTGGTGTTTGACAATTCTAGTACTAGTTCAGTTTGTTAGAAAAAGATAAGTGAGGGACCTGCAAGGACTTGTGAGGGGGGAGCATCTCATTTTCCTCTCCCCTATTATTTTCTCTTTCCCTTCTCTGAAAGCCTCACCCTGAGAAAACTGAACCAGGCACAGTTGCACAGTAGGAAATCCTCCTTTTTATCCTCACAACAAACCTGTGAGTTGGATTAGGCTGAGAGTGTGTGACTGGCCCAAAGTCATCCAATGAGCTTCCACAGTAGAGTGGGTATTCACACTGGGTCTCTAGGGTTGCCAGGTCACCCGGGGGGTTGCCTGCTCAATGGGCCCTTTACCCACCAGCCAAGATTTGGCCACCAGGGATAACCTCCCCCCCCAAAATGCCAGGATCACACCAGGCATGATGTGGTGGGGGGGCGCTCTATCATTTGAGGGAAAACACTATGGTTTCCCCTTGAATTATAGTGGTCCCGCCCCCAATGTGCCTGATGCGATGACATCACTTCTGGGTGATGTCATTGTGGTGCATGTGCAAAGCACGCACACCAAAGAAGTCCTAGAGAGGGGCTGGGACTCCCCCGCCACAGCAAAGGTAGGACCTGGCAACCCTATGGGCCTCTCAGATTCTACTGTGAAACTCTAACCACTACACTAGCTTTCATAGGGGGCTGCTGTTGAACGGTAGCAAGCAACTGGGGCTGGGTGAGTAATGAAAGTCACTTGGTAGCAAGTCACCTGGTGGCTCCTGCCAGGCCTGGCTCCAATAAGTCCTCCCTCAAAGACCAAAACAGCCTTGGAAAGGGCCCCTCCCCATCAACTTGCCTTTTCCTGAGAGAAACTAAGGCATAAATACTATTGTGGTTGCACAGCAACCACCACCAAAAGCATCTGTTTGAAAGCTCGGAGGATTTAAGTGCCCATTTCATTTTTTTTTTAAGATTTCAGTTTTTTCTGCAAACTGGGTACTTTTCTCAGGTTAGTAGAAAGATCTGTCTTGTCTGTCCATGGCCCATTCTCCAGCTTTAAGTATCCACAGATGGAGCTACATTGAGAATTAGATACATTGATAATGTAATGAGAGGATTCCTTCTGCAGCTGACAATGGAAAGTTCATTATTCCCCACAGGAGCTTTATGCAGGCCCAAAGTCTCTGCTGATACTCAACAGCTGGCCAAATAATAACTTAAATACCTATATTTACTAGGGGGAAAAAAGGGACTTCTGGTTGCAGCTGCCAGGGAAATAGAGACTTTTGGCTACAGCAGCAAGTTATTTCCATGGACAGCTTTGGCCAGGCAGATTTCCCAATTCTGTTTCAAGAAAGGACCGCTGCCTAGATACAAAAATGATCGTGTCATCTTAGACTTCATATTGTCAGTAGCTAACACATACAAAAAGTCATCATGCAGACCATATAAAATTCTAGACAGGAACTGCTGTATGCATAATGTCTCTTATGAATCACTTCAGCTGATGAATATTTTCTTATGCGTTTAAATAACTGAGAGCCGGAGGTTTGATGGACTAGGGCTTAAAAATTCAATAAATTGTTTCATGCCCGATGTCTGTGCATGAGATCCCTGGCCCATATATTGGGGTCACCAACAACTAGGGCAGAAACAGATTTTCATCACTCTGTCTTTATTTGGAATCCCTTCACTCTCTCCTTCCCAAAATTAGTGGCTTCCAATTGTTTCTTCAACAAAAGTGATTCAAGAAGTAATACAATTCTTTCTATTCCTTGTCTCCTTTACCTATTCGATGAAGTATATTTTAATGTGCTTTCTAAACCATTGAGTAAACAGACGATTCTAAAACTTATTTTTCTTCATCCATGATTTAAATTTGGAACTCAAGAGATTCATAGTCCCCCTGAAGAACTCACTTCTTTGACAGTCCTCACAAATACACAATGTGGGGGTTCATTCTCAAGCTTTTTACAGACCCCATAAAGGAACGGAGTGTGTTAATCCTTTTTAAATTACAAAGGTGGACAGGAAAAGGTTGGCAGAGAAGGACAAGGATACAACAAGAAGAAAAATGTCAAGATCCAAAACTGTAAGATACAGAAAAATGTAAGATCAGGACATTTCATTGCTGACCTAAGACTGGCAGTGGCAATTCACAGATTCATAGCAATGGATCCCCTGGGGCTGAATAGGAATATAGGATTATTATCCCACTACAGATGCTAATCTTCTGTCCCTAAGCATTTCTCCCTTGATCTGATCAAGCTGATTGCATTCTGTGTTGTACATCTGCATCCTGTCTCTTTTATTTGCAATAGTCTTCCCACCTTCTAACTGGAATATCGCTGTGGGGTTGTCATTCCTACTTGCAGGGGTCCATTGGGGCCGGAGCAAGGCGGAGCAAAGCTCCGCCAGCTCAGGACTGGCCAGTAGGGCAGCCACGGGCTGAATCAGATTCTCTAATCTGATTCAGCTCGCCGCCAAATTGCCGCCGAAATTTGCCAAAATTTAAAAGCCACTGGAGGGGAGGGGGTTTGAGGGAGAGGCTCCAAACTTGCAGGGTAGCTGCTGGGGCCTCTCCTTGAAATGCCCACCAATTTCAAGAAGATTGGACCAGGGGGTCCAATTCTACAGGCCCCCAAACAGGTTGCCCCCATCCCATCCATTGTTCTCTATGGTAGGAAAAAAGTTAACATTTTTTCCCACCATAGAGAACAATGGAGGGGATGGGACAATCTGTTTGGGGGCCCATAGAATTGGACCCCATGGTCCAATCTTGAAACTTAGTGGGTATTTCGAGGAGAGGCCCCAGCAGCTACCCTGCATGTTTGGAGCCTCTCCCTCAAACCCCCTTTCCTCCAGCCCCTCATATACCCTATGAGTTTTTGCCATTGATTTCAATGGCCCATAGGATATAATGGGGCTGAAACTGACATTCCCTTTCTGAAACACTTCTGGTGATCTCAGGGGATGTGGCATATGCTAATGAGTTATGCTAATGAGTTATGCTAATGAGCTCCTGCACCTCTTTTTCTACGAAAGGACCCCTGCCTACTTGTATCTGATAAAGGGAGCTTTGACCCTCAAAAGCTTATCTCCTAAAAATCTTGTTGGATTCTAAGGTGCTACTGAACATGAATCTAGCTCTTCTACTGCAGTTCAACATGGCTACCCTCTGAAACTCACTTAAATTACACACTTGATTTTGTAGAATATATAATTATATATTAACATTTCCAAATTCAATGCATATTCAGAATTTTTTTTAAAATTCTAGACACTATTACAAGAATTACTATATTTTCCCACATGACTAAGTGTAACCATGTGTGATTTTACTGATATTGCTAATATGTTTGTCAGGAATTTTATGTATTGAGCAGGAGGCGATGAATCCAAACAAGCAGGCTTTTAGTCAGTGACACTGTTCAGCTCAAAAGACAGCTCTATGAGAGCAGCACTTTCATTTATACTGTTCCAACACATAACTTTCAACAATGTAACTATATAAAAGCAATACTATTGGACCCAAGCAGGGCTCAGTGATTGGGTATCTAGATTGGCTTCAGGACCAATGGGAGTCTTTATTAATCAGCCAATAGGAATTGGAGCTTTAGGATACCAGAGCCCTTTTCAAGCTATTACTGCTTCATATTCTAAACACAAACACAACAAGGAACAAAGATATGATAAATGTCAAAAACTTTGTACAATTTAACACCCGTAATCTCTAATATTCTTAGATGCCAGCAGGAAATTCCAGAACTTGCTGACACATTTGCCCAGTTGAATGTATATGCTGTCAAGTCACAGCCAACTTATGGTGACCCCAGCAAAGGGCTTTCAAGACAAGTAAGAAGTATAGATGGTTTGTCATTGTCTTCCCCTGCACAGCCTTCCTTGGTAGTCTCCCTTCCAAGTACCAACCCTGCTGAGCTTCTGAGATCTGATGAGATCAGGCTATACCATGCCGCCTTTCCTTCCATGCAGCAGAATACCTTCGTTAAATGACCAGAGTCCATCATTTACTTGTATACACTGACACTTATCACAGCTGGTTTAAGAATCTGTGACTTTTGATGGAAAACAGACGCCATGGTATCACAAAGAATAACATTTATTTATCTATACTGCTTTTTCAAATTTGCTCAAATATGCAGGATTTAATATTTATGCAATATTTTACATATTTATCATAATATATAATATCATTTAATTTAAACACTCTTTGTAGACTTCTATTTTTCCTCCAGTTAGGATATATAATCAGAGGTATGACATCCACAACGAACAAACATTAATTTTATAGAAAAAAAAACCCCCACCACCACCCTGATTTTAATGCCAACAGTGCTTTTGTGGAAGGAAGCAGAGAGAATGATGCAGAAAGTTGAACAAAACAGATGATGACTGTTCTAAATTTCATGAGGTTCATTTTTCAAAGTGAAAGGTGTGGGGGCAGGGAATGCTAAGTTTTCTCCAGCAGAGCAATTTTCTTCTAGAAAAACAATGTTCTCACTGAAATGGTAGTCCAGACAGACCTCATGCATAGCAAAGCACTTGTTGCACACAGTACAATGAGTTACGTCCAGGGGTCATTTCGAGTAAGTGTCACAGTAAACCTAAAGTGTCTTTAGTCTTTAGTCAAAGTGTAAAGCTGGCTCGCTCTGATTTGGGAAATACCTGGATATTTTGGGAGTGGAGCCTGAACGGTGGGTGTTGCCTTCTGACACACTTCCGGTGATGTCAGGGGATGTAGCATATGCAAATAAGTTATGCTAATGAGCTCCTGCACCTCTTTTTTTTACAAAATGACCCCTGGTTATGTCCTTTAAATGGATAATTGCATGAAGTGGGAAGAGGACTGCCTTTTAAAGGCAGCTATGACTACAGAGATGAACATTTTCTGAAAATGACTAAATAGGTTGTTTTGAAAGAAAACCTGCATAAGATGTTTTATAGATGGTATTTAGCACTAGATAGATGAGATAAAATGTATAAAGATGAGTCAATTAGTTGCTGGTTGTATATCAAAGACAACTTTGTAGATTTTATTACCTTTTAGAATCAGAATTGTGTTTTTTGAATTCCATACTAGACGATTTTGATAAAAATCCCAAAGATATTCTACAATTTAGGTAATAGCACCTAGAATCTTATTTGTAACTTTTTGGAAACCTCCAGTAGTAGGTGCTGAATGGGATTTAATGGTGAAGACCATGGAAAATTGACTTTGATGCTAAAAAGGTATAGGAAAGAAGATTTTGCTGGATTATGGATTCCATTTTATGATTGGAGAAGAAAGAAATACAAAGAAATGAACTTTTTAATATTAGAATATGAAGAATCTTTTATAAACTTTTATGATCTCACAGTCTATCCTATTGTAATGGGAAATGATAAGTGGAGAAGATTTGCATGCAAAAGACTTAATATTTTTGCTTTCTTCCCTTTTCCCCTTCCTGTTTATTTTTAAAAATATATATATATTAAAAAATTATAAAAATGCAGTGGTTCAAGTGGTTAAGACACTGAACTTCAGACCAAAGTGCTGCATGACTGAGTGAGCTCCCATCTCTGGTCCCAGCTCCTGCCAACCTGGCAGTTCGAAAGCAAGAAATTGCAAGTAGATAAATAGGCACCACTTCGGTTGGGAAGGTAACAGCGTTCCATGCACCTTGGCATCTAGTCATGCTGGCCACATGACCACAGAAGTGTATTTGGACAGCGCTGGCTCTTCAGCTTGGAAGCGGAGATGAGCACCGCATCCCTACAGTCATATTCAACTGGCTTTCGAGCAAGGGAAACCTTTACCTTTACCTATATATTAAAAAAAGAGAGAGGAACATTTTCACCCCCCTTTGTGTGTTCCCCAAAAGTAACTGAAATGGTGGCTTGGTTACCCTTTTCACAATGGGAAAAAGCTTTTGATTAAAAGGGGAGGGGGGCTTTTCATTTTATGTATACTTTATAAGCATTGCTGGATTTGCCACAGTTTTGTGACTGATATATGGACTGAAACTCATGCTGCAGCACAAGCTTGTAGATTCCATTTTACCACAAAATACTCTGTTGGCATGGTCCAATCCAAATCTTCCACCGAACAGTTGCTTTCATAAATCAATGCCTCACATTCTGATTTAACTTTCAGTATTTTTGATCAAACTAAGCTCACCGTCTTATGTAACCATATGAAGGAATAAGTCACATTGAAATTAGTGGTAGTAGCTTCAGAGTAAATATGCATAAGATCACAGCCACTTTTGAGGATTTGATGCACCGGGCATAAAATGTGACAAATAAACTCAGCACATGTATAGGGAGAACCTGCTGCATCTTTTTGTACAATAACATGAGAATCTTACTCTCTCACTCATATTCACAGACCCACACTCTTCACAGTCGCTCTGTTTAATGCCTTCTGTACACTGTCTTTATTCCTTTATTAAGATGTCTCTAAAATATTCTCCCTGTTAAGGAGCCAAAGAAAAATGTCACACAAAGCCTTGAGGGAATTTGGGGAAACTTTACCTAGGTGTAAGGCTTATGGATCCCCCTCCTGTTCTCCCCTTGGCCCCCATGAGAGTACCATAGGAAGAATTAATAGAAGGGTCAATGGAGATTGCCAAGGACAAAATCTAGGACCTTCTTATGCAATGTACGTGCTTCCCTATACAGATGTGGTCTGTTATCTAATTATCTGGCACCACTCCAGTCAGCAAAGCAAGAAGGGCTGATCTAGGATTCAAACTTGGGTTGTCTTGTATTCTAGACCAAAATCCTTGACTCCTAACTACTTATTCTCCTAGCGAGCTTCAAGATTTCTTCAACAGAACTGTAAAAAAAGTTGTCTCCTTTGCAATGTAATGAAAATAGCTCGAGGGAATTTTTAATACCTTTTAATATAGTTATGTTACCTACATTTGTTGGGCCAGAGTTCTTAAGCCAAAGGTCCCCAAAAGTGGTTATGTGGTTGTGGAAAGTGCTGTCAAGTCACAGCCAACTTGTGGCGACCCCTCATGGGGTTTTCAAGGCAAGAGCTAGATAGTTTGCCATTGCCTGCCTCTGCACAGTGTCCCATCCAAGTACTAATCAGGGCCTGTACATTAATGAATTTAAAAAGGTAAGGGATTTTAAAAGGTACTGAAGTGTTAACATGTGGCACTTTTACAGTCCAATGCTTATCATGTTTACTAAGAATTAAGGGGAGAACGCCATGCTTGATCCAATCTGTTTGCACTCTCTGTCCCAATAAATTGATTGCTATTTGTGAGGCTCAGAAAACTTGTAGCACACTGATATCCTGTCATGTTTTGCCTCAGTAAGTGTCACAGGGGAGGGACAAATGGGAAGTGTGGTTTCAGTCATACATTGGCCTTTAAACCCAAGTGCCACATATAGAAGGAATTTTACAAGTGCACCTTCTCATGCAGGACTGAGAAAAACTACTGGTAAAATTCTCTCTCCTACACATCTATTGGAGAGGAGGAGGCATGGCATAGCCTGCTCTCATCAGATCTCAGAATCTAAGCAGGGTCGGTACATGGAAGAGAGAGCACCAAGGAAGTCTGCAGAGGAAGGCAGTGCCAAACTGCCAAACTGCCTCTACTTTTCACTTGCCATGAAAGCCCCTTGCTAGGGTCACCATAGGTTGGCTGCAACTCAACAGCACATATGTATGTGAGTACACAGCTATTAAAGGTATAGCAGTAATCTTTCTGACTCTGGTCAAAAGTTCCAATTTAAGCTTGGCATAGTGCATATGAATTGAATTTTAACACACTGGGCATCAAACGTTTTAAAACACAAAATACTTATTAACCCAAATAGAGAAAGCAAAGGATGCTATAATGACAAGAACAGAGTCCATTTTACCTGGACTTTGGTCTTTTGTCATGTTGGGCCAGCAAAACAGATCTCATTCAGACTGGATACTTACTCAGTCAATGTTTTCAATTCTTCTCTCTCTCTCTCTCTCTCTCTCTCTATATATATATATATATATATATAAATTGGAATCAGGGAGAGACATTCAGGATGTATTGGACTACACATATGGCAGACAAAGATTAGAGGGATGACATAATGGATAATGTGTTAACCTTTTACCCCAGAGATTTTGGCCAGCCTGCAATCCTATCAGATAACGAGTTTGGCAATTGTGGTGATTTTCTTTGGACAGTAATCCCCACTATAGAATCTCTATAATTTATGATATAATTTAATATTCCTGGCAGGCATTCTCCAGTTCATTTTTGTTGTTGTTGTTGTTGTTGTTGTGCAACAGATCAAAGTGAAGTCGAAGCCGGTAAACATTCTGATAGCAAGCTAGTATCTCTCACAGAGCTGGTTTTGTGGCCATGAACCAGTTTGTAGAAACTGGCAACCAAGAAAGCAAGGTAACAAAATAAGGAGATATCTGAATGGGTTGTCACTGCTTTTCTACCAACTTGCAAGAAATATGAGAGCATCCAAAATGTTGGAGAGAAAATATAAGATTTAAAATGTGGATTGTGGAACAGAGAGCTCAGCCCTAAGGTTCCTAAAATGACAGAGCTAAGGATTTGCAGCATTGCAGTTAATATTGCCCTCTCAACCTTCTTACGTTCAGGAACACTGGAAACTGAGTAAAGCACACAATTAAAATGTACTGGTTTTATTAATGGTAAGTACTCCTGTGTTCCCAGACCTTATGACAGAAATCTTTAGGTGATAACAGAGCACAGATAGAACTAGGTTTAACTGGCAAGTAATTCCCTGTAAGTAACCAGTCCCCCATTTCCCACAACATATTTAAGAAAGGTATGCCTGGATAAACACTTTTCCAAAGAGATGTCCAGCACTCCAAAGCTGACAGCACCACCACAGAACATCTGTTAGCTGAGAATGCACATGGTATTGATAATGCATAGGGTATGATTTTTTTCAGCTACATTTTGCACGCATGGAATTTCTGCCAAGGAAATGTGGAAAAGCTGGTTCTAGCTTCCAGTATTTTCTCTAGTTAAATATAATAAATAGGTTGATCCTCTTATAATACTACAGAAGATATACACCAAAAGGCAGTAATTTCAGTCTGATATCAGATTTTTTAAAAGTAGATCTTTCAGCAGCATTTGACACAGTTGACAACCCGATACTGATTGACCACATCACCTCCCTGCAGAGGCCAGGTCTACCAATACAGCGGCAAGGGCTGGGTAGACCTGTTCACCGGAGACCAGGTCTACCGATACAGTTGACTGGGGCAGGTAGACCTATTCTCTGGAGGAAGAATCGGGGGGGATTGCCGGGGGGGGGGGAAGGACTTACCTGGGGCTGCAGTCTTTAGGAATCCCCCCCCCCCCGCGAGTATCGCAAGTCCCCACCTCTTGTACCTTTCTAAATCCATTGAAGTCAATGGATTTAGAAGGATGCTAATTGGTTTAGGATTACACTATAAGTAAAACTGCCTTCATATATATTTTGATGCTTTGGCAGACTTAGAGGCAGTTGTCAGTCAAGCAAATAGGGTGCTATAAAGTCAAAAAAATTAGTACATTGTTTTCTCTTTGATTAAAAATGACATTTGAGTTTAATTTATCATTTACACAGCTCCACAACATCCTTGAGCTCCTAGACTCAAATCAAGATGGGCTGAATATTTAACGCACTATCCCAGTTAGCTACAAACTGTTACCTGATTTCTATCTGTAACTGAACGTGAAAAGCCTCTGGAGGCCTAATGTTAGCCTTCCTCCATTCTGGCTATATTACATGCACTAATTAGACTCTTCAAATTGCAAAGAAATAGAATTTTCATAACTAGGTTATTAAAAATCGAAGGCACCCCTGAGACAGGGCAAATTGCTTCTACCATGATCCACTTATCCTTGTATGACACCATACAGAAGACGCATGTTGTCTGACTTACACAGCTCATATTTCTCTCAAATTAATGAGCAGTCAAATTATTCCAGCTGCCCCCTTGGCATAGGGAAAAATTGAGAATCCACAGCTACCAAGTGACGTGGATAACCAAGCTGCTAAAAAAAGAAAAAAAAACTGCTTAAGGGGACACAGCTGTTAAGGTGCCTGTTTACATTAAAATAACTTAAGTCCATGAATATAGAACAAATGCACCAAGACAGCAAAAGAGTGCACTGCTCTGCGGTTAAGCCTCTCATTAGGTCACTGAAGGTCTGTTACAGCTTCATTTGCTGTCTAAATAGACTGAACTTTTCATATTCAGAATATGCTGGGAGTGGCAATGATTTGTCACTTGCCTAATTCTTCCTGGAAGCACTCAGATCATTTTGCAGCAACAAGAAATTCACCGAAATCATAGCAAATATTTCAATTCCTACATCAAAAGAGGAAATTTAAACTTTTTTTGTAAAATAAGAGATGTATTTCTCTATCCAGCTTTAAAACTATGTATATGAGGCTTGCCAACCTCCAGATGGTGGCTGGAGATCTCCTGGAATTATAACTGATCTCCAGGAGACAGAGATTAGCTCACCAGGAGAAAATGGCCACTTTTGGAATGAGGATTCTATGGCATTATACCCCACTGAAGTCCTTCCCCTCACCAAACCCTGCCTTCCTCAGGCTCCACCCCCCAAATCTCCAGGTATATCCTAACCTGGAGCTGGCAACCCGTGTGTGTGTGTGTGTGTGTGTGTGTACTTTCCAATTTGACCCTAGCATGCAACTCAAGATATACATACAGTTGGGGGCATTTTGGAACAGGATAAATATTTCTACAAACCTGGGGGGGAAAAATCTAAAAACTATAAAAATTTAAATTGGAGGTTATCCTCCCCCCAAAAAAAAGCTGTAGAAGTGACAGTTGCACAAGTACACATATAAAAACTCACATACACACACACACATACAAAAGTAATGCTGCATGAATTCTTACAACCCTACATTAGATACTGGCTGCCATTTTGTGGTTGACAGGCCACCCCATGTAACATTATCAGCCAGGGCTTTTTTTGTAGAAAAAGCCCAGCAGGAACTCATTAGCATATTAGGCCACACCACTGACAGCACAGCTTATTAGCATATTAGGCCACACCCCCATGTTACCAGAAGAGTGGTCATCCAGCCACACCCACCTTTTGCTTCTTATTCTGCTTACCTTGTTTGTTGTCAAAACCCACGGCTTTTTTTGTAGCAGGAATTAATTTGCATGTTAGGCCACATACCCCTAATGTAGCCAATTCTAATGAGTTTCTGCTGTTAAGTGTTGCCTATTATGCTAATTATGTCCTGCTGGGTGTGGCCAACTCAGGAGCCAGCCGGAACTCTGTTCCTGTGTGTTCCTGCCCCAAAATAGCCCTGTTGTCAGCCAAGCTGATGGAGTAGGCTTGAGCTAAAAGCATACAGGGTGTACTTGCAGTGATCAGCTCCCCCTAAAACCATGGCTGGCTGGCTAACTGAATAGGAGAGGTTTGGAGAGAAAATCATAACCTGTACTTTCTCCTTCAAGACCTTCTCTTGCAGCTTGCTGGCAGCGAAGGTGAGGTTTGGAGTGGAAAGTGCTAGCCGGTGGGGGGAAAGCCACCCCAAAGAGGGGTGTCATCATGTGATGTTACCAACATGATGACATCACTTCTGGGTGACATCATCACACCGGGGACATCATGCAGCAATGCTCTGGTTTAGAGACAAAATAGTTTTGCCCCAAAACCAGTGTGCAATGTGTGATGTCTCACCCACCCCCGAAACACCCCCAAATCCCCCGCCACATCAGCAAGAGGACCTGGGCCAATTCCGCACAAGTGCTTTGCTTCCCTTTCCTCCCGGGCTTAATTGGTCTGAATCAGTGTGTGTGTTTCCGCATTACAGGAATCTGACCTGGGTTGATGCCAGTTCTTCATTTCCGCATCTGTCCTTGCCCCGAATCTTGAGCCCCCCCCCATCTCCCCCCCCCTTTTTTTAAAATGTAGGCGGAGTTTCATTATGATGTTGTGATGCAACAAAGTCATGATTGGCCAAGGTGTTTCATAATTCCTGGGAAAGTACATCATGCACCTGCCCCTTCCCCCCCTTTTTTAACGTAGGTGGAGTTTTACATAGGTGGACCTCCATGCTGCCATTACTGCATCATGTTATCACTTTCGCCATATGGAAATGCATGCAAAAAGAAAAAAAAGCTTGTGCCAGGGTTGGAGGGGAAATGGAGGGTGGGAAAGCGATGGGAAATGGAGGGGGAACATGCAGCCCAACACATGTAACCCCTGCAAAAATTGTGTCCACACCATCATGCCACCCGCAATACATTGGCCCCGCAAAAAATGTTAACCACACAACGATGGATCAATATCATGTCACGTTGTTGTAATGCAATGGGGGGGACAAAAAAAAACAGCTCGCGCTGCGCCTCAAAGCCATCAATACATATTTTTATAGTGGCATGACTCAGGCACGACTTTTGTGCAAACAATGCAACACAGAAATGTGGAGACATCAACAACAAAAGTACATTTTTAAAAAGACATTTAAATGCCAGTTAACGGTGGATCAATGTTGTGTTGCTGTAATGCAACAAAGGGGGGGAACAAAAAAACCCCTGCTTGCGCCAGGGCGGGAAAGGGAGAGGATGGGCGGGAAGTGGAGGGAAAGAAGAAGAGGGGCGTTAAAGGGGTGGAGCAAGAAACCCCGATTTCAGAGTTCCCCACTTGAATGCCCCGACTTCACTCCCGTGGCAACCCCCCCCCCATGAAAATCCCAGAAATGGAAGATCCAGGGAACCCGAAGATTACATTCAGGCCAACTGCAGACCCAGAGCAACAGTTTGGTGTAGTGGTTAAGTGCATGGACTCTAATCTGGGAGAACCGGGTTTGATTCCCCACTCCTCCACTTGCACCTGGCTGGATGACCTTGGGCAAGCCATAGCTCTGTAACAGCTGTTCCCTCAAGGACAGCTTGGGAAAGAGCTCTCTCAGCCCCACCTACCTCTCAGAGTGTCTGTTGTGGGGAGGGGAAGGGAAATGGAATTTGTAAGGCGCTCTGAGACTCCCTTGGGGAGTGGAGGGCGGGGTATAAATCCAATCTCTTTTCTTCTTCTTCTTCAAGTGAGGAACTGTTGCTCTACCCCAGATTTTATTGGGGAGTGACGCCAGGGCAACAACTAGTGCGGAATCAGCCCTGGCAACCCTACCAGCAGTGGCTGGTGATGGGGCCTAGAGCAAAACAATAGGATTTTCCCTCTCCCTTGAAACTTTTGTACATCTATAGTGTTGCACTAATTGTGGAACACTAATTTTTCATGGTTTGGGCAGCCAAAGATTTAAATGAATGCAATCAGACCAGGAAGTTTACTTCTGAGCAGGACATAAGCTCCTCACACTGGCAAAAGAAGTAACTAACAGAGCTTGCTGTTAATAATTAAATTCAGGACAATGTAATATACAGAACTTCTCATGAAGAATGCCTGGAAGCTTTAATTAGAGCATGAAAGACTATTTCTGCCTGGATGGACTTAACTGTGGTTAAAGTTCTGCAGAAACCAGCATGCTTCATATAGTCACTTGCAGCTAAAGACTTCCTTGCTGTGGCACACAAGCTGTTTTATTCTACAGGTCTTTAAGCCGCCTAGAGCCGGTTCGCTGGCTAGGCGGGGTATAAATTGAACAAATAAATAAAATAAATAAATAAATAAATAAATAAATAAATAAGTGTAAGAGCTTTTTTTTTATCCCATGGCAGTAAAAACAGCTGCCTTATCTGCAGTTTTAGTTGTTGCTTGATTTGCTTCCAAAATTGTTTTAATCTCACTCTGTTATAAATATAACGCTGCTTTTAGTTATTTGCTATGTTTTACTTTGTTGCTGCTTTCATCTATTTGGCAAAATTTCACTTAACTTTAACCATTTATATATTTAATATTTCTCTTCCTTTAACCTTGTTAAAGACTTGATTGCCACAGCTGTGGTGAAAAAAAATGGAATATTCCTTTCCTAGATTAGAAAAATAAAAGTTGTTTAATGAATGTGTTTGCCAGAAAATCCCACTGGAATGTCTCAAGTGACTCAGATATTATTATAGCCATATCACTTCTTCCTCCTACCTCTCATATTTACTTTAATTGTCACCCCTTCAACATTTCCTTGATAATCTGTTAAATATGAGCTTCCCGTAACCCTGGTCATTCTTGAGTCCTTTTCCTGAAACCTTACTAACTTGTCCATGTCATTTTTGCACTGTGGTCACACTGGGATTTTTTTCCCAGGTAATGGCAATAAACCACATCACACAAAATAGAAAGGAAGCTTATGGTGAAATGGCAGATTGCTGTAAGTGCCAAATCTTGGCATAAGATTCGGCCTGAGCACTGACATACAATTTAAAATCAGGACTGTTTACTTAAATAGTCATAAACTGCCTGCAGGTCCTAATTGAAATGCATAATTTACTAAGCTACGATTTAGCACTGAGGCTACCTATGCCCAGCTCTCATATATTTCCAGAAGACTTGGAATCCACCAGAGAGAAGCAGATATTTGATCTGCTCTGGAAATAACAGTGCCCCACTGTTATATAAGGGTTCTGGCCCAAGTATAAGGGTTCTGGCCCAAGTACTGGTTGAGCTGGAACTGCACCCCATTATTAGGGCTGCCAAATCCAGGTTAAGAAATTCCTGGAAGTTTGGGGATGGAACTTGGAGAGAGTAGGTTATAGGGAAGGGAGGGACATCATCTAAACCGGAAGGACAAAGAAAACATCATATATATGGAAAGAGAAAGAAAGTGTCCTAAGCTCCCATTGTACAATATACCTACTGCACTGGGAATCAGAGCCTACACACATTCTGTGCTTTGGGTTTGGTTTATTTATGCATCACACATGGGATGAAGATGAGACATATAGGCATGATCAGTATGTTAAACATAGGGGAACATCTAAGGAGTTTATGGGGAGGAGGGTCAAGATTTGTCCCGCTTCTTCCATATGTGCTGAGAAAGGATTCGGCAGGCTGATATTAAAGCATCAAAACAATGTCAAACAGAAAGTCAGCAGCAAATCTCAAGTGTGAAGAAGCAGTTGAGCATTTTGCTCAAAGCAATGAGCTATCAAGGAGCCCTGATTACTCTGCAATGTTTTTGACATACTATTCACATTTTCCTTGCAGCTAAGCTTTGGAGAAAATAATTGAGTCTATTCAAAGAACATCTTTTCTGACTTTTTATTACTGCCACGACTACCCTAGTTATAAAGTTTAAAATAATGGCAATGAATAGGAGCCCTAGGGTATTTTAATAGGTAGCAATGTTCTTAAAATCCTAACACTTTTGATCTTTCAAGAGTTTTATCACTAATGACTAGTGCTCACTTCTACCTTTAGGGCACAGCCAAAGATAAAACACAGGAACAGACAGATTCACAACTGGGGTGACAAAGTGATACACAACTCTCAAAACATTTCCTAGCAGCCACTATCACCTTCATAGCCTACAAAAATGCATACCAGATCATTCCTATAAATTAATTAATAATATAAGATTACATAATTTGGTGAATATGAAAGACCAGTTTTCAATGAAAAGACTTACCTAAAGACAACAACAAAATTTGTTGAACAAATTTTGAGTCCAGTGGCACCTTTAAGACCCACAAAGGTTTATTCGAGGTATGAGCTTTCGTGTGCATACGCACTTCTTCAGATACCATGAAATGGAAATAAAAATGACAGTCATATATATAGAGTGCGGGCAGTAAATTAGCATACAGAATAATGAAGATGTTTTTAACAGATTAAAAGAATAACAAGCTTAGTTTATATGGCTATCATATAAAACATCTTCATTATGTATGCTAATTTACTGCCCACGCTCTATATGTATGACTGGTATTTCTATTTCCATTTCATTGTAACTGAAGAAGAGAAGAAGATATTGGATTTATACCCCACCCTTCACTACTCGAAGGAGTCTCAGAGTGGCTTACAATCTCCTTTTCCTTCCCCTCCCCACAACAGACACCCTGTGGAGTTAGGTGGGGCTGAGAGAGCTCTTTCAAGATCTACTCTTTCAAGAACAGCTGTGACAGAACTATGGCTTGCACAAGGTCATCCAGCAGCTACAAGTGGAGGAGTGGAGAATCAAACCCAGTTCTCCCAGATTAGAGTCTGTATTCTTAACCACTACACCAAACTGAAGAAGTGTGCATGCACACGAAAGCTCATACCTTGAATAAACCCTTGTGGGTCTTAAAGGTGCCACTGGACTCAAAATTTGTTCTACTGATTCAGATCAACATGACTGCCCACATGGATATATATCATTGTTGTTAGCCATTCCACAGAGCCTTCTGCCTATCCTACTTTCTCTTGCAAATATTTCGGGAAGTATTATTCCTTTTCTAGAGGAGACCCACAAACTCAGAAAGCTATACAGTAAGCAGGAATTTGAACCCAGGTTTTCACCAACTAGTTCAACATTCTAGACAAGGATTTCGCCCTAAGGAAACTGAAGCTGTGGCTTCTAGCTGCACCATCCAGGTCAGGGTCCCCAAAGTGACAAACACTAAAACAAAACACTACAACATTTCAGATGTTAAAAAGTATTTTAAATACATATATATAATACTGATACCAATTAAATAAAACATAATATAAGAACAAACTCATAAAATATACAACACAGAAACACATTAAAACACAGACAGGGAGGAGGAGTAATAAGAGTTACTGAGGAATATTGTCAGACTAGGATTTGGAAGACCCATGTTTTTATTCTTCTACACTGTCATTTCTGTCACTCGTTTGTCCCTATTGCTTTGGGTCCCACCCCCCGCCCCTTCCACATGTGTTTTGCTCTCTCTGGGACTATTATTGGTGGTGGAAACCCTGAAGCAATAGGGATAGATGAGTGACAAAAATGACAATGCAGAAGAGCCTCCCCACTCTGCCATGGAAACTCATTGGGTGACTTTGGGCAAGTCACACATTCTCAGGCTAAACTACCTCTCAGGGTTGTTGTGAGGATAAAATCAAGGAGAGGAGAACAATGTAAACCACTTTGGGTACCCATGGGGGAGAAAGGCAGAATATAAATGAAGTGAATAGAATAAATAAATATTACTCTTTATAAATAAATGTGCTAGCTAAGAGCTTGGAAAAAATAAGGCTTTTTAGTCCATTTTTGTTCATCACAGCTCCGTTAAGAGGCCTTGAAGTGATAAGATCACTACAAGAATCCAGGAACATAGCCAGGACTGTGTTCATAATATTTACATCAAGATTTTGTATTGTATTAGTACCATCCTCTATGATCTTTGACCACAGACCTATATATATTTACTCATACTTATGAAATGTATTTTATACAATGAATGTTACTTATGATAAATATTTGCAATATAAAAAATATAACAAAGTGTGTTAAAAGTGTGTTTTTTTCTTTGGGGAGTCATATATTTCTCCTCTATAGTCACACCAAAGCCTTTTTAAAGAATACATATATACTAGCACCAGGGGTGGCATTTGTCCAGTCTGAAATGCTACCTTTCTCCCAGAGTATATACAATCAAAATACAGCTAACCTGTATGTTTCCCACCAGCAGGGTATATAACAGCTCCAAGGTATGGAACCCCTGAAGTTCAGACAACAGCATGAAAGGAAAGAGTAAAACCCCCTTCCTCCATGCTATGGTTCTGATCCAAGTTGCAATATCCCACAGCTGTCAACCTGTTAGCAAGAAAAACCACACTGATAATTTGTGATCTTCTATCACCTCACCTGGCCTTTAAAAAAGATATAGCAATTGTTACACAATTATTCTGGGGGAGGATCTGGAGGAAGTGCCAAATAGCAGTTGGTCCTAACCAGGGCAGTGAAGAGGGGACCACTGTTTTTGAGAGGCTACATCCAGAACTCTGTGGCTACACACGCTCCTAGTAAAGGTAAAGGTTTCCCTTACTTGAAAGCCAGTCAAATACGACTCTAGGGATGCAGTGCTCATCTGTTTCTAAGCTGAAGAGCCAGTGCTGTCCAAAGATGTTTCTGTGGTCATGTGGCCAGCATGACTAGATGCCGAGGTGCACAGAACACTGTTATCCTCCCGCCAAAGTGGTACCTATTTGTCTCCTTGCAATTTCTTGCTTTCGAACTGCTAACACATGCTCCTAACAGAACAATTATGATGCAGTGTTCCACTCTATGCAGGATGTCAGTTATGAAAAGTTCACAGTCTGCACTGCTTTCACATTTCCCCCCTCTGCATGGTTAGAGGCTACAGATCACTTTCTCTACAAGGCATTAAGGGTTGCCACATGTGTTAATTTTAAGGAAAGATCATGTAAGTAAGTGGTTAGGGCTGCCAAGTCCCCCGCTAGGGCGGGGGAAACACCGATTTTTAGTGCTTACCTCCCGCTTTTCCAAAGATGGCCACCGGGGGGACAAAATGGCTGCCTTAAAAGGGAAATGTCTGCAGAGAGCCTGCCCTGCAGTAAAAAGCCTCACCAGACATTTCCCCTTTAAGAAGTCAGCAAGAGAGCTTCCACAGCAAGAGAGCCCCGCCCAGAGATTAAGGAGGGACTGAAGGAGCTGCTTTTGCATGTGGCTGGCAAGGTGAGTGTCTCTTCCAGCTCTTTTCATTCTCTCTCCCTTTCTTTTTTCTGTCTGTCTGTCTGTCTCTCTCTCTGTCCCCATCCAGCAGAGGTCCATCAGTGGCTATTATAGCCACAAGGTCTAAATGGAAGTAAGTGGCTCTGCCAGTTTTTCCCCCTTCTCTCTCTCTCCCTCTTTCTTTCTTTTTTCTGTCTGTCTGTCTGTCTGTCTCTCTCTCTGTCCCCATCCAGCAGAGGTCTATCAGTGGCTATTATTAGCCACAAGGTCTAAATGGAACCCTTTGTCTGGGGCAGTGATGCTCTGCATTCTTGGTGCTTGGGGGGCAACAGTGGGAGGGCTTCTGGAGTTCTGGCCCCGCTGCTGGACCTCCTGAGGGCACCTGGTATTTTTGGCCACTGTTGTGACACAGAGTGTTGTACTGGATGGGCTGTACTGGATGGGCCGATCCACTGTGGCTTCTCTCCTGTTCTTATGATATGAAAATCATATTTAGCACTTGTGTAGCACTTAGGGCTTCATATTCTGCCGAGATGAGGAAGGATTCAGTAGGGCCGTTGCTCAGTGATAGAGCATCTGCTTGACATGCAGGAGGTATCAGCCTCTTCAGCTAAAAAAGGATCAGGTAATAGGTGACATTAAAGATCTCAGCCTGAGACCCTGGAGAGCCACTACCAGTCTGAGTAGTCAATACTGACCTTGATGGACCAATGGCCTGATTCAGTATTAGGAAACTTCATGAGTTCATGTGTCAGCATGTGGAAGCAACATCACAGGATGTGATATCACAAAATGATGTCACTTCCTTTCTCCTGGCTCCACCCCCAAAGTCTCCTGGCTCCACCCCCAAAGACCCCAGATATTTCCCAAGTTGGACTTGGCAGCCCTAGGTCATCTACTAAGCATCGGAAAACCTGAAAGAGTTGGACCTCAAGCCAATTTAAGGAGATAATTTGCTGGGGTTCGACTCAGACTCAGTGCCCATGTAGGATCATTATGAGCAAGGAGATAGCTCACATTTCTGTTGAGCAAAATTGTTTACACACATCTCTGTCAGAACCATCTGGAAGTGCCCAGTTCGCCCGCCTATGAAAGCCATGCTTAAAAGAGCAGCAAAGCAACATGCAATAGAAGGTTAAAAAGCTCATAAACACCTGGTTCTATTTATACTTGGCTCACAGGTATTCTGTTTGTAACTCCTCCAATTGTATAAATATCAAATTCATCCAAAATAAATTGCTGGGGGGGGGAATGCCTCTTACTTTAAACTGCAGCTGCTCTGATTCTGTAGGCAACAAGAAGGAAGTGTAATTATATTACAAAGCAATTTCATAAATGACAATAGAGGAAAAATGCTCTCTAGGGCTTGAATTATTACATCATAATTCATTTTGAAATGCTGTCAGCCAACAACAGCCCTAAAAGTAAATTACTGTAACATACCTCCTTTTCTGCCCTGTCGGTTCCTTAACTGTTTAATGCAAAGCTGACAGTTAATGGATTATGAGGCAAAATGTTATCTCCCTCAAATGGAAGAACGTTGGTCACCACACTACACTTCCCTTGACATACTGGAGTCTGGGGAGAGTGGGGTCAAACTCATCTGGATGTCTCCCCTTCCCACACATCTTCATACTGCTGTCTTATTTGCACTCTTCCTATGGAACTTGCACCTGTTACAGGATCTCTCTTCTCCAGGTCTCTGGGGCCTTGCTGTGAGAGTGTATCGTTGATTTAGTTTGGTGTAATGGTTAAGTGTGCAGACTCTAATCTGGGAGAACTGGGTTTGATTCCCCACTCCTCCACTTGCACCTGGCTGGATGACCTTGGGCAAGCCATAGCTCTGTACCAGCTGTTCTCTCAAGGACAGCTTGGGAAAAAGCTCTCTCAGCCCCACCTACCTCACAGGGTGTCTGTTGTAGGGAGGAGAAGGGAAAGGAGTTTGTAAGCCACTCTGAGACTCCACGTGAGTGAAGGGCGGGGTATAAATCCAATCTCTTCTTCTTCTTCTTAGTTGTCCTATTAACTGCCTTTGGAAGTCACAGCTTGAATTTGCTCATCTTCCTTATGCACCAGTTGTGTTTCCTACAGTACAGGGGGTCATGTAAAATGGGTAAAATGTAATAATTAATTTTTCTATTAAGGATTACACCGTGGAAGAGGAGGGGGGAAGTTTAGCCTACAGCTTGGCTTACAAATATGCTGTTGTGGCCCCGACAGCACAGGGAACCAGTAATGTGCAGGTCTCAGGCACATGGGTATACTGCTCCTTACGATGTGCTGTAATCACCCATACATATAGGAGTTCAGCCATGCTCAGCTTACACCCCATGGTTTCACAGGATTGTGTGATATGACACAGTGCCAACAAAAAGGGACAATTCATTGATACAAATGCAGCCTTCTGTACTACCACATTATCACCGTATTGCCTGCACAGCACAGCTCTGCGAAACTTCCCTGAGAGCACTCACAGCCTCTCCCATTTTTTTGCTACCTTTTCTCCTTCCCATCCATCTGCCTACCTACTTTGGAATACAATTTAAAGTGCGCTACTAGTGACTAGTTTTATCATCAAAAAGAAAAAAAAGTTTTTTAAAAAAATGGGCTGAACCAAAACCTTAATGAGTAAGAACAAAAGAAGAGTTGAAGATCTGAGAAAGCCTGTCTAGAGTTTCCCCCAGTCCCAAAGAACCCAGTGGACAGACAAACTATAGACTGGTTTCAGATTTAGGTGTTTGAATTATGTAAAATTAACTTGCTTTACAAGATTTAATTGATCTGCTGCCTGAAGAAATAACACTTAACATTTTTTTTCACATATTTTGGCACAGTTTGAGGGTATAACACTGCTAAACCTCTAACTTTCATGGTCCTCCCTTCATTCAACACATGCCTATTATAAATATCCAAATTCCACTATGGCAGAATTCCAGCTTGTTCCAATCAAAGAGATTTTGTTCCGTTTTGCCCATCAAACGTCAAACTAGTTTTTTTGTTATTTTTCTTCTTTGTAACTTCAACATCCTCAGCAAACTCCTTCTAATACAAACCTCAGAGTTCATCTCACAACTGTAATGTTCCTATGTTATTCCAAAATGAATGCATCCCCCTACTTTTTAAAAAATGGCCCCTCTGTTTAGATATAGCGGTAAATTTACAACAGATTAGATCAGATATTTCTTATTCAAGCAAGTTACAAATCAGTGGAATGGAATGGAACTGTGCAGACATGACTCTTGAAAATGGATATATGGAAGATTTATTTATCCCTCATTTATCAGAGCCAAGAAATGCAAAGCTCTAGGGGTGGGGGGTGGGATAGAGAGTTCTATGACTCTTGACTTTTTAACAAGAAAAAACAAAAATAATTCCTTTTCCCAGCCATGACCTCAGTCTTTTTTTAGGAATATTACAGTAAAGTGAATTTTAGGAGGATTCTTTATATGATGACCAAAATGGAAAGATCCATCCTGGTATTTTAGATTCAATAGCCTCTGTATGGTTTCACAAAATCAGTTTGAGCAAAGAATAAGCAAACATAAATACACAGTCTATCAGTTTACAGTCCATCAGAACCATACTATAACAAACCAAGCCCAAATAATTGTATAAACAGAGAGACAGCATGCACAAACCATCCATCAAAGATTTTTTCCCCCTTTAAATATCAGATAACTCTACAGAGTGTCAAAATGGACTATGCATCCTAATTTTCCCAGTTGCAAGCTGTGAACCTATGTAACAAATGGATTCTCATCACTGAGTGTGTGTGAATGTTTGATAGTCTTGGAGAGAGACCATGGCTCAGTGGTAGAGCATATGCTTGGCATGCAGAAAGTCCCAGGTTCAATCCCTGGTATCTCCAGCTAAACAGGGACCAGGCAGTGTGTGATGTGAAAGACCTCAGCCTGAGAACCAGGAGAGCCTCTACCAGTCTTGGGTAGGCATTACTGACTTTGATGGACCAAGGGTCTGATTCAGTATAAGGCAGTTTAATTTGTTCATGTATAAACCTCAGCAGACAAGTATGAAACACTGACAAGAAATAATCACAAGAATTGCTTCAGCCAGGACCTGGGGTATTATTTGTGCCCGGGTAAGCAGAGGCAGAAGTAACTGACAAAGGTACAAACCCCAGCTTGTTAAGGAACCCAGATTTATACAACACAACAAACTTCTTTTAACTGACTGTTAAGGAAGTCTCTAATCATGGTTCTATGCATGAGGAGAGGACAGGAGGGATGAGGGACACAGACAGGCCTGTAGCCAGTGGGTGGCACTGCGGGCAGCGCCCTCTATTGAATGTGCATCACCCCATATGCACCAGTCCCTGGCGAGACCCAGCTGGCTGCTCCTTCCCTCCCAACTGCCGAGTGGCTCCTTCCAATCTTCCCCCTCCCACCCTGGGGGAAGAGGCAGCCCTGGCTTGCCTCATGCCGATGCTCCTGTGTCACCACCAGTGGCCTGCCTCGTTGTTGAGGGAAATTAGCTATGAGGCACAGGAGGCCAGAGGGGTCGCAGGGACCACACACCTATATATACCAAGGTCCAATCAAGTAGGAAGACTCCAGATTTGAACAGTGAATCAAATAGTTTTTATTGAAGAATTTCCTGAATTACAATCACACTAAGCAGTCAAGAAAGAGCACACAGTTCAGAACTAAGAAACAAGAGGTGATGACAGTGAGTAGTAGGGTCAGTTACGGGGGTTATACTACCTGTGCAGAAGTACTTGAAGAGGATAGTGCCAACAGCCAGCATTCCATACTATGGAGAAGGAGGCCCAAAGAAGAGACTCTGGGGTGTACTCAAAATATAAGTGCCCTCAGAGTACACACCAAGGTGGAACATACACTCTATTTTTATAGGAATTCTGGGGGCGGTCTCCGGGGCCAGAACGATGGGATTAATGCCTGTTGATGGCTCTACCTGAGCTGGCAGAAAGGATTTGATGATCACTGATGGTCCACCTGGGGAAGGTTGAATAGTTTCCCAGTCTTAGACAAAAGGGGGAAATGGGTCCCTGATTAGCATCAGGATGGATTGTTAATAATTTTAATGTTTGATTGGTTAATCTTGGTATCCTGTGGGAAAGGGCAGGAAGGACAGGACAGTGTTGAGACAAAGGATTTTCACATAGACATAGGTATCACATAAAAGGGCTATGTGAAGGTTTGGAGACAGAGGAGCTAATCACCAAGTGGCTACTGAATAGCTATAGAAATGTAAATACTTTACCTGGTGAAACTCGCTATTGTTTCATATGCATACCTTTGCTGTGGGGTGGGAGTGGGGGGAGACTGGAGATTGCAACCTGAAATGGAAACCCTTTTGCAGAGCTTTGGCTAGCTCTTTTGCTCAGGTCAGGAGTGTCTTCCTTGGCCTGACTTTGCGGGTCTCTGGTTGAGGTCAGAAGTAAGGTGCCATGAGCAAGGCAGCGCCTCTGGGCCATACTCATTGCAGGGAGAGAGGGAGGCAGGCTGAACTGCGCAGTGCCAGGGGCCTGGGTCTAGACCGCCACTGGGAAGAGGTCTTGGGCGAGCCACTTCCTGCTGCCCCTGGCTTGGTTTGCTGTTTCCACTGCACTATGCTCCCTGCCAGGCCAATAGCTTGGGGAGACTCTGGTGGGGATTGAAGGCAAAATGAGGCTTTGATCCCTACTTTGGATGTTGTGCCCATTGGGGGCCGGTGGGGTTCCTGGCTGGCTGAGCCCCTGCAGCGGGTGGCTGTGCCAAGCACAGCAACTTTTGAGTTCCATGGAAAATGCATCGGTGTGTGTGTGTGTGTGTGTGTGTGTGTAAGATTGATCCACCCTGGAGGAGAAGAAAGTGTTGTGGATTTAATGGGCACCCCCCAGAAAAAAATCCTGGCTACATGGCTGGGCACAGAGACTGAGAATTTGAGGCTTATTCACCTCCCAAACTGTAGTTTATTTATGACAGGTGAATACAATTTTAGAACTCTTGTCTTTCATGGAGCCACTTCTCACAATCAGTGGTTTAAGGAGAGCTAAAATATATTAATGCAGGGCACAATCCTACCAAAGTCCCACTGAAATCAACAGAAATTAAATTAGTTCACTCCAGCTTGGTCACGCCCATAGCCTATAACAGAATATACACCAAAAATTTGCACCAAATGTACCTCTAATGAAATGGCACTATACTGTTTGCTTTACTTAGAAACTATACTACATTTCCAAATTGGCTGAGTTTTATAAGAATCTGCATACGCCATCTATTGTCTATTCAGTCCATTACCTAGCTTGTACCTCTAGTTTTCATAGCTGTTTTTTTAAAAAGCAATTCTCCAGGGCTTTTAGATGTAAGGACAGTCAAACTGTGAAGACAGCTTTCTGCTTACTTTGTGCAGCAGAAAAAGACCATCCCTTTATTTGAGCCACTGTGGGAAGTCAGAGCATTGCCTGGTATCATAGGTGTAGACTACGGGGGGCTTGAGGGCTCAAGCCACCCCCAAAATTTCCCAGGGGGGACTGACCTGAACTTACCTAGGAGATACAGGTGTTTTAATTATTTTATTTAAAATTGTGTATGATGTCTCTGCAGAGACCTGCTTGAGGTGGCTCAAGCAACTGATAGCTAACACAGGAATGAATGTACTTGCTTTTCATAATTAGCAAAATTATATGCAAATTCAACTACCTGGATTTTTAACTGTACCTCAAAACTTTATCCGTGTATATAAATTCTGAAATTCTGGAAATATTTGTACTTTGAGCGTAAGACATTTGAGTGACAAGGACAATGTACATGCTTGTGACAATCTAAAAGTAAAAACATGCTGTTAGAACTGTACATGTGTGCAAAACATAATTATTATAAGAAAAGGTTCATCTGCTAAAGCCTAGAAACTACTGATGTCAAGATATCAAAATATTACATGGGAATCTAAACTACAGCACAAATGAAAAGTGCATGTATTTCATTAAGTGATAAATCCAATTGTCTTTTAGATTTTTGGTTTTATAGCACTGCTTAATAGGAAACATGCTTGCCTGGTCACTGGCAACAATCACATGATTAAAATGCTTATTTGATAAAGGCAATCACTAAGCGGTCACTTGCAACTTCAGTCCTGTACTCTGGATAGCATTCTATTATGTCCCGATGTTCAGCCAGCAGCTGCGATCACAGGATACGGCTTTGACTCAGGGATAAGCCACTATCAATTCTTTCTTTCAGGAACAAGTCTAACTAGAAACCAAAATGGCACTTGGCTTATAGCTGTTTACAAAGTTCTCTTACCAGTTCAGACATTTGCAAGGGGTTAATAGAGCAATACAGTGTTCCTGTGTTTATTAAAACTCTAATATTTGGAGTCCATAAAAATGAAGCAAAGGTACAGCTATGTCTTATATATCTCACAGTTCTTGGGGTCTCAGCCTGGCATCCATTTTGAGAATTCTCTCCAAACCCCACATTCCCCAGGAATATGCCAGCCTGCCTTCTATATCTTCCATATAAAACTATTTGTAGATTGGTTACTAGGTGGCAACAAGCATCATCACACAAATATACTACAACCAAAGATTGGGTGGGAGGATTTCTTATCACAAACTCCTGTTCTCCACAGCTTTTAGGGAGCCCTTCCCTTTGGAATCTGAGCAAGGGTCAAAACTCCCCCCATATTCTCCTCAGAATGCATTATGCTCATCAGGTAACAACTTATTGGTAATCCCTGGCCCCAAAGTGGTCCAACTGTCCTCAACCAGGACCAGGGCCTTTTCAGCTCTGGCCCTAACCTGGTAAAACTCTCTGTCTAGTAAGACTTAGTTCAGTTCTGCACACCCTGTAAGACTGAGATGTTCCACCGGGCATATGGTTAAGGATAGTGAAGGGCAGAAAGATCAGCTGGCCTCCCTCTTTCTCCCCTCTCTTTCCCCCTGCCTTTCTCCATTTCCCCTCCCCCATCCTATTTGCTCTATTTTTCTTTACCATGTTCTTTCTTGAGAGCCAGTTTGGTGTAGTGGTTAAGTGTGTGGACTCTAATCTGGGAGAACCAGGTTTGATTCCCCACTCCTCCACTTGCACCTGGCTGGATGACCTTGGGCAAGCCATAGCTCTGTACCAGCTGTTCTCTTAAGGACAGCTTGGGAAAGACCTCTCTCAGCCTCACCTACCTCACAGGGTGTCTGTTGTGGGGAGGGGAAGGGAAAGGAGTTTGTAAGCTGCTCTGAGACTCCACGTGAGTGAAGGGCAGGCTATAAATCCAATCTCTTCTTCTCTTCTCTTCTTCTTCTTCTTTCCCAGAGCATGCCCTCCTTCCTTTCTCTCTTTTTCCTCTTTCCTTGCCCTTTTTTAGGGCTTGGTTTTTTCCCCATTCACTGTGGGCCATGATTTTTCTGTGTTGACTGCCTTTCAGTTGCCCACTTGTGATGGATTGTTGGGGCACCATCTGATATAGTAGATTGACTGTTAGGTTTTTAACCTAAATATTTGGTTTTAAGACTGTAAAATGTGGGTTTTATTGTATATTTAACTGTTGGAAGCAGCCCTGAGCCCAGCTTGTGGGGAAAGAAGCAGGATATAAGTTGAATAAATTTGTTCAAGGGGAGAAGAGTCTAATTTTTCCAAGCTGGACTGGCAAAGAAAAAGCATCTCCCTTTCTCCATGTTATTTAAAAGGACAAAAATATAAAACCAACTAAATATAAACTCCCATGGAAGAAAAAAATAGAAGAATGGGACAGCAGGGCATTCCATGAGTTCCTGCTTACCAGAAGAGATGGACCAGTCATATACAAAGATCAGCAACACTCTAGTCCTTGCAGATATTCAGATATACTTGAAATCTTAGGGATGCTACTAAGGCAATCAGGACCCTGTTGAACAACCTGACAGCCTATTTAAGGTGCCACTGGTTATAAAAAACAACAACCCCATAACAAATTGCTGGTGGTTGACTCTGACTGGAATGACAAATTTTTCAAAAAGCTTACAGCTGGAAACCAAGTACTACTTAAACATGCTTGGGCCTCTGGAACAACATCCTTTTGACAAAGCCACACAGGCCAGTGCATTAGATGCTGAGGCCCTGGGGGGAAAAAAACTGGGCTGAGCAGCAATCTCTCAACATCAGCATTTTCACCCTGTCTCCTATTCCAATGAAAAAGGTGTCTCGAAGGATTGAGAATCAGAGAGGAGGAAAGAATATGTACAAATATAACAGAAGCTGTTCAAAATTGTCCATTTCATCATAATTATTTATCTATTTTTGCCATCAAGTCACAGCTGATTTATGGTGACCCGGTTTTCAAGGCAAGAGATATGCAAAGGTGGTTTGCAATTGCCTGCCTCTGTGTAGCAACTCTGGTTTTCCTTGGTGGTCTCCCATCCAAATGTTAACCAGTATCAAGCCTCTTAGCATCCGAGATCTGATGAGATCAGGATAGCCTGGGCTGTCTTGTTTAGGGCCATCCGTATTACAGCAGCTGACTAATCAGCTTGAAAGACTGCATCCACAAAGTGGGGATTATGAGAAAAATAGACAGTTTAAGCTGTTCCTCTACTTGCCATCAACAACTGACACCATAATACCCTCCTATCAGTTCTTGTCCTGTAAATATTTCACAGTTTACAAAATGCCAAGCAAGGAAAGTTAGGGAGTGTGTCTAGGAGGACTTGAAATATGAAGTGAGAGTTTAAAATGAGCAACCAAAACAGCATCAGCATAAGTGTTTGGTCAGGGGCATATTTAGAGAATGAAGAATATGAAGTCTGATGTCAGTTTTACTCTTATTTACATTAAAGAAATCAGAAAAAGGAACCTGAAATTTTTTTAAAAAAATACATTTGCCTAAAAGGTAGAAGAAACCTTAAGGCTGGTAATCAGTTTCAAATGACATAATAATTAAAAAAGAAACGGGACATAAAATATAAAAAATGATCCCTCTCTCTTGCTCTCTCTTTCTACACACACACACACACAGAGACCTGCTGGAAAGTGAATCCTTACTAGTAAATATGAAAAAAGGTTATCCTCCGAACTTTAGTGAAGTTTGCTGTTTGTTTGTCATTCGCCTTTAAATATATTGTTGTACATCATGAAAGAAATGGGGTCAGATTTTAACTAAGTTCATTACCTTTGTTAAAGCCTGACACTGAATTTTACAAATGAATTAATAATCTCATATAAAAAGAAGAGAATATATCATATGTTCTGAATAAGAAACCTTGACCTAAGAATTTTCTCTTAAATGAAACTGTGACAGGGCCTCCTAAACTTTCCAGCCAAATCTCTTTATATCCTACAGTATCGCACTCTCAGAGATAATCTACTATTTGCCAGAGACATAATGGTAGCCACAACTGCCACTTACTAAATCACTAATTTATCTGGTACTGCCAAGCAACAGCTGTTCATTGCAATCTATTGTAATGTCCTTTTAGGATCTTTTTCAGGGCTTTCAAAGCCAATATTCAGATGGCTCACTGGAGATTTAGGTAGTATAGACAACAAATCACATGCAGTTTTGTGTCTTAATATCTAACAAGGAAGAATGAGGAAACAAGGGATGCAATTATGACAGACTGCACTTTTTAAAAGCGCTATACAAACAGCTGAAGGTCTGTGACAGGTTAATTCTCCACAGAAACTGAGTGTCTTGAGTGACAGCCTGCTCCAAGAAATCTGGTTGGTTAACATCAGCTGAGTAGAGAAAGTCTTGAGAGAGCTGCATGCTGAGGAGAGGGTCAGTCAGATTACTGCTTTGATGGAGTTTAGTCTGATTTCAGCTTTAGCTGAGATCAGTTTAACACAGATGGGAGAACTGGGGGAAAGTGGGCAAGGGAGTTTAGAAAGTAGGCGAAGACTCCCATTCAGGCCAAGGAAAAGGGATAGATCTTCTAGATAGAAAAGAAAATTCCCTACCCGATCAAACAGGGAGTTAGCTCTGAAGAGTGCAGAGATCCCTGGTCTGGTGTGGTTAGAAACTGCCTTTAGAGACCGTAAGAGTCAGTAACAAACTTAAGATAAGTACTGGTGTTTCAAGAGAAGGGATTTGGGTACTGGAAAGAGTGTATCAGCCTTCTGGAAACCAAAAGAGTTAGAGGATACTCAAATAAAGTATACTGAAGTGTTTGGGGAAAACACTAGAACAAAAGCTTCTCAACATAAAAATTTAAGTCACTGTGAAAAGCTTAAGAAACTCTCATTAGACTGAAACATAAGAACTAAAGTCTGTGCATGTAACCAGTTTTACCTCAGAAATTTCAACCCTGGATTTCACCTGACCATTCCGCTCTATGTTAAATAAAATATTTTGTTATTTTTGAATTTCAAAATGTCTTGAGTGCCATTTACATTGTTTAAGTTACAGGAGGCTCCTGATCCTTCCTTCAGGTTCCTGGGCTGAGCCAACAGCCAAAATATCATACTGTGACATGGTGGGGCAGCCAGAGTTCTTCAGCAAAGAACAAATCACATTATGAGGGTGGCTCAGTCAGTAAAGGGAAAGAAAAATAGGGAAAATCTTGCCTCTGACAGAGGGAAGTGGACAGGGCTATTACATTTGGTGGCAGCATTGTGTTACAAAAAGAAAACCCACAACTAGTTTGTCCAACCATAAATACAAACTGTTATAAGAAATACTTTATACATTTGTGTGAAAGTACCACAAAATTCCTGTCAGAAATTGCACCACTTAAACCTAAAGAGGTGCATGGGAGTAGTCAGGGAGAGGAGACAACCACTGACGAAAATCCTAGTCAGGAGGTAGAAATCATGGGAATGAAAATTGAACTGGTGAGAATAGAAGCAGAAAAAGGCAGAATTCAGGCCGAGAAGGGAAAGCCAATATGGAAGCAGGAAGATAAAGAAAGAGCCTATATTGAAAAAGAACAACTAGAATTAGCTAGAATTGCATAGCAGGACAGAGAGAGGGAAGCTGAGAGGGAACATGAAAAAGAAATGCATAATATGAACATGAAGAAAATTCAGTTAAGGGCAGAATTGCTGCTTCCACAGAAAAGTATAGAAATTACCCCAGTGGAACAAAAGAACTTTCCACGTTATCTAAAAGGGGATGAAGTGGAGGCATTTTTCTTCAGTTTTGAATGAACTTGCCAAATTTTGGGATCCAAGATGGGAACAGAATGAACTATTTGTGCACACCGATTTGTGGAGGACTGACTGAAATTTACTCAGAGACGAGGGAGAAGGAAACCTCAAATTATTTGCTTTTTAAGGATAGAGTCAGAGTTAGATTTGGGCTAATGGCTGAACAAAGTAAAAAAGCTTTCAGAGAAATTAAAAGAAAGCAGAGCGAAACATACACACTGATAGGGTTGCCAGACCCCTTGTCTGGGCAGGGGTTCTCTTGATTTTGGGGGCTTCTGTCCGCTGCCAGCCAGCTGGCTGGCGGGGAAAGCCCTGCCCTCAAACAGGGATGTCATGCAGTGATGTCCCTGGCACAATGATGTCACACTGATGTCAGGAAGTTGCACAGCAATGCTCTGCTTTTTGGGCAAAACTCGATGGTTTTAGGCAAGGAAACCCCCATAGAGTTTTTCCCAAAATACAGAGTGTCTCTGCGTGACATCCCTGACATGATGATGTCACTTCCACATGATGTCCCCGCCCACACCTGAAATGCCCCACAAATCCCCTGCTGGCAAGCTGAGGGAACCTGGCAACCCTACACAAAGCTGGGTTGTCATCTGGAAGTAAAGTACAGTTGGCCTGGCAGCAGGAAACCCCTGCCCCACTGAAGGGTCTGACATCCCTAAGCAAAAGCAAACATAACTCCACAAGGGGCACATGGCAATTTACTGGGGGTAATGTTATTCAAGTAGGGATTGAATTATAATAACACTGCATGCAGGGCTGGTGCTACCATAAGGCGAGGTTAGGCGACCGCCTAGGGGCGCAGAACCCTGACGGACACAGAGACCAACAAGCGGGGTGAGGACGATGGGGAGAGCAGCCCTGACTACAAGCAGGAATCCTCTTCTTTGTGTTTTTCATTCTTCCTAAAATGCATTTATGTTTGAAAATTGGTGAGCACACAAGGGGGGGGGTGGGCGCACCAGAAGGTAGCCTCACCTAGTGTGCAAAAAAAGCCTGGCACCGGCCCTGACTGCATGTATGTCTTGAGCTTCATTTTCAGAAACATAGCAAAGAGGTAATCTCTGCTACAGTGAAGCTGTATGTTCTGTTCTGTACAGCCTATAATTCAGACAACCTTGATAGCTGCACCCACAAGTCTCAGGAATCAACATAAGGAGTATCTTCTTAGACTTTTATTCTATGTGTAAGTATCTTCCTAAAATGTGACAAAAGTATGTAAAAAATCAAGAAGAATATATGCTGACAAATTAGAGGTCTGCAATGAATCTTGGGTAAGATCCTTTTTAAAAAGCACCTAATTAATATTATGGTGCTTCATAGCGATATTTTTCACAAATATTCAGAGTGCCTGAAAAATTAACTTTTTTGGAGAATATTTATGTAATTATTTTTGAACCACTCTTTGTGTATCCAAAATCTGGACCAAAACAGTCTTGTGTTTCACTTGCATTCTGGGGATACAAAAACTCTTTTCAGAATCTGAGCCATAAAAAAAAATCTCCTAAATTGATAATTTAGCATGTAAATGGCATAAATCACATACAGAAAAGATGCAAGCAAAACCGCTCAAATATATTCTAAAGCAAACAGGAAGAGAAACAGAAACACCAATAAAGGAAGAAATGAATAAAGTAATGAACTGGAACAATACACATTCTTACATCCATGGGTGAAAGACATTCTTAGTGGCTTCTCACCAGCTGTGGCTTACCTGTCCCCAGGCAATAGACTAAAACTGGACTGACAGAAGTAAGAAAGATGTTTATATTAGGGTAAGCTTTTGGAGGCCTGGGATCATTTCTAGTTGTCATTTTAAATTTCAGTTTCACTTATTACCGCTATTGTTTTATCAACTTGGTTCTCTTTTAAATGCATTCTTCTATTTGTGTTTGATAGGAGTGTTCCTCTCAAAATCTGTCTCTCTTTATAACAGAATGTCAACATACCAAACATGTGCCGAGCAGGGACTTGGTAAACAGTGAAGACGAGCCAAGGGAAGCATATGTTGGCCCTACAAACAATAGCAACATTGTGCACTAATGAAGGGGGAAACTGAATATAGAATTCTTTCAAAGAGAACTGAGACTCAACTTTCTTATGAAATAGCTGATGTCATTTCTCAGCAACAATGGGAAGACCCCTCCTTCAGTTCAGTCTCTGTGCTGCTGTTTCACATTACCTTTGAGGCCTTCCCTGATGAAACATATTGTGAAGCACCTCGCTAAGAGGCCACTGATTCGTATTGGCCTTCATACTACCCAGTCCATTTTGTCCAGCAGTGCTATGATTTATTGAAATTACAAGAAACAGCCCAATAATAAAGGGAATGGAAGACTGCTTTTCAGCACTAGAATCTTCAAGGCAATGTTCTGTTGTGCTACACCTCACCCATAAAAGCTCACATCTTTAATGGAATGTTGCTTAGGGGTTGCCAGCTCTAGGCTGGGAAATACCTGGAGATTTGGGGGGTGGAGACTGGAGAGGGTAAGGTTTGGGGAGGAACCTTAGCAGGTTATAGTGCCACAGAGTCCACCCTCCAAAGCAGCCTTTTTCTCCAGGGGAACTGATCTCTGTAAACTGGAAACCAGTTGTAATTTCAGGAGATCGCCACCCACCACCTGAAGACTGACAGCCCTATCATGCTCCTATATGTACAATGTAACATTAAAACAAAATCCAAATGTATACATTCAGGGGAAAAAAACATGGCAAAGGGGAAAAGTGCATCTGCATTCTAACTTGACCTTGCCTATGAATTGGAAGGAGATGGATGAAGCTTTAACAGCATCAACTGAACAAAACATCCTTCCTTCCTCCTGTGCTCCCTGCAGCAACCACTGACTTGGGAGGTCTGAATTCACTGAATTAAGTTAGCGTTGCAGAGAGAAATAACTGGTCACACACATACCCTCCCTTCTTCGGAATGCATGGAAAATGAGTAAAATCTGTGCTGCTCGTGCTGCTGAATCAGGGATACAATGAGCAAGGAAAAGGAGAAAGGTCATCAACAAAAAGAAAAATGCTATAAGGGTTCCTATTCAATCCCCCAAATGATTTATATTAGCAATAGAATTCAGGGCAAGAACCCAGAGGCTGTTCTTACACAGACATACCAGGTCTTCAAGTAGTACACCGCGTGATTGTTATTAATCATTTAAAGACGGCCCTAACAAAACTATGGTATTACTTGTGCTCCTCTCTTCCTCGCTAATCCTGCTAATCTGCCACTTTTAAAATGATCCAAAGTGCAATATAATTGTGATACATTATATTTTTTTACTTAAGGCAATGGATTGTTTCTCTCTTTCTTTCTGTGTTAATTTGGTGCCGTATTCAGTTTTAGATTGTGAAATCTGTGGCACAAGAACCTGTCTTTCTTTTGCTTGTGCTTACTTTGAATGACATCTCGTTTACTGAAAACACTATATTTTTATATTTTTATAATGCTCAGTTTTGAATGTTAGCTGGCTAGCGGCTATGACTGGGCAGAAAGAGAGGCAATAAATTTTGTAAATAAATAAATATGCTATTTTTGTTATATAGTAGTAGTAGTACTAGTAATAGTAGAATATAAACATACTAATTATCCTTATGACCAGACTCTGAAGACATGTTTGAAAACCCAGAAGATTTGATGTATTCCCATCTAAACAGACAAAACAGTTGGCTAAAATATTATTTTGATCTATTTGGCCCTACAGTAGAGACTGCTATCAAACTTGCTGTGGGGATCATTTTCTGTGTAGCACGAAGGATGAAAGAAATTCAGTTCTTCCGCAGCAAACTTCTACAATTTCACCTCAAGCCCCATTACTTTAACATGAATATACCTAACTTAACATTGACCTATCTGTGCATACTTGAATCTGGGGATCAGGACCATAGAGAAAGAAAGGATTTTTTTTCTAGAAACTTGGGGATTCCTCCCCCCCCCCCCCATTTGCAAAATCCAAGAAGTTTAAAAACATGATGGGTGGAGACAGAGGAACAAGTTGTCTGCACAAGCACAGATGATGCAAACCTAACAACCATGGGGAGGGGAGGAGAAGCCAGGCAACCCTGCTCACCCTTGCCTCTCCTCTGGAGAACAGCTGGCCAGGAGGAGCAGTGAGAGGTACCAACAACAACAAGGTGGTGGAACTGAGGGCAGTGGAGGGAGGCAAAGAGCTGACCACCTCACCAAGCAACAGGGAGAAGGACAGATGAGAGGATGAGCACTGCCACCCCCAACTGCCTCACTGTAAGCTACTTACCAGCCTGGCTCACACACACACTCACTCACTCACTGGCTCTTGATAGTAGGGGATCACAATGTGGGTAAGTGAGGCAGAAACTGGGGTTGCTGCCTCCCATTTCTTCATTCAGGCAAACAGGTGGGGTGCAGGAGCTCCCTCCACCAACTCACTGACAAACATGGATGGGGAAGAAGGATATATGGGCAGGCAGCGGGAGGTATAGGAACCACCACCACCACTACCTTACCACAACTATGTAAGCTGTAGAGGAGTGGCTATGCAGACAGGGAGGAGGAGCTGCTGATGCCAATGCCCCACTGCTGGGAGCTGCTGAATGGCTGAGCCAGGTGAACTGGCAGACAGAGGAGGGGGAGCAGAGGTGGCAGTGTTGCCAGTGGGCAACCATCCTCCTCCCCACAAATCTCACAGGCCTCTACTTGTCAGTACACCTAATTCTCAACATGACCAAATCTATGGATAATTAATTTGATACTGAAGCTATGAAAAGACAAGACAGATCTTTCTACAAACCTGAAAAATGCCCCAGGGCTTCGGAAAAATCTGAAATCTAAAGAGAAAAATACATCGGAGAGGGGTTTAACTCACTGCTAGGCAACCACACTGTATTGACAACCTTCAAGCCTTTATCCCTGTCAGTATAAAAAAGGGGTGAGGGGAGGAAGACCCTTTCCAGGACCATTTTAACCTTTGAGAGAGGAGGCAGGGGCAGACTGAGAGTGAAAAACAGCCCTGAGGAAAGGTCTATCATTGTGCTGCTTTGGTCCCTGCTCAGAAAATGAAGGAAGAGAGGAGGAGGCACTCTGCTTGTCTGCCCACCCCCACAAAGGCCAATTAGCTGGGTGCTCCTTCCCTTGCCTCGGGTGGGGCTTGGTCGGGCCAGGCACTGGTTCCCTTGCCTTGCATCAAGTAGGGGTTGGGTGGGTCAAGCACCAGCTCCCTCATCTCACATCATGTGGGGCTTGGGCAGGCTGAATGCTAACTCCCTTGCCTTGGTTCATGTGGGGCTTGGATATGCGGCAGCCAGGTCCCTTTCCTCAGCTAACATTGGGTTAGGGCAGTCCATTTGCCAGCTCCCTTGCTTTGCAGAGCGCTTGGGTGTGCCAGCCAGCTGGCAGCTCCCTTGCCTTTCACAAGACTTGGGCTGGTTGGCCACCAGTTCCCTTGCCCTGCACAGGGCTTCAGCACCACCTCCCTCATACCATGCAGAGCTCAGGTGGGCTGGAAACAGTCCTTCTGCCACAGGGCTGGTCCAGTCTGCCCTCAGGTAGAAGAATCATGACCAGGCCTGGGATCAATTACTAGGTGACTTGCCTGCTCACTATTGTGCGAAAAATTGGCATTTAAGTGAAATAATACAAATAGCTGACAATGGGGTACAAATGAAAGGCAAGTTGGTGAGTGAGTGGGCAAGAGAAAAGGAAGTAAAAAAGGGTGAGGATATGGGAGTTGCCAGGAGGAGAGAAACAAGGAATAGTATGAGGAAGGGGATATAGGGGGAGATTAGGCTCCCCTTAAGTCCTTGTGGTTTCCCCACAGTGCAACTGGGCCCAGTCCAGCAGCTAACACTACACAACTGGGCTATATTTCTATCAGGGAGAGTCTGTCAGTGTGTGGGAAAAATGGAAACTTAAGACAAGGTAGCAGATAAAGGTAGGTTGGCAGGTAGATGGGAAAGAGAGAAGGAAGCAGGAAAAGGGGGGAGATTATGAGGGTGTTTGGGGAAGGGTAAGAGGAAACAGTGGGGGAGGGGAAATAGGATGCATCCCCCACAAGTCCTTGTGGGTCCCCCACTTGTCTAATTTTCATCTTTCCTGATATGTGTACTGATTTTTTAAAAAATTTCCTCAGCCACTTATTCTGTTCCCCTACTTAATTCATGAGCATATTCCTGGTTAATTTCTCAAACAGTCATCCAATAAGAGCAGCTTTCCTGGGTCAGCTTTACTTGCAGTACACCTACCCTGTTAAGTGTGTTATCTTTGAAAGTTGCCAATACTTGATTAAATTAGCAGGCCCTGGAAGGCCCTAATAGTGCATTCCACTTCTTATCACTTATTCCCAGCTGTTTAAATATAAATATTTCTCTTGCCAATATTTCCCATTTTAGACTTCTATCATAAATACTTCTGTAACACCTTCAAATTTTGCCACTTCATTTGCTTCATCTTTTTCCAGGTTTAAGCAGCCCAAATCTCTATACCGATAGTCAGAATCGCTTTCTATCCATCCCAGTGCAGACTTTTTCTACTTTGAAAATCTGTCCATTTCAGCCTTATCTATAGTGAACCAGAGAAAATCCATTAAAGCTTTCCTGAACACAAGTTTTGTCGGCTAATCATTTCTCAGCTGTTTTGAATACTCAGAGACAGTAATGGTAGCTAATGAGCAGTGGCCTGGCCCCTTTCAAATAATTGCTTAAAGCTTCATTTTAAAAAGATGCACACTTAATTCTACACCCACATTCTACACATAATGGGACACATAATGTATTTTTGCACTTAAAGTAAAGCAATAAAAATTGGTTGTAAACAATGTTCTATAATTTATAATAAAAACTTCATATATGTTAGTGCTGAGCAGGGCTCATTTTGTAGCAGGAGCTCCTCTGCACATTAGGCCACACACCCCTGATGTAGTCAATCCTCCAAGAGCTTACAGTTGCCCCTGTAAGAAATGCTCTGTAATAATGCAAAGGAGCTTCTGCTACGAAATGAGCCCTGGTGCTGAGACAACATATGCATGTACAATTTCATGGGTTTTTTTTTTCATTCTCTGAAATAAAGATGCTCTGTTTCAGCAGTCTTTCATTGCATGCTCAAACAGAAAGAATGTATATACAAACATTATGTATTAAAGTTCTATCATATGTGTGAACTCATAAAATTAGAAGCCTTTTCCTGGGGCAAGGGACATGTATCCTTGTTCTTCTTCTGTATTTTTCAGTAATTTTTTGGGTTCGGGTATATTGAACCTAAAAATATTGGTATTTTTTGAAACTCCTGAATCCCAACACCGGTATGGTATTTGGATTCGGAAAATATCTGGGATTGCCAAATTTTTCTGGTTCCATCATTGCCTATGGGAACCATTCCCCTTAGGTGTAATTGAGAATCAATCCAGGGGTATCTGGGGTTTGAGGAGACTCAAGGGGTTAGAGGAACAAAATTTGTAGCATAGCTACTGGTGCCTATCTTCCAAAAAAACCCCCAAGTTTTAAAAAGATTGGACCAGGGGGTCCAATTCTATGGATCCCAGAAGAAGGTGCCCCCATCCTCCAATGGAGGAAAAAAGGCATTTAAAGGGATTGTGGTCCCTTTAAATGACTTCACCAAGCTGTGCGACTCCGTGGTGAGTGAACTCTGAAGGCATTTAAAGGATTCACAGTACCTCTAAATGCTTTCTTCAAACTGAGAGTTTACTCTGAAGGCATTTAAAGGGACTGAGAGCCCTTTAACTGCCCTTTAACTGTGGCCATCCAGTGGTCCTGAAAAATCCCAAATATTTCCATGATTTTTTGGGGTGGCCATTTTCAGATAGCTGAATCAGCAGCCCACTCAGTAACTGGCTGAGAAAATACCTGATAAATACTGATAAGGTGTTTTTCCAGCTCAGTTTATACTGAGCATGCACACCCCTAGACATGACTGAACATCCTTAGTTACATTGAGCTGGCATAGCATACATCCACAAAATTATAAACAGTAAAAGGACAAGGGTGCATGTCCCATGCTCAGAAAAAGGCTTCTAATTTTATGAGTTCACACATTTCTTCTGTTCTAATATTCTTCTATGCATTCTGTAGTATGCACTATTAAGTCTTGCCTGTATTTGGTTATATGCTATAACAGATTTGCTATTTTTGCAAAAGGACAAAAACAAATGTAAGACAACAGCTTATTATCAAATGCTCATCAAGACATTAAACATATTAAAGGAAGCACTAGCAAACTTCCAAAGCTTGTGCCTTCTACCATGGAACATCTTGAATACTTAAGAAAGAAAGAAATGTCAGTGAATGACACCTGGCTTCAGGAGATTTATTGAAGTAAAAACCCTCCATAATGGCATGTAATCATGGGAAAGGAATTTTAAACTCTTTCCCTTGACTTATCATTAATTTTTATAATTGCGTTTCCTAGGGAAGCAATCTTCCGATTTCAATAGTGGGAGGAAAGCATACGTAGCTAATGCATATTCTTTAACAGATAAAGTTTGTATTCTTGAAGGAACATCTTTGGCTCCAAGAGTACTTAGCTTTCAGTCCCAGAGGAGTCATTAACTCTCCAAAGGCCAAAGGCAGGAGAAAAGGTTAATGTGTAATTCAACATATTAATTTGCTCTGTATGTCACTTGGGTTATATTATAGTATTATTTATTCGTGTGGCAGGCAAAAAATCAGCCATGAAGCTCCAGATGTGCTATTCACACACATAGCACTATTCTCTGTAATATTATTTGATAGACTCACATATAGTCTTATGGAACCAATAATATCTCAAATATGTGGAAAACAGCCCCTGCATATGTGCCAGGAAACTAGGAAGACCCCTAGTGCAGTTCCACTGCTGAACCGAGTGACATGCTTGAAAAAAAACATGCAAAGTGCTTTGAACACTCTAAAGCATTTATAGAAATGTTTGTAATTACCAAAACCGGTGAAGCCAAGGTAGAAATTGCACACAGTTACATCAAGTGTAACTTAAAAAAAAAAAGCCAAACAGGACTTTGTATGCTTCAAGTTTCAAATGAGGAAGGGTGGATGATGAGATGTTTCTTAATTCTTTCCCATCTTGCAACTTCCTTCTTGCAGATATATGTGTGGTGTGTAGATGCTTTTCTCTAGGGGGAGGGACTTACTCTGCATATAAAGATACAGCTGGGAGACCACTTGAAGGGAACACAGCCAGAGGAGAAGGGGTTAAGTAGCCCCTCTTTCTTGCCTTCCTCTGCTTATGCTCACAGCTTTTGAGGCTATTTTTAGCTTTTTAAAAACTTAGGAGAAATTATACCAATTGTATTTTCTCTAATTCTTTTTATAGTCCTTAGATACAATCCATTTAATAATATTTATTATTATTCAAAAGTTGGTTTTCCTGGGCAGATTCATCCTAGAGACCAAATGTTTGTTAGGAGCCTGAAAATAGTGCTTTGCAGAAATATCTTAACCTTGAATACAAATTACTGATGTTTGTCCCCTGCCATCAGAATCACTCAGAGGCTTGTGACACCTTAAAGACTCACATATCTATTGTGGCATAACCTTTCATTAGAGAGAGCCCATTTTTCAGGCACATAGAGTTGTATTCAGTTGTCAGTTACATATCCCCAAAACTACAAACAGCAGAAGTGACCAGGGGACAGTTATTACAGAGAGAGGATAAATATGACAAGACATGTTACCATATATTGCAGAGTACATATACAAAGAAGATCCAGTCTAAAGAGTGAACTGTCCATGCAGAGTGGGTTCAGATTGTTGCTTACTGTTAATTAATTGGCAGAGTACGATAAATTTGCAGGGTGGTACTTAACCTTCTGTAGTGGGCCAACCATCCTAGTTTCATTTTGAGTCCAAGTCTGATAGTATCAAATCTGCAAATAAATACCAGCTTAACACTTTTACCTGCAGTCTGCCTCTGTAACGTTTCTTCTAAATTACAGTGACCTTTTAGTATATTACTAAATGGGGGGACAACTGAAATGCTCCTCTGCTGAAGACCAGAGGAAAGGTGCTGAGATGCAATTCAAACAAGACCCCTGTTGCTTTTATATTATCAGAACTGGACTCCTTAGGGGCAGCAGGTAAAAAGCTCTCTACAGAAACTAATTGTCCCTCCTTACCAATATATGCCATTGAAATCCGTCATACTTTGTAAAAACATTGTTGGGAGTGGTCCATGCCAACGTGAGTGGCTCACTGATTCTTGTGACTGGATCTTGATTTCACATGTGTCATACAGTGTAATATTATACACATCAGGTGGGAGACAGCACTTTTTGACATTTCTTTGTCTTAACAACCCCCTCCCTCCACCTATCTGCCACTTGCACCTTTGGGTACAAATTTCTCTGCCAATGTAATACATCATGCAACTAACAAAATGGGTACAGCTCATGAAAGCTTATGTCATGTATACATTTGTTAGCTTCTTCGTTGTTCTCCTCTGCCTATGCAGAGGACAGAGGTTTAACACAATGGTCTGTTCTCAGAAGAACCCGTCTGGATGTCCCTGGGCAGAGAGCTCCTCTGAATATGTCTCCTGATTGCAAGGAGAGTCAAAGAGTGACTCAGGAAGATATACAGTAAGCAGGCTTCACTGGAAGTGGGCACTTAAGAACTCACATGAACCCTTAATGCTTTGTTTCTTACAGCTTACAAATCAACTTCTCCACGTAGGAGAGAGGCCATGATTCAGTGGCAGAGCGAATGCCTTGCCTACAGAAGATTCCAGGTTCAACCCATGGCACCAGGCCTAGAATGGACATTTAAAATGGCACTGGAGCAAGCCAAGCTGAGGGGTCCTTGCTGCACTATAAGCAAGTACTGCAGGACCACTCAGCTTAGTGGCACCCACAACAAGCATTGGGTCACCCATTGCCTCCTATAGCAAACTGGTCACAGTTCCAGAGAAGGCAAAACCAATCATCATTGACTTTGAAGGATCTGAGCCAAGCAGCCTCTGAGGCCTTGGTGGATTCACTGGGCCTTGTTTGTCTAGGGCAGTGGCCCACTGGGAAATTTCCCTGTAAGCTAAATGGCCCATCCTCTCCTGTTGGTACGGTATTAACAGTAAAAAGGATCTCAGAGAAGCAACTCTGCTTTGAGTCAGAATAGGCAACACGTCACAAGGTGTTTTCTGTTAATAGTCATTCTGAAAATGTCTGCTTGTGGAGGAATGACTGGTGGTGAGCTACAAAAACTAATTAAAAAATTAAGGCCTTAGGAGTCCTTAACTGCTTTGAGTCAGTGTGTTAGAATGTCAGACTGAGACTAGGAAGACCTGTTTCAAATCCCCATTGAGCTCTAATACTCATGGCAAGGCATGGTCTCTAACCTGTTGTGACAATAAAACAGAGGAGGAAAGAACTATGTATACCACCCTGAGCCCATTGGAGGAAGGGCAGTATAAAAATGTAGATAGGTAGAGTACCCAGGGACAGAGAAAGCTTTGTCCCTGTCTGAATGACTGTTCATACACAATAAAAGCCTGCATGACTAAATCCACACATCAGCAAAGGAATCATATACGTTTACTTAAACTGAAGAATTTCACCCCTTTGCTAATTATACGTTCCAGTATAATTACCATTTAACCAGTAACTGTACTGCTGCAAGTTACCCACTGGTCAAAAATCAAGTTTTCATTTTTTTCAAGACTTGCATTTTTTGTTACCACAAGTGCTATGTTTCCAAATGGGTTTGTGGGCTCAGTGTTACCCTGTTTTCAATCCAAGTCATGATTTTAAAAGTTTTCGGGAAAAGCAGTTAAGCAGGATTCCACCCATGCAGGTGCATAATTTGTGGCAAGACAGCTTATGTCTGGAACAGAAATCAACTGCAATTAAAGTTTAAATACTTTGTTCTAAAACACAGACCACATTTGCTCATTGTCTGGTATTAATGCTAACATGCATTCAATTAAAAGCTATGACTTCATGCACAACAGTTAATCCTTTTCACTTGGCACATTTAGCTGCTCTGATAACATTTGGGATGATAGTTTTTAAGAACTATTGCAGAGTGTCATTGGTCATGTCATTGGTCGGGTGCTACTGCACTTGTGTTGCCAGCCTGAAAGGCCACAAAAAATATTTTAACCACTTCACTGTCATTTAGTCAAAACTGGTGTTTGCAGTCAGATATATTGTTGAATGTCCATGTTCAGTGAAGGTTGGGAGTTATTCAAAATGGAAAATAACATATGCACTTGAGGATGCAGTTCTAAAATGATTTCAGAGCAGTTTAGGATGGCAACTAAGCCCCATGACAGTATGTCTCAGAAACACATTGGTGTGCCTGAAGAGATATGCCATCATGATATCAGCATAACCTTAAGCTGCAAATGCAAGGACAGCACACTCTGAACAGGTAAGCAAAGAAAGGGATTCTCCCTCAGTGTCTAACTGCTCTCTTATGTCTCCCTCCCTCCTGCCCCATTGCCAGGCATAGCTATTAAGTACTGCCTTAACAACCCTTCCTCTCTCGCCTGTGGCTAGCAGTGTCTCCCACACGGAGGCAACAGAGGTATGCACAGTGCAGAATATGTGGCCCCCTTGAAGATATCCCAGCATGGCATCCCTGCTGTATCAGTGATATTAGTGCACTGTAAGTGGAATGAACATGTAGGTGGAATGAACAAGGGATATAACCACATTTAAAAACAGCCACTCCATTCCTGGTACTGCTAGCCAAATAGTACTGATTTTTGATGCCTTGCAGGACAAAAGTCTAATGGAGCAGCCTAAACAGAAACTGCTGAGTTCTAATGTAACTTGCTACAGAGGATGGGTAAGTATTAGGCCAATGAGTATGCTGTCTCCCACACCAGGGCACAGTGTGGGCAACACCATAGGGGAGGATTTAGATTCAAGATGGTGCCAGCTAGGCAGTAGCACTCATGTTCTCTCTTGTAAGAAGATATTTAAGAAACTTTTAACTGCTGCTTGATACTTACCCAAGGAATTATTTATGACTACGAATAAGGCCCGTTGTTGAAATAAATACAACGGGCTCTAGAAAGAGGTTCTGGGAGAGTGCCCCGGCCTTGGGCACTCAGCGTCAATTTGCTGTGGTAACCTCTGCAGGGTGTAGTGACACAGAGTCCACCATTTTCTCCAGGGGAAGATCTCTGCCATCTGAAAAGCAGTTGTAATTCAGCATGATCTCCACCCCTCCCCTGGAGATTGGCAACAATGGTTCCCCAAGAGGGAACAGGTAGTTTGAAGGGTGGAGTCTATGGCACTGAACCTGTCTGAGGTCCCACCCCTGCTGAAACCTCACCCTCTCCAGGGTCCACCCCTCAAATCTCCAGAAATTTCCCCACCTGGAGTTGGCAACCCTACCTCCCAGCCAACCATCACTGAATCATTATCTGCCCCCTGGCTTCAGCTTTCCATCTCCCCCCTCCCTCCCCAGAGAGCAGTTGTAATTCTGAGTGATCTCCAGCCCCCACCTGGAGATTGGCAACAATGGTTCCCCAAGAGGGACTCGCTGGCTTGGAGGGTGGAGTCTATGGCAGTGTACCTGTCTGAGGTCTCACTCCTCACACCTTACTATCTTCAGACTCCATCCCTCAAATCTCCAGGAATTTTCCACCTGGAGTTGGCAACCCTATCTCCTTTCCAGCCAATCATCAACCTCACTCTTCAACTTTCCATCTCCTCCCCCCCCCCCACAGCCTCCACCGTGCTCTGAAGCCCTGACTGCTATGTCACATTGGCTGTCAAAAAGGGTCCATCTCAGCAGGGTATAAGAACATAGAGTCCACCATTTTCTCCAGGGGAACTGATCTCTGCCATCTGGAAACCACTTGTAATTCTGAGTGATCTCCAGCCCTCGCCTGGAGATTGGCAATCATACTTACCCTGGTGGAAAAGTAGTCTTTCTCTGCAATGGGGTCCAAAGCAGCTTACATCATTTTCCTCTCCCCCTTTTGACTTGCACCACAACCCTGTGAGGTAGGTTAGGCTTAAAGTCTGTGACTGGCCCAAAATCACCCACTCAGCAAGAACCTGGGTCTAGCAGATCCTGCTCTGAAGCACTGACAGCTACGCCTAAGCTACCCAACCTCCAGGTAGAGCCTGAAGATCGCCAGGTATCACAACTGAAGTCCAGACAACAGATCCCCCCCCCCGGGAAAAAATGACTAGTTTGGAGGGTGGCCTCTATGGCATTCTGTTCAGCTGCCCCAATGAGTTTTCTCCCAAAGGCCAACATAGGTGTGGAAACGGGCTTTCAGAGAAGCAAGCTTGGTTGCCTAGCAACAGGCACTGAGGGGAAACTTGCAGGCTGTAATGATAGCAATACTTGGAAATTTGGGGGGTTGATCCTGTGGAGGGCAGCATTTTGGGGGGGGGGGGAATGGAAGGACTCAGCAGGGTATAATGCCATAGGGTCTACCCTCCAAAGCAGCCATTTTCTCCAGGGGAACTGATCTCTGTCATCTGGAGATCAATTATAACAGTGGGAGATTTCCAGGTCCCACCTGGATATTGGCAACCCTAGGGGAAAGTGAGCCACACAGCAGGGGGTTGAAGAGAATGGTTTGATGGTCACTGGCCCACCTCATTGGCCAGCCAGCCATGGTGGAGCTAAACTGGAGAGAGAGCCTGAGGAATTTCACAAAGCCAATATGTTCCCTTTCAGGAACTCTTCAGTAACGGTTTCTGTCAGGCATTTCACACAGACCCATATCAGTACCGGTTCCCTAACGGAACATATTGGCCCTTTCACACAGAAACGTGCCTCTCCCACTGGGGAAGCGTTCCTGAGCCAGTTTACCTTGAAACCTCCTCCCAAGCATTCTTCAGTTCTTGTACTGGTCCTGAAGCACCATGGGGTGCTGTGTGAAATGCCCCTGTTTCAGAGTTTATTCTGAAAGGAAATTGGGCAAGCTGGCAGTGTGTGGGGGAGGGGGTTATGCTGAAAGTCCATTGCCTTTTCACTGACAGAAGCAGGCCACTGAGGGGACAGTTAGACCCACCTGGAAGTGGGAGGAGGAGAGGAGTGGATCCTTCCCCTTCGCTGGCTCCCTCCAGACTGAGTCCAAGACGCTGGCCGGTGGCTCTGTGGACGGGACTGAGACAAAGCAGGGAGAGAATGCAGCCAGTGGCCATGGACCCCCTTTTGAGTGGCAGTCCTTCCAGCCAACTGATTTTGGCACCCCATGGAATCTTGCCACTTGAAAACGGCTTTATATAATAAGGAAAGATAAGGAAACTAAATCAAACTGCTTTGATCTTATATCTACCATAGGGGAGGATGAGTGAACTATAGAAAACTGGAGTTGTTTAAGTGGTAATACTATCTCAGATTAGGGCCTCATTCTCAGGAACAGAATGCCTGAGCACACCAAGTGTCTGTTGCAACTGCTAGCCATTATTAATAACTGCCTCAGCATCTTTCTTGGCTGTTTCCATGAAGCCCTCCAGCAATGGTAGATGCAAGGATGGAGCTTATTCACTGTGCAGTGCCAACTGCTAGCTGAGATGCATGGACCACAGCACATCTACTTCACTGTTGGCGTGATAAACCATACATGACAGAAAGGAGGGAGGCCAAAGCAAGGGATGCCGGAATGATTACAAGCAGGCAGCATTACTTAAACTCATGCATCCAGGGGAGTGAGGACTACAGGGGAAAGAAAGTGTTATGCCTAATGAACAGTCAGTCAGAATGAACAGCCACTCCCCAGTGTAACGTCTCAGATGTACCTGTACACAGGACTCCTTCCAGGATCATACGGCCACATGTAAATTTGAACTGGGGACCCCAGGCATATTAAACTAGTACTATTCTACAGTGCTATGCTTTTCTTTACAGACTATTCCCATATGTATGACTAGTTTTGTCTTGAGGGTCAATGAGCAATTCCAGATAGCCCATAATATCTGCAACTTTGAGTTTATTGACAGTGTAGCCTGCTCTACTATCCATAAAGAGTGGGTTAAAGTCCTGTCTCTTTCATCTATTTTGTTGCTCATGAAATTGTTTTCAGCCAAAAAACAAGCTTTGTCCTAATACCAATTTTCCATTTTGTGATGCAGGAATGTTTCAGGGCTGTTTCTTTCATAGCGCTTTTCCTGAACAAGCCACTGGAGAGATAAAAGGAAGGCTTTCAGTGACTGTGCAATTGTGTCATTCAACTTGCCCTAGTACCTAGGAGGTATCTTGCCTTGCAATACGTTCACTATCTCCCCCAACAGAACTTGAACTTTCGTCTGAGAGGAGCTATGGCAATGAATATAACAATGAATTAAACAAAGTTGAGACTAGGCAGAACCAATTTTTTTAGGGGATCTAAACCAGAATATTTAGATCCATGAATATTCATGAGTTAGAGGTCTATTAGAGGTATATTTTACATATAAAACACTGTTTGGTGCATATAAATCTGAATGTCAGGGGGAAACGGTTCTCTCCAATAGGATAATTTTAATATGCCTAAAAACTTTTCTTGGGGAAACTTTCAGTCATGCAATCACACCTCAGCTGCTACTACTTGTGAGAACGAGACCTCTGCGTGAATCACTACTAAAAGCCTGAGCCAAAAAGTCTAGGTAAATAATATACAGATTCTCTGTCAGGCAGTGGTACAGTGGAATGAGACAAATGCACCACATGCACTGGAAACTGTTCTGGTCACTATGAATGAGCCATCAGAGACTGAGAAAACACTTGTACAAAGCAGGCAAGATCAAGAGCATTTTGTGAGTAGAACAATCTCAGGCCATTAGAAGAGCAGATGACAACACAGGAAATGGGCCATTACCACTGCCTTACCGAGCCAAAGGATCAAAAAAACTCTTCTTCACCCACACCATAATTACAGGAAAGGAAACCTGTCTCAGTATTTCCTAGAACATGCAGGACAGGACAGTTGTTGCTTGATCTGCTGTCATTTATTTATACAGAAATGTATTTATTTCTGAAGGTATATTCCATTTCCCAGACCACCCCCAGTGGATTACAATAAGGGGACAAAATAAATGGAAATATAAAAAAAGAACACCAGGATATTAGTAAACGTTTACCTTATAATTTTTTCATGTTAAGAGGCAGTCTGGGATCTATTTTTGAACCCTAAAGATCCAAGGCCACCATGGCCTCTAACCACTCACAGAACACCAGAATCAGATGGTAGAATTCTGACTTGGGAGAACGGGCTGTACCATTTCAGACTGTGGGGTTGAGGGAATCCCTCACATAAAACTCCATAAATATTAAAAATTAGCATATCAAGGAAAGATTCTAGCCTAGCATTTTGCATACTTTAATTCCCCAGTGAAGATAAATATGGTTATAAATGCAGCCAATCAATAAAAAAATCGTATGTTTGTATTTCCTAGAAAACTGGGACTTGTTCTCCTGTCCACCAGGAATCTTGCTTAAGAAGATTGCTAGGCTGAGAAGTATCATCCCAAGGAAATTCATTTAAAGAAAATGTAAATCAATCTTGTGTACGTACTGGAAGGTCATACAAGAAGTGATAAAGGGTAGGTTGAAGAAATACCTAGAATTGCCTGCGGTTTTACCATAGAGATTCCAGTGATTCCTAGAAGTATCCTTGAAGTTAGCTCTAGAAATCACTGGAAACTCTATGGTAACACCATAGAAAATTCCTAGAGCTACCCTTTTCACTTCCTGTATGAACTTTCAGTAAGTACATGAGGTTGTATTTTCTTTATTTTTCCCTTGTGATGCTGTATCCCCCACAACTGTTCTGCTGGTTGCCAGGCACTGCCTCCCACCCCCCACCCCCCATTCCATGATAACCATCATCACCTGTCTATCTCCCATGATGGTTGCCTACCTGAGTAACAAAGGCAGCTTCTGTTCTGCAGCCAAACTGAAAGGGTACAGAGGATCAGCTTCCTCCAAGAGAACCTGCAGGTATTTTACTCTTCCCCATACTCCTTTACTTTGACTGTAAAGCCCAGAGAGAGTTTTTATGTTGACAATTTGTTTAATTTGGCCATTGAATCTAACACTGCTTTGTCACCTTATCTTTTACAGCAGATCTAAATTATTTTAACAGGACAACACACAAAAAAGCATGCATACATATAAACAATATTAAATCCAGAGCAACTGTGAGTAAATTTTGTAATATCTAAAAATGGTTTTTCACCTGAGCCTATGTTGCTGAGATGAAGAAAAATATGAAGTGGCCATAAGGTGTTTATTAAATTAATTCTGTTGGTTGGATCCACAGATCATTTTATGTCGCTTCTGCCAGGTGAGGACCAGGGTGATTTTCACTGATCCCCGCCCCAGCAGACCATCCATCACACTTAGACCAATTTCCCATGAGTCGCTGCTCGGGCATCGTTCTTCCGTTTGCCCCGACTGCATGCTTGAATTTCCCACTATTTGCCCCTTGCCGCATTTTGACCCACGGCTTTGCCCGAATTCCCCCGTGGCTTCAGTGATCCTGTTTTTTGAGGTCCAATTCTATGGGCCTCCAAACAGGTTGCCCCCATTCCCTCCATTGTTTTCTATGGTGGGAAAAGAGTAACGTTTTTTCCCACCATAGAGAACAATGGAGGGGATGGGGCAACCTGTTTGGGGCCCCGTAGAATTGGACCCCGTGGTTCAATCTTTTTGAAACTTGGTGGGTATTTCAGGAAGAGGTCCAAGAAGGTACCCTGCAAGTTTGGAGCCTCTAAATCAAACCCCCTCTCCTCCAGCCCCTCATATACCCTATGAGTTTTTGCCACTGACTTCAATGGCCCATAGGGTATAATGGGGCTAAAACTGACATTCGGCCGGTCATGGTGATGAATTATGCTAATAGGTATGCTAATGAGCTCCTGCACCTCTTTTTCTACAAAATGACCCCTGATTATGGGTGGGGAACCACATGCATAGCTGGAACTTTGCCTTCTTCTATCATTGCGGTATTTCCCACTGTTTAAGGGCCAAAAAATGTGCATTATGGCAGGCACAGGACACTGCCTAAGAGCTATATTCCCATGTCATATACTTGGCTATTTCCCCATCATGTGTAGTTTCCCTTACTCGGTGAAACAGTTACAGTTGCAGCCCACTCACAGCATCCAAGGATGCGGAGAAGGGTTGGAGAAACTCATGAAAGGGGCAATATTATGTCACACAGTATACAAAAGTCTAAGCTTCAAATAAAGAACACGACATGGGGATGTCGTTTAACTCTAAGAGATGGACTGTTGTTTAACGTAAATCTTAATAACTTCTGCTTCAGAAACAACAAAGCTCTGGCTGTTCTCTGTCATGCACACAATGGTGAATCAAAACTGTCAAGAGGAAATTCAGTGTGTAAAACTATCAACTACAATGGTGAATCTTCATATCAAGACCCTAGTTACTGTTTTGCTGTAATCACATACAAACTTCAGCTTGTTATTTAGTTTTGTCTTCACATATCTTAAAAAAATCATCATGTTACATTTTAATATGCTCTGTCTATGTTAACAGCCTCTGTCTATAAGTTTGAGCTCTTACCTTCCGTTCCAATGTATTTGAAAAAGAGTGAAAGCACATGAGAGCTCACACCTTGAATAAACCTTTGTTCATCTTAAAGGTGCCACTGGACTCTAAATTTGTTCAAATATGGTCAGTGCTATTAATTAATTTCTAAAATGAGTCATACAAAAGTTCAAGCACAGATGAAGTCCAATACCCTACACTTTAAGGCTTATCCAATATCATGGAACATCCTCGCCAGGGATATTAGTCTGTCCCTTTTCATCACTGTCTTTGACCTGTGGGTGAAGACTTTTGTTTGGTTTGGCGTTTCCTAAACGACTTCTCCTTTTAGCCCTGTGTTTTAATCACTGTTTGTTCATACTTTTTATTTTTGTTTTTTACTGGTAATATTACAGAGTCCACCCTCCAAAGTAGCCATTTTATCCAGGGAATCTCTGTAATTCTGGGACATCTCCAGGCCCCACCAGGAGGTTGGCACGTGAGGCCATACAAACATAACCTCATTTGCATATTCAGTTCTCAACTCTGCTTACAACTGTTAAAATTATTATTGTGGCATATGGGGGGGGAAACAACCCTCTTCTATAAAGATTATCTTAATCATCTGGAAAGTAGCCTTACTGACTAAATTAACATACTACCAGAAGATGCAAAGACGGAATTTACAATGTATAGATAAGTTTTGTGCAGGCTGAGCAATTTTTTATGATGAACAGAAATAAAAAAGCCAGGGATCAAAATATTTCATTCTGCTTATTTTTTTTATTGTAAATATCCTTCTTTTTTCTTCTTTGTATTAACCCATTATGTAATATAATGTATGCAATTAAAATAATTTTTTAAAAGTGAACTTGTGAACACTTTATTTTGCTTCATACATGCACTAGCTTTTATGTTACATTCAATACATATACAGCAGGAAATGCAAGTGAACACCTACATTTATCCATGTATTGATCCCTCGTTTTCTTTTTATAGCAATTACACATTGGTTCTCTCTTGAAAACAGATGTACATGTGTAGAATGTAACATGTGAACAGAACAGAGCTACTGTCCACATATGTAGAGTGTCAGAATACTCATATCAATTACAAACCTTCAATTAGTTACCACTCAATGTTAAATAAGCTGTCAACAAAGCCACATATAAACACATGGACAATAATATTTCTGTACAATGATGTATACCTGAACTGTACTTACCACATTGTTTACCAAGTCACACTCTTACCTACTTCACTGAGGCTACCTGGGCACAATGCAATGCATGTACAAGTCCTTAGTGTTCAACTGAGCTATTTTTATTTGCTTCAGTATGGCATTAACATTAAATAGTTGTCCACTCTCCACAGCCAGGGAACCCTGATGAGAAGTGAGAAACCTGACAGTGCTGCTAATAAATATAATTATGATAAAAAGCCCATAAATGGCTTCATTCTGCACTGCCACTCACAGCCCTGCCTACTATCACTCACTCCTGCTCCACGCAATGACCTTTGTCAAGCTTGAGAAAACAGCTCCCCACTGCTATTTGACTCTTACTGAGTGACCAGATGGGCAGTTTTGCTTCATTATTTGTGTCTGTGAAGTGGAAACGCCAGCAGAAAGATTCATTACTGTCAAGACCATCTCTGCAAAGCTCTCCTGATTTATTAGGGCAGAACTCCTGTACTGGATGTAATGAGACATAAATGTTCTGCAAGGCCTATGAACTTGAGAAGGAAATACACTGCCATCAAGAGGCTGTGATGTGTCTAATTTATGAAAAGCTGGTGTCTGTGCAGTCATGGGGAAAAAGACTAGGGGCACATGCTAACGCATTACATTGCCTGCCTTCTATAGTTTTTAAATGTAAACTTTTCAGACATCTGGATCCTGGTGGGACAGTCCTATGTTTACAATAAGAAGAAGCTGTGACTTTGAAGGCCAAGCTTTATATAGCATCAGAGTTCCATGACAAGCAGCCACCAGGGAGGAAGAGATCTAAACTGGAACCATGGTTCCAGGGAAGGAGTGGCATTACTGTGGCACACAGGCAGGCAAGGTAACAAGAGAATCTACTTCGAAATGAGATTTTGTCAGCAAAATTCCTATGAAGAGGCACTTAAGTCTATCCCCCCTGATTTCAGTGGACTTAGAATAGAGTAAAAGTTGTGCTGTTGTCAGTATATCTAACTATCAACATGTGGATACTTAAATCCATGGAATGGAACTACAAAATATAAATATTTATGCAAAATTGGGGGATCACCCAAGTTTGCAAAAAATAAAATAAAATACTAAGACATGAAAAAGGGGGGAAATTGTCCCCACAGAGGAACATTGTCAATGCTTGTGTATATGATGCTCCTTTACCAGGCAGGCAGCATCCACCCTTGTCACTATGTATGAAAAATACTAAAGGAGGGGCAGCAACCACACAAACCAGATAGGAGGGGGAGGTCAGGAGCCATGGCTGCCCCCCTGCTGCTGCTCCTTGCAGAGTGCTGAGATGGAGGGCAGATGGGTGGGCAAAGCAGCAGGAAAGTGAATGACAGAAAATGGTAGGAAGACAGGCAGAGGAGCAGACAGCAGGCAGACATACCGGAGCTAAGGGAAAGTGAACTGATGGGCAGGTAGAGTCATGGGGGGGTATTTTGCAAACAGTGCAGTGGTAGGGTGTCACAACTTTGAAATTAAAAGCAGAATGAGAGATTGGATTTATATCCCTCCCTTCACTACCCAAAGGAGTCTCAGAGTGGCTTACAAACTCCTTTCCCTTCCCCTCCCCACAACAGACACCCTGTGAGGTAGGTGGGGCTGAGACAGCTCTTTCCAGAACTGCTCATGAGAGAACAGCTCTGAAAGGATTTATGACTGACCCAAGGTCACACCAGCAGCTGCATGTGGAGGAGTGGGGAATCAATCCCAGTTCTCCCAGATTAGAGTCCACGCTCCTAACCACTACACCAAACTGGCCTACCACAGGTCTCACAGGTACCTGCTTGTAACTTACATAACACACAATGTACTTGTCAAATGTTTTATACAAAATGAATTCAACATAGACATTCAGAAAGAAGTATAAACTTTCAGTATACTACATTTACGTTTCTTTTTGTCCATTTTTATCACTTAGTTATTCAAATACATTTGGAGTAGTTCACATCAGCTGCTTTTTAAGACATTGGGTTGCATCCAGCCAACTACATCACTTGCCCCAGACTGAGAGTTCCCATCTATACCTTGTGGCTAATAGTCACTTATGGACCTCTGCTACATATGTTTATCCAATTCCTCAAAGCTATCCATGCTTGTAGCCGCCATTACCTCCTGTGGCAGTGAATTCCATGTGTTAATCACTCTTTGGGTAAAGAAGTACTTCCTTTTATCCATTCTAACCCAACTGCTCAGCAGTTTCATGGAGTGCCCCCGAGTTCTTGTATTGTGAGAAAGGGAGAAAAGTATTTATCTCTACCTGCTCTATTCCATGCATAATCTTGGAAACCTCGATCATGTCACCCCTCAGTCGTCGTTTCTCCAAGCTAAAAAGCATCAGACTGAGTACTGATCCCTGAGATACTCCACTGCTTACCACCCTCCACTGAGAAAATTGCCCATTTATACTCAATCTTTTTTTCCTTTTAATTAGCCAGTTTTTGATCCACAAAAGGACTTGTCCTTTTATCACATGATTATTGAGCTTACTTAGGAGCCTTTGATGAGGAACTTTATCAAAAGCTTTCAGGAAGATAAAGATTTCCTCCACACTCCTGTTCCCCTTTCATCAATTGTAACCAGTGCAAATATGTCTGGAGGCATGAAGCCACCTGAATAAAGAGCCACACGGGCTGCAGGGGGTAAGGAGGGGTAAAATGAGCAAAATTACAACTTGTTTTTCTGCCAGTAGAGCTCAACCTACTTTCAAATGGTACAGGAAAGCTGGGTCATGTGCCTTTTCTGAGTGCGCAGCTGAAAGGACACATGAACATGTCACTGTTTTGCAATGCAGGAATTTTACTTGGTCACTTCAAGAACTAAATTTGCTTTCAAACCAGGCTGACATTTCTTTCAGCCAAATTCAGACTGACTGTGTGCATGGCAAACTAGTTTCCTGGACAGTTCATCACCCAGATCACCCAAAAGCTTATGAAAAATGGGGTTTGGAAAACTGGATGAACTGTTGGTAAATATCAGAGGCAGCCATGTTTTAAAAACTGGTCATATGAGCACTTCCCAAAGTCAAATAGCACAGATCCATTCCCGCAATAAACAGTATCAATGAATTAGTGAAAAGATAGGACTCAAGCATGCTGAGCTTGCCATCAGTGAAGGTTTGCATTTGCTTGGAAATCAGCAGAAAGCGCTAAAATGGCAAGATAGAAAGGAATCTGAGAGCTTCAGTGTTTTTAGAAGGTGGGTAGAACCAGGTGGGGTTCCTGCATAGCAGGGCTTCTTACTAGAGATCTGATTGGCTATGCAGGTTAACATAACCTTTTGCCAGCAACTGTCTCCATAGGTATGGGCTTTATTCTTTCTCTCTCACCCCTCTTTTCCAGTTTATTTCTTTTAAATTACTCCTCTTGTCCCCTGTGCTTGGACTTCTTCTCTGTGTGCATGGCTCTGCCTCCCAGGGTGGCCATTTTCTGGTTGGTTCGACATTTTATGGTTACACCCACCAACCTGAGTCAGAATTCCAATGGTGCCTGTAGGTTCATAAAGGCTGGGGACTCCTGGTATAAATTATTACATTGTATGCACAAACATTGTGTGCATATACACTTCAACTACATATTTATTTAAGTTTTATTTTATATATGCTATCTATAGCCTGCCTTTCTGTTAGCCTGACTGCTCTATTTCTTATTAATATTTGGGGAAATATTAGCTCTTAACAATATGCAGCCGGCTTTGTGGATCCCGCCTACGTATACAGAGGCTGTGCTAAACCGAGGCTTCTCATAAACTGACACAGGACTCGAGTTAAGAGTATAAAGGATAAGTTGTTTACTAAAAATGTAATTAAAGGTTTATAAACAATGACCCCTTATTGTAGGTATCTGTTCCCATCTTCCCACTGGTCACCTAGTACACCTTTATAGCTCACATAACTGGTATCATAGTCCATTCACTGCTCTCATAAATCATCAGAAAAGTTCACAAGAATGGTGTGCAGGCTTACATTTCTCACTGAGACTCAAAGCAATTTTATTTTATGTTGACTGTATTTTATCAGTTTTAAACTTGTCAATTGCCCAGAGCTCACTTGTGGGGTTAGGAAATTCATAAATCTAAATAAATAAATATTTATTTATTTATTTATTAGATTTCTATCTCGCCCTCCCCGCCTCTCGGAAGGCTCAGGGCAGCTAACAACATAGTTCCTATAAAATTTCATAAAACAACCATAGTATAAAATACAATACTGACTTTAAAATACAGTACATGATGGCGAAGTTCAGCATCCTTGCCTGAACGGCATCAACAGACTTCTTCTGGGCTTCCAATTTGTGCTGCTGGTCCATTGGCGGTCTTCAGTGGCCGGGCCAGGGCTATAAAGTCAAGGTGGCCCCTACTTAAAAACCTGGCGGAAGAGTTCCATCTTGCAAGCCCTGTGGAACTGTAAAAAGACCCGCAGGGCCCTGATGTTATTCGGGAGCTCATTCCACCAGGATGGGGCCACCACCAAAAATAAGTCAATACAATCAACAAGATGGGAAATCCAATAAGTAATGTAACAAGATTTGGATTACAGAAATCTGAAATCTGAAATCAAGCAGAAATCTGAAACAAAGCTGAAACAAACCATTATTTTATATAGTGGGATTATATGACGGATAAGTATCCTACATAGTAGGATAATACATATAGCAACAGATAGTATGTGGTACACACAATAGTATAGTCCACAGTTCCTTTCCCTTCATTAAAACATCTTTCTGAAACATTCCATTATAGTATACCCCTATTACCTGTGTAAAACTGTCCACCCTGAATAATTCAGTATTTGCATGATTTGTGGAATGCCAGGACAGCGGTACCTTTTCTGAACCCATCAAACTTCATAAAAAAAAATTATTGATACCAGCAATAAAAACAGATGGATCAAACTTGTTCCAAATGACATCATGTGGAAACAAAACAAAGGAAAAAACAGCATATTCATCCAACCTTTTAAATATATGTTTTGTCCATTAATTTTCCTTATGGTTAAATTGGGACCACCCTTTAAAGTAGGGGTGGCCAAGCTGCAGCTCGGGAGTCACATGCGGCTCTTTCATACATATTGTGCGGCTTTTGGCAGGGTGGCTGGGGAAGTGAAGGGGAGGCATGCCTCCCTGATCGATCTTCCCTTCCCCAGCCAATGTTCCCCTCCCTGGGTACGCTTGAGGTGGGGGGGAGCAGAGAAAGAAAGCAACTTGAACTTTGAATGCCTTCTCAAAGCGCCCCCCCCCCCCCCGCCGCCGCGTTGCCTTGGAGAAGGCATTTGTCTCTTTAAATCCCTTCTCCAAGCCAAGCCAGCCTGTGTGGGGGCAGGGAAGAGGCTTGGAGGATGCATTTAAAGTTAAAGTTGCTTTCTTTTCACCTATCCCTCCCTCCTTCCTCCAATCTATTTGATTTCTTTCCACTTTTTTTCTTTCTTTCCACCTTTCTCTCTCTGTCTTTCTCTCTTTCCACCTCTCTCTCTCTTAGACAAATAAATATCATTAGCAAACAAATAAATATAATTGGACAAATAAATATCATTAGCAATCTGTTTTTACCCTTTTTGTTATTTTGGCAGTCTCATTTAATGTTAATGAAAAGTCAATTTGCATATTTTAAATAAAAATGTGTGTGTAATATTTGTTCATGTCTTGCAGCTCTCAAATATTTGATGTTTATTCTATGAGGCTCTTTCATTGAGCATGTTTCGCCACCCCTGCTTTAAAGCCTCATACTGTCTATTACATTTTTAATCTGCCCTTCCTGTAAGGAGCTCAAGGCATATGTGGTTCCCCCTTCTCCAAATTATCCTCTCAACACAACATCACCCAAAACAAACTATTAATTTAGTAATTTTAGTATTTTTCATTAAGAGGCTCATCACAATCTGGGGCCTTGAACTGCAGTTTGCTTAGTTTGTGCATAAATACATCTTTGCTGGCTGAGAGAGACTGGCTCCAAGTCACCCAGTGAACTCCATGGCTGAGCAGACATTTGAACTCTAGCCTGTTCTACCCAGCTCTAATTGGTCTTCTAACTATCCACACATATTCTGATTTTGCTGTCAAAAAGGAGCCTAAAGAAATGTCATTATCTCCAACAAACAGATATCACATATACAAGAAAGCAAAAACTACAAGGCAAACAGTTCATTGTTACAACTTCTGTAAATCGTAGTGAGAATAATTAAGCAAATTAAAGGAGTAGGGCCATACACTTCTGGCAGTTCTGTAACCTTAGCTATGACTTTAATACTATGCTATTCCCCAGAGACCTGGAACAGCTTTTGCCAATACAGCTTCTATTGGAAAGTCTGGGTCTTGTAGAGACTAAAGTGCTGTTAGCACTTTGTTAAGTAGTAATGTGGGAATAAAGGTCATTTTCTTATGCCACTCAACAACCCGTTAATAAGTCACTCCAGTATAATTTGTTTCTTTTCGTTGAATCACTTTATTTTGGTAAACCTAGCCTGATACTTTGGGGAGGGGGGGAAATTAGTTCATTAGTAGCATTTTACACGTTGCTCCCTTTACCTTATGATTCCCTCATGCCTCTTGAAATGCATCTGTATTTTAAATGCTCTGAACTGAACTCAAGAAAAGCCAGGTGTTTTCTCATCAAATTAGGGATAAAGAACTTGGTCTCATTTTACTTATCTTAAGAATTTTAGTAATTTACCACTAAAGCCACCATAAGCACTACATATACACTTACTTAAATGAATGACTATGTTATGACTAACACATCTAAACAGATGCATGCCAAATATTTTAATATTACAAAATATTACAAAAATCTTACAACAAAGACCATATATGGAATGAGATATGTCAGCTGTTCAAACTGGATTCAGAAAAGGAAGAAGCACTTGAGATTATATTGCAATTTTACTAACTACTGTCAGGACAGAATATGAAGAACCAAAATGGTTTCCAATTTTTTAAAAAATAAATTCACAGAAAGGAATGAAATTATCTATTTCTTTCCTTTTTTCCCTTCAAGTCGCAGCCAACTTATGGTGCCCCATAGGATTTTCAAGGCAAGAGATGTTCAGAGGTGATTTGTCTTTGCCTGTCTCTGTAGTGATGCCAGACCCCCCGGTAGGGGCAGGAGTCTCCCAATGCCAGGTCTCCCACTGGCTGGCAGGGGGAATCCCCCCCCCCAAAGGGAGGAAAGCTCAGCATTTCAGCAAGATGCCTATGTGACCTGGAAGTGACACAGGCATGTCGGGGATGTCAAGGGCAATACTCTGGTTTTGGGGCAAAAATGCTATGATTGAAGCTAATTCTACCAGGGCTCTTTTTCTAACAGGAACTGCTTTGCATATTAGGCAACACACCCCTAATGTAGCCAATCCTCCAAGAGTTTACAGAGCTCTTCTTACAGGGGTTATTGTAAGCTCTTGGAGGATAGGCTACATTAGGGGTGTGCCGCCTAATATGCAAAAGAGTTCCTGCTAGAAAAAGAGCCCTGAATTCTACCATAAAGTTTTGCCCCCAAACCAGAGGGTTGCGCCCCCCCCCCCCTGATGTCCCCAACATGCTTCTTTCACTTCCAGGTCATGTAGAAATGTCACTGAAATGCCAGGCATTCCTCCCTGCTCCTGGTAAGTGCACCCCCCATCCCCTGCCAGCTGTTCAGAGGGACCTGGCAATCCTATGTCTCTGGGTAGTGACCCTGGGATTCCTCGGTGGTTTCCCACCCGAATGCTAACCAGGGCTGACTCTGCTTGGCAGCTGAGATCTGAGGGGATTGGACTAGCCTGAGTTACCAAGATCAGAACATAAATGTTAATAAGCCAGCTAAATCTCAAGAAACAAACCAATACCTCTACAGAGTCCTTCACTGCAGCTTTCCTGGCCAGTTTACCCAGAGCCCATAGTAAAATTTGGTCTGGAGTTACTCCAGATTCTGGTACCCTGGAACTATAACAAAACATAAAATGGGTATCTAAATATTACATTGGCAGTCTACTAAGGGAAATTCAGAAGACACAGATTGTCACTACGGGGAAGCAAAACACTCTCTTGCTTCTCAGTTTGGTGTAGTGGTTAAGTGCGCGGACCCTAATCTGGGAGAACCGGGTTTGATTCCCCACTCCTCCACTTGCACTTGGCTGGATGACCTTGGGCAAGCCATAGCTCTGTACCAGCTGTTCCCTCAAGGACAGCTTGGGAAAGAGTTCTCTCAGCCCCACCTACCTCACAGGGTGTCTGTTGTGGGGCGGGGAGGGGAAAGGAGTTTGTAAGCCGCTCTGAGACTCCCTTGGGGAGTGGAGGGCGGGGTATAAATCCAATCTCTTCTTCTTCTTCTTCTTCTTCTTCTCATATCTGCCAATGACAGCTATAACTTCCCTTGCTAACTAGAATAAAAGGGGAAGGTGGAATGAATGTGTTGCTATTGCATTAACCAGGCAGGTTTTGCCTTTTATCTTTGGAGTTAGGCCTAGCAATTTGCTGGGGTTGAAATCTACAATACTGGGCCAAATGGGCACTGCAAGGCATGCCCAGATTCTAGGAGAAACAAGGCCCGAGTTCAGCCTGTTAGACTCCATTTGACCTATTAATTAATTCCATTTAAGTTTTGATCCAATAGCAGAAATGTTTTAGAGATTAAAATAGGCAACAAATTAAGCATGAGTCAACAGGGTGAGGCTTTGGCATTTCAGTTCAAAAATTATGAGAACAAGCTGTGAAAAATTTAGAAGACAGCTTCAAGGATGATAGTCTATAAAGGAAGACACACAAAGAAAGACAGAAAGAACACAGTTGTTATGCTGAGGGGGAAAAACCTAAGGGGAAGTACATTGACAATTTTCACATAAGAGAACCAGTTGTTCTCCCCTTTCACTGAGGATAGGACAAGAAAAAATATTTTAAAAATAAATATATTAGTGGATTTAGGTTGGATGTCATTTGTTTGCCAGCTCTGGCTTTGTACATTTAGGAAAAGATTGTTGACACTGTTCTTTACTCAGGATAAAATGGGAACTGTATGAGCAAGGAAATGAAATCCTACTTTTTGGACTGATGAAAGTGGAAATAATCCTGCCATAAAATGACTGTAATGAGATTAAATCATAACATTACAGTCATCAGGTTTTTAAAATGGCAGCCATTCCAGCTTTGTTCAGTTTATTACCTTCTAGTGATTGTGAGCTGACTTACAGTACAATATGATAATTAATGAATATTATGGGATCACTAGCAGCATTTTCACTTATTCACATTTTCAAGTGACAACTGCAAGTATTCCATAATGTACAAACACTCACTACAAACGTTTCGTTCCCAAATATTTTTTGAATATTTAAAGGAAAAATTCAGTTAATTGTTCAAATCAAATAGAGCAATAAATGAACTGGGAAACCCAGGCTAACCTGATCTTATCAGGCCTTGGAAGCTGAGCAGGGTTAGCCCAGGTTAGTATTTGGATGGGAGACCACCAAGGAATACCAGGGTTGCAACACTAAGAAAGCACTAATTGTTTTATTTTCTTGTGATATTTAAAAAAAGAACTCATTTAATGAACATCTGTAAAAAGTATACCATTAGGACTCTGTGCAGCATTTAAAAGGCAGAAAATGCACCTTGGTTCCTTGCTTTATCATGATCACACAAAATTCAGTTTTCAACCTTGGTAAGCAGTACTAGCTCTAAGAAGTTTCATTGTTAACTGTTTCCATGTGACCTGGACCGTTTAAAATGATCTTCATCCTACGGTACAGTGACTTCCAACTAAAGTAACATCAGAAGGAGCCCTTGGTAACTAGCATGCCACATCACTAATATCTGAATTAAGCTTCAGCTAAGCACTTAGGGAAAAAACAGATTTAAGAATAGGAGTGCAATGATAGCTCAGTCCTTTTATGTACATGCTTTTGCAATGGAACCTAAATTAAAACACATGATTGCATTCTCTTTTTTTCCACTGACACAGATATGAATTTTCATGGGAAGTGAACACAAAAATAGGGGCGTGAACTTGACCAAAGTAAATTCATTTAAATTCCCTGGGAAACATTTTTAGTAATCCACTTGTTTCTGTCACAGATGTTTCAGCTTGTACAATTTAGCTAGCATGTACATTTCTTTAAAGAAATGATTAACTGCTTCTTTTTTAAAGATAGTTCTCACAGAAGAACTTTTAAAATGCAGACTCCATTGCTTTCATTTTGTTCTTTTTCTTATGAAATGAAATTAACAAGCCTATTAAAAATATATCTGGTTCTGCATGACAGGCTCTTTTAAAGTAATTAAACTCAGGTTCTCATTTTAAGGCTTGATTTGGAGAAGTTACAGTTAAAGACTTGATTTGGGGAAGACATCTCTTCCCCCGTGTCTTTGGGGAAGATATAGTTGGTCATAGACAAATCAGTGGTCAGCATTAGAAGAACATTTTCAGCACTCCATTACTATTTGTTCTTACATTTTTATTGCATTGTAGGATATTTCACCACTTTAACGGACTATTTCCATGTATGATATATCTCTGTCTTATAAGATAATGGGCAATATCCTATCACTCCATGTCCTGCATTCCTCTCCATTGATATGGCTCTTTTTGACCCCTGGAGGGATCAGTCCCCTTTTCCATACTCACTCAAGGCTGATGAACCTCACAGCTTTTCCTTTGTGTGGATCCTGCAACCCCAGGAGTGATTTCTTCTGAGGGCAGGAGGGAGTTGCACTGATGAAAGGGAATACAGGAGAACTCTGTGTACCTTCTGTACAAGGATTGTAGGTAACATGCACCCCGTTGCCCAGCTGGCATGGAGTTTCAGACTGCTGACACACCCAATTATTTCTGCTGATGGTTTATCAGCCAGATGCCACTCCCATGAATTTAGCCAAGGGTCTGGAGGCTGTGGTTGGATGGCTAGGGCAGAGTTGGTTCAAACTGAATCCGGGTAAGATGGAGGTTCTGTGGTTGAGTGGGGGTGGGCCACAGCTGGGCTGCCAACTTCCGGCTCTTGATGGAGTGCCCCTTTCACTGGCGCTGACTGTCAGGAGCCTGAGCATGACTCTGGATGCCACCTTGTCAATGGAGGCCCAGGTTGCGAAGGTTGCCAAGCTGGCGTTTTATCAACTGTGCCAGGTTTAACAACTGGCTCCCTACCTGTCTTGCCCTGACCTAGCCACCGTAATCTATGCAACAGTCACCTCCAGAATGGACTACTATAACTCACTCTATGTGGGCCTTCCTTTGAGGTTGACCCAGAAGCTCCAACTGGTCCAGAATGCACCTGTCTTTTCCCTCATTTTCTGAGCGCATATCAATCTTCCATTCCGCATTCCATCCTGCTTTCACTTCTGTTGTGTCAAGGCTTTTTCTTGGTTTTGCTTTTATTTTAGGGTTGCCAAACCCCTGGTCTGGTCAGGAGTTCCCCCAATTTTCAGAGCTTCAATCTGCCACCAGCCAGCTGGCCGGTGGGGGAAGCCTCACCCCCAAACTGGGACATCACCCAGAAGTGACATCATCACATTGCCAACACTGAGGCAACCATAGAGTTTTGCCCAAAAACTAGAGTGGCATCCCCAATGTCAGCAATGTGATGACGTCACTTCCAGGTGAGATCATCGCAGCACTCACACTTTGCATGTGCATCAGAAGATCCTGGACGGCAGGCTGGAGTCCCCCGCCAGGAGCAAGGTAGGACCTGGCAACCCTAATTTATTTGTTTCTGCGAATATTTAAGCGCCACCCAGTGCCCTCCCCTGTTTCAGCCTCTTTCTCTTTGGTCTATGTTAGGTGGCCCAGTTTACATAATATCTGATTTCCTCATGGGCCATCAATGAACATTTACATTTGTTTAGAGTTTGCAGTGGTTTGGAGAATGGGAGAGCAACTGGAAAAAACAGTTTTTCAAGAAGTACTTCTAAGCCAAACAGGCTTTGATCACAAACATTTCCCTCAAAACAAAAATGGATGCATGGATTGATGGTTTGCATTTTGATTTGATACTAAGCACTGATAATTGTAAATTATTCTTGGGTTATCCCTGTTATATAATGTTAGCGAACAGTGCCCTGTTAACATTGAAATGCCCCATCCACTCAGTGTCATTCCAATTTCCCTGGAAGAATTCCTCCCACCAGCCAGGGCTCTGTGGAAAGGAAGAGAGAACATGGGGCACTGAAGGGAAAGGAGAAGTATCATGCTGATGTCTTAGCTACTCCTTCTCCAAAGGATAAGAGCTATCAGGGCTCAAAACACATTTTTTTCATTAAGAGCTCTTTGTCAAAGCTGACTTACAATATCATAAAAGAATGTAGGAATATCCAAGCTGGATCAGACCAATGGTCCATCTAGCCCAGTGCCCTGTTTTGCCATGGAAGGCCCGCAGGCAGCACGTACAAGTCAAAAGTTCCCCCACTGTTGCTCCCCAGCACTGGTATACCTGTGAATCTGGATGTTCCTTCTATTCCTCAAGGCTGAAAATCACTGATAGACCAATCCTCCACGAATTTTAAAACCAGTTAAACAGGGATTAAATTAGTTGTCATACAAGAAAGATTAATGTGCAACACATTTAATTTTATGAATTTTTATTTCTCTAAATCCATAATTTAATGTTTGCCCTTTAAAAACCTACTTTCCTCATATAGAAGAAGACATGGCTTAGTGGGAAAGCATGCACTTTACATGCACAAAGTTCCAGGTTCAGTCCCTGACATCTTGAGTTAAAGGGACACTCCTTGTTAAAAGATTTTAGAGAGAACTGGGAAAAATCTTTTTCTGCTTGAGACACCAGAGCTATTTTCAGTCAGAGCAAACAGTACTGAACTACAAGGACCAAGAGTCAGACTTGGTATAAGGCAACTTCAGGCTTATGTCTCTGGAAAATCAGCATAGATCCAGACCTATATCCAACTCCCTTCTCTAAATCTCTTTAGTCCTTGCATCCGATCGTGGTACACCAGGGGTACTTCATCTTACACCAAGTTACTGCAAATAAAAATGTTATCACATCAGACATGCAATTCCATCTCTGCAGCATCAGCACAGAGCTACAATTTTATTCTGCTAATTAATCACTGGAAAAAGACAACTTATTTTCATTAATGGAGAACTAGTCCCATTCCCAGAGAACTTCCCTATTCAGTGTTATTCTTTGTATATGGGAATGTTATTAATTGCCCCAAGCTAACTAGAAAACTCAACTCAAAACTGATCATGTAAAATTTAATATTCTAATTTCTGAACAATTTAGAGAAGACCAGGTCCTTAATTCCCAGGCAGATGTAATGAACACATCACAGCTACTTCATATTCATCATCAGGCTAAGCAACACTCTAGTAGTTGGAACCACAGCTGAGTGTTCAGTTGTTGAAACGTGGCCAATGTAAGAAAGATGGCAAATAAATCTGATTTTTCCAGAAGACAATAACAAGATAGCAAGGTCAGCAAAGAAAACATGTCTTAGATCTTTAAGTTATGTTCTTTCTAGAAATGGGCACAGGTTAATAATATGAGTTTTAAAAGGGTATGAAGAGAGCAGAAGAGTCTATTCCAATAAAATGGGGGGGGGGGGGGGGGTCAGGTACTTGAAATGTAGGGAGGGAAGGGGGTATGCTATAGCCCAATCTCATCAGATCTCAGAAAGTAAACAGGACTGGTACTTGGAAGGGAGACCACCAAGGAAGACTTTGCAGAGGAGCAATGGCAAGCCACCTCTGCTTCTCACTTGCCTTTGCTAGGGTTGTCATTAGTCAGCTGTGACTTAATATCATTTTACATACACACACACCCTTGGAATGTGTATTTAGAATTACCTTTTATTAGATCTGTTGTGGACTTGGCCTGTTATATGAACTCACAACACAGAACCTCATTCTTCTTATTATTTAGGTACTCACAATCACTTCTATTTTTACAGCAGCATGTCAAGCAGCAGATGGTGGATTGTACAATGAACAATTACAATACAGTGTGATATGTTCTCCAGTAACAAGTCCCAAGTGATTCATGATCCTGAGGTGTATTTTCAAGATATGAATCCCCAAGGAACGAACACAAAGAAACATTGCAAAGAATCCAGAAATAAATTCAGCTCCTCTTCTATGTTAAAACACTTCAGTCACTCTTAGGGGAAACCTTGGAGGCTCAAATTAAAGCTTAACAGAAGTCAGTTATCCCATAAAAACAGAATGTATTTTCTCTGATGTATAAATCACATCATATCAGTTCTTTATAGAACCAATTAAAGTAGGAGCAGCAGAGAGGATTATAGTAAAAATCACATAAGTATTCAGAAGAACCTTCATGCAGAACCATGTATTTTGTAGCATTTCTACACTGGAGGAAGTGAGACACAAACTTCAAGTCCAGCAAATATATCAGGTCTTTTGACTGTGAAAACCTCTATTGATAACAGAGGGCATATAGTTAATCATACTCACAGAATGAGGTTTCTTGACATAAAGTATCATATGTCACTGTAATCTGCAAGGTTTTATTTCTGGCATGGATACTGTAGTACCGCTAGTGCAGACAAATATCTTGGATTCTTCTTTTGTACAAAGCTTTCCAAACAAATCTCCATCAAGAACAAACTAGTATTGTGGGTCAGAGTCACAGACTCTCATAGATGCTGCCCAGGGGGGAAGTATTAGGTACAGGTGGATGCACAATATATTTCATGAATTTGGGAATTTGTCTACAAAGAGCAGCTGTGAAAGGGGGGGACTTTACTGTTCACCTCCTTGAGGCTGGAGAAGTCTCTTCACTGTAGAGGTGAAGTTGACAAAACACTTTGAAACCCCTTGTAAGAATTGCTTGTCAGTATTATTACCGCTCTTTGGAAAATGGCATTCAAAGGTCTGTAAAGATCAGCAGTGAAACTGATAAGCTTTTCCCCACCAAGTCCCAAAGTACACATGAAACTGATAAGCAATTTTAACCAGCCTTCAGTTTTATCTCTACGATGAAAGGGGAGCTCTAGACTTTCTGTTTACAGGTGGAAGAAAATGTGTCAGTTTCACTGCTGCTCTTTGCAGTCTCTGTGCAGAGGCAATACACATTTTAATGCTGAACCTTTGCAGACCAGTAGCCAGAAGTATAAACAATTCCACAAGCTAGTAAGAAGGGCCTTTCTTCTACAAATAGCTGGAACATGCAACAGAATCTCTATATATATCTGACCTCCTATGGTGGGACAGAGGAAAGCTTGTAGGAATAAAGTACAACTTCTGCTTATCTCTTGTGTTATCCCGAATGGTCTATGAAATAAATAAAACTCTTCAACATTTTGTAATGTTCAGATTAATCACATATATGGTGATTTATTAAGGGAGGATTATAAGACAGAAGCAGCAGCAGCAGAAGCAACAAAAGAAGAAGAGCTGGATTTATACCCCACCCTTCACTTGAGGTCTCAGAGAGGCTTACAATCTCCTTTCCCTTCCTCTCCCCACAACAGACACCCTGTGAGGTAGGTGGGGATGAGAGAGCTCTGAGAGAACTGTGACTGACCTTAAGGTCACCCACCTTAAGGTGGCTGCCTATGGAGGGGTGGGGAATCAAACCTGGTTCTTCCGATTACAGTCTGCTGCTCCTAACCACTACACCAAACTAGCTCTCTATGAACTCTATGATTGCCCCTGTATGTTTGTCACTGGTGAAGGATGTGTTATTTATTGCAAAGATTCTGTATGTACCAGTGGTTGACCCAGTAGAAACTCCAGAAGTCATATTTTACAATCCATACACAGTATGTGTGCCTGACAGATAGCAGTTTCTGGCAGGGGTGGTCCATCCTCTAGGCAGATCTAGGCAATTGCCTAGAGTGCCAGCCTACCAGAGGAACTAAGCCAGCTTTCCCTCAGCCTACAGCAAATGGTGCCACCAATCCAACTTCAGATGACTTGCAGCCTCTGGGACAGGGCTCATTTCATAGCAGGAGCTCCTCTGCATATTAGGCCACACACCCCTGATGTAGCCAACCCTTCAAGACCTTACAGTAACCCCTGTAAGAAGAGCTCTGTAAGCTCTTGGGGGATTGGCTACATTAGGGGTGTGTGGCCTAATATGCAAAGGAGCTCCTGCTACGAAATGAGCCCTGCTCTGGGGGGAGGGGGGACAGACTGGATCCAGGCACTCATCCTTGTCCCTTATATGTGGGAACAGAGGTAGGCTCTTCAGTTGGCCTGAAAGGTTCCAGCACTCGGCTCCATCAGACATTAATGTCCCATTCATATGGATTCTTTAACCTACTTTGGCCTCTGGAAGCAATTTTTTTGGTGTGGGGAAGCTTTAATACATCTTTATGGTAAAACCTGGTTTGGCTTCTGCAGGCAATTTGGTTTTTTTTAAAAAAAGACATTGTGAAGCAAAGCACCCAGATTTCCGCCCCCCCCTCCCGATTACCATGAAATTTAGTTGGTCTGCTCCAGCTTGCAGGTGTCCATAATTGGGCTTACCTGCCTACACCATCCTTATCTTTTTTTTTAAAGACCAGGTTCAAGAAAAATGGTAATTGGCTAATCATGGGAACCTATGTCCAGTTCTGTAACTAGATGGGAGGAAAAAGCAGGAGTTGATGTGGTCATCTTCTTGAGGGTTCCATCAAGCAAGCTCCCTGGTTGGGTTTGGGAGAACCACCTGATGCCAGATGGCCAAAGACTTTAATTAAGCCATAGACAAGAGGGAAGCCATACTAACTTTATGATTTGACTGGGCAGTGGCTTTGCCAAGTCTCATCACCATGGTCTGCTATGTAGACAATGCTTAAGCCTCTCTCTTGGATTCTGATAGTCTAAAAGATGTGTTAGCCTTTTCTTATTTTCTCACTGCAGGATTGCAAAGACTGTGTTGCCTGGTGATATCTTATTTCTTTAAAGTATTTAAGAAACCTTCATATATTTTACCAAAGTCTGGTTTCTTGTGTGCAGATAACCTTGAGGACCCATAGGTCTGAATGCTGCTTGCTTGTCCTAGGGGTAGTGGCTCAGAGAGTTCTTGAAGATATCATGTACCTTAAGGATAAAATGCTATCCTCCTGAAGTTAATGCAGCTTTGATCTAGGTTTTCCAAAACCTGTTTTGACCCAGTTTTGTTGTTGTTCTTTTATCCTTAAGGCATATTAAACCTTTTTTTAAAATCCATGCGCCTTCAGAAGCCACAGTGGGTTAAAGAGCCCACATGAAAGGGACCTAAAGGATGCCCCAGTGAACCACTGAAGAGAGATTCTCTTCCAAACCCCATCTGAAGAGAGAAACATAGAAGCAGTAAGACAAAGCTATTCTCTAAGAAGCTGTATTCAAGATTCTGTGTAACAGCTGAAATATATAATAAGCAAAAACTTCTCTCTGAAAAGAACCTGAAACTCAGAAATTAAGCTTCAACAATACTCTTGTATATTCAAAAGCCTCAGTTCTGTATATATTAGAAAGTTTTATCTCAGCAACCACTATACCTTGAATCCTCATATTTATATATTCCCTGCCTGTTCAATAAAATCTTCATTGTTTTTGAAAGTTAATCTGCCTCAACTGCCATTTCACAAGTGTTTATAACACAGGACAGCTCCTGCATTTCCCCCAAGTTCCTGTACTGGGTCTAAAGCCTAAACAAATATCTGTGACAGGGCGGGGCAATTTAAGATTATCAAACAAAGAAAAAATACATGCTACTGGAGGGCGACTCAGTTTCTGAGGGGAACTAAAATATTTTGGCGGGAAAATTCTGCTTGGGTCTTGGGAAAGAGGCAAGAGTCTGTCATACCAAATAACTTATATTTTTTATTTTCCACAACAAACATATAAGTGCCATCATTAATTTCTTATCTGCCAAAGACACATTGATCCCCATTAGCACAGATTTCCCCAAATTTATTCTACAACCAGAGATTGATCCAAAATGTTAAATTACTTCCAGTAAATACTTATTTGAATCCTTAGAATTTGTAACTGTAAAGACTACATCATCTGCATAAAGGAGTATTTTATTCACCTTATCTTCATCCCCAAAACGAAAAACTAATGCTTCCCATTTAATTTTTGCTGCTAACAGTTCTATGCAAAAAATAAAAATCAAACACTGGTGATAAGCAGCATCCTTTCTACACTCCCTGAATTAACAGAAATTGCAATGAGAGATGATCTAAGAAACACATCTATGCTCTTGGATATAGGTATAATAAAGTAATATTTACAAATGCTAGGGAAAACCATACATTTTCAATATCTCTCTCATAAAGCCCCAGTTCACCTGATCAAAAGCCTTCTCAGTATCTACAAAAGAGGAGCTTGCAGAAGTCTGTTGTTGATCTGCAAAGTTAATCAAATTAATAACTCTCTATATATTTGTCATTTGGTGGCACGCTACAAACTTGTTTGGTCTAGCACAATATAATTATTCAATATATTTTAAAGAATTAGCTAGTATTGAAGCTAATATCCCCTAGACTTGGCTGATCTGGCTAGCTGCCAAGAATATATGTTACCCACTTTGAGACAGATACATTGGCTGCCAGTCTGTTTCTAAGTTCAATTCAAGGTGCTGGTTAAGATCTTTAAAGTACTTCATGACCTTGGACTCACATATCTGAGGTGTCATCTCCTTCCATATGCCCTCCACACCAACTATTTTCATCCCCCCACTTAGGGTGGCCTGCCTGCCACTGATCAAAGCACAGGCCTTTTCCATCATGGCTCTGGCTCTATGGAATCACCTTCCTGAAAGGGGGGGTTCTCCTTGGATGTCTTCAGAATGTACTGAGGGGTCTGCCTGTTTTACCAGAGCTTTTGGGTTAGTTATTTAATTTTTGCTTTTAAACTGGAAATGGTTTTTACTGGTTTTGCAAGCTGCCTTGAACCAAGAGGAGAGGTGGGATATAAATATTTTAATAAAATAAATAAATATATAAGGTGCAAGTCCCTGTAAAATAGGAATTTCTAGAGTTATGATGACTACAGCCTGCCTATTTTTACTTTCCTTGGTGCAGACAACAAGATGTATGGAGAGTACATCTTGAGGTGGGACCTATTACATACGTGTCAAAATACCCTAAAGTGCAGAAGAACATGAGATAAAGTTGTATCACATCTTGTAGCTCAGTCTTGAGTCTCAGTGGGAAAATAGACAGAGAAGTAAACGTAACTAAAAAGGTGAAAAATCCACCACTGTAAATATTCTCTCCAGGAGGGGAGGGGGAGAGATTTTGTTCAGTTTCACATCATGTTGCAAGAAAGTCCTTGGAAAACAGATAACTATACTCCCTTATATTTCAACTTGCAATGCCCTGTGAAATATCTGGAGCCTTTCTTTTGTTCTTGAGACACCTAATAAGAAACCGCACACCAGTAATAACATTCATCTTTAAAATAGTTCAGCCTCCTTAGGAAAAAAAAATCAATTTAATAACACCAAGACAATAGTGTAGTGAGGCCATTCAATTTGCTGTTCCTAATGTTCCATGTGTGCAGTATCAGCATGTTGCTGAACTAGGCAAAATTGGTTAAAATTCTAGGGAATGCTTTAATCTCCTCCTAGAGGAAACAGATAAATTGTCACTACAGTTATGTCATGGTCCAGCTATCTATTTTGCCAAATATGTTTTTAAACATTATTTTACCCTTGTGGGAAAGAGGGTAGGAGAATTATATACTGCCCTTTGACTTTTTGAAGGTTTTTTAAATATATTCTTGTATACCACAGGATTAAATCTGTTCATGTGAATTAAATAATTTTATTGTTAGCATGCCTCTTTCTGTGTTTTCATAAAATTAACCAAACTACTCAAATTGCTGTGTGATCCCTAGGCACAAAGATGCTTACATGTGCCATATAAGATTCATAAAGAAGGTACACATACAGATCAAGCTGTGGTCCTGGATGGGTTCACACAGCATCATCTTCCTTCCCAATTTGCAAGGACGATAAGGTTATGTGTGAAAGGCAGTCTAGGGCTCATGAGTGTCCTAAAGCTCAGATATAAACTGCACACACCTCTTCTTCTCACTTGCCTTGAAAGCCCTCTGCTGGGATCACCATAAGTCAGTTGCGACATGATGGCACTTACCAATGTAGTTCAGCCTCTTCTAATCTTCTAGTTCAGGAGGCAGCAATGACAATTGTAAATGTGAGCAGCATAGTTCCAGCCAGAAAAAAAAGATTGTGACATATGTACTGTGTACTCCACCAGAGCAAACCCAGTACTCTGGTTTCACTTCACATCTTTTATAGTTTTTAAAGATGAAATGAATAGCTGCCAATAGCATCACTGTCAAGTGAAGACGTGTGTCAGTTTTGATTATCTAGGCTGCCTCTCTTTGTATGTGTAGAGATGTTTCACCTGCCATACAAATATGGTGTACTTATACCATTGACCATGTTACATTTGGGGGAAAGCATTCCTAAGGCTTAAAGAAAATACTATTTTCTATCTTCAGTAAAACTCAGAACATTTTGAACTTGGTTACTACTAAATGTACAGATGGGGACACGGGCCAAGATACAACTAGAGACAGTTATATGTGGGCATTACTAGCATGATTTTTTGTGATTTATTATGTAATATAGCACCCTACCTGGATGCCCCATGCTCAGCTAATCTCATAAGATCTCAGAAGCTAAGCAGGGTTGGGCCTAGTTAGTACTTGGATGGGAGACCACCAAGGAAGTCCAGGGTTGCAACACAGAGGTGGGCAATGGCAAACCATCACTGTTCATCTCTTGCCTTGAAAACCCTATGGGGTCACCATAAGTCAGCTGTGACTTGATGTCACTTTCCACCACTATAATGTAACAAAGTATGCTACTTATTTCTAAATGTAGTTATGACATTCAGTTTTACACATCTGCATCTCTGTGTAGTGTGGTGAGCACCAAAGATGAACAAACATCAACCCAAATTACATGGGCAGGTCCATCTTAATACTAATGCAGAGGTGGCGGAAACATGGTCAGGTAATCAGCATTAAGATGGGCATGCTGACACAGTATCAATCACCAACACATTTTTCATACACAGAAAGCATCCACCAGTTCTCTGTAAGCTTTCCCTACACTTTTGTTCTGCTCCTTGAAAGACTAGCCAGAACCCAGTAGACAGACATCAAGTTAGCAAAGTCTCTTTCTGAACACTGTATCTATATACTATTAGCCATGAGTGGCCGTGACCTATTGATAGTTAAATCTGTGGAACAGGGCCACACAGAGGCTAAAGAGATTTTTCTACAAACTTTGGAGACTCCCATGTTTGCATAAAAGTCTGAAATCTTTTAAATAATACACTGGGGAGGTTAAAATCCTCCCCCAATTAAAATGTGCTGTCTGCACATGCATAGGCAACACCATTACCTCCCTCCCTCCTCCTCCATGGCAATGATGGTGGTTGGATCTCACGCCAGCGTGGCAACAGAAGTGACAAACCACTCCAGATCTGGCAGCAGTGGTGCTGAGAGGAAGCTGGACCCACAAGTGAAAGCAGCTGTGCCAATGTGGGAGAAGCTGCAGCAGGCTTGGCAGCAGCGGCAGCTGCAATGGTGGGGAGGAGTGGAAGCCACCCCAGCCCCATAGCAGGAGCTACACACTGTGATGGAAGAGGGGAAAAGCTATGGTGCGGCAAAGCAGGAAGCTGTGCTGGGGCCACCAGAGTTGTTAGCGATGGTAAGAAGGGTGCCATGGCAGTCCTGGGGATGACAACAGGCCCAGTAGTGAAGGCTGAGAGGTGGTCAGCACCAGCAAGGGTTGCAGTAATGGGTGTGAAGGGAGTCACAGCAGCCCCAACATCAGCAGTAGCAATGCAGGGGGAAACGTTGCAGCAGGCTGAGACCAGGAGCTGGGCTTCTGTCCGAGTTGCAGCTGATTGGGGGGGGCAAAAGGTGCAGTGACCCCAAGGCTGCAGCAGCGATGGGGGGTAATTAATACAAGGAGAGGGATTCCCCCCCCCCCACGAGTATCGTGGGTCCCCACTTGTACTACCAAATGCTTGCGTTCAAAAGAAGTGGAAAAGATCAAGTTTAGACTTCTACTTCTTAAACAATCCTAGAAGTCCATTCCTCTTTCATTTTCCCAACAGGGAAGGTCTATGAAATTTAAAAAATGCAAACAGTTTACTTTACCTATTTATTGACCACAGCTCAGACCAACAGAAAAATGCTACTGAAATATCAATATCCCAAACACTATTCTTGCATGCTTCCCATTTTGTAGATGGTGAGAAGTTCTGGGTCCAGTACTTCCCAGACTTAATTAGATACCAAGGTTCTGTTCAATCAGCCCAGCAGCAACTCCTTTGATAGAACAGTTTTTCTGTCTGTGGAGCAGGAAAGAGAGATTTTTGCTGATTTCTTCCTGCTGAGGATTCCCAGTTTGCTCCCCACACTGTACCCATGCAGGAGCACAACTTCAGATGCACAGAAGGCAGCAGCAGAACTGACATGGTAAAGCTGGGAAAGCTGACTTCTTCTAATGTGTCTCCATTCTCAGTGCTTAGGATCCAGCTGTAGATTCATCCTTTGTATTGAGAGAGCACCGAGAGAATATAAGAATTTAATGTAGAGCTTTGAGAATATAGGCTGTTGGGTAGAGCAAGGCAGCTAGTTAATCTGCATATTGGGAGGAGAGTAAGTAGCAAGTTGGCTCACTGAAAAACCTGTGGAGCATGAAGCCTAGTTGTTTTTTCTTCAAGTACTGAATTGCTATAAGGCCTCAGCTGAAGAAGTTTTTGTTTGGTATGGGCTCTCCCTTTATTGAAATCACTTCTTGTAGAGGAGGTTAGCCCCCAGACTATCTATTTTTGAACTCAAGCTGATTTCTTCTCACGGATGATAAGGAAGGCGGCCCTGACAACTGTGCGTCACACTGGAGGCCTGCTTTTCAGGAACCGTGACTGGGCCAGGTTCTACAAGAGGGCTTCTGGGACATTGCCATCAGGAGCATAGGAGTAAACTTCTGCTAAACCAGATTTGCCAAGGGACAGTACTTTGAAAATCCATGACACCAGCAGAGAGCTGCACTCTTAATGAACAATATGGTCCTGACATGATAGGCCATCACTCATAGAATCATAGAGTTGGAAGGGGCCATACAGGCCATCTAGTCCAACCCCCTGCTCAATGCAGGATCAGCCTAGAGCATCCCTGACAAGTGTTTGTCCAGCCGCTGCTTAAAGAATGCCAGTGAGGAGGAGCTCACCACCTCTCTAGGCAGCTGATTCCACTGTTACACAACTCTTACTGTAAAAAAGTTTTTCCTAATATCCAGCCGGTACCTTCCCGCCCTTAAATTAAACCAATTATTGTCAGTCATATCCTCTGCTGCCAAAAGGAACAGCTCCCTGACCTCCTCTAAGTGAAGTGATTAAACCAAAGGTAAAACCAGAGGAAAAACAGTCTCCCACAGGAAAAGTGTTTTTGCCATATATCAAAAGTATCACTGATCAGATGGGAAAACTTATGAAAAAACACAATCTACAAACAGTATTCAGACCCACCAGAAAAATACAACAGATGCTATGATTGGCAAAAAAAAAACCAACCCAGAAGAGGCCCCCTAGCTTCTGCAGGAGTATACCGCATACCCTGCAATTGTGGACAGGTTTATATTGGGACCACACAATGTAGCATCCAGACAAGAATAAAAGAACATGAAAGACACTGCAGACTTGGCCAACCTGACAAATCAGCAGTGCCTGAACATAGCCTAACTCAAACAGGACACAGTATCTTATTCCAAGACATTGAAATGCTGGACAACACACCCAATTACCATGTCAGATTACACAGAGAAGCCATTGAAATTCATAGACAGAAACACAATTTCAACAGGAAAGCAGAGAGTTTAAAAATAAATACGGCAGTTTCCAGTCCTGAAAAACAAAATGCTCCATATCTTACAACAGCACTACAGATAAGATTAGAATTTCAACAGCCAATCCATATGCAAAAAACCCTCCTCAGGAAAGCTCCTCCATTAGCATGTCTCAGCCTGGGAAACTCCTAAAAGATAATCTCAGCCCTACCCCACCTTCCTGAATAGATATAAATTACCTGCCTACTGTTTTTCTTCTCACATTGACACAGACAGTACTCCATCTTTCTGTGTTATACCTCTGAGGATGTCAGTCACAGCTGCTGGTGAAATGTCAGGTACTACAATGCCAAGACCACAGCCATACAGACTGGAAAATTTACAACTAAAAATGACAACTCCTGACTGATAGAGTATGCCCTACCTAATCATGTAGAAGATGTACAAATGCTAACAGTGATACTTCTTTTTGTAATGTCCCATATTGTTTTGTATCCACAGAAGGCAAGGAAGCATTTTACTTACAACATCAAAAGAAATTAATTCACAGCAATCCCCGATGACTAGTATATGCCCATTTAGTCATTTAATTTAACAAGACCTAGCCCATCTTTCAAAGGACCCCAAAATCACCATGAAATCAGACTCCGTGCCATTATTCATAAGCCAATTATTTCACAGTTTGTGTAGAAAAGTCAATGAGAATGCTTTACAGTAGACACAACACAACTTAGCAGTGTGTTAAATTGTGACTGAATGGTGCATGCTTTCTTTTTCTTTTTTTTACAAAAGTGCTGTGCAAGCCGTTAGTATGGCCTTGAAATGTAGAAGAAAGTTCTGTGGGTTTTTATAACAGTTATTAACAGGTATGACATCAAAATGCTCTCAGTTCTCAAAATGTTCATTGCTTACTATACAAGCAAGCAAAAGAACACTGCTCAAGGAAATATATTGAAAGCAGCCATCTCTTCTCTTCTTCCTATGCATTCTTGTTCTTCACATAAGCCACAAGGACATGAAGGCCCCATCCACACAAGCAAGATAAGCCGGACGGGAAGTGACACAAATTTGTGCCGGCGCAATTTGCGCCACTTTTGTGGGATCACACAGGTCCATGGACCTGTGAGGGCGAACCACCGCTGCGTGATCACACGCAGTCGCAGGCGAGTTGGGGGTTTTTTTTCAGCCGTTTTCAGTGCGCTTATCTGCTTCTACAAGGGATCGATGACTTGCCTCTCCACCCTCAGGATCATCCGATGATGCGCATACTGGGATGGGAGGGGAAAAACCCCCAAAAAGCCCACTCCCCAATGCCACTTGTTTGCGCTGGCGCGATCACACCAGGAAAGGTCAGTTCTGGGCCGTTGCAAACTATTTGAGACTGCCTTTTCACTGGTAGCTAAATAAGCTGATTCCCCACTGGCTCAAAGTGGTTTGCTTTGACACCGGCTGCAGGACGCTTCCCAGATGTGCTCATGTGATCACACCACTTTGAGCTGGCGGAGAATCGTCCTTCTTGTGTCGCAAATGGGTGCGTATGATCACGCCCTAAGAGTGACAAATCATGGTCTAGTTGTAACACCAAGCTGCTCAACTGTCAGCCCATGGTTTGGTAATCAAGACTGCTTTTCAGGCTCTCCCTTTGGGCTCCCTCCTTCCTATGCTTTGAAGTAAGTGGTTCAGCATTATCTCTAAGCTAATATACTTACAGATTCTAGAAACCACAGTTGGCTTCAAAACCAGAGACTGAAGTCAGAATTAGAAACTGCTTTGGAGTCTATCTATGGTTAGCAGTAACTATAGTTATACCAGTTTAGAAGTAAACCTGAACTGCAGCTTATGCTAACTGGAAAAGGGAAGAGCAAGGTGGATAGCCGTGTTAGTCTGTCTGTAGCAGCAGAAAAGAGCAAGAGTGAGCAGTGACTTATGAAAGCTCATACTCTGCTACATATTTTGTTAGGCTTTAAGGTGCTACTGGACTCTTGCTCTTTTCTACTGGAAAAGGAAAAGAAGGAGTGCATTCAAGTAGATGGGGGAGAGGTAGAGTAGCATGCTCTTTTGTGGGCCATTCCCAGCTGCCTATGTAAAATATGAATTAAAAATGTCTATATGAAGCAGTCACATGAAGTCTCAGGTCACTGGAACTATCACCACAAATAGGCTTCTTAAAATTGCATCACTGTCCGGCTGTTCCATGCAGGGTTGCCAAGTCTGGGTTGGAAAATATCTGGAGACTTTGGGGGTGGAGTCAGGAGAGGGCAGGGTTTGGGGAGAGGAAGGGCCTCAGCATAATACAATGCTATAGAGTCCACCCTTCAAAGCAGCCATTTTCTCCAGAGGAGCTGATCTCTGTCAGCTGGAGATCAGTTGTAAAAGCAGGAGATCCCCAGGCCCCACCTGGAGGCTGGCAACCCTAGTTCTGTGTAGGGTGTGGTTCCTTTGCAATGGCGCACCCTGTAGATCAACCATCACCATGTTACTTTTGCCACATCACAACAAACTTCTAACAAGCATGGTTTTGGCATTATTACTGAGGCAACTTGTAGTTGTAGTCAACCACTTGATAATAGGGTTGCCAGCCTCCAGGTGGGGCCTGGAGATCTCCCACTTTTACAACTGATCCCTAGCTGACAGAGAAAATGGAGCAAATGGCTGCTTTGAAGGGTGGATTCTATGGCATTGTACCATGCTGAGGCCCCTCTCCTCCCCTCCCCAAACCCCACCCTCTCCCAGACCCACACCGAAAGTCTCCAGGTATTTTCCAACTCAGACCTGGCAACCCTACTTGATAACCTATTGTATATGAATGGCTACTACACAGAGCAGCTGCCACACAGATATGATTGCAAGTGTGCTGCCCACTTCAAATGTGAAGTAGCCTTGATAAAAATCTGACACTTTCCTAATTCACTAGTGCAGCAATCCAGTAATACTCTGTAAACAGACTGCAGCACAACAGACAGCCTGAATAAATAACATCCTTCTTAGAAAAGGGTAGAAAAAGGTGAAAAAGGTACATCATAATTTGTGAACTAGGAAATAAGATGTTCCACTTCTGCTGCTTTTGTTTTAAAATGTTCCTGGTCTGGAGGGGGTGGGGCATTCCATATCCAAACTCTTCATATCATTTGTTCTGTTTTTCAGTAGAAAAGAGCAGGAGTCTAGTAGCACCTTAAAGACTAACACAATTTGTGGCAACATATGAGCTTTTGTGAGTCTGCTCACTTCTTCAGAAAGCTCATACCCCATTCTCACAAGAAACATTATCCAACTTATATCAGTATGGTTTCCAATATTGTAATATTTAACACAACAAGAAGTGATACCAAATATAATAGATGGCCTAAATCTTTGGTAATTAAGGAATATTATAACTAAGATTGTAAACAGATCATTGTATATTTTATCACATGGAAATCATATTAATGTAGTATTTCTATAATTGTTACATTGTATACATGTTATTTTGTTTAATTGTTTATTATAATTTTATTGTAATAAAAAAGGAAGAAAACATATACCCTACTGAAATTTTTGTTAGCCTTTAAGATGCTACTGGACTCTTATTCCTTTCTGTTGCAACAGACAGACTAACCCGGCTACTCATCTTGTTCTGTTTTTCAGTTGACAAACTATTTTATGGAAGATGATGATCTCATAATTTAGCAAGGCACCATCTCCATTTCTCCCATTCAGTACAGCTGTGCAACTCTTTGCCCCAAAATTCAAAGATATCTCGCTTCTTAAACCAAGAGGTGAACCACGATGCTATTCTGACTCCATAAAATCAGGACAGAAAGTTCCAAACAGTCCCAGAATGTTTGTTAAACTATTCCAAGGTTATAATCAAGCTTTGTTCCAGAGTACATCTCTATCAGCTTAGTTTCTGCCATTAGAGAAATATCAATTTAAATACTTTTTTAAGGTATATTTTATTACAGATATTATCATCTACTTACCTTCCTATCTGGCCAGTTATACTTGGCAAATGTTGCATCATAAGTGTCCACAGCACCATCAGTAATCAACATTATGGCTTGACTGCAAATACTCCCTTGACCTGTGTGATTGAACTGGAAAGTATGGGGGGGGGGGGAGTTAATTGAGTTCTGAGATACACAGAGAAATACTTTGCTGAGCAGATTGATCTAGGAAAGAGTTGCTTTAATACCCTCCCCCCTTTTGATCTTTTATCAGGTATGGGATGTACTTCAAGTATTCTGTACTTTAATCAAAGTCATGCCAAGTTCAAGTGGAAAGAACATAGGATTCTAAATACTGCTTTCCTAACCATTTTCATGAAAAATCTGAATGGTCAATGAAAAGTATATATGGAATGTGGTATTATTACAGGGCAAGAAATATGTATCTTTCTAAGTAAGAAGGAGTTACTGGAAACTATCCACTACCTCCAAGGAAATTTTATTCTGAATTTCTCTTAGTGGAATAAAATGTTTAATTTTATGATGCTTCAAACGTTTTTGTCATATGCGAGCAACTCATTCTAAAAGTTACAGTAAGATCAGAGTGATTTTATTCTATTAGAAGAGAAGAAGAGGAGATTGGATTTATATCCCACCCTTCATTCACTTGGAGTCTCAGAGCAGCTTACAAACTCTTTTCCCTTCCCCTCCCCACAACAGACACCCTGTGAGGTGGGGCTGAGAGAGCTCTGAGACAACTGTCCTTGAGAAAACAGCTGGTACAGAGCTATGGCTTGCCCAAGGTCATCCAGCATGTACAAGTGAAGGAGTGGGGAATCAAACCCAGTTCTCCCAGATTAGAGTCCATGCACTTAACCACTACACCAAACTGGCTCTTAGAGAACCCTATGTCAATGCTATTTAACACTTCCATGATTTGTTTAAAATTCACTGATTTAAATATTGGAAATGTTCTACTGCTTGTGCTGACATTTACCATTTATGGGGTTGTCCAACTGTCCAACAATATTGCCTTCAAGTTATCTCTTTCACTACTTGCAGTATGAAGATAGATTTGAATTCTTCATTTATTTTTTGAACTTTATCAAACACAATGATCAATTCCTACTAGGCTACTAATATCAAATCTTTAGACTGCTACAATAACAGTTTAGATTAGACTGTTGAAGCAAGCCAGAAATCCCAACAATGAACAAATGACAACTTGAATTCTGAAGCTTGTTATAAATGAATAAACTTACATTTCAGTAATGATTTTCATTCCCTGGCTAAATTAGAAGAAAAATAGCATCAATTCACTGAGTACTGGGATAATCAAACGGATTTCATTAGAATTAATAGGATTGTTTTGTTTGCTCTGATATTTGTCTTTCTCGCTTTTTTAATTTAAAAAAAATGAAAAAGGGAACTTGACAATTTGAATTATAGTGGGGCAATCTCAGAAAATTGACAAATTAGGAAATTCACTGGGGCCAAGATGAAGTTAGCCCACCTCACTAATAAAAGCACAGAACATCCCTTAGTAAATGTTAGCCTTGCTAACTTGAAGGTGATTGTTGTTCTTATTTAATTAAAACCAAGGAAGATAAAAGAAATAGAGTATTAAAATATCATGGAGGTGGGCTGTCTTCATCTATTTATTTTAAAACATTGCTTTATGCTGTCTGATCCTCTCATATTCTGCAGTATAATCTACAGTATTTCCTTTTTGAATATGTGATTAAATGTAAATGCTTTGATGAGTAATAGCTCCTCCTATATGTCTAGAACTTTTTTAAAAAAATTATTTAATAGCAGGAGTGATGAAAGTCTTTTCCATAATAATAATAATGACAAGGGCCTTATGATGAACTACAATTAGCTCAGTGATTCATCAGTTAGCAGTGAACATTTTGATGCATCCTGACATTTGGAGCACTTGGTTGTGATTAACAGTCTTTGAAATGTCACAGAATTTTATTTAATTGGTTAAGACTTTTTTTTACAAAGATAATCACGGCACAGATCACATTTATCACTGAAAGAGATAATTGCAGTTGTCACATGATACAGTAGACACTGACTGCTGAACCAAGCACTACTGAATTCTTACAATAATTGAATAAATCAAGGCAGCGAAGAATTTGGACACAGCTATAAATGCATCTTTCAAAATCATTAGCACTAACAAATGCTAGCTTTTGAACAAGCTAAGCAAAGAGGAAAACTGAAATACAGGTAATTGTATGAGACAATCCACTGAGCTTAATTACTATAACCTATGAAAGTGATACTCAGTAGACTACTAACATTTAAATAGCACATTTGTACAGGAAAGAGACTGTACTACCCTGTAATTCTCAGTGAAAGACTTCTAACACCTATTTGCCACATACTGTAGATAAAGTGAAAAGTAGTTAACTCCTTGTTAAAAATAGCACAATATACTGCAAAACTAATCTGTGATTGTAGAAAGTTTAAAAGCAGTGGATTGGATCCTCTGAGCACTGAACAGACCAAGTTCAAAGTATTTATTTATGTATTTATTTAATTCTATTTGTATCCCGTCCTCCTCGCAAGTGGGCTCGGGGCAGGTTCTATCATAAAATTTACAATATAATAAATCAACAGTTCAAATATATCTAAAAATATATCTTAAACGGCAGCCATTTAAAAAAGAACGATGCCTCAACAGATCTCAGCAAGAAACAGTTAGTTCCCAGATGCCATTCAGATCTGAGGTCACTGGAGGGGAGGCCAATTAGGAGATGGACACCCACTGCCTCAACTAAAAGCCTGGTGGAAGAGCTCTGTCTTGCAGGCCCTGCAGAACTGTAATAGGTCCTGCAGGTTCTCTCATCCCTCTCCACATCCCCTGCAGCTTCCTATGCTCCCTGAAAAGCTACCCTTGGGAACAGAGTGGGATGTTTCACAGAATACAGTTTAAGGGCAACTAGAAGAAACCATACCAGGTTGAGTGGCCTCTTTCAGCAATAGAGGGGAAATTTGCACAGCAGTGAGAGGGGGAAATTTCTGATGATGTCACCTTTCTCTTCCCACTCTGCTCTAAAGGCTCTCTCCATATAGAGGGCAACTTTTTGGTGCACAGGCCAAACGGGGCTACAGAGGAAAAGCAAAGTGATCCATCCATTTATGGTTAAGAGGATCCAACATGCTGTTTATTGCAGCATGCTACAAATGGAGGCAAAACACAAAAACTAATCAGACAAAAAACATTAACTTACATCACTGAGCATGTTGAAAGCTTCAATTAAAGCTATATCCAGCATTCCAATTCCTTTTGCAAAAAGTTTGTCAAGGTGCTCCCTAAAGTGCTGGAGGGAGAAAAAAAAATGAAATTTCAAAGGTAAAATGTCTTTTTTGTGAAGATTTCCAAATTATACTTATGTTTGCAATCATCACAGACAACTTACTTACATTGCAGCATTAGATGTCTTTTACAAATTCTGAGAAAACCATGTCAAATTACATAATTTTAACCATTCATACTAATGGGTTGGAGCCCACAGTTCAGCTTTCCCATTCCCTAGCATTATTTTCCAGTTGTGGGAAAGTTTATTCCTGTAGTTGTGAGACTTGCACAGAGCAATAGCCATGCAGGTCAGGAGACTGCACAAGGGAGGGGAAGGTGACATTGCTCCCCTTTTCCTCTTCCATAAGTGGATTTTGCCTCTTTCTGCCTCCCCAATGCAGCCTTCTAACTCCTGTGGTTATTACTCCGCACAGATCTTATGACCCAAGGAGTATATTTTTTACAGTCAGAAAGGCCTACTGGAGGGAATATTCACAGTCATTCCATGATCCTTGTGCTGGACCCAACCAATATACTTGTAATAGTTTGCGATCAAAAAAGAGTTTCCCCCCATTTACAAGGCAAAAGAACAACAGAAGAATACAGAGCAATGATAAACTGTCAAGTGAACCAGGCCAGAAAACAAGCATCCCATAACTGATTCATCATAGCTTGACTAAGAGAGTGAAATATTTAAAATAGTGAAATACAAAATGTATCAAATGAAAAATCAGAATAGGTTATCTGGAGGAAAAAATGGGTTCTTAGTAAAATATCAGACAAGAAAATACAGTGGTTAATTACGTGTCAGATGAAGAAACTGGCAGTTTTATTTTCAGTCCATCTCAATAATACACACATGAACACACAATGCTGACTTATAGTGAATCAGACCACTGGTCCATCAAGGTTAGTAATGTCTACTCAGACTGGCAGCAGCTGTTCAGGATTTTCAGTCAAAGTTTCACACATCACTTACTACCTGATTCTTTTAACTAGGGATGCCAGAGATCGAATCTGAGGCTGAGGACAGACTGGCAATGTAAAGCAGGACAGCCCCGCATTGGAAGTGGAAGAAGGGAGCACATTCAGACATGCGCATCTGTCCATCGGCTCCGTTTCGCACTTACCCGTCTCCCACTCACTTTCCATTCGCTTTAACTGGACACCGGGAGAAACCGGTGTCCAGGGGCCGTCTTGCGCTTGCCTCCCACTTCCAGGCAGTGTGAACCAGAAGAAGGCGGGAGGCAAGCGGAGGCAGCAGTGTGAACGCGGCCTTTTGCCAGTTTGCGCATGTGCGCACATGCGCAAACTGGCAAAATGGCCCTATCACGAGCTGCGGAGGCCGGCCCACATGGGGCCACTCCGCAGCAGTCTGAACACTCCGTATCGGCACCATTGCGCAATACACCGGCCGGTGTGAACGGCCAGCCCCGGGGAGTTTTCCCCCGCAGCAGTTTCCTCCACATTCATCTCACTCCAGATTGCCAGTCTGTCCTCAGCCTGAGAGTTTCTGCCTGCCAAGCAGATGCTCTACCACTGAGCCGCAGCCCCTCCCCAGGATAATTCCTAACACTGAATTTGTGTTTTTCACTGCTACTGCACTGAGTTGAAGCATTCATTGAGCTATCCTCTCTAAAGCTGCGACCACACTGGCAGCTTGGTGTGATATGGTGCCATTTCTAATTGAACTGGGTGAAAGTATTGCGAGGCTTATCAGCCACACAGCACACCCTGCTGCAGGCTATCTACAGAGACATCCCATAATAAAGCATCCACATTATTGTAGCACATCCGCCATGGAGCACAACCCCCAAAATTCCCAAAAATCATGTGTGCCCATAGTGGCAGAATGGATCTGCAGGTTCAGACTGCCAAATCTGTTCTGCGCACGCTCCCTTGTGTTCACACATCCGGCCATGCACGACGAATGCACAGGAAAACAAAAACACCACTTCAGAGGTGGTGGCTTTTTAACCTGGCTCCAAGTCATCCTCTGACGGCGTGAGTATGCACGGGGAATGCCTCACAGATGTGGCTGTGTGAACAGGCCCATTTAATCTGTTTGTGAAATGAGCCTATATCAGGCCAAACTGCCAGTCTGAACACAACCTAACTTTGGATCTGATTCTTGGTTAGTCACTTTGATAAGGAAATGATACTCACCCCCACAGGCACTGGGTAAAATTTAGAGTGGCATGTATGTGTTCTGATTTGCACTCTGCCAAAATACAGGTGCCGCCTTAAAGCAAAGGCAGAATAAAGGCTTAAGAACAAATTTCCTATATTAGCTTTCACAGAATGCCTGGCTGGAAGAATTGCCTTCTATATGATCTCTTTTTGAGTCAGTGCAGTAAGTAAGATTGTCAGTGGAGACACACTGACCATAATAGATCAATTTATAATTTCCCACCAGGCCAGGTAGAACAGATGTGGTCTGATAGATTTACTTAAGATAGGGAAGAATTCCTTTGGCAAGAGAAATTCCAGGACAGCATCTTCAGTGATTGAGGGCAGATTAGAAAGATGCAGGGATCATATGATTTTGGCGCTGAAGGATCTGTACTGTCTGCCCATTTGTTTCTGGGCACAATTAATCATATTGGCTTTTACCTTTAAAGTTGTAGATGGGTACTTCAGTGATCACCTCTCTGCATACTGGCAAGCCCACGAGGAATACCTTCCTTCCAAGACCTGCTCTCTGTGACCCTGCCTAAAACAGTAAGGTGGGTAGCAATGTTCTAACTGGAAGCACTTTTCCTTTGGAATCTCCTCCTTCTTGAGGTCACCTGTAGGTCTGCCAGTACACTTCTCTTTGCCCAGGTTTTAAATGGAAGTTTTAGCAAATCATTCTTTATCTGATTGCTTTATGATTTGCATTGTACTAGAGTGCTCTCAAAACAACTTTTTATTATTACAGCTGTGTTTTGTCTACTGTTTTATAACCTTTAAAATGGAGAACATTAACAATTGCTAGATTTTATTTATGGTTTTTATTATTTTATGGTTTGCATTGTCTGTTCTTAATACTGTTGCTGTGAGCAACATTTCTGGAGAGGCTGCCCATACATTTCCTAAATAAACAAATAGAATGAAGTGGCATCTTAGATTTAATTGTTATAGAGTGTAATATCTGTCTCTTAATACAGTCCTAATAGCTGAACAACTTTAGTTCTTCCAGTCCATTACAAATCTGGGAATGGATTAGCATTATTAATCCGGGACATTCTGAAACACCAGCCTGCACAAAAGTTCTGGAATTTGTCAGGAAATAAAGTCAGGAAATAAATAATGTTGTGGAAAGATGATATTTGTGTCATACACATTTTGCTTCTCATAACTGGAAATTGCCAAGTATGCAACAATTTATTAAAAAAACAAATAAACAAAAGGAAAAATTAAAGAGAAAATAGAAAAAAGAGAAAAACTTAGCCATTATAGTTTACAAAGAAAAGAAAGACTGATACACTCTTAAACACAGGGCCATGAACAGAATTGCCACCCAAGGAAATTATACATAATCTTGTCTTGAACAAATTACGGTATATGCCAAAATTTTCTTTAAGGAACATTCTTTGCTCTTTACTAAAAGAAAGGATTCACACAATTTTGTGGGTGACAAATATTATGAAACTTTCACAAGTAAAAAGGGGGGGACCCACTCAATACCAGGCTTAGGCTATTTAGAAACATATGTTGCTTCCTCCAAACAAGGCTGGTTTTCCATAGCAATTAGTGTAGCTTAAAGTTCATGGTGACCCAGTAAATATGATTTACATAGCTCAATATTTTAAACATCTTACTGCATAATCTTGTTGCTCTAAATAAGCTGTTAAAGAATAAGGTAATTCTGCAGGCTAGATAGTAGAATGTGTTTCACCAGGTTTTTCCTTTAACATTTAAACTAGCAGTAGAAAATATTTATATTCAAGCAATTTTATTCTGAATTTTTATGACATTTTCTCTTTGGGGTTAGGAAAGCATAACAGGAATTCAAAACTTAGGAGATGGAAAGAAAGAGCTTCACATTTACAGGAAGAATCCATAAGAGTTACTGCTGGTGCTGGTGCATACAGAACAGGGGACCTCTGAACTTCCATTACAAGATTGGGATTGCAAACCCTTCATGAAACCACTTCCTGCCTGCAATGAATTCCCATTCTCCATCTTACTCATGGCAACTCCAGTCTTTGTGCTGGGATAGGAGCTCAAAGGACTGGGAAATCCTTCCCCCACAGATACAAAATCTCAAACAAATGCAAAAATACAAGTTTTTATTAATATTATACAAAATTTCATAAAGTTTATTATTTTAATTTTTAAATCCATAATGAATGTTGCTTCTATTCTGGATAAAATACAGCCCTACCTGACCAGTGATATATGTAACAATTATCAACTGGTTATTTCTAGGGAAAAATATGATGATGAAATTAATTTGATGAAAAAAATGAGAGATGATCAAAGAAACAGCAATAAAGGTGATGACAATTCACCCTTCCCCCACTTCGTAAGACTTTTTTTTCCTGTGAGGCGATAGTAAAGAAAAATAAGAACAGACCTACAGATTATTTTAAACTTGAAGTCACTATCCAAGGAGATAAGACCTCAAAATAAATGAGCATTTTGCAGTGAAATCCCCATAGCAGTGTATATGTATCTCAAAGACATTGAAGACTTTCAAATAAGAAAATCACAAAATGATACTGATAGTGTATTCATTATTTCTGGTAAAAAAAAATTACCCACATTTAATAGTAAGTTAGACATCCTCAGATAGGGAATTTAGTTCATAAACTCTCTCTTCATCTCTATGAAAACATATATGAAAAATATAAAGTTTTTAAATTAAGGTTGCCAGGTCCCTTGGAGGATATTCTGGAGGTGGGCAGGAACACCCCCAAGCCACAGCCACCTATGGCCATCTATCTCCCTTCCTTCTTGCAGAGATTTAAAGGGCTTCAGCTGATTGGCAGGGAGCATGTGACCCATCAATCAACTGGAGAGCCCTTTAAATCTTTCAGCAGGGAGGGAGAGGGGCTGTCACCAGCCACAGCTCCTCTTGCAAACAGACCCTTTAAAGGGTCTTTTTGTGAGCAGGGTGGGGGCCACAGCACACGGGGCTGATTTCCCAGTAGTGATTCACCACTTGGGATTCAGGCCCATGCCACTGCCCCGCTTGTTTGCATTATTTGCATTATCCCATCAGTAAACTCCATTTGTTTTAACTCTATCTGGATTCTTAATATTCCTTCAAAGCTTACAGAGGCATCTCACTATTTTATCAATGTATCTCATACTACTGTTTCAAAAGTCAATGAGGCAGACTGGGGGCATTCCTTAAACCAGGTATAGAACCTGAACCTGTAGCTCCTTTAGCATAAAAATTAGAGATGACAGAAGGAGGGTAATAAGGATTCAGCACTGTCTTAATTATTTTACATGCATTATGTACTTGCAATTCTGAGCCACCTATTTTGACATGCAATAACATGTTTAGTTTTCTCTTACAATTAGCATTACACGTAATACTTGTCTGTATATGATGATGCCTTGTATATATAAAGCATAACAGTAATGTTATGCAAATTAAAGAAAATCAAGACAATTATATCTTGATGTCTGGATATAAAAATGGCAGGTTAATAATAGCAAGGTACAGGCAACAATTAATATATTGGACCAGGGTATTAAGGAATACAAAATAAGAAAAAGAGCAATTTTAGACTAGGGTAACTCTGCATCAGACTGCACTGGCAATCTCTTTCCTTGAGATCAATTTATGGTAGTCTATGAGCTTAACAAACTTTCAAGTTTCACAGAACCCTTCGTCAACGGGAATGGGTAGGAAGCCAAACATCTTTGTCTGGGGTTATATAAGCAAATGAAATATTTTTATTTCAGATAGTGGCTTATTGCAAGTGTTTTTCCTCATTAACAGAAAATGCTTTAATCAGCACTATGGTACAGATGGCTGCAACGATGGACATAATACAGGAAAGGTGAAGTCAGATTGCTTCATGTTGAAAATGCCTGGCTTCCTGCTGACACAGCTCATTTGAAATTCTTCATATCAGTTACTGAACACCTTGGAAGAGAGGCATTATTTTCACCCATTACCCACCCACTAGCCCTAAAGCACTGTTCTCACCACAAAAGCATACTAACAGTGATATTCTACAAGATCAAATCATAGTAGTGTCCATACTCTGACATGCTATAGGCAGGGTGCCAAGTTTTTTTTGTGTGTGTGTGTGTATAGTGTGTACAGTTTCTTTTTAACAAAACACCTAGTGACCAGTCTGAAGTGAGGGAGAAACAGAGAAAGTTCACATCTTCACCAGTGTGTTCTAGTCTCTGCCATCCTTTGTCTTTTGATATAGTATAAAAATTACGAGAATGGTTACAAAGAGTACTCAAACTGGTTGGCCCTATTAAATTATTGTTACACTTGCTCTTCAGCATTCCATATCTTAAAATTTTGTTTTAATTATAATCAATAAATTAGGACACTGCCTGCTGATGACTGCTCTGTTAACACATAGTAAATCAGGTGATTTCAGATGTAATTACATAACCTTCAGAGTAACTGTCATTTTTTTATGTCAGGATTTCTTAAGGTCATGAATGAAACTAATGTGAGAATGGCATTGAATTGTATTTGTTTTCATGCCAAGGAACAGAAATTTCCCTTAAAGAAAGACATTGTCACCAACTATCCCCAATAAAACAGGTATAACAACTGGTCAGAAATAATTCCCACTGTTTTAAAGGTCAGGCAAGGGAGCTTTGCTGTTATATCAGGCACCCTCTTCCCTGCTTTATGTTCACCAAAGCAGGCTGGCCCAAAGCTCCCTGATTCAGATGCTGTGATGTTAGCCAGGGGCAGGGCCGTTTTTTTTAAAGAGGTGCCAAAACTCTCAAGAGGAAAATGCAATTTTCAGTCTGTATACTGAAAACTCGTGAACTTTTAAACATTTTTTTTAATTGTTGAAGAGGTTCCGGAACTCTGTTCTGGCATATTCTCCCAGAAAAAAAGACCTGGCCAGGATTGCCTAAATTTGAGGAGCCAGGGCAGAAAACCAGTTGGATGTTGACACATTAAACACAAAGAGGTCAGTACATGCAAATAAATCCTCAATTTTGCTTTGCTTGGAGGGGGGGAACGTTAGATCTGACCACGCTCTAGAGCGTTTATGCGCCCCTGTCCCTCCTCTCCTACATGCACACACACACACAAACAAAAAGGGAACAGACAGACAAACCAGGCACCCAAAAGCTCACCACGGGCAGCTGCAATGGAAAAACCCCTGTGTTGTGACAATAGCTTTTCTAGGTGCCCTCCCTCCAAAGAAAAAGGTGGTTTGGAAGCCAGGTAGGACAGAGACTAGGGAGGCTTTTGGAGAGCTCAGTGATAGGGTGAATTACTGTTGCTCAAAGAGATTCTGCTAGATGAACTGTCTAGCCAGCTATGCCAGATTGTTGCCCTTGCTCCAATCCTTCCAACGCTTCTCCGATAGGTTGTAGTAAAACCTCTAGGGAGTAGATCAGGGCAGATTCTTAGCATACTCTTCTAAGCAGCAAAATACTGTTTTGGGGGGTTGTTGGTTGTTAATACAATGTCACAGGGCACAACATTCAGTTCCCAGAATCCAGGGTCCTACTGCTGGCTGGAAGAGATGTTAAAGTCAACTGAAACTGGAAGAAAAGCAAAGAGGTCCAAGAAGCTTAACAGGACCTTGAGGCTATTAACTGGCTGAGCTTATCCATACTTGTCCAGGCTTGCAATATAGATGATATAAACAGCTTTAAAAGGGGCAACAGACCCAAGCCCCATTCAGAGGCTCAAAATACCACCAACTCAGTCCAGAGGACACACTCCAGTAGATTCCAGACAGCAACCTTGAAGGCACTTTCTGAAGATGGAATTAAGTGCAAAATAAAGGGCTGCAGGCAACAGCGAGGTTGGGTGCTCAGTCCGGTAAAGGTTCAGTACTTAAACAATACTGCTACAGCAACATCAACTCCCAGGTACAGAGGGTAGAAAGAAACAACCTCAAGCAGCTCTTAAGCAGGCTATATCTGCCAAAATGTGTCTGTGGGAGGGAGAAAAACTGCTTTACAGGGACGATGAGAAGGAGCATAGCTTCAGAGTGACTGCTCCAGTCACCAACTTGTTCTCTCCCCAGTATGCCTTAGTATTAATAAAACAGGTATAAGGTACTTTCCAACTCCCTTTATATTAAATAAGGGTAATTGAAGGAAGAACCTCAGCTCATGAAAATGTTGTCCATTTCTGTCATTCTAATTCATATAAGTCACCTACAACCAAAGAATTGGATGGTGACTTCAGAGAAATTTGATACAACCTCCATGGCTTTTTGGCCCTTAAGATTACTAGATTACAATACTGCAGTCACATGACAGAAAAAGTTCCCCGTAAGTAGCTACTCTAGGTTCTGTACCTAGCACTCTATGGCTCCTGCCAGACAAAGTCCTCCAAACTTTCCTTTCTGAGTTTACTGACACTTGTGTAGCTCATTTTGTCTCTAAACTCCAAATATATTTTTGTTTCTGAAGTATTTTCTTCATGTTTTCTTCATTTCTCCACCATCCATTATCTCCTAAATTCTCTGCTTTGCAGAGCACTTTGCCTCACTTTTTTTTACTCAGCATCTCCATTTGCCAACATCTGATAACTCGTCTGCCCTTCCTTGCAGTATATTCCTGTCTTCCCCTCCCCCCCACTTCATCTATATTTTTATATATAAGGAAAATGTAAATTGCTACACTGTTACTTTAAATCTGCAGTTGCATTAAATCAGTCATCTAATTCCTAAGAGGTAGGCAAATTGTAATATGGAGTTTCTCAAACATGAAAACCTCTTGGCCCCAAAAAACCTGGTATGAAAGTCGACAATTGCACATGTTTGTAATTTGGCAGAGAAAGTACAGACAATGATAAAATACTGTCTGAACTATTTCCCACTTTGCAAAGGAGAGAGAGAGGGTATGTGCACACATTTTACAAATTGGTACATTGCAAAGCAAGACTGGGTTTATCACAGACTATAAACCAGACATGTACTATACAAATACTTAAAAAAAAAAAAGATAATTGAATGTATAAATTATTTTGCCCTTGCCGAGGAGCATACATCTATTTTGAATATTTATCTAGAGAATAATTGTAGCATGTAATAACATTGCCCCCTTCCAGGATTATGAATGCTGTTCCTGACCTTCACACATTGATTTAATGGCCTATGTTGAACCTGAGGTTTCTGATTGTATTAAGAGAGCACCATATATGTACAGTTGCACATGTATAGGCTCTGTGGAAACACTCAAATTGACATGTGGAGGTTTGAAACATGGTCACAAAGCCTCCAATCTTAAGAACACTTTTCTGGGACTAAGCCCATTGGGTAGAATGGGATTTCCCATTGCATAGACATGATTGTGATTGCTGTCACAGTCCTACTCCCACTCCACTCCCCCATATATACTGCATTATATATATTATCAATATATTTAATTCTCAGTCTAGCCTCATCTGTAGATACTTAAATCCAGAGACTGGGGCCATGGACAGACAAGACTGATCTTTCTACAAACCTGAAAAAAGCCCCAGTGCACAGAAAATATCAAAAACCCTTTTAAAAAACACCAGGGGAGTTAACATCCCCAAATGATAAAAGGAGGTGCTAGGCAAGTACAACAGTATTGCCAGCCTTGGTTTATGTCAGGAAAAACAAGAAGGTGGGGAGATGCCCTTTCATGGGCTGTTTTGGCCTTTGAAGAACTCATTGAAGCCATACCTGACAGCAACCAGCAGGTGACTTATTACCACATGATTTGCATGACTCATACAGACCTAGCTGTTTCGGAGAAGGACCTGGGAGACCCAGGGTAGAAACACAACTCTGCTGTGGTAATTCACTCAGTGACTTTGGATCAGTTAAACATACTCAGCCTAACTTACCACATGGATTGTTGTGAGGATAAAATGAAGGAATGGAGAATGGTGTAAGCAGCTTTGGATTTTCATTGTGAAGAAAGACAGGATACAAATGAAATAATAAATATAGCTGAAGATGGGAGACAGATAAAAGGTAGGTTGGTGAGTGGGTGGGAAGGAAGGAGAGAAGAAAGCAGGGAAAGGTGAGAATATGGGAGTTGCCAGGAGGAGGAAAAGAGAAAATAGTGTGGGGAGGGGGATACAGGGGGAAATGAGGTTACCTATGCAAGCCTTTGCAGGTTCCCCACCATGCAACTATGCCCTGTCTGGTGAAGAACTAGGCCTGTCTCAGCAGCCGGCACCACACAACCAGTTTTCTAGAGTAAAGTGAAGGGAAGACTGAAGATGGGAGGGCAGATAAAGGTACGTTGGGTGGTGAGTGGGGAGGGGAGAAGAAAGCAGGAAAAGGGGAGATGCTATGGGTTTTCAGGGAACAGAAACATGAAATAGTGGTAGAGGGGAAATTAGATGCTCCCTACAAGTCTGTGCAAATTCCCCACTTGTCAGTGTATCTAATTCTCAATGTGGCCCCATCTGTGGATAGGTAAATCCAGAGACTGGAGTCATGAACAGACAAGACAGATTTTCCTACAAACTTGAAAATGCCCCAGAAAAATCTGAAATCTAAAAAGGAAAGTTATCCCCCCCTCCAAAAAACAATAGAAGCAGCCCTGTCTCTTTAAGAAATGGGTGCTCTCTGAGATCTCAGTGGCTGAACAACCAAAACAATATTGCCAGCCTTCCAAGCCTTGGTTTCCATCAGTAAAATGCAGGGGTCAGGATCCAGAGGGAGGATTCATTGGGGCAAGACCCAGCAGCAACCACCAAGCAACTTGCTACCATTCAATTAGCATGCCTCACATACTTGAAGTACTGGCTACCAGTTAATGTGACACAGTTTGCCTGGACCCAGTGGCAGTCGTCAATACATAACAAGTGGTCAACACACAACTCACTTGAGTGACTTGCTACCACACAACTTTTGCAACTTGGCCAGGCTTTTCTCAGGGAGAGGTTGCCAGAGATGAGGGGATGAGGGAAAGCTGAGAGCCAATGTGGTATAATGGTTAAGTGTCAGGCTAGGATATGGGGGGCCCTGGTTCAAATCCCCACTATGCTAAGGAAGCATGCTGGATGACCTTGGGCCTGTTGCTCTCTCTTAGTCTAATCTCTATCTGTGGAATATTTATTGTTTATATGTAATGGAACAGTCTACTCCCCCCCCCCATATCTGTGTGAATTAGTTTGGTCCTATTGGATGGAGCTCTTGTTTCAGTTTCCAGTTTTGTATGTCAGCTGTAGTTGTTGCTTGTGAGAGTTGTCCCGTTGCAAATAAATGGTTGATGTTTTGAGCCAGTTTTTCTGCCGAATGGACCTGAGAGCAGGTGCCTGGGGGGGAACTCTAACCTAGGAACCCACAGCCAAAGGGGGACATTTCAATATCACAAGGCTGTTGTGATGATAGTGGAGGAAAGGAAAATACTCCTTTGGGTCCCCATTGGAGAGAAAAGTGGGGTATAAAAGTACATAAAATTAAAAAAGCTGAAGACTGTGGGGGCAGATAAAAGAAAGGTTGATTAGTGAGTGGGAAGGAAAGAAGGAAGCAGAGAAAGGGGAAAGGATATAGGCTGCCATGATGAGAAAAAGAGTGTGGGGAAAGGGATACAGAGGAAATGAAGTGACCCCTAAAATTCTTGTCAGTTCTCATCTCTTATGTATAAAATTCTGAGCAGAGCCATAGAGTATGGATGAAAACATTCACACAATGGAGACAGGGACAGGAAGGGGGGATTTCTCTACAAACGTGAGGAAAACCCTAGGTTTGCTGAAAAATCTGAAATCTTTTAAAAAATCCAAAGTAGAAACCTATGTAGCTTTAAGAAATGAATGCCCACTGAAACTATGTTCTGAAATTTTGGTTCCTACTTCAGGGAGTCAATAGGCAATCACAGCCATGTTGCTGAGTCTTCCAAGTCTTAGTTTCTGTAAATCAAAAAGAGGTGTGAGGGTGAACTGGGAAGCCAAAATAACCTTGGAAAGTAACCTGCTGTTTCCCTGTCACATCCCCTGATGGAGGAAGAACTCACTGAGTCTGCCTGATGTTGATCACTGGGCAGCTCACTACAGCACAACTTGCATGACTAAGTCAGGTCCAGTGGTGGCCACCATGCAACTCACCATCAATTTGCTGCTATGTGACTCAGTCAGGTTTGGTGGTAGTTGCCAGGCAACTTACTATGATGCAGTCTGTGCAACACAGTCAGGCCCAACAACTTCCACCACATAACTTGTACAAATCACCCAAAGTACTTGCTGCCTTGCAACTTGGCTTGATTTTTCCCAGGGAAAAGCCTCCAGGGAAAGGGAAGGAGGGAAACCTGAAGGCTAAATGTAGGTGGAGGATAGACTGGCAGAATGAAGCACATGGGAAGCGGGGCAAAAAAACCCGGGCCAAGTTGTCGCGGGGCTTTCTGGTCACACTGCATAGACTGATGCGGGACTATACCAGGGAGGAGGTGGAATGGAGCGTTTGCTCTGTGGGATGGCCCCTGGCAGTGGTGCCACAATTGCCCGAAGCTTTGGTCCATTTCACTGACCTGTGCATAGGTGCATGGGTGCATAGGCACAGCAGCAATTGGGGCAGGATCCCATGGCTGGGAGCTTTAGCTCAAGCACACAGCCCTCATGGGTGGTTATGCGCATCCCTGCTGGATCAGCACATTCACATTACTGGTGCTGCTTGATTGCGGCTTATTTGCATCCACACTTCCAGGAAGTTGGATCAATGCACACCCAGACGGCTTGACACCGGTTTCACCAGGTACCTTTTTAAAGCGGAATGAAAACACTTCAGGATGGGGTGAGCACGGCACGGCAATGCCAGACAGCTGTGGCTGTGTGAATCGGCCCTCTTAATCCTGTTGTGTTCTAATGGCAACCGCCATGTGGTCAGGCCATGCAGTTCAGGGCAAGCACATGGCCAGGTGCAGTCAGAGCTTCGCTCTAGAACACAATAGACTGGCTGGATTGTAATTTAGACCTATCGGTCAGCCAGGATGCAAATAGGGGCTAATGACCTGGGGAGACTTAATTATATTAATTGTAATCCTATCAGAGTGTGTGGGTGAGTCCGGGGGTGTGGTTTAGGTGCGCATATAAGCAGACCCCCGAGCCCAGCTCAGATATATGTTCCTGAACCTCCTAATAAACCATGAGCTGATTTCACTTGAAGACGTCTCTGGACTGAGTACTTTATAATCCGCTTACGAAACATGCCTATATCAGGCCAAACTGAACTCAGCCGTAGATTAGTTGGTGGGTAGGAAGGACAGAAGGAAGAAGGAAAAGGGGAGAGGATATGGGGTCTGCAGGAGGCAAGAGTAAATAGTGCAAGGAAGGGGATACGAAGAAAAATGAGATTCCCCCACATCTTGTATATATGGGATGCAAATCCACATTCCTAAATTCTGGGAAACAATGTTTACATCTATCAGTGCACATTATAATTTAGAGGTAGTAATGCCAAGATTTCTCTAATTTTTCACATAAAATCATCCTTATAAATATATCCCATGCATAACAGAACACAGGTTTTGTATATGATCCACCCTCCAATGCACGCAGAATGTGGCATGAGACATATACACATAGGACACCAACCTAATACAATAATGTCTGTACCTTTTTTGCAATGTACCAATCAATTCTGAATAGGAATAAGATGCCGGCATAAAAACAATGAAATAGAACTTGGCTCCATATGACGTTATTGTGGTATTTAATCTCAATTGGAAACATGTTGATATCACATAAGTTGCATCCATTTCATAACCATATATATTCTACAACAGTGTTCAAAACTATAACAGAAACCATACATTATGGGACTAGGTGGCCTGGGTTTTTTTCTAAGTGTGTTCTAGTACTTGCTGTTCATATAAACATATCAAATACTTCAACAATTTCCTGTCATATCTGACACTAAACTTGCCACTTATAAATTTTGTTAAAACACTTTATTCAACTCAGATGTTTCTCAAATGCTCTCTTTCTTAATCAGCTTATAAACTGACAAATGGGTGTTACTCTCATTCAAATCGTGCCCAGTTTAGCTAATTACTGGAATGTATTTTTATTCCAAGATGCCTGTAATTATGATGGGTGGGTGGGATGCACATGGATTGAAAACCTGTATATAGCCTGCATCCCAGAGGGGTAGGAAGTTGTATATGTTAGGTACACAGAGAAACACTGCATGTCACTCAGTGGGTCTATATATGTGAAGGTTCAGTGAGTGGATGTTTCCCCAATGCAATTACAATTTTCCTCCAGCCAGAAGAAGTCAACCCAAATGTCATGTAGCTCGTTTAGAAAATGTGGCTATGGCTCTCTTCTGAACCTAGCAAGGCTAATGCCACATTGAACGACCTGCATTCAATTCTCCTAGCTCTTTCCTACTTCCAGGGAAGAGTGGGATGCTTTACCTTTGTGGAAAGGCTGTGGCTCAGTGTTAAAGTACATACACTGAGCACAGAAGGTCCTAAATTCAATACCTGAGAATCCATCTCAGGTTAAATTATTTACAATATTTCCCTGCTTAGACAGCATCGGCGAGTATGAATAAACAAACTCTGTGCTGGATAGACTGACTCTTAGTCTGTTAAAAAGGTTATTTATGTTCTTGTGTAATGTACCGATGAACCCATCTGTTAAGGGAACGAGAGGTTAGACCCCATGGGTTCACAGGGTTAGTGCACACAAGAACCAGACTGCTGTTTATTGAGTAATATTTGAGGGGGTTGGTGAGGAAGGTGCCTTAACCATGTTCAGTCACTATACTTAACCATATGTATGGGGAGAAGGTACTATACACTAACTATCCTCCCAATATATGCAACCACCATTTTGTCTGAAAGAGACAATACTTGCAATTTCAGCTTCAGCAAATGCAACCCAAAACCCTTAAGAAATCATGGTTCTGGTATGCATTTATCAAGGCTGAAAATACTTGTGTTGCCCCTTTCAGACAAAATGGTGATCACACATATTGGGAGGATCATTCTCCCTGTACAAGTGATAAAGCATCTTCTCCTCATATACATGACAAAGTGACTGAAAATGGCTTTTGTTTACCTTTGATCACAGTCAATGACTTTCCTCAAATTACAAGACTTTTTGGGACCAACTTTCTTCAGGGACTACAAGGTAACAGGCTACCTTTTCCCAGGAACTCATGTGGACATCTGGAGAACCCAAGCAGGACTGAGTGTGATGGTTTGAGTGTGTGTATAGACGTGTGTCCTTCCATTCTTCTCACATGTCATTTAATATTCTATTATAAACATTGCATGCATGGTAAACTAAACATCATGTGGTTTTCTCTTTCATTTCTTACCTAAAAGATACCCATATTTATGACATATTTTTCACTACAAGATGATATTTATGCAGTTATTCTCCATCCTACTCAACATTTTAATTATTGTGGTACCAAATGCTAATTAATAAGTACATAATGGACTAAAGTGGCATTAAGCAAGCTGTCAATTTGCCATTGCTTAATGCCATTTGGCAAAAGCATCACATTCAGTCTGTCAAAAATAATTCAGATCAACAAGCAAATGGCAGAACTAGGAATACAGTCTACTATTTTCCAGCAATATTAAAATAAAAGTACTCCAACTCTAAACTTCAATGTCATATGGACTGCAATGTGGAGCCAGTGGCAAATGTAATGTGCCACATCCTAAACTCTTAATTGCTGATGCAAGCAGGGCTTTTTTCCTGGGGGAGAGCGCCAAAACAGAGTTTTGGAACCTCTTCGACAAAATTCTTTTTAAAATGTTTATAAATTCAGTATACAGACTGAAAACTTCATTTCCCTCTTGAGAGTTCCGGCACCTCCCCCCCCCCCCAAAAAAAATAAGAGCCCTGTATGCAAGCAAGTTTTAGGATGAATTGAGTTACATTACATAAAAGATATTCCTACATAAAAGGCTGTACTAATTGGCTTGTACCCTCCAATTCCCTTCTGCTCAGTGACAAGGCTAGTTCTGGAGAAAGGACTGTTTTCTTTCAAAGCAAGGTTCTTGACAGAAGGGAGTCACAGAATCCAATACAGAGCAGGTATTAGGGTTATATCCTAAGTCTCAGTCCACCTAGCACTGGTCATGCTTTTGTCTACTTCAACTTTGGTCTCCTTCAATATTAGTCACAGCTAACTTAAATTGCTTTCAGAGCAGCTTCCATGCTATCTAAATCATGCATAATGTTTTAATATTCTTATTTCTTCCTGCTCTCTGCCTTCTTGAAGATGTGTGTCTGTTTAAAATTATTATTCTCTGGGATCACCTGAAGTGATGTAAAAAGCAGGGGAATAAAACCGTGACAGATAAATAGATGAACATCAGTGGCTATCAATATCACAGTAAGTCTATCCATTTTTACTGAATAACATATCAAGGCATATAGTTGATACATACTCTACAAGATGGGATATCAAAGGAAAAAAGAGACTGCAAAGATATCTTTTAAAATATCTCCCCCACTCTTTCTTTCTACCACAACAAAAAGATAAATAAAGGGGAATTGGGCTCAGAAGCCTCCTCTAAACTCAGTCCTTATTGCTGCTTTAAGGGTAAAGGGGAAGCATGTGTAACTGTAACCTACTAATACTCTTGGGGGCTGGCATCAAAGAGAAGGAGAGGAAAAAATAAAACATCTAGAATCATAGAAACAGCTTCTTTGAAGCCCCTTCAACTCCATTCCATTTTCCCCTCCCACCTCAAAGCCTTAAAGGACAGCATTCATTGCTGGTTTCCTATACCAGGATTTGAGTTTGAGAGTGGGGTGTTTTTTGGAGGGGGGAGAATGGTCATCCTGCCAGAGTTTTTTGTGGTGGCCCTCACTGGTACTGATTACTGGGGGCTCTCCCAAATCCTAATCCTTGTGCACTGATGCACCCCACTCAGGCAGATAAAAAGAGAGTGGACCCTCAGGAGCCATTAAACCACACTAGATCTGCAGAGGGAAAGGGGGACTTATGGAAACTGTCACAACCTTATATAAAAGTACTGCCCCCCTTTTTTTTCAACCAAAAAAAGCATTGCATTCTGCTATCTTTTCCTTATATAATAAAAGGATTTTCGAGTGGCAAGGTTCTGTGTGCACTAAAATCAGTTGGCTGCCTGAACTGCCATCAAAAGGGGTCCTTGCCCACTGGCTGCATTGTCTCACTGTGTTGCCTCAGTCCCTCCCACAGAGCCCACAGCCAGCGTCTTGCCCTCAGTCTGGAGGGAGCCAGTGAAGGGGATGGACTGGGTGCTGCATCCAATCTTCTCCCCCACCCACTGCCGGCCTGGACACTTCTGTAATGGACGGGAGCAAAGCTGCACACCACTTGAAGCAAAACCTCACTCCAGTCTTCAACGGACTACTTACAGGGGAAGCGAAGCCAAGCCGGGAGGCCCCTTTCATTTGCCAAACTTCCTACCTCTCCCTCCCCTACCACTGGAACAGAGTCTTGCAGCCATCCCCCCACTGACCAATGCTCGCAGAGAGCTCTTGCCCCCACCCCACCTGGCCTTCTGCTTCCCTTTCCCCGGACGCCCGCTTTGCAGAGCTTCACTTCCACAAGGGGGGGAACAGGAGCGGGATGCCAGCGAAGCTCCTCTGCTGCAGGCAACGTGAATCTCCTCCCAGACTGGCCCATCCTGCTTAGCGCTGCTTCTTAGGTCGGAGTGAGTGGGCTGAGGGTGTGCAGGGGGGAGAGTCACTTGCTCACAACTTGACCCAGCCCAGAAGTTGCAGCCCCCTGCATTCCTTCCCCTTGCCTGACAGGAAGCTCTGTCTCATGGAGCCCGCAGGAGGTCTTCATCCCGGTAACCTCTTCTGCCCCAGGCGGTGCTTCGGCCAGTCGCAGACCCCTTCAGGTGCTGTCTCCCCCCCTCCCCCCCCCCCCCCGATTCTCTTTCCCCATGAAGAAAGCTTAAAGTGCTTAGGAATCTTTCGCTTGGAGAAATGACAGCTGAAGGGTGATCGAGGTTTACAAGATCATGCATGGGATGGAGCAGGTAGGGAAAGAAGTACTTCTAATGTACACAGGAAGGAGGCTACAAGGGAGAAAGGGTGCAGTCACTTCAGGGTGCTGGAAACTTTCAGATGCCAGAGTCGCAGGCCACAGACACACGGGCAGGTCAGGGCAATGAATTTGTGCTAAACCTGTGAGCAGACAGAAAAGCCCATCAGGGATCTGAGAAAGGGGAAAGGTGCCGGGGGGGGGGGGGGAGTGGAATGACTGGCATGTGTGCCAAAGTTTTCACCAAGGAGGCAACTTGGCAATAAGCTAATACAGCAAGCAAACTAAAGGAAGGAATCCTTATATATTTATGATTCCCTTACATTTTGGCCATTTTCACCTCTCCCATTGGCTGTGCAGTGCACTCCATCAGCCATTGGCCCATCAGCCGCCACTCAAGGCACTCACCCATAGCCTCTTTCTAGAGCCTGTTGGATTTATTTCCACAACAGGCCTTATTCCTAGTTTTTCTATAATGGCATATTTCCCCCTTCCTTTTCATTTAGAAGTTTGAGCAGTCAGTACAAATTCTCTACAAATCCAAGAATTGATGGTAAGGAGTTTGGAGGACTGAAAGCTGCATATGTACTAAATCTCATGACCTTGCTCTTTTCACTTCTTACTATCCCAGAAACTTCTGCTGTGCTGGATTTCAGCCCCACAGTCTACAAAAAAACTAATAACAGAGTTCTTGCTATGTACAACTGTGATGGACAGGTTGGGTTCCACCTCTCTCTAAGAGCAACCGATGAGAGAAGATGGAATGTTGAGAAAAGGAGACTTGAAAAACATCAGTTGAAAAACGGCAGTAGTTGTAGAGAGCAGCTGACAACTTAAGTGCTGCGGTAGAAAGAGTTTTTCCTGACTGAAGGGAACTGTATAGAAGAGTTGCCTGGAACAGGCTGAAAATAGTAAATTTGTAACTAAAAGATCCCAGTTGTTGGTATAGGACTTTACTTCAAGAGTTCAGTGGAAGTGAAAGGTTGTTTCTTATACTTTACTTTCCTCAGTGTTTTGTTCACATCATAAATAAAAGCTTTCATGTTTTGGTCAACCCTCTGGGCTGTGTGTCTAAAGGAAAGAACCATGCACACACACTAATATCTTGGTCTACATACATATAGGATATGAATGAATGGTGAGATGGTCACAACTCTCTGTGGATTTTTTAAAAGACAAGAAAGGTGGCAAGTGTGACATCCTGACCTATGTATAATCCATAACCTGAATAAGAGAGGATGTAGTGGGTGGTAGACACTCTTTGTGAGTGGAGAAAGGGCATCACAACAACCAAACAACTAGCTCATTCACAGGGCCAGTCAACCTTTTCAGTTCCAGATTTGAACAGTTTTAAGTTGCTACTTCCTAACCATGAATTAAAGGGGAAGCTGCCCATTTAAAACACAACATCCTTGTGAACATGAGCACAACTAAAGCATGATAATGTATAACTAATACAGAAATTAAATGCCACAAAATGATCTGCTATAGGAAAACCTTCAAGGTATGTGTTAAGTACACTGTGTCAAGTAAAGAGACTTATGGGACAGGCTGCAAAACATTAGTTGCTGTAAGAAACAACATCAAGAAAAAAACCCTCTCCATCCATGATTGTCCATCTGCTAAATCCACCCAGCAATGAAAGACAACTCACAGACAAGGCAGAGTTGTTCCTGAAGGAACAGCACGTTATCTTGAGTCCAGTTTAAATTTTTACCTGCCACATGGGTGGCCGTTTCAAACAGAAATGTGTGGCACACTTCCATGTGGAAAGCCATTTGTGTGAAGTGGCTCCCCTCATGGTTTGGGAGACTTCAACCACACCACCACAAGTCTCCACAATGCTTTCAAAAGACCATCTAGGGAAACAAAATTAATGGCTTTGCTGGAGTGCAGAAAAGTAATGGATTCAACAGAGGACTTTGTTTCTGTAGCCAAGAAAAGAAGTTGTATCCCACTGTTTTTAACCCCTTTCTGGCATCATCTGTTGGATATGCTTGTTGTCCACCTAGAGCAAATCCTCTTATTGAAACATTGCTCATTTTAAGCAAACTTCAATTTATCCATTTTTTTCCTGTTGTACCTAAAGAAAAAGGGACTATGTGAGTTTGAACTCTTCTATAATCTCAACAACAGATGGCAGTTCCACCTCATCTTAATATGCATTCACCTAAATCCCAAAGCATTACTACTCTCATTAACTGCACTTACAAAGGAGGTTGGATGAAATGTTCTGCTGTTGCCAAGTGCACTGGACCACTTCATGGGTATCTTATTGCTTGCACCACCCCTTTCTTTGCCTATATTCTGACACTAAACACATTTTTCCCCTGGCAGCCTGGATATGTTCCTGGTATCATTGTTACAAATCATCCAAGTGAGGAGCTTATCTGGAAACAAGCAGCGAGAAAGACCAACAAAACAAAACGAAAGCCTAAAACAAGTGACTTTAAAAAATGGAAGCTTGGAGTGAAGCCAATTCAGTAACTGATAACAAAGGCTGAACCAAAAGTACTTAAATAGGTAATAATTCCATCTATTCATCTGCATAATTCCTTTCCTTGAAAGAATTTGGGGTGCTGCATGTAGTTCTCTCCTCCTCCAAGATTTATACTGGTGCTGTGCATTATTGATTTACATGGTTTGTTAATTTGCTGGTTTTAGGCAATATTTCCAATCTTCCATTTATATTGCTGCTGTTATTTAGATTGTGCTAAAGATTCTCATGTAGGCATTTATCTTTCCCACCTTTCTGCAGCTCTTTACACCACCCAAAACCTGTTCCAAAAGGTCTAGAGGCTCTTGGGTTCAGTGTATCACCATCTGCTAGAAGTGCCTTCCCTTCATGCAAGTGTATCTTTGGGCCCAGTCAATTGTATCTTTTGCATACTTTACTTTCATGTGTCAAATTCTGTACAAATGCAACCAAATACTAGAGAAGAAGAGAAGAGACTGGATTTATACCCCACCCTTCAATCAGCGTGGCTTACAATCTCCTTCTTTTCCTCTCTCCACAACAGACACCCTGTAAGGTAGGTGGGGCTGAGAGAGCTCTGGGAGAACTGCTCTTGAGAGAACAGATCTGAAAGAACTTGTGACTGACTCATGGTCACCCAGCAACTGCATGTGGGGGAGTGGGGAATCAAACCCAGTTCTCCAGATTTTAGAGTCAGTCACTCTTAACCACTTCACCAAACTGGCTCTACTAGTACTAAAAATGATAATAAAAGCTGTTGGGGCACATGATGAAGCTGGTGGTCTCTGGGTTCATCTGCATGGGGTAGACATTATGATGTGCAATTTGGAAACTATGGCATCAAGTATGGTAATCTGAGTCAGTAAAATCAACTGGCAAGAACTGCATGTCATACCCAGGAGCTGGGGGTCTTTTTGGTAAAGAGGTGAAAATGTGATTAGGGTTTCCTAAGGGGGGGCCTGGAGTTCTCTCAGAATTACTGTTGGTCCCCAAGACTACAGATCCCCTAGAGGACATGGCCACTTCAGAGGGTGGACTGTATATTTCAGAGTCTAGGAGAAATGCAAGTCCTAGAGAGTGGCTACAGAGAGTGGATGCTCAAGGGCTTCTGCTTCTCCTGTGACAACCCATACAGATTAGGAGAAACTGATTGATTATTGTTTGTAAAGATAGTATAGTCCAGTTGGAAATTGAGAGAGGGATGAGGCTGCTGTTTAGGGCTGCCAAGTCAGCCCGGGGGGGCAGGGGATCCCCCGCTATAGGGGTTCCCGATCTGCCGGCCGGCATTCGGCCAGCGGGGGGAACCCCGCCCCAGAAGTCGTCCGGTGAGGACGACTTCCCCCGTGTAATGACGTCACCCGGAGGTGACATCATCACGTTGGGGGCATTGCCAGGGCAATGCTCTGGCAATCGCCCCTTTTGGGGTGTTGCCCTGGCAATGCCCCCAATGTGATGACGTCACCTCCGGGTGACGTCATTACGTTGCTGTGGTGCGCGCGCAAAGCGCACGCGCCAGAAGAGCTCCTGGGGGGAGAACAACTCCCCCCGCTGGTAAGTCGCCGGCACTTGGCAGCCCTACTGCTGTTGGTTGGAATCTTCCTATGGACCTTCAGAGTGGATTTTTCTCCTTAATATTAGGAATAACCTGAAGAGGATTTTTTATTAAGTTGAGTAGAACATGACTGAGTAGAAGCCAGTTATACAGGCACAAATATTTCAGATCAAAGGGTTAGTATGACATACCAAACACATGCATACTGAAGTCTTCAAGTGATATAAAATGGAATAAAAAGATGGGCAAAGTGATATGATTTACAAAATTTAAAATTTGAATTTTGGAGGGAGAAAATAACCTCACAGAAAGGAGTTGGAAGAGTTGACCTTTCACCTGGGTGTGATGACATAGAACATGACATCATATCCCTCCTAAACACTTTCCCTAAACTCTGCCCTCTTCAGCCCCTTCCCCCCCCCACACAAAGTCCAGGAATTTCCTAAGCTGGAGGTGGCAACCTAACATGTGACTGAAGAGAAAAAGCCAGTGAAGCTGATATAATTACACTGTCATATCTTTTTAAGGATATATTAACATTTATGGCCTGACCTGGATAGCCCAGGCTAGCCTGATCTTGTCAGATTTTAGAAGCTAAGCAGGGTTGGCCTTTGATAGTATTTGGGTGGGTGACCACAAAGGAAGTCCAGGGTTGCAATACAGAGGCAGGCAATATCAAACTACCTCTGGACAACTCTTGCCTTGAAAGCCTCATGGGGGGTCACTATAAGTCAGCTGTGACTTGTTGGCGGGGAATTATGCAATGTTTCATTAAAATTATTTATTTCACTAATGGTGTAATTTTGGACTGAGTTTGAAAATGAGGGATCACTGGGTCCAAAATGTGGCATTTTATTGCATTAGCATTACAACTAGCATTACAACTCTCTCTCTAAGTAATTTCAATTGTATGTTCCTAACTATTCCACTGAGCACAGTTCAAAGCCTTCCTCTAGCCTAAGTAGATGTTTCCAACTTAAATGGCTTTCCTCCAATGGAAGCCCACTTTAGCTGGAAGAAGGATATATTCTACCAAGCTTTTAGTGCCTGTGGACTCCCAGGAAGATAAAGGGACAGAGTTGTTGATACACCACAGCTTTGTAAAGATGGAGAGATGTAGCCACCCACATTCCATAATTATACTCAGCCTTTTGACACGCTACCCAGTAATGTTGAGCTAGCTACATTCTAAACTATTGCCAATTTTAAGGGGGGAAAGTTTTTATCTCATGGTTACAGATCTTCCTACAGCACTTTTGAAAGCAAGCAAAACTCACTGTAGCCTGATGAAATACTTAATGAAGCAGTTATTATTTTTGACAATTGTTACCTTCCCCCCCCCCCCGCACCCTGGAAGAAATCTGAAGAAATGAACTGAAAGATCATGGCCATTGGTGTCCTGCTTAATCACAGAAGTAACTTCTTTCTAAATGGGCAGAGGTAACAATTCATTTCACCTAATAATGGGATTTCATTAATTAAAAATAAAACTATTATGCAACAGTGATATTAATCACATATGGGAGTCTTCCCTGCCTTGTGTAGTGCTCATTCTTTTTTTACCTCTTTGTTGGCTCTGTCAGCTTGAACTAATGTCCCATTCAGGCATGGCTCAACATAATGGAGTTCTTCATTATACTGCAGACAGAAAAAAGAGAGGAAACAAAAGGTGGAACATTTATTATAAGGTTTTGAAAGATATAATTTAAGTTAATGACAGCAAATTATAGGAAAAAATACATATGACCCTAAAACAACATGGAATTCAATGTTTCGTTTTCAAATGCATAACCTTCCTTTACTTAGATACGAGCCCAGTAGCACCTTAGAGGCCAACAAGATTTTTGAGAGTCAAAGCTAAAGCTCATAACCCCAAAATCTTGTTTGTCTCTAAGGTGCTACTGGGCTCAGATCTAGCTATTGTACTGCAGATATGCATGGCTATCATCTGAAACTATCTTCCTTCACTTACAGCTTTGAAAACTGAAATTGTGGAGCAGCAGAACTTCCTTATTGTAGCCCAGCAAGGATTCTTCAGAAATTACCCCATTATTTATTCATGCCTTTCTGCCCAAACAAAGCCACCAAAGCAGTTAACAAATAAAAGCTTAACATTACAAAGCACATCATAAAACCCCAAATAAAACATGTATCAAAAAGCAGCAATTAAAACAGAGCAGGAAGATGTGTTCATTGAGGGAATACCATACAAACAAAAAAGTCTTCCCAGGCTGGCAGCAGAAGACAGTGATGGAAGGAGACAAATAACGCTGGGGAGGGAGTTCCACAGTTTTGGTGGATAAAGGGTTTATTATTACAAGGCACTCTACACGGGGCTGCCCTTGAAAAGAGTTTAGAAAATCTAATTGATACAAAATGCTGCAGCCAAGATACTGACTTACAGCCTGGACAGCTTACTCCCATACAAACCCTGATCTTCTGAGTCTGGGCAGGTGACAATCTGAGAGAGGGCCTACTTGGTCATGCCACCAAATTTGCCCAGATCAACTTATTATAAAAGAAAAGGGACTTTGCTGCACATTCACAGTCTGGCTGCTGAGATTCCATGACTGACTGAGCACAGGCCATGAGGGCAACAAAGGAGTAACCCCCCCCCCCCCAAGATGGTAGCAGTTCTATCCATAAGGAGAGGATATAAAGGCAATAGGCGTCATGGAACAAGCCTCTTTAGATGCAGATCCTCCACTCCTTTACACACTGAAGCTGGCAAACCATGGTTTGCTCTTCAAACCATTATTGTGTTCAGATTGTGGTTAGTAATTCCAGCTTGCAGGGCAAATATAACATATAGATTGCTGGTTTGGATACAAGCTATGATTTGGTATAACCAAAGAAGGAAGGGAAGGAATAGCAATGTGCAAGGGGAGGACAGAACAGGAGGGAGGTGGAAAAGAGCAAGTCTGAGGCTCTTTCATGTAGTGCCAAAATATGGTTTAGCATTAATTTGAACTCAACCAATGTGTGGATTAGTGGCTGTTAATAAATTAGTACCTAAGTAGGAGGTCAGTACACTTGAATCGCTTTTAAACAATTAAACCATTAAAAATAGCAAAGCTATCAATTAATTTTGCTGAACAGGTATGGCTCCTTGCCTCCCAGTATCTTTGTTCAGAGAGAACTGAGTTAAGGTGGAAGTTCTTAGTAGCTGTTTCTTTTCTCCCAGCCTTCACAAATATTGAGGAAATTACAATTGAATCAAAGTCCAACTGCCAGTAAATGAAAACCACCAAATGATTTAGCCCAAATACTTCTTTTCATCCCACATAATAATACAGTTGTGCAAAGATTCACTGCTAGCACATGCTTTTACTCTTACAACAAGCCAGTGAGCATTGTTGGCTCATAGTCTGTTCTGCACTCTCTTCAACTGTAAAACTCTGGCCTGCTCTCAGGCAAGGATTTTACATAGAAGAAGCCCCCTGCCTCATTGCAACCCAGTATATATTGGACATCTGTCTCCATCACTCAGTGCTCTCTAACAACCCCTAATTAATTACACTGGCATGCAGACAAGGGTGTTTACTATGGACCATGCCAACTGTTACTGCATACTAATCCGGATTAATAATACCATATGGATTCAAATAATCATTTCTTTGATATTGCTGTGATTTGTGGCTAGTTTCTGTATAACCCTATTTGTGTACATCTAAAATATATTAATTTATTTTGAAAACATCCAGTCACAAAACATTCATTTTGGAAGACAAATGTATGGGCACTCTTAGAGACACTGACCCCAGTATATAACATATCTTTAAGCCTCTGTCAATGGGATATTTTTCTCCAGGCCTGTAGGCAACCTTACATAAAAAGTCTGTAGGATCCATGCAATGCATAATGGCAGAGCAATAAACTGCTCTGTACCATCTTTTACATCAAGTAATATAATTAATACCAATTAATCATGGTGTATTTCTAACCAATTATCTAATCTCTGTGTGGTTTTGTGTGGTATCAGTCTAGCTAGTCTGTGCACTTTTTGCATTAGTCACAGAATGTTTCACAGTAAAGATCTCTATGACCCACACTGAGTTGCCCTGTTTTATTTATTTTTGCAATCCTCTTCCACACTGCATATCTTCAAACCTGCATCATTTCCATATGTCCAAGGCTCTTAATTCTCCATGGCCCTTCCTTTGGCCATGTCCCTCCTGTCCCTCCTCCATTTTCTTCTTCTGGGTTACCTGTTCCTCCATCACTCCAGTCTTCTCTCACTCACTCTTCCTTGTGCCTAGAAAAGCACCCATTTCTTAAGCTACCTTCAATTCTGTACCCATGAAATATCTACCAATAGACCTACCCTGCCTAGCTTTACTAGGTTCTAGATGGGAAATGACTCCACCATTTTTCATCAGTGTCTTGCTGAATCACTTTGGTTGGCAGGAACTGGTGATCACATATCACATTCCTCCCCAAGAGCAGCACTATGTCAGCTTCTCGCTCTAGCTATAGTGGCTGCTTCTTTCACCAAAAGGGTTGCCAAATGCCTGTAGATAAAGTCCTGTCTCCTTTAACAGAGGCTCAAGAGGACGTCAGTCAGGTGATGCTATTTACCTTCATGGCATGAAAAGCATCAGCTTCCCATTTCCACACATTAAGCCTCTGCAAAAGGGACAGGATGTGTCCCCCCTGGCAACCCTATTCTCCTACAACCAAGACATGGGACTTTCCCCACCCCCTTTCTAAGCTGCTTTTCCACATGCACAGGTTAAGATTTGGCTGCTTCCATGCTTTGCTCTCCCCCCACAGGTGGAATAGTACACACAGGGTGATTTTTGAACAGAAAAGCAGCTAGATGTGTAACGCTTAGTGTGGCCATCACATGATGATGACTCTCCAGCAGGGACTGGCCTTTCAACTTATAGTGAAGTTCCTGGTGGATCACTGCCCTGGAGGGCTGCTGGCAGCCAGAAGCAAACAGAGCCATGGCCGAGTAGCACTGCTTTGTTCCACGGCCATTTGGACTTCCCTGCTCTCCATTCCCTCAGGGAAGGGCCCTTAGTTTATTGATAAAGAATACATTCTGAATACAAGTTCAGGTCCTGACATCTCTAGCTAAAAGGATCTCAGGTACGGAATTCTACTACTCTGACAGGGAATAAAACAGGTTCATATGCTCATTGTCTACAGCTTGTAATTACATCATCTTTTAGCTGACCACTTGATTATCTCAAGGTAAGCAAAAGTGATAATTTTCAATGAATCCCTGCATCCCTCTAGGACAAGTTAATAATGCTTTTTTATCATTTCTCCTGCAATCAGCTACAGAATTTCAACTGAACCAACAGCTTTATCCCAGACATCATACAGTTTATTTAATGTGATGTATTTTGATGTATTTTCTTAGGTTTCAACCTGGGACAGAATTAGCACTCTGTTTTTATGATAATATTGTTAATTTAATGCTTGACTTAGGAATTTTACTTCAAAGCAGACTGAAAAAAAATGCCTTTTTCTTGCTGCCAACATCTCTGTTCATGCACTGATGATCTGACCTTATATTTTAGCATAGACTATGGAAAAATCAAGCGCTTTGTTTAACAATTGCTTTTGTAATTCAATCATCTAGTCCATCAATTTTAGATAGATTTTGCTATAAGTTATCCATGAAAGCTAGAATGATTTGTTTTTACATTACCTTTTTATGTTAATTCTCTGGAAAGGCTGGCTTTGGACTTTTGTGTGCCATTTATTTGTCAATATATTTAGAAAAGAAATTATTGGAGTATGAAATGGACCCAATATATATCAGGCAAATAACCCATATAACTGTATCACTGAAATATTTTTCAATACTCATCTGGATACTTTAAGAGTTAATTGAATTTTTAATTATGGTCATGTACACGGACCATAACTCCCATTATTGTTAATGAGAATTACAGAGCTAATTCTCAGTGCAGGTTATTGAAAATACAATGTGAATGATTGCAGAGGAACATGGAAAGATTTGAAAAGTCAATGGGCTTAGAAGCATGTAAGTCTGCTTGGACTGCACTAAAATGTTTAGCTGCAGTTCTGTCTCAAGTTGTCACAAGTGGCCATAATAGAGACAGTGCTTACTGGCTCAGAAAAGAAAGAGCAGGGTGAAGACTCCTGAACACTGTACCATATAGGGCATACTGGGCCGCTGACGGGGGGGGGGGGACCTGAAGGAGACAAAAGTCACAGGGCTCAAGCTAGTTGCAGGACCCCTGAAGCCAGTGTCATGCCATATTCTCAGAATGCTTTAAGAAAAAAAAACTAACACAGTTCTGACTGCAACCAGTAGCGGCATAGAGAAGGCAGAACACAGGAAAGATCTGACTCTGGGGTTCAGCCTTTCTCCAAAGTTTACTAGGAGGTCGACAGTAAACATTGCTTTTCACATCCTGCTAAACCCATCAACCAAGCCAGCATTGGAGTAAGGCAAGACCAGCCAGGACAAGCTCTGATCTTTGCCAGGATGCAGCCTCCTAACAAGGTCATTATCTTGGTTTCCCCATTTCTTTAGTTTCACCCAGCTCCCGCACAGCCACATCTTGTAAAGGGGAATGCTGTAAGTGTGTGGTAGAAAAAAAAAATTAAACCCTTCTGTTGTCTTTTCCTACACTTCTCTAACTCTTTTCCATACTTTTCTTCTCCTCCGGTTTGCCCCTTTCCAGTCATGATCTGCCATTCATCTATCCTCACTTTTAATTTTTCTTTCCTCCCACTTTTCAATCTCAGCTCTTCACCCATCCTGGTTGGTAACTTAGAATGCATTTAATAGTAGGCACAGCAGAAAACCTTTGTTAATATCATAAACAGAAGAGGGGAGTTAATATTTCTCCATAATCTATCAAAGAAGTAAAAGGATGCTTCCCACCCTTTACATGCATGATAATAAATGTTAATCTGCCTGGGAATTCAGAGGACCTGGTACACATTCTGCTATACTGATATATTGATTCAACACTATTCAATTGTCAATTTTTAAAAGTTGTTAAAAGCCCCCCCCCCAGTGGTGGCAGAAGAAATGGCCACTGCCATAGCTGAGCCTTATGGGAGTCCAGTGGCCCACCATTGCGTCCACCATTTTCTGGCTCAGGGGGTGGGGACTTCTGCTTCCACAGTAGGGACCAGTACTGGGATGGTATGTGTCATGGGACTGGCTCTGCTGAGGCTGACTCCTCCTCTGATGAGGAACAGACAGGGAGTGACCCAGCCTCCTCAGGAGTCAGCCAAGAGGAAGAACCCTCCATAGTACCTAAGGAGGAAGAGTCCCCAGCAGCTGCACAGGAGGTGCAGCCACAAGGAGAGACCGATCTTGAGCCTGGTCCAGCGCCCCCAGTTGCAGACACCCCAAGGCCAGATTTCCCACCCAGTTCTCCTGAATGCCCCAGACATAGGGCACGCCAAAAGCTGACTATGCAGGAGCGAAGAAGGAGTGCAAGACTGCCGTTCCTGCAAAGGCAATGGGAGGAGTTGTAAGCCTTAACAGACTCCACTCCCTGGGAAGGGAGAACTTCCTGATAAGCACTTCACACACCTGCCTCAGTGCGATAGCAACTCTACAAATTCCAGACCTGCTTCTGTGTGTGTAGCAACCACTCCTTGTTCCTGAACCCTGCAACCTTCGAAGGAATCCCCGGCACTTGGACCTCTGGCTCTGTTTGTTGACTCTGATTCTGGACTACGTCTACCACATAGGCATCAACTACGTGGGGGCTCAAGGGCTCGTGCCACTCCTGAAATTTTCCAGGGGGGACTGAGCCCCTCCCCAGGTGAAATGGAGTGCCCACCCACCACCGCGCCTCCTTGCCCTCCAGGTCCCCAGCCACCACCTGCCGCAAGAAGCCACTGCTGGCACAAGAGCCTTGCCCCCCCCCCCCCATGGCTCCCTGCACAGCTCCCCCGCATCCACTCCTCCCTCTCCAGGTGACTGTACATGAATTCGAGTTGTCTTTGAATGCTCTAGTAATTAATGAACCAGCAGATCTACTTGCAAGTAATTAACTCCTCCCTCTCCAGGCAACTGCCCAGCATGATGACATCACCCGGAAGTGATGTCATCATGCTGGGCACACTGCCGAGGCGACGCTCTAGCAATCACCCTGAAAACTCTATGGCATTATAGAGTTGGTCTACCGCTTGGTCTACCGCTCCAGTGTGTAAGCTCCATGGAAACAGCACAGTATGTCCTGGGTCTGTTCAGTTCTTTCCCTTTTAAAATGTAAAGAGCCATGAGTGTAAGCTAGGTCTACCTGACCATGGGAAAAACAGATGCCAATTAACAGCTGTTTCCTGGGCCAGCTTCCACGCTATTCCTTACTCACTCTTGCTCCTCCCTAAAGCCCCAAAACATTCCTGAAATTTCAAGAGACACATTTTTGTTACTCCAAGAATTTCAGGAGTGTTTGGGGTCATTTCACATGTCCCTGACCCTACCCAAAACAGCTAATTTAAGGTATAATTTTGGTTTTGGTATAATTTCAGGTGCAATTTTGAATGCACACCCCTACTTCAGACTGATGTTGGATTCTGAGCCCCAGAGAATACTGTTATTTATTTGTTTGTTTGTTTGCTTAATTTCTACCCCACCCTCCCCACAAAGCAGGCTGTGAACTGGATTTTCCTGGCTGCTCTCCCTGTTACTATATTGACAATCTGCTTGTGTCAGTTGAAATAGACTGTAGCTATTATGGTGCAAAGGGTATAATTTTATGCATATATCTATTTCCTCAAAGAGATGAAACAGGACAACAAATATTGCTGGCTAATTATCTAGTAAAATAATTGACAAGTTCTCTGTGAGATGAGTAAATGGCTTTGCCAATGACAGAAAAGAATATAGAATGTGGAGATAGTCTCACTGTATGCCCACCTGAGGCTTAAAGACAGAAGTGCTATGGATGAGGACTCACAGGTGGGGCTATGTTTGAATTATTGGAGGTGCTAGGTTATCCCAGACTGATTTTTCTGAGTGACCTGAACATCTACACATAGGTTGCCTTCTCAGGCCATGGCTATTACAGGTGTGCAATTCAAAAAATTCTGTTTTAAGTTCATTTCTGGACTTTGGGAAGGGCATGATTTTTATTATTCTGAACTTTTGGGAGTGCCAATACTGTTCTGGAGATCCATTTCAAGGACATTCTTTGGGTTTAGGAATATTGGCACCTGAAAATCATGCTCTTAAAAATGAAATATAAATGCACTGCCCCCCTTTAAATAGCAGAAGTGGCAAGGGTTAAGAGAGAGACAGCACTTCCCATCCCTTTAAACCTTTTAAAGTTTAGAATTGGAACCAATGGGGGGGCAGGCCTGGTGGCCGCACTCAGATGTCAAGTATACCACCCATTGAAAATATCAGTCCTTTAAAATTTAAAGCGTGTTTAAATGGGCTGCTGCACCACAGACTAGCTGGAGTGCACTCCCTGCTGCTTCTGCTGCAAGCCCAGACCTCCCAAACTCCAGCAGATATTACTTGTTGTAGATTTTCCAGGCTGTATGGCCGTGGTCTTGGCAAGACCATGTCCATACAGCCTAGAAAATCTACAACAACTAATGAACTCCAGCCATTAAGGCAGATATGTTTCTATTACTCCCAGACTTTTGGGGATGTTTTGGGTCATTCCCAAATGGGTGTGGTGGTCTGCTAAAAAAGTTACATATAAAACCTGTGTCAGACCATTATTTGAAAGCACAGATCATTTACATAGGAGAGAAATCTTAAGCAGGTCTACTCAGAATCCATCCCAGAATGGTTCAGTGGGGCTTACTCATTTATAGGATTGCACTGTAAACCTTCATCCAGTGTTCTAGCAAAGATGACTTTGCTATGGTCAAGTGCATGGGGGCAGGGAACAGACTGAAAATGACATAGGACAGAGGTGATGCTGGTCAGTAAGGCTGATGTTCTAGAAGCCCACCCTTGGACAGTCTCTTACAGTAAACTAAAAAGTTCAGTGGTTTTATTGAATCCTCTTCATGTCTAATAATAAAACACAAGTTGGCATTTCCTCCAGCTTTATATCCACAGAAATTAGCTCATTCTGGCCCCAAGCCCTAATGACAGAATCTATTTCAAAGTGTGAACTTCTGCTATCTTCACCCCTGAGTTTATCTACAAATATTTTCTTTTTCATGGTACACATTACATACCTCTACTGATCAAACTTTTGGATATACTTTTGAGATTCCTGACTGCTCAGAAATTTGAGATTGCAACTGGAGAATACTGTTGTCTATCTGGGTCCTGCTCACATAGACATAGGGATGCCAGACCCCCTACTGGGGTTCCCCCACTGCCAAGCCCCATCTCTCTGCCAATGATCAGCTGGCTGGAGGGTGGATCCCCCCCAAGGGAGGAACACCCAAAATTTCAGCAATGTGCCTACGTGACTCCCACATGACCTGGAAGTAACATAGGCACATCAGGAATGTTGAGGCAAACCTCTGGTTTTGGGGCAAAAAACTCTATGGTAGGTGCTAATTGAACCATACAGTTTTTGCCCCAAAACCAGAGCTTTGCCCTGATATCCTCAAATGCTTGTGTCACTTCTGGGTCAAGTTGGAAGTCATGTGGGCACATCAGTAAAACATGGAATGAAACTACCTGCTTCTGATAAGCTCCTGACCAGTGGTCTACCTGATTATGACAAGCATTAGTTTAAATTTCTAGAAACTTTGTAAGGCATAATTGTATGGAAAAGCCTTTGATTTATGATGAAATTTAAGAGAATTTTCTACAATTGGCAGTGATATGTGATGACAGGTTTGTGGCTTGGGAAGGCTGTTTTGTTGTAATGGTTTTGTAATCGTAATGGTTCTAAATATCTAAACTGCCACAAGTCTTTTGCTGGAGAAAGGGGACTTACACATTTCATAAATAAATAGAGGAGGGTCTGAGAGTTGAAATCATGTATTTCCTAGAAGTTGACTCTACTACCTTGAAAACCAACAATCTGTAGTCTTTCTACATGTAAGGAAGCTATTTTCTTAAATCCATTATTTTGCCTTTTGGAGGGAAATGCACAATGCATCGTACAGTCACTGGTAAGTATCATGATTAACTATTAAACACATCTGTTTAAATACTTTAATTATTAGGTTGGCACATTTGGCACTTTTAAACTTATTTAGAGAATTTGTGTTGATCACAGTTTTGTTAGAGGACAATACATCTTTCTCAATAGAGAATATAATCATGCTTTCCTATTATGCAGGCTTTTAAAAACAATAATGTAATCAGTAGTTACCAGTTAATAAGAAGATATTCTTAGCTAACTGCCTGTTATCTCTTAAATATACAGTATATATTTGGATTCTGAGAACTGTTACACCCTCTAGTAATAGCAGTATGCATGACTAAACATAGTTTTAAGCATGTTCAAAGCAACTGAGGCAGCAATCTTTTTCTTTTTGGTATTTTTGCACTTGTGTGTGTGTGTCTGCCTGTGCCTGGAAGTCATGGTGACCTCTGGTGACTATTACTGGGGCACAGAGGACATTCAGAGAAGTGGCTTGATAGCCTACCTCTGGTCTCCTAGCTCTGGTACTCTCTGGAGGTCTCCCATCCAAGTACTTGCCAAGGTTGTCCCTGCTTAACACTTTCCTGGGAATAAGTCTCATTGAATAAAATGGGGCTTCCATCTGAGTTGGCTGGCTTAGAATTGCTCCCTGAGCATGTAACCAAATTTTTAGTTTATAAACAATTTCAGAATAGATATTGACACTGAAATAAATGCATAATCCAGTTCCTCTCTAAGTGGACTGGAGTGTCAGTGCCCATATGTTGCGTGCACATTCAGTTCCATGGATGCCATAGTTCATAATACACTTCTCTTTGGGCTACCCTGAATTTAACTAGAAATCTTGCTTACATAGGAGTTCATGCAATGGCTCTGCAGCAATTAATGTTAGAAGAAATCATTCAAGTATTTACACATATTGGAGGTTGCAAACAGCAGCCCTAATTCATGGAAAATTAAATAAAAACTGAAGCCCAAAATCCTTAATCCTAGACATCTGAATTCTGCAAGTTCTTCTCAAACTGAGTAAGCAATTTAAAACACATATGTTATATTCATTAAAATTATTTTATCTGCTAATTCTAATTTACTGTTATTTAGTTTATAAGGAATGCCTTTGGTCAACATCAGCAGAAGCAGTAACAGAATGTTTGAGAGAGTCAGGAACTTGCTTTATGATAGGAGACAGAAAGAGAATGTAGTATTGTCAGAAATCTGATAGATATACAAGCTATCGGGCTGGAACTCAGATTTTGCAATTTGTGGTGTTCTCACAACCACCCAATAAATTACTCTTCCTGATTTTATTGTGTGCAAGTGCCTGTTTGCCAGTATTTATGGATAATTGCTGCAATCTCCAAAAGAAATCAAACACTGCACCATTGACATCACAGGGTTATAACTCAAGGAACTGCAAGAAGTGCTTCCAATTCCTACAACAGGCAAATAATCCAAGGGAGTGTCCACAAGTTTTTATATTCATAAATTGGCAGATGTTGTACTGGAAAAAAAATCACTGGACACCTATCCTATTGCTCTGGCTCAGACATTGGTATTAGTGAGGCATGACCAGGCCAGCCTCAACATAACTCCAGATGAGAGTAGAAGCTTTATTTTTTTTATATTGCTCTGAACCTTAATCTCTGTGGTTCACCTCCTACTGAGGCAGCAGACCTGAGTCTGGCCTGTACTACTTCAGACTGTAAGTGGAGGAAGTGTGACACAATAAAATGCTCCTCTCCCCCAGTTCCTGAAGTCAGAAAGCTAGAAATACTCACAGCGATTATGTTAAAAAAATCATCGTCTCCAAGGGTATCCAAAATAGATGACACAGTTTGCTTTGCAATTGTCAGACGGAGTCCTTTCATGCTGCCACTGACATCAACTAAAATCACCACATCTTTAGGAGAAGTGGCTGCCTGAATGTACCTGGGCCAGGAAGAGGGGAAAAAATAAAATTGAGCTTATAAGATTTTAGCTGTTTACTGTCTTTGAAACTCTTAGAGGGTGACCGTAACCTACCATTTTCGATTTCTGCAATCAAAGGCAATGACTCCATTTTCATCTGGCTCCCATTTAATACCTGGAAAGGGGAAGAAACACAGGATTATAGCAAATCAGAATGGCATTCTGAATTTGGAAGTGAAGTCTGCTATTTTTATTGATTGAACAGACTGACTAAAAATATTCCTTGCGGAAAATAATAATTGCAACAGCTATGTTATGGACTCTTTCTCAGGTGACTTAAAAATGAGGACAATTTTCACAATATACCGGTCTTCACAGAGAACAGGGAGATTAGATCCCCAAGTTAAAGGGGTTTTTTTTGTTAGTTTCAAAGCAACACTGTTATTGTTTGGTTTTTCAAACCACAGTACATAGAAAGCATTAACTATAATCTCATATTAATGACAATAAGGCTGCCCTTTGTAGGACAAGTTCACCCCATCCTCTTTTTCTGAACCACAAAGTAATTTGAATCTTTTTTTAAAAAAAAATACTTTTTATTTATTTTGTCACCAACAAACATATAAAACATACAAGAAAACACACAAAACATGTATTACATACAAATTGGGAGTGTCTTCTGAATCTATGTAATAATATCTGTTCAGTTACTTCTTACAGTATCCAGTTAAATGTTAAAATAAATGCCATAAAGCAAAAAAAATATTGTATCCATAAAGTCTGCATATAATTGTCAATAGTATCTATAATGTCTCTAATATATGTTAAAAGAATTATATAGTTCATTTATTATAGTCCTCTAACCAAGTATAAAATCTTGACCATGTATTGTGAAATTTTTCTTCTTGTCCTCTCAAAAATAAAGTTTATTTATTTATTTATTTATTACATTTATATCCCGCCTTGCCTGCAAACCGGCTCAAGGCGGCTAATTTATCCATTGCTATTTCCAAAGTTTTACTTATAATTTCTTCTTTTAAAGGTATTTCATCTTTTTTCCAATACTTGGCATACAATATTCTCACAGTGGTTAATATATGTATAATAAGATTTAAAAAATCATCTTTCTTACAATTTTCCAGTCTTACATTCAGTAGAAATAATTCAGGAGTAAAAGGTAATGGTGCAATTCAACATTTTTTGTAATACTTCATGGATCCAGGCCCAATATTTTTAACTCTTATCACATGTCCACCACATATGTGAATCTATCTGGATACTTCCTAGTTACATGCAGATCTCAAACACCTCTCCAGCTCTAGAAATATATTTATTTTATTTTGTTTCTTTATTTAAAATATTGTTTTATTGCCTATAAGCTAGCAGGGCTCTCAAGTAGAACTGTAAACAATAATTAAAATGCAGTATAAATTATAATAAACAATAAACCAATAAAAATCCAGCAACAAAATGGACAGAATCAGTTAGCTTTGCAAACAGCAGTAAAACACTCTTAAATTTCACTTAAAGGCTAAGAAATTCATGCTCTTAAAGCTCAGCAATGTAGACCTCAGAAGAAACATATGATCTATGATCCATATTATTACAAGATCTACAATATTATCAAAATATCTATGAACAGATCCCCCAATATTAAAAAGGAGCAGCTGCAGGGGCAGGTGGTGTTTAGACTGGTCTGTTAACTCAAGCTGCCTCATTTTTTCAAGAGAACTGTCCCACAAGCTATTAGGCCTGGAACAGAAAAAAAGACAGGTACAGTACAAGAAACTGTTAACTCCTCCTGCTCCAGCACTGTGGCCCCAATACAAATTCCCCTTTAAAATAAACACTGGGAGACCTGAATATGGATCTCTCAAGTAATATCTAGGTGGGGCCACTCTAGGTGGGGCCTGGGAATCTCCCGCTCTTACAAGTGATCTCCAGCTGACAGAGATCAGCTCCCCTGGAGAAAACGGCTGCTTTGAAGGGTGGGCTCTATGGCATTGTACTGTGCTGAGGCCCCTCTCCTCCCCAAACCCTGCCCTCTCCCGGATCCACCCCCAAAGTCTCCAGGTATTTTCCAATCCAGACCTGGCAAGCCTAGACACACATGACAAAGGGAACGCAAGATTCATTAATAGCCTAAACCAAAGTTGTTGAGTTTTTTGTAAATACCAGTGCATAATTATTGGCAAAACTGAAAATCTGGCAGCAGAGAATAAATGGTGTGATAATATTAACTTTATGTCTAAAACAACCAGGAAATGAAGTGCTCTAGAAATTAGCTCTTGTATATCATCATTCATTTTCACTTATATGGTTTTATTGCCACAGCTGCAGAGTCAGCACTACTGCAGCCTGAAGTCAAGTTTGTTAAACTCCCAAGTAAAATTAAAATTTCCTTTCTATTAAAAATTCAAATGCTGCTGCAGCAGGAGGAATGTCCTAAGGGGTTCAGCTGTTTCCACCAAGACAAAAAAAAAGTTTGCTGTCTTTGAATGTCTTTGAGTATACCCAGGAGCCAATGATATCTTACCTCACAATCATTTCACCCTGGAAGGAAGGAATTTTAATACAGAGCAAGCAGTTTTTAGGAAGCAGCACTTTTGCTGCTGCAGCAGCAGCTGGCTAAAGAGAATTTAATCTCCCAGCTTATACATTCTTCTGTTCCTTAGCAATAGTAGGCAATGGAAGGAACCAAAGGAGGTGAATCTAATCAAGAAAGGTATGGCCACAATTGCTGTGCCTTCCCCTCAGCCTTTTCAAACATCAGCAATTTACTCCAGCAGTGACATCTGTGATAAAGTAATTTCCCTCTGTAACCATCCATGCTAGCACTGTAGGAGTACATTACTGCTGTTTGAAGGCTGAAAAATTATTTAAAGAAGAGCTAATATAAAATACTGCTGGTCAGGTGTACACCCAACAGTAGTTACAGCACTAAAGCATCAGTGAACTGCCAGTGAAAATGCACCTTAGAGGTGAGGCTACATGTGCCACTGTGGATCTGTGATATAATTTAGCTACATGAAGCACTTACATGTGTGTGTGGGAGGTGTCTGATATGGATTGGAACAGTAGTGTTGGGAAGGCAAAATTAATACTTCTTCCCTAAACTATTTCCATAAGCAGTCCCCTGAGATGCTTTAAGTCCCACTAGGGAAAAAAGACAGATACTCATACTGTTTGTTTTCCCCCATATCTAAAATGACTCATGGGTGAATAGTTAACTCCCCTTCCCGGTCACTAGCATCACAAACCCAATTCATATCAGGGACCCTCTGCAGTTGTTGTTTTTATTTCAACTAAATCACACAGGATCAGGCCATGGATTATCAATGTCACATGTAGTTTGGCCCACAGAGACCTAGATGGGACAGAGCATATGCATTATGAACAGTACTTGCCTCCAAAAACTTCTTTTTTGGCAGATTAATAAACAAATTAGTAAATGCAGCTAGCCATCAAAATAAGGATTTTTTTTGTTCCAGTGTGCATTATCTTACACTTAATACTGAACTTCATTTGCCAAATTGTTCCCCATTCACTCAGTTTACAGAACTCTTCACACTACACCTTGGTTTTCACTATCCTAAATAAAATGGTATCATCTGTAAATCTGGCTATAGGACTGCTCACTCCCAGTTCCAGACTCCAGGCATGGATCAGGTTCCTAGTTCCTGTTTTCACCACTGATCAGGCACTCCTGGCCTAAGTAACTGGGCTACATAACTTCATGAAAGGAGGAGGATGAATGACACATTCAGATGGGATAGTGACCAAAAGAACTCTCTCTCAAATACATTCATAAAAAAAACATGGCAGCAAATATAGTGAATGGCAGTTCCAGTTTTCTTTACTAAAAAGAATCTCATGGAAACAAATGTTGCATCAAGCTCTATTAAATTTAAAAACCCATAATTTCAAAAAGAACTTATACATAGAATGCAGTTCATGATCTGCGTGCACATGTTGTGGAGACTTTGTATGTGGTGCACAAGTTTCCGATCTTGTGTGTAGTCTGTCCCAGTGTTCTTGAATCATAGTTTTTGTAGTTGAGGAACACGCCTCCCAAAACAACGGCTGCTGGAACAAAGAGGGTGCAGCCTGCTCTACAGCGTGTTGGGAGCAACGATGTTTCAGCTGCCAAGCCTGCTGCTTCCTCTTCAAGGAAGCAGCCTAGGGCCCCATGGGAGGCTCCTGCTCCTAGGGGGTCCCAGTCCTTGGCTCAACCTACAGTTGTCCAGGAGGCATTTGTGGCCTGCAGTGACCCCATTCTTGAGGGCATCTCACATGTGCTCCTTCTACTTGATGAGTGTGTCAGCCAGGTTGGTTCTCAGCGTACATCTCATCTGACCTAACCTTTGGCTGAACCAGCTAGGGCCTCTGGGTCACAGCATGCAACAGCAAAGACCCCACAGCCACCCAAGGGGCAGAGGCACGCTTGCTTGCTCAATGCATCATCAGTTTCAAGTTCATCTGAAGAGGAGGCTCCAAAAGGCCACAAATCACACAAGAGGCACCATAAGAAGCTCCAGACACACCAATCAGCAAGATCCCCAGAATTTTCTACCAGCGAGCAGTCTTCTGGTGAGTCTCCCTCTGACAAGGTGTCTACAGGCTTCCAGGGATTATGGGGTCATGTGTTCACGGGTTCCAGGTTTGCCATCTTGGGCTATTAGAAGTAGGGCAAGGAGAGCCAATGACCCTGCTGCTGTTTGGGGGAACTACCCAACCCTCTGTGGCTTTGCCTGGGTGGTCCACCTTTAATGATGCAGATGGTCCACCTGGCGTCCATTTACCATGCAAAGTAAGGGAGAGGATTTTGAATGGGTATTATGTTGATATTTTTACCCTGCTGAGACCCGAGGCTGAGGTTGGCTTGGTTGGCTCATGCCCTGAAAAGAAAGGTGACAAAAAAAGGTTCAGCAGACCACACCTTTTAAAATTGGATAGCAGGATTCAGTGTTTTCATGGGGGTGGTCCTGTCCACATACCCTGAACATGGGTGGCATCTGACCAACCACCTTGGCAATATCCTGCACGCTCAGACTTTGACTGGTGATGCTGCAGCAATCAGCTATGATGAAGCCTTTCATAAATGGGCTTCACACAATTATTCATCTAGGTGGGACTTAATGATAAATTGTAGCTTACAAAGGTGGGCCCACACATCTGCCCCTCCAAGGTCATTAAGATGGGTTTTAGGCATGATCCCAGCCGCAGGGTGTGTTGGGCGTATAATCAGGGGATGTGTCAGTGCTCCCACTGGAAGTTTAACCACAATTGTGGTAGCTTCTTTGGGCCCCATGCCTGGGTAGGTTAACCTTGGGGCAGTGGAAATCTTCAACCCTTTCACAGCATCTGGTCCTCCAACAGTGGCAGCAAGGAGGGCAGAACCAGAGCTTCCTCCACTTCCAGCTCCAAATAATTCCGAATTAATTGACTCAGGATTGGGTTTGGCACACACACCCATTCACCCAGGTCCTCTCAGTTTGTTGCTTGAGCATTATCCCAACCAAACTGCAGCAAGATTCCTTTAGGACAGACTTATGCAGGGTTTCCACATTCCTTTTACAGGCCTTTGTATTCCTTTTGAATCTGATATTCTAAAATCAGCCTGTGAATTGCCAGATATTGTAGCTGCTAAAGTGGCCAAAGAGTGTACTGCTGGTCGGGTAGCGGGCACATTCAGCTCCCCTCCTATATCAAATTTGAGAGTATCTTCCTTAGGGGTGGTCCCTAAGAAGGCCCTGGGTGATTGATTGATCCACCACCTCTACTACCCAAAAGGTTTGCCTGTTAATGAGTGCTGTTCTGTACACTACATGCCTTTTGATCATGCTGTTAATATCATCCAGGCCTGTGCCCCTGGTGCACTTATGACTAAGTGTGATGTGCAGTCCACCTTTTGGCTTTTACCCATTCATCCTGGTAATCACTGCTTCTTGGGGTTTTAACGGCTCCTGGTACATTGACAAGGCAATGCCCATGTGCTGTTCAGTGGTTTGTGCAGCCTTTGAGGCTTTCAGCACATTTCTTGAATGGGAAGTGAAGGACTGCACCCAGTATTTGTACAACTTTCTGTTTGTGGGGCCGTCAGCTAGTTTAACTTGTGTGGTGCACATTAGCAGTGTGCCCCCCCTGATATACAAAACCTTTAAAAAATCAGTTTTTCCAAATTCCCAGTATCAGTATGATATTAGGATTCGTGAAATAACTCGAACTGCAGAATGTGTTCAGCTACATTAAACCTTATGGGGATTGTCCCCAAAGGGTATAATGGAGAATCAATCACCAAGATGTGCCGTGCACCAGTGAACTCCAAGTAGCCGGCAAGCTCACCCACTTTTGGATGAGCTCGCCAGCTGCTCAGAGTTTATTGGCATGTGTAAGAGCTTGCAAAAGCCATTTAAAGGGTCATTCCCTTTAAATGGCTTTTGCAAAGATAAGCCGCATGCCAGTGAGCTCCGAAGCAGTCAGTGAGTTCACCTGAAAGTGAGCCACTTCTGGGTGAGCTCACCACTTTGGAATAGGTATAGCTGCCCAAATAAAAGCCAGGGAGGGTTGGCTTTTATTTGGGCTCAGCTATTCGGTAACCAATCAGATTTCCCAATCTGAATTTGGCTTAATAAAAAAAATCACTATTTTCCGTGTATTTATTCAGCTTGGTTCTTACAGAGCATACACCCCTAGTGCACATAGCCTCTTTTCAAGTTCTGTATGAGGAGCTGGGGGTCCCCCTGGCAAAGGATAAGATGGAAGGCCTCTATGTGCCTTTATTTTACCTGGGAATCTTGCTTGACTCCATTCAGGGTTCCTCTCAAGTTTCTGAAGATAAACTGGCTGCCCTTTGGGCCCTTATCACTTTAGTCATGGCCTGGTAGAAATGTACTCTCAAGGAGATTCAGGCCCTTTTAAGCCATCTCAATTTTGCTGCGGGGTTTTCTCACCAGGGTGTGCTTTTTGTTTTCATCTGGCCAAGGCTACCTCTGGGGTTCATTCCCCTCACTATCACATTCAGATCACGAAGGACATGAAGGCTGATTTGGTGATCTGGTGATCTGATTAATTTTCCTATCATCCTTTAATGGCATTTCCATCTGGTGAACCACTCTTGACTTGGGCCCTTCCCTGGAGATTCACTCTTGTATATGAACAATGAATAAAATATTTGCTTTTAATCACAGGTATCTGCAGGAACTGATCCTATAAACTGAATTAGATATGTTGTGAAATGATGCTTAATACTATTGCAGTCTTCTGTATCTTGTAGAAATCTGCATTTGCTGTGGAAGCTGTAAGATCCATGCGCAGCATCCTTTGTTTCATGGGGGGATATGTGCACCAAGCACTGTGAGTAGATGGGCCAGCTTCTTGTCTTTTGAGTCTCTCTAGTCCTCCACTTATGTATTTGTTTAAAATATTGATATTCTGATTTTCTGCCATAAACTTTTGCTCCAATCATCCCTTAGTGCTTAACCAATATAAAAAGAGTTGCCAATAGTCAAGCCTGTCTTAAAGTCAGCTTCTGCCACAGCATGTAGAAATTAATTTTATTGCACTGAGCCTTCAAACAAATTTAGCAAAATTAACAGAGTTTTTAAAATGCTGTATTTAAATGTCAAAATATGAATTTTGTTTGGAGACCAATAATGCAATAAATAAGGGAGTATGGACTGGATAATTAAATTATGCCATGGTCTTTTTTGGGGGGGGAAGAGATTCACTCTCATACCTCAGGTAGTATTGGTTTTGGAATATTTTTTGCTGTCCTTTGGTGTGCTATGAAGTGGCTTAACGGTTGGTCGAGGTCAGTAATTCTTAGGGATCATATAGTTTTGAAACTCTTTCCAATATTTGTGGGGATCTCCATTTGGGGTGATGCATTCAGGGATAGAAAGAGGCACTTCTGGTGTGACAATCAGGCTGTGGTTCAGGTTATCAATCGCCAAACATCACATTCTGAGCGGGTCAAGCATCTTGTGCATAGATTTGTCCACCTATGCTTGTCACATAACATATCTTTTTCAGCAGAGTATATTGCAGGTATGGATAACGGCATTACAGATGATCTGTCCTGCTTCCAAAAGGAGAGGTTTTGGACCTTGGCCCCAGAGGTGAACTGAACCATGACCTGGACCATTTCCTGGAGGAACTCTGGGACTGTGGCATAAATTGATCATGCAAGAAGTATTTAATTCCATCATTCCTGCCACTCAATCATCCTACTTTCAAGCTGTGAATGCATTCTTGGCTTTATTGGGTTGGGGGGCTCTTGGCCCATGTCTGAATCCTTAGTACTCCAATATCTGGCTTATATGAGTGAGTAGGGATTGGTGCCAGGATTATGGCAATTCACCTGTCTGCTATATCCTTTTTCAGTAAGGTTCAAGGCTTTCCAGACCCCTGCTGCTCTTTTGCGGCACACAGAGCAATCGAGGGTTGGAGGAGGCCCTCCCCTTGGGAACCAGATGCACAGCTATCAATAACCTTTGAAGTACTGACAGCACTTTTGCAGCAACTGCCAGAAGTCTGCTGGTCTGATTTCGAGACTAGCCTATTTCAGGTCTCCTTTACACTGGCTTTCTTTGGGGCATTTTGTTGCAACGAGCTAGTCTCAGCACCCAAGCATGACCACTCTGGCTGGGTGCTGGCAGTATTTGATATGCACTTTCAAGAGTCTACCACATGGGTACTCCTTCAGAGATCCAAGATGGATCAGAAAGGGTGCAGGTTCCACCTGTTTCTTAGACATGCGGGTCCTGGTCACCCTTGCCCTATGCGCCTTACTAGGGAATACCTGTCCATACGTCCTTCTGTTCCTGGTTTTCTTTTTCTACATACAAACAGTTCTTTCCTAATTCATTTTCAATTTGCCAGTGTTCTAAGGGCAGGAATTGCTTCTGTTAGATTGTGTCCTCAAGATTTTGGCACATACTCCTTTTGGAATGGTGCTGCTACTTCTGCCACTGAATGTGAACTGTACCCTGGATAATATTCATTTGATGGGCCACTGGAGGTCCTCAGCTTATCATGGCTACATTTGCCCTCAAGTAGGTCCTTCCACTCATTTGCCTACCTCTTAATTTTTTCATGCCTTATCAGGACCATCTGAAACATCAGGCACAGCATTGTGCACTGGGCTGTTTGCTATGCTTCCACATCTAGACAGACTTTGTTAGGGCTGGAAGACCTACTGCAGATCGTATGGATGGGGCAGAGGAGTATTCATTGAGATTCCTTCCTTCTGACAGTGATGCATGCCATCTCCACCAATAGCCCTCAGGAAGCTCTTGTAATCCAGCTCAGGGGAAATGATCTGCCGATTGGGAAGGTGTTGGCTACATTGGAGGATTTGTATTCTTGGTTTCTTCCGGTTTCATTATTCTGGTTGGAGCTGCTAGAAAGGAGGTCTTAAAGGGGTGACTGCTCCAAACAAAGTGGACACAACAAAGAAAAAAGTGTACAAGGAAAATTGGAACCTGTGTGTATATTCCTACCTCCACAGACCTTAGGAATTTTGTGACAAATATGCTTATGCCTGTTTATCTAAGGAGTGGCAGCCAAGTGATCTCTCCCAACAGTTACAAACACCTCTTAGTAGAACAAAACAACTACATTTTTGTGACAATTTATTGTATATAATTATATGAAGTTTCCATTGTTCTTGTTGCCTTTTCACCTGCCAAGCTGAAAACTGAAACCTCCTTAACAATCTGATTTGACCATTTCCCCATTAAAATGAAACAAAACAGTTTATGTGTTGTGAATTAATATCTTCCTCTCGTGTGCCCTAATCAGACATATACCAACAAAGGGTTTTCCAGTTCCCCAGAATCCTAAACTGGGTCAGAATATATCTATATATCTTTAAAGATCTGGAGTGAGGACAGACAGAGAAACAAAGAAGAAAAAGGAGCTGTTCAGCTAAGAGGGAATAGAGGAATCGGGGAACCACTGTATCTTCTTACCTGGGTATTGCCTAAAAAAGCCCTTTGCACTTCCAAAGTACTGCCATATAAGAGAAGGGTCACGGTCAAAGTTGTCAACGAACACTTTGTTCAGTGATTCAGACCAATAGACACCATTCACAATAGCAGGATCTGTAAAAAGAAGAATACAAAGAAGTGGAAACCTGGAGATGGGTAATTCATATTCAGAGGTATCTTACATGGCACACTGGACAAGGGGGATTGAAAGATGACCACTGTAGGCAGTTTTATCAGTTCACTGACAGCTACATCTGCAAGGATACACCCTGGAATTTTCAAAGGACTGTGGAAGGAAAGGTTGAACCAGGCTAATAGAATCACCTATACTAGAGAGGAGAGGAGAGGAGAATAGGGCATAGTGTGGGTCATTAGCCTGCCTCTGAGGGATAGTCAGCTGGGCATCTGACATGCTAACCTGCAGCTATACAGGATAACAAACCTCTTCCACCTTGGTAATCATACAGAGCTACATTGTCAAGGATATGATAAATGTTCAAAGGGGCAAGCTAGAAGGGAGGGAGGCTCACAATACAAGTTGGGAAAGGACTGCCTCATCCTGTTCTCTGTGTTCCCTACAGCAGAGGTGAGTTAGATGGCAACTAGTCAGGGCTTTTTTCACTTAGGAATGCTCTCCCCCCTGAGGTTCACCTGGCACCTACTTTACTTCTCAAAACATTTCTTTTAGCTAAGCTTTTAATTGACGTGTCTCATAATCTTTAGCTGTATTTTATGGCCTGTTTTATGGGGTCTAATTTTACACTGCTGAATACTGCTTTTGTGTTTTCTACCCCATTAGTGAGCCTATAGCTTGTTTTAATGTTAATATTTTTATGCTTTCTTTGATTACTTTATTGCTGTATTGCTTTTACTTTATGACCCATCTGAAGTAGCATATAAATCTTCTCGGTAACAAATAAACAGTAACAAATAAATATTCATAAATTGTTTAGAAAATTAATGTATGTTACATATTTATTCCCATGTTATGTATGAAGAAGACTTGCTGTCCAGCATCAACAGACAAGTGTTAAGTAATGGAGCACTGGGGGGCACCAGGCAGTCAGGACCATAGTCTAAAACTGCAGAGTTACTTACTGGCTTTCCTCAGCAATAAAGTACTTAGACTGGAGGAGCACAATAGTGTTCTCATAACAGTGGAATACTATCTGCCAAAGGCCCAGATTACATGACAATTCCATTCAATCTGGATAGGTACCAAAATATTCATAGAAAAGAGCAAAGATTCCTATAGCACTTGAGAAAGTAATTGTTGAAAATAATCATTAAAAAATCTCATAACACCTTAGCATTAAACTGTAAAGCATTAGTCCATGCAGAGAAACACATGCCCAGTGCCCAGCATTTGACACAGTAGTCCCACTGGCTTGTAGGATAATGGCTGATTTTGAATTATATAGCTTAATGGGTGATCTTAATGGAGTGTGACAGAGGTGAATTGTTTTCTATTCTAACATTCATCAAGAACTGGGGGTGAGCAAGGGAAAGAATAGCAGTGAAAAATCTCAGCTATGTGTCTTGAAACTAAGCTTTTATTTAAATATTTATGTTTACGAGTCTAAAAAAGAATAGACTGTTCATAATAATAGAATATACTGTATTTTAAAAATGTGTTTCTTGTCATGAAATCCTTTTCTAAATATGAGTGGACATTAAGAAAAGTAAAACCAAGCAGAATCAAGACATCCTAGGCTGACACTGGATGTCTCTCCAACAATGGTACAAGCTGAAATGTCCCTGAGTTTTTCCTAAAGGGCAGATTTTATCTGTTTGGAAAGGAGAAAGCTTACTGATGCATACTGACTGCCATTTCATTCTGAAGAACGTATGAAAATAATTTACTGCCAGGGCATCCTTACTACAGCTTCACAGGCCACCACTGGCCCTAGGATCTTTATCATCCAGCCCCCATGAAGTTGGGCTGGAGCTACTTAAAAGTTGGGGTTGGGGCGACCAGCTGTCTCTTAAGAAATTAGAACAGCACCTCTTCAGCAGTGCTTTTGAAATGCTCTGAAAGGCTTTACCAAGAGGCAGGGGGGTGCTCTGTTTAAGAGACAATGTTAGAACTGTCAACCCCATCTCTAAGGAGCTGCAGCTCTGAGGAAAGTCAGTCACAAGATAGGGCTATACCACTGTGACAGATACAGCACATACATGCAGAACAACTAGGAAGATGCAGCTTAAAGACACAGAAACTATTTTATTTTATCAAAACTGATCCATATAATACATTCCTTATCTCACCTGCACCCTATCTAATTTTAAGACCACTTTACATTATTTAGATCTTGTTATACATTTCTCCACACCACCACAGTACACCAGGAACAGTATTCAAAATTTTATGGATCTGTTCCTTGCTACAGGGGGTTTCTTCTTGCAGAAGTAGTCTCAAGTGGCCTCAGCTAAGTAGCCATGTTAAGCAAGCCAACTGCAAAGACCTCTGATTTGAGACTCTTGTTTTGTTAGCCTCCCCCCCCCCCCCCCCATTTATCCAGATTGCTATTTTTAGGAGCTGATATATGCCCTGTGGTTAGAAGATACGGCTCCTCAGAAACCTACAGTGGGCTACGGTTTGGACCAGTCTGACTGTAAACCAAAGTATGAAAATTCTCTGTGTTCTTAATGTAATGGAGATATTCTGTATATTTTTGAAGAATTGTATCCATAGCTTTTTCCCCGATACGATAGCCTTGATTTCTGTGTATCTTTTCATATAATCACTGGTACTTAAGAAGATACTGAATTAGTTGAGAAAGTCTAGTAGAGGTCGAATCAGAAAGCATAAAAATATCCTTGGCTTCTTGAAAAGTGTTCCTTGATTTGGCTCTTGCAGAAAAGTTTCCTGGCAATAAAACCTTTGCAATAAAATTAGAACCTTTTTCCTCTATCATTTTGACAAGAATGCCGCATGTACAATTTGTTTTACTGCCATTTCTGCAGTTGCTATCAGGATCTTTATTGATATTTAATACAAACACAGCCTTTGGACAAACAGGTACACTGACAGGAATGTGAAATATAATTGCCAAGGAACAGTCCAAATACATGTAGCAATTAAGGAGCTGTCACAGATATTATTGACCATCTAAAGCAGAGCTGAGGCAAGCATTGCATTCAGTCTGAAAGAATACAATGGAATAGAATTTACAACATAAAATGGAGCCCACTGAAGGCAATTTTTGGACCTTGTTCAATGCAGGATACACTCAGTGCTCACAAGCAATATGAACTGCAAAAAACAACTCTATCAGCAAAGTAGACATTATCTTTAAATAACACAATTTGAGTTCCAGTTAACTTTACATACTTCCATAGTATCCTTCATAGTTTGCTTTGTTAACAAGAGTTCCAAGATGGCTTTCCTGAATGATTGCCCCACCCAAAAAGCCATACTTATAGTTGCCAGTCCTTGGCTAGCAATTCCCAGGAACTTTGAGAGCATGGAGACCTCTAAAATGAAACAGGAAAGATGATGCTCTAGAACACCTCATTCATTATAATTTTTAAAACACTATCTATGCAATGCAATAATAATTACTTCTGTTGGGGTACATTTATAGTCAACAATTTGGATTTCAAATTCCATTCCTTAACTAATCAGTTTTACAGCTACATTATTGATTTCATCTTTACTACATATTTGGTATTATATATTTTTGCCACCTCTACCTACCCAGTGTAACTTTTAACAAGTTATATATCAGAGTACAGAAGAAAATCTGTTATATATCTCATAATAAGAAGGTAGAGAAAAGTTCTGCTCAGGATCCACTTCTTTATACATTTATATTCAAGATGTCACATTTAAAACTTATTCTCCTTCTATATTTTAATACATTTGTATACAATTTTTGAACTACTTTTATTTATTTATTTATTTATTTATTTATTTATTTATTTATTTATTTATTTATTTGATTGATTCAATTTCTAGGTCACTCTCCCCACACAGCAGGCTCAGAGTGGCTTACACATTTTAGTGGACCAAGTCCACAATAAAACAGTGAACATTAAAACTTTCATCATTAAAAATACAATACAATACAATACAGTTATTAAAGTGCTCACAGTATCGATGGCGTACTGTCTAATGTTGAGCGCACGCCGGGGTCGTCGGCAACCAGATGGTAATACCTGGGCGCACATCGGTAGTTGTTGATGGTAGGGGGGTACACAGAGGCGGCGGCCCCTATTCATATGCCTGGCGGAAGAGCTCTGTCTTGCAGGCCCTGCGGAACTGCATCAGGTCCCACAGGGTCCTGATCTCCTCTGGGAGCTCATTCCACCAGTGAGCGGCCGTCACCGAGAAAGCTCTCCCCCTAGTGGCAGTAAGCCTGGCTTCTCTCGGGCCAGGTACGATTAGGCGGTGTCGGGCCCCAGCCCAAAGTGCTCTCTGGGGTATGTACGGGGAAAGGTGGTCCCTTAGGTAGGTCGGACCCAGGCCATTTAGGGCTTTAAAGGCAAGCACCAGCACCTTGAAGCAAATTTGGTACGCCACTGGTAGCCAGTGCAGTGCCTCCAGCACTGGTCGTATGGGCTCCCGATAAAAAAGACACATCAGCAACCTCGCTGCGGCATTCTGCACCAGCTGAAGCCTCTGGATTTGCAGCAAGGGCAGCCCCATATAGAGAGCGTTACAATAGTCTAGCCTCGAGGTGACCGTTGCGTGGATCACTGTGGCCAGGTCCGCGCAGTCCAGGAAGGGAACCAACTGCCGCACCAGCCTCAGATGATAAAAGGCCGATTTAGCAGTGGCCGCTACCTGGGCCTCCATTGACAAGGAGGGATCCAGGAGCACTCCCAAACTCCTAACCACCGGCGAAGGCACCAACGGCGCCCCGTCAAAGGTCGGGAGCAGGAGCCCTGACCATGGACCGCCCCGACCCAGGCACAGGACCTCCGTCTTCGCTGGGTTCAGCTTCAGGCTGCTCAGCCTGAGCCAACCAGCCACAGCTTGCAATGCCCGGTCCAAATTGTCCGGCCCTGAGCCAGACCGGCCGCCCAACATCAGATAGAGCTGGGAGTCATCAGCATACTGGTGACAACCCAGCCCTGCCCTCCAGACAATCTGGGCAAGGGAGCGCATATAGATGTTAAAAAGCATCGGGGACAGGACAGCCCCCTGAGGCACACCGCACTCAAGTGGGAGTCTCCAGGACTGCTCATCCCCTAGCACCACCCTTTGTCCCCAGCCTTGGAGAAAAGAGACAAGCCACTGTAAAGCGAGTCCCTGAATCCCCACGTCGGCGAGGCAGCGGGTCAGTAACTTTGCATTCTAAATTTGTCTCCTGCTTGCATAATACACACTCCATCTCTCCTGAAATTTTGTGATTATTCTATTTCTCAGATAAGTTAATTTTGCCACTATTGCATATTCAGCAAGTTTATTTTCCCATTCTTCTAGACAGGAGCAGGAATCTAGATTCCATTCTGCTGCATAGATAATGCTAGCCACTGTTTTCTCAATGTCCTTTGGAGTTATATACACTCTAAAAATATTTTGTACGATTTTTTGCTTAATGCCTGATTAGCTGTAAACTTGGTTTTTTTCCCCATATGCATTCCCATTGATCCATAGATATCTGCTCTCTAAAATTTTGCATCCATTTGATCATACTTTTTTCACTTCTTCTTCTGTTCCTAGCTGGAGTAACATCTTGTATGTCCATTGTAGTAAATGATCTTTTTGTTTTGTAACCCACTGTTTGAACTCAGTCACATATCTTAGAACTCTATCTTCTGTGTTAATTATCTTCTTTAGTCTTGAAACAGATTGATAATATAGCAACCATTTAATATTTATTCCTTCATCTTTAATATCTTGCCAAGACTTGATTTCCCCGAGCATTTACCATGTTATCATATGTTAAAAGGTTATTTTTATTTCTTGTGTATTTATCATGATAAGCTTCTATTGGGGACATAAGAGGAGAGTTTGAAAGGCTCAGTAAATTCTGAAGTGTAAACCATATTCTCAAAAGTCCATCTCTAATTATATGGCTTCTTTCTTGTGTTATGATTGTTCTGGTTGATTTCTTAATCCATAAATAATTGTGTAAACCTTTTTCCAGATCTACTGATTCAAGTTTTACTGTTCTTTGTCTTGGGTTTTTAATCCAACTCATAATCCAGAATACATCTGCCACTTGATAATATAATTTCATATTTGGAACTGCTAATCCTCCTCTCTCGTTATTGTAATACTTTAAAGCTTTTTCTTGGTTTCTTACCATTCCAACAAATTTATTTATCTAATTCTTTCACTCTTTCAGTATTCTTCTACATGTACAGTTAAGATTTAAAATTTTAAAAGTAGTTTTGGCAGTCCCCCACCAGAATCAGGTAACTTTGTCATACAACACTTGCGACAATTAATCTCCACAAAGCAAGATGCATGAGAGAGAAAGAGAGACAACTAAACTGGTCCTGCTGAGATCGCAAGGTCAGCCATGGACTTTCACATAGGTCCTGAATGCCTCTCCTAACTATGCTTTTTCAAGTGTTTCAGTGGTTTCCCTCTAAAGGGACAGACTAGTTCCCTACCTTTCAGTGTTTCACAGATAGAAATAAGAACATAATTATACCATTCCAAGTGACATATAAAAGATCATGTTTGGAACTCAATTACACAATGCTAAAGGTTCTTTTCTGCCTACTACCGGCTGCATGTGTCTTGTTTTGCCATACCACATTTTCCACTGGTTTAAAGCCAACTATAAAAAAAAATCATTATTGTCCTATAAGGTATTAACAACAGTTCAAAATACTCTCAACAGCTGCAGGTGAAATGTCAGGCTGTGAGTTTCTACAGAGCTGTTTGGGACTGAATGACTGAATGGCATTCATATACTCAGTTCTAATGAGATTATAAGTGTAGTGTATTTATTATACACAATATGCAGTTTGCTTTCCTCTCTCTAATAGTTGTGTGAGCTGGTTTAGTCACATGGGTTGGAGAGTCCCTGCTGGATTCCGTTTGTTGGTTAGAATCATAGAGTGCATGTGCTCCTGCAAGCAGTTGCTCACATCCCTATAACTTCTTGTTAAAATATGGATGCTGTTTTGAAGATGCCTGTCTCTCCTGGGTGAACCTGAGTGAATACCCTATTTGTGACCTGAAAGCAAAAGTGAACATCACAATAAGAAGAGAGCTCCCCACCAGGGACACAACAAGGACAGTTACTGATTTGCCAGGGACTGGAAAACAAGGACTATCACTGAATAATCAGGGACAATTTTAATGAATGATTCTGCATCATAAAGTGTTTCCAGTCTATACACTACATGAATCCATTCCTAGAGCCTAATGCTGTTTGAACGCTTTCCTTAAGGTTTTAATTGGCCATCCTTCTTTTTTCTGTATTCCCAAATGCTTAGCCCTGGCCAAAACCTGAAAACACCCTAGCCAGCTCAAGCAATTTTGTTCATGGTTTGAGGGCTTACTGGATGCATCTCTGACAGATAGTGGCTGAGGACACACTGCCAATGTGGGCCGCTATGCCTCCACTTGAAAAGCAGAGGAAGAGAGGCCGTGCACATTGCTGCAGCTGTCCCCCGTCAGCTCACCCATCCGTGAGGGGCTGTCATGCCGCTTCAGCCAGAGACTCCTTGAAACAGGTCTCTGGCCGTCTGGGCGCGCGTCGCTGCCACTTCCTGCTAGTGTGGATGGGTCTATAGTGTGCAGGAAGCAGCGGCAGAAGTGTGGACGCGCTGTTCCAGCAGCTGTGGCTATGCGAACAGCTGCACCTCGCTGGACCAGCCAGAAGCTACACACTGCAGCAGAGGAGGCTCCAGAGGATGGCTGGGGGTGTGGATGCGCTGCTCCTCCTCCTCCCCGGTAAAGTCCCGCAGCACTGCAATCAGTGCGAACGGGATGCCCCGCGATGGTTTCCCCACACGGCTGTCCCGGGGTGAATTCCCCAGTCTGTCCTCAGCCAGTGTGAAGTTCATAAACCCTCTACTGCAAACTGATATCTGTGCCCTGATGGGTTCAGGATCTTGATATATGTTTTGGATAAAAGACAAAATCAGGCTGAAAATAGCTCCTTATCTGTGAAATGCAGGGCTACTTCCCATGCTAGAGGAGCAGTCACACAAGTCACATCTCTGACTAAATGTGCAACATGGGAAGGATTTATTAGCTTTTCTATAAATGAACCAGGCATGAGCATGCTTCATTATTCCCAGACTCTTGGCATATCCTTGTTCATCTCAGGAGTAAACATATAAACCCTCCCCAAACTCCAAATTTAGTCACACAGAATATGGCAGTTTGGGAATGAGCTCTTAGGGCAAATCTTTGGCATTTCATCTCTACAGGAAGTAGAGTCATTAGAAAGCTAAAAGGTCATTGGTGATTTTCACATATAATAGATGATTTTTTAAAAAAAAGAAAAGGAACATTCTAGTTTTTTTTATAACTAAAGGGCTCTATGATTGGATTGATGACTAGTAGAACCATAACTCTGTTAGTAGAGAGGAGATCTAACTATGAAAAAGAACTTTTCCAGGAATTGAAGTCATGGATAGGTTTGAACTCTATTCTGTGGTACTTTATAAATGATGAAAAGGCTACCCCCCCCCCCCCACACACACAAATATATGCACTTTCTGCAGGTACAGAAACATTAGTCAAAGCTTAACTGACTTGTTTAATTTGGAATTACATATTTCAAATGAGATTTAAAGGTCCTCTCTGCAGATATTACTATTCATAGTATTATTCAGTTGGGGTGGGAAGGGAAGTGGGGCAATGGACTTTTGACCCTGCATCCCCTTCCCTGCCCTGCTGCGCAGAGTGCATGGCAATGGGCAAAAAAGGGATTGATCGCCATCTGGACTGGTTGTTTTATTAGTGCATTGTAATAATGTTATCATGTTGATTGTATTTTATCTTTTTTAATGCTGTAAATCACCCAGAACCCACTTGTGGCATTGGGCAATTCAGAAATCTTAATGATGATGATGATGATGATGATGATGATGATGATGCTCAATAGTAAATATAACTATCTACAGCTGAAACAAAAGAGATGGGAGACTAACCATGTATTAATCATATCCTGATTAAGAGCTTTCATGGGTCAAACTGTGGCTGTCTGCGCAAAATTCCAGATGTTCAGACAATTCACAATGAACTAGAAACATTTATAAAACTCATGCTACTGATTTCCAGTGAGTGTATGTGCAGCTGTACATAGCTTCTATTCTTTCTGATGCCTCAAAACCTGACTATGTGCATTGCTGTAACAGTTTTCTGAGTATATCAACATAATCATGATGAAGTATGTCTGGACAAACTTGTCTGCCAATTTATCCAGGCTCATGAACATTACAAATTTGTGTCTGGGCAATAATTAATTCTGTTCCATTTCATGCTGTGATTAGAACTGAGAACATGGTGAATGTCAGAGTTTTTACTTCCATAGGCTGGCCATAAACCCTCACTTCTGCAGACGTCTTTCCCATTCTGAGGATAGACAAAGAGAGAGCAGGTAGTGCTGTATACTGAAGACAATCTACCGGAAACCCTTCTCCAATATTGTCTAGCCACAGCTAGTGCACTAGTGTCAATCTACCAAATTTCAGAAAACTGTTCTGCAATATTCAAGAAAAGATAACAGAGCTTCTTCACTTCCCCAAACAGCAGGAGTTCAACATTGGGTCCCGTGTCAGAGCAGCACTTTTTAAAAAATTGCTGCAAAAATTTGTATGATTTCTCTTTGGACAATAAAATCCTTTCATTGACTCCTGTGGCTTAGGGTCAGATGTTTTCTCCTGCCCCAGATAAATTCAACCTTCAAGTGCTTCAAATTGTGTTGGAGTATGATTGGCCCTATAGCAAGTCCTCCTATCTCTTCTTTTGATGGAGGCACTATGCTAAAATATGATGAACTTCCATGGATTTCTCACTTTATGACTGGGAATGTATATAGAATTAAGAATTATGAAACACTCAGATTAAGGTTGCAACCCTAAAAATTAACTAGGAAGTAAATTCTGTTTAAATCAGCAAACTCATTTCACAGTTATTCCTGAGAAAACCTACTTAAGATTGTGTTGCTTCTTCAAAATTCTCCAACATTTTAATGTACATTGCATGGAACTACAAAACCGATTGCAGGATATTATACATTCAGTTGAAGACCCAAATGCCTCATTTTGAGTTGTGCCAAATTAAAACCTTTAGAAAGAAAAAGGTCAGACCATAGAAAAAGAAGAAAAAGCCTTCATAATTATTCAGACAAACATGATTCCTAAGTGTTTTACATTTTAGCTTACCATTAATGCTAGGCAAGCAGAGCATGTGTTTTTTTTCTTTCTTTATTCAAGACAGTTCCAAGAAAAATCAAAGAGAGGTCTGTTCTACATAGCAGAAGAAAAGAGAATGATTACCATATTCTAAAATAACAGACAAAGTGAAGAAACCATACCACAGCATAAATGCGCATGAGAAAAAGTGTATGTATCTTAGTACATCTTTAAACCTTTCTACCACACTATAAACAATTGCTACAATATTTACATTTGACTCACAACCATCTGAACATATGCCTGGCATAGCCAATCCCAAAGGACTTCAGAAAGCCATAGTCATGATGTCATTTGCTATTGAGTGTAAAGGTTTAGACTAGCTTCCAAATGCACATTGTATCTGGTGAATTGTTTTCCCAATCATCATTCTTTCAGATAGCATCTCTGTGGCTTGTAAGGGTGTGCATTTAGTTTAATGAAGGCATCATATACCGAGCTTCATTATGCTTGGTCTAAAGGGAAGGAATTTTTCTCCCTTCTATCTCATACTAAAACCAGTACACTTACTCACTTTGATGCAGACAACAGTTCTGTGTGTACGTTTTGTTCTATGTGAAGAAATCTGCCCATTGCAGTGAATGGGAGAAAGGCTTATGGGTAGGGGACCGCTGAACCTCCCCGTGGAAGGTGGTGATTTAGGCTTATGTGTGAATAGCATAGCATTATATAGGGTATATTTCTTTTGACTGACTAAACTGAGCGGCTTCTAAAGATAGATGTTTGGCTATAATGTGAGGAAACTTTTTAAAGTATGTTAATGATTCTACGGGCTATGATGTGTATACTGAAGTTAGAATTCTCATCCCCTCCTATCCTGTCTTGGTTATGTTTTTGGAAAATACCTTGTCCACTGTATAACCAGACATAAGTCAAGAGGTTGGCACAATTTACTAATGAAGTTTATTTTCTCCCTTGGAAGGGGTTAAAAGATTATTTTGCAAGGAGGCTTGAAACTATTCACAGTTGTATCGTATAGTTTATGTTGGGCACAGTCAGTAAGAAAATGATACAGTTAAAATGAATGCGTTTAGAGGCACAGAACAACTATCAGCCAAGATTTTTATTGTAACACTTCAATAGTTAGTGCTCCTGGTTCACTCTGCAGGCCATGCACATCCCCCAGGTTAGGACTCCTAGTGACCTTTTAACAGGCTCCTAGCCTGGCCCTTTAGTTTTCTGACAAACAGTAAAAGACTAAATTGTAAGTGTGAGCCTTTCCCAACAATCACACTTCATTCGCCTACCTCCCTAGAAGCCAGAGATCTCAAATTTCCAGAACCTCTAACAGTTAATCTCTGTCTGACAACTGCAGTTTAATGGATTTTTACTGTCCACTCCCTCCTCGCATCTAGTTTATCCAAAGTTCCCTGCGCCCTGCTTGGTTGTTACCTGCTGTTCACATACTCAAAATAGGCATAAGGGAGACTGATAGCGTATAGCAAGGGGCAGGACAGGTAACCGTGTGTCATGTTTGCACATCTACAAGGCGTTGCATTAAAAGACATTGGGAAATAATGACCTATTTATCTCATATTCATGTGAAAAGATACATGGATAAGTTAGTTAACCAGATAAAAAAGTATGTATTCATTTTGGTGAGTGAATTCCAAAGAGAAATGAATCTACTTTCCTTAGCGTTTTCTTCATTTGGGTGGAAAAGGCAGCTAATATACCTCAAAACTGGAGTCATTCAGGTCTTGTCTTTGGTGGGAAGACACTGAAGAGCAAAGCAGAATTCTTACATCAGTGGCCTTGACAGATATAGGACCCCGAGAATGCATGAGTGCTGCAGGGAATAGGAATGACTATAGAAGGTCAGATCAGGTCTCGCTGGCCCAGGATAATGAAGATTTTCTTAAAATGTATTTTAGGTGTAATGGAACTTGCCTTGCACTACTGTAGTGTTTGGTGGCCACTGTGTAAGCCTCTGGGTATCTCTAGTGTGTAAGTTTGGGTGACTAAGGTGTCTAGGACATACATGTAAGAGGTACTGATTGATACCATTAGTGGGCAGAAGTCATTGTTTTTGAGAGTTGTAACTGGAAGCATTGTTCTTTCCCACCCTATTTCTTTCTAGATGTAGGCCCTCTTGCTCACTCTGAAGGAGCCTGCACTTCACCATCTTGCTTGCCATTTGGAGGGAAATTTCCCAGGCCTCACAATTGGATGGGAAGGGATTTTGCGTGCCCATCTGCCACTGCCCTGGGTGACTAGCTGCTCCCTGGAGGAGTGGAGGATGTTGATGCCACTCCCCTCAGTCATCCTCCCTGGCTGGGAGGGTGCTGCCAATCCTGGACACTAGACTTGGCCACTATTTGGCTAAGTCCTTCATGGAAGCCTGCTCCAGATGTGCATGTGGTGTCTTCCTCTCTACAGAGTCCACATCTGTCTCACCAACTGGAGCCAAAACACAATTCCCATTACAAGGGATATATAAAGACTTCCTAAATTTACTGGCCACAATGTTGAATACTGCAACTCGCTTTTTGTTAATTCTCCTATTCTCTTTGACTAAGCATTCTGTGCATCTCAATACTTGCAGACTCCTTTTTGGAGAATCAGAGTTGAATCTTCCAGTCTTTTACTTCATGGGATATAAGAACTTTCAATAAGTGAACAACATAACAGTTCTTTAAACCATTCTGAACTTATCAAAGGGATACATTCCATTATAGGGAAAAAGAAGGGAAGCATCTACCAACAGCAATTATTTTTCTTCCCATTGTACCCCCGCCCAACACTAGACTCAGCCAAATAGAGGCTTCCCCAGGAAAGGGGTATCAGCAGAAATACAAGATGAAGCACAGTGAATTGTTCACTAATCAAGTGCCTCTTGGCCAGCAAAGTAACATTCAGAGGAGCCTCATCTTGTTACAGGTTGGAACCTATCCTCCTGCTACCCCTTAATTCCGGAAGGGAATTGTCAAGTTAATTGCTTCCATTCCCTATTCTGAATCTTTGTAAAACAAAGAGACCAGCTAGGCCTCAGCGTTTCTTTTGGGGCAGACATTCTGCTCTTCCCTCTCCAGCACTTGTTTCCTCCCAAGACTTAATGTGCAGGTGTCTGTAATTGCACCTCCCTGCCTACACCATCATCTCTTTCAAGGCTGGAGTCAAGAATACGGTAATTAGTTCTTCCTGGGAACTTGTGGTGCACTAGATGGAAGGGGGATGTTGTAATCTTCTGGAGGGTTCCAGAAAGTGTGTGCCATGACTGGATTTGGATAGAGTTGTCAGGTCCTTTTGACTCATCAGTGGGGGGATGGGGGATGCTCCAGGAGCCAGAAACATTGCCCCTGACATGCCAACATCATTGAAAGTGACACATGTTTGCCTACATCACTTCCAGGTGACGTAGGCATGTCGGGGGTGACACTCTGGTTTTGGGACAAAACTCTATGGTAAAATCAATTTCAAACCATAGAGTTTTGCCCAAAAACCAGAGTGTCACTGCCACCCAACATTAAATACATGCCTATGTTACTTCCAGGTGATGTAGGCATGTCGCTCCACGTGCCCTTTGGGGGGATTTCTTCCCACCAGCCAGCTGGCTGCTGGCAGGGAGAAGCCTGCAAAAGCAGAGGATCCTCCACTGCCAAATGGGAACTGGCAACCCTAGATTTGGAATATCACCTGACACCAGATGTCAAGATATTATAATTAAGCCACAGACCAGAGGGAAGCCTTGCTAACTTTGTGATTTCACAGGACAGAGGCCCTGACTATGCCCAGCCTCACTGTAATGATCAGCTACATAGAAAACGCTTAAGCCTCTACCTTGGACTTGGAAACTTTAAGAGTGTGCCATCTAATACCAGGTATCAATGTATTAGATAGAAAAGTTAGCTTTCTTGTGTTTATGCTACAAAACCATAAAGATTGTATGGCCTAGTGTTATCCTCTTCTTTAGATATTTAATAATCCTTCAAACATTTTACCTAGGTCTGTTTTTTTGTGTACATACAGCCCTGAGGAGGACCCAGAGCTCCGAGCACTGCCTGCTTGCCCAAGAAGTGGTGACTCAGAGGGATCCAGGCTTGGGTCCTTGACAGGGATCTTAACATTGCCTCTGACAGAAGGTAAATTTGAAAGCAGTTAGTGAGGCACTTCCTACTTGGTAACAAAATTTTCTCAGGCAATGTATTAATAGGGATGTGAATCCAGCTTTCTGTCTGAGATGGGGGAATAAACCAAATGTATAGGGGGAGAGCAGCAGGCATTCAGCCAGCTTCTAATGGAGGAAGCCTATCTGGTGCCCCAACATGAGTGGATCACAAATACTGAGCCATAGACTGCCCTGTGGAGCCAGGAATGTAGCCACAGAAAGGCATGGTAGAGAGAGATTCAGCCAGAGGGCCATGGAGTGTTTTTGAAAAGAGGTAGGAGAACCAAATAATATCCTCCTGGAGCCTTTGAAATCCATAATTAAAGGTAGCCCTTTACAAGAGTTAGTGGGGCTGGGGACCGCCCTGTTGCCCTGTAATTCAAGCACCATTATCATGTCTTACATTAAACAAAATGAACTGGCATTAAGAGGATGAAGCACATATACACAACTAGGTTTGCCAGTTAAGGGTTGGGAAACACCTGGAGATTTCAGGGTGGAGCATGAGGAGGGTGCTGATTCAGGAAGGGAGATACTTCAATGTGGTCTAATGCTAATGAGTCCATTTTCCAAAGGAATCATTTTCTCTTGGTAAACTGATTTCTGACACCTGGAGATCAATTGTAATAGCAGAAGATCTCCAGTCACCACCTGTAGGTTGACAACCCTATACACAACCATTCTTTTACCCCTTCCACTACTCTTGAATGGATTTAATGTGTGTATGTATAAGTTTAGAAAACAGGTTGTATGGAATAGTGTAGTGTAGTGGTTAGTGAATCAGATGACGATCAGGACACCTGGAGAAAAAGTCTCATTCAACTACTAAGCGACTTTGGAGTAATGAAACTGAAATGGGAGAGAACAACATATATCGCCATGAGTTTCTGGGCGAAGAAGTAGAATTTAAAATATAATAAATACCGGCAAGTTTGTCATGGGTTTTGAAGAGATTGCACATTGCTCAGGTCAAATTTGGGCTTCCATACATTAGACAGAGAAATATCTGATCAGAAGCTAGCTCTGACCCCAGCATAGTGCTTGATCCCAAGGATCCTGGACAACTTCCTTTACAAACAACAGTACCAATCCAGACCCTAACTTAAAAGCACCAATGAGAATTCACCAGCTTTATTAATGTCAGTGAATTGCTGATGTGGGGAGGAGAAATGGTAATAGAAAACTCCTGTGCATGGAGCAGTGGTCTTCAAAGAGTTCCTGGAGAAGCAATTTGTTGCAGGACTAGTTGCCTCAATCTGTTCTCCATCATCCTCCACCCCTCAGTCAGTTCTGTGGTCTGACTATTGGTATGTGCTTTCTTGCTTATGATACTGCATGGTGGAAAAGTTAACAATTTTCAATATTTATATTATTATTTTTCAAAGAAGATGCCAAATGGGAGTAGTTACACCAGTATTTTAAAAAGGTGGGACAAGATACAAAGGCTATCCCAAATAGTGCTCAGAATAACAATATATTGTTTTGCAGATGGAGAAATACATGGTGGTATGTAGCTGTATCCGCTTTCCAAAATTTGGTGTCTAACACACCTATTTGAAGTGCAATGGGACATGAAGGAGTATCGCGCATGAAAGCAAACAAAATAAATACCCTAGAGACAGGTGAGACAATATGGAACATTTTCACCACCTTTTGGAAAGAGATTTTTACATATTGGCCAATTGCAGATTACAATCACTGTACATCATCCAGAAGATGGGAAAATTCTGGTTATAATATTCTAAAAAATAGGCAATCATAACTTGACAGTCACTTGGGAAGAGTTGCTAGGGAAGTATGACTTTTTAAGTGGCAAATTGAAGAAAAAACCCTACATCAAAAGTGGTTGGTTCATCACATTTCAATATATTTTTGAAAAAGCTCTATACACACAGAAGAATTTATTTTCCAAGGCAATCAAGGCTTTGATTACAGTCTGCATTTATCAACTTTTAGAAAATCAACTCATACTTTAGGAGAGCAAGTAAAAGTCAAGTGATGGAATTTCCCTCCCCCACATATGGCCTTTTGCCACTCTCACTGGGCTGCAATGATCAAGGGGCATTTTAAGTTCGATTGCAAAAATTAAAGTTTGGAGTCTACCAACTCTTCAGCTGGAAAAAGCAAACAGCTGGGTCAAACTAGAAATGCATGTCCCATGGAGATATGGGTTGGAAAAAATTTGGTTTCATAGAGCCGATTTTTTTAAAAGCCAATTCATTAAGATCATATATACATATCAGAATAATGATATACAATGAAACCCCAACCCAGTGTTTTTCACTATGTTTAAATCCCCCCCTTTTATCTGAGTCTGTTAATTTAAAGAGCTCAAGTATCATGCTAATTTATAGAGTTCAAAGCTGTGATCAGGAAGGGAAAGTGTGACAAACACTCTTGTTCTGTAAGCAAATTCTGCAACTATCTTGCCAAAAAACTTTCAAAACTCCCAGCACCTTATCTTGAATACTAAATCACTATCAGGTCAAAATATTACGTTCCTACTCTAACACTGTACTTCAGTAATCCAATTACACTGGATAGACAGTCATAGGATACTGACCAAGTCCCCTTTGTCAATGTATCTTGAATCTAAACTGTGTTAACACTTTTCAGGGCTAAATATTATTGCTTGAATTTATGATATCTTTTTAACCCTTATTTGCCAAGAAAAGGATGAGATTATGGAAGTAGCCACATCACATCTGTTCAGCCTCCTCTTGTTTGCTTATTATTCCAGAGAATTTCAGAGAATGGCAGTCACTCAGATTGGTCTTGTACCCATAAAAGAAAGAGGTAAGAAGAAGCACAGAAAATGCTGTATTTGCCAGCATGGTAAAGTTACCTGAATACCTGTGTCAAGTGAATTCCACTTGGGTTTATCTCTGTTCTACTATATAAAACTTTAACAGGTGCATGTGTTTGCTGATCTTGAAAGTACCTGAAATTGCATTATTTATGGAGCTGGTGGATTTGTGCTATAGATATACTGAATATGAATGTGAGTATCCTTGCACTATTGCATTTCATCTCATTTTTGCATATTACGAAGGTAACATTTTCTGTTGCTGTTAACGGTGATCTGTATACCCTCTTCAGAAGGCATATCTCAGGTGACAACACTACAGATAAAAGCAGAACGGGAACAAGCATGTGCAAAATGCAGGCTCCATCTCCATAACTGGGAATATTTTTAAAAGTGGTGTTCCCATTCAGATGTACTTTTTGAACCCACATGGGCTCTATGACCTCTTTCTAATAGAACACGGGCAAGGTCAACACATTTCTTTGCACGCCTCTTCTGCACATATTTTCTTCCCTCTCCTAGAAATAACATCTACAGCTCTTAATAGAACTACAAGTGATACAGAGGAAAATAAAACTCCTTTGATTTTCTTATTCAAGGTATTAATGTAACAGTTAAGACTACAGTTACATCTACAACTTGTTATCTTTTGTGAATTTTAATCAGAGAGAGAAACAGCAAAACATATCTAGAAAAGGAGGCCAAGGAATGCAGAGCAAAATTCCACAAGTTAATTTGCAAGTTTCTACACTATAAAGCCAACAGAAAGATTAGTTATTTTATTACCCCTACCTATTTTTTAAATCTTATTTTCAAGAACCAACACTGTGAGTACCATGGGTTTTTCCCCCTTTGTGCATCTATTTGTTGGGAGGGGGGATGTTGATATTAGAACTTTTTTATCCATACAGACTTATAAAAACTACTTTAGTCCTCCAGTGGAAAACTTTACACTTCTTATTTATTCCTGAAACTGGTCTCATGGATAGAGACTGAGTGTTTGGTGGAGAGAGAAGGTTGGTTTCCAGACAGGGTATTCAACGCTGGATCATTGTATGGTTTTTCTCCACCTGGCAGAGAAGTATATAGCCTGGCCAAAAGGCATGCTTTGTATAGTCTCTCTGGATTTAAACAAAGCATTTAATTCTGTATCTAGAGATATTTTGTGTACCAAGCTTTATGAGTCCTCCTTAGATCACAGACTTTTGTACTCATTTAAAACATTATATAAAAATCCCACCACCCATGTCATGTTTGTTGTGGTCTTGAGAGGCAACTGATAAAGGACATCCCTTTGTCCAGGAGAGTGAAGCATGGTAGCCTGTTGACTCCCCTCTTTTTTAATCTCTATATTCAGGGCTTTTTTTTGTAGAAAAAGTCCAGCAGGAACTCATTAGCATGATAGGCCACACCCAACATCAGAAACTCATTAGCATATTGGGCCACACCACTGATAGCACAGCTTATTTGCATATTAGGCCACACCCCCATGTTACCAGAAGAGTGGTCATCCAGCCACACCCACCTTTTGCTTCTTATTCTGTTTACCTTGTTTGTTGTCAAAACCCAGGGCTTTTTTTGTAGCAGGAATTAATTTGCATGTTAGGCCACATACCCCTAATGTAGCCAATCCTAAAGAGTTTCTGCTGTTGGGTGTGGCCTATTATGCTAATGAGTTCCTGCTGGGTGTGGCCAACTCAGGAGCCAGCCGGAACTCCATTCCTGTGCGTTCCTGCCCCAAAATAGCCCTGTCTATATTACTGATCTTGCAGGGGTCTTAGCAGTGGTGAACACCCATGTTCCTACTCTAGCTACCAGTCAGATCCCATTGTTACTCTTTGCAAAAGATACTGTCCTCCTATCTGGACCACCAGTGGGGCTGTCTAGATTGCTAGAGGCATTTCAGAACCTTTGCATTAGAGAGGGCTTGGTGATAAATTGTAAAAAAATCTGAAGTTATGGTCTTTTCAAGATCTTCTCAGCCCAAGCAACTCTCCTGGAAGCTGAATAATAATCTCCTGGAAGCAGCTGAGCAAGTGTCCCAGTATCACTACCTAGGTATTATTTTTCATGCTTCTTTCTCATGAAAAGTTCATAAAGAGTGTGCCCTGCTATCAGGGGCTAGCTCATCAGTGGCTCTTTGTCATTTCTTTTTCTCTGTTGGGGGTTGGTATGTCCCTGCATTAATTCAAGTCTTTAGGGCTAAAGGGCTGTCCTAGTTTTTATCAGGTGTGGCAGTTAGGATTACTGGAGTGGATACTTCTGTTGATTGACCTTTAGAGTTTTTTCTTTTGAAAATCAACCAAGTTCCTCATTGTGTTGCCTTTGTGGTTCTCTGGATGGAACTTGGTTTGGAATCAGTGGAATGCAATGTTTGGAAGCTGGCTTTTCACTTTTATTTGAAGGTTTTGTTTTCTGAAGATAGCAATAATTTCATGCTGTTTTTACTTTCAGAATTTTGTTATACATTGGTGATCCAATCTTGAATCCAAACTTTCTTTTTTTAGGGCTGTCCCCTTTGTTCCTCCTGTCTGTTGGCTCACAGGCTGCTAGACTATCCTTAGACAGAGCACTGGAGGCACTACACCATCGGTCAGCTCTTAGAAGGGCTCATAGAGTATTCTCTACACTGGCTAGGCTAAATGCTTTCCCCTGTTTTGGTAGGTAGATTCCATGGAGTACCCTACTCAAATAGAACAAAGTTCAAGTCCAGTGGTACCTTTAAGACCAACAAAGTTTCATTCAGGGTATAAGCTTTTGTGTGCATGCAACACAAGTGTGTGTGTGCACATGAAAGCTCATGCCTAGAATAAAACATTTTGTTGGTCTTAAAGGTGTCACTAGACTCAAACTTTGTTCTACTGCTTCAGACCAACACAATTGCCCACCTGGACCTACTCAGATACAGTCTGTGCATGTGCGTCTGGGGCAATAGAAATTTTATCCCATATTTTGATTGGGTGTTACTGCCCCTTTGAGAGATTTGTGAATACAGCCGGTGATAATCTCCAAGACTGCAATTATTTCTGTGCCTTTCCTGATTGCTGATACCAATCCTGGTAGTATTTTGATTGTGGCTAATTTTTTGGCAGCAGTGGCTTTTATGTGGAGATAGAAACAGGATGTGGTATTTGTAAGACTGGTTCAATCTACAACTGCTGGGTTAGTGATTGTTAAGCAAAGAAAGAAAAATTAACAACTATGTAGTATGTCATTCTCATTAATAGTCCCACGTACATATGACTGTTTTCCTAGTGACAGGGCAAAAAGTAGCACCAGAGTGCTATGTTGAGGGGAAAATGGAAATGTGAATAGTATGTGCCTTCACTTCGTATTTCTCAAGGGAGAAGTCACCCACAGTGAAATGCATGAGCTTCATCTGCATGGGGTGTTCTGCGAAAGGAAACACAACTTGTTTTTTTGACAAAAAAACTGGAAGCATGCATAGCATTGGACTTACTCATGTCTTCATTTTTCCCACAAGATCACAATATACGAATCCATCTAGTGAAGCAATGAGGTTGGCAAGCAGGTAGGGTGCAAGCAGCATGCACCTCAATCTCTCTCTCACACAATCTCTCTTTATCCTGTCCCCTTTCTATAAGCACTGACAGAAAGAAACAAATGAACCAGAATGAACAGAGTTCACTCAGTACCTCTCTTGAGTGCCTCATTTGCCCAGAAAGGTTTCTAAGCAGATGTATACAGAGAGACTAATTTCCATTAAATGTGCTATAGATGATTTCTAGATTGATTTCTCCACATAGGTTGCGTGGGTGGGTGGGGACACTTACTTGAGGTTTATATTGAGTCAAGAGTTGTCCCCGCAATGCAATGACTGAAGACATTCTCAGGGGCACTCTTAGGGCTGTTGTGCAGATAAATGAAGTGACAATTGTAAATGTGCTATGGAAACAAAAATTAATAATGTCTTCAACTTTTCCCCCCAAAGCTTGCTTTGTTTCCAGATTAATTAAAGTAAAATACAGCCAAAACGAGGTCACGATTCTTTTCGCAATTGTATTGCTGACAAAAAGAGCAATTAATTTATCTGAGCGAACTACACCACGACAAGAGTCCATTTTCAGTATCCCTGATGTATAACTTGTCACTTTATACAGCCTGAACAGGTATCATTTTCTGCAATATAATTACTGGAAATTGGTCAAGATTTCTTAGTTCCTTTCTTCACATGATTGAATTTCCCATGTTACACTTTGCATGAGCTGCATGTTTTGGTATAAAAACTGATAGCACAGCTTCAAATTTTCAGAAACATATTGTTTGTTTTATATTTGTCAGCTGAGTTGAAGTAAAACATATCCCTTGCTGAAAGAAGTGCCTCAAAATATTCATGGACTTTACCATCTATCAAAAATCCATGATTCTGGCAAGACAGATGAATTTTTTTCCGGCATTCTCTAAAAGTTCACTATAATACAAAGGGATTTACTGGGGGGGGGGGGGGGTGATATGTATCCTCGAAGCATAATATTTATTTGGGGTCTATGGGGGATAAGGAGGTGTAGCAGCCCTCATAACTGACTGCTTAAAATAACACTGTTCTCGTCATCTGGATGAGGACTGAGAATTGCATTTTCCTCAATTTTTAATTCTTGCTTCTGATTTTACGGAGTAGTTACATGTTAATATATCACTTCACAGATGTTTATTTTGGCTTTGTCTCTGTTCTCACAGTGATATAGATTTCAGACTGCATCTCTTACTGCTATCTTGTAAAGCTGGTCAAAAGATGCTATGAAATTGCAGTTTATTTTATTTGCTATATTTATATCCCACCTTTCTCGATGAGACACAAGGAAGATTACACAGTGTAAAACAATGTCATTAAATACCATGGGACATACAATAAACAATGCAATAGGAATAGGATTACAGAAATTACAACAATCAGAAACACTGCAAATGTGTGATATGTCATAAATAATGCAAAAAAGTAGAATTACAAAAGTAGGAAACAATGTAGTAAGAACAAGTCAACACATATAATAGCCACTGGAGCAACCTATAATCATGTTCCCTTGATAAAAGGCCCTCCTGAACCATTCTGTTTTACAGTTTTCAGAACTGACTTCCTTAAGCAGGTTGTTACACAAGGAGAATGCATGTCTTTGTGAAGCCATTGATCTCACCTGTTTGAAGGGTAGCACCTTCAGAAGGCCTTGCTCAGATGAGTGAAACTGTCATGGTGGAATATTGGCTACATAATTACACTTTGTAGGGAATGTGGTAGTTTTGCTACCGGGAGGCAGCAGCACCCTGCCTCTCAGTATTCACAGATTTTGCCATTTGTAGTGAACCTGGGAACGGATCCCCCATTAATGACAAGGTTCTAGTGCGCAACCTAAGGCAAATATGTATTTTATCGTGCAGTTTTCAGTATACAGCTGACGGAACTCTGTCAGTCTCCTGGATATATAGGGAATACCTACAAAGCAGAGAACATTGTAGTTGTCACACAGTCGCCTCGGCATTTAGTCATGTTGGCCACATGGCCACGGAAAAAGTCTTTGGACAGTGCTGGCTCTTTGGCTTGGAAATGGAGATGACCACCACCCCCTAGAGTCAGATTCGACTGGCTTTCAAGCAAGGGAACCCTTTACCTTTACTTGCGTGGAAAGGCCATATAGCCCCACATTTCCTTTCCAAGAAGCAACATGCCAGACGGATCTGGGATAGTCACACAGGTAGTGTATATATGATAACAAAGACCTTATTCCACACAAGTAATGTGAATAGCTCACACTAGGGCTGATCCTTTCAATAAATAACAATGGAAAATCCTTGAAATAGGTCTTTGGCATCCAAAACATAGAGATGACTGGTAGCCCATTTTGCATATGGTTTTTCTTCTTTTGCTGTGCAGACTTGAGAATAAATTAAGTAGTACATGGTTATCCAAATGGACTCTGTTTTTTTAAAGAGAACAACAGCAAACCCCAATTTTCAACAGTTGGCTACATTTTTGAAAGATACAAATGTTTCTCTGCAGCTGCATGGAATAATGATTTTGGCTGACCTAAGTAATCCAGAGTGGAGACAGGCATAATCATGGCGTTTTCTGCTATATCTCCACGGGCAGTGTCTGCTTCAGTGGCCAGAAGGCTATTCTAAAGTCTAGCTCATCTTGGCATGAAAATGTTAGTACACTGTAGGTAAATGCTATCTCACTCACTGAAGTAATGTATTGTCTGTAATGTGTTCTACTGAACAATGGAGCCATTTTATTGCACTAATAATTCCTGCTTCTCTTGTGTTCAGCTGGTCCCTTCTGAAATTTTTTTCTAAAACACTATTGCCAAATGTCACCAACCTTTGCTGATGTGAAACTATTAGTTTACTGTTAATTAAAAGAGTGCAAGCTTCCAAAAAAAACCCCTTAAGTGACTATATTAGAATTTGCATGATTAAATACTTAGAATAAAATACTTAGAATTATACTTATTTCAATGGGACATGGATTAACCTAGTCTCTGAAATATAGCTCATTTGTAGGACTTAAAGACAAGCTCTAAATTCTTCTGCAAAAGTGTGTACACAAGGTCATGGTTATATGAAGTAAAGTGTGCGTAAACTGTATGTGACAGGACAGCAGTTATCTTTGAATGTTTTTCAAGATGTGTGAGGATAAACAAATGCTGCTGGCATGTTAAACATTGTTTCTGGCTATTGAGGGTTTGGTTCACACCAGCATGGTCACACCAAAGCCTTTAGAGGCACTTGATATTTTGTAAACTGGTGATGATCTGTCATCAGCTCCAGTCATATAGGATAAAAAAGGTGGGATTCCAGTTTAAGTTCCACCCTCACACCTCTGTCAGCTTTGGCAATTCATCCACAGTTGGGAGGAGAGACAACGAAATACATAACACATGGCATGTGGGCAGTGTTTAGCATCTTCTCCTCTCTAGATCAGTTTGTAACAATAAGAGTAAGACATCATTTTAAAATCAGACAAACATAATGAAGGACCATATAGTTCTATATAGAAACTCCTATTGCATGGGATTCACAGGTCCAAATGAGGATTACAAATATCACTGATAAGCATGCTACTATGTCAATAGCTGTATCCTTGTTTATATTGTCTGTTCCTGTTGTATCCCTTTATGATGGACTGCACTTTTCAAAGCTTAGAAGTGTTGTGTAAACAGGTAATAGACTGTGAAGGGTTAATTTTTCACAGAACTAGAGAGCTTTCAGAGACAGACCACTCCAAGGAATCTGATTGGTTAGCATCAGTTGAGCAGAGAAACGCTTCTGAACTGGATGCTGAGGATTCATTCTGAATTCAGCCCTGACTGAGAGCAGTTTAACACAGATGGAGAACTAGGGGAAAGTTGGCAAAGTGGGTAGTTAGGCAAAGACTCCCATTTAGGCCAAGAAAAAGAGATAGAACTTCTAGAGAGAGAATAAATTTCCCTACCCAGTAAAACAGGGAACTAGCTCTGAAGAGTGGAGAGAACCCTGTTCTGGTGTGGTTAGAGACTGCCTTGTGAAAATCATAAGAATTAAAATTCAAGAAAGGTACTGGTGTGTTTAGAGAAGGGATTTGATTACTGGACTGAGTGTCCCAGCCTTCTGGAGTCAGGGAATACTCAATGAAAGTGTTTGAGAAACATTGGAACAAAAGTGTCTCATCTTAAACATCCTAAGTCACAGGGAAAAGCTTATAACTCTCAATAGCCTGAAACATATGAACTAAAGTCTATGCATATACTCATTTACTTCAGAGTTCTATACTGAGTTACCTCAGAAATTTTACCCCTGATTTCACCTGACCTTTCCCCTCTATATTGAATTTTGTTAATTTGGAATTTCAAAGCACCTCAAGTGCCATTTAAATTTAAGTCAAAGGGGTTCTTGAACCTTCCCTCAGGTTCCTGGACTGAGCTAACAACCAAAATATCATACTTTGACATGGTGGGACAGCCAGAGTTCTTCAGTAAAAAAGAAAACAGATATTCAGGGAGGCTCAGTCAGAAAGGGAAAGAAAAACAGATGGAAAAATCTTGCCTCTGAGGAATAGAAGTGGATGGGGACATCATACCATACCTCTCTTTATTTCACAGCTTTCAGTTCACTGACTTAGCATAAATATTAAATGGTATGATCCACCCTCCCAAATGAGAAGCACTAGTGTAAGATAATCAGCCATCAAGACTGTCAGAGTATCATTAGGTAAAAGTATTAGCAGAGAAGGGAGCCTTCGGGAATATATGTAACAGCTGACTGAAAGCAAGAAAGAGTCTAATTTCCTCCCTTGTTACAGTTATTTTAAACCTGGGTATTATCAGAGGCATGAGCCTTTAGGCATGAAAGTTCTCTTGGTCCTTGGACTTTAGCCCCTGGCTTAGACCTCGAGACCTTGATTGACCAAAGCCAGTGGATCCAGGATCAGCCCTGAATGTAGGAATTTGTTTGTTTAAACTATAACTGTTTGTTTCTTTGTAAGCCAATTTGAGTACACAGTGAGAAGAAAGGCAGGACAGAAATGCTTAAATACATAAATATAAGAATGGGTTCCCAATTTATGGGGGCATTTGTTCCACATGGGGTGGGGCAGCTTGGTGGGCCAGGCTCCATAAGTCTGGCTGTCCCCTCTGCCCTTGGTTTGTTGCCCTGCATCATCTCAACTCCCTGTTGCCTGATTGGTCAGCTGCCCAGGCAGCCTGGGGAGCATAGGGCTTAGTTAGCAAGTTTAAATCTGGTCCACCCAGCCTTGTGCTATACTCTGTGTATATTTTTACATGTAACCTAATCCATTAATTGGTGGTCAGGCTCCATAATAAAGTCAGAATCATTGAGTAATAAGGATTTCATATTAGGGATCCCTTAAACTTACATAAAGCTCAGGTCAAAAAGTATGAAATCCAAATGGAGATGGAAATTTAAAGTGTGTAATCTCTCTCATGTAAAAGTTTACGATGGTAAATATATGGCCAGAGGCCAGCATACCTTCGAAACTGCCTCTCCCCATATGAGCCCCATCGAGCACTGAGGTCCACAAATCAACATCTTTTAGTAGTACCCAGCCCCAGGGACATCCGACTAGCCTCGACCAGGGTCAGGGCTTTCTTGGCTCTAGCCCCTACCTGGTGGAATGAGCTCCCATATGAGGTCAGGGCCCTGTGGAATCTATCACAGCTCCGCAGGGCTGCCTTTGACTCTGTGTCACATGCATGCCTATGGAACAAACTAAATGCTACAAGCCTGCCTAAAAGGTTGTTAAAATTAATAATGAGTCTCTATTCGGGAAACTCGCTGCATGTTAAGATAAACAATGAGGGGCAGTTATCCAGCCCTATATCTATCCAAAGAGGTGTCTGTCAAGGATGTGTTCTTGCCCCACATCTATTCAATTTATATCTAAATGACTTTGTCCCATGTCTTCAAAATATACCCACTCATGCACCGTGTGTAAGAAACCGACCAGTGCCTGCCCTGCTGTATGCTGACGACCTTGTCTTACCATTGAGAACTCCAATTGGCCTAAAATGTGCCATTAAAGCATTTACTATCTACTGCAATGAAGAACTATTGGAGATAAATGAGGATAAGTCCAAAATTATGGCCTTCACAAAATCAACAAGAAGATCAAACAAAAGATGGAAAATCAGAAGGTACACATTGCAACAGGTTGATGAATTCAGATATTTAGGAATTGTATTCCAGCCAAACCTATCATGGTCCAAGCACATTAAATATCTTAGACAGAAAGTTGACCTAGCCTTACTAGCCTTGAAGAAGTTTTTCTGTATCCAAGGAGCTCAATATGTGCCAGCGCTCATAAAAGCATATAAGACCTTAATACTACTGCATATACTATATGGTTCCCATATCTGGTTCTTAGGTCCAACAGAGCAACTTGAAAAACTACAGTAAGCCTTCTTCAGTAAAATATTAACTTTACCATCATGCATCGCTTCCGCAGTCATAAGGCTTGAGATAGGCCTCCCAAAAATCTCAGCTCTGATCTGGAAGGCCCTAGTCAGCTATAAATATCAACTGTTAAATGCTGAAAACCTCCCAACCTTTACCATATTGACAGAACATGAACGTTGCCGGTCAAAATAGAATGATGCTGTAGATGCGAAAACAAGACAGTTGGGCTTATGGAAGATAGAGAACTTAACCAAAAGAAGACAAACTTTACTTCCAGAAAAGTTGTTCCAAAATGATTGGGACACTCTTCAAATAGATGCTAGATGAAAATGCTCCCCACTTCATCTAGGAATTACATATTCCACCAAATTTTGACCTGCCTTTTTACTTAAACATGCTGACCATTCCAAAACTGAGACAGTCATACATGATCGCATGCTGCTATGCATTTCCAACAGCCCAGATGAAGGGCCGTTTCCTGAAGATCCCTCTGGACCAGCGCTATTGTGACTACCCTTTGACAGAACTTGACTTGACATGTCATGTTTTCTTCTACTGCCCAAAACATGCAGCAGCTAGAGAGAGATTCTTAAGAAAATGGCTGTTGAAATATTCATCTTTCCATGATACAGCAAGATGATGATGATGATGATGATGATGATGATTAGTAGTAGTAGTAGTAGTAGCAGTAGTAGTATTATTGTTATTATTATTATTCTATTTTTTATTTTTTAAATAATTTTTAATGGTGCATGACCTATGGGCTATTAAACCTAAATAAATAAAATAAAAAATAAATAAATAAATAAAATAAAAAATAAAAATAAAAATAAAGTTGTTTTATTACAGTTCTGCAGGGCCTGGAGCACTTGCACTGGGCTTTTGGTTGAGGACGTGGATGCCCCTCTCCTCTCCTGGTCATCCCCCATCAGTTGCCTGGATCTAAATAAATACTGAGTACCCATCATTGTATTGTAATAAATTTGACTGAGATCTCATCCAATCTGTTTACATGGTATTTTAGTTTTTTTTTTCTGTTTTAAATTGTTATTTTAAAGTTGTTTTGATTAACTAATGTAGACCATCCTGAGCCTGTTCGTGGGGAGAGTGGTATATAAATCAAATAAATAAATAAATATTTTTTAAACATGTTGTAGAATGCAATAACAGCAAATTCTTCTGCTTACCTTTGTTGTACATGTTGGTTGGCACTTGGACATCACTCAGAGTGACATTCACAGGTAAGTTATTAAAATGTTCATTTGGTTCCAGGATGAATTCCTTTCCAAGTTCTAGGAAGTTCCCATCTTCATCCCGTTCATTAATAAGGACAGCATTGAAATATTCATACTGCAACAAAAATCCAGTTATTATATCTTCTTAGAAGCTCTCTTAAGTATTAAAGCACATCTGTTTAGCATTCATTAGGTCTTACATTATATAATCTTTTCTTGCCACAGTTTTCACCTCTCGCTAACATCATGGATGTGATTACTTTACACATTCAGCATGAGAATCAAGTACTTTAAAAGTCTATGTCCAATTCATTTTTCCAGAAAAAAACAAATGCTTGCTCCTGGCAGGCAGGTAGTGTAATGGCTCCAAGAGTCCAGATCCTATTGCTCAACTCACATGTGTACAGGTTTTTGATGGCATCCAGCTGCAATATGGGCTTTTGGTGGAGCCTCCATCCAACCTTATCTGGACAAAGTGCAATTTGGGCCAATAAATAAATCCAGCTACTTATATATAAGGGTTCAGCTAATAAACTCTACATAGGCTGCGATCACACGCACAATTTGCCCCAACATAGGTGTGAATGCTGGGTGGATGAAAGGAGCGCAATCAGACGGCAACATTTGGAAAGCACCCTGCAGCCATCGGCAACCTGTTTTGCTCTGCCACACACACAGAGTAAAAAAACACCTCAGAAAGTCCAGTAGCAAAAGAGTTGATACAGGCCACAGATGGACTTTCCTGTGGCTGATCATGCCAGCATGCTCCAATGGCATCGGGATAGTCTGATCAGGCTATCCTGACTCCATGCCATTGTTCTTTTCCCCTTCTGAGTATGTGCATCATTGCATAGTGTCATAGGAAGCCCTCATGGCAGAGATGCGATTAATCAATCCCCTGTTTAAGCAAATCAGAAACCAACTGCAAAAAAAAACAAAAACCCCGACTCACCCATGGTTGCATCTGATCATGCAGTGGAGGACTGCGCCCACATCTATAAAACTCTTTGTGATTGTGCAATTGTGGGTCAATTTCCTCCGGAGGAAATACCCTCGCTTCCTCCTCACTTTATCTTGGGCATGTGACCACAACCATAGAATGGCAACTTTTGACATCTAGGGAGTTATTGCCAAACACTACAATTATTATTATCCCAATGAACTGCATTTGTGGTTTAATTAGCAACTTATTTAATAAAAGCATGTACACCTAGATAGGCCATTTGAACAAGAAAAGTTTACTGCTTTATAAATAGGCTTTTGCCTTTTGATGACTGTAATAAAAGATAAGCAAAAGCAATGTAGGTAAAATTATTGATTACTTTTGTGTGTGATTTTAGTCAAACTACAGGGATGCATCAAAGTCTACGAAACACTCAGTCCCCTTTTAGGTCTATTAGAAATTCTTAACTCATTGATCAATGAGAGTTTTAAACAATGAAAATAGTAAAGATAATATGGTTCCAAAGGATTTCCTTTTTTTAGGTTTAATAATGCGTATTATATTTAAAAGTGTTTTTTTTTAAAGGGAAACGTGACAGTAGAATTAGCAGTATTACTTATGTTCAAAAGACTAGTTCATAGTTATTACATTCCTCTTTATGATTTTGTGTACAGGTCATGCCCATGTGGAGTCAAGCTGTTGTGAAATTGGTGAGACATATCAGCAGTGATCTTTACTTTCTCCAGCAGGCAAGGATGGAAATACCTGCAGGCTCCATGTATTTAGGGCTTGGTTCAGACTAACCTTTCTCCATATGGGTCATACAGAGAGGAATTTAGCACTGTCAATCAGTTATATTGAGATTCTCTAAGTTATTGAGTGGCTATGATCAATTATTGAGTATATATTATTGAGTATCTAGACAGATATTCAGGGTGCAGATAGGGATCCTGTTCCACCTGCTCACCTCTACCATCAACATCAACAGAACCATTCATGGGATCTGCACTATCTTGCATTATTTCTGTAACAAGGATTTAAATAACCACCTAAATATACAGAACTTGACTGGTCCTCACGCAAGATTACAAATTGATCCCAGCTCAGTAAGCAGAGGTTCACAACAATGTTTACAATAAGGAGCAGTCAGAGATTGTGGATTTGCTAAAATCATTCCAAGTAGATGTTTCCACATTTTTCATAAGAAAGTTCATCTATTTGTTTCAACTGAATTTGCAAGGTCCTCCCCCTAATATCTGCCTTCAAGCCATCTTACTGCGATTTAAATCCATTGCCTCTTGAACTGAACTTGTGTGATAATAAAGAGCAATTTTTCTCTACTTTCTCTGTGGCATCTGAAAATAGCGAGCTGTCTCATCCTTAATCTTCTTTTATCTCAGCTAATGGTACATTGTTCCTTCAAGATTTCCTCTTACTACATGACTGAAATCTCTCCCCCACCCCCCACTCCCAGGAACAGTGATAGTGTTATTTTGTGTGGCTTGGGAATTATACTTCCGTTAATATATCTGAGTACAGCACTTTGGATAAAAGTACATCAAGCATTATCAGTGATGTCATCTTAATCCCAGGTTCTCTCAAGGAGTTTTTATGCCAGCTCAGTTCTGTTTTATTCATACACATTAACTGTTCTGCTCACTCTGGGGGCATTTTGGGGACCCCTCAAATATGTCACTGTTCACCTCAGACTTCGTAACTTTCAGTAGGAAAAAATACACCCCTAGCCTTTTTACCTGCAGAGATATATGGAGAAACAAGCCAGTAGGGTTTTTTTGTCCTAATTGTCTAGAAGGAATGGGGAAAGGAAAGGGCTGGAGCGGATTTAGTTAATCCCTTCCTAGAACCGTAGAATTATAGAAACACAGAGTTGAAAGGGGCCATACAGGTCATCTAGTCCAATCCCCTGCTCAATGCAGGATCAGCCTACAGTATCCCTGACAAGTGTTTGTTGAGATGCTGCTTAAAGACTGCCAGTGAGGGGGAGGTCACCAACTCTTTGGGCAGCTGATTCCACTGTTGTACAACTCTCACTGTAAAAAAGATTTTCCTAATATCTTGCCCTTAATTTAAACCCATTATTGTGAGTCCTATCCTCTGCTGCACACAGGAACAGCTCCCTGCCTTCCTCTAAGTGACAGCCCTTCAGATACTTAAAGAGAGCAATCGTGTCCTCCTTCAACCTCCTCTTCTCCAGACTGAACATTCCCAAGTCCCTCAACCTTTCCTCGTGGGGCTTGGTCTCCAGGCCCCCAATCATCCTCATCAGTCTTCTCTACATGTGCTCCATTCTGTCCACATCCTTTTTTGGAAGTGAGGCCTCCAGAACTGCATGCAATACTCCAGGTGTGGCCTGACCAATGCAGTGTACAGTGGGACTATGACATCTTGTGATTTGGATGTTATGCCTCTGTTGATATATCCCAAGACTGCATTCACCTTTTTTGTCACTGCATCAGACTGGCTGCTCATATTTAACTTTTGATCCACCCATACCCCAAGAGCTTGTTCACACACACTGCTACTCAAAAGTGTATCTCCCATCCAGTATGAATGTTCCTCATTTTTGTTAACCAGACGTAGAACTGACCTGTCTGGACTGAAATCCCTTGAAACACCCTTTAATGCCAGCTGTCCAGTGGCCCTCGGGCGTGGCCATATCAGATAGTATAAATACCCCAGCTGATATCCAGCTCCCCCCCCCCCCCCGAAAAATACCAGTAAGGTATTTTTCAGGAGTTTTTTTGGCTCGGATAAACCGAATGGCCCCTAATATAAACCTACCCAAACTCAATGGTACTCTTCAGAGGCCCTGCTTTGGGTGCCCTTGCCATCTGACGCTAAATAGGTAGCAACCCAAAACAAGGCCTTCTAGAGTGTTGCACTGAAATTTGAAGCTTCATCCCCACAGGAGTTTCAACTGTATCCATCTATCACTGTCTTCTGCCAGCGGGTGAAGACTTTGATGTTTTGTTTGATATTCCCTCACTAACTCTTATTAGCCCCCCTCCCGGTTTGTGTGGTTATGTATTGATGGTTCTTTTTGTTTTATTGTTTAAAATGTTTTATTTATTTATTTATTTATTTTGGATTTATATTTCGCCTAGCCAGCACAAAGCGACTCTGGGCAGCTCACAGCATTAAAATCAACATACAAAGTTCAGTTAATAATTAAACAATAAAACCATAAAACCTACACACACACACACACACACACACACACACACATATATATATAAATTTGTTTTTAATGTTTTTATGTTTGACATGTTTTAATGAACACTGCCTTGGGGCCCTGAGTTTGTTGGAAACATGATATAGAAATGCTTTTAATAAACAAATAAGTATTTAAATAAATATAATAGAAAAAGAAACACTTTACTGCAGAAGGCCAGAGCACTGAGGGGGCATAATATTCAAGCAATCTTAAGCCCCATCATCTCTCACTATGAAAAAATCAGGTCTTTGGAAGGATCTAAATATGTCTGTGCCAAGAATAATCCCTTTTCTTAATGCTGAGACTGCAAGTGCACCGCACATGTGCAGAGTGCTTTTCCCTTACCACACATTAACCAAACACATCTATCTGACTTGGTGAGATAATTTCTACACTACAGAAAGTGATTTGCAGGTCAGACTAACTTAGGAATCACTCATTTTAAACATTATAGCACTGATTAAGTGCTATCACCTTCACCAATCCATCCTGAGCTCTCGTAGCATAGTTTTGAATCCTAAAGCTACTGAGACTGCCTCAGCACTGCATCCAGCAGTTAAATTCATAAATCCAGGACCATGACAGAAAAAAGCACAATACTTCACTGTGAAAGTGCAAACCGCAAATGGAAGGCACTCTTGAAAGAATCTGTTGTGGGGCTCTATTCGTACAAGAATAGCTGGTCCTTCAGCTGGCTTACTATGCCCACTGTGTGTGTGCTCGTTGCATTATTTTATCTTTCCAGATAGAAGTTTTCTCCCTAGGCTACTACAAATACTTCAGGGTTGAGGTTGCATAGCTCTTATCACTTGATAGGCTACCCTGTCCAGGGCCCAGCACAAACGTATAATGTGCATTCCCCCAAAACAATCTCATCCCATACATACTATCATGAAAGGGGGGGAAGTCTTTTTTATTTCTGAAATAACATAAATGAGCCATATCAAAGTAAGAAACTTGTAGCCTGGTCTAACACTTTTCAGGGCTCACCTCCAGGCTAGATTACTGTAACTCACTCTACACAGGGCTACCCTTGAGACTGACCCAGAAATTTCAACTAGTCCAGAATGCAGCGGTGCTGGTCCTTACAGGTACCCCTATTAGAGCACTGCACTGGCTCCAGATTGAGTACTGGATCAAGTTCAAGGTACTGGTTTTAACATTCAAAGCCCTATGTGATCTGGGACCAACATATCTGTGTGACCGCCTCTCCTGGCATATCCCCCAAAGACCATTACGCTCTCCTAATAACAACACACTGGAGATCCTCAGACCCAGAAGTAGTCACCTGGCCTTGACCAGAAAAAAAGCCTTTTCAGTGATGGCTCCAACTTGGTGGAATGCACTCCCAACTGAGATCCAGACCCTGTGGGATTTGGCACAATTCCACAGGACCTGCAAGGTGGTGTTATACCACCAAGTGTATGGATGAAGTCAGGGGAATGCCCAGCTGTGTTGTTCCGCTACCTTGCTCCCTCCCTTTCTTTCCTTGGGGCATCAGTGCAGGAAATATATGGGCCATCATGAAATTGTTTTGCTGAAATGTTGTACTCAAATGTATTTTTTATTTATTATATGTTGGAACCTGCTCTGAGCCCCACATTAGTAGGGGAGAGTGGAATACAAAGCAAAATAAACAAATAAATAAATAATATTCCTGCCTCCCTGGACCCCGTAAAGTATACACATTTCTCTAACCCCTTCTATGCTTGTGCATGGCATTCTCTCATTCACACTATACATGATTGTCCAATCAGAGCACTTGCATATAAGCAACTGATCCATAAGAACTGTTCCACGGGAGGACTGTTCTACTTACCTGGGTTTCTCTCTCTCTCACTGTCAGATGCACATATTTGCACACATACAGTCACACTTTTGAAAGCACACTCTACTGAATACTCACAGTCAAACAAGCACACACAAAGACAACATATATCAAAACTCACACTTATGATTTCTTTCTCATTCACTCACCTACAGTGAGACTAGGCTAAAACAAGTTTGTGTGCAAGACAAATGAATAATTCAGGCTGTTATCTGCATAAGGATCAGGGTTTTTTGAAAGAGGGGCAATATTTTCACCCCAATATTGTTAGCATGAGCTCCACCAAACCTCCCACCACTACCACCCCACAACCTTCTACACTTCTCTGAAAAAGCTTGAAGAAGTAGGTTCTAGGGTTCCAGGTGGGGCTGGTGCACTCTTGGAATTGTATGTGATCTCCAGAATACAGAGATCAGTTCTCCTGGAGGAAATGGCAGCTTTGTAGGGTAGACTGTAGCATCGCATCCTGACTGAGCTCCCTCCCCAAACTCCACTGTCCCCAGGCACCATCCCCAAATCTCCAGGAATTTCCCAAACTGGAGTTGGTGACCCTAATCTTTGTGAACAGATTAAGAAAAGGTTTACATTTAGACAGAGCTATTGTTCTATGTTGTCTTCCGTCCCGAACATCTGCAATAGATTTCTAGAAATAATTGTATGTGAAGTTGAACGGTGGAGACAGGAAAAAATTAAAAAATAAATATTGGATGAAAAAATGGAAAGCAAATCCATCTGGCACTACATTTGAGATAGTACTCTAGGGAAAGGTGATAAAGCCTTATTTGCTGACAAAGCAGATACTCAAGCTGCTAAACTCTAAGAGAAAATGACTTCAATTTAATCTTGTCAATAGAGGTCAACCTTTAATATGACTTGAACAAGGTGATTCCAAATTCAGAACAGTATGTCATGCCCAAAATGTATTAGCCTAAAAACAACAAAATGATTAGTTACATTAGGATAGCCACGGGACTGATGATTACATGATCATAGAAAGAGATCAATTTAACACATCTAGAGAGAATTATATGGGAATTTGGGGAAGTAATGAAATAATAATATTTAATACAGCATTCACATCATTCATTTCATGTGTTCAAAGCAGCTCATATTCATTATCCTTATAAATGGGAAGCTGGGACTGATCATGGCCTAACTGTAGGATCCATAGTCCTCAGGCTGGGCTGCGTCCACCATGAAGACCTTCAGTCACTTGTGAATCTCTCACTGAGAATTCTCTTCCAAGGTTCACAGCCTGATTTGGTACAAGATAATACAACAAGGAAGTAAAGGCTTCAACCCACATCAGTTTTTGACCTGAAATGGCCCTTCGGGAGCATTATTTTCTCTACTGTGCAAACCTTTGTGCACTTGACCACTACCTGTGGGCAATGTACTAACTGGGATAAAAAGTCCCTTGGGTCTGTTTCAGGTGGGGGAAATGGTTCAAGGGGGAAAAATAAGACCTTCTTCTTATGTGCCATGGCCCTGATCCAAATAGGTCCTCTCATTAGGGTTGCCAAGTCCTTGTGACTTACTGGCGGGGGGGAGTCCTCCTGGGTCCGGGAGCTTCCCCGGCACGTGCACTGTGATGATGTCACCCAGAAGTGACATCATCACGTTGGGGGCGTTGCCAAGGCGACACTCTGGCAATCGCCCAAAAACTCTATGGTACCATAGAGTTTTGGGGCGATTGCTAGAGCGTCGTCCCGGCAATGTCCCCAACGTGATGATGTCACTTCCGGGTGATGTCATTATGCTGGGGAAGTCATCCTGACTGGATGACTTCAGGGGTGGGGTTCCCCCCGCCGGCTGAATGCTGGCCAGCAGATCGGGAACCCCTGTAGCGGGGGATCCCCCGCCCCCTGGGCTGACTTGGCAGCCCTACCTCTCATACTTGGGAACTGAGTTTCCAAAGAGGAATTCACAAATATATGCCTGACCCTATAGACCCAAAGAGACCCTGAAGGACAATGTAATGTAGTAAGGCTTTGACTACTGCTTGGCACCAAGTGGGTTCATGGCTGAATGTTGAATTCTTCCTTCTCTTTTACTCTGCACACAAAAGAGTGATGACTGAAGATTTCATCAGTTTAGAAATCTTCAAGCTAATTCGAATTTGTGTAATTCTGGCCTGGAGTTCTCCCATAATTACAACTGATATCCAGACTACAGGGATCAATTCCCACTGAGAAAATGACAGATTCAAAGGGTGGACTATGTGGCATCACATCCCTGCTGAGCTCCCTCCACTCCCTAAACTCCACCATCACCAGGATCCATCCCAAAATCTCCAGGAATTGCTCAACCTGGCATGAGCAATCCCAGATGTTAGGGGTTGTTTTTCTCATTAACCAGGATTTCAAATGGCAGTTTAATCCTGGTTTAAAATTCAGGTTTGTGTGCAAAAAACACCCTTCAATTCATTAAATCACTCACATTCAAGTAGCACAACAAACTGGAATTAGATTGAAGGCTTTTTGATTTAGGAACCCTTCAATCGTAGCTCCAGGCACAAAGGGAAGAGGAAGGTGCACACATTCACATACAAGAACACCACTAACATAGTTTGTGGAGTTCTCGGCATTTAGGCCGAAGACAGATTGGTTTTCTGCCGCGCCTCCCCGGCACGGCAGAATAGGGCGGGGGAATTTCCCCGCCCCGCGGCATTCCCACGCCGCCGGAAGGAAGCCGCCTGCAGCGTTCAGACTGCGGGCGGCTTCCTGGAGCGGCGGGCGAACGCTGCGCTGCCGCCCCTGCCCGCGCGCGTTCACACCCTCTTTGGCGGGGCGCACCACACCAGCCAAGCACCACTTTAAAGTGGTGCTTGGCTGGTGCGCAAGGAGCGCGGCGCCGGACGCGATGCATCCGGGCCGCCTCCTGGGGGCAGATGCGGCCGAGACGGCCAATCTGTCCTCAGCCTTAATTAAAACCAAAATCTCACAAATAATGTAATGAGATGATGTGCTTTATCTCAAGGTGAAAAAAGAAACAACATTTAAAAAACTGTTCTTCCTGTAATTCACAAAGTTTCAGGAACATTTTCTGAGACAGGAGATTTAGGAATTGTGGGCTATTCTTGTACCTGCTGTAGCATACTCAAATCCCTATTGTTTAATATATATTTTTTCCCAAATGCAAAAAAAGAATAATTTTATCTCGTAGTTTACAAAGGGGAGATTTATATGGATAGGAAGTTAGTTTATCTCATCTAAGACTTTCACATTATATATATATATTTAGGGATAATATTATAGGGCTGGATTGCCCAGGGGAAAAATAGGTTATTTTCCCTTGACACCAGTTTTGAGTGGATGACAGCCCATCTCTTGGCCTGTTTGCAGATTTTTCCCCTTAATACTGGAAGGGTTTTATACACATGCGTGCACCCATGTGCATGTTATGTAGTTACAACATGTGCACCAGCAGGCCCTGCAGTTGCATGGAATTTATGGTCCATTTGCAGGTGACGGTGAATGGTGCTTTAACAACATGGTGCTTTACCTTTGAAAGATAAAACCATTTTGTAGAAAGGAAAGAGTGCATGCTCATTGTCATGAGTGTAAGTCACTGTCACTACATATTGAAGGCACCAAAAACTGCGGTAGGTGATGTTAGGCTAACAGCTGGCCAGATCTGAATCTACAGATGTCTGTTTGCCTGGCTTTTTGGTGAAAATTCTGACCTCTCAACCTTCCACAGAACAATAGCCCTGACCTATATAACAGTTTATTTATTTAGATGTTTATCCCCCACTTTTCTCCCCATGGAGACCCAAAGTGGCTTACAACCTTGTGCTCCCTTCTTCTATATTATCCTCACAACAACACCCTGCTTAGGCTAAGACATGAGTATCCAGGGTCCCCCAGTGAGCTTAACATGGCAGACTGGGGATTTGACCCTGGATCTCCCAGATCCTAACCTGACACTATAACCACTACACCACACTGGCATGAACCACTTTCCGTAGGGAAAAAATATCTAGTTTTCAATAAACCAATCATCTGCCTTATGACAAAAACAATGTTCCAGTAGTATTAAAAATTACAGAAATATTTCAGGTTTCCTAGTCTTTGCTGTTGAATTAATAGCTTTATAGTATGGCACAATACTTGGATGCTTTAAGTCTTGGGAATAAATAGCTAATTATTGTATATAGCTATACACATAAAATCAACCCTTTATTCACAGGAGATGGAAAATCTATTAGCTACCAGCCTCACTTCCTCCCATCTTAGCTTACCTCACAGGGTCATTATGAGAATAAAACTGAGAACAGGAGAACTATGTGCTCCGGCTTAAGCTTCTTGGAACATTGTCCTAGTGGCCCTGGCAGCTGGTGCTTACGACAAGACTGATGAAAAACTTTGTCTTTCTCTTCCTTTGCTCCTCCCTGACATATATACCAACTAGCATGAGATTTCGTGACCACAAATGCAATGTAACACAAGATACTGATGGCACCAAAGTCACCATGATAATCTCCTTTGGAAAAATCTGTCAAATACTTATTTAATCAGGATAGAGTGAATGGACCATGCGAACATAATCACAGCTCTTACAATATTGAAAACAAATGGGATCAATGTGTACACCAATGGATAAAAGAATGGGGGTGGGGAATAATTACATTTGGAAATACGGAGAAAGACAATGAGATCTTGAATGACTGATCACATACAAATCCATTGGTATAATTTATGGCTCTCCTGTGAAATGTAGCAATCAGATCAGCTGAACTATAAGCCAAATAAGAAGACTGCAATGATGAGTTACTTTTAAATGTGACTAGAAATAAAGAATTTTGAAAAAAGAAAAATAAATGGAACTGTCTAATAAAGTAACATTGAAGAATATCAGAAAGAACTTTTAAAATGATGACCAGTACATTCCAGAAATAAAATCATGCTGAGATTTTCCAGTATTTTTAATATATGAGCTGTCAATTTGCCAATCCAATATTCCAAAAACTTGTCTCTAAAGGTTTGTTATTAATGTCAAATGTTATATGTTGGCTGTACAGTTAATATTCATTTTAGGTTTGCCTTCTTTACATATCTGTTGTTTGATGTAACAGAGCCATATCCATTTAGCCTTTCATACTGAACTCCAGCAAATCTGCATGGAACAAAACAGGAATAGCCTTTTTCTCTCAAGCCATTTGCATATATGCCTAAAACCATGCTGAGGTATATTTGTACATTACAGAAATCAATGCAATCTTTCATTGAATAAAAAGTGAATAGGTGTTGATGTATTTTATCTAATATTTGATTGGGATATCTATGATGTTAGATACTCTAAGCTTGAGCAATTTGAAAGATTCAAATGAGCATATATAAATAGGTCAGAAGTAAATTATAATTTATCAAGATTTACCAGAGTAAAAAAATTACAACCCCCCATTAGCTGTTTTATTATATTTCCTATTGTACAGAATGTGAGGAAAACAAATTGCTAAATTAAAACCTGAAATGCCTATGAAACCATTTACTGATGTGATTACTGAGCTATAGACTAGCCATTGTACATTCAGATTTATGAACAGATTGTCAACGGTTAAAACTGTATCAAATCTACTACATTTGTAATTCAGGATTTTCAAAATAAATTGACAGCATTCATTGGCTAGTGCCAGTCTTTATGACATTTCCATCTATTTTAAAATCAAAAATGGATAATGCTTCTGGGCTTAACTTTTAATTTGAAATCAATGCAGATGACGGATGAAATATTGCTGCTCTGTTTACTGACAGTGATGAAAACTGGCTTTGATTTTAATAAGCATCTCACATGTCAAGAAAAATGTGTAGGAGAACTTTAAACAAAGCGAAGTGGCATGCTTTGTAGGGGGCATACTTAAAAATCAGCATCCTCAGCCTCATATCTCATTTTGAGTGCCAGTCCAGAAACGTAGAAAGCTTTGTCCCACCAACAGAAGACTGAATTCAGAGATAAATTATTCCCATTTATTTTTACTCACGCTCATTTGCTTTTTCCATTGGATTTTTTAACTGACCCCATCAAAACAGCCCAGGACAGATCTTAACAGTGTATTTATTTAACTGTATTTATTAAAAATATTTACACTGTCCCCTTTTCTCAGTCAACTGGGAATCAAGACAGAATCCTCAATGCTATAAAACATTCAAATTAAAAACACAATAAAGCTTCAAATTGTGAAATTTAAAAATTGTAGTTAAATACAACATCAAGTAATAATTTACTTGTGGCCTTTTTTAAAAAAAAATGGCTGTTCACAGTGTACATTGGATTGCACTGTAAAATATGTTCACAGGAGGGGTGGTGTAGGGGATCTTCAAAGAAATGGAGATCAGAGTTATATGAAGCTTTGGTTGAACAAGCTAAGGCCCATGAGCCTCACTCAGGATGCTCTAAGCTCTGTAGTGTTTGAGCAGGCTGATTTTTCCTTATGCCACCCTCACTGCTTTTAATCAATTTTCAGATATTCTTAATATTAAGTCCTTTTCAATCAGGACATACTTGTCAATCCAATATTTATTTGGTGATCAGGAATTCACTGACAAACATTTCAACAAGAGCTTCTTTAGCAAGATGAAACAAATGAAGACAAGATGTACAAAGGAAAGTCAAGTTCTTTGTGCAAGTAGAGTAGTGCACTGCAACTTATGCAGTAATGCTTGTGCTCTGTAATGCCTGAGCAGCAAATTGCCAAGAACTAAAATCAGATCTGTGCAACTTGTGATTAGATGCAGCATACCAAACAAGTACTGTGACCCAACAGGGGCAGAATAATCCTCTTTTTTGCCTGCCTCAATTTGCCAAGCACTTGCCACTCCACAAATCATGATTGCTGAGCTGTATTCAGATATGTGGGTCAAATGTTTTTCTACCCCACCATCAATGATAAGAAATATCTTTTCTCTGACCCCAGTCCCACCTGATACACATAACCAAAATCTATTATCCATTTAAACAGGTAACTGTGTGAAGTGGCTTTTTTTAAAAAATTAACCTGCTTCAGTAAAAACAATCAGACTTCATTCTCTGGGATTCATAAAGTTGCTCTTCTAAAAGGTAACTTTCTTTTCTCATATACATTTCTCTATCAATGCAACCTAAAGCCATGCTGTACTTTCATTTGGAAGAAGAATCCATGACTGTACATATGACAGAGCCCATAGCAACACATCCCAGGGCTCTTGCCAGAAGCCACACCCATAGGCGTCAACTTCGGGGGGGCTCAGGGGCTGAGGCTACCCCCGAAAATTCCCGGGGGAGGCTGAGCCCCCCCCCTGGGAACCAGCCACCTCCATTTTGAAAGCGGAGGGATTTTTCCCTCGCTTTCAAAGACTTCCGGAAGGAACAACATGCTCCACCCCCAGCTCCCAGAACCCCTTATTAGGGCGGGAAGCTGAAGGCTGAAGCACGAGGTTCATTTCCAGTCCAGAGGCAAAACAGGTAAGGAGCTCTGGGGGGGGGGGAGAGAGACCGGCATCCACTATGGATGGCCGGCCTGGGGGTTCCTGGCCGTCTCTGCGGTGGCCTTTTTCAGTCTGGGGGAGGTGGGGGGGGGAAGAAGGAGGAGGCCGGCATCCACGGTGGATGGCCGGCCTCGGGGGTGCCAGGCCATCGCGGGGCGATCCTGCAGCCCCGCGGTGGCCTTTTTCAGTCTGGGGGAGGTGGGGGGGGAAGAAGGAGGAGGCCGGCATCCACTATGGATGGCCGGCCTCGGGGGTGCCAGGCCGTTGCGGGGCGCTCCTGCAGCCCCACGGCGGCCTTTTGCAGTCTGGGGGAGGTGGGGGGGGGAAGAAGGAGGAGGCCGGCATCCACTATGGATGGCCGGCCTCGGGGGTGCCAGGCCGTCGCGGGGCGCTCCTGCAGCCCGCAGCGGCCTTTTGCAGTCTGGGGGAGGTGGGGGGGGAAGAAGGAGGAGGCCGGCATCCACTATGGATGGCCGGCCTTGGGGGTGCCAGGCTGTCGCGGGGCGCTCCTGCAGCCCCGCGGTGGCCTTTTCCAGTCTGGGGGGGGGAGGAGGCCAGCATCCATTATGGATGGCCGGCCTCGGGGGTGCCAGGCCGTCGCGGGGCGGCCTTTTTCAGTCTGGGGGAAGTGGGGGGGGGGAGATTGGATTTGTATGAGGAGGAGGAGATATGATTTATAGCCCACCCTTCACGTGGAGTCTCAGAGTGGCTTACAATCTCTTATCGCTTCCCCTCCTCACAGCAGACACCCTGTGAGGTAGGCGGGGCTGAGAGAGCTCTTTCAAGGACTGCCCTTGAGAGGACAACTCTGACAGAACTATGGCTTGCCCAAGGTCATCCAGCAGCTGCAAGTGGAGGAATGGAAGAATCAAACCTGGTTCTCCCAGATTAGAGTCCATGCCCTTAACCACTACACCAAATGTTGGAAGAAGGCTACTTAGGTTGGAGGACAGCTTCAGACGTGAAGCAAAGGGAAATGGGGGGTATAAATATTTCAACAAACAAGCAAGCTTTACTCAGCAGAGAAGTAGGACTGATCCCAGTGTTTCTGGACAGCTCTCAGTCTGGAGACCTCCACTTCTAGAAGCTGAACACCATTCGATGCTCCCTCTAAGCTATGGGGTCTTGTGAGCAAAAATTCTACTTTGTGAGCTACTAGCATTAATGTTGTGAGCAATTTGGCTCCTGCATAAATTAGTTGCTCTGAAGCCATCCTTCCTGAGCTAAGACAAAAGTGCATGAGCTGGAGGCTAAAAAATGGCGAGCTAGCTCTCACTAACTCAACTTAGAGGGAACACCGGCAGTATCCCAAGGTCTGTTAATCGTATCAGTCTGTTCCCGTGGACATCTGCCTAGCCCTGGGAATCACAACAGTCCAAGGACTTCAGAGTCCTGTCTTTTTCTCGCAAATCTGGCTTTTCAATGAGCCACGTCAGTCAACTTTATGGCGTCCACTGCCAGGGGGGGGGGGGGGGGAGATGTCTGTTTCCTAGCTTTGTTTGTCCATCTCAGCATCCCACTGGATAGATTTATTCCCCCCTCCCCCCAAAATATGGGTTTTGCATTGCAAGCAACACTCTGGCATGATTTTAAATAGATCAATTTCTTGGAGTGGTAGTTTATTTGGAAGTAATTGCACAGCACACACATCATTTCGGTAATGATGCTGCCACAGGAAATGTTCCCCTGCACTCAGAATACAAAGCATGGGGACTCACCATGTCTGTCTTCAGCAGAAAGATGACTATGATGAGAGGTCTCGGTGTCTCAAATTGTGTATTTGAGCCCAAGAAGAATTCCACGTTTCCTTTCTCTCCCTTCCCACAGCGCCACTTATTTTGCTGCACCTTTCATGGTTGTGGTGCCTGCCCGACAGACAGAAAGACAGACAGCTTCTTTTCATTCTCTCTCTCCCTAATGTTTGGGCAGATTCAGGTGGGTAGCTGTGCTGGTCTGAAGCAGTAGGACAACGTTTGAGTCCAGGGGCCCCCTTAAGACCAACAAAATTTTATTCAAGGTGTTGTGTTCTAATGGCGACCGCCACGCTGTCAGGCCATGTGGTCTGAGGCAAGCACATGGCCAGGCACAGTCAGAGCTTCGCTCCAGAAACACAATAGACTGGCCGGATTGTAATTTATACCTACCAGTCAGCCAGGATGCAAATATGGGCCAATGACCTGGGGAGACTCGGGGGTTCCAAGTCGTCGCGGGGCACTGCTGCAGCCCCGCAGCAGCCTTTGCAGTCTGGGGAAGGGGGGGAGGGAGGAGGAGGCCGGCCTCGGGAGTGCCAGGCCATCGTGGGGTGCTCCTGCAGCCCCGCGGCGGCCTTGTCCAGGAGGTGGGGGAGGAAGGAGGAGGCCGGCATCCACGGTGGATGGCCGGTCTCGGGGGTTCCAGGCCATCGCGGGGCGCTCCTGCAGCCCCACGGCGGCCTTTGCCAGTCTGGGGGGGAGGAGGAGGAGGCAGTCATCCACTATGGATGGCCGGGGGGGGGGGGTTCCAGGCCGTCGTGGGGTGCTGCTGCTCCATACTAGTGGGTCTCCCCCAGATGTGCAGGAAAGCACAGCTCTTTCAATTAACTAGAAGAAAAACAAGAGAATGGGGGGGGGGGGGACCAGCTTCAGAGAGAGCCAAATCTTCTCCAGGCAGCCCAGAATGTAAAGAGCAGCTTCGAGTCAGTTAAAGAGGAAAAATGGGGCAAAGGGAGAAGACATCAGCCTGCTTAAGTCCTCTACCTAAAAGCTTACAGAATCATGAAGGAGGAGATCTGGTGATGAAGTTAATACTTTCAAGTTGTACAGCGCACATCCTGGCAGGGGATGCCAAATCCAGGCGAGGAAGCTCTTGGAGATTTGAGGAGGGAGATGGGGGTAGAGAAAAATGCATCAGTTTCCTGCAGGGGAACTGATCTCTCACATCTGTCGCTTGTATCTGAAGAAGTGTTTGTGCAGAAAAAAGCTCACTAGGGTTGCCAGGTCCCTTCTGGCCACTGGGAAGGGATGCCAGATCCAGGCTGGGGAAACTCCTGAAGATTTGAGGAAGGAGACCGGGGGGGGGGGGGGGGTAAGATGCCATAGGATCCATCCTTCAAAGTAAGAGTTGAGAAAAGAGATGAGGGGGGTACATTGCCATAGGTTCCACCCTACACCGTATCAGTTTACTCCAGGAGAATTGATCTCTCACATCTTGGCCACTGGGGAAACTCCTGGACATTTGAGGAAGGAGACCTTGGGGGGGGGGGTGTTGTACAATGCCATAGGGACCACCCTTCATAATAACCCCGCCTAATGGAAGCACCAGCCCTTGCCACAGCACCGTTTGTTTTTTGTGCCTTTTTTTTTTTTGCACCGCTGGAGTGGGGGGAGGTGGAGGACTCCATGATAAATTATGCAGGGGGATTTCTTTCAAGTAATTAAGTTTTGATTTCTTGCATTTCGGTTAGTGCCAGGAAACTCAGGGCAACACAGACTGCAAACAGCTTTATCAATTGCTCCATACATGAAGTTCCATTTTGTGACCTGACCACTGGAGGAAAGGTAAGTTTGGCAAACAGTCAGGTCCCTGCCAAAAAAGCCCGGGGCTCTCACGGCCAGTTTTGTGCTTGTATACTGAGGGTAACTTGGTTGGCTGCCATTCTGTGCCCTCCTATGGTTTAAAGTGGGCTGTGGGAGACAGCCATCCCCAGAAGCTTTTGTGCCATGGGGAGCGTGTTGTTCCAGTGGCACAGAAAATCATGGGGCTCACTCCATCGTGCAGTCAGCGCAGGGAGGGGTGCTCTCTCTCTCTCTCTCTCTCTCTTTCTGTCTTTTTCTCTTCATCTCACTTCCAATCCTTTCTCCCCCCCCCCCCCCCCGTTGAGGCTTGTGAGAGCTGGAAGCGAAGCGAGGCTGAGGAGCTGCTTCCCCCACACACACACACACGCATGCCAGGCTGCTTCTCTTGCATCCTGACTCTTCTTTCTTTCTTGCCTTCCATTCTGTCTTTCACTTCTCTGTTCCCATCTATTTGCTTTCTTTCCATTTCTCATCTCCCTCGTTAAAACATCCCTAATTAAGGTTGCCAGGTTTCCCCTGTCCACTCTGTGGGATGGGGGGGGAGGGGTGGCCCAGTACTGGTTGGGAAACTCCTGGAGATTTGGGGATGGAGCCTGGGGAGGACAGGGGCCTCAGTGGGCCACAATGCCATAGAGTCCACCCTCCAGAACATCCATTTTGTTCAGGGAAACTAATTTTTGTAATCTGAGCTGTAATTCCAGGAGATCCCCAGATCCCACCTGGAGGCTGGCATCCCTAGCTCCAGTGCTGAAACTGGAAGCTCTGGTTCTGCTGTGTGACTTGGTGCATGCAAACCAATGGCATTGGCTTGCATTTGCCAAATCACTCTGCTTCACATAAGATGCACAACAGCCAGGTGAAGGAGGGGAGGGGTGTATTTGATTTGGATCTATATATCCTTGATTGAGAACAGTTGTTTTTTCCCATGGTAATGGGGGGGGGGGTGGAGCCGCTTCAGTCACTCTGTAACTCTTCTTTCAATCTCTGTTTCATTTAAGTGGGAAGTCCACCTACATAAACAAGATTGGCTGGGGGGTGGGGAGCATGCAGATCAGAGGCCTTTTAAAATTTCCTTTTGATCTGTACAGCCCTGAGACAGCATTGGTAAGGGATGTGTACTCTATGTTCATGTTCTTTGTTTTGCTGTGGTAGTTTCAAAGGGACAACCAACTGGGATACACTAAAAGGGATGACAGGATTGCCCATTGGAAATGAGAGAGGCTTGAAGGCCAGTTGGAGATAATGGGAGCCAGAAATGCCAATTGACTTGCATGGGCACTGCTAATATACATTGCAGCCAAAACAAAGTTGAAAAAATGCAGAATGGTTTTTCCAATAAGGTTTTTGAGCCTGTAATGACAGCCCCCAGAGTGGAAAAACAGTCTCTAGTAATAGAATCTGTGTTCTGGGACTGGAATGACAGTTCACAGAGTAGAATGACAGCCCCCTGGGTATTTCAGAAGCAGTCTGGAACTATCTTTCCACTCTGAGGTTTGTCATTCCAGTCCCAGAACACCTCTGCTACTCCCATGGGCCATCACTCCACTCTGGGGGCTGTCATTCCAGTTGCAGAGCACTGAGCCTATTGCCCGAGGCTGTCATTCCACTCTGCAAATTTAGAAGCTGCAGGGATTACATGATTAACATGGCTACCCCCTCCTATTTTATTATTTGTAATTTCTCCTCCTTCAGAATCCTGATATTTTCCTTTGCATTACTTTCAGTCGACCATTCCATTCAATTTGCCATGGATAGATTTCTAATCAGAAAACGGAAGGTCCCTTCTGATGCTGAAGATTCCTCTTCTACACCTACAACATCCTGCAGTATAGACCCGGATGAGAGGCCTGAAGGCATCTCCGCCATGACTTCCTTGACAAGTGATTCAGCCAAGGGGGAGGGAGACTCTTCAGAGACGAGTGCTCCTAATGTAAAGCAAAAGCCAGGACGGCAATTCCAAGACAGTTGGAAAAGAACCTATGAATGGCTCTCTTATGACGTGACTACAGATAAAGCCTATTGTGACATCTGTCGCTCAGCAGCAAATGACATGAATGTTCCTCTTCCAAACACATCAAGAGACAAGGATGCACGTGACGCTTTTATTCATAATGGCTTCTCAAACTGGAAGAAGGCACTGGTCAGATTTCAGACCCATCAAAATTCTAACTTGCACCGTGCAGTCATCCAGGCAATAGCCTCTGTTAAAGCAGGGGTAAATGTACATAGCAAGCTTTCAGAAGGCCATCAGAAGCAAATGCAAGATGCTAGAAAAGCACTGCTGACAATTTTGTCATCACTAAGGTACCTTGCCTGTCAGGGCAGTGCAATACGTGGCCATGATGAGGAAGACTCAAACCTGAAACAGCTCTTGCTGCTACGTGCTGAAGATGTTCCACAGCTGAAATCGTGGTTGAATCGCACAAGCTACAAATGGATTTCACCTGAAACTGTGAATGAAATGATTGAGATCATGACTCACAATGTTCTACGTACACTAGTGAGAGAGATTAAAGCAGCTGTTTATTACAGTGTAATTGTTGATGAGAGTACAGACATCACCACTCAAGAACAGGTTTCATTTTGCTTCCGCATTGCCAGAGAAGATATGTTTGTGGAGGAATTATTTTTTGGGTTTTACAAAACTGAATCCACCACTGCTAAAACTCTCTTTTCTGTTTTGAAAGATGTACTCTGTCGCTTTGATCTGCCTCTTGACAGATGTCGTGGCCAGTGCTATGATGGAGCATCAAATGTTGCTGGACGTCTTAGTGGAGTTCAAGCTCTGGTAAAGGCTGAGGAGCCAAGAGCACTATATGTTCATTGTTTTGCACATGTCGTGAACTTGGTGGTACAAGATGTGTCAAAAGATGTTATCATGTGCAAACATTTTCTGGGTGAGTTATCTGACATGATCACTTTTGTGAAAACTTCACCCAAACGTCTTGCTTTGTTTGAACACTTTCAGCAGGCAGACAGCATAAATCTGAGACAATTTTGCCCCACTAGGTGGACTGTTAGAGCAGCCTCCTTACAGTCAGTGGCTTCAAATTATAGGGAGTTGATTCAGTTTTTTGAGGATGTGACTTCTGAGGAGGACAGAGATCCTGGGGCAAAAGCATATGGATATGCACGAAGCTTGTGGAAATTTGCTTCTTACTTCATGCTACAGTTACTGCTGCTTGTGTTTGGTCGTTTGGACACATTAAATACAGCTCTTCAAAAAAGTGATTTACAGTTCCATCAGGCAGAAATTCTTGTTGCTTCTGCAAAGGAGACTACAAAGCAACTGAGGAACAACTTTGAACAGTTCTGGTCACAGACAGTTCAGACTGCGAAAGACTTAGATTTAGAAAGTCCTACTGTTCCTAGGTACAGAAAGCCTGCACGACGTGTTGATGCTGGGTGTGATCCTCACCAGTTTCAGTCTCCTGAGGATTACTACAGGAAAATCTTTTATGAAATCATTGATAACATCAACAGCAGTTTACACAATCGCTTTTCCTCAGATGTGTCCCAACATATGAGCAAAATCGAAAAGTTTGCCATAGGAGAAGATGATAGCACATACATTCAAAATTTTTACAAAACTGCCTTTGATGCTAACCGATTACAGCTTCATCGGGATATGTGTTTGGACATTGCAAGGCAGCAAAACATTAAACTTTTAGGTCTCCATGATGTAATTAATCTGTTCAGTGGAGAACAAGGAAAAAGCCTTCAACAACTACTGCCAGAATTAGCCAAACTTCTCAGAATAAGCCTGACCATTCCTGTTTCCTCCTGCAGCTCAGAAAGGTCATTCTCTTGCCTTCGTAGAATAAAGACCTATCTACGGTCAAGCATGGGACAGGCGAGGCTCAATCACGTGGCTCTTCTTCATGGACATAAAGAGATCTCTCAGGAGATTGATCTGAATGTTATAGCCAGTGAATTCATTCAAAGAACAGCAATAAGGAGAAACACTTTCAGTGACATTTAGGTTCTAAGCTTCATTTTATTGTAATTTTTTAAAAATGTAAAGAAACAGTTTGCATTGTTAATTAAAAGTTAAAGTTGTATTTCAGCTGTCTGAAGATCATTTGTTGAAGCCAAAAGTGTTTTGCAAGTTGAACCTGAAGAGCAGGAATTAACCATGCACAGGAATACAGTCATTTCCCATAAATTTAATAATCTGATTTTTATTAATACTTTATTTTGAATGTCTGCATTTTAAGGTGGAGATTCTAAGCAGTGTGCTAAGAAGGCACCTGTTCCTGGGGTTAGCCCAGCCCAGGGGCATTGCTGGGGGGGTTCCCAGGCCCCCCTAAATTTCTGGGAAGCCTGTCCCTGAATACCACATGGCTCCAACTCCATAGATAGTGACCATGGCCTGTGATGTCACTAGCCCCTCCCTATGATGTCATTGGGTCCAAGTTCTTTTAATGACTTAGCAATGCCTCTGGCCCAGCCCCAGCCCCCCCCCCCCGGGAAATTGGAAAGTCTACGCCTATGGCCACACCTGTGGGCTTCTTTGAGAAGCAAGGTCTGGTGACCACTTGCTAAGTCAAATCCATGGCTTTTTCTCTCTCAGACTCCTGGTTTCCTCCCATGTCTCTCCAGTCCTTTGTGTATTTACCCCCTTCTCTCCCTCTACTGTTATCTCTTTGCCCTGTTCATCTTTACATACACACATTGTTACTTTCAGGTGGGTAGTTGTGTTGGTCTGAAGCAGCAGAGCAAGGTTTGAGTCCAGTGGCACCTTTAAGACCAACAAGGTTTTATTCAATGCATCAGCAAATGGTGCCCATATCAACTAAGTGTGTTATTCCAGTTTGGTTTTTGCATCTGTTAAACACCTTTACTATGCTGTATGCTAATCTGCTGTGTACCCTCAACCTATATGTATTGACTGGTAACTTCCATTTCAATGTATCTGAAGGAGTGTGCATGCACATGGAAGCTTATACCAGTGAACAAAACTTTGTTGGTCTTAAAGGTGCCACTGGACTTGAGCTTTGTTACACTGTTCACTTTGTACTAGGAAGCTTGTAAATTTACAGTTCTTCAAGACTCTCCTGTCAGAACACAAAGATCCACAACGCTCTTTAATGCAAAGTGTCAGAAGGAGGGCTGAACTGCGACACACCTCTCCAACTACATAATCCAATTCACACACTTCAAAACAGATTCCCAATGTTCTGCATTTCAAAGAGTTTATGCATCTTACTGGTGACAGGAAACAAGAGATGGAGTCACACAGGGAAGTTCCTGCATGGTCTAGGCAGTGGGTAGCAAGCAATAAGTGGTCACAGTAGCAGCAATATTCTCATTCAGTCCTTGACTTACTCAGTGGATGGGCGGCTCTCTAATGGTAGCAACAGAAGCTGCAATAGAAGCCTGACTCTATTCTCCTATCTGCTGCCCATCCAAGGTGAGGGCAGGGTGATACAGGAATAACTGTCTTTAGTATGAACTGGCTTTGCTTCATTTCCATTGTGTCATCACAGTGCCTTTACTTATTGGTTATGTGGCAATTGTGATATCATCATGTTCACAGTGTTCTCTCTGAACATGTGGAATCCTCCAGTGCAGAAGAAACAAACTAATGGATAAAAGAAATGATTCTGACAAAGGTACGAACAGTGAGAAACCTTTTGGGGGATCATTCCTGGAATATTTTGGAAGCCTCCGAAAACTGCCTTTAGCACAGAAGATATTGACATTAAGAACAATCATAATTAGAGCAGCAAGATGCACATTGCACATTACTTTATGTAATGCACTGTGGTTTTTTCCATGGTCAGAGTGTTATTTAAAAATACAATTCTATTAGGTCTATATTTCCAGGATGTCATAAATTTGTCTAAGCTAAGCCCAGGACTTTCCCCCATACATCATATATTATTATAATGAACAAATCAATTCCCAGGTGGTTTTCACTGATATACGAATTCAGAATGGTTCATCTAAGGGATTTCATGGATCAATCTTTAATCAACATGAAAAAATAGTAGCAGAAGTGACAGAAGCCGGTTCAGCAGGAAGCTTGAGGAAAAGACTTCAGTCAACGTTCACCACATTGTCGTGTTGTCGTGTCCCCCCCCCCCCCCCGCTGCCTCCTTGCTGCTATCAGGAAGCGTCAAAAGGAATCAGAGCTGCCAGTCAGCAGTTTGGCCAGAGTGAAGAAGCTGTACTCTTGCCCCTAACTGCTAGTGTGCAATTCTGCACCTGGCATTCGCTCCATATTTTCTAAGCACTGAGGAAAAGATGCAGCTCAAAACCAGATTCAAATATCCCAGGGCAAGGCCGTAATGACTGCAAAGTCACCCCTGAACAGCCACAAAATGGCCATAAATCTATGGAGAAGGTACCATAAACCCCAATGATCAAAGAAAGTGAAAGCAGCATGCAGTGTAGAGGGTACCATAAAATCCAATGATCAAAGAAAGTGAAAGCAAAATGCAATGCAGGGGGGAATTTCTGTTCCAAGGTGGGTTTAGTAAAACAACAAAGGGAAAAGCCAATGCAGAATCGTCCAGTATGAAAAAGAACATTATCTGTAATGATTGTGTCAGTACACTTGGGGAGAAGACTTAGCAACCATTATCTGAGTTGTTTACTGAATTGTAAACCACTTTAACAGCCAGTTTGGCAAAAAGTGGGTGTACAAACAAATCACAAACTGCAAGTATTTCAGCACTTCTATTTAGTATATCAGGGACCCAATTTTTTAAAAAAAACTATAAAGGCTTGTTCCTTGAAGCGTTAATGCTGTATGTTATTTTTTTAAAAAAAAAACAGAAGAAGGACCTAGGGATCCAAGTTCCATGAAATATCTGGCAATAGATTTGGAAAAATACTTTCAGAAATCTAATACCATCGAATTTGAGGGAAATCTATTTAAAATATGCCACCAGTGGTATTTAACACCATATAAATTGAACCTGATTTACAATCTGAGTAATGATTGCTGTTGGCATTGTGGGAAAGGCCAGCAGACCGATTTTTTTTGCACAGTTTTGGAACTGTGGAAAGATAGAAGGATTCTGGAGAATTGTTGTATTCCATACCAAACAGATGACAGGATATAAAATTTCCAAAGATCTATTGTAGATATGATTAAATTATCTCAACTTAAGAAATTGGCATGGAAGTAGTAATAAATTTATCAACAACTGTAATTTTAATCAGAGTAGTTTTACAGAATTGTTGTCACAATGTCAAAAAGTACATACCATAAATGTGTCTGAGAAGGTTATACTACACAAAGCAAATTATACAGAAATAGGTAGCACTGCCATTATTTTGGAAAGGTAGATTTCAGGATGATATTAGGATTTACACATTTTTTTCTTTAATATGATAGTAATCTCCCACCCCTTTTATTGGTGCAGTATTCACAGCTGGTCTGGGCTCGGGTACACCTGGCCCCTCCGAGCCCCCCAAAAGAGCAGATGAGGCTCCAGCCACACCAAACACAGAAGGTGGCAGCAACAGGCCCCCACATGACTCACCTGGCCAGGCTCCACAGGTAGAGCAAAGCGAGGAGGAATGGGCATGCATGACCCAGAAGTGACTGCCAGCAGCCACAGCCCCATGCAAGCACAGGAGTAAGTCCCTGTTAGGGCCTGATATTTGCCCTGGGCTTCTCAGGCCCAGGTCACAACAAGAATGGCCAAGAAAACCCCACCCCCCAGAGCAGTCAGGAGCTTGCTAGACACATGTGGTTGCACTCAGGCTGTCCAAGGTCTGGGAAGATGAGGCAGGCCCCTCCTCCAATCCAGGAACTTGGCATCCAGAGGAGAATGGAGACAGTGCAGGGAGACTGAGGCGGCCCTCAGTAGATGCAACTAGCAAGGACAAAGAGGTGGGTCAAGTAGGTCAGGAAAGAGAGAAAGAAGGTGGGAAGGAGAGGCATGGGGTGGAAGGGAGGTGAGGTCAAGAAGCCTGGGGAAGGTTAAAAGGGAGCAAAGGTGCAGAGGTCAAGGAGGGAAAATGTTGAGTTATCCAGAGCTTCAGGAACTGGGACCCAGGTGGATAGAAGAATAAGTGATGAAGCAACCCTCTCCTTACCAATTCAGAGACCTCTTGCCATTCCCCAGAACCTCAACAAATGGCGGTGAATAACAGCAAGGGTACAGAGGGGGTGGGCATGGCCTGATACAGCTATTAGAATGTTTTTATTTAATTCTTTGTTAGGGATGGACACAAACCAGAAAAATGCGGTTCATGAAGGTTCATGGCCAAATTGAACTGGGAGGTTCGTTTGCAAACTGAACTGGTTCATGGCTCTACAAACCCCATTGAGAGGGACTGCAGTCCCTTTAAACTGGGTTTGCAGAAAGCCAAAAAAAACCAAACAGCTGAGTGGCGGGGAGGCGCTCCCAGCCTCAGCTGTTTCACTTTCTCGTGGAAGTTTGTGGCCCATCATAAACTTCAGTTTGCACAGGTGACAAATTTTGCTTTGTGGTTTGGTTTGTGCCCATCCCTATTCTTTGTTAGTATATGTAAACCCAAACCAGCCTTCCTAATCAGCTATAAGTCAGTCCGAAGTTACAAACCACCAAAGTTCACTGTGAAAAAATGATCCCGTTACAGTTACAGTCCACAAACATTGCTTCTTCTTTTATTCCTTTATTTTACTTCATGCAATGCTGTTGCTGCTTCCAAACCAATTTCAAACAACATGCAATCCTGCTGCTGCTTCCAAACAACAACGACAGATTTCCTAGGTAAGTATTCCATTTCCTCCAATGCTTCGTCAGGTTGCTTGTTTATACACGGAGCTGTTTTACAAATAAATTATAATGTGGTTACAACTAGGGCTGCCAAGTCCCCCAGTAGAGCGGGGGAAACACCGATTTTTAAAGCTTTCCCCCGCTTTTCCAAGATTGGCCACCGGGGGGACAAAATGGCTGCCAGCAGGGGAACCTCGGAGCCTGCCCTGGCCAGCCTCTTGAACTTCTTAAAAGGGAAATTTCCCCTTTAAGAGCTGAGCCAGCAAGAGAGCCCCGCCCAGAGATTAAGGCGGGACTAAGCTCTTTCTACTGCGTGCAAGGTTGCTGCTGAGTAAACTGCTTGGGTAAGCTGGGGTCTGCGAGCTCTTTTCCTTCTCTGTCTCTCCCCCTCCCCCTCTTTCTTTTTGCTGTCTGTCTGTCCACTGTGGTTTTGTCAAAGGAATAAACTGTCACTTCCAAAGAGGTAAACATCACAAGGAGAGGTTGCCTGTAGAAGGTCTGGGAGTGGGATTGTTTAAAATGTCTTGTCGTGGCTGTTTGGGTCCCCCCAATCCTCATTTCCCTTCTGCAAATAAAAGTTGGGATTCCTCATTTTTATGCCAATTTTCTGTTTCTTTCAACCGTGTCCCCCCCTCCGGCAGTAAAAATCTGCGTTTTTAAAAGCATTTGTACATCAAGTAATCGGTATTTTAAATTAGGGATGGATCCAACTAGCTTTTCTGCTGGCGAAAAGGGGAGGACAAAGGTCCTCTTTAGCCACCAAAAAGCCTATGCTGGGGGGGGGGGGGAGTAGTTATGGGACTTACATGGACAACAGCTGGGTGAAACAAGGGCCAGAAATAAAGCCTGGGAATTGGGCAAGAGTAAGTGAAAAAGCTGTCTGTCTGTCTCTCTCTCTCTCTCTCTCTGTCCCCATCCAGCAGAGGTCTATCAGTGGCTATTATTAGCCACAAGGTCTAAATGGAACCCTTTGTCTGGGGCAGTGATGCTCTGCATTCTTGGTGCTTGGGGGGCAACAGTGGGAGGGCTTCTGGAGTTCTGGCCCCGCTGCTGGACCTCTTGAGGGCACCTGGTATTTTTGGCCACTGTTGTGACACAGAGTGTTGTACTGGATGGGCTGTACTGGATGGGCCAATCCACTGTGGCTTCTCTCCTGTTCTTATGATATGAAAATCATATTTAGCACTTGTGTAGCACTTAGGGCTTCATATTCTGCCGAGATGAGGAAGGATTCAGTAGGGCCATTGCTCAGTGATAGAGCATCTGCTTGACATGCAGGAGGTATCAGCCTCTTCAGCTAAAAAAGGATCAGGTAATAGGTGACATTAAAGATCTCAGCCTGAGACCCTGGAGAGCCACTACCAGTCTGAGTAGTCAATACTGACCTTGATGGACCAATGGCCTGATTCAGTATTAGGAAACTTCATGAGTTCATGTGGAAGCATGTGGAAGCAACATCACAGGATGTGACATCACAAAATGATGTCACTTCCTTTCTCCTGGCTCCACCCCCAAAGTCTCCTGGCTCCACCCCCAAAGTCCCCAGGTATTTCCCAAGTTGGACTTGGCAGCCCTAGTTACAACTCACATTCATTTATTCTCTTTCAAGTGTGAGCAATCAAGGACATGCTTACCCAATGCTCTTTGCCTCTTACTCTGAATTAATCTTGTGTTTTCCCTCAGCATCTGCGGGCTCTCATTCTTTACTGTCTCCACAGCCACTCTATCATGCCTTGACTGCTCATACCTGTTACAGCATAAACTATTTCCAAATCTTATTCCAGGCAGCCATCAATATTATACAAGTAGCTAAACAAATGAAGACAAATCAAGAGCTAAATTTAATCCTTTGGGTGACATCATTTAAAATTTAAAGATAAACATATAATTTCTGACATGGGCAAACTTACATATATTAGAGTGATAGCCTGTCAGTGATGTCCTGGTGTGCTTGCTGATGACATCAGCTACCAAAGTCATTGGCCCAAAGGGGAATGTGTTTCTCATGGCAGCTGATGAAATGAGCCACAGTTGGGAGGGGGAGTCATGGGTGGAACTGTAGACCTCACTAAAGAAAGGTGGAAGAGGAGGGGAGTCACTTACTATTCCCTTTCTGGATATCCAGTCAAACTTACTCAAAGTAATAAAATAATAGCCTTTCCCACCCTTTCCATGTATATTTCTGGGTCAGCTGAAGGTTGTGATCTGTGTTGGTAGATAAGAGTGTAGATTCATGAGTGTTCAGATATTCTGGTTTGAAGAACACCAAGTAAAAACAATAATCCTGAGCATCAAGTCTCTCTTTTCACATACTAACACACACTTCCTTTTCTCTCTCTCTCTTTCTCCGAAATTAACTCATAGGCACAATGAGAGATCAGCATGTCTTCCTTTCTGTTTCTTCCCCTTCTGCTTTCCCCATCCCTGCTTTCATTATGGGTCACAAAGTACAGAAGTGAATTGATTGCTTTGAGCCATTTTGAGGTTTATACATAGATTTGGATGCTTCAACCACTGCTCTGGATTTGATCAAACAATGCTCTAATTTATTTTATCACCATAATTTAAAGGTAGTTAAATGTGTTTGATTGAACACTTGTTGCAACAAACATGTAAGATACTGGTCTTCCCTCCAATAATTATCTAATCAAGTTTTAAACAATGGACTGTTGTAGCAACAGGATGTTTGTTTCTTGTCCTTTTAGAAATACTAATCTGTTTGATATCATATGATACATAGATAAGCTTTGTAAAGCAAATATATTGCTAAATAAAGTGATGCTTGATGCATTCTTTCACCATGATATTGGTATATTCTACAGTATGTGAGTAATTTGAATACTTTCCACAGTGTGTAGTTCTATTGGGAAGAAGCAGGGAGAGTGCAGATAATGATCCTTGGCTTGCAAATAGTTCTTACAGATCCCCAAGAATGTTCCTGTTTTAATTTGTAAAATGTTGGTGGTTATATAACTACAGCCCTTCCCAAAGAACAAGGTCTTCTTTGGCACTGTTTGGCAATGAAGCTCAGTAGCATCTGACCCTTTTTTGTGAAGAACAAAGATTCACTCACCTTTTCTTAGAAACATAAAGAATCAGAGACCGATTTCAAAAAATGTTAGATCTTATCCAACAGATGATGGCCACAGAAGCTTGAACTGCATGTATATAGCCTACTAAAAGAAGCAGGAATCATACTGATCAACTGTTTGGCAGAGAAAGGGAAGCAGGGTAAACTGGATCCTGTTACCAAGACCTTCCAACTGCCTTTTTACTGTCAATTTACCCTTTTGATTGTGGTTAAACTCAGCACATTCTCATTAGCTTCCGCCGATTATTAAACAGAAATTATGGGATGCCTCTCTCCAAATGGATACAGCTTGAGCTTCACACATTCTGGTAGTGGGGAATAAACACAAAATTTTGCTCCATCCAGTTATCTTTCTTTTGTTAGAACTCCTGAGATACTACATAGCTTTTACTTCAGCACAATTTAATGCCTTCCTCTCTGCTCTCCTTGAGGGGAGATATGCTCATGCCCCATATGTAAACCATCTTTGCCCATGAAAATCTCGGCTCGTCAAGATAATTGAGCATGTGCTTTTATTCAGTCAGTTCTATCATGAGATTCGGACAAAATACATTACTCCAGTTATTGCCACCTATCCAGGCAGGTCTAACCAATTTTATTCCACCCTCCTTTTAGCTGATTTCAGCAATGAAATTACTGCCAAAGTAACAAGAGTTTATGCCATGGCCAGTTTAATCAGACAATTACTCCCTTTTTAAGAAATTTTAAATATATTTTAAATTTAATCCATTGTATCCATCTAAGTTCTTCTCTATATTTATTCCTTAATCATGCTTGTTTGTTTGTTTGTTTATTGAATTTATATTCTGCCCTCCCCACGAATGGGCTCAGGGCAGATCACAACAACGGTTGGGCCATTTGGCTGCATAACACAATAATAATCAGTTAAAATCTTTAAAAATGAACTATGTAACTATTGCACATGCCATATACTAATGTACTGTCTGATCTTGGATCATTATAATGATACTGTTCTGTAATGTACTGGGTACCTGCAGGACAAATGTGAGTAGAATGGGATGAGGCTGCTTTGCAGGATGGTACATAAAAGTACAATGGCCAGTGTTGTGTGGTACAGTGTCAGACTACGATCTGGGAAACCCTGGTTTGAATCCCTACTCTCCCAAGGAAGCTTGCTGGGTGACCTTAGGCCAGTCACTCTCTCTATGTGTCAGTCAAGTCCTAATCAGAGGATTGTTGTTGCAAGGATAACATGGAGGGGAGGAAAATTATGTAAACCACCTTGGGTCACCACGGAGATAAACATGGGGTATAAATGGATCATAAAATCAGAGAATCATAGAGTTGGAAGGGACCTCCAGGGTCATCTAGTCCAACCCCCTGCACAATGCAGGAAATTCACAAATACCTCCCCCTCCCCACCCACAGTGACCCCTTTTCCATGCCCTGAAGATGACAAAAAACCTCCAGGCTCCCTGGCCAAACTGGCCTGGAGAAAAATTGCTTCCTGACCCCAAAGCGGCAATCTGCATTTCCTTGGGTGTGTAAGAAAGGACCACAAGAACAAAGCACTGAGGCAACCCTTCCTGCCCCCCCTCTCATGATCTGCCTAAGTAACTAAATAGATGAGTGAATAAAATCCCTGATGCAGATAATGCAGAAAAGTAGCTCAATGGAAAACCTGGAGTGAAAATGACCCAATCAAACACTGCCAGCTCTTTGACTATTACCCTAAATGTTTCAATCCAGCCAAGGTCGCACAACACTCTGTTACTTTGCCTCCACTGATCTCAGTCTGTAACTTCAAGCCTATAAACTCTGCCCCCTTTTGACCAAAGATTCTCGTGTGTGTATGTGTGATTCCCTTTTGACCAGTGTGAAACCTAAACCTGAAGCTGCTTTAGAACAGGAACTAGAGGTGATAGAAGAGACAACTCTCTAAAGCAGCTTCAGGTTTAGGTTGTCTCTTATGCTTGACAGTTGTCTCTTAGGCTGTGGTCACATGGCCCTTAAATGCAGGAGGAAGGGCTATTTCCTCCCGCATTTAAAGGGGCCGACCACACGGCCCGTCCCAAGTCCCGTGCTGAAGCGGGCTCAAATGCGGGTTCCTCCCGCATTTTCCGACCCCGGGAAAATCAAGTGTTTTCCCGGGTGTTGCGGGAGGAACCCGCATTTGAGGTATCTGGACAGCCCTCTCTCGCAAGCATTGCAAGAGCAGGGCTGTCCAGATAGTCCCGCCGACCATTTTTTCCCCCTTTTACACTTGGGCGCTTGGCCACTCAAGCGCCCAAGTGTAAAAGGGGGGGGAACCCCAAACTCACCAGGTGGCTGGCGGGTCCTTGGCCACCACCACCGCTTCTGCCGCTGCTGCGGCCGCCTCTTCTGCGGCCATGACCGCCGTTCCTGCCACTGCTGCAGCCGCACCGCCGTTCCCGCCACCGCTGTCCCCCCCGCCACCGTTCCCGCCGTGGCCATGGCCACCGATGCCGTTTCCGCGGCCACCGACGCTACTGCAGGGGTTGGGATGTGTAGACATCCCAACCCGCGGTAGAAAAATGCAGCCCCTTTAAATCCGGGAGCCCTCCCGGATTAAAGGGGCCATGTGGCCGCAGCCTTATGCTTGACTTTCCCTAGAGAGAATTTGGATTCATATAGGAAATGGGCCTCCTTCACCCTGACACATGTCTAGTATACATGTTTCTTCAATCCTGCCCCCTGCTTTCCCTCTTTAATAGCTGATTAGGAGGAACTAGGCTTAAAAAAAATCTGGCTATGCATACCCTTAGTGCTGCAGAAATATGCAAATAGCCCACATTTGTGCATGCAGTCTTCCCATTAAGTTAGCAGGGATGCTGTGATGGATGGTTTCAAGTTCCACCCTGCAGGAACCTCAGCCAATCACTTTCAAATGGGGGAATGGGATGTTGAAAAGGAAAAGAAGGAGAAATTTGGCAGTTTAACTGCTGGCCAACTGACAAAGTTGGGAGTTGTTGGATTTTTGTTAGAGAAGGGTTTAGGGGTCTGTTGGTTAAGCAGGGAGTCCATTAGGGACTTTAGGAGGAGATTCGGTTTTGTTTTTTGAAGGTAGGTGCGGTTTGGGTGCTGTTCCTGTAAAAAACAGGTAGAAGTTAAAAACCTTTCTATTCCATGATATGAATCTGAATAAGTAAAAGAAGAAGCATGTTATATAGCTGTTACATTTCTTTAGTCCTCAACTCCCTAGTAACTTTGTTAGTATGAGAGGGCAGAAGAAAAGGAAAACAAAGAAACACCAAGCCACACATACCACTGAAATAAACACGTTTCTCAATTGTTATCATCAAGTCTGATGAGTGGTTCCTTTTAGCCTGTAATCCCCTCATAATGGGCCAAATGAATGCCGGATGGCACTGTGAGTCCAGGCAATATCCTTATTGAAGATTAAAAGACTAATCAGTCCCTAAAGCCTCAATATAAAAATTATTTTAAAAGGTTAAAAAAAAAGACAAGTTCATAGGGTGTGAAATTTAAGTTCCTGGTTTGTAGGTCTAGAGAGGGAGTGTCACTACTAATGCCATTAAGTGTATGTACTAGAAATCTCTAGCTGTACTGGGACATTTGAGTATAAGACTTAAGTGACAGGAGGAAGTATTCAAAATAATGAATGGTCTATGAGGTTGACCCAATGTCCATTAATTCAGATTTCCTAGACCTAAACTGCTGCATTGATGACTAGCCATATGTAAATTCCATGGGTAAAGCTGCACTGCCAAGATAAAGAGGTCCTCCTACCTCAATACAGTGCTATAACGCAGTACATTAAGCAACCATATATCACATGTTATTGCGGTTGCAATAATATATGGAGTGACCAGACCACACAGGCATCATAACATAAATGCATACAGCATGTCGTGAAAAGCCCAACACACAGTATATATCTTTACCACTTAGTGATTTGTACTTTAAACCAACATAGAAATTTAAACCAGATTTTCTTTTTTAAGATTTAGTGACAAAAAAACAAACCTTGATAGTATTCACACTGGCAATACACCCTTAAATGCATTCTAGCAATGTGGAAACAATAATGTGATACCTTATAGCTAATGTCCAAAAACCTTACAGCATGAGCTGGAAGTTTAGAGAGATTTTTTCCTGTAGTGTGTGCTGATACTAGAACCTCCTGGAATATCTTGTTAGAGAACTGGGAGTAATAAAAGGGATCAGCTAAAGCAAACATCAGGGTTTGTTTTAAAGAAAAGCTTACACTGCAGGAAAATGATTTAATTGTTTTAAGCAATTGAGAAACAATTCTGTTCCATGTTTTAATTTATTTACATTTTTCAAACCACTGCAACATTGGAACCTTTGAGTCAGGAGGTCAGTCGCCTGGCATCAAAGACTTCTGCCGCCACCAACTAGCTGAGACAGTTTTCATTGTTACACAGAAGTGCTGATTGGGGGGTTGGGCACTGCCTCTTCTCATAATTCCTGCATTAGTGCAATCGTAAACAGAGTTGTTCCAGTCTAAGTCTATTGAAACCAATGGACTTAGACTGGAGTAACTCTGCATAGGATTGTACTGTCAGAGCACAAAGCAGTCTGCCCAAGAGAACCTATGCGCATTCTGTTGTACATGGAGCAATAAGGGAGCAGTGTAGAAGATTTGCCCAATCACAGACAGACGATAAACCTGGAAATATTCTTCAAGAATACAGCCCTCTACTGTATAACCCTAGCATGTTCTTAGGTCACCAGGGGGTGCCCTGTTCCATGCTTCCCCACTGTTGAAGCTATTGAGTACAACACTCCATGGCTGTGGTCAGATGTATCATTTGGTGCGAAGGGGAAGCAAGCCTATTTCCCCTGGTTGAAACTGGCATGGTGTTGCTTGATTACACAACTTTTGTAGCTGTGGGCTCAGCCTCTCACTGCCCAATCAGACAGTACATTCGGCCGAGGGTGGGAAGGTTTTTTTGCATTTTGTTTCCCATGCACACAAATGAGGAATCACACCTCTGCACTGAGGGTTTCCCGTGAAGTATGCAGTTATGCGCATACTGCTAAGTGAGGGGGGAAAATGGCACCGAGTCAGGATGGAATGAGCAGACCATCCTGACGGCATGAGAGCATGGAGCAATCAGACAGAGGAAAGTCCATCCATGGCCCATCGGCAAGCATTAGGACCGGACTCTCCCTGGTGTCTTTTAACTCTACTTCTGTGGTAGAGCAGCATGGTTTGCCGATGACTGCATGCCTTTTAGATCCATCAGGCATTTGCAGCTGAGTTGGATCTAAGGGCACATCTGACTGTGGCCTATGAAAACCTTTCCAAAGAAGCCCATTTGTTCCCTAGTGATACAATCTTGTTTCACTGTGTACTTGTGATGAACTGATCCAAAATGCTAACTGTGTTGCTTATGGACTTAGTGCAGTTCTGTTTGAGAAAGATTTTGTGCCCAGAAATTGGTTGCACAAGATCTTGCACAAGTGGAAATGCAAGTGGGGGTACAATAACTTTGACTTGGTGAAAGTGGATACCATAGTCTTTTTCTTGCATTTTCACTTACACAAGAGTTTAAGTGCAAGCAGAAGTTTTGTGCTGGATCCAACCTGATGGCTCTTCATGTAGAGACAAGGGGTTTCAGTGAGTACCTCAGAGTTGCTGACTCCAAAAGTATAACTGATACTGCAGGAATTGCTGCAATCCACTGTGCATATATTTCCAGTTGGCATGCAATTCCAACTTTCTGAAAGGGATTATGGATACACATGAACTCAAAAACGACTACATAGAGAAGATATGGCAACAGTACTATCTGTGTAAACCAATTTTGTACACAGGTGCAATCATGTTCATGGCTGTAAATAACTGCTTTGAAAAAAAGCTGTGAGTTGCCCATAAAACCAGCTAAGGGGATTTGGAGCCAAATCCTGAATTATAATCTGGAGAAGAATAACTATCTCTCTCATGGTAGCAGGCCTGCATGTACACACACACACACACACACACACAAAAATACTTCAGTAACTTGGATTTAGATTAGGGGTAATAAAAATAAGTGGCAGTAAACACACTCTCAGTGAGCTATCCTCTACTGTTATTAGCTCCCTATGCCAGTGGAGGGGGGAGGAATCATTTGAGAAGTGGAAAATAGGGAAGGGTTTCTGCATCCAAATAGACTGTCTGAATATACTTAAGTGTTTGTGTAATTGCTTTGGCAAATGACTTCCAGAACTGCCTTGCTCTAGTGGTTCAAAATCATTCCCAGGATATTCCAAAGAAAAAGAAAGCCCTGACTACATGCATTTCAGCAAGAGATAAGGCCACATAAGTCAAAGTGGTCACACCCAAGAGCCCACCCATCAAAGTCTTTACTGACAGCCACATGATCTTTCTCCAGTGTGAAACTGTGTTGTTTCTTAGCCAAGCTCATCCACTCAACTGTTGTGTTTCATCATTGTAAGACTAGATTGTATGAAATGTCCTCTTATTCACTCTAGTACCATTCTCATGAGCAGTAAAACGATTAGCTCACCGCATTTGCTCCTGCTTTCCAGATTAAGTAAAAGTTTTTTTGGATCATGCTTGCTGTGTTTAGTTCAGAAGAACTGTGCTTTTCCATTGGCGGCCTTAAGCTTTCTCTTTAAAGCTCTTCTTAACAAATCTCATCTGGAGGATTTTTTCCTCCTCTGTACCCTGCCTGCTTTCCATTTCTCCCACTCCACTTTTGTGTCTCTCCATTTATAACAGCAGGGTGCAAGCCTCAAAAATCCCACTGACTGCATGGGAAGTTAAAGCTGCACAAACTGGGAACTTGAGGAGTATCTTAAGATTCAACTGAGCCTCTGAATGAAAGACCAATGGAGTGTAAACCATGTCCTTAAAACACATCAAAGGTGGAGGCACCATTTGTGTCTCCTGGTAAAAAGGAAATTCACACAGGCCAGAATTATTATTTGGTTTCTTCATAGGAAAATTAACTTTTACTCCCTTCTCTCCAAAGACTCCACCTAACCAGAAAGGCAATGTGTACTTCAGCCCTTAAGCTGTAAAAGGAACATCCCTGATTTCCACCTGCAAAAGTCCATTTCATATATTTCAAAAACCTCATTAATTTTTGATATCTTTGTTCTCACCTGTGTTATGTTTGTTATTTTCTTTGTTTTGTTTTAATGTCCATACTTTCTGGAAGTGACATTATGGTTTTCCACCCAGTTTGTATGAGATTTTTAAGGGACTGTATACCTTACTCCTGGGGCTGTAGTGGCTCAAGTGGTTAAGATGCTGAACTGCAGACCAGAAGGTCAGTAGTTCAGCAGTTTGAGACCCGAGTGCTGCATGATGGAGTGAGCTCCCATCTCTGGTCCCAGCTCCTGCCAGCCTAGCAGTTTGAAAGCAAGAAATTGCAAGTAGATAAACAGGTACCACTACAGTGGGAAGGTAAGAGCGTTCCATGTGCCTTGGTGTCTAGTCATGCTGGCCACATGAACATGGAAACGTATTTGGACAGCACTGGTTCTTTGGCTTGGAAACGGAGATGAGCACCGCATCCCTAGAGTCATATTAAACTGGCTTTTGAGCAAGGGAAACCTTCACCTTTACCTATTCGTTACTCAGGGGATATTCCTTAGTTAATATCAGACAGGTAGGCAAAAGTATTCCAATTGTATAGGCAGGTAAAAGCAAAACACAGAAAAGAAAATGTAAGGTGGCATTTGCTCATTATTATCTCTATTCATTTTTGTTCATCTAACAAATCCAACAGTTCACGTTTAGCTTGTTTTTTTTGTCAATTTGGGGGAAAATGTACATTTCCTCATTCATTCCACACAATAGACCCAATGAAACTTGTGGGTTGTTTGATAAAATTTCCTCTCTGTCTTGATAAGCAGTGATCTTCCTTCTGCTTTTAATTCCATTATCTTTTTGACTCCATGTCCTTTTTTAAAAATGTATTTTCAACAATTCTTCCCAATAGAAACATTCTGAATTTTGATATTTATGCTTCCTAATTGAAGCCACAAGGTTCCCCCTCCCTTTTTAAATGCAGAAAATCTGCTTGGGGATTTAAGAAAGCAGCAGTGACTTGTGAGAAACTTGCAAAACTTGTTGTTTAATAGCAGTGCCCTGAGCATTAAATCTATGGGGATATTAAAGTAAAATTAATTCTCATTTTATCCTTCTCCTTCAGTTTTGCTTCTGGCTAGCAAGTGCCAGAGTGAGGAGTGAGTTCCCTACTGAAATCTTCCACATCAGTTTGTTAAAAGGGGAATTAGTAAAGCTCTTAGAGACAGAGATGCTTACTGCATTTTTGTACTCTCAGCACCTTGTATGTTTTCTCATCAATAGGTCTACAGGTTTTCTGGATATTAAAAGCCTAACTTCCCCTCCGTGCTTCAGGGTATATACATTGGTTCATTCTGAGACTTATAAGGTATTGTGCTTATTGTATCTATGGCTTGCGTAGGAAGAGGATTACAAGTAGTGTGATATTAATACAGGTATATTTTATAAAAGAAACATCTGTGACTCACAGTTGTAAAATATAAAACTGACTAACGGTAGTTGTGTTTAAAATTTCTTTGTGGTTATGAGTCCCAAAGTGGCTTTAGATGTAACAAAAAAATGAAAACTGAGGAAGGGTAAGCGACTTATTTTCACACTTTCTGTATAATGTGAGGAGTAGCACCTGCAGTGAGATGTGCAGTAAGTAGTTTGCCAACAGCCTGCTGAGGGGAAAGAGTCCTGTTTCTTTAATAAAGAAGAAAAGGAGATAAGAGATTGGATTTATACCCCACCCTTCACTACCCAAGGGAGTCTCAGAGCGGCTTACAAACTCCTTCCCCTTCCCCTCTTCACAACAGACACCCTGTGAGGTAGGTGGGGCTGAGACAGCTCTGACAGAAACTGCTGTTTTTTAAGAACAGCTCTGTCAGAACTATGGTTTACCCAAGGTCATCCAGCAGCCGTAAGTGGTTCTCCCAGATTAGAGTCCGTGCACTTAACCACTACACCAAACTGGCTCTAAAGGCCTAGTGTGCAGAACTGGGTAGTTGAAGCTTTTCATAGCATGGAGGTAAATAACAACCGCTGGTAAATAACTCATTAAGCCTCTATTGAAAGCCAGTGTGGTGTCATGGTTCAGAGCATTGGACTAGTATCTAGAAAACCCAGGTTCAAATAGCCACTTATGCCGTGGAAACTTGCTGAGGGTGACCTCAGGCCAGTCATACGTTCTCAGCCTGACTTGCCTCACAGGGTTGTTGTGAGGATTAAAATGGAGGAGAGGAGAATGATGTAAGCAACTTTGGGTCCCCATTAAAGAGAAAGGCAGAGCATAAATGTATTAAATAAATAAAGAGAAAGGACATTTTTTTCCTTCAGGTTGTTGGCAACCCTAGCAGTTAGCTCCAGTGAAGATCTGCAGATCACACTGACATTCTACACAGGCAACACAGTGTAACTGTACTCATTGTTGCTACTTGTTCATAAAATTCTCTGCTTCAAGTTCATGTGATTTTTGAAACCAGGTTAATAGTGCCGATATTTTCACTTCCGGTTTTGGCAGTTTGATGGCAGGTGCGCTCCAACGGAGCTCCATATGGAACAGCTCGCAAACCTGGTGATCGGGAGGGGTACTGGCTGGATTCTGGTGTTCCCCCCCCCCCAGAGCCCTTGTAGGGGGCTCCAAGCCTGGGATGCAAGAGGTGCCTCTCTCGAGGCGTCAGCTGAGAGATTGAGGTGCCTCTTTGTCTCACCGGGGGACCTTCGGGCATGCAAAGCGGCACACCAGATAGCATGCAAAGAAAAAAGTGTTAAATGAAGACTCCTACCTGCTGTGCAGAGCTGAAGAAGCATGAGTTAGCGGGTCCACTCATTCAGACATTTAAGCATTTCCCAGCCCGAAAGAAAAGGAAGAAGGGGAGGGAAAGTGTCTGCCCCCCCACCCTATATTTTTTAAAAATCTCCAAAGTGGAGGGCTGGGATTGTTGGCGCTGCATCTGTATCTCAAGGGAAGTGGAAATCTGTTTAAAGCATTTCTTTTTTTAAAGAACTTTCTGTGGAACTGTGATTCCCCCCCCCAGGAAAGAATGGCTGGCAGGGGAGAAAAAATGGCATCTAGAGGGAAACCCCCTCCAAAAGCCACAATTCCTTCTCTTCCTGTTCCTAAACAGGAAATTACTATAGACTTTCCAAATATGTTGTCAGCAGCATTGTGCCCTCTGCTGGACCAGATGACTACAATGAATCAAAGCATTGATGCTCTTCAGAAAGAGATTAAAGAATCCAATGCCAAAATAGAAGAAGTGATCAAGACAACTAAATCAACTGAAACCAAAACAAAAATACTGAATCAAAGGCTACAAGTGGTGGAGAAAGAGCAAGCAACTAACAAGGATCAACTCCTGAAACTGCAAATGGAATGAGCATCTGCGATTTCAAGGGGTCCCAGAACAAAAAATGCAGAATTTAAAGGAAATCTTAAGTGAAGCTTTGGCTCCAATAACAGGTTCACAAGCGGATTATCTACAAAGCGACATGGATATTGTCTATAGGACATATCCAGATTTTTTGAAGAAGAATAATCTGCCTGGAGAAATTCTGGTGAAATTCTCTAAAAGAACAAGAGATGTGGTGCTCAAGGCCACTAATGGGACAACCCTAAAAATCAAAGAAGTGGAAATCAAGGTGCTAAAAGACATTCCATTTGAGATAAGGAAAAGAAGAAAGCACTGCAAAAATCTGATAAAATTCTTGCAAAAGAACACCACCCCTTATAGATGGATTTTTCCGGAAGGTTTGGCTTTCAACTATAAAGAGAAAAAAGAGAAGATCGCCTCTCTTAAAAGTGCAGAGACTTCCTTGGAATTCCACCAAAAGCTATCAAAAGAGAAGGAGACAGCAGAGGAAGAGGAAGAAACCATTATACATGATTTGGGAAGTCCACAGAGCTCACCTAGTAGCTCTTCAAAGGACTCTGATTCAGCCAAGGGGGCAGCAGCCCCCAAAACATCTTGCAGTCCAAAGAGAACCGGATAAACCAAGAAGAAGAGGGAGGAGGGGAAAATAGTTTTTCCTTTGTTGCTTTATGTTTAAAGTTTTAGATATATATACCACTTGCTTGAATTTACACATGCATAGCCAAAATTGCCTTAAATTTATTATCATGTTTCTGTTTAAATCGCTTTTAGAGGAATCTCATTTATATATGTATTTGAAAAGCGATTTTATATTCTTTGCTTTAAGTAGGGATAGTTTGTAGATGTATAGATTGCTTGATGTATTTGCATGATTGTAATGAATGTTGGAAACTTCACTTAATCTCAGTGAATATCTCAGTGAACAAGCCCTCCAACTTGTTGCTTTGAAGTTTGGTAAACATTTAGATTGAGCGGAGATTGTCTGTCTGGAAATGAATCCATTCACAAACCAGCATAAACCTCCACGAAAAGCTTGAAAGTTTGTGGAAAGTTTGTGCCAGCTGACCTGCCATGAACTTCACTTCACAAACCACAAAGTGCCCAAAATTCACCATGGATTTTAGTTTGTGTGCCAGTTTGTGTCCATACCTAACTGGAACACTTAGGTACTGATCTTTCAGGGCTGAATGAACACCACAGTTTAGTACCACAACTAAAACACAGGATCTTCACCACAGTTCTTGAAAAGTGATAAGACAGGCTCAATGACACAGAGCTCTGGGAGTTCAATACCGGAAACCAATAACAATATAAGCTGTTACATCTTGAGATCAAGTTTTATCCCATTCCCTACATGAATAACTAGTTTACACCATGTGAAACAGTACCACAAAGGCTATTACCAAACAGTGTTCTCAGATAGTGAGAATGAGAGATGGAAGATTTTTTTTAAAAAAAAGTATTGCACATTACTGACTTTTCCTCTTAAAATCTGATATGTTGGCAACTGCTAAAAGCAGCAGTATCCCAAGACACAATGGAAAGCATTATTTTCCCCTCTAGCATTCAATCTCATGTTAAGATAAACCCAAAGTGAAACACTTTTTTTTAAATTTCCCACTGAATTTAGCAGGAACATTCAGCCACAGTGTTCAACTGTGACAGAGTATGAAGTATAGAGACTAAATCTGTTGCCACTATTGTGCGCACCCAGTTGTCTAGTGGATCTATATCATTTATACTGGTGAAAGCCAACATGGTGAACCAAAAAACATGGAGACCCCTATGTTGGGTATGTAGAGTATGAATGTTTTAAGTAAATGTACCCCTCATAAGTATTGACCTCTCATTTTCAGAAGATTGTTAATGAGCCTTAAATAAGCAAATGCCAGTCCCCCCCCAAAAACCCCTATATCTCCACTTTGATATTGATATTCTTGGTGTCTTAGGCAGTCTCGGGAATGAGAGAGGCTCCCTTATCAGCATCAATGTCCTGCTACAATCATGGATATCAAATGTTTCTGAATCACTCAAGTAACCAGCCTAATTAAATTTATCTACATTAGGCACTAGCCATTCCTTCTCATAGTTTTGCTTAACTGCTTTCCTGAAAGTGTAAATTACCAACAAAGTACACAAGCAGATCTGCAAAAAAATAATAATTAGGTCTGACTATGACACATGGCAAACAATTACAGACTCACATACACAGACTCATTGTCAAACTTGCTCCAGGCTTGGAAATGTCTTCACATTTTTTCCACAGTTTATAAAGGAATTTGGTATGTATAAAGTATATAATTAGTATTATTAAATGTGATTAATTCATACTGTGGGAAAATGGATAAAGAACGGAGAGATAGTTTGGTGGATTCCCTCCCCATTGAAAATTCAATCAAGCATGTGCATATTTGTCTCCTTGAAAATCCAAACAAAGCCAGCACACAGTTGTGGAATCTGGCTTTTTTCTCCTTTAGCTGAAGTAATGTATGCCCCATTTTTCATTGTCAGAATATGTACTGAAAGTCTTTTATTTGAGTCATATCATTTCACAACACAGTTATTGGGGTCAGCTGGCTCACCCCGATATCACTCCCTATGCTCCTCCATGTCTTTCTTCTCATTCCTCTCCCAGGTTTTTATTTGGCTGCCGATGTCAATTCAGCAGAGAACACTGCATTCACCTTTTCTTTTAAAAGAAAGCTTTTTTTAACTGTGGGAAACTCAGCAATCAGAATTGACTTTGCATGGCTTTGAGAGAAAGGATTGTGTTCCATCTTCTTTGGTTTAAAACCCAGGTTCCTCCATAATAATATCCCCCAAAAAGCATAACCCAGTGAGGGACTACTTTGTTCAACTATTAGGTGTTCAACTATTGAAATGTTCTATAAGTACAGAAGACAATGGCTCAGTTTCAGAGCATTTTTTTCAGAGTGTTGAAACTGTTGTCTGTCCACTGGAGTTGATAATGACAATTAGAGATATTGTTTTCGGGAACCTCATCAACGTTAACCCATCTGTTTCAGTATCTAGGGACAGCAGCTAGTCCAGGTTAGCGCAACTCTAGATTGGCGTCACTTTCAAGAGATTGAACAATCAAGGAAAAAGACTGTAGCATGAGAACAAGCAGCAAAGAAAAGGAGCCAAAGGCAGAGGGAACAGGGCCAAACATCTGGACAGAAAAAGAAGAAAGTCTTCTTGAGACAAAGGATGGACCTATCTGTTTTCCAGAGAAGGAAGTCTACAAAGGGCCTGCAGCCAGACAAGGACCAAGAGACAAAGAAAAAAGGGTAAGATCAAAGATTGTGTTATGATGGCAGGATGATTCAACCTCCAACCTGGTTCTGATCTTGAAAATAATGGCATCTAATGTGTATTAAATACTATTTATATAGCATTTTAATACTTCACATGTAAACTTCATTAGTGTTCATATTACGAATAATCTGGAACATTGATGGTAAGAAAGTATTGCTCTTAAGGGGCCCAAAACTTTCAAAAGAGAAAGTTAGCACAAAGCTGTGAAATCTGTTCAATACCCAAAATGCAGCAGGTAATTTGAAATTGTCACAAATGTTGTGAGCCCTCAGTGATAAGTAATTCTGCTTCAGCATACAATAAAAAATGGAGGCAATGTCTACCATAATAAAGACATCTCATTTTACTTAAAGATTTTGACAAAATTGCAAATGGTTTAAATACTGCAGCCTCTACATATTAGCCAGATATGACACAGAGGTCCTTTTCATGCGTCCAATGTACTGCATATGCTTTTCTTTATGCAATATGTTCAGCAATTTTTTTCAGCTGATTAACTTTGCTTGATTACGTGATGTTCCCTCATAATGTTCCCAACTGAAACCTGAGAAAAACATTCCAAACTAATAAGGTTTTGAGGAACAGGACTTAGTTTAATTAGGAGTGGAAATGCGTAATGTCTGCCAGATATTTATTTCTATATTGTGAAATATATACAAAATTAAGAGGTATCATTTGCTGATGGCCACAAAAAGCTCTTACTGGCTGAGCAGAAGGCCATTACCAAACAGATTACTGAATCACACTCTCTGAGTTCTTGTAATGAGGTCTGGCTGTATTACACATGTGGGAAAAAGGTAAACAAAGTGTTCCATTAGAGGAAAACAGCCATGTACTTTATAATTGCACAACTGTTACTTAGATTTAGGAAGATGGCCCAAGAGATGTTCAGTTTGTCTTCTGGTTACTGGGAAAGTTCTCTGCATCATGTCCTGTTTCTTCTGACCAAAGCTAAATGCTACAAAGGAAACTGCTTACTTTAAAGCTTGGGGCCTTATTTCTACAATCATTTTTCAAACTAACATTGCCTTCTTATTTGTGAAGTAATTTGTCAACATGGTGGAAATGCATTGCTCTGATCAAACTCTTTTTTTATGTACATGCTTTGGAGCACCATTGAAAGAAAAAAGTAGCTACAGCACATTAAATAACACATGTGTAACACACCACATCAAGGGTCATCTCCTAGAATCCTTTCATGACAAGGATCCTTTCATGACAAGAATCCTTTCATGACAAGCTCTACCACTAACCAAATCTAGAAGCATAAAACCAAAAAAATCATGGTGGTAGTAGCAGTGACAGTGAGAAAGACAAGAGAAAGAACTATATTATAGTTCTGTAAAATGCAGTTAGGTAGGATAGAATGTAGTTTTTCCTGAATCAATTTGATTTTCAACGCATGAAGTGTCTACTCAAATATTAATATACTCTTGGGTGCACACCTTATATGGAGTGAGGGGGGTTGACTGTGTCAGTGAAGCTGAGAGCAATACCATCAGGAGTTTAGACTTTGCCAAGAGGTCAAATTCCTAGCAGAGTCACTCAAGGTGGAATGGTCAAAGATGAGACACCAGACTTAGGCCAAGGACATACTGGTATTCTGCCGCGCCTCCACAGCGCGGCAGAACAAGGCAGGGGGAATTGCCCCCGCTGCGTGGCTTCCGAACGCCGTGCGGCTCCCCGCCGGAAGCAGGTGGAAGGCATGCTGCAGCAGCCGGGACACCACTTTGAAGTGGTGCCCGGCTACTGAGGGAGGAGCGCGGCGCCGGACATGTTGCATCCAGGCCGCCTCCTCCGGGCAGATGTGGCAGTCTGAACGGCCGCTCTGCCTCCGCTTTTAAAGCGGAGGCAGAGTGGGCCAGACTGCCAGTCTGTCCTCAGCCTAAGATGTAACCTGCCAATGCAGGAGATCAGCAGTTACATCAGCAATCATTTCTTGGCCTTTTGGCTAAGATCAGGTGTAGTACCAAACAGTTACATAAGCAGAACACAATGGACAGCTCTACTGGTGATGGGGGCAGAGGAACCCTTAAAGGGCAGCTACTGGGCAGCAGCAGTAGGGGAAGGTGACACTGATGGAGAAATTATCGTAGACTAGAGCAGTGACACTTCAGCTAACCCTGGTTAGTCCTGCATTGAAAAAGGCAATGGTAAACCACTTCTGATCATCTCACACCTCAAAATCCCAACAATGAGACAATCTAAAATGAAAGAAAATATAGTGCTGGAAGACAGGACCCCCCCCCCCCAGATCAGATGGCATGCAGTCTGCAGAAGACCTGAGGACAAGACCAATTTCCCACAGCCACTGCTCCACCCCCTTTGCCCCAATCATAAGTGTCAATTTCCCACTATTTGCTGCGTGGCCGCATTTTGCCCCGCAGCTTTTGCCTGATTTTCCCCGCGTCTACTCAATTCTCAAAAAACAGGATCAAGTAGACTTGGGGAAAATCGGGTGAAGCTGCAGGGCAAAATGCAGCCACACAGCAAATAGTGGGAAATTGACACTTACAATCAGGGCAAAGGGAAGAGCACTTCCCTCAAATACTTTAAAATTAATCCTTGTTACTTTACTTCAGGGGAATAACCCACTAGGAGGTCAGCACTGTTAATTCTAACCAAAGCCAAGTTCTTCATTGTAATTACTTTAAAATGTGCACTACTTCAGTGGACCACATGGAAGGAAAATACACATTATGCAACTATTTGTTCTCGCTACAACCTGCATGTAATTCTTACCTGCTATGAGTCAAGCATGCTATGACTCATTCACTTATACCCCACTATTTCTCCAAGTAGAGAATGTACATGGTTCTCTACTCCTCCCTTTTTGAAGTAGCACTTATCAGAGATTCCTAAGATCCTTAAAGATCAGCTTTCTTTAACTGGATTATGATGCAATTAGGTATGAAAAATACATAATCTTCCAATGTGCAGGAACCTTCAGAGCAGGTCTAGCAGTATTGGTTTTCTTTTATACAAGGCTGTCATATTGGCAGAAGTTCTGAAAGAATATCTCTCACTTCCCAACAACAGTAGGAATACAGATAAAAGTAGCCATGTGCAGTCTTAGTGACTATGTCACTATTACAAAAAAAGAAACACTGTCACCTTCTGTGTTCCAACCAAGGCGGAACACAAGGCCCAGGACAGTGTAGATTTCACCCAGTTTAAGCTAATTGTGGTACAGAAATGGTATAAATGATTAGAGAAAAATCATTGTAGAGAGGAAAATAAATGCCAACAGTGGCATAATGTAAAAACAAAAATGTTCCAGACATCATATTCTCTTACAAGACTTCTTTATAAAGACTTATTCGTAAAACAATTATAAAAACTAACTTTGTTGAACTGGTATAAAACAACAGTGGCATCTAGTGGCTAGTAATGTTACAGTGTACATTGCCTTTTAAACAGTTTTCTGTAGTATTTAATTTCTCTAACTTTGATACCTGTAAGTGCCATATAAATGATTGTTTTCAGCATGTTAATAGTTTGAGGGGGGAAAGTTGACTGAAAAAAGTTAACTGTCTGAACATATTTAGGTATGAAGATATTCACTGAGATTAAGTAACATTTCCAACATTCATTACAATCATGCAAATACATCAAGCAATCTGTACATCTAATAGTGAAGTCTGGCCCCCATCTGTGGATACCTAAATCCGCGGTTTGGGCTTACACTGATGCCAAAGAGATTTTTCTGCAAACTTGGGGATCATCTAAGTTTGCAGAAAAATCTGAAAATTTAACAAAAAATATTGGGGGTTAAATTGCCCCCAAACAAAAAAGCATTGTCAGTGCACGTGCAGACAATGCATTTACCTCCTCTTCCTATGTTATAATGCTGGAGGTCAGAAGCCAGCCTGTGGGGGGGGGGACCCCAGAGATTGAGAGCTATGTGGCCATTGTTGGGGGAAAAACTTGGAGGAACTGCATGGCTCTTGACCTCCCAGACCAGTGTCAGTGGGGAAATTGGGGGGAGCCACAGAAATTGGAGCTGCACAGGTCTCAACCTCCAAGACCCTTGTTGGGGGGAAGGCTTGGAAGTCAGGAGGTTCTCATCCTCCTAGGCCCGTGTTGATGGGGGGCTCTGAGATTGGGAGTTGCATGGCTCTCAATCTCTGAGGCCATTGTTGAGGGGAAAGCTTGGAGGTTGGGAGCTGCCTAGCTCTTGACCTCTCAGGCCAGTGTTGGTGGGGCAGAAGCCTCGGAGATCAGGAACCATGCAACTCTTGTCCACTGAGGCCAGTATTTGGGAGGGGCTTGGAGGTCAGGAACTGCATGGCTTTCAATCTCTGAAGTCAGTTGGGGGGAGGCCTTTGAGATTAGGAGTAAGCAGCTCTTGACTTCCAAGGCCATCATTTGGGGGGGGGGGCTTGGAGGTTAGAAGTTGCATGGCTCTCGACCACCGGGGCAATGGTTGGGGTGAAGTCCTGGAGGTTGGGAGCTGTGTGACTTTCGACCTCTGAGGCCAGTGATGGTGTGTGTGGGGGAGAAGCCTCAGAGACAAGGAAAAAGAGAAGTAAGGAAGGTTGACAGAAGGGAAGGGGTGAGAAAGAGGGGGAAGGTTGTTCAAGAAGGGGAAAGGAAGTCAGCAGAAGGGGGGTGGGATGCACCCTCCCCACAAGTTTCTTGTGGGTTCCTACTTGTAAAAATTAATACTGACTTAATACAACACATACTGCATGCATGGCAGAGTGATACATTTGCTATATGCTTGCATTGTTTAGTGGCTAAGAGAATGAATAATGTAGCTGGGATCTGGAAAGATGCAGGTTCCAATCTCAGCTCTGCCACAGACTTGTAAAGTAAAGATGCTTCTTTCACATTGCCTTAAAACCCAATTGCATTACCCGAAGTTAGTGTGTGTGTTTTTCTTGTGTTCAGGCATATCTTCCCTGGTTTTCTCCTGTTCCTAATAAAACTCGTTTCTCCCCCACTTTTTTCAAAGTGAGATGTAATTGCAACAAAGCCTCTGCTCGTAATCTGAACCAAATTTTTTTACATTGGTGACTTTCAGCAGATCACACCTGCCCAAAAAGGGGTGGGCAGTTTTGTGTGTGTATGTGTGTGTGTTTTTTTTTTAATTGCATCCCAGCAGAGAAAAATTTCAATGATGGAAGGTGCCTATGTTGAAACAAGCAATCATTCACATTGGGGATACCTTCCTCTGTGTTTATGCATGCACACATCTGGTCTCCTCTCGCTGCCTCTATTTCTCTTCCTTTGCAGCCTGAAAAAGCCAGGATCATGACCTCCTTTTGCTCTACACTCTCATGTAAGATCCACCAGATTGTCTTTTGACCTTTCCCTTTCTCCCCAGAGGGAAAAAACCATCTTCTTTTTGTTACATTCTTTTAATGTTTTCAGTTTTAAGATGTCAGGGGCCAAGTGACTGAGCAAATAAATTATCTTTTCTGCCTCATAGTTGCTGTTTGAGCACCTCCCATGATTGACACAAAAGTAAATGTACTGAAGCCAGTGGGACTACTCTCATGTAAATCTGCATGTAAGGATTTTGCACTTTCCCCTTGTGTTTCAAGGAGGAGAGGTGGTGCAAACAAGGCTGTTAAAATGCTCAAACACTTCACTGCCTGTGCAAAAAAAAATGCAAAAAAAGGAACACAGGGAACTCATGAGGGGAAGTCTGAACTGATCCCACCAATAGCAGAATCATCAGAAGTGATGCAACAAGAAGTGGCAAAAATGGGAAAGGTGGCTGCAGCCTGAAAAACCCCATAGATAGGTCCTAGCTACATCACTAGCTGTGAGAGAAAAAGAGGGAGGGAGGGAGGGAGAGAGAGAGAGAGAGATGCAGTGAAACTTCTGAAAAGAAGCAGGATATTACCCTAAGAATAGCAATCTGGAGACAGACAGACAAGGAACGACACTTAACAGGAGAGAAGAAGAAGAAGAAGAAGAGATTGGATTTATACCCCGCCCTTCACTCACTTGGAGTCTCAGAGCGGCTTACAAACTCCTTTCCCTTCCCCTCCCCACAACAGACACCCTGTGAGGTAGGCGGGGCTAAGAGACCTCTTTCCCAAGCTGTCCTTGAGGGAACAGCTGGTCCAGAGCTATGGCTTGCCCAAGGTCATCCAGCCAGGTGCAAGTGGAGGAGTGGGGAATCAAACCCAGTTCTCCCAGATTAGAGTCCGCGCACTTAACCACTACACCAAACTGGCTCTCACTATCCTATCTAAGGTGCAGATCTCACTATCCTGTCTAAGTGTCTTCTTGCTGACCCCTGCAGAGTCTTCTTCCCTCTTCTTTGTATATCAGACATTACCAGTTCCAACAAAACAAGCCTCTCTCTCAGGCCCAGCCCCTCTCATGGAGCAATACAGGAGTACTGATGATGGCCTACCTAACAAGGCATTTATAATGATTATCATAAGACAAGGAGGCATATCCAACTAGGCAGTTCCTCCAAGAGAATGACATTGCTGTTTGCAAAAGAGGGGCAATGATTTCCCCCAAATCTCTCCCCACCTCCACTTCAGACCTCTACAAACAAGGTATTGGGAGACTCAGTGGCTGCCCCAGTAAAGATAAGCAGGAAAGTTCCACTCTATAGATGAACCCTCAATATGTGTGAAGTGATCTGAAAACCAAAAGCATTATAAAAATGATACACATATTATTATACTGTAAATTGAATCTGCTGTGAACATTCAATATCCATTTTAAAAAGCAGGTAAAAGTTCAGCAAGTTTCTGAAATCAATGGGTTTAGACTGGAGTAAATCTGTGCAGGGCTGTACCTTTGTCAGCTGACTAGGAGTGTGTGCCCTGCAGTAGTGCTAGCACAATGGCCAGATCCAAAGGTAAAGCGTGTTTGTCCATCATTTCCTGAGTTAGTGGAAAACTCTTTCAAATACCCCCCACTCCCAAAATAACTTAAGGGATTAGAAACTAAAAACTGTAGGTGGATAAAATCAGAACCTAAACTACTTCACTTACAGCACTTAGGAAAAGAGCCAAACAAAAATACTCCGTGACATTATAAGTATTTGTTATCTTGGCCTGAACACTTATTTTTCCACACAGAGTTCTTGTTCTTCTTGGTTTTTTCTTGGTTTCACATGGTTTTATTGGTGGCAGTATAGTTAATAACTTTTTAGCTTTTGGTTTTGGTTATTACTGTATTACATGATTTTTCTCTGTCTTGGGAATTCTTGTTTTGCAAAAGGGTCTACAAATGTGCTAAAAGAAGTAAATAAATATATAGCCACCAATGTTCCCTCCAAGCTGTGGAGTCTTGTGAGCAAAAATTCTACTTTGTTGGCTACTGGCCACTAGAGCTTATAATGTGTCTTTTCTAGGATAACCCCCCCCCCATCCTTAATCACTACAGTCAGTAATAAACTGGCTAGCCCCCAATGTGGATGACTAAAGCTGAGAGGGTCACCCACAGACAAGGTAGGGGTTCTCATTTCTTGGGCATGCAAAAAAATATGACTTTCTCAAACCAAAATAACAGTTTAAAAAGAAAAACCAAAAAGCAGTCTGATGAGGACTCTGAGACTCAACATGATGCTGATGGAATGCTTAGAGGAAAGTCAGGCCCCATTTAAACATGAGACAAAGAGATACCCAGTGCAATTTGGCACAGGCCAGGTCTAATTTAAGCCATATTATAACCCTCGCAAGGAAGCTATGTGTACTTACATTGGCTGAGGACAGACTGGCAGTCTCAGCCGCTCTGCCTCCGCTTCAAAAGCGGAGGCAGAGTGGCCGTTCAGACGGCTGCATCTGCCCCGAGGAGGCGGCCCGGACGCATCACGTCCGGCGCCGCGCTCCTCCCGCAGCAGCCGAGCACCACTTCAAAGTGGTGCTCGGCTGCTGCGGCATGAGTTCCACCCGCCAGAGCGGGTGTGAACGTGTGTGGGGGAGCCGCGCTGCGTCCGCCCGCCGCCGTAGGAAGTTGCCCGCAGTCTGAACGCTGCGGGCGGCTTCCTTCCGGCGGCATGTGAACGCCGCACCATGGGGAAAACTCCCCCCACCTTAGTCTGCCGCACCGCGGAGGCGCGGCAGACTTCCAATCTGTCCTCGGCCATTGTATAACAGAAATCTGTAACCCTAATCATTATCATTAGGGTCTCAGATTAGGATCTGAGAATCCCAGGTTGAAATTAAATCCCAGTTTGAAAGGGGAGGGGCCATGGCTAAGTGGTAGAGCACTGTTTGGCATGCAGAAGGACCCAGTTTCAAATCCCTGATATCTCCAGTTAAAGGATCTGGCAGTAGGTGTTGTGAAAGACCTCTACCGGAGACCCTAGAGAGCCGCTGCAAGTCTGAGTAGACAATACTGACTTTGATGGATGAGGGGTCTGATTCAGTAAAAGGCAGCTTCATGTGTATTAAGGTTGCCAGCCGTAGCCAGTAACTCACTGGGAAGAATTAGAGTATGAGAACAGGTGCCTCAGCTTTGTGCTGGCATGTGATGTTCTACTTCTGGCAAAAAAACTGGACTTGATGTCATTCTTTTGGGATGACACTCTAGGGTTCACCTGAAACTTTATGGTTAACCTACAGAGTCTTGGGCAAATTCTAGAGTGCCGCCCCAAGGTAATGATGTCACTTCCAGTTTTTCACTGAAAGTGACATAGTGCGCAAGCTATATTGATGCACATTCTCATTACCCCCCATTTTTCTCATGCTGCATTTGGAAAGGCTGGTGGGGAACAGGATAAACAAGAGGCAGGACCCGCAAGACCCACAGGGGGGAGAGAAGGAGCTCCAGGTGGAGCAGCAGCCAAAGGTAAGTCTTCCTCTCCTCCCCTGGGCAATGACAGCAAGACCTGGGCCTGCCAACCTCTCTTCCCCCACCCCCGCTTGCCCTGGCGAGACCCGTGTGGTACAAAGCTGTGGGCCTCGTCAATCTCTCTTTCCCCCACCCCAGCTTGCCCTGGTGAGGCCTGCGGCTCTGCGCCATGCAGGCCTCACCAACCTCTCTCTGCTCCCCCCCCCAGCTTGCCCCAGCGAGGGCCATGGCTCTGCGCTGTGTGGGCCTCGCCAACCTCTCTCTTCCCCGGCCCAGTTTGCCCTGGCAAGGCCCATGGCTCTGTGCTATTGAGGGCCTTGCCAACCTGTCTCTGACCCCCACCTTGGCTTGCCCCAGCAAAGCCCATGGCTCTATGCTGCATGGGTCTCACCAAACTCTCTCTGCCCCCTGCCCCAGCTTGCCCTGGTGAGGCCCACAACTCTGTGCTGCATGGGCCTCGCCAACCTCTCTCTGCCCCTGCCCCAGCTTGCCCTGGCAAGGTCCGTGGCTCTGCGCCACATGGGCCTTGCCAAACTCTCTCCACCTCCTGCCCTGGCTTGCCCTGGCGAGGCCTGCATGGCACAGAGCCATGGGCCTCACAAATCTCTCTTCTTCCCCCCGCCCCTGCTTGCCCTGGCAGTTCCCAGAGTGTTCGCTGCACATGCGCAGGGAACATTCTTTAACATTTCAGGGGATTTAAATATCCCCCGAATATTTTTTTAAACTTTTTAGGTTTTTCTGCACATGTGGGGAATCCCCAACATGTGCAGAAAAATCTCCCTGCCCCCCAAGTGCCCCTCCTGAGGATTTAGATATCTGCTCGCAGGGGGCGACTTGGCTATTAGATATATAGATAGTGGGAAGTCTCCTGCTATAGCCTCCCTAGTTCAGTTCCCCCACACTGCTGTGAAGATTGTTGTGTGATCTTGGGTCAGTCTGTCTCTCTTAACTTAGCCTACATTAACTTAACATTAAATTGCAGCAAAGCTAATCAGGGTTCTTATAATGGACTTTGTGTTTACAATTCACATTTTTATTTTACTGCTCTTTCCCAAGAATGTTAATACCACTTACACCAGAATCTTTGCATTAAAAATCTATTACCTTTGGTGACATTTTAATTGAAATCAATATTTATGACTACATGATGACATTGATAGACTGTGGACATTGAAGGACTATGAAAAGAAAATGTGAATTACAGTTGTTATTTGTAAACTGAATTAGTTGTTAACGACATTCAGTTCAAGATCTAGAAAAGGATGACAGCAATCACTCAATTCTGTCAAATACAGTGCTTTAAAATTTAACCAAAATACCAATATAGACAGTTGACAAGATGCTGTTTTACATGTCAGCTTATGTTGTAACCAAAACTTTATGTATAGGGGGAAATCCACAGTTCCCATTCCTATGCCAGACCCATAGCCATGGGGGAGGGGGGGCTTGGAGTGATGTGCCCCTCCCAAATGTTCCCTACCCCTCCTTTTTTTCCCCCAGTCTCCCCTCCCTTTCCCAGGATGCAGAGGGAGCCTGGGATGACTGGCAACCATTGCACTTGCCAGCAGCATATCACAGCCAGCTTGCACGCCTCATGGTTGCCTGGGAGAGAAAGGAAGTCTGTGGTGCATGGCACTGCCCTCTCATGAATGGGGCAATGACACCACCAGTGAGCACCTCCCCTGCCACCCTCGCAGCCTCATGTGACCCAGGGTGGCTGGGCTGGTGCAGGCACAGTGAGGCACCAAAACAGGCAATTCTCCACTGATCTGCCTGCCTGCCTCCTCCATGCCAGGATGGAGAAGGAGAGCCCAGTGAGGAGGAGGGCAGGTGAGGCAAATCAGTGTGGCGCTCCCCTCCTCTCCACTCATGTGCAGGTGGCCAATAGAGACCTGCTGGAGGCCAGAGTAGCTGCTCCCCCACCTCCCCCCCAGGGGCAGGACACACAAACTGGGGAGAAAAGGCCCCACTGAGCCACCAGTCCAGCACGAAGCTGAGAGCAGGTGAGGGCCAGTGTTGCAAGAGGGGCCCAGCATGCCATGTGGAGGGAGGGAGCTCTTCACGCTTTCATCCTGCTGAGGCAACCGTTGGGCAGGTGCAACAAGGCAGGCACAGGCATGCCAGCTCTCCAGCCCTCATCTGCACCAGCACGTTTTACTGAGCTGCCAGGAAAGAGGCTCAGTCTCCTTTCCCTTCCTGCCCCCCACATGCCCCCATGTACCTACAACATTTCAGACATAGTGACATAGGCATGTCAGGGCACGTGCCCCCCTTCCAATATTTTCTGGCTACAGGGCTGCCTACATCACCATCTTTGATAGCGATAGGAAATCCAATCTCCCCTTCCCCTAGGTAACCTTCTAGAGCAGTAACAAAAAGAGCTATGAGAAAAGGTTGTGGGTTTGAAGGACCCATAATTTAAACATTGGTTTGTTTCTTAGATTATTTCATTGGTTTAAAAAGATAAAAGGAAATTATGATCACCACTTTTTCTCCATTGGCAACCTTCTAGCTTTCCAAACGGGAGCATTCAGTGATTTGTTCAAATCATATAAAAAAAATAAATACAGATCATTAAAACTGAGACAAACTTCAGTGGACTGCACACAACTCTCGAGTAGGAATGCAAAATTCTGAGAAAACCAAAATATATCAAATCTAATATATCAAATTTAAACCTTTCCAGATTTATTATCATAAAATGCATCATTTATAACTTCCTTAGCATATAAAATGATACTACTTGGTATAGTTATGGGAGTTCAAAGTATAAATGCTGGGTTAGTTTTCTATAAGAAAAAAAAATCATAATTCTAAAAACAACAGAATAAAAAACACCAGCAGAAAAACCTTTAAAACTAACATTCAGCCAAGATTGTTCACCTGTCAAGGCACCTGCAGAGCAATCATCTTGAGGAGCCAAAGTCTCTTCAGCAGATTTCTGTTGAACTGCAAGAGAAACATTGTGGTGCAAAAACTGCTGCAAGCTAAAGGAAAGCAAACTGCTGCAAGCTAAAGGAAAGCAAATTCTACCACCACAGCTTGTTGGCAAGCTGCTCAAGCAGGACTGCTGCAAGGAGATGAAGCTCAGCTCATGAGTGACTGCTGCTCTAAAATCCTGCCCAGTATGTTTCCCATAATGTTCCCAGAATCTGTGGTTGTGACACACTTTGGAACTCTTCTGCACTGTGTGTGTGTAAAGTTCCAACAAGTCACAGCCAATTTATAGCAACCCCGTAGGGTTTTCAAGGCAAGTGAAGTTCAGAGGTGGTTTGCCATTGCCTGCTTCTGTGCAGTGACCCTTGGTGGGTCCCATCCAAATGCTGAACAAGGCCAACACTGCTTAGCTTCTGAGATCTGATGACATCAGGGTAGCCTGGGCCATCCATTCTGCACCAGATCCACACAAATCAAATTCTGAAGATTCGTTGGGGTACTGTCCCTTCAACCACTTTCATATTGCAGTGCTATTTCAGTGCCCCAACAGCATTTTTCTTATGCCTGCCTCTAAGATGCCTTCCAGCCAGAAGGATGAGAAGAGTGGAAACAGTTGACTTAGCCCCAAGCAGTAGAAAAAGAAAACCTTAACTGGGGTCAGTTCCTGGTCTGGGGATCCCTCATCAAGATGCCATCTAATGGAACCTCCTGTTCATTTATTTGGTATACAGAAGTTCTTTCTTGCCTTTTTCATTTTCCTGTACCTGCACAGAGGAAAGGCACAAGTGGATCTCACCATTGCAGTTTGGCTAAGGGCTATGTAGAGATGGCTGCTACTACTGCTTTCTTTCTGGGTTCAACCAGCAAGCAACTGTCACTACTGTCTGCCCTTTAAGGAGGAGGAGGTAATGGTGGCTGTCTTGACTGTACTTTAGAGATTTATTTTATTGTCACCATATTGCTCTAAAGCACTGGTGTTTCATTTTTCTTCTCCTTTACAATACAGACTGAAAACATAACTGCATTCTCTCTCTCTCTCTCTCTCTCTCTCTCTCTCCCCCCATTACATTTGTACCCCAGCCTCCCTCTATGGAGCTCAGGAACATATACCAGATCATAGCTAATGAGATAAGAACCACAGAAGGACAAATTTATGGGGAGTTCTGGTCCTTGGGGCCCTAAGAAGCCACTGGTATGTGGCTGTCAATTTGGTGGCTACTTTATTGAGGAGAAGAAAAAGGAGAAGTGTGACCTTGGGCTGACTGCAGTTTTTCAGCCTGATCCACTTAGCAGGCTTGTTGTGAGGACAAAAGTTGGGTCATGTACAAGTGCCTTATGCCCTGACCTGGAAGGCCCAAGCTAGCCTGATCTCATCAGATCTCAGAAGCTAAATAGGGTCAGTCCTGGTTAGTACTTGGATGGAAGACCACTAAGGAATAACAGGGTTGCTATGTAGAGGCAGGCAATGGGAAAACACCTTTGAAAGTCAGTTGCCTTGAAAGCCCTATGGGGTTGCCAAAGTCAGCTATGATTTGACAGCAAAAAAAAAGTGCACTGAAGGGTGACATACATACAGCGGTATCAAATGAGGGGAGTGGGGAGACTACAATGCACACATATATTTTCATATGGCATGTGAGTTGGGACTGGGTGGTATGAGGGAAGGTCAGAGGGAGTTTTCATTTCAGGGCCCATGATTATTCTTGGCAGCCCTATATGTTGTTCTCTCCCTTTCTCCATTTTATCCTCACAAGAACTCTTTGAAATATATTAGGCTGAGTGTATGATTGGCTTAAGTTCAGTGATGATTCTGACTGGAGATTTCAACTCAGGTCACCTAACCCTCTTAAAAGCATTGCTTTTGGGATGGATGGATGGATAGATGATAGATAGATAGATATTCAAAAGCAAACAATACAAATAATTAATGTATGCCTTAAATAAATCTCCAAATTTTTCAAATGCTCATTGATTAAACTTGTTTGCATTCGGTACATTAAAAAAATATTAGTTGAATTAAAAGAGGTACATTAGAACAGTGCCTGAATGTGTTGTACAAGTGAGCAGCAGTTTCATTTCTCTCTCTCACAAAAAGCACTGTTAATTAGCACATCGTAATTAAAGGGGGAGTCAAAGTTTTCTTTTAACTGCTCCCTTATTTACAGCTCTAATGACCTAAAAGCACAGGGCACAATCCGCCAAACACGGCCGCTGTGTAATTTCAATTTATTTTGAAGGGTCTTGCACAATGATGGCATCAGTGGCTTTGCTTGCTTGCCGATTGCTAAAAATACAAGCAAGGCCTGAACAATTAATTAACTGTGTGAATAGCGCATAGCACAATGCCTACCACAGAGACAATCAAATACACAGTGCTCTGCTTCAGATTGTTGGACTAACCATAAGCTAGTAAAACAATAGAAAATTGTTACAAAATCAATAGAAACGTGACCCGCTTTCTAAAGTTAAAGAAGACATCCATCTGATTATCGGGTAATGGAAAACAGAGCTTGGACAAATGCTAATCAGTTACAGAAACCAGCTAATACTTTCCCTTCAAATAAACTCCATCAAGAAACTCGATCTAAATAAATGTGCAGACAATAAAAGGAAATAACAAAAGAGTTAGTCTAAGATCCCCTTTATCGGAAAGAGACTTTAACAGATATCCTGACCTCATTTTTTAGTAATATGGATAACTGAATAGTCCAAAGTAGTGCTTTTTTATATATTCCAAGGGTGTTATATGAAGGCTATTAAATCTGGGCCTGAAATGCACATTCTGCGGCCAATACCTAAGGTCATGTCCACCACATTCATTATCAGATCTGTGTGAAAACAGAGTGATATCATCATTTATGATATTATAAATTATCTCACATAATGCAGTTTTATGCCATCCTGTTGGAGTTCATTTGCAGACATGCTATGTTGTAATGAAAGCAGAATCTGTAAGGATGTTTCACAATAAGAAATGGGTTGCATTTGTTCCTTTTACAAGCCAAGTATAATCATCAGAAACATTCAACTGTGTCACAAAGGGACTGATTGCTGCAGGAATCGGGCCTTCCTGATCCTCAAGAAATGACTTAAGACTCATTGATTTTCATGGAATCTAATTGCCAAATGAAGATGCCATTTCTACCATAGAATTTCCAGTGATTCCTAGAGGGGTGTGATGTCATGTCTGGCTTTTCCCTCAAAATGACCTTATGCTGTTGCATCAACAGCACCCTGCGCCATGGTCCTGCCCGCAGCTCCCACTGAATGTCAGCTGGCAATACTAGGCTGTGGTCACACAAGCAGTTTGCATTGATATTGTAGTGGTACCTTTGTGGATTTAAAGAGCAGGATCAGACGACAACATTTGCCTTCTATGTCTCAGTCATCAGGACCTGGTTCTGGCTTGTCCTTGAAGTGAATGGACACCAGGGAAAGTCCAGTCTTTACATATGCCGGTGCTTCCACTCTACTTTTCCGGACACCTGAACTTCCCAGTCATGAGCTGAACACAGACAGGAAGTCTGAACCATCAAATCTGTTTTTGCTGGGTTGGTTGGAGTAGCTGCCGATAACTACATAAGTGTGTGAGCACATATGCGCATGCACCCATTTGTATTTTAAAAAATCAACCAAATAGTGTGGTTGAGACGCTGCAGTAATGTGGATGCCTCACCACCAGATGATCATGTAGGGAAACCACCTCAAGGTGTGCAGTCTGGTCAGACCTTCCCAAAACAATTTAATCCGGTGCATTTAGAGGCACACCCAGACTGTGCCAGTGTGACCAACTTAGATTAGGATTTGGGAGGCCCAGGTTCAAATCTCCAGTAAAATGTGGATTTCAATGGGTGACCTTGGGCTGATCCTTCTCCTTAAACCTAATCTTCCTCAGAGTGTTGTTGTGAGGGTAAAATGGAGAGGAGACAGCCCTGAGATCCTTGAAGGGAAAGCAGAATAAAATGTGACCGAAAAGAGATGTTAATTAGACTACAGCTAATTTATGAGGGGGAAATGGTTTCATATACTTTCATTGGTAACTTCAGGCTAGGAAACATGTTAAATGCAAACATAATTTTTAAAAGTGTTATTTTATTTTCATACCAAATTTCCTCCAAAGAGCTGAGGACTGATGTTTCCTTATTTCAGTTTTGCACTCACAAAAATCTTGTAAAAATAGGTTCGGGATGAGAATGTGTCACTGGCCCTGGTTCCCCTAATAACATTGTGATGGATTAGGATTTGAACCCAAGTGTCCCAAATCTCAGTCTGCTACACTAACTACCAGATTGGTACACCTACAAACAATCAATATAATCAGTTGAAATAAACCCATTTTAGCTCAGCCCATTGTTACCAAAAGCCAACCTAAACAGGATTTTTAAAAAATATGCTAAGTAATTCTTATATCAACCACTGAAATATGCTGGAGCATGGGCTTTGTGGGATAGTAGGGAAGATGGCATGGTATACCCCAATCTCGTCAGATCTCAGAAACTAAACACAGTTGGTACTTGGAAGAGAGACCACCAAGGAAGGCTGCAGAGGAAGGCAATGGCAAGCCACCTCTGCTTCTCATTTGCCTTGAAAGCCCCTTGCTGGCGTCTCCATAAATCAGCTGCAACTTAATTGTACTTTACGCACACATACATGGGCTTTCTTGAATCACCTACTAGATTTTAAAAAAACTTCCCATAAGAAGAAGTAGACAGAGACTCCCCACCTGTCATATTTATAAGCAAAGTGGGGCTAATGCAGGATTTCTCTCCACAGACTTTTAAAATGTTGATGTTGTTATGTTTCCTCCTTTTTGTACGGGTTTGAACATGGAAGCTAATGGGCTGCATTCATTCCCAATGGTGCATGATGAAGATGCCATAGGTCAGAACTTGTATTCTACAATCAAGGTGGTTTAAAATAAATGTGCAGTAATGGCATAGTGCAGATATGTTCTACAAGGGTCAGCATCCCTAAATCATATTCTTTTCCTTAAAAAAGCACGACCGCTAAATTACACATGTGATGCCTGCATGCAAGCACTATTCCTTTCAAACTGTCTCAATCATGCTCAACCTTGCCAACGATTACAGAGATTAACTTAGGACAGCTTACTGTTCTAGGGTCTTGCATTTCTAAAGGTCCAGTATTGAATGATTATAATTTTTAAAATTCATTTTTATTCACACACGGAGATCTTGACAGCTGCACATTAGCATGCCCTTTTATAGATTTATATTAGCACTCACAGTTCAAATAGCCATAATACTTAATTTTTATGGGGTCTCTAGCAACATTTGGCAGTGTAAAAGTCACCAATTATTTTGTAAGATTAAGTTTATAGCTATGTAGGAAATCAGTATGCAAAGAGGCTGACTGGTAAAACTGAAATGACGGTGATTTCACAAACTCTGCTCGATACTTGGACACCTGACTGACAAAATGTCGCAAATGGACAAAGAACAAGACAAAGGAAAGGTCTCACTCACAGAGAGATAAACCTCACAAAAGAAAGGGCCACAGCTAATGCAAGCTCTCAACCGATACATTTTATAGTTCATTTCAGCTATTGTCAGTCACAGAGGTATTTATTTCTGTAAACTCTTGTATTACACATACGGAGTGGTGTAGTGCTCACTCATCTATTTTTATCATGTGCTGTCTGAAATGAGTTCTGTGTGGTGTACATGGTTCTTCTCCTCCTCAATTTTATCCTCACCTATCCAGTGACCCGGTCAGGCTAAGAAAGAGCAACTGGTCCAAGGCCAACTATTGAGTCACACAGTTCAGTGGAGATTTGAACCAGATCTGCTCAGTACAAACCCAGCACTCCTATCACTACACAGTACTACCTCTCAAGTCTTGAGCTGAGAGATTTAGGCCTCTTCATGCAACCAAACAAGGTAGAGAGAATGTATGCAGGGTAGTGGGAGTGGATAAAAGACAGAAGTGAGATAATGCCAAAACGCACATGTTTGGTACAGAGTTCACATATGCCAAAAATCTGTGCAGAAGTGCAGATGAACATGTGAAGGATAGGCCCTAGAGCTCCTGCCACAACCCCCACCCCCACCCTTTCAGGCTACCCACTGATGTTTTGTGTACAAACTAAACATGAGCCCTGCTAGTTCAGACCAGTGGTTCATCTAGTCAAGAAACTGTCTTGCACAGCAACTAGTTACCTTGGAGGGCCAACAGGATTTCAGAGGTCTACCACCTCTGAATCTGTAGGTTTCCTTTAAGCACCATAGCTAGCAGCCATTGATGGACCTCATCTTCATGAATCTAATTCTTGTGTAGAGTAATTCATAGTTAAATTTATACTGGGATGGAAGTTGTTGAAAGTCTGGTGAAATCACTCAAGGGCTTCTTTGCCATGGGGCCAGACAAAATATCATCACTGAATCTCAAGTAAAGGAGAAGTGCTAGAGGTTCAGAAAACTCTGTTCTAGGTCCACCATGAAAATGTTGACATACTGTGGAGTCATATGGGTGTCCATAGCTATGCCATTGATTTGAAAGTATAAGTTCTTACCAAACCTGAAGTAATTGTGGGTGAGAACAAACATGCAGAGTTCAGTGGCAAGATCTGCTGTGGTGTTGTCAGGATGATGTTTCTAATGGTTTGTAGTCCTCCCTGATGGTGGATGCTACTGTACAGAGACTCAACAGCTATGGTGGCTAGAATGCTGTTTTCTGGGAGATGGTTTCTTCAGGAAGTCTGGAGTATCACTCACATAGCTGGGGGTATTAATAATGTATGGTCTCAGGATGGAGTCTATATATCCTGATACTCCTACAGGGATGGTACCTGTGCTTGAGACAATGGGACATTGTGAGAGTCCTGTTCAAAGTAGTCAAGGATCAGATCTCGGTTGGTTAACCACAGTTCTTTATTGCCTATTCCTACATTAGTACAGCGTCTCGGGGTATTGTCAGAGATGAGACAAATAATACAAGCGGGTCTATTATACCATTCCAAGGAGCTTGAATTACCCATAGGTAGCCAATCCCCAGGAGGGAAAATTGGCGGGCTAAAAGGTGTCTTGACCGTTTGGTTCACACAGGAAAAAAGTGAGGTGTTAAGCAGTAAATTTCCCTTCCCAAACCAGACCCCTCCGTTCACATAACAATTCAAGGCTCCAAGGTTCTTTAGCATAGATAAGAGATGAGAGCCTTTCCTCCCCTTGAAGTTACTGCCGGGGCAGCTGGAATGCGGAGGCAGGGATGAGAGGCCTCGTTGTTCTCACCCTAGGGGTTGTCACCCTCCCGACCAAGCAAAGGAGAAAATACAGGTCCAATACATAAAGACATAACAGAATACATAGTGTGCATGCAAGATTACATTGACAGAATTAACTGATTCTGACACCCTGCCCTCCCCATGATTCCCTTCACCTAGCTTTTTCAGGGAACATTTTATGGAACAGTTTAGTTAACTTGGGGGCATGAACATGTTCAGAACGAATCCATTCATTGTGTTCCGGGCCAAAATCTAACCATCTAACTAAGTAATACAAACGGCCCCTCTTTGTCTTGGAATCCAGGATTTCAGTTATCTCGTAGTGTGGACTCCCCTCCTTCATCAGTGGAGGAGGAACTGGAGGAACTGGATGCCATGCATTCGGCCCAGGATCTTTCTTCAGCAAGCTGAAATGAAACACAGGATGTATAGAACTTAGTGATTTAGGCAGTTCGAGTTCAAAGGAGACATCAGAGATTTTTCGCAGCACTTTAAAGGGTCCCACATATTTCCATCCTAATTTTCTGCTGGGCTGCAGCCCGTGGATATTTTTGGTAGAGAGATAAACCGAGTCCCCGGGTTGAAGGTCCCATCCCGGTGCTCGGCCACGATCAGCATATTTTTTATAGTCCTCCTTGGCATGGTCCAAGGCTTTACCAATCAACGGCCAGGAATCTTGGAGACTGGACCACCAGTTTTTGAAGTCTGAAGGGGGAGCCTGGGGGTCTTCCTTGAGGGTGGGGAGCGGTTTACCTTCAAAACCTCCCACTGCCATAAAAGGTGAGACCCCGGTGGAAGAATGCACTGCATTGTTGTAGCTATATTCTGCAAAGGGTAACAAGTCCACCCAGTTATCTTGGTGGTAGTTGGTGTAGCACCTTAAGAACTGCTCCAGAATTTGATTAGTTCGCTCGGATTGGCCATCGGTTTCTGGATGGTAACCCGAGCTTAAGGCAGGTTCTATGTCCATTAGCTTCAAAAGCTCCCGCCAGAAGGTGGCAACGAATTGACTTCCGCGATCGGACACCACCCTTCTCGGAAAAGCATGTAGTTTTATCACCTGGTTAAAGAAGGCTTTAGCCATTCCTTTGGCGGTGGGTAACTGTTTGAAAGGAGTGAAATGGGCTTGTTTGGAAAACGTGTCTACTACTACCCAGATCACTGTTTTTCCTTTTGAGGGGGGCAAATTGGTAATGAAGTCCATGGCTATGTCTTCCCAGGGCCTGGAAGCCGTGGGGAGGGGGTGTAACAATCCCGGGACTTTACCTCCCCGTTTTTTACACATTAAGCAGGTTTGACATGCCGAGACGAAATCCGAGACGTCTCGACGCATGCGCGGCCACCAGAATTGCCGTTGGATCAGGTTAAGGGTTTTTAGGAATCCAAAGTGTCCGGCAAGCTTAGAAGAGTGACAATTTAGCAGGATTTCTTTGCGTTTGGTTTTTGGCACCACTAATTTGTCCCCACGGAACCAACAATTGTCCTTTCTTTTCTCGCACTCTCCCATTGCTTCCAATTCCTCTATTTCCTCAGGGGCATATTCCCCCCCGCATTGACAGTCCCCAGTGGTGAGCTCGGTTTTCTTTGCTTTGCTCCTGGTGACAACCACTCCTCCCAGCTGCTGGGGGGAGAACATGGAATCGAACACCTCGTCTTTCAGACTCTCGTGTTGGGGCAATCTGGACAACGCGTCTGCCAGGGAATTAGCCTTCCCAGGAAAGTGCTTTAACACAAAGTTAAATTTTGAGAAGAAGTCCGCCCAGCGCAGTTGTTTGGCGTTGAGGGACCGCTGCGTGCGCAAAGCCTCTAAGTTCTTATGATCCGTCCATATTTCGAACGGAGTTTGCGCCCCTTCCAGCCAGTGGCGCCAGGTAGTGAGCGCCAACCTAATGGCCGCAGCTTCCTTGTCCCAAACCGACCAATTCCTCTCCGTTTCATTGAACTTCTTCGATATGTACGCTAAGGGGTGTAGTTTCCCTTCGGCGTCCCTTTGCAGGATGGCCCCCCCCATTGCTACATCCGAGGCATCAACATGGATTATAAAGTCTTTAGTCTCATCTGGGTGCGCCAAAATAGGCTCTGAGGTAAAAAGAGTTTTTAAAGCCTCAAATGCCTTCTGACACTCCCCATTCCACGCCAGTTTCTCTCCCGGCTTTCCTGCCTCGGGACCCCTCCCCTTGGTTTTTAACAAGTCCGTTAAGGGAAGGGTGACTTTGGCAAAGTCCTTGATGAAAGTCCGATAGAAGTTACAAAATCCTAACAGGCTCTGCAGCTGCTTTCTCGTTCGCGGAGCCTCCCATTGCACCACCGCTTCCACTTTCCCCGGGTCCATTTCCAACCCCTTCTGAGAAATGCGGTAGCCCAGGAAGTCCACAGACTCGCGGTGAAACTCGCACTTAGACAGTTTCACAAACAGCTGGTTTCTTAGTAATGTTGACAGCACGTCTCGGACCAAAGTCACATGTTCGTTCTTATCAGTGGAATAGATCAAGATATCATCTATGTAACATAACACGCCCTTAAATAGGTGCTTGTGCAACACTTCGTTGATTAAACTCATAAAGACCCCGGGCGCGCCACTTAAGCCGAACGGCATCACGAGGTATTCAAACTGCCCCAGGGGGGTGTTAAAAGCAGTCTTGGGTTCATCCCCCTCCCTTATGCGCACCCTGAAGTAGGCATCTCGCAGATCCAACTTGGTGAAAATCTTCCCTTTGGCCGCCTCCGCCAAAAGGTCTTTTATTAACGGGAGGGGGTAAGCATTAGAGGTGGAGACTGCGTTTAGCCCCCGATAATCCATGCACAATCGCAAGCCGCCATCCTTTTTCTTTCGGAACAGCACGGGCGCCGCAAAAGGGGACTTGGCGGGGCGGATAAACCCCCTGGCCAGATTTTTGTCCAAGAACTTCCGCAACTCTTCTCGCTCCGCCGGGCTCATGGAATACAATTTGCCCTTTGGGAGTTTTTCGCCCGGGAGGAGCTCTATGGCACAGTCCGACAACCGGTGGGGGGGCAACTCGTCCGCCTCGGTCTCACTGAACACTTCCAGTAAGTCTCTATATTCCTTAGGCACCATGGCCGGGACGAGAGCGAGGGCGGCCGCGGGAGACGGCGGGCTGGGGGGCCCGGGACCCCATCCTGGGTCCCAACGGTGGCTCTGGCAACGTTCGTCTACCCACGAAATCTTCCCCTCGCTCCATTTTATATAGGGGTCGTGCGCCCCGAGCCAAGGGCTACCCAACACCATAGGGAATTGGGCATTAGGGGTTATGACGAAAGCTCTCTTCTCCCAGTGGTTCCCCGTTCCCAAAATTAAGTTCTCAGTCTCTGCTATGCACTCCTCCTTCATTTCGGACCCATCCATCTGGGTAAATTTCAGGGGTTCTGCTAACGGGGTGACTTTGGGTCCCAGCCCCTCCACTACTAGGGGGCTGATTAGGTCTCGCGCACACCCAGAGTCAATTAAAGCGCGGACCCTCATGTGGGTTCCTGATCCTGGGGTCACCACAGTCACTACCATATATAACAAAGGGCCGGGGATGCTCACCGGAGATGGCGCTTCGTTGTGGGGGACCTGCAGTTCTGCGCCGCTCACTGCAGGCCGTTGGAGTTTCCCGACATCTGGGTTTCCATCAGCTCTAGCTCTCCCTGCTCACTCGTTGCCCCTTCCAGCTGCAAAGCCCGGGGTTTCATGGGGGTCTTCCCCCGAGTCGGGGTGCCTGCAGGTCCTGGAGTTGAGGTCTTCGGGCCCTTCCCCCCTCCTCTTGGACACGCCGAGGCGAAGTGGCCACTTTCCCCACACTTCATACACAACCCTTGCCGGAACCTCGAATCGCGGACGTCTTGTATGTTGGATCGGGGCTTCGCTCGTGGGCCCGCTCTGATAGCGGCGGTTGCGGATGCTCCCATCTTGATCAGGGCGAAACGTTCTTCCATGTCGGTGGCCGCCCTCATCCAGCTAGTCAGCGTGCCCGGGCGGCCTCCCAGCAGCACAGTCTCGTAGATTTCCGGGTTTAGACCCTCCCAATACTTCTCCATGAAGAGTTCCTCCGGCCATCCGTGGATCTTGGCAGCGATGCGCCGGAATTTTTCAGTGTATTCTCTCACTGACGATCTTCCCTGGAACAGCTTCCTCAGCTGATTTCTGGCTTTTTCCTCACCCAGCGGGTCTTCGAACTGGTGCCGAAGAGCCCACATGAAGTTGTTCAAGGAACGCAGCTCAGGGCCAGGGTTGTCGTGCAGGCTCACATACCAATCGCTGGCGGTGTCTTTCAGTTTGGATCCGATGTAGCCTATGCGATCCTTCTCGGTAGGATACAGGTGGCCCCAACTGTCCAGGAATCTCCCGATCTCGAGCGTGAAGAAACGTAGCTTCTCGGGGTCCCCATCGAAAGTGGTCGTCAGCGGGTCGGAAGGGGGTGGGCGAGCGGCCGGCGCGGCCGGGACTGGGGCGGGTGCGGGGACGGGCCCCGGGACTGGAACCGGGACGACCGGCTGAGCCGGCTGCGCGGGCACAACGGGCACCTGTGGCTGAGCCGGAACCCCTCCGGGTGCTGGCTGCTGTGGTGGGGCTCCGACTCCTTGACCGAGGAGGGCGCCTTGCATCGCCACCATAGCGTCTCGAAATTGGTGCTGGAGATCGAGGGCCAGCTCGCGGAGCTCGGAGGTGAGTTGTAGCCTCAAGTCTCCCATCATCTGATCCAGCGGGACCGTCTGCTCCTCTCGATACGGATCGGGCCCATACAAATCCAGTGTCTCCTCTTCGGGAGGCGGGCGACGCGGTCCTCCACGGCGGACTGGCTCGCGGTCGTCTCCTAGGTAGCTCGGTCTCCCGCGATCGAGCTGGTCGCCGGTGAGCGGAACTCTCACCCCTTTCCTGTCGTGCACCCACGAAGTCACGGATCGGCCTCCGAAGTGGCTCCAAGTGTACTGGGGGGTCACGCTCTGATGGGTAATCGGGCGGCGCGGGATGTAGTAAGCCCCCTGGCTCGTGGTCACCTGCACCTCGGGACCTCCTCCGCCGCCGCCACCCCCGTTCCCCGGATCCGTCGGGGTAACCGGGGCCTCCTCTGGAGTGGTAGGTTTGAGGGGGACGAGATCGTCTTCTGACATGGTCAGGAACGATTGAATCCCAATCAAGGATCTCTGACAATCTGTGAGAGTCCTGTTCAAAGTAGTCAAGGATCAGATCTCGGTTGGTTAACCACAGTTCTTTATTGCCTATTCCTACATTAGTACAGCGTCTCGGGGTATTGTCAGAGATGAGACAAATAATACAAGCGGGTCTATTATACCATTCCAAGGAGCTTGAATTACCCATAGGTAGCCAATCCCCAGGAGGGAAAATTGGCGGGCTAAAAGGTGTCTTGACCGTTTGGTTCACACAGGAAAAAAGTGAGGTGTTAAGCAGTAAATTTCCCTTCCCAAACCAGACCCCTCCGTTCACATAACAATTCAAGGCTCCAAGGTTCTTTAGCATAGATAAGAGATGAGAGCCTTTCCTCCCCTTGAAGTTACTGCCGGGGCAGCTGGAATGCGGAGGCAGGGATGAGAGGCCTCGTTGTTCTCACCCTAGGGGTTGTCACCCTCCCGACCAAGCAAAGGAGAAAATACAGGTCCAATACATAAAGACATAACAGAATACATAGTGTGCATGCAAGATTACATTGACAGAATTAACTGATTCTGACAGACATCCAGGGTTACCAAGTTTATGTATCTTTGGCAGGAGGTAGACAGTCCCGGACGAGGTTCTTGGGGTATATCAAAATGATTTAGAAGTATTTGTATTCTCATGTCTTTTCATGCAGCAAAATACCCAGTGATTTCAGTGTGACCTGGAGAGGATGCATGCAGGGCCATACCTTATTCATTAAATTGGATTTGCTAGGCCATCCTTCCCTGTGAGCAGGGCTCAGGGCACCTTACAACAGAGCACATTCCAAATACTTAAGGGCATTTGAGTTTTTTTAAGAAAAAGTAGTGATTTCCATCAATCTCTTCCTCCTACTGCAATCCCCCAGGAAGCTGTTGTTCTGCTGGCCCCAAAGATGCCAAAGGGAAGGGGGTAAGTGGACTGCAGCAAGAGATAGGAATTGGCAGAAAACACTGTTCCCTCTTAAGAAAACCTATGTACCCTTAAGGGTGCAGAAACACAAAGTTAAGCCATTGAACTCTGTACATTATTATATTATTTTATTTGCATTTTCAGGGCCAAGTTGTATATCACAAATTGAATATAAGGCACACCTTATATTAGTGAGTTATATCTGGGATATAACATCAAAGAACCACTCATCGGGAACTTAGTAGCCAATAAATGAAATTCTGGGCATGCAGGCAGGCTTATACACACATATCATTTGCTGGATTGCAAAACAGAAGCACAAGTGAGATGCACATTCAGACAGACATTTTAATGTGCATCTGAATAAGGATGCAGGCTCTTCTTATTTCAGGGAATTTGGGGGGATGCTGAGCGGTATGTTTTCACTTTTCTCTGTGTTTTCGTATTGGTGTTTGAAGCACCTTAATAGTGTGTGTATGTGAGTTTTACTCTTCTACTTACTTACTTACTTACTTTATTTATTTATTTATTAAAACACTTCTGTCCTGTTTATCCTTGTGGTTTAAGTCAGCTTACAATAATGATTTTAACATTTTTAGTTAAAACCAAAATAAAATTGTAGACCCTCTCAAATCTCCCCCACACCCCTTTAAATATTTATTTTTATTGCTTTTTTATTGCAATGTTTTCAAATTATACTTCCAGGGCTTTAGTGGAAAACTGGATTGTTTGGTTCAGAAGGGTAGCACATAAAATGGAAACATACACCTATCTGTCAATGGAGGCCTTCAGACTGATGCTGGAGAACTCTGCTGTCAATGGAAGCCTTCCTATAAATAATAGTTCTGCAAAGACCCATTCAGAAGTGATATTACTGGAAGATCCAGGTCCTTTCCACCTATCTCTAACTGCTTTTAAAAACACACTATCACCCTGGACACTATTTTATTTTGAGCAGATGGTATCATGAGGTTTATCTATAAGAAGCACCATTTTTCTGAAGGGGTTGCAGCAGGGTCACTGAAGCCAAGATTAACAATTGATTAGTTTTAATGGACCATGGCAATAATAAACAACGTAGGCCTGTTCAGAGATTAGGCTATCCTGTTAATGCTGCTGACACAAATGGCTTTTAACCTAATATTATCAACGTCTCAGAGGACCCAGGGGGTTGTGAAAATGGGAACAGAAATGTGGTGCAGAGGCATACTTAATAAAATCCTCTATAAGTGCTTCTGATTTGCCTTGACAATAGATGTGGTTTCTTCTGGACATGAGGTTCAGAAAAAGAAATGTGAAAGACTTTCAAAAGCAAGAAAGCACTTAAGGATTCTGTGTGTTTCATTTCGAGCACTGATGATGCTAAAAAAAAAAACTAAGAAGAACCTTCAATATGGCAGTTCATGCTGTGTCCAAACTGAATTTTTCAGAGCTCCTTAAGACTATTGCTTTATAGCTTTATACTGGGGTGGGGGGTCTATACTGTATTAACACTATGTAGCATTTTCATTAGATTGACTGAGCCACTGTGTGACAGAGTGTTGGACTGGATGGGCCATTGGCCTGATCCAACATTGGCTTTTCTTATGTTCTTATGAGAACATGACTTTTTAGCCTTTGCCTGGAAAATGACTGATGTACTTTACATCTTCTGTTTCAGCTATTGAGACACTGGACCAGGCTTTAGGTGCAGAATAATTAATTACACATAACAACTGGTTCAACAAACAGGATTTAGCTGCACATCGTCATTTACATCTAAAGACTAATTCCGCCAGGTCAATGTGGTTCAAGGGAGCATCACAATGAAGATGGGAATTTGTATACTGATGCATACTTATAATGTATGCAAAAAGTTGTTTGTGCATTTCTCTTGGGCCAGTGGTACTTCTCTTTTTCTCCAACTTTCATATACATTTGTCAGAATTCAGGATAGTAATAGAAATTGTATACAAGTTCATAAAATCGCTTTTAAAAAATGTTGAATGCCTTACTCTTTAGGTTCAGCATGGGTGTCAAATGCATAATGTAATGAAAATAAAACTCTCATGAGTTCCGAATCTACTGTTCTACTTGCCATCCCCTAAAAGTCTATGAAATATCTCAGTCATTTTGACAGGCAAGTTCCCACATCCCAGTACTTGCACCAAGAGCTCTGAAAATACCTCTGTGAGCTTGTCAGCAAAGTCACAATTCTAATCATTTATTCTTTAGACACGATCATTGGAAATCATATCCATGTGCTTAGGACAATATTTATTAAACACCGAGGACATCCATCAGGTTGACCAAGGCTGTTAGAGTCAAAAGCAAGTCAGAAACTAATGCATCCCCTTACTCTCTGTGTCTTATCCAAAAAAGCCTGGAGTTGTCCAGCCACCATGCATTCAACCCACTATCCAGTAGTTGTTCAAATGGTTAAAGTCTAAGGATGCAAAGTCTATTTAAAAAAATAAATTTCATTTAGCCCATCCAAATGTTTAAACAGTCAACATTAATTACTCCTGTTAAATGGAAATTAGCTATGAACTGGAAAAAACCTACTTCGCCTATGATTGATGACTGGTATCTTAAGGTCTGGGAAATACTTCAGATGGACAAAATACCGGATTCCATATCTTGTACCAATCCATATTTAGGCTTTTCCAATATATTGAGCAAGTGGATACCATTTTTAGAATATGCTATTAAAATTCTACCTCCCAAAACAGTCCTACTAATTATCTATATTATGAGGTCATGATGTCTCTGTAATTCTACATCTACAAATATGAGTCTGTAAACAGTTATTCTCTCCTAATATTGACCATTCTATGTTAATCCTGTGAAAATGTAGACATAGAAATTATTACTTATTACTTTCTTTCACTGCTGAATTGTATTTTATGGCTTTTTAATGTGTAATGCTTATCAGTTTAAAACAATAAAATGTTAATTAAAAAACCATTAATCACTCCTCTTATCAGGATCAAACAATGAAACACATTGAGATGAAGAATGTACACTAAGAAAACATTTTAGAATATAGGAAAGGTTTGTATACTGTGATCAGAGATCCAGACTGAAGTCATTTGCACAGATAATATCACATATCCAGCCCCCTCCCTTTGGGTTTCAAGGCCATCTACAATGAAATCTTCTGAGAGGCAATTTCTTGCCAGTACACTGGAACAAGGAATCATATCACTAATTTCAGCATTTGAAATTAGTCTTGCGTAAAATAAGAAATTTATGGCAAAGTCCTATGCAGAGCTACTTTGTTCTAAGCCCACTGACCTCAGTCTAGACTGGAGTAACTTTACATAGGATTCCACTGTTAATTAGATATGGCATGAAAAATGCTAGATCTTGCAGCTGACTTTCTGAGCTATTACTGCATTTAAAGGTCCATTGTATAATTGGAGGGCACATGATATAGCACTGTTGCTGAACAAAGCAGGTTTAAACCGAGGCACTGTTTGAACAGGAGACTTTTTGGAAGCTCTGTGTATGCCTCCCTGGATTCCATAATGTTAGAAGGATGGGATATCACAGGAGAAAAGGAATCATTTCAGAATCCTCTCCAAACCCCAGATCTTCCCTTCCAGACCCCTATAAGCTCTTAGGGGCTCGATCAGGTCTATTTCTATATTAACTCCTCATCAGGCTGTTCTGCAAGTTTTCTCCATGTTTCTTTTACATAATTTACAAAGGGTTTTTTAAAACCTACCTGAGGAGCCCCCTTGTCTGTGGAAGGTTTGGTTCTGATGCCATCTTTTTTACTACTAATTATAGTTTTATATCACACACACGTAAAAATATGAATTTCTATTTACCTGTAAATCAGCATCAAATTCATGTTTCAAGTGAGCTTCTTCTGCCGCTTCAACAAGTCGCTAAAAAAGAGGGGGGGAGGAATACAGCATTACTTTCTAGATATTCCAGAGGCTTTTCTGTTTTGTAAACTGTTAAAACAGCTTTTGTGAACCCAGTTGTATGTACTCAGTTCCATCAAACTTACTCTCTTCTTTCAATGACTACACAGGTTACTCTCTCTGTGTGAATGTGTTTTAACTGAATATAACAAACATCTCTGAAGCCGGGACAATGACACTTGAAACGATTCAAATTGACCCTTCCTATGCCATAACATCCATCATTCAATGAAACACCTTTAAAATTTCATGCAAAGACATTCTATTATTTGCATCTTTTGGAATCTTATAAATACTCAAGGAAAACAACACTTTATACAAAACTGTACTTTGTTTTTGCATCTATGGGTTTAAAACAAGCAACAATAATTAATCACAATGGCTGCAGTCAGACGATAGGCTTGGTGCAGTCTGGCCACACCTTCATTTTAACTGGTTTATTTGTTCCAGAGAGGTTTGTCCAAAAATGCCACCTTTAACCCGCCTCACAGCATACTCAATCCATGGTTGACTGTTCATATTATTGCTGTGCAGTAACCATGGAGGCTGTGCAGTAACCATGGAGGCATCGGTTGGGGAGCATCCTTTAAAAAAATGTCCTTCATGCATGTGCAGAAGTGTTCATTCAAAGCACCACTCCATTTTGACAGCTCCGCGATCCCTCCACCAAGTACTTTGGCCTCTTTCAGCCTCCTTCACTTTGCCTCTCTTCCTTGGAATGCAGATTTACCTGAGAATAGCCCCAATGACTTCAGTACATTTACTCTTGTGTCAATCGTGGGATGCTCTCAAACAGCAACTCTGAAGCAGAAAACAGTTTTCATGGGGGAAAGTGGGATGGGGAGTAGGGTTGCCAGCTCCAGTCTGTTTAACACCTCTTCCATACACTTTAGCCAAGCCCTGGACACACTTTTGGGGCACTTATTCAGCCCAAGTTTACTCAGAAACAAGGCTGCCTGGATTTTTAAATTTTTCCAGCTTTACCCAAGTTTCCCTGAATTAGGGATGCTAGCCTCCCCAGGTTCCCTGATGATATGGGAGCCTAACTAGGGACTATTTTCATGGCTTTCCAACACCAAGAAACAGGAACGAGGGGTTGAGGGGGCAGTCACTCAAAACAACTCCTCTGGAGGCTCTTGATACTGACAGAATGTTTGGGTTCAGAAACATGCAAGTGGTAATTAACAACCCTGGGGCAAAGATCCGCTTATGTGCACATCGCTAACTGAATTTAAAAATGGTGCAAAGACAGAAGTGTGCGATCAGGAGCAGCCGACGACTGGGGTGTAACTGGTGAGGAGGGGATGAAGGGCCTGAAGACTGACAGGAGTGATGGCCAGACCCCACCCATTTCCTATCTGAGCCGCTAGAAGATAAGGCACTGTTAGACCCACCCTCTTTGCAAGTAGCACCGCTGGAGGAGGGCCTGCCACTGCAAAAGGGCTGTTGGACAGCAGATAAATGGGAGCATGACACCCTAGGGTGCTGGCCCATGTGAAGCTCACAACTGGGATCAAATTTACAGCAAGCCTACTGACACTGTCCCTGACTGAACTCTCACCACACCCTGTGGTACAGGTCATGCCAGCACCCATTTGAAAGACTTGAATGGAACAAATTTGCCCCGGATGCTCAGGCCCACCACTAATAACCATATTTTATCATTTAGAAGGTCCCAACTGGCATTTTCACTGTGAGAGACGCCCATTAACAGAATATCTTGTCCTATTCTATTGCCACCACCTCACCTGCCTGCACCCTTAACATGTTGCCCAAGTGTTTGTTCAAGTGCCACCCCCTATCTGGATAGGTGGACATAGTCATCCCCATGTAAACAGAACAGCCACCTAGCCAACTGACGAGCGTGTGTTAAGCCTCATCCTTCTTACAGTGAGAGCCAGCTTGGTGTGGTGGTTAAGAGTGGTGGACTCTAATCTGGAGAACCGGGTTTGATTCCCCACTCCTCCACATGAAGCCAGCTGGGCGACCTTAGTAAGCCACAGTTCTCACAGAACTCTCTCAGCCCCAACTACCTCATAGGGTGTCTGTTGTGGGAAAGGAAGGGAAGGCAATTGTAAGCTGTTGCAAGACTCCTTTGGACAGTAAAGCCAACTCTTCTTTTTCTTCTTCCCACCCCTCCTGTCTCTCTAATTTGCAGGGTAGAACATTTAGAAGGTTTTACTCAGATGATCAAAACTGCTATGATGGAACACAATAGTGTGTTCTAGCAGGCATGTAAGTCCTAGGCACCTGGGCATTTTCATCATCTTTTCTAACACATTGACATCCATCTGTGTATTTATTTACTTCAGTTATAGCCCGCCTTTTCACTGAGACTCAAGGTGAGTTACAAAATATTTTTTTAATCAGCATAAGACATCCAATAAACAATTCAAAAAGACTATGAATACAAATTAATCCATCCATTATTTTCTCCCCCGTTATTCCTATATGGGTCTCTGCTTTTTTAAAAGCAGAGCAACAACTGTGCAAATCTATCAATTGCAATTTCACCTTGTCCTTTCTCCAAGAACCTCCAAGGGTATATGGTTTTTGCTTCATCCATTTTAGCCTCACAGCAATCCTATGAGATTAGGTAAATTACTTACAGTGTAGACTATAGCACAATTATGCTGTTTTAAATCCATTCACTTTAATGGATTTAGGAGGTTGTACCTCTGCTTAGGAGGTGGTGGCAGCTACAAGCATGGACAGCTTCAAGACAGAATTGGATAAACATATGGAGCAGAGGTCCATCAGTGGCTACTAGCCACAAGGTATAGATAGGAACTCTCAGTCTGGGGCAAATGATGCTCTGTATTCTTGGTGCTTACGGGGGCAACAGTGGGAGGGCTTCTAGTGTCCTGGCCCCACTCCTGGACCTCCTGATGGCACTTAGTGTTTTTGGCCACTATGTGACAGAGTGTTGGACTGGATGGGCCACTGGCCTGATCCAACATTGGCTTCTCTTATGTTCTTATGTTCTTAGGATCGCACTGATACCCAGGAGAGATCACAGGACTGGGGCATAGAACCATTGTTCCTGAGGCACAGAGCCAGTCAAAGAAATGAAATGAAAAATGAACAAATGTCCTTCTGAAATGGTACAGACTGACACATCAATCAATCAAAATTCTTTGGGCTGGATCCAAAGTACCTTTTCAAGGAACGGAATAAATCTCCCTTCCCAGTGATAATAGGAATGCCACCACCACACAGTCTCTATGATAATCAGTCAAATGTTTCACAGACTGTTTACCTGTGTTTAAAGTTCACATATGTTCGATCATGCAAAAAAAAAGTAAATGCAAATGCACAGACACATACTGCTTTCTCAAAGCTTCATCCTTGTCCACCACCAATCCAGTTTGGTGCAGTGGTTAAGTGCGCAGACTCTAATTTGGGAGGACCAGGTTTGATTCCCCACTCCTCCACTTGCACCTTCTGGATTACCTTGGGCAAGCCATAATTCTGTCAGAGCTGTTCTCTCAAGGACAGCTCCGGAAAGAGCTTTCTTGGCCCCACCTACCTCACAGAGTGTCTGTTGTGAGGAAGGGAAGGGAAAGGAGTTTGTAAGCTGCTCTGATACTACAAGTGAAGGGTGGGATATAAATCCAGTCTCCTCTTCGCTTCTTCTTCTACCAATCCACCACCACCACTTCCACCTCCCTGTCTGCTATTTACCATATGCTTGAAGTGCACAAAACATTATCATGTCCTTATCAGTGATTTTCAGATCACAGGTGATTCCCTACATTCTTTTCTGTTGCTTGACTCAGTGATAGTTCCTAGAACAGACAGACTGTTCAGATTTGAAATATTTTATGCATGCACATTGTGGCATGCTTAATGGGAACTGTAGTTAGTTTTGGGGGGACCTCTTATGTACCCATGTGACTCTCATCTTGTTCAGATTGACAGCTTTCACATTCTCATGACCCTGTAGCACAGAGAACAACTTACTTAAGAAAGCCTGTAGAAGTGGTTTCTGCAGAGATGCAAAGCAATTCAGCCTACTATGCCATCAAAACTTTAGAAAAAAACACTAAGGCCAACAATGGGCAGCTTGATTCACATGCAAAACAACAATATATTTATGATGAACTCAAATACTGATCATGTGCATTTTGAAGTTCACAGCATTTCTGACTGTTAACAATGAAAAGTGGATTAAGAATATTGACAATATGACAGATCAGTGGATTTTTTTTCCTGCAGCATAAGGTTTTCCCCCAACATGTCTGATGCAAATGTGTCTCAGAATCAATTTAGTGAGGCACAAGGAAACGTGGAAAAAGATGAAGGGAAGATAAACGAGTAACAAGATTAAGCCTCAATGATTATCTGTTACTAGACCTTTGCTGATTGGATCCAAATGGGCAAATTGTACATAAAATTTACAATTGTATTCATGGGACTCTCCACAGAGATGGAGCATAATGGAAGAAATTCCTTAAATCACTGGAGACAAAAATATAAAAGCCATATGTAAGTCTGCAACATTTTAATATTAAAAAGAAAAGTCATAATTCCACAATAAAATGTTCAGCACTTAGAGAACTAGTAAATTTAAATTATCTATGTACGGTTGTCAGTTGCCAGCTTCTTTGTAGATGCAGTATTACTATAGTTACTAAGGATACACTTACTTAGTCCGCTGCATAAATGACACTGACCTAGTGCAAAACCACCCATAATGGAAGTCCCGTTATCGACAACAGCTGTACTCTGGCTTCACTCTTCTGAAGTGCACCTGTGGGAATTTTTAAAAGAACCACTTGATAGGCAAACTGTGATATCTAGTTCGCACTTACTTACTTACAATGCACAGGCACAAATCATCTCCATGTGGCCTATGATGTTCTGATAAGGTGTGCATAAAGGAACAACACTGGTGAGTGAGTTCTCATGCAAATATTGGGCTTTTCTACATTCTCATTTTCGTAGTTGGTAAGAACCAGTTTCGGGGGGGGGGGGGGTTCTGTTCCATGTGTGTTTTGCTCCCTCTAGTGGTTAAGTTGATATTATACTGGTTTATGTTCGGCATAAAAACAGGGAGATGTGCCAATGTACATCCGCAGGGACATACAGTAGTGTAATATCAAACTGACAACTAGATGGAGCAAAACACATACAGAACAGGGGAGGGGACCAACCCCCCCCCCCAAAGAACAGGGGAGGGGACCAAACCCCCCCCCCAAAGAACAGGGGAGGGGACCAAAGAAAAACCTCCTGTGAGGAAAATGAGATTGTAGAAAAAACCCATGGTCTTTGTGACAGCAAGGATAAGTAACCTGGACACTTGTCAGAATATCTGTGAGAGTTTCAAAGCAAGGAAAAGAATGGGAAGGAGAATGTCAGCAACATAGGAGGAGTATCTATAGTGGCTACAGGGAGAGGAGAGAGAGCTCTGAGGCAAGTGACCACTGGACTGAAGAATGTCCAGTCCCTCCATTCTGGCCTCTTCTGTGGTTTCTTTAAACCCCAACCACCTAGAATCAGGTAAAAAGCTCTGATTAAAGTCTTAGTAGCATGTAAGCTATGTGCTCCCGAAGGTCTCTTATTTGGGAACCTGCTAGATCAGGGGTGGCCAAACTTGCTTAACATAAGAGCCACATAGAAGAAACATCAGATGTCTGAGAGCCATAAGACATGAACAAATATTACACACACATTTTTATTGGAAAATATGCAGATTTGCTTTTTATTAACATTAATGTTAAATAAGACTGCCAGAAATAAAAACAAAAGGGCTAAAAACAGATATTGATGCTGATATTTAAAGATATTTAAATGCTTTCTCCAAGCCAGCCGGGGGGGGGGGGCCTTTGAGAATGCATTTAAATTTAAAGTTGCTTTCTTTCTCTGCTCCACCTCCCCCCACCTTAAGCCTACCCAGGGCGGGGAACAGCGGCTGGGGAAGGGAATACCAATCGGGGAGCATGCCTCCCCTTCACTCCCCCAGCCATCCTGTCGGGAGCCACACAATATGTGTGAAAGAGCTCTTGTGGCTCCTGAGCCAGTTTGGCCACCTCTGTGCTAGATCAAGGCCATAATTATTTCTGAGGTAAGTAGAAATCACTTTTTCATAGATATTTGACTAGACAGACAAGACACAGATGGGGATTAACAACAAATGTTTATTTAACAGAAAATAAAGTATTTAACAGGGTAAGGATCTTGTGTGGAAATGCTTCAATATATAAAGAGAACTGCTTCTTGACTTCATCCCTACAGGTTACAAACTTTCTTCAACAAAAGTAACCACTTTTGCTGAGTCTCAGTTAATATAAATAAAACCTGAGGAGAGATTTGACTCCCCTTTCTCCTAACAAGGCTTCACTAGAACCTAATACCACAACTGATAAGATTCTTCCAGGGTTCAAGGTTGTTCTTTTAACACACAGAGCTCCTATCCACAGAACCTGTACATGCAAATTAGGTATGTTGGGCTCTTAATAGGATGCTTATTTTACTAAACCAAGCTTTCCCTAAGCTGACCCCAAGCCCTAACTAAAAATACCATAAAAAACCTGGCTACTATCCAGAGCTGCAAATTCCCATGTTGAAGTTCCATGGGCTCTAACTGACTGACGATCATTCGGATTTGCATGAGGTCAAAATCACAAGGATTGGTTCCGAGACCTGCAGAAAAGCCAGGACTTTAGGAGGATGATTGCCACTCTATCTGTGGAGACTGAAGCTGGCAGTCTTTGTAATTATGGCAGGGGCAGTGATGAAAACGCACAATTAAACTGTTACCACACAACCAGTCCTATACATACAAATATATAGGTTGGGTTGATAAGCTAAAGCTAGAAGTGGCAACTGTCAGTACAGGACAAGCTGGGGAAATGTCCGAGACTCTCAAAGATAACAGACTCACTGAGTAGAAAAGAGCAAGAGACCTGTGAAGAAAAGTATTTCTTCACCATTGGAGGTGTGAAATGATAAGGGATATATAAGGAGAGGGACAGAGGGCTTGCATTTTAACCAATTACTTTTGACTCTCATGCTCAGTCTGGTGCTGTGCTAAACGTATGCTTTGAACATTTTCTTTTTAATAACTACTTTGCAACTTTTGATGTTGGTAGTGGTTCTCTGTACCACTTAGATCTCCACCATCTTGGACACACTATTTTAAAAGGAGCACCAGGGGGAAGGCAGGCAGTTGGCAAGTGGCTATTTCTCCATGGGCACACACAGCAGTTAACTGTTCCCATAATTGCAAGGTGCTGCACAGTGAGAGACACAGAGGCAAGGCCTCAGAACTTAGAAGGGAAGCTGGGAGTCCTGACCCTCCCAGTGGGCAATTCCTACAAAGGTCAAGTGGTAGCAGCAGGTTACAAGAGAAAAATCTCTTTAGGTGTTGGGAAAACTTTGGAGAGCAGGGCGGAACAGGGCCTGTTGGCCACAGCAGGCCTGATCCACCACAAGTCCAATAGCACCTTAAAGACTAACAAAATCTGTGGTAGGGTATGAGCTTCCATGAGTCACTGCTTACTTCTTCAGAGGCCTAACAATCTTTAAAAATGGGCAAGTTCCACCCATTAGCTAATTGTCAGCAGGAATGCTGCTGAATTCTGCTCCAGCTGTACCATGATTGAATTCTGCATACCTGCTGAAGCAGAAGTATTTTCAGAGGGAAACCAGTTACCCCAAATGTCTCAAGTGACCCTAGTACTCTGTCATGCATACCCAGAGCAGAGGGGGATCGATGAAAGCACAGAAGCAGGCTATTACATTGATCTGTACTCCTGTGACCTCTGTGTTGGACTGTTCTAAAGCTCTACCCAACCTGTTGTAAAGTTCTACATATAAAGCTATCTGAGACATACACTCTGTACATCTCCCATGCTGCCAGGAAAAAAATGGGTTTGATTGGTATTCTTACATGATGATATTCTTCACAAGTATGAGTTCATGTGTTTTTGAATGGATGCCTGTCAATGAAAACAGACTCTCGGGATAAGTTTGGACTCCTAGTTGTCTAAGCATTTGGGGACATTCTTCAAAGAAGTCAATATTCTATTTCCATAATGGCAGCAATGTCAACTATCAATGCTGTGTGCCTTATCTGCTAAGTTTGTGAATTTCAGTGACATCAATGTATTTCAGCCAATTGGAGGGGAGGGGGGCTTACAAGCGACAAATAGTTTTCTTTCTAAGAGAATAATAGTCTAAAAGCACTACTGTAATAAACATATGCTGTCAATCAGGACATCAGCATGGTAAAGGCAATCAATGAGTATTTCCAGTGAATGAATCACACATCTGGATTGCATCTAACAAAGTTGGTTTTAGCCTACAAAAGAGTATGCCATGATAACTGTGTCATTTTTTAAGATGCCACAAAATTTGGGAAGTGGGGGGTGCTTGCTGCAATTCTGGACTTGAAATGACTAATGAACCAATTCAACAAACAGGTCACCACAACCTTATTTTATAACTTTTAACACTGAGCTGAGCATTTTGGGATCCAAGAGTCCACACATGTTAAATTGCACAAAATAAAACAAAACCAACAGAAATATTCATACAGCATAAAGCTTAGCACCCCATATTCTACAATAAAAGCCCAATTACATGCCACAAGAAACAAAAATTAATGTACCATTTTAAGCTTGTTTCAGAAAATACTGTTCATGAAGCAGCTTTGAGAAGCACCTCCAGATCTAGTCATAAGAGTGTAACATTATAATGAAGCAGGGGGAAAATCATTACTTTGGGATTTTGAGAACTTTTCTTTTAAAATTAACACAGAAATAACACAATAGTGTCAGATATTATCAGGAAATATGTTTACCATCAATGGCATGATGACCTTTTCTCTAGAAGTATGCTTAACATCATTTATAGCATACTATAGCAACCTTTATTATCTTAGTTAATTGGTTTCTTATCTGATAATCAATTTAATGTAATCATGCTGTACAACAAGAGTATGGGGTACTGGAGAAAGACTGTTTTTTTCCTAACACTGCATCTAGATACTGAAATTATGTAAGGGAGGGGGTTCCACACAAAGTCATGGCAGTGAAACAACAAACTTTTAAATTATTGTAGCTGTTTTCTTTGCAAGCTTCATTGCCAAAGGATTACATGGTGCTCCTGGGAGTATGCTATAGTAGATTACCGAAGTTTAAAAATATTACCAAGATCCACTTCTATTATTACCTCATTTGTGGGTTCATTTAAAAGGTGAAGAAGAGATTTCAGTTCCAGAAAATTTTGCATGTTTGCAGGAGGTTTGTGAAAGGTTGTTTTTTTGTTGGGAATGGCTAAGATTTATTAGGGTTGAATGTCTCAGTAATATTTTGGCATAGATGGGTAAATACCCTGAAAGTTCATCTTGACCCCACTGGAATCCCCCCCCCCATTTTATAACAAAGGAGAGGCATAGGAGAACAAAAGCTTTCATCAATATTATTGCACCTTATCAAATTCAAAATGGGCAACGAAACACATCATACCATATACTTACTAGGTATATCTGGATTCTTCCCATTCCATTTCAGATTTGCTGTGCCTGATGTTTCATATACTTGTCTTCTACACAGAGCCTCGGATCCTATGAAGCACTCAGAAACAGTGTGTTCCCACCATCCCCTTTCCCAAAGTAGCCCCTGAATCTTCCTAAACACTGATGTTGGAGGTTGCCAGACTCTTGTCATGTGGCCCAGGAAGCCACACTGAGGAGGAAGAGCCATGTGTCAAGGCTGACCACTGCCTTGGTGCTATTATGTAACAAAATTATGGCCTGGGTAGGTTCAGGTCACTCCCCAGTAACTCACATGGAAATGAAGCAAAAAAGCTTTGTTGAAGAAAGTCAAGAAAAGTTCTCAAAAACAAGGCATATAGTTCAGTGGAGTCGTAAGGCACATAAAATAACAAAGAAGACTAAGTATCTCTGCTACTTATCTGAACGGCAGCAGTGCTGGTTGTTACAGATGAAACATGATATTCCAGAGCTTACACAGAGCATCTTCAAGCAATGAGGATAGTGGTTGGAGGAAAGGGGATACAAAAGGGAATGTGCTCTCTCTGCTATAGCCTATATAATATAGACATTGCCAACTATAACCACCTGACCTACCCAACTAATCACAGGGCTGTCTCCACTGAACTTTCTAGGGTGAAAGTGAGCTCCCCTCCTATACCAGATTCACAGCTGAATTGTGTGAGGTAATTAACAGGCTCTTGAGATGAACTTGGCAAGTAACTGTCAGTTGGGGGAATGGGTTGGCTGACATTTGAAAGCAGAGTGCCAGAAGACAAGAGTTTTAGCTGGTGTTTTCCTTTTAAGATATCTTCTCTCTGGATACCTTCCTGGCATCACTCCTGTGCCAATGTAATTGATGCTGCGAGGGAAGAGGAAGTACACAATTCTTCCTGGTTCACCCTCCTCACTGCTTCTTCCCAAGTTGCACTGCTTTTTGTCCTTTTGAACCCACAGCCTGGAGCACCAGTGCTTTGGAGGTTTCAGGAGACTGTTAGAGAAAGGGGGAAGGTAGAAAAGAACCATGACCTTGCACACACTATCCTTTTAGAGCCAGTTTGGTGTAGTGGTAAAGTGCATGGACTCTAATCTGGGAGAACCAGGTTTGATTCCCCACTCCTCCACTTGCAGCTGCTGGATGATCTTGGGCAAGCCATAGCTCTGCCACAGCTGTTCTTGAAAAAGAGCAGTTTCTGTCAGAGTTCTCTCGGCCCCACCTACCTCAGAGGGTGTTTGTTGTGGGGAGGGGAAGGGAAAGGAGTTTGTAAGCCACTCTGAGACTCCCTTGGGTAGTGAAGGGCGGGGTATAAATCCAATCGCTTCTTCTCTTCAGGTAAAAAAACCCAATGACAGTATTCCATGACTGGAACTCCCAATATATCCCTTAAAAAGGAACCATCAGTTAGGAAGTAATCTAAATCAGGGATACCATACTGGGGTAGAGGGTTGCCCTCCCCAACCCACAGACACTGTTGTTGTTGTTGCTGCTGCTGTTGTTGTTCAGTCACACAGTCGAGTCTGACTCTTCACGACCCCATGGACTGCAGCATGCCAGGCCTTCCTGTCTTTCACTGTGCTCCCGAATTCGCTTAATTTCACGTTCGTTGCATCAATAACACTGTCTAACCATCTCATCCTTTGCCGTCCCTTTCTTCTTTGACCTTCAGTCTTTCCCAGCATCAGGGTCTTCTCCAGTGAGCGCTCCCTTCCCATTTGGTGGCCAAAGTATTTGCACTTCAGCTTCAGCATCTGGCCTTCCAGGGAACAATCAGGGTTGATTTCTTTTAGGACTGACTGATTTGATCTCCTTGCAGTCCAAGGGACTCCCAAGAGTCTTCTTCAGCACCATAATGCAAAAGCATCTATTCTTCGGCACTCAGCCTTCCTTATAGTCTAACTCTCGCAGCCATACTTTACGACATACATACTACATACATACACAACATTTCCACAATTAAAAACATCTGTTTTTCAACCCAACAGGTGAAAAAGACAGAAATAATATGAGTTGCCTGCACAGAACCCCTGATTTTCTTTTTACATTGCCTGAAGTCTGGGAGATGGCTTGGGGATTAGGTGCAATAATTATTTAAAAAAGAAATCATTGCAATAGAGTATGCGAGTACCAGGCATTTCCTCTTTTAAAAGCTCTCGTAAAAAATCAAACTGCCTTATGGCAATCAGGAAGCAACGCTGGATTCTGTGAAAAGGAAACTGAGGGAAATGAGGATTTGCACATAGAATAAGTCTACACGCCATTCTGGATTGCCAAGATTACAGTCTTCTGCACAGTTACTTGGAAACAAACCCCACTGAATAAAGTGGCTATTACTTCCAAGTGAAGATGCACAAGATCAGGCTGCATACACCAATAAATATACCTACTTTGTGTATCAAAGTTTAAGTCAGACATCATTGGCTGTAACCTAAAAGTGGGCATGAAAATTAATCTAATTAAAACTAACGTTCATGCAATTAAATACTACTTAGATGCTAAGAATGAGAAATCCACTTAATTAAACAGATTATACAATGTTGTCTCAGAAAGGACATTTCAGTATCTTGAATGCACAATACAAATGCCTTTATTTGTTGCTATTGTGTTGTCTAGGATTATATCCACTTTTATGAATAAGAACTTGAATTCAACTCCTGCAAATGCGTAACTAATAAAATGATTACAATGTGTATAATTCATCACCTTGTATACAATTTCTTTTTTTTTCTTTTATTTTTAGTCGGTTTGATGCCGTGTTCTTCACAATACAGCAGAAACAATCATAGAATCATAGCATCACAGAGTTGGAAGGAGCTGTACAGGCCACCTAGTCCAACCCCTTGCTCAATGCAGAATCAGCCTAGAGCATCCCTGACATGTGTATAACTGAATGTCCTGGAAAGGTTAAAATGTTTCGCCACTGCCAAAGGAAATGGCCTGTTTGTCCAGTGTAGAGAAAATGTCACCCCCTCCCAGTGCCAGTGTGAGGGAAGTGTCACTAACAGCATGGATTGTAGTTCATTAATAGTGTGTTGAAGCTGGGGGGGAGGCAACCTTTTCTTGCTTACAGACAGCCTGCTAACCTAAAACAACTTTTCACCTGCAATGATAAACTACTTAACAGGAACCTGGACTCTGGTACCAAGGCCTGCACAAACTAAGAGGCCAATGTTGCTCTCATATAGCAACAACATCAGTGGACCCGGCAACATCAGCCATACCATCTCATGTTCCTACTCCTGTTCATCCTCTAATGTGATTTATGCCATCATGTGTCAGCAATGCCCTTCCACAATGGACAAACAGGCCAGTCCCAACGACAAAGAATTAATGGCCATAAGTCTGCAATCAGAAACCACAACATTCAAAAACCAGTGGGGGAACATCTTAACCATCCAGGACATTCAGCTGCTGAACTAAGGGCATGATCAGATGGCTCTTTAGATTTGACCAAGGCACAAGTGCCTGGTGGATTTAAAGGGCATGTCCAGACAGCGACATCTGGGAAACGTGTGACTTCTGTTATCAGCCTGTAGACCCCCCCCAGGGAGCCATACTTAAAAGATACCACTGAAAGTCAGATCTAATGCTTCCCAATGGGCCAATGATGGACTTTCCGCCATCTGGTCATTCTATCACGCAAACATCCTGAATGGCTGCCATTTTAAAAAAATCTTAGCAATGTGCACATAACTGCTTAAACATGTGACAGCCACAGAGCTTCGCTCAAACGACTCGGACAATTTCATGTTTCTGAAGGGCCCATGAAATTTATGAAATTTATTAACTGAAATAGTACCTAGAGGAAGGTACCGCTGGCAGTGCTTTTACCATTCAAGTCCGTGCATGCATGGAAAAACAAGTACACGGTGAGGCACACATGGGCATGTGCAAACAGAATTTTTTTTAAAAAAAACAAAAACATGGGGCTCCTTTAAGTGGACACCATCTAGACAATCCACCATGGAGTCCGCATGCTGTAAGTCGATTCACGGGGGAGCTGTCTTGTCATGCAACACTGGATAAAAAAAGATCTAGATCAAATTAGAGCCAGGCCAATGGCGGGATTAGCTGCCCATCTGAACGCACCCTAAGAGTAGCAGTTTTCTTACAAAGGAATTTCTAAGAGAGATTAGATAGAAAGACTGCTGAATAGCAACTGATAACAAAGTTCAAGACAATGCATCCACCTAAACTGAATCGAGACCTAGGTTTCCTGTCTCATTACTAATGCTGAATTTTCCACGTCTCCTTCTTTTCTGTATGTCACACCTAATCAAATCACACCTGCTATTGTTATTTGCCTGCTAATGTCATTTGGCATCTGAAATCACTCCATTCTCCTAGATATAAGAAAAGACAGAATGACATTGTAGCTGTATCTGAAGAAGTGAGCAGTGACTCAAGAAAGCTCATACACTACCACAAATTTTGTTAGTCTTGTTGGTTACGGCATTCATTGGGCTTTGATATGTCATTGGGTGATATTTTTTCTGCAAAACATGAAAAATATTACTGCACATGGGTGTTCTATTTTCTAAAGTGTTGCAGTGCTAAAGCCTCTGCTGACATGCATCCAAAGGAAGTAGTTTTAGCATAATACCTTCAGCCAGCTGACCAGATGTTATGGAGTGAAATTAATCCTATTTGACTTTATTACCCAGTAACAAGCAAATGAAGCCACTAGCTCTCTGGAGACTCAGCACGTTTCCTGTCTGTTTGACAGCTGTCCTATCTACATAGGTCTACATTCTTAGCTTATCAGCTATTTCTTGAGAGGTATTTCCTGGCTGTTGTTTTTTGGGGGGGGGTTTTTTACAGTAGAGAAGTTGACAATTGTGCATGCCAGTGACATGTGATGATGGACATAAAAATTTTGCAAATTATTGTATTGGTCTGTCTAGGAGGTGGCACTTTCCTTGTTCAGCATACTTGTTGAGTCAAATGCTAATACCTCACTTCCACCCTGTGGCTGAAATCCACAACTGACATGGTTTCCCATATGGATTCCCAGTAAACCAGAGCTTGACAACTATTGTTCTGCCAGTCCCAATTTCTTGAGATTTGACAAGTACTCGGGCAGACCTGTCCCAGCTGCAGGCAAAAGTGATCAATCTAAAACACTGGCATCAGGTCCATAAAATTTGCTTGCTTTTGACACTGGGTCAACAGCACCTTACCAATATGCCAACTGCTGACTATTAAAGGTAAAGACACCTTAATTTGCTTATAATTTCCCTGTAATTGATTGCAGTGTTCAAAGTATCTACATAATGGAGAAGGTCTGGAAAGTCTGCATTCATGAAACTAATTATATAAATCTGCGAAGCTGCCATTGGTTTGCCAAGGTCAGTACTGACTACTCTAACTGACAGCAGCTCTCCAGGGTCTCCAGTAGAGGTATTTCATTTCATATCACCTACAACCTAATTGTTTTAACTGGAGATGCCAATGACTGAATCTGGAACTTTCGCCAGGTAAAGCAGGTGCTCTAGCACAGAGGCATGGCCCCAACTGCCATATGTGTCTGGCATCATCACTGCAGGCCTTCCCCAAGAGTTCAGAGACATTTTTAATCTGGAAGACCTTCAAATGAGGCTGGCCAAAACTGGTTGCTACTCCTAATGGGATGATAATTTCTACTGTTTTCTTATTGTTGAATTATTAGGTTATTTTATTATTTAATTGTAAACTGCCTTGAATAACTCTGGGCGGCAATGCTCCCTCTAAGCTGGGGAGACTTGTGAGCAAAAATTTCACGTTGTGAGCTTCTGGCATTCCACCGAGCAATTTGTGAGCGAGCGATTTGGCTACTGCATAAATTAGTTTGTTCTGGAGCCATCCTTCCTGAGCTAAGACAAAAAGGTGTGGGCCGAAGGCTAAAAGGCTGTGAGCTAGCTCACACTAACTCAGCTTAGAGGGAACACTGCTGGGTGGTAGACAGTATGCAACTGTACTATATTGAAACTATTTACCCTTTCAAAACACATCTAAGTTCTGCTAAGGGAGTACATATTTAACAGAATTAGACCTTTACCTTTTTATAAATACCATACACAGAGTACAACTGCAATGACCATATTCTGGTTTTGAAAGTGCATGCTTCTTTCTTTGTATTATTATTTGTTTCGGTGAGCCCTCCTGTGGCTAAAATGTAACATCTGCATATTTCCAGGGACTTATGAGGAGAAACTATAACACACTGGATAAAGTGCTTAGGTTTTTATTGCAAACTAATGACTTTAAATCCAAAGGGAATAGAGTTTTATGAAGAAATGTTCACAGAGTCTGCATGTCCACAGAATCTCAACATTTTCAAGCTTTAATTAACTTTTTACAATCTAAAAGTGTTCAACATATAATACTAAGTACTTGATATTAATTCTCACAAAAAAATCCTGTAACAAAAAAGTAGCACATCACTTTTTTTTGCTGACACAAAGAGCACACCTTAAATTTCATCATCTGATCCATAACTGCTGTGCTGTATACTTCAAGCACCTACATTTCCCAATCCCTTTAGTACAAGGAGTTCCATACCAGTATAGCACTACATGTGCTGGGTTCCACTGCATACACTGGACTACCCCATTCAGTTCCTGCTTTCTCCACAGAACTGAATGGGAAAGTGCTTACTGAGTAATGGAGATCAATGGGAGCATCATAGCCTGCATCCTATAAGAGGCAGCTGGACTGATCATTACTACGTTTTGGAAGTATCAGATCACTTCCAAAACTTATGTCACACTTGGGAATCTTCTAATTAGGTACTGTAAAAACAATTCGGTAAAGCTGTTTTCTTCATATTGAAAAGTGGTGAATTCATTTATATTTTATACTCAAGCAATAATTGAAACCACTATTGCTTTGTGCAATGGCTTTAAATTATCACACTGCTGATTCCCAATGTCATAGGGAGAAGACTTTGGATTCCATCCAAACATTCTCTTCTGCATACAGGAACTCTCAGTCAATTTTTGCTGTTTTCTTCTTCTACTGCAAGCCCTTGTGTGGTACCCTATGCCATTCCTGAAGATCTTTCAAACTCCAGAAGGTTAGCATCCTTAATCTTCCTTGGTGGTCTCCAATCCAAGTACCATCCTTGCTTAGCTTCTGAGATATGACAAGATCAGGCTATACCACACTGTATTCCAAACCATACATTATACTAATTATTTAAAACCAATGTTATATCCAAAACAAGAATGATGTTTCATACCTTGAAAACTTACTATTGCTTTTGTGGGATATAGTCAACTTTATCAGAGATATGATACATAGAGCCTAGAGAAACCATAGCATAGGGATGGCCAAACTGTAGCTCGGGAGCCACATGAGGCCCTTTTACACATACTGTGTGGCTCCCGGCAGGGTGGCTGGGGAAGTGAAGGGGAGGCATGCCTCCCTGACCAGTGTTCCCTTCCCCAGCTAGTCTTCCCCTCCCTGGGTAGGCTTGAGGTGGCGGAGCAGAGAAAGAAAGCAACTTTAACTTTGAATGCATTCTCAAAGCCCCCACGCCCCGGCCAGCTTGGAGAAAACATTAGTCTCTTTAAATATCAATATCAATATCAGTTTTACCCCCATTTGTTTATATTTCTGGCAGTCTTATTTAATGTTAATGTTAATAAAAAGCCAATTTGCATACTTTCCAATAAAAACATGTGTGTAATATTTGTTCATGTCTTTCAGCTCTCAGACATCTGATGTTTCCTCTATGTGGCTCTTACGTTAAGCAAGTTTGGCGACCCCTGCAATAGCAGTTACAGTGGGGTCAAAAGGTAATAATATGCAAGAGATACATAAGGTCTAAGAAACTTCTATGCAAAGCTCAGATGTATACAAGACAAATGTAGTGACTTTTCATACATAGATGCCAGTGGAAGGCTAGATGTCCTGTCCTCCGTGGGCCAATGGAGGCCAGAGACAGCTGGCTAAATGAGTCATGATCTCTGGATGGCTGAGAGTTAATTCCTCTCTTGCCCTGCCAATGCAGGCAGCTTTGGATTTTCCACAAAAGGAAGGGAAGATGAAACACCAATAACTCACACTTCCTTTTATAAGCCTCCTCTGCAGTACCCAAAGCCAGAACTCTATTGGCCTTTTCATGTGAAGCTTTTCAGGATAAGCAAGCATATGCCTGAATTTCTATATTTCCAATTTCTGGCTCAATTTCTAGTATATTATTGTATGCAACCAAGCAGGGCTCAAGCTTCATTATTCTGCATGCCTGAAACCAATAAGATTTTCTGCACTAGGATGACCAGAAGTATTATGCTTTTAGACAGAAAATTTGCATTCACTCAACCACTTGCTATTAGAATGTGAAATCTTCTGGCCAGTTTAGAATCACTCTTAAATACTTATATATTTGACTTAGCATCAACTAGATTTTTTGCTGCTACTTTAGTAACTACATCCCATTTCAGGTTTGGAGTTTACAACTAATATAATTACAGCATTATATAATAGCAAATAAAAATAAATAAGCAAAATCTTCTCACTTAGTTTTCATGATAATCTAACTACTGCAAAATTGCTGTTATTATTACATTGACTCAATTATTGCAGTGACTCAATTTTAGATAATTAAAGATAAATTCAGGAGCCAGAGGTAACCCCTGATCCAGAAAAACCAATGGGTATGCACAGCTCTCCTACAAGATCAGCTTTCTATATCTGGAAAGGGCTACAAATGGAGGAGAAGATTTGGTGGGGATGGAAAGAAAAATGCCATATAAGGCGAGATCACATCTTAAGTTACTGAGTCAACATTCATAGTAGGTATTGAGAAAACCTTAGTAGCAAGATAGAGATGGTTCCATATTCATTTATTTAATATGTATAGCAACAATCATCCAAGAAACTATTGGCAATATATAAGAGTCCTCCACACATTTTAACCTCATAAGACCTAGAAAGGTAGTCAAGTGAGCCTCAGTTCAGAAGTTTTGTAAAACAATAGCATGTTATGAGCTGTGGAGCTCTTTGGGGGTGGAGCTTCTGCACTGGCCAGCTGACCAGTGGGTGGATGGGGGGGCAGGGCTCATTTTGTAGCAGGAGCTCTTTTGCATATTAGGCCTCACACCCCTAATGTAGCCAATCCTCCAAGAGCTTATAGAGCTCTTCTTACAGGGGCTACTGTAAGCTCTTGGGGGATTGGCTACATCAGGGGTGTGTGGCCTAATATGCAAAGGAGCTCCTGTTATAAAATGAGCCCTGGGGGCCCCCAAAATCAGGGGGAACCCCACCCTCATAGGGACAGCAACCCCAGCTGATTGTCATGGGCATGGATGAGGGAGAGCTGACAGAGCTTGCAGAAACTGCAGCTGGCCCCTCTAAAGCAGCAGAGAAGGATAGCTGGCAGTTGCCTGTATCAGCATTCTTCATACCTGGCTCAGATAAGGGGGAAGAATTGCAAACTGAAAGTCCTCACCCCCATGTGTGACTCGTTTAAGGGAGCGACTGCAGCAAAACTTAGCAACCAGGCGATGAGAGTCCAGGCTACAGGGAAGATGCTTGGCTAGTCCAGAGCCTGGGCGACTGTGCAGCTGGCTAATTGGAAGCCAAATTTAACTCCACACTCTGGGCAGTATTCTTTGTGGAAGCAACAAGTCAGCTTTGTGCTGCCTCGCATCCACTCTGGCACAGCTCTTGCATCTAGACCTTCAGACCCCCTGGCTTTGGACTTGGCTCTGTGTTCCTGGCTCCTGACCTTGGCCTGTTCTGGACTCCCTTTGACTGGCACCCCAGCCCGTGACACTGACCTTCACTGACTTAGTCAAGAGCTTAGGGGTTATACTGCCACAACAACTGTTCTCATTTAAGCAATGCTTTCTAAAGGTAGCACCCAGAAAATGGGTATAAATGGCAGCAGGTTTTACTGAGTATCTTTCTCTGGCTCCCACATTTCTAATATTTTGCAGAAGGTGAAAAACAGATTTTTTTTTTTAAAAAAACCCCACAAATGGAATAGGAATGTGGCAAAACAGAAGCATGCAAGAAGATGCTTCTTGTATTGGGTTCAGTTCAAGGTATTGGCTATCACCTACTAGGGTTGCCATCTCCCCCAATGAAAGCAGAGGTTTCCCGCGGGCAGCCTTCCCACCACTGATCAGCTGGCCAGCAGGGGGACTTATAGGAAAAAGAGAGAAGGCCCATGCAGTGTCACTGGTGATATGGCAATGTCACTTCCAATGTACAGAGGAAGTGACATAATCACACAGGCAACATCTGGGTGATGCTTTGGTATTTGAGAAAAAACTCTATGGTAGACACCATTTTAATCATAGAGTTTTTGCCCAAATGCCACAGTATCACCAGGACATCACAGCTTGGACATGTCACTTCCTGTGCATGCCAGAAGTGATGTTGCCACATTGCTTTGGCCTTCCTCTCTCTCCTTGTAAGTCCCCCCACACACACACACATACTCCACAGGTAGCCAGGAGGGACCTGGCCAACCCTATCACCTACAAATTCCTTAATACTTGGATACACAAACTGGTTGGACCACCTCTTCCACTATGCTCTGCCATGTCATCTTTGCTTATCTGAGCAAAGCCTTCTGCATGTACCTTTCTGTAAATGACTAAGATCAGTAACTGCCTGTTCATGAGTATTCTCTATTGTGGCTCTCACAGTGTAGAACTAGGGTTGCCAGCCCCCATGAAGGAGTGGGAGATCCCCCAATTTGGCAGGCTCCAATCCACCAGCAACCAGCTGGCCAGCAGGGGAAAGCCCGCCCCCCCCAACACCTGGCACAACGTCCCCATCTTGATGACCTTATGTGGAAGTAACATCATCACACTGGGGATGCCACACAGCAACACTCTAGTATTTGGGGCAAAACTTTATGGTAACCATGGGGATGTCATGAGTGGTGACATTGCCCCACCCCTCACACTCCCGGAGAACTCCCTCCCACCCCTTGCCGGGAAGCTAAGATGACCTGGCAACCCTATGTAGAACAGCCTGCCTCAAAAGGCCAGGAAAGCTCACACACTTCTATCATTCCGCAGAATGTGCAAAACAGAAACATTCAGGAGGGTATGATCCAGTTTTATTGCATTGTTTATCATACATATTATAATTCTGTAATTTGCCGTGAGTCAGTTTTAAAAGTGATTGGTAAATAAATAAATAAATAAATATTATATAGATATATGTCTACTTGGCACTTGTGACAGTGTACATATGTTCTCCAAGCAGTGTTTATATGCAAGTTATATTCATACAGAAATGCTTCATTTAGAGTTGCTACCTGGAAGAGCTTCAAAATAAGGAACACATTGTGAGACCATAAGAAAATGATACATAACATGAGTCAGAATACTAACAGTACTTTATTAGCATACACCAATCCTTGTAATATATTAAATGGATTTTATCTTTTGTAAAGGAACACAACATTTTAATACTAAGGGACAATTGCTTGATACAAAGAATAGCGTTAAGCTTCCCTTCATATGTGCGGGGACCCTCAATGACTGGGTAAATATCCATCCATACTTTTGTGCTATTGGTATATTGAAGCAAAGTTTGCATTGATTAACTAATGCTCTTGAGCCATAGAGTTATCTCTTTTGTATTGTGTTTGTGTCATGAACAAACTGGGCCATGAACATTCCATTGCTTAGGAAACAACACTGTCAGCAACAAAATTTTCATAAAGCAGCATCTGTGAGAAGTAACAGTTATTAGCCAGTTTTAAATTTATTTTACAAAATACATCCCTCCTTTCTGCCCTCACAAGAGCCATCAAGGTAGCTAACAAATTAAAATTTACACAACAAAATCAACAACCATTAAACTCCCCAACCCCCATCATTAAAACAATTATAACCAGAGCTACAGCACATACAAAAACAACAATTAAAATATTGGGCCGGAAGAAAGGAACACCAAACCACTGAGGAAACAGCAAACCAAACAAAAAAGTCTTCATCCAATGACGGAAGGTGGCAATAGATTGGGATATACCAATCTCAGTGAGGAGAGAGTTCCAGAGTTTTGGTGCCAAGCTGAGAGAAAAACTATTTGGATAGAGGCTTAGAAGAGGCTCCAGAGAAGGTAGAACCAAAAGCATTGACAGCCTAGAGATAGGGCACCTAGTGGGATGTAGAGTGAAATGTGCTTTGTATACATGGGGTCCTGGGTTCAATCCCTTGTGTCACAGATTCTGGCAGTCTGATCCCTGGTTAGTGGATTTATAATCTGACTCCTCATGTCCATATATATGGGATCACAAGGAAAGAGCAAGAGAACAAAGTTTGAGTCTGGTGGCATCTTTAAGACCAACCAAGTTTGATTCTGGGTATAAGCTTTCGTGTGCAAGCACACTTCTTCAGAAAGAGCAAGTTGAAGACAGAGGTCTGAGGAAAAGCCTTGAGGATGTTATTTGGCACCCAAAGGAGTATAAGTGTGCCTCATTGAGAATATTATTGTGTCTCCTAGTTGTGTATCAAAGAAAGCTGCCATTTGTGACTTCGATCATCATTTTCGCATTCCTAATGATGTAGTGAGGACTAAAGGGTAATATGATAAGATGAGATCCAGAAATCCCTGTATTGAACTGATCAAACCAGCTAACTCTTGGGCTGTAGACTTCTACTCTCTATTAATACAAACAGGGGAATATCTATACTTGAATAAATATGTATTTATGTACTACCATTATTTACCTTGCCATGAGTGTATAATTTCCCACCCAATTTTGGAGAAAATACTTTCCCCCTTTTGGATATCTTCCATAACAGGCACATCTTGATTTTATATGCTGGATCATTCAGCACCTGACCAGGCTGTGTCATAATACAAATATGGCAGAAAATCTTGAGATTCAGTAGATTGGACACTTCATATAAACAAGACTGGAAAAGTATGGTTCAGGAGCAATTAGCATTGAGCAAAACTTCCTGATAGAATTCTGAATACAAATTTGGGAGCCTTAGATAGGCAAAATTAATGATCAAGTGCAGATCAAAAGGCAAGTGTGGATCAAAAGGGCAGCAAAACTGGTTACATACAGACAAGGTAACAGTATCTGCATACTCAGACATATTAGTACATATCAAAAATATCAAACCATGCTGCATCTATCATGCGACCATGCCAATTTTCCATAGACTCACGTTTATATATTTATTTAGATTAAAGAAAGGTTTTTGAAAAATATTTTTGTTTTATTTTTTTGAAATATATTTTGAAAAATATATATGTTTTATCTTTAAAATTTTAATGGCATCTTCCACAATCCATTGCCAGTGTACTGATTGAACAAGTATATCTTTCAGACAAAAACAGAAAAGGAATAAAGGGTTTTCCCTACTCATCCTTCTAAACACATCTTGATACAATTATATATTATCCTGAATTCATTCAGATATAACAAGAAGATTGTGTGCACAGCAACATTCATATTACTCAATATTTCTAATGAGGAACATTCTCTATAAAAATGCATGTAAGCAGGGAAGTGGAGGAACTGGAATATAGCCATTTATGAAAGCTATTCCATACAGATAACACAGTATTTATAGTTAATAAATGCTCAATTTTCATTGCCATTCTTTTGCTTTGAAACCAGATAACATCCCTTAAAGGGTTACCAATGGGTCCCCAAACTTTTATTTCCTATAAATCAAAAGACATTGCCCTTGTGGAAAAAAGAAATAATACTTTTTCCAGTACAGCAGTAGAAATTCTAATGACTTCCACCACAATTCTGATCTCCTTAAAAGGAAAAAAAATGGAACTATCCATCTGAATATCTTAATTCTGACTAGTTCATTTATATTCAGGTTAGAGGTTTTAACAACTCATTTCACTCACAGAAAACCAAACTGAAATTGAATGAGCTTATTTGATAAGCCTTGCTTAAAGTGAATTCTTTGAAATTCAAATGCAGTTTGCTCTAGTGCAGATATAAATATTTGCACATGTGTTATTGGCTTTTAAAATTACTTTTTTTTAAAAGGAACTTGACCACGACTAACTGAGATATAATTAGGTTTCTGTCAATGATCAAAAGGAGCCAGTTAACCCTGGGACAAATAATTACCTCCTGTTTAATTAAGATAATTCTCCATTTTAAAATCAAGGAATTAAATCCAACTCACATAGAATTCTATTGCTTTTAATGAACTTCAGAGGCATGATCATGTTTTTTACCTGTGGGAATCATGAAGGGAGATAAACGTGGTGAAGCATGGTAGCTCTACTATCGCCCTATCTGGCACAGAAGCCCACCTGATTTTAGTAACATAGGGTGGTCCTGCGAAAGCTGGCATATCAACTATTTGCTGACCCCCAGGCCAGCTTTCAGCTCTACATTGTTGTCTCTACTGAAAAAAGGACATAGTGAACTATTTGCTCCCATAGTCAGAATAAAGAGACTCACATAGGTGTGCTGGTATAAATAAAGGGCAGCTTTATTAAATTTAACTGAATGAATTGTAACTCGGCAGGGGCCAACTAAAACAAGCCAAGGCAAAGGAATACACCCTGGTCCCTTTCCTGGCCCGAAAAAGGGCAAGCCATCAAGCCCCTGGCACTAGCCAATGATAGCATGGCCTTTATCAGGTGGCAAGTCATGTGAATAATCCCCTGAAAGGAAGCCAGCCACCTCAAGCCGAGGGGAGGCTGAATCCAAGCACCTTTTAAAATAGTCTCCTGATTGGGATGCAAAAAAGGGGGGCACTATCTCACAGGCATCCAGGTTCACCCATTCGTTTTCCAGCAATTGAGCCAGGCTCTGCTACCTCTGATACTGGCAGTGTAAGGTAGCCTTCACTGGGGACAATGCCTATATGGTAAATCTGGGTCTGGATTCTTCTCTTTTCCTCCCTACTTCCAAACTCATCTGGGGTTGAATGAGGAAGGAATGACATAAATAATGCTCCTGAATTTTGGGGGGGAACCTCCCCCCAAAATCCTGAACCAGTAACAAAACTCCCCCCAAATCTGGATAATGAAAACAGTATCCTATCTGAAATCCAGTTCTGAAATTGATACGAACATTTTGAAGTGTACATCCCTACTAGTAAGCAGAGGCAGACAACTGTAGCATCCACTGCTGTCCTAGCTAAGCATAGGAGGCACACAGAGTTGAAGACAAGGAAAGGGGCTGTCCCAACCCATTCACCAGATGTTCATCTGGACTTTGTGGCCATTTTGATCTCTTCATACCCTGTCTAAGTTCCTTTGATATTTTCCCCAGGCAGTTTTAATGGCTGTTATGAGAAATCATTGTCAGTGTAGGGCAGGTTCCACTCAGAAATATATTGGCCCTTGGAGATTGCCATACTAAGAAGTGGTAGAATTCAGCTTCTCAACAGGGGTAGATTTCTCTTGGTTTTGTACTTTTGTGTCCTCCTCTTTGTGATCATATATAACAGGGCTTCAGCAGTCTGCTCTTCGATGGTGCCCTCCAAATCCCACTCCCAAACACACTTCCATTTTTCCACCAATTTCAAATTGTACTTTTTAAAATAAAAGGTATTTGAGCACATCACCTCTACTGCAAACAGAATTATTTCTATCATAGCAGCAAGTAAGTGTAATGCTTCCAACCCCCCATATAATCGGCAAGATTTTTTAAAAAATCATTTCCCAATTGATCAGATGTGGGAAGAATTATATAGATTGTTTCAGGTACTAACGTAACGACAGAGCTCAATAGCCTTACAAATGTATACTTTTAAAAACAAAGATACAGATCTCTCTGCAGTTCTGAAAACCCCATGAAATCCCGTTAAACCCCTTATTTTCACCATTTCAGTAATTGCAGCCTTAAGGAACTGAACTATTTTACACCAAAAAATATCCACAACAAGATGAGACCCTGCAGGCCCTGTTCAACCCAATCTGTTTTCAAACTGCTTAGATATTAAGTCTTTAATGGGAAGTCAAACTGTTGTGTGTTTCCAGAGGAACATATCAGCACCCAGGGGCTGCTAATGTGCCATCGGCAACATCTTGCATGCAGCTGGGCCTATTGTATGGCAAACAGATCAGAGGCATTATTTCTCTTGCTCCAGATGAACACTTTTCAGTGCCAGGGCAAATGCTCGGCAGGACCATCATGACACAGAAATACTGTATGAGTTTCAAGAATTTGTCACAAGCTTTGGCCTGACCATTTTAATCAAAGTATGACAGTTAGACAACATCCTTGTGTCTGGAGGAATGTATTCAAATCCTTTATTCTGCCAAACAAATTCAAATAGATTAAAACATAATGTCTCACAAAATCCAGACATGTTTTCTTGCCACCCTCATAAATATAACAATATAATCCTAGCCTCCACAGCTCTCATTTTCATGCCTGCTAAGAAACTACAAGCCGCTTTGATTGTGGTATGGGAGGTTCATACTTACTGAGTGACCCTGAGCAAATCAGCTTCTTTCATGTTGTTCACAAATCAGGAAGATGGTTCCTTCATTTATCTGGAACCATATTTTTCAGATGGAGGCAATGGGGTTGGCCAACCCTGCTGCAGGGGTTGCATGGTGCTCAGCAGAGCTTGGCTTTGTAAGGCTGTTTATACCCTGCCCAGTCATCGGTGCTGGCTGTTCTGCTGGTTAAAACTAACATGCCCACCCTCCCTTCATAAAGTGGTCTCGGATTGTCTGGTTGTTTTGTGTCTGAGCAGGAATTTTTTGGGGTGTTTCCCAAATCGCTTTGGAGAAGTCTGTCTGTCTTTCTTGCTTGCATGCTTTCCTTTTCCTTTTTTGACTGCCTCACGCTGGCTGAGGACAGACTGGCAAAATGAAGCACAAGGGAAGTGGGGCAAAAAGACCCGGGCTGAGTTGTTGTGGGGCTTTCCGTTCAAACTGCGTAGACTGATGTGGGTCCATACCTGGGAGGAGGCAGAATGGAGCATTTGCACTGTGAGGCGGCCCCTGGTGGTGGTGGCATGGTGGCGCGCAGCTTTAGTCTGGCCAAGGACAGACTGGCAATCTGCCCCAGGAGAGCTCTGCTTGGGAAGAGGGGGAAGGGAGCCCGTTCAGACATCCGCAGCAGTCCCTCGGCTCCCTTCTGCCCTTACGTGCTTTGAAACCGGTTTCCTCTCGCTGTAGAAGGACACCGGGAGAAACCGGTGTCCAGGGGCTGTCTTCCACATGCCTCCCGCTTTCAGGCAGTGTGAACCGGAAGAAGGTGGGATTCAAGTGGAGGTGGCTGTGTGAACGTGCCATTTTGGCAATTTGCGCATGAGCACTCATGCGCACATATGCATATATGCACATTGCCAAAAACAGCCCTGCCACAAGCTGCGGAGGCCGGCCCACCCGGTAACAGCTCCGTAACAGCATCCTGGCGAATTTTCCCCCCGCAGCTTTTGCCTCCGGATTCCTCCCGCTCCAGATTGCTAGTCTGTCCTTGGCCTCTGTTTTGCTGACCTGCACATAGGCGCACAGGCACATAGGTGCATGGGTGCAGCAGCCAGATCAGCGGTTTCACATTACCAGCGCCACTTGATGTGCGGCTTATTTGCATCCACACTGCCAGGAAGTGGGATGAATCCGCACTCAGATGGCTTGTCACTGGTTTCACCAGGTACCTTTTTAAAGCGGGATAAAAGCGCTTCAGGACGGGGTGAGTGCAGCACAGCAATGCCAGGCAGCTGTGGCTGTGTGAACAGGCTCTCTTAATCTGCTTGCAAAGTGGGCCTATATTGAGCCAAACTGCCAGTCTGAACTCGGCCACTGCTTGTTTTGAGGGGACTTATTAGAATAAATAGGACTATTCCTTATTTATTTATTTATTGAGATTTATATCCTCCCTAGCCAGCGTGAGCCAGCTCTAGGCAGCTTACAACATTGATCAGTATACATATAAAATCACAGCTAAAAACAAAACAAGATTCACAGGATTCCACCAGATATGGCGGCCAACATTACTTCCAAAATGAAGCACAGCAAATTCCAGGCCCACGACCGATAGACTTCTGCCCGTATATTGTTTCGGCGCTAACCAAGGGCCCCCTTCCCCCCAGTGGTGGCTCCTAATTGAAAGCCTGGCAAAAGAGCTCCACTTTGCAAGCCCTGCGGAACTGCATAAGGTCCCACAGGGCCCTGATGTCATCCAGGAACTCATTCCACCAGTAGGGAGCTGCCACTGAGACAGCCCTGGTACTGCTGGTCATCAGCCTAGCCTCTCTAAGGCCAGGGAGGGCCAGGCGATGTTGGGTGCCTGAGTGCAGTGCTCCCTGGGGTATGTACAGGGAAAGGCGGTCCCTTAGGTAGACCAGCCCTTGACCATACAGGCTTTAAAGGTTAAAACCAGCACCTTGAACCAGATCTGGTACGCTATAGGCAGCCAGTGCAGTGTCCTTAACACAGGCTGGATGTGGTCTCGCACCGAGAGACCCATCAACAGCCTGGCCACGGCATTCTCCACTAGCTGCAGCCTCCGGAGCAGAGACAAGGGCAGCCCCAAGTAAAGAGTGTTACAGTAGTCCAGCCTCGAGGTGACCATTGCATGGATTACTGTCACGAGGTCATTGCATTCGAGGAAGGGAACCAACTGCCTAATCAGCCACAGGTGGTAAAAGGCTGCCTTGGCAGTGGCTGCTACCTGGCCTCCATCATTAACAAGGGGTCCAGGAGCACTCCCAAGCTCTGGACCTTCAGCACTGGCACCAGTGGCACCCCCCAAAGGCCAGCAATGGGATCCCTACCCCCGGCCCGCTACTCAGGCACAGGACCTCCATCTTTGTTGGATCCAATTTCAGTCATCTCAGCCTGAGCCAGCCTGCCACATCCTGAAGCGCCTGCTCCAGGTCATCTGGGTTAGCCCCAGACTGGCCACCCATCAGCAGATACAGCTGGGTGTCATTGCCTCCAGGCAATCTGGGCGAGAGGGTGCATGTAGGCGTTAAACAACATCGGGGATAGCACTGCCCCTTGTGGCACACCACACACTAGCGGGTGCCTCTGGGACATCTGCTCCCTCAGAGCCACTCTCTGTCCCCAACCTTGGAGAAAACGAGGCAAGCCACTGCAAGGCAAGCCTCTGAATTCCCGTGTTGGCGAGGCAGTGGATCAGTAGCTGGTGGTCGACTGTGTCAAACGCGGCCAACAGATCTAACAGCACTGGCACTGCCATACCGCCCCAATCCAGATGCCGCCGGAGGTCATCTGTGAGGGCGACCAGTGTCGTTTCTGTCCCATGACCTGGCCAGAAGCCGGACTGAAATGGGTCTAGCGCAGAAGTGTCATCCAGGAATCTCTGCAACTGAATCGCTGCCACCCTCTCCAAAATCATGCCCAAATAGGGCAAGTTGGACACCAGCTGATAGTTGGCCAATTCAGCCAAGTCCAGTGATGGTTTTTTCAGGAGAGGGCAGACCATCGCTTCCTTGAGTGCCCCCGGGAACAGTCCCTCCTTGATGGACTAGTTGACAATCTCCCAGAGGGCACCTTGCAGCCCCTCGTGGCCAGCTTTTATAAGCCACGAAGGGCATGGATCAAGACTGCATGTGGTTGGGCGTACAGTTGAAATCAACCTGTCGACTTCCTCCAGGCTGAGCAGACCGAAATAATCCAGAATGGAACAAGAAGATGTGCATGGGGCCTCAAGTTCACTAACTGTCTCAACCATGGCTGGGAGATCGCGGCGGAGCAGCAAGATTTTATCTGCAAAGTGGCTCGCAAAAGCCTCACAGCCAATGTCCAATTGCCTATCATTTGGTCTGCCCTGGGTCAGCTCTATTAAGGACCGAATTGTTCTAAATAATTGTGCTGGGCGCAAGCTTGCAGACGCAATCTCATCCACGTAGAATTGCCTCATAAACGCAATTGATCTCATAAATGCCCTATCAGGTGCTCGTGATGCTTCGTCACTGGCATGCCGCCACTGTCTCTCTAGCCATCTGAACTCTTGCTTCATCTGCCGCAGCTCCCCAGTGTACCAGGGAGCCTGCTTAGAGCAAGGGCGCAGAGGACATTGGGGGGTGATCTCATCAATGGCAGCCAAGGACCGGGCTTGCCAGTCCTCGACCAGCTTATCCAACAAGCTGCCAGGGGGCATGGGATCCCGTAGAGCCAGGAGGAGCTGCTGAGGGTCCATTGGACTCCGTGGGCGAGCTAAAATCTGCTTGCCGCCCACAGAGGGTCTGAGTGGCACCTTCAGACGGGCCTTCAGGGCATGGTGATCCAACCATGGAACTGTCAAAGCAGTAATCGGGTCAGTCATAACTCCCCCTGCAAAAATCAAGTTGAGTGTATGCCTGGTCTGGTGTGTGGGCACCGTCACACATTGGGTGAGTCCCAGTGCCACCATGGCTGACACCAGGTCCATCGCTGGCCCAGAGGCCGCATCATCGGCATGAATGTTGAAGCCTCCCAAGACTAAAAGCCTTGGGTACTCCAATGCCCAGCTGGCCACAGCATCAGCCAGAGATGACAGGCTAGCAGGTGCGGCAATGGGCAGTCACCCAGATAGCCAAACTCTCCCCAGTATCCTACACCAGGCCAGAGCATTCTATGCCCTCAAGTTTCAGCAGCGGGAGTGCCCTGTAGGAGTAAGCCTCCCAAATGAAAAGTGCCTCCCCACCCTGCCTCTCAGTCCGTGATTGGTGAAGGACTGAGAAACCGGGCAGAGCCATCTGGGAGAGCGCAACCGTCTCCCCATCTCACTCCCAGGTCTCGGTGACACATGCCAGGTCTGCTCCCTGCTTGACTAAAAAGTCTCGCAGGGTGGAGGTCTTATTATTTATAGACCTGGCATTGCACAACACCAATGTTGGAGGGGGGTCATTCCCAGCCCCACTGACTGCCACCCTCAGGGGGACACAGACTGGAAGGGGGCCGAGCTTCTCTGTTTCTCCGACCTTTTCCATTTCTTACCCACCTGTCCTTGATGAAACTGGTAATGCCTTAGTTAAGGACAGCCAGTTTAAGTAGTTCAGGTGAGGTGTTTCAACTGAACTGGAAAGAATCTGGAGATATCTGTGGATGGGGAAAGCTAACCCAACCAAACATTGTGAGGAAACCAGTCCAAATGCCTGGTGAGGAGTCTCACTCAGTGTTGAACATCATTATATGAACTTGCATACTGACCAGCATAGGGCATTAGGGCTCAAGTCTGTTCTCTCTTGGCATATTTTTGGTGCGCATACAAATCATCTGTTTTCTCCATTATTGACACTACTCACTCAGTTTTTGCTGAGAACTGAAATTATTTCTTCCTGGAATGTTTCATTCTTAAGACCTTGTCCTCTCATATTTTTCCAGCATGGATTTACAATTCTTTTTTTTATTAACACTGCAATTGGTTTGTTTCTTTTATGTCATTTTTGCATGACTGTATAATTATTTTATTATTTATTTATTTAATTAGATTTTTAGACCCCCCCCCTTCCTCACAAGTAAGGCTTGGGGTGGCTTACAACAGAAACTAAGAATGAATACATAATACATACAGCCCCAATGACTCATCAGCATAATAACATTTATATGCAATTGAACCAAAACAACATTTAAAAATGCATGCAATGGAAAGCAAAAAAAATCAACACAGAAAACAGAAATGTTGCAAAATAAAGACTTGAACGTTTGTGTTGAACAATGGACACTTGAACACCAAATGGGATTTTCAACTTGATCAACAACATCTCAAAATTTGGTAGTGTCCCTGATTATGAATGAACTATTTTCCCATTTAATATGGAGGAATAGTCTGTGATATGTCTGTGGATAGTGTTAATCCCACCTCTCCAGTCCCAGTGAAAAACAGACTGCCCTTTGTGGCCATCATCATCATCATCAGCACCATCAGCACCACTAGAGGCAATAGCCTTGCTCAGAAGTTACAGTAAAAGCATGTACCATCCATGTACAATGTACACTTGATTTTTTTTCAGATCTGTGTGTTTAGTCATTCTTCCGTTACATTCAACACATGTAGAGCTCAATGTGTGATACAAAACACTTCATTTAACCAGGCACTGGTCCCTGGTTTTAATTCAAAAGTGAATGTCTGTTGGCTCTTACTTACATACGTACATGCAGAATATACACAGGTTCACTGTAACGTATGAACAGGGCTACTGACAAAGGCTTTCCCCCAAACTACTGTTGCAGCTCACACAGTTGTCTCATTCTTCCACTCCCCACTTTGCTTCTTGCAGCTGTGTGGATAAAGAATATGCAATTAAAGCTGAGCTAGGTTAGCACCACTAGAGGTCAATATAGCATTCACAAAGAAAGATACTTTTTTGGCTGTCACATGGAAACACCCAATGAGCTAGATTCTATATTACATTTTAATTTCAGTTATATACAATTTTCTGTTTAATTCAAAGATTTGGAAATCCTTCAAATTCAAGACATTTGTTACAGCTGTACACTTCTGTCAATCAAAAAAGATAGTCCTTTCCTAGATTTGTGTACAGCCTGGTAGACAGTGAGCAAAAAGAACCTGATTAATGTACTTTGGTGGGCAGCTGGCTATCTCAGGTTCCTGGAATATGTCATTCCCTCTTTGCTGTTCCACTCATGCTTCTAGTAATGAAAGTCTAAGAAGCAACAAACAGCACACACTACTACACACATTACCTCTGCCCACACCAGCAGCCAGAGCAAGACATGCCCAGTAGTGCTCACCTTGCACCCTGGTAGCAGATAGGCAGGTCTGGGATGGCCACTGCCTTTTCCCAGGTGAACACCATTTGAGAGGAGGTGTTCCAGCAGTACTGCCACCACCACTGGAATTCACCTTGCACGGTAGGTCCCCAAAGCACATCATCTCTAGCTGCACAGTTACTAACTGGGAGAAGATGAGCCTGCCCGCCCCCACAGCAGTGCTACTAGCACTTCTGGAGTTAACTTTGCATTGAGGCAGCATCAGGACAGATCTAGGAAGTTATGGATAATGGGCATGCCCTTCACCTCCTCTCATGCTGCTGCAGCTTTAGTGCCCTAATCAACTGTCTTGTTTGCTGAGGCAGGTCACCATCTCTGTTTGAAGGGTGGATTCAATTTGGCAATGAAAGCTGCATAAATTAGTTTTTCCAGTTTAACTTTGGAGGTTAAAGCTAGAGCTGACAAATGTTTTGAGTAAAACAGTTTTTTGTATTTGGGCTCCACTCTTTTGGCAGGAACGTTACTGCTGTAAATCTAGGAGTGAACATGAACAACTAGAAAACATTGACTGGACACTACAGAAGAATGTAGAATGTCAATTAGGCAATGGCTGCTTACATTTTTCTGCTGTCACTTACTAAAAACTGCAGTCCAGTTATGCTTAGCATCCTCCCCCAACCCTTCCCGTGTATTCCTGTACATTTAAGAGTTCTTCCTGCTGGGCATTCCTGCACTTCAGCAGCACTTCTCTGAATACAGAGCTGTGTTCATGAGACAACTGGGCATGACTAGGGTATACAAAGAATGTACTGGACCTGCCCCAAGGTGCTTTCCATTTCTTATATATTGATAAAAGTTGTATAAGACTAAGTCATATACAGGGTAGGGCATCACTAATATATATTTGCAAGCTAGAAATAACCAACATTTGGGAATTCAATAGTGACCAAAACAAAACAAACCCAAAATCTTACTCATGAAGCTAAATTTAAATGTGAGTGTCCTAGCTGTAGAAGAATTGTGGCTGTTTCACAAACCACAGTAGAAATAACTGCACTATTTCAATTAGGGACTGTCACCACAAATATTTGCTTTTTCTAAAGAATCTGCTCTTAATCGGGCAGGTTAAAAAGACTTCCCTGAATTTTTGTGTCTTTGAGTAATGCTCCTTTTTCTTTTTTTGGTCCTTGTAGCCCTTTGCCCCATTTGCTGTTGGCCATATTGGCCCTAGAGATTTTGTTAGGGAGTGCCTAAGGTATATTGGACGGTGTGTCATGACATCACTGACAAAATCTTGATGGTCACCATTGCCGATGGAGTTAGACCGCCATGGGGCCAGTGATGGTGAGGGCAACAGGAGATTCTGAGCAGCACTGAAACAACATGAATGTTCAGCAACCTGAACTGAAATCCAATTGATTTCTGTTAAAGTGGTTCAAACATTCTTAACTGACATTCTCTAACTAGAATCAATTGTACTGAAAAATGCTTGATTTGGGTTTTGATTATTGTTGTCTGTCACAACCAAAATCAAGCATTTTTCAGATCTACTGATTCTAGTAAGAGAATGGCAGCTCCATACAATGGACTTAGAAGAGTATAACATTGTTTAGGATTGTTTAAATCACTTCCAATGAAATCAATTGGACTGGAAAACTTATCTTTGGGTGGAGTATGCTCATGAACAACCTCCCTGATTAATACCGTACATGCATCTCCTCACTCATTAGGTCTGGAGGTCTGGGCTGGGTTGTCATCAATATGCTGATGACACCCAGCTATACCTGTTGATAGACAGCTGACCGGATGCTGCCCCAGAGGTTCTGGCCAGGGAGTACCAAATCCAGTTCAAGGTTTTGGTATAACCTTCAAAGCCCTGAGCGGTCTGGGACCTACATATGTACAGGATCTCCTCTCCTGCTATGTCCCCCGAAGAGCATTATGCTCATCTGAACAACAGCTGTTGCTGGTCCCTGGCCCTAAGGACATTGATTTAGCCTCTACCAGAGCCAGAGTCTTTTCAGCTCTGGCTCTGGCCTGGTGGAATCCCAAGTGAGATCAGGGCCCTGCAAGATCTGCTTCAGTTCTGCAGGGTCTGTAAAACGGAGACGTTCTTCCAGGCCTTTGGCTGAGGTGATGGGTGTCTCATCATTCTGGCCTCCCCTCCTCCACTCCCCCCCCTTGACTTAACTTATTCAGTAAAGTGTGGGGTGTGTTCACCCACTGCCCTTTTAAATCTTGGGCATTTTAGAGACCAGGGGTGGCCAAACTGTGGCTCAGGAGTCACATGAGGCTCTTTCACACATATTGTGCAGCTCCTGGCAGGATGGCTGGGGAAGCAAAGGGGAGGCATGCCTCCCTGATTGGTCTTCCCTTTCCCAGGCAGTGTTCCCCTCCCTGGGTAGGCTTGAGGTGTGGGGAGGGGGAAAAGAAAGCAACTTTAATTTTAAATGCATTCTCAAAGGCACCCCTCCCACACACACCTGATGGTATAGAGAAGGCATTTGTCTCCTTAAATCCCTTCTCCAAGCCAAGCCAGCCAGTATAGGGACAGGGAGGGGGCTTGGAGGACACATTTAAAGTTAAAGTTGCTTTCTTTTCACCTCTCCCTCCTTCTCCCCATCTATTTGCTTTCTTTCCACTTTTTCCCTTTCTTTCCACAATTTTTTTCTCTCTTTTTCTTTCCACCTCTCTCTCTTTTTTAGACAAATAAATATCATTTACCCATTTTGTTTTTACTTTTGGCAGTCTCATTTAATGTTAATGAAAAGCAAATTTGCATATTTTTAATAAAAATGTATCTGTAATATTTGTCCATGTCTTGTGGCTCTCAAACATCTAACATTTATTCTAGGTGGCTCTTACGTTAAGTAAGTGTGGCCACCCCTGTTATAGTCAGAAGAGCCATCTTGGTATGTCAAATTTTAAAATTGTTGTTTTAAATTTTACTGTTTTATTTGGATTTTTAATATGTTGTGAGCTGCCCTAAGCCCTGCATGCAGGGAAGGGCGGGATAAAAAATCTAACCAATAAATAAATAAATGACAACTATTTATTTTGCTGATCTCTTACCAACTTATTATAGAAGACTATTTATATCAGTTGTTCAGACTATTTCATCTGGACAGTGGAAAATGTAATTCTTGCTTTCTTTTGTAGCTATAGACCAAATCCTTCAAAGCAAGAGTACCATATTTATGTTGTGCCATAAAACCAATAAAGTTTCAAAAAACACAGCATGTATGAATCAAGTTATGCTGAACATCGAACCTGACTTCTGCTTTTATATTAAAATAGGCCACTTTGCTCCCCATTCCTGAGAACTCACTCATTGACCATTCGTATTGCCAACTGATGAGCCAGGCTTTCTCCTGTTTGCCTCAAAGGCATGCAAAGGATACCCGGGGTAGGGAATTGGGTTCAGTCACTGAGAACTGCATACCAATTGGTTGGGAGAAATGAGCAAAAATGTGTTTCCCACAGAAGACACTGGAAATAAAGATGAGACTAAAAAAGAATAACAATGAAAAACTATACCAAAGTTAAAGAACATTTTAAAGCTAAGTCAAATTCAAAATAAATGTAAAACAATTTTGTATACATGCCCTAGGCTAGAACATACCATTTGCATGCACAAATGTTTTATTATGCATGCTTTATCATGGTTGTACATTGCCCAGAGCCCTGCAGTAGCAGGGACTGTGAGATTCAGAAGAAGAAGAAGAAGAAGAAGAAGAGGAAGAAGTCTGTGCTTTGTCCTTCAGATGCACCAGAAGGCATCCTGAGGCAGGGCTAGCAGGATACTACTCCCATCCACTTGTATTCACAGGTACAATACCACAAACGGCCTGTAAAAATGACTGCCATTTTAGTTTTTATCATCTCTTTTTAAAGCTAAGAAACGTTAGGCCCATTGACTAGTTCAGCTTCAATTATGCAGCAGTTGCTATCCAATACTGTCAAAATGTTAAAAAATACTGACCATATATCCTTGATTTCCCATTAAAATATATCAATGAAGAGCTAGTTTACAGGATTATTGATTCAACTAATGAATAGTTTCTCAAGCTTGCTACATAAGAAACACCAGGTTCTTTTATTGTCACAGAGAGTGGAGTTAAGGTCACTGTGTTGGCCACTGCGCACAAGAAATGCTCAATTTTGCATGCCCTCAACCTTTGGAATCTAAATTATTCCTTGAATTCTATACATAATGGCATTTTTGCAATTTATTGTGAAGACCAGCTTGGAGTACTCCCATTGTTGTAGAAGTAATATTATGATGTAGAAAATTAGGTGGGCTTTTAAGGTTTTCATTAGGCATATTATTAACAGAATAATCATTCTGCAGTAAGTAACCTTTTCCTGACATTTCAAAGTGGCATCTCAATTGCTTCTTGTAAACTCTAACTAAAGAAAACAAGCTTTCTAATGATACACAAAACTGACAGTTGATCTTTTAAAATTAAAATGACTATTTTTTTTAAATTACATTTTTATCTGCATGATAGCTTGCCACTTCAGTTACTAAGGTAATATCCTCTCAAACAATAGTCTTAATCTAAAATTTTGCCAGCAAATGGTGATCAATAGGACTTTAGCTTCATGTAGATGATTTAAAGGTTTACCACTCATCAGAGGGGGGAAAGGCTCTCAATACCTGTTTTTGTATCAAAGAATGTTAAGAAAGATGCCATAGCCAGGAAAAGATAATTAACTACATTAGAATTACAATACCGATTGGTTGATATAAAATATATGCAGAGTTCATAAAGGTTCTATTTTAAAAGTCATTAAGAACCCAGATGACATTAAGGGCTGAAACCCTAAACTAATTTACTTGGAAGTTGAACCCATTAAAAAGTAAGCCTGAGGACAGCGATGGAGGAAAGGCTGTATCCAAGCAGATGACAGTGATGACTCGCAGTGAAATCCTAACACTTTCCTTTGAGAATAAGCCCCATTGAATAGACTTGAGAAGTATTCTGCGTACATCAGCTTAGGGTGGCACTGCCAGCAAAGATCTCCTTGTGGCAGAAGGGTAGGACATCCTTGGCTTTAGACACAGGGAGCATTTAGGTTTTAGGTTTCTATAGATATGAAAAACCACCCCTCACAAGTTTCACTAATGTAATCTTAAACTCTTAGATTCTCTCATATATTTTGTTTCAGAAGAACTTCCAGCATTGCTTGACAATGTGGCTTTGGGTAGAATTTTGGTAGCATTTCTAGGGGTTTTTCTCCAGCCCATGGCTGGTTTGGAAACCACATTCTTCATTGCTGTGAATCTATAGAAGTAGTTCTATGTTAATATGAAATAACTGGATGCTCACCATGAACTGCTGCTCTGGAAGAGTGCAATAATAAAGTTAATTTGTAATTTTTAAATCAACATCTACGATTTTAGAAAATGGGCACAATAAAGATCCCAGATGTCATTCATCACAATAGCACAAAGACCAGTTTCAAAGATCTTCAGTAACTGGAACTGGCACTCTATCAGAAGCAGCAAGGGCCTGGAGAGCTGGAGGCTTTATAGCAAGGAGCTGTCCAGAGCAAGGATGACCTGATTTACCAGAGTTGCTAAACCAGCAAAGCTTGAAGTTCAACTAAAGAGTTATAAAAGGAGCCACCCTTTTCTGTAGGCTGAGTTAGGCACCTGCCAAAACTTCTTCCCGAATGGAACCACAACACAGAAGACCTCTATCATGCATCTAGTTCAGCTTTCAGCTCTGGTTCTCTGTCACCTTTTATCCTGGGGCAGAATGTGGGATAACTGGAGGCAGAAGGATCGACTGGTGGGAAGAGCTCCATCTTACATTTGGTCCATCTTACTTCCAACTCTTGAATGAGAGCCACCAATGGCACAGTCTTTCCCTGGGTATCCTGGGTGCAAGGAGCCTTGGGTGCAACAGGAACCACAGGGGGATCTTCTACCATAGAGAAGTCTTCCATAGAGAAGTCTTCTTCATCCTTCAAGGACTGTCCCTCTGATATCAAAGACAGCCTAAAGCAAGTCCCACTTAGATCAACAGGACTCTGCACATATGTTTAGAATTGCAGCCTTTAAAGATGACACCCTAGTAACATCTGTCAATATTACAAATTCTGCAAGACAAAGGTAGCTTACAGCAGAAGCCACAATGATGACCAGCTTCTATGGGGGAAAGCACAGCTTTTTACTTAGATGATTTGGAGCTGAGCGAAAGAAAAGAGAATGAAATAACAGCAGTCGTTATCTAAGCATTTTAAAATGAGGGATTGAATGACAACATACACTATGTTTATATTGTATGGAAGCTAATTGCTTTCTGTAATTAGACTGTTGCTAATGTGATGAAAATAATATTTGTAACCTTAACAAACTGCTGTTTTAAAAGCATTGGATTGCTCCTCCTTAAGTTCACATCTTGTTCATTAGAACCTCCAAAATTAAATTAAGATAAACCTTTTCTAATAGTCCAGTTTGTTATTTCATTATGCTTAACCTTATTTATAACTTGACCTGGTTTGAAATCATTAGAGATTTCTTTACTGCTCAGCTCATTTAACAGACTGTCCAGAGATTTTCTTTCCACATCAGTTAATGCTGCCTACCTGATAAACTGTGAAATTCATTCCCAGCTAAGAGAGAGAACTCGTTTTAGTATCATTCCATCTAAATTTGCCTTTAAATGTGATACACAAAAGCAACTATGGCATTGTTCCAAATTTTACAACTCAGGAGCACACTTTGCTACTTGAAATGTTCTCTGTCAAACATATCTGCTTATTAATCTGGTGAGAGCACTGGCTAGTCACCACAGTCAAAGAAGAAAAGGGTTTATAGTTGGAAAGGTATGCAATGAAGCCTTCATTATCAAAAATTCATTTTGATCTCAATTGAGTGTGTCTATGTAGACCCATGTCACTACAACATTAAAACACACTTTCATTTATCTGAACAATTATTCTCTAAGAAATGTCTGAATCCCTAAAAACCAATAATTTATGTTTGCATTTTACACATCAGAGACATTTTTGAACCCGTTTCATCAACTCTTTATCAGCATAAATGATTAGTAAAGTGGGTACAGTACATTTATTCATGGCCTAATTACACCACACTATTGGCTTAGATCTCATCTAGTGCAAACAGACAGCTGCTCATGGAAGAAAACTTTCCCACCTGCTCACTCCTGCTACAGTTTGCTGCACCTTCCTAAATCATGACCCAGGTCAATGTCCCCCAAATGACGAACAGTGGGGGCCTGCAAACCATTTCAGAAGCAGTGTGATGCAATTCTAAGAATACTTTCCTGAGAGTAAACCCATTGAACAGACCTGAGCAGAATGCTGCGTAGACATGCTTAGGATTGCTCGCATAGTATTTTAACACCTTTTAAAATCATATTGACCAAAAAAACACAAACCTCCTCCTTGCAGACAAAGTTGCCGATATTTTCAAGTCCTCTTAGAGGTATTGGTGAATATTGAGATGTACTGAAAGAAAAGATGATTAATTTCTGCTGAATGCACTAGAGGTGGGGGGGGGAAGTGATGAAATTCATTTTACACTGTGGAAAGCTTCACTATCACTGCCATGTATGGCAACAAAGGGAATCCTGGAAAATCATCCTAAAAAGATGAGAAATAATTTTGGCCACCTTAGATGCAGCAAAGTGACTGGAGCATCAAAGGGAACTAAAACATTTTTTGAAATTAATTTTGTTCCCAATTTTTTCTTAATATTTATGAACATTAGTCAAAGGATTTTTTTCACCAACTTTATGGAATCGAGGAGATCATATTTAAAAAGGCAGAGTGAAGAGCAGATGCTGTGATGCATGTTACTGATTTCCAGGAATGTTATGTGACTGATATGGCCAACTGACCTTAAGAAGCTTTCTCTGACAGGGTCAAGTGACCTATAGAAGTAATGCTCATGTTATCAGGCTACTTGTGGTCAGGGAACACAGTGTTAGTTTAGGAATATAAATGTTGAAATTCCTTTCTGGAAACTGATTTTGGTCAAAGCAGAGTTTCATTTGAGGTTGCCAGCCATAAGAAGAAGAGAAGAGACAGGATTATATCCCGCCCTTCACTACCCAATCCAATCCAATGGTTTACAATCCATTTCCCTTCCCCTCCCCACAACACATACCCTGTGAGGAAGGTGAGACAGAGAGAGCTCTGAGAGAACTGCCCTTGAGAGAATAGCTCCGAAAGACCTGATGACTGACCCAAGGTCACACCAGCAGCTGGATGTGGAGGAGTAGGGAATCAAACCCAGTTTTTCCAGATTAGCGTTTGTGCTCCTAACCACTACACCAAACTGGCTCTTTAAGCCTTTAGACAGACTGAATGTCATTACAGTAACTGAGCTGCCATTCTGAAGTGCTTTGACATACAAATGCCTAGAAAGGTGGTAAGACTTGAAAGCAAAAAGACCTCTAAGTGCATGTTCCACAGTTACTGAGTCATATACTACTATTGTTTCTGCCTCAGCATAGCTTCTGAGATCTGATGAGACTGAGCTATCCCTTCCCTCCCAATGCCTTTTAAGATAGATAAGTTAAATATGTTCTAGATACCAGGGGTAGAAAATCCCGGCTCTGGAGCTAAACATCATGCCAGATTATTTTGTTCAGTAAAGCAGTTTCTTTACCCAAAAAGTAGGGGTGTCATTGAGCTTGAATAGACTCAGGCCACAGCTGAGAGGCAAACCAGACTGATGCCAGCTGGGTCCTCAGGAGATTTGCAGTTCTTTATAATGCGTGTGGAATGTGGTAGAGTGCACGTTTGAGTGCCAGCTTTCACAGTGGTGCTCTCATGTCCCACTAGTCCTGTGCTCAAAAGGCAACTTTTAGAACAAGACATTATGTAGGTATTATTTGCATCCACTAACATCACATTTGTAAATGAGTACAATAGAAGTAAAAGCACTGATTTCCAACTGACATTTCTAAAGCAGTCTTAATTTAGTTCCAGGTCATAAGTATTGCCAGGTTGGCATTTTTCCATCTATGCCAAGTTTGACAATTAGCCCTTTTCCTGTCATGCCCCGCCCTAGCCACTGTAATCCATGCAAAGGTCACCTCCAGACTAGATTACTATAACTCGCTGTATGCTGACTTGCCCTTGAGACTGACCCAAAAGATTCAGCTGGTCCAGAATGCGGGGGCATGAGTCCTGATGGGAACACCACAGACAGCACATATACAACCTGTTCTGCACCAGCTACACTGGCTCTCAGTGGAATACCATGTCAGATTCAAGGTTTTGGTGCTGACCTTTAAGGCCTTGGGTGGTCTGGGACCTGCGTATCTTTGGGACCGCCTCCTCTGGTATGACCCCGGGAGAGCATTACACTCTGCTGAGAATAATCTACTGGTGGTCTCTGGCCAAAAGATATCTGGCTGTCCTCAATCAGAGCCAGGCCTTTTCTGACCCTGGCTCCAACCTGGTGGAACTCTCTGCCAAATACCATCAGGGCCCTTTGATACTTAATGCAATTCTGCAGGGCCTGTAAGGCAGAGATGTTCAGCCAGGCTTTTGGTTGAGGTCAACAATGGTTCCATCATAGCCGGCACCCTCCTCTTTTTTCTTTCCCCCACCTTCACTTTGGCCCTCTCCTCATCTGCCCATGAGACAGCGATGCAGTCCAGAGTAGGGTAACAAAGAAATGTTCAATGCCATCTGAGACAAAGAGCCTATTTTGGGGTTTTGTTTTTAATTTTGTTCTTAATGGTTGTACATTGCCTGGAGCCTTACATTGTGGGGAAGAGGTGATTCATATATTGAATATATAAATAAAATAAATAAATAAATACTCCCATGCAAGAAAACCCCTCTATATACAACTCTAAGCTCTCTCACATACACCCTTTAGTTTGTCAGCCCAACAGCATTTTCATAGATAAACATGACATTTGGGTCTTAAAGACAGCTTGTCCCTGCCCTAGATTAACATGGCTATGTTTCTAACCTGTTACACTGCCAAGTCCAGCGTTAGGTGAAAGATGCTGTAAGTAAATCTTTCAGTTTTGTACAGTGGGCATGACCCAGCCAAAATCAAGCCCTTTACTGTCCCGTTGCTTAAACTGGGAATGCTTCAAGCAGATGCTTAACTTTCCCACCAAAATCAACGGGCATTAAGAGTGCTTACTTTGGCTGGGTCATAGCCAGTGCAAGCACAAAGCAATCTCAATATAAATTGGGAAGCAGTCTTGCTGCCCATTGCGATGGTACTGAGTGAAAAATTAAATCTGAATCATTCTGCACTGTTTGCAAAACACAAAGGCAATATCGGAGGGCAGGGACTCTCTCTGAGCACATTCCACACAGCTGCAGAATCACTGAAGTATGTCTGACATTTAAGCACTGTCCATACAGAATGGATATTAGGTATTTCCCCTTGGCAGTATGTGGCTGTAGTCATAAAATGGGAAGCCATCTAAATCACTGCCAGAGGCAAATTTGCAACTGCACATTTTTACAATTGCCAGCAGCAGGTTGTGGGGCAAAGCTGGCACTTAATGATCCATGCAGACTATCAGCTGGGAAAGGCAGCACATGAATGAAGAGTAAAAATGATGACCTGAACCTTAGCGTTGACAGGATGTCCCATCATCCCATACTGTAAGTCATTAATTGTAAAATGTGCCTAATGAGCTAGCAAAAGCAGTATGGGGATTATTACAAACAACTGCTTTGTAAGTACAGTAGAACCCCAGATGTGAAGAAACTCAGGAACAGGGTTACCCAGGGCTTTTTTTGTAGAAAAAGCCCAGCAGGAACTCATTAGCATAATAGGACACACCCAACAGCAGAAACTCATTGGCATATTCAGCCACACCCATGACAGCACAGTTTATTAGCATATTAGGCCACACCCCCATGTTACCAGAAGAGTGGTCATCCAGCCACACCCACCTTTTGCTTCTTATTTTGTTTAGATTGTTTGTTGTCAAAACCCAGGGCTTTTTTTGTAGCAGGAATTCATTTGTATGTTAGGCTACATACCCCTAATATAGCCAATCCTAATGAGTTTCAGTTGTTGGGTGTGGCCTATTATGCTAATGAGTTCCTGCTGGGTGTGGCCAACTCAGGAGCCAGCCGGAACTCCGTTCCTGTGCGTTCCTGCCCAAAAATAGCCCTGGGGTTACCCTATGTTACAAAAGTGAACTCAACTCTAGAAGTGTTTATCATTATAGCTTTCTCATCCTGGCACTGAAGCTGTCCACTACCCATGCAATCATTCAGTACTCAAGCATCCTTCTGAACATGTCAACCAATAGACATAAATATATTAGGAGTGAAGTACTAAACAGAATTCCTGATAGACAAAATAGCATTGGCTTTGTATAGATGTCAGGTTACACGAGCATAGTTGAGAGATACCCAAAACTTATATCCACACAAAAGAAGGGAGGTTTTTGCCAGTTCTCTTTTCCTCCAGCAGAACTCTGATTTCCTCTCAAATTATTCCTTGGAGTATTCAGGGATAGGGAGGGGCATGAACTGGAAAAATGTGGCTCAGTTCGTGGTCCGTGGCATGCCTGGTTTGCAAAATATGAACTGTCACGAATTTTTAGCAGCCAAAAGTTTGTGTCCTGGTAGAACGGATCCTGTGCAAGCTATAGTCACCACACTCAAAGGAGATCTCTGGCTGACTCTCCTGTACCTGACCTCTAAATTGGGTCCTGTATTTACAGGGTCCGAGTTAATCCCCCAAAGAAGGTACCTCCCAGGAAAGCACTTCCTGGGGAAATCATCACCTGTCATTTCCCCAGAAAGCACTTTCCTGGAGGCACCTTCTTTGGGGGTGTGTAGCTCAGACCCTGTAAATCTGATTCTCACAAAACCTTGAGGGCAGATAGAGGAGAGTCATCCGGAGATTCCTTCCAAGTCTGGTGTCCCTAGCTTGTGCAGAATCCATTCTATACACTCCTGAACCTCCTGATCCTGTGCCTGTCAAAATGACCACCTGCCATTTTGACAGGGACAGGTTTAGGTGGTTCAGGAGCATACAGAATAGATCCTGTGAGAGCTAGAGACATCAAACTTGCAGCAGACCTCCCATGGATGCTCCTCTACATGCTCTTCAAATTGATGCTTTGAAATTTGTTAAGTATTTAGACTGAGTAGATATTTTGTCTGCAAATATATCAATTCATGAACCAGCACAAACCTCCACAAACAACCTGAAAATTCATGGAAAGTTTGAACCACTTCACTTCGCAAACTGGCCAAAATTCATCACAAGCTTTAATTCATGAGCCGGTTTATGTCCATCCCTATTCAGAGAAGAAATGAATAGAAACAGAGTAACAGGACTGAGTACTTCTCACATGCAGATGGTACATGTGTGGGGGAAACTTTTTTATTTAAAAGATTTATATACAAAAAGTGGTGCAAACACTGGATCATACTGCTAGTAATCACACCTTAAGACTGAGACTTGAAGAGAGCTTGGCAGTACAAGTTACAGTATCTTATGTTCTGAGAAAACTGATAATATTCAATGAAGTTAACACAGCCAGTATAAATCTGAACATATGGAAATATTATATGGTGGAACATAACTGGATTTTGGTGGAAGCTTTCACTTCTTACAAGTATTCAGGCCAATTAAATACAATTTCAATTTAAGAGGTTCCTGGAAAATAATATTTTCTGTAGGCTCCAACAGTATTATTGTTGCGTGCTGCACCTGAAATGAGACAATCTTATTTACTTTTGCTGTTTTGTTGGTATGGTGATATACCAATTGAAGCTGCCAGTGCATGATTCATTAAGTGGTGTCAAAGCACTAATAAAGATTCATTAAGAATGAACTACTATATCAGAAAAGTCTTTGTAATGACCTGAGTGCTGATTTGGATTTAAAGTTTTTGATGTTCTCAATGAAAATAAAAAAGCAAATAATGCTATATTAGAATTTTCAGCAAGGTTATATACTAAGAAAGCCCAAGATGCCAGGAAAAGAGTTTTTTTTAATGTTTCATTTTAAATTTTGCAAATGCATGCGGATTTTATTTTTTGCTTGAATTCATTTCTCTTGATCATCTGAATGCTTTTCCTTGAGTATCTCACTAATTTCTCATCAATTTGTGCATTTTCCCAAGCAAAACATCCTATTAACACAATTTCAATCAGGTAATCCCTTCTACCAGCAAAAAGCGGAAGCCACATCTCCCTCAAAGAATGACAACTTTGCAAAAGAGGTGTTGTATCTTTCAGAAATCTCCTCTCCTAAGCTATTCACAAATAAATAGTATTGGAAATAATTAACTACTACAAAGGGAGAGGGTGGGTATTTTCAAGGAAGCAGAACAGTGTGGGAGGCTGACAGTTCTTTTCAAAATAAAAAAGGGAATTTAAACAAATACATTTTCAAGCAAGACTGACATGTTAATAGATTGGGGGGTTTTGCATTAAAAACCCACAAAGATTGTTTTTATATAGCTGCTCCATGCTGACTTGCCTCTCACATCATACTGAGAGCATTAAGGCTGTTTATGTGAAATTATTTCTATTTTGCAATAGGGACAATGTTTCCTCTTACAGCTAAGAGAGCACCACCCAAGTCCAGTATTGGCAACTTGATAATTACATAAGGGATGGAACCTTATCATGAGGGAGGGGAGAGGAGGAAGTCTGTTGACCTGTTTCCCCAGCTCCAGCCTCAGAACAGTGAAATCGACTAGACTAATTAAAAACAGGCTTTTGGGTAATATTGTTTGCTCTTACAGGAAGGGAGGACACTGCTGAGTGAGAGAAGTAAACCTCTCCTGGTTCTCCCCCCACCCCCTCTGCTTTTTAATTGGATATCTGAAAGCTCTCATGAACCATTTCACATACAAGATTTAAAAACAATATTTTTAAAAGGTAGTGTCTTTAGATACAGCTCTATTTTTCTTGGCTGCTAAAGTAAAAAGTGAAACCCTGTAAGAGACAAATAGATCAGTGTCTGAGAGAAGAAAAAGCAGCTTTTGATTCCCTCTGAGTTATTGAAATCCTTTCCTGAGTGGTGGGTACCCATCCTAACTAAGTTATTCACCCCGGTAAACTCAAAAGGTGTCTTTCCCTCAGGGTGCAAACTGAGTATCATAGTTCCAGTGTTCAAAAGGGGGAGCAAAGCAGACCCTCAGAACTGTTGCCCAATAAGTTTGCTGTATAATAAAACCTTTTACATAAGTTGGAGGATTGGGAGAATTCCAACTACATTATCCACCACGAATAAGCAGTCTTTAGACCACTGATCACTATCACACTTTTTTCCAGCTGGCTTTTCAAAGTATCAAGGGCCCAAACAAATATTTGTATGTGGCCTTAGCAGATTTGACAGCCACCTTCGGCTCTGTTGACAGAGTCGACTCTGTTTCTTCTACAGGAACTTCACTCCAACATCTTTTCAAAAATTAGGGTGGGCACCTCAGGTTCCTTAACAAAGGAAATCCCAATTTCCAGAGGGGTAAAATAAGGGTGTGTTCTGCCCCCCCCTTTTAATTTATATTTAAATGATATCATCCCAACACTATCTGACTCTGAGTTTGTCTCTCTTCTCTAGGTTCTCAGAAAAATATCAGTTATTTTATATGCTGATGATATGGTTCTGGTCTATTTTATTCACATAGGCCTTAAAAGGTTACTACACAAATTAGGTGACTTCTGTAAAGAAGAGGACTTAAACCTCAATTATACCAGGGCTGAGGACAGACTCGTGTTCTGCTGCACCTCCACGGCATGGCAGAACAAGGCGGGGGGAATTGCCCCCGCAGCACGGCGTTCGCACACCGCCACAAGGAAGCCGCCCGCAGCGTCCAGACTGCAGGCAGCTTCCGGCAGCGGCGTGCGAATGCCATGCAGCTCCCCCAGCTGGCGCACGTTCACACCTGCTGGAAGCGAGTGGAACATGCCTACAGCAGCCGGGACACCACTTTTAAGTGGTGCCCGGCTGCTGTGGGAGGAGCGTGGCACCGGACATGTTGCGTCCGGCTCGCCTCCTCCAGGCAAATGTGGCAGTCTGGACTGCTGCTCTGCCTCCACTTTTAAAGCGGAGGCAGAGCGGGCCAGACTGCCAGTCTGTCCTCAGCCCAGGACAAAAGTCATGGTCTTTAGGAAAAGGCCCTGTAAATTCAAGTGGACCATAGATGGAATCACCATAGACCAATGCAGCACCTTCAAATATTTGGGGGTAACCTCCAGCAAAACTTTATCCTGGAGGGCTCACCTGGCAATAACTAAATCCATAGTTGTAAGACAAATGTGTGCTATTCTGAAATTTTATTATACAAAAGGAGGTCTTCTAATAGATCCAGAACTGAAAATATATCAAAACAAGGCCATACCTCAACTCCCACATGGTGTAGAAATTTGGGGTTGGAAAGACTGTCTAATAACAACATTGCTGCTGTGATCATACACACTAAATAATCCACTTTCAACACAATTTCAGTGCACTTTCCAACTGGATTTTACTGTGTTAACTGGAAAGTGCATTGAAAGTAGATTATTTAATGTGGGTGACTGCAGCATGGAATATTTTATAAAATGGCTCTGCCATTTGTGTGTATTATTTTATTACAATCACACTATCAGATGTGGAATGGTATTATATAGACAATCTTGTCAGATCTTGAAAGCTAAGCAGGGTCAGGACTTGGGTGGGAGACCACCAAGGAAGACTCTGCAGAGGAAGGCAATAGCAAACTACCTCTGCTTCTCACTTGCCTTGAATGCCCCTTGTTGGGGTCACTATAAGTTGGCTGAGATTTGACGCTACACTACACACACACAGTCACTCTAAAACCTACATACGTTTATGGTAGGAGCACTAATTGAGCTTCAGGGGAAGAGATGTCTTTTTGAAGATATGGTTTTAAGTCTTATGAAATTTCTATAATGTTAGCTTTTACCAAAAACAATGGTGTGGTGGGGAGGGAGGGAGAGAGAGAGAATGCATGCAGGGATGTTGCCTGGCTGTTCTTGCAAGTAATGATCATGGGAGCCTAAGTTCAACAGGAACCCTTTTCAGTCATTATAGTAAGGCATACTAAATGCTTGGCAGTCATGAATATTGGGACCAGTGCTACCCACAGTCTTCCAGATACAATCACAATTTTGTTTGAAAAGAATAACATGCCTCAGTACACATCTACTAGAACAGTGGAAAATCAGGGTTCTGGTACACATCTTCTGAAGCTGAATTATATAAACATAGAATTATATAAACATAGGCTGCGGTCACACACACTAAAGAATCCACTTTCAATGCACTTTCAATGCACTTTCAAACTGGATTTTTACTGTGTGAACTGGCAAAATCCAGTTTGAAAGTGCACTGAAAGTGGATTGAAAGTGGATTCTTTAGTGTGTGTGACCGCAGCCATATATATACACTTTCATAGACAATGGCCATCATGCAGATTTGCACGATCACATGTAGTGTATTCTCCCCAGAAGTGTGATCAAACATAATGACTGAAAAGGCTTAAGGTCTGCATCCCAACAGATCAAAAGTGTATGCTTGGTTTTTTTGCATCACTGCCACATCCTTACCCCAGCCATTGCATCTGGCAGCAGTACTACCACTTCCAGCTTACAATGTACACTGGTTTTTGGGGGGTATTTTTTTGTAGTTTTCATATGTGCGTGTGTGTATGTGTGAGTGTGTGAGCACCTGGAAATCATGGTGACCTCTGGTGACTGACCCCTACTGGGGGCCTGGAGGATATTCAGAGAGGTAGCTGAGTAAAACCTGCCTCTACCTCCCGACTGCTGGTATTCCAAGGACATCTCCCATCCAAGTACTTGCCAGAGTTGACCCTGCTTAGCTTTCAAGATCTTACGGGATCAGGCTTGCCTGGGGTATCCAGGTCAGGGCACAAAGTACATTGTTAAGAATAAAACAAAGGAAATTTTACATTTTATGTTGAAATTGATTCTTTTGGTGTCTCTGTGTGCCTTACTATGCCATTGAAACTCACTCCAGATTGATTAACATATTTGTGCTTTCACGTGGCCTCAGGGAGTTATGGTTTATTTCCTTCCCAAACTCATTAAAAACTTTATTATGGTTATTGTTATTATATTATTATTGCAAAACAGTAATATAGTTAATCAAAAGAAATGTAATCAAAAGAAACATAAGACAAAGCTTCAGAAACATGATGAAAAATAGTACAGAAATATTTTTTAAAAAACATGGGGAACATAGACCATTTGTCTACAATGCTATTTAAGTAAATTACTAAGCATATTCTTAGATCTCATGTAATAGGTTAAATTTTGCTGTTAATATGATGTTGTAAATATTCTGATTCCAATCCACAGCTGAAGGTGGTTCTGAATTTTCCCAATTAGCTTCTGTACATGTGTTGCTGCTGTGAGTGAATGAAGAATCATCTCCTAATCAGATTTAACTAACTAACCTTTTTAAATATCAAAGGAACATTATCACAAAACAACAAAACAAAGAAAAAGAGCACCTTGCTTTTAAACGTAACACCTTAAAAAATTATGCACACGGGGCTTATTGCTGCCCACGTAGCATCCGCACTGAAACCACTGACCAAGTCATGGCCTTATTGCACAAGCAACAACTGCTCAGCATCAAACAGCAACACTGAAGTGACCCAACTGGGGGCCCAACTTGCACGTAACCGGGTCTCAGCTGAGAGCTCAATTTGTAGGTAACTCAGTAGTTTGATCAAGGTTAAGTCACCTGGTGATTTTGTCTGCATTAAAGTTCTCAGTGTCCTTGATACACAGTACAAATTCAGTCTCTTCTAGTGCAATCCAGTGCAGAGTGATGGGAGTCTACATTCAATGAAGCCAGGGTGGAGACTGGAGTCACTTAGCAGAGAGTTGCACTGCAAGTCTCTGATAAGCGACTCTCTTTGCTGATCCTATGCAAGTGAACTTGTGTCCATCTTACATTCATCAAAGAAATGTGACCTCATGTTGTTCAAGTGCTATGAATAGTTGTCATTCAATAAATACAGATACATTATTATAGGAAAAGTGTTACTTGTATATCTATTTCCATGTGGCTATTGCCAGAAAATCATTGCTTTTTGCATAACTTCAATTCCAGACAAAAGTTATGTAAAGTGGGTCAGCAACCAACAATTTACTGTTTTTCAGCACTGGGGGCCTGCCTACAAGCAGTGAAGGATGAAGCCTGCCAAAAAATATACAATACCATTCCAGTAATGAACAATATGATAGCTAGGAATGGGCACAAACCGGTTGACAAACTGAAGTTCATCACAAATTTTGGCCTGTTTATGGTTCATGAAATGATATTAACTATCTGAAGAGCCGCCATGAACTTCCATGAATTTGTGGCAGTTCATGGAGGTCCGTGAAGAGCAAAAAACAGGTTTAAATGGCTCTGAGCTCTGAGCCATTTAAAGCCCGGTTTTCTGCTCTTCACAGAAAAACAGCTGAGCCGCAGGGAGCTCCCTGCGGCTCAGTTGTTTAGTTTAAATGACTCTGAGCCATGTCACACACACACCCTGCCAGCTTTCTGCTCACTGCAGCTTCTGGTGGTGAGCAAAAAAGAGGGGGTGAAATGGCTGGGAGGCATTTCACCCTCTGCTTTCTGCTGGCTGTGGCTTTTCACAGCAAACAGAAAGCAGGGGGTGTAATTCCTCCCAGCCATTTCACCCCCCTGCTTTTTTTCCCCACCAACAGCTGCAGCAAGCAGAAAGCAGTGGTTTAAATGGCTCAGAGATTTCTCAAACCCCTGCTTTCTGCTCCCCGCTGCTTTTCACAGGGAGGTATACTAAAGCAGAAGTTTAAACTGTATATGTTTGGTTCATGAACCAACCAATCAGTTTGTGATTCAGTTCATGGTTCAGCCACAAACCACAAACCGAACTGCAAAAACCCGGTTAGTGCCCTTCCCTAACAATAGCAACAGAGATAAGGCTAACAACCTGAGCCTACAGATCTGCATTGCTGTACTAGGATACACAGGAGCCTCATAAGCTATACAGGGTCAACCCCCTCTAGTATTTGGATGGGAGACTTCCAAGGAATACCAGGGTTATGACATAAAAACAGGCAATGGCAAGCCACCTCTGTCCTTCTCTTGCCTTAAAAACCCTACAGGGTTGCCATAAGTTGGGTGTGACTTGACAGCACTTTCTACCACCATAACAAAACTGTTAACGCATAACCCTATGCTGTGATCCATCTCTGTGGCAACAACTATGTGGAGCACTATCTCCCAAACAAAAATGGATGTATAGGTGCCAGGTCAGTAGCTACAATGGGGCATTTCAAGGCCTGGCCCCATGACTTCCTGCCAAGGCCCCTCGACTTCCATCCACCCTCCAGCCCCCCAGCTCCCTGGGCCACCCGAAGGACTCCCCACTTCCACCCCTTCCTCAAGCGCAGCTTGCTTCTCCATGTAGGCAGACAGTGTGAATGCTGCAAAAGTGAGTTTTTTTATTTAAAAAATTAAATTTTATTTTTTCATTTTGTGATGTCAGTGCCCCCTGACTTATTTAAAGAATTACAAAATCCTGGCTACTGGCCTGATAGGTGCACTTATCTATCTCTGCCAGATGAAGTCAAAATGTAGATAGTGGGGTGTTAGGCAAATAGTGGAATAGACCTCTGCCTAGTGCTGTGCAAAGATCAATGGAACTGTTGCATCAGACCCAACAAGAGCTCTTGTTAATATAACTGTACTAATGAATAGTATTATGCTGTAGATCTAGCAGGATGCAACACTGCAAATCCAAGCACAACATTCCAAATTGTGACACTGAGATTATGTTTGGATATTTGTATGCAACCCTCCATGCTACAGGTCCTCTGAATTACACTACTTCTAACCTTTTATCTTAGAAAAGAAAGGTAATTTGATTCAGATCTTCCTAGCTTGAAAATGTTGGGTAGAAAATCCCATCTTCCCCTTTAAAGGTACTGCTGATGTAGCCTCCCAGGCAACTCATTGCAATTCAGTCCAAGTCAGCAGTGACCAGATGCTACCATTATCTGCAGGCTGTTTGATGGCCTGTGTAAAATAAGCTGATAGTCTTGGAGCACTTTTAAGGGACAAATGACTACATGATCCCCATCACATTCAGTATTGTCAGCATATGTTGAGAGCTTCAGCCAAAGCAGCAGGAGCTAACTGGACGCTGGCAAAGAACTAAAGTCAGAAGCACAGAGTGCTGACATGGGGACATTTTTGCATTTGAAGTGAGTAGCCAAAATGATACTCTTGTGCTCTAGATCAGAGCTCACTGATTAATGGCATATTGGAGATAGAGGCTGGAGGCAGGAAAATGGTACCTTCTTTGGAATATGTTGCCTGAAGTACCTGCTTCATATTTTTTCATAAGGCTAGCCCTATAAGCACACACCCTTTGGCTAAAAGCACCAACTATGAGGCTTGCTAGAGAACTATTTGTTACACTTCGGGTTACTGAGAGGCAAGGTATGCTTTTAAGGAGTCTAAACATATGATTTAATATTTAAAAACATACTTTTGTTTACTTGAACTAAACACACGGAAACAGATCATCAGTATATCTAATTCTCAGTGTAGCCAAATCGCTGGATACTTAAATCCAGAGATCGGAGCCATAAACAGGTGAGTTCTTTCTACAAACCTGAAGAAAAAATTCAGGTTTGCAGAAAAATCTGAAATCTAATTTCATACACACACGCATTGGGAGAAAGAAGGCAGCATGGTATAGCCTGATGTTGTCAGATCTTGGAAGCTCAGTAAGGTCAGTACCTGGATAAGAGACCAACAAGGAAGATTCTGCAGAGGAAGGCAATGGCTGCTTCTCACTTGCCTTAAAACCCCCTTGCTGGGGTTGCCATAAGTCAACTGTAATATGACAGCACTTATATACATATGTACATTGGAGGGTTAAACCTGCCCAACATAACATAAGCAGTGCTGTAGCTTTAAGAAACTGATAACCTCTCAGTGGCCATTGTCACAGCTGCTAGGCGACCAAACAGTATTGCCAGCCTTTAAGCTTTGGTTTCTGTCAGTAAAAGGCAGGGGAAGGGGCTCAGCCCTTTCCAGGTCTGTTTTGGCCTTTGAGTGATGACTCATCAGGGTCAGCCCCTGCAGCAATCACTGGATGACTTGATGGCTACCCCCCCCCCCCAGTGTTCCTGCCCCACTCTCCAGCCTCCCACTGGCTGTCAGGCTATGAATGGCAATCTTACTCAGATCATAAATGCACCAACTTAATGTAAGGTGAACACAGGATCTGGATGCAATATCAACTCCTCTTCTCCAATATTTGCTCAGTAACCAACAGTTACAAGAAACCAATCTGAGTCTACCTAAAGCACCTAAGCAGACAACTGCTGTACTGCCTGTTCTAAGAGCAAAGAACCTCAGAAATGGGAAGAGAAAATGCAAAAAGAACTTTCTACCCAAGAAAGCAGACAGATGAATCACAAAAATGGGAGGCAGCACCAGCTCTTCTTCAAACCCCACTCCCAAACTTTCCCCAACAGTTGGCAGACTCTTCATGACAGTATGACAGTCTGGTGCACACTGACATAAAGTGTTTCCATACAACAGGGACAATTCAAATAGTGAGCAGCTTGGAAATAGACTGACCAGTATGCCCGCCACAGCACCAGTCCTGCCCTCATACTCTGACTCCCACTCCACAACCTTTGCTCACTGGAGCAGCAGGAGTCAAGGGGGGGGAGACAACATCATGTGATACTCTAGGAACTGCCCTGATATCTATGGTTTTGCTCAGTCTCTGCCCCTAAATGCTCTAGCCCTTTGGCTACTCCCAGTTGGCCACCTATGTGGTGATTTTTTAACTCTGCAGAAGAAAACATTCTCCATCATACTCCATATGGTTACTATCAGGTACAAGTGACCCACAATAGAACCAACCAGTAGGTTCTTTCTCTACCTGCTCTATCCCATGCATGGGGCACGATCATACACACTCATTAGCCACACGAGAGGGACGATTCACCGGCGGATCAAAGTGGCGCGATCATACCAGCACATCTGGGAAGCGTCCCGCAACCGTCAGCAAGCCATCACAAACCATTTTGATCCGCCGGAAAAGCAGATTAAAAAGCTACTAGGGAAACTGGTATCAAACTGTTTGCTGTGGCGCACAGCTGGACTTTCCCTGTGTCAGGGATAGTCTGATCACAGGCTATCCCGATGCCATGCTGTTGTTTTTTCCCCCTTCTCAGTGTGTGCTTCACCAAAAGCCCTTAGGGTAGAGGAGCAATTCATCAATCCCCCATTTAAGCGAATCGGAAACCAATCACCAAAAAAAATTAACTCACCCATGGTTGCATCTGATCACACAGCGGTGATTTGCGCCGGCAAGTCCACAGACCTGTGTGATCACGCAACTGCAGGGCAAATTACTCCAGGGCAAAAAAGCCGTGCTTCCCTTCCGCTTTATCACGCTCGTGTGGATGGGACCATGGTATTGTAAAGCTCTTATCATGTCACCCCTCAGTCATTGTTTCTCAAAGCTAAGAGCCCCAACCGCCTTAACCTTTCTTCATAGGGAAGAATCTTATCACTGCAGTTGCCCTTTTCTGCCCTTTTCCAATGAGTTGTGTGTGGTGTGAGTGGTCCAATGAAGTTGCACCATCAATTTATACAGGGCAGGGCCTGTATAAATGTTGTTTCTGTTGGTCTTTTGCAGTTTCTGTGTGGAACTGTGGCATGCTTGCACTGCCACAGTGCCACTTGTTCTGGAGTATGCCACTTGTTCTCCTGGCAAACAAGCACCTCCCAAGACAGTTCACTTTCCCTGAGATTCTCTGGGAGAATCTGATGACTGGGTGCTGCCTGCTTGCCTGCCTTAAGTGCTCCTGGCTGGGTTTCACTATTTGGAAACAATGGATATAATGGGGGTAACCTGTTTGGGTGCCCAAAGAATTCGACCCACTGGTCCAATTTCTTTGGGACTTGGGGTTTTATGTGGGGAGAGGCTCCGAAGCTACCCTGAAAATTTGGAGGATCTCCCTCAATACCCCTCCCCCCCACAGCCACTAACAGCACCGTGGGAAAAAAGTAACTTTTCCCCTCACCATAGAGAACAATGGAAGGGATGGGGATAACCTGTTTGGGGGCCCGTAGAATTGGACCCTCTGGTCCAATCTTTTTGAAACTTGGTGGGTGTTTTAGGGAGAGGCTCCAGCAGCTATCCTGTGAGTTTGGAGCCTCTCCCTCAAACCACCTCCCCTCCAGCTTCCAGAATATACCCTATGTTTTTGCCATCGACTATAATGGGGCCAAAATGGCCGGCCGAATGACTTCCAAATTGGCTCGTACTGCCGAAATTGACATTTGGGAGTTTTTCTGCTGGCCAAAATTGATTATGCCCGATTCAGCCTAATCCGAATCGGGCCAAAAAAAATTTCACACCTCTACCAACCAGTCATAGAGCCAAATTTCAGTTTTATACATATTTGCTTCACTTCTGGAAAAAGTATGGAGGAACTAAGTTATAGAATCTTCTCCACCTTTGTCTAGATAACATCTGGGTAGAAGAGCCTCAGTTAGAAACCAAATTTCTTTTGTGCTGCACGCAGATGTACTTCCCCAGTTACTAATAGGTTGAACTAATGAATTTCCATATTATTTTCAAAGCTTCCATTGCAGAAAATTGTTTACTTTTTGAATGCCAGGAGCTTCAGTTAACATTTTCACTAGGGCATTACACTACAATTACTTTGATTGATGGCACTCTTTGAAACAGCTATCCAAATTGGTCTACTGAGCCACTTCAGCTGGCTCAAGAAAATGTTGGCCTGCAGATGAGCCTTCAAAATTTATCTACATGCTTGCAGAATACCTGCAGTGATAGAACAATGGGCTCCACTATGCCTTACTGTTATGCTGCAGCAGACACATTGGGAGAGAAGTAATACTCTACGTACATTTCTATACTCAAAATATCACTTCCTGGCAGAATCCAGCAATGACAAGATAGTCAGTATTGACTGCATTCAGAAAGAGAGTTTATATGCTAAACTAATACTAATATGGGAACCAATTTTCCTGAAGCAACAATTTATTTATTTATTTGTTTGTTTGTTTGTTTCATTTTTATCCCACCTTGCCAGCAAACAACAGCCTTTGCGGAAATGTGAATAAATTTGCTTATGTTCAGTGAACAAATGGAACATATAGTGTTTAGAATGTGTTATTGTTTGTCTGCTGGGGAAGATTTGACTAAAACTACTTTACAGAACTACAGTTAACAAAACTTGTGCTTTTTTGCAGAACAGTTAAAAATTATGCAAAAAAATATACCCACAGATATGTATTATCACAAGAATGAGTTGTGGTTTAAAGTGCATGAAATATGCCAAAGGGATGAAAGAGAAGCTTCTTAAAAATTTCTCTTGGACACTACAATAAATGCATAGCAATTAAGCAAAAAACCTACTTACTTGCATGAGTACACTTTCAAAACATGAAGTTGATATTTTTAAAAATCAAAGATTTAACAAGGCAATGTCAATACAGCCAGTACATCAAAGATTTAAAATTCCATATGGCATGCTTCACATTTCATATGTTTTTTCTGGAGCAAAATATGCTTTTATTGGCAACAGTAAAGGATGTAAAACTTGGGGTGATAACATGCTACAGCCTCAAAAAATCTGCAAGGATTTCATTTTTTTTAATGCATGGCATTTTGAAGAGGATTTTTTGTTATTAATTCTTCTACTGCTGTGCAAAGGCAAAAGTCTACAAAGCAACTGGGGGGGGGGGACAGTTACCTCTTACATGGTTGTCATGAAAGATTTAAACTATAGCATACCATGCTTGTCGCAGACCAAACCTTATGATCTAACCTGGCTGTAATGCAGCACAGATGGTGAATTAGAATTCAGAGCACACAGCACTGATTGGGCCAGTGCTGAAACTTGCCTGGTGCAATCCACATCTGTGCAACCATGCCAGGTGATGTGTAGGATGGAGTCAAGGGGGTGCATCAATTCCTCTAGCACACAAATTGCAGCAGGCACCCAGTAAACATTTGAACTAACTCTTAGTACCATACCCAGAACCTTTTATACACCTGTATCTTGTCAAACTGGAAACTGTGCTCATGAGATACAACATAGTGTTGATCTTTGGCAAGGAAATTTTGCTGCACTACAAGTGGGAGTCTTTCATTGTCTTCTGATTAAGGCTGTGATCACACACTCCTTTAGATCCAACATAGGTGTGAATGCCTGATGGATCTAAAGGGAGCAATCAGACAGCAACATCTGGGAAGCATTCCACAGTCATCGGCAACCCATGCTGCTCAGCCATAGAAGCAGAGTTAAAAGACACCGGGGAAAGTCTGGTCCTAATGCCTGCTGATGGGCCACAGATGGATTTTCCCCTGTCTGATCGCTCAAGCACGCTCTCAAGCCGTCAGGATGGTCTGATTATGCCATCTAGACTCCGCACCGTGTTCCCCCCCCCCTTCGCAGTCTGTGCATCATCACATACTCCATAGGGGGCCCTCCGTGCACAGGTACAATTTGTTTATGCTCAAGGGAAACAAACGGCAAAAAAACCCTGACTCACCCACAGTTGCATCTGATCACACAGTGATGGGCTGCAGCCACAGCTTCAAGGGGCTGTGTGATCTTGCAGCTGTGTGTCAGATTCCTCCAGAGGAAATAGCCTCTCTTCCCCTCCACTTCAACTGGCTCATGTGACCACAGCCTAAGATGCAAATCCATTACTAAGACTGTGGATATGGCCATCTGACTAAAGACTGCCCACTCCCAATTCACTTTTTTAAACTATGGAGCTCTATAAAGATTATTCCCTGCACAAAAGCACAGAAGAATGTATTTGGAATCAGATGGCTCTCTTTTTACCAGATGCCAACCTTTCAAAGTTACAAAGTGAAGAGAGAGATTGTACCAGAATGGCAACTTGAAATTATCATTCAGCCATTTACACTATATTCAAAATTAAGATGCAAAACCATGATGATTTTTTTGAAAATAGTAATACAGTGCAAAATATTGTAAACATGTGGGGTTTCCATAAGTCAGTTGTGAGTTGATGGCACATATGTATATACCTAGGTGGGATGCTAGAATAAGTAATAAGTAGGTGAGGGGAATAGCAGGCAAATGTTTATGGGATTAAAGAGCTTCTTAGAGATGCTTCACAGGAAAGGAAATGATAGGGGTGAACAGCTGCCAGTAGACCAAGTGTGAACCATGCACAGATTTATGGCTGTGCACTAAAATAATTGCACAGCGTGATACTGTGTATATTCATTCCTCATTGTGAGACCTTGTATGTGCCACTTTCTCACAAAGGATGCATCACAATCAGTGTTTGGACTGTGGAACATTTACAGATTATTAATCAACATGTCAATTATCAATAATTTTTAATTGTATAGTTTCAGTTATGCAAATTGCTCTGCATTGATCTCTTGCTCTGAATTTTAATGTGGTTTGGCTCTTTTTAATAAAATGTTGCAGACTCCTACATTTTAGGAAGCACAGACTTATAAAACTGAAGGATCAAAGGGGAGGAGCGTGAATCAACATCTATTATATTGATGATTCTGCTCCCCCTTCCAGTCAGAGATGAACCTCTGAAGTTACAAAACAAGCTAATTCTGCCAAAGTGACCAAAAAGCACCTGAAACCATGTACCCGTCTTAATGTATTCAGAAGGCTAAGTGTGTCACATTAACATGTACATTTTTACAGCCCAATGTGAGCCCCGTGATTATTGGGGGAAGTTTAACAAAACAAGCTGATTATTTCTGTCAAATACTTGGAGTTGAAGCGTTTTGGACATCATGTTAGTATTAAGACTTCTCTCATCACTTGGCATTAGCCCTTCACAGAATGCTTGTTAGCCAGACACAAATATAAATAAGAGGAATGGATCAACAGCACTACCATCTACAAAGTTTCTCCTTAGTGCCTCCTCATAAGAACACAAGAAAAGCTCTGCTGGATCAGACCAGGAGTCCATCTAGTCCAGCCTTCTGTTTCACATAGTGACAAATTAGTCCTGGAGGGCCAACAGACAGGGCACAGAAACCAAGGTCTTCTCCAATGCTGCTTTCCAACACTGGTATTCAGAGGTTTGCCCATGGCTAGTAGCCATTGATAGACTATTCTCCGTGAACCTATCTACCCCCCACCCTTTAAAAGCCACCTATGCTTGTAGACATCACAATGTCCACTGGAAGTGAAGCCTACAATTTAACTGAGAAAAGAAGCATTTCCTTTTGTCTGTCCTGAATGAACTTCATTAGGTGCCCCCAAGTTCCAGCATTATTGGAGGGGGGGGGGGGAATCTCTGGTGTGTATGTCCAGTCTAAGCCTCTTCTATAAAACAAATATGACACAGGCACAATATAGCAGTTCTTTTTTCCCACCTATTTTCTTTTTTGTTAGTGTGGTATGTCACCCATATGTATGCACTGCTGCAGCATTACAGGCAGTGACATTGTTCCATAATGTAGTCTTTGTGCTTCAATGATTGCTGTAATCTAGTCCACATAATAAAAAACAGAGAACCATTTTGACACAACAATTTATGGAACAGGTTTGGAACTGTTTACCTCTTGCACTCAGCACTGGCTTTGATTGCGATTTACAGAATCTGCCTGCCCCAGAAAGGACTTGCACAGCAGTGACATAAATGAGCATAACAAGACATGTGGCACATTTAATAAACACAGAGACAAGGGTTTAATCTGGAAGAATATATTTCAGTGCCAGCATTAAACAACAGGCAGCTTTATCTATCTATCTCTATATAGACATATCTATAGGGAACGCTTATTGCTTTTAGTGAAGCTGAGAAGCAAGCCAGAAAGAAATCTACTTGTATGGACAACAAAAAAAGTGCTATAAAATATGTATTATTTAGTTGTCTTCTCTCCTTAGGGCAATTTATATGTACTGAAAGTTGTTTAAAATCATTTGCTGCTTTATTGCTCTCAGCAGGATGCCACTTTAAATAAGCTAGTTCATTTAACTAATTCATAGGAGACAGACAAGATTTTTAATATTAAGCATTCAGATACCTTTTGTACCCCTAAAATGAACAAGTTTAGATTTAGGTCCATTTTTTTATAAATACGTTAGCAGGCAGCATAACTTCTGCTGAACAAGTCATCTTTTATCTTCTGCCAATATGATTATTTATAAGAAATACATGGAAGACAAAGACACAGTTTTCTTTCAGAAACCAGCTGAAGCTAAAGTGGTCTTATTGTATGCAACTTTCCATGCATCCCTATAGAGAGCTACACCCTAAATTCCATTGAATTTAGAAGGGCATAACTAAATAGGAGAGTTTATCAAGCTAGAAATTGATTTTTTATTAATAAATGTTTGAAACCAAATTCTTTGTGAAACGCAATCTGTTCCTGTCTTAAGTAAACTGACTGTTGATCTCTGTCAGCTTTTTAATTCTGCACAAAGAAAAGACACCTTCCTTGTCCCAAGGTAGTTCAACCCAAGTCTTTTATTAATATGATATCATACTATAGTACTGCATTATTAAAAGTGTAATGCATCCATCCTGTGCCACAGTACCCTACTGTTTTTATGATACACAGTATAGCAAAGTATCGGAACAGAAAATACTGACATAGGCTTGGATCCCACCTAGAATTTCGAGAGGGGGGTTGATTTTTGCCAGAGGAGATTTGTGATTCCCCCCAGAGCTTCTTGGGGGTTCCCCATCCCTGAGGAACAGCCTTTGGGGCTGTTGCAGTGTATGTGTGTGAGGGATTAACAAACTCACCTCCTCCTTGTGCCTGCAGATATTCTAGGTGTGAACCTAACCCTAAGTCTACAAACATATGCACACTTACTTGGAAACAAGATCCATGGCATTCAGGGGGACATAACACCTATCTTTATGTTACTCTTTCACATGCAGAATGACACAAAACATGCTGCTCCATAACATGCAGCAACTAACAACATACCACATTTGTATTACACATAACATTTTCCCAGGGGTCATTTCGTAGAAAAAGAGGTGCAGGAGCTCATTAGCATAACTCATTAGCATAACTTATTTGCATATGCTACACCACCTGACATCACTAGAAGTATGTCAGAAGGCAAGAAAGAAAGAAGAGAGAGAGACAGAGAGAGAGAGAGAGAGCTGCCAGAGAGGGGACAGCTATGAATCAGAGATACCACTATTCTGGGAGGATAGCTTCAGTGGTGGCTGAAGCCTTCAGAAGGCTGATCGGAGGAACAAGGACCTTTCCAGGGGACGGGGTCTTTTTGCTGCAGCCGTGACACAAGCAGGCATTCCCCCGTGGGGGGGGGGTGATGGCACCAACTCCCGGAGCTGAGCTCCCCCGAGCTCCTGCGTGGAATGACCCCTGCATTTCCCCATATGAGCACCATAGGCTTTTAGCAGGGGCTCCTGATCTTCTTGAATGTGTGCCATGATGATATCTTCAGGAAGTGAAGCCTGGTGCATTGCGCATTGACACTCTAGCATTTTGGCCAAAAACTCTACTGTAACCATAGAATTTTGGCCAAAATGCTAGAGCGTTGACATGCGACGTGCCCGACATTATGACATCCCTTCCTGGTGATATCATCATGTTGACAACATTGACACAGGAGGAGACTGTCATTCTAGCCCTAGAGTAGTTTATCTGGGCCCAGAGACCTCAATGGGAAATCCATTCCACATTTTCTTTGCAACTTTGTCTGGGCTGCAATGTATTTCCATGGAGTGGAGCTCAAGTAGTTTCACTTTCCAGTGTTTGTATGGCTGAAGTTGTCGCTTGGTGGAGTTGTCTCCTTGAACATTCATTAAACCAGCTTGTCTCTGTGGAATGGACCTGAGAACGGCCTGAGGGAATACTTTAACCTGGGAACCCACAGCCAAAGGGGGACATTACACTGGAGAGCCACTGCCACTCTGAGTATACCGGGGGGGGGGGGGGGGGAGAGAGAGAAGCTTGCAATATCCAGCCTTTTTATGCTCCTTGGCTCAGAGCATTTTATACTTTTAGTTTATATTTTTAATTTCTGTTGTGATCCTTGTGCTTTTTCTTGATGTTTTATTTTTAAAATTGCATTGCCAAACCCCACTGTTCCCCAACCTTTCCATTTTAGGCAGTCATCTTTTAAGGGGGGGATGTTTGGGAGGTGCCAGTTATCAAAGACTGTTAAATAAACAAAATATTGCAAGAGTTGTAAGCATATTTGTATTATAAGTTTAAAAAAATCTTTAATTGTGTTTGTATCTTTTATAAAGTTTTTATCTGTGCTACCTAGCATTACATTTTATGACATACATGGCCTGGGTCAGGGGCGTAGACTTTCCAATTTCCAGGCAGGGGCTGGGGCTGGGCCAGAGTCATTGCTATGCTAGGTCCTTAAAAGAACTGGGGCCCAGTGACATCATAGGAAGGAGCCAGTGACATCACAGGCCATTGTTACTATCTATGGAGGCAGAGCCATGTGGGATTTAGGGAGAAGCTCCCCAGAAATGTAGGGGGGCCTGGGAACCCCCCCCCCTGCAGTGCCCCTGGACTGGGCTAAACCCAGGAAAAAGTGGGAGTTGTCCAGTGGTTGTAGTGGTATCAGCAGTCTCCTGCTGTGTTCTGTTTTTGAAATTCACTTTTAGAATAGTCCCTTAAGATCTGCAAATACACATACAATGCGCATAGGACGAAGTAATGGCCATAAATTTGACAGTAAGAGAGGCAACACAGAAAAGTCTGTAGGGGGACATTTTAAAAGTTTTCCCGGGCATTCATTTACAGGAGTCTTGTTTCTGCCTTAGTCATAAGGGTGGCTTTGTTCTAAATTGTGGCATCAGAGATGCCTTCATTTGGTAATGCATGGCTGGAGTCTCTGAGTCGGGGCAGAATACAAAACAGTTGCTGTGCACTCAATTTCTGAGCAATGTACAGAGTTCAGAGTAGTAGCAGTCTTCTCAGTACTCTGGGACTGGAATAGCAGTCCCTGGGATTAGCAGAAGTGTTCTGGGACTGGAATGACAATTTTTGGGATTTACAGCAGTGTTCTGGGATTATCATTCTACTCTAAGGGCTGTCATTCCAATTCTAGAACACCTCTGCTACTCCCATGGGCCATCATTCCACTCTGGGGGCTGTCATTCCAGTCTCAGAGCACTGAGCCTATTCCCAGGTGCTGTCATTCCACTCTGTGACTTGTCATTCCAGCCCCAGAGCACAGATTCTCTTCCTAGGGACCATGATTCCACTCTGGGGGGGGGGGGTCATTCTAGTCCCAGAGCAGAGATTCTCTTCCTAGGGACTGTCTTGTGTACATGCATACAAAAGCTTATACCTTGAATAAACCTTTGTTGGTCTTAAAGGTGCCACTGGACTCTAAATTTGTTTTACTCTGGGGGCTGTCATTCCAGTCCCAGAGCAGCCTGTCTGGGCCCAAAGACCTTAATAGAAAAACCATTCTGCATTTTCTTTGTAACTTTTTTTTTTTTGGCTGCAATTTCAGTGGAGCCCATGAAAGTTAACTGGCATTCCTGCCTCCTATTATCTCCAATGGGCCTTCAAGCCTCTCCATTTGTTTCCAGTGGGCAATCCTGTTGTTCCTTTTAGTACACCAAAGTTGGTTGCCCCTTTGAAACTATACTACACCATTTTAAGTAACAGCAAAATGAACAGCATGAGCATGTACAGAGTGCACATTCCTAGCCAATGTTCTCTCTCAGATGTTCACAGGGCAAAAAGAAATTCATAAGGCCTCTGATCTGTATGTCACCCCCCAAAAAATATATATATTGTTCATGCAAATGGGCTTACCATTTAAAAATGAAATGGAAATTGAAAGAAGAGTTTAGGAGTGGCTGAAGCAGCCCTCTCCCCCTTCACTACCATGAAAAAAAAATTCTCTTCCTGTGGCAAGAAATGTTATCAAATCTCTTTCCTCACTGAGGTAAAGGCAGCTAAAGTTCCTAAAGACTAGCATTTGACACCTCTCTGCTAGGAGAAGAGGGGGGGAAGGGGGATGTTTAATTATCCCATTGTCTATCCTGCTAACTCAATTAGCATTTGTAAGAAAGTGAGCCTGGGAGGAAAAAATTGACGCTAAAGTAAAATAACCCACACAGGAAAGTTTTAAACTTAATATTGCCAGGCACTGGTTGGCCAGAGGAGGCTCAGTCCCCCCTGGAAAAATTTGGGGGAGGCCCGGGCCCCTGAGCCTCCCCTGTAGTTTACACCTATGGGCCTGGCCCCACAAAGTCCCATTTATGTCAGATCATCTGGCCCTTGTAACAATTGAGTTCATCATCCCTGCTCTAGGGCAAGCAGAAGAATGGATTCATGGCTCTTCAAACTTACCAGGCAGAGACTGATTCCATCTCCCCCTAAATGATTTGAGTGACATGTTGATTAGCCCTTCCTCCGCCCAAGCAGGTGCTTTCAGGATTGTCCTATAAGGTTATTTCAATCACTGGCATAGGACAATGGAGAACTGTATGAAAACTTTCTTCTTGCTAGCCCTTCAAGTCCTTTCAGCTTTAATGGATACCGTATAGAGAAAGCTGTTAAATCTTATTCATTATTCTTTTCTTGTGCTTAATAACCCTTAATAGACTTTAATTAACTTGCACCAAGTAATCTATATGCAAGCCTACTCCAATGACACATCATTATCATACAAAAAGCAACTTCTCTGGGGAGGGGTGACAGATGCAAACCTCTGATAACAAAGAGAGTAATCTCTCTTATCTGTGTTTTGCAGATATATTAGAATTAGTTCCATTGATACCACAGAACAAGCAGTGGAGGCATACAGCTTTAATGGAAAGACTAAGTAACCATGTTGCTTCTACAGAAAAATGTGATACAGGACAAACGGCATGGTAAATTTATGAATTTATTTAGGAATCTGCATTCAAGCTCCCAAGTCTGCACTGAAGTGCTGTTGTTTGCTTTTGCTAAACAGACTGCAATGCAAAACAGGAATGAAAAACAAACGGGATTCTGAGGATGTTGGAGCCACAGACTAATATTTTGTGGCATAATGTACCGTGGCCCAAACTCCACTTCATGTCATGAATTATTTTCAATGCAAATCTATCTATCTACCTACCTACCTACCTACCTACCTACCTGTCTGTCTGTCTGTCTGTCTGTCTAGTACTGCTCATATAGTGATAGCCTTGAGCATAAAATTTCAATGCAATTCAAAGAACATATACTCAGAGGTTAATCCCACTTATTTCAATGGACCTGTTCTAGTAATCATGTTTAGGATTGCAGTTGTAGTTACACAAGAGTGCATGTATTCATGGAGTACCCAGAGGAATAATTTCTTCTTTACAAAGGCCAAATAATACAAGAAACTGTTGGAGTTTCTTGACAGCAGTTTGTAAATAACAAAATCCAATCAAATGAACACGAGATCTAATCAGAGTGATAGGGCACTTTTCTGACTAGCAGCCACTGGTGATGAGCCAGAACAGAAAAGCTTCTACAGCTCAGGGTGTAGCTTGGTCTTTCAGTGGGGAGGGGTTTTAACCCTCCTAACTGTTGAAATGACCAACAATGCAATTTAAAGAAGAAAAGATCTCATTGTTGGGGGAGGTAGGAGGTGGTGGGGAGCCAGGAGTGAGAAGATTTTCCATAATATCACAGGACCCTGGCTGCTATTTTCAGGTTGCTTCCATGACACTAATCAACATGGCTGAAACATGTGGAGGCAAGCAGGAGAAAGAACACAGCAGCAGTGGTGAGAGGTCTGAGGGGATCTAAGCAGCAGGAGAGTGCCACGGAGGAATGCAACCAGAGGAGGAAACGGGAAGGTGGGAAAAGGAAGTAGAAGGCAGCAGCGGAAGGAAGGAAATGGGGCAGTGGGAAGGTGAGGCCCACCGCTTGTCAGATTTCCCTCCTGCATGATTTCTTCATGGATCTCCCACTTATTTTACACTACTGTTCAAATGAAAAGTATATGCTGATAATTCATTTACATATACATGTTTTAGAATATTATAAACGTCTGCAGGGAAGTTTGGAAATGTACTAATTTTATACAGTGAGTGGCTTGGATTTTCCTTCCCATGCCTGCCTGTAAGTGTAGATAAGCACATATAAACACACAATGGGGCAGCTTGAAGCATTTTATGCTTGTTTTTTGCTGTGCTACAGATGAAAACCTTCATAATCTTTTCATACACCGTTTGGTAATTTCTCAACTCTCTGCCTCTTCCCTGTAGCTTTGTAGATCTGAACAAGCAGAAGAAATCCAAAAAAAAACTTTTTATGAACGGTAGCCAGGATTATTTTAAAAGTTGAGACACTGAAGGGAATGAAAGCCTGACTCTGCCTTTGGAATTTTATGGCATTCTATTAATCAAGCAACTTTTATATTAGCATTAATAGGAACTGCATGCATCTGTCAGATGGAATTCTACATTGGGAGAAGAAGAAAGTGAGATTATGTGGCATCTAAGCCTTGCTCAACTATGAGAGGGAAGGGCATAATACAAAACCCTTTGATCACTAGGTAATAGCAAACTAAACCCAAGACAAGCAACCACAGCTGATGGTTGCTACGCTGGCGGCCTGCAGCCTCCTAACTGAGGTCATTTTCTCCAATAGTCTAGCCTTTCTCTCTTCTTTTCCTTTCACAGAGCTCAACCAGATCTTGCAAAGCAGTAGTTAGGGTGCTGCAGCAGGATAAAACAATCTTTTCCACTCTTTTCCTTAATTACTTTCCCTCTTTCCCACACTTTTCTCATTCATTTCTATCTCCCTCCACCCAATTAGGGTGCTGCAGCAGGATAAAACAATCTTTTCCACTCTTTTCCTTATTTACTTTCCCTCTTTCCCACACTTTTCTCATTCATTTCTATCTCCCTCCACCCAATTTTTCTGTGTGTCCCCCCCCCCTCCATTTTCACTGCTTGGTCTCAAGACCTTCTAATCTCTATCCTGCTTGGCAACAGAATGTATTTAAGAGTAGTTTAGTAGCAAACTTTTGTTAATATTATGAACATAAGTGGGGAGAGTTAATATTTCCTCATGATCTAACAAAGTAGTAAAAGGATGCTTCCCACTTCCTACACCCTTTGTAGGCATGGTAATGGAACACTTAGTGGTTACACCTGTGGAACAGAAGTTACAACTTCCACTTCAAACACTGGATTGTGAATCATCATTGTGCTGGTGAAAGATCTAATAGCTCTTTGCAAAGGCTACTTAGCTATATGACAAATGTTGGAATTTTAAAAAATATCATTAACATTAGATTTATAACAAATACCATACCCAGTCTTTCTCCCCAATGGGGACCCAAAGCTGCATTGTTCTCCTGTCCTCATTTTATCCTCACAACAGCTTTGTGAGGTAGGTCTGGCTGAGAGTGTATCACCCAGCATCCTTCTATGGCAGGCTGGGGATCTGAGTATTAGAGACACAAGACAGGTTGCTTAAAAGTTCTCTTATTCTATGTTGTCTGTGGCTCAGGGTGTTCCAGTTCCCTTCATTTTTGGCACTGTAACTTCGATCATCATTCTGGAGTTAGTGGCCAGTTTTCAAACATGTAGCATTATTTTCTGAGTTATACCTGCCACAGAGACCCTTAGCTTCAGTTGCAAATAGCATGACGTGGTGGTGATTTGTCTCACTTGGACCAGAATTTTCCCATGCCTTTCAATTTTGGCCATGCAACTCCCACCATCATCCTGAAGCTGGTGGCCAATTTTGAGGCTCCTAGCTTTATTTTCTGATGAGTAGTGCCTGCCAATGTGGTGTAGTGGTTCAAGTGTCAGGCTAGGATCTTCCACTCTGCAGTGGTAATTTTCTAGGTAACCTTGGGCCATTCACATACTCTCAGCCTAACCTACTTCACAGGGTTGCTGTGGGGATAAAATGGAGGAGAGAACAATGTAAACCACTTTGGGTCCCCATTCGGGAGAAAGGTGGGATATAAATAAAACATGAAGAAACAGACCAATTCTTTTATTACTATAGAAAAATGGTAACAGCAAGCCAAGTGATTTGTTCGTTTTGATATTAAATTTGGTTTGGATCAGGGTCAATGGGGAGGCAGGTGGAATCGTTGTTGAGGGGCGCATGGTGGCTCTTGGCTGCCCTGCCACCATAGTATCTAATTAGGACATATGCATTTTTGTGTCTTCTGATGGTTCTATGAAATCTAAACTATACTACTGATGGAGAGATGCTTTGCTGCTATATTTTCATTAGCTATCTCTCTTGTGCTGCTTTCCTTCTAAAGGATTTCTATAGCCTAAGCCCTCTGAGCTAGACCTATTTCTAACCTAAACAGCATAATTACCCCACCCACACACCTTTGTTCACACACTTTTCTCTAAATAAGTGCTAATTTGTAAGGTTAGGATTCCACACCAGTAGGTCGGGTTGCTATCCCCCCAGTTGGGGCAAGGGTTCCCCTGATTTCAGGGGCTACAATCCTCCAGCAGCCAGCTGGCCAGTGGGGAAGAGTCAGCCAGTAGTGACATCATCACATTGCTGATGTCGGGGGTGACACTCTAGTTTTGGGGCAAAATCTATGGTTTTGAGGGCAGAAGATCCCAAAAAGGACCTGTGAGGCCCCTGCCGGATCGGAAGAAGAACCTGGCAACCCTACCAATAGGTCAAGGGTATAAATCAGCTTTATTCAAACTGCAGCAATCAAAGCCTTAGAATCAGGCCTGAAACTAACCCCACCTTCCTCAGGCAAGTGCCTAGTCTGACTGCTCAACAAAAAGTATCTGCCATTCAGCCACTAGTTGGCAACTAACAGAAGTATATATCTGAAGAAGTAACCAGTGACTCACGTAAGCTCATAACCTGCCACAAATGTTGTTACTCTACTGTACTCATGCTCTTTTCTACATATATTACATAATTCATCCTAGTAACCCCCATGACCCCAATTTATTTTTGCTCTCAAAAGTTATGCAGGTAGCCGTAGTGCAAAATTACTGGCAGTAAGGATATCTAATTCTCCATTTCCTCATATTTCTCATTCTTACATACACACACCCAAACGACTACTACTAATGGCCTGATCCTATGCATAACAATACATTGATACTGTAAGAGAATGACTAAACCTCTGCCCCAATATTCAGAGTCAGCCTCAGCACCTGGATGCCACCACTGCTGCAGCAGCAGCTTGCAGTTCCATAAAGGCCCCTACCTGGCTAGGGTTGCCAGCCTCCAGGTGGGGCCTGGGGATCTCCCGCTTTTACAACTGATCTTCAGCTGACAGAGATCAGCTCCCCTGGAGGAAATGGTTGCTTTGAAGGGTGGACTCTATAGCATTGTATTATGCTGAGGCCCCTCCCCTCCCCAAACCCCACCCTCTCCTGACTCCAAACTTAAAGTCTCCAGGTATTTTCCAGCCCAGACCTGGCAACCCTATACCTGGCCTTCTTCTGGTAATTAAAGAAGCAGTAAAGGAAGTGGAGCTTAGGGTGGTCAGCCTCTATGTGGTATGGTTGCCATCTCCACCATGGGGAATTCCTTGAAATTGGGGGGTGGAGACAAGGGAGAGTAGAGTTTAGGGGGGGGAGCTCAGCAGGGATGCGATACCATTAGGGCTGGCAGCTTTGGGTTGGGAAATACCTGGAGATTTAAGGGGTGAAGCCTGGCAAAGGTGGGCTTGGGGACGGGAGGGACCTCAGCAGGATACAGTGCCATAGAGTCCACCCTCCAAAGCATCCATTTTCTCCAGGGGAACTGATCATTGTTGGCTGGAGATCAATTGTAATACTGGGAGATCTCCAGGCCCCACCTGGAGGCTGGCCACCCTAGATGCCATATACTCTGCCTTCCAAAGCTGCCATTTTCTAGTGAAGCTCCTAATGGCTATCAAAGTAGTATCATAACAGATCAGAAACAGACAAGTGAGAAAAAGCAGCCAGGTTCTGTTAGCCTGACCTAGCGTGTGATGCTGTTTCAGTTGTGGTGCTTAAGTTGAACAATCACAATGCTTTTGCTCAGTCTGAATATAAATCCACAAGAAGGACTTTTCCAGCTCTCATCAAAGCATAGTAGCCCTTGACAACATTTATCACTTATGCTTCTTTTATTTAGCCTAATTCTGAAGAAGACTTTGATATTACACAGAAGCAAAAGCCTGAAGGTTGCTGACTTACTTCTGAATGTTTATTTCTAATATAATGGCCTAGAGTCAGGGCTTTTTCTGTGACAGTACTCATTGGTACTGAGAACCAGCACTTTTACTTGGGTTTTCCCAAGTCCTGATCTTCATGCGCCAGCCCACCCCACTCAGCCAGAGAAGGAGAAAGTGAACCTTCAGGAACAGCCTAGTGGGGGGTCTGTAGAAGGAAGGGGGAATTGGTGGAAATCAGCACCACCTTATTTAGGAGTATTGGCACATTTCCGCCTTTTTGGTTGCAAAAAAAGCCTTCCCTAGAATAAATCTCTATGCTGAAAATATATTCTGAAGCACATAGATTTCACCATAAATGGGATCCAGATTAGAAGAAATTATTCAGAAAAATGAGCAGTTCATGATTTGGAAGCCCCATTTCTGTGGAATGTCCAAGTCAGCATTAAGGTGTTCTTAGGTTTTGGGATCACACAAATATATCTCTATGATTGGTCAAAGTGTGAATAAAGAAAATCATAATACAAGGAAGCAGCAAAACATGTCATTGAAATACTGAATAAAAACCCTTTCATTTGTTGCTGGTAATTAATACAATTATACCCAGCTTTTTTATTATGTCTTTCTTCTGTCAGTTCAACCTATTTATAGCAAGTTTTGGTTGATTCACCATAATTTCATTCCTCCCACAGACCATTTTACATGCCCTTGCTAAAAAAATTTTTTTATAACTTCCTTTCACGTTTTCATATCTGTGCCTGAAGGCTAGAACAGGGTCTAAAAGTTTAATTACATACAGTTATGTGGTTCTGAAGAATCACAGACAATGGCAAGAGCCTGCTCCAGCAGGAAGGGCGGGGTATAAATTTGATTAAATAAATAAATGACTTGGGGAAGCTGCCTGAAATTCCTATGGATCAGGCCACTGCCTATGTTAAGATGTTTTGCTCCCTGCCACAAACCACAAGGGAAGACAGAGTATAAATGTTTTAATTAATTAATCAAAAAATTTTTTAATATTGATGGTGCGCTACAGCTTAATCCCAGGTGTTCCAGGAGCAACAGGCTGTTGGCTATGAAGTATACATGGAAAATTTGGAAGGTTCAACCTAGAGTGTAAATACAACGTGCAGTAACTACTCAGTTTTTTTAAAAAAGGTACATTAATAGGATACTTTCTTTACAGCTACCGCATTATCTTTGCTTGAATATATCATTCCTTTTCACAGACATGCACACAGAAGATTATGTGTGTGAAAGAGCAAAAACTTGAATTATTACAGAATTTGTTTTTTATCTCAGGGGTGATGTTATTTACACTCTAGCCTTGACCAAGTGTCAGGAGATCCTTCTCAACAGAATAAAAGGACCAGGTAATAAAATACAGAGTATGTATGGAAAAGGCAATTATAAATGGCATTTTATTTTAGGTACAAAAGTGATTTTTTCTCACAATCCTAAAGTGTTTTAGAACTCTTTGTTTAAATCTTATAAGGTTTCAGTTATGAAAGATTGCTGGGGAAAGGGAAGGGTTTGTATTGTATGGTTAAAGGAAAATTAAATGGAGTGTGAATAGGTGTTTTTTAAAGGAAAATAAACTGGCTAAATATTAGAAACATAAGAGCTCTGGTAGAGTTGACCCTCTCCAATTTTGTTGCAAGACTATCACTATAATTCCATGGCAAACATTAGGGTTCAAATCCCCACTCAGTCATGAAATCACTAGATGATCCTGGGCCAGTCAGTTCCCCTCACCCTAACCTACTTCATCAAGTTATTTTGAGGATAAAGTGAGAGAAGGGCCAAGTAGGTCTTTCTGAGCTCCTTGAAGGGAGTATGGAATAAAAGAATGTAATAGAGATGAAGGGTTTTCCTTATTGAGAGGATATCAGTCTCCGGCAGAAGGTCTTAAAGTGCCTATAGTCAGGAGATAGCAGTGGGTAACGTCAAGCCAAACCTAATCCCCCAAATGCCGTATGAATCTCCCATTAACAGCTCACTGCCAAGAGAAGTGCCCCGGGCACTGGTGGAAATAGCCTGGGGTGCCGAACGTACCAGTAGACAAATGCAAAGACCTGATTAGTTTCATAAAGATAGTTAAGTACCAACAAACATGAGAAAGTCATGAAGACTTCAGCTCAGTTGAATGTCCTACAAAAGGATGTTCCTGCCAAAAGATCACTGAATGATGTATAGAGATGCTAGCCTCTAGGTGGGACCTAGGGATCCCCCGGAATTATAACTCATCTCCAAACTGGAGAAAATGGATACTTTGGAGGGTAGATTCTGTGTTTATTGTACCCCACTGAGGTCCCTGTCCTCCCTAGGCTTCATCCACAAATCTCCAGGAATTTCCCAATCTGTATCTGATAACTCTACCTTCCATCTCCTGCCAGTGGTCAGGGGGGGACCTGGCAACCCTAGGATGTGGGAATGCAAGGTTTAAAGGGACAGTCTTTATTCTAGGGGGAAAGACCTAACTTGGGCATACATTTATGAAAATGGTATATAAATGCTCTGGATAACAACAGTAATAACAGTAATAACAAATCACCTCTCTGATCTTATTTAGAACAAGTTGTCTCGGACTGGTCCAAAGTCCTGTAACTCATGTCCAACCAAATCTGTTGTTCAACGATACCTCACTGATCAACCATCACTATCACCTTTGGGATCTCTCACCACATGGTTATTCCCACAAGAACTTCATCTTGTTCCCTTCTGAGACCAGAACTGGACAGTTTACAAACAATTAATCCAGTATAGGGAATCTTGACATGTATACGAGCTGTGATCACTTAATGCAAAACAGTTATCCTGCTGTACTCACAATGGGAGTGGTTAAAGACTAAAGCAACCAACAAAAGAAGAATGTTAAGAATGAAAGAAGAATGAAAAAGAAGAATTTTATTTTCTCGTTTATAAACAAATGTCATAAACTATTTTTAATTGGTGAAAAATGTGAAATTGTACTCTCCCACTGCTCTGAACCCTTTCACTGCTTCACATCATCCAGCAGTTTCCACCTTTCCTGTTCAATTTTTGTATTGCTCAGTCAACAAAAGTACCATGCACTGGACTGACATTCCAATTCCAAAAAACTGGTTGGACCTGAGAACTGCTCTAAGAGGAGGAAGGCAGAATTTAAGTGGTACACCAACACTTATTTCCCATACATGCATGGCAGCAGCACACAGATGTTATATTTGACAAACCTAAACAATTTCATTCTAACAACAGCCCTGACTTGTCTGGATGACTGCTGTAAAAAAATACCTGGAAGGAAAAATATTTCTCTTCCACTAGCAGTGTTTCTAAAATGCAAATACTGATATGCTGCTCTTGGTGGGGGGGAGTGTCTCTACATATGGAATTTCGTGATAAAAAGCTTTAATGTCCCTGTTTTCTCCTGATAAACCTTGCTGGTTTACTGACGCATGAATGTGTTGAAATTGAATTACGGTACAACAGCAATTACTTTCCATAGTACATCTATAATGGGAATCCATTCTGCAGTGAACACTAGGTAGCCAGAAGAGGCACACAAAACTCACTACCCTTAATAAAAAGAAAAAAAATCTTCTTTCACAACATTTTTCTGTATAGCACAATGTTAAAGTAACCGGGGGGGGGGGGGGGGGGGAAGAAATACTGTATGTATGCTAGAAAGTGTTTTCATTCTTGCATTATCACTGTAGATCAAGCTACCAGCTTTAAAAGCATTTTTATTAGATGAGCATAAACTGTTTCTAAAAACCACTGAATGCTTTAGAAAAAAACTTGAGTGAATGTTTTTTTTAACAACGACATTGGCTGTACTTCATTTGGCAGAAGACCTCACCAACCCTCTTCAGCCTCTCTTGTTTCTTTCTTTTATGTTGCTTTTTACAAGTAACATAATAAACCAAAATGGCCATTTCTCTTCCTGCCATGTAGGTCATTGTGGCAGATTGAATGTTCTCTTCATTTGCAAAAGAACACACTATTTAATGGACTCAACGACATGTGCCTGAACATCTTTCGATAACAACAAATGCTGGTTTCATTTTAGGTTACTGCAACGGATTTTTGGTTGTTGCAAAACTATAATTAAGGAGCTTGCTTTAGAGAGTGACAAAATGGTACATGCCACTATATAATGTTTTGGAAAATGCTGATGCAAAGAGGCTGGATTCAGGGGAAACAATGGAAGGGTACATACATATTAATTTCTTAGACAAAAAAAAACCCAGGCTTCCAGCAACCAAGTATGTCAAGTCGCAAGCAGCTCAAGGTGACCCCAAGGGCGTAGACTTTCCAATTTCCCAGGGAAAGGGGGCTGGGGCTGGGCCAGAGACATTACAGGCCATTGTCTCCAGGGGAGGCTCAGCATGTCCTGGAAAAGTTTGGGGGGGGGCTCCAGCTCCCCAGCCCCCCTGAAGTTGACACCTATGGGTAACCCTAGCAAGGGCCTTTCAAGACACTTGAGAACAGATGGTACACCAAGGTTTAGGACCATTTTATAATGGACAAGATATTGACAGGTCTATCTTACTCAGATATTGACTTACTATCTTACTCTATCCTTATTCAGCCTATAAGGCATTCTTTAGTAAATGGAATTCTGTTTTGGAAAAACTAGATAATAACCCTAAAAGGAATTTTTCTTACGAAAATCACAAATATTATGGTTTTATGTTCTCTTTAAATATTCAAAGTTTTAAGGTTTGATGTTCCATAATGTCACTGTTAAAGTTTTTCAAATTGGGTTTAACGTGTACCTTTTCTTTGGTGTTATTTATACACACAAGTGTGTGTATGTTTGCTTGTAAAGGTTAATTGTTGTTTCTTACTATAGTAATCAATGTTATTTAATCTTTGTTATTAATTGTTGTTTTATTAAAGAAAATAAATTATTTATTTATTTATTTAAAAAAGCAGAACAGAGGTGGCTATATCATGATAAATGGAACTATGTTAACATGAACTACATTCCTGGGGAAGGGTTTTAAGGGAACAGAGCTCTGCCCCTTTGGATCTGCATTGGGCAGTTCAATAAAGCCTTCATTAAGAGCACAACTGTTTGTCAATGCCCTCTTATTATCATAACGTGGTGGCTGCCTTCCTCTGCAGAGCCTTCCTTAGAGGTCTCCCATCCAAGTACCAACTCAGCTTAGCTTCTGAAATCTGACAAGATCAGGCTGTACCACCCCATTCCCTCCATCACCCAACAGGTTCCAAAATTAAACAGTGAATCAGTTTAAAACAACACTGAAGGTTCCTAAAGAGAACAAAAAGAGTGAGAGAAAAGGGAAAATCATGTTGCTCACATCACTTCTAAAGTGGACCTTAAAGATGATGGAGCCCGAGCTTTTTCAAAGAACATTGGAAGTGCCTTCCAGAGAAGGGAAAGAATGTGCCATATTGAAGAAGACTGATCTCTTTGGTAGATTTTGGCTAATCCAGAAATAACTACAATAACCTTTGGAAAGAATTAAATGGTGGGCATTTTGGAAAAATAAAGTTCTGGAGTAATCCTGAGCATTACTTGCACATCAAAGATTTTTTCCCTTCTTTTATTTGCCAAATAAATAAACCAAAAAGTCCTATAACAGCATGATGACTATAAGGATTGTTGGCATTAGAAAATAAGGTCATTGACACATCATGTTCTGTTGCTCTCCGAATTGTCTGATCTAGAAGCATATGTGCTAGACCTAACAGTTTATCATTAAATGTATTTTTAATTTATTCATGTTTACCAATTATGAGAAATCAAAAACACCTGAAGTAACCATTGCTGCTGATTAATATTTCTACCAAACAGCTAGGCTGTCTTTGAAACTGAAATAATACTGTGCTACTCTGTTACAGCAGCTGTCTCAATGAAAAATGTCATGTTAATGTAGATGATTATTTGCACATAATTAGCTGTTGGGAAATTGCTTGTATTAGTAATATCATTAGAAAAGAAACACTGTATGAATATTGTATTTTGAAGCATCTTGTACTGTGTAAATTTTTGTGCTGGTAAAGCCTTATTTGAGGCTTCATTTGACTAGCATATGAATCAGGGAAGGAAGGGGTCACAGAACATGCAGGGCAGACAGACACCATGCCTTCTTCCTTCTTACAGTCTCTGCCTGGCTTCACAGAAAAAGCAGGGGTCTGGGATCCACACATACACACAAGACTTGCTAGAGTCATTCTGCACTGACATTTTGGGCACTCTTTTGTCCCTATTGCTTCAGGGTCCCCCCCCAAGTGTTTTGCTCTCTCTAGTAGTCCCAGAAGGAGCAAAACATGTGTGAAAAGGGAGGTGGGACCCAAAGCAATAGGAACACAAATGAGTGACAAGATGTCAGTGCGGAATTGGTTCTACTTGGGATGGTGACATGAGGTAGAAATCCTTTGGTCTCAGCTGGCAGTAACACTGCAGAAAACACTGTTGAATATTTCCCTGAAGCATCAGTTCGAAGGGCTTCTATGGCTGCAAGGACTGGAACAGGACCCCCCCTTGGGACTGTATTAATCCTTGACCTTCATGGTTAACCTGTTAGCATAGGCATCAACTATGGGGGGGATCGAGCCCCCCCCCATTTTCCGGGGGGGCTCAGCCACCCCCAGCAAAGTGGAGCACCCACCGGGCCCTTCCTAGGCCCTCCCGCTTGTTTGCCTGCTGGCCAGCAGGCTGCCGCCGCCTCTTCCCCCCTCCCCCTTCCCCCCGGGCCTGGCCTGGCCACTCCTGCAGTCCTGCCTCCATGGGGCCAGCTGGGCAAATGCCCAGCATGCTGGCATCACCTGGAAGTGATGCCATCACGCTGGGCATGTTGCTGGGGCGATGCTCTAGCAATCGCCCCAAAACTCTATGGCACACAAGAGCCCCCCCCCTGGATTTTAAAAGTCAACGCCCCTGCCTGTTAGTGCTTGACCTGTTTGTCAAGGAGGAGACTGAACAGTGCTGAAATCTGTTCAAAGATTTGGAGCCACTGTGGACTCACACAGATGTTTAGGGATGCTTGTACAGAGAAGGCCTCCTCTGTATCCCATTTAGTTATCCTCCATACTGCATTAGAATGGTTTCATTAAGTTTTGACTCCTCCAGGGCTACTGAAAGATTTACTTCTCTTTCCAATATTTGAGAGATATAAATACCTTGTGGGAATGCATAAGAAGAAAAGGGAAATGGCAACATGTTCATGGCCTATTGGGGGAAAATGCAATAAGAAATATAAAAAGGAAGAAGAGTTCTGTGCTACTATAATGAAGAGCAAGGTGTGAAGACAGATAGGAGTTGTCAGAGGACAAAAAACGTAAAGAAGTTGGGTAGGAATTTCAAATGTTTTCAGCATCTACACAAAGCTGCTGGGAGAGACTTGTGCTGGGTTGTAACCAATATAAGGATGATACTCAATTCTATCTCACATTTCCAGTGGATCCCTGGGAAGGTGCAGAAATTTGAACCAGTGTCTGGAGACTGCTCTAGAATGAATCAGGATTACTAAAATGAAACTTAATCCCAAGGCAACAGAGGTGCTACTACTGGAATTTACCCAGGGTGTCTCCTGTTTCGGATGGGACTGCACTCTCTCTAAAGGAGCAAGTTCAAAGCTTGGAGGTACAGCTGGGTCAGGGCCTCTTCCTGGAAAAGCAGATGCAGTGGTGGCCAGGAACTCATTCACCAGCTTTGCTTATGAGCCAGCCACAGCCTTCCATGGAGAAAAAAGATGTTGCCATGGTGATGCATAGCACATAGATTAGACTACTGCAATTACATGGTGCTGCCCTTGAACAGTGTCCAAAAGCTACAGCTGGGGCAGAATACTGTGACAAGAATTCTGGCTGGAGTGGGTTCGAGGGGATTGTATCACTCCAGTCTTGTTCCATCTACACTGACCCAATTTGCTCCCAATTCAAGGTGCTGATATTGAACTTTAAGGTCCTATGTGGCTTAGAGCTGGCATACCTTAAGGACCACCTACTCCCATATGAATATACCCAACCAATGTAGTCATCTTCAGAGGTTCTGATTCAGGTGGCCACATCACCTGAGCCCAAATCAGTGGCCATCCAAGAAAGGGCCTTTTTGGTCCCGGCACCAAAATTATGGAATTCCATTCTCAGAAAGATTCATCTGTCCCCTTCTATTATTGTCTTTCAGCACCAGGTGAAGGATTTTCTGTTTGGTTTTACTGTCCTTCACAGATGCCTGTTATATATTTGTTTGTTTTTACAGTTGTTTTAATGTTTTTACTGTTTGTTGCCTTCAATATGTAGCCAGTTGGGCAAGGAGAAGTTCATTTTTACCCATAAATCTGCCATTAATTATATTCTACCCATTATCTGTTAAACAGATAGGTAGAATTATTGCACAAAAGAAAACAATGTTTTTTCTCTAACAGCACCATGTTGTCTAGCAGCCAAAATATTTTGAAACACCTTACACATTTGTTAGACAATTCATATTACATAAATTACTTGCTGTAATTGAAAGAAAACACACAGTGCTGCTCGCCTTCCTCCACACTCCTGCAGAACAGATTGCTGCTTGTTGATAATAGCTGGCAAGTTCTTGCTGCTTCCACTAAACTATACTGTGATACAGTCCAGTGACCCTGAAGTGCAGCAAAAAATCCTGCTGCAGTTGCTGAGCCCCATTAGTCTTTCCCTATATGTGACTGACAGTGTTGATCTGGTTCTATGTGTGGGAGGAGAACAATGATGGTTGCTACAGTACTTGAAGAAAATGGGGCCTGATTCATATGTTACCAGGATTTTGGCCAATGGAATTCTATGCCAATGGCCAATGGAATTCTATTCCATTTCAAGGATGCACAAACTTCAGGGCCAGCAGGAAGAACTAGGGACCAGGGATTATGAATTTCCCTAGCCAAAAATATACATGAATATCACTGTTTCTAGTCAATACAATGATTTTTCTAGAACAGTAACATAATGCTTAGATTCTTAGGCATTACCAGGGGTCATTTGGGGCCCGAGCGAGGCAGAGCAGTGCTCCGCCAGCCCAGGAGTGGGCACTAGGGCAACCACGGGCCAAATCAGATTCTCTGATCTGATTCGGCCTGCCACCAACTTGCTGTCAAAATTCGGTGGCGGCTTGAAAAGCAGCTGCAGGGGAGGGGGTTTGAGGGAGAGGCTCCAAACTTACAGAGTAGCTGCTGGAGCCTCTCCCCCAAATACCCACCAAGTTTCAAGACTGGACCAGGGGACTTACCCTGCAAGTTTGGAGCCTCTCCCTCAAACCCCCTCTCCTCCAGCCCCTCATATACCCTATGAGTTTTTGCCATTGACTTCAATGGCCCATAGGGTATAATGGGGTTAAAAGTGACATTTGGCCAGCTGAATGACTCCCAAATTGGCTTTCATTGCCGAAACTGACATGCGGGGGTCATTCGGCAGCCAGAACAGATGTGGCCTGATTTGGCCTGATCTGAATCGGGCCAAAAAAAATTATTTGCACACCCCTAGTGGGCACAAATGGCAGTGGTGGCAAGCCCCTCCCCCAGCTCCCAGTGGGCCTGTGGAGGAAGCGAAGCAAGAAGGGGCTTAAAGTTTGAACCACTTCTGTTTAGAGTTGTACGGCAGCGGCAGCACAATCTTTCCACTGTATTCTATGGGGCCCTTCTAGTTTCACTCCCCCCCCCCGGCCCACCTTAGCAGGCCAGCTGGGGAAGGGAAGGGGAGGCCTTTGAAGATGCCCCCCTTTTTGCTTCCCTTTCTGACACATTTCTGGTATGTCAGAGAGCATGGCATATACTAATGAGTTATGCTAATTGGTACTGAGCTCCTGCACCTCTTTTTCTATGAAATGACCCCTGGGTATTACAATATCCCCTGCCCCCCAATCCATTTTTGGTGTGTTAGGTGTTTACCATCAGGCAACTTGTTTTTCTTTGATTCTCCAAATTTCTCAGGCAGTGGCATTTCTCCCTTCCAATCAGATCCTAGCAAAAGATCAGAAGGTGAATGTTCCCAGCCAATTACTGTCAGTGAAGGAATTTCCATGGAAGATTTTGTACCAAGCTATAAGTGTGCAGACTACTCCAAGTATAACTCCAAAGTTATGTAAATAACTTCCCACTGGGGGTTCTTTAGCATCAGGGAAAAGGGTGGGAGGAGCAAGAGCCTCATCCTCCACCCTTGCTGCCCCTCATCAGCAAAATACGTGGGTGCTGCTGTGTGACGCTGATCAAAGCTATGAACCCAGAGATAATACATAAACAAATGCATCATACAGCTTAGCCCTCAGACTCCCCCATACCCAAGCCACCCACCACCACCATCACATTCTCCAGGAACTCCCTACATAGTAATAGTACTAATTAATAATTGAGGTACCTTTAACAGTGGATGCCTTTCATGAAGACATATCCAAGCAACTAGATGACTGATACATCACATGTAATTACTCATACACTCTGGTCGCGGCCACACGAGCGAGATCATCCGGACGGGAATTGACACTAATTTGTGCTGGTGCAATTTGCACCACATTTGCATGATCACACAGGTCTGTGGACCTGTGAGGGCAAACCACCGCTGCATGATCACATGCAACTGTGGGCAAGTTGTGTGTGTTTTTTCAGCTGTTTTCGAATCACTTATTTGCTTAAACAAGGGATTGATGAATTGCCTCTCCACCCTGGGGGTCGTCCGATGATGCGAATACCAGGGGGGGAGAAAAAGCCTGATCCCCGACGCCACATGTTTGCGCTGGCGTGATCACACAGGGAAAGTCCGGCTCCAGGCCGTCGCAAACCATTTGATACTGCCTTTTCACTGGTAGCTTTTTACACCGATCCCCCACCAGCTCAAAGTGGCTTGCGACAGTTTGACAACAGTTGTGGGATGCTCCCCAGATGTGCTGCTGTGATCGCGCCACTTTGAGCTGGCGGGGAATCGTCCCTCTCGCGTCGCAAATGGGTGCATATGATCGCGCCCTCTGGGTTTTTGTTTGTTTCTTTGTTTAAGTGAACTATTCTCAAAGGTTGCAGGGATGGGGCGGTGTGTAAGGCAGGAGAGGTGTTCTGCAAAGGAAGCTTTCTTTACTTTGTGAAAAGGGGGAAATGGACATGACAGGGATGGACAGCAATGCAGAGTTTTCAGCAGAAAAGTAAAAATGTTAATTGTTAGTCACTGTAAGATTATGTGGGGGGAAATGGATGCAGACAAGGATTTTTTTAGGAAAAAAAGAAAATGCTAGTGTACATTGGCATCCCTTCCCCTAAATAAGAACCAGTGGAGAGAAGTGCACTTGCACTGAAAGGCATGCCTTTGGGGCAAGGGCATAGAGTTTCCAATTTTCTGGGGGGGGGGGGGGCTGGGCCAGAGGGGGGGAGGGAGGGGAGGGGGAAAAGAGAGAGAGAGAGTAGGGTTGCCAAGTCTTACCATTTAGACTTTAGTTCCTCACGCGAGTGCTAGGATGATGCTGCCACAAGAGCCTCTCACTCCCGCCTGGCTCCCCCACACCCCTCTCCCTACCCACTCCTCCCTCCCTCTCTCTCTCTCCAGGCCTCCAGCTGCCACCTGCCACTAGGGCTCCCAAGAAGCCACCACCTCTACAAGAGCCTTTCCCCCACTGCCCGGCTCCCCTGCACCCACTCCTCCCTCTCCGGGGGCAATCTGGGCGACTGCCCAGTGTGATGACTTCACTTGAGGGGCCTGGAGGATGGGGAGGCACAGCGGTGGGCGGGCGCTCCATTTCACCTGGAGGGGCTCAGTCCCCCCTGGAAAATTTCAGGAGTGGCCCGCGCCCCCACGTAGTTGATGCCTACGCTTTGGGGGGGGGTGTCTGTAAAATCAAACCCTTTTGTCTATTCTGCTTGAAATTTAGAGGGTATTTAGATTAGAGGGAGGATCATGTTGTGGGAAAATGTGGTTTCATTATCTTCAAAAACAGGTGCCCCAGACTCTTGATTTGGATCCTCATTGAAAATAATGGTCCATCCCCCCCCCCCTCAAACACTCAGATATGAAAACCAAACTGGTTACATCCTATCCAAAATACAGCAATTATGGTAAATTTTCCTCCCAAATACCAGATCCAAAATTAGAATGATTTTTTTCTCGGCACATAGTCCTAGCAGGAACTACATATCTGGCTCCACCTATATTATCTAATTCTTTAAAATATTACTAGAACACCATGCAAGCAGCTACACTGCAATGGCCCCCATGTTATTGCTGGCAGACAGGATTCAACTGTGGAGTTTTCAGTGTTTTGCACTGCCCACAAAGTACATTAATTCCTACAGTACAATCAAAGCAGCATACAGTGATGCCAGCTAAGACAACCAGTTAGTTTGCATTAGGTCAAGTAGAAAATGGCCATCTTGGACCACTGAAACGGGCTCTATCATATAATCTGTTAACAATATTCCTAACCCTTCTGAAAGAGGAGCAGAATAAAAGACATTATAGGAGAGTGAAACTGAGGAAATCTACTCAAAGTAGGTGACTCTCAGTACATAGTCACAGCAAATTCTTCCAGCAAGTGTCTGTCCACTCAGACAGATGCTTTGGAACTATCCATGTTACACAAACTATATTTTGGCAAAGATACAGTAGGTCAGCAGTGGTTTAATGCTTTATTCCATATATTTGCTGTAGCATATAAATTGTGCATATATTCAGTGTGCATTTTGCAATATATATAACTGATAAATGCTGAAATTTATATATAAAGGTGACATGTACTATATTTAAGACTCATTTATTAGAGTGCAATGCACTGTGTGGCATGTGGCATAAGTGTACTGTAAAAGTGTTCACTGTATAGTGTTCCATTAAAGCATCATTTCCAAATGAAGCACAGGAATGCAAGAATTTGAAATGCACCGACTTCTGATATCAAAAGTCAAACATTTTTACTGTGGCTCAGACAAAACAAATATTTACGAGTTTTTTAGATCCTCTCTTTCAGAAAACTACTTTCCATACCCACCATATTCCATACCCACCTTTCTGCTTTTCTAGTTTCATACAATCAAACTCAGAGGGTTAGGGTCATAAACAGATGGTGCATTGTATTGGAACAACTGCTCAATATATATAGGTTAGCTAGTGGTTAGAGTAGTGGCCCTAGAGTGTCTATTGTATTTGTTCCCTCCCCTTAACTTGGTTAAATTAGATTAGTAAAGTAGTTAGGTGGGGTCGGGTTGGGTGGGAAATTAGTGTTTTAATACAGCATAGCTGCTTCGCTGACGGGGCTTTTCGTGTTTAAATTGTATAGCCGATTTGGGGTGTTATTTGGCAGTGCCCGCTATTGGATGGGTAGTAGGTGGGAGGGCCAGGCGGTGTTGTCAATGGTACTGCGAAGGGCCTGACAGTGGCTGAGACGAGTAGGCAAAGGCCGCTGACAGTCACATGAGCAGCCAAGGGATCCCTGTGCTCCTGGGGAGAGGGAGGTACGGCGGTGGGACCAGATGGAGGGAGGGAAGAAGACGGAGACATAGACGAGCTCGGTCCCCTTCCAATCTCTGTCTCATCCCAAAAGTAGTAGGTTGTGGGGCTAGGAAGCAGAACCCCACTCCGACATTGGTGATGTGTAACACCAGGTCCATCAATAATAAGACCAGAGTCCTTTATGACTTTTTGTCTGAACAGGACGTGGACCTGGTGTGCATGACCGAGACCTGGGTACGGAAGGGAGAGACTGTCTCTCTCCCAAACGGCACCACCTGGGTTTTCGATCCTTCACCAATCCCAGACTCAGGGGCAGGGGAGAGGGGTGGCATTGTTCATCCGGGAGGGTTACTCCTTTAGAGCGCTACTGCTGCAGAATCTTGTGGGCATAGAGTGTGTTGGCTTTGTCTGGGATGCCAGGGAAAGTTTGGTTGTCTGGCTGGTGTACCGACCACCCAACGCACCAACAGGCAGCCTGCCATCCCTGCTGGAGGCCGTATCAGGCTGGGCACTTGAACACCCGCGGCTATTAGTCTTGGGTGATTTCAATGTCCATGCTGAGGATGCGACCTCCACGCAGGCAATGGATCTGGTATCGTCCATGGCAGCGCTGGGACTTTCCCAGTTTGTTACGACACCCACGCACAGGGCTGGCCACACACTTGACTTGATTTTTGCGTCGGGGGTTATGGTGGACCGGATTATGGCTACGGCCATACCATGGTCGGACCACCAGACTCTGAAGGCCCAGGTGAACCTGCCGCCCCAACCCCATTTGGGTGGCGAGCAGTTTTTAGCTCGCCCGCGGAGCCAAATGGATCCTGTGCAATTCCAGGAAGCTCTACAGGATCCAATGCCCCCTGGTGGCTTGTTGGATGAGCAGGTCGAAGACTGGCAACACCGTCTTTTGGCGGCCATTGACGAGATTGCTCCCAAGCGTCCTCTACGCTCCTGCTCTCGACTGGCCCCTTGGTATACAGGCGAGTTGAGGGATTTGAAACGGGAGCTAGAGAGACAGTGGCATCATGCTCCCGGCGAAGCAGCAAGATCATCTTATAGGACGTTTATGAAAGACTATGAGATAGCTGTCAAGGCTGCTAAGAAAGTGTTCTATGCGGCTGAGATAGCGTCTGCGAGTTCCCGCCCAGCCCAATTATTTAGGACAATTCGGTCATTGACGACTCTGCCGGCGAGCAGACCAAATGATAGGGAATTGGAAATAGGCTGTGAGGCTTTTGGGAACTTTTTCGCAGATAAAATCTTGTTGCTCCGCCGAGACCTCCCTGCCACAATTAATACAGTAGCAGAACTTGAGGCTCCAAGCACATCCTCTGGGCATATTTTGGATTATTTCAGTCCACTCTGTCTGGAAGAGGTTGACAAATTGTTCTCTCTGGTCCATCCAACCACCTGTAGTCTCAATCCATGCCCATCATGGCTAATTAGAGCTAGCCATGAGGGGGTACAAGGGGCACCTAGGGAGATTATCAACACATCCCTTGCACAAGGGGTATTCCCTAGGGCTCTAAAGGAGGCTATGATATGTCCCCTCCTTAAAAAACCATCATTGGATCCGGCCGAATTAGGAAACTACCAACCGGTATCTAACTTGCCCAATTTGGGCAAGCTAATTGAGAAGGTGGTGGCAGATCAGTTGCAGGGCTTTTTGGATGACACCTCTGTGTTAGATCCCTTCCAGTCCAGATTCCGACCAGGTCATGGGATGGAGACGGTGCTGGTCACCCTGACGGATGACCTCCAGAGGCATCTGGATCAAGGTGGTATGGCGGTGCTGATGTTGTTGGACCTGTCGGCAGCATTCAACATGGTCGACCATCAGCTACTGTCCCACCGCCTCGCCGATATTGGGATCCAGGGGTTAGCTTTACAATGGCTCTCCTCATTTCTCCAAGATCAGGGGCAGAGGGTGGTGGTAGGGGAACAGCTCTCCCAGAGACATCCGCTGACTTGCAGTGTCCCAAAGGGAGCAGTGCTTTCCCCTACATTGTGTAACATCTATATGCACCCCCTTGCCCAGATTGCCCGGAGGTATGGGCTAGGGTGTCATCAGTATCCGGATGACACCCAGCTCTATCTGTTATTGGGCGGCCAGTTGGACTCCGGCCCAGATGATCTGGACCTGGCGCTGCAGGCCATGGCTGGTTGGCTCAGGCAGAGCCGACTGAAATTGAATCCGACAAAGACAGAGATCCTATGCTTGAGTCGGAACGGATCAGGGGTAGGGATCCCTCTCCCGACCTTCGAGGGGGTGCCGTTGATGCCAGCGTCGGAGGTTAGGAGTCTGGGAGTGCTCCTGGACCCCACGTTAACAATGGAGGCCCAGGTAGCAGCCACCGCGAGATCGGCCTTTTACCATCTTCGGCTGATCAAGCAGTTGGTTCCCTTCCTTGAACGTAATGAACTGGCTACAGTGATCCACGCTTTGGTCACCTCAAGATTGGACTACTGTAATGCTCTCTACTTGGGGCTGCCCTTGTGCCAAATCTGGAAGCTGCAGGTGCAGAATGCAGCAGCGCAGTTGTTGATGGGCCTTCCTGTGCGGGAACACATCCAACCCGCCCTAAAATTACTGCACTGGCTGCCTATAGCATACCGGATAAAGTTCAAGGTGCTGTTACTTACCTATAAAGCCCTCTATGGCCTGGGACCTAGCTACTTAAAGGACCGCCTCTCCCCATATGTTCCTCAGCGAGCACTTCGGTCTGGATCCCAAAACCATCTGGTCCTTCCAGGGCCAAAAGAGGCTCGGTTGGTGGTGACAAGAGCCAGGGCCTTTTCTGTGGCAGTCCCGCACTGCTGGAATGAGCTCCCGGATAATATCAGGGCCCTATGGGATCTTTTACAATTCCGCAGGGCCTGCAAAACGGAGCTCTTCCACCAGGTGTTTAAGTAGGGGTCGCCCAACTCTTCCATCTTGGCCCTGGCCCAACTATTCGATCCGATCGTTCGATCTTACCCGCCAGCCAACTATTTGATTCGATCATTTGATCTTTACCTGCCAGCCTACTGTGACCATCCATAAGGATTACATCTGGATACTGCTATGACATATTGAGCTGAAGATACGCCATCTGTATAGTATTAGCTGTTTTATATGTTTTAATGTTTTTAAGATATTATCTGTTCTATGTATTTGTTGTGAGCCGCCCTGAGCCGCCGCACAACGGGGAGGTTGGGATATAATTCCGCAGGGCCTGTAAAATGGAGCTCTTCCGCCAGGCTTTCAAATAGGGACCGCCCACAGTATTTACATCCGGCCCTGGCCTGATTTTTAGCCGCCAATGCCTGACCAGAAATGGAGATATGCTTGATTGCTGTTTTTGATAGCTGTACTGAAGTAACGTCATCTATGTGGTATGTGTTAGGATGTTTTTATGTTTGTTCAAATTTTTAAGTAATGTATTGTGCCATAATGGCTATTGTTAGCCGCCCTGAGCCCGCCATATGGCGAGGAGGGCGGGATACAAATTTCAATAAATAAATAAATAAATAAAATCTCAAAATAAATAAATATATATATATAAATATCCACTACCTACCCTTACAGCTTCATACTTTTTATGAAACATCTCCTCCATATTCTTTGCTAGTTTCTTCACAAGTTGAAGGCCATCGATTTCTTCTACGGTAACATCTTTCTCATATTCTTTATATTTCTGAAACAGGAACAAAAATACTAAATAAAACTGAACAGCTGCTGGTTATACATGGTAATACATAAAATTATCAGGCCTAGCAAAACAATGTTGTTATAGAGCTTAGAGACTTTTAAAACATAGACGGGTTCATGAGAGAGCGACTAAACTGCTGCGTGGGTCTCAAGGTAGGGAAAATATGTTATCTTTTTCTCTGAAATTTTAATGGGTTATTTAAACATAACCATAATAAGATAACAAGTACTACAAAAGTAAAATCATTTCTAATTGCTCTAATTCATTCATATATTAATTCTGTGTGAGATTTGTTACTCATGGCCACCATTTTCAGGGTATGAGGAATTTAGGATGAAGAGGTATAATGTGCATTGTACCTTTGCATCCTGAGTTCCCTCTTTGCAACACCCCTCCCATCTTCTGACTGGGATATAAGTAACTCAGAGATCTCCATTCCAATTGGTATCTGACAAAGGAACCTTTGATGCTCAAAAGCTTATACCCTGAAAATCTGTTGGTCTCTAAGATGCTACTGGACTTGAATATAGCACTCCCTGCATAGAAGAGTAGTGGTGGTGGTTTAGCATTCCTTTAAAAATCCTATTATCATTATTAAACCGTTTTCAGGTTTCCCTCTTACTCTCCCTCATTACTCTACGAGCTAGATCTTGGGGACAGGGTCACCGCTTCAGTTACAGGTCCAGTTAGCAATAGTGCCAATGGGTTTGTGCTTGTGGCTTTGAAGAGAATATTTCTTTCCCCATCAGCTTGGACTCCCTATCTGACATATCAAAGAGCTAAAATACTCATTTTTAAAGAGTTGTATCTCTGTTTCCCACAACCAACTCTGTTTCTCTGCAGCCACGCAGTTGCTACAGGTAGGGTTACCAGGTCTCCAGCTATGGTAAAAGCACTTCTGCAAGTGGCAGGAGGGGGGAAAAATCATTAAAATTGCCATAGTCACAGACAACATGACATCAGTTTTAGGGGAAACTCAGAAGTCATATCATGTCACTCTAGGAATCACTGGAAACTCTATAGTGAATTTCTGGTGAGTTCTAGAGCAACATGCCATCTCTTCTGGTTTACCCCATAAGTGACATCACATCACATAACATGACAGCACCCCCATTCCTTGCCATCTGTCAGTTGGTGCCAGCCATTGGCTAGCAACCCTTACTGCAGTGAATATCTGTTTTAAAAAAGGAGATCCCTTTGGCCTTGAAATGCTGCTGTGGGGTGGGGAGGAAGGACTCCTGCTCCCCAACCATTTTTCAGCACTGAAACAGCACTGGAGGTAAATTATTTTCTCATTTTTGGTGCTTCACGTGCACAGAATACTCCATGTGGAGCAGTAACAACAGGTAAACAACTCCCCCACACACACATACACACATTACTGGCTCCCCCAAATCAACTAACCATCAGGAACATCACCAGGGAGTCCCACTCCATGATCTCCACTCAACTTCTGAATCTCATAGGATTATGACATTACTGAGATGTTAAGAACACAGAATTTATATTTACTAAGGATACGTGGATGTTCTTCCAGGTTCTTCAGTAGGCTGATGTTCTCAACAGCAAATATAATGCATCAAAACATATATTAACAAGAAAAAGTTTCTGAACTGGTACCTGTAACTAGTTTTTATCCCCTAAAATCATAATTCACTTTGGCCAGCCTGCCTGCCTCTAATAGCTGCCTTAAATTGGCACTTTTTCAAGAAAAAGTGAACCGTCCCTACAACAATTTCAACTTTGTCTTCAACTAGCGAATTTACAATTTTCATTGCAAAGTCAGCCAACTTTAAGGATATTCCTCCCCTAAATTATCTATAATTTGACATAACCAAGATCAATAGCTATTTGATTTTAATAGAGGAAATGAAAGGTCATAGAAACAGACAGACTACTGCCAATACTGTCGTAAGTCAAGAATATCAATATTCCATTACTGAAGTCAAAGTAAAATGTGGAGAAAACAAATATGGATAATATTACTAGTTTGCAGTCTTTATTTTGATTTCATCCATAACCTCAGATTGGACATTTATATTGTCTGGAAATGAAACTATGTGTTCAAGGCTATGTGTTCAAGAAAACACCAATTGAAAGAGGTGGCATTACTGAATACAGTGAAATAACAGCTGGGATTAAAAGCATTTCAAGCAAATCAATTTCATTAAAAGCTGAACATTTCCTGGAGGCACCAAGTTTTGTTGAAGAAGTTCAAATCGAAAACAACTGTCTTTTAAGAACTACTGTGTTCATTATACCTATAGGTCAGGAAGTAAAAGGCAATTCCCTGAAATGTTTACTTCTGACAAAATGTATTTGATTCTGATGAGGAGTTTCCTTAACAACTGACCTTAGCATTCTGTGAAGTTTCCTAGTACACCAGGCTTCAACAAATATTTTCCAACCAATGACCTCTTTTCAGAAAGAAGAACTCAGAACACTGTAAACTAGATTTGTCAAATGAACTGATTCATTTTTTAAACATCAATAAACATTTTTAGTCGGGTACAGTATTTTCCAATATACTACCATCTTGGTGCATCATGGGTTTCTGTTGATATAAGACACCTAAAATATTTGCGTCAAAACTACTCATCAAAAGTGTGTTATCAGAAACAGGTCATTTTAATCTCCTCTTTCAGACTGGCTAGAGTAAATGGATTTGCTGGAACCCCCAAACTGCAATCTGAATTCTAGTGAGCTGAGCTGTACATGCAGAAGTGCAATTCCCCCTTTTCTGGAAGGGAACACAAAGTTACATTAGACAAGAGCCAGGCTAGGCACCTTCTGCACCACAGGCAAGCAAAACAAGCAAAAGTAGGTAGCCTCTGCCTCCCAGCAAAGCATCAGAACACTCACCTCCTTCATAAAAACTAGGGCTGTGATCATATGTACAATTAGACCCAACACGGATGCAAATGCCAGGCGAATTTAAAGGGTATGATCAGACAACAACATCTGGGAAGCGCTCCGCAGTTGTCGGCAACCCATTCTGCTCCACTGCAGAAGCTGAGTTAAAAGACACTGGGGAAAATCAGGTAGGAAATGGGTTGCGATGGGCCACAGATGGACTTTCCCCTGTGTATCGCTCCAGCGTGCTCTCATGGTGTCAGGATGGTCTGATCAGGCCATCCCGACTCCATGCCTTTGTTTCCCCCCCTTTGCAGTATGCACACCATTGCAAACTCCATAGGGAGCCCTCAGTGTGGAGGTGTGATTCATCGATCCCTCGTTTAAGTGCATGGAAAACAAACAGCACCAAAAAACCCCACAACTCATCCACAGTTGCATTTGATCACACAGTGATGGGCTGTGCCCACAGCTTCAAAGGGCTGTGTGATCGTGCAACTGCAGGTCAAAATCCTCCTGAGGAAACAGCCTTGCTCCCCCCCCCCCATTTTATCTGGTGCATGTGACGACACCCTAGGGTTGCCAATTCTGGGTTTGGAAAATTCCTGGAGATTTTGTGGACAGAGACTGGAGAGGGCAGGGTTTGGGAAAGGAAAAGAGCTCAGTAGGGATGTGATGCCATAAAGTCCACACTCCAAAGCACTCATTTTCTCCAAGGGATCTGATCTCTATACTCTGGAGATCTCTGATCTCTTCACTCTGGAGATCAGTTGTGATTCTGAGAATTCTCCAGGCCCCACCTGGAGGCTGGCAACAGTGCAAGGTGATATAAGATTAGCTGGTCACATTCGGGCTGACTATAAATTTTGAGGTCTCATTCTCTGATCTTGTGATAACCACAGTAGAAGAGGAAATAATAGTTAAATGCATTCTTGTTGCTGATCACCTATTAATAAACACTTATTTTAAGTCAATTAGGTTGAGTGTTTTCATTCCAGGGTGTGCATGCAACAAGTGGATTCCATCCAAACAAACAATACCAGTTTTCTTCAGCAAGCACTGGGCTCCTTCTGCATTTAGCTACAACTTAAAATTATTTGTTTGGTTTACATGGCCCCACATGATTTCAGTATGCAATGGGGGGAGGGGCTGTGCACCATAATGATCATTACGAATGATCCAGGGCAATGTTACCTAGAGGCAGATTGTTGGCTCCTCAAGTCATATAATCCCTGTTGAACTGAAAACTACTCTAGTATGCTCTGGCCATCCACAGTGGTGGCACCGCAGTGCAGCAAAGATTGGACCATATGTGTATAGGAAGATAGGCACCTGTCCTCAACTTGGCTGCTTAACACTGTAGTAGGTTCAGGGTTCATATGGAAGCCAGGTAGGGCTTGTTTGCTTGAATCTTTTTACCTTTGGAGTTCATCATAACCTCAGATTTGATTAAACAGCTCTTAGACTGTCCTGTCTGAGCATTTACATTTTAAGAGATATGAAGTTATACTTAATATTTTCTCTATTTATTATTTGTGTTTTAATTACATGTATATACATTCGGCCCCATCATGCCTTTGCAAATAGGAGGGGAAGACATGGAAGCAGTGACAGACTTCACCTTCTTGGGATCCAAGATCACTGCAGATAGTGACTGTAGACATGAAATTAAAAGATGCCTGCTGCTTGGGAGGAAAGCTATGGCAAACTTAGACAGTATAACAAAAAGTAGAGCCATCACCCTGCCAACAAAAGTCTGTATGGTCAAAACAATGGTATTCCCAGTAGTGATTTATGGCTGCGAGAGCTGAACTATAAGGAAGGCCAAGGGCCGAAGAATAGATTCTTTTGAATTATGGCACTGGAGAAGACTTTTGAGAGTCCCTTGGACTGCAAGGAGATCAAATCAGTCAGTCCTAAAAGAAATCAACCCTGACTGCTCCCTGGAAGGCCAGATACTGAAGCTGAAGCTCAAATACTTTGACCACCAAATGAGAAGGGAGCACTCACTGGAGAAGACCCTGACGCTGGGAAGGTCAAAGAAGAAGGAGACGCTGGGAAGGTCAAAGAAGAAGGAGATGGCAAAGGATGAGATGGTTAGACAGTGTCATCAATGCAACAAACATGAAATTAAGCAAACTCCGGAACATGACAGAAGACAGGAGGGCCTGGTGTAATGTGGTCCATGGGGTTGCGAAGAGTCGGACTTGACTGTGTGACTGAACAACAACAAATATGCACCCAGAGACTCTATGGAATTAAGTACATACACACACAAAATATCACTTATGGCATACTTATATTTATACTACTAAAGGGACAAAAAGAAAGACTCTGATGTAGTAGTAAATAATGGTTTAGAAGTAGCACAGAAAGTAATGAAAACCACAGGCCACCATTTATATCAGAATCTGTCAGATTTTCTGCTAACCGAATATTCAGAAGTCTATAAAACCAAGTAGCTACAATCTAAGAAACCTCTGATATCTTGCATTACAACAACAACGAAATCAAAACACCAGTTCCTTTTGTTAGTAGAATCAGCATTTGGCAAAACACCCAGCCACAACCCAAGAACATTTATCATTTCAGAAAGAAGACACTGAGGAAAAAAATACCACATTAATTCTACAGCATCTAGTTTGCCAGATCATTTCACACAAGCACAAGGAAAAGACAAACACTATTTCACTGTCAACACTTTTAATGTTGCTCATGTTCATGGTCAATTTTTTTTAGTTGCATGTTCACTGAGGGTCTGGTAATAACGTGCCCAAAGAAATTCACAGGAATCTGAAGTGGAATGATGTTGCAATTAAAAAATAAGTTATTACAAGTTAGGTGATTAACAGTGCTGTCTAATTCAAAGTAGCTACCTTATCTATTTTATATTTATTATTGGGGAGAAGAAAACAATAACTGTTTACACAAATTCAAAAGCAATGAGCAGCTATGGAGGGTAAGTTATCAAAGAAATATTCTCTTTTAAGTTGGTATAGGGCAACAACATATGCTGGTAACCTCCTGTCCTTTGGGAGCTCACATTTCAGAAGAACTACTGTAAATAACAGATTTCAACTAAGGTTGCCAACCTCCAAGTGGCACCTGGAGATCTCTTGCTATTACACGTGATCTCCAGATGAGCATGATCCATCCCTCTGGGAAAAAATGGAGGCTTTGGAGGGTGCACTCTATGTCATTGTACCCTGCTGAGGTCCCTCCCCTCCCCAAACCCTGCCCACCTAGACTCCACCCCCAAAATCTCTAGGTATTTCCTAGGCCAGATCTACCAATCCTACAACTACCACTCTAGCAGCGATAAGCACATGGAAAGCTCCCCCATTCCTCCTGTGATTATGGCTCCACTGACAGCAAACAGGACAAGGACCCAGCCAGATGGTGAGATGAATTTAGTGTTTGCCCCAATAATAGTGACCATTGCTGAGAAAGGAGGTAGCATATCCCAGCTTCTGCAGGCAAGAGCCTTAAAGGTAATACACTTGTTACAAACACACATCTTCAATTGTGTTTTGAGAGGATTATTAGGCATGTTCGCAGTTATTTGCATGCTTAGCCTTGGGTTAAACTGCACCAGTCTATTTCAGTCTATTTAGCTTTGGTTGTGTCCAAGCATGCTTAAAGGATTCTCACCTACTCTGTAATTTTAAAATATAAATAGCATAATCTATTATTTTTACTCTTCATTCTATGCCTTATTATTATATTGTCAGTGATGCTCCTTCTTCTCTCTTTCTTTCCAGTTGTTCCAAAATAGGAAGGGTGGACCTAGATTAATATCCTTCTGCCTTAAAGTCATATTGTATTTTTAAAGGCCTGGGTCTTTCTGACTTCAGTACACTAGGGCTGACAAAAGCTCAACTAGTTGTAAAGTTCACAAGAAGCAGGAAGTTAAAAGTTACGGTAAATTAGGGTTGCCAGGCTCCAGGTGGGGCCTGGAGATTTCCTGCTTTTACAACTGATCTCCAGCTGACAGAGATCACCTCCCCTGGAGAAAATGGCTCCTTTGAAGGGTGGACTCTATGGCATTGTACCATGCTGAGGCCCTTCCCCTCCCCAAATCCTGCCCTCTACTGGATCCACCCCCAAAGTCTCCAGGTATTTTCCAACCCAGACCTGGCAAACCTACAGTAAATAAATTCTCTTTAAGTAACTACTTCAACTAGAAATATTGTCTAATAAAGAGAAAAGAAACTATTGCATCAAAATAAACTGTTTTGTCTAGTGTTTTGAGGGAAAACTGAAACATCAGAAAGTTACTTTTTCCAGGATTATCTGGGGCCACCAAAAGCATTGTTCTTCGGCCTTTTAAATATGCTTGAAATTTAATGTTAATTAAATATAATTAAAGTTAACAGAAGAGTCTTTTTGCTGAAGGTAAAGATGATTTAGTTAACTCAGGACACATGAAGGCTTTGTCTAGGCCATCAAGAAAATGCATTTATTTGCTAATTCTTGTTCTTCAAATTGATTAGGAGCTCATCAGTGTAATTGGGAATGTAGCATAACGTTTCATTTAAAAACAGCACTAACAGGTTTCAAAAACACATAACAATTATTCTTTGCTATTCTTTTACCATGAATCACTTGAAATAAAGCTTAAATTTGTACCACCAAGACATATCACTTTCTAGTGTTGGTAAATCACTCTGACATTAGAGAACTGCTAAAAAGAACATGATGCAACTTTAAGGAGGCACTGTCAGACCCTAAAATAATGTAATGAGGTATAATTAATACAGACAGGTCAAGCGTCTAACTGGGGGTAACAAGTTCATCTGACCGGCAATTCATATGCAAACAGTGTCAAATGGTAAGAGAGCTTCTGCAGCTGGAACTGACTGTCTCAACACCATTTAATCTGCTATTTAATATTGTCTGTGACCCACTGTTGGCATAGAAGAGTTGACAACAAATACAATAACAAATATGTCCGAAGAAGTGTGCTTTGCACACAAAAGCTTACACTTTGAATAAAACTGTGTTGGTCTTCAAGGTGTCACTGGATTCAAATTTTGTTCTGCTGCTTCAGACCAACACAGCTACCCCACCTGAATTTTTAATTCTATATTTGGGATATCCCCATAATCAAATGTAATCAATAAATGAATCTGCTAGGCTATACACAGTAAGCTTTGAACTAATATAATTTGCAGTGGTTCAGGTCATTTGTTTGGATCCAGAGCCAAAAGCTTTGCCAATAAGCTTGGAACTTTGCCCTAATGAATTCCTCAGTCTTTAAACCAAGCAGTCATCAGACCACAGATGTGCAAGAATCACTTGGGTTACTAATTCAGGTGGGGTAGCCGTGTTGGTCTGAAGCAGCAGAACAAAGTTTGAGTCCAGTGGCACCTTTAAGACCAACAAAGTTTTATTCAAAGTGTAAGCTTAGTGTGCTCTGCACATGAAAGCTTACACTTTGAATAAAATTTGATTGGTCTTAAAGGTGTCACTGGACTCAAATGTTGTTCTCTTGGATTACCAGGGGTCCTTTCATAGAAAAAGAGGTGCAGGAGCTCATTAGCATAACTCATTAGCATAATTCATCAGCATATGCCACGTCCCCTGACATCACCAGAAGTGTGTCAGAAAGGGAATGTCAGTTTCAGCCCCATTATATCCTATGGGCCATTGAAATCAATGGCAAAAACTCATAGGGTATATGAGGGGCTGGAGGAAAGGGGGTTTGAGGGAGAGGCTCCAAACTTGCAGGGTAGCTGCTGGGGCCTCTCCTCGAAATACCCACTAAGTTTCAAGAAGATTGGACCACGGGGTCCAATTCTATGGGCCCCCAAACAGATTGTCCCATCCCCTCCATTGTTCTCTATGGTGGGAAAAAATGTTAACTTTTTTCCTACCATAGAGAACAATGGAGGGAATGGGGGCAACCTATTTGGAGCCTCTCCCTCAAACCCCCTCCCCTCCAGTGGCTTTTAAAGTTGCCACCAAATTTCGGCAGCAATTCGGCGGCGAGCTGAATCAGATTAGAGAATCTGATTCAGCCCGTGGCTGCCCTACTAGCCAATCCTGAGCTGGCGGAGTTTTGCTCCACCTCGCTCTGGCCCCAACGGACCCCTGTGGATTACTAATGTGATTCTGAAATTCTTTTATTGTGTGTGTTAGCATTAAAGATGTCATCCCTATTTATATCCCACTTTAAAAAGCATCAAGGCAGTTTATATTTTTTTTAAACCCTAACATAAACATTTAATGTAAATATAAAAAACAAAAAATAACTTTTTGATTTGCTGTTCCCTTGGGTAACCAACCTTCAGGTGGTGCCTGGAGTTCTCCTGGAATTACAACTGAAGACCATACTACAATGATCAGTTCCACTGGAAGAACTGGCAGCTTTGGGGAGGTAGACTGTATAGTATATCATAGGGGTTTAGGCAAAACTGAAGACTTAGAGTGGTTATGCAGGGCATCACACCCCCACAGATCTCCTTCCCCTCTCCAACTGCACCTCCCTCCCCTCCTCCACTGTCCCACAAACTACCCCCAAATCTTGAGGGATTCCCCAGTCTGGAGCTGGCAACACTACTGATGTCCTGGATTTGTAAACTTTCTGGTAGATCATTATTTGCTTTAATTGTTTTTTATTATTTGCTGATATCTTTGTAAACTACCTGAAAAATGTTTAAAGTGGAACAGTGAGGTGTAAATTGTGATGAGCACTCGTCTTTTGCTTGTTCTTTCATCTCAATTGAATGCTCCAGGATATAGTAACAGTGATTAAAATTTACTTTATAAATAACTGACCTATCTAATGATGCTAGAGCACTTTTGGATATGTGACATCCGAAACATTTTTACTTTCCAACCATTTTCTGGGCTATGTCTTCTGAGAGTAACCTGCGAAATGTCCTTTTGTAATTTATACGGGGGCCATGTGCCCTACCTTGCTATGCAAACCTCTGGTGCACGCATGGAGCCCTGAGCAAGCAGGTGTTGCTGCAATCCCAGAAATGCTCCTGGAATGCAATTTCAGAGTAAGAGGCTGAGAATGACAGCAGAATGAAACTATAGCCTCTTTAATTAGATGCACCAATGCTGTATTTTGTACTGGAGGTATTTTATATGATAATTTTCAATGACACACATAACCTAGGCTAATTGCAGTTTTAGCGTGTTTCCCTATCTCTTGCTACACTTGCAAGAGTTCTCTTGGCACTCTCGTGCCAATTTGTTTTTACTATTCCACAGAAAAGCTACTTCCCTTAAACTTCCCCTGTATTGTTTTTCCACAGGTTACTTAAGGAAGGCATTTCAAAGTCTTTTGAGAATACAGAACACACACATACCCCAGACCCCACAACAGTAAGTCAGTGGGATTTCACACTTTACAGGACAATTGTCTTTGCTGTGGCTATCCACACCAGTGACAGTACTGCACTTTACTAGTGGACAGTCTTAACCAACAGGAAACCAGGGCAGCTGCCCAAGGCTCTGCATCGAGGGGGACCACCTATGCCTCACCTGACAGTAGGTGAGAATGAAAGAGAGCAGGCTTCCACTGCCACTGCTCATGCCTGCCTCATATGAGGTTCCAGCAGCCATCTCAGCAGGGGCCACTCATACCCTCTCCATCTGTGGCTTGGGCAGCCAGCACAGTTGAGTACCGGATTAGGTTCAAGGCTAGGATTTTAACCTTTAAGGCCCAACATATTTGTGGGACCTTTTTTCCCACTATGTCCTCTGAAGAGCTTTACACTCAGCAGGAAATCACTTACTGCTGATCCCTGGCCCTAGAGACATCCGCTTAGCCTTGACCAGAGCCTAAGCTTTTTTGGCTCTGGCTTCACCCAAGTGGAACAAGCTCCCAATTGAGATCAGGGCCCTGCAGAACTTGCTACAATTCCACAAAGCCTGTAAAATGGAGCTGTTCTGCCAGGCCTTTGGTTGAGCTTGTGGATGCCTCACTATATATGGCCTCACCGCTCTAACCAGCCCCCTCCTCAATCAGTCTAGGCTGTTAATTATACCAATGTATCACAGATTGGGGGTGGGGCCCAACTATCATTTCGATGGCCCTCTCTCAGTCATGCACAGCATATCCCCAAGGTTTATGTATTACCATCTCACCATCATGTAGTTTAGTTGGTTTTTAGGTTTTAACAGAAATTTATATGGAACAGTTTTATATGTTTTTATTGGTACCTGGTAACCTGCCTTGAGCCCAACTTTGGGGGAGGGTGGGATAAAACCCCCATAAATAAATAAAATATATTTAAATGAAAGTAAGGATATTTTAGTAATATTTAGTAATATATTACAATAATATGTAATAATACACCTCTCTTATGCTGGAATGTAAATCAAATAATTTTCTAAAGGCACACAAACTATAAGATATCCGGCTTCTAATTTTCTCAGTCTTGGAATTTTGGAAAAAAGTGATGAAGCAAAAACTAGTATAGTAGGTTCAAAGAATGGGGATGGGGACAACATTGCTTATGACAATGATCCCCAACATGGCTCTCACCAACAGGATTTTTGGTACCTATGCACTTCTTTGACAAAGCATCTCTACCCCAAAGCAAAGAACCAGCCCTGGTTTTCCTTTACTATATTGGCAACATAACCTTTGTGTCTGCAGGAGAAGCACCCATTTAGAAACAGCTGTCTCAATCACAGGAGAATACTTGGCTTGCCAACTCAATATTTGGTGGTTGGTCCCAGCAGACCATGGTAGCATCTTTCATTGTAGTCAACCATGGCAGCCACTTGTGGTGGCACCTACTCCTTGTTCTTGCAATTCCAAAATTGCTCCCAGCCTCAAGAAGATAGGGGACCTGTGGTCTGTGACTATGGTTGCCAGCTTTGGCTTGGAAAAAATCTGGAGATACAGGGGTGGTGCCGGGGAGGATGGAGTCTGGGGATGGGAGGGCTCAGTGGGGATGTAATGTCAAAGAGTCTGCCCTCCAAAGCTGCCATTTCCTCCAGGGAAACTGATCTCTGTAGTGTGGAGATCAGCTGTAATACCAGGAGAACTCTAGGTTTACTGAAGGTTGGCAACCCCATTGGTGACATACAATTTGCTTGTAACCCAAAGTCACTATCCAAAGGAATATGCATATTCCAAGTAGTTAACAAAATTGTTTGCTGTTTTCATTTTGTAAAATAAAAAGTAAAACTTTTCATTTAAACTCCCTCAGGTTTCAAAAGCAATTTGACAATTTCCTGAAGACAAAAGGCCATTACAATACGCCCATGTCCTCCAGTTTCTATTTTTGAAGCTCCCTTGCCTCAACCACTGAACCGGGGCTTTTGTGACAAAACTGTAGGTTTTTCCACATCTGTGGAATGTGGGCTTGTGTGCCCACATTCCATGCAGAAAAAAGGGAAGATGCAGTATGGGCACACAAGTGACAAAAAAACACATACAGAAAAACCCAGAGTTAAGTTTGAGGGGAGCCAAAGACATTTTCCGCAGGAACAGCTCTTCCTGCTCCTGCATTTGTATACCTCCGCTGCTTTCACTCATTTCTGCAGAGGTTCTTGTAGTCCCAAGAGCCAAAACTCAGTTTGCCCCCTCTCGTGGTGCAGCAAGGGAATTCCCAGAAACAAGGAAGTCTGATGCTGCACTGCAAGAGAGGACAAACTACATTTTTGCACCTCGGACTGCAAAAACATCTGCGGAAATGAGCAAAAGAGGCAGACAAATACATGCAGTAGCAGGGAGAGCTGTTCCTGTGGAAAACGTCATATGGTAGTTTGGGTTCAGCTCGTGTTCAATGGGGAAGCTTCTGAAAAGGAAGCAGAATAAAGGAATGTGTGAGCAAAACATACACCAGCCTTTTTTAGTAGTTCAGCATAAAAGCTCTGAATCACTTCTCTGGCATTGGCAGGAAGTTTATAGAATTTTAAGGATAGCTGATAGAATTAATTTTTTTAAGCATTTTTTACAAACCTTGCATAAACAAAATTGACAGCGTTTGTCAATTTCCCTCCTCCTCCCCTTAGAATTTAGATTGTGTAGTTTGTCTCTCTGCATGTTTTTATTTTGATGAGACAAGTCTTTCTGCTAGCAGCTGTGAAAATGCTGCACTGATAAAGCTGACATCTTCAAATCACAATGGAGAGTACAACTGACTGAATGAAAACCAACTTTTATTTGTTGTTTAAAATGTTTTATCAGCCCAACTTTCTCCTGATCAAGTCAAGACCCAAGGCTGTTCACAACAAAAGTAAAATACAACAGAACATTAAAACAACATTACAAAGACCCTGTGATGTATTTTCAGTGGTCCAGACTCACATCACTCTTCATATCTGGTAGGTTAGTTCTGTTTCACAGCCTTGTGAGAAAGCCCAACTTTTTTAGCCATCTGGGTCCAGACTATCTGAAGAAAGTCTAATACATATGTGCACCCATCTCTTTAACTATCCTAACCCTTCTTTGAATGTTCCCACCTTAAAGAGAGCTAGTTTGGTTAGAGGTTAAAAGCAGTTAACAGTGGGAGACTCTGATCTGGAGAGAACTGGGTTTGATTCCCCACTCCTCAACATGCAGCTGCTGGGTGACCTTGGGTCAGTCACAAGTTCTCTTCGACCACTTCTCTCAAGAGCAGTCCTCAAAAGAGCTCTCTCAGCCCCACCTATCTCACAGGGTGTGTGTTGTGGGGAAAGGAAGAGAAGGAGATTGTAAACCACTCAGAGACTCCAAGTGAAGGGTGCGGTATAAATCCACTCTCTTCTTCTTCTAAAGTGAGGCCACTGATGACTAGTGCTAGAGCCTTCTCAGTAGTGGTGCCAAGTAAAGGAAATCTCCCTCTTGAAGTTCAGCCAAGTCCTTTTTTGCTGGTGTTCAAGAACCAGGTGAAAACTGCACTATATGGCAACTGACCGACTTTTCTATTTGACTGACATTTCCCAACTCTGATTATGCTGTGCTATATTCTAGATTGGTCAGTTTCCTTATGCTATTTGGTACGATTTAAATCCATGTCATATAGGCTGCAGTCACATGTGCCATTTGGTGCAGAAGGGAAGTAAGCCTATTTCCCCTGGTGGAAATTGACAGGGCATTGCAAGACACACATCCTTTGTAGTTGTGGGCTCAGCCCAATCAGACAGCATGTTTGGGCGACTGGGGGGGGGGTTGCCTTTTCTTTCCCATGTACATAAATGAGGAATCGCACCTCCACACTGAGGGTTCCCCATGGAGTATGTGATTATGCACATACTGCTAAGTGAGGGGGGGAAATGGCATGGAGTCGGGATGGAATGATCATCCTAACAGCATGAGAGCATGCTTGAATGATCAAACAGGGAAAATCCATCTGTAGCCCATCAACAAGCATTAGAACTGGACTTCCCCTAGTGTCTTTTAACTCCACTTCCATGGTGGAGCAGCATAGGGTGCCGACAACTGTGGAACCTTTCCCAGATATTGCAGTTTGATCGTGTCTGTTAGATCCATCAGGCATTCGCAGCTGAGTTGGATCTACAGGCACATCTGACCATAGTCATAATCTGAATTCCATCAGCCATTATTTTAATTTTCTTTATATATATAATTAATATTATACTTTTTGTGCTGTTTGTTGTTACTGTATGGGTAAGCTGTTGTGACTATTAAGCCAAAACAAGGTATAAATATGACAAACAATAATCTGTAATAAAAACACAGACTAAAGACAAGTTGTTGTTTTGAAATAAATGGCTTGAAAGTCATGGTCCCTCCAAATTTATGGCTATTAAATGGGGAGTCAGTTGAGAGTTAGCTAACCTTATCCCTTGTTTGATCTAATGACTTGATTTGAAGGCTCTGCAGGTCACTTTCTCCTATTCCTGTTGTACTTTCCCACATATATCAGTACTTCAGTTTCTTGGAAAGTAACCCATGCACACTTTCCTTGCAATAATGTCTCTGAGACAGGAAAACAATTTGTTTTTTTTTGGGGGGGGGGGTAGCTCAGACTCTATAAATCCAGTTCTCACCAAACTTGGAGGGCAGGTAAAGGAGAGTCAGCCAGAGATCCACAGACAGTCTGGTGTCTTTAGCATGCCAGGAGTTATTCTACTGAATCACGAATTTCACAAACCAAAAAGGTTATGAGGCAGCTGGAAGTTCATGATGGTCTGCATTTTATGAATGGGGCATGCCACGAACCATGAACCAAACCACATTTTTCTAGTTTGTCACATGGCTGACCCCCCACACTGTAGCTGGATTCAGAGCTTCAGAGAAGCTCAGCTACCTTGATAGCCTTGTTCCCGAAAAGCAGCCAGGACCTCAGTCGCCTGAGCGGGGAGGGGGGTTATGTCACCACACCCTGCTTCCATGCTCCTGGGCCGCTTGCCATCTCTCTCTGGCTGTGGCTTTACAGACCGCAGGCAATCCTCCTCATCCCCTCCACGCTGTCCTTTTATCCCCATCCCTGCTCCCCCTGGCTTTCCTGAGCCCCCACTTCTCCTGCTGCCCCATCCCTGTACTTAGTTGGAGATACCAAGCCTTAGTTGGGGCTTGGACCTGGGCATCTTTTCTGGGGTGGGGTGTGGCACTAGCGAGTTGCTGCGCCCAGGATGCCAGGCTCAAAGGTGCGGCTGTCTCTGCCCTCGGTGGCAGCTCCTCTCCTGCCTCACAGCTGATGGCTCTTGGGTGGTGCTGGCTGTGTTGCCGTCATGCCAGGGCTGGACCCTTTCACTGCCCCCCCTCTGACTTTCCCAGCCTCCAGGTGGGTGTGGGACCACAATCAAGGGCATTTTGGGGCAGCTGTGGGGTGGCTGACGGGGAGGAGAGGGGAGGGGAGGGCTGCAGGAGGCCCGTTATCAGGACACAGTTCATGCCCATCCCTAGTCATGATGCAGAGGCAGGCAATGGCAAGCTACCTCAGATAAGTCTCTTGCCTTGCAAACCCTACCGGGCTTGCTATGAGTCAGCTGCGTCTTTACTAGGGTTGCCAGCTCTGGGTTGGGAAATACCTGGAGATTTTGGGGGTGGAGCCTGGAGACAGTGGGGTTTGTGGAGGGGAGGGACCTTATCAGATAGAGTACCATAGACTCCACCCACCAAAGAAGCCATTTTCTCCAGGGGAACTGATCTTGTTTGTCTGCAAATCAGTTGTAATAATGGGAGATCTCCAGGTGCCACCCGGAGGTTGGCAACTCTAGTCTTGATGGCACTTTCCAACACTAATATTTGGTACATACTTTCTTGTACCTTGCCTCTAGAATCCAAGCTTCTTGGATGTCTGCACAAAGGCATCCCGTTTTATTAATGCAGGATATAGCTTTTTCCTTGCTCCTATTCACTCTCTGATCGCTAATCTTAGGTGGAATCAATATCACTCCATATAAGAAAATGTTACTTAGCTCACTGATTCCACTGGGTCAGCAGAAGGCCCATTTGCTAAAACCGTGCTCCAGAACAGGTAGTAATGTGGATATGGTTCCTAATTAGGACTGACAATAACTATGCTGATATTGGTGACGTTCTCATAAAGAAGCTAAAGAGCTGTAATCACTGAGATTGTCAGCATCTCCCTACATTAAAATCAATTAAAGAAGAAGAAGTGAGGAAAAGAAAAGTCAGTAGCTCCTATGAGACTCTAAAGAGGATTTCCAATGCCCAGAAATGAACATAAAGCACATCTAATATTGTCTTCCTATATAAAACTGTCCACTCAGCACTGCATCTCAAACAGAAGCAAGTGTGTGATGATTGATTGGCAAAGTATAAGAAACAGAACAAATGTAGTGAAACTCAGAAGACCACAGATATGATAACAGGAGATCCATCCATCAATGGATCCATCAGTGAATCTTCTTTTAGCCATGGCAGAGGAAAGAACTAACTCAGTTTAGAGCTGGAGCATGGAGGAGTTAAATCTAAACTTATCTCCCACGTACTGCTTTCCTGTAGTAAATCCCCACTACTTGAGCTTGTACCCCAGGAGGAAAATATATAAATATATAGTAGGGTTTGGGTTTTTTTTGCCACCCTCTCCCTTTAACCCATAGGTAGTATAGGTACAATTTCAGTTCAGGAATTATACTCAGGCCCAGAGTCACATTATGAATCCGCCTTTATTTATATCCCACTTTTCTCCCCACAATTGAGACTCAAAGCAGCTTAAAACATTCTTCTCCCCTCCTGTGAGGTAGTCCAGGCTAAGAGTTTGTGCCAGGCCCAAGGTCACTCAAGCCAGCCTCCATGACAGAAGTAAGGATTTGAACCTGGGTTGCCCAGGATCCTAGTCCACAATTAAAAATCTTTAAAAATGCAATGGCATCTTACAGAAGAATGTTTTTATAAAGACATCCCAGTACCTCAATGAATCCAGCTCTGCATCCTCTTTACGCTTACACTCCCCAGTCCAGAGAAGGTGGTCCACATGCAAAAGATACTTCTACACATATATCTTCTCTGGATCAAAACACACATTTCCACCATTTTGAGTATGTTTTTAAAATCAGAGCACTTACCATGTTACAATTGATTATTTTATTTGCAAAATTTATATCCCGCCTTTCTGCCCTCACCAAGGTGGCTAACAATTTAAAACATACATGATAAAATCACATTCGCCCTGAGAGCTCAGGCAAGCCCAATCTCATCAGATCACAGAATCTAAGCAGGGCCAACCCTGGCAAGTAATTGGAAGGGAAGCCTCCAAGGAATACCAGGGCTCGAGACAGGGGCAGGCTATCAAGCCACCTCTCTGAAAAATGTCCAAGCCCCCAGTAGGGGTCACCAGAAGTCACCATGACTTCCAGGCATGCAAGCACATACACATACCCCTGCATGCACACACACACACAAAATATCCATAAAAATATATAAAATCACATTTCGAAACCATTAAATTCAAACACCACCACCACCCCCCAAAAATGTGCAGCGTTAAAAAAAGCTTGGTGTTTCTGTACATCTGAATGTATCTCATTAGTAGGTATAACACACTCTTCTAGGTGTACTCCAATGCCTTAAAAAAGCATCCCCTGTCCACACAAAAAGCATCCCCTGTCCACACAAGGATTGACAACAAGTTCCACATTTGTCTTAACTCATCTCCAGGAGCTAATAGAGTTTTGTGATTGTATCAAGACTAGGAAACTGAAACAATTCTTCATTAACTTACACAGCTGGAGTGAAACACTCCAGCTATTTCTTATGCATGTCAAATAGTGTCAGCCTGCTCCATCTAAAAGCTCTTAACATCAGTGCGAGACTATCAATCAACTGCAATATTGCAGCATGGTGGAAAGACAAGGGGTAAGCAACAGGCTAATTTTTAATAATCCATTATGCATTAATGCCTTTCACGTTGCTATCTCATCATAAAGTATCTTCCTGTTATTCCCACCTTATGGATCTCAGTGGCTCTGCCTTGTTCAAAATGGTTCTCCGATGACAACAGGCATTCAATGGCTGATTGATCATATTTATTTATTTATTTAGATTTATATCCCGCCTGACCAACACAAGCAGCTCTAGGCTTATGATCTTTTTCACAAATAACATCACCAACAATAACATACATACAGAGTGTCATCAGTGCACATGATGTTTTACAGAACTGCCATGGGGGGGGGGGGACAGCTCCTTGTTCCCAAGGCAATTACAAACTAGACTGAAAAAGAGAGCGGTGATAATGTATGAGACCAGATGCAGTCCTTGGCTTAGGGGTAAGGATTGAAGAATTAAAACAAGGGGTTCACAAACAATGTGATTTTTTAGAAGGGATCTGAAGAAGGATGGCTCCAAGAGGTAGTAAGCACTCTCCAAAAATATATCCCACTATCATTCTCCTACTTTCAGTCACATGGACACATGAAGCTACCTTACACTGAATCAGATCATTGGTCCATCAAAGTCAGTATTGTCTATTAAGACTGGCAGTGGCTCTCCAGGGTCTCTGGTACAGGTCTTTCATGTCACCTACTCAGGGCTCCGTTGGGGCCGGGGCGCGTCGGAGCACCGCTCCGGGAGAGAGGAGGGCAGGCACGGGGACTTCACAAAGCCCCGCCCCCCGCTCACTCCTCCCGGTAGCGGCAGGCCGCCGCCGGCCCAGGAAAAAGCCCCTCCCCTCCCCCCTTCACTCTTCCCGGGCCACGGCAGGCCGCCACCGGCCCGGGAAGAACCCCCTTCCCTCGCCGCCCTCCCCCCCCACTCACACTCCCGGGGCCGCGGCAAGCACCGCCGGCCCCAGGACCAGCCTCCTCCTGCCCTCCCCCCCCCGCCCTCAAAGTCCTGGGGCCGCAGCAAGCACCGCAGGCCCCAGGAGCGGCCACCTCCTGCCCTCCCCGCCCTCCCCCCGCCCTCAAATTCCCGGGGCCACAGCAAGTGCCGCGGCCCCGGGAGAAGCCTCCTCCTCTCCCCCCCCCGCTCACTGCTCCCGGGGCCGCGGCAAGCACTGCTGCCCCAGGAGAAGCCTCCTCCTTCCCTCCCTCCCCCACTCACTGCTCCAGGGCTCCAGGGAGGCGCAAGGGAGGGAGAAGCCGGGCCCCAGAGGCGTGAAGCCCCTGGGGTCCAAGAAAGAGGGGGGAGGAAGGGAAACGCTGGCCCCAGTGGGGGGGAGAAGCGTCCCCCCTTCCTTCCTTCCTTCTCTCTCTCTCTCTCTCCCCACCTACCTACCTACCTTCCTGTTCCTTCCTTTCCCCCTTCCTTCCTTCCTTCCTTCTCTCTCTCCCCCCACCTACCTACCTTCCTGTTCCTTCCTTCCTCTCTCCCTTCCTTTCTTCTCTCTCTCTCCCCCACCTACCTACCTTCCTGTTCCTTCCTTTCCCCCTTCCTTCCTTCCTGTTCCTTCCTTTCCTCCTTCCTTCCTTCCTTCCTTTCTTCTCTCTCTCTCTCCCCCACCTACCTACCTACCTTCCTGTTCCTTCCTTCCTTCCTTCCTTCCTTCTCTCTCTCTCCCCCCACCTACCTACCTACCATTGTTCCTTTCTTTCTTCCTTCCTTCCTTCCTCCCTCCTTCCTTTCTTTCTTCTCTCTCTCTCCCCCACCTACCTACCTACCTTCCTTTCTGTTCCTTTCCTTCCTTCCTTCCTTCCCCCTCCCTCCCTCCCTTCTTGCCTTCTGACACACTGCCGATGACATCAGGGATGTGTGGCCTTTTGACACTTCCGGTAACGTCAGGGGGTGTGGCATATGCAAATAAGTTATGCTAATGAGCTCCTGTAGCTCTTTTTTTACAAAAGGACCCCTGCACCTACTACCTAATACCTAGGACTGAACCTGAAACCTTCTGCACACCAAGCAAATGCTCTACCATTGAGCCATGGTTCATAGTATATTAAAGTCCTATACTTGATTAAGATGTCAGAAAACCTGCAACCTCATTTACTTACTTCTGCCCTCCATCCCAGCAGCAAGAGCCGTTTCTGATGTAGCCAGGTCAGGCCAGGCCAGCCTCTTCTTGGGCAGGAGGAACACAAGGCAAGGGGTGCAGCACAGTGATCTTTTATCAAGTGATCTCCCACTGAAGGTTTCAGTAGGTGCTGACCTCCCATGCCACATCATCTTAGATAGGAAAAAGAAACAATTGAGAGGCCCAGATTTAGGGCTGGGAGCTCTAGGCTGGGAAATTCCTGGAGATTTGGGAGTGGGGCCAGGGGAAGGTAATCAGAGGGATCTCTGCAGGATACAATATCACAGAGCAGCCAATTTCCAAAGCAGCCATTTTCTCCAGGGGAACTGATCTCAGTTGTCTGGAGATTGGCTGCAATTCCAGGAGATGTCCAGGATGCACCTGGAGCCTGGGAACCTAACTAGATGGGTAAGCCTACTCCAAGAACATGGTATAAGAGGAGCATGGCCCTAGTTCTGTGGAGGAAACAATCCAATATTTTAAAACGTATAATGTCAAGCCAGGAAACTGCAGTTATGTGTGCCCGGCATGTGTGTATTCCAGCCAAGGCAAGTGCTGCATTTGAAAGAACATTCTGATGCCTTTGATGGGTAAAAGATTATCTCAAAACCTATATAACAAATGGCCTGTGAAGGGACTCTGCTGTCACAGCACCTGTAAAAAAGTTGTCAAAGTCACTTGATCCAGAGAGAGCTGTAGACAGAGCTCCTGCGTCTCACAACAGGCACTTCCAACTTTAGAAGATAAGGTTTTAATAGCAAAACTATTGCTTTCATAATAATATTAATATTACTAGTATTAATCTTTGCAACCCTTTCACTCCTGCAATTCTTTCTGCTAAAGTTGTTCCTGGATTTGAAGAACGAAGGACAGGGAAGATTTTTGTGCGGGGGTGTGTGTGTGTGTGTGTGTTCAGGGAAGAAGTTCTAGGCAGAAAAAAGGAAATGAGTGGAATTAACTTTCCACTTTTCACCACTTACTAGAACTACTAAACGGCAGATGCCTGAGTTCAGAGCAGCAAATCAGAAAAATGAGCTATTCTAGAAAGGCCCTCAGAAGGGGAAAAAATGTGGCCACCATTGACATCAAAGTGTCACATGGTTTATTTTTTCTATAGGTAAAATACTGATGATAAAAAAAACTACCCCAGAGCCAGAAGAAAAAGATAGCTTAGTAATAACTGAAAAGGATGTTTCGCTTCAGCAGAAACAGGGACACTGGCCCACATTTGTTGCCCTTCAGCTCAAACAGTCTTCATGATGATGATGTTTACTAGGCCCGATGTCCGCTTATCTCATTGAATAATGTTCTCCTAAAACTTTCCTGTCTGTATAATGCAGGTCTTCTACTTCACTCTTACAATCACTTTATTTTACTGCCGGCACTGCTCTTCCACTTGTCAAGGATGGAGCATTCTCCTATTCTCCTGTCTTCTGTTTTCCATCACACCCTCTTTACATTTTCCGCCACCAACAAGTAAAGCCTTCATACTTATTTTCTAAGATGTTTGTGTGTGCAAGTGAAAACAAAGAATACTTACACTTAAAATTAATTTAGACTTTCCAACTGCTAAGGAAGTTAGAGGGCTTTCACTCATTGTGAATTAAGTGCCAAATCAGGTGCAACACAGTGGACATGAAAAGCAACCATGGCTGGCTGCAGCTTTGGAACAGCAGGAAGAGAAGGCTGCTTAATCCTCTTCCCTCTATTTTGCTATTCACAATAATTTCTCCTCCAGCTGTTTTTCTACCTGCAGGGATCAACTTTTCCTCTACCTCCTCCCATATATTTCTGTCTTAAAAATACAATCTGTATCATGGGTCCCACTTCACCTTTCATATTATATTGGCTATTGTATCAGATCAGTCAATCAAATTAAGTAATGGACAAACTTTTCATATGCAGTTGTGGAAGTTGGTATAACAAATGTAAACATCCTCACTTAAAAGCAAGTGGCAGTTATTATTTAAAGTAAAGGTAAGGGTTTCCCTTGCTCGAAAGCCAGTTGAATCCGACTCTAGGGGGCAGTATTAATCTCCATTTCCAAGCCAAAGAGCCAGCCCTGTCCGAAGACTTCTTTGTAGTCATGTGGCCAGCATGACTAGATGCCAAGGCGCACGGAATGCTGTTACCTTCCCACCGAAGCGATACCTATTTATCTACTTGCAATTTCTTGCTTTCAAACTGCTAGGTTGGCAGGACCTGGGGCCTGCTCCATCGCGCAGCACTCGGGTCTCGAACTGCCAAGCTACCAACGTTCCAGTCTGCAGCTCAGCATCTTAACCTCTGAGCCACTGTGGCCCCAGTTAATATTTAGGAGAATGCAATACTTTTAGACAATTTTATAATTGTGTTGGTAACTGTATTCCACTCTCTCAAGCAGGAACTACAAAAATTTGAATCGCAAGCTAAATTCTGTGCTCCTGAAACTCAGTGTAGCACAAGTCATCATGGCACAAATAACTCAGACAGCCCTATTTCATTTCTGCTTGGCAAAAGAATCAGCAAAAAGACCATCTAACATTTAGCCTGGAACATACTGTTTTCTGTGATCATTTGTAGTTGTTAATTTAGCCCATCTAAAAGTAGTGATGCTGAAGTCTTCCCAAACAACATGCTTGAAAATCAGATTTACCGTCCCCTCCCAATGTCCATTTTCATGACCATGAGTTATTACTCATTTTAGTTCTGTGTTAGACTGTTCAATGATTTTTGAAAATGTTTATGTACTTTAAAACTATCTGCCTGTCTCTTGGAGGTCAACAAAAATGGACCCTCTGTGCCCTCATTAGAGCTAAATGACTTGCATTACAACCTCCTGTAAATGAATGGATTGAGGACCTTACAAATGTATCAGTATTTAAATGCATGGCATATAGATGACAACCACATAAGGACTGATTTTTAGATATTTGGAAACCTTTTATAGAAAGCTTTGGATAGATATGCTACCACTATTGTTATATTTTTGTTTCTACTCTAATATAGACTACTCTCTCTTCTTTTTCTTTTTTATTAGTTACTGGATTTTGAGGGAGGTTTTCCCATTCTTGTTTTTTTCCCCTTTTCCCCCCTTTGTGAGAAAGAAATTGAAAAGTTAGCATTCCAAAAGCTTACATTTCTTTGCAATTCAAAATTAGAGTGAGTATAAATGGGCAATTGTTTCAGGGGAGAGAGGTAAACAGTGGGGTACCACAGGGATCAGTACTCGGTCCAATGCTTTTTAACTTGTTTATTAATTATTTGGAGTTGGGAGTAAGCAGTGAAGTGGCTAAATTTGCAGATGACACAAAGTTGTTCAGGGTGGTGAGAACCAGGGAGAATTGTGAGGCACTCCAAAGGGATCTATCGAGGATGGGCGAGTGGGCATCAACGTGGCAAATGGGGTTTAAGTAATGCACATTGGAGCCAAAAATCCTAACTATAAATACACGTTGATGGGGTCTGAACTGGCGGAGACTGACCAAGAGAGAGATCTTGGAGTCGTAGTAGATAGCTCAATGAAAATGTCGAGACAGTGTGCGACTGCAATGAAAAAGGCCAACACTATGCTGGGGGTTATTAGGAAAGGAATTGAAAACAAATCAGCCAGTATCATAATGCTCCTGAATAAATCGATGGTGCGACCTCATTTGGAGTACTGTGTATAGTTCTGGTCGCCATACCTCAAAAAAGAAAAAGTGCAGAAAAGGGCAACTAGAATGATAAAAGGGTTGGAACACTTTCCCTAGGAAGAAAGGTTGAAGCACTTGGGGCTCTTTAGCTTGGAGAAACAACGGCTGAGGGGTGACATGATCAAGGTTTATAAGACTATGCATGGGATAGAACAGGTAGAGAAAGAAGTACTTTTCTCCCTTTCTCACAATACAAGAACTCGTGGGCAGTTCATGAAATTGCTGAGCAGTCAGGTTAGAACAGATAAAAGGAAGTACTTCTTCACCCAAAGAGTGATTAACACGTGGAATTCACTGCCACAGGAGGTGGTGGCGGCTGCAAGCATGGACGGCTTCAAGGGGGAATTAGATAAACATATGGAGCAGAGGTCCATCAGTAGCTATTAGCCACAAAGTATAGATAGGAACTCTCAGTCTGGGGCAAGTGATGCTCTGTATTCTTGGTGCTTGATGGGGGAACAATAGTGGGAGGGCTTCTAGTGTCTGTGAGGTTTCTGCTCAAAGTAGTCAAGGATCAGATCTTTGTTGATGAAACACAGTTCTTTATTTCCAATTTCTACATTGGTACAGGTCCTCGGATTATTGTCAGAGATAACGCATACAATAGAAGCAGGTCTAATATACCCTCCAGCACAATTTGAATTGCCCATAGGTAACCAATCAACAAGGGGGAAAAACCGTAATAGGCATGGTTACATAGTTGGTACAGGAACAGGTTTGCACAGCATAGCAAAGTCAGGTTACAATATATAGCATGAGATCCCAGAAATCTTTGTTAGAATCTGCAGATTCTGACAGTGTCCTGCCCCCACTGCTGGACCTCCTGAGGGCACCTGGTGCTTTTGGCCACTGTGTGACAGAGTGTTGGACTGGATGGGCCACTGGCCTGATCCAACATTGGCTTCTCTTATGTCATGTTCTTAGAGGTATTTTGAATATATTTGTATCTGTACATTTAATGATACTGAATAATTAGTCAGACAGTCACCTCACAAATAGTTGTAGAAAATCAATAAAAATATTTTTTTTTAAAAAAAAACAAATACTCCAGGTAATTTGATTATAGACTTTGGCATTCAATTGTCATATTGGTTTATTTTCCCGATGTTTGGTTCTGTCCCGGAAGTTAAATATTCCTCTTGCTGTATCACTTCATGCAATGCTAAGCATTTCCTGGTGCCCACCCAAAAGAAATTGTACAGTTAAGTTGTCACTAACTTAATTAAAAATTGTATGGGGAAATATCAACCCCACCAATAGAGACAGAAATTGAAATGAACACTTTTTGTTCAGTACCTGTCTAGAGGAAGACTTGATATAAAAGCCATAGTGTCAGTGGATCAAAAACTCTCTACAGTCGTACATCAACTGTAAATCCATGAAGGGCTTACTCTAGTTCTCTTTTTTGGCAGGGCATAAGTAGTTTAGGCATTTACAACTGCTCATCTACTGAGGGAAGCTCTTTGCTAGTAATTGTAAACCGGCAAATTGCCAGCTAAGAATAGAATGCTTATAACAAACTAATAGGAAACTAGACTTTCATTTTCTCTGATTCCTGCCCTAATGAACCAATCACTTTGAACTTCAACAAAGTAACTCTTATTGGTTAAATATTGTTTGCATCTACGGATCACTGGATATTGTGTAATTGTTGCTCCGCAGCAATCTTTTAGAACTGGATTGTCTTGTCTTGGGTACCAAAAAATCTCAGGCATATTCAGCAGTAACTGGGGTATTGGGAGCCAGTGTTTTAAAGGACTGGGTTTTTTTCTTTATTTTTCTGGTGTGTCTTTGTCTTCCTAGGGCTTGTTATCAGCTTGCCAGATTGGTTTGGCTTGGATTCTGTCCCTTGAAATTGGTTTTGTTGGTCTTGCAAAAGTATATTCTTTGCACAAATTAGTTTGTGTTGGGTTTGCAGTTTGTGGTGGATTCTCAGGTTCAACATTGCCTTTGATTCTTGGGATGTATATTGACTCAAATTCATTGAGGAGGGGTATTTTTGGGGGGGGGTCCCCGTCTGTCCGTCTGTCTGTCCGTGCCTGGAAGTCATGGAGATCTCTGGCAACTCCTACTGGGGCACAGATGATATTCAGAGAAGTGGCTTGATAGCCTGTCTCTGGCCTCCCAGTCCTGATATTCTTTGGAGGTCTCCCATCAAAATACTTGTCAGTGTTGGCCCTGCTTAGCTTCTGAGATCTGACAAGATCAGGCTTGCTCAGGCTATCCAGATCAGGGCCTCTGATTTTATAGTTAATGGGCTTGCAACGTCATTCCTATTCAGTTTGGCTTGGACACCATTGGGTTGGATTCTCAGGCTTTACATTTGTTGTATTAAGTGTGCCACATTGTCCAGTGCTTCTGCCAGGATTCCCTGGTTCTACACTGGTTCTTTGGGCTTTTTGGTTCTGTCTGGTTTGGGAGGCTTTTGGCCCGTGGTTGCTTTGCTTGGTCTTATGTCTTTGGCTATTCTTTGCCTTGGAGAAAGTATGAAATATTTCCTTCATAGGAAAAAATGGAGGATAGATGGGGGCACCTTGTTCAGGGATCTAAGTGGAACAATTCATTTGAAACTTGGCAGTTATTTAAAGAGTGGGAACCAGCAGCTGTGCTGCAATGTTTGTGCAATTTACATTTAAAAAAAAATTCCCATAGGAAATAATGGAGCAGAAGGGGGAAGAATCCAATACCAAGCTGGTATTTGAATCCTGGATAACCGAGAACATCAATATTTTTGGCTCCCTCCAGAACTGAAAAATACCAATTTTTTTTCGAGGCACACATCCTTAATTGGTGGTAACCAACCAAAATTTGTAGCTCTCTGTATATTTCAAAGGAGAAAGAAAAACTGAGAAGTATCAGCAATATTAAGTATTTCAGCATGGCTTCAGGGTTCAGGAACTGGAACCTGGAAATGGTAGGTTTCTTCCTTGGACTCTTCTCAAACAGCATGTTTGCCCTAAAACTTCCCCTCTTCTGCATATGCTGATGTGGAACTCCCACATGCAGGAGGAACTGGGGAGGGTTAAGGGGAAAGCAAGGGAAGGATTAACACACACACACACACACAAAAGCCCATATAATCTGCAAATTATCAGCCTCCTGAAGGTTTTTGACAGAGGGAAGGAGCCACAAGGCTAATGTTATACATACACTAGTTTGTAATATGTAGCTTGGCCCCTAGTTCAGCTAGGGATTAAGGATAAAGGTTAAGATGCTGTGATTATAATGATAAACCCTCTGAGACCAAGTTTACCCCCACAACACATATTATTTATTTATTTTCTTCCATGTACCTCAAAACCAAAAGGGGGGGGGGATAAAAAATCTCTTTAGAGATGTATGTTTTCCTTGTGACTGTTTCATATATTTCACAATTTGATTCCCCGCCCCTGAATTTTATAATTTAGGAAGGAATCATATATACTGGATCTATATACCAGCACTATTCTCTTTTAAAGAGAAAAAGAGAGACAAATGGAATGCTAGAACTGCAACTTCCTTTTCTTTCTCCCCACTTTGCACTCTTCTGCTGCGAAGTTTGAGGATATCTTGTATCTTTCAGTATTAGCTCTCTGCATCCAGGCTCCTCAGGAATAAAGAAATGACAGGATAATAGATGGCCTGGGCTTCACTAAGTAAGTGATGGTACAGATGAGGCCTGATAAGCTTAACATTCCATCTCCATGCTGCCACCATGGGTTGCGAGAAGATTAGAACTGTCTTACTGTGAGGAGGGCAAGCTCCACAAATTCACTCATACATGGCAGTTCTATAATGAGGTGATACTTCATTCCTTAAACTACTGAACTAGAACTGCACAAACAGATGTGTGCCTCTGGCATTTCTTGTCTATGCTGCACAAGCTCTGCAGTTTCTCTACATCACACAAACAGAATGTCCAGTCACTGCAACTATTATTCACCAGCAGCTGCTGCCAAATAATTAAAATCCAAAGGGTACATTTGTAAGTATTAAATTCCCAATGTTTTGTGATCTTTTGCTCAAACTTAAAGAGCAGTTACTGTAGAGCTAGGTTTCAAATAATTTTCTAGAATTTTTTGGGATGGGGTGCACAGCAGAATACTTGTTCAAAGATTTTCTTTGGTGGATGCATATGACTCCTTACCATGAGGTAAGAAGCTTGAAAAATGCTGGCCCACATCCCAAACACAGTAACAACCTGCTTTCTAACTTGAAATCTGTCCTCCAGCTATAGGGGGGGGGGGGGGGATAACTTCACAGAAGTCAGGAGACTCACTTCCAAATCAGGATCTCGGTTTTATAGGCTGATCCTATTAGTGTGTAATCAGGAGTGAGGGCTTTTAAAAGGGATTAGACTAGGGGTGTCAAACGTGTGGTCCATGGGCTGAATCAGGTCCTTGGAGGGCTTCTATCAGGCCCACAAGGCCCTGGCCTTTTCCTGCTTCCTTTTCTTTGCAGCTTGCTTTACCAGACTCTCTCAGTCACACAGGAGATATAGGCTGAGGACAGACTGGCAATCTAAAGCGGGGCAGGCACGCTTCGCAAACGGAGGAAAGGAGCATGTTCAGACATGCGCATCTGTCCGTCGGCTCCGTTGCGTACTTACCCGTCTCCCAGTCGCTTTCCTTCCGCTTTACCCGGACACCGGTTTTTCCCGGTGTTCAGGGGCCTTCCTCCGCATGCCTCCCGCTTCCAAACAGTGTGAACTGGAAGAAGCGGGAGGCATCCGGAGGAAGTGTGAACGCACCGGCAAAAAGTTTTGCGCATATGTGCATATGCGCATGTGCGCATATGCGAAAAACATCAAAGGAAAACAAAAAAAAGTGCAGCAGCACGCGCGAGCCGCGCGCGCTGGCTATGCGGCAGTCTGAACTCTCTGTGGCAGTCTGAATGCTCCGTATCGCCGCTGATCCGCATTGCTCTGGCCAGTGTGAACGGCCAGCTCCGTGGGTTTTTTCCCCCGCTCCAGTTCCCTCCGCTTTGCCTCCGCTTCAGATTGCCAGTCTGTCCTCAGCCATAGATAAGCATGCCTCCTCTGTGCGACTGAGAGAGTCTGGCAAAGCACTGGCTGAGGCTCCTTCCCCTCCTCCTCCCAAGGAGGGAGAAAACCAGCCAGAGTTCACTTCCTGGCCAGGCTGCCTCACTTGTAAACAGGAGACATAGGGATGCCTGTCTTTCCTTCCACTGGCTGAGGCTCCTCCCTGAAGGGAGGGAGGGAGGGAAAGAGGGAGAACTTGCTCTGCTGGCTGCTTCAGTCGCACAGGAGAAATATCAGGCACCTTTAAGACCAACAAAGTTTTGTTCAAGGTGTGAGCTTTTGTATGCCTTGCTACAGTGTGTGTGTATTCTGTTGGGCTCCTTATACCAGGGCGCTCCTGGGTACAACTGGGTTCCCTCCCCCTTTTCATTGTATTCATGCCCTCCGGATCCAGTCTTTCTCAGTAAGAAAGCAATGTGAACTATTTTAGAGGAGAAATAACAACAAGCCAGTGAGGTGGATTAGGCTGAGAGTGTGTGTCCAGACCAAGTTCACCCAGCACATTTCCTTTGCAGGAAGTTGTAGTTATTTCTCTGGGGAAGACTACAGTTTTGTAGACAAACATAGAACATACTCAAGACTGCTACAGCACAGACATTTTGATGCAATAATTCAGAGCCAGAGGTGTCAGTTATCAGAGACTGTTAAATAGAATATTGCAAGAGTGCTAATGTTTTAAGCATGTTTTATTTAAAGTTTTTAAAAATCTTTAATTGTGCTTGTCTGTGTCCTTTATAAAGTTTATATCTCCACTACCTAGCATTACATTTTATGACACACACGGCCTGGCCCAACAAGATCTCATTTATGTCCGATCCAGCCCTCATAACAAATGAGTTTCACACCCCTGGATTAGACAAACCCACCAAAGGCTGTTTGCTATTAGAGTGAAATAGAGCATCCATATTCTCAAGGCTCCTTTGTATGCTAGTTGCTGGTGGGACAAAACAGGAAGGAGTTTTGGTCTTCTTGCCTTGCTTATTGGCCTGGTGGGATTTCTGGTTGGCCATTGTGGGGAACAAGATGCTAGACTAGATGAGCCTTTGGTCCTATCCAGCAGTGAACCTTCTGTTTGCTTATTTAGAAAAGCGGTATGCCTTTCTCCCTTTTCTTAAGACTAAATGAGTTCAACGGATAGGATTGCCACTTTTGTCTAATTAGTTGTATCTTTGAAAGTGACTATTAACAGCCCTACCTTCACATTTCCCTGAACCAAATAAGAATTGTGAGAATACTCACAAAGGAACAGTAAAGCAGGATGCAGAAAGTGAAATATCAAAATGAGTTTGCAACAGGACAGGAAAATTATTCTTTTTTACTACATTACTTATTTGTTTGTTGCAAACCAGTACAAAATGCAAGCAAAGCACAAAAGCATTCCACCTTAAATATGAAATGAAAAATGAAATAAAACATATCACCTCCCACACTACAAAGAAAACTCTGGACGATAGTATGATTTCACCGAGGACCATAAATTTCTTATTGACTTTAGAGTTTACAAGGCAACTTTCTAATTTCATTGTAAATTAAATAATGGAGCCAAACCCATCCATATTTGGCCTAGAAATTAATAAACTGCACCATTAACTAAGTTCCCCACTTAGACCATTTTAATAGCCCCTACTGATTTCCAGCTTTAGTAGTAAACAATAGGCTGGCTCTCATTTGCATTTTAATGAATTGATGCATACAAAAGAGCCCAGGTCTTTTAAGAAGAGATGGCCTCCTTCCAACTAGATGACCAGTGAAATAGAACTCATTAGTTTCCAAACCCTGTCTGCAAAAAAAAAAAGAGTGAGGGAGCATTTGGGTTTTGGTTTCTCTCCTAGCACATTTAATAAATAGGAGAAAATCTGCTAAATTATAGTGCTGTCATTTCAATAAAGAAGCCTGGAGAAGGAATATCATAAGCCACTCCAGCTTCCAAAGTTTATGCCGAAAGAGGACTGCTTGTATGGAATTCTGGGTCCACAATGAACTGATGTCCTTTATTTAAGTTACACATTAGACTTTAATGCTGCCAATAGAGCATTCTTCCTGCATACATCATAGAAACATAGAGCTGGAAGGGACCTCAAGGGTCATCGAGTCTAATCCTCTGCACAATGCAGGCAAATCACAACCACTACCCCCTCCCCCAGTGACCCCCACACTATGCCCAGAGAAAGACAAAAAATGTCCAGGAACCCTGGTCATTCTGGCCCGGAGAAAAATTCCTTCCTGACCCCAAAGTGGAAATCAGCATTTCCCTGGGTGTGTAAGACAGGGCCACAAGAACTAAGCACTGAAGTATTCCTTCCTGCTCTCCCTTTCATAATCTGCCTAAGTTCACACAATCAGCATTGCTGTCCGATGGCCATCTAGCCTCTGTTTGAAAACCTCCAAAGAAGGAGAGCCCACCACCTCCTGAGAAAGCCTGTTCCACTGAGGAACGCTCTGTCAGGAAGTTCTTACTAATGTTTAGCTGAAAACTCTTCTGATTTAATTTCAACCAATTGGTTTTGGTCAACCTGCTGGGGCAACAGAAAACAACTCCACACCATCCTCTATAATGACAGCCCTTCAAATATTTGAAGAAGGCTATCATATCACTTCTCAGATGTCTCCTCTCCAGGCTAAACATTTATTTATTTTATTTATTTATTTGTTCAATTTATGGGCCACTCTCCCCGCTATTGCAGGCCCAGACTGGCTAACAGGTCTTGGCAAGCCAAGATTCATATATACATTAAAAAATTTAAAACAGTTAAAACAATTACAAAACCTTCCCAATTCAACAGTAACAATTTGAGTAAAGTGCTCAGTGCTCAATAAGGTCAGATGGCGTATCATATACCCCAACATTTTCAAGCTCCACTGTCAAATAGCACTGGGGCCAGATAGTAATCTCTGAGGTCGATCATTGATGGTCCTAAGGTGGGGGGAGAGAAGAAAGGCAGTAGCCCCTATTCATACGCCTAGCAGAAGAGCTCCGTCTTGCAGGCCCTGCGGAACTACATCAAGTCCTGCAGGGCCCGGATCTCCTCTGGGAGCTCATTCCACCAGTAAGGGGCTGCCACCGAGAAGGCTCTCCCCCTAGTGGCAGTGAGCCTGGCTTCTCTGGGGCCTGGTATAACCAGGCAGTGTTGGGCCCCAGACCGTAGTGCTCTCTGGGGTACCTACGGGGAAAGGCAGTCCCTCAGGTAGGTTGGACCCAGGCCATTTAGGGCTTTAAAGGCAAGCACCAGTACCCTGAAGCGAATTCGGTACACTATAGGCAGCCAGTGCAGTGCCTCCAGTGCTGGTCAGATGTACTCCCATCTAGGGAGGTGCATCAATAACCTCGCCGCGGCATTCTGCACCAGCTGCAGCCTCCGGATTTGTGACAAGGGCAGCCCCATGTAGAGAGCATTACAATAGTCTAGCCTCAAGGTGACCATTGCATGGATCACTGTCACCAAGTCGGTGCAGTCCAGGAAGGGAACCAACTGCCGTGCCAGCCTCAGATGGTAGAAGGCCGACTTGGCAGTGGCTGCTACCTGAGCCTCCATAGTCAGGGAGGGATCCAGGAGCACTCCCAAACTCCTAACCACTGGCGCAGTCACCAAAGGTGCCCTGTTGAAGGCCGGGAGCAGGAGCCCCAACCATGGGCCACCCTGATCCAGGCACAGGGTCACTGGGTTCAGCTTTAGCCTACTCAGTCTGAGCCAACCAGCTATGGCATGTAATGCCCAGTTAAGATCTGCTGGGTCAGAGTCCGACTGGCCACCCAACATCAGATAGAGCTGGGTGTCATCAGCGTACTGATGACATCCCAGCCCATACCTCTGGGTAATCTGGGCAAGGGGGCGCATGTAGATATTAAACAACATCGGGCAGAGCCCTGCCCCCTGAGGCACACCACATTCCTGGACTGCTGCTCCTGGACTGCTGCTCCCCTAGCAGCACCCTTTGTCCCCGACCTTGGAGAAAGGAAATGAGCCATTGCAAGGCCTGTCCCTGTATCCCCACGTCAGCGAGACAGTGGGCCAGCAGCTGATGATCGACCGTGTCAAACGCCGCCGACAGGTCAAGCAACAGCAGCACCGCCCCACCACCTCGGTCCAGATGCCGCCGGAGGTCGTCAATAAGGACAACTAAAGCCGTCTCTGTCCCATATCCCGGGTGAAAGCCGAACTGGAAGGGGTCTAAGACTGAAGAATCATCCAGATAACTCTAACTGTAACGCCACCGCCCTCTCGATTAATTTGCCCAAATAGGGCAAATTGGACACCGGCCGATAGTTCACCAATTCAGTTGGGTCCAGGTGTGATTTTTTCAAGAGAGGACAGACCATCGCTTCCTTGAGTGCCCCCGGGAACCTCCCTTCAGAGAGGGAGGTGTTGATAATTTCCTGAGCGGCACCTCGCAGCCCCTCGTGGCCAGCTTTAATCAGCTAGGATGGGCATGGGTCAAGAATGCACATGGTTGGGTGCACAGTCACAAGAAGTCTGTCCACTTCCTCTAGGCCGAGCAGGCCAAACCCATCTAAGCCCGGAGACGAAGACGTGCAAGGGGCTTCGAGTTCACTCACTGTATCAAATGTGGCAGGGAGATCACGGTGGAGCGACAAGACTTTATCCGCAAAATAGCTCGCAAATGCCTCACAGCCAATTTCCAATTCCCTAGCATTTGGTCTGCCCTGAGAATAATTAATACAAATTTTTTTAGAAGTGGCTGAAATGGACAGATTAAATATTTTATTACAGGGAAAAGATCAAGAAATATATACAAAAAGATGGACTAGAATGTATTCATGGTTATGTTGGAAAAAGGGCAAGTAGACTCAAAATTATATGTACTCATTGTTATATGTTGTATCTGGAAAACTTGATAAATAAACTTGTAAAAAAAGAAAAAATAGAAATATATATAATTATAACATATAATTACAAGATATTATATATATTTATAATAATCTCTCTATATATAACAATTGTGTTTTGGTCATGGACTCTCCTGAACATTCCGCACGCTCCTAAAATTAGTTGGCTCCATGATATGTCACTCAAGCTGTCCCTGTCCACTGGCTGTGTTGCCTGTGTCCCACCTCCAACATTCTAAACAGTTTGCTGTTCCTCTCCCCGGAACACAGAGGTTGTTTGCATATGCAGCCTGATTGGCCTTTGCCTCTAACATTTTAAACAGTTTGCTGTTGCTGTTGGGAGTCATTGAATGTGTTCTGAGGTAAAATACATCTCCCAATCTTCCCTTCAATGGTCACTGGAGTTGCCAGTCACCATGTTCTGCAGCCACAGCACATCATTTCCCCTACAGAAAATTTCCCAGCTATTACAACTGGTCTTCAAATGACCAAGATCAGTTTTCCTGGAGACAATGGCTGCTTTGGGCAGTGGACTCTATGGCATTATACCCTGCTGAAGTCCCTCTGCACCCCAAACCCCACCCTATCCAGGCTCTACCCCTCAAATCTACAGGTATTTCCCAACCCAGAGTTGGCAACCCTGTAACTGGCTATGGAACCGCTTTCCAGACCCTTGGAACACAGAAGTCATGGCATAGGAAGAGGTGATTTTCTACTTTAGCTGCCACTGCATAGCCCCAAATCAACATAAGTCAGGGGTGGAGGGAACCATACCTGTTACCATAAGGTTGTTCTCCTATACTACCCACTTGGGGCAGCAAAATGACTTGAGACAGCCCTGCCTTGTAGTTAAGCAGAAGGAAATAAACATGGTTTGCCTCCCTCTATTTTCCCCTTCCCTCTGCTGCCCCACCAGCCACAGCTGGGACACTCACCTGGAGCTTCCTTCTAGAACCCATTATATTTCTTCCCACAACAGGCCTTACTCCTAGTATATTATATATTATATAATATAATAATAATATGATATCACCACAACACTATTTAGCTAGTGATCAGCTGCTTGGGAGATGGAAGGGGAAGTTAGCATCAGATTCATCCATTTGTCATAAGTACAACATGAAAAAGAAATATTCTGCTGAATTCATAGATCTCTGGATCAGACCTGCAGTTAGCCTCCTCTTAAATTTCTATATCTTTCCGTGTTGGTTTCTCCTTTTCCCATAAAATTATTAATCAATAATACCGATCCTATTAAATCGCATTCACAAGATAACAGTGTCCCATGTTTAAAGGATAAACTAAAAGGCCAGAAAATAGGGATGCTGAAAATTTCACATGGATATGTTTGACAGTTGACCTTATTATGTTCAGAGGTGCTGGTCAGATGTGTTTGGTTTTTGCCCAAAAGCCGCAAGTACCTGCCAAACAGCTTTTATCAAAGCTGCCAAACAGCTTTTATCAAAGCTAATTTGCTCACTTTATATCTGAAGTGAGCTTCGACTCATGAAAGTTTATACCCTAGGAAATCCTGTTGGTCTTTACTGGACTTGTATTTTGTTCTACTACTACAGGTTAACACAGATACCCACCTGAAACTAAACATATATTGCAATATCCTCCATTTACCATTTTATTTTATTTTTTTAAAGCAAGAAATCAATACACAAAGCACCTTAGAACTGTAATGGAAAGTGGATTGAATACACCTGGTGAAATGGATAAAATAAAACTTCTCAATATTATATACTCCTACAAAAGCAGAACAGATTATGTTAATTAAAATGCACAGATCAATAGATCATCTTTTGTATTGGGAGAAGTCAGCATATAAATGAAATTACATAATCCATAAAGACCATCTCATCTATTACAATAGTCTGTAGCCTGGATCAGCTCTAAAAATTGTTCCTTTGGCTTCTTCTACTTAGTAAGAAATTATTGAAATAAAATTAAGACAAATTATAGCTCACTATTGTCAAAAGGCATCAAGAAATAGGGACCTTGGCAGCAAGAAAGAAACACAGTAAGGACACACGTTCTTAGAAAATAATTGGTACTATTAAAATATAAACTTCTATATAACAATCTATAAAGTTTTAAATGGCCTAATGTGGATAGAACACCAATTGAAGAAAGACCTATTCAATTTTAGAAGGGCAAGTCTGGAAGGACACACTGGCAATCAATAGTTCACAACAGGTATCTTTGCTGCTTTTCCTCCCACTGGAGGCTACCAGGGATGTCTAAAAAGCCACATGAGTGGGGGACCCTCAAGAATGGCACAGGATGTGATTCAGAAGGGTGCAACTAGAGTAGGACAACTGCCCCATTATCTCTTGCTCCATCCATGCAAGAGCATAAAGGGAGGGGGGGTTGTCCCAAATTGCTCTCCAGCCCCCTGCACCATATCTACTGCTATTTCCAAAGTTTTCTTAACAGAAGGCCTAGGGAAGGCTTTGGGGCTCTTGAGGGGAAGATGGGCAAAATACCCTTATCCACCATTGGCCTCTCCTCCTCCTCCTCCAGTGGCCTCCTGGGCAAGTTCCTGCTAGGAGGTCCAGGTATTGGGGGCATCCTTAGGCGATGGGGGAAAGTGAGTGAGCACCCAAGCTCTCCTGGATCACCAGGAGATGAATGGGGACTTTTCCTGTTGAAGCAGCACCCAGCCCCAACCCCAGACAGGCTGCTACCCATTTTCTGGCTTTCTTGTGCAGTCCCTTTAAACTTTAAAGACACTGCACAAGAAAGACTGAAACAGCTGAGCAACTGGGAGTGCTCCTGCCACTCAGCTGTCTTTGCCACTTTCTGAAAACCCCATTTAAAGGAAATTTGATCTCTTTAAACAAGGTTTGCTGGGCCCACAAACTGGTTTTGTTTTTGGTTCTGCCACGAACCACAAACCGAACCCCATTTTTGCGGTTTGTACCTATACGGCCAGGGGCCACCATACCTTTGGGACCGCTGCTCTCCTTATGAGCCCCATAGAGTGCTGAGGTCTACAAATCAACACATTTTGGTAGTCTCAGCCCCAGGGACATCTGACTTGCCTTGACTAGGGCCAGGAATCTTTTCAGCCCTGGCCCTCACCTGGTGGAATGAGCTTCCTTATGAGATCAGGGCTCTACAGAATTTATTAGAATTCCACAGGGCCTATAAGACAGCACTTTTCCATCAGGGTTTTGGTTGAGGTGGCGGATGTCCCTCCCCCCTCGGGTGATCTTCCATCAATAGCCCGGATCTGAATAGCCATCTAGGAACCCACACTTCTGTTACATCTAAATTACAGAGGCATCTGATTAAATTTTTTACATGGTATTTTATTATCTATGTTGTTTTAACTTGTTGTTCTAAAGTTGTTTTTAATTGTACTATATGTTATTAATACTGATGGAATCCACTCTGAGCCTGGTCCCTGGGAAGGGGGGGATACCAGGCCAATGAAATAAATAAAATAAAATAAAATAAAAATACCCATTTATAGAAATAAATATGCTGGCTGTCAACAAATTTACAAAATGTACACATACTTATGCTCAGAAAACTGGTGCACAAGAAACAGATTTCTTCATATACTACCCTACTGTTGTTGTTTTTCTAGACTTCACTTAAAGAGAACAGTACAGTGAGGCTGTTTACAAACCTGACATTTGTGGTATATAGTGTTCCTATGGAGCCATTCACATTTACAAAGCTTTGATAGTTGGTACTTGCTAGAGCTGTTTGCTAGAGCTGCCTATCTTCTGCTAAAAAATGAAAGGCAAGTGTGTGGGCTGGTGTTTTAAAGCCCAAACCTCAAAATAAAGTGCATTTCCCCACAAGTAGCTTCAAAGCTGAGTAGACCACTGTGGAAAAGGGGGAAGGGGCTATAACTTTTTCTCTGTGGTTAGTCTCATAGAAAATTATGCTGATACTTCTTGCTCTTTGGGAAGAACTGCATGAAGCTGAAAGAATTAACAGCTGTCAGAGAAAGGGTTAAGCAGCCCCCTTTTTATACCAGTCATCTAGTCAACTTCAGCTATGGATGCTTACTTCACATTAAAACCTAAAATCACAGAACAACATGTAATCAGATTATCCTTCTATGACAGAGCACAGATCTTGTATTCAAACAGTCTCAGGTTCAAATCCTACCATCTGTATATCACATTTTTTATTTTAATCTTGCCTTCAAGGCCTCTGGTCAGTTTAAATGGTTCTCCCCTATAATGAATCTTCACAGCAACTACAAGGTCACCACAAGAATATCAAGGCTGGATGAGGATGGAGCCCAGGTCTCTCCAGATCTATTGTAACTATTACACTACACTAATAAAATAATTCTACTCAAAATAAATAAAATGTTCAGATGTTTTAAGCCATGGGGGGGGGGGGGGGGACAGAGAAATTGGAGAAGGGATAGTAATATAGTTATTTTCCTATCAAACTTCTTTCAACAATTTAACAATATGGAAGACATAAAATTATACTATTTCGTATATTTGGGGAATTTAAAAGTATAAGTATCTTAGTTTTCTATAAGAAAAATGGCAAGCATACCCAAAACTTGAAAAAAAGTTGCAAACTGCTGCGACCTATGCTACCATTGTTCATGTAGTTCTGCTTTTTACTATTTGAGAAGTGTGGTGGGGAGTTAAAAATAGAAAACAAATTCTGTGGTAAGCAAAAGAAAATGTATTATTTGGACAGAAATTGTCTCAGAGAGTCACAATATGTAGGACTACCGGCATGTTGGGTTATTAAGTGAAACTGTATAACACTGAAAACTCTTTAATAAAGTGTTATGATGAAACACATTATATCATAGTAATTGTTGCCAAAATTACCTCTAAACAAAAATATTCTTGAAAATGTTTTTTTGTCTACAGTGTAAGTGTGGTTGTTTTTCCAGGGCTCTCCATATTTCCCCGTTTTTCTTTCAGAAAAACAGAGAAAGCCCTTAGACTTTTTTCATGCTATGGTACATCTAGATTTTGAACTTTGTGGTATCATTCACTCATCTGTTTGGAATCAGTATAATTAAATGAGAATTTAATATTAAATACTTCTCTGTTTCATTTAGTTTCTTTTCATTTACTGCTGATGCCCCTGACCCTTAGATGCTGTATTATATGACAGCACTTTATTCAAATGTACTCCGTTGCTTATCTATAGAATAAGTACCATCTCTTTAAAAACACTTTTCAGTAAACTTGAGGATCCCAAGTCTGCATTCCAGAGGCAAAGGTGGCAAAGGAGGTGGAGGAGGAGGAGTTGGATTTATACCCCACCCTTCACTCAGAGTGGCTTACAATCCCTTTCCCTTCCCCTCCCCACAATAGACACTTTTTGAGGCAGGTGGGGCTGAAAGAGCTCTTTTGAGAGAACAATTCTGAGAGAACTGTGACTGACCCAAGGTCACCCAGCTGGCTGCATGTGAAGGAGTGGAGAATCAAACATGGTAAACTGTTCTATACTGAGTCAGATCGTCAGTCTATTCTGTGGACCAGTATATTCTATTATATATGTCAGTATTATCTACTCTGGAATGGCTCCTTAGGGTCTTTTACCTTTACCAGGAAATGCTTGGGAATGAACCTGTGACCTTCTGCACACAAAGCAGATGTTCTTCCACTGAGTCAAATCCTGCCCCAAACCTTACCCAACTCAGAAGCTGGTATAGACCTATCAACCCACCCAACTCATAATATAAGTCTCTAGACCAGGGGTGGCCAAACTGCGGCTCAGGAGCCACATGTGGCTCTTTCACACATATTGTGCAGCTCCTGGCAGGGCAGCTGGGGAAGTGAAGGGGAGGCATGCCTCCACGATTGGTCTTTCCTTCCCCAGCCAGTGTTCCCCTCCCTAGGTAGGCTTGAGGTGGAAAGGGAGAAGCAGAGAAAGAAAGCAACTTTAAATGTGTTCTCAAAGGCCCCCCACCCAGCTGGCTTGGAGAAGGCATTTGTCTCTCTAAATCCCTTCTCCAAGCTAAGTTGGCAGCTGGGTGGTGGTGGGGGTGGGGGTTTGAAGAACACATCTAAATTTAAAATTGATTTCTTTCCACCTCTCCCTCTCTCCCCATTTATTTGCCTTCTTTCTACCTTTCTCTCTCACTCTTTTTCCCCTTCCTTCCTCTCTCCCATCTATTTGCTTTCTCTTTCTTTCTTTCTTTCTCTTTCTTTCTTTCTTTTCTTTCTTTTTCTTTCTTTCTTTCTTTCTTTCTTTCTTTCTCCCTTCCTTCTTTCACTTTCTCTCTTCCCCTCCCCCACCTATTTGCTTTCTTTCCACCTTTCTTCCTCCCTCCCTTACTTCCCCCTCCCAATCTATTTGCTTTCTTTGTTTATCTCTCTCTCTCTTTCTCTTTCTTTCCACCTCTCTCTTTCTCCCTCTCTGACAAATAAATATCATTATCAAACAAATAAATGTCATTGGACAAATACATATTATTATCAATATCTGTTTTTACCCCTTTTGTTTTATTTTTGGCATTCTCATTTAATGTTAAAAAAAAGCAAATTTACATATTTTTCACTAAAATGTGTGTGTAATATTTGTTCGTGTCTTGTGGCTCTCAAACATCTGACATTTATTCTATGCGGCTCTTACGTTAAGCAGGTTTGGCCACCCCTGCTCTAGACCACTTTGAGATGCATAGTGAAACCCTCAGAGTAAAATCAAGCATCTTGGGAGTATTCCTTCTGAACTGAGTGTATGCAGCTGAGAAAGCGTAGATCAGCAAAAAATGAAAACCACCCGACCCTAGCTGTTAAGACTTTTTACAAAGTAAATGCATTTCCTCCCTGTAGGGAACAGCATATATTCTTTCCAGTTCATATTTTCTCACATGATTTGTTATTAACTGCTACTCTCAGCCAAGGTATTGGGGAAAGTGTTCAATCAATACTTTCCAAATGCTTGTTCAGCTGGGCAGTTGGAGTTTTTTTCGGAATAATTGGAAACATTTCCAGCCACAAGTTACATCAATCTTTCAAGTGAATTTTTATTCCTTTTAGTTCATTTCTTATATAATGGGTACTGGAGAAATCCGATTGATCATCTTACATCCCACTCTTAAAACACAATTTTGGAGTTAAATTCCATCAAAAGTCAATAGAATAGCCACGTAAATGTATTTTGGAATGAGACTTCAAAAGAAGATTCAGCTAACAGTATGGCAACCTAAGAAAATATTTATGCTATCTTGAGCTTTTCTTAAGCCAAAAACTAAATCAAAGAAAAAATGTTTTTACATCTGTAAAATACAAATCAAGAAATACACACAAGGGATTTCTATCCTTATAATTAGAGCTGCAATGCGCAATACACCCCACCCCAACAAAAAGTGCTATCTCTAATTTTTTTGTTTTGCAAGTTTAAAACCCCAAATTCTTTTGGTCTTAAAAGCAAGTATGTAATCTATTTTTCACAACCTATAAATCCAGTAAGAAACTGCCAGCTTCTATGGTTTCCCCCAATATTCTTTGAGCCCCCGCCAAAACAAAACTTTATATAATCTTATTGAAATCATTTTCCTAGATCTAACTATTTAAGTAAGCAATCAGGCCAAAAGTCAATAGCTAATACTTATATCCTATATATTCTCATATCCTTGAAACTTGACTTTGATTGTGTTTTATTGTTTGATAATTTAGTGTTTTGTTGTTCATCACCCAGAGCCCTGAGTAATCAGGGATGCAATGATTCATAAATCTAATTTATAAATTAAATAATTAAATAAATATAAATGAGCCTTCAGTGGGAAGAAAAAAAAAAACTCTTAGGACTGGAATAACAATCCATGATTTTTGGTATTTTGAATAAGATTTAAACCTCCTTAAGGCCCTGTCAGGGAGGCCCCTAACACCACATTTGGATCTCCGTTTGGTTACAACAGGTTTGCTGCTTCTGCCCCTCAAAAGATCCATGAATTTTGGTATTTTGAATAAGATTTAAACCTTCTTAAGGCTCTGTCAAAGAACCTTCTCACACCACATTTGGGTCCCTATTTGATTGCAACAGGTTTGCTGCTCCTGTCCCTCAAAGAGTGTGGTACCTGGTTTTTTGGCCACAGGGCAACCTGAGCCCCCAGAATTTTTTACCCCGAGCATATCCCCTTTGGTAGCCATGGGAGATATTCACGTTTGTGCTGCATGTCATAGAATAGGAAAAATGTACATGTACTTAAGAATCTCAGTAGTATCTTCATTCAATCCTTGCCCAATTATAATATTGATCCTGAATTATTAACTATTTTCACTTTGTCAGCATTGAAATATTTGCTTTATATCACTGATCATAAATTTCATTTTGAAAAGGTGAAGAGGATTAAATATTTGGTCTCACCTGAATATGATCTACTTGAATACCTAATAAAATTAAACAACAGTAGTTGAATCTTCAAGAAAGACAAAGAGGGAGAAGACCCCTAACACAGCAAAGGCAGGGTTTTTTTCTTCCAAGAATACATAACAGCAACAAATTACTCTCTCAAAAGAAGAATGCAGGTCTCACATGAAGTGGAACAATTAATTTCACGGTTGTCATCCCAGCCTCAATAATGTGTTGATTTGAATCAGATATTTGTGGCGCATTACTCCAATGCAGCGGACAAGCTTGATGCCTCCTGAGCCGACTGACTGCAATGATGGTTACTATTGTAAAACAATCCATCAATAAGAGTAATTACAGTATTGATCAAAATGGTTGGCTGTTTCGTATCAGAATCAATTCCGAGGAGTTGCTCGAAACAGAAATGTCTAATGGACTATTCTATCACTAGACACTGCAGCAACTGAAACAGCTAATATTCTGGAAAGCTCTTAATAATTACTCATTGACTCTAGATTTCTGCTCCAGTAGTTAACTATATACCCTGCTTACTGTTGCTTGAAAGTCAGTCTTAGTGGTTGAAATAAGGTCCCAATGCAAATTCATAAAGTGCTAGCATGTGCATACACAAAAAGTGAAAACACCTTAATTTTTTTGTGTTCAGTTAATCAAAGAACTAATTATATTTCTGCTTTGTTACATTGTTTCCAGGCAAGGGAATGTATTCTGAATGTAGGCAGTTCATTTTACAGTGGTTGCTCTTCCAGCATTTTTTAACAGGCAACGTAAGATGCATTAGTGTGTAAAATGAAAACAACAAAAAGAGTAATGCCATTAATGTGCAATTTTTATGTAAGTGTCACTGGATTACAGATCAAGCTGATCTTCCACCTCCTGATGCTGCATTATGAAACACCAGAAGACAGATGTCTCACGCCTTCCCATTACCTTGCTATTCAAATAATGCTGAACTGTAGTTTCACTTAAACAAGAACTAATACTTGGATACTTGTAACAACCACCCTCCATTAAAAAAAATTACATTAGCTGGGAGGCTGCAACTAGGAGAGTGGGGAGTTATAACCCTTTCCCTGAAGGGCATTTCCATTCAACTATCCTCCCTTACTGCATTTTTGGGTTTTCTGAAAAATTCTCAAATCTCAGTGCCATAGACATTCAGTATACCTGAAAAATACCGGGGGGGGGGAGGGGTGCACACCCCTAGCCAACATCTTCATTTAATATCAAATGTCCACATTTCCAATCAACACCAACATCCAATATTGTAGCTACCCAGTTAATTTTGCAGGTCTTTGGTAGGCTCTTATTAAAGTTAAGTGCATTTAAATGCTACTGGCTGTAATAGGAAGGAGTTCCTCACATGTTAACTCTTTCATTAAAAGTAGTTATATGTTTTTACCTTAGTGCTGGATCATGCTCAAGATATTTCATCATATGTCAGTGTCTGGATAGCCCAGGCTAGCCTGAGCATGTCAACTCTTGGAAGTTAAGAAGGGTTGGCCCTGGTTAGTACTTGAATGAGAGACCACCCAGGAAGTCCAGAGTTGCAACACAGAGCCAGGCAATAGCAAATCACCTTTGAATGTCTCTTGCCTGGAAAACCCCATGGGGTCTCCATAAATGAGCTGTGACAATGGCAAAAAAAAGTGCAGTCAATATATTAGTAGAATGTAACTCTTAATTATTTTATTTGGAAATTCTACTTATGCAGACTTCTCTTTGGTTTTCATATTCTACTAATATGATTCACTGAGATTTTACTGAAGCACTGAGTAGTCCTTTTAACAGATTGTTCACAACTCCATCCCATGAATGACATTAATGTTCCTACTCTAATGCCACAGGAAATAGAGACCTTTAACTCAGCATTTACAGCATGCAGGGCTATTTTTCGGCAGGAACGCACAGGAACGGAGTTCCGGCTGGCTCCTAAGTTGGCCACACCCAGCAGGAACTCATTAGCATAATAGGCCACACCCAGCAGTAGAAACTCATTAGGATTGGCTACATTAGGGGTATGCGGCCTAACATGCAAATTAATTCCTGCTACAAAAAAAGCCCTGGGTTTTGACAACAAACAAGGTAAACAGAATAAGAAGCAAAAGGTGGGTGTGGCGGGATGACCACTCTTCTGGTAACATGGGGTGTGGCCTAATATGCTAATAAACTGTGCTGTCAGTGGTGTGGCCGTATATGCTAATGAGTTTCTGCTGTTGGGTGTAGCCTATTATGCTAATGAGTTCCTGCGGGGCTTTTTCTACAAAAAAAGTCCTGACAGCATGTATTTATGGGGTACTGAGATAATACTTTCTAACTTGCTGCTTACAAGCAATTTCTAATGAAGACAGCAGCTGATGTGTTAACTGTATCTGCTAGCTAGTACAATATATTGATAGAGATCAAAATAATCATGGAATTAGTTCCATTCGCTGGAGGGATCTTTAGAACCAGCTTTCTTCCAAAAGAGCTATGTGATATGACAAATGACATTTGAAAGTGATTTTGATATCAAGAAGAGTTTCAAAGTATTTTGTGAGGATAAACTACTGTCTGCTGCACCTCAGCCAGATTGTCTTCTGGATTTCACAGCTTTGATATAGTATTTTACAGCCTGGAAAGTGAGACACGTCACACCTGAATCTGAAGTTATCATTCCTAGATTGCAAATTTATATACATTTTTAAGCTAATTTTTTACTGAAAAGGTACTGAAACACTGGACCCACAGGCAATGATCCCTCTAAGCTGTGGAGTCTTGTGAGCAAAAATTCTACTTTGTGAGCTGCCGGCTTTAAAGTTGTGAGCAGGTGATTTTGCTACTGCATAGATTAGTTTGCTCTGGAGCCATCCTTCCTAAGTGAAGACAAAAATGTGTGAGCTGGAAGCTAAAAAACTGTGAGCAAGCTCACACTAACTTACCTTAGAGGGAACACTGCCCACAGGCTAAAAAACTCACTCATCTGAGCTTGCTCATTATCGTATCATGAAGCCCTTGTTCACCTAATATAAAATGTGGTCACCGTGGCAGCTAACACACGTAATGGATATCCATCTTTGGCTGAGAACAGACTGGCAAACTGAAGCGCAACAGAAGCGGGGCAAAAAGCCATGGGGCAAATTGTCTTGGGCCTTCCTGTTCACACTGCCTAGACTGATGCAGGACCATACCAGGGAGGAGCCACAATGGAGCGTTCACACTGTGGCGCCATGGTGGCGCGTGGCTTTGATCCATTTTGCCGATTTGTGCATAGGCACATGGGCACATAGGTGCATGGGAGCAGCAGCAGCCGGATCAGCGGGTTCACATTAGTGGCACCACTTGATGTGCAGCTTATTTGCATCCACACTGGCAGGAAGCGGAATGAATGCACACCCAGACGGCTTGACACTGGTTTCACCAGGTGCCTGTTTAAAGCACGATGAAAGTGTTTCAGGACCGGGTGAGTGTGGCATGGCAATGCCAGGCAGCTGTGGCTTTCTGAACGGGCTCTCTTCATCCACTTGCAAAGCTGATTTATATTGGGCCAAACTGCCAGTCTGTCCTCGGCCTTTGTTTGTCAGATTTGGAAAGTGATTAGTAGGTATGCTGTCCCTTTCCCCCTTTAATTTATCCAGCTGCAATTTATTTATTTTACTCTATAAACTGCTTACATGACACGGTTTCGTGTCATGATGTATAACTCAGTATTGTTTCTACTCCTTTCCTTAGAAGGTGTTCCTTATAATTTGAGAGTTCTCAATCACACACATCAGCAAAAACAGAGACCACTGATGCAAAATCTTTTTACTGACTTCAGAGAGGATTTGATCACTGCCTAAACTTCCAGATATGCTGGTGTCAATACAGATCAAATAGCGTAACAGTGATAAATGTTCATGAATTAATGAAACTACCTTATATTGCCAGATCATTGGTCCATCAAGCTCTGCTGGGAACCACACAATTAGTTATACACATGTCCAGAAGACTTGGTGCTGGTAGTTCTCAAACAGGAGCACTTAATATGATAAAACACTTTTAAACATGAGAACACTTTTAAAAAATTGTGATATGTCCCAGGGTAGGGTGGGGGAAGATTACCCTTCACAGAAAAATAGTAAAAAGTCCCACTGGGCATACCAAAGCCTTTGGGAGTTCCTAAAGAAGTTTTCTGGATTTCAGCTATTTTAGTTTAAGCAGTATTGACTTGATGTTATCCCTGCACAAGATACAATTGTAGCTTTTTAAAAAGAAACATACAAAAGGCTAGCATTTTTTAAAGGCTTTGCACTTTGGGACTGGCCAGTTGTGTGTGAGGAAAGCAATCTATTAAGACTGTGAATATAAGTTTATTTAAGGGATGAAAACCTGGAAAATGCTTTCTGCAGTCAAGCATATCCCTGAATCTAGCAACTACTTGGCAAAAGAACCAATTAATACAAACTAAAGTTGAAATGTCTTGAGTTAATTGTTTTGAGTTAACATCTTGAAGAAGTGAACAGAAGAGAATTTCAGCTGCATCCATAAGACTAAAAGATTGTTGCTACAATCTAACACCGTTGAGCATGTCTAAAACTGCTGATTTCAACCTTCTTAATCATGTCTGAGGGTGCGATCACAAGGGCATTTAAACCCGGGTTCTCCCGCGCTGCTCTTTCAAGCGGGATAGGTACTTGTTTTTCCTGGTGGTTGGAAAAGCGGGCTCGAGTGCGGGTGGGGGGGCGGCTTCGAGACGGGAGACAGATGCGGCCCGTCTAGTCAGCCCCTTTAATTGCGATGGGGAACAGCCGCGAGGCCCGCAATAAACGTCCGTGTGATCGCACCCTGAGTCTGTTGAATAGTTCAACTCAGTTGTACTGCCAGAAATCCTTGATTTAAGATGGAGTAACATATAGATCTGAAATGAATATTGTACTGAAAATTTACCCCAATTTTTACTCAAGTACTGCACTGAATTTGTGAAGAGGGCCACAGTGGTATAATAGTTAAGTGTGTTGGACTTGTATCTCGGAGACTTGGGTTTGTACAGGTTAACACTGTATTTAAAAGTTTTTAAAAAGAAACCTGCAGGTACTTCAACTGCCAGTCCTCAGAGAGACCTGATTGCACCTTTCTGTAGAGAAAATCACTATACTGTGAGCCAGACACAAACTATCTGCACTTATGGGGTGGGTAAGCAGTGACAAAAGGTTAAAGACTTAGCACAGCATGATATCATACTGTCAGACCTTTGAAAGAATGTCTTCTCTCCTCTTGCAGCACATGTCTTCCCATCAAGACAGATCAGACAAAAGCATCCTTTCAGACAGCCAGGTTAGAAAAAGATTAACCTTTTCTAAATGCTTAAAACACATACAGCAACAACACACAACTGATAATATGCACAGCAATCATGCTGCCTCAAAAGCAGCAACATTTACTGTATTTTTCGCTCCATAAGACACACTTTTCCTCCCCAAAAAAGGGGGGGGGAAGTGTGTGCGTCTTATGGAGCGAATATGGAGCTTTTCTTACCTGTAACAGGGCTCTTTCTTCAGCAGGAACGCAGGGGAACGCCATTCAGGCTGGCATCCCAGCCTTCCCCGCCCCTCCCTGCTGGGCCTGAGCTGTTAAGACTTAAAAGGGAAACGGCAGGAAAAAACCCACCAGGCTAAGTACTCTTTCCCTTTAAGTGCTTTTCCCCTTTAAGACAGCCAGCAGCAGAAAGCCCCGCCCACAGATTAAGCTCCGTGGCTACTTTGCACAGAAAGGCCTGGCTTTGCATGGTATGCCGACGTCTCTCTTCTTTCCTTTCTCTATTTTTCTTCCTTCCTTCCTTCCTTTCCTTTTTTCTGTCTGTCTGTCTGTCTGTCTGTCTTTCTGTCTCTCTCTCTGTCCCCCCCTTTCTTTCTTCCTTTCTCTTTCTCTCTCTCTCTCCTCCTCTTTCCTTCCTTTATCTCTCTCTCTCTCTCTCTCTCTCTCTCTTTCATTTTTTCCTGTTTTCCTCCTCTAAAAACAAGGTGCGTCTTATGATCAGGTGCATCTTATGGAGCGAAAAATATGGTAAGTATAACAAAAGAGGTTCCTTGTAGCATATTTTGAAAGATTCCCATTTCCCACATAAGTGACACATACTATTGATAACAGAAGGTTTTTCTTACAAGTTAATATGCATAGTGAGAGTAGTTAGGGTTTACCTCCAAAGGAACCTAATACATAGAGGGAAGATTTTTTTTAGTTTTTTATTTTATTTTTGAGATTTTTTTCTCACCATTACCACCCCAGCAGACTTAGGGCAGATCACAAAAGCTGAGCCCAAGGTTTGTTACAATAAAATCACATTAAAAACAGTTAAGACACTAAACAATAAGAATTCATGCAAATAGCAAATGTTCATATCTGTCTGAGCCACAGATGGAATCAATGGGCCTTTTCAGCAGATTGGGAGCCAGATAGAGAGCAGAGAGGCCAACTGTGATGGATGCCCATCACCTCAATCAAAGGCCTAGTGGAACAGCTCCATTTGTAGGCCCTGAAGAACAATAAAAGGTCCCGCAGGGCCCTAATCTCCAGTGGAAGCTAATTCCACCTAGCTAAGTGGACATCCCTCAAGCCAGGTGTACCAGCAAATGTTGATCCTGTGAGTGCAAGGCTCTTTGGGGCACATGTGGGAAGAGGCAGTCCTTCAGATATGTCAGTCCCAGGCCACGCAAGGCATTGAAGGTCAATACCAACACCTTGAAATGGATCCGGTATTCAGTTGAGAAATACAAGTCTCCAGGACTGTGGTCAGAAATGCCTTTAGATCTGACATAGCTGCAAACGCCTGATGGATCTAAAGTGCATGATCAGAAGTGGGAAAGGTTCTGCAGTTCTTGTCACCCTGTGCTGCCCTGCCATGGAAACAGAGTTAAAAGACACTGGGGAAAGTCTGGTCCTAACATTTGCTGACGGGCCTCTGATGGAGTTTTCCTAGTCTGATTGTTCAATCACGCTCTCACGCCATTGAGATGGTCTGCCCATTCCATCCCGACTCGGTGCCGTTTTTCCCCCACTTAGTGGTATGTGCATAATCACATATTCCATGAGGACCCCTCCACTTGGAGGTTTGATTCCTCATTTACATGGATGGGAAACAAAAGGCAAAAAAAAATACCACTCACCCGAATGGGGTGTCTGTTCACCCAGTGACAGGCTGAGCCTGCAGCACAAAGGGATGTGTGATTGTATGACTGTGAGTCAAATTTCACCAGAGGTAATAGCTGTGCTTCCCTTCCATGTCAAATGGCACGTCTGACCGCAACCCAAGGAAAGTCACTTCTTCCACTTCTTGTTCCTCCCTTGCCACACTATCTCAGTTTTTACAGGAGATAGAAGTGGAAACATTACTGACTTCCAGAGATGTTACACAGTTCAACAGGCAAATGATTCAGGATGGCAATCTAAATTTCAGTCTCCACATTCTGATATGCATAGAACTGGATGAAAGTTTATTCCAGGATTGCCATCTCCAGGTGTGGAAATTCCTAGAGATCTGAGGGGTGGAATCTGGACAGGAACCTCAGTGGGGCATGATATTATATAGTCTACTGTCCAGGACAGCTGATCTCTGTAGTCTGATCATAGTTCCAGGCAATCTCCAGGCTCTGCAAGAAGGTTGGCAAACCTACTTTAAGGTGTTCAGGCCAATGCAATCTTATTATTTGGATGTAAGTTCTATCAAACTTTGAAAGATTTGCTTCCATGTAAGCATGAATTGGACTGGTCTACAAACATGGCAGGATTGCATGATTTGTATTGAAAAACCATTTAGGTTTTTGTTCCTACAGTTTCAAATTATACCATAGCCCAATTGCTTCACCAAATTGTATCTAATTGCACATATTTGTAAAAGTAATAAATTGACTTCTGAGCTTTCAAAACCACAAGCCATGCCCCTAATTCATGACTGGATTCCTTAAAAATGTGACATTTGTCTAGGATATTGGTGTGCTATAGACACAGCTTATTACAGAAAGCCACTTTTCTCATGCTTTTTAAGCATACCTTTTTGTGTGCAACATGTCCAATGAAATGAATGGAAGCTATGATTTCATGGATATTTTATGGATATTCTGAAATAAAGGACAGGCCATTTGCATTTTTATGAATACCAAATTATTTTAAAGTCATTGCAAGTACTGATCCTACATTCCATAAAATATGTTTTACACTGTGAATGCTTCTTACACAGCGTAATATTAACTCAAAAAAAGAAAAGAAACCCAAGGACCAGCAACGTATATCAATATAACAGCAGAAACTCACTGACACAATATAGATATGTAGATGGCCTTGTGAGTTGCTAATTCTCTCACATGGTCATTTCTCCTTCCTTTCTGTTTAAAAACTATGGTTAGCATTATACATCTGCCTGAGTTAAATTTTACTCACAAACAACAGTAAAAACCATGGTTATGTCTGGGTTTTGAAACTGATTTGGCCTAACTATGATCAGAGTTAATATTGGTGGACTGCAGAATGTGCCAGCCTGTAGGGCAGTCCTGATCAGCTGGTGTTTCCAGATTACCAGTGGTCTTTCCTCATGGCATTTGGACAATAAAAGCCTTCCTGTATGTTGTTGTTGCTGTTGTTTTTCCTGTATGATGTCATCCTCCAAATACGGATGCATTGTACACATGGTACTTCCACATGTTGTTCTTTCTTTAAAACTCAAAAGGTGCAAGCCTTCCAGGGGGGAGAGACTGCTCCAGCAAAGGCCAGTGAGCCATTTTATACAAATATGGGAAAAGAGGATTCCTCTGTAACCATCTTCTGTTGCCGTCCAGAGTACATTTAAAGGGCAGATCCTTTGCTTTACAAACAATGCATTTCTTTGGTGTTGAAGGGCTTCCCTGTAAGAATATTTTCATTGCGTTGGCTTCATTTGTCCGGTGAGAGCTCACAGAGTGATGAACAGCTCAGTTTTGTTCTAAAATGCTGGCAGGATTTTCCTGGTTGTTTCTGGGAGCATCAGATGTGGAATCTGAACACAGCTGGACTCCAGAGATATTTTCCCTTACTTCACTGAGAACCATGATTACTCATTGTGGGAAATCACAAGACCTAGAAATCAGTTGTTGATCCTTGCCACCTGCACCACTGTTTCTTGATTACAGCATTATTTTAAGTACATCCAGGTCGCTTCCACACGCACCTAATTGCCACGCTAGAGGGACGCTTCACTGATGAATCAAACTGGCACGATCACACCAGCACATCTGGGAAGTGTCCCACAACCATTGTCAAGCCGTTGCAAACCGTTTTGATCTGGTGGGGAATCATAGTAAAAAACTACTAGTGAAACTCCAGTATCAAATGGTTTGCTGCAGCTCACAGCCAGAGTTTTCCTGTGTGATTGCGCCAGCGCGGAAGTATGGCGTCACGGATAGCATGATCACATGCTATCCCGATGCAACACTGTTTTACCCCTTCTCCGTGTGCGCATCATCGAAAGCCCTTGGGGGGAGAAGCAAAGTATCGATTCCCCCTTCCCACCTTGCAGCGATTCATCAACCCCCCGTTTAAGCACCTCAGAAACCCACCACAAAAAAACCCCACTCGCCCACGGTTGTGTCTGATCACGCAGCGGCAGTTTGTCCTGGCAGGTCCATGGAGCTGTGTGATCACGCAACTGCGGGGCAAACTGCTCCGGAGCAAAACAGCCTCAATTCCCCTCCGGATTATCTCGCTCGTGTGGAAGGGACCCCATTGTGGCTAATGTGACAATGTTATGACCTCATACTTCCAGATAATATTTGTACCCTTTGAACCATTACCCACTATAATTTCTTCACTATGAAAGAAGATGGGGTGGTGTCCATCATGACCCACACAGACTGGGGGTTTGCATTAAAACCTCTGATTTTATTAATTTCAATTGGTTTTTTTACAATTTTAAGTCACCCTTTCCTTGAAGGACTAACATCATATGAATCCAGAGGTTTCCCTACACAACAGTTTATAAGGCCAGACATTTCTAGCTGCAGCATTATGAGCCTTTTGACCATTTCCTGGTCTAAAAATAACTGCAGCAAGGAAAGGAACTTACAACTAATAAAGATGAATAACCAAATATACATTATGAGTTTATTAATAAGTAGAATAAGATAACAAAAGACAATTTCAGATGTGGGGGTTGTGCAGCATGCCCACTGGCATTAAAATTTAGCAGTTTACACATCCACAAGTGGTCTTGGATTGGAAATTAAACAGCTTCATCAACTGCAACATGAAAAGAGCTGTGTATGTCATAATATGTCCTTGTGGGCTTCTCTATGTAGGGAGTACTATGAGGGCAATAAAGTCCAAAATCCTCAAACACAGTTCTCATATTTTAAATTAGGTGGTTGATGCTCCTCTTGTTGAACATTTTGTACAAATTAACCATGATGTGGATAAGCTGCAATTTTTAATAATATTTAAATATGTCAATCATAACTACAGTTTGGTGGATGTTACTAAGGTCTTACTTCAACAGGAAGCAGCATGGATTTTTAAACTGAACTCCGTTTCACCATGGGGTTTAAATCAGAATAATAATTTGATTATTATTATGTCTGAATGTTCATTTGTTATATTGTATTGGATGTGGACTATGTTTGGTGTTTGGCTTTTTAGTAACAGCATAATATTTTACTGAAGTATAGCTTGAAGAGTGTTCATTACATACACCCAGGAAACTGAAACCAATTGAAGGTTTCATTAGTCACATGAGATTGGGATTGCCAGGTCTGGGTTGGAAAATACCTGGGGACTTTGGGGGTGGATCCAGGAGAGGGCGGGGTTTGAAGAGGGGAGGGACCTCAGCATGGTACAGTTCCATAGAGTACACCCTTCAAAGCAGCCATTTTCTCCAGGGGAGATGATCTCTGTCAGCTGGAGATCAGTTGTAAAAGCAGGCGATCCCCAGGCCCCACCTGGGGGCTGGCAACCCTACATGAGATATGAGAAGTTCAGAGACTATTCATAGTGAATGGATTTAGACATTTGAAGAGTGTTATACTGTTGGTCTGATATTGTGAGCTAAATCTGAAAGGTACGTATCTTTATTTTTAGGGCTGTATCCTCGGAATCTTATGCATCATAACCGTATATTTTGTATAGTTTGTATGCTCATTTCAGAATTGTGGCTGGTTGCTGTGGAGTGCTGCTGGACTGAGAGAAGCAGTTCCACCTTTCGAAGAAGCTTTGTGGAAATGTGGCTAGTTTTAGCTAGCATACCTGTCAAATCAGGACTGTGTCTTCCAACTAAAATAATCTTATTTACAAGCTAAATAATCTTATTTGAAAGTCTGATGTGGTGTGTGTCTGCTACTGAGAATGCCTGTTACGGATTCAAGTATCATCTCTATTTTCATCCATTGCACAGCCTTGGAATTTACTAATGAGTATTGGATTTACAAAATGCTGAGGAAAAATTTCTATGGACTGCTTTTGAAAACATTGCTGATAGTTGAGCCAGCTTCTATGGACTGTTTTTGAAAATACTGATGATAAATGGAGCCGTGAGAGTTATCTTATTTTACTTATTAATAAACTCACATGGTATATTTGGCTATTAAGTCATCTTTATTAGTTTTTGGCACATGTAATAAGATTATGTACATGGTTTTCTATTTTGTCAGCTTCTGCATACCATGTTCTCACTTTGTCTTGTTAGCTAGGAAGGGAGTGGTAGAACTATTATTGGCTACACTGCAGATGGACCTTCCCCTGTCTGATTGCTCAAGCACATTCTCATGCCATTGGGATGGTCTGTTCATTTTATCCCAACTCAGTGCCATTTTTTCCCCCTCGCTTAGTAGTATGCACATAACCGCATACTCCATGGGGAATCCTCAGTGCGGAGGTGTGACTCCTCGTTTGTGCGCATAGGAAACAAAAGGCAAAAAAAATCCCAGTCAGCCAAATGTGCCGTCTGAGCCCGCAGCTATGAAGGATGTGTGATATCACAAGGCCATGTCAATTTCAACCATGGGAAATAGGTTTGCTTCCCCTCCGCACCAAATGGCACATCTGACCACAACCTAGATGTAAGATGACTTGCCATTAAATGGAGACTGCCCAGCTTCCTCAGTGCTCAAAGATTTTATTCTCTCTCTCTTAGTCCCTTCTCATACCCTCTTTCTCTCTCTTCTTGCAGAGACATCTTCTTGCTACACTTGGGCCCTGCAACTCTCTAACCTAGGTATATAATTATGACTTTGGGTGAGACACTGGCTGCCTAGTGTCCTCCTCCTGGCTACTGTCATCTACATTTCTACGGAACTGAATAGTTTTAAGCTTGGGAGGTGAATCATCCTCATTTCTCCTTGTCTTTCCTCCCTGCCTGCCAGCAAAAGGTATTCTATAAACTCTGAGTCTGTACAGAGCACAGGCCCAATTGTCACACTTTTGGGTTGTGAACTTTGGCACTAATCCTGATGTGGAAGGCATTAAACCACACTTCTTGATTTGCAGTGGTCTACATTGTGTATGTTAATCCTCCAGAAACTATCATCCACAAGATCCTAGCTTGCCCTAGGAAAATGTATTTTATGACTATCTCTTCTCTGTGACTTTGGACACATTTTGTACAATAAAAATATACTGAAAATGCTACATAAGAATGTTGATCAAGTTTAGAAGCCTTATTTCAAAAAAAAAACTTAGATTTTCATCCTCACCCACTTCCAAGAAAATATACATGGCAAAAGAATAGGGAAATCACGAAGTGCTAGAGGGAAGTTGCTCACAACATTAACTCTTAGCCTTTCAGGATAATACTCATTATACAATCCCATGGCTAAAACTAATGTACTGTGAATTATCTACCACTTCATTATAATTTAAATGACTTTCCCTCCTATTTTGCAATTCATCATTTAGGATCTTTACCATAGGGTGTAATGAAATACTTTATGTATCTCTTTCTCTTACCATCATCATAATATGAAGATATTTTAAAAGTCTTGATCGAGAGCTTCCTGAAGTCCATAACAGTCGGTCTACTAAAAATGACAAGTTTTCAGTCAACTGCATAAGTAAAATCTTCTAAATATATTGGCAACAAATAAATTTCAACCACCCTTGTACTGTAGTACAAGGTTCAATATTATTAATCCTGATCATTCACCAAACATCATTATTCATGTCAAAATACTACTCGTATCACAATAAAGAAAAAACAGTAACTCAATCCATATTGTCTCTTATTAACAAATATACAATTTGGAAATAATTATTTAATTGAAATTGCTTTGAATGAAACTATGCTGTAACACTTTTTGCATTATGAGTTTACTTTGCAATAAATGTACATTTATTTCTCAATCTTGAACAGGATATTTAAGTCATCTCTCAGGCTTGCACTTCATTGCAGAGATAACATATTTTGAATAGTTTTGAAAGACATAATCTTGATGCTGAGGGTATTTATCGAAGTGTTGTTCCCTGATAGGTAGAGAGTTTCCTTGTCAAGCACTAAACATCCTCTGCTCAGCTGACATAAATTACTTAATTTTATTTAAGGTTTTATATCCTACACCCAACCACCTTGGTTCCTGAGATGGCTTTCAAAGAGAGAATAAATATAGTAAGAGAAAGAAATTCAGAATAATTCCCAACAAGTAGTAAAAACACACCATATAATCATTAAAAAGAACCACAAAGCAGAGAGATGAAAAGGCAGGATAAAAATATTATAAAATAAAAATAACTCATCAAATAAAGCGGAGGGGGGGGGGACGACTACATTTTAGCCTGAAATGAAAGCATCTTAACACTTGATGTCTGGCAAGTAGAAGCAGGAAGGATATTCCAGAAGTAGAGGCACCACAACCAAGAACTAGTCTTTTTTCTGTTTCCACATTGTTGCCAACTTATTAGGGTTGCCAGCCTCCAGGTGCAGCCTGGGGATCTCCTGCTTTTACAACTGATCCCCAGCTGACAAATATCAGCTCCCCTGGAGAAAATGGCTGCTTTGAAGGGTGGACTCTTCTGAAGAATACCTCATATGGAAACAGATGTCTTTGAAATACCCTGGTTTCAAATTTAGGTACCTTTGTTCCAAGACATTTAGGACTTTAAAGGTAACAACCAGAACTCTGAACTGGGCCCATAAATATGATTCAATTAAAATCTCAAGATGTTTCCTGTAGTTAATAAGATCTGGCTGCTGCTTTTGTACCAATGAAGCTTCCAAAGTATCTACAGGTGCAATCCCCCTCACACAGCATATTTTACATCAATCTAATCTCCACGAGACCAGAGTATGGATACTCATGGTCAAATTCTGCTTTACAAGAATGGGCTGACAACTAACATACTAATCAAAATTACTTAAAAATAACATGTACCAAAGAGGAGACCTGGGGCTGAATACACAGTTCTAAAGGTATTTTCATGCTGTAAACCTACTCTTTAGGCAGAATTCAGCCCATCCTGCCAGGATGATTCCATTGTCCCTGGTTGGCTAACTTATTGATCAACAGTGCTTCCATTGGACCTGAATTGTGTTGGACAGCAAAACAGGGTCTCCATGGACAAAGGGTGAAGTTCTATGCACTCCACTAATCGGGCCACCTAAAAGGGGGAGGACATCAAAACAGGCCTTGTCCTAATGCCCCTGATTTCCATATTGGCAAATGATTTGCAGAGGTTAACAACAGCCCTGCCCTGGTTTGCTGACGCAAGCACTATGCCGGGAGGCATCATGAAACCAGGCAAGGTCAGTCCCTGTCGAAACCACAGCAGAGAGACCATGCTGGGAAGAGGAGGCAGGCAGAAGCCACCTCTCTGATAAACATCCAAGACTGAGCTCCTGCACCAAGGCCATGGGTATAGCTGGGCCAAAAATATGGTGATATAGGCCTTCACAAACATTGGGGGGGGGAGTTTATGAAGTCTTTGGAAAATATTATTGAGATATACATGGATTCCTGCCTCAAGTTTGCCAAAAAGAGATGGGTGGTGTGCTGACAATGCTGAGAGTGCATTGATTTCAAAGGACCAAGACCAGAGTAACCACATAGCACTGCACTGTTAGTGCACAGAACAGAGACAGGAGGAAGGCGAGCCCTTAACAAGAGTACTGTGCAATGCCCAACATGTTACAAACTATAAATGCATGGAAATTTAACAGGCGTTAAATGTTCAGTACTTACATCTGTAAGGGAGAAGAACATCTAAAAGATACCAGCTAAATTACTCACTGGGGATTACAAAAATTGCACCCAAAATCTCCAACTACTTTAAGCTTTAATATATAACCTGCAGCTTTCAGTACTGAAAACTTACAGTTCTTTTGATTGTGAGAAGAGTTATAAATCCTATTAAATGGATTAAGAGATGCGCAGCACATAGAATACAAAAAAATAGTTTGTAAATGTTGCCAGTTGGACAACTATTGTGATAACATATTAGAAAAACAATCGGGTTTGTGTTCTACTTGCCATATCTGCATTTGTTTTATAGCTACTGTTCTCTCCACAAACCTCCTGCAATGCTGAGTACAGTCGATAAAAGATCATCTCTTAGCAAAGGAATTGCTAATGAAATCATAGTCTAATAGGAGCTTAGTGCTACAAAGCTTCTAAGATCAGCAATCACTGCAATCACCACAGCAGGAGAACCTCTTCATCTCTACTTTGTATTTGATTTCATTCCACACTAAGCACTGAGAATCCTCAGTTTACTTAAAGCAGAACTGTCTCATTAGAAATTTCGCTGTGATTATTTCCCCTTTTTAAGCACACACACACATATAGTTTTTAGAGCCACAATATTAAACATTTCGATTTGAGTTCAGCAGCACCTTAGAAACCAATAAGAGTTTCAGGGTATAAGCTGTCAAAAGTCAAAGCTCCCTTTGTCAGACACAGACACATTAAACATGGCTATCAGAAAATTATTGCATTGCATTGGTTTCTGGGAGGTGTCTTATCTTAAATTGCATATGCTGTCCTCAACCTATTTTAGCCACATCTCCAGCAAAGCCCTTCATGAAAGAGCTATTTTGGTCCATGATCCTTTAAAGATGATGGACTTCAAATGCTCAGAACAGCAGTATGATGTCAATATATAATTAGTTAATGAGGTATTTGTTTCTTTGCAGTGCTTTGGCCATTGAAGTTTCATGACAAGATGGAAAAGACAGAACTCTGAAAAACCAAGAACGTGATTCATTCAGATTTAAGCACTTTAAATCCCATTGATTTCAGTGGGTTTTACGGATGTGCCATTCTTTGGCTGAAATACATGGCATTTTTTTAAAAAAAAGAAACAGTATTTAACTTTGGCTGGATCATGCTTATCTATTTGCAGCATTTTTAGAAGTAAACCCAAGCTTTTCAATATTCCGAGTTGCCAAGGCTATAATAATATATTTTAACCAGTAGCAATTAGCTGTTACTAATATTAGTCTATTGCAAATGTTAATTTAAATTGTAATTTGTCTTATTGAAACTGCTACCAAAATACATTTACATAGCAATCCCAGGAACCTCAATGAATAGAGAAAACCATTTCTCTCATATATATTTTTCTTGCAGCAGAGCAACGGGAACTACTTTGATTTCATCAACTGGTCCAGTTAGGAAATTTGAAAATCAAAATTCTTTAATTGCCATTAAGATTTTATTACAAAATGGACCATTTTAATAATGGAATACTTTAAGGAATACTTGTTCTGCTTAAACCTAAATACATAAATATAATCAGGGCCAGATAAATCCCAGTTACCAATTTACCTAATTTACCTGAATCTTTAAAAAAATCAGAGTGCCTAGGACTTGGAAAATATTCTTCCAGCCTGGCTAGATAATTATAAATCTAGAACTCATATGAACTATTTTATGGTTAATTCATGATCTGGCTCTGGAGTCACCAAGCCTGTGGGCACCTTCGGAACTCTGACACATATGGTGAGCACAGCCACAGAATGGCTGCCACAAAATAGCTACTGCAAGAGGTGGAGCCAGCCACAAAACGGCTGCCACCGCTTACCTTCAGTCACACAGCAGTGGAGATTCTTGTGCTATGTTAGCTGCCAAAACAAAGTTTTAAAAAAATCTGCACAGCCAATCAAATCTCTAATGTCTGATCAGAGGCTTCTCTGGGCATATGCCACACTTGTCCCCTTCTGCTTCCTAAAAGCAGCTGGTAGAAACCAGGAAGGATGTTGGAAGATGCCATGGCACCCACAGGCACCACACTGGGAACCTCTGATCTAGCCGAATATCATACAGATTAAAACAAGATGACTGTGTCTTGGTAGAAATACAGCAAATATATTTCTTGGTAGAAATACAGCAAAGGGAGAACCTTTGAAATTTGTAGACAGAACTTTACCTTGCCACCCTGCTTTCTAACTTATCATGGATGTTTCCTTGATTATTGGGGCTGGTGCTTAGAAATGTGAGGTGCTAAACTGTTGATAAATGGTAGTTAATTTAGTAATATACATAACTTTTTGGAATCTGACAAAAATATTTTAGGCATTTTCTTTAAACAATTTTCATCGTGCTTTTCTCTGGGTTAATTGATTGCCAAAATACATCTTCCTACCCTGTAATTTTTTAAAAAAATCACCAAGCAGGTACTATGACTTTCAAAAGTTTTATTGACATAAACAGCAGCAGTCATGGGAAGTTAGGGTTGCCAGGTCCTTCCCGGCAACCAGCAGGGAAGGGGGGGAGGGACTAACAGGAAGCAACAGGGAGGCCCAGCTGACATACAGCAGTGTGTCTACATCACTGCTCACATGACCCAGAAGTGACATCTTCACGTCTGGGAATGTCGGGACAACACTCTGGTATCTGGGCAAAAACTCTGTGGTAGAAGCCACATCTCTATAGTTTCTAGTACTTTGGTAGTTTAGAATTGTCCATCAAAGCTTTGAATGACTTCTTGTTAAACTTTTGATGGAAAGACTTTGTCTAGTAAAAACTATAATACTGTATCCCTGCCTTCACTTTGCTGGTACCCTGAGATGTAAATTGCAGAACTGCAGAGGAAGACACTTTTCACGGCAACAGCCAAGGATGTAAGTATAGTACATTCACCATTGCAACAGCCATTAAAAGATTCCCACCTGTGTAGGGAATGGTTCTGTGAAGCAACCAAAACCAAACTGAAGTGGAAAAAAAGGGGAGTGAAGGGGAAAAAAAGATTTTTAACAGATTTAACCAACAGTTTATTAAACCAATTTATTTATTTTATTACGGGGTGGGGAAACGGAAGAACCTTGCTAGCTCATTTGATAGGTAGATATCTACTTCCATTTTTTTTCTATTATGACTCTAAAATGAAAATCTGTCCTATTATTTGGACAAACAGCAACAAATTACTGCTGGTTTTGAATGCTACAAAATAAGATTTCTCTGAGATAAAGGTGACCCACAAACTCAGCACATGATCCTGCATGTGAACCTTACTTCCTTAATTCAGCCAAGGTTCCTTAAGCAAAGGAAGCAAATAAACACATCTGTGATTATGGCCACAGGAAGAGAACAAGAAATAGGCTGTTATCTTCTCCAGACAGACTCTTATCAACACATCCATTAGGGCTCAGAACTGCTATCAAGGATAAAATTACTGGAAAGGAATTCCAAATGTGTTATTGATGTACCGAGGAGTAAAGAGAAAGCGAGGATATAACAACCCCTGCTGCTGTGTTTCAATGTTAATGTTATGTGAATTGCAGGCTAGCAAGGCACAGCGCTGACTTTTTCAACTCAATTCACTCCATGCCATGCCATTTTGCTTTGTGTGGGATTAATATCATTAAAAAGCTAGCTGTTTCACCACTGAAGGCATTCTGAGTTTGAAAGTTTCTAGCCCTTTCTCAGTGGTGATTAGCAGCCCCTGCCAAGAAAGAGGAGGGAAAATGCAAATAGGCTGATAGGTATTACCTACACACCCAGGATTAATTTCTAGTGTTGAGCGTTATGAACAAATGGTGAATGTTTTTCCAGTCTCATTATCTTTACCAAAATATCTTGGATGGCTTTTAAAACAGGGCATGTTCTCTCTGCTTTACAAAAATATATTTTTAAGGACGTGTTATGCTCGGAGGATAATTTATAATTTTTTAAAAATAATTGGTTGGTTTATTGTTTTATTATTTGTTATATAATTTATTGTTATTATTACTACATTGTTCTTCCTTTGTATTTTCAACCACTGTAACCTCCAGGTCTATTACTTCCATTTTTAAATTCTAATGTACTTCTGCAGTTTAAATATAGCAATGTTTTTCTTAGATAGATGATTGTGCTATATGCACTCCTAAGGGCAAGTGCAGAGCACCATTCAGAGTGATTCAATAGGCCCCAAGAAAAACCTTGGAATCTTTCCCTAGAAATTATGGGGAATGTTAAGATCTAAGCAGCACAGTTTCTTGGCATTACTTTCTGTTGTCTAGACTGTATGCCACCAATACTTCTTTAAAGTTTCAATCCACAAGACTATCACTTTCCTCTCTAATTCAGAATATGATTATGCTCTAAAAGAAGTCAGAATTGCCACCATTTCAACCCAGAGAAAGTACACATGAAGCATCTGCCACATAGGCAGCATTTCTGATTGCTCTTCACCTGTTTCCAGGTAGAGAGCAGTTGGTGTGCCCTGGCTTATCCCATGGATCAGCATATTTACTCCATCCTATCCCAAGGTTTGCAGTGACACAGAGAAAATTTTCTCATCCATGTGGAGGACCACTAAATACAAGCTACTTGCTGTTTAGTATATGTATTCATGGCATCCACATGGTAGGCAGTTCATGTGTACTGTCCTGACAGAGGGATAGGCAGACTTCTATTTGCAGTAAGATGAATCTGCTTACTCAGATGCCAAGTGGACTGGAGTAATATACAATTTGTTACTATTTCTTGTGTTACAGTCATCACTGAAGAGTCAATGCACTGAGACAGGGCCAGCTTCAGCACACCCTGAGGTGAGGCAGCTGCCAGGGCCCAGGGTTTCTGGCAGGACCCCCTGCCACAGAGTGCCCAACTATATGCTGATAGGGAAGGGTGTGTGGGAGGTATACAGTGGTGGCACTCCAGGTGGGCACATTGATGGTGTTCCCATCTGTACATATCACCCAGAAATATGTCAGGCTTACAAATGGGCAGGGGAAGGAAGGACATACAGGCAGGCAGGGATGTGGATGGGCTGGAAGGACAGCTCAAGCAGGGTTCCTAGTAGCCGTCCAAGGAGGACAGAGTGCCCCTGGGCAGTCTCGGCCCAGTGCCCTTCAAAACCTGGCACCTGCCCTGCACTGACACATGTATGAGAATTGTCATAAACTGCCTTAGTGGGATCTGTCTGCAAGCTAAAAGCCTGGGAAAGGCACTCAATAAATACATTTGGAAATTAACAAAGATAAAAAGTTTCTATAATGTTTGGATCAAGTTTTATTCAGTCAGTCTGAGCCACATGGCTAAGTGAGCCTGAGTATTCAGACTCTCTCACATGTGTGAATAACCCACCCCTTCTCTTGACTGGCATTCTTCATACAATCTTCTGTCCTAGTGGGTGACAGATGCTGTGGCTTTGCAAATACAAATGAGTCCAGGCTGAAGATTCTTTCATGAAGTAAAACCTTTATTTAACTTTCTGACCCACAGAGCAGATAACTAAATTGGTATCGTGCAGACCTCTCTCCTGGTCTGCAGCAGATCCAGTACAAAGAGAGGGAACAGAAAACAGAAGAAGCCACTTCTAGGCCCCAATTAGTTACTAGGCAACATCACCCTTCATATGTACTGGGTAACTTTGCAACTGAATTAGCCCTCTCATTACCTCTCCCCTTCTGTAGTGTATGATCCACAGCTACTGTGATCTCAACCGTGGGACCTGGAATTCTCCTAGAATTACAACTGATTTCCAGGCTACAGATCAGTTTCCCTGGAGGAAATGGCAGCTTCCCAGGGTGGACTCTATAGCATCATATCCCCATTGTGCTCCTCCCTTTCTCAAACTCCACCCTCCTCAGGCACTGCCACCAAATCTCCAGAAATTTTCCAAGCCAGAGCTGGCAACTCTACATCTTTCCTTCAACACCTTCTGTTTAAATCAGTGGCACTATGGGAAAAGTCGGGTGAGGAGAAAAGCCACATCTGGCCTCTCATTGGCTGTATCAGGGACAACACTAACAAGTACTTGGTTCCTGATGCTCTCGTTCAAATAGAATTTCCCATGGTTCTCACAAGTTTCTCCTCATGCCAAAAGGAATGAGGGAGATACCAAGGAGAGAGAGTGCAAGCTTGAAGAAGAAGAGTTGGATTCATACCCCGCCTTTCACTTAGAGTCTCAGAGCAGTTTACAATCTCCTTCCCTTCCTCTTCCCACAACAGACACCCTGTGAGGGAGGTGGGGCTGAGAGAACAGCTCTGAGAGAACTTGACTGACCCAAGGTCACCTAGCTGGCTGCATAAGGAGGAGTGGGGAACCAAACCCATTTCTCCAGATTAGAGTCCACCGCTCTTAACCACTACACCAAATTGGCCTACTTCTATCCTCAGAAGGAAGTGACACAATCTATGGATGTTTCTAATATACACATCTTGGGGACAACAAGTAATCCATAAGATAGACTAAAACGACATTTAGAAGTTTGCACTTATTTTACAGGATCACATGCAATTATAAAAGAGTAAATGTGGCACATAATCATGGGGAAGGGTTCTGATTCTTACTTAAAGCTGCTTCAACATAAAATGCTTTCCTGAATTTTAAGCATTTTTGGCCTCATTCCTTAGATATGCTTAAATTGTATAACATTTCCAGCTTCTACCAGTAGTTACCTCATCTGAATACATATGAGTGAATGACTGCCCATTTCCTTTCAATTCTGAAGTGAAGGACATAGACACAGACTAGAAAATTGACTGCTCAGCAATAATTCAGCTAGTGAATTTCAGGTCACACTTTGTGTAATGGGGAAAATGAATAACCTCTGTGCATATATAAAAAATTTTAGACCACTGTAATCTCATGATCATTAAAATGCCTCATTCCATATGTTGGAGGAACACCATAATCACTTCAAAAAACGTGACCATATTTAATTCTTTAAAAACTGTGCAGTCTTCTGTTTTGGAACCTTCACTGAAATTTTGGCAACTGCAATCACAAACTCACTACAAAGTTTATTTCAGAATAACTGATGCAAGCTTCCAACCAAACATTCTCAAAAGTGAAAGGATTCACACACACCCCAAGGACTTACACTGAACAATCACAAAAAGTGAGCATAAATCAAAGCAAACTGGGGGAGGGGGGGGGAGGTTCTCTAATCACTACTTTGTAGCACAACTATTTAGCACTGTAATAATTTCATATACATCTAATATCATATGGTAAGAACTTTACTAGAACCAGAGTTGGGCCACACTTTGCTCTTTTTCAAACAGCAAACTAATATCTCCTAAAAAGGAGAATAAAACTAACAAGTCCTTTGACCCTATGGGACTACTTCAGAGTGTATGCATATTCTGTCACTGATCCACAAGCCTCCTTCTGGTCATTCTTCAATCACATGCTCACATAGTGGAGTCAAAGCCACTTGCTGTCTCTGCTAACAGTGATTGACGCCAACTGATGTAAGCATGTGGCTCCCGTGGCCAATGCACAGTAACAGCCAATTACTACCACTCACCATTCTTCACCAATAACTACAATCTGTCCTGGCAAATGGCTATGCCATTATCATGTTGCAAAGCAAACTAAAGGGTTTGTAGCATGATATTCAGTCCCATAGTTTTTTTAAAAAAAATTATGTACTTCATTTAATCTGCTTCAGAAATGCTGGAGCTTTTACGCAGGTTTTAACCAAATAGTCGATTAAATGCATATGTTCGCAGTGGAATAACAACAGTTTTGAAGAAAAACTGTAAACATTGAGGTCAAAAGGCTATGAGATGCAAAAGGTATAGTCTGCGACATATCTATGCAAAAACTCCAAACATCCATAGAATAAGCAAACTGGGTTAGCTTGTGAAAAAGGAAGAGGAGGACTTCTTTGACTACGAAAAAGGCTAAGCTAGCAATCATGAGTAGGGATGTGTAGGTCAAAAAAAAGTGAAATTTTTCAGACCCAGATACCAGGGAGCCAAAAAATATTGGTATTCCTAGTTATCCAGGTTCTGCATACTGGTTTACTGTTTGGATCTGGGTTTGGGGTGGAATCTGATATTATTCAGCTCCCATATTCCCTATGGGGAATATTTATGAGTGGCTGGAATAGCTGATTTTTAAGATAATGGCACCAACATTACAGCAGAGCTATTTGCACCTGTCCACTAAATAACCCCCAAGTCTCAAGTGAATTGGACCATGAAGTCCAATTCTATGAGCCCCTGAACAAGGTGCCCCTAGCTATCCTTCATTGTTTCCAGTGGGAGTTCAGAATTCAAAGCTTTCTCCAGGGCAAACAGTAAACAAATGCTCAAGAGCAAGCAAAACAAACCACTGGCCAAAGGCTTTCCAATGCAAACAGAACCAACAAGCCCAAAGGACCTATGCAGAGCCAGGAAATCCCAGCAGAAGCAAGGGACAGTGTGGCAAGCCTGACACAACAAATGTCAAACCAGAGAATCCAACTACAAACCAAATCCAAGCCAATTTTGTGCAAAGAACACAATGTTGCAAGACCAACAAAACCAATTTCAAAGGACAGAACCCGAGCCAAACTAACCTGGCAAGCTAATACCAAGCCCTGGCAAGAAGACACTGACACAGACAAACAGTAAAATTAAAGAAAAACAGTCCTGGGAGCCTTAAAACACTGACCATGGCAAACCTAGACAGCATAGTAAAAAGTAGAGACATCACCCTGCCAACAAAAGTCCGTAAAGTCAAAGCAATGGTATTCCTAGTAGTAATGTATGGCTGTGAGAGTTGGACCATAAGGAAGGCCAAGTGCCAAATAATAGATGCTTTTTAATTATGGTCCTGGAGAAGACTCTTGAGAGTCCCTTGGACTGCAAAAAGATCAAATCAGTCAATCTTAAAAGAAATCAACCCTGACTGTTCCCTGGAAAGCCAAATACTGAAGCTGAAGTTCAAATATTTTGGCCACCAAATGAGAAGGGAGCACTCACAGGAGAAGACCCTGATGCTGGGAAAGATTGAAGGTCAAAGAAGGGGACAGCAAAGGATGAGATGGTTAGACAGTGTCATCGATGCAACAAACATGAAATTAAGCATGCTCCAGAGGATGGTGGAGGACAGGAGGGCCTGGTGTGATGTGGTCCATGGGGTCACAAAGAGTTGGAATTGACTGTGTGACTGAACAACAAGAAGACAATATTCCTGAATATTTCCAGAATTTTTTGGTACCCATTTCCCAGTATCCTGGAAAATCCCATATACCATTTGGATACCTGAATATATCCAGAAAATACCAATACAGTATTTTTTTTAAGGTATATATTCAGACTGGAAATATCTGAACAGACATTGTTATCATGGGACTCATGTAACTCATACAGAATAGGATTTGTAGTAAAGAGGTAAATTTGGCAAAATCTAGCAGAAAACCTGACAGGATATAGGTTTGCCAACACAGGTTGGGAAATTCCTGGAGATTTGGGAGAGGAGAGGATCCAAAAATGTTTACATATTTCTGCTCCATTTTATCCTCACAACAACCCTGTGAGGCAGATTAGACTGAGGAGTTTGACTGGCCCAAGATCACCCAGCAAGCTTCAATGGTGCAAGTGGTGATTCAGACCTGGGTCTTCCAAATGCTAGTCCAATACTCTTAACAGCTACATAGTTTATTTTCAAAGCAGCCATTTTCTCCAGGGAAAATAGCAGTCGTACTGGATTAGGAAGCTAATTTAACACTGCTTTAAATTACCATCCATGTGATTAATATTGGGTTGCCAATTCTGAGTTGAGTAAGACCTGGAGATCTGAGGGAGGAGCTTCAGAGACAGAGTTTCCAGGTACCTCCTGGCCACTGGCAGAAGATGGGGAGGTATGGTTGCCAGATACAGTTTGGGAAACTCCTGGAGATTTAGGGATGGAGCATGGGGAAGACAGGGACCTCTTTGGGGTACAATGCCACACAGTGCCCCATCCAAAGCATCCATTTTCTCCAGGGGAACTGATCTCTGTAGTCTGGAGATGAGCTGTAATTCCAGGGGATCCTCAGGTCCCACCTGGAGGCCAGCATCCCTAGTTTAATAAAGACCCCAATCCCTTCTACAGCATTTTCTGCTGCGTCTTAGGAACCTTTGTGTAGTCCTTTATTCACTGATTTTCTTGGATGAAGTGAGAATGGCTGTCACAAAACTTAAACTTAAACTTAAATTGATGTTCAATTTAGAGGGAGCTAGCCAGGATGATCCTGCCAACCTAGCAGTTCAAAAGCAAGAAACTGCAAGTAGATAAATAGGTACCACTTTGGTGGGAAGGTAACGGCGTTCCATGTGCCTTTAGTCTAGTCATGCCAGCCACATGACCACGGAAGTCTTCGGACAGCGCTGGCTCTTTGGCTTGGAAACAGAGATGAGCACCGCATCCCTAGAGTCATATCCGATTGGCTTTCGAGCAAGGGAAACACCTTTACCTTTACTTAGCCAGGATGAACCTCAAGAACATCCAGCTTCAAGGAATACTAAAAAGATCAACAGAAAGAGGCATTTTTATTGTCGTTTGAGATACATGATGTTTACTAACAAGTCTTCTACACACATGGGAGAAATTAGCACTGTATCTCATAAATAATTTAAGAGAACTAATTTACCATAATTGGTCTGTGGCATTTTCCAACAGTAAATAACCTGCTAAGCACACACACATTCACAATAGCAACTAAAGACCATCAGGAATCTATGTCCTCAGGATTTTGTACATCAAGACAGCCATTGTGTGCATACCAATGAAGGAATTTTCCTAAGCAACGAGTGGAAATGACATCTTTTAATGTAAAAATTACTAAAAAGTGCAACATAAATTAGGACTTTGTAAGGTATAAATATTCATAGCATGCAGCTTACCTCAGAAAATGTTTCGGAAAGAGTTGGATTTTTCACTTTCAATGTAGCACTGACAGCTAATTTAAATAAAATCAAATTACTATCTCAAAAGTACTGTAGTCACTAGCATTTTTCAGGAAATCACCGACCATTCCATTAACTCAGCGGAACATGATGAACAGAAGAAAGTCCTCAACCAGCGGGTACTCAGATTTTATATATTACCCAACATAGATTACTTTTACAAAACTATCTATATACATTCAGACAGTGCCAGAGGCTGGGCCTTACTCAGATATTTCAAAACCCATAAGGCACTGTCACAACTGTCAAGAAGTGAAATTTGGTACACAAAGGGTTGAATTCACTCCTCTTTTTCAAAATATCTGAAAATGGGACTGCAGAGAGTATGACATATTATTATGCCACATGATAACATACGTATTTGGTATCTTACTACATGGAAGAACAAGAGTGTTGTTTTTTTCACCATTGTATCAGCCCCATTCAAAATCCCAGGCTGTTTTATTTTCTGTAGTTTGCCGTTGATAATGGGTGGGAGGCAAGCAATTAAAGTTTCAGGAAAGGGTTTTCCAGTCCCTTCCTTGGATGTATGCTATATCCTGAAATAGGAGTTCCTCTGCATTTAAACATCCTTTTGGACCCATCCCAAGGCTGGAAAATCATTAATCAAAGAACCGTTTGTTGTTCCTGAAGCAGTCTATCATCTATATATATAAAAGAAAGTCACCTCACCGTAAAATCAACGCCCAGGTCAAACCGCTGGACCTAGAAGCACCAGATTTGAGGAGAGAGTTCCTACCATGGCGTAGGTACTCACTAAGAAGGGATTTTTAGAATTTGACCCCTAAGTGGGTCAAAAGGGGGGAAATGTGCTCCCCCCATTGATTCCTATGAGGCTGTCAGGCTGCTGCCACCTTGCACCCCCCACTCTCTGACTGGTCAGCTGCAGAGCTCAGCGTTCTGAGGTTTAAAAAAAAGCAGTTACAGGAGACTGCAGAGAGGTAATGACAGTTGAGGAGATCAGGATTGCCTTAGCCCTGCTGCTGGCCCAGCCTCCTGGATGCCTTTAAGCCATGAGGGAGCCCGCCCCAGCAGTAACACCTTGGTGATCCTGCCAGCCCCCATCCACAGTGGCTTCTATTACTCCTCCCCCCTCCCCCTCCTACACTGGACAGGCAGCTACCTGTCAGGTGCAGGAGAGGAGGTGGGATGCTTACAGCAAAACAATCCAGGAACACAAGTAGAGAGGCCATCACTTTTGTGGAAGGTGGCAGGAGTTGACCTAACAGATGACTGCTTCTTAAATGGACAGTTCTATGTTGCCCGCTCCAGAGTGAGCTCACCAAGCAACCTGGTGATCTTAGCACCTGAGGGCAGAACCACCAATGTGGTCTACAGAGAGGTCTTTCAGTGGAGAAAAAAAAAGGACATATGTCTCACTTAATTTTTTAAACTACAATCTTTTCCATTAGAATTCCTACAACAAATCTTACATTTCAAACTTCACCTCAGCAGTATTATAACTGGATTCATGGAACTTAAATACCATACTGAAGCATGGATATCAGGCTAGTACTAGATAAAAATAAAAGTAGCCAGATTGGTTCATGAGAAAAATCTAAACATAACAATAGTATACTACCTTAATTAGAACAAAATTTGAATTCAGTAGCACCTTAGAGACCAACAAAATCTTCCAAGGTATAAGATTTCATGAGTCAAAGCTCACTTTGCCAGATACAAAGAAGAATGAAGATTCATCCATCCTTATATCCATGTCAGAAGGTGGTAGGGGTGTTACACAGAAGGGCCAGTTGAAGGCAGGATGCAGAGGTACAATACAAAGCATAATCAGCTTGATGAGAGCAAGGAGATTATGCATAATGGTAAGAAATGCAGACAATTAGCATGAATAATGAGACAAGGATCCTGTCCCTGTTCAGCCCTGGGGGGTCCATTGTCCTGAAACTTATTAATGAATTCTAGTTCTGTGATTCCGCATTGTAAACTCCCTTTGAAGATTCTCTGTTGGAGAACTGCCACTGAAAAAAAATTGTTGGTCACTAAGGTGCAACCAGACACAAATTTTGTTCTGCTACTACAGACTAACATGGCTATCTGCCTGAAACAACCTTCATTAGGACTAACAAAACACTAAAATGATAAATGTAATAATTCAAAATCTGATTCAGAAAAAAAAGAGTTCTTCCTCATGGTGGATGTTAAGGAAAAGAGCATGAGAGAGAGAGAGAGAGAGAGAGACATGGGGGGGGGGATGTTGGTAGACATGATAGAGGTAATTAGATACTTTGAAGGCTGTGTAGAAATAATGTAAAACTGATTCAAAATAAATCAAGTAATTGTACAGTGCACTTAAAATACAAATTAAAACAGGTCTAGTTTACTATGACTGTGGACTTATTTGTATGCCATCAGCTTATGGATATTCATTTGTATTATATAATGTACACTGAGGAATATTTCATCCAATGGTTTTAGTCTAAAAGCTAAACATGGCTTGGGACCACAATACCTGTAAGAGTGCCTCTCCTGGCCTCAGTCTACCTGAACACTGTGCTCAGCCTCTAGGGCCTTCCTCTGGGTGGCAACTTCTCAACAGGCTCGGAGGGTGGCAACTAGGAGGAGCACCTTTTTGGTGATGGCCCTGTCTTTGGAACAACCTCCCTGCTGCAGCCTACCTGGCCTCAAATTTACCATCTTTTTAGTGCCAGGTTATGACAGCCCACTTCACAGAGGCCTTTAAACATCTCTTTGACCATTCAGGGGCTCAAATGATTGGTTAGGTGTCTCTATTAACTGGGGTTTTTTACTGTTTTATTATTTTTTAATGTTTTTACGTTATTTTATATTAATCTTATATTTATTATATTTTACTGTTTTACGCTTGTAAACAACTTTGGCTAAAGGCAGTATTATTATTGTTATTGTTGTTGTTGTTATTTTAAGCGCACTGTACAATAAATTGATTTTTTTAAAAAAATTCATTTTTACATTGTTTCTGTTTAACCTTCATGGTACCCAATTCAATTTTTAGGTTGGGTTTTTATTCCCCCTTTTTGGTGTATATGACAGAGGTAATGCCAGTCATGAAACCTGCTGTTTTGGAGCGACAGGATCCACTGGTGGTGGATGGAGAAGACTTGGTCTCTGCAGAACTCATGAAGAGCTTGGAGGTACGCATAGACCAAGTCTTGCGAAACAGCAAGCTAACTGGTGAAACAGCCAAGAATGCCTTCAAGAATGCATCTGGTTATTCAACTTTCTCCTTTTTTAGGCTGAGCTGACCTGGCCATACTAATCCATTTCTTTGTAACTCTGGTCTAGACTCCTGCTTTATACTGGGCTTCCACTGAAGACAGCTTAGAAACTGCAGCTGGTTCACAATGCACCAGCCTGATTTTTGTCCAGGGCTAGCTAATGGGAACACAGGTCATGCATTTTAAAACAGCTGCACAGGCTGCCAGTTTCAAGGTGCTGATTCTGATTTTAAAGTCTTTCATGGCATAGGACATATATCTAAAGGACAGACTCTTGCTATATATCTCCATGCGGCAGTCTTCAGGCTGCCACCTGCTAGCTGTTCCCTTATTAAGGTGGCCACATGGAGTTACCAAAGCCTGTGATTAAGGTTGCCAACCTTCTGATTTGTCTGCCAAGGAGTCTAAGGTACAGACATTTTTTAGAGGGAAAGGAGTTTTGTTTGAGTTTGTAAGTCACCTTGAGTCATGAAAGTGGATATAAATATTTAATAAATAAATATATGTAAATACAAAAAAATGTTATCCCAGTCATTGAAATAGGGACACCCTCGCCCCAAAAAAATCCTACTCTGTCCTGCAGTGACCAGCTAGAAGAAGAAGTAGAAGAGATTGGATTTATACCTCGCCCTTCACTCAGAGTCTCAGAGTGGCTTACGAACTCCTTTCCCTTCCCCTCCATGCAACAGACACCCTGTGAGGTCAGTGGGGCTGAGAGAGCTCTTTTCAGAACTGTCCTTGAGAGAACAGCTCTGAGAGAACAATGGCTTACCCAAGGTCATCCAGCAGCTGCAAGTGGAGAAGTGGGGAATCAAACCCAGTTCTCCCAGATTAGAGTCTCCACACTTAACCACTACACCAAACTGGCTAGATCCAGATGGTTAGCCGTGTTGATCTGAAGCAGTAGAACAAATTTAGAATCCAGTGGCACCTTTAAGACCAGTCACTTCCCACAATTAGGAAAGACACCTTTAGACATTCATCTACTAATTTGACATATTGATTGCTTTACAGCTGTTGACCTTATAACCTTAACTTGTTATTTAGTGTCACTTTGCATATCTTGAACATCATGTTACGTGTTAATTTGTTGTTCATGCTCTGGCTATAAGTTTGAACTGTCCCTGCTATTCTAATGTATTTGATGAAGTGTGCATGCACATGAAAGCTCATACCTTGAATAAACCTTTGTTTGGTCTTAAAGGTGCCCCTGGATTCTAAATTTATTCTAGTGACCAGCTAGTTCCACACTGTTGTCATATGGAGGGAAGGACAGAGACCTTTGCAGCAAAAATAAGCCAAATGGAGAATGACAAATTTAAATCGCTTACCCTTCTTTGCCACTTCATTGGCTGCAATGCACAAGGCAGCCATTATCTTCCCCCAGCCCAGCCTCTAGTGCTTCCCATTTTCTAAGGGGTGTGTGCTGCAAAATAGCCTTGACCTTTCTTTGGGACAGAAAACATGCTTGGGATGCTTTAGCTAGACCTAAATCTTTGCAAGCTTGCTCACTGAAGTATGAACTTCCCTATTACAAGGTAATATCAGACTTGTGTGGTACTGGCAGCCAGGGATTTAAGTCTAAAAATAGGATAAGCCATTACATTCATTCCTGGCACTTGGGAAAAGAGATTTTTCGCCAGTCCAGCAAGTCAAGTACACACCAGTGTTTGCAGAATACAAGTTATATTCATGGGGGAGCATGAGAAAGAGGGCAATCACTATAGCACACCCAGAAAATATCTTTTGTCTTTTTTGCCCTACTAGCCAGATACCCATCAGTTTATGGGGTTTCTCCCTTCCCTTCTTCCCCAGTTTTAGCTTATAGTTAATTGCTTCCTCAGATCAAAGAAACTCTTTTGTCTTCAACTAGGCCTGCAAACTTTAATTGGTAGAATAATGACCTAAAGCTTCAGGTGATTAATAAGAGGTCACTTTTAATTGGTGAAGCAGAGAGCTAAGGACGTATTATTTTAAGGGGTTCTTTGAGTTCTGATGTAGTACTGTAAAAAGCAGCGACTGTTACTGTAGCTGATGTAATAGATCAGAATGAATGAAAACACAGGAAGTTACAGGTTAAAATTTCATCTGAGCCACAAATTTACTAAATGACCTTGGGTAAGCCTCTCTGTTTTTCAGTCTACAAGGCAGATATATTACAGACCTCCCTTACAGGGTCACATTATGAGAAGACTCACTGGAAAACATAATGATGCTAGAAAAACTTGAAGGCAGTAGGACAAGAGGAAGACCCAACATGAGATGGACTGACTCAGTAAAGGCAGCCACGTCCTTCAGTTTGCAAGACCTGAGCAAGGCTGTTAACAATTGGATGTTCTGGAGGTCATTAATTCATGGGGTCACCATAAACTGGAAGCAAGGATGGCACACAACAAACATACATCTTACAAGGCTGTTGCAGTCATAAAGATTACTATGATTATGTTCACCAAGAGCTCTGAACACTGAAAGCACTATATAAATGCTAATAGTGTTATGACACATGAAATGAAGAAAATACTAGATAGGTTTCATAACTTTACTAAAAAAAAAAAACTAAACCCTATTTTTAGAAGACTTTGTAATATTTACATCCAATACCTAATAAATAAATCCATCAGTTCTTAGGGGGGAAAGCAGGCTAAATTGCTGTCTTTCTGCTTTTATTGAGGGCCAAAGCAGGCATGAATAGTTTAGGCACTTGAAAAGGTGAAGGGGAGCAGGAAACAAGAGTGCCTCATCCCAGCATGCCACAGGCCCAATCAGGATTGGGCATTTTTTAAATCACCTCATAGGCTCTAAAATGGTGGCAGTATCTGCAGATCAGACATGAGAATGCCATCATGTCTATTTTGGCCCCAATTTGAAATGTCACAAGAAACAACAAATCCCTAAAGCATACATTATTAGGAGATTCTTTTTAAAAAGAATACTCCAATTTTTAAATATAGTTAAGTTAACATGTCCCCCCGCCAAAATTAACAGCCCATACAAATGTTATTCATCCACTTGCCTCCATGTAGTTATGTTTGCCACTTGTAACGTATCAGTGGCCTGAAAGGTGAAAAGAACCAAGCCTCTTCCAGTCCCAAAGCTACTTTGTTCATTTGTGGAAATAAACCTTTAGTAAAACAAACAACAAGGTGATTATTCAGATACCTAATGTTCACCTGTTACATTTCCTCCCATTCTTCTTCCCAAAGCACACATATAGGATTCTGTCCTGTCTAGTTTATCATCACAACAACCCAGTGAGGTTGGTTAAACTGAGCAATGTTGATTGGACAGGGTCACCTAGGATGGTTTTGGGATGTGAATACAATTCTTTCACAGGATTTGAAACTAGTTCTTTCTGTAGTGCTAGTTCCACACTTTAACCACTGTGTTACCTGTCTCTTCATATGAAAACTGATTGTGATTACTCTATCAAATATTTATGTAATAAGCCATTTCCACGCTCTGAGATGTGCAGTGCCAGCAATTACGATTGGAAATGCTTTTAAATACCATGTCAGTCACTTTCAAACCATATTAGTGACAGGGCATTTCAGGAATGCAAAGCTGGCAACTGGCATATATGCAGATGCAAATCATTTGCTTGTGAGTATTAATATTCCAAGGCAAATCAAAAGCCTTCTTTGTATCAATCGGCCATTCTTAAAGCAATGTTTACCCAAAAGTCTTATTTTTTCCTATCCAGAAAAGAAGCCTGTGTCATAGGTAATATGAATGAAACACCTCTGTTACATGTATTTTATTTTAGCTTGCCTTGCTATTACTTGTGTTTGCATGGTGTATCTGTAAACACAGTTCTTTGTATTCACTTCCCAGACTCAAAATATACTCTTGATTAAGAATAGGTTTGCTTCTGAGCAACAATTACACAAATTAATTCCTCCACCGGTCTGCCTTCTCAGCTCACCCTTTCCTTTTGTTGAGCTCCGTCATCTGAAACAGAAGCCTCTGTTCAATCTCTTTATCATTTCCCAACGAAATATGCACAGCAATTTGGGATCACAAGCCTCAGGGTACTATGGTACAAGCATTGTCGGGCTTGTAGTTCAATAAGAACAATTTAAGTTTGATTCTTAAAATATTTATTCCACTCATTTATTTTTGTAAATAAGGAGAGCTAGATCCAAGCTCTGTAAGCAAAGGATTTTCTTACTTCTGCAAGAGAAACCAGCAATTTTCACCTATTTCCCCTTCTCATTGCAGACCCCCACAACATTCCTGGGGATCTCTTCAGAGAGTTGCCAACTTCTAGGTAGTGGCTGAAGTTCTCCTGGGATTACAATTGATCTCCGACAAAGATCAGTTTACCTGGAGAAAATGTCTGCTTTGAAAGATGGACTTTATGGCATTAGTGCATTAGTAACATAAGTCGCCATCTGAGCTGATTTGACTCTCAACTTGCTGTGTTGTTATGTTAATTTATTTTTTAATAATTAACTTATGATATTGGTTTTAGCTTGTTGCTGTGATACTGTGTTCATCTTGTTGTTTTGATATTGTTTTTAGCTTGCCCTGAGCCCTGCTGTGCAGGGGAGGGTGGGCTAAAAGTATAATGAATAAATAAATAAATTATAGCCCATTGAAGTCCCTCCCCTCCTCTAGCCTTGCCGTCCTCAGGCTCCACCTCCAAATCTCCAGGTATTTCCCAGCTCGGAGCTGGCAACCCACTTAACCTCAGGAAGTGGCTTTTCAGGACTGTGGAGGAAAGCAGGAAGGCAAAGACAATTTCAGCCTTAAATACTGAGAACAATTCAAAAGAAGGTGTCCGATTTTTTGTCTGAGCCAGCATGGGGCTTGATGTGCAATCTGTTTTAATATTTCAGCGCCATCCTGGAAAAGTGAGCAATGATCAAAATGAAGTTTAAATGCAACAAGGTAACTGGATCGTTCAAGGCTGCCTCTGAAAAGTGACAAACCTAATCGTCATATTCATGATCATTCTAAAATATATCAACCTGACAACAGTAAAGGACTAAAATGAAAAAAAAGGTGCTTGATATTGCAACTGAACTGAACTGAACTGGAAACGGTGAAGTCAGCACAGAACAGCCTGTCCTTGCTTCAATGTTAGCTGTCACTGCAAGGAAGCCTGTGTGATCACCGGGGCACATGCTTACATTCCAGTTCCAATGGTTCATGTGTATCAGAGTCAGTGCCTGTGTCATGCTACCTGCCCCAATTTCCCCTTAATGGGAAGATTTGTCATTTGCCAGCTTACTGTTTCTTCTCTACCCCTCCTCCCTTTCTGCATATATTACATACAATACATACATACATACATACATACCACTATGGGTCATGTTTGAGTTGTTGCTATTCTAAACACAACTAGAGATTAATAATCTATAGTCAAGATGGCCCCATCTGTGGATACTTATTTCCATGAATTGGGACCATGTTGACAGAAAATAGATGAGGGGACCTCCTCAGGCTTGCAAAAAAATCTGAAAAGTCACAAACCATGAAAGGACGGAATTTAAATACCCCTCAGGAAAAACCGGAATGCTGTCTGCACACATGCAGAGGGAGGAGGAAGAGCCAGCCCAGCACATACATGCTGGAACACACACTGCCAGCAGCAGCCCTGACACTGCCACCTGTCAGGCTGGTAGGGAGGTGGACCAGGAGCTACTGGAGCAACTGGAGCCCCCCACTTCAGCCAGATGGAGACACTGCTGTGGGTGGACAAGTAAGAGAAGAGGATCAGGAAGTTCTGCCAGGAGATCAGGAGAAGGGGGGATGGTGGACAGCAGCAGTGCTGGAAATGGGAGAGCAGAGAATGGAAGGGGGCAAAACAAGCTGTCCAGCAGGAAAAGCAACAGCAGCAGTGAGAAGAGGAGAGAAAGCAGTATGGCAGGGAAGGGGCCCAGTGAGTGAAGGACAGATGGGTGGGCAGAGTTGGAAGAGCATTGGGAGGAAGGAGGTAGGCATAGTGGATGGGATGGACGTGGAAAATGGTGACCAGGCAAACAGAGCAGTAGGGGGAGCAGGCAACCAAGCAAGTATTCCCCCCCCCCCGTGAGTTTCCTGTGAGGGTACAAGGGAGCCCAAGCTGAGGGCAGTTGTTGGTTCCGAGGGAGCTGAATGTAAGCCAACAAAGGCAGGGAAGGTTGGGATCCCCTCCCCCACAAACCTTGCAGGTCTCCCATCTTGTTCCAAATTCCAAAGTGTTGTTTTAAAGGAAATCTTTATGTTCAGTTTACAAACTCCCTCTGCTTTGGAAGATAGTGCAGGACAAGCTACCATAGAGTAAAGGAGCATGAACAACTGATAAGAACATAAGAAGAGTCCTGCTGTATCAGACCAGTGTGGTCCATAAAGTACAGAATCCTGTCTCACAAAGAGGGCCAGCAGTTACTCTAGAGGGCCAACAACAAGGCATAGAGGCCAAGGCCTTCCCCTGATGTTGCCTCCTGACAGTGGTATTCAGAAGTTTAGTGGCTCTGAATGTAGAGGTTCCCTTTCATCACCATTTCATTCATTCATTCATTCATTCATTCATTCATTCAATTTCTGTTCCGTTCTCTCCCAGGATCATGGGACTCAGAGCGAATTACAACATATAATAATTTAGAATACAATTAAAATCAATAAATACAACTTCAGACATTACTCAGATGGCATATAAATTATATTACTGTTCCTGGGGGAGGAAGGGGAGGGGAGGAGGCAGAGGGCTAAATAGGAACTCTCTTCTCTCATCCATACGCTTGGCAATACAGTTCCATTTTGCAGGCCCTGCAGAACTGAGACAGGTCCCACAGGGCGCAGATCTCACTTGGAAGTGCATTCCACCAAGCTGAGGTTATTGCTGACAAGGCTCTATCTCTAGTAGAGGCCAGGCGAATGTTCCTTGGTCCCAGGGCCAGCAGCAGGTTATTTGAGGAGTGTAATGCTCTCTGGGGGGTATGCCAAGAGAGGTGGTCCAAAGATATCTTGGTCCCAGATCACAAAGGGTTTTGAAGGTTAGAATTAACACCTTGAACTTGATATGGAATTCAATCCAGAGCCAATGCAGCTGGTGGAGCACTGACTGGATATGTGCTCTGAGAGGAGTGTGACTCCCAACTGACCTCCAAAAGCAGGATGCTTAGTGCATCAGATTCAGAGAGCTGGGTGATTAGGGGTTAATGCCTCACTGTAAAGCACAGTTTGATAGACAGGCTGCTATCCCCTAGTAAACCCTGAAGCTGTTCTGCTGCCACTGTCTCAACTACCTTACCCAGAAACCGAAGAAATGGAAGTGGCTAGTAGCCACTGATAGACCTATCCTCCATGAATCTGTCTAATCTCCTTTTAAAGCCATTTACAGCTGTGGCCATCATTATATCTTCTGGAAGAGAATTCCACTTTTTAATCACTCATTGTGTAAATAAGTATTTCCTTTAGTCAATTCTGAATCTACTGCCCATCAACTTTACTGGATGCTCTTGAGTTTTAGTATTTGGGGAGAGAGAGGGATAGAAATTTCTCTTTGTCGACTCTCTCTACCCTGTTCATAATTTTATAAACCTCTATCATGTTCCCTCTTAGTCACCTCTTGCTAGACTGAAAAGTCCCAGACTCTTCAGTCTTTCCTCATAGGAAAGGGTCCTCCAATGCCCTAATCATTTGGGTAGCCTTCTCCTGTACTTTTCCCAGAAAGGAAAATTAATTCAGCACCATGGAGTGGGACCACTGGGGGATCACTGAGGAAGGAGACCTCGGTCTGGGTATACTAATGTTACAAGTACATAAGAATATTTTTTTGTATTCTTCCTTTATTTTGAAAGGAACAAGACATTCTTATTTTTACCCAGGACACACTCTTCTGAACTGTCATGCATGTTGTGAAACTTGGAATCTACCACATGCTGTAGACAAAGGAAGTTCATGCCCCCTTACCTGGAGGCATATTCAGAAGGAAATCTCATAATGAGAAAGGGAAGTACAGCAGCAATCAATTTACTCACCAAAAATTAATATGAGCATGGGAGGTCTCAAAAAAGACCTATCAATAATCTGACAGAGAAACCATTGATTAATCCCAGCAGAGCTGCAAACAATTTGGACAAAAAAGTCCTGAGCCTTTAATAGAGGCTTAGTGGGATGCTTTACCAGGAGATGTTATTTAAGATGAATACATGTGCTTTGAGCCATGGCTTGGTTCATTTACCTGTCTACTCTTTATGCACTTTATTTCCTGCTTTCTGACTATGTCACACTGGCAGCCTGGAGTCTTATCTGTGGAGGCCAGATATCATGGTACTTTGGAGTACTTAAACATGGTACTGAAGAACAGACAAGCTTTGCACTGGGCCCTGCACTTGTTTGTTTCAATGATCAGTAGCCTTAGAAGAGAGAGAGTCCTGTTTGGGGAAATAATGGAACTTGCAAACAAATTAAACAGGCATGACAACAGGAAATGTGCCAGCTTCACTGAAAGCCCAAGAAAGATGGTCAGGAGCCAACTTATATTCACTGTTAGGCATTCAACAATATTCAGCTAACGTATGCCCAGGGCCGGCGCCAGGCTTTTTGGAACCCTAGGCAAGGCTAACTACTTGTGTGCCCCACCCCCACCCCACTAACCAATTTTCAAAAACAGATGAATTGTACGAAAAATTTAAAGCACAAAACTTGACATTGCTAAAAAAAATTTAAAATGTGAGAATAAGTAAAATGACAGCCTTTGGTTTTCTTTCTCAAATAGAAAACAGTTTTAGCACACAACTCACTGATCATTTTGAATAATCCTGTGAATTGTGATGTCAAAAATTAAGGCTCTTGAATGTTTCCATTTCAGGCACATCAAAATCTCATTTTGTGTGCCTTTGCAAATTTTGTCACCGATTTCTTCAAGTCAAGAGCTGATGCTTCAGTGTGTTCTACTGACATAACTGCCAAACCAAATAGTCTCTTTTGCAGCAGTAGTTCTTCTACAGTTTTCTCAGTTTTGCGAATCTTGATGTCAGATCTGTGTCCATTTACCCTTTGGTGTAGGGTTTGACCTGTTCGTCCTATGCAGAGAACTGCAATTTACACATCCTACCGTATTGTTATTCCAGTCTTGCTATTTTTATTGCTCACTTACTTATTCATCTTGACTCTAATCATCTCTTCCTGTCAACTAACTATCCCTAACTGCATATTTGATGAAACTATCCCTAACTAATATTTGATGAAATCTGTTTCAATGTATGTGAAGAAGTGCACACATGCTAAGGACATAAGAACATAAGAGAAGCCAATGCTGGATCAGGTCAATGACCCATCCAGTCCAACACTCTGTGTCACACAGTGGCCAAAAATACCATGTGCCATCAGGAGGTCCACCCGTGGGGCCAGGATACTAGAAGCCCTCCCACTGTCCCCACCCCCAAGCACCAAGAGTACAGAGCATCATTAGCCCCAGACTGAGAGTTCCTATCTATACCTTGTGGTAATAGCCACTGATGGACCATATATTTATCCAATTCCCTCTTGAAGCTGTTCATACTTGTAGCCGCCACCACCTCCTTCTGTGGCAGTGAATTCCATGAGTTAATCACTCTTTGGGTGAAGAAGTACTTCCTTTTATGCATTCTAACCTGACTGCTCACCAGTTTCATGGAGTGCTCACGAGTTCTTGGATTGTGAGAAAGGGAGAAAAGTACTTTCTCTACCTGCTCTATCCCATGTATACTCTTGTAAACCTCTATCATGTCACCCCTTTGGGGATTTTGAGCTTAGACTTCCTAGATACTGATACTGACCACTTAGACAAACACATAGACCTCCATCTGTGTCATGGTGCCTTCTCATGTTCCTGACCAGCACATGAAACAATTTATGAACAAAAGCTCGCAATGCCCAGCAATTTCATGTTTCCCCCTGGGGCCTTAGCTCAGAACCATGAGGATGAGATTTCTGTAGTGAATGTCAAGAAATCAAAAGTAGGTTTGCAGCTTATGGATATGCTCTTGAACAGTATACTCAGGATTGCAACAGCACAGAAATGTTGATGCAATACTTCAGAGCAAGGGGTGTCAGTAAAATAAACAAAATATTGCAAGAGTGCTAATGTTTTAAGCATGTCTTAAAGTTAAAACTTAACTTTTTAACCAAAAGCCTGCGGCCAGTTGGAGGGGCAAGAAGGCCATGGGAGGGCTTCTGAGGAGAGTGAGGGGTAGGTGCACTGCAGCGAAGTGAGAGCGGGGAGGGGAAATGCCACGGATAACAATAATTTTTTAAATAATCCAGATTTCAAATATTTGCCTGTGTTCACCTCAACTCTAGTGGGGACCAATGCAGAAAGGGAGGGGAATCAGCGAGGGAAACCTGAAAGGAAGGACAAGAGCCGCTCAGCCCTTGAGGACCAACTTGCAGAACCTTTGACAGGTGGACCAACGCTGTGTCTTTGATCCTGGTGGGGCTAGAGGAGACCGGCTTTCCAAACCACCAAGGAAATGTACTCCTGACTCCACCAAAGCACTGCAACAAACAGATGCTCCATAGTCTCACAGGGAACCCCCCCATCCACCCCGGCCCGATTTCTCCTTCCAACGCCCAAAGGGAAATTCTTCTGGGGGAGGGGAAGAACATGTGTCAGGCCCCAGGGAAGGAGGAGTGATCAACAGCCTTTGAGCACTGCCAGCCATTAAGGGCAGGAGGGGGCTTCCAAGAAAGAAACCCCCCTCCCCACTTGGACTGCAGCAGTTTAGGACCTTCAAACCCCCCCCCCTTCATTCTGACACCACCTTCTGCACACCCAAGCCCTTCTAGGCTGAGCTCCGGCAGCTGCATCCCCCTTAGCAAAGCCTTCTGCAGCGGCCTCCCTGCCTGCCACCCCCAGCCCACCAGCATTTGTGGGTGGGCTTTCCCTCGGTTGCGTCCCTTGGTGAAGCTCTGATGAAGTGGAACGAGGTGCAAGGGTAGAGGATGTCAGTCGGCCGAAAGAGCGGATCCTCCTCCCGCCTTTCTTCAATGCGGGGGGGGGATGTTCCCCAGGCCATGGCTGGAAAGCCCTGCTTTGTGTCCAGGCCCAGGGGCAGCTGGAGGGGCGGCGAGGGTGACTGGGGGGATGCCCACATCATCAGCATAGAACTGACCAGGTGGTGCAGGGCTGCTTGCTTCTCTTTCTCCCCCTTAAGTGAACCCCGAGGCAGCAGGAGACAAGGATTCCTGCTTGTCGTCAGCACTGCTCTCGTCATTGTCCTCACCCCGCTCGCTGGCCTCTGCGCCCCTCGAGCCTGCGCTCATAGGTGGTCACCTAATCTGGCCTTAATGGTTGCACCGGCCCTGCATATGCCACACTATCTCCTTGTGCAAAAGAAAAAAAGATGGCTTTTTAATTTAGCATTGGATGCTCACTTGCTAGGGATGTCAGACCCCTTGGCGGGGGTCCCCCAGGTTTGGGCTCCACCACCGGCCAGCTGGCTGGTGGGGAAAATTACCCCCCCCCCCAAAAAAAAACCAGGGAAGGATGCAGAAATTAAGGCTGTGGTCACACACGCTAAATAATCCACTTTCAATGCATTTTCCAACTGGATTTTGCCAGTTCACACAGTAAAATCCAGTTGGAAAGTGCACTGAAATTGCATTGAAAGTGAATTTTTTAGTGTGTATGACCGCAGCCATTACGTGATGTGCCTATGTGACCCAGAAGTGACACAACCACATGGGGAGGCAATGCTCTGGCTTTTGGGCAAAACTATTATTGTAACGCTCTCTACATGGGGCTGCCCTTGTCCCAGCTCCGGCGGCTGCAGTTAGTGCAGAATGCCGCAGCCAGGCTGCTGATGGGCCTCTCTGTGAGGGACCACGTCCGGCCTGTGCTGAGGGCACTGCACTGGCTGCCTATAGCATACCGGATCCGGTTCAAGGTGCTGGTTTTAACCTTTAAAGCCCTTTATGGCCAGGGGCCTGCCTACCTAAGGGACCGCCTTTCCCCATACATACCCCAGAGAGCACTACGGTCAGGCACGCAACACCGCCTGACCCTTCCTGGACCGAGAGAGGCCAGGCTGGCTACCACTCGGAATAGAGCCTTCTCAGTGGCGGCCCCCTACTGGTGGAATGAGCTCCCGGAAGACATCAGGGCCCTGCGGGACCTTATGCAGTTCCGCAGGGCCTGCAAGACGGAGCTCTTCCGCCAGGCTTTTGGGGCCGCTGCTGGGGGAAATGGCCATTGAGAGATGGCCAGGGAAGCACATAGGCCCGGAACAACAGTCGTGGTAGCCCCCTGGCCGGGGAAAGCTGACGCTGCCCTGGTGCTAGTAGTTAGATCGCCAACTATTATATCTGTAATTGCCGCCAATCTGAAACTGTAACTGAAACTGCACTGTATTTTAATGTATCAATTTATATTTTGTATATTGTTTTTAAATGTTGTGAGCCGCCTAGAGCCGCTATGTCGGTCAGGCGGGATATAAATCTAAATTAATAAATAAATAATAAATAATAAATAAACTCTATTGTAGAAGCTAAAGAGCATTGACCCCCAACATCCCTGGCATGCCTACATCACTTCTGGTTCATGTAGGCACATCATGTTTACTTTTGGCATTCCTCCCCCACTCCAGGTAAGTTCACCCCCCATCTCCCATCAGCAGGTCCAAGGGTCCTGGCAACCCTTCTTGCCTAGTGCTATTACAAGAGCATGGACAGTGTCTTATCAGTTGTACTCTTGTACAACACTTCACTGGTTTAGACACTAATACTTATTGAACTGCTTTTCAATTCATCACTTTTTAATTAATTCTTAGTATTTCTCTAGGGCCTGACCTGGATCAGATCAAGGAAACTAAGCAGAGTCAACCCTGGTCAGTATTTGGAAGGGAGACCACCAAGGAATACCAGGGTGGCAAGGCATGTAGGATTTTTTCCCCCACTGTAATAAGTGTTCAGTCTGAACTGAACTTTTGCCTCTTTAGTTGTCATTCATGTGAACTAAGCCAGTTGCTCAGTACGGGAAGAAATCCTCAAGCCACTCAACTGAAGAAAAATGTCTCCATTCCAATCTTCATCAGTATATTCATATCAATGCATGTCTGTGGACATCAGATTCCCTGTTCCTTGAAGACTGTTTTAGGAACATCAGGGGTTTTCTTTGTTTTTCAAGACAAGTTAGGAAGCTTATATATAGACCTGACAGCATCAGTTGTAGTGAAATAGAAGGTATTTTTTTAAAAAAGAGATTTCCTGCAAATGTATGCATCTGTAAAGACCGAGCAACAACACTATTATCAGACTGCAGATTGATTCATTTAAATTATACAAAGATTACTTGGGTTTATTCAGACATTTAGGAAACTTAATTAGAATCCATTGCACTTTCTTGACCATAATAGGGTTTTATTTTCACATGAGAAATTGCAGCTATCAACTTGACACAGTCAGATAAATCCTAATTCCATTAATCTGCAGAGGAAAGGAAGCCACCACAGGATTTCTAACTCCATCAAATGATATCAGCTGCCTGATGTCAAGTGCTAAGTGAATGTCTCCAAAGAAACCATACACTACAAGTTTACCAATATTTCCAGCTTAGTGTCATGCTACCAATGAATCCAAAAGTGCTGTAAACCAAAGAGTTAGAAATAATCATCTCTTCCTAGTGCCTTAGAGTTACTACTTGCTATAAATCCACTGGCACAGACTAAGAAGGGAGCAGGTAACTCACTAACATCAGAAAGAAGCAAATAGTCAGACTTCAGTAGTCCAGAAGTGCACAAGACTACCCAGTGTGTGCTAAATCAATGCATGGATTAGAATTCTCTGGTGGGCTGTAGGATCCCCACCTAATAGGTCATGCACCTCTATAGGGCCACTGCTATTTTGCTGCTTTTTGCAAGGACCTTCTGCTAGTGGACATGCAAACACCCTTCCCTCTTCCTTGCACACCTGAGTGACTTTGTCTTGCTGTTCTTCTGCTCCTCACAGCACTCATGCTGATAATTCCTTCATGGCTGAGACCCTTGACTTGTTCCTTACCACAGTTCTATATTTCTTTCTTTTTCACTTTTTTTGAAAAAGAGATGCCGGAACTCTCAGGAGGGAAATGAAGTTTTCAATCTGTATCCTGAAAACTCATGAACTTTTAAACATTTTAAAAAGAATTTTGTCGAAGACACCACATTCCCCTAGAAAAAAAGCCCTGTTCCTTACTATGTTATACCTCCTTTCCCTGCCTCTTTTGGTTTAGAACCCAAAGTCCTCAATAGAAGTTATAATTCTGGCTCCTTGTCCTCCTGCCACATGCTTGTACTTGAGAAGTTCCCAGGGTGAGTCCTAGGTCTGTAAAGTCTGAAGACCACTGTGCCAAACTATTGGACAGTCCAATTTTTAATCCTTTTCCTGTTGGTAAATTTCTGGAAGTATCTTTGATGTCAGGAAACTGAAGACCCTGTTTGGTGTAGTGGTTAAGTGTGTGGACTCTAATCTGGGAGAACCGGGTTTGATTCCCTGCTCCTCCACTTGCACCTGCTGGATGACCTTGGGCAAGCCATAGCTCTGTACCAGCTGTTCTCTCAAGGACAGTTGTCTCAGAGCTCTCTCAGCCCCACCTACCTCACAGGGTGCCTGTTGTGGGGAGGGGAAGGGAAAGGAGTTTGTAAGCCACTCTGAGATGCCAAGTGAGTGAAGGGCACGATATAAATCCAATCTCTTCTTCTTCTTCTTCTTCTTCGACTAATTAAAAACCCAAAGGAGCTTAAAGGGTTGTCTCAATAGGGTCTAACTAAATAAGCTGGATGTGAAAAAGAAGAGTTGGGGGGGGTCTGTTCTCCACAGTGTCAATTTGGATCAATACACAGTGGTTCAGATCAGACAGCCCTTCAGACCATAGTACAGAGAACTAGAATTTGCAGTGGCCTCACATGTTCCTTTCTCTGCTATTCCCCTCTTGTCTATGACCCTTTTCATCTTCTTTTGTAGCACTAATCAGAGTTTATAGAGGCCTCTGAACTGCAGGTAGTCATTTCCTTCTGGTTGAGGATCAGGAACCATGGTATGAAGAAGGCACTAGCCATGGTTTTCTGATTCTTACTTCATGACTAACTATGATTGTGTTAAACATGTAATTGAAAAGAAAGTTGTGCCCAGACAAAAGAGACAGCAATCAGATGCAGTCCACAGTTCATTCTAAACTAAGCGTTAACCTTGAAAATAAAAGAGCCAAAGACTAGAACTGCTGTGATGTGCTGCTGCTGAATTCTATACTGTAGCCTTTGATTTACTGTACAGTGAATAATGGGGGGAAATATTAACTATCTGGGGATGCCCTACCTTTTAGCTCTTTCTGATCTCTAGGGACAGAAAAGACAGACAAAAGACCATCATGATAGCCATACTGCTTGAATGTGATTACTTTGAGGTATGGATGTCCATGTCCACACAAAGCAGGTAGGAGAGTGTGTACTATTGAGCTTCCATCAGGAGTCTCTTTCTAGCAAGGTTATGAGAGATGCACCCTCATTCTCGTAAAGTAAGGGCCAGTCACAAAAAAGGAAGAAGGGTCTATGCTCTGGGTTTCCTGCCACCACAATAATATGCCATAAAATAAAACAGACTTCAGGGCTGGTAGGCTAGAGAACTGACAACCCACTAAGCACTGAGAACATACATGGCACATCACATAAGGAAGTGTTTTTCTAGATTTTTTAAAAATCTCCCAACAATGTTTTTCTAGATTTTTTTAAAATCCCCCAACAATGTACATTACCTGCCAGTTTCTACATAGCTCACGGCAAATCATCAGATCATTGATAGGTTTATATTATCTGTGCAAATATCCACATGATAATGACCTGTTGATGTACAGGGGTCATTTCGAGTAGGAGCTTGGGGGAGCGCAGCTCCGGGAGTTGGTGCCAACCCCCCCCCCCCCCGCAAAGGAATGCCTGCTTGTGTCATGGCTGCAGCAAAATGACCTTGTCCCCTGGAAAGGTCCTTGTTCCTCCAACCAGCCTTCTGAAGGCTTCAGACACCACTGAAGCTACCCTCCCAGAATAGTGGTATTTCTGAGGCTTGGATAGTAGCTGTCCCCCTCTTTCTTTCTTTCTTTCTTTCTTTCTTTCTTTCTTCCTTCCTTCCTTCCTTCCTTCCTTCCTTCCTTCCTTCCTTCCTTCCTTCCTTCCTTCCTTCCTTCCTTCTGACATACTTCCGGTGATGTCAGGTGGTGTAGCATATGCAAATAAGTTATGCAAATGAGTTATGCTAATTAGCTCCTGCACATCTTTTTCTATGAAATGACCCCTGTTGATGTATATAATTATCTACAGGTTCTAGTTATAGTAATCCTACACTGGTATTAAAAAGAAGAAAACAAAGGAACTGGCCATTGCAAATTCTTTCCTAGATCTACCCACAAAGAGCCATCATTAAAACAAAGCAGAAACCCTTAGGTTGAAGACAGTAGTCTAAATAAATCTACAGATCCAAGTCCAACTCATTTTCTGCACAATATAGTAAATAATCATTTCCTACAGTCTTATTTTGCTTTCAGATCATGAGTCAGATTCAGTGGGAAATTTCTACTGATGGAAGGAGAGATTTTCAACAATTTGGTCCCCTCTCGCAAACCTGCAACTCCCTCCTCTTGCTGTTCCAGGGGGCCCATCAGGGTATTGCCACCTCTGGGTTGGGAAATACCTGGAGATTTGGGAGGTGGAGCCTGAGGTGGGCAGGGTTTGGGGAGGATATAATGCCACAGAGTCCACCTTCCAAAGCGGCCATTTGCCCCAGGTGAACTGATCTCTGTTGCCTGGAAATCAGTTCTAATTGTGGAAGATCTTCAGTCCCCACCTTGAGGTTGGCAACCCTATCAGGCCCATATATGAGGGGGCGAATTGAGGCTGCAGAAAGGGAAGGAAGGCAAGAAAGTCCTGCTCCACTGGCAAATATTCCTCCCACCATTAGAGGTTTGCTGTGAGATCTAAACCAAAATTTGATTTTAAACATCTAATATTTATCTTTTCACCCAAATGTGATTGTTATCAATAAATTGGAACCTTCAAGTGGATTTGTGCTTGTAGCAATGGAAATATAAATAGGTTTTTTTAAAAAAGAAAATTGAATTAGAAATAGAATAGAAAGGTACCTACAAAACACAATATAAAGGGGGTACATACCAAAAAATGACAATCTATCCTATACGGGGGTTTTTCAGACACTATTTGAATGTACTTGAGGCACTGGAAGCACAATCACATACACTGTGTCCCCCCCTGCCCCAGTTTTGCAGAGTCCTGCACACATACAATTGCACATGTGCAAGCTTTATTCTGACCATTATAGGAACATGTGGAAGTGGGGACATATAAGCAAGTCCGCTCCCCTCCATCCACACATTCCAAAACATCTGAAAGTGGCTCATATTTTATAGCATAGCATTCTGACAGGTAGAACATATATGGGCCCTGTCCACATGAGCGAGATAAGCCGGACGGGAAGTGACACAAATTTGTGCCGGCGCAATTTGCGCCACTTTTGCGGGATCACACAGGTCCATGGACCTGTGAGGGCGAACCGCCGCTGCGTGATCACACGCAGCCGCAGGCGAGTTGGGGTTTTTTTTCCCGGCCGTTTTCAGTGCGCTTATCTGCTTCTACAAGGGATCAATGACTTGCCTCTCCACCCTCAGGGTCATCCGATGATGCGCATACCGGGATGGGGGGGGAAACAAAAAGCCCGCTCCCCAACGCCACTTGTTTGCGCTGGCGCGATCACACCAGGAAAGATCAGTTCTGGGCCGTCGCAAACCATTTGAGACTGCCTTTTCACTGGTAGCTAAATAAGCCGATTCCCCACCGGCTCAAAGCAGTTTGCGACACTTTGACACCGGCTGCAGGACGCTTCCCAGATGTGCTTGTGTGATCGCGCCACTTTGAGCCGGCGGGGAATCGTCCTTCTTGTGTCGCAAATGGGTGTGTATGATCGCGCCCATGAATAAGCACATATAGGCATGTATTTGTTCAATTTTTATTATTGACTGTAGCCATTTCAGTAAAATGGTGACAAACTAACTAACTAACAGGGGCTGACCTCTGTTATAATATTTTCCAGAATCCCTTGAAAACTGTGATACATATTCTCACATATAGTCAACAGAACTGCTGGGTCTCAATTGTAAAGGACATTTTAGATATTAAATTATTGGTTTGGGGATGGATAATACTATCATAAGAGTCTAGTAACTTAAAACACCTACAAGCTAAGTAAAACAAAAGCAGTCTACTTCCCTAGGAGGGCTATTTATTGAACAGCATGGAACAGGATATTTCCTACTTGGCATTTTTTCTCTCACACAGAGAGGGGCGGGGGAAGACTAGAAATGCAAACAGATGCTGCAGTCTAGTTTCATTCAGAGCAGCTGTAATTATATAATTTTAGCAATTAATTCTGACTGGCATGTTGCATGGCTCTAAATATTCTGAAGATCATTAGTCTGACAGTGGCCTCTTGTCATTGGCATCTTCCATGTAAACTAGCATTTCAGTCAGAGAGCTTTTCAGAAATGAATGTTTTTATTCATTGATAAAGTGCCATCCATGTACATGATGCTTTACAGATGCCCAGGGACAAAGCTGAAAACATATAGCCTAAATGCAGGGCTATTTTGGGGCAGGAATGCACAGGAATGGAGTTGGCCACGCCTACAGCCCCCCCCCCGGGTTCCCCAGGTGCCTTGCAAGCTGCGGAGCACCTGGGGAAGCGAAGCCTATCCAGGGAGGGAAGGCAGTTTAAACTGCCTCCCCTCCTCAGGTTTCCCAGGCACCCTGCAAGCTGGAGGGCACCTGGGGAAGCCAATCCTGGGAGGGAGCTGCGCCATCAGGGATGTGGCCTAATACGCAAATGAGTTTCTGCTGTTGGGTGTGGCCTATTATGCTAATGAGTTCCTGCTGGGTTTTTTCTACAAAAAAGCCCTGCCTAAATGAAATGGGTTCCATGGAATTTAGCAGATGTACAAGGAGAATGTAAGTGGCATAAGTTGTAATATAAAGTTCTATCAAGACAGGCTAAGTGAAAAGGGTTAAAATAGTAAGGAGGGTAAATAGTTTAAAAAAACCCTCTAGGTACTAACATTTTGTAATTTATCAGTGTTGTAGCTGCTCAAACTACTCAGGTGTAGCTAATTTTAGTTCTGTTCTAATTTTCCGGTCTAGTTCTTATTTTAGTTCTGTTGTAGCCGCTCAAACTATTCAGGGACAGCTAATTTTAGTTCTAAACAGGCTCAGAGGTTCTTGGCTAGTTTTACTGCTGTATGGGAAGGGTCATAGAGGCTCAAACAAAGAACAAGGATTAAAATTGAGATCACAGGAGTAGCTTAAGCTCTACTATCACTTTTAAACTTTATTACACATATATTAAAGTGCCAATACCAGAGGTTAGAGATAGTGAGTTCACAGATAAGGCTAAACCTTGGGCAGGATTTTGTAATAGAAAAAAGAAACAAAAAAAGCCAAAAGTGTTAGAAAACAAGGGGCCCAATTTTAAACTAAATCTAAAATGTTAAGCAAATTGTCACATTTTTTCAAGAATTTTTCCCTACAATTTTTCCCTACAAGAAAACAAACAGTTAGATACCTCCTGTAACTGCTGAGGCTACTCAGCTACAGTCCTCTTTAATTCAAGCCTGGAAGGGTTAAATTAACATTTGAAATTAAATTAGCACTTGAAGTAGAGCCAGCTTGATGTAGTGGCGAAGACTCTAATCTGGAGAACCAAGTTCGATTCCCCCCTCCTCCACTTGAAGCCAGCTGGGAGTCCTTGGGCCAGTTACAGTCCTTTCAGAGCTCTATCAGCCCCTAAAAACAGGTCTAGCTCACCACTGGCATAATGCCAATAGCTAGAACTTGCAGCTGCCAGACAATCTTCGGATCTCCTGGCTATTCTACACATAATGCCATATGCTAATTAATTAATTAGAATTTAAAGTAAAAGGCAACTTGGGAAGGAGAGGCACTCTTGTCTGAGCAGCTTCCCTTTCAGCAATGCCTATTGTTAATCAACCAGAGGCTGGCTCACTCATACTCCTTTATTGGTTCGCTCCCAGTCAGTGTGATTGGCTTAAGTGGTATGTAGAGGTTTGGTCTAAACTGTTTCTTTAGGGCAGGCCCCAGCTCTGCAAAGTAGCAGTTCTGGTCACCACACCCTCAAAAAGATATTATAGTATTGGAAAAGGTACAGAAAAGGGCAACTAAAATGATTAAGGGGATGGAGCACCTTCCATATGAAAAAAGGTTAAAGAGGTTAGCTTTTTAGCTCAGAGAAATGATGACTATGGGGTGAGATGATTAGGGATGGGCATGAACCAAACCATGAAGCAAAATTTATCATGAATTTTGCCCTGTCCATTTGTGGCAAGGCACCAAGGATGAACTTTCTATGAACCTTGATGTAGTTTGTGGAGGTTCATGCCGGTTCGTGAGCAGGTACATTCCCAGACAGGCTGTCTTAACTCAGTTAAAATATTTACAAAACCAAACTCACAGGGGATCTCCAGCTGACTCTCCTCTACCAGTCCTTCAGGTTTGGTGAGGATTTGATTTATGGTGTCTGAGTTAAGCCCCCCAAATAAGGTGCCTCCAGAAAAGTGTTTTCTGGAGAAATGACTGCCTGGGGGGCACCTCCTCTGGGGGGGCAGTAACTCAGACCCCATAAAACCAATTCTCACTAAATTCTGTGGGCAGGTAGAGTAGTGTCAGATAGAGACCCCTTGTGAGTTTGGTGTCTCTAGTATGCCAGCAGGCCATTCTACTGGGCCAAACTGAACCAGCTTTTAAGGCAGCTAAAAATTCATGATGGTCCATGGGTCACAAACAGGGCATGCCATGCACTGTGAAATAAACTGCCTTTTCCCAAGTTGTGCCCATCCCTAGACATGATAGTGGTTTACAAAATTATGCATAGGATAGAGAAATTAGAGAAAGAAGTACTTTTCTCCCTTTTTCACAATACAAGGACTCATGGGTACTCAATGAAATTGATAAGCAGTAAGCTTAGAACAGATAAAAAGAAGTACTTCTTCATACAAAAAGTAATGAACACATGGAATTCACTGCCACAGGAAGTAGTAGTGGCTACGAGCATAGACAGCTTTAAGAGAGGGTTGGATAAACATATGGGACAGAGGTCTATGAGCATATTAGCCACAAGGTATGGATGAACATTATGTCTGAGGCAATGATACTCTGTATTCTTGATGACTGGGGGTCAACAGTGGGAGGGCTTCTGAAGTTCTGGCCCCACTGGTGGACCTCCTGATGGCACCTGGGTTTTGGCCACTGTGTGCAGTGTTGGACTAGATGGCACATTGGCCTGATCCAACATGGCTTTTCTTATGGTCTTATGAACAATGAACAGCACTCTGAATCTAGCAATCCAATTCAAGTCATGGTAGGACATGCTGATTTTGTATATTTATTTATTAATTCCTCTTTTTATCCCGCTGCCCCCCACTAATGTGGGGCTCAGAGCGGGTTCCAACATTTGATAAATAAAACATACATTTGAGCAGGGCTATTTTGGGACAGGAATGCACAGGAATGGAGTTGGCCACACCCAGCAGGAACTCATTAGCATAATAGGCCACACCCAACAGCAGAAACTCATTCGGATTGGCTACATTAGGGGTATGTGGCCTAACATGCAAATTAATTCCTGCTACAAAAAAAGCCCTGGGTTTTGACAACAAACAAGGTAAACAGAATAAGAAGCAAAAGGTGGGTATGGCTGGATGGCCACTCTTCTGGTAACATGGGGGTGTGGCCTAATATGCTAATAAGCTGTGCTGTCAGGGGTGTGGCCTAATATGCTAATGAGTTTGTGCCATTGGGTGTGGCCTATTCTGCTAATGAGTTCCTGCTGGGCTTTTTCTACAAAAAAAGCACTGCATTTGAGTAAAACATTTCAATTAAAACAATTCAGCAAAACAATTTCCATGATGACACATATATTTACTGCACTGCTCCCTCAGGGAAAGAGAGGGAGGGGGCAAGTAGCAGAACTGCATCGCTGGAAGTTCCCCTGATGTCATCCATACACTTGGCAGTATAACACTGTTTTGCAGGGCCTGTGGAATTGTGTCGAATCCTGCAGGGCCTGGATCTCAGTTGGGAATGCACTCCACCAAATTAGAGCCATCACTGAAAAGGCTCTGTTTCTGGTTGAGGCCAGGTGAATAGTCCTTGGTCCCCGGACATCCAGTGCGTTGTTATTAAAAGAGCATAATGCTCTTTGTAGGGTATGCAGCCAAAAGATTCTTAATTTAAAGGGAGGGACCATAGCTCTGCAGTATAGCACATGCTTTGCATGCAGGAAGACCCAAGTTCAGTCCTTAGGATAATTACATGATGTCAGGGAGCAGGTGTTTGACATCCCATGCCCATACATCCTAATTGTGTGGAAGACTGGGGAGAGGGCAGGAATGAATAGTAATAGGAATGGGGAGCCAAGAATGAATAAGAACAAATGCAATTGCATCCTCTTAGAATTAACTTCAGTCAGGTAATGATGATTCAGGGGCTAAACCAAAGTCTCAGAAATCCTGATGACTAATATAGCATAAACTTCAGTTCTCAGATACGGAAATCACAGATGAAGCCATTGTTAGAAAGCAAGACGACAACATAATTAGTAATGAAATCATAATACTTTCCGCTTTACTGTAATGCTATTCCCAGCTTTTTCCTCATGTACGTGCGTGCATGGATACACATACTCACACTGTGCACTGATATGCATATGACTGACAAATAATTTCTTAACGTGAACTGTGCATTAGTCATACAAGGCAAAAACCTAGATCTACAATTTTTAGGCTGCAAATCCTAAGCATGCCTACAAGGCTTCTGGATTGCACTGTTGGTCAGTTAAATAACTTGTCCCGGAAATAATAGCCAATCTTGCACTCTAACAGAATGGATCACTTGCATTTGCAGTGGCACAAGGAATAACTTCAAGCCTTTCCTTACCAACACCAGTGGAGCTCTATATATTTCCCAGACACATTTCAGGTTACAATCCCCATCCAACCACATAGCTATTACTTTCTTTCCTACTGCTTTTCTCTACTAAAGTTACCTTTACTGATATTGCCCCTCCCTATGTCAACAACAGCTCAGAATCTTTGTCAGACGTTTTGTCAAGCCTAGGCAAACCGAAAGTGAATTCTGTTATTAGGACACGTAGTATCTATTTTCCTGTCCCAAATAGGCAGCCAGCTGTTTCACAAATATTTCTGGTAGGGGTCCTCTTCCTTGACAAGAGAAACTTGGAAGATAGCTTACTTTATCCATGCAAATAGGGTTATATTAAAGGAAGCTGGAACAATTTCAGACCTGCTGACACCAAAGAAGAGATAAGTGCTTTCTGTCACATTGGGAAGAGGAGAAACCTGAGCTACACAGCAGCCAGATGTTGGCCTAATTGCTTTAATTTATGTTTAGCAATTGGCATAATAACAGGTTCTTGCCAACTATACCAAGGTCCCACTTCCCCAGAAGTTCTCAGTAAATAGGCTTGGAGACTGCGTGGTTTCTTTAAATGATGTTTACTATAATATGTTATTCAAGCATACAAGGAATAATAATAAAAACCACATACACACAAGATCTAAGGAAATTAGACAGAAAATAGCACGGTTGCATGAGCAGGAGTATCATTGAGGGGGAGTTACGTTACCTGTCTTGATAGTGGGTGAATCACTTCCACGAGAAGACTGAGGGGGGATGAATGGAAAAATAGGGGGAACGAGATCTGAACCTGCAGATACACGCTCCAGTCCTGGCTGCGCAAACCAGGGATTAAAGATGGAGGCGAGGTACTGGATACAGCAAGCTGGACACGAGAGGTTGGTAAGAGGACAGAGGTCGAAGATGGCTAGGGGTAAGCTAAGCTGGTAGGTAGGTCTAGGGGTGAGCTTCTGTTGTATAAGATCTTTTATCAGGTGGCATTTGGGCGGGCTGCGCTGACCACATCCCATTGTCACTCCCACTAGGTTGTCCGTCCTTTCTAGTCTTTCTATTGGTCAGTGTCATAGTTAGGAGGGGGCAGGAAGGAGTGGGCAATATTGCAAAACTAGGTGCTAATCAGGATCTAACACCTGGGCCATCTGGTCGGTCTTCTTGGCGCCAATCTCTGGTCTCGTGATGGCTTCGGCCAGGTCACTTGGACAGTGATTAGTTGCTGGGCAACCTAATCTCTTTACTGGAACTGTTGGGGGCAGGTGTGAAGGAGCCAGTGCAATGGAGAAAAGGACTCTTTGAAATGGAGTCTTGGCTTCCTTGATGGTGGATGCATGTGAAGTAGATGTGAGAGCTCTTTGAAATGTATTTTTGCTCTTCATGCAAGTGTGAACTCTGAAGGAAGCCTCCCGCTGTGGGCTGGAGCCTCTCATGGCAATAGAGAGTGCTTCTGCCTTAGGCAGAGAACCAACCCCAAAGGTCAAACTTATGATATTAAAGTTCATAAGAGCATATAAAATGCCTTGCTGGCTTACACAGAGACACAGATGGCAGATGTTGATTTCCCTCTATATCCTGGACTTGAAATCATTTGCCCCTCCTTCCCCTTTCACCTGCTCAAAAATTGTCAAGTCACTTCCTCCACCACATTCCACCCAGATTATCATAGGATTCTTCCCTGTGTTGCATAGTAGGATATGTATCTCCTTTCTTACATGAAAGGACAGATGCTGTATTTGCCCACTCATCATCTCCTGAACTTCTCCAGAACCTTCCCCCTTGCTCCATCTTCTGACTTGTAGCACTGAAACCACAGTGGGAAGAGAAATGTGGATGAAATAATTCAATGAGTTCTGAAGGCTCTTTCATAATTCAGTACAATGGATGACCATTGCATTGAAAATCTAATGTCAATATTCCCACAGTTCAATACCAAATAAGCCTGGTATTAATGTGGAGTAATACTAACCTAAACAACAGCACATCAGATTGTGATCATTTGGCTATACTTTGCATTTCTGTTTAGTGGCACAGTGACTCATCCCTTAAACCACCAGATGGATGCAAAGATAAACTGACACATAGACCAGGCCACAATAAGCACATTGGGGAAATCTATTTGTTTGCACAATAGTCATCTGCCATTGGCACACTGAGAGGTGTGTGAACAGCAGCAGCCGGTATTTACACTACCTTCGTTATCTCAAGTGAATTGCTTGCAAAAGGATGGCTGTTATTATTCTAAAAGAAAAGGTGCTCAATATAAAAATTATGGTAGATTAACTCCAAAGCATATATCAATCTATTTTCAAAATAAAAAAGGATTTTTTAAAAAAAAGGATGACCATAATTAATGATTCCCCCCCCCCCCCCAAAAAAAACCCTGTTTAAAATTAAATACTAGCACCTGGTGCAGACTCTTTGTTTCTATTCCCTTTTTGACACCGAATACATTAAAGGATTTCAAAACAATAATCTTCCACAATATTCCTATTTATCTGTGTTATTGACAGCTAAGCATTAGTAGTCAAGTGACTTCTGTAATCACAATGGGAAGATTATAATCTACAAACATAAGAGATGAAAGAGAGAGAGTGACAGATAAAGGTGCACAAAAAACTAGAATCACCATTGATTTGCTATACTTGTCTTAAGGGGGGAAATTACCTGTTAAATACCATCACTATTAAGTGGATGCTTTTGCAATTTACTGAGTATATATCTTTTTAAAATAATAAAAAATATAGATTAAAAATAAATGTTCCTATATCCATCAGACTTATGTGCTGAATCTAACCTAAGAATGTGAATCAGTTCCTATTACAGACAAATGGGACAATTCATAAGAACATAAGAAAAGCCAATGTTAGATCAGGCCAATGGCCCATCCAGTCCAACACTCTATCACAGCCAAAAATACCAGGTAACATCAGAAGGTCCACCAGTGGGGCCAGGACACTAGAAGCTCTCCTACTGTTGCCCCCCCCCCCCCCAGCACCAAGAATACAGAGCATCACTTGCCCCAGAGTTCCAATCTATATCTTGTGGCTAATAGCCACTGATGGATCTCTGCTCCATATGTTTATCTAATTCCCCCTTGAAGCTGTCCATGCTCGTAGCTGCCACCACCTGCTGTGGCAGTGAATTCCATGTGTTAATCACTCTTTGGGTGAAGAAGTATTTCCTTTATCTGTTCTGCCAGAGAACTTCTCTGTGGCTAGATTGCTCTTCGACAGGGCACTTTCCAATGTTTGAGCCATATGTTTCGGCGAATAATGATGTTTGCTGCCTGCACCCTGGCACAGAATTGTATATTGTCCTGAGAGGCATCCGAGGTAAAACTCTGCTGCTCTTGTCATCTTGAGCATGGCCCGTTTTAGATCCAAGGGTGTAACGTCCGGTGCAAATCAGCCTAAATGACAATGGCTGTAGTGAAATTAGAGTTACCGCAGAGCTAATTGCCAGAGACATGGCCTCATGCGCCTTCTTCAATGCTGTCTCATTCTTTCTGTCCATGGCATCCTTAAGCGCATTTTCCTTGTTCTTGGGTGGCACAGCGCCTGAATGCAGAGCCAACACTGGGGCGTCGATTAGTGGAACCTTCAGATCTTCCATGGTTTCATCTGGTAAGGAGTACAGTCATTTTGCTATTGACAAGAGGGAGTCGTCATCCCCCCCCCCCCCAGAACTGCCCATTCAGCTTTCATAACTTCATCAAAGAAATCAGGGAATGGTGAAAAAGTCTGTATTTTGACTGGTTTTTTGAATGCTCTGGGGTCCAGGTTTGCCGACGCTGAGGACCTAGGCTTTTCTGTCACTTCCATCTGATAGTTCAGCATGGAGATGACCTTGGTCAAAAGTCTTCAAAAATGCTCCATCTGGAACAAATGTGATGAGGTAGGTTTTACCTCGGCCTCATCCCCTGACCATTCCCCCTCTTCCTTCTCAGTATGGGTATCCAGGGAGGTCATGGTGGAAGCAATCTCCTCCTGATCAGAACTGCAGCTAGAGGTGCGTTCTCTTCTAGGGGATTCTCTCAGTACTGGCTGTTTTCTGGCCTGAGAGGGGCTCTCTCTCCCCCCCCCCCCCACCTCCCTTATGGTTTCAGAAAGGCCAGGTGTCCCATTTCCCCTATGCCACTTGGGAATGACCGGAGACCGTGATCTGGAGGAGGCCCATAAGCCTGAGGAGGAATGGCATCTCCTCCTTCTTGGCCCCCTGGAGTCCCTTGGGGATGACCTCTCCTGGGCTCTGGCTCAAAAATCCTTGCTGGAGGCTGTCCTGGGGCTGCAGCCCTCTCCCCCAAGCTTCCTGCTCCCTGTGTCCATTGTGGAGCCAACCAGGGGCCGCCCATTAAGGGCCACAACCAGGGAGGCCCGTGCTACAAGGGAGCTGACATAAATGGGCTGGGAACCATGTGTCCTGAGACCTGAGTTTATAGAAGATTTAAAAAGACTGGTCCCTGTGCGGGGTGGCTACTTGGTGCGGGTTGCTGCTGCCAAAGTCCCATCTGTGCTATTGTGCCTCGGTCCTGTGCTGTCTGATGTTGGAAAGGCTCCTCCCGCAGCATATCATATGGAGGTGGCTGGGGTTGACTAAGGAGTGGCTGCATCAGTGGGGGGGGGGGCAGTATGATTGTGCCAGCAGGAATGGCAGCTGCTGTGCCGGTGGTGCCTTTGGGGGGTGGAATGACTGTGCCAGCGGGAATGGCGGCCGCTGCAGCAGCAGTCCAAACAGCTGCAATGAGGCCCCCTGCTCCCATGATGAAACTATCCCAGGGTCCCAGACTGGGTCTTTGGAGTGGGCCAGCCTCTGCTGGGTTGCTCTCCTCCGTGCCTCCCCGCCTCTGACTGAATGGGCTTACCGCGGGGGCTCGCCAGCCCCTTCAGCTTCCCGCGCTGCTTCTTTCTCCCGTGTCTGCTGGCCGCCCCACCACCCGATTTTGCCGCCGCCTTCTTCTGATGTGGGAGGGAGCAGGAGCTTGCAAGCTTTGACCACTTGACCCAACTGTCTGTGCGCCGCCATCTTCTGCCACCATGTGGGGCTGAGGAGGAGCACTGGCTCCTCCTGCGTCTTTGCGTTGCTGAGTCCTCCATGCGCCTGCATGTGAGTCATACTCTCGGGCTGCCACTCCTCCTGACCGCCGACCCCCGAAGCCTCGGAGGTCAGATGCTGGTTCATGGAGTTGGCTACCATTGCCCTTTCTCCATCCCCCAAAGCCTTGGAGGGTGGAGGTGGCCATTTCTTCTTTTTATCCTCCTGGGACATCTCTAATCCAACAGCTCTGGCCCCTTGAGCAGTTCTCACGCATAAAGTAATCCGCCTATTTTTAACTCCTCTAATCTATTTTTCTACTATTTTTCTACATCTAATTTTTTTTCCTTTGTAAGCGCTCTGGCTTGGAGCAGGAGCTCCAGATATCCTACCAAGTACAGGGCTATGCAAGAACTGTAGAGGTCAGCCTAGGTCTCACCAATAGGAGCCACGCAACAAAAATAAATTTGCATAGCCTATCGAGCAAGCAGAGGTGTGATCTAACCACTTCCTGGATGACTTCCCCTCACTGAAGGAGAATAGCTGCCTCACAGAAATCCTGATTTTTAGTGCTACCAGATTCTACCAGCAGTGCATAAGTCTTTCTTCCTGCTTGGCAGAAGCTGCAAAAAGAGGCAATCAAGGTGTTTTGTTTTTAGCACCCTTCTCTATGAAAGACAAGCACAGTTAATGTGCATGGCAGGAGGGAGCATTAAAGTAACAGCTGCAGTTTCTAGTTCCTCTTTTAATGGCTATGTGATTACTGAAGTGAGGATCAGACAGGCATAAGCCCATGACAATACTGGGAAGGGCAACTGCAAGACCAGGAAATCTGAAAATAGTGGCAGCCACCACTGTCTAAAGGAAAGTCTGCTGCCACCAGCAGCTACGTGTTTGATAGCTATTACAATCTGCAAATCCCTAGCTCTGCACACATGCGTTCCACCTTTTGTCAAAGTTATCATACTACTTTCCTTCCATGTGCTTTCTTATGTCAGCCATATTTCACCCTTTCCAGCTATCCTTTTTTCTCCTTTCCTGACTCCCCCATTATTGCTCTCTTATTCTCCAACCATTTACTCCAACCTTCTCTTCTTTGTCTTCCTTTCCTCTACAGTGTCTATTTTAATTTCTTTGCCAATATAGTTGTTCCATTCTTTCTTTTATTGTCCAGTCTTTACCTCACTCTTTCCCACCCTCATTCTAACTGGGGGAGTCAAATTACATTTTAGGGTTGAGCAGAGAATCTATGTTGGTGGTTGAGGGGAAAAAAAGAATGAAAAGAATAAAAAATGGTGTGTGAACTTTCACGTTCTCCAGAACTCATCATCAGGTTGGATGTTAAGTAAAAACGGGGAAGTGATAGATGTTCAGAACCATTATGCTGATGCTGTAAAACAGGGGTGTCGAACTCATTTGTTTTGAGGGCTGGATCTGACATAAATGTCACTTTGTTGGGCTGGGTCATGCGTGTCATAAAATGTAACACAAATTACTAGAGAGTACTTTGTGTTAACACTCATGGCCCGGCCCAACAAAATGACATTTATGTCAGATCCAGCCCTCAAAACAAATGAGTTTGACACCCCTGCTCTAAAAGGTAATACAGTTTTTTAAAGGAATACATAGGTAGGTTTTCTATTCTTTACATGCATGTTTAGATGAGGTTTGTACTCTATCTGTGGTAAATGTGGAACAGTAAGGGATTTTCTGGATTGAATAACACCAAATACAATATTGTTACCTTAAGGAGTGCCCTCCATCATACATTCTCTGTCTCTCTTACACATATGTACATGCACTATCTTCAGTTCCTTTCTCAGTTTTATTATGGGTCATAAGATACAAAAACTGTCTTATACTGAAGCAAACCATTGTTCATCAAGCTCAGCATTTTCTATCCCAACATCTGTTATCAGAGATTCTGGATATGCTCATCCTGCTCACACATACACACCCCGTCATTCTGCCAATCCATTCACCCCTCCTTTTCCCTTTGGGATCCCCACTTCCTCCATCACTTGGCTACCTATGCCCCTTCCTTGTTATTTTACACACCCATCCTCTTCATCCTTGTCACTCTACCTGCCCATTCCACATCACCGCCTACTTTGCCCCATGCCAATCATGGCACAGTCCCCTCAGACTCTGCAAAGGCACTCAGCATTTCAGCTCAACCCACAGGTCACTCAGACACTAGCCTTCCAGGGAAGGAGGAGAAGGGATAAACATAAATGTTGCCTCTTCTGCACCTGACCCAGCCAATTCTTGTTTCTCGGCCTCAGGGTGAGTGGATTCCCCTCAGAGAGAGAGAGAGAGAGAGAGAAGCAGTGGCAGTTCCAACTGAAGTGTGTTGTGTGTACATATGCAAACACACCTTTGTTAAGTGCGTGGACTCTAATCTGGGAGAACCGGGTTTGATTCCCCACTCCTCCACTTGCACCTGGCTGGATGACCTTGGGCAAGCCATAGCTCTGGACCAGCTGTTCTCTCAAGGACAGCTTGGGAAAGAGCTCTCTCAGCCCCACCTACCTCACAGGGTGTCTGTTGTGGGGAGGGGAAGGGAAAGGAGTTTGTAAGCTGCTCTGAGACTCCAAGTGAGTGAAGGGCGGGGTATAAATCCAATCTCCTCTCCTCCTCCTCCTCTGTTTGGGGTTATTTCACCGTTAGCACTTTCCCCCAGGTTCTCTATTTTTGTGCAAACCTCAGAGATTCCTCAAATTTACAGAAAATTTGTAGATTTGGCCATGCTGAGAATTAGATATATTTAGATATAGTGAGTACTCAGAAGCATGGCAGAATGGGGGAAATCAATGGGATATGGTCATCCCAAGATATAAGGGAGCGATGTGTTGAGGAAGATATTGCATTATGTATCCAAGGGCACAGAGAGAAGGATTGAACTCCCCAACAGAAGTAATATGGGTAGAGATACTAAGCCCTAAGGGTTACTTAAAAGTGGAGATGTACTATCCCCCACCTGATCAAAGCCTCAAGGCTGATTTGGAGCTGGAGAAGGAAATAAGGGAGATAACTAAAGAAGATCATGTTGTGATTTTGGGTGACTTCAACTACCCTCAAATTGACTGGGTAAATAAGTGCTCAAGTCATGCTGTAGAAATGAGATTCTAGACATCATAGATGACTGTGCGCTGGAATAGATGGTCACAGAGCCAACCAGAGGAGAAGTGATCTCAGACTTTCTTTCTAGTGTCCAGTTATGATCATTTAACATCCTGTTAAAGTTACTTCAAGTCCAAATTGTCTTCTTCCCATATGGTTAGCCTAGAGCAAACCAACCCTGAAAGAAGAAATAGGTGAAAAGTTGTTACATTTGTTCTAATTGTAGGTGACTGAATTAGAACAGGTGGAAATCTTGCCAAAGAAACTTGGGATGTGAAAGAAATGGCTCTCAGTGGGGGGAGCTGCCATGCAACGATGCAGATGTAAGTGCATGTCAAACAAGGAACATAGGTAGTACAGGGCCCCAAAATGGTTTTCTGAATAAAAGTTATATGGAGGTGAAGGAGAAAGAAGAGAAGCAGCAGCAGCTGTTTTTTAAAAAATAATTAATTATTTTCTCAGGAAAAGGCAGGATCCAGAAGGAAAAAGGGGGTTAGGGAAAATATGAATTCATCAAAAATTGTTATATACAACAAGTAAAATCAACAAGTATTAGTAAAAAAGACATATTTCAAATATGGAAACAAGTATTAAAACATCTATTTTCAGTGTTCTAAAATAAGTTCTCCCTTTAAAATAATAAAAAGTTTCCTAATATTAGTGATAATCTAATAACAATAAAAAGGTTACATCTTTAAAAATAAAAAAAATTCTGTGCTAAGTTTAAACCATCCTTAAAACCTGAATATTATTTTAATCATTTGTCAGATTCTAGGTCTTATACTTACTAAATATTTAAATGCTAGTGGAATACTAAATAAAAGGATTAAAATTATAATCAATATCTTCATCACCTTCAATATAATATTCAGATAGTTTCAAGAATCAAGAAATTTAACTATTCCCACGATATGAGTAGTAAGCTTGCCATTTCTGCTGAAATTCTTTCAGTGGTCTTTTCTTTATATAGTTTGGTCATTGTTGCATATTCAGCTAATTTTTCTTTCCAGATTTCTATTGTAGGACATTCTTCTGTCTTCCATTTCATTGCAAACATCACTCTGGCAGCTGGCAGCATATATCTAAGTAGGCCATGTGAGTTTTTTTCTATATTGTCTGGCACGATCTCCAAAAACATACTCTCTAGTTTCATCAGGAATTTGGTTTTAAAAATATTTTACATCTCTTCATGTATATTTTTTCCAGTATCTTTTTGTCTTGATGCAAGTCCACCATGTATGATTAAAAAGTGCCTTCTACTTCATTACATTTCCAGCAAGACCTTTTGTAGTTCTTGCCCACCTTTTCAATATCTTTTGGGGTAACGTACCACTGGTAGAACATCTTGTACCAGTTTTCTCTTAATGCTTGGTTAGCAGTAAATCTAATATCCTCAGTCCATAGGTTTTACCAGCATTGAAACTGAATTTTTTCACCAAAATTTTGCATCCATTTAATCATACAAGGTTTAACCTGTTCTTCAGAACCATATTGAAGTAGTAACTTGTAAATTTGTCCTAATAAATGATCTCAACTTGTGAAACAATCTTTTCAAAAATCACTCAGTTCTTTAAGAACACCTCTGTTGGTACAGACAGCATTTTTTAGTCTGGAAGCAATTTGAAAATATATCCACAATCGTTTCTCCTTACCTTCTTCTTCGATCTCTTGCCACATCTTAATCACACCTTTCAAGTTTATCATATTGCCATAAATTATAAAATCAGTTTCTCCTTGTGTGATTGTTATAGTAAGCATCTATTGGTGACATTACTGGTGGGATTGTGGGGCTGATGCTCTTTTGTAGCATTTCCCAAAATTTTAAATAATTTTTTATCTTGGGTTATGTTTTTTGATATAGATTCTTTAATCCACAATGCAACCCATCATTGAGATTTGAAAATTCTAATTTTATCAGTCTTTCATTGGGATTTCTGATCCAATCCAATATTTAAACTAGCCCAGCAGCTGGGTAATATAGCAGCTGTTGAGTTGCAATTGACTCATACCAACCCCAGGGCAGCTCCATGGGGCCATAGGATTTTCAAGGCAAGAGATTAGCAGAGGAGGTTCACCATTACCTTCTTCCACATAATGAACCCAGTCTTTTTTGGTGGTCTCCCATCCAAGTATTAACTATGGCTGACCCCACTTAGCTTCCAAGCTCCTACAAACTCAGACTAAGCTGGGCTATTTAAGCTGCTATATTATAAAACCCCAACACAAATTCCTTCAAACTTCAAATTGTTCTCACTTGTGGATGTGATACTTTTTTACAACATAAATTTACCTGTACTCTGTCTATTATGGATTTTCACTGAAGTTCAAATTTTAACAACCTACTATTCTCAGATAAATGTGCCTTTTCCTGTTGCCATAACAACTTGATTCTCACTTTGTGTCATATAACCCACTTTGCATAATATATGTACAAATATAGAATTTATGTATCTGTGATAAAGACTGGCAGTAACAGCTCCTCTGTCTAGAAACTTCAAGATTCCTTTCACCTTTTAATCAATATGCTACAGGATAATGAAAAATTACAAAGGTTTCTGAAAATATAATAATCAATGGAACATGTTTATCCTGCACTATGAAAAGTTATACGATAAATATAAGACTAAAATATGCTACACAGAGGGTTGGATCTCTGTGATTTTAACTGATTCCCCCTCTCTCACAGCAGCCCAAATGCCCCCTGAGATTCCACTATTGAGGGACAGGGGCCCACGAACAGCTTAAGGAGGGAATTAGAGGTCTCCCACAGAAGGGGGATCAGCAAAAATTCTGTAAGCCTATGGAACTCTAGGTGTGATCCCAACTAGATGATGTATATTTCATACAGATCACTAGTAAGAATGGCATTTTGCCACATTCTGTTTTTAACGAAACCTTCAGGCTATAATAGTAAGAATATTGTCCTGATTAGACCCCTTCCCCCACCAAGATCAAATAATCACAAACGCACCTTTCCACTGTATAGTAAACATCCCATAACTTCAAAAGTTGTGTCTTCTCAACATGTTTGAAAAATGTGTTAACAGCAATATGCCAAATGTACAGTAAGCAAGCATATCGTTTTAATATATAAACAGTACTGGGTTACCAAAAGGCATATCAGTGTTCTATATCCTTCAAAGCAACCAACTCATGGGAAAAGAAAATTAAAGAAGTCTATCTCTGGACACTCCATTTTCTCCAGAGAAAGGCAGAATCTAGACTCCCCCCCCCCCTCCCCCCAAATCAGCCAGCAGCTTTTGCTCTTTCTTGGTCTACAAACTGTTTGCCAAGGATATAAAGGGGAAATATGGAGATATATCTAGGTTTAAAGTGCTACATTCTAGAAATGATCAAGCTCTCCTACAAATACCTCTAAGCTCTCTCCAAAAGCAATTTCCAGATCTGCTTCCTGTCCATTTCTTTTGCAAATTCAAGGGGGCAACCGATCCAGGAACACTGAGTCAGTACTGTACAACGATACTTTCAAGCACTCTTAAGCACTTCAGCACTTTAATAATCTATATTTAAAATTTAGCTTTAATAATGTAAGAATAAGTCTTGCCAACAAAGAATCTACATGACTTCTACAAATTTTTCTTGAGCCCTTTTAGAATGGGAAATGCAAGATTAAAAGAAAAGTATTTAAACAAACAAAGGGAACGCCTGGCTCATCAAGCTTTTGAAATTCTTTGAGAGTGTTTAACAAACACGTGAACAGAAAGATCCAGTAAACATTATCTGGTAGTGGAACAGGCTGTCAAGTCACAGCCAACTTATTGTGACCTTGTAGGGTTTTCAAGGTGAGAGACATTCAGAGGTGGTTTGCCATTGCCTGTCTCTGCGAACCAACCCTGGACTTCCTCAGTGGTCTGCCATCCAAATACTAACCAGGGCCAACCCTGTTTTGTTTCCAAGACCTGACAAGATCAGGCTAGCCTGGGCCATCCAGGTCAGGGCAAACATTATCTACACTGAAAAAAAAAAGAAAAGAAAAAAGCTTTGAGACAGTCCTTTACCAGACTCCTGAGAAAACATAGCAGCTGTGGGATAGAAGGATGAGTCCTCTTATGGATACCGATTTGACTAATGGACAGGAAGGATAAGTTAGAAGTAAATAAACAGTTCTCTCTATGGAACACCACAAGTATCTAAACTGGAACATTCATAAATGATCTTGAACCAGAGATGAGTGGTAAGGCAGCCAAGCTTGTGGATCATACCAAATTGTTCAGGATGGTGAACTCCCAAGAACAAAGTAACACATAAAACATTAGGAGAAAAAACTTACATATTCACACTGAACTGGTTCTCATTAATTCGTCTCTTTCTGTCTTTCATAACACTGTTGTATGGAGTCCCACAACAAAGTTGACTGCTGATAGATTCAAAACAGACAAGCAAATAGTTCTCATCCAGTACAGTTTACTTACAGAATTCACTACCACAGGATGTCAGGATGGCCACTAGCTTAGATGGTTTAGGTCAGGGGTGGCCAATCTTGCTTAACATAAGAGCCACACAGAAAAAATGTCAGATGTCTGAGAGCCACAAGACATGAACAAATATTACTCACATGTTTTTATTGAAAAATATGCAAATTTGCTTTTTATAAACATTAAATTAGACTGCCAAAAATAAAAACAAAAGGGGTAAAACGAGTTATTAATAATGATATTTGCCTTCTCCAAGCCGGTTGGGGGGGGTGTCTTTGAGAATGCACTTAAAGTTTGCTCCACCTCCTCCCACCTCCAGCCTACCCCCAGAGGGGAACACTGGCTGGAGAAGGGAAGACTGATCAGGATGGCATGCCTCCCCTTCACTTCCCCAGCTGCCCTGCCAGGAGCCGCAAAATATGTGTGAAAGAGCCACTTGCAGCTCCTGAGCCACAGTTTGGCCACCCCTGGTTTAGGTCAAATGCATAGAATATAGAACTTTAAGCCATGATAGTCCTGTCAATGGCTATGATACATAAATAGGAACCGCCACTTTCAGAAGCAGTACACCACTGAATAACAGTTGCTGAGGAGGACAACTAACAGGAGACAGCTTGTGATCTTCTAAGAAGCATCTGGCTAGTCACTCTTAGAAAAAGGATGCTGAATGGATTCTTGGTTTTATTGTATTCTTATATTTACTGTATTAATTTTCAAGACTCATTGTTTATACTGCTGCATACAAACACAGCAACCTTTTGGGGACTTGAAATAATTATTGTCATTTGATGGTGGCTTAGACTGTGGGGCTGCCATCAAGCCTTCTTGGATATGGGATTGTGCTTTGTAAGATCCCTGATGGCAAGCAGTGGCACCACAAGTACAATATCTATCCCCCTGGAATTATTGTCTGTCCTAGAAATGTTCAGACTGAGTACTTTTAGTTAGACTGGATTCATGTATTTGAACAGCAGAGGAGAACCAAGCTGAAGCCGGTATACACCAGAAAAAAATAAGTTTACTCAAATTGAAAAGACTCTTGAAAAGCTCTAGCTGTCCTTAAATAAGTATTTAAGTGCCTTCTTCAGGAAAGGGACCCCCCCTCCAATAATTAGTATTAATTTTAATCAATGTGAATACCTCAGAGTTCTTTAGGGAATTTTCATTCATAATTATTAACCAAATAAAATGTTCTGCAGGGTATATCAAACTTAATCACACATTTTAGCATATAGAAATGCACTTAAATAATAATTTAAATTATTATGATTGTGGTAATTCTGTGGAGTATTGAACTGCTACAGTATTATTAGCAAAAGCCCATATATAGGGAAATCCCTGTTATAACAATGTTTTTTCACACATCCATTCTTTTAGACAAATATATGTTGGGCTCTGCTGAAGGAAATTCAGAATTTGAGGTCTTATATACAAAGGAAATGATAGAACAAACCATAAAAACAAGCAAAAATGCCCTGTGTAAATAATTTACTTACTTACAAATCAAAAGCATGAAACCCATATCCACACAGGCAGCTGACCTATCACAAACTCTCCTGCTACGTTTTGGAAAGTGCATGGAAAAAATACTGAAACCAGAGAAAGCACCACACAAATATTGCAAAAGGCACTCCCCCCAAAAGCAGAAATGTGGGGAAGCACACTAAGTACAACCAGTAGAATTACATTCCTTCAAAGTAAACTCTAGAAGACAATGACATCTTAGAAAAAACAGTGACACAGAACAAAGGTGACTTGGTTCTATTAAGGGCAATATCAAAGGCTCTGAAACAGAAACATTACTGGAAGTGTCAGTAGCTCAGGATGCAACATCGGCCTTATATTACAGGCTCAGAACATTTTATTCATTTATATCAGGGGTCATTTCGTAGAAAAAGCAGTCCAGGAACTCATTAGCATAATTCATTAGCATAAGTTATTTGCATATGCTACACCACCTGACATCACCGGAAGTATGTCAGAAGGCGAGCGGGCGGGCGGGCGGGCGGGCGGGCGGGCGGAAAGAAAGAAAGAAAGAAAGAAAGAAAGAAAGAAAGAAAGAAAGAAAGAAAGAAAGAAAGCTGGCAGAGAGGGGACAGGTACTAATCCAAGCCTCAGAAATACTACTATTCTGGGAGGATAGCTTCAGTGGTGTCTGAAGCCTTCAGAAGGCTGGTTGGAGGAACAAGGACCTTTCCAGGGGATGGGGTCATTTTGTTGCAGCATGACACAAGCAGGCATTCTCCCATGGGGGGGCGGGGCTGGCACCAACTCCCGGAGCTGAGCTCCCCCAAGCTCCTGCTTGAAATGACCCCTGATTTATATCATCCTTTATCCCCAAGGTTCAGGGTAACTTACATGTACAATTTTACATATTATGAAGAAAGATGCAAGTCACCACCACCACATGCTTCTGCTCCATCAACTCACATCAACTCTTTCCTCCAATGGTTTTTTGTAACTAATTGCTCTTGGAGCAGGAGGAAAAGACAGGTGGCACTGGCTAGCCATCATCATGATTTCTCCACATTCTGCTGCCAGTTTGTTGTAGTGGTTAAGAGTACAGACTGTAATCTGGGAGAACTGGGTTTGATCCCCCACTCCTCCACATGCAGCTGCTGGTGTGACCTTGGATCATTTACAAGTTCTTTCAGAGCTGTTCGCTCAAGGGTAGTTCTCGAGAGAGCTCTCTCAGCCCCATCTACCTCACAGGGTGTCTGTTGAGGGGAGGGGAAAGGAAAGGAGATTGTAAGCTGCCCTGAGAGTCCTTCAAGTAGTGAAGGGTGGGGTATAAATCCAGTCTCCTCCTCCTCCTCTTCTTCTACATCTACATATTATAACTGGAGTCCTCTCTCTTTTCCACAAAATATTTAATGACAAGATATATCTCTTCCCCCCAGGAAACAATTCCATATATCCTTTCTGACAATGTACTTTGGGTTGTTTATACTTTGAAATAATGGCAAAAGGGAGAAAGAATTGATAGGGCAAGGAAAACAAGCAAACTCAGGTCCCAAAACTAATATGGCGCTACACAGTGGTTACATATCATATAACACGAACAGGTATTATAACGGAATGACAAGGAGAAAACTGTGGAAAAAGAGGAGCCAAGAGGCATCTTGTCAATAGAAGAAGCCTTGCTTACTCATCTCTCCCACTGACGCAGCAGAAAGGAATAGCTGCTGATGGAAACGTCTCTGGGAGGCGAGAAGCCAAACAGCAGGTTTTACTTTTGCACTGTGGTTTGAGAACAGGGCAGGAACTTTATGGAACTCAAACACAGCATATGTTTTAGAGCAATATTTTGGGAGAAGGGGATCAATAGGGAAAGAAAATATTAGCAAGTGTAATGGAACTATTTTTTTTCCAGTCAAGCCATCCATACTCTGAGAATTAGATTGCAAACCTCTTGGGGACACTACTTTGAAGAAATTTCCATAATTTGCCCTTAGCCCATGAGATGGTGGAGTAATAAATCTAAAAACAGAGGCAGGGGGAAGAGAAGCATTAGAGCTTTCCCTAAAAATGTATGACATGTTCCAACTTAGCTAGAGCCTTTTGCAGAAATCCAGACAACAGCTGGCCACCACCTGGGATGGGAGAAAGTAGTTGTGGGTCAAAGTCCTGGAGACTTTACCCTCCACTTACTGAAAGGCCTCCAGATGCCATACTGGCCAAAGGATGGGATCAAGCTTCTCTACCCCCCCTTGCTTCTTCTGTACCAAGCTGTTGTGATGGGCTTCTGCTCAGGAGTAAGTGTACCCAACTCCCAGCACCTGTCAGTTCTTCGACTAGTGGGAGGATCACACCATATTGGTCATCCTCTGGAATTAATTGCCTTGACTCCAACCTGTTGATGATTTTCAAAGCATGATAGATACACACTAGTAGGTATTAATTATCATCTTAGCTAAATCATGTATAAAAAAATTTGTCCTACTTATTTGCCTCCCCAGTGGGCTGGAAATAGTTGACTAGATAAATGATGAATGCTTGGAAACATTAACCAAACTATATTTGTATTTCCAGGTGCCTGCCTTTGATATCTGAGGACACAGATGCATTTGGAATGTTGCGTTACAGGGACCTAGCAACCCATTCCTTACCTTGAGATAATTTATTGAGACAGCAACAACATTGTCAGAAGCCTATAAGTCACAAGAAGTTTCTACTGTCTGCAAAACCTGAAGACCCAATTATCTAGCAGTATGCTATCGGAGTCTAAGCTCATCACAGCTGCAGTAAATAATAATTTCTCTCACTCCGAGAATGTGCATGGAAGCACTGCAGGGAAGAAAAAAATCTTTCAAGCTTTTCAATGTACACAGATAAACAAAACACCAAAAAAAAGTCTGACACATTTCCCAAACAAAGTAATATTCATATTTATATTCATCTCAGAGTAAATTAGGTAGTTTGGATGCAGCAGCTTGCTTAATGTGAGTAAATTTGAACAAACAAATTGATGAGAGGGGGGAAGGGGGAAGAAAAACCATGGCTTGTGCTTTCAGGCACTTGCGCTGAAGTGGCGGGCATAGAAGGCAAACTCTGCAGCATGGTTCCCTTCCATCCAGCTGAGAATTATTATGTGCCACAAATAATACACAGTTTCATCTCCTAATGCTACCTTTTTATGCTTGAAAAGCAAAATCATCTTTCTTATTTATTCCTCCTAACTCACAACTGCATGCTAAAAGCCGTTCCCACAATAACACTCAGCATTTATATGGCATTTGGGAATATTAGTAAATCTTACCAGAGATGAAGAGCTGCAGTTGGAGAAGAAAAGCAGCTTGCCCAAGTCTGCTTAAGAGGATTCATGACTGAGGAGAGCCTTCTCTAAATTCTACAGAGTGGAAGATGTGACACTATCATGTGATGATTCTCTGCTGCAAACAGAAGTTTTTGAAGCAGTGTCTTCTTTGTCTGGCCATTTGCCCATACCCCTATGAAGGCCAGTCTAATTTAAACATTTAAACATAGAAGCAATCAAGTTTGTACTGAGAGTTTACCTAGGATTAGTACTTTGGGGATCTTTCTACAGTAATAAAATTCTTATAACCATAGGAAAAAGAGGCCTAATTCTGATACTTGTCAGGCTGGTAGGTATTATAGTATGAGAACATACTTCTGGAATGAGAAACAATGCCTTTGGGTATTCACTCAACCTATTTCCAGGCATTTGAGGGGAAACCACAGATGGGTTGAACATTGGCCGAGGACAGACTGGTAGTCTGCCGCGCCTCCGCGGCGCGGCAGACTAAGGCGGGGGGAATTGCCCCCGCTGCGCGGCATTCGCATGCCGTCGGAAGGAAGCCACTGGCAGCATTCAGACAGCGGGCGGCTTCCTACGGCGGCGTGTGAACGCCCCGTGGCTCCCCCTCCCGGCGCGCGTTCACACCCGCGCCTCCTCGGGGCAGATGCGGCTGTCTGAACGGCCACTCTGCCTCCACTTTTGAAGTGGAGGCAGAGCGGCCGAGACTGCCAGTCTGTCCTCGGCCATTATCTGACATCTTTTTGTCCTTTTGGACACCATTTCCAGCCATTAAAATATCAAAGGAAAACAGTTGAAGGGATAGGAACAATGTTTGTTCCTTAGATGAGCTTTGAGAGGTATGGAGGAACAGAATAAAACATAAAACAAGGGGCTAGTTAATCAGCAAGACTGTTGATCGTTTGCAGGAAAGATCCATAGAAAATTGTCATGAAGCAAATTGGGGAACTGGTCAGAGTCGGAAACATTATCATCTTCCCAGTAGAGCTAGGTTTCATAAAAGCATGAACTTCATGATGCAACAACGTGAGCCCAGTAGATCAGTAATGACATGTCATGGCTGGGAAAACCTTGATACACTTCTTAAGAGCAATAGGATATGTTACTGGTGGAAAGGACGAGGCAGATACAGAGAGCTGCAGGGAAACCAAAAGGGAAGTGTTCAGTATATTTAAAATATACAAAATTAAGGCTGGAACAATTGTTTGCACACAATTTTAAACAATTTTTACATGAGAAGCGTGCTGTCTTGGTGGTGGAAGGGACTGTCTCCCAGGCAATCTGCAGCTGCTATAGGCTTGTCCTCTGCACTCCAATGCAATATAAGTAAGACTTCAATTTTTATTCACTACATGATCCTATCCAATCAGGAATCAAAGGGATTATGCTTGTACTGCTGGTCAACTGGCCGTAATAAACCTGGTATTGTATATGGAAAAGGGATCATCATGTCCCAATGTCATGTGGTGAGCTAGATCAGTCATTGTAATATCATCACTGAGGGCTAATTAAGCCAATTGACAATCATGTCAATGCTCATTCTACCACACTGCCCTCAGTGGATGAACAGGGTGAACTAGAAAGGGCCCTGAAGAGTAACAGTCCCATGTCTAGGGCACTATGATCAAACAATGAAGATATTTTTGTGCCTGCATTATATGCCCACATACTCTACTTCTTGCCCAAGTACTGCTCCTAGTAAGCTGATATTTAGACATCTCTTCAAAAGGAATAATCAGTTGTGGTCACATTGCAATCTCCCCTACCAAGCATACCTTTATTTAAAATGGATTAATTACATTCCATTGAAAAATCCTGGATTCTGAACAAATTTGTCCTTGTGGTTACCAAGAAGTTGAATCAATAGTGCACGTCCTTTTACACTGTCCTTTTTACAAAGACATGTGTGATGATCTTTTATCTCCATCATTATGAAAATTCCCAGGAAGAGATGAAAAAAATTATCTTACTGTTCTCCTTATAGGTAAGTCACACCAGACTACGGTAAAAGTTGCAAAGTACTGTACCAAAACGAACTTTCTGAGTCTCATTGGAGAAACAGAATGGACATTGCACTTTTTAAATCTTAATGCTGTAACGACGACTTAGAATATACATTTGTAGTGTTGCATTTTTTGTCTTAATGTTTATTGTGTTTATTTTTGCTGGTCATTGACCATAATAACAAATCAATCAAGCCCATTAATAACAGTAATTGATAACAGTAATCCAACTGAAATAGTAATCCTATGCACACTTAAAGTTTCACTTGAACCCAGTCAGACTACTTTCTGGGTAAGTAACACTTTGGATTGAACTTCAAGTGCCTCCCTTTCAGAGATCCATAATTTGGAGGATTTGGCGTATTGATGAATCAGATTCCTTCCACTGCATTTTTTTTAAATCATCAGCTTGTTAATAATTGTTTTGCATAAAGTTCTGCTTTGCTTTATTGGGCAGTGACGTTAATGGAAGAAGGACAGGGCACACATCTCACAAGCCAATAAAGTGAAGTCTATTTAAAGCTCCTCATGGAGTTGGAGCCATGGAAGAAACTGACACTCTTTCTATAATAAGAGATAATAGGATGTAGAAAGGTTGACAATTCTCCGCTCTTCAAGGGCTTTAATTCCAGAGAATTCTTTTCTCACATTGTATTAACATTTTATCTATCTTTTCAAAAAAGCAAGTGCCCTTTTATTTTTAACTTTCATAATAAGCACCTTAGACAGCACTCTGCAGGTGTTCTGTATATTATGAATAGAATCCCCAAACCCGCCCCCAAAAGGTGCTTATCTATGCATGAGCAAATAGCAGTACCTGCACTTTGTTGTCATTGGGAATTGGTTACCGACAGTTTCAGAAGGTGAAGGAAAAGGAATCTTCCTCTTGTGACTTGCTATAGATTCAGAGGTCTAGCAGAGAAAAGCTTTGGGCTATTTTGAAATGGCCATCTCATTGTGCCATTCTAAACAGACCCTTCTAAGCCCGTTGAGTTCAATGGAATTAGAAGGCTGTGACTCTGTTAGGGATTGCACTTATTTTTAATATTTGTAAATAAATGTTGGACAACCTACACACCTGGTGACCTAGAAAACTCAAACCCTCAAAGGTATAATATGTTATCTAAAACAGATGTCTTTAATTTTATACGGCCTAATAACTGGTACCTTTGTTGACTGTTTGAAGTCAGACTTTGGGCTCTTTCATACTGCTAACTTACCCCAATTTTTCTGTATCACTGCCCTAGCTTTCTCTGAAACTTGATGAGAACAAAGATTTTAGACAACATTTAAAAGAAGGTGAAGAGAAATCGGGAGTCAGCCCTTAAAAGGAATGTGCTACAAAAGTCACAGCTTAGCCTGCAAAGGCAAAGCAGCCCCTCTGCACAGACAATTTGTTGCTAGGAAACAGGGTCTGCAAAGAGACTTCATGTTAGCAGCAACAATGCCACATAAAGGAACAGTCTGCACGGTCAGCCAACAGATATATCACATCAAGTCACATATCAGATCAAAAGATGTTTGGAAAAACAGGGGGGCACAGAGAACACACAGAAAGCAAACAGATTAGACAAGGTATGTCTAAAAATTTAAAATGACAACAACATTGCACTTGCAAAACATTGCACATTGCAAAACAAAACATTGTTTTGGCAGCAAAACCCTGGTAAAAATCCTATTTGAAAGTGACCAGGGAAGAGAGCTGATACCAAGAAGAAGAGGAGGAGGAGGAGGAGGAGGAGATTGGATTTATACCCCGCCCTTCACTCACTTGGAGTCTCAGAGCGGCTTACAAACTCCTTTCCCTTCCCCTCCCCACACCAGACATCCTGTGAGGTAGGTGGGGCTGAAAGAGCTCTGAGACAACTGTCCTTGAGAGAACAGCTGTGCCAGAGCTATGGCTTGCCCAAGCTCATCCAGCAGATGCAAGTGGAGGAGTGGGGAATCATACTCGGTTCTCCCAGTACCTAAGCAGTCTCAGCAGGATTCACACCCAGAATGCCAAATTTCATCTCAAAGCAGGTTTGGAAGAAAATGAATACAAGGTTATGGAGGGGAATGCATCCCAAACATGAAGCCCTCAATTTATTTTCCCTTCTAAGAATTACCAAACATTTGACATATTTGCTACATTGCTACAATACACCATTTTCTGAGTTGATCTTTTCTTCCTCTATTCTTAGATTTCCCAAGCATAGACAGAACAAAAACAAATTCAAGCAACCCTATAAAACAAGGCTTGAGATGTTCACTTTTTCCTACAAGATATAAATGACATTTCATTGCTACAATTTGGGATGGTGATAGTCATAGAGTTAGGGTGAAACTACATGTTAGTTAAAGTTCCATGATTATGTTCCTCAAATATTTTATCCAAGAACGCAACTTTAAGATTAATTTAGAAATTTTGTAAAAAATAAATGATATGAGAACATGAACATAATCCAATGATTAGGAACACATGAAAACGGAAAACCAAGATTCCCCACTAATATATGTCATGCTCTCAACCTGTAAGAAATTGCTAATTTTCAACCTCAGCTTCAGTCTGTCAAATGGAAAGGAATACAGACCACCTCTCAGGGTTGTTTGTGGATGAACAAAACAAATGAATACCATTGGCCTATTATAAAGCCATAAAAATAATAGCATATTTGAAAGCTTTCCCCCAAAAAGTGGGCCATGAGAGCTGACCACTGACCCTTCCTGCCTTCTCTCTCATGATTTACCAAAATTCACAGAACATCTTGCCTCTGCTTAAACCCTCCAAAGAAGGAGAGCCCATCACCTCCTCAGGAAGCCTGTTCCATTGAGGAACTGCTCTAAGCCCCATTCTGCATCTAGCATTCCTTCCATTGTTTTGCAGAACCCACATTGGAACAGAAAAAGATGCAGCTCAAAACCACATTCAAATACCCTGGGCCAACACCTACTGACTGCAGAGTCTCCCCTGAACAGCCATTAAAAGGCCATAGATCTAGGCAGATGGCAGTGTTCCCTCTAAGCTGAGTTAGTGTGAGCTAGCTCACAGTTTTTTAGCCTCCAGCTCACACATTTTTGTCTTAGCTCAGGAAGGATAGCTCCAGAGCAGACTAATTTATGCAGGAGCCAAATCGCTCGCTCACAACTTTAATGCCAGTAGCTCACAAAGTAGAATTTTTGCTCACTAAACCCCACAGCTTAGAGGGAGCATTGGCAGATGGCACTATAAAACCAAGAGATCAAAGGAAGTGAAACCAGCATGCAGTGTGGAGGCTACCATAAAATCCGACAATCAAAGAAAGTGAAAGTGGCATCCAATGTAGAGGGGAATTTCTGTTCTAGCGTGGGTTTGGTAAAACAGTGGAGCAAATGCTAGATGCAGAATGGGCCTAACTGTCCATTGGTGTGATCTGGACACTATACTGCTGTTGATTCAGCCCAAATTGCCTTTGCCTGTTTAGCTGCCTCATCACACTGCTGACTCATGTTCAGTATATGGTCTACTAAGACATCTAGATCCTTTCCCCACTACTACTGCCAAGACAAGTCTTCCCCATCTTTTAATTACACATTTGAATTTTTCCTATCTAAATGCAGAACTTTATATTTATCTCTGTTGAAATTCATTCTGTTAGTTTTAGCCCAGTTTTCCAGCCTGTGAAGATCATAATGGAAGATTATATAATGGAATGTACAACTGTTCTTGTAGCCACTCTGTTCACATATGTTTTACTCTGCTGGTGTATGACTGTAAAGTTTGGGGGGGGGGGGAAGTGTCTGCTGGCCCTTAAAAAATTGCTCAACTATGCTTTTTGGTTATCTATTAGGGTATGTTGGGGAAAATAGCAGTTTGAGTCTGAAGACAAATATATTTCTATAAAATAATTTGATAGCCCCAACATATTTATATTTATTGCCGTACCACTGATCAGACAAGTTTAAGCAGAGGGTATAGGGAAATAAGTTACTCATAATATCACTGATAACGCCATGCAAAAGTCAAACCATAGTGTGTAAGTAACATCTAACCCAAACTTCCAGAGAAGAAAAAAAGGAGGGGGCATATCTTCATCTCAGGTTAATGACCCTGTGAATTTACCTACTGCATTTTCAATTAATCTTCAGAACAGAACATTAGGATAATTTTCTTTTGTATTCATAGGCTTTCAAGGTGAACAGCTAATAACTGGCAATAAGTTACTTGCTTATGATTAATGGTATCCTGTGTGGAGCATTGTAATTTGTGCTGTCATCCTTAGTGGAATATATGGATGAATTAACATGATGAAAGAAGACTGCCAATGGTCTTCAGGGCCACTGGACACACTCCAAACAAAGCAGTGACTTTTCCAACCTTGGACATGACCTTTGAAATAAAGTGACAATGTAAAATAAAAAATGTTCAGCACTCAATGCATTTATGCACGGCATTAGCATTTGCTTCTACTCGGGAACACATCTGTCTAGCGGATAGCAAATAGGAAACTGTCAGAGAACTGAAGACTGGCGGCAGTTACCTTCAGTGGCATGTATTACAAAACAGTCCTCAAGTCAAAGATGATACTCCTGAGCTAAGGATCAAGGAAGGAGTTTGGAGAATGGGTCTGTGGACAGGGCCAACAAACTGGGCCTCACCCACATCACTGAAGTACATATACAGTTCTGAATTGCAGGTCCAGATTTCCAGTCGTAATTCCCAAACAAAACAAATGCTGGAATTCAGCGGCTCCTGGGCTCAGCCTCCTGCATCTCCCCCAGGAAGCTGTTAAGTATCTGGCTTCTCATGAACAAGTCTACCTCACAATGTCTTAGGAACTTAACAGCAGTTTTCGCTATTCAGGCATTTTAGCATTCATTACCACAGAGGGGAGACTATTGCCTAGGGATGCCAGCCTCCAAGTGGAACCAGGGTGTCCGTCAGAATTACAGCTCATCTCCAGACTACAGAAATCAGTTTTCCTGGAGAAAATGGATGTTGTGGAAGGTAGACTCTATGGTATTGTATCCTACTGAGGTCCCTGTCCTCCCCCAGCTCCATCCCCAAATCTTCAGGAATTTCCCAACCTGGATCTGTCAACTCCACCTCTCATCACCCCACACACACACACACACTGGTAGTCAGGGAGCATCTGGCAGCCCTACTTGCCCCCTTTGGAATACCAACAAATTACACTTCTAACATACCCCATATAGTGCAGAGGCAGAAAAAGACAGCAGCCACCATGGAACGCTGGGGCTCCCCAGTTACCATGTGAAAACGAATCAAAATCCAGATTACCCATTTACCTCAGCATACACCTATATCACTTATTGCTAAATCCTTTTGCTGTGTTCAAGGCATTATTTTCTTTTTACAAGGGTATACTCTTAAACTTCAAACATTTATTTAGGTTGTGGTCACATGCACCAGAAATAACAAGGGGGAAGCAAGGCTATTTCCTCCAGAGGAATTTGTCCCACAGTTGCACAATCATACCTCCCTTTGAAGCTGCAGGCGCAGTCTATCAGTGTGTGATCAGACGCAACTGTGGGTGAGTCGGGGGGGGGGTGTCCTGTTTTTTCCCCATGCACTTAAATGAGGGATCGATGAATCACACCTCTGCACCAAGGGCTCCCAATGGAGTCTGCGATAATGTGCATTGTGCATACTATGAAGGGGGGGGGAACAATGGCACGGAGTCGGGATGGCCTGATCAGACCATCTCAATGCCATGAGAGTGTGCTGGAGTGATCAGACATTGGAAAGTCCATCCGTGGCCTGTTGCAACCTGTTTACTACTGGATTTTCCCTGGGGTCTTTTAACTCCATTTCTGCAGCAGAGCAGAACGGGTTGCCGATGTTGTTGTCTGATAGCACCCTTTAAATCTGCCCGGCATTCACACCTATGTTGGGTCTAATTGTGCATATGACTGCAGCCTTATTTGTTTAGGTTGGTGGATGGATTCAAATGCTAGTTCAGCTCCTTAAGCATGATGCAACATATCAGTGTGTGACATTGTGGACAGGTTTTATACAAACATGTCTCTGTCAAGAGGTACAAATTAATAAACTGTATCAATAGTAATTTTGCATCAATAGTAGTTTACACTTCTGCTATAGACCTCCTTCCTGGGCTCCGGGGGTCATCTGCCAGTTACCATTGCCTCCAAGAGGAAGGGGGCTAGCAGCTAGTATACTGGCAAAGAACATGAGGTCTCAGAATGGCAGGGAGTGGTTACATCATCTTCTGCCCCCTTTCTACCTGCCTGCTAGGGTATCGAACACCCTTTCTCTCAGTGGCCATTGCCCCTCCAGCAGTCTCCTCCCTCCCTGACCTCACCACTCGGCCTGCTCTAATACCTGGCCTATGCCCCTCCCCCCTCCTGACTTTCCACCCTCCGCCCCTTTATATCTTGCCCGACACCAAGTCGGGCAAGGCACCAGGAAGTGTTCCCGCTGGTGCTCCAGTGTGGCTCTCTGCCTCCAGGTTGGGTGGCACCTCCTTGGTGGTCCCTTGGTGGCTCCCTGCCAGCCCAGGGAGGAGACTGTGCACCCTGTGTCACCAGCCCCCACCTGTTGGGTTGAGGGGCTTGACTGGGGATCTCTTCGGGAGCCCAGTGTGGTGGCATCATGTTCCCACCCAGCTCTTCCTCCATGCGGCACCCCTTACTCACTGTCTCGGGCTGGGGCCCATTGTCACTGCTGTGCTCACCCCAAAAAGGTCAGGACTGCACTGGGGAACCTGCTGGGTCATCTGGAGTAAGGGCACCCTCCTCCCCATCCGGCCTTTTCAGCGCTCTGCTGCTTGGACATGGGCTTGTCTTCGGGAGAGGGTAGTCTCCTCCTGCTGGGGGCAGTTGGTGCCAGACCTGACCACGGCACCAGCAATGATATGAGTTTTCTGGAAAAATGTGTTGGAGGACAACTACATTGGTGGGGGGAAAGCCACTCTGGCTTGTTGCCCATGATCAATGATCCCTCTAAGCTGTGGAGTCTTGTGAGCAAAAATTCTACTTCGTGAGCTACTGGCATTAAAGTTGTGAGCGAGCAATTTGGCTGCTGCATAAATTAGTTTGCTCTGGAGCCATCCTTCCTGAGCCAAGGCAAAAATGTGTGAGCTGGAGGCTAAAAAACTGTGAGCTAGCTCACACTAACTCAGCTTAGAGGGAACACTGCCCATGATCCATGTCACAGATCAAGTGAGAAGCAGAGGCTAAGTTTTTCACCCCTATTTCCACACACTGCAGTAGTGGCTTAAATGACAGGCATTTTAAAAAAATTCATAACAAAAAAGTAGCACTGAAACAGAGCCCAGAATATCCCTAACATTCTCTAGGACATTCAGTTGCTCAGCGTGGGCCATTGATTTTAGAATCCTGAATACCAAGATGGAAAGAGGCCACCCTCCAATCCAGCCATTTTCTCCAGGGAAACTAATCTCTCTTGTCTGGAGATCAGCTGTAATTCTGGGAGAGCTCAAGGCTCCACCTGGAGTTTGACAACCCTATCAGGACTCAGGGGGCTTTAGACTGCACCAGACCATTGATCTATCAAAGTCAATATTGTCCCTTATGATTGGTAGCAGAGCTTCAGGGTTTCAGGCAAAATATCCTACTACCTGACCCATGCTGAGAGCCAGCACGGTGTAGTAATTAAGAGCAGCAGACTCTAATCTGGAGAGCTGGGTTTGATTCCCCATTCCTCCACATGAAGCCTGCTGGGTGACCTTGGGCCAGTCACAGTTCTCTCAGACCTCTCTCAGCTCCACCTACCTCACAAGGTGACTGTCATGGGGAGAGAAATGGGAGGCGATTGTAAGCCTCTTTGAGACTTCTTAGGGTAGAGAAAAACCAATTCTTTTTTCTTAATTGGAACTGCAAAGGGATTGAACCTGGGACCTGACTCAGGCCAGGGTAGGAGACAGCTACACATTTATTTATTTACAAAATGTATATGCCTTCTTTCCAGAGACTTCTTGAGGCAGCTCACAATGAAAAGAACACAACAAAACCAGACAGGTCATTAAATACATTTACTTCATTTTCAAAAAATACAACTCTTTAAAAAAATCAGTATACAATTAATACTAATTGGTATAAATATTTTCAGTTATTCTCACTGTGTACTGGACTTGCTTCCCAGAGGAGACTTTTAAAAAGTCTCCATTTGCACAGAAGCCTTCAGTAGAATGTAGAAACTATTTGATCTGACAGGTGATGCAGTTAGCTCAAGAGTTTTAGTTTGGATCTCGCTAGGCACACTGTTGCTCTCTTGCACAGTTGCCAGCTAAAGATGAACTTTTCTACAAAACTGTAATGTTCTTTCTGGAGGTGCACATAAAATTTTAGTACACTGAATAAGTAGGGTTACCAGCTCTGGTTTGGGAAATACTTGGAGATTTTGAGGGTAGACCCTGGGGAGGGGAGGGACCTCAGCAGGGTATAATGCCGTAGAGTCCTCCCTCCAACACAGTCATTTTCTCCAAGGGAACTGCTCTTGGTCACCTGGAGGTAAACTGTAATAGCGGAAGATCTCCAGGTGCCACCTAGAGGTTGGCAACCCTCCTGAATAAGGCACAAGAAAGAATCAGCATCTAATTGGGTTCTCTAGATGACTATTGCATCTGATTGCTAAACTAGCCAGCCATTGTTTTTAGACCACACGGAAGCCCTTTTGAGGTCTCTTGTGTCAGGCCAAAATCAAATGTGTAGTATACACACACTGTGAAAGGGGTCCCCAGTGAAGTGCCTATAAGAGATGCCACTGTGTCAGCGTGACACTCTAGGAATTCCAGAGTGGTATGGCTATGCGGTGAGGTCATTTTAATTTTTTTTCACCAGAAGTGACATCACACCATCAGTGTAATGTCATTCCCCGCATTGCCCTGCCCTCTTCCATCCCCTGCCAGTTGCTACCCACTGATTGGCAATCCTAGGTTACAGCATGTCACCAAACCTCTATTACAGGGGTATCAAACATAAGGCTCGGGGGCCAGAACCAGCTCATCCAGGGCTCTTATGTGGCCCCCTCTCCCAGTCCATGGGGCCTTGGAGTGAGGATACACAAACTCGGTGCTTACCAGCTGCTGTCCTTTATACAGTTTCTATCTTCAGTACCTGGCATTACATTTTATGGCACACATGGCCCTGCTCAAAAAAGTGACATTTATGTCAGATCTGGCCCTTGTGATAAATGAGTTTGACACTTCTGCTCTAATAGCACCTCTTGCAGAAATATACTTTGTAAGAAATGAAATGTGAAAAGAAATCCACTTAGCATTTTCTTCTCCTCTGGGTAGTGAAGGGTGGGTGGGTATTAATCCAATCTCCTCTTCTTCTTCTGTTGCTCAAACACAGCAAGAATACAGGATACTGTACCAAATGATAATATGATGCAGATTTCACTAAAGACAGATCACATTAGTAAGCAAAGGCCACACAGTGTGAGAAAATGAGAAGCAAAAAGTCTTCCAAGCGCTCCACAGTTTGAGCTGATTGAGTGACCTTCAGTTACTCAGCATTTTGACGAAGATGAAAGCAACAGATGGTTGATGTGCTGGCAAAATAAATTCAAAGCTAAAGATATTTAAAAAAAACATGTATTGGTAGCTGGTAAGAGTGACATGTGCTATCACAGTGAAAGGTTTTTCTTCAAAGTACCATTTGGGCCACAAATTGGTACCTTTTAGAGAAAAGGCATGTCAAATATCACATTCAGTACTTTCTACAGGAAGTTGCTGGCCCCAATGAGATTACAATGGAACAATATCAGCAGAATAGAAAGATTGCCCCCATTTCTTTCCCCCTCTGAAGCTGAAGTGATTTCAGCAAAAGTGTCCTCCCTTCTGCAGCATGTTCAGAACACTGATTTGCAGGATCAGATATGCTGTTTTCACCTTGGAAACAGATATCCAGGGATATTTTTGGCTGAAAGGCAAGGACAACAAGGGATAAATGTGAGCAAACAGAGTAACATTCAATTAGGGCTTAATTTTGGAAGGGAACAAGGACTGAGAGGTGACTTATTTATGTCCTGCTTTTCTTCTGTGAAGAAATATCTGGAGGAAAGATTTCAAGAGAACTTTCTTCTTCTTTTCTTTTACTTTTTTTCCTTTTGCACCTGAATAAAATTTTGCCAAATGATAATCGTTTTTTAAAAATTCCTTGGGGATAAACATTCTTGTTTTTTACCAGAGAGTAAAAAATACCACCCCACGCCCCCCCGTATCACACATACACACTGCAAACAAAATGGGGAAAAGGAGAGAAAAATATACAGCATCTACATCAAAAGGCCTGTGCCTGGACCATTTGGCTAATCCACTAAGGTCTTCTTCCCACTGAGACAAATGGAAGAGCACAACTTTTGCTCAACTCCCCTAGTTGTCTGCAGCTGGTTCAAGAGAACAGCCAGTGGACTACATCCTAAGTGTGCCATACAGGCATGCTTTTAACTGACAGGTCTCTAATGGCAAAGCTTGAAAAGTTATGTAACCCCTGACCTCAGTAGAAAACATGTACTTTGATATAGAGATTTGTTCCTTGTGTTCATGAATTTTCCCACACTGATTATTTAGCTGATTGGACTATCTTGGGAATTTTGCCAAGCAATATTCATGATGTGTTGCTGCCCTTCAAGGAACAGCAAGCCGTCATGCCAAAAATCTTCCCAGATGTCAACAAAGATACGTCTGCTCTTTGAGTGTTTTACTTATGCTGCCATCCTGTGACCAAAATTAGAAAATGCAGAACTAAAAGCCTTCCACATTGACATACCACAATGCAACAAACAGCAGTTGATGTTCTGCTTTAAGATGTACAGCGCAACTTTGATTATGTATTCTGCTAAGTACAAATCGTATGATGACTACAACAGAAGTCTCGTCATTTTGCATGTTGAACACTACCACTGGAATTCTTTGAATAAAAGGCAGATTAAAAAAAACTTAGGACGTTTGGCACAAAATAAAGAAAAGGAATGCTGACTTTGGAACTTTTTTTTTTAAAATAGTGGGGAAAAGGAGCTATTCTTGCACATGACTTGAAGCACAATTGCTTAGCTAAGAACATCAGACCATGTCACTAACTACTGTCGATCATAATGAAAGACAGTGGCATGTTTCACAAAGAACACAAACTATGGCCATGCTCACCCAGTCATTTGGATCAGGTTTCACCGCTGTTCCCTCTCGCATTTAAAACTGCTGATCAGACACCCACATCCGTCTCCCTCACTGAAGTGGGCTCACTCGCACAATCCTCCTGGTTCCCTAGCAAGTTTTCCATCACCTGGGAAATAAAGTACTTTCCAGATATTTGCACTCTGAATCCGCGATTTTGCCAGTCTGGACAGCCATCTCTCACAATGATTGCGATTAGGTCGTCTGAATGTCCTTCTCACAATGTGATTTTCCCCAGCTTCCGCCATTGTGCGCATGAGCAATCCTACGCTGAATATATTCATTGCATGAACATTCAAGCGCACATAGACTTCTTCCTCTCCTGTCTCCCCCCACTCCCATTGGTCCCCGGATTTCTTTCTTTCAGAGGTTTCCAGTGAGGCTCCTCTGGCTGACCGGCTTCCTTCTCAGTCAGGTCTGGTCCATTCCACCCTATGAAAGAACCTCCACCTGGAAATTTGCCCCACAGACAACTGGTCGACTGCCACAGGACAGCCCCTCCCACTCTGCAGCAGGCTTGGAGCAAAGTGCAACACCTCGAGTAAAAGAGCGTTCTAAGGTAGGTGGGCAGGCACTTTCATCTGGGTTCTCTTCCCTCACTCCCTGGTGGTGCGTGTTCCCTCTTCACCTTGCCTGGGCTGGAGTAAACGTGCCTGGCCAAGCCCAGAGCCCACCTCCCACAGCACTGATTCTTTCAGAGCAGACTGGCCGGGGGGGGGAGAAACTCACAAGTGGGGCATCTTTACTGTGACACCTCTTCACTGGATAATCAGTGCTATATTGCCTCTGTTCATGGAAGCTCCACTGAGTGTTCATGGCTAACAGTTGCTATCTGGACAGTTGCACGAAACATGCAGTTCGGGGAGGGATGTGTGATCATCCCAACCTGCAAAAAAATATCCCTGATCAAAAATATAGTGGGAACGGTTCTTTTTACCATATGTGGTGGACTTGTGATAAAGCAAAGACCTACTGGTCTATGATACATACAGAAATGGAAAACATTTTGAAATGTACATTTAAGAAATTGCCGGAATTGTTACTGCTTGGACTTAAATTAGAAGAGATAAATGTTAAAAAAAGGACACTAATATGGTATATGATTACAACGGCAAGAATGGTCTATGCGCAGAACTGGAAGGGTGAAAAAATACCGGAGGTGTGGGAGTGGTTGAAATAATTGTTGTATATGGCTGAAATGGACAAATGGACGAGAAAATTGAATATCTGTACTCAGAGACTTTTTTAGAAGATTGGAAAGATTTGAAAGAATATGTTGAAAAATATTGGGATATGAAAAATTACATTTATACTTGGACATAATATTAAAAAGAGATAGTTAAATGTATAAATGGTAGTTAGAAAACAAGGATATGTTTAGAATTGTATAAGAAAATAAGAATTTATATGATGGATAGTTTTATAAGGTTGTATACGTCGTTACCAGGAGAGTAAAAATACATATATGCATATAAAGAATGGTTAAAGTTGAAAATGTTAAATGCTTCAGATGTGGTGGGAAACCACCATTACAAGATGATAACAAGATTATACAATAGAACAAAAAATGGATATAATATTGAAAAAGGGTTTGTATAAGAAAATATGTAAGAATGTTAGAAAATAATAAAAATTTATTATTAAAAATATATATATAGTGGGAACAAATCTCTATAGGCTTGCCTTTTGACCACAGCCTATGTATTGCCACTATGGGCATGACACTGGGGGTCCTTCCCAGGCTCATGCATTCCATCTTCCTTCTCCCCCCAGGGGGGCAGCTAGTTTGTTATTTTTGGGGATTGTAGCAACTTGTAGTTTGCTGTTACATATGAATACATAAACTACAGTTTGCATTCTCCCTATGAACCAAGATTAAGCAGTTTTTGGAATCTGGACTTTTATTTTATTTTATTTATTTATTTATTCTTTCAGTTTATACCCCGCCCTCCCCGCGAACGGGCTCAGGGCGGCTTACATGGGCACAAAGGCCAGGAATAATACATTAAAGTGATTAAAACAGTTAAAATGAATTCCTATGACTAATACATTGCCAATAGCTTCCTATAACATTATTATGAATGGCGATCCAGTGGTAGGTCTCTAGATCCCGCCCGCACCAGCCAGGATTGTTAGGGCCGATACATCATTGATGGTATCCCTGATGGATGGAATCCTCGGTGGCGGCTCCTATTCGAAAGCCTGGCGGAAGAGCTCCGTCTTGCAGGCCCTGCGGAACTGTACAAGGTCCCGCAGGGCCCTGATCTCCTCTGGGAGCTCATTCCACCAGATGGGAGCCGCCACCGAAAAGGCCCTGGTCCTTGTTCTGGTGAGCCTGGCGGCCCTAAGGCCTGGAACCTCTAGCCGGTGGGTTGACCCCGACCTCAGTGCCCGCTGGGGAATATATGGAGAAAGGCGGTCCCTAAGGTATGTTGGACCTTCAGGAAAAATATGAACCATAGTTTTGCAATTTGGATGTCACAGCAAATTATGATCTACCCAAAACCCAGAAATACCTCATTAGTCGGTCATGCATGAGATAAGGGGAAGGAGTGGAAGGGGCGGAGATGAGGAGCTTCATTCATTTAGTGGCAAACTGTGGTTTATTATTACACATGAAGGTGGTCAAGGATAGGGTTTCTGCTCCTTTATGAAGGCAGGTAAAATACCATGGGTTTACCCCCCACTATATGGATACCTAATCAAAATTTGAACTGCATTTGCTCACCTCCATTTCTTGTTGTCCTAACTGGCATCTCATCTTTCTATTTATGCCCCCCCCCCCATGTCATGACCTCCACTGAGCTGGCTCTGGACTCCCACTTGGAAGCCTCCAAGGAGGAGCCTGAGGAGCCAGAAACATGGCCTGGGGAAGAGCAGAAAACTTTGGAAGATTCCTGCAGGTAGGCCTGTAGCCAGAAAATTTTATTGGGGGGGTGGGAATAAGTGTAGTGGTGGTGAACACATCGTCATTTATTTATTATGAATGAGATATGATGTAATGCATATGGAGGGATCACTCAACAAAGAAGGTTAACTGATAATCCATTTTGTTAAAACCAAATATCCCCTTCCCTTTTTTACATATGATGAGCAGAATCTTGTAAATGCATGAAGACCCACACCCCCACATTGTCCCAATTCCACTTTCCTGGGCTGCAGTGTGCCAAATGGGAATCCTCCCCACCAGTGCATCACCATAAAAGTGTCTGTTTCTTCCTCTGAGCATAAAATGAGGCTTTGCTAACAGAGATCACAGAAGAAGGTGTGTTTTCTTGGATGGATGACCTCTTTGATTTGCAACACCATCTTCCATTGAACTGAACCTCACCCCCCAAGAGCCCAAAATCCTATTTTGGATTGGTGCCATATAACTTGCTATAGGAAGACTTACAGATAGCTATAGGCACTCAAGATGGAATTCATTATAGTTGCCAATCTCCAGGTGGGGCCTGGAGGCCTCCCAGAATTACAAGTGATCACCAGACTAGAGAGATCACTTCCCCTGGAGTAAATGGCTACTTCAGAAGATAGACTTTATGGTATTATACCTGATTACTGTCCCTCCCTCATCTTCCCCTGGCTCCACCCCCCAAATCTCCAGGAATTTCCCAACATGTTGTTGGCAACCCTAGTGAGTATGTGCACACACATTTTTTTCCTTCACAGCTACAGCCTGCCTGGCATGCGGGGGAAGGGTGGCTTTTTTGCTTCACACAGATGGGAAGAGAAGCCAGGGAGGCTCCCTTCCACAGATACAGACCCCTCCCCCCCCACCTTTGCTGAGCCCAGTTAAATGAGAAGGCAAAATTGTTGCCAGCACGAATTCTTTATCTACATTTTACAGTGATTTTAAAATGCTGTGATGCCCTGATCCACTGTGGGCTTGTGGTGCAGAGCTCTTCTTCCTCCCACAAGTGTTTTCAAGGGCCAAAACAGCTGCATGGGCACCAGCACACACTGTCAAATGGTTACTCCACTTGTGAAAGGCAAAATACAAAGGCTGCTGCTACCTTGAACACTCCCTATCTGGGCTAAAACAGATTCCCCCCCCCCATTGTGCTGCAGTGCTGCGGATCAGAGGAATCCATGACTGGCATGAGCTTAGCAAGCTAAGGAGGGAAAAGAACTATGACACATATTTCAGAGCACAGCTGGATCAACTACTTTGTGCAGGAAGCAAAAGGAAAACCTGGAAGGGAGGGAGGAGGAGAGAAGAAGGAGAATCTCTCCCTCATCGGCAAAGCCTGGAAAGGAGGTGGGAGGAGAGAAGGAGAATCTCTCCCTCATTGGCAATGTCTGAGAGGGAGGGAGGGAGGGAGGGAGGAGGGAATGAAATGCCCTCTCTCATTGGCAGAAGACTTGCGACAGATTTCACAACAACCCTAGTGTTGATTGGAGGGACATGACAAATGATTGGTGGGGCCCTACCCCTTTGTCCACCACCATGGCTATGGGCCTGCCTGCCAGGCAGATGCCCATGGCCCATTCATTTCATAACTTCCTCCTGAGGAGCCAGCAATTGGAGCTCATCCACCAGAACTTCCATCTCTCCTCCAGGTGATGGGGCAACTAAGCACCTGTCCAGAAAATGGTCCACAAGCCCACCAGGATCCACCTCCACACAGCACGAGCAGCAGAGACAGCAAGCTTGTGCTGAGGTAGCCCAGCAAACATGCAATGCCAGGCAGATCATGGTGGTTGTAATACTTTGCAGAATTCTGGCCCATTAAATCTGGCAAGATGAGTCCCAGGTAGTGCTTCCAGAGCAGGCGGAGCTGCTGTCCTCTCAAGCTATTTAAGCTGGCAGGAGAAGCTTGCTGGACCTAGCAGTCAGTAGGTGCATGCCTATCCTCCCAGTGATGCCCCAAGCCTTGCTCTCCAGGTCAACAGGACCCCTGGCTTGCCCTGCCTGAGGAACATAGGACACCCTGCTCCACTGCTGAAATTAAGACTGAAAATCCTATGGCACAGGAACCTGTCTTTGCTGTTTATTACTCTAAGGCATCATGGACACTGACAACTACTATTACTATTAATGGACTAAAATAAACATAATATGTTATATTATCACTTGCCCACCACTATATAGGCCCCTACTTATGGTCTCTACTTCTGCTGATCTGCCATACCTGAAGGTCTAATCACGTGTGATAATTTATATGTGTACAGTTGTGGCACCATTATTCTTCCTTCTACCTCTACTTAGGACACCAGAACCTGTCACTGACTCACCACACCTGGATTTGCTGGACTGGGCAAGGCTGGATGGCATACAGGCTGCTTCTTGCTGAGAACACCTCATAGCACAGTCAGGAGTAGCAATATAGGGAGGATAGTAGTGGCAGCAAATGCGGAAACACTCCCCTCAGATTGACCTCCATACCTTTAAGGGAAGCAGCCTGAGTGCCATTTATCCTTTTCTCCCTCCCTCCTCTGCCTCTAGTTCTTCTCCCAGCCTAATGAAGCCTAACAGAGCAGTGGGAGCGGGGAGAAAACATGCTCTTGTACTCTGTAAAGTGCCATGCATACTGAGGCTCCACATAAACAATAATAGTAGCCAAGCCTAACGGGCGTGAGAGGTAATTTATGGAGAGGCAGAGAGGGGAAAACAAGAACTTTTGAAGGGTGGAGGATTCTGAAGAATTCTGTCAGCAAATTCTACCAAGACCTGGACTAATCTATAAATTAACTATTAGGTGAAAACAACAACTGCAGCGACCACCAACAAGAGACAACCCCAGAAGGAAGAGCAACTTTTGATGCTTAACCCTATTTCTGCACATTCTCAGTCTAGAGCAATCCCACAGCTGGTGTGATTATCTTAAAGTCAAAGTCATCATCAACCTCTGCTCAGATTGAGGATTTTAATGAGAACCAAAAACCAAATGAAAAAGGCAGCTCATTTGATAACAAATGTGCATCAGTAGTAATCCTTGTGGAAACCAAAGGAGTGGAAGTGGCTAACCAAACACTTACTGCAAGGTCATAAAAAGAAACATCTCCAGTGATTCTTACAGAAAAGAGGCAAGCAGGATTACACTCCTAATTGCTCCCAGTATCCTCAATGGACTTTATATATTACACGCCACAACTGCTGAAATCACTGCGTGAAATTGCTAGCCAACCTGTGAAAATTACCAATGTAGCTATGCAGTCCCCCTCACAACTGAAGTATAAAAACACAGATAATCCAGTCAGTCCAAATATCCAGGAATCCAAGGCAGATAAAAGTAGCCTAATAAATTAAAACTTCCTTTCCCTCTTGAGAGTTCTGGCACCTCTTTTTCCAAAAAAAATAAAATAAAGCCCCGGTAGCAGCTATTGGTTGTATGCAGAATTGTTCGATGCTTGAGTTAGAAATGGGCAATGGCTTGTTTTCATTTCCACCTGGCAAAATTACCATCTACAAGTTTGATAGACAATTAAAATACAGGCCTTTAGATGTCCAGAAAGTGTCTGTGACTTTTATAGAATGTGCCTGGGAAGGGAGCTTTGTGATCTTCTAAGATGTGGCAGAAACATCCTCTTGTGCTCATCCATTTGTGCGTTGTTAATCTAAACCCCTAATCAAGTTGTCCAGGAGAACTAGATGGTGCACTCAGTGTAGTACTGCGGCTGGAAAGGGCAGCCTCTGGCCACATTCTCCATCAGTGTCCATTATATTTAGACACACTTAAAGTGCAAAACTAAGCAGAGTTATGCACATCAAAGCCCACTCAATGGACTTAGAAGGATGAAACTCTACTTAGGATTGTCAGTTTAGTGATAGCATCTTATTGTGTATTTACTGTCCCCAGTTTCACAACACTGACTGCTGCTAGTGAAAGAATAAGGTTAATAATGCCTAAATACCACAGGAGGAGGGAGATAACCTGATACAGGGCTAATGTATCAAGTACAATGTCTGTTTCCACTCTTATAGCAAGGCACAAAGGGGATCTGATCATGGTTCATAGAAAATAGCTGCACAAACCAATGAATGCCCACTTAAGCAGCCTCAAAGAAGCCAGTGTGAATGCTTTCCACATTCTGGCTGTACACCTTGGCACTCCAAATTATCTACTTTCCAATACTGTGTCAGACTGGATGGGATAAGACTCTTATCACTAGGAACAGATTTGTCTGTGGAAGGTATGAAAGGGGGAGGGGGAGGCCAGACAGATGCATGAACAGAGAAGCAGATGATAGAAAGATAAATTACTAGACTGCTTTGCATATGTAGGAATATTTCCAAAAGATCATCATTTCAAACATGCCCTGGAAACAGGTCAAATGAAAGAAAAACATAATTGGTCATCTTATGCAGATAGTTATAAGCACCAATTTCTTTCAGAGATGAGGATATAGATATGGATTCTTACTTGACTGTGCATAGAAGATATCAAAGGAAAGTTCAAGCTGCTAACGTTCTTTCTTTTTACATAATTGATCTGTAGAATGTGTTATAAAACATTTTGGATGAACTAGTCTGAAATGTCTCCAATTCCTTTGAAAATTACACTCATCCTGGTTTTAGTTATCTGTAAAAATACTCCGCCTGACAGGCTTCTGAAGTTAGCCTGGCCTTGTTTTTTTTAATCTTACTTCCTCCTCCCCCCAACATATGTGTTCGGTGTTGTTACAAACCATTTTCATTATACCTGAGTCACAAGCTATGGGATGAATTCCACCCCTGGAATGGAACCTACCCCCCCTTTTTTTCCACTTTCCCTCTCTGAGCTCCCTGAAATACTGCTCCTGAAAGACAAATGACCCTCAGGAACAGCTTGGGGACAAAGTAGTTGTCTGCAGTGCCTCATAATCTACCACTGTTTGTACATGTTGTGGTTTTAACTTTATTATTGTTTTAACGTATCTTACTGTTTTGATATATTTATATATACTCTCTGTAAACTGCCCTGAGCCTGCCTGGCAAAGAGGGCAGGATACAAATTAAACAAATAAAATAAATAATAAATAAATCTTTTGAATTCTACCCTTATGCTCTTCTATACAAATCAAATTCCAGACCAGTGCACAAACCCATCAAAAACATGCCCATACAATACAGTTGTTAAAAATATAGATATGGTTATAGTGGTTAAAGTGCAGGAGTGAGCCAGAGGAGATCCATGTCCAAATCCCCACTTGTCATGAAACACACTACATAACCTTGATCCAGTCATTCCCTCTCAGCCTAACCTATTTCACAGAGTCATTAGGAGCATAAACGGAGTTACTTGAAGAAAGGGTGGAACAAAAACAGAATGAATGAATATAAGAATTAGCATTCACTGTGAGATAGATGTACATGGGAATATCTAAAACTCATGTTGAGTTGACTAGATTTGGGAGGAAAAGGTAGACATCCTCTCGCACAGTGCCATTTCCTCAGTCTTCAAAACTACCAAATGGGACCACATATATTTTTTTAAAAAACCAAGAGATCATGGCTGTCAAATCACAGATGTCCCATGTGACAGCTTAACAGACCAAACTTCAGGGATGACCATTCTTAGATTGACTTCTTCCCCAAATTCAATTCCACATGACTCTCATTACAAGGTATCTTGGGGAGGGGATCTGTACAACTGAAATGATGTACAATTGTGTCTATTAAGCCCATATATTTCAAACAGGGATTTCTATTAATCGACTAGCAATGAGCATGCACTTTACACCATGAGTTGACTGATCAGAGCATGGAACAACTAAAAATAAATCACATGCTAATAAATCAAATGGTTTGAAAATATAGCAAAGCAGTTTGGGGAAAGAACAGAAGTCCTTATACACTTCCTGCTACATCCAGTGAGTATAACAATTGAAGGTATTTACAAAAGTTTATAATGTCAAACATAAATGGAATCTTCTTTACAGCTCATTGATCTTTAAATCCTATGAAAAGTCTGATGTTTTTTTTTTATTTCGAGCAGTACTAAAAACTAAAAGATTGATAGATATAAGAACATCATATCAATGGTACCCATACTGCTGGATCATACCAACGGTGTATCTAGTTCAGCAAGCTGTCTTGTACAGGAGCCAATTAGTTGCCCTGGAAAGCCAAAGGAACAGGGCACAGAGACAAAGGCCCACCCTTGCTGCTGCCTCCCTGTACTGGTATTCAAAGGTTTGCTTCCTGAGCATACAGAGGCTCCCTTCAGTCACCACAGCTAGTTGCCATTGATGGGCGTCTCTGCCATGAATCTGTCTTAATCTCCTTTTAAAGCAATCTATGTTCATGGTCATCACTACTTCCACTGGCACTTTAACTATTCACTGAGGAAAGAAGTATTTTCTTCTGTCTGTCCTGAACTTATTTCCAAATTAATTTCATTGGATGCCCATAAGTTCTAGAGTACAGAATAAAAACTCCCTCTATCCACTTTCTATACCACTTGCATAATTTTATAAACCTCCATCATGTTTCCCCTTAGCCATCTTTTTTTCTAGGCAGAAAAGTCCCAGTTTCTCCAAGCCTTTCCTCATTTAAAGGTGCTACAACCCACACTGATCATCTTGGTTGCCGCCTTCTGTAGTATTTCCAGCTCTGCAATATCCTTTTTGAGATAAGGTGAACCGAACACAGTATTCGACATGGGGCCTCAGGACAGCTTTGTACAAGGGCATTACAATATTGGCTGTTTTATTTTCAATCCGTTTCCGAATAATTCTTCGCACAGAGTTTGCCTTTTTCACTGCTGCTGCACAACGGGGTGACATTTTCTTGAGCTTTCCACTACAACCTTAAGATGTCTTTCAGCCTCATTCTCATCAAGTTCAGACCCTATCTGCGCATATTTAAAAAAATATTTAACATGAGCTTCCTTGGGCTTGCCTAACATATCCTGGACAAGCCTTAAAATCACTTTGTGGGATTTTGTGCAGCTCTGACTGAGTTGTGATTTGACCTGGACAACAAAACACATGAAATTCCAATGTGCAGTTGAAACAGACATGACAACATTCAGCCAACATCAGAAGCCAGCAGAGAACTCTCAGGAAAAGATTCCCCTCCCTATTTGAGAATTCTTTAAAGAATTTCATGAACACCAAGTTGCTTCCAAACTGACCTCAGGAAAATGTGCCTTCCTATTTTCATTTTGCTCTTCATGTATTTTGTATGATGGGCACTGTGCTAAACACAGAAACTATGCCTGTGTTCAGAGAATAATAAATGTAAGGGATGCAAAAGCATTCTGTGAAGCTGATAAGAGCAGAGAGAGACATCTGCTATGCTTCTGAAAATCTGATTAATTACATATGATCAAAGTGTTCAAGGTGCCTAGGATCCTATAACTGATGATAGTTCCAACGTGGCCTTCAAAGTCTGCCCCGGCGTTTGAAATTGTCCACCTGCATACGACATGGAACACTGACTGTCAACTAGCAGCATTAGAAACAGAACATGGGGATTGGTGGAGCAGGACTGTGTGTGTCCAAGCTAGATGCACATGGAGAAACTAAAATGTTGTGACATCAGTGGAGAGCTGTTTGGAAGTCTGCCTAGAAAGCCTAGATCTGGGGATACTAGAGAAGGCAAAGTCACAGATGGCACACTCTGCTTCAGGCACACTCTTCTTTACTAGGAAGAGGCTAGTGCTGGCAGAACTGATAGGAAAATAGTGAAATCACTAGAGGTTTACATTCAAGCATTTATTTGGCTCCAAAGGGTGCCATTCTGCTTAGGATTGCACTGTAAAAGCCTACTCATAGTTACTTGGGATCTAATCCAATTAATTTCAGTAGCACACTTCAAGTAAATATGTTTAGGATTACACTTATTTTTGCACAAATCACAGACTATGCATGACAAGGTCAAGACATGGTCCAGCCACTTATAAATCCTAATGATTTCCAAAGAAGCATTTGCTTCTCTCTCTATCTACACTCAGTCTAATAAGTGCTTAAAATTGGCCAGATGAAGCTCTGAGTGAACACACCTATCTTTCAGCCTTTTCTCTAGAAAAAGCCTCACAAGAGAAAATCTCCGCTAAATAACAAGAGTGCAGGGAGTCATTATATAACCATTACAGCTAATGAAAAGATAGCAAACCCAATGATAAAAAATAACAATAATAAAGAGCAGAGGCCAAGAATGTAATCATGGATTTCCAAAAAGATGGGGACTGCAGGGTATTCAAAAGTAAGGCAAAAAGTGGCTTGCATAGTTAAGTCAACAGCTAATGCACAAACTGTAATAACAATGCTAAAAATGCCTCTGGATATTTTCTATTTCATAAAGAAAACATTTTTTATTAATTATAGCAAAACTAATAGGCTTCCCATTCCTAGGCTTCAGGCAGTGTTATCACATAAAATCATCACATGGAAAATTACCAACCCAGAAAATCAATTATTTTCTCAGAACCTTCAAAATATTGCCCCTTAGAATTTAGAATTTTAAAAAGTACCTAGAGTTTCATGGAAAGGGGTGTAACAAGGTCTACAGTTCTCCATAGTCAACATTTGCTAATCAAGACATTTCTATCGTATAACTCACACGCTTGATGCTCTTCCCTCACCCTAAAAAAATAGGTTTACACCTCCTTTTTAAACTTGGCATGAACACAAAGAGGGGGTGCTGTGGAGAAGTAGACATTCTGCCAGACTTAAACCACACAGATTGGGGTTCAAATCTGGACTCAGATGTGGAGCTGAGCAGGTGACCTGAAAACCCCTGCAGAAGCAGAAAACAGGAGGTGAAATAAATTGCAGATGTCATGAGGAGAGATGGGAGGAAAAATCGCAGCCAAGGAAGGAGAGGGAAACAGGTTTTTAAATGTAAGAAGTAGCTGAGGGGAGGAACTGTTCTAGACAATATACAGCTTTTAGACTTTAAAGATAATTTATGAATAAATGACTATGTCCAAAATAAATCCAACAATAAATGGAGCAATGTTCGCAACAATTACTTTTTGGGATGCTCATAGGTGTCTAACATCATGCCTTTAGACAGCATGAATCAGAAGGTTTAGTAAAGTCATGTGCTGACCTATGCAATAGTGTCTACCAAAGACAGCCACACCCTGTAACCTCTGAATCTCTCAGATTGGGAATTCAGAAAAATCTGGTTTTCCCCTTTTTTTGGCAAAGCTCTCAGTAAGAAGCTCTGCAACTTAACTCCCCCCTCCACTCATTCAAATGGGTCTTGTCATCATGGACATCGCGGGGTATAAAAATTCCTCTGAATCTGGATGATCTCTTGAAGCACAAGTCAGAGCTTCACCAAAACATTTGTTCCTTAATTAAATAATGGGAGGAAACGAAATTTTTCATGGTCTGATCGATATGATCTCATTAAATCTTTTATTCTCCCCAAATTTCTGTATTACTTTAGGACACCTCCTATCTTGATTCCTATTGACTATTTTAAATCAATACTCTTAACTCCTTCCTCTGGGATGGTAAGAGACTGAGAATTTCATTCAACATTCTTTGAAGACCATCAATGCAAGGTTGTTTTAACTGCCCAGATTTAAGGCCTCATTATGAGACAGCACATTTATCCAATATAATCAAAATACTGCAATCCAACCCTGAAATGAATTGGGTTTGAATTTTAAATGAAATTACATTTCCTAAATGAATTTCAGAAACTATTTGGAACCAACCACCAGAAAGAGCTCCCACCACAACATTACATTGTTTCTTTTTTCTTCTCTCTTCAGATTTGGGATAATTATAGATTAAAACTCCTGCCTAAAGACTCCTTATTTTTTTTTTCTTTTCTCAGCTCAAATTGGTTCAAACCAGATCAGGATACTTCTTTTGTACAGGCTTGGAGGTCAGCAGGCATAACTCAACTTTTTTGATATTTCTAATAAGAATGGTTTGTTGGAGAAAACTATACTGGAGAAGCTCACTGGGGAACCTTTACCTTGGTTTAATTATTTCCAACTTAAAATCTAGCTACAAATCTCCAACTCCACAAACTACACATAAGAATATTAACTCCATTTGAATAGATTCTAAAGAAAGTTGATGAATTTAAAAGGGGTATTATTAGGATATTGATTGACAACTTCTCTGTTGGTTTAACTGAAAAAGATGGCAGTCAGATTGTAATCTATTTTTTTCGGATGAGAAGATTTTGGGTGTGGAGCCCAGGAAGGACAAGGTTTAGGAAGGGACATGACCTCTACAGGGCATAATGCCATAAAGTCTGCCCTCCAAAGCAGCCATTTTCTCTAGGGGCACTGACCTCCGCCACCTGGAGATTAGTTGTAATTCCGGGAGATCTCCACCTGGCAACCCTAATTCTAGTGAATAATAAAAACTGCATAAAGATACACATGCAGAGCAAAAAGTCAAATATGCCAGGCCAGCAATTCAAGAAAGCAGATCAATATCAAGAACCTCATGAAGAAGAAGAAGAGAAGAGATTGGATTTATATCCCGCCCTTCACTCACTTGGGAGTCTCAGAGCGGCTTACAAACTCCTTTCCCTTTGAAAACAATTTTTTCAAATCAAAGAAACTATATAGGACCTCCATTTTGCCGCTTCATCTGTTGAAAACTTGATAAAACCACGATTTTTTTTTTAAGGAGTGGTGTATTACAGAGACTCCTTATCAGACGACATTAATGCCTGCCAAAGTTTTTTGGGAGGGAGGGGGGGACGAAACTGAACAGTGAACTGATATTGTACTATGGAGATATATTTAAAACCTAAATCTTGTGAATTAAAGAAGCACATCAACAAGAGGTAAGTCATTTTTACTGGACAAAATGAAAGAGGTAATAGCTAATAGGAGTAAAGGAAGAATTAGCATTTTCACACTTCTTTGGAAATTCAAAAACTGGAAATTAAACATAATTGATTCATACTAAAATGACTGAAAGGAAAAAATGAACGTTATTGTAGTGTTTAAGTCATCCAAAGTGTATAGAGCTACCATTCTTATTTCACCACTGAGTTGATTAAATAACAAAACAAAGGAGAGTTGCTCTGAATTTGACATCTCGATGATGAAAATGTAAGATCAAGCACAGGTTGTGCATTTGAGCTGTAAAAAAATACATTTTAATTTGATGTGCATCAGTCAAAGAGATCTATAATTATTCTAAGTATTTCAGCCACAGGACTGGGTCTTTTCTCTTTCTTACAAAATGCTGCATTGTCCAATATTCCTCCTTTTTTTTTTGAAGTCTCACCACCCTATTAAAAAGAACCATCTCATCCCTGCATATTTCTTATCTATCTAAAACAAAATCTACTGATTGCATATCCACGCCATTCATAACACTGACAGTTATCAGAGTGCTGGGCACATGAATGCTCAACATCTCTAAATGGGGGCTGCAATTTTTCATACTCTCTATGAAAGCATAGCTCCTGTGTCTGTTAATGTATTCCAGACAATTTTCATTTGAATGTAAAATAACTAGCTGCCAATTCAGCAGCATTTACCTCTCTCAGTCTGGACTAAATATTCTACCTTATGGTTGGCATCAACAGACACAGTATTCCCTTTGGGCCAGTATCATGGGATTAATTTTAACTTCTACAGCCAACAGTTATTCTGTACAATATCTGAATAGCTAAATAGAGCTTTCTATATCCATAAACTATTCTGTTTCACCTCTAGTTGATTATTGCCTCAGTTCCAAAACACTTTTTGAGACCCAACAGCATACAACTGAAGAAAAAAAATCAAGTGCTGCCAACAGTTTAGGTTTGGCTTAATTGATTCATATTTACAAGGCCAGAAACCAGTGGTGGCTGGTGATGTAGTGTGGTATAAGCCGTGAAGGCAGACACCATACCCTTGCTTGGTTGCTATCACTTGGCAATGGTGGCAATAAGGGCTATGCAGGACATACTGTGCAGGGACCACCTGAATCATGCCTCCCATGGCCACTGCTAAGTGTTGGCTCAGCTGACAGTAAGGAAACCCTTGATCACCACTTAGTGGTAGCCATTGCTTACTATGCTGGATCTCCACTAATAAATTTTCAGCCAATACTATGGGTCAAAATCAGGATATTTTAAAAAGTTTTAAAATAAACAGATTTATAGAATGGAAGTGTGAAAAAGATGGATTTGATAATTTGCTGATCTTCCTTCACTGTCCACAAACACACACTATCGTCCTGTACTGTATCTGTGAAAATCCAAAAGAGATAAATTAAAGTTTGCCCCCAGCCCACACACATTCAGAGACAGCCCAGCCACTAGGCAGTCCTCAGCAATTGTCTAGAGTTCCTAACAGACTAGCTGCCCCCAACTCCCCTGTGCAGCTGCTCTCCCTTCCACAGCATCTTGGAGGAGCGCCAGAGGATGGTTATACATGGGAAGCCTGCTCCCCTCCTCTCTCAAGGGGTAGGGCAGGCTGTGCCCACCCTGCAGGGAACCATTGCACTGGTGATTGGAGGAGATGAAATGGCATGTTCCCGTTGCTCCATGGTGTGTAGGGGGTCAGAGAGAACAGGTGGTGATCTTCTACCTCCCATTCCTCCATGTGGCATGGGGAAGGCAAGGATTATAGACACCATTTTCCTGCTTTCCCTGACCTCCCCATGGTATACGGGGCCTCCCCATAGTGTACAAGTAAAATGGGCAGCATTTTTACATGCACAAAAAAAAGGAGTACAAAGATGGCAGGATGCAAGGAGGATGGAGGCCACCTTGCTGCCTTGCCATGGGGGCTGGCTTGGATGCCTGGGTACCCTTGCCAGAGACACTCAAAATTGTTGGGCCAGCCCTGCACATAATTTGAATGTCTACAGCAATTCCTCTCATAGTGAGGTTTTTACTCTACATAGGTGTTTTATTTAAGAACTGTAAACCTTTTCTTTCACAGCATGGAACAATTAACTAAATTTAAAACAAATACCAACAAAATCAGTACTAAGGAAACACAAATTAACACTAAAAATAGACAAACCATAGAATTAATAAAGATACTATATCATACACACCTTTAAGCCAGAACAGAATAAACTGCATAAATTTAATACAATAGAAAATATCTCTAAAAGAAACCAGAATCTATCTCAGGAATTTGGTAAAAACCAGCCACAGTCCCTGGTACAATCTAACATCACCCAGTTTCAGTTTCCAAAAGCCCTCAGGCACAATACAACCTTGTACATCTTCTTAAGTCTTGCCAGAGAAGGTGTTCTGCACACAAAATGAGTGCAACTACAACAGAGGACAAAAATACCTCCAGAAAAAATACCAATAGATGACACTGTACCAACCTCAACTGGAACATGGGCATTTATCTGGACAGAGTGTGGATCCATGGTCAAAAAAAGGCTTTATCATGAAAACTAGCACCTTAAATTCTGTCTGGAAAGCCAGGGCAGCTGTTTTAACAGTAGTGTCAATGAACAGCTCCCTTCAACCAGGAAGTGAGCTGTTGCATTCTGTACCACTGTAGTTTCCAGATTACCAAGGGCAGCCCCTTGCAGAATGCATTACAGTAATCTGACAAGCAGGGAGGCCTCCTACTTCCTGGCAGCTTTGCCTCTTGCTGCTGGGCGATAGGGGGGATGTGATCAGCAGAGTGCTGACACTATAACATCACTTCCAGTGTGGCCCAGAAGTGACATCATCACTTCAGGCAGCACTCTAGCATTAAACCACAGTGTTCTGGCTGAATGCTAGAGCATTGCCCATACATAAGGATGTCATACTAGGTTGTGCCAGAAGTGAGGTCACTGTGTCAAGGGCCCCCACCATAAAGTAAGTCACCTTCTGGTTGCCAGCATCAAGCTATGGCATGGTGGCACATGTGGCAAAGTCAGCAGTGTGAAGGAGGGGAAAGAGCAAAGCTGGGATTTATGTACTACCTAAGTAAACTATAGTTTAGGCTATCAGATTATTAGGAGACTTTAATTAAAAAACAATTACTGAATTACTGTGGGAGGAGTGAGTAATGCAATGGGAATTCTTTAACTTGGCATAGTTTAGCATCTCAGATTGTCTAAATCCAGCTCTGGGAGCAAGCCTCTGATCAACTGTAACTGATAGCACTCCTGCTACACCACTCAGTTGTTCTTTGGAAAGCAAGGTCCAGGACAGGGCTGCCAGGACCCCTGTTGTGGTGGGGAATCCTCAGCCCCCTATTCCTATTGCTCACTGCAAGCAGGTGTAGTGGGAATTCAGACAACAACAACAATGCTGGCTGTGGCATCACATCTCTTCTGGTTAAAAAAAAAGACGATACAGGGTAGCTCTAGGAACTGCTGGAAACTCTATGGTTAACTGGGATCTCAACCTTGTGCCCGATGATTTCTTCTGCCTGCAGCACCCTAAACAGTGCTACTGGAACCTATGTTGTGTTTACCAGGCTGCTTGATCTCTCTGTGCTCTGCCTTGGCTTCACTCCATCCACAGTACTAATTTTTTTCCCCCTTAGATTATGTGTTTGCCCAGCCTCCTGGTTTATACTTCCAAATGTTTATACTCCCTTTTAGATATATAAATTACATTTTTGCTTTTACAATAGCATTGACACTTACAGGTACCTGATTCTTGAGTACAGCCATATCATTTCAAAAATCACATAAAAAAATTACCCTTAGTAGAACTGACTAAATACAGACTCTCTGAGTGCAGAAGTAAATGATGAGTTTCTAGTGTTTTGATTCATATGAGTTTATTGAGTTCATAACAAAAACATACAATTATATTCAACTGTATTTATTAAAATACCTCTTTAGGAACTGTAAAGATCACAGTGCAAAATAAAATCAAAGTCATATTTTCAAACCACATGAGTTAGAAATATACACGGTAGGAGACTGCAGTTCTTTTTGGAATATGATTTATCTGGAACAACGAAATTATAAGTCTTGCATTTACTGAAGGCCACATTGTGGAAACCCTGGTTTTCTATTGGTAAGAAGTCCTTTGTATCAATTGCATTACTGACCTCTGTGGGATTAATGGTGCGAGAAAGTGATCATTAGTGCATATCAGAGATCCCATTTTGGCACATGGTACTTTTAATTCCAGTCTTTCATGTTGTGCTGAAATGTGTTGCTTGGCTGAACAATGTAGAGGCTGCATTAAAATCTACAGCTGCTGTTGTATAATAGCATAACAGCAGTGCCCAGGAACCTATCATTCAATTTTTGGCTGCCTAGGAAGATTACAACTATTTCCCACAGATCCAGATCTTACTCTCAAGGTGCATGCATTCTGTCATCTCTATAATGGTTTATTATACTGTATTTATTCTTTTAGACTAATCCAGTGCAGTGGCCAAAGATACAAAGGGAGAAAAAAGATCATGAAGCCCTAAGGAACCTGGGAACTGTGTCAAAGTACCTTGTCGTCTTTTATGTCATATGGCCAAAGAGGTCATCAAAAATGATGCTCAGCTTCTATTGTCACGATTTAAAAGACAGCAGGGTCACATAGCCTCAATGGGACACCAAAAACCCACTGACCATGGTGATGTTGCACATGAAAGGCTCTTTACTGTGGGCACTGCTGCCATTAGTGATGTGCCTCTGCTGGCATACATATTTTTTGGACGTATATGGGCAATCAGCAAGAACCATGGACTAGAGAACAGCAATGACAAACTCTACCCTCTCCCATGTACTTCCTCCATGAACTACTGAAGTATTGAACTTGGTTTATAAGCCAAGTTCACAAGATTTTTCACACATACATGTTCTTGCAGTGCTGCTTGGGAACTGCAAAGTGGGACTGGGAATGGAGTAGCACATTGCCTAAGCATCTGTGGAATAAAAACGCTCTTTCCATGTAGGACAGGAACCATAAATATGCCATGGCTGCTGGAATGTGGTTGATACTGTTTAGGTAGAAAAGTCCCCCCACCCACCCCCAAGTGATAATTCCAGATAGGGGGCCATTTAGTCTGTAGCAGCAATATAAAAACAGGAGTCCAGGGGCACCTTAGAAACAACAAAATGTATTTCAAATTATCACACACAAAAAGCCTTTCTCTTCTCCGTGCAAATCTTTGTGCATTTGTAAAGGTTACCTTTACCTGAGGTATGCCTTGTCCATGGGGTGCACCTGACTTTCCCAGAGTTCCTTGATATGAATAGATCTGAATGGAATGGAATCCACTGCAGGTGGAGTTGAGACATTGTTCTCTAAATTACAGTGTCCACTTGAAAAGCCACAAGTTAATGTTACCTATCAGGACTGGAAGGAAGACTCATTTCTCATAAAGACCAAATAAAGGGTTAAATATCTGCATCATGAACATGCCTTGGCTTGCTAGTCTTATGAACAGAAACTTGTGCTAAACTGGGACATCAACATGAAATAATTACAAAAGTAGCACAACTTTCAAAAGAAAATTGACATCCCACCTCTCAATCTGAAGGTTTCTGAGGTGGCTAACAAGACTAACATCTAAAACTTGATAACTGTAGAACAATACATCAAAATAAAATTATAAATTGACAAATACAACACAATACCCAGAAATACAACCATAATCCAATTTACAGGGATGAAAAACAGCAGGGAAAATCAAGTCAAAGGTCTGGATTAATAGGAATCTTTTTTACCTGTCACCTCAAACTATAAAACTATAGGCACCAGACAGATATTGTGGGCAGAGCATTCCACAGTTGAGATGCCAGCACAGAGACAGTCCAGAGAAGATCCCACTACATAAACTAACAAAAACATTAGTATATCAGATTTATGAAGATGAACATAAAAGGTGCCAGGATAGGTCCATCTAGGTTGGTATTGTGTGTTCAGAAGCAACCAAGACATATGATGCCTCTGAACATGGAGTTTCCATTTCTCATTGTTCAGCTTAGTGGCCTATACTCTTATGAATCAACACAATATCCAGTATAAGAATCATAGAATTGGAAGGGACCTCCAGGGTCATCTACCTATGCTGGTGCTCAAAAGTACAAGCCTTTAATAAACAAGAGTTTATTAAACAAGAGAGAATTGATAGGTGAGGAAGGAATTTATTGAACTAAATTGGTCATGAGCATCAAGCCAATAAAACACATATCATAAAAAACAATAAAACTCCATCCTCCCAGATCAGCCACTAAGACCTTCTTCAGTAATAAGAGACCTTCCTCCTGTTCTAAAGACAGAACTGAAGATGGACTTACATAAGCCCCTCCCATATCGATGGGGCCTCTCCCCTGGGCTCAGAATGGGCTGAAATTTCCACAAATGGAGACATGGCCAGGTGGGAAGAGACAAAAGTAGGTATCTCCCTCACTGGCATGGAAGAGCAGGCAGGGCCGGCTGGTGCAGTGGGCCCAATCCCCAGCTGGCTGACAGGCCCTCAGAGTAAGCCTAGGATGCTTAGGCTGTGGGCAGGGCTGGTGGGTTGCGAACCCCACCAAGAATGGGGCTGGGCAGCCTTGCTTTGAGAGCCAGTTTGGTGCAGCAGTTAAGAGCAGTTAACTCTCATCTGGAGAACTGTGTTTGATTCCCCACTCTTCCACACACAGCCAGCTGTGTGACCTTGGGTCCGTCACAGTTGTCTCAGAGCTGTTCTCTTGAGCAGTTCTAAGGTTGCCAGGTCTGGATTAGAAAATATCTGGATACTTTGGGGGTGGATCCGGGAGAGGGTGGGGTTTGGGGAGGGGAGAGGAGAGGAGGGGCCTCAGCATGGTACAATACTATAGAGTCCACCCTTCAAAGCAGCCATTTTCTCCAGGGGAGCTGATCTCTGTCAGCTGGAGATCAGTTGTAAAAGTAGGAGATACCCAGGCCACCTGGAGCCTGGCAACCCTAAGCAGCTCTCTCAGAGCTCTCTCAGCCCCACCTACCTCACAGAGTATCTGTTGTGGGGAGAGGAAGCGAAGGAGATTGTAAGCCATTCTGAGACTCTGAGTGAAGGGTAAGATATAAACCCAACTCTTCTTGTTTTTCTTCTTTCATTCCCATGTGGGTAGGAGAGAAACCCACGACCCCCCAGCACAGGAAGGAGCAAAACCCCAATGAACAGCAGGACTTAGCGGAAGAGGTAGGGGGCTAGAGTCTCAGATGCTGCAACTATGGGCTCAGATTGATCTGTAACTATCCAATGCTGCAAATAAAGGACAATGTAATTGGCATCTCAATTTGAGGGGCTAGGATGGAAGGACAATATGACGGACCCCAGTCCTTTGTGGCTGCCATATACTGCTACTTGTTCTAGGAGTTGTTTTGCTTTGTCAACAGGTATGACTTTTTAATTGTTTGGTTATTTAATTGAAAAGCAACTAGCAAATTGTAACTTGAGTCTTTAGGCAGTTTAAGAGTTTTCCAGAACCAGCATCTTTCAGAATAGCAATAGACATGGTACAAAATTTACTCTTAACCAGGTAATGTTACACAGGAGAGACGTCCTGCTGAACTAAAAACAGACTACTCAGTTCCTAAGCATTTGCCATAATTCCTCTGAGCCCACTCATGTGGTCTATTAAGCAAGCTAAATCCCCACTGCTCTCAAAGTAGGACGGGGTCCTTTAAATAGGTTTCTTCTCAGATGCCCCTGAAATGCAGTCCAGAATTATTGCTCAATCTAACAGTAATTTCTTAACACAAAGCTCAATACTTAAGGGCATGAAGTCAAAAGTAATTCTACAAACTAATGAAACAGCCAGCAAAATTTCAGTGGAATGGATGCAACAGAGACAAAATGGAAAAGCATCAAAGCAGGTGTTTAAGAAAGTAGACTAACAGAGACAGATTCCAGACAGGTAGCCCTATAGGTCTGCAGCAGCCAAAATGTCAATGAATGTTGTAGAAACTTAATTTGCTGTGGCACAAGTCAGAGCTCACTTCTTCAAATGCAGCAAGCTCATGAAAATCTATGTCACAATGAAGTTGTGCCACAAGAAGAATCTGATTTTTAGGTCCTCTCAGAAGGAAGACTCCTCCAACAGCAAAGTGATCCCTTTTGCAAACTTAATATTGTTTGGGAAATACTTCATGAAGTTCTCTTAGTAAAAGGAACATTACCTCCATCAACATCATGAAGGTCTTTAGAGATCTCCCAGCACATCACTGAGAAAATATACTATATTTTGGCTACCGCACTTCAACAGTAGAAGATTATCACATAACCTAGCAACTGGGAATCAAGCTACCTTTGAATTTGGGTTTTTAAAGGTAACAGATTTTAAGGTACATTCAAAATATGTTTAGATTACAAGAAAGAGAAATGTGTTTGTTGGATTTGTATCCCGCCTTCCCCACACAGCAAGCTCAGGGCGGGTTCCATCAAAAACAATGTACAAACAATTAAAAACAATTAAAATACATCAGATAAAATACAAAATTCCTATGTTTCTAGTCAGAGCCTCAACAGATGAGGTCTATTTCAGATTGGGGTTCCCAGATGATAATACAGATCTGACCCACTGAGGGTGAAGCCCAATAGAGGGGGGGATGCCGGCTGCCTCAGCTAAAAGCCTAGCTGAGGAGCTCCATCTTGCAGGCCCTCCAGAACTGTAAAAGGATCACAGGGCCCTGATCTCATATGGGAGCTCATTCCACCAGGTCGGGGCCGGGGATCACCGGGAGATGCTGATTAGCAGATCATAAGGCCCTTTGGGGCTCATAGAGGGAGCAGCAGTCTCACAGATATGCAGGCCCCTGGCCGTATATGGCTTTGAAGGTAAGCACCAACACCTTGAAATGGATCCAGTAGGCAACCAGTGCGGTTCGTGCAGCACAGGGTGGATACACGTCCGCACCATCTACAGCCTTCCATAACAAAAGGTTGCAAAATAGCTCACCCCTATGCAGCGCAATGTTAAGTCTCCATATAACCCAATATTGTTGTGTTATATACTGGACCATACAAATATTAATTTTTCAGCATCCTTATTTTCAAACTCTACTTGTGTTTTCCATGGAAGTAACCAAGGAGTGTTAATACTTAAAGAGATTTCTCCAAATTCCATCTTCCAAATGACCTAAAGGAAGAGCTTTACAAATACCTTCATTCCTGGGGAAAGCATACTTTAGCTAAGTGTGTCCTCCTTTATTTGTGATATTTGTATTTCTCTACAGACATACTAGTATACATCTGCTTCTCAGGCTGCCAAGTCCTGGCTGTCCTGCTCATGGAAGAAGGGGAGAGTGATTTTCTCCATTCCTCTCACTATAGCCCTGGTCAACCCTTATGATGTTCTTGGGTGCCCATAAACCTACGGGGGTACAGTTTCAGGTGACACAGGAGAAAACTGGAGAAATGAGAAGTTGTCAGTTCTCACCCCACCACTTGTAACCAGAGTGGCTTAATACAAGAAAAAAAAAACTCTACCACTGATCCTGATAAACATAAACTGGCTCACAGAGTGCATGAAAAAAATGTCTCTCTTGTTATACCCAGAGTGTTCAGGCTTTCCATGTTCATTGATATAATCTAGTAGGGAAAAGGGAGGAAAAGCTTAAAAGCAAGAATATTCAAACTTCAGCTTTTAGAGGCTTGAAGGGAAATGACTTTCATTTTATGATAGCTGTGCCAAATCTCTGCCTGTCACACTGTGTGTACATGATGCTATCATGTTACATTAATACAAATCCTTTACTGATAATGGAAACTGGTAGGAGGCTCAAAGTGAAATGAAGTGTTATGCCTCACAGACATGGCCTATCTACATCCAGCAGATTTATTACCTCCCATACATATTTTGCCAATGCAGAGTTTTTCAGCCTACACATGAACAAAGCCCAGTACCAGAGATATTAGACAGAAGGCAGTGTAACAGTGATCTTAGAGAGCCCTTGTACCATATTTCAAGCTTCTGTCTAGCTTGCAGAATCACTCTAAACCAAAGACTCTGCTGAATTTTAGCATCAGGCCTGGATTCTTCACCTAGATCATGCCTTCAAAACCAAATGGTCAGCAACACTGAACAAACATTAGCATCAGATGACATCAATATAAGTTTGATTGTAAAAAGTAGAGCAATAATTGGTCTCAATAATGTCAGGGGAATGACCATGGTAGAACACATGCAGACGTTCCCAGATTCAATTCCTGGCAGTAACAGGATCTGAGGTAGCTGGGCTGAAAAACAAAAGTTACCATGCTTGGCTGAATGACAAATTTCTGTGGTCTCTGCTGTTCTCTGTTCACCTGACCTTGGCCTAACTAAATCATTAAGCATCTAATAGGTACACTGGTGAACTAGGCACTGTCATTAGCGGGTAAGTTATGACAACTCGGTGTTTTACTTTTTACAGAGCAAATATACATAAGAAGAATACAAGAACTGGCTTTCATCAAATCAAAAGTGACAGGTGGCCTCCCCCCATTGAAGCTCCTCCTCTGTCTCCCTATTGGCTGGGGCTGCCATCCAACGGGATTGAGGGAGGCTGTAGCATGGGGAAAATGCTGGTCACTTTGTACACATTTTTTACAAGGAAAGAGTTATTTTGAAAAATTGGGAAACTTAAAGGTGTGTATGCTGTCTGTTTTATTTTACTGGAGTGCTTTGATACAGTGGGAAAAATAAATGTTGGAAAGAAGCAGTGTGTCTATGTGATTTTGTATAGGAAGTGATTTTGAGATGTTGGGGGGGATAAAGAAGTGGGAAAGCTCATCTTGCGAGCTGTTTTATTTTTTAAAGTTTGCAAGAGGGTGGTGGGGTCGGGCTATACTCTAAAACCATGGAATATAACAGAAAGGAAAAGAGATGCACATGTGCGCACACACACACACACACACACACACAGAAGCCATTTTTTCAGCCTCCTTCCCCTCTCTTAGGCAGCTGGAAACAAAGCAAAATCTGCTGGTTCACAGCAAGCACAAGCAAGAACAATAGGAGGAAGGGAAGCATGTAGTAATCCATTTTAGTTTCTTTGCACCAAAATCGGGCAGAAGCCCAGTGGCATTTCAAAGATGAACAAAAGTAATTCCTGCATACAGGCTGTTTGGCCAAACTGCACTATTAGTCCTATTGGAATTCAGGTTGGTGAGGAAACTTGATCTATCACATTTCTGTTATGCCTTACTAGGGTTCCCAAGCCCCCCCAGAGGGCAACCCCCGCTCCAGCAGCCCACTTCCCGCCAGCCCAGATTGGGCCACCAGGGGAACCCCACCCCCAAATTGCCGGGCTCTGAGGACGTGCCTGGCACAATGACATCACCTGGGGATGATGTCATCGCGTCGGGCACATTTCGGGGGGAATGCTCTACAATTCGAGGGAAAACTCTATAGTTTTCCCTTGAATTTGAGAGGTCCAACCCCCAGCGTGCCCGACACGATGATGTCACTTCCGGGTGACGTCATCACAGTGCACGTGCTTCGCGCACATGCCAGGGGACTCCCAGCAGTGAGAGGACTCCCCCCTGCTGCACTACGGTTAGTACTTGGCAACCCTATGCCTTACAAGAAGATCAGGATGGCACACATCATTCTCGCTCCTCCATTTTTATTATCACAACAACCGCATGAGGTAGGTTAGGCTGAGAGAAGGTGATCAGCCCAGGATCACACAGTGGGCTTTATGAGTTAGAACAATTTGAAACTGGGTCACCCTGCTCCTGGTATAATACTCTAACCACAATACCACACTGGGTCTGCCACATGTCTCCAAGATGCGATAAAGTTTTTAAGATAGGATACTAGAGTTAGTCCAAAAGCAACATTACAATGTAGATGTTCCTGCTTAAAAAGAAAAACATCAGAAGAACATGGAAGCAAGAAAAAAGAATTTAGCTAAGACTAATGAAGTTTCAGCAGTGTAGCCTAAGCTCATAAAACTTGGAAACTAAGCAGGGTCAGCCCTGGTTAGTACCTGAATGGGAGACCACCCAGGAAGTCCAGGGTTGCTATGCAGAAGCAAGCAGTGTAGGCCTATAGCCACAGCAGCATTTGGGGTCAAAGCCCCCCACAGATGACCCCTACGCCAGGAAGATGCCAGACCCACCCACCCCCTGCAGGTGGCCACCCTTCTCCAAAACAGAACCTCCAACACTCTGGATTTCATTTGCCATGGATGAGGGAACAACAATATGGGGAAGACTACTGTTTCTACCCCCTCACTTCTGTAAACACCTAGCTGGCTACTTTTAGCCTGATCCAACAAAGCGCCATTTCTTCACCCACTGACCTAAGCATGACAATTTTACATCTTCCCCCGACAGCCAAAAGAAGACAGCTAGAGCAGCAAACCCAGAAATGCTGCTCACCCTTTTTATCTCTGCTCCCATCCCTGGGCAACGTCATTTTATGTTGCAAACCTATAGAAGAGTGTGCTGGGTTGTGTGGCAGTGGAAGCCACGCACATGCATGTTCTCTGAAGGGATGGGGAGGGTAACTCATGAGCCTGTCCTCTGTCCCCACCTCACTCTTGCCCCTTACTTTCGGTCCCTTCTTGGCCTCTATCTCTCCCCTCCCACTTTCCTCTTATCTGTTTCCTCCTGCCAAGCCAAGCTTGTGCACAATAACACCGCCAGCATCTTCTCTTGCAAGAGCATCTTCCCCCTCCCTGTGACACTGAATCCTCTACTACATGAGCGTTCCCTCAGCTGCATTCCTTCCTTCTTTCCTTCCTCCCCTTAGCTTTTTCTTCTTTTTTCCCCCATCCACCCACTGCAAATGGAGTTGCCTGCCAGTTTTCCACACTGCACACACTCTTCCTATAGGTTAATCATTAATCAAATTATCAGTATTAATTAAATTAGCTGAATGCCCCTCTGTTGTCTTTATCCCCCCCCCCCAAAAAAAGTTCTGGCTATGGGGCTGAAGCAGTGGCATACTACCTCTGTTTGTCTTTTGTCTTGAAAACCCTTCACAATTGCTTTAAGTGGGCTGTAATTTGACAACACTTTCTATCACCAATGAAATTCCTGGCAGGGAAAGAGGGGAGGGGAATCTGCACATCACGAAACCACAGAACCATATTTGAGACTCCAAGAAAACTCACCAAAAATACCACAGGGAAGAAGGCAGGCATTCCTCTTTTTTCCGTGCAGTTTTCCTCATCCAAATCAGGCCCTGCTGTGCATTTACTCACAAGCTAGCAGCTACAGTATAACTGCAAATAACAAGTGGTGAACTTGTGCAGTTTGTAACTTCTAGTTATGCTCACTTCTGAATTCAACTGAAAGTGTGAACAATGTGTTTCAGAATGCCTTAAGCCTTCACATCCAAGGGAATTCACACAAGACTTTGGACAATCATGTGGTCAAAGGAGCTCATTAGATTAGTAAGAATACTGAATGCAGGAATGTAGGCAATGGAAATGCAGTAACTAACTGACATCCTGCTAAGGTTACCAGGTTCTCCCTGTCCACCAGTGGGGGATGAGGGGGTAAGATGGCCAGATCCATGCTGGAAAGCTCCTGGAGATTCAGGAATGGGATCTGGGGAAGACAGGGAGCTCAGTGGGCTACAATGCCATAGAGTCCACCTTCCAAAGCAGCATTTTCTCCAGAGGAGCTGATCTCTATAGCCTGGAGATGAGGTGTAATTCTGGAAGAATCCCCAGGTCCCACATGGAGGCTGGCATCCCTACATCCTGCACTTTCTGAGGTCAAGAGCATCACAGCAGATGGAGGTCCTGTAAACAGCAACAAAGGTGGTTTTGTGTACCATGCTAAAGGGCCAATATATCTTAATCTGTGATAAACCCAAGAGTCCTAGATGGGAAACTACTTGAGGATAGGTTGCCAACTCTGGCTTGGGAAATTCCTGGAAATGTTGGGAATGGAGCCTGGATAGGGGTAGGGTTGGGAGAGGCAAGAGTTCAGTGGCATATAATACCAAACAGCAACCTTCTTTGAGGAGCATTATTCATCCATGTGCTTTTGAAATGCTGGACCCGACCTAGGATAATACAGAAGGAAGAACAAAAGCACATAGGAGCCATTATTCATAATGACTACACAAACATCATTAACCATTATTAGCCAAATGACATTAATTATGAAGCTAAAAAGGAAATTTTAAAAACTCCTATACACACATATCGTATGTAATATTATATATAATATAATTATGTACCACTTTGAACTAGACTTGAGCCAAAGTTGTTTAGATCCTTTCATGTTCATTTGGGGAGAGGGTTGAAAACCGCTCCTGTTTTCACCAGTTTGGCACTTACTATGAACACATTTGCATTGTTGCTGTTCTCAGCATCATTTTGTTCTGCCTTGCCTTTACTGTCTTGACTTAATTTGTCCACACTGCCATTAATTACTAAGAAGAGGAGGCTTTCAAATTACTCCCCTCCCCCAATCTCCTTCTGGAATACTATCAGCTCCCAAGGGCTTAAACAAGCTATTTTTATCATCTCCATCTTTTTTATTTCCTTTTCTATTTATTTTTCTTCCTCTTCCAAAGTACTATATAAGAACATAAGAGAAGCCAATGTTGGATCAGGCAAATGGCCCATCCAGTACAACATTCTGCCAAAAATAGCAGGTGCTATCAGGAGGTATCCACCAGTGGGGCCAGGACAATAGAAGCCCTCCCACTATCCCCATCCCCCCAAGCACCAAGAATACAGAGCACCACTTGCCCCAGACTGAGAGATCCTACCTATACCTTGTGGCTAATAGCCACTGATGGACCTCTGCTCCATATGTTTATCTAATTCCCTCTTGAAGCCATCCATGCTTGTAGCTCCACCACCTCCTGTATCAGTGAATTCCATGTGTTAATCACGCTTTGGATGAAGAAGTACTTCCTTTTATCTGTTCTAACCAGACTGCTCAGCAATTTCATTGAGTGCCCACGAGTTCTTGTACTGTGAAAAAGGGAGAAAAGTACTTCTTTCTCTACCTGCTCTGTCCCATGCACAATCTTGTAAACCTTGATCGTCACCCCTCAGTCATTGTTTCTCCAAGCTAAAGAGCCCCAAGCACTTTAACTTTTTTTCATAGGGAAAGTGTTCCAAGTTTTATCATTCTAGTTGGCCCTTTCTGCACTTTTTCCAGTGCTATAATATCCTTTCTGAGGTGTGGTGACCAGAATTGCACACAGTATTTCAAATGAAGTTGTACCATCGTTTTATACAGGGGCATTATGATACCAACTGATTTGTTTTCAAATTCCCTTCCTAATAATTTCCAGCATAGCGTTGGCCTTTTTTATTGCAGTCACACAATGCCTCAACATTTTCAGTGAGTTATCTACTATGACTCCAAGATCTCTCTCTTGGTCAGTCTCCACCAGTTCAGACCCCATCAACATGTATTTATAGTTAGGATTTTTGGTTCCAGTGTGCATCACTTTGCACTTGGCCACATTTAGGTGGAAACAGGTCCTTGGTCCACTTGCCACCTTGAAGCCCACTCATCCATCCTTGACAGATCCCTTTGGAGTGCCTTACAAAACTCCCTGATTTTCACCACCCTGGACAATTTGGTGTCATTTGCAAATTTGGCCACTTCACTGCTTACTCCCAACTCCAAACCATTAATGATTACTAGAACTCAAGAGCATCCAGTGAAACTGATGGGCAGTAGGTTCAGGACAGACAAAAGGAAATAAGACCTTACACCAAGTGATTAAAATGTAGCATTTGCTGCCAGAGGATGTAGTGATGCCAACAGAAATAAACAGCTTTAAAGGGGGGTTAGATTCATGGAGGATAAGCCTGTCAATGGCTACTAGCCATGGTGACTGAGGGGAACCTCCCCATTCAGAGGCACTAATCCTCTGAATCGCAGAGTCAGGAGGCAACATCAGGGGAAGGCCTCAGCCTCTATGCCCTGTTGTTAGCTGTCCTGAGGAACTGGTTGGCCACCGTGTGAGATGGACTATTGGTCTGATCCATAGGGTTGCCAAGTCTGGGTTGGAAAATACCTGGAGTCTTTGGGGGTGGATCCAGGAGAGGGTGGGGTTTGGGGAGGGGAGGGGAGGGGCCTCAGCATGGTACAATGCATAGATTCTACCCTTCAAAGCAGCCATTTTCTCCAGGCGAACTGATCTCTGTCAGCTGGAGATCAGTTGTAAAAGCAGGGGATCCCCAGGCCCCACCTGGAGGCAACCCTACTGATCCAGCATGGCTCTTCTTATGTTCTTGTTTATTTGGGTACCTTTAACCTACTTTTCGTCACTCAATATGGTCTCAAAGCAGCGTACAATATGAAAAAACATAAACAACAAACCATCAAATATAACAAATCTATCTATCCTCAACAGACTAATCCAAAAGACACTTTATTTAATCACATTGCTCTCAACCTTCTGTGCCTTTTAAGCGGAAACAGGTCCTTGTTTTTCCTTTGAATTTGCCATTTTTCTGTATATCTGGGGAGTCCCCTTCATGTGTAGAAATTCTCACTGTACTTGTGGGTGAACCCATTTAATTGCCATAATGACAGGCACTCTACCCCAATGTGTAGTATTAGAGGAACAGCTAGGGCCTTCAAGGAATCATGGGGAGATGATAAAGGATTTGAAAATTTCTCATACAGAACAGCAATTCTCTCCCTCCAGGCTTTATCAAGCCAATATTCCCTGCTGTTTCCTCCTCCTTTAGCTCACTCTCAACTGTTCTCAATATTCTATACTTGTGGTTTGCCAACATCCAGGTGGAGCATGGAAATCTCCCAGAATTACAACTCATCTGCAGACTAGAGAGCAGCTGCCCTGGAGATTTTGGATGATGGACTCCATGGCAGGGGTGTCAAAACTCATTTGTTACAAAGGCCAGATCTGACATAAAAGGTAAAGGTTTCCCTTGCTCGAAAGCCAGTCACATCTGACTCTAGGGGGGCGGTGTGCATCTTAGTTTCCAAGCCAAAAAGCCAGCGCTGTCCAGAGACTTTTCCGTGGTCATGTGGCCGGCATGACTAAACACCAAGGCACACAGGACACTGTTACCTTCCCAACCAAGTGGTACTTATTTATCTACTTGCAATTTCTTGCTTTCGAACTGCTAGGCTGGCAGGAGCTGGGGCCAGAGACAGGAAGCTCACTCTGTCACGCAGCACTTGGATCTCGAACGGCCGAGACCTTCCAGTCTGCAGCTCATCATCTTAACCTCTGATCTGACATAAATGTTACTTTATCGGACTGGGCCATGTATACCATAAAATGTAATGCCAGGTACTGGAGATATAAATTTTATAAAGGACACAGGCTCCATCCCCCCCCCCCTGTAATTGTTTCTCCAGTTCTCAGTGAGCTGTGGTCAGAGGAGGTGGGAGGGAAAAACACCACGCCTCCTCTTTCTCCGCCTTTGCTGCCACCCCCACACACACACTATTTTACCTCAGCCTCATAGCCCTGCCCCAGCCTTTTTCTTGCTATTTCTTGACAGCCTTGACCATACACACTTCATCACATGTGCTCACTTGCCCGTTCCCCCCCCCCCAGCAACCTCCTGCCTTCTTTCCCTCACACCAGTTGCTTGCAGGCCGGGCAAGAGCCCTGGACGGGCCAGTCCCAGTTCCCAGGCCTTATGTTTGAAACCCCTGCTCAGTGGCATCATATCCTGCTGAGGTCCCTCCCCATGCCAAACTCTACCCTCCTCAGGTTTCACCCTCAAATCTACAGAAATTTCTCAACCCAGAGTTGGCAACTCTACTTTCAACTTTTCAGTCTACTCTGTAGCAACCCACAAAATTCTTTCCAGCCTAGTTATGCCATCACCAGTCCATGACCTGCCTGTCCACGACTTGCCTTCAGTTCCTCTGAAGAAAATGGCAGCTCTAGAGAGTGGATACTATGGCATTATACAGGGCTCATTTCGCAGCAGGAGCTCCTCTGCATATTAGGCCACACACCCCTAATGAAGCCAATCCTCCAAGAGCTTACAGTAGCCCCTGTAAGAAGAGCTCTGTAAGCTCTTGGAGGATTGGCCACATTAGGGGTGTGTGGCCTAATATGCAAAGGAGCTCCTGTTACGAAATGAGCCTTGGCATTATACCTTACTAAAGACCCTCCCCTCCCCAAACTTCCCTTTCCCCACACACTACCCCTAAATCTCCAGGATTTTCCCAACACAGAGTTGGCAACCCTATTATTGGAGCATGCTGTGGTAGGGTTGCCAAGTCCCTCCGGGGGGCAGGGAAACCCCCGCTCCAGAGGCCCATTGCCCACCCACTGGGATCGGGCTGCCGGGGGGAACCCCACCCCCAAACTGCTGGGCTGAGGGGACATGCCCGGCACAATGACGTCACCCGGAGGTGACGTCATCGCGTCAGGCACATTTCGGGGGGAGATGCTCTGTAATTTGAGGGAAAACACTATGGTTTTCCCTCGAATTACTGAGGTACCACCCCCAATTTGCCTGAAGTGATGACATCACTTCCGGGTGATGTCATCATGGCACGCGCACTTTGTGTGTGCGCAGGGACCCTCCCAGAACAGTGAGGATTCCCTCCTGCTAAACGTGAGTAGAAACTTGGCAACCCTATGCTGTGGACATCATTTTTCCCCTTTTGATCAAGTCATACTTTTCTACATGTCTGGGGGAAACTTCCAAATATATAGAATTCCAATTTGTTTTGAGTGATCTGGTTCAGCTGCTTCCACAAGCCACCAATATAATATTCAATATATTTAATATAGTAATGACTGGCTGTAGCAATTCATGAGAACCAGTAACTGAACATGAGTACCTTCCAAGCACGTTTTCTTGGGGTTTTTAAAAAAAATCACATCTTCAGGAGCTGGGGCTGAACACACATAAACCCAGAGAAGTACCAGTTAACCGTGCTGGGCCAGAAGAAAGAAGTTGGTTTGATCACAGTGAAAGAGGTTGAAATCCACAACAGTTATTGAAACTCTACTAATATCTCTAATAATTATAACTAATAATTATAATAAAATAGCTTTTTCACTTGGCCCACTGTCTCAAACTTCTATAACTATTCTATAATATGGGACCAATCATTATCAATAATAAGCAAGTTTGGGGAAAACTGTGCAGCAGACCTTTCTCGCTTCAGTTTGGCCCCAGTACTCATCTGCACATGTTTCCTATATGTTAGACACTCACACTTCATCATCTTGGGATAGTGAGCTTAGTTCTTTAAATAATGTTAAATGCATACACATGAAACTGGCTTAAGCTGAATCAGACCATTGGTCCATCAAGGTCAATATTGTTTACTCAGACTGGCAGATGCTCTCCAGGGTCTCAGGCAGAGTTCTTTCATGTAATCTACTGGTCCTTTTTTAACTGGAGGTGCCAGGGATTGAACCTGGGACCTCCTGTATGCAAAGCAGATGCTCTTCCACTGTGCCACAGTCTGACCTATACAATTAGCTCCATGAACCTACCAGATCCCTTTTGTGGTATGACAAAAGGTTTAAGGCCTTGAAATATCTTTGCAGGATACATTCCCTTTCCATCTCCCCTCAAAAAGACATTAGTGGTATCTTTGGGAATGAATAGATATAAGCACAATCTAATTTTAAATTATTTTTTAAATTTTAAAAAAACTGGTAAGGAATGAGGAAGGTGGAAATAAAATAGCTGGGTAAAGGATACCCTGAGACATTTTGTTCAGTTAATTTTAGCAATGCTTGGTACTTTTACATACTTAAAATTGCATATGATAATAGAAGGCTTGAGAGATTTAGCAAACTAAAGCCCTGCTTATTAAAATGAGATATATGGTTACATCCTAGTGTATTTTCAATAAGTAAAAAAAACAAATGGCATCACTATTGACAAATAATTCACTGCATCTACTGTATTTTGGGGGATATTCATAGTGTAGCACAACAAATTAAAGAGTAGGAAAAATACCTCTGGGCAAAAATGAATCTCTCTCTATACTGAACATTTATGACCACTTCACAATGCAGTTTGTGACTGAAATATGACTAGGAACATTATTATTTGGTGGCTATGATCATTCCAGAAAGGATTCCAGAAGGTGGCACAACTAGAATACTGTCACTGCATCCTATGACCTTTGATGTGATAGGACTCTAGCATCAATCTGTCTCCTGCTACATTGAATGTCTATATGAAACACCGGTAGTTGATGTCATATCAAGATATCAGCTGAATATAATCAATATCAGTCTTTCCATCTGATCACAGGGACTTCATAGACATTAGGGCTGCCACGGCTGCCCTGGCAACCAGCAGGAGAACCAGGGGTGTATGGACATGGAGGGTGGCTGTCAGCAACAGGGTGACATTACTTCTGGGTTTTCCACACCTGTCTAGGAATTGCTGGCAATTCCTAGACAGAAAGTAACATCAGTCCTCTCTAGGAATTTTAACCACAGTTATACCATAGAGTTTTTAGCAATTCCTAGAGAGGTGTGGCATCACTTCCAGGTTTTCCCCAGAAGTGAAGTCATGCCAATTGCCAATGGCATTTTTTTCTTTCTCTCTGTAGCTACCGGAGTGTTGGTGGGCAAAGTCTACTGGGAACCAGAGATGTCCCATCCCCTAGTGGGCACATGGAAGCCTAGCAGACACTGTAAACTAGTGTCAAATTGTGAAACAGTAAGGGGCTGGGCATGGGTGAACAAACTGTAACTTAAGCATAACAAGGAAGATAGTTCTGTTGAGCTGAGATTACATCTTTTTTTATGTAGCATCATACTTCATCTGAAAAATCAGCTTTGCAGTCTGAGATATTCCTGGTTTTCTCACTGCTGTCTTTGTAAAGCATTCAGAATCTATCTGGTTTATATTTATATGAAGCATATAATTCTAATATTATCTTCACCTGACTGCCCATTTTTCCCCAGGTCCAATCAAAAACATTCATTTTGAATTTTATGCCCTAAAGTGTCTGGGACTGAGCTAACTTTAAATATAATCTGTTCCACACAAGACAAGGCCTTATCATTGTGGCACCTGCACTGAGACAGGCTCTTCTGAGAGAAGATTCATAACTGCCTGTCTTTCAACGTGCCATAAAGACTTGGCTATTTTGGCAGGCAGACAAAACAAATCAAAATTGATTTTGATACAATTCAAACTGCTATTTTCCCTCTGCCTGTTGTTTTCCATGCCAACTGGACTACGGGGTGCAACTCTCACAAGAATGTCTGTTTACCTTCTAACAGCTGCTAGCAGCTTAAAGTCTTCAACAACTGCATGCATAGACAGTCCAGATTAATCTAGACAGAGAATTATTATTATTAAATTGGTTTAAACTTGTGATAGCGATATGCCCTTTGAGTATTGGGTAGCAGTTGTTGGGTTTGAAAAAGCATTATTCCTTCAGGGTACCATCTGTTCTAAAAAATGTCACTCAAACCCATGTTCCCTGGGCTCAGAATGCATACTTCATTGGTTTATAATGCTCACTTTCAACAGGAAGGCAAGCTTCTTTTTTTGCTGTCAAGTCACAGACGATTTAAGGTGACCATGTATGGTTTTCAAGACAAGAGACATTCAGAGGTGATCTGCCATTCCCTGCCTCCAATCCAAGTACTAATCAAGGCCAGCTTTCTTAGCTTCTGAGATCTGATGAGATCAAGATAGCCTGGGCTATCCAGGTCAAGGCCTATAAACCCCAGCTATTCTCTGGCTTGGTTGTATAACAAATGTAGGGTTGCCAGCTCTGGTTTGGGAAATGCCTGGAGATTTGGGGAGGGCAGAGTTTGGGGAGGGACCTCAGCAGAGACATGACATAGAATCCACTGTCCAAAAAATCCACATGGGAATTGATCACTATACTCTGAAGATCAGGTGAACTCTGGGACAACTCTAAACCCTACCTAGAGATTGGCAACCCTAGATCCAAGGGAGACTAGGGCTGCCCAGTCAGCCTGGGGGGCAGGGGATCCCCCGCTACAGGGGTCCCCAATCCGCCGGCCCAGAAGGGTGGACTCTATGGTATAGTACCATGCTGAGGCCCCTCTTTTCCCCAAACCCCACCTTCTCCTGGCTCCACCCCCAAAGTCCCCAGGTATTTTCCAACCCGGATTTGGCAATCCTAATTTGTGGGGGGGGGGGGGGGGGGGAGAGAGAGAAAGCCATTTACCAATTCTTTGTCAAATAGGTCCACTTTCTCAAGCTCATCTTTTATCTCTATTTATGACATTTTGCACCTTTTCTGTGAGGATACTTTGTGCTGAAGCACCATCTACCATAAGTCTAAAATACTACAGCACTGTTTTGCCACCTCCATGAAAATTAGGCATTTGGGCAGACCATTGTGGTTATGATAGAGAAGCTGGTACTGTTTTTCCTCAAGTGGGCTATATGCAGGTCCATAGCTACAGAGGGCCTCTCGGGGCCTGGCACCCTGACTTACTGTCAAGGCCCCCTGACTTCCCACCCCACCGCTGAGGAGAAGGAAGACGTGCGGAGAAGCGACGCCCCTAATACCAGCACTGGCTACCATTACTTCTTGGCTCAGTAAGGCTGAGCCACTTGCCTCTTCTTTTCCCCTCCTCTTCTTGTATAAAGCAGCCATGGAGGAGGACGTTGCACAGCTGTATCCTCTTATTTGGGGGTCTGGTTTGGCTTGTTTGTTTGTCTTTTCTTCCCGGAGCCCCTAAAGGGCCCTTATAAAGGAGTAAGGTCCTTCTGCGTATACTGGGAGTTACTTTGAAGCAAGCACTCCCTCGATGGTGCTACAATAATTATAATCAGTCCACATTTGCAAGGATCAATGAGAAGGTGGGGCAAAGGTGGGGAAACCCTCCTGTATGATGCATTCTGGGATGTGTAGTCTTTGCTTTGCTTCCTTCCTACAGAGATCCTACAGCAGCAGAGCCATTCCCAGGTTTCCTCTGGGTTGCAACTGAGCTGCTGCCATGGGAAGCACATGGAAAGGAAAACAGTGAACATCTGCAATGCCCAGAAGCAGAAGGCGAAATCTGCATGAGTGGCTTTTCCGCTGGATTTGCAACCTATGACTCTGTTGAGACCTGGGGAGAAGGTGCCACTTCGTGTTCTGTTTGCAAGCTCTGCTCAGGTAGGCTTGCACGAAGAAGGCATAGCATGGTCGAAGCTACAGCAGCATACGGGAACAAGGAGCCCATCCTGAGGCAGTATGTTTAATTAACTTTAATTTAATCAATGCCCCCCTGAAAAATTTAAATGCCCCTGGCTACAGGCTTGGCTGTATGATGGAGCAGGAGATGGTTTAAGGTTGTTCTTTGGGTGCATTCATAAAGTCTGTTGATCTCTAAATAGTTACACTGATGTGAACAGCACTAAGTTTTCCTTGGTGGAAAACTATAGTAGTAGTGTTACATTTTTAAAAAAATATTTCATTTCTAAAGACCAAAGCCTATAACCTTGAAAGTGTCCCCCCCCCAAAAAAAAAAAAAAAAAACAGAGAGGAATAAAACCCAAACCAACTATGAATGAATTAGGGAAGAAAATTAGTTCTTAAAAGAAAGAAAAAAGTTAACTGTTTCTGTTGGGGTTGTCCACTCAAAACCATCTGTATCAAAAGGCATTAGTCCAAACATAACATAGACGTGCTATAAATGAATGGAAGGCATCTCATATTTCCATCACATATTAAATCACATATCAAAGGCAGCACATTTCACATTTAATCATAAAAGTAATAGAATCATCCCATGCATGCAAAATGTAGGGAAGTAGCAGGCTGAGACAACGCTTAGGTGAATAAGCAGCAAATGGCTTGAAATGACATTTTTTTCTTTCAGTCAAAACTAAATCTATTACTTTTACTCTGATGCAAACACAGTGTACGTGTTTGATTATCAGACCCCTTAAACACCAAATAGAAATCCATGGGGAAAAAATATCATACAGAATTGGGCACAGAGAAAGACAATTGGACTGGCAATTGATAGTTACTGCTGAGTATCTTGTGTATGCATGAATGTGTATACACTATATGCACACACATACAAAGCTGCTCATACAGGCAGGCAGTGTTGATCATACGTACAGCTCTTGTTGTGTGTTCACTGCGATTTTGCACTCAAGAACTAACATCATGGAGAATCCAGGGGGCAACATAGTAAACTGCTATTGAATCAGAGAAGATTTTAAATGTAGTTGATGATATGACACAGGGGAGAGTTGCCAACCTCTGAGTAGGACCTGGACATCTCCCAGAATTACACCAGACTGCAGAATTCAGTTCACCTGGAGAAAATTGCTGTTGGAAGGGTAGTCTCTATGGCAGGGGTGTCAAACATGTGGCCCGGGGGCCAGATCAGGCCCCCAGAGGGCTTTTATCAGGCCTGCCCTGGAACTGGCCATCTCCTGCTCCAGTTCTGCTACTGCTGCAGCATCATAGTTTGCTTCCCCAGACCCTCTCAATTACTCAGCCATTTCATGTTTTCCCCTGTGTCCTAACCCTGGGAAAATAACCAGAACTCTGAGCATGAAATTTCTGTGGTGAATGTCAATACATCAAAAGCAGGTTCACAGCTTACAGATACACACCCGAACAGCATACTCAAGATTGCAACAGCACAAACATTTTGATGCAATAATTCAGAGCAAGAGGTGTCAGTTATCAGATACTGTTAAATAAACAAAATATTGCAAGAGTGGTAATGTTTTACGCATGTTTTTATTTTAAGTAAAAAAAAGCATTGTGTTTGTGTCCTTTATAAAGTTTATATCTCCGCTATCTGGCATTACATTTTATGACACACATGGCCCAGACAACAAGGTCTCATTTATGTCAGATCCGTCCCTCATAACAAATGAGTTCGACACCCCTGCTCTATGGCATTATATCCTGCTGAAATCACTCACTTCCCCAACCCCAACCCCCGGCTCCATTCCCTGAATCTCCAGGAATTTCCAACCAGGAGTTGGCAACCCTATGTGCTGGCACCTGTTGTCAAAACAAGTCAAAAACTTTCACTTTGCCTGCCTAGTTCTTTGCACATGCCTGTAGTGGTCCTTTGCAATATTGGGATGAACCTCTTGACAGGTGGAGTACACTCACTTGAGGCAGCAAAGTGCCAACAGCCTGCCCTAATCTTACTATTCCAAATCATGATACTGACATAAGCCAGTATACACATTTTAAATATTAGGATTGCTGTATTTGCCATCAACATGGGCACTGCATTTTTAAAACACCCATACAATGCTACTTTCTCCAGGAGTGTCCAAAGACCAATTCAAGGTACTCCGATCATACCAGGCAAGCTAGAACAATTCCCTCTCCCCTCTGGTTAGTTCCTTAAAAGCTCATGGAAAATAACCTACAGTTTTCTGGGATATATTTAAAAAACAATACTTATTATTAATTTATTGCAAGGGATCATGAGTCCATGGTAGAGATACAGTTTCCAACTCCAGGTTTGGAAATTCCTAGACATTTTGCATTGAACCCTGGTGAAGACAAAGTTTGGGCAGCTGAGGGACCTCAGTGGGGTTTAACACCATAGAGCCTGACCTTCAGACCAGCCATTTTCTCCATAGGAACTATTCTCTATAGTCTGGAGATGTCCAGATCCCAAACATATGTAGAATACATTTTAATGAGGTTTGTGGCACATCATGGACTAATAAGAAGTAGGAAACCAGCCAGGGAAGCAGTGGGGCCCTTGGATGACCGTGGGGTAAAAGGTGTAGTGAAGGATGACAGGGAAATGGCTGAGAAGCTAAATGCATTTTTTGCCTCTGTCTTCACTGTGGAAGATGAGAAGTGCCTGCCCACTCCAGAACCACTGATTTTGGGAAAGGGGTTGAAAGACCTGAGTCAGATTGAGGTGATAAGAGAGGAGGTACTACATTTGATAGACAACTTAAAAACAAATAAATCACTGGGCCCAGATGGCATACATCTGAGAGTTCTGAAAGAACTCAAATGTGAACTTGTGGATCTCCTGACAAAAATATGTAATATTTCCTTAAAATCTGCCTCCATTCCTGAGGACTGGAAGGTAGCGAATGTCACTCCTATCTTTAAAAAGGGTTCCAGAGGAGATCTGGGAAATTACAGGCCAGTCAGTCTGACGTCGATACCGGGTAAGTTGGTGGAAACTGTTATTAAGGGAAAAAATTAGTAGGCACATTGATGAACAAAATCTCTTGAGGAAGACTCAGCATGGGTTCTGTAAGGGAAGATCTTGTCTCACTAACCTGTTAGTGTTCTTTGAGGGAGCAAACAAACATGTGGACAAGGGGGACCCAATAGATGTTGTTTACCTTGACTTCCAGAAAGCTTTTGATAAAGTTCCTCATCAAAGCTCAATAGTCATGGGATAAAAGGACAAGTCCTTTTGTGGATCAAAAACTGGCTAATTAAAAGGAAACAGAGAGTGAGTATTAATGGGCAATTTATTCAGTGGAGGGAGGTAAGCAGTGGGGTACCACAGGGATCCGTACTCGGTCTGATGCTTTTTAACTTCTTTATTAACGATTTGGAGTTGGGAGTAAGCAGTGAAGTGGCTAAATCTGCAGATGACAGGAAGTTGTTCAGGGTGCAGAGAACCAGGGAGGATTGTGAGGCACTCCAAAGGGATCTGTCAAGGATAGGCAAGTGGGCATCAACGTGGCAAATGGGGTTTAATGTGGCCAAGTGCAAAGTGATGCACATTGGAGCCAAAAATCCTAACTATAAATACACGTTGATGGCGTCCGAACTGGCGGAGACTGACCAAGAGAGAGATCTTGGAGTCGTAGTAAATAACTCAGTGAAAATGTCGAGACAGTGTGCGACTGCAATGAAAAAGGCTGGTGCTATGCTGGGGGTTATTAGGAAGGGATAGAAAACAAATCAGCCAGTACCATAATGCCCCTGTATAAATCGATGGTGCGACCTCATTTGGAGTACTGGGTACAGTTCTGGTCGCCACACCTCAGAAAAGATATTATAGCATTGGAAAAAGTGCAGAAAAGGGCAACTAAAATGATAAAAGGGTTGGAACACTTTTCTTATGAAGAAAGGTTGAAATGCTTGGAGCTCTTTAGCTTGGAGAAACGACGGCTGAGGGGTGACATGATCAAGGTTTATAAGATTATGCATGGGATAGAGCAGGGAGAGAAAGAAGTCCTTTTCTCCCTTTCTCACAATACAAGAACTTTGTGGGCACTCGATGACATTGCTGAGCAGTCGGGTTAGAACAGGTAAAAGGAAGTACTTCTTCACCCAAAGAGTGATTAACACATGGAATTCACTGCCACAGGAGGTGGTGGAGGCTACAAGAATGGACAGCTTCAAGAGGAAATTAGATAAACATACAGAGCAGAAGTCCATCAGTGGCTATTAGCCACAAAGTATAGATAGGAACTCTCAGTCTGGGGCAAGTGATGCTCTGTATTCTTGGTGTTTTTGGGGGGGCAACAGTGGGAGGGCTTCCTGCCCCCCTGCTGGACCTTCTGAGGGCACCTGGTGTTTTTGGCCACTGTGTGACAGAGTGTTGGACTGGATGGGCCATTGGCCTGATCCAGCATTGGCTTCTCTTATGTTCTTATGTTCTTAGTAGATTACTGTCACATAAACAATTGTTGAATTAGCATTTAGCAACAGATGTAGTGTAATATAGGTGGTGGCTGGAGATCTCCCAGAATTACAACTGGTCTCCAGGTTGCAGAGATCAGTTCGCCTGGAGAAATGGCTGCTTTGGAAGGGAGACTCTATGGCATTCTACCCCACTGAGGTCTTCCCCTCACCAAACCACACCCTCCCCCATGTTCTGCCCTCAAAATCTGCAGCCGTTTCCCACCTCAGAGCTGGCAACCCTATGTATTCACCAGGGCTTAAATTAGGGCTGCCAGACCCCTTCTGGGGGCATGAAACCCTGTACTGCAGCTCCTCTTCCCTCCTGTCATTAAGAATGGTGGTGGAAGGGGAAAAAATTAAATAGCCATAAAGCCAACAGCATGACACTTCTGGGGAATACCCAGAAGTGACATCAGTCCCCTCTAGGAATCACTAAAATCCTACAGGATCATGATGCTATTACTGGGTTTTCCTGAGAGATGACATCATGCTTTCTTCACCAATCACCGTCAGCCATTCTCCACTGGTTGTGAAGCTGGGCCTAGAAGTCTGGTACTATTATGGCTGTTGTGAATGGTACTGTGCTTTTACTTTTAAGTTTTGCATAGAAGTGTCATAAATGGTATCACTTGCATTTCATGGCTTTTTAACCCCAATCAGGGTTACCAGCATCAAGTTGGGGCCTGGAGTTCTCCAAGAATCCATTTGATTTCCTGACTACAGAGCACAGTTTCCCTGAAGGAAATGGCAACTTCAGAGGGCTGACTATACCACAGAGCCTGGGAGGGGGGGGGGGGAAATCCTAGATAGGCATCACATTCCTGCTGACTTCCTTTGCCCCAAACTCCACCTTCCTCAGGCACTGCCCCCAAGTTTCCAGGAATTTCCCAAGCCGTAGTTGACAAATCTAAATCCACATTCATAATTTTTTTTCATGTGCGTAGCTATATCTGTTAACTGTGGATTTACTTCATATATCTGATTAAATAGATTTAAAGTTAATGGTGTGCTAAAGGTAAAGGTTTCTCTTGCTCGAAAGCCAGTCAAATCTGACTTTAGGGGGCAGTGCTCATATCCGTTTCCAAAAAGCCGAAGAGCCACTGCTGTCCAAAGATTTTTTCCATGGTCCTATGGCCGGCTTGACTAAATGTCGAGATGTATGGAACGCTGTTACTTTCCCACCAAAGTGGTACCTATTTATCTACTTGCAATTTCTTGCTTTCGAACTGCTAGGTTGGCAGGAGCAGGGGCCAGAGACAGGAGTTCATTCTGTCACACGGCACTTGGGTCTCAATCCGTCGAGCTACCAACCTTCTGGTCTGCAGCTCAGTGTCTTAACTTCTGAGCCACCACGGCCCTGTATGGTGCACTGATGTCTATCTTTAGGATGCTGACAGAGTTTAAATATGCAAGGAAGTGGAGCGCTGACTATTTAGACAAAAATAAGTAGGTTTATTAAAGAAGAACAAAATGTTAGGACATAGAAGAGAGAGAACCTTACATGTCTAGCCTAAGTGCTGAAGGAGGAACAACAACAGAAACTCTGAAGAAGCAGGAAGTCTCCAGAAGAGCCAATCAGGAGACAGGAAGAACATAATCTGAAAATGTGGGAGGTCCCTAATCAAGATATGCTAACTAGCAGTCCTTCAACTGTGCCCCTGTAGGGTAATCTTCAGATGGTCTTCCTAAAGCTGCACCATAGACCTTGCATATTCCAACACAGGGAAGCACAACATTCCTTTTCAGCTTTACTGAAACCTATTCACATGAATATCACTTGGGAATTTATTTCTTGATTTGTGCCGAGATCTTACTAGGGCTTAGCCCAGAAACCTGTTTTCAGCACTTGGGCTGCATGATGGGGGGGGGGGGGGGGGAATGCCCTTGAGCTAGGGTTGCCAGTTGCCCGGTGGGGGTTGGAGATGCCCTAATTTTGTGGGCTCCTGCCCACTGCCAGCCAGCCGGCTGGCAAGAGGACACCCCAAAAAAAAACATTGCACGCGACATCCCTGTATCACCCAGAAGTGATGTCAGCAATGTTGGAGGGTGACGTTCTCGGTTTTAGATATAACTCTAGCAAAATCCAGAGCATCACCCCTGACGTCACTTTTGCGTGACACAGGCATGTCATGTGTGATGTCACTGTTTGGGGGGAAAGGGGGGGGCGACATCACTTCCTCCACCCCCACCCCATCCAAAAGGGACCTGGCAACCCTACCTTGAGCATGTATAGAGCCCTATTCCCTTATCACAGGACAACTGCAGCATCCTGCTTTTGCACAACTAGTAAGCAAATTCAGAAGTAGGTTTGCCAGCTCCAGGTTGGGAAATTTCGAGAGATTTGGGCACTGGAGCCTGGGGAAGGTGGATTTAGGGAAGGAGAAGGGCAATGCCATAGGCTCCACCCTCCAATCCTGCCATTTTCTCCAAGGGAAATGATCACTATAGTTTGGAGGAGATGAGCTATAATTTCTGGAGCTCTCCAGGCCCCACCTGGAGGCAACCCTATTGGGTTGTATTTGGACACAAGTTTAGGCAGGATTTTCAGATACAGGGGCTGAGTACACGACTCATTTTCTCCAGGGTAAAAAACCTCTCTGCACTACAGACATTTTTATTCCCATCTGTCATTTTTGCCAGCTTCAATCCACTTAAAAAATAAATACAAATATCCCTTTAAAACAACTTACCAGAGTAGGGAGAGTATGTTGTTCCATTTTAAATATTTTTATGCTTTATTAATAAATTAAAGTATATGTAAAAGTCTGAAAAAGCCCTTTCCTTACGGAGGTCCTCTTCCCCTCCATTTGCCATCCCCAGAAGCTTCCTTGCAGCCCCAGGCTGATTGCCTCAGTCTGAGTGAGCTGGAGTTGAAAGTACAGCAAATGCATCTAGTTTGCATTTCACAATAAAGCTTCTGGGAGAAAAGTTCAAAGGGTGGGAAGTAAGCAAATTCATTTTTTAAAAAAAAATTGTATGCCTATTTCTTTGCAAGCCTCCTTACTTATACGATTAACAATTATAGCAAACAGTTATATTACTATAACTGGAAGGCTTCAAATTAGAAGGACATATGTACCACTTGGGAAATGCAGGTTTTTATGAAGCCATTAACTTCTGCTTTGGTTATTACATAGAGCTCCACAAAAAAGGAGAGAAAGAGACAACTATTATTGGCCCTTTGAAAGAAGGGTTGTTGGGGGGTTTTGCCACAACCATAGAGGAGTCTTCCACAGTTGAGTTAGGAGAACCAGAAAACACAACAGCTGGCAGTGAGGGGCATCTGAAGAGCCCACAGATCCTGAAGCAGGGCACAAGGTTCCTGCTTTGCAGTAAATGCGAGGTGGTCTATTTTGAAAAAGAAACTGCTGCCAACCAGAATAAAACACTTAAAAACTTACAGAACAAGAAATTAGATTAATACAAAATAATTTGAATATTAATTTTTATTACTCTGAACCAACTTTAGCATTATAATTTTAGATAATGCGTGGAAAATATAGAGAATTGCCAATGAGAACAGTTAAGAATGAAGATGCATTCTTATTGGCCAAGGACAGATTGGCAGTCTTGGCCGCTCTGCCTCCGCTTCAGAAGCAGAGGCAGAGCGGCCGTTCAGACAGCCGCATCTGCCCTGAGGAGGCGGCCCGGACACATCGCGTCCAGCGCCGCGCTCCTCCCGCAGCAGCCGAGCACCACTTCAAAGTGGTGCTCGGCTGCTGCGGCGCGCGCGCGTTCCACCCGCCTGAGCGGGTGTGAACGTGCGCGGGCAGGGGGAGCCGCGCGGCATCCGCCCGCCACTGCAGGAAGCTGCCCGCAGTCTGAATGCTGTGTGTATGAACGGTGTGTGCGGCTTCCTTCCGGCGGCATGCAAACACTGCGCCACAGGGGAAATTCCCCCAGCCCCAGTCTGCCGCACCGCAGAGGCGCGGCAGACAGGCAGTCTGTCCTCAACCATTATGTGTTATACTGCCACACCAGAATCAAGTCAGCTTCAAAAAGTTTAAAGCTTGCCCCTGACTTACAGCCTCTTCACTTAAACTTTCCTTCGCTAATAAATCAGCTACAGCTTTGTTGATTAACTGGTTGACTGAAAGCGGTTCCAATAGTTTTATACTATTTGCAAGGAGCTTCCTTTCTAAAAAGTAACAGGAAGTATAGTCTCTGCATTAACTTCTATTTCCTGATAAATACAATGTCTGCTAAATTGATCTAGTGCATTTTCAGTTGGAAGGCCCACCCAGAGATGGAAGTGTAGTATTTGGTTTCTCATTTGATCTCATTTTTCCATTGGTCTTGAGTATGTTTAAAAAGAGGTTTCAGTTTTCTGCCAGGCTTTTGGTTGAGGGCAGCAATGGTTTCCATCATGGATGGCACCCTCCTCTTTTCTTCCATCTTTTCTTTTCGACCTCCTTCTCACCCTGCCCGCAAGGTGGCAACATGGTCCGGAGCAGGTCTAAAACTAAATCAGTGATGCCATCATTTAGTAATATAGGAATGACTAAATATTAATTTTAACAATGTTATGTTGATGTTTTTAACTTCTGTTGTATATCGCTCTGTGCACTCAGGGATTGGGTGATTCATAAATTTAAAGTATAAATAAAGTATAAATAAATAAAATTCAACAATATAATCAATAAAATATTTATAAGTAATTTTTATTGTTTTACAGGCACACAGTTAAAAGGTGGTATAAATTCCAGAAAACACATATGGTACCTCTTTAGAGACCTTCTCAAGGCAACTCACGTGCCGTGGAAAACACTGTACTTGTTATGCCACACTGCATGAAAGGGGACTAGAATAGATGTGGTCTCATTGTCTGCAGCTCCTTGCTCATCTTTCAGGAGATGTACAGTGAGTTGCATAACCATCACACACTGTCATGTGATAGCAAATGAATCCTGAGTCATTACATCCCTATTATAACATTAAATTTTCTCTTTTTTATAGTAATAGCTTGCTTTCTATATTGTTGGGGTGAGTATTAGAAAACAAAGTCCAAAGGCAAACTACAGTGTAATTTTTGAAGGGCATACATTGGCAAAACTGGGTGCTTTATTCTTGTTGAGTTGTGTGTGGAGGGCCCCATTCTTGACTTATGATCAACCCCCTCCCCCCAATCACCCAGACCACCCCTGCCATCTTTGCATACATCTCCATATCACAAAGTAATTGCTTTAAGATTAGCAAGCTACTAATCCTACAATAATTTTGCTGAGCCCCCGGATTGTAAACTCTTTAGTTATAATTTGGGTTTAAGTGATGATATTAGGCTGATTAGCACTATTTATACTTGCACTTTTTTCCTAACGACAACAATGTTTCCTTCATCGTCAATATTGCTACAGTGCACACTTCCAACTGTGCACCAAAACTGTCATAAAATATAACGCTGGCGTTCAACAAGTCTGTCATTCATGCCTTGCCTTAATTTCTAGTAATGCTCCTAATCTTGACAACCCATCCCCCCCCCCATGCTGACAGCACTGAGCACAGTAGCATGGTGGCGGCAGCGGGGGGGGGGGGGGGATGGCTTTTCTTTTCCAGGAAGCACAGCAAGCATAGAAGAGATGGAAAGAAAAAGCAATTAATGTCAAGATGACTGGGCTAAGTTTTATGTAAAATGAACTTTTAAAAAAATTAAGTCACCATTATGTGTTTTTAAAACTAAAGATAGATGTACTGCATGAATCAGAAGCACTAGCTGAATATTAATTGGACTCAAGCTACCAGTTGTTGTAATGTTGTACTCCCACCTCTCAATCTTTGCCTTCTAAAAAGAACAACATGACAAAGGTTTGTATAGCAGAATACAGTAAAAACACATACAGAGAGAGGGAGGGAGAGAGGGAGAGCTCAGTTCAGGGGGAAAAAGCATCACAGAGCAATCAGTGTTCTGTCAATCAGAAAGCACATTTACCAACAAATACCCTAAAGATTACCTGCAAATGTCAACACCAGCCTTCATGCTTATATTCCATTGTCATATGTGGTTAAATATTCCCATGCACAAAGATGTAAAAAAGGACATAAAATCCAAATAATGAAAGACCTGGATTGAGGTGTGCAATCCTTGCAGTATTATTCCACTGAAATCTATGGGTTTAGCTTAAAGTAGGATTCCACTGTAAGAAGCAGCAGCTAAAAGGCTGAACTGCAAATCAAGAAAACTCCAGTCCAGATCTTGGCTTTATCCACATGGTGAGGATTCTCTCTTCCCCTGTCATTAGCACCACAAATGCAAAGGTATTCACTCTCACAACGGAGCATCTGTACATGAACTTTGTACACACTTTCCTTCATCAGCCAGCATGTTTTCTTACCGTGCTACTGGGGGATTTGGGGAGGATTACTTCTTTTTTTAAAAAATCTATCATTGCTGTTGCACTGTAATGTTACAATGTTGTAATGATCTATTGCCCATGATCTACAACTGTCTTGGAATTCCCAGCTTTCATTTTCAAAAAGTAAACCTCTAGCCTCTTTTGTTGCAGAGGTTTTAGTTATATCCCTGCAATGAAAAGGGATGCTTCAAATGGAGGCACCACTCTTCCTCCCACCAAATCTGCAGGATCCCTATGCCCTGCTTCAGGAGGAAGTTTGGTCCCAGACCAGCTACCTTCCCTTTATATGTAAGTGTCACAAGGGGGATTTTGTGACACTGACAGCTGGCATGCTTCTGAGAACCAGAATGCGACACATCCTCTCAGATAATGACACCTGCCTCAATAACTCTGCTTTCTTTTTGGTGAATAAGCAGGTTGATTATCCTGTGAACATGTCAGCTAATGCTGCCATCTCCTGCCTGGGAGGTGGAAATGTGAACCCTTGACGTCAGGAATGTTGTGTTATATTTCTCATGGCATGCTTATCGCTCTTTGAGCTGCTCCGACCTTGAGAGACTGTTAGTGCCAGCCCATGTATCTCTTCTCCTGTCTGACTCCTATTCTTCCCGCTTTTTTCCTTGGGAACTGTAAACCAGTATATGAAGTGCCTTTTCTCTGACATGATGATTGGTTACCATGCATTACCGTCCTGATTGAGGCAGTGCCTGCCATTACTAACACAAGAAGTGCCGATGACCATAGCAGACCTTTCTCAATAAAGCATTCCTGTTTAAGGACAGTTGTTGTTGACTGACTCTGTAGGACTCTCACAGAACATGGGTGGTGGGGAGGAAATGAACACAGGCTGCAGTTACACACACTAAATAATCACTTGGAAAGTGCACTGAAAGTGGATTATTTAGTATGTGTGACTGCAGCCATACTGCAGCCCCGTAACTAACAACTTTTTGCTGGGTGGGGGGCAATTTTTTGCTCAGAGGGCCAGCCATTATATATCTGTATGGAGCTACAGGCATTTTTTTCCTCCCCTTCAAGGTTCAGGTTGGGGCCCTGGAAGAAACATTAGGGGATCGGGCCCCATGGGCCCCGCGTTAGCTACGGGCCTGAGCCATAGCCTCCTCTGATCATGATGCTTCTTTTTAACTGCAGGTGGAGAGGGTGGCCCAGAACTAAATTCTTCTCAGTTGCTCTGCTCTTTCACCCTAGCCTGTTTTTATGTTTCACAATTTTTTGCCAATTAATTGCTAACTCTCCTTCTGAGGAACCAACTCTTTTTCTTTCCTTCCTCCTGCATGAGATTTTTTCCCTCTTCTCATGCCCAAGTATATAAACCTTTGGGAAAAGCTCATAAAGTATGTCATACTTTAAGAAAACCTTTTTAAAGTTGACATGTCACACTTTGTCCCGTGTTTAACACAGGATTTTCCTTTGCCAGCTCTTATTTATTTAGGTACTTATACCCTGCTTTTCTCCCCAGTAGGTGCCCTAAGTGTCTTACAACTTCATTTCCCCCTCCTTAATTTCTCCTCACAACTCCTACCCTAGTTTAGGCTGAGAAGGCATGACTGGCCCAAGGTCACCCAGTGAGCCTCCATGGCACAGTGTAGATTCAAACCTGAATCTCCCAGATCCTAGGCTCATGCTCTAACCACTACCCCACACTGACACGCACTGTGTGACATAACTTACAGCTAGCTAGCCCCTTTCTAGCCTGTTTTTAGCTCTGGCCTTGGCACAACTTTGGAGTTCTGTGATCAAGGGACTGGGAAGACGCAGAAGTGGTAATCTCAATCAAAAGGAGAGGGAATGACAGTATCTTATCACAGATTGTAAGAGAATGAATTTAGGATGTCAGGCAGCTAAACAACAGGGGAGAATAAAATCTTCTAAGTATTTAACACAGCCCAGTGCCAATTTGAAGCAGCTGCTTTGCTTCCTACATAAAATGTATCAGGCCTGTAACCTCTCACTGCCAGCATACATCTGTGCAGGTGCAATGGCCATGGGAAACCCAGCGATGAGGAGAAGCCCATCATACCAATTCACCCAAATTTCAGTTGCACAGGTCGGTAAAAGCCCATTTGATTGAGTGCTTTAACTGTTGCCTTTGTCTACTTCAGCTGGATAATTCCAGAGGCACGCAATGTGCTTAATTATTGTCTTAGTTACACTATGCACAGGTCTTTACCATGATGAGAAATAGCCCACACATAATCATTACAAGTGAAGAAACGGCTTTCCCCAGCATTTAATTTGAAGGGAGGATCTAGGAGGGTGACAGAAATCCTGTTTTCCCCTGGTCTGAGGGAGAGACCAGTTGCCCAAGAAGCATCGTAGGCACCGAGGTTTAGTTGTGCATCAAATGCTCTGGAAGCAGCCAGTGACCAGATGCAAATGCACCACCAGCCACAGAGGCTCACCCCTGCACCAAGGGACACCTGCAGTGCAGACGGAAGTTTAAACTAACCCTTACATAAGAAAGACCTGAATCAATGACAGAAAAGAAATATTTCTTCATACACCATCACAAAAGAAAAAAACCTTAACGTCAGTGATTACAGAACCAAAGGTCCAACTGCATGAATGACTGGGAACATTTCAATATATTTTCCTTACATACTGAATGGTTTTATTAAAGATTTCACCTATACCTATTCTTCAGCTCTTAACAATTAATAAAATAAGTTTTAAAACCCCCACATTTCAAAACCTGGCCTAAGGATTGTCCTATCAAGATATGAACACATCAGTTACTGATATTAGAGGAGCAATAAGTAATATATTTAAAGAGATATTTGGACTCAAGGAGTATGGAATGTTTTTTCTATTTATTTTCAATTATTTTTAGGAGTAGGGAAAGTGGCATGACTGGTCTTTCCACCTATGTGTTACAGTGCTCAGCAGGTTACTATACCAAATAATTATTCTTTGTTATCTGTCATAATTATACACCTTCAGATTACCCTCAAACAGCGCTCAATATTCAGCCTCATCCACATCAGCCAAAAGAACCAGTCCTTTCAGCCTTTAATCCACAATGTGAGAATGCGACCCATTACAATGAAGTATTGTAATGTAGGGTTATAGTCATTCAAATCACCGTTCGCCACAATGAACACAGTTCACTGGGAACCTCACCAACCTGAGCACAGCCAAAGAGAAATGAATGCCCTTGGTGGATTACATATAATATTTTGAAAATGAGGTTCCTTAAAGGTATGCCAGGATAGAAACATGAAAGGAACACCTTTCTCAAGGTGTGATTAAAATCATGGTTATTCAAGCGGCTTCTCTAAACTTCATTACTAAATGAAGAGTTCAGTCAATCTGCAGCCAAATCTGAGAGCCCAGCCGTTGGTTGCCAACTCAGTGAAAAGGATGCATCTCTCTCCCGGCAGCATGTAGACCATTTATTTTATGGTGCCAAATCTACATGACAACTGGAATCGGAACTGGAAAATTAGTCAGTGTCGCAAAGACAGCCTTTGTGTTTTCCTGCCATTGAAATGCCGCAGACAGAAAAAGCCCCAGCTTCCCTTCCAGGTAGATACACAAAAATCAACAGTACTTGTGACAGAAAGGGTGCCCTCATTTATTTTAAAGCAGACACACACACCCTTGAATTATGTTACTGAATAAAAAGAAGACAGCCGGCTTTCAGCAAAAGGCTGGTCACAGAAAAACAGAGCAAATGACCCTTTCAGGCCACTCTGCAAGCATCAGGAGAAATGCAGGATTGTTTAAGACCTCGTCTCTAGAAAACTGACCCATCTGCATAGGCGGCATTGAAATGAATGGGGGGCTTGTGCCATTGATCCAGAGTGCTTTGGGGGATTGCATCTTCCTTCTGTTTAGGCTTTGATCTGAAGTACACTGACGTGGGAGTAAAATACACTGAGATCAATAGGAATTCCTTTGAAATAAATACGTTTAAGGGGTGAGGTGTTGCTTATGTAACATCAGGCAGGAGAAGAGAAGTTTGGACTTCTACACAGGCTACTTCAGCACAGAGGGAGAAACAAGGCAAGCTCTACTGTGGCTGTTGTGCATTGTTCCTGCCCTGCTGTCTTTGGTGGCTACAAGACTGCAGAGCAGCGGCTTCTTCTTCACTACCTGCCGTAAAAAGCTTTCGGTCATTTTGTCTTGGCAAATAGTCTATTAAGTTCTCCTTCTCAATGAAATGCAAATTATCCCCTGAACCCAAATATAACCTGGGATACCAGGAATTAAAAGCACATGGTGCCCACAGAGGCATCCTGCCTTTGACAAAATAAACACAGAAAGCAAACCCAACCATCCTTCTATTAAAACGTATGATATGTCTGGACACTTACTGCGGCATTCCGATTAGGACTTTATTACCTTGAAAATCATATTGCGTGGCCACCGATATTGCCTTACTCATGTTTATCTCTCAGTGGCACCTGAGTGTGGCATATATTATAAATTTCTGTGTTTCCAGTCCACTCCTGTCATTAGTATGATTTTATTGACAGAGACACAAAACTGGCGTGTGGGAGAGAATCAAAGGGCACTTGTGCTGGCTCTCTAAACCATACCCAAACCCAAACAGCTTCCTCACAGGCAGGCACTAGGTGAGGATTTCACATCTGGGATGCTGCAGTGATGTCATTTCAGCAACTGTTGGGATTACTATTCCCCTGGTATGCTGAATATTATTTTGTCATGCTTGGACACTCCCCCCCCCCCCCAATTTGAAGACGTCAGGTGCATTTCAATCTCGACAACGATAGAAATACAAAGTATCGCTAAGGCCGACACTTATTTTGAAAGGATCTCTTACCCTAGTACTGCAGCAACAGAGGGATCAACTTGCAATGCGGTCACCACGCGGAAATTAAAATCATTTTGTAATACACCTATCCTTAAAAACTGTAGCCCTCAAAATGCCAGGGCAGCATAAACAGCCACTGCCAGCAGAGAAACCTGGAATACATATCATATCAGCACTTGCATTTCCTGTTTCATGTAATTGTGAAATACCAAAACAAACAAACAAAAAAAACCCTCCAGATGGGAATTAAATACACAATTGTCAAGCTGCAGAAATCAACACTGTGCAGCTCATGCGGCTGGGAGATGATTAAGAGAATGGGAAATGAGCATTGTAGTCGCTTCCGATTATTGACACTGCAGTACAGCAACCAATGGGAAGAAATCTTACTACTCTTGAGATAAGACGCTTTATTTCAAAAGGATGGCACACGAACAGAAAAGTTATTATAAAAGCTACCATTTGGAAATCATTGAGATCCTTCTCTTGCTTGAAAGATTTGGAAGACAGGTATTCTGTGCTTAAAATTGCAAGAGATTGAGGGGGTTGGAGTTGTTGTGCAAAGATTTTAACCAAAGGGGAAATGTCAAAATTGCATTTATTTGGTGCAATCTGTTTGGAAAGAGAGCGTTTTCAGAAGACTAGGATATCTGTATGACATACACAAAATATGCTGTGATTTAGATATTTGCCTGCATCATTCTGCTTTTCAATTTATATATGTATATGGTTTCACACAGCTTACGAAGAGGGCATCCTTTCACACCCTGCAAAGAACTGGATTAGGGACCATTTAGGACCAGAGTATTCCATAACAGTTTGTGAAAAACCTTATGTGACTCAGAAATATTTTAAAAGACCTATAGTATATTAACCATTCCCCCCAAATGCATATCATTGTCACCATTCTATTCTGACCAGCTCCCGTATCCAAATGCTGAACAGCACTGTAGAACCACCACACATTCTTTCCGGCTGTCACGTTCCTTTACTAATTGCTACACTTACTGCCCTAATTGTGATTGGCTAAGCATAAAACTTTGTTTGCCTCACCAATGCAGCATACAGCATGTCAAACAATTTCTCATGGACAACAGAAGCTGCTTTGGTTCCGGTTCACCGCTGCAAATGGCATGAAACCTTGCCATACACACATGGCACATTGTCCCTTCTGAGCAAAACTGTATTTTGTTTTATCCCTGTTTAAAGTTTAAACTGGGTACACGGCATCATTTCAGTCCCTGTTCTAGAAACTGCAGCTGGATTTCTCCTTCAATGCTCATGTTTTTAAATCATGTGGAACTGCAATCCTTCAAGCCCTTTCAGCTCACCAAATGCCCTGAATTTCTCGTTTATTTTTAATTCATCATCACCCATCGATGCAAGTTATCTCAAGCTGGAATTTTAGTATAAGGTTGCATGTTTAAATGAGACCAGATGGAGGCTTGGATAGCAGGTCTAATATTCCATTCTCTCTCCTCATTACTCTTCAGAATTAGGGGGGCTTAGCCCAATTTCTCAAGTTTTTGCACTACTTCACAAGCTTATTACCCAGCTGTGCAGCTGAGCAGGAAGATAACCACATTCATTCCCCTTATCTGTAATGATGTAATACATCCCAGGACTGGCCTGAGATGATTGTGGGAATAATAGGATTGTAAAAAAAAACTGCAGAGATGACAAACAATAGTCAAGCCTTCTGGGTTTTTTTTCTTTTTGCAATGCAGTGAAGTACAGCTGGAGACAGCAAAATAAAATATGCCGGTTTTACTACCTCTTGAATGAACTTTCTTATGGGGGGGGGGGGGAGGATCCCTGGTACTAACATAACAATTCCCACCCAGGAAGCTAAGCAAATGCAGCCTCATTCTAAACAGAAGATAGCTCAAGTTGTCTGGGCGGGCTGTGTTTGGAAAGAGGAGTAATCTAAAAATAACCAGTTCAGTGGTGGAAAGCCTCCCGACTCTGCAGTGTGTAAAAAGACAGCAGGCGGTGAAAAGTAGAGAGGAGGAGGGAAAAGAAATCCCTCTGGCCCAAAGATGCTCTCCCTGTCTGTTTCGGATATCAAATCTGCCTCCCTTTTCAGCGCTAAATTCATTCTTTGGTGTGTGTGGGGGGGGGGGGGGGGCTGCTTACCTTCTGCAGGAGCTGGGACCCTGAGTATTTAGCCGCGATGGATCTGATCTCCCCTCCGAAAGCAGAGGCCCAGAGTTTGACGCTGCAACGACAGGAAACGCGGGAGACCGGCGATAATACGGTATCCTGAACCACACACACATCCCACCTCGGCGCACCGCAACACCCCCGTAGGACCTGCCCTGTAACTCCCCAACCACCGTTTCACCCTCTCAAGCTGCTCTGGGCTTTTTCCAACATGCAAAGATGTCGCTTCTGAGCAGAAGCTCCAGGTCTGTTTCCGGAGGAGTGGGAGGGAAAGGTCTGCTTGCTCAAACTTGCTGAAAATAAACTTTGCCGCCAAACACCCCCCCCCCCCCCCAAGAAGAGACTGCGTGGGAGCGCGTTGTCCAAGCATCGGTTTTTGCAAGATCACTGTCTCTGGGCACTTAGAACGAGGCAAGGCTGCGACCGAGGAGTGATTGGAGCGCGTCCGTGCAGCAGCAGCCAAAAGTTCATCCAGAGATTTATTTTTTAAAAAAAAAAGATCTCTCCTTTTATTTCGCCACCCCCCATGCCGCCCCTCTGCCGCCCCAACGAAAAAGGACTCTCTTGCAGATGGGCCAGGAGCCGGAAAGGTATTTGGGCAGCCCAAGGGGTCTCCGTCCAAAATCCCATCCGTCCCGACCCCCCCCCCCCCCCCCGCCTGCCTTTCCCCAGCGTGGTTCCAAATTCCCTCCGACACTTACACGGACAAGGGGATCTGCTGCTCCGCCCCGGCCACCGGCCCCGAGCAGAGGTTGACCGCGGTCCAGCTGAGCACGAGAAACGCCGCGAAAGTCCGCAGGAGGCTCCCAGTCCCGGGCATGGCTCCTCCGTTCCCCGGCGCGCCGGGCTGATCTCGGGGAGTGTCCGGGTGCGGAGCTCGCTGGACAGGGGGGCGAAGAGCAACCGGAGCGAAGGGAGGCTGCCGGCGAAAGTCACCGCTCCATCCCTCCGAGGCGCGGCCCTTGCTCCGGCTCCCCGGCGAGCCTGCGGGGGTGACCTGGAAACTCCGGTGGTGTCCTTGGCAACACACCGCCGAGCGCCACTGCAGCCCGCCCGACTTGCTCCCAACTCCGCAGTCCGCGGCGCGCAGGAGTTACTTGCCGTGACCTCGTGCGGCTCCCCGCGACGCCTTAAGTAGCGCGGCGGCAGCTGGCGTCGTCGGCCTCGTCGCTAGCCAGGTGGAGAGGCAGGGAGGGAGGGAGAGGGGAGGGAGGGAGAGGGGAGGGCGCGCCCGCCTCCCTTTGCCTTGCCTGCCTTCGGCCGCGCTCCCTTGCCCAAATGCAAAGCAGCTCCCGGGTCTCCCTGTGCCCCCCTCGATCGTGCGCGCGCACGCGCGCACCCCCCTTCCCTCTCGTTCTCTCTGGCTCTTCAGTCCGCGCCGGGGAGCTTCTCCGCCTTCATCCCAACTCCAGTCGGTGCTGCCAGTGCTAGACTGCTGGGGAGAAGAGCCGCCGCAGCAGCAGCCGCCTTTTAAGGAGATGGTGCGCGCCGTCAGGCACAGAAGAGGAGGAGGAGGAAGGAAAGGAGGAGAGGAGGGAGAGGAGGAGGGTGGCGGTGGTGGTGACGGCGAGGGATCCAGGGTCGACAGTGTCCCCCCGGGCCGGCAGGAGCCAAGGAAGTCGGGCGAAGGAAGTCGCAGAGAGCTGGCCACGTCGGGATCGGCCCAGCTTGGACGCCGAGGGAGCGCAGCCCGCGGGCCGCTGGAGCCCTGGTCAATTGCAGGCAGTGCGTGAAGAACAGCTGCGAACGCGGCCCTGGAGACCGGCGAGGGATGAGCGGCTCGCTTCCCCTCTCCTGCCCGGGGACCTTCCCAGGCGCAGCGCGGGAGGGAGGGAGCGCAGCAGCAGGGGGAGGGAGGGAGGAGGCACCCAAGGTCGATCCCGGCCGCCCTGCCCGCCTCCTGCATGGTGCAAAGCGAACCTGCGCGCCCCTCCGCCCCTCGGGTCAGCCTCGCCCCGCACGGCCTCCAGTCCTGTCCTTGCGCAGCCGGTGAGGAAGGGGGGGGGGGGTGGCTGGCAGCTTCCAGCTGGCTGCCCCAAGCGCTTGGCTTCGGCGATCCGAGGGATCAGGACCGGGGAAGGGGGGGGGGCAGGTTGGGGGTTGGTGGAAGACTCCGATGAAACGAAAGGAAATGCAGCACAAGGAAATCAATGCGAGCCTAAGTGAGTGCTGCTGGAGCCGAGGACTAAATTATTAATCTGGCCTTGTGTGGAGGAATCCCCTTGGAAAGGGATGGGCAAGATCACAAGCGATTGCACGGAGACGGGAGTGTGGGTGAGGAAAGCGGGGGGGGGGGGGGGGGTGAGCCACGGGGAAAACAACTGTCCCCGGGTTTTTGGAAAGGGGGGAGAGTGCGGGGTTGAGTTGCCCTAGCCTTTCCACCTTTGGCCTCCCCCTCCCCTCCCCTCCCCCCTTCTTTGGTTTCCCTTACCTTTGATGCATCAGAAGGGAAGAGTTAAGAGTTTCCCCACCTAATTGTAAATAAACATCCCAAGAATTAAAGATGAGCTGAAAGGAGGGCTGAGTCATCCTAGTATTGTATTTCTCCAGCGGGAAGGTGGGGGAGGGAAGGCCGGCCGGCACAGAAGCTGGCAGCATTCTCCCTCCCTAGCTGAACAGGACTACCCGGCTGGGACTGAGTGGTGCTGTGCAGAGGGGCGCCAAACGGGACCTCCCCCCCAGCCTAAATTTCATGTGAACCTCTAAGCATTTTGTTGAGAGCTTGCTTTTTAAAAAGCTGCAAAAGTCCTTTTCCTTCCCCTCCAGTAAACTGGTAATTAGCACTTCTGGCTAGGGTCTCTTGGAGAAAAAAAAATTTGCGCATCCAGAGATATTGGAAGTTTAACAGTTGTTGGATAAGCAAAGCCTGTGCTATTCAGCACCTACTGATCATTTCCTCGATATTGTTCTTTAATAAAGTTTTTTTTTTGCAAATAACAGCAAAAAGCAGTTCAGTCCAGAGTGTCCTTAAAATCTCTATAACAATATTTGTTAACAAATCCTTTCTTTTTTCCCCTGTACCCCATCATCAGGCACAGAGTCTGCCCACTGGCAAAATATAAAAACGGGATGGATTGGTATCCGTAGACAGCTATCAACTGAAATGTGGTTCCATTCAAACAACTTGGTGTTCTCCCAACTCAAATGCATAGAAGAATAGACCACCCCAAACTCTAAACCCGGCTACATGGTCGCATCAGTTCTAAGCTAGTGACCTGGAAAATCATCCTTTTGGTTCCATGTTGTAATTTAAGAATGGGAAGGTGTATCTGGTTTAAGAATTCTTGGAAATATTGTAGTCATATCATGAACCCTCATTGGGTTCCATTTCCATTTTTATTAAGAGTGGTTCAGATATCTGCCCATGGTATTCCAAGTGGAGAAAATGGCAGAGTTCCTGAATGCATGTTCTTTTCAGCAAACAGTATTGGTGTATCACAGAATCTAGTCCACCATCTCCTCTAAAGATGGCCCAAGTGAATTAGACAAAGGTTCTGATTTTATAGCTCCTTGAATAAGGTGTTCCCAGCCATCCTCCATAGTGGGAAAAAATACAAAATAACACTGGTTTCTGGAGTGACTTTTTTATTTAAAAAATTAGACTTTGTAACCATAAGTAAAAGTAGTCCTTCCAGAGTCTATCTAGTGAGGTGCCCACCTGCCCAACTGATTGCATTGCAGAGGAAAGAGCTCACCTATCCAAAACTAAGCAATGAAAAATGTGATCCTACCCCAAATCACTACTCAATCTGCAAAAAAAGTGGAGCACAGGTAACCCACTAACTAAAGGCAACCAGAAAAGCCAACAATCCAACCAGCCAACCAACGTACAATGAAAAGCAAGAGACAAAATCCTGAGAAGCACAGAAAAGGGGGAAGGTAGAGGATCAAAACAAACCAAATATTAAACCACATAGAGCTCCAAACAACAACACAATTATACCTCACCCAAACCCTTCCCCCCCCCCCCCCCCCCCCGTGACCAGACATACTCCTTTACTAACCCTTCCCTGGGGGAAAGGGATGGAGGAAAGACTAGCTAGTAGTAATAACAAATGAATCAGACCCATCTGATTCACAGTCCAGGCCAGATCCATCCAGCTGAGCCTACTGTAATTCAAGCAAGGCGTTTTTCCCAGGACACGAGAAGTGCCACATGCATGCAGTGCACAATAGCCACTATGATGGATTGGGTGCAGTTTAAACTTTCCCTCCCTTCAAAGATAGACAGTATGACTGGCCAAGGCAATATACCTGATCCATCCTAGGTCTGTGATTGGCTGGGAGAAATGCTGTTTCCTAGGGAATGGGGAGAACATTAAAGAAGGGCAGGCAGGCTCTGTCAAATCCCCAAGAATTATTTCACACTGATGCCAAATCTGGGAGATGTTCCAGGAAAATGTTGACTGCTTCAGATGTACCCTACCTAATGTGATGAAGAGTAGCTTCTGAGCTGGAAATATCCAAGTGTGCACCTCTAATCCGTTATCCATACTCTAAGAAAATGTACTCTGGTAATAATTGAAAGGTGTACTATGGTGCTTTCATTCCCATAGTAGAGCCTTGTGGTTCCTTTAAACTATCTCCAGTTTCACTCTCTTTAGAGCTGGTTAGGGGTGTGCAAAAAAACCGGGGGGGGGGGGGGGCTGGCTGGCTCAGGGATGCTGGTATTGGGATTTGGGAATATTGGGTAATACCAGTATTGTTCAGGTTTAATATACACAATAAGGTATTTTCCGGGGGGGGGGGGGTTGGCTCAGTTTATGCCAAAGGCACACCCCTAGAGCTGGTTTATATATGGGCATCCTTATTTTCTTGTTTGTTGCAGGAATCACAGCTTGTACCCTTAATAGAACCCACAGAGAAATGTTCAGCAAGGTGTGGCTAAGGTGTGCTAATGAAAATCATCACAGATAAAATCAAGCATCTGGTTACAGATCCAGGAAGCATGCTAATTATCTGCAGAGCTGTACTATGTGCTATATACTTCTATGGCAAGATGATTCTTCTGTCCAAGGATCATTTCATTCAACAGGATGGGCTTTAAACTTCTGATATAAAGAATAATATCACATGGCAAGGATAATAGCATGCAAAAGCAGAAATGGTTGTTAACCTGGGAAAGAGAATTAATAGCTTGTCAGTTTGAAAAAGAGTACATGCAAAGAAATGATTGATGTGCCAGTGACTCTGGGCAAAAATTTAGACAACTGCAGTTTTGTACACCATTAAGCTCATCACAGAAGTTGATGAGAATTAAAGGACCAACCTGATTCTTTAGCATAATTTCCATCCAAGCAAATATGCACAGGATTTCAGCCTTAGTATGCTAAAAAAAATTAATTGGAACATGCCCAGAATCATGTGCAATTATGTTTGTCACTTTGTGGAATAAGACAGATAACTGGACAAAGTCAAATCCTGCAGGAGGGAACCTGTAGAAAGGCTGAAATTTAGTTCAGTGTCCATCAAATTATTTTAGCACAGTAGAATCAGCCTGAAAACATTTAAAGAACACGACCTTTAAGAGGCTGCTATTCAGAAATGCTGTGAAATTCAGCAGCTATCAGACTGGGATAGGAAGCAATGGTTTTAGACTAAAGGAAGGTTGATCTAGATGGTAAAGCAGAGACAACTTCCTAGATTAGAACAGCTCTGGAGTGGACCAAACAGTCTAGAAAGATACTATGGTGGTCTCCAGGGCTTTTTTTGTAGAAAAAGCCCAGCAGGAACTCATTAGCATATTAGGCCACACCACTGACAGCACAGCTTATTAGCATATTAGGCCACACCTCCATGTTACCAGAAGAGTGGTCATCCAGCCACATCCACCTTTTGCTTCTTATTCTGTTTACCTTGTTTGTTTTGCAGCAGGAATTAATTTGCATGTTAGCCCACATACCCCTAATGTAGCCAGTCCTAATGAGTTTCTGCTGTTGAGTGTGGCCTATTATGCTAATGAGTTCCTGCTGGGTGTGGCCAACTCAGGAGCCAGCCAGAACTCCGTTCCTGTGCGTTCCTGCCCAAAAATAGTCCTGGTGGTCTCTCTTGAGTTTGGTAGACATCTATTGCTGATGCTGTAGGTACAGAATGTCATGTTTTATAGCAGTGCATTGACAAAAGAGGAGGAAGAGACTAGATTATACCCCAGCCTTCACTCAGAGCCTCAGAGCAGTTTACAGTCTCCTTCCCTTCCCCTCCCCACAACAGACACCCTGTGAGATAGGTGGGGCTGAGAGAGCTCTGAGAGAACTGCTCTTGAGAGAACAGCTTTGAGAGAACTGTGGCTTGCCCAAGGTCACCCAGCAGCTACATGTGGAGGAGTGGTGAATCAAACCCAGTTCTCCAGATTAGAGTCCTCACTCTTAACCACTACACCAAACTGGCTCTCAAACTGACTTAGATGTCAAACCTGGCTCCAGTGAAGTACAAGGAAAGAAGTGGGATTAATGGTAGAGCATCTGCTTTGCTTGTTTGGGTTCCGGATTTTATCACCAGCATCTCCGGTTAAAAGAATGTGTGGAGAGTCCTACATGTGGAGAGTTGCTGCCAGCCAGAGTAGACAGTAGGCTGGTGGTCTCACTCAGTATAGGACAGCTTCACATGTTCAAGAGGAAGTGCAGGCAAACCTGAAGAAAGGTGTTATACTTTGTATGCAACATAATTGCAAATTCCAGTTGTCGTTCAGTGAATGAGTACAACCAGGATATTTTGGAGTAGCATCTGACCCACTGTGATCCATTGTTATTTTAAAAGTTCTCTAATATTGTGCAGGAGCTAGTGTCAGACTAGTGTCTTGGAGACCCAACTATGAATCCCTACTCTGCCAGGGAAACTCAGTGGGTGACCGTCAACAAGTCACTCTCTCTCAGCCAAACCTACCCCACAGGGGTATTGTTGTGTAGGTATGGCAGAGGAGGGGACAACAGTGTTGTAAACCACTTCTAAGCCGAGTATAACAATAGATAAATAAATTGCTGGCTTCCTATGGCACCACTGTTTGACATGCCTGAGATTACAGTTGAAGGGTCCATTTGGGGTACAAGTCTGACTCCTGACACCTGAAATTCCCAGGGTTATGCAATACTAAGTCTTTTAATAAGGGACTAGAGAGAATACAGTTATAAATCTGCCAATGATAAAATACTGGAAAGCGGTGTAAACACTTTGGAGAACAGAAAACAATCCTACGTCCATTCAACAGTGAGAAATCTAGGAAAGAATTCAAACACACAAATACAAAGTGGGAGATAATTGGCCAGGGAAAAACACCGCTGAGAAGGAACTGTGATTTATAGTGGAATGCAAACGGAACACAAGCCAACAACGTGATGCTGTAGCAAAAAGGAAAATGTTATTTTGCATATCTTTGAAGAAGCATCATGACAAACACATGGGGAGTAACAGTTGTAATTATTCAGAGGATTTGATATGAACATAAGAAGTGCCCTGCTGCATCAGAACAGTGGGGATCAGTATAGATTCACACAGCAGCCAACCAGTTGCCCTACAACCTCCTAATGGCTACCCAAAGTATGGGGGACTGCATATTTAACCAGGGTATTATAAACACTAATTTGGCTTCATGAAACCACATGAAGAAAAATATTTGAAGTATTGCACATTTTTTATTAAGTTCTGGGATAATAAACATCAGAACAGCATTTGCCCACCTTTGAGTCACTAAAATGGTTAAGTTTACAATACATCTTGTCATAAAATATATATATAAAAAAATACATCTTGTCAAAATTTAATGGGAAATATCTCTTGACATTGTGCATCCTGTGGATTGTGTTAATTTATGTATTTCATCTATTTATGGCCTGCATACATTATTGATTATCTACAATCTATTTAATTGTTTATATCCTGGATATCTCAATGTATATACCATAGAATTTGCAATTATTTAACTATGGTGTCTTTATATTTTTTTTAAAAAATCCTATATACCATAAAATCTTTTGTAATAAAAATTATTTGAGAAAGAAATACCAAGGGATTTCTACTAACCTCAAGATGGACTGCTGCTTTATTTCCATGGTTTTCCATTCCTGCACATTAACAAAGTCAGAAACAAATACTGAGAAAACAGTTGTGAGAGTCTGACCCACAAATCAAAGCAGTCAATAAGACTTACAAAGAAAACATTTTCTATATATTATTTCCAGTAAGCACTACAAAATAATCAACAAATTCCATCAAATCGTAAGAAAATCCTTATGTAAGAAAGCATCAACAGCATCTCCGGATTTTATAACAACATATCAAAAAATGGATCTTCATCAGGAAATATTTTACAAAGATTTCATGCTCATAAAGTGCTATACACAGAATCAGGAAAGATAATGCATTTAGGTAGGATGCTGATATCAAAAGCATTCAGACTGCAGACATGCTACTTGGTTTCTGATGGATCCAAGGCATTAACAAAGCCACCACACAAAGAATGGATGCAAGCAGGGCCAGCCCCAGGGTTTTTTGTGTACTAGGTGAGGCTACCTTGTGGCACCCCCCCCCCCCAGGTGAGGCTGCCTTGTGGCACCCCACCACCACCCCAGAGCTGCCCTCTCCACCACCGGAGACCTGCCTGCCCACAAGAGACGCCCCCCTGGCCCCAGCTCCTGGTGCCACTAGAGAAAGCGTTTGTGTGTGTTTGTGTGTGTTTCTGTGTTTGCATTAGTGTGTGTGTGTATTCTTTGTGTGTTTGTGTGTGTTTGTGTGTGTGTGTTTGTGTGTGTATGTGTGTGTGTTTGTGTGTGTGTGTTTGTGTGTGTATGTGTGTGGGTTTTTGTGTGTGTGTTTCTGTGTTTGTATTTGTTTGTGTGTGTGTTTGTGTGTATGTGTTTGTGTGTGTGTGGTGAACGCTGGGGCATTCTCCCAGAGCCTCTTTCTAGAGCCCATTGTATTTATTTCCACAACGGGCCTTATTCCTAGTGTGTACATAATTCTTATTCTCAGAATTTCAGAGTTTTAGCAGCAAAGAAATTATCCATCTAAAATAAAGTTGTGGCCAGTGTTATCATCCACTTTTAGTTAGCACCCTTCAATTGATGATCTTGAGATATCATCTGAAGTACCTTGAATGACTTCCGTAAAATTACAGCACAACATGACTTCTCTCCTATGCATGTTCTATGTAATTGGAAGGGATCCTCCCAAACTTCTACTTAGATTTCTTCTCCCACACCCACCTTCAGCCAAGCATGCCATCACTAGGCCAGGTTCAAAACCTGATCATATGTCTTTTCTGCATCTCACACTGCTTGCACAAAAAGCAGAAGAGAAGGGGAATTGTCACCTGGATGTGACCCATGGCATGGCTTTACATAATGGAGAATGATCTGACCTGTGGAGAAGGCATGGCTTCAGGCTACAAATCACACAAGCCTTGCTATTCTCCCTCTGCCTGGATAAGAAATACGCTCCTCCATACTTTCAATAAAGAATAGGGAGGATTTATTTAGGATATTTTTTTCACCATTCTCTCAAACGCATCTTGTTTTCTTGCTTTCAACCTTTAGAGGGAACTGTCACTCATTCTTCTTTGGCCATACATGCTCTGACAGAGATTTGCCTTGTTGTTTACTGAGCATTACGCATGTTTATTTGGAATTTAGTCCCAATGACTTCAACAAGGTTCATGCGTAAGTAAGAATTCATAGGAGTGCAGTTCTAAACAGCTACCCAAAACATGACCTGTAGAGTTGTTCTTATCTTAATTAATCTTTATAACACAATGGTGTTATATCTTTATTTCTTTGGTACAGAAAATATTTGGAAAATTTCTAAAGCTATTTTCTCTTTCTATTTTTCTTTTACATTTCACATATTTTTCATGTTATATTATTGTCTTTAATTTTAGAACAAAATATATTCTTGTAGGCATAAAAATAATCCCACAGAGTCTGAGATACGGAAGATGTGCTCAAAGAGGTGGGCTTACTAAAGTAACACAGAGGAAGTAAAAATAGCACAGAATTGGCCCCTTCCTGCCCTCTGACATTAATAAGACATCTGCCAGCTACTGGATATCAGAAAAAGCTCCATAATAAATTTAACCATTCCAAGGTTTAAAAAATGACTGCACTACTTTGGTATTGGGGTCAAAGTGACCCCCAAATTACAGCAAAAGTAATGGAAACCTGAAGTTCCTTCAATCATGGCATTAGCTACTATGAAAAAAGCAGGCTTCAAAATTAATTTCCTTCAGCAATGCCAGAAAAAGAAAAGTAATAGTTGGAATTGGGGTCAAAAATACCCCACATTGAAAATATCAAAACCCCACAGAAACATAAATGGGGTCAAATTGATCCCACCATTAAAAAAAAAAGCTTAAAACACAGTTGGGAATCTGCAAAACTTTATTTTTTAGAAAGCTTTATTTTTTAAAAAATGTTAACTGTTATAGTATTGAAACTTAACATAATAATAGTGTAAGTGGAACAACAGATAACAAAAAAGTGAATTAACAGGTGACACAGGTAGAATATTTTTAAATAGGTAAAATATAGTACAGTTAGAACTTTTACAAATGAGCACTTTTATCTCGTGAAAAGTACCTACTTGCATGCATTGCACAGCAAAACTGCATATTGTAAGCAGACAAAATGTGTACACTGAGTACATTTTCTTTTGGTCTTGCAGGGAAACAATCAGCTCAGCGGACAGGTGACTGGGGTCATTTAAGTACAGATCCCTGACAGGGATCAATGGGCTACTAATGAAAGCAGCACAATTCCCAGATGTTGCAGTCTGGACATGCACTTTAAATCCACCAGGCATTAATGCCTGGTGCGACTCAAAAGAGCTGTATGAATGCACCCTAGATGACACAGAGAAGTCTTCAGCTCCTTGTGGAAGATGGCAACAGAGGGGTGAATTTCTCTGGGGAGGGTGTTCCCGAGTCTTATAGACATGAGCAAAGGGATTACCTCAGCAATAATCAGCACCAGGTGCTGTTCTGGCCCCACCCCTTCCTGGAACATTCTGTGGGTTTGCTTTTGCATTCTCTTTACTGGAGATCTTCTCCCTGAGAAACTTCCTGAGCATTCAGGAATGTACTGTGTCTTATGGGAAGGTGCCTTGCCCTGAAACTTTGGCTTCTTGGCACTAAGTGAGTAAGTTTTTTGGGCCTGACTGTCAGTAATATTAGCACTCTGGTAGTAAAAGGATGAAATCGCTGGGACCAGAAAGCAGGGACTCGTCTTTTGAGTTCAGAGCATCATTAACTTTGTTAGGAGTCTTCATTTTCCAAGGAGAGGCTGACATTAGGATCCTTAAAACAGGAAAGCAGAGGTTATGGCTGGTACCATTTTTTATGCCTTAGGAAAGTCCATGCTTGTATACAGTTACCTGCCTTTGGAAATATTCATGCTACAGTTCTGTTATTTATTATTTATTATCAGAAACCCTTATGGTTTGTTTGTTTATCTGCATATGGCTTTCTTCTCCAGTGGGACCCCAAAGCAGCTAATAATACACGGGAAAAACACACAAGTGAACAGGAAAAGGGAGGAATGCCAAGCAGGTGTTACCTCTCTCTTCTAGCCAAAATTTCACTTAGATCTATTCTATGGCCATCACACTAAGGGCGTGATCATACGCACCCATTTGCGACACAAGAAGGACGATTCCCCGCCGGCTCAAAGTGGCACGATCACACAAGTACATCTGGGAAGCATCCTGCAGCCGGTGTCAAAGTGTCACAAACCACTTTGAGCCGGTGGGGAATCGATTTATTTAGCTACCAGTGAAAAGGCAGTCTCAAATGGTTTGCGACGGCCCAGAACTGACCTTTCCTGGTGTGATTGCACCAGCGCAAACAAGTGGCATTGGGGAGCGGGCTTTTTGGTTTTTTTCCCCCTCCCATCCCGGTATGCACATCATCAGATGATCCCGAGGGTGGAGAGGCAAGTCATCAATCCCTTGTAGAAGCAGATAAGTGCACTGAACACGGCCAGAAAAAAAAAACCAACTCACCCGCAGCTGCATGTGATCACGCAGTGGTGGTTCGCCCTCACAGGTCCATGGACCTGTGTGATCCCGCAAAAGCAGCGCAAATTGCGCTGGCACAAATTTGTGTCACTTCCCACCCGGCTTATCTCACTCGTGTGGACGGGGCCTAAGAGCCACAGGACAAGAATCCTTTGGCTCATCTCTGGGCATGCCTGATCCTTAAGTACCCATGAGCAAAGAGGACAACAAACTTAGTGAGACATTATTTAGCTGCTGCTAGCCATCTAGCTAGGGGCTGCAGTGGCTCAGAGATTAAGGCACTGAGCTGTACATTGGAAGGTCAGTAGCTCGGCAGTTCGAGACCCTAGTGCTGCATGATGGAGTGAGCTCCTGTCTCTGGCCCCAGCTCCTGCCATCCTAGCAGTTCGAAAGCAAGAAACTGCAAGTAGATAAATAGGTACCACTTCAGTGGGAAGGTAACAGCGTTCCATGTGTCTTGGTGTTTAGTCATGCCAGCCACATGGCCATGGAAACGTCTTTGGACAGCGCTGGCTCTTCAGCTTGGAAACAGAGATGAGCACTGCCCCATAGAGTTGGATTTGACTGGCTTTCAAGCAAGGAAAACCTTTACCTTTTGCCATCTAGCTAGCAAGGTCTCACCCAGTTCTCTTCCTGGTCACAGTTAAGAAGTTAAGTATTTCTTGAATTTTGTCACTAGACAAAAGCATGGCTAGCATGGAACACAGGAATTTACAGGTCTGGCAGGTTTCAGCTTTAAAAATCTGACAGGTACTCTAGCCATTTACCTGAAATTATACTTTCATGCCTAAGCTAGCTGTCAGATAACCCCAAGAGTTTTGGTAGCTGTAGTTGCAGTTGGGCCTTCTTGAAAGAGTGCAATCAGCTGCAGGAGCCAGAATGGAAAGGCATAAACAGCAGAGGAGGTGACAAAGGGCTATCCTTTAATTATCAGCTGGTTTAAGTATTGCCCTATTGTGCACGTTTTAGAAACAGCAAGGCAGAATGCTGGCTCCTTGACTGCAGGGCTTCTAATTATCTGTTTTTGCACCCTGATTAGACCCCATTTTGCCACCAAGAAACTATTTTCCAGAGGTTTGGGGAATGGCAGTATGTCCCAGTACTTGGTTATGCCCTCCTGATGCCCACCTTGAGTTGTGTTGCAGCTTGGCTTTTTATAAATGTGTTTGCATATCACAAATGCAGAGAGAACAGAATTCTGTGACTTGTTTACATTTGGCGTCAGTCTGCAATCCTATACAGTGCTGAAATTTAAAAAGAAGAGTTTAGAATGGCTTCCCATTAACCTTTGACTTGACTTCCTTTCCACATGCCAATTTTGCACTGGATTTGCTCCAACTGAGCCACTGTTCACTTTCATCTGAGGCCTTTTTCTCCTTGGAATAGAGCATCCAACATACTGCTCATGCTCAAGTTGCAATTGTACATGTGCATAGGGAACCAATGGTATCCTGTGGGCAGGCACTACAACTGGGTATTTCACATTTTTCTCCTTCCTACCCACTAACATGCCAGCCTATTATCTGCTCTCCATCTTTAACCATATTTATTATGTATGTTCTTCATTTGTACCCTGCCTTTCTCCAAATAGAGACCCAAAACAGCTTACATCATTCTCCTCCCTTTCATTTTATCCTCACAACAACCCTGTGAAGTAGGTTAGGCTGAGAATGTGTGACCGGCCTGAGGTCATCCAGTGAACTACCATGGCAGAGTGGGAATGTCAACATGGATCTCTTAGATCCTGGTCTGAAAGTCTAACCCCCCACCACCACACTGGCTTTCATGCAGTGGCTGCTGTTGAACAGCCAAGCCTAGACGAGTCATGCAAGTCACAAGATTGCAATTCTCCTGGCAGTTGCTGCAGGGCCTGGTCCCAATGAATCCTTTCTCAAAGGCCAAAACAAGCCCTGGAAAGAGAGCCAATTTGGTGTAGTGGTTAAGTGCCGGACTCTGATCTGGGAGAACCGGGTTTGATTCCCCACTCCTCCACTTGCACCTGGCTGAATGACCTTGGGCAAGCCATAGCTCTGGACCAGCTGTTCTCTCAAGGACAGCTTGGGAAAGAGCTCTCTCAGCTCCACCTACCTCACAGGGTGTCTGTTGTGGGGAGGGGAAGGGAAAGGAGTTTGTAAGCCGCTCTGAGACCCTGAAGTGAGTGAAGGGCGGGATATAAATCTAATCTCTTCTTCTTCTTCTTTCCCCCGCCTTTTACTGACAGAACCAAGGCTTGAAGGCTGGCTATACTATGCAGTTGCCTAGGGCATTTGTTTCTTAAAACTATAGGTGCTGCTTCTATGTCAAAGATCAGTATTCCTACTCTTTCTCCATTAATTTCTCTACAAGTAATCAGAAAACAAAGTTATAAACTTGGTTCAAGGGATACCAAACTTGGTATAAATAACTTCTTGAACAATGATATAAAACAAATATTTTTAAATAATAGAAATAAATGCACCAGAAAAACCATATTTTAGATAATGTCGTGTTATCACTTGCTTCTACCTACTCACCGGAAGACTCAGAATAATATCTTACTATTCCCCCCTCCCCTCCAAAAAAACCCTTCAGGAATCGAGAGTCAACTGAGCTTGTGTGATGTGTGTATGATTTCAGCTTTACTACAAGGAGTTAAAATGGAAAAGAGCAAAACACATTATCATATCCTAGCCTATGAGAGCTCACACTGCATCGGTAAGCTAGAATGCTTTAAGTTAATGATGTTTTTAGCTAACCAAATCCAATTTAAGCAGACCACTGTAGTTCTACCCTGTTAGCCCCACTCCATATAGTTTTCATTTCTTTCAAAATTGCAAGGAACTGAGGAAGAGTCTTTTTCTTTTTTTGCTTCTTTAGAGAGTCCAACAGAAAAATGAACTCTTTTCTCAGTCACTGTATTATCTTTCACACCTCAGGCCAGAGTTCCCTTGCTCATGTAATGTTTTCAACTGCTCTGAAAAATATTCAAAAACCCCAAACTGATGAGTAAAATGACAAGCAGTAATTGAGAAATACAACACATCAGAGACATAATTTGCAGTCAAGGAAAATGACAGAGAAAAGGCTTTTGTTTTGTTTATGATGATGAAAAGTAAATGGCAACGAGAAGGCTGTAATGGTTTAATCTAATAAGTGTGTATTAGAAGAACTTTTACATTGGCTGTTGTAGCTCAGTTGTACAAACAGCAAAATGAATATTTTGCTAAGAGGCCTTACAGTTTTGTCACACTGCTTAGAAACATTGACTAAACTCTGTCTCTCTACTGTTTTTTTTAATCCTACTTTTCCTCCAAGGAGCTCAAGGTAGCATACAAGATTCCCCCTCCCCCTCTATTTTGTCTCCACCGCAATCCAGAGAGGTAGGATAGGTTGAGAGAAGGGGACTGGCCCAAGGTCAACCAATGAGCTTCCCAGTGAAGTGAGGATTTGAATTAAAGTCTCCCAGGTCCTAACTCAATACTCTAATCACCACACCATCACCTGGCTCTCCAGCACAGGGCTCAGTGTGATTACACTGCTTTCATTTCAATGGGATTCAGGGGCATGTAACTATGTATATTTAATTCACAGAGCTATATCTCAAAGTTCAGAGAAATAATCAGAAGAAAATGGAAAAAATAAAATAAAATAATAGAGGGTAGCAACCGCAGTAGAGACAAAGACAGATTAGATAATGCATCAACAAATCAGAGAGTATGCCAGCGTAGCTCAATAGTAGAGCCAAAGCTGTGAGAAGAGGCAAGACTGTGTTTTCTAAAAAATATAGGTCTGGTCCAAATGAATGGACGACACAAAGTCTGGTAGGCCATGGGAAATTTTGCAACAAAGCAAATCAAGAAAAATTGGCAAAAAAAATAGCTAATATGAAAAAAAAATCTGAAAGTCTGTGAAAAACCAGAAACTGGGTGCCCAAGATCAGCAGAGTGGTGGTAGAAGTCTTAAGTATTTAAGGAAGTGTCTGAAAGGAAGTTTACCTCTTGGGAGCCAGTTTGGTGTAGTGGGAGCCAGTTTGGTGTAGTGGTTAAGTGTGCGGACTCTAATCTGGGAGAACCGGGTTTGATTCCCCACTCCTCCACTTGCACCTGGCTGGATGGCCTTGGGCAAGCCATAGCACTGTACCAGCTGTTCTCTCAAGGACAGCTTGGGAAAAAGCTCTCTCAGCCCCACCTACCTCACAGGGTGTCTGTTGTGGGGAGGGGAAGGGAAAGGAGTTTGTAAGCTGATCTGAGACTCCAAGTGAGTGAAGGGCGGGGTATAAATCTAATCTCTTCTTCTTCTTCTAAACCCAGAAAAAGGAAAAGATGCTCCAGAGATATTTACTGTCTTTTTTTGAAGGCCCTTTGACAGTCTGCTCCAGTTCTTTTCAAAACTTCCTAGTCCTAGAAGTATTTTGTTGCCAAGATATTCCCATCAACCAAAGGTACTACTAAATTCTCTACACATTACAGGCCTCTCCCTTGCACATATTAATGTTTGCCTGGATCATAAATCAGTTAAAAACATGATGGGAAGTTTTCAACCTAAAAATTAAAAATCACCTTGAAACAAAAAACCTGAGCCAGCACATTTTTTTAAAAAAAAAATCTGGTACTTTCAGTGTGACTCCTCCTCTTTAGCTCTTAATCAATAGATGGCAGCTCATGTGATATGAGATTGCAAAACAGGCTGGATTTCATTCACACAGAGAAAGTGCTTCGGCAAGCTTTATAATGAAGGCAGAGCTTATGGTTTTAAATATGTATAACAAATAAAAGGAGGATTAATAACATCTGTGAATGTATTTGTGTTTATGTCAAGGGGCTGTTGAAGCATAAGCAAATTCCCAGTGTAAGGAAGATTAATCTATCACACTGACACTAATATTGCTAGAAACTTCAATCAGGCTGCTGTGCCTATTACTATTTACTGGATTGTTCCATTTTAAGAAACCAAGCTAGCATATTCAAACTGGAATGCAGGTATCTAGACTCACAAAGTCCAAAAGCCTGCATGTATGTAACCTTGGTTACAGGCTACATGTGTCCATATTTAAAATCACCACTGTTTGTAAGTTACAGACTATGCTGTATAACCGAAGCTCTATTAACGCCCCCCCATGCCCCCCCCAAAACCATTTTCTTGAGTAAGTAGATATACTTATGGAAAGTCCTACATAGGTAAATGTACTTTAATATTTATTCTAGAAAATATACTAAAACCCTATTTGTTCACTTCAAAGAATACCATGCCCTAATGGCATACCTGGTCTCATATTCAGCATTGTTGCTATCTGCTGAGAATATTTAAGTAATGATGGGAAATGCAGGTTTGCAAACTGCTTTCCAGATAGTTCAAAAAGTTCAATGATTATCTTAATTAAAACCAAAATGGTTGAAATGTTTAGAAAGATAAATTCAGCTTTCCTGAGAACTGTACACTTTTCCATGTGGCCTGTTCCTCACAGACTGTTATAATGAACCATCTGTAGCACATACGTACATTTTGATTCAAATGCATCCACACAGTGGGTAGGATCCATTACAAGGACCTCACAAGATCTTTACAAGGATTCAAGCAGCTGGTTTTAATCCCAAAAAAGTTTATTCCCAAGGTTGCAGGAACCACATAGGTGAGGAGAATGCAACAGAGAGGGTGAATCACTCCCCTCTCACTAGAGATGGGCACAAACTGAACCACAAACCGATACAAACCAGGAGATTGATTTGTGTACTGAACTGGTTTGTATCAGTTTGTGACCCCTGCTTTCTGCTCCCCGCCAAAAGCACTGAGCCATTTAACCCTGCTTTCTGCTCCTTTTTACAGGGAGCAGAAAGCAGGGGTTTAAATGGCTACATCTCACTCTTCCATCAGTGAAGTTCTGGTCATGGAAGAGAAGCAGGAGAGAGCAATTTTGTTCCCTCCCCAAAGCAACCTCCCAACCCACATGACTATTGCTCCATGGGGCTGCTGTGGGGAGGGAAGAGCCAGGAAGATCTGTAGCTGTCAGCATTTTTGATTATATCCAGAAAGTAGTATTTATAAGTTCCTAACTAGAGTATCAGTTAAAGAAGTACAGCCAGTATACACAGGATGCCATCTTTCAAATAGTGCTGTCTAAAAAGTGCCATGTATTGACAAATCCATTCAGATGCTGCAACTAAATAGATGTATCTGGACTGGGGGAAGGAAACATCTGTCTTGTAGGAAACACTAACTTGGTTCTCTCTCACCTGCTCAAAAGTCCTCATGAATGATTTTGTACCTTTCAAAAAGAGATGTCAAAATTGCAGTGGGGGGGGGGGGAGACATTACTTCAATAGAACAAGCAAATGCTGGTGAAATGCTAATTCATGCCAGTAATAAGTATAACAGTCACTCAGAACATTGGGTTGAGCTGCTGGATTTTCAGAAGTTTTTCTTAAACTATGGTTTAGAGTGAATCCATTATTCCCAATGCTAAATGCATATGTCAAAGGTTAGGTTAGACAATTAATCCTGACTCTGCGTAAGTATTGTTGTGAAAGTGCTGGAAATGGACCCAACCTTATGTATAAATAACTGCACTTTTTTTCAACAAACGGCATTGGGTGTGGGACCCCACCTAGTGCTTTTGTTTTTAAAGAGCAGGGAGTCATACCAAGGTTGTGACCATTTCCACCAATTTCTCCTTTGGGAGAGCCTTGAGAAAGGTGCCAGCTCTTAGTCCCATTGAATACCATCACACACAAAAGATCTCTCCCTACACCCAAGGCTTCTAAGCCACCCTTTTAAGAACAACTTCTTCAGGAGATTTTGAAACCATTTCTTCTAATGACCTATTTCTTTCCAAATGGACTCCTTTGGCAGATATTATGAGGTCACAGGAGTAATCGTACAGGCAATCAGTGGTCTTCTCAGTACGATACTGTCAGCATCCTGATTCTCTCACATCTGGTTATACCAGCAAAATCCAGACTATTTCTGCCACCTGTTCTTGCTGACAGAAGGAACACTTCCAGACTTAGGTAATGTTCACTATACTGCCTTTCATTTGGAGGGGTATGACTCTGGGAACATTCCAAGGTTCCACTGTATAAAGGACCCCCACACAGTGATTAATTTTGCATAACAAGTGTAAAACTGTTACCTTGGGCTCAAGTTCAGTGACTGAGTCTTTCACTGGAATATGTGGCCCAGATCTGTCCTTTCCAACATAGCCTACAGGTTGCCACTGTGTGCTATATATGTCAAAAAAGGGGATTAAGTCTGCCTGTACTAGGCTGGATCTTTACGGGTCAATGGCCAATAAATTGTAGATGTGACAATAACACCCTGAAAGCACTGGTAAAGCTCATAGTTCAAGATTAGAATCAACGAGGCTATTTGACAACAAAATATACAGGACCTTGGACAGCTCCTAACCCTCTGACACATTCTGTAAGGCCAGATTCCAACACAAGTATTTATATAACCTGTGCCAACCTAATAATTACCAGGGCTTTACCTGAATAGCTCAGGTTAGCCTGTTCTCATCAGAAGCTAAGCAGGGTCAGCCCTGGCTAGTATTTGGATAGGACACCACCAAGGAATACCAGGGTTACAACGCAAGGCAGGCAATGGAAAACCACCTCTGAACGTCTCATGTCTTGAAAACCCTGTGGGGCCACCATAAGTCAACTGTGACTTGAGCAAAAAATAAATAAATAAATAAAGTAAAATTGCAAGGGCTTTATAGAGAGAGCACTCGGGCCTGTTTCTATACATTGTGATATCATGCAATGACCACAAGTTGCACCTGCTGTTGGCAGCTTTCTAAGGGACAAGCAGCTTGGGAAACTGATGGGTACATTCTTCACCATCAGGACAGGTCTAAGCTGCCAATTCCAGGTTCAGGCCCTCCTCCTAAAGACATCTATGGCAATTTCCCCTTCCCTCAGTCCTATATCTGAAACAACATGGCTGCCACCAGGCCCGTAGCTACAGTGGGGCATTTCAGGGTCCGCCCCCTGACTTTCCACCAGCCCCCCTGACTTACCACCCTGGATCAGCCCCTGACTTATTTTTTTTTGTTCACCGTTGCTGCCATGGGTGGCGGCAAGCCTCACACCACCGTTTCTCCTCTGATAACTCTCTGTATCTTAATGGAGTCCTCGCTGCTGCTGCCACTGCTACTAGGGGTGGCAGCAAGCCTCATGCCACACACACACCCCCGGCAGCTCTCTGTCTCTTTATGGAGTCCTTGGCCTTGTGCCACCCTCCCCCCCAGCATCTCTCTATCTTTAAGGAGTCCTTGGCCAGCAAAGCAAGCCCCGCTTCCAATCCCACACTGTTCATCTTGCTTGTCTCTCTTTTGCTTGCCTCTTGCCGGCCAGCAAAGCGAGCAAGTTAATTGCCTTAAATTAAATTAGCCAGTGCCCCCCCCGAAGTTTAAATGTCCCCCAACTTAATCATTCCTGACTATGGGCCTGGCTGCCGCTGCTGCTCTGACATCTGCTTTCTATGAAAGATGTACTGCAGGTATATGGTTGTATCAGTTTTATAAAGTGCTAAGCTATGGTTTATTTTTCTGTATTAAAAGCAAAAACAAAGTAGCTTCTTTCTCCAAAGCATATGAGAATCCCTGGCTCAACCTGTATGAATATTCCCCATCAGTTTGGTGTAGTGGTTAAGTGCGTGGACTCCAGTCTGGGACAACCAAGTTTGATTCCCCACTCCTCCACTTGTAGCTGTGACCTTGGGTCATTCATGAGTTGTTTCAGAGCTGTTCTCTCAAGGGCAGTTCTCAAGAGAGCTCCCTCAGCCCCACCTGCCTCATGGGGTGTCTGTTGTGGGGAGGGGAAGGGAAAGGAGATTGTAAGCCACTCTGAGACTCCTTTGGGTAGTGAAGGGTGGGGTATAAATCCAATCTCCTCCTCCTCTTCTTCTTTGCTTGTGAGTTTAGATTTGTTTTTCAAGTTTTTATGACTATGAGTCATAGTATGTAGGAACCAATCATCAAGAGCATGTGGAGACCAGTTTGGGAGAAGATGTCTGCTTACCCTGGAGAAGGAGGTAGCTCTTCTGTCTCTCCTCCCTGTCCCATGCTTTGATTATACTTCTGGCATATCAATTAAATGAAACAGCATGTGACTGAATACTGGGTGTTTGTTGAGATGCTCTCAACACATAAGCGACTAATGGCTGTCTTCAGTGCAATGTATTGCATCTCTAAGATGTGCTTGTCTTTCCGGTTGCCCTGCATGCTGTCAGCAAACATAATAGTGCTGTGTCAGGAGACAGCAGCATTCCACACCAGCAAACACTACTAATTCTTTGAGCAGCAGATGCTGCTTCAAGAATTTGTAAGATCAGGGAGCCACAATAGTTGGAGATGACATCCCATGTCTTGCCTCTCTGTACCACAGCACAGCAATATTGCCAAGATAACTGGAATGTTCAGGGTGGGTTTTTTTTTAATGCGCATGCTGAGAAGAGATATGAGGGACTAAAGCAAAACAAACCCATCATCAAGGTCGTTTAGGTCATTAAAAGGAACATTTAGCACATACTGGCATACTACATAATCACCTACCATACTCTCACCCTTGAGACCATGATGGGAGCTGGAAAAACCCTCTTTTCTCTTTAATACAAATTGCCATCAGGGACCAGTAATAATCTCAAGCCTTGCATCATTTCACAGCTGAGTTGTTTGAAGACAGGCGGGCTGGTCATTACCGCGAGCAGCTGTAGTGCGGGACTTTATTTCTCATTCCTTTGTAGTTTTAATTCCCCCACTATTTTCTCCGCTATAGTCCTCCTTCTTCTTCCCCACACACTGTTAAGTAAACTTAATCCCCAATAGAAAACACAAGGGCTCCTTTTCAATGTCTCTCCTTTATTTTAATTGCTTTTGAAATGCCTCTTTAAGTTACTTTGGATATACTGCTGCTAAACAGAAGTGAGGATGACACCACAGGAAAAAAAAATTGACTTTGGTATCCTCATGTAACCTCTCTTTTCTGTTGCTCACAAGCATTACTTCAGCAGTTTTGTGTGTAGCTTGGTCTTATCAGCTAACAGAAGGAACAAAGGCACTCACATGTATCTGCGTGGCACAAAAAGCCGGGGGTAATGAAAGCCCATTTCCATGCCCTTATTTATTTCAGAGGCCATGGAGACACCATTATCATCCATGCTGAAAGACTCAATGAACTGCTACAGACAATTTCCAAATGTACTATATTTTTGAACACACAATTCAAAAAGAAAACCTCTTCTTAAAAAAAAAAAGACAGCTCAGAATATACATTTTAGCTGTAATATCGTTTTCCAGTTCTGTAGCATTTGGTGCTTAAAACTCTCTGCTCTGCACAAGAATTGCATATAATAGCTATCAAAAGAACTGGAGTGCACTTCTGTCTATTGTTACACACAGGTGCTTGTATCTTTATAAGTTTACAGAAGCACAAAGTGGTAGGGAGGCAGGAAATGAAATGTATTGTGGAGATCAAGAAATGCTGGTGCTCTCCAAGGTATCAAGAACTCTCCAGGATGATAGTTAATCACTATGCTACATTAGGCCTGCACATATATTTTTCCTTCTCAAACAATTAGTTCCCAATAGCTTCTGAGTTTGTTCTGGATGGAACATATATTTAACTTTTTGGCTCCTGCCCTGTCTATATATACACAAACCCATGGTCCAATTGAAATCAATATAAAAAATTCTTTTTGAATGAACAGATCAGAACAGCACCTGTATACCACTTAAAAATATGCAGTAAGTAATCAGACCGTTCCTTTGGCCTGTCTCTTCCTTGCTGAATCAGCCTTTCCAATGATAGGAATGAAAACATGGCTACTACACAAAGAACATATAGGCAAAAGACAAGGCTGAGGAGATACTCTTCCAGGAAATACTATTCTTTTTGTATTTTTTTTAAAAAAAACTTTCCCCAAAAAGCCCTACTTCATCGAATGCAGACTGGACTCAGAATTTTTTTTAAAAAAAACCAAAACCCTTGGGCTAATTAGCAGGTTCCATGGAGTCTGTAGATAAAGATTCTTCTTGCTTTATATACCAAGTAAACCCCACACATACTGGTACCTTAGTGAAATCTTCCTGTTCAGCTGTTTACATGCAGCCACATATAAATGATTTACCCTTATCAGCATGCACTCTTCTTACTTCAAAATGAACCTACCATTGCAGAGCATTGCTCAGTGAAAGCTATCTCTTCTGCTCCATCACACAATGAGCCACCGAATGCATCAATCACATGTTAACAATAGGCCCTTCCAGCACTTCAAAGAAAAACACCCTTAGATTCTACAGTTTCCATGACTGGTGAGACTTAGGAAAGTGTAAGAAAAGCCTCCGAGTTTGCGGGCTTTAAAAACACAGTCACAAGTGGTGAATGTTGGGTAGTCTGCATGCAGCACTCTCATCCATTTACCAGCTATGATTCTTTGTGCCCTTTCAGGTTGTGCAATAGGACAACTCCCCATGCCAGGTGGTAAATGTTTGCTAGCTCAGATCACCAGGTCCTAAGTCTAAATTCCACGTGGGAAAATGAATTTTCCCGCTGACAGCACAAAGCAGAACAAGTATTTTAAATTTTAATGAAAAGAGCTTTTTTAAAAATAAAAACTGTTCAGCTTATTCAGACTGCTAGTTGACAGTCTAAGGGAAAGTTTGGAGAATGTTTCACTGTGTTCTCTTCAAACATTTTCATTCCAATTTCTTCCACTGTAACCTATGTATGGAAGCAGCCTTCTGAAATGGATCTCCTTGTTGGCTTATCAACGGTCTACACATGCTCTTTTTAAATATGATCCCCACCTACAAGGCAAAGTTTGAATGGGTAGGTTTTTCCCATCCATCTAGCACTGCCTATATCTGGATGAAGGTCTCTGCATTTAAATGGCTCCAAAATTCAGCCGTGACCTTCAAACCACTGCTGAGTCAAACAAAATCACCTGACCATTTCAGCTAAGGTGACTGCACACATTTGCCTTATCAGCAATTTCCCCTACCATATGTGAGTCTCGCTAGCAAAGAAAGACTAATAGATGATAGATTCTGACCAAGCCTTCTAATCATCTTGATTTCTTCGCATAGACCGTGAACATGACAGCTTAGTAGCAGACACTTATTTATGGGAAGAAAACTCGTTCAACTGATCAAGAGAGAAAATGACAGGAACCATAACCAGGCAGGAATTAAATTTATATTCTGTAATAGAGAGAAGACCAATTCTTGCCTTTATTAATTTAGCCAGTCCTCAAGTTTCCCAGTGAATGCCAATTTTGGGGGGAGACAATTTTACCTGATCAGTAAAGGGAGAAATCCATGAAGCTGCAGATGAACAGTATGATGCCATATTATAGAAAAGAGGGGATAATAGCAAGGGGAAACCAGATGAACCATTGCATCAAAAACTTAAGCCTTGCTTTGAGCAAATGCAAGCTGCAACACCTAGGGGCAAGAAGATATCTATAGCCAGATTCCCAGTAGTAAGAGATCTCTGCTATTTTCCCTCCCCTTTTAGTGGCAAAGGAACTTCTGGGCTTTTAAAACATGAGTTGGGACATAATAGCATGTGCAAACAGGCAAGATATGCACTGCAGTACAGAACTGCTTCAGATGTTTCCTCATGATCTTTGCAGGCTGACAGGTAAATGGCACGTGTTCAGTGATTTGGAAAGCGGAGTGCATAGCTTAGTATCAATTAGGATCAATGAAAATGCTGGGATGATTCAACAGTTGGAGAGAGACTCAAATTACAAGGGTTGACTTATATAGGAATTGTTCTCTGTGTGTGTGTGAGAGAGAGAGAGAGAGCTCTTCTTTGGAATGGAGTGTGTTATCCATTACCATTATTATTTAACTGCTGGAAATGGGTTACATTGCTATGTGCAATGTTCATCCCCTTTGAATAATGCCAAATTTATCCATCCAAAGAAGAGGATGTTAAAACTGGAGGAAGAGGATGTTGGGTTACCTAACAGTGTGACTTTGCCTATGGGGAAAATATTCCCCCTCATAACACTGGTAGAGTTCAGACTGGCAGTTTGGCCTGATATAGGCACCTTTCTCAAGTGGATTAAGTGGGCCAGTTCACACAGCCGCAGATGTCTGGCATTCCCCTGCCATACTCACCCCGTCCTTTAACAATTCACTCCCACTTTTTAAAAGTACCAGGTGAAAGCCGGGGCAAGCCATGGAGGGTGCGTTGATCCCGCTTCCCAGAAGTATGGATGTAAAAAAGCTGCAATCAGGCGGTGCTGGTAATGTGAACCCACTGATCTGGCAGGAATGTGCATAACCGCCCATGTGCATTCAACCGACCAATGCTGCTGCGCCTATGCACCCATGAGCCTGTGCAGGTCGGTGGAGCATACCAAAACTGTGCACAACCACGGTGGTTCCAGGGGCGGCCCCACAGTGCAACTGCTCCATTCCACCTCCTCCCTGGCATGCTGCCGCATCAGTTGGTGCAGTACGACCGGGAATCCCCGCCACAACTTGGTCTGGGTCTTTTTGCCCTGCCTCCCTTGCACTTTATACTGCCACTCTGTCCTCAGCCACTAACCTATCTGACTTGTATTGATTCTATACTTAGCGCAAACCTAAGATTAATCTCTTTGCTAGCATATGGGTGACCATCTTTTATTCCTTTCTACCCACTGTCTTGCAAGGGACTTGTGAGTTATAATTAGTGCTGAAGGCAGGTTTGAATATCTTTTGTATATTTTCAGATGAAGAACCACCATGCCTTTCTTCTTTATAGCAATAGGATCCCTTAAGTCTTGAGATCTTAAGTCTTGAAATCTTAAATCTGCACTGCAGAGCATCTTTTCCATTCCATCTTAAGCCTCTTACAAAGAGAGCTATAAGTTTTCAATCAGGTCCAGCAATATACTGTCCTCTGTCCCATTTTATTATTTTGTTGCAGTTTTGGGGCTCAAAATCCCACCTGAAACAGAATTCTGGTGAACTTCAAAGCTTGCTCATTTCATTCTGAAATTTCAGCTGGTCATATAGTACTGTTCTTCTTGGTACTAGAAGATGATGCAAGTGTGCAGGTGTTTGAAATACCTGTTGCATATGGAAGGCAGTAATGATGCAAAAGAGGATTTATTGATAAATCACTAAAGTGGCATAAAAATTTGCATGGCCACATTTTTTGGGGGTGTGTGTGCTTAACTATTTACCATATTACAGGTGTGAATTTAAATCCCTTATTATCTTTCTTGGTTTGTACCACCCATTTCCTACCACTGAAGGGAATCCAATTTCCTCATGTCCAGCACTGGCTTGTGTTGCAGTTAATCAGCAGCATACCAGCTTCCACTAATGGAAGAAGACCACCTCCTATAGAAGGGCAGTGTGAGGCCATGATAGAAATACAAGGGTTGCAATTTTGGTACAATACTCAGCACAGCCTGGTATAATTCACCAGCAAGCTGCTCCACAAGCTACTATCTGATAATCCTGCCTATGATCAAACACAATGTTTAAAACAGTGAGGAAAAAAATCATATCTCCAAATCCCTATGGAAATATCAATCAGAGGCCAATACTACTCCATTTACATTATAAGACTTTTTAACAAAATAAATATAGTTTATGAAAACCTGAGACCTGACTAAATTGACCAGTCCAAAAGTTATGTGGTACAGTCAGAGTAAATGTGGTTTAGCCCTGTTGAGACTATAAAAACTTGAAAGGGTAGGTGGGGAAATTATATGTTTAAACATTCTTCAGCATCAACAATTAATTTCCTATGAAAAGCTACCATATCAGAGGACAGCTTCCACCTAATCATCTCTCTGACATAGCTATTTTTAAAATGTATGGAGGTTTTAATATGTGGGGAAACCCAAGCTTGTGATCTCCACATGTATCCTGACGCATGCCTATGAATGTTTCAACAGTACCACCCTTTCCAACACTGCACACATGTGATCCTCGGAAATGTTCAGGCAGGGTGTAATTTGATACCCCTCCTGCTGTTTGTTCCCAGCATCTGATAAACAGAGGCACTTTGGCTTTAAATTAAATCATAAATTCAAACAAATAATGCAAACCAATAACTGCAATAAAACAGGCAATTTATAAGCAGATGACTCTATCTGCAATTGGGAAAACTTGCCTGAGAGTAAGCCTCATTCAATAAAATAGGACTTACTTCTTAATTTTAAATCTTTATAATTGCTATTATATATATAATGATATAGCTGAGGTGGGAAGTCCCAAAGTTTTTGAATTGTAAGCGGAATACATAGCTATATAGAAAAACGGATAGTGATGACAATATTTCAAAAGTAACTATGTAAAGTTTTGCAACTGGAAAAATAATAAAAATTTGTTTTCAAAAAAATAAAATAAAATAGGACTTACTTCTGAGCAGGACTGCATATTGATTCACTACTGATTCCCACAATCCATCCATTTTCTTAAATCATGTAAGCACTAATAATAATCATGAAGTAATTACTATGAAGCTTTATTCAGGCCTGGGACCTTCACATGTTCTGAAGCAGTTCAGTCTCAGACAACTGATATATTTCTATGAATGCTTAGATCAGACCAAAATCTGTAGCAGCAGCCACAGATGACCCTAGGAAGCTCTTGGGCACATATGACTGGATAGCCATCTCCTGCTGTTTGTTCCTTTCATCTGGAAAGTTAAAGGGACACTGCCTCTAAACTGGGCCACACATTTACACAAATGCATGGACAAATCAATTAGGTAACTTCTAAACAAATTACGTATCTATCCTCCCCCTATTTTAATCCATTTTATGTTTTCACATTTTAAATGAAATTATTTAAGAAATGTGTCTATTACATATCCATGCAGAAATATACCGAAATGTACATGGGAAATCAGTTATTGCTTATTTATCTGTGGGGTTTTGTGGTTCCATGTACATTTAGGTATATTTCTGCATTTATATATAATAGACACTTTCTTAAAAAGCTGATAAATACACAGATAACAATGCAATCGAAACAAGACCAGGCAAAGCGATGATGACATACAAAAAAGGGCTACCGTTTCAAATACATGATAAATTATAATTTGATAGTTCTTTTATAGATTATCAAGGAACACAATCAAAGATGAAATTAACTAGGCTGGCATTACATTGTTCCAAAAAAACCTCATATGGATTAGAGAATGCATAACACCCTGATCTTTATAAGCACAAATAATAAAAGGATTTCATACTATTTAACAAGTACCTGCATTTTTTACCTTTAAGTCTTTGCCTTTAAACAGATTCAGTTTTTACCTTTAATAACTTTTCCTTTAGATATTCAATTTTCTTAAATAGTATGCATAATAACAAAAAATACAAATAATTATTAAACAAAATATTTGTATAATCTACAGAACTTGAGATTTTTGTCTCATATGTTTTTCATTTATATCAGATAGACATTTAACAGTTATGGAACAGGCAAAAAATGCAACAGGAAGTCTCTCCTTAGCAGTAATGGGGAAAGTCTCAAAAAAAATTGTGTGTCATTAAAAATACAGGAATCTTGCCAGAAGATGGTAAGAAACACAAATGCATAGGACAACTTGCTTACCTTGCGACTCCATCCAGCATTGTGACATCAAAATAATTCACCTAAAAATGTCTTTAAAGCTTCACTGATATATGAACTAGAATAAAGAATGAAGCCACTAAGGAATAACAGGCCCTTCAGCTTGGATCCACAATGTCTACATTCATTCACTGAAGAGGTAGAAAGACAAACTATTTTTAATCTGGTTGGATATAGCATGAGAGTGAATGTTAATAACCTTACATAATTGAAATGGCAGGCAGGTAAGTAGAATCAGTATCAGCAGGTGGCATATACAGAACATACTTAGCATGGGGTGGTTGGTTTTCTTCATTGGAGCCTTAGGCTAGTTTTTTTTTTTCCCCAAGTGTGCTGGCTTGGGATAATTAAATTGTAAAGTGGCAAAAAGTAATGATTCTCTCCCTGTGGGAAGCAGATCCAATGTGTATCCTAAAGGGCCAATCTGGTAAACCTTTATATATATATACACACATACATATATATATTTAAAGTTATTAGTTAAAACTGGTGGCCAGTAAGTTGTAATTTTTGTCTCCATAGGCAAGTCACCTCACTAGGGGAATTCTTAAAAGAAAGCAAACACAATATAGGAGTCTCAAGAAGAAAAACAAGAGAACAAACAGCAAGGGTACAATGGCTCAGTGGCAGAACACCAGGTTTGCATGCAGCAGGTCTCAGATTCAATCCCTGGCATTTACAATCAAAAGGATTGAAGTGTATGTGATGTAAAAGACTTCTACCTGAAATCATGGAGAGTTATTGCTAGTCAGTTCGTTGGAGAGTTATTGCTACTTATTGCTAGTCAGAGTAGATAGTACTGACTTACTCAGCTTAGCCCTATTTGCCAGTTCCATTGAATTCATGCGCTTAATTTTTCTTTTTATGTGTGTTGCATAATTCCCATGCTACTTTCAATGCACGTACTGCAGAATGTGCAATTAAAACCCTACATCTATCCAGGTAATAGTCCCCTGTTTCGTTTTTAAAGTCAACATGTGTAGGCTCTTTCTTACCAATAGGTGAATATATGCAGAATCTCCTATTAAAGGGAACAAGTAATAGGTGATGTGAAAGACCACTATGGAGAACAGCTGCCAGTCTGAGTAAATAATACTGACTTTGATGGACAAGTGAGTTTGATTCAGTATAAGGCAGGTAGCCTCATGTGACCTGTCCATGGCTTCACTAAAACTTTCTTTTATTTTACAAAACTGTTGTTATAAGCTACTTTGAGCATATACTGTAAAAACACATAAAAATAAAAATATCTTAAACACATAGTGGATATAAGTCCCACTGATAAAAATGGAATCTATTTCCACTTATATGTGGAAGATGTAGGATGAAACTTCTCTACTGTCATCTCCTAATAAAAATATTCTGTTTTTTATAGTTTAAATGAACATTTGCCCTACCTCAGCTACACAAGATAATTCCATTATAGCAGCCATGCGCTTGCTACAGATAAAAGCTTGTTTCATTTGCTGCATTTATAACTAGCTTGTATGGATTGCAAAGTAACCAGTACAGTAGAATGTGAGAAGGTTTTAGCCCCTTCTCTTTTATCTCCTTTAAAATAGATTGGAAACAAAACTCAGCACTATATGTGAGTACAGGGCACTGGGAACAAACCTAAGCAGATCTACTCAGCAGTAAGTCCGATAGTGTTCCATGGTGTTACCCAAATAGGCAGTCTCCTATTTAATTGGGGGAAGTTAGCTTTAAAGCATACAAAGCAAGAGGGAGTAACTGGGATTCTCCAACAATGTTTATGGAGATTTTTTCCCCTTAAGAGAATGCTTGAAATAAACTAGGCAATGTTCAGCAGGAAATGTTTTTATTACAAGAAATAGAAATGGGCAAAACACACATACATACAGGGGCGTAGACTTTTTCAATCCCCGGGGGGGGCTCTCTCGTGCACGCGCACTCGGGACCATGTCCTCGCTGCTCTCCCCCCCGCCCTAGGGAGCTGCCGCCACCGCTTCCCTCCCCGGGCCGTGCCCGCCCGCAGCGCTCCCTGCCCCCTCCCTCCCTCTCCCCGCTCACCTCGGGCGCCAGTGGCATAGGATTGCCGGAGGAAGCGCCCCCTCAGCCCCGCTGGTGGCTCTGAGTTCCACAGGCTGCCCAGATGCTGGACGCCCGCTCGGCTCTCTCAACCCAGAGCCTCTCTCCTGCCGCCCCGACGCCGCGTCCTCCTCCTCCCTCCGTCTGGCCCTCCGCCCTTCCTCGGGGCCCTGGAGGACGGAGAGCTCGGGCCTCAGTTTCCCGGCTGGGGAACGACTCGCAAGGAGACGCTCCGCCGCCCGGGGGACACGTGGTGGATGCCGAGTGGAGCCAGGCCCTTCGAAGCCGGCGCGTCGCCCTTGCGGGCCCCCGGCTCCCGCTCCGCGCGCCGAAATTTCCTGGGGGGGGCTCAGCCACCCCCGGCAAAATGGAGCGCCCGCCGGTGGCCAGTCAGCCGGCCATCGTCGCCTCTCTCCCCCCCACCCCGCCCCGCTCCAGGGAGGCAGGAGGGCAGGCCGGGGGTGGGAGGGAAGGAGAGGCGGCAACAGCTGGCTGACTGGCCACCGGCGGGCGTTCATTTTACCAGGGGTGGCTGAACCCCCCCCCGGGAAATTTCGGGGGGGCTCGAGCCCTCGAGCCCCCCCCGTAGTTGATGCCCATGCATACATACACACTGAAATCACATACAAGGTTAGGTAAGAGGAAATTAGGGAGGAGAAGAGAGAGTACAATTTCAGGGAAGGCTATAGTTACCAGTCTAACCTAAAGAGGTCCATGGAAGCAGCAGCAAAACAACCAGTGTTTCACAGGGAGAAGAGACCCACAAAGTGGGGGTGCATGGTGCTAGTACCAGGAACACACACACTGCTATGGAGCAGGATGCCATTCTTTATAGGACAAAATACTCCCTGAGGCAAACTGGCATACTGGCCCCAAACATAACTTGATGGTTTGTTCAGAGATAGACAATGATTTGGGAGAAGCTTGATGGGTTTTCCTGAGGAGAACGATAGGTGTAGATAGTATTTGATGACCCTATAAGTGCCAGATGGGAAAAGCTACCAGGTTTTGTGAATACTGTTAAGTGTTCCTTAATTAGAGTAAATGGGAGAGGGGTAGTAAGTCTGGGCATTTGGTGATTAGTCCAAGGTGAGGCAATCTGTCATGAGAAACCCATTGTCTTAATTATGCATCTCTCTAGAGTGGGAAGGAAGTTATTAGCTGGCCAGCTGCTCTTTCCCACACTTCTAAACTATATGTCCAGACTTATCCCTGGCTGGCATCCATTTTGTGTCATTTTGGGCCAAGCAGTATATTGTATTTGTGATATTTGAGATGATATCGTATGAAGGGTATTTATGGTTTTAGAGAATCTTAGAAGGATGGTGTAGGTAGCCTTCATGATATTGAAAAAGGTTTTGTAACCAGTTATGATTTTTCACTGAGAAGACATTATTATGCTGGATGATGTTTTGTACATTTTCTATATATCTTTGAGATGTTCTGATTCAAGCCGTCCAACTCTTATATGGTCCAGTTCAGAAGAAGACCTTTGAAATGGAAGTTTATTCCGGGAAAATTTGTCAACATCTAATACCTACAGTTCAGAAAGAACTTAGTAACATTATAATTTGTAGTTTTATATAGATCATGTATAAGTTTTCTGAAATATATTTATGTGCACCACACAGTTTTGGAGTATCCAATGTTTTGTCCTACCCCTCAGCGAGAGCAGGGGTCTGACTGCTAACAATGGGGTTTGTTTTCAGGAAAGTAACTGGAATTGCAGCCTGTGTGTGTCAATAACAGACCAACCCAATGATACATACATGGTTCAGTACTAGGGTTGTTAGCTCTAATTTGGAAAATTATTGGAGATTTGGGGTCAGTGCCTGGGAAGCTGGAGTCTGGGGAGGAGACAGCACTCAGCGGGAATGTGATACCATAGAATCTGTCCTCAGAAGCTGCCATTTCTTCCAGGGGAAGTGATCTCTGTAGTCTGGAGATCAGTTGCAATTGCCAAAGAACTCCAGAGGAGGAGGAGGAGAGTTGGATTTATACCCAGCCCTTCACTCAGAGTCTCAGAGCAGCTTACAATCTCCTTCCCTTGCTCTCCCCACAACAAACACCCTGTGAGGTAGGTGGGGCTGAGAGAGCTCTGAGAGAACTGCTCTTGAGAGAACAGCTCAGAGACAACTGTGACAGACCCAAGGTCACCCAGCTGGCTGCATATAGAGAAGTGGAGAATCAAACCCAGTTCTTCAAATTAGAGTCTGCCACCCTTAACCACTACATCAAACTGCTTGCTCACCCTACTTGATACAGGATCTGTAAAACTTTTAATGAAACTCTGGTTGCTGGTTTAATCCTCAGGATGACCTAAATTAGGCCAACACTGTTTGAGGCCCACCATGCAAAACACAACTCACTCACCATGTGCAGTGGGCCACAGGACCTGAACTCTTTTTTTCCTTTTCTTTTTTTGCATGCTTGGGACTACCAAACCAGGACACACTGAAAGGTGACAAAGTGATTGTCTTCAGCTTGGTGGGCCACATTCTGTACAAAATGCGGCTACTTCTCCCTCCAGAGCTACAGCTCTTGGTGGGAGGGGCCGTCTTTGCCATCCCGAAGGAGGGAGACAACAGACAGCTGGGAGAGACTTTGATGTCACTCCGTTGCTGCGTGGGGGTGGAGCATTGCCTTTAAGACGCTCCACCTCCTCTAAAGGTTAAAGGGATGGTATTGCGGTTAGGCGTTTGTCAGGATGACACATTGTGCCCTGTGGCGGCGCGGCGGCGCTACTTGGCTGTTCGGGGAACCAGGGCGGGCCCATTATTTGTTCATGTTGATGGATCCCCACTTACAAAGTATCAATTTTGGGTGGTCACTAAGCGGGCACTTCGGGTGCTCGGGCTTGGTCAGTACCAATTTGGTACCCACTCCTTTAGAATAGGTGCGGCTTCCACAGCGGCGGCGATGGGGTACCAGGAACAAGACATTAAAAGAATAGGTCGGTGGCGTTCACGGTGTTATAAGGCATATGTTAGGGGATTTAATGTTTGAGGCTTGAGTCTGTTCTTTGAAGACTGACACTTCAGTGAGTTTGTTTTTGGTTATACGTTGGTGCTAATCTAGTTTTTGTTTCAGGTCCTGCTCCCAGCCTGTCGAGACGGCGTATCGTGATCTGTGGACATAACATGTTTTTTTGGGCCGGGCACCGTGCTAACAAGACACATTTTGGATCACAGTTGGGCCTGAGCGGACATGCCATTGTCGAATGGTGGGGCAGACGGGGCATGAGGTGGGCTGGCCTCTTGCCATTGTTGTTGGAGAGACAGCAAGGTCCTCCCCCTCAAGTTGTGGTGATCCATCTTGGGGGAAATGATTTAGGTTTGATGAAGGGGAAAGCCCTTATAGTTCAGGCAATTGAAGACCTGCGGTTGATTAAGTGCTGATGGCCAGGTGTTCACTTGGTTTGGTCCGCCCTGCTACCACGCCGTGTTTGGCGTGGTATGGGAGATCCGAGGGGGCTCGATAGAGCACGCAGGAAAGTGAACCGGCAGTTGCGTTCAGCTATGGAGGGTGGTCTTGGTCAGTTTTTACCACACCCTGATATTAAGGTTGATTTGCCGGACCTTTACAGGAAGGATGGTATTCATTTATCCGACAAGGGCAACAATTTATTTTTAGGTGATTTGCGGCAAGGGGTTCGGGCAGCCTTGGGGCTGCCAGTGGGTGCTAGGACCTAAGCAGAGACTTGGTCCTGGCAATGGCGGTTTTGGAGTAGTTTTATGCGGATCCGGTGAGCACCAGCTGGTTATTCCTTAGGGAATTAGGGTCCCTCACAAACAGCCTGCAGGTTTCAGGGCCCAGGGTTGGGGTTGAGGGATCTTGGTAGGACCCTGAACGGTTCCTCTGGCAGGTTTTTAGGGCTTCCGGAAGGGGACACAGGGTAGCCTAAACATGGCCAGGACGGGGTCATGAAGTATACCCCGGCGGGGGTAAGGTGCTCAGCCGTTTGAAGGTGAGGAGCTGGTCCTGGTGGTGACCAGGCTCGCTGATTCAGCACAATGGTTGGTTAGTTCCCTTGCCGCAAAGTTAATTAAATAATAAAGTGGCCCTTGTTTAACCCAATCTTTGAGTCTGTCTCTTTTTCCGAATGGGGCGGCAATGAGTTGTACATATTTCCTTCAAAGGTTAGCTCAGTGAAGACCAGCAGCCTACATTAACAAATTTGCATCCTTAAAATGAGCACCTCAGAGTAACAGCAGGAAGATGTCATTCCCAGGTTCACTTATATAATTAATAATGAAGTAGTAATTAGTAAACATAAAAAAATCAGAATTCAACAAGATGCAATTCTGAATGCAGCACGTGCATTCATCATATATACCTCCCACACACAAATATGAAATACAGTGAACAACAACTGCTGAAAGAGAAGAATTTTCTTCTAGGTATTTTTGTTGAAGAATAAAATGAGTAATTACCAGGTTTTTCAGTGTAGTTCTTCCTGCATGCTATATTTTTTCTCCAAAGAAATAAACTTTGTAAAACATTAGAAAAGAATCCAATAGCACCTTAAAGACTAACAAAATTTGTGGTAGGGTATGAGCTTCCGTGAGTCACTGCTCATATCTTCAGATGTGAAGAAGAGTCTTTATCTGAAGAAGTGAGCAGTGACTCATGACAGCTTATACCCTACCACAAATTGTGTTGGTGCTACTGGACTCTTTTCTACTGCTATAGAGTAACACGGCTGCCCATTGATTTTAATTAACAGTCATGTCCACCAAAAAAATGCTTGAAGAGGCTCACAATGAGATTAAAATAAAACACGAAAATTCATTTTGAATAGAATACTACTGTACATGGTTTCATCTGTTGTAAAGACCCAAAGGCACAAGATATTTAGATTTTTTTAAAAAAAAAAAAATGATAGGGTAAGAAAACAATCTTGCCTTCCCAGTACTTAAAAAGAAGAGACTGGTTTATTTTTATTCACATTATTTATAGTCTGCCTTTCTCACTGGGACCCAAGTGGGACTGTTAAGTGTCTGGGTACATATTAATACAACATAGTAACAAGAGTTCTGTATATTTTTTAAAGGATTTTTGTGTTCCTCATGTTGCTGATTTTGCTCTCTCTCACAATGATATAAAAGCTTAGTTTTTATATGAGAGGATAGTAATCCATGTTAACAGTTCAGTGTTCTCTAGACCTAAGTCCATCAACAGGCCATCAAAATCCATTTTTTTTAAAAGGCTAGGAGAAAATTGGGGGAGAATATGTGAAATGGAAGAAAGGCACACATTTTAATGAGAAATACACGGTTTGTGTAACTAGTAGTATATTACTGAGTTGTATGACTGTAAAGTCCATCTTGCTGCCACTTTTAGGGTGCTAAAAACTCCTGGTTCATACTTGTCAGCATCTCAGTTTGGAAATTAGGATGGTCTAGAGGATTAGCCCTATTTTTTTTCTCCTGTCGCAAATACAAAGTGCCCTGCCTTTGATGCTTGAAATCCACCACTGAGATAATTAATGAGAAATTACAATTCATTTTGAAAATTAGATCTTTGCCCTGTGTGGAAAGAACATGCTATATCTACACTTGCTTCCAAATGGCTTTTGTGACTGATCAAGGGTGAAGTTTAATATTAAAGGTGATTGGGGGGTATGAATCTTTATTTTGTGACCACAAGTAATTGGCTGCAATTAGTGTCCTTGAATGAACTTGTTTCTCTCTCACAGCAGCGCAATACATTTACTCGTAAAGAATTCAGCTTCTCAGGTGGTAAATGAAAGGTAAAGGTAAAGGTTTCCCTTGCTCGAAAGCCAGTCAAATACAACTCTAGGGATGCGGTGCTCATCTCTGTTTCCAAGCCAAAGAGCAAGCGCTGTCCAAAGACGTTTCCGTGGTCATGTGGCTGGCATGACTAGATGCCGAGGTGCACGGAACGCTGTTACCTTCCCACTGAAGTGGTACCTACTTATCTACTTGCAATTTCTTGCTTTCGAACTGCTAGGATGGCAGGAGCTGGGACCAGAGATGGGAGCTCACTTTGTCATGCAGCACTCAGGTCTCGAACTGCTGAACTACCAACCTTCCGGTCTGCAGTTCAGCGTCTTAACTCCTTGAGCCACTGCAGCCCCACAGTAAATGAACACTTGACTGTTAACTCTTATTTTTGATCCATTACAAAGACCTCACAATTTCTTCCATTGACATTTCATTGGCTATGGGTTCAGTCAAAGGCAATGTTTCTTAACATGTGGTAGACTTTGTGCTTTCGAAAGGGTCTGTGAGACTTGGACCAAAATACCAAAAGATTTTTCCTCAGCAAATAGCCAGTTAAGGTTCAGTTCTTGCTATACTCTGATGCATCTGTGTTGAATGCAAAGATGAAGGCAAAGAGATTCTGGAATCCAGAGCAGAGCATAAAGGCATAAACCATCTTAAGGCATTTATTAGCATAGACACCTGTGACATGAAGCAAGTACAAATTAGCATCACCTGCCCACTAACTAGCCAAGCTTTTTCTTTCTCTTTGTTCCATACGTTCAAGGCCAAATTAGACATGGAGTCAGTAGTTCCATGTATTTAAACTCACATCTGCCAGAGTCATGTAGTAAGTAGGAGTGCGATCCAACTTAATAAGTTAGTGGGGCACACAGATGAGAATTCTCCCCTTGCCAATGGTTTCATTCCCTGTTTTAGCCCCTTTCCTCCTAATCAGCCATGACTCCAGTAGCAAAGACAGTCTGGATGATAGAAAAGTCCTCAGGTGTATGGAAGGAACAGACTTACAAGCCCTGTTCCCTTGGGTCCTGGGAGATCAAAAAACCCTAAAGACATGCCAGGACTCCACTTGTTGATGACGCCCCTTTCTCTTATTCCTGGACGTTATCAAAATGGCTAATAACCCCTGCCATCAGCTTATCTGAGAGTACCTCCTGCTGGATGGGTTTGCACATCCAGCACTCTTTATCTGCGTTATCATTTAGAGGCTCGATCCAGTTACCATAACTCCTGCTTCACTCCTACAAGTTAGTATGGGGACAATCTATCACACTTTCAAACTTCCAGGCTATCACAGTCAAGGGATGATGAACTTACCCACTGAATTTACCCAGCACTGCACTTTAGGTAACAAGACCAAAGAGGCATGGTAAGTTTACCCAGAGCATTTAAAATAGAAGAGCATTCAAAATATATTCAAAATATAAGGAAGTTCAATTAAAAAAGAATGAAAAGAGTACCCATAGCCTGTTCAAGCATCGGGCTGAGCAACAATACAAAAAAAACCCCTTACCCTAAACTCTACTTATTTTAGAAATGTTGCTAGGATAAGCTTGTAAAATTTGAACTCACAGCATTTAAAAGTTCACCATTACTTCAGTTCTATGAATTGGGACCTCTCCCCATTGCCTCTGGCCAAAAGACAACAGAAAGCTTTTTCCTTGTGTTCTGAAAATTCATAATCCCCCTTTGAGAATCATCCCTCTCCAGGATTGTTCCAGTTTTCGCATCTCAAGAGGAAGAAATTACTACCTAGCCATTTTGCTGTTCAAGCCTTGAGGAGTTCCTTGAGGTGTGACATTCTGGCAAGGTGTGAGATGGTAAACCCTTTAGTTCTGTTATGACCAGAGCAATTTGCATATGTAAGCGCTAAACTATTCTGTGATTGGGACTTGATGGCTCATGCCTCAGCCCCCTCCATTCTGCCAGTTACAAGTTTATATCTGGGTTCTAACTCATAAACAGAGTGAGGCCCCAAAGGTTAACTTCTAGGGTGACTTCTAGGGTGGGAGGCATTTCTCCACAGAAAGAAATTGGAGTGAGTCAGTGTGGTATAAGCGTTAGACACTGGGGAGATCTGGTTTCAAATCCTCACTCAGGCATATAGCTTACTGGATAACCTTGATCCAACCATTCTCTCTCAGCCTAATTTATTTCATGTGGTTGCTGTCACATTAAAAGGAGAGGCAGAATATGCTGTGTATGTGCATCCTGACCTCCTTAGAGAGGGGCAGAATAAAAAGGGAAATCCAGGGCAGTAAGCAGCCTCTCAACCCATGGATCCCTATTGATGTTTAAATCATACTCTCTACTTCCCCCTTTCGTTGGGACTGTGCTGAACCAGTTTAAACATGTACCTGTCACATTTACACCATTTGGTCCTCAGTGCATTATTCAATTTATTGAGATTATACTGCACCTTCTTCCCAAGGGTCAGGAATAATTAATAATAATAATAACAACAACAACATAATAGTTTCATCTCCCTTTACAGATTTTGTTTGCTTGTTATTTTAATTTAATTATCACCCACCACATCCAGAAGGATCGATTTAAAGCAGTTTAACTTATCTATAGGAGTGTCCTCTGTATCATAAACAATCCTTACAATTTCTTATTTCAGGTCAAGATGGGTAGCTGTGTTAGTCTGTCTGTAGCAACAGAGAAGAACAAGAGTCCAGTAGCACCTTAAAAGACTAACAAAATTTGTGGCAGCCTATGAGCTTTTGTGAGTCACTGCTCACTTCTTCAGAATTAGAGTTCCTGTCAAATACAGTTCTCTTTTTAAAAGTATGGTTTAATTGGGGTTAATTTGACCCCAGCAACTGACAAGTAGAAGGATCAAAATGACAGAGCTAGTAAGGATTCTTCCCCCTCAACCCTTTTCAATGAAAACATCAGAATATGAGGAAACCTTAGCAAGCAGCATTCGTAGTCTGTAATAAACAACATAATGAAGGTGTTTAAAAAATCCATAGAAGGTGCATGGTTTTTCCCTCTGCACAGTATATAATTGCATATTGCTTCTTTTGTACTAGCATAAAATTTAATCCTGATTAAGTCCTATTTCCTTTCTAAAAGCACAGTGTTTAAAACTGTTACACTTGCCATTGTGACGATTCCTGTGAGGTTTTAAGCAGCCTCTTCTTTAGTCCACTGGCTTTCTTTGGGGAGCCCAACGTTTCATTATCGTGGCATGAGGTGTTTCTAATGGCACATTATAGAACTGCAATTAAGAACTACATTCTGAGAGACAAATTAAGGGGTATTTTCATTCTCTCATGCCCCATTTAAACAAAAAACATACACATAATTATTTCTGACCCCTGTTGTCAAGTACGAATAATAAAATACTATCATAAAAAGTAGGAATTCTTTCCTTTTCTTGGCACAATAAGAACTAACCAAACAGACTGCAAATATTGTTAAAAGATCCCTCACCTACTTCTGAATGTGCCTGCAGGTTACAGCTTTTTAAGAAACTCTTAACAGTTGGTTCTCCTGTTAAACCATTTTGGCCACCCACTTACTAATGACATATCAACATAAAAAATTACCTCAAGTCGGTTTTATTTTTTGTAGTGTAATTTTCTATCACAAGCCAATGGAACAGAGTGGCATTGTATTAGCCAGGTAAGTACTGAATTGGTGGCAAAATATTTTATTTAGCTAAGAAGTACATGGTAGTGGGCTTGCAGAAGCACTCCTGCCAGAGCCAAGAATCTAAAGTCTAGGGCACATGCAGTTTAATTTAAAAGAATTGCCTTGAGCATGCAATAGGAGGTTTGCATACACAAACAGGTGTTTCTACAAATGAAGTCCTGTGAAAGATTACTGCTGCCTGCAAGGGGGAAAGGAAGATCACTTTCACTACAAATGAACTGCATTGGATGCCAAACAGATACATGAGCAAAAACATGAAGACCTGGTGCAATCTGCAGATAGGAGTGAATGGAGCAATCCTAAACAGATCTGCTCAGACATAAGCCCTATTTTATTCAGTGAGACTTCGGCTGTGGTCACAAGGTCATTTTGATCAGGTTTCGCCTCTGTTCCCTCTCACATTTAAAATTGTTGATCAGACAGCTGCATCCACCTCCCGTGCCGAAGTGGGCTCACTCGCACAATCCTCCCGATTCCCTAGTGAATTTTCTAACACTGGGAAAATCAAGTACTTTCCGGGTGTTTGTGCTTTAAATCTGTGATTTCACCAGTCTGAACAGCCATCTCTCACAATGATTGCAATTAGGTCGTCTGACCATCCTTCGCGTGATTAGGTTCCCCCCCCCCCGCTTCTGCCTTTGTGCGTATGAGCAATCCTGCAGTGAATAAATTCAATGTTAAAATGTTCAAGCGCACATTTGAACTCCAGTGCTTGGTAGTACGTCGCTGATTCATTTTGTTCGCTGTTCGGCGGGGGGATACATGAGTCCAGGAGGGGGCAATGATTTGGCTGTGTGCATGTGTGTATACAGAAAGCAATTTTTTAAAAAAAATTTGCACCGCACCACCCAAGCAGTGCCACAGGTATCTAGACAATGCCCAGAGCCTCGTTGCACAATGCTTGCGGTTCAGGGAAGGATGTGTGATCATCCCAATCCAGAAAAAAATATTCCCGATCAAATTTATCATGGGAACAAATCGCAAAAACCTTGCCATGTGACCACAGCCTCACTCTAAGGAAAGTCTTTTTAGGATTGCACAGCTAATACGTACAATGTCATTCCCAAAGCCAATGGGAGAAACTACAAAGGAGACAGATTTACAGACAACACACTAATAAATAAATATGCTTCCTGGGGTCATTACACATAGTTTCCCTCACACTTTACTAGTTTCATGCATTAGCTTGTTGCTAAACTATCATCTCAAATAGATCTTACTCCATTAAAAGTACAACTTAGTTAAACTGACACAAGTTTGCTTATGGATGAACAAAAACTCTTACAAATTCTGATGATTCAGATGGAGTTGCCATTTGCCAACAGGCCAGGGAAAAATGTCCTGATCCTTTAATTGAAAAAATGCATGGGAATAGTCAGTGAAGCATTTATGTCTTTGGCCCTTAGAATTAGCCTTTCCTTTTGTGTAACCGAGAAAAGGGAATGCCTCTTCTGATGTAGCACCTACTGTCCTCAACTCTAAAAGTATTTGCATTAAAAACAGATAAAATTGTTTTAATCCATTAATCTACCCACTTAATCAACTAACAGTGCCATCTTGTACAGAGTTACTCCAGTCTAAGCCCATTGGAGTAACTCTGCATTGGAATAAACTGCAAATAGTTCAGGCCTACTTGTTGTGCTTGACTCTGTCTAGGTAGGTTAATGAAATATGTGAAGTTGTTAACTATGCAACAGCTAAACCATCAGGCCAAAGATTCAGGAGCCATGTACATAATGAGTAGAAATGAAAGCACGAAGCAGAGAAGAAAATCACACCTGCTGGCCTACCTCTAACTTCAACTGATTGACCATATCTTCTTCATATATCTTAGGGGTGGCAAAACTGTGGCTCGGGAGCCACACACAGCTCTTCCACGCATATTGTGAGGCTCCCAGCAGGGCAGCTGGGGAAGCGAAGGGGAGGCATGCCTCCCCAATTGGTCTTCCCTTTCACAGCCCTGGGTAGGCTTGAAGTGGGGGGGGGGGAGCAGAGAAAGAAAACAACTTTAAATACATTCTCAAAGCTCCCCCCCCCCCGGCCATCTTGGAGAAAGCATTTGTCTCTTTAAATCCCTTTTTCAGGGCAAGCCAGCCAGCATGGAGGGCTTGGAGGACACATTTAATGTTGAAGTTGCTTTCTTTCCACTTCTCCGATCTATTTGCTTTCTTTCTACCTCTTTATTTCTTTCTATCTTTCTTTCAGTCTCCCTTCCTCCCTTATTTCTCTCTCTCTCTTCCTTCCTTCCTCCCCTCCCTCATCTATTTGCTTGCTTGCTTTCTCTTCCTCCCCCCCTTCCTCCCCCTCCCCATCTATTGGCTTTCTTTGTTTCTGTTTCTCTCTCCTTCTCCTTCTTTCTTTCCACCTCTTTTATTCTTTCCACCTTTATCTTTCTCTCTTCTTTCCTTTAATCCTTCCTCTCCCTCCCCATTTATTTGCTTTCTTTGTTTCTCTCTCACTTTTTCTTCCCCCTACCTCCCTCCTTCCCCCATCTATTTGCTCTCTCTCTCTCTCTTTCTCTCCCTGGCAAATAAATATAATTAGCAAACAAATAAATGGATGAATAAATATTATCAATATCTGTTTTTACCCCTTTTGTTTTTATTTATGGCAGTCTCATTTAATGCTAATAAAAAGCAAATTTGCATATTTTCCAATAAAAACATGTGTGTGATATTTGTTCATGTCTTGCAGCTCTCAAACATCTGACATTTATTCTGTGTGGCTCTTACGTTAAGCAAGTTTGGCCACCCGATATGTCTTGAAGCATGTAGGTTATGATCATGTGAGTGTCATACTGCAAAGCATACATTGTAAAATCAGAGTATTAAGGTAAATGTGTTGCTCCTAGGACCCTGTACAAAAGTTAGTTGTAACTCCTTCTACTTATACTGATTCATCAGCTGTGGATATTCTTGCAGAGGACAGATTTGGCATGGTTACAAATGCCCGATCAAAATGACTGTGTGACCGCGGCCTTAGCAAACCCTGGTATGTGACTGTGTAGGGGATTGCTGTGTAGGGGACTCTTGGGATTTTGTTCACATTTTAAAATCTGAGTAGTCAAATAGCAAGCCAGCAATGACCTGAAATTTAAGCTAGTCTATCAGAGTCTTTAGTCACAGAATAGCCTCACACATAGGGTGTGATCACATGAGCAGTTTGCCCTGACATAGCCACCCCTCCCTTCTGGATCAAATGGGTGCAATAAAACACGCACATCTAGCTCCCATGCCCCACTTGTCCCTACTTCATGCTAAAACAACTCCCATGCAGATTAAGTAGCCACCAGCAAATTCTGGTGGCTACCTCAGCGAGGCTCTTCCATGGTGGGTTTCAGGGCATCTGATCACCCAGGTGTGCCATGGAAATGCATGAGTGATGTGATTGTTCTACTCCATTTCTGGCACATCCTTCCCCCCAACACCACTCTGATGTGTGCTTTGGTGCTCCCATAGAATGTGGCCAGGAGCACATGTGCATTTCTGCTTCTGTGCATGCACAGCGGGAGGTAGAAAATAAACAACCAACCCAGCCGTGGGTCTGTGGTTGCAGTGCGTTAGCAGTGTGAACGACCAACCACAGGCCTACAGCACTATGATGCTGGCTTAGGAGGCACTGTGTGATTGGTGCAAAGCATCCCACACTCAAGTGGCATATTTAGAGCCAACATACTGCAGCAAACTGCTCATGAGACCACACCCATAGACACATGAACCTGCCTTATACTGAGTCAGACCATTTGTCCATCGAAGTTAGTATTGCCTACTCAGGCCAGCAGCTGCTCTCCAAGGTCTCTGGTAAAGGGTTTTCATCACCTACTACCTCATCCTTTAAATTGGAGATGCCAGTGACTGAGCCTGGGATCTTCATGCCAAGAAAACGTTCTATCACTAAGCCACATCCCCATTCCTAAACAATATCATCTGAACCCTGTGCCTAAAAATTAGAAACAAAAAGGTCAATATTTAACCCTGTTGATATATTTAGCTTAAAGAGCTCTATGTTTCCAATTTTTTAAAAAAGATTTAATTAACTTCTCCATTATGAGATATCAAATATGAAAAAGGGATCAGCATTAATGTTGACAGAATAGAATCAGATGTGAATCAGTTACTATTTCATCTATGTTAGAATGCCTACCAATTCATGCTACAGAAAGTGTTGCAATACTATTGATACCTAGTTAAAAGTTATAGTTTGTAGGTTAGATGGCAGATACATGAGTTAACAAACATTTGGGACAAAATACATTATCTCACAAAGCAGATATGCCACAGAACCAAGTACTAGTTTTTCTCTCATCTTTTAACTGTGGCTGATAGAAGGATAAAAACATTAATATATATTTTAATACAACATTCTAAAATTCTGGCTAGAGTTCTTTGAAATAGTCCCGCCCTTTCTTTTCTCAGTATGTGGCATATGCCTGAACTATTGATTTGACCTTTCCCCTCATGACAAGAGGTTATCTATTGCATTTTTACCCTGGCCTTCCTAGGGATGCCAGTCCCCCAGTGGGTGCGGGGGATCCCCTGATTTTTCTGGCTCCCCCCAGATGCCAGCCAGCTAGCTAGCGAGGGGGAAGCCCCACCACCACCACCACTCCTTCATGGCCCTGCTTGAAAAGAGCAGGACATGACACTTGCCCTGCAAGTGGTGAACTTGCTGCTTGCTGGGTAGGTATGCATAGTGCCCACTTGCTTGAAGCGGGGTCCGCCCAAGCCTGACTTGCAAGTGACAAACTCACTGCATGCAGGGCAGGTGTGCATGGTGCCCATTTGAAGCGGGGGCTGCCTGAGTCTGCCCTGCAAGCGGTGAAATTGCTGCTTGCAGGGCAGGCACACACAGCAACTGCTCATTTGAAGTGATGACCATCCACTCCTTGCAGGGCAGGTGCAGGGAGCCCCCACTTTTCTCCCAACTATTTAAAGGGAAAGTTCCCTTTTGCATGGCTGGGGGAAAGTGGGAGGGTGGCACACACAGCTCTGCATCCCTGGCACAAAGGTGTCATTCTGTGTGATGTCATCATGTCAGGGATAGCCCCACCTCCTCCTGGCACGCACCCCCCAAATCTCCCTGCTGGGGAGAAAATGGGACCTGGCAACCCTAGGCCTCCCTCCAAGGAGCTCAAGGAGGGACGCATGCCTCTCCCCTCTTCCATTTTACCATCATAACAAGCATGTGAGTTAGGATGGGAGAGGATAATTGGCCAAGTCTAATCCTATCAGTTTCATGTCAGAATAGGGAATCAGAATTGACATCTCACCAGCCTTGGCCCAACATGTTAACCATTATACCTCATTGACTCTTCTTTTACATTTACGCTGTCTGCAGGAAATTTATCATTTAAATTCTGAGCAATATCTCCCTTCCAGCAGAGATGAAAAGCAAATCAGGTAACCAGATGGAAAAGAAAATGAAGGGAGGCAGAAAGAGACAGCACATGCATGTAAGGAAACAAATGGCCTCCATGGAGACTAATAGTCTCTTTACCATGTCAGCATCTTCAGATCCCCTCGGACATGTTTCTAACAGAGAGCATAATCACTCTTACTTTCCTTTCAGATATTGTATAAAAGCCTCTTCACAACTCCCAATGTGTTGAGATACCATTCCATAATGCCATGGGCCAGGCAGTGTCTGAAGGCCTACTGATCCTGCCTGTTGAAAACAGGTGGGATTTCTGGCTTGTGTATAAAAGCCAGTGGTCTCTGAGCAGTGTCTTTCCCTTACCACTGAGTAGCCACAGACAGCTTTTGTGTTACTGGAATAAGGGCCAAGGGCTTCTAAGTGAAGGTGTCTGCCTGGTTTTAGTCAGCATTGTGCTTTGCAGCTCCTCAGCCTGTTTTATAAAAAATTTAGCCCTGACCAGTGGAGAAAAATATGTCAGAATAACTCAGTTTATGTCGAGAACTTTATGTCTCAGTTTATGCTGAGAACTTGTTTCTGTGCTACTGAATTCTAGCGGGAATTCAGAAACTCTGTTTAAAAAGAGGTGACAAAGTCAACTTAAAACAGCTGGGTTTAAGAAACAACATCTCTGAAACTTCTCTCATGACGCACAGAAAGCAGGCAACTGTCTAAACGCCATCAGTGAGGAAACTCTGCAGTAGCTGTATTGTTCCTCACAAGTACTGCTGTTAATTTGAACCAAATATGTAAATAGCCTCTGGGAGAAAGATAGGGTACACTAAAACTCCTATAGGCTTCAATCGAGCAAGATTCAGTAGATTCTTTCTGACTGGCTAAACGTATCCTTGAAGCTGCTGTTTGGGCTCATAGACAGCAACACGCATACTGGTAATTGTATACAATGAAGTACTTCCATTAACTATAATGGAACAGCTCAGGGGTTTGTACATACTTAAGCTCCCTGTCCACAGTGTTCTCCAGTAGTCACTCCATTAATCAATAGAAGATTCTAATGTGCTTGGATATACACACATACACATGGAGAAATCAATATCATTTTCTCATGATGATTATGAATTTTTTAGATTATGCTTCCAACATTTTAGGCCCAAGGCATGCACTTATGGTAACTGGTTTCCATCTGACAGCAGATTACCTATTACCAAAACCCACAACTGGAATACATTTTTTTCTTGCCCTCCCTCCAAGGAACTCAGGACAGCATACAAGTTTCTCCTTTCTTCCATTTGGTCCTCATAGCAGTACTGTGATGGAGCTTAGGCAGAGATGGAGAGAGAGAAACTGCTCCAGGGTCACAAGTCAGCTTTATCGCTGACAGCAGCTGTGGACCCAGATCTTCTCAGTCCTGATCCAATATTCTAACCACCAGTCCTCTCTAGCTTTCTAACTAGTGTTAAGAAGATTCCCATATGATCAGAAGAAGAACCCATATGATCAGATCAGATTGCCAGATCAGGCAACTAGCCCCCACCTGTCTTGCCCTGACCTAGCTACAGTAATCCATGCAACAGTCACCTCTAAGCTTGATTACTGTAATTCACTCTATGCAGGGCTACCCTTGAAGCTGATCTGGAAGTTACAACTTGTTCAGAATGCAGCAGCCTGGGTCCTTAACAGCATATATTCAACCTGTGCTTTGCCAGCTGCACTGGCTCCAGGTTGAGTATCAGGTTAGGTTCAAGGTTTTGAGCTTGACCTTCAAAGCCCTAAACAAAGACCAACATATCTGTGGGACCACCTCTCCTGGTATGTCCCCTGGAGAGTGTTACACTCAGGAGAACATCTACTGGAAGTCTCTGGCCCAAGGAGCATCTGGCTGTCCTCAACCAGAGCCAGGGCCTTCTCAGTCCTGGCTCTGACTTGGTGGAACTCTGTGCCAAATAACATCAGGGCCCTGCAGGACTTGTTACAGTTCCACAGGGTCTGTAAGGCAGAGACGTTCTGCCAAACATATGGTTGAGGACAGGAACAGGGTTTTTTTTTTAACAGCAAGCGATTTATCAGTTGCCTCTTTACTCTCCTCCCCCACATCAATGCTTATGGGGTGGGGTCAAAACTTTTATTGTGGCAACATGCAGGTTTCTGATTTTATGATTGCATGACTTGTATATTCAATCGTTTTAGTATTCTTTTATGTTAGATTGTTGTACACCGCTACAAGCTAGACTGCTAGAGCTCAGGTTTAGGTGAGCAGAAAGTCATTCATTTAGCTCTGGAGCTAAGAACTATTGTGCTCCTGTTTTTTTCCCTAATTATTATTCCTCCCACCCCCACCCCCAATTCCTTGCAGTCCCTAATATGTAAACATTGTGTGTGTGTGCACACGAACACACACACTTGTAATTAGGACTGCAGTTCGCTCGCTAAAGTGTAGCACTAGAGTCCTATAAATGTTCCACCTTTCAGAAATACTTAAGCCTTCAGAGGTCATGACAGAGTCTAGCCAGAACAAAGATTAACAGGATTTTTCTTTTAGCAATATGAGACTTTTTAAAAAAAAAGTCTATAGTTTGTGAAACAGCTCAAATATTCATTTTATTTATCTAGCTTCCCACACATCTCAGGTCACAATTGACATAAACATGTTTTTAATTCTAAAGTAAAGTACGATAGTAGGCTAGTGCTGTAATGGTCCAGAAGAGAACATTACAGACAAGTAATAATGCTCTCCCCCCCAATTTTACAGTAAAGTGCATTCTCAAAGAGAGAGATAATCCATGTGGCACAGTAGACCAATGAACATCATCATTGTGGATGCTGACTGGAGAGGGCTGAGTGATGAGTTTCCTGACAAATCTAATGAATAGACCAGAGAGACTTGAGGGAATTTCTGTTATGTGTGATAATGACAGAGCCAGAATTTTGCATGTGGCTTCTACAAAAACATAGCCATGCTATATTTTCCCCCAACTACTAGAAATGGTAAATAGAATTCGGGTGTGTAACCAGAAAAATAAAGTGCCTCTAGGAAAAAGAAAATTGCAAGAAAGGAAAGGCAGTTGATCAGCACTGCCACTCCAACTAAAGCTTATTACCATAGTCCTTTAATTAAAACTGAAATGAAGAACTGAGAGATTCTCAAATAGTAGGAAATGCATACAATATAGACATAAAATTCAAGTTTGAACCGTAGTCATGGCACTGTATATATTCCCTAAAACAGCTTATTGGTGATATCTGTATCAAAACCATAATGACTTACCCTGTTGGACATAAAAGAAAATAGATCATCTCTCTGAGGAGCCAGGAAGATTAAAGGAGGGACTTCAAAAGAAACATTATTCATTTCCTTATGCTAAAGACAGCTAGTACCTGGCTCAAGAAAGATGTAATTAATGTAGCTTTGTCTTATTAGTGTAACATGGTTTTAACTATGAATACTAAGTAAAAAGAGGGGCTGGAAATTCTGTTTTGGATACCCTGTAGAAGGCTAAGCATGAGACAGTTGTGTGGTATACTGTAGGGGTTAAGGGGTGCAGAGTGGGGCAAACTATATTGGTAATGGAAAGTTGAGGTTTAAACCAGTCTTTAGATCTTACCTCATTTTTGTAATCTTTTTGTAAAATTTCTTGTAATTCCACGGGTCCCTAACTTACTAATTTTTGGCACCTGTCAGTCAGTATATAAGAGGGATTCTCAGCATACAGATAGGAGAATCCCTGCAAGCTGTGAATCTTCTTAGGCTGAGTGCCATATTTTTTTAGAATTTGATTAGTGATTCCCTCTATTTTCTAAGAGGTAAGGAACTGAGAAGGTTACTGCATCATTTAAAATTTATTGTTACTTAAAATTACAGAGTAATATTAGTATTCATACGGATATTATAGTAAATTCATTTTGACCTTTTTCAGCGTTATTTGACGAATATACTGAAGCTTACAATCTATATATCTAATTCCCAAGTGGCCACCCCTGTGCAGATATCTAAATCCATGCGGGGGGCACTTGGGGGGCAGGGACATTTTCCTACACAAGGGGGGGACACTCCCCGTGTGCAGAAAAATCTGAAAACTAAAAAAAATGGGGGGGAATATTTAAATCCCCCCAAAAGTAAAACAGTGTTCCCTGTGCATGCACAGGAAGCACACTTACCTTCCGGGGGGGGGGGGGGCAGCGGGTGGAGAAGCCTTGCCAGGCCTTGCTGGGCCTCGCCATCGCTGGGGCAGGGGGGTGGGTGGAAGATCTGACCCCCTCAGTGATGGCAATGCCTGGTGATGCCCGGCAAGGCTTCTCCATCTGCCGCTGCCACCAGCAGCAGCCACAGGTAAGCCACAGGTGTGGGACTCACAGTCACTGGGGGGCGGGGGGAAAAGCTGGCGGGCCCCGTGACTGGAAGTCACATGGGCCTCACTGTCACTGGGAGACAGGCGGAAGAGCTGGCGGGAAGAGCTCACCGGGGCAACTGGGGTGGGGGGAGATTGGCAGGGCCCTTCTCTCCCCCCCCCCCCGGCAAGTCCCAGCCAGGTCAATCAATATAGTGGCAAGGGCTGGGTAGACCTGGCCTCCGGAGAACAGATTTAACCAGGTGTTTCCACTTTACTGGTAGACCTGGCCTCCGGAGAACAGGTCTACCCACCCCAGTCCACTATATTGGTAGACTTGTTCTTCAGAGGCCAGGTCTACCAATACAGTGGCAAGGGCTGGGTAGACCTGTTCTCCGGTGGCTAGGTCTACCAATACAGTGGCAAGGCCTGATCTCCGGAGGCCAGGTCTACAATACAGTTGACGGCCACTTGGGCCTTGGAGTGGGTGGGGGGAATCACCGGGGGGGAGAGGACTTACCTGAGGCTGCAGCCTTTAGGAATCCTCCCCCTGCCTGCAAGTATCGCGGGTCTCCACCTCTTGTACATTACATATCAACAGATTGAAAACAACATTAGGTAGTTATAAAAAACTTTTTATTAATTCCATTTTGTATTTCTCTTTACTATGGTTGTGGTCATACGTGCCTTTAGATCCAACTTAGCTGCAAATGCCTGATGGACCTAAAGGGCATTATCAGACAGCAACATCAGGAAAAGGTCCTACAGTCATTGGCAACCCGTGCTGCTCTGGATTGGTCTGATCATTCCATACCGACTTGATGCCCTCCCCCCCCCCCCCGCTTAGCAGTATGCACATAATCGCATTCTCCATGGGGAACCCTCAGTATGGAGGTGTGATTCCTCATTTATGCACATGGGAAACAAATGGCAAAAAAAAACCACTTGCACACAGTGGCATCTGATCACACAATGACAGGGTAAGCCCACAACACAAACGAATGTATGATCTCACAAACGCAAGTCAAATTTCTCCGGAGTAAATAAAGCGGCTTCACCTCCACTCCAAATGGTGTGTGTGACCACAGCTTATTACAGTTTTTCAATTTTGCACTTGTAGAATCATATATTTCTTATATTCCGTAAGACCTGAGGAAGGCAGCAGAAACGAGTCAACACCGGCTCTCGTTGTCTTGATATTTTCCTCCATCTTCATTTCATCTAGACTTTCATGTCAACATAACCTATGAGACAAACATTGTGTTTTGGGGGAGGAAATTTTTTATGTTTTGTATTTAATTTACATTGCAATTACTGTGATTGTGCAATAATAAATTAGTATTATAAATACCAATATACTGAAAGAAAAAACAAAAATTTTGGAGTTGATTTAAGATTATCTTATTGTTTATAACATGATGCTTTAGTGTTACTGTTTTCTAGGGTTTAATGTACTGACAAGACACACAGAGACAAATATGACTAGCACAATGTGAGAAGTGGGAAGGAAGGAAGCCCTTTTGTGCCCTTGTGAGCCGCCCTGAGCCCGCTCGCGGGGAGGGCAGGGTATAAATACAAAAAATAAATAAATAAAATAAAATAAAAGGAGGGCTTCAGTGGGTCCTAAGGTGACCCATGTGGTTCTGAACATGGTTCTACTTTTTTTTTGCCATCAAGTTGCCGCTGACTTATGACAACCCCTTGTGGAATTTTCAAGACAAGAGACATTCAGAGGTGGTTTGCCATTGCCTGCCTCTGCATAGCATCACCAGTATTCCTTGGTGGTCTCCCACCCAAATACCGACCAGTGATGACCCTGCCTAACTTCTGAGATCTGAAAAGATCAGGCTAGCCTAGGCTATCCAGGTCAGGGATCTGCTTATGTTACTGCATGATTATGCCTTAACTTACAAAAAGCCATACTATACACAATGATGAAGTCTGGTTGGAATTCCAAATACATTTGGCTCTGAAAAGCAGTTGCAAGAGGGCCCATTAAGGAATGGGATGGTTGTAATCTAGAAGTTTTAACTCTTTCCCTCTGCCATTTCCCCGCTCAAAAATGGCCCCCTGGCTCTAGGCTGCTTTAGGCTCCAGTAGAGAAAAATGACAAAACACACTATTTATACATATAAGGGTTCCTGTCACTCCTTTTTAGGGTCAAATAACATGCATGGAGTTCCAGTCTGTCCCGATTGCTGACACACAGTAAGCACATGGAGATAGTTAATTGATTCAGATTTGGTCAAAGTACAGCTCCAAGGTTCAAACACTGGGAAGGCAGCACTCCTGGCTTCAAGTCTGAAGGAGAATCCAAGAACCAGATTTCTATGATACAGGCCAAGGTCAGAGATGAGGTAATCTATCCAGAATACAGGCTACAGGTCAGTACCTCACAGACAAGTTACTTCCACACATCTATTGCCTTCTCTGTTGCTTTTAAGCCCCATGCTGCTGACCACCTTTATTGAATCATGTACCTGTTGGCTGCCTCAGTCCTGCTCCCGCAAACACTCATCCTCATTGTTGAAACTGGGCCCGTGTTGTGCTGCTAGATGGGCACTGCACCTTCTGGCTTGAAGGTCTGGTGATGAGGGGGATGAACTGACTGGCAACTGGCTCTCTGTTGGGTTGGAAAGCTGAGGGGCCAGTGTACTGATTCCTACCTGAGAATCTCTATCTGGCCCCTCAGAGACAGCTGCCTCTTGCAGTACCTTTGCCACTGGCTATGGGCTTGGGTCAGCTATGCTGCATCCCTTTGCTCTGCTGAACTTGGCTGACCTACGACACAGTCCTGGAACCAACATCACATATACCTTAGACCAAAAGATACGACATTACATTTACCCTTATGGGCTGCGGCAGATAAACTTGATTAAAAGATGGGTACAAATTTCAGATTTTTTTAATCTTCCCTGTCCAAATTCAGTATTAAATGCTTACAAATAAATTATTAAAAATACAGTTGTAAAATATTCATTTGAAATAACACATATTTGTAATGTTATAACACATTCCACCAACTTACTGCTTTCACTGTTGCATTAAATATTGTTTTACTGTTTCATTTTTTTTTTAGGTTTTTAGACAGAACATTCAAATACTTGATCCTAGCTTTTTTAGAACAATGCTAGCCTAAGGGAGAAAAACACATAAACAAGCCGTACACAGCCATTACCTTGACCCTCACTAAAAAGAGTTCAGTCTCACCCAAACAGATGCTGGAGTCATTAAGCAACCACTGCATTAATAGACAGATGAATGTTTGAATGCCCCTCTCAATGAACTTTTTGGGTATTAAATCTCCCTCATTCAGAAAAAACCCTAATGAAATTTATGCATGTGATAACTACATAAAGCATACTAATTAGAGGATAGATGTACCCACTTAATACACCCTTGAGAGAGCATATTTCTTCACAGTTCATTATAATTGCAAACTCTGCCAGGTTCCAGCATGCACAAGAAGTCCTAACATATATAGTGATGTGATCTGAACTTGTGGTGACTGATGAAATACCACCCTTTGGCAACAGTGAAAAAAGATACATTCCATGCAAGGAATTATTAGACAAGGGACTGAAAATAAAATGACTACAGATGACCACATTATGTCCAAAGATCTTGATGCAGCTGCATATGGAATACAATGTACTGTTCTAGTCACACACACATACACCCCAAGGATATCATAGAGCTGGGGAATGTGCAAAAACGAGCAACCAAAATGATCAAGGGGTTAGAGTACCAGCCCTAAAATGAAAGTTTAAAGAGTTGGAACTTTTTGTTTAGAAAAAAAGACTAAGGAGGAATATAACAGAGGTTAATAAAACTACATGTGGTTTATGGAAAGAGAGTTGTTGTTCATGACAGTTAAATGGAACTTCCATGTTCAGAGGCACTGTATTTCTGAATATGTGTTGCCAGCAGGGGACAACCACAGACAAGACTTTGGCCTTGGTGTTCCTGCTCAAGGCATCAGATTATCCATTTAGGACTAGATAGACCATTGATCTGATCCAGCACGTTTTTGTTTACATATTCACTTTGTATTACAAAGTTCGAAGTGTGGCATAGGGAGAAACAGACATTACAACCCCAAAAAGCTGCTGTAGCTAACTGTAGTAGTTAAAATGAATGAAGTTTGCGTTGGAATATGTAAGGTCTGTAGTGCAGCCTGCTGAAGAAGATCTGAAGATAACCCTACAGGGGGACAGCTGAGGGACTGGTAGTTAGCATAGCTAGATTAGGGACTGCCCACAATTTCAAATTATGTCCTTGCTGTCTCCTGATTGGCTCTTCTGGAGACTTCCTGCTCCTGCAGAGCTTCCTTCTTGTTGTTGTTCCTCTCACAGCAGTTAGACTAGACAGGTAAGGTTCTCTCTCTTCTATATTCTATAACAGTTTGTTCTTCTTTAATAAACCTACTTATTTTTCTCTAAACAGTCAGTGCCACACTTCCCTTGCATATTTAAACTTTGTAGATGGAAACTCCTGCTTACTCCTGTGATTCTTTGCACCGTCTTGCAAAAGTAACTTTTCCTACTTGGTCTAATTTATGGGATTGATGTGAGTAACTTTCTCGTAGGCTGTGCTGAAGTCCAAGCGATTTCAGTAGACCTAAGCATATATAATTGGGCTCAGAACTGCAACTCTAATTTATAATCTGAATAGTGACCAGGCGATGTATACAATTTATACTTTCAATCTGTATATATTTTCCATATTTTCATGCACAGTCACCAGTATTTATTAACATTCTCCATTCCACTCACGTTAGCTACGCAGTTTTACCACACGTAAGCACATGACTGTGATAAAAGCCTCCTCAACACTTGGCAGGAAAATAAATTGAGAGAGGTCACCCTGTGATAAGTATGATGAGACTTGGAATAAATTTAAGGTCCTAAAATCTATAGGAATTTATTAGGCATTTTTCCCCTGGATATCCAGTTTCTGGGGAAAGTAATTTGATGCATCAGCTCACGATTACTGATGTGTGTGCTAGCAGCTATATGCACATTATGCCACCAAAAATAGTGATCCTGTGTCTCATTCTCTCCTTTCTTAGTAACTGTAAGTTATTCAAGATGTGAGTTATAAGACTATTGCACTACAAGTTTCCCCATCTCTGCAAGTGGCTGCCAATTAAGTGTCGAAAAGAACAAAAACCTTCAGCACAGTGGCATCATGTCACATGATGAGCTAGCGTAAGATGGTTTGGTAGTGTCAGAACAGGGAAACCTGCATTCAAATTTCTACTATTCATTTTCTTTCAAGATAATCTACCCCACAGGGTTGCTGAAAAAACAAAATGGAGGAAGGGAGATTAGACAGACAGACAGACAGACAGACAGACCACCTTGAGATTCTTGGAAGAAGGTTGAGGGTGACAGTCCCAGCCAGGCAACATCAAAGGAGCCCAAAGGTGAGAGCAATAGAAGCCCTTTCCAGGGGAAAAGCGGCCAAGGTCAAGGGAGTCCCCACAGAGGCCTCCCCTGGAGGCTTATAACCCAGGTGTGGCCAGGCTCCAATCAGATGAGCTACAAATGGAGTGCATTTACAGCTGCAATGGGAAGGGAAGGGATTCCCCTGGGGCTGTGGGGAGGGCAGGGAGAGAGAAAGGAGCCTGCAACTAAGGGGCAGATCCAGACCTAGGTTGCTCCCAAAAGACCTACCACCCTGAGAAGTTTGGGGTGAGCAAAGGAAAGGGGAGGGGGCTGGGGGAAAGGGAGCTCGATTATGGAAAGTGAGGGAACTTTTCTAGGAGGTGAGATGCTTCCCTGGGGGAGAATTCTATCAGGGAAACTGTGGAATGAAGGGAAATTGGCACTGCACCTCTGAGTCCAAGTATTTTCCAAGCAGTTGGGTGGGGCCATGGATAAGTGACTACCACACAGCCTCTTGCACCCTCCAACACTTAGAGTGGATTAGATAAGCAAGGAAGAGAGAAGACATGGCAGTGCTGTTTTCTACAGAAACTCTGCGTCTGAAGTCAGCAAGACTTATTCCCTAGATAATGCAAATGAGACTGAGAAACATTTCCGATTACACTAAACAACTAATAAGAATTTGTTCCAAGGACCCTTAAAGACATTGTCCAATTTAAGTGCCTTTAAGTCCATTATAATCAACTGTCTCAACCACGCTTAACACATTTTGGAGTGCAACCACCCAAGACTATCAGTGCCATCTACATGACCTGCCATTTTAAAAGAACACACTTAATTTATCTGTTCTCAAAACTACATCATGGAGTCTGGACATGGTGACTGACCTGGGGCATGTCACTGCATTACCAGTGATAAGGAAACAGGTATTTCTACTCATGTTCAGATCCAAGGAGCAAGTTTAACCCCTGAACACATTGCTTGATACATCTGATTGGTTTTAATCAAAGCTATTTCAGGCTCAGTAAAGCCACTGGGTTGACTATAGTCACTAGCTAAAGAAAATGTGAAATAACTTTCTTTAGCTCTAGTTTTTATTTTTAAAAGACATATATGGCAACAAAACAATTTATTATTTGCTGCCATTTGTCTTTCACGTAAGATACAAAAACTCACATAGACATGCAGGAAAGTTATTGAATATACTCTCTATAATGACTTAACTGTCTGTATCTTCAAATTACATTTCTCACAAGCAAAAAAATTAATTAGCCTGATGTGTATTTATTTATGCACATTATTTATATCCTGCTCTTCATAAAACTATCAAAGCAGTGGTACATCTGCTCCTTTAAAAACCATCTCTAGACCCTGCAATCTTAGCCAACTACTGCCCAGTTTCAAATCTCCCATTTCTGGGCAAAATAGTTGAGAGGGTGGCAGCAGAACAACAGGTTTTCTTGGATGATGCTTCCATTATTGATCCATTCCAGTCTGGTTTACACCCTGGCCATGGGACAGGGACAGCATTGGTCACCCTCATGGATGAGAGACATCTGGATTGAGGCTGGCCAGCACTGCTGTTGCTCTTAGACCTGACTGCAGCATTCAACATGGTCGATTACAATCTTATGACCCACTGACTCGCCAACATAGGAGTTTGGATGACTGCCCTACGACGGTTCTCCTCCTTTCTCCATGGTCGGGACAGAGGGTGGCACTAGGTGAGAGGGTCTCCCCATGATACCCACTAGAATGTGGTGTGCTGCAGGGGGCGATCCTCTTGCTGATCTTGTTTAACATCTACATGCACCCCCTCACCCAGTTGGTCTGGGTGTTTGGGCTGGGCTGTCACCAGTATGCTGATGATGCCCAGCTCTGTCTGGACAACTCAGCTTCATGTTCATTGCATTGATAACAGTATCTAACCATCTCGTTTGCTGTCCCCTTCTTCTTTTACCTTCAGTCTTTCCCAGCATCATGGTCTTCTCCTGTGAGTGCTCCCTTCTCATTTGGTGGCCAAAGTATTTGAGCTTCAGCTTCAGTATCTGGCCTGCCAGGGAACAGTCAGGGTTGATTTCCTTTAGGATTGACTGATAGGCTGACTGGAAGCAAAATCGACTGGGCTGTCAAGGGTAAGGAGACAAGGCCGGGGGGCTGAACATGCATGGACAAGCTGCCCATTCAAAAGAAAGCAGTGAGGAAATGAGGGGGGGCAAAGATTATAGGAGCAGATGCTCGAGAGCCTGCATGTGGCTGGGAGAGCAGATAAACAGCTGGGAATGGTGAAGCAGCTCTCAGCTGCAGGCTGAGGGACTGGAGATAGTTACAGTACAAGGAGCCTTGGGAAGGACAAGACAAGACTTTGCTAGTTACTGAAGGTGACGGAGTTCACGCAGACAAGGTAAGGCAAACACAGGCAGCCCTGGGGACTGAGGTCTAAGAGATGGCACAGGTGAGAAGGCCTGGGAGGGGAGAAAAGGGGAAGACTGAGGACACCCTGGGGAATGGAGCCCATGTTTAAAGGGCCAGCTCCTGGTCTGAGGCCAAAGCACATTTGTTATAAGAGGGAGCTCGTCCAGGATCTAGGACTAAAGAGTCCTGCCGGGAAGCAAATCTCAGTTTAAAAATAAAGGTGGAGGGAGAATCCTGAAGATCCCTCCGCCACTGTATCAGAGTGGTTGCCCACAGGTCAAGGGGAGCTCATACAGCAGTTAGTGGACCAGCAGCAGATGGCCCAGGATCGCTGAGTCCAGGAGATTGTTTATCTGGATTTTGCTCCTTTTGCCACCTATCCGTGGCATTCAGGTATAGGTCATCTTGGGGGTAGCTCCAATGAGGTGGGTCTGATGGGTGACGTTACATATACCAATGTTAGAATACTGGTTGCCAATATATTTCTGTACTCCCTGCCTTTGACCTTTAAAGCCCTTTATGGCCTTGGAGCCACATACCTGAAAACCTCCCTGTCTCTGTATGAAACTGTAATCTGGCTTCACCTATCATACCAGCTTCTCCTAACCTGTCCATTAAAAAGTTGTTTGGTATTAGCTTGAACTGGATAGCCCAGGCTAGCCTGATCTAATCAGATCTCAGAAGCTAAGCAGGGTCAGCAGGTTGGGAGCAGGGGTCATTTCGAGCAGGAATGCACAGGAACGCTGTTCCAGGAGTTACAAGCCCAGGAGCAGACACATATGGTGATGCGCTGTGGGAAAAAGCAAAAGCATACTAACTTGATCTGTATTTTCATGCTTGTTGTAAGGTAGCTTCCCTGCAAGAGCAAAGGAAACCTGAAGTGTCTTTAGTCAAAGTGTAAAGCTGGCTCGCCAGCTCTGAGTTGGAGATTTTTGGGGTGGAGCCCAAGCGGTGGGTGTTGCCTTCTGACATACTTCTGGTGATGTCAGGAGGTGTGGCATATGCAAATAAGTTATGCTAATGAGCTCCTGCACCTCTTTTTCCATGAAATGACCCCTGGTTGAGAGACCTCCAAGGAATACCAGGGTCATGATGCAGAAGCAGGCAATGGCAAACCACCTCGGAATGTCTCTTGCTTCAAAAACCCCTCAGGGTCGCCATAAATCAGCTGTAACTTGACAACACTTTCCACCAGCAGCAGCCTGTTCTAGCGTTCCAGTTCCAGTTCTCTGGAATGTGTTGCCAGTGTGACGGAGGACCATTTCCCACCCTCCCATATTCAAGAGAACCTGTAAGGGTGATTTTATTCCAGGGGGCTTTTCCAGATCTTGAGCTACTGTTTTTCAGAATGACAGATGTAGCTTTAAGCTCGTTATTACTGTTGTTCTGTATATGGATGTTTTATCCTATGTTCATGCTTTCTGAACATTTGTAAACAGCCTCAGGCTCATACCATGGGAAAAGGCAATTTAAATACATTTTAAATAAACCAATAGTCCATGCCTCCCTTGAGCCCTTTTTAATACCATTTGCCTTGAAATGTTTCAAAGCATGAGCCTTCACTCCCAGCATGTACCTCTTACTTTTATGTGACCTCCTCTCACCCCCCCCCCCCCAACCTGAAAACTTTTCCTGTGCTTTTGGGTGGATCCATCCCTCAACAACAAATGAGGCAGAAGAGTGCATATGCCTTTTAAAGTCATTTGCAATTTTTATTTTAAGTGCACAGAGAAAAGATGGCAAATAAGAGCAAGAAATAATTTTAGAAAGTGTAGACATATTTAGGGCCTAGATTCAAGTTACTTTTCCTGCTTCATGCCAGTTTATAGCTTTTTCTATGATGTGGTTACTTGTATTCTCTCACTGACTTCTACCTGCACCTGCATGAAAGGGGGCTATGAGACTGAATTAATTAATGTTTGCTTGGCAACTGAAGGGTCTTAAAAACAAGGTGTTACTGAAACATTAAGCTCTATTATAATTTAGTGTTATGAACTCAGAAGCCTCCACCCATATGGTTCTAGTTAGCAGTCTTTTTTAGAGTAGGAATATTGCAGATGTTTCTTTAACTAAACTTGTGATGTAAACCCTATTCACAATACACTCCTTGGTCTATGATTCCAAGAACCTGTGCTATACATTAAAAGACAGCCAGAAGATTATTGTATGATGCAAACAAAATATTTTTTTTAAAAAACACTGCAGAATATTATTAACAGTGCTACTGTTATATAATACTAGGATTTTTGCAATTTTTTTTTCTCGGAGCAAAAGTGTTTCACAGAGGAACAGCATCTCCCTCAATAATTTTTTTACTTGCTAGTTGTTGCTGTTTGACCTGGAAAGGGCTTTCAGGAGTTTTCTCTTAGATTTCCTCTTAGATTTTGTAGACAACCTGAAAATGCAAAGTGAACAACAGCTACGCTATAATTATATCAGTAGACTTGTACACCTAGTCATTAACATGTAAAATAACAATTTATTTATTCATGCATTTCATTCATTTATACTCTGCCTTCTCTCCAATGGGAATCTCATGCCGTTTATATCATTCTCCTCTCTTCCATTTTATCCTCTACAACTGAGTGAAGTAGTTTAAGCTAGGAGTATGTGACTGGCCCAAGCTGGTCTAGCAAGCTTCCATGGCAGAGGGGGGGCTTGGACTTGGATCTTTCAGGTGCTGTTCTGACCCTCTGAACAATACACCACCATTTATATGAGAAGAATCCTCTTGCAGTGAGACCTTGGTTTGGCTATATTCATTGGGAATGTTTGACTGAAAATGTTGACATAACTGGCCCAGCCCTGGTTGATCATTTTTAAGCCTCATGTCTCTATTAGTAAATGTTTTCATGGATGAAATTTAAAGATGTGTATAACAGAACTCATGGACAAAAAATATACACAAAGATCACTGTTTGAGGTCATTACTTCAGGTTCATGGAACTTTATTAGGAATCCGGGATTCTAAGTTAAATGAAACTACCCTCCCTGAAAATCCATGTCATTTTGAGTTTGGGCGCTTACCAAACAAGCAGAAACATGTACTCACTGTGTTGTTCTTTGATGCTGCTTGTATTCCTGGGCAACAGTATGCTTCCAACCAAATGGATCCTGGCAAGGGTCTAGACTAGAGCCTTCAGCCAATCACTTTTGTAGAAAAGCTGCATAAAAGGAATGCACAAACATGCTGTTGTTCTCTAATCCTGCTTGTTTCCTGAGCAAAAGCATCCTTCCTTCCAATCAGATCCTGGCAAGGGAGGCACAGAGTGCCTCCAGCCAATCACCTTTGTCAACAAGCTGCAGAGAGGGAATTTTCAAGGTGGCTGTCAGCACTTGGCTGCCTTGTCTGCTGCATATGATTGATGTTGTGAAGACACAAGAGAGCTTGCCAGCTACTTTGTTTTCAATTGGCTGTGCTTTGAAAAGAATAGTGTCTGCAGTGTGCATGCATAGAAAAGAGGTACATTTGGGAGGCCTGGTAAAACACAGCAGCGGGTGGCTGAGATTCAGGGGGTCTGGAGAGGGGAGGGAGCACTGTATTCTAGTGGTGTTATGTGCCATGACTGCTGCACAGGAGACCATCATGTTAGCTGTGCATTGAAAAGAAAGATGTCTGCAGTGCAAATTTGCAGAAAATGTTCCCAAAAATCTGGATCACAAAAACACAACATGGATTTTTAACCTGAACTGGTAATGCCCTACCCAAAATGAAGTAATTATGGTAATATTTTCCCTCCCAAAACCTGGATCCAAAACTGTAGTGAAATTTTTCCTGGCCCAGCCTCCTAATGAATTTGCAACAATGAAGGTATGCAAGTCATCAGCCATGCAACTGAGAGGCACAATCACCAAAAGTATCCTTTCCTAGCAAATAGTCATGTTATGATATCAGAATGCTTTATTGCTGCAAATGATAAGCATTCATAGTATCCAACAAGGTTCTGTGTGTGTTAAGTGCCATCAAGTTGCTTCCAACGTACGACAACCCTATGAATGAATGACCTCTTATAAACCAAGAGCTGTGGCTTCCTTTATAGAGTCACTCTTTCTCATGCTGAGTCTTTTTTTATGGTTGCCTTCAGCTTTTCCTAGCATTGTCATTTTAGTGACTCCTGTCTTGTCATAATGTGATCAAAGTACAATAGCATCAGTTTGGTTATCATAGCTTCTAAGGACAATTCAGGCATGATCTGATCTAGAACCCACTTATTCGTCTTTTTGGCAACCCATGGTTTCTGTAAAGTTAAGGGTCTGCAGGGAAGCAAGTATCTGTATTCTAGACCTTGGAGTTCACGATTTCAGTGGGGAGTTTCAAAGAGTCAGACAACGGCCTTTCCCCTTATGTACCCCTTCACATTATTGCCATTGTCAATGCCTTATCTTCCCACTTTTGTATTTTGAGATATAAACTCTTTCAAACAATATATATGTGGACACTGAACACACATGGCATAACCAATTTTACTACTGCATGCAGTGGAACAGAGTTCACTGAAAGATGCAGGACTCTCCCACCCTAGTTAAGAAATCTAATTTTTCAAAGTTCCCAACTACACAAAGCGGTACCTGCACATGTACATATGTGTACACATTTCTATAGCTGTATTTCTCACAGTGATTCATTCATGGTGCCATTTTGTACAGTTGTGAGATCTGCTGGTGCCCATTTGGGAGATAGCAGTTGTGGTCCCAATTCTCTGGAATAGCTTCTTGAAAGAAGTTAGGAGACTGCCCACCTTGTTAGCTCTCAGGAAAGTTTCCAAGACATTTCTGTTTAGAATGACTTAGAAGGGGGAGGGGGTTAAAATTTGTGTATTCTTATTATTTCCACTTGCACCTTTCTTCATCCATTGGTGCATTGTTCCTCCACTGCAGACCACATTCTTCTTGCAGTAGGCACTTGTTGGTTCACTGAAACTCATTGGACTTGTGTGACCAGCAGTGTCTAACACCAAAGGAAAGTGCTCTGCAGTGGAGGACTATTCCCAAAAGAAAAAGGCATTGCCCATGCAGAATAATGTTTAGTATCTAAGCCCATGCCTTTATGCATTAGCATGGGCAGTTATATTGAATGCACTTTGTCATGCCCCTTGTTTGTTTTGAATAGTTACTAGTGATGGTTGTTTCAAAATTGACTTTGCCATTCCAATACCGTACCATATGCTTTGTTAGCATATGTTATTCCAAGTCACCTTGGGTTCCTTTGGGAGAAGACAGGTATGACATATTCCTCTAGAGTCAAAGGGAGAGCTGTAATCCCACAGGGAGGAAGATAAGTACAGGAAGAAAGTACTAATCTCTAGGAAACTAATATGAATTTTTATTAAGACACTTTTTTACTGTTATGAACTCTCCAAGACAAACAAACCTCTAAGAAACTAAGCTTTAACAATATTTTATAGCCTGTTCAAATATCACAATTTGTAAATACACCAAAATTTACCATAGTTTTCTCATCCCCTGCCTTTTCCTAACCCAACCATGCCTGTTTAATAAAATCATAATTCCTGTTTGAACTTTAAGTCATGTCAAGTGCCATTTACAAGGAAAATAACAAGTGGGCTCCTGTTTATTTTATATAGAGAGATATAGATATAGATACGCCTTAGCATATTGGCACTTTCTGGCTCTCCTGTTGGCTGTGCTGTGTGCTCCATCAGCCATTGGCCTATCAACTGCCACTCAGGAGTACCCATGTGCCATTGGCTGGGTGCTGGGTTTGCTTCTCTCTCCCATCCACCACCAGCTTGGCCCCTCTTCCCTGTCTGAATAAACTGCGAAAACGGCTGTCTCTCCTGATGAAGATGCTTCTACTGGCACTGTTTCATTCCTCCACGTCTGGATGGCTACTGAAAAAGCTGTTCCCTGCTCAAGAAGAGGCTTCTACTGTTGCCGCTTCTCCTGCCTGGCTCCTCTGCGGCTGGCTGGCTACTAAGGTGAGCCACCAGCCTTCAAACCATTTGTTTCTCCTCCTGATGTGGGGCTCACTTTCCCCTCAGTGGCTGCTGCTAGGCAACCAAGCTTGGTTCTGTCAGTAAAATGGCATGAGCAGGAGGCCCTTTGCAGGCCTACTGTGGCTAGGGTTGCCAAGTCTTACTTTTAAAAAAGCGGGGAAGTCCTGTTCCGTCTCTGGAGTCCTGCTTTGCGTGTGTGCGCCGCAATGATGTCACTCGGAAGTGACGTCATCATGCTGGGCATGTTGCTGGGGTGATGCTCTGGTAACCATAGAGTTTTCAGGGCAATTGCTAGAGCGTTGCCCCGGCAATGTGCCCAGCATGATGATGTCACTTCCAGGTGATGTCATCACGCCAGACACATTGGCCTGATCAGGCCACTTCAGGGGTGGGGTTCCACACCCCGGGGGGACTTGGCAGCCCTAACTGTGGCCTTTGTGGGGGACTCATTGGGGTCAGTCCTGACTAGGGTTGCCAGCTTCAGGTTGGGAAATTCCTGGAGATTTTATGGTGGAGTCTACAGAAGTCAGAGTTTGGGGAGGGGAGAGACCTCAACTGAATAGAATAGAGTCCACCCTCCAAAGCAGTTATTTTCTCCAGGGGGAGAGAGAGATTTGTTGTCTGGAGTTCAGTTGTGATACCAGGCAATCTTCAGGCTCCACTAGGAGGTTGACTACCCTAGGCCTGGCAGTGCCCTCTGTGTGACTTGTTGATATCTAACTGGCATGACTTAACTAGGCCTAGCTGCTTGCTCCTGTTCACCAGCAGTAGCCCCCCTAGAACAGCCATTGTGGCATAGCAGTTAGCACTTCAGAGCTGGGTCTGCCAGACCCAGGTTCTTGCTGTGGAAGCTGGCTGGGTGATTTCAGACCAGTCACAGACTTTCAGCCTAACCTACCTTACAGGGTTGTTGTGCAGATCAAAAGGAGGAGAGGAAAATGTTGTGAGCTGTTTCGGTCCCCGCTGCGGAGAAAGACTGTACTTTTCCTAGGTAGAGGCTGCAGGGAGGCAGGAGGAGATGGAAACCTGAAGTCAAAAGGGCAAATAATGGTACACTGATAATTGATGGGGAAGGAGATAAGGTTGCCAACTCCAGGTTGGGAAATTCCTGGAGATTTGAGGGATGGAGCCTGGGAAGGGTGGGGTTTGAGGAGGGGTGGGACCTCAGAAAGTTACAATGCCATAGACTCCATCTTCCAAACTAACATTTCCTCCTTGGGAACCATTGCTGCCAATCTCCAGGTGAGTGTATGTGAAGGAGGGCTGGAGACCACTCAGAATTACAACTGCTCTTCAGACGGCAGAGATCAGTTCTCCTGGATAAAATGGTGGACTCTGTGTCATTATACCCTGCTGAGGTCGCCACAGCAAATTGATGCTGAGTGCCCAAGGCTGCCCGGGGCACCCACCCAGAGTATCTTTCAACAGCCCGTTGTATTTATTTCCACAACAGGCCTTATTCCTAGTCTATAACAAATCTTTTGTCTGAGCAAAAGCCAAATATCTTCTCTGTCACAGGGTGGAACACTCATAAAGTCATACTGTTTATTACCACACACTACAAAGGGGCTGCTCAGACAGAATGGGGAACAGCTATTTAGCAGTTTGGCAGGAAAATCTGTTTCACAATAAAAGGAACCATCATAACAGGCTGGGAATTATTTCAATAAATAAAGAAGAGAAGAAAAGATTGGATTTATACCCCGCCCTTCACTCAGAGTCTCAGAGCAGCTCACAAACTCCTTCCCCTCCCCACAATAGACACCCTGTGAGGTAGGTGGGGCTGAGAAAGCTCTAACAGAAACTGCTCTTTCAAGGACAGCTCTGACAGAACTATGGCTTGCCCAAGGTCATCCAGCAGCTGCAAGTGAAGGAGTGGGGAATCAAACCCGGTTCTCCCAGATTAGAGTCCGTGCACTTAACTGCTACACCAGATAAAGCACATAGGACCAATACTGGCTTCAAGTGAACACACATGCACACTGGGGTTGGAGTTTGCTGTTGCAGTCTCACTCCGCCAATACACACACATTCAGCTTCCAGCGATAAACTGTGTGAAAAGGGCCTTTGGTGTTCCAGAAACTAACTCCTTCCAATCCTCCTGCATTCCATAATTCTTGTCCCCTCACTATTTCTTCTATCTACCAAAAAAAGTTAAAGAACAAAGCTAATGGAGCCCATGTTCTCAGTAGCAAACCAGGCGCTTTCTTAAGGAGTGTATGTACATTGCAGTAGATATCCAAAACTGGGTGAACTGAAACAATCACATATATCTGAAATTACAGGACCTTCCTAGTGAGTGTCAACAATTACATCTAAATTAGGAAGCAGTGGATGAGGACAACCTACATTTCTTTTCCATGCATTCAGCAGATCTGTAACGTATTACCAATATTCCCTGGTGATTGAGCACAGTCTCCATGCTTTGAGCATTGACCATAACATGTGTGAGCATAAAAATGCATGTGTTTAATTGAGCTTAATGGAAAACGCAAACATATGAGTGCATGCACACTCATAGGATGGCCTGTAAAATGTGTACAAATTAACAGTATAAATAGAACATTTCATACATTGCCTTATCAATATGCACAGTTCACACTTGGTTACTATTCATATGGACCTGACAAGGCATGAAATCCCTAGGATGAATTCACATTTTCCAACAGTGAGTGCAAATTATGCAATCGCTGGCATTCTCCATTCCCTTAACATTAACCTTAATAAATGTAGGAGACACTATTAACCCCTCAAATGTGTTATACTTGATATTGACTTTAAAATGCTTTTTAAAAAGTGTACTAAGATATATTGCTGTTCCTAAAGGAGTATCCCTGATGGATGATAGTAATATTTGCTGCAAGGCCTTCCTAGAAATATTTACACACTTCCCCCCTGCAAATGCATACCTGTTCAGCAAGCAGAATTTTAGAAATCTTTCAAGCTAGTTTAAAAGGAGACTTTGACCTTGGGAAATCACTGTGCTGTAGTACTGTTAGATCTCGCAGAAGAATTGCCTATTTCCCTTACTGCTAATTTTTCAGTATAAAAGATACATCTATATTTAGAGTCCTGGAGTAATTGAAAATGTACCTGAAGCTCTGCCAGCACCTGGAGCCAGTCTCTGCCTCCCCCCCCCCCCCCCCCGTCTTTCCCTTCCCAAGGCTTTTGATTTAGAATAGCTGAAGTAACCAATTTAAGCTGATTTTGCTCTGTTTCACTAGAAATCCCTGAGATTTGACAATGATATTCACTTTTTGATGGCAGCCAAGTTCAAGAAGGGAACAGTGATGACCATGTGTGCTCCTGGAAATATTAGCAAGTGATATTTCAGTAGCAGGACTTGCACAGACCTTGAGGTTATTAGCTAAATTGTACCTTCATTTCACGGTTGATGGATGATGCAGCCAAAAAGGTTCATCTTTATAAAACTGTACTTTCTGACTATTTGTGAAGTATTTATTTTTTCAAAGATGTGTTATTAGTTATAATAGCAGTCAAAATCCGAAAGGGATTGGGCTTGGAACCAAACAAACACTTCCATAGGCAGAAGGATAGGCCACCCATGGAGCACAACCTTCTCAACTCCCCACTCCCACTGTATCCCCAAATGCTGTTCCCAGGATCCTTCAATCTATGGAACTATTCAGCTGGATTCAAGCCATCATATGAAAAGAAAACTGAAGGCAATCCCTCTATCCAGCCAAACCACCTATCGAGATCCAGTGTAGTATAGTGGTTAGAAGGTCAAACTAGGATCTAGTAGACCCCCATTCATGTCCCCATGCTACCATAAGCACCCTTGGTGACCTTCAGCCAGTCACACTCTGGTCCTTTCCGCACTTGGATCTCATCCCTGGTTTTATCAGATTTCAACTCACGACACAATACCTTGCATTTATCCCTGGTTATAACAGCATATGTTTATCCCCGGACAAGTGTGGAGTGAAACTGGGGTGACCTCAATGTGATGTGGAAACAAAAAATACACCAAGATAATTACAGGGGTGAACTCGAGTGTGGTGTAGAATGTAAGTTCCGGGACAGGGTTGAACCAGGATTTAAGGTCTAGTGCGGAAATGGCCTCTCTCAGCCTAATCGACCTCACCGAGTTGTCAGGATGAAACAGAGGAGAACAGGACAATGCACTTTGCCCTGAGTTCTTTGGACAAAGGGCAGGATAAAGTAGGAAGAGGATGGAAGAAGCAAGAAAGATGGGAAGGTAGATAGCTTAGAGTTTGTAGCACAGTAGCATCTTTTCGGCTATATTCCACCATATTGGAACCAGGCACAGTCTATTCTTCCACTTCTTCATACAAAAACTTCTCTCACACCAAATCTCAGTAAAAGTTCTGATGAACAGTCTCAATGCTTCAGAATGAGGAAGAACAACAATTTACTAATTGCTGGGCTTTCTAAAATGAATAAGAACATAAAATCAGAATGAAAAAGTAAAACAGAAAAGATTTCATTTTCAAAAAGTTTTATGTTTTTCCTGCATTCAAAGACGTTGCACAAAAAGTGTATCAAATACACTGTAATTTTTTTCAAAATTTGCTAATTGTAGTCTTAAGATGTTGCTTTTAAAAAGAAAGGAAAGAAATACGAAGTGCAAAAGAAGTCCAAGCATAAGGATTAGGAAATGAGAAAGAACCATGCAAAACAGAACATGAGTGGATGCATAATTGATACCTGCTTCCAACCTAAGCAGTCATGATGTCTAGCAAACACAGCAGCTGCCATCTAGGGAAAATCCAGCACACTTAAATCTCAGTGATTTTAACGAGACAGAAAGGATTAGAACACAGGCCAGAAATTTCATTCTGAGTAACATTGCAACTGGCAATGTCCACGTAAATTTCTGCTGGAATAAAATCCTCTTTGCCGCACTAGAACTTCCAGTTTTCAGCTGATGAATCAGATCAAATCAAGTTAACTTAGCATTTGGGGAAAGGGCAAAGAGTTTTTCAGCCTATTTGGATGGCCACCAGAAACCCAAAGTTTCTAGAAATAGTGCATTGTCTGTAAATATGGTATAGTGAAAAATGAGTTGTCTAGAGGTTATGTGGAATACCAGAAGGCTTGAGAGCAATATTTTGGCCTTGAAGCTTCAGAAGAGTATATGGATTCGGCCTGGGAGATACAATGCTATGGTTGTAACTGACCATTTTCAGTATGTACATTGTGACATCAGAAGATATCTCCCCTCAAAGATCTGTCCCCAAGGCTCTCTTTTTCCCCAAAGGAAAATTAAATTACCTTGCATAGGTTGACTTGGGGAAGGGAGAGGGAAGCCCCTGTATTGGAAAAATAAAGATGATTATTCCTGTTCTGTGTGGTTCCAATATATACATACACATCACAGTGATATGGGATCACAGCCAATGCTCCCTCTAAGCTATGGAGTCTTGTGAGCCAAAATTCTATTTTGTGGGCTACTGGCCTTAAAGTTGTGAGCGAGCGATTTGGCGACGGCATAAATTTGTTGGCTCCAGAGCCGTCCTTCCTGAGCTGAGACAAAAATGTGTGAGCCGGAGGCTAAAGAACTGTGAGCTAGCTCACACTAACTCAGCTTAGAGGGAACACTGATCACAGCCTGTAAATGTGGTCTAATTGCTTATTTTCAATGGCAGAAATACGCTTGAGTAACATTTTAACACTCTCGTGCTCTTCATAAATTTATTCTGAATAATTTCAGGTTGGAGGTGGGATGAACCAGACACTAGCAGTTCTAAGCCATATTCCAAAACGTCTGTAGGGGAAAACTAAAATAGAAATACAGAGTACTAGGCTTCTCTAGATACGAACAAAGTCCCAGAAGCAAATTTTATACAACCATAACCTAAGCAGGGTCAGCCCTGGTTAGTATTTGGATGGGAGATCACCAAGGGCACTATGCTGAGGCAGGCAATGGCAAACCACCTCTCTTAGTCTCTTGTTCGTATACCCTACAGGGCCACCATAAGTTAGGTAAAACTTCATGGCAAAAAAAAAGTTACTGGCATGTTTATGGCTGAAATCAGTCAGTATTGTCTGCTCTGTGCTGTTTAAATATAAAGGGCATCAAAACCTTAGCCTATTTTAGGCGTATTCTTACAACCTCAAGCCAGCAGATTCTGTTAGAGAAACAAGACATAAGTATGCTTTTAGCACCATCACACACTGCAATTTAGAAGGGTGTTTATTGTGCTTTGGTGATAAGTAAAGCTCTCTAATTTTAAATGGTCGGCAGTCCAGGCTTGCATGTGGAATCTTGTTTTCTTCAGGGCAGCTATAACTGCTTTGCTTCTCTAACCCTTCTCACAATGAATCAACACTGTCATCATCATAACAATGATTTTAGAGCTTAGAAAACAACACCTTCAGGCAAGCAGGAGTTAATTTGATGTCATAATTATCAATCTGTCCCAGTGGCAATATTGCAAGGTCAATTTCTGCAGGGGTCACTCGAGACAAATTATGTAGAAATCTGGGCAAATTCAATTATTGATTTGGGAACAAACCTATTGGCAAGATATAATGTATTAGTTGTTCTATATATTGCTGCTGATCAGCAAAGCCTCAAAATCCTTAATGAGTTAACGTAGCATATATGTTATGAGATGGAAGAATGAATCAGGAAGTTGTCCTCCATTTGTATCTCATTCATGCCATGAATTTACTTGGTGGTTTTAGGGCAAGCCACATTCCTGTCATTAGTCCACCCCCATGTGCAATAAGAGGATAATTATACTAACCTGCTTTACAGGTTCATGGTTAGGATTACAATCAGATAATGTACATGAAGCATTTTCACTACACATTCAAAACTGTTCTACAAATGCCAAGAATGATTAAAAAGAATACATATTATTTGTATAATTAATATTTGTATTATAATTGATATTTAACATAAACATAATTATCCATATATTATAACAGTTAATTATTGTTAAGAATACTTAAGTATTATGTATTCAAAGCCAGTTTTGTCTTTAAATCACAGTTAATAGAAATTTAGAGAAACAGAGTTTAGAGAAATGGGTTACTCTTTAGCCAAGAAACAAATAACTTGTCATTAGAAATATCTTTTTTCTTAGTCTTGGGGGGTGGGGTGTTGAGTTGCTTACATATGATCTTAATGCATTTTTAAAATGACTTTCTCTCTGGATCTATAATACTACTGTCACATCAATGATGCCTAAATGAACTCTGAAATGAAACATTAATATCACTCACTGATATTCATTCTAAAGGCCATTAACAGTATTTCATGTATACAGACAATGAAGGAATGGGCTAAATCCCATCCCAAAGTTAAAATGTGCAAATTGGGGGGGGAGTGTCTTTTAAAATGATTAATTTTGGTTAAATGCATTATTCAGGCCAATCGTTTAAATCAGGGATGTCAAACATGTAGCTTGCGGCCGGATTGTTTCCTGTTTCCTTTTCAAGTTCTCTTGCTGCTGCTACATCACAGCTTGCTTTACCAGTCTCTCTCAATTGCACAGGAGAGATGGATAGGTAATCCTCTCCTGTGCGACTGAGAGAGTCTGGTAAAGAATGGCTGAGGCTTCTCTTCCTCCTCCTCCCAGGGGGAGGGGGGAATAGCCAGAGCTTGCTTCCTGGCCAGGCTGCAGGAGACAAAGGGAAGCCTTTCTTTCCTTCCACTGGCTGAGGCTCCTCCCTGAAGGGAGGGCGAAAACAAGGGAGAGCTTTCTTTGCTGGGCTGTCTCAATTGCATGGGAGAAATACCAGGCATCTTTAAGACCAACAAAGTTTTGTCCAAGGTATGAACTTTTTGTGTGTCTTGCTGCAGTGTGTGTATGTTTTGTTGGGCTCCTTATGCCAGGGCTCTCCTGGGTGCAACTGGGTTCCCTCCCCCTTTTCACTGTATTCCTGCCATCGTGGTTCAGTTTTTCTCAGTAAGAAAGCAATGTGAACTATTTTAGAGGAGAAATAACAACAAGCCAGTGAGGTGGATTAAGCTGAGTGTGTGTCCGGACCAAGTTCACCCAGCACATTTCCTTTGTAGGAAGTTGTAGTTATTTCTCTGGGGAAGGCTGTATTTATTTATTAGATTTCTAGGCCGTTCTTCCCGCTGTTGCAGGCTGTAGTTTTGTAGACAAACACATGGCCCTCAGTCTGTGTCAGGATGTCTTCTCATGTTCTTGACCAAAACATGAAGCAACTTATGTACAAAAGGTTGCAATGCCCAGCCATTTCATGTTTTCCCCTGGATCCTAGGCTCAGAACATTGAGCATGAGATTTCTGTAATGAATGTCAATAAATCAAAAGTAGGTTTGCCGCATACAGATACACACCTGAACAGCATGCTCAAGATTGCTACAGCACAGACATTTTGATGCAATAATTCAGAGCAAGAGGTGTCAATTATCAGAGACTGTTAAACAGACAAAATACTGTGAGAGTGCTAGTGTTGTAAGCATGTTTTATTTAAAGTTTAAAAAATCTTTAAATGTGTTTGTCTGTGTCCTTTATAAAGTTTATATCTCTGCTGCCTGGCATTACATATTATGACACACATGGCCCGGCCCAACAAGGTCTCATTTATGTCAGATCTGGCCCCCATAACAGATGAGTTTGACATCCCTGTTTAAATGATTCCATTTGTTTCCATTTCTCTTCGTTTCAATTGGAAACACATTTCTGACTGTAACAATTTCCCTCATCCAGTTGGGATTAAACTCTCATGGACTGTATTCCACAATCAAAGGATCTTCCATAGAACATTCACAATAGATATGAAAAGTGTCTCTATTTTATAGGAAGAGAGAGATGTTTGACAGGTAAGCCAAGAAAGCAGAAGGCAAAGAGGGTCCAATATATGAACAATCAAATGCCTCTGGGCCAGCCTGACTTTTACAGAAATGCTGGTGCAACACAACAACTGCACTATGAAAACCCATTAAAACATTACGTACAGCAATCTTGAGGCCACTGCAGGAAGTGACAAATCAAGATGACACCGCAGTTTAAAGAGCTGCTTTTAGAGAGCAAAGGCCTTGTACTGACAAAAGTCATGTGATCTTTTGGGCAGCTCCACAAATGACCCGTTCCTTAACATTCCCACAGCCTTGTTTCTGCCTTTCTGCAGCTAGCCTGACAGAAATTAAATCCGGTGACCTGTTCCTAACTATTTATCATCATATTTGGAAAAGCTTCACCAGCTAAGTTCATGTGTTTGAGGCCACTGCATGACATGTCAAGTGTGCGCTGCAGTGTGAGGAGCTGCTTTTAGAGAATGAAAGAAATCTATTTTTATTTTATTCATTTGCACCTTGCCTTTCTCCCCAATGGGGACCCAAAGCAGCTTACGTTGTTCATCTCCTCCATTTTATCCTCACAACAACCCTGTGAGGTAGGGTAGGCTGAGAGAGTGTGACTGGCTGAAGGTCACCCTGCAGGCTTCCATGGCATGACTGGAGATTTGAACCTGGGTCTCCCAGATACTAGTCCAGCACTCTTAACTGCTACACCACACTTGTTCTCCAATGAACAATCATGTACGCTCCGAGGGGCAGGAAGGCAGCCCTCCCATTCTCTCTTCTTAACCATGTCTAGAATATGTATCATCTTCTGGTTGTGTTTGGTTGCCTTTATTTCTTTTGCTTAATTGCCTCTTTCCATTTCATTGACCGTATCAGGAGCATACACAATGGAAAGGAAGAAAAAGCTTACAGAAAGATAACGCTTGTTTGCATCCCAGTCACTTCTCTAGTCCTAGCACATACAACATAACTGTACGTTTTGGCTGTACAGCATCCCCCCCCCCCCCCATGTTTATATTCATGCCCTTAAAGAACAGGAACTTGTGTTTCTTTAAAAAGAAAGAAGCATGACAGCAGACAGGAAGGGCTGGCGTAATGTGGTCCATGGGGTTACAAAGGGTTGGACTTGACTGTGCGACTGAACAACAACAACAAACCACCCCTACTCTAAGATCTTGTTCACACACACTGCTACCCAGAAGTATGTCCCCCATCTAGTATGTGTGATTCTCATTTTTGTTACCCAGATATAAACTCCACATTTATCCTGGTTGAACTGCATCTTATTTGAATCTGCCCACTTTCCCACCATATTCAGATCTTATTGAATTCTATATAAAGTGCCTCTTCTTGAATCACTGGCATCTCCAATTAAAACAGGACAGCAAGGACAGGGGTGGGGGGAGACAATACACATCTGTATGGCTTGGGAGAGCTTCCGCCAGTCAGAGGAGACAATAAAGGTCTAAATGGACCAACGGTCTTATTCAGTAGAAAACAGTTTCATATATTCATAAATTATAAGCTGTCAGTAATTCTAAATCACATAGAGGATAAAGATAAGAAAAAGTCTATCAAACTGATATTCACTTGTCGTTTATATTGGGTATCATTTATTCCTCAGATAATTCATAGGAAACTGCCTTGTAACTATAGCAACTATTTCTGAGAATGTACAGATACAAACCACTTGTAGCAAATGTCAATACATCAGTGCTACTTTCATTTATTCATGTGTTATTTATTAATCAAATATTAAAATATGGTACAGCAAAGCACCTGGCTTGCTAAGTGGTTAATGAAGCATGGAACGTGACTTTGCTCCCAGCACATTATGCACAAAGGAGGATGCTATTCTGATTTCTGCACAACCAAGGACTACTTGGAAATATATGAACAGTGATTTCGATGGACACCAATAACTGTTTTAGTGTACATCATGTATAAGTTAAGGGTCATCCAAATTGGACTGAGAATGTATACAATAAACAGTGGCTATTGTTAACCCCAACGCGCATGCTAAAAAGTTTGGACAAAAATAAAATATTCATTTGAAAAGAAAAGGCACAAAGTGATACCCGCATCTGCCTGTTTTGCTTGGTTTCAGCATTCATTACGGTCTCATTCAATACATCTAAAAAGTAGAATTGTTTACTGCTGAGACACAACTACAGTCACTGGGACCATCAGCATCTTTGGTCTGTCTTTTTCTTTTTTCACTTGATTATAATTTTCGACACAAACAAATGCTTCTAAAAGCTGTCTGTCTGCCTCCTTTTGTGTAGAACTGATGAGCACTTGATGAATCCTCATGGGCTTGACTATCAGTCATTAATCAGTGTATACTTTTGTCCAGATATCTTGTTATTATTGTTTTCTGCTTTGCTTTTCTTCTTCTTCTTGTTGTTGTTTGATCTTCTTTGTTGTGCACGGATATTACCTTGCAAGGTGAAAGCAGAAAGTACATTACTGCTAATGTTAGCTCTCTTTCTAGCATTTAAATGTTGTTATTCACTACTGCTATTTCCTATAATGTTTCTTCTTAATGGATTGGAGAAATAGGGGCTGCCATGGGGGGGAACCTGTCAGTGCATCTAATTGTTTCTAACTTTTGCTCTTATTACATTCCTCTTTCCTAAGATGTGGTAAAAGCATGTCTTGGAAAGAAATTGGTCTCATGGCAGTTATTACAATCTAAAAGATATTATTGTATTGAGATGTATAGATCAAAGAACCATAATGGATGCCTCTTATCCCATATAGATTCGAGGCCTTTCTACAGAAAATCCAGTCACCAAAGGTTACCAAATTTCAGGTTAGGACTGAGATCCTAATGAGAAATGTGTTGAGCTTTCCCCAGCTGGCTTTCTTTCCTAACTTTAAAATATGTGCTTGGCATGAAGCATATATGGTAAAGAGAATCATGTTCACCTTTGCAGGGGTTTTTTAGACTGAGTCAGAAATGGGTCACTGTTAAAGAGCACCTCTTTGTGGATATCTGCTAGTCTTGAGATCAATGGGACTAACTTTCACATAGGTATATTCACAGTTAGTCTAGAAGTCAAGCAGACCCCTCGTTGTAAATGATCTTAGAATCCCCACCTGAATTTTTGCCCAGAATAAGCTTTTCACTTACAAGCATGTTATTTCTCATTCCACCAAAACAAAAAGTGTTTCCTCTGTCCATAAGGGAGGGGAAAAAACCAAAATAACAGAGAAACAGAGAAAGAAGTCAGTAAAATTTGGTGGGTTCACAGTGTTTTCTGAGCATAACCAGGATAGCCTCTATAGCAACCGTGCCGCTTCAGACAGTGGAGGCTTTGTGTGGAGGCAGTGGCACTATGATAGACAGAGCCACCAGAACCAATCAGGGGTCATGTGGCAATGGGGTGGAGTCCAGCTTCCATCTCAAGCAGTGGGGTGGAGAGGGGCGGACCTCAGGAGTTCTGCACTCATTGTCAGCAGCACCTACCCCCCACCCCCTTAAAGGGACCAACTCCTGTCAGCAGATCCAGACACCTGATAGTGGGGAGGAGGTTTGAGCTGTCTGGCCCACTGGCATCTGCAGCTGCCTCAATGCCCACAAAGAACACAGGGTCCCTGAAGGGCAGAAGGGGAAGGAGGGTTGTCGTTGCCACCCTACACATTTATGGGTGTCCATTGCTCCCTGGCGGGCTTCCTAGCAGCTCAGCCACAAAGCTGAGGTCATTCCTGCACCACCCCTGCCAGTAGTGGAGCAGGAGAGGGAGCCACCAGGGTGAGCTCAGATGGGGAGATATGCAGCACCACCCTCAGATCCCCCAACTGCTTCCTCAATGGAGCTGGAGTGGTCTGGGAATGACCATCATTCCACTCCCAGAGCAATTGGTGCCCAGAGGCTGTCATTCAAAATCCATTCTGTATTTCCATGTACAGACATGTATTGCAGTGAAACCCATGAAAGTCATTTGGCATTCCGGGCAGCCAGTATGTCCAGTGGACATCCATGTTTCACCCAGTTCCCAATGGGCAGTCCTTTCAGTTGCTTTAGTACATCCCCTCTTGATGCACTCCTGGCTGCCCCCAGTGACCCTTGTGACATCAGTAGCCCCTCCAGGTGCCTGCCAGCTGCCACCACAGAAGCAGACGATGCCTCCACACCCCAGGAGAAAGCATCCCTCCCTCGTGGTAGGACTGTGTCTAAGTGGGATGGCACTGCAGGTGGAACTTGGAAGGGCTGGCTGGATGCAGTGCTCCATACCAAGAGGAGGGCTAGGACAGCAGTCTGAGCAGAGTGTGGGGGAAGGCGGGAATAGCCACAAAAACAAGTCTCCCTGTTCAACCTTTACCTGCAGGAAAGCAAAACAGAGATACATGCAGCCTGTCCTGACAGAGTCTGCAAATGAAGCCCCATGGAGGGACCTTCCCCACAAACCCCCCTTGAGGCACATGATGGTACCATCTGAATTACATTCACCTGTCCTGTGCTGAAGTCCTCAGGGACTGCTGGCAACCCATCCACAGCTACTGTTGAAGGCTCTGATCCTGCATGGAAATGAGTCAAAGGGTCACCTGGCAAGCTGGTTCCCCATATACAGTGGGGCAGCTGCCAGACAACCCCACCACCACTGACATTCCCTGTTCTCTGCCAAGGGTGGGAAACAGGCAAATGGCAGAGCTCACAGCTCAGAGTTGGGCTGAAAACATTACCACCACTACCCACCACAGGTCTGGGAAACTTTCCTGGGATTTTTTCCCATGGCATATCAGGGGCCATGGTGCTGCAAGGCCATGGCTCGTGTCACCCCTGCACAAAGTCAATGCTGGGCTTGAGTGTGGGAGGCACCATCTTGGCACCTGGCCTCAAGCAAGGGGAATGGGGGAGCAGGTTTGGGATCCTTGCCCTTGCTTACCTGTAGGAGCATGGCTGCCCCTTTGGGTAGAGCCTCCAAAGGTCAGGTATTTGCTAGAGTTCTGAAATGGGAGATGTCAGAGTATGGACTTTGCTTTCCTCCTTCGGTGCTAGTGCTAAGTGCTCACCCTGTAGTGCTAAGTACCCTCTCTGTGCTTTTTGCATTACCAAAGTGCCTCTCTGCTTGCTCTAAGTCTGCACAGCAGGGAGCTCTGAGACAGAATCCCGTGTCACACAGCTTAACTACTGAGTTGTAAGATGTCCTGGCTGAGGTTTTTGTAGGGCGTTGGGGGCCACAATTGGGTGCCAAAGAGGGGTCTTGGCCACCCCGGGGAGGGAGGCGATTGGTCAATCCTGCAGTAGTGTCATGTTCAGGGCAAAGCCTGGTGCTGTTACTCTATCCAAATACAATGACAATCAACAAGGCAAGATACAAGAGCAAGGTCTACAAACCAGTCCAAAATCAGGGAGCCAAAGGGAAAGGAAATCAGGGGTCAAAGAAAAAGAGATTCCAGGGTCTAGAACTAATGCAAGGTCTGGGTCTCTAGTTGTGAACACAAGCAAGGTTAGCAAGGACAGAATACAAAGATAGCAAGTCAGGGTAGAGCAGTGTGACATGCTAAATTGCTTTCACACTGAGCCTTGCTCAGCATGTTCCTTTTATCTGCCTCATTAGCTGACTTCTCCCCAAAGCCCAGGTGTTGCATCTTACTGCTGAGGTCATCACCCTCCAGATGCAAGTCTTTTTCTTCCCTATCAGCTTGTTTTTCCTACTCCTGCAAAGACTCTGCTCCAGGAATTAACACTGATCACTGCTGGGTGATCAGATTGGCACTCCATCTTTCTAGAGCTGTCAAGCACTTTCTCCTTCTTCTGCACTTTGCCAGTTCAGGAGAAACTGGTGGCAACTGACACCCTGACCTCTGTGTAATTTCTTTTTTCTCCTGCCAGAATGAGCAGCCCGGCTGTGGCTGAAAAGTGTTCTCACTTCCTGATGCTTCTCTCACTGGGGCTACTTCTTGACCCAACTATTCAGGCAGGTATTCCACTGGTGTGGGGCTTGACTCTTCCATCTCCTCCTCAGAGGAGGAGGCAGCTGGCTGGCCCATGACAAGTAGGCATCCTGAGCTCCTCCTGGCCCATTGGGTGTGGCCATAGCAACGGGAGGGGCTCTTGATTTTTTTTTCAGTTCAATTGGCACCTAAGGGCCACACCATGTTTTTTGTTGATGTAAGTTTCCACTTCTGACAGGAGGCATTCCCAGGCTGGAAGGGCTCAAGGAGCCAACTAACTCTGACTATGCCCCTGAAACCACCCAAAACCACATTGGTGCAGGGGCCGACAGTAGCTGTGGGCCTCTGCCAGTACCAAGAGCCACAGAGAGGTGCTGGGGGCCTGCACCATCATCACTAGCCTTTACACCAGCCTATCTTGGAGATACACCAGTGTATGAGGCAGTCTGCCTGAGCACTTTCAGCCCCCCTCAGGATTGCACTGTTAATGACTATTTTATTCAAAACATTTATGTGACACCTTTCCACACAATCAACAGTCCCCAAGGCAGCAAACATTAAAACTCTAAAGCATTTCAAATATAAAAACAGTAAAACATTTCAAACTGTTGTCCCTTTAAATGCCTTTGACGTTCAGTCACTGTGGAGTTGCGCCACAGTTTGGAGAAGGCATTTAAAGGGATCATGTTCCTTTAAACACCTTTTTTCCTTCATTGGAAACAATGGAGAATGGGGACTCCTTCTTCTGGGGTCCATTGGTTTGGACCCCTTGGTCCAATCTTTCTGAAACTTGGGGGGTGTTTGAGGAGAGGCACCAACAGCTATGCTGCAAATTTAGTGCCTTTACCTCAAAAAACAGCCCCCCAGAGACCCCTGGATCAATTCTCCATTATAGCCTATGGGGACCATTGACTGTAATGATCCACATAAGAGTATAATGGAGCTGAAAAAATTTGGCAATCCCAAATATTTCCTGAATCCCAATACATACTCATATTGGGATTTCAGAATATCAGGAAATACCGATATATTTCTGGTTCAATATACCCAAACCTGAAAAATACCGATTTTTTTGTGTGTATACCCTTAGTCCTTATGATGCACTCCAGTAAGTGTTCTGGCCATCTGTAGCTTCCAGATAGTGTCCAGAGACTGAAGTGACATGGATATCTATAAATCACCTTTTATCTCACCCTTTCTGCAAGAAGTGAGCAATGTATCTGAAGAAGTTATTAGTGCCTCATGAAAGCTAATACTCTGCCACAAATTTTGTTAGTCATTAAGGTGCTACTGGAGCCTCACTGTTTTCTTCCTGCGAGAAGTTTAAGGCAGTATGCATGGTTCTTTTTCCTCCAGTTTACCTCCATAAACTAGACTGCACTGGCTGTTTTTGTGCCTGCACACAATGGTATTTGTTTGAGAAGTGATCACAAGAATTGGTTGCAAAATTAACTATGTTCCCAGGCAGACCTTGAAGACACAAAGAACCACTAAGTAGTAAGTCTCAACTCAAAACTGAATTTACTCCTTCATTTTATGTGTTATTTGTAAAATCTGAAGTGGCAGGTAGATGATGAAAGGGCAGCTGCAGTTACTAGGAAGTATAATCATTTGTGAAAAGTCATAATCATACAAACAGATCCAATTCATTCAGGCATACCTAAACAATTTGTGAAATGATCAGCTCTCAGCATGCAATTGGCAAGTAGACATTAGCCAAATAAGATGGTGGTCAAGCATAAGTCTTAAAATAGTTTTTGAAGTTCATAACGTGAGAAAGTATACACTCCTCCCGGATATGTTCCAGAACTGTTGTGACACATAAATCTATGACATTTTAATCTCATTATTCCTCCATGGAACTTGGGGTGGTTTACACAGGTGTTCTTTCTTCCAATTTTCCTTGAGAGTTGGCCCAGTCACTTTCTTACTCCAGCATAATATCACCCAGTGAATTTTTTGGCTGTGTAGGGGATTTCAGCTCTGGTCTCTCTTGTCTATATGTCTAATAGCTAAGTGCCCCCGTGCATGCGGATATCTAAATCCACACATTAGGGGCACTTGGGGGGCAGAGAGATTTTCCTGCACACTTGGGGGACTCCCCAGGTGTGCAGAAAAATCCTAAAAGTTTAAAAACTATACGGGGGATATTTAAATCCCCCCCAAAGTTAAAGAGTGTTCCCTGCACATGCACAGAGAATGCTCTGGGAACTCTGTGGCTGGCTGGCAGCTGAGAGCCACTGAGGCCTCGCCACCACTGCCGGGGGTGGGGGGAAAGATCGGTGGCCCAGCAGCTGAGAGCTGCTAAGGCCTCACTGCCAGTGCCGGGGGGGATCAGTGGCCCAGTGGCTGAGAGCCACTGAGGCCTCGCCGCTGGTGCCGGGGGTGGGGGGAGGGAAGAAGACTTACCTGGAGCTGCAGCCTTTAGGAATCCCCCCCCCCCAGAGTGAGTATTGCAGGTCCCGCCTCTTGTCCTGTTCTAATAACGACAACACACTAGCTGGCGGGGTTGGCACAGGAGGTTTACATTTAATATTATTTAACATGAACATAGCTTTCCACACCCAGACAATATAGTTAGTAGGTCACTTCTGTCCTAAGAAGAGGTTGAAGAAGATGAGAATTGTTTTATTTGCTAATGCATTTTAAGGCACATTCATCCAAGCCTTAATGACACAGGGAATATGGTATTTGAAGTTAAAAGTATGCTTTCATGATTATGTGTGTTTTGTATCATGCCAAATACCATGCTTATCCTAAAGTTGACATGTTCAATTTACATAGCTTTGCCAATATTAAAAATGAAGATTCATCCCCAAAAAGCCTTGCTAATGTACTGAAATGATAATTTAAAACATCTTAAACCTACTTTAATATTTTAATTACCCACTAGGGAAAATTAAGACATGACAAAATCCACCTTTTTATTACAGTACTGTTTTGACTGGGGAATGTTTGATAATCTGAGGGTCATTAATTTTAGTATACTAATTAGCATAATGTCCCTCATTATGACTGCGTGTGAAAGTAGGGAAGTGTGTGTATATGTGCATGAGAGAGAGAGAGAGAGAGAGAGAGATTTGCATCAAGGTGCTCAGAGAGCTGCAGGACAGGAAATCTCATTGTGGCATGTTGAAATCCTTGTCAGTGGTAGAAGGCAGCTTTTTGCAGTACTTCTTTTTCCATATAGGAGAAAATGACGAACATTCAATAGTATCTTAAGGACTGTGGAATGGATCTTTCCCTCCCTCCGTTCCCACAGGATCCTGATGCGCTCCCTGAAATTCAGATACTAAGTATCAGTCAGCCCTCAGGGCCAATGTGTAGGAGGGGGGAATTTGGAAAAACACCTTGTGTTTTGTGAGTAGAAATTCCCCTTGCACTTGTGGAAGAAGACTTAGGCTCTAATCCATTAACTTTTAAATATGTATTTAAGGCATTTCTTCCCACTCTTCTCTTTATAGACTCAAGGTGTGACTCTTGGGAGAAAGTAACAGGGTACACTTGTGTGTATGTGTGCGCGTGTGCGCATGTGGATACTAGGGCTAAATCCTTGTCTCTTGTGATCTTGCCACTGCTCATCAAACCTTTTCCCATTGCCTGTATAACCCCTTCTTAGATTCTCTTTCTCTGTTGCAAAGGGTAAAGGCATGCTTGCAGAGGGAGCCAAGCTGCAGCGTAATGGATCAGCTCAGGAGGTTAACTCTTATTAGAGACAAAGTATTTCCTACATTGATGGTCTTGCTGTCTTAAACATGTATGTTTGCTTGTGTTGCTCCCCCTACCCCTGTTGCACAATCTCAGCCCAACTGCATTATTTTGTTTTACTTGGAAACTTTGCTGTTAGATATAGTAATCCACTTACTGATTAATTGATTGATTGATGTTATCAGATTGTTGTAATCTGCTTGCTAACTGAAAAGTTTTTATCATATTGGTAATGTGCCCTGAGCCCCAGTGAGAAAGGCAGACTATAAACAAAAAGTAACAACAACAACAAAGAATAGTCTGAATTCTGTGTTAGTCTACCAATGACAAAGTTCCACACTGGTATAAGCTTCAATGCCTGATCCTCTCAACCAAACTCTAAACCCATTACTTGAAAGTAATTACTTGCTTTAAACTGAATCTTTTCTACAATAAGTGAACCTCTGAACTTGAGCAATCAGAAGGTCACTAGGTTAACATTTGCAACTCATGTCCCGCCTCTCACAATTCAAGTTTTTCCTCCGTAATTTGGCTAATCAATCTTCTTTTAAAGCAATAAAATCCTGCTCCTTCAAATTTACATCAAGTCACATCAGGCTGTGTCACAGATATCTCATTTTACATAACCTGAATATTTTAATTCAGCAATTTTAAAATCAATTATCTTTTACACAAAAAGGCATGAAGATAAATTAGAATAATAAAATAAATTAGAATAATAGAAAAAGCTTTTCAAGAAGAGAAAGAAAATTGTCTTTCTATATTAGATGGTCATAGAAGAAAATTAATGCCCAACAAAAGGAAAAATGCTTTTTATATATAATCAAAATTAATTGCACATTCATCAAAATATATTACTTGCATAAAAAATCCCAATATTCTAACCATTTTTATGCTGCTTGTTGGATTTCAATGCCAGTATGTTATTTTGGATTACAGTAAACAGAAGGATATAGCAACTCAGTGATTTATAAATTTAAAGGAAAAGGAGGATAACATGATCCGTCCAAAGTTAAGCACTTCTGAGACCACTGATTTCAAATTTAAGATTCTGTGATAAAATCTGATAAGTGATCTTGTCTCCAAACAATTATCTGTATCTAATTCTCAACACAGCCAAGTCTGTGGCTACTTAAATATGGAGACTGGACTTGTCAACAGACAAAACAGATTTCTCTACAAACCAGAAAAAAACCTTTAGATTAGCAGAAAAATATGAAATCTTAAACAAATACATTTGGGGGTTAAAAACCCAAAATGATAGAAGTAGTACTTGTAGCTTTAAGTAATGAATGCTCATTGCAGTGGTCATTGTAGAGATTGTTAGGCAACTAAAACAGCATTGTCTAGCTTTGGTTTCTGTCAGTAAAAGGCAGAGGGAGATAGGGTTGCCAGCCCCCAGGTCTGGGTAGGGTTTCCCATTTCTGGGGGCTTCAATCCACCCCAGCCAACTGGCCAGCGAAGGAAGCCCTGCCCCCAAACCCTGCCTCAAGAGCACCCACCCACCCAGCCACCCCTCTACCTCCCCTCCTGCCTGATTTAAAGGGCTTCAGGTGATTAGCAGGGACCATGTGGCCTGCTGACCAGCTGGATGACCCTTTAAATCTGGCAGGTGGGAGGGAGGGGGCGGTCGTGGGCTATATGCTCAGCTCACAAAAAGACCCTTTAAAGGGTCTTTTTGCAAGCAGGGTGGGGGTTGCGGAGTGTGGGGCTGAATTTCCCCAGCTCCTTGTGCTGCAGCCCCCACCCCACTCACAAAAAGATCTTTTAAAGGACCTTTTTGTGAGCTGAGTGTGTGGCCCATGACTGCCCCTCTCCCTCCCTCCTGCTAGATTTAAAGGGCCCTCCAGCTGATCAGTGGGCCACCTGGTCCCCACCGATCAGCTGAAGCCTTTTAAATCAAGCAGGAGAGGAGGGGTTGCTGGGTGGGTGGTTGCTCTTGGGAGCGGAGCTTGGGGTGACCCCACCCATCCTCAGAATGCCCCCCAAATCCCCCCACTGGAGGGACGAGCGGACCTGGCAACCCTAGAGGGATAACATATCAACGTAAGAGCCCTGATGGATCAGACCAGTGATCCATCTAGATCAGCATTCTGTCTCATACAGAGGCCAACCAGTTTATCTGAAAGAGGCAGGGCCCTTTCCAGGGATGCTTTGGACTCTTGAGGGAGGACTCAGTGGCACCACACCAGGCAGCAACCACTGGACAACTTACTACCACACAGCTTGCATGACATACCCAGGACTGGCTGTTCACTACTATTCAACAGCTGCCATCCCACAAAAGGCCTGCATAGTGATTAGAGATTTCAGACTAGGATTTGGGACACCCAGGTTCTGCTATGGAAGCTCACTGGGTGATCTTCAACAAGTCACAACAACCTAACTCACAGGGGTTTTGTGAGGATAAAATGGAGGAAAGGAGAATTATTTAACCTGCTCTGGGTCCCCCATTGTGGATAAAAGTGGAGTATAAATGAAATAAATAAATAACATAGCTGAAGATGGGGGAAGATAAAGGGTAGTTTGGTGGGTAGGTGGGAAGGTGAGAAGGCAGCAGGGAAAGGTGATGATATGGAGGCTGCCAGGAGATGGGAAAGAGGAAATAGTGTGGGAAAAGAGGTACAGGGGGAAATCAGGTCCTCCTTCAAGTCCTTTCCATGCAACTGGGCCTGGCCTGGCCAGCAGCAATACATAACTAGGACAGAGACAGCCATGGGAGGGAAGGAGGAAAAACTGAAAACAGAGGGGCCAAAACAAGTAAGTTGACTGGTGGGTGGGAAGGAGAGATAGGAACAGGAAAAGTAGAGAGGCTATAGAGCAGGGGTGTCAAACACTGGCCCAGGGGCCGAATCAGGCCCCCAGAGTGCTTCTATCAGGCATTCAAGGGACTGGCTGTCTCCTGTTTCTTCCTCCAGTTCTGCTGCTGCTGTTGCATCATAGCTTGCTTTCCTAGACTCTCTCAATCACTCAGGAGAAATAGATAGGCAAGCTTCTGCTCCCTGCACTGGGCTGAGGCTCCTCTCCCTCCCAGACTGCTACAGCACAGACATTTTGATGCAACAATTCAGAGCAAGAAGTATCAGTTATCAGAGATAGTTCAATAAACAAAATATTGCAAGAATGCAAATGTTTCAGGCATGTTTTTATTTTAAGTTAAAAAAAACTTTGTGTTTATGTCCTTTATAAAGTTTATATCTCCGCTACCGAGCATTAAATTTTATGACACACATGGCCCAGCCCGACAAAGTCCAATTTATGTCAAATCCGGCCCTCCATAAAAATGAGTTTGACACCATTGCTATAGAGGCTTTCAGGGAATGGAAAGAGGAAATAGTGGGGGAGAGGAAAATGAGATGCCCCTTTCAGGTTTTTCTGAGTCCTCCACTGCAACTTGTCTCACAAAGGATTGCAAAACATGGAAGATGACTTCATAAACCAATAGTCAGCAAAATTAAGTATTGCAACTGTGGATATTGGGTTGGGTTTGCTATAATTAAAAATCTGTAGAACCATTGACAGTGCAATCCCAGGCAGAGTCACAACATGCAAAGGCCATTTGATTCCAATGGAAAGGTGTAGCTCTGCTTAGGAGTTCACTGCTAGTCCCACTGAGTTTGAAGGATTTAATACCGCTCTAGTAAACATTTGTGGGGGAAAAACGGGTATAAATACTATTCATCCTTTTTAGAGAGGATATATGTGCATGAATAAACATTCCTTAGCTCATTTCATGAGAGTCCAGTGTTCTCTCTAAGCTGAGTTAGTGTGAGCTAGCTCACAGTTTTTTAGCCTCTGGTTCACACATTTTTGTCTTAGCTCAGGAATGATGGCTCCAGAGCAAACTAATTGATGCAACAGCCAAATCGCTTGCTCACTGCTTTAATGCCAGTAGCTCACAAACTAAAAGTTTTGCTCACAAGAATCCACAGCTTAGAGGGAGCATTGCAACTGAAATTAATTACATGTTGTGTGAATTAGTACTTCTCTTTCATTACACTTGAATCTACTGCTGATCTGCTTCACTGGGCAACCCTGAGTTCTAGCATTATAGGAGAGGGACTAAAATGTTTTCCCCCACTCCGTAAGGCTGATGATTCAATAAATCCCTATGATGTCCCTTAGTCGCTTTTTTCTAAACCAAAGAGACAGCTATTCAGACAAAAGATGCCACAGCTTGAGTAACTGGGTAATTATCTCACCTGTTAATTGTTATATACTTATCAGTTAACATAGTTCTTACAAAGGTAAGAACAGGGATTGCCATGCTGGATCAGATTAAAGGGTCATCTATTGCCACAGTCCGACTTTATTACTGGCCAGTTCAGGAAGCTCCCATGTGGGATATGGTAAGACAACCTTCCCAAGTTATCTTATGTGGTGATCTGTGGTTTACTACTATATACCCATGTACTGTGAAAATTATTATTATTATTTTTAAAAGTGCTATTTTGCCAGCAGATTAAAATAAAGTAGGAATGCCTTTTCCCTGTCTACGAATCAGACGGGTACTGCCTCCAAAGATGAAGGTTCTATGCTTAGCTACTATGGCAATGCTGATAAAGAAAAAGAAGTGAACTGCCAGTGTCCCCTTCCGTCTAGCTGGGTCCAAATGCCTTTTGGTTCTGTGCCTTCCCAGGAATACCTCCTGCAGTGGCCTTTCCATCTAGTCTTTTATGGAACAGATATACAATTTATCTCAGATTTTACAACCTGTAGCTGCTTTCCTCCTCTCTGTCTCTTTGTCCTTTTGTGTTGTGTGTATTAAATTGTACTGCCTTGAATGTAATAGCAGGAGGGAATGTATTCAACCAACCAGCCAATAAACCTACATCTCTGTGCATTTGTCCAGTTCTTTTCCAAAGAACTTTTATGTTGCTTGCCACAATAACCTGTGCCAATCAACTCCTAAATGTTTAACTTCTAGTCCATAAATGAGGCCAACCATTTTTAATAAAGACATAGAGCATATTTATTTCGATACCATATACAGATAAGTATTATAAATATCGACCAGAATGTAATAACCATGTACAGAGAGGGGCTATAGTTCTGTGGTACAACATCTGTTTTGTATGTATGTCCCAGATTCAATGCCTAGCATTTCCAGCTAAAAGGATCTAGCAGTAAGTGACATGAGAGACTTCTGCCTGAGACACTGGACAGCCGAGGCAAGTCAAGGGACAATATTGACCTTGATGGACCCATGACCTAGCTGTATTCAGTGCACTAAGTCTTTCCCTGTACACACATGGAAGTAGTTTGCATTTCACACATATGGCACTTAAGATGCCAGGCATGGTTCAGCTCTTCCTGAATTGCTACTTAATCTTCCTATTTCTATCCACTGTAATTTCTTTTTCCCCTTAACAAACAAACATAGTTACTATGTTCTTACAATTAATCTCTTTGAATTTTCAAGGGTATTTTTAGAGGAGCTTGGTTACTCTAGTTAGCTCTATTATGAAACCCTGAGGACTATTTATTTGGGTTAACTTGAATTAATCGGGCATTATTTGCAATTACCTGGAATGCAGTGCTATGCAATGTTCATCCTTTCAGATGTGTCCAATTAAGGGGGGAAAGACTATTAGAGCTGATAAAGACAGATTCAGCTGCCTGGTGCTTTGAATGACATGATAATGATGTTCAGGGCTTCATCACTGTTGTGTCTTTTCTATTTCCTTCTACGATTGCAGTGATGTATAAACAGAAGCATAGAAAAATTATTCCAAGTCCCATTTGTAACAAAAATATTATCAAAGTTTATTTTTTGTGAAAGTAATGCAACTTGAAAACAGCATGTTATTTCAAAATTGAAAAATTCTAAAATTATAATGAGAAGGTTCAGGAACGTTCTCATTATGCTAATCCAGATTCCTTCAGGAACATCCAAGATAAAAGCTGAAACTGACAGAACCTATTTGTGGGTAAGCAATCGTCTCCACACTCACATAGCTGAAGAGCAGGCTAGTTCTACAGCGATGCTTTGTTCCTAATCTCTTGAGCTGTGCTTCATTAGAGATGCAAAGCTTGTTCCTGTATAATTTGACTGAGTTGCAAAAGAAAAGTTCAGGTATTTTCCCCACATGCACACCTGTTGTTAAATATGGCATATGTATTGGTATGGTTACCTGACAACATTGGCATTGTTCCCCTTTTACCTATTTTATGTTTACTAAATCCTTCCTGGACATACATTCCTGGGGATGGGGGATCTCAAAAGAAAATTGGTCTTTGGTCTGTCAATCTGACACGTTGTGTGTCACTGAAAGATAAGATTATTTTCTATAGTTGATAATACCCTACATTTTAAAAGCCTGAGCAGGAGCCCATTGCTATGATTCAGCTATTCTAATGTTTAAACAGGATCCCACAAGAACCAAGCTGCCCCACTAACTCCAATTTTTGACGATTCTCAGGAGAGGGATCCTCATTGTACATGTGGGGCTTTCCCTTATTCTCATTTTCCTGGCTTGTGTTTTCCTGTTCTTGGGGGGGGGGCGGGTTCTGTTACACATGTGTTGTGCTCCCTCTAGTGGTTGATTCAGTCATACCCAGCCAAGGACTGCTCTTCAGAGGCTCAGGAGGACTCTGCAACCTTGGAAACAGACATCTGAAAATTTGACTCTCAAGAGGGAAGGTGGCCTGGTACAGCCTGATCTCATCAGATCTCAGAAGCTAACCAAGGTCACTTCCAAGGAAGACTCTGCAGAGGAATACCCTTGTAAACCACTTCTGCTTTTCACCTGCCTTCAAAGCCTCTCACTGGGATCACTGTAAGTCAGCTGCGCCCTGACAGCATAACATTCACACAAGAGGAGGCTCATCCCCATAGACTACCAAACACCAACCCTCAGAGTAGCCTTCATTACAGCATCCTCAAATGCTGATAACTCCTATCAAAAAGTTATTAAAGGGCACTGCAGCATTCCACCTTCAATTTCAAACCATATCCAGAGGCCAACTGCAGCACCACAATGCAGAACCAGAGTAATACCACCCAACTTTGACTATTCTCTTTTAGGTGGGACTTGAGCCACACATAACCCCTTGCAGGAGCATTTCAGACTCAGCAAGTTGCTGACAAGTGGCTAGATACATCTGCTTGCTGGCTTTAACCCTGCATTCAGCTCTCTGTGCTCTTGAGTTTGAACTCTTGACTTTTGATTGATTTGTTCACTCTTGTTTCTTATCTGCAAATATCAGAATCTGCCTAATTTCTGGACAGAATGAGGTCTCCAGTCTTCTGTTCTAATCCCTTCTGCCCCCACCCCCAAAAACATAAGACTAGCCTGGCTGGATCAGACCAGTGGTTCAACTAATTCAACACCTTGTTTTGCACAGTGGCCAACCAGTTGCACTGGAGGGCCAACAAACAAGGTTTAGAGGCCACAGTCCTTCCCTGATGCCGTCTCCCAATACTGGTATACAGAGGTTTGCTGCCTTAGGATATGAAGGCTTGCTTCAGTCACCGTGGCTAGTAGCCATTGATGGACCTCCATAAATCTTTTCAGTTCAATGCTGATCCTGCATTGAGCAAGGGTTTGGACTAGATGGCCTGTATGGCCCCTTCCAGCTCTGTGATTTTACTATTCTATGAATCTAATACCCATTTAAAGTCATCTGTGTTTGTGACCACAGGCAGTGGATCCTCCAACTGGCGTTGAACACAGTGCAATAGATTTATCAATAATCTCAGTTAATAATATAATCATAATTTTCATCATTTTTTTACAAACAGGTAGTTTTGCATGAAATCTACTTACTCAATATCAAACAATGAAGTACTGACAAGGATCACCGATCAGCCTGTACTTAATTAAGTGGGAAGACAGATACACAAGGAGAGCATTCTTCAGCCATTCTGTGAGCCATTTCCTAGCTGAACATACTATCTGTCTTGCCCTTCCCTGCCTACTTGCTCTCTGTTCACTGTCAACTTCTACTCTGGTATCAGAAAGTTAAGAAAACAGCACACAGTTGAGTTCAAGAGTTAGTAAACTTCTCTTCTCAGCCAGCCAATTATGGGGCCTTTTGTTATTTTTTTTCTCAGCTAGAAGAGGAGGCAGAAGAGAGGATAGTTTGAACCAGCATTTGATTTGTTGGCATGCTCAACTTTCAGTTCAGTTGTGAACTCATAGAACTCAAAGAACCCACCATGACTGCTCCTTTTATTTTACTTCTGTCTTTCTCTAGGTTGCTTTCATAGGAGTACCAGTGAGAAGAGAGAGGCACAACAGTGTTTTGTGAAGAGAGTGGAGTGAGAAGGAAACTGGAAGCTCCTTCTTCCCACCCCCCACACCATGCTTTGTTTCAGCACCAAGTGAAGGAGCACTTTTTAAGGTAAGTTCCCTTGAACTACATCTGACTGTAAGTCCAGTGACCCACTCATGACCAGATATGTGTCAGGTGCAGTGTTCCCTCTAAGCTGAGTTAGTGTGAACTAGCTCAGTTTTTTAGCCTCCAGTTCACATGTTTTTGTCTTAGCTCAGGAAGGATGGCTCCAGAGCAAACTGATGTATGCAGTAGCTAAATTGCTCACTCACAACTGTAATGCCAGTAGCTCACAAAGTAGAATTTTTGCACACAAGACTTCATAGGTTAGAGGGAGCATTGGTCAGGTGTATTGTGTAGTTATTCTTCAAGGTACCTCAGGTTAAGAAGCAGTTTAAGAACAGTACAGCAACCTGGAATACTTTAATCCAGTTCCATTTTGGTGACATCTCCAAACCTGTATAGAATTACAGTCAGGGGTCTTTTTGTAGAAAAAGAGGTGCTGGAGCTCATTAGCATAACTCATTAGCATATGCCACATCCCCTGACATCGCCAGAAGTGTGTCAGAAAGGGAATGTCAGTTTCAGCCTCATTATATCCTATGGGCCATTGAAATCAATGGCAAAAACTCATAGGGTATATGAGGGGCTGGAGGAAAGGGGGTTTGAGGGAGAAGCTCCAAACTTGCAGGATAGCTGCTGGGGCCTCTCCTCGAAATACCCACTAAGTTTCAAGAAGATTGGACCACGGAGTCCAATTCTATGGGCCCCCAAACCGATTGTCCCATCCCCTCCATTGTTCTCTATGATGGGAAAAAATGTTAACTTTTTTCCTACCATAGAGAACAATGGAGGGAATGGGGGCAACCTGTTTGGGGGCCTGTAGAATTGGACCCCTGGTCCAATCTTCTTGAAACTTGGTGGGTATTTCGAGGAGAGGCCCCAGCAGCTACCCTGCAAGTTTGGAGCTTCTCCCTCAAACCCCCTCCCCTCCAGTGGCTTTTAAAGTTGCCACCAAATTTCGGCAGCAATTCGGCAGCGAGCTGAATCAGATTAGAGAATCTGATTCAGCCTGTGGCTGCCCTACTGGCCAGTCCTGAGCTGGCGGAGCTTCGCTCCACCTCGCTCCGGCCCCAACGGACCCCTGATTACAGTCATTTTGGCCCTCTGATTTTGAGCATTCAAACTTTTACAATATAGCTTTTCACTTTCTGTGGATTATGACACGTAAAAACTAAATATATTGCAAGCTTCAATTACCTATTTGACAACTTGAATTACATCTGAAAAGTTACCCTAATAAATGTAGTAATATGGCACAATGGGAACAAAAATTTAGTATGCATCCCACTTGAAGATCAATTTACAATGAAGAGATACTTAGAAAGCTATAAGTCCTTTCTCTGCCCACTATTTACCAGGTTCAGTTCAAGAAGAAGAAGAAGAAGTAGAAGAAGAGATTGGATTTATATCCCGCACTTCACTCACTTAAGAGTCTCAGAGCGGCTTACAAACTCCTTTCCCTTCCCCTCCCCACAACAGACACCCTGTGAGGTAGGTGGGGCTGAGAGAGCTCTATTCCCAAACTGTCCTTGAGAGAACAGTTGGTACAGAGCTATGGCTTGCCCAAGGTCATCCAGCCAGGTGCAAGTGGAGGAGTGGGGAATCCAACCTGGTTCTCCCAGATTAGAGTCCACGCACTTAACCACTACACCAAACTGGCTCTCAAGGTACTGGCCATCTCATACAAAGCCCTTTGTGGCCTTTGCCTCATATCTGCAGGACCACTGCTCTTCCTATGCCCCATTTTGACAACATCACTCATCTGAACAGGGCCTTTTACAGGTGCCAGGTCACTAATTGTCGATACACATGCATTCTCTGTGGTGGCCCCTCTAAGCTGAGTTAGTGTGAGCTAGCTCACAGGTTTTTAGCCTTCGTCTCACACATTTTTGTCTTAGCTCAGGAAGGATGGCTCCAGAGCAAACCAATTCATGCAGTAGCCAAATCACTTGCTCACCACTTTAATGCCAGTAGCTCACAAAGTAAAATTTTTGCTCACAAGACTCCACAGCTTAGAGGGAGCATTGGCCCTGACCCTAGGGAATGACCTGCCTGAGGAGGTCAGGAAGGCTTTCTCATTTGTAGTATGTAAAGCAGCTGTTCAGGAGGGCATTTTTATAAAAGAATGGGGCTTCACTCTAACAGGAAGACATCTCAAAAGAGGGAATGGACTGTGGACTATACTACAGTGACACTTACACACTCTCAGTCTCAAAGCCTAACCTGCCTCACATGATTGTTGTGAGGATAAAAGAGGGGAAATGAAGATGATATGTGATGTCCTGAGTCCCTGAAGAAAGGATGAGACAAAAATGTACTATTTTGCACTCTCTAAAATGATAGCAGGACTTCACCTGACACAGAGCTGAAGTAATTTTAACATGAAGCACTATGGAAGAAAAATATTGGTAGCATCCAGGTGGATCTTTAAGAGTGTATTGTGGATACAGGTTTAATATCTTGATCATGGAATTTATTGAATGCATATCAGTTCTTTGGAGAGTCATTTGCAAATATGGTTTCCAAAACCAATACTTGCATTGCCGTAGATTTTGTTTTGAAGTGTTTGTTCCCTAAAAGTTCAATATTATGATAACTTCCACTTAAAATTAGAAATTAGTTAAATCAGTGCTCTCTTTTCAATGTGTAATAGATCTACACATTTCATGATTTATAAATTAGAGGCAGGCAGTGCCAAAACCACCTCTGAAATGTGTCTTGCCTTAAAAACTAGTTCGCCACGTAGTGGTACATAACACTCAAGAGCTAGAACTTCTGGCTGCCAGACCATCTTATTCACTCAGTGCCATACGATAATTAATTAGATCAATTAGGCTGTGGTCACACGGCCCTTTAATGTGGGAGGAAGTGCTGTTTTCTCCCACATTTAAAGGGACCGATCAGACAGGCCGCAGCTAATCCCGCGCCAAAGCAGGCTCAATTGCGGGTTCCTCCTGCGTTTTCCGACCCCGGGAAAATCAAGTATTTTCCCAGTGTTTGCGTGAGGGACCTGCAATTGAGCCTATCTGGACAGCCCTCTCTCACAATCATTGCGAGAGAGGGCTGTCCAGATTGTCCCTCCCATTTCCCCCCCCCCTTTTTTTGCACTTGGGCACTCAAGTGCCCAAGTGTTAAAGGGGGGGAACCCCAAACTTACCAGGTGGCCAGCAGGGCTCGGGGAAGGGTGCCTCCCCTGGCCACCGCCACCACCAGCTGCCTCCTCCTCTGCTGCCTGCCTCCTCCGCCATCACCGCTGCCTGCCTCCTCCTCCACCACATGCCACTGCACACCTCTTCTGCCACCGCCTCCTCATCCATCACCACTGCCTGCCTCCTCCTCCATCAGCCGCTGCCACCGCTGGGGTTGGAATGTGTAAACATCCCAACCCGAAATAAAAAACCCCGGTCCCTTTAAATCCGGGAGGGCTCCCGAATTTAAAGGGCAGTGTGACCGCGGCCTTAGTCTTAGCTATAACACAGGTTTTATTTTCAACATTTCTTCAAAGCACTACATCTTATTTATGCATTCATTGACAGCAAAGTATCATAAAATGTGACGTATCATTATTATGACAAGTTTAAAGAGATTATTAGACCTAGATTAATTTATTTGGTCCTTTGACACAAAATTGTCCCCATCATCTGTTTTCTCTGATAAACACCTGAAATTTTCATGATCATATCTATTTATGTGGGGTGAAATACAAACTGATCTCTCCTACTCATGCCAAACAAAGACCTATCACCACAAAAACACCACCAGAAACACCATGGGCTAACAGAATAACCTGCTGTACCTGTGTATAAGCTGAAACAAAGTAGGATAGACAGTGTAATCTGAGTTTCTAATAAGACTAAATTATACCTGTTTGTTTAAACCTTAGTTAGTGTCAATCATGTATAACTTGGAGATTTGCCTGTCTCCCTCTGACAAGAGTCTTCCATCACCAGGTGAAGACATTTTGTTTTGTTTGGCATACCCCCAGTAACAGCTATTGGCCCTCCACCCTGTTTCTGGGGTTGTTTGTTTATGTGTTTTTATTGAATTATTTTATCTTTTCTTTTTAATTCATTAAGTGTTTTAATGTTTTTATGTTCACCACCTTGGAAACTCAGATCAGCAGGAAAGGCAGCATAAAAATGTTTTAAATAAAGAAAGAAATATAAAGCAGACATGAGGATTTAATAATTATAGCAAAAAGAGTTGCTAATTGATAGGCGGTGAATACCCTCTGTGTTTGTGCTCATCTCTTAATAATCTGTCCTGTCAAAATATTTCTCTCAGACAAGTTCTCTTCCATTATAGAGCCCAACAGAAAGCAAAATCACTTGTGTGTGTGTAGGGACATTGTGGAGATAAGGATCAGGTGGAATACAAGTTTCACATTCCACCACTGATCTTTTAGTCTAAAAGTCAAAAGCTATTCCCCTACTTGGTGCAGTCACAGGTACAGGCCGTTAGTTTGGCAGGTATTGCATGTAGTTTGAGCCTGAGAGAACAGGGTCTAGTTGATTTTAAAAGTCTGCTGATGTCTGGGTTTCAGCCTCCATCATGATATTGCAGACACAATGCTCCTCACAGTATCATTGACTGAGAGATAAATCAGTAGTAGCCATTTTGTTGATCACAAATAAAGGTTCTGTGGCAACCATCCTTAAATTCCCGCCTCTCATCCGGAGCTCTGAACTAATCCAAGCAATTGTCAGCCAGTCAGAGCCCATGGAACTCCACTGGATGGAAGGAGGTGAGCCAGCCTCAGTCTGAGTAGGGGAAGAAAAACTCCCCCCCTTTGGATTAGGATTTTGTGGCTCTGAAAAGGAGCATCAGTTTAGCAAGGCTTTTATTTGGCTTTTAGTTGCAGCTTGGGGGTCGTCTTGGGGAAGAAAACTTATTTTAGTGTGACAAATAAGCATTCTGTCAAGGACCCGTCATTCCTAACTGGTGTGTGTAGGTTCTGTGGAAAGGTGCTCTGTGTGGGAAAAGAGCAGCCTTGCACCTGCTGAGGTAGCCTGTCCAGAGAAAGGGAAATCATGTCTCCCTTCTGGTTTTGTTTACTTTACTTGCGAGTCAGTTTTACTATATATATTGAAGTCATCCACACATAATATTTACCTTAAATACTTTTATTTTCTGTTCAATAAATTTTTGTTGTTCACCTCCATCTGTGTCTTGTCAGTCAAGTCAAATGTCTAAGGAAAAGTGATCTTTATTTACCTCATACAGCCTTGGTCTAGCAGGAAACGCATAGTTTACATGCTACTAATCCTTTATTTAGAGCACGTATCTCCCTTTTTATTTGATTGGGGGTGGTTGGGGATTTAAAGAACCTATAGGAAAGGCCAGATTTGGGGGGAGGGGGCATCCTTCAGAAGGCAGCTGCCTCAGAGTCTCCTCCCCAATAGCAGATCCAGGTTCAGAACTCCAGGAAGTATGCTGGTACTCTCAAACCCAAAGACCTGAATATTTTTCATCCCTTGGCAGGAACCATAGATAGATCATGAGAAACCCAACCATAGATAAATTCAAGGGGAAAAAATAAGGACAATCCCAACTGAATTAGCTTTCCCCCGTGTTTTAGAGCCAAATTCTGCCCTTTAGTATTTACTGCCCATCTCCACACTGTAAAGAGCCTTCAGCAGAATGCGAGATATGACAGTCTTCTTTGTTAAATAAGGAACTGAGGCACTTCATTGCCTTTGTATCTATAAGCCCACTGCGCTTGAAAAAGCTTTTTCAAAAGAGGATGTAACATTGCAGGAAATCTTTATTGTAAACCTAAAGATGGCAATATTGGAATCCTTTTTTAGTGAGCGTAAATCAAACTATGCTTGGGGACAAAATATTAGCCATGTCACCATCAGTTTGTGTGGGTATCTGAAGATACCATTTCATATGCCCTGGACCTTTGAGCATTATTCAACAAATTTTGTGGTGGTGTCATTCTCAGGGTTTCTGATGCTCACTGGAAAAATACACAGCACTGAGAGTATTAAATTAACTGCATCAAGTCTCAAATGTGGGTCATTTTTGGTCATTTGTTTTACAGGCAAAAGCCATATATGTAATAAAGGGATTTATAGCTTTGCCCAGTGGTTTCAGTTAAAAAAAGGTAAGATGACATAGTATTAATACAGGTTATATCCAATGCATCAGAGAAACAGAGATAATTCCTGTCTCAAAAATGAAATGAAGGACATTTCAGCTCCTGCCACCTGCCATGTCTAAGCTGCAATGCCAGGAACAAACAGACCACAATTGATATATGTCACCATGTGATGGACTTTTTTTCATATGCCATGTACAGCAGAATGCAGTAAAATATAATGAACACTTTTCAGCTATGCTAGATTCCTTTTCCCCAGCTTTAAAAAGTCACAATTAGCATCTGAGATTAAAGGGCAAACAGCTATTTGCATGCTATTTTTTTTTTAAAAAAATGCTAATTACACTTGCTACAATGGCCCTTTCTTCTCTTTTTTGCATTCCAGAATATCAATTGATTTAATGGTTAGTTTCTCTGGATTGGAAAGTAAGACTGAAGAGTGCAGCATACTCACAGCCATAAATAAAATACATCAGTTGCACCTCTTACCCGTAAAAAAAATCATGTCAAAATGAGTCAGTCTGTAAAATGCTATGTGCTATGAAACCCTTTTCTCTCTTTATTCTAACAGAATTACATTACTGCTTGTCTACAATTAGACACAAAATCCTGTATAAATTTGATTTTTCATGGATGTTATTTGGCAACAAAATGTAAAAGGAGTCCTCAGCACTGATAGATTGTCACAAAAATTTTGGTTATTAAACTAATGGATTGAATTCTAAGGTGGTGTTCTGCCAGCATAAGCCTTCAGATTTTCCCTTGACCACCAAGAGTAGAATTTCAAGAGGCTCAGAGAGCTGTAGCAGGAGGGATCATGTGAGGAAGACCCTCCCTGTGAGTTTTACTCTGCTGGCAGTATTTAGGATCCAATCCAATACATTTTATGGTGAATACTAGTAAAACATCCTAACTGTAAGAAGCATTGCATATTGGGGGAAAAGTTATAAAATCTTGAATGCTGCCACAAGGAGCCAGACCCACAGTAAGTGAAGCAGAACCAGTGAGAAGTCTGAGGCTTGGGGAAACCAGACCTCATGGTTCCCTATGAAATCATTTATATTATTAGGAAAAGACCAGCCTATGATAGGATTGCCAAGTATGGGTTGGAAAATACCTGGAGACTTTGGGGGTGGATCCAGGAGAGGGTGGAGTTTGGGGAGGGGAAGGGCCTCAGCAGGGTACAATGCCATAGAATCCACCCTTCAAAGCAACTGTTTTCTCCAGGGGAGCTGATCTCTGTCAGCTGGAGATCAGTTGCAAAAGCGGGAGATCTCCAGGCCCCACCTGGAGGCTGGCAACCCTAGCCTACAGCCTTAGCAAAGGACAGGGAACTATCTCCAGATATCCCATCCCATGAAGATTCCCAGTTCCCCAAAACAATAACAGAAATGGCTCCTGGTTACAAATTGAAAAGCAAGTCAACTATTGGTGGAGGCAAATCCAGTTCTCTGCTGTTAAGAGAAAAACAACTAGGTGACATAGACAAGTGTAGAAGGGGTAATGGCAAAAACATGGTGATTCCAATCAAGTGTTGGTACAACCTACCAACAGGGGTAAGCCTTACTGGAGATGACAACGTTTTTAAGCAAGCAGTCTGAGAGGGAGGGTCAAAGTTTTCTTTCAATGGTCAACAAAGATGCAGAGGCATATTTATCATATCATGGGATGCATCTAACTGGAGTATAAAAAGCTGTCTTTGGAGAGTATTAATTAGCTACTTGGAAGGAGAAAAGGTCAGTTTTAAAAGAGAAAGGGGGAGAGGGAACCAGACATGAAATATAGAAACTCAGGCATTCTAAATACAAGATAGTGTAAACCAATAGTGTTGGTCCTTTTTTTAACAAGTCCTCAGTTATTATATAGTGCTGCCACTCTAGTAAGGACTGCAATCGAAATGCATTACGCCAGGAAGCACAGTGTAGCATGGCAGGGCTGCAAATCTGACTGTATGCATTACCATCCTGTGGCTCTCAAAGCATGCCACAATCTTTTGCTGCCTGTGTCACTTGTTACACCCATGCCAGAGACTGGATATCTATTGTCTAAACAGTGAGAAATTGGATCCCCCCCCCTTCTGCCTCATTAGAAAAAAATGCTGCGTTCAGTAATAACAGCTTCATGGAACCATATCAATGCGTATAATTTATTCCTTCTTTGAGCACTCGGTTGAGATTGCCAATAAGTTCCCAATATAAAGACAGTTTGGCAACTGAGACAGTTTTGATAGGTTACCTACTGCAGGAAAGGCTCATGTGAAATCAATTTGGCATCTGAATCAAAGAGTGGTAAGTGCATTGACCCCCCTTGCATTGACACATACATAGTAGGAAGGCAACAATCCATTCTCTTTTGATATTTCATCTTTTTCCTCAAATCCTCTAACATGCCCAGAAACATTTTTTCACCTAGTCTTCTTTCCTTTGTAAACCTGATTTCCTTAAGGCTTTATAAAGTTCTGACAATGAACCCACAGATGTGCTCACATTCTTTGAAATTCTTACATAATTTGGCTACCCATTGTGCTCATCCCTCTTTTTATTTGCAAAATGTCTAAAAATATAAAGCAACAATGATGTTCACCCCAAAGATCATAGCTGTGATCCCCCATATTTTCCAGACATACTGGCTTGTCATCAAGAGATGTCCATTGTCAGCTGCTGTAAACAGAATCCTGTGAATGCCTGCATTTTTAACTGCTATCTAAGGGGAAAAGGGGTGTAGAGGAATTTGTGTATGGCCACACAAGGCAGCATCATGGCAAAAACAAACTACAACAATTTTCTTATTTTGCCTTATTTCATCCAAATGTGTCCTAGAACAAGATTGCTATCTTAAAGGTCACTCGGAACTAAGACAGCATCACTTTTAAGATGAAGCACAGCAAAAACTAGTAAAGGTCCAAACTCACATATGTTCATTTCCCACTGTGATACGTGCCTACAGAATCAAAAAATATAATATTAATTAGAAAGAGTACTTCCCTAATGCTAATGTATGCAGTATAGAATCCCAGGAAAAAAATACATTGTGATTCCAAACAAGTTCCATTGAAACCAATGGGATTTAATCCCAAGGGATGTCTTTAGAATCATAGTATAGATGTTGGCAGGCTCTGAGGGAATCAGATTTACTGGAAAGGCATACATTTTCATAAAGAGAAGTAAATTGTATGAGAGTATCTACCAAAAGAAGTATAAGTTGGCTGTAAAATATAGACACTAGTGATAATAGTACTGAAGGGAGAAGAGTTCTAAGATGGTCATCAAAAGTCATACACCTTTGTACTCTACTTCATAAAGACCAGAGTTAACAGCCTGAACCAGCAATTCCATGTGTATCTTCACCTCAGGAATTTAATTATGTATACACCTACCTGAAATTATTTAGGGCCAGGGTATCTGAAGAACCACATCCTCCTAATTTGTCCAGCCTGCCAGTAAACATCTTTCTCACAAACCGTGTTCTGTGTGTTCACTCCTTCAGAGGTTAAGGTGGGTGGCAACCAAAGATGGGGCTTTTTAAGCGGTGGCACCTCACCTGCACTGGCCTAGTGCCAAACTTTCTCTCCTTTAGAGCCAGGACAAATCATTCCGTTTTACTCAGACAGTTAATTAAGGAGCTGGTATTTTTAATTTGCATTTATAGTCTTATTTCTAGCCTGAGAAGTCTTTTATGAGATTCATTTTAATATGCTATATGTTTTAACACTGGGTTTTCAATAGTTTATTAACTGTTCCAATTTTTAAGGTGTTCATATTCCTGTGTTTTACTTTGTAAGCCACCTCAAGCATGCTATATGTACAGGCAATACAAAAATCATCTTAATAGATAAATACACAAATAATGAGAAAGGATGTGCAAAAAGCTCAATGCCTCTTAAAGGACTCAGATTTTAAACGTACTTACTCTGTTGCTAGATTTCTAGAGGCTGCAGAGAAATATCGAAGGGAGCTGATTTTAGATAGGGGTTTTATTTAAGGTGTTTTAAATTTATTTTGCTAAGTTTGAATTGCTCAAGACATGATCTAAGAACAGGGGGTAGAAGCAGCAGCTTGGTGATAGTTGTGCTGGCCTGTAGTTATGTCAACCAGCTCAGGACCTTCAGCTACAGAGCTCACTTCTAGCCAGCCTTCCTCCATACTCCTATAACATTTATATATTTTCTTCATGCATATCTCACATTCCTCTCCAGTGGGGATGCAAAGTGGCATATATCACTCTCCTCACTGCAACCCCTTTTTATCCTCACAGTAACCTCTGTGAGGCAGGTTAGGCTAACAATGTGTAACGGTCCCAAGGTCATTGAGCAATTTTCCATGGCAGAGTGGGGATAGATCCTAGTCTGATACTGCAACTACTATACCACACTGGCTCTTTATAAAACAGAGCCAGCCATTCACCTTTAATAAAACACCAACTTTTCTGCCCAGAAAAATAAAAAAATTCTCAAAATGGGTGTTTTCTTATTTTTGTTTGTTTGTTTTTTAGTGTCTACTCTCGCCTGCAGTTGATAAAGTGGCAAGGCTGGGGGGGAATGAGCAGGCAAAAGCAGCTGCCACTATAAAGGAAATAAAAAGAGCTGTGTAGATATTTCCTTATTCTTTTTAGCAAAGAAAAGGGTTTGTTGCTAAGTTGAGTTGCTAACAGCAGTGACTCTTCTTTCTTGAAGAGTGTTGGGCAAGATGCAGACTGCAAGGGGGCTGTCCACCAACACCTGTACTAGCTATTAAAAGTGGGGACCCATGCTAGTACAGTGAGGCTTATGTACACACAATGCCTTGCTTAGAGGATAATATGAGAAACCATCTGTTTTTAGCCCATTGTTCTATTGCTCCTTAAAGAGATAAGGAGAAGTTGGAGACTCATTCTGCCATGGAGGTTTACTGGATGACCTTGGGCCACTCATACGCACACACTTGGCCTAATCTACCTCATGAGGTTGTTCTGAGGATAAAATGGAGGAGAGAAGAATAATATGTGCCACTTCGGGTACCCAGTGCGGAAAAAAGTGGAATATCAGTCATTTTATTTTATCTTATTATTTTACAAATTTTAAAAAATAATTACATCTGCAAAACCATTAACACCACCAACAACATATCATTAAAACATTTAAAAACAGAACTAAAACACACACACACACAAATACAAAATCAGTATTTAAAATATTGGGCAAGAAGGAGGGATCAGTGAGGTAATGACAAATGAAACAAAAAAGACTGCAGCTATTGGCAGAAGATGACAACAGAAGGGGACGGAGGAGTCTCCCTGTGTAGAGGATTCTAGAGTTTTGGTGCCACAACCAAGAAGGCCCTCTTTCAGGCTAACCACCCTATCTACTCACAGAATCTGGAGAAGTCAGATCAGAGCCTCAAAAGATGACCACAGGGGTTGAATAGGGTCATAAGGGAGTAGATAATCCTTCAGGTATATTGATCCCAAATCATGTAGGTCTTTAAAAGTCAACATCATCCCTTTGAATTTGTGCTCAGAAGCAGATTGAGAACCAGTGTAAGATAGGCCAAGATGGGAGTGATATGGATAATTGACTCCAGTCAACATCCTGGCTGCAACATTCTGCTCCAACATTCTGAACATTTTTCATTCAAGGGCAGCCCGACATACAGTGCATTGCAGTAATCTAATCTAGCTATAACCAGTGTATGCGCTACAATGGCCTGACCTTTTCTGCCCATGAAAGGCCACAGCTGGCTAACCAATCAAAGCTGCCACCTGCTTATCAAGCAGTAGGTCTGAGTCCAAGAACACCCCCAGAATACAGACCTGGTCCTTCAAGGGAAGTGTATTCCCATCCAGAACAGGTGACACCTTAAATCCCAAGTCAGACCTCCTGCTCACCAGTAGCACTTCCATCTTATCAGGACTTCAGTTTATTAGCCCACATCCAAAATGTTTCCAGACACTGGTTCACGGCTTCTATAGCCTTCCTGGAATCAGCTGGAAGCCCAAGATTCAGCTGTGTCACCGTCATATTGGTGACAATCTGGCCCAAATGAGATAAAATATAAATTTATCTTTGCTGCTGACTGCCCAAGCTTAAGAAATTCTGGTCTCAGGGCTCACTGAGGTAGCAAACCTGTCTTACTTTAGACTGCAGCTGGGAGCTCAAGTGATTGAACGTTCCTCCATACAAAAAATGCTGCTTATATAGAAACTAGGTGTCAGAGATAAGGGATCCTAGCAGTGGTTCCCCTTCCCCACACATCCATTAGTTTTCTTTTTGCAGGGACCTTTTTCCCTCATGGGAGATCATCCCATCATATGTGCTCTCACCTGCAGTCCAGACTCAGATTGACCATTTCAGTGAAAACTAGGCCACAGATTCCCAGGTACCTCCTGTGTATCCGTGAGCTGCTTAAGAGAGAGCCAGTCTGGTGTAGTGGGTTAAGTGCACAGACTCTAATCTGGGGGAACCGGGTTTGATTCCCCACTCCTCCACTTGTACGTGGCTGGATGACCTTGGGCAAGCCATAGCTCTGTACCAGCTGTTCTCTCAAGGACAGCTTGGGAAAGAGCTCTCTCAGCCCCACCTACCTCACAGGCATAGGTGTCAACAATGGGGGGGCTCAACGGCTCGAGCCCCCCTGAAATTTCCCGGGGGGCTCAGCCTCCCCCGGCAAAATGGAGCGTCCACCAGGCCCACCCGCTCGCTTGCCCGCCGGCCACCGCCACTGCCTCTTTCTCCCCCCCCCCAGGCCTGGCCTGGCCACTCCTGCCTCTGTGGGGCCAGCTGGGCAAATGCCCAGCATGCTGGCGTCACCCGGAAGTGATGCCAGCATGCTGGGCACGTTGCCGGGGCAATGCTCTGGCAATCGCCCTGAAACTCTATGGTGCCATAGAATTTCGGAGCGATTGCTAAAGCGTCACCCCGGCAACGTACCCAGCGTGCTGGCATCACTTCCGGGTGATGCCAGCACGTTGGGTATTTGCCCAGCTGGCCCCATGGAGGCAGGAGTGGCCAGGCCAGGCCTGGGGGGGGAGAGGCAGCAGGGACATGGTCCCGGTGTGAGCGTGCGCTTTGCGCACGCGCACACAAGAAATGCCCCTCCCCCCCAGGATTTTACAAGAGGACGCCTCTGCTCACAGGATGTCTGTTGTGGGGAGGGGAAGGGAAAAGAGTTTGTAAGCCGCTCTGAGACTCCAAGTGAGTGAAGGGCGGGGTATAAATCCAATCTCTTCTCTTCTTCTTCTTCTTAATAATCAGGAGAAGGGTTACTTGGCTTTACAGCCTTGGTGTATACTATAACCTAATTCTCATTTGCACACAGTCCTCCTCTCTCTCCTGTGCTTCTACAACCAAGCCAAGTACTGCTAGAGATTCTCTGCTGGGACCCTCCCCTGGCTTTCATAAGGCCATTTCAGGACCCACTTGCACCAATTAGCACCAGCATTTTGCATTTGATAAATAGCTGCTAAATTCCTTCACCATCTTGCAGAGCAGTAGACAAATCATTAAAATTTGAAAATGTAGTTATTCTTTGACATGTGTAAAAAAAACAGCATATGTTTTCAAGTCTGGCAATTCATCTCTGAGTTTAAACATATACATGAATAAGAAAAAATATATTCTAAAGCTTCACTTCAGCAAAGTTTTCCAGTATATATTTTGAAATATATATTTTGGATGTTTTCTTCTCATCAGTCTTGTCAGTGGGCTTCAGACAGTCAGGATGGTCAGAGTGTTGGACTAGGATCTGGGAGACCCAAGTTCAGATCCCTTTTTCTGCCATGGAAGCTTGCTCTCTCAGTATAACCTACCTCACAGCATTGTTGTGAGGAGGATCAGAATGGAGGAGAGGAAAATCATATACATCAAACCTGAACTCTTTGGAGGAACTGTGGGATAAGAATGCACTAAAGAAATAAATTGCCAAACTAGGACTTCAAAGACCTGGGTTCAAATCCCCACTTGGTAATAAAGCTCATTAGATTACCCTGGTCCCATCCCTCAGACTAACCTGCCTCACAAGGTTGTTCTGAAGGTAAAATGGGGAGGGGGGAATTATGTATGCCATATTGCATCTACTGGAGGAAAGGCAGAATAAAAAGGTGACAGATCATCATCATAGACCTTCATTGGCATGGCATGGTGTAACGGTAAGATTAAAAAAATAAGATAAAACTGAGGGTTTTATGCCACAATAGTAGAGGGGGGGAAGGTCATAAACAATCAAAATAACATATCCCAAAATAAAACTGTCCATTAAAAACTAATTATTAAAAAAATGAGAAGATTTTATTCCTAAAATCACCTTTTTTCCATGGATCTGTTTTAGGCATTTGGAATATGACAAACATGGACACATAGACTTTTCAACATTAACAGTTTTTTTAAAAAGTCTATGTACAATAATTCAATAAGAACGTATAAACACAAATAACACCAAAAAACAGCAAGGTGCCAGGTAGCAGTGATTATGGCTATGCCAAACAGTACAAAAAAATCTTCACCCACTGGCAGAAGACAACAAATTAATTCCTTTCTAGGTTTACCATCTGTCTAGCGTCAGGTGGCTGTGGCACCCAAAGCAAAGCTTCTGAGGATGACTGGAGTGGTCAGGTAGGTTCATATGGGAGTAGGTGAGCCTTCACAAGCTGTGCAGGGCTTTAAAAGTCAATGTCAGCACCTTGAATTGGGGCCACAAGCTAAGTGGGAGCCAGTGCAGCTGGAACAAGACTGGAGTGATGTAGTCCCTATGACCCACTCTAGTCAGCATTCTGTACCATCTGTGGCTTCCAGAGAGTCTTCATGTACTGAAGTGACATTTTTATCTCACTTTTCCTCCAAGAAGGTTGTGACAGTGTACAAGGTTCCTCCTCTCTCCACTTCACCTGCATAAGCTAAACTGTATTGCCTGCTTTTGTGCCTGCATTTAGTGGTATCGAGCCTCAGATGGTGCAGCACTCAAAGCAGGGCCTCCGAGTCCAAAGATGTCATAACAACGATGACATACAGAGGCTGCTGGGTGTGTGTGTGGGGGGGGGGGGGGGAGTTAGCAGCACACGTGCTGCATGTAGATTTAAAAAGCTCTTACCTATGCACTAGCCCACAAACATACAGTGCATCAGTCATTGACAGTCCAAAGAGCTGCTGAGGTGCTGTACAAATTCTGCTTCAGTCTGTACTGCCACGCTTGATTCCTGTGAGGTCAGCCTGGGTGGATGACATCATATTTGCCTCTAACCTTTTGATGTGGCTCTGGAAATTACCATGTGACAAGGGAAGTTAGAATTCCAGTCCCACGACATCTCTACTTGCCAGGGCCGGCTCTATCACTAGGCCAACTAGGCGGCTGCCTAGGGGCGCAGCTGGCAAATGGGGCAGCGGAGAGACTGAGAGAGATTCAAACCAGGAGATAGTGTGCTTTATGCAAACCATGATTTACCATTATGTCTGAATGCAGCTTTCCATTCAGGCTAAGAACCAAACTTAGCCTTGGGCCAATGCAGATAGACTTGTAGGCACTGTGGCCAGCCAGTGCAGGTGGCTGCCGGCGAGGCTGGAGAGCTTGTGAGCCCAGGCGGGTGGGCAGGCACTGGAATCGGGGAGGTGTCCCTTGCAGGTGGGTCTCTGGCAGTGGAGAGGGCGGCTCTGCGGTGGGGGGGGGGCACTACAAGGCAGCTTCGCTGGCGGGGGGGGGTGCCACAAGGTAGGCTCGCCTAGTGCATAAAAAACCCTGGGGCCGGCCCTACTACTTGCCACAGTAGAAAACTGACAAGACAAATTGCTTTGCTCCCTATGCACCAAAGTCACCCAGAAGCAATCCCAACTGCAGGACAGTTATCACAAAAGTGATTGCCCCTGGCTACTGTCTGGCTCTATGGCACATTGGTGTGACTCTGCAGAGAAACAATGCAGATCACAAAAGTGAGTTGCACAGCTGACTCCAAAGCCACTGTGGTCAGGCCTTAATATTCTCACAGTTCAGAGGTACCTATTCAATGTGATTGTCTTTCATCATTAATCAGAGACATCTTTGTGGGGGGGGGGGTTAAATGGTTACAGTGATATTATAACAGCTGCTGGTCTGTAGGAAAGCCAGCAAGGGTCTGGTCTACACTAGACCACAGATGGCATGTTCATTTCACTGGTATTGAGCAAAAATTCCTGCATGCAACTGATCCTGTCAAGGTGCTTTCAATGTCAAAACAAATGCTGGAAAACATAAGAAAGGGCACTAGAACATGATAAAAGTCTGAATGGTGGACAACAATTCAGGTTTTAAAAAATGAACCTTTCACCATAAAAGAAAGTTACAAGGCCAAGCACATACACATTTTTTCATAATGGAACTTTCCTTTCCATTCTATTTCATGCCAACTTGACGATGGAATAAAGGGATCCTTTGGCACAGAAACAAATGCCCCAGACAGGTGTAATGGTGTTAAAAGACGTTGCCTTCATTATTTCAAAGTATGTTTTGATCTCTTTTTTGGCAATTATTAAATATGTATGATATAGGGCAGCACTTCTGAGCCGTACAATGACAACCACAGATAAAGTGCTGACTAACCAGACGCAACTGTACAGGAACTTGCTGTTGCTGCAATACAACCTCTCTCAGCCATGCATACTACAAGCTGATGAAGCAGAAATATTAAGGAACGAGGAAATGGAGGTCATAAAATAGAAACTGACAGACGTCTGCTAGGTTTTAAAGAAGCGACTGAGTTTTTGAAACAAAAGAGAAAGAAAGGAAACTTCTGCTGTGCCAATAAAATTGCAAAAATGATTATTAGAATTTTGTTAGGTGAAGAGAAAACAGTGTGGGAAAAGCCTCACCAACTAATACTAAAATGTCTCATTCTGAGGTTACAGATATTGGGGCCAAGACAAATTAATAAAGCCTGACAGGATAGCCAGCTCACAGCTGTTTTCTTACATTAAAAGGAATCCATTAACCACACCCTCCTCATGCCATTAAATTCTTCTTGAATCAATATGATACAACAGATTTCCCTTAGTCTACAAGGCTCCTCCTCCTCACCCAACATCTTAATTGCCCCAGCACCTCCAATAAAGACTTGAGACCTCTGTCTGGAACAGTAAGGAGCCGAGTAACAATGGTTGGGGCTATGTCAAACAGAACAAAAAATTCCTGCTTAGCCTCCAAAACGGCAACAGGCTAATCCTGCTATATTCCGAAGGAGGGAGGGCTGGTCAGCAGCAAGCAGGAAAAGTCTGCTGAAAATACTCCTCAGCTTGAGCTTCCCCATTGGCTCTTGCCTTCCAGCCCCCCATTTTTAACTTTGTACTTCCTTTGACTAGAGGCAGAGGCAAACCAATCCACAGCCTAACTGCCGTGAATGCCTCTTTTAGTAAAACAGCAACATATAACAGACTTGTCTGAAATTCAGAGCGTTTCCAGAGGTTGGCTGTTTTAGCACAATAAATGCACAATTGTTGCTTATTTTTGTGGGTGAGATCCAGATGTCTGCTTTCAGGATCCCATTGCTGTTATGGCAACAGCACTTCTGTCACATGTCCCCAGAGAGATTTCCCTCAGCTAGGGCTCTAACTGTTATCGTAAGTGCCACGTGGATCCAGGGTTATTCTTAATTGCACCTTCGAACATTCTGATAAGTGAAACTAAATCATTTTTTATTCCTTTCTTGTGTCATCTGTAAAAATATCCTATCACTTTTAACACAGAAGAATGAGAGTTCTGGCAACTATAGATTTAGGGCTGGGCTGGGCACTCCTGGAAGGCTGCCACCAATCATGAAGGCTGTGCTTGCCTGTCTCCCCCAGTCTGTCCTTGCACAGCTGGTTTCATTGGTCATCACCCTCAGCCATTCAGCTGAGAGCAATTGCCGTTGGGACAGTCAGGCAAGGACAAGCAGTCAAAGATGAGCAGTGAAGTGGGGCATTGTACTACCTGTCCTTACCAGTGGTAACATCCTCACCAGACTGTTTAACTCCCACCGAGTCTAGCAGTGGTCAGGCTAAGCAGGGTGTGACAAGGCTGGGCCTTACACCATCTGTCTTTGCATGGTGGCACTATTCTTGCCAGCCTACTCACTTGCGGGGGGCTTCAGTAGACGTGGCCTTCCTGGCCACTGGTTCCCCCAGGATTTTTCCCAGTGGCCCCAACGGCCAATCTTTCCCTATGTTTATTTTTACGTTCATTAGAAACTGATTGCATTTGGGCCGTATAAACAAACCAAAATGTGTTAATGTGAATATGCCGGAAATTGTAGGGCTAATGGCTCCCTTCTATTCCCCTTGAATTCCACAGTTAATGATAATTGTGGGTAGCATCTGAATTCAAGCTCCTTAAACAAACTGAGGTTTGTTTTTGTCTACAAACTAGGATTCTAAACTACAGTTTAACAAATCCCACTGGAAGGTATCTGAATGTGAACATCAAAACAACTGGAGTCTGAAGATCAAACACTTCCTAAGTCAGGAAATCTTCAGTCGCAACTACATGCATAAGAGAACAGGTGAAGGAGTGCATGATGTCCCAAATGCTGATTTTCATGTCACAAACACTGTGGTTTGTTCATGGTATCCAAATACTATCTCTGACTGACTGCTTTAATTCTCATCTTTGAAAGAGCCTCTTGTCTTTACCAGATATTCTGCTTTTGACTGTATCTGGCAAATAAAGAATATAGAAATACATTTAGGATGATGAGTAAGCTCTCTAGGAACTTGTAGGACTTCACAAAATGTGAAGCCATCTGTTAGAAGAAAATTTAGAGGCTTGGGTCATTTCAGACTTGCACTGAATGGCGTTCTCTGTAGGATGCTGCTTGGTATGTATTCATCTATATAGCAATTACGAACCCCAGCCTGAATTTCATTCTCTTGCAGATAAAGGGCACAGGTGCAGCTCCTACTAAGAACTAACAATTAAGATTGCACATGCCAATTCATAGCATGTAGAGAAACTAATGTTTTGTGATTCAATCATTAAAGGCCTCCTAGGCAGCCCTAATGGTACCACCAATTGCGTACGAACTCGACTTCCCTTCACTTCTGTTTCAGAGCACTTATTGAACACAGTATAATAGGCAAATGCCCTCACATATACATATTCTCCCTCTCTGACAGGAAACCCGCTAAGCACAAAATATTGATGGAGCAAAAGAAATTATTGGCTCATAGCTCTTAAAATAAGCACCGTTCTCAGAGAATTCAGGGTTATCCTTCTTTCAAAGTAATAATGATGAATTGAAACAACACTGAAAACCTATAGTTAGGAGAAAAGATATGCTGGGGGGGTATGATCCTTTAGTGGAGAAATATTCATTAATAAGAACCACTACTGTACAATGCAGAAGGTGGGTGGGACAGCAAATGAGAACAGTGACTTTTATAAATATTTACCAAAGTTAATCTGAAGGGGGGGGCTGTGTCAAGAGAATATGGACTTTGGGACACTGTAATTTCCATAGAAGTCTTCCTGACCCAACTGTGAAGTGAGAAACATTAAAGGTGGTATTTAAAGTAGTGTCTTCTCAGGAGCTTAGACAGAGGGGGAAAGAGAGACTTCCACTAGCATCCTTAAGCTCTTTAAGCCAAGGTTTATTAAGTGACACTATTATGCATAATTTACAGCTGAAGAGTATTAAGCAAAATGTACATTAATATGCACACATATCCTCAGTTCTCAAGATTATGTTTTCATACATTGTCACAGAATGACTCTCCTTTGCCATGTAGTATGGAGACACCAAGTGGATATATTTAAGTAGTGCACAAATCTGGAAACCCTAGTAAAACATTTTTCACAAGTATTGCTTCTACTGTCCATTCAGACGTAGAGAAATATTGCTGAATTTACAGCACAGTCCTAACTTGAATTACACTTTTCTAAGTTCATTGAAACCAGTGGACTTAGCATGTAACTCTGCTCAAGATTGCACTGTTAGGCTCTGCTCTTTTTGCCTGCGTGCCTAGAGAATGTCAGATTGAAGAAGTCTCTTATAAAAACAATGTTTTTTGTTAAGTAAAGGTAAAGGTTTCCCTTGCTCGAAAGCCAGTTTAATCTGACTCTAGGGATGCAGTGCTCGTCTCTGTTTCCAAGCCAAAGAGCCAGCGCTGTCCAAAGACTTCTTCATGGTCATGTGGTCGGCATGACTAGACGCCAAGGCACATGGAACACTGTTACCTTCCCACCGAAGCAGTACCTGTTTATCTACTTGCACTTTCTTTTTTTATTTTATATATATATTTTATTAAGTTTCCATTCCACATCTTTTACATTATATAACTTCATATTTTCTCAAAGTGAGAGTACATATATTATCTCAACCAAAAGTATAGTTTGGACCAGGTATCTCTTGGATCTTTTCTCTTATCTACCGAAGTCAAATAACACATTCTATCCATCTCTGCCCATCCCAAAATCTTTTGAACTACTTCTTCTTTGTTCGGTAAAGTTGAAAGTTTCCAGTATTTGGCCCGTAGAATACGTGCTGCCGTCAAAATACATGCCAAAAGTTTTTGTTCCGTTTTCAGTAGGTTCTCTGGTAACATATTTAACAAATAGATTCCTGGTTCTAAATCTATTTCAATATCCATAATTTCGAAGATCATCTTCTTTATCATTTCCCAAAATTTTTTTACAATAGCACAAGTCCACCAAACATGAAAAAATGTGCCCTTATTTTTCCCGCACATCCCACACATGTTAGACACATTTTTAAAACATTTATTTAACCTATCGGGAGACCAATATGAGCGATAGAATAATTTGTAAATATTTTCCTTGTAATTTACTGCTTTTAGTAATTTTACTGATTTCCAGGTTTTGGCCCATCTATCTAATTCTATGTTATAACCTATATCTTGCATCCATTTTATCATTACTGGTTTTACTTCCTCTTCGTGCATTTCATAGTTTATAAGTAGATTGTATATTTTCTTAATTAATTTATCATCATTATTTATCCAAATTTGATCTAATTCATTTAAGTTTTCACTAAATCCTATTTTTTTATCCTCTCTATATCTGGATTTTAACTGTATGGCTTCCCACCAAGTTACTTGGATTCCAAATTCTTCCTCTAGTTTTTCCTTTGTTTTAATGTTTCCGTTTTCATCTAATATCTTTTCATAACTCAATAGTTTATTTTGGATTAATAATGAGGGTTTAATAAATGCTTCTAGGGGTGAGACCCATCTAGGAATCTGTGTGTAGAATTTATATCTGATATCTAGCCAGTTTTTCATAAGTGCTGCTCTTAGCATATGTCTAGAAAAGTTGGAATGTATTTTTTCTTTATTATACCATGTGTATGCATGCCACCCCATATAGAGGTCATGCCCTTCTAGAGCTAAGACTTTTTGGTTTTCTAGTTTTATCCACTCTTTCACCCAAACCAGTGCCGCTGTCTTTCCATATATCTCCCAGTTTGGTAAACCAACTCCACCTCTGTCTTTTTGGTCCTGTAGAAATTTCCATCTAACTCTAGGTTTTTTGGAAGACCAAATAAATTTTTTAATTGATTTGTTAAATTCTTTATAAAAATTTGATTTCTCATTTAGCAGTGGTATTGTTTGCGCTAGGAATAAGAACTTGGGGAGAATATTCATTTTTATCGCCGCTATTCTTCCAAACCATGATAATTTTAAATCTTTCCAATTATTTAAATCTATTTTCGTATCTGTTATTAATTTTTTATAGTTATCATCAATAAGTGAACTCGTTTTATTTGTACAAATAATTCCTAAATATTTAACTTTTTTGACTACCGTAATTTTGGAAAGTTCCTGACATCTATTTTCCTGTTCTTTAGTAGAGTTTTTCATAAGAATTTTGGTTTTTTGAAGATTTATTTTTAATCCTGCTACTTTACCAAATTCATTTATTATTTTTAAGAGTTTGGTAAGCGACTCTTCTGGTTTTTCCATGATAAACATTAGGTCGTCAGCATAGGCACATAGTTTGTATATTTGATCTTTACATTTAAGTCCCTCTATCTCTTGTTCTTCTCTTACTTTGTCACATAGAGTTTCCAATGCAAAAATAAATAGCAAAGGTGAAAGTACTTGCACTTTCTTGATTTCAAACTGCTTGGTTGGCAGGATCTGGGGCCAGAGACAGGAGCTCACTCTGTCACATGGTACTAGGGTCTTGAACTGCCAAACCACAGGCCTTCCAGTCTGCAGCTCAGCATCTTAACCTCTGAGCCACTACAGCCAATGTTACAAACATACAATTTCATTTTTCACAGCCTCAGATATAATACTGTTACTGTTTTCTGCTTTATAGATGTAAGGATCAAAACTATGGTATTCAAGTCAATAAAAAATAAACTTGACTCTATCCCATTTTAGCTTTAAAAAAGCACAGTTGCTTTCTTCCTTAACATGCATATTTGACAATAAAAGTTCCCAATCTGGTGTTAAACTTTTTAGTGCCAATTGTGTCTTATATTCTTTAGAGCTTAATGTATGATAGAAAAAATTACTGAGACATTTTATGTTTTAATATCAGAGTAGATAGAAGCTAATATTTCAACAGTCAACTCATTTTGTAATACATAGAAGCTAAGCCAGTGCCCAGCCATTTTGAAGAGTCTGCTTCCAGCCCAACTCCATCAAAAATGGAACAAAGAAAAACTTAAAACACTGTAATAGGTTTTCAAGTCTAAACATGGCAAACTCATTCCATTCCATCCCAAGTTTACCATGCAGACATATTTACACATCTATCGTCCTCCCCTATACTTTTGTTTATGCATAAGTCTTATCTCATTTCTAATGTTTCATGGAAGATGTAAGGTTTCATGGAAGATGTTATAATTTGAAAAATCATATAATTCATGGGCTCTTTCATATACACAGGATTAGGTCATATCTATTATTATTTTGTGGTTAATAGGAATACAAAGGTGTTTGAATTGGGACACACTAAATGTGATGGGAGCGCCATGGCTCAGTGACAAAGTATCTGCTCGGCATGCAGAAGGTCCCAGATTCAATCCCTGGCATCTGCAATGTAAAAAGCTCAAGTGATAGGTGCCTGGGGCCCTGGTGAGCTATTGTCAGTCTGAGTAAACAATGCTGACCTTGATTGACCAAGGATCTGATTCAGTATAAGGCAGCCTCATCTCTGAGGAGCAATGCTGTTATGCCACTCTAACATGATAGGTGTTCAACCCAACATTTTGGGTTGCCAGATTCCTGGCAGACCTGGAGATCTGCCAGAATTACAACTGATCTCCACGCTATAGAGATCAGTTCCCATGGAGAAAATGGCTGCTTTGAGGGTGGGATCTATGACATTATATCCTGCTGAGGCATCATATCCTCCGCTCCCCAAACTCTGTCCTCAGCAGGCTCCACCCCCAAGTCTCCAGGAATTTCCCAACCCAGAGTTGGCAACCCTACCTCACATAGTCAATGGATATCAAACCATGTTTCTTATTTCACTGTAACTTTGGGAAAACAGGATTTTAATTTCTGCAACCTTAGTACTGTATATAATTTCTGCAAACTTAATACTGTACATATTGTGGGCGGCTGTCAGTAATTGTATGACATAACTTCCAGGAAAAACATAGAAGTGGCATCAGTTTTCTCAAGGAGTCACCATAAACTCTATGGCAAAAACACAGAGGTTTTGGTGATTCCTAAAAAGGACTGATTTTACTTACACGATTTCTCCTGAACTTATGTCAGTCCTCTCTAAGCATCATCAAAGACTCTATGATATTACCACAGAGATTCCAGGCTTTCTTCAGAAGTGACATCACACCATGGGCCCAACAGCCTTTAAAAAATTCTTCTGCTCTGAGCAGCATCAGGAAACAAGAGGCAGAGTGAGGAATCTCCAGCCCCCCCCCCCCCCAATGAGAGGTTGGCAACTATACCTGATCTTCCAGCCACTTGAGGCCTTTGCCTTCAAATCCGGACTAGTTAAACGTGTACCAGAAGGTACGCACTGTGAATACCTCTCTGTCAAAGGTTTTTTTTGGTGGTTAAATACGGCCACATGAGTTTTCTGCCCCAGGATAAATGCTGGGAAGCAGGGAGGTTTCCTGTTTCCTCATACCATTGTGGTGCATTCATGTACCTCCCATAGGGTTGCCAAGTCTGGGTTGGAAAATACCTGGAGACTTTGGGGGTGGATCCGGGAGAGGGTGGGGTTTGGGGAGAGGAGGGGCCTCAGCATGGTACAATGTCACAGAGTCATTGTCTCTTCAAAGCAGCCATTTTCTCCAGGGGAGCTGATCTCTGTCAGCTGGAGATCAGTTGTAAAAGCAGGAGATCCCCAGGTCCCACCTGGAGGCTGGCAACCCTAACCTCCCAAGCTCTCTGCTGGCTTTACTGCAACCATAGCAAAGGGAATTAGAACTACAGCTCCCAAGGTGGGAGTCCCAAGAGGCCAAGGGGCATCAGCAGGGTAAGTAATCAGCTCGTGTTAAAGGGAAAGCAGCTTTGGAATTGAAAGGGGTTGAAGGGAAAGGGGGGGGAAATCCTGAATGCATCTCTAGCTCATGATCACAGAAAGCAAGGACACCCAAAGCAGGGCCTTAGAACACAACCTTGGTGATACAAATATATACTGTACAGACTAGGGTTGTCAAGTACTTACGTTAGTGCAGCGGGGGGAGTCCTTTCGCCTCTGGGAGTGTCCTGGTGCGTGCCCCAAGACGTGCCTGGTGCAATGACATCACCCAGAAGTGATGTCATTGCGTTGGGCACATTGGGGGCTGGACCTCTCAAATTCAAGGGAAAACAATAGAGTTTCCCCTCGAATTGTAGAGTGCCCCCCCCAAATGGGCCTGATGCAATGATGTCGCCTCTGGGTGACATCATCGCGCCAGGCATGTCTTCACAGCCCGGCAATTTGGGGGGCAGGGTTCCCCCTGGTAGCCCAATCCAGGCCGGCGGGAAGCGGGCCGCTGGAGCAGGGGTTTCCCCGCCCCCCGGGGGGACTTGGGAACCCTAGTACAGACTGACTTCTATGAGAAAGAGATGCACATAGGATTACCAACCTCAAGGGTGGGAGATTTTGTAGAATTACAACTGATCTCAAGACTACAGAGATCAGTTCCTCTGGAGAAAATGGCTGCTTTGAAGGGTGGACTACATGGCACCACAGCTCTACTGAGCTCTCTTCCCTTCCCCAGACTCTATCCTTCCCAGGCCCCCGCCATGCTAAAAAAAAGTTTTGCCTCTACAGGAGTTTATCCATTAAATTATATTATTAAAAGTGTGTTATCCACTTTATTCTGAGTACAACATTTTTACTATTGCTACTGTGATATACACAACTAACATCTGGTATTTAAGTCTCTTGTGCAGAAGAAATATGCTACTTTTCAACTTTAAAAATAAAAAAGGGACAGCAATATTATTCTTTTTCTTTGACATTTGCCAATGATTTTAATTAAAACAATTTCTTCCTCCATTCCCAGTTGTTTTATTTTTCAGGGCAGAGGTTGGGAACCTGAATCCTTCCCCTGTCTACTGTATAAATGTTCTCCTCATTTCTGCTAGGACTCTGGAATCCCTTGCTTGTGATTAGCCTCAGCCAAAACCAGAGATAAGGAAGTCTTAAGGACAGATTTCAGAGCAGCAGGAAAATCCATGGAAAGGCAGCTTGGCAAGTAAAGAGAAAATTGAACTCATGAGATTTCATAAAATTGTGGGAGGAACCACCCACCGAAGCTCTGTGGGTAGCACAATGCACTGCGTGATGATCAGTCTTGTGAAGATTTTTGCCACTTAAAAGCACAGTTGGAATACCTTTGTATAGCACAGAGTTAGATGGAGAGGGGCATGGTGTGAGTAGACGGGGGGGGGGGGGGTGTCTCCAATTTGCAACTTACTTTGTACATTTCTGTCACCACAAAACAATACTACAGTTACAATCCTGCGAAGGTCACTGAAATCAACAAGTTTAGCAACCTTAATTTTTTTCCTAGCATCTTCCCAACAGTTACTACTAAACATCAAGCATTTAGGCAAACAATCTAGCATAGACTTAAGCGCATGTAAGGCCACATTTCAATGTGCATAAGCATTAACTCTGCTTAATTTCTTGTTAGATTTCCACCTATATACCTAAGGTAAGTAAAGGGGATGTACTGCTAGAATTAAACCCAACAGTTACTCTAAAACAGACTGACATATTTATTTTTAAGCTTCAGCCAGACCATGCAATTCTAGAAGAAAGGACATTTCTTTTGGCCTAAGGAACAAAATAAGAATACGTACTTTGTTCTTTTAAAGATAATCATTAGAGTGAACCGAAAGCATGAGATGTATACATGGCTCATATATAAACCGTTCCTAGAAAGACACTCCAACTGGTGATTAGCAGATGTGAAAGTTGACCAATGAAGAATACTGACAGGAAGAAACTGGATTCATTTGAAATGTGGTGTTGGAGGAGAGTGTAGTAATACTGGGGACCGTCAAAAGACAAATGCCCCAATGAAGTGAAGGACCACAGGCTCTGGTAAAAGAAATATAAGTCAGTAATTAGGCTCGCAAAAAGAGATTTTGAGGAGTGGGTTGCTAAAAGCATCAAGACAAATAATAAACTTTTAAAAAATGAATCTGAAGTAGGGAACCAGCCTGAGAAGCAGTGGGGCCTTTGGATGGTGAAGGAATAAAGGGTTTGCTAAAGAAAGATGGGGAGATGGCAGAGAAGCTCAATGACTTTTTTTGTTGCTGTGTTCACTGTGGAAAGTGTGGGGCATGTACCCATGCCACAGCCCCTATTTTCAGGAAGGGAGTATGAAGAACTGAGTCAAACTGAGGTGACCAGAGATTAAATTATAGATCTACTGGGGAAATTAAAAACTACTAAATCTCCAGGTCCTGATGGCACACACCGGAGTGTTTTTAAGGAACTCAGATGGGAGATTGTTGTTCTACTAACACATATATGTAACCTATCCTCACTAAATTCAGCCACTGTACCAGAAGACTAGAGAGTAGTGAATATGACACCAATTTTTAAAGAAGGATCCAGAGGAGGATTACAGGAATTTACAAGCCAGGAAATTACAAACCAGTCAGCCTAACATCTGTCCCAGGTGAATTGGTAGAAACTGTAATCAAAGATAGAATTGTTAGGCACATAGAGGGACAAACCCTGCTGAGGGAAAATCAGCATGGCTTCTTCAAAGGGAAGTCCTGCCTCACCAACCTTTTGGATTTCTTTCAGAAACTAAACAAGTATGTAGACAATGATGACCCCATAGACATTATATACCTGAAATTTCAAGAGGCTTTTGACAAAATACTTCACAAAAGACTCCTGAGCAAACTTAGCAGTCATGGGATAAGAGGACAGGTTATCTCACGGATTAAAATCTGGTTAAATAACAGAAGGAGGAGAAGGAAGAGATTGGATTTATACCCCACCCTTCACTACCGGAAGAAGTTTCAGAGCGGTTTACAATCCCTTTCCATTCCCCTCCCCACAAGAAGCAAAGAGTGAGAATCAACGGATAGTTCTCACAATGGAGGGAAGTAAGCAGCAGGGTCCCACAAGGATATTAGGGTCGATACTTCTTAATTTATTCATCAATGATCTGGAATTAGGGGTGAGTAGTGTAGTGACCATTTGCAGATGACAACAAATTATTCAGGAGGATCAAAACCAAGGGTGACTGAAATGTTCCAAGAGGACCTCCAAAGACTGGGGGAGTGGGTGACAATGTGGCAAATGAAGTTCCACGTTGGTAAGTGTAAAGTGATGCACATTGGGACAAAAATCCCAACTTCAAGTATAGGCTAATGGAGTCTGAACTTGCTGAGACTGAGAGGGGGAAAGTTCTTGGGGTCGTAGTGGATAGCTCAATGAAAGTAGTAAAAAGGCAAACTATGTTAGGGATTCTTAGGAAAGGGATTGAGAATAAAATGGTTGATGAAGAGAAGAAGAAGAGATTGGATATAAGAACATAAGAACATAAGAGAAGCCAATGTTGGATCAGGCCAGCAGCCCATCCAGTCCAACACTCTGTGTCACACAGTGGCCAAAAACACCAGGTGCCCTCAGGAGGTCCAGCAGTGGGGCCAGGACACTAGAAACCCTCCCACTGTTGCCCCCCCCCAAGCACCAAGAATACAGAGCATCACTTGCCCCAGACTAAGAGTTCCTATCTATACTTTGTGGTTAATAGCACTGATGGATGTCTGCTCCATATGCTTATCTAATTCCCTCCTGAAGCCGTCCATGCTTGTAGCCGCCGCCACCCTGCCCTTCACTACCAAAGGAGTCTCAGAGCAGCTTACAAACCCTTTCCCTCCCCTTCCCCACAACAGACACCCTGTGAGGTAGGTGGGGCTGAGAGCACTCTCTCAAAAACTGCCCTTGAGAGAACAGCTCTGAAAGAACTTATGACTGACCCAAGGTCACACCAACAGCTGCATGTGGAGGAGTGGGCAATCAAACCCAGTTCTCCCAGATTAGAGTCTGTGCTCTTAATCACTACACCAAACTGTAATGCCTGTGTATATGGTGTGGCCTCATTTGGAATACTGTGTATAGCTCTGGTCAACTCTGGTCACCGTATCTCCAAAAGGACATTGCAGAGCTGGAAAAAGTACAGAGGAGGGCAACCAAGATGATTAGGGGGTTGGAGCACCTTCCCTATGAGGAAAGGCTGAAGAGTCTGGTACTTTTCTGCTTAGATAAGAGATAGAAGTTTATAAAACTATGTTTGGGGTGGAGAAAGTTGACAAATAGAAATTTTTCGCTCTCTCCCAAAATACTAGAACTTGGGGGCATCCAATAAAGTTGATGGGAAGTAGGTTCAAGACAGAAAAAAGGAAATACTACTTTGCAGAGAGTGGGGTTAAAATGTGGGATTCTTTACCAGAGGATGTAGTGATGGCCACAGGAATAAACAGCTTGATTGATTGATTGATTGATTGATTGATTGATTGATTGATTTTCACATTTATATCCCACCCATCCTGTAAATGGGCTTAGGGCGGGTCACAACATTTCAATAAATAAACATTTCAATAAGTACAATAAAATATAAAACAATAAAATCAACAGTCATGCTTGCCGTAGGGAGAATCCAGCCCATAGATGTAACTGATATGGCCAGTTATCAGTGGGTTTAAAAGGGAATTATATAAATTCTAGTAGGGTAAGTCTATCAATGGCTACTAGCCATAGTGACGGAGAGGAACCTCCACATTTAGCGGCACTAAGCCTCTGAATCCCAGAGCCAGGAGGCAACATTAGGGAAAGGCTTCGGCCTTTGTGCCCTGTTGTTGGCCATTCAGAGGAACTGGTTGGCCACTGTGTGAGACAGGATGCTGGACTAGATGGACTACTGGTCTGATCCAGCAGGGTTTTTCTTATTTTTTATGTTCTTAAATAAGTGGGTCCTAGATCAGCTAAAATGACTAAACTGGGCCTATCTTATTTTGATCACGTTATGAGAAGACAAGACTCACTAGAAAAGACAATAATGCTAGGGATGTTTGAAGGTAGCAGGAAAAGAGGAAGACCCAACATAGGCCTCCAGGTGGCATCTGGGGATTCCCTGGAATTACACCTCATCTCCCGACTACAGAAATGAGTTCCTCTGGAGAAAATGGGTGCTTTGGAGGGTGGAGTCCATGGCATTGTACCCACTGAGGTTCCTGTGCTCCCCAGGCTCCATCCACAAATCTCCAGGATAGGGTTGCCAGGTCTTACCTGGCTGCCAGTGCAGGGGGCTTCTTCTCCAGGAGTTTTCGGTGTATACACAAAGCGTGCATGCTGCAGTGACATCACCCAAAGGTGACATCATCATGCAGAGCATGTTGCGGGGGGGGGGGGGAACGCTCTAGTATTCGAGTGGCAACCATAGAGTTTTTTGTCAGATGCTAGAGTGTCCCCCTTGCAATGTGCCCTGTGCGATAACGTCACCTCTGGGTGACATCATCACACCAGGTACATTGGCACAGATGGGACTGTGTGGGGGTTGGGCAGTGGCAGATTGGGGCCTCTAAAAATGGGTAAACTCTGCCCCCAGCAGGGGGATGATAACCCTACTCCAGGAATTTCCTAACCGGGATCTAGCAATTCTTACCCCCCATCACCTGCCGGTAGCCAGGGGGGACCTGGCAATCCTAACCCAATATGAGATGGATTGACTCATTAAATAGGGTTGCCAGCTCTGGGTCGGGAAATACTTGGATATTTTAGGGGTAGAGCCTAGGAATGCAGGGTTTGGGAACAGGAGGGACCTAAGCAGGGTATAATGCCATGGAGTTGACCCTCCAAAGTAGCCATTTTATCCAGGAAAACTGTTCTTGATCGTCTGGAGATCAGCTGTAATAACGAGGTGTCCAGGTGCCACCTGGAAGTTGACACCACTACTCATTAAAGTAGCCAAGGCATCAACCAAATGTATAACAGAACCTCTATCCTACCAGTCAGCCATGTGCTGCAATTACATAAAGACCGGAGAATGTTAAGGCAGAGGCTGACAAGGGATTCTGCCAAGGACACATTGCCCAGGCCTGACACAGACCAGAAAGATCCTGAACCTATTGAGGCATCATGTTGCTATGTCAAGGTTTTCTCCTGATGCACCTTTGTGGTTAAAACAAAGTTCCTGATAATTCAGCCCCCGAATCCACGCTCCGCAATTATTCCAAGGTTTCAACTTGTAAATCCTTTCAGTTCTATAATTATGCTGGTTTATAGGATCAGCTTTATACTGGAATGAAATTACTTCCAGGATAAAGGTACTAATCATCCATTAGTAATCATTCATGGCAGCAATCTCTCTTTTTAAAATAGACTGGAAGTGTTTATTTCTAGACAGCTTTTAAAAAGACCGGGGGGGGGGGATTTTAGGATGTCACCCTGTAATTTATACAAATTTACAAAATAACTTAATCATAATGTATTTGGTAGTATGACACAAATAATATTTTATAGGAGTCTTTTACTGCCATCCATACAACCTGTGTAGTCCTCCTGTTGGTGCTTGGCTTCTGGCTTGTCTATATAATTAGCTCTTCTTCCATGCGGCTCAGGGTGGCACATACCAGTCTACATTTTACTTTCACAGCCACCCCATAGGTAAGTCTGGCTGAGAGAGGGAACTGTCTCAAGGCCACACAGCAGGCTTTCAGGGCAGAATGGGGCAATTTGAACCTGGCTACCCCAGATCCTGTTCCAGCACTTTAACCACTACACCAAGCTGGCTCTTAGTGAGATGACTCCCCATGTGATTTCAGCCATCTTAACATGTTAGCAGCACAACTCCTGTTCTTCGAGAGGCTGGAGGGGGATCTAATCTGTGCCCTAGAATATTGAAAACAGGAGAAATTGCCTTTGAAGTCATCAAGTTAGTGTTATCTAAATTCCCAGGTTTCTGGAGGGGGGCTTGTGCCAGATTTGATAAGAACATTGCCTTTCTTGGCTGCCACTGCTATTGGCAGAAGAATTACATATGCATGGCTCCCAATCCCATCTCTTTAATTTGATCCTTGTGATCACCCATTTACAATAACACTGAAGCAAGTGCTCGGGGTCAAAGCATTCCTATAGGAAATTTGCAAGAACACTATTGTGTACTTCTAGCATTCAACAAATCACACCAGCACCACATCTTTCCAGCTGGTTCTCTAGAAATCTATTATATTTTGTGTGCTGGTGTTATTCTGTATCTTTTGATATTCTTAAAGGATTGACAGCATCTATTTCCTTTCAAATAAGGCCGTTTTCAATTTAGCAGCATTCAGTAACCTGCAGAATGGAGTCTGTGAGGCACACTTAAGAATATCACTTTCAGATGACGGATGTTTTGCAGGTGGTTTTGCAGAAAACCATGAAATGCAGCTGCCACAAAACCTTTGATGAGACGTAAGTAGAACAACATCAAAAAGTACACTTTCTTTTGAGCAAATACATGAAAGTGCAGAACTAGCTGACAGTGTCACATCACAGAATTCATTTTCATTACCAGGCACAAACCAAGAAGAAGCAAGATTGCTATTTTCATAGTTACATCAGAATGCAGAAAAAACAATATACAAATTCTGATGAATATATGTTCAATCATCTATTGAAATGTTCTAACATTTCTTTGTTCTGGTAATTTGTATATATTTGTAATAATTTTTGCTTCAGATTTTTAAAAGTTTTGCTATAACAAAACTCTTAAAAAACTAAAACAAAAATTAATCTATAACAAAGGATCTGTAATAATGAATTAATCTGTAATGTTAGTTCAGTTCTAAATATCACAAGTTGTGTTTGGCACATGGAGAATAGTGCTTTCCTGCCTCCACACTTCCACTTCCACTTATACACTCCATGAAGACCAGCCTGAACACTGCTAGATATTTAACTAATGGCTACATCTTGTTAATTCTGTAGGTATCAGGGACCACTAGTGCAATCAGAAGTGCCTTCTGCTTGTACAAGACCACCTTTGGATCCCAGTCATACTCCCTACATTGTACCAGTGACTTAGCTCTACATTCATTGATAACCCCCTTCTTTCCAGTTGACTTTTTAGATCTATGCTTAAATGCATATGATTAGGGATGGGTACAGACCTGAACCCAAGCCAAAGTCAAGGCCAGACGTTGCCCAATTTGGGCTCGTGAACCTTAGTTCGCAAACCGTGCCTTCCCCCAAATACTCACTGAGCTTCAAGGTTGCCCCCCAAGACATGCACACACCACTTTTGGGTGGCATCGGGCCCCACTTTGGTGCACCCACATCACTCAGAAGTGACACAAGCGTGCTGCTTCACTTCCGGGTGACATGGGTGCACTGGGGCAGGGCCCAACGTCACTCAGAAGTGACACAAGCACACTGGGGGCAACATGGTCACGTCACTTTCAGATGATGCAGGTGCACCGGGGTAGTCCAACCTCGAGGTGACCATAGCATGGATCACTGTCGCCAGGTCACTGCGGTAGAGGAAGGGAACCAACTACCTAATCAGCCATAGATAGTAAAAGCCTGCCTTGGCAGTGGTGGCTACCTGGGCCTCCATGGTTAAGGAGGCATCCAGGAGCACTCCCAAACTCCAGACCCTTGGCACTGGCACCAACGGCACCCCCCGAAGGCTGGGAATGGGATCCCTACTCCTGGTCCGCTCTGACTCAGGCACAGGACCTCCATCTTTGTTGGATTCAGTTTCAGTTGACTTAGCCCGAGCCAGCCCGCTACGTCCTGAAGCGCCCAACCTAAGTCATCTGGGTTGGCTCCAGACTGGCCACCCAACAACAGATACAGCTGGGTGTCATCAGCATACTGGTGACAACCCAGCCTGTGTCTCCGGGCAATCTGGGCGAGGATGTTAAACCGCATCGGGGATAACACCGCCCCTTGCGGCACTCCACACACCAGCAGATGCCTCCAGGACATCTGTTCCCCCAGCACCACCCTCTGTCCCCGACCTTGGAGAAAAGAGGCAAGCCACTGTAAGGCAAGCCCCTGAATCCCCATGTCGGCGAGACAGTGGATCAGTAGCTGGTGGTCAACCGTGTCGAATGCAGCCAACAGATCTAACAACACTAACACTGCCATACCACCCTGATCCAGATGCCATCGGAGATTGTCTGTGAGGGCGACCAGTGCTATCTCTGTCCCATGAGCCGGTCAGAAGCTGGACTGAAATGGGTCCAGCATAGAAATTTCAACCAAAAAGCTCTGCAACTGAAGCGCCACTGCCCTCTCCAAAATCTTGCCCCAAAAAGGCAAGTTGGAAACTGGCCAGAAAGCATGTGAGATCAACAGTATGCAACATCAGGTTATATCTGAGTCAAAGTCCCACTGCATATCCTTCAGGACTGGAACACCTCACAACATGTATGAAATCCTAGTGGCTACCACTTTCTGGCAGCCAGGAAAACACAGAGACCTTTGTGGTCACACACACTAAATAATCCACTTTCAATCCACTTTCCAACTGTATTTTGCCAGTTCACACAGTAAAATCCAGTTGGAAAGTACACTGAAAGTGGATTGAAACTGGATTATTTTGTGTGTGTGACCTCAGCCTCTCTCCCCCCCTAACCCTAAGGAACGCAGCTTTGTATCCCCTTATTAGGAAAATACTGCTTATAAAACAGCACACACAGAGAGAGACTGCAATAATGAAAGCTACTGAACAAAGCAAAAACATGGGTTTTTCATCATACACTGTTTAGATGGGAAATTTGTTTCATTTTCATATTACAATTAAGAAAGCCTCTCTTCCTAATTATTAAAATTAATAGTGGAAGAAATGTACAAGTCTAGCAACTACTACAGTCTTCTTGCATTTCTGCTTCAGCAAGAGAACTAACACAAGCAGAATTTTGTGTTGAATCCAGCCCCATTTCTACCACCTCCTACCAGTTTTTAGTCTGGATTCCCTGTCAGCAGAACCCTCCACATATCAATCAAATAATATGGAATTTTATTGATTTCTTAAACTGGGGTTTTAAAATAACAAGACAGAAGCATCTGGAAGTCGTATTTGCAACTAAGGCTCAAATGATAGAAGTGCAGCCCTTGTTCTGAGACCTGCTGCACCAGCAAACTTAGCTACATCTGCTGTACCCCTGCAACAGCATAACATGTAATAATTGCACCAATGGAAATCTGCAAGAACTTGTCCTGAAGTATCAGTGTCAATGCTACTGTGTCAGCACCATATGGTGTTATCATCCCAAATCACTATTACATCCAGCATAATGGTGACTTGGCCAAAATAAACCAACTGTTGTGCCAGAAAAGCATATATACTACAGTGTCATCACAGATATAACACATAATAATGGACATAAATTACATAATTATTACAACACAGTACATTAAAAGGATTGAAACTGACAAGACTATTGTAAGAAATGGTCCCATTCAATACAGTTTGTAAGTTGCAGGTTTTTGCCTGCAGTAGAAAAACAACATTTGAGTCCAGTAGCACCTTAAAGACCAACAAGATTTTCAAGATATAAGCTTTCAAGAGTGAAGAGAGCTTTGTCTCCCAAAAGTTTATACCTTGGAAATCTTGCTGGTCCTAAAGTGCTGCTGAACTCCTATCTTGCTTTAATACAGTTTGTAAGTACTTCAGTAATTTTCAAGCAAGTGACTCTTAAACAGCCCTGTAAGGAAAATGAGCATTATAATCCCCATTGCATATGAAGACCAAAGATGGGGAAAAAATAGTGGTTTACCTCATGTGCCTTAATGTGTTCATGTTTAAGGTGAAATTTGAACTAGGGACTTCCCAGCTCATACACACTCCACTGCAATGAACAAGAAGTTGGTATAATGTTGAATAGACCAGACACGACATTCCTCTTGGCTTTTAGATAAACATTCTAAAATGGAAAATGTTAGGACTTGTTCAGTGAACCCATATCATTATGTGGTGGTTTCTGAGAATCAGCAAACAGATCTCCACAAATTATTGTTCAAAGAGTATTTAGCATTCATTTTGGTAATTGCTTGTGACATCATAAAGGATGGTCAAATGCCATATACAAAAAACACTGAATTGCAGCTGACATAAATTCTTGCTTTTAAAATCTGATAGAGAGGAATGGAACTAAATATGAAAGAACTAGAAGTGCCTTACATCTGCAAAGTCCAGATTTGCCGTACTAGACAAAATGTATTAGATGGTTATGAGTTATGGCATAATGAAAAGGGAGAGCTTTGACACAAGGAGAGAACAGCCTTTATTGCCTCAGGTAACGTTAGCAAGGCTTGAGAGATTTGGGCAACGAGTGACAACAAAAGAACATCAACTGGGATAATCCCCAGGTCCCTTTTCCCCTGCAACCTGTGATGTTCATTAACAATGAAGAATTGCTGTCATTAGGAAGTCTTGGTGGCAGTTCTCAAACACCACAGCAGAGCAACAGAAAGAGGCAGGACATTTTCCCAAGAACATTATGAATACTCACTAGGGTGCTCGTACAAACCTGGTTCGTCTGTTCACAAATTTACAGTTGCCTACTGTAAGCTTCAGATATGCTGCTGCCTCCTGGGCTTGCAGACCATACCCTGGACCCAGAGTTAACACTCCTGCCTTGGGCAAACAAATCCTGGATAACAGTGGCTGGGATATACCACAGCGCTCTACAGATGTAAGGATGTCCACCTGCAGAGTATTCTTGATGCCCCCACCCCAGCTGCAGCACAAACGTCTCCATGATATGCTGTTCCTGGGGGGGAGGAGATCCTCAGGAGCAGCACTTCAGTGGGTATTTGGGGCAGGAAACCTTCCATCTGTGGAAACTCTTTGGTGTATCTAAACCAATGTTTGGTAGAAATCACTACGATGAGTGACATACACACAAACAGTATTTGTGTCCACTGCAGGTAATCACAGTAATGTATATCACAGTGACACCAACAGTTTTATGGACGCTAGATGACTGAGATATATCCCACATATCCTGCCTTTCTCCTCAGTTGGGATTCAAAGCACCTCCATTTTCTCACAACAACTTTGTGAGGTAAGCCTGGCTGAGAGTTTGGGATGGGTCCAAAGTCACCAGTGAGCTTCCATTGTAGAAGCAGTAATTTGAAGCCAGGTTGCCCAGGATACTAGTCCACCACTCTATCCACTACTCCACACTAGAATTAATACTAAATTGAATAGGGTAATGCTTCATACACTAGCTAAATAACAACACACAGTCTCACACACACTAGCAAAAATGGCAAAGCAATTGTACATTTTCACACATAGGCCTGTCATACAACAACAACAAAAAGCAGTAACACTTATAACAAAGCAGCAGAAATAATAACCTTATAACTCTGAATCTCAAAAAGAACAGAACTTACTCAGACCAAGAAATACTGGCTGAGGGAATGTTGCTTATATAAAATAAAGAAAGTTTCTCCACACTTCTGATGATTAGTGGAAACACTGGAGGTAAACAGCAGCACTTTGAACTGGGCCTGGAAACAAATTGGGAGGATGGACCAAGACTGCAATGACATGGCTTTTTAAAACTCTCCTCAGCTGGTGCTGACCAATCAGAGAGAAGGGGGTGCACACAGGCAGCAGCCTGTCAATCAAACTGCTTTATAGTGAGGCATCAACCCCTAATCTCCCCGCTCTCTGTTTGTGATGCACTAAGCATCCTGGTTTTGGAGGTCACCCCTGTAGAATAAATCTTTTTTGTTTTGACAGAAATTAAATAAAACTTTTTATAATTTTTAAAAAAATAAAAAATGGGTTTGGTTACTTGTATACAACAGCCCCGGGAACCCATGGGGTTCAGCCCTGGACTCCTTGACAGGCCCCTATGACCAACTGTGGTCAACATTCTGGCTGCAGCATTCCATATAGAACTCTGTATCTATAAATATGTTGTTAGCCGCCTAGAGCCGGTCTCTGGCAAGGCGGGATATAAATCAAAATAAATAAATAAATATCAATTGAAGTTTCCAAAGTTTTTCAAGGGCAGCCACACATAGAGCATATTGCAGTAATCTAATCTGAATGTTACCCAGGGCATGTACCATGATGGTCAGATCTTTTCTGTCCAGGAAAGGCCTCACATATGTTGAAGCTGGCAAAAGGTACTCCTGGTCAGTCACCACTTACTTATCCAGGGCCTGCAGCACCCCCGAACCATGAGCAACTCCATCCAGAATGGGAGACACCACAAATCAGTCCTTCTGCTCATCAGTATTAAGCTTCAGTTTATTTGCCCACACCCAAAATTCCTCCAGGCACTGGTTCAGGGTTTCTGCAGTCTCTCTTAGACCACCTGGAAGTGCAAGATAGAACTGAGGTTAGGTGATAGGTGATAACCTAGACCAAACTTTCAGATGACCTGACCCAGCAGTTTCATGTAGATGTTACAGTGAACAGGGGACAAGATGAAATCCTGTGGGACTCTGTGATCAAAGTATGAGCAGCAGTCCCCCACCCCCAGTACCACCTTCTGAAACCTATCTTCCAGGTAGGACTGAAAGCACCACAAAACAGTACCTCTCAGTCCCAACTCCAAAAGGTGACCCAGAAAGATGAACTATATTGAAAGCCTCTGAGGGGTGCAGGAGAATCAGTAGGATCAAACTCTCCCTATCCATCTCCTGGTAGTTTCAGCCCCATATCCAGACTGGAAATGATCCAAATAGTTCACTTCATTCAGGAAACCCAGAAGTTGTCCAGCTACCACCCACTCAGTCATTTTGCTTAATTCTGGTACATTCTTGATGGATCAATAGTAATTCACATCTTTTGGGTCCAGGGTAGATTCTTATGTGCAGTTTCAGGCTGGCTACCACCTCTCTCAAGGATGCATTAACTACCTTTCAGACTCAGTCAGCCTTGGCAGGTTTAAGCAGCCAGGAAGACAAGGGTTGCAGGACAAGATAGCAGGCCTCAAACCTCCAAGGATACTCTCCAAATCTTCAGACTGAACAAACTATTATTGATAATGCAGAGCTCAAATTGGCTCAATATGAGAGGTTTTTTATGCAAAGTGTCAAGCAAAGTGGTTATAGTGAGCCATCAAGCACTCCACCTCCTCCTATAAATTGGATCCCAACACGTCTCTGACCACCTGGAGTTTCATGGGCCTACAAAATTCAAATGCGGTGGTGGTAGGAAAAGATCATTGCCATGGAGCAAACTTTAAAATGAGTTCAGCCCATATCTTTTGGATTCATCCCAAATGCTCCTATTGCTCCAGCTGTCTCCTTTGTCCTTTCATTACTCACAAGTCATTAGTAAACCAAGTTGCCTGGGCTCTAACAAATGAGAGAGGGCACATACATAGGAATGATTGTGTCAGCTGACTGGGCCATTTCCTCATTCCAGAGGTCAAGGGGAGCATAGAACTGAGCACCAACCGTTTCAATAGGAAAATCCTCTAGAGCTGTCAGAAAGCCATTAGGCTCCATCTGGCTTCTGAGGCAGATCATTTTAATAGATCCTTCACCCCTGCAGAGTCTTAGTATCCCATTAAGTCTAAACCCAAGAAAATAGCAATCTGTCCATGACAGAAGAACTGTTGTCAATTCCCAGCCTTCAGATTGCCTTCAACCTGCTCAGAACAAAATACCAAATCAGGAGTATGACTGCACAGTGTGTGGGACCAGTTATTACTAGAGACAGGCCCATGGTTCCTATAGAGGCTATGAAATTGTGAGCTGCTCCTTGACATAAATGTTGAAATCCTAGGGTTGTCAGAGCCCTGGTCTGGGCAGGGGTTCCATTGATTTTCAGGGCTTCAGCCCGCCACTGGCCAGCTGGCTGGCATGAGAAGCCCCAACTACGAACAGTCTTCTTGTGTGGCAACATCTCTGATGTGATGACATCACATGGAAGTGACATCATCAAGCTGGGAACATCGCACAGTGATGCTCTAGTATTTTGTCATCATCCCAGCATGATGACATCACTTCTGTGTGACATCATCATGTTGGCAATGTTGCCCCACCCACCCCACTCTCGGAAAGCTGCCTCCCATCCCCAGCCAGCAGGGTAAGTCAACCTGGCAACCTCATGGCAGCCCTATGAAATCCCCCAGGACAATCATCCTGGAGTCCTCAACACCACTTCCAAGATCATCTCCCCCAGCTCTGGCAGGAAGACTATTTGGGCAGTGGTGTGGGCAGTACACCAACAGAATCCCAATCCTGTCTCACAATCCTAGCACTATATACACAGTTTTAAAACTGAAAGTATCCTGGACAGAGCATTGTGTTATGTGGACAGAGTCCCTACAGACTACAGTAACACCACCTCCCTGCCTGCCTGGCCTATGCTGATGCATCATCGTACACTGTAGATATGCACACACATACTAAACATAAGGATAAGATGGAAGCCTGTGGGACTCCATAGTATAAGTGCCATGGAACTGAGTTGCAGTCCCCCAGTGCCACCTTCTGGAATGATGCAGTAAGATGTCAGTAAGAACTACCAGATCTTGGTGTCCTTGATACCTAACTCAGCTGTCTGGTCCAGAAGGATGCCATGGTCAGTGATACTGAAAGTTAATGAGAGGCCCAGGGCACACATTTCCAGTCTTCTTCTCAACAATGATAATTCATCACGATGACCAAGATGGTTTCAGTTCACGACTGGAAGTTGGACTAATATCAATCTAGATAATGCTGAACTCCATCTCCTTTTGTATGTTTAGGAGAAATAGTTACTTTGTAGTCAGGCTGTCCCATTTGTTATAACGTTATGAAAATTATGCATACACAAAGCAGCAATGATAGTGTAGCCCCCTCCCAGGACCAGATGGTCGACTGGGCAATCAACTATGTTAATAGCTAATTCGCCTCTGTTCTTACCTTCCAATGAACTCCCCTCCAAAGCATGAAGGAGCCATTCTACTTGACAGGCATAACATATGCAAATGTGAAATATTAGTGTATTTAGCAAAGGTAAATGCATTAGTGGAAACATGCTGACAGTGTTAAAATTAATGACCCAGTGCATTAGTATCTCATATTAACATAATGATATTAATTGCAATATTAAGCAAGCTGAAGAACAATCAGTTCACTGTCCCTGAAAATCCTGAAACAGCAACTTGACATTACGGATACATTGACATCCATGCTGTTTAAGTACTAAAACTTTCAAGAGATTTTGAGGCCAGGGGAGGGGGCTTATGTTCAACTTGCCATAGAATACTTTATTAAATGGCCTCATTTATTTGCAGTGGATGTAGGGATTACTTACATGACACACACAAGAAGTATAAAGATGAAGAAGTGAGCAGTAACACATGAAAGCTCACACCCTACCACAAATGTTGTTAGTCTTGAAGGTGCTACTGGACTCTTACTCTTTTCTACTGCTACAAAAAGTATAAGTAAACTGTACTTGTCTCCCACTCTGTATGTTTATTTAACCCCCATAAACAGCTGAGAAATTAAGATCATTCCACAGAAACCAAGGTACTAAATGCACAAGGAAATAGCCAGGTTGCCTGGGGGTGGGTGGATATTACCTTGTCAATAGTTCGGGGGGGGAGGGGGGTTGCTCTTGAGGGCTTGTGAAAGTTCAGGCTATAATTAATAATCAAGGTTTTGCCAAAAAATAATCCCATCTCCTAGAACCATCCAGGAATCTGCTTTACTATACAACCTTCCCTGGAAATCTAATCTCAGGTTGTGAGATTAGGCTGTGGTCACATGGCAAGTTTATCCTGATTTGTTCCCACTATAGATTTGATTGGGAATATTTGGCGACCGGGGGGGGGGGGAGGTTGGGATAATCACACATCCATCCCTGAACCACTTACATCGTGCAATGAGGCTCTGGGCACCGTCCAGATAGCTGTGCTGCCAAAGTGGTGACACAGCTTTTTTTTTTTAATTGGCTTTGTGCATGCACATATGTACATGGCCGAATCACCACTCCCACTGGGACTTGCTGTACTCCCTTATTTTTGTAGCCCCCCCCCCCCCCCGAACAGCATACAAAATTAGCCAGCAACATACAACTGAGCACTGGAAACTAGATGTGCACTTGAACATTTGTACATTGAATTTATTCAGCGCAGGATTGCTCATGCGCATAACGGCGGAAGCCGTGAGAAGGACGTTCAGATTACTTAATCACAATCATTGCAAGAGATGGCTGTTCAGATCGGCAAAATTGTGGATATTTGATTTTCCAGGTGTAGGAAAACTTGCTAGGGAACCGGGAGGATTGCACAAGTGAGCCCACTTCGATGTGGGAGATGCATGTGGGCGTCTGATCAGCAATTTTAAATGTGAAAGGGAACAACAGTGAAACCCAATCAAAATGACTATACGACCACGGCCTTAGACTTTTTTTAACAGCCTTGCCATTCAGGTAATTCAGTAATCACACTTTTTCCTTACCTGGAACCCATTATTCCCCCTTCCTTCCTTATGACTATTTCTGGCCAACAAATACAATACTACTGTTACTCCAGTCAGAGAGTACCTCAAAACTCCCCACTCATGGAGGGAATTCTAGAATCTTGGCCCAATGACAGAAAGGTTCCAAAAATGCCACCAATAGGATCTGGCCCTGGTAGTAAATGCTGTGACCAGGCTATCAGTATGAAGGGAGGAGGATCTGGTCCTATCCTCAACCCTGACTGAGAGCTTGAGGAGAGGTAGGGAAAGTGAATTGCTTCTCTTCTCTCCTCCCCAAACTGTCTGCATAGGCTGCAAAGGATAAGATCACTCCTGTTTTCTTCAACCCAAGCTGTCAGTTTCAGGTGAAGAGAGGAGAAAAATCCTTCTTTTCTCCCCACTCAAATCCTACAGTTTCCTCTGCACCCCAAGCTGACAATCTGGGGAGAAGAGAAAGGGAATCTGCTGGGACTCCCACTCCACCCTCTAATTTGCTGCATCTCAGCAAGGCTAGGATGCAGCAAACTTTCCAGGCTGGGAGATCAGAAGAATCCAACTTCCAGCTGATCCCTTCAACCAACTGATGTTGGCTCCTGATCCCACCCCCCAGTACTTCGCTGGCTACACAGCAAAATTTCCCCACCAGAAAGTCAGAAGCTGACTCCCAACTGATTCCTCATTAGCTGGCAGTCAGTTCTGATGGTTGCAAGTAGCCTGTTCCTGTGAATAGATACAAACACATTGCAAACAGCCCAACAGCTCATTGATTAATTGGTTGCCTGATTGCCACCGGTGGGTTCTGTGTGAGCCGAACTAGCCAGTGCTCAAACATCCCTAGTCCACAGGAACCCTGATACAATTCCAGGTGATGGTAGCTATAGCAATCATGCAAAACATAGTCAAGAAAGGAGTGGACAAAGCAAAGTGAAACATCTGCAGAGGATGGCAACATGAGAATAGAAGCAGAGGAAGGAAGGCAAAAATATGCACTGCTAGCCACCAACCAGATGCTTGGTCCTCCTCTGATAATGTTTAGACTGGCAGCTGCAACACCTCTGAGAATATACCATGCATGTTTGATTCCCTTGGTCACCTGAGAGGTTGCTAGACTGGCAGGGTCTAGTCTCACCATGGTGAGCATTAGGCATGTTGTGTTTGTAGCATCTGATTTTGCTGGCTGCCTTGGTCATGCAAATATGTGAATTGATGTACCTGAGCTCATTCTTTATGCAGAGGCTTTGGTAACTCAGGGAATAAGGTATTGATACCTAGCTAGTAGTAACAGGATCTCTCATTCCTATGGTACCTCTGATTTCTATGGCACAACAATTCGCACCCAAGTTTCACCCCAAACAATGAATTGCAACAGAGGGAACTGATGGGTGCTGAAGTGAAAAAAAGGCATAGAAAATAACAAGATTATAAAGGTGATAGTAGATGAGCCACTTTGGAGATTTTCATACCACACTGAAATTGCATGGTATAAACACATATCACCAGTTTTGCTTAAACATGAAAAGATGACACACCACAAAAAGCACACATGTTGGACAGGTACACACAGTGGGGAGCACTGCCCACATAAAATTATTACTTTGTACCATGAGATTGCCTGAAATATATTTGATATAAAACTGAAGATATACGGCTATTATAGGGCCAGCCATGCTGTGTACAACTTGTTTGCTTGCCAAGAACCTTACTAGTATACTGAGCCTCTTTTCTGAGAGTAAATAAATACTGAGTCAATTTATAGACAGTTCCATTGTCAAGGGTACCATCTGCAGACGGAGTGTAAAAGAGAGTCTGGGGAATGAAACAGAAAGGTCTGTAATTTCTGTTCTGTCCCTTTTCATTCAGCCTTTTCAATTGACATCAAGGAACCCAGGTGGAAAGATTCACTCCACACATCAGGGAGGAAAAAAAATTGATTATTCTTATTAAGGAAACTGCTTTTGCCAAAATGCATTTAGATTGCCCAGGTTCAGTCTTAAATGATTTATGCACTTCACAGCCCCAGAAAAAATACAGACTTCTATGCAAGACATATTTCTCAGCAGCAGTAATTATGATGAGTGCACTGTTAGATTAATTCGGAAATGAATGAAGAGGGGAGCATTATGATAAAAAGAAGGATCTAAGGACTTGCATTACTTTGTATATAATCCATGGAGTATCACATTTTATACTCCTGGAAATACCAGTGAGGGGGGATGTTTAATAGCCATCCAGAGAAGGAATGGCTAATGACAGACAAGCAGCACAAAGCAAAAAGCTCAAGTAAAACAAAATAGACTAAGTCTTTGTTTGAACAACAAATAGATTCTCTGGACACCAGCACTTTATCATTGAATGCTGCCACAGGAAGATAATAGCAATTATCCTGGTGATATCTTTTACTTGATCAATCATTTTGAGTTAGAACATAAGTACAGCCCATCTAGTCCAGCATCCTATTTCACACAGCAGCCAACCAGTTGCCATGGAGGGCCAAATAAACAGGACATAGAGGTCAAAGCCTTCTCCTGATATTGTATCCCAGCACTGCTATTCAGAGATCTGCTGCTTCAGGCACCCTTCACCCACTATGGCCTATAGTCATTGATGGACTCTCCTCCATGAGTCTGTTTAACCCTTTTTTAAACCTATCTATCTTCTGCCCATCATTATATCCGCTGGCAGTAAATTCCACAGTTTAATTAAACCATTAATTACAATTAATTCCAATTAATTAAATACAATCATTACTGCAATAACTATCAAGTACACACTGCTCCACCAGCCGATCAACTATTCCTAGGTCAATTTACCCACAGCAAACCTTGGAGCAGTGTTGTTGGGTGGAAGTCTGAATATAGAAACTAATGCCACTGGGTATTACAAACCTGGGTACAGTTGCTTATGCCACTGAAGGTTTATCCTATTGCATTTTTTGAAAGAAAAGTTATTTCATTCAAAAATTAGAAAGGAGCCCTACTGAAAATTAGCACAAGCAATTAATTCCTCAACAGTCTTGTAATAGCTTGAAGAGTTATTGTATTTTAGCAAGATTCTTAGCCATACAAAAATGTCAAAAATCATAATTATGGCCTCTACATGATTTTTTTAAAATCACAGCAAATACTAATCTTATGCTCAAAATGTGACTTACTAAATTCCACATTATTATCACTTCAGCGGAGACCATTGTTTTTTAAAAATAAAGTTGTATCTGTCTTTCCATGGTAGCAATCAAGGATCCTTGCAATCTGTTTTGGGCTTTGCCATGGAATCAGTTGTGACTCTGACTTCTTTGCTTTCATTATTGAACTGATCAAAATAATTTTGCCCATATCTACTTTATAGGTTGTTGTTATTTCACAAATTACTTATTCTGGAATCGCCTTTGAGAACTCCTACAAATATTCATGGCACTCCAGCCATCCTGATTACTAAGGACAGTTCTTATTTTTTGGTGCCTCTCTCTGATGAATCACCATCTCTGTTTTTACCTTGGGGTGCATTTTGTGAGTATGCCTGCGTATGCACTAGGGTTCTTCAAGTTTCAATCCATGTCTGAATGGGCACGGATACCTCTCAGCTCAAAAGCACATACAAAGATGGATTCAGAATATCACAGTGCTACTTGCCTTCAATGTTTACCCTGCCAGATAGCAAATGCTGTTCAGTATGTTTGAGTTGAAGCTGTACTACAGTATTTTTGGGCAGGAACGCACAGGAACGGAGTTCTGGTTGGCTTCTGAGTTGGCCACACCTACAGCCTCCCCCCCCCCCCCGGGTTCCCCAGGCACCTTACAAGCTGTGGGGCGCCTGGGGAAGCCCGATCCAGAAACTGCCTTCCTTCTTTTGGGTTCCCCATGTGCCTCACAAGCCACAGGGCACCTGGGGAAGCCGATCCTGGGAAAGAACTGCACTGTCAGGGGGTGTGGCCTAATATGCTAATGAGTTTCTGCCATTGGGTGTAGCCTATTATGCTAATGAGTTCCTGCTGGGCTTTTTCTACAAAAAAGCCCTGCTTTGAGATTAAATATTTTATTAAACATTCATCACTTTAAAAGAAAAAAAAGAAACAATTGTGGAGATGTGCTGTAATTCTGGGGGATCCCCGTGTCCCACCTAGAGGTGGTAGCTCTAAATGCAGCAAAGCCCCAGCCTGTGTATCAGGCCACCACCACACACACATTGAACACAAGGGAGGAAACAGAGGGATTACTGCACCCTTCACTGGAAGGTGTACTGTAGCATGACCTGGAGAAGACACATTCCAGGGAACACTACAGATACAGATTTGAGTCCCAACCAGAACCAATGCACCCTTTTGGAAAGCCAGTGTGGTGTAGTGGTTAAGAGTGTCAGACCAGAATCTAGAAAACCCAGGTTCAAATTCTCACTCATGCTATGGAAGCTAGCTGGGTGACCTTGGGCCAGTCACAGCTTTTCAGCCTGACCTAACCCACAGGGTTGTTGTGAGGATAAAATGGAGGAGGGGAGAATGATGGAAGCCACTTTGAGTCCCCATTGGGAAGAAAGATGGGATAAAATGCATTAAATAAAATAAATCAATTTTGCCAGCATGCAGCACAGGAAATTTCCCAGCTACAGCAGCATTAAATGCCAGCCACATCTATCACAGCAGAGAAGGACTGCACAGAAAGGCACACCCAAGATCCCTAGTTGGAGGTTCACAAGAGGGTAGCTAATAGGAGCTCTACACACAACTGAGGTTTTGCACCATCACATGCTACTGCTAGACATTAGCGCCAATTATTTTGAACAGCAAGTACTTAGTAAACTTTAACAGTAAGTCAAAATTATACTTATTATATATTACAAGAGGGAACCCACAAAGACTTGCGGGAGGGACCTCAGTTCCTCCTCCCCCACTGTTTCCTCTTTTCCTTTCCTGAAAGCCCTCACAGCCTTCCCCCTTTTTCTGCTTTCTTCTCTCTTTCTAGGGTTGCCAAATGGGAGATCTCTTGGAATCCGACTACAGAGATCAGTTCTCGTTAGGGTTGCCAACTCCAGGTTGGGAAAACCGGAAGATCTAGGCATAGAGTAGAACCTTGGAAGGGTGAGGTTTGGGTAGGGAAGCCTCAGCAGGGTATAATGCCACAGAGTCCACCCTCCAAAGCAGCCTTTTTCTCCAGGGTAACTGATCTCTGTCATCTGAAGAGCAGTTGTAATTCCAGGTAATCTCCAGCCATCACCTGGAGGTTGGTGATCCTAGTTCTCCTGGAGGAAATGGCTGCATTTAAGGGTGGTGTCTACAGTATTATACCCCTGTGAGTTACCTTCCCTCATTAAACCCCACCCTTCCCAGGCTCCACCCCCCAAATCTCTAGGAATTTCCTCTGGGAGGTAGTATAGCCCAGAAATATGTTTACCTTAGGGTTGCCAAGTCCGGGTTGGAAAATACCTGGGGACTTTGGGGTTGGAGCCAGGAGAAGGTGGGGTTTGGGGAGGGGAGGGGCCTCAGCATCATACAATGCCATAGAGTCCACTCTTCAAAGCAGCCATTTTCTCCAGGGGAGCTGATCTCTGTCAGCTGGGGATCAGTTGTAAAAGCGGGAGATTCCCAGGCCCCACCTGGAGGCTGGCAGCCCTAGTTTACCTCCTCAGTGAGAACTAGCCCTCCTATCTAATCTACTATAGGGGGGGGGGATGAGATAACCTTACAAACACTGCTCTGATCATCTTAGAGGAAAAACAGGATACAAGTCTAATAAATAAATATTACAAAGACACTGCAACAGATAGGCAAGATTCTTGCTAACTGTCCCATTACATGGCTAGACCGACTCAGCTTCATAAACCATATAATACTTTATATAACATAAAATCCAAAACATTCTTTATTTCTCATACATTTCCACAATGCATATTTTGCTTGGGTTTTTTTTTTTAATGCACCCAGCCTCCTTTCTTAAAAATCAATCTTTATTGCCTTTTTTAAGCAGGCTGCACTGCCTTTTTATGATGTAGTAATTAAAATATGGCTCAATATTCATAAGGTGATTTAACAAGAAAATTTTCTAATCCCATCATTTATTTTTACTTATATTCCATTTTTCAGCTTAGGCAGCTCAGCTTCATTCTGGCTGACTTTAAAGAACTCTAATTCTTAAGGCACTTACTTTTGAATGAATCCTGCAGTCTGTGCAATACTTGATAATCTTTTCTTCTTTATGCAATAAAGCATGACTGTTATATGGAAAAGCATCAATGCAAAATTGATCTGAACTAGCAGCTGTTGTTTGCTTTATGCATAAACCTTTACTTTTGAACAAGGAACAAAGTCAGGCATTATCCATTTATAAATTATACATCAAATTATTAAGCAAATGAGAAAGAAACAAAAAAGGAGAATCTATTTTATACAAAACAGTTTGCCTTCTTACCTCTTGATCTGTGAAAATGTAGCATAATTACAAATCCCTGTGGATGGTTTTCTCAGGTTAACTCTCATGAGAAGAACAGCCTTGCTGGATCAGGCCAAGGCTCTGTTTTGTCTAGCAGTTAGAGTTGCCAGCTCCAGGTTGGGAAATAGAGCCCAAGGAGTGCAGGGTTTGGGGAGGGAGGTGAGGGACCTCAGTGGGGTACAAAGCCATAGAGTCCACTTTCAAAGCAGCCATTTTCTCCAGGTTAATTGATCCCTGTGCCTGGAGATCAGTTGTAATCCCAGGAGATCTCCAGCCACCATCTAGGGGGGGTAGTAAATATGGTGTAAATAGTAGATATGGCATAGTCTAATTCTTGCTTTTGGTTCCTCTATACTTACAAATAAATAAATTATCACAATGGCACAAAACGCTTCCTATGCTTTGTCTTCTAAAGGATACATTCTGTGGAGACTGACTTGAACTACCTAAACTTCCAACTGCTCAGAGAACAGAGAGTGCAAAATAATCCATTTTTAAACATTTCCACAGGAGCTGTCATTCAATCTTTTACACACAATTAAACATGTTCACATTGATGGGTGTCCTGTTTATGCAAGATATCTAATAGGCTATTTAAATTGCTAACACTGCACAATGAGACGAAATAACTACAGCAGAAGCACAAGGTGTCGTGCAGGTGGTCATGGCCTTTTGAAACTGCTGGCTTCTTTATGCAGCTTTTGCTTTTGTGGTTGTGGGTGATCCTCAGATCCACATCAGTCCTATTATAGATACTGTTCCCATGCACATGGCACAAACCAGCAGACTGGGTAACCCAACTCTACATTTTTTATGAGCAAATCTGAAATACTGTACTGGCTTTGGAGCTTGCAGATTACAAATGGAAATGCTGTCCAGTGTTTGCATGCCCTGAAAGCATTGAGACTGTCTTAATGCTTTCAGGGCGGGGGGGGGGGGGGGAATTCTGTGATGAAATCTGTGAAAAATCCTCTGAACGTTAACCCCCCCCCCCCTTTTATAGTATACAAATCACCTACCTCCAGATCTTTAGCTTCATAAGTGCATAAAACTGTTTTCATCATAATATCTCTAGCCATGCATAGTAGCCTTTGTAAGAGGCTGACAGGAATCGTACTCATTATAAGAGAATCTGAGGGACCTAGCAGTGACTCACAAAACCTCATCCCCTGCCACAAATTTTGTTAGCCTTCAAGGTGCTACTGGACTCTTGCTCTTTTCTTCTGCTACAGACAGACACAGCTATCCCATCTTGATCTACAAGAAATGCGCTTTGACCAAGAATTTGTACGCAGCTGACCTGTTTTAAGGTTTATAAGATTATTTATGGGATAGAGCAGGTAGAGAAAGAAGTCCTTTTCTCCCTTTCTCACAATACAAGAACTCGGGGGCACTCCATGAAATTGCTAAGCAGTCGGGTTAGAACAGATAAAAGGAAATACTTCTTCACCCAAAGAGTGATTAACACGTGGAATTCACTGCCACAGGAGGTGGTGGCAGCTACAAGCATGGACAGTTTCAAGAGGGAATTAGATAAACATATGGAGCAGAAGTCCATCAGTGGCTACTAGCCACAAAGTATAGATAGGAACTCTCAGTCTGGGGCAAGTGATGCTCTGTATTCTTGGTGTTTGGGGGGGCAACAGTGGGAGGGCTTCCTGCCCCACTGCTGGACCTTCTGAGGGCACCTGGTGTTTTTGGCCACTGTGTGACAGAGTGTTGGACTGGATGGGCCATTGGTTTGATCCAACATTGGCTTCTCTTATGTTCTTATATTTTGTAGATTTCACAACAAATCAACAAGGCATTGCTGTCTATTCCTTAGCTAAGGAAGTAAAAGTAAAGCTGTTTTGGAGCATCCAGAATTGTTTGCTGTGCTGCCATCCTGTGGCTACATTAATGAAAATGCCATTTTTAATATGACAAGCATAGAAATTGACATATAAAAAAACCAAGTTTCACTACATTAATGCTCAGAACTTTTCCACTGAACAAAAGAAGATTCTACTCCGTAGTACCTCATGGAAAAGCAATTCCAAAACTATTATCAGTGTATGGAATCATTTACACTGCTTCAACTGGCTTCTGTGCCTCTGAGTAGATGAGGCTTTCTTGTTATCACCTGGCAAATCTATACCCCAGTAACATGGATAAGGCAGTGCTCATTATGTCTAATTCAGTTAAATACACACGCATTTAAAGTTATGTATTCCAAAACTGAGTCTGAATGTGGTGGGGAGAGAAGGACAGATAAATAGGAATGGGCACGAACCAGGTCACAAATGAAAGTTTGTGGTGAAGTCAAAACTCCAGGCAGGTAGACATAAGCAGTAAGAGGAAACAAACAGGACCACCAGCAACTTTTCAATAGAATTTTTTCATCGGTTCCACCTGATGTTTCTTACAATTCTACTTAGCAAGGCTTAGGTTGCCAGTTTGGCCAGCTCGTGGTTCATGAAGCAATGTTCACAAACTGATGAGCTGCTATGAACTTCTACAACTTCTAAGCCAGTCTGTGAAGAGCAAAGTGCAGGGGTTTAAATTGGGGTTTAAATGGCTTGGAGCCAAAGCTTGAAAGCTGGTGATACTGTTGTGGTTGAAGACTATCCGGAAGGTTGGGATTCAAGACTTCCTATGTGAGTGCTTTACTTTATTATAAAAAAAATTATTCTATACAGGCTATATAAATACATGTAGTAGCAGTCTTTTTTTATGTTGTCTTGTAGGAATTGTACTTACAAGGGAATGCCCCAGACATCCGGGAGGATTTGTAAACTGAGGCTTCATTTTTCACATGAGGAATCTTTCAGTACTAGGTACCAATTAGGCTTTCCCCCTTCTTTTCATGGTCTTTGTGTAAGCTGCAGACGATTATTCTATTGTTTGTGCTTATTTAAAACTCTTTTTGTAGTTGTCCTCTGAAGAAGGATACGAAACGAAAAGCAGAATCTAGAACCTTCATCTCTGAATATAACAAGGATTCCTGAATGTGACAAGATTTCATGTATACATGTTTAAAGATACATGTTTTAAAATATATAATGGACTGTAAATTCTGAATGATTGTTCTGCTTATGGATGGATTTTTGTTTACTGTTCAAATTATATACAGAAAATGTTTAAGTTGTACAAAGGCAGTTGTTTTTTCTGTGTCAGTTTCAGTGTTTGGATGTAACTCTTGTTGTATAATTACATTTATTCTTCCCAACACACACACACACACACTTTCATCACTCATCAATGCTACCAGAAAGAGCCAGGAGATGCAGTTTCTCCATCTGCCTGGGTGAAGAAAGGCCTCATCCCTAGGCACCAAAACATCTGCGGCTACCTGGCCCTGGTTGCTAGGTAGCATACTTTAAGAACAGGAGTTATTCTCCCACAGCCATGGCAGAACCTTTAAACAGGAGCAGCTGGAGCAAGAGAACACTTCACATCCCCACCTTATGCTTTCATAACCCTGCCTTTAAAAGAAAACCTACTAAATTTTACTGTATCTTTCAGTCACCTTGTTCTGACGCATTAAGTATTACTCTCAGTTGGCAGAAATATGAGCATAGGTACAAACAAGAAAGGGGGGATTTACAAAGTAAAGTCACAAGGTCAAACAGCCCACAGGACAGATATATTATTATTACTCAGAGAACAGAGGAAAATAAAACTGAGTCAAAAGACCAAACCACATACTCAGAGAAGGTGTGGACCGCTCTGCTATCAGAGAGGGTGTGTGTTGTGGCATCAACAGGTGCTGAACCAACAAAATCAAGACGAACAGTGTACAAAAACCCATAAAGATGGACTATTAGATTTTGTAATGAGCTACCTTGCCCCATCCCTGTTGAGACCAGGTTTGATAGTATAAAGTCAGTATACAAATTATAATTCAGATGAGAATTTCTTGATAAACTATTGTAAGGGTTGCCAGCTGATTGACAATTTCTTGCTGCTTTGCCTTTAAGAAAGGCTGGCTCTGCAGCAAAGAGCGTTGCAGCTTTTCAGTGCCTGGAGATAAACCTTCTAAGACACTAATTGCAGATAAAAGGCACAGGGAGTAGTATCTATTTAAAACATTTTCATGCCACCTCTCCAGGGAATGTGCCTGAGGCAGTTTACAAAATAAAATACAAAACATTAAATACATGAAAATCTGTTCAATTAAAACCCAGGGTCTAAAAACATACACATAAAAAACAGTGGAAAGTTGAAAATGAGTTAAACAGTTAAAAGATTAATCCTTTAGTTAGGACTTAATAGCAGCAGCTGCTGCCACTGTGGCCACTGCTGAACCCTGGCAAACATTGCTTATACAGAGCACAGCAACTTGAACACTTTACTTTCAGTGGGGACACTGAATAAACACGCATAGGACCACAACCAGATTCTGTGCATGGTCAGGCTCCGCTATGCTCCCCAAAAGCCCTTTTCCTGGATGTGCCTAACAGCATAGGTTTAGGCTGGATGCTGTTCAGTAAGAAACAAAGTTTCTCATGCTTTCCAGTCTTCTAGCCACTAGCACGTAAAGATAATGGCATTAGTAACAAATATTTGGATATTGAACACATTTTATTTATTACTTTTTCAGTCTGATCCAGTGCAGAAAATCCACTGAAAGTTTGACGTATACCCAATAATACCAGACTGCAATCTCTCTGGAGACTTCCCTTGGTAGATAAGCACCCCTGAACATACTGCTTTCTGAGTAAGCACACACAGAATCCAGCTGTAAGTTTAAACTTTATTGTATCGCTCCATGTTGCTTGCACCATAGCAACCATTGTGAAGCAATCACTTCACGAGCTCTGTTCATCCAGTAATCTCTTTCCAACTGTTTGGGGAACCAGAGGTGTTAGAGAGAAGGCCAAACCATCCGACAGGGAAAGAACTGCAGCCATGCCTGACATCCCAAATGGTGAGCCACTGATAAGGACATGGATTTGGATGGAAGACTTATTGTTAGGGCAAAACTCTATAGCCTCAAAGTTATCCAGTAGCAGAAAAGAGCTGGAAAGGCATTCTAAAAATGTGGCTTTTTCCTGTAGTCCACTCTGCTGATGTAGTGTCAGAAACTATTTCATTAATACTTCCACAGGGGTAGTAGTGATTACAGATGTGAAGGCCCGAGGAAAAACTGGAAAAATTCAGAAAAAAACTGGGTTTTTCCCGTTTTTTCCTGAAACTTTTTTTGTTTTTTTCTGAAAAACTGGAAGAATTGAAAAAAAAGAAAAAAATTGATTATGGAACATTTTACTTTAACATGATGAATAAAATATTTTAAGACAAGGTGTTCAAATATTTTCCAAATCATTTCTAAAAAATATATATGGTATCAGATTAATCTAATTTCTGTTTCAATCCAGGCAAATCTTCAATTTTTAGAGGTCCATAATAACGGTGATAATGACAAACACAACAGAGTAGCTGCAGAAGCACAGACTGAAACTGATAATTACAGCTCAGAAAATGATTGTGATTAAACTTCATGCCCATTTATTGAAATTTAGTCCCACAGTCCCTTCTATACACTTCCCCCTCTTCAATTCTTTTTATGAGAATGGGCTTTTTATTTTTTATTTAATACTGTGGAGAGGAAATATGAATAATTTTTACTTCTGGATTTTTAAGAATTGTTTTGTGGAGGTTTTTTTGTCTGTTCCACATAAACTAAACAGTTCAGGAGATTGTTTCTCCATTTGTTACAATTATAAATAAATATTATTTTAAAAAGTAGATTCTCTTTGTAATAATTCTTTGACACACTATATTTTTAAAATGCTAGTTGTGATAATTTCATGCCAAGTAAAATTGTCCATAGTCATATTTTATGTTCCTAAAGTAACAGAATTACTTTCAATCTGGAAAAGAAAAAAGAAGGGCTAATGTAGCATTTTTTTCAATTTTTCTGAAAAATTCCAGGTTTCTAAATTTCCAGTTTCAAAATTTCCAGAAATTTTACATCTCTAGTTGTGATAGTCTGCTGCTAAGAAATCAAACAGGAAGCCAGTAGAAGACTAAAAAAAAAATTATCATTTTTGCCTAAGCTTCTGTCAGTATAAGCTCCCTTTTTCAGAAGTATAGAGGAGTCTATCCATTAGGCTCGGTTCAATACCCGGCAGTAGGGTAGGGTGGGGGTGTTCAATAAGATGCCTGAACTATTCCACATTACAGTCATTGTGTGACATACAGGAAAATATTTTTGGCAGTCTGTTATCTGGTGGAAAGCTGGTAACTTAAGCCTGTTCCAGTTCAATTACCAGAGTCTTCTTAAATGCAAAGGGGATGGATCTCTGTAGAGTAGATTAAGATACCCTCAATTTTCATCATTATTATCATTGTTTTTATGGGAAGAGCTTAAAGTAATCTTTATTGTGCTCCTGAAGGATGCAACAATGATCTGCTCATGATATGGCCACAAATGATGTAGGAGGATTCACATTTGAATCAGCAGTCCTTAGCCTCCTGGGTTTAATGCCTGTGGAGTTTGAACTTGTTGTGGCTACAGCACTGCAGGAACTGTCCAGTTGTGAGGGGGCAGTAGCCATCAGATACACCAGCAAGTTACAGGCTGGAGCACAAAAGCGAGCCAGAACCCACCCCAATAGCAATCCACAAGTCCCAGTCGTTTTTGCAGGACAACAATTGTCACTTCTGCATTGTCATTTCAGGGTTCCCCCCATGCTGCGATGTGTTTTGCTCTCTCTAGTAGTCTCAGAGGGCGCAAAACACATGTGGAAAAGGGGGGGAACCCAAAGCAATAGGGACAAACAAGTGACAGAAATGACAGTGCGGAAGTGGCCAGTGAGAGGAGAACTTTTTTTTCTGCATCAAGGGGACTTGAGCTTGTTTGGAGGTTCTAGCAGGGGAGCACAGCTATCATATACCCTTGACCGAAGAACAGTACACTCCTTCTATCTGGGATGGTTGTCCTCTTCGACTGAGCACACAGGTTCGGGAAGGATGCACATGGTGCAGTGAGGGAGGAAGGGGACACCTGCCTAGCCAGCCATATCAGCCGAATCAACCCTGGCAATCAATGGGGTGAAAGATGTTGCAGCCAGATCACCCTCACATCCATCAAGGGGACTTTCTATCCAGATATGGCCACTCTTCTGCTCACTGCATTGATGCTCCTTATTTGCTTCTTTAAAGCAAAGTATAGAGCTTCTGTTGTGTTTTAACTGCAGTCCCAAAGGGCTGAGCAAGTGGCTGACTGGAAGTTCTCGCCCTCTCTGGGCCACAGATAATGGTGCTGAAACTGGCTGTGAATCCTTAAGTGGTATCTCATCCAATAAAGATCTGCACTTTGACTGGAAATCCCCTAAGCTTGCAGAAGTAGGGTTGGATAATAATGGAAGAAAATAACGGTTCAGCTTTGCATCTGAACTGTATTTCAAGGAACTTTCAGGATCGGAGTGTATTTCCAAGTACTGTCCTCAGAATTCCCCACAAGAAGACCAGATAGCAGCCAGGGCTTCCTTAGCAACCTTGGAACTATAATTATGGACATTGTTTGCTGCTTTGCTGTAATCTGAAAGCAGCTCTCTGTGAGCAGTGCAAGAACTACCCAGCCTGAGATCTCTGGTCAACCCACGGGAATTAAGCTTCCCTTCATCATTCAAATTCAGTCTCCTGGTTGGAGAAACATCACTGCAAAAGATAAGCAGGTCCCATTTCTGTCCTTTTTCTTTTTCTCCATGAGAGAAACCCAAAGAGGAATCTTCAGAAAAGGACACATGAAATCTTCCTTTACCAGACCAGGCTCGCTGCTTCAGGGGATGAAGAAAGGAGCTTGTGCTCTTGATTCCTACCTAGGGTTGCCAGCCTGTAGGTGAGGCCTAGAGATCTCCCACTGTTAAAACTGATCTCCAGCTGACTGAGATCAGCTCTCCTGGAGAAAATGGCTGCTTTGAAGGGTGAACTCTATAGCATTGTACCATGCTGAGGACCCTCCCCTCCCCTCCCCTCCCCTCCCCAAACCCTGCCCTCTCCTGGATCCACCCCCAAAGTCTCCAGGTATTTTCCAACCCAGACATGGCAACCCTATTCCTACCTGTAAGCATTCTAACATTTTTAAAATCCAAATTGGTGTGATGCACCCTCACTTTAAGACTCCCCTCCCAAGCCAAGGATAAGGTGCCTAATTGAAGGTGCTTTCACAGGGTGTTGCCAACTCCAGCCCAGGATACTTAACAACACTGTGAGTTTGTGAGATCTTTTTCTTTCAATACCCAGGATGTGTACCACATAACCACAATTTTCCTTAAGAGGAGAAACAGAACAGAAATTTATTTACAAAAGGAACAAATACCAATACTTAACATAAGACACCAGCACAAATACAAAACAAGAAAGACACCTAGATAGCCTAACTTACACTTGTTCCCTAAAAGTAGGTTTTTCCTTCAGGAACAAGAAAACTTTCAGTCTTAACAAAGACCAGCCTTATGTCCTGCATGTAGGAAACACACTGCCACCTGTTCAGCAGCCACAGAACCATCCTCTACTGTTGTGTGTAAAACTGGCTTTTGATTGCCAAACTATACTGTTATCTCCAAACTAACAAGATAACAATTTAACAAGGCTGACATTTCAAATTGACAGGCAAAGCTTTCCTACTTAATAAAAAACACCTGATGACATTTTCTCCATTTAACAAAAGTACCCAGCTGTTAACCTCTTCTGAATAGTAACAAAAATTTAAAGGAAAAGGGGTGGTTATAAGTAGGTGTGATGCAACGATCATTGGACATTGCAACAATCTTCTGGTCTCACATCTGACTCCTCCTTACATGCTCTCTCAAGCAGGTTCTTTGACAATCTAAAGACTTTTTAAAAAAGTTTTCAGATCATCTCCAAGGGAGACTATTTTGCCTGCATAAGTTCCTTGTGGTGCGAGGGAATCCACCTGTTTTGACTGGAACCTTTCCAGGGTCAACTGGTCCTGCACCCAGGTCTTGTTCAACTACAGGCAATCAAAAGAAACCATCTTTGGATCTGAAGGATCCTGTCAATTACTGCCCGGTTTCCAACTTATCACTTCTGGGTAAGGTGATTGAGAGAGTGGTAGCCAAGCAGCTCCAGAATTTTCTGGATGACACATCAGCACTGGATCCATTCCAGTCCGGCTTTTGCCCTAGTCATGGGATGGAGACGGTGTTGGTCGCCCTGACAGACAATCTCCATCGTCAACTGGATCGAGGTGGGTTGGCATTGCTGCTGTTGTTAGATCTCACAGCAACGTTTGACACAGTCAGTTATGATCGTCTGACTCACCGCCACACCAGTGTGGGAGTCCATGGGGGTGACCTCCATGGCCAGGGACAGAGAGGGTGGCATTAGGGGAGAGGGTGTCACCTGGGTACCCCTGGTGTGTGGGGTTCCCCAGGGAGCAGTCCTCTCTCCAATGTTATTTATCATCTGTAGGTGCCCCCTCACCCAGCTGGTGCGGAGTTTCGAGCTGGGGTGTCACCAGTACACTGATGACAGCCAGTTATACCTGCTATTGGATGGCCGCCCAGATACCACCCCCAACAATCTGTCTGAGGATCTGGAGGCTTTGGTGGAGTCATTAAAAAAAGAGTAGGCCACGATTCAATCCGGTAAAGATGGAGGTTCTGTGGCGATGGGAACTTTGGGGTTGGAGCAGAGACTTCCCACTCTTGATGAGACGCCATTGGTACCAGCGCCATCCGTCAGGAGTTTGGGCATGACGCTGGATGCCTCCTTAACTATGGAAGCCCAGGTAACGAATATTGCTAGGTCAGGGGTTTTCCATTTGTGTCAGACTCGGCAATTAGCCCCTTTCCTGTCATGCTCTGATCTAGTCACTATAATTCATGCAATGGTCACCTCCAGGCTAGATTACTGTAACTCACTCTACACTGGCCTGCCCTTGAGACTGATCCAGAAGATTCAGCTGGTCCAGAATGTGGCAGCATGACTCCTGATGGGAATGCCACGGATGGCACATATACAACCTGTGCTGCGCCAGCTATAGTGGCTTCCAGTGGAATACCAAGTCAGCTTCAAGGTTCTGGTGTTGACCTTTAAAGCCTTGAGTGGTCTGGGACCTGCATATCTTCAGGACCACCTCCTCTGGTATGTCCCTGGGAGAGCGTTACACTCTGCTGAGAATAATCTACTGGTGGTCCATGGCCCTAAAAATATCTGGTTGTTTTTTTGGCCCTGGCTCTGACCTGGTGCAACGCTCTACCAAATACCACCAGGGCCCTGTGGGACTTAATGCAATTCCACAGGGCCTGTAAGGCAGAGATGTTCCACCAGGCTTTTGGTTGAGGACAGCAATGCTTCTATCATAGCCAGCACCCTCCTCATTTCCTTTTCCCATCTTCGCTTCGGCCCTCTCCTCACCTGCCCATGAGACAGTGACACAGTGCAAAGTAGGGCAGTGTTTTTCAACCTTTTTCGAGCTAAGGCACATTTCTTTCATTGAAAAAATCCTGCGGCACACCTGACAATATCTCACAGCACAGTGGTTGAAAAACACTGAAATACAAGATAAATGGGTCATTAGTTGCCTCAGCTCAAGTATTAACTATGACAGTATTACAAATACACGTAATAGCCACTCAACTTGAAATCGTAAGTTACAGATCCAAAGTGTAATGGCTCCTTCCCATAACATTGACCTGAGTTTCAGAAGAAATATAATGTGGATGTATTTTAATACTGCGATTCTGCTAAAGTTTTTCAAATAGAGAGTTTAAACTCTTACTCGTATGTGAACGGCATTCCGCTGACCATAAGTGATTTGAAGAGAAACACAGTACACCCATTCTTCGCTGAGGGACAGTTACTGATTTGAACCCCACCCTGACAGAAACAGCTAGCTGTTACCATCAAACATATTCATCTTTACTGGAATGTCTTGGTGCAAACCCCCCCCCCCACACACACACACTGGAAGAAACCAGCTTACTCTGCTGGAGGAGTGAATGCCCTTGGTACCGAATGTTCCTGTCCTCTGTACTAACATCCACAGGTCTAGCATGACTCTGATTCAGCACACGAGTCCTCCTCATTCATTTAAAACCATCTCGCAAGGCCAAGGGGAGCTGCGCCTCAACGGCGGCTCCCTCCTACCTCAGGCCGGTCACAGAGTGTGCGAGCGGAATCAGCGAGAGAGCGCCACTGTTCTTTCTCGCATGCGCAAACGCGTCCCGGAAGGTCAGCCCAGAAGGCACATTTCTTTCATTGAAAAAATCCCACGGCACACCTGACAATATCTCGCGGCACACCAGTGTGCCACGGCACAGTGGTTGAAAAACACTGAAGTAGGGTAACAAAGGAATGTTTGCCTTCATCTGAAATAATGTAGCCAATTTTCAGTTTTTGCTTTTAATTTTGTTTTTAACAGTTGTACATTGCCTAGAGCCTTACATTGTAGGGAATAGGCAATTCATAAATTAAATATATAAATATAAATAAATAAATAAATAAATGAGGTAGGAGGATTCATGTTTGAATCATCAGTCCTTAAGTGTCTTGTGGTGAAAAAAGGAGATGGACTCCTTGCTCTTCTTTCTATAAAGAATACTAAAACAAAGGGCAGAACGGGAGCAATATAAATATTTTTGCAGGCTTTGGTAGCTACAGGAAATGGGGCTTTCTAAGCCAATAGGAAAGGCTAATCAGGGTATCCAACTTTGAACTAGAGTTCTCAGCATCCCCTAATTTAAAAGTACAGAACCTAATTCCTCACTCTAATACAGGAGTCCTTGCTACATACTAGGGCTGCCAAGTCAGCCCGGGGGGCAGGGGATCCCCCGTTAAAGGGGTTCCTGATCCGCCGGCCAGCATTCGACCGGCGGGGGAACCCCACCCCCGAAGTCGTCCGGCGAGGACGACGTAATGACGTCACCAGAAGTGACGTCGGCACGTTGGGGGCGTTGCCAGGGCGACGCTCTGGCAATCTCCCCAAAACTCTATGATACCATAGAGTTTTGGGGCGATTGCCAGAGCATCGCCCTGGCAATGCCCCCAACGTGCCGACGTCACTTCCAGTGACGCCGCCGGACACGCGTGCGAAAGAAACTCCTGGGCACAGGAGGGCTCCCCCCCCCCCCCCGCCGGTGAGTCCGTAAGACTTGGCATTGGCAACCCTACTACATACTCTGCTGGGGGCAGTACAGTGGGGATGCTCAATAAGATGCCGGAACCATTCCAAATTTTACGGACATTGTGTGACATATGGAAGACTATTTTTGAGAGTCTTATTATCTGGTGGAAAGCCTGGAAACTTAAGCCTGTTCCAGTCCAATTTCCAGTGTCTTATTAAATGCAGAGGGGATAGATCTCTGTACTGAGTAGACTCAGATACCCTCGACTTTCATCGTTATTATCATTGCTTTTATGGGTCTTTCAGGGCTGAAGGCTGGCACTAAAAGCTATACCCAGACCTTAGTAACAGGGCTACTTTCTCCAGCGGCCACTGTAAGAAAAGAAAAGGGCGGCCGGGGGGGGGGGGGGTCAGATCTATGTAAGTACTTCAAATAACCAAAACATTGCGACTCCGGGGGGCACATCACATCGATAAGCAGCCAGTGACTCTTCTGTTTCTAGGGCGAACCAACCATCTGGCAGCAAAGCAAGAGTCAGGCACAAGCGAGAATCCCAGCACACGCGCGCCGCACAAGGCGGCCGAATTCGAGGGCGATAGAATGGGCTGAACCACTTTATATCGTAGGGGGACCTCACATTATTCACACTCCCCCACGTAAAAACAAAAACAGTGAGAACAGTTCTAAGCCTTTGCATATTCTGCAAGTTTTCGCTATACACACCGAATGTATTAAATTAACGGTGCTTTCAACAACGCAACTCTGCAGTCTGAGTTAGTTCCTCCCCCGCGACCCCTTCTTTGCGCTATCGCTCTGGCCAAGATCTCAGCCTGGGCAGGGGGGCGCTCCTCCCCTAAACGCGAAGAGGAAGGAGAAGGACGTGGCCAGGTGGGGCGGGGCGGTGCATAGAGCGGAAGGGGATGACGTTAGCGCCCCTCCCAGCAGCCTAGAGCCTATGGCATCGTCCCAGCTCCGAGTTCTTCCGTGGAAGGGAATTACGCTCTGCGTGTCTGGGACCGGGTGGTGGTGAGGGGCTCGGAAGAAGGGCGGCCCCCGCAATGGTTTACATCTCGAACGGTGAGGAGCGGAAAATTCCGGGCGCGGGGCGGCGCAAAGTCGGGTGGGTGTGGCGGTGTACATTGTACCCCTGCATGCCCCCCACTCTGCCTGCGTTTCTGTCGCATTGGGGAGAGGCAGTAAAAGCTCGACGACCCATTTGGTGCTCAGCGTTGATGGGTTACGGTTTATTGTCCTTGTAGTCATCCCACCCCGTCTCTCTTTCGGCAGTCCTTGGGAAGGGAAGCGAATTCTCCTGGGGCTTGGAAATAAATAGAGGAGGGAGAACTAGGCGGCGATTAAGTCGTCGTCCCGTCCGTCCCCCAAATTTCACAACCAATTTCACAACGTTTGGACTGTGTCATTTTTAAATGCCTTGAATATGGGGACAGGAAGCAAAAGAGCCATTTGTAACTTGATGCCTCAGCCTAGCCGGCCGTAAATGACATATCGAATAAGTGGCACGTGAAAAAATCCACCAGTGTCCTAAAAATTGCCCTTTGCCGCCTCATACTTTTATGGTATCTTTTGTCTTTCATGCAGGCTGTTAAGCTAGAAGTAACTCATTGCTCACGTGCGTTAATAAAGTAATTCTTGTCCCCTGTGCTTCCTTAATTTTTAGTAATGGCTTTTGATACCTATTAGTACCATTGAGCACTAGGATTGACTTAACTGAACAGACGGGATAATAAAACTGGCTTGTCTAATGTAGGTGGCTCCTAAATGTTCTAGGCTAGGAATGGGTCACCTGAGACAAGTGCACTCCTTGTGAAGGAGCAGTGTTCTCTCTGGAGGCAGCACCAGAGTTCGGTTTGATTACTGTGGAGCAGCAGGGGGGAAAACACTGATAGCTTGAATCTGCTTTTGTCACTCACAGATGAACGCAAACACAAGCTTCTTATTACTAGGGTGTTAGCACTAGAAGAACTTTGAAATTAAATGCCAGCTGTGAGGGGAGTGTGCTGGAGACTTAATGCATCTTTTTGATGATTACCAGTCATATTTATCTGAAAGGAATAAGATTCTGAATGTAAGACAACTCTTCCCCTAAAAATATTATACACAAAACATTTCTTATTACTGTATATACTTGTGTGCATATGCAAGGTAACCTGTCTTGATGACAGACCTGGGAGGAGGGAAAAAAAACTAGTCTTCCTTTTGATGAATACCTTAGGTCAGGGGTGGGCAAATGGTGGCCTGCGGGTCACATGCGGCCCGCCACAGAGTTTTTTGCGGCCCGCCAAGACATGAAGATTAACAAGAGTAAATATAGATGCTCTTTGACAGACATTAACTTGCAGGCTGTGATGAGAATCTCAACAAGCAATCTCACTCCTGATTTCAAAAAAATTGTAGAAAAGTGTGATAGGGTACATTTGTCTCATTAAAATGATTCTGAAATTAAATGTGCTTGCAGCTATAGATGATATGAAATTAGCACAATAAATAAATTGAATAAAACTACCACTATTTTATTTAATTTGTATTTATTGATTTTTATTATACAATTTATACCTTTTCTGAAATGCAAAGTTAACTAATGAATGCAATCATTTTAAAAGATGTGGACCTCCGCTAACCTCCGCTCCCACAAAGTGGCCCCCGAGCCAAAACAATTGCCCACCCCTGCCTTAGGTTGATTATTTCACTGGAGCTATGCTACTTTATAGCTGCAAAAGGTGCAGAGGTGGAATGACTGGGGCTGTAATCCTTGATGTGCTTACTTGGGAGTTGGTGCCATTGACACTAGCATAACTGATACAATCAAATTGATCTTAAGGTTGCTTTTATACATAAGGGTTTGCAATTCAGGCATACTGAATTGCTTTTCGGGAAATCCACATGGGAACTGTATCAGGTGTTGTGTTGATCACTGCTGCTACTTGACTGGTGAGCTCAAGCTGTAGAATCCTAGGATCTCTCTGCAGTGCAAAACCAGCAAGATTGAAGAAGAATCTTTGGTTTTGATCATTGTTGTATTGTTCACACAGAAATTTATTTTAAGATTAGCAAGTGGAATTTGTTTATTACTAGTTTAGCACTATTTATGCAGTAATTTAATGCCAGTGGAAAAGGTATTTCCAATACATGATATAATGAAACATAACAGTGCTGAAGAATATCTTTTGGCTGTGATCTGAAGACTTACCAACTCCTTCCATACATCAAGACGTATTTGTTCTTGTGTTTCTCAAATAGAAGCGTCTCGTGCCACTTGGCAAAGACCAGAAAATGGCCCTTAAAAAGCAGATTGGTGGTATGAGATCTGCCATTCAAAGAAAATGGTCAGTCCCATTGGACATGCCCAAGCTTACTTCCTAAAGTAGCTCTTTGGAGCCTGGCCTCTGCTTTTGATACCATTTGTATTGACATGGATTTCTTAACACTCTTTGTCATTTTGTACTGTTTAGTTTTGTACTATCATATGATAAAGGGATTTGCCTACCTTTTAAGCTACAAAAATGCATATATTCTGTGACCAATACCCAGGCCCGTAGCTACGGTGGAGCCTCCCGGAGCCCAGCCCCCTCCCCCCCACTTCTTCCCAAGGCCCCATGTATTTTGAGGAGAAGCCGGGGAAGCCGCCTGCGCTCCAAGCTGCAAACTTGTGGCTTAGAGTGCAGGTGCATCACCCCCACTTCTCCCCCTTTAAATGCTTTGGGGGAGAAGTGGGGGCCGCACGCAGGGGGCCACATGTGAATTTCAGTGCCCCCCGACTTTTTAAAAGGCCCCCCAAACTAAAAAAATCCTGGCTACGGGCCTGTTGATACCTCTTAGGCATAATGAAAGCACTTATGGCTGTGAAAGAGTATCAATCCATAGTTATTCATTTATATTACAGGTCGAGTGTTGGATAGTCGGAGTTCTTGGAGCATTTCATCTATAACTGAATTGTTTTGGGGAGTAGTAGACTTTGTGATTCTGTAGTAAGTAAGACTATTGCTGTTTAATTAAAGCATGCTTTGCATTAATTTAAGAACTTTCTCAGTTCTCCCAGACTCATTTTGAAAGCCACAGTATACATGCAATGACTAACTGAAGAGTACAAACAGCAGCTAATTAAACCCGGTGACGGAACACCTATGTGGTGTAATGAACTTAATTCTTAGATCTCTCATTGGAAGAACAGTTTGCATTTGATGAAATTATATTCTGGTCTCTCCTGAGTTAAGAGCAAAAAGTGTTCCCCAAAGCTGGAAAAAGGGGAAACCACCCCACGCACAATCTAATCAGTAAATACTGACTTTTTAACAAGCAAGGCTTCAATAACACTCCCCATTTATTTATAAGAACATAAGAGAAGCCAATGTTGGATCAGGCCAGTGGCCCATCCAGTCCAACACTCTGTCACACAGTGACCAAAAACACCAGGTGCCTTCAGGAGGTCCAGCAGTGGGGCCAGGACACTAGAAACCCTTATATTTCTCTGTGTAGAGGCCAGTCCAGAGTTCCACAGGTACTCAGATAAAAACTCTGGCATTCCGATCATACACACATTTCCCCATATTGTTGGGGATAGCTCCTGTGCTGAGACCTCCCCTGGGATATTTATTGAGCTGTCAATGATAATGCACATATAGAGTGGTCAGTTGTGTTGTCTTGGATGGGACAACCTTTTGTGCCTACGGGAGCTCCTTTGTACACAGAACATCCTTGGGTCAATGTCTTGATTGACTGAGTAGATTAAATAGTTCTGGAATAAAACCTTAACAGTCTTGTGTTTTGAAACATTATCCATAATTCAGTAATTTGCAATAAATAAGTGATGTTGTACCTATTATAAATACGTTTGAAGTTATTATACATGTTATGAATTGAGTCTTACTCAGTGCTACCACATGTGCTACCACATGTGCTCCATTTCACATGTGTTCATAGACACATACAGACTCTGATTGGGTTCAGGACCCTCACCCAGAACTGCAACCAGTTTGGGAGAATTAAGCTCAGTGTCAGGAAACCTCTTCCCACTTTCAGGGCCTGGCTAGCTTGGGAAATTGACACACTTGCCAGTTGCGGGGGCAGGGGGTGGGGAGCAGAACATGTGATTTAAGGATCTTTACCTGGATAATGGGCAAGCAAGCTTAAAGTGCCTGCTAGGCTCCCAGTGACCATAAAACAGCCAAATCTTTTCTAAAGCAAGGCTTAGAGTTTATTGAAAGGAATATAGGGGTACAGGAATTTAAAAGGTACTCAAGCATAAGAACATAAGAGAAGCCATGTTGGATCCGGCCAGTGGCCCATCCAGTCCAACACTCTGCGTCACACAGTGGCCAAAACCCAGGTGCCATCAGGAGGTCCACCAGCAGGGCCAGAACTCCAGAAGCCCTCCCACTGTTGCCCCCCACTGCCCCAGAAAGGTAACAAAATGTGATTGCATCTAGGCGGAGTGGATAAAAGGGCTGGCAGGGTGGAGACTGCACCCATGCCTCACTCAGGTTAGGAAAAGACATTTGAGCAAGGTCAGTAAAAGCTGTCAAGCCCACCTGGCTTCTTTATTATGGTAATTAGATTTTGCACTCCAAAAGACTTGTTCTTGCTGATGAAATTAGATCTAGGTGGGTACTTGGCTTTGCAAGCCCCTTTGGTGAACTGTAAGCATGCAGGTGTTCCATCAGTGAATCAGTCTCCTGCCCAAGTTTTGGCCACCAGTTAGGATAGCCTGAGAAGAGCCTTAACCTCATTTCCTCCAAAGCATGGCATTGAAGGAGCCTTAACCTCGTCTCCAAAGCATGCCTAAAATGGTTGCGAAAGTGAATTTAGCCAAGCTGAAGTTGACGCAGGCAGCACACATCTGGGAAGGGGTTCCCTGGTAACATCAATGTGTACTCGAGTTTGATTCTGCAATAAGTAACAAAAGATATGTATCTTATGAGGCTTTCAGGGTTTGTGAATAAATTCTGAATTTAATCTGAATTTTCATAATGCAAAATTTGTTTTCAAATTTGCCTTACCAACTCTCATTTCAGTTTTCAGTTGATTAAAAAAAAAGAGTAGGGACTATTTTGTTAATCTTGATTCAGCATTAAAAGTAGCAAATGAATTGTAAAGCTTTCCACAAGCTTTATACTACAGGATTACTCGGTACTACTTGAACATCATTAACTGTGCTTGCAAAAGTCCTGCTGAATCCCTTGATTTTTGACATTCACTTAATTCTGACTTTGATTCTTTTGTTTTAGTATCCAGAGCATCATTAACCCACATGTGGCAAGAAGAGGCAATGTAGCTTCCTCCTTCTCAGGATATGATGATGGAAGAGGGTAGGGGTTTTTTGCTGTTATTTCGCCCATGTTGTGAGAAACTCTGTTGTTCTCTCGGTTAAAAGGAACTTCTTAAGTTATGTACAGCCATGTGTTGAATGCATTACATGTTGGACAGAAGTGGAAGATATTTAAGTCTAGCTCATACACAATCACAACATGTAAGTTTTAGATTGGTGGAGAGCAGGAGCAGGCTTCTGGTTCTCATGTCTTTTCCCACTGTATTGTGAAGTGTTGGAGCCCCTACTTCAGAGACCCTAGGCCATCCAGTGCTTCGGTTTGATGGGCCTCATGGGCTGAGCAGGAGTTAACACCCATCCTTGTTTGCATCCTCAAGGCTTCAAGGCTCTCTTTCCCTAGTTTCAGGAGTTAGGCCTTCCCCACTCCTCCCTGGCCCATGCATGCCAACTCCTCATGAGAGAGAACAACGCTTGCACAAAGCTTGCAATAGGCAGGACCATCTCCTTTGCCCAACCCCTCCATGGCTGCTGTAGGCTCCTGTTTGCTGGCCAGTGGAAGTAGCCGCTGCGATGTTTTAAAGAACTACTTTGTTGGTGGTGACCTCACCAGGTAGCATGCTTAGCTTCCTTCCTGGCCCACCCTTGCTGCTGATTGAGGGCAAGGAACACTCAGCTGCCAGAAGGGGGTCCCTGTGCTTCTAGCCTCCCCCAGCCTGCTGGTAAGTTTGATATGGGAGCTGCCCCTCTGGATACGTGTAGAATCTTTGGATAGCAATCTCAAGCAGGTCTATTCAATGGGGCTTACTCCTAGGAAGACATTCTTAGGGTTGCACTGTTGGTGTCAGCTGGGACCTTTGCAGATAGGCTGTCCATCTGTCCATTTTTCACAGTAGGCAAGTTTTGCTAAGTAGGGCTGTATTTCATGCTAAACATTTATACAACTTGGGATTTGATTTATTAAATTTCTACCTGCCCTCCCAGCCAAAGCTGGCTCAGGGCGGCTTACATATAAATAACCTAAATTTTCACAATACACATAAAATAAATTAACAACAATTAAATAAGTCTAAAACCATTTAAACCAGAAATATAATAAATATAAAATTTTCAAGCTCATTGCCATGCCAACTTCATAGAAAATCATATACATAGAGACTGTGTGCCCCACCCTGCTTTTAGAGTTATAAGTATTTTCCAGTTTCAGGTATGAGTATTTCAAGCTTCGCTGGCGAAGTGCTTCCTCATTCTTTTAAAATTGTAATATAAAAATAGTATGTAGATAAAAAAAGGAATTTTACACCTTGGCTTATATACTTTTTCTTTATATGTGGAAAGGGATGTTTGTAAATTCTGTAGTTCTTGTCCTGGGGAATTGAGAGTCATTGAGAAAACTGGAATGGTTCTCTTTGGAACAATGTTTTTTGCAAGAATTCTGATAGCAGCTTTTATGTATATGAGTGATTTAATCATAGCTTCCATACTTTGTAAAACACTTCAGCATAATTAAAGCTATCCTACAATCTTTTACTTGGTAAATTATATTGAAGGAGTAACTATAGTGCAGTGTTGCATCTGAGTGTGATTTTCAGAATGCTTTTGGAGATAGAATTATTGTTCATTTCTTTCCTTTGTTCCTTCCTTAGACCTCCTGGATTTCCTCGCCGTAGAATGGGTCAGATAAAACACTTTGGTGGAGGTCCAGCTCCACCACCAATGGGTGGAGGTGGATGAGGAAGGTACAGTCTCTCTCGCTTTATCATGCAGCGTTAGACGTCCGTGAATATAGTTTGTTGATTTAGTTTGATTCGAGAACTGATTCACCATTTCTTTCTCTTGCAAGTTCAGAGTCACAAAAATAATGAAAATCCTTGCAAATAATTGTATATCTTAAAGTAGTTAAATTAAAACCTAGCCAGTCTGTCCTTTGTTTTTCTTATTCAGAGTGGAATAGTGTACCTAAAATAGGTTGAGAAAGAGATGCGTGAATGGAAAAACAAGCATACTCCTTGGCTTCTAATCTGGTCATGCAGTGTCCTAAGATTTCAAATAGCTGTTGGTAGTTTGGTTTCAGTAGAGTAGATTGAGAAATGAGGAGCCACATAATGTATAAACAAGATTCTTATTGCAGGGTGGATAAAAGTTAATTTTTAAATAGCTTTTAATATTTTTAAGGCTTAGCTATAACAAGTGTGTCTCAAAAAAAAAAAACCCCACACACTTTAAATTGATTTACCTACTTATGAAAGACTACTTTGTGGGGAAAACATCTTCACCAGTCATGAGACAGCACAACAGTTCATATGCTTATATTATGGCTTGATATGGAGGCCAGGGACTGGCAAATCACCACCAGTGTCACCCACTAATCTATCGGGATGATCCTTTTTGCCCTCATTTTATCCATACTAATTATCTGACCTCTGCAACTGACTCACTATTCTGATATTAAATATCAGTGAAAGAACATGGACATGCACTTCCCGTCTCATAGGGAACACTGACCTGCCTAATAGTTGATAGTGGTCAGTGTTCCCTGTGAGAACCTTATTTTAGAAAATAAGTTGAAATATTAGAAAAACTTGGTGTACCCTTGGAGTTTGTATAAAGGCTTTATTCAGTTTTAAATCCAGTAAATGTTATAGTTCTAGCAACAAAGTAGAACAGTATTTTGTTTCAGAGGCATCTAAGTAACATTTTTCTTTACATCATTGATTTAAATCTACATTTTTCTTGTTTTAAATAGTTACGGCAGTGTATAAAAATAAAACAAATCGTGATTGGCAGACAAAAAACAGGCGAGAAATATTACAATAAAAGAGCAGTAAGCTTCAAAACAGTAGACGGTAAAAACAGCACAGTGAACAAGGTCTGATTTAGCAGCAGTTCAAGCAATTCAAGCAATAAAACCACAAGGCAGAACTTGTAGAACAAGTAAGCAGAGTTTGCCCCCACATGCAACAAAGCTAATAAATAAAAAACCAGGAAAAGAAGACTCTGCTTACTTGGTGCCTAAAACTCAGCACTAGTACTGTCAGGCATGAAGTGGTGAGGAGGGTGTTCTGCAGAGGAAGTGGCCTCGCAAAGACCTGTCCCTCATGACCACCAATCTTAACTTTTGCAACTGGGTGTAAATGCCCAACAAGGCCTCTGACAAGATTTGGGCAGAGGCGAAGGTGGTCCTCAGCATACTCTGATCTGTGTCCTTTTGAGGGTTTTAGAGGTTGGATATCAGTGTTGCATATTTGGTGAGATACGTTTTCCTGTAGATGCCGGCCAGCATCCTTCCTTTTGGATTATGTACTAATAGAACAGATCTTAGGGTCCTGAAACTGTGTTGTTGTTTTTTAATGATGTCTTTTGCTTTATCATTGCTAAAATTTCATTTTATCCATAGGTAAACGCCTGCTCTAAGAGGCAGGCAACTGGACATACATATTTGCAAGACTGAGAAGACCTCCTGAGGGCTGGACCAAATGAGTCTGTAGGTTGTGAATATGTACGTCTAAACGAAACACTGCTCTGCAGACTAGCAGAACAATGAAGTTGTGTTGGGAATTCCGTCTTCCAGGATCCAGTATGACTGAAATGCAGTTCCATTAAATTAATTGCACCTGTTTTACTGTGTCTTAAGCCTTTTTGTATAGTTTGTGAACATTTCATTTTAGCTGTAAAGTTATAAATATATAGCTTTACAAAATACAGACTCTGAATCTTTATTTATTTAGAAGGGGGGGATTATTTGAAAGATCACCTATTATGCACATGAAAAAACAAAGAAGAGAAGAAGAGATTGGATTTATACCCCGCCCTTCACTACGCAAGGGAGTGTCAGAGCGGCTTACAAACTCCTTTCCCTTCCCCTCCCCACAACAGACACCTTGTGAGGTAGGTGGGGCTGAGGGAGCTCTGAGACAACTGTCCTTGAGGGAACAGCTGGTACAGAGCTATGGCTTGCCCAAGGTCATCCAGCCAGGTGCAAGTGGAGGAGTGGGGAATCAAACCCGGTTCTCCCAGATTAGAGTCTGCACACTTAACCACTACACCAAACTGGCACAAAACAGTGGAGAGCCTCTTGGAGAGCCTCTGAAAAAGTAATGGATAGCCTCATTAGATGCTGATAGCCACTGAGCAGCTTTCAGAGGGTTCTCAATGGTGCAGCACGGGGATGGATCCAAGCATCAGGTGACTTGCCTGCTGACCCAATGAACCCCTTCCCCAGCCCGCCTGCTGGGGTAAACCATGGAGTGGCAAGATAACGGGAAACATGGGTACAGGCCTCTAGCTGCCCCCCTTGCCACCTGGTGGTGTAAGCCAGCCGGAAAACCCCCCCTGGGGCATGTGGCTGAATGGCTCCACACCCCAAGACCCCTAATGGGAGCCCCCAAAATGGAGGAGGCAGGCATTTAGGCACAGCCTCTTCCCCAAATAGATCTGTTCCCATTGCCTAAACTGCCAAGCTGCAACAGTAAAAATCAACTAGCACATGAATCAAAACAACCAACATACGAGGGTGGGTGGGCAAACCAGGAAAAGAGGCTGAGGAACAAGTGAGGGCTTGCTTAAGGAGCCCCTCGGTTCTTGCTGCCTGTGCCCACCCTCCGATGTGCTGTATGACGTGGCATGCTGAGGGGAGAGCCAGCTCAGCCCTTTCGCATAGCCTGAGGGGGGCCATGTGGCCAAACAAGCCCCCTTCCAGCCTGCCTCCTAGACCGCAAACAATGGCTGAGGTGAGTCTCTTGCCATGCCTCTCAGCATCATGGTACCTTCTCAGCATTTGAGTACCTTGCAGGATTTCCTTGACTTTTTATTGATATTTCTCAAATCAGCTTTGCTCTGAAGTTCTGAGAAAGATCACAGTTAATCTGTTGTGTGGGTGGCAAAATTTGGATTTCGCCACCCATATGTCAGCCATTTTCCCTAACTTTGTCCCCATGGCAACTATATCCTCTCCTCTCTGAGGCGGCTTCATTACTTTAAAAAAAGCAACACTATAATATAGCAACATACCATTGTAACAGTAGGTGTAGATTATCTGAATTCTCAGCTTTCATTAAAATAAACAGTTACGCCTCTAGAGAGAAAGGTATGTCTTTGCAAAGGAAGAGTCTAGAAACTTTTAAATGAAAGCTGGGAATCCACAGAACCTGTTAACGCCTATTGTTACAATGGTGTATCAATATAGCAATATTCTAGTGCCAATTAAAAAAAAGGAAAGAAACTGGAAAAGCCCTGGTGGTTCAGGGAAGAGGGAGAACCACTTCTGGGGGATTGGGGCAGGGAAACTTGCCGTGTGGAAATCCTATTGCTCTTTATCTGCAGCCGCTCCAGCAAACCATAGAAGCCCCACCCCATGTGGAAGCCACCTGTTATTTCCCTAATTGGCTCCAACACCATAAGCAAGACTGGAGGAAAACAGCTTTGATAAATGTGGTAGGATTAAGAATCTCATCTGTGGTGGCAAGTGCCATCAAGTCATAGCTGGCTTATGGCAACCCCATAGGGTTTTGAAGGCAAGAGATGTTCCCTGGCTCCATGTCACAATCCGGAGTATTCCTTAGAGGTCTCCCATCCAAATACCAACCAGGACTGACACTGCTTAGCTTCCGTGATCTGGCTAGCCTGCTCTATACATCTATCCACCCTTAAAAGTAACCAGCTCTGTTATCTGCATTATCTTGGCAAATGGGGTTGGAAATGCATCAGTCTATATCCCAGCTAGATCCAGACTTAGCAGAGATTTTTTAAAAAAATTATATTTGAAACTGCAACTGGCATAGAAGTGTGTGTCGTTGTCTTTAAAGCAAATAGTCTGTTTCTCTCCTAACATTAGTGAGCTTAGAAGGGTCTAGCTCTGTTTAGGATTGCACTGTAAATACCTTAAGTGTATTTGTAATTTGAAAGCCAGTGTGGCCTAATTGTTAAGAGTGTCAGACTAGGATCTGGGAGACTCAGGTTCAAAATCCCACTTCTACCTTGAAAGCTAACCAGCTGACCTTGGGCCAGTCACACACTCTCAGCCTAACCTATCTCAGGTTGGTGTGAGGATAAAACGGAGAATGATGTGAGCCACTTTGGGTCCCCATTGGAGAGAACAGTGGGGTTTAAATAAATGTGGGGTAAATAAATAAATTATAGCAAGTATTATGTGACTAATAAAAAGTCAGATTCTCAAGTCTAAAGAGAAGAAATACTTTGGAAGGGCAATGCTAGAAATGCACAGTATTTTTCACCATGTTTGTGTGCCGTTTCTAAAACAGAATTACAAGGGTTCCTTTCCTTATAACTGTGAATAATTTAACTATACCTTTACATTAAGGTTTTTAGACCGACACCGAAGTGGTACACCTGCAATACAAGGACAGCAAGCCTTGAGGCACCATAAAGAATAACATTTATTGTGGGCTAGGGACCGCTTCTTCCTATGCATGTTTTTCCTCAGTAAACGTCAACGCTGAAACACAAAAACGGGATTTGGTGTGTAATCCACAAAAGTACCCTTCCCCCAGAAGTGCCTGCATTGTTCCAGAGCAAAGACACGTAATACCTCTTTTAAAAACCCTAAATAACGACATTTACTTTTCAATGAAAGGCACTACATGGATTTTCTTGCCGTTCAGCGCACAAACTACTGTGACAATGAGATAACAGGGGCGAATGGGGTAAAGAATCGGTCGGTCCCGGATCTCTTCTGGCCTCTGGAGAAGTCGATTGCAGCTGCATTTGCACCACAGACTTCTTGGGCTTTGCGGCAGCTGCACACGCGTGCACCAAAGCTCGGGTCGTTACTCTAGGAATGAAAAGCAGCTTGCAAGGCTTGGGGTAACGGAGGCGGCGCAACCTTGGCTACAAACTCTGTTCCGGCGACCGAGGACGGAACGCCACCCAGACTCGCCCGTCGTTAGCGAAGGGGGCGGGCGGCCTGGCCTCGCCCAGCCTCCTCGGGGAGGAGCTGCCAGCGCCAGCTCTTCGCGGTCTCTCTGAGCGGGCTCCGAGGCCGCGTGAGCCTAGGGACCCCGAGCCACAACCGGGAAGACACGGAACGCGGATGACTCAAGCCGAGAAAGGGGAAGCGGCGGCGGCGGAGAATGGGAAGGACAAGGAGCGCGACAAGGAGCGGGAGCAGCGCGGCGCCAAGAGGCCCATCGTCCCTGCCGCCGTGCCCGAATCCCTTCAGGAGGTGAGGCCCGCCCCTTGCGAGAGGCTCATGCGCAGGCGCGGAAGTTCCTCGCGGAAGAAGTCCCCTATGCCGGTCTCGCTTCTCTTTGCTCTGCAGATGGAGGAAGCGCCGGGTTTCAGAGGGACGCTTCTACCCCTCACGCTGTAGAATAGTATTGTCCACTCCCTCCCTAGCGGGGCCCGGTTTAAGAGACAAGCGGGCAGAGTTTCCTAGACTGTACCACCTGAGCTCTGCGTGTGGGGGTGTCCCATGTTTTTATGCTCCCCCATCATTCGAAGAAACAGAAAGAAAACATTTCCCTCATACAGTGCGCGGGGGGGGGGGGGGGGGTGATTTTGGCTTCTTCTGTTTCCCGCTGTGATTTTTTCTATATGCAGGAAGTAGAAAGTAACTAAAGAAGGAGTCAGATTAGTTGTTGGTGTAGCAAGTATAAAAGTAAAGTACTGCTGGGGTAAACTTGCTGGTTCAGTTTCAATAGTCAATATGTCTGTGTTGCATCTAAAGTTCCTGCGGCAAATATTAGACAAAATGTTATGTCTTAGATTTCAATTGCCTTTCTTTCTTTCTTTTTTAAAAAAATAAATTTTAATTTTTAATTTTTTTAAAAAATTAAGTCTATGCTGTTTGTCGTGAATTGACTTGTGATGTCTAAATAGGCGGTTTCAACACAAGATGATTACCTGGGTAGGTCTGGTTGATGCTGCAAATACATATGCATTCACTGTGACAACAGAGGGTTCAAACTTCACACAGCAGTTTTCCCCACCACTTTTCGGACCATCGCAAGCTTCCCTTCCACCAGATGGCTTTTTAAAAAAGTGATATCTAGCACTAGGATCTACTAGTTCCCAGCTTTCAGTAGCGAAAATAAGTACATTGCTAGCACTTTTCTTTATGGAGTTATAATGTGCACCTTCACATTTAAAATGGCAACTGGGATCTAGTAGATTGTGGTGATAGATCTAGCTGTTACCACTTTTTAAAAGTGTGTGTGTGTGTGGAGGGGGGAATGGCTGGGGGGCTGGGGTAAGGAAAATGGTGCCAGTGTGGGTAGGACCTGCAGAAACACACACCTTCGCATCCACATGGTAAACAAATGACTGCAGTCTTTCCAAAAAGATGGTGCCCAACTAGGTCTGCATGGCCCTAAGCAGAAAGAAACAGGAATCAGAGCAGGTTGCAGCCTACATGGGAAAAGAAAAGCTATAGCTATATAATATACTTTATTATGCTACTACTTAAATTTCTGGTTTGGTTCCTTTTCTCTGGTAGCTGCTATTCTGTGGATCTGCCTTCTGTTAGAGATTCAACAGGCATGAGCTCTTCTTTTTGGAGACAATGGAGAGGCCTAGGCTGACCCTCCAGTTTTGGATAGCCCTGTGCTCAGTAGGATGCTAGATTTTATTTTTAACATTATTTTAGTTGTGTACTGATTTGGTTTGTTTTTCTTGTAAATAGTTATAACTGAAAGGTGGTCAATAAATATAAACAATAAAGCACTTTTAAACGAGTGAAGCTGCAGGGAAAAGGAAGAGGTGGCACGGTTAAAATATTAACGACCGTGCTCTGTATTTAGTTGATGGTGGCCCAAGGTTAAATGAATTTAATTCATAGTACTAAAATGCTGTGAAACAAAATAAGGTTAAAAATGAGAGGTGAACTGTACTGTTAGGCCTCCATTGATTATTTTGCTCTGAATTTTTGTGTTTTCAGCAAATACAGTGCAACTTTATTGTCGTTATACATCCTGGTTCAATGACCTTAAGGATTGGAAGAGCTACGGACACACTTCCTGTGAGCATTCCTCATGTCATTGCAAGAAGACACAAACAACAAGGGCAACTCACATTCAAAGACAGTTGGCTTCTAAGAGAAGGACTCAATGTAAGTCATAGATATCTCTGCACTGTATTAAGTTGAAGTAGTAGCTGCCTGATTGCATTCTGTTAGTTTTCACGACCCTTCTGGTATGCTAAATGTGCATAGTTGTCCATGCTTCCCATAACATGTGTCTGGTACAAAACCCTTGACCTTCATAGCAGCATACATTTCTATTGGGTCACCTGCCCCAGCCACACATGGAAATTGTTGTGGGCATTAACCATACTCTGTGTGATCTAAAGGCATCTGTACCAAACGTATGTGTCAATGTGAATGCAGGCTGCTTTCAAAACTGGGTCAGATTTACGCCAAATAACCTTTCATCGCCACTAAAAGAGGAGTTGGCATGAATTCTACTCCCACCATAATAGAATACCCCTAGTCTGAGTGGCAGTCCTCACAAATTACTGTAATGGTTCTTAGACAAAGTAGCAAAATATGCCTGTAGGTTTGGGAGGAGCAATGAAAATGTGAATACAGTGAAAACAGAAACAAAATTTGTTGAGGGAGAATGATATGGAATGGAGAACTGGAAATCTCAAGCAGTCAAAATAATTTTAAACATTCAGTAATAATACCCATTTGTAGAAGATGTATAAACAGTTGGTCCTTCCAAGTGCCACAACACTGCAGATTGGTCCACTCAGAGAGGAAGATACGAGGCTAAGAGGAAAAGACTGATGGGAGGAACCCAGTTCACACAAGCCTAAACAAAGGACCAAACCCAAGATGAATCTGGGCAGCAAACAACCCAAAGGAAAAGAAATCCAGGTTCCAAGCTGCTTCGCTAACACGGGTAGTTTGGCATCCCAGTTCTGTGGCAATCAGCCAAATTTAAAAAAAACGACAACCTCTAAAAGTTCCTTTCTTTCCAGTGTTGGAAAGGTGGGGCCTTTGGGTGTATAACCCGACTGGCCAAAGTGGGGAAAGGCTGTCTGAGGATTCAAGCCCTGGTTCTACTAGTGTAGAAGTTCTATTAAAAACCAAGCGGGCATAAGCAGTACAAAGGGTACAAGTCCAGAGGTTTTCTTTTTCCTTGATTCTTTTCAAGGTGGCAGAAGTGTTTTATGTTCTGTACATTGTTGACACAGTTGATACAGGTTGTAATAAAAAAACTGTATAAGTCTTTAACTGCAGCTAGTATCTTTTCCCATGTGGGCTACTGGCTCCAGTAATTACCAGTCTATCTGCAGGGGACCCATGAGGATTTGCTGGGAAAGGAAAATCTTCCCACCCATCCTTACTGGCCTTCTCCCCCCATGTACTCCAATTGCCTCTGCTTCCCCTCACATGTTTTGCAGTTGCCTCTGCTTCTCTCTCTCCCTATTTGTTCTGGAATAGGAAGAATTTTCTGACACTCCACTGACTCCCACTTCTCCACCCCTGCCACACGCACTGGTGTCTGCCTCCCCTCTTTTCTTTCTTCTGCCTTTGTTTTCCACCCCCCACCCCCAACTGCTGTTTTCTCCCCCAGGATGGATGGACTGACTGACTGACTGACTGTCTGTCTGTCTGTCTATCTATCTTTTTCTGATTTTTATCCCAGTCTTGGCCAGCTCACTCCACCCCACAACTAGCAAGGCCTTACCTTTGGGATTTTGCTGACAACCCAAAATGTCAAGATTTTATGAAGCTGTCTTGTAAGTTCTTGCCTGCCATTTTTGCTTGCAACCTCTGCACTAGTGTATGGCATGGCTTTTCCATTTGGTGGGGTCACTCCTCCACTTTTTAGTTTTAAGATACATCTACTGTACCTGTGGCTTGTGGATTTCTTTGTCTACATGATGGGACCAGTAAATGGCATTTAGATATATGAGAGGAATTATGAGAGAGATTTCTGTATTTAAAAGAACACTTATAACTTTTTTTGCTTTCCTTTAGAAACCCGAAAGTCCTGAACAAAGACAGAATGGCCTTAAAATGGTTGATCAAGCAATATGGTCCAAAAAGATGTCAAATGGGGCCAGGCGTATACCAGTATCACCTGATCAGGTAACCCACTTGCAGACTTTACTGCAGTGGTCCTCAATATTTTTGAGCCTGTAGGCACTTTTGAAATTCTCTACTGGGTTCTGGGCACAACCACAAAATGGCTGCCACAGCAGTTGGAGCCAACCATAAAATGGCTGCCAGAGGAGGTAGAACCTACCAGAAAACCATACTTACACATTTATATTTATTAATTTATTTAAAATATTTATGTCCTACCATCTCTCTCTATAAACCAAGGTGCACAAGATTGTCCTTGGTCCAGTACAGCAATACTTTGCCAGGGAAAGGAATTCTTTGCTACCCTTTTCAGATATCAGGGCAACCTGGCTGCAGCATTGGTCACACATCTGCTCCAGCCAGCCAGTTTACCTTTCTTAGGCAGCTGAGGATCCTTATGCTGTGGCTTCTGACTGCATCTGCTGCCGAAATAATGTTTCCATTGTCCCATCAGAAGTTTTGCTTTGCAAGAGGCCCATCTGGCCTCATCAACTTTTGTGTTACGGACCCTGCTCTAGTTGATAATTTCTTTGGTGTAGTACTTCAAGTTAGGAATAATTGCTAGACTGAAAAGTATCCTCACCCCTTTTTATTGGTAACATTTTAGGTCCGGTCGTACAATAGACAGATGAGGCCTGCTATTTTAGATCACAGTTCTGGGACCAAATGGACAAACACAACCCATCATCCAGCATATCTCATTGGAGAAGAGGTAGGAACTTTCTCATTTTGTTAAGAAATCTAGTATCGTACCATGCCTAACTGACTTAACAGTTTCACAAAGACGTGCATTTTAAAAGGTGAATTGTGATCATATACAGTAGTTAATATATAAAGGAGCTGGTCACAGTCACTTGTCTGCAGATGTGCTTATGAGTCCAACTAAATATATGATCTTTAGTAAATGGATGGCCTGAAGAGGGGAAAATAAGTTTTTGAGATTTAAAAAGTATTTGCTGCTTGACCGTTTGGAGGTAATTCTTATTTGCTGTTGGTGACCAGGCAAGTAGCTGTTTATAGGCTGAAGTAAAGAAATCAAACAGAGATAAAAATAACCCAAATACTGGTACAACATGTTTGTTGTATGTGTGACCTGACGTAAGTTGGACACGTGTTTTAAATCAAGTCAGTCTTTATTATGGCCCACAAGCCATACAGAAGCAAAACAAATAGTGTTAATTAATTACCTGCAATCATATAGCTACATATATCACTCATCCTAGTACATCTGACAATGAAAAAATAATTATATACAACAGTGGCCAAGGACAGACTGGGAAAATAAAGCGCAATGGAAGCGGGGCAAAAAGACCCGGGCCGAGTTGTTGCAGGGCTTTCCGTTCACTTTGTAGACTGATGGCGGGACCATTCCGGGGAGGAGGCGGAACGGAGTGTTCACACTGTGGGGTGGCCCCTGGCGGTGGCGCGTGGCTTTGGTCCATTTTGCTGACCTGTGCATGGGCACAGCAGCCGGCTCAGTGGGTTCACATTACTGGTGCTGCTTGATGTGTGGCTTATTTGTGTCCACACTGCCACGAAGCGAGATGAACGCGCACCAGGACGGCTTGACACCGGTTTCACCAGGTACCTATTTAAAGCGCGATGAAAGTGCTTCAGGACCAGGCGAGTGCGGCATGGCAATGCCAGGCAGCTGTGACTGTCTGAACGGGCTCTCTTCATCCGCTTGCAAAGCAGATCAGTATTGGGCCAAACTGCCAGTCTGTCCTCGGCCAGTATCTCAGCCAGTATTTTCATAGCAGAGGACAGAAACTTACCTACTTGTATGATGATTCTTTGGTCAATTCTAGCAAATAAATGTTAAGAATCTTCTGCTCAGAGAACAGATATTTATCAACTAAAATATGTTCTGGTAAATCCAGGTGTGCTTGAGTACAAAATCTTCAGTGAAACAATACATTAGCCAGTGATTCAATGAAACACATGAACAGGGACAAAATCTACAACGGGCTAGAATATTTTTATATCTTCCTGTCATTAACGTAGATGGTAAAACTTTAAATCTGGCCAGTGTAAAAGCATGGCAATGGTTCATGTTGATAAATTGCATGCATACTGGTGTGAAATCATTAGAGCTGAGTTGTGTAAGAGAGGGAGACGCATACCGCCAGCTTTAGCCAGCATTTCTTAATATTCATATTGTTTATACAGTTACCAAAATAGCTTTACTTAACCTTGTAGATTTTTTTAAAGGGAAAAGACCCACTGAAGTCATTTTCTCATCTATTGGTTTAAGCCAAATTTGAGTATAAAGATCAGTCATTAGGCTATGAAGAAAATTATGATCATTAATAAACAGAAAATGAATTCTAAATTTAGAGACGGTTAGCTAGACCAAATTTATAAGCAGTATAGAACCAGCTGCTAATCTAAAAGCAATGGAGGCTGCACATCTAAGTGCTTTAAAATTGATTACCTTTAAAAGAGATACTTATCTGATTTCCTTTTCCTTTTCAGGCATTATATGTTAACACTTTGGATTGTTACAATGTTCACTGGCCTATTAGACGAGGACAGCTGAACCTTCATTCAGGGCCTGGTGGCTCCCTTACTGCAGTCCTAGCCGATCTTGAAATTATATGGTCACACGCAATACAGAAATATTTAGAAATACCTCTTAAGGATTTAAAGGTGAGCTACAGCTGAATGTAACTATGACTGCCAAATTCTTATCATTATGATGGCTTTGACACCTGTCTTTCCTGAAGTCACCTGTTGAAACTCTTTTCTTGTTTATTATTATTAAGAATTATGAGGCTGTGCACAGGCTCTTTACAATGGTGGCACTCTCTATAATTCCTTCTCATTGCTGCACTGATTGGTTGACTTTTACTCTTTCTGGTGCTGTTTGAAAACCTAAGTACTTCTAGGCTTTTTTCTGTTTTCTGCTGATGTTTTTGCATATTATTATTATATTTTTGATTAATGTTTCATAACATTGTATTTTGTTAAATTATTTTATGAAATATATTTATTAAATTCCACCTTTCCATTGAGTTAATATCCAGAGCATCTTGCGATCAAGATAAAAAACTGCTCCAAACCAAAAAAAAGAAATCGCATTAAAACTGCAGCATTTCAGCGTCAGTCAAAAAGCCACATCATCACTGCAGATAGTGAAAACCATTTGCATACTAAAATCTACCAAAATCTTGGGTAAATAAAACAGTTTTCACACTGTAACATGTAGAAATAGAAAAAGTGTGGGGTAGTTTGAGTGGAAAAATTAAAAGGGGGTGTTTTTAGAAGCATTTGTGGAACATCCAAGCCTTTTAGATGTTCCACAAATGTTTCCATTGCCTGAAGTAAAATGTACTTGGATCCACTAAATTTTCCACTAATATAAGAGGTGAGGTAATATCCAGCAGTTCACTCTTCCTGTTGTGGACCCCTGATTTGACTCTCAGGCTATTTTTGAGGGTCCCCAGTGACTCAGGAGTAGGATTTTGAGGAGATCAGTGAGCTGCAGTAGGAGAGGAGGATAAGATTAAAGTGTGACAGACTAACTTAATGATAATTACTTACAAACACATTTTATCCAGATCAAAGGAGCTTTGAATCCTGTTGAAAAATGTTCAGCAGGATTTGCAGTGTCTTTGATCTGGATACACTGCGCTCCTCATCAGTGTATCTTCCACTTCTTAAGAAGACTCTTCCCTTTTGTTAAACTGTTCATAATTATAACTTAACACCTGTGGGTGAATTTTCTGAACTTACAACAAACAGGGGTTGTATTTTCTATGGAACTCATTGAATATTTTCATATGTATTGCGCTGTTCATTTAAAAATTATATAAGAACTATAAAATGCATTTGTTAAGTAATTATCATTAGTTAGTCTGTCACGGCTTAATCTTATCTGGTATAGGTGTTTCCGTGATTCTCTCCTTGTTGGTAGGAGAGGAGGAGGCAGGAGTGTTCTGTTCCGCCAACAGAAGTGCTTTATGTGAGTGGAAATGTTAGTCAGGATCCAACCCTATGTAAACAATAAAATTGACTCTACCTTGAACCAGTAGTTTACCTTCTCTCAGTTGCCTTACTTCTATACCTCATGACAACGTTTGTGAAGAGGGATGGATTAGAATGGGAATCCTAGTCTGGTTCTTCTCTTTTTTTCAGTATTACCGATGCATTTTGCTGATCCCAGACATCTATAATAAACAGCATGTGAAAGAAGTAGTAAATGTGATCCTAATGAAGATGGGCTTCTCAGGTAGTAATGCAGCATCTGCTTCTGTTCCATAATGCAGAGATTTCCAAATGATCTTTTTGTTTCTGAATTTGAATCCCATGAGTCTTCTGACCCTTTTCCTTGTAGCCCAGCATCACCAGGTGGTATTCTTCTTTTTTGGCTGCAGCCACACACACGAGATAAAGTGTGTGGGGGGAGCAAGGCTATTTGCGCCAGAGTAATTTGACCCACAGTTGCGTGATCACACAGGTCTGCGAAGCTGTGGGTGCAACTTGCCACTGCGTGATCAGATGCAACTGCGGGTGCGTTGGGTTTTTTTTTGTCGTTCATTACTAATTCACTTAAACGGGGGATCGATGAATCACATCTCCACCCTGAGGGCTTCCAATGGCGGTATGCGATGATGCGCATACTGAGAAGGGGGAAAAACAATGGCATGGCTTCGGGATAGCCTGATCAGACTATCCCGAGGCCACAAGTCCGCGCTGGAGCCATCACATGGAGAAGGTCAGTCTGTGGCCCGCAGCAACCCGTTTGATACTGGAGTTTCCCCCGTGTTTTTTTACTCCACTTCTCTGGCGGAGCAAAACGGCTTGCCAACGGGTGCGGGATGTTTCACAGATGTGCTCTTGTGATCGCGCCCTTAAAATTCGGCTGGGAGTCGTGCCTATCGCGCGGCTAATTCTGCATGTGATCGGGGCCTTCATCTGTCAAAACTGAACTATTGTGAAAGAAGTATCATGCAGTGATATGGCCGCTTTAAAAAAACTACGCCACAGTTTTAGAACAACATGATTGTTTCTGAGGTCATAATGTCCAAAATCTACTTAACTGTCTTTCATAAGCTTCTTAAATAAGAAAATAAACTTATTAAATTAACAGAAAGAGAACCAATTTAGGTCAAGTATATAAAATTTATTTAACTGTCTTTCATACATACTTAAGTTGCATGGAAAAAGATTACTGTGAACAAAATTATATAGCTCATGAGATTTATGATGTAATGCCAGTTAAATAATACACTATTTGATGTGAAAGCATCATGGACTGAGTCTTGTAGGAGTTGCTTCTCTGGAGTGCTGCCTCGTAGATGTGGTTTGTGCATGCGCATCACAGCAGTGCAGATAGGGACAGATGTGTGCATTTTCCCCACTTGTTTGGTACAAGAGCAGCACAATGAGTTTGCATTCAGGGAGCCATTGACTGCTTCTTGTGTGGCAGGAAAAGTGAGATCCAGGTCAAGCTGGTTCCCCCCACCCGTGGCTTGTTCCTCAGCAAGCAAGGTTTCTATACATTACTGCAGGGGTGGGCAATTGTTTTGGCTCGGGGGCCACTTTGTGGGAGCGGAGGTTAGCGGAGGGCCGCACCTTTTAAAATGATTGCATTCGTTAGTTAACTTTGCATTTCAGAAAAGGTATAAATTGTATCATAAAAATCAATAAATATAAATTAAATAAAATAGTGGTAGTTTTATTCAATTTATTTATTGTGCTGATTTTATATCGTCTATAGCTGCAAGCACAAGTTACAAGTTGATTTACAAGAAATACAGATAGTAAAGAAATAACACTCCTTGTTTGGGATACAAAATGCTGTCTCAGAAACACATATTTCCTCAGAGTTTTATATAACACAGCGTGTGTCCAGCAGTGTTGAAGACATGAAAAATGTGTCTAGGTCACCTGTCAAAGTAGCGATATACTTTCCAACCTTCCCCCTTTTCTGTTTTAGGAATAGTGGTGCATCAGGAATCTGTCTGTGCTACTTTTGGAAGTGGCTTAGGTAGCGCATGTGTTGTTGATGTGGGAGATCAGAAGACCAGTGTTTGCTGTGTTGAAGATGGTGTTTCACATCGTAATACCAGGTAGGTATCACAGAGTGGGAACAAAAATCTTAATAGGTAGTTACAATCTAGGTCTACGAGTTCTATACAGGGTAATAACATATCTGATCCCCGAGGACTTTCAGGCAAACTTTGTGTTGGCAAAATGATGGTGTGGTTTATATAAAACACATACATGCTGGCCTAGCAAGACTCGGTGTAACTGAAGTTGTAATCCTGGCTGCTCATTTTTATGAATTATTTGCATTTCCTATGAAAGTGTAATAGGCCTTTTCTGAAAAAGTTGTAAAACTCTAAGCCGCTACTTTGTTTGTTTTTAGATTATGCCTTGCTTATGGAGGTTCTGATGTGTCAAGATGTTTTTACTGGCTTATGCAGCGAGCTGGATTTCCTTACAGAGACTGCCAGTTAGCTAAAAGGACAGACTGTCTTCTTCTTCAGCACTTAAAAGAAACATTTTGCCATTTAGACCAGGTAAGCTTAAAATCCAGGTGCCAAGCTCATCTCTCTCTGTGTTCCATTGCCCAAAGGATATTGGTTGGTCACAACCTAGTGTAGGGGTCCTCAACCTTTCTGAGCCTGTGGCATCTTTGGAATTCTGACACAGGGTGGTGGGCATAAATGTTCCCCCACTGGACATTAGGAACCACAACATTCAAAAACCAGTGGGAGGGACATTTTAACCTTCCAGGGCATTCAGTTGCTGACCTAAAAGTAGCAGTTCTCTTACAAAGGAATTTCAAAAAGAGATTAGAAAGAGAGACTGCTGAATTGCAACTGATAATGAAATTTAAGACAATGCATCCACCTGGATTGAATTGAGACCCAGGTTTCCTGGATTGAATTGAGACCCAGAAGTGTAGTTGTGGACTAGATGGACTTTTGGCTTCATCCAGTAAGGCTATTATTTTGTTCTGGAGCATAGGGTTTTCTAAGCATTTTGAAGTATAGTATTCATATTTCAGATGAGCAAGCAATTGTTCCCCTTAACATGAATAGTTTAAATATAATATTTTGGCACAAGAAGAACAGGTATTTTCATTGCTGTAGCTGAAAAAGCAGATTATAGGGTTTATAAGCTAGCTATAGTTTTTCAGAAAAGAGCTCCCTGTTTTTTTCACTGAGCCAGCAGTTCAGCTTGGGTGTCTTGAGTAGTCTGTTTGTGTTTTTGCAAGAACTTTGTATAACACTACATTATCTGCTTCCTTTTTGAAATAAGTTCCATGCACATTGTACAGCTGTGAATTTAAAAAGGAACCTGGGAGAAAGCCAAAATTTACATATGGGGTGAAGTATGAGCTGATAAAGGCAGCAAACAGAGACATCTGTTAAAGCGTTCATAATGTGTCTGTGTTTTACAATCAGGATTTATCTGGACTGCAAGACCATGAGTTCCAGGTTCGCCACCCAGATTCTCCTGCTTTATTGTATCAGTTGCGGCTGGGAGATGAAAAATTACAGGTAACAGATTATTATTTTACACCCTTCAGAAGACAGTTTAAAGTTGCAAAAGTCTGTAGAAGAAGTGAGGAATTTGATAACTTTTAACAGCTAAAAGTTAAAAATGTTTTGTCATTCCATATTCCTGTTAATGATTTTAATGTAATCTTTAAAAGATGCACAGTGATAAGATGTGAGATGTAGCCAATTTTTAAAAACCAAAATTTCAAATTAAATGTTTGTGTGCTTCTGACTCCTTAGTTTCATTTGGAACAAAAATGTGTGCATCTAAAATAGATTGCTTAGCACTTGAGCCAAGCATAAGTAGGCATGGCTACAAAGAGGAGTTTGGAATCCTTTAAAGTTCTCCCCATCTCTCATGGTTAGGCTCCAATGGCACTGTTTTATCCAGCAATGTTTGGAATTGTGGGGCAGAAAATGACATCCTTGCAACAAAGATCTCAAGGTGATTCGGAGGACCCACATGATGAACATTATCTCTTAGCAACACAAAGTAAGCAGGAGCAGGTGTGTGTGGTTTTTTCCATTCTTCATGTCCTATGAGACCTCTTACCTTGATAGATTTAATTATATTTAATTAAAACTTTGTTTTCGTAGAATAGGAGGAATGATATTGACATGTGTGTGCAAAGACCTCTTGTAACCATGGTGAGGGGTCATGTTTTGGTTACTTTTTTCTCAAAACCCTCCTTTTTATTAACACCTTACATCTGCGCCTTGCTCTCTCTGAAGGAGGTTAAAACTATTAGATATATGAGCAGCGCTCCCTCTGAAGTAACTCTAGGACTTTGGTGTGCTTTTCCCCAGGCATAGCACTCTAATCCTGCTGATTCAGTCATTGGGTGACTTGAAGAGTGGCTTGTACCAGTGTGGTTCCATGATTCTCTTCTGCTGTGCTACCAGTCTGCTACCAAGAACTCCAGTCTTGAGCAACAAAAGTTGCTTTTCTGGCCCTTATCCTTAAGGAACAGAACTTGACTGGGAAGAGTGCCGAACAGCAGCATATGTTTCAGGGGTTACTTCCTAACCCTTAAGTTATGGGGTGGGGGAATCTTCGCTAGCAGGCTGTTCAAGCATATACTTTTTTTACACAGTGTGGAATTTATTTTGTACTCCGTGTAACTTGTTTCCCCCCCTGCTTTTAAAGTCTGCAAAAGCAACAGCTGATCGGAAGTCCATGTCCAAGCCGGGTGGATTTGAGGGAGACTTGCGTGGCCAGTCTTCAGGCATTGTTGAAAATCTCTATCCCCCAGAAGTGGAGTTGGGCACCTCTCACAGTGACTGTATTATAGGGGGAAATGACTCTGAAGAACAGCTAACAGCTCACATGTCCAGAAAAACTGCTGTATCTCAGTTTGAAGGAAAAGCATTAGGCCTTGACAAAGCAATTCTGCACAGCATCGACTGTTGTGGTATGCCCTTGTTTCTTTATTTTATGCTTTGGTTAAGGTTAATACCAGTATTTGTTCCATAAGTTTGCAGGTTTTGGATCCCAGCTTGATTTCAGTGGGTAGTGGGAAGGGGCAATTTTTACCGATTCCTCTCCCCCAGCAGCACAAAACACACCTTGAAATGCTCTAAGAAATATGCACGCTTCTCCTTTGTTCACAGCAGCAGCAGTAGTGCTTGAGAAGTTCTACAGGCATCTCTCCTCAGAGCTAGTGTCTTCATCTTCTTTTTGTATATAGTTTGTCTTTATATTACTGCAGTTATCTTAAACTAGCATGACTTGTCTAACATTGGATTGATACATTGTCCTGCGACTTTCCTTCAGCCCCCAACAGAGGTGGGACTTTGGGGGCTGTTGGAACTTATGGCTGCCACCATCTCAGTGGTACACTGTTCAAGGGGTGTGAATGAGACTGTTGCAGATCTGGTTACTAAGACACTTCCAGCCAATCTTTCTTTGCACGTCTTTTCCATTTGGAAACAGTTGTTCCCTGCTTACATATGATGTTATTTAAATTCTTCACTTTATATGTAATTCTTATGCTTCCATTTTTCCAGCATCAGACGATACAAAAAAGAAGATGTACAGTTCCATCCTGGTGGTAGGAGGTGGTCTGATGTTCCACAAAGCCCAAGAATTTCTTCAGCACAGAATTCTGAACAAAATGCCCCCTTCTTTCAGGAGAGTGGTTGAAAATGTAGAAGTTATTACAAGACCAAAGGTAAATACATTTTCAGATGCTGGTGGAGTGGCTGAGGATAGCCTTAGTCAATCCAAGCCTATTGAAATTGTAGTTTCTTTTTTCTTGCAGTAAAGAGAGGTATATTATATATTGCAAATATATGTATTTGCCAGTACAGAAAACATCTTGTATCCTATTTGTATGATATATACTCATTTACATAATGAATTAGTATAGCTAGCTTGGTGTAGTGGTTAAGAATGGCGGACTCTAATCTGGAGAACCGGTTTGATTCCCCACTCCTCCACATAAAGCCAGCTGGGTGACCTTGGGTCACAGGGTGTCTGTTGTGGAGAGAGGAAGGGAAGGTGATTGTTAGCCACTTCGAGACTCCTTCGGGTAGTGAAGAGTGGGTTATGAAAACCAACTCTTCTTATGACATGGAATTGTTACCCAGATCATCAATACATATGCAGCCCCTGTAGCTAGCAAAAGCATCCTTCTGCTAGCAAAGAGAAAAAACATGGATTGTGGGGTATTAGTTGCCGAGATTGTAACTTGTGTATATGAAGGTCAAGATACAGACCAACACTCAAAACAAATGAAGGGGAATAAGCTTCTTAAATAAGAAAATAAACTTATTAAATTAATAGAAAGAGAACCAATTTAGGTCAAGTAAATAAAAATAGAGGCGCTACAGAAAGGAAATAAATGCACATGTGAAGTACAAACACAATTTAAACCATTCCCTAACAAACTACCTGCTACTAAGGGAGAAAATAAAAGGGGAGAATCAAAGACATACAAGCGTGCTTCCTGAAGACAGCTGGGCAGCTCTGGAGAAGTCTAACAAACAAGGTGGAAAAGTAGAGAAACCAGCCATACAGTTGGGGTGACAGGCTGGGATCCAAAGCCTGCTACAAATTGGATGGACTGAGGATAACCTTTTATACATTTTTGCTAAGATTGAGGAGGGGAAAAGGCATTGGCAGAGATGAGCTAATTTGAAAGGGGTTTTTATGTACATTGTGGAGGGGATTACAGGTAAAAGTAGCAAGAAGTGTTTCTTTGGGGAGACTGAGAGTTTAGATAGGCAGGTAGATGGCTGGATACTTTACATGATGGAGTAGGGGGAGAAATCTTCCTGTTCAGCACTTAAGATAAGAAGGAAATGGCTGGGGCTGGCCCACTGCTCACTGTCTTGGTTATTTGGGTTATTAATAAGGCCAGGTGATCAGGGAGGCAACCCTGTAGGGAAAAGGCCCTTTGATTGAGTCCCACCAGATATGGCTTTTGCATGATTAATGGAGGAGTTGCATCACATTCCTTGCATGCTCTCAGCATGACTCACTGTCATCAATTTGATCCAGATGTCATTTTTTTCATTGCTAGGCCCATGCTAAGATGTGCTAGTATACTGGGATCCAAAAGGGAGGGTCCCCTGCAAGGGGGAGTCCTGTGGCATCAACCCGCCCCCCCCCCCCAGTCGATACCAATTGTCCTCTGACAGTTGGGATTGCACAGGTATTGATTGATCCTGACTTGATAAAGAGCATGTAGCCAAGGGATGGCACTACAAGGCATTTCTCCCGGTACCTGAAATCAAGGCAATAGTATTGAGCATTTGACCCTAAACAAAAATAGCAAGCAAAGGGGAAGAAAGGAGAAGTCTCACCAGGTCTGGCAGCTTGATGATGACTCCAAGGAGGGGTGTGTATGTGAAGGGGACAGGACTAACTAAATCTAAAACAGTTCTTTCCCTATCAGACCATATGTCAAAACAAAATAATTAAAGCAAAATAAGCAGTTCCATAATACTAAACAGCAAATCAAAGCATAAAAATGGAAACCAATAATCAAAGCGGGCAATTTCAGAACAAAATAATCAAACAGAACAAAAAACAACAGTGGCTGATGAATCATGACTGGAGGCACACATTTTAGCAAGCTGGGTTAAATCTAATCTGGTCACAGTAGGGCGCATCTGTGAGAGGGCTGCCATCCTAGAGATCCTAGACTCCTGAGACAGAGGTCCCAGTTGATCTGCGATTGCCCTGGATTCAGTGGCAGACCACCACACAGTTTCTTTAACTTCCTCCCTTTGGGGAGCTCCCCTATTGTTTGTCCTTTTTTATGATTTTAGTTTTAACGGGGGCTACTGGAGCAAAGTCTGGGTTTGCCATGGAGCTGTTGGGTGGGGGGAAGATGGCTGCAAGGTCCTTGGGATGAACAAGCCAAGTTGCCATTTCAAATCCTCTATCTCCACGTGACAAGCAACATAACTAACTTCTACATTTTGGCTTTTGTTCTGTGAAACTTAGCAGCTAATTTTGCTTCCTCAAACTGACTCCTAAGGGGAACTGAATCAGACATTAATAGCTAAGAATCAGCCTTTTATTTTAAATGGATACCAGATAAGTGCAACAACTAAGATCCTTTTTGCTTATCAATAAATACTACTAAATATTTTAAGCTGAAGATGACACTTTGCAGGACTATTGGGGTGTTGTTAAAGTCAAACGTAATGTATCTCTAAAGATAAATTTGACAACAAGAGTGATCAAATGGCAGATTAAATGACTAGCTGCTGACTTGCACAGATAACCAGATTGTAAAATGAGATTTGGAAACTGTAGGATTGAATCCTTTGAGTTGCTTCTGCTCATGCTGTGCATTGTGTGTCTATTGTAGGATGGTTCTGTGCTGTAGTGTGTGTAACCTCTGGTGTCTTTCACTGAAGGAAACTGGTATTGTTTCAGTGAAAGCATCTAGCACTGGAGGAACATTCTTCGCAGAGGGACACCACCCTGGTAACAGAAGAGGGCTCAGCACAAACGAAGCAAGGCTTAGGATTCAGACCCAAAATAAGGTTGTGTTGCTTGTTTATATTCTGCTAACTGCCCTGCCTGGTGTTTTCATATAACCATCTTATTCCTAGGACATGGATCCCCGTTTGATTGCATGGAAAGGGGGTGCTGTTCTAGCTTGCCTGGACACGACACAGGAGCTTTGGATATATCAACGAGAATGGCAGCGCTTTGGTGTCCGTATGTTACGTGAAAGAGCTGCGTTTGTGTGGTGATCCAGATACTTTAGGTAGGGAGTAGTGCCAAATATTGTTTTTCTCTGTTGTTTTTTAAATAAAGTTTTATTAAATAAAAAGCAGTGTTCTCCTCAGGAAAGCTAATTATTCTAATTGGGTACTCCAGAAAATCACAGTAATGTCTGGTCTATTCTGGTAAAGGGAGCATTGACTCTCGAAAGCTTGTAGCCTGAGACTCTTGTTGGACTCCAGGGTGCTAATGGATTCCAATCTAGGTCTTTTACTGCTGACCAGCATGGCTAAAACTGGGCTTTTCTTTTGCAGCTGAACTTAGCTCTAGGAGGAAGCCGAGGGTTGGTTTGGAGGAGTCACAAAAAACCCCTACACTAGTGTGCCAGACCAAAGTTTATTTTTACACAGAAAACAAAGGATAGATGTATTTTAGTAGTTAAACACAGTTCTTTTCTTTTTTTTTACAGAGTCTTATAAGACACACTTCTGCTTGTTTGGCATCTGTTAACTTCTTCTGTTAGAATTAATCAAAACAGTAGAAAGTAATACACTATAGTTTGCTCACTTGCTTTTATTGCAACCATCAAGACCCCCAGTTTGTATAAATATGAGATTGCAAAGGGATTAATGCTTGGAACGCTTCAACCAAAAATTTGGGATACTCATGAATGTTTCCATAGCATAGAGGTGCCAGTCTCTGGTGGAAAGGAACACTAAAAGCCCCTTGGCAAGAGAAAGGAGAAAAAGGCATGTGAGTTTATAGCTCTCTTATTAAGAGAGCAATAATTACCTTTGCAGAAGGGGTAAATGCTAAATCCCAGAAAGAGGAGGAGGCAATCTCTGGCACTCATGACAGCAGTTGCCCACCAGACCATTTTGACTGGCACCTCTGCCCAAGTAACCCAAGCAGAAGTGCTGGAGCCAGAGGTGTGAGAAGAAGTGACAGGCTTGGCTTACCCATAACCACCTCCAGGTCCTGCACAACCACCAACCAAGTTCAGTGTACATCCAAGAGATGCTGCCAGAGCTAGTGGGATTTGGCTTGCTCTAAGTGAGTCTGACCAAATACAGCTATTACCACGCTTCATTGTCCAGACACATACTAGTATCCTCATAGGCAGCTACTGCATTTTTTTTCAGCACTTGGGTAAAAAAAAAGGGGGGGCTGACTACCCCATCCTAGACCTTCTCCAGTTAGTAGAACCATCACTGATAAAAGTTTGTTCTTAAATATATTCTAGCTACTGTGAAAAAGGTTACATACATCAATACACACACAAAACCCTCCCCAAATTTAGCAGCAAAGAGGACGAACTAATCTTGTTCCTGAACATGAAGCTGCCTTATACTGTTTCATATCTTTGGTCAGGATTGCCTAGGTCAACTGGCAGCCACTCTCCTGAGTCTCAGTTGGAGGTCCTTCCCATCATCTGCTACCTGATCCTTTCAAGTGAGACAGGGGTGGGGGGGATTCCTTTGCCATAGTTGCCTCCTTTCTGAAAGGCAACTCCCCTCCCCTTCCTTGCCAGGTTGCTGCTGTGCAAGTGACAGATTCCAGGACTGGTGGAAAGGCAGCAAGCTGGTAATCTGTAATATCCAGTTCTGTGCATTTTAGAAAACAATCAGTGCATAGGAAACACTTTTAGAAAGATTGTACCAATTCAGGGGCAGGACAGTTCATGCATTTGTTGCATGAAAATGGCTAATACACAAAATTAGCTCCTTAATTTATTAACAGTGTTATCGATGCAACGGACATGGAAGTTGAGCAAACTCCGGAGGACAGGAGGGCCTGGCGTGATGTGGTCCATGGGGTCGTGAAGAGTCAGACTCGACTGTGCGATTGAACAACAGCAACAAAACTTTATTAACAGTGGAGGCCAAAAAGATGTTACTTTCAGAAACTGGATTTTGGGGGGGGGGGGGGTGATTACCTATGTTGTAGCACTAAACATGAAGTTGACTTTTCAGAGTAGACAATTGTCCTTTGACTTTCTGCCTTTGCCACAGCTGGAGTTCTGTGAGAGGTAAAGCTCTCTAAGAAAGGAATCAAAATCCTTCATTAGAAAATACTTTGGACAGATAGTCAAGGCACTTGGGAGAGCTTTAATTGAATGTGCATCATTGAAAGAAACTACCATGTACTTCTGGAGAAAGGACTGGTTTTTCCAGTCACTGCAGAAAAGGTTATATGCAAGCATGAACATACACTCAGAGTTCTCATTGTGGTCTTCGACAGATCTTTTACAAGCTGACTCACATGCAGGCCCTGTATGGCTTGGACTGAGAAAAATTACTTTATCAGCTAATTCTTTCTGAATAGCAAGCCACTGCACCGGCCCTATTTCAGCAATTCTCCGTTTGTGCCACACATCTATAACAACATCACTTTGGCAGCGTTCACGTAGAAACTCGGCAAAACCAAGGACTGTGTGGTGAATGCAGACATCGGGCGGATATATAACAAGGATCCTAACAGGCATTTGTTGTACTGCAGTATAGGAAAAGGGCCACATCCTGATGGTACCTGTAAGAGAGGAAAGAAAAAAAACTTTTTGAGATCAACAAAGTTCAAATTTAAATAGCTCTAAAAACTCTAGCCATGCTGTGAATCTATTGTTAATACTGGGCATATGTGATAATGTTTAATGATTTTTGTCGTCTTTTTTTTAAAAAAAAAACCAACAGTACAGGATATTACACACTTGAGCATTCATTATAGTATACGTGCTGTGCCAGGGAAACGATCACCCTTCCCTCCCACACTTTTTCTGAGCCAAAATGGTCACCGGGTGGGGTGGGGGGGTAATCCCTGTTGCAAGGCTGCACATGCACTGAATATGATGTAGTTTCCTGCAGTTTAGACCTAACAGACTGATTGTAGCATACATATTTGTGGGCTAGAGTCAGTTTCATCAGATACATGAAGTGAAGCTCCTGTCAGCAGATTAGACACACACGGGAAATGTGAAAAGTAAAGACTATGCAGTGCAAGAAGTACAGTCTAGGGCAGGGGTGGCCAATCTTGCTTAACGTAAGAGCCACATAGAATAAACGTAAGAGCCACATAGAGATGTCTGAGAGCCGCAAGACAGGAACAAATATCGCACACACGTTTTTATTTTTAAAAATATGCAAATTTGCTTTTTATTAACGTTAAATGGGACTGCCAAAAATAAAAACAAACGAGGAAAACCAGTTATAAGAACGAGAGAGAGAGAAACTAGGAAAGCAAATAGATGGGAGGGAGGAGGGAAGGAAGGAAGGGAGAAAGAGAGAAATAGCATGCCTCCCCTTTGCTTCCCCAGCCTCCCTGCCAGGAGCCGCACAATATGTGTGAAAGAGCCGCATGTGGCTCCTGAGCCACAGGTTGGCCACCCCTGGTCTAGGGCATTTCTATGCAAAGCTCCAGTGTCTGTACTTTACTTAAAATACAGTGCACAGTAGCTGTAAATGGTGATAAATCAGCTTAATTTAACTGAGGAGACAAGTGTATCACTTCTGTTTTAATCCTGTTTAAAAGTTTTATTGTCACACTTGTGAATGTTTAATTGTATTAATTTCAGCCTCTTGAATTCCTAAGTACAATTAAACCTAGTGATAAAATATTGAGACAGTCAGGGCTTAAACAGAGACGATGCAAATTAGGAGTCATCAATCACCCACCAAACTGTAATACATGACTACATTTAGCTTGATAAGTACCCAGGGGCACAGATGTAATTTAAAAAGTGCTAGTAAATGGCTGTATCGAAATATTAGTGCAATTCTGCATTTTAAACATCATGAAATGAAGAAGTCACATTCTTCTATCTGTGCTCCTGGGTGGCAACTAGTTTTAGTAGACGTCCCCTTTGAATGAAGATGTGGAGCCGTGCCTGCCCTCCTTCCTCACAACACGACCTTTCCAAAAACCCAGGAACAACTTTCCTATTATTTGAGAAGTGGCAAAGTAGGAAGAATCTGCACCCGTAGATAAAAGGAAGCCCTGTCTCAGTTTATCTTCCCTTATGTCCTCCTCTTTGAGGGAAAACTGGCAAGGGAAACAAAAACAGGTAAAATAATTCCTTTTATCACATACAACCATCTGGTTGTGGCTCCTCCAAGTTGTCTCAAGAAGTGCACAAGAAACTAAGCATGAGTACAAATGCTGCACAGATGCTTTCAACCAGGTGGAGATGGTTGTTGTAAGGAAAGGAGCCACAAACAGCCACAGATTTCTCTGTAAACCAAGGGAAGCTCTTACCGTGCCTCTTCTTGACATACACTATAGCAGCAATTACACACACTTTCATACACACTGCGGCAAGTATGCAAACATATATTCCTATGGAATGTGTCTTCACGGCTTCTACAGAAGAAAGGAAAAATGTCAGCCTTGTAAGAAAACACTTGGAAAGGTAAGCAAAGGTTAAGAAACCAAACTTGGTTGGACACACAACCAATGTGAATAGCTGTAATTTTATCCCTTAACAAAAAAATATCCCACATACTTGAATTTAGCTGCTTTTGGAAACCTGTAACGACATCCTTTTCTCTTGCACTGTCACCACTATGGATCTTACCAAACAGATAAAATGAAACGCTTCCCCAAACCTTGAAATTTAGAGATGGCTTAACTGTTAAGGGTGTCAATGGAGAGAGAATGCTGAAAATGGTAGGAATTCTCTGCCCCCCCCCCCCAGTTCTAAATTAACAATTTGTACATGCTTGGCTCCTCTGCAGGAGGATGAATGGCCATTCTTACACTCTGAATGGCCATTCTTACACTCTGTAGCAGTGAACAGAAGTATCGATAATTGGATTCTGAGTTTTTCAGGGAGCCTATTTGCCATCCATTAGGCAGTTTCATTATTATGGCTATGGTTGACATAAAATTTTTAAAATCAGTTGGCTGCTTGGCAATATTTTAAATTGACTAACTGTACAAGAGGAAATGTTAGCTCATCCCTCCAAAAGTTGTCTCCTCCCCCCACTCTTCCCAAATCATGCTTTTCAGCAAACATTTGCATATCTTACCCTTTGGATGTAGGCAGGGGTCATTTCGTAGAAAAAGAGGTGCAGGAGCTCATTAGCATAACTCATTAGCATAACTTATTTGCATATGCTAAACTACCTGACATCACTGGAAGTATGACAGAAGGCAAGAAAGAAAAAGAAAGAGAGAGAGAGAGAAAAGAAAGAAAGAGCTGGCAGAGAGGGGACAGTTACTAATCCAAGCCTCAGAAATACCACTATTCTGGGAGGATAGCTTCAGTGGTGGCTGAAGCCTTCAGAAGGCTGGTCAGAGGAACAAGGACCTTTCCAGGGGATGGGGTCATTTTGCTGCAGCCATGACACAAGCAGGCATTCCCCCACAAGGGGGGGGGGACTGGTACCAATTCCTGGAGCTGAGCTCCCCCGAGCTTCTGCTCGAAATGACCCCTGGATGTAGGTCTCCTTCAGCATCAGATAGTGACTAACAGAATGGCAAGATCTGAGTCCAGGAGCACCTTAAGATCAACAAGATTTCCAGGGTATAAGCTTTCAGGAGCCAAAGCTCCCTTTGTCGGATACAAAAGGGAGCTTTGATTCTTGAAAACTTGTACCTTGGAGATCTAGTTGGTCTTTAAGTTGCTACTGGATTCGAATCTTGCCCTTCTACTGCAGATCAACATGGCTACCCACTGGAACCTAACAGAACAGCACCCCAACACTGCCCTAAAGGCATAAAACAGAAGAATCGGGGATACAGTGGAAACGGTCACCAAATGGCTGAACAAACTCCCATGTTCAGAGGCAGAGCGCCTGATGTGGGAGACCTAAAACACCCTGGGACTCTTGCATTTGTGCCCGGCTTCTGAGTTTCCCAGAGGCACCTGGCTGATGGAAACAATACTGGACTAGACCATGGTCTGCTTCAACAGGGCTATGCTTATGTTTTTGACTCTTGTCAACAGCAAATAGAAAATTACAAACTAACCAGGACATTTAAGCAGGTCCTTAGAGTACCTTTGGCAATCATTTTGACATCTTGGAAAAGAAGGAATTAGCTGGAAGAAGGAAAAAAAGTTATAATGCAGCTGAATGAAATGCTTGCAAGAATATTTCATTTTTATAACTTTGTATAAAAGTGTGTCAAAGGAAATAAAAAAGATTCCTGTAGCATACTGTTTATCCATGCACAAATTTAAAAGCAGAATGAAAAAAGGCATTTCCAGTTGTTAGTATGTTTGTTATTCATATAGCACCAGGAGTGTGTATCACACACTACAAGGCTGCTACCAGGGAACCTCTGTATTTAACTTATTTATTTATAGTCTGCCTTTGTCACAAGGACTCGAGCAGATTACACATCGTAGGGTACACATAGGGTTGTCTCTTTCCACCACAACTGCATGGCTGAAAATTAGCCAACCCTTGTGAATCTGGAGTGAGGGGGAAGGGCTTCCCATTCGGCCTTCTCACTCTTGCCTCTCATGAGCCACAGCTGCACAGGCTAGGCTATGAGGTTGCCAAGGCACCCAGAGGAAGGCCAGCTCTCCATGCAGAAATGGGAGCAAAACCACCACCACCACCACCACTACCCCATGGTGGCCAGCTTGTGGTTTTCCTAGATGGTTACAGGGGTTTTAGTTATTCTTCTCTGAGACCAGTTTGCTGCAGAGAATGATGGGGCATTGTCGGACTCAGTGGGCCCTTCGGTGGCTGGTGTGAGGAAAACAGTCCCTCCAGTGGTGCCTACTTCCCAGAAACATGGGGTAGGTGCTATATTGGGGGAAGGATGCTCTGAAGAGCCACAGGTGGCTCCTGAATGATAGGCGGGAGCTATGAAGCAGAAGAAGAAGCAGGTTTTATTCCAAAAGTTCTTCCATCAGCAGCTCCTATCAGTTTGCTTTTTAAATTCAATGTTTTTATATTTGTAAAAAACTCTTGAATTTTAGCTTATGTGAAAGGCTGAAAGAACTGAATTTCACACCACAAGGGAAGTCTCTTACACCACAAATTCACAAGGTTCTCTGGGTTTGGAAAGAAAGCAGTTCCAATTATGCAAGCCAGAATTGCCAGGTTTTGATAATACCTAATATAGATCTCCCAGTTTTCTTATATTTCTTTCAGTGAACACAGATGCACAGTGAAACAAAGCACGTATTGTTGAAGGCCTAATCATGTCTGGAAAACCCACCTCGTGGCTTAATGGGTATATACACAGCTTTGGTTGTGATCCTATGTTTGTTGCTCTGTGTCTTCAATAGAATATAAGTGTACTTGTGATCTTTGAAAGTGACTGCATCATCTCGTTTCACTCATCAGTGAATCAATAAAGTCCTTAAAAGAGCTAAATCTTCTCACTCAGGTGAATTTTAGGGGTGAACAGGGCTATTTTTGGGCAGGAACGCACAGGAACGGAGTTCCGGCTGGCTCCTGAGTTGGCCACACCCAGCAGGAACTCATTAGCATAATAGGCCACACCCAATGGCAGAAATTCATTAGGATTGGCTACATTAGGGGTATGTGGCCTAACATGAAAATTAATTCCTACAAAAAAAGCCCTGGGTTTTGACAACAAACAAGGTAAACAGGATAAGAAGCAAAAGGTGGGTGTGGCTGGATGACCACTCTTCTGGTAACACGGGGGTGTGACCTAATATGCTAATAAACTGTGCTGTCAGTGGTGTGGCCTAATATGCTAAAGAGTTTCTACTGTTGGGTGTGGCCTATTATGCTAATGAGTTCCTGCTGGGCTTTTTCTACAAAAAAAGCCCTGGGGGTGAAGAGTAACTTTTGCACTAGCTGCTACTTCAAGGAGTGCTGAATGTGCTCTTTCCCCAATAAAATTTCACTTGGCCTTAAGTAGTCAAAATTAAATGGCAGCATATTCAGCAACAGAGACTGGATTTATACCCCACCCTTCACTCAGAGTCTCAGAGCAGCTTACAATCTCCTTTCCCTTCCCCTCCCCATAACAGACACCCTATGAGGTAGGTGGGGCTGAGAGAGCTCTTTCGAGGACTGCTCTTGAGAGCAGCTCTGAGAGAACTGACTGACCCAAGGTCACTGAGCTGGCTGCATGTGGAGAAGTGGGGAATCAAACCTGGTTCTCCCAGATTAGAGTCCATGCTCCTAACCACTACACCAAACTGTACACCACGGTTTCTCCTGTAATATCTCAGAAGGATGGTTGTTGATTTCAGAGTAACTATTTTCTGTATTTCTATACTGAACAATGTTAAAGTTTAGATCCTATGCTGCGTGAAAGATGCTGTACTACGTACGCAGCAACTCTCCCACGTTTTCCCTTGAAATTGTGCCCCTGTGGGTCACAGGATCACCAGGAGCATCATGGGCGTTTCAAAGTGGGGTAGGCTGTAATGAGGGAATCAGCAAAAAGTATCCTTTCTGTCTTCCATGAGCAGAAGCGCCTACCACAAGTGGAAAGGAGGTTTGGATTCAAGCCTAAGTAAGGAAATTTCCTCCATGCAAGGAAACTTGAAATAAGCAGTACTTTAGGTTGACATAGGGAGGTAAGAATTCCCTTTGGGATTCTGTACCTAGAGTCCCAAGAAGGCACACCAGCTCAAGGCCATCTCCTGATTCACCATGTGCTCCATCAACATCCCCTATTCCTGTCACAAGAGCAGGGAGAAAAGAGACTCCATCACCAAAGTGTCAGAATCTGCTGATTCAGACAAGGATTTCTGGGACTTTCTGCTATGCTTCCTATTGCTTTGTGCTGTGTGTAACCTGTGCTTGCACCCATTATGTATCCATGCTTATTGCTTTTAGTTGCCCCTATGCCCACCATGTAACCATATCCCTTGCCAGGATGACTGTATGCTATGTGACCCCAGGTTTATGGCTTTGACCAGGCCTGGTCTGTGTAACTGCTTGCCCGGGAGAGTGACAACTTCAAAGCATGGGAACAATGGGCCTCTCACACTCCTGCCTCCGCATTCCATTCATCCCTGCTGGGAAGACAAGGGGAGGACAGAGACCATTTCTTATCAACGTGCGAAGGCCTTGAGGAAAGCATTTGTTATGTGAATATGGTTACATCTAAGGGGTCTGGTTTGGGAAGGGAAATTTACAGCTTAACACCTAGCTTTCTTTCCTGTGGGAAACAAACGGCCAAAGACCCCTTTTGCCCGCCGTTTTTCCCCTTTGGTGATTGGTTACCTATGGGCAATTCAAATTCTACTGAAGGGTATAATAGACCTGCTTCTATCATATGCATTATCTCTGACAATAATCCGAGAACCTGTACCAATGTAGAGATTGGAAATAAAGAACTGTGTTTCATCAACAAAGATCTGATCCTTGACTACTTTGCGCAGAAGTCTCACACAAAGCTGGCCAAACCAAAAATTGAGTGCCACTTCTGGGATTGCTCTAGGCAAATAGACCAGGCTTTGCTGCTGACATATGCTGCAGGCAGCATATAAGGGTTCAGCCCTTTTATTAAAGATTATTTATCAGCGGCTTGAAGAGGGGGCACTATTTCCCCATTTTCTTTTTTAATTCTTTTGTCCTCTTTCTCTCTTATTGAATGGCTAGTAATTGACTTGGTTCCTACACTGTCTTCAGCTGATGGATTTCAAAGGATTAACTCCATACCCCCCCCCCCCTGAAGCATTAACATCTCAATAATTACACTTGATTATTTCTAACTACTATGATTTTGGGAACAGCACACTTTTCTCTTTCAAACTGAACACTCAGTTTAATAATTTTTGCTGAAGGTATATGGTTCTGATTTGGTTTTTTTATATAATTACAGTCAGAATTGTTACGTGAAATGTAATGCTGACACCAAGTTTCCAGCTTTGTCCTTCTCTCAATTTATAAATCTGTTGGGGTTGCATATTGGTATTGAGTATGATCACAGCAATATTAGTTCACTTTTCACCACTAGATCAGATTTTATTCCATCTGTACAAGTCAGAGCAGTTTCTTACAGATTTATATGCATTATCAGGTCGGCACCAAAACATTAGCAGGAACGCCATCTGGGCTCGATTTCAACAGGAATGCACAGGAACGCCGTTCCGGCTGGCATCCGAGCCTGCCCCGCCCCCTCCCTGCCTGGCCTGAGCTTTTTACACTTAAAGGGAAAGTTCCTGCAGAGAGCCGGCAGGAAAAAGCTCCACCGGGTGCTTTCCCTTTAAGAGAAAAAGTCAGCAGGAGAAAGCCCCGCCCAGAGATTAAGCACAGGGGCTAGGCTTTCTGCATTTGGCTTGCCGACGTCGCGTGGCTTTCCCTGCTCCAGTAAGTGCCTTTCCATTCTCTTTTCCCTCTGTCTGTCTCTCTCTCGCCCCCCCACCTTTCTTTCTGTCTTTCTCTCTCTGTCCCCACCTTTCTTTCTTCCTTTCTTTCTCTTTCTCTCTCCCCCTTCCTTTCTCTCTCTCTCCTCCACCTACCTACCTTCCTTCCTTTCTGTCTACCTTCCTTCCTCCTTCCTTCCTTTTCCTTCCTTCCTTTGTCTCTCTCCCCCCACCTACCTCTTTCTTTCTTTTTCTTCCTTCCTCCCTCCCTCCGTCTACCTTCCTTCCTTCCTTTGCCTTCCTTTCTGTCTCTCTCTCTCCCCCCACCTACCTCTTCCTTCCTTCCTTCCTTCCTTCCTCTGTCTGTCTACCTTCCTTCCTTTTCCTTCCTTCCTTCCTCTCTTTCTCTCCCCCACCTACCTCTTCCTTCCCTCCCTCCTTCCTTCCTTCCTTCTGTTCTTTCTGTTTTTATTAAAAAAATTATTGAAAGGGGGGATGTAAAAAAGCAGAGAGCCCAGGAAATGCTGGTTTTGACAATATCTTTAATTTTTGAGAATCTCTTTAGTTTTCTCATGGCATCTTCTGCTTAAGAAAAGTAAGTTTGAAGCCTGAGTTCATTGTTGTGTCTTGTTGGGAATGGCTTGCAAATATATGTGTGTCTAAAGTCTGTATTAAAGTGGTTTGGTGCTTACTGCCATGTAAGAGAAAAATCTGAAAAAGTAGCTTCATTGTTGTGTGTGTTGGCAGAACACTTGACTGTTGCATGGGGCACTTTGGGGGACATCTGCAGAGAAACAGAGTTGTAACTAAAAATGAGCATGGTCAGCTGCACTTTGGTGATTGCCTGTTTTGTGAAATGTAAAAAAGTGGGCAGAGTTTCTGAAGAAGATGATTGTCCCTCTTCTCCTGCCACTGGATTGACATCTGCCTTTAATGGGCCAGCAAAGTTGATGTTCTTAAACCTCCTAATAAGAGAGATTTCCGCTTCTGAGGAGTTCCAACGATTGGTGATCTTGTGATGGTAGTGATACTTTTATGTGGTAAAGACCACCTGTTCACAGGATAATTTTACCTGTGGGACAGACTCTGCATGGTAACCACTCCACTGGTACATAATTGCTTGTAAAAACTATTATAGTGTAATAATTCAGGTGGGTAGCCGTGTTGGTCTGAAGCAGCAGAACAAAGTTGGAGTCCAAAGTTTCATCCAAGGTATAAGCTTTTGTGTGCATGCACACTTCTTCCATCTGAAGAAGTGTGGATGGCACAAAAAATCTTATACCTTGAATAAAATTTTGTACCTTGAATAAAATAGTCCACAAACTACTCCCATCCAGTGCATCCACAAACCTAGAAGAAGAGGAGATTGGATTTATACCCCGCCCTTCACTATCCAAGGGAGTCTCAGAGTGTCTTTCAAACTCCTTTCCCTTCCCCTCCCCACAACAGACACCCTGTGAGGTAGGTGGGGCTGAGAGAGCTCTGAGACAACAGCTGGCACAGAGCTATGGCATGCCCAAGGTCATCCAGCAGGTGCAAGGGGGGGAGTGGGGAATCAAACCCGGTTCTCCCAGATTAGAGTCCACGCACTTAACTACTACACCAAACTGGCTCCTAGTGTTTTTCTGCCAGTGAACTAGGGTTGCCAACTCCAGGTTGAGGCAATCCCTGGAGATTTGAAAGTGGAGGGTGCAGTTTAGGGGAAGGAGGGACCTAAGCAAGGCATAATGCCATGGACTCTACTTTCCAAAGCAGCCATTGACCTGATCTCTGTAGTTTGGAGCTCAGTTGTAATTCCAGGAGATCTCCAGACCCCACCTGTAGGTTGGCAACCCTAAAAAATCATATTCAGCATACTAGTTCTGCAGGAAGGCAACCTGATTCCCATGGGAACCTAACCCTTAGGAATTGATTCCAATCCAGTGTGGGAATAATTGTTGGACATAAGATATTGGTTCAGGCAAGGTTTTGTATAGATGGGACAGAAAATAATGTTTTTATTGGTTTTGTCAAAACTGTTTTGACAACAAGGTAAACAGAATAAGAAGCAAAAGGTGGATGTGGCTGGATGACCACACTTCTGGGAACATTGGGTGTGGCCTAATATGTTAATGAGCTGTGCTGTCAGGGGTGTGGCCTAATATGCTAATGAGTTCCTGCTGGGCTTTTTCTACAAGAAGAGCTCTGATGTTTAGTATCAACACCATCGCGAGCATTTTATCTGTATTGTTATTGTTGTTATTATATTTTAATCGTGTTTTAAACTGTTTTATCTGATTGGCACTGTGTGCTGTTTGTAAGCCGCCCTGAGCCTGTTCGCGGGGAGGGCGGGGCAAAAATCTGAATAAATAAATAAATAAAATATTAGTAAGCAATATTTGTTGGATGAAGCAGAAACATATTTATGGACTTGTTTCTTTGTGGTTGGTTTTCTAGAAAATGCTGATATAGAACCTTTGCATATTTGATTAGAGATTAAAGGGCTTTCTTTCTACCACTTCCCTTTGTGCAGAAAGCATCGTTAATAGTCTGATTCCACTGATCTGTTTTGAAAATGAACTCATGAAAAAGGACCATTTAAATATAGTTAAATATATATTTACTTTGATTATACCCCCAATTTATTATTTATTTACTTTGTTTATACCCCACTTTCCTCTCCAGTGGGGGCCCAAAATGTCTTACAGCATACTCTATTTTATAGGTTAGGCTGAGAGCAATGGTTAATAGGTTAGGCTGAGAGCAATGCTCCCTCTAAGCTGTGGAGTCTTCTGAGCAAAAATTCTACTTTGTGAGCTACTGGCATTAAAATCATGAGCGAGCAATTCGGCTACTGCATACACTAATTTGCTCTGGAGCCATCCTTCCTAAGACAAAAATGTGTGAGCCGGAGCCTAAAAAACTGTGAGCTAGCTCACACTAACTCAGCTTAGAGGGAACACTGGCAAAGAGTGTGTGACTGACCCAAGTTCACCCAGCAAGCTTCCATGGCTTGAGTGGGGATTTGAACCTAGTCTGAAGTTCTAACCCCTGCTGTCTCTGGGGTACTTAACACATAACAATGTCTTTTCTTTAAGAAAAGTAGTTGGATAGAGAAAAAAAAAACTGGTGTGGGCATTCGTATGTGCTTAGTCTCTTTCTATTTGGTATGAAATAAGAACTAATCCTCTTTCTATTTGGTATGAAATAAGAACAATCTAGTACAAGCTATATAGGTATAGGAAGAAAAACAGGGAAGTGGTTTTTCAGAAGATTTATCTTTTTATTCACAGTTAAGCCTTACCTCTATGTAGGTTTTGCTGCTTGGAGTATTCACTGGTATTTTTTCAGAAATTCTAGTATCATTCTTCCGTTGCAAAGACACCAGAAAAGACCTGCGTTATTTATCTCATTTCTTATATACAACTTTTTAAAAAATTCCAAAACACATATATACTCATATATTGGCTGACTGCTTGAATAAATCACCATAAAAATAATTTACACTCATCTTCAATCTTCTATTTGATCAAGAATATATACCTTCTTATAAAATACAACTTGATGATCACTGCATTCATCTTCACAAATGAGGATTGTATAAGAGGAACTCAAGGCACTAGCTGTAAAATTCACTTCTATTTCTGAATCCATTTTACATACAGTTATGTTTGGATCCCACAGACTTCCTGTGAAATATAAAGAAATCCCAAGCTAAGGCCTTCAATTTACTTGCCAAAACAACTTTCATTGTGATTTTTGTGTGTTTAAGCCAAGACACAAATGTTTCCATTGCTGTGATACGTACTTATTCAGTATCAAGCAAATACAGAACTACAAGTACTTATGTACACAAATATAATTATGCAATGTGTAGACACACAGACAGTTGCGCTTTCTGATGAAGCATACCTCTGAAGCTCATAAAGCATAGCCCTGTGCCACTGCTTCCCATCCCCAAATTTAGTTCTCCACATATTTGTATCTCACTCTTTTTCAAAGGACCTCAGGACAACATATAGAGGTATCATGCTTTATTCTTACATGTGCTGCTCTCCCGTGTCATCCCAAGACACTCCTGGGCCAGGAGAGAGGGGAAACAGACCATATCAGGGGTCTACACTTTCTAAACCACGCTTTATTTCATCACACAACCCAACATTAAACTAGTAGGATAGGGCTTGCCAAAGGATTTTCCAGCACCACTCTTTTGAAATAATGAAGGCTTATTTCAGAGGCTTTTATTTTTTGAGGGGGAGCATGAATCTAAAGGGAACACCACTGTACCGTCACCTTTGAAAAGGAGGACATCAGTTTAACAGTAGCATCAGATAATAAGAGTATCTTGATTATGTCATTTGCTCTGTACTGGAAACATGGTTGAACAAGGAAAGCTAACTATATCCATAGCCTGCACTTGCGCGCCTCCACAGAGTAAACTAACAAGTCATCATATCACCTGTGGAATTAGGGTTAGAAGAAGGCAGGCAATGATTTGCCCAGGTGCCCTTTCCCACCCATCTTTTTGGTTAGCACTCTTCCCCTCGAGGGCTACCAGAGCATCCCCTCAGAAGTGACATCATGGTGCAGACAACAGTGCCAGGCCTGCTAGCCCTGTTCACCTCCCTGCAGGCATTGTGATTCCCCAGCTTGTTTCCCAGGCCATTATCCAATAGCAATGTGAAGGTCTCCCTTAAGCAGAAATACTTTTTTTAGATTAGTAAAGATACGGAATTAAAGAAACCTGAAGTTGGAATTACCTTTTTCTATGCAAGTTTTGCTGTATTTCATGGTATCATTTGCACAGTCTGTGAATAGAAATATTTTGATATTAAGAAGTTCTACAAGCTTTTCACGTCAAGTTCTTGTAAACAAATCTAGTATTTGCACACAACTTCAAAATCACGATATATAATTGCCAACCACTAAATTATTAGTTTACCTGGAAAAATAAAGAGGGTTATACTGATGTAACACTATTACAGAATCATGCATCTCCTACAGTGTTTCAGAGAACAATCTTAAGCTGGTCTACTCAGAATCCTACTTGGGTCTATTTAATGGGGTTTGCTTCTAGGAAAGTGTTTTTAGGACTGTGCTGTCACTGACTGCCTTACATATTAAGCAGTGAGCTTTGGTAGAAACAGAATTCTCAGTATATTAGTAAACTTCTTAAGATTGCATTATACACATTTTACATCAGCCTCAGTAAGTATCCCAGGTTTTTTATCACCTTTCAATCTTCTGCACTTGAAATAAAAAAGATGGTTTCAGGACTAGGCTCATTTTAGCAAATTAAACTATTAGTTTTAAAAGTGCCAGACATACAGGGCCGGTGCTATCATTAGGCCAACCTAGGCAGCTGCCTGGGGCGGAGACCTCAGAGGGGTGCAGAACTGACAGTCTACATTACTGTGCAGGAGACCCGCTGCCAGGCCCAGCACCAGCAATTTCAAATTTTGTGGTTTTCAGTCTTTCTAAAATGCATTTATATTTGAAAATTGGTGGGTGCAAGGGGGGGGGGGGGCGCCAGAAGGTAGCCTCACCTAGTGTGCAAAAAAACCTGGCACCGGCCCTGCAGACAGAGGAACATTTTACACATTATATGATAGCAACAGTGTACTGTTACAACATACAGCAGCAAATATCAAGCAGCAGTGGAAATGGGTGTTGTAATTGCACAGAGGCCATGGAGTAAATTACCAAAATGGATTAAGCTATGATGAGCTTGTGGGCTTTTCTGCAGACTTGACTTATTCCTAATTTTCTTCGTACTTGATCCACAAGTGCTGGAATCAGTTCGGGCATGGTTCTTCTGTACCTCTGCCTTCCTTCTGCATTTTCACAGTTGTGGAGTCAAGTTTATTTTCCTCTACATATCAGGCTTTTCAAAGGAAGGTTCTGTCACTACTGGTGGCACAGCCACGCACACCTTTTTATTTTTTGTGCATGTTTGTATCAATATCACGGCTGAATTTTAAACATGCTTAGGAAAAAAGTGGGGTGGTCTCCACTAACATACACACAAGACTGCTTAAGGGGAAGGGTAGCATTCCTGGGATGGGCTGCAACTGGCTACTAGGAATAGGGCTGCCAAGTCAGCCCGGGGGGCGGGGGATCCCCCGCTACAGGGGTTCCCGATCTGCTGGCCAGCATTCGGCCGGCAGGGGGATCCCCACCCCTGAAGTCGTCCAGTCAGGACGACTTTCCCCAACGTAATGACGTCACCCGGAAGTGACATCATCACGTTGGGGGCATTGCCGGGGCGATTGCCAGAGCGTTGCACTGGCAATGCCCCCAACGTGATGATGTCACTTCTGGGTGATATCATTGCGGCGTGCGCGCAAGTGCGCGCACCGGGGAAGCTCCCAGCGACAGGAGGACTCCCCCCCGCCGGTGAGTGAAAACGACTTGGCAACCCTAACTAGGAGGGGTCAACAAGAGTCCTCCCCCATGCCTGCCTGTCTTTGGACAGGGAACCATATGGGAAGTGCTATGCCCCGCTCAAACTGTGCCTCTTTTCTTTTGGTGCTGGAGGTGACGACCCCACTACTACCAGAGATTTTTCTTCTTTTTTTAAATCAGAACTAAAATATTGTATCAATATAGCATTGTAAAGAAAGGTTTCTCTGAATTCCCAGCTTTCATGTTTTTAAGTAAGTCTCTATCCCCTTGCCTTGTGAAGATACATCGAAAAAGGCATCACAGGAGAACAGGCTAGAGACTTTTTTTTAAAGGAAAGCTGGGAATTCAGAGAATTTGCTAAATCTAATTTTTTTGTGCATGCTTGTATCAATAAGGGTTGTATTTTTAAAAAATGAAAATGAAATCACTCATCTTTAGGCAGGGGGGACAAAAGGGAATAGTTTGATGATGGCAATAGTCTCATCATTAAAAACTGGGCGGGACAAAAAAACCTGACAGAAACAATTACACACATGGAAAAGTGTAACTACGTTGGCTTCAAGGAAACAATCTGGCTAAAAGAGGTCTCAAAAGAACCAGAACACAAATTGGGGAGGGGGGGACAGACGAAGCAATAACTAAGAGGACAAAAATGCAAGTGGAAATCAGGGGATAAACTGAAGTATGGAGCCAGAATCAATTTTTTAAAAAGCCACGCAGAAAAGCTCTGTGTTTGAAGTATCCTGCCACCTTTAAGGAAGCATTTTAATTTTCCTGCTGCTAAGTTTTTAATACTATGGCATTAAGATTTTTGTATCAGATATCTAGTCAACTTGTTTCATCAGATAATCATCACATTAATTTGTGGTAATTCTAACATTTTAATTTACATACTATACAAAGTAGCCCAATCAAGATTCAAAAGGTTTCGGGGGTGGGGAGGCGGAGAATACCCTTATGGTAGCAGTTAGCATTAGCAACCAATCACTAACCCTTATCTGTGCTAGATTTTATCACTTACTTCCAGTAAGGAAGAAGGTACTCAGAGTCAAATTAGGCGCTATTCCCTTGCCAACAGGTGATCAAGGCTCTCTTCCAGTAGTGCTGATTACATAAGGAGGGAAGAGAGTAGCAAGCACCCAACCTGCTGTTGGGCGCCCAGATCTGCAAACAGCTGAAGCTTGTAAAAAATACATGCTCAGTACAGAAAGTAAATACCAGGTATTTTCATGCAAATATTGTTTTTTTCAGTTACCTGGAGAAGTCAGCTGTATGAATTTTGATGGAGAATCCTGGTTTGGGTTTGCTGATGGTAGGTTGTAACCATGAATGCGGTAGGTGGTTTCTGCTTCTACAGGAAATCCGACATAGTAGAACTGCCACTGAAATTAAACCCGAGCAAACCATCCCGTCAGATTACAAAAATCCCCCCTTCTTCACCTCCCTTTACCCTTTACCGCAAGACAAAAGTTCAGATACTAACAACAAAATTCATAGAAGTTTATGTCTCAGTAAGCTTATGATACTGAAATACTGGAATTAAGTAGTCCAAATCTGTATTAATTGAATATGGATATGCAACGCGCCTTATTTTTTTTAATGTATCCCCTGCCTTCTGTTTCTGTCCAACATTGCTTACAATATTACTGAGAAAGAACAGGCCAATATAGAAGTCACAATAGCATAGAACACAGAACCAAGAATTTACCCTATACCATCACCTTTCTATACAATGCAGAATAAAAGCCTAACAGGACATCGAGTAGAAACAGAAGAAACCATCAGTTTTACAGACGCTCCTAAATGCCAGAAGAGTCTTTGACAAGCATTCTCCTGCTGTTCCAAAAAAGAAGAATTTCTGGTAGAAGTCAAATGAATGAGCCCAGTTGAAGAGACAGATAAGAAGATCCACTTGGAAGAGCTAAGCTGTTGTACGGGAAAAGCATGGATTGTATTGCTGAAATGGTTGTTCAGCTATGACTGATTCTACTAAAATACATAAGAAAAAGAAACCCAGACCAGTGTTCCATCAAACTTCTCTGCTAAGGGCAGGATGAGACACTTGTACACATACAACCTGCTCACACAAGAGGCTCCTCTGTCAGTGGGACATGTCTTGCACCACCAAACTTTGCCATCCTCAGTGGAGCAAGCTGCTTGGAAAAAAACAATACACAGGAAAAGTCTGACAGCAGTGACAGTCACATCATAGTTCATAGTGACAGCAGTCACATCCATAGTTCATGAAATAGTTTAGTACCATCAGTGCCTCATAGGGTTGCCAGCTCCCAGGTGGGGCCTGAAGATCTCCTGCTTTTACAACTGATCCCCAGCTGACAGAGATCAGCTCCCCTGGAGAAAATGGCTGCTCTGAAGGGTGGACTCTATGGCATTGTACCGTGCTGAGGCCCTTCCCCTCCCCAAAACCCGCCCTCTCGTGGATCCACCCCCAAAGTCTCCAGGTATTTTCCAACCCAGAACTGGCAACCCTAGTGCCTCAGCACCATCACTGAGTGGCAATAGATAGACAGACGTCTAAAGTACGGAGGCAGGATTTAAATATATATATATTTTTATATATATATATATATATATATATATATATATATATATATATATATATATATATAATACACTGTTTAAAGTGCTTGAAGATAGTGTTCAGTAGTGTCAGAGGGACAGAGAAAAGTAAGTAAGTCACTAATGCTAGAAAGAAACCAGGCCTGGGGAAAAAATCTCATAGAGAATGTTTCCAATTGATTCTGCTGCTGCGATTGAGGTGCAAGAACTGAGTAGAAGGCGCAGTTCCTCCTCTCTGGGCATGCTCAGTCTGAGCTGTGGGCTTAGGGAGAGGGGGTTTCAGTGCCAAACAAATCGCTCTAGAAGTTTCCAAATCCCAGCTTTGCCCAGGCACAAACCCCATCAGTGTGATACACAAAGAAGAACCAACTAGCTATATTTTCCAGTGGTACTCTTAATACTGCTGCTGATGGTACAAATTGCACATACTCAAAATACTCATTCAGAGGTGTGTTTTTTAAAGTCAAATTCAAATTTACACATTACAATTTCTCTTCAGTAATGCAGACTTGGCATTGTACTTTCAAAAGAAACAACTCTAAGTAATCAACAATACATAACACACCTATCTTTCTTTTACATTCCTCAGACAATTTCCTTTTCTTTCCTTGGGAAAGCAATTTGCGATGGAATGGAAGGGGAAACTGATTCCAGAAGGCTGTGCTGGGGGACTCTTGCCTGGCCCCATGGCATTTATGCTATAGGATCCTACAGGGGTCCATCTTATCCCCCATGCAATTTAACATCTACATGAAATCACTGGGAGAGGTCATCCAGGACTTTGAAGTGAGGTGCCACCAATATGTGGAGGACACCCAGCTGTATTTGCCTTAATGGCTAGGGTTGCCAAGTCCTACCTTTATTGTGGGGGGGGGGGGGGGGGAGTCCGTTGCTGCCTGGGAGTCTTCTTGAGTGTGTGCGCTTTGCGCGCACCACGATAATGTCACCCGGAAGTGACGTCATCGCGTCGGGCACGTTGGGGCGGGACCTCTCTAATTTGAGGGGAAACCATAGAGTTTTCCATCAAATTATAGAGCATCCCCCCCCCCGAAACATGCCTGACGAGATGACATCACCTTCAGGTGACGTTATCGCGCCGGGCACGTCTTCACAGCCCGGCAATTTGGGGCGGGGTTCCCCCCAACAGCCTAATCCGGGCCGGCAAGGAGCAGGCCACTGGAGCGGGGATTTCCCCGCCCCCCGGGGGGACTTGGGAACTCTATTAACGGCTGAGGCAGAAGGGTCTGTGAAAGTCCTGAATATGTACCTGGAGAAGGTAATGAAATGGATGAAGGACAATAAACTGACAAGACCTAGGTGTTGTTGATCAATGGAGAGGCTGCTTGAGGAATGTTAACTCAGCCTCTCCTGAAAATGATTGCACTTCCCCTGAAAGAGCAGGTTTATAGCTTGGGGGTTTTACTAGATCCTGGCCTACATTTGGAGGCTCAGGTCTCCCCCATGGCACGTAGTGCCTCTTATCAGCTGGGGGCTGGCTGCTTTTCCAAACAGTTCACAAACTTCAACTAGTCCTAAGTGCAGTGGTCAGGCTACTGTCAGAGGTTGGTTACAGGAGTTCTGTCATGTTTGTTATGAAATATCTGCACTAGCTACCCATCTATTTCTGGCCACAATTCAAAGCGCTGGTTCTTATCTTTAAGGAGGTAAAGAGCATGGGGTCAGGGTAGCTGAAGGACCATTTCCTCCCATACTGTCCAGCCCTCCAGTTTAAGTCTGCCTCTAAAGCCCTGTTCTCTGTGCCCCCACCTTCAGAGGTGAGGCAGGTCGCAACAAGAGACAGAGCATTTTCTGCGGTGGCACCTTGCCTTTGGAATGCCCTCCCCCTTGAAGCTCACCTGCCACCTATTTTACTTGCTTTTAGGTGCCAGGCTTTTAATTAGGAGTTAATCTTATCAGCTTTTTAATGGCCTGCTCTGTTTTATGCGTTTAAGCTGCTTGTGTATTTTTAAATGACTTGTGTCTTATACTATGCTTTTACTTGTAAACTGCCTTGAGCAGAATTATGAAGAGGTGGCACAGAAATATTCTATATAAACAAACCATTAATAGTTTTATTGTTGTGCCATAACTATGGCTCAATCATTTTTTTAGTGATGTTGAAAAATTAAACAATTAATAACTCAGCTCAAGTTGTATCTAATAAACTGCTGGTTCCAGGTACGCATCCCTATTTGCATTAAAACGTAGCCATCGCCAAACATAGGAGAATTCCCATGACTGCATAAAATGAGAAACCTTTAACAGCCTGATAAGTACTGAGCATGCTCGGTCATAACCCCTTTAGGAGCCATGGATTGTTTAACATAGCTGCAGGCTGTGTTGAATTTTGTTCTACTAAATAAGGACTAAGTTCAATTGCACCTTAAAGACCAGCAAAATTTTCCAGGATATATGCTTTCATGCGTTAAAGCTCATTTTGTCAGATCTGATAAGAATGTTTAACATACTTGATATCATTTGAAAGGGAGGGAAAGAAAAGAAGTGGGTGAGGATTACATTGCTTTTGCCTCTCATAGTTTATCTCCTCCAGAAGGAGGCAGTAAGTACCAGAGGAATACTTTATGGCCAAGTCCAGATGTTTTAAAGGCTCTGAACACTTTTAAGCTGAAACAGCTCTGGCAGGAGGACTGAAAACCAGGTAACCAACACCCCCAAGAACTATTTCAGCTGTAAAGACAGCATGGTCCTTACTGGCTTTTAGCATCCTGGATTTGGGATAACAATTAGGGTTATACAGGGCTTTTTTTGTAGAAAAAGCCCAGCAGGAACTCATTACCATAATAGGCCACACCCAACAGCAGAAACTCATTAGCATATTAGGCCACACCCCTGACAGCACAGCTCCCTCCCAGGATCAGCTTCTCCAGATGCTCCGTGGCTTGCAGGGCATCTGGGGAACCTGAGGGGGGGAAGCAGTTTAAACTGCCTTCCCTCCCTGGATCGGCTTGGCTTCCCCAGGCACCCCGCAGCTTGTGAGGTACCTGGAGAACCCCGGGCGGGGGGGAGGCTGTAGGTGTGGCCAACTCAGAAGCCAGCCAGAACTCCGTTCCTGTGCGTTCCTGCCCAAAAATAGCCCTGGGATTATAGGCTGTATGCTGTCTCCAATACCCTTCCTATCAAACCTCTATTTAAGAATCAGGAGGAAGAGGTAAAAATACCCCCTTGCCTTCTTCCTGGCCACAAACCCCCAAAGTTTGACCAGTGCTAGAATCAGTGTTATAAGGCAACTGCACTACAGCAATACTGCACTAGTTGAACAAAAAGCTGCTTACCTAGGTCTTGCACTGTTCTGCTTTTTTTGGAGGGGGGTCCTGTTTATCCCAGGGTTTCCCAATGTGGCACTTGCTACTACCTCCCTTGGTACACACAGATTCTTTTCAGAGAGTGGGCAGGGCCATTGTAAAGCAGGCCTTGTTACTGGTTGCTCTCTTTCTAACGAAGGAGTTTTCATTATAGCAGCGGCAGACACTGGTGGTCTGATGAGCACCTGGCTTTCCTCAGTCAGTGTACGGTTCCATTCCCTCTTCTGACCTGACTGACTGTTGCCAGAAAGTTATTTTGCAAAGCAGAAAGGAAGCTTTGTTCTACAGTCCAGTCAGCTGGGCTGGTACATGAGGGGATATAAGTGTTCGGGAGTAGAAGCCTGCCCACTCCTTCCCCAGACCTGCTGCTCTCCCAGCTGCTGTGCCATGTTTCCATCCTAAGTAATGATAATACTAATCTTGGCCGACTCTGAAGTAGGCAGCTTCATGTGTTCAGCATAGTCATCATGCAATTCTTCTGAAAAGTGGGGGAGGGTGTTTGGCCCTGCCCAGGGCTCATTTCGTAGCAGGAGCTCCTTTGCATATTAGGCCACACATCCCTAATGTAGCCAATCCTCCAAGAGCTTACAGATCTCTTTTTACAGGGGCTACTGTAAGCTCTTGGAGGATTGGCTACATCGGGGGGGGGCTAATATGCAGAGGCGCTCCTGCTACGAAATGAGCCCTGGCCCCACCTCCTGAAGCAGCCATTTTGGAGTGGTGCTCACCACCACCTCTCAATATTCCAAAGGAGTCTGCAGGCTAAAAAAGGTGTGTGTGGGGAGCTGATTTATCCTCTCCCCCTACCAGGTTCCTCATGGATCCCCCAACCTTGTTCTGCCATGTTCCCTTTTAGCCCTGCCATTTTATAAAAATGATTAGTTTTTTAATCCTTCCCTGTTTCACAACCATTCCAAATGGAAGCCTTGTACTCAGCTCTCTACTGCGTCAAAGCATAAATGCCTTACAGCCAGTGCTGGTCTAGGAGCCAGGAGATCCAGGCTTGAATTCCCACCCTGCCATAAAAACTTGCTGGGTGACTTCGGGCCAGCTGGACATGCTCAGCCTAGCCTACCTCAGAGAGGTGTTGGGAAGATACAGTGGAGGAGAGGAGAATGATGTAAGGCACTTTGGATGCCCACTGGAGAGAAAGATGGGGTATAAATGAAGTAAATAAATTTAATGAATGCCCTGCTACTCACAACACAGTATAACATTTTTTTTAAAAAAAATGGTTCTTACTTTTTGATCCCCATCCCTGGTTTGGCTTTCAAAGGGTTTTGTATAATCACATCTAATACAGGTTGGGTGACCTTTTGTTGATATGCATAGCTTCGTGGCACTCAGTGCTCTAATGCTGGCTGGAAAAAAAACAAAAGAAACCAAACATCTTTACTTGAGTGATATATAATGTATCATACAAGTGTCCTATGATCCACTTTGCCAGCAGACTTTGCTGCAGAAACAAGCAATCAGCTTGCACTTCTACAACATTAAAAAACAGCTGTTTCACACATTATGTAGTAATAAATGCCCATCTGCCACGACATTACATGCGGTAAGAAATCACAAATTAATCTCTATTCCAGGCACACACCTTTGGAAGATATGCCTGGTAGTACATAGGCAACATTTTTACTTGTAAGCCCAAATATTTTCTGTGTGCATTTTGACAAGTCAATCAGCTAGGGGAAGGAAAGAAGAAGAAAAGGGAGAATACAATAAGATACTACAGCACACTTTTAAGGTTTAACTTGAAAACAGGGTTTCTGAATAAGAAAAAAAGGAATAGTCTACTAGAAAATCAAGGCCATATTCACATATAATGCATTTCTGTAAAGTAAATTCCGTAAAACAACCAAGCCTATAACGATAATTACTACTGCTGTCTAAACTTACAATTACTCTTAATTACAAACATTCATTTTGACATAGCACTAATTATAGAATCCACTAATTTTCCCATCCTTTGATCCCCCCTCCCCCCAGCACAGTGAGTCCAACCAGCTTCATCACATTCCATACCTTTTTTTAGCTAATCTGTCTTGTCGGGAACATGTTTTGTTTCCCAGTGACTGGATAGCACCAACTTTGCAGTTATTAACAAAATTTTACCCACTTCTAGAGCCAAAGAGTTTACCATTTTAACGTAATTCAGTAGAAGAGTCTCAGGTACTTGAGACAGTACTATTCCTAAGTCTTCTAATACTATATTAAATCTGTGCATGCTCGCCGGCCCACCAGATGTGGGAGGAAATCAGCTCTATTCTTAGAACAGGACCAATAACTGCCTGAAAAATTTCCATAAAATTTTTATACTCTCCAAGGAGACAATGCCGCTGCTTGTACAAAGCATTTCCATACCTACCACAAAAAACAAAGCAATGTAGTATTCTTTTTGTTTATTGTTATTTTGGTTGGCTGTAATAAAAGGCGTTTCAAGCCATGATCTTTCCCTTTTTTTTGCCATTGTCAAGCTGACTTCTGGCAACCCCTAGTGGGCCTTGAAGGCAAGGGACATTCAGAGGTGGCTTGCCATCATCTGCCTCTGCGTCGCAACCCTGGTATTCCTTGGAGGTCTCCCATCCAAGTATTTGCCAGAGGTGGCCCTGCTTAGCTTCCAAGATCTGATAAGATCAGGCTTGCCTGGGCTATCCAGGTCAGGGCAAGCCATGATCTTAAGGCCACTTCTCTGCATCCTGAGTAGAATAATGCCACTGTAATCAGAGTAACTGAAGTGGTGCAGGTGTCACAGGAGTTTTATGATAAATTCATCTGTGTTGCCGGTTATGGCTTGATCAACACATGCATGAAAACGGGATACAGGTGGAATAGTAAAGAAGGGTCTTTGCACTATCCCTAGCAACTGCTCACATTTTCTAGCCCCCTCCTTCCCACTGCTGCCTGCCATAGTCCTGAAATCTTGCTTTTGGGGCTAATGGGCTCCTGGGACAGCATGGGAGAATACTTGGGGGTCTTCAGTGGGAAGTCAGCAAGAGTTACTCTCCACCTCCCCCACTGACAAAGTGCCCCCCACATGCTGAAAAACATGGTTAGGATCCTCCGCAGAGCTTTAAGCTTGTGAATCTTGTCCCCACATCCCAAAATTAAACTTGAGTGTTAAATAGTTAAGTAGTCCTTGTACTACTAATAAAAGTCAGAGGGGGAAAAATGCCCTCAGTGCACTACCTAGGCAGTGGGTAAACCTTCGTAACATTTCAAGCCCAAGTGCAAAGAGCTGTCTTATCTTTATGTTCCCTTAAGAGACATACCATCTGCTCTGATGGTCCAAGTAATGTTTAATTGGTTTGTTCCTTCTTTTGCAACAATTCTGGCACTGATACTGTCAAGGTCTGACGGTGTTAAGTCGTGAAACCTCTCCAGCTCGGCAGAAGGCCCTTGCAAGGATAAAAAGACAGGAGTTAGTTATTTAAAGTGAAACAGCCAGCAGAATCTACAGTGCTTTTCAAACATTATCTTTAAAGCAAAAGAACAGTTAGGTGGGCAATATAAGAGAGGTAAGTGGGGCACCCCATCACCTGCAATATCACTTGGCTGCATTAAGATCCATGTAACTGCTGGGGGGGGGGGGGGGCAGAATTCCACCTCTTAGCTGTTCTCTAGGCTGAACAGTGCTATTCCGACATTTATTTAAGAATTTTTTTTATGCTGCCTGCCCAGAGTCCTGCTTGAGGCAGCTTATGATTAAAATGATACACTACCAATATAAAATAAAGTCATTAAAATCAGTTGAGGGGCTAAAAACAGCATAAACCTATCCATAAAACAGAAAGACAACCCCCCCTAATTAAAAGCCTGATGCACAAAAGACAGTAAGGCAAGCCTGAACGGAGAAAGCATTCCAGAGGAGGCTCCTGATCTCTAGTCAAGAGCCTGCCTCACCTCTGAAGGCAGGGGCACAGAGAGTAGGGCTTGGGAGGCACATCTGAAATGATCGGCTGCCGCTGGACAATATAAGAGGAGATGCTGCATCCCACAGGTTTGTGTATTAAACCATTCTCTAATTAATTTGAGTTTAAGAACCATATCATTCAAAGGGTCTGGATCTTTCAACCACTATCTGGGGCAAGCTGTCCATCGTTCGAGATACAGGGGCACCACATTGAGCCTGACAAGCCACGCTGAGCAGCCCAGGAACACAGCAAGAAGCTGGGGGAGGGGAGCCACTGTTCTGACCACTGGAGATCCTCTTGTCACATCACATAACATTGGCTGTGGGAAGAAAACATTTCAGGATCAGCTGAGAGTCTAGGCAGGACAGCACGATTTGCCAGACCCTATATCGTTCACCGTGGACGGCTATCTCCAGACTGTGGTTGAGAGACTTGGCTCTTAAACTCCCATTAAATTTGATTCGTATCCCAGTTTTTGAGTAGTCACAAAAGCACAAGCGCTATAAAATACATTAATTCCATTATGTAAAGCAGTCGTACTGACTCCGTGGCTGACAGAGAGCCACATGCGCAATCACCATCCATCAAAAGAGCCACGTGACTACTGGGTCCCCTGGGGTACCACCCTGCTCTCTCCTCAACATGAGGCACAACAGTTCAGTCCAGAGACTGAGACTGCCAACACACGCAGAGAAGAAAGCTGGCTGTCAAGAAAGGGGACTCAAACCACCAACACTCCACTGTGGCCATCTTAGGCTGATTTTACACCTCCCCTCTAAAGTAGTTTGACTGCTGTCTTTTCCTGTGCTGATTTCACAGTGGTGTGAAATTTCACTCCAGGGGGTTTAAGTGCACTAAGAAACCACAATTGTTTAAAGCAGAATAAAGCGGTATAATACTAGCTTGACCACAGGAGGGCAATTAGTAGATATGGACATTTCAGTGGCAGCACGGTTTCACACCGCACAGAGGTATGCGCAGGTTTTTTTGGAACTAGAATGATTCCAGCGGGAAAGTCAGCCTTACTCTTTTCCTGGGAGGAAGTCAGGGTGCTGGTTTTACTTTCTTCTCTGTGGCCAACTTGCTGTCCCTTCCTACGATCTACCCAGATTTTTCCATCATCTGACACAGACCTCTAAATAGCAAAGTTCCAGACAAATAGAATCCGAAGTTGTACAGAGCGGTTTGCTGTTGAAACTCTGAGTATTTTTATTCCAAATATTCACTTGGAGGGCAGCAATGAAAACACCTTTTCCTTTGTCCTTTGTTGTGCTACTTCTTTCCTTCTCTGGCATACTACTGGATAACTGCGTGGGACTATCAACTGATTTAAAAATGTTTACATAATTTAGTCAAAGGCAGGGAACTAAATTATTTAGATTGTATAACGATTCTTTGAGATGCTGAAGGAAATGTAAGGTAACGTAATTTTAAAAACTTATCACCCATTGTTAAAGAAATGGCCCTCTGCAATAGATTTCTGTTCTATTCTCTACATAAAAAATACTTCAGAGAAAAATAGCATCAAATACAAGTCTTGAAGTTTCAGTTATAATTTGTGCTTATGAATCAACCGAAGTTTTAGCTGATTAAATTTTGCATCCATCAAGACAAGAGACAGTCATTAATGGGATTTAAGCATCTAGCATACACGAGGATTTTACTGACCTTTTAATGCTTAAAAAACACATTTTGTTTATACTTACTGTTTTCTGCATCACACTGCATGGACTACAGTGAATCATTAATGGGATGTAAGTGTCTAGTATATACCAGGATTTTACTGATCTTTTAATGCTTAAAAAAACAAAACACTTTGTTTATACCTACCATTTTCTGTAACACAATGCATGGGCTACAATTAAAAAGAAAACCAGGATTAAAAAAAACAGAGTAAACACCAAAAACAGAAATATTCAGCTCTACAGCAATAAGAATTTCACTTGAACACATGGCTTCAAAAGTGTTCAGTCAGTGGCAATTCTGTACATACAGATGTCCAGGTAGTTACTGCAACCACAAAGTATTTCATCACTAGAACTCAAATGATAAACTGTGATTATAATCAGTGACCTATATTTATAAGTTGCTTCTATGGTATCTTGTTTTTCTAGACAGATTTAGGATGTTATAATTCGTACAAATGCTTGCTGTTCTTAGTTACACAGCCTATTCCATATAAGGTGTTACTACGGAGTGCCTACACCCATCTGCATCCATTTATGCAATGGGGCTTATTCCCAGGAAAGTGTTCTGAAAATTGCAGGCTAAATGTTTATGTTAGATCTAAATACTGTCCTATTGATGTTACCCACCTTGGAATATCTAGCTACACACTCTTTGTTTAAAATACTGGACAGGAGAAAAGGTGGGTATTAACCTGAGAGAAATGTTGTGTTCTTATTATTTTACAGCCACAGCTTGCAGAGACTTTGGGATGCAAAAGACCCTTTCTGATTGGCTACAAATAAAAACTCTCATTGGTCCTTAAGCCACTCTAGGTAACCAATTGCTGAAACTCGCTTAGGTACAATAGGATTGTTTGTACATAGTTACATTGTTTGAAGTTATGAGTTGGAAACAGTATAAATTAAGGTGCCGCTCTCATAGAGCTGTCTTTTTAGCTGAAGCAATGTGTTTGAATAAAAGCCTGTTTGTTTGATTCATCGCCTCCTGCTCAATACTTAAAAAGAAAGTTCTGTACAATAATAGTAATTCCAAAACCTTGAGGACAGTCTTACATTCATAGTAGTCTTCCTTTTGAATAGATTTGGTATACTTAAAAAGTGTGTTTGGAAGTTGCAGCTAGTGGAGAGTGCTGCTGCTAGACTGCTGATCAGGGCCAGCTATTGAGAGTGTATGTTCCCCAATACTACAGCAATTACACTGGCTACCAATCCACTCCCTAGCCCACTTCAAAGTGTTGGTTTTGTCCTTTAAAGCCCTGCATGGCTTGGTACCGGGGTAGCTGAAGGAACGTCTTCTCCCATATGTTCCTGTCCAGGAATCAAGATCACGGGGAGATGCCCTCCTGAATTTCCCACCAATTAAAGATGCTTGGTTGGTGGGTACTCAAGAGAAGGCCTTTTCTGCAGCAGCCCCACAATTATGGACCAACCTCCCCAAGGAGGTGCCCCTGGCTCCCTCATCGTCAGCTTTCAGGAAGCAGTTGAAAACAGTTTTATTTAGAACTGCATTTCAATTGATTTAGCTTTTACTATTGGCAGTCCTAATTGGTTTTATTAAACTTTGACTTTTATGGGTTTTATAATAGTTGTTTTAAATTATGTTTTATACATATTGTAAGCCACCTTGAGTCCCATAAGGAAGAAAGGGGGAGCTACTAAATGTTTTCAATAAATAAATATATAAGAGCTTAACAGTGCAATCCTAAACAAAGTTACATCCTTCTAAGACCATCAAAATCAAAGCTTTTATACGAGTTCACTGTGCTTAGGACTGTGTATTGTGACTGCACAAAATGAATTGCTTAAATATCAGTCATTTGTGCCTTGTTCCAATGAAAACTAGTCCCAGCATGAAATCTCCAAGCCACAGAGAAATTAAAACCTATCATTTTATTTTTATCTTTCAGTCAGATAATGACTATTTTATTATGAATTTTAGATACGAGCTTTGTATCAAGGCCTGAAGACATCATTCATGTTTTGTGAGGAACAGAAGGGTACAGTTTGAAAATGCAGTAGAAGCAGGGGACCTTTCCATATTTACTTCTTCCTTAAAACTGATGGGCAAAATGTACGGGGAATCTCTTGAAGTCTGCACTGTGGAATCCCACTTATCTGACATGGGTGGAGTTAGAGATGTAAAACTTCCAGGCATTTTGAAGCTATGGGGAGGGGAACAATTGTGGGGGGAGTGAAATATATGCAGTTTTTACTGTACAACCATTAACTTATTTTACTGCTTTATATTTATATTTATTTTATTTATTAATTGGATTTATATCCTGCCTAGCCAGCAGTTAGCCAGCTCAAGGCAGCGCACAAAAATTTAAAACCACAGCAACATAGATTAACATAAAAATAAAGCTTTAACATAAAATACATCCTTTATAGCTAAGCATATAAATTGTACTATTTGCATATTTATGAAATTTCAAACCAAAAGTTCATTAATATAATATTCATTAATAATAGAAAAACAGAGAGGGAATACCTGCTGTGAACTCCTGCTACATCTACCTTACTGCATGTGACAGAAAACACACATTTTGTAGTAAACAGGAGGAGGTATACTATATAGACAAAAAGAGGTCACAATAAAATTTATGTGTGCATCGAGTTAAACCTTGGAACAACTAACTCTTTAATGCACTAGATTGTCTAAAATAAACGTCTTCATACTTCACATGCTGAGTGAACAAAACATTTTGAAAGCATTTTACTCATTCAAAAAAAACAAACCCATTTTGTACTCCAAATGTTTTTCTCTTTTTTTTAATCAAGGGCCTTCACATCTCTGAGAAGGCGGGAAAATTACCTTGATATCCTAAACAGGATCTCAGTTCTGAAGATTATCTCATATACAAAAGCCTTATATGTACATATCAACTGGGAAAAGGGTGTGCATGTTCACACACTACCTACTGTGAGGTAGTCTAGGCCAAGACTGTGTGACTAGCGCAAGGTCACCAAACTTCCATGACAGAGAGGGTATTTGAGCCTGGTCTCCCAGATCCTCATCCAACAGTCTTACTGCTACATTGGGTTTGTAAACTCAGGAAATGAAATGCCTATCAGAAGCTCTCACATGACTGAGTGCACAGGTACTAAACAGTACATATTGATCCTTGACGCAAGCAGATACACACAGCAGGGAAAATAGCAACCACTTCACCAGCAACCCTGGAAAATCTATGCCATCCCCACTAATTGGTTCTCAATTCAGAATGCCCAGCTATAGTTAGGAACTCGTTCTACTGTTTACCTACTGATACGATTCTGTTCCCCTGTGCTGCAAAACTCTTCATATGTTTGCTCTACCATGGGCATACTGTCCCACTTTTACAGCTGATCTCCAGCTGACAGAGACCAGCTCCCCTGGAGAAAATTGGCTGCTTTGAAGGATGAACTCTATGGCATTGTACCCTGCTGAGGCCTCTCCCCTCCCCAAACCCCACACTCTCCCAGATCCACCCCCAAAGTCTCCAGGTATTTTCCAATCCAGACCTGGCAACTGTACTTGAAGAACAGCTTGGAGGTTCCAAGGCATGCCAGTTTTAATAGTCATGCTATCAGAACTGGATCTTATGAAATGTAAACACTTTTTATTTACTTGCTTCATTATATCCTGCCTTTCCCTCCAGTGGAGATCCAAAGAAGCTCACACTGTTCTCCTTTCCTCCATTTTATCCTCACAACAACTCTGTGAGGTAGTCTAGGCCAAGACTGTGTGACTAGCGCAAGGTCACCAAACTTCCATGACAGAGAGGGGATTTGAGCCTGGTCTCCCAGATCCTCATCCAACAGTCTTACTGCTACATTGGGTTGCCAGGTCCCCCCTGGCCACTGGTGGGCAGTAGGGTTGCCAGATCTAGGTTGGAAAACTTCTGGAGATTTGGGGAACAGGGACCTCAATGGGCTACAATAGCATAGAGCCCACCCTCCAAAGCATTCGTTTTCTCCAAGAAAACTGATCTCTATGGTCTGGAGATGAGCTGTAATTCCACGGGATCGCCAGATCCCACGTGGAGGCTGGCATCTCTACCATCACGCTGGCTTTGTCAAGTGCTTTGCCACATACTAGTATCTGGGACTCAGTACAACACTGTGGTATCTATTTTTTACAATAAGGGATAAAGGTCACCTTTTCTTCTTTCGGTCTTCAAAGTGCTACTGGTCTCAAATTCTGATCTGTTCTTTTCTTCTCTGGTGTCAGACCACAATCTTGTGCGCTTCCTTGTGCACTTCCTTGTGCACTTCCTCTTGTGCACCTATCTCACCGGCACTTAGTTCTGAGTAAACACACATAGATTCCATCTACCAGCCTAACTGCAGCATCTTTCAGGATTCACCCTGCATTATGTCACACAGCCTTTCGCAACCTTTCTACGACATTCGGCTTTTAGGGCAACAACGTTTTACGCATGTAAAGGAACTGAAGGCTGAATGAGGATGCTGCAGCTAAGACAGCACTGGTTTTTGTTTCCTTAAAGATATATACCTAGAAAATCATACCTGCATCAGCACCTCCACGCTCTCTGTACCTTGACCAGTAACGTAAAGGTAAAGGTTTCACTTGCTCGAAAGCCAGTCGAATTTGACTCTGGGGGGCGGTGCTCATCTCCATTTCCAAGCTGAAGAGCCAGCGCTGTCCGAAGACTTTTCCATGGTCATGTGGCTGGCATGACTAGACGCCGAGGCGCACGGGAACGTTCCTTGACCAGTACTCACTGCAATTCCACCCTCCTGAGAACTGCATCGAGTGAGCTAGAATTTTAAAAGCTGCCACTTGCACTGCACAGCAGTCAGGAGACCAACGTGGGACATGCTCTTTTGCCAAGGAACTCATACCATACGCTCATCATAGCAACACTGAAAAACACCCCCCCCACACACACACACTGCCCGCTCTTTTAAAAAATATTATCCTGGAGAGACAGAATGAAGTTAAAGTTGCACTTGATGGAAGTCCTGTTCCACATCTTACTAGAGACTGCTTGAAAAGATACGGAACCCCATATCTTGGCGATCCAGCATGGTTGTAGTGGTTAACAATGTCAGGATATTTTTTTTTGGTAAGTCCTGGGTTTGAATCCCCATTTATACCATGGAAGCTCTCTGGGGGACCTTAGCCCAGTCACTCTCTCAGCCTAGCCTACCTCACAGGGTTCGTGTGAGTACAAAATGGAGGCGCAGAGAATGATGTAAACTACTTTAGGTCCCCGTTTGGGGAAAAGGTACGGTATAAATGAATTAAATAAATAGCGTTTAAAAAAGAAAGAGCATACATGTTAGAGGAATAACTTGGCAGCTGCAACCTTTCTTTGCTTTCCACTAGTTGAACTAGCTGCTCTCCACGTCTGTAGGGAACGGAATTAAACGTCTTGGCGGAGGGAGAAAAACACACAACAACAACGCAAAGTGCCTCCAAGGTTCCCTCGCCGCCCGCCGAGGTGCGCCTTACCTGCTGGGCTTCTCCCTCCGAGCAGCACCGGCTCAGCGCCGTGCTTAGCAGAACCCAAATCACCGTCCTCATTGCTCGCTGCGGGGAGCGCCCTCGCCGCGACCTCTGCTGGCGGCTCCCGGCCGAACCTGGCGGAATCTCGACCGCTGAGCTTCTCTATGTACGTGCCTGGCTGGCTGCGGCGAGCCTCTTTCCCGGCCCATTTATGCCTCCTTCGCCCCGCTCCTCCCGCGGATCCCCGACCGCAGGGCAGCCTGTCAGGTGACGAGTCATCGCTTTCTGGCCTCCCAGCAAACAGGAAAGCCTCGAGGTGGCTGGGCCGGGGCCCAAATAAATAAAAGGATTGCAATCCGGCAACCTTGGAGAACAAATAAAACGTAATTATTTGTTATGTGGCTAGAAGTTGCTGCCCGGATCTCCCTCATTGCCCCGCTGAGGCGCCAGCAGCAGATGATGGGATGGGATGGGATGGGATGGGATGGGATGGGGGGGGGGGGGGGGCAAAAGTGAGATTAATCAAATATTTGTTTGTTTGTTGCATTTATAGGCCGCTCTCCCCACACGCAGACTCAGAGCGGCTCACATGATGAGGCCACCCATGGCTCTAGGCCTGAAGAAAAATGTCTTGTCCCTATAATAGAGGCCTTAGTTTGTGGAGATGGACAACTGAAAGTTTTAATGGTGTGAGGGTAAAGAACATCACTTATAAAAATAGCATCCCTTTCAAAGAGTCGCCAACCTCCAGGTGGTGGAAATCCAATCAAAACATCTGTGACAAAAATGACAAAGAGTCAATATATATATACACACACACACACACACACACACACACAAGATAATAGTGATTCTCTAGAAACCTCTTCTTTTGTCGCTCATGCAATGGATTTTGCTGAATAACAATTACCCATTTCACATAGATTGCTTTATCTGAGTGTGTAGCGATTACAATTCCTATCAATTTTCACTTGTCAACTCTTGAAATAAACATCCCCTGTTGAAATAAACATCTCTCATATCAGAACCCAAGATCTTCATTTTTGTCACTGATGTTTCGACTGGATTTCTATCTCCTCCCGTGATCTCTCACTTTTGGCTTCAACCTCCAGATGGTGGCTGGCAATCTCCTGAGATTATAACCGACCTCCAGGCAACAGAGATTAGTTCCCATGGAGAAAACGGTTGCTTCGGAGGGTGGACTCTATGGCATTATATTCTGCTAAAACCCCTCCCTTCCCCAGACTCCATCCCCCAGATATTCGGAATTTCCCAACCCAGAGCTGGCAACCCTTCTAGACAGAACCTTTCTTTTTCCTCTGGGCAGTTCACAACCATACCAGTGGCCTGCCTCATGTCTTGTGTTTGAAATGTTTCTTGTAAGGCCCTCACAATCAGATCTATCCCCTGCACTTCAGAGATGCTCTACCACACACCACAGGGCCAGAACATGTTCTGTTTTTTAAAAAAAAATGCTGATTTACAACCCTGCTTATCTGAAATTTTGCATGCATGCAAAATACACAAGACTGGCCTCTATTCTGAATGGTGCTTGCTTGCTCAGTTAAATTATTTCTCTGAGCCAAACAATGACATAACAACTAATGATCCTGCCTTCATGAATTTTGCTGGGAACAACAGCAATGTGATATATGCTTGCACCATTCCAAAATAATGACAGGCGAGATGTCTGACTTGTGCAGACTGCGAGAGAGAGAGAGAGAGAGAGAGAGAGAGAGAGAGAGAGAGAGAGGCATCAGCCGTAATTGAACCTTGATGTTGAAGGTGCCCAGCAAAAGGAACCCAAATGTTCTCCATTGTCGTTTTGTGTTTGAAATAAATACCTGTTTTAAATCTTATACTTTTATCTGAAAAGAAATTCACAGATCAGAATTTGCTGAGCGTGTATTTTTGACCACAGAAATCTCTAATGCATTACTGACCTATTTTGTTCAGTGATGATATATCAGAGTGCTTGTCTCTGTGCTTAGACAAAGAAACATTAAGTAAGAATACAGCAACTCTTCAGCATACCTCCTTTTAATTACTTAATTTTATGGATTTACAAAACTTGTTTCCTGATTTTCTGCCCTTACAAGGGCCACCAAGGCAGCTAACAATTTAAAACATACATGATAAAAACCAGTGCATATCAGCAGGGAAGCGAAATGAAGCCTGCCAATAGAGAGGGTACACATTTCTTCGCCTATGCCGTACTCCTCAAGTAAACAGAAAAACATTAGTTTGTAATTTTTTTAAAAATGCCCTGATCAGGGTTGCTTGCCCTATGAGGTACCAAATGCTGAAGGCAAGTAATGCCAGAGATGGTAAAAAGCTAATCTGGTAACAGTCGTGACCTGGGCCTCCATTGAAAGTGAGGTATCCATGGTCACACCCAGACTCCTCACCTTTGTCGCTGGCGCTAACAGCACCCCATCAAGGGTGGGGAGCCAGATCCTCAGTTCCATCCCCCCACAGTCAGGCATAGGACCTCTGTCTTAGACAGTAAAAAAAGGACAACCTACAAACAAGTTCAGGGTTTGCACATAGTTAGCAGCTGCCAAAAAAATAATCTGGGGATAATGGAACATATTCAGAATGCTGAGCACAACTGAAAATCATTTAATGGGGAAATGGGGAAACTGGCTGCTCAAGCCCCCAAGGAACTTATCATAGGGAAGGAGGTTTGGTGTTGCGGAGAATTTCCCCATTGTTTATTCTCCCTCCCTGCCCCATTTGTCTTTGGCCCTCAACTTTTATCTGCCAGGGGTAGGGATTAGTGTTGCCAGCTCCAGGTTGGGAAATACCTGGAGATACGGGGAGGGTGGAGCCTGAGGAGGGTGGGGTTTGGGGAGGGGAGGGACTTCAATGGGGCATAATGCCATAGAGTCCACCTTCCAAAGTGGTCATTTTCTTCAAGTAAGCTGATCTCTGTTGCCTGGAGATCAGTTGTAATCCCAGGAGTTCTCCAACTTCCACCTGGAGGATGGCAACCCTAGTAAAGATATATAAACCCAGGGGTCATTTCAAGAAGGAGCTCGAGGGAGCTCAGCTCCGGGAGTTGGTGCCAGCCCCCCCCCCCCACCCGGCAGGGGAAATGCCTGCTTGTGTCATGGCTGCAGCAAAACAACCCCATCCCCTGGAAGGGTCCTTGTTCCTCCGACCAGCCTTCTGAAGGTTTCAGCCACCACTGAAGCTATCCTCCCAGAATAGTGGTATTTCTGAGGCTTGGATTAGTAACTGTCCCCTCTCTGCTAGCTCTTTCTTTCTTTCTTTCTTTCTTTCTCTCTCTCTCTCTCTCTCTCTCTCTCCCTCCCTCCCTTCCTTCCTTCCTCTCTCTTTCTTTCTTGCCTTCTGACATACTTCTGGTGATGTCAGGTGGTTTAGCATATGCAAATAAGTTATGCTAATGAGCTCCTGCTCCTCTTTTTCTACGAAATGATCCCTGTAACCTGTTCAAAATGAGTGCAGAGCATAGTTATACAAGTGTGTAATTTGTACATACACATGAACTCTGATTTTTGAGAAAAGAATAATGAGTGCTTGAAAGGTTTATTTAACTGCAATAACTGATAACCAGACCATGACCATAAGCACTTCTGTATTGTTAATATAACATGACATGTGGCCCTGTGAAATTATATTCTTCACTTCAGGCTTTCTATACTATAAACCAGCTTTATTATATGAGAAGAATGGCCAGAGTGAGGGCTAATAAACAAAGACGTTCTTACGTACACATTAAACACGGGGGGGGGGGGGGGGGAGGCACTTATCAAACCCTCAGTATTAACACATAATAATTTGATAAAATATGGAGAAATATTGGATAAGAAGGGGAATTTGAAACCTGAAGGACAGTTGAAAGATGAATTGGGAATTCAGCTGTCTTGGTGTTAAAATCAAGATATAAAGAGGATAAAAAGACTGGATTTGATGAAAAATTAAACGAATTAGACACCATCTGGTTAAATAACGAAGTCAAACTTATTAAAAAACTGTACAATTTAATGATCAATTATGAAATGCAAGAGGAAATAATTAAACCTACTATGATAAAATGGATGAAGGACTTTGGGCATAATATAGTTATAGATAAATGGTTAAAAATTTGGAATTCACTGAAGTATTTAAAAGTGGTTAGCTATAAAGAGAACATTTACAAAATGTTCCACCACTGGTATTGGTCCCCTGACAGACTTAACAAATGTTTTAAAAACGTGTCAGATGTTTGCTGGTTGTGTGGATCTAAAATAGGATCTTTGTATCATATGTGGTGGACATGTAAGGAGATGAAAAAGTATTGGGAAATGGTAAATAATTTGATTTCGGAAATTTTGATGTATGAAATAGCTTTAGAACCAGAATTTTTTTTACTAAATATGCTACCGGAGAAGATGCTGAAATCGGATCTTAAGTTGCTGGCATATATACTGACTGCAGCATGTATTTTAAGGGCCAAATGTTGGAAAAATTCTGTACTACTGGGTAAATTAGAACTAGTTAGTAAACTGTTGGACTGGGCAGAAATGGATAAATACCTAGTGAATATGGACAAAAAGGTAGATCCAACTCCTATATGATCCAAATTGTATTTGTGGTTGAAACTGTAGGGTACTCGATGCACATTTCTAGATTGACCAAATGTTACTTTGTTAAACTGTTAAAAACTTAAATATTTTTTAAAAAATTAAACACGGGGGGGGGAGCAATCCTGAGACAAACTGGATTGTAGCACTCCAGGCTGCAGCTGAAGAATGCCATTTCCTAGTACTTCCATGTATAAAATGTGGAACTTTCACTCAGACCTATATCCCCAGCCCCGTGAGCTGATCCATCAAAACAGCATATATAAGCGATCCAGTAGTCCACACCCCAGACTTGTGGTGGAACAACTTGTTAAACAGAAAGTCAGTACATTTTTGCATATGGGAGAGCAACCTAGACTTTATACCTCAAAACAGCATTGTCCTCCTTCTGTCTTGGTAACTAGTAAATGATTGACAATATGCTGCCATGCTGGGATGCAAAGTTTAACAAATGGCAAATGTCAGTTTACCTTATAATCAGTAGCTGAAAGCTGAGTTGGATGTGTATAGTGTCAAAACAACATAAAGTGATTGTAATCCAAAGAAAATTCTGTATAGTCTGATTTGCATATAACTTTCACGAGACTGTCAGCCTTATTTATGGCCTTGACAACTTTTATGTGTTTAATGAGAATTACTCTTGACCTAGCCAATATAGGGAAGCCTCTCCTTAAAAAGAACAAACACTTGAGTGATTACAGGACTTAGGTAAAATTACTCTGGAATTTGTGTTGACTTTTAATTGACTGAGTCCCTGTTATCTAATAATAGATGAAACTGTTCAACAATTGTCTGTGATAGTGATATCTATTATTTAGCACCTTATTGACTTTATCTTTGACAAGGCAGGCACTCTGATTCCAGAGTAATTTTAAGAGATAGATAAAATACATCCTTGTCTGCCACCTTTGCGAATTGAAAACCATTCCGTTTCCTCATAGTCTGTCCTAACAATAGCCTCTTAACCAAAGTACAGGTTGTGCATCTAAACAATCAGATCCTGTGGCACACCCATTCCTTTTAAAACCAACCATAGCTTTTGTTGATCCATACAGTCAAAAGCTTTGCTGTAATCTATGAAACACAAGCATGCCTAACCATGCTTTAAATTTCCCTTTGATTTCTTGAATCTAGTGGAACAGATCTCTTCTTCCTTTTTTGTTCTTTTCAAGGGAGGAGCTGGGGCTCAGTGGAAGAACATCTGCTTTGCATGCAGAAGGTTCCACGTTTGATCCCTGCCATCACCAGTTAAAAGGACCAGGCAGTAGGTGATGTGAAAGATTTCTGCTTGAGACCCTGGGGAGCAGTTGCCAGTCTGAGTAGACAATACTGACTTTGTTGGACCAAGGGTCTAATTCTGTATAAGACAGCTTCATGCGTTCCTGTGTTCAAGGTAAGAGCTGGTCAGAAGTGGTTTATCATTGCCCTCTTCTGTGCAGTACTAACCAGACTTAGCTGAAGTGGCACTGCCGTTGTCTACGAAAGATTCTCTGCCAGTATCACCTTCTACTGCTGTTGTCCAGTAGCTACCCTTAAAGGATTCATCCACCCTCATCACCATTGGAACTGTCTGTTCTCTTCTGCCGATGTGGCTGTTGGTCCCTGAAGGGGGTGGGTGCATCTTAGTCTGGTGTCTCAAATGTGACCATTACACCTTGAGTGATTCTGTTAGGAATCTAGACCCCTTATGGTATTGTGCTCAGCTTCAATGACACACACAACCCCCCTCATCATGTTAAGGTGAGAGTCCAAGAGCAGGCGAACAAGTAGGCATATACATGAATACTCAGGCTGAGGACAGACTGGCAATCTAAAGCGGGGCAGGCACGCTTCGCAAACGGAGGAAAGGAGCACGTTCAGACATGCGCATCTGTCCGTCGGCTCCGTTGCGTACTTACCCATCTCCCAGTCGCTTTCCTTCCGCTTTACCCGGACACCGGTTTTTCCCAGTGTTCAGGGGCCTTCCTCCGCATGCCTCCCGCTTCCAAACAGTGTGAACTGGAAGAAGCGGGAGGCATCCGGAGGAAGTGTGAACGCACCGGCAAAAAGTTATGCGCATGTGCGCATGTGCGCACGTGCGAAAAACATCAAAGGAAAACAAAAAAAAACTGCAGCGGCACGCGCGAGCTGGCTATGCGGCAGTCTGAACGCTCCGTGGCAGTCTGAACGCTCCGTATCGCCGCTGATCCGCATTGCTCTGGCCAGTGTGAACGGCCAGCTCCGTGGGTTTTTCCCCCCGCTCCAGTTCCCTCCGCTTTGCCTCCGCTTCAGATTGCCAGTCTGTCCTCAGCCTCAGTTTTGCCATAGGTAAGGCAGCAAAGGATGAATGTGAGCAAGTTCTGTGACCTTAGGCTTTACCACAGTTGGGAATGAGGGCTTTAAAGCCCTAAAACAGATTGTGTCTATTTCTGAGGACTGTCTATGTACCAGTTTATATTATGATGCATTAAAAATAACTTCCAACAAATACTCTTAAAATATACCAATATATCTCAGATATATCCAAGAGAAGACTACTGAACCTTGTTGTGAATCTCACCTCTCTACAGAAATCTGAAATGGTACCGCTGGTATACCGCTGAGTACTCAGAAATGAGTCAACAAATAACAACTCCCCATTTGTTTTAAAATCTCATGATGAGGGCCTGGCTGAACTCATATCACTGTCAGTTGCTCTTTGAGCCTCTTCTAGTCTGTTCCTTGCCCAGATGCTGGTAGTTATCAGATTGGATGCAGTCCACCAGAAGTGTTAGCCTGTGCAAAATATTTTCTAGCTCATACTCCCTTGCATACTTGTGTTAGCCAATTATGGTTTAGAAGAAAATAACTCTTTTTAAAAGATTATTACCCAATACACACCACTGAGCAAGTAGCTATTTTTCAGGCCTGAGGCATGTCCCTCTGTGTTAAATGCTGTCAAGACACTTCCAACTTATGGGGACACTATGAATTAATGACCTCCAGAAAGTCCTGTCATTAACAGCCTTGCTCAAGTCTTGTAAACTGAGGGCTGCGGTTTCCTTTACTGAGTCAATCCATCTCATGTTGGGTCTTCCTCTTTTCCTGCTGCCTTCAACTCTTCCTAGCAATATTGTCTTTTTCAGTGAGTCTTTCTTCTTGAAATGTGACCAAAGTACGATAGTCTCAGTTTGATCATTTTTGCTTCTAGGGAGAGTTCAAGGTTGATTTGATCTAGAATCCATTTATTGGGCTTTTTGGCCATCTGTGGTGTCTGTAAAAATTTCCTCCAACATATTTCAAATGAATCAATTTTCTTCCTGTCAGCTTTCTTGATATCTAAGTCAATAAAATTAAGGCTCAACAAGTTTTGTACAGTCCCCCCCCCCCCCAATGCAGTCATGTTTCTTGGCCCTCAGCCTATCCTTGAAGGCAGGCAATGGCAAACCATCTATGAATGTCTCTTGCCTTGAAAACTCTATGGGGTCACCATAAGTCAGCCTTGCCTTGATGGCAAAAAAATAAATAGAGGCGGGGGTGTTAAAAATTATCTGCCCCAGGTGCCAAATAGGCTAAGTAGGCCACTGGTGGAAGTTGTAACATGGTTGCGTTATACTACAATGGGACTCCCAGGCAGTTTTCAGCCCCTTCTAGATTAAATGCTCTACAACACTTAACAATATATGAAACTGCTTTGTTGTGCATCAATTTACCTATCATTTTAAGACAAAAAATAATGGCCCTGTTACTAGGCAAACAAAAGAGCAATGTAGTTTTTTGACTGTCTCTCCCCCGCCCCCCCCCCCCCCCCCCCCCGCCCCCGTTTGTCCCACAAAGCTGCTAAGTGTTGCTTCAGGATGACTGTAGGGGGACATGGTTAACCAGGGCAAACGGTCGCCCCCGCCCCCGCCCCCCAAGCAAACCCACCAGTAGTGGCTGTTTTACATAGTAACATAAGGGAAATCTTCAACAGAACAGCCACGGAAATACAGGTTCCACCCAAAACTGTGATCAGGAAGGCTCACCCAGACTCGATTAATGGTTGTTGAGGTTAATGTTAAATAAAGTGTGCAGGAAAACAAACAATAATTTCGTTTTACTTGGAACAACGAAAGCTCCTAACTTTTGGTTATACTGACCTTATAACACTGAAGCTACAGGGGAAAAGGGGGAGAAGCGCGCTGAAGTTGTAAAACAAAATCCAAATGAGACTGGGTTTATGGCTGCAGAAGACCGCTGAGGCACTGCTGCTCTTCAGACGGTGCGGTTTTAAAGGCTAGTTCGCATTTAACACCCCCCCCCCCCCCCCGAAAACAGAAAACTAGCACAGCAGGCAAGGACACAGGCTCAACCCCTTCTCTTTGCTTTGCTGGTTTTTGTGTTTGGAGGAAGGTTTGGGTTTTTTTTAAACTATAGGGGGGTGCTTTCCAAAACGAGACGCTCCATTCATAGCCTGACATGATAACCATCTGTTTTACCGCCGCGCCCACTCCCACCACTCTCAGTCTTTTGCGTGTGTCAATCAGGCCGGGGGGGGGGGGGGATGAGACGGAGCACAGGACACAAGGACGCCATTCATTCAGCCCGCCAGCACGGCCTTCTTTGCTCCTTCGCCTGCCAAATCGCCTCACAGGAGGAGGAACCACAACTCCCTATGCACGAGCACCGGCTAGCCCGGCGGGGAGGAGGAGGAACGGATTTGGGGGGGGCGGGGGGGGGGGTTGGGTCCAAGGGTCCAACCCGGCCCCCACGGGAACCCGCCTCTTTCCAAGGCTCGACGGCTCCTGGGGTAGGCCTGGTGCCCGTCAGAGTAGCCTGACTCCGGGCGTCAAGAAAGTACCACACGCGCGCACCAGGCGGAGGAGGTGACTAGAGGGGCCGAGCTGGGCTTTGCCGTCTTGACTCTCGTGTGTGGGTACAGCAGGCATGGCGGGAAGGGGCGGGAGGCGGGCCTTCGGAAGTACGTGATTGAGCCAGGGAGGGGGAATCCGAATAGGCGACAGAAAGAGAGTGACATGGAGGCACGAGGACAGCTGCGGGGTCGTCACAGAGACCGGCTCCCAGCTACCCTCCCCCGCGCCCCCGTTCCAGGTCTCTTGCCGCCCGTGCTGGGCCTCCGGCGACTCAGTTGGCCTGTCAGCCCTAAAAACAAATGTCACTCCCCCTTGGATCCTGAAGCAATTTGCCACGGAGGTCACTCGGCAAGTCTCCCCGTCAGTAAAGGCGGGGGAGGGTGTCGCGGGTTCTCGAGGAAGCCCAACCGGCCACTTCTAAGAGAAAGATGACTTAGGAGGTTGGGTCCGCTTTTTTGTCTCCTCTTTCTGTTCGTCTTCTGCATGTATCCTAGTTTTTGAAAAACCTCTTTTTTACAATGTACCCATTGGGAGCCGCGGTCGGGTCGCTTGCCCTGGCTCACCATTATCTGCTGTAAAGTCCCCTTTGTGATGTCCCTCAGGGCCCTTGCCCTCTTCAGTTCTTTTAGATTTGCCTACGCCGAATTTAACCAAAAGAACCAAGGTGTGCATCTGAAAATGCTTTTAGGCCAAGCCGGAAACCATCCAATCACTTTTAAGTTAACACTGACTTCATTTTAGTGTCTGCATCTTGAGTGACACATCAGTAAGATCAAGATGGGTAGCTGTGTTCTTCTGTCTGTAGCACTAGATAAGAGCAGGAGTCCAGTTCACGTCTTCAGATATCTGTGACTCACACTGTATTATATCAGTAAGAAGTCATATTGAAAATGGCCCTGAGGCTATGGAAGCTGGATATATTTTTATTTATTTATGTATGTTATTTATAGTACCACTTCCTCACTTGGACTCAAGGGAGTTACACAGAGTAAGTCAATACTACCCATGGATGGGACATTCAATAAACAAGAGAATTAGGGTTGTAGAACCAGCCAGAAGCATAAAAACAGAACTGAAACAAAGCGTAAGTATTAACATGACACATTAAAATTATGCAGAATTCCATAGCTGGATCCGAGTTCCAACAAGCTGTACATAGTAATATAGACCATAGTAGTATAGACCTATGAAGAAAGGTTGAAGCGCTTGGGGCTCTATAGCTTGGAGAAATGACAGCTGAGGGGTGACATGATCAAGGTTTATAAGATTATGCATGGGATAGAGCAGATAGAGAAAGAAGTACTTTTCTCCCTTTCTCACAGTACAAGAACTCATGGGCACTCAATGAAATTGCTGAACAGTTGGATTAGAACAGATAAAAAGAACTACTTCACCCAAAGAGCGATTAACACATGGAATTCGCTGCCACAGGAGGTGGCGGCGGCTACAAGCATGGACGGCTTCAAGAGGGAATTAGATAAACATGGAGCAGAGGTCCATCAGTGGCTATTAGCCACAAGGTATAGATGGGAACTCTCAGTCTGGGGCAAGTGATGCACTGTTGTCTTGGTGCTTGGGGGGGGGAACAGTGGGAGGGCTTCTAGTGTCCTGGCGCCACTGCTGGACCTTCTGAGGGCACCTGGTGTTTTTGGCCACTGTGTGACAGAGTGTTGGACTGGATGGGCCATTGGCCTGATCCAACATTGGCTTCTCTTATGTTCTCTTACCACAGACCCTAATAATGTTTCTAAGTAATTGTGAATCATTTAATACACTGCAAGTCTATTGCCTGCGTAGAAAAGCCCTCTTGTAGAATTCAGTTTGTCATAATTTGCAGAAAGCCATGAGAGTGGGAGCCTTCCTAACCTCAGGCAGGACGTTCCACCTGATGGGAACCACAACGGAAGGAAAAGACATGCACAGGCAGTTATTGATTTTGCCCATTTCTAGGTTGTTACCAGCAAAAGACGCTGCTTGGATGAGTATTGCTGTAGTGGCAGGGCATAGAGGGAATGGTGGCAGATATGAGGGCCGTGAAGTGCTCTGTATGTGATATCATGGATGGGAAGTTTATGAAATTAATACCAAATGCTTTTTTGCTGCTTTTTTCAGTTAGGAGATGCAAACTGAAAATACTCATCTAGGAAATCTGGAAGCTATAGATTTGTGAGAGTGCTGAGACTTCTTAATCAGAAATCCTGTATTTTCTCAGAGGGTTGCAGTCCCCATTCCCTTTTTAATGATGAAGTAGTTAAGAGTTTAGGACTAACCAGAGTGTGTTGCGATGAAACTTACTGGGTGACCTTGGACCAGTCATTCTCAGCCTATCCTATCTCACAGAATTGTTGGGAGGATAAAATGAAAATCCATGTGCAACCATCCTGAGCTTCTTTAAGAAGAAAAGTGTACCAATTAATAATAATAAATACAGAATTTCCCATGAAGGGAAAACCATGAGAAAGAGAGAAAGACGAGGATCTGCTTTGCAATTAGACCTCCCCCCCCCCCCTTCTACTGTTTGGTTGTTTTTGTATTTATTTTTGTGTCCCTGTTTGAAGAGGCAGGGTATAAATTAAATGAAACAATGAATCAGTTTTGATCCAGAAACAGAAGGACAGCATCATTAAAAGAAATCTACTTTAGAGATATGAAGGACTGGGAGAGGGAAAAAAGGACTCCCCCCCCCCCCCCCATTTTTCCAGTGAAAAAACTGGGAAATTTCTCTGAGGGTTCCCCCTCCCCCAGTTTTTCTGATAGAAATTTTGTAGTGACCCTGAAAAAAACTTTTTTTTTGAATGAGTGAAATACTTTTTAGGACCAATTTACTCACACAAAGTGTGTAGCATGAAAAAGTCTGAGGATTTTTTAAAACGTTTCCATTTCCAGTTTCCATTGGAAAGTATGGGGAATCTTGGAGAACCCTTTTTTAAAAATCTCTTATGAAATAGATTGTTTTCTTTTGGAATCAGTGGAATTTGCTAAGATGGGGGGGGAGGGGTTAAACATGAAGCCAGTCACTGGCTCCCCCAATATTGCAGCTTTTAGTCTTCATGGGGATTCTGTGTTCCCTCAAACCCAACATTTCTCTGCAGTGCATGAAGGTCAGATTATAGAATAATTGTGGTCCACAAAATAAAAACAGTTTGCACTGATGCATGCAGTGACTCCTGTGGCAAAATCTACAAAAGTACCCTCCATGGGTCAATAATAAAGGAGTCAAGTATTGTTTAATCTCAAAACAAATTCTGTGGAAAAATAAGATTTTGGAAAAGTTTGTGAGTGTGATTAATTTGCAGATAATTTAAAAATCTGTGTCTGGTTAAGTTGTCTTTTTTTTTTTTTTTGGTTTTTGCTGGTTCTTTCTTTTTTGCAACTCACTGAGCCTCCTCCAGATTTTGTTCCTGGAAGTGGGGGGTTGCAGTGAGAGGGCGGAATTAGTTAAGTTATCACCACTCCTTCTTAAGGAAACTTGAGTGCCCTCAAGTTTTCCTAATGTGGATAGATACAGACCATTCTTACTTTTATCAAGACAGCCCGGCCCTGGAACTTCAGTCATACTCTTGATCTGTAGGAATTAAAAGATAAATATGATTTCACATATATTTATTTATTCTCTTTAGATTGATCTATTTCAGTTATAGTATGCTGTAATAAATTTTACTCACTGGCCTTTTTTATCTTTTCTAGCTTTTGACCCTGTCTTGTTTATGCCAGGAGCACACATAGAAAAGGATGTCTTATTTACTTAGTGGAGTTCAGGCCTGTTGTTTTTCAAAGCAAATACGTGGAATAGGAGGGTTATTAATTCAAGCAGATATGCTGAAAAAGGTCTTCAGTGTCCAGAATTTGAAAATGACTCAAGCGTTTTCTCAAAATAGTTCAAGGAACGTGGACTGTTTTACTTACATAATTGTTGGAGCTGGATCTGCTGGATGTGTATTAGCCAACCGACTGACTGAAGATCCTGACAGCACTGTTAAGCTTCTAGAAGCAGGGCCAAAAGATGTACTCTTTAACAGTAAACGATTAATGTGGAAGATTCACATGCCTGCTGCGCTGACCTACAATCTCTGCGATGAGAAATATAACTGGTATTACCATACAATCCCACAAAAACGCATGGATAATCGAATTATGTATTGGCCCAGAGGAAGAGTCTGGGGAGGTTCTTCATCCCTCAATGCCATGGTATATATTCGGGGCCACGCAGAAGATTATAACAGGTGGAGTAAAGAAGGGGCTGTTGGATGGGATTATGAATTTTGTTTACCTTATTTTAAGAAAGCACAAACTCATGAGCTGGGTGCTGATCTTTATCGAGGTGGGAATGGCCCACTCCATGTGTCCAGGGGGAAAACTAACAACCCTCTTCACTGTGCATTCCTGGATGCAGCCCAGCAGTCGGGATATCCTTTCACAGATGATATGAATGGTTTTCAGCAAGAAGGCTTTGGATGGATGGATATGACCATACACCAAGGTAAGTGGTCCATTTGGAGTGGACCTTTTGTTTCGCCATCAAGTCATAGCTGACCCTATTGGTTTTTCAAGGCAAGAGACGTTCAGAGGTGGTTTGCCGTTGCCTGCCTTCATGTAGAGATCCTAGTCTTCCTTGGTTATCTCCAGGCCCATAGCCAGGAATTTTTAAGTTGAGGGGCATTTAAATTTCTCGGGGGGCACTCGTTAATTTAATTAATCTTCCCCCTCTGTCGGGGCGCCATCAGCCAGTCAGACCGCCCTCCCCTGCACCTTTCTCTGTCGTCTTCAGTGGCGCTGGGTTGCAGGAGACAACCTCTGGCTTTGCAAGGCTGGCTGGGCTGGCAGTGGGGTGGCAAGGAGGGACATGAAGGTGGGAGCATTGAGAGAACATACCAGGAGTGCTGAGCAGAGCCGGTCTAGGGCTCCTCTGGGCATAGCATGTTCTGCTTGCTTATGCCCTCGTCACCTTTGGAATCCTCTTGCAGTGCAGGCGGGCCCATGGAAGCCGTTGGAATGCTGCACTGGGAAGCCTGGCACCAGCTGTGCAGTAAAAGAATGGAAGGAAGGTGAATGGCTGGAGTTTGGAGTACTAACTGCCTCCTGTGCCTCCCGCTGGAACAGCTTCCCCGACGGAGCTCTGCACATGAAGGAGGAAACTGGCGGGGCGGGGGAGGTCATTGAGGTGAAAAGGGGAGCACTCAGTTTTATTTCCCACCTGAAGGGGGAAGGTGGCTTCAGCACAGGGGCATCCCTCAGTGAAAAAGAAGCCAGGAAAGAGTCATGCTGCCTGGACAGGAAGATGCTACTTTTATGCCTCCCCTGCCTGCCTCCCTGGCAGCCAAGTCACAGCCCCTGCCAGCGGCCACCGCAACTTCCAGGGGCCTGCCTGCATGGGGAGAGAGAGGATTAATTAAATTAGCCCGAGCTGTGGGGGCAGGGAGCCTCTTGTCTGGGGACGGAGTTGGGGGGCCTTTGAGGTAGGTTGGGGGGCCCAGCCCCCAAATACCCCATCGTAGCTATGGACCTGGTTATCTCCCATCCAAATACTAACCAGGGCCAACCCTCACAGACAAGCTTGCCCAAAAGACTATTTACCTACTTCTGCTGACTTTCTGTAATGGGGATCTGTACATAAGAAGAGTCCTGCTGGATCAGACCAATAGTCCATCTAGTTCAGTATTATGTCTCACACAGTGGCCAACCAGTTTCTCTGGACAGCCAACAACAGGGCATAGAGACCAAAGCCTTCGCCTGATGTTTCCTCCTGGCTCTGAGATTCAGTGGCTTAGTGCCTCTGAATGTGGAAGTTTCACAATCCACCTAATCCCCTTTTAAAACTGTTTATTCCTGTGGCCATCACTACATCCTCTGGCAGTAAATTCTACATTTTAATCACTCTCTGTGTAAAGTAGCATTTCCTTTTGTCCATCCTGAGCCTACTGCCCATCAGTTTCATTGGATGCCTTTAAGCTGTAATATTTTGGGAGATGGGGAAAAATTATCTTGGTCAACTCTCTCCACCCTATGTAATCCCCCTTTAGTAACCTCTTTTCTAAACTGAAAAGTCCCAGACTCTTTAGCCTTTCCTCATAGGAAAGGTGCTCCAACCCTCTAATCAGTAGGGGACTGTTTACAGTGTTCTGGGTCATAATTTCTGTTCAAGCAGGGTAACCAGTGCCCCATGTGAACTGGCTATATAACTCAAATAGCAGACAGGTTGAAGTAGAAAATATTTCCTGAATGAAGAGAGTTTGTAAGTAGCTAACCTGTCAGAATGCCACATAGCATTTGTGCTACAAGGGGCGGTGACCGGTGGAGTCAGAACCCCTTTTGGGGCTCTGGCCAGGCAGGATGAAGCGTAATGGCCGGCTTCTCCACAATGCAGGCAGAGTCCCTGCCTCATTCATAGATCCCGGAGATCCCGAAGGGGTTGCTTGAGCTTGGGCTTGGCCAGTTTCCTGGCAGCTCCTGGGGTTTTTGGGACTGGCTTAAGGACATGCATGTGGATCAATTGGAATCTGCCTTCCTCATCTTCCGCCACCTTCACCCAGGCCGCCAACAATATGGGGTTCACGTTTCTGAGAACTGTCTCATAGATATTATGATTAAGGCCCTGCCGATATTGCTCCATAAACACGGCTTCTGGCCACCCCTGTATCTTAGCTGCAAATCTCTTGAAAGCATCGGAGTCCCTTGCTGCAGGGTGCAGATCCGGTTGCGAGCCTTTTCTTCTTCCATGGGGTCTTCATACTGCCGTCTCAGTGCCCACATAAACTCGGTACTCCGGAGTTCAGGCCCTGGTATGTTGTGGAGGCTCACGTACCAATCTGCTGTCCCCTCTCTCATCCTCGACCCGATGTAACTGACTTATTCTTCCTCGGATGGGAAGAGATGGCCCCAATTCTGGAGGAACCACCCGGTTTCGATCACAAAGAACTGAAGTTTATCGGGGTTCCCATCAAATGTAGCATCTAATAATTCCTGGGGCATGAGTCGTCAGGGTACTACTGGCCCCAGTGCAGCCGGTCTCGGGGGGGGGGGGGGCTCACCTGGTCCCACAGGCGCTCCTTGTGGCTGGGGAACCAGCTGTGGAGGGGGGTGCGACCTCCTCTTCCTCTTCCCCTTTGATCACAGCTGCGATCACTCTCAGGAGGTCCAGAAACTTCTCAGTCATCTCTTTCTGCATCGCCTGTTGCATAGCCTCGAACCTCCGATCCATGTGAGCCCATAACTCTCTGGAAGGCCCCCACCGCTTCCTTGGCGAGACCTGATATGGACGATACCGTTGGGAGCTCATACCGACCCAGGGAACACCCCTGCCGGGGTGTCGACCAGGTTTCCAATGGCGTCATGGAGAACTGCGTCCAGGAGTATTGGTTCCGGCATGGTCTCTCGTAGACCCACCGACTGGTGGTGGGAACCACTATCCTCAGGGGTAGTCACCGGCCCCTCTGATGGTGCAGTAGTTACGGTTATCTTTTCCTTGCCATCCATTTCTGGGTGTGAGGCAGAATCCCAAGATATTGATTGCTAACACCCTTCACTCATCCCACCTCCCGGGCAGGAGATGGCAGCATTAGCTGACACCCCCCCACACACTTTAAATAAGGACATTAATTTGGTTAAATAGATACTGAATCTTGATTTTTATGCAAGAGCTTGGATGTTTATAGCAAGATCATGTGTATGGGCTGCCTAGTACATGGTACTTGCATGTCTGCTCTCTTTGTGCAGGCTTTTTGTGGAAAGAGTGAGGCTTGCATACATTAAAACTGTATAAATAAATGTAGGAAGGAGTGGAATACAGTTTCCATCAGCCACAACATCAGAGGACCCTAAATCACATAAAGGTTCATAGTAGCTCACCGCAGCTTTCTCTCCCCTGTTTTGTCCTTCTGGAAATGTAGACCATGAGTCAGATGTTCAGGGATCACGGTGAACATGCAAGTAATATGCAGTGCTGGAGTAGGAAACCCAGTTAGACATTTGAGTGGTTTAAGGGAGCCTGAAGCCAGTCAGTACTGATGTGAGAGAATTTCTACATCCCCAAAGTCCAGTCTTCCTCATTGTCATAGGGCAGTGAAAAACAGTGCAAATCCTCTAAAGAAAAATGGGGTGGTTTCTCTAGGCCAGTATATTAGTTACAACCCCCTCTAACTTGGACTGACAACTTGGGTTATTACTTAAGAGGCTTTCATTTTGAAAACATCTTTAACCAGCATATGCTTCCATGTTATGGTTTTTTCCCTGGAAATTCTGTGGCTGAGAGAGAATTCTAGCTGATAGCCAGCTTCTTGTCTGTTCCAAATAAACTTTAGAAAACCTTTGACAGGACTTTCCCTCATCTGTTTATGTTTAATTACGTTTTCTTTTTGCCTCACGGCAAGGCAGTATGCATTCAGGGAAATTGCATTTGCAGCTGCTCTCTCAGAATCCTGCCCTAAGCAGGTGATCACTCCCATCAGCTCCAGCAGCTGTTTGAGTCGAATGGGTGCCTGGATTGTACTCTGTGAGTATAGCAACAGGTAAAGAGTGTTCTGTTGTCTTCAGGGTTGTATAGTTTTGGAGCAAGCATTGCAAGTGCAAAAACTGGATGTGAGCAATTCACACACACTCTTCTCTGTCACTTGCTCGGCAGCAGCTTTTTGCGTGTCATATGTAGAAAAGCAGTTTCTGTGGATGGGTGGATCACCCATTGCTGGATTGGGGGCTATAATCTTTCTTTGATAAATTATATGATAAATATAATTAAAATGTTATAGTTCTGTTTATAGAGCACTAAAAGAGTGCAGACTATTTTACTGACAGCTGATGTTAAATGAAAACCTCTGTCTTTTAGGTCAAAGATGGAGTACAGCCAGTGCTTATCTTCATCCTGCGTTATCACGTCCAAACTTGTCAGCAGAGGAAAATATACTTGTAACAAGAATTTTATTTAAAGGTCCAAAAGCCATTGGCATCGAGTATGTTAAAAATGGGGAAAAGAAAAGGGTAAGAATTGTTATTTCCTGTTTAAAGATGAGTCTTTTAAAAGGGAAACGTTTTTTAGCCTGTACAAAAAAATGCTATTATATCAGCATAATATCAAAGTTATTGTGCTATTGGAAGTAATTACTTTAGTACAAATGAATCTGATATGTAAGTTCAAATTCATGCATTCCTCTCTGGATCTGGCGTTGTTTCTTTATGTGTTTATATTGAATGTATACATGAAAAGTGAAGTTGGACAAATCTGAGGGTACTTACATCTGGTGACTGGACCTGTGAATGAATCTTTCTACAAACCTAAAAAACGCCCCAGGTTTGCAGAAAAATGTGAAATCTAACCCCCCTCCCCCAAAAAAATGGGCTTAAAAAACCCCCAAAATGAACACCTGCGGCTTTAAGCAATGGATTTCCTCAGTGGCTGTTGCTACGCAGCCACAGTATTCCAGACTGGGTTTCTGTGAGTAAAAAGGCAGGGGGGTGAGGGCAGATTCCTTTCCAAGCCTGTTTTTGGCCTTTGAGGGAGAACTCAATTGGGGCCAGGTCTGACTAAGGTTACCAGATCCAGGTTTGAAAATTCCTGGAGATTTTGTGGTGGAGTCTGAGGAGGGCAGGGTTTGGGGACGGGAGAGGCCTCAGCTGAATATAATGCCATAGAGTCTGCCTTCCAAAGCAGTCATTTTCTCTGGGGGACAGATCTCTGTTGCCTGGAGTTCAGTTATAGTTCTGTGAGATCTCCAGGTGCCACCTGGAGGTTGGCAACCCTAGATCTGGAAGCAATTTCTGAGTGACTTGGTACCACCTGACTTGTGTGACTCTAGGCCTGGTTGCTTGCTACTGTTCAACAGCAGCTACTCTATGAAAGCCAGTGTGGTGTAGCAGTTAAATCTTCAGCGTAGGGTCTGGGTAGGGTTGCCAAGTGACTTACTGTCTGCAGCAGGGGAGTGGTGTTCCCATTCTGGTACCATAGAGTTTTCAGGGTGATTGCTAGAGCGTCGCCCGGTGATGTGCCCAGCGGATTACGGGCACTTTTAGCGGAGGAACCTCCGTTCTCCCGGGGGACCTGGCAGCCCTATGTCTGGGAGACCCTGGTTCAAATCCCCATCTTGCTATGGAAGCTCAATGTGTGATTTTGGACCAGTCACAGACTTACTTAACTCATAGGGTTGTTGTGTGGATAAAAAAGAAGAAAGGAGAATAATGTAAACTGCTGTGCTCCCCACCTGGAGATCTCCCAGAATTACAACTGAATTCTGGATGACACAGATCTGTCCCCCTGGAGAAAATGACTGCTTTGGAGGGTAGACTCTATGACATTATATTTGGCTGAGGCCTCTCCTCTCCCCAAACCTGTCCTCCCCAAACTCCACCATAAAATCTCCAGGAGTTTCCCAACCTTGAGCTGGCAACCTTAGTTAAGCCTGGCCCCAATGAGTCCTCCCTCAAAAGCCAAATAGGCCTTTTGAAGGGATCCTGCTCCCTCCCTCTGCCTTTTTACCCACAGAAATCCAGCCTGGAATACTTTGATTGCCTAGCAGTAGCCACTGAGGGAATCTGTTGCTTAAAGCTACAGGCACTCCTTTTATCATTTTTTTAAAAACCGATTCCCCCCCCCAAATTCACAATTTCCTGCAAACCTAGGGCCCTTTTCAGTTTTGTAGAAAGATCTATCTTGCCTGTTCCCTGCTCCAGTTACCAGATTTAAGTATCGTCAGATTTAGCCAACATTGCTAGTAGTATATAGATCAGGGGCGTCAAACAGACAGTCCAAGGGCTGCAACTGGCCTGTCCAGGGCTCTTATCCAGCCTAACTGATTACCTTTGTGGCCAGATGACAGAGGCTGTGCATTTTGTCCCTGTATACTGTTTCAGTGCTAATGCATAACAGACAGTAGAAGTGGGCAGGTGGGCATTAGGGAGATACTATAAGGAAATAAATACAATATACAATAAATATAAATAAACAGTAGCTTGGTCAGACAAGCCATTATTATCTCCATACTGACAGAACACACTCTGAACCACTACACTACATTTAGTCTTAAAATTGCTCAAAATTATTGTATCCATTTTACTTAATGCATTATCTCTAGTGTAGTGTGTCTTTGTTGCTTTTACGGAGACCACGTCCTTCAGATGGGTGGTACAGTGTTCTTAGAGTTGAGTACAAGTAAGATTGACCACTCACATAGCTGAGATGTATCCTTTTATGGAAGTAAAAAAAGTCTCTCAATTTATGGGAAAAGGAATAATACCACAAACCATGTGGATAGAGCTGCCAACTCCAGGTTGGGAAATTCCCGGGCCTTTTGGGGTGAGGCCTGTGGAGGGCAGAGTCTGGAGACTGGGAAGGATTTGATGCTATAGAGTCTTGAGCTGCCATTTTCTCCAGGGAAAGTGATTCCAGGAGAACTCCAGGCCCCGGCTGGAGGTAGGCAACACCACATTTAGAATCAGTAGAAGATTGGGGCCCATCTCTGAATTTTGGAAAGCACCATGTGATGTTAAATGTAGAAAATCCAATTGGTCCTGGTCTTCAAGAAGTAATTGCATAGCTGTCAGCAAGGGCAACAGGATAGCTTGTTCAAATAGAAATAGTACAATGAATGTTAAGCATTTTATATCACAGACTAGCAGGCTGGACTCCAGTAACCTTGGGCTTAATGCAAACAAGTGAGTAAGCAGTATGGCAAAGCTGTTTTCCAAAAAGGATCTTTTAATATTGATTTTTTTTCCTATAACAGTTCTATTTATTTTTATTTCAGATTTTTGCCAATAAAGAAGTTATTTTAAGTGCAGGTGCTATAAATTCCCCACAGCTGCTTATGCTGTCTGGAGTTGGCAATGCAGATGACCTCAAAAAATTAGGAATCCCTGTCATCAGTCATCTTTCAGGTTTGTATGAACTGACAGAGTTTACATAAGAACATAAGAGAAGCCAATGTTGGATCAGGCCAGTGGCCCATCCAGTCCAACACTCTGTCACACAGTGGCCAAAAACACCAGATGCCCTCAGAAGGTCCAGCAATGGGGGCAGGAAGCCCTCCCACTGTTCCCCCCCCCCAAAAAAACAGCAAGAATACAGAGTTTGTCTCAGTATAGTTTCATTTGCATTGATGATGTGCTTGCTTGCTTATATTTGGGGGTTTTATGCTTTCTTTTAGGAGTGGGCCAAAATCTTCAAGACCATTTAGAAGTGTATGTACAACAGAAGTGCACTCAGCCTCTAACTCTCTATGAATCACAGAAGCCTCTTAATATGATAAAGATTGGTCTTGAATGGATGTTGAAATTTACTGGTATGACTTAAAATCTAATTTATTATGTGGGGAATTTTGTGTTCGGGTATAGCTGTTATATGGAGCTAAATAATTCTAAAATACTAGCAAGCTGTATGTAATTGGTTGTTGTTAGAGGCTGTATGTGTGTGTGAACTATGAGTTAGGAAGCCATGATTCAAATTTTACCTGAGCCCTGAATTTAGCAGGCAGACCTTTGGCAAACTAGTATTTCTCTGCTTTGCTCCTCCATCTGCAATACAGAGGCAAAAATTGTCACGTGTCTTGCACAGACATTTGGTGTGAACCAGTCATACAAAAATAATATATCTTCTTTGTTTTCCCCCCATCATTACCTTCTAACCTCAGGGGGAGGGAGTGAAATCACTCCTTTCCCCATTAGCGGACATCATTCACAATTTATTTTTCCCATTCTCAAAGACCACATCTCTTTCTTCCATTCTTAAATAGGCAGTGCAGTTCTATGCAGTATCCAGTGGAGTAGTTTTATATAGTGCTCCAGTATATTGATTTCAATGAATTTACACTGGAGTAACTCTGAATAGGATTGCGCTGCTAGACAAACATACTTCAAAATCTTTATAAGAATATTGTCAGCAACTTGCCTCCCTTCAGAACCTTTTAGAGATAGCCACAGCCATTTCCAAAGTTTACAGACCTCTTCTGTTGCCCATGACAGCCAGTTGCTACTGAGAGCCAGTTTGGTGCAGTGGTTAAGAGCGGCAGACTCTAATCTGGAGAACCAGGTTTGATTCTCCACTCCTTCACATGCAGCTAGCTGGGTGATCTTGGGTCAGTCACAGTTCTGTCAGAGCTGTTTTCTCAAGAGCAGTTCTCTCAGCTCTCTCAGCTCCACTTACCTCACAGGGTGTCTTTTGTGGGGAGAGGAAAGGAAAGGAGATTGTAAGCCACTCTGAGATGCCGAGTGAAGGGTGGAGTATGAATCCAATCTCTTCTCTTATTCTGATCTTTTTGTTCCCAAGGTGACACAAGAGCCTGTTTGGAGGGACGCTTTCTGGTCCTAAAACTTGCTTTACCAGTGTAACTCTATTTACAATAGGAGCACAAAGGTTGTGCAAGTATCACATCACAAGACATTAGGCCAGCACTGCAGTACATTGATAATAGCAGGGGTCCTTTCGAGCAGGAGCTCGGGAGAGCGCAGCTCCGGGAGTTGGTGCCAGCCCCCCCCCCCCCCGGGCATGGGGGAATGCCTGCTTGTGTCATCATGGCTGCAGCAAAATGACCCCGTCCCCTGGAAAGGTCCTTGTTCCTCCGACCAGCCTTCTGAAGGCTTCAGCCACCACTGAAGCTATCCTCCCAGAATAGTGGTATTTCTGAGGCTTGGATTAGTAGCTGCCCCCTCTCTGCCAGCTTTTTCTCTCTCTCTCTCTCTCTTCTTTCTTTCTTGCCTTCTGACTTACTTCCGGTGATGTCAGGTGGTATAGCATATGCAAATAAGTTATGCTAATGAGTTATACTTATGAGCTCCTGCACCTCTTTTTCTACGAAATGACCCCTTGACAATAGCATTGCAAATGGGTATTCTAACACAAATGTAAAAGAGTAAAACATTGTGAATGGTGAAACCCATGTTGTTGAAGGCTTTCACGGCCAGAGTTCATTAGTTGTTGTAGATTTTCTGGGCTGTATGGCTGTGGTCTTGGCATTGTAGGTACTACAGTGCCAAGACCACGGCCATACAGCCTGGAAAATCTACAACAACTGGTGAAACTCACTATTTATTTGTACCCTTTACTGTTTATTTTTCTTGAGGTAGTAGTTAAATCTTCACATAAATGAAGCCCTCTGGAGTTTTGCTGCCTCTCCATTCCTTTCAATGGAGCATGCCATCTGACCATATATGGTGAAATATTTATTCAGCTATTTCTATCTCCGTATACTCCCTGCTGGGGACTTACAACTTGCAAAGAAACACAAAAATATAATTTATACACATACATACAATACAGATATACACAGTATAGAATTCAAACATCCTGTGGCCTGGCTCATACAGGGCTTCGGGCTGTGAGCGAGGAGCTCCTTGGCTCTTGCCCAAAGGCTTAAATACCTGTAACAGGGAGAGAAACAGAAGCTCAGCCCAAACAGTATTCATAGGCTACTATGGTTCAATAAATTTTGGAGTATTCTTTGTTGATTTATCAGTTTTAAAATGAGTTATTCTCACGGTGGGTGGAATTATAGGCAGTGTGTATTGCAGGATGTGACACAGGCTATTATGACAGGGAAAGTTTTGGGTTTTTAAAAAATCTCCGGTCTTCCCTTCTGTGTGCTTTCTTTGTCTCCTCTATGGTTTTCATACCCTTTAGGTGATGGTGCCACTGCTCACTTAGAAACTGGTGGTTTTATCAGAAGTCGAGCAGGAGTTCCTCATCCAGATATTCAGTTCCACTTCCTTCCTTCTCAGGTGATTGACCATGGGCGTACTCCCTCTCAGTTGGAAGCGTACCAGGTGAGTGGTACAGGAAAGGCATAATTAAGCAGAAATGCTTAGGTTTTTGGGATGCAGAAATAAATCCATCATACCTATAACCAGGGGTCATTTCGTAGAAAAAGAGGTGCAGGAGCTCATTAGCATACCTATTAGCATAACTCATTAGCATATGTCACACCCCCTGACATCATCGGAAATGTGTCAGAAAGGGAAGCAAAAGGGGGGCATCTTCAAAAGCCTCCCCTTCTCTTCCCCAGCTGGCCTGCCAAGGCGGGGGGGGGGGAAGCAAAGTGAGAAGGGCCCCATAGAATACAATGGAAAGGTCGTGCCACTGCTGCCACGTGACTCTAAACAGAAGGGGTTTAAACTTTAAATTCCTTCTTGCTTCGCTTCCTCCACAGGCCCGCTGGGAGCTGGTGGAGGGGCTTGCCTCCACTGCCATTTGTGCCCACTAGGGGTGTGCAAATAAAATTTTTTTGGACCGATTCAGATCGGGCCAAATCAGGCCACCTCTGTTCTGGCTGGCAAATGACCCCCGCATGTCAGTTTCGGCAATGCAAACCCATTGGGGAGTCATTTGTCCAACCAAATGTCAGTTTCAGCCCCATTATACCCTATGGGCCATTGAAGTCAATGGCAAAAACTCATAGGGAATATGAGGGGGTTTGAGGGAGAGGCTCCAAACTTGCAGGGTAGCTGCTGGGGCCTCTCCCCGAAATACCCACCACGTTTCAAGAACATTGGACCACGGGGTCCAGTCGATGGGCCCCAAAACAGTTGCCCCATCCCCTCCATTATTCTCTGGTGAGAAAAAACGTTACTTTTTTCCCAGCATAGAGAATAATGGAGGGAATGGGGGCAACCTGTTTGGGGGCCTGTAGAATTGGACCCCCTGGTCCAATCTTCTTGAAACGTGGTGGGTATTTGCGGAGGAGGCTCCAGCAGCTACCCTGCAAGTTTGGAGCCTCTCCCTCAAACCCCCTCCCCTCCAGCCAATTTTTAAGCTGCCACTGAATTTTGGTAGCAATTTGGTAGGGTGGCCCATGACTGCCCTAGTGCCCACTCCTGGGCTGACAGAGCTGTGCTCCACCTCACTCCAGCCTCAAATGACCCCTGCCTATAACAAAGTAATTTAAAAAGTCATATAGTGTTTTTGGAAATCCTTGAGAATTTCTTCACCATCATCAGTGGATGGAGGATTGCCAGAAAGTGGCAGTTTCTGTTTACCCTTTGATCAAAAGATGTAAATAATCCTTTCCAGCAGTCTGCTGCTGCTGCTGAGCTTGTATTTTTACTTTTAAATATTAAAGGATCAATAATAATTGTTTGTGTATCTCTGTGACCATATAATTTATTTTTAGTGTACCTTTGTGTACTATGTTTTTATTACAACAGATTTATTCAAATGCAAAGATGTTTTATGTGGTAGTATTTCTTTTTATTCTTCTGTTCAAATGTATTGTGTCTAAACAATTTATATGGAGAATCCAACTCTATAAAATTGTGTAAGATTAGGAAAGACATCCAGATAACATATTTAATATCGTCTGTTGGACTGTGGCAGGTTCACATTGGCCCCATGAGGAGTACAAGTGTGGGGTGGCTAAAGCTGAAAAGTACAGATCCAAAGGAGCATCCCATCCTTGAACCCAACTATTTGTCAACAGGTAAATATAGAGTTATCTGTCTTCTTTCTCCTTTTGAGTTTATCCTACAGGTATTTCTATAAGTATCGAGTATGTTCTGAATCCCTACTCTTTTTCTTTTGTTTTATAGAAATAGACATCTGGGAATTCCGTCAGTGTGTCAAGTTAGCCAGAGAGATATTTGCTCAGGAAGCCTTTGAAAAATTCTGTGGGCCTGAAATTCAACCAGGAAGCCATGTGCAATCTGATGAGGAGATAGATGCTTTTATAAGGCAAAAAGCAGATAGTGCCTATCATCCTTCATGCACTTGTAAAATGGGGCAGGATTCTGATTCTACAGCTGTGGTGGATCCTCAGACCAAAGTTATAGGAACAGAAAATCTGAGAGTTATTGATGCCTCAATAATGCCAAGTATTGTTAGTGGGAATTTAAATGCCCCAACCATCATGATAGCAGAGAAGGCTGCTGATATAATCAAGGGACTGCCACCACTTCAAGAGAAAAATGTTCCTGTATATAAACCCCCAACTCTGGAAGCTCAGCGGTAAAGTGCCCATGACTCTGTGCTCTTCTGCATTGTCATTTTTGTCACTCGTTTGTCCCTATTGCTTTGCCCCCCCCCACATGTGTTTTTCTCCCTCTGGGACTACTATGTGGGGGGGGGGGACTCTGAAGCAGTAGGGACAAATGAGTGACAAAAAATGACACTGCAGAAGAGAACTGTCTCTTAGAATTTTGCTTGCTGGTACAACTCTTATCCTGTACTTTGCCTTGAGAATAAGAATTTTAAAATGTCCCTATTGATATCTTAACAATATGAAATTCCTTTCGAAAATACTCTTCAGTTTCAGGCAAAGAGACAGCTATATTAAAAACAGTTCAGAATAGGGTCAGCTGTACCCTTCAATAAAAGCAGGTAAACTTTTCCAAGGAGATTCAGAGTACTAGTATGATGTGGTTAGGAATCTGTTACCTTGTGCAGCTCAGCAGGGAGGGGATTTACTTCAACTCTAGAACAATCTTGTAAGTACTTAAAGCACTACTCAAAGCAAAATAATGGGATTTAGTCCTAAAAATGCAAACTGGGATTCTGATGGGAGTTAGCCCCAACAAACTTGTTCTGGATTGTGCCCCAAGTGTGTGGGGTTTTTTTAAACTTATTAAACAGTGCTCTTGATGTTAGTCTATGTCCACTGTGCTTTTGGTTCTGAACTCTGCATTTTTGGCATGATTATTTACTTGAATGTAATGAATGTAGTACAGGCTAAACAAATGCATGTAAAAGTAATATGATCCTGGTTATATTAACATTTTAATTGATGTGAATGAATTACATATTCAGTGGTTCACATAATATTTTCATATTGCTAAGAATTTCAAAAGAGATGCAGAGGACAAGGTAATTGTAATGCTGAGATTTAATTGAATCCTGTACTTTAATAAAGTCAGCATACTTTTACAAATCCATTCTCATATCAAAACTAGGAGGAAAATGAAGTGTCTCTCAGAAACGTGACTAGTGAAGTTTCTTTTCAGGATATATATATAGATAGATATAGATATATATCGCAGCGCCCAGCCCTCTGCACAGGCTTTGATGACAGGCTTTTTTAAAGATACAACAATACCCCTTTAATTTACTTCAAGCCAAATTTTGCATGGCAGGGAAGTAAATTTAAGGATGTAATCAGTTAAAACCAAGGGAAATACATCTAGGTGTAACTGGTAGGGGCTTTTGCCTGGTTTTATTCATTGTCTTAAATTGCCAACACTACTTCTTGCTAGGCTGGAAGGAGGGCCTAGCCATTTTTGCTTCCTAGAATAAACCCACCACTTCATAACTACTAAACATGCAAGGGACCCCCAACTTTTGTCATGGACCCAGAGGATTAGGGAATATCTTTCATAAACTTTGCAAGTACTGAAGAGAACTCCTGAGATTTCTGTTTCATGGAGATCGCAGGCCAGTGCAACCTCAGGTTCTAGCACAACAATGACCTCTAGATGAGGGTGTTACATTAGGGTAATCAATATAAAATTTTGCTTTTCAAACACCACCATTTGTTCATTCTACAGTTTATATCCCGTTCTTTAAGTGTTCAGGATAGGATACATGTAACGTATGTATAAAGAATCCTATAAAAATAAACCTCTGCAGATTCGCACTGAATAAATCCTCTTTGTGTATGTTTCACTTGAGACCTAAAGGTAAATCAAAATTCCAGTCCTGTTATCTTGATCCATAATGACTGACAAAACTGAAACCCACCTGTGGAATCATGGTTGTGCTTGAGCCTTATTAAGTACACCATGCTCAGACATCCCACAAATGTGAAACAGAATTTTTCAAGTTAGATGCTTAGGATCAGGATTCCATCATTTGGATGCTTTTGGCACAAACCACAGAAGTTATTGTCCTAACATCCTATTGAAAACAATGGAATGAGGTTTAGTTACAACTGTCCTTAGTCTGTTGAACTCAATTGCATTTAGTTGTAAATAATTTTTGCTGGACTGTGCCCAATAGAGTGGATGTGGGTGTGAGTGGAGCAGTGCTTGTGTAAGCACACATACCTCCCCCTCTTGCTGCAGCCTGCCATACCCTTTCCTAATCATGCCCCCAGGATCCAGTGGAACCCTGGGAACATTATGGAGATGTGAAGGTTGGGGTCTTAATTGACATTGAAACAGAAAAAGTGTGATGTGAAATTTGACTGATGTGTTCTCTACCCCAACATTCTACCTGACAGGCTTAACCCGAGTGGCTCCCCTGAGGGAAACAGGGTAATAAACAGTATCTTCTATTTACCCACAGGGATAGAGGAAGAATGTGTTTCAGAAAAGAGGATAGAAACTATAAGTGAAACACAGTTTTTCTTGCTGGGCCCATTCATTCACAAGGTTACAGCTGATAATTTAGGAGTCCAGAGTGCAGTTAGCAGCCACTTTTCCCCATGACTCTTAAGACACTATAGTCTCCTACCAAAGGAATTCTATCAGCCCACACCCCCTGTAGCAAAATCCTATATTCAACCCTTTAACTAGCTTTGCCTGTCCTCACTCAAAAGGCAGACTCTGAAACTTTTGAAGTCTCCTGAGACAGGACCTCCCCAACCTATCACTCTGGAGTTGCAAGCCCTACCTAACTAAAAACAGAGACAGTCTCTTCTTTCTCCCCCTGCCTCCCATCTGGTTCCTCCAGCCCTTCCAGGGATCCTTACTGGCTGCCAGCTGCTCTGCTCACACACCAAACAGGGCTCAAGGGGGTTGGAGTGTCATTGTTTTTTCCAGAAAGGGCAGGATCTTTGCCCATCCATCACAGAAGGCCTGCAGTGGGAGATGGGAAATGATCTTTCTGCAGTTTGGCATGTCTTTTAGTGGAAAATGTGGCTGGGATCTACCTGTTTGTGCATATGATTATAATACACAATTCTCTGATGTTTTTGGAACAAATACAATTTTAGTATATTACACATGTTCTGAACCCTAGTTTAATATACAGTTAACACAATTACATACTTTAAAACCATTTTATTACTACATCTTCTGTATGCTAATTTGCATTATTGCCTAAATTGAGGCCAGTATTTAAGATACTGTTAACATCTGTACTTAGCATCTGGGTTTTTTTATTTAAAAGGTTAAAGGCATTGCTCACATTCAATAGCACTGTTTGCCCCTTTAAAATCTGAAAGCAGAATTATACAAGTTTCCATTCGAATGTGAATTTGAGAATCAGCGCCTTCTCCTCATGGAAGCCCTGGTATTGCTGCAGCTGCTGACAGTGCAGCAGCAACGGGGCTCCTAGATGGCAGTTTGCCTCACATTTTCCCTGCCCCAGTCCCCAACACAGCTTTTTCTTCATTTAAAAAAAATAGTAATGGACATACCATTATATGCCAATTGCCCCTTAAAAAAAAAAAGAGCCCTTAAAAAATCCCCGCTGGTGTCATTTGGGGAGTGAGGATGGCTGCTTTAGGGACTTGAGCAGGGAAAATGCCTGCTGTGTGGGCAGAAAAATCCAGACTTTCCTGCCCACATGACAGCCAGACTTGCTTTGCTGTTATCTGTACCAAAACATTGGAACCAAGAAGATTTGGGGAAAGTGGCAGAAAATCTGTGTGGTTCATGGAAGGATTATGATGCTGTAAAGAAGCAGGAGACCAAAACAAAACACACCCACACCCCATATCACATTCCTAACAGTATCAAACCTGAGCAAATCACCTGTGTTGAAGCCTAACACTGGCATCAGTCCACAGATATGAATGTACACAGTTGATCACTCACACACGAGCCTGCTGAACAGTTGATTGGTGCAATCAGTTTTGTCTCAGCAAAGATGAGCATCTCACTCCCTAAAACAAAGTATCTGTGCTTTCATAGCAGAGTGTATCAGTCATCTGTAAGGGCTGTGGACATAAATACTTGATACGTGTGCCTGTTTTCTTATGTCCTGATCAGTACTTAGTCCCGCAAGGACACTTGCATCTGGAAGACTATGATCTTGTGCACATGTCTGTGGGTGTAAGCTCCAGTGGACTACAGGATTTAGGGCAAACCACCATCAGGTTTCTCTATGGCTGAGGACAGATTGCCATTCTGCCGCTCCTCCACGGCGCGGCAGAATGGGGCAGGGGGAATTTCCCCCGCGACGCCGCCGGAAGGAAGCTGCCCGCAGCGTTCAGACTGCGGGCGGCTTCCTGGAGCAGCGGGCGGACGCCGCGCGGCTGCCCCTGCCCACGCGCGTTCACACCCGCTCCGGCGGGTGGAACGCGCGTGTGGTGCAGGAGTGCGGCGCCGGACGCGATGCGTCCAGGCCGCCTCCTGGGGGCAGATGCGGAGCGGCCGAGACGGCCAATCTGTCCTCAGCCTATATTTGTTTATTGTACACTGAGTGTTGGGCAATTAAATGTGTGACCCAAATCCATAGAAGAGTTTTGTGCTTGAACTGATACAAGGTAATATGGAAACACTGTCTGTGGTGTTCGATCCATCATGGCTCATTCACACATACCAGCTGACACATTGCAGTCCTATGCAGTCATCCCACTGTAAACCCATTTATTCCAATGGGCTTAGACTGGAGTACCTCTGCATAGGATTGCATGGTCAGCATTGCAGTCATCAGGCAAAGAACATGTATGATGCGAACAAGTCCTTTCTCTTCTGAATAAACATAGATTAGGAAACCTGCTGCTGGATTAGGATGTCAGAAACTGATCTCTGTTTACTTTTATTACTGAAATATACTGTATTGGTTACTATATAATTCTGAACTGAGTGGACCATAGGCAGTACATTAAAAACCTTTGGAAGGGTGATGGGATTGTCTGAGCCAAATAATTGCTTTTCATACTGTGAGCAGCTTAAATGAAAGCATATAAAATGCATCAGTGAAATAATTGTCTCAGTTAAACAGATCTTAGCAGTGAGATTTCAGTCAGCTCAGACATTACAGCAGTAAATAAATAAATTTCATGGGGCATTCAAGGAGGGATCATTTCAGAAAAGTGTAACATATTGGGGGGGGGGACACAGACACAAAAATCTGCTGACTCAAAAGCTGACTGGAAGGACAACTGCAGAGGCTCTAAGCAGGTCCTGCTACCTGGTTTTGCTGCAAAGCAGTGATAATGTGGAGCATTGTCATTAACAGAGGAAAAGAATGGTGTTTTGGGATATGAATGCCACTGAACAGACATGACAGCAGTGAGGTCTGTCTCGTGAGGACCCAGGTAAATCAGTTTTCTGATACATGTTCTGTCATTAAATGGAGAACAAAGCAATTTGCTCATCACTCTCAGTTCAAACTTGTGTATCAACCGATATGCTAATATGTGAGTCTTGAATAGGAGACATTGTACCTTTTACTGCATGGAAGCTTATTTTGCAGTATAGCATTCAGGGCATTCAAATAAAAAAATGTACAGCATGATTACCTTTGTGGCTTTTAGACTGCAGAGATATTAAATGTCATACATGATTTACTGTCCCACTGGGATGTGATTGATGTGGAGAGTCGTTTTAAAATACTGCAGATTAATAAAAGTCGGGCTGTGCGTGAAGATGGATATCACTGTATGCCAGGTTTTGTGAAAAGCTGGAACTGTTTACATAACTGCAAAGGATTCCCTGGCTATGTTGTCATAGAATGCATGTCAACTTGTAGGTAGATCCAAATAATTGCTTGACCATATAGGTTTATGCTTTTCACACTGCGGAAAAGGACATTTGTAAACACTGCATGGTACTGGTTTGTGTTCAGTTATTTCCCCCATAGTTTGATTAGTATTGGTTTTAATGTCATCATCGATATTATACTTACTCGCACACTTGGTTCACAGATATGTCTGAATTTTTAACATATACATGAATGCCTGGTACGCAACTGGGAAGTTATTAGTTAAAATGACCTCAGCATTTATAGCTAACCACCTATATCCTATTCTGCAGGCCTGTACTTAAGTTATGATATTAGCGCTTGTTACTGTTGCCTGTTATTAATAACAACCATTTCCGTAGTACCTTTTTTTAAAAAAATTAAATTTTTTATTAGTTTGCAGAGAAACATACATATACTAATACTTCCCCCCCCACTGTATATAACATGTCATGTAAGTGTTTTTCAGTCTTTGATGTTGTTTATATATTTATGTAATTTCCACTTTGTCTGCTGTTAACTGTCAGGCACTAAGCTGATAGTTGTTGAGTATGATAGACCACATGGCTACATTACATCAATCCAAAAGTAAGCAGGTAAAGAACAGAGACATTATTGGGCCTACAGGTAGCTATTCCACTTCATCTTTACATAAAAGGAGGCTGTAGAAACTAACATGTCCAGATCTTGCTAACCTGAGAGCTCATGGATTGTGATGGATTATGGCTTCACTGGCACACATATAAAGTTGTCTTTAGCTAGAGAAGTAATTGTTTTTATGAGAGTTGAAGGTGGTATGATAGATGCATTTCCTGTGGTTGTACTCGTTTCTGTTGTCCCAATACCATCACTGGTCAGACAGATAGGTTTTTGAAACTGCAAAATCTGGTATGCATGGGAAACATGATTGTACAGAAGATGTGCAATAGTGCTCCTCTGGTATCACCTTCCAGACCATTTGATTTCTTTATTAGAAAATATTTAAATGTCCATATCCAGCATTAGCTATGTTTATTAGAGAATGCTTTCATTTCATATTACAAAGGCATAATCTTTATGCAAATAAATTGGATTAAGGTACAAACTAGGTGTTAGATCTGGCACAAGCTGGGTCAAGATTTCCCTGGCCCAGCTCTGATGTTCACACAGCCAAATGTGACACCAGGGAACCAATATTCTTAAGTGTGTTGGGGCCTGATTCAGCTCAGGACGGTATCATGGGGCAAGCAGGTGTTTTAGCCTTCCTCTGTGCACTATTTTCCAAGCCAAAACAGCCTCACTAGTCCCAGGCAAAATTGGGTCAGGTCTACTTGGAAATTTTAGCATCCCAAAGTCACATTTGTCTTTGCAGACATCAGAGACCAACGTATCTATGGGACCAACTCCTCCAGTATGCCCCCAGGAGAGCTTTACGCTCTTCGAACTGCAACTTGCTGGCGATCCCTGGCCCTAGAGATGTCCAGCTGTCCTCGATCAGGGCCAGGGCCTTTTTGGTCCTGGCCCCGACCTGGTGTAACTCTTTGCCAAATGACATCAGAGCTCTGTGGGATCTTATGCAATTCCACAGGGCCTTCAAGGCAAAGATGTTCCACCAGACTTTTGGTTGACAGCAGCAACAGTTACCCATTGGCTAGCACCCTTCCTCCTTTTTTCTTCCCTCCATGTTCTGAGCTCCTTTCCCCCCATCCAGAAAAAAGGGGACTGGTAGTCCAGAATCAGGACACATAATAATACAGAAAAATCACCATCTGGATCTTTTTATATATGCTGAATTTTTTATTAATGTACTATATACATTTTAATGTTTTGTGTTTTATGACATTATGTCCTGTACATCGCCCAAAGCCTGGTATAAGACAGGATGGGGTAACTGATTCATCAAATAGATAGATAGATAGATAGATAGATAGATAGATAGATAGATAGATAGATAGATAGATAGATAGATAGATAGAGTCGGCTAATTCACCCACATTCCCAGTATGCAGGTTCCATATGTGCTGGGGCAAAGGAATGAGCCTGGAGCTTCTATGCTTTCCATTACATTGAGCATAACGTGAAATCTGAATCAGGGTCAACACATACAGACATCATTGCATCCCTTTTCATTGGCAGACAGATTGTGTGAACTGGGCTTCCATGTGCGAGTCCTAATTCACACTACAGATCCTATGCAGAGTGGGGGCAGGTGCCTGACCCAAGGCTGGCTCCTGTACTGTCTTGAATACTTGTTTAAATCATGAAAGAAATGACTGTAACACAGAAGGGTTGCAAGTCTGGATCTGTCTGGGAGAGTCGTGTTGAGGCCCAAAAGCAGAGGCTGCACATAAGGCAGGATCTGGAAGTGCAATCCAAATATAGTTATGCTCTTCTAAGGCCACTGACTTTAGTGGCCTTAAAAGTGTTTAAATCTGTCTAAGATTGCAGCACAAGAGTTTTAGTGACTGGGGTTTGTGTCCCTTTGACCTTTAAATATGTGCTGGCTATGCTGACTACTGTATACCATCCACCCCTTTTCTACCAGTAAATAAACTAGATTTTTACAAGGATGGCATAAGATGCATGCCAGTGTTCTTGTCTTGCAAGAAAGCAAACCAGGAAAGGCTGCCAACAGTTTGGAAAAGTGGAAACCAAATTTATAGATCATGTACTGCCTAGAAGTCTTGTGCATAATCTGCTGGCAAGTACCGCTGTTGAAACCACTGAGAAGTGCTCTTGCACAGTTTCCATTCATTGCGATAGAGCAGGGGTCTCCAACCCTTTTGAGCCTGTGGGCAACTTTGGAATTCTGACACAGGGGGATGGGTGCAACCACAAAATGGCCACCACAGGAAGCAGAGCCACATGCGCGCGCGCACACACACACACACACACACACACAAAGCCTGAGCACTGGGGACAAGATGAGTAATTTTTTAGAAATACACTGGGAATGAGAAGTGAGTGATAGAACAAAACCACACTGTGGTGGCAGCTGCCACGGAAACATAATCTGCACAGCCAATTTCTGCAATTTCAGAGGCCAGTCAAGTTCTGCTGGGCAGGAGCCCCATCTGGGCTCATCCACTTTCTAAAAACACTTGGTGGGTGTGGGGAAAGGTGCTGAAGGCCATGGGCATCATGTTGGGGACTCCTGCAGTAGAGTTTGTGTGGGGAAACTTTCCAAGGCATTGTGTCCTTGGCTGTTGAAAGTAGATTTCCCCAGTCATAACAACACTGTTTAATGAAAAGTAGCAAGAAACTGTCCTTTGGATTCCATTTATGAACGTTGCCAGTAAAGAGTCCCAAGTATAATAAAATTATTACACATTTTTATTCCGAAGAACATTTTGCATTTCTTTTCATACAAAATGATGTAGGTTGAGAAATAATTTACAAACCCTTAAATTCTCTCCTGGCATTTGAAAGAATGATTCTAGAAGAGGTCTGTAAGGTATCCATAGCAAATTGCCACTGTGTACAAAATGGTTATATATTAACATAGTTCATACATATCACATTTTTTTAAAAAATGTGACTCAAATTGCTACCTATTTTGTTAATACAGATAAATCCTGATTAGGTTGCTTGGCAGACCAAGTCAATTTATCCAGTGTTAATAAAATAGACTTCTGACGTTTATCGTTCTCCAAAACCGTATTAGCCTCAATATCCGGATTTTACTGCATCGTGAACAATAGCCAAGCCCTCCTTTGATTGCATAAAAATGAATCCTCAAAACAGTACATGGAGAATAGCAAAAAGTGAGGCAACCAAGCCATATTCCTAATAAGACGGGAATCTTTTGGTTCTGTTAATGATCATTTCATAAAACTTTCTACTTCAAGCTGAGTAACTTGTTAATATTTTGCATCCACCTACTAAACTATTTCTTCATAAGAAGTCTCTACCAAGTAGAATACTTGGTCACTTAATAGTTGTACGTACCTCAAGGTTAAAGAAAACTTTATAGAACTGGCCCAATGTTTAAAATGATTTATTTTTGTTTTGCCTGTTATCAGGAGTTGTAGTATAAATGAAAGCACAGCTTATTTTCAGTTAAAAAGATTATAGATAATTCCAAATCTCTTAACTTCCCAAATATAAGACTGCAAATAGTCATCTTCTTTGTCTTAATGTAAAGTGAGACTCCTAGTGACTCAAAATATTTTATAAAATCTTTGTACCATCAAGGTTTTTTTTTTAAATTTCAAAAGCATTTTACAATGAAGAAATAATAGGTGGCTATATTTAAATATTTAATTCTATAGCTCTATACAGTCCAAGTAAAAATACTTCTATCTAGAATTCTGTGGAGAATTACAATAATTAGGCTCCATAAATATTGCTGCAGTTCAATTACGGTACAATAATTACAAAATATAGAACATCTCTTTACAAATACAAATGATTGTAGATTACAATTTATTTACAATATTCTCTGCTATATAATTTTTAACAAACTATCTTATCTAACTCTACTTTAACCTGGTTGCAAGTGCATTGGTAAAAATGCAATTATTCCAGTATATTTTGCCCTTAATGTGACAGTCATAAAACAGACTATCTTTAATGATATTTTCCTATGTAAACTGGTGTTACATATGAGAGAAAAACGCTTGTCAGCATCAGTCCATTATCACTACCCCTTGCAGGTAGTGTTTGACAAACCGTATTAGACAAATACTTAAAAAAAAGAAAAGAAACAGAAAAAAAGAGGCAGATTTGAAAACAATATCTGAGTGGATATGTTGAACAGTGAACATTTGATATGCTGTGTGATTGGAGGTAATGACAGTGTTGATTGTCATCACCATAACCTTTTCCTGCACACTTTGCATTTGTGCAAACTCTTTCCCTGCTGGAAAACACCGACACTCTGAAGAGCAGCAGCAGCAGCAGCACAAAATTGAAAGACAGCAAATCTTCCAACTTTATCTTCATATTTTGAAAGCAGGCTGGTTCGAATCTCCTTGGGTCTAACAATCAACTTTCCCTCTCACTCAAGAGCTTAAGATTCTGTCGCAAAGGTCTTGGTGACCTGCTGCTTGGATCCTGCTTCACCGTGCCAGAGACACTTGCTTATAAATAAAAGTATGGCTTCCTTGTGATGTGATATCATCACCCGTACAAAGCTTGATTCCTTATTAATTCCAACTAGTGCCTAACATCTTGGAACTAGGAGGCACTTTGTTTAATTAAAATCACACCATTTTTTTCTTGCTAAATACTATAAGGTTGTAATGCATATCATTTCATCAGCTAAGTCTTCTTCATATTTACCAGTATCAGGCTCTTCATCACTATAACCGGGACCAAAGTCCTGAAGTTCATAGTCTTGTCTGTTTAATATGGGGAACATGTCGCCATTGGTCCCATTGCTAACGTTCCCATTCAGAAGGTTACTTGCAGCACTTTCCATCTCATCTATAGTCATGTCGCAAGCATCTGCAATCTCATGTTTTGTGGCAGAAACAAACTTTGGGTCCTTTGCATACCGTCCTAATCCCTCTGAAATAAGTACCTGCAGAAAAGTTAATTTTAGATTTAGCAAACAGAGGCAAAGCTTCAAGACTTTAATTGTACAAGATGCAAAACTTTTTTGTACTGCAATTTTTTGTATTTCAAGGGACATTGGAAAGGCTCCTTCCTACTTGATACAATTTTTCTGAAATGATTTATCTGAAAAGTGTAAGAGAGGCCTCCCCAAGATGATCTTGTGTTTGAGTTGACAGCAAAAGTTTCCTTATTAAATCTCTCCCAGTCCAGTTTGTGTGTTCTGACCAAGACAGGATGGTATATAGGGCTGAAGGCTATCCTTATTGTAACCAAAATTATGCCATCTTATATTGCTTGTTTAGAAATCCTCTTATCATCCTGGTGAAATCGCTAAACAATGGGCTCAAAAAATAGGGCATAATTAGTGGGAATAGTTTTAAGGCTTGGGCTCAACATAATGACATAGAGGTCAGAAGTTATGTTTAACTGTATGGCACTGAATAATACTCCTAACACAGATCTTTCTCCAGTTTCTCTTATTCCCTGTTTTGAGCTCTTGAACTCTGTTTTAGCTCCAGAATAGGCATCAGACAGCACCATAGCATAAGCTCCCTTATGGGTTCACAAAAAATAAATACAACAAGAAGGGATCAGGTTATGAGTACTTGTAAGTATTATGATAAATCAAGTTGTGAGTAATGATGGTCATTGTATCATTCTATAACCAGATGACCCTCACAACACTGAGCATTCCAAACAGGGCTCATTTCGTAGCAGGAGCTCCTCTGCATATTAGGCCACACACTCCTGATGTAGCCAATCCTCCAAGAGCTTACAGTAGCCCCTGTAAGAAGAGCTCTGTAAGCTCTTGGAGGATTGGCTACATTAGGGATGTGTGGCCTAATATGCAAAGGAGCTCCTGCTACGAAATGAGCCCTGATTCCAAATAATTATTGTTTATGTTGTATTCTGCTCTTGCTCCAACACAGTGAGTGGCTCTCTACACCTAGAAATGGACTATTGCGTATGGATCTCCTGCCAGCAGTCTGCTCTTAGTCAGGGGAATCCTAGTTTCTGGGTTATGCAAGCACAATAGTTTCTGGGTTTATGTGTGCAGGCAAAGCATGTACACCTCTTGCTGCCCTTGCAGATCATTCCTGCTTCATTACAGACACCTACTTCCTCCCTCCCTCAGGTAACTAGTGCTGTCAGAGCTCACAGCATGATCAGAATTGAAGTGCTCGTGGTTTGTTTTGTGTAAGTAGAAGGGGCTTTCACAAGTATGGAGGGTGGGAGTGGGAAGTCCCCCTGGCTCTCTCTCACTTCTTGTTTTTGTAACAATGAGAAGACTTAAAACTTGTCACTGGCAGAGCTGGCGCTAGAATGCATTGAGCCCTGCTGAGTTGAGGAATTATACTTGTTTTCATACAAGAACTGTGCATGCATTCAAATCCTAGCTGACCAGGTCTCAGAGCCTCACTAGCTTTGGATAAACTAAGCTACCTTAGCCTCTAACCTCAGCTCTTATGGGGTAAACAACTGAAATATATTTTGCACACTCATATATGTTGTTTATTTATTTAGAAAAATTATATACCACCTCCCCAGAGACCTGAGGTGTAAAAAACAAATCTGATTTTCAAATGTTACATCTCGATGATTAAGGCATATTGAGTGTATGAGTTCTCTGTGTTATTTAAAGACAGCCTTAAATATCACAGCTCAAGACAAAACCTGAGTGCACTCACCGCTTCCACCAAGCTGTCTGCACTTCGCTGTTTGTCACTATGCTTATGCCTAAAGTCACTCGGTACAGTCAAATTAGCTGGCGTAAATGTCCGATAGGCAATATCTGGGTCGTCCGTGTACCAGGAACTCCTATGCAAAGAAGGCAGACTGCCATTCATGTGTTCCGTTGATTCTGCTCGGTCAACTTGGATAAGAGGCGTATAATATGGAGTACGGTCCCGGTTGGGTGGGGTAGCTGGTGGAGTGGCCCAGGAACGTGTAGAACGACTAGGGGAATGTCTATGAGCTTTAGTGGCATCCAGTCCTGCAACAGCCATGACCTGTGGGAGAGATGAAAACTTCACTGACATGCAAACACAGATTCACAGAGGCAAAAGCCAATAGCTCCACACGTAACTGTAATCAGTAATCACATTTGTTTCTCATCCCAGTTCAATCAAGGTGTTCTTTTGTGTAATCTAAGGACATTTAGGGTAATAAAATATGTTGCACGCAAGAAATCTTGTGCCTTATCTCTCAGACTGAATGTGAACGATCCCAATGGGGGTGACTTGGAGACCTGAAAAACCATTGGGAATAGTCTGACTCACTAGGGCCATTTTGGTGGCCACCACCACTGGGCATGGACTGGATGTGGGGTTGTCAGCCCTGCATAGGCAAATACCGGGATATTGGGGGGGGGGGCTGTGCCTGGGGACGTTGAGTTTTGTAGTACCAGACCACCTCACATGTCTCTTGAGAAATCTGTATAAGGGTCAAGAAGTGACAGTTAGAACTGGATATGGAACAACTGATTGGTTTAGCATTGGAAAAGAAGTACGACAAGGATGTATATTGTTACCCTGCTTATTTAATTTATGTGCAGAGTACATCATGCAAAATGCCGGCCTGGATGAATCACAAGCCAAAATTAAGATTGCTGGGAAAAACATCAACAACCTCAGATATGCAGACAATACCACTCTAATGGCAGAAAGCGAAGAGGACCTCAAGAGCCTCTTGCTATAGATAAAGGAGGAGAGTGCAAATTTGGCTTGAAACAACATCAAAAAAACTAAGATCATGGCATCCGGGCCCATCAATTCTTGGCAAATAGAGGGGAAGTCATGGAAGCAGTGACAGACTTCACCTTCCTGGGATCCAAGATCACTGCAGACGGTGACTGCAGCCATGAAATTAAAAGACACCTGCTCCTTGGGAGGAAAGCTATGGCAAACCTAGACAGCATAATAAAAAGTAGAGATATCACCCTGTCAACAAAAGTCTGTATGGTCAAAGCAATGGTATTCTCAGTAGTAATGTATGGCTGTGAGATATAGACTATAAGGAAAGCTGAGCGCTGAAGATTAGATGCTTTTGAATTATGGTGTTGGAGAAGACGCTTGAGAGTCCGTTGGACTGCAAGGAGATTAAATCAGTCAATCCTAAAAGAAATCAACGCTGACTGTTCCCTGGAAGGCCAGATACTAAAGCTGAAGCTCAAATAGTTTGGCCACCAAATGAGAAGGGAGCACTCACTGGAGAAGACCCTTGTGCTGGGAAAGACTGGAGGTAAAAGAAGAAGGGGACAGCAAAGAATGAGACAGTTCGACAGGGTTATCGATGCAATGAACATGAAATTAAACAAACTCTGGAGCATGATCGAAAACAGGAGGACCAGACGTAATGTGGTCAATGGGATCGTGAAGAGTCAGATTTGACTGTGCAACTGAACAACAACAACAAAAGTGGGTTTTCTTCCCACTTAAATTTTCCACTTTGTTAATTAAGCTATTTTTAACTCCAAAACTTCCCAAAAAATATGTAGTGTATCATACAGTAGAATATACTGTGTGTGTGTATATATATGCATATATATTCATGCACAGTATATCACTTGGTTTGTTTCTGGTCCTGAATGAGGTATGGCTTGTTCATTTATTATTGAATAAAAACAAAAAACGCACTAAAAAGTATGATTAGGATTTTTTAAATTAAATAGAATGCTAATTGAAATAAAAAATAAATCAAGAATTTTTAGGTTTTTTACCAAAGAAAGCAGTGATCAAACTATTTTTTCTTTTCTCTACAGCCTTCTGAAGAGTTTCCACTTCTTTAAGTTTTTGCTGCTCAGTTCCACACATAGCAACATAGTCTTCCAACATACCCTGTGCAACACTAACCCTGCAAATTTCCTTTCTGTATTGCTCTCTTCAGTAGTTCATTGGCTTCATGTTCATTGGCTGAACAGACGATCAGATGCTTCACAAGTTGCCTCATGGTCCTTTTTTGTCAGTGATATCTTACTTTCTATCTCAGCAATTTTCCCCTAGACTCTTCTGCTTGTTTAACCTTTCTTCCATCTCTTCAGCTAAATGTATCTCCTCCTCTTTCTTTTTTTCTTCTTCCTCTTTCAGTCTTTTTTGTTCCTCTAAGTACATTATGTATTGCTTATGTGCACTTTGTCCCATAGCAATGTTTTGATGTCATGGGAACCAGTTCAGGTTTATTTCCGTAGGTTTTCAATGCATGTTTAATCAACAAAATTGCATTCAATGTTTGTTCACAGGTGGAAGCCTTGTCCTCAGTCAATGCCCATCTTGACACAGAAAAACACCTCTCAATGTCTGCATTTCCATGTGATGGAGACAATGCAGTCTTGATAACTTTCTCCAACTCTTGATATTCCCCCCCCCCCCCAAGCTACATTAGTTTTCTTTAAAATTTTATCCCAAAAAACTATCAATTCTTCCTTCAAAAGCTGGTCTGCCTCCATCTGCAACATTTTCCATCCATCAATGAGAACACCTTCTTTTGTATCAATAGGGAGTTCTCTGGCATACCTTTATTGCATTTGAAGAATAGCACATCATACAATCCTGTTCCACAATTTTAATTTCTTGAGCACTTGAAGGCACAAAAAAGGAGAGAAAAGAGACTAATTCTGAAAAAAAAGACTAAGAGACTAACTCAGAAATAAGAGACTAAAAGCTAAAAAAGAGACTCGCTCCTAGGCCTGCAGTTACTAAAACGGTTCTGTCTGAAATGACAGAAAAAACCCCTTAGTGAACAGTTCCTGAACCGGAATTCATAGGCTGTCTGAAATTCCACGTGGTTTGTCATCCAAGTACTAACTAGGGCTGACCCTGCTAGCTTCTGAGATCTGATAAGATCAGGCTAATCTGGTCCTTCCAATGATGTGGACTCCCAAATAAGCCAAAAAACCTCTTAACACAATGGCAACAAATCAAGAGGTACGTGAATGTGTAAATGCAACACCTCATTTTAAAATCATTTTTGTTTATTTCATTTAACATAGGCCACAGTATACATATCCACTTCAGAATATGCTGTTTGACTGTGAATGTATTTTGATGACATTTTGTGGTAAATACAATAGCAAATTTGGCTACTCTTAGTGTAACCACTTTACTACTATAAGTGAAGAGGTTATCAGGTTTTTGCAGTGACCACTTTCCTCCAGTAAGAGAGAAAGGGATTTTTCTGCAGACAAAGCCAAATAAATTAGACTATGCTGAATCACAGAAAAGATTTTGTTTCAAGGGTTCCTAGAAACAGGCCAATAAGGGACTGATCCTAAGCAGGTCTACTCAGAAGTAAGATTCATTCCTTAAAACTGCAGCCTAAAACACCGTGAGGAAAAGTCTTTAATGGCACAGATGCCACACTATACTGATGAATATTAAAGGGCTGCATGTATGGATTTGCTTCTGCTGTTGAATTTCATTTTAAATTGTTTTCACTGATAATTGTTTTTATCCTGTTTTAAATTTTGTAAGTCACCTTTGGGAAATGCCCAGGTAGAACTTCCTCTGAATGAGCAAACAAATAATAATCTGAATAGTACATTTAACAGCAGAATAGGACTGCTGTTGGTATATATAGTATTCTAACAAAAGTAAACCTTTTCTCAGAACTCTTATCTATCAGAGAGATAGAGTTCACGTACACATAGGTTCTTATTTTATCATGATGAACCAAGGAGCTGTTTTTGATAAAGGAAGGAAGTCACATCGAGTGAAATGATTGTAGAGTTTACAGTCTGAACCAACCTTAAAGAACCTCTTAAGAAAATACAAACCTCCCCCGCCCCAAAAAATAAACTTGGATATGAAAGCCATTAATTAAACTTAAATTCACTCCCCAGCTGGTAAAACAGAAATATTATTTTCACATCTTTATTTACAATAAAATGTAAATCAAACTGCATTTGGAACTTCTCTCCCTATAATAAAACTTTTCGATGGTTCACTGTTTTTTTAAATACATACTCCCTCTTAGGACACTTGATAATGGGACCCTGCCCTGTCACTTCTGTTCCAGCTTTGCAGAAATCTGCTTCCCACTGGTCTTTGCCCATCTGCAGACTGGGCTTGGAGCAGAATACTTGCTCAGAGAAGCACCCCTTTGGTTTTTATTTGTGACTACACTATGGCAGCAGTTTTAAAACTTAAACAGCTACCTGTGTTCTTGTCCCCAAGAATCAGGATAAGATCTGAAAAGACATAGTTCTCAGGACTGTAACATGGACTGAAGGCCTTGAAATATATTTCAGTCACCCAAGACAAGGGAATCTGAATGTCTAAAGCAGGTTTAAAACCACATGTCAAACTGATAGTTGGCATATTAAAAAGGAAGCCAGATTTTGTTTAAACTCACCTGCTGTTGCATTAAATGCAGAGGTAATGCAGTGCGGTGGTAAAAACTAGGAGACAATGGTATTTCATCTTGACTGCCTTGTCTGCGGAGGCATTCAAAATTAAAGGAAGAACGGCGATTTGCTGAAACATGAAAAGAGTGAGTTGGTGATTGCAGCATGTACTACAGTCCAGGCACTTTGGTTTTGGATCTGCTAGATTCCAGTCCAGTAGCACCTTAGAGACCAGTATGATTTTGGGGAATATGAGCTTTCAAGAGCCAAAGGTCCCTTTGTCAGATTTGTTTTTGGATCAGTTGCCTTCCCTGGTGTGGCTGCCTTGAGGTTCCAATCATCAAGATTCATCCTCCTACCAGAAGGCCACTTTGAAGCTGGATCCAGAGCAGTGTCTGGAGGAGAAACCCCTCAATAAAGCTTAGGAAGGCAAGAACCTCAGACATTTTATCCCCCTTTATCCAAGCATGGGAACCTTTCAACCTATCCTGTAAGACCATCAATGGTCAGTAAACCCTTCAAGTCCTGGCCAGGGAGACTGCCCCTCAAATTCCTATAAAAATAGAGGGTAAGCCCTGCTTCGGTGTGCACTCTGAGGGTGCCTACTATAGGGCACACCCCAAAGCCTCTACTTTGGGTGTCCTTTAGTGTGAAATTCTGGCCATTTGGACTTTCTTCTACATGGACACCTGCGCATCTGGACAGGGAATATAACTCCTATAACTGCTCCTTAATGTCTCTATCATTACATCTTTATTTCTTAATTTTGAATTGTGTGCATATTTTGATTGCTTAGCATGATTGTATGCAGGGATATTCTCTAATAAAACTATTAAATACTCTTTAAATCTGGAGTCTTCATATTGAACTGGACCTTGGTATATAAAGGTGTGTGATCCTTTTTAGCCTCCTCTGTCTCATAGCTGATTTCCCCCAATATCGAGACAGGCCATTGGTGATAATACCTATTCATTCACTCCTCTGGCTCATTCCTGATCTGAGGTCACAGGAGTTCCCCTTAGCATTGATTAACCTGCCCCTATATACTTCCATTCTACAAGTATAGCCATGCCAGATTAGACCAATAATCCATCTAGTCCAGCAGTGCCCAGGCAAATGCTACAGGGAAGCCCATATGCAGGACCAACTGGCAGCTGATGGCTTCTCAGCATCTGACAATCAGGGGCATTCTGCCCCTGAACTCAGAGGACCCATTCAGTTAAGATTAATAGTAAAAATTACACATATTCTCCATAAATCTGTCCAGTCCCCTTTAAAAACCTTTAAGCTAGTGCCTATCACCACATCTCACCTCATGGCAGTGAGCTCCGCAAATTTAGCTACATGTTGTCTGAGACAGTACTTCCTTTCTTCTGTCTTGGATCTATTGCCAATATATTTCATAGGGTGACCCCAATTTCTAGTATTATGAGAGAGAATGTACACAGTGTGTACAAATAACATTTTTTTAGACTGTCAGAAATGTAAGTGCTTAAGAACTCTTGGGTGTAGGCCATTCAGACCTATGATTTGTCAATATTCAATCTGTTGATTAGCTCTAGGATTTTTTCCTTTGGATACCTCTATTTAATTAAATTATCCAAACATCTTTCTTGAAGAAATTGGTTCAGGGACAAGTGTCTGTCTAATATCCTCCTGTGTGAAGACAGACGCAAACAATTCATTAATTTTATCTGCAATCTCTCTGTCTCTCAGGAATCCAGCCTTTCTCCCACGACTTCACCCATTCCCTTGTATTGTTTGCTCTGCCTTCTGTTGTCTTCCCTCATCTAGGTTGCCTCAGTAACCACTCTTAAGGGTGGCTTCCTTGCTCCTCCGTACTCCTTCTTTGATCCTGGGGTGGGTTTCTGTTGGTTCCCCACTCTCCAAATATTGACAAAAATATTTAAGCAGCCTCCATTAAGGTGGCTTCAGGTGCCACCCATGGTTGTACAGCTGGTGTGGTAACATAGATGGACTGCCCTCTGAGGCTTAGACATAGCCAGAGCCCAGGTACCTGGATATTCATTTATTTATACCAGTTGTATAGTCCTTTTCAAGTTTCCCTTGATGAAATGGTTATCTCATTTAGAAATTGGGTATTGGTTTCAAATCTGTTGTGTCTTCTATATTGGGAAGTATTCCTTTACCATTTTATCATAACTCATAACAAGGATTTTCTGTTCACAGGACAGTATGTGTGTGTATGTACATTCCATTATGTATATCTCATGTCTACACTGTCCATTTCATTTATCTAATGAAATAAGCTCTGGCTTTTTCAAAGTTCAAGGTGCAATAAACCAAGTCCTTTAAGGAATCTGGGTTGGACCAAGTGGAAAATCTACAGTGGTGAAAGGAAGGACAATTTTCATTGATTTCCCCTCTCACCACAGACCCTAGGGAGCACTTTTGGGCTTCAACAGAAGAGGAGAAGCAAGGAAGTCATGCTCCATGGACCAAAATCTCCAAAGGTAAATAACCTGCTTGATCCCACCATCTCTCTTCTTGGCTATTTTTGGGGAAAATCTGATAGAGCAGCACGAGGAGAGGTGATCTCTTCCTTCTCTTGCATCACAGTTCCATCCAAATTGAGTTTCCACCGCAGTGTCTTAATGTTAAACTAAACACCAAGAGAGCCAGTCCAGTCATTGTGACCTGGCCCTAATGTGCAGAACCTGAGCATTACTCTCTGGTGTTTATAAAAGAGAAATTGTCTCTGTAATTATGTCAAGACAAATACATCTTGAAATACTGACACTCCATTTTCATTTCCTAAGAAATGGAAGAGGTTCCCCTGGGGAGATTGTTTGCTGCTTTCACTTGGCAAACAACCACTGCCAAAAAGCTGTACTAGTGTTAGCAGATATGGTGTCTGGGATGAGAAGGACAGGAAAAGTGCCAGTGAGTGAGTCACTGTTTTAAGCCTGTGCATGGTTACAAATTTGTTTTTTCTGGAACAAAGACAATGCAAATCCATTTTGATCTAATCTTTCCCTATCCTGCACACAGACACTGTGTCTTGAAAGTCTGTTTATGGTATATAGCAACCTTAATTCTTTCAGCACAACACAACTTCAGTACTGTTTAGCAAAGGAGATGCAGGAAACAGGAGAGAAATACAAGATTTCACTACAAATATGGAAAACTAGGAGTAGCCAGAGTAATGGCTACTCGAGGTTGGATCACTGCAATGCTCTCTACACGGGGCTGCCCTTGGTGCAAATCCAGAAGCTGCAGTTAGTGCAGAATGCCGCAGCCAGGCTGTTGATGGGCCTCACTAAGAGGGACCATGTCCAGCCTGTCCTAGCGGTACTGCACTGGCTGCCTATAACATACCGGGTTTGCTTCCAGGTGATGGTACTTACCTTTAAAGCCCTATATGGCCAGGGTCCAACATACCTGAGGGATACCCATATGTACCCCAGCGGGCACTTCGGTCGGGGGCCCAAAATCTACTCTGTGTACCGGGCCCCAGGGAGGCCAGGCTTGCTGGAACCAGGGCTAGGGCTTTCTCGGTGGCGGCTCCTGTCTAGTGGAATGAGCTCCCAGAGGAGATCAGGGCCCTGTGGGACCTTATGCAGTTCCGTAGGGCCTGCAAGATGGAGCTCTTCTGCCAGGCCTTTAAATAGGAGCCGCCACCATTGGTACCGATGGTACCACGCCGTGATTGTCAGCTGACGATGTGGGCCACCCTGGACGCAGCCCAGGCCCGACGGCCATGGCATGGCTGTACTCCGACCCTGAAGCCATCTGAATTTTATAATTATAACTGGAAGCACTTTTACTGAAATTTTATTGTTGTTAATGGATCTAATTTATGGGGTTTTAAACTGGATTTTAAATGTTATTGTACTGGATAGGGCACATTTGCCCTTGTGAGCCGCCCTGAGCCCATTCGCAGGGAGGGCGGGGTATAAAACTGAAATAATAAATAAATAAATAAATCTCTTTCACCTTGAGTCAATGGCACCTTATCCTTTATATTATAGTTGAAAAAGAAAGAAGACACAGCCTTTCATTTTTTGATGTTGGTAGACCTACTCATTGGCAGATCATGAGAGGGGTGGCAGGCAGGGTTCCATGAATGCTTAGTTCTCATGGCCCTTTCTTATGTGCCCAAGGAAATACCAATCGCCACTTTGGGGTCGGGAAGCAATTTTCTCCAGGCCAGTTTGGCTAGGGATTCTGAAGGTGTTTTTGTTTTGTTTTGTTGTTGTTTTGCCATCTTCTGGGCATGGAGCAGGGGTGGGTGGGTGTGGGGTGGGGTGGGGTGGGGAGGTAGTTGTGAATTTTCTGCAGTGTGCAATGGGTTGGACTAGATAACTCTGGTGATCCCTTCCAACTCTATGATCCTATGTACATATTCAAACTGTATGTATGTGTAGCATGCCACTATCCTTTACTTGCTTTCCATTTATTTATTTTATTTATTAATTTAGATTTATACCCCGCCTAGCCAGCAAGGCCAGCTCTAGGTGGCTAACAACCAATAAAATCAGCAATTGCAGAAAAATTAAAAAATTTAAAACTTATCTACATAAAAACACAGGTAATAAGAACATACAGATATAAGAAATCCAACAGATAGCGGCGATGCAGAGCCTGCGTACAATAGGAGCAGTCCCTGTATCCCTAGGCAGGCGGCATTTCCTTGTTGATTTCCCGGCCAAGGTTGTCCGACTGGCGACTCCAGTGGCCCTTTTCCCCCAGTGGCGGCTCCTACATGTAAGCCTGGCGGAAGAGCTTCGCTTTGCAGGCCCTGCAGAACTGTAAAAGGTCCCGCAGGGCCCTGATGTTCTCCAGGAGCAAATTCCACCAGGACGGAGCTGCCACTGAGAAGGCCTGGGTCCTGGTAGATGCCAACCTGGCCTCCCTAGGGCCAGGGAGGGTCAGGTGGTGTTGAGTGTCTGATCGCAGTGCTCTCTGGGGTATATATGGGGAAAGGCAGTCCCTTAGGTAGGCAGGCCCCTGACCATGTAGGGCTTTAAAGGTTAATACCAGCACTTTAAACCAGATCCGGTGTGCTATAGGCAGCCAGTGCAGCGACCTCAGCACTGGCTGGATGTGGTCTCAAACCAAGAGACCCATCAACAGCCTAGCCGCAGCATTCTGCACTAGCTGCAGCCTCCAGAGCTGAGACAAGGGAAGCCCCCATGTAAAGAGCATTACAGTAGTCCAGCCTCGAGGTGACCATAGCATAGATCACTGTTGCCAGGTCATTGCGGTCGGGGAAGGGAACCGACTGCCTAATCAGCCGTAGGTGGTAAAAGGCTGCCTTGGCAGTGACGGCTACCTGGGCCTCCGTAGTTAAGGAGGCACCCAGGAGCACTCCCAAACTCTGGACCCTCGGTGCTGGCACCAACAGCACCCCTGAAGGCCGGCAATGGGATCCCTACCCCCGGTCCACTCCGACTCAGGCACAGGACCTCCATCTTCATTGGATTCAATTTCAGTCGACTCAGCTCAAGCCAACCCGCTATGTCCTGAAGATGACCTAGGTCATCTGGGGTGGCTCCAGACCGACTGCCCAACAACAGATACAACTGGGTGTCATCAGTGTACTGGTGTCAACCCAGCCTGTGTCTCCGAGCAATCTGGGTGAGGGGGTGCATATAAATGTTAAAAAGCATTGGGGATGACACCACCCCTTGCGGCACTCCACACACCAGCCGGTGTCTCTGTGACGTCTGTTTCCCCAGCACCACCCTCTGTCCCCAACCTTGGAGAAAAGAGGCAAGCCACTTTAAGGCAAGCCCCTGAATCCCCATGTCAGCGAAGCGGTGGATCAGTAGCTGGTGGTCGACCATGTTGAACGCAGCCAACAGATCTAACAACACCAGCACTGCCGTACCACCCCGATCCAGATGCCATTGGAGATCGTCCGTGAGGGCGACCAGTGCTGTCTCTGTCCCATGACCCGGTCGAAAGCCCGACTGAAACGGGTCCAGTGCAGAAGTTTCATCCAGAAAGCTCTGCAGTTGAAGCGCCACCGCCCTCTCCAAAATCTTGCCCATAAAGGGCAAGTTTGAAACCAGCCGATAGTTGGCCAATTCAGCCAGATCCAGAGATGGCTTTTTTAGGAGAGGGTGGACCATCGCTTCCTTGAGTGCCCCCGGAACAGTCCTTCCTCAAAGGACTTGTTGACAATATCCCTGAGGGCACCTCGCAACCCCTCATGGCCAGCCTTTACAAGCCATGAGGGGCACGGATCAAGGCAACAAGTGGTTGGGCGTACAGTAGAGAGCAGTCTGTCAACCTCTTCCAGGCTAAGTGGACTGAAAGAATCCAGAATGGAATTCAAAGACATGCATGGAGCCTCGAGTTCACTTACTGTCTCAATCGTGGCCAGAAGATCGTGGTGGAGCAGCAGGATTTTATCTGCAAAATAGCTCACAAAAGCCTTGCAGCTGATATTCAATTCCCTATTATTTAGTCTGCCCTGCAGCACTTCAGTTATAGACTGAATCATTCTAAACAATTGTGCCGAGTGTGAGCTTGCAGATGCAATCTCGGCTGCATAGAACTGCCTCTTTGCGGCCTTGACTGCCATCTCATAGGCTCTCATAAATGTCCTATAAGATGCTCTTGATGCTTCGTCGCGCCATCCTCTACCTATATTTGACCACTGGTGATGATGGTTAGTCTTGCTCATTGTCCTCCCTCCACAAGGGGGATGCATATGAGCAGCCTGAGCCAGGATGGCTGTCAGGACTCCAGCCTCCACACAGCTACCTGCCCACCTGCAAATAACTCCACACATGTGAGTCCTGCAGCCGCAGCCAAGAGCACCAGACAGCAAGCAAAGTTGCTGAGCAGGGGGCATCTATAAAATGTGGCAGGAGAAGGCAGGACCACTATCTACTTTTCTGACAAAAGGATATTCCAATATAAGTTTTAAAAGAGCAGTATTTCAGGGTACTTTGCAGCTGACGTATTTGACAGCTGAATATTAAGGCCAAAGACTCATGCTACAGTAAAAACTTTGCTATCAGGCATATTCAGGAAGTGGGGGGTTGCTGGTTAATGAAATGGCTACTCAAGCTTATTGCTGTGACCTTCCTCCTCCTTACCTGAAGGAATCTAGAGCAACCAAACCCCATTCCCCTGGGAACACCCCATCCCCCTGGCAACAGCCCCACATCTGGCAGGACCCTCCCCCAGGCCATGGAGCCATCCTATGTAGCAGGCAGACAAGTAGGCAAGCTGCTCTTCATTGTTAATTATTATCCTAGTGCTCTGAATTGATTGTTTCTGATACTTTAACAATGTGTGGAGAGAATAATGTTGATATTCTGGGTCTCCTTGGGTCTTCCAAGCATATAACTATATAATGAAACCAACATTTTTTAATGTACTCACGTGTTGGTGTTGGAGGTAGCAACCGTCTCCTAGGAGGTCTTTTTGAATCATAACACATCTGTGACTCATCGTCTTCATAAAAGCCATGTGGGTGATGGTAACCTTTTGGCCGCTCAAAATCTGAATCATTGTAGTAATATCTGCTATGATATTCATGTGTATGTCTAAGTTAAAAAAACAGATGGTTAATGAAAATTACAGTAGAAAAAAAATATCATTAGCCTTTTATTTACTGGCTCCTGAAACTCTGAAATGTTTCTTAATGATTTATGCTACTGCATGATGGCTAATCAAACATTAAACTAAAATGGAACTTACTATTCACATATGGTTTTTGAGTGACAGCTGTTCATGACAGACAAACATTAATTAGTTTATATAGCAACCGATTCATTATGCTATATATTTTTTAGTTAACTACTGCTGTTAAACTATAAACCAAAGAGTAGGGACCTTGAAGTCTGCATTATTCACATATAAAGTGATTAGAGGCTCTCACATGAATAAAACTCAAAACACGATAGCAGCTGTCTATTCCAAGGCTAGTCAATTAACTTTTGGGTAACCCAAAATTCTGAATGTCACTAGATCCAAGCATCTAATCAGCATAATCTTCTCCAGTTCCATCCACTTGTTTCCCTTAAGGCACAGCATATGTTATAAATGGTTTTCATGTCTGTTTTTACACTGTGTGTGCATGTGGGCAAGCTAGTGGCTACTGAAGAGGCAAAGGAAGTTGCAAAGGGTAAAGCAATGGAAATGAGCAGAAGCTCAGTGAAGCTGATAAAACAACCTGCTCAATAGTGTGGCTTTGTGTCATCCCTAACACTTACTCAGAGAGATGAACCCAGTCTTAGGGATGAAGCTGCACGGAGGTTGAGACTTACAGTTCAGGCTTCATAACGAACATTTTCAACGAGATACTATGCTAGGGGTCAGATTCTACTATTGATTTCAATCTCTCTCTCACGCACACACACACATTAATAGTAAGAGAGAATTTACAGATGTGTAGAATAGCAATAGAAATGTACACAGAACACAAGGGAGAGAATAACAACCAATCTGCTGTCCTGTAACAATTTTTTTTTTAGGACCACACTGAGAATGAAATAGAACTTACAGTACAGTATTTACTCAAGTTGTCCCCTCACAGCTATGCCATAAAAAGGGGTGGGGGTGGGGGGCTCATTGTATATTTTCATGCAAATCACAGTTATGTCTAATAATAATTTTTAAAAATATATTTTTAGCATGTTATTGTACATTCAAGGTCATCTTCCTTATGAGGAAATACAGTAGTATAACCGTTGAACCACAAATTCTAGTAGACTGGACTAGAGTCTCCCCTTTCTTTCCTTTTCAATGTCTACATTTTCCTTACTAATATGCCTCGATATATTGGATACATGACTTATTTTAAGAACTTAAGAAGAGCCCTGCTGGTTCATATCAAAGGTCCAACTAGTCCAGCATCATGTTTCCTACAGTGACTTACCACTTACTCCAGAAGCCCACATCAGGATCTGGTATTCAGAGGTATACTACTTCTCAACATATACATGGGCAGAATGTATATTCTCAGTGGACCAGTAATCTTACCTGTTTCCTGATAACATACTATCTTCTTCATAATATTCTTCACCACTAAAATACTCCTGATCATCCAAGTAGTGATCATCATTATAGTAATCTCGAACTTCATGATCTTCTCGGCAAATTGTGGGCAGATGCCTATCTCCTGATTCTGACCTACAGTTAGGACACAGAAATCTGGGGCTGCCATTGCATTCAGACAATATTTTACATCTTATTAAAAAATCAAGACTGACTAATAGCCTTGTAGCTGCAAGTCTGTGTTACTCCAGTATTCACAGATAATATGAATCTTAAGCATTATTGTCTTGTTTCTCTATATTCATACAATTAGCATCATAGTAGCAAAATAGTATCATAACTTAAAACTTAAGAGAAAGTTGTTATACCATTTTCATCTACTCTCACTTTTCAAATGAATGCCTTTATTGAAATTCCAGGTATTATTACTAGGGATGGGCATGAACCTAAAAATTCCAGGTCCCAAACTGAACTGAGCCAAAAGTGCCCTGAACTGAACCAGCCAGTTTGGGTCCCCCTTTCTCCCAGCTGTGGCAAGCCATGGCTGGGAGAAAGAGGGGGGGGGGGATTGCCCGGGAAAGGTTAGATGGCTGCAAGCCATTTTGCTTCCCCTCATTTTGAAGCAGGGGGAAATGGCTGGCAGCCATTTCAACCTAACAACGGGGCAGGTGCACACTTCTGCTGTTAGGTTTAAATGGCTGGCAGCCATTTCAGTAGTCTGTTTCACTTCCCTCTGCTTCCAAGCGAGGAGAAGCAAAACCCATTTCAGTGGTCCATTTTGCTTCGCCCCACTTCCAAGCAGGGGGAAGTGAAACCCACCACTGAAATGGCTTGCAGTTATTTCAGCCTAACAGCAGGGCAGGTGCACCCATCTGCTGTTAGGCTGAAATGGCTTGCAGCCATTTCAGCCTAACATGTGAGCTGTGGACCTGCGCAGTTCAGCTGTTAGGTTTAAATAGCCTGAACAACCAAAGAAACCAGACAAAAGTCTGGTAAATGTTCAGGGAAGGCGCCTTCCCTGAACATCGGTTTCGGGGTTCTGCACTGGGCCAAGTTCATGCTGAATTTTGGCTCGTGAAACAGTTTGTGCCCACCCCTAGTTATTACTTCATTCAAAAACACCAGGATTCATCTAAGTCAGGTTCAACCAAATTACCGTCCCAATCAGAAACTCGAAAATTTGCCCTCAAGTATTGGTGGGGAGAGCTGGTGGATAGAGACAGTTTGTGGCAGATGCAAAGACATTCCAAGTGGATCGCCACTGTTACCAGGGAACCTGGGAAATGGATTTGTTCTTTAACCTAGGAAATACAGGCTAGCCCATTCCTCAGACTATCCAGCAGCATCTGATGTTGCACACTAGTTTTCTGTCCTTAAAGGTTACTGCACAACTGCAGCTGCAAGTCTTCTCTGGTACTGAATGCCTAATCCTTCCAAAAGTTAAATTTTGGGAAGGGGAAAATGATGGAGAGAGAAGCTGGGCTACCAGGAGAGGTGAAAGGGCAAGCTGGCAGAATTGTGAGCTTTGCCTGTAATTGTGGACAAACTTTTAATCACCGTTATGACCGACACAATTATAAACTTTCGTGCTATCATCAATTACTCTTTTGTCTTTTTTGTTACTTTCCCTTTTTATTCCCATCCTCTTCTCCTTTCACTTTTCTGTGAGGATATGACTCACAAATTGGCCAGCAGATTAGGAACTAAACAGCAGTTATGATCTCGCAATGTCTTGCCAGGAACATCTAGTGAAATAAATGCCTAGTGCTGAACTAAGATCTGGGAGACCATGGTCTGGTTCCTGCACTGCCATGAAACTTGCCAGATAGCCTTGGGATGACTGAGCGGCGCGTGATTTAATAGGCCTGTAAGAGAGTATGGACAAAAGGCTCTAAACAAAGGATTGGAACAGCTAGAGGGGCTCATTCTGGAAGATGTAGTCCTTCAAGTATGGGCTCATGTCATGCCTTTTCTGTTTTTGACCTTTTTATTTTAAGTGTCTTCTCACGTAGACATGTCACTTTTTAAAAAATCACTGTACGATTTTGGATAGTGCCTCAGCAAATCAAATCTGCATGACATACTGGATATACTTACCTAATGTAAGCTTCATAATAGCGAGCTCTATCCAAGAATGGACACAATGTGGAGGAGAAAAAAAGTGTAATTAGCATTAATTAACTGGCAATAAAATAAATCCTATAAATACTTGATCAAGGAAGAAAACAAGTGTGTTTAATTTAAACCATTACTCCATCTACTATTTTAATAAAAAATAAATACTAATTTGCTTTTTATATCTTGGATTATTTACTGTTGAGCTGAACAGGCTTTCATGTTGAATTAATCTGATCTAAATCGAGGCACAGTGACTCATCTAATTTCACAGCCTTTTATTGTGAATTTATCATTTGTTTACTGATCCAGGTCCAACAGAATTGGAAGAAATTTCCTTACAAGTGATCTGTAATATACTAAAATAGACATTCCAGCTTGTGGATCAAGTGGTCTGATTGTATGATACTACATTACAAGCAACCTGGGAAGTAGACCAAAGCAAGTGAGATAAACATGAAGAAGTAGCCAAAGGAAATAAATATAAATCCAATATAAATCCAAAGACTAATTAAAGGACTGAAAATATTAATTCACATACACACATTGATGAAGCTCAACATTCATTTCAGTTCAAGGGCCTATACATTTCTATAATATGCTCTGGATATAGAATTTACAGAGCCCAAATGAATACAGGTGCTTACCGGCGATTGGAAGGCCTTCTACGTTTTTCATGATGATCACTTCTGGAATGCGAGCGGTGCCCTGTTTCAGTCATATTCTCATGACTTTCAGTGTTTGTATGTCTTCCATTCACCACTTTGGACATGTTGGCATTATTGAGGTTAGCATTTGTTGAATTTGGAACGTGCTTCCCTATTGAGTTATGGTGATGATGATTATGATGGCTGTGGTGGTTATGGAATACAGAGTTTCCCGCTGAAGGATGCACATGTTTCTCAGTAGTCTCACTCGCAGATGGAATTGATGGCCTTTGGACATGTAGTGGGCGGTGTGTGGTGTTGATCTGTTGAAATGTTTCTCTTGTATCATTGGGAACATGGTTTACATGATTTCCAAACAAGGCACCATTTCTCTGTAATGTACAAGTTAATAGCTGCTTAATTAATATAATACATTGCTAAGATTCAGCTTGCTTCTCTATATCAAGCTGTTACTCTGTTATAATGACAAGTTTTAAAAATAGGCTGTTCTATAGCGGCATGAGGCTGCCCATGATCATGGCAACATCACAATACCCTTTGTTTGTTTACTGTCCTTTTATCTGGACTATAGAACATTTGTTTATAGAATTTAGTTCATCCTTACTTAACCCTGTTATGTGTCTCTACATTCTACAAGGATTCCTTTGTGAGTAATATGGAAATAAGTTCGAATTACATTCTGAATTGTTGTTTAAATTATTATTTCCCCCATCATGTTTTATTAAGATGCAGTCATCTTTGATCTCATTGGATACCTTAGCATAAACTAATTTAATGCAGTGCAAGGGGTTCATGGCATAAGTCCCACTTTTCTAAGTATTATAAATTGCTTCGTTTTCTCATGCACACAAGAAACAGCCCACAGAATGAAGCCTCTCTTGAAAAAATCTCACATCTGCAGAGAGAGAAAAAGATAGCTAAAATAATGTTATAAATTCAGAAAGTTAAGGGAACTGAATGGTCGTTTTGCTATTTACTTTATATACTTCCTCCTCCTCATGGTGATTTTGCTCAGGTTCATCTTCTTGCAAATCACAGGATATAGCTCTCCGAATTTCAGGACCAATATCATGAAGCGTCCTTAGTCCAGCCTAAATTAGTAAACATAAACACAAATCAGTAACAATAACTCGTTTCTCTCTCTCTGATTCAGCCCAGTTGAGGGATTCCTGTTAAGAGTGCTCCTGTGTATAGTTGCTATTTTGTTTTCAAACTAACACTTTTTTGTCTTGCTTAACTTCAGAGGATTTTAAGGTCAAACTAGATTATACACATGAGATCAGCTATCAGGATTTCCCCTTGATTTTAAAAGTTAATAGTAGCCTTGAAGCCCCTTGGACTGCATTGGGGTCATGACATATTCTTCCCCACTGTCTTCCAGATTTAATTCACCACCACCACCATTGCTATTAAGGAAATAAAAAGGATCTATGTGATACACATTGCAGTTTCTGAGGAAGGATTTAGCTTGCTTCCCCATTACAACATTTTTGTGCTGCTGAAGGATTCCTTTCTCACAGTCAGCTACAAGTGGAAATGAAACAAGTCCACCTAATATGGTGATAATTTAGAGTTGCCAATAGGCCTGGTAAAAACGTTCTGTCCTTTATTAACAGAGTCTTAGTATGTGGAAATGGGCAACTAAATCTTTTCTCACAATGGAAATAAATAGCATCTCCTGGGAAATAACAGCCATTATGCCTGTCATAGGACAACTGTGCCTTTACATTTGCTACTTCCTAGCTGCAAATTATTTCCCAGTCACTCCAATAATTATTAAATACTTCCTGTTCACTCCAAGTCCTAGCTTCCCAGCATTCCTGAATGGATCCTCAATCAGTTGCTTTTTCTGGAGCAAGGGAGAGGAGCCTTTAGTTACTGCTTTCCCTTAAGTACAAAGAGATTGTTTTTCTTTTTTCTTTTTGTTATTATAATTGTGTGATCACAAAGCAATACAAAAAGAAGAAGTTCTGGAGACTTCCTGCCTTGCTGGAAAAAGAACTGGTTAAGGATCAATTCAGGAATTCCAGGATATCAACATCCGCAATGAATAAGAAATAAACTATTAGGCTAAGAAGGGGGAGCTGTTTTATAGCAAGAGAAGAAAGGAAGAAACACTATAAAGGCTTAGGAAATGTGAAGTTAGAAATTAGAAACAATGTGAAGTTTAGGAAATCTCAACTGGGCTTCGTCAGTCCATACAAGACTGTCTAGCAGGCAATGAAAGGGCATTTTAAGTGGAAAAAAACCACACATTTGTTCTGCGGAAAAAAATACAGTAATAGCGCAGAAAACAATGGAATGCAATGGATTGATCACATAATCATCTGTATTATCTAGTGCAACCCCGCAGCTGTTATTATTAACTTTTGTGGGGGGAAATGCAGCACAACCTGATCACAGACCTCCCACACACAGTCTAGTTACACCCTTATTTCTTTTCAATTAAATAACAGTATGGCCTATGCAAAATAATTCATTGGATATCTTACTCATCAGAGGTTGCTAGTTTGATGTCTACTCCACTCAACTAAATGTGTGCATTAGATCTGGGGCTAGCATAGAAGCTGTGTGCAAAATTATAGTGGAGCTATGTTTTTTTCCTAATTCATGTTTTTACTGATTCATGTTTCATGATTCATAGATTGCAGAAAGTGATACTGTCAATTTACCATGTGCTCTGATTACAAGATGGTGGCCCGAACTCAAAATGGCAAAAACATTTATTTTCCCAGGTCTGGGGCCAGAATGGTAAGTCATGGTGACACAGCCTTGGAACAAAAACTGAATTAAACATGAGATCTGTGACAAATGGAATATTTAGCCACCATATTATCTCTTTTCAAATGTTACATTCCTGATGCTGTGATTATCCATATGCAACAAATGCAATACATGTGATCTTCCTGATACAGGTGATAACTGTTTCTTCTGAAAGAAGTAGTATGTGGATTTTCCACCATGGTACATCTGTACCAGATTAATCTAGGATCTGATACATGTATTCTGAAGCTAGAATAAAAGCACACTGCTCTTACCCCATACATGCCTTCACAGTTCCAGGAATGTAACATCTGAAAAGAGGTATAAGTATGGGGAAAGTCTGAAGCTGAAAATTAAAGGAAAATGATTTACCCCTTGGTCAACTCCACTGCAAACTTTAGTCAATCCTTTTTTCTGACAGATACAAAACACTCTAAGGCTGCAGTCACATGTGCAAGATAACCTGGGGGGGGGGGGGAGCGAGGCTATTTGCACTGGAGTAATTTGACCCGCAGTTGCACAATCACACAGTTCTGTGAAGCTGCAGGCACAACTCGCCACTGCATGATCAGATGCAACTGTGGGCAAGTTGGGGGGTTTTTTTGTCGTTCGTTACTGATTCGCTTAAACGGGAGATCGATGAATCGCATCTCCACCCTAAGGGTTTCCAATGCCAGTATGTGATGATGTGCATACTGAGAAGGGGAACAAAACAACAGCATGGCGTCGGGATAGCCTGATCAGACTATCCCCGATGCCACAAGTGCGTGCTGGAGCGACCACATGGGGAAAGTCCATTTGTGGCCCGTAGCAACCCGTTTGATACTGGATTTTCGCTAGTGGTTTTTTTACTGCTTTTCTCCGGCGGAGCAAAATGGCTTGCCAATGGGTGTGGGACGCTTGCCAGATGTTCTCTTGTGATCGCACCCTTAAAATCCAACTGGAAGTTGTGCCTATCGCGCGGCTAATTCTGCGTGTGATCGGGGCCTAACTGAATCAAAGTATGAAGTGGCAATCAATATAGAGAAGCAGAAAAGCACAAATTGCTTGATGTCATCAGGATATATACCTCTTCCCCTTGAAGTGCAGTGTGCAAAGAAATATGGTGACATGTTCCAGCAATAATTCTCAATGGAGCCTTCACTGCTGCAGCGACTGCCTCTGCATTTGTAGTGGCAACAGAGCATCCCACACAGCAGTTTTCTCCAGAGCTTCCTTTCTACAGCCCCCACTGCTGCCATTTTCTCCCACCACTGGAGGGCAGGGAGGTAGACTTTGTAAATCCCCGGGGGGAAGGTGGGGGCTCTTTCCTGTGCGCGTGTGAAGCGCGCGCGCACGGGACCATGTCCCCACCGCTTTTCCCCCGCCCCCTGGGAGGCAGACCCGGCAGGGCGAGCGGGGGGCAGCGGCGGGGGCTGCTGCCCCGTAGGGGTCCTCGAAGTCGCGCTCCCACTGCAGCCGGTAGGCGGCCAGGACCCAGGAGGTCGGGCTGCTCGGGCCCTGCCAGCATGTAGTTGGGCAGCGGCTTGGCACTGCAGAAGAGCAGGTGGTTGCGGAGCCAGCGGGCCATGGCGGTGCGCTTCCCCCCGACGCTGCAGCTGCCCGCCGCCCAGAGCCAACGCCAGGCCGCCTGGCTCCTGCCCCAGCCCCAGAGCCCGGCTGGGTTGGGGGGCCGGCCGGCGCGGCGGAGTCCCTGTGCCCGCCCATCACGCCGGCTCTTCCCCCTCCACCCCCCTCCTTCTGCTGCACCTGGCACCCCCCGGGCTCCTGGCGGCCCTCCCCGCCTCCCCCACCAGTGGGCGCTCCATTTTGCCAGGGGTGGCTGAGCGCCCCCTGGGAAATTTCGGGGGAGGCTCGAGCCCTCGAGCCCCCCCCCCCCCGTAGTTGACGCCTATGCTGGAGGGCTTTTGGAAAGCTTTTAAAAACTGGTATTTGGTATGTCACTGTAGTGTTTATTTATTTATTAAAAACCTTTATACCCCACTTTCTCTCCTTAGACTCACGAATGCTAACAATGCAATTACAAGTTGTAAGGATGCAAAAACTGAAGTCCATTAATAAGATAAAAACAAACATGCAAGATAAAAACAAAAATTAAAACCAACACAAATTAGAAACATAAATTAAAACGAGTGCACAGATTAAAAGCTCAAAATAAAACCTAGTCTTTTTTTTAAAAAAGAAAGCTGGTTATTCAGAGGATCTGTTAGCCAGATACAGTACTATAGAAAAATACCAAATACCATTTTTTTTAAAAAATGTGAAAACTCTCTGGTGATAGAGAAGAAAGGAGGCCATGGCTCCATGCCCAGGGGATTAGGGGTGAGAGGGTGGTGAGGATAAGCAAAGAAAATGGTGATGTTGGTGGGACCTTAAAAATGTGCACCTTGTCCACATGGCAACCAAAGGTGCTTAAGCTGTGATTGGGCAAGATCACAACAAAAAACAGAGGACGACTACAAAACTGGACAATTAGGATACGACATTATACAGTTGTTCAGGGGGCAAAGGAGCAAATCTTCAGGTGGAAGCAATCTATGTCACAGTTATTTTCTGAGATATTGGCCTCAGAAATGGGGGGGGGGGGGAAGGAAACTTTTAAGCTTCTATTTTGAATTTGGGCTTCTATCTTGAAACCAGACCATAAGACAAACTGACAACATCACCTTTTTAAGTCTATGGAACATCTAAAACATGAATCAGAGAGAAACAAATCTCCAGCATAATCTTTGTGCTTGACTTCTACGATTGCAAAGGGATAGCCATGTTAGTCTGCTATATCAAAATAAAACTAAAGTCCAGTGGCACCTTAAAAACTAACATGTATTTCAATATGAGTTTTCATGAGTCACACAATTCACTTCCTCAGATATGTGAATTGAAAAACTCAAAGCGGAATTCAGTTACCTCTCTGTGTCTTATCCCTTCTCCTTGTATTCTTACTTTTAAATAGAATTCTCAGTTTGATTTTCATCTACTTATCTGAGGAAGGGCACGGTGACTCACAAAAGCTCCCATAGCCCTGGCCTATATCAGACAGGCTTAGCATTTGCTCCAATAGGGGCATGATTAACAGACTTAAAAAACTCACTCTCACAAAAAGTACTGAGGATATAAGTCCATTCTTCTTCACATTACTATTCATGTGAGTGACTGCACTATTTAAATTCAGACAATGAACTGGCCATAGAATCTGCAGTCCTTGATTCTGGACAGGTAGCATTTAAGGCCTCTTTCTGCCCCGTCTTTAATAAGAGGATGGGGTAGGGGGAGCTCTGTAAATACACTTAAGAGGAGTAGTAGGAAAGGATGACAAATGACTAATACCATGCAAACAAGGCATCAGTACAATAATGTCAGTATAATCTCAACACAGCAATGAGATAGAACTTGGTAATGACTTTACAACAAGTGTAATATACTACAATAATCCCGGCAATGAAGCTCTCTAATCACAATAACATGCAGTTCCAAAGTCCAGTTCCAATGAAGTATCTAGATACAGCCTTCGTTTTGTGTGTCACCTTTTCCCAGGAACTACAAAATTATAAAAACAAACAAATGGCAAAGACAATGTCATGCTAGGCATTTACGTAACGATTTGCCGTTGGGTCAATACCTACACATTAGAAGGAATTCGTCTTTGCCATTGCACTTTGAGGAAGGTTGCAATAGACTAAGCCGGCAATTTTTAGCTAGAGGCTATCCTGAAACACTGATCAGAGATATCTCTTTAAGAGCTTGTAAAACAGTTAGACAGGACTTATTGGAGGAAGCAGACAGGAGTTCTACTGGTAGCGCTAAGGTGCAATGTGCGTTGGAGTATACGCCTTTAGCTAATTCTGTTAAACAAATCATACTCAGACATTGGCACATTTTGAATGATGTACCTGGCCAGGAGAGACCACTCATAGGCTTTAAAAGAACTTGTAGCCTTCGAAATATTTTCACACGAGCAGATGTGTGCCCCATACCCAGAGCACTGCCCTGCAGCATTGGTAATTTCCCTTGTGGGAGATGTAAGATTTGTCCCCTGATGTGGCATACAGACCATATTTATTTTTTGGACTTTTGCCATAGACTTAAGGGGATGCATACCTGCTCCACAAGGAAAATTATATATCTGATTCAATGTGTATGTAAATTAAATTATATTGGGAAATCGAGTCAGCCAATTAGGACTAGAATCATCGAACACCAGTCTTGTATCAGACAGGGTTATATGGATTCTCCTTTGGTGCACTACTTTAATCAGAAAGGGCATACACTGAATGATTTCAAAGTTCTGGTGCTAGAAGCATTCATTGCCAACAGATATAATAAAATTAATATCGACAAGTGGTTATACCAAAGGGAAAGTTATTGGATTTATCGTGCACTTTTGGACTTAACCAAGCCTTTTGGACTTAACCAAGAGCTGGAATACTCTAGTTTTTTTATAAATAGGACTTACTGTGATAGCCTGCCCATTTAAAAGTTTTTTTTAAAAAAGTTGGGAGGCACAGGAGATTGGTTTGCTATATAGCTGTCCCTTGAGGACTGCATGATTAAGGCATACCAGCAAAGGAGTTGTGGAGGACGAGTTCCCCTTGTAAATGTTTTATATGATAGCCAGGGCTTTTTTTTGTAGAAAAAGCCCAGCAGGAACTCATTAGCATAATAGCCCACACCCAACAGCAGAAACAAGTTAGCATATTAGGCCACACCCGACAGTGCAGCTCCCTCCCAGGATCGGCTTCCCCAGGTGCCCTGCAGCTGTGGGCAGTGGCGTCAACTACGGGGGGGCTCGAGGGCTCGAGCCTCCCCCGAAATTTCCCGGGGGGGGCTCAGCCACCCCCGGCAAAATGAGCACCCGCCGGTGGCCAGTCAGCCGGCCGTCGCCGCCTCTCCTTCCCCCCCACCCCCGGCCTGCCCTCCTGCCTCCCTGGGGCGGGGTGGGGGGGAGAGAGAGGCGGTGATGGCCGGCTGACTGGCCACCGGCGGGTGTTCATTTTGCTGGGGGTGGCTGAGCCCCCCCCCCGGGAAATGCGAGGCGGAGTGGGAGCCGGGGGCCCGCAAGGGCGACGCGCCGGCCCCCGGCTGCAGGCAGCAGCAGCAGTGATCCTACCCCGCCGGCGCCCAAGGTGAGCGGGGGGAGGGAGGGGGCGGGGAGCGCGGCGGGCGGGCACGGCCCGGGGGAGGGAAGCGGCGGCGGCGGCTCCCTGGGGAGGGGGGAGAGCAGCGGGACATGGTCCCGCGCGCGCGCACGAAAGACAGCCCCCGCCCCCCCGGGGATTGAGAAAGTCTACGCCCTTGGCTGTGGGGTGCCTGGGAAACCCAAGGAGGGGAGGCAGTTTAAACTGCCATCCCTCCCTGGACCGGCCTGGCTTCCCCAGGTGCCCTGAGGAACCCAAGGGGGGGGGAGGCTGTAGGTGTGGCCAGCTCAGAAGCCAGCCGGAACTCCATTCCTGTGCATTCCTGCCCCAAAATAGCCCTGATGATAGCCCATGAGTAGAAACTTTCTAGGTGAGTGTTAAGAGAGATTTTGGGACTTTTTTGCAAGTCTAAAGAATATTCTCTTGTGATGTAAATGGAATATTGTTGCTTATATGTGGTTCCTTCGCAGGAGACTTTGTTCCCTTGAAGCTACTGACTTTTGTGAGCTGCCACTTTGCATTCCTTCTTGGTAATATGTATTCATGTTGTAGTAACAGTGGAGGGAACATTGTATTAGCTGTATATGATGATTTTGGGTGTTTGTTTTTATAATTTTGTAGTTCCTGGAAAAAGGTGACACACAAAATGAAGGCTATATTTAGATTCTTCGTTGGAACTGGATTTTGGAACTTCATGTTATTGTGATTTGAGAGCCTCATTGCCGGGATTATTGTAGTATATTACACTTGTTGTAAAGTCATTACCAAGTTCTATCTCACTGCTCTGTTGAGATTATACTGACATTATTGTACTGATGCCTTGTTTGTACAGTTTCATTTACTCATATTGTATCTTTCACTGTGTATTCCTCATTGTCTTCTGTCAAATGACTAATACCAGCAGGATCTCTGGTTCTTGTACAGTAAAAGAGATCAAATGCAGTCATAACGCAATCAGACACCACACTCAAGTTCTGAGCAAGTCATATGCAGAGTCCCACCCAACTACTGTTCCATTGTTGTTCTGTCTTTACAAGGAAGAACACTTTATCCTAATTTGCATAGTTCACATACTTCTTGGGTAAAGATAAAGCAAGGTTTATACTGCCACTCAGACTTTAAGATTTGGAAATGTAAACTGATTTTTCAGTGACCAATCTAAGTCTTGAATTGCAGCAGCATGAAGTGGCTTCACCTAATTTCCTAATCACTAACACTGATTGGCAGAAAACAGAAATGATTTTTCTTCTTTGTTGACCACTGTTAAACCTCATTTTCATCTTACGGTCTATCCCTTCATTTAGGAAGAGCAGACAATACTGGTGCCCCACTCCAATTTATTTATACATTGCTAACAATGCTGATATACTGCCATATTTTCTATCTGGAGCAGCATTCTGAATGCCCCCAAACTGTCACCTCCCCTTTTTAAACAAGTTGGTAAGTTAGCTACACATACCATAGCACCATTATATATTTGTGACAGGAGGCCCTGTTAAACACTTCATTTCACAAGTGTACATCACTTTGTGCACAGTAGGCTAGTGAACTACAGCTGCAGTTCCCTTCCCCCTGTATCCGTGTCTTCAAGGCATCTAAAAGAAGCTTTCTTCCATGTAACATATCTGGTCTGCACAGTCCATAGGTTCGAAACCTTTTGTAAGTCCCTGCCCAGTCAAACAGTGGATGAGGAATCATGGGTTTTGCATGCAAAGATGAAATACATCTATGTGGAATTGTTGTGTGCCATAGGATTTTAACACAATCCATATGATCCTAACAATGCCAGAATATTGAACTGAAACTCCACGAACTCTGGGATATAATAATACAGTGGTCCCTTGGTCCTAAAACTTCTGTATCATGCAGGTAACTGCTGATGAAAATAATAACTAAAATGCGAGGAAAGAAGGCCAGATAAAATAGTGGACAAATTAGTACAACCTGAATCAGAGTATGAACTGGCAGAAGTTCATGTTATGGCTTTTTCTTCACTAAGGACCTTTACACTTAATTTCTGCAGTTTGTGGCAGCCATGACTAGTCAGCCTCTACTGAATTCCAGCCACACTGATGTCATGTGCACTATCAGCATGCACCAGTTTTTGATGTGCACTAATCCTCCCCTACAAATGCTCAAAGGTGTTTCAAAACCATTCCCATGAGCCTTTGGGATACATGCAAATTAATTTGCGTATTTCACAAAGGCTCGTGTGAGTGCTTTTGAAAGACTCACCATGACCTAGGTGGCATACAACAGGACTGGGCTAGCAGAAAGGGGGATTGTTGGAGATATATTGAAGGTACCATTCTTGAGTGTCCTTTCTAAGCTTTCCTGCCCTGTGGAAGGGCACTCAAAAGGCATTTAAATACCTTCTGAGTGGCTTTTTTCCAAGTCCCATGATGCCCCCCCCATTCCACAGTGGAAGGGAAAGGGAAGCCCAAGGTGTTCTCACCCTGACTGCTGCAGCAATCTCTCCTCAAAAATAAGGTTTCTGGCATTGCTATGTGTGGGGTGGGGATTTTAATTAAGCGGGCAATGCCCCCAAATGCCACACTGTAGCGATGGGCCTGGTTACCCTACCAAATCTCCACTGGGGGCCAAAATAGATTTGATGGCACCCACAAAGATACCACCACATTAAACCATTTGAAAAATCTGCAAGGCTTTTGGCCTGCAGCATGGTGGTCTGAGGCACTCGCATCCTCCCTCCATGCCTTATAAAGAACCAAAACAGCTGGGGGAGGAATGCAGCCACTACTCCATTGCTCTTTTGCCACTTGAAAAGGCATGGGGAGTTGGAAACAAGAGCATTGAGCTGTAGGCCCAATCAAGATCAGGCCCTCACAGCACTATTAAATGGCTTTAAAATGGCAGCAGCATTCTCATGGTGTCCACAAAGAAGGCACTATCATGTCCAGTTTGGCCTCCAGACTTGGTTACAGCTAGCATGGTTAACTACTGAAGACCTGGACTTCAGAGGATAGTGGGTCAATGGGAAAAACATGAAAACTTTAAATGCAAAGTAAATTAATGCAAAACACTTGGCTGCTGAAAAATGGACTACAGTACTTCTGCTCTGCAAAAGAATTATGTACAGCACTGTATTTGTAAACTTAGAGCTCAAATCCAATGGGAAAATCCAAAGAAAATAAAGTTTTAAAAGGTTAGCTATTTCAAAGAAAGGCGCACAGTTAGTATCAGTGTTGTACACAAGGAACAATCTTGTGCTACCATGACATTATTCCATAGCATGCCAACAGCATTCTTAGCAAGTGTCCTAGGATTTGGGAGACCTGGGTTTGAACCACCGCTTTGCCATGGAAGTTTGCTGGGTGACCTTTGTGCCAGCCACACACCTTCAGTCTAACCTACCTCACAGAGTTGCATGGAGGAAAATGATGTACACTGGAGGAAAATGTTGTACATTGTTTTGGGTCCCAATTGGGGGTAAAGGTAAAGGTATCCCTTGCTCAAAAGCCAGTTGAATCCGTCTATAGGGTTGCAGTGCTCATCTCCATTTCCAAGCTGAAGAACCAGCGCTGTCTGAAGACATCTCCGTGGTCATGTGGCTGGCATGACTAGACACTGAGGTGCACGGAACGCTGTTACCTTCCCATTGAAGCGGTACCTATTTATCTACTTGCAATTTTTTTATTTCGAACTGCTAGGTTGGCAGGAACTGGGGCCAGAGACGGGAGCTCACTTCGTCACATGGCACTCGGGTCTCGAACTGCCAAACTACAGACCTGCAGTTCAGTGTCTTAACCACTGAGCCACCGCAGGGAAAGGTGGGGTATAAATGAAGTAAATTATTTTTTTTATTCTCTCACCTGTGTTCCATCATGTGCAGTGCTACTTCTAGATGTTCAATGCATTATACTAGTCTTAGTGAGCCCTTCTCCATGGCAGCCATAAATATGTGCTACTTGGATCAGGTGAGAATGGTCTGAACATCCTTAGCACTCTACTGTAGGGAAGGTTACCTGGCCAGAGTGTTGTTGAGATATATAAGGTGACTGGTATCTTTCCATGATTGCAAAGGAGCCAATAAGCCCAGAAGTGTATTCAAGAAAGGACTAGTATCAGTACAAGTAGAAAAGTTTCATACAAGTCTTGTACTAAAAGCACTTATGAGCATGAGAAAATCTGAGAGACTTGTAACAAATGTGCCAAGCTGATTTGGAGGGAAGCCACTTTCATCTGAAGCTTTAGAAACCTTGAGGCTCCAGATGACATCTCAAAGGAACTTTTGAGAGTTCAACTGGAGTACAGAGTACACTATGTTTCAACAGAGTGTTCTGAGAGTTTCTCTGTAGTGTTCTACAGCAAGCAAAGTACTGACTTGTGAGCCAATTCTTAGTCCCTGGATCCACATCCTTTCTCATGGAATATCAAGGTGGGCTCTACTGCCAACAAGGGAAGGGAAAAAAATTAAACATACATATAGCAGTGAGATGCTTGTCACTGCATGTGAGAGATAGTGGGCATAGGAATGGAAGGTGAAATAAGTGAGGGATATAGCTCAACTTGAATTTGCCAGTTCTCACACTGTAAGCTGTAAGAGAAAATAAAGTATATGAAGTATATACTGTACAAGTGGGAACCCACAATGACTTGGATGGGGCATCTCATTTCTCCTCCCCTACTATTTCTATTCCATTCTCTGAAAGCCTCCATAGCCTCTCCTGCTTTCCTGCTTCTTTTCTTTGAACTCCTCATCCAACCTACCAATCTACTGTTATCTGTCCCTCTCTTCAGCTTTCCCTCCTTCCTTTCCCCGAGCACCTCTACTAGGAAAAATTATGGCCCAGTTGTGCTGTGCCAGCAGCCAAGCAGGGCCTACTTGTGGTTTGGAGGAAACTGCAAGCACTTCACTTTCCTCTGCATCCCCTTCCCCAGTTTATTTCCTTTTTCTCTCCTCCTGGCAACCCCCACATCTTCACTTTCCCATGCTTCCTTCTCTCCTTTCCACCCACTCATAAAAGTATCAGCCTCCATCTTTAGGTATATTTATTATTTATTTCATTTATACCCCACCTTTCTCTCCAATGAGGCCCCAAAGTGGCTTAGATTGTTCTCCACTCTGTCTTCGTAAAAGCCCTATGAGGTGGGTTAGGCTAAGGCTGTGATCACACAAGCCGTTTGGCCCAATGCAGCCACCCCTCCCCTCCAGATCAAATGGGTGCAGTCACATAGCCATACCTGTCAGGCATTCCCCCGGCATACTCATCCCATCATAGGACGACGACTTGGAGCCAGGTTAAAAAGGCACCACAAGTGGTGTTTTTTGTTCTCTGTGCATTCATCGCACATGGCCCGATGTCTGAATCCAGGGGAGCATGCGCAGAATGGTTTTGGCAGTCTGAACCTGCAGAGCCATTCCTGCCACTAGGGAGGGTTTTTTTTTTTTTAAACTGCCTATATGCACATGTACGTGCATGTGCATTTATGTACATGCATAAGCACACAGGTGCGCACATGCATTTTGAAAAATTTCCGGGCAGCATGCTCCATGGCTGAGGCGCTGCAGTAATGTGGATATTTGACCATGGGATGTCTGTGTGGGTAACTCACAGCAGGCTGTGCTGTCTGGATTATATGCACTGCAACACTTTAAACCAGTACAATTACAGGCATCACCATATTGCATCAAGCTGCCAGTGTGACAACAGCTTAAAAATGTGTAGCTAATCCAAGGTCACCTGGCCAGCTTCCATGGTATAGTGGAGAACTGAACCTGGGTCTCCCAGATCCTAGACTGAAACCACTAACCCCCACACATATTAGGTTTCATGGGATAACTATTGTAGAGCAGTAGCAAGCAGCCAGTCCTGGGTGAGTTGTTCAAGAGACATGGAATCCAGTTGCTCACTGGTAGCTGCCAGGTCTGGGCCTGATGAGTCCTCCCTCAAAGGCCAAACCAACCCTGAAAAGGGCTCTGCCCCCTTCCTCTGCCTTTTACTGACAGAAAACAAGGCTTGAAAGCTAGCAATACTATGTGGTTGCCTAGCAACAGCCACTGAGAGCATTAATTTCTTAAAGGTACAGGCATTACTTCTATTATCGGGGGGGGGGGGGGGTTAACCATCCTTTTAAAAAAGTTTTCAGATTTTTCTGTAAACCTGGAACATTTTTCAGGTTTGTAGAAAGTTCTCATCTGTTCATGGCTTCAGCCTCTGATTTTAAGTAACCACGACTTGGGTATGCTGAGAATTAGACATATTAATACACATTTTATTGCATGCATGAAGCTAGTCATGTGGCTGCCTGGATCACTGCCATAGTTGCAAAGATTCATATCCATTACTATGCTAAAAACATTTGTTTTGTTATATTTTTCACTCAAATATGATTATAAAGAATAAAGATAAATGCTACTTTAGAAATATTCACACACATACAAAGAATTGTGTTGGCTACACAGATGGTGTCATCAGGAAAGGTTTGGATTATTGCACCATGGCATACGTTTTCAAGATGTTCTTCTATCAGGAGATGGTTCGCACCTCACAAGGGTAGGAAAAAATGTGTTTGGAAACAGCCTTGCAAACCTAAGAAGGAGAGCTTCTAACTAAATCCTGTGGGGGAGTGAGACAAAAATGCAAAGCCAATAACTGGAAATAAGAACTCTAAAGTTTTGCAAGGAGTGGCACATATGCTAGATAACATTAACTCACATGTAAGTACAAAAACAAAAACCTCAGAGTGCATAAAACATGGATTCCGATGTCTCTACACTAATGCACAGAGCATGGGAAACAAGCAGGAGGAACTTTAAGTCCTAATACAGGAAGGGTACTATGACCTAATAGGCATTACTGAAACTTGATGGGATGACACTCACAATTGGAATATTAGGATTGAGGGGTATTTAAAAGGGACAGACAAATAAGGAAGGGTGGAGGAGTTGCATTATATGTAAAGGGGGTATATACTTGTGAGGAAATACATGAATCTGAGCATGGATGTCCGATTGAGAGTCTCTGGGTAAAAATAAAAGGAGAATGAAATAATACTGATATCATGGCGGGGGTCTGCTGTAGACCACCAAGCCAAGCTGATGATTGTAGAGAGAGAGTTAGAAAAGCTAAAGCTCAGTATGAGCTTAGGCTAGCAAGAGACTCTAAAAACAACATAAGAAAAGAACCCTTCAAAAGAACATGAGAACATAAGAGAAGCCAATGTTGGATCAGGTCAATGACCCATCCAGTCCAACACTCTGTCACACAGTAGCCAAAAATACCACGTGCCATCAGGAGGTCCATCAGTGGGGCCAGGACACCAGAAGGCCTCCCACTGTTGCCCCCCCCCCCCAGCATCACTTGTCCCAGACTGAGAGTTCCTATCCCTACCTTGTGGCTAATAGCCACTGATGGAGCAGGGACATGGTTGGCCCACTGCAGGGGATAGGAAAGTGAAATTGTAACAGGTGGTGAAGAGAGGGCAGAACTGCTCAATTCCTACTTTTCCTCAGTCTTCTCTTAGAAGAGAGACAGTGCTCAGCATGACAAAAACAGAACACACAATGAGGGAAGGGAGTTGCAGCCTAGGATTGACGTAGGGGTAGTACACCTAGTTTCTTTAAATGAAACTAAGTCCTTGGTGCCAGATGAGCTGCATCCAAGGGTACTAAAAGAACTTGCAGATGTAATTGCTGAGCCTCTGTCCATTATTTTTGAGAATTCATGGAGAACAAGTGAGGTGCCAGAAGATTGGAAGTGGGCAAATGTTGTACCCATCTTCAGGAAGGGGGAAAAGGAGGATCCGGGTAACTACCAACCCGTCAGCTTGACATCTATACCTGGGAAGATTTTAGAACGAATAATCAAACAGACAGTCCTTGAGCATTTAGAAAGGATGGCTGTAATTACTAAGAGCCAGCATGGGTTTCTCAAGAACAAGTCATGTCAGATTAACTTTATCTCTTTTTTTGAGAACGTTACTACCTTGCTGGATCAGGGGAATGCTGTAGACATAGTTTATCTTGATTTCAGTAAGGCTTTTGATAAGGTTCCACATAATATACTTGTTGACAAATCGGAAAAATGTGGTTTTGATCCTATGACTGTTAGGTGGATCTGTAACAGATTGACAAATCACAGAGTGCTTGTGAATGGTTCCTCATCTTCTTGGAGAGGAGGGACAAGTGGAGTGCCTCAAGGATCTTTCCTGGGACCTGTTTTGTTCAACATCTTTATCAATTATTTGGATGAAGGGATAGAGGAAATGCTTATTAAATTTACAGATGATACTAAATTGGGAGGGGTAGCAAATACGGTAAAAGACAGAGTCAGGATACAGGATGATCTTGACAGGCTGGAAAACTGGGCTAAAACAAATTTAATGAATTTCAATGGGGATAAATATAAAATTCTGCATGTAGGTAGGAAAAATCAAATGCATAATTTTAGGTTGGGAGAGACTTACAGGTTGGGGGAGACTTATCTAGTATGTGTGAAAAGGATCTAGGGGTCTTATTAGACCATATACTGAACATGAGTCAGCAGTGTGCTGTGGTTGCTAAAAAGGCAAATGTGATTTTGGGCTGTATCAACAGAAGTTTAGTATCCAGATCACGTGAAGTGATGATACCACTTTACTCTTCTCTGGTTAGACCTCACCTAGAATATTGTGTTCAGTTTTGGGCACCACAATTTAGGAAGGATATAGACAAGCTGGAACATGTCCAGAGGAGAACAATGAAGATGGTGAGGAGCAGGGGTCATTTGGGGCCGGAATGAGGTGGAGTGGTGCTCTGCCAGCCCAGGAGCGGGCACAAATGGCGGTGGTGGCAAGCCCCACCCCCAGCAGGCGTAGTGGGAAACAAAGCAAAAAGGGCTCTAAAGTTTAAACCCCTTCTGTCTAGAGTTGCACGGCAGCAGTAGCATGATATTTCCACTGTATTCTATGGGGCCACAGAATACAATGGAAAAATCATGCAGCGCGACTCTTGAGAGAAGGGGTTTAAACTTTAAAGCCCTTCTCTCTTCGCTTCTGTGATGGAATTAAAGATCTGAGACCAGCAGAATGTAAACAAGGAACACTGCTGAGTCACATGACTGAGTGAGGAGGGGGCGATTTGGCTCAGAACACTCAGCGACTGACACTGAATGGGTACAACTGACAGTTTGAGGCTGACAGTGGAGAGTGAGAGTCTGTGGAGGGAACAGTCCTCTGTAGCTCTGTGTGAGCAGCCTAAAATACCAGTTGAAGCAGATAACTGGGGGGCTGGATAGTCTGGTTCAGGGGACAGTGAACAGACTAGTGAAAGTAGAGCACATAAGTGGTCACAAACATAAAATACATCACTCCTGAAGAACCTGGGATAGGTGGCTAAGTGAGGGCTGAGGAAAGGTCTGGCAGAGTCTGGACAGCTGGTTGGTGGCTAGTTGGGACTCAAGAAAGAAAAAAAGGGCCAGGAAGCCAAAGACAAAAGGCTAACCACTAAGCAGGACAGGAGAGTGTACATATGAAGGTGTTGAGTGAACTTATAGACATCTAAAGAAACTGGAAACAATATAGCCTACTGCCATGTGTAATCCAAGCCAAACGTGCCAGCCTATAAAGAAATAAAGTGCCAACTGTATATACATCCCCCATCCCCCTGTTGGGTTCTGAAAATAAAGTACTGTTTTGTTTTGTAGTGAAAATGCATTAGTGCCTGACTCTTAAAACCATCAACAAATATATCTAGCAGTGGTCCTCAACATACCTATAAAGAAATTTAAAACAAACCCCAAAGAGACTATAAGGAGATAGAGGGAGCTGGACAGTACAGTAAAGGCAAGCCTGATCGGTCACCTCACAGAACGTCACAATACAGCAGATTATAAGGTCACGCGTCATAGCTTTGCCCCCCCCCCTTGGCAGGCCAGCTGGGGAAGGGAAGGGGAGTCTTTTGAAGATGCCCCCCTTTTGCTTCCCCTTCGGACACACTTCCAGTGATGTCAGGGGTTGTGGCATATGCTAATGAGTTATGCTAATTAATAGGTATGCTAATGAGTACCTGCACCTCTTTTTCTATGAAATGACCCCTGCTGAGGGGTCTGGAGACCAAGTCCTATGAGGAGAGGTTGAATGAGCTGGGTGTATTTAGCCTGGAGAGGAAACAACTGAGAGGTACTTGAAGGGCTGTCATATAAAGGATAATGTGGAGTTGTTTTCTGTTGCTTCAGAACCAATGGATCGAAATTAAATCAGAAGAGTTTTCAAGAACTTCCTGACAGAGCAGTTCCTCAGTGGAACAGGCTTCCTCGGGAGGTGGTGGGCTCTCCTTTGGAGGTTTTCAAATAGAGGCTAGATGGCTATTTGACAGCAATGCAGATTGTGTGAACTTAGGCAGATCATGAGAGGGAGGGCAGGAAGGGGTGCCTCAGTGCTTAGTTCTCTTGGCCCTTTCTTACACATCCAGGGAAATCTGATTGCCACTTTGGGGTCAGGAAGCAATTTTTCTCCAGGCCAGGGATCCTGGAGGGTTTTTTTGTCATCTTCTGGGTGTGGAACAGTGGTCACTGGTGTGTGTGTGTGTGGGGGGGTATTTGTGAATTTCCTGCACTGTGCAGGGGGTTGGAGTAGATGACCCTGGAGGTTCCTTCCAACTCTATGATTCTATGATCCTGATTAATGCCTTGTTGTAGATTTGACTTCTGGTGTAAGAGGATCATAAGCATACTGGAAGTATATTTTTTGTAGAAGAAATGCTTTGAAAAAACAAAGGCATCATAAAACCTGATTGGTTGTTTGCTTCTAGAGATTCAAGGCCAAGGATCGAAAAATGTCTTTAGATATGAGTAAAGCTTGTGTGTGGGCAATAAGGTTTTCCAGTATTTTCTTCCCATAGCAAGTGTCAAAGGAGACTGACTCCCATTTGAGAGAGAGCTTTTTAGATACTAAATAGAGGAAAGGAAATAGATGGCTTCAGGAAAGAATCAGAGAATCCCTTACCATACCAGATTGCAAAGAAACTGCAGGTGAACCAGAAAGCAAAGTAAGGTTTAAAGGCCAAAAAGGCATATTTCTTCCCCCATACCACTAAAAATGCACAAAAGGAATCTGTAGCTAGCAGAAGAATCTTCAGATCAGTGCACAATATTGCCTTGGAAGCTTTCAATGAGATTAAGCAGCACTTGATGTAGTTTACTGCTGTCAAGAAGATCCCTTAGTGGTGTGACTAATGCTTCTGACTTTCCCTGCTTTGGCCACGGCTGAGTGGTAGCACCCAAGCTGAATCCTTGCCTAACAGTCTCCAGTTTCATGACAGTCATCTGGACTGGGCTCATAACAAGCTGAACTTTCCATCATATGTGTAATGCAGCACTAATTATTTTTGTCCACTTAGCCCTTAGTAATGCTAAACATTTGCAGCAGAGTTGTTTATTATATTTAGTGTTTCTTTCCAGATAAAGCACAGAATAAGAGAATTTTCTCATACTGGCAGTAAACTGTGCATTGGAGAGTCAGACACCTGCCAAGTTTCTATGGAGATCACACGTTATAATTAAGTAATAATTGTACTCACAAAATTATGTATGGTGTTTCCAAGAAAAACAATGTATTCCATCCTTAGGGCCTTTTTTAAAAAAACCCAAAGCTGTATATTATTTTATTCTAAATGGTGAATGCTGGATTCTAATATATTAACATGATTCATTTAAAATTAGTAACTGCAATGAAAAGCTATTTCTTTTTATTTTTTACTGCAAACTTAGTTTTGAATCCTTTCTATACCTCTATAGGTCTGCTGGATCTGTCAGTTTAATGTGTGCATGATGAATGAGCAGCCCATTCTATAATTTAGTTCAGGAAAAACAGGTACATTTAAGATAGTTTAGTCTGATGGTTCGCAGCCTATCTAAGTGCTGAGACCTGGAACTAATCATACTTCTTCTCCAAGTAGACAGGAGGGCATTCAAGAACCTTCAAGTGACACACCCCATCTGATCAGGAAGCAGCTTCAGTTCTTAACTGCTTTCTTAGAAGAAGAAGAGTTGTTTTTTTTCCTGCATTGTGCAGGGGATTGGACTTGATGACCCTAGAGATCCCTTCCAACTCTATGATTCCATATCTTGCTTTTTTCTACCCTAAGGAGTCTCAAAGCAGCTTACAATTGCCTTCCCTTCCTTCCCCCTCAACAGGTACATCGTGAGGTAGGTAGGGCTGAGAGAGTTCTCAGAGAACTGTGACTAGGGAAGGGCACGAACCTCCCCATGACCTTAAATTCATCACAAAAATTGTCCAGGCCATGGTTCGCAAACTGAGGTTCATGCCCATCCATATCAACAACCCTCCCATGACCCTCCACGTGGTTATCGGGAGGTTTGTGTGGCTCATGGTGGGAAGCAGGAAGGGGGAAGCGAGAGTAATCGCTGAAATGGCCTGCATCAGTTTCAGCCTAACAGTGGGGCTGGTGTGCCCATCAGCTGTTAGACTGAAATAGATGCAAGCAATTTCAGTGATCCCTCTCACTCCCCTCTGCTTCAAAGTGAGGGGAAATGAAACGGATGGGTTAAATGGCTGTCAGCCATTTAACCCTTCCTGGGGGATTCCCACCCTTTCTCCCAGCTGTGGTTCTTTTGCGGGCTCCATTGGGCAGTCCAGTTTGAACCAGGCTGCCTAGCAGAGCCCCTGCTGAGGTTTGGCTCCTTGGCAGGCTCTGTTGGGCAGTCCAGTTTGAACCAAGCTACCATACAGAGCCCCCACTGAGGCTGTGGGTAGAGTTCTCCCCACAGGATAGGCTCCTTTATGAGCCAGCCAGCCCCAGCCAATATTCCCTTAGTCCTTTCTACTGGTGGCAGGTCCCCGAGGCCAGCGGAATGGAAGGGGGGGAAGATCTGAGAGTTCTGCCTGCAAGATCAGCTGCTTTGTGGGCTCTTTTGGGCAGTCCGGGTTAAAAGGACTGGCCAAGAGAGCCCCAGCTGAACTTGTGGGGAGAGTTCTTCCCACAGGCCCAGCTGCTTTGCGGGCTCATTTGGGCAATTCCATTTAAACTGGATAGCCCAGCAGAACCTTAGCAGAGCCTGTGGGGCGAGTTCTCCCCGCAGGATAGACTTCTTTACGAGCCAGCCAGCCCCAGCCAATATTCCCTCGATCCTTTCCACTGTGGGAGGCTTCCCAAGGCCAGCAGAATGGAAGGGAAGAGATCTGAGATCTTCCCCCCTTCCTCCTTTCCACTGGTGGTAGCTCCACATGACCAGCAAAAAGGTGTGTGAGAGCTGAGAGTTTTCCCTGCAGGATCAGCTGCTTCATGAGCTCTTTTGGGAAGTCTGTTTTAAAGGTACTACCCAAGAGAGCCCCAGCTGAGCCTGTGAGGAGAGTTCTTCCTGCAGGATCAGCTGCTTTGTGGGCTCTTTTTGGCAGTCCGATTTAAATTGAGTAGCCCCACAGAGCCCCAGCTGAGCCTGTGGGGAAGAGTTCTTCCTGCAGGATCAGCTGCTTTGCAGACTCTTTTGGGCAATTCCATTTAAACTGGGCAGCCCAACAGAGCCCCAGCCCAGCCTGCAGGAAGAGTTCTCTCTGCAGGATTGGCTCCTTCATGAGGTCATCCAGCCCTAGCTGATCTTTCCTCCCTCCTTTCTGCTGGGGATGGCTCCCCAAGGCCAGCAGAATGGAAGGGGGGGAGATCTGAGATCTTCCCACTCTCCTTTCTGCTGGTGGCAGCTCTCCAAGACCAGCAGAATGGGAGAGGAAGAGCTGCAAGAGAAGATCGGCTCGATAAATGGGGAGGCTCCTGAAGGTCCATGCAGCCCCACAAATCACAAACTGAAACACAGGTCTATTTTCCCGGTTCATGCCTATCTCTTACTGTGACTGGCTGAAGGTTACCCAGCAGTTTTCATGTGGAGGAGTGAGGAATCAAACCTGGTTCTCCAGCTTAGAGTCCATCGCTCTTAACCACTACTTTAAACAATGCTGGAGAATGATTCCAGGAAACCAATGAGTGGACACCTTCACTCTACTTAATTCAACACAATTGGCTACTGTGGTCAAAACTTCAGGTAAAACAGATTCTTTGTGGATTAGAACTAGGACTGAAAGGTGTAGGAAAGGATTTACTATCCCAGGAGTCTCTATTTATCTCCCCCACATTCTCAGGATCCAAAAGGACATACTCACTTTAAGTCAAGTAGTGGGGGAAATGCCCCCTTCCTATAGTAAGAAAAATACTCTTATTTTACTTTTTACTTAGGCATGAGCAGAACCATCAGTATATGCCTGAGCATTGACAACTGCTTTGTGGAAGATGTACAGCTCTGTGTAAGATGACAGCCTTGTTAGCTCTGAGATCTGGCAAGCTGAGGGAATAGCCACTAAGAAGTTGTTTTAATGCTAAGCTCCTAAATGCGGAAATTTTACTTATTTATTATTTATTTTATTGGATTTGTATCCCGCCCTGCCCGTGAGCAGGCTCAGGGCAGGTTCCAACAATATCCATACAATATACAATACAATTAAAACCACTTTAAAACAACAGATTAGAACAGCCCATAATCATAAAAGACCATGTAAAATCTAATTAGATGTTTTAGCAATTAAAATGGGACAAGAGTGTGAGTTCCCAGGTAGCTATTCGAATCCAGGCCACTGATGGGAGGCCAGCCAGAAGGTGGGAGATGTCCACTGTCTCAACTAAAAGCCCTGTGGAAAAGCTCTGTCTTACAGGCCCTGCAGAACTATAATAAATCCCGTGGGGCCCTGATCTCATAGAGAAGCTCATTCCACCAAGCAGGGGCCAGGGCCGAAAAGGCCCTGGCCCTAGTCAAGGCAAGTCGGACATCCCTAGGGCCAGAGACTACCAAAAGATGTTTATCTGTAGACCTCAGTGCTCTATGGGGCTCATAGGGGGAGAGGCAGTCCCAAAGGTATGCAGGCTCCTGGCCATATAGGGCTTTAAAGGTAAGCATTAGCACCTTGGTATTCAATAGGCAGCCAGTGCAGTTCACACAGCATTGGGTAGATACAAGTCCCCACAGGCGTCACCGTCAATACCCGTGCTGCTGCTGCATTCTGTACTAGCTGGAGCTTCCAGAGCAGAGTCAAGGGCAGCCCCACATAGAGTTACAGTAATCCAGTCTGGAAGTGACCATTGCTTGGGTCACTGTAGCCAGGTCCCGGAGGGAGTGAGATATGAGTCCAGCTGCCAGATCTGCCTCAGATGGAAAAAGGCAGTTTTGGCAATGGCTGTGACCTGGGTCTCCATAGAAAGAGAGGCATCCAGGAGCACCCCCAGACTCTTTACCCTAGTGGAGCCCCACTGAAGGCTGGGAGTCTGATTCCCTGTCCCCCACAACTCAGGTGCAGGACCTCCATCTTGGATGGGTTTAACTTCAGTAGGCTCTGTCGCAACCATCCAGCCACAGCTTGTAATGCCCTGTCCAGATCTCCTGGGGCCGAGTCTGGGTGGCTGTCCATCAGTAGATAGAGCTGGATGTCATCCACATACTGGTGACAACCCAGCCTATACTTCTGGATAATCTAGGTGAGGGGATGTATATAGGTACTGAACAGCATAGGGGAGAGAATTGCTCCCGGCAGCACACCATATTCCAGTGGGTGTTGTTGGGATAACTCCCCCCAAGTGCCACCCTTTGTCCCTGACCCTGGAGAAAGGTGGTCAGCCACTGCAAGGCAAGCTCCTGTATCCCTGCATCAACAAGCCAGTGGGTCAACACATCATGGTCAACCATACTGAACGCTGCTGACGGATCAAGAAGTATCAGCAGTGCCAATCTGCCTTGATCCAGATGGCTTTGGAGGTCGTCCACCAGGGCAACCAACACCATCTCCATCCCATGGGCAGGGCGAAAGCTGGACTGGAAGGGATCCAGGACCTTAGCATCATCCAAGAAAACCTGAAGCTGCGTTGCCACTGCCCTTTCTACTACCTTACCCAGGAACTGTAAGTTAGACACCGGGTGGTAGTTATTAAGAATTGTAGGGTCCAAAGAAGATTTTTTTAAAGGAAAGGATAAACTACTACCTCCTTTAATCCCCCTGGGATTTAAGCCCCCCATTGTAAGGGACAAGTTGATAATCTCAAGGGAGTCCACACCATCACCACAGGCTTTAACCAGCCATGATGGACAGGGATCTAAAGGGCATGTGGTAGGCTTCACAGCTGCTAGGGTCTTGTCAACTTTATCTTGTGAATGCCGACTGAAGGGGTCCAAAACTGGACCCGAGGACAGCCAGTGGGCTTCCAGTTCTTTTATTGTATCAAATGTGGTTGGAAGGTCGCAGCAAATGCCTCATAGCCGATTGCCAATTCCCTAGCATTTGCATGCCCTAAAGTAAAGCAGTTAATGACTGAATAGTTCTAAATAATTCGGCTGGGTGAGAGCTTGTAGATGCAATGGAGGTTGTGTAGAAGTTTCTTTTTGTGGCTTTTACTGCCATTCTCATAAATGACCTATAAGATGCTGTTGTAGCTTCATCATGAACGTGCCGCCACCCTCTCTCTAGTCATCTTTGATCCACCATAGCTCCAAGGTATACCACAGAGCTAGTTTGGTACGAAGAAGAAGAAGAGATTGGATTTATACCCCACCCTTCACTCGGAGTCTCAGAGCAGCTTACAAACTCCTTCCCCTTCCACTTCCCAAGACAGACACCCTGTGAGGTAGGTGGGGCTGAGAGAACTCTTTTCAGAACTGTCCTTAAGAGAACAGCTGTGATAGAACTATGGCTTGCCCAAGGTCATCCAGCAGCTGCAAGTGGAGGAGTGGGGAATCAAACCTGGTTCTCCCGGATTAGAGTCCACACACTTAACCACTACACGTGGTGAAGAGGACGCCGGGGAGCAACTTCATAGATGACTTTGAAAAGATGGGATTGCTAGTCTTCCACCAGCACATCCAACAGGTAGCCAGAGGGAATTGGATCCCACAGAGCTCCTTGGAACCTATTAATGTCCATTTGACTCCATAGGCGAACATAAATTTGCTCACCGCCTAAACAGAGGGGGTTAGGAATACTCAGCTGGGCCTTCAGGGCAGGTGGTCTGACCATGGTACTGCATCTGGTCCACCATAAACCCTGGTGCAAAGATAAGATCTAGAATGTGGCCTGCTTGATGTGTGGGGGTCAAAACAAACTAGGAGAGTTCCAGTGACGCCATGGATGACAATAGGTCCATGGCCTGAAAGAAGGTTGCATCATCCACATGGACACTAAAGTCTCCCAAGACCAAAAGTCTGGGGTACTCCAAGGCCCAGCTAGATACGGCCTCTAGCAGGCCTGGCAAGACATTTGCCAGTGTGTTAGGCAGATGTTGCAGTGCATTAAGCAAATTCCAGAGCACAATGGAAGACTGGAGGGCCTGGCGTGATGTTGTCCATGGGGTTGTGAAGAGACGGACTCAACTGTGCGACTGAACAACAACAACAGCCAAATGGCCAGACTCTCCTCAGCCTCCCACACCAGGCCCACACATTCAGTGCTGGCAAAACAGTCACCCTGAGTCTACTGCCCCCTTCCAGGTTTTTCAGTCCTTCTCGGACTGATGGGCAAGGGGGAGTGGTGTCTCAGGGAGTGGTCTGAAGGAGAAAGCCTCCCAGATGAGTAACACCACTCCCTCCTGCCCATCAGTCCGAGAAGGACTGAAAAACCTGGAAGGGGGCAGTAGACTCAGGGTGACTGTTTTGCCCTCCCTCACCCAAGTTTCAGTCATGCAAACCAGGTCTACTACCTGCTCTACCAGATAACTCTGGAGAACAGAGATCTTATTATTAATAGACCTGGCATTGCACAACATCAGTGTGAGAGAAGGGTATACCTTCCTATCCCTACAGCCAACATCTCTTGAGATGGGATGAATGTTGGAAGGGGACTGAGCATATCCATATCTCCTTTCCCTTTGCTTATTCCACCTTGTCCCACCGCCATACCTCCCCCACCCCGTCAGCACTGGGATCCCCAACATGGCCTCCCCCTTCAGATCCTATTGGCCTGAATCTGGGGCCACTAGACATCTGGAGGCAAACACAGTGGAAAGTCTCAATCCCTAAAAAGTGCAGCAAGGACAATCCCACAATATGATACTCTCCCAACCACCCTTCCCAATGCCAGCAATTCCTACTAATTAACAACTGAAAAATTGATACTGAAATGTAAATTTAATCTCTAATCATCAATTTGTAACTAAACAATTAATTAATTCAGCCCAATCAATTATGCCACAGGTCTGAAGGGGGCTCCTGTAAGTGCTGTGAGAACCTAGTTTAATTTCCAGGTATGGAAGCTGTACTAGTGGGGTGATTGTTCAGTGTCAATCTCTTCAGGAACCTGCAGCAGTGGGAGTGGGATGATACAGAACTTCATTCTCCCACAGCCCAGGATATTGCTAAAGGTGACAACCTGATACTTGATGTTGTTAGTACTAAGGCCATTACCTAGTACTACTTGTTAACTACTTCAAAATAATCTAAGTGTCTTTCCTGTCCAGAGCCCTACCAGAAAAGCTCTTTTGTTAGATTCAAGTGTCCTATTAGATGACAGCCTCCTGGAAGCCTGCAAGATGTTTATCAACCCTTTGGAAGAATCCAAACAGTCTTAGCCACTCCTGTTCACTCAGTAGCTGGAACAGATCCAGCTAGGGACAATATCCTGAGATATTGGATATCCATGACTGGGTGGTTTCCAATACTGTGGGGATCCATAAACAAATGATGTAGATAACTCCCCCCCCCCTTAAATTAATACTACTTCCAGGGTGCCCAAAAGAGCTTGTTGCTAAAAAGAATATGCCAACCAGATAAGCCTGGGAGCCTTGACTGACATTCCATCTATGCAACCAGATACACTTTCTAGTCACCACATTATTTCCAAAGCTCAGACATATAATAGAATAGTGTCCAGGAAAGAATCTGCCAGTCAGTCAGACTTTCACTGGGGTGTACATGTCTGGCTCTGAAGAGACTATTCCATAACTGCACTGCATTGGTGAATACAGGACAAGGCATGGAATGAAGATGATCTTGCTGCAAATTTCCACTTAAGTGCTCTTTCTACCTTTTATCACAGAAATTTGTAGGGCCACCTTCCTCTGTGGAAAGTAAATGCACTACTGGGGCATCCACGGAATGGAACTTTAACACTGCTGCAACTTCCTCCATGAGTCCAGCTTTTTTAAAACAACAACAACAACAACAACTAGGTAATAAGACATCTTGCCTCTGAATGGACCAGACCAATTTGCCTTGAGAATTCTGCCAAATGACTAAGAGAACAATCTGAGGGTTCACTGATCCCTGGGAGAAAACAGTTTCCATTTCTTGTGGGGAGCATACTGCTTTCAATAGACATCTTTGAAATACATCATCAGAAAAATAAGATTCCTGCATCTTGCTGTTCCTCTTCTTTTCATGACAGCTGTCTCAGGGTATGGTCATGAGACCTTGTTGGGGATAGGGAGTCTCTTGCTGCAAGTCTGCTCTTGTGATCAGGAGAGCATCGAATCACATTTTTCATTGGGGGCTTCCCTCTCTGTCTCCAGTAGGGATAAAGAGTCCCTAGACTTTCTTCCTACCAAAGGAAATTTCATCCTTGTAGATTTCAGAGCTTTGAGATTCTGGTGAGTATGAATCAGATCAGTTTTCTGAGGAAGAACCCAAAGAAGAACTATATGGCCTTCTGCAGTACTTATAGCTAATCTAGAGCAAGTCCTCTGCTTCTTGCTGCTCTTACAAGACTTTTTTTCTTAGACTGATTTCCCACTAGTGCTGCCCCGGTGTTCTTCCTCCGTTTGCCCCGGTGCTGTGCTTCAATTTCACACTATTTGCTGCGGAGCGCATTTTGACCTGTGGCTCCGCCCGATCTTCCCCACGGTTTCAGTGATCCTGTTTTTTTGAGGATCATGACTTACTTTCCCATAGACTGCACACTCCTTCTTTGATTAAAATATTGTGTGTGTATGTGTTATGTGCCATCAAGTTGCTTCCAACTTATGGTGACCCTATGAACTAATAACCTTCAAAACATCCTATTGTTAACAGCCTTGCTCAGATCTTGCAAAATGAAGGCTGTGGCTTCCTTTATTGAGTCAGTCCATCTCATGTTGGGTCTTCCTCTTTTCCTACTGCCTTCAATTTTTCCTAGCAGTATAGCTGCACTCAGATTTCAGAGGTAACAAACTCTCTGACAATGACAGAAGGCAAGAGTGGGTTTAAGGTTCCCACAGATCAGGAAACACTGAAGACTGAGGAATACATGTGTGGTGCATAATCCTTTGTTCTTGAGGAATCTCCATGTATTGTTGATCAGCTGGCTCCATTCGTACAAGCAGGTCTGTTTTGTGCCTACTGGTTATGATGTGATAGGCTCCTGTTTCTTGTAGACATATCTTCCCTCTCACACCCCAAGGTCAGGAAGGAAAAGGAGTGTGTCACTTCATGCACACCATTTTAAAAAACAAAATTAAGGACAAGGCTTGACAAGGTGAAGATGGTACAAAGGCTGATCAGGCTAAAGAGTCTGTTCAGTGGCTGTGGGCTTATTTCTTTGCTCTGTGAGAAAAGAAGAGAAATCGGTTGCTGCTCTAGTGCAGCTGCTAGTATCACCTAGGCTTCCTGCTCAAGGCTGATCTGCTTTCCAAGTAAGGGGAGCAGAGAAGGAGGAACTGGGACCTCACAGCCAACCAGGGGCTTTTTCACTCCTGAACATACCACTTGAGTTTCCTGCATAAAGTTCCTCACAAACCCAATATTAGAAAAAGGGAAGGAAGGGAAAGAAAGAGGAACTACCCTCCCTGCCAAATTAGAGGCCAGGAAAAGCTGTGAGCACAACTTGGGCTTCCTAATAAAAAGTCTTTCTTTCCCCAAAAAGGGAAAAAAGGAAAAGACGAAGTAAAAGGACAGCAGAAGCTACACTCTTCTCTTTCTTTTTCTCAATTTATAAACTGCCCTCCCCCAAAGGGCTCAGGGCAGTGTACATCATAAATAAAACATACTATAAATTAACTAAGCATCCATTAAATTAATTAATCATCTTACAGAATAAAACTATTAAAATACAGTCTAATCAGCGATGGCATTCAGTATAAATATCTCTCCCTCCATGGGGAAGCTGATCATGGGCCATGTATGGTAGAAACCATTGCTGTTCTCAACCATAAGCCTGGTGGAACATCCCTGTCTTGCATGCCCCACAAAACTGTACTACGTCATGCAGGGCACTGGTGTCACCAGGCAGAGAGTTCCACCCCAAAAAAACTGGAGGCTACTACTTCCCAGAAAACCCCCCAGAGAGGATTGAAAATATCCCCTCCCTCCAGACTCCAAAGTACTGGGTCTTAGTTTAAGCCTGTTGCCCTCTGAATTTAGCTGCCCCTTATGGGATAATGTTCAACCAAAACTCTTCCTACCTCCTCCCATGAAGATCCCTCACCCTCATCTAGCATGAATAGGTGAGTGGGGAGGAGAGGAAGTGCAGAAAATGAAAGGATTAAGTTCAGACACTGAGCTCTCTTGACCTGCTTCCATGCCCTTTGTAGCACAAGTCTGGGAGGAGGAAGGGACCTCTTCCCTCTAAGCAAATGATTAAGAGCCTCTGCCTGGTGCTGGAAACCCTTGCCCAAGCCCTGGGAAGGGAGAGCAGGTGAGCGGGTGCACCTGCCTGACTGTTGGGGAACCTGCCCCAGGAAGGAGCATGTGTGGTGCTCCCAACCCTGTGGCACGTTCCCCAGCAGCTGGAGAGAAAAGCAAACTTTTGCAGCCCTGGAAAGTGGAAGCGGCACTGCGCTGAGGGGAGTGGTACCCCTGCCACTCACCGGGGCCCCTTTGTGCTGGGCTTAGGGTGTCTCACTGCATCCCAGGCCTGTGGCCACCACCTAGCCCTTCTCTCTGTGCTTTTCTTCCTGACACCCCCCCCCCCCCCCGGCACTGCCTTTGGCGTGCATGACTGCTGACCCCACAGATTTCACAGAGAGAATTGGGTCCCTAAAAAAAAAAACACATGGGGAGAGACTGAGAAGGTTAAAGCGCTTGGAGCTCTTTAGCTTGGAGAATGGACTGAGAGGGTGATATGAGGAAGAAGACAAGCTGGGCCAGGAGTGCTGCCTGCCTGCATCTCCCAGGCGTGCACCGCATAATTGCGCCCCATGCAGATGATGGTCTTGCCCCACTCCCAGAACTGGGCTATCAGCTTGGAGGACACAGAAGGTGAGGCTATCTTTCCCCTTCCTGCACTGCCCCCCAAATGGTGAACTTTGAGCTGGAGCAGCCTGGTTGCAACATCTGACAGCTACGGCTTACCAGCAGGGACATCACCCCCTCTCCACGCCCATCCAGCAGCTGGGGAAGAAGAAGAAGCCAATGGCAGCGGCAGAGCTATGACCAGGGCAGCGCCCCAGCGCCACCTTCCCCATCCCTCACCGGCTCCTCTTGCAACCTGACAGCCTATCCAGGTAGAGTTCCCACCCGGCCCCTTCCCAGAGGCAGGAGGGAGCCACTTGGAAAGGCAGAAAAACCCTGTGTGTGTTGGAAGGAGGGAACCTCAGCTCCCAGTTCCTGTGTCATGGTCTAGGAAAGTTCTCCTCCAGCCAAACAGAGGCTCATCTTCACACACACCCTTGCCTGATCCAGCATCGGGGGGGGGGGGGGGGGGCAAGCTGATGCACAGCTGAGTCCACAGTGATACTGTTATCGTGCTGTGCTGGGGGGTTATTAGGAAAGGGACTGAAAACCAACCAGCCCATTATCAGAATGGCCCTGGATAAATCGATGGTGTGACCTCATTTGGAAGACTTTACTGTCTGGTCACTGCAGCCCAAAAAAAGATATTTAATTCTAGCATAAGAAAAGATACAGAAAAGGGCAACTAAAATGATGAAGGGAATGGAACATCTTCCCAATGAAGACAGGTTAAAGCACTTGGGGCTCTTGAGCTTGGAGAAATGACTGAGGGGTGACACGAGAGAGGCTGACAAAATTAGGCATGGGAAAGAAAGGGAGAGGAAGAAGTCCTTTTCTCCCTTTTTCATAATACAAAAACTGGTGGGCACTCAATGAAATTAATGATCAGTAGGCTTAGAACAGATAAAAGGAAGCCCTTCACTCAAATAGTCAACACATGGAATTCCCTGCTGCAGGAAGTGGTGGTGGCTACAAGCATAGACAGCTTAAAGAGGGGATTGGATAAGCATATGGAGCAGAGGTCCGTCAGTGGCTCTTAGCCACCAGGGATGAAATGTGTTTTTCATTCTTCCTAAAATGCATTTATGTTTGAGGACTGGTGGGTGCACCGGGGGGGGGGGGGTCAGAAAAACCTGGCACCAGCCCTGAGCTTGACTGAAGTTGTCCCCTGAATAGTACTCAACTAAAAGTCAAATAGCAGATCAGGCTGGAACCTTAAGAACCAGCTCAGCATCAGATTTTAATTTTGATATAGTACTACTAAGGTGGGGATGGGAACTGTCAGGGAAAAACATGGCTGTATGTCAGAGAACTTCAGAATAAAGGGTTGAGTCCAAAAGTGTGGTTTTGTCAGTGGACAGTACTTCCACTGGTGGTGGAGTGTGGCAGTTTTCAACAATTCCTTCTCCCACTACGTATGTACAATTCACCCATTCGCTGTTCCTGAGAATCCCTTGGCCCCTTTAGGAGCAGTTTCAGTGGACCTCAGCAGGAGATGGGTGGTGGGGAAGTCCTCTGCTGACTTTACTGATGGTGCTTTGGAGCCAACCCAAAGAGTTGCTATCCCCCCCCCTCCTTTTCACATTAATCAGTAGGAAGCACTGCAAGGATCAGTGGAGGCAAAAAAAATTGTGTCACCTCCTTTGTCGTTTGTACTTTGAAGTATTTCACCTTCATTGGTTGGATCACATTGGCCATAATTACTTAATAAGATTATGCCCATTACTTCAGTGGGCTGTTCCATAACACATAAGATTATAACTTGCAATTGACATGATAATTCAATGCAGCTGTTCTTTGGGGGAACATAATGATACCCATGATTTTTCAAGCCAGCATTAATCATTAATTCACCCACACTGCATGATAAACATCTGAAAATACAAATAATAACGTACTTCTTTAAAAAGGGGGAGGTTAGGCAACTTTCTTTAAAATTCTAGGATCAACTAATATCCAGGAATAGGTAAGATACATCACATGATTTCCAAATGACATATTTGTTTGGACAAGCCATTAGTAATCAACCAGACAAACTTTAGAAATTATTTTATAAGAATTTCACTTTCAGTACAGATTTTAGAAATGAAGTAGGCATAATTACTGCCAGGCTGCCCTTCCTGGTTTAGAAATATAATTTTAAGTTTTAGGAGGGAATTCTTATTAATGCATTTGCAATTAAAACCACTTTATATACACACAATTACTCCTTACAATCATACATACATTGGAGACTAAGTTGTTACTATGTTATCAGCTTGCATTGTGGCTGAACATCAAATGAAACTGATTTTATTCCTATAGAGACTCTAGCCTATTAGCACAATGGAAAAATATCTGGGTTGTTTCCCCTTGGGATTTCCAGACTCTGTATCTGAAAACTTCACAAACAAGTGAATGCTTACACTTTGATAGATTTTAGGAAACATGTCTTATTATAAGAGCCACAAATGCGTACCTAGTTTTTTTAAACCATTCACTACAATTTCCGTAATATCCAAAATGTTAGTTTCCATTTACAACAGATAATAGTGTCCACACTGCCTAATATTTGTATTTGTTAGTATTAAAACAAAACAAAACTGTACATTTGTTTCCAGACAACTTCACAAACAATATATTAAAAAGACCAAATGGATCAGAAAGACAAATGTAATCCTAACCAAGCAATTTAAGATGGTAAACACCTGCCGATACCATGGAAATATTTATATATATATATATATATATATATATATATATATATATATATATATATATATATATATATATATATATATATATATATATATATATATCAGTGGTTGCTGCAGTGTTTCAGGCATCACTTGCCTGCATTGGTTGCCAGCACAGCAAATGAAGCATATACCTGTTCTGATAATTTTACTGCACAGATAATCAAAGCTAACAAAATAAAATGCAACACAAAACTGAATACATAAGTGTACATAAACCATAATAATACAACAAAAACAGAGCACCTACACTGTAGCAGTGAATGTAAGAAACGTAGTAGTCAACTCGGGTTTCTGAAGCGCCACTTCTCATCACAGAGCCCATCCTGCTAGTCCGATCCCCAAAGATTCCCTCTCCCTCTACAAAGGACTCTCTACATGCGAAGCTCTGTTAATCAGAGCCCAATATGAGCAGAGCAGGCCAATGAAGCTGAAGTAGAGTGACGTACCAACCCCATTTGCATCTGACAACCACTGAAGTTCTCTTCTAAATTTCCAGCACTGCATGCTTATTACTATTGCAGTAGTTAATTGGGGGCTTCTCAACGTGGCAGAAAAAACAACATTGCTATTTTCAAGAGAACTATGCATTTGAGATTATAAACAGGCAAGTACCCCTGCCTGTCTCTATAATTGGGTTATATGCGGCTTTATAGCAATGTAAGTGATTAAACAAACAAGTATAGATAATCCATATTATTTTATCTGGAGGAAATGTGATTAGTGGGCAGCTCTATACCAAGTATTGGACATTAATAATTAAAGTCATTCATGGTCCGCTACACATCTGTTCTGCAAACAATGTGACGAGTGTGGAACATCAATATAAAATAATTTCCATTGCTACTGACATATTTAATTGCACTCCTGCCCCCGGACTACTGATTCTGTTGTTGCTGTACTCTTAATGAGACTGTTCGCAGTAATGTAAGCAAAACATCAAAGATATATGTTTACTTAAGAAATAAGTAAATACCAAGACCCAGTTCATACACTTACCTAGAGCATCTCTCTTCTGAGACAGAAGGTCAGTGTGAAGAGTTTACATCACACTTTAAGGTTAGGGGTAAATGGAAACATATACACTGATGGTGAGAATACTAAAGCATTCAAACTGAGCCTAAACAGATCACACTATACTTGCCCCACGGGATCCGTAACACATCTAAAGCGTGCAATTGGGCTACAATATGGCTCAGATGCAAGCTCCTCACCTCTTACTACATGAGCTGCTGTGTCACAACCTTATTAATGAAATGGTTAAAAAATCTGTATGTCTGTGTAAAGTATTTTGCTTCCTGCATATGGATACACACACTAGAGTTGTGCATTTGGTATAAACCAAACTAGTATTTATTGTTAAATACAGATAAAAGATCTGTATTTGGCTACTGATATGGCTCGGCCCTAAAACAGATTTTTTTTTTGCTTTTATTTGGGCGAGCCTGCCTCAGCTGAAATGGCATGGAGCTGTCAGCTCCATGCCACCCCAGTTGATCCTCTTTTGCCGCTTCAACCTGCAAGAGAGGATCAGTTGGGGGGGTGTGGAACTCACAGCTCCTTGTTGCCTCAGCTGGGGCTGGCTGACTCCTCTTGCAGCTTAGTTTAAATCAAGCTGCAATAGGAGCCAGCCCAGGATTGGCAGGGGCAGCAGGAGCTGACAGCTCTGTGCCACCCCAGCTGATCCTCCCTTACCCACAGGCTCTGCTGAGGCTCTGCTGGGCAGCCCACTTTAAACTGGACAGCCCAACAGTGCCTGCAAAGGAGCTGATCCTGCGGGCAGAACCTTCTCCACAGCTTCAGTGGGGGCTCTGTTGCGCAGCCTGGCTCAAACTAGACTGCCCAGCAGAGCCTTCCCAGGAGCCAATACTGTGGGGAGAACTCTCTCCAAGGCCAGCAGAAAGGGATTTTGGGGGGGGGGGGGGGGAATCTAAGATCTTCCATCTCTCCTTTCTGCTGGCCACGGCTCCTGAGGCCAGCAGACAGGGAGGGAAGAGATCTGAGATTCTCCTTTCCCTCCCTCCTTTCTGCTGGCCTCAACTGGGCCTGGCCAGCTCCTCTTGCTGCAAGAGGAGCCAGCCCAGGATTGGCCAGGGCGGTGGGAGCTCATAGCTCTGCGCAGCTCAGCTAATCCTCCCTTGCCTGCAGCCTCAGTGGGGGCTCTGCTGGGCAAACTGGTTTAAACTGGACTGCCCAACAGAGCCCTCCTAAGAGCCGATCCTGTGGGGAGTACTCTCCCCAAGGCCAGCAGAATGGATGGGGGGGGGGAAATCTGAGATTTTCCCTCTCTCCTTTCCCTTCCTCCTTTCTGTTGGCCTCCGCTTGGGCTGGCTGACTCCTCTTACAGCTTGGTTTAAAGAGAAGCAAGCCCAGTATTGGCTGGGGTGGCAGGAACCATCAGCTCTTCCCCAGAGATTTCCTGTACCTTCCCCCAAAACGCAATCTGCTCACAACTTGGAGGGCTGATACAAGGGCATTCTTGTGAGGTCTACTGCCAGTTTGATGCCTCTAGCTTACAGAGGGGTGCTCAACACACTCCCCGATTTTGCACAGGGACTGTAGGATCTTCCCCCCCAGTCCATCTAAACATAACTTGAAGGGCAGATAGAGGGGCATCCCAGGGAGATCCACTGCTAGTTTGATGTTTCTAGCTTGAAGAGGGGCCATTTGACACACTCCCCCCTTTTGCACATTGATCCCTAGCATCTCCCTTCCAAGCCAATCTGCACACAACTTGGAGGGCAGACAGAGGAGGTCCAGGGGAGGTCTGCTGCCAAATTGATGCCTCTAGCATGTGTGTGTGTGGGGGGTCATTTGACAAACTCTCTCCCCTTTTGCATAGGGACCCTAGGATCTCCCCCCCCCAGGCATATCTGTACATAACTTGGAGGGCAGGGGGGCTGATCGACACACTCCCTCCCCCTTTACATATTGGACCTACCCTAGGATCCCCCCCAGCCAATCTGCTCACAACTTGGAGGGATGGTCCCTTCAAATGGCGTTTTGCAAGACGTGGCTCAAGTGAACCTGCTATTCCTTTAAATGCCAAGCAGAAAAATTTGGCAATCCCAATTATTTCCTGAATCCCAATATCATACCAATATTGGGATTCGGGAATAGCAGACAATACTGATATCTTTCAGGTTCAATAACCTGAACCTGAAAAATCCAATTGGGGGGCACACCCCTTGTACACACCATAGAGCAATGACCCACTCTGACCTTGCTTACAGAGATATTTGGTCCATGAATGACCTCAGTCTGAAAAATTATTTTTGATGTCCTAAATGATTCCAATAACAAAGTGGGTCTTTAAAAATTGCCCCTACTTCTTGTATTTTAAAGCTTAGGTCAGAAATGCCGTATTTTATATTGTGAATAATTTTACTTTATGGTGTGTACTTTAATCATTTGTACCACTGAGGAAGGCCTCATGGCTCAAACATGTTTAGTTTTAATTGATTTTTTAAACTGTTATGCATTAAAGCTTTGTTAATTTAACATATGCAAATCCATTATTATTTATTCTGTTATTATCAACCTTCTTGGTTACCTTTGTATGTAAAGTGCCATTAAGTCACCATTAAGTCACAGCTAACTTATGGTAACCCCATAGGGTTTTCAAGTTTTGTTATTGCCTGGTTTTGCTTAGCAACCCTGGACTTCCTTGGTGGTCTTCCTTCCAAGTACTAACCAGGACCAACCCTGCTTAGCTTCTGAGATCTGGCTAGCCTGGACTACCCAGATCTAAATAATCTATTTTTGTTTTCTTCTGTTGCAGTCTGTCAGTTTGTTTGGGGTTGGCAATTATTCTAATGTTATTTCCTTGGTTTGTAATGATTTTGTGGGATAATCTGAATGTGTAGCAGCTGCCTTCTGGCTAGATGTAAATCTAATAAATACAATGTGATCTGAGTGCCAGTCACATATTTTTTAACAGGGAATTCTCAAGAAAGATGTTAAGTGACGTGTTCTGTAGAAAATGTGTTTTAGATTGATTTCTAAGTCATAAAGTTTCTGAAAATCAAGTAAATTATTTATGTTCTGGATAAACATGAACTTTCTGGCTAACTGCAGAATAATTAAAAAAAAACCCCACAGACATAGTGCAGCTTGAGCATCAAACAAGTGGTTTCTGCTTAGCAAAAGATTTTGTGAAAATCTGTGATATAAAGAACAGTACTCAAGTGATTACCATTTTGGGGGGGGGGGTGCACTAGCAGGATGCAATTACAAAATTGCAACTGGACCAGAGTATTCTCAATTGTAGAGATATTTATAGAACTACTTACTTTGAAATGCAAAACTTTTCTAACTGAAACTTTTTCTATATGCTTGGCTTACTCCTGATTTTCTTGACAATCAATCCTTAAGCACTGAAACCTGTTTGGCCAAGGTTTTTCTGCACAACTGCCCTCCCGGTGCATTTTTACAGTTGTGGAGTTAATTAATTTTCTTCCGCACATGTCTTACGAGTTATGAGGATTTTCAAGGGTAGATGATGTAATCATTGGTGTCGCCACAGCACCCCTCATTAAAAAAAAAAACTGCCCTAAAATATGAAGATATCAATATAGTATTGTAATTGCAGGTTCTCTGAATTTTCAGCCTTACACAAGTGAAGGGAAGGCATTTTTAAATGCAGAATAAATTTGGGTTTTCTTATTATATACTCAAATTTCAATATTATACCAATACTGGGATTCAGTAGTATTAGGAAATACTGATTTTTTTGTGTCCAGTGGAACCAGAATACGAATAAAAACAATATTTTCCCCCCTGCACACCTAATGGTCTATTTCAAAGTGCAGTTTTGACCTTGAAACTCTACAGAATCTGCACCAAGAATATGAACCTGGCTTTCATTTGGAAAGACTTGTATGAGGATAAAATAGCTCAGTGCCACCTGAAGTGAAATGGGTAGGACCATAGGTTAGGGACTTCTCAGTAATGGTAAAACAGCTGTTGAAGTTACTCACACTTGAGATTCATCTGGACTTTCCCCCCCTACATTTAGGTGTCAGATAAAAAAACTGATTAAGTCACTGCTGTTTGGAAATGTGGTTGCTGTCTGATTTTTGCCTCCTTGTGTTTTTAATAATTAGTACTGCTACTATGCTGGTTTTAATGCTGCTGTTTTTAATTTAATGTTGCTAACTAGTTCATTTCCCTTATGAAATTAAGATATTAAGATATTATATTATGAACGTGATAGTTCTGAAACATATTGTGAGCTATTTTTAGCACTGGGGAAAGTGAAGAGTAAATATCATACATAAAATATGAATTATAATCGACCAAAATATAATTTAATATTGACAATCATGCTGACGCACTCCTATGTACATTGATATATTTCTCACAGTTTATGGCACTTCTATTTTCCATCATTATGTAGTTATTAAACTAAAGCTTGTGTTTATTTTTCAAAAAATGCATTTCTTCCCATTTCAAAAACTTAAAGTAATTAATAACAGATAAAAATAAAAATAAATAAAAAGTATAATATAGAAATGGTCTACACATTAAACATTTTGCAATTTTTTGAAAAGAAGAAATGAGATACAAAACAACAAACCACATTTTCCTGTAATTTACCTTTTCATAATATTCATTATTCTATTTAAGTATCATTCTCTGTATATGAGGGCATCAACAGAAATAATTCTGGTGGAGGAGCAAGATCTGTTACTCAGATCTATAAATCTGGATTCCAAAGGAGCAAGTGTATGTAATATGTTCCTTTTTGCTATGTCTTTTTCTGAGTTTTCTTCCCTGCCTCTCCCTCATACTTTTGATGTATTATTGTAGGACTCAAACAGTGCCAACCTAAGGAGGGTGCTGTATCAGCTCAGGGGGCCGACTGACCCTTACACTGGTGTAACTCCAAGTTACACTGGCATAAGGGCATTTATGTTGGCACAGGGCACTAGCGCTGCTGCCAGTGCCACAGTGCTGTGCTGCACACCAGTACAGCTGCAGCCCTAACCCCTGCACCGGCATCCAGGTGGCATTTCAAGAGGCGTGACCACAGTTTGGCAGCTCCTTAAGTGCAGGAACGCCCTCCAAAACAGGCAAAAAAAAGCATAGCCCACAGGAGCCATGTTACATTAAAAATAATTCCGCACGCATACTTCTGTAGCCACATCCATGGGAACCCTACCAGCTCTAAACTAACTAAGGGTGCACCCAATCATCAGCCTCCCCTGCATTGGCCTCACCCCCTTAGCACCCACTCACAGCCCCCCACCCTACAAATGCTTCCAGCAGGTTGCCACACAACTCATGAGGTAGGACATATGGCACAGGACGCAAGAAAAGCACAGAAAAGGTGCTTAGTACCACTGGTCAAGCTCTTGGCAGGAGCATACCACAGGGGCAGCAAAGTCCACACTCCATGGCTGATCTCTCCCAACTTTCACCCCCAATAGGTACCCTGTCTGGGGGGATGGCCCAGGACAGGTACTGGAGGAGGGGGTTGAAACTGTTGCCTGTACACTGGTCTTCTGTGCCAGTTGGCGGGGCTCCTTCTTGCAAGGTTGGGTGTGTATGCCCACCATGCAGGGGTGGATACAAAGGCCCACCATCCTAAGTGCAGAGCCATCCCACACAATGCCTCAACCCCTTCTCTTGTAGGAGAAGAGTCCCCTGATGCAGCTGACAAGGTGCTCCATCCATTCACTGGTGGTATGGACAGGAGTGCCAAACAGGATGGCACAAGCCTATTCATAGATAGGGGTGCAGTTATAGCAGCTTTGTGCCTCAGGATCCCACAGGTGCACTGCAGGGTAGCCCCTGTGGGACCACCCTGTGTCTCCAAAGGTTTTACCAAAGCCTGTTTGCAGGTGCTTTTCCTTGTATTTTTGCTTCCTGCATTTGCCAATCCAACAGGGAGAGATGTAACCCCAACTGGAGAGCTGTCCCAGGAAGGCTGCACTGACATCCATCCTTATGGCCTTTGGAATGCCTGCCCCATTTGGGAGCTGCCCAGGGAAGGAAAGGAGCTATAGACCTGTGCCACTGTGGTGGGGGAACATCTGCAGAACCACATTAAATAAACTTCAGTTTGTTTGCACACCTGAGACTGTCTCTCTTTCTGGCAGGCTGTAGTCATGGGAGGGTGTAGAGATTGATTAACAAGGCAGGTGACCCTTGGAGACACAACAGTGACATAGTTCTCACCCTGCCCAGAACAGAGCTGCAAGAGGGCAGACAGATGGAGGACTGGGCTAGGTTATGTCATGGCATGGCCCTCTTTTCTCCCTAGCAAGAGCACACACTGGCCTTGCAGAGACAGGAGGGAGGGCGGACCTGTCCTCAGGTTGGGTTTAGGGGAGGGGCCAAAGGGAGGCTAGCAGTTGTGTTTGGTTTTCCACAGGATTATCCCGGGTGCTGTCCCAATAGGCTTCTGGCAGGTGTCATTGATCCCCTGGGGGCTACTGTTGTCTGATAAGGTTGCCTTGCATTAGGTCATCAAGGGAGGCATGTCCCCCTGAGCCAGGTGCCACGGCCAACAGTGGCCCGGATGAGGGGGGAAATATGGCCCCTTGTTGGGGGCCCTGGCAGAGGGCCCCTGGCTGGCACAGCTCATCCTACCCACTCTGCCATCCATGTGGGTGGCAATTAAGCAGGAGCAGCTGGAGAGCCATCATGAGTGGTGTGAAGCCTTCTCCTTTGGACAACAATGGATGGAGGGACTGGCAGCATCTGTTACAGTGGCTGCCAGGTACCTGGAAGGAGTTCATGCTGTTGCGAAGGACATAAGTGAGGGACGGGGCACATCGAAAGGCTGCTGGAGGACCTGTCAAGAGGCTGTCCAAGCACCCTGGCATCCCCCACACCACCTGCCCCCCTCCTGTTCTCCCTCCAGCAGGGGTTGGCACTATCTTTGACAGTGGGGGCAACGTGCTGGATAATGCCACTGCCAGTGAGCTGAGGGCACCTGCAAATCCATGCGGTTGCAGTGATGGACCACCTAGTTCTTTCTGGCCCTTGGGCACCCTTTGCTCTGTGTGTGCAGTGAGACAGATTGGGGTGCCTGTTGGGCAGATGGGTCACACACCATCCCCACTGTTGGGAAATGGCCCCTTTAAGTGCTGCTGACAATGAGCAAGACTCTTTTGGCCTTTCCTTCTCTGCCCTCTGCCAGTGAAAGGCGTTTGGCTTGGCCCCTTCAACACCTGACCCCGATTGATCCTGCCTGCCCTGTCACGTTGCCCACATCTAGCAACAACACCAGCATGGAATGCAGTGGTGCAATTGCCACAAAGGCTACCATAGGAGTGCCCAGAAAAACAGCCTCCTCTCCCCCCCCCCCCCCCGGCTGGCTGACACATAACTTTCCCTTTAGGGAGATGACTAGTGGAGGTGCAGCACAGGATTGCTCTGTCCAGCACTTTACTTTTTAAGGTTATGGGAAATCAGTTTGCTATGGAAAGTGGTTTGATGAGTCGTAATTTAATTTTTGTCTAGAAAGACATATTGATTCTTGATTTACATATATTTCTAATTGATTTTTTCCCCAAAGAGCTAAGGTGTCTGAAAATGGACATGTAGGGAAAAGGATCTCACGGAGATGGTTCTAAGGGCCAAAACATAAAGGATGTTGGAAGATACATGCACCAGTCATCCTGGCATTTTAAAATGGTTTTATAGCGGCTGTGCAGGGCCATGATTTTGATTAGGGCTGTGGTATGGGGAAGAAGTTTAATCCTTTCATTCATCCTTGGCTTTGCTGAATTGGCCCCCTCCTTTGTTAGCCATAGAATGGGGGGGGGGGGAGGTGAAAAGGGAGGATTTCCTGCCTATTTCCTTTCCACAGCTAATAACACAGCAGGATGGACTGATAGTTTCAATTAGTGTAAATTAGGGTTGCCAAGTCCAGGTTGGAAAATACCTGGGGACTTTGGGGGTGGAGCCAGGAGAAAGTGGGGTTTGGGGAGGGGCCTCAGCAGGGTACAATGCCATAGAGTTCACCCTTCAAAGCAGCCATTTTCTCCAGGGGAGCTGATCTCTGTCAGCTGGAGATCAGTTGTAAAAGCAGGAGATCCCCAGGCCCCACCTGGAGGCTGGCAACCCTAGTGTAAATACAATATTATAGAAAGTCTCACCCATGCCTTAGGCCCAGTTCCGATGGAGGCAGCACACAGCAGTTATTCAGTTTTTAAAAATGATGGAAAGACTCAATCGTGTCCATTTTGGCCCAAAGTCAGTCTAATCAGGGTTATCCTTACATCTGTTTCTTCAGTATTTTTGCTTTCTTTGTTATAGCTGATCTCAGTATTGCTATTGCCATCACGGTGACATTTCATTCTTCAAAAGTACAAGTGTCAATTTGACTCTTACTTATCTGAAGCTCCATCATGATATTAAAGGAAATATATCACTGAAGATGTATGCCTGGTATTCTAATGAGTGTAAACAACGGTTTCAAATACAGTTAAGACCAGTGGGAAAGTGGTTTGAAAACTCCCCTACTTCATCAAGCAGCAAAGCTTCCCCCTCTGAGAATTTAGCCTGCTTTCATAATGCTTGTAAATGGAAAGGTACTGCCCCCACACAAGGTCTCTCTGTGCCTCTGGGGATTTCCCAGTCTGGCTGTCCACATAGCTGCTAAAAGCATTAGACATGTGAACCTACCAACAAATCTTTAATCTGTGGGACTGATTGGACTGGTTCTGGAGGCAACAGCTGATCCACAACGCTGATAAAGACAGCAGCAGCTCAGCACTAGAAGCACCAAACTGAAAGATCTCTTACAACTAACCCACAACACTTAAATTCAAGAACGTACAGGAAGTCATTACACAGCCACAGAAAATGGCTAAATTATTTCAAAACCTCCCACCTTTTAAAATAGAACTCCACAGATGCTCCTGAAAAATAGAGTAGGAAATAAACACTTCCAGAAATAACCATTTTGCCACAATAACTTCCGTGACAGACTACTGTGTTTTATATGATGCTGCCTTTAAAATGTATTCAGAAGTTTTATCTAGTTCACATTACTACAGCTAGAATGTTTACATGGATTCGCTGTAGCAAGGATTTTTCACTGGTGCTCATAATCTGGCTTTCATTTTATTTCATGACACAACATAAAGTGCTGATGCTCACTTTTAAAGCACTCAACAGCTTGGGAACAGGCTGTTTAAAGGGCTGCCTTCTCCTATAGCAATTTAGCTGTCAATTGTAAGCATGTTTATGGATGTTCCAGCCTTAGCACATGGCTACTAAAGATAGAGCCTTTTCTGAGACTGTGTCCCATCTATGGAACTCCTATCTGAGGGATGTTTATCTGATGCCATCTCGGTCATCTTTTGCAAGCCAGGTGAAGTCTGTTCTGTTTGCATGGTTAAGTTTTCTGTTCTTCCTGATACTGTAGTTCTTACTTATTTTGAATGTACTGCTATTATTTTTTATTACTGCTGTTTAATTGTTTTAATGCTATTTGACATAATATTCAATACTTTGGTATATCTCAGACCTCTAACCCAGCTGGCTGGTCAAGAGAAATGCCATGGCTGATGATATTCGAAAATACTGAGAGGTTCAAGAGAGCCCATAGAGAGATGCTTCTCTCAGTTTCTTGGTGCACACTGTTCATTGGGGTGATAAAGGCAGTTTCTGGCACCAACCTGGGTCAGAAACCTGGATGAAACAATTCCAAACAACCAGTAATATTTAGGAATCCCTTGAAGTGCGCTTCTTTGCTGAAGTATGGAACACCAGAGACTGGCTGAGACTTAGTCAAATGCGTGAGATCAAGCAAAGTTTTTCAGGCTGTTTCAAGAATGTTGGGGTCAACCTTTCCCTCAAGGAGGTAGATAAAACTTCTTCCATCCACAACTAATCAATCTCTTCTGGGAGCTCTCATCAGCCTGTAAGGGCAACAATTAAGCATGGAGGTAGAAAGTCTAATCTTTCCAAGAATCCTGCCCATATCCTCAGGATGTGCAAACTGAAAGATATTGACCTCAAAGGGCAAGCTGACTCATATCTATAATTCAAATGGTATCCAAGTTAGAATGTGTACAAGTGACTTTATCTGTAACACTTTGCAAAAGCTGCCTATGGTTCTTCTGTCTCCTTTTGTGGCCTAAATTGTAATCTTTCTCTAATCACTCAGCTCAACAGTACTGTACAAACATGATAGTGACATAAATGCACTACCATCACCATGGGGTCAATGAACCCCAAAATGAGTTCTGGCCCATGTCCAACTAGATTAATCACAGACTTTTTTTGCAACTTCGTTCAAGATGTGGTCCCTACCATTTCATTATTTTCAGCCCCTCAGCAAACCTGGGGGCACATCAAGCTCTTCTCATTAACAAAAGCCATCAAGGAGTGTCCATTGCCCAGATCATTTCCCCACTTCAGAGGCTGACTAAGGGTTAGGGCTTGGTCTAACCGATTTCCATGTTTTCTAGTGTTTTCAAAAGGAGCTAAATTCTAGGCTTCAGTGAGTTTTCAGAGATCAAGGCCTTTCTTCTATAGAGGCAACTACTGTGATTGTTTCTCTGTGGAATAGTAACCTTAACAAACCATGAGAAATCTTGATATCCAGGTGCCTCAATCCACTTGCTCTGAAACAAGTACCCAAACTAATGAGGAAAGCCCACCTGAATTCAAGGGGATCCTTCTGGAAGGAGCTGATGACATACCTCATGGGAGGGGGAGGTCACACGCTATCCCGACACTATGCTGGTTTTTGTCCCCCTTCCGTGTGTGCATCATCAAAAGCCTGTAGAGGGGGGAGAAGCGAGTCATCGATCCCTCCTCCTTCCTTCCAGTGAGGCATTGATCCCCCCTTCCTTCCAGCGAGGCATCGATCCCCCCTCCTTCCTTCCAGCAAGACATCGATCTCCCCTCCTTCCTTCCAGCGAGGCATTGATCCACCGTTTAAGCGCCTCGGAAACCCACCACAAAAAAAACACACTTGCCCGCAGTAGCGTCTGATCACGCAGTGGCAGTTTGCCCTGGCAGGTCCACATTGCTGTGTGATCATGCAACTGCAGGGCAAATTGCTCTGGGGCAAAAAAGCCTCAATTCCCCTCCGGCTTATCTCGCTCGTGTGGAAGGGACCTAAGTAAACCTGGGGAGGAGAAGCCATTTCATGTTTTCCTCTGGGTCCTAGGCTCAGCATATCAACCATGAGAGCAGGCTGGAGAAAGGGTTTGCTTCCCACTCCAGGCAATATGGGGGCATGAGGTGAGTGTTGCACTGCATCTTTGTGTTTGTTTGTGTCCCTTTATCTCTGCTAGTAAAGGTAAAGGTTTCCCTTGCTTGAAAGCCAGTCAAATACGACTCTAGGGATGCGGTGCTCATCTCAGTTCCCAAGCCGAAGAGCCAGAGCTGTCCAAAGACATTTCCGTGGTCATGTGGCCAGCATGACTAGATGCCGAGGTGCATGGAACTCTGTTACCTTCCCACCAAAGCGGTACCTATTTATCTACTTGCAATTTCTTGCTTTCGATCTGCTAGGTTGGCAGGAGCTGGGACCAGAAACGGGAGTTCACTCCATCATGCAGCACTCGGGTCTCGAACTGCTGAACTACCGGTCTGCAGTTCAGCGTCTTAACAACTTGAGCCACTGAAGCCCCTTATCTCTGCTACCTAGTATTAAATTTTATGACAAACATGGCCTGGCCCAACTAAGTCCCATTTATGTAACATCCGACCCTTATAGTTCAACACCCCTGTTCTAAACACCTTAGGAGACTGGATCTGCAGATTGTCATTACTTCAGATGGATCTTGATCATACATGTATTAATTATCTGCATGCCACATTGTTAGCCTGTTCTTCCTCCAAGGATCTCAGGGCAATATTTAAGTTTTCCTCAGCATTATTTCATCCTCACAACAACCCTATGAAGCAGGGCTATTAAGCTGAGAGGTTGACTGGCCTATGGTCACCAAATAAGCTTCACAGCTGTGGGGATTTGAAGCTGATTCGCAAGTCCCAGTCTAATAAGCTTTGAATAGGGCTTCCACTCATTAAATATCCTTCCCCCAAATTATGAACAGATGCACTTTTTCATTTTCAGTATAAACTATGTGATATAAATGGAGTGCTGAATTATGTCAATGGCTGGCATCTCCTTAATGCATCAGAGAGCTTATCTCAGTAAAGCACCTTGATGAAATAATTCATGTCCTGGCCAAAACATACTCAGATTAGCAGGTGCTGAAATTTCAAATAAAAAACTGTCTAGTCAATTTACTTATCTCCAAGATCAATTACAACAACTAAAATTAGAGCCATCAGTAACAAGGTCATTATCGTGTATAATGATGTGCTTTTTTGTTTTGGGTAACAAGTTAAACATCTGTGTAAGATGCAGTGCCAGTTCCTGACACAAAGAAGAGTTTCTGTAACAATATTAGTATTCTGGCACTTTGAAATGTTGTGCATAGCTTTTCTTGTTATCACAATACCACAGCATAAAAAATTGTACCAGCTAAACCTGAAATATTACCCTGGCATACTGCTACTACACAAGTATTTCACCCTTGGCAACCCTATTTGCAAACCCATTATGAGGTGGAATCTTAGACAGTATCTCTACATTTAAATCCAATCTAAGGTTATGGAGCAGAACAGCAGAACACTGGGGGTGGGGGTGGGTGTCTAATCAAATGTGTGCAGTCACATTCCAGATAGTCTTTCTTTCTTTCTTAACAGACACACAAGCAAAACAGAACATTATGGGATCTGCTTCCATGTGGGAGGTACTGACCCCTTTTTTAAAATGAAAATGAACTGAATTAATTTTGTTTTTATTCCCTTTTCCTTAAAAACACAAGAAAAAGAAGGAGGATTTTAACTGGTTTAAAAAATGGAAACAAATGTATACCCCTGTGCACTACTGCATAATAATCTTTGGCCATTCTAAAATAAACTCATTGTCTCACAGAAGCTTCATGTAAGGCAAAACAAAATCAAATTTATCATTGGGCAGACTAGCCAGTGCCTCTGGCCTAAATATTTTAAGGGTCTTGAAGGGGAATATAAAAAACCTTGAGCAAAAATTCAGTTGAATCCCTCTTTATTGGCCAAGTAAAATGAAACCTTTCACTTAACTTACCACGCATTCTTTGACTGATTGTAATATAGTATCCCCTGTGAATACTGAGCTATTGAAAGGAAACTGGTACACATATTCAAGCAACAGTTCTACCTTTCAAGTTCAGACACCAGCTTGACCCACAAGGGCTGCAAGGAAGATGTTAGAAGAACACAATGCTGTGTCTCTATTAAACAAAGAGATGTCACACTGAAGCTCTGTATGAACATTTACAACACAGCTGTTTGCCTGAAATTTGAACTGCTCCACCTGTTTTTCATGAGATGGGTAGGAAAAAAAAGATGTGACTGCATTGTGATGCCATATATATATAAAAGGCATTTCTAATATGGTCCTTTTCTAGGAAATAAATGTTTATAGTAGTACTATTAATGTGACACCAGCTTTACATTATTATCGTAAAAAATCAACGACAACAACAGCCAAACAGAACGCCTTAAAAGAGTTCTAGCTTTATACCTGGCAGAATTGTCATAGAAGTAATCCATGGTTTTGGCTGCTACCTTTTGTATTGTGGCCCTGATACTGCAAAGAACCCTAAAGTGTTAAGGTTCAGACATACTCTATCTTAAAATTAAATGGATTTCAGCCAGTGAAAAATGAGATAGTGTAAATACCTCTGAGAAGCCATCAATTAACAGGACTATTATTAACAATTAACAGTTAACCTTTGGAGCACCCTTTTCAAACGACTGGAGCACCTTTTTCAGATAACCAGAGAAAATGACAATAAAGGATCTGGTGACAGTTCATATACTACCAAGACACCATGTTCGGAAAATTGAAAGATTGTTTCACTTTCCAGATAATGATTATTTTCCTGTTGTGCCTTACACTGTGTCACAGCATATCTTTTACTATCACAAAAATAAGAGGAATGTGGTAGAAAATATCAGATGCCAAATTTGCATGCCAGTTTAGAAGCCAGATTCAAAAAGGGCTCTAATTAGTGGGTTACAACAGAAGGGCACACTTGCAAAATAACATTTTGTCAGATGTTAGGTACATAACTGGAAGCTACTTCCAGAGTGGATTTAAATCATGGAAGTTGTCTCATTTTCTGTACTTCAAAGGAGCCATTCGAATGAGATGCTTTCCCATGATTGCATAGGTTATAACCTCGGAACTGGCACCATGACAGGAGGAAGCAGTGAATCCAGCGGGAAAGAGCTATGTGATCAGACTTTACCTGCATGGTCAAGTCATTAAAACATTTCTCCAGCCATGCTGGTGATGCTAACTCAAAAGCTCCCATGTGGCTAGGGTCCCATTTAAAAGAATCCACAGTTTATCAATTGGTGGTTGTAGATTACAATTTTTCATAGGCAAAGGCGACACAGCATACCCAAATTTGCTTGGAAAACATGATGACACAATGGTGTGATGACCACAGAGATAGCTGGCAAAGATGGGCAGCTACCTATGTGGTTAGGACGCACTGCATGTAGAAGTTTTCATGAAAAATGGTTGTCTGTACCATCTGCTATATCCCATTTATGCACATAGGGTCTAAACAACTTTGTGGTAATGATTGCAATCAGAGGCTAAATTTCATCTTCATGTCATTAATGACTATGGTATTCATGCTATTTTTAATGAAAATTCAACATAGAAATATAATTTAAAAAACCCTTCAGGAAGATACGTGCTTCCAAGTGTACCTACATGTCATGTGGACAGTAAGTCTTCATTTTCTTCCAGTGCAGCAAGAGACACACAGGCCCAGTTCACATGCACCAAAATATCACACCCATTATGGTCTCTTGGCCACAGACATATGTGTGCCAATAGTTTCTCTGTGGTGATTTTCATGACCAGAAAGAGACTCCCCCCCCCCCCCGCCATACTCATATGTATTGTATGAACTGCTCAGTCCCTTATATATTCCTTCCTCGAGGTGGCTGCAGCCACAGGACCATATAAGAGATTTTACCATGTACGAACTGGACAAGTCTAACTGTTCCTCTGCTGTTATAAGTACCCAGCATCCAGATTTCAAGAAACTACCATTTGAACCTTTCTACCAGATACTGTTTGAAAGTCCCTTAGGGTCTTAGGTCTGTTGAGAATCTACTGAAGGTAAGAAAAAAAATTAAATAATACGTCTCATAGCCATCAGCTTTTATTTACTTCTCTAGAGTATTTAACAGCCTTCAAATATGTTACCTCAGCAATCCTGAAAACTAGGTCAGTCAGTATTAGAGTGTAGATTTGGGCTGATACTGAGATATAATGACTTGCCACAACTCTCTCATCAGCTCATGGTTGAGGTGAGATAGTTGTATTTATTCTAAAACACATAACAAAATACTCAGGAGAAATCATAACACCATCAAGGTTATAAGAGGCAGATTTCTTTCAGGTGTTTAAAATGTAACAGACTTGAGGGCATGTGACTTGGAAACTTACTGATTCAACTAGATTATACCTACATTTAAAAGACAGCTAAAAAAGGACACCAGATATTGTTATGGCTACTGAAGAAATGGAAAAAACTTAAACATGTATTTTGCAACTGTAGATAGAATCCCTCATGATTGGAACAGGAGGGAAGACACTGCCCTGAAAGATTAAGAACTCTGAACAAATATCATGCACAGTCTGAGAATATTTATTTGTAGGAACAAACTTTCACCATAAAATAGTTAGGAAAGCTATGTAATTTATTAACAGTAGAGCTTGCTGCGGATGACTTGCCACAACTTCCTCATCAGGTCATGGCTGAGGTGAGAGATTGGGCATATGAAAGACAGTGAGAGTACAGACCCTCCCCACTCCTCCTCAGCAAAGGTGGCTCCAAAATGGATGTGGGGGTACATTAAGCATGCCAACAGCTTCCTTCTAGTATTACAGATATGCTCATACACACACCGCACACACAAACACACAGAGCAGGGAGGTCCTATCAGTGCTCGTGGGCCACCAAACCTATTTGCTTCTTTGTCTGCTAGCTGTACTGCCCTCACAAAAAATCAGTGTTTGGGTGAATGGGGAGTTTCCACCCAATGCTTTTGTCTAGGCATGTTACTAGTACTAGCCTGACTTGACTGAGGATGAAAACCCAGTCTACATTTCTATCTCAAAGCTCAGGGCTTCTTCTGTCTTCCATTTTTTCTTACAAAAACTGTGAGGTATGATACTGTGAGGTAGGACAGGTTGAGAAAGAGTGACTGGCCCACAGTCACCTAGTGAGTTTCATGTTCAGCAGGGATTTGAATTCTGATCTTCCTGATCCCAGTTCACCACTGAGGCACCGTGAAAAGGGTTTGTTCACACATTTACTGTCTTTTTCTGCCATTGTCTTCCAGGGCAGAAAATGTGTCTTAAAATGACTTTAAATGCCCTTTAGAATGTTCGTTTTTATACTGAAACTGTGCAACTGAGGCCTTTGGCCTTGCAGAGGGCAAGAGAAATAAATTGCTTCCGCAAAGTCAAACAGTCAACCCAAAGGGATGAGTCATTTATTTATTTATTTTTATTTATATGCTGCTCTCCCCACTGTTGCGGGCCCAGAGCGGCTTACATACTTGGCAAGTCAAGATTTAGATTCATCCACAATTTAAAACCATTTAAACCTTAAAACATTCATAAGTCACAATAACATTTAATAATTTAAATAATTTAAATAAAGTGCTCAGTATAGTAGATGGCGTACCATGCACCCCCAACGTTTTCAGGCTCCCAATGTCAATAACACTGGGGCCAGATGGTAATTTCTGGTCGTATGTTGATGGTATAGAGTGGGGGGAGAAAGAGAGGTGGCGGCGCCTATTTGTATGCCTGGCGGAAGAGCTCTGTCTTACAGGCCCTGTGAAACTGCATCACCGCAGGGCCCTGATCTCTTCCGGGAGCTCATTCCACCATGAAGGGGCCGCCACTGAAAAGGCTCTCCCCCTCATGGCAGTGAGCCTGGCCTCTCTGGGGCCTGGTATAACTAGACAGTGTTGGGCCCCAGACCGTAGTGCTCTCTGGGATACATACGGGGAAAAGCGGTCCCGCAGGTAGGTCAGACCCTGGCCATTTAGGGCTTTAAAGGCAAGCACCAGCACCTTGAAGCGAATTCGGTACGCTATAGGCAGCCAGTGCAGCGCTGCCAGTGCAGGTCGGATGTGCTCCTGTCTAAGGAGACATATCAACAGCTTCGCCACAGCATTCTGCACCAGCTGCAGCATCCGGATTTGCAACAAGGGCAGCCCCATGTAGAGAGTGTTACAATAGTCTAACCTCGAGGTGACCGTTGCATGGATCACTGTAGCCAGGTCAGCACAGTCCAGGAAGGGAACCAACTGCCTCAGATGGTAGAAGGCCGATTTGCCAGTGGCTGCTACCTGGGCCTCCATGGTCAAGAAGGAGTCCAGGAGCACCTCCAAACTCCTAACCACCGGCGCAGGCACCAATGGCGCCCCGTCGAAGGCTGGGAGTGGGAGCCACGACCATGGGCCGCCCAGGCACAGGACCTCCATCTTTGCCGGGTTCAAGTTCAGCCTACTCAGCCTAAGCCATCCAGACATGGCATGCAATGCCCGGTCTAAGTCGTCCGGTCCAGAGCCAGACTGGCCGCCCAACATCAGATAGAGCTGGGTGTCATCAGCGTACTGGTGACAGAACCACCCCACTCTCTGGACAATCTGGGCAAGGGAGCACATATAGATGTTAAAGAGCATTAGGGACAAAACAGTCCCGAGGCTCTCCACATTCAAGCGGGCACCTCCGGGACTGCTGTTCCCCTAGCACCACCCTTTGTCCCCGACCCTGGAGAAAGGAAACGAGCCACTGTAAGGCAAGCCCCCGTATCCCCACGTCAGCGAGGCGGCGGGTCAGCAGCTGGTGATCAACTGTGTCAAATGCTGCAGACAGGTCAAGCAGCAGCAATACTGCCACACCACCCTGATCCAGATGTCTCTGGAGGTCATCAGTAAGGGCCACCAGAGCTGTCTCGGTCCCGAAACCCGGGCAAAAGCCTGACTGGAAGGGATCTAATACCGAAGCATCATCCAGGAAACTCTGCAACTGTATCGCCACCGCCCTCTCTATTAATTTGCCCAAATAAGGCAAATTGGATACCGGCCAGTAGTTGGCCAATTCGGCCGGATCCAAAGATAGTTTTTTCTAGAGAGGGCAGACCATTGCATCCTTGAGTGCACCCTGGAACTGTCCCTACAAGAGGGACTGATTGATAATCTCCGTCAGTGCACCTCGAAACCCCTCGTGGCCGGCCTTAATAAGCCAAGAGGGGCATGGTTCGAGGACGCATGTGGTTGGGCGTACGGTCATGAGCAACCTGTCAACTTCATCAAGGCTGAGCAGGCCGAAGGAATCCAAACCCGGAGTTGCCGACATGCAAGGGGCCTCAAATTCACTCATTGTATCAACTATGGTGGGGAGGTTGTGGCAGAGCGCCAAGACTTTATCTGGAAAATAGCTCGAAAAAGCCTCGCAGCCAATCTCTAATTCCCTACTGTTTGGTTTGCCCTGTGGCAGTGCTGTTATAGACCGAATTGTTCTAAATAATTGTGCCAGGCGTGAGCTAGCGGATGCAATCTCGGCCGCATAGTACTCCTTCTTAGCGGCCTTGACTGCTATCTCATAGGCCTTCATAAATGTCCTATAAGATGCTCTTGTAGCTTTGTCGCGAGGACACCACCACCGTCTCTCTAACTGTCTGAGCTCCTGTTTCATGAGCTGTAACCCCTGGGTATACCAGGGGGCGAGCCGAGTACAGGGATGCAGAGGGTGCCTGGGAGCGATCTCATCAATGGCTGAGGAGACTCGACTATGCCAATCCTCCACCAGCTCATCCAGAGAGCCGCCAGGGGGGCCCTGGATCCCTCAGAGCCTCAAGGAGCTGCACAAGGTCCATCCGGCTACGGAGGCGAGCTAAAATATGCTTGCCACCCAAATAAGATTGGGATGGGACGCTCAGATGAGCCCTCAGAGCATAGTGGTCCGACCATGGTACTGCCGAAGCAGTAATCCGGTCTACTGTTATCCCTGCCACGAGTGTGTGACCAGCCTGGTGGGTGGGGGATCATTATAAACTGGGAGAGTCCCATCGCCATCGTGGATGATGTCAGGTCCACCGCCTGAACAGAAGCCGCATCATCAGCATGGACGTTGAAATCACCCAGGATTATCAGCCTTGGGTGTTCCAGCACCCAGCCTGTTATGGTCTTCATCAGGGCCGGTAGGCGGTCGGTACACCAGCCAGATTGCCACACTCTCCCTGGCCTCCAGTAACAGGCCAACACACTCTAGGCCCATGATTTTCCGTGGTGGGAGCACCCTGAAGGAGTAAGCCTCACAAATGAGCATTGCCACCCCTCCCCCACCCCTTAGTCCGTGTTTGGTGCAGGACTGCAAACCCTGGTGGGGTGAGCTGGGAAAGTGCTACTGTTTCCCCCTCCCGCACCCAGGTCTCAGTCACGCAAGCCAGATCCACCTGTTGTTCCACCACGAAGTCCTGCAGGATCATGGCCTTATTATTTATGGATCTGGCATTGCACAGCACCAATGATGGAGGGGGGTACTCCATCCTTGCCCCACTGCCAATCACCCTTGGGATGGGTCTCAGGCTGGAAGGGTGCCGAGCCAATTTATTTCTCGGCATCCTTCCTTCTCCTGCCTGTACCCACCACTATATTTCCCCCTCCCCAGGAGCACCGGAATCTGCTGGCCAGGCATCACTGCCCCTCGATCTTTGCACACGCCTCAGATCGTTGGGGTCTTCTGCCATTCCGAACAGCGGTAGTCCACAACAGCCCAACTACAATTGCTCTAATAGCTAACTAACCTACCCTAACCTCTTATCTTGCTGCTCCTTCCCTTGCTACAAGACTAACAATCTAACTCTAATTTAAATTAAATAAAGGGTAGAAAATACAAATTCAGATACAGCTACCGATACAATTATATTTCAACAAACCCCTACTCTAAGCCTACTGCTACCTTCCTAGCTAATCCTTCCTAACCAAAGTCTCTCACTCCTGCCCCCCCCCCCAGTCCTCGGACCCCCAGTCAATCTAAGTCGCTTTCTACTGCCCCCGGCAGAACAGATGAAAAGTTCCTAGGAACAGCAAGAAAGTCCATGACTTGGCCAAAGTTGTAAATTATACCAGGAGTTCCTTTCATTGGTAGTTCTAGCCCCAGCCAAAGATGTACCGGCCATATACTGCAGGTTCTTTCCCCCTACATCCTAAGACACTGCATTCCAATGCTACTGCCAACCCCCGTCACCAATGGCCCCTACAAGCCAAAAGGCGGCCGGAGCAACCAAGCGGGCTAATTTTAATTCACATAGAACCTTCAAAACTCTTTGGAGATTATAGTTTTAAAAGCAGCAGCTTTAAGTCACCTGTGATTTTCCCAAGGAAAGGATTTGCTACCACTTGGTGCAGGTTTTATTTAAAAAGGCATTTGGCACTTACCTTATAACATACAGAACAGTGTGCTTATTTCTTTTAACGGAGGAAGACCCCAAAGTGTCTCAACCAATTACCGTCCTCGTAGCACTGCTTATTTCACCCACAGCCATTTACCTGTTTTTCTCAATAAACTTGCAAGATAGTTAGTTAACATGTAGAAAACAAAATCACCTGTAGTGCAACTGTTGTGTTCTTTGCTGGATGTTTCCCCACCAGTCCTTGTTCTTTCCGTTTCTTGAATTTCCTAAAGTAGTCCTGTATCAGGAAGGTGGCATAGAACTTCCCCACGGTTACCTCATCATCTAAATGAACAGACCAGACAGATCTCTCCCAAGTCAGCAATATTTCATCAATAGCTCATATAAACTCTTATCCAGTTCAGGAAAAAGAAACGTAATGGGTGCTAACAGCAGTAGGATTTTTGCTTCTAATGAAACTGCTGAAATCCAGCATAAAGCCATTTTTAGCACGCAATCTAAGCTTAAACAACAGAAGCAGGTGTAAGCTACTTCTTGAGAAAGGAAAACAGTTTTGTACTGAGGTTCAAAGAATACTTTAGAATGATAATATCTGCATGGAATTTGAAATCCCAATTTTGATAATGTTTGAATGGGTGTGTTATAATTGAAGGGATTTTTTGGGGTGTGTAGATTTGGTGCCCTTTAAAGTAACCTCATCACAATATATTATATTTTAATTTATTTTTTAAACAGTTTTGTGCTGCCTTTTCACCCAAGTGGGGTCTATAAGGCAGTGAACATTTAAAAAAAAAATTAAAACACTGAACAACAGGGATTTGGATCATGGGGAGTAGGCAGAGCCGGTGCTACCATTAGGCCAAGTTAGGCAACCACCTAGGGCGCAGACCTCAGAGGAATGCAGAAATAGACAATCAGTGCCCCTCCAACCGGCCACAGGCTCTCATACTCACTCACTCACCAGCCCCGGCTCTCCCATGCTTTTCCTCCTCCAGAAAGTCACGGCAACTGCAGCAGCAGCAGCTCCCTTCAGCTTTGCCTCACACCCTGCCTGCCCAAGCCCACACAATTTTTTAAAAAATTAACAGGGTCAAGTTTTGTGCTTTTAATTTTCCCTAGAATTCATCTGTTTTGGATAACTGGTTAGCAGTGGGGGGGGGGGGGGCAAGTAGTCAGCCTTGCCTAGGGCGCCAAAAAGCCTGGCACCGGCCCTGGGAGTAGGGTTCAATCCTTTCCTCTACTTCACTTTCCCAGCTTGAAATTGCTCCATGCGATTGCTATCTGGTCGTTTACAGCAAACATGCAAGTTCTGAAAGGTCTTCTTTCACCAGGAATACTTCTTGACTGGGTCTTCAAAATGGGATGACTTTTACATTAATTCTCAAGTATTAAATTAAACTTGTTTTTGTTTTCAAGGTGATGTAGTAAGGTGATGGGACTACAATGTACAGGTCCAGTTCTGCTTTTCTCTGCAAACAGCCAATGAGAGCTGATGGAATACTGGGAGGAGCACTGGCAGTTAGAGCCATTTGTTCAGTTGTAAGTAAGCTGGAATAAGAGCTAGAGTGGTGCAGAAGTGAGGGAGAGAATAGGAGATGGGACATTTTAAATTCTTGTACTCTTATTTGCCTTCATTAGCTTTTCCTATCCTGTTTAACCTCAAACCTCAGGAAAGAGGTTATTAATTTGCCGGAATATTATTTTTACAATGTTAGTTTCAATTACCTGTACACACCACTGACAGATTGGGAGAGGGTTTTTTCAAACATCTGACATTCCAAGGACTAACATTAATAGCATTAAATAATAAATGTCAGGAGCAATACATCCTGAAGTGGACTACATTCCTAAATGGAATAATAGCAGGGCAGATAATGTAGGGCTGTATAGGATTTAATATTTTATATATCATTGACAAGGCTAAACAATAGTTTACAAAACAAAATATATAAACCTATTTGATTGAAAGGTGCTTGGTTGGGAGCCCAGTCTGTTCCATGCTGTCTTTTAATAGCACCATTATGCCTGCTCTGTTAGTGTGACAAATGCTTTATCAAAAGCATTTGGATCCATAAACTTCCACTGAATACAATGTAAGGGTTTTTTGTGTGGGGTTGGGGGGATTCCTAACACCTCAGGATCAGGTCCTAAGAATAAAAAATATGCATAGCATTTCTACCATAGTTATTTAATATCTGAGAATATTTCTTTTGGCGTGTACTCTCTCTTGAAGGCTAATTCTTCGTGTTGAAATTACATATAAATTTGTCATTGTGCACAAAAATTCAATATTAATAGGGTTATTTGTTTATTAAGTGTTTATTAAATTCTCTCTCTGGAAACTATGGCTAATGCATTTAGAGCCAGGGTGGATGCTGTATAAAGATAATTACTTGTTGCAATATGCCCATGATCAAGCCCCCTGTCAAAAGGCTTTCCCCATCCTTGTTATTATTTCCTCTGAAATATAAGAAGAGCACCAAAAAGGAAATAATATATAAAATGATTTTTGGAAAACAAACAGAGAGGATGAAATGAAACACTTTCTAAGAGACAGTAAGAGACAAACTTGCTTAAAGTGGGCCTTAAGCTGGTTTCTCATGTTATACAAGCATTCTGCACCAGTCAATGTGGAGGCACACACAATTTCACAACTATCTGTAATTATTTGAACCGTAGTGAAATAGCTGTGTGTGTAAAAGTAACATATATGCTTGCTACATGTTTTGTGGACTTTCCAATCTATTTTTTAAGTTCTTAGTTTGAGCAAGACAGAGACTGCTATATATGTGAAGGAAAGCAGCTAAGCAGAGTGATCATACATTAAACAGGGTTGAAAACAACATTAAAGGGAAAGTCAAGGGAATGTACTTCAGCAAAACAAATTCTGGAAGAAGACAGAGGGTATCAGATAAACTTCTATAGGCTTTGAAGGGTAAAGGATGGGGAATTCAGAAGAAACCTTGTAGTAAAAAAAAGAAGAACATGGACTTTAGTGGCTTCTCTGTCCTCTTTCCGTTTAATATTGGCAACATTAATTCATTCTATACTGTAACTTTTGAACAAGTGATTTGACATTGTAAATCACAAATCTATTTCCAATTAATACTAAAGTAAATGGCTTTTAAGACACTAGTAATTCATCATGTTAGTATCAATTATTTCTTAATTAAATTTACTTATCATTCAGAAACAAATATTTGCTACGCTATGAAATTAAGTTTGTTCAGATCCTGTTTGGGAGATGTGGTACATAGTTAAATACATGAAAGAAACTGATGGAAGAATATAGTCTGGCCAATTCAAGGACTTTATATATAATGCATTTCAGGCTGACTTTATCTGATATCAAAGATTAAAGTGTGCTTCACTTATGGTATTATTTATGTTGCATACTTTGTATTTTGTGTTTTGAGTAAAATGTCACATCTCAATAAGTACTAGCAGGCATATTTGTTCTATATGCCAACTATTTTATACTCCAATCTGAATAGGCAATGTTCATTCCCTTTTCACTATTGCTTATGCTTTACATATGTAAAATACTTTGTGCAATCTGCTGCAGAATTTGTCACTACTCTATTTTCTGCATTTGAATGGCATTTTCCATTTTTTTTGCTTTAGATATACTAATGGCACTGCACTGTAAGACTACGTCTGCAGAAATGAATATTATCACAGCTGAAAAATAAATATTCATTTTGTAAGCAGCAATGAATCAAAGCTGAGCAGTAGCACTCAGAAGAGGAACTGGGTAATGATCTAAAGCTATAATTGGCAAAGGCTGTCCATGTGCTTAATTAACGCAGGCACGGCTTGCTATTCTGAAGCATGCATCTGTGTTTCAAGAAAAAGTAGGGGAATCAAGTTGGCCAGAGGCAACACTAATTCCATGCCACCACCCTAAAACAGAATTGCTTCAGAATATTCTGAAAAGACTGAGAGTTGAAAGGAATAGAGGCTGCAGAAAAAGCTCAAGCACATGGTTACAACAATAACAAAGCAATTCATCTAGGCCATGCAAGCACTCAGGTGTAAGGCTAGAAAACAGCAGAGTAGAACACAGAGACACTGTTTTAAATGTGCAGTATCAGCTCCCTCTCAACAGCTGGGTTTTTCTGGATATCATTTGACATGGTCCCATTCCCAGTCTGAGCTGCCAGTTGCAAGTAGCCTGTCTAGCAACAAAGCCAATGCTTCTTCTTGGGCCATGCTGCAGAGTTGGGCAGCCATCATGCTCTCTCTCTCTCTCTTGTAGAGCCTGAGAAGGTCACCTCCAGAGAGAGATCACAACCATCAGAAATGAGATCTTGGGACTCGGAGCCTTACTTCCAAACCTGAGTCAGATCCACCTTGAAGCTGTGGTAACACTATAAAAGCACAGTGAGCTATAAAAGACACCAGAAAAGGCACTGAAATGGATTGGTATCTTGGATATAGGGGGATGGGACTGAAATGAATTTTACCTTGCCACAGATCCTGCACTTTTAAAACATGAAAAGCAAGTCAAAAGATCACTTACAATCTAAGATTTATCATTATTAAACACTGGAGAGAAATATGCATTTAGCATATACATTTGTATATAAATCTACTATGAAAGATTTGACATATCACCTTGTATAGATTAATTAATAACACACTTGCCGAGTAGTTCTAGCTAATATACTATTAGGCGATGTAAAAAAAAAAATCTTTGCATCACACACCAAACTCCATGGCACTACTGCAAATCTGGGCTAATTTCATTACCTGCAGAAACTAGACTCACTCTGAATGTACAACAGCAATATCCAGAAAAAAACATTATTTTGAAACCTGAAAACGGACATGTTGCTAGCTTGGATCCACTGGATGATGTATGTGAATAGAAGGAGAAGGTGATTTTCACCCATTTCCTGCTGCAGAGCTTCAGTGTCCCCTCCCCCCCTTGCAGGTCTCTTGTCCTCGAAGGAGCAGCATTCCAAGGGTCATTTTGAGCTACAGCAGGAGGGTTTGGGAAGCTGCATTCCTTGGATGGAATCTCTTTCGTCCGTGGAAATTACTGATGGATCGAGGCATATTATATAAATTCATAATTTACATTTTTCAGATTTTCCCTAACTAAATGGGAAAAAAAAATATTTACTTTGAACCGAGAAGCATTTTTTGTTAAACAGTATCGAATGGAAGATTAACAGTGTCATCCTAAAAAGAGTTACCCCTTTCTAAAACCACTGACTTCAGTGCACTTAGATGAATATAACATTGTTTAGGATTGCACTGTCATGTATATATTGACCAAATGCTTCAACACTGGTGTTTGTCACTTAACATTTCTGAATCTCAATAATCAAAACCTCCGAAACCTTAAAAACATGGAAACATTAACAATGAAGAAAACAAATCTCATTATAAAGAGTAACTCACTAACCGCCAGCTGGAGGGACAACTTGATCAAGGAGTTTCATACTAGTTTTCTTCCAGATTTTCTTTATAACTGCTCTGAGTTCTTCATTTGCTTGCTCTAAGTTCCCTGGAGATTGCGGGGGGGGGGGGGGGAGGTGTAATCAGAGAGAATGGTGACACACTGATAGAATAAAATTTATTTTAGAAACCAAAGGGAAATAAAGAAATATGGCAATTCCATTCAACATCTTACTTTAGCACCTCTTAAATGCATTACCTATTTTGATATTTGCATGCTTGTGTGCATACTTCTATAACTGTATGTAGAGGACTGAAAATGAGACAAAAATGTTCATCTATGATGTCACAAAACCAAATTAGTATGTGGGTAGTGCTCTCAGTCATCACTCTGAATGGAAGCATTACCCTCATATGGGCTTGATTCATGACATAACACAATCAAATCTGATTGGTTCTGAGGCAATGGAACACAGGAAGGGGGAAACAAACTTAACCCCAAAACCAGAATCAAGAACCACAGGGGTAATAAAGAAGTCTAATATAGGGTCAGTATTAAAAACCTAGTTGAAACTCATATAAAAATACATGTATTTATTAGAAAGATAGTTAAAAACAAATAAGGGCCCAATGAAAACCTCGTAGAAAAGTTCAAGTGGCCTGAACACAAGGGCCAATACAAATGACCTGACACTTTTCAGCCCTATTGGAGGCCTGCTTCAGAGGACAAACAATTTGAGGTACACATGTTACAATACAACACATTACAATAAGATAACCAATAAATTAATACAGAACCAAGAAAAGGAAAGTTAAGCAGTAAGAGCAATAGACACAAGACAAAGATGTGTGTGAGGCCTCTAACGATGAAAGTCATGTGCCTGATGCCAAATGCACAGCTGCTGAATTAGAACATATTCCAATTTTGGTCCAAAAAACACCTGTGTGGCTATCATTATCAAAGCGAAAGTATCATCAACAAATAGCAGGCATTCTCGGCAGATCTATTTTGACTGAGGATAACACTTTCTGCCACACACTGATTTGGCTTCATCACAGGGTGACATCTGGTTGGCTGTATAGTGAAATGATAGCAAACATTTCTGGTGACAACAGATTTATGCAGGTCTTTGCAGAAGAGCCAGCATGGTATAGTTGTTAGAGTGGCAGGCTAGGACCAGGAAGACCCACTGACATGAAAGCTTGCTGCAGGACTTTCAGCCAGTCACACACTCTTAGCCTAACCTAGCTCACAGGGTTGCTGCAAGGATAAAATGGTGGCGGAGAGAATGCTGTAAGCCACTTTGGGTCCCCACTGGGGAGAAAAGTGGGGTATAAATAAAGTACATTAATTAATTAAATAAAGTAACTTTAGATAACTACCTGATGACCCATGGAGACCTATATATGTGGCTTCAAAGATACCTCCAAGTACATTGAAATATTGAAATGTATTTGAATTTTGTTTTAATAAAACACCTGTGTATGTGCATTATTTAATTAACAACAGTTTCACAACTATACAAATATACATTCTGAAAATTATACTAGATGAGAATAAGAGGAGATTGGATTTATATCCTGCCCTTCACTCACTTGGAGTCTCAGAGCAGCTTACAAACTCCTTTTCCTTCCCCTCCCCACAATAGATACCCTGTGAGATAGGTGGGGCTGAGAGAGCTCTTTCCCAAGTTGTCCTTGAGAGAACAGCTGGTACAGAGCTATGGCTCGCCCAAGGTCATCGAGCAGGTGCAAGTGGAGGAGTGGGGAATCAAACTCAGTTGTCCCAGATTAGAATTCGCGCACTTAACCACTACACCAAACTGGCTCCCGATAATTAAAGGAAGCATATGAATCATTCACAAGTGAAGTACATATAATAGCAACATGCTGAAATATCCAAACATGTGACATCTGTCACCCCACTGATCGCCAGGGTTGATTCAGCTGATGTGGCTGGCTAGGTGGGTGTCCCCTCCCAAAGAACTGAGGGACATGGGTTATTTTACCTGTATGAAGTAGCAATGTATGGTACTAAATCACACACCTTCCAGTGAGAAAGATCTCTGCACTGGAGATCTAGAGCTGAAGCTCTCACTTTCTGTACTTAGATCTATATTAAGTCATGTTTCTTGTATATCTATCCCCCTAGAGAAGCAGAGATAACATTTCCATCTGGATTTTTCTGAGGCAAAGGTATTTTGGAATGACCATTACCTTATGGGAGTGTAATGACAACTTTATATCATAATTACTTTATTGTAATAGCAACAAAACCAAGCCACAGTTTTCAGATGCAACTCTTATTATTCATAGAACTGTGCCAAAAGCTCAAAAAAAGCAAAGGACTGGCTACTGTAAAGAAAGTTTATATTTGTACATATCAGAAAATATATAGGGAAGGATCTAGACAAGGTAGATGATATAAGACTAGAGTAATCAGTACTAGACAGCTGGGGGTTAATGCTGTCTCTTCTACAGCGGAAGAAAAGCATGAAGGTAATGTGACAGTTGAAGGTTTTGGGGAGAGGGGTTGGTTTTGGGGACAAAAGATTTCACAATAAAGGAAAAAGCCTTTTCTACAAGCCTTTTGCTTTTGACAAAAAAAGAAACTCCTTTTCCACAATTAATTAGGTACTTATTTGGAAGTTTTAGGCTGTTATTTAAGCTTCATTTTAACTTGTTATTTTTGGTAGGTTTACAGACCTATCACATCAGTACACAGTAGTTTAGAAATATACGCCTTAATTGCTTACCTTCTGTTTTAATCTTCAGAGCTGTTCTTACTAAAGCAAATAAAGTAGCATTAAACATGACTGTGCCATCACTGTTTAGGGGCATATTCATGGCTACCAATCTCTGTAGGTGTTTAAAAAACAAATACAAAGAAATCAGAGATTATTTCGGTTATAATTTTGGGGAAAGAACATGCATACAAATAAGGAATAACAGATAAAGTTGCATATGAGGGGGAAAATTACAGCCAGTGTCACACTGCCTTCAACCAAGCAATGAAATTATGGGCTTTCTAACTACCCATCATGTATTTTGTGGCAGTAGTCTCTAGAAGAGATTATTTCTGCCTTGTGCAGATCAAAAAATTTTCTGAATATTATTTATGATTGACACAGAAAGCTAGAACCTTAAAAACTGAAAAGCAGTCCATTGTATGATAAGCCATATTTCACTCCCAACAATGGGAGTAACATCTTTTATGCCCTTCTCAACATGTTATGCTCATGATGTGCTTAATTCATCTAATGGGATTTAAAAGTGCTTATTAGGATCATAAATACTGTGTTATTACCAAGTTGACCAAAACACAGTATTTGAGACTGGGGTAATAGACAAAAGGAGACTTCAAGATGCCGCTTTTTCAGCATGCTTTGTTGTGAACTTTGTACTGCTCAGTATTAGCTATGCAAAAGAGTCTTATGTGTCTTGCTTTTTCACTTGTAGCTGATTGAAGTAATCACACTATTCGTTATAAAAATAGCCATCAATTCAAAGATATCTTATAAATATTTTTACAAAATCTATAAGTGAACAAAATATTTAGTAGGTGTATGTACTAAACTGTAGAATATTGGATGTGCTTGTAACAGGCAATGTTATTAGCTTCATCTCTTGCAAATTAGCTGTGCTTTCTAAGCACCTTTTGCCCTCTCTCTGGAGCTGGCTTCTTCTCTTCTTTTGTGCCACTTCTTTTCCATATCAGTCTCATTTAACCTTACTCTACAGCCACATTAATTAAGAGGTGCTGGGTTCAAATAACAATGAATGAGCTATCTTTATCATTCCTGCCTTGTCCAAAGACATCTGGCTTTTCATTGTTGGTCATGGAAAAGCAGTCTGTAAGAACCTTGGTCAGATCCAGCAAGGCAATTTTCAAGTTCTTAATAATTTGTAATTTTCACCTGACATTTATAGAGACTAAAACAGGATTTTTCAAGTTCAAAATCAAAACCAAGAAGCTGTTCTAAAAATACAGGAGATAATTTTTCAGGGAATCTTGGTGATGTCATGAACTGAAATGCATGCTTTACAAATTCCTGTGTTCTAATCGACAACCTGTAGCCTGGACTGAGAGTAAAATCAATACAGTTATAGTGTGAGAGACCCTCTTCTTCCTTGAAGACTGAAAGTTCATAGGGTTTTTTCATACATGAAGCTTCACATGACTCTTGTTCAGTTGGTTTACACATGGCTATAACACCCACACTTGTATTACCTATGCCTCTTTTCCATTTTCTCCTCTGCATCATTAATGACCATAAGAGACAGATCAAAAAAGTGATTTCAGCCTCATAGATTTAAACTCTATGTTCCTCCAACCAATGGTATGTAGAACTGAAACTAAAGTCACATTATTTAATTTTAATTCAGAGGCTAACAAATTTTGTGTTAGTCCATGCAAGTGAGTTGGAAGGTTCAATGTGATTAACATAGCTCTGTTTGCACAAGTGTCAATGAAACTAAATTACTTCTTTTCTAAAGCAGGTCAGCAAGGATCACAGAGAACTCTTGGTTCACCTGCATTCTCCATAACTTCCTTTCACAAACCCTTCATACCCATATATTGTTCTGAACCAGTGAGCCAAGAAAAGAATATATTTCTTGTAAGGGCCAGATGAAGCCTGGGAAAAGCTGTGATATTAATTTTGGAGAATCAAGTTGCTTAAATTCAGAGAAACCCATTCACCAGTAAAGTCACTATGCAGAAGTACTGGTACAGTAAACAGTAAATATTTTGAAAGACATCAAAGCCTACCTTGCATGCAACTCTGTGAGGACATAATTTACCAAAACCCAGAGGAGGCTGGATCCGACGTAACAAGGTAACGACATCGAGGTGTTTTATTCTTCCCCTACAAGTGACACAGTAGTGGTTAAATACTTCCACCTATCTTTTAAATGGCTTTCTTTATTCTCACGATTTTTTGATATATCATTTTTGTAATAGGCACATACTATGACAAAATGACAAGCTCTACGTACTTTGCTTCAGGATCGTATTCTGACCATATCCTTTTAAATTCATCTAGGTGATGAGGACCAAGAATAGACCAATCGCGTGTCAGATAATCAAAGTTGTCCATGATGACAGCCACAAAGAGGTTGATAATCTTGAAAACAATTGAAGGAACTCTTTAGTAACATTTAAATTACCATGGAAAAGTACAAATGATGAAGTAGTTCTGTGTACTTGCATGCTCATATATATTACATGTATATATATATATTACATATACTGATTTGAAGTCTATACATATACACACACATTCTTCAAACCAATCTAAGGAAAATGCAAAAGTATATGAGAGTGGTAAAAATAATTACGTTCTGACATATATAAAAACGTAAGAATATAAGAGAAGCCAATGTTGGATCAGGTCAGTGGCCCATCTAGTCCAACACGCTATCACACAGTGACCAAAAATACCAGGTGCCATCAGGAGGTCAACCAGTGGGGTCAGGATGTTAGAAGCCCTCCCACTGTTGCCCTCCCCAAGCACCAATCTTTTGCATTATTGTAAAGATGGAATGTGAGATCTTACAATTAAGTTCTTGTCAATAATACATTGTATTGTCATAGATTATGATAAAATTTTAAATGAACATCATAAAACGATAGATAGATAGATAGATAGATAGATAGATAGATAGATAGATAGATAGATGCAAACAATATCCATGAGCCTAAACTGATCTTAACTGGCAAGCTAGACAGTAAGGGAGAATGCAGTTCTTCATGCACTCCAGCCCTCCCCCTGCAATACCATCTAGGGCTTTTTAAAAAAGCAACAGCACTGTAAATTATGCCCTGAAATTAATGGGCAAAAGACATAAGAACATATGAGAAGCCAATGTTTGATTAGGCCAGTGGCCCATTCAGTCCAACTCTCTGTCACACAGTGGCCAAAAATACCAGGCCCCATCAGGAGGTCCATCAGTGGTGCCCAGAAACTAGAAGCTCTCCCACTGTTGCCCCCACCAAGCACCAAGAATACAGAGCACCACTTGCCCCAGAGTTCCTATCTATACCTTGTGGTTAATAGCCACTGATGGATCTCTGCTCCGTATGTTTATCTAATTCCCTCTTGAATACATCTTAGTACCATAAACCACACATTTTTATGTAGTCCTCTTTCTTACAGTTTCTTCATAGATACACCCCTTTCCCCCCACATGGGTCCAGTGTCCTTATCCTCTTCTAGCTATGGAAGCCCTTTTCCTCAATAAGCCTAGTTGGTTTTTTCCCCCAGTTGGTAGCCCTGTTCCCTTGGAATAATTTTCCAGAGAGGTGGATATTTCATTTTCTGCCTTCAAAAAGTCTGTAAGGCCAGATGATTTAATAAGAGGGTTCTGAATTCCTGATGCTGATTATGGTAGAAAGACTTTTGATGATGGTATTTGTATTTGGCTGCTGGTATTTTAGTATTTCATGTTTTCATGTGTATGATATTGTGGTCTTATTTACTATGTGTTTCTGTTGCATGAACCACCTCAGTCCTCTTTCAGGGGGAAAAGATGGAGAAACATATTTTCATTTCCTCCATTTGTATTTCTATGCTGCCTCTCCAGAGAACCTGCTTGAGATGGCTTATGAAGTAAAACATGATAAAAAAACATAAACCAAAATAGAGACCAACATTTTAATAAATAAATAATTGGGGGCCAGTTTGGTGTACTGGTTAAGTGCACGGACTCTAATCTGGGAGAGCTGGGTTTGATTCCCCAGTCCTCCACTTGCACCTGCTGGATGACCTTGGGCAAGCCATAGTTCTGGCATAGCTGTTCTTGAAAAAGAGCAGTTTCTGTCAGAGCTCTCTCAGTCCCACCTACCTCACAGGGTGTCTGTTGTGGGGAGGGGAAGGGAAAGGAATTTGTAAGCCGCTCTGAGACTCCCTTGGGTAGTGAAGGGCGGGGTATAAATCCAATCTCTTCTTCTTCGTCTAAATAAGATTTTAACTATTCTAATTAAATTTAGCTATGGCTAGTGCTAATAGATACACCAATGCACCATGATCAGCTCACAAAAGGAAAGGGAGTAGGGTTGCCAACAGGCCAGGATAAAAATGTCCTGCCCCTTTAATAGAAGCTTAATATGTGAAAAAAGACAGCTCGATTCCATGGCATGGGGATAAATAACATCACCTAGAAAAGAGGGTGGAATTTGCATATGAGAGGACAGAAGGAAAGTTGATGGAGTACAGTGACTCCTTCCTGATTTCTAAGTCATGTAACAGTTGACATGGAGCAGTAAAGCACATGTATTACATACAGAAGGCCCAGGTAGGGTTGCTAGGCATGGCCTGACAACTGGTTGGAGTTTGGCGTGGGAAGGGACATTGGGGGTGCAGTCAGTGGCTGAGGACAGACTGGCAATGTGGCCTGGGAGAGCTCCGCTTTAGAAGCGGGGGAAGGGAGGGAGTTCAGACAGCCGCAGCTGTCCTCCATCTCCCTTCTGTACTCACCGTTTGTGAAGCAGTTCTCTGCCACCTCAGACACTGGCAGAAAGCGGTGTCCAGGGGCCTTCCTGTGCTTGGATCCCACTTCCCGGCTGTGTGGACGGGAGGAGGCAGGATTCAAGAGGAGGTGGTGGTGTGAACACACCGCCATGGAGAGATGTGCATGACCGCTCATGCACTCATGTGCACAAGCAGCCCCAATGCAAGAGGTGAGGAGATTTTAAATAGTTAGACTGCTGCTGCGGCCATGCACCTATGCGCATAGGCGCCCATGCACGTATTGCCGAAATGGCCCCGCCATGAGCTGCAGAGGCCGGCCCACCCGGAGCTGCTCCGCAGCAGTCTGAACATTCCGTTCCGGCTTGCTCCCGCAGGAGTCTGGCCAGTGTGAACAGCCAGCCTCGCAGTTTTTCCCCGCGGCTTTTGGCCCCGCTGTGGTTCTGGGGCAGATTACCAATCTGTCCTCAGCCAGTGATTGTGTAATGTCACTTCTGAGGAAAACCTAGAAACAAGATCACACCGCAATAAGAACTGCTGGAAAGTATAGAGTTTCCACCGATTCATAGAGCAGATTGACATCACTTCTGGTTTTTCCCTGGAAACAAGTCATGTAATCTCTAATAGTTTTTTTGTAAACATTATTTGTTACTTGCTGGCTGCAGAGGCAGTAGCAGGAAACAGGAGCTGGAGGCAGGGGATCCCTTGCCTTCCCAGCAGGAAAATGGCAGCCCTGGGACCAGGTCGATCACAAGTCCAGTTAAAAGATCTCAAGAAGTACCAATGGAAAAGAACAACTTGAAGAGCTGCTGCCAGTCAGGTCCAAACTAGAAAAGGGGGTGGGGGATCTATAATCAGATCTCATGTAGTATTGTTTCAGATCACACACCCACACACCCATGGCTAATATTTGTATCAAGGGACAGGTACTTGGCTGTTTTCCTCCATAGGGTGAACAGCATCTACAAGAAATGGTTTAAATCATAAAAACAGCATGGGGAAAATAGTTCCAGGTGGTCAGCCATGTCGGTCTGAAGCAGTAGAACAAATTTAGAGTCCAGTGGCACTTTTAAGACCAACAAAAGTTTATTCAAGGTATGAGATTTCATGTGCAAGGCACTGTGCCTTGCACATGAAAGCTTATACCCTGAATAAACTTTTGTTGGTCTTAAAGGTGCCCCTGGAATCTAAGCATGGGGAACAGTTAGCTACTGTTCCCCCTCATGTCACTGCCCTGATCTGATTTGACTCTCACTGGATGCTTTTAATTTTTTGTTAAGTTAAGAGGGAGAACTGATCACAGATTTTCCAGCCTTTCATCTAGTTTAGCCTTCAGAATAGACACTCCTGGACAAAATGGACCAGTGGTCTAACTCAGTATAAAGCAATTTTGTTTGTGACTCGTGCCCTTAATTTCATAATGAAAGTGACAACAATAAAAAGAATGAAAATATTACCCCGAACAAAAATAAACTTTTAATCCAATTTTAACCATAACATGAAGAAACCTCGAGCGTTAAAAAAACAGACAACTATGAGTGTAACCCAGAAGAAAGACCTTGAAACTGGGTTGAGCTTACAACGTCATTCTCATACAAAACAACAATGTAAAACTTCAGTTGGATTTTGCAGCAAGGAACTCCTTCCAGTCAGTGGATTTGATCAGTGGAACTCTACGAAATAAACTATGTTTATTTCTTGAAATGTATGGCCATTGGATTTTGACTGTGTATATTGAATTGCTTCAAACATCCTCAGAAGGTATTTTATGAACTCTGAGAATGATTTGTTAAAGTCATTTTCTGATAAAATATCATTTTTTCAACTCTTAAGCTGCTGCTGTTCCTGGACTCACCAAAAAAGCACACAACATATAGAAAGTAATGAAATAAATTATGGCAAAGTTGCTCCCACATGTATTTTCTTCTCCTGGACCATAATCAGACTCTGCATCACATCGTTTTCCTGGCAGACAAGCTAACATGATTTCTTGCCAAGCCTCTCCTGTCGCGCACCTATAATATGGAATAAAACAAGGCAAGAATGAGCCAGATCACATGGGTTTTCATTAAGAGTGACAGTATTTGGCACTGCTAGTTACCAGTGGCTTCCATATACCAGCAAGTGATAATAGAGTGCAGAGCCCTAACATACAGAAGTACACAAGATCAGATGATCCCCATGCTCAAGCAACGATGCCACTCTAAACATGATATGAAGGGAGCTTTAACTCTCAAAAATTTATACCACAAAAATCTTGTTAGTCTCCAAAGTGCTACTGGACTCAAACCTAGCTTTTCTACTGCACACAAGCATGGCTACCCTCTGAAACTATGGCTGAGGACAGACTGGCAATCCGCCATGGGCGGGATGCGGGGCTAAAAGCCACAGGGGGAAACTGGCCCGGGGCTGGCCATTCACACTGGCCAGACTCCTGCAGGAGCATGCCGGAATAGAGCATTCAGACTGCTGCGGAGCGGCCCCGGGTGGGCTGGCCTCCGCAGCTTGTGGCAGGGCCATTTTGGCAATATGTGCATGGGCGCCTATTCGCATAGGTGCATGGTCACAGCAGCAGTCTAAAAATTTTAAACCTCCCCACCTCCTGCATTGGGGCTGCTTGTGCACATGGGCGCTCATGCGCATCTCTCTGCAGCAGCACGTTCACACCACCGCCTCCGCTTGAATCCCACCTCCTCCCGTCCACACAGCCGGGAAGTGGGATCCAAGTGCAGGAAGGCCCCTGGACACCAGCAGGGAACCGCTTCACAAACGGGTGAGTATGAAGGGAGACGGAGGACAGCTGCGGCTGACTGAACTCCCTCCCTTCCCCTGCTTCTGAAGTGGAGCTCTCCCGCCCCACATTGCCAGTCTGTCCTCAGCCTATGATATAACCATGTAACCAGCGTCCCAACACATTGTGGCTCACCAGACTGGCACGTGGAACATTCAGTGATTCAGCTTCCCTCAATACCTCACTACAGGCTATGTGTACAAGCTAAAGTAGGTGGGAAGGTATCTTGGCCATTCAGTGCCCCACACAGAAGAGCAGTGATGCTTAGCAGATAAAGGGGAAGGCACAACTGTACCATCCTGCTATTTGTGAAGTGAAATCATACACATTCTGGGCACATTTGTCTGATTTGGTGTGTGGTGTATTCAGATGAGAAGGCAGGATGGCAAAGTAGGCAGGCTGAAAGGGAGTCTAATAGAAAGGCTGCTAGAAGGGGCATACTGACACACAGGAAGGGCACAGTCACACTCAAAATCCCAGGCCTAATCTGCAAGCATTTGTAGCACAGGTGGAGTCAGAAGGAAGTAGTGAGCAGCCATGCAGTGACCTAGATTAATGATCCTACCCTTTTTTCTTCCTTGTTGCCACTGCCAGTGTCTCACAATGGAAACTGTCATACAGACTAGAGGGTTCCCAGTTCAAGTGCACTGGTAGATCATGCTAGAGCAAGATGCTTGGTCAGTTTATCAGACATTTTATAACATGTGAAAATAAATACTACAAAGAATGATGACATTTACAATAGACTAACTGCAGTTTTACATCAGTAACAAAATAAAGAAATCACTAAAATCTACCGGAAAAGAAGTAGCACTGCTTGGGGAAAAGTCTGGAAGTTATTGTTCCGGTTAATTTGAGTACCATCCCGCAGAGCAACTTTGCCAAACACCTAAATGAAAATACAGAAATATTTACTCAATTTTGTTTTCAATGTACAGAGGATTTTGGACTTCTGCAAAATATTAAGAACAGCCCCTGACTTTGAAGGTTTGTCATGAATGTAAATATAATAGAGATAAATAGTGATACTACTAGCTTACGGCTTTCCAAAATTTTACACACCAAACTGAGTTTCAATGCAGAGTTCATTAAAAAAGTTACTAATCTAAAATTTTATATACTGCTTTACTGCAGAATTCAAACCAGCTTGCAGCATTAAACTATGACAATACAGAGAGGTAAACAATATAAACACAAACACCTCAGGACTGTAATGGGAATCAAAATGCCTCTGTAAAACAGCCTAAGGAACCACTACTGGCTATGCTGCAAAAACCACATTACTCAGTGGAGCCAATTATGGCTTCATTTGGCAGTTTGGGGACACGAAAACAGCTATAGCCGCTTCTCCATACTTCCTCAAACTGCCCCATGGCATTCTGGGAGTTTGGGAGGCACCACACTCACAATTAAAGCAACATAATATAAAAACAATCAATTGGACACAAACCACATAAAAACTATCCATAAAACAGGAGCCGACCATTAAAAACCTGGTAACCCCCTGATTAAAAGCATGGGTAAAAAGATGTGTTTTGGCCTAGCGCCTAAAAGATAGTAAAATAGGCACCATGTGAGCCGCAAGGGAGAGGCTGTTCCAGAGGCAAGATGCCACCACAGAAACATGAGGACTTCATAATGTATAGTTGGAGTCTGGCACTTCCTTATCTGTTTTCCCCTCTCAGGGTTAAAATGAAGTTACAGCCTATCTGCTTATTTAAAGATCATATGACTATGCTACGAGGGCATGTTTAGATGGAGAGCTGGCATAGAAAATAAAATGCATCAATAAAATCCTATTTTAAAATAAAATCATTGACAATTACCTGCATTCCAATAACTGCATAGATGAAAAACAACATGGCTATCAAAAGAGCTACATATGGTAGAGCCTATGGGGAAAAACAGATTATTTTAAAGGTAGAGATAGCTTGTACCGCTTTATGAATCTCTTATACATTCATTTGACCAACATATTTACTGTCACTGTGAAATTATTTGAATTATCTGCAGTAAGTAGACTATGGACTGATACCCATATAAACATTTGAACCTATAAAAGTGCCTTATATTGAATGAGGCCATTGATCCATGTAGCCCAATGCTTTCTGCTCTGATAGATGGATCTCTCAGAGATCCTTTCCCTGCATTGTTGCCTCTTAGTGATATGCTAGGAAATGAACATGAGCCTTTCTACATGCAAAACATGTGCTTTGCCACTAACCTATGGCTTAAATTCCAGCAGAGTGCTTCTGCTGAAAGGAGGCCCCCAGGAACCCACATCCTGGGAAGAGGGATATTTTGGGCAGTAGTAGGAGAAAAGAGATGAGGCAGTCACACTCTGTTGACAGACGTTCTTCTGTCAGAGGAAACACTGTTGAGATCCAATCCTGTGAGTCCTCTCCCTTAAAGGGACTGGCAAGGGTGGCATTTAAATAATTCATAAGAACATAAGAGAAGCCAATGTTGGATCTGGCCAATGGCCCATCCAGTCCAACACTGTCACACAGAGGCCAAAAATATCAGGTGCCATCAGGAGGTCCACCAGTGGAGACAGAACACAATAGATTAACCCTATCATGTTGATCACATCTCCATGGGTGGGAAGCTATCCACGTGTAGGCTCAAACTCAAAGGAACTGGCCTCCTATGCTACAGAGATGCCTCTGAGAGAAGAAGGAAAACAAAACTAGGGACCACTTCATCTGCATTCAAATGCTCTGCCACTTAGCTAGGCCCCCCTTTTTAATTTCTTTTAACCAGCTATTTCAAAAGTTGTGTAACCTACACAAAAAATGTGTAATCTAGTTTTAATTCAGTACATTGAAGAGAAGAGAAGAGCAGATGGGAAAGCATCAACCACTTCCTAATGGTGTTAAAAGTCTATAGCTATGGAACTATTATGTAAAACTTATAGAGATTACATCAGCAACGTGTGGGACCTTTTAGATCACTTTAGCATCAGTACTGCAGATTGCAATCACAATTCATGTATTTGATTCACCACAATCAAGTAGCAGAAAAGTTTAAAGAGCAGAGTTAAGAACAGAGTATGACTTTCCATATCAAATTAAAGTTCCCTAACACATCATGAATACTATAAAAACCAGATTTGGACACTGAACTCAAATCAAACATCAAAATGGAGTTATAATTCAGAATGATAATTTAATACATACATTTTAGTAAGATAGTACTGAAGGTGTTATTATTGTATTCACACTTGGGCTCCAAAGCCCCACTGAACTTAGCAGAACTTGCTTCTGAGTAAACATGTAAATAATTGGGAATATGGCTAACAGTTTTAAATCTATCATGCCAGAGGTTGAAATTTTCAAACGCCTTTTAATCATTGTTAAAATATAATTGCTGCAAGTTATTAACAATAACAAGAATACCACCCATGAAGATAGACAACTTAAATGAAGCATTAAGATGACGGCAAAAGGAACCATGATCACTAGCCATGGATATGAGTGTTAAGCTATGTTCCCCTTGTATGTAACAATGTGTGCAATGATGACCCTACTAACTACATTGTTATGAGAATGAATAAGAACTTCAAAAAAAGATAAAGTACTGGTTTGGATCCAGTCAAACATTTCAGCATAGAGTTACCATGTCCTCCCTGATTATCACTGGGGAGTGGTGTGTGTGTGTGTATGATTGTCAGCTTCAGGTTGGAAAACTCCTGGAGATTTGAGGATGAAGTCTGGGGACAGGGACCTCAGTGGAGTACAATAGATTCCACCCTCCAAAGCATCCATTTTCATCCAGGGGAACGATCTCTGCAGTCTGGGGATGAGCAGTAATTCCAGGAGTTCCCCAACCCTCAACTGGAGGCTGGCACCCCTATATTCACCACTAGCCTGATACCCATGCTTCGCTACGGTATTTATGTTCCATAAATCCAGTTATAATATTGATGATGTGATGTTTGAAATGTAACATTTGTTGAGGGAATTCTAATGGAGAAGACTGAAGTGTAAAAAAAGAAGTGAGACATACGTACTGTTTTTTCTCTCTCTACTGAAGGACCTCTCTGTAGACTACATTGGTGGTTCTGCCCTCAGGTGCTAGGATCACCAGACTGCTTGATGAGCTCACTCTGGAGCAGGCAACATAAAACTGTCCATTTAAGAAGCAGTCATCTGTTAAGTCAACTCCTGCCACCTTCCACAACAGCGATGGCCTTTCTACTGGTGTTCCTAGATTGTTTCGCTCATATGGAGACTGTGTTGTTCTGAGCGCCTCAGGGTGATCTTGCTGATACTTGGCCTGCACAGCTCAGTGCCCTGCAGGAGTACTATGTGCAAATGTCTCTGCTGCATTCCTAAGTTGCCTCCTCCTTGTAGCGTTAAAGTACCCTGGTCCTGCTCCAACACCTGACAGACACCCACCTGTCTGGCATGTGTGTGGGGATTATGTTTAAAGGCATCCAGGAGGCTGGGCCAGCAGCAGGGCTAAGGCAATCCTACTGAGCAAACCTCTCCAGCAGCTGTAAGTATCCCACCTTCTCTCCTACACCTGACAGGCAGCTGCCTGTCCAGTGGGGGAGGGGGAGGGGAGGAGTAACACTAAGGTGTTACTGCTGGGGCAGGCTCCCTCATGGCTTTAAGCACCCTGCAACTGCTGCTGCACCTGACAGACAACCGCCTGTTAGGTGTAGGAGGTGAGGGGGAGTATGCTGGAAGGCATCGGAGAGGTTGGGCCAGCAGCATCACTGCACCTCAGAGGTAGTTGTTGGCCATTCCTGATTTCCTCAGCTTTCCTCTGCAGTCTCCTGTAATTGTTTTATTAACCTCAGAATGCTGAGCTCTACAGCTGACCAATCAGAGAGTGGAGAGCACAAGGAGGCAGCCACATAGGAATCAACGGGGGAGCACATTTCCCCCCTTTTGACCCACTTAGGGGTCAAATTTCTAAAAATCCCTTCTTAGTGAGCACCTACACCATAGATAGGAGTGCTCTCCCCAAATTTGGTGCTTCTAGGTCCAATGGTTTGGCCTTGGCATTGATTTTATGGTGAGGCGACTTTCTTTTATATATAGAGAGAGAGATGTGGAAGGATTTCTGCCAGAAAATCATGGCTTTCCTGTCTCTCCCTTCCTGCTATAGTCCAAAATGCCACTTGAAATGCTGCTCCTGATGGACAGTGTTGCACACTGGGTTCAACACATGGACGAGCAGGACAATAACATAGTGATAAGCTTAGTTTATTGTACACAACTGAACCTGAGAAATACCGGCTGAAGTGGCCAACTACATACAGGCCCCTGAGACACACCCACAGTCCCATTGGAGGGTTTGAATCTCCCGCCAAAGTCCCTATTGGTGCATACTCGGAGGTTCAGGATCCAAGGCTCCTATTGTTCACCAGAGCCAAGCTCTGATCATCTGGCACTGGTACCAAGTGGCAGTCAGTGGACATAACAGACAGGGAAGGCCTTCTTCCCATCCAAATGCTCAACTGGATCCAAGCCATTGTATATTAAGATCCAAACCCCTCCAACTTTCAAGACTTAAGGCCCTTACAAATTTAGTCGTATTTTTAAAAGCATGAAAATTGGAAGTTAAAGCACACTTTAATTTGTGCTTCATAAAATCAGTACAGAAAGCTTATAGTTTTACATACTGTGCCGTATAAATTTTAGGCTAATGTACCCACACTGTTCCTTTCACCCCAGTTCTTTTACTCTCTAGATTTGGGGCAACAATGACACATTGCAATTAATGACATAAAATGTCCAGTAAAAGGAATGGATGTAACAGGATAAGCAAAGGCCACAATGTTTTGGAGAGCCTAGGATCTGGGAAGCTCTGCTTTGAATTCCCACTTTGCTATGAAAGCTTCCTGAGTGACCATGGGACAGCTGCACACTCTCAGCCGAATCTACCTCACAGGGTTGTTGCGAGGATAAAATAAGGAGAGAACAACATAAGCCACTTTGGGTCTTTATTGGGGAGAATGGTGGTATTTAAATGACATAAACAAACAAACAAACAAATAAATAATTTGAACAGTGTGTAAGGTGACACAAAAGAAAGAAAAAAAGAGATTGGATTTATACCCTGCCCTTCACTACATGAAGAAGTCTCCGAATGGTTTACAATCTCCTTTCCCTTCCCCTCCCCACAACAGACACCCTGTGAGGTAGGTGGTGCTGAGAGAGCTCTCTTGAGAACTGCCTTTGAGTGAACAGCTCTGAAAGAACTTCTGACTAACCCAAGGTCACACCAGCAGCTGCATGTGGAATGGGGAATCAAACCCAGTTCTCCCAGATTAGAGTCCACGCTTCTAACCACCACACCAAACAAAGTTCCCCTAAGAGGTTATGCAGACATTATACAACCTTGTCTATAATTCTGCATGCAAATGCAGTACTCTTATGAACAGTGTAATTTATACTGTCTGAAGCAGGAAATTTTACAGAATTACAACAGTTAATTGTACATTGGAGAAATGTAGACTGCAATTCTAAAAATACTTCCCTAGCCACTCTGAATATAATGGGGCTTACTTCTAAGTAAACTTGCATAGAATTTCTCCCTTAAAGGCATCACTGCAGCTAAATATGAAATACATGAATACAAGTTGCGTACTTTTCGTTCATCAATGATCAACTACATCTGCAATGCTCCCCAGGACCATTGTCAAATAAAGCAAAGGTATTCTGCCCTTGCAACATTAATCTGGCCTGAATCTTAGCTAGGTTTAACAAAGGGCAGTGTTCACTCTGACTTTGTTCAGAAATCAGGGCCAGATCAGGGTTATTGTTATTCATTCTGGATTGCACCAAACAGAGATTTTAACTGCAGCACTTACCTGAAATGACTTAATAAATGTCCACAACAATGTTCTTATTCCTTCACCCCTGCTGAGGAGCTTCACCAGACGCATTACTCGGAAGAGACGGAAAAAGGTAATGGAGATTCTAGCACTGTCTTCATTGTTCTAGAAAGTATTATGGAGAAATCAAGCCAAATAAAATGCAGAACACACAACATTTCCAGGAAAAGAAAGCAACAAACAAATGCAAAGGTGAAAGAGGTAAGATCTGAAAATGTCTCTCTGGGACCTTCTAAGACTGATAAGCATGATATGACAGGAAAAATTACATGCTTAGCACACAGGACCTGTAGAAATGCTTTACATTTCACATGCATTTCCAAGTTTTCCAGTTTGTTAATAGGGTCATGTTGGGTTTGTCTGTAGTAGAGTTTAATAGGTACAATGACAACAAACCAAATCACTGCATACGTCTTTCTAGTAGGACAATTATGAAAAGTACAGATAAAACCAGTGGAGAAAAGAGACATGGTAAAAAGAATAAAATCAAGTAGAGGTACAATCACTGGGGTCAGTTCACTAATCTTACCCCAGACTCATCAGTTGTGACAGTTTCAGTTGGCTTTGGCTTTAAAAAATTAAGAACATTAGGCATTAAAATCAAATCAAATACCTTTAAGATAATTCAACTTGACCATGAAGAGGGAATACAAGGACAGTTTAAAACAAGCCTGATATTCTGACACTGCTCAAGTGGTGGAAAATCTCCTGAACATGCCTTTACCATTGCAGTTTACATTTTTAATTAAACTGGGCAGAAGGCTACATGCTGGATAAATTAGAGTCTGTTTTTGTGATGGAGGAAATGACTGCATTAAAATGCAGGACTATTTCAGGCTTCTCTGTTGGGCAGTCCTAAGAACACTTTCCTGGGAGTAGGCCCCACTGGATTAAAATAGGATTTACTGAGTAGATCTTTTTAGGATTGCTCCCTAAACCACAGGTCTTCAACTAATAGGCTGTGACCCATACCTAGCTCACAATCTGATGTATGCTTCGGCAGCCCCACAATAATTTATAATGGAAGAGAAGGAGAAAAGAGAGGAAAGAGGAAGGACAGACAAAGAACAAGACAAATGTATGATCATAGTAAAGTGGGGAAATGATACCTCAGGTTAAAAAAAAATAAACCTAGGCTTTATGTTGCATCTGAGAATTAAAAGGTAGCCCATCTCCAGAAGATGGCCCATCTGTCAAAATAGAAGGCCACTACTCCAAACTAAATAATGTTAATATTCCTTTGTCATTGCTGGTGGTTCCCTGAACTGGCAACACACCTGCAGGGACTGAGTCTGAGATGAACGCTTGGCAAATTATGTATAACAAACAGCAGTTTTGCAGTTGGCAGAGAGCAGGAGATATAGAACATTGTGAATCGACTGAAGGTGAAAAGCTCCGGGTGCAGAGTTTCTCTCTGGGAATCTGAAGTAGGGGAGACAGTCTTCCAGAAATGACTGCTTCTCTTCATTTATGCTTTACTTTTGTATTTGTAAGTAGAACAATTCATAGATAGTAGTGTTCTGCCATCTAAGGAAGCTAAACCTGTCAGTGCTGTCCCAGGTATGTCACACCACTAAGAGAGCATGTAACATCTATGCTAGCTAGGGAATATTGTTTCCTTGAGGAAAAAAATCCCACACTGACAAGGAGCAACTATTGGCACTCCTGAAAGAAGTCCCATCTTGCAGAACATTCCCCATGGCAGTTATGAAGAAAGATTACATGGCAGCAGGTTTATGGGGATTTTGTCTCAAGCCTGAAGAAAAGTCTGGGGAATTGTGCAGAATGAAGTGAGAGCCTCCTCTGATCAGCAGCTGCCAGGTGCCAAAACAGACCTAAAATCCCTTAGCCACAGAAAATTAGTTCCGAGATGGCTGAGAAAGTCCACAAAACTAATCAGAAGCTGTCCCGGTTTTTATCAGATGTTGCCTCATATTTATCTGATGCCAGGTAGGAATGTGATTTCAGGCTATATTTCACTCTGTTTTGTAAGTGGCTGTAAACACTATTTCCCTTTCAGCCCATAGTGAATGTGATGCTCACAGCCTTTTCCCTCACCCCAGACTGCTAAACAGTCAAGGATTTCCCCCTCACCCCATTCAGCTTGCTGTTTGAAGACATGATTGTTGCCTTCTTAGGAGACAGATTGCAAGACACCTTCTGTGTCTGGAATGAAGTTGCTGATTAGCCCATTTGTCATAGTGTAAAAAAAAAAACAGCCAAAGAGAAAAAGTATCATGACATACTTCTAAATTGACAGTCTGCCATGATTTAGCAACACACCCACAAAACCAACCAACCAAGCCACCCACTCACACGTCGTGAAAAACCCAGATCAAGTCTTCATTAACTGTGGGAAGAGAGAGGGATTTACCACTAAAGCATGTGAAACCTTTTTTAAAAGTCAGCTTGGCTTCAGAAGGCAAAGTAGGTTAAATAGCCCCTGTGAAACCCATGAGCCAGCTAGCAATGGGAAAAGTAAAAACCTGGAATGAGAAAGATTGTGAAAAATCAGTGTTTAAGAGCTGAGGCTAGAACAATTGCATACCATGCTGGAAGTGAGTAACATTTAGGTGGACCATTACAGCCTGGAGCTATGAATAAGGAAACATCCTTTACAGATCCCATTAAAATCCCACAAAAGCCTTAATGAGTAGGATAGGATCCTTACAGCTGGTGTACCCCCAGATGCAGGTCTTTCCAATAGGAATAATCCAGAAGCCTTCAGGTTATGGCGGGGAAACAGGCAGAATCAATCCATCTCAGCACTTAACTATTTCCTGTTCCACCGCACCTATTTTAAAAGGAAATCTTCTTCTTTTACAAATGCAGGAATTGTTTGTTTGAGGAGTACTGCATGGTAATGGGGATCTTTTAACCCTTTCCTCCCTTGGTTTTTTCTCACTGAAAAAAGGCTACCCTTGAGCTATGTTTATCGCAGTGCTGTGTTTACTGTAGTGGAGAGAAACGTAAGGCGACTTGTATTTTTCCCAATGGCAGTAACAGAATTCACCAGTAGCTTAGGAAAGAGCCAGGAAGGAAAGGGTTAAAACATTCCTTTCTTCACATTATTCTCCTCCTTGATCAAATAAGAGTGACTTTACAGAGCTGCCAGAATTTTTGCATATTTGAACAAATCTCTTTTTAAAATGCAGTATGGATGGCATGGTAAAAATTGTTCATACATTTACCTTAACACATCAGTTAAACCCATCATGTTACCAATGTTATGAGTGCCCAAATAGACATGACGGCATCCCCAGATCCAACCTGCCATTTTAATGCTGCTACCATTTGGGGCCCCCCGAGTGGGCCCCCAGTGCCAAGGGGCAACACGTTCTTGTCCCCCTATGCCTTGTCATGTGTGCTGAAACAGCTGCAACTACCCCTTTCCCACTGCACAGCTGTTTTGACATTTGAAAAAGTGTGTGGGGGGTGACAAGAGCATCTTGCCCCACAACACTGCAGAACCAATCCTATCAAGACCTTGTGGTATTTTCAAATATACAGTCTAAGGCTTTAAAATGGCAGTCGATTCCCTGGGTTTGATCCAGGAACACCATCACATTTAGTTCAGCCACAGGTGTGGAGACTGGGTGAGAAATCTTATGAAAATTCTAACTTGTTTAGGATTGTCTGGAACCTCCATATTCAGAACTAGTGACCTCTGAACACTTGGGAAGCTGCAGCATGGAAAAACCTGGCCTTTGGCCTTGCCTGTGTATCTTACAGGGACTTATGGTTGTGGACAGCCTGCTGATCTGGTCCACTGTGGCTGTTCTCATGCTATGTCCTTAAGTTTCAGCAGTTACAAGTAAGTGCAAGTTTGTCCTGTGGCCAGCCTGCACAAGGACAGTCCCAACATGAGATTCCACGAAAAGATGGAAATTGAATAATACAAAATGGGGAAATCACTACCCTAATTGACATGTGGTATAATATTTGACAAGCAAATGATTTTCACTCAAATGAACTTTTACAAAAAAAAACCCTAAAATGACAATGGCATTATTCTTTTATGACTGGACAAACAAGAAGTTTGTATGCTCAAATAGGAAATGACCACGGCAAAACTAGAAATAAACACTGTCATTACTAGAAACCATGGCAAGGGGACTTCCCTCTTAAGATGGTATAAAAACTAAATGGAGGCCTGCTAGCAGGGTAGCAATTATGGAAACTCTCAGGCAAACCTCTGTTGCCACTGCTACAGAGAGGCTGGTGGTTAAATGTGGGAGGCGGAGTTCAGAGGCATCAGCCTCTCCCTGCCTTTACATGGAAGGGAGCCCCCTGATAGGACAACATCAAGGGTCTGACAAGATGAGCAGTGTCAGCATTCCCAGGAGGGCCGTAGCCACCACTGGGGCCTTAGCGGCTGAGCCCCCCTGCGATTTGGGCAGAGCCCCACCATGGCTAAAACTTTCAACCCCCCACCCCCATCTTCACTAGCAGCGAGATGGGCCATCACGAGCAATGTCATCATGTGGGGCCCCCACAATGCCTCCCCAAAGTCCAAAGCCCACTCCCCACAAATATCCTGGCTACAAGACTGATTCCCAGCAGGGATGCCCTCAAGATATAGCCTACAATAAATTAAGCTTCTTCCCCATCCTGGTCCCTCTTTGGTGGTGCTGAAAGTTTAGGTACCCAGCAAGTTTGTCCTTAGGGCTACTCTCTGAAGTCACCCTTTGTAACGAAGTCGGATAATATGATAGGCATAGAAAATAATGAATGATACATATTTGTTTATAACTCTGGTGGGATGAAAACCTTAAAAGTATATAGATGAATTGCCAATATGATCTTGGGGTTGAATAATAAATATGCCCTTAGCCTTAGGAAAGGATCCTCGGGGAGACAAAGTGGGTCTGAATTTCTTCTCCACTCAGAGACGGAGCTCCAGGGCTGGCCCTTTGAATGCCTCTTCTGCGCTGACAGATGCAACGTCGGAGGAGGTTCCCATGAAAGCCTCACTGGGAACAAAGCTGGATGGGAGCCTCCTCAGGATATTGCAAAGGAGAGTGCCTGGGGGAGGTGCGGGGCTGCAGGGGGGAGAAGGAAGCCTCAGACATGGCGAGGCAGGGTTGCTGCTGAGAGCTGGTGGAGCATGGTTCTTTGCATGCTGGGAATGAGGAAGCAACAACTGTTGACCTTAGTCTTTGCAGTGAGCGGAGCAGGGCTTTGTTGTGGCTGGTGGCAGCAGATGGACTTAGATGGGCAGCAGTGGGTGGCTTCAGACAGTGCACCTGGCTGCTGGCCGAGGCACCCCTCTGAGGTCTGTGTCCTAGGCCACCAACTAGGTTGGCCTAATGGTAGATCCAGCCCTGCCTTTGAGGTAGGTTAGACTGGGAGAAAAGGGCTAACCCAAGGTCACCCAGAAACTGTACATCTTTATTATATGATCTCCTCAGAGTCGAGTTCTACCATATCTTATCAAGCCAACTAATCCTGTTGAAACCAAACACATGTGAGGAGGGTGTGCATAAATAGAGCTACTCTGGCTGCATTTCATACCTGACACTACTCTCCCTTTCATCAGAGGCAATTAGATTTTTCCTAAGAAAAAGGCAGTTTTTCTCTTTATTTCCAAACAGACTTTTGGTTTACTTTAAAAATAGCCTCCCTAGGAACCATAAATCTTCTACACTATGCTCTGTCAAAAACAACACCAGAAATACAATAAACATCAGATATCCATATTTTAAAAAAGAAAAACTGTTCACAAATCAACATTTCTGAGAAACTGCCAGTGGAAGGTGAATGAGGTCTCCCCTCATTCAAAACCAAAACACCTATAAAAATGATAAAAACCAGGCTTCGAGCAAACCAAGCGGTGGGGCCTCTATACGCCAATCCAGAAAACAGCATTTGCTCCCTCCATGCATATGAGAGAGCTGAGTGAGTTTTCACTTTCCTTTCCACTCTTGGTGCAAGCAGAATTTATTTTTTTACTTACACACATCTGCGCCTTCCTGCAAACCAGAGGCAAGAGGAGGAAGGGAAGTTCTCCACAGCAGTATATCAGCTTACACCCATAGGTCACTAGAACAGCAGCCCCCGCCCCTGACTTCCTGTCAGCCAAAGAGAACTACTCCCCCCCCCCCTTTCTCTTCTTTCTCTAAGCCTTGTGGTTCAGAGCCTTATTTACTGGAGAAATCTTCCTCGCCAGCTGGGCACTGCACATGCACCCTACTTGCAAACAAGCCACTGGCAAAGAATTGCAAAGGCACCTCACTCAACCCTCAGCGGTTAGGCTGGGGGAGGGACTGACTTTGCTCTCCTTGCAATTGCAGAACTGCAGGAGCGAGGAGGTGTCACAGAGGATGCTGTAACTGGAACAGCCATCCTCCATCATCCTGAAGCCTGTGCTCTTTCTCCTTCCCAGGTTTTATTCCTCCCCCATCCCACTCTAGCCTACCCTCTTTCCCCCTCCTCCAGCCCAGGGAGCTTCTCTCTTGCCTGCCTTGCTTACTCCCTCGGTCTCACCATCACACACACTGAGCTGGCCCTAGGATTGGCGTTCAGCAAGGAGGTCTCTCCCCACTGCATCCAGACCCAGCTGGGAGGCTTCTCCTGCCCGGCAATTTAAAATGCCAGCCAGAGGAAGATGGCCTCCGGATGTGCATGCGGTGGGGAGGTCTCTTGCTGCCGCATGCAGACTTCTCCTGTTACAGGAAATGGGTGGCTGTGGGAGAACAAGATGGTATGGGCCTACAGGAGCTTCCAGCCAGAGGTGGAGTTCAGCCAAGCACAGGAGAAGTGGGCAAAGACGAGGCCTGTCAAGCTGGGAAGTTCAGCAGCCCCATCTTATGCTCTCTGAACTCAGCAGCAGCAAGGACAGGCAGGCGAGGGGGTGGAGGGGGGAGAAAAGAGAGCTGTGGGCCAGATTAAAGCCCTGGGCCATAGGTTTCACACCCCTGGCCTAGATCATCCAGCACTAGTAGCATCAAGTCTGCACTTGATAGATACTGCAGGGTAGATGATCATGCTTTTTAACAGTTTAAAGTGGAGTGGTGGAGCTCAAAAGTTATTATGAAAGAAAAAGAGAAAAGGGCCAGGAGCTTGGGGCTTTTCAGTTTAGAAAAACAGATAACGGGGGGGGGGGGGTGTTTATGAAATAATGCACAGGGTTGAGAAACTGAACAGATAACTTTTTCTCCCTCTGATTTTAATACTTAGGGACATCTAACAAAGAATTTGGGGACATCTAACAAAGCTGATAGGCCATAGAGGTCAAATAAAAAGGAGTATTTCATCAATCAACAGACAGTATTTAATGAGTATTTAAATTGTGGGTTTCACTGCCAGTGAAGACCACTAGCATAGGTTCCTTAAAAAGACATGTGATGGAGTCATGGAGGATAGGTCTATGAGTGGTGACTAGCCATATTGATAAAAGGGGACCTCCACGTTCAAGTTCAGAGGCAATAAGCCTCTGAATACCACTGCTGGAGACAATGACAGGAGAAGGCCTTGGCATTTATACCCCTCTGGGGCAACTGGTTTACTATTGTTTGATACAGGATGCTGGACCAGATGGCCTTAAGTCACAGTGAGTCGTGCCCATTGTCCTGTTTCATGTAATACAGTCATAGTTCATCACTGTTATCTCATGCCAGTAAAGGGAAAACTTTACTTACAGATATGTAATTTCTGCAGAAATAATCTAGAAACTGATCATAGTCTTTCAGTGATGTAAATGAAACTAATACTTTTTTTTGGAAAATGAAACTAATACTTTAACTGATACAAATGAAACTAATACTGTATTAGTGAAAATATAAAGTGATAAAACAGACACTGATGATTCAGCATCTATTCTTCCTAAACACCCATGGGTTATGTGCCCTAATTAATCATGTATACATTCATTCCTGCCCTGCCCTGGCTAGCCCAGACAAGCTTGCTCTCATCAGATCTCAGAAGCTAAGCACGGTTGGCCCTGGGGAGTATTTGGATGGGAGACCACCAAAGAAGTCCAGGGTCACGACACAAAGTCAGGCAATGGCAAACCCCCTCTGAACATCTCTTGTCTTACAAACCCACGGGGTCACCATAAGACAACTCTAACTTGACAGGGCTATTTTTGGGCAGGAACGCACAGGAATGGAGTTCCAGCTGGCTTCTGAGTTGGCCACACCTACAGCCTCCCCCTGGGTTCCCCATGTGCCTCACAAGCTGTGGGGCGCCTGGGGAAGCCAAGCCGATCCAGGGAGGGAAGACAGTTTAAACAGCCTCCCCCCCCTCAGGTTCCCCAGGCAACTCGCAAGCCGTGGGGCAACTGGGGAAGCCAAGCCAATGCAGGGAGGGAAGGCAGTTTAAATTGCCTCCCCTCCTTGGGTTCCCCAGGCGCCCCACAACTGCGGGGCACCTGGGGAAGCTGATACAGAAACTGCCTTCCTTCCTTCAGGTTCCCCATGTGCCCCGCAAGCCGTGGGGCACCTGGAAAATCCGATCCTGGGAGGGAGCTGCGTTCTCAGGGGTGTGGCCTAATATGCTAATGAGTTCCTGCTGGGCTTTTTCTACAAAAAAAAAGCCCTGCTTGACGCTAAAAAAAAAGTTCATTCCTGGCCAGTACGGCTGGGGACACCATTTTCCAGCCACTTCTGAGATTTACATGAGGCACAGAACTAGGACTGGTTCAGGCATTAATTGCCTAGCTAAGGCATTGGAGAAGTATATAAGCAGCTTCCTGGCTCCTCTCCACAGGCATTTGCTGCACATTGTTGCCCACCGACCACATGGGATTAGCCACATAGGATTAGCCACATGGCCACATGGGATTCGCTGGTCATTCAGGGGCCAAGCAAGATTGGGGGGGGGGGTTCCCTTTGATCAGCCTTCTAGAGTGCTTTGCCTGCCCCATACTTCTTCAAAAGGTTTTGGGGATATATAACTTATTTGTAGACTGGTTAGGCCATACTAGTTGGCAGGAATAATGTGGATTGTTCATGACAGACAGGGAGAACTGGGAGGCACCCTGAGGCATCATGCTCTGAAGAAGTGTGATGATCTATCACTGATGATGATACATCTATCAGTGTACAGCAGGGTGGATTTGGGAAGGAATGCCCTGGGTGCTGAGTAGCATCAAGCAAGCCCTTAATGGCATGGGGCAGAGGGTGAGGAAGGTTGGCACCTCAGGGTCTGTAATGGGAGGAAAGCATTGGCAAAACTTATCCCCTTCCATCCATGGAAGTTCTGTTCCACTATTGTTGCTGTTACACCAGTGGAAGAGCATGTTTAGATACAAACTTATGTATATAACTGTAAGTCTGCTGGAAACAAAATGCAGTTCAAGTAAGGGTCAGGATTGAATCAGTGGGTTATGAACTGGAGGAACATCAGGTACCGTTTATCCTGTGCATCACTAACTTGTTGTGACCAATCAAGGAACTGCAAGAACAAGAGCTACACCTCCAGGGTACAGCAAGTCAGCAGGACGCTCTCTGACTCTTATAAAAACTTGAAAGTAATTCCCTTGCTTGTCTGATAGTAACTTGCAGAGTGTGATCTTGCTGTTTCTTGCTAGTTATTGACCATTTCTACCTTGCCAGACTGAGAGTTGGATCTGACAGCAAGGGGGTCTGACCCTCTAAGCCGTTCTGAAATTTTAGCAGTCCTTTGAAGAAGAATGCATATGCTTTCTCTCACAACCACCATCACTTTAAATCAGTGTAAATAAAAAGTGAACATGCTTTCAAAGTACCAAGCCATAGCCATCCAAATGATTTCTCAATCGTGACACATTAAATATTGCAATTGATTCTTGTACAGGGAAGGTCACTTATGCCCCATTCTGCATTTCATAAACCTTTGAGCAATTTATTGCAAAGGAAGTTAAGTTTGGTTGTTACTTATAGAGATGTAGCACCACTGAAGGGCTACCCAGCAGTTGACCTCCTATTGTTCTATATATGATGTTCAGAGTATAATACTCAAATGAGTCAGTTTAGATGACTATTGCTAGGGGTTTCATGTGATGTGAAATTTCCTCTAGACAAAATGTGAGTAAAAATACAGAGGTATGTTAGGGTCTTTAACAGACCTTTTGGTTTGTAAATTCTTATACCGTATATATTCACTTGCCTTTAAAAATTTCTAAAAATAAAATGAACACAAAAACAATTAAAACACAATAAAAATGCATGCAAAGCAGCATTATTTAATGATAGATTAAATAAAATAAGCAGTTGCCCAAACCAGGACACACAAAATACGCTGTTCTAGCATGATACAATATTTGGATTATAAACCCTAACAACACAGAATGGGGTCTAATTTTTGACCCAGTTTAGTGGCTACAGTGTTGGTCTTGTGCATGCACAGGAATTTTATTATTATGTTTTAAATACTATATTTATTAATAGTCTTTTCAATTCGGAGTATATGAAATTGTTTTATTCTGTGCTGGTCAAGAACTATTTTAATAAAGATTGACTGACTGTCTATTATGCTTGGACATTTGAAGCTCCCCTTCTCACAGCAGTTGCCTGTTTCCCCTCTACAAAGTTTCTGGAAAGCCATTGTCCTTGGTCTTTTATCCTCAGTTCACTTCAAATGCAAGTTAAGGCACAACACTGGCCATGGGTTCGATGCTATTAAGAACTGGTCTATAAAAAAACTGGTTGTGTGTGTCAAAATGAAAGACATGTAATGCCCATTGGAAGGAACTAATGTAACTGCAATGTCAATCTAGGACGAGATCTAAATGCCACATTTGGAAGCAAATACGAAATGTCAAACAGTACAAACTGACATGTTAATTTTAGAATCTCCTTGAGTTTTCTGAAAAGTGAAATCAATTAATTTAATGTCTAAATTGGGCAGGATTGTGAGGATTTTTTTCTTTTTTCTTTTTCTGAATGAGTGGAATATTGCAACATAAACAAAAAGAACACTTAAATATATAGTTGCTTTTTTGACTGTACACCATAAAAAGTCTGTTTCTCTCACTTATATAAATCTGTCCAAAATTGCTGTCATATTTATATAAATAAGGAATAACAATACTAGAGTTTCTTGATATAATATTGATATGACAAGTGCTATCGTCTTGCCATTTTGCAGCTGGACCCAAAGCTGCTTATGGTCCTGGTGGTACACACACTTCTAAGAATGTGCCTTATGGTTGGCACTGCTTTCACATCAGGGTTATATAATAACACAAACATTTGTAGATGGCAGCAGACAGTAGAAACATCAGAGTACCATGGTGGTCTTACCAAAAGAGCAATTGCCCAGGACCCCACAGTGAAATGGGTGTTGATGGCTGGTGGGGGTGATAGGAAATAGTGGTGGAAAACAGTGGAAAGTCAAAGTGCAAACTGCAGTGCATTTTTGAAGGGACACGCGTTACAACAACTGGGCACTTCATTCTTGATTAGAGTGGGCTGGGAAGGAACAAAGAGGGTATAGAGGCCCCATCATTTTGTCCAGAATCATTAAGCCTGCCACCATTTCAGGGACAAATTAAATGGCTATGTATGAGTGCCCTACACTGTGATTCTATGCAGAGTTACTCCAATATGATCACTAAACTCAATGCACTTAAGTGCAGTAACTACGCATAGGATCGCACTGTCAGGCTTAATCATAGCCACACTGCTCCCTGACTCTCTCTAGTCCCATCTTTCATGAACTTGAATACCACCTTGATCTTTAACCTGAATCTGCCTGAATCCATTAGCTACTCTCCCATTTCAATTTAGGGATGCACAGGGAAATTCAGGTACAAATTACATAGTATGTGGCTAAGTCAGACACTGCTTTTGATACAGGATTATCCTTAGCCCAAAGAAATCTGGGACAAATCCCTACTTAGCCATGAAGTTTACTTAGTAACTTTGAATTCCAGTCACTTTCACTGAAGCCTGACTTAACCCATGGGGTTGTTGCAACGATAAAAAATACAGGGACCAGAGATTGTTATGTGTTGGGATGGTTCAACTATCTCTAATTGGATGACTGTTTGTTGTTTTCTGTTCTTGCAGGATTGATCTGTGGCAATTTTTTCAGATTTGGATTGTAACTGTAAAGGAGTTTTTTGCCCTGATTACTCCCTGATGTGATTATTTCTTGTTGTGGTTGCTATATTTTGCAGTGGCAAGTTATATGATTTTAGTTCATTAAAAATTAATTTAAAAAATAGAGGGATAATATATGCTACCCTGAGCTTCTTGGAAGGAAGATGGTATAAATATGCAGGGAAATGGGTCATGAGTGCATATAAACATGTAACTTAGTTCCTCACATACTGGGTTCCAAAAGCAATGTCGTCTGACCAGGTTGTTTGTCTGAAGCAGAATTTAAGGTACATCAAGATTCAGTAGTTACTTCCATTGCATGAATCAGTCCCATATTTAGCAAGTCTGTGACTCAAGGTATCATATGCCACATGGCTGAAATCTCAGCACAGAAAAGTTCTAATACCCTGGCACTACCATAGATTAGAATGAAAATAGGGTCAAGTGGTGCATTTGAATAAGGAAAATTTAAAATGTAGGGTTCAAAAAGAAGCTGTTTAAAATTAAACTTTAATTTTTAAAAAGTTCTATTAGGATCTCCTAATAGGGTTCCATGCCACCATTATTATGATTTTTAACAAGAAAAATGTTATTATAGATTATTAGCATAAAAAGTGAGAAGTCCATTTTACATCAGGTGTATCATAGAAGATATTAGTACACAAAGTGAAAAGACCACTATAAGCCAAGTCTGTCAGTTCCCAAAAAGTTAAACTGTCAGTTCGTTTAACAGCAATCGGTTTTGCAAGCTGAGCTATCCAACAAAACATTTTCTACAAAGGACTTTAAATCCCCAGTATGCATTTAGTATCCTGAATTAGTTACTTTTAGCAAAGGATTGTTGGGTAAACAAGTGTGTATGTGCCTCTCAATGTACGTGCAAAACCACAAATGCCTCATTTTGCTGCACCTAGAAGTCTGGTTTCATATTTGGAGTGACATTTCTTCTAAATGTGAGATATGCAAAGAATGAAAGAAATTTCAGAAGAAAACCAAGAGCCCTCTGGCTTGCATGTCATCACAGTACAGTACTCTTTATCAGGAATATAAAATGATCCTATCATGCTGGTCTCACTTTTTGAAAAAGAAGTATTAAAGGTGTTACCATGCAGTCACCTTTAGCATTATTGTTATGGATTTACAAAATTGTAAGCCTTTATGAGAGCTCCATAGGCTAGGGATGCAGGATATAAATGAATAATTAAGAGTAGTAGCTAGTCTTGTGTGAAAAGGTTAGTTTTGCATAAAAGGCACTTGGGAAATTTTTTTACATAGAATGGCATAATCCAAGAAAAAGTGGTGTGAATGTAAACACACCCTGTTTGAAAAATAACAGGCAAAGGATTTCCCCCTTTTTGATATGGCAGAAGGAAGCTCTTGGTTTTATCTGTAGCTTCAATCTAGATATTGTCAAGCAGGATAAAGATTTAAAACTGGAGGAATTCTAGACGAGTCAGGCAGAATCCTTTCAGAAACTTGCAGATCCCAGGCAGCTAGGATACAAGAGCTATTTATTTCATTTGTGCCACCAGTTTCACAGGACGAATAAAAAAATGCCATGGCCACTGAAAATTTCAAGGCCCTACATGTGGATATACCCACGAAAATGCCTCACTTAAACAAGCATGCAACTTGTCTCCTTATGCACAGGACACTGCAAAAAGCCAAAGAATGAGGTTGATAGGTAAATAAGTTGGCCGTGTCACTGCACCAAGATATAAAAATGAATTTTGAGAGTTATAATTTAACTGAAAAACATGACATGTGATCCATGACTTAAGAGGTTCAAGTTCTCATTTTTGGCTCTTCTGCTGACCAATCCAATCCTTCTCATGCTATATATTGCTTGGCATAACACCATGAAATGAAAAGAGCAGCAATCATCCTTTAATCCATCCAAGTGCATACCTTGGGGACCGGTACATCCATGTAGTGTCATACGGAAGCTGTGATATTAATCTGATGTGAAATTTCCTAGCATATAGCAGTTCAGCAACTCTATGGGCATTACTCTCAAGAAAGAAACAGAAGAGAATTTACTGGCAGATGTGACCAAGTAATGAAGTAAAAAGCTTATGTAGAAGCTGTCTGGACTCTGTCCTGTAGTTCTCCAGCACTGCAGGAATAAAGAGGACTATATGTTCCCTTACTGGATACTGTTTTTTTTGAGAGAACAGCAGGTATAAACAGGTTTAAGGATTTTGGAATCAGAGACCATGCACCAAAGACATGGCCCAAATAAGCCAACTTTTCTGAAGTTGCAGAGATTAAAATGGTCTTGTGCAACTTGTGATCCATCAAATTGATTGCAGCCCATCAACCATCTCTTTTTGGTCTGTAACAGGTGCCTGTTAAACCCCCTTTCTATTTCCCCCCTTAGTCTAAGGCAGATAGCAAAAAAGGAAACTTAGTGAGCCTTTATTTATTTTATTTATTTATTTTTCAAATTTATACCCCACCCTCCCCGCAAGCGGACTCATTTAATGAGTCATATGTAGCTGGTTGGCAGCTTTTGATTTGTCAGAAGTCTGACCTAATAGGATATCTGTATGTGGTGCTTGAATTTGCTTTAGACTATTTTAGAGTTTGTGTATGCATCTCTAGACATCACCATGTGGATGAGACAATCACAGCTTTCATACAAAATAAAACAATTTGTTTCTGGGGAAAAAAACAGGTGGAGAGGGATTTATGATCCATTAATTCTATTCTACTCTTCTATTCTACTCTAGTGCCAGATGGTAAGGATTACTTTGTAGTGTGGTGAACAGAGGCTACTTACATTAACTTCTGTTATAGCAATATCAACGACGCTACCAACAACAATTAAGGCATCAAAAGTGTTCCATGCATCAGTGAAATAGTGCTGTTAGGACAAGCATTCAGTAGCACGAGAAAACAGAAACAAAAAAAAGGAAGAGAAGAAAAGGGACAGTGTTATCACACAGAAACACAATCTAAGCTTCTGCAATGTACCAGTATTGCACATTTCCACCACAAGTCTGAGAAAAATGGGAAACGAAAAAAATGACCAGCTGTGTTCCCAATGCACTGTAATCTAGCTATGACTGGCCTGTGTACATGGTTTAGAAACATATAATGTTCTGTGACTTGTCCAGATAACAGAAATAAGTAAGGAGACAGAGAAAGAGAAGTAGGACTAAGGGAGTCTGGCTGGGGTATATACTCACATCAGCTTCACTGAGAACGATGTCTACTATGCTGCCAAGAACGACGAGGGAGTCAAACGAGTTCCAGGCATCACTAAAATAGCCCTGAACAGAGCAGGCAGGGTGCAAACGTTTGTGATTACACATGAAATGTCAAAACAATTGCATACTTCTGTTTAGTTCTTTCATAAACAGAAATTACTTCAAAACAAAAATTAGTGGTGTAATGAGTAGGAATGGCAACCAAACAATATTGAAATACTGAAAGAAAGGCTTGCGTGGGTCACGATTTTGCCACCATGAGCCAGCAGGACCCTGAGAAGAGTCCTGGGCAATGACAGTCTGAGTAGGTTTGGCTAGGAGATGCCTACACACTGGCGGCCAGCATGGTGGGGTGGTTAGAATGTCAGACTAGGATCTGGGAGATGCAGATTTAAATCCCCACTCTGATGTGGAAGCTTGCGAGGTGCTCTTGGGCCAATCACACACTCTCAGCCTCACCTACCTCAGGGTTGTTGTGAGGATAAAATGGAGGAAAGGAGAAAGTTGTAAGCCACTTTGGCCCCCATTGGAGAGAAATGTGTATAAATTATGTAAATAAATAAATGCTGCTCTAGTAAGGAAGTTGGGGGGCATACAAGTTAATGCAGTTCTTAGAATGCCCAAAATTATGAGATAAATAAATAATCCTTGCCGCTTCTAAGACAAGGGTGCTTCTCACAGATCTCTGTACAGGATGTCATTTAGTACCTTGACATACTATCATTTTGGAAAGAATTAATGTCATATATGAAATCTGAGCCTTCCTATGGGATTCAGCTGTGAAAAAAACCTCAAATTAAAAAAAAAATCCCCAAAATGTAACTTTTTGAATTAGTTGGTATTTCTTGATGATACTTTGCTCCACTTCCTATTTATGGTGACTGATAGTGAGTGGGAAATGTCCAGCAGGACATACCTAATGTAACACAGGAACACTTTAGGTGTTCAGTTCAATAGGTGAGTGCCACTGTGATGGCAGCTCCAGTACCTGATGCCCTATGTTAAAAGCAGAAGATGACATCAGGAGGAGGAGACACTGTACCTGATTTCCCACAAGCGCTGCCCCAGCATCATTTCTCCGTTTGCCCCGATTGCCTGCTTGAATTTCCCACTATTTGCTGCGGGGCGCATTTTTACCTGGGGCTTCGCACGATTTCCTCCGCTTTCCTCTGCAGCTTCAGTGATCCTCAAAAAACAGAATCACTGAAGCCATGGGGAAAATCGCGCAAAGCCGTGGGTCAAAATGTGCCCCGCGGCAAATAGTGAGAAATTCAAGCAGGCAATCGGGGCAAATGGAGGAACAACGCTGGGACAGCGCTTGTGGGGAATCGGTCTATGACAACTATGGCAGTGGAGCACAAAAGTGGCATGAAAGCACACCAAATATAAAAATTAAATGAAAACACAAATTGCACACCCACCAATAGTTGCTTCATTATTATTCCAGGGAAGCCAGTTTGATGGAGCATCAAACTAGGATTATTGCTCAGGTATTAAGCTTAAGAAGCATCCCTGAGCCTAATCTACACACTAAGTTGTTGTGAGGGGGAAAGTGGAGGGTATGCTGTCATGAACTCACTGGAGGGAGGGTGGAACAAAAATTGGAAAGTAACATTTAAGGATACTTCTCTCTCTGTGAGATCTCAGCTACTAAGAGTACTGCAGCTCCCACATCACAAAAGGACAGAGACCACTACTTTTGCCAATGTTTGCACAAAGTGAGATTTTAAAAATAAATATTATTCATTCGTCAGAATTTCTGGAGGACAGAGTATCATATTGTCCCTTCCAAGAATGGTTTGTCCATGAAGAGAGGTGCCAGAAAAGCTCATCTTCATTTCCCCTCCTCCCTCATTAGTACACCTGAGAAGATCTTCCGTAATACACAAAGTCCTATCGGATAATGACAGATGTGTGGAATACTCAAATAACATGTCACAGTGAATCCTTAAGGCCAGCCTTTTCTATCAGTATGTACAAATATTGTTCCCAGTAATGTGTAAAGCCAAAGCAAGCAAATGTAAACACTAAGTAAGAGGAAATAAAGATGATTCTGGGAAAGGGAGAATGCAATATATGGACAAGTCACAGCAAGTAAACCTGCAACGCACGCTTCACAGTCTTCATCACTGCAACAACCCCCAAATCAATCAACTTACTAGCATTCTTTTCTTTTTTGGCACACAAATCTGACATAAAATGGCAAGGGAAAATAATTCTGTAGTTATTCTGATACAAGTCTGTTTTATGCTTTAGGTGATATCTATGTTTGCCAAGCAGATGTTGGCACAGTTTACTCTTATATAAATAATGGTCTGCACAGAAAAAAAACAGCTTTTGAGTTGGCTCCTACCAGCTTTTCTGCTTAATTTCAACTCCCCACCCCCCTGCAGCCCCTGTCTTATGTTGCTGTTGTCCATTTGGGTCTTCCCACCTTCTGTCATTTTGCAGAATGTACAAAACAGAAATGTTCAAGAGGACACTTCTTAAAATAAAGGGATCAGAACTATAATATAATATAATATAATATAATATAATATAATATAATATAATATAATATAGAAGAAGGTTGCTTCTATAAGGGACAGTATTGTAATCTTTATTGTATATATCACCTCCCTTTCTTTATTGCAATGTTCTCTAATTTCTAACACCCTTTCTTTGTTATGGTATGTCATGACTCAGACATTTTGTGTTGCCTTAAACAGCTTTTCATTTGCACTGTTTTCCGGTTCTTTAATCCTAGTTCTACTGCGTTTACGGGAAGCCCCTGTAATCTGAATTGCTTTCCAGATTCTGTAACCTGCCTTCAGTCACAGTGAGAGCAAATAATAATAACCCTTGGCACAGCCTTTTGGGAGCATTAAAAGAGCATTACCTCTTTTGCTAGTAGAGAAGCTGATAGGACCCAACTCCTTGTCTATAAACTATTGACTGTAAACATTTCTTCTGTGCAATGGTTACCCAAACCATTTGTTGTATAAATGTGAACATAATTTTAAAACGATAGTTTGATTCATTATGGAATTTCTTGACACCTAGCTAGAAAACTGACATTCATTGCCGTGATCTGCAAACTGAAGCCCCTTCTGTGTGTTCTAGAGATCCACACAGGCATCATACAAACAATCAAAAATAGTTATCTTTTCTTATCACCTTCTTTGGCATCAGCCTTTCACAGGATGCCAGTGCAATCCTAAACAGAATGACACCCTTCTAAGCACACTGACTTCAGTGGACTTAGGATTGCACTATGTGACAGTGGGACCTTTGGACCAATAGCTTAATATCCTGCTTCTAGAAGATCAGTGCCCATGTAGAAGATTACTGCTCTGAGTGGAAAGTTTAAAGACCTTTGGTTTCAAAGGACCTTTGGTTTCAAAGGACCACTCATGTGACAAAGGCTGAAATGAGATTATGTATTAAAATGATATAATTGATTTACTTAAGTTCAAGTTCCAGGTTTAATTTAAAACTGGAAATTTAAAAAACACATTTTTTTTCAACCTTCAGATTTATGTTTATGATTGCTCAAACCTGTCTGCTCCTTTAAAATTACAATTAATTTCATAGTGGGGTGGATCCAATGCGGGGGGAGGACCATGAAAGTACCAGTCTGCAGACAGACATCCTTGCACCTACAGAAAGGCACCCCTGGGCCCATCCCAGAGGCTATGAAAAAACGGCACAATGCCACTGGGTGTGATAGGCTATCACAGTAGTCAGATGTTTCATCTGATCCTTCTTTGCAGGGGTCCGTTGGGGCCGGAGTGAGGCGGAGCAAAGCTCTGCCAGCTCAGGACTGGCCAGTAGGGCAGCCACAGGCTGAATCAGATTCTCTAATCTGATTCAGCTCGCCGCCGAATTGCTGCCGAAATTCGGCGGCAACTTTAAAAGCCACTGGAGGGAAGGGGGTTTGAGGGAGAGGCTCCAAACTTGCAGAGTAGCTGCTGGGGCCTCTCCTAGAAATGCCCACCAAGTTTCAAGAAGATTGGACCAGGGGGGTCCAATTCTACAGGCCTCCAAACAGGTTGCCCCCGTTCCCTTTATTGTTCTCTATAGCAGGAAAAAAGTTAACATTTTTTCCCTCCATAGAGAACAATGGAGGGAATGGGACAATCTGTTTGGGGGCCCATAGAATTGGACCCCCTGGTCCAATCTTCTTGAAACTTAGTGGGTATTTCGAGGAGAGGCCCCAGCAGCTACCCTGCAAGTTTGGAGCCTCTCCCTCAAACCCCTTTTCCTCCAGCCCCTCATATACCCTATGAGTTTTTGCCATTGATTTCAATGGCCCATAGGATATAATGGGGCTGAAACTGGCATTCCCTTTCTGACACATTTCTGGTGATGTCAGGGGATGTGGCATATGCTAATGAGTTATGCTAATGAGTTATGCTAATGAGCTCCTGCCCCTCTTTTTCTACAAAAGAACCCCTGCTTCTTTGCATTTATTTGCTGGCACAATTAGTCTTAGAATGTTGTCATAAATTTCACAAAGAGTCTTTTAAAGAACAATTTAGAACTGGTAGTCAAATACTGAAGAGCAAAAGTTTTAGTGTCAGAGTCATCTAGAAAGGGATGGTTTTATGACCTTAATATATATTTCTGGCCTCTCCATTATTCAGCAATAATTTTTAAAACATTTCTGTATCTCATTTCCTGTAAATGCCTACACAGTGTTATCAGATTTTAACACTTCTATCAAGATGTCTTTGATACATTACCACGAAAAGCATGCAAACACTTATTTGACACTCACGTAGCTTGCTGGAAATATGTTTTTTTAAAAAAAGAACTGATCCATGGGCTATTTAAATAAAACATGCAGAATCACTTACCTTGGGTTTAAAAGCAATGAGTTTCAGAACCATTTCAATAGTAAACACTGCAGTAAAAACCATATTCAGAACATCCATTGCATCATTAAAAAGTTTCGATTGCCCATAGTGCTGCAAATGAAACACAAGAAAGATATTAAAAAACATTTGTGGGGAATCCAAAATGAGCAGCATAACACTCATTATCTTGAACTACTCTTGGCATGATAGGGAGAAGTTTAGAAACTGCACTTTCTCCAGAAAGAATTCATCCAGGGGCACGCTTAGCCAATAGTTAACACAGGTGGCTGCTCCAGGACCTGCATCTGAAGGGGCAACTGTCCATGGACCCACCCCCTCAAAGGAAGGGGGGAAAGAAGAGCAGGCTCTTGCCACTGCTTGTACTTGCCTTGCCTGCCCTTTCTCAGGCAGCTGCCATCTGGCTGCAGCAGTGGCTCCCACCTACTCACCTGGGAAGAGGACCACTCCTTCCTTGGGAGCGGGTTGCAGCCATTCTGGGTCTCCATCCTGGACTTTTGCCCAGGGCCCCAGAATCAATAAGACCACCCCTGAGTTCATCAGTAATGAGAGGAGATGGCTTACTATGTTCCTGTTTGATTCAGCATAACTTAAACAGAACAAGCTAAATGAAAACCAGTAAACTATCACTTTCCATGACTAGGGACACTGTTTTGACCCTTAATCAAAGATTAGTTTTGCATGTTTCACTTTAATCTCAGTTATCTGTGATGCATGCTTAAGACTGTAACATAAATTCGCTCTAGGGAATCTCTTATCCATGGGCAATAAAGGCATAATTCTACAGTAAACTAGTTACACACAGAGGTGCTAAAAAGACTCTTTTTGTCTCACTAATTTTGTTCCAGAATCTTCACATATAGACAAATAGCAAAATCTGAACGAGGAGTGAGGAAGAGAAAAAGAACAGCCAGAAATTTGGTGGGTTTTGTTCATGGACTCCTCTCAAACTAAGTCACTCTGAACAGCTGCACAGAAAACTTATGTTGAAAACCACAATCGCTATAACACTGAAAAATGTTTCATAAGAAACTATAATTGCTTGCAAGAAAAATACACCCTATAAAACTACCAGATCAAGTGTCTGTCTTAATTTCATGTATTTAACAATGTCTGTTCTGTACTTTCCTTATGACTTCTTAAGAAAACTGAGTCATAAAAACAACTCTCAAAAACAAAGCTGAGGAAGTGAGCCCATGATGTGACTCACAAGAGCTTATGTTAGAATAAATTTTGTTAGTCTTGAAAGTGCCACTGAACCTGTATTAAATTTTGCAACAGCATGATACCCTGTGAAATTGTTCTCAAACATACATTACGTAAATCAGACTAAAGGCCCAATTCTAAATGAATTGAATTCTCAGGTAACTCCCCTGCCTTCAATCATACAAACCTAGAGTACACTGTTCTAGCATTTGCCCACATCAGATTTCCTTGTGGGATGTGTTAATAAAGAACTGGAAGATGGTTTCATTCCTACCTGCATAGCCAAGCAAAGTGTATTCAGCATGATGAGAACAAACATGATGTATTCAAACCCAGTAGAGTTTACCACATACCAGAATTTGTACTGGTAAGGATTTTTTGGAATGTATCTACGCAAAGGTCGTGCTTTCAAAGCATACTCTACACACTGACGCTGTAAAAAAACAGAAATATCAACAATGACAGTGGCAGCGCAGGCTGGGAAATGACTATCAAGTCAAAACAAGCTTTGCATTTCAATAAATCAAGACTTGATGATAGCTCCAATCTGTGGGCAGTGCCTCAAATGTGCACATGTGCTTCCAATTTTCTTCTTTAAGAGAGTACTCAGAATGCAGTTTAAAAGATCCATATATCTACAATGTGACCATTAACTGTATTAAAGATTTTCTATCTAGAATACACACAAACTGCTTGTGTTTTCCATTCGCAAACAGAAAAGCCGACTAGAACCACATTTATGTGATATGAAAGAGTTTTGCCAGCATGTTATACACAATGAGCTATAGTGAAGCTGCTTTATACAAAGTCAGACTCAGCTCTGACTGACAAGGTTATTCATGGTGTCAGCTGGAGGTTTTCCTCCCAAGCTCTGCTACTTAGGAACCTTTAAGCTAGGATACTGCAAATGGAACCTGCAGACTGTCACTATGCCATATTTCCATGAGTTTTGCCCTGTTCAACAAAGTAAACAAAGCAAGGAAACAGCGACCTCTTCTGAAACAAGAAAAAAAATTCCCCAAAGAACAAACACCCTTTTTCGTACATTAACATACAATAAAAATGGTTGTTCCTTATAGGACATGGAGCTTCAGGAAACCAGAGCCCTTTCAAGCTATTGCTACTTCAATGATCCGAAACACAAACACAAAACTTATATTACCTGATTTTTGTCCAGTTCACAGTTCTTGTATTCTTGTTCTCCCTGTTCTTGGAATGTAACAATTACAAAGCCAACAAATATGTTCATCATGAAGAAAGCAATAATGATGATATAGATGATGAAGAAAATGGAGATCTCCACTCTGTAATTGTAGACCGGGCCAATATTTTCTCCATTTGAGTCTATAGCTTTATACAGAAGCCTGCATTTTTTTTTTAAAAAAAGGGATAAAGAGTAATGAAAAGTTATACTTTGAAGTCAGCACACAGGAACTGTGAAGCAAGAGTACATGAATCTTAACTTCAAAAGTTTCACTCCACAGACAGATCTCTTTATTTAAAGAAAACAGTAATGCTCCAAAAACAAATATATATATATTGCTTAATTAATGCAGATTACCCCTCCCAGTACCCTGACTGTTTTGGATATTATTTGAGCACTGGAGCTTGTTGGGGTACCTGCTCTTCCTTGCCTGACACGAGGCACAAGTTTTTGTTATCATCTGTTGCTGCCATTTATTGTTTCATTGTTTTTATTGTCTGATGGTTTTATCTTGTAAGCTGCCCTGAGTCCACTTAGCAGTCAGGGACGTACATACCTTCGGGACTGCCTCTCTCAATATGCCCCTGGAAGAGTGTTACGCTTAGGAAATAAGAACTTCCTGGTGGTCCCTGGCCCAAGAGAGATCTGGCTGTCCTCAACCAGGGCCAGGGCTTTTTTGACCCTGGCCCCCACCTGATAGAACTCTCTGCCAGAAAACATCCGTGCCCTGCAGGAGATACTACCTTTCCGCAGGGCATGCAAGGCAGAGATGTTTCACCAGGCATTTGGTTGAGGACAGCGTCGGGAATAGTATGATATCTGGCACTCTCATATACTTCCCCATCCCTCGCAACCCCTCCCCCCAAGGAGGCCGGGTGAGCTAATTTTTTTCTGCCATCTTGTATATGTATTTTGTTCCTATTCACTGATCTGTTTTAGGTGGTTTTAATGATGGTTGTATATTATTCTGTTGTAAGCCGCCCTGAGCCCTACTTGTAGAGAAGGTGACCTAGCAAATAAAATTTAATAAAATAATAAAATAAAGAGTTGCTATCAGAGGCCAGTTGCCATCAGAGTAGGACTTGTTCTGAGGGGTTCCACAGGGCACAGTCTTACCCCCCCCCCTTAGTAAGGAGAAATCATTAACAGTACTGGAACTGGATGTCATCAATATGCTAATAGCACTCAACTCTGTATCTTGCTACACAAATCTCCTAGTGGCGTAGTAGAGATCTTGAAAAACTGTCTGACTGATGTGGTTAAAAGGCTAACAGAGAACAAACTAAAACTGAATCTTTGTAAGATGTAAATAATATTACGATGGGAAGTCTGGAGTCCGAAAGGACAGCGTTCAGCTGACCCTTGCTGACTTAGCTAAGAGCCTACAGGATTTACTGGACCATTCAGTAAAACTTGTAGGCTCTTAGCTCAGTTAGCAAGGGTTAGCTGAACTCCATCCTTCCCAACTCAAGCCTGAGCTTTACTGGGTCCAATTTGCTGGGTGATCTTGGGCCAGTCATACACACTCAACCTCACCTACCTCACAGGATTGTTGGAAGGATGTTGTGTACTAATGGCGACCGTGCACGCGGTCGGAGATCTTGCACATGGTTGGGCTACTACCGGAGCTTTGCTTCGGTAGACAATAGCTCATGTGGATCCTAATTTGGACCAATAAGCCACCCAGGATTCGTAGAGGGACCTATGGTCAAAGGTACAGTGTAAATGACCCTATCATAGGGAATGGGCGAGGCCGGGGGTGTGGTTTAGACTGGCATTTAAGCAGACCCCTGAGCCCTGCTCAGCAGTTGTGTTTTGAACCATCTAATAAACTTATGAGCTGATTTCACTTCAACATGTCTCTGAACCCAGTACTTTATAAAGCATAAACCAGAAACAAGTTCCAATTTGCCCAGGAACCTGCATTTGAACAGCATGGCAAACTGGGGTGTAACTGAAGGCTTCTCAAATTGAGAAATTTCTAATCACACTCTGTGCCCAGGGATAGCCGTGAGGAGCAGTGAGAAGGGGAAGGAGTGAGGGAAGTTACAATACACTGCAACAACCAGCTCCCCCGTCACAGACTGTGATGATGCTACCATTATCTTATCTTTCAATATCTTCCACTTCCAAAAAGGATCATGCCCATACTCTTTAACTTCCCAGAAAGTATAAACAGTTGCTCATCAACTTCAAAATACCAGCAAACCTATTTATAAAACAGCTTTAAAGATGATGCACTTACGCAGGCCAGCCTTCAAAAGTGGACACAGTAAAAAGAGCCATCATAGCAGCAAGCACATTGTCAAAGTTGAAATCACTGTTCTGCCATATTCTTTCTCTCACCATTGGACTATCAACATCTCCATCTTTGTAAACAATAAATATTCCCCTACAGAAGAAAGAACAGCAGATGTTGGTGGCCATACTTTGGAAACAGCAGATAGCACTGAAATGCCCTAATTTGCATATACAAAGGAAAAGTGCCTACCGACACTCTTCGGGGTTTTGTTTTGCTTCATCTGTGCACCGATAGAATTTACCCTACAAAGAAAACAGAACAGAAATCTGCCATATACTAGCCATTCAATTTTTAATTTTTAAAGCATCTCTCTGAGGCTCACAGAGAATGATTTGCCTGTGCAGTGCTTTGTATAGGACTGAGATGTTACCATGATCCAAAGGGTTTTTTTCCCTACTTACCTTAAAAAGCTGGACACCAATACACGCAAACATGAACTGCAGCAGAGTTGTGACAATCATGATGTTACCAATAGTTCGAATAGCGACAAAGACACACTGAACAACATGCTGTGTGGATGGAGAAGAAAGAAAATGATCAGAACAAGTTTATTCAGATGATTTATCATGACGCTTAATGGATAATGATTTAAACTGTGCTTAATTTGTTTCTTCGGCATAACAATTAAAGATCTCATTCTGTATCTCAAGTAAGGTCTTGCCACCTTCCTGCACAGAATTTGTAATGGGGGAAAGGGCATTTTATACTCTGGAATTTGATAATGGCTTTATGCCTACTAGGGAAAAAGGACAGTTGCCTATGTTACAACCATACTTTTCCCTTCACAAGGTCTTAAAGAAGCATGGGGGGGGGGGGACATTGTGTATCAGTATGGGAAGAAGTTACCCCAGCCCCATTCCTCAGCAGCACAGCCACAATCTGTATGCATCGGGGAGCCTGTCCTGGATCCCCTGTGTCACATGTACTATAAGTACCTTCCCAAGGAAACCAGAAGGTTTGCTACTGCAAAACAGGATACAAACAGACATTATAAAGATTACACACCACTTTCAGTCTGTAAAAGCAAAGAGTGTGTGTGTGTTGTGTGTGTGCATGCAGCCTTAACTTGGACTAGGGCTGAGTGCAGAGGAGACAAATTTAACCTTTCAACCCTGACATGTTTAGAGCATAAGAACAGCCCTGCTGGATCAGAGCAGTTGTCCATCTAGTCCAGCATAGTGTCCCACACAGAGGTCAAACAGCTACCCTGGAGGGCCAAAGAACAGGGCATACAGGCCAAGGCCTTCCTCTGAAGCCATCTCCTAGCATTGGTATTCAGAAGTTTACTGCCTCTGAATATGGAGGTTCCCTTTAGCCACCATGGTTAGTAGCAATTGATGGACATCTCCCATCAATCTGTGTAACCCTCTTTTAAAGGTGTCTATGCTCATAGCCTTCACTATGTCCACTGGCAGTGGATTACACAATTTAATTACTCATTGAGCAAAGAAATCTTTTTTTTGCCTGTCCTTAAATTATTTCCCATCAACTGCACAGGTTCTAGTATTATGGGAGAAGGGGGGGAAACTCTCTACCCACTTTTTCTACCCCATGCATAATTTTATAATCCTCTATCGTGTTCTCCCTTAGCCATCTAGAGTGAAAAGTCCCAGACTCTCTGGCCTTTCCTCATAGGAAAGGTGTTAACTCCTTAATCGTCTTCTTCTGCACTTATTCCAGCTCTGCAGTATCCTCTTTGGAATATAACAATTACAACTATATACAGTATTCTAAATGAGGGTGCACCATAGCTCTATACAAGGGCATTACACTATTGGCCATTTTATTTTCAATTCTTTTCCTAACGATGCCTGGCATAGAGCTTGCCTTTTTTCACCATTGCTGCACATTGAGTTGAAATTTTCCGACTCATTTATGACCCAGTCCTATTATGCAAATCAAAACTGGACTCTAAATTTGTTCTTCCTACTCTCTTAGCATTTTAAAGAGAAAATTATGCGTTCTTTAAAACCCTGTCTTTGACCCCCCTGCAGACTGCTCGTAGTGCACACAACCTGGTTTCATTTAGAAAAACAGACTAGGGTCCCAAATTGTTTGCAAGCGCAGTTTGTCTTTTACAGCCAGACAGAGATCTATGATCTCCATCAACTTGCACTCTCAGTAACCGGTTGACCACTGTGTGAGATAGAATGCTGACCTAGATGGACTGGCCTAGATGGTCTGATCCAGCAGGCTCTTCTTATGTTCTTATTCTTCTACTGCTCTGCGATAACAGATGCAAAGGAAAAAGAGAAGAGCTAATAGTGCAGAAGGGCAAGGAAGGGCCAAGGGAAAAGATGGGCTAGAGTTTAAAGTGAGTCTAGGGGAGATGCAGGTGGAAAGTGGCACAGCATTAGGACCCCAGAAGGAAGGGAGAACCAGAAGATCCACCAGGAAGACAGGAGAGATCCTGTTAGGTTTTGGCTAAAGGAAAACAGCACCAAATGCTAAAACTGGAAGAGAGCTGAACCATAGTATAGTGCTGAAACACAGCGTTATTTCAGACAGAATAACTATCCCCAACCCACAAAAGGGAATCTTTTTCCAGGTGCTATTTATTGCTCTGTAATCAGAATATGTAGGTTGTAAAGAAAATGTAAAGATATAAACCTTAAGTCCTTTCGCTCTGTTTATAGCCCTCAAGGGCCTTAAGACTCTTAAAACTCTCAGAATCTTCACAACTGAAATAGCGCTTGATCTAGAGAAAAAATAAAGACAAATAAAGCATTAGCTTGTTACTATTTGATGTCATTTGCTGCTGGGTCACAACTTAACTAATACTCATGAATGACAACCCATCAATTCTGAGAAAACTCTTATTTTCTCCAAGAAGCAAGTGATCATTTGTAAATGAGTGTTTATGTTATTTTGCATAGACCTATTCATCTGTTTACAACTTTCCCCCCTACCTTATGGATGCCTTATTTCAGCTAAGAAAGAGAAGGATTTGTCAACCCAGTGGGAATGACTTGGGAAAAGACTGCTTACATAAGGAAATAACCCAGTTTGACTTCAATTTGGTATACCTTATGAACTATCATAAATTTATCTTAACTACTGTCAAAATAAAGACTACCAAACATTTCCATCCACTGTCAGCTTACAAATAAAACTGTGCTTCTTGCATGGGTTTCTGAGAGTCCATTTGGACCCTGATGGACTGTATTTTTTCAAATGAGATGAACTGCCATGGTTTGCTTTTTCTCAGAATTCAAATGTTGTAATCTGACATCTACAGCAATTAAACTGTGAGCCTATCAGCTTCTCACAGGGTCTTACAATCTTGGCCTAGAAAATCTGTTTTTTTCCATGTTTAAAATGTTTGTAACATCTAGTCCTGACAAGCTTGAAATCTTACACAATACTAAGTAGAGGCCTACTAAAAGATATTACATGGATTTTATCTCTTTTTCTGGACTTTCCATGGGCCAATATGGCTTTTTACAACTGTTTCTGAGTTATCTCCAGTCTTCATCTTCTTTATCTTTGCCTTCTTCTATTTAAATACAAACAGGATCTTTAAAGTGTTTCACAATTAAATACAGATAAAAAACTAACACTAAAAGAAAGAAAATTTCAGAACCAATAATTATAAATTAAAGCAAAATACAACAAAATAACAACATTTTTTGATACTGATGCTGCAACCAATATTGGTTTTTAAAAACTTTTTATTTTTAAATTTGAAATTGTAACACGTTTATTTATATAGGGTCCTGAAACAAAGGAATGGAATATGCTTTACAAAGACATGGATAAGAACATAAGAGAAGCCAATGTTGGATCAGGCAAATGGACCATCCAGTCCACACTCTGTCACAGAGTGGCCAAAAATACCAGGTGCCATCAGGAGGTCCACCAGTGGGGTCAGGACGTTAGAAGCCCTCCCACTGTTGCCCCCCCCCCAAACACCAATCTTTTGCATTATTGTAAAGATGGAATGTGAGATCTTACAATTAGGTTCTTGTCAATAATACATTGTATTGTTATACATTATGACAAAATTTTAAATGAACATATAATAAAACTATCTTTATGTGCATGTATCCTTACATTTAGATAGATTGTGCACATTTAGATTGTGCACATGAAATAAAGGGGAGCCATTTTCCTAAGACATCTGAGATATAATTGGGGTTTTCCACTTTTCAGTGTCCGTTATCATGATTTCCCAGATTTTATTAAACCAGCTTATGATGGCAGGTGGGGTTTTTTTTCCTCCTTCCAACTTTTTTCTGCTAGGAATTTGGCTGCTGTTAATAACAATATTGAGTTATCTTCTGATCTAAGGGACTGTTTCATTGTCTAAAAGTCACAAAAGAATTACTTTGGGTTGCAAAAGAATAATCTATCATTTTATTGATCAGATATCTGATTAGAGTCCAAAAGTGTTGCCATCTGGACACAATCCCACCAAGTATGAAATATGAACCAGTTTTGCCAAATTTCTTCCAACAAAATTATTGATATTGTCTAGTAATGTGATACAATCTGCCTAGGGTTATGTATCATCTGCTATATTCTTTAAGCGTAAACTCTCTTTTCAGAAGATGTGAAAGGTGGTGAAGGTCAAATAAAAGGTCACATTTTAGGATCTGCTGGTATGCCAAAATATCCCTCCCATTTAGATACATATCCTGGATCTTCTGCCCATAAATGATCTCCCAGAATTTTTATATATGCAAACAATACCTTTGTTGTGTTTTGGGCCATGGGGAGATTACTTGCCTCTCCAGTCAAAGGAGAAACACACTTTGCATTAAAAAACCCTATAATTTCAAGGTAACCCAGTTTCTGCTTCTACTGGTCTTTGGGCTTTACATTCAACACCAGTGGAAATTATGAGGATAATGGGATTCACAGCTGTGGATCTGGTTCCAACCAGTTTCCTGCTACCTAGAGCTGGGGAAACATGAATGAGATTCTGAGCCCTGGTTTCAGTTTGTAACCCAAGAATGATCCTCTATGGACATCTTCTTCTACTGGAGTATTAAATTAAGGGAAAACAAACTGGAGGAAAAAGACCTCAAAGATGAGCAGCAGACCAGATTTAAATCTGCTCCTCTTCTCAGAATGTAGAGGAAAGGTTAATTTTTTGGTGGTGTTATACTGCCAAGCACCATCTCATCTCCATTTGCTGGCCCACTGGACTACTTGTTGCCTATCTGCCAGATGGGAGAATGAGTACTTTTTGAGTACTCCAAACCATAGATGAAAATAACAAGAATAATAACAAAAATATTTTGCAGGGCTATTGCAATACTTACTGAATGCCAAATGACACAAGAGAAACACCCACTACCAACAAGTCCAGCAAGTTAAAGTAATTCCGGCAGAAAGACCCTTTATGAAGGAATGCTCCAAACACCGTCAACTAAAAGTAGAACAGTCACATTTTACCTTTTGAATTTCTCTCAGCTTGATTCATATACATAGGCTGTTTACAAGATGCTTACATCGAATGATAATAAAATATTGCTTATTAGGTTAACCAGAATACAAAAATATAAACCCAGTATTTCAATTAACTAATTTGACTGATGCAAAGCTAATGCCCATTAATGTCATTAGATATTCACCCCCTCCCTCTTCAGAACCCCACTAGGCTGTGCCTTGGGGTCCACTAGTCCCCAGGAACATTTCAGAGGGATCATAGGCTGCAATAAAAGAGGGGGATTGCTGCTGCTCCTCTTAAGAAAAGGCAGGGCTCATTTTGTAGCAGGAGCTCCTTTGCATATTAGGCCACACACCTTTAATGTAGCCAATCCTCCAAGAGCTTACAGGGCTCTTCTTACAGGGGCTAGTGTAGGCTCTTGGAGGATTGGCTACCTCAGGGGTATGTAGCCTAATATGCAAAGGAGCTCCTGCTACGAAATGAGTCCTGAGAAAAGGGAATATTTTTTCTTAATGGTGTGGTTGGATACAGGCCATTATCTAGTAATCCTTAGAACTATCTTGTAAAGGAGACTGGTATTATTTCCAGGGTATAAATAGCGGTCTGAGACTGAGATGCTGTGGCAAGCCAGGTACCTTAGCCTTGCCACAGTGAATCTGGGGATCTCTTTCTCTGGCTGAGTGGGGTAGGTAGGCACATGAGGATAACCACTCGAGAGAGCCCCCCCCCCCAAAAAAGGTGGCAGTACTCAGTACCAGTAAGTACCATCACAAATAAACCCTGATCAAAAATAAAATATTAGTAATAAATACAGTTCTATTTATAAAAAAACTGCAAACCCAGAGAAATAAAGCCACCTAAAAATTTATGTTCTTCAACACAACAGTGATTCCAGTATCAGATTTCCCCCCAGCTTATATAATGCTAAAATATCAGATTCAGCCTTTAACCATTCAAGATTTAAGGCAAAATTCATTTGGACTGGGGGCTGCACAATGTAACATCCACTGAAATAAGGATGAACTGGGCTTCCCTAAACATTCTTCTTTGCTCACTGTACCTCTTCATTTCAATGCCATATCATCCCAAATAGCTGCTCACTTGCCTGGGGAAATATGTCAGCAGGAGGATAAAGAGATACGACCTTTCTCAAAATAACAAGCATGTTCCAAATCTCCATATTGCCATAAATAAAAATGGAAGATGTTTTAGAGAACTGCAAATATTTTCAACTTAATTTAAGCCTTCTTTGTATCTCTCTTAATTCATGTAAATCTAGCTTTTACAGCTACATAGCTTAATTACTGGGGGAAACCCAGCTATAAGCTGTTTGCAGTGAATATTTAAAACTAAAAAAAAACGCAGCATATCTTGTAAACAGCCAAAATTTACAGTTATTATGTAGTATTAAATAAAACATACTGTAAAAAGAACACACAGTAATATGAATAAAGTTGGAAGCAGATCTGTTGCTATGTTCAATCCTCAGCTGTAAATGCAAAGTTTATGTACTGATTGTTATAATACCAGGAGGTCTTATGGTTACATGTCTGGGCTACTCAAGGGCTTGAAATCAGATTTTCCCAGTCTCTAAGGCTGTAAAATGTGCATGCACATGTCTTATATGTTCCTGTTTATTTTCCCAGCACTAATTGTGCCTCAAGAGTGTTTACACTACTGGTATGCCAAGCAATTAGTATGTCAGAATGCTAAGTGCCCCAGAGGATGTTCTTTGTAATCAGTACACAAGCCATACATCAAAATACCAGTTCTGAACTCATGCATGGGCAACACATTTAAGCAAGCATGTTTATGCCTCTCTGTCTGTTTAAGTGCACACCCAAGATAAAGTATCTTAGTATATTTAGGGCAGGGTATCTTGCAAGTACCTTTGCAAGAAAACAGTGGTCTACTATTACAGTTCTTTGTTCAGAAATAGAAATGAAAAACTACATGCTCCCCCTTTAAAAGATTTAGGATCTTTCTTTTCAAAATGCCAGAAAAGGGAGGACAAAAACTCATGCGTTGAAGAAACATTCCCCCTCCCTCTTCTGACAAAGTGTAAGTAGAAAATGGGGAAAAGTGAAATGCCAAGATTGATGTGGTGACAAAAATGTAGTTTCTACATGCATTCAAAGGTCAAAAATCATGACTAAAAAACATTTTTAAAATCCTTTGTTTGTTTGTTTTTTAAGATTTAAATTTGCTTGTCGCGTGAAAAGGCGGAGAACACTTCAAGTGCCTTTTCTTGCAGAAGACACACAGGGGGAAAAATCCTTAAGCAAACTTCTTTATAAACCTGTTACCTTCAAAACGATCTCAAATGTAAACATACTAGTGAAGACATAATCTGCATACCCTAGGATCTGGAAGGTAAACACAAAGTTACAAACATTATTGCTAGAGCTGTTTGAGCTAACAAAGATCAATTAACAGTTAATTACCTTTAACAGGATTTCAACAGTAAAGATGGCTGTGAAAGCATAGTCAAAGTAACCAAGTATCTGCAAGGCATAACATGTACTATATTAAAAAAACTCATCTACATATACTTTACCAGTAGTTACAGTATTTACAGTTTTGTTTGCTTACATAGAAGTACATACTGTAAGAACATAAGAAGGACTTTAGAAACAGCAAATTTAATGTGCAATGCCTCTACAATAATTGTTTGTTTAAATGAAAATTGCTTTGTAGCTACCCAAGTTCACAAATTTGTATTGTTCTTTCTCTAAGGCTATCATTAAGTCATTCAGTCTCTGAAAATTTTCAGTTTATAGCATCCAAAAATTTCAACAAAGTTGCAACTGTTAGCAGGATTTATTTGAGATGCTCTAATGTTTTTATAATAAGGGTAATAACATACCATTCACTGAATAAGTGCATGTAGATACCTTGATCTTTTTTAAAATTACATTTCGGAGACAATTGCTACATTGTTTTATTTTGATTCTAAATTCTATTGATAGTCTTACTCTATATGCAGATTCTGCAGAGATCCTGTAAACAACACAGGATCCCCCCCCCCCCTTTTAAAGATACATCTGCACATTCATTTGTGGAAGAAGAGGCTGTGTGCTAATGCTTATTAAACATTCTTTTCAAATAGGCTATATTATGTTACCATGCTGCTTCTTTCATTTCTCTTCAGAACAACAATTCCACAGAATTAGCATAGGTAACTTTTTATATCTGGAAATACAAGAGGTTATACCAATAGGGTACAAACTGTAATGTCCTCCTACGAACACAAGGATCACAGCTCTTTCCCACATTCACCTCTAGGATTACCAGCCTCCAGGTGAGGTCTGGGGATCTCCTGCTTTTACAACTGAACCCCAGCTAAAAGAGATCAGCTCCCCTGGAGAAAATGGCTGCTTAGAAGGGTGGATGCTATGGCATCATACCATGTTGAGGCCGCTACTCCCTCCAAACCCTGTCCTCTCCTGGATCCAACCCCAAAGTCTCCAGGTATTTTCCAACCCAGAACTGGCAACCCTATTCACCTCCCACCCTTTTGCAACTGTGGAACAATTTATTCCTAGGGTCTCAGGACCAGTAAGGACTCCTAGGACTCCAGGAGTGCAGAGGAGGAAGGGGTAGAAATTGCTGCCTCCATTCTCTTCCATCAAGTCAGAATAATTCTGAAAGAATAATTATAACTAGGCCCTTCATTTTGTTAGGAATTTTTTCTTCTCTGTATACATATGCTGTTTCTCTAAAAGGCCAGAAGTGTTTCTACTAGAATAATAACAATGCTCAAGACAATGCACCCACTTGGACTGAATGGAGACCTAGGTTTCCTGTCTCATTACCAGTGCTGATTTCTCCGCTCCTACTACCTCTCTGCATATCACACCTAATCCAATAACACCTTCTATTGTCATCTGCCTGCTAATATACACCTGTTACAATAAAATCACTAGAGAAACGGTAGAGTTACCTTTTAAAAACTGGAGGGGAGCCACCTAAACACCAAATATTTTTAACAAAAAACTGCTTACCTTAATGTACATACAATTACATACAGATTCATTATACTAAATTAAACAACTTTATATTATTTCTAAAATAAATACACATGATTATAAATTGCCCATTTGTGGAAATTTGATACCAACTGTAAAAGGTATTGTGTCATTATAAACATAAAAAGGAAGCTAGACTTTTAAGACAATATCTAGAATAGTTTCATTGATGACAACTGAACATATGACATTAATGTTCCCTCTAAGCTGTGGAGTCTTGTGAGCAAAAAATCTACTTTGTGAGCGACTGGCATTAAAGTTGTGAGTGAGTGATTTGGCTACTGCATAAATCAGTCTGCTCTGGAGCCATCCTCCCTGAGCTAAGACAAAAAGGCGTGAGCTGGAGACTAAAAACTGTGAGCTAGCTCACACTAACTCAGCTTAGAGGGAACAGTTGGTATACCTGACTACGCAAGATATAAATCTAAACAAATAAATAAAATAAAATAAACAGTGTTTCAGACAGAAGCAAAATATCTGTATGAAGCCTAGGGTGGTGATTTGTAAACACTATTGAAAACTACAACTTCGGTTTATGTGGACTTTGTAGTATTTATTCCAGCACTGGAACTGCAAATCAAGTTGCTCCACATGCCTTTACCCTCTTATCACCTGGTATTGGCATAAATTAATGAAGTGTACGGATTTGCCGACTTTTCTCCCCTTGGACAAGGAGATGCTGTGCAGCCACCCTTGTTAGCAGAACTGAAATAATTAAGAATGCATAACTGGAATGATCAAGGGTGATCTTTTCAGCTGAGTATTCATATGGTGAAATGCTCACATGGTGAAACTGCAATTTACCACACCCTGAAAATGGCTAGTGTGGTTAAATGTGGTCTTACCATGATACCTTCATGGGGCAAAGCCACTTCAAAGCTGGATCATTTGGCACCAAGATATGGTTAAAGGCAAAAAGATCAACAATGGGGGAAAAATATTTTAAACAATAATAAGTATCTTAACTTTGTTATTACTAGTTGAGTCCAACATCCTACTGAACTTAAAAAAACCCCACAAGTATTTTCATGCAGCTTGATTTAAACAAGCTACAGATATTATTATACTTCATCATTTTACATTTCAAATGGCACGGTGAAAAGACTGAGCATGCAGTTTCCTTTGAAGAGTCTGGTTTTTTTCTTACGTTATTTCGAAAAGAATGGCTGCGAATAGGGTCTTCGGCTGCAAGGGAGACACTGCTAAGCATGATGAAGACAAGAATGAGGTTGGTAAAAATGTGGTGGTTGATTAGCCTGTGACATCCCACTCGAATTCTGAAGGCGAGAAAGACAAATGGAACAGAACATCACAAGTGGAAATGTCAGAGCTCCTGAATTACCAAATGAACGAAGCCAAATAGCTTTTGTGAGTTTTATTTTTAAAAAATTGTTAACAGGATAGTCAGCTTGAATAATTAACTAAACTGACCTTTTAGGAAATGTTAGACCATATGTGCTGTATAGAACAGAACATAAGCAACAAGTGGTCTCAGAGCATGTTCTCTCAGCAGGCCAAGAAGCTCAGGTTGCCAGGCCTCTCTGAGATGCCAGCGGAGGGATGGGGGGATGCTCCCGGAGCTGGAAGTGTCACCCCCAACGCGCTGATGTCACCAGAAGTGACATCATGTGTTACCCGGAAGTGACGTAGGCATCTTGGGGATGACGCTTTGGTTTTGGGCAAAACTCTATGGTAAAATCACCCTCAAACCATAGAGTTTTGCCCCAAAACCAGAGTGTCACCCCCTTGATGTCACTGATGTCACCAGACCTTGCTCTTGGGGGGGATTTCCTCCTGCCAGCCAGCTGGCCAGCAGTGGACAGGAGCCCACAAAAGTGGGGGATCCCCTGCCCCGAACTGGGGAATGGTAACCCTAGAAGAAGCACACACCTTTAGTGTGTGGACTGCATCAAAAGGAACACATTCATTTATTTTGCTAAATTCAGTTCTGCACTAAATGGAGTCTACCACAACTTTGCTATTTATGAGGAAATCTCAGTGTGGTATTGGTGGTTGAAAATACTGTCAAGTTGCAATTGACTTATGTTGCTGGTTTGCCATTGCCTGCCTCTGCATAGCAATCATGGTGGTCTCTCATCTAAGAACCAGGGTCTACCCTGCTTAGCTTCTGGGATCTAATGAGATCAGGCTAGCCTGGTATTACTATTAGGCAAGCCAGTCTGGTATTACTATTTAGTAATAAACTGTTTGTGTGATATACACTTTTGAAAAGTTATTTACGGGTTTGTATTGCTGAAAATAAAGAAGGAGCTCCCTTCAGGAATTGGTGTCATCTTTTCCTTCATATTAAGTTCAGATATTCTTCGGGGTCGAGGACCAGCTGGTACTTCTGGCTCTTCTTCCTCCTCCTCCTCCTCCTCCTCCTCTTCACCTACTTTAAGTAGAATGTTTGTGTTTATTATACAACAAAAAATATGTTTGTAACATTATAAAAACTGGTGCTTGAAACATTTATCAAGCTAGTACATCATCTCCCTAACTAGGCAGATCTAAACATTTAAAACAAATCAACACATTATTAAGAACCTTTCTAAAGTTATCATCAGTGAACCACCTTTCAGATGCCATATTAACATCTCAAATTGGTTTTGAAATCTCTTTGCATTGTTACACTGAAATACAGATACGAATCATCTCTAAAGCCCTGCCTGTAGCTTTTGGATGATTCTCATCCTGTACTGATTTTTCTAGGCTGTTCATACTCTCCCTGTCCAATTTAAAATGGGACATCTTTTGCCTCTCCAGCTGTAAACTTCCTCATGCAACAGATCTTCACCTGTAAACACAGCCAGTGGAAATGGTCTATGCACAACAGTAGCAATCAGCATATTCTAAGGTGGAGGACAGACTGGCAAAATGACATGCAAGGGAAGCGGGGCAAAAAGGCCCGGGGCAAGTTGTCATGGGGCTTTCTGTTCACACTCCTTGGAGTGATGCAGGACCATACTGGGGAGGAAGCGGAATAAAGTGTTCACACTGTGGCGGGGTGGCCCCTGGCTTCGGGCTGTTTTGCCAAACTGCGCATAGGTGCATAGGTGCATGGGCGCAGCAGCAATTGGAGCAGGATCCCGTGGAACAGTGCACATGGGCAGTTATGCACATCCCTGCCGGATCAGTGTGTTCACATTACCGGCGCCGCTTGATTGTGGCTTATTTGTGTCCACACTTCTAGGAAGCGGGATCAACGCGCACCCAGATGGCTTGACACTGGTTTCACTGGGTACCTTTTTAAAGCGGGATGAAAATGCTTCAGGATGGGGTGAGTGAGGCATAGCAACGCTAGACAGCTGTGGCTGTGTGAACCTGCCCTCTTAATCCGCTTGTGAAATGTGCCTCTATCGGGCCAAACTGCCAGTCTGAATTCAGCCTAACTATTGTAGGGTAGTCCTACATGACAATATCCTGTCTATAAACAATGAGTGGGAGTAATAGCCTTGGTGTGAGGACAGCAGCCTTACCATAGAAGCAGTGGCCACAGTAATATGCCGTTTACTTTTAATTTAGCTAGAGGTGTGCTCCTATTCATGAAACATATAGCAGAAAAGTACAGCTTTATATGTGTGTTTTGTTGGATAGAGTGCTAGATATGCACTAGGGAGATCTGGGTCCCTACTACCATTTATTCTGTGGTAGCCTAAATTCTAAATGAACTCACAGTACTATTCTCAAAACAAAACAGGATTGCTATCCTGATCAGTTGGGAGGAAGAGTAAGATATAAAATTGATTGTGGGCCTAGGGGCATAGATGCAACACAGGCAAGAAATGAAGGAACAAGACAACTTCTTCCTTGGATAAAATAAAGGCCACAGCTTTACTGACTGCATAGCAGAAGCATTGGTGCAGCACAGGACAAATCCTGAATCAGGTGAACCACCTGCCAACCTGATTAACCCCACCCCCACCCCGCCTGCTGGGGGTGAAACTGGCCAGCTGCCAGCTGTGGCATGGTTACCTTGACACCTGGTGGTAAGAGCCTCCACTGACAGCCTCCGAGTAGAACATAAGAACATGCCACTATACTCGCTCCACCCCAAGACCCCTTAAGGGAGTCCCCAAACCAGGGGAGGCGGGTACACAGGCACAGCCTCCCCCCACAAAAGATCTGCCCCAATGCCCAAACTGTCAGAAAAGCTGTGGCAACTGAACAATAACATAATAACCATAATGCTACCCATAACAACCAAAATTCAGGGAGGGTGGGAGGGGGAAACTGCAGCAAAAAACACTGAGGACAGGGGATCAGTGTCAGCTGACTAAATAAGAGGGACAGGCCGGAGGAACTCCTGGGCCTGCCTGCGGCTCTACCTCCCAACACAAGCATGCTACCACGGAGCTAGCCTCTGACCTCACTGGACACTACCCACTGGCTCCTGGCTATGTGGCTTGCCTGAGACCCCCATGGTCATTTCCTCCTGTTCCCCCACACCAAGGCTGCAAAAGTCCTTGCTGCTGCTTTTTAAAGTCACATTTCACAGAATAGCATTGGCCTTGTTACTGGGCAAACACTTTTCTGTTGCTTGCCATTATAGTTGGAGAGCACATAACTTCCAAATCATTTCTTAAAACACTTCTTAAACATTTCATAAAATTATGGATACACTAAAAGATATTGTGACTCCTATCACTAATTATCATCCCAAACAATCTATGGCGCTTGTACAATCCAATTCTGTAGTACAGTCATGAAAGCAATAATGGGAAAAGGTACAACATTTTACTGAGTACAAAACATTGTGGTCAGAGGACTCAGAATCCACGATCTCTCTCAAAAACTCTTGCTTGAAGGAAGATGTACAAAAAGTGCAATGTTTCTACTGTACAAAAACATTATTGCATAACAAGGCTCTAAGAACAGCATTACATTCATGTCAATGTAACTACGACACTATTTATTTCAAGGAAGCTGAAAGGCTGAAATCTACTCAGGTAATTTAATAGGTTATTCTAACCATATTAGTGAAATTGTGGTGCCACATAGCTTTGGTACACTTGACCAAAGTGCCCCCAGTGTTCATAAGTGAAATGTACCTGGAACATCACAAGGTGGATAAGGATCTTTGTCGTCTTCTTCTCCTTCTCCATATTCATTAATTGTAACCTATCATATTAGCAAAGAGGACACTTCAGAAAGAAAGCACGTCTCCATTCCTAGTATTAAAAATGCTCAATAATCCTTGTTTAATTTAAAACTTCTAGTTGAATAAATAAACCTAGAGTCAATAAATAGTCCATTCAAGTCAAATATAGGGCTGGGAACCATCAAGGAACCGTCCTCTCAGCAAAATGTGAATATTCATCCCAATATCTTTAGATTTTGGTGCCTCAGAGCATATACTGCTTGAAATGGGTCAGACAGCAGGATTCAAACTTAACTTGCATTGTTGATCATTTTAGAAAATTAAAGTTTTAATTAAAAATTCATAGAGTTGTAGTCACAAGCAAACATTTACCACATTTATTTGTTTATTTACGAAAATCTAGCAAATTCTAAATGCAGTCAAGTTTCCAAAGTGAATCTAATTGGTACCCAAAAATGTACAAAAGGAAGGAAATGAGAGGCAGTGGATATAGCAGCCCTCAGTTGGGAGTATTATGACTTTGAAGGCTGAGACACAGGCCCAGATTAGAGATGTTTCTTCATAAACAGCAGCTGCGGGAAGACAGTTTGTCTCATCTAATTCACGTATATTTTCAGAAAAATTATATGCTGCCTCTCCAAAGACCTACTTGAGGTAGCTCCTACAGTAAAACCAGTACAATCTATATACTATTAGCTATCTGTGGCTGTGATTTGTGGGTATCAAAATCTGCAGATCTGGGCCATGTGGAGGCTAAACAGATCTTTCTTAAAACTTGGGGAACCCCACAAGTTTGCAGAAAAACCTGAAATAAAAAAATTAAAGGGGGGGGGGTGTAATGATTTCATGTCTTGATATGTGTGTTTCTTTAAATGTGTAGTGTGACTGCAGTAATGTAATGAGAATGATAGGGGGAGACAAGTGTGATTTTGATTGGCTGATGACTGAGAGGGTGGGAGGAGATATTCTGAGAGGAATCTCTGTGTGCGTGTCTATGAAGGATTTTGTGTGTGAAGTTTGAAGAGTGAAGTTTAGTCTGTGTGACTATAAGAGTTTTGTGAGAGAGTCTATATGGCCAAAGAAATAAGATGTGTCTATCCTGTGTGGTTAGACAAATGATTTATTCTGTGTGAATAAGACAAACAGTTTTGCCTACGTGGCTATGAGAGAGAAAGAGATAAGCCTATCAGAGTGGAGTTTGAGACACTGTAGGGTTGCCAGGTCCCCCCCAGGGGGTGGGGAACCCCCCACTTGATGGGTTCTTTCCCCGCCGGCCTGGATTGGACCGTCGGGTGGAACCCGCCCCCCCAAATGTCGGGCTTGTGAAAATGTGCCCGGCATGATGATGTCACCCAGAGGCCCATTGCAAGGGGCACATTGCAGGGGACACTCTATCATTTGAGGGAAAACTCTATGGTTTTCCCTTGAATGGTAGTGGCCCTGCCTCCAATGTGCCCGATGCAATGACGTCACTTCCAGGGCAGCACCTGGGACTTCCTCATTAAAAAGAAGATAAGACTTGGCAACCCTAAGAGACTGCTTGTAGTACCAAGCATTGCCAGTTGTATTTACAAGTTCCTTTCTTCAGCAACTGTTCAAAAAACCCAGAAACCTATTTTGTTTTTTATTAAATAAATCAATTTTAGTTTAAACTTATCCCAGAAATCAGTACAATATTTCCTCAGGGCCACATAGTCCTCTGAAGTACCCAGACCCTAGGTCATTCTACCAAAAGAGAAAGATTTGGAATTTTTAATTCCTGGTGGCAGCAGAAAACGACCACATTTATATACAGAGAATGCTTAAAGGAGAAACAGTATCTCCAATAGCAAGAGCCTCACAGGGGGGTTTAAATTCCCCCAAAATACAATTTGCAGACAATGCACTTTGGGAAACTGCTCAAGCTGGCTACTGCAGCTGAGGTGGATGCAGGATGCTGCTCCAGACCCGGTGGCAATGGACACCAGCAGTCACTGCAAACCCAGCAACAGCTGTGGACACTGGCAGCTGCTGCAGATGTGGGCACTGCAGCAGTGAATGCTGACAGCCATTGTGGGTCTAAAATTGAGAGACGAGGATCCAGGCAGCTGTTCCAGGTGCGAGTGCAGCAGTGGATACCAGCAGCCACTCCAGGCCTTAGCACAGTGGATATCAGCAGGTGCTGCAAGCCCAGGGTTGCTGGCGGATGTTGGATGCCAGGCTCAGTGTTTCGTGTTGGGGTCTGAAGCCTTGCCAGCTCAGCAATGGGGAAGATATGGGATTACTCCCCCCACAAATCTCATGGGCCTCACACTTGTAAAATCATAAAAACAACAGCATAAGAGCTATCAATTATAAAACAAACCACTAAAAAGCCAGGGGCATAAAATTTTAGGATTTTAATGCGATTAACCTGCCCTGAGCCCATTCATGGGGAGGGCGTAATACCAAATAAATAAATAAATGCACGATATTCGAGAGCCTAAACTGATCTTAACTGGCAAGCTGGACAATAAGGGAGAACGCAGTTCTTCATGCACTCCAGCCCTCCCCCCGCAACACCATCTAGGGCTTTAAAAAAAAGCAGCATCATTGTAAATTATGCCCTGAAATTAATGGGCAAAAGACATAAGAACATAAGAGAAGCCAATGTTGGATCAGGCCAATGGCCCATCCAGTCCAACTGAAAAGTACTGGAGTTGGGAGACCGGTAATGGTGAAAACAGCATAGCACGTTTATTGCGGGCCAGATGGTACATGGAGAACCCCGGGCTTCGCACCCACTTTTATGCCAGTCGGAGATAATCCCCCGACCTCGCCCAAATGTCTGGATAGGACCTTAAGTTCATGATTGCAGTTCATAGGTCCCCTGGGGGGAACCTGGGCACAGGATTGGTGGCCGTTCAGGATCCAACTGTCTATTGTCCTACCTGGCCGAAATTCAGGTAGGTTCGGACCATGTGCAAAGGTTCACATGGTGCTCACCATTGCGGGATAACATGGCGACCGCTGTCAGGAATGCCTCTGAAGACCTGCCTCCTGTGGACCTAAGTGCAGTGGAGGATCAGTCCCCAGCTCCAGAGGAGCCTCCACCTGAACCAGAGGAGGCTCAAGCAAGCACCTCTCAGGGCATTACCCCAGCACCAGCAGCAGCTGAGCCACAGCCAAGCTCAAGCCCACCTGATTCACCTCCTCGGGTGGAACAGTTAAGGTCCCAATGCAGGCAAGACTTAGCTGCTAGGAGAAAAGAGGCATGCATGCGTGGTTGCAGATCACTCAGCCCTGTGTTTTAAAGGGAGCCGGGACCTCACTGCCAGCTGCTAACAAGCACAGGAAGTGTTTGGGTATTTAGGCACAGCACAAAGACCGACAACTTGTGCTAGCAACAAGTCATTCTGGCTAAGCTCTGCACCCGCTCGGTTTGCATTAGCTAAACCTGATTCTGGACCTTCTGGCTCGTGACTCTGACTCTTCGCGCCTGCTTTTATGTTGGTCTGAGATAATCCCCTGACCTTGCCCAAATGTCCGGATAGGACCTTAAATTCATGGTTGCAGTTCATAGGTCCCCTGGGGGGAACCTAGGCACAGGATTGGTGGCCGTTCAGGATCCGACCATCTATTGTCCTACCTGGCTGAAGCTCAGGTAGGTTCGGACTACGTGTGAAGGTCTATGTGGCGGTCACCATTGTGGGAGCACATGGCGACCACAGCATCAGTACACAACACCAACACTCTGTCACACAGTGTCCAAAAACATCAGGTGCCCTCAGGAGGTCCACCACTGGGGCCAGGACACTAGAAGTCCTCCCACTCTTGCCCCACCATTAAACACCAAGAATACAGAGCATCACTTTTCCCAGACTGAGAGTTCCCATCTATACTTCGTGGCTAATAGCCACTGATGGACCTCTGCTCCATATGTTTATCTAACTCCCCCTTGAAGCTGCCCATGCTTGTAGCTGCCACCACCTCCTGTGGCAGTGAATTCCATTTGTTAATCACTCTTTGGGTGAAGAAGTACTTCCTTTTATCTGTTCTAACCCGACTGCTCAGCAATTTCATGGACTGCCCACGAGTTCTTGTATTGGGAGAAAGGGAGAAAAGTACCTCTTTCTCTACCTGCTCTATCCCATGCATAATCTTATAAACCTCAATCATGTCACCCCTCAGCCGTCATTTCTCCAAGCTAAAGAGCCCCAAGCACTTCAACCTTTCTTCACAGAGAAAGTGTTCCAACGCTTTAATCATTCTAGTTGCCCTTTTCTGCACTTTTTCCAATGCTGTAGTATCTTTTTTGAGGAGTGGCGACCAGAACTGAACACAGTATTCCAAATGAGGTCACATCATCGATTTATACAGGGGCATTATGATACTGGCTGATTTGTTTTCAATTCCCTTCCTAATAACCCCAGCATAGTGTTGGCCTTTTTCATTGCAGTCGCACACTGTCTCGACATTTGCATTGAGTTATCTACTATGACTCCAAGATCTCTCTCTTGGTCAGTCTCCACCAGTTTGGATCCCATCAACGTGTATTTATAGTTAAGATTTTTGGCTACACTTTGCACTTGGCCACATTGAACCCCATTTGCCACGTTGATGCCCACTCGCCCATCCTTGACAGATCCCTTTGAAGTGCTTCACAATCCTCCGATTCTCACCACCCTGAACAACTTCGTGTCATCTGCAAATTTAGCCACTTCACTGCTTACTCCCAACTCCAAGATTATTAATAAACAAGTTAAAAAGCATTGGACTGAGTACTGATCCCTGTGGTACCCCACTGCTTACCTCCCTCCACTGAGAAAATTGCCCATTTATAATCACTCTGTTTCCTTTTAATTAGCCAGTTTTTGATCCACAAAAAGACTTGTCCTTTTATCCCATGACTATTGAGCTTACTTAGGAGCCTTTGATGGGGAACTTTATCAAAGGCTTTCTGGAAGTCAAGGTAAACAACATCTATTGGGTCCCCCTTGTCCACATGTTTGTTCACTCCTTCAAAGAACACTAACAGGTTAGTGAGACAAGATCTTCCCTTACAGAACCCATGCTGAGTCTTCCTCAAGAGATTTTGTTCATCAATGTGCCTACTAATTTTTTCCTTAATAACAGTTTCCACCAACTTACCCGGTATCGATATCAGACTGACTGGCCTGTAATTTCCTGAATCTCCTCTGGAACCCTTTTTAAAGATGAGAGTGACATTTGCTACCTTCCAGTCCTCAGGAATGGAGGCAAATTTTAATTAAAGATTACATATTTTTGTCAGGAGATCCACAAGTTAAAAAGCATCGGACCAAGTACTGATCCCTGCGGTATCCCACCACTTACCTCCATTGTAAGCTGCCCTGAGCCCGCTCTCAGGGAGGGCAAGGTAAAAGTGTGAAAAATAAAATAAATAAAATAAATAAATAAGTTCACATTTGAGTTCTTTCAGAACTCTCGGATGTATGCCATCTGGGCCCGGTGATTTATTTGTTTTTAAGTTGTCCATTAGCCATAGGTCTTACTCTCTTGTCACCTCAATATGACTCAGGTCTTTCAACACCCATCTCGAAATCAGCGGTTCTGGAGTGGGCAAGCACTTTTCATCTTCCACAGTGAAGACAGAGACAAGAAGCTCTCTTTGCTGATGTGAAATAAGTTACCTTAGTATCCTTGGCCTTCTTTTGTTCACTTTCTGTTTTGTCTCCCTTTTTAGTATCCAAACTCTCTTTTCTACAAAGAGTCAAACAAAAACAAAAGACAAAATAATAAACAAGCCATAAGGCCAGCTACTGATTTTGTTAAAAATCAGTAAGTAGAGTCCACAAAGCACAGATTTAGAGTCCGATTTATAGAGCGACAAAAATGGTAGTTGTCAGCATTCTACAGCCTTTTAATTTTACTTTATTTAATTACACATAGAAAACTGCAGGTATTCCCAGTTAGGACACTCTTCCCCTGTACCTGGCATTCTTTTTCCTCTCCTTTTCCTCTGCTTCTTCTTTCTGAGCTGTGTTCAGACTTTCAGCATCAGCCAGGTTATCAACAGCAATGGCCAAGAAGACATTTAACAAGATATCTAATTCAGACTCTTTTAAGGATACTGCAAAAATCACAACTGAGAAACGTATGAAATCCATTCTAAATAAATTGAAGGGTACTGATATGACATTCACAGGATTTGGATGAGATTCTGTATGCTACTTTTTAAATAAGAAATAAAAGTTGCTTTTTTATTTTCAAAAAGTTGCTTGCTGCCCAAATTTATCAGTTTTCTTGCTGGTGCTCTACAGCCCACCTAACGAAATTAAATATGGAAGAATTCCAACCCAATTTTTATTTATGGCAATATTTTTCTGTCGTCCTATGACAAATCCCACATTTTTCACCTTCTGTACAAAACCCTAAATTGGAAACATTTGCCATCTTCCCCCTTCTTTGGTAACAAAACAGGAGGCAACAGAACAGGTAATGAGGACAAAGACTAATGGTTGACATTTTCACATTTATTTATTATGGATATGCGAAGTTGGATCCAAAGGAACGTTTCTGAGAACTGAAGGATTTCCACTGAGCAATTCAGTTGTCCCCCCTCCCCCACAGCAGAAGGCAGAGGTGTGAAAGTCACACTCCAAGAGGCAGAAATCCTTCCAGTTCACGGAAATTCTCTGTTGAATCTAAGTACTTGTGGGAAGGATAGTCATTCATATGGCCAAGGAATTGCCTTCCATCTGCACTGGAGCCATTAACAAATATACTCACTCCTCAGTTTGAGGTCTCTAAGCTCTTACCCAGAAATAGAATGAACAGATCACCGGTTAAGAAGATCAGTCTTTCCCAAAGTTCATCTATGCTGGAGAAAAGGGGCAGTAGTTGAAGTATGGAGTTCTGTCTAACTCTCTAATCTAAATTTCCTTTAACATGTTACATTTATGATTTAAGAATGGATGCAAATGCCACTTAAAATGAAAGGATACAGTTACCACAGATGAAGAGAATAATGAAGTATATACAGACTACCATTCCTGATGATGATGGGCCACCATATGCCATAATGCCATCATACATAACAGCATTCCAATCTTCACCTGTTAGAATCTAAGAAGCAGATTCCTTGTTACTGAATGAACTCCCAGAGCACTGAAAATAAAATGACTTTTTCTTGACTGCATAACATACAAAGAAATATTTCATTAAAATAAAATTCCAGCACCAGCAATTAAACTGTTTTATATAGCAAATGGTACCTAAATCTAGTCAATACTGTGTATTTTTCTGGTTTTATTTAAATAAGGATATCTTGGAAATGACAATTAAGTCGTACCAAGACTTATTAAACTCACACAATAAATTGCGTATCTCTCCCAAAAACAACTCCCTTATTAGATGCCTAAATGAACACTTAGAGCCACTTGGGGCATAACATTTTTTACCCTCACAAATTGTCCCAGTATATCTTTGCAGGTGCCGTGAATCTCATAACAGTGCTTAGTATTTATAAGCACTGAAAGCACTTCACATGTCTTACCTCAGTATATCTTAACAACAGCTCTTTAAGATGAAACAGTCTTATTATCCCCATAAAGCCACATAGCGAGTATGTGGCTGAGATGAGATTCATTCTCATATGCATGGATCCCTATACCTATTAGCTATGGAAAGGATTTCCATTAATTCTCCCCTACCGCTGCAACCCCCCACTTTGTCTCATGCCATCCATGAGAATCCTGTCATCCCAGAAATAGCACTTTAGGGGTCTCAGTGAACTGCAGTGGAAGCAAGGGGGGAGTCAGAAAATTGCCACACTCCAAGTTCAGCTCTCCTTGCAGTTCTTATAGGAGCCAAGTCATAACGATTAGTACCATCCCAGTTCCAAACCAGGCAGTTACTGAGCCCATCTGTCTCTGTACTCTCTCAAGTTTCTGATAGCAATAATAGGATTCCCTGGTTCATACACTACCTTTGTAGAATTACAAATAAATTAATAGGACTGGACACAAAAATGATTTGTGCACCCAGTCTTATTGTTCGCTTGTAACAATTGTCACTCAAGTTTTTACAAAAGCTGTCCCAAAAATAAACCCCAGAGCTTTTGTAAAAAAAAAACCCAAACCATGCAATTTTCATAGTATGATTTGGTCACAATGTAAAATATTCTACTGAACACTGTATGTTAGATCCTACCTACTCCACTTAGTTAAATGTGAAGCCTTCCTCCAACACAAAGATCCTTCCACTAGCTTGAGCCACAAGAAGACTCTTGGCACAAGAAGAAGTCTGACCAGAGCAGCGGAATCCAATTCAGTTCAGTTCTTTATTGATACAGTCACTGACCAGCATGAATCATATAGTACCACTCGTATAGGATCCAATCCAGTGTGATTATTACTAAACAGATAAGTTTCTATAAGTCAGTATTGGACTGAGTGAGCCAGGAGAAATAAAAAAAACACACCAGTTGATTGGATCCTGTGGAACCATTCTGCTAGTGGCAGTGCTTTATTCTGGCACAAGGATCTGTGAGATCTAACCCAATAATTTTCTATTGGCTCTGCAAGAATATGGAAGATGGAATGATTTAAGTAACAGAAAGTAACTTCTGCAACTGAGATTAGGAACCTCTTTGGTTAGTTCTCATCCACAAATTTCTTCCAGGTATATACATTCATACAATGAATGCAAATTAGCTTGAATGTAGTTCGTCTTGGCTTCCCACAATGAACTCTAGGATGTTTTTGTTTGTTTATTTGTTTGGGAGGTGTGTGGGTGAATTCTTTCTTAGGAATCACTAGCATTTATACAGAACTACCATAATGTGAGCAATTGTTCCTTGATTGGTTTAAATATGGAGCAAAAACATACCCTGTGTTTTGGAAAACAAAAGCTAAGCTCACTTTCCATTTAGCAGCATAACAGCAGCCATGTAGGCTGTAAGGAATCAAACTTAGCAAATTTGCTTTGAAGGCCAAGGACATGGAATCAAACTTTAAAGACACATTCAGACACATTTGCACATATTGTGCAAATGCACTCCAACTGGATTGCAGAAAATATTAAAGTCTGGTACAACTCAAACAGTATGAAGTATGACCAAACAGAGTTTACAGCTTCAGCCCAAAAGCCATTTCACATATTACTTTTTCCAAAAGGAAATGAAACTTCATTGTGGAAAAGGCATGAAATTTGTAATACCTCCATGGTGGGACTTTTGGCCAAGGATGTGGTATACTAACTGCTGAATCAGTGCAATCTCCCAAGAATATGTCAGTAAAGCATGGACACTGTTCTAGCATTTCAAGTGGAGAAACTGAAATAAGTGTCTCAGTAGGGTTGCCGACCTCCAGGTGGTGACTGGAGATCTCCTGGGTTTACAACTGATCTTTAGGTGACAGAGATCAGTTCACCTGGAGAAAATGGCTGCTTTGGAAGGTGGACTCTATGGCATTATATCCCACTAAAGTCCCTCCTCTCCCCAAACCCCACCCTCGTCAGGCTCCACCCCCCAAAATTCCCGCTATTTCCCAATCCAGAGCTGGCAACTCTATATCTCAGCCTAATCGTAGCAAACATGTAGCAACTTTAGTTGCATATAAATACTTCTGTGAACTTAGCTGGGATTCTTTCCTTCTTTTGTTCCCTTTGTTTTAACTTGAAGAACAGACAACCTCCTCCTTTCCCCACTACCCCATCATAACATGTGTTACTTTTGAAATGTACCCAGGTTTTAAAAGCAGAATCTCATGAACTGCAGAGTTTGCTCTCTGAAACAAAACAAGTCCTGCTACAGCCACAAACCTCTTTGGATCGCAAGAACTGACAACTTGACAGCATTCATTTATGAAGTATACACAGTTCTAAAACACATTCAAATGTAAGGAAACATTTTAAAAATAAATAACTTTCCATGTTTTTACAGCTATATTTTGGATGAACAAAGACAACTTAATATTAATGACATTAACATAAAAGCTATGCTGCATAGATAGATTGAATACATGATATGAACAAATGGTACAAAATGATGCAAAATTACCAGAATATTGACTTTAATGAGCAGAATGCTATTCAACACAAACAGAATTAATAGTAACTGAGATAGTGATTTTTTTTTAGGCGACAGGATTATTTAGACAGTTTTGTTGTTCGAAGATAAAATGTTTTATAGTGGGTGAAAGAAAGTTACCTGGAATACAGTTAAAAGAGCTTGTGGAAAATTATCGAAGGTGCTCCGTTTTGTTTGAGTTTCATCAAAATTAAATTTGCCTCCAAACAGCTGCATTCCAAGCAATGAGAAGATTATGATGAAGAGGAAAAGCAGAAGCAACAGTGAAGCAATGGACTTCATTGAGTTTAACAAGGATGCTACCAAGTTGCTCAGGGATGTCCAGTGCCTATAAATTAAAATGCGTGTGTTAACCAAAAAAAAACCGTAAAAGAACAAGTGCGTGATGAAATATTACAAAAGAGCTGCGGGTCGTACAAGTGTCAGTAAAACTCAGCAGCGAGTTAAAATAAACCAAAAAAAGGCATAATCTTTGAGTCCATCTTACCTGGTCACTTTAAAAATACGGAGAAGACGAACACAGCGGAACACTGAAATTCCAAGGGGAGACATAATTTCCAATTCCACCAAGATGGTTTCAACAATGCCACCACATACCACGAAGCAATCAAAACGATTGAAAAGGGACACAAAGTAGGACTGCAGGCCCAGACTGTACATCTTCACTAACATTTCACAGGTGAATAAAGCCAACAGAACTTTGTTTGCAATATCTGAAAGAGGAAAAATTCACAAAATAAGACTGATTTATCTCCCTCTGGTTTAATTTCATTAGTGGTATTAAAAAAACACTGATTTTTAAAAAAAAATTCCTCTTTTGTCTAACATAATCCTAAATCACACATTCTTCCTAAATTACGATGCAAGCCATATGAACTAGAGCATACCTCAGGAACAAAAGAGTTCAGCCAATAATATTTTCTTAAAATATGCCAGTATGTATATGGTTTTATAAAAAAACATTACAGTTTATATTTTATGATTTTAATGTTTCTTTATTTTTTCCAGGTGTTTAGTTACCTTGCTGGTTCTTGTGATTGCTTATGTTCTTCACTGTGAGTTAGATATGACTGTGCAAATTATGGTTATAAGCCACTGATGAAGGCTTTGTGCTAAAATACATTTGACATTCTCTTTCATTTTACTTTGCATTGGTGGTGGTCACACGTGCAAGATAAAGCGGAGGGGGGGGAGCGAGGCTATTTCCTCTGGAGGAAATTGACCTGCAGTTGTGCAATCACACAGAGTTTTGTAGATGTGGGCACAGTTCGCCACTGTGTGATCAGACACAATCACAGGTGAGTTGGGGGAGGTTTGCCGTTGTTTTCCAATTCGCTTAAATGGGGGATCGATGAATTGCATCTCTGCCCTGAGGGTTTCCTATGACAATGTGCGATGATGCGCATACTGAGAAGGGGGGAAAAAAACAATGATATGGCATCGGGATAGCCTGATCAGACTATCCCAATGCCATGGGAGCACGCTGGGGCAATCAGATGCAGGAAAGTCCATCTGTGGACCAGAACAACCTGTCTACTACAGGGTTTTTCGAGGTGTTTTTTTTATTCCACTTGTGCAGCAGAGCAAAACAGCTTGCCGATGGCTGCGGGGAGCTTGCCAGATGTTGGTGTCTGATTGCACTCCTTTAATTCACCCGGCATTCATGCCTATATCGGGGCGAATTGTGTGTGTGATCACAACCATTGCATGTTATCTTATTGTATGTGCACATCTGTTTCCTGCTTTTGATCTGTTATTATTACTGTTATGTTTTCTGTGCATAATGGAATTGGTTCAATTATATATTGCATCATACTATTTTTTCTGGTTTTTATTTATTTATTAATTAATTTAACTTATACCCCACCCTCCCCGCAAGCAGGCTCAGGGCAGCTTACACTGGTTAATAACCATTTAAATCCACATAAAAACAAAAACATTTCAACCATTCAATTACAAACATAAAGTGCTGCAGTGTATCCTTAGTTACAAGATGATGTGCTGAAGAGTGCATATGGTTTTTACTGTTTTTTGCTCAGTAATCTTCCAGTTCTGCGGTAGCACAGGCTAGATATCAGAGATGACAGAGAGGAAGGACCAGGATCCATGCTACAGTTGTTGGTGGTTGTAGTGGGGGTGGCTCCTTAATTGAAAGCCTGGTGGAAGAGCTCCATCTTGCAGGCCCTGCAGAACTGTAATAGATCTCGCAGGGCCCTAATCTCTGGGAGCTCTCTTCCGGGAGCTTGTTTTTTGTGTTCTCAACCTTTTTGGGTTACCCTATTTTTTTTTTGTTGGGTATTTTCCTCTCTTTTTTTGTGGTACTTAATCCATGCAATCAGTTGACAGTAAGGCTAACTAAGGGTTATGGAGCTGAGGTGGCAATCTCCCTTCATGAGCAGGTATACAGCATGATGACGCTTCTGGATCCAGGGCTGCTGATGAAGGTTCAGTTCTCCTCTACAGCACCTTTACCAGTGTTGGTTGATTTGGCCTTTCATCAAGAGGTATGACTTGGCCACAGTTGTCCACATTTTGATGATTATTCAGGTTGAACTACTGCAATGTATTCTACGTTAAGCTACCTACAAAGACTATTCAGAAGCTACAATTCATTCAAAACGCAGCAGCTATCCTACTAGCAAGTACAACCTACCTGGACCACATCTCATCACTTTCCTAAATGCCAGTTTGCTTCTGAGCACAATTCAAAATGCTGATTTTTACATATAAAGCTCTACAGGGTATGAACCTGCCAGGTCTATTAATCAGATATATGCTTGCAAGTTCCTGTCTGTGAACTCAATTCACAGGAGCACAGGGCTCAGTTTGGACTGGAAATAATGCATATGCGAAGAAGGGGCTGACGTCTTTCTCTCTGTGCCATTTTCCTGTCATGGAATGGTCCCAGGGGGACATTATTGGTACCTCTTGCACCCATTAGTACACATGGAGCAAATTGTACATTTCAGCTTGAGAGAATGATGCAGGGGAAAAGTCATGTATGCCATGGTCCTGATCTGAACTGGGACCTGAATGCCTGAGCACTGAGTTCATATCCGAGTACTTTCAAGCACAAATCTGATTTCATGGACTTTGGCGGGTGGGGGGTGGTGGAATGTCACGTTTAGTAAGGTCCTTTGCTTGCTTCACTATTAGAGGCTAGGTGAGAGAGAGTGCCTTTCCAGTTGAGACATCCATGTTGTGGAACTTTCTCCCCATAGAAACTTTCCTGGTGCCAATTTTACAATCTTTTAGGGCACTAGGCAAAACCATTTTTTTCTTTTCCCAGCCTTTTAGAAAAACCTGTATCTTCTGCTATGGAGATATTAGAAGGCAAGGGCATAGACTTTCCAATTTCCCGGGGGGGGGGGGAGGGCTGGGGCTGGGCCAGAGACATTACAAGCCATTGTCTCCAGGGGAGGCTCAGCACGTCCTGTAAAAGTTTTGGGGGGGGCTCCAGCTCCCCAGCCCCCCTGAAGTTGACGCCTATGTTAGAAGGTGTTTTCATTGTCATAGATCCAGAGGAGTTCGCCATGTTAGTCTGTTGTTGTAAAATAGTAAAAAGTCCAGTAGCACCTTTAAGACTAAGAAACTTTATTGTAGCATAAGCTTTTGAGAAATACAATTCTCTTCATGGACCACCTCCATGCATCTAATGAAGACAGCTGTGTTTCTCGAAAGCTTATGCTACAATAGTTTGTTAGTCTTTTTATTTTATTTTATTTTTAAATTTTCTTTCAGGTATCTACAGACATATCTACAAAACAATTCTAAAAGTTTGTTAGTCTTAAAGGTGCTATTGAACTTTTTACTATTTTCATTGTTTACATCTTCTTTTTAATGCTATATCATGTTAGATTTTAAAGATCATTATCCTTAATTTTTATCTTACAGATATGTGTGTGTATCTGTAAGGTAGCTTCCATATATGTACAGAAAAGCAGAGTAATGATAAATAGACAACTTTTCTTGTGGAACAGAATGAGCACAAGCAAAAACAATCTCTGGAAAAAATAAGGGGAGGGATAGACACAAATCTTTTAATGGAACCCAGAAAGCCCTGTTGGTGGCACAGATTGGAAGTGCTGGATTGCAGCATATGAATAACTTCAATCTATGGAGACTTGAATCTTTGGACTTGGTTAGAAGCTGAATGTAACTTACTACATGGCACTTAAAAACTGTTCATTCCTTCCCATTTTATAACATAACTTAAATATCTTAAACAATGAAAAAAACTCAAAAGTATATATTTAAACAGCTGACAAGCTCCCTATGTTTGTAACAGTTTTCTGTTGGTTACTGCATGAAACAAGAAAAGAATCTTGCACTTTACCTTGTATTTGGGTCAACCAGTCAGGTTGGTTGTAATGCTCAGAAGAGATGGTTAATGTGTTCAGGAACACCAATACGATAACTAACCAATAAAACGAGACTGATTTTACAGCTGCTCTACACCTTCTGCGATTGAATCGGTTCCATCGGCGCCAACGTCGACTAAAATTTAAAGCAGCAGCAGCAGCATTACAAGGTAGAATAAAATTATATAAATTAGACTACAAGAACACTCTGCTGGACAAAGAGATCTTGAGATGATTTTGCCAAAGTTAAAAACAGTAATGACTCCTTTTGTTACAATAAGAGAGTGGACTATGGCTAAAAGCTTACTAAAATATTACTAAGCAAAAAAAGGTGTGCTCTAGTTAACTGTGCAAATCAGAATTACCGACAATCAAAATAAGAACCTGAGATAATTCAGTTTTAGTTGAAACAAGGAAGAAATATGGAGGAAAACCCCCATATTGCTGCCTGTAATGATAATTTCCTCATGTCACATTTCAGCTGAGTGGGTTGTAATCTTACAAGAATTGATGGTGAATGATGTTTTCCCTACATAAAAGTGGGCTTTGTGTGCACCTTGACTATATGTGAAATTTGCTTGGAGGCAGAGGGAGAAAGGATACTGGGCAAATTACACATAATTTATCCACATGTCAATATTATGACTAACTATAATCATATGAGTAACCCACTACCTTTAACACATATGCTTAATTTTATTCATTCATTCATTCGTTTCGATTTATATCCCGCCTTGCCTGTTTTGTTTTTCTTACCACATTCAGCAAAGCTTCTTCTTTGGGGTAGGATATGAGACCAGCACAAGCTTGAGCCACACAGCAAAGGAGCTGAGGGTCAGGCTATTCCAAGATTTCCTAAGAGGTTCCCTAAGTAGCTTGAGACAAGAGAAGTGGCCTGGCTACATCCTTCTAGGGCCATCCATGGCACTGCATGTCAGGAATGTTCTGAGTTGGGCCAAACGCCTTAAAAGAAGACTACTTAAAAGAATCACTTCTTTACAGAACAGCACCTACTTCTGTTGCCTTTGAGATAGGGCTAATGTTATATTTTGAAATATCCACCATTTGTTTTTCCATTCATAACATGGAAAACATCGGTGGTGCTGACATAAAGAAGAGAGCAGCTATTACTTTTGTTATCTGGAAAAAAATACAGGTTCCTGCAAGAAAACAACAGCAAAAATGCTGCAGTCTTCTTGAGCTCAGATGGTTCATCCAAGTAGATCAATTTTCAGTGTACTCAGTAAAAGGAAGGAATCATGTTGGTATTTATACGGAATACTAGTTTAAGGTGAACCAGGTACAAGTTAGGATCTCAGAGCCTCTTGGCCAGACCACAGGATTAGCGAGCTGGGATTTATGCCAGCTCTGTCCCTCTTAGATGGGGACAAGAAGTAGTTCAGTAGTTTCAACATAACCACAAATACTAGACATAATGTTCTTCTCATAATATTTTAATTAAAATGCTATTCTGTAGTCTTGTCCAATCTCACTAAACCACCTTTTTGCACATTTTTTTTTTCAAAATTGTAAAATTTTCTCACAACTGAATTATGTTCCTGTCCACACATATGAAATCACATTTTTTGCAACGACTTGCTTAAAATTATATGAGAATTCAAGATTAAGACAATACTCATTATGCAGTGTGACCCTGAATTAGATAAATCTGTGCAAGAGCTGTTTAAGCAACTTTGAAATCTAAAATGTACTGCAAGCGTAGACAGTATGATCTAAGAAAAGAATTGCGAAATCAATGAAGTTTGTATACCCATGAGGGCCAGACCAAACTTCAGTCCAGACAACCACTTTCATTGAAAATCTGGTATATGGAGTAAAGAAAATGGAATTCTTCTTGCGGCTTCAGCAGATAACTGTCTTTAAACAATTATGGAAGCCACAGTTTACCCCATTTACTATTATTATTCTCCTCATTTCCTGGGTCTTTGGGGAAAAATCCTACTGGGGTAGATCCATAGCCCAATTACAGCGAAATTGATAGTTTAAGGGTCATAAGATAAGTTTAAAAGTTTATACTGCATGGAAAATTGATGAAATTATAGAAAAAGGAACAGATAAAAAGACAGGCGTTTTTGAAGGTATTCTCCAAAGAAGAAAAAACCTTAGAAAACAGCAACAGAAACGCAAGTTTGCATTAACAAAGTTAAGGAACAAAGCAAGATTCCATATTGGGAATATGACTGAAACTATGCTTATAAACGTGTGTCCAGAGAAAAAGGGGAAACTATTGTTCCACTTATTAGTAAAGCACAGAATCTTACTACTATGCATCTCAAATACTGGTGCTGTGATCTTTACACTGAATGGTTTGCTTCAGACACAGTACCAAACCTAAGACATAAGTGTGACATTGTCACAACAAGCGTCAAAAGAGCTTTGGGCTCACTAAAGGTATACCTGCTCTCCCTCCCATTTGACAAGTCAATTAATTTGTAATTTGTCTCAAACTACAGCTTGCTGTTACATCCATGACTCTGAACTATTACTTGTCCTTACCCTGAAAATTATAATTACAAAGTGAGAACAAACTGTCTTTTTTCAGAATTGATTTTCTGATACAGTGACAAACTCAAACTCAGATTTGCTGCACAAAAAAAAAAATCATGGTGTGCAAATGAAAGAGGGAAAGGGGGCATCATTCATTAACACATTCATTAACACAGTGGCAAACTCAGCTTGATTTGATTTATTAGATTTTTACCCTGCCCTCCCGGCCAAGGCTGGCTCCATCCTAACCAAACCTATTACAAAGCAGCATCCTTGAACAATATTGTGTTTTCAAACAAAGGAATAAAAATCATCAGTTGAATCAGGCCCATAGTCAGGATTTTGAAATTCGGGGGGCCTTTAAATAAGTCAGGGGACACTGATGTCACAAAATAAAAAATAGCATTAAAATAAAAATTTAATTTTTTAATTTTTTTTTTAAAAACTCACTTTTGCAGCGTTCACACTCTGCCTGCCTACATGAGGAAGCAAGCTCACTTGGGGAAGGGGCGGTGCTGGGGAGTCCTCGAAGTGGCCCAGAGAGCTGGGGGCTGGATGGAAGTCAGGGGGCCTTGGCAGGAAGTTGGGGGGCAGTCCCCGAAATGCCCCACTGTAGCTATGGGCCTGAGTTGGACTGCCATCTTGGCCATCTCAAACTAAATGATGTATGAAGAAGAAGAGATTGGATTTATACCCGCCCTTCACTACCCAAGGGAGTCTCAGAGCGGCTTACAAACTCCTTTCCCTTCCCCTCCCCACAACAGACACCTTGTGAGGTAGGTGGGGCTGAGAGAGCTCTTGACATTAATTGCTCTTTTTCAAAAACAGCTGTGCCAGAGCTATGGCTAGCCCAAGGTCATCCAGCAAGTGCAAGTGGAGGAGTGGGGAATCAAATCCAGTTCTCCCAGATTAGAGTCTGCGCACTTAACCACTACTGAAGAGACCCCCCTACAAGAGGTTTGCATGTTCTGTGGTAGGAAACAAGGAACATCATTCATGGCCCATTGAATAGTGGCTGAGAGGGTGGATCTAAAGCTTGTCCGGAAGATTAGTTTATTCAAAAGCCAGTCTTCTAGGTTGTCAAAAATAAGTTCCAGGCTGCTTCCTCTTTAATGGGGAAAAAAAGTTCCTGCCTGGGCAACAGGAGTCCATGATGAAAAGCATGCTAAAATTGTATTAATCTGTGTCTAAACAAAATTAAATCTTCCTTCCTTTGTATTAATCTGTGTCTAAACAAAATTAAATCTTCCTTCAGGTAAGAGGAACCTCAAGTCATTGAAAACTTTTGCATGTTCAATTCAATTTCCAAATTCAAACCCCATTATAAAACACTGGCAGTTTATCTTGGGAATGACAGTCCTCAAAGAGACAGGAAGGCAACACACAGACTATGAATCAGGGATCCTCGATCTTTTTGTTAGCCTGCAGGCACATCTGGAATCCTGACAGAGGGTAGTAGCCACAACTATCAAGAAGAATCAGAACTGTGCAATCTTTAAGCACACAGTACTAGGCAACAGGATTGCCAGCTCTGGGTTGGGAAATACCTGGAGATTTTGTTGGTGCAGCCTGGGGAGGGTTGCTTGGAGGCTGACAGAGAAAAGAGACTTGGGGAGGTGAAGGACCTCAACAGGTTATAATGCCATAGAGTCCACCCTTCAAAGCAGCCGCTTTCTTCAAGGGGACAAACCTTGATAGTCCAGAGATCAATTATAATAGTGGGGAATTTCCAGGTGCTACCTGGAGGTTGACAACCCTACTAGGCAATCATCAGTCATAGTTAATGGCATCAAATCCTCTGGTTAATTTGCCAGAATAAACAAGGGCAAAAGAAATGCCCATCTAAAGACATCAGCTCAAATTGTTCAGCATTTGCAAGATAAAGTGGATTTTGCTTGATCAAAACTTCTAGATGCTGTCAGAATTCTTGGTTTGCCTTCTTGATGTTATTCATTATTCTGAATATCAGCAGCATTCAGTTTGCAGATATAAAGAACTGTTTCTTATATGCCATGGGATTATTCATCTACCAGCCTAGGATGTGGGATTATTCATCTACCAGCCTAGATATTAAAAAAATATATTGCAGCAATAGAATTGGAGTAGCCAGTAAAACATCTAAAAACAGCTTTCTAAATAAGATGTCTGTTGGCTTCTGAACAGTTTATCAAGATATAGGAGGCCACTCACTTGATATTCCCATCATTCTGCTTCCAACACAATCCATCCCTATATGTTTAACAGCTTCTGCTGATTCTTGCTAACTGTAACATAATCCTGCTGTGCTGCCATGAGTGTAGTATTTTCATCCTTTTTTATGCTTGGTGATTGGTGTGCTCTCCATGATACAAACTGTAGCTCATATGCAACTGTGTATAACCATAGCCCAGTAACCCTATTTTATTCTGCTTCAAAATTTTCTCAACTGAAAGGAGATTTTCAAGAAAAAAAGGGCTATCTGGTCACCATTTCACACATTAGCACTAATACAGTTTCACCTGCACAAAACATTTCCCTTCTTTTCTGCAGACTCTCTTGCAAAAACAAAAACCCCACCCACAATTATTTGTGGTGGCGGCTTGGTTTGCAAATGGCAGCAAATGATGATGCATCTATGCCTCCTGTATTCACTACAGAACTACATTTAAATTCAGTCATATTCAACCACAATATGTAGAGCTTAACAACATAGTGTTATGTAACAACATGGTGTTATACAGAAAAAAGAGAGATAGGAAAAGATAGGAAAATACTGACCTGAACCTGGATTTTGAGATAACTTGACTAAAAGAAAAGGAAAACACATTTTTAAGAAAATACAGAAACCATTTATGCAGTTCCTTCTCCCTTGAAACCTACACTGGAAAGCAAATCAGTTTAACTTAACCACCAATAGAATTTAGGTGATGCATCTGTATAAACGGTAGAGTAGCACCTTTTACAATTTTTGATAGAACAATGTAATGTAGGCATATTTACATTCAAAGGAAATGATAGTTCTTTGAACAAATGGTTAGCCCCACCCTGTATCAAGATAATTTTCACAGAAACCAATACCAAAGCAGTTTGGAAATAGATTATAATAATCAAACAGAAATATATAGTTACATGGAGAAAACAGAGATGACGAGTTTGTATTCTGCTCCTTTCCAAGGAGCTTGCAGCAGTGTGTTAGCCCTATAGCAGTCCTGAGAGATACACTAGACTGAAGAGTAGCACTTTTTCAAGGCCATCCAATGAGACTGACTGAGTGAGACTGAACAGGATTTGAACCTTGGTTTATACTCACTGGACCCAACAATACTGATGCAGCAGCAAACTGGTGAAAAATCTTGTTTTTAATGTGTTAATCAAGACCATATATGTGCAACAAAGAGATCCAGATAATTAGGTGACAGTTCATAAGATTTTTACTTTGTGAAACTCCTAGCTCTTCACCACTTACAATCTGTAATAAATAACAGACAACTAGTACATGGGTTTTCCAACTATTTCCCCTGCTTTTACAGGCCCCTTTCCACCACCAGCTAGCTTGCCAGCAGAGGGAACCCCACCTGCAAATGCCCCCGAACATGACATAATAATGTCACTTGGAAGTGATGTAATCACATCACCAGCATCAGGGGGTGAGGCTCTAGTTTTTGGGCAAAACTCTATGGTAAAATTGGGCCCTGGTGCCCCCTGCTGGAACAGGCTCTGGAGCCCCCCACCAGCAGCCAGGTAGGACTTAGCAACCAATGCTTCCTCTAAGCTGTGGAGTCTGGTGAGCAAAAGTTCTACTTTGTGAGCTACAGGCATTAAAGTTGTGAGCAAGCAATTTGGCTGCTGCATAAATTAGTTTGCTCTGGAGCCATCCTTCCTGAGCTAAGACAAAAATGTGTGAGCTGGGGGCTAAAAAACGGTGAGCTCGCTCACATCAACTCAGCTTAGAGGAAACACTGCTGGCAACCCTATCTGCACAGCCAATCAGATCTCCAGTGGCCAATCAGAAACCCTGCTTGGCAAAAGCCCCACATGGATCCATCCACTTTCTAAAAACACTTGGGCACCAGGAAAGGTGTTGGCTGGTGCCATGGCACCCTTGGGCACCGTGTCGGGGACCCCTGGACTAGTAGCTTAAATACAGTTCAGAAAGATATTTAGTAATATTCAGATGGACAGAATATTTACACTTTCTATCACATCCAGATTTCAGAGAGTTCCATTTTTGTTCAGAGAAAGTCATGGTCAGAATTTGAATTAACAAAAGGGATTCATCCTTAACTGGATCTCCAGATAAATACAGTTGAAATAATGTGAAAATTTCTCCCCTTATACTGATGCCTGGAACAAACATTTTTGACATATTACAGGCACTCACCACAAAGCTCCACAGCACACGTGGCCCTCTCCTTCTCCACCAACATTTTCAGTATTCACAGATTCCGTTTCACTTGCTTGCATGCTTGCTGTTATGGGATATAATAAATACTCAGATTTACAGCTGATCTAAGTCCATTAAAATTTGCATGCAGCTAACAGAACACCTATGTTTCTCACTCAGTTATTGAAAAGATTAAAACTGGCCTCTCTTAACTAAGAGATTTATATTTATACAAATGAGTGGCTTGGATCCATCAGAGATCTCTGCAGAAGGAAGGACCTCCATTCATGGAGATGGATTTATTCACCTCCTCCTCCCACTGGAGCCCAAAATGACGCTCCTATAAGAGGACCCCCACCTGCAGAAAGAGCATGGGGTGGAGTCAGAGGTCTACAGAGGGAGGTGGGATATCAGTGAAAACAGCATTTCTCTGTTGGATCCATGTTAATAGCTGCCCAATGTTAACGACAGCAATCTGCTAGTAAAAAGCTGCTGTCCAGTGCCCCTCCACAAACCCACACACAAACACACAACACGCAAATTCACTTCACAGGTTACAAATCTCACCATGCCTAGGGTATGTTTGCAGCCAAATCAAGTTTTCCTCTGCTAGAATGCATGCCTAGCATAGTGAAGAATAAACAGACCTCACCTGAAAGGTTCTAATATACCAGTCAGTCTTTTAAAAACTTCGCCCAAGACAGAAAAGTAAGCATGCAACATGAGTACTGATCACCTAAGGCACAATTAGGGGAGCCTGCACACATTCCTGTTACTTAAATTGTCTGTCTGTATTTTTTTTTTGCAATCTAGAATATTCGTGCATGAAGAACAGCTAAATATGTGATCTATGAATCCAGAATTATCTTAGTCAATTCTCAGCTCCAGCTGACTCTAGGCAAACTTTCTCTCTGACTGATTCCCTACAAGCAGCTGTGCCACCCTCACTCTCCTGTTTGCTCTGGCTGCATTGGTCAATTTCACACTACTCGCTGTGCAGCCACATTTTGACCCACATCTTCCCCTGATTTCCCCTGCGTCTTCTCGATCTCAAAAAACAAGAATCGAGAAGACACAGGGGAAACTGAAGGAAACTGCAGGTCAAAATGTGGCTGTGCAGCGAATAGTGTGGAACTGACCAATGCAACCGGGGCAAATGGAGAGTGAGGGTGGCACAGCTGCTTATAGGGAATCGGTCTCTCTCTTACTCAATTTCCCTAATTTTCACCTACCACACAGAATTCTTGTGGGGCCTGCAACAAGACAATGCATGTGAAGTGCCTGGACTCTCATATAAATGCTAAGCATTTTTATTATCAATATGCAATATATATGAAGGCTACATTAAAGCCTTTATTTATTTTTCAATTAAAAAAAACAAAAAAAGTATGTCTTTCACTCAAAGCTGCTCTTTGTTCATGCAAAGCCAAAGCTTTCTATGAAGTAAATCACTGGCAGTGCCAGTCTAAACTGAATTACACACTTCTAAGCCCACTGACTAAACCAGTGGTACTCATGGAAAGCCACATTTGCAGTTACCATCAGCCAAAAGAGCTACATGGATTTCCTTATCTGGCATGATGCTTGCATTTTAAGGAGGCTCACAAATTACCTATTCCTTTGACAGTGGCTGTTTCAAACAGAAACCCTATCAGTGAAGGACCTTGCCCACTTTCCTGAAACATGGGGGCATGTGCCACACTGGGGAACGATGCTCAGAAGAGCCATAGGCATTATATCAAAAGAACCCCATAGCTCCTGAGCCACTGAGTATCACTGGACTAACCCCATGAGGTAAATCACTTTTGAAATTTAACACAGCTCGCTTCTTCAGCTATTAAAAAGAACTGCAAGGAAAGCTTCGGATACTTTCTTGGAGCTTTTGTCTTTACTTTCCCTTTGTTGTTGTTGTTTTTAATGGTTCTGTGGGTTGCTCTTTGAATCTTTGTTGTAATATAATGAGAAACAATAATATAATATTCAACAACAACAAACAAGAATTTTTAAAGAAAAATATATCTTGCCCTCTTGTGAATTTCCAAATTATTTTTTTAAAGTAATGGATTAAAAAATGAGTCACTCCCTTTAAAACTATTCAAAGACAGCTTATAAATATCTTCCCCAAGCTCTGTTTCTACAGATGAGAGCAGCAGAAAAACAAAAGTGGTCATATTTTCATAAGTGGAAAACAAGTTTAAACAGTGCACTAGACAAGCTGAACAGAACCAAACTGGGTGCCATTACCTAAGAGGTAAGAGAGCATAATCACAATTTGCAAACAGCGCCCAGTGGAGCAGCATTATAACCTGTTGTACGCATGAAACCTGTCATAGCATTTCTTCTGGGTCTAACTGGTTGAGTTTATGGACTAATATACTGATCTTGAGTTCTGTAGTCAGTTTCTTGTTTGTGCAGACAAACTAGACTGAGTTCCATTGTATGTTGTTGAAAGATATGCAAGATATGTAAGGCTGCGATGCCGGACACAGTGGTCTGGAAAGCAGTCCCGTTTAAATGGATCAGATCACTTCTGTGTGCATTAAGATTAGACTGCAACACTATAGTCCTTTTCACAAAAGGTAGGTGTGCACAGAATACCAGCCCAAAGCTTACATTAGTTGAATGTTACAAAGGTAGATGTTTTTTATTATTTAACAGGCAAATGTTTAAAACGTGGGAGAAAAACAAACAAAAACTTCCTGCATGGGACTTTTTGTTGTATGTTCATTGGACTGTTGCAGAGCTATGTACTTCGGGAGCAACAAAGTCAGAGACCAGAGGGCACAGGGCTTTGCTCCCTCTTTCTGTCTCCCAGACAAGTTTTGCATTGTCAAATGAGAGCCTGAGCAAAGGGTCTGGTAGAGATGTATTTTCTATGATCCTTCCTAAGCATAACAGGAGGAGATGCAAAGCAACTGGGAGATGCAAAGCTGGAGGAGATGCAAAACAACTGGGAGACAACACAACAATTAACATATTTGCATAGTTAACATATGGTTTGCATAATTAGGCTGAGGAACTTGCATAAAGCTCGCTGATCAGCCAGCTACTTAATCATGAGAACAGATGTGGGTACAATAATTACATATACGGAGGCCTGGAATCATAGCCATGGAACCTGTTCCAACCTTCATGTAATGGAGCCTCCATTTATGCAGCCAGCATACAAAATCAGTACCCTGCAAAACTGAGAGTACAAATCAACATGGAGTGCCTGCATGCAGGCAGCAGAGGCTGGGAGAAGGGCCAGTAACCACAGTCATGACTGTACCCCTCTAAGAATGTCTGCATCAGCTTACAAGAACAAGGATATTTTTACTAGTGAGGAAAAAACAGTACATAATACAAATACTAGATACCAGCACATAATTGTTGTGGCTTCACATGTCAACTAAGATGAAAGGATGGTTTCAATGTTGTAACATAAAGGCAATTTCTTGCCAGTCTATGAAGACAGGCTGCATCTGAATTGGGGGCAACAAACAACAAATCGACTTTTAAATTAGCAGCACTCAATGCCAGTTACATATCTGCTTTTAATAGCAAGTTTTCCTGGGGACAGTTCTGACAGCTTTTATCATCAATGGGATCACTCTCAAGAATTTCATTAGATGTCAGTGTACAAGATTGTACTTGTGGAAGATGCAAAGTACAGCTAAATTTAAAATCCATTGTCTACAGTTTAACCTGGACTGCACCCACCAAAACTAACACAGTCTTCCACCTATGTATTGTGATCTGCCAGAAACAAGACAATTCCAGTTTTGCAGTCACTGGAACATAGCAAGTACAGGATACCCAAGTCTTCAACCAATCACCACACCTAGCTAGTTGACCTGTATTTGCTTGGTGGACAAGAATTCATGCAGGTTAAGCCTTCAGAACATAACATAGTACCATAAGAGAAGCCATGTTGGATCAGGCCAATGGCTCATCTAGTCCAACATTCTGTGTCACACAGTAGTCAAAACCCAGGTGCCATCAGGAGGTCCACCAGCAAAGCCAGCTCCAGAAGCCCTCCCATTGTTCCCCCCCAAGCAATTATAAGATCCAGTAATTCTCACAATGTACAAGGCAGCAGAAAGAGAAGGATTTGGGCCAATGCTATTTGGCAGTATGGGTTTTTGGTATCATCTAATGGTCCTGGCCCAACTGCTTTGTGCATGGCCCAGTATCTGTTGCTGCTACTTTGGCACCTATCACATCTCTGCTGCTATTTGAAGAAGTACTGTGAAGTACCATGTGCATTACGGCAAATAAAGGAGGCAGAGCATGATATTATTACCACTAATAAGTCCAGTGTTTCATTTTCCTTCATTGAGGGGAAGTCATCCAAGCTGGTTATATGCCAAAGCTAGCTGATGGGGTGTGGTGTATTTCCCAAGGCACTCCTTACTCCAATCTCACCTCACTATTTTCTGTAGCACTCTTCTTCCAAAGGCAACCCCAATGGAGGCCTGCTGGTCTATCCTATAGTGCCTTATGGAGGTAGAAAAGGATGACCAGGTGGCTGCCCTACAGATCTCATCTATGGGTGCCCTGATGGAGAAGTCTGCCACTCTGGTGGACACCTGTGGTGTCCACAAACCCATGATCTCATAGGCTTTATGTATGCAGAGCTTTACCCAAAAGGTGATGGTAGCCTTTGGGTGTGTTCAGATGGTGTGCTGGCGGCAGTTTAAATGGCCCCCCACTCCATTGCAATTATTTTTACTCTGGACAATCATGATTATGTGAGACCATGTGTCAGGGTTTTTTCTGTTTTTTTTCTAAGTTTGCGCATGCGCATAGCTGCTCATCCATAAAAAACTTCATCCTCACGCATGCACAGAACCACTAGGGCGAATCACAGCTTTCATTTGACTGTTCTGCAGAACACCATGATTTCACCACTGTGTCAGAAGACTTCCCTTTAAACTTTTCACCCAAAACTGGCCTCTTTGGGATCCTGAACTCAAAACTAGTGACCGTTTAAACGTTGGTCTTATAAACACAGGAACGGAGCTCTTATGTGCATACTGCCGATGCACAAAAAAATGGTGGGCAAAAAACGGAAGCTTTGGGCTTCAGAGCGGGAAGGGAGTTTAAACCACCGGAAGTGGCTTGACACCAGAGGAACAATCACACCGGGAAAACTGCAGCTTTAAATGGGAGAGCTGAGAAAACACCACTTGGGACCCGATAACAAAATACTCCGGATGAAGGGTGGTTTTGAGCAGAACACCAACATATCAAGATAGAAGGCAGATGTTGCCGTGTGATTGTGCATATAAAATCCGTTCTTGAACAGTCATGAAACCTGATTAAATGGAGTGTCTGAAGGCACCCTTTGAGACTTTTTTCCACATGTTGGCTGTGCTATGTGAAACAAATCGGCTGTCTGTCAGTCCTAGTTGTGCTGTTCTATTTATGTATTTGCAGAGCCCTGCACACCTCCAGCTTATGCCATCCCTTTTCCCTTGGATGTGAAGGCTTGGGGCAAAAGGAGGGCAGGACTAGTTCCTAGTTTAAATGGTAAGCCAAGTTTACTTTGGGAACAAAGGATGGATCCTTGCAAAATACACATTGTTCCCTTCTAACTGACAAGGCCTCCAGTTCTGAAATTCTCCTAGCAGTTCTGAAATCCTCCTAGCACAGCCACCAGAAAGGCAACCTTCCACAACAGAAGATCTGCCCTCAGTGGGAGATGCCATGGGGCATCCACAGACATCTTGATCAGCTCCGAGAACCATGGATGTTTTGGCCAAAAGGGGAGCAATGAAGATAACTTCTGCCTTCACTCTTTGCACTTTGTTCAGCACCTTGCTGATCATGGGGGTTGGGGGAAAAGTATATAGCAAGCCTTCCAGTCATTTATGTAGTAGCCCTTTGCTTGTGGTTCCAGGAACCTGGATAGGAACCTGGGGACGTGGTGGTGATGCCATGATGCCAACAGGTCCATTATCGGGGTCGTGAATCGAGCAGAGATCTCCCAAAAGGTGTCACAGTTTAGTGCCCATTCTCCTTCTGCTCAGCCAATCTGCTTGCATGTTTGAGAGGCATTGCAGGTGCTGCACTCACAGACCTGTTAGGTGCTGTTCTGCCCATAGGAAGAAAAGCTCCACCTCCTTGTAAAGGGTGATGGCTCTAGTGCCACCCTGATGGTTGCTGCACACCTTTGCTGTCATGTTGTCAGTTCTCACCAGGACATTCTTGTTTCTCAGTGAGTCCTGGAAGGCAATTAGGGCTAGCCTGACTACTTGCAGTTCCAGCCAGTTGATGCTGTTCCCCATTTCCAAGGGAGACCACTTGCCTTGAGCTTTCTGGCCTCCGCAGTGCGCTCCCCAACCCCTTTTGCTTGTATCCCCGGTCAGCATAATGTGGGGTGGTTGTAGGAAGGACACTTCCTTGATTAGGTTCCTTCATGAAGACTACCATCTTAGCGGTCTCAGTACTGAAGGGGGGAGTTTGATCTGCTTGTGGCACCTCCTAATGATGTCCCTCTAGTGTGGTAGTAGAGCCCACTGAAGAGATCTTGTTTGAAAGCAGGCCCATCAGATGAGGTCTATTGTTGTATGTACGAGGTCCAGTGTTGCAGAGAGGTCCTAGTGCATCCTTTTGATTGTGTCCAAGATCTTCCACTGTTTCTCTGGTGGGAGAAAGACAATTGCTGATGATGTGTCTATCCTGCTCCCCAGGTGGACGGGTAAGCTGGCTCTTTTGCAGGTTTATCAGGAAACCATGCTTCCACAGCAGTTGAATGAATCCCTTGCCACTAATGTGCTGTCCCTGTCCCTGATCAGTACATCATCAATTTAAGGGTAGATGTGGCTCCCCTGCTGTCTCAGGTGGGCCACCAGTGCTACCAGCACCTTGCTGAAGACTTGCCAAAGATGACAGGCCAAAGGGTAGGATCGTGTATTGGTAATGCTGGTCCGCCAGTGAGAAATGCAGGAACTCCCTGGAGAATTGGTGTATAGGAATATGCAGATAAGCCTCCTTGAGATCCAGTGAGACCAAGTAGTCATCCTGTTGTATAATCTGGACAACTGAGTGAAGAGATTCCATGCAGAACTTTCACTTGTTTACCCACAGTTCAGTTCCTTTAGGCTGAGAATTGCCCTCCTGTCTCCCAACTTCTTGGGCACCATGCAGAGGACTGAGTAGACCCCCTGGAACCTCTGTGAGGGAGGTATCAGTTTCACTGCCCCCAAGGCCAGAAGATGCTATACAGTTTCCTATAGCAGTCATTGCTTTTCCTTTGATCTAGGAACTGGAGATGGGATGAACTTACAGTGTGGTGGAGATGCAAACTCTATCTTGTAACTGTGCTTGATGAAGGAAAGCACCCACTGGTCAGTCATGGTCTATCCCCAGATGTGGGCAAAGTTTGGGAGGCGACCCCCTATCACGTAGTCAGGGGGAAGGTTTTTTTGATGGACCGGCCCTACCTTGCTTGTTGGGAGGAAATTGTCTGCTTTGGAACCATGGCCAGTAATTAAAGGCACAGTTGCTCCTAAAACCCTTGCCTTCCCATCCCCTGGCATGGGAACCGAAGCCACAAAAGGAGTTGTAGGATCTCCCATTGCTGTCTTTTTCCTTTGAGGCTGAGGTAGATGGCATGGCTTTCTTCTTTAATTTCTACTAAGACTTTGTCTAAAGCTCCCTCTCGAAAGAACAGTCTTCCAGAAATTTTTTCTGCAGACAGGTTGGATTTTGATAGGGGGTCCACCTTCCAGTATCTTAGCCAGAGATTTTTCCTGACTACAACGTTCACTGCCTGCACCCTTGCAGAGAACTGCATGGTATCCTGAGATGCATCTGCAGCAAATTCTGCTCCTAAGTCTGAGGGGATCAGGTTCCATGTCCTGAAATAGACTGTCAGCCCAAATAACTATGGCTCTGCTGAAATTTGACTGGACCACTAACACCTTGATTGTGATGGAGGTTGCCTCATGCAATTTCTTGAGCTCCATCTCATTTTTCCTATCCACCAAGTCCCAGTCTTTTGAAAGGAAAGCATATGAGTGGAGGACAACTACTGGAGCATCCTCTAGGGGGGCCTTGAGGTCCTCCATGGTTGCCTCTGGTAAAGTATACAATTTCTTGACAATGCTTGTTAGTGAAGAGCCATACCCTGGGACAGCCCATTCCACCCTCAAATCTTCATATTAAAAAAAAACCCTTTGGGAATGGGCAGACAGATGGTCTCTTAAAAGATCTCTTAAACCCCCTCCCATAGAGATTGGGCAATGTGGATGATCTGGGTTTTTCTGGGCTGTCTGGTAATTCAGAGTGGAAATAACTTTCATTAGCAACCCCTGAAAGTTCTTGGCTTGAAACAGTCTCAATAAACTGTTCTGAGTATCACAGTCCTTTCCTGACCACTGTCCTTCTTCCCCCTCTGAGCTGGGTGCTACAGAAAACTTTGCTGAGTGGCACTCCTTGACCTCAGATTCAGAGCCTGAGTCCCCTGAGCTTCGGGTCTGATGCCTTTGTTTGCGAGAGGCACAGCTTGACCCCAACACACACACACACTGTGATGGCTGAGCAACTGTCCTCTTCATGAGCCACCCTTACTGCTTGGCTGTGGTGCCTGCTTTTCCTAGGGTGCTTTTGCTTGTGGAGGGGGGCTCACCCTCTGATGAGGAAGATCTGGGGGAGGGGGAATGCCCTCTGTACTCCCACTGTCTCAGGGAGTGTTCTTCAGTCACCTGCTACTGCTCCACCTCCAGCCCCATGCTGTCCCCTGCCCTGGGTGGCTGGATCCTGGGGAGCCCCAGTGGTGGGAGAGTGGGCTGAAAGGGGGGCATCCAGACCAATCTCCAGGCCTGCAATTACCATTCTGCTTCAGCTGGATTAAAAAATGTGAGGGAAATGGTGCATGCAGCTGTCATATTAGTGCTTCCCACGCTTGCTGGTGGCCCCAGGAAGGCCTCTCTGGCCTGGAGGAAGGGGCCCTATGCTGCACCGCCCCTGGCCCCCACCATCGCCCCACTCACATGTATCTTGTGATGTCCTCTGGAGGGCTGCTCACCCCCTTCCCCAATTCACATGCTGTTTCCTGATCTGGGTCCTGTTGGGCAATTACTGCCACTGCCTGCTCCAAATAGGCTGCTATGATCTGCCTTCATGCGGCATCCACTGGTGATGAGTCAGCAAGGGCATGATCCAAAGCTTCGGACTGTCCTACCCTGTCCTCGGCAGCAGATGCCAGTGCCCCCCCCCCCTGCACCCAGATCTCCAGGCTGGAGGGGCTTTTCTTTTATCACTGCCTCCTTCCTCTCCTTAGACCCCCCCCCCTTGAGGGAGCCTTCTTGGAGATCTTTTCTTCTTCCATGCTTTAGATACTTCCAAACTCTACTAATTTACTAAGATTTTTCTTCTTTTATAAAGGCACAGAACCTAGGCTGATGCGTCCTCCTTGGAGCTGAAGGGCTATCCAAACTGGAGAGGTGGTCTTGCTCCGCCCCAGGTCATTCGCACAAAGATTTGCACAGCCCTGCCTGTAGCAAGAGGAGGCGTGACCTAATGAGTTTGGACGACTCTGCACCCACTGAAGGAAAACAACACAGGTATTAGAAGCCCCCTTCAACAAACATACTATGATCCCATCACATAATACATTCTGTCCCAAGATTCATGGAAGAAAAATTTGTATTTTAATTCTGAAAATACGTTTTCAGATTTGCACCATGGCCTTCACTAGAACTTTTTTTTCTTCCTTTGTTTAACATAACATCCCATATCCGAAAACAAGTCCTATGAAGCTGAGTAATTATTTCGTAATGGTTGGCCCTAGGATGGTCCTTGCAATGTTACGGGATTTTAGACTGTCTGACTCTAACACAGTTACAAATCTTTTCCCCAGTTTTATTTTTCCAGCCTTTTTTTTTGAAGAAGAGACTGGATTTATCCCCCACCCTTCACTACCCGAAAGAATCTCAGAGCAGCTTAAAATCTCATTTCCCTTCCCCTCCCCACAACAGACATCCTGTGAGGTAGGCGGGGCTGAGACAGCTCTTTCAAGAACTGCTCGCAAGAGAACTGCTCTGAAAGAACTAGTAACTGACCCAAGGTCACACCAGCAGCTGCGTGTGGAGGAGTGGGAAATCAAATAATTTATGTTAGCTTCAATTTTTTGAAATTTCATTTTTTTAAAAATTGAAGGTAACTTGTAAATTATGCCAGAGTAGAGTTGCCAGCCTCCAGGTGGTGGCTGGAGATCTCCCACTATTACAGCTGATCTCCAGGTGACAGAGATCAGTTCACCTGGAGAAAATGGCCATTGGAATGGGGTTGTAGCCTGGGCCAGTGGATCTCTCCAGGCCTTGGTAAGGTACACTCCCCTGTCCAAAGGCTTGGGCCCTGTATACCACTAAGAGAAAAAGTTTGTAAGAGAAGATGTAAAACTCTGAAAAGCAAAGAATAGATTCCAATACAGCATGCATTTGTTCACTCAACTGCACAAAACTATTAGATATGCCTTATTTTACTTCAAGCATTTCAGCCATTAGGTTGTGTAATATAGATGTACCCCCTCCCCATTTGCTTTCCTTCCTTTGTTGCAGAATGGATACTTTCAGGCTTCTCGGAATTTCGAGTTTTATTTTTTAAAATAAGTCTCACTCGTTTTTTCTGAGGAGGGGGAAATGCTCAGGCAATAATTTACTAAAATGTTAAATATATCTGTCCCTACTTGATAGTGTTCTGGCCAGTGTGAGCCCAAAGATTCAGGAAGTCTGATATGTATTAGACAATCACTATACTTTGCATATGTTGTATACATTGTAGGTTCAAGCCTGAACTCTCCCTAGAAGCTAGAAAGACCAAACTGAGGCTACTGTACTTTGGTCACATCATGAGAAGACAAGACTCACTTGAATACACAATAATGCTAGGATAAGTTAGAGATAGTAGGAAAAGAGGAAGACCCAACATGAGATGGATTGACTCAATCAAGGAAGCCATGACCCACAGTTCTGCAAGGATGTTAACAATAGGATGTTTTAGAGGCAGGGCTCATTTTGTAGCAGGAGCTCCTTTGCATATTAGGCAACACACTCCTAATGTAGCCAATCCTCCAAGAGCTTACACAGCTCTTCTTGCAGGGGCTACTGTAAGCTTTTGGAGGATTGGCTACATTAGAAGTGTGTTGCCTAATATGCAAAGGAGCTCCTGCTACGAAATGAGCCCTGTTTAGAGGACATTAATTCATATGATTGCCATAAGCTGGAAGTGACTTGACAGCACTTATCACGCATACACACAGATCATAGGTTTGCATTTTAGTGTATTAATATTTAATACAACCAAATAAATGTAAATTGATTAAACTTCTAGAATTTATGTCCTGACGCCTATTTATTGATTTCTCCCCCCCTCCCCCTTTAACTTTAGGCTGTTAATGAAAAACATTTTGGGTCTTTGTTACTCTAGAATAGACAACATAGTGTATATTCTCTGTTTTACAACAGTGGATATTCCCTATTTCTCAACAGTGGAGTGGTTACTATGGTAGCCGCTTGACTTATCTGTTTTTGTTTTGTTTTTTAACATAATGTTTATGGTTATGTAAGCACAAATTAAAGCATCCGTTGACCCTGATTCACAGGGTGTTTTATATATTAATAAACACTTATAAGGAAAATATGATTTTATATAAATCCTAAACCCCTGAAAAACAGAGGCCAGCAAAATGATATTAATGAATGGTCAGGAAAGACACTCAGAGGGAAATACGTAATTGTACTGTATTTCATACTGGTGTGAACAGAACATCACCTGCCTTTTTTCTAATAATCAAAACCTTTGCTGCCTGACAATTCCAAGTACCAGAAAAAGAACTGACTACCTGATTTCTCGGCCTCTGATCCCTTGCATAATGATAATAATACCCCTCCAGTGCCTTAGGCACTACCACTCAAAAGAACAGATTGCAAGATAGGCTTAGACCAGTAATAGCTCATCTCAGCTTACTGCATTTGATATGACACTCCACTCATGAAGTAATGGTAGCCAGTCATTTCTAGCAAAGCTGAATAAGAAATGCATGTTTAGTCACCATCTGTGATCAATGTTGTGGCAAGTACAAAGCTGGCCAGTGAATAGTGGTGGAAGTCAATGCTCCCTCTAAGCTGTGGAGTCTTGTGAGCAAAAATGCTACTTTGTGAGCTACTGACATTAAAGCTATGAGCAAGTGATTTGGCTGCTGCATAAATCAGCTTGCTATAGAATCATCCTTCCTGATCTAAGACACAAATGTGTGAGCTGGAGGCTAAAAAATTGTGAGCTAGCTCACACTAACTCAGCTTAGAGGGAACACTGGTGGCAGTATATACCTAGTTGCCATTCATTATGGAGTTACATTTGGGTTGAAGACCAGTTTTAAGAGATTACAGCTTTGAACAATCTGAGCAATTATGGTAGTGTGACCCCCTGGGAGTATATGACCAAGTACCCCTGTGCACCTTCCCATCCCAGCTGCTAAAGTGTCTCAGACACCATTGTATTAGGATTGGTAACACTTGTACCACTCAGCACATCTTAAGCATGTGGAAAAACAGCTGCGAGTCCTCTGAGATTTAAAGCCAGGCTCTAGTCACCCCCAACTGGCAGAGCAGATGCTGTTTTCCCTACCCACTATGAGACTCCAGAAAGCACTGTTATGCATCCACAAGGAAAAATTAATTCTATCTTGTCAAAATTCTGTAAATCAGAAGTAAAGAAATTCCAGAAAATGAAATATATGCTACCTTGGTGGTAGAAAGCAAGTCGCAGCCAACTTATGGTGATCCCATAGGGCTTTTGAGGCCAAAGACATTCAGAGGTAATTTGCTATTGTTTGCCTCTGTGTCGTGACCCTGGACTTCCTTGGTGGTCTCCCATCCAAATACTAACCAGGACTGATCCTGCTCAGCTTCCAAGATTTGATGAGATCATGTTAGCCTGGATCATCTAGGTCAGGACATATGCTGCCTTACCCAAAGTATAACTGTCTACCTGGCTTCATGATTTCCATTTTATAAAATACTTGTATCAAACTTGTCACTTGCCACCAAACCCTTTGCTACTTGTGCTTTAATTGGGGGGAAAGCAGATGCCCAATAACTGTGCTGAATAGAACACTTGATAAGCTTTTCTAATTGCCACTACTAATGTTCCCTCTAAGCTGTAGAGTCTTGTGAGCAAAAATTCTACTTTGTGAGCTACTGGCATTAAAGTTGTGAGCGAGCGACTGGTTGCTGCATAAATTAGTTTGCTCTGGAGCCATCCTTCCTGAGCTAAGACAGAAATCTTTGAGCCGGAGGCTAAAAAACTGTGAGATAGCTCACACTAACTCAGCTTAGAGGGAACACTGGCCACTACTGTAATGTGTTGCCATTGCTTATCATTACTTAGGGATGGAAAATGGACACTTTTGTAATTTTCTAAACAAAACAAATCACAGTTCTTTCAAATGTTAACTAAAACTGTACTTTCATGCATTAAATGGAAATAATTATCTGAAGTAACATTTGAATTAGAGAACTAAATATAGTGTTACGGCAGAAAATCAAAATAACAACACAAATTGCAATACATTGCTCTGAACATGCTATTGCGAGAGCGTTTATAATGCGTTAGGGTTTTTCGTTACATTCAGACTTGAAGTGATACACTCATATTGTTTGCCTATTTTGATTATGTACTTTAGCTAGACTGAAAGTTAATCTGTGGAAATTTAAATTGAATATAAATGAAATTTCAGGATGTTAAAACACTACAAATAACAATGAGCTTGAAACATGCATTCAAGCAGCACACCACTTCCATGCAAGATTTGCATCTCTATGCACTTGGGAAAATATATTTAGCACCAAATTTGTGTAATTTTTAAAAGAAAAACAGCACTCCAAACAAATGGGCTAGAGTGAAATGTCCCACAGCAAACAGAACACTTTTTACCATGTTTGTTGGCAGCACCACGAAAACAGTTAAATCTGCTTTTCTTCTTGTCATTTAATAAATCCTCCAGTGTAACCCCTTCATGTTAAACACATGCAATCCCATCGTTAATACAGTAGATGGCAGCAGCACAAAAGACAGTAAAGGATCCACATTCAGTACAAGCAAAGTGAGAGCCAACGGATCTCCTGTTGTATTACCAGTACCCACAACTAAATCTAACTCTGCATGTACTCACAAATTCTGCACAAGCACAATGCAGTCATGGCATTTGCTAGAGTTAATAACACAGACATCCAGTTTGGGATTCTTGGCCAAGTGGAGTAGCTTTCACAAAAGATTTTGAAAGACCTTGGGTAAGTCATTTTAAAAAGTTGCACTCATCATTCGATGCCTCCTGTTCAATTATTAGAATCCATACAAAGTATAGAGCTCACAGACTGATTCAGAGAATTGTAAATTGGGCTTTTCTTGCAACCCAAGCTAAGAAATTTGCCTGGATGAGTTGAATGTGCCAATACTAACAAAAAGAAATTCTATATACATATTTGAATATTTGCACACAGCTTATCAAAGGCACTAATAACAGAGAACTTGATTTGCAACAATATGTATACCATGCACAAATTTCACTAAAATATTTCAGGACATGGTATACCAACAGCCCAGTTTGGATTTCTGTGAATCAGTGTGGTCTGCTCTAAAGGAGAGGAAGTTGGCTTTGAGCTGCCTGAAATCTACTAACCTGGGAGCAACAAGCACTGAACCCAGTCAGACTTACATCTAAGCATTCATGGGGGAGTGGCCTGCACAGATACTACAGTCTCCACTAACTCAGTATATGATCATATCCAATCCTTCCAGATTCACATATCTGAAAATACAATCAACTTTGGGATTGCTGCAAAGTTTAAGAGGGTGATAGAGTACTTTGCAAGAACTACTGTGTAAGGAATTAGCAATGTAATGATCTAAACTTCAGTGGGTTTCATTTTGAAACTAGCCATCACTACAACAAAAGTTTCATTGCAGTAAAAGTATCAACAACCTAATCCCTGACAGCAATTAGCATCACTCTGATTACACTAGTTTTGGGGGGAGGGGGGTGGACTCACTTGGCAAAGTGTGTGTCATGCTGACCTAAAACAGAGCTTAATTTCTGTACCTAACCTTTGATATCATACACAATGGCATTTTAAGTGGTAGTGTAAAATCTCACAGGCCACTCTTGGTTAGGTTTTCAGGAAGGTATGTATATTAATACGGTCACAAAAATGCAGGAGGCCTACAAATAATCTTAAGTAGCTTCAGTAATTTTCTAGTCAATAGCAAAATTTTAAAGTTATTTTGAAACATCACAACCCCTATGCCACAGTGATATTGTTAACAGATTAACTGTTCCATTACACAGTGTTACCTGATATGGCACAAGGTGGTGTTTTGAGATGCCATTAACACCAGGACATAAAGACATCGAACACTTGAATAGGGGCAAAGAACATCTCTTCAAAAGATGATAATAGCAGACATTGTCTGGACCTGACATCCTTGACTCTAAAATTAGATCAGCAAATGGCTAAAATTGTTGTTTTCCTTTTATGAGCGCCAGGGGCTAAATCTCCAGATGAACTAATTTTCTTCACAGAGAAGATGCTGGTAGGCTATTTTGGGGGTTGTTATATAGTGATCATTGGCTCTGTGAGGAAGCCTGAATAGATAGGAGGCTTCCTAGTTAACCACTTCTGACTTATTTTCATATGACTGGGCACTGACTATCCAAGCTGTTTGAAATAGCTAGGGGAGATCGTGGAAAACCCAAGACTAAAACTGAACTGACATAAAATTAGGAATCAGGCCAAAGATTACTAGCCAGGTCCTCTCAGAACACCTGCTCTGGTATTACAAAGCACTGATTTATTTATTCACTGGTTGATTTATATGCTACCTTTCTGCCTCCTACAGAAATCAAAAATCATAAAACACAGCAACATATCCTGCAATTAAAATAGCACAAGCCCAATAACCAAATCAATTCAAGAAAACAATAACAACATTCAAACATTTTCCAGAATAAAGATGTCTTTAATGTATCCTGGAAGGCCTATACGCAAGATAGTTATCTCCTGTGGTGAAGGGGTTCCACGGCTTGGGGGTGACAGAAGATAAGGCTCTATCACAACTATGTATCAATCGAATCTCAGATAACGTGAGCTTCTGCAAGAAGGCCTCACCTATTGATCCCAGAGCTCATGCAGGTTATTACATTATCGCTACAACTAAACGTATTTGTATGCCATTTTAAAACATATCAGTTTGTCACAATAAAATAACAGTGCAGTTATTTTAAATATACAGTATTAACAAACGTTAATAAGCATTGCATTTGCACAAAAAAGATGAAGACTGACATTTTAGTCTATGAGTCACTGCTAGATCCCATTGCCAAGTGTTATATCCATCCTAGCCGTGCACATGCTTGCACACTTAACATGCACATGATTATAGAGCGTAACTGAAGAAATTAATTCCATGAGCCTTGCACAGTAATAAAAGCAAATGTATTTTCAAGAGAAGCAACATGTCACATAGTCTATTGGTTCTCAGAGTTTTTGAAGTGGGATACGCTTTTAGACTTACTGGCTGCCCTGAGCCAAGAAGAAAGGCAGGTATAAACATTTTAATTAATAAAAAAGTAAAATTACTATACATTTCTGGAACCCTCTGCACAGTAACTTACTCTACTTTCTGTCTACCCAGTATAAATACAGGAACATCACATCAGTTAGCAATGAAGACATATATGCTTTATTTTTCACATCTAGTATTTGTAAGTATATAGCATTATTGGGCACCAGACTGTATTTCATGGTTATTTTGTGCATTATCCATGCCATTGGGCCTCCTAGAGCCTCGTCTTCCAGCTTCTCCTGTCTCTCTTCTCCCTTGAGCCTCACAACCTGCCTGCAAGAGACTGATGAACAACTTTTGGATCCCAACCCACATTTTGAGAACTACCAGGACTGTCCCTTACCTATTTGTTGCCACCCTGTCCTGGCAGAAGATAGCTAACTGGGTGCTCAGGCATGGTAGAGGGAAACCCCAATGGAAGACACTGTTGATAAAAATGTAGGGAGACTGAAACACAACATTGTAGTGCTGCAGGCCCTTGCCAGAAGACTGAGTGGATTTCACCAGTCAAGCCAGGCCCCTATAGCACTGTTTAGATCGTGAATCAGCTGAAGGCCGGGCCAAGGATAAGACACAAAAAGAAGCTTTTGTTACATGTGCGACGGTACAATAAAAACGAGTGATCTTCCATCGTCTTTTACAGGTTAGTAAAGTGTAGGAGGTCAAAACTAAAAACAGACCTTTTCCTATCAGAAACACATACAATGATTATTTGTGAGCAACTGATTTGGCCCTATACTGTGAAAGTTATTTTTAAAGCATACTTTTTCTTTCTTAGTAGCAGTAGAGCGAGAAAGAGGGACATACTATTTCGTTTCCCTTCTTCATCACCATCCTCTTCATTCTCAGGGTCAATATCTTCTGCTTGGGTAATCCAATCCAAATAGCCTTTGAGATCTTCTTCAAGCTGCTGCTTTTCACGCAGCTTCTGAAAATCTCCCCTGGCCTTGGCTTTTTCTCTTTCCTTGGAAAACTCCCTATTGGGTTCAGATAAGACATAACAGAAATATTGATTTATGAAGCTGTATAATGTTCTGTCAGTATTTCTTGTAGATACAGGTAAGCAAAACAAATGATGCAGAAATGTGAACAGTTTCCACAGTTAAGACAGTGATGCAAAACACACCATGCTGAATTCCTTATACATTATACTTTTCAGCTTTGATAAAAATACAGTTTACAGAAATTATAGTTTTTGATTGCTGTATTTATATTGGCATCATACTGGATTTCTATCCCACTCTTTCCCTCCTGGTAAACATTAAAAGGTTTGGTTTATTTTAAATCTCTTATAAACTGTGGTTCTAGGCAGTAATCTACCTAACAGCACCTAGATTTTTAAATATTTATTTATTTATTATTTCATATTTATACCCTGCCCTCCCCACGAACAGGCTCAGGGCGGCTTACACAATGGCACACAGTGACAGTCAAGATAAAACAATTTAAAAACATATTAAAAACAATAATAACAATAACAATACAGGTAAAATGCTCTCACTGATGTTAGAAATAAGCATTCGGATGGCGTCCCTACTAATATCATGGTGTCAACCTCAGTGTCATGTTCAGCTCTCCGCCCGGCCCAGGCTTCCATCAGGACCAGCCCCCATTGCTGACGTTGCTAGCAATGGTTGATGGTAAATGATGGCAGCTGGTGGCGACTCCTAGTCAAAGGCCTGGTGGAAGAGCTCCGTCTTGCACGCCCTGCGGAACTGCATAAGATCCCGCAGGGCCCTGATCTCCTCCGGGAGCTCATTCCACCAGAGAGGAGCTGCCCCCGAAAATGCCCTGGCCCGGGTTCCAGCGAGCCTGGCCTCCTTGGCAGAGGAAAATAGAGGTACCAATAAAATGCAGGAAGATATGAGGAATACTACAGTGAAAAGCTATTTGAGATCATTTCCGAACTAAAACTAGAGTTTTACATAGGACACATTTATGTCAGAGATAATTTCCTTGATCATGAGGAAACCACTGTAAAATCCCAATAGCATTTTGGTTCCTGAATCAGCTCACCCTGACAATCATGACTTGAAGTCTCCTTTTTATAATGGAAATAAAAGTGAACCAAAAATGGGATGTTTTCATCCTGTCCTTCAATGTTACAAAGTGCCCTTATTGCAAATTACCAAAAACAAAACAAAAAAACTCAATATGAAATAGTTTTTTAAAAGCCATCAAAGCCATGGTGGGGCTCCCTGGGGCCAACCAGTGTGGCATGGCACTTGGGCTCAGGGCCAGCAAGAGACACTCACTCCCTGCCCAATGGGCTCCGGCAAGATGGGCTGGAGGCAGCTGTGCATTCTCCCATTTCTGCTATAGTGTAAGTTCCTGTTCCTTAAAGAAGTTAGTGTGCACCTCATGGGGGTGGTGGAGGGTGGGTAAGGAATTAAGTGTAAGTTCCGGGTCTTTTGATCCCACTTTACAAGCTTGAGTTCCCTGCCCTCACCTTCCTCTACTGCTGCCCTGAGACTCCCCTATCTCAAATGCATTTGCAGCTCATATGATCCTGGTTTTTGAGGGGCACGAAGAAGAAGAAGAAGAAGAAGAAGAAGAAGAAGAAGAAGAAGAAGAAGAAGAAGAGAAGAGATTGGATTTATACCCCGCCCTTCACTTGTAGTTTCAGAGCAGCTTACAAACTCCTTTCCCTTCCCCTCCCCACAACAGACACCCTGTGAGGTAGGTGGGGCTGAGAGAGCTCTGAGACAACTGTCCTTGAGAGAACAGCTGGTACAGAGCTATGGCTTGCCCAGGGTCATCCAGCAGGTGCAAGTGGAGGAGTGGGGAATCAAACCTGGTTCTCCCAGATTTAAGTCTGCACACTTAACCACTACACTAAATTGGCTCTCAGTTTGAGGCTGATAGTTGCAGATAGGCTACGTTCCCATGGGAGGGGAGTCTGGCAGGAAGTGACTCCCCACTCCTCCAGTCCCCATCCTTCCCCTCTCAGAGTGCAGATTTTCTTCCTTTAACCCTTGGATTGCATTTCTGCCAGAAGCTCTTTCTTTCTATGTTCCTTAGAGAGTTTTGAGTGTGGCTTATGGAGGGGGGGGGGGATGAACAGCTGGCAGGCACAAGCACCTGAAATTGACAAGGTCAGGAAGCTGAAAAGAGTGAGAAGTGGAACCCCAAACTTCTGCTTCCGAGCAATGCTTTTAAAAAAAGGGTGGGGTGGGTGCAAAAGAGATCCCAGCATGTCAAATCTGGGTGCGATGTTTGGCTTGGCAGTGGGAAATTGGGCTGGGTTTCCCCTCCTGCGATGAATTCAGCCGAGCAGCAGCTGCCAAACCACTGTTTTATTATTATTTTTTTATTTTATTTATTTAAAAAATTCTGACATCAGAAGTGATGTCGTGCCCCCCCTACCAAAAATTTTTTTGGCTATGGGCCTGCATCAAACTCAAAACTGTATAGGCAAGATTTTCACTCACCAACCATAGGAGGGTTGCCAGTTCCAACTCTGGAAATACCTGGAGACTTTGGGGTGGTGCTTAGCAAGAATGTGGCATCACTTTTTGTGGTCATGTTCTGTGATGTCACTTCCCAAGCTCCACCCCTTCTAATGATGTCACTTCCAGCACACTGTACCAAAACCTCACCCCTTCCTGTGATGTCACTTTCAGGGCACTCCCCTAAACCTGCCTCTTCCTCTGAAGTCACTTCCTTCTTTCAAAATTCAAATTTAAATGCACTGCCTTATATCATTTCCCACCCCCACCTTTTCCCCACTTTACATTACTTGTAGGCTTTTAGGCCTCCTTCCAGTGCAAAAATAACAATAATGATAAAATACTTTAATTTAAACATTTAACAATAAGAGCAAAAACAAGTAAATGGTACATGACACAGAAGTTAACAAAACAAGAGAAACTGTCATGGTTATACTACTTTCTGCTTTCAAGAAGGAAAGCAGTATTTATCTTGGCTTCTTGCTGCTTTCAGCGACTCTGGTCTTGATTTTATAAACTTCCAGAATTCTTCACATTGTGTCCTGAAATTCAGTTTCACCTGGAGTTCTGCTTTGACAGGTCTATCATTCAGCCAGTTTCTTTCCTTGCTCCAGAGCTACATCCTGTTGCTGAAGACTCTCTCACAGTAGACATTAGATACAGGGACAGACAGTGAAAAAGCGACCAACTTCAACAGTTGGCTGTCACCACAATCTGGAATGCACCTGAACATCTTTACCCATCTCTGGTCTAGCTTCTCTTCCCGTGAGAAAATCTCTTTTTTGGCATTTTGACACAATGCAGAAATCATCGAACAGCTTGTCAATGTCTATTAGGGACAAAATTAAGGGCTTTGACAAGACTCTGGATCCCACATCACAGGACTGTCAAGCAAGAGCAGTGCTATGTCTTTGAAAATTGACGTATCAAAATTATACCATTTCTCAAGATAGTCAACGCACTTTGAGAATGTCTGGTCTGCTTCTATTTGGAATTTTGCCCTTTGAGATCTAGAGATGTTAACCAGAATGGCCGTAGCGGATCTTCTATAGAACTGCTTCTGTCTCCTCTGTGTCCTCTCCTTAATCCCTCACACACAATTTTTTCACATTCTGCTTCCCCACATGACAGGAAGTATGCCCTCAGTGCAGGCCAGCACTGAAGAACCCATTCAACAGCAGGCATAAGGACAACCACCATGTTGGACCATGCTGAATCCGACTTCTATGCGCTATATCTACAAACTCAAAGAACCTCAGGGAGTCTGTACTTTTGGCTGAGCATGAGACATCGCTGTATATTTGTCTGACAAAGTCTTCTACATTAACTCAGTGCCTTCTTCCCTATTTTAAGGCAATTGTGAAGTACATGGCATTTGCAGCCCACATCTATCAATCACTTGTTAAGCTGCTTAAGTTTTTTAAACACTGACTTGTGTTTCCCAAAATTCACTGCAGCGTTGTCAGCAACATAAGATGACACTCTGTCCAAACTGAGACCACTGTTCTGTAGCACACTGCAGAGCTGTGCTGCAAATACTTCACTGGTCTCCCCGTTGTCATTATAGAAGTCAAGCAATCCTTCTTTAACTCCCTCTATTACAGAAAAGTAATGAACAGACACAGGAAATACAGATGCAGAGAATGTTATTTATCTACTTCAAGTATATTTTACATTTCTCTCCAGTGGAGACCCAAAGAGGCTTACATTATTTTCTTTTCCTCACAATAAGCACCCTGAGAGGTGGGTTAAGCTGACAATGTTTGACTGACCCAAAGTTGCCAAACAGCTTTCCATGGCACAGTAGGGATTTGAAACTGGGTCTCCCAGATGCTAGTCTGGCACTCCTACTATCTTAATATTTTCAAGTACCTGCCAATAAATCACAAATGAACCATATTCCCCTCTACCCCCCTCTTACCCATACTCACAGGCTGCCTTAGCATGGAAGCTTGCTAGATAATGGCCTAATCTGCATTGCCGTGTAATGCTGCTTCTTTCAGCTCTGGCGCCAGCTTCCATTGCCTCCCATTTGGCTTAGTATAAAAGCTTGCCATCTGCATCATGTTTAGGGAGGGCACTCGAGAGAGGGGAGAGGAGCAGCCTCTTGGGGCACTGGTAGGGCACTGCGCTGTGCTGTGGGGAGAAAATGGCACCCGCAATCCCCCCCCCCTGCAGAAAGTAAAGGGGGTGACCTGGCTGAGAGGGAGGTGGATGGGGAGGCAGAGAAGACCGGCCAAACTGGGTAAAAAACACAAAACACCCAGCGGCTGCATATCTCTTTAGAAAAGATGGGGTGGGAATTTGGCTCCAGTTGTCTGCTTATCGCTCACAGAGGCAATTCACTCTGCAAGTCGCTCACAGAGCAATTATACCACCTTAAAACCAAATCCATATAACAGGGTGAGATGCCATAATGACTTCAGAGTTGCCCCTAAATGGCAATAAAATGATGCAGACAGCCGATGCTGATACGAAGCAACACAAGAGCAGATGCAGAACGAGATGCAGACAGAAATTTGTTAGACAATGTGGGGTCGGTGGCGCAGCAGCAGGAAAGACCAATGCACATTGGACCAACATCACTTAATTCACAACAAATCTGGGCTTCCCCCTTAAACAGTGGAAGCCATTCCCAAACTGGTAAGAGTCAGTGCTCTTTTCTCAGGTCATACACAATTGCAAGCTTAAGTAGCTCTATCAGAGCTCAGGTAACTCTGTGGCCAGGTATTTGTCAGTTGCATTTCCTTCACCATAGAAAAGAATTTGCAACTCTTTATGCTTCAGGAACTTGGCAATTTGGAAGCTTAAGATAATAACTCCAGAGGAAATTCTTATTGGCCCTTGGAGATGTCCTATGCACACTAGAGCGTATTACATTCTCCTCTTTTCTCCTCTTTTCTAAGTTCACTGTTGTTCTGTTGACATCAGGTATTTATTTTGTAGACCTGATCTCCCTCTCATCATTTCTAGTCAGAAAACATGTGTCCTAAATCCTCTGCTCTGTTAATCTAGTCATATAGGCTTCTAATGAAGTCATTTAAGGGCTGCTATAGGAAAGATACATTCTATGCTTGCTTCAGAGGATAGCCATGTTGGTCTGCAGTAGAAGAGCTAGATTCAAGTCCAGCAGCACTTTAGAGACCAATGAAGGGAGCTTCAAATCTCGATAGGTCATACCACAAAAATCTTGTTGGCATCTATGCCTATTGCAATTTATAATGCTCCTCTATGTCTGCCAATTGGGAGAGAAGGAGTACATGATTAAAGGTTTGCATACATCACCCCTTCCCAAAACCCTAACAAGCAGCGCTAGTCACCATCATGTAGGTTCCCACTGACCAGTGGCAGGTTGGGGAGGGGGGAAGGTTGAGCTGCCAGCTCCAGGTTGGGGAATTCCTGGAGACTTGGGGGTGGAACTTGGGGAGGACAGGGACCTCCGTGGGGTACAACACCATAGTGTTCACCCTCCAAAGTATCCATTTTCTCCATGGGAACTGACCTCTGTAGTCTGGAGATGAGCTGTTTCCAGGAGATCTCCAGGTCCCACCCTAGCTAAGCATCAGACCAGTCACTACCTCCTTAAAATCATTCCTCAGAAATTAACTTACTTGGAAGCCTTATGCAACTCAAACTTTCAGGTTCAGCTCCTTTCTATATAGGTTTTTATATATATTTAACAGTGTCACTGATGTTAAAGCTGTCAAAATAAATAAGAAAGCTGTTCAATATTTGCTGTCCCATTCGCTTCTCATCATTTCTGCCTCTTGTGTTTGTGTATGTTGGTGGTGTTTCAAGTGGGCTTCCTGTCAAATTTCTAACTTAAAAAAAACCACTGACAGATGTTGTACCAAACAGTTCTATCAACACAACTTCAAGAAATCTTCAGCAGGACGAATGATGTTTGGATCAAAGTTAGTATTTTATTTCTACCCTAGAAATCCATGCTTTCTTCTTTGCTGTACCTAGAAGACTGATCAGGACTTGGCCAAACAGCAGTGTCCCCACATAGATCAGGACTGTAACTTATAACTGGCAATACAGGAAACAGTGACTACATAAGCATACTATGTGGATTTTTTTACCTCTGTCTTTTTTTCTTTTAAAAAATTAAGATCCTCCTTCAGAGCAGGAGAAAAGGCTATTGAGTGAAGACTTTGTAGATAATTCTTTATTGCAGTCACTGGAAAGCAGAGTTCCTAATCGTCCAATGAGCATTTGCCATTTTAAACACTGTTCCTGCTTTGTTAAAAGCTGGACTTAGCATACAGGGACCATTGTAACATTATTATCTTTACGGGGACTTTCAGGTGCCCATACAGAGGAGAAAAGTGGGCAGGCCCAGAGCATTGGTGGCCCATTCTGCATCTAGCATTTGTTCTGCTGTATTGCCAAACCCATGTTGGAATAGAAATTCCCCTCTACACTACATTGCATGCCACTTTCACTTTCTTCGATTGTCAGATTTTATGATAGCCTCCACATTGCATGCTGGTTTCACTTCTTTTGATCTATCACAACAGGGTTATCTTTAAATGCCTTTATTTCTCTCTTTAAATGCTCTCCCTTCACTCACTGAGGTGTGCAGCCACCACGATGTGCCTCACTAGGTGAAGAGACCTACATGACTTCCCTTCACTTGCTAAGTTCCACCACCACTGCAGCACACCTTAGCAAGTGAAGGGAGGGCGTTTAAAGAGTGAAGCTTCGGGAAGGCATTTAAAGAAAACCCTCTTACGAACCAAATGGACTGCTGCAAAAAAATGGCAGTTTGTGAGCAGTTTGCAAACAAGGCAGTTACACGAATCACAGTTCATGAACCAACAAACTGGCCCAGTTTGTCATGGAATTTGGTTTGTAAGTCGGTTTGTGCCCATCCCTAGTTGCAACCTTAGTGGTTTCTGTGAGAGTACGAGTATTTGAGGAAGCATCTTGAGACTGTGCATCTTAATTAACTCTGAAGTGATTCAGTTGCTTTCTAGGTGCTGCTTCATAGTGAGTTGAGGACTGCAAACAAACTTTGTTCAGATCAAAGTCCGAGTCCAGTGGCACCTTTAAACAGTATGCCTGCACACCAAAGCTTATACCCAGAATTAAACGTTGTTGGTCGTAAAGGTGCCACTGGACTCAAACTTTGTTCTGTTGTTTCAGACCAACATGGCCACCCTCCTGAATCAAACTTTGTTTACTTTAGGTGCAAATAAGAGGTAGTTCTTTTGCAAATGGATCTTAAAAACAAGTGGAAAAGGGAAAACAAATTATTTACAACATCCCAATGGCCTTCTGAGTAGACATGCTTAGACCATAGTCTCTCTTACCCTTCCTCCTCTCTCTTTCTCATACACACATGCACAAACAACCTCCCTCCCTTCTTTGTTATGCATCCTCTCCTCCTTCCTCCCTCTTCCTAATTACACTGGCTCACACACACCTGATGTTCTCTCTCTGTCAGTCACACCAACTTCTCCTGATGCATGGAACTCCTTCAGTCTGAGCAGCAAGGAGAGAGTAGCTGTGTGCAGCACTGAAACTCAGGCTGCTGCAGCTGTTGCACTCCTGCCCTGTATTTGATTAATGGGAGGTAGCTGCCTTTCTCCAATGCTGCCCTGAGCCCTCCTTCAGATTTCTCGGCGTTCTGGAGAAAGAGCCTGTACTGCAGCTGCTGGAGGCAGCCACAGGAATTGCAAAGAACTAAGGCCCAATTTACACCTCCCCTCTAAAGTAGTTTGACTGCTGTCTTTTCCTATGCTCATTTCACACTGGTTTCAAATTTCACTCCCTGGATCTGAAGAGTACTAAGCAACAGGATCTGTTTAAAGCAGTAAAATGCTAGCTTGACCACAGGAGGGCAATTAACAAATGTAAACAGTAATTTTAAAACAAGAACAAGTATGGTTTAAAACTAGAAACAGGTATAGATGGGGTTTTTTTTTGAAACTAGAATGATTCCAGCAGGAAAGTCAGATGTAGATTTGTCCTTAGTGCAGCAGCTCCTACATGTGGGCACACACACACAGCCACTTGCCCCAGAAGGACTGAAATGTGGTGTGGCGGATTGGAAGCTTCATGATGAATAGCTGGGGCCAGGCAGCAACTTGTCCTAGAAACCACATGCACGCACGCACACAGAGGATGAGTGGGAGGTAGAGCAAGAGCCCACAGCTACTGGCAGAAGGTAAGGACTAACTGAAGGACTGCCAGGAGGCTTGGTTAAAGAAGGGGATGATGTGAGTCAAGAGGCAACTGTTCTCAAGCTGTGCTTCTGCAGGTATAGCCAGGCACCTATGTAAAGTTGTAAGCCACTGCCTCCTGCCCCACCCGACCTCACTCAGTCATGCACACACAAACAATTTGAAAAGAAAATGTGAGTGCCAACCAGTCAGCCTGAATGGAATGCAGGTAGGCGGCTGACATGCTGGCAGGCTTTAGTCCCTACAGGGAGAGTTCAAACCTATCTCCTTTCGCTAATGAACAACCCAAAGCACTGCACACAGCCTGCACAGTCCAGCTTTTAAACATAGGGGTTGCTTGTGATGGATTGCAAATAAAAGCAGGGTTTGTTACTGGGAATAGAACCCTGGTCTGTGATAAAGGGGAGAAGCTTAGACACCTTGGGAGTTAGTGAAAAACTGTAATACCTAAAGATATAACCTAGATATCTGAAGGGAGAAACCTAGAAGCACTAAGACAAAACTGTTCTCTAAGAAACTGTACTCAAGATTCTGTGTAACAGCTAAAATATATAATAAGCAGAAACTTCTCACTGAAAAGAATTTGAAACTCAGAAATTACGCTTCAATAACACTCTCTTGTATGTTCAGAAGCCTCAGTTCTGTATATATTTGAACGTTTTACCTCAGCAACCTCTATATCTTGAATCTTCATGTGTTTCCTGCCTGTATATTAAAATCTTTATTTTGTTTTGAACATTAATTCTGCCTCATGTGCCATTTCATGAGGGTATTTTAAAACAGCTCCTGTATTCCTTCTAGTTCCTGTGCTAGGTTGCCAACCTAAACTAATATCTGTGACAAGGTGGGAGATGCTTATAAAATAAACACTTATAAAATAAAGAAGAAATACATGCTACTGAATGGCAGCTCAGTCACTGAGGGGAACTAAAAATATTTTTGGCGGGAAAATCTGCCTGAGAGTGGAGAAACATCAGGGGTCTGTCATAACGCTCTGCCCTTAAACTTGTCTCCCTTTCATAGAGACTAAAAGGGAGGACTGATAAAGCATCCCTTTTTGGCAGCCATTCCCTCCCCTGCTTCCTGATGTCCCTTAAGCAGGAGGAGCTCCAAACTGGGGGATCCCCCATCCCCATCTGGGGATTGGCAACCCTAGACCATAGATCTGTAATAGACATATAGTTTGTTTGTCCCTCCCCACCAAGGCAGACTCAGGGCAGCTTACATAAAATTTAAAACAGTTTAAAACCACATAAAATTTAAAGCACTATGCACAAGTTTTTCCTATACAACAGCAAACAATAGTCCAATATTTCCATAACAGGAATCAGTTAGTACAGACATAGCTGGGGGGGGGGGGAAATGAAATCCCAGGGAAGGCTCTGATGTTATATCAAGATGTTAAATGTGGTCAAATGCCTGGTGGAGGAGCTGTAGTAAATTCTGCAGGGCCCTGGTATCCTTGGGGAGCTCATTCTACCAGCATGGAGCTGCCACAGAAAACCTAGCCCTGGTGATGGCCAATCCGGCCTCTTTAGGGCCAGGGAGAACCAGGAGGTTTTGTTTCCCTGAACACAGTGCTCTCTGGGGAACATGTGGGGAAAGGCAGTCCTTCAGGTATGTTGCCCCCTGGCCATATAGGGCTTTATAGGTGAGAACCAGCACCTTGACGTGAATTCGGTATGCTATAGGCAACCAGTGCAATGCTTTCAGTGAAGGCTGGATGTGTTCTTGTGGAGATAGACCCAACAACAGCCTGGCCACCACATTTTGCACCAGCTGCAGCTTCCAAATTTAGGACAAGGGCAGTCCCATGTAGAGAGCATTACAGTAGTCTAATTTCAAGGAGACCATTTCGTGAATTACCATTGCCAAGTCGCTGTATTCAAGGAAGGGAACCAACTGCCTAATCAGCCAAAGATGGTAAAAGGCTTGGCAGTGGCTGCTACCTGGGCCTCCATCATTAAGGAGGCATCCAAAAGCACTCCCAAACTCCTAACCACCGGCGCTGGCACTAATGGCGCCCCATCGAAGGTCGGGAGCGAGATCCCTAACCCTGGATTGCCGCACCTTAGGCAAAGAACCTCTGTCTTCATCAGATTCAATTTCAGCCGGCTCAGTCTAAGCCGGAGGTGGTCAAACAGTGGCTTAGGAGCCACATGGAGCTCTTTCACACATATTGTGTGGCTCCCAGCCAGGCTGGGGGGGGGGGGGGGGAGCAGAGAAAGAAAGCAACTTTATTTTATTTTATTTTTTTTTAATAAATTTTTTATTGATTTTTTTCTATAACTACAACTATAACGCTACAATCTAAGCTACATATACCTTATACAGAGAGTACTTTATCATTTGCTTAATACTACCTTATTACATAATATAATTATGAAGCATTTAGAACCTTGGATAAATTTCAATTACTTGTTACTGCTACTATAAAAAATATCAAAACTATTTGGCAGGCACGCCCACCTAGAGAAATACAGTTAATTAAACCATTTATAATACATAAGTGCAATGCTTAATAAGACAGTTTAATCACTATTTCTTCTTTCGTCCTCTTCTTGTCTTAACAGTCTCAACTATTTTTGGAGCTGCAGCTCCTTTTTCCGAGTCAGACACTTCTTCTTCACTCTTTGAGCTATCAAATCCATACATGCTTTCTTGCGAGGCCAGTGAACCATCTGAGTCTCTCCCAGTTTTCTGCTCTTTGCTTTTTTCCAGAAATTTTTTCGCTTGTTGAACAGAGTCAATCTTATACTTCTTATCTTTGATGCTGAAGCATAGTCCTTCTGGAGTATTCCAACAATAGATGATAGACTCAGACTGGAGCCAAGATGTCAATTTTCCATAGGCTTTCCTTCTTTTCCTTATTTCAAATGGGATATCCTTCATCACTTTTACTTCTTCTCCCAGGATCTTCAGAGCTGCTTTGTTTGTGGTCCTAAGCACCACATCTCTTGTAGATTTTTTGGAGAACCTTATCATAATTTCACCAGGCAGGCTTTTCTTTTTAGTATAATCTGGATAGATTCTGTAAACCATATCCATATCGCTTTTTATATCCGCTGCTTTCATGCCTGTCACTGGTTCAAGTGCTTCACTTAGCAAATTTTTAAGGTCTTCTCCTGTGTTTTCTGGCACATTCTGAAGTCTTAGGAAAAAATTCGATCTATCCATTTGTAGTTTCAAAAGCTGATCGTGGTGGAAGGCCTTTTCCTTCTCTGCCTTTTGTAGTCTTACGTCTTGGTTTTTTACTGAAGTTTTTACTTCCAGAAGTTCTCGCTGCAGCTTCTCTGTGGATTTATTCGACTCTTTTAGTTCTAGCTGCATTTTGTCCATTTTAACGTTGAGAGCTGTCATTTGGTCCACTAGAGGTCGCAATAACGAGGAGAACACCGCACTCATCTCCGTGGTATCAACCTTTGAACTCGGAGCTGTACTTCCTAGTTTGGGGGAAGGTTTCGGTTTCCGCGTCATTGTTGAGACTTCACTCTTTGTTTATAGATAGATAAGATGAACGAAAGGAGCAAGTTTTCAAACAGCACTTATGTCCTTCTAAAATTTATATCTCCAAGTGAGCGATGCTGCCATCTAGCAAGGCGGATGGGCTTTTATTCCTGCAGTAACGCCACGTAAAGAGTCTCGTAAGTACGCTAGTCCCGGAGGGGGGGGGTTTCACTCCTCCCGCCGTCTTCCCGCTGTGTTCTGCTTTTCTTACTTCAGACTCACGTTTTCTCCATGCGTAACTGTCAGTTCCAGCCTCATTGCTTCGCACTCTCTGCTGCTTCTCGGATTTGCGCTTTCAGCCATACGGCTCCCACGGCGGGGGAACCTATGGGGGTGATGAAAAGGGATCTCTATCCCTCGGTCGCCACCGTAGGGAGAGATCCCCTTCGGGCCACCCCAGGCAGAGCCCCCTCACTGGGGTCTCTGGGGGCTCGGCACCAGTCCAGAGCCCCTTCTTCCCGCCGGGTACGGATCGCGCTCCCCGCACATGCGGAGGAGCACGTCCGCCATGCTCGCAAGTCTTGCCAGAAGTCCAGAAAGAAAGCAACTTTAAATGCATTCTCAAACCCCCCCCCAAATATAAATGGATAAATAAATATCATTATCAATATCTGTTTTTACCCCTTTTTGTTTTTATTTTGGCAGTCTCATTTAATGTTAAAAAGCAAATTTGCATTTTTTCAACAAAAACATGTTTAATATTTGCAGCTCTCAAACATTTGACGTTTATTCTGTGTGGCTCTTACGTTAAGCAAGTTTGGCCACCCCTGGTCTAAGCCATCCTGCCACAGCTGGTAATGCCAGGTCCAAAACTTCTGGTCCAGAGTCTGACTGGCCACCCAATAATCAAAAGAAACATCTTATTCCAACCTATGTATATAGCTCTTTCTACACAAGATTTCTTTAAATGAATGAGACTTGTCTGAGAAACACAGTCCTCTTGTTAAATGGTTTCCATTAATTTTGGGGGGGGTTTCCCCAAAGAGATTCCACCAGAAATAAACTGACCCTGCCTTTACCACTTTTGTTAAATTGTAGCAAAGGCTGCAATGTGAATTCAGTCAACTCAAACAGCAAATTATTACTGTTCTTTATAAGAAGTAAACTAGGCAATCTGAAACTGGGTGATGACCAATCACATAACTAAATGTTTAGTCCAGCTGTAATGGTGATGGCCAAAGAGACATCCCAAGCAACATCAGTCAAGATTAAACTTTTTATTTTATTTTATGATTTGATCTTTGTAAGAGAAAGAGAAAGAAAGAAACACAGACTGCTATGAGGAAAGAACAAGGTCTTGTACATATTACTAACTGCCTCAGAGAAAATGACAACTGCTTTTTTATTCAATTGGAAAGTGATATGTATATTTACAAGGCCTGGTCTCTTAAAACCTTAAAAGCTACTAAACTTTCTGGCTTAGTCAAAACAGAAGTGTTTTGTTCCACCTGAACAAATAACAAAAATATTGATAAATATGATTTTGTAGACCAGAGAAGGAATGATCTCTAGCTAACGAAAGCTTGTGTCACAATAAACTGGCCAGCCTTTTAGGTGCTCATAAGCTTTTCCTGCTTTTCATGCAACAAGCTAGCATGACTACCTTTCAGGTTTACATGTTAGCTTTATATGTATTCCGGTGCATAACTTTAAGAGGTCATGTGAAATAAAAATAATAAGAAATGTCTTTGGCCCTCAAAATGCCAGCAGTTTTAATGACATGCTCCCAAAGAAATCCTTCTGACAAATAACTACATACCCCTACAGCTGATAAAGAACTAGTGGGTTTGCAGTGTATCCCATAATGTGTGAGATGCCTTCTTAAAATAATGTGTTCATGACTGACAGATGTAATAAGGAGATATAATTGGCTCCAGCTCCAGTTCTTTGCAGTGTGTACATGCAACTACAAATAGGCATATTTCTCTCTCATACATTATGGGGTGTACTATCACTACACATTACTGTTTGATTCAAATATAATGCAAACCATAGATGACGGAACACAATTTAATTTTGAAACACTGGCTGGAAACATTTAGTTGACCCTAAGGCAATGGTTATTTTATAACATAACTTGCATTAAATTAAGGAGGAATACTTTTTTAAGAATTCTTTTTTTATTCTATTCATGGGAGAAAGAGACACCTTTATCTTTTCATTTTTCTTTCTTATTATTAAGCTTTGGCTGAGCTGAGAAAAGAAATACTGTCAAGACATGTTCATTTTCCTTTCCCAGAAACCACCGCTGACAATTCAGGGCTATCTTCTGTTTTGTGCATCATTATTTAAATGCCTTTTCCTAAGAGTGCTCTGTGTGCCCTTTAGACAAGTAGTCTGGGGTACTTGTGTATAAGCATATATAATATTCAGACCTATTTAAATAGCACTGATCCACAGACACTATTGTAAAAGTAAGCATGACTCCTTTGCTAGATTGCAGTACACACCAGGGAAAATGTGTTAAATTAATAATAAGCTTATTCTAACCTACAATTCTAGCTTGCAGAAGGATGTATATATAGGGACATGTCAGTGCAAACTCTTCACTGGCCTCAAGCAAAAAAACTAAATACAACTTACAGAGATTTATTAAAGTATGTTTGAAAAGATCTTACTTGTTCCCATGGCTACCCAAAGAAATAGTAATGCCTTCAGCAGAATCTGTCTTCTGCAGGAAACATCTTCTAGAGGTTAGGACTGATCTTGAGGAACTGATTATCATGCCTCATTAAAAACTATTCTGCTTGTAAATAAGAAATGATTTTTTAAAAAATTCATCTTTTCTCTGCATAGCAGAGAAATAATCTAAGCAGCTATGTGAGCAGTTCAACAAGTATTGAATTCTAAATATACCACTTAAAGATTATTTCCTTTTCTTCACAAACAATTCCTGCTTTCAAGTGTGCTGGTTCCATGCTATTAATGCACAAATCTTCACACCACTGGGCTGTATCCAGCAATCTGTCAGTGCTAGAAGCATGGATCCTTCTGACCCCAGGAAAGCTGATTCCTGGAGTCACAAGATAGAACATACTGACTGTCTGCACTGAGGAAAGGGAAGGAGTAAACACAAACACTCCTCTATCACCCACAACTTCACTGATGCTAAAGGAAAGGGGCAATTTCACCCATTTCTCCTTCCTCAGTGCAGCCCTTTGACTTGAATAGCTGTTAGGTCATGTAAGTCCTTGTCTGACCCTGGAAATCAACCTTCCGTGGGTCAGGAAAGACTGCTGCAAAGATTCACATCTGCCAGTACCTTCCAGGGATAGAATGCTAATCCATCCTACTCCAGTTTTGAGTACATGATCTCTGTGTGCATGAAGGCATACGATCTCTTTTACTCAGGGGCCCTTTCGTAGAAAAAGAGGTGCAAGAGCTCATTAGCATAACTCATTAGCATAACTCATTAGCATATGCCACATCCCCTGACATCACCGGAAGTGTGTCAGAAAGGCAATGTCAGTTTCAGCCCCATTATACCCTATGGGCCATTGAAATCAAACATTACTTTTTTCCCACCATAGAGAACAATGGGGGAATGGGGCAACCTGTTTGGAGGCCCTTAGAATTGGACCCCCTGGTCCAATCTTTTTGAAACTTGGTGGGCATTTGGGGGAGAGGTTCCAGAAGCTACCCTGCAAGTTTGGAGTCTCTCCCTCAAATCCCCTTTCCTACAGCCGCTTTTAAAGTTGCCACCGAATTTCGGCGGCAATTCAGCGGCAGGCCAAATCAGATCAGAGAATCTGATTCAGCCCATGGCTGCCCTACTGCCCCTCCTGAGCTGGCGAAGCAGTGCTCCGCCTCGCTCCGGCCCCAAAGAACCCCTGCTCTTACTGATTTATACTAAAGAGCCATTAAACATTTTCTGTCCAACAAAAACTAAACAAGTGTTTCTGGGGCCCGATGGTAGAAGACAATACGTGTGACACAAGTCTACTCAGGAATCCCAACACAACTTGCGGACATACATTATAGGAAACCAATATTCATTAGTGTGGCAGGACCCAGTTCAGCTCACTTGCATGCCATGATGGCAGGATGGGCTGTGTTTGCCCCACTGCGAGGCTGTACATGTACTACAGCCCAGGACAAAACAGGGCCCTTCCACAGCCACTTCAGCTCAGGAAAATAGTGTGGGAGGGAAGGCTGAAACCTCTTCTCCCCCCCCCCACCCCGGCCACACTGTGTTCCTCAGTTGGATCAAGCACTGATGCACTTGGGAACATTAGTTGCCCAACATCATGTATGTCTGCATGTCCTCTGACCTGACTCATATCAACATACCAACTAGTTTGGCTCTGGGAAGCTCACAAATAAGGTATGATGGTGTCAGGCATCAGCGTGACCCACTATCTGCTGTGAGAGGATGAATATTTGGCTGTCATGGCTAATAACAACAGACTGAGCCTCTATGAATTTATGTTTGAGGGCTTTGTACTTACTGATAATTAATCTTAATAAATAAAACCAAGTTGTTGTGTGTGAAAGAGAAAGAAAGTTCCCCATCAGGTCATTCTCTCTTTACTAAGAATAGTAGAATCATTGTGGAATAAGTGGTTTGAATATCAAGTACTACCAGTTATTCAAATAGCTTTCCATTTAAACTCTTATTTTTTTTCTCACTGTTGTGCAATTGTATATAGTAAAACATTAACTTCTTAAAAAGGGAATATGTCAGCTCATTAATATATTTTTAACCAATCAACTGTTTGCTTTTATAACTAATGTAATTTAATTTGTTAAACACAAATGTATAATGTGAAAGTTTGTATGCGTGTTTTAAAAATCTTATATATGAATATGATTATGTAAATCCTATGCCTGTGTCAGCAAGATTTGCATCTGGAACATGACTGGGGGAAAGTGTCTTCAACAGACAGGTATTCTTCCCAGAGTGTGAAGGTCTATGCGTCCGGATATAACATATCTCTAATTCCACATTCCATGCCTGTCCACATGGAATGCTATTCCAAGTGTAACATTTTCCAGTTATAATTTCAACTTTAATGTCCAAGTTGAGAAAGATATTGAGAAAGATAATGCAAATTATAATGAGAAAAGAAATGCATGGCTGTTGACAAAATGAATTAAGTAGATGATAGCCATCTAACTTGTGTCCTCAAATACTGGGAACAAATCCTCTGCTGTCAACAGACTGCTTAATTTAAAATATTTACTAAGAAATGCCCTCTCTCGATCCTATAGATATCATCATCATCATCATTCCCTGAAGCATTATTTAAAAATCAGTTTCAGCAAATTATTTTTACATACTCACCCTCAAAGAAGGCTAGATGTAAAATAAAAGATCTTCCAAATTACATCGTATCCACAGTTTAACAACACATTGGTCATGCAGTTCACAAAAAAAGGCAATGCAGAAATACATGTCATAAAAAAACCCATAGAATGGAGATCAAAACATTAGACATTTTCAATACAATAACCTTAAATCAACTTATCAAGAAATATCTTAATCTCAGATTCCAAATTTTAGTTCCTAAGATTCAGGGAACTCAAAACTATTTTTATAGGGAATAGATTGTTGTCGGGTTATGGATTATTTCAGTCCACTCAGTCTAGAGGAAGTTGGCAAACTACTCTTAACTGTACGCCCTACTTAACTGTATGCCCTACCACATGCCTCCTTGACCCATGCCCATCATAGCTCATTAAAGCGGGTCATGAGGGGTTTTGAGGTGCCCTAAAGGAGATTATTAACAAGTCCCTCTCAGAGGGCTTGTTCCCTGGGACACTTAAGGAGGCTGCCACCAAGAAGGCCCTGACCCTGGTTGAAGCCAGTCTAGCATCCTTGAGGCCTGGGAAGTAGGGTTGCCAAGTCTACCTCCTATTGGAGCAGGGGGGAGTCAGTTGCTGCCCAGGAGTCTTTTCTCAAATTACAGAGCGTCCCCCCAAAACATGCCCGATGCAGTGACGTCACCTCTGCCTGGCAATTTGGGGGTGGGGTCCCCCCCAGTGGCCCTATCCTGGCCGATGGGCAGTGGGCCACTGGAGCGGAGTTTTCCCCACCCCCGGGGAGGACTTGTCAACCCTACTGGGAAGGCCAACTTATTTTGCATCCCTGAACACAGTGCTCTCTGGGCAACATGTGGGGAAAGGTGGTCCCTTAGGTATGCCAGTCCCTGACTATATAGGGCTTTAAAGGTTAAGACCAGCACCTTGAAATGAAGCCGGTATGCTATCAGCAGCCAGTGCAATGCCTTCAGTACAGGCTGGATGTGCTCCCGCACAGGGAGACCCATCAACAGCCTGGCTGCAGCTTCTGGATTCTTATGCACATTTTAACAACACATTGGTCATGCAGTTCACAAAAAAAGGCAACACAAAAATACTTTTCATAGAAAACCACAGAATGAAGATCAAAACATTAGACATTTTCAACACAATGACCTAAAATCAACTTATCAGGAAATATCTTAATCTCAGATTCCAAATTGTAGTTCCCTAGATTCAGGGCCCTGTGGAACCTTTTACAGTTCCACAGGATCTGCAAGACAGAGCTCTTCCACCAGGCTTTCGACTAAGGAGCTGCATTACACACCAAGGAGTGTCCCTGTGCCCTGGCTTTACCATCTTCATCTCCAGCCTGTGCCCTGGCTTTACCCCTTTACCACCACACAATAAGTTGAGTGAACTGAGCTGACATGAATACCGCTAGAAAATACGGTCACCTAAGCTGTACTAAAATAACTTTGCTCTTGCTTTTTAGATTATGTTCCAGCCTTTTAGAATTTTTAATGATTGTTATTTTATCTTATATGTCTATGACAGGTTTTAATTGTATTTTATATTAATTTCTATGCAATCCACCCTGAGCCCATCTTGGTGGGGAGGGCAGGATATAAACCGAATGGTTGTTGTTGTTGTTGCAATAGTCTGGTTGTGTTTTGTAAAACTGGATTACTTATAGACCTTTATGTGGTCATATGCATGAAAAAATCAAATTTCCTAAAACAAGAGAAATAATATTCAAAGAAAAGTGGTAAATATGAACACAATTCTATGCACCTACCTACACAAATGTCTTAGAGAAATAGGCAGAAGGAGGGCACTTTGCAAAATAACTCAGTGTAAGAACTTTTCTTTTTATCCACATGATGCCCATTACAAATATCAGCTTTTAAAAAATTTTCATGCAAAATTATACAAGAAGGCTTTATAGCACATACAGTCCAACATTTATAAGAGCAACAATAATGGTATGATAGGAACAGAATGGGTTTTCCCCAAGTTGCTTCCCATTTTATTCACTTTTTTCCCTAATGCAAAGTGAAGTACAGCATTTTGACAGGCGGTTCCACACCTTACAAATTGATTGTCATTAGCAAACGTTGTAAAATTTCTTCTGAAATAGAAAACAAAATGGCACCAATTCGGAAGCAATTTATTATAGCTTCTCCTCAGCCAGCCCCATTGAACAGGAGGCACACAAAAGATGCAAACACCACAGCATATGTTCATTTCTATTCAACATGATCTGGAAAAGCTCCCAGGGGGTTGTGCTCTTTCACCAAAGTAGCATATAACTTCCAAAGCAGCATTTAACTTTAACTGCTCTGTACCTTTTCTCTTAAAACAGTTTAATATCTAAATGCCTTTTTTGTTCTTCTGTGGAAAATATGTGTGTGATACAAATCCATTACACATATGAAAGTGGCAAATAATGTAAATGAAGAAAAGTGTAATAACTGAGAATAGATGACTTAATTTTTTACTTATTACCTGATCAACCAATTGATTATGCCATCCTCTGTATGGCAGACTATATTGACGTGCTCCTTCATTTGTGCCAGAACTTTTCATATAGCTAAGAACTAGAGCAATAGCCTGACTTTCCAGTACTCAACAGAAAGCTGATATTGGCCCGATACTTACAGATACTCTCCCTCTACATTTTCATGGTACAAAACTTCTTTGTCAACCATTCTCGGTTTCAGTAATATTCTACTCAATAGTGGATTTGACAATCAAGACTATGTTAAGACTACAGCTATTAGGGTGTACCTATCTGTTTTCAATCTTACTTGTCTCCAGAAAGATCTATCTATCTCTTCTTCTGTAAGTTTCTATCTATGGTGGCCTCAAAAACTGACATTACAAAATGAGGAGCAAGCAGAAGAAACTTGACTTCAGGGTGCCCACTTAAATACACGTTCACCCTGTGCATTTATGTATCCTGACGAGAGAGTAAACAGTTCTGTCTGATTTACACTATACTGGCAGGGAAGTATCAAAAAGTATGATGATGAGGATGATGCTAGCTTTTATAAACTAGAATACTGAACATACCTTACTGGAAAATTGCTCGATGAATGGGACCTGCAGGTTAAGTTAGCTGACAAGTAGCCATGTAGTACTAACAATGCAGCAGGCTTTCTCTTTGACAGCTGCATGATGGTTTGCATTTCCTCAAACGTTTGTGTCTTTCATAGCCAATAATGGAAGCCAGCTGCATGAATAGTACACTGGATTAAGTTCAATGTCACTAGGAAAGGCCAGCTGGAAGTAGGACGTATGTTCAATACAGACGACATTAAATGTTTTGCAGAACTGAACAATGAGTAAGGTTTTTTTATTTATTCATTTAATAGAAAATGAGAAGCACCTGCTAATAAGTAGGTCTAACTGGAAGTTACACAAAAGATCTTTATACTTAGGAAAGCTTTTCAGTATTGAGGCCAGGCTTTCATAAGTTGACAAGAGCCTTTATCTCCTTTTTAAAAAGATATATATGCTTACATAAGTTTCACTGATCACGCTGTGCAAAGTGTTGTTATCTAGTTACTGGAAGTTATTTCCAACAATGAAGAAATGACCACTTTATTTGTGAATCTTTGGGGATGACCAGGCATTGTAAACACAAGATGTCATAGACAGATAGATACAAGCAAGTTCAGGCATTCAGAGGAGCAAACATTGGTTAAATGACATACCAATCCAAGGCACATGCAGAAAAGCCATAACGGTGAAGCTTGAGCAAACGCATAGGCCATTTTACACACTGCAGAGGAACATACAAGGTTAATCTAACTGCTTACCCACTAAGTACACCAAGAACCAGGTTAAGTACGAAAAATGAGCCAAGAATGATAAGACTAACAAAATAGATCCATGGCCATTCACATCCTATTGCATCATTTACCTGTAAAATGTAAGGAAATAAGTTACATTTCAGCTATGTGCTACACAGCAGAGTCCTTTTTGCAATTGACAAGTCACATAGGTATCCAAATATCAGTTTCTGAATCTTTTGCCAGATGGCAGAAAATAATATTTAAAGGGATTTATTTAAAAAAAAAAATTTTTATTAGTGTTCAATGCACTGATTAATGAAACACAATTCACATTTATTATTTTAAAAAAGATCTGACCTAAGTATAGGAATCTGTAGTTGCCTCTGCAGCTGCTGCCAATAATCTCAAATTTTTGTTCTAATTTTCCCCCTTTGATTTACATTGTTCTTTTGATATATATATATATACCTATGTATTCATGGCAACTGAATGCAGGACTCTGCAGCTAGGACGAAAAAGGTGTATGCTTACCCGCTCAATACACCAAGAACAAGATTTAGTACGAAAAATGACCCAAAGATGACGAGACTGACAAAATACACCCATGGCAATTCAAATCCCATAGCATCATTCATCTGCAAGAAACAAGATGATCTTATAGAACCAGTTTGTTCGTTCATGTGTAATACTGAACAGTCAGGTAGGAGAACTATTCATACAAGCATGACAAGATACACCCCCTGTCATTATGATCATAAATAGGTGAAGAAAGAAGAGTAAACTGTGGTCCAAACCACATTCCTACTCCAAATGTATCATGTGGAATTATTGCAAAAAGTAAGAAAACAGAATTTGAAATCTGTTTGATAAATATTGTTTTGTTACATATTGAATGCCCCATTTAGAAGATCTAGAAAATATGAGAATATGTGGAAAGACCCTTCTAACTGATCATGAACACAACTTCTTGACTTTTTTGCTATACCCTGGTGTAGATCTTGCATGGCAGGAAAGGAAATAGTAAAGCATAGGGTTAGATACTCAACTAATATGATACAGAGATTTAAAACAACAATCCTTTGTAACACTAACTTTAATGTCTCCATATCCTGTTCATATGCCCATATTTTATGTCAAACTGCACTTCTCAGTAGTGCATATTATGGCAGTTTTATAGCACTGTGAGTCAGTAAGATGCACAATATTTTGGGAGTAGCCAGTTGCTGTTTTCAACTAAGGAAGACAGGAGGAGCTAGGTCCAAAGGACAAGCAGGAAGAAGTTTATTTATTTATTTATTTTTGGATTTATACCCCGCCTAGCCAGCATTCACCGGCTCAAGTGATACTTTGAGTGATACTTTGATCACATCTGTTTAAGTTTTGCCCTAGATCTTCCAGACAATTTTTTTAAAAACTGAATTAATTATTAATTACAATGTTGTCTCAAATTGTGTCCCATTTCAATAACACAAGGATTTTCAAGGATTTTCTCCACAATTCTGTGCTAACTTACTCCAATCTAAATTCACTGATTTAAATGGATTTATACTATTTAACACTGCATGTGACTGTACTTTAAGTCCAGGACTTCAGCTGCTGCAACTCTGCTTTAGCTTCTGCTAAAGAAACAAAAAAACTCTGCAAAACTTCTATGCACCTTTCCATATTATCATTTTGTCAAGAAATAGTACTAAATCATTGGCCCATCACAAAGCGTCATCCGTTCAACCATAATTTAATAGAAATCCTCTGTGCTGCAGCTAGAGCAGTACTTGCTAAATTTTGGGAAAGTGATAAAAGACCGAATATCTCTGGCTTTTAAAAATCCAAGAATACTGCATAATGGATAAATTGTCAGAATCCTTGTCACAGAATGAAACAGAAAGTTATAGGTAATTTGAAATTTGTGAAGATATGGTTTCCAGTTCTAGAATATTTAGTAACTTGTAATGAGTTTAAATCTATTTCAGAAGCCATAAATACAATATATTGATTTTTTAAAATACCATTTAATATAGTGTAATTTATTGTTCCTTTATTGTTCTTATCATATCCGTTTGCATGATATGATAAGAATTGGTTAATTGTCTTTGTAATGTTCATATTTACTTGAAATTTTTCTGACTCCCTCTGTATATTTGTTTGACCATTTATTTCAATAAAGTCTTTAAATAAATAAATAAATAAATAAATAAATGCAAAAATATTACTTATATGTTACGGGGATCTAGATGTATTTTCCCCATAGTGCTTCTGTTGATGAAAAATGGTATTTTCCCAGTATTAGATCTGCTGTATTTACACTATGGGCGAATGTAATTCAGTATCTAACTGCAGTATATCCTGTTATCTACAATTCACTGGAGAAGATGGTCATGCAATTGCTGGAAAGGGTTCATGGCACAGGGTTGCCAGGTCCCCTCATAGCTCTGGTGGGGGGATTTGGGGGCATTCTGGGGGTGGGCAGGGATGCCCCAAGCCCTGCCCCCTAGAGTAGCCACCCACAGCCACCCCTTCCCTCACCTCTGGAAGAGATTTAAAAGGCTTTAGCTGATTGGTGGGGAGCACATGGCCCACTGATCAGCTGGAGGGCTCTTTAAATCTTTCAGCAGGATGGGAGAGGGGCTGTCACCGGTCGCAGCTCTGTTCGCAAAAAGACCCTTTAAAGAGCCTTTTTGTTAGTGGGGTGGGTGCCGCAGCGCACAGGCTGATTTCCCAGCGGCAATTCACCATTTGGGATTCAGTCCTGTGTGCTGCTGCCCTGCTCACAAAAAGACCCTTTAAAGGGTATTTTTGCAAGCAGGGCTGCAGCCAGCAATCAGTGGGACACATGCTCCCCGCCAATCAAATGACGCCCTTTAAATCTCTGCAGGAGGGGAGGGTGAGGGGTGGCCATAGGTGGCCACTCTTGGGGGGGGGTCTCCCCCCTGCCAGCCAGCTGGCTGGCAGCAGATTACAGCCCCCAGAAGCAGGGGAACCCCCACCCAGACCTGGGGGCTGGCAAATCTATCATGGCATCAGAACTAAGGTTGCCAGGTCCCCCACCCCTAAGAGCAACCACCTGCTTGGCCATCCCTCTCCCTCCCCTCCTGCCTGATTTCAAGGGCTTCAGCTGATCAGCGGGGACCACGTGGCTTGCCAACTAGCTTGAGGGCCCTTTAAATCTAGCAGGAGAGAGGGAGAAGGGCAGTTGTTGGCCGCATACTCAGTTCACAAAAAGACCCTTTAAAGGATCTTTTTGCAAGTGGGGTTTGGGCCACAGTGCACGGGGCTGGGGAAAATCAGCCCCACACACTGCAGCCCCCACCCCACTCGCAAAAAGACCCTTTAAAGGGTCTTTTTGCAAGCCAAGAATGTGACCTACAACTGCCCCCCTTCCTCCTGCTGGATTTAAAGGACCCTCCAGCTGATTGGCGGGTCACATGGTCCCTGCCAATCAGCTGAAGCCCTTTAAATTGGGCAGGAGGGGAGAGAGAGGGGTGGCCGGGTGGGTGTTCACTCTTGGGGGTGGGACTTGGGGCCAGGGCTTTCCCCACTGGCCAACTGGCCGGGGGTGGACTGAAGCCCCAGAAGCCAGGGAAACCCCATCCAGATCCGGGGGGTGGCAGCCCTAATCAGAACTGATATGCTTCTCCCTTTCATGCTGTCAAATTTGCTGATGTGTTAAAAGTTTATTATTGACTTTCATTATGTACGACAGCTTTTCCATTATGATTTCTTGGGATATCCAGAGGTCAACCACAATTCTGTAAGAAATATTCAGGGTTACCATACTGGAAAACAGATGTTTACCTTGGGACCTTTTTTTAAGCAGTTAAATTTGATTTTTTTTTCATATACATAAGCTATACTGATGGAGAACAGAATTCACATTCTGACATGACAAGATTGCAGGCAGAAGAATATATTTGTCATTCCTGCTATTCAGAATCCCTGGAATTAGGAGTATGTAATCTTCATTTGCAGAACCATTTATCATTCTCTATTTGTTTTTTTTCCCTGCTGTTGCTTTTTGTGTCTACTGAAAGAATTTTCTTGCTCTCTGTGAACTGAATTTTAGCCATTTATTTTCATTAGTCAACAGACTTTCTATTTGATCCCAGTTGTTACCCTTTTCATTTCAGAATAACACAGTGACTTAAATTTCTCACTTCCCCTAACAATCCCTGGGAATGACACTGAAATTTATTACTGGTCTCCTATCCCTTAGCCTCTTTTACACTTCTTGCATAGACAGAAATACCTTTCTTACTTATGATTCGTAAGTTTAATTGGCATTTTAAGTCAGTAGTATTTTCATTAACATTTAAAACAGCCTTAGAAATCAGGGCTTTCTTAAATAGTCTGAGATGTTCCAGCAGGCTTTGATGTCTGCTCAGTAGGTCAACTAACTCTGGAACACAGACTTCAAAGTCTGCTGGCCAGTTTCTCTCTCTTTATAGAATGGCAGCTAGTTTCTCAAACCCTTGCTGATTTCAAAGGCTCTGCTCTGGGATCTCAGCGGCTCACACATCAAATAGGCTTAAAGGGGAATGCCTTTCAAACCTAGCAGTTTACCAACAGCTTGTCAGATTTCTAACATTCCCTATGCTCTTCAGGCTTCAGAAAATAACTAGACCACAAGCTTTCTAAACTATGCCCTATGCTAAGGGCACTGAAGGTGGAAGTAGATGTTCCTTGGGTTTTTGTGCTCTCTTGTGAAGTCATCAGATTATGCATTCCCTATTTTAGCTCCAACAGCCAATAAGGTGAGGTGGGCATAATGACATCAAGTCATACACTGTGGTATGCTACACATTATCAGGAAGAAACAAAGAACTGGCAGCTCCAATAGGAAGAACAGAGAGGAGCGAATCACCACCATCTCCCAGAGAGGCCTAGTATGCCCAGAAAAGGAGCACGGCTATTTGGACCTTCAAAACTAGGTTCCTGGGAAAGGCTGAGGAGGAGAAGAGGACATAGCTCTAATGTGGCAACAGCTGTGGTCCTGGGGAAAGGAGGAAGAATACGGTGGCTCAGCCCCTTTCAATCCCCTATTCTGAGGCTTGGGGAGAACTGCCAGAGACAGCCCAGCAAGAGGGCAGAGGGCAAGCCAGTGGAGCAGGAGAGGGAGGATCCCTAACCTACATGGTTATTACTCCACACAGGTCCTATGACCCTGAGAATAATATTTTCCAGGGTTGGAAATGCTCTGTTGGGGGGAAGGGCGAACTGGGATGACATGTGCACCACCACCACCACACATTAATGGTATGCATGATCTAACCCAAAAAGTCTAGAACACAATAATAATAAATCTAGTAAGGAATAAGTTAATGTATACAGATGAATCTTGTGTGCTAGGGTTGCCAATCTTCAGATGGTGGCTGGAGATCTGGGATTACAACTGATTTCCAGGCGATAAAGACCAGTTCACATGGAGAAATTGGCCACTTTAGAAAGTGGACTACAGCCTTATACCCCATTGAAGTCCCTCCCCTCCCCAAACGCACCCTCTCCAGGATCCACCCCAAAATCTCCACGTGTTTCCCAACTCAGAGCTGGCAATCCTAATGTGTATGTGGGTAAACTGTCATCAAGTCGCAGCTGACTTATGGCAACCTCTTGGGGTTTTCAAGGCAAGAGTCATTCAGAGGTGGGTTGCCATTGCCTGCCTCTGCATAGCAACCCTGGAATTCCTTGGTAGTCTCCTATCTATATACTAACCAGGACCAACCCTGCTTCGCTTCCAATATCTGACATGATCAGGCTAGCCTGGGCCATCCAAGTCAGGACAGAAGGTAACGTACAGAAGGAACTAATGCACCTGGATTATCTGCGATGCATTCTGAAACTATTAAACTTTTGGCAAATCAGATTTTTGAGATGTTCCAAAACACATAGCCCCTGAAGCTTTTCAGATGATCCGGGTTCACACAGTTATATGGTGGGAACACCCACGATCTGAAAGAACTCCAACAACTTGTGGGTTTGTGAAACAGTGTACATTTGGGAAGATGGAAGTGATTTCTGATAAGAGAGTAGTTCTTCTCTGACACTGTATCTGTTGAGAGTCTCATAAATGTAAGGTACAAGGCATAATGTCAGAATAAATTACTTTCAGTTCTGTGGGAATAGCTATCTCCCTGTAAAACAGTTTAAAATTATTTCTCCCCTAGTGGGCTCAGCGTGATACATTGTACACTCAAAACTCTGACATTTAATAATCATGTGTCTTCTAAGCCACATACTTTTCAATATTTATATTTTTCCTCTGATAGTACTATCTGCTTCTCTGAATGTAGTTGTGAATGTTATTGTGAATGTAATTCATCATGTTCTCTCCTTCTGTAGTTTATAATGAAATGGCTGGACATTTCTTTCTTAGCCATCATTTCAGCTGAGTGACTATCTAGGACTATCTCTTTTAATTAGCAAAGCACATAATCCATCATAAAGTTCTCTAGCTCTGCCAAAGTGCTTTTGTCCCACTCCTATTAGGTTTGCCAGATCCATTGGACCAGCCAGCGGGGGATGGTGTGAACTTACTGGGAGGGCGAGGGAAGAAACCAGAAATAAATGTGATGTGCCTACATCACCCGGAAGTGATGTAAGCACATCGGAGATGCCGGGGGTGACATTCTAGTTTGTGGGCAAAACCTCTATGGTAGAATTAGCTCCTACTGAAGGTCAAGGAATACATTACTTGGGAAGTCTTGAGTTTATGAATTTTGCCAAACTGATTCTTCTCCTCAAACCCCACCAGGATGAGCAAGTTGGGGTACACATAGAGTATATACATTTAGGCTGTGGAGCTGGTTATGGCAAAAACAGAGCAAGACAAATCCCTAAAATTGTTATCACATATTTCTACCAAAGTAAATAAACAGAACAACATCCAAACTAACTACTGTATTTCAGATCTGTTCATGTTTCCATTACTCCATTTATAGTCTGACTTCACCATCTGCTATGCCCCGTCAGCACACATCTTTGTGTTAAATGTTGGTTTGTGAGAGTAAAACAACAATTCTGCATGGCTCTCACTGAGTTCTAAGGAGCAAATAAAACAGTTTGACACAAAAGGGAATAAACAAAACTCAGCTTTCTCTGAGTCCCAAGGACAGAAGATGGTTGAGCCTTCAACCTCTTTACTTTTTCATACGTAAGTGAATGACTGTCCATTCACTCCCATGGCAAAAAAGTAAAGCACTACTTATGGAAAATGTAGTAAAGGGTAAAACCTATCCTATCCAGCCCTCTGATACTGGGTGGTCTGTCTTCTATCAATAGTGATCCCTGTAAAGAAAAGGGAAAGCAGTGTATCTCTAAGCTCACAACAAAGATGCATTTTGACCTTTCATCCCAAGATTTCCTATCATACTATTGTGAAATCACTGTCTACTTACTGTGAATGGTTATGCCTACGCTAAAATCCAGATGGAGTCAAAGTAATGCTGATATTTCTTGTTGCCTGCAGAGGCAGAAGCTAATTGTTAGGAAAGAGGATCTAAGTGTTTGGAAATGGTTTCCTGAAAGCTTTAGAGAGCAATCCTAAACAGGCTGTCTTGGAAGTAAAGGCCAAACTAGAAGCGATGGCATCCTTGTGGCCACCTCCAGGAGATCACTGCCATTTTAAAGTCATTTAAAAATGCCATGAGGGCCTGATCTTGATCCGGCCCACAATGCAGTTCTCTTGTTCTCTGCTGCATTGTGTGTGTGTGTGTGTGTGTGTGTGTATGAGAGAGAGAGAGAGAGAGAGAGAGAGTTTCAGCACCTGATAAGGTGCAAGGAAGGAAAACTAGAGCACCTCAGCCTGATGCACCTTGCAGCATTTTTAAATGACTTTTAATGGTGGCGGCAGCCTCGTGGCAGCCACAAGGACATGTCATGTCTACTTTGGCCCTAATCCCATTTTATCCAGTGGGGCTTCCTGCCAGGAAAGTGTTCATGGGATTGCAGCCTTAACCATGACTGCAACCTTGGGAGGAAGCAGCCATTTGCAGCTGTATTAGTGGAAGAGACAGGAACAGACCAAAAAAAACCCCTGTGAACTGTTTGAAGGTGAAATACTTTGAGGTACTGGATCTGGGTCTCTCTCTCTCTCTCTCTCGGGATCTGAAGCAGGAAGTGGACTTGTTGCATTGCAGGAGTGGCTCTTTGTCTCCACCTGTGCTCTGATTGTGCATCTTCAAATAACGAAAATGTTCAAAGATGCCATATATCTTCAGTACTCTGTCCTACAAAGGGAACCAACCAAGGTAACACTGCCTCCAAAGCTCTCATTACCAGGGAAAGTGGAGAGTGTGTAACAATATAAGGGGCCTCCCTCCAAACCAAACATAGTCCATCTGCCACGGTGAGCACTAAAAACACAGCCAAAGAATAAAAGCATTGGTGTCAATTGTTTTTGCTGCTCAGTGTATAAACACACTCATAGAATAGTTACTTTCTGTTTCCATGGGAGGCAGAACTACTTTAGGAGATAATGCTACTGGGGGAATAAAGGCATTACTAATTAAATCCCTGCTGGTTGTATAAACACTTAGCATTAGTGCTGTTCTTCTGTCGCCTTCAGTAGGTGATTGCTTTTGGTTACAGAAGCAGTTCTCCATGTATCATAGGAGCTATTACTTGTAAGAGCAGTTGCTAATGACAGTGATAGCTGAACTGGTACACAGTGTAAAACTCCATTTTTAAAAACAGTTCTGCATATGAGGAGAAAGTAGCTCATCCAGGTATTTGACATCATGCTGCTGAGTATGTTTTCATTAGAAAAAATGTATTTATTAATTAGGGCATTTTGTTTCACGTCTTCCAATTTGTTATGATATCTCCTAAATCAAAAATACTAATAGTTACAGCATATACTACCACAAAGAACTCTGATTTTGGTTTAAATATATATTTTATAAAGGAATAAAATGGTTAACCAGTAGTCCCAGATTTAATATTTTGTATAAAATTCTCCCATAGATTTCTTATCACCTGGTTAGATAATATAAAAACCAAAGAACATTTTTGTCCAAACAGAACTCATAATCCAACTATTTTCCATAACTTTGTTTGGGGGTTTTGAGGTTCAAAACTCTTTGGCTCAGTTTAGACATAACAGCAAAGTACATTTTGTGTCACTATGAAAGCAATCCTAAATACACTTATGAGAAAGTAAGTCACACTGAATTCACTGGAATTTACTTCTCAATAGAGATGCTTAGGTTGCGGTCACACGCATGAGATAAAACGGGGTGGGGGGGGAAGAGAGGCTATTTCCTCTGGTGGAAGTTGAACCACTGTTGCGCAATCACACAGTCTTTTGAAGCTGCAGGCACAGCCCACCACTGTGTGATCAGACGCAATCACAGGTGAGTCAGGGTTTTTTTTTGCCATTTGTCTCAGATGCGCTTAAACAAGGGATCGATGATTTGCACCTCAGCCCTGAGGGCTCCCTATGGAGTGTGTGATTATGTGCATACTGAGAAGGGCAAAAAACAATGGCACAGAGTTGGGATGGCCTGATCCAACCATCTCAATGCCATGAGAATGCGCTTGAGTGATCAGACAGGGGAAAGTCCGCTTGTGGCCCGTAGCAACCCATTTGCTACTGGACTTTCCGAGGTATCTCTTAAATCTGGGTTGCCATCGGCTGGGAGGCACTTCCAGATGTTGTTGTCTGATCGCGCTCCTTTAATCCGCCCAGCAGTCACTCCTATGTTGAGGTTAATTGTGCGTGAGATCACAATCTTAAATTGCACTGTAAAATAAAAAGCCTGTCACTTTTCTTCCTCCCCAAAAGTGAAAATGATTCACTTGCTGGTCACATCCAACTGGAGGGGAAAGACAAAGTAATGAGGACAAGGATCCCAAGGCTTGCTCAGATAGCAGCTAACCCTAGTTTGCCATGAACCATGCCTTCAAGGCACTAAGTAATTCTGATGAACTATATCTTATGCATGTTTACTTAGGAGTAATTCTCAATGATTCAAAAGAACTGGTTAACATGCTTAGGATTTCATACTTAATAGTTAGTCTTGGCATGCATAGTATGAATATGTATGTGAAGTTACATGTATCAGCCTGTGTAAAATCTTTAGGTATATTTTAAATTAACGCCATTAGCACTCTTGTAACAAGCTCAAATCATTTTGACACTGCATCAACAGTAATATTTTCATTGTTAACTGTAGGGAGATGATTCATTGTCGACTTGTAAGAAAATTAAAATGGGAAGTTTGTAATCACCCCTTTGTGGTATATAGCATGTTTCCCATATAATCTGCAGTTTCGAAACACTCCAAACTGATATCTAATTGCAAAAGATGAAAAAGTAGAGCTTTTGAAAAAATCAGAAACTGCCTTTACAAACCAGACATCTTTGCCTAGGCTGCTATTGACATAATAGAAAAACAGGATTCGATTTACTCAAGTGGTGCTTTTGTAATAAAAATATGGTGAACATATTACATTTTAACCCAAGGAATTAAATAAAATTCTGCAAATGGATATCTGCAGCTATATTTTTTCACTTGGCTGGCTCATAAAGATTTCTTACTGACAGAATCCATCAAGATACCGCAGTTTCCCTTTACAGGTGGAACTTTGTTTCCCAATTAACAAACAGTAAGTATGATCAGCTCCTTACCCAATACAGCACATCAGTCCAACCTTCCATGGTTATACACTGGAACACAGTTAGCATTGCAAAGGCAAAATTGTCAAAGTTGGTTATGCCTCCATTGGGTCCAACCCAGCCACTCTTACATTCAGTGCCATTCGTGCTACACTGACGTCCACTCCCTGAGAATGCACAAGGTGCAGGATCATCTTCAGATAATATATCTAAAAATAGATCAAAAACATACAAAATGAGAAATTCTCAACAACTTGCTTGAAAAAAGACATTCCAAATATTATAATAATCTAGAAAGATAATACATGTTGAAACCTTGATCTGGAAAGACACTGAGGTTACAGGGGCCTTTTCCCTTGCATATCAGCAGCCACAGCCTTTTACTAGCTGTATAGATTTGGAGGAGGTGTAAACTCGGTTGTATATGGATCCATGGGCACAGCTATTTCAGTGGTTGTGGTAACTGGAAAAATACAGAAATTGTTACCAACTGTATTTTCCACATATTGGATCCTATTCCCATTGATTTTTCAGGGCTCTTATGCAAAAGCAGCGATCTACCATAAGCAATAAGAAAACACTAACATGAAATAACAACAAGGAATAAACAGCCAATGAACGATATTCCTATGGATCATCCTATAGGTTTACAATCTAACAAGATACAGTTGGCTCAATATTATTCAGAATCAGATAAAATATATAGAATAAGAGTTCAACGTGCACAAGCAGTGCCATCTTTTCATCTTGCATTTTCCAGGCCATCATGTTTCCTTCTGCCCTAATAACTGGGTTCGATAAACACCGAATGTCTGCAGTTGTGCAACCATGTATTTAGATGTCTTAATATATTTAAGGAACTGTCCAGAAAAAAGCAGAGATACTTTGACATAGGATCTTACAGCAGTCTGACTCTGGAATTATAAAACAGACTCCACTGGAAGATAAAAGAATTGTGAGAAGGTTTGTATCTCTTTCATGAGGAAACCAAAAAGGAAGTGCAAACAAGTGATCATACAAATTCCTTTACAATTTTCTGTAGTAAAGTACATATACTAAAGTCCTTCTGCAGAAACCCTCAGTCCTCTTTTAAACCTGCACTATCCAGACCTCTGACCAGGAATCATGACCTCTTATACAGCATCAGAGATTTTCATAACATTTTTCCATACCCCTCTGAACCTAGGAGAATTGATCAAAAACATCCCTTCTGTCAATTAACTGGATTGGGTTTTCTGGGTTTTATTAAAATTACTATCTAAAACTCAGCTCATAGACTACAGAGCACTAGATTTCTCCATTACACCCTCCTCCCCCAATCCCCCAAATGATGTTGCCATCTATACCTGCTGCACCCAGATCTCTAGTGTTCAGAGTTTTCAGTTTCCAGTGTCTCTACTAGTCACCTCAGGACTGTGTAATTCCTTGGCCACAGAAGCCGTATCAGTCTTATGCTAAGATTACCTCTACATTGGCTAACTACAGATTTAGAGATCAGTTGTCAATGGTTTTAACATAGGAATACCCTAATATGGGGCAGCTTCCTGGAATTTCTAAGATTTGAGGCTGATACTGAAGGTATATTCACATATTAAAATGAATCAGAGAAAGGAGAAATCAAACCAATACTCACTTCCACTTTTCCAACTTCTGTTGTACTACATGAAACACCATCACATGTGAGACACTTGGGTTCAGCTCATCATCAGTCATGATGCTCACAAAATGACTGGACCACTCATGGTATAATTTTAAGCAGAGTTACACTCTTCCAAGCTTCACGAGCATCATAGGACTTAGAAGGATGTGACTCTGTTTAGAATTGCACAGTCACTCACAGTCCATCCTGCCTCACAAGACTGTTGTAAGGTAAATTGCAGAAGGGGAGCTCCTGGTAGAATGGCAGGATAAAATATGATATAGGGTAGAGAATCCTGGAGCTTATGGCTCTCATTGTAACATTTTGCATGTCTCAACAAACCACAAATGGTGAGTTTTCTATGCTTCTAGGGAATGTGCAATATATCAACGAGCCCCAATTTTTATCATTCTGAATTCTCAACATCAACTTAAAAACCAGGATTTATACTAAATGCAATATTTTAAAGTTTACACTTTACAACACTCTGTTTAATATGAACAGTTCGGTTCCTGTTATGATCAACAGTTTCTTTTTACTCACCTGCATCGTCAAAGTAACATGATTTGTGCATTTTTCCAATAAAAAGTTCCAATCCTATAATAGCATAGATTATGATTACAAATAATACCAAAAGGGCAATATGGAGCAAGGGAACCATGGCTTTTATAATGGAGTTCAGGACAACCTGTAAACCTGTAAAAAAAACAAAAAGCATGAATAAAGATGGTGATACAATGTTTTGCAGACACACATAATTAGAAGCAGTTAATGTGCAAGTAGAAGCAAAGGCCATTACCACAAAAACAAAAAAGCTTCAGAAAATGCTTATGGCCTTGTATTCCACTTCATACTTCTAACAAAAATTCACCTGGTTTTATGTGACAGTGAATCATTTAGGAAAAATGGAACTAGCACACAAAAGGACCTAGCACAGGAATTTGGAACCCTCTCACTCTTGCAATAAGTATATTTTTTTCAGAGCAGACTACAACTTAACCACAAAAGGGCCTAGGAATGGTGTGTCCATGATCTAAAAGGGTTGCAAAAATTACACAAAAGAGTTCAGGCTCAGAGTAAGTACAAATGTCTATGAACACAATCATCTAAGATGCTCAGTTGGTTTGGGAGGGTCATTTTGGTGGGCTACGTTGTTGCTTTTTAAATTATCTGGCCACTTTGTTTTAACCCCCCCCCCCCCAAAGTGCTTGACAAAAGTGTTCATACAAAATTAGAGGTATTGGTCTGTTGGCAGTGAGTTTTGCATTTGATCAAAAAGCTTTCTCCCCACTCATGGCATATTTCCCACAGTTGCTTGATCCCCCATTGAAGTAATTTTGCTAAATCTGTACCAATTACCATCATTTCCATGGCAACAGATTATGGTCTAATAAACACGACATTATGACCTTGCTTCTGGATCAAATGTTAAACGCAAGAGAAGGGAAAGAGAGAGTTTTCACTCAATCCAAACCATCCTCAAATGACAGCAATGAATGAAAACAGAAAGGATTATATATAAATCCACTTGTTATTCTGTTGAATTGCTCCTTTTAGCAGTTCTTCCCAGTTCTAGAAGTCCATTTTTCATTCTCTAGAACAGCAGTGTACACAGTGTTCTCCTAGTGGCCGTTTTTCAGCAGCTCTTTTACTAGAACATCACCATTTTTCTCCACACAGTTGAAGGGGTGTACATCAATTTCCAAATGAACAAGAAAATATATCAGAAAATCACCATTCTTTTTTATTGTTAATAGTAATGAAGTAGAAAGGAAATGTAACTGAATGAAAGATATTACTAATGTCTGGCAGACTAGTTAGAGAACCCAAGGAGAGGGCAGAGGTGGGGAGAATTAGGAAAGAGAAGATTATGTAACTGACATAGAAACTTGCCAGTCATCAGAGTCAAACATATCATTGTTCTGATGCATCTGTTCTGCAGTGGTTCACATTCATTGCTGACTCAGTGGCTTGGGAGGCCTTTTTTATTATTATTATACAGCCACTTTAGTTTGCAATCCTATTTTTTTATCTTTTTGTTGCACAATTCTGCTTTATGAAATGGTACAACAATACAAAATTATGATGTGATTTAAAAATGTGTTTCCCATTGCAAATATAACAATGAAAATGAAAGGGTGTGATCAGGGCTATTTTGGGGCCGGAACACCCCAAAACAGCGTTCAGCTGGCTTTCGAGCCCTATGGCACCAGCCTGAATCCATGGCGAGGCCTGGCTGTGCTCTGTTCAGTGGCAGCAGCAGTGGCTGCTGCAAGTGCGGGGCAGCAGCAGAGAGCCACGTGCCCGCTGAGAAGAGAGTGAAGGTGATAGGTGGTCTAGCAGCTGGGAGCCTGGCTGCACTCTGTTTGGCGGCAGCAGAGGCTGCAAGTGCAGGGGTGGCAGCAGAGAGCCACGTGCCACCAAGAAGAGAGCGAGGGTGGCCTGGCAGCAATGGATGGTCTGGTGGCTGGGAGCCCGGCTGTGCTCTATTTGGCGGTGGCTGCAAGCGTGGAGGCAGCAGCAGAGAGCCACATGCCTGCCGAGAAGAGAGCAAGGGCAGCATGGCAGTGGTGGGCAGTCTGGTGGCTGGGAGCTCCATGGCATGCCGCTTCCTCCCCCCTCTGCTCCCTCTGCCACCACCACAGGAACATCACAGGGGGACACAGATGGCAGCAGTGGTGGAGGACAGTGGCCGGGAACAAGGTGGCAATAGTGAGCAAGTGAGCACGGGCGGTTTGGCAGCAGCTGGTCTTGGTGTGAGCCAAGGCTGTTTCTGTTTGTCTGCAGAGCAGGCAGCACCTGCTTCCCACCTTGCCTCACCTCTTTCCCTCCTCTCTCTCTCTTTCCTTCTACCTCTCTGTCTTTCTTCCTTTCCCTCTTTCCCTCCTTCCTTCTCTTTCTTTCCCTCCCTCCCTCCTTCTCTTTCTTTCTTTCTTTCTCTTTCCTTCCTTTCTTCCTTCCTTCTCCCTCCCTCCCTCCTCCTCCCTCCCTCCCTCCCTCCCTACCTGTGCCTCAGCCTTGTTCAGTCATAGCTGCCTATCTTCACAACAGCAACCCTTTGAGGAACGTTAGGCTCAGAGAGACAGACTGTTCCAAAGTCCCCTCAAGAACTTCCATTGCAAAGTAGCAATCTGAACCTGGGTCTCTATCACTCTGACCACAACACCATAGGAATGTCCAAAGTCTTAATCCCCCTAAACTCACTACATTTAAACTCCTAGGGGGCCAGATGCCTTCCCATCCCAGCAGTGACTTCATCACCGGCCAGCCATTCCCACAGTTCTGCTGGAAACAGCCCACAGCTTTCTCAAGCTGAAAAACTTGACCTCTTCTTTTCTTGTGCATGGATATCCCTCATCATGGGGAAGTGGGAGATTGCTCCAGAGTCCCCAGTATAATTGCAGAGACCTCTGAGGGGCAAGATGACTCTTTGACCCTCCCTTTGGTGCCTCCAGCACCACTTCCGGGTTCTGATACAGAAGGCATAGCTTTCTTTGGAGACAGCTCTGGTCAGATTCAAAACTGTATGCAAGGAGTTACTTCTCATCTGGCAGGAATCGCTGAAGAGAACTGAGAAGTTGCCTTTCATTTCCTGCTTAGAATGGTGACTGCAGTTTGCAAGTCAAATGTAGATGGGGGAAAGATGGGTTTGGATGCTGTTGGTAGGGCTGGATTCACTTTCACCTGTGCAGATCTGTGTGTGTCCCCCCACAGTTAGCAATCCAAAAGAGTCCAGTGGCACCTGTAAGACCAAGGTTTATTCAGGTACAAGGTCTCCCTCCTCTGTGAGGGCAGATCTGTGACCACACTTCTGGTATCATGGGGGTGTGGCCTAATATGCTAATGAGCTGTGCTGTCAGGGGTGTGGCCTAATATGCTAATGAGTTCCTGCTGGGCTTTTTCTACAAAAAGAGCTCTGGGTGTTACAATAAAATGACAACAAATTAAGTTTAAGCAAATGAAATGAAAAAGGTACATCTGTAGTTCATTGAGGTCTCATTTCATGCAGGATGACAGCTGGCTCAGCAAGCTTGATCATTACCCTGCATGCACTGAGTAACTAACAATGGATCCCAGAATCCTAAACCAGTTTGTGGTAGATTCACAAGGTTCTTTTGCACATTTATTTATTTACTTTATTTCAAGGTTCTTTTTGTAGAAAAAGCCCAGCAGGAACTCATTAGCATAATAGGCCACAACCCTGTCAGCACAGCTCCCTCCCAGGATCGGCTTCCCCAGTGCCCCACGGCTTGCGGGGCGCATGGGGAACCCGAGGGAAGGAAGGCAGTTTTGGATCAGCTTCCCCAGGTGCCCTGCAGTTGCGGAGTGCCTGGGGAACCTGAGGAGGGGAGGCTGTTTAAACTGCCTTCCCTCCCTGTATCGGCTTGGCTTCCCCAGGTGCCCCACGGCTTGCGAGGCGCCTGGGGAATCGGGGGAGGCTGTAGGCGTGGCCAACTCAGAAGCCAGCCAAAACTCCGTTCCTGTGCGTTCCTGCCCCAAAATAGCCCTGCTTTATTTAGAGTCAGCCTTTCTCACTGAGATTCAAGGTGGACTACACAATATAAGTCAGTGTAATCAATATTGACTTAATGTTTGACTTCTGGTCATTCCACTGACAATTTCCTGACAGGGTATAATTCCACTGCATGAACAAAGTGGCAGCTCAGAATCTGCCCTAACTAGACACATGTCTAGTGCTGAAAACTGCACTTTCTCTCCCAGACCCTTCCACAGCCATCCATAGAACTTATCCATGTCCTTATATCATGAAGTTCTGTGTTTCCACAGACTGCAGCAATGGCAGTTAATGGTGCAGAACACAGGTCCAGAAATGTAACTCATGGTGATATCAGGACACAGGTCTATTCAGCTAGACATTATGGCGAGGAGTTAGACATAAGACATAAGTTTGCAACTTGGTGATTTATTAGCTGTACTGAGTCTACGGAGATAAGGTAGGATATACGTATTTTAAATAAATAAATAAATAAATAAATATTATGCCATCTAGGTCAAGCTGTAAGTCACAGACCATGACCATACAAATCTCTTTGCCTGTTTAGTGAACCCGTATCACAACCATACTTATTATTCAGAAATCTCCTTATTCAAGTTAAAATTGGTGACATGTCAAAATACACTTTATCTCAACAGTGAGATAACAAGGGTGAACATTACTATGTCCTCACATTTAACTCTCTAGAAAAAGGAGCAGGCTATTGTCTGGGAGGAAAAGCCTGCCTCAATGGTTAAAAAATGCTTTTTGTAAAAGTGGCAAAATAATTTGACAAGTGACTTACTGGGCACTCCTGATACAAGCCGGAGAGGTCGTAACACACGAAAGGCTCTTAGGGCTTTTACATCAAAGCCACCTGATTTACCACCTGAATGGGTACCTCCTTCTGCTTCTTTGGTTAATTGTTCCAAAATGACACTAAACAACCTGGTGAACAAAATAAAAAAGATATTATCATCCTCCACTTAGAAAAAATTACAGACTTTTCAAAAGTCTTGCATTGTGTAATTCAGAAAAGCTTTTTAACTCTGGGGTTTCTACATTAAATATCAAATAATTCCAATAATTCCATAATCAATTCAATAGGTAACGTGTTTTTTCTGATATGGTCCACTATTTGTTTCCAGCATCTTTTACCTTGAGCATGACCAACAAGCCATTCCCTCTGCAGTTCATATATTGTTTACTGATGTGATGTAATCAATCAAGAACTGGATAGCACATTATGACTAATGTAACTGACAACTTCTTAATGTTCACAGATAAAGATTAAAGAAGGCCAAACTGCATACTACACTTCAGAACTGGTGGTAATGTGGTACCCAGCTCTTATTCCCTACTATGGGATTTTGTTCCCATTTCTACGTAACAATTAATTTATATAATAAAGGGGTGGTGGATTTTCTGAAATAAATTTTATGTGGATTAAACACTTAGCACTACCTGGGAATTGGGATGGATGAGGTTGCATTCCTCCTAAAGGAGCAGGTTCATACCCTGCGGGTGCTGCTGGACAGTGTTGGCCAGGGCTGCCTTCTTCAGCTTTGACTGGTGAGCCAGCTGTGGCCCTTCCTGGATAGAAAAGATCTTGCCACTGTGGTATATGCCCTGGCAACATCAATATTAGATTACTGCAATCCACAGTATGTAGGGCTGCCCTTGGGCACTATCTGAAGCTACAGTGGGTATAGAATGCTGCAACCAAAATGTTGTTACACTTACACTGGCTCCCAGTTTGTTTCTGGGCCCAATTCAAGGTGCTGGTATTGAGTTTTAAAGCCCTATATAGCTTAGGCCCAGGATACCTTAAGAACCACCTATTCCCATATTAACCTACCCAACCACTTAGGTTATCTTCGGAGGCCCTGCTTTGGTTACCACTGCCATCTAAGGCTAGAAAGGTAGTGAATTGAGCAAAGGCTTTCTTAGTTGTGGCACCAAAACTTTAGAACTCCCTCCCTAGGGAGATTTGTTTGTCTCCATCTTTGTCTTCCGCCAACAAGGGAAGACTTTTTTCTTTGGTTTGGTATTGCCTCATTAACTCTTATTACAACCCTTCCTTGTGTATGTATGTGTTTTTATATTTTGTATTAAATTTTGTATTAAATAATGTTTATATATTTGTATTTAAACTGTTTTTAATATTCTGACTTTTTAAATGTCTGAAATGTTTTTAATGTTTGAAATAGACACAGCTTGGGGACCCTTTGGGCAGAAAGGCAGCTTAGAAATGTTTTAAATATTCTCACTAAATATAGTTTGTAATTTGTTCAAATCACAAACAATGGGTTGTTCTCATACAAACAAGGGACTTTTTGTCAGTTCTTGCCCCATACTGCTTAGATGTATCCCAATTTCCATGTGCATTTTTGTTCCTTTAGTTTTTGCTTCTCTGCCTCCCTTTTTTGGGAGGTACTTTTGAGACTCCTTTCACCCCAGTCTTTTTCTGGAAACCAATTTTGAGTTGCCTTCAGTTTTCTTTGTCCCATTCACTTCCACTCACCTCCAGCTTACTCTCTGACAACTGGACTGTTGTTGTCATCAAAACACTCTCCTTTACCCCAAAGATGAGTATTTTTAAAGCAAGTCTTTAGATCCTTCCCTCACAGCCATACAAGGAAAGAGGCACATCTCTGTGAAGAAAGGACTAGAGATTTACTTTAAAAAAAAGAAGAAGAAGAAAGCTGGAAATTCAGAGAACCAGCCTGACTGTATATCAATATATCAATAATAAGTGCCTTTGTTAAAAAATACCATCATAATATCGATATATTGTTATAAACATGAACAAAAAATAAAAGCGGGTGCTGGGACACCACCAATAATAACTGTACCCTTCTTTGAAAATCCTGATTATTTAAGGCATGTACAAAAGAAAATAAACTGACTCCACAACTCTGAGGCAGAGGGAGGTCAGTTGTGCAGAAGAACTGTGCCCAAACCAATTCTAGTGCCTTTGGACTGAACTATAAACTCAGTGAATCTTCCATTAAAATATACTTGCCTTTTGACATCAGTTTCTATCTCAGTTTTGTCAAAACAGAGACCCTTGTTCATCCCTTCTGTTTCTGTAGATCATGGTGCAAAGTATCATTTAACAGAGCATTTAATTTAACAGGATGATCTCATATAGTGCAGCTCATTAAACATAACAATATCAGGGGTCTCTGAGTGATGTTCAAATCTTGTATTTAGTTCCTGAGCCAAAAGTTGGTCAAAGGTGCTATGCACCACCAATGACACCTGTACATTCATTTGCAATCTAGATCAGTTTGATTCCTTATTCCCGATTATTTGCAACATCAACAACATATAGCCCCTCAGCCTTTTCTGGACTTAAGTATATTTTCCCTCATTCAGCTTACTACCACCCCCAATGGGCTATTCATAATTTCCACTGTCTCATCCAACTGCTAAAAAGGAGAAAGAAAATTGTGTTATCAGATTACTGATGACACTTTACTCAAGATCTCAATTCCTCGTGGTTTCATCTAGATTTGTTAAACAGCACAGATGACAAAATGAGAGTCCTGTGAAGTTTTCTAGCACCAGTTTTCTTCGGGAACTGGTTAATAAAATCTGAATGGAACCACTAGACTTCAGTACTCTTGATACATATTCCAATCATCCTACAGAAGTATACCATGATGATAACACTGGAAACTGCTGAGAGGTCCAGGAGAAACCAATAGGGTTGCAATCTCCCTTGCCTTCCCAAGAAGATTACTCATCAAGGTAAGGGTAGTTAAAACATAAATTTTTGCTTACTGCCTGCATAGGCAACAACATTGAAGGTTAGCAACTTTGAAAAGGAATAGAGACCTCTTCTCCAGTTAACTAATATGCATATAATATAGGACTATTTTAGAAGTTTTCCAGATTCCTTGAAAAAATAAATATCAAACTTACCCTACAATTACTATTACAAAATCCAGTAAATTCCATCCATTTCTAACATATGCATTGGGATGTAATAATAATCCATATGCTATAATCTTCAAAAATGTTTCAATTGTAAAAATTATCAGGAAGGCATATTCTACTTTTTCCTGTAACAGAAAAGAACAAACAATCAAACAGCAATCATGAACACAGCCAGAGTTTCCTTTTGATTTATTTAAAGAAATTATAGGTTATCTAAAAAATGCTTGAGGCTCCCAACAACCAATAATAAAACTACCAATAATATTCATTTAAAGTTTATATAATTAGCTTTTGGTCAGATAACTAAATCCAGGCCTGAGAACCACAAATCCAGACATCTGTTTGAATGAGTGTTAAGCAAATGGTTTAAGTATTTACTACAATGAAATAACATACCTACGTGCTATGTAAAGAGCAAACCTAAGCAACCCAGAACTCAGAATCCTACTGACGTCTGTTCAGTTAGTCTGAAGAAAATACACTTACGATTGCACTGTAAACAACTGACAGTTTTTAGCATATTAATAGTACCATCCTATGTAGAGTTAGGACAACCAAATCACATTAAATTCCATAGATTTACACTGGAGTAACTTGGCACAGGATTAAACTGCAGTATTGTTAACTAATTGTTTTCCCTCCAATTTACTGTTCCACAAGCATCTGTTAACTGCATAGCTCCAAAAAGTGAAAAATAAAGACCCTGAAATGTAGTTATTTGTACTACCTCTCTATGAACAGGTGCCAAGGAGGTTGACAGCCATATAACATTCTTCATAAAACCAAATTTTAATAAACAACAAAAGCTAAAATAAATACAAAATAATCTAAATCAGCACAAAAGTTTTAGATAACTGTTTCTGTGAAACGGGATATGGTAGAGAGCCTATGATGATTCCCCCATGGGGGTGGGGGGGCTGGCACCAACTGTGCAGCCCCGAGCTCCTGCTCGAAATGACCGCTGGTTTTAACCAATAACACTAATCCCCATCATTCCACCCAGCATTTTCCTCTGCATACCCAGCTGAGCACTGGCAGGCAGAGCCAGCAGGGAACACCAGTCTGATGTGTGTACTTGTAGAGAAGAGAGCACTCACTGGAGAAGACCCTGATGCTGGGAAAGACTGAAGGTAAAGAAGAAGGAGATGGCAAAGGGTGAGATGGTTAGACTTAGACAGTTTAACCAATTCTGCAAACATGGAATTGAGCAAACTCCGGAGGACAGCAGAAGACAGGAGGGCCTGTCTTGTGGTCCACAGGGTCGTGAAGAGTCTGACTCAACTGTGCAACTGAACAATAAGTGCAGTGGGAGACAGTGCTTCTGTTGCCGGGGGTGGGGGTTGTTTGCTGCTAGAAGTTCACTAGTCTGTTTTAAAAGCATATTTTTTAAAAAAATAACCAAAAATATCACTAGGACATTTCTCATCTAATCTTCTTTGCTCCTACTGTCATAAATTTAATAGACTGACTTTTTTTCAGTGCATGAGTCACTTCATCCTATAGGGCTGTTCTATCTTCATTCATGGATTTTTAAAATTAGCACCCTAGGAATTTAAAAAATAATAATCCAGCTCTAAAATGTCCACACAGCAGATAAATTAAGAGGCTGAGGAGGACCCATAATGTATAACATAATTATTTAAAGATTTTGCAAGCCATTAATATTTTATTTTGAAACCATTTTTGTGAAACTCCTTAACACACTTTCAGTGCTTACTTCATGTAGTGACAGCTTTGCATATTTTTTCTGAAGACTTGGAAAATACAAAGATAAATGATGACTAATATGCACCATCTGTCTGGAGAAATAAAGATTTCTTATTGAGAACATAGTTTCTGCTAAACTGATTTGGTTAGAATAAGGAAGCATACCCGTACCTCTGCTATGAAAATGAGGTCTTAATGCCTTCTGACAAGTTCTGAAACAACAGTTTAGGTGCTGGGATAACAATATTTCCTCTGTTGAGAGTCAGACATATTTCTTCTTTTGAACTTACACAAGAACTCAGGAATGCTCCAAACTGCTGGTATTTGTTTTGGAACATCCTATGGAGCAGTTCTGCATGTTTTATGTCTCTAATACCAATGTGTTACTGATGCGTACTGAGTTTTTACAGCTTTTCTTCCAGCAATATGTATTTGGCTGGTACAGAGCTAGATGCTTTTCTCCGGCAATGGATCTTGCACCCTTGTTAATGGCAATGGAATGTTGCTATTTGTGAGTGAAACTCTGGACAGATTTCATATAGCACATTTGTGACTTATCATATGATCGCTCCATGCTGAATGTGTGAATTGCCTTAAATGAAAAACTTTAAGCAGAAGTGTTGTTAGAGGATATGGAAGCCTTTGGTCCTAGTCTAACATGCCCTCATGTTTTCCCCAGTGATCCTTTCCAACTTTATCCTCTTAGTGGCAGAGGAAATGAAGAGAAAGAGAAGGATTCCATTTAATGTGTAATGTAAGAGGAGAGGGCTGCTTCCTGGGACAATGCCTCCTATGGGTCTGTACTCAGTCAATGTGATACTCTTGCTTGGCCTACAACCTCATCAAGCTGCTCATCCCCACATTAAAATGGAAGGAGGGATGTTGCAATTTGTATCCCAGTAAGCTTCCTCAAGCCCAAAGCATGGTTGTATATCATCATCATCATCAACAACAACAACAGCAACAATAATAATAATAACAAAATTTCTGGATCACCCAGTCCTTGAGTACGCAAGACTCTGGGTGATTTACAAGTTAAAAACGGTACAAAATTTCAGATTAAAATCAACAAATCAATTATCCTTAATTTAATAGTCTCCAGATGGCGTCTTTAATTTTTATCAAAAACCTACTCTGGGCTGTTCTTCTATCTCATGGGCAGGTTAAGGAGGAGGCCAAAGTGGGCAGAATGGAAGAAAAGAGGGTGCCACCTATGAGGGAAACTGTTGCTGTCCTCCACCAAAAGCCTGGCGGAACATCTCTGCCTTACAGGCCCTGCAGAACTGCATTAAGTCCCACAGGGCCCTGATGGAAATTGTCAGACAGTTCCACCAGGTCGGAGCCAGGGCCAAGAAAGCCCTGGCTCTGGTCGAGGACAGCCGAATGTTCACATATATATACAAGGCTCAAAATCAATGTGGTGTGTTGGTTTCATGGATCCCTCATGAGGGTTTTTTGCATTTATTTGCAGCTGATTTATGGCAACCCTGTAAGATTTCCAAGACATGTCCAGAGGCAGTTTGCCATTGCCTGCCTGTGTGTAGAGATCCTAGTATTCCTTGGTGGTCTCCCATCCAAATACTAACCAGGGCCAAGTCTGCTTAATTTCCAAGATGAGATGAGGCTAGCCTGGGCTATCCACATCAGGGCAAAACTTTCATACAGGGATGCAATTCAATTTATGATCCCTCTTATTTAAGAAAAAGAAGAAGAGATTGGATTTATACCCTGCCCTTCACTCAGAGTCTCAGAGTGGCTTACAACTTCCTTTCCTTCCTCTCTCCACAACAGACACCCTGTGAGGTTTGGTGGGGTTGAGAGCAATGCTCCCTCTAAGCTGTGGAGTCTTGTGAGCAAACATTCTACTTTGTGAGCTCCTGGCATGAAAGCTGTGAGTGAGCGATTCGGCTACTGCATCAATTAGTTGGCTCTGGAGCCATCCTTCCTGAGCGAAGACAAAAACGTGTGAGCTGGAGGCTAAAAAATTGCGAGCTAGCTCACACTAACTCAGCTTAGAGGGAACACTGGTTGAGAGAACTCTCAGAGAACTGCTCTGAAAGAACTGTGACTCAAGGACATCCAGCAGTTGCATGACAACATGGGAGCCAAATTGATTAAGTTAAGGAACATCCACTACTGACTGGTAGAGTAGGGGGCTTGGCACACTATGTTCTGCATCAATTTATGGCCAATTCAGATGTGCTTGATTGGTGCATTCCTTACATTGGTGCATTCCTGTTTGTGTCATGGCTGCAGCAAAACAACCCCGTCCCCTGGAAAGGTCCTTGTTCCTCCGACCAGCCTTCTGAAGGCTTCAGCCACCACTGAAGCTATCCTCCCAGAATACTGGTATTTCTGAGGCTTGGATTAGTAACTGTCCCCTCTCTGCCAGCTCTTCCTTCCTTCCTTCCTTCCTTCCTTCCTCTCTCGCCTTTCTTTCTTGCCTTCTGACATTCTTCCAGTGATGTCAGGTGGTGTAACATATGCAAATAAGTTATGCTAATGAGTTATGCTAATGAGCTCCTGCACCTCTTTTTCTATGAAATGACCCCTGGTTAAAACACAGAATGAACACCAGATGACATCCAAGACATAACTTTCAAGTCAAACCAAAAAGTACACCCCCATGCACTAAGTCTCCCGCTACTTGCCAGCCTCAGGCTAGCAACCCTCCATCAGACAGTTTCCTGAGATCGTGAATTTGAGGCTGATATTGCAGGTCTTGACTTGCCTTGCCTTGGGTGATAGAAGTCTTAATATTGTTACTTTGAGTTCTGATAATTTCTGTGTTTTGAAATAGTACAAACTAAACATAAAAATGTACAAATATGAACATTAATGTGCACATTCTGAAATTTCACAAAAGTGATTTCACAGAATCATAGACTTGGAAGTGACCTCCAGGGTAATCTAGTCCAGCCCGCAGCACGATGCAGGAAATTCACAAATACCTCCCAACTGCCCCCAGGGACTGCTGTTCCATGCCCAGAAGATGACAAAAAACACTCCAGGATCTCCAGCCAAACTGGCCTGGAGAAAAATTGCTTCCTGACCCCAAAGTGGCAATCAGCATTTCCCTGAGCATGTAAGAAAGGGCCATGAGAACTAATCACTAATGCAACCCTTTCTGCCCTGCCTCTCATGATCTGCCTAAATTCATACAATCCACATTGCTGTCAGATAGCCATCTACCCTCTATTTGAAAACCTCCAAAAAAGGAAGAGCCCACATCACACTGCTGACTCATGTTCAATATATGCTCTACTAAGATCCTTTTCGCACATACTACTGCCAAGACAAGTCTCCCCCATTCTATAATTATACATTTGATTTTTCCTACCTAAATGCAGAACTTTACATATATTCCCATTGAAATTCATTTTATTTGTTTTAGCCCAGTTTTCCAGCCTGTCAAGATCATCCTGTATCCTGACTGTCTTCTACCATATCTGCTACCCCTCCCAATTTAGTATCACCTGCAGATTTAATAAGCATTCCCTCTATTCCTTCATCAAATCACTTATAAAGATGTTGAACAAAACAGGTCCCAGGACAGATCTTTGAGGCATTCCACTTGTCACTCCTCTCCAAGAGAATGAGGAACCATTCACAACCACTCTTTGGGTCCGATCTGTCAACCAGTTACAGATCCACCTAACAGTCATAGGATCCAAACCACATTTTACCAGTTTGTCAACAATAATATTACGTGGAACCTTATCAAGATAAACTATGTCCACAGCATTTTCCTGATCCAGCAAGGTAGTAACTTTCTCAAAAAAAAGAGAGATAAGGTTAGTTTGACATTACTTGTTTTTGAGAACCCATGCTGGCTCTTAATTCTAAATGCTGAAGGACTGTCTGATAATTTGTTCTAAAACCTTCCCAGGTATAAATGTCAAGCTGATAGTGGTGACAACATTTGCCTGCCTCCAGGCACCTCACCTGTTCTCCAAGTATTCTCAAAAATAATGGACAGAGACTTAGAAATTACATCTGCAAGTTCTTTTAGAACCCTTGGATATAGTTCATATAGCCCCAAGGACTTAGTTTCATTTACACTCCAGGTGTTTATGTACTACCCCTATGCTGATCCTAGGCTACAACTCCGTTTCCTTATCATCTGTTTTTGCCATATTGAGCACCATTTCCCTTGCAAGAGAAGACTGAAGAAAAGTAGGAATTGAGCAGTTCTGCCCTCTCTTTGTCACCGGTTACAATTTCATTTTTCTGTCTCCACAATGGGCCTACCATGTTCTTGCTCTTTTTCTTACTTAGAACATAAGAAAAGAACCCTTTTTGTTGTTTTTTCCCCCAAGTGTATTTCTCAGTTTTATAGATAAAGTCATATGATAAATAAATATAGAATTTACATACATGCCTTTGAGTCTATTATGTCTTTTTTTGATCTAACCATACATACAATTTGTTCCATCTTTTATTAAATAGTTCTTGATCTTTCCCTTGTAATATAATGCTTAATCTATCTATTTCTGCCACCTCTAATAATTTCTGAATTAAATCCTCCTTTGAAGGCAAAGTATCTAGTTTCCAGCCTTTTGCCATAAGTATTCTAGCCAATGTTAATATATATGTTATCATATATATCTCATTTCTTTTAAACCTATCCGAGAGCATATTTAGTAGAAAAATTTCTGGTAAAAACTCTATATCTACATTTGTTATTTCTTGTATGATCTTATGTATTTTGTGCCAATACTTTTGCATCTTACTGCACCTCCACCACATACGATAAAATGTACCAACATTACTTTTACATCTCCAACAGGTGTTCGGGATATTACTATAGCATTTGGCTATTTTATCTGGGGTCCAGTACCATCTATAGGACATTTTATGGATGTTTTCTTCTATCGCTCTCATTTAGTTTATGGCTTTCCATATGTTAGACCATTGATCAACATCTATAGTATGTCCTATATCCTGCATCCATGTTATCACTACTTCATCTCGTGTGTAATCCTCCAGTTGGTAATTATATACTTTTTGAAACATTTTATCATTTGATGACAACCAAATTTTATCTAATTCACACCTTGTACTATAGAACCCTGTTTTCACATCCTTGTTATACCTTGATTTGATTTTGATCACATAAATCTTTTGCCTTTTACTTTTTTGTTGTTTTTAGCACCTCTCGCTAGCCTAAGCTCGTACTGAGCTTTAGCTTTCCTAACTCTACAAGCACTGGTTATTTGTTTAAATTCATCCTTGGTTATAAGGCCCTCCTTCCACTTTCTAAATGAGCCTTTTTTATTTCTCAAGTCCTTAGAAAGCTGTTTATGGAACCACCTTGACTTCTTTAGGCTCCTCCCATTTCCCCTTCTCATAGGAATCATTTGTGATTGTGCCTTCAGTATTTCATTTTTAAGGAACTCCCATCCCACATGAACTTTCTTCTCCTTAACTATTTCTGACCATGGGATTCTACCCAGCATAACTTTAAGTTTGTCAAAATTTTCTTCCCTGAAGTCCAAGCTATATGTCTGACTATGTACAGCTTTTACCTTCCCCAAGACTGTAAATTCCAAAATTACATGGTCACTACTACCCAGGGTGCCCACTACTTTCACTTTGTCAACCAGTTCTTCTCTGTTGGTAAGAATCAAGTTCAAGATTTTGCATTAAAAAAATAATTCAATAAGGCAAGGCAAATGGTATACAGAGATATCTCATTTATTTGATTTGCTAACCACCATGCAATCAGTGTCCAATAGTCTCATTGTTCAATGTAAAATATGGGTTCTCTGCTTTGCCAAATGTTAGAGGCTTGCCACTATTCTTTCTAAGAAATTATTTATCCTATGTACCAGACAAACATCGTAATTTCCCCTCAAAATCTTGTTGAAGAATATATATTTATCAACAAAATTATACACCACAAAAATTCTGGTTTACCTAAAACAACTTCAGCCAGAAGCTTAAACTCCTACCATTGTGTGCCAGGCAAAGGGAAAAGAAGAAATTCTGTTAAGAAAAAGTCTTGCCTATCATAGTCACCCACCTCGCCTCTAAAGACAAAGCAAGACCTCTATGCATGATCTTCTCTATTAGCCAGGTTCATATGGAAGCATGGATTTTTGCCACCATTTATGTGATTTTTGTGTGTGTGTAAAACAATAACATATTAGCTGAAGACAAACTGGTAAAAATAAAACAAAAACGCTAAAATGGAACTTCTAGACCTGAGCTGGATAGCCCAGGCAAACTCAATCTTATCATGTCTTGGAACCTAAGCGGGTTCCACCCTGCTCAGTATTTGGATGGGAGACCATCAAGGAGTACCAACATTGCTACACAGAGCCAGGCAATGGCAAACCACCTCTCAACATCTCTTGCTTTGAACCCCTTATGGGGCCGCCATAAGTCAGCTGCAGCTTGACAGCAAAACAACAACAGAGAACATTTATTTGAAAAAAACACAGACCTTTATTGGTAAAAAGTAGATCCCCCATCCTCTTCATTATGTTCTGGACATTGTCCCCAGTACAGTGAAGCATATGGCTTCCTCTGTACTTGAACACAGGAAATATCAGCGATTTCACAGACTCTGTTCAGTTAAAAAATTAAAATGAAAACTAATAGGATTTCAGTGTAGTGTTCTGCTATTGCTTGAGAGAAATCAAACTAAACTATTTTGGAAAGTTGCAGTAGTGGTGATACAAGTGCCCTCCAGATACAGCCACATGGGATTGCTTTTCTTTGATGCAGCTAGGGACTGTATGTGGCTATTATGTGACTACTAATGGACCTCCTGATGGCACCTGGTATTTTTGGCCACTGTGTGACAGAGTATTGGACTGGATGGGCCATAGGCCTGATCCAACACTGGCTTCTTACGTTCCTATGTTCTTATTATAACCTTATTGCAGGGACCAATCACATAGGTCATATTGATGGAATTCTCCCTGTGAAAGAAAAAAGAAGAACTGCTTGAAATGACCATAGCACTTCAGAGACGGCTCATTAATAGAAGGAAATTCTCTGTATGGAATCCTCATCCCCATATCACTTTATTTGAAATTGGGCCAACAATGAATAACAGCTGGTTTAGAACAGTAATGTGAAAAGAGCCCAGGTCTTTGCGTATTCCAGTGTATCCTGTGGCACACCTACAATATTCCACACAAATAATTGAGCATTCTTGGGATCAGGAAACATTGCCTTCAGCTTAGGGTTTCCAGGCTGGCAACCAGTGGGAAACCAGGGGGAGGAGCAGGGGACAGAAGGGGTGGCCACAAGTGACAGCCTCTCTACAAATCTTTGTAAACTCTATGGAGTCCCAGCAGGCACATGGCAACCCTACCTCAGCAGCAATGTTCCCTCTAAGCTGTGGAGTCTTGTGAGCTACTGGCATTGAAGTTGTGAGTGAGCCATTTGGCTGCTGCATGAATTAGTTTGCTCTGAAGCCATCTGTCCTGAGCTAAGACAAAAATGGGTGAGCTGGAGGCTAAAAAACTGTGAACTAGCTCACACTAACTCAGCTTAGAGGGAACACTGCTCAGCAGTGTGAGAAAACAGAAGAAAGCTCCAAGCAGCTGCTAATTGTATGCCACAGCATTACCCTCTTTGCCCTTCCATTTCCCAGGAATGTGAATAGTATGCAATCTGTGATTTGCTAGCATTTTTTGATGAGGAAAGGAATGGTGCGGTGCTGGATTTGGGTCAATGAAAAGGAGATTTTGACATTTTACAGGATACTTAGTCTGAATGGAATGGGTGGGGGGGGGTCTGCTATTTTGCCCATGTTTGCTTTGCCAGTGTTCAGTGGACATTTCCAGAGCCACTAGATGATTCTCAGAGGTGTTGGGGGGAACTTTAGGTTGCGGCTAGGTACCTGACATAATTAAAGTTTTTTAAAATGAGAGATGGGGGGCAGAACCTAGAGAAGGCAGGATCTAGGGAGGGAAGGGACCTCAGCAAGATATAATGCCATACAGTCCACTCATAAAAGCAGCCATTTTCTTCAGGGGAACTAATCTCTGTAGTCTGGAGATCAGTTGCAATTCCAGGAAATCTCCAGGCCCCACTTGGAGGCTGACAGTCCTGAGAGTTACTCTCTTCTAAGCCACTAACTTCAATGAGTAGCCATATGTATTTTGACACGCTATGATATAAACCGTATGTCCCGGCGACGAGGCTCTCAGGACTCCCATGACCATCCCAAGCACCCCTCCCATGGCGGGGAACCTGGGGGGCCCAACTTCTGCACTCACCTGGCCACAGAATGGGTCCTGGCCACCCACAACAGAAGGGAGAGCCGAGCAAATGCTGACCGAGAAGGGGAGGAGTCAGGGCGCTCAGGTGGAGGACCGGGGCATGGTGGAGGCTGGATGGCACCTGATGGCAGCAGTGATGGCAACCATGCCGGGCCACAGGCTCGGCATGAGGGCCCAACAATGCCCCCAAACCCCCTGTCTCCACTTCGGAGGGAGAGGTGGCAGGCCAGGTGAGGAGTTGGAAGCAAGGGAGGTGGAAGCAGGAACCCCACCCAGCAAAGAAGCTCCATGTCACCACCTAAATATGGGGGCAGGACCAGAGAGGGGGAGGGAGCACACTGGTGAGGGAAAGGGCGGGTTGGGGGGAAGAGAGAATAAAAGAGAGGCAGCAGTGATGGGTGGAGGAGGATGGCTACCCCAGAGATCAGATGGCCATGCTGCGAGAAGGCCAGGTACCCAGAGGGGCAGGCAGCAAGCAGGGTGTAGTGACATAACCCCCCCCTTGGTTGTCTATGACTAAGACCCTAGCTGATCTTAAAGGCGACCCACCAGGACAGGGAAACCCAGTCCAACCCTGCATCCAGTGATAGTGAAGGGGGATTGACTAGCTCCCCCTCCCCACAACAGGGCTGAGAGAGCTCTGACAGAAACTGCTCTTTTTCAAGAGCAGCTGTGCCAGAAGTACGGCTTGCCCAAGGTCATCCAGCAGGTGCAATTGGAGGCGTGGGGAATCAATCCCGGCTCTCCCAGATTAGAGTCTGTGCACTTAACCACTACACCAAAGTCTCCAAGACCAATATAATCAAATATAAAATGTTTATTATAATTTGCAAGGAAGATGAAAACATTTGCCTTAATATTCACCATTTGACTGATAAGCTAAAATGATTGCCAAGCTGGAACATAACATTTACAGCTATGATGCCAACAGAACGCTTTATCATGCAAGCTGGTGTGCATAGGCATGTGTATGTAGCAGTATCAGACAGCACAGGAGGCTGCCTCACCTCATGAAGGGCTCACAATGGCTTAACTATGAGTTGCCTCTCAGTTCTATACAGCTTTCCCAGAAGAAGCAGGTGTGAACCCTAAACATAGACAAGAAGGCAAGTATCCCTACGGAATGGACAAGTGCTGGGAAGAGAAAGGAAGTAGACCTTCCTCCATTCTCAACCCTCAGCAGGCTTTTCCACAATCAGTACATGTGTGCCATCAAGTCACAACTGACTTATGGAGACCCTTACCAAGGTGCCCATTAGAATAAAAAAAAGGCTTGCAGAGTGAAAGCACTCTGAATTCCAGGATCAATAATAAACTCCTTGTTAAAACAACTGAAATTGTAGGATGTACTTTTGGTATCAAACACAAGTATCTTAACAAAATGACAGGTATGTTACATTGCTTTTAATCCACATAAAACTGATCACTACACATCACAGTCCTTAGGATATACCCACTGCAGTAAAGAAATTCACCCAGAGTGAACTCAGACTAAAGCAGTTAAGGGGGGGGGGGGCCCTCTCTGCTCTGTTCTTGGTAGTGACAAATCATAGGCTGAGAAATATCTTAAGGGCTAAATCTGTAATGTATCAAGTATCTCCCTATAACATTAGCTGTTAATTGATAATTCATAGTGCTTTTGTAGGATTTCCTTATTTAAAGAGCAACAACATTCTTTAATTAAAGCTACTTCTTTTGCTTACTCCCACCCCCAAAATTAGGACACGCTGAAGGCTGTGTTTAACTCACTTTGCAATGGAATACTTAGCACAGCATGAAATAGATGGCATCTCCTTTGTAGCAGAAGTGAAAGGTTGACTTCTGCCTTGGGCATCTTTCCTTCTCTATTGAAAGCTTCAAGCTAGAAACCGAAGCATAACAATTGGGCCTACAGAGAAAAGTAGTGACATTCTAACAACTGTTTCCTCCAAATGGTAAATGTTGTGATAAAAGCTGTTTAAGAATTAAAGGGTGATGTAATTAATAGACAAATTAGGGAAGATGCTAAATCATACTGAATGACATGCCAGGAAATTCTCCACAGTGAGATCTAGGAGAAATTTTCAAAGATGCTGGAAGCTGCGCCAATGGTAGTGTGCTACTGATAGGGATACCATTGAAAGGTGAGATGTTATTGATGGTTGACTCCACCTTAAGGGAAAAAGGGCATTAAAAGGTGCTGGATTTCTATACTATAACAAGGGTGAACTTGATATTTCTGAATAAGAACAACATAAGGTGCAGCTACCTTGCAAGTTTATCTGTTATTGGTCTACCAAACATACAGCTCATTTACTTGGTGGCAAACCTAATTTTTAAAGGAAATGCTGACACTGGGAAGAGTTGTTAGCTCATTTCTTGGGACTGTTTAAGCAAAACGGCTGTTGTGGATGTGAGCCAATTTCCCAAGCAATGGATAAACCAGTAAATCCTAAATGGTTTGGCAGGGCCTATTAGTGTGCCATGAGAGAGTTACTAGTATGCTATAGGAGGAAAAAATTCAAGACACATGTGAGCAGCAAGCGCCAAAGCATCTCTCTATAATTTGCATGGGTATTTTAACTTGGGTTTTATTACACTGTTTTTGTTTGGTTTTAATGGCTTTTAAGATGTGTTTCTATTATGTATGTTTTGAATTTATTAGCCACCTTGGAGGCAATAATGAGCACAGGGCATAAAGTTTGTAAATAAATAAATACTGTGTTCTAGACAACCTTTTCTGGGGATGGATAATTTCATCCAGTCTCTGAATGAGGTATGTTTAGAACACCCTGTAATTTCCAGTACAAAGAGGCAGCAAAACAATCTGCCCTCAGAGGAGCCCTGGCCCCTTTGTGCCCCTCAATAGGTCACTGCTTTGGCCTTGCCTTTTTCCAGTTGGGGGGTACTTCCAGAACCGTGGCACACATAAAAACAAGTCCAGGTCCTCTGAGGTCAACTAATTTTTATTCTTGCACATGCTAAAAAGTAAATCATTCCAAATATACACTGCCAATTTCAATTTAGAAAGAAATATGCTATCAGCTATCACACATTTGGCAAACACTGATCCAGAAATATTGTTGTGTTTTAAAAAAGATTTAAATAGGTAAAAAATATAAAAGGAATGTGACAACATTACATAACAGCCGGTATGGTACAGTGGTTAGCAGTGCTAGGCAACACCTGGGAGACCTGGATTCAAATTCCTACTTGTATCATGGAAACTCGCTGGGTGACCTTAAGCCAGTCACCCACTGTCTGAAACTAAACTACATCACAGGGTTGTTGTAAGGATAAAATGGAGGAGAGGAGAACAATAAAAGCCACTTTGGGTCCCAATCAGGGAGAAAGGCAGGGTAAAAATGAATTATATAAACAATAAATGTGTCTGTGCCATCAAGTTGCAAACAACTTATGGCATCCTTAGCAAGGAGCTTTCAGGGTGAGTGAAAAGCAGAGGTGGTTTGCCATTCCCTTCCTCTGCAGAGTCTTCCTTGGTGGTCCCCCATGCAGATACTGACCCTGCTTAGCTTCCCAGATCTGATGAGATCGGGCTATACCCTGCCATCCTCCCACCTTCAACATCTGGCCTTTCTCCTTCCATATATGGTAACAATCTTTGTTTTAAGATTTTGAGCATCACTTTACCACCATGAAAAATTAATGCGATGGTCCAATAGATGGATTTAGGTGGGTAGCCATGTTGGTTTGAAGCAGCAGAACAAAGATGGAGTCCAGTGGCTTTTTTAAGACCAACAAAGTTTTATTCAAGGTATGAGCTTTTGTGTGCAAGCACACTTCTTCAGATACCTATCTGAAGAAAAAGAGATTGGATTTATACCCTGCCCTTCACTTGTAGTCTCAGAGCGGCTTACAAACTTATTTCATGAATCCAGATCCAATATTTTTTTTTACATATTTACATGTCCACCACATATGAAAAAAGGAACCAAAATTTTCCAAAGTGCCTTCAAGGCCAGCCCTACATAGACTGAATTGCAGTAATCTAGTCTGGAGGTGACCGTCACATGAATCACTGTGGAGAGGTCAAACTTGGACAAGTAGGAGGACAACTGATGGGCCTGGAGGAGATACAAAAAAAGCTGTTTTTTCCAAAGAGGATACCTGCGTGTCCAAGGTAAGTAAGCCATCCAGCCAGCACCTCAAACTTTTTATGGAGTTCACTGGAATAAGATGGATACTGTCCAGAGTAGGCAGCTTCCACCAACACCACCCGGCCTGGCCCTTCCCAGCCACAAGACTTCAGTCTTATTTGATTCAGCTTCAGCCAGCTCTGCCACAACCACCCAGCCACAGCATCCAGGCACTCTGTCAGTGCCACGAGAGCCATCTCAGGCTGTTTATCCAGCAGGAGGAAGAGCTGGGTGCCATCAAACCTCCTGATGAGCTCCACTAGAGGATCCATATAAATATTAAATAACATTGGAGACAGGGTTGAACCCTGTGGAATTCCACTGTCTAATGGGTTCCTGGCCAAAATCCCGTCCCAGTGGTTACCCCATGAATGCATCTTTGGAGGAACGAAGCAAACCAAGATAAGGCAGTGCCCTGCACCCCCAGTGAGGCTAGGCAGCTGACCAGGATCCAGTTATCAACTGTGCTGAACGCTGCCGATAAGTCCATCAATATCAGCAGCACCAAGCCACCCCAATCAAGCTGGAGTCAAAGGTCATCCATGAGAGCTACCATATTGAAATGGATCGAGGGCAGATATCTCATTCAACAAGTCCTAGAGCTGCTCAGCAACTGCTCTCTCAATTACCTTTCCCAGGATTGGTAAATTTGATACTTGGTGATAATTGCTCAACTCCTCTTTGTCTAAGGAACATTTCGGGGGCCTCTTACCACATCCTGGCAAGATTTCACCAGCCATGATGGACAGGGATCCAAGGAGCAGGTTATAGCCTTTACAGCTCTCAGAACCCTGTCCACATCCAATATGAGAGCAAGTGGAAGTGGTCCAAAAAAGAACCAGACATTGGCAATGGAGCCTCCAGTGCATTACTTGCATTAAATTTTGAGGAGAGGTCATGCTGGAGCTTCGAGATTTTATACACAAAAAAAACCACTTGCAAACAAGTCAAAGCTAATAACCAGCTCTCTATTATTTTGGGACTCTCCCAATGGAGAAGTCAGTTGTCAAACTACTCAAAATAATTGTGCTGGATGCAAGCTAGTGGATACAATAGAAGAAGAGAAGAAAGATTTCTTGGCTGCCTTTGTCATAACCTTTTAACTGGACTCTATAACATGGTCTCAAGGCCTTGTCATAGGTTCGCTGCCAAGATCACTCAATAAACCAAGGAGCCAGGAAAGATCAAGGACACAGAGGGCATTGGGGAGCAATTCAGTTGATGGTCAAGCTGGGACCATATTCCAAGCCTCAGTGCATTGAGAGAACCAACAACAGGTCCTGAGAAATCCCAAAGAGCATTCAGGAAATTTACAGGATCCATAAGTCTCTGTGGGTGAACAAAACGTTACTATCTGCCCATGCAGAGGTCGGCTGAGAACCTCAAAGTGGTCCTCAGGAGGATATGATCCAACTATGACACTGTTTCACGTTTAATTGGAAAATCAAATCCAGCCTGCTTCATGTGTGGGTCCTGACACAACCTGAGAGAGTCCCAGGGCTGCCACGGAAGCCATAGAGGTGGCACCAACCCCGCACTAGGCCAACATATTTAATCCTGGTGATTTCCAGGGCAGGGATCCTCCAGAAGGGAAAACCATCTCAAATAAGAATTGCAACCTCACCTTCCTGACCCCCTATTCATGATTGATGAAGGACCAGTAACCCAGCAGAGCCAACTGAGTAAGAAGAAGAGATTGGATTTATACCCCGCCCTCCACTCCCCAAGGGAGTCTCAGAGTGGCTTACAAACTCCTTTTCCCTTCCCCTCCCCACAACAGACACCCTGTGAGGTAGGTGGGGCTGAGAGAGCGCTTTCCCAAGCTGTCCTTGAGGGAACAGCTGGTACAGAGCTATGGCTTGCCCAAGGTCATCCAGCCAGGTGCAAGTGGAGGAGTGGGGAATCAAACCTGGTTCTCACAGATTAGAGTCCGCGCACTTAACCACTACACCAAACTGGCTCTCAAGTAAGAGGAACAACCTCATTAGTCCCCAGCCAGATCTTCATCATGCAGGCAAAATCAAAGCAACCCTGTTTTACAATATCATATTTATTTATTTATTTGTTTGTTTCAAATTTATACCCCGCCCTCCCCGCGAGCGGGCTCAGGGCAGCTAATAAGGGCACACAGTGCCAACCCCATACAAGATGAGCATTTAAAATACAATAACAATAATACAAAACAGTAATAAAACAGTTCAAATAAATTAAATAAATTACAATAAATTACAGTAAAATGCTTCCAGTCATGATCTTCAGTGATAAGATGGCATCCTATAGAGTTGGGTCCAGCCTCTCAGGACCATCAGGCCTGGGCTGTGTTCAGGGCCAGCCCTCATCGCTGATGTTATTGCAATGGGATGGTACTGAGGGTGGCAGCTCCTAGTCAAAGGCCTGGCGGAAGAGCTCCGTCTTGCAGGCCCTGTGAAATATCATGTAGGGCCATGGTCTTCTTTTGATTGTTCTGGCATTATACAATATCAATGACAAAGAGGAGGAAAATTCTGGAACCTGTACACTGTTATTCCTCAGGATGAGATGGAGGTTAGAAGGATTCCGAGCATTCCTTTATCTCCATATCCCTCTCCTTTGCAAAAACATTCCCCCCACAGCTATACTTCCCAGCACCCTGGGATGCCCAGTCCCTCAACACACATCCCCGGCATGTATAGATATAAAGAGCAACAAGTTCCAAAAGATAATTAATATCAGCTAACACTCTAACAGCAATAAACATATAGGCATAGCCATATCAGTCAGCCTAAATGACTTAATAACAATAAGCCTAAATTGCCCACATAAACAATACATTCCTGCAGATATCTGCAACAGTCTACAATAAATGTCTAATTCTATTTCTGTGATTCAGGGCTGATTCTGTTTTTCAGCCCTGGCCCCAGCCTGCTGGAACACTCTTCTAAGAGAGATCAGGGCCCTGAGGGATCTAGGGCAATTCCGCAGGGCCTGCAAAACTGAGTTGTTCTGCCAAGCCTATGGTTGAGGGCAGTACAGGGGTCTCAATCGGTAAGACCTCATGGATAGGCCTCCCCTCCCCGCCTTCCCTTGTTTCCCTCCACCACTCTTGTTCTTCAGTGGATTTACCACTCACTGCTCTTTGCTTTCAGACCATGCCATCTGAGCTGTTAAAAGGATGGCTCTCACTTTACAGAGGGAACAGGGCACCATGCTGTTGATAAGGGGAATGTGCTCTCAGAAGGGACCTCTTCTACAGCTGGTGAACAGGTATCCTTTTGTACCAAGGAACCATCCCTGGGTAGGGAGGGGGGCTCTTGGTAGTTGGTGATTCGATCCTTAGGCAGGTAGACAGCTGGGTGGTGAAACTGCGTATTGACCGTATGGTGACTTGCCTGCCTGGTGCAAAGGTAGTGGACATTATGCATGTTTTAGATAGACTGGTAGATAGTGCTGGGGAGGAGCCAGTGGTCGTGGTACATGTTGGCACCAACGATGTGGGGAAATATAGTCGTGAGGTCCTGGAGGAAAAATTTAGGCTGCTAGGCAGGAGACTCAAGGCCAGGACCTCCAAGGTAGCCTTCTCAGAAGTGCTACCTGTTCCACGCACAGGGCCGAAGAGACAGGCACAGATCAGGAGTCTCAGTGCATGGATGAGGAGATGGTGTAGGGGGGAAGGGCGCAAGTTTGTTAGGCACTGGGATGCTTTTTGGAACAAGACGGAGCTGTACAAGAGAGATGGTCTCCACTTTTCCCAGGAAGGAACCAGGCTGCTGGCGCTTAAAATCAAAAAGGTGGCAGAGCAGTTTTTAAACTGAATATTGGGGGGAAGCTGACAGGAGATGAAAAATCTCTGTTTCGGAATGGTTCATCTCAAAGAGATGAAGTGGTAGCTGTTACTTTCCTACAAGGAAAAGGATTAGAATTGTTCTCTGAGATTTTGGCAAATGATAGGGACTGCCTGGCAAGGTCTCGAGGCAGCAAGAGGAAGGTTGTGGGCTTAACATGTATGGGAAACTATAGATGTTTATATACTAATGCTAGAAGTGTCCAAAGTAAAATTGAGGAGTTGGAATGCTTGGTGTTGGGGGGAAATGTAGACATTGTGGGTATTTCAGAAACTTGGTGGGATGAGGAAAATCAGTGGGATATGGTTATAAACTATATAGGAAGGATGGGGGGGGAGTTGGAGGTGGGGTGGCTCTGTAGGTTAGAAAGGGTATACAGTCCAGTAAGATTGAGAGGGTAGGAGAATTGGATTTGCTTCTGGAAATGCTGTGGGTTGAATTAGTGGGCCCAAAAGGAAGCTTAACATTGGGAGTTATTGCCCACCAAATCAAAAGATAGAGGAGGGTTATAAAATGATGAATGAATTCAAGATAGTGGCTAGATGAAATAACTGTGTTGTAATAGGTGACTTTAACTACCCACACATTGATTGGGTCAATATGTGTTCAGGTTGGAGAAAAAGAGATTGAGTTTCTAGACACTCTCAATGACTGTGCTATGGAGCAGATGGTTACAGAACCGACCAGGGGAGAGGCAATCCTGGATTTGGTCCTAAGTAATGCCCAAGACCTGGTGAGAGATGTTAAAGTGATTGCACCGCTTGGGAACAGTGACCATAATGTTATTGAGTTCAACATTTGTATAAATAGGGAGTTGCCCGTAAAGACTGACACAACCACTTTTAACTTTAAAAGGGGTAACTTCTCTGATATGAGGGGATATGTGAGGAGAAAACTGAAAGGAAAAGTAGAAAGGGTCAAAACAATTGGGGAAGCTTGGAGACTATTTAAAATTACAATCCTAGAGGCTCGGAGAAAATATATACCACGGGTTAGGAAAGGCACAAATAGGTATAGAAAAAAGCCTGCATGGTTAACAAACAAAGTAATGGAAGCTGTAAATGGTAAGAAGGATTCCTTTAAGTGGTGGAAAGCTAGTCTCAGTGAGGCTGATAAAAGGGAACACAGGCTGTGGCAAATAAAATGCAAGTCTGTGATCAGGCAGGCAAAAAGGGAATATGAGGAGCATATCACAAAAAACATAAAGAACAACAATAAAACTTTCTTCAAATACATTAGAAGTAGAAAACCAGCCAGGGAAGCAGTGGGGCCCTTGGATGACCGAGGGGTAAAAGGTGTAATGAAGGAAATGGCTGAGAAGCTGAATGCATTTTTTGCCTCTGTGTTCACTGTGGAAGATAAGAAGTGCCTGCCCACTCCAGAACCACTGATTTCAGGAGGGGTGTTGAAAGTCCTGAGTCAGATTGAGGTGACAAGAGGGGAGGTCCTACGACTGATAGACAACTTGAAAACAAATAAATCACCGGGCCGGGATGGCATACATCCAAGAGTTCTGAAAGAACTCAAATGTGAACTTGCGGATCTCCTGACAAAAATAAGTAATCTTTCCTTAAAATCTGCCTCCATTCCTGAGGACTGGAAGGTAGCGAATGTCACTCCTATCTTTAAAAAGGGTTCCAGAGGAGATCCAGGAAATTACAGACCAGTCAGTCTGATGTCAATACCGGGTAAGTTGGTGGAAACTGTTATTAAGGAAAAAATTAGTAAGCACATTGATGAACAAAATCTATTGAGGAAGGCTCAGCATGGGTTCTGTAAGGGAAGATCTTGTCTCACTAACCTGTTAGTGTTCTTTGAGGGAGTAAACAAACATGTGGACAAGGGGGACCCAATAGATGTTTACCTTGACTTCCAGAAAGCTTTTGATAAAGTTCCTCATCAAAGGCTCCTAAGTAAGCTCAACAGTCATGGGATAAAAGGACAAGTCCTTTTGTGGATCAAAAACTGGCTAATTAGAAGGAAACAGAGAGTGAGTATAAATGGGAAATTTTCTCAGTGGAGGGAGGTAAGCAGTGGGGTACAGCAGGGATCACTACTCGGTCCGATGCTTTTTAATTTGTTTATTAATGATTTGGAGTTGAGAGTAAGCTGTGAAGTGGCTAAATTTGCAGATGACACAAAGTTGTTCAGGGTGGTGAGAACCAGGGAGGATTGTGAGGCACTCCAAAGGGATCTGTCAAGCATGGGCGAGTGGGCATCAACGTGGCAAATGGGGTTTAATGTGGCCAAGTGCAAAGTGATGCACATTGGAGCCAAAAATACGAACTATAAATACACGTTGATGGGATCCGAACTGGCAGAGACTGACCAAGAGAGAGATCTTGGAGTCGTAGTAGATAACTCAATGAAAATGTCGAGACAATGTGCGACTGCAATGAAAAAGGCCAATGCTATGCTGGGGGTTATTAGGAAAAGAATTGAAAACAAATCCGCCAGTATCATAATGCCCCTGTATAAATCGATGGTGCAACCTCATTTGGAGTACTGCGTACAGTTCTGGTCGCCACACCTCAAAAAAGATACTACAGCATTGGAAAAAGTGCAGAAAAGGGCAACTAGAATAATAAAAGGGTTGGAACACTTTCCCTATGAAGAAAGGTTGAAGCCCTTGGGGCTCTTTAGCTTGGAGAAACGACGGCTGAAGGGTGACATGATAGAGGATTATAAGATTATGCATGGGATAGAGCAGATAGAGAAAGAAGTACTTTTCTCCCTTTCTCACAATACAAGCACTCGTGGGCACTCCATGAAATTGCTGAGCAGTCAGGTTAGAACAGATAAAAGAAAATACTTCTTCACCCAAAGAGTGATTAACGTGTGGAATTCAATGCCACAGGAGGTGGTGGCAGCTACAAGCATGGACAGCTTCAAGGGGGGAATTAGATAAACATATGGAGCAGAGGTCCATCAGTAGCTATTAGCCACAAAGTATAGATAGGAACTTTCAGTCTGGGGCAAGTGATGCTCTGTATTCTTGGTGTTTTGGGGGGGCAACAGTGGGAGGGCTTCCTGCCCCCACTGCTGGACTGTCTGAGGGCACCTAGTGTTTTTGGCCACCGTGTGACAGAGTATTGGACTAGATGGGCCACTGGCCTGATCCAATACTGGCTTCTCTTATGTTCTCTTATGTTTATGTTCTTAAGCACCGTGATTTCACTGCCGTGACAGAACATGTCCCTTCAAACTTTTCATCTGAAACTGGCCTCCTTGGGATCCCGAACTCAAAACTAGTGGACATTTAAACTTTTTTTTTTAAGACATGGGAGCGGAGCAGCACTTTTGCGCATATCGCTGATGCAACAATTAAAATGGCTTCTGGCTTCCACGGCGTGTGTGTGTGTGTGTTAAAGACTTGGAAGTGGCTCGACAACAGTGGAGCGATCACACAGGGGAAACTGCGCTTTCAACCGGGAGAGCTGAGAAAACACCACTTGGGACCTGGTATCAAAATACTACACTTTGCTCCGGAATTTGCTCCAGAAAGCAACGGCTGGGGACGGGAGACAGCTGATGCTGTCTGAACGCACACATTTGATTCATTTTTGAAGAGTGTCGAAGCCGGATCAAACAGCGCACCTGAATGCACCCTATGTGTTCTCCTAATGGGGTAAAAAACAACTTCAGGTGCATCTTATACCTACCTTGCAAGTTCAAATGCAAGATAGGTAAAAAAGGCATGGGGAAAAAGTTAACCCCCATCTCACCAGAAATGCTACTCTGATTCATTGAGGGGCAGGGCTGTTGCTTCTTACAAATGTAAATAAGTCAATCTGAGAACTCTCATGTAATATTATTATTGGGTCCCCAACAAACACATTCAGAAAAGTGAAAATGAGTAGGGAATTGTGCAGTGCAGCTCAATTCATTTTTGCTCCAAAGTCCCAGTGTGTTCATGAAACTTATTGCCTGGTGTGTTCATGAAACTTATTCTTAAACATACAGACTAAGAGCCTGTAAGAAGGAACCTTTGTACCTAAGGAAAGATTATTGAGGGTTTCTAAATCAAGATAAGGCTGTCAATAGTGCTAACCATTCCTTACTGCAGTAAAGGTTTAAGAAGGGGCATAGTCCAAGTTACATATGAACAGGGCTCCGTTGGGGCTGGGCCTCGGGAAGGACAAGCCCGTCCCTCCCGAGGCCCGGCCCTCCCGAGGCCTCGGGAAGGACAAGCCCGTCCCACCCCCTCCCCGTCAATAGTCCTGGGGCCGGCGGCGCTCCGCCGACCCCGGGAAGAACAAGCCTGTCCCTCCCCCCTCCCACTGCTCCTGGAGCCGCGGCACAGCCGCCAGCCCCAGGAAGCCCCTTTCCTCCCCCCTCCCCGTCAATAGTCCTGGGGCCGGCGGCGCTCCGCCGACCCCGGGAAGGACAAGCCTGTCCCTCCCCCCTCCTCCTGCTCCTGGGGCCGCGGCACAGCCGCCAGCCCCAGGAAGCCCCTTTCCTCCCCCCCCCCAATAGTCCCGGGGCCGGCGGCACTCTGCCGACCCCGGGAAGGACAAGCCCATGCCTCCCCCCTCCCACTGCTCCTGGGGCCGCGGCACAGCTGCCAGCCCCAGGAAGCCCCTTTCCTCCCCCCCCAATAGTCCCAGGGCCGGCAGCGCTCCGCCAGCCCCGGGAAGGAGAAGCCTCCCCCCTCCCACTGCTCCCTCCCCCCTCCCACTGCTCCTTCCTTTCCCCATCCTTCCACTCTCCCTTCCTTCCTCCCACTCTCCCCCCTTCCTTCCTTCCTTCTCTCTCCCCCCCACCTACCTACCTACCTTCCTGTTCCTTCCTTTCCCCCTTCCTTTCCCTCTCCCTTCCTTCTTTCCTTCCTTCCTTCCTTCCTTCTCTCTCTCTCTCCCCACCTACCTACCTACCTCCCTGTTCCTTCCCCTCTCCCTGCCTTCCTTCCTTTCTTCTCTCTCTCCCCCCACCTACCTACCTACCTTCCTGTTCCTTCCTTTCCTCGTTCTTCCCCTCTCCCTTCCTTCCTTTCTTCTCTCTCCCCCCCACCTCCCTCCCTCCCTCCCTCCCTTACTGTTCCTTCCTTTCCCCATCCTTCCCCTCTCCCTTCCTTCCTTCCTCCCTCTCTCCCCTCTCCCTTCCTTCCTTTCTTCTCTCTCCCCCCCACCTCCCTCCCTCCCTCCCTCCCTCCCTTACTGTTCCTTCCTTCCTTCCTGTTCCTTTCCTTCCTTCCCCCTCCCTTCCTTCTTGCCTTCTGACACACCTGACGTCAGGGATGTGTGGCCTTATGACACTTCCGGTGACGTCAGGGGGTGTGGCATATGCAAATAAGTTATGCTAATGAGCTCCTGCACCTCTTTTTTTACGAAAGGACCCCTGCATATGAAAAAGAACAACACATATGACCATGTCTATAAAAATAATCTGTTTATGGGAAAATGTTAATGATGACATATTTGGGTTGAATGCATAAACACCAGCAGAGACTCATTTTGCCATACCAAGAGGACACACACAGAGAGAAGATTATGAATTACTGAAACAAGTCTCAATTTGTCCTTTACTCCAAAAGTTCAGGAAAGAACTTTGCAATAGCTGTAGCAGTGGCAAAACAGAATACATGTATAGATCTTGTTAGAAAGAACTGCACTGCATACCAAAAAAAAAAAAATCACAGCACATGTAGGTTCCAAAAGAACAGCTCAGACTCATGCAAGTGCCCATTTATTTTACTACCTAATTTAACAAACTGGGAAAGCATTCAAGATATACAGTTATAATGATTTTGAACAAGTGTATGAACATTGTTGAAGTTATAACACAGTGGAATTCTGTTCATCTCAGAAAAGAAGCCATCTGATAACCAGAAGAAAAATGTCTAGTAGAGCAGAGTAAACTACCTCTAAATTGATTAAAGAAGAAGTATGGTCCAGAGGGTTCAGTTCTCTGCGGGCAGCAAACATGACCCTTCTAGATCTCTGGTGCCAGTTTGGTTAGTTCATGTACATCCTGTTATATCACTCTCCTGAGCAAATACAGGTTGCTTACCTGTAATTGGAGATCTTCGAGTGGTCATCTGTGCATTCACACCTCTGGGATTAAGTGCACCTGCGCCGATCCCGATCGGTAATCTTCAAAGCCTAATGGATTTTCGCACCAGCTTCCCGGTCACGTGCACGTCCCACTGCGCATGACCCGGGGAGGGGCACGAGGATCCCGCCAGTTCCTTCTGACCGCTGCTAACAGCCCCCAAGAAAAATGAGGGAGACCGAAAGCAGAGGGGAAGGAGGGCGGGTGGTGTGAATGCACAGATGACCACTCGAAGATCTCCAATTACAGGTAAGCAACCTGTATATCTTCTTCGTGGTCTCTGTGCATCACACCTCTGGGAGAATAGCGAGCAATAAACACACCACATACCTGGGGGTGGGTGCTGGAGGTCTCACATCTGAGCTGCTTTTAGAACTGCACGGCCTACCATAGTACGCTGATGGACGCAGACATCTAGGGCGTAGTGCTTCACAAACGTGTGAGGAGATGCCCACGTTGCAGCATTGCAGATGTCTCCCAGGGGGATGCCCTTGAGGAATGCCGTGGAAGCAGCCACGGCTCTTGTGGAGTGTGCCCGGAGGGATGCCGGCAATGGCCTCTTAGCCAGGAGGTAGGCAAGCTTTATCGTCTCTACTATCCACTTCGAGAGTCTCTGAGACGATAGTTTCTGTCCCTGTCTGGGCAAGGCATACGTGACGAAGAGAGCCAGAGACTTGCGAAACGGCTTTGTCCGATGCAAGTAAAAGGAAAGAGCTCTCTTGACGTCCAGAGAGTGCAAGCTGCGTTGTGATGGGTCCTGAGGATCAGGAAAAAACACAGGCAGCGTGATGTCCGCTCCCACATGGAAGTCCGAGACAATCTTGGGTAGGAAGGTGATATCCGGAGCCAGGGTAACTGCTCCATGATGAAAAGTGAGATACGGTGGGTCGCAACGAAGCGCTGAAAGCTCACTCACACGCCGAGCAGACGTGATAGCCACCAGAAACGCTACCTTCCACGAGAGAAGCTGGAGGCTGCAGGAGGCCAGGGGCTCAAACGGTTTGCCCATTAACTTGGCAAGAACTAATGGTAGGTCCCATGCTGGGACCGGTGTCCGTACTGGTGGATAGAGGCGACGCATTCCCTTAAGGAATTGTTTCGTAGTCGGGTGAGAGAATACTGAGTATCCCCCAATCTCCGGATGGTTGACGGAGATAGCTGATAAGTAAACTCTTATAGAAGAGTGGCACAGTCCTCTATCCGAACAGGATAACAAAAAACCAAAAATATCATTAAGGGTGGCAGGAACAGTAGGCCGCCCTATTGAAGTTAGAAAAGCCATAAACTTATTCCACTTCGCCGCGTAGGAACGGCGTGTGGACAGCTTGCGTGAGTTCAAGAGAACCTGTGCAATGCGTGAGTCTATATCTGAGGTTGAAGCATCCATGCTGTTAGCTTCAACTTGGGGACGTCGTGGTGAAGTACCTGACCTCCGTGCATCCAAAGAAGGTCTGGGAGCGTCAGGAGGTGAAGGTAGATCCCTAGGGAGAGATGAAGGAGCGTGGGAAACCACGGTTGTCTCGGCCACCACGGTGTGATGAGAATTGCTCGTGGTTGCTCTGACATCAGTTTGTGGACTCCACTCGGTATCAGAGGGATCGGGGGGAAGAGGTACAGATGTCTCCCCGTCCACTGAAGCAGGAGGCCGTCCCCGAGGGACGCTGGATCTGCGCCGGCTCTGGAGCAAAAAAGATGACATTTCTTGTTCTCCCGAGAGGCGAATACGTCCACTGAGGGATGACCCCACCGATCGAAGATCGGGGTCAGGTAGAGAGGGTTCAGTTCCCAGTCGTGTAGGGATGCTCCTCCTCTGCTCAGGAAGTCTGCTTGGGTGTTGAGCAGTCCTGGAAGGTGATTCGCTACGAGGTGAATGCCGATGGCTTGGCACTCGTCCCAAAGCTCGATAGCTAAGCGGCAGAGTCCATGGGAGACCGTTCCACCCTGCCGGTTGATGTAGTACATGGTGGTTGTATTGTCCGTGAGGACAGCCACCGTCCTTCCCGACAGGGAGTTGCGGAATGACCGCACTGCATAGAGAACTGCCAGGAGTTCTAGAAAATTGATGTGCTTGTGGGCCACAGATGGGTCCCACTTGCCGCCCACACCAATACCATCCAGGTGAGCTCCCCAGCCCCATAGGGAGGCATCCGTGGTAATGGTTGCTGAGGGGGGCGGGAGTCGAAAGGGTCACCAGATTGAAGATTCTGGGGTGTCAGCCACCACATCATGGTTTCCAGAACTTGCTCTGAGAATCGGAAGAGCTTGGAGAGAGAGTGGATGCTGGGACGAAAACGTCTCAGGAACCAGAGCTGTAGTGGTCTCATCCGTAGCTTGGCGAATGGAATCACCACCGTGGTTAAGGCCATTAGGCCCAGTAGGCGAAGTATTTGCTTGGCCGTAGCCTCCTTGTCCTGTCGGATCGAATGGAGGAGAGAGGTTATGTCCGTTGCCCTGTTGGGGGGCAGAAAGGCCCTGCATTGCAGGGAGTCCAGAATGGCTCCGATGAATTGTACTCGTCTGGACGGTATGAGCATGGACTTTTTGAGATTGATCGTTAGACCTAGAGAGTCTAGGGCGCTGAGGGTTATCCGGATGTGATCTTGTAAAATTGTCGCGGAGGGGGCGACCAGTAACCAGTCGTCCAGATACGGGTAAAGCTGAACACCTTGAAGCCGTAGGTGGGCAGCCACCACTGCCATAAGTTTCGTGAAGACACGAGGGGCCGTAGAGAGGCCAAAGGGGAGAGCCTTGTATTGGAAGTGACGCGGACCGACCGCGAAACGCAAAAACGGTCTGTGAGCTGGATGGATCGTCACATGGAAGTACGCGTCCTTTAAGTCCAGCGTCACCATCCATACGTTGGCTTCTAGCAGTGGCAGGATGGTCTGGAGGGTGGTCATGCGGAACTTCTTGTATGTGATGAACGCATTGAGGTTCCTCAGGTCTAAAATGGGACGGAGTCCGCCATCCTTCTTTGGTACCGTGAAGCAGCGGGAGTAAAAACCCTGCTGGAGATGGTGTATGGGTACCGGCTCTATGGCGTCCTTGGATAGAAGGGCTTCGACCTCTGATGACAGGGTGTCTGAGGGAGGGGTGGCTACAAAGTAGGGTTCCTGTGGTGTCTGGAAGAACTCTATCCGGTAACCTTCCGCTACTACGGATAGGGCCCACTTGTCCGTGGTTATAACTTGCCATGCAGGTAGGAAGGGTGCCAGACGGGTGGGAGGATCGGAGCGCGTGTGGGAGTCAAAGACCCTGTTTATTGGGTCTAGGGGGTTTTGCCTTGGAGGCAGAAGCTGTTGGGAAGCGCGGTTTGTGGCTGTAAGGCTTCTGTTGATAAGCAGAGTGTGCCGGTCTTTGCCACTGTGGTTCATTGGGAGATCTTTGTGGTTGCTTCTTTGACCAGGATCTCTGCCAACTTCTTTGTTTCTGTTGCCTTGGCTGAGAGACACCTAAGTTACGTGATGTCTTCATACTCTTGTCTAGATCATGAAGGACTGTGTCTGTGGTAGAGCTGAACAGCCCTTCACCCTCGAAGGGGAGATCTTCGACTAGCGATTTTGTGTCCTGAGGAAGCGCCGTCGACCTCAGCCAAGCATGTCTCCGGAGGGCAACTGCGAAGTAAGGGTCTTCGAAGTTACATCAGCAACATGTTTGGAGGCATTCAACTGCTGTTTAGCCAAGACCATGCCCTCCTTTTGAATCTTCCTGGCCAGACGCTGTTTGTCTTCAGGAAGGTGTGCCAGGAGCGGTGTCATCTGCTCCCATAGGGAGTATTGATATCGGCTCATGCAAGCCGTGTAGTTTGCAGTTTTGATACCTAATGCTCCTGCAGAATAAAATCGTCTTCCGAACGAATCGAGTTTCCGTCCTTCTTTGTCGAGGGGGGAGGAATGGCCACTGCGGCCCCTAGCTGAAGGTGTCACCACGACCGAGTTGGGTTTGGGGTGGATGAACAAAAATTCTGCCTCCGGCTCTTGGAGACGATACATGTGATCCAACCTCTTGCTCGAGATTGGAGTCGATGAGGGGTGTCCCCAGGATTCTTTAGCGGTGTTAAGAAGCACCGAAATTAGTGGTAGAGCTACTGCCATAGATGTGTCCATCTGCACTATGTCAAAGATGGCATCGGTAGCGGCTGGGGCTGGTTGGATGGTGGCTAGAGCCAGGGAATGGGCCATTCTTTTGACGAGTTCCCCATAGGACTTTACGTCTTCGGAAGGGGAAATCGGGAGATTGTCAGCGACATCAGGGGATGGTGATGGATGAGTGGGGGATTCCTCTTCGGAATCGGATGAAGCGGAGGAATTCGGTACCGACAGGTGTTCAGAGGGTGACATAGGGTTCGACGGGTCCGGTTGATACGGAGGGAGGTCGACATCGGGTGGGGTCTGCGGTATCGGCATTGGTATCGGCATCGGTGCCGGTGATGGCTTCGGCATCAGAGACGGGAGAGGCCCCGGTGCTGGTGGATCTCGGCATCGTGAGACTCTCGACGACGTTGACTGTCGGTCCCATTCCGCTGGGTACCATTGCGGTGGCGGGGGATACGAGGAACTGTATAGGTATCGCCACTGACAGACGTCCCATGGCACCGAAGAAGGAGGAAGACGCCAGTCTCGTTCTCCTCTCGGTGGCGGTGACGGGTCGGTTCCGGCCTCTGGACTGCTCCGAGGGACCTGTGTCAGCTCGATGTTGGGGTCCAAGTCCGTCAATTGAATGGGTTGTGGCATCGGGGAAACTGAGCTGCCCCGGGGTTGCTCGCGCCCGGAAGGGTCAAGCTGCGGAGACCCGCGCTGGGTCAGGTCAGACGCGCCCTGCGTCGACTGTGCACTCGATTTTTTGTGCTTGTGCTTGCCCTTTTCCTCCTTGCCCTCTCTGCGCTTCTTTGCAGGAGTTTGCGGCAGCGGGAGGGATCGTTTCATTACCGACTTATCGGTACCGACGGTGCTCCTTGTCGGGGACGGTGCCGGGCCCGTCGGGGCCGATGGTGATGTCATCGAGGCCTCAGCGGTCGACATTTTAGGCGATAACGCTGCTTCCAAAAGTGCCACTCTCAGTCTCGCCGCACGGTTCTTGCGGGTTTGTTTAGAGAAGGCAGCGCAGCTCGAACAGGAGTCTACTCGGTGTGACTCGCCCAGGCACAGGAGGCAAAGAGCGTGCTTATCTGGAGGCGCTATTTTACTGCCACAGTCCCGACAGCGCTTAAAGAAGCCCCACCGCTGGGCCATAGGCCGAGCGGGGAGAAGAACGAGGAAAATCCGAGAGCGAGTCCAGTAAACAGTCCAAGGTCAAAAAAGGGAAGAAAAACAGTCCGGAAAGGCTTTTTCCAATAGGAAAACGAAAGTACTACCGACCGGAGCGAGAGAGGGGTCCTCACGACGCGGCGGTCAGAAGAGAACTGGCGGGATCCTCGTGCCCCTCCCCGGGTCATGCGCAGTGGGACGTGCACGTGACCGGGGAGCTGGCGCGAAAATCCGTTAGGCTTTGAAGATTACCGATCGGGATCGGCGCAGGCGCACTTAATCCCAGAGGTGTGATGCACAGAGACCACGAAGAAGATCACAGTCATGTACAGTTGTTATAGAGGTAAAAGGCCAGCTTTAACTATTTACATTTGCTGCTTTTTTAAACAGACAATCTATACAAAACTTCAAATGTTGTAAACATAAACCTACCAAGGAAAACATGAGACAAGAATTGTAATGAAACTATGTGAAATGCAAGACAGTAAACTCATCACTGTAACTCCAGTAGTTTTTCTTGTGACCTAAGCTTCCGAATTTCAGTTTTAACATTTTTTATCTACAGTTGTCGTTGTATCAAAGGAGCAAGGTCCCAGTGAGGTTTGTCAGAACTAATGAAATTGAATGTAGTTCATCATAATTGAAAATAATCCATGCTGTCACATTTACTGTAACAAGGGGTCACATCTCCAGGGCCATAAAAGCTACTCACATTAATCGTAACTGACACCTAACTTTCTCCTTCAGGAATAGTCAGCCATACTACATAGCTTACTTTGACTTATATTTAACCATATGAAAAAATATACTACAAACATGAAAAAAGAGCAGTAAAATGTGCACAGTTTCTGGACACATTACTATGACTTTGCTGGTAAGATCACCATGATACTGTGTACAGAGCTGCCTATATCAAACGTTGAGAAATAATTAATCAAAGGGCTTCTTTATACTGATGTTGCCCCATCTCAAGTGGCCCCCAGTTTGGAACACTAGCAAGTACAAGATCTGGTTGGGATCATGTTCTTCACATATTATGGAGTACTCTGGTTAGCTTTGGGTCCACCTTATACCAGATGTTACAGTACCAGGGCAGTGGAAACTCATGGGCATCTTGGGGTAAACATGGGTTTCTCCAAACAGAACACCCCTGCAACTGCTTCAGGTTACAAAAAAGACACAAGAGGGCAGGCTAAAGCCCCCTCTCCACTTGTGCCACAATCCTGATCTTAATCGGGAAATGCACGTGCAGGTACTGAGAAGCATCCCCAACAGACGTGATTATGTTATGTTATGTCTGACAAAAGGTGGGTACCCAGAAGAGGCCCATATTTCAACTGTATGAACTTAATGTCTCCATGGCAGAGGTGGACACATAACTGTCACAGTTTGTGTGATTCTAGTGATTCAAGGGCCCAGTTCAGCAGTTTCCACACAATCATTTGCAAGAGTACACTGAACCACCAAGAGGCTTGTGACCTGATGAGCTGCTGGTCATGTGAAAGCATGCCTCCACATTAGGCTGCCACAATATCTGTAACTGTGGCAACATGAAAAGAGGTTATGTTAATCAAATGCTGGTTAATCCATTTCACACAGCCAGAACTTCCAAGTCATCCTCTCTGGGTAGCAATCCCACCAGCAATCAAGAGAGAGTTTCCAAGTACTGTTGGGACTTCACCTGCCTTCCCCCCATGTGGATACGTGGAGGTGGAGCCATATATTAGATAAGGAGGATTTTTGTAGGGAGATTCACCGTGAATTACAAGATGACAATTCTGCAATGGGTAGTGCTTTTGCCCCAAGTGTTGCTAACCTATTTATGTCTTTTTTTGGAGGTAACAAATATGTCATCAAAAAAATAATCCCTTTTTCTCAGGGTCCTTCTGTTTTACCATTATATTGGTGACATTTTAATTATTTTTGCAGATGAGAATAAATTGAAGGCATTTTGCACATAGATTAATATTATGCACACCACCATCAAATTTAAACATCATCATAATATGAATGTGCATTCTTTTCTTGATACAGAGGTAATCAGACATAGTAATAATAAGTTGTCCATCTGGGTGTATACCAAGCCCACTAACAGAAATTCAATATTACATTTTAAATAATTTCCTCCCCCATTTACATAACAATCTCCCATATGATCAATTCCTGAGATTAAAATGTAATTCCATGATTCAGTAAGATTTCTATAAGGAATGTAACAAATCAGAGAAATATCTTTTAGACTGTGGATAGTTGCAAAATCTAATCAGCTGAGCCATTGGTTGAAACCCAATCAGTATCCAGGTGTGACTTACCTATTGATAAACAACAAGTAGTTTAAAAAGGAATTACATGTGCTTTATCTTATACATATTTGGCGCAGTCTAATAAAAAAATCATTTATAGACATTGGCATGTGGGGGGGAGGAGGAGGAGGAAGAGATTGGATTTATACCCCGATACCAATGTTCCCTCTAAGCTATGGAGTCTTGTGAGCAAAAATGCTTACTGGCACTAAAGTTATGAGTGAGCAATTTGGCTACAGCATAAATTAGTTTGCTCTGGAGCCATCCTTCCTGAGCTAAGAAAAATGTATGAGCCAGAGGCTAAAAAACTGCGCTAGCTCACACTAACTCAGCTTAGAGGGAACACTGTACCCCTCCCTTCACTTGGAGTCTCAGAGTGGCTTACAATCTCTTTCCCTTCCTCTCCCTACATCAGATATCCTGTGAGGTAGGTGGGGCTGAGAGAGCTCTGAGAGAACTACTCTTATGAGAAAGCAGCTCTGAGATAACTGTAACTGACCCAGGGTTACCCAGCAACTGCATGTGGAGGAGTGGGAAATAAACCCCAGTTCTCCAGATTAGAGTCTGCCACCAAACTGGTTAGTGACATACATGGATATAATATTCATAGGTTTCTGGAGAACCAGGAATTTTAGAAACATTTTTGCTTGTTCTGACCTTTATCATAACTCTCCAATTAAGGGGGCTCCTCTTGAACACCATAAAATGCAGAGATTGTTCAGTATGCTCCTTTTCACTTGAAATAAATAGCTTTACACATCCACAAGGTTTAAGTACTATGGATCTTCCTCATTTTTCTAATTATAATACTAAAAGAGTGATCTACGTGATTAAATGCCCTTGTGAATTGTTATATGTGGGCATGAGTCTGCATTCTATTAGAATTTGTATGCTGAACATTGCTCTCTTATACACAACAAAAATATGGACGCACCCCTTGAGGCTCATTTTGTTGAAAAAGGAGACACCTGTGACACCTGTGATTATTTATGCTTTTTGTTATTTATGTTTGTACTACATGTCTTTATTCATGTAGATTTGTATAAGTCTTTGCAATATCAGGAGGCAGCATGGATATACAGATTAAAAACTTACATGCTATATGGGCTAAATATGAATCTGGATTTGACTTGTTTAATTTGGTATATATCTTTTTAAACCATATTTCTGGGTCATAGTTAAAGATATGTCTGCATTGTTGAATTAGATAGAATCTTTTTGACGATATCAGCATACCAGTCTTTGTTGTTGCATTATAACATTTAATAAATATATTATTTCACAACAATATCAGTGGCCTTATATATTTTCTTGAAATAGAGATATAGCTTTAAATTAGATATCTATATATCTAACAGCCAAGGTGCCCCCTGCATGCAGACATCTAAATCCGCACATCGGAGGCACCTAAGGGGCAAAAACATTTTCCTGCACATTTGGGGCAATCCCCAGATATGCAGAAAAATCTGAAATCTATTAAAAACTACAGGGGGGATACTTAAATCCCCCCCCAAAATAAAAGAGTGTTCCCTGCGTGTGCACAGAGAACGCTCTGAGAAATGCCTTGCAGCTGTTGTTGCCATTGCCACGGGAAGGGAGAGCACGAGAAGGCAAGGTGGGCCAGTGGCTGTGAGCTGCTCAGCCCTTGCCGCTGCTGCTGTCGGGGAGGGAGAAGTCTTGGCAGGCTGACGGCTGTAAGCCACTCAGCCCTCACCACCGCCGGGGGGGAGGGAGATGTTTTGGTGGGCTGGCCATGCCTCACCACTGCTGCTGCAAGGAGAGAGGGGAGGGGGGAGGGAGAAGTCTTGGTGGCCGATCTCAGACCTCGCCACCAGTCCTGGGGGGGAGGAGGGAGAAGGCTTGGTGGCCTGGCAGCCGGGAGCCATGTGGGTCTCACCGTTGGTGCCGGGGGGCAGGGGAGAAGGTTCACCTGTGGGTGCTTCCTCCTCTTCCTCCACATGGAGCTCCTTCTCTCCCCCCCCCCCTCGTGAGTATTGCGGGTCCCGCCTTTTGTACATACTATTTCTTATCACACAGCTGCATGGAATAGTTATTGTCTTTGGTCTCTCTTTAACTACACTTCCTTTGTGAGTGATGCTACTAGAGAGGTTTTTGTCAGCACAGTCAATGTTAACTTTTGCTGAATCTGTGAGTATGTTTGCACTAGTTAATTTTGTTTTAATTTTTTTAGCAAATATTGTAATATTTAATTATTTGTGGTATATATTGTTTTTAGGTGTTCCTGGCCATTATCAAGTCTTTATTAATGGTTTGACTGGGAGAGCTCCTTCCTTACTTTTTAGGATTTTCCTTTAGGTGGGCTTTTTTTAATTTTGGAGAGAAAAGCATAAGGTGTTTTGTTCCATTCAGCTATGATATAATTCATTCAATTGGTTGAAATGTATTACAATATATCAAGAATCCAATTTTGGCTGATTAGACTTTAAAAATGGGATTATATCCAGATTCCTTTTCCCACTATTGCAAATATTTTCCTATTATTGTATACATTTTCTTACTATTGTCAATATTTTTGTTCAAATTTTTTTGCTATTTACCTTTTGGTTACATTTTGTAATTTCTGTAGATGCTTCACATCTGTTTTGTTGCCTGTTTAATCTTCTGTGCAGTAAATAATTGTTACTGTGTGTTTCATCACAGTGTACTGTGATTTGGTTGCCAATATCCCTATATCACTTCTGGGTACAACTTGGAAACGACAATGTGTTGCCCTAGGAATTGCCAGAAACTCTACTGGCATGGAGGCTGACATTTTTTTCTTCATTTTTCTACTGCTACCAGTCTGAGCAGCAGCAGGAAACAGAGCTGTTCAAAATGCCAGGAGAACGGGAACCTTCTTGACCTCATCATTCCATAAGGGGAGGGTCACAACAGAGAGTGCACAAGTACGAGGGGTTGTTGATATTGCCCATAACTGGGATGAAAGTGGAAAAGCCTGGATGGATTTCTATCAGCTGTGTTGAAAACTAGGCCATTATAAATATTCCCTTGGATCTGGTACATCATGAAAGCAAATACTAAGGTTTAAAGTGACTTTTAATGGTTCAAAAAATGTATTTGTTATAGCAGATGAATGGACTTTGTCTGCCCACACATACTTTCCATTTAAAAAGCACTGCTGAAGTCAGTTTGAAGTTTCCTACAAGAGGAGGTGGGACACTTAGTTTAAGTAAATTATTCACATTAGGTTCAAATATGATTTGTATATGATTTAGAACTGCTTAACAACTGAATCATGTTTGCCACAGCTCAAGGGCGTAGACTTTCTCAATCCCCGGGGGGGGGGGGCGGGGGCTGTCTTTCGTGCGCGCGCGCTTTGCGCGCGCGCACACTCGGGACCATGTCCCGCTGCTCTCCCCCCTGCCCCAGGGAGCCGCCGCCGCCGCTTCCCTCCCCCGGGCCGTGCCCGCCCGCCGTGCTCCCCGCCCCCCTCCCTCCCCCCCGCTCACCTTGGGCGCTGGCGGGGTAGGATCACTGCTGCGAGCAGAAGTGGAGAACTCGGAGTCCTTTTATTGTAGCCAGGAGGTTGGGAGGGGTGTTGGAAAGAATGCTTAAAAAGGAAGCAGATTGTACCGTTGCCTATTGGAATCCGCTTGGTTAAAACAGAGGGGAAATGCAGAGAGGCAGAACACCAGCATCTGTAGTGAGACAAGAATTCTTAGACCCTCTTCAGCCCGGGAAGGGGGGGGGGCGCCACTGTTTAGCTCGTGCTAAGGCTTCTCTTCAGTTGGGCCCGACATTTCTCGCCAATCACGCACCCTCGTCCCGCCTGCGTTCGAAACCCGAACGCTGGCGGGGTTCCATCGAACCCCGGCCATTGGCTGAGCGCCTAACGCCTGCTCGCCATTGGTCCGATTTGTGGGCGAGTTTAACTGAGCCGCGCTCCGGCGTTAATTAGCACGCGGGAACTTCGAACACCGGCGCAGCAGCGCTTTCCAGATGAACGAGTCTTGCAAAAGGTTCCAGGAACTAGAATTCGTCTTATTGGTCTGGAAGGTGCCACTAGAGTCCTGCTTAGCTTTGCAGCAGCAGCAGATGGCGCCGCTACTACTACTGCCCCCCTCGCCGACACAGCGTTTGGACCCTGGCTCCAGTGGTGACTCGTATGCGCCGCACAGACACACGGACGCAGACCGACTTTTAACATTGCCCCCCCCAACCCAACACACACATACAGTCGCCCGCGTGCGATGCTTTTGAATGAAGTCGGTTCACCGGCCACTAAACATACAGTCCTCGGTTGTGAAAATATCTATCTAGTGAGGCTCTTGCGTTGAGTGACCAGTCCGGTACAGGGGCTCTAACTGCAGGCAAAGCACTGGCCTTAATTGGACGGTCAGCCCTTCACGCAGCTCCCCCCCCGCCGCGCACCCTTTCTGTGGCCGGGGCTTCGGTCTGGCTCGAGGCGCGTCCATCGGCCCTTCCAGGGTTCCCCCCCTCCCCCCGCGGTCCCCGAACAACAACCGTCTCCCGCTCCTGCGTGTGCAGCTCCAGTTACAGTAAATACGGATGAAGTTTTAAACTTGAAACCTGGCGTCGATTCAAAGCTTCGCTACAACTGAGCGTTTGATCTTTTAGGAAAATGTCTTTAATTCGCCACTCCTCCCTTTTGTTCAAAATGTGTGTGTGTGGGGGGGGGAAATCCCCTGTTCGTCTTGCTCCGGGGACGTTTTCAGCTCTTCAAGGACAAACGTGTCATTTCAGCAGATTTGGGAAACCATTAAAGGAGGTGATCAAGCCGTTCCAGGCCTGGAGCCGCGCGAAGCCTCCTGAACGCACCCCGGCACCGCCAGCGCCGCTTTCCGTCTCTTGCCACCCACGAGCGCGGGCCGGGCGGCGGCGGCGGCCATCAATCTTGACTCGACCGCGGGAGGATGAGCCCGGCGGCAGCAGCGTCCCCCCCCGATTTGCTCTGGGCAGCCGCGGCTGGATGGCAAGACGGGGCTTGCACGGCCCGTGCTCCCGGGTCATCTCTCAGCCCCAGGGAGGAGCGGGCGAAGAAGTTGTCCTACTCCGAGCGGTGGCAGGGGAGCCGGGGAGGGGGAGAGAAATCACAACCAGTTTGGGCAAAGGGACGGCTTGAGTGGCTGGGAAGACATCAGGCTCCTCTCTTACCCGCGTTCCCTCTCTGCGGCACCGGGGTAGGGGTGGGGTGTCTCCTTCGCCTGCCCTCTCCCCCGAGAAACATCCCCCGGCAAGAGAATTGCCCATGAACTGTAAACCCGGTCGAAAGATCAAGGACATTCTGTCCGGCGCACCTCCGTGCGGGAGATCCCGGCGGCCTCTTCACGCAGCTCTCGGGGTGAGGAACCAGGGCCTCGAGGTCCGTGTCGGCGGCTCTTTCCCTGCCCCTGGAGTAGTTCAAGCTGCTCTGCCAGAAACTGCCTTAGGTCGCAGGTGTCCCTGCAATGGATAGGACCTCTTTTCCTCAGGTAAACGTGCTTAGCGTTGGGGGGGAGGGGGGTGTCTGACTCGTTTTAGAAACTAACTTCGGGATGGCCACGATCCCGCTGCAAGTTTAGGGGACTGCGACGGGGACGTCTTGAGGAAGCCTTTGCGGCCGCAAGGAAGCCGCTCTTTTGTCTGCTTTGCGTGGAAGCCATTGGCTAGCGGGGCCAGTAGTCTGGGACCGGCGCGTCGCCCTTGCGGGCCCCCGGCTCCCGCTCCGCCTCGCATTTCCCGGGGGGGGCTCAGCCACCCCCAGCAAAATGAACACCCGCCGGTGGCCAGTCAGCCGGCCATCGCCGCCTCTCTCTCCCCCCCCACCCCGCCCCAGGGAGGCAGGAGGGCAGGCCGGGGGTGGGGGGGAAGGAGAGGCGGCGACGGCCGGCTGACTGGCCACCGGCGGGTGTTCATTTTGCCGGGGGTGGCTGAGCCCCCCCCGGGAAATTTCGGGGGAGGCTCGAGCCCTCGAGCCCCCCCGTAGTTGACGCCCATGCCACAGCTATAACAATGTTCTCCTAAATTATCATATACACTGTCTAAAGTGCAGATGTGTGCGTAAGCACATGATGGAAATGAATTGAGAAGCATGAGCTGATTAAGGCTTCCTTATTGGAGTTCAAAGGTTTATGGATATACGCTTAAATTTCCACATATGTAACTAACTACCTGTTATGTTTTCTTATGGAGTTATGCATTGCTTTGTCGGGGTTTCTGGTATTACAATCCCCTCATTCTTATTGGCTGCCGAATAAAGAGTTCTCATTGGTCCTAAAGCCAATCCAAGGAACCAATCGCAGAGCCCTGCTTAGGTCCAATGAAATTGAGTCTTAATAGTTACTTGTATATAGTTATTTGTTGGAGTGTATATAATTATTTGTTGGAACACTATGTTGAGTACCACTGTTGCCTGAGCTGTCCCTGAGCTGAACGATGTTTTGAATAAAAGTCTGCATTTGATTTATCATCTCCTGACTCAATACTTAATAGTACCATCAGCTCCTACACCTACCCAGGTTGCAATTCCCCCTTGAAGGTAGCACTGTTCCTACTTTATTGCTTTACAAATTCCCATCTATATCCTTTTAGCCATGTGCTGTATATTGCAATGATATGTGCAGTATGTCCAGAGTACAAATTTGCAAATTCATACATGCTTACCTTAAATAAAATAACTCTTGATGCAACTGAAACGACTCACAGGCACATATATTAGCAAGTTCAAGCACGTAGTTTTCAAAGATGTATACTGGAGGCTAAAAAGTGCCATGTCAATTCAAATCACCATCTTTACAAGTTGTATCTTAGCTAACTAATCATACTGTGTTACCTAACATAGTACTGTGATCTGATTATTCCAAAATTTCATATGACAAATCTGCATGCAGAGAAACATTTAATCATTTAGGGCAGATTGTATTAGAAAGGGAAGATACTTAATAATTTGTGGTTTTGTTTGATTTCCCCCCCCCCCACAAATCATTAGAAAACATTTGCATTCCCTAATCTTCACTGTAGAGTATTCCAGAGATGCTACATTTTATGGGTGACTTGAAACAGAGCCTTGGAAACTAGATTAGCAAAGAAAATGTGCCAAGGGAAGCAACCACACCTGCCTCCACTTCCTCTACAAACAAACTTTGAATTGACTTCAACTTTCTGTAATTCTCTGCCTCTAGAAGTTATATTTAAATAATAAATATTTTTTAAGAAGAGGAAGAAGAAGAAATTGGATTTATACCCCGCCTTTCACTACCTAAGAGTCTCAGAGTGGCTTACAAACTCCTTTCCCTTCCCCTCCCCACAACAGACACCCTGTGAGGTAGGTGGATCTGAGAGAGCTCTTTCCAGACCTGTCCTTGAGAGAACAGCTCTGACAGAACTATGGCTGAGGACAGACTGGCAATCTGGAGTGAGATGAATGCGGAGGAAACTGCTGCGGGGGAAAAACTCCCCGGGGCTGGCCGTTCACACCGGCCGGTGTATTGCGCAAGTGCCGATACAGAGCGTTCAGACTGCTGCGGAGTGGCCCCACGTGGGCCAACCTCCGCAGCTCGTAATAGGGCTGTTTCGGCAATTTGCGCATGTGCGCACATGCGCAAACTGGCAAAACGCCACGTTCACACTGCCGCTTCCGCTTGCCTCCCGCCTTCTTCCGGTTCACACTGCCTGGAAGCGGGAGGCAAGTGCAAGACGGCCCCTGGACACCGGTTTCTCCCGGTGTCCTGTTAAAGCGGATGGAAAGCGAGTGGGAGATGGGTAAGTGCAAAACGGAGCCGACGGACAGATGCGCATGTCTGAACATGCTCCCTTCTTCCACTTCCAACGCGGGGCTATCCCGCTTTACATTGCCAGTCTGTCCTCAGCCTATGGCTTGCCCAAGGTCATCCAGCAGGTGCAAGTAGAGGAGTGGGGAATCAGACCCAGTTCTCCCAGATTAGAGTCCGCACACTCTAATGATATATTTCTCTACCTTACTTCCAAAGCTAATTAATTTATTTATTGTAAATATTTCTTTACCACCTTTCTACCTAATTCAGAGTCCCCAAAATAGCAAACAGCAAAATATGACAAACATTTAAAAGCATCTAAAATACAACTATAAAATATTTAAAACAACAAAATAAACCATATAAACACACAAATGAGGAGGCAGGCTAATATGAATTGAGTGAACACCAGACCAAACAAAAAATGTTTTCATCTGCTGGTGGAAGACAAGAAGAGAGGAAGACAGATGAATTTCCCTTGGAAAGGAGTTCCAGAGTTTTGGTACCACAACCAAAAAGGCCCTTTTTCTTGGTCTGCCACCCATATAGCCTCAGATGGTAGGGCTACTCAAAGCAGAGTCTCTGAAGATGACCAGAGAGGAGGAGTTGGTTCGTATGAGGAAAACTGTTTAGATCCCTTCCAGTCTCATTTTAGGCCTGGCTGTGGGACTGAAACAGCCTTGGTTGCCCTGGTGGATGACTTGTGCCAGGAGATAGACAGAGGGAGTATGACTGTTGATTCTCCTGGACCTTTTATCAATCATAGTATCCTTCTGGACCACCTATCTGGACTAAGATCGGGAGTCACCATTCTGCAGTGGTTTTGGTCCTACTCAGGGCTATTTTGGGCAGGAACGCACAGGAACGGAGTTCCGGCTGGCTCCTGAGTTGGCCACACCCAGCAGGCTCATTAGCATAATAGGCCACACCGAACAGCAGAAACTCATTAGGACTGGCTACATTAGAAGTTTGTGGCCTAACATGCAAATTAATTCCCGCTACAAAAAAAGCCCTGGGTTTTGACAACAAACAAGGTAAACAGAATAAGAAGCAAAAGGTGGGTGTGGCTGGATGACCACTCTTCTGGTAGCATGGGGGTGTGGCCTAATATGCCAATGAGTTTCTGCTGATGGGTGTGGCCTATTATGCTAATGGGTTCCTGCTGGGCTTTTTCTACAAAAAAAGCCCTGGTCCTACTTGGAGGGTAGTTTTTAGAAGGTGGTGCTGGGGGACTGCTGTTCAGCCTCTTAGTCATTAGGCTATGGGATCTCACAAGGGTCCTCCTTGTACCATACACTCTTTAACATGTACATGAAACTGCTATGTGAGGATATTCGGAGATTTGGGCTGGGCTTAGCTGGTGGGTGAGGGGAAGCCCTGCCCCCAAAAGTGACCACCTGGCCTCCCCCGACCTCTGCCCAGTAGGGTTTATAGGAAGACCTTAAGTGCCACTGGGCAGAGGCGGGGACCATACACCTGCACTTTAAGTCCTGAATTTGTGTGCATGGCCTCCCCCCCAACTCCTCCCAGGAGTGTTTAAAGGAAGTCTATAAATGCTGCTGGGGAGAGGCGGGGGCCTCCGCTCCCCAATGTGATGATTTCACATCTGTGTGACATCATCACACTGAGGACTTCCGATCTTCTCCAGTAATGCCCCCCAAAGTCCCCCACTGGGGACTCTGAGGGATCTGGCAACCCTAGCTGGGCTTCCACTAACATGTGGATGACACCTTGCACTTCCAGCTGATCCCAGGAGGCTGTAGAAACACTGAACTGGTTCTTGGAGGCAGTTTTGGAGTGGAAGAGGGCTAATAAACTGAAACGAAATCCTGACAAGATGGAAGTGCTACTGGCGGGAAGAAGGTCTGATCCAGTATTTAAGGTGTCACCAATTCTGGATGCAGTCACACTCCCCTTGAATGAACAGGTCCATAGTCTGGAGGTGCTCTTGGACCCAGGACTATAGCTGAAAAAGCAGGTGGCAACCATGGCCAAGAGTGCCTTTTACCAGCTTTGACTAGTTAGCCAGCTACAGACTTTCCTGGACAGAAAAATATGGCTACTGTGGTGCATGCCCTGGTTACATCCACATCAGATTACTGCAATGCACTCTACATGGGGGTGCCCCTGAAAAGTGTTCGGAAACTTCAGCTGGTACAGAACACTGCAGCCAAGACGTTAACTGAAGTGGACTGTAGAGACCATATTACTCCAATCTTGGCCCACCTTCACGCTCATCCAGTTTGTTTCCAGGCACAATTCAAGGTGCTGGTCTTGACCTTCAAAACCCTATATGGTTTGGGACCAACATACCTGAAGGACTAATCCTTTATGAATCTGGCTGAGCATTATGGACATCTGCTTCAGGTGCCCCTGCCTTCTGAGACTAGGAGGGCAGCAACCCAGTCATGGTACTAAAGCTCCAGAAGTCTCTCCCCAGGGAGATTCATCTATGCCTTTTGTTGCCATCTTCCACCAGCAGGTAAAGACTTTTTTTGTTTCACTTGGCATTTCCTCAGTGATCTCCCCTTCCTAACTTTTCCTGACTGGCATGATATAGTCTCTACAACCCACTTCAGTCAGTGGTCTGGCTACATTGTTCTGTATAGGGTTGCTAACCTCAAGGTGGGGCCTGGAGATCTCCCTGAATTACAACAAAGATTGGTTCCCCTGGAGAAAATGGCTGCTTTGGAAGGGTAGACTATATGGCATTAGATCCCACCAAGGCCCTTTCCCTCCCCAAACCCCACCCTCCCCAACCTCCACCCCCAATTCTTCAGGAATTTACCAATTTAGAGTTGGCACCCCTAATTCTGTCCCAGTTGTAGGTTCTGGACAGTTTTCAGGGACAGCCCCATGTAGACTGCATTGCAGTAATCTAATCCAGATGTTCCCATAGCATGCATCACAGAGACAAGAATTAGAGGGTAGAAGAAAATAATAATAATTTGCCTTCCAACCTCTGAAGATGTGGTTTCTGTCATACAAAATCCAGTAAACTGAAATTGAACATTTCCTCTCTAGGCTAATATACATAATTGTCACTGATGTCCCCCAAAAGACTACAGGGCCAAACTAATTGAAAGCCAAATTTCATGTGAAGGGGGAAGTGGAGGGTCTTTCTGTGTTTACAGCTATGTCCACCTATTGACATACCAAGCAATGAGTGGAGAATCTGTTTTTCAAAATGAAAAAGTTGGCAAAAGGGAATCTAAATCCTGTTGCTTTTACTGCCTTACTTCACTGTGTTCCATTAATTCCAGCATTTTTCTTCTAGCAACAGCACACAGTAAGAATATCTGTCACATATTAATTTGGGTTCATATTTACCTGTCATATTACAGGTAATATGAACCTGATTTGTTTGCCTATGTTTGGAGATCCCTGGAAATAACACTTTCATTCACCTGAAAAATCATCATGTGGAGAAGCAGAGTGTTGGGTCGGGAACACCCAGGTTCTCTACTCTGCCACAGACCCTGCTGGGTGCCCTTCGGCTGGTACATATTCTCAACTTAACCTATCCCATAGGGTTGCTATTAGGATAAAATGGGAGAGGGATGATGTTATAATCTACTTCAGGTCCCCTTTGGGGAGAAATGTGGGGTATATATGAAGTAAATACATAATACTTTAGCCATAAACAAAGACATACATCAAAATACATGCAAATCCCTCCATCATGTCTAGATTGGTCCTGATGTTATGAAGTCTCTTGAAACTACATTTGATTTTCAAAAACTTTCTTGTTTTGATTATACGTTAAATAAAATGATTCGAAGTTCATGTATTTGTCAGGGTTACAGCAAACATCACACTCTAATAGGTTTGGGATAGGAGACAAAACATATAAGCAATAACCTGAAATCTGGATCAGTTTCCAATCTTTCTAAGGAAGCTGGATTTCTTCTGTGCTTTATCAAAAGGACAATCCAAGGAGAAAGAAGTTTTATTTTCCTCAGGGGGGAAAAAGTCTACATGGCTTAGTCATACCTCCTTGTACATACTAACAACTGCAGGGGACTGTATTATGCAATTTTTAAAAGAAAAGCTAAACAAAATAATCTATCAAGAAAAGACTGAGCTACAATTCCTCTGTTCCTTGGAGAGTGTAAACGAATTTTAAAAGAACAGGTAGGTGAACACAAATCTGCTCAGGGTCAACCCTTGGTCTATGAGGAAATCAGCTGATGACTCAGTCAGTATAAGAAGCCTAGGCTGCAGCTGAGAACAGGAAGCTTAGGTAGAGGCAGTTGACTAAAAATGCTCCTTTCAGTAACCTTTATGGCTTTTCAGAGACTGAAAAAAGAAGGTAGGTGTTTGCTAGCTGAGGTAACTTTCTGTAATAACGGGCCCAGTAAAGACACAAATCATGGTAAGAAGGTTTGGGACTTGGCATTATGTTTGAGACATCTGTTAGAATGAATGCTTGATTTAAACATGATGCTGGTAAGTCAAAAGTGCTTAACTATGGGACTTTGTAAACTGGCATACTACCCATGGAAAGTCGCTCCATGCACTTAGCCAGAGATTCATGGCTGAGGCAGATGGTGTGTGAGCATGCTAAACTTGCTTGCTTGCATGGACATTTTGTCCAAGTAACATGCAGTCCAATTTAAAAGAAAACAATGTACAAAGCACTGTTTTGCCTCCTCAGCATCACATTCAAACTGTACCTAAAAGAAGAACTCAGAGGGCAACCTATTGCAATGCAAGCAGACGTCTCTCTTTTACACGTGTGCCAGCCACAGCTGAGGATAGAGTTGTCAGCTGTACTTACCCAGCTGGTAGGCGGGCTCACGGGACACTTCTGGGAGACCAGAAGTTGCGCAGAGCAACTTCCGATCAAACCAGAAACCCCCCTCGATAAGATGACGTCACCCAGAACTGATGTCATCAAGTCAGAGACGCACTTCCGGGTTACCCAGAAGTTGGTCGGGGGAGTATGCATTTGTAGGTAGGGCTTCCCCCACTGGCCAGGTGGCCAGTGTTGGGAAGGAGCCTGCCAAATCAGGGGATCTCCTGCCCCCACCAGGGGCCTGGGATCTCTAGCTTAGGAAGACTCACTGTTTAGCCCATCCTTCCATGTGCCTGAGATACTTGTAAGAGCTTCTGCCTGGGCAAAGGCCTTGAAACCTGGCCTGCCTGAGATTTAGCAACCTCCCACCCCATGCTCTGGTCCCTGCCAGATCCCAAATTTCTATAATTTCATTATTTTATTTATTTACATTTTTACCCTGCCCTCCCCGCAAGCGGGCTCAGGGCAGAATGGCACACAGTGCCTAAACAATAGCAATTTAAAACAATTTAAAATACATTTCAAAATACAACAGCAATAAACATCCACAACAAACAAGTGCTCATAGTGATGATGATGATCAGCATTCCAATGGCATCTTGTGGTTTCCCTTTGAACCAGTATCAGGGTCAGAGTCCAGCCTTCTATGGCCTCCCGGCCAAGGCTGTATTCAGTATTATCCTATATATATAATTGTCCTAATGCATTGGCCATTTCCAACTCTCTCATTGGCTGTGCTGTGTGTGCCATCAGCCATTGGCCCATCGACTGCCACTCAAGAGTACTCGCATGCCATTGGCAGACCCAGCACCCCCCCACACACACTGCTAGCCTGGAGACTTTTCCCTCACAGAATAAACAGCCAAAATGACTGTCTCTCCTGATGAAGACATTTCTCCTGCTTGGCTTCCGTGGGATTAACTTTTCCCTCAGTGGCTGTTGTTAGGCAACGAAACTTGGTTCTGTCAGTAAAATGGCAAAGGCAGGAGTCTATTTTGTGGTGGAGTCTATGGAAGCCAGAGTCTGAGGAGGGGAGCGGTCTCAACTGAATAGAATGCCATAGAGTCCACCCTCCAAAACAGTTATTTTCTCGGGGTGGGGAGAGATCGGTTGTCTGGAGTTCAGATGTGACTCGGCAATCTTCAGGCTCCACGTGGAGGTTGGCTACCCTAGGCATAGCTGTTAGTGCTTCAGAGCAGAGTCTGCCAGTCCCAGGTTCTTGCTGTGAAAGTTGAGTGGTTGATTTCAGACCAGTCTTAGACTTTCAGCCAAACCTGCCTCACAGGGTTCTTGTGCAGATCAAAAGGGGAGAAGAGAATGATGAAAGCCGTTTTGGTCTCCACTGTGGAGAAAGACTAGTTTTCTTAGGTAGAGGCTGTGGGGGGGGGGGGGGTGGAAAGCTGAAGTCAGAGGGGCAGATAATGGTAGGTTGATCGTTGGCTGGGAAGAAGATAGGGTTACCAACTCCAGGTTGGAAAACTCCTGGAGAGTTGATGGGTGGAGCCTGAAGAGGGTGGGGTTTGAGGAGGGGTGGGACCTCAGATAGGTACAATGCCATAGGCTCTGCCCTCCAAACCAACCATTTCCTCCTGGGGGACCACTGCTGCCAATCTCCAGGGGAGGGCTGGAGATCACTCAGAATTAAAACTGCTCTCCAGATGGTAGAGATCAGTTTCCCTGGAGAAACTGGTAAACTCTGTGTCATTATAACTTGCTGAGGTCGCCACAGGAAATTGATGCTGTGTGCCCAAAGCCAGGGCACCTGCCCAGAGCCTCTTTCTAGATCCCATTGTATTTATTTCCCCAACGGGCCTTATTCCTAGTTGCTTTATAAAGCTCCATTTAATTAAATAATGGAGCCGATATAAAAAGCAACTGGTTGATAAACAAACTTGCCCACCACTACCAAATGGTGCAAAGTTATCAAATAAACAAGCAGTGACAAAAACTTCACACACATGCATTTTTACATCAAAAAACAAAATATTCTGAAGTGAAATGATAAACAAGCTTTGTATTTCTGCTGAGGATTGATAAGCGACACAACAATAAAATCATTGCTGAAAATACCTGGCACCACAATAAAATTTCTAGTTGCCATAGTGACCTAATGCCTCTGATGAGCCCATAGCTGGATGGAGCAGTAGGGTTGCCAACAGATCTGGAGAAAAATGTCCTGAGTAGTGTTGTTGGGCCCAGTACTAATGTTTGCATTAACCAATGTTTTGCATATGAGCTTTCAGAACTCTTTGATCCTGGACTTCCCCACCTTTTCTTCATGCATAGAAAATTATGAGTAAGTGTTCCCCAGTATCACGTGTCAGAATGGAAGGGATGCTAAATGTAAGTGAACAGCTGCAAGCAGAAACCAGGCCCGTGAGGTATTAAGACAAGATCCATTCCAGAATTTCAGCAGTATTTGCACAAGAATCAAGAATTCATGGTTTCTTTTGCACTGCTTTGCACTCCCCCCCCAGTCTATATTTTAATTTGGTTTTAATTGTTTGAATGGTATCTTTTTGTTTGGTTTTAATGGTTTATAAGATGTTTTTATTAGGCATGTTTTTAATCTGTTCGCCTCCTTGGTGGCCCTGGTAGGGGCAGAAAGGTGGGGTATAAAATTTGTTAATAATTAAATAATAAAACGTGTAACTATGTGATACTGCAGTACTTATAAACAACACACTACACCATTAGAGAGTGCTTCTGGGAAAACAACACTGATGGAATACTTTTCTGAATTTGCTAATTCTGGTTACTCTATTCTGTTAAAAGAGAAGGCATAATTAAGTAGCACCATTGTTAAATGTAATCTGCTCTATTCCCTTTAAGCACTCTGGAGTTAAAAATATCTTCACAATCACATCACAAAAAGCTACAGCCTCTGGTGCTCTGAATGAATTTTTTTTTTACAGTTTTCTGACAATTTCTTGGGAATGGAGGGCAGGCAACCATGTGATTTAATTCATTATTTAAGTGTTCCAAAAAAGAACAGTTTCAGTCTGACACAACCACATAAAACCTTCCAGTTGTTGGCCACTTATTTTAAAAATGGCAATCTGAGGCATACTTACTACAGAATAAGTTCCAGTACACAAACTGTGACTTACTGATGAATAAGTGTGAAAAGGATAAACTGGTACATGATATCTGAAACCATGAATTGGAACTATTTTCAGCAGCATGGCTAATACATTATAATATTTGCAGTACTTTTCATAAGTTTCATATGTACATGTTTGCAGAAGACAACCTCAGTACAGTTATTATTTATATTAGTTTTAATCATCATCATGATGACAAAGACTTTTTAAAAAGCTCTATTCTAATGAAGTCAATATTTTTGTATCTATTTATTTGAACTGTGGACCCTTTCCCGAAGAAGTAAAAATTTGCTGTAACAAAACACTTGCTTTCTTCCACAAAATCATGAAGCAAATATATAACCTAGCAGTTATTTGTTGCATTCTGGTCTTTATAAAAATATAAACATTTCTTACAAACTGCACATTCTCATACTGTACTCCTACACATACTATGTCTGTGCTGAAATGTTTGTAAACAGGAACTAGCACCCCAAAATATTAATCACAAAATTGCTATGGTGATATGTAACATGTTAAAGATCTTTCTTTTTAACTCGGTAGGACACCAGTTAGATCAAACAATGAGACATTATTGTTCCATCCCTGCAAGACAGTTAAATCATATAGAGTCAACTTGCCCTTGAGACTGCCTCCAATAACTCCACAGCTGAATATACTACAATAGTTACTCTGTTAGTCATGGGATGCACTTGATAGCATTTTAGCATGGACTGTTTACTCTGGGTTCCAGAGTCAATGTATATCCACTGAGGAGGTCTTTGAAAAGTAGTAACAGTCTTTGAAATAGCCTTGCAATTTTTTTTGAAAAAACTTAACATAATGAGTAGACCAGATGCCAGTTCATTTCTATGGTAATAATCTGAGGCACATCAATAGCCTGAAGGGGGGGAAGTGAGAGAAATTCTAGCATTTTACACAAGTATCCCTGCCCAGAGGAAACTGCTACTCGATTCAGATATCCTGATGAGTGGATATTTTGTCTCCTCATTTTGTCATCTGCAAAGTAGGAATAATAGTGGTTTGGTTTTTAGTAGGGATGTGCATTCGGCTTTCCCAAACTGAAAAAAAATATCGAATAAATACCTTATCGGTATTTATCATTATTTCTAAAGCCAAATGCAAATTCAGGAAACTTTTTGGCTACCAAATAACAGTTTCCAAATTTATTCAGCTTTTTAAAAAAAATATTAGTTACATTTATATCCTGCCCTCCTTTCAAGTGGGTTCAGGGCAGTTTACATTGCTGGGCGACTTCCCTCCCCCCATGGCTTCCCTCCTCAATTTCACTCACCGCCAGTCAGCTGTGGGAGTGAAACTGACCAGGGAAAGCCTTCTCTCTGCCTCCCCTTCTCCAGCTGCCCTTCTCCAGCTGTCATCACACTAGGCATGTCGCCAGGAGAACACTCTTGCATTCAGCTAGAAACTATTACCATAGAGTTCTTAGGCTGAGTGCTAGGGTGTCCCCCCCCCAGCAACATGCCTGGCACAATTCCAGCACTTTGAGGCAGGGCTCCCCCACTGGCTGGATCCGGGTTTGTGGATTGGGGGCTCCTAAAGTGGCCAAACCCCCACCACCCCCAAGGGAATGGCAAGCCTAAGATGTAGGTATCGAGGGATGTGCCTGGACTGATCCAAATCTGTACTCAGGGATCAGATCCAAAAGGTTGTCATTGGAAGTGCTATCTTCAATGTGGGAGCTGTCTTGTGGGGGTTTCACAGGGTGTAATCTTATCCTCAATGTTATTCAACCTCTATTTAAAACCTTTAGGAGAAATCATTCATAGCTTTGGAACTGGGTGTCATTAATACGCAGACAACATTTAGCTCTACATCTCTCCATCCAGATCTTCTAGTGATGCAGTGGAGGTCTTGAGCTACTGCATGACTGCTGTGGTCAAATGGCTGAAAGTGAAATAACTGAAACTGAATGAAATATATGGAAGTTATGTTGGCTGGGAAGGCAGAGATCTTAAAGGACATTATGCTTCCTATTTTCAGTGGGGTTCAACTGACCTTTACTGACTTGGTTATGAGCCTGTGGGTTATCTGGGACCCAGCAATGGTGCTGAAGGACCAAGTTAATGCAGTTGCAAGAAAAAATCTTTCTTCCAACTTACTCTAGTTTGGAAAATGGCCCCAAATTTTGACACCGCCAATATGGTCACCTGGGTACACACCACCATAACATCAAGACTTGACTACTGTAATGCACTTTACATAGGTCTCCCCTCGAAGTCAACTCAAAGACTCCACCTGGTGCCAAAGATGCCAGACACCAGAAAAATGCTTTGGTAAAGGGATAGGGACTGTGACAGAGATCCTCAACCTTTTTCAGCCTGCAGAAGCCTTTGGAATTCTGATATCAGGTGGTGGGCACACTCCCAAAGTGACTGCAGCCCGGCTGGGCAAGTGCCCCACCTGGCTCCTCCCACCTTCTATAAACACTTGGTGGGCACCTAGATGGGTGTCACTGGGCACCATGGTGCCCACAGGCCCCACACTGAGGAGCCCCAGACTATGGACTACACTATTGTGTATAGTACATTCTGTCTATAGCTATAAGTATGATCCTACTATGTAATTTCTGCATCATTTAAAGTGTCATGTTAATTTTTATGCTCTGTTTAAGCTTGGTTTCACCTCTGTTTTCACATTTCTGCAGTTCAAACCCCATTGCATTGTATATTGGATGCCCCATTCCTGTTGATTTAATTGTCTCACACTGTGATCTTTCCTGAGTCTTAGTGAGAAAGGCAAACTATAACTGATATAAATATCTAAGAATAAATTTCGCTCAAAATAAATTTCTGCTAAGATTTACTAACTTTTATCCTATTTGTTTTTAAATTTTCTCCTAGAATGTGTTTTGACTGCATTTTGGTGCTGCTTAACTTGATAGTGCTTTTCTGCTGTCAATTTTTAATAGGATAGCAATTATCATTTTTTTCTATTTTATTTATTTATCTGTTGTTACTGCCTTGAGAACTATTGGCTGAAAGTATAGATAAAAATAATTTAAATACAGTATTGTACAATTAGATTTTAAGGTGCCACAAGTTTTATTTTTTTGTGTTTGTTAGTACTAAAGTAAGCAAGCATCTGTTGACAAATTCCTGCTGACTGTTCTAGATTTCTGCTATGTGACCTCAAGGTCTCAAACTGAGGAACATTCCTGGGAGTGAAACAGATATTAAATTGACATATATCTAATGCTTCAAAATGACACTGGATTGAAATTTAGTGAATTTTTAAAAATCAGGTAACTGGTAACTTTTCTGGTAATTTTTAGAGGCCAAACTGCTGCTGCCACTGGTAAGTCAGTGACTTCTGAGCTTAAACTCTTGGTAATTTTGTGTGGTCCTGTCCTGGATGGCGCAGGCTAGCCAGATCTCAGAAGCTAAGCAGGGTCAGCTATGGTTAATATTTGGATGGCAGGCAATGGCAAACCACCTATGAATGTCTCTTGTCTTGAAAACCATTATGGGGGTCACTATAAATTGGCTGTGACTTGATGACACTTAACATACACAATTTCAAGTGACAAATAAGTGAATATTTAAATTATTTTGGTAGAAAAGGAGCAGCAAAAGTTATTTTTGTCCACAGTGCAAAATATTGATGACTGTCTTGGGATCCATGTCAGGATACCTTTTCCAGGCTTGTGACTATATGACTAAAGTATCTCTGTGAAAGCTTTTAAGCAGTAAAGCAGGAGTGTCAAACATGAGGCCCACGGGCTGGAACCAGCCCCTGCAGGGCTGGTATCCGGTCTGCAAACAATTGGCTCTCTCCCGCTTCTTCCTCCCAGGCTGCTGCTGCATCGCCAAGCTTGTTTTTTTTCTCCAGTGGCTGAGTTATCCTCTTCATCTTTTACATTTATGGTTCCATATATTCCAGTTCAACATGTGGTCTCCCTCTCTCCCCTCCTACCTCACTGGCTGCTTTCTTCACATTAACTTCCCCCCACCACTTTTTAACTGTTTCATGATCATCATTAGCACTAAGTGGATTTTGTCCAGTCTGAAATCCACACATTATTTCACTTGGAGAGATCCTCCTTTTCAGTTCTAACAAGAAAGAGAGAGAGAGAGAGAGAGAAGAAACTTAACAGTACAGCTTGCAATCTTTATTAGTGGAAGGGAGTCACATATGGCCCAGCCCAATATAGTGACATTTATGTCAGATCCAGCCCTTGTAACAAACGAGTTCGACACCTCTGCAGTAGGGCATCCCACCAAATTAGCAGAGTATCAATGACTGCTGCCATTCCCGCACTGCTACTTTGTTTCTTCTCAGCCCATGTGGCACACTGTGAGCACTGCCCCCTAAAGTCGGATTCGACTGGCTTTCAAGCAAGGGAAACCTTTACCTTTACCTGAAGGGCTACGGTGGCTCAGAGGTTAAGACACTGAGCTGCAGACCAGAGGGTTGGTGGCTTGGCAGTTCGAGACCCTAGTGCCGTGTGACTGAGTGAGCTCCCCTGCTCCGGCCAACCTAGCAGTTCAAAAGCAAGAAACTGCAAGTAAATAAATAGGTACTGATTCAGTGGGAAGGTAACAGCACTCCATGCACCTCAGCATTTAGTCATGCCAGCCATGTGACCACGGAGAAGTCTTTGGACAATGCTGGCTCTTTGGCTTGGAAATGGAGATAAGCACCATCCCCGAGAGTCGGATTTGACTGGCTTTCGAGCAAGGGAAACCTTTACCTTTACCTAATGACTGATGTCATTCCCCCAGTGCTACTTTGTTTCTTCTCAGCCCATGTGGCACACTGACCACTTAGAGGGGAATAGCACTGCTGTTTTACCCATCTCAGATTCTCCAAAAACTTCTTTCATCTGTCTGGCTGAAAAAAATTAATTGAAGACTTGTTTTGAAATAGGCATTTCAGAAGATCACTACTTTAAACAGCAATTTCTATTGAAACCTGAATGTTTAACAAGCTAAATGTTAGCCATGGGCAATGGTAGAAATAAGTGGAAGTAACTAGCGCTTTCACATCATGCCAAGAAGCCAGGGGGTGGGTGGGGGGGTGGGTGGGAGAGATGCTTTTACACTATGCCAAGAAGCCCACAGGAGAGAGGTGAACACATATTCAGCTGCAGGCTTTTTTTTTAAATAACATTACAGAAGGTGTATTTTGCCATATGAAGACTTGCAAAAGAAACATGCTCAGGTTTTCTCCTTGGCTGTTCTTCTTTCACCTCCTCCTTCTGATCTTTGAAAGATCAGCACTGTCTGGGATTGGTTAATCCTTAGTCAGCCACGCTATACAGAGTCAGGGCTATTTATTTGTTTTTTTAAATCCCACTTGTGCCTGTGAAGGGATCTTTAAAGCTTTATTCAATGCCCTCAAAAAAACTCTCTTTTGTGAGGACAATTATTTGTCCCTTTTTTCCAAAAGACAATCCTTCTCTCCATGATGATTTTCCAAAGTAGTTTCCATTCCAGTTGATAGAACAGTGCCATCTTAAGCCCTCCCACTAAATAGCAACAAACTCCACCCCTCAGCACCATGTTACATTGGTGTTAGGCTGGTGTAACCCCAATAAATAGGCAGTGTAAAGACCACATCAGGAAAGCAGTGGGGCTTAGCTGCTGCTCTAAGCCTTCTCAGAAGCCTCCTCACCCATGGTGCCATAGTTCATTATGGAGGCATAGCTGATCGTAAATTATCCCATACAAATATGCAAAGTAGGAGAAAACCCCATTTCATCATGCCCCCCAAGGATGGCGCAGCTTAGGATATCAACTAAGTTTGAATCCAACCACAGCTCCCCTAAGCGCAATATAACCCCCAGGCAAGACACCCATAGCCAGAGGACAAGGTAAACACCTACAGTTTGACCAAGGATGACTGTACCGGGGTTTGTTTCCCCCTTGGTAGCCATCTTCAGGCATTTAAAAACACCAACAGGCACAATCCCAGCAGATTCCACCATCTAAACATGCAGGGTGGCTGCAAAGGATAGCTCTACAGGAAATCACGGTAGAAGGAAAACCCCAAGATCTCCCTGGCATCCTTCCTTCCCTCAACAACTCTAGTGTCATATAGGAGCTGAGTGGTGCAGCCAGCTCTTCCCACTACCCAGTTGAGGGGGGAGGGGGGGAGATGCAGCTGACTCATTTTCAGCTCCAAGGCATAAACCCAGGCCTCCAGCTCCCCTTGCCTGACAGTATCCAAAACATGGTGGGGACAGTTGCATATGTATGTGTGAGAGAAAAAGCTTGCCCTACTTGCCTCCCCCCCCCCCCACCTTACTCTGATAGCTGCCATCACTTAAGCTCTGCCCTTCTTTCACTATCCATGACTTGTGGCACAGATACAACCCATATGCATGTGTGAGTCTGTGTGTTTGTGTGTGTGAACTGTTTCACATCCCCTCCTCCCTGGCCAGCTATTTGTAGCCCAGTCAGAAGGTTTTGGTCTTATGTGTGGACAAGCAGCCTTGACTTGTGCGCCTCATACAGTGTTCCTGTCCCAGCTGGGAGGATTTCACATATACTGAAATTAGGTTTGAATCCCTACATGTGCTGCCTTGCACCTCTTCTCCAATCATATGCAGGCACATCCCTCAAACTTTTATGGCCCAGCTCAGGATATCCAAATAGCCATCTATCTTGCCCTTTCCTGGCAAGTGGGCAAATGGTCGTCTTCATCTTATTTGTCTCGTAAAGCAAAACTCATCTTTTCTCAGTCTGAAATGTGAGGGGTATATTGCTCCTTTCCCAGGAAAGAATGTTTTCTCTTGCACTTCTTTATCATTACACTAGGCTGCCCTGATCATCTGGCTGGATGGTAGTGGGGAGGGAAGAGCCGGGGCAGAAAGCACACAAGATGTACTTACTGTTGGCAAGACTCCTTTTTCTCTCCCTGAGTCAGCTGATTATGAGTGAATGGGTTTGAGAAGAATGTGTTACCAGTGCGCTCTGTGCTCCCAATTCAGACATCAAATCAACTGGCCGGGGGGGTGGGGGGTGGGTGGGGGGGCTTTGCAGTGGAAAGTGTATCCAGAGCCTTTCCACTGGCTCCTGTTTCATCTCCTCTTTCTCCCACACAATTGACACCACCTCTTTTTCTTTCAGCTGATTCTTTCTCTCTCTTGATCCTTGCTACTGCTACCTCACTCACACTCTCTTTCTGGCCTCCAGCTCCTCCATGCTGCATTGTTTTTGCACACAGCAGCATTATTTATTTATTGGGGTTGCTAGACAAGCCAAAAATGGTGGCTGAGATCACACAATGTAGCATTGCAAGTTCTTATTTATTTCCTGTACAAGTAATTTTCTTTTAAATCCTTGGGGGGGGGGGGCAACAGTGAGAGGGCTTCTAGTGTCCTGGCCCCATTGGTGGACTTCCTGAGGGCACCTAGTGTTTTTGGCCACTGTGTGACAGAGTGTTAGACTAGATGGGCCACTGGCCTGATCCAACATTGGCTTCTCTTATGTTCTCACCACCTTTTTTTTTAACCTTGTAGATTTTCCTGCAGATCAGGGTCTCCCCCAGGTCTGTAGAAAAAGGCTCTCTATCTGTACATGATCTCATTGAGAGGATTTTTTTATCTACTCTGTGGCCACGTTCAGAACCAGATATACAGAATAAATTAATATATTTGTTTATGTTGACCAAAGTGTGATGATTTGCCATTATTTTTCAGAATGCCCTTTTCATAGTCATTGTGTATCAACTCCCTCAGTTTCTAATTACTGAGAAAGATAAATAAGGTAAAGGCTTATATCCAGCAAGATCCACTCATGCAGCAGGACTTCCCCACTTTCCTTTCCTGCTGCAGTCCACTGTGCCCCTCCAGATTTGTTCCTAACAGTCAGAGTGGTCGAACTGGCAAAAATCATCCCACCTTCTGATAACAGAAATTCCCTTCTAGTGTCAGAAATGAGTGCTAGGATCCAAGCTATGTCTTCAAATCAAGAACGAGGAGGAGAATAAAAATTGGGTTTTATATCCCACTTTTCTCTACCCTAAGGAGTCTCAAAGCAGCTAACAATTGCCTTCCCTTTCTCTCCCCACAGCAGGCACCTTGTGAGGTAGGTGGGTCCGAGAAAGTTCAGAGAACTGTGACTGCCCAAAGGTCACCCAGCCGGCTTCATGTGGAAGAGTGGGGAATCAAGCCTGGTTTTCCAGATTAGAGTCCGCCACTCTTAACCACTGATACCATGCTGGCTTTCCTGGCAAATAGTCACACTTTGGTCAAGTAAAGATAAATAAAGAGATAGGAAATCCTTCCCCCCCCCTCTAAATGTTTTGAGGTTATTCCCTTCTCCTTGGTCACCTTATCTTATTTCTGGTTGCATAATGTCTAGGAGCCATCTCCCACTTCCTCAACTCTCTCAGTCAACTGATAACCACTTAGGTTTATCAGCTTGTCCAATGTGGAGGAAAACTTCCCCATCCCCACTGTCTTTCCCCCACACTCATAGGCTCTTACAGTGAAAAAAATGGGGCAGGGTTGACATTGCAGACATGACAATATCACTTCTGGTTGCCACATCTGCAACACTCTAGGAATTTCTCTAATCTGTATTGTCCTTTACCATAGATTTTGGGTAAATTCCTAGAGTGGCATGAGGGGGGACACGTCAGACATGCTCCTTCTTCTCATGCTGTACTCCCAAAATGCTCCCTGCACAAGGCTGGCAACCCTATAGCCACGAGATCAGCCTCTACCTCTCTCACATCTTAGAGCAATGTGATGTGATTCAACTAGGTAGGCTGAGAATTGTCAGCTGCTTATCTCAATAGACTGAAAGCAGAGTTGTGGAGTTTGTACTACTGAATCTGTACGGCCTGGGAAGCAGGGGTCATTTCGTAGAAAAAGAGGTGCAGGAGCTCATTAGCATAACTCATTAGCATAACTTATTTGCATATGCTAAGCCACCTGACATCACTGGAAGTATGTCAGAAGGCAAGAAAGAAAGAAGAGAGAGAGAGAGAGAGAGCTGGCAGAGAGGGGACAGCTACTAATCCAAGCTTCAGAAATACCACTATTCTGGGAGGACAGCCTCAGTGGTGGCTGAAGCCTTCCGAAGGCTGGTCGGAGGAACAAGGACCTTTCCAGGGGACAGGGTCATTTTGCTGCAGCCATTACACAAGCTGGCATTCCCCTGCGGGGGGGGGGGGGCTGGCACCAACTCCCGGAGCTGCGCTCCCCCAAGCTCCTGCTCGAAATGACCCCTGCTGGGAAGTAATTATGCTAGTTTGTTGCAGCAACCAGAATAAAGTGCCTTCAAGGCTGTAATCATATGCACGCTTACCTGGGAATGTCCCATTTAACACTAGGCCTGTTCACATGTTACAGGAAACATATGTACATCCTGCATGTACATGCATACATCCATATTTGTAAGAAAGAGCCAATGTGTGTTCATTTTACAAAGGAAACCAGAGACCAGTATCTTAATAGAGTGTGGTTTCAGTTGCACATTCAGCTGTACATGTGTAGAATGCAACATGAAAATTACACACATACAAAGAAAAATCAAGCATATACTTTACATGGATGGTACATGTGTTTACTGTGATTTGTGAACAGAGCTACAGTGGGACTTATTTCTTAGTACAGACAACTGTTCTAAAAAATGAGTGGATTTAATGCTACATAAGTGTCCAGGGAGTAAAGTCTGCTTTATTAGATGCAACCATGATTAAATCTGATGAAATGATTTCTTTTCAACAATAGCTTATGCCACAATAAATCTGCTGATCCTTAAGGTGTCATAAGACTCTCTGTTACAGTTTGCAGCTGTTGGCACATGCTACAAATTGTAAATTTTCATGTATAATACCCAAATAAATGGAGAGCTGTATAAAATGGTTTAGTAGATTACGTTCTGCATTTGTTTCTCTAAAAGATAAACAAGTATGGGGGAAGATTAAGATTCTTCACCTGTACACTCCAAAATGACGCTTGAAATAAACACAGAATTGATTTTTTTTTGTTAGAACGTATACTATAATCATACATTCTTTAAAATGTCCCATTGCCTTTAAGAATAATTAATTTAGTCTTTTTAGAAAGAAAGTTTTTCAAACGTAATTCCTTAATGATAACAGAAATAAATGGAAAAGATTTTATTAGACTGAAAAAACTCATGTAATCTTAACCATGGCGCCATTGTCACAAGAATTATGTCAAATATCCTACATAAAGAACAGCTTTGCAGTATCAATTGTTGTTTCATCTTTCTCAAATGGTTGTATAATAGTATAATGCAAAGATTAAAGTGCAGTGCTGAACTCTCTGCATGTCTTTGGTTATACTAACCTCACCAGGAAGATTCAGACTGCAGTCCTAAAGACACTTTCTTGAGCGTAAGCCACAATGAATAACATGTGGCTTATTTCTGAGTAGACCAGATTTGGATTTCTCTCATATTCACCTGGAAACCATCCAGTCCAAAACAGCTGGAAACAGAACTGTTGGGAAGAGGGCATGTTGCATATAATACTACCTTTCTTTCTGCAATCCCAATACTTACTTCACAAACCCAATTATCTATTTAGAATACTAGGAGGGGTTTTGAAGGTAACCAGACTCAAGCTACTTATCACTAAGGCTGATTCTGCACTAATGCTTTGCTTTCCGTTCCCCCAGGGGTATAATTGGCCCGATTCTGTTGGGGAGTTCCGCATTAAGGAACTCTGACCCGGGTTTGTCACCTTGCCCCGAATCTAGCACCCCCTCCCCTCTCTTCCTCCTCCATTTTTTTTTATCGGGGCGTGGTTGGAAAATAGGCATGCTTTACGCATGCATAGTTGCATTGTGACGCAATGCCCATGAAAAAGAAAAAAACCCTCGCGCCAGGGCAGGAAAGGGAGGGGAAATGGAGGGGGGACATGCAACACAACTCGTCACCCCCACGAAAATTGTGTCCACACCGCCATGCCACCCTCAATACATCTTTTTAACAGTGGCACTACAGCCTGTCGTTTAGCCCTGCAAAAAATTTTATCCATGCCTCCAAGCCATCCTTAATGCATCTTCTTAACAATGGCACTACTTTTGAACTTTTGTACAAATAGCGAATTGCAACACAGAAATGGGGAAACAGCAAAGGTACATTTAAAAGGACATTTAAATGCCAGTCAATGATGGATCAGTGTTGTGTTGCAATGCAGGGGGGGACAAAAAGACCCCTCGCAGCAGGGCAGGAAAGGGAGGGAAGAGGTGGGAAGGGGAGGGAAAGAAGCAGAGGGGCGTTAAAGAGGTGGCGCAAGGACTTGCGATTTGCGAGTTCCCCACTAGAATGCCCCGACTTCAACCCCATAGCAAGAAAAAGATCCTGAAAATGCCCGATACAGAAAATCCCAGGGAAAAGAGGCTTAGAATCAGGCCAACTGCTGACCCTGCAGCAACGAGTGGGGAACTGATCCTTTGCCACGGATATTATCGGGGGATGACGCTGGGGCAACCACTGGTATGGAATCGGCCTGATAGATTCTGATCTGATGAACCAGACAAGACAATCTCTTTACAAAACTGAGAAGAGCACCCTCCAAAATAGTAAAAGGAGCACTTGTAGCTTTGAGAAACAGATGCTCTCAGTGGAATACTCAAGCCTTAGTGTTATGCATTGACCATGCGGTCGCCATGTGCTCCAGTAATGGCGACCGCCATGTGGCCATAGCACATGGCCAAGAAACTACCTGAGCTTCAGCCAGGTAGAACAAAGGCCAGGTGGATTCAAACCCGCCACCAATCATGTACCTAGGTTCCTCCCAAGGAACCTATGAGATGTAAATAGACTTATAATAGCCTATCAGGCCAGGTGGGTGAGGTCAGGGGATTATCCCTGACCAGCATAAAAGGAGGGCTTCGAGCCCTGGGTTGTATGCTTCATCCGGACCAGCAATAAAGATCTAGCTGTTTCACTATTCCATGGACTCCCGACTCCAATACTTTTCACTTAGCTTCTGTCAGGAAGAGGGATGGAGACAGGGAGGATCCCTTTCCAGGGCTGCCTTTGAAGGAGTACTTATTGGCTTCAGGCTCACCAACATCCAGTGGACAACCTGATACCATATGACTTGCATGACTCACTCAGGCCCAGCTGCTCACTTCTGTTCAACAGCAACCACCACATGAAAGCCAGTGTGGTGTAGAGTTTAGAGTTTCAGACTAGGATCAAGTAGATCTAGGTTAGAAACCCAGTTCTGCTGTGGAAGCTTCACTGGCTGACTTTGGGCTACACTTTTAGCCTAACTTCACAGGATTACTGTGAGGATAAAATGGAGAGGAGAATGATGTAAGCTGCTTTGGGTCCCCACTGTGTGGAAAGATGAGTTATAAATGAAATAAATATAGCTGAAGATGTGGAGGGGGGAATAAAAGGTTGGCTGCTTGGTCAATGGAAAGAGAAGGAAGCAGGGAAAGATGAAGCTATGGGGGTTGCCAAGAGAAAGAGGAAATAATGAGGGGAAGGGGATACAGGGGAAAATGAGTGCCCCTGCAAGTTCTTGCAAAAACTACTGGGCCTGAACCAGTGACGGGTACTGTGCAATTCAGCCATAATTTTCCTAGGTAGAGGCCACCAGTGTGAGGGAAAACAGGGAAATCTGAATAAAGGAAGACAGATAAAAGTAGGTTGGTTGGAGATGGGAAGGAGAGAAGAAAGCAGGAAAAGGGGAGAGGTTATAGGGACTTTCAGGGAAGTGAGAGAGGAAATAGTGAGGGATGGAAAATGAAATGCTCCCCACAAGTCCTTCCGAGTCCCCCACTTGTCAGTATAACTAATTTTCAACTTAGCCAGATCTGTAGATACAGATTCACAGACTGTAGCCATGAACAGACAAGATAGACCTTTGTACAAACCTGAAAAATGCCACACAAGTTTACAGAAAAATCTGAAACTTGGAGTTGACCCCCCAAATAATAGAATGTGTGTGTGTGTGTGTGTGTGTGTGAGAGAGAGAGAGAGAGAGAGAGGTGTGGAATTTTTTTCACACAGAAAATTAGCCACTGGAATCTAGGAATATGGTTTCTATTGTACCTAAAAGGGTGACAATAACAGGCATCATCTACCGGGGGGGGGGGGGGCTCAGGGGCAGGGGGGGCGCCGAAATTTTCCAGTAGGCACTAAGAAGTCCCCCCGGGTAACCAGTGCTAGCTAATACTAAAGTCAAAACTTTCCCCGCTGAGAGCAGATTGCACTGTGCTGCTTCCTAAGCGCAGGCTGATAAAACTCTGTCTGGCTGCTTTCTTCCTGCGGCTGCTGTAGTCGCAGCTTGCTTTCAAGTCTCGGCTCACTCAGTTGTGGCGAGAGAATTCACTCGGGAGAATGACAAAACCTAGCCTCTGCTCCATTGGTTGAGGACGCACCTTCCTCTTCCTTGGGAGGGGGAAAGCCTGAAAACAGTAAGGGGGGGGGGGGATACTAACCACACAAAACTGCTATACTCTTTGTTTTATCTTATTTTATCCTTTTACTTTTATATTTTTCATATCTTTATATTGTTCCCTTCTCTTTTTAAGCCCCCCCCCCCCCCCCCTTGCTTGTTGCCCGCCTTTGCCTGACTTGATTTATTGCACTCAGCTGCTTGGTCTCTCTTTTTCATCACCCTCCTCTCACCTTTTTTTTTGGGTGCCGTTGAGTGGAGAATAGGGTGAGTGGACTCCTTAATTTAATTGAATTGTAGACTTGCCCAAGTGAGGAGCTCCTCCCTGTCTCTCTCGCTCCGAATCTTTTCATATTTGAATTTCTTTCTCTCTTTCTTTCTCCATTGGTGATTTGATGTGGAGGTCTCCCAGCACTTGGAGCAAAGAACAGCTTAAAGGCTTTTTTTCGGGGGGGGGGTCCTTTTGATTTCCATCTGAGGACGTGCACTTGCACACAGAAGCTTACACTCTGAATAAAACTGTTGGTCTTAAAGGTGCCACTGCACTCCCAACTTTGTTAGGTTCTATCCCCCCCCCCTTTACTTTGATCTTTATCCCAATTGCCAAGGAAAGGAAGATAAGAACAGCTGAGAGGGGGAGGGGATAGCAAGGAAAAACCTTTCAGCCGTTTAGACCGCCTGAGCAAGCAGAGGGTTGTTTAAAACAATTTGCAATGTTAGTGTGATTGTAAAAGCCAGGACTGTTATCATTCTCCCCTGTTCTATTCTGTCTTGTTCTTTAACGTCTGTTTTGTTTTACTTTTAATTTGTTCTCAATTTATCTCAATGTCTTTTAAGGTTGAAACTGACAGGGCATCTATTCATTTACTTCCCCCATAAGGGTAGTAATTTTAAAAGTGTTGATTTTAATTTTAATAATCTCAGTAATCTTAACAATGATTCCAAATAATGAATTATCTAACTTGATATTTTACATATTTACATAGGGGACACAGAAATAATTTCATAAGGGTTAGAGAGATTGGGGTTTTTTTCTCTCTTAGTGCCGTTAGAGATGAACACAGTAGACTCTAGGATAATTGAGATAGGGGCCTTTGTTACTTTGGTAATCTGTTTGATGAATATAGTATCAGGGATACGAGAAATAGAAGCTCAAAAATTAATTAAGATTTCTTGTGCACACACACTTCAAAATGAAGGGGGATTATCCTGAGAAGTCCACCCCACCATGATAGGCTTGTTTTACTCCAATACTTTAGAAGAAGAAAAAGAAGCAATTGGATTTATATACCGCCCTTCACTACCCAAGGGAGTCTCAGCAGTTTACAAACTCCTTTCCCTTCCCCTCCCCACAACAGACACCCTGTGAGGTAGGTGGGGCTGAGAGAGCTCTTTCCAGATCTGTCCTTGAGAGAACAGCTCTTATCAGAACTATGGCTTGCCCAAGGTCATCCAGCAGGTGCAAGTGGAGGGGTGGGGAATCAAGCCTGGTTCTCCCAGATTATAGTCCGCGCACTTAACCACTACACCAAACTGGCTCAAACTTTAATCACAGCAGGCTTAGGGCCAAGGCATTATGTAGGTCTTACTTCTGTGTGAGCATTCTACCCTACTGAGGTCTCTCCCCTCCCCAAACCCTGCCCTCCCCAGGCTCCATCCCAAAGTCTCCCACCCCAGAGTTGGCAACCCTATGATTGGACTGTATGTTATATTTGATGAGATGCAAATATGAACACTTAACTATATCTAAATTAGGCTGTTCTTTGACTTTTCCAGATAGAGTAAGTGATGATGCCCAGTGACTGATCTTCTCTGAAGGCATTTCACGTTGTTATTCCTGTGATCATTTTAAAAGATAGTCAATGACAGTTATTTAATAATTTATTTTATTAGACTTTTATCAGCCGTCCCCTGCACCTTTTCCTGGGTTTAGCCCAGCACAGGGGCCTGGCTAGGGGGGGTTCCCGGGCCCCCTTAAATTTCTGGCGAGCCCCTTCCTAAATCCCACATGGCTCTGCCTCCACGGATAGTGACAATGGCCTGTGATGTCACTCGTTTCTCCCTATGATGTCACTGGGCCTTGGTTCTTTTAGGAACCTAAAATAGCAATGTCTCTGGCCCAGCCCCAGCCCCCCCCCCCCCCCGGGGAAATTGGAAAGTCTACGCCCTTGGACAGTAATGAAAGGATAAAAGTTATAAACTTGAATATGCACATCCGTTGACAACACCCTGGAGACATGGTCTTTTTTTAAATTAAGTGTTTCTTGCATTTGCAGTCTCCTTCCTTCCTAGTAATTAAAACAAAGCTCAATCTGTTACTGTCGCGGGATCTGGCTGTGTATGAAGAAAGATGACTGCACAAGGATCAGGAAGCAGAGCAAGCTCCCTTGCCAAGGATCAGCAGAAAGCACTTTGTGGACTGGCACCAGTCCACAGACAAGTAGTTAGAATCCACAACAGTAAAATATCTAGCAGTAATTTTATTATAATTAATATGCCACACATAAAAGCTATTTTTGACATCAAATGCCACTTCATATGTATATTTCCAAATGGCCCCTTGATATAAAATCATGATCTATGTCACTGTCCAGCAGTGGAGACCTGTCTGGATTTACTTGTGATGCCAAATGAGCCAGAGAAACAGACAGGTCAACCAGGACTATGGGAAGCCCCAAAATGAATGCAGCCACCAGCCCTGATACACAGATGGGGCTCAGTGACATGTGGGTGGCATCCTGGCAGCAGTGCAGCAGGGGCAGGCTTGCACGGAAGGTTAGAGCCAAGCCCACAGAGTCAGGCCAAATGGCGGAACCTGGCCAGCCAAGCCAGGAAACGAGACAGGGTTGTCAGGCTGACAATGGACCAGCAAAGACCCACTCAACCCTAGAGGAATCACACCCAATCACCTATGGAATGGGGTGGAGTTGCTCTCAGACCCCTTCCAAAGGAAGCCAAGCATGGGCTGATGAGAAGACTAACCCTGTCAGGCAGAGATGGGATAGCAGCCATGAATGTCAGAAGAGCAATAAGGTGAAGCAACCACTTCCCTCGCTGTTCTGAAGCCTCGGGGCTCTCTCTGGAATGGGCAATAGACCAGGGTGCCAAGGCAAGGCAGGCAAGCGACCACAGTCACATGCTTAGTAGTGTACTATAATTTCCCTTACACAGTCATTCTATCAAAGTCAGTTACTCAAAAGTTATAGAGTTGGGTGACGCAAGTAGGAGTGACTTTGAGCAAGCATGAATTTACGCAGGCATGACTTTAAAGTGCCCCGTTCCTTGTCGATAACCTCACAAGCATCACTGTGGAGGTCAGTCCTCTGAATCATAATTCCCATTCACAGTATGAGCAAACTCAGTCCCCCCCCCCCCTCCAAGTGTTAACTGAAATCTTACACTGAAAACTTACATAAAAATTAAACACTTTCAGGATAGAACAGGCTGTTACTCAGTTGTAGATAGTCAACCAACCCCCAAATGCAGAGATCATTTGTGACAGACACCGTGAATAAGATGTTGTGTGATCAGGCTGTGGAGGGCAGCTGGAGGGCCCATGGCTCAGTGGGCAAAGCATTGTTTTGCACATAGCAAGTCTCAGGTTTAGTCTCTAGCATCTCCAGTGAAATAAGAACTTCCGGTAGCAGGTATTGTGAAAGACCTATCCCTGTTCGAGTCACTGGCTGGTCACCGCACTGTCTAGAGTGTGCGGCCTCTAACCTGGGAGAACCAGGTTTGATTCCCCACTCCTCCACTTGCAGCTGCTGGATGACCTTGGGCAAGCCATAGTTCTGTCAGAGCTGTTCTCTCATGAGCAGTCCTCGAAAGAGCTCTCTCAGCCCCACCTGCCTTACAGGGTGTCTATTGTGGGGCGGGGAAGGAAAAGGAGTTTGTAAGCTGCTCTGAAACTCCGAGTGAAGGGCAGAGTATAAATCCAATCTCCTCCTCTTCTTCTTCTTCTTTCTTCTTCTTCTTCAGCAGACAATAGATGGGCTAGTGTCCTGACAGTATAAGGCTGTTTCCATGAAAAGCTACTGTGGCTTGGTTCACACATGCATATGCATCACCTGATTCCTCATACCTAATGAAACAACATGATATATCTTAGCTAAATAACTGACTTCTTTGAGACAGACTGGGCACACTCTATCCATAGCAATTAATCTGTGACACTCATTCAAATATACACTGTTTCATATCAAGTTATGCAAATATATATGTGAACTAGCCATAATAATTCTTGAGGAGTTCAACAAATTTAGAGTCCAGTGGCACCTTTAAGACCAACAAAGGTTTATTCAGGGTATGAGCTTTCATGTGCATACACACTTTTTCAAATACACTGGAATGGAAGGTTACCACGAGAGATTATCCATGGCCCCCTGTGTAAACTTTTAGCAATTGTACATCACATGAGAAAGCAACACCTGGCTCTAAAGAATTTTTTTTCATATATTTATTTCTGAATGTGTGTTGTTTTATGATAGTAATATTCAGGGGTCCGTTGGAGTGGGAGCGCACAGGAGCACAGCTCCGGGAGTGAGGAGCCCAGGGGGCAGGCACATGACCAAGCCCCACCCCCTCCTTGGCTTCCCCGAGCAGTGCAGAGGCGCAGCACCCCGGGGAAAGCCCTGCTAGGGTCTTTATTGTTTTTAATGTTTTGTTTTAATATTGATGATTTTATCATTGTTCCTTTTATGACTGTGTGCTGCTTTTCCAGAGACTTGCTCAAGGTGGCATATAAATTTTCTAAGTATACCATTTTTTATCTGGGCACATGGCACATAAGTACTGGAGAAATTTCACCAACCCTTCAGCAGCTTCCACTTTATCAGTTTGGTGTAGTGGTCAGGAGTTGGACTCTAATCTGGGAGAACCGGGTTTGATTCCCCACTCCTCCACATGCAGCTGCTGGTGTGACCTTGGGCCAGTCACAAGTTCTCTCAGAGCTGTTATCTCATGAGCAGTTCTCAAAAGACCTCTCTCAGCCCCACCTACCTCACAGGGTGTCTTGTTGTGGGGAGGGGAAGGGGAAGGGATGGGTGGTGCACATGTCCTGGGTATCTCAAGTCTACTTGAAACCTGGTGGTTTCGAGGGAGCAGGAAGAGAATGAGGGTGTGTTCTTTATGCTTATTTTTATTGCACAAAGTATTGGATGGGGAAGGGAATGGAGGAAGAGCAGGTCAGTTTCACTCACCTGTGGAGTGGAGCCTGAGGGGTGGCACACTTCCGGTATGTTAGGGGGTGAGGCATATGCAAATGAGTTATGCTAATGAGCTCCTGCACCTCTTTTTCTACGAAGTGACGCCTGGTAATATTGACCACTGAGGAAGGCCCCAAGGGGCTAAAACACATATGGTCTACTGGTGGTAAGATATACCCTTCAAGTGTATGTGAAAAATTTTAAGAGTCTGATATCTGGGTCATTTCTTTTAACCTATTTTATCTTTTACTAACGTGTAAACCATAATAAATATTTGTATTTTTATGATAACTTAATATATAATAATAGTAATAATAACAGCAAACCTATAGCCTCATTACATGGGAGGTTAGATCACTGACATTCCCCTTACAAGAACAGACAGAAGACTAAAAAGCTTGATCATTGTTATATACTTTCTGTTATGATGCTGACATCAGTTGCATTGGATATTCTGGACATGAGGTTATTTCTAGTGTATAGTGGTGAATCTTAGGATTCCTTGGAAGCTCACTAGAGTCTCTTCAATGGCTAATAGGGGACTTCCCTAAAAGACAGCTTAACCATCTCTACTGATTTGAAGAAATGGGGATATCGGATAAATTACAGGTCCATGCTCTGAATCCACATGGGTATTCCTTAGGGTACAACAGTCCCGGCCAGTGCTTTCAATGGGACATTCCCAAAATATTCAGAAGAATAGTCAATTCTTCTACGTAGTGCATTTTTGTCCTCTGCTTTCTCCAAGGAGCTCTGGCTTTGAATTCTGTCTGGCATGGGCATACATTTGTGAGTGTTTAGAGAGGATACTACAATCACGTTACCAGTTATAAGCCCTAAATTGGTGTAATGCAGGGTGACACACATTTAATGCAGCTGTGGACTCAGTTATCAGCTATTATCTGTTTAAGATAGCAGTTCCTGAATAATAAGATGCTGGCCTGGGAGACAGTCACCTCCCAGCTTTGACTGACAAAATAATACTTATAAGAACCATTTTGACCAAAGGGTTCATAAATACCATAAATACCATCATTGCATATTTGTCTATTAGTTTAGGGGCTGCATGTTTCACACAATACAATGTTTGGAAGCACCTAACAGTACAATCCTAAAAATACCTTCCTGGATGCAAGTCCCACTGAAAAGACCTGAGTAGGATTCTAAGTAGATTTACAATTGCACTATTAAATCCTTGAACTACAAAGTGGTTTAAAAGTAACTGGAAATTTTTAAAAATCATAAAATTTTGTTTTCAGTCTTTTACTGCTTCTTACGCTACATGTTCCCTAACTTTTCATGTTGGAAGTTACCAAGATCTTGCCCCATTAGGGTTGCCAACTATCTGAAGGGGGGGGGGAACCTATCCCTTTAATAGAAGCTTAGTGAGATGTTACAAGGGGATGTTATTTACCTCCATTACCTGAAAAGTTTCAGCTGCCCATTTCCACATGTTAGGCTTCTTGTAAAGGAAAGGCTACTTTCCTCCAGGCTACTGGTAACCATAAGCCCCATGGTATAAAACTACCCTCACAAGTTCTTATATGACATTATTCATCCAAAGTTTGATTTCTTGTTAGTTTGTTTAGTTCTGGTAGTTATTTATTTGGAATTTTAAAAAACTTGATAAGAATAACTGTTGGATTAGATAAAAATGCTAATGTTATGTTTCATGCACATTCTTAGGTTCCTTCTATAGACACAAAATCAAAGAATAAGAAAATGTCAGTAAACAATTTTTAAAAAGAGATGAACCATCTTGACAAAAAATGAAAACAGTAAGATAGAGTTACAACTACAAAGGCTTTTGCATCCCTTTCTACCAACAGAACTTAGGAAACTGTCAAGAAGTCTTGAAAATGCAGTATGATTAAAAGCTGGTAAATTTTCTCTTGAACTTGCAACAAGAAAGTTTTAAGCATCCTAAAATAATGGAAATGTCAGGAAGTTAATAAACTATAACAACAAACAGAATGTTAGAAGTATTCGTAAACACTTTGCTCAGTGGCTTCTTAAATTTAGGTCAAATTCTTCTCTACCCACTTGATGTAAATTCTACTGAACTTAAAAGAGACTTTTTCTGAGTAAAGTTGAGTTCCAATATAGTCAGGATCAAGAGTCTCTGAGCATGATGATGGCAAACAACAGAAATGTGGGTCTCTAGGCCATGGTTCAGCCTATTTGCTTTGATCCTGCCTGTGAGGTGTGTGCTGAGCCTTACCCACTTGCCTGCTCTCCACTTTGACTTCAGCTCTGCCCAGGGAGGCTTCCCAGGCCTCAAAATGGGTATAAAAGGGGATTTAATTGATCCCTCAAGGCTCCCTTAGCCTGGTTGGCTGGTTCCCAGAGCCAAGAACCATTTACCCTGATTCCTCTTCAGCCGTCTAGAACCGTCCCTATCAAAAGGGTGGTTGCACCACCCTCTTTTCCCTTGAACCCAATTGGATCTTCTCTCCTACAGCTCTGCCCCCTTACTCCTTACCTTACTGGCTACATCCTCTACCATTAATCCTGGGCACATGAGGGTCCCTCCACTGGCCTCACCCCTGCCCCTACCGCACATGCCCCATCATGCCCCCTTCAACCCTGGGATGTTTCTCCTGTCCAGAGTTTGCTTCCACCTGCTTCTTTGACCCAGGTTCAGTGGGGCTGGTTCGTCCATCTCCAGCCTGCTCCTCTTTGCCAGTCCCCTTTCTCCAGCCCCCTGAGTCCCGGATCCACGTGGGATGCCAGGGAAGGCTTGGGCTGTTGCTGAGTCAACCTCTTCCTGGACTCCTACAGTGATGTCTCTTTCCACTAGCCCCAACTGATCAGTGGCTTGCCACTGTTAGCTATCAGAGGCATTTCAGCCCCTGCTTGCTCCCTGCTTCTCAGGGACTGCTCCACAGCTTTGCCAGGCAAGGAGGAGGACCAAGGCAACCCAGGAAGGTCCAGGGCATTGGGCAACCCTGGACACAGCCCTTATCTATGATATCAATTCTCATATCTGTACCAGAAAAAGCCAAATCAAAGACTGGTTCATTTGAATCAGTATGTGAAATGCAGATCCTTACCCATTTCATTGTCTTCACAGGAGCTTGATACAGCAACCCTAGCCTCACCCTCAGATCTGTTGTCCCTTCCAGCTATTTTATCTAAATCACAGATTACTCTCCCCTGCACCTTCAACTATTTTGGGAGCGCTTAGATATATCAGCTGCCAGGACAGTCTCCCAGTAGGGTTTTTTTCAGTACATAATTTGCCCTATAAAGAACCTTCTCCCATAGTTTTATGTAGGGTTTTAACCTAAGACAAATTTACAGATCTTTCCATCAGCTATCACAGAAAGTATACTATGAACATTTTGTTGCTGTCAGCTTAATTCTTGGGCAGGTTTATGGACATTCTCTAGCACCATTACCAGCCTAGTCAATCTGTATCAGAGGTTTCACTGCTACAAGCACAATACAATATTGTTTTTTGTACTGGAACATGGCTGAATGTTATGTCAAGAAAGTATCTGTTAAAACTAAATACTCCTTATCTGATTAACCTAAATCTTCCAAATTACATAATTTGCCATAAACAGGCAGCAAGGTGCATCATAGGGAGAGGTGCAGGCAGAGTGAGGGATGCATGTGCAGATGGTCAAGTCAAGTGGGCTGAGTCAGAGGCTACGGTAATAAGTCCAAACAGTTTGCTTCATAAATACAGTGAACTGCAGGTATCCAAGTTAAGAGTTTTGTGTTCCCCACACAAATCAAAATTTAGCTACTAGGGCAAGTTTTTAAAATGGCTGTATGGATACATTTCCTACCAAATCTTTGTATGCAGGGTGACTGGCACTTTTCCCAGGGACGTACTTAGGAGGTCACCTGTGTACTACTCTGCATATAATCTATGGCCAAGATTGCAAGAGGCCCAAGGCTGAAATGCAAATCTGTGCCTCTGAATGGTGTTGAGTTGGATTAGTTTGACGTTCTCAATAACATGTTATTTCAGTATACACCAGCCTGTGATTAAATTATGATTATATAATTGGGCTTCAGTTAATTGACTTGAAATACCAACCACAGAATATACAGTGAAAACATCATACACATTTTTCTTTGCTGAACTGTACCAGAATGCTACAAACAGCTGTTATCTATTAAACCAATTATATTGAAGAGATGCTGAAAATACAGAGGAAAGGACAAAATGTCTTTATTTGGATTTCCAATTTAGCTGTTGATTTTTAAATCACAAAACACAGTTCCCCTCCCCTAAAGGGCTTTGGCTATTTCACACTGAAGTAACAAAGACAGGGAATGTAAATTTTAAAATCATCCATAGAGATAAATATACAGGTTCCAGGTCTCAGCCTGCTTAAATGTATGGTTTTGGTGTTCCCAATACACATAACATGAAGCACCCTACTGAAGGTCCTCTTTATGTACACATCAGCCACTTTGTGAACAGGGGCAACATGTATATGTGACAGACTGCACTTTTTAAAAGTTAGAAGTGTTGTACAAACAGCTAAAAGACTGTGAACAGTAAATTCTTCACAGAAACAGAGAGCCTTGAGTGACAGCATGCTCCAGGCAATCTGATTGGTTAGCATCAGTTGAGCAGAGAGAGACTTTAGAGCTGAATGATGTGGAGGAGAATTCATTTGGAATTCAGCCCTGACTGAGATCAGTTTAACACAGATGGGAGAACTGGGGAAAGTTGGCAAGGATGAGTGGTAGTTAAATGCAGTCCCCCATTTGGGCCAAAAAAAGGGAACAGATCTAGTGAGAGAATTTCCCTATTCAGTCAGGAAGTTAGTTCTGAAGAGTGGAGAGATCCCTGGTCTGGTGTGATTAGAAACTGCCTTTAGAGACCTTAAGAGTCAATTAAAAACTCAAGACAAGTACTGGTATTTCAAGAGAAGGGTTTGGGTACTGGAAAAAGTATACCAGTCTTCTGGGAACCAACAAAGTCAGAGGAAAAATAAAGTGTACTGGAGTGTTTGGAGAAAACACTGGAACAAAAGCCTCTCAACATAAAGATTTAAGTCACTGTGAAAACTCTTTCAATAGCCTGATTTATATGAATTAAAGTCTGTGCATGTACAAATTTTACCTCAGAATTATCTATATTGAGTTACCTCAGAAATTTTAACCTTAGTTTCACCTGACCTTTACCCTCTATGTTGAATAAAATATTTTGTTAATTCAGAATATAAAAACTTCTCAAGTGCCATTTAAGTTGTATAAGTTAAAAGGGGCTCCCGTTCCTGCCCTCAGGCTCCGGAGCTGAATAAACAGCCAAAATATTATACTGTGGCAGGGTGGGACAGTCAGAATTCTTCAGGAAAGAAGAAAACTAACAACTGGGGAGCTCAGTCACAAAAGGGGAAGAAAAATGAAAGGAAAATTTTGCCTTTGAGGGAGAGAAGTAGGCGTATATTTTTGAGGTGTGTATGGCTTCCATACAGGCAAATGCAATTTCAGATTTTGAAGGAACACAGTCAAACATACCAAAACTTTACACACATGGAAAATAAGTATATTGTTTCTGATCACAGAAAATGGCAGCTAGCATATCAGTAGCACAGTGGGTAGCACATGCACTGTGACATGACATGACATGCATTTCAGCACTAAAAACAAATGTCAAAAGAGAGCTTCTGTCTGTCAGCATTTGTTTCCCTAATTTGTAAAAATATCATTAATCTACTGCACTGAATTTCTATAACTATGACCAATAATGTAAAACACATTAGCTTCCAGAAATCATCACAATGGCTTGTACCCTATGCCTTCATTCTGTACACATTTCCCATCATCCATTGCAGAGAGCACTTCCTCTTGAGATAGGCAAAATCACTTTTGCAAAATCAAAGACCTGAAAAGCACCTAGTGCCATAGAAATGTACTCTGCAGTAGAAGAACATCTCTGTAAAGGACAAAGAGCAGTGAACATGGTATAAAGGAATAAGATCCAAGCCACTGTCTTTGTTCTCACTTGTCCCAAATCCGGAAGCTTCAGCTGGTGCAGAATGCTGCAGCCAGGCTGCTGTTGGGTCTCCCTATGCAGAAACACATCCAGTCTGTGCTAAAAGCACTGCACTGGCTGCCTGTAGCAAGCCAAATTAGAGGTGTTGGTTCTTACCTTTAAAGCCTTTTATGGTCAGGGGCCTACATGCTTGAGGGACCGCCTTTCCCCACACGTCCCCTAGAGAGCACTGCATTCAGGGTCTCAAAACCGTCTGGCCCTCCTGGGTCCCAAAGATGCCAGGCTGGCTATGACGAGGGCCAGGGCCTTCTCAGTGGCAACTCCGCACTGGTAGAATGAGCTCCCAGAAGACATTAGGGCCCTGTGGGACCTTTTACAGTGCAAGATGGAGCTCTTCCACCAGGCATTTGACCAAAGAGCCACACCATAGGACCCTGTGCCCTTGTATCACCATCAGCAGCCTGTGCTTTACCAGCATGAATGGACCGTGATGATAGTCCCTAACATTAATGCTGACTGTACCCCCCATTAGGACTGTTCTGCTACCAAGACAATTTTTTATTATGTTTCGCCATTGCTATATAACATTGTATACTAGCACTTTAAGAGTGGTTTTATAAATGCTCTGTTTTTAGTTGTTTGAATTTTTATGTAAGCTGTCCTGAGCCTGCCTCGGTGGGGAGGGCAGGGTATAAATCAAATGAATGATAAAATGATATGGAATGAACCATAGATGACTATCAGTGAATGAGAGCTGAAGAAATGGCTAGGGATGATACCTTCAAGAAGAGAAGTTTTATGCAATGAATTGTCTGCAAAAGTAATAAATCAGTAAAGCAAACTATCATAATGAGATCATATGACCCTGCTGCCTAGTGCAAGAAGTCCAGAAAAAGTGTTGAATGGGATAGCAATTCAATCAAAATTTGGAGGGAGGCTGCAACATGAATGCCAGCAGCTAATGCATTATACATTATATAAGGAACAAGAGTCCAGATGGGCAGACAAATGGTCAGCACAGGCCAGTTTCCTATTTCATCAGGGAATGGATCCAGATAATACAAAAAGTTTATATTTTAATTTTTAGTCCAACATCTTATCAAGACTTTAAGTGAGAAATGTAGGTTCCACTGCTGTGAACCTGGAAAAAAAAAGCTGTTGCCAAGAGGTTCACTGTTCACATAAAAATGCTTATTATGGAATATAGAAATAAGGAATAAAACTAAAGAAATGGCACAAATACTGCAAGGCCTTAATTCCTCCAGTGGTTATATATTAATATTTAGAGTTCCATTTAAAAGAGAGATATTATTTTCTGCCCCTTTCAAACATATTCCATTCAAATGCACATACAAATATTAGCTTCTTCAGGGCTTACATTATTACTGTTCAAAGCTGAGCTATTCAAATACCAGCAAGTTTGGAAAACCATATAGAGTTAGACACTGGCACCAGGCGGTTTAGTGTAGGGAAGTAATTCATGTTACAATCATAAATGGAAATACACTCTTTAAGCTCATTGACTTCAATAGACCTTAGAAGGGTATAACTCTAATCGACTAATTTTAAGAATTACTATATGAATCTAACAGCATGACTAGATTAGACAATGGAGATCTGTAACAGGACCCCCAAATTACATTCTTTTTTTTAAAAAAAGGGGGGGGTTCTGATTTGGCTTGCAGCTCTGGACTGGAGGAGGAAGTTAGCACTTTTCTTTGTGACAATTCCATACAAGGAATTCCTCCCCAACTGCTGGAATTCCAGTTAACACTGGCTTGGAATGATTTCTGTCATTTAAATGGTGAGGAAGAAAGGATTATATTCCCCTGATCCAATGCCATGTTCCTGATCAAAAAACCCCTCTCTCTCTCTCTCTGCAGCTGCTTTGAAAAAAATTAAAACCACCTGAGCATTCATAATTCTTGTCTTATCTACTCGTGCCTTAAGAATGTCACAGTCAAAATTAGATGGGCAAAATACCAAACAAGAGTTCACCATTTTAGAAATAAATCTTATTTATTTTATTTACTTATTGATTACAAGATATATAGCTAGCCAGGTGACATAAAAACGAAATGATTAAAACCATAAACATAGTGAAGCAAACGAGAAAAGCTGTTAGTCAACAATCATTAACTGTCAAGCAATCAAACAGGATATAAAAGAATCAATTGTCTGCACACATAATCAGAAGCCATAGCATTTACTGTATTTTCTGGTGTATAAGACTACTTTTTAACCCAGGAAAATCTTCCCAAAAGTTGGGGGTCGTCTTATACGCCGGGGGTCGTCTTATAGGGCGGGTGATGAAACTTCCAAGCCGGACTGGAGAATCTGCGGTTACCCCATCCCTACCATGTCCACAGCTCAGCTAACGGAGGGGAACGAGGGGGCAACCAAAGGGAAGGGCACTGTGCAGACCTCCAGCCAAAGGGCGCCTTCCGAAAGACGGCACGTGGGGCTTAGTGAGGCGGGACTAGGCAGGGCCCCCCCTGGGAAATGAAGCGGTTGCTACTCGCGCCGGCGGCAGCCACGGGAAGAGAGGCCTCGGGCCGCTTGCACTGCCGCGGGGAGGGAAACCTCACATCGCTCGTGGCGGCCGCGGCGAGGTCTTGTGCTGCTCGTGCCGTTGCCGACCGCGGGGAAGGAAGCCTTGCGCCGCTTGTGGTAATGAGGCCCTGCGCTGCTTGCGCCGGCTGCAGCGAGGCCCCACGGCCGGGGGTGGCGCAAGCGGCATGAGGCCTCCCTTACCAAGGCCAGCGGCGGTGCAAGCAGCAGCTGTTTCATTTCTCAGGGGGGCTCGCACCGCTGCCGGCCGCAGGGAAGGAAGCCCCCATGCCGCTCACAAGGAGGCCCTGCACCGCTCACAGCGGCTGCAGGGAGGTGTTGTGCTGGTGCACAAACCCCCGCCCCCCCCCAAATTTAAAAAGACAACGTCCCTGGTGTGAGCTAGCTTACAGTTTCTTAGCCTCCGGCGTCCACAGAGCTGCTTGAGAGAGAAGGACTAACTGAAGGTCTGGCGCTGTATTTGGTGTGCATTGGAAGAGGGGTAGTCTTATATGGCGAGTATATCCCAAACTCTATATTTTGACTGGAAAAGTTGGGGGTCGTCTTATACACCCAGTCGTCTTATACACCGGAAAATACGGTATATACAAGCTAGACATAATCTTGGTGGCCAGAGACCACTGGCAATTTAAAAAGCAATCCTAGTGACTAGTACCTGGAGTAATTAGGAGTAGGGGTGTGCATTCAGTATATATCAAGCCAAATTAACACCCAAATAATGCCTTATCAGTCTATTCAGTAGCCAACTACAGATTCTCTAATACTATTCATCTCAATTCAGCTATTATCTGACTCCATTATACCTTATGGGGCCATTATAGTCAATGGCAAAATCTCATAGGGTATATTTAGTGGTTGGGGGTGGGGGTGGGGGGCTGAGGTAGAGGCACCAAATATGTTGTGTAATTACTGTAGCCTCTCTCCAAAAGGACCGGCAAGTTTCAAAAAGATTGGACCAGGGGGTCCAATTCTATGGGCACTCAAAGAAGGTGCCACCATCCTCCATTGTTTCCAGTGTGGGGAAATAGCAAGGAAATACAAGCCCAGCAGAATGTCCCAGAGAATCTCTGCAGTATAAACTGAAGTGCGGGGAATCATATTTGCAAGGCCAGCAACAGAGCCAGTGCAATGTGCCCAGCAGAACCAGTGCCACTGTGGCAGTGCCAAAACCCAGTGCCCAGCAGCAGAACCCAGTGCCAATGTGGCAGCAATGGAACTAATCAATGTCACACCAGAGAATCCCAGCAGGGTTTTTTGGGGCAGAAACAAGGGCAGCAGAAGCCCAGCAGAACACTTAAAAGTGCAGGGTTGGCAGGCACTTTTGCTAGCCCACCTGAACCAAGACCAGCCCAATACACAGAAGCCCAGCAATGCTGAGCTGACATTTGCCACAATGACACTGGGTTCAGCTGCTGGGCACTATTGCACTGGTTCTGCTGTTCTTGCAACCCACTCTCCCTTGCTTGGATTGTGATTCTGTGCTGCTTGACCTCAGTCCTATTAAGCTGGTGTTTGCCACGATGGGCACTAGTAGGTTGGTAGGTACAGGGTTGTGCTGCCGGTCACTAATAGGCTGACTGGATTCTGCTGCTGGGCACTAATACATTGCACTGGTTCTTCAGTTCTTGCAGAAATGCTTCCCCCCCCCCCTTGTAATTCAGAGATTCTAAAATTTGACCTTAGTCCTGTGGGGTTGGCAGCACTGCACTGCACAGCATTGCCACTGTTTCTGCTGGGCACACTGCACTGGTTCTCCTGCTGGCTTCAAAACATGCCCCCTCCCCACACTTCACTTTCCACTGCAGAGATTCTCTGGGAGAATCTGACTGCTGGGCCGGCCTGCCTTGTTAACTTTTCTCCCACCACTGGAAGCAATGGAGGATGGGGCACCCTATTTGGGTGCCCATAGAATTGGACCCCCTGATTCAATCTTTTTGACACTTGGGGGTACTTTTGGGGAGAGGCTCCAGAAGCTACACTGGAAACTCAAACCCCTCCCCCCTCAGCCCACTAAATATACCCTATGAGATTTTGCCATTGACTATAATGGCCCATAGGGTGTAATGGATCTGAATATATTCGGATTCCCGAATATTTCCTGAATCTGAATACAATACCAATATTGGTATTCAGGAATATTTGGGAATACTGTTATTTTTTGGGTCTAATATACCCAAATCTGAATAATACCATTTTTTTTTCTTGCACACCACTAATGAGGAGAACAGGTTTCCTTCCAGTGTTTCAGATCTATGTGCTTCCTCCTCCTCCTAATCTCTAGTTCCTTCCTTAATCTGACTCAGTCCGTTCAGGGCAGAAATCCAGAACCTCTCTCAGTGCAATAGATCAGCTTTGGAAGATAAGATAGTTAAGTGTTACTGTAAGCATATGCAGAGAAAGTCAGGGAAGGGGAGGACACTAGACGGCATTAGGGAGAACAAGATGTTACTGACACCTTCAGGTCTCTTTTCTGCTGAACTGGTTGGATCCTATATTATGAAAATACCTTTGCAACCTCATTTTTCTATCTGTGAAGTTTTGGGGAGTTGATTCTAAACCACAAAAATATTAAATGCAATTGCAGCTTTAGTAACCCACATCTGTGTATTTACTAGAATCATGTACCTTTGTCAACATTTCATTCGCTTTTCACAATACTGAGATTAATAGGGGCATCCATCCAACTCTCATTTATTACAAGAGTGCTGTAACTCAGGGGCGTCGACTTTCTAAATCCCCGGGGGGGGCAGTGGCTCTCCTGTGCGCGCGCGCGAAGCGCGCGCGCGCGCACGGGACCATGTCCCTGGCGCTCTTCCCCCCCCCCCCCGCCCAGGGAGGCAGACCTGCGGCGGCAGCAGCCAGCTGGCCAGCTGACTGCCGCCCGAGCGAAGCGCGCCTGTGCGCGCCTTTGTCCCTGCCGCTCCGTCCCCCCCCCCCCCGGCCCGGGGAGGCAGACCCGCGGCGGCGGCGGCAGCCAGCTGGCCGGCCGGCTGACTGCCGCCCGCGCGAAGCGCGCAACGATGTCCCCGCCGCCTCTCTCCCCCCCCCCCCCGCCCCAGGGAGGCAGGAGGGCACGCCCCAGGTCGGCTGCTGGGCGAGCATTTTGCCGGGGGTGGCTGAGCCCCCCCCGGGAAATTTCGGGGGAGGCTCGAGCCCTCGAGCCCCCCCGTAGTTGACGCCCATGCTGTAACTCAAGTCCCAGAAACATGAACAGGTTATCATGGTGCTGTGTTTACAATCAAGTGTCTGTGATTGTCCCTGAATATGTAACCACTCATCACTGACATGCTTTGTTCTGCTGTCTTTAACAGTAAGCAGCATAACCTTAATGGCCTGCTACACTTTTGACTTAGAGTCAACAAGGAACAGGTGTTCAGAGTCTTTATTGGCAAGGCAACTTCTGCTAACACAGGGCTTGTGCAAGGTATGGCTTAATTTATCAGGACAGACTCTTTAAATCCAAGCACTGGAAAACAGCAGCATTAAATTAAAATAAAATTGTTGTTGTCCAGGAAGCCTCACTCTGCTTGATAAATTCCAAACCTAGGTCGTGGCCACACAAACAAGATAAGCCAGACAGGAATCGATGCAAATTTGCGCCGGAGCAATTTGTGCCGCAGTTGTGTGAGCACACACAACTGCGGGCGACTGGGTTTTTTGTGCGTGGTGGGTTTCTGAGGTGCTTAAATGGGGGATCGATGAAGTGCTTCAACAGGGGAAGGGGGAATCACTGATTTGCTTAGACGGAGGGGCAGGCAGGAGAAGAATCGAGTATTCGCCTCAAGGGGGGAGGATCGATGAATTTCGTCTCCCCCTAAGGGGGCCTTCGGTGAGAGAAGGGGGACAAAACCTGTGTGGCGTCAGGCTAGCATGTGATCACGCTATCCACAACACCACACTTCCGCCCTGGCGCGATCAAACAGGAGAACTCCGGTTGTGAACCGCAGCAAACCATTTGCTACTGGTGTTTCACCGGTAGCTTTTTGAAGCGCTTCAACAGGCCTTTGCGACGTTTTCCTAACGGCTGCACTACGCTTCCCAGATGTGCTCGTCTGATCCCGCCTCTTTGAAGTGCTGGTGCATCGTCTCTCTCCCATCGCAAATGGGTGCGTATGATCGTGCCCATACATTCTCACTGATAAAATCTTTACTAGCTTTCACATTAATTCTGGTAAATCTAATATATCATCTTGTTCCCCAGAATATAGCCATCAAAGACAGAAATATACATACTTAAATTAAAAATGCACATAGCACAACATGGGAAAATCACAAGAAAGGTAGTGGAAGGAAGGAAGTTTCCTTTCTCTTAGCCTGTTGTAATGTGGTCTGGGGCTTGAATTGGAAAGTGGACAATATTCACACTGACAAATTTCTACTATTCATTTATATTCTGACCACACAAAGTAACATGGAGAAAAAGCCTGATAATTTGATCTGGTTTTCAGTTTTGTCCAGCTGTTGATGCCTTTTGAATATGGTTTGGGTTGCTTTTAACCATTATAAGTTACTGATTCATAGCCATAGTGTGTGTGTTTGCTTTTGTGCATTATTGCTACTTGGTTGGTCACAATGTTTTAGCATGAAGTTTTTATGATATAATATTTTGTAATTATGAAACAGATGTGTGTAACTAGGGAAATCTACAGCTCAAACAAAAATGAAGTTTGAGTCCAGTGATACCTTTAAGACCAACAAAGTTGTATTCAAGGTATAAGCTTTCATGTACATGCATAGTTCTTCCAATACATCTCTAAGATTCCCAAATTTTGTGATAAGCTTTAAACTCTCACTTGTTGGAAACATATAAATATGAAATTACAAAGTTATCTCAGAGTTTATTATTGATTTACCTCACACATTTTACCCCTAATTTCACCTGAGCTTTCCCCCTCTACGTTGAATAAAATATCTTGTTTATTTTTGAACATTCTAAAGCTTCTGGTGTGCCATTTTCAGGACAGGGTTGCCAGACCTCCCCACCACCACCACTCATCAGCTGGCCAGCAATGGGGAACTTATATCAACAAAGAGGGGAAATCGTCCCACATGCAGCAACGCGTCTGTGTAACTGGCCACATGACCCAGAAGTGACACTATCACTTCCAGGATGTCAGGGGTAATGATAGAATTTTTGCCCAAATACCAGATTGTCACCCCTGCATCCCACTTCTGAGTCATGTGGGCAGTGATGTAGACAGGTCACTGTAGTTGGAAGGGCTCCCAGTAAGTCCACACCCCTCCCCATCCCTTGCTGGTTGCCAGTAAGGACCTGGCAACCCTATTTCAGAAGTTTAAGTTAAAGGAATGATCTTGTCTCTTCCCTCAAGCTCCTGTGCTGAGCCAGCAGCAAAATACAATTAAGTGACAAGGTGGAACAGCCATAAATCTTCAGAAAAGAAGGAATGGGGCTAGGTTGCCAGAGGGTTGTACTACTTTAGACTGCAGGTGGAGAGTTGCAAGTAGAGATGAGCATGAACCGCATCTTTGTGGTTCGTTTCAGTTCATGGCCATAGCAGCTTGTAGCAGTTCATAACCCCTGCTTTCTGCTCCCCACTGCTTTTTGTGGGGAGCAGACAGCAGGGGTGTAAATGGCTCGGAGCCATTTAACTCCCTGCTTTCTGCTCCCCTCCACTCAGCTGTTTTTTTGTGAAGAGCAGAATGCAGGGGTTTAAATGGCTTGGAGCAGGCCAGAACAGATGCAAGAGATTGTATCCACAAAGTGTTGAACAAAATAGTCACAGCAGACTGCATGGCAGGCTCTTTGTAGGCCAGAACCCAACAGGCCACTACTTCACAACTGTCATTTCATTAAAGACTAATATGGCTTGCCAAGTAAATGGACTCTTAAAATATGGGGATGAGAAGTAAATCTTAGAGAAGCTAGTCAGAAGAAAAATGAAATAACATTTCTCAAATTTTATTTGGAAGTAATGTCTCCAACAGCTCCTCTACTCAATGTGTGTTTTATATAACTAACCTATGAAAATAAACCATTCATTCTCCTTAACTGCAAAATGTGAGTCCAATAAAAGGTAGCATAATCTCTGCTGGGCAACCTAATTCAAAGGCTCAGATCAGACATAACACAAAACCATGATTTATTGTAACAATGGTTAGTTTGTGAACCTAGCATTCTGCTTGCATGTGATTTTCACTCTTACCCCACCTTCTTCAAAGAGATACAGCAGGTACCCCAGTCTACTATGGGGTGTTGAGGAAAAAGCCAGGATGTTCACATATACATGTAGCATGAAACCATAGTTGTGGTTAATGAACCAAATGTTAGATCATAATCTCAGGTCCTGGTTTGATGTACCCCAACTCACCACAGTCAGTGGAGTGTTCTGAGTTTCGACAATCACACCAACCATAATTGGCTGAATTCAAACACATATTATACCAACTGAGCCAGAGTAATACAGGCCCATGAATGTGGGTAGCAACTACAACCAGCAACTTTCACAATTACTGTCTATGACTTGGTAATTTCTTGATTCAAGTACAGTAGCATCTTAAAGACCAACAAGATTTCCAGGATATAAGCTTTTGAGGGTCAAAGCTCCCTTCATCAGATGGTAATTGCTTTAAATTCAGAAAAGTAATACTTCAAAATAATCCCAGTGTTCTAGACCCTATTTATTTACATATGTTAGTAATATAATTACTAAATTCAGTATTATATTACTAGTGATACTAATATGAACATTCAGTTAGCAAAAAGTACACACATTGCTCCTGTGTTTTACTTTAGTCATAAATCATAGTCTGATTTTATTAACTATGGTTTCAAACAGTTCAGTACAGCAAGAGACCACTCAATCTCTATAGAGTTTAAGGATCCCCTCTTCTCCTTAATACTAAAAGATGATCAGCACTGACAATCTGTTTCATTTTTGAGACAAGAGATTATTGAACTGGTAGTGTAATCCTAGAGTTACATCCTCCTGCTGACAGACACTGCAAGTCTTATGCATGTTAAAACAAATTTGAGTGTGTTAATTTGCTGTGAAAGAAACAAGAAGAAGAAGAGGAGATTGGATTTATATCCTGCCCTTCACTCACTTGGAGTCTCAGAGCAGTTTACAAACTCCTTTCCTTTCCCCTCTCCACAACAGACACTCTGTGAGGTAGGTGGGGCTGAGAGAGCTCAGAGACAACTGTCCTTGAGGGAACAACTGTGACAGAACTATGGCTTGCCCAAGGTCATCCAGCAGGTGCAAGTGGAGGAGTGGGGAATCAAACCCAGTTCTCCCAGATTAGAATTCACACACTTAACCACTACACCAAACTGGCTCTCAAGGAAAGAACTACTCACAACACATGTACAAAAGCCACTGTCCAGACATTTAATCCTATTCAAGTATATGTAAGAAGAATATGTCCAGAGCTGCTGTAGCACAAAACCCCTGGTTTCTGATAGTCACCCTGCTAACTGTAATGGCAGGGGGAGGCAGAGCAGGGCATCAACTGATGCCCTCAATATATGGTCATCACACTTGAATAAGAGTGCTCACGCTCTTAGTCCTTGTATTCAGACATGTAAAGAAGGGGTATTTCCTAATAAATTTACTAATGACCTCATAATTCAAAGTCTAAATCACACATCTATCTTTAACACAAACATTACCCTCAACTACCTATTTATAGTACCAGTAATCTATATTCTGCACCACATATAAAATAATGGTATTAGTGGCTGTTTGTGATGTTTTATTATGCACAACAAATCCCCCTCCCAAGTTGCAATTTACAAAACATGATGTTTCAAAAAACCCCGAAACTGGAACTATAAGTACATGACCCAAACCCAGGGCCAAGAATAAATATAGCCATCTTGATATTGTAGAACATAGCAGTTAATATTCTCTGACACTGCAAAACAGACATCTGGTTATAAAAAGATGATATGCATTTAGATAGTATAAAGAAAACACTGCAGGCGCTGAACACATGATTTGTTCAATGCTGCATTCTGTTAAAAAGCATGCTACTGAAACTACAGCATGTATCCTAATAAAAACAGTACAAATTCATTAATATGAATTAGCTATAATGTCAGTGTTAATTAGACATATAGTGTCTGGTAAGGTATCGATGGCTTCTTTCATCATCTTAAAGCAGAAAAAAGATGGAACAGATCTGTTCGGGACAAAGTCACTACACTCAAGCAAGTCCTCTTAATTCCTCAAATTAAGAAAGGCAACATTAATGCTCCTTAAAAGTTACACACAAACTCCTCTGCCCAGTTTTAAAGACTATAGAAGTTCAATTAATTACTTTTTCCTGCCTCAGGAATTGACACCTTGCTTAAAGCGTGTAAGATGTTACTTCACCAATGACATCAAGTTCCCTAAATACTTTCCTTTCACCTTGATAACAAACTTCTGAAGACAAAAGCCCATTAGGCACGCACAGCTTACTGAGGATTTTCAGAGCAATAAGCTCTGAATCTTGATTTCAGATTCTGTGCCTGCCTTACATACCATTCTTCTTCCTCTGGTGTGTTATTCTGCAGCTACAATTTTTAGAAAATGCGCTTTTCTAAATCAGAGTGGAACGTCACTTTTGAGATGTGGGGGGTGGTGTTCAAAGTTTTTTTTAAAAAATTACACAATTGTCCTATTGCAGCTACACAGCAGCATTCAGTAAGCACCTTCCATTCAAATTCTCATGGTTCAGGTTTTGTGCATGCATGTTAGCATTTGTTCACAGAATGAAAGGGAACAGAAAGGAAGGCAAGCAAAGGGGGAAACCTGATGCTGAAACTGACAAAACTTTTTTTTAAACTGACAAGCAGCTGTGAAACCTTGTTTTTCATATTGCGGAGCACTAGGAACTCTCTGCTGTGTTACCAGCCACTGTGAAAAATGGGGGGAAATCACACTATCTCATAAAATGAGGGAACACGTTAGGTGTACAGAATGCTCTGGCAGAACCCACTGACACTGGCATTGCAAGCTGTGATTGTTGGCAACATGTTTGTGTGTATGTGTGCCTGTGCAAAGTTGGCTATAACTCCACCAGGCTTTGCGCAGAGCTGCAATTTGTACAGGGAAGGAGTCCTCTGGCAGGAGCTCTGAAGAGTTTTTTTAGTCTTGTGCCACTAAATTGAAAAAAATTGAGGGGGGTATTTTCACCAATGTGCTAGCACAGCTGCATAGTAACACTGATTTCCTGCCTGTCCTTGCAAATTTGCGTGATTTTCTCTTTGTGAAGCTCTAATTTGATCCTGTACACTGGTTGTGATCTTAAGGTTTTTTTTAAGCCTGTTACGATGGACCCCTGCTTCTTCTTTGTGAAGCAGATTTTCCCACCAAAACGCTGTTCACTACTCTGTCTGAGTAGCCTCTTAGTAGTGTATTTTAAACATAGAATTATAACTTCCTGCATATCCCACCCTGTGATAGAGAAGCTATTTAGCTTTTGCTCAGGCCAGAGATTTATTGTAATTAAGCAGGAGTTTTCTTATAAATCCCTTTGGTAATGCACTTGACACGAAATAAAGGTCAAACAGTAAGATTGGGTTAGAAATAGGTCAGGGGATCAGAAATTGAGGTAAATTTTGTTGTTTACACAAATTTTGAATAGGCAACAGAGTATAGTTGAAGCTTAGATTCTTAGAGACTCAGTTCTTAGCTATGAGAGGTTTGTTTGCCTCTGAGATTTCTTTCAGCAACAATGTGTCTTAATAAAGTTTCATATAACCATCTCAGTTTCCTGGAAGTTAGTCATTTCTTCCTGCATTTAAATACTTCCTTTGTGGGATTACAATTTTCCCTTTTGACTCTTGAGGAATCTAAGGCTGTTTCCCTTTTCACACAAACCAGGGGTCCCTTCTGAGTTGAATCCACTGAATAAGTGGGTAAGAAATATCCTTCTCTTTCTAGGAGCAATTATCTGTTTCTGTTTGGCTAGACTGGCAGTTTCAACCTACTGTTTAGTCCAGCAGTTTCAAACATGCGACCTGGGGGCCATATTAGGCCCCCGGAGGGCTTCCATCAGGCCCACACTGGAACCGGCCATCTCCTGCTTCCAGTTCTGTTGCTGCTGCTGCATCATAGCTTGCTTCGCCAGACTCTCTCAATCACTCAGCCATTTCACATTTTCCCCTGGGCCCTAGATTCAGAACTCTGAGCATAGGATTTCTGTGGCGAATGTTACTAAATTAAAAGTAGGTTTGCAGTTTACAGATACACACCTGAACGGCATACTCAAGATTGCTACTGCACAGACATTTTGATGCAATAATTCAGAGCAAGAGGGGTCAGTTATTAGGTACTGTTAAATAAACAAAATATTGCAAGAGTGCTAATGTTTTGAGCATGTTTTTATTTCAAGTTAAAAAAAATCTTTGTGTTTGTGTCCTTTATAAAGTTTATATCTCCACTACCTGGCATTACATTTTATGACTCAAAGGGTCCGGCCCAACAAGGTCTCATTTATGTCAGATCCGGACCGCATAACAAATGAGTTTGACACTCCTGGTCTAGTCTCTTCTGTCAAACCTAAAGCCCGGTTCTGGAGACTGAATAAACAGAATTTAGCTAGGGCTAACACTTAAGACTTTAAGTTCTGGTTCCTAAATTTTTCCTCAAATGTGATGGTACACAGTAGGGCAAGGAGTTGTTTCCTTTCACTTCCCAAGTGAACTTGTCTGTTTCCTTCAGACTGAGGCACACACTCTTCCTGACTGGCAAAGGCCAAGCCAATGCCCAAACGATGACTGACTCTCTCTGACAAGGCTGACAAGACTTTTTTAAATTCTCCTCAGCTGGCAGAGAGAAAGAGGGTACATGCAGGCAGCAGCCTGTCAATCAAACTGTGCTTTAAAGTGAGGCATTAACCCCTAATCTGCCTGCTCTCTCAATTTGATTCACTAAGCATCCTGCTTTTGGTCATGATCTTGGCAGTTTTTTAAAGCCTGTCCTGTATGGATTTCACTCTTTCTCCAAATGGATCAATCCCAAGTAATTCTTAAGTTCAGTGGTTTGTAGAAGGTCCATGTTGCTCAGCCACCATTTTAATGTTAGGCTTCTGGAGACTGCCAAAATGCCCCCCCCCCAAAAAAAACACACTTTGTTCACTAAAGAATTAAAAGGGAAAAAGTTTTCAAAGTGTTAGGCTTCCCATTCCAGTGTCTCTCTCACTTTCTTTACATCTCATGTAGATTTTATTCAGTGCTGACGATCCCCCCCCTTTATTTGATTTTTTGCATGCAGCACTGAAATCCCTTTTTCTTTCTTTCTTTTTTTTTTGCACAGGGGACACTGCCATTTGCCTTCTCTCCAATCCCCCTTTCAAGTCAATACCAGCAGGGAACTAAACCTCACACAGCTCCTTTTAAACTTTCCCCCTGTCATTTTAATTTTTTTATTCAGCTAACCAAAACTAGCAATACTATTATATTGTTAGACCCATGTCACTTGTAAAAAATATATAAAATTTTAAAAACATGGGGAAAATGGAGCTTGTACACCAATGAAGGGGGAGGATGGCAGAAGGTGCAGAGTGGGCAGAACAACTTCGATGTGGGCAGGGGAGTGACCTTGCAGGGGCAGCAAAAGGTTGGGGGAGAATCTGAGAGACTCTGTATGCTTTTAAATTACATTAGGTTTGAAAGTGAAACAAGGGGGAATGGCACAAAAGCACTCTCAGAAAACAGTGATCAGAAAGTGAACTGAGTGTTGAAGAGAGGCAAATCAATGCAGAACAACAACAACAAAAACCTGATGGACATGCACAGTGAAAGTGAGGGAAAACCCCAGTGCATAATAGGCCAAAACTAGATATTTTGCTGACATTATCTCATCACAAAAGAATCTGCCAAAGAACACAGAAGGATACACCAAAGGTGCCCAGAAGACACAGCTTCTCATTACTGCTCCCCACCCCCACCCTAGCAACTACTTCTGAACATGGAAGTCCTATTCAGCCATCATGGCTAATAGCTATTAACAGAACTTTCTCCCACTCATCACATTGTATGCCTGCACACACTGGCACTGAAATGCACACCAACTCCCCCCTGTAAGACACCAGCAAACTCCACTGTGGCGGGGATTGTAGTGGCATCCTCCCAGGAACTAAAACTCTTTTAAAGCCATCTCAGCATCTGTCCATCATCACATCCTGTGCAGCAATTTCCACAAGTTAATTATGCATTAATACTATTACAGATGTCGATAGTAATTGTCGTGTCACAGCATGAGGTAGTGGAAGTAGACTATGTGTACTATGCACCCCATTTAGAAGAAACAGATAGGGAAAGGGTGAGAAAAGAAGAAAGATTACCATTTCTAAATTTGTGCTGCACTAAAGAAGAACATACATAATCAGCTTCAATTATTCAAAAATAGTTCATGCTATATTAATTATATTATATTATTTATTGCTCCACACCTTCACAAATGAGTCAGGGTGGCTTACATAGTTGATCCCCCCTTTTATCTTTGAAACTACCTTAACTCTGAAACAGATTACTCAGATTACTCTAGTTCATACATGCACATTCATCAGCAAATGATTGCCGTATCAAGTGATGACGTGCATGTGTGAATGAGTGAGTCACAAACTGAACTTTCATATCAACCAATGCGTTCCATTTTACCATTGTGCATTTCAGGATGTTTATCTGTGAACTGCCTTGAATAAACCATATTTGGAAAAGGAGCATATATATTAACTATGCAACTACAAATTATTGAGGCCTTGGACATAATTCTTTTCAGTAGAGCCTGTTCTTATATTAAGCAGCCATTCATCAAGATCTGATTATTAAAATGACATACATGAGTGTGGGTGGACTTACCCTTATTCTCTCAATATTTTTGTGCGGGCAATGAAACTAAAGGCCAAAATGCATGACTAGAGATGTGAAAGGAGGGGGGACAGAAAAACTGGGAGGGGACATTCCACTCATTTCAAATGTACAGCATGAAAAAGTCTGAGGATTTCCTTAATTTTCCCAATGGAAAAATTGGGAAATTTGGAGTTGCACTGGGGAAAAAACTTCTTATACTGCTTGCCCCTTCCTGAGGAAGCTGTTCCTACTGGCAAAAACAGTGCAGGAGAGAAGCCTGCAGCCTCCCTTCCCCACTTGCAGTGTTTAGAACAGTACAGAGCAACATAATGCTTTCCAAGTGACAAGTTAGGTCGGGCACCCATGTCCCGATTCATGTCACGTGTATTGTGTATTTTGACATTTAAACATCTTATTTAAGTCTTTTTCAGACTGTTGAATGTGACTGGAATTAATTCTTCAGACTGATAAAGAAATAGTAACGTCAAAGAAGTCAGTTTTTACAGCCATGGGTAATAACGGCTTCAGCCTTTTTAATGTCAGTATTTACAAGTGTTTGTTTTTTCCTTCCACAATAACCAAACTCTTGTTTTTTTCATGTATAAATAAAGAAGAATGCTATGACCTTTTCAAACTGTCAAAAGGAAGTAAACGTTTGCTTTGGTGTGACAGCTCTGGCATAAAGCTTGAGGCAGCAAAAGCCTGTGAACCCTTACCTAACTCTTCCTAAAACCAGATCTGCATATGGTGTAAAGATGGAGACTAGACCATCTTTTTTCCAACATATATTTCTGATTTATTTTCAAATTATCTATTATTATGCATATGTATTAGCAAAATGCAACACAGTAATTCTGGTATAATGTTACTTGCTAATGAGATGCCTAACACAATTCAAAAAAGATTATATAATAAGTAGACTCATATGTGTGAAGCTAATATTTCTGTTTGCAGTAGAAATGCCAAACCAATTCACCTGGTCAATCTTGGCTAGCTTTCTTGCTTTTCTAACCTGCATCTTTCTTTTTTTTTCTTTTTTTTAAATCTCTGCTCATATGCAAGCCCTACTAAAGGAAATAAAGGTCACATGCTGTTGATTGATTAACTCTTTGATATGGCCACAGTGGGAGGCAGAAAACTGGGAGTGTAAAACTACTGGTCTATTGGAACCATTCTTTAAACTAAAGGAACCAACAACACAAAAATATAAACCATTTCCAAATTAAAATAGGAAATATTTTATCAGAACATAAAATGAGCCCCTCTGGATCAGACTGAAAGGTCATCTAGTCCAGCATCCTTTTTCATTATTTGCTATGTAATTGCTAAATCACATTTTTAGCCAACTATGCCAATCCCACATTTTATGGCAGCAGCAAGATTTATGCCAAATTAACATCCTACAGTTTAAAAGAAAATAAATATTTTTTTCACTAAATACTAAACAGCAGCTGTGCTGGATTAGCTGAACTGCTCATCTAGTCCACCATCCTGTTACACCTAGTAGCCAGCCAGATGCCCCCAGAAGTTCCACAAGCAGGACAGAGGCCAAAGGTTTCCTCCTGTTGTTGTCCCCAAGCCCTGGTATTCAGAGGTATTCAGACCCCCTTTAGTCTTTAAGGCTGTTTGCCACTGATGTACTTATTCCTTTTTTAAGGCCAACTAAACTAATGCCCTTCAATATCTTTGGTGGCAGTGTACAAAATTAATTATTCATTAAAAACTGCTACCTTCTCCATCCTGAATCTACTGTCCATCTACCTCAGTGTACAAGAAAGAGAGGTAGGAAAGTCTACATCATGTGCATAATTGTATTAATTGCTTTCACATTCTACCTCAGTCATCTTTTCTATAAACTAAAAAGCTCCATCTGTTCCTTATAAGGAAGGTGCTATAGACCCTGATCACTGTAGTTGCCCTCTTCTACACTTTGTCTAGCACTACAGCACTATGGTTGAGATGTGGTTAATCCATGCCATGGTAGTGAGAAAACTACCAGGTTTCTAAAATGCCTGCTGTATCAATTTTGTCATTTAACACCAAGGACTTCAACTCTCCCATCTTAGCTTCAAGGCTTCTAGCATTTGAACATGTCCCCCTATGGCTCTTTGGTCTTCTTAAATGGTGGACATTTTTAATCTGTTACCCACCTTGGGTCCCAGTAGCCTGGGAGAATGGTGGGTTCATAGATGTTTTAAATAAATAAATGGATGTTATCCATACTTTATATTTCTTTACTAAATGAATATTAGTTTCTTCCATTTTCTCCTAGATTATATATACTTTTTGTTATTTTAACACCACCTCATATCAATGACATTCAGAGTGCTTCACCTTCCAATGAACTGGCTCCTTTCCAATGACTTCCATGAACCTGAGTCAACCTTACAGTTTTCCAAAATGAAAATATTTCAACAACACTAATTCTATGGAGCATGAACAGGCTTTTTGTCCAAAAGGGAAGAAAACCCTTCCCAAGTTCAATTATTCCGGCAACAGATTTAAGATGCTAAATTTAGCACACAGCTTTAATTTATAGCTAACATGAGGAATGGAAGCATCCTTATTATCACAAGTGTGCCACAGAGATTAAGCTCCATTTCCCAGAACTATTTCATTAAAAGATCAAGACTATGCAAGGAGGTCCAAAACTATGTCAAGCCAGGATTTCCCACCCAAAAGGTCAAAGTACCATCATGAGAAGAAATGTTTACTTCCCTCTACTTCAGTGCATCCTATTGACAGCGTGCTCTATGGATAACCCTGGCAAATGTCCCATATGACAGCCTGAAAGTAAAAATCCTCTCTTATGCCTTTCCCCTAGTAAATGCAAATAGAGGTGGTTTTGGAAAATGTCTTGTGGTTGGACAATGGACAGGAAAAAATGGCTGGCATACTGAAGGTGTAGTGACAGCAACTGGGGTTAGCATTATATGTGGAGGGATGAGCTTCTGGATACAAGCTTTATGATCTACTTTATACTATGTTGCTCTCAAACAATGATTAAGTCAAATTACATATTTCACTTGGTGCTTTAAACATCTTGGGAACAAATAATACTTTCTTTACAATATGACTATTCAGCTTTGGAGGGAAAAAGTACTCAGCTCCATATTTCAGAGAGCTTTATCATTTATCCCACTACAATCTGAAAGGTACAGGACTACAAAATGAGCACTGATTAGCTGTTTTAAGAACTAGGTAACCTTCACAGCAAAATCACCACAGAAATTGAAATGTATAGATAAGATTGTTTAAAAGGCAAGTCTCACAATTTCACTGCAAAGGCAATTTGCAGCTCAGATGTTGCTTTACAGGACACTACATTTCTTCTTCACACACTTTGTAGAATTTGCTCTCATGCCTGAGCTACCTGGATGGCAGAAAGCAATTTCCTGTCAAGCATACACCATTTTAAATTCACTACTCAACCAGCAGTTTGTTAAATTGCTGAAAACCTCTTTAGGCAGACGTAGCTTCATTTGGCGTGCACTTCCACATAGAGGGTCTTGACCCTTTCAAATGAGAACACCTCTCAAAATGGATCAAGTTTTTTGTTTATTCTTCACCACTTAGTTAAGTCAAGGTACATACACACAATTCTAATTTTTCCTTTTAAATGAAAAATAATTTCTAACAGAAACTTAAATTTGAACATAATCAAATTACTGCATTAGCCTGCATATCCCTATCACAAGAGGCAGAAAACACAGCCAAAGTAGTTTAGTTGAATTGCCTTCACAGTTACCAAGCAGCAAGATGATCACCTGAAATTACTGACTCCCTCATCTCCACAGTTTTTAGAGGGAGTCTTGTGTACAAGCAGATTCTGCCTCTACAGCCTCTTCATTGCAGAACCCATCTGGAATTTTATATAGCCCACTATGTGCTACTTGTTCAATGAATAGGAAATTCTTCCTCAAGGCGGATATGAAACCACAACATGCTTCTTCTGTATCAAAGACACAACTTCTGTCTTGGTTCCTTGTAGATAGCAGTGGGAACATTTGGCACAAAGCCTTGCTTCTGCAATGGAGAGGACAGTCAGATCTCACTCACACACTGATAAGCTAGAAAGAACTCTCAAAGATCACGTGACTACATTCAAGCAGAATTTGTTCTTCTACCACTCCTGAGAGATTTTTTTCAGACTTTCTTTAGAAATTCTCCAACAAGAGATTCCTCTGGAACTTTTGTTCTACCTGTCCAAAATCCACTCCATTATAAAGAGTTTACCTAAAATCAGAGTTAAACAGAGACAGGCAGCACAAGACCCTGGTCAGCAGCCTCTTTAATCAGGCAATTACATTTTATGCACAAGACACTTCACTTTGTTTATTTATTACAAATACAGCCTACTTTTCCTCTTTAAAAAACCCCTCAAGGCAGCATATGTATAGTTTCCTCGTTGTCTGGAGATCAGTTGTACTTCTGGGACATCTCCAAGCTCTCCCTGAAGGTTGACAACACCATAAATAAGGTTTACATATTAAATAAAAACAGCCTCATCAAAATACATAAAACATTAAAATCTACTAAAAGGACAAACTAATGTCAAACATAATACATCCATGTTAAAAAGCTGCCTTCCTAAACATCTGGGAACCAAATTCAAACAAGTACCTATATAAAGCACTTGTAACAACACAGATTCAGTATATTCTGTACAACAAATTGGAACAACCACAACAAATTATAAACCAGGCATTTTGCATTATGAGATGCTTACACGTTATTCACAACAACAGCCCCACAATGAAAGCACTGGTCAAGTTTCCCCAATGGGGCAAATAGGAGTTCCCTGAGGCCATTTTAGGCTGGGGAAATGGCATGGGGGGGGGCTTAAATCCCCTTTCCCCAGACACTGCAGTTCTGATCCAAGTTATGCCCCAGACACCTGGGAATTAAGATCCCGACATGGAATCCCCAAAGCATATCTGGCTAAGTATTCTCTAACATACAGAGACTTCCCCCACCACCACCAACACAGAAATTCATCTACAAAACAAGCAACTGGGTTCATTTAATTTTTTTTAAATGAATACATTTTATCAAATCAATTTCTGCAGTCTTTAAGGGAGACCTACAAAAACTGCCATTAAACAGCACAGCAGCTCAACAAAGGACTCCAAGAAAGACAGCTTTAATCCTTCTCTTTATCAGTCTTGTCCTCCCACATATTCTCTCAGGCCAACCAAACACCTATCATTTCTTTAACTTGTTTCTAGTGACTAATCTTCCTGCAGGCTATCTACTAATGCATTTGTATCAGTGTTGGTTGACAGTTGCATAAAGGTTAGAAGAGTGTTTTTAAGCACTGTTGTTCTGAACACTGTCCAAAAACATTTCTGGAATGTGGGCTTTCAGCAGGACCTACGTGGTCCCTGAAAGCCTCCCACAAAACCTGAACTTTTCTCATGTCTGTTTGCAAGTATCTGCACCTGTCATGACTTCTACTCTAGTACCATTTCCCCCCTTAAATGCCTTTTGTCATTTCCTGGGACCAATACGGCATTCCATGGCAAATGTGATGACTTCACAAAGCCACATAGCCAATCACATTTAACTACATGACAACTTCAGGAAACCAATTCACAGTGAAAAACAAATTCTTTCTAATATCAAAGAATCATAGAATCATAGAGTTGGAAGGGATCTCCAGGGTCATCTAGTCCAACCCCTTGCACAATGCAGGAAATTCACAAATACTTCCCTCCCCACACACCCACTGACCACTGTTCCATGCCCTGAAGATGAAAAAAAAAAACGCTCCAGGATCTCCAGCCAAATTGGCTGAGAGAAAAATTGCTTCCTGAACCCAAAGCGGCAATCAGCATTTCCCTGGGCATGTAAGAAAGGACCACAAGAACTAAACACTGATGCAACCCTTCCCACAGTCCCTCTCATGATCTTCCTAAGTTCACAGAATCAGCATTCCTGTGGGATGGCCATCTAGCCTCTGTTTTAAAACCTCCAAAGAAGGAGAGCCCACCACCTCCCGAGGAAGCATGTTCCACTGAGGAACCACTCTAACTGTCAGGAAGTTCTTCCTAATGTTTAGCCGAAAACTCTTCTAATTTAATTTCAACCCGTTGGTTCTGGTCCGCAACAGAACTTTCTGCGACAACTCCACACCATCCTCTATATGACAGCCCTTCAAGTACTTGAAGATGGTTATCATATCACCTTTTAGACATCTCCTCTCCAGGCTAAACATACCCAGCTCCTTCAACCTTTCCTCATAGGACTTGGTCTCCAGACCTCTCACCATCTTCGTTGCCCTCCTCTGGACATGTCCCAGCTCGTCTGTATCCTTCTTAAATTGTGATGCCCAAAACTGAACACAATACTAGTGTAGCCAGCCTCCTCAGCCCTGAAACCCAGGGTGGTCTTTCCCGAGAAAGAGACACCCCAAAACAACCTCTGAACCTCCACAAGCAGGGCCCTATGAAGCCAGGTTTGGCTTAAACAGTGGCTTTTGCTGGGAGGCCACAAGCATGGGCGTCAACTACGGGGGGGCTCGAGGGCTCAAGCCTCCCCCGAAATTTCCCGGGGGGGGCTCAGCCACCCCCGGCAAAAGGGAGCGTGGCCGGCGCGCAGCTCACAGCACCCACCCCGCCAAGGCCGCCGTCCAGGAGCCTCAGCAAAGCGAACCAAAGCAGGAAACGCAGCTCGTCGCCGAGCGGGGACCCGGCCTTTTCCTCCCGGGCCGCCTCCTCCTCCTCCCCCCCGAAGCGCCACTGACCCAAGGCCCCAAAGACCTTGGCGAAGGCGCGCTGGAAGGGGCGGCAGGGGACCAGCACCAGGAGTTCCGCGTGATGGCACTCCAGGCCGCCGGGGGCCTCCTCCAGGCCACCGGAGAGCGGGTTGAACCTCACGGCTGGGAAGCTGCCCTGCCGCTGCGAGGCTTCGTCGGGCCAGTGGAGTCCAGCAACGTCGCCGCCGCCGGGCCGGAGAATGCGAATGCGGAGGTATGGCAAGAAGCTGCCGGCAAGCAGGGCTGCCGGCAAGCAGGGCTGTGCGCTGTGACCAGTCGGGGCACTCCGACGCCAGCAGGAACGGGGAGAAGATCGCCCCATGGCAGAGGATGACGGCCGGGCTCGGCGACATGCTCGGCGCGCCAAGGCTCTCTCCCTCCGCCCTGCCTCTGATCAGCCACGAGGGTGTGCGGAGAGACCCAGGGGGGCAGGGGCCACAGCAGATCCCTTGGGCGCACCAAGGCTCTCTCCCTCCGCCCTGCCTCTGATCAGCCACGTGGGCGTGCGGAGAGTCCCAGGCCAGGAACGGATCGCCCTCTTCTGACGCGCCGCTTCTCCAGCCTCCCTCGGAAGTTTGGGGATTGCCGCCGCCGCCAGGTGGGCGTGAGGATCCCCACGGGCACTTGGGGGGGGGGAGAGGCGCGCCAAGTCGGCCGGACGGGCTTGGCGAGGCGGCTGCCGCTGCTGCCAGCTGGGTGTGAGGGCCAGCCAGCCCGCCTCCGCCCCCGCCTCGTCCCTCCCTTCCCGGGTTGGAAAGAGGGCGGGATGCGGTGTCAGCCCTCCTTCCTCCACCGGCTGTGCAGCTGGTCCCCGGAGGCCGAGGCGCGGGGGGGCCGGCGGAGGGGCTCCAGTTTCGCACCGGGCGTATCAATAGCAAGCAGCCGCCAGCCCACCCACCCCGCGCCAAAGCTCGGCCCGGCCGCGGGCGCCACCGAGGTAAGGCGAGCGGTGCCGGAGCGGGGGTGGGCAGCCCGGGTCGGAACTGGCTGGTGGGGGGCGCCGCCACGTCCCCAGACATCGGAGGAGGCGCGCTCGGGCCGGTCAGCCCCTTCCTCCGCGTGTTGCTCGGGTCTTGGGGGGGCCGCCCTGATGCTCCCACGCTTCGCGACTGCGCCCCGAGCAAAGGCGAGCGCGAGGCGAGTGCGGATCTGCCTCCCTGGGGCCGGGGGGGAACTGTGGGGATATGGTCCCGTGCGCACGCGCAAAGCGCGCGCACATGAGAGAGTCCCTGCCCCCCCCCGGGGATTTATAAAGTCTACGCCCCTGGCCACAAGAATCACATCTTGGCTGAGAAAACTCAGGCCAAAGAGAATTCTTCAAGCTGACTACACTGCCAAGTACCCTCCATGCAAGCAAACCCCTCCCCACACACGCACTCTTCTCTGCTCAGTCCAAAAAGGACTAGAATGGGCAAGTCTCTGCCCTTGCCTCAGGCATCTTCTACTGACCAAATGGCTAGTCTTTTGTCTGTCAAATGTACAGGCAGGCAGGGACAAAAAGCCTCTGGTCTGTGATATTGTCATGAATGAAGTACATTGCATGTTTCCACCCTTCTCTCCTGTTTCACCCATGTCAGGAAGTATCTTCGGAAAATCCTCTTATCCCTGTCTCCATATATTTGTGTAATATATCTGCATTCTTACACCTATGCCAGACTCATCAAGGTAAACATTAATTTTCCATGTCTAGTGAATGGTCACCCATTCAGGATCATCCTGCCACACATTAAGAAATGTCACTTCTTTTGCTGGCACTAGGGAAATGTCAGACCACTCTATTGTTCCACAATGGACACCCCCAGTAACAGTCATTCAACACCTGGCTTCTATTGTTAAAGCCTAACTCTGCCTCTCTGAGTGCTCATTGGTCACATCTAGACCATGCCCCTCCGGACAACTGCACCCTCTGGGATGCATCATTGGTCCAGGTAATCTATTGTTCTCACCTGAGACCAGCCCCCAAGACCTTTCATTGGTCTGCATTGTTTTCCAATGCCTATATCCGTGAGCACATGGCCTCCAGACCATGTGCCTCTGCCCTGATGCCAACTGGCAGTCCACCCCTAAACCTTTAGGGCTTAGGCCATAAACTCATCTCCAAGGACTCCTGCATGTCTGGACAGGTTGTATCACCCCATAACTTACCCCACTATTCACTATTAACCACCTCTGCTTTCTTAGTCTGTATTGCTTGCTCTTTTGAATGTTTAGTGTGCTTGTAATTAGAGAACTACTTTAATAAAACCTATTTAATTTACTCTTCAAATCTGGAGTTTTCCTACTGTGCTGGAACTCAGTATACAAGTGGTGTGTGATTCCTGTATCCCTCTGGCTTATCCTGCCACATAGCTAAATCCCCAAACAACTAGGCAGGCCATTGGGGGTAACACTAGGTGAGGTCTAACCAGAGCAGAGTAAAGCAATACCATCACTTCACATGATCTGGACACGATACTTCTGTTGATACAGCCCAAAATTGCATTTGCCTTTTTAGCTATCACATCAGACTGCTGACTCATGTTCAGTGTATGGTCTACTAAGACCCCTAGATCCTTTTCGCACATACTACTGCCAAGACAAGTCTCCCCCATTCTATAATTATACATTTGATTTTTCCTACCTAAATGCAGAACTTTACATATATTCCCATTGAAATTCATTTTATTTGTTTTAGCCCAGTTTTCCAGCCTGTCAAGATCATTCTGTATCCTGACTGTCTTCTACTATATCTGCTACCCCTCCCAATTTAGTATCACCTGCAGATTTAATAAGCATTCCCTCTATTCCTTCATCAAATCACTTATAAAGATGTTGAACAAAACAGATTCCAGGACAGATCCTTAAGGCACTCCACTTGTCACTCCTCTCCAAGAGGATGAGGAAGCATTCACAAACACTCTTTGGGTCCGATCTGTCAACCAGTTACAGATGCACCTAACAATAACAGGATCCAAACCAAACCACATTTTACCAATTTGTCAACAAAAATATTATGTGGAACTTTATTAAAAGCCTTACTGAAATCAAGATAAACTATGTCCACAGCATTCATGAGTTCTTTTAGTACCCTTAAATGCAGTTCATATGGCCCCAAGGACTCAGTTTCATTTAAAGAAACTAGGTGTTTATGTACAACCCAATCCTAGGCTGCAACTCCATTCCCTCATCATGTGTTCTGTTTTTGCCATGTTGAGCACCGTTTCCCTCATAAGAGAAGACTGAGGAAAAGTAGGAATTGAGCAGTTCTGCCCTCTCTTCATCACCTGTGACAATTTCACTTTCCTGTCCCTGCAATAAGATCACCGTGTCCTTTCTCTTTTTCTTACTTTGAACACAAGAAAATAACCCATTTTTGTTGTTTTTAGCATCTCTCACTAGCCTAAGCTTATACTGAACTTTAGCTTTCCTAACTCCAACCTATGCGTATGACTACGTACACTACTTTCACTTTGTCAACCAGTTCTTCCTTGATGGCAAGAATCAAGTCCAAGATAGCAGTTCCCCTTGTTTCCCTCTCCACTTTCTGGAAAATATAGTTGTCAGCAAGACAAGTCAGGAATTTGTTGGACCTTTCTCATTTTCAACAGGCTCCATGTTAACACCACATAGCCAACTCAGTGAATTTAGCATCACTTTCACCTGGCATTCCTAGCACACTGAATGGGTGTCAATGGGGGAGTTGTACTGTGAACACTTTTGCCATTTTTCTCATTTTCCCATCTTCAAATATCAGAAAAGGAGAGCATATTTCATGGGGAGAAGAGTATAAAATGCCCTCTCCATCTTGGCTCAACTAATTTGAGGTACTGAAGCTCATGTTATTTAACTTCAGCAGTGGAAGTTTCCTTCTATCACTGACCAGTCTTCAGAATCACTTGGGAGTTCTGAAGCACAGTACTTGATCCCTGGGGCGTAGACTTTTGGAAATCCCGGGGGGGCGGGGGCTCCTTGGGGCATCGCTGGGGCGATGTTCTCCTCCCCCCCGGAAAACCGCCCCACCTCCCCGGGCCCCTCCGAGGCCTGCCAGCTGCTGCTGCCGGTGCCTCTCCCCCCCCCTTTACTCTCCCTCTCCAGCAGCGGCGGCCGGGCCTCGGAAGGACCCGGGGAGGCACGGCGGCAGGTACTCCATTTTCCCGGGGGTGGCTGAGCCCCCCCCCCGGAAATTTCGGGGGTGGCTCAAGCCCTCAAGCCCCCCCCGTACTCTACACCTATGCTTGATCCTGACAATCATTAAACAAAGCAAAATGAGAATTCTATCAGCTCTATGGATGATTTGTTTTATCCTGTGCATGCAGCACTTAGTTTAGGAGCAACCACACCTGATTACTTCTCACAGCATAATAGCAGTGCCCATCAGCTATTGTATGTCCAAGTACAGTATCTTTCTACTATTGTTCTTAATAGTGCTTTCTTTTTCATTCTCTTCTAATTGTGATAAAATATGGATGACTGAGTTTAAATTCAGAAAGAACTGGTAGGCCCCTATTTTCTTTTAGTGTTCAGGCAGATGTCTCAGTTAATACTGCCACATTCATCTTTACTAAAACAAAATGGGGTACTTGGAACTTTTGTACCTAATTCCTAATTATGTGCTTGAAGTATCCACTGCATTATTTCATTTCAGGAGGTCTTGCTAGTTATCTTGTGGAAATTAGATCCCTTGAGTGGCATACCCAGAAACTGAAATATTTATGAGGTATGTGCACTTGATTTCTCTCTTCAGAATTCAACATGTGGATATTAGCACAGGACTTAATGATCCCAGCAGACCAATATATCCACTCCTTGCTAAGTGAAGAAGGTACTTGGCTACCTGATAAGAAACCCTTTCTTTAGACAATGCATATAAACAAGAAATTGATCAGATCTCCCATCTCTTTAAATTTGTATTAATAGTATCCCCTCATGGGGGGATTGGATCAGGACCATGACATTGAGGGGGAGAGATTAACCCTTCTTGTGTCAATTTCCTGATGAAAATTACACACACACACACACACACACACACACACAAAGCTGTTATTTACCCCACTGGAGAAAATGTGCTGATAACATTTTTCCCTATAGAAAGTTCAGGGGTTATAGGCAGAAGAAAAATAGTCCGGGAGGGGGGAAAGCCCTCTTGCCTAAGTGCCATTTCAATCCATTTCATACCTTTCCCCCGACTTCTACTGAAAGAAACTTAAAGAGGCAGGACACAGGTTTCTAGTATCTCACCAAGTTTTGTCCCAAGTGTAATTTTCCCTTGCAGGGGGATTGTGCATGCATGCTTCCATCATGCTGTTGGGGACTATGTGCAGCTGCAGAGAGCAACATCCCAGTTCTATTCCTTGATTTGGAGGGGAAGCAGGGAAATCAGAACATTGTCTCTGAACCCTGTTCCCTCCCACCCCACCCACAGTCTCATTGGCGTTTTGCATCTGGGTATATTGGCACACTGTCTTAGAACTGAGCCTTAATCAGGTACAATGATTATTGAGCACATACAGGAATGCTGACTCTTCCTTATGTCCCTTTTGTTCATTTGCAGGAAACAGGAAAGGATTTGAATCAGAGATGGCCTTCTCCTTTGATCTACTGTCATGGGGTCCAGTTTCCTTCCTCAACAGTGGCTGCTTCAAGGACAAGGAAGGGCAGAATCCTCCTTTCACTGCAGAAGCATTTTGATAAATTTTTAAAAGGGTTACACTGTATGTTAAGTTCACCTTTTCCTTTCCTTTGTGTTTTTTCCTGATGAAAAGCACTCCCACATATGAAAGCCTGGCTGGGTTAGGTTTCTGGGCTGGGATATTACTCCCCTCCCCCTCCCACCCCAGGAGCTTTTGTATCTGGAAAAAAGCTGGCATATTATTTCACACTATGAAAAATGTGAGAAATCATCTAAACCCCCTTATATTATGAATCCACTACAGGAAGTCAGGAGTTCTGAAGCTGGCAACACATCCTGAGAATAGCAGCGCGGTCGGAATTTAATGACAAGATCATGCAGATATAAACCAGAACAGTGTTCCAGTCTCTCTGAATGAACCACACTACTGTCCTTTGCCTTGTGGGAACTTTTACTAGTTCATGATCCAACAAACATGCACAACCAGAATAGCCACAAGGGATTTACACTCATGAATAAAGAACATCTCCCTCAAAAAAAGGGGGGGAGTAACAAACACTAAGGAAATAAATATATAGCAAAGGCAGCAGAATATCTGGAAATAAAATGCCTGAGACATAGTTTTAGAAAACACTGGATGAGTTTTGACGTGACTTAGAGATTAGATCTCTTCAGAGAAGGGGGGGAACAATAACCAGATCAGGGATATTCATTAATTTTTACGAGGTCAAGTTGCACAGTATTTTCCCTGCTATCCACACTGAATTTCATCCCAGGCCCACATTCAAGAGATAAGACAATATTACTTCATCTCCTTTGCTCACTGTTATAATGTATGAATCGATTTTAAATCATGCCATTATTAATTAGTTATAAAAGCTCAATATTTAAATTCAATAAGTATACTTTGTGGATATAATTACATGCAAATTTTAGCCCTTAGCAATTTTCTCCAATAAGCCACTAGCAGCCTTATACTTAAATATTATACTTGCCCTAAATAAAAAGGAAGACCTTTTGGGCTTCTGTTTCCAACACTTCAGCTTTCCTTTTTAACTACCTCCTATTCTTACCTCTAGCTTCTTCCACTTAGTAGCTCACTACATGAAATCATTTCACTTATTTAAGTAGACAAGTCTGCTATGAGCAAGCTAATTTACGCAGAGAAAATTATGTACTTATTGGACATATGTTTAGGTAGACTGATTTGGGGAAGGCTTAGAATAGTCAGTCTTGTTTGTATAAAACAGATACTTTACCCATCCTCAACTTAATTGTAGATGTCTGAGCAACTTCACTGAGCAACTTCACTAGGAATTTGCATCATGCATATTCTACAGTTTCACAGGACTAGCTCCCAAGAGCAGCATTTATGCCTTTTCATTTAAAAAATACTATTTTTTTCACAACAAAATGTTTTTGTGTTCACATTGTTAAAAACTGTCACTGCAAAAGCCATCAAAGCACCAATCCATTCCTTCAGGTCAAATCACAGAGCATGCCCTACAAACATGCAATATTCTGTACTGAGGTTTTCTGCAACTAAATATCTCATTCCTCGTGTCCCCCACCCAGCACACACACACACATTCTCTTATGTAACATACAAACATATCAACAGTAATATTGCTACCAGGGCTTTAAAGGCATTCATTATGATCTGCATGCCTACTTGTTTTAGACAAAGCTGACTTTTGAGGCACCATTCCAAACCAGCTATATAGTTTATGTAAGCATATTTTAAGAAACCAGAACCTTTTCTTTTGTTGGGGTCAAATACTGACTACTTATAGAACAAAATCTGAGTCCAGTGGCACTGACTGCTTATATTAGGCTTCCGAAAGACACAGTTTAAGATCAAAATTTGTTTCCAGCAATCAAGCTTACGAACTCGACAAGGCTGCCCTTTCCATCAGTCATAACTATTTAAAGCCACTGGGCCACTAAACAAGCTAATAAAAACAGGCAACATACATCACTCAACCTCCTATCAAGAGAAACAGAAGGGATCTCAAGTCTGCTTGTTTCCAAGGAAAAGTTGTAAGGTGTCCCCTGAACACAAAGAAGAAACACAAAGTTATCAGCAGATAAACTACACCATCCTTCCTATGTCCGTATTACTCCCAAACTTAAGAGTTGATCTAAAAGAGTTAATGTCACTCCTGGCTTTCATAGAGCGAGGAAAGAATTAAGCTTTCAGAATGGCCTTAACTGGAACTGAAACCTAATCAATACATTACTACTATAGGTAGCACAGTCACTTTTTGAAAAACCACCAAGTCACTTTGTTCCAGATCTACCTTGCTTTGATAACATGTGTGTGCTCTAATCATTTTCTATCTCACATCAATCAAGCCTCAATGAGGCAAGTATGTTCCTTTGGAAAGTAACTACATGCTCCAGGAAGCATCATGTCTTAGGCCTGATTTAAACATGATGCTGGTGACACAAAACACTGACCTGTGTGATTTTACATGAGCCCAATGGTCATTTTTAAATGGGGCTGATACCCATCCAAAGTGTTGCAGGTGATAAATCAGCATGCGATAGAACCGGGGCTCTTTTTCTAGCAGGAACTCCTTTGCATATTAAGCGACATACCCCTAATGTAGCCAATCCTCCAAGAGCTTACAGTAGTCCTGGTAAGAAGAGCTCTGTAAGCTCTTGGAGGATTGGCTACATTAGGGGTGTGTCACCCCGGGCTATTTTTGGGCAGGAACGCACAGGAACGGAGTTCCGGCTGGCTCCTGAGTTGGCCACACCTACAACCAAAACCTCTGGCATGTGTGGCTACAGAGTATGCTGCCCTCTCCAGGTTACCCACAAGAGGGAAAGGCGGCATGTTAAAATGCCGTCTTTCCCTCTGGGGAGGCCCATGAAGATTTCCTTGTCAATTTCACTCCTGCCCCCCTCAGTCAGCTGAGAGTGAAATTAAATTGACAAGGAAAAGCCTCTTTCTGCCTTCCCTTCTCTAGCTGACATGTGGCAGCTGGAAAAAGGCAGGCAGGGAACCCCAGCACGTTGAAAATGCCTTTCTTTCTCTCCCCATGCCTGCCCTGTGCTTTCCCAGCCCCCTGTCTAATATGCTAATGAGCTGTGCTGTCAGGGGTGTGGCCTAATATGCTAATGAGTTTCTGGTGTTGGGTGTGGCCTGTTATGCTAATGAGTTCCTGCTGGGCTTTTTCTACAAAAAAAGCCCTGGTGTCGCCTAATATGCAAAGGAGTTTCTGCTAGAAAAAGAACCCTGTGACGGGACCATATACAGGGGTGGGATTATGCTGGCCTGCTAACTAAGCACACACAGATGTTTTGCGTGGGAAGCAGCTCAGTTTAAAGCACCCCACTGACCCCATGCAAAGCAGCTCCTGTCAGTGCTTTTGCCTTGTCAATGCTGCATTTAAATCACAGTTAATTACAGCATAGAGAGGTGCACCATAATAAACTTCTTTCACAAAGTAAACAGCCATTTGCAGCTTGAGAAAAATACTAAAATCATTCCCAGGCTCAGAAATACCAATAAAGCCTAGAGCTGACAATTTGTCAGCTCTAGATATTATAACCAGGCTGCCAGCATCCAAAGAAGAGTTACTCTCTTCAAAGTCCATTGCAGTCAGTGGGTATAGATGAGTGTAAGGCAATTCAGGATGGCACTGCAGATTAAGCAGAATTTATTCAGTATTTTATAATGGTCCATTACTAAAACACACCTAAATACTGAGTCTTCTCTCACGATAACAAAATAACTGCATAATTTCTCATTATTTTCTGAGCTGTGTTGACATACTGTAATTTCAGTTCAGTCCACGATAGCCCACACTACAGAAACAGTTTCTATAACTATAATTAATTGCAGATCTATATTCTGAAAGTACCATCATTTTGAAAGCACCAGCAGCTTTCAAGATGCAACCACAATGAGTCTGATAAGCATAATTCAGCTTCAGGGGACATACTAATAAATTATGTAAAAGGGCTGTATTTTTTTCATAGCAGTCAAATGACAAAAGAGCCACCTTGCCTAAAGTACTGGAGCAGGCAGCCTAACCCTGCCACCCGATTCTTTTCAGGATTTCGCTCCAAGAAGTGAAATTATCATGCTGCTAAACTAATAAAATACATTTCATGGAACAAGACATTTTCGTGAAGTAAAAATACAGGATGTTAAGACCAACTTGTGTTAAGAATCTAAGAAAACAGTCTCCTAATGATGGATGGTCCATGCTCGACCCTTATCAGATCTCAGAAGCTAAGCAGGGCTGACTTGGAAGAGAGCCCACCAAAGAAGTCCAGGGTCACTATGCATAGGCCGGCAATGGCAAAACACCTCTGTTCGTGTTTTGCATTGAAAAGCCCATGGGGTCACCATAAGTCAGCTGTGATTTGTCAGCACTTTATATACACAGAGAGATGACCTGGGTGCGTTTACTGATACACCAAAAAAAAACCTTTTAACGGCCTTGTAACCAGCCACATCAGTGAGCTCCCAAATTCAGTTATGATACTGGGGAAAAAAACAAATCACAACTGAGGGTTTACAACTAGAAGGCAACACTAATTTCAATTTTTGACTGGGGCCAGCTTCAGGTTTTTGGTTTTATTATTCTTGTTTTGCCATCAAGTCAAAACTGAGCTATGGCAACCCAGCAGGGTTTTTAAAGCAAGAGATGTTCAGAGGTGATTTACCATTGCCTGCATCTGCATCCCAGCCCTGGTATTCCTTGGCAGTCGCCCATCCAAACACTAGCCAGGGCTGCCCCTGATTAGCTTCCGAGATCTGATGAGATCAGGCTAGCCTGGGCTATCCAGGTCAAGGCTCAGTTTCAGTGTTAAATGCAAATGGATTATTTTCTGTGCTGCACTTTGCCAAATCATGGCTAATGAAAACTTACTGCTGAGAATAAAATCCATGCGCTCTGTTTCATTCCACACTGTCGGCAAAGTGAATGAAACACCTTGCTGAGGGGAGACCACAATGACTGCTGATTTTCCAACCAGCCCCTACAGCTGTGACTTTAATTGAGGCTCGATCGCCAGCAATGAGATAATGTCATTCTATGAAAAGGCAGCTGATTTCTGTAGAACAAGTTTCTACTAAAGATACAAAACAAGTGTCCCCTCTCCCCAGGACAGCTGGTGATCCCAGAGAGAAAACTTCTGAACCACAGCATACTAACAACAGAGGGACATCAGTTAAAAATAAATTTCCTTATGCTTAATATTAACATTATTAAATTCTAAATCACAGAATTCAAGAGAAATTGTAACTATCTTCCAGTTTCTCTAAAACCACCTTCTTTATACTTTGCAGTATACTTAACACTTAATTGAATAATCACTCAAAGGGCAGATATTTAATTTGCAAGCACAATTAATTCAAATTCCATACGATCAAGAGCCTGTAACAGATCCTCTCCCCTGCCATTTTAATCACCCCCCCAGCCAGAACAGTCACTTTAACGCTCAGCCGTTTCACTGTCACATGGTATGAACACCTCAGCAGGGACCACATCTCAAAGCAAGTTAATCATATCTTTATCGTATTCACACTTTATCATTATCACACTTCATCATATTCACCCCTCTTACCTGCACCTAGAAACAAGCTCAAAAGCCACTGCTGATCAGTCAGTGCAGGTGTGACACATCACACTTTCAGGACCTGCCCCTTCATCAAACAAGAAGCTATAAGTGCCACAGTTTAAGGTTTCCAAGTTGCCTTGCAGAGTAGCTCAATGTGGAAGCACTTGTACCGCTGATGTTCTCTGAACCACTGACTTCTTTATTCAGCAAATGCAGTCTCTTCTTTGTTGGGAAAAAAGGCTTATAAGACTAATGCTAATACCAGGCTAGCCTCTGCACCACTGACAGCTACAGAACTCAGGTTATGTTGTTTGTATGTATTTGTATAAAGTGATTCTATAACCTTGTGCTACATGCATTTCAGATAAATATGTGCCAACATATTCTTTCACTGATTTAAGAAAAGCCTAATCTTTCCCCCATAATTCTAGGAGTTCCTTTGGAACCTTAATCATAAAACTTAAAATGTCAATGAGGATAGCTATTTTCTTACAGACCCCCTTGAGAGAAATAACAGCTAAAATGTTTATTTAATGTGTTGGAACTACCTGGGCATTGTACTCCATGTTTGAATACACAACTCCCAATCACTTTTGTGCAAAGGGGAAAAAATACAGTTATCTTTATAGGTGGCCCAAGGATGTGGAGAACTGAAAAGATTTAAAAATCAGATTTTTAAAAAATCAGGGCAAGGCCACCATCTACTTAAGTATATAATTGTTATCCATCAATCTGATTCATGAGTCTTGTTGTCTATGGTTTTTCCTAGTCTTTTATGGTTTGTGAAAGAATTGTCATCGAAGCACAGTTAGGACATTTGCATCAGGATTAGAGGCCTTCATAAATGTAAACAACACAGTCTTTTGACAGAAGTATCTTTATGAACTCAAATTGTGAAGTAAGATATTAATATTATCTGTTATATTTCTGTTACGTTTCACAACTGAAAAATGTCAGAAATGTAATCACAAAACCTGGAAAATTCACAGTAAAAACCTGAGCAGAGATCTGGAATCTGTTTATTTTTATAGAGAGATGTAAACTCAATATTGTCTACTCAAACTGGGAACAAAGGTGGGGGTTGGCTTCAATACATCGTTCTAAGTTGTCTGAAGCATACTAAATTCTCAGACACAGATGACATACTTTGAATCAGCAATAAAAGATGACAAGTAAAGGGACTAAAATATTCTCCAGCTAGCTTCTCAATTAGAGAAAAGTCAGATATCCAAGTAATTTACAGCCACTTTAAGATTACATTTTCCTTATCTTCTTTCCTCTCCCTCATCACTTTCCCACAAAAAGCCAAAAGAGAGAGATTTATAAACATTAGCTTTTAGGAATATAAGCCTGGCTTTTGAACATCAGCTTTTACATGCAGGGCTAAACTGCTGGAACACCTTTAAAGAAACTTGGGTAGTTTGTACAAATTGCTACTGATAAATTTATAGTTCAGTCCTAAACAGTTATATTCCTCTAAAACCATTGAGTTCCATAGATTTAGAAGAGTTTGATTAGAATGGCATTCCCAACGTCTGTGTGATCAGATACCAAATGAACTATCCTAAGCATATATTTAAATCTAAAAAAAACCTTAATTCCGAATGTGTCTATGAAACCACTTCTGATATCTTCAGACCACATGAGAACATGAGTGAGAATCTGCCTGGTCACAGCTAAAGCAGGGGCTATCTTTTTAAACAAAAAAATGCAGCTCATAGGTAAGGAGTACAAAACTCTGCTCACTTCCCCATTTGACCTCTGTTACTTTCAGTACTTTTCCTCAAGTTCTGTTGTGATACCAGAGGTGAATCTGGCTGCAGCAAAGTGCAGAAAGTAACTAAAACCATAAACTAAGGTGGGAGAAAGGGCATTGTTTAACTCCCATCATCCATACGCAACATCTTTGTTTTAAAAAACAACAACCTCACTTTAGATGTGGATATGTGTACAACCACTGGATTCCACTTCCCTTACACTTTGCATCAAATCTAGTTTGGCTCTTAAACATCTGGTGAGAAGACCATTTATAGAAATAAAACAGTTAGGAACAACAATTTCCTTTCATTTGAAGAAGAAGAAGTGTTACCTAGCAAGGCACATCATGTGCTCTTATGGACTTTTAATGTTCATAAGTTTGAACTTTGGGATGTTATGCTTTAAAGGACTACATGCACTCTTTGTTGCTGTAAGAGGCTCCAGTCCATTCCAGGAAGCAGGCACCCGACATGGTTCACACAAAGAGATAAAGACCCCATTGCAAAAGGGTTCTCCTGTCACCTCTCGCTAGGTAAACCCCAACCCCCTCCAACATTCCTGCACGGATTACGCTAAGTGAAGTTACCTGGCAACTAATCGTTCGCCCATCAACTGGCCAGGCTAGGGCCATCAAGGAACAATGGAATGGCTCGGTTACTCATCGCAGACTTGCCCAGGTGTCAGTTCCTGTTTAGCCTCTAGTGTTGCAATATTGACCACCCCTCTGCATCCCCTCCTCTTTTTACTTTGACCAATAGTAGGGTTTGTAGGGACAGACTACCTGGTAGGTGTGTTAGTGGGATGTGGTTAGTGCTGCCTGCCCCTATACCACCTAATAAAAGAGGTTGTACTCCATGTAATCGCTCTCTGGAGCCTCTACGACCCCTATCTGCTTTTATCCCTCTTGAGTCCAGCTTGCTATCCCAATACCCTCCCTCCATCTTTGATCTCTGAGTCTGCAGCCAGAGAGAAGTGTATTTCTGCCGGTTCAGGACATGTTCCCCATTTTTCCTTCCTACCCCTCAATTCTTCTTTTGGAATGGATAGCCCATCTCCAGGACAGGTAACGTATCTCCCAACCAACAAATCTCCTGCTCATGCAAAAGTGCTATTTTTCTATCTTAAACTTCTTAGGACTTGTGTGTTTGTGTGTGTGATTCTGTTTTTGTATGCTTGAAAACATTTTGCAGTAAACATCATTTAAACGGACCACTCCGTCTCAGTGCCTATTTTCTGGGAACTCCTGGAAGGGGCAGGACCTTGGTATAGTTGGCTAAGAACCCGGTTATTTGCCAATTGCTAACCTTAAATTAAAAATAATTTGGCTAACAGAAGGGATTGGATTTATACCCCGCCCTTCACTACCGAAGGGAGTCTCAGAACAGTTTACAAACTCCTTTCCCTTCCCCTCCCCACAACAGACACCCTGTGAGGTAGGTGGGGCTGAGAGAGCTCTGAGACAGCAGAGCTATGGCTTGCCCAAGGTCATCCAGCAGGTGCAAGTGGAGGAGCAGGGAATCAAACCCGGTTCTCCCAGATTAGAGTCCACTCACTTAACCACTACACCAAACTGGTGATTTGCAAAATCAGAAAATGATACATAATGCAGCATAATTTCAGCCCTTTTATCCATGACCAGTTTCACAGCCTAGCAGAAAAGTTAGTATTTTCATGAATATTCCTTGCGGTCAGCTCTTGACCATGAATTTTCTGTTTAAGAGGCTAGTTATTATTTTTGTTTTTATTGTGTGTGTTTTTACACTTTGCAAATAATTTTGTGGCTTGGATAACTGGAAAAGAGATTTATACATTCTAAAAAACAAATACAATTATAAGGATTAGAAAGCTCTGTCAACATTGCTTTGAAATATTAAATCAAGCAGCTCTTATAAAACAGCTGCCACATGCTTTGTGCGAGAAAAGGCAAAAGCCTCATGAATGTACTTGCCATATAAGCAGCACAAAAGTTCAAAACTACTGCTCAGTTATCTAAGAAGTGGTAAACATCTGCCTTGATTGTACCACTTGAGTCTATATTTACATTAAAAGAAACTATTTCTTCACATGAAAAAAACAGCATTTCTGTCAAAAGGCTAAACAAGACAGTCCTTCCATGACAAGCCAGTTTTCTATGTGGAGAGATTTTTCAAAACATAGAGAGATTCAGTTACTAGTCTGATGTGGTACAGCCCAGTCATAGCTTTATCACTCCAGTGAGTACTACTCAGATAAGATGTAAATAGAAGTATCTCATAGATACTTTTAAAATGTATTTTTAAAGAAACCCGGGGGGGGGGGGGGGGGAGGATCTCTTAATTGCACTCAGAAGAGTTTGTACTTTACTGTGTTTAGCTCTGTGTTTAAAAAACTGTCATTGCTGTCCAAAGTTATGCCCTCCTGCATACTGCTTAGATGGCTATAGATTTTTTTTCTTATATGTATACTAAACTGAAGACCGCAATATTTAAATAAAATGACAGGGATCTCCATTTGATTGGGATATGCATGGAAACTCACATCATTCAAAAATAGGAAGGAACTGATTGTTTTAGAATATCTAACGTGGGCTGGAAATGTTAAAATAAAAAAATGCTTACAAAATGAATTCACAAAATTGTAGCACCTGCAGGGGCATGGTTATCAAAATGTGGTAAAGGCTGCATTTAATGTTGCCAATGTCTAATTTTGCATAGAATTTCCAAGCATAATCTAGCAACTGAATCTCAATTAAGTGGTATCCCTTGAACAGCCCCAATCCCTCAGACTCAATACTCCCTCTTCTAATATCGTGATAAAGAATATGGAGCTTGTGTGAAGGTTAGGGCTGCCAATTTCTCACTCGTCCCACTGGTGGGAGAAAAATAATGTTAAAAAGGGGTGTCAGTGATGGCTTGATATCACATCCAGGGAAAACCCAGAAGTAATATTAGTCTGCTGTAGGAATTGCCAGAAATTCTGTTTTAACCCTAGAGTTTCTGGTGATTCCTATACAGGCATGATGTCACTTCCAAGTTTCCCCCAAGAAGCAATATCATACCATTGCTGATGGCACCTCCACATATCCCCACCCCCTCCCAAACTCGTTGCCATGCCTGGCAAATCCTAGTGAGGATTAGTAAGATCAAAGAATTCATTCCAAGCATTTAAGAATGTGTTGTACAAATATGAACTATAAGTATTATGTTGAGTTGATTGGGTTTATGTAATACGTTCATGTAATAAAAGGCAGCATCTTGTGTAGTAGCTTTCACTTTGCAGGACTATCATAACAATAATTATCCACATCAGATATTTTTGAGCAAAATTACTGTTCACATAATACAGCCTTGACACTGATTGCTATCATACAAATGGAAGAACAGGTGGCTCACTGTCTATCCTACTGAAGTCAGTGGGCTTTGAATGGTGTAACTCTGCTTAGGAATGCACTGTTAGTCATCTCCATACCAGCAGCCATTAACATTGATGGGGGTTTGCCCCATATGGAAGACATGAACAGGGTAAAATAAATGTGAAGAGACTGTGAAATACCACATATTATAAAGAAAACACCTATCCCTATAAAGCCATCGTTAAAGCTACAGAAGGAAGGAAGAGAGGTAGGGAGGGACTTTGTATCCTGTTACATTTTACAAAATTATAAGGAAAAAGCAACATACATCTCCTCTTAGTCTTACAATTCTTCTAATGAGAGCCACAGTGAGATAGGCTATGCTGAGACATAGATGTAATGCCAAATCCTCTTTCTGATTAGTATGCAAAGTATGGTTGCTGGTACAAACTTTCCACAGTTTGCTGCAAAACAGCAAATGAGGAAGGAAGTCTTAGCATGTGAGGAGAAGAGGGTAGACTCATTCACATGTCACCAAACCAAAGTCAATCATTATACCCAAGGCCGTGACTTGCTCAAGGCTACCCACTGACTTTTACTGTTCTAGTATGGGGTAGTCAACCTTTGGCGTGCTTGCCGAGCAGCGGCAGGCATGCCAATCCATTTTGCTCAGCCTGGTACTGGCAGCATCACTGTGGCTCAGCTCGTTCCAAATGTGTCTGGTCAAGAACAACCCTCATCTCTGCACCCCACCTTGTGTTTCCTGGCACACCAGCATTTTCACAGGGAGATTGCATTTTGAGGCTTTGGGGCATTTAGGCCAAAAAAGCTGCCTACACTTACTCTAACAGCTACACCACAATGGTTCTCAGGCCCCAAAGGGGTGGCCTCTTATGTACTGTTTCTTTGAAGAATGCTGCCTCCAATTGAAACATTATTCAGTTAAGCATTTCCAATGTATTATTTCATTAACCTTACTTATAGACAGGTGTACTGATTTGAAGCATTTTTCATTGCACTCAGCCTGTTCTTAGTGTATATAATATTTACTGAAGAACAGCAAAAAATCAGGCCACCTACTACCATAAAACTGAAGCACCACAACTACAACCACAGAGCACAGCGAGAAGAATGAAAGATAAGAATACTGAAAATCAGCGGTAAGAAACAAAACGAGAGGAGTATTAAGAAGGGGAAGGACAGAAAACAAATGTAAAGAAAACCTGTAAGGAAATGGAGAGACGTGAAGGCAAAAAATCCACAAGCACATACTGCTTATGAGACACAGATAAGGAATACAACTTAGATAAGATCTGATTCTGACATGAAATCCACAGAGGAAAAGAAGAAAATCTGTGCTGTGCTCTCATTATTATTTTGTTCCGGAATACAATGTACAAACAGAAATATCTTCTGCATTGGGTCCAATATGCATTTTTGTTTCAGAAGAATCTTACTAAAATCAAAATAACCATAAATGTAGCTTATACAACAATGTTAAAGAAAGCTTTTCTGTGAGCAAGGCCAAATGTAAACAATACAGATCTTCAAGATAAGATCTAATTAAGATTACTAATTATCTCAGTGGGACGCAACATCAGGCAGTTTAAAGATACATTAAAATACTTTGGAGTACAGAAAAGTCTTGTTCTATTCTTTTTCAATAACCAATTAGAATGGTCTTTAAAAACAAAATGGATTTTAAATGGGTGACAATTGTATTAGAAGATCACTTGTGCTAGCTTTTTATTTACAGGTTAATAATTACAAATTTTTTACAAATGCTTCTGTAATATGTATCCCACCATTCTATCATTCCCAGTTCCACCAAAAAGCCACATATGTCACATTTAGGGCTTGGGTTGGTAGGACATCATGGAATTGTTGTTGTTGTTGTTGTTGTTGTTTTTAAAAAATTAGTATGCCTCTCCTAGTAACTTGTAACATTCTATCTGGTTTTGGAGCCAATGCGAGCTTTTGATTTAGCAGTACTTGAAACCTAAGTATTGATACCTCGAGATCAGCATTGTATATATTCACATTCCCCCTCCTCTCCCACAAAAATTTATTATTTGGAAATGGAAATGGTTTGCCATTACCTCCTACACATCTCTTACCAATACATAAGAAAGCAAATTGGGTTTTGACTACCACTTCTGCACAGTATTCTTAGGCTTTGATCCAGCAATGCACAAGCAGAAACATAACTGAACAGAGCAGTTTTGGTCATGCTAGATCTTGAACTACACTTGTAGGTTTGCTCCCTAGACATTTTAGTGTCCACAGATTGGCATGAGTCCTTGCACAAGCAGAAACATGTGGGAATATGAAAAATTTTCACCTAATGCATGTAGCAACCATGGTCTTTTTCTTGTGTTCCCAGTAGTGTAAGGCTGAGGTCACACATGCCAGTTGAAGCAGAGGGGAAGCGAGGCTATTTCTCTGGAGGAATTAGACCCGCAGTTGCGAGATCACACAGCCCTTTGTTGTTGCGGGCCCAGCCCATCACTATGTGATCAGACACAACTGTGGGTGAGTCAGGGGGAGGTTGCCATTTTTTCCCATGCACATAAATGAGGAATCACACCTCTGCATCGAGGGCCCCCTATGGGTATGTGATGATGTGCATACTGCGAAGACCGGGGGGGACGGCACTGAGCCAGGATGGCCTGATCAGACCATCCCAACAGTTCGGAAGCATGCTCGCGTGATCAGACAGGGGAAAGTCCATCTATGGCCCGTCACAACCCGTTTACTACCATATTTTCCCTGGCATCTTTTAACTCCGCTTCTGCAGCGGAGCAGTGCAGGTTGCCAACAGCTGCAGGATGCTTCCCAGATGTTGCTATCTGATTGTGCCCTTTTGATCCGTCAAGCATTCGTGCCTATGTCAGATCTTCTGGCATGTGTGATTGCAGCCCAAGTTGTGCAAAAGCTTCAGTGCAAGCAGCTTACAGGTTCAGTTCATTCTATGGAACTTAACACTTTGCAGAAAACCAGCCATAAATAAGTCAAAGCCACTTAAACTGATCTTTCTGGAAAATTTCAAAGCTGGCATTTTTGATATTTTATTTCTAGTAACAAAAATATGGGTCTGTCATGTAACTTTGAAAGGTAGGATTTTGTAGAACACAACATTTAAGTTTTGGCCTTACATCAGTAGATATGCAGATTTTATTTCTAACCTTGTCAGTCATAATCATTTCCATTAATCTCACCTTACCTTGACAATCATTTTTTTCAATAAAATATACTGTATAATGGATACTTTCCTCTACTTCTGATTCTGTGTTCATTGCCTTCAACAGGAGACAAATTAAACTTCATAATTTGCCATATCTGTCACCTAACAGACACTCTGACGAACTAGTATTCTTCACAAGTGAATCATTCACTGTCAGTGCAATCAGTGATACTGTTAGATGCTTTTCTGAGTCCATTTAAAAATCCTGGCAAAACTTTTTTACCATTCAAATAAGAGAAAGTCTCTAATCTAGACAGAAAGTTCTATCACAAACACACATCAACTAAAAAAAGGCACTGCAATGTTTTAAACAGCTACTGTTCTTACACAGTTTCCTCAATCAGTGTTTTGTTAACAAATTACCGACCTATCATATGTTTCCTCTCCTCTACTCACTGTACTACACTGTTGGGGCAGAACTATCCTTGGCTGAGGACAGACTGGCAATCTGAAGCGGAGGCAAAGCGGAGGGAACTGGAGCGGGGGGAAAAACCCACGGAGCTGGCCGTTCACACTGGCCAGAGCAATGCGGATCAGCGGCGATACGGAGCATTCAGACTGCCACGGAGAGTTCAGACTGCCGCATAGCCAGCGCGCGCGGCTCGCGCGTGCCGCTGCACTTTTTTTGTTTTTCGCATGTGCGCATATGTGCACATGCGCACATGCGCAAAACTTTTTGCCGGTGCATTCACACTTCCTCCGGATGCCTCCCGCTTCTTCCAGTTCACACTGTTTGGAAGCGGGAGGCATGCGGAGGAAGGCCCCTGAACACCGGGAAAAACCGGTGTCCGGGTAAAGCGGAAGGAAAGCGACTGGGAGACGGGTAAGTACGCAACGGAGCCGACGGACAGATGCGCATGTCTGAACGTGCTCCTTTCCTCCGTTTGCGAAGCGTGCCTGCCCCGCTTTAGATTGCCAGTCTGTCCTCAGCCCTTGTGTTCACTGCAGCAAGTGAAAGAGGAGGTTGTAAAAAGAGACAGATGGGGAAATGGGCTGGGAGCTGCCGAGGCTGCATTCTGTCTTCCTGACAGGCAAACTCATACGTTCAAGTTAACAGTCCTTGGAAATATTTGTACCCATTTCGTTTTCCATCCTCCCCTCATGCATGGCTCAGGTGGTTTGTTTGTTTGTTTGTTTGTTTCTTGCAGCAAACCATAGTTTCTTGCTATGTCTAAACCATAACCCAGAGGCATTGAACTCATTTGTTACAAGGCTGGATCTAACATAAATGTCACTTTGTCAGGCCAGGCCATGCGTACCGTAAAACATAACACAAGGTACCAGAGATATACACTTTATAAAGGTGATTTAAGATGCTGAATGGCAATAACAGGTGATTGACTATAGCAGGTTTGATTGGATTGGATGTGATATGCAGAGGGGTAGTAGGCATGGAGGCACCAGCATTGGTGATGAGACAGGAAACCTAGGTCTCAGTTCAGTCCAGAAGGATTCAGTCCAGGAGGTTAGAAAGAATAAATGGACATAAGTCTGACATTAGAAACTACAGCATTCAAAAACAGTGGCGAAACACTTAGGTGACATATATGGCAAATTATAAAGTTTAACTTGTCTCCTGTTGAAGGCAAACAGAAAGAAAGAGAGACAGTTGAATTGCAACTGATAATGAAGCTCAATGCATCCTCCAGGGCTGAATTGAAATCTAGGTTTCCTGTCTCATTACCAATGCCTGCTATTGTCCTGGCATCTGAAATCACTCTACTCTCCAAGATATAAGGACCAATGGACTCACACATTCTAGCCATTTCTGAAGAAGTGAGCAGTGACTCATGAAACCTCATGCCCTGCCACAAATTTTATTAGGTGCTACTGGACTCTTGTTCCTTCCTACTAATAATGCTTGCAAGCTGTACTGTTAGGTTTCTTTTTTTCCTTCATCTGCTTAAACTGGAGAGGGGGTTCTCTCCAAGTGAAATAATGTGTTATTTTAGACAGGGCAAAATCTACTCAAGTGTTGGTGATGATAATGAAAGAGTTGAAAAAGCAAAAGGGGAGGGAAGAAAGACAGCTAGTGAGGTAGGAGGGGAGAAAGGGAGATGTATTGAACTGGAACATTTGGAACCATACATTTATTTTAAATACTTAGCCATCTACTTCCATTATTAAACAGTGGGAAACCAATCCCAGTGTTCTAATTCCTTATCAGGGTCTTTTTGAAAGAAAATGAAATCCCAGATAGGCACAGAAAAAATCTAATCTAAAAAACCCTTTTCAGAATAATACAAAATAATTTCCTTTTAATTCTCCTTTCCCCTTATCCCAATCTGCTTTTCCTTTTAATATACATATACCTGTGCATGTGTGTGAGAGAGACAGAGAGATATCAAGTCTCAAAGAAAACAGCACAGCACAGTGAGCTCAGTGTAAATTGTGCTTGTCAGAAGAATCCATCTAGCCTCCCTCCCTCCCTCCCTTCCTCTGAAGAAGTATACGGAAGCTTATAGCTGAAATAAAAAGTTGCTGGTCTTAAAGGACCCATGGGACTCAGGCTTGGCTCTCTCTCCTGGGCAGGGCTCTCTCTCACTCTTTGCCTCCCCTCCCTTCCTCCCAAAGGAAGAGCCCTCAGCCAATGGAAGGAAGGGAAGCTTGGCTCAGAAGGAAGCAGGAAGCAGCAGAGGGAGCTGGGCAAAAGAAAGCTGTGATGCAGCAGTAGCCCTTGAGAAGGAAGCTGAAGGGAGCCAATTGCTCTCAGGTCGAATACAAGCCCTGTAGGGGCAGGATCTGACCCGTGGGCCATATGTTTGACACCCTGCTAATCCATGAATTTTTTTCTGGCCTTTGACCCAACATTAGAATTCAGCTTGGAATTCCAGTTATGAGGGCAGCAAATGGAGAATAATTTGTGATTAGAAGAAGAAGAAGAGAAGAGATTGAATTTATATCCCACCCTCCACTCCCCAAGGGAGTCTCAGAGCGGCTTACAAACTCCTTTTCTCTTCCCCTCCCCACAACAGACACCCTGTGAGGTAGGTGGGGCTGAGAGAGCGCTTTCCCAAGCTGTCCTTGAGGGAACAGCAGGTATAGAGCTATGGCTTGCCCAAGGTCATCCAGCCAGGCGCAAGTGGAGGAGTGGGGAATCAAACCGGTTTTCCCAGATTAGAGTCCGCGCACTTAACCACTACACCAAACCACTACACCAGACTGGCTCATTAGGATGTAACAACAAGCTATGGCTTGCTACAAAAGAAGTGACTAAATTCCAAGCCATGCATGAGGAGAGGAGGGGAGGGGGCATGCAGGCCTGAAGACAGCATGCTGGGGCTGAAGATAGACCCTGGGTTAAAATTCAACAACCCTAACCACAAGCATGTTAACAATTAGTGCTGTTAAATTACTACACTGCCTTTGAAGATGATCTCAAAGCTTCTGCAGGTGTGGGATTTTGCTGCCCACTTTTAAACAGTGCCAAATTGCAGGAAGCATAGCACTTTTCAGCCAAATTCAGAGATGCTTATTTATTACTGCCTATAATAATTTAGGCACAGCATACATGCAGCAATATGCTATCCATGAGCACCAGATTGCCCACCTGTATTTACAATGACTAAAATTCACTGAGCAGAGACACAAAGCATGATATAGATGAGATCAATTGTAAACTACACAATTATGTACTGTAGGGTTTAGTCTCATATATATCATATAAACTTCACGCTTCCAAAATAAATTTTACTCATTCTCTGAAGCCTAAACAGACCTAAAGAGGTCTACTCGGAGGATCTACCCATTTTAGTCAATGGGACTTATGCCCAGGAATGTGTTTTTAGGATTACAGCCTATGACATACAAACTTCAAAGAAGTGTGTGGCCAAGATTTGGGATGAGATATGTGTTTGTATAACATATACACAAAGTTCAAAAAAAAAAAAAAGCTTCACTGCCAACACCAAAGAATCTGTGACAAACACAGAGCTTATTCTTGTTTAAATAAATCTCCTCATATTAGTGTTTAAAACTGAAAGTGAGCCATGCAGAAATAAAATATTTAAACCATCCTAGAAGTAGGGCAAAAAGATTTAACTTAACCCTTTATTAAGAAAAAAAATTAAACAAGGCTAAAGCTCTATAAAATTACCAGCTTCTGACGCAGACAGATGCCTCACCCAATTCAAGTTATGCTTCATTATATTAGTTATTAGCTGCATAGAGCTCCTGGCAGATTGATAGCAATGCAGAGATTTGTGCCCTAAATTTCTGAGAGCAAAAACAGACTGTTGATTGGCTCAGATGCACTGCTAAATAAATTGTTCTTTATACCAGCCCTGAATTCTTTTACCTTTTCCCAGAGTTTTTGTCATCTGTGGCTGTTTAAAACCATAGCTTTGATAAATGTGGAGTACATCACACTGATAAAAAAAATACAGAGAATTGCATTCTCTGAGCAAATTGGCAACAAATTTAAGGATATGTCTTCAGTGGTGCAGAACTCTGCATTGACAAATACTTCCCAGAGGAAAAGTAAACCTATGCTGTTTATGACCTGCAGGCTTTATCTGGCACTCACTCCACGTGCACAGAATCTCAGACTGATATGCAAGTGCACAAAACCTGCATACTGAATTCTTAGTGTTTGATTTAATGTGTTACACAGATTTACTTTATGCTGAGAAAGCCATTTTGGGTCATAAACATATCCTGATTTAATCTTATCCACAATAATATTGTGATTTTAGTCAGTAAAATAGTGGTCCAAGCAATAAACAGAGATTCCTGTAATTTGACAGCCAAATCTTATGGTAATGAAGTTCTCAACAAAGCTTTATTGTATGCATGGGGGGGGGGCTGTCTTTGTGATGTGTTGCCCCTCTCTCAGATGCCAAAAATTCCCACTTACATAGATGTTTTACATGACAAAGTTTGGATCCATTTGAACACAACAGAAGTTTTTTTAAAGAAATGACTCAATTGTGCTAAAACAAAGATGGTATAGCCCTCTCATAAGGAATATTCCACTTCAAGCAAGTTCAAATCAGCCCCAAAGTCAAGTCACTAGACTACTCACAAACCACAGCTTCAAGATAGATAAATATATATAGGCACACATACAACATCTACGGAGACCAGTTCTCCTCATAAAACTCCCTTAAAGCAACAGCATTCTAATTATACAACCTGGCTTTAAAATATATGAGTTCCATTTAAAAACATCATTTTCATGCTTTATTACATGAAATTACATTTATTACATGTATTACATTTTCCATTTAGGCAGGTAACTATGTATACTGTGAAATAATTTATTACAGAGTATATATCAGTTGGCATCAAACACTCAATGTGCTTAAAAAATGCAAAGTTCATGTGAGGGTGAACACAAGATTAAAGAGCACTAAGCTAGCAAAACAGCATGTAGCATAAACAGCAGCAACATATAAATCCAATTACTATCTTCCCTATAATGCATTTTCCTCAGGAATGTATCACGATCATAAAATCATATTTTATATCAAAATCCAGAGCATGCCTACTGCAACTAGCAACCAAAGCAGTAAAATGCATTAAATAAATTTTATTTCACATTTTCTGCCATGACTAAAGATGTACTCCATTCTTACAATTTTGCTTCTTAAAAGTCTCCAAATACAAAATAAAAAACACAAATACAGAAGAGAAATCCAAAAATACTTACCAAGTTATGGTTAGTTGAATTAGAATCATCTTCTGGGAATGGGATGTAAACAGCTAAGGCCACACAATTGGCAAAAATAGCCAGTAATATAAATATGTCAAACGGTCTGAAGTATCTTGTTAAGGAACATCCAGCGTTGGAATATGCACATACAAAATCCAGTATAATCATCCCATGCTTGTTTCTGAAGCAAGACTAACATGTGCATGTCCATCTTCTGACAAAGGTTGCCTGCTGGCCATGAGCATACATTAAAACTCATTCCATGGCCTTTCAATTTGTTTGTTTTTTAAAGTATTAGACACTACATTAGTTTGCACAAAGTAGATTTTAAAAAAATCTAATATTTAATCAGTAGGTTGACAGGTCATTAGTTATCTCCCCAGCACTTGGCAATATATATCGTTAGTTCAAAAGGATGTTATATGTGTATAATTAAAGGAGAATAAAAATCCACAAAGAATGATGTTTGCATACTACAGAGAAGCAGAATCTAGCAGTTCTGTTCTGTGAAATGCAGTGTTAAGAGCAGTGAACTCTGAGTAGCCAAAGGATCTGCAGCACCCCAAACTGACTACATTCTGGTTACATACTGATATAGCGCATCTCTTAAGTATCTAATCAGGTTGACTGTCTGTCAAATCTAGTACTGTCAATCCTGAATCATTAGAAATCTCTCAAGGAGAATTTCAGGATCTGAGACCAAGGCTTTTCCCCGACCTATTTGTTTCTCAGACCTCTTTAATTGGACTTTAGTGGGACTTTAATTAATCAGGACTCGATTTAGGGCCTCATCAAACAAAGCAAGGACTCTACTGTGGAGAGAGAACTCTTCTTAACAGAAGACATAGAGGCAATGTGATGTCCCAAACAATGATATAGCAATAACAGACAGCCTGTCATTAAAAATCTTATCATCTCATTCAGAACTAGCAAGACTAGACGGTCCACCAGAAAATGGTCATTGGTTCACCACTGATCTGCCATGTACAACTAATTCCAGGGTTTAAAGTAATACACTTATCTCTTTATTTTACAGCCAATGTGCTATGCTCATTGGGTGAATGACCTGGTTTGTAAGATGTATGCTGGTTTCTCCAAAGGCTTGTAATTTGAATATCAAACATAACTCCTTCGTATCAGTACCAATTGCTATAGGCTGCTCCATAGGAGCACCATCACAACTCTTGCACAATATAAACCTGACCCTCTCTCCTCCTTGGTCACTGTTTGGGAACTGTGACAAAAAAAGCACGAACCCTCTTGCCTCTGCCATTTTATAGCAGCAGCCACAAAGTACAGTACTATGCAACTGTTAATTTTTGTAGAACAGTCCCTATTTAAATATGCTCTTGATGAGCGAAAAATTTATGAACAGCCTCAAATTTCCTATGCCAGTCTACCACGCTCTAAATAAGAATCAAGCAGCTGAAGACCTTTGAAAAAAGAATACCCACACAGGATATTGTTAGAACAAGCTAAAAAGCATGATTCCCAGTTTTTTTTTCATGATCAAAGACATCAAGGGTTGTTTCAGAGGACACAGTCCGAATCCCTAGAAGAATGTAATCCGTCTTAGGGTTTCTCTTAGTCACATATCACAGGTTTTTGTACTAGGTTTCCCTCACGTCTCCACTTGTGGCGAACTCTAGTTTCACTTATCTCTGTATACTTGACATATGGAGGAACTATAAGACGAAAGTTATGTGCCCCCCTCCAATTATCCAAGGACTCACCGTCTTGGTTCCATCATACAATCATACATGGACATCAATGTGAAACAAATCAAGTTCATAAATCTCATAATTATCTATGAAGTAAACAAGCTCTCAGTAAAAATGCTAGAACCTGGAAATATAATATACATTTTATTTTGCTACCTCCAAATCATAGGATGAGTTTTAAAAGCCCTAGATTGCCTGTGGGGAGGGTGGGTGGAATAGTATTGTATAGCCCAGTCTCGTCAGATCTCAGAAACTAAGCAGGGTCAGTACTTGGATGGGAGACCACCAAGGAAGACAATGCAGAGGAGGGCAATGGTGAACCACCTCTGTTTTTCACTTGCCTTGAAGACCCTACAGGGTCATCATAAATCAGCTTTGACTTGATATCACTTTACACACAGAGAGAGAGATTATCTAGTCAAATATTTTACTGTCAGAATAATAGCCACAGTCTGTGCTGTACAATGGTGATATCATATAAAGTGGTATTAAGTCACAGCCAACTGATGGTGACCTTGTAGGGTTTTCAAAGCAAGAGACTAAGAGAGGTGGTTTGCCATTGCCTTCCTCTGCATAGTGAACCTGGAGATCCTTAATGGTCTCCCATCCAAATACTAACAAGGGCTGATCCTGCTTAGTTTCCGAGATCTGACGAGACTGGGCTAGCCTGGGCCATCCAGATCAGGGCACCAATAAATATATAAGCCACCACAATATAAGTGAACATAACATAAGAACATAAGAGAAGCCAATGTTGGATCAAGCCAATGGCCCATCCAGTCCAACACTCTGTTGCACAGTGGCTAAAAATAACTGGTATCATCAGGAGGTCCACCAGTGGGGCCAAGACACTAGAAGCCCTCCCACTATTGCCCCCCCCCCCGAAGTACCAAGAATACAGAGCATCACTGGCCCCAGACCGAGAGCTCCTATCTATACCTTGCGGCTAACGGCCACTGATGGACCTCTGCTCCTTATGTTTATCCAATTCCTTCTTGAAGCTGTCCATGTTTGTAGCCGCCACCACCTCCTGTGGCAACAAATCCCACTCTTTGGGTGAAGAAGTACTTCCTTTTATCCATTCTAACATGACTGCTCAGCAATTTCAAGGAGTGTCCACAAGTTCTTGTATTGTGAGAAAGGGAGAAAAGTACTTCTTTCTCTACCTGCTCTATCCCAAGCATAATCTTGTAAAACTCAATAATGTCACCCCCTCAGTCATCATTTCTCCAAGCTAAAGAGCCTCAAGCGCTTTAACCTTTCTTCATAGGGAAAGTGTTCCAACTCTTTTATCATTCTAGTTGCTCTTTTCTGCACTTTTCCCAATGCTATAATATCCTTTCTGAGGTGTGGTGACCAGGACTATACACAGTATTCCAAATGAGGTCGAACCACTGATTTATACAGGGGCATTACGATACTGGGTGATTTATTTTCAGTTCCCTTCCTAATAATCCCCGGCATAGCATTGGCCTTTTTCATTGCAGTCACACACTGTCTCGACATTTTCATTGAGTTATCTACTATGACTCCAAGATCTCTCTCTTGGTCAGTCTCCGTCAGTTTGGACCCCCATGCTTTAACCATGAAGAGAGTTTCAGAGGGAAGCTGTGCAGCCTGCAGTAGAGCAGTCTGAATTCAGTAGCACCCTGGAGACCAACAAGATTTCCAGGGTATACACTTTCAAGAGTCAACACTCCCTTTGTCAGATACAAGTAGGGATGGAGATCTCAGAGTTCTTATGTCCCAGTCAGCTGGTTTCTTCCTTGCAACTCCTCTCCCACCTCTAATTGAGATACAAGGGCACCAGGGCTTTTTTTGTAGAAAAAGCCCAGCAGGAACTCATGAGCATAATAGGCCACACCCAACAGCAGGAACTCATTGACATATTAGGCCACACCCCCAACAGCACAGCTCATTGGCATATTGGAGGGGCTGGGAAAGCACAGGGCAGCATGGAAGCTTGACTCTTTCCCCCCCGAGCTTCTCCAGCCCACTTCAGCATGGCCTTTCTCCACTATTGTGGAGAGATCCAGGAAAGTGCGGGGAGGGGAGCATGGTTAAATGCCTTTCTCTCACTCCCCCAGATTGGGGAGGGAAAGAAAGGTATTTTCAATGTGCCTAGTTTCTCTGCCTGCCCTTTTCCAGCTGCAACATGTCAGCTAGAGAAGGGAAGGCCCAGAGGCTTTTCCTTGTCAATTTCACTCTCAGCTGGGGGGGGGGGGGAGAATGAAATTGACAAGGAAATCCTGACAAGCTCCCTAGAGGGAAAGACATCATTTTAACATGCCGCCTTTCCCTCTTGTGTGTAATGTGGGGAGGGCAGCGTGCTCTGTAGCCAGGAATGCCATAGGTTTTGGTTGTAGGCGTGGACAGCACACTCCGTTTCTGTGCGTTCCTGCCCAAAAATAGCCCTGAAGGGCGCAGAGATCTCCATCCCTACTTGTATCTGACAAAGGGAGCTTTGACTCTCAAAAGCATATACCCTGAAAATCTTGTTGGTCTCTAAAGGGCTAGTGAACTCAGGTCTAGATGCTTTATCCAGATACTGTCACCATATATGACTATTTGACGTGGGCACATATACGTTTGCTATGAATAATAATTTAAGGAAAACATATATAGATATGATAAATGTATAGCATTAAAAACCAGGGGTCATTTCAAGCAGGAGCTCGGGGGAGCTCAGCTCCAGGAGTTGGTGCCAGCCCCCCCCCATGGGGGAATGCCTGCTTGTGTCATGGCTGCAGCAAAATGACCCTGTCCCCTGGAAAGGTCCTTGTTCCTTTGACCAGCCTTCTGAAGGCTTCAGCCACCACTGAAGCTATCCTCCCAGAATAGTAGTATTTCTGAGGCTTGGATTAGTAACTGTCCCCTCTTTGCCAGCTCTTTCTCTCTCTCTCTCTTTCTTGCCTTCTGACACACTTCCGGTGATGTCAGGTGGTTTAGCATATGCAAATAAGTTATGCTAATGTGTTATGCTAATGAGCGCCTGCGCCTCTTTTTCTACTAAAAGACCCGTGCTAACAACTAAAATAATGCACAGGTAGGTTCCACTGAAATTAGCAGCATAACATGTACACAGTTATCTGCAATGTTACAGGCAACCTTTTGCTGGCAAAATTACATATTAACCACCACACTTACAAACACATGTATGATTTCCCAGCAGAGAAAATAGTGGTTCCCTGGAGCCAGAGTTCCCTCTAAGCTGAGTTAGTGTGAGATAGCTCACAGTTTTTTAGTTTCCGACTCACACATTTTTGGCTTAGCTCAAGGATGGCTTCAGAGCACACTAGTTTATGCAGTAGCCAAATTGCTTGCTCACAACTTAAGTCCCCATAGCTCACAAAGTAGGATTTTTGCTCACAAGACTCCACAGCTTAGAGGGAGCATTGCTGGAGCCCATTCAGATCAGGAAAATGGCACAGTGCAGGAGGCTTAACCTCCTCCATCCTGTTCTGTGATCTTAGTCTGAACTGGGTCGCAACATGCCTGATAAGCTTAAGAAAAAAACACGCTGGGAGCTCTGTACATGGAACTCCCAGCATATCATCTGGATATGAGCTTGGGTAAGCTATAAATTGGTCAGAAGAAAGGACAGATGGACAAAAGTTGCTTAAGCCATTGTTCCCTCATCATTTTTTCACTCAAAATCAACCTCTCCGAGCATTTTTTTTAACCTATAGAGGAAAAAGAATAAGCACTGCACTTTCCCTCCATGTGCACATACCACTGAAGCAGCAATTTGGAAACAGTGATACTAAACTGAAAAACAAAATTAAGGGGAAAGGGTCAAGCAATGTTCTTCTGTTCCAAATCATAGCCTGTCCAGGCTGATTTGAGTTTTAAAAACCACAACATGCAATGCTGCGTGTAGCTGGAGCCTATCTCTTGGACACACTTTTTGAGTATTTAGAGAACAGATGGTAAAAAACACAATTCCACCAAAAGGATACTTCCATTCTACTATACTAATGCAGGCTCTTCGGATTGGGTTATTGAGGGATAAACAGAAAAGGGCACGAGCTGGCCGACTGTTGGACGTATTACCCTGTTTTTTGCTCTTGGCATATTGCTGGCGTTTTCTTTGGGACAGAGATCCTACAGGTTGGGATGTGGTGCTCATGCTTTGGGCAGCCTTAGCTTGTCTAGCAGCATCGATTGCAGCTTGCCAAGATAGCTTGGGTGGTGCTGAGCTGTTCGAGGGGAGAGTTGGTCCGTCACCAGGAAGAGGAATTCTGGTGCTATTTGCATAGCTTGCTTCTGCGGGGGGAAGAAACAGAGGAGGAGGAGGAGAGTGAGCAAGATCCATTTTCTGGGTTTTTAATAATCTTTTCAAGATACTTGTGAGGTACTGTTCTTCATCTTTTTCCCCCAATACCTTCTTTACAAAAAAAGCCCATAGATTCTCGCCACCATTATTAAAAGGTTCAGGAATTAGCTGTATAAATATTAGCACATGTCTAGATACAATGCCTTTTCTCTTGACTCCTCCCAGTCAAAGAAATATTTTTATGTATTTTCCAGAAACAGGTGGCAGCCTGAACATTACCAATTTTATAACAAACAAAAAAGTCCAGTTTCCCAGTGTTAAAAGCTTTTTTTTTACAGTACAGCAATCATTATCTCTCCTTTTTTTAACTGTAGGAAAAAGCAAGGTTGTTTTTTTTTTACTATAAAGTTCTGGAAGGGCCATGTCAATCTCTTGCATCAAAATTTATTTTCATGCATCATTTTAACCACTACAGAAGCAAAAGTAATCCATCAAACATTGATGTGCCTTGTGGTCACAGACCACAGTCCACCTCTCCCTCAGATTCAAGAGAAGAAGCAGGCCACTCATGCTCAGACTTCATGCTGCACTTTGTGATTGTGAGGATGCAACATGAAATCAGTAGCAAGGGTGAGAGAGGAGGGTCACTGCACTAACCAATGTAAGGATCCTCAATAAGCATAGGGTGTTTGTTTTTAGGACGTGTGTGGAAAGAAGGCAGCTATTCTGCAAGGATCCTAGTGTCGGGGGGGGGGGGGAGGACAGATTCTGCACTAACTGCAACAGCATCCCCATATGCAGCATTTTTATTTTCTTAACTGGAATAAATGGCAGCCATATAAAAGAAAGTAAAAGTGGGCACTCAGGGACATTGTTGGAGTGAGAGTAAAATCTGCTTCCTCCCCTGGTGACTCTTCTTATAAAGAATCAAGTCTGCTCCTATTTGCATAAGCCATTCTGCATTCTCTTGCTTGGTCACCCTAGAGTGTGAAGGAAATCTAGACTGGTAGACAAGATGCTGCCCTGACCAGGATAGTCCAGGCTGGCCCAATCTCGTCAGAGCTCAGAAGCTAATCTGGGTCAGTCCTGTCTAGTAAATGGATGGGAGACCTCCAAGGAACACCAGGGTCATAGCTTGTTTCTGCAGGGGGAAGAAACAGAGGAGGCAGGCAATGGCAAACCACCTCTGCATGTCTCTTTCCTCAAAAACCCTTCCGGGTCACCATAAGTCAGCTATGACTTGATGACACTTCCCAGACAAGATACTGGGAATTGGGGTTTAGATATATGTAATAACAATAAAATTGGAATTCCTCATACCTTACAGTTATGGGAAATTATTTGAGAGAAGCAGTCTGAATGACAAACAACAGAAAAGATAAGAGACAGCCTTTAGCCTCAGAAGCTCACTACGTAGAGCCTAGGCCCTAGGGTGCTTGCCCGATGCACCTCTGGAAAAGAACACCTTCTAACTACACTAAAGTTTAGGATTTGTGTGGGGAAAAAGAAAGATGGAGGGTTGCACCGGAAATGAGAGGGGGAAAACTGCAAGGAAGCTCTGCCAAGGCAAGAGATGAAGTTAATATCTTATGATTGCTGCCAGTCAGGCAGAGCATATCTCTAGCAAGGTTCCCTTTGCAAATGTGATTTCCCCCCCCCCCCCCCCCCAATTTTTGATGCAATCAGCCCGGCAGAGGGATGCCTCATCTCATGTCCCCTTTTCATAAGGTAACATAAGTGATAAAAAGAGAGTTGCAACCTTTGGTGCGGCTTCAACTCAATCGGTGCATGCAAGTGTGCACATACACACAGATACACAAAACAGAGATGGATGTGAGGGAGAAAGGAGGAGGGGTGGTGTTTAAGATGGCTCCCTTAGCGTGCAGCTGGGAAGAAGTAACTTCAGGATGTGATCAGAATATTTCCCACTGGCCAAGGAGAAAAACGGATCTTGCACAGGGATCTCATAGAGAATGGCTGTTTGCAGTGGAGCTGACAAGTGTCAAGTGGGTGGCCATCAGATGTCACTTGTCACATCAACAGCTGGGGCCATTGCTAGGTTACCCAGGAAGAGGAGTGCCTGCCTCAGGTAATCACTTGACACAACAGAAAACATGGTCACTTTTCATCTGACAACCATGTCTCCGAGGATCCTTTCACAATTTCCCCTCCCCCTCTCTCTCTCTGCGGTCTATTTATGGGATGCCATGAATCAAGGCAGCCAACCTCCATCTCCATCCCACTCTACCAAAAAAAAAAAAAATCTCCAAAAGTGAAATGTGGGCTGTCAGACGAAGGCACCGGGTGGTCCCCCTTGCCCCCTGACACGTCCCCACAGGGCCACGCTGAGGAGGGGAGCCCGTCCCTTTGAGGAGAGTCTCTGGAATCGTTTCCACCCGGCTGGGGGAGAGGAGAGGAGAGGGAGGCTGGGGGAGGGCGGCAGCGCCTGCCTGAGCCTGTTTGCAAAGGCGATTAACACACACGATCCCCGTGTGTCGTCTCTCCCCTGGCACACAGGGCAAGGCGGGGGAACGGGGGTGGGGGGAGAGGTTGCTGGCAGCGGCGGACGACGAGCGGCTCCCGCCTGGTCCAAAGCTCCTTTCGCCGAGGCGCCCCTCGCCCTGCTGCCTCACCTCACCACGAACAACCCCTCCACGGAAAGAGCCCCGACCCCCAGCCCGCCCGCCCGCCCGCCTCCACCGAGGCAGAAGTCAGACGTGCGAAATCCATGCCACGCACTCCCACGAGAAGAGGAGGGAGCGAGGGCGAAGGTTGCCCACCGAGGGAGGCGGCGAAGACTCTCGCCCGCCTTCGCCTCCTATCACACCCCCCCTTCCCCATTGCCCAGCCCTTAATCTTCCCCGCGGTCCCTTTCTCTAATCCCCATCCCCCAAATCCCTCACCGTTTAATCCCAAACCACCACCCCCACCTGCCCTAGCTGCTGCGCGCTCGCGGGGGGGGGGGGGGGGGTGCGTGCACCGGCTGGCGGCTCTTACCATCAGGGGGCTGCTGCTGCTGCTGGGGCATCATGGTCACTTTCTTGGGAGGGGGGCGCTGCCTCCCCCACCGCTCCAAGCCCAGGTGTGTGCCGACTTCCCCCTTAGCCCCTGCCCCTGGCCTTGCCCGCTATCCGGCTGCCCCCATGGCCGTGCTGGTGCAGAGTGGCGAGAGGCAAGGGCTCGGGCTCGCTCGGGCTACCGTCGCCGGGTCTTCTTCTCCGCTGCTGCTTGCAAATCCCTTCGAGTTTGGGCCAACATGACACTCACATCCGGGTGACACGGGCGCTCTCCATCCCTAGCAACCCACCACCCGCCGCCGCGGCTGCACCCTCGCTCAGCCCTTCCTGCCGCCTCTCGGCTCCGGCAGCCGCTGCCTCCTGCAGCCGCCACGGGTTAACCCTCTCGCTGCTGCTGCTGCTGCCGCCGCCTTCTCCGCCTCCGCGTGCAGCCACTGCCTCCGCCACCTGCTGCTCAGGCAAGAGGCTCGGGCCAGGCGGTTCAGCCAAGACAAGAGGCAGGCAGGCAGGCAGGCTGAACCGCGTACTAAGCAGCCTAGAGGCGACCTCCGGTCCAGCGGCCGCAAATAGAAGAGAACACGCGGCCGCCTTAACCCCTTCCTTCCCCACTGGAGTGGATGTTTTTGCAAAAAAAAAAAAAGGGGGGGGGAGAGGGAGGGTTCGGCCGTTTTTTCAAGCGTGCTTGGAAGGCGCGCCTTCTAGGATGCAAGTTGGTTAGTCGTCCCAAGTGAGTATTGGAGCCCCTGGCAGGATGATCCGTGCTCTGATTACTTCGAGAGGTAGGTAACGGTAATGTGCTCACGATGCAGAAACTTGCCGGTCTAAAATGCAGGAGCTTGGATCTTGTCAAGGGTGAGGACACGTGGCTTCTATGCCCCAGGACTGAAGAGTTCGCATTGGCTGCCTGTGGTGTTTCCTGGCACTGTGGATAGTGTCTTTGAAGCCTAAACAACTTGGAGACAGGGTGTTTGAAGAACTTCATTTTTTGATTGATTTGTACCCTGCCTTTCTCCCCACCCTTGGGGAGGACCCAAAGAAGCTTACATTATTATGTTATTCTTCTATCCTCCATTTTATCATCACAACAACCATGGCCCAAGCTCACCCAGCAAGCTTCCATGGCACAAGAGGGGTTCCAAAGCTGGTTCTCACAGGTACTAGTCCAACACTCTTGATCACTACACCACACATCCTCCTTCCATATTGTCTAGCCCACCAGCTAAGAGCCTCCTCATAAGCTCTGCTTTGTGGGGGGGCCCTCACTTTCTTTGGGAAGGCAGGTGAGAACCAGAGAGAGGGTTTTTCAGCCATGGCATCTCATCTGTGTAATGCCCTTCTACTTCAGACCCACCTGGTGCCTACACTACTCTCTTTTAGGCACCAGGCCAAAAGTTTCTGTTGACCCAGGTTTTTAATTAAGGGGTGCTGAGGGGTGATTTTTAAAACATTAATAGTCCCAAGTCCAATTCCTAGCACACTCAGTTAAAACTGTAGAGAGGCAGGTGCATATTTTTGTGACTTAGTTAATTGTCACAAAGGGTAGCAATAACTGCTAGTTTAGATGGCTAAAAAAGGACATTATAAAGCCATGAGTAAATCTGTCGGGTTCTTAGCCATGATGACCAAATTAAAATTTTATGTTCAAAGCCAATGTACCTCGGAACACCAGTTGCTGGGTGGGAGCAACAGTGTGAGAAGACTGTAGTCTCCATGCCCTACATATGGGCTTTCCAGAATCATCCGGATGCTGTGGAAACAGGATGCTGGATTAGACGGACTTTTGATCCAACATAGGAGGGATCTTCTTGTGCTCTTAACTGTATTAAAAGACAAGAAGCCTCACAAGAAACAGGATGGTTATCACAGCAAAGGAACAAATCTGGATCAACCTATTCTTTTATTTCTTTTAAAACTGTATTGTTTATCGTTATTTGTCATTACGATGAACCCCTGCTTGTTCTTCACTATGAGACAGATTCCCCCCCCCCCCCAAATTCTTAGTTCCCTACAGGTGCTGAGCTAGCCCCCTAGGAGCGTGATAAAATTTGTGGGTTTATAAATCTGAATGTCCCACCCTGTGACGGATTCTCATTTGGCTTTTGCCCAGTCCAGGAATTTGTCAGGACAAAACTGGAACCCCACTTTTTAGATCACTTGAAACGGCAGTGGAGAGCATGTAACAGTGAACAATAATAAAGACTTTATTTAATAGGCAGGAATGGTATGGGGTAGTCCAGAACTGGAAATGTTGAGGTAAATGTTGGTAAAACAGTATTTTTTTTCCAGTTGACAGACAAGACGATGTTGTAGCAGCTTATTTTTTACACATTCTTGGTTCTTATCAGTGAGAGATGGTTGACTAAGTACTTTGGTTTCAGTTACAGAGTTTCTGCATATAGTTTCCTAATAACTGTTCAGGTTTTCTGGAAAGGTCACTTATCAAATTATTTCTCCTTTTTAAAAATCACAGTGTGTATCAAATTATTTCTCCTTTTCTAAAATCACAGTTTGTCTTCTTTCCCCTGAGTTGTCTATAACTGTTTCCTTTCACAACAGACTAGGGACTGCCTCAGTGCCAACTCCCTGTATAACTGGACAGGACTTATATTTCTTCCCTGAAAATATAAACCTATTCCTTTTGGCTTGATTGAGAGTTTCAGGCTGCTATCCAGTCACTCTTTGCCAAATCTCAAGCCCGAGTTCTTGGCTACTGTTTGAAAATATACTTCAGCTTTAGCTGACACTAGACTCTGAATTCTTAGATGGAATTCTTTTTCAGGTTATGTTTAACACTGTTATTCAAAAGGTGAACCTGTCTGATAGACTTTTTAGTCATACTCTTCAGATATCCACTCCTTTACCTGAACTTTTACTTTACTGAACAGTAACTGGAGGTGAAGAATACGTTTAAGGGACTAGATTTGATAGATGGTGTGCCTGAAGAACTATGGACAGAGGTTTGTGACACTGTACAGGAGACAGCAATCTCCACCATCCCAAAGAAAAATAAATGCAAGAAAGCAAAGTGGCTGTATGATGGGGCTTCACAAAGAGCTGAGGAAAGAAGGAAAGCAAGAGGCAAAGGTGAAAAGGAAAGATTTATCCAATTGAATGCAGATTTCCAGAGAACAGCAAGGAGAGATAAGTAGGCTTTCCTGAATGAACAATGCAAAGTAATAGAGGAAAACAATAGAATGGGAAGGACTAGAGATCTCTTCAAGAAAATTGGAGAAATCAAGGGAACGTTCCATGCAAAGCTGGCCATGATAAAGGACAAAAATGGTAGGGACTTAAAAGAAGCAGAAGAAATTAGGAAAAGATGGCAAGAATACACAGAAGAACTATACAAGAAGGACCTCAATGTCCTTGACAACCATGAAGATGTAATCACTGACCTCCAGCCAGACATCCTGGAATGTGAAGTCAAGTGGGCCTTAGAAAGCATTACTAACAACAAAGCTAGTGGAAGTGATGGTATCCCAGCTGAGCTATTCAAAGTCGTAAAAGATGATGTGGTTAAAGTACTGCATTCAGTTTGCCAGCAAATTTGGAAAACGCAACAGTGGCCACAGGATTGGAAAAGGTCAGTTTACATTCCAATCCCAAAGAAGAGCAATGCCAAGGAATGTTCAAATTATCACACAATGGCACTCATTTCACACACTAGCAAGGTCATGATGAGGATCCTATAAGCTAGGCTTCAGCAGTACGTGGAGAGAACTGCCAGAAGTACAAGCTGGGTTTCGAAGAGGTCGAGGATCTAGAGATCAAATTGCCAACATCCGCTGGATTATGGAGAAAGCAAGAGGGTATCAGAAAAACATCTACTTTTGCTTCATTGACTATGCTAAAGCCTTTGATTGTGTGGATCACAACCAACTATGGCAAGTCCTTAAAGAGATGGGAGTACCAGACCACCTCACACGTTTCTTGAGAAACCTGTATAAGGGTCAAGAAGCAACAGTTAAAACCAGATAGGGAACAACTGATTGGTTTAGCATAGGAAAAGGAGTATGACAAGGATGTATATTGTCACCTTGCTTATTTAATTTATATGCAGAGTACATCATGCAAAATGCTGGCCTGGATGAATCACAAGCCAGAATTAAGATTGCCAGGGAAAACATCAACAACCTCAGATATGCAGATGATACCACTCTACTGGCAGAAAGTGAAGAGGACCTCAAGAGGCTCTTGCCAAGGATGAAAGAGGAGAGTGCAAAAGTTGGCTTGAAACTTAACATCAAAAAACTAAGATCATGGCATCCGGCTCCATCACTCCTTGGCAAATAGAAGGGGAAGTCATGGAAGCAGTGACAGACTTCACGTTCCTGGGATCCAAGATCACTGCAGATGGTGACTGCAGCCATGAAATTAAAAGATGCCTGCTCCTTGGGAGGAAAGCGATGGCAAACCTAGACAGCATAATAAAAAGTAGAGACATCACCCTGCTAACAAAAGTCTGTATGGTCAAAGCAATGGTATTCCCAGTAGTAGTGCATGGCGAGAGTTGGACTATAAGGAGAGCTGGACTATAAGGAGAGGTGGACTATAAGGAAGGCCAAGCACTGAAGAATAGATGCTTTTGAATTATGGTGCTGGAGAAGACTCTTGAGAGTCCCTTGGACTGCAAGGAGATCAAATCAGTCAATCCTAAAAGAAATCAACCCGGACTGTTCCCTGCAAGGCCAGATACTGAAGCTGAAGCTCAAATACTTTGGCCACCAAATGAGAAGGGAGCACTCACTGGAGAAGACCCTGTTGCTGGGAAAGACTGAAGGTCAAAGAAGAAGGGGACAGCAAAGGATGAGATGGTTAGACAGTGTTATTGATGCAACAAACATGAAATTAAGCAAACTCCGGAGCACACCATGGAAGACAGAAGGGCCTGGCGTGATGTGGTCCATGGGGTCGCAAAGAGTTGGACTCGACTGTGCGACTGAACGACAACAACTGCCACTGAGCACAAACTCACCCTCTCCTCAGCAATTTGACCAGCATGAATGAATCCCAGTGCCTCCTGTTTTAGAAAGAAAACCGTGGAGGAGAAATTTGCTCTAGCTACTTAGTGAAGGAAAAGAATGGTGCATATCTTCTTTATTATTATCTTCTTTAGTATTATGCTAGATGAAAGTATAACAATTTGACAGGAAATCGGGGTTTAGGGAAGAAAGGGAAGAAGCCCTCCAGAAACTTTTGCCTTCCATATCACTGCTTTCTAGATGTCTCCTCTTTTCTTTCCCACACACACTTGGCTGGAAAGGTAGGCATTGAAATCATTGCTATTGCTTACAGTAATGCCAGGAGTATGTGTCTAGTGTTACTTAGAACATTTGTATCAGCAAAAGTGTTGTGCTGTCACATCAGGCAAGCAAGTAGGAAAAAAGCCCCCGTCATTGACTCAGTGGTATAATCATATATGGGAGTGTCTTATTATGCAAAAAAAAATTAATTTAACAAATGCTTCACCAGAAAAGTATGATAAAAATGTGGTTGCTATTTGGTACTGTGTTGTAAGATTTATGTTGGAAAAAGAAATTCTTCCAGAGAAACCGCAATACAAAAAATTGATATATTTTTGATTTTATTTTGTGTTAAATTCCATTATCTGTTTGTAAAATTTTATGCTATAATAGTTACAATGCTATGATGTAAATGTTAAAAATTGTTAATAAAAATAAAAACAAAATTTTAAAAAGTTGGAAAGAAGACTGCCACCCTGCTTGCTTTCTTTATGTTACAGTTTGACACCTCAAGTCATTGTACAACATTTAAAATGCAATAAATAGCTACAATAAAATACAATTTAAGAGCACATATAAATAACCATGGCATAAAACCCCAGCCAAAACGTACTCACTAAATTTCCAAAGCTTGTCAAAGGCAAGGAGGAGGAAGAGGAGATTGGATTTATACCCTGCCCATAACTCCAAGTCTCAATGGGGCTGAGAGAGCTCTGAGATAACTGCTCTTGAGATAATAGCTTTGAGAGAACTGTGACTGACCCAAGGTCACTCAGCTGGCTTCATGTGGAGGAGTGGGGAATCAAACCCGGTTCTCGAGATTAAAGTCTGCCACTCATAACCACTATACCCAGCTACACTACAGAAGGAAAAACAACAAAGGGGCAGAAGAACATTCCAGTGTCTTCAGGTAGACAATCCCAAAGAGAGGAGGTTAATTTTGTTGGTTTGTAAACTCATGTGGGGAGAGAGATGGACTTTCAGGTATGTGCTAAAGAATGGCCTTAGTGGCACCTCTCATATAATACAGGATAAAATATATTGTTGAGGAAGCAGCACCCTTCTTTTTGCCCTATATATGGTGGTATCACCACTGACAGTTCCTCTCCGGGCTATGTGCAAAGTACACCAAAATATTGACTAGGATGGCTTCTGCCCCTTTTCGTGATTAAGTCTGATCCATGCATGCTTGGAATGTGCAAGACTTAAAAATTCAGGAACCCTTGCAACTGAAAACTGCATAAGCAAGCTTACTATTGCCTCTTTCATCCAGCATTGTCCTTGTGTATAATCAGATCTATATTCACACCTACACCTGTTTTTAAATTCTGTATCTCAGAGCGCCTATCATACAGCCACCACTGTACTCAGAACTAGCCCTTTCTGTCTGCATTATATATAACACAAACTGCCAGTATTTTCTAGTAACAGAGAAGTATGCTAATTTTCTAGAAGGGGAAGAATGCTTTTCTGTAACTGTCAGTGCTACTGACACTTTTACTCTTTGAGCTCAAAAAACATATAATTTGGTAAATACATATTAAGAATGGAATACAATTTATTATTTGTTTGTTTTGGTATTGACCAATTTCTTTTCATTTATAATTTGGAATTTTATTTTCATTTATATTTTGGAATTTTAATTTGTGAGGTTAGTACTGCATATGAAATAGTAATTAATTCTCCTAGCAACTATACATTAATGAATAAAGTCATTCTTCCTGCAAGAGCAGTAATTTTCCTCCGCTTTACTTAAGTGTGGTATCCAATTATTTGCTCAGATTGCTTTGTTTTTATTACATTAACAGAACACAATTGACTGACATTGATTATTCTATTACTAACATGTGTGATGATGTCAAATTGATATTCATTTATACTTGCTAGCAAATAATGCTAGCAGCAGTTGGAAAGGGGAGGAATATAGTCAGCAGTGGAAAAAATTAAGTCTTCTTGTTTTCATTATTAAATGTGTAACTTCACAGCATATCCTACTGAAACAAATCATTTACACTTTTATGTTAGTAAAAGGGATGTGAATAACCAATCTGCCTCTCAGTCCCAACCCTCACCACAATTTTTTGAGAGATATTAATGATAATTAGAGCCAATGGAATGCTCTTTACGTTGTCTAAGAAATAAATGTATTTGTAGACTGTCAGTGGCATTATAAGAATGGTTTCCTGGGAATAAGTCCTATTATTTACTTCCAAGTAAGCATGGTTAGGATTGCTCCCTGCGCTACTTCATACTGCACGTCACATCATTGGAATGCTGCCATACAAAAACTTCCTTGCATGGGGAAAACTGGCATAACAAGAGAGAAGGGAGAAAGCAGTCTGAACACTTTCCCCAGACGCCTAGTTTCCTGTGAGCAGGCAACTGTTTGTATGGAGGAAGCATTCCTGTAGTCTGAAGTAGTATAATCCAAAAACAGATTTACCACCTCATTTATTTCTTTGTGGTCTAAAAGTTTCTTTCCTCTCCCAGTCATGCTGCATAAGAAAAAAAAAACCAAGGGGATAAGCATAGCTAAGAACAGCAAGAATAGGATAAGCAAGCTGACATTCCTTGGTTAAATGAAGGCTTCCGACCCCCCTGCCCCAATTTCTGTGATCTCAACAGACACCAAACCAGAGAATTTACCTGAATCACTTCTGCATTATCTGGCACAGGTGGAGAACTAACCCAGAAGTTAGGCAAAGCTGTCTTTAGGGTTTTTCACTAATTATATCCTATCTACAATCTCAGTTCATTTACTATATTTTTTACATCTGAATTTTAAGAATATATGAAGAGCCCTGCTGGAGCAAGGTCTATCTAGTCCAAAATCACATTTCACATAGCAGCCAAACAGTTGCCCTGGAGGGCCAACAAACAAGCACAGAGGCCAAGCCCATATCCAGATACTGCCTCCTAACACTAAGCTTACCACCTTCTAGGACACTAGTGCTGGCACTGGTATCCTGCCCTTCGAAGTGCTCAGTCAAGCATTAATAATAATGTAAGATAAATTAGGCTGAGGTTAATGGCTTGCTCATCACCATCCAAATTAGGCTGAGATTACAGACTGGCTCATTGATATCCAATGAGCTTCACAAGTAAGAATTTGAATTTGGATTTTCTAGTCTGAGTCCCACTCTTGGCTACAGCACTGTGCTGACAATAAGTCCCACAGAAAGCAACAGGACTCACTTTGGGTTAAAACAATTTTTGGTACAAAGATGGGAACATTAATAGGGTTGCCAACTCCCAGAGTTCAGTTACCCTGGAGAAAATGGTCACTTGGGAAGGTGGAATATATTGCATTATTTCCCAATGAAGTCCCTCCCACCCCAAACACTGCCTGCTTCAGGCTCCACCCCCAAAATCTTCAGGTATTTCCCAACCCGGAGTCGGCAACCCTAGATACGAAGTGGTGGCTTCACTTGCAACTAAGCAAAAGGATAATTTATGTGAGCAAAAAAAGAGTATCATCATCATCATCATTATTATTATTTGCATTTTTATCCCACCCTCCCCACTGAGGCAGGCTCAGGGTGGCTTACAAAAGATAAAATATAAATAGACAATTGTAACGTAACTGTTTTAAAAGCAGTTTAAAACAATCCACAACCATAATGTGCTAGCTAAATAGATATAAACAAGAGGCAACCGCAACAAAATGTCGCATAATGTGTTGTAGTTTGTAAGTTTACCTTTAATAGTTTGGCTCCCTGGATTCTACTTTCTTCTGGTTAAAAGGCCAGAACTGATCCCTACAAAGCAAAAGCAACTTGAAAACTAATCTAAAGCCCTGTGAAGTAACATCACCAAAGATGTTAACGAAGAAGCCAACTCATTCATTTTATCTCCAGTATTCTTAAGACGGTGGGGGACCTGAAAGGAGTAATGGGGAGCACACATCTTCCCTTCACCCACTATCTCCCCTTCCCTTTTCCCAGTTTCTTCTTGTCTTCCCACCCACCAGCCAACCTATTTTTATCTGCTCTGCTGTCTTCTGCTTTCCCTTTTCGCCTCCCTGGCAGGGGCCAGTTTTAGACTGAGGAACATGCAAGAACTTGTAGGGGCTCCTCACTTTCCCCAGTATTCCCTTCCCTATACTATTTCATATTTCCCCATATCCTTACCTTTCCCTGCTTCCTTTCTTCCCACCTACCAACCAAATCTACCTGTAATCTGACAGCCGCCCCCCCTAAGTGCACTGATGATGCTGATGGAAGTCCTGGTCCTCTCTCACCTGAGCCCCTCCACACCTGCCGCCCTCTCACCTGCAGCTGGGTTGAGGCTCCCCCCCATCCCACCTCTGGGGTCACAACTCTGGCTCCTGCCTCAGCGCCACCAGTGCCGCCTGTTTTTTCCAGTGCCTCCAGCTCCATGGCTGGTGGAGGGAGGGAGACCTCACCTCCAACTGAGTGATTTGGGTAGAGTAAGTCTTATTAGTTTGAAAAGCAGCTAGAAGTATAAATCTCCTTGCATGTACCCTTCATATGTTTAATTCTTAGAGTTTAAAGAAAGGCACTGTGCTTACCATAGACTGTAGGCAATTCCTTACCTATACTGTAAGAGAAGATCTGGATAAGTGTCATAACTAACGTTATCATTATGTATTGAAAGCATCCCAGGAGAAAAATTAAAAAGAAAAAAAAGGCCTTGTCTACTTATAGGAAATTCTGACCATAAAGTTCCAAGTGATTCCTAGAGCTATCCTTGTTACTTCACAATACATTGACAAAGCTAACAAAGTGCTCAGTAGCTGTTCAGCATCAGAGAGAATCTCTAGTGTCTTGAAGCAATGACAGATGAGATTATTATAAAATGCTTGAAACAATAAACAATCAAATTCTTGTCTAACTATATATATATTAATTTATATCTCATTTTTCTCTCCAGCGGGGGCCCAAAGCAGCTTACAATTCCATTCTCCAACAATAACAACTCTGTGAAATAAGAGAAGCTGAGAGAGAGAGAAAGAGAGACTAGCCCAATGACTGGCCCAAGGGCACCCAGCGAGATTCCATGGTAGAATGGGAACTTGAACCTGGATCTCCCAGATCCTAGTCTTCTAACCTTTGCCCCCTTAGCCCCCCCCCCCAAACTTTGCATCATCTAGAAAAGAAAAACTTATCTATACCTTTATTCCATAATGTTATGGTAAGAATTAACCAGTGTAGAAGAAAACTGAAGTTGAGACAGGGATAGGGTTGCCAAGTCTGGGTTGGAAAATACCTGGAGACTTTGGGGGTGGATCTGGGAGAGGGCTGGGTTTGGGGAGGGGAGGGGAGGGGCCTCAGCATGGTACAATGCCATAGAGTCCACCCTTCACAGCAGCCATTTTCTCCAGGGGAACTGATCTCTGTCAGCTGGAGATCACTTGTAAAAGCGGGAGATCCCCAGGCCCTACCTGGAAGCTGGCAAACCTAGACAGGGGTGACTTCCAGATGGTAGGCTGCATGCTAGCTGGTAATAACAAAGCAGGGAAAAGTTATGTTGGATTTCCAGACCTTTTGCTAATCTACTAGAGTGCTCAATGACCTCTTCTGTATCAGAGAGCATCTCTAGTGTCCTGGAGCAAATCCAGTGATAGATGAAATATTATAAAATGCTTGAAACATATCCAGTCCAGTATCAAATTAACATTTCTGAAATAAACAAATCACTGATTGTGTGTCTGCTTTCTACAAGTTGTCCTTGAACATAATGGAAATGCCTCAAGGACAGCCACATCTCAGTATTAAAAAAAAACCCTAATCTCATAGATGTGGCAGATAATAATGGTGGAATAATGATTTGGGTGTACTGTTATTTTTCGGAGATCAAGACACTTGCATCTCAATCAAAGGTTCTTGTTTCCAGTAATTAAACAACGGCTGCATATCAAAATGAATAAATGTTGGCAGGTCTATCAACGCCCTGCAGTTTAGATACAATAAAGTTATTATTTATGCAAAGTAAAACATACTCAGGTAGATGATGTCCTGGAGCATTTCCAGTTTGCTGTTGTGGAGAAGCTCTTTGAAAGCACTTCTCTGGTAAGAGGCTTGACTAGGAAAATTACTGAATGTTGGCTGAATGTTTTCTCGGATCATTTCTTCTTATCAAATAAAGACATAAAACTATTCTTAATAAATGTGGCATGCATTTTTCAAATGATTTAAAACATTGGATAAGAAGTGGGATATACATTTTTAAACAATAAATAACAAATAATAAGCAAGATTTTCCCTCCATGTCTATTTCCCTTCACTAACTGAGCAGCCCTGGTAACGTGTTTATTCTTCCCTTGAAGAAATCTTGTCTGTCCCACCCTGTCAGTATGGTATATTTTGGCTATTGCTCAGCCCAAGAACTTGAGGGAAGAGATAGATTTGTCTTTTAACTTAAACCCTTGAAAATGGCACTTGAGATGGTTTTAAAATTCAAAAATAGCAAAAGGTTTTATTCAACATCGAGAGGAAAGGTCAGGAGACATTAAGGGTTGAAATTACTGAAGTAAAACTATTACCACAGACTTTTGTTCTTATATATCAGGCTAATGAGAGATTCTTAAATTATTCACAGTCACTTAGACCTTTATGTTGAGAGGTTTTTTCTAGTGTTTTCCCAAACACTCTAATATACCTAATCTGTATAATCACTGACTCTTTTTGGTGCCCAGAAGGCTGGTACCCTCCTCCTAGTATCCAAACCCCTTCTCTTTGGAAAACAGTTTTTTGACTGACTTTTAAACTCTCTACAGGCAGTTTCTGAACACACCAGAACAGGGGTATCTCTACTCCTCAGAGATAACTCTCCCTATTTGACTGGGTAGGAAATCTTCTATCTCTAGAAAATCTATCCTCTTTCCTTTGGCCTGAATGGAAGTCTTCTCTACTACCTACTTCCTTGCCAAACTCTCCCCTGCCCTGTACTACTGTCTGTGTTCAAACTGCTCAGTCTCAGCTAATGCTGAATTCAGACTGTGTTCAGTCAAGGTAGAAATCTGACTCTGTCAGCGCTAAACCCTTTTTGACAGGGCTATTCATAGACGGTCTCGGTACATGTCTCTTCACAATAAAGTCAGGAATGTGACTGAATCTCCTCAGCATCCAACTCTTTCAAGACATTTTTTTCTCAGCTGATGCCAACCAATCAGATTGCCTGGAGCAGCCTGTCACTCAAGGCTCTCTGGCTCTGTGAAAAATCCTTTAGTTGTTGGTACAGCACTTCTAAGCCTCTTCAAAAGTGCAGTCCATAACACCTGTATAATTAGAAATTGGGGTGTGTGTGAAATGCATCATTCTTTAATAAGGACAAACATTTTTATCTTGAGATTTCTCCACTTGTTTGTCCATAGTTTCCTTTCTCTTTCCTGAACCGAAACAGGCTTTGGTACAGAGGGCCACTTTGCAGGCAATGTCTTAAGAAAGTTATTCATGCAATCAGGGCTCATTTCGTAGCAGGAAACTCTCCTGATGTAGCCAATCCTCTAAGAGCTTACAGTAGCCCATGTAAGAAGAGCTCTGTAAGATCTTGGAGGATTGGTTACATTAGGGGTGTGTGGCCTAATATGCAAATGAGCTCTTGCTACGAAATGAGCCCTGCATGCAATCAATTACCCTGGAATACCAGCATCTGATTTTTATACAGTGATAGGGTTGGAACACATAGAATGTTAAAATGCATGTCAGTGTTATGTAATGGTTAGAGTGTCAGACTAGCCCTCTGAAAGTAGGGATGCCAGCCTCCAGGTGCGACCTGGGGATCACCCAAAATTATAGCTCATCTAGTTCCCCTTGGAAAAAATGGATTCTTCGAAGGGTGAATTCTGTGCCATTGTACCCCACTGAGGTCCCTATCCTCCCCAGGGTCCATCTCCAAATATCCAGGAGTTTCCCAACCTGGAGATGGCAACCCTATTCCCCCCATCCCCTGTCAGTGACCAGGAAGGACCTGGCAACCGTATCTGAAAGATTTGGATGCAAATCTTTGGCCAGCAATGGAACCCACTCTCAACTCACAGAGACACTGTGGTGCGTTTTGCAAGATATACAGTGAAAGACTATTTTCCTAAACAAGTTTGGAAACTCCCATCCATAAGCTACAAGGAAAATAAAGTGCTTCTTATGCAGGACTTAAGCTCTGAAACACTCAGAAGATGATGTGCTCTAAGGCCAGCCATAAAAAAACTACTGGAGGCAAAGATAAAATACCGTTGGGGTTTTCCCTTCAAACTAAGACCGATTTCGCACAGGCCACTTGCCTCTCATTCTCTCTGGAGTTTCCCCTCCAAGTTTCCTCTGGAGCATTTTTGTCAATTTCACACTTGGAGCCGCAGCTCCTAATCTGCCTTGCATGTTCCATTTCTCATTACTGGCTGCTCTGGGGCTTCCTTGAGGCTTCCTGCTGCTGCCCCTCCCACTCCCCTCCCATTCCCCTCCTAGCCCCTCCCTCTTCCCCTCCCCGTTTTTGCATTATTTCATCATAATGCAGTAACATAAATCACGTGTCATGCTGGGGCATCCTAATTGGACCCTCTTCCTATGCACCGGGTATTTCAAAACTGTTTGCAAGCACACACACGGAATCTCCATTTTCCCAATTGCAGTCTTTCAGCAATGATGGAGGATCTTTGGAGGAGAGCGCTTGCTACTTTGAGTTCACTTATGGAGTTGGTGCTGCTGGTTCTAAATTCCACCAGCAATCTCCTGAAATAATATTTTAACAGATCCAGAAGGACAGGACGGCATCTCCGTGCTCTTTTTCCCTCCTCATCTTCAGTGGCAAGTTTTCAGAAGCCATACACCATTATTCCTTTGCGTAAATGAGAAGGTTTACACTGTTTGTACTTCAATTAAAAAGTTTTCCTGTGTATTGATTAACTTGGCTTATCCTTCTTTCCATAACACCCAGCAGCCAAGAACAGGCACTAAAGCCAATAGTGGGGGAGGGGGCGTTAAGGTCATGCGGGTCGTATAGGGAACACTATTCGTTAATGAAATTTAAACTAGTTTGCTGTTGCGAGCCAATATACACCTAATGGTGTCTGGATTGAGATGTCCATAGTAACCTCCCGTCTCCCTCCTGCATGCTCTGGCCGCTGTCCTCCATCCACCATGCCACTGGCAGCAGGAGGAACAAGGACCTTTCCAAGGGACAAGGTCATTTTGCTGCAGCCATGACACAAGCAGGCATTTCCCCATGGGGGGGGGGGGCTGGCACCAACTCCCAGAGCTGGGCACTTAGGATGTGAGCCTAATCTATCCCAAAGTACAGTTATAAGAATAAAATTAAGGAGAGGAGCAGCATACACCAGTGGTTCTCAGCCAGTGCTCCATGTACTATTAGTGGGAAGCAGAAATAGGGATGCAGGGGGGATGCAGAGTTTTTGTAACAGTTACTAAGAATGCACTCTTCTCAGTCCCCGCACAAGTGTGCTGTCTCCTGCTGACCCTGCCTGCCACAGATTGTCCAACTGGGACTTTTTGGCATGCTAGAAGTAATAACAGAATGACAGTTAACATAAAGACATCCTTCTCAGAAAAAAAATGGGATTTTTGTTTCTAGAATGGTGGAACCCAGATTCTTTGTGGAGTGACTGACGGGAAGTAAGATACAAAAGACTGAGAACCACTGGGTGAGCTTCTTGACAGAAGTGTGTATAGATACACTTTTCTGCAGTAGAAGATAGAATTGTACAAATCATATTTCTTTTTTATTCCTTTGGCTCACTGTAAGAACATCTATCCAGCAGCTTCTGCATTAAATTTACTTTTCTCTCTTTTACTTTACCATCTCACTGCAGTCCTTCCGATATTTCTTTCAAGTCTCCTGACTGTTGATGACAAGCCCGAGTTTTAAATATTCTAGTAAGCCGGATAGCAGAGATAGAGGTTCTTGCAGTAGTCAGAACTCTGTTCACCTGAGTGTTCAACAAAATAGCCGCTGGCATGCCTGGCTAGTTCCAATCACAGACTATTGCAACCGACTCTAGGGTTTAGAGTGAGTTCTTTTGTACATGCATGCATATGTAACAAGTTCCAGAACAAAAAAAAGGTACAAGAAAAAAGATACAGTCGGAGCCTATTTCTAAGAAGTTCAATGGCATCATTTTCTTTTTCTATTCGGAGAATGAAGAATAATGACAGTTCTGAAGAGGGTTCCCTCCCCCCAATGGATATGATGATGAATTGCTGAACTATCCGAATGCAACCTGGAGGGCTGGCAACTCTTGCACAGACTTCCTTGGAAAGTGGCCAGGCATTTTACCAGTGACACCTCCTTGCACTCACCTCCTGGCGGGTTGATCTATTAACAACAATGACCTGTGACTCTGTGAAAGATGAAAACTACATTAAAAGGCAATGGCAACAGTGAATATAATTCTGATTTATAATCCCAGGAGCAATACATATCAAATTGATCAGCAGAGCAACATAGCATGATCATGTTCAGGAAAGGTCACGATCTCTTCCTCTCCATGCAGATATCTCCCATCACCCTTTACTTCGGGGGGGGGGGACTCCTTCTCTCCTCCCCCATCCTTTCTTTTCTGTCACCTTTTAGCCTTTTTTGCTCTATTTTAATTTTCATCTCAGGCTTCTGAAGCTCTTTTGCCACTGATCACACTGGCACTAGATAAAAATGCTGAACACATTTCCATTTGCAACTTCTGAATAATGTCTAAACACACTTGAGTTTTATAAAATGACATCGATGACACTTGTAAATTGGGACTGAAAGCAAGATACTGATGGAGAATATTAATTCATTGGCATTGCTGCGCTGGAGCTTGGCTGGTTTTACTGACTGCGCTAAAAGGGTGTTTAGAGAAAAGGAAACCTGCAAGCTTCTAAGGGATTTTTTTTTTACCCACTTAGGCTGTTCCAACTATTTTATTTTTATCCCACCCTTCTAGCAAACTTGGGGAAGCACACATGATTCCCCGCCACCACCCCTTTTTCAACTCTCACAACTACCTAGCACAGTAAGTTAGGTTGAGAGCTCATGGCTAGGCCAAGGTTATCCAGTGAGCTTCGTGGCAGAGTGGGGATTTGAACTCAAGTCCTAGCCCAACACTTTAATGGCTATACTCTGCTGGCTTTTGTAGCTCTAAGGCTACACTGGTCATGGCTACTTGCCTACATCTACAGCAGTATTCTCCCAATCTTGCCTTCCAGCATGGTACCTTTGGCTGGTTTGAAATGGTTCTGTTTTGGTCTTTACTCCTGGTTGCTTCAAGTTTGACATCAGGAAGAGAAGCCCATTCAAACCCCACCCCACCCCATCCTTCACAGAATGGTCCTTAATCCCAGTGTGTGAACAGATCCATTAAAGTGCCCTCAGACATTTGCTGTGTGAATATACTTTTTACAGATATATAGAATACAAAACCAATTCCCAGAGCTCTGCCCAAGCCCAGCAGCTGGTTTGTCAGCACATGCTTCCAAATTGTGCTAAAAGGCAGGGGCTGTTTCTATCTTTCTCAAAACTGTGTTTTGGAGATTCTAATAGCACATTTGCCTAAAGAGGTTTGTGCCAGTGGAGGTACACGGCGCTTCTGGGGATTTCTTCCTTGCATCATTGCCCAGACCATTGTTTTCATTCTAAAGCATCAACATTTCCCTCTCGTTGTTTGTGCCAGCAGCACCAGTGGTGCCCATGCTCTACTATTCAAGGGAGCCGGCAGCTCTGCTATGGCTTAGAGGCAGAGGCTGACTCAGAAGCACTGAAGCTAATCGCTGATCCTCAGAGGACAGCCGCAGAGGACAGCCGCTCACCATTACCAAGTGCAGTGCACGTCTGCGTGGGTTTCTTGTAGCACAGCCATAATGCATACAAAACATGTATATTAAAGCATGAAGCAGGGATTGCAAGCAAAAGCGGATGTAAAGTGAGTGAGTGAAAGGAATACAGAGTAATACTGTACGAAAGAAGAAAGGAAACCAATGGCTAGGAATGGCATCAAAGATCTCAAGGAAAAATAAGAGGCTGCCCACTTGGTGCAAACATTACATTTATCCAAACTGAGTGTTACAGGAAATCTGTGACACAAAGACATGTTTCTTGAACTATTGACCCTATTTGCACTTTTCAGAATGTCTGTTTGTACATTAGCATTGGGAGCACTGTGCCCTCTAAGCTGCGTTAGTGTGAACTAGCTCACAGTTTTTTAGCCTCCGGCTCACACAGTTTTGTCTTAGCTCAGGAAGAATGGCTCCAGAGCAAACTGATTTATGCAGTAGCCAAATCTCCTGCTCACCTCTTTAATGCCAGTAGCTCAGAAAGTAGAATTTTTGCTCACAAGACTCCACAGCTTAGAGGGAGCATTGATTGGGAGCACAAATATTTAAAAAGAGCCCCAAGTCCAAAGAAACTCAAGACATTGTCAAAACCTAGGTGAAGTGGAATGGGCACATACTGAGGGTGACTTTGGACAGATTATTTAATATTTTCTTTATTTATCTGGGCACTTTTAAACCACTTGTCTCCACAGAATGTAAACACAAAGCAGCGTACAGTTTCACCGCCCACCCACCCACTCACAAATTCACACAAAGCAGAAAAATGCAAATAAAAAAATATTTTGCTTTACTTAGACCCCACATTTTTCCCTAGTGGGGAGGGAAACCAAAGTGGCTGACATCCTCCTCCTCCTCACCTCCATTTTATCCTCTCAACAACCCTGTGAGGTAGGTTAGGCTGAGAGTGTATGACAGGCCAAGGTCACACACTTCTGTGGCAGAGTGGGGATTCAAATATGGGTCTCCCAGATCCTAGACCAATAGTCGAACCACTAAACCCTATTGTCTTACACTGTTAACCCAAGTTAACAAATTTACTGGCAACCAATAGCCTTATGCACAAGGAAGAGAGGGGCAGAGCAGATGGTAACAGCTCTGCCTTTGGTGGCAACAGTCTCTCCCCAGGCAGGCAGGCAGGCTCTTTTTGCAGATCCAGAGTGCTGTGAAATTTCTGGAAAGCTGCCATAAGCATAGTGCTAGACAGTGCAATAAGACACGAAAGAAAGTATCTCCAGGAAGGAGACACTGGCCTGGGGCCAAGCCCCCTCTTCCCCTTGGGCCCGGAAGAGGAGAAGCAGATGGCTTCCCCCTCCCACTGCATTTCCCCACTTAGCTTCCACAGAGCTCCCAAGGTCCACTGGTACCCTGGGGAACAATTTCAGGGGTACCAGAAAGCTGAAGCCAGCAGTGGGAAGCAGGAAAGCTCTCTTATCTAGCACAGCTCTGCTCTTGCTAGACACAATTCACCACATAAACCTGTACAAGGGCACAGATCAACCATTGCTGTTTTGGTATTACAGCTGCTGTGCCACCTTATACCAGTTTTGCTAGCCCAGCTACACTAACAGCAACCTGCATACAGTCTGGCACATTTCCCAGGTGAAATATGAGCTGTCAATCCCCTGATTCAGCAGGATGGTCACTTGCGCAATTCTTTATTCAAAAATTTCTCTAGGACACACAAAGACATTTAGTTAAAATTTCCCTTGCCTCCTTGTTTCCACATTGATGCACTTGTATGGCATGCTGTGCTGAAGCAGTCAACTGTTTTTTTCTTTCCCCCCTTCTTATGATGCATCACAGTCTTCAGAACGTCACCATAAAAAAGCTAGAGATGAGTTGTGTCTTTTGATACAAGGTCACACTGGCAGCTATCACTGCTCCCAGTTGCCAGAGTTCTGAGCTTGCATCAAAATCCACAGAAGCATGGTTGAAATAATTTATTTGGGGGGGAAAAAGGTCTCTCTTCAAGAGAAAACTTCGGTGAGATTGCAGAGAACTTACTAAATCTGAATATCCAAAGGCCAATTAAAGATGTTTTTAAAGGTAGGTGAAAATCTTAATGGGCACACAAAGCAAAGGCATCAGTTGGTTTCATTTCCTTTATATGGACATAGCTGCCTTCAGCACATACTTCAAGTGGCAAACTTAATCTTCTTACCCAAATATAATGTGTCAAGCATCCCTGAGGAAATATGATCCTACAGACACTCATGGGGTGCATTCAGATGGTGTGCTGGAGCCGGCTGGAGGTGGCTCAAAACACCCCACTCCGGACCATCATGATCACACTCACCCCGCTTTGATGCGCATTCAAGCGGCTCCCCAGTGTCTACATGGGAGCGTGTCAGGCTTTAAAAAAAAAAATTTCCCTGCTTGCACATGCGCATAAGCAATCAACTGAAAATACAGTCTTGCATATGTGCAAAAGCAGGAGAGCAAAGCCTCTCAGTTACAAAAGCTCTGTGACTTCCCCGCCCTGAAAAACACACCCCTTTAAACTCCCCCCCCCCCCGAAACTGGCCTCCTTGGGATCCCAAAGGCAGAAATAGTGGCCATTTAAAAAAATAATTTTTTTTACGAGGAGGCACATGAGCACCCATGCGCATACCACTGAGGCAAAAATAAAAATGGCGGGCAAAAAGTGGAAGCCAGAGGCTTCCACGGGGTGGGGGTGGGGGTGTTAAACTCTCGGAAGTGGCTCGACAACAGCTCCATGATCACACAGCGGAAAACATGGCTTGAGCCGGAAGAGCACGGGAAACACCACCTCGGGACCTGGTCTCAAAAATGCCATGCTTCACTCCGGAATTTGGTATGGTAAGTGATGGCTGGAGTCAGGAGGCAGCTGCGGCTGTCTAATCGCACACATTTGATCCGTTTTGAAACATTTCGAAATGGATCAAATGTGCGCGTCTGAACGCACTCAAATAGCAGATGTTTTCCAGGTCTGATTCTGGTGGATTGGGCATCTACCACTGGGTACCAAGTCCTAAAAAATTAGGTATTTGCTTCATTTATACTCCACCTTTCTCTCCAACAAGGATTCAAAGCAGCTTAAATTAGTCTCCTCCCCTCCATTCTATCCTTGCAATACACCTGAGAGGTAGGTTAGGCTGAAAGAAAGTGACTGGCCCAAGGTCACCCAGCAAGCCTCCATGGCAGAGCATGGATTTGAACCTGGGTCTCCCAGATCCTAATCTTAGTCTGACACTATAACCGCTACACCATGCTGACTTTCCAACAGCAAGATTTTTGGACATATTTACACTGTTTAATCCATACTTTTCTTCACAAACCTCTGTTTATTACTACAACCCTCCATCCATCCATCCATCTATCTATCTATCTATCTATCTATCTATCTATCAATCATATTTTTATGCCACCTTTCCACCTGATCAGCACACACAGAAACATTATTTTACTGGGAGGGGGGTCTTGTATAAAAAATTATTAACAAGGGGGCTAAATTAGCCTATTAACAAACTTATGACCACTTCTGCAACAAAGGAGAACTGATAGAACAATGCCTGGAGACTAAAGCATCAAAGAGATGTGTTTTGTTGCTGTTGTTTTTTAGCAAAACAATGTGAACAATGACATGCATGCAAAAAATGGAAAGTGTTTATAATTTCTAGCATTTTTAATATAAATGAAAAGCAAATTCAGATCAAAATATGGCACTTCTTCTCAGTTCTCCAGATGTCCATTTTCTACTTTCTATGAGCAAATGGTACCTGCATCAGTAAAACAGAGTGGTAACTTGATATTTGTGATCAAAAAAGACACTCAGTTATTCTGACAAGGTCTTGGCCAGCTGTATTAAAGTCTTACCGTAGGTACCTACTGCTTAACTTTGATGACAGATCAACAGATTAAGGCTGAGAAGGAAGTAATATTAGTTCATAATCTCTGAATAACACAGGTCACTAAAAACTTCAGTCCTTGAGATAACCCTGAATTCTTGTATGAAAAAGTTGTCTGTTATCATGGTCTCATTTTTAAATGGAATCAGTGGCTGTAAACATTATTTTATCATACTTACAAGCAACACAGCTTCTCAATAGTGCCTCTTATTTAAGTTCGTACAGTAAGTGTGGTCAAGAGAGGTTCCACATACATATGGGACTCCTTGCTGTGGAGAACCACCAAAATCCAAAACTTTAACTAAAAGTACAACACCCTTGGGGATTATTATTGAGGCTAGGGGTTAAAATGTTATGCTGCTGATCTGCTTTAATGTGCTTATTTTTTATTTGTGATTCTTCTGAAACCTTCAGTTTGGATTGACCAATACCATCAAGGAAAAAATGAAAGAATAAAAGAATTTTGGATGTAAGCCAAGTAGCATATCGTGCGCTCTCTCTCTCTTTCTCTCTCTCTCTCTCTCTCTCTTGGCTTTTCTGCACAATCATCTCACTCGTGATTTTCTTGGCAGTCAGTCCACTAGCTGGAATCAGTTTGGGGCATGGTTCTTTTACACATCTGCCCTAGCTGTGTATTTTTACAGTTTGGAGTCAGTTTATTTTCTTCTGCATGTCCTTCAAACAATGAGGATTTTCAAGGGAGGGTGGTATTGTCATTGGTGGTGTCATAGCACCTCCCCCTTTTTGAAAAGGCCCTAAAATATTGATCTACTGATACAGTGTTGTAATGATAGTTTTAAGCAGGGTCTCTGAATTCCCAGCTTTCACTTTTTTTAAAAAAGTAAGTCTCTGGCCTCTTCCCTGGCAGGTACATGCCTTTTCCTGTATACAAAATAAAAACTGAAACCACTTGTCTTCAGGCGGGGGGGGGGGGAGAGAAGGAGTGGTTTGGTGATGACAACAGTCCAGTCATTGAAAAGCGGGCTGGAGGTGGGTGGGGCTGGGTGAGACATAGTGTTCATATACAGGAAATGTGCAAATTCACATTAGGTTGTAGCAGGCAATGCTCCCTGTAAGCTGTGGAGTCTTGTGAGCAGAAAACCTACTTTGTGGGCTACTGGCATTAAAGTTGTGAGCGCGCAATTTGGCTGCTGCATACATTAGTTTGCTCTGGAGCCATCCTTCCTGGGCTAAGGCAAAAACGTGTGAGCCAGAGGCTAAAAAACTGTGAGACAGTTCACACTAACTCAGCTTAGAGGGAACACTGGTTGCAGGTAGTTTAATGTGTGGTTTGTAGTTGCCTGGTCTATTTAGAGCATATGTTTCTGTACAGAAAGTTTCGCAAAGCAAACTTTGCCCTATGAACCACTGTATAAGAAAATAATCTAAAATTTATAACAATATTTCCCTTTAAAATGCCCACAACATGGCCTTCCACTGCACCTTTTCCCATTAGCTAAGAGAGCCCTCTCAAATGGAAACTCCACTGTGACTATAGCACTACCGAGACATCAACCTACCCCAGTTCCTTTACTCTGAACAGCCAGTTTCAGAGTACAATTAATGGTAAGACACAATCATTGCTTTTAAAAGACATAAATTTATGTTAGTCTGGCAAACATGTATTTGCTGCTGTATAGGAATGTGTGGGAGCGAGACATGAGCAGAGGAGACCTGGCAGGCATGGAGCATGTAACCGTTTCCCTGCCCTGCAGTCAAGAAGCCAGCTTGGAGGAGAAAAAATAGAGGAGAATTATCGGGAGGAAGATGCTCATCCCTCACAAGATTCAGCCCTAACAGGGCATAGTAATGACATATTGCCGTCACAGGATCTCCTGTTATTAGTGTTTACCGGGGTGATTCCGCACCAATGTTTTACTTTCCTTCCCCCCCCCCCCCGGTCTAATTGGGCCAATTCTATGTGGGTGTTTCTGCATTACAGAAATTTGACCCGGGTTTGTCCTAGGTGTTCATTTCTGCATATTGCCTTGCCCCAAATCTACTGCCTTGCCCCGAATCTAGCGGGGGGAGGAAAGGGGACGGGGGAGGGGGAGGATGCAGAGAAGTGATTCATGTCACCTAACTCCCGCAAACATTGTGCCCACGCCTCCATGACACACTGAATACACCTTTTAACAATAGCACTACAGCCCCCTAGGTTACCCCTCGCAATAAACTTTGTCCACACCCCCATGCTACCATTAATGCATATTCTTATCACTTGCACCATTTTTACACAAATGGCGAATGGGAAAATGGGGGAAATGGCGAAAACAGCATGTGGACATTAAAAGGGATCTTTAAACCCTAGTTAATGATGGCTCAGTATTGCGTTGCAACGCAACATGGGAGGAAAACAAAAAAAAATCTCCCGTGCACCAAGGAGAGGGATAAGCGGGGACGGGGACAGGGACAGGGGCAGATGGGCATTTAGGCGGTGCTGATAGGCAGGAGGGAGTGAAGGGGAGGGAAAGAAGCAGAGGGGCATTAAAGGGGTGGAGAAAGGACAACTGCGATTCACAAGTTCCCCATTAGAATGCCTCAACTTCAACCCCGCAGTCACAAAAAAGATCCTGAAAATGCCCGATATGGAGAATCCGGGGGGGGGAAGAGGCTTAGAATTGGGCCAACTGCTGACCCCGCAGCAACAAGTGGGGAACTGATCCTTTGCTGTGGATATTATCGGGGGATGACACCGGGGCAACCATTTGTGCAGAATCGGCCCCAGTGAACCAGATGGAAACTTACCTGCCTTCCACTAAACAGCAGGCAACCACAGGAAGAATACATTCAAAGTGAGGAACAATTGTTACCTATTCTGAAGATCTTGATGGTATGATCTATATAGTTCTTTCTTTTGTTTTAGTTTGATAGGTGCATTTGTGTGCAGCTACGAAGAATATGTTTCTGACATTTAAACACTACAGCATGTTTCAATCATTCCACTGCCCTTAGTCAACCACTTGTAAATTACAGGTGGGCAGAAGTAAATGGCAGTGGCCTAGAAAAGCTCAGAGGAAGCTTGTGGCAAATGCAGCCGCCGTGACACTGGGCTGGGGAACCGCTTTGTATATAAATGCTACCTGAATAACTGCACCTCTTTGATCATGCCAAGAGTTCTCTTTTGCATCTATATTTTATATCCCAATGAAACATCATCCAGAAAGTCTCCTGCCATTTCCAAGTGATCTGAAACAAAGCTTGATCTCAAAAATGTCAAACATAATGAAAAACAGAAAGCTGCTTACAGCCATCTCTATAGTTGCCACTCTCAAAGGCTTTGCCGTTCCTTTTAACTCCATTAATTAAAGCTGACTTAGATGAACAAGTCACCACGTCTGCTGCTGCTGCTGCTGATCCCAATCGTATTGCTACTGTGTGGTGTTGCCTCACAAGAATAGGTCTCAAAGAACAAGTTTCAGCATAAGCTGCTGGTGTCCCAATTTTCCTTTATATGCAGAACAGTATTAACATATGTGAAACTGAAGAAGGGGGTGAGAGAGGCTATGGGAACCTTCAATGTGTCAATCACCGTCAGTTCAGCCAGCAAGTTTCCACTAATCACATCAGGATACTTTCCCAAATCAAAGGTGCAAGCCCAGTTCTATTTATTAGGGCCAGCCAAGGGGAGGGGGCAGGAGAGCCATTCAGCTGGGACCACAAGCTCAAAGGTGGACTCAGAAAAGGCTAGAAAAGCATTTGTTAAATGAAAGAAAACAAATTATGTTTAACTTTTTGGAACATTATTCTGCAACAATATGTGTCATTTTTATAATTTTTATTATGGCTAGGGGCTTTTACTTCCAGTTTTTACTTCCAGAAGTCTTCCCTGGACTTCTGAGAGGGCCTGAATCAACTAAAATCATTTAGTAATATCAGGGGTCATTTCGTAGAAAAAGAGGTGCAGGAGCTCATTAGGATACATATTAGCATGGCTTTTTCTGTAGAAAAAGCCCAGCAGGAACTCATTAGCATAACAGGCCACACCCAACAACAGGAACTCATTAGCATATTAGGCCACACCCCTGACAGCGCAGCTCCCTCCCAGGATTGGCTTCCCCAGGTGCCCCATGGCTTGCAGGGCATATGGGGAACCCAAGGGAAGGAAGGCATTTTCTGGATCGGTTTCCCCAGGCGCTCTGCAGCTGCGGGGTGCCTGGGGAACCCAAGGAGGGGAGGCAGTTTAAACTGCCTTCCCTCCCTGGATCAGCTTGGCTTCCTCGAGGCGCCTGGGGAAGCTAAAGTGGGGGGAGGCTGTAGGCGTGGCCAACTCAGAAGCCAGCTGGAACTCCGTTCCTATATGTTCCTGCCCAAAAATAGCCCTGCCTATTAGCATAATTCATTAGCATATGCCACGCCCCCTGACATCACTGGAAGTGTGTCAGAAAGGGAAGCAAAAGGTCTCCCTCCCTCAAAAGTCTCCCCTCCCCTTCCCCAGCTGGCCTGCCAAGGCAGGTGGTGGGGAAGCAAAGTGAGAAGGGCCCCATAGAATACAATGGAAAGATCGTGCCTCCGCTGCCACGTGACTCTAAACAGAAGGGGTTTAAACTTTAAACCCTTCTCACTTTGCTTCCTCCACAGGCCCGCTGGGAGCTGGGGGAGGGGCTTGCCACCACTGCCATTTGTGCCCACTAGGGGTATGCAAATAAAAAATTTTTTTGGCCCAATTCAGATTGGGCCAAATCAGGCTGCATCCGTTCCAGGTGCCAAATGAGCCCCCACATGTCAGTTTCAGCAATGCAAGCCCATTGGGGAGTCATTCCGCCAGCCGAATGTCAGTTTCAGCCCCATTATACCCTATGGGCCATTGAAATCAATGGCAAAAACTCATAGGGTATATGAGGGGCTGAAGGTTTGAGGGAGAAGCTCCAAACTTGCAGGGTAGCTGCTGGGATCTTTTCCCGAAATACCCACCAAGTTTCAAGAAGATTGGACCAAGGGGTCCAATTCTACAGGCCCCCAAACAGGTTGCCCCATCCCCTCCATTGTTCTCTATGGTGGGAAAAAACTTTACTTTTTTATACCCCACTAAGCTATTACTCCATTACAAACCCTGTCCTGTCCAGGCTCCACACCAACATTTCCAGGTTGTGTTGCAATAAAAATAACATGTGCTTAACTAGGAACAATGTATTTATGAAACTATTCTAGAAGATACAGAAGAAACCCTAAACAAAGAAAACAGCGTACGAAAATACTTGATCATTTCTCAGCATAGCCTTTGGAGAGCTTTTGTATTCTCATTTAAAAACAGAAAACTAGCTAACACTAAAAAAAAAAGCTCTCACGCTAACTTATTGTGTTGCTAAACTGCTGTAAAGCTGCCATAAATAATTCTGCAGGTAAATGCAGTAAAGCACAACAACATCCTGGTAAGAAATATACGCACATAGACACGAGTGGAGGACCGCAAGGACGAAGAGGGCAACTTGTTACCCCTTCCCCACTATGTCCTCTCCCTTTCCTGAAAGCCCTTTTTGCTTCTCCAATTTTCCTGCCTCATTCTCTAATTCCCACACATCAGCCAGCCTCCCTTTATCAGCCTTTATCAGCTCCTCTGCCTTTATCAGCTCCTCTGTCTTCAGCTTTCTCTCCTTTCCTCCCCCTGGCAAAGTGGGCAAACTTTCTCTGGGAGAACTATGGCCCAGTTGGGTGGTGCCGGCTGAGCTGTCCCAGTTGCACTGCAGGGAACCTGCAAAGACTTGTAGGGGGCACTTCACTTTTCCTGGTATCCTCTCCCCTCCCCACTCTATTTCTTCTTTCCCTTCTCCTGGCAACCCCCATATCCTTAACTTTCCCTGCTTCTTTCTTGCCTTCCGCCGAACCATTTACCTTTTATCTGTCCTTATAACTTCAAGTATATTTATTACTGATTTACTTCATTTATATCCTGCCTTTGAGCGGGACAAGGTAGTGATAAACAGCTCAGTTAGGTACACAACAAGACAAAGATAACCGGCCGACAGCCAACTATATACACCTTCCCAAAACACACCCACAGTCCCATTGGAGGGTTTGAATTTCCCACCAGAGGTCTTATTGGCTGGCTGTGGGTAGCTCAGGATCCTTGGCCCCTATTGTTCTCTGGAACCAAGCTCTGGCTAAAGGACGCTGGCGCCTGGTGGCGGTCAGCAGACATAACAGCAGCTTACATCATTCTCCTGTCCTCCATTTTTATCCTCAGAACAATTCTATGAGGTGTGACTAGCTCAAAGTCACCCAGTGAGCTTCCACAGCAGAGTGGGGATTCGACCCTGGTTCCCCCAGATCCTACTAACTAGGAATATTCCTAACCTTCCAACCAAAAGGGGACATTTTCATCAGTTTTTTTTAAAAAGAGCCCAAAAGAAGACCAACACACACACACACACAAAAAAAAGAGGACATGTCCTCTAAAAAGACATCTGGTAACCAGTGTTTCCTCTAAGCTGAGTTAGTGTGAGCTAGCTCACAGTTTTTTCACCCTTTGGCTCACTGATTTTTGTCTTAGCTCAGGAAGGATGGCTCCAGAGCAAACTAATTTATGCAGTAAGCCAAATTGCACACTCACAGCTTCAATGCCAGTAGCTCACAAAGCAGAATTTTTGCTCACAAGACTCCACAGCTTAGAGGAAGCATTGCTGGTAACCGTAAAAAAAACCCAAAAATTAAAAACAGGGCAAGAAGGACACAGCGCTGACAGTTTGCTGGCTTCTGCCTTCTTTTCTGACACATGTGGTCTGTGTAGCTAAGAGGGACCACAGGCGGGTGGCAATGCTAAAAACAATAACAACAAAACAGCCCAAAACCTGTGGTTTGTGAACACAGCCTTCACAGCAAACTAGAATTCGTACAAACTATATTAAACAAACTAGCTACCAATCCTAGTTTGGAAACCCAGTTTTGTGCCAACTAACAGAGTCCAGTTTGTCAAACTGTCAGCTTTCAGTCATTACAACTAGTTGGGGTACAAGCAAACAAGTCATGGCTTATTATGATATCTCAATGCAGCCTCATACAATTATATAGTATGCAGCAATCACAGTACATTGGGTGTGTTATCCAGAGGTAAACAGTAATTGCCCAGTGATGTAATTTAGTGGTTTGAATTGGGGAAAATGCAGTTTCCCTTACCCAGTGGAAATGCTTGGCAGTGGAATATTGTCAAGATCATCATGGCCAGGTACTTGATAACAACAGTTGCTTTGACTATCCAAAAATTCCCAGACTTCCAATTTGAGATTTTGGCTCGAGATAGATAAGATTGTGTGGGATGCCTGCACACATATCCCTCTATCTCTATAAAGGGACAGGGATGGATACAAGAACCTGAGTCGTGGGACAAAAAAGAGACACCTTCTTTTACCCAAGCCGGTGAAAATGGGCAGCCCAAGGAAGGATTCAGTACAGATATCTGGACCAAACAATCCAGAATGTGACTTTGGACTCAAATGCAAGAGTGCTCAAATGATGTCTCTGACACCACAGCTTTTTTTATCTGAAACAATTGTAGTCTGAGCAGAGAGTGGCTGTTGTCTGTGAATTCTAAGGCTTCTGGGTAATTTTCTTTCCACATTAGCAGAGAATAAAGTTTCACTTCATACTGCCAATTGAAGGTTAAGTGCAATTTCTAACGAGGCATCTGCCTTCGTCCTTGTTGTTGAAAAACAACATGCTGCTCGCTGAAGGCACAGATCAAACGTCTCAGTCCATTTTCCAAGCATTTGCAATATGTTTCTTTGATATAAATTCCAGATATTTGAGAGATGCAGTGATTTAATGCACCATTGTTGCTAACGTTAACAGATGGCAAATAGATGTACAATGAAGGAAGGAAGAACCATAAGGGATTCTGTTTTCGCTATGTCAATATATGAGCTTTTAGGAGCTGAAATTCATAATTACCCAGTGTTTGGTCTGTTTTGATATGAACCTTCTTTTTTTCTTTTTTTGCAAACTCTGTTTATAAAGAGGGGAGAAAGGAAGATGGAAGGAAACAGACATGGGCTAACAACTCATCACATACAGCATAAAGATAAATAGCCAAAGGAGAATTACTGTGATTATCTCTTTCTAGTCTAGAATCGCATTTCTACTTGACAGATGAGACGAGTCTTTGCTATATGAAAAGTGTCCTTTGGTAGGGAAGAGGAATCAAGACTGGGTACAAAATGGAGTAAAGACTAGCCCTCCTTACCTATTACAACCACCTATACAGAGATTTAGCCCAGTCTTGTCAGATCTTGAAAGCTAAACAGGGTCAGCCCTGATCAGTATTTGAATGGGGGACCTCCAAAGAATACTAGGGTTGTGACACAGAGGCCGGCAATGGCAAACCGCTTCTGAACTCTCTTGCCTTGAAAAGCCCAGCTGTGACTTCATGGCAAACCCCCCCAAAATTAGAAATTAAGCTCAGATCAGGAAAACACCTGGATATCATGATATATGAAATGTGGTATGATCGTTTTTCTTGCCCTGTTCTTTCAAAGTGTTTTGTCCCTGATGTAGGGTTGCTTCACACACAACAACCAAACTAAGAAGGCAATCACACACACTAAATAATCCACTTTCAATGTACTTTTGAATTGGATTTTGCCAGTTCACACAGTAAAAATCCAGTTGGAAAGTGGATTGAAAGTGAATTGATAGTGGATTATTTAGTGTGTGTGATCACAGCCTAAGTTTCACCAGACGGTATTTAATTTTACATTACCTGGAATAGATGCAGGTGGGTAGCTGTGTTGGTCTGAAGCAGCAGAACAAAGTTTGAGTCCAGTGGCACCTTTATGACCAGCAAAGTTTTCTTCAAGGTAGAAGCTTTTGTGGGCAAACACCTGTATTTGAAGAAGTGCACTTGCACACGAAAGTTTATACCTTGAATAAAATTTTGTTGGTCTTAAAGGTGCCACTGGACTCAAATTTTGTTCCATTACCTAGAATACTTCAACAAACAGAACAGAGATTTGCATCCCTTTCAATATTTCTCCGTTCCTGTATTGCATTTTTTACAGTTCTATCCTAAGCAGAGTTACATCCCACAGACTTCAATGGACTTAGAAGGGTGTGACTGTGCTTGAAAATGCACTATGATCAACACAGCAAGACCCATCTCTACCAACCTTAACAGTCACTGCTAGTTAGGAAACAGGAATACAGGAAAGTAGGACCCTTGGGTGATAGCACTAGAAAGCTGTAACACACATCAAATTATGGGCATGCATAGTGCAACTTGTTTTAAGCATGTTGAAGTACCACTGGTTTCAGGCCTGTGGGGCCACTTCTCCATGCCCTCAGCTGCTTACACAATAGGGAAGGTTCAAAAGATAGTGCCATTTAGATGTCCTTTCAGCATCCTAAATTCCAGTACCTTTTTCTAAATGAGGATTGGGGTAATCAGAGAAGTGGTTTGACACCATTTCATCTTCCAGTTTGGGCAGTGCCAAACTAGATGATAACATGTTACCAAATCTGCTGCAACTGGGGATGCGACACCATTGTATAGCCTGTTGATTTTTTTACTTTTAAAATCACCTCCTGGGGGGGGGGGGGCAATCCTGCTAGGGACCAATGTACAGGGGGGAGACGGGAGATCCTCATCCCATCGTTTTATGGTCCCCTGCAGGATTGTGCTCCCATGGTGATTTTAAAAGTAAAAGTAGTCTTCTAAAATGTTGTCACATTCCAGTGGCAGATTCAGGGACCCAGTATCATCTAGTTTGGCCCAACACTGCTCAGTAGATTTATCATTTATTTAGAAAATCTCTATGCTGCCTCCACAGAGAAGCTGCTTGAAGAACCCAGAATGTGTTGGATCTGTTGCAAAGCAGTGGAACCTTTAAGATCCACCAAGTTTCCCCTTTGGCTCCTCCCCTTAACCACCTGACCTGAATATAATATGGAAACAAGTCATGTGATAGCTTTATGATAGCTGGAGTCTGTGGGCCACTGGGGTGATCAGGGCACCTGGAATTTTATCCCCTTCTCTTGTCAGCCCTCACAGGCAGTGGGTCTATTCCAAGTTGTCAACTCAGAGTTGTGAAATTCCTGGAGGTGTGAAGGTGCAGCTTGGTGAGGGGAAGGTTTGGAGAGGGGAAGGACTTCAGCTGGGTATAATGCCATAGAGTCCACCCACCAAAGCAGGAATTTTCTCCAGGGGGACTGATCCATGTAGTCTGGATATAAATTGTAATTCCAGGAAATCTCCAGGCCACACCTGGAGACTGGCAAAACTAATCTATTAGAGAAAAAGCTAATAAAAGTAATTAAGATGTTTTAATGGAAAAACAGATGGGCAGAGCTCCAGCATGCATGTCTGCTGAAATATGAGACAGAGTAAAAGTTGGTGTTTTTCCCTACTAGCAAATAAGGAGAAGCAGAACAGCAAAGCACTTATCTTGGTGTAATGAGCACTAACAACTTTAACTAGTTTTGATTATGCAAATGCATCTATTTTCTGATAACTGCCCTTTTTTGTCCCTGGTTTTGATTTATAAGAAATTTTGGAGAATACGTTTTTTTAAAAATATTGTTACTGTTCTCGTTTGAGTTAGTGGATGTTTATCCACTGGAATGCTTGGTCAGGCTCCCACCCCACCCCAAGTCTCTAGACATTACTTCCATCTTTGCCCTAATATAGGTCCACCTTTGCCCTAAGGTATCATCTAGTTCATAACCGCCTATTTCACACACTACAACTGAGTTGCATTTGAACTTTTAGTTTTGACAACACACAACATACTTATATATTTACTAATACGACGATATTTGGCTGCATTTGGACATCTCAACAAGCTCCAATTAAGCTGAAATTAGTGTGTGAATGCAGCTTGTTGCCAGGCTCACATACATATGTCCCTTCCTCTCCCCCACTCCCCCGCAAGAAGCACAATTAGGGATACTTGCTTTAAAACAAACTGAAGTTCCTTACAACATTCAAAGGCAGGCATCTGGCACAATCTCTGTTTAATTGGACATCTCTCTGTGACATCTGAATATACCCAAAAATCATGTGACCAGGTTAACTCATTTTGGGCTGTCTAAACACAAAACACCTGTGCACTGCTTCGCTTCCATTTCTTTTCATTATCCAGACAGAAAATGTTGCTAAATATGCTGGAGTTGTTACAGAATAACCACATGCATTGTAAAAGTAAAAATCCTATTAAATATTTTTCCAGAAAAAAACACACTTATAAAGCTTCCAGAAGAAGGAGGAGGAGGAAAATTTATACCTGGCCCTTCACTCAGATTCTCAGAGAGAGAGACAATCTCCTTCCCTTCTTCTCCCCACAACAGACACCCTGTGAGGTAGGTGGGGCTGAGAGAGCTCTGCCTGAGAACTGCTCTTGAGAGAACAGCTCTGAGATAACTGTGGCTTGACCAAGGTCACCCAGCTGGCTGCATGTGGAAGAGCGGGGAATCAAACCCGGTTCTCCAGATTAGAATCCACCATTCTTAGGATCATTTTACACCTCCCCTCTAAAGTAGTTTGACTGCTGTCTTTTCCTCTGCTGACTTCACAGTGGTGTGAAATTTCACTCCAGGGGGTCTAAGTGCCCTAATCAACAGCAATTGTTTAAAGCAGAATCAAGCTGGTTGAATACTAGCTTGACCACAGGAGGGCAATTAGTAGATGTGGACATTTCAGTAGCAGCATGGTTTCACACCGCACAGAAGTGTGGGCAGGTTTTTTTGGAACTAGAATGATTCCAGCAGGAAAGTCAGATGTAAAAACAGCCTTAATCACTACACCACACTGGCTCTCAGGCCGTTAGTTTATCAAGGTTGGTGTTGCCTGCTCTAACTGGCAAAAGCTCTCCAAGGTCTCATGTACAGGTTTCTCACCTCATCTACTGCCTTTTAACTAAAGATGCTGGGGATCTGCATGCACAGCAGATGCTCAGTCACTGAGCCATGGCCCCTCCCCAAAAAGCCAGTGCAGGACAGCTGGTTGCACAGTAAATTGGTGCTACCTACAGCTGATGGAAAGGGAACCTTCAGTGATGTATAAAAATGGGAAGGATGGAACTGCTACAAATGTGTGTCCCTATTTCAATCTATGGACTATCCGAGCATATGCAGAAGTCATAAGTATTCCACTAAACCATCAGGATCCAATACGAGTTAATGAGAGTGTCCACAAAACAAGAGGAAAGTTGACAACAACATTCCATATGGGAACCATGGGAACCAGCTCTTGGGGGGGGGGGGAGGGTGATGCATTTAAGTTGGATATGCGCTGTTGAAATGCATCAAAGCATGCATCAAGTTAATGAAAACAATTTTTGATGGAAAAAGCTTCTTCCAGCTCTGCAGAGAAGGTTGGGTGCAGTACCAGTTCTAGCTCACTTAAACAGATTGCAACACCAGCTGCTCTGAGAGCTGACTGTGGAGACCATTTTGGGCCACAACAAAAGCCAAGAGCAAACGTGTGCCAGGAATCTCATCTAGCAGTACCCAGACTGTAGGTTATTATTACTTTAGTGCTCTACTTTATAGAAAAGACTTTAAAAAACACCAACAACAACCATAGTGATCATTTGTGTCAGTAAAAAAAAGACACTGTTTTTCAGCTTGATTTTAGAGGAGGAAGGAAGACACCTCCTGACCTTTAGGAGTCAAAGACAGATTTCAACAAGCAGGGTATCGTGTCTACTCAAGCAAAGAACAACCATCATTTAGAACAACAATAAGGAATATAGGGGGAAAGTTCACATTTTTGTAGTAGTATTTCCATGTACCATTATAAAGCAATAATGACATTTGTGTCTGAGTTGGTTTTTACCTGCTTCTGACTTCCAGATGATTAAGTGGTCATTTACTACTTTTTTCTAGTCCTTCTTCCACTACTGTCCAGGGCTATTTGGAGGCTATCCTGTGGGATTCACACATATGGAAATTTCCTTAATGGAAAAGTACAGCCAAGTTAGAAGTTCTGAATAGCCTATGATAAATAAAGGGACGGCATTTCTACAGTAGTAGAGTGTGTTGTGTCTTTCTTAGCTGCCCGCTTAAATGGCTACCCTCCGAAATTACTTACTAACATGATGCTTGATGAACTAAATATAGGTTGGTACACACTGGGGCTGTAGTCTGTATCCCGGTTGGTGCTGTTGTAGCATTAGCTACACCCAGATTAGCAACAGGAGAGCCACACTATGTTAGACATGGTGCCATTTTATGGTACCTTTTAATGCCAGAATTTCCCCTCCACTGAGGGGTGGGGATCAGAATTCTGTCCCTTCCTCTTTGGGCAGATATCAGAGGCTGTATATTTCTGTGACCTTGAGCCACCAAGACAACCCAGGATCGTTGCTGACCCTATCACAGATTTTCAAAAAGACATCACAAAATATTTCAGGGGAAATTCTCATTACAGCACCAGTTTGTTCATTCATTCATTCATTCATTCATTCATTCACATTTTTACCCCGCCCTCCCCGCGAATGGGCTGTTTAAAAGAACAAAAAAGGAATGTTGCAACTAGGGTGCCAGGACCTCCCCTGGCCACTGGCAAGGGAGCAAGTGGGGTAGGGCTGCCAGCTCCAGGTTGGGAAACTCCTGGAGATTTGGAAGTGGATTCTGGGGAGGACAGGGACCTCTGTGGGGTACAATGCCATACAGCCCACCCCCCCCAAAGCATCCACTTTCTCCAGGGGAACTGATCTTGGTAGTCTGGAAATGAGCGCTAATTCCAGGAGATCCCCAGGCCTGACTTGAGGGTTGGTATCCCTAGTGGCAACTACTGCTGTTCACGTCAGAGGCTGGAGGAAATGCAAAGAAGGAGATGACCATCAGCCAAAATATAAGGGGGGTATTGCCCCTCTCCAGAGTTCAAGAACCAGTTTGGTATAGTGGTCAGAGTGTCCAGTAAGGATCTGGGAGACTCAGGTTTGATGAATCCCTACTCTGTCATGGATGCTTGCTGGGTGAACTTAGGCCAGTCACACACTCTCAGATGAACCTACCTCACGGGGTTTCTTGTGAGGAAAAAATGGAGAAGAGGAGAATAGTGTAAATCTTTTTGAGCCCCTGGTAGAAAGAAAGGCAAGAATATGGCCGGACCACTTCAGGCTTTTCTGTATGAGGCAAATTGTTTAGATCGTTTCCAAACTGAGTTTAGGCCTGGTTATGGGACTGAAACAGCCGTGGTCACCCTGGTGGATGGATGATCTGTGCTGGGAGGTGGACAGAAGGACTGAGACTCTCTTGATACTTTCTGGGCTGGGGTTGGGAGGCACTGTTCAGCAGTGGTTCCAGTCCTACCTGGAGGATACATTTCATAAGGTGGTGCTGGAGGACTGCTGTTCAGCTGCTTGGACTTTAGCCTCTGGGGTCTCCTATGCTCTTTAACATCTAGGTCAAACTGCAGGGTGAGGTCATCTGGAGATTTGGGCTGGGCTGCCACCAATATGCAGATAACCCTCAGCTCTATCTTGTGCTTCCAGGTGAAGACAAGTGCCACTGGTGGGTGGAAGGTCTGACCTGAGATTTAAGGTGTTACCTGGAGACCAAGCCCAATGAGGAAAGGCTGAGGGACCTGGGAATGTTCAGTCTGGAGAAGAGGAGGTTGAGGGGGGAACACATGATCTCTTGAAGTATCTGAAGGACTGCCGCTTACAGGAGGGCAGGGAGCTGTTCCTGTTGGCAGCAGAGGATAGGACTCGCAATAATGGGTTTAAATTAAGGGCAGGAAGGTACTGGCTGGATATTAGGGAAAAAACTTTTTTATGGTAGGAGTTGTGCAACAGTGGAATCAGCTGCCTAGGGAGGTGGTGCGCTCCCCCTCACTGGCAGTCTTTGAGCAGCAGCTGGACAACCACCTGTCAGGGATACTGTAAGCTGATCTTGCATTGAGCAGGGGGGTTGGATTAGATGGCCTGTATGGCCCCTTCCAACTCTGTGATTCTATGATTCTAGATGGGGTGGCATTCCAGCTGAAAGAAAAGGTCCATAGTCTGGGGATGCTCTTGGATCCAGCCTACACTATGGCCTAGGGCTGCCAAGACCCAGGTGGAGGCAGGGGATCCCCTGCCCCCAGGTCCCATTGCCTGCTGCCACTCTGAGCAGCAGCGGTAGAATTTTCTTCTTCTTCTTTTTTAATGCAGGCCCATGTACACACTGGAAGTTCTTTCCAGAAGTGACAAAGGGTAGTGCTGTCACTTCCAGTGAGATTTTCTAATAAGTACAGAAGGTTACATAAAAAAAAAAAATCCCCTGACACTGCACCCCTACAACCTTCCCGCGGGTTGCCAGGCACTACCTGACATTGATGGGAGTACCTTCTACCAGCTTCAACTGGTTAGCCAGCTGTAGCCTTTCCTGTGTAGGACAGATCTGGCCACTATGGTACTTGCTCTGGTTACATCTAGATTAGATTACTGCAATGCATTCTATCTGGGGCTGCCCTTGAAGAATATTCACAAACTTCAATTGGTGCAGCATGCTGCAGTCTGGATGTTGACTGGGGTGTGTCATAGGAACTATATCACTCCAGTCTTGTTCCATCTATGCTGGCTCCCAATTTGTTTCTGGGCACAGTTCAAGGTGCTGGTGTTGACCTTTAAAGCCCTACATGGTTTGGGATCAACATATCTGAAGGACCAAGCTTTTGAACCTACCTGACCACTATGGTCATTTTTGGAGGACCTGCTTTGGGTTCCCCCACCTTCTGAGATTAGTTGGATAGCAACCTGGACAATGGTCTTCTCAGTTGTGGCACCAAAATTCCGGAACCCTCTCCCCAGGGAGATTCATCTGTCTCTCTATTGCCCTCTTCTGCCAGTGGGTGAATACTTTTTTGTTTTGTTTGGTGTTTCCTCAGTGATCACTCCTTCCTGCCCAATGTTTTAATTGTTGTTTTGATGTCTTTGTATGTATTTTCATTTTGGTTTTAATTATTTTAATGATGTATTGTTCTTTTTAGTTGACTTAAATGGTTTTGAGGATGTGTTTTTATTATGTACTAGCCTGATACCCATGCTTCGCTATGGTATAAGTTCCGTAAATCCAGTTATAATACTGATGATGTGAAGTTTGAAATGTAACATTTATTGTAGGAATTCTAATGGAGAAGATTGTCATGTAAATTTTTCTTTCCAAAGTGTTTACAGAAAAAATGGCAGCTAAATCTCTTCCCTAGATGATGTGTACTGCTGATGCATCTCAACTTTTTTCTTGCAAAACACACTGTAAATTTGATTAATATGGTTTAGCTGTAAGAACAAAGCGTGGGGAGGAGGGCATCACAGCCATCCTGATGCAGCCCCCAGCTCTAATGTGAGTATGGGATACTGAACACATTTGAGAAAAAATTGATTATATAATAACTACAAGTTCTCACACCCACACAGCTTCAGTGACGTCAGCATATGTGAGTAGAGAACTAAGCCTTCCTTATTCATAATATTCACTGCAGCATACATATGTGACAGCTTCACTGCCTGCCCAATTTAGGGAGGGAGGGAGGGAGGGATAAGATAGATAGATAGATAGATAGATAGATAGATAGATAGATAGATAGACAGACAGACAGACAGACAGACAGACAGACAGACCAGAAAGCCTGCTGTGGGAAACTTCTATATATCCTAAGTACATGGAAGGGAACACCTATACTGCATGCAGAAGAAGAAGAATGGACCATAGCAATCACAATAGATGTGATACAGGATCTCTGGGGAAAGGATATTCCATCCAATTACACTTGTTCTATCATTACTTGTCCTCAGGAACCCTTGCGTGAATGCATGAGCACTCAGTTTCTTCCAGCTGAAAAATGTATTTTATTTTCAGGGGTGGGGGGGTTGAGTTCCTGAAAAATGGGTGGATTTTTTTACTCTACAAATCTACAATATAGTATTATTTATTAAAAACTAAAGCATAATTGGAGAGAATGGGATTCCATGACATAATATGAACAAATTCCATATTGTGATGAAAACATGGCTCACTTCACAAGACAGCCATGGATGCTCCTGTCAGTTCTGAAACACATTCTGTGCAAACTGTACGCTGCTAAGTGTACAAGTATACAAAATGTACATTTTGAGCACCTGTGCAAACCACAGTATCCTACTAGCCTTTCTACCCAATCTTCCTTTTGACAATCTTGGTCCCAGATTTCATTTGTCCAAGTAGACCGCACAGCATTTGGCATAACCTCACCAGTGGTCAAAAGGCACCCCTCCTTGGTAGGATATAACTCAGTGTTGGGAGCTGTTGCACTAATAACACACACACATCATGAGCATGGAGTTCTCCCTGGCATTAAAGACAATGGGAAAGCCACAAGATGTTTAAAAGAATGCTCTGTTAGGGTTCTTGCATGACAGAGTGCATTCACGGTTGGAGGAAGCAACCCATGTTGACATTTTTGTGTCCTAGTTATTGCTGTCTACTTCTATACTTTCAAGGTAAACAAACTGAATGTCTTTACAGCTGGTTCTTATTATAAATTAGATTTGTTTTTATAATATCATTATATTGCCATTTCAGAGTGTTACGAAGATACAGCTCTTTCCTATCCAGTGCTGTTGTGCCTCTTGCTGTAATTAGCTCTACCTTCATGAATTACCATGAGGATACAGCATCTTTCAATTTAGGAATGTTTCAGTATGGTCTATATATCCTTTATGTCGTCTGAAGAAGATACTGTGAGAATATTAAAAGTGATGTGTTCCCGGTATTTCATCATTGGTTGGTCTGTCACGATTTACAGCTTGTATATGCTCAACTGTGGAAAGATCATTTGTCTATATCACTTGGCTTTTTGGTTTTTCTCAGGACCTTATGGCTTTTTAGCGTTTCTCTTGTAGGGTGACAGGGAAGTGTGAGAAAAAAATAGGGTAGCCAGTCTTCAGGAGGTATGTCAAAACATACCATGTAACCAAACTGTACAAAAATTCATGTGACGATAAAGATTATTTTGAAAATAAAGATTATTTAATAAATATATTGTATCTGAGTCTCTGTCTGCTACCGTTATGTTACTCACAAAAGTATTAAAAATATCCACAATATATTATCTAGAAAACCGTGTACTTTTATAACAAAATAATCACTGATATTCCCAACAATGGCACATGGGTACAAATGGACCAAAGCAAACAATTTCTGTTAAGTCTCTCCATTCCAAACTTTGGCAATAGTTCATACAAGTCTTTCAGTTCTGTAGCAATTGATACAACTTATCTTTGTGAGTTATACTCTGCTGTTCAAACTGGAGAATCCAATTGCTGATTAACAATGTGTGCTTTCAGCTTAAATTTGCTGATTTCCGATGTATGCTTTTAACAGGGACCGGTTTTTCACAAGCGCTGCTCCGGCATCGTTCCTCCGTTTGCCTCGATTGCCTGCTTGAATTTCCCACTATTTGCCGCGGGGTGCATTTTGACCCGAGGCTTTGCGTGATTTCCCCCGTGGCTTCAGTGATCCTGTTTTTTGAGGATCACTGAAGCCATGGAGGAAATTGGAGGAAATCGTGCGAAGCCCCGGGTAAAAATGCGCCCCGCGGCAAATAGTGGGAAATTCAAGCAGGCAGTGGGGCAAACAGAGGAACAATTCCAGGGCAGCGCTTGTGGGAAATCGGTCTTAGCTTAACAGCTAATCCGGTAACTCCTGTTTCTGATAAACTTCTTCAGAAGTTTATATTTTCAAAATAATCTTTATTTTTACATTATTTTTTGTACAGTTTGGTTACACAATGTGCTTGGTATTTCTCGTTTGTGACACTGTGGTTCCCTTTGAATTTTTCTGTACTTGTTTTTAAGACAATGGCATTTTCTAGTAGCCAATTTTCAGGAAGTGGCTGGAGATCTACTGGAATTACAACTGGTCTCCAGGTTACAGAGATCAATTTCCCTGGAGAAAACAGCTGCTTTGGAAGGCGTTATCTATGGTATTCTATCCCATGGAGGTCCCCTCCCCAAACCCCACCTTCCCCGGGCTACACCCCCCAAATCTCCAGGTATTTCACAACCCATACTTTTCACAACTGTAAAACAAAATAACACAGACAAACAAGACATAAATTTGTGCAATCAAGTAGGGATTCAGTTTGTCTACTGCCAGACGGTCTACCACCATTCAGAAGTGGTATAACTCAATCTCATCAGCTCTTAGAAGCTAAACAGTTTTGGTCATTGGAAGGGAGACCAGGCTTTGCAGAGGAGGCAATGGTAAACCATCTCTACTTCTCCTTTGCTTTGAAAGGCCCTTGCTGGAATCACCAGAAGTCAGTTATGACTTGATGGCATTCACATACATACACACTGCCACTCAGACCTGCCTAAGGGAGCCTACATGAATCATTAGGCCAGGGCAGGTAGGGTAAGCCTCCCTGTTATCTCATGAAAGCTTCTGGGTGAGGCTTGCTCACTGGTCTGAACAGCCAGAAGATTTGTTCTGGCTGATTGCTTCTGCCTTTTCCCTGCTCTCAGCTGCACAGGATCCGTGTCTGATAGCTTGAAGGCTACCTTACTGGCACATGGTAGCCCACTGCTTTGGAATCACCAAGACTGCTTCTAATTTGGCAGCAAATTTTAAAATGGATAGACAAACAGCACAAAGGCTGTGTGACTGTTACTGAATACTGTGCAAATTTGCATTATGGCTCTGTAGGCTATCAGCAAGACAAGTCCTCAGAAGGCATTGGAGACAAATTGAATGGGGGCTTTCCATCCTTGTTTTATCGACTGTGAGAAACACTTTGGTGGCTCAGTGGGAAGAGAACTGCTTTTAACAAACAAGCAAACAAATCTGTGCAGATAAAACACTGGATGGCTTCAGAGCGCTAGCTAAAGACACCTGTTCTTTAGACAGCAAACCGCCACCTGAAATATCTGCGGTGCCTTCCTTTTACATTGAATTTGTAAGGAACATGCCTTTGATATATTAAAAAAAACCCTGAATGATATTGCCCTTTAATCATCTCCACGGCTGGCGAATAGCCAATGGCTCATTAACAGCATGTTGTACTGATATGATTATTAAGCCGAATTTTTTTGTTTTTTTAAAATTTTTATTGATTTTTCTCTATAACTACAACTATAACGCTACAATCTAAGCTACATATACCTTATACAGAGAGTACTTTATCATTTGCTTAATACTACCTTATTACATAATATAATTATGAAGCATTTAGAACCTTGGATAAATTTCAATTACTTGTTACTGCTACTATAAAAAATATCAAAACTATTTGGCAGGCACGCCCACCTAGAGAAATACGGTTAATTAAACCATTTATAATACATAAGTGCAATGCTTAATAAAACAGTTTAATCACTATTTCTTCTTTCGTCCTCTTCTTGTCTTAACAGTCTCAACTATTTTTGGAGCCGCAGCTCCTTTTTCCGAGTCAGACACTTCTTCTTCACTCTTTGAGCTATCAAATCCATACATGCTTTCTTGCGAGGCCAGTGAACCATCTGAGTCTCTCCCAGTTTTCTGCTCTTTGCTTTTTTCCAGAAATTTTTTCGCTTGTTGAACAGAGTCAATCTTATACTTCTTATCATTGATGCTGAAACATAGTCCTTCTGGAGTATTCCAACGATAGATGATAGACTCAGACTGGAGCCAAGATGTCAATTTTCCATAGGCTTTCCTTCTTTTCCTTATTTCAAATGGGATATCCTTCATCACTTTTATTTCTTCTCCCAGGATCTTCAGAGCTGCTTTGTTTGTGGTCCTAAGCACCACGTCTCTTGTAGATTTTTTGGAGAACCTTATCATAATTTCACCAGGTAGGCTTTTCTTTTTAGTATAATCTGGATAGGTTCTGTAAACCATATCCATATCGCTTTTTATATCTGCTGCTTTCATGCCTGTCACTGGTTCAAGTGCTTCACTTAGCAAATTTTTAAGGTCTTCTCTTGTGTTTTCTGGCACATTCTGAAGTCTTAGGAAAAAATTCGATCTATCCATTTGTAATTTCAAAAGCTGATCGTGGTGGAAGGCCTTTTCCTTCTCTACCTTTTGTAGTCTTGCGTCTTGGTTTTTTACTGTAGTTTTTACTTCCAGAAGTTCTCGCTGCAGCTTCTCTGTGGATTTATTCGACTCTTTTAGTTCTAGCTGCATTTTGTCCATTTTAACGTTGGGAGCTGTCATTTGGTCCACTAGAGGTCGCAATAACGAGGAGAACACCGCACTCATCTCCGTGGTATCAACCTTTGAACTCGGAGCTGTACTTCCTAGTTTGGGGGAAGGTTTCGGTTTCCCCGTCATTGTTGAGACTACGCTCTTTGTTTATAGATAGATAAGATGAACGAAAGGAGCAAATTTTCAAACAGCACTTATGTCCTTCTAAAGTTTATATCTCCAAGTGAGCGATGCTGCCATCTAGCAAGGCGGATGGGCTTTTATTCCTGCAGTAACGCCACGTAAAGAGTCTCGTAAGTACGCTAGTCCCGGAGAGGGGGGTGGGGGTGGGTTTCACTCCTCCAGCCGCCTTCCTGCTGTGTTCTGCTTTTCTTAATTCAGACTCACGTTTTCTCCATGCGTAACTGTCAGTTCCAGCCTCATTGCTTCGCACTCTCTGCTGCTTCTCGGATTTGTGCTTTCAGCCATACGGCTCCCACGGCGGGGGAACCTATGGGGGTGATGAAAAGGGATCTCTATCCCTCGGTCGCCACCGTAGGGAGAGATCCCCTTTGGGCCACCCCAGGCAGAGCCCCCTCACTGGGGTCTCTGGGGGCTCGGCACCAGTCTGGAGCCCCTTCTTCCCGCCGGGTACGGATCGCGCTCCCCGCAGATGCGGAGGAGCACGTCCGCCATGCTCGCAAGTCTTGCCGGAAGTCCTTAAGCCGAAGTTGTTAAAGTGGTTTAAGTTTCAAGTGCAGGATGATACAAAAGGAAATTCTTTAAAAAATTAAAAGAAGTCAACAGTGCCATCCCAAGTAATAGACTTAGAAGGGGTGATGCTCCTGAGGGTTGCACTATAAATTACTTAAAGACATCTAAGTACTTATTTTTCTAAAATAAGTTATTTCCCTTCTTTTCTCTGCTCCTAGAATATCAACAGGCCTAACAGGCAGCAGGGCCATAAAAGTTAAGGCCGATGAATCCCAACGTGTTAATCTTTCACAGCATTGTGGAAGTGTCTTTTATGTCACAGCTGGAATTTCTGATGAAGTTAGTTCATAAAAAAATAAAAGCCAAGCTGTTTATCACAGGGAATTCAGCTGAAAAAGTTAGGCAGCCCTAAGGTCAGATGACACCTTCAGCATATAAAAACGAGTCTCTGTACTTTTTCAACAACAGCTGGAATTTAAATTGTTTTCCCCCTTTAGTTTAAAATTGAATGTTCTGTTCTCTCTCTTTTATGAAGGCAGTAATATAGCTAAGGGCTAAGGTAAACAAGGGGGGAGGGGGAACCAGAGTTCTCAAACTCAGTAGTAAAGTCTGTGTTAGCTAGGGAAAAGTGGTTGATCTCAAGGATCCTGTCTGACTTTGACATTAATATTATGTGACAATAATATTATGTTGGTTTCCTTCCTCTCATTGAAGATGAAGAATTAGAGACATCTACCACCTTCCACCTCATGCCGTCCTCCTAAGAAAAAACACACCACGGGTTGTGAGTGGGGATGGGCACGAACCCAAAAATTCTAGTTCAGTTCGGGGCGGTCCTGAACCTAGGGCTAGGGCCTTTTCGGTGGCAGCTCCTCTCTGGTGAAATGAGCTCCCGGAGGAGATCAGGGCCCTGTGGGATCGTATACAGTTCCACAGGGCCTGCAAGACAGAGCTCATCCACCGGGCTTTCGATTAGGAGCTGCCACCACTTACCATTGACCATTGCTATTAACATCATAGATGAGGGCTGGCCTGAATGAAACCATGCCATGTTGCTAACTTACAGGACGTCATCTTGATTTTTGTTGTTTACCATCACTACGAGCACTTTAACTGCAAACACTTATTGCAAATTTGTTATATTGTCGTTGTTGTTTTCAAATTGCTTTTAATTGTTTTATCTTGATTTGGCAGTGTGTGCCACATTATGTAAGCCGCTCTGAGCCTGCTATGCGGGGAGAGCGGCCTAGAAGCCAAATTAAATAAATAAATAAATAAATAAATTGTAAGCCGCCCTGAGCCTGCTTGCGGGGAGGGGAGAGTAAAAATGTGAAAAATAAATAAATAAATAAACTGAACCCCAAACCAAACTGAGCCAAAAATGCTCGAACTGAACTGGCCAGTTTAGCTCCCCCTTTCTCCTGGCCTGGCCCGTAGCTATGGTGGGGCTATTAGGAGCTCCACACCTCCCTTAAATGGACAGTCCCGCAAGATTTCTCTAAAAAATTATTTTAAAATAATTTTCCAACATTTTTTAAAAGGTGCACACTTTCTGGCCACACTGCAGCCAGCCACACACCAACAGACCCTTTTAAAACAGACCCCGATGAGAAGAAGCTGTAGCAGTGCCTCCTCCCTCCACCAAAAGTGAAGCACATCCTTCCAAGATGCAAGGAGCTCTGACAGATCCATGGCTCATCCAGTGCTCCACTTCCACAGCAAGAACACCCTGCAGGCACCTTTGGGGCCCTGGAAAGAGGCTGGAGCATATCCTGTACTTAGAGCCTTTGGAGCACCACAGCCTGTTCTGTTGATGGCAGCATTGTCTGTGGCTATTTAGGCAACACAGGTGGCATTTGCTGCCATTGTGCCTGCTGAGGCAGTAGTGGCTTGGTTGACAATGGAGTGGGCAGTGAGTGGCTCTTGCCGCCTGTTATATTTTGAGTTCATGCTGTGTAGTTTGGTTTAGCCATGGGTTCATAATTCCCTCGTTCTGATTGGCTGCACAATAAAGACCAACCATTGGTCCTGAAGGCACCCCAGAAAGCCAATCATAGAGCCCGGCTTAGGTCCAGAAGGACTTGGCATATATCGTTATATTGTATATAGTTCACTATTGAGAAGGTATAAGTTTGTGTGCCGCTCTGCTGGAGCTGTCTTGAGCTGAGTGATGTTCAGAATAAAAGCCTTGTTATGATTCGTCATCTCATGACTCTCAATACTTAAAACCGCCTCTCCCCAACAGTGGGCTGGCAACTGGGCTGGAGCCGCAGCTGCTATGTAGCACAGAACAGGCTCCATCTGCCATGCCATGGCCAGCGCAGGGGCTCAAGAAGTGGTGGTTCTCCTCAGTCTCACAGCTGGGACTCTTTTTCCCACCTCCTTTTCCCTCACAGCAACAGATGTGCTTCTTCCTCTGGGGCCGGAGGGATTCTTACTCCCACAAGAAAATGGCTGCTTTGGGGGGTGCACTCGATGGCATTGTACCCCACTGAGACTCCTGGACCAAGGCCGGGAGAAAGCGGGGATTGGGGAGAGTAAAACAGACAGGTTTAAGTAAGTGTTGCTACAAGGGCCTTTTTCTGCTATAGTTAGGCTTGACAACTCCAGGTTGGAAAAATTCCTGGAGATGCAGGAATGGAGCTTAGGGAGGGTGGGATTTAGAAAAAGCAGAGGGACCTCAGTGAGGTATAAATAAATTTTTAAAACCCTCAAAAATGCAAAATTATTCCTTTAAACCCCATTGAACCATACCTATCTTACCTACTGAAAACTTACAGGTTTTAAAGCTTCAAAAGGTTCCTAAGCCCCATCAATTGCATAAAGGTTGTGGCGCTACTGGAATTGTTCTTTTGTTCTTCTGGGTAGCCCACAGTAAAATAAGAATTAGTCTTTTTCCTAGGCTGGCAAACTGAAGACTATATATAAAATCTTGACCTTTAACATTTTACCTACCTGCTTTAGGTGTCCCCACCTTCTGAGGTTAGACAGGTAGAAACCCAAGAAAGGGTCTTCTTGGTTCTAGTGCCAAGCCTATGAAATTCCCTCCCCAGGGATATTAATGTGTCCCGTTCTAGCACTGTTTCATCTGGCATTCCTTCAACAACCTCTCCTTCCCACCCTACATTTTATTTGATGTACCTTTGTATATATTTGTTATCAGGGGTCATTTCGTAGAAAAAGAGGTGCAGGAGCTCATTAGCATAACTCGTTTGCATAACTTATTTGCATATACCACACCCGCTAACATACCGGAAGTGTGTCAGAAGGCAACACCCACCCCTCAGGCTCCACTCCACAGGTGAGTGAAACTGACCTGCTCTTCCTCCATTCCCTTCCCCATCCAATACTTTGTGCAATAAAAATAAGCGTAAAGAACACACCCTCATTCTCTTCCTGCTCCCTTGAAACCGCCAGGTTTCAAGTAGACTTGAGATACCCAGGACACATGCACCACCCATCCCTTTCCCTTCCCCTCCCCACAACAAGACACCCTGTGAGGTAGGTGGGGCTGAGAGAGGTCTTTTGAGAACTGCTCATGAGAGAACAGCTCTGAGAGAACTTGTGACTGGCCCAAGGACACACCAGCAGCTGCATGTGGAGGAGTGGGGAATCAAACCCGGTTCTCTCAGATTAGAGTCCAACTTCTGACCACTACACCAAACTGATGGGGTAGAAGCTGCTGAAGGGTTGGTGAAATTTCTCCAATAGTTATGCGCCATGTGCCCAGATAAAAAATGGTATACTACTTAGAAAATTTATATGCCACCTTGAGCAAGTCTCTGGAAAAGCAGCACACAGTCATAAAAGGAATGATGAAAAAATTATCAATATTAAAACAAAAAATTAAAAACAATAAAGACCCTAGCAGGGCTTTCCCCGGGGCGCTGCGCCTCTGCACTGTTCGGGGAAGCCGAGGAGGGGGCGGGGCTTGGTCATGTGCCCGCCCCCTGGGCTCCTCACTCCCAGAGCTGCGCTGCTGTGCGCTCCCGCTCCAACGGACCCCTGTTTGTTATGCTCTTGGTTTTATGATTGTTTCGTATGTTCTGCTTTTGATTCTTAGCCATCTCAGTGGCTGTGATTGGCAGAAAGGTGGAATATAAATTCTATAAGTATATAATAAATGTTGGGGTGCCTCACTTAGGGAACACCCTTTCATCCATCCTCCAGGCTAAGACATTTTTGTTTGCTGGGTGGTGGGTCTATGTGTATGGGGGGAACACATTTTCTCTTCTTATTCTCCTGTATTTATAATTTGCTGTTTAGTACTGGTATATTGCCATTGTTAATTATTTGATATGTGCCTTTTATTACTACTGTTAAACTTTTAGCTTCACTAACTCAATTATTTTATTTTATTGTATATAATTTGGTTTTAAATTGTTTTGTTCTTTATACTTTAATGATGAAAAACACCTCAGAGATGTTAAATTTACATTAAGGTAAGATATCATGTAAATAAACAAGCAATGGTGTTGGTTGTGGTTAGTGAAAAGAAGCTTAGAACTGGGAACTCATTGAAAACTCATTTAAAATCTCTGTGAAGTTCTTCTCTGCACAGTACAGAGCTTCAGCATGATTGTCATTAAAGTGATCTATACAACATCAGCAGATTTTCAGTGTAGCATACGGTGCCTGTACTCTGTTGCTGAGATGTACATGAGATATTGCAGACCATTATGAGACAATTCCAACCGGGGGGGAGGGAGGTTTTCTAAGAGGAAAAAAACTATTGCTATAATTAAATGGAGTAAACTGCTGATAGTTAATAACATTTGTATTTAAAACCAAGACAGATAGCAGCATACAATATCATCCACAGTGATTCACGAATACACATAAAAACTGCAGACAGCACTTTTTAAATTTTGTACATTTAGACTCCTGAATCATCATAGTAAATGTGCCAGAATAGTAAACAACCTGGAGAATTTCAGTGCATCTGAGTCCACAGGGATATCCTAACTGACATTGTTTTGTAATGGTCCCCTAAATGTTGATGGCTAGGGTTGTAAGACCACACAGTATGTCATATCTACTGGTCACAGCATATTACATCTTGACTGAGCCAAAGAAAATTTATGAGTCTGTTAGATACTTCCTGACATTTGGCTATTTACTTCAAAATGGAAAGACTAAGCTTTTTGGCTTATTTCAGATGTTCCATTTTGGTGTTCCAACCACAAGTAACAGGAGCAAGTGCTATGCACAATCCACCCAATAGACGGGGTCACTATTTTGTGTCAATGGGGCAGTATGCATATTTTATACACGTGTATAATTTTTTGAGATTTTTGAGGGAAGCATATAGAAAAAACATGCGTTCACACAAAATGACTGGATAAAAGAGCAGCAGTCACATTCTACTGCTTATATAAGCATAGATTATATATTTTTTAATTTTCTTTTTCATCAGTTCTAATATAACAAGGGTGTTTTCATTATAATAATACCAGGATCAGGATACGCCTGGAGGTGGTAACCAGGAAAGTTATTTCATTCTGGAACCAGGAGGAGCAGAACCATGGGTGAAAACAAACCCCTCCTCATTTGAGGTCCTAATCTGAGGCCTCATAGCATCTCTCCAGCAACAGTGGTAGCATTTCCATAAAAGGGAGCTGAACCATCTATGTGCATCCTTTTCCGCCCTGGGCATTCCCAGCCACCCTTCACCATCCCAGAGAAGGGGGCTAGATAACTACAAGTAGCAGAGAATATGGGCAGCTACCTTTTGTTTTGTACCACCAACAAGAGGATCAGACCAGCTTTCTATAGAGCTGGATGTTTGCTGCTGGCCATTTGATATATATTTTAATGGCAAATGGTCAAACCCAATCCTCCAGTCCAAAGAATAACTTTAGGCCAGTCTGTCAGCCTGTCTCACAGGGTTGTGAGGATAAAATGGAAGAGGGCAGAGTGATGTTCTAAGCTGGCTGGGGTTCTCATTGGGGAGAAAAGTGGAGTATAAACATACAAAGTATTTTTGTGCCTTGCAAAATTAATCATGGATGATGACACAGAGGCATTTTTATTTATGTTGAAAGGATAGCTGAAGTGGTTCAGTAACTGCAGCATCAGTGTATGAATCTATTAGCCTTGTGCCTGACAGTGACACACGGTAAGGTCCTCCATGAATTGACTAACTACAAAGTGACACAGGGTGTAAAGAAATGCATTTTTTTCTTTGGAGGAGCAAAACCTTCACTTTGAAGTTTAATTTTCTCTCTCTCTCTCTCTCTCTCTGGGCAGAGAACAGGCAGGACAGGAGGAAGTCAGTTCAGTTGCTTTCCAGACATATCTCAGCCCACCTTCATACAAATGCTAATAGATCTAGCAGGAGAGACAATGGGATGTTTGCGCTCCTCCCCCCCTCAAGCAGAGAACAGAGTTTTGGAGGTATTAAATACTAGCAAGACTTCAGTAAGGAAAAATCTGGAATCTTCTGGAAAAGCTTTGCTGACCTGGCCTAAAATATAGGGTATAGAGTGGAAGTAAGGGGTAGAGAGTGCTATACCCAGAAACAGATGATGTCTATGTCAGGCATGTGATTCGCATGCCAGTAGAGAAGGAACTGCATCGTGACTCCAAAAAGGCAGCTGATCAGTACCAGCTCTTGAACCTTGAACTGATGAACTGATGATCAGCACACTGATGAACATCAGAACAAGACACACAACCTGAAAGGGCAGATTCTAATCTAAAGCAATCATGCCAGAGGTTCAGAGAAGTACAACACAAGAAAAGGAAGCAAGTGAGAATGATAAAACAGATGGACTGGGCAGCTCAGTGACAGCAGATGAAAATCCAGGACCACACCTTCGATGCTCATTGTGACCAAACAAAGGCATACCAGCCTCATGCTTGTCCTACCTCGCAAGTTTGGTGTTATTGCCTGAACTTTCTACCTGGAAAGAAGTAGAACAGATGCCAGTAGCCAAAGCCAGTAGGTAGAAGAAGACAGCACAATAGGAGATTGATGCTCTATTCAAAAATAAAACATGGACCTTGATGAAGTTACCACCAGGAAAGAATCTTATTAGATGTAAGTGTGTGTTTTAGGTCACACAAAATACAGATGGAAACATGGAATGCTACAAAGCAAGATTAGTTGCTAAAGGCTTCTCACAAAAATATGGTCAAGACTTTGATGTAACCTTTGCAGCAGTGGTGAAACAGTACACTCAGATTACTTTTGAGAATAGTAGTATACAAGAAGATGCAGGTCAAACATCTAGATGTAAAGACAGCATTTCTTCATGGGGAGATCCAGGAAGATCTGTACATGGAGCAGCCAGAAGGTTTTATAGATTCCGGGGGCTTTACTTTTTCTTTTTTTTAAAGAGGTGCTGGAACTCTCAAGAGGGAAATTAAGTTTTCAACCTGTATACTGAAAACTCACGAACTTTTAAACATTTTTAAAAGAATTTTGTCTAAGAGATTCCAGAATTCCATTCCAGCACGTTCCCCCAGAAAAAAAGCCCTGTAGACCCCTATGGTGATCTCACCCTCTTCTCTCCCTCATGCACAGGATTTTCCCTTTGTTTCTTCTTTCTTGCTGCTGAGTGGCCCCTATATCTATTTTCTTCTTATCAGTTGGTCAATGGTTGTCTGACCCTGTCACATTATTATATATTTTGATGCTGGCCCAGCCCTGGGATTTGAAAGAGACAAAGGCCCTTTCTGCACTCATGTTTTACCTCACTTTTCCTGTGCATTTCAGTCAGATTTTTTTATCATTCTGCACTCCCATTGCTTTTACCATGCATGTGCATGGGTTTTCTTTTCCTTCTGCATTGTTTTTCCTCCCTTCAGTTGCTCAGTTTGCTTACCCTTTGTTGTTTTTTTGCTGCAAGTTTTCCCCTCCCCTCATTTCCACAACAAAACTAATTCAAAAGAAGACATGTTCTTTTGGATTTCCAGCCCCTCAGAGTCCACTCCCCTCCCCACACTGAGGTCATTCCTTTCATGTGGTGTTCAAGTGGCTTCCATTCCCGCCTCCCTCTTTCCTATTCCTGTTTTCTCTCCAGGGGCGCCTGGACGCCTTGAGCTGATAAGGCAAGGGAGAAGCAGTAGCAGAGCCTGTGTACAGCCACTGTGCAAAGAAGGAATCGACCTGAGTGGGGAGGCACTGCAGGTGGAAGGAGAGAGAGGTGCTGGCTGGCTCACTGGCTCACACACATACAGGAGTGGCTTCAGAAATGCTCACTCCATAATAAAGTTCCCTTGGTCTGTGTTTGGGCATTTGGGTTTTTTTTTGACAGCTGGGTGCAGATGGCCTCTATTGAATCTCCTGGGTTTGCCCAAGCAAAGTTTCCCATTTCTTCTTCCCACCTCCTCTCACCCTTCCCCAGGAATAACAAGCAGGTCTGTGGTGGGGGGACAGTGTCAAGTCCTGGACTCAGTTACTCCCACAAACACTTTTGTAGCAGCAAGATTTGTTTATTAAAAGATAGAGAGGTTCCAAGCATGGACAGCTTCTGTGTCGGAACTGAGTCCCAGATGCCAGTTCCACCAATATACTGAAAGCAGAAAAACCCACATATGCTAAGTGACCAATCATTTCTCCCATTCAGCCCACCACAAATCTGCCTATGACCACCCCTAGCACCTGCAAACTAACAGTTACATTATCTAGAAGCTCTGCAGACTACAAGGTCACACTGAATGATGAGATCATATTCTTCCCAAGATGCTTTCAGCACACTCGAGAGGCCCCTGCCTGAGAACTATTATGAGGTAGCACTAACCAAGCCAAGCAGACAGCCATAAACAGCCACCCCACCCCGTTAGCAGCAGAGAAGATAAACAGGAGTGGAAATGAGCAAGGTTACATAAGAACTGTAGAAGAATACATGTGAATCCATATGGAAATATAGGTCAAGTGAGGCCCGAGCTTGACAGAGAGGAGGAAAAGGAAGCAGCATCATGTTGTTTAAGTTTTGGGTCAACTTCTGTCCCCCCAAACGCAACCTGTGGAAAGATCAGACTCAAATTTCTTTGCCTCTTGACCCCTGCAACGCTTTTCTTCTCTCTTCTCTATCCCACCCCCAATGCTAAAGTTTGGATGTGAAAACCTGAGAAACTTTTTTTAAAAATCACCTGGAGGGTCCTGAGATCTTGGAAAGAGAAGGGGGGGGGGAGAAAGGTTCAATAAGGGAGAGAATGGCCATTGCAGGTGCCGCCATTGCAAGGAGCTCCAAAGCCAGGGGGTACACGTGACAAGGAGCATGCAGAGATGTGAGTGAGCTAGAGACACTGAAGAGCACAGGCAGATGGCATTTAAAAGGATGAAGAAAGGTTGCCAATCTCAATACTGGGAAGCAGGTGCCATCGAAATTAGGAAGCGTGCACATGTGTGTGTGAGAGAAATCATACATGTGATTTGGGGTTTGTATGTGTGTAAATGAAATGGGAAGGCAGGAGGGAGTTGCTTGCTGGAGGCTACTGCACAGCTGTGGTAGGACAATCTGGTAAATTTAAAAAAACCTTTGCACTCCGCCCCCACAGGTCACATGTACACCTTAATTAAGCAGGATATGCGAGTCTTGCTTGTAGATGCAGAATGCATACACAGATAAACTGGAGGGGAAAACTAGCACAGAGCAAAGAAACAATAATCCTAAATCAACCTTTAAGGACTGACTGCTGGTATTCTCCAGAGTAAGCATCAGTGAGCGGTGTGTACAGAAAGAGTCCAAATCACCTGCTTATATTCTACTTTTGTAATGGCACACAAAAGGCTTTTGAAAGTTCAAAATAAACAAAATATTTTATTTAACTTGGATGGGAAAAGGTATAATCAGGGGTAGAATGTATGAGATGAACTGATAATAAAAACTGGGGTAACTTTGTAATCACATTAAATCCAACTAACATATTGCCAACAAGTACGTGTTTTTGCTTTTCAACAAGGTCTTTGAAACTTTCAGAGAGGCTTTCTTTTCAGTTTCTGCTTTAACTTGCAACCATGGGTTTCTGAGTTTCTCTGACACTTCATGTTCAGAAGGCAGGAATGTACAACCAAGTTCCCCAAATCCTTCTATATATACAGACCAAGGGATCATTCCTCTCTTTAGAGCTATCTCCCTTTTTCCCTGGGCAGGGATTACTTCTTTTCACTAGAAGCTCTGCCCTTTTGGCTTGAATTGGAATCTTCTGTGATCCTCTCACTCCCCTTTGCCTCCTTCCCAGTCCTCAGTCAGTGCTAAACTGTCTCTTCTTCAACTGTCAGTTCCCAGCTGTCATTTCTTAGCTGACACGCTCCACAGTGTGATGCTTCCCCGGGTCAAGGACATGTTGCACTTTCTCTACCGTGACCTTCCCTGCAGTGGAGGACCTGCAAGACCTTAGACTGGAAAGGCTTGCACCACCTTAATAATAATCATCCCCCCTCCAGATCCTCTGCTTTCACATACTGCCTTAACAGAGATACTTCATCCTCCTTGGCCTGCTGCAGACCCTCCTTAAATAGGTCACCCTTCCAATCCCATCCACTGGCTTGGTCCTCCCTCTTACCCTTCACCCTGAAGCCCTGTCTCAGCTGCAGCTGCCTCCTGGATTTCTGGCTTCCCCAAGCAGGGCTTTATGTGACTCACTCCACCTGGCTTCTAAACTCTGTTCTTGAAACCAGAGCCCGCAGCCCACCTTGCCTGTTCTAGGAGTGTCCTGGCATGTCTGCTGTACTGATTGTGTACAGCTTGTTTCAGTCAAAGTGAGTTGTCCATGCAAGTCTGGGACAGGTGCTGTCCCTTGATACTGAGTTAAAGGCTGAAGTGAGAGGTGATGCCAACATGCATCTTTAAAGATATACAGCTGGATCCAATCTAAATTGGCAATTTCTTCTGATTTCTCCTTCCTGCTGAAGACTCCCGTCATGACATTCCTACAACCCCCTATCCTTCAAGAGTAGCATTTTGCAGAGATCAGTGGGGCTGCAGTGGGAAGGAGGAAGCATGAAAATTCCATTCAGCCACTGAAAAATTTAGTCTGGGTTCAACTCTTAATGTGCAGTTGACTCACATGGATGCAACATACTATGAATGAATCTTTTCACATTGCTGTAGAGTGAATTGTGCCAAAGACAATTATGTCTATGTTCTTGAATTCAGACACATGAATGAAATGGTGCATAATGCTCATTCACTGTTATCATGCAAATTTTATTCCATGTTTTATTTAGGTACTTTGGCTTCTTGAAATCTGAAATTGATCATCATGTCCAAATACACCCTAAGAAAGCGATCTAAGAAGGTCTACAGAGAAGTGAGTCCCATTTTATTCAGTGGGGCTTACTCCCAGAAAAGTGCTCTTAGGATTGCACTGTAAAAGTGAGGATATAGGAGGTGGATTTTGTTAACTGTTGGAATGTGACCAGGGCATGAGCTTGCTCCAGAGTGTTTGCACCTTGAAAATATATAGGATAGATACTACTGTTGAAGACACGAGTCCATCAACATCTAGAAAACCTACTGGAAATGGCAGGTTAACATATGTAGAGCATCCTCACCCCCATGTGTCACGGGCTAGCCTGCTGCCTCCTCCTCTGAGTACCTCCTCTGAGCCCCATACCGGTGGAATACCTACCTGAGCAGCTGGGTTGAGAAGCATACCCAGTGAAAGAAGCATCAGGAAGCAAGAACACTTTTCAGATGCAGCCAGGCTGCTCATTCTGGCAGAAAAAAGAAATTACACAGAGGTCAGGGCGTCAGTTGCCATTGGTTTCTCCTGAACCAGCAGAGGACAGAAGAAGTGAGGGTTTGACAGCTCTAAAGAGAGGAAGGTGTGGCCATCTGATTGCCCAGCAGCAATCAGTGTTAATTCCTGGAGCAGAGTCTTTGCAGGAGCAGGAATGACAACCTGATAGGGAAGCAAAGGACTTGTACCTGAAGGGTGATTAACTCAGCACAGAAGCAACACCTGGGCTTCGGGGGATGAGTCAGCTAATGAGGCAGATAAAAGGAATACACAATGTTGTGGAAGGAATTTTGCATATCATTCACCTTTGTAAGCTGACCTACCCTGACTTCCTGCCTTTGGATTCTGTCCTTGCTAACCTTTGCTTGTGTTCACAGCTAGAGACCCAGACCTTGCACCCTGCACTAGTTCCAAGCCCTGGAACTTCTTTTTCTCTGCCCATGGGACTGAACCTTTAACTCCCTGATTTTGGGCTAGTTTGTAGACCTTGATCTTGTCATTGTATTTGTGTATTGTGGAAATCCCAGGTAGGGTAACAGCACCAGGCTTTGCCCTGAATGTGACACTATGCTTGTCTGTCATTAATGGCAGAACAAAAAGCAGATAACTGAGTAAAAAGTAGGCAGTCTGTGTTCCACAGCTCTCCAAAGCACTATGCCAGAGAGACAAATAGAGCCAAGACCTTCTCCTAAGCCTTTCCCCCACATGCATTATGTACATTATTGTGTGTAATGTCTGTGTATTATTTACACAGTCACTCTCAGTAAGATGTGAATATTGTGGCATTATCACTCTAAGCTCATTAGTCATACAATTAAATATAGATTATAATATATTTATGAATCTGAAAGAAAGTATAGCATAGCCTATCATGAGGGCTTTGGAAGACTTATTACAATCTGTCATGTAAACTGGTACTTAGTTTTTAAGTAATTATTTTTGATAATTACAGTCTACTGGGAAAATTTTTATTAGTTCACTAACCAGTGACCTGACACAATCTATTGCCCCTGGACTAGCTCTGTAGTTTTATTTTAGCAATGCATTAAGGCCACATGGTAGCAGTTATTTCTGTCTGGAATATTGCTTCAAGAAGTTTACAGCTTGCATGTTGTAAGGAGACATTTTAATGCTCACCATGATAGCCAGTTTTCTTTTTACATCATTCCAGTGAGATTAGAATCTTAAAGAATCCTGCCAGCCTTAATGGCTACTGGGTTTCTTGTTGTGAGGAAGGTTGTTTGTATTCCCCAATTTATTTGTGTTGGAATGCCCTTCCAGGATTGGAGTGCTCATCATCAGGCACACACATCACAGGACCCAATTATTTAGATATCATCTGCAGCTGGAGGGTAGAGTGAGCTCTGAAGACTGGGTCATCCCCACCATCATCTCTACCTTTGCACATTCCAGCTTTTCAGCCAGTGTTCTCTCAGGACCCAAGAGATGATACAATAATTGGAGAAACTGTGCAGGAGGGCTGAAACTGTACAATAGGCTTTAAAGGGGAAACAACTTGTGATAGATTTTATTTGTAAACCACATTTGGTGCAATCCTATGCAGAGTTACTCCACTTTAAACCCATGTGACTCAAATGTGGAGTTTAAATAGATTAAATAAATAATGTGATATACCACCTTCTCATTTTTTATAATCAGGGCTCGCTTCGTAGCAGGAGCTCCTTTGCATATTAGGCCACACACCCCTAATGTAGCCAATTGTCCAAGAGCTTACAGAGCTCTTCATACAGGGGCTACTGAAAGCTCTTGGAGGATTGGCTACATCAGGGGTGTGTAGCCTAATATGTAAAGGAGCTCCTGTTACAAAATGAGCCCTGTTTATAATGAAGGCATTTTTCAATAAGCACAGAGACATGCATACAAAATCCAAAAAGATATATAAAGTTTTGAAATCAGTCACAGAGACCCACAATGACTTGCAGGGGAATCTCATTTCACTTCCCCCACTATTTCTTCTTTCCCCTCCCTGAAAGCCCTCATATCCTCTCCTTTTCCTGCTTCCTTCTTTCCTTCCCACTCACCAAACAACCTACCTTTATTTGCCCCTCTGTCTTCAGCTTTCTCTTCTTCCTTCCCCCTGGCAACCTCTATCCAAAAAAAACCTATGGTCCAATTGCACAGTGCCAGTCTCTGCGTATAACTGTATGATAGGAAACCACCCAAGGATTACAGGTACCTCACTTTCCTCAGTATCCTCCTCCTCAAATATTTCTTCTTTCTCGCCTCCTGGCAACCCTCACATCCTCAACTTTCCCTGATTTCCCTTTCTCCTTCCCACCCACTAGCCTTTTATCTGGCTCCTCATAGTCACTGATTATTATTTAATGGGAACTCAAAGCAGCTCATATAATTCTCTCCTCCATTTTATCCTCCCAATATCCTGTGAGGTAGATTGGGCAGCAAGTATGTGATTGGCCCAAGGTCACACAGGGAGCATCATGGCAGAGTGGGGATTTGAAGCCTGGTCTTCCAGATCATAGTCCAATACTCTAACCACTGCACCACACTGGCTTTCCTGCAGCAACTGCCACTGAACAGTAGCAACCAGCCAGGACTGCAAGTGACTGCTGCTGGTCCTGGGCCCAATGAATCTTCCCTCAAAGACTAAAACAGCCCTGGAAAGGACCCTTCCCCCAGCCTTTTACTGATAATCCAAGGTTTGAAGGCTGGCAGTACTATAATGATTGCCTAGCACTGGCCACTGAGGGCTTTTGTTTCTTAAAGCTACAAGTGCTGCTTCTATTAGTTGGGAAGGGTTAACTCCCCAACATTTTTTTTTAAAGATTTCAGATTTTTCTGCAAACCTGGGGCTTTTTAGGTTTGTAGAAAGACCTGTCTTGTCTGTTCATGATTCCATTCTCGGATTTAAGTAGCCACAGATTTGGTTATGTTGAACATTAGATCCATTGATGCTACGATGCAATGACTTCAGACACTAAATTTATAAATCTGTCTCAGCTGAGATAATACTTGCAACTCTGGATTCTAACTATCACAACTTAATTACTCATATACAGATATGTGCACAAACACATACAACTCCACAGTGTGGCTAGAGCGCAAAATATAGCAACTAGGAAATACATTGTTCTAAAGGACATTTAAGACAACAGCTGGTATCAAGAAGCTCTCACACACAGCATTTCTAGTTCTGCACAATAAGAAGAAGAACAGTGGTGCATGCAATAGGGAATATATTCTATGCTTCAGTTCTCAAAGCTACATTTTAATGAACAGGATTGCATCACTTCCTGCTTTCTAATAGTTGCTATGTAACCACTTTCTAGTAACTACTTATTTTAATTAATAGGCATACAAATATAAACTTGAAGTGGTGAGTTCAAACTTCAAAACTTTGAAATTGACCCACTAATGCAGATTAAAATAACAAGGAGATTATTATGAAATAGTAATGCTTCTTTGTGAGGAAGTTAAAGAAGAGAGCAAACACTGATTTAAAAGCCAAATGTAGAATCTACATAATTAAAACCTTTGGCAGATGAAGCCCAGCATTATTCCACAAGGATAACTGCTTTGAAACAATCTGTTACTAATGTAACTGATACTAATACACAAGCTATTACTCATTTTCTAGTTATTGTACTCAGTAGAAGCTGATTTTATCCCCAGCTATAGTATCTGTCTCCTTTCTAAATCACATGCAAGTGGACTTCTGGTTTTGGCGATCTCGATGGTGGGCGCGCCTCCAGTGAGCTCCGAGAGACACGACTCAAGCCCGGCAATCAGGAGGGGTGGCGAATGATTTTCACCCCCCCCCCGAGCCCTTGTAGGGGGCTCCCAGCCCGAGGCACGAGGAGAGCCTCTCCCAAGGTGGCAACTGAGGGATCTAGGCTCCCCTTTGCCTCTATAGGTCCTGCTGCCGTGGTGCCCAATGGCATTTAGAGGCACACACCGGACAGCTGCAGGAGACCGAGTCTGAGGCACCTTGAAAAGTTACTAACCTGAAGACACATGGCAAGATCTGTGAGTTCCCGAATTTGACTTTCTGGTCCCAACTTGAAGCAGAAAGAACAGGGGTTTAAATCCCCCCCTTTAAACTGGGTGATTCTTTGATCTGTGGGGCTTAACTTTGTTGAAATGGCTGGATTTTAAGCAAGTGATTACAAATCTACTATAAGCATCTAATTAAGCAGACTCTTTCGAACTTTTTAATAACTCTCTGGAACTATAAACAACAACAATGACTGGATGGGGGGAGAAAATGGCAACAAGACCAAAGCCTTCCCCTAAGACTACATCAGCACTTCTGGCATCTGAAGCAAATACTGACTTTCCTGCCTTGTTAGCTACGGCATTGGGCCCTCTGATGGAACAGCTGACTACTGTTAACTCTAAACTGGATACTCTTCAAAAGTAAATAACTGATGCCAACACTAGGTCAGAACAGACAGCTAAAGAGATGGAAAAAGCCAAGACTGAAGCTGTCAAACAAAGACTGGATGTGATAGAAAAAGAGAGGGCCTCAGAAAATGATAATCTCTTGAGGCTGCAAATGGAAAGGTCAGCATTTTTTAAGATTCCAAGGTATCCCAGAACAAAAAGATGAGAATCTCAAACAACTATTAAGTGAAGCATTGGCTCCAATGACAGGTTCACAGGCTGAATTACTGCAAAGTGACATGGATATGGTTTACAGAACCTATCCTGAATTTTTGAAGAAAAAGAACCTGCCAGGCAAGATTTTGGTGAGATTCTCTAAGAAATCCACTAGAGATGTGGTGCTCAAGGCCTCACAGGACAACCTTGAAAATCAAAGATGAAGAAATTAAAGTCTTAAAAGACATTCCATATGAGATCAGGAAGAAGCGGAAACCCTACAAAAATTTAACCAGCTTTCTGCAAGCAAGTGCTACCATGTACAGATGGATTACTCCTGAAGGCTTGATTTTCAACTACAAAGATAAGAAGCAAAAGATTGACTCTGTTGCAAAGGCAAAGAAATTTTTGGAGCAACAACTGGCTAGAAAAGAGAAAACATCCACAGAGGAGGAACTGGAACAACAAGAAAGCCTATATGGATTGGAAGACACAGAATCTTCAGCGAGTAACAAGTCTGAGGAAGAAGATTCTGAAGCTGAAAAAGGAGCATCAGCTCCAAAACCCCGGAAAGCCAAATAAGACTTTGTTAAAAGAAGTGAAAGGAAAGAAGGAAGAATAATTATTGTTATTTTGAAAGTTTGATGTTTGCTTTTGTATTCACTTGACTTATGTATTCACTTGATTTAAATTTTTAGGATATACAGCTATTCATTTGACTTAAATTTTTAGGGTATGTAGCTATTTAGAAAGCTATGATATGCCTTGATATGTTAACTATTTTCTTGAACAAATGAAGCAATATATTTTACCTTATTGTAACCACTTGGTCCCTGTATAGGTAGGGGTAGATTAGGTTTTTAGTTATAGTCTTGTTTGTAGTGTGTAGAAAACAAAAAAATTAAAAATAAATAAATAAATCACATGCAAGTATAGGTACCAACCACCAACACACGCAAAGCTTTGAATACAGGGTCCTATTCTCCCCAGTTTCAAAACAAGTGAGACTATAACAAAATCTCATCCTTGCCACACTTCTGTTGTGCTTGTCATTGCTATATGTTGCATATGAATTCACAAGTTTGTTCTTGGAATCTTCTGGGTAGAAGTCATGATAGGTGCTGTGGAGAATGCATCACCCAGAGATCATAGATGTTATAGCTCCCAGCTGAGATCAGGATATTGAAAGACAAAAGCTGAACAATGATGGAAAGCCTGGACAGCTAACCAGGTTAGCCCACAATCAAGGACTATTGATTTCAGTGAGACATGCTGTTTAGTCCAAAGCATATTTACTGTCCTGTTTTGTTCAATTGGATTGACTCCTATTTTACATTGGATTGCAGACTTTCTTCCTAGTGCACAAGATTGACGTGAATTATTTGGTGATTTCTTACACCAGAACATTCAGAAAACTGTTTCCTTACTAGTGGAATGTTGGTGTTTTGAACCACCTTAGTTTGGATGGTATTTCTAATGTAAAAAACTGGGATCTCCTTATTTTGTTTTGCTGTATACAACATCTATGTTATATCCAAAGAGCTCAAACTGCTTGCTATAGACTCAGAGTAGTCCTACTGATTCTAGTGGATCTACTTCTCAGATGAGAAAGTTCTAAGTTTGTATTATCAACATTCAAGAAAAAAGGAGCAAATATCTGTATACTTTATAGGAACAAAAAAAATCCTATTACAGTGACAAAGACATCTGATACTTAATGGACTGCATGTAAATCTGGCACCTACACCAGAGAAATGAGTAGTGTTCTGAACACACACAAAAACAAGTAGAAGATAAACTCAAATTGTAATCCCTGACATGGTTACTTGCCTTAATTACTAGTTGTCTTTACTTTGTGCTGCTTTCAGAATGAAATTCTTTTAAGAACAAAAATGTTTGTGAACTAAACATTTATGGTTGACAAATCTTCAGTTTTATCTGTGTGATTAAACCACTTACCGTCCTCAAATGGAAGACGTCATATTCATGAGGAAAATTCTGGCAATTTGTATGTCTCCAGCTGGCAGGCTGACACTGCCTTCCAGAAAAGTTGTCACCCTGACGCAGTCCCTTGATGAAATGGCATCCCATGTCAGAAGGATATAGAAGATTGGATTACCTGCCTGTACCAGATCATTGTTTCTAGGAGATAATCCATAAATTATTAATCCTTCTAATGTTCTTGAACAATATAAGGAGGGCTGCTTGTGACCAATTTAACCTTTCTGACTGCTGCTGTGAGAACTGTCTTGTTGTAGAAATAAAACTGGCTGTTCTCACATCAGTTCTTACTGGATCATCAGTGCAGTTTATAGCCATTTCTTTCAACAATGGCCACTTTTATAGCTGTTATCTAAACCTAAACTGGTGATAATACAGGTTGCTACATAGAGGCAGGCAATGGCAAACTACCTCTGTTCGTTTCTTGCCTTGAAAATCCTACAGGATCACCCTAAATCAGCTGCAACTTGGCAGAGCTTTCCAACTCCACAGGGAAACACATGGATGAGTAAATGCCTTTTATGTTGTTATACTGCTACTTCATTAAATTACATGGTTCAATTATTCATAGTTACTTTAATGCTTCCACTCCATGTAATTTCCTGAAGGTTTGCACCAACTTCACAGGAAAGAACACACAGCATATTAATTCATATTGGCTTCCCTAAACTTATTCTTCCTGAGAGGGCTGGAGGTGGTAAACTTCAGGATAAAGCAGAAGAACACACACTTTATATTCTGAATCTATTCAAATTATATGCTTAGATAGTGTAGTTTAATGAAATATTTTTTCAATTCTAATTTTTCACTGTTTTTTACTATTTGGCTTTTATATTGAAAGCTCTAAACCATGATTAATATTGATTCCCCCCCCCCCCCAAAAAAAAAGTTCTACAAAAAAAACCCCACATGATGTCAACAGAAAAAAGTGACATTTCTTTCTCTAAATTTTTGCACTAAAGTAATATAAATAGTTGAATTTCTGGCAAACCAGGGCAGGAGCGTGCCGTGAGAGAGGGGGGAGATGGGATCTCCCCTCCTTTACAAGTCCTCATATGTTTCTCTCTCTCTTGTTTATTAATATAAAGCTATAGTGTTTTGAACTCATCCATTTAAAGCAGGTGCTGTCTAGAATATTGCTCTGGGGCATCAGAAAGCCACCAAAGTCAAGGAATAGATTTCCATCTCAGTCCCATCATCCCTCTCAATAACCATGATTCCTACTTAATTCACAGCTGGGTTGTATTTTTCAAAATAATCTTCAACACTGACATGCTGTTTTAATGTAAGCAAAGCATTCTTTGTTGCTTTCCACAGAAACTAGAAAAGGAAACAGATTAGAGCTAATCTAAGGCAATAAAGTTTTGAAAAGATTCCTCAGCAAAGTTATGGTTTGAGATAGTGGTGAAATTCAAAACTAAGCTACAGGATCGGCTTTCCTAATCAACAGTGGAGTTCTAAAGTCCTGTTGGAGACACTTAAAGATAGCCACTAAGTCCCCACACTGGTGTATCTTGAAGATGCCACTGACGTCATCATGACAGAAGTATGATGTCATGGCAGTATAACTATAATGTTAGCACAATGATACCAGCATAAGGGCCAGAGCTGGGTGGCATATTAAAGAAACAGTATCACTGATTCAGGTCCTATGGGGCCCTGTCTCTGACTCCAGCACATTAAGCCAACAAAAGAGGTGGTCAAAACATTTGAACTAAATGAGAAGAAAATGATTGTTTTCTCCCACTGTTTCTTCCTCCATCTGCATAGCCATAACAGAACGTAGGATTCCAACGAACTCTTTACTCACTCATGGTTCATTTACATTAGTATATAAACATTTACTAGGAGACACCCATATGTCAAGGCTGGTAACCAATATAAGAACCGAATATTGCTAACATTGGTCTCCTCAGAACATTCCGTTTCACATCACTCCTCTGGCTGGAGATTCAAGGACAAGGTGCACGCATGCTCTCTCTCTCTCTCTCTCTCACACACACACACACACATACACACAAAGAGATTTGGGATATCCCCCTCATGTTAACACTGGTGTCTGCACACGTACAGTAAAAACCCAACCATGTGAATCAAATATTGAGCTGCTATGGCAACCCAAATGTATGGGGAATTTGATATGGGGTACCCCTGGACATGGTTCAACAGGAGCCAAACCAGAAATGAAACAGCTGGAGCATGCAGTGAGGGAGGAGCCAGGGCAGGCACGTGCCATGAGAAGGAGGGGGGAGACGGGATCTCCTCTCCTTCACAAGTCCTCATGTTTCCCTCTCTCTTGTTTGATATACTAATATAAAGGTCATTAAAAAAATTGATGAGCTCCCCACTATACAACTTCTAAATAACATACTCCATTAAATTAGGGAAACAATACAGGCATTGGACCAAAGTTTATCCCAATGTTTTAATATTCATAGATAGCACTGGAATGTCTGAGAGAGAAAAGGAATTTTTTTACTGTCTGTCCAGGCACCATGTAAAAGCAGTGAATCTATTTGGCAATGAATCTATTTTGCCTATTTGGCAAAAAAAAAAAAAGGCCAAAAAACCCATCAAGTGACTGTGAGATTAATGTATTTAAAGGCTTTTAAGATTGCTTTATTATTAAGCGCCAAGGAGATTCTGGAAAAGGAAATAAGAGTACTGGGACAGTGAATGCTGTGCCTACCATGATGTGTGACATTTTTATGATATGGGCAGAGACAGTGGGTAGAGCTATATAACTTGCTTTAACTCTCCCCACTTTTTCCGAAGTGCTTTCCAAATAAAAGTTAAAATTTAAAACTTCAGGGCAATGTAATAAATGTTAGAGTGTTTCAATGTGTAGAAATACCACCTATGTTAAAGTAAAGCTCTGGTCTGCCACTCAGTACCCTTGGCTTTAAAATGTGCTTTGTCTGCTCATACCCCATTTCCAAGTCAAAACGAGGGGAAAAGCCCAAACTCGCCAACTTGTTACTAAGTGCCTTTAGCATGTAGGTTGATGACTGTCTCAAAGAATCAAGTGAGTGAAGGCCTGAGGATTAAGATTTGGCTTTAGTCAAAGATTAATGGAGGCAAGGCATACTTTAGCCACAACTTTTACCATCCCAGTCTCCAAATGCAAATTTGCATTTGAGATACAGCGGGGCAGTTGAAGAGCTGCTCTCAGAAATTTCAATTTCCCTCGCTGCAGAGGTGCAAAACAAGAAGAGGGTGGCCCAATCATGGTCCCATATAATACCTGAGCCACTGTTTTAGCCTGAAATAGTTTAAGAGCAGCTGGAATATATTGACTACCCTTAGTAAGTAAAAATGTGATTATATTGTGGGCAGATTTTTGCCCAACATCGGTTATGTAATCACAGTGTGCTTTCCTCGAACCAGAGGCTTGCAGTACAACCCCTAGATACTTAAAGCTGGCCACCTGTTCTATCTTACGGCAATTTAAGCTCCATACCTGGGTTTTAGGTCTTTTGCCAAATGCCATAATTTTAGTTTTTTGGTAATTTATTACTAAATAATCTTTACTACAGTATTGGGTAAATGCCTTTAGTGCTCTTTTAAGTCCTACTGGAGTTCTTGATAGGATTACAGCGTCATCTGCATACAATAACACAGAGATTCTACAGTCTGATAATTTGGGGGAGGGTGGAAATGTAAGTCACTTAGACATCTAACCATGTTACTGATATAAAAAAATAAAGAGAAATGAAGCCAGAATACAGCCTTGTTTGACTCCCTTTAAGGTTTTAATTGGGGTTGTAAGATGCCCTTTCCTATTGCATCTGACCTTGAGGGTGGTATTAATGCGTAAAGCGCAGATTAGGTAAAGAAGCCTGTGATCTATTGATGTTACTTCCAATTTTTCCCATAATTTAGTCCTGAAAATGGAATCTAAAGCTGCTTCCAAATCTATGAAAAAGGGGCAACTACACAGTCCAGAGATCAAATGAAAGAAAAACTGTGCAGAATACAATGTTCAATAGAATAAATTTATATATATTGTGATATAATAAAGATATTTTAATCCAGAATTACTTGGACAGTTTTCTTCTTAAATTATATCACTAATAACCAATCAACTCTATGAACAGGGGATTGGAACTAATAGAAACTCATAACATTTTAAATAATGGAACATAATATTGCATAATATCAAGATCATTCAGTGAGAGTCCATATATAGCAATCCTTCATGCAATAAATGATCTGATGCAGACGGTTCCCAAAAGAAGTCACTATTTGTCAAGCTATAGGAAAACTGAGCAGGAAAAAAATGACTTAACTACAATTTTCTGTTATTGTATTTTGTTCCTCTTTGAGACCAGTCCACAAAAAAGGAACAAAGTCATTTTCCTGTGTAAGTAGATACATATTTTAAAAACTACATAACTTAAGTGCATCTTCAACTTTTTAATGGATTCTGCCCACAACCAACACCCCAAAGTGCCCCTTGTTCCATTAGGGTCCAGCTGTGGGCTCCATACTTGAAGTCTGAGTGTTCCACCTTGCCCCCACATCATACAAAAAAAAAATCTATTACCATAGCTCACAGGATTGTGTGATAGTAAAGTACTGCTCTTAGAACACTGAAGGAAGGGTGGCAATAGCTTCCCCCATTCTCACAATATAAAGGAATTTTAAGGAGCGTGTGTGTTGAGGCATCAAGTTGCCTTTGATTTATGACGACACTGAACTAACGGTCTCCAAAACTTCCTTGGTTAACAGCCTTGTTCAGGTCTTACAAACGGAGGAGTCTGGTTTCCTTTCCTGAGTCAATCCATCTCACAGTGGGTCTTCTTCTTTTCCTCCTGCCTTCAACTTTTCCTAGCATTACTGGCTTTTCCAGTGAGTTTTGTCTTCTCATAATGTCGTCAAAGTATAATAGCCTCAGTTTCTAAGAAAGATACCCGGTGGAGTTCTTACCAAAAAGCAAAAACCTGTTTATATACTTAGGGATGCCCAGGCCAGTGCAAAACATAAAATCTTTGGTGCATACAGGAGAAGACCTTTTTAAAAACCTTACTTATAAACGCGACCGTTTCAGGGTCCGAGATCGGTGAAATTTCAGACCTCTCGTATTTGGTGTGGGTAAAAAACCTCTGGGACTAGTAAAGTGAAGAGAGCACACGCAGGCGCAGAGAGCTTTCAGACCCTTGAATTCCCGAGAAGAGGAACGGAACGAAAAGTGAAGAGCGGCAGTTTCAGTCGGCGGAGGGGAACATTGCGCTTGTGACTCCCCGCTGTTGGCTCTTTCTTGGCCTTCCCCGACTTTCTTCCTTGTCTTCGCTGTAGTTGCTGGTGCCGAAATCCCGGATCCAAAATGGAGTCTTTGAGTAAAGCGGGGCAGGAGATGAGTTTGGCGGCTTTAAAGCAGCACGACCCCTACATCACCAGCATCGCCGACGTGACTGGCCAGGTGGCCCTATACAGCTTCAGCCCCAAAGCCAACGAGTGGGTGAGTGGAACCTTCCCCATTTTGACCCGGGTGGGTTCCCCACCCCCCCATTTCTGTTCTCTCCCCCTGCACCCTGCACCCCTCGCGTCGTCCCCGAAGATTTCACTCAGTTCTAGCTCGCATACCTGGTGCCTAAAGTCTCTCCCCCCTGGGAAGGCCAACAAGGACGCCTTTCGAAGAGGTTGGAAATATGCAGTGAAGCGCTTCCCTTCCCCAAGGAGGAAGCCGAGGGGCACCACTTCTTCCTCGACCCACCCACCCCTGTCCCCACCGAATTTTTTTTTCGTGCTTAAAATGAACGCGAGAAGTTAATTTAGTTGGTTCCCCCCTACAGAAACACGCCCACTGCTTTCAAGCAGGCAGTCACAATGTCCCCTTTGCCCCGTGCTCCGGTTTCATGCTGAGCTGTATGTGGGCCACTTAGGCTGCCGTGAAAGAGCAGTTTTCTGATAATAAGGTTCTTGGAATAACATGGGACTTGCTTCCAAAGAGACCTGTTTAGGATTGTTCTTGTGGCATCTAATATAGTTTCAACCGTCCTGACAGGGTAACTAAAAACAAGTAATACTTCCAGAGGGGTAGCCATATCCATCTGTTTTTGCAAAATCAGAAATTCAGTGGCAATTTAAAGACTGACAGCATTTTGCTATGCGCATCTCCTGTGGGTGAGCACATCAGATGAAAAAGCTCTGATTCATGTAAATGTATGTTAAAATGATTTCTGGTAGTGTAGAATTTGTGTTTAAAAATAAATAGTTTCAGTGCTTTTCTTGTCCAGGAGCACCAATTCACAGGTTCTGTACACTGACTGACACTTATCTTTTAAACAAGTTGAATATGATATGCTAAATGCAGAAATCTTTGTCAAAACAATAAGAAAGCCCCTGTGCAAATAATATTGCTGAATATTTAATTACAGGTACAGAAGTATCAGGAAGTAACTGTAAAAATAATCCAAACTACTTTTAAGTTGGTGTACATTCTAGAGTGGATCTTGGTGGTTTACCACTTGATCATGGGATACGTATCAGAAGAGAAAGAACACTTCCTACACTTTGGATTACACACAGCAGCACCCACATAGGAGTCTAGCTCATTAAAGGGCACTATTGACAGAAGGATCTGCTTTCAAGTTGGATGGTAGACTTCTGCAGCCTACAGCATGTGCTTGCACAGCATTGTCTCCTGCTTTCTTTCATTAGCTTAGCAGATCAGATGCTGAGGTGTTCTTTAAAAAAGGTTATGCAATGTAGGACAGGCCATGTCTATTCTAACCATGCAAATAGCATAGGTCCCATAAGTCATCCTGCTAGCCCCCATGTACTGATGAAGCATACGCACATGAATACATGGCACTGCATTATACTGAATCAATCCATTGGGACCAGTATTGCCTTATCAGACTGGTTGCAGTTTTCCAGGAACTCAGGTTGAGATCTTTTACATTAGTCTGCTACCTGAGCTTTGTAACTAGAGATGCCAGGGATTGAACCAGGGACCTTCTGCAAGCCAAGCAGATGCTCTACCACTGAGCCATGGCCCCTTGCCAGTACTTGTGGGTATGGAGGCATGGTGGCTTAAAGAATGGGTCTAGCATTTTACCACTACTCCATCATCAGTTACTACTGCTCACATTGTATCAGTCTGGCAGAAAGACAAATGATATAAAGGGAACTCACTAAAGTATAAACTGTCCCTGCCAGGTTAACTGCTTACACAGCGAGCCTTAAGATCATACTACTGAAACCTCTGCATTTTGTATCACAAGCTTATTGAGTGAGAAATATAGTAGACATGTATCTGTGTACCTTCTCTTTTCTCTCAAAATCTTGCACTTTATATGTTTCATAATTATTGCTGTTGGATCTTCTAATGCAGCTGTTTGTATGACTAATTTAGAGCCAAACTAGATATTATCTCAGAGTCACCATGAGGATGCAGTCATTTTAAAATGCTTCAAGAGCCCAATCCTGATTGGGCCCACAGAGTGGTGCTCTTGTTCCCCTGCAGCATCTTAAGTGCCGAAACGGCGGGGGGGGGGGGGGGGCACTGCATCTGTTTTGGCACTTGATAAGGTGTGGGCCCTTGGAGTTTTTAAGTGATTTTTAAAAGGCAGTGGCAGCCACAAGGACACAGTTTGCCTCTTAAGCACTTCCTTGCCAGCACAATTCTGTTTGTTCATTTAATTTATTTTATTCATTTATACCCCACCTTTCTCTCCAGTGGGGACCCAATGCGGCTTACATCATTCTTCTCTCCTCCATTTTATCCCCATAACAACCTTGTGACGCAGGTTAGGCTGAGAGAGTGTGACTGGCCCAGCATCACCCAGTGAGCTTCTATGGCATGAGTGGGGATTTGAACCTGAGTCTTCCAGATCCTTGTCAGGCACCCCTTATACCGCACTAACACAAGATGTCTTGGGAGTGGGCTGCAACATATCTATGCTTAAACAGTCAAATAAATAGAACCCATTAATTGTTTAATAGCTAAAATTTAACCTTTCGGGTGCAAAGCTTATGAATGCTATAAATGTTCTGTATAAATGAATTATTTAATTTATTGCTATAATTCCTGTTTGTTACAGGAGAAGACTGACATAGAAGGTACCTTATTTGTCTATAAGAGGTAAGTTTATACTGATCTTATTTTAGTGTTTACAATGCAGGTTTCTTAGTGCCAAACCCTTCTGTGTGATGATGTCTGAATAAAAATTACCCTCTCTTAGCATAAAAAGAGTTGGCAACTAGGTGCATGGTGTCTCTGCTCTCTTTTTCTCCACGCTAAAGCCCATCTTAAGAAATGTACAAGAAGAATTGCCAGTAAATTCTCTAACAGTGCAATCCTCAATAGAGTTAATACCCTTCTAAGTTAATTGAAATTACAGCATTTGGAAGGGTGTAACTCTTCTTAGGACTGCACTACATTTGTTTGGTGGATTCCCCTTCTCTTTTTCCCCTTTAAGGGAGGCAACAAAAACCATTGTCAGGGTTTGCTAAGTCCTCAGATTTGAGGCTGTTTTGTAAACTGCCATGTTCTTGAAGAATGAATAGTTGTATGACCATGTAGCAATAGGATATAAGCTTCAGTGTTGTAAACTGGCATGGTAAAAGAAAGTACAGGATTTTAAGTCTGTTTTTTAAATTCATTTATGTACAAGGTAGAAGGAAGGTAATCACTAATACATGGCAATCCTGCTTGTTTTAACCCTTCATAAAGACAGAATCATGAATGTGTGTTTCAAATCTTTTGTTGTTACGTTGTTGTTACGTTTCCTGGCATTGAGCTCTGGAAGTTAATGGTGTGTACTGTGCATAGGCTTTCTCAGTCTTGAAACATGAGTACGGTGTTACAGTGAACACAGTGGTGAACAGGTCTTGTGACCTGTAGGAGAAGCAACTAAAAAATGCCCCTGTCTATAAAGGATGTCTGATGTTACACTTGCTTTTAATACAGAAATGTCACCTTCATTTGTGGGCTGGACCCATTCAGAGGTTGGATTGGCAGAGATCAACAGTGAATATGTATGCATCTTAGCTACTCTGTCTGGTGGCTAAAGCCATTAATCCTCACTTCAGTGTTTGACATGATTACTGTTATAACACTGCAACATCTATGCTGGGTTACCTATAGACAATTTGGATTCAGATTTCCTTGGAAGCTGCAGATGGTACAGGCATTTCCTGAGGCCACTGAGCTGTCAGGAAAACACTAGAGACACATGCTTTGTGGTCTGTCTTGGTTTTGTATAGCCTTCACAGGTATATTTTGTGATGCCCAAGTCCAGTTGGATTCCATATGCAAATATAATTGCAGGGTTCATTTAGAACCTAACCAGTTTTCTCATTAATATTTTATGCTTAATGCCAGCAATGATGATAAAGCTTCCAGTTTCTTCTAGGCAACGAGAAAAATACCATGTCTATCAGGCTTCTTTTGCAACCTTTTTAGAAGTCTTAACAAAGATAAGTTCAAGCTAAAACATTACTCTTCCTGTTGACAGTGTTGTATTGCCTTTGGGCCATCTACAAATGCTATTTCCAGATCTCTAGCACTTGAATCATGAGTTCAGTTGAATTTTAATTATTTTTGACATGCTAGCTCAGGCTGTTAGTCCATCTGTTCTAATAGAATTATAACAACAAAGAGAAACTGATTTATTGAAATGTGTTTTGTGTGTTTGACTGTTATTGGCACTTCAGACCTGTTAACTTCAGTGAGAGAGCATGCTTAACCTGGTGCTTGATTATAGGCTTTGTTTATCTTTTGAGTTCCTAAGAAATATTTTAAATTGCATTCATTTTGGTTGACTTCTTGCAGCGCTTCATAATAGGCAGATTCCTATTCTTATGCAGAAAAAACTTGTATACATAACAGATGAACATACATTTTGCTTGTAATGCTCATATTCAGGAAGACAGTGTAGGCCTAAAATATGTTCTCAGCCTTTTTTCCCACTATGCGATATATTGTATACAAGATACCGTGTACAGTTACATATTCTGTTCCACAGATGTTCCTTCGTAGAAAACGGGTGCTTCTCTGGTAGTTTATTTTAAGAGCATTTGAACAATCAACTTATTTCAGTAAAAATAAGCAAACAAGTTATATCTTATACATGCAAATAGCTGCTATCCCTCAGTCACAAAACATTTTGTATTACGGAAACATTATCTTTCTCACTTAACGTGTCTAAAGTGATAGTTACAGTGTCTGATAAAAAGAAGCTCTTTATTACAGAAATCTACAGTAACCCTTGCACTATTTCCAGTGTTCCTTGTAGCTCAAAATAACAATTTTTATCACGTCCAAAACCTTAAACAGCCATTCCTGTGCTTTAGGCCTGGTTGTGCTTTTCCAGTGTTAGACCCGTATTACATTTGCTGTTAATAATTCTTTTTATAAGAAAGTATGACTTGCCAGTTATGAAAAGTGTGAGAACTGAGCAGAGCTGTCATGTCATGACAGCAGTTCAGAAAGTTACCAGCAGCAAACATGTATATCTTACGGGGGTTTTTTGTTTACTTTATTACTGTTATACTATGCACATTAGGTTGTAGTAATGTAAAATTTTCCATAGGTGATTAATTTATTTTTTGGTTTGGGAGTATGTGAAACTTGCTTTTTGGTATTGGAAAAATATGTGCAGTTCTGCATTCTTTTAAATGAGAGGAGCCATATATTCATGCCAGCCACAGCAAATTGGATTTTAATTGTGGCTTACTACCACATCAGAATGTAGACAGTATATTTGGAATAACTTCAAAGGATTTGACAATCAATGTACTTTTTTAAAAAGTCTACTCTCCCCTGCAAAAAAGAGAGAAAAGCCCCAAACTATTACATAACAGTGGGTAATTGTGCTAAGCATTGCTTTGTGTTTGATATTCTGGTATGGAGATGTATCTTGGATTCTAATGCAGCTATTGCATAACATTGTCAGCTGAAGTACTACCACCGCATTATTAATTTTTCTACAAGCAGATTATTTTCCAAAATATACATGGTTGCTAATACTCAGATATTTTTTGTTCTCGTTGAAATAACAGGTCTGCTTCTCCTTATCATGGCTTTACCATTGTGAATCGACTGAACATGCATAACCTGGTTGAGCCTGTAAACAAAGACCTAGAGTTTCAACTGCATGAACCTTTTCTCCTCTATAGAAACGCTAATTGTGAGTATAAACTTGAAGAATTGATAGAGACTACTTTTTTTCTGATTGTCCTGCAGCATTTCTGTTGTTTGGGGTACGACAGTAACGAACCAAAGATTCTTGGCACTAGTGTATGTTCACAATGTGCTGTTCTTTGAGGCTGTGGTCACCCTGGAAACTTGCTGTGATCTGGGTGCCTCTAATTGCACCAGTTTAAGGTGTTGCGGGGCAGACCAACAAGACAACACACTGTGGCATGGTTTCCTCATGGGCTTGTCTGGTTCACATTACTGCAGTGCCTCAACCATGGAGCGCCCTGCCCAGTTGTTGTTTTTTTTAATGCAGGCGGGTGCATGCACATATGCACATACAGACAGCAACTCCCCCTCCCCCAAAAAAGGCAGAAATGGATCTGTGGGTTCAGACTTCCTTTCCTGGTTCCTTTCGCATCAGGAGCGTTCAGACCTCGGTGAACGGAGTGGAAGCGCTGATATCCATAAACACGGGACTTTCCTGGTGCCTGATTACGCCGCTTTCAAAGTGGGGCAACACGGGGTGAGGATGACTGGGGCACAGAAGGCAGATGTTGTTGTCTGATCGGGCTCTTTAAATCCGCAAAGGTAAAGCTACTTTATCACAGCAAACGGCTCGTGTGACCACAGCCTGAGTGAATTTATTTATTTTATTATTAACCTCCTTTCTGGAAGGGGCTCGTATAGCATACTAAAACAGTATCTCTTATTAAAACAGTCCATCAAATAAAAATAGGCTTTCCGGTCCCCTCTTTTGTTTTTGTTTTTAAAATTGTTTAAATATATAACCCCCCCCTCATCTGTCCCCTCTTTTGAAACTCACCCAAGAAAGCACACACTTAGCCTCTATTGGCAACCCATTCCAAAGAATTAGAGCAGTTGCCCAAAACTACAGAATAGGCCAGTATGAATGAACCTCCGTTTGAGAAGAAGTTGAGAAAAACAACGCGATACATCACTTTTCAGGTGTTCCTAACTCTTTGCATACTTTCTCATTAGCACCTACAATGTTCCTGAAAGGTAGGCTAGGGTTATCCCCATGTTTCAGATGTGGGAATAATATTAAGACCATGAAAGCTTATCGAGGCCTGTGTGTAAGTAAGGCTTGCATTGTTGCTGAGCTTTACTGTGATTAGTGCCAATCAAATTTGAAACTTTCTTCAAATCCTAGTGAGGTTTAACTGTGGTTCAATTTAAATATTATGCTGGTGGGCAAGGAATTTACTCCTGTCTCTTCGCATAAGTCTGATGTCATGTATAAATTGGGATCTTCGCTTCCATGTATGCACTTGTAGCATGACAGAGATCTGTAGCCTGAGTGGCCATTGTGCCGGTGTGCTGATATATATTAGGTGTGTAATGGGCTTGCATGTGTAACACTGCCTGGGTAATTTCTTATCCACCAGAATCACGTTTAAACTGGGCTAATGTTGCATGGGTGCTGCAGCACAAGTCGTAGCCATTCTTAAGGCCCAGGGTGGTAATTCATGCTGGAGAGGAGCTGAGGCAAGGAAGACTGTGGTGCTGCTGATGCTTCCAGTCCCTTAACCGCTGACTGCATTGGCTCTTGTTGCTGAGGTGAAATTTGAATTGAGTACTTCATGGCGCTCACATTGTATTACACACTTCCAAAATGAGTTGTATTTTATTAATTGCTTGAATAATTATCAAGCCAGAGGCCACAGCTGAGGAAATGGTCCACAACTATTAGTATATGATCTCAATAATATCATATATGAATGTTCTCAGACATGATCACAATTTAAATTTTTAAAAGGTGTGTTAAATATTTCTGCCCAGTGTGGCTCGGTCATTGGGGGAAAATATCTTGCACTTTTGTTCAGAAGGTGTAGTACCAGATATCACGAATATGTTTGATGAAAAAATAAGGTATCGTTTCTGTTTGATTTCTGTGGAACAAAATTTTTAGAAGTCCACAAAATGCATTGTTGGGAGACAGTACTGAATAAATTATTTTATTGAGACATCTAACTTGCCGTAGTCTCTTTGATACGTTAAATGTGAAATGAAAGCAATATCTCTTTTAAGGAGTGCCAGTCCTTCAATGTAATGGACTGTGTAGTATAGATAAAATCAGCATTCAGCCCGGAAGAAAAATACCTGTTAGATGCAAATAGTAGTAGTAGTCAAAAGCCATAAGTGCTGGTCTTCCCCTCATGCATTGTCCTGGCTTGCTTTTCGTAGATTTGTATTTATTAACCATTAGAAGTTGCCTTTCTACTGATTTCTACTCAAGGCTTAAGTCTCCTGTCTTAAAACTTTTTGTTGGGATGCAAAAGTAATATAAAGATTTAATTTTTAAAAAATTATTTTACCGTCCACGACCAGATCCAGTTGACAGAAACAAACATTATTCAGGTATACAAATATACGAGTTAAAAACTCCAGTTAAAATATAGAAATAGAACATTTAACAAAAAATTAAATATATAAAAAAAGATAAAAATAGATTATAAAATACATAACACAGCATCATAAGTGACCATTTTTAAAATTTAAACCAAGGAATTTAAGAGCTGTATAATAGACCTCCTGAAGGAAACTAAGTCAAGGCTCAAAGGGGCAGGACTGAAATTTACTGTGTACTTTAAGTGACGATTTACTTACAGCTTTTTTAACTTTGTCCTTTTTTTATAGTTATAATTACAAAACTTACAACAGAAGTTCATCTGAGTTCTGACTGAACTAAAACATTTTAAATAGCCGTTGCTCTCTCTAATGGCTTAGTTTTAGCAAAGGGGGGGGCTGTCCAATCGCAGATGCAACTGTGGAATGCTTATACCCTTTGGAACTTTTGCAAAGATATCAGGTAGCTATTGAGGGCTGCTTTAAGTCATAAAACAGCTTCACTCTATACTATCTTCATTGACATTTAACATAAAAGGAAAGACCTAGTACTGTTGTAGTACTGGGTCCTATTTATGAAGGGCATTGTAGTAATACTAATACTTGGTAGCTACTCTTAGTTTGTATGTAGTTCCAAATGTATTCATCTTGCATTTTACAATTTTGGATCTCTTGTGTTGTACTTTCTCCATCTCTTCACTCCTACTCTTATTTCACAAATAACATATCTCCCCCAAACTCCTTAAAAAAGAGTAGTAGTGGTTCTGCCTCTGAGCATCCATTGTCCTTAGGCAGTGGAATTCCAACAAAATTCCATGGAGATCACTTCAAAGTTACACCTGTAAATTTGGATTTTGGACCATACTGAGACCTTCTGTTGATACTAATTTTTATGCAGACCACCTTGGACATCTACATGATGAGAAGATGGGATATACATTTTTAAAATAACTCTTTCTATAGTGTTCTAAGGATGATGTAAAGGCTTTAAGCATATCTCCTTGGATCTGAACTCTGTTGCCCTTTCACTGACCCTAATATGTTTCTGTGGCTGCCCGTGAAAACGTTTTCTTCAGCTTTGCCATTGTTTCTTAAGAAGGGCGAACGGCAGTGAGTTGCTTTAAAAGAATTCCCATTTTTCCGAGCATAGGATTTTTCAGGATATAAAAATTACAATTTAAAAAACTGTTCTTTAAATCTGTTAAAATTAGTTATTTCAGTTCAACATAGTTGCCCATGTAACCTTTAATCAGTGATGAGAAACAGTCACCAAGCTAACTTCAAAAATGGTGGAAAGACTGGTATGAAATTCCAGTCTTTTATTCGTAAATGACTAAGTGGAGAATGACTTCTTTGATAATTACACAAATTGTTATTCTAGTTGAACTGGAGTTACTAGTCTGCATAATAGGAAGGCATACAGCTCAATGATGGCAGGTGTGTGTGGGGGAACCACTCCACAGCATAAACAGAAATTGACTGAATGAAAAAACAAACCTTAATTTGCTTTTAGTTTCTTATGGGATTGCTAGCCTATCTCTCATTCATACAAGGTTTGAAAGTCAAACATCACATATTTAGTAGTCTAAGGATGAATAGAGGCAAAGTTAACTAAAGTAGTTCAGGGGCCCAGTTATGAAAATATGTGAAACAGTTTTGAACTTACCTATAAATGTCTCTAAGAAGTAGGTTTCCAGATCCGTTTCGCTTACAACTTTCCCTTTGTATCTGATATTTTCCTCTTGATGTGCAGAACTAGTTTCCATGGTGTTAAAAGATGGGTTTGGCATACAGATCTGAAGAAACCTCTGTATTCCCCTCATATACATACACCTGGCCTATTTGCTTGGTAGTGTGCTTCCTTTTTTCCAGTTGAGTGCAGCCTTGCACTCCTTGTGCAAGATTTACTCCTTGAAGAGTGTACTTGAAATACAAGTTAGTTGTTCTCTTTGCTATAACAACTGATTACTTCATAAAATTCAAGTTGGTAGCCTGGCTCTCACTTTATTCCTTAAGTAAAAATATCAGTGTGTACAGCAGATTTAAGAACTATCACCTGTTGGATATTGCCACTGTTGTCAGAATGGAATGTGTTTTGGTCATACAAGAGGAAAGAATCTTTAACAACTACTTTAACTTAGCCTTCTAGCAAGATAAGGAATGAGTCTGCTGTTGCTATTTCGGTAGGGAGTAATGGTAAAATCGCATTTAGGGTTTTTATAATGGAGTTTAAGCTGAGGGCAGCCAGACATGTAGAACAGTGTGATCTAACAAGCTAATGTGTTATCGCCATTCACTTTCTTGTTCTGAGTTTCTGTTGCAAAGTAGTTATCTCTGTCCTCTCTGTCTTAGATAACTAGCTTTGTTTAGGGCAAATCCATTAGTACTTGGCTTTGATATCCACTTTAGGCATGTGTTTTCTTTCACCATCCTAATAACTTGAGGTTTATTCTGAAGCTTTCCTGTTCAGAATCAGTGTTCTTTATTCTGGCATTCCATTTTTAGTTTGTTCCTTTAACTTAAATTGTCAAATGATGTGTTTGTACACTAAATTAAGGCCGAGGACAGATCAGAGTTCTGCCATGCTACAGGAGCACGGTAGAACAAGCCGGGGTGAACTGCCCCGCAGCGCGCCGTTCACACCCACCGGAAGCGGGTGGAACGCACGCGCAGCCGCCGGGATACCACTTGGAAGTGGTGCCCAGCTGCTGCGAGAGGAGCGTGCCGCCAGACGAGGTGAGTCCAGGGCGCCTCCGCGGGGCAGATGTGGCAGTCTGGACGCCCGCTCTGCCTCCGCTTTTAAAGCGGAGGCAGAGCAGACCAGACTACCAGTCTGTCCTCAGCCTAACATTGGTCATTATAGCTAGCAAACAACATGTTCAAGCATGTTATTTTTCTTCTTCTTTACCTAGGCTTAGTGAAAGAATACCAGTCTTTAATGGATTTAACTATATGGTTAGCATGGCAGTTAAATAGGTAGTATACCTTGTTATCTGGATATTCGAACCTTTCTCCCTTTTTAAATTGAAGGTTCCAGGCTGTGGTTGAAATGGCTAATGCATGCTCTACATGAGGGTTTGTACAAAGATAAAATAACATCCATTGTACACTGAACTTCAACTATCAGTTACATTTGGTACTACAGAAAAAAATCTGTTACTGACTATGGATGACTGTTGTAAATGAAAACTAGGAAAAGCAACTGGTCACTAAATTTAAGAAAAATACTTGCTAGCCACAGATTAAGTTGTGTTAAAATTATGTTTGGGGCACTTTTAATTTTGTTTAAAAGAATAAATAAAAATCTTACTGGAGTACTTGCAGTGATCTGTTAAATGGGTTTCAGTTTTAAAAATGGGAATTGCAGTAAAATGAGAGATGAAAATCCAACAATGTGTGAATTAAACTATATCACATTTTCATTTTGACTGTAGAGTAATTAGGAGTTCTGTCCTCTGATGTTAGGAAGAGAGTACCTTAAAGTTATGGCATGTCTGTTTCTAAACACAGAGCTCTTGACATATGGGTAATCTTTGGGGCTACTTTGGTAACGTGCCTTTCATGTTAAATGGTTCTGATCGGTTTTCAGGGCAACTCCTCGAGGCTCATTGCTGATAGGAAATACTGACTTATTTGATATGTTGTCAGACAGGGTTTACTTTTGGATGCAGGCCTGTTTCTGCTTCAGTGGACAGCCTTGAACAATTTTGCTTGCTGACTGTTGTTTCCTCCATTAAGCTGTCTTTCTAGGCTGCTCTTACCTTTTGCTGTCTAACCATAGTCTTTTCCTCCTGAACACTCATTCCTCCTATGGCAAGTCAGTAGAAAATGTAGGTACTGTAACACCACACATCTGACAAAATAAATGGCTGGTATGGGATGACAGAACGTATGTGGAAATTAGGGGGTGGGGATTGGCTTTTTTGGATTCGGGTATAATAAATCTGAATTTTTTTGGTATCCGAATATATTTGGCTCCATTATATCCTATGGGGCCATTGTAGTCAATGGCAAAATCTTCTAAGGAGTATTCACTGGGCTGGGGGGAGAGGGGTTGAGGTAGAGGCACTAAATTTGTACTGTAGCTGCTGGAGCCTCTCCCCAAAAGAACCCTCAAGTTTGGAAAAGGTTGGACCAGGGGTCCAATTCTAAGGGAATCCAAAAAGGGTGCCCCCAATCCTCCATTGTTTCCTATGGAAGGGAAAAGCAGGCAGATAAAAACAACACCCCAGCAGTTTCTTCCTGAGAATCTCTGCAGTAGAATCTGAGTGAGGTGTGGTGTGAGGGAGCATGTTTGCAAAGCCAGCAGCAGAACCAGGGCAATGTGCCCACCAGAACCAGTGCCACTGCGGCCAAGCCAAAACCCAACAGGACTAAGATAAAATCTGAGAATCTCTGAAGCATAAATGGAGGGACCATGTTTGCAAGGCCAGCAGTGGAAGCAGTGCAGTGTTCTAGTGCTAGTGCCCAGCAGCAGAACCCAGTGCAAATCTACCTATCAACAGAAGGCAGTGCCAACCTACTAGCTGAACCCAGTGCCATTGTGGCAAATGCCAGCTCAACAGGAGGACTGATGTCGGCTTTAGCACAGAATCATCACAATTATACAGAGAAGCCCTGCCCAGTTAATGCCTCTGAAAGTGAGAGGGAGGGGTTAGTGTCTGTCCACTGATCCTCCTCTCTCAGCAGCAGTACACCAGCCATCACTGCCTCATTGGAGGAGGCTTAGCTTAGGGGCAGCAACCGCCCTTCATCACAGGCTCTCCCTTTCCCATCTCACCCCTGCAAAGAAAAATCATTTTTCAATTTAGATTCATCATTTAGGGTGCTCCTGAGGTGGATTCTGCTGGTTTCTGTCTGGCTACTTGGCATCTCTCCTACCTTGTTCATCTCCATCAAGTTTGTGCTGCTGTTTTAATTTCAGCATGCAGTTTTGGTTTGAGGTGGCTGGTGGTGTAACACATGTGCGCACACACACCACCCTCAACATCACTCTGCACTGTACTGCTTCCTGGGCTCCCGGATGCCCGGCCATGCCGATGCCGCCCGGGTGCTGCTTTGCTGCACCGCGGGAGGGCGGGGCAGCAACAGGAAGGACACACAGCGTCCTGCAGCCAGTGGGGCGGGGCCGGCCTGTTAAAAGGCCGAGCCCCGCTCTCGCTCGTCCTCCTGGGTCCACGTGCTCGCCCACCCACCCACCCTGTTCTTAGTGTAGGCGATGGCTGGTCGCCTATGGGGCCAGGTAGGAATTTTTCACCTCTTCCACAATTGGCCATACGGGAGAGATGTTTTTGCCTACCTTACACTGAGAGCAGCGGATTAAGGGCTATAGGTGGTGGGTTAGGGGCTTAATTAGGTCACTTGGCAGGTTGTGCAAGCAAGTAAACGGAACTGGTGAGCACCTCATGGCATATCCCGTTAGGGAACAGGAGGTCGTCAGGAACTGCCTTCGGGTTTTTAAGGTCCAAGGTAGGGAATGATGATCGCCTCTGGGAACCTCTTAGGTCGGCGCCTCCCTGCAAGTTTTAAGGCTTCAGGGGTAGGTGCTCCTAGGTGGCAACCAGCTTGCCAGGCTGCTGGGCACGAGCTAGATCAATGGCTCAAGACCGGAGCTGGGGTGACCCGCCCTGCAAGGGCAAGGAGGCCGGTCAGGGAATGATGCCTGCCTTGCCTGTTCCAGGCTTGCTTAGGTTTAGTTTTGTCCCGTTGCTGCAATGTTTTGTAAGTTAATAAAGTGGCCCTTGTTTAATTCCAAGACTGTTGTCTGTCTCATTATTCCTGCTGGGGTGGCAACAGGGTTCTGCAGGTGGAATGGATGGAAGTGGGGAGATTGGTGGGGCATTTCTTTGCCAGTCAAAATGGTTAATGACCCTGGCTGCTACTTCTCTCTAGTCTCTCTTGTTTTAATTTTGGGAAGAGCGTTTCACCCCAACTTCCCAGCACAGACCAAGAGGGGATGCAGGCACAAGTATGCATGCTCACTTCAGTCACCCTCAAAGTCCAGGACCAGGTAGCCAAACAGTGGCAAGTTGACCTTCAGGAAAACCAATTGCTCAACTGACCAGGGGAGCAGGCTTGAGTGATGCGCGCAATGTCACCCGCATGGGAAAAAATGTGCTCACTCTGCATGCTCATCAAGAGGGCATGAGAGGAGCTTCTGGGCCATGGCAGAGAGGTCCAGCCAGACCACCTCCTTCATGGCCTAGTAGCTCAGTGGACAGGTTGCCTGCGACTGGTAGGGCTCCAAAAGGTACTCCCTCACAGCTGTTGTGTCCTCTCTCATGTGCCTGCCACTTCCAGAGGGGCCAAGGATCCCCTGATCACTGCCATCTCAACAGTCGTCCTGGCAGGAACCATGGGGTGGGGGGACACTGCCTAGTAGGGGAGGTGGGGGATGAACAGCAGTGTAGCTGCTTTCACCTCCCTCTTCCTCAGCTCATGCCAACTTGCCCCTCTTGGCCCGCCTGCGCTCAACTTGCTGGGAGAGCTCGTCTTGCCTTTGAGTGAACTTGTTGGCCCGCACAGCGATCTTGCCCTTGATGCGCAGATCACACATGGTTACCAGCATGTAGACCTTCTGCTGGAGGACAGACTGAAAGAGGTTCTTGAGTCCCTCTTGCAGCCTTCTCACTAGCGTGTACACTGCTGGAAGCATATCTGCACATCCTGCAGTTGGCTCCAGAAATGAGGCCAAGTCCTCACGAACCGTGTGGGTCACGGGGATGACCAGAGCTAGACATGCTGTGTCAGACGTATAGCTCTTAAAGGACTTAAGAACTTCCTCAGACTGAGAGATAGTCAACCAGTCCTCCTGGTTGAGCCGGTTCTTTTCCCGAATGATCCCGTTCTCAGAGATCTGGGCAGTCAAGGCTTTCTCCTGTTCCACCAAGCATTCAAGCATGGCACAGGCGGAGTTCCAGCGAGTGCTGATGTCACCGAGCAGGTGGTACACTGGCACACCTGTCAGTGTCTGCTCATGCAGCAGAAAGGTGTCCTTCGCACTGCAAGAGAAGTGACCCACGACGTACCGGCATTTCTAGAGGAGATGCCAGAACTCATGGGTTGCAGCGTGCAAATTGGGTTTCTCTGCAGAACCCAATCCAAGGCATCCTTAACCATGAGGTGGAGAAAGTAGGCTGCACAGTAAATTCACGTCAGGCCCAGTTACTTTGCCGCTGCCTTCATGTTCAAGCCACCATCAGTCACCATGTATCTCATGATGAGGTTCTTGCCTACCCATGCTACTAACTATCTCTCCATGGTGGCTGAGATGCTGTCCACCATGTGCAGACCGTTGAGTTTCTTGACATGGAGCAGAGCCTGACAATAGCTGGCCTGGCGGCCCTGACCCTGTCTAATACTAGTTCCCCCACCCAAAATGTTGCTTGGTTGCCACCTGTGCACAGTCAACAAGAAAAATGAATCATGTGCCTGACAGGAGGTCCAGATGTTGGACACGAAGTACACAGTTCTCTGACAAGTGCGGGACAATTGTGCCTTCATGTAGGCCCTGGCAGCCCTGTATAATGACGGTGCTGTTCAGTGGGGTGCGAGAAGGGGGCGTGTACCAGGGACAGACATCCTGGAGCAGCCTGCAGAAACCAATGTCTTCAATTGTGAAGAAGAGGCGCCCATCTAAAGCAAGCATTTCAGCACTGGGGCAAGTGACTCTTCTGCTAGCCTGCTGTCCCCCCCAGCACTCCAGTGCCAATATCACCAAGCATCTCTGTCAGAGATGTTTGGCGTCCCTGCCACGGAATACTCAGAGACAGCATCTGGAGGTGGTTACAGGATGACTCACTTCCTGGCTGGCTGCTGGTGGCCACTTGAGCACCCCAGCAGCAGCCTCTTCCTCCCCCCAAAGAAGCGCTACTTGGTGGTGCTTCTTCAGGTGGTTCCACAACCCTGGAAGTCGATTGATGGTTGATGTTCTTCCCCCGACTGATCAGGGCCCTACATAGCTGGCACTGTGTGAAGCGGGGATCCTCCGTCACCTGGAAGTGCTTTCAGACGTCGGAGGTGAAGGGGCGCCAATGGTGACCAGCAGCCACAGGCACCCCTGGAGCTGCATCCAGTGAGGAGCTCAGGTCAGATACACCATGTCTTGGGGTGGGCAAGAAGAGATGGCTGAGCAGGGGGAAGGGGTTAAGATGACAGCACCTTGGGGAGCACCTCCATGTCTCCCTCTTCTTCTTTTTGTTTGTTTTTTTTGAAATTTTTATTGCATTTTTTACCCTACACCTACACTAAAAAAAACTACATACTATCCTACCCTAAGGTATACAGAAAATTAGTTCGTAATGCTAATAATACTAACATCATTAGTTACTGGAAAGCTAAATTATTTATTGGCATACATTGTTAATTCATTCTTGCTGCTTACAAACAAAAATTTAACGTTAGACCTTTGAACCACATACAGCAGAGGAAACAATCTAAATAATAAATTTTTAAGATTACAAGGCTTGGTGTGTTATTACAGCAAACAAAAAACAGTTATAAAACTATTTCTCCTTTGATTCTCTTCCTTTCTTCTTGTCTTTCTTCTTTCTAGGGTCAGCCGCCCCTTTCTTAGAGTCCGAGTCTTCTCCATCTTCAATTTCTGAGCTTTCAAATCCATACATACTCTCCTGCTCTGCCAGTGAATCGTCTGGTTCAGTCTCTGTTCTCTTCTTCTTGTTCTTTTCCAAAAACAATCTTGCTTGTTCGATGGAGTCAATTTTAAATTTCTTATCTTTGTAGCTGAACATCAGTCCCTCCGGGATGTCCCATCTGTAAGAAATAGTCTCTGACTGCAACCATAAAGCCAAACTCCTATAAGCTTTCCTTCTCTTTCTTATTTCAAATGGAATGTCTTTTAAAACTTTGATTTCTTCTTCCTGTATCTTCAGAACAGTTCTGTTCGTGGCTTTTAACACCTCGTCCCTGGTTGATCTTTTTGAGAATCTCACCACAATTTCACCTGGCAGTTTCTTCTTTTTAACATATTCTGGATATGTCCTGTAGGTCATATCCATATCGCTTTGAATTGTCGCTGCTTGCTATCCTGTCACAGGTGCCAATGCTTCACTTAATATTTTCTTAAGATTCTGTCCTTTTGACTGAGGAACGTTCTGAAATCTCAAGTAGTAGTTTGATCGGTCCATTTGAAGCTTTAATATGTTGTCACTTTGAAGAGATTTTTCTTTTTCAATTTTCTGCAGTCTTGAATCATTTTTTCCAACTGCTGTTTTGACATCCAGGAGGTCCTGCTAGAGCCTTTCCTGTTTTCTATTTGACTCTCTCATTTAAGCTTGTATCGTCTCCAGTTTAGTGTTGATTGAAGCCAGTTGGTCCACTAGGGGTCGCAGTGCCGCCGTCAATGCCGCATTCAGCTCAGTTCCACCTTTTGAAGTAGGAAGCGAACTTCCGAGTCTTGGAGAAGCTCTCCCCGCCATTTCTTCCTGCAGTCGCCGATTGTTTACAGTTAAATAAGAGATCTCAAAGGGGACATTCTCAATTTGTCACACCGATGCCTTTCGCAAGCTCTTCCTCTGCTCCATGCGATCCAAGACTCCAACGCATTTATAACTCCTCCAAAACAGCAGCAGGACCGTGGGAAAGTCTCCAAGTAAGTTACGAGGGACGGGGTGGGGGGGATCCGATCCTCCTAGCCCACCCCTTAACGCTTCATATCAAAAGATCAGGAGACTCACGATTCAGCCATTGCATATCTGGTAGACCCTCACCTCTCCACTCTACATTTTCTGCAGCTTCACGGCAGCTCTTCCAGTAGCCCGAGGGCTTCCTCCGGCAGGCGAACCTCTAGGGGTAAAAAGGAGCCTCAATCTTGCGATCGCCACCGCAGGGAGAGGCTACCTTCAAGCACCCCAGGCAGGGACCCTTTCCTAGACTCCCTGGGGGTCCGGCACCAGTCCGGAACCCCTTCAACCTGCCGAGAGCGGGTCGCCTCTCCTGCAGTTGCAGAGAGAAGCGCCCACCATTAAAGCGCCTGAAACCAAAAGTCCATGTCTCCCTCTTCTGTCTCCCCCAGGCTCCCCTCCTGTCCCTCAGAAGGCCTCCTGGAATCTAGAGGAACCAGAGCAGTGGGCTGGTCACCCAACTGCTCCTCCAACTCCTCTATGACACTCTGAGTCCTTGGGGTGATCTCCCGAGGCAGAACACTGCCCTTAAAGATCTCCCCAAAAGACAGCTCATGCTGCTCCTCTTCTTCCCACTGTGCCTTAGCAACAACTTCTTCCCACTGTGCCTTAGCAGCAGATTCCTGCCCAATGCCAGTCCCACCTATGGGCACCTCTGCAGGGGGCACTCCAGCAGCAGCCTCAACGAAGAGGGCCAAGCGGTGCTTCTTCATTGCACCACTCCAGCCAGAGGTCAGAGTGGTGGAAAATGCCTGTTTTTCCTCCTTTTTGTAATATTGTTTTTCTGCATACCACTCCCCAAGTATAAGTATGCAGAAAGTCTTCCCTTGTCTGTGGTTGAGTTAGGTCTGCTGCTTTCCTGATTACTGAGCCTCCCACTTTACTGTTAGAAGTAGTAATAAAACAATGATGTGTTTAAAATACACATGTGGTAAGCCTCCTATTAAAAAAATGAGGCTTTGAGGGAAGTATTGGCTTGCAACATGTTTTGCATTTTCTCCAAAATGGTTCTCATTGTGACTTTGGTGTTAAACCCTATGTTTAGATAGCCAGGGTCAGTGTAGTGGTTGGATGAGTGAAATCCTATTGTTCTGTTTTTGGTTCTTGAGTACTGCTAGATATAGTGGAATTTGCCCAAGAGTTCTGAAAGAGCTTGCATGTAAATCTTATAACTCAAATATCTCCTAAGAAAATGTGACAATTTGTCACTTTCAGTATGGCAGTGCTCTATATAACATCTAAGAAAACAATTTTGACAACCCTGGAAAATCTGTCAACTGCAGAATCTATTGTATTTACTAGTTTGCATACTATTTGTTGGCTGTTAACACTTTGCGTGGGAGCACATTCAGTATACATAAATGAAAAATTTGTTCATGAAGCAAATCTCTGTGCTCTTTGAAGTCTTCTAAGTATCCAAAATCTCCCCAGGCTTATTTTAGGAAAACATTCATTCTGTGAGATAAATAATTTTTAATAGTTTGGTAGGGTTTATATAGAGAAATGTGTGTGTTGCATCTCTGGAGACCTGCTCGAGGCACCTTACAAAGTAAAAAATAATACAATTTATCAGTGGTTTTCCAAGCAAGTGAAAAATGTATTTACTGAGAGAGAGATTCTGACATGTTTTTGGAGATGTGTTTTCTTGAGGTCCTAATTAGGGAAAGTCTGTAAGTAAATTTACTAATTTATCCTAACAACACTGTAATTTTCTCTAATAGTAAAGTTAATAGTTAAATGCCTATCAGTGTGGCAGTGAAATGGAACCATCCACAAACGTGGTTTCTCTATACCCAAGCTTCCCCAGGTATGCAGAAAAACATTCATTTTTAAGTTAGAAATGAGATACCCTCCCAATGGCCTGACAATTGCTGAACATACTAATTGATATCCAGAAGCTATTGTATCTATAGATGAGATAACTTTTTTTCTTTAAAAGGCAGATGGGGGGCAGTTGGTTGCTGAATCCCAAATTGCATATGGTGTCAGCAGTACTGAAACTAGGTTTACATGAATCTGAACTTTCCCCTCCCTGTAGTCCAAAAAGCCATAAGGGTTCTGATCCTTTTGAACCCAAAAGAGGGGTGTGTGTGTGTGTAAGAACAGCTTAACTAGATTATGCAAAAAAAGCACTCCCTCGTTCAGTCAAAATTGTAAAGTTGTATGTGCTTGACTTCACTAGTGCCCCATGGGTGGGAAGAATGGCAGTAGAAAAATAGTTGTTGTTTTTCTGCTGAGGCGGAAGAACTAGATCTTTGAATAAAGGCATACTAATAAGAATACAGTACTATAGGTGGTAATGGAATTGCGAATAAATAATTTGGAGGTGTTGGAAAGTGTTGCTAACTGAATGGAAGCTCTTAAATTTTAATTTCCCCATTAATTCAAATATGGATCATGGCCTTAAAATGATGATTAATTTTGAATCTAGTGTACCAAGAAGAACTAGATATTCAAAAGAAGAATTTTAATGTTCATTCACAACCTTGAATAGCAAATCTTTGTTTTATTATTTCATGAGCATTGAGAATATCACAGTAATAGTACTTTTTCTTGAAGAAATAGTGGTAAGAGATCAATCAATGTCAAGTTTGTTGTGAACTTCTGTGACTAGATTGTTTTTTAAAAAAGAAAAAAACCACCCAAAACACACCTGTTATGGTTCCTGAGCAATAACTGCAGTGATTCATAGTTTTAATATGTTTATCAATGGACTGAAGTTGTTCACTGGTACTGTGTTTTTCTTTTTTTCTTTGTTTAGGGTTTTGTTTTTCTGCTTTGGCGGTGTAGGGTGGGGTATAAATTGTAATATAAATTAAAAAATGTTCTGTACTGGCTTAAGTGCATGTTTTATCTTTTACTTCTGATTAACCTGTCAAGTACAGAAGTTTTGGGAATGCAACTTTTTTATGCTCGAAGGTTTCAGTTTTGCTTGAAAAAATGTTTTGTTTTTAATGTGGCTGAATTGTATTAAACAATTTGCTAGCAAGTATAATTCCTTAAGCAAATATTTGTTTTATTATTTGCTATTATTGCTTTCATGAGTATTCAGAATTTCATGGTAATGTTACTTTTTCTTGGAGAAATTATGGTAAGACCTCAATTAGTAACTTAAGCAACCTGCTTCTTTTGGTTTTTACTTGGAATTGTTTTAAAATAATTTTATGGTGACCTTGTAAAATATTTTTTCTAGTGTCAATTTACAGTATCTGGTTCTATGACAAGAATGACTGTCATCGAATAGCAAAACTCATGGCTAAGTAAGTACAAATTTGCAGTATTGCTTGCCTGGATTTATAGCACTGGTGGTGAAACTGTGCTTACTTGCCATCAGTCACTCTTCTGTCAAATTATATAATGCCATTATTTGCAATATTGCCTTATTTTTAGATTTCCTTAATTCTGTGTTTAGAACAAATACCACTTAACAATGAGATCTCATTTTATTAAAGTCCATGCAGAACATTTGTGTTCATTCACAGGCAGGTCAGAAATCAAGACTTAATCATAAATTCAAAAATTATTTAATCCAGAATACGTGTTCACGGGTCAAAATTCACTTCATGAAATGCATGAAGTCATCCACTAGACTGATATACGCATACTAAAAGCTGTATGCAGCAGATGTGTTGGTGCGGGGGCAATGTTACAAGACAGGCCAGTGTAAAACAAGATCCAGTCACAATTTGAGTGGGTGAGGACCACTCACAAGTGTAGATAGATAGGCAAAGTAGGATAAATATAAAATCACATGTAATGTGGAAAATGCAGGGTGAAATTCGATTACCTATAACATGAAAATTAATATCTTGGTTAATGGGGAGTAAAACGAACTGCTTAATACATACACCTGCATTCATATGTCATGGGTAACTAGAGTTAGTTTAAACTGTGGTTAACTGTGCAAGAAGGTAGGAAAGAGGAGTGATCTGTGAATTAGCATCTGTAGTGAGATGGTATTGCCTGGTCTTGTCAGACCTTTGAAGCTAGGCAGAGTTGGTACTTGGATGGGAGACCATCAACGAAGACTCTGCAGAGGAAGGCGATGGCAAACCAACTCTGCTTCTCACTTGCCATGAAAGCCCCTTGCTGCAGTTGGGTTTGATTTGACACTTTTTACATACAATGAGATAAGAATCCTGTGTCCCTATTCAGCCCTGGGGGGATCCATTGTTCTGAACTTGTGAATGAACTCAAGTTCATTTATCTCATGTTGATCGCTGAACTTGAATTCATTTACAAGTTCAGAACAATGAACCCCCCCCCCCCCCAGGGCTGAATAGTGACATATAGGATTCTTATGTCACTACAGATGCTAATTTTCTGCCTCCAAGTGTTTCCTCTCTGCTCTAATCAAACTAATTGCTATGTGTGTTGTACCTCTGCATCCTGAGTTCCTTCTATGCAACACTCCTCCCACCTTCTGACTGGAATATAAGGACTTAGAGATATCTGTTCCAACTCGTATCTAACAAAAGGAGTTTTGGCTCTCAAAAGGTTATACCCCCCCCAAAAAAATCCTAAGGTGCTACTGGACTTGAATCTGTTTGTTCCACTGTAAACTAACATGGCTACCCTCTGAAATATCACAAGGAGTTCATTTGTCCCAGCATCCTTGGAAACAGAGCTGTGGAGTGATGGACATCTTCTGTGATTGTTATGATAGCACCTTTTGGCTTTCCCATGAGCTGTTAGTTATATAGCCTGATACTTACGGAGTTACATTTTCTACTTTGGAACTCGGCATTCGTCAAGCATGTATTCAGATTTTTAATTCAAATAGAGTGTTCCTGTCATGGGAATATAACTTCATGCATAATAAAGTTACAAATCATGTACAGTGTTTTCTCCTCTGTTACAGAGTGGTACAGGAAGAAGCTTGGAGATCACAGGACAGAAAAAGCCCAAGCAGAACTAACGGTTGCAGTGAAAACAGGTCAATTGATATCCTAGAGATGCTTAGCAAAGCCAAGGTTGAATATGACCGGGTAAGGAAAGGGGGTGTGTAGTTCTTTTCTTTTCTTTTCAAATTGCTCTTGGAATTGTGTGCAGTTGATTCCAAATGCAGCCAGGTCAGGTTTTTATTGCACATTTTGGTATGTAGTTTAGACCTGTCTTGCAGACTTATTCCTTAAAACTGTATCATGCATCCTCAGTGATTTCTTGCTTGAGGGGATTCATTCTTTCTCATATAAACCATTTTTTTCTATCTGCAGCATTTGCAAAATCGAGCTGTGGTGTCCAGTTTCCCAGACAATAGATAGCCATTTTCTCCCATGTACCGTTCTACAGAAAGCAGAAATAGGCTTCTGCAAAGTAATTTTTATTTTACATTGCTGTCTTTAAAATAAATCAGTGTCCATGGACACCTTTTGCTCTTGTGCTACAGGTATACTTGTACAAACTTGGTTAAACTTCAAGTAATTTAGGAAAAATGTTTCAAGTTCTCAGTTTTTAAGTACTCCCTAGTAACTGTAGGCTCAGTGTTAGTCTCTGGAGAATTTCTTATGAGTTCCTGCACTACAAAGCAATCTGTTTTCTTTCTCCTTCCCCAGACTCACTGAGCGAAATAGAATGAGCAGTGAATCATCGTAGGCCATGCATCACAATCTTAGAATGCTTTGGGGGATGTTGAGTCATGAGGCTAAAGGCTTTCAACTTCCCCAGAACAATAATTTTAGGCACACTGAAGTCTATCCAAGCTAGAATTACTTGCCTTCATTTAAAAAACTAAAGATCCACCAAAGATTATTTTTTAAGAATACCATAATAATGTCAAGATCAAACTAACACAGATTGTACCCTATTGGCAGTGGCTGCAAAACTGCAAGGAGAAACTGTAAGAGAATCTTTTGACAGTTCGTGGCTTTTTTGGAGGGAACAATATCTTACCTGTGACAGATATGCAAATGTATTTTCCCTAGTATTTTATGTTTGATTGGAATTCATCCATTCTATCTTTTAATAACCTTATTTTTGGACTGTAATTTATTCTGTATAATACAAAGTTCCCAAAAGTTCCTCTTAGTACAGCATGTTGGGCACAAATCCAGCAGTTCAGTGTTTTTCCCATTACTACCCAGGTTCTCAAATGGGAAGACAGTACCCCCCCCTCCCCCACGATATACTCAAAATAAAGATCAGCTCCTTCAAGATATCAGGCATAGTTAGTCCCATATTTGCCATTCCTGATAGCACAAACAATTTTTGTTTTCCCTACTCCACCTGCAAGTAGAAATGGTGGGTGAGAGAAAGGAACTGGAACTTGGCAAGGAGGAGGGAAGAAATGAGTGTTCCTATAAAAAAGAGGAAGTTTAGAAAGGACCCTTGACTTTAAAAGGGCTGAGAGAAACTGGTAAAAAGAGAAGCCAGACTTCTTCCTTTATGATGCTGTTAAACGCGCGTTCCTCTTGAAAGTTTGGCTGTTGAATAACGAAAACCACATTTAGAAATCTGACCATCCTGTAAAGCTGTCAAAAACTTTTTTTTCTGTTTAAATTAGTGGGGTCCTCTTCCCCTATCTGTCAAGGACTAATAAAGAGATAGGACAGGTTGAATTACAACTGATTAAAAAGTGTACACCATCCTGTAAGCTCAGAACACGTTCCACCTGTTATACTACTTGGAGGGTCTGATTGCAGGACCAGGGCTTAGTGAGGAGAGGTCTTGCATAAAGTAACAAATTACATGACACCAACTTTTGAAATAAAACAAGCCACAGCTTTTATTGATTACAGACCATGGAGCATTGGCAAAGCACGGGGATGGATCCAAACATCGAGCAACCCGCCTGCTGCTCGATAACACGCCCCTCAGCTTGCCTGCTTAGGAAAACTCAGGAGTAACAAATATATTTATTTATTTATTATTTTGATTTGTATTCCGCCCTTCTTACAAGTGGGCTCAGGGCGGCTCACAGCAATAAATTAATACAATCTTAAATTAATACAATAAAACTAATTTTTAACATTTAAAGTGGGCAGAGCAGTATATTCAGTTTCATCTCCTACAGCTGGAAAATGAGTGGGCCAGTGCCGATAAATAGGGAGTCCAGCTGGTAGATGCCCACTGCCTCAATCAAAAGCCTGGCAGAACAGCTCCATTTTGCAGGCCCTGTGAAACTAGAACAGGTTTCACAGGGCCCTGATCTCGATCGGAAGCATGTTCCACCAGACTGGGGCCAAGGCCTAAAAAGTCCTGGCCCCAGTTGAGGCTAGGTGGGCATCTTTTGGGTGGGGAAAACCAGCAGAAAGCTATCCATAGAGCGCAAGGCTCTTTGGGGCACATATGGGGAGAGACGGTCCTGCAGATATGTCAGTCCCAGGCTGCATAAGGCTTTAAAAATCAGCACCAGCACCTTGAAACAGATCCAGTACTCGATTGGTAGCCAGTGCAATTGGTAAAGCAGTCAGCAAGCATGCCACCGCACTTTGCACCAGCTGGAGTTTCCGGATCAGCCTCAACGGTAAGCCTGTGTAGACCAAGTTACAGTAATAAAGCCTGGAAGTGACCATTGCATGGGTTACTGTAACCAAGTTCTAGGGGGAGAGGTAGGGAGCTAGCTGCCTGATCTACCAAAGATGGTAAAAGGCAGACCTGGCAACTGTGGCAACCTGGGCCTCCATAGAAATTGAGGCATCCAAAGTCTTCCTAGGCTCCTCACCTTCTGGGCCGACACCAACAGTGCCCCATCCAGGGAGCCTAATTCCCAAATCCATCCCCCCCCCCCCCTCCAGCTCAGATACAGAACCTTCGTCTTCGTTGTATTTAGCTTCAGCCGACTCTGTCGTAACCACCCAGCCACAACCTCTAAGGCTCTTGGGAGGAGTCCATGCAGCCGTCCAACAGATAGGGCTGGGTGTCACCAGCGTACTAGTGGCAACCCATCCCAAAGTCCTGGACCAGCCGGGTGAGGGGACACATGTAGATGTTAAACAACATTGCTGAGAGGATCACCCCCCATGGCACTCTACATTCTAGTGGGTTTTGCTGGGAGACCCTCTCCCACTCTCTGTCCCCGACCATGGAGAAAGGAGGAAAACCATTGTAAGGCAGTCCCCCAAACTCTTATGTCGGTGAGGTGATGGGTCATAAGATCATAATTGACTGTGCTGAACACTGCTGTTAGAGCAGTGGTTCTTAACCTTGTTGGAGGTACCGAACCCCACCAGTTTCATATGCGCATTCACCAAACCCTTCTTTAGTGAAAAATAATTCTTAGTACTTAATAATAGTACTAAGTTGGAGGCCCCACCGAACCCCTGAGACTGACTCGCCGAACCCCTAGCGTTCGATCGAACCCAGGTTAAGAACCACTGTGTTAGAGCTAATAACAACAGCAGTGCCGACCTGTCTTGATCCAGATGTCTTCGGAGGTCATCTGTGAGGGCGACCAGCACCATCTCCATCCCGTAGCCAGGGTGGAAACCGGACTGGAATGGATCAAGAATGGAACGCCATCCAAGAAAACCTGAAGCTGCTCCGCCACTGCCCTGAAACAGTAGATTTGAAACTGGGTGGTAGTTGGCTAAGAGCTCTGAGTCTAATGATTTTTTTTAAAGGAGTGGACTGCCTCCTTCAATCCCACTGAGAATGTTCCCGAAGAAAGGGACAAGTTGATTATTTCTCCCAGGGGGACCCAAATACCATCCCTGCAGGCTTTGACCAGCCAGGATGGACAGGGGTTAAAGGGAAAAGTGGTAGGCCTCTCAGCTACCAGGATTTTGTCGACTTCCTCTTGTGAGAGCCAGATGAAATGGTCCAAGACTGGACCCGAAGCTGGACAAGGGGCTTGGAAGTTCCCTTACTGTATCAGTTGTGGTTGGAGGATCCTGGTGGAGTGACAAGACTTCTTATCTGCGACACAGCTTGCAAATACCTCACAGCTAATAGCCAATTCCCTACTATTTTGTTTGCCTTGCGGCAATGTAGTTAATGACCAAATGGTTCTAAATAATTGGGCCGGGTGCAGGTTCACATAGAACTCTTTCTTACTGGTCCTCACTGCCATCTCATTGGCTTTCATAAACATCCTATAAGATGTTCTTGCTGCTTCATCACAGGGACAATAGGGACAGGGGTGTAGACTTTTGGAAATTCTGGGGGTGGGTGGGGGCTCTTTAGCATGCGTGCTTTGTGTGTGCGCTTGCTGGGGCGATGTTCTCCCCCCTAGGAAACCGCTGCGCCTCCCCGGGCCCTTCCGATGCCTCCCAGCCGCTGCTGCCGGTGCCTCTCTTTCCCCACCCCCCCGCCACCCCTTTCCTCTCCCTCTCCAGCAGCGGCAGCCGGGCCTTGGAAGGGCCTGGGGAGGTGCGGCGGCAGGTGCTCCGTTTTGCCAGGGGTGGCTGAGCCCCCCCCCGGGAAATTTCGGGGGTGGCTCAAACCCTTGAGCCCCCCTGTAGTCTACGCCTATGAATGGGGATATGTGGTATCAAAGGGTAGCCACTGAGTGGTACCATTTGTCACCTGGGGGTGAGCCTGCACACAGCCCTTGAACTGGGCATACTGTGTGATGGCTTAAACCCCCAGACCCATAAGGGAGTCCCCAAATGGGGGAGGTGGGCACACATGCCTGTCTCCCTGTTGTATAAATAGATTCCCAAGCCAAAAAAATTGAAGTCACAATGAGGAGGAAAGTTGTATTTTATTGCAAGGAAATACTTGGAAAACAGTTAGGCCAAACTAGCCTCTAGACTGTTTTCTGAGCAATATCAGGAAGTACATGAAGTTTTATACCCAAGATGACATAGGTAAGAAGATAATGTCCAGAAAACATAATTGGTCACAAAACTACAGAACATCATTTGAGTAGTCATTCGTTCATTGGTCAGTTACAGAAAAAGGTGTGACTACATGACATCTTAAATGTTTATTTAACCTAACCTCAATAATAATACCCAAGGATTCTTCATACCCAAACAAAAGTTGTTGTTTTCTGATATGAAAAGGCCCCTTTTGACCCAGACACTGCAAAGTTTTACCCCAAACAACTAAAACTATGAACTCTATACTTCAAACAAATACATCTATGTTGTTTCTTGTCTGCTAGCATCAGCTAGAAAGATGCTCTAACCTACAAAGGAGAGGCCTTAACATTTAATAGGCTTTTACTAAATCCTAATAAAATCTTAATATAAAAATGCATTAAAAACCAGAAAAATATAAGAATACAAGCCCGGCCCGGCCGTCATCTGCTCCTCGTCGTCGCTTCCCCTCCCCCGCCCGGCCTGAGCGCGGTGCCGGAGCCCGGCAGCCAGCGAGGGAGCGCACGAGTCGGAGCCTGCCGAGCAGAGCGGGGGAGGCAGACCCCAAGAGCGGCGGTGGAGGAGGCTCAACAGTGCGCCCTTCCCTCCTCTGTGCCGGCGGGGTCTGGCTAAGCAGCGGCGGTGGCCGGGAGACAAAGGAGGCGCGAAGGAAGAGGTGGCGGTGGCGAGGGAAGCCGGGCTGGGCGCGATGCGGCGCGGGGCCGCTTCGGGAAAGCAGCCAGGTGGCGGCACGGCCTGCTTGGCATGGCGGCACGGATAGAGAGAAGCAGCAGCAGCGAGCGAGGGAGGCAGGTGAGGCGAGGCAAGGTGGCGCCACATGCCGGGCCGCACCACCGCCTTCCAGTCTCCAGCGCTTTCTTCTCCGCCTGGCGATGTGAGGCCAGAGCCGGCAGCTGCAGTGGCGGCCGAGCGAGCGCGCGGCTCCCCTTTTCCTCCCCTTGCAGCTGGCTGGCCTTGGCGACTCTCGCCGGGGCCGCTGCCATTCCGAGAGCATTCCCCGCGCATGCGCAGGGAATGCTCTTTTCGGGGGATCTCAGTATCCCCCGAGAAGTTTTTTTAAAGTTTTGGGATTTTTCTGCAGGCGGGGGGGTCACCCCCCACCTGCAGAACCCCCCCTCTGCCCTCCAAGTGCCCCCCGCCCTGCGCTGATTTAAATATCCGCACGCGGGGGGGGGGGCACTTGGGAATTAGATATATAGATAAAAAATCTGAATTAAAAAATCATTATGTATTCCCATCCCTGCTACATCCCCAAAAGGATCCACCCAGATGTGCAAAACCACCACAGAACAAATGAAGGGGAGACTCCTTCCAGCACTCCTGCCAAAGCTCCTAGGCCTGCAACCAACAAAGCAGGGCATCCTTTATGCTGAACAGCCAAACACCCATACCCTTTCAGAGAGGTGAACAGCATCCTTTCTATATAAAGCCTGTCTAGAAGGAATTTTTGAATGCTTAATGATGGAGCCACCCAAAGCTGTAGTGACTTTTCCTGTGCATTTGCAGACCTTCCTTTCCCCACTTTTTCTGGTCTGATGGTGGTTCTCCATTCCTGATGCTCCAACAGCCCCAACCAGAATAACACAGAATGAGGAATTCTCACTGCAAGAATCTCGAGATTTTATGTTATGGCCAGATGCAACTCAGACCCCTTTGTAGCTGGTAGATTGTTCTCTCCTAGTTGAATAATTAAAGCATCAGGCAGATCATGGCAAAAAATGAGCTGAGACACCATCTGTAACAACACATTCTCCTTCGGCCAAACCAAGTAACCTGAAGATGCATGTTGAGGCTCGGTGACTCCCCCCCAGCCAGAGGAGGCCACGTGCCACCCAGCCCAATAAACAATACTATGCCAGACGATCCATACCATTCTGGGCCAACCTGTACAAACTGAGATAAAACATCCGTTAGATGAACTGCGAGCAGATATAAGAATGAAAGGTAACAGAGTGCCAGCGGCCGATGGATTGGATTTTAGTGGACAGGAGCAGTTTGGAAGCAGTAGTGGCTGTGCTGCCATGAAAAGAGTGAGTGCCGAATTCAGAAGGGGAGAGGCCCAAACCTGCTAAACATTTGTGCAAAATGCTGGTGAACTGATATTTAGATAGGCAGGAACCGTTGGTATGAATGAAAAATGCATCAGAAACAGGCGGCCGGATAGAAATAAATTTACTGATGCTTTGAACTGCACAAGGGGTGCCAGAATGGGCCTGATGCAAAGAAATCAAGGTGCCTTAGCCCTGTTGGTCAGTCTTGGAGCAACACAGTAATATGTGGAGTTTGTTACCAACAATACTTATGTCCTTGAATTAAATGGGGGGATTGTCATGACTGCGCCAAGAAGGGGCACATATTTCCTTGCAGCGAAAAGCATCAAAAAAGGCCAGCATAAAAGCTGCTTTAAACGAAGTGACTTCGTTAAGACAACCAAAGTATTTGCAGTAGCATTCTTATGATATCACAGAGCAATTTTTTGGTAATGAGTCTGTGAGAATTGGGCTGAGGGAGTAGTCCTCTTCCATCATTCTAATGCTTCCCTGGTAATAAAGGAGTTACAAGGATCCGGAACCCCCCTGGCCTTATTAAAAAATGATATTGCTGCTAAATGAATACCCACAGTCCTCTGGTGCACCAAGTAGCTCAGCACCTGATGTTTTGAACTAGAGAGCGAACTGCCAGCCTTGGTAGACTCACAAAAGTGTGGAAAGCTCCAAATGCATGAAAGTAGGACCTGTGTGTGGAAGGGGCAATAGGTTGGAGTACTCCCTGCCAAATCATGAGTTCTCAAGGTTCCAGAGATCCTCTGGGAAAGGGTCCGGAGTGCGTTGCGGGCCAGGTTCCAGAATCTCTTCTCCTGAAACCGAGATAACATGTCTGCAGTGCTGTTACTGGTACCTGCAACATATTTTGCTGGGAAAGATATTTTACTAGCAAGGTAGATGAGAACAAATTTATGTATTAGGCACATAACACGCTCAGAGCGAGAGGACTGGAGATTAATAATGCTCACCACTGCTTGATTGTCAACACCAAAATGTGATTCATTTTTTCTTAAAATGTGTACTCCAAATGACTATGGCTACCACAATAGGAAATAACCCCCAAAATGTAAGGTGTTTCAAAATATCAGATTCCTGCCAATGAGCAGGCCAGCACTGAGCATTCCAGTAGTCAGAGAAACAGACTCCAAAACCGAGGCTCCTGGCTGCATCGGAGGGGACATGGAGGGTATCGCCTAAAACATAGTTGGACTGTTAGATAGCTACCCCATTGAATTTTTCAAGGAACTGAAGCCAGATTTTTAAGATCTACTTTAATATTCTTGGTAACTCTAAAGTGATGGTGAGGCATGGAAACCCCAGCTGTGGCTTGAGCCAGATATGCGGAAAAGGCCCTGCCAGGTGCCACTACCTTACATGTAAATTGAGATGCCCCAATAGTGATTGCATCTCCTTGAGGGTACATTTTTTGCAACCACCATCCCTGCCAGTAAGGACCATAGGGCAGGAAGCTTATCATCAGGAAGGTGCAACATGCCCCATTTAGAATCCAACAATATGCCCAGGTATGTTAGTTGAGTAGTAGGACCCTTGGTTTTACCATCAGCCATAAAAAACCCCAATTCAGTTGCCAAAGTTTGGAAAGTGGCTAATCGATAGGCACAATCTGGGAAACTAGATGGGCCAACAAACAGAAATTCATCCAAGTAATGGTTCAATAGAGGGCTATTAGAATGGCCCTTTACTACAAACTCCAAAAATGAACTAAAGGTTTCAAAGGTAGTGCAGGCCATGGAGTGACCCACAGGCATGGCTTTGTCCATGAACTACAGTCTCAGGTGAGACCCTGAAGTTAGGGATAGGTGGTGCCGTAAAGGGGCCCACAACCCTGCCCTCAGTACATTCCTTTGCAGCCTTTTTTCTATCCCCGGAAGATCCTTGGCTGATTTAAGGTTTCTATACTCTTTGGGTATGCATGGACCCAAAAAGGGGATATGAAAGCCTGAAGTGAAGCCATTGTGTAAAAAGGCTGCCATTTTCTTGTTTGGATGTGATGCCAGCAAAGCCTCTAAAGCCTGCAGTCAGATTGGGCTGTGGGCCAATGAAAAAAGAGACCTATCTACACCAGAGGTATTATTTTGAATTGTTGAAAGCATTGGAATTGTCCAATCCTGCTTCCTTCTTCCTGTAGGAATTGGAAGAGGATTGGGAGCCTCAAAAGGGCTGAGACCTGTGTTCCCTCTAAACTGAGTTAGTGTGAGCTAGCTCACCGTTTTTTAGCCTCCAGCTCACACGTTTTTGTCTTAGCTCAGGAAGGATGGCTCCAGAGCAAACTGATTTATGCAGTAGCCAAATCGCTCGCTCACAACTTTAATGCCAGTAGCTCACGAAGTAGACGTTTTGCTCACAAGACCCCACAGCTTACAGGGAGCATTGGCTGAGACCCATTATGAGAGCAGGAAAGCCTAGGGTGTGGACCGAAGCAGTTATCACAGTGATTATCAAATTTGCATTTTAAGCAGCCACGTTTCCCTTGGTTATGCTCCCAACAGACTCTTTGAGGAGTTTTGCACCAGAAGTCTAGCCTAGGCTTAGTAGGATCAGACCTGGGTTTCATGTGTGGACCAACTTTTACCAACCAGATCTTATCATTAATGAGATCCCACCTGGCCACCTCACTATAAGACGCCCTCTTACGAAAAGCTGCATTGTATTCTATAGCCACTGTTTCGTTGGCCATGGTTTGAGCCTTCAAAACATTGGACATGTGGTTAACTAGGTGCAGAAAGCCAGCCCCCATAAATACTGCACAACCAGACATCCAATTTATAAAATTATGTTCTACAGCCACCCTGGAATTGCTTTTTTCAGAACAGGGCCCACGCATGCCCTCATCTCTGTCAGGCTTTAATAACAAAAAGATGTCCACATAGTGCCCATATGCTCCTGTATTTTTCTAGGCAAATGAATGCCCAGGGGGTCTTTTGCATCACTAAAGGCTCAAGAAGCCATGTTAGCATCTGGCAGTTGAGATCCCTATACCACTCCAGGACCTGCTCCCCCCCCCCCGTGCCTCTAGACCCAAAGCGGTAAGCTGGGTATATGTGCTCCTTTTCCCCAGTAATCCTCTGTAGCATGGGCAGAATCCTCATTCGAGGAAGATTCACCTGATCCTGAGTTGCTGTTCCTTTGCCACTTGAGACTTGCTCCACCTGGTGTACCTCTTTTTGAGTAAGGGACATCTCTGGACTTCCTCCTCCCTGGAATCACTGAAAGAGATGGACTCCGCTGGGGAATACTGTCTCTTAGCTCTGCTCCCACGCGCAGGTGTTGTCTGCACCCCTGATGTGGACTGGCTGTCCATTTGATCAAAGCACTTAGATAGGCACTCAAATGTCTGAGCAATTCCCAGCAGGACAGCTGAATTATCAACTGCTGGGTTCCAGCAGGGGCTTTGCCGGAGGTGGAGCCTTTTGAAGTATTGCTGCGCCCAGATCTTGCAGGCACCTGTGGTAATTTTTTGTTGTCAGCCATGCCCGAAGAAGGGCCAGGCGTTGTAGTCAACTGGTGGCCGGGAGTTTGCCTTTTTTGCAGGGGGCACCCAACCCTTAGCCGCCCTGGGTTTGCTAATGGGAGCACTTAGATAGCATCTTGTGAAATGAAAATATCACAAGCTCCCAATAAACTAAAAGGATTTTAAAAAATAACTATGCTTCCTCCTTTGAACACTAAATTAAACTGCCTGCTGAAACTTACAGTTTAGTTATAGCTGACCCAATTACTGTAGCTGCAGACAGAGCACAAATAAAACACAGAGAGACCCACCAGAAGAGCAGTGGAAAAATTGTGCCCCAAGACTGGGCACCTCTGAAGGGAATCCCAAGGGTCATTGAGGCTCTGGGAGCAAGGCACTCATCCCAGGTCACAGCTCCCGCTGTGCTGGAAAGGCTACGAACCAGGAAGTCTCAGGCCCCTACAGCAGAGGTTCCGGGTTGCTTGCAAAAAGGTTCCTGGAAAGCTGATTGCCCTTTGATGAAAATACCTACAGTGAACTGAGCAGGCACTTTAAATACCACGAGCCAAGATGCCGTTCTGCAGACCCAAGTTGATCCCCAAGCAAAGCTGAGCCAAAAAGACAAAAGAGGTATGCAATGCAGCTTACTTCTGGGACTCCACTGGCACCGCAGTTTAAATAGAACTGTGCAGGCTCTATGTAATCCCCACGTAGTACCAGCCAAACAGATCAGGCTGGTCAGTGCGGTGACATGGGCCTGTCAGCACAGTGCCCTGAGGCTCCCACCCTTGCTGGCTGTTACGCTAAGGGCGGGAAAACTTACCTGCGGCCACAACTTGGCCATTTTAAGTGAGTCTCGGCCGTGTTTGTGGTAAGCAGAAGCTCAGGATGCACATTGTGTCCCATGCTCTGAATGACTCCTACAGTTATAATAATATTCCTTAACCAAAGCTGTTATATTTCTGATCAGAGGTTATGCTGAGTTTCAAAATAGGCAGGAGTAAAGTATTTCCAGTTGAAAAGAATGTACACTTGTAGTAAAAGGAAGGCAGTTTAGGATTGGATCCTATAATTCCTTTTCAAGTTTTCCTCCAACAAAGAGAGGCTTTTTTCATCAGCAACAACAAAACCTTCTCCCCCACATCAGAATAAACCTTCCTGCATTAGAAAAATTGATTCTCCATTGGAGAATGGAGGTTCTCTGTTGGAGAATGGAGGTTCTCTATTGGAGGCTTTCTCATTTGAAGAAAGACTTGGCAGAAAAAAGTCATAGGACCCAAGCCTTCAGAAATGCTCTTTTTTAGTTATTTAATCATAGATCCTTCCTATTGTTGCATTGCTAATGTAATATACTTTTTTGTTCTTAATTATCAATGTAATATGCTTTTAGTTTACTGTTCACTAGTAGTGGTGGTCATTATTGAACTGTGCATTTCATTTCTCTTAATTCCTCTGCCAGTTATCCTGGGGCCCTCCACTTAATAATTATAGATGAATTTGCATTTTAGCATCTAAGAAAATAAAATACTTATCTCCCCAGTACATTCCAGATGGATCATAAAGTAATCCTTCTGCGCAGCCCACATGAGATTGGCAGAGAGTCTGCACGAGAAGGGGCAGAAGAGGAGTGAGAAAAGAGATTTCATAAAGGCCTGCCTGATTTAATCTTTGATTCTAAATCAGCTTAATCCTTCAAATGCACTCTACATCCATTCCATATGTGAGAATGAATGAATTTGGTGATTTTTGTTTCCTTAATAAGGATGCTTTATTGTTAGCTTTTTTCCTCTTCTTCACAGTCTTAATTATTGTAGCCTGTGATTTAACACATATAGTTGTGATACTTCAGAATTCGACTAGTAAACAGGAAAACAGGCCACTATTTTGAAACTACTTTGAAGTCTTAAGCTCACAGAGGCAGCAAGGGTGTGTGTGTGTGTGTGTGTGTGTGTGTGTGTGTGTGTGTGTGTGCGTGCGCGTGCTCTAGAAGACAGACAGGGCAATCTGTCCGCAATTCATTTTAAATCTGTAACTATCAAGAAGAAACTGGAAGCAGGGCTTAACCTCTACTTATATATTTGTTTAGGCACACAAAAGGGAAGCAATGTTGGTAGGCTCCTGTTTGCTGGTGAGCTCTATGGTAGTAGCGGACTTGGTCTTCTTATATACTGATTTGCTAACCTTTGATGTAGACTGAAATTTTCCCGGCACTAGCATCTCCCATCAGTGGAAGCTCTGTTGAAATGACTGCATCCTAGATGGTACACTCAAAAGATTTAAAGTGGCAGGTCTTTTGAACCATGAAGCTGAATCATCATTTATTTTAGTGCTGTTAGTACATCAGCCTAATGTCTAGAAACATGCTAGGTTGTGCACCGCACAAGCTAATTTTATAATTATTCTCTGCTCACCTTGGCAAAGTTAGCTTTCACTAGAGAATACATATCTAATTATGTTGTGAAAATGACGGAATACTCCATAGATGCTTTCTTTATTCACTTGGGTATTGCAAATGACAAGGACATGTTTAGCTAACATGAGCCTAGCAAACTGATTAGCTTGAAGCTCAGTTATATATACATGATCTTGCCCAATTTTCCCATAAAGTGATTCTTGTCTCAATATAGTATTGTCTCTCATAGCACAGACATGACTTACAACTTCGTGTCAGGGTTGCATAAGTGGGCTTTATGATCTGGGGAGAGGGAAGAGGAGGGGAGCTGGAGCTAGGATGGTACCGCTTCCAGTGCAAAGACCTTTGTGGGGAACCTCCAGGGGGCTGCTAAGCTTATATATAAAAGAACTCTGCTTAGTCTGAACTGGAATTTGAGGGATTTACGTAGTTTTATTTTTTTTAGACCCAGAAGAGCGATCTAAGTTGTAGAATGCCACAAAGTACAAAGGCTGAAAATATGGAAACTGCAGAGCTGGGATCATCAGTGTTACAAATACAAGACCACGTAAGTTCAATTAAAGCCAAAGTACTGTGACATTTGTTCACTCTTATGACGTTTGTAGCATGTTCATTTTCTTGCTCTGATATGGAGGAGATCTGCTGTATTTGACCTTGGAGTATCTTGTATAGTACTGCTGTAGTTTATAAACAGAGTGAATCTCAGGGGCCACACAGGTGGCTCTAGCCCTGCTACTGGTAACTTTTGTGGCTGGGGAAAAAGTGATTGGTGATACTGAGAATTGTATGTCTGGGTTAGCAAAACCCTCAATACGAAACAGTGGTATAATAGAAGATGATGAGAACACTGACAATGGTTTGATTTAGTAGTTAACTAAGAGAGAGCCTTCACCAAGAAGCAAGATAGAAATCCTAGAAATGAATATAAAACCAAGTGGTAGAAAACAATAACACAGTGAGCTGGTTTTATGGGGTTACTGTGATTATTTGTGGCTACTAATAGTACCACCTAGTGGAAGAAAAAAGTGATGCATAAGAGATTTTTATTTATTTAACCTTTTGGAAAGGAATGTTCTGCTTTGTACCATTAAGAAAATTTTCTGCCATTGGTATGAAGGATGTCAGAAGAAGGCTGGTTCAGTTTCTCAACTGATGTGTTTTGTCAAGGATGCTCTCCTCAGTTTTTTAGTGCAGTAATGTGCACCAAGCTAGGCATGATAGTGTTTGACCTCCTTTTCTTCCTGTTGGCCACCCATCAGCTTGTTCCTTCTCTGACTCCACGTGCAGGGCTTCTGTTTGTTTCTGGTGTGGGTATATCAGGTATCTGGAGCCTGAGGGCGATTGGACCTCTCATACTGAAACACCTTGTTCATGTGTCCCAGCTGATGAAAATCTGTTCTGTGCCTCCTTGCCTGATCTGACCGGTAGATAAATTCCCAGCAGGATTCAGCCATATAATCCTGAGCTAGGCCTTTAGACACAGAAAAGTTCCTTGAGTAGGAAGAAAAGAGGTGCTTTCTCTGGTCAGTAAGCAGAGCCGAGAACTGGGAGGACTTCCTCTCTAAAGAGGGGGTAAAGTTCTGCTGGATCTGCTTCCTGAGAGGGAAATGGAATTACTTTTGTTTCCTGTCTGCTGTCCCAGAAATAAACAGACCAATTTCCCAGTTTGTTGTAGTGCTGTGGGGACTAGTGTGAATTAACCTTTTGAACTATTTATTTTGAATAGCCCATGTGTATTTTTACAAATATATAAAATCTTTTGTGAGACTTAACCTGACAAGTTGTTTGGCTGATGGTCCCATCAGTCCCAAGTCTCTAGGTAAAAAGTGACAACTCAAATGTCTTTTGCTGATTGACACTTTTTTATTTTAAGAAAGCTCTTTATAAAGATATAAAATCTATTTCTGATATTTGATCTTCAGATATTGATCTGTAGCCTATTACAAGTCCCTGTAGATTTAACTGTTATGGGGAGGGTCTTGAGTATATTTTTTAAAATAAATACAGTCAGATGTAAAGTAAAATAAATCAAATGAAATGAAATGGGGGAAAAATTAGCCAAGATCAGTGTTAGCCATATTAACGCTTGTTCAATCTAATCTTATCTTAATATAGTCTATATTTCTTTTCACACAGTAATCTGAAAGCACTTCACATGAAAGCTAAGCAAATAAAACATTAATATAAGGTTTACAATATCTATAGTACTACTCTTTGTAGATTAATCTGGATCCAGGCATGAAGGAAGATACCTGGCTCCTGCCTCTTCCTGTTCTGATCTAAATAACAATTGTTACATATTATTAATTCTTATAACACTTCAAAAATACTTATGACCAGCGTGCATAGGGTTTTGTGTTTTTTTTTAAATAGCGTATTTATTCAGGTGTAATAAATGTTGGCAAAAGCTAAACTCCTTTAAAAATCTTCTGTTCACATGGCACTAAAACTCTTGTTTCTTTTTGTACAAGCCGATTGTTCTGTTCTAGCACTTGTTTATATTAGAGGAGTATAGGAGAACTGTGTAAAGTTTGTTTTCCTGTTTATAGAACTGAATTGCCTGTACCCCTCTTTTTCTAGTCATGTCCATCCATCCAGAAACATCTGACAATAGAAGAATTATTTGGAACTTCTTTATCAAAGGATTCCCCTACAATTCCGTATTCCAACCCAGAGAGAACAGAGAAATTACAGAATGATGCCTCATGCAGAGAACACAATTTCCTCTTACCTTTTTCGTTTGAGCAGTCAACAGTGATCCATCAACCTCTGGGGAAACTGGATGGCCCAGGCTTCAAGAGTAGCTCTTGTACCTTACTGCAGCAGGAATGTCTGCCTCCCTTGCTAATTGCTCCACCTCCAGTTTCACAGCCTGAGATAAATAAGGTTTCAAACTATACTGTGCAACTGAGTCCTGTCCTTAATTCAGCTTCTGTAGTCGAAGCTCCTTCTGTTCAAATGCTTCAGAGTCTGCATACAAACAATAACATGATGCAAGTCATGCAGCAAGCTACCAAGCAAGTGTCTCCACTTGGGAGTCAGCCGCCATCTGATACGAACCATGGTCCCCAAAATCTAACTCCTAGTCAAAACCACTTCATAACATCTTTGGCTGCAGCAAACACAGAAGCTTCAAACGTAACTCTTCCAAATGTGGATCTTCTTCAAAAACTCAGGTTGACCCCACAACATGACCAAATGCCGCAATCGCTTAATAAAGCTCCAGTAGCCCCTAACTTTTCTTCTGCAGTTAACCAACTGGCAACACCAGATTGTTTCAAGGAGTCTCACATCAAGCAGCAAGCTCTGACTGGTAAAATGCTTCCACCTACCCAGGTAATGTGTGGATTGAAGTATATAGTGGTTCTCTAGCAAATGCTGTGACAAATTGAGAAGTACCAATTAAAGTAAATGCAAAACTCTGATTCCCCCCCCCCCCCATTGATAGTAGAATTTTTTGAAGCTTTCTGCCTGAAGCAGTCACATAGCCCTGATCTGACTTTGACTGAAATAGTACTGTAATGTCTATCTTCCTTGGATGAACAAAACATATGTCTTTGAGTTTGGCTCTGCAGAAATTGCTGAGTCTCCTGAACATCAGTTGCATGATACTGCTCTAACTTTTAATAGGATTGGCCAGTTGATTTGATTTGATTTTTTTTTTACTGAAAATGTTAACCAAAACATAGCAATGTCGACCAAACACGTACTTCCATACTTACCTGACACTGCTTTAGGGATGGGACCTTTTATTTGTAGATTGCCAACTTGTAGCCATCAGAATGTGAGTAATTTAGCAGAAAAAATATAAGTGTGCAAGCTGTGGCAAAGTAAGTATTCATATAGTAGTGTGTTTGTTTTTCATTTGCAGACTACACAGCAAGGTAAAGAACCTGAGACTTTTCCACATCCCAAAGCTTTGTCAAAGGCAAACCAAGTATGTATTTAAATTCTCCTGTCCTATGCTTCTGGCACCAGCCTTCTGTCTTTACAGAGGCTTGAGTCGTTATACCTAGAATCTGGTTCTTCCATTCTAGTTTATGGCAAGGTCTTCTGCATCCTACTTGTGTTGGGCTGACTAAGGACCTTTCTAAACCACTTTCATTCTGGAACTTATGGAGATTAGTTGAATGGAATCATGTTCAATTAATGACTCTTTCTATTCCATTTCATAAAAGGAGGTAGCTATTGGCTGTTGCTCCCAATGCCTTCTAATATGCTAATGCAACTGTTTCCCCCAAAGTAAACTGTAATAACATTTGCTTTGTAATAGCAGATGAACACTGTCTACATTGGTTAGAAGTGGCTGCTGTCATGATAAAATTGCTTATTTAAACTGTGGTTAGTCAGCTGGACATAAGCAGCAAACCCCAGTTGATACATAAACTCTAGTTTGTCTGTATCTCGTTTCTCTGGTCTCCCAGCAGGAAGAACAGTTGTCCTATATTGCTGTCTCTATGGCCAGTTGGACATGAGGGAAAGCACTGCTGAACCAGCTGTGGTTCAGACATAACAACAAACCAGAATCAATACCAATGGAGGCTGAAGAACTACAAACTAGTCTAAAATCAAGAAACAGTAGTTTGTTGGACCATCTGCACTTACATATTGCAAATGATCTCGTTTAGGTTTAATGAAGCCATGGCTTATAGGCCACATTTATTGTGGTGTCTGAAAGTGGCCAGTTCTGGCTGCTTTCCACCAGTAAAATTACACTTGCAAAGGGTAGGGTGGTTTCAGCTGATTCCACTTACCATTGCAGACCTCCACATTGCACATAGTGCTTTTCCTAGATGTCCCCTAGAGACAGTATTTTGGGGATTATAGGTGGGTACATCATCCACAATCACCATTTTGTGGTGTGCAGGGAAGGGAAAGTTCTGTCCTGCAAGCTCCATTCACAGTTCTCATTGGATACAACCAATCAAGTTTGCCCATGTCAAGAACAGCAAACGCTCCATAAATAGGGATGGGCATGAACCAGAAAAATGCAGTTTGTGTCAGTTTGTAGTTCATGGCCAAACCACAAACGGAACCAAGAGGTTTATTCATGAACTGAACCAATTTGTGGCCTCACAAACCCTGTTGAAAGGGACCACGGTCCCTTTCAACGAGGTTTGCAGAAAATCCGAAAAACAGCTGAGCGATGGGGAGCAACTTGCTCCCTACTGTTCAGCTGTTTTAGGCTGTCTTGTGCAGTCTTTTTAAAGTTTAAAGGAACTGCACAGCTGTTTTAATGGCTTTCATGCTCTATCCATGAACTGCCATGAACTGCCACAAACTGCTTTAAAAGTTTATGGAAGTTCGTGATGGGTCTACCGTCATGGACTTTGGTTCGCAAACCACATACAGGGCAAAATTCATGACAAATTGTGCTTTGTGGTTCAGTTCGTGCCCATCCCGATCCATAATCATGTCAGAAGAATAATTGTAGACTTGAAGCAACAGAAACATTTCAGGAACTACTGATTAATTTTTCATATGTATGAAACAGAATCCTAAAAAGCATAAGATTATTTCATAATAGGGTGTGTGTTGTATGAATGTTTAAGAATAGCTGATGTCATTGGTCTCTGCATTGCTTTTAAATCATGTTTTGTATCCAAGTACCCATTTGTGTTATGTTCTAGCACTGTGGGAGCCTCTGCAGCATGTGCCCTTCCTGTACTATTCCAGGTCATGTTACAGGAGCCAGTGAAACAGCAACCTCCTGTGCCAGGGTCATCTCTTTTGACTTCTTCCCATAAGGGCTGGAGCTTCTGACAATACTGGGGTTGTGAAGGATACATGCTACAGTTATTCCCACACTGTGAAGATAATGCTGGAAAAACTTTCATATATTCATGTAGTACTTAAAAAATAGTAGGTGTTACTATCTTGTTTCTTGACTTCGGTAGGTAGCTTCCCCGCAGTTTGTTCCAGCTACAACCACAATGGCACCCTCAGTCCTCTTGTCACCCAGTGTTTTCCAGCACTCTTCTGTGAAATCGTCTGAAATGGAAAGCAAAGTTGGTTCTTCTTCTCCGCTTACACTTGGAGTCACAGATGTTCAAACGTTACCTCCTACAATTCTCAGTAGATCTCAGCTTCAAGAAACTTTAATACATCTAATAAAGGTACTGCCTGTGACTTAAGTATGTAGCCAGCGCAGAATGAACAGCCACATGGCTGTGTTTATGAATAGCATTAGGCATCATAAAGAAGGCTGACTACCGTGGGCACTGTTGAGATAAGTATTAGATTAATAGCAAATAGCTTCTAATAATACAAGTTGCAGCTCAAGCACTGTTCCAGTGACTTAGCAAAAACATTACGAGCAAAATAAAGTTAATATCATTAATCTTGTTAAGTAACAATGTATTCTCTGGTTAGATTGCTGACCTTTGCAAAGTGACATCTGTTGGGGATAACACTTCAGAGATCTAAATCTGTTCTTTACAGTGTCAGTGTAGGCTTACATATGGGTTCTGTGTCTGCACAGAGCAAATGGGCTAGATCCTTTCGAACAGGTCTGCATGTGCAAGGGGGGTGATGACTTTCACTGAATCTCCCCCTCCTGGGGCAGCTCTCCCAGTCCCCCTCTCGTGCTGTTCCTGTGGGCCCCCCACACCTAAAAGCAGGTTGGAGGGGCATTTTGACTTCAGCAGGAGGAGAAAGGTGAGAAAGCCACATTCCAAAATCTAACCACTTATGGTAAATTTCAATGGGCCCCAGGTCATTGTTTGGGACTTTCTAGAGCCATTAGGTCTGCAGCTTTTGGTGGGAAGTGCACATGTCTCATGTTTACACTTTTTGCATATCTGGACATAGAAAGCAAGCTGACAGAGTGCTTTTAATATTTTCAGTTACAAGGCTGCTTTGTGATTCACAGTATTTACTGGTACAGTTACAAAGAGACATCTCTTATAACCTATAGGACAGGCTAATGTTAAGTGGATTGTTTAGCCCTTCATCATCACTAGTGTTGCAAACCTTTGTACAACATCAGTCCACTCCAGTTCTTTCTACACTATTGGTTAGTTTCACAAATGGGAGTACAGATCTAAAAATAACAGGCCATCAAAGCATAGTACTCCTGTAATAGAATTGTTAGAACTACAACAGGCCCATATTAGAGCATATAGTCAGCTTTGTAGCTTGTGTTTTGTTTCTTTGTCGTTTTTTTTCTGCACAAGCTGCTGTTTCTTTTTCCCTGCTGAAATCACAAGTGAAACAAAGAAACTTGCTGACGATGAAGAGGTGGGGGGGACAACCCCAGTAAAGAGAGTTAAACTGTCAGCAATTTTACTTTGTAATTACAGTCATGTGGCACTTTCAGGTTCCTACCACTGGTCTTGAGAATGCTCTTTGTATTGCCTTGAGCCTATATGAGCACAGCTTTTGATGTTACGGAGAAAGGACTATGTCATATGTCCTGTGTGGTCAATTGCTTGATGAAAACCAGCGTCATTTGAACTGTGATTAATTTTTTTAAAGTTCTGGTCCAGTATGATGACTGCAGGAACGAGGGTTCAAAATGCAAATATTGGGGCACGAAAAAGTGTGCTTTGATTGGCAAATTCAGAACTATGGTTCTCATAAAACAACAGCATTGTTTATATCTTTTCTTTGTCTTTATTTCTTTGTAAAATTACTATATTGGCTTCGAATTAATAGCATAGAATACATAAGCTGTTATCTGTTTGTAGAGGAAAACCAGAAATATGAAATCAAACTTAGCTGTCTAACAACTCTGAAGTTGCTTAGGATGATAGAACATAACAGCAATCCTGCTGGGCACAATCAACAGTCAATGGAGTTGTGTTTCTTACATTAGCCAGACATCCCCAGAAAGATAGGCATGGATGCCAAATAGGGATAGGTATGAATCAGCTCATGAAGAAAAGTTTGTGATAAATTTTGGCCGGTTTGTGGTTCGTGAAGCAGTGTTTGCAAACTGAAGAACCGCCATGAACTTCTACAAATTTTAAAGCCGCTTGTGGTGGTTTGTGAAGAGCAGAAAGCAGGGGTTTACAGGGCTCCGAGCTATTTAAACTTTTACTTTCTGCTCCCTGCCCCTCAGCTGTTTGGTTTAAATGGCTGAGAGCCATTTAATCCCCTGCTTTCTGCTTGCTGCTGCTTTTGGCAGGGAGCAGAAAGCTGGGGGTTAAATGGCTCAGAGGCATTTAAACCCCTGCAGGGGTCACAAACTGGTACGAACCAGTTTGGTTTGCGAACCTATGTATCAATTCGTGGTTCAGCCATGAGCTGCAGAAATGCAGTTTGTGCCCTTCCCTAATGCCAAAGCCTTCCTGCTGCTGCCTCCCATATTTGGCCTCCATGTCCTCAGTGAGTGTGATCCTCTCTTACAACCATGTAAGCAAGAACCCATCAACACACCCTGTAGGAGGGAATTCCATGTAACTATGGATTATGTGAAGTCCTTCTCTTTCCTCTCTATTGACTGTCCATCAACTTAATTAGGTATCCCTGACTTTCAGTATTGTAGAAGAGGGAGAAAAAGTTCTCTCTAAACTGTGCCACTTATCATGTCCTCTTCCCCCACCCCCAGGTGTCCTTTTCTTTTCTAAATTGAAAACCTAGAATTCTTCAGTGTTTGTACTTAGGGAAGGTGCTCCTGCCACTTGGATCATTTCTGCATTTTCCCACCTCTATGATATCCTTGTTTGAGGTGATGACTTGTTAAAGGATGCCCAGTCAATTTCTTGATGAAACAGGATGAATCCTGATGCTTTGTCCTTCTGACCATCCTAGTGTAGGTAGGTTTCAGCTGTCACTTGCATCTGCTGTATAGAAATATTAGAACATACATCCATTTCCTTACCATGCCAGAACATAGATTTTGGTAGTTCTTTTTTTTACTTCTTTCATAACAATTAATGGCAGAACTGTATTAATGATGCTGTTCTTGAAGTTCTGCAGGGTTTTGGTGTTTTGTTTTGCACATAATGCTTTATATAGGCTTGAATTTTATTATTCCCAGGCAGTGGTTTCTTTGTTCATTTAGCTCCTCTGATGGCCACTTTAAATATATGCAGGATTAAATTACTTTGAAAAAGCTGTTCTCGGGTGTTTGCCAGTGCTTTGATTATGTGTGTGTGTGTTTTCTTCCTTTCAGAATGATTCGAACTTTCTTAGTACTCTTCATGAAGTTTATTTACAAGTCTTGACCAAGAACACAGATGGCATCAAATTGTAACAGAAGTTCTGTTCACTTCCTCTGACCTCCTGTCTGCTCCAGAAACAATTATGCCTCTTCTGTAAAATTGTTTTTAGAGATTGTGGGTTTTTTTCCTTAAAGTCTTAATGTTCCTGACTCTAGGGAGGCATTGTTTCTTAGAGGAACTTCTGTAATGCTCTCAGAGGTAATCTAGGTTTCACTGTGATCATCACCAGCAGGGTTTTATTTCTGTGTGGGAAAAGTTGTCTTATTGTTAGTTTGGAGGAGCAGTAAATTAAAATGATTTAGTCCTCTATTTTTCTTCACTTCTGAATAAATGGGATAAATGTGATCTGAACTGTGCATTTAGCAGCACAGTAAAGATGACTGAATTTGTAAAATTGTCTGCTACTGGAAAGAGCTGTGGAGAGACTTTCTTTAGGGGCTGACGGGAATGGACCTGCAGGTTTTAAAAGTTGCTTTATTTCATCCTGGAGCTGAATGGACTTGATGGGGATAATGGATCAAGAAACCGGTTCCCACAGAATGCGGAGATGACTTAGGCATTTCATTTTGAAAATACAGAATCAAAACAGGCTATCAACTATTCCTTTACCAATTGCCTGTGCATTTATTTTTAAAAGGTACTTTTAAAAAGAACAAACTAGGAATCGGTAGAACATCAGTTCTATCCAGGTAAAGTGCAAGTGTTGGTGGAGGTTTGCCTTTAGAAAGGATAGATCAGTTCTAGAGAAAAGCGTATACATATTCATTTATTGTTAAAACTAGGCATATGAGCCACAAGTTCAGTCTGATGCCACTCACCTCTTGGCAGGATGTTGCGCATAATTCTTCTAGCTAGGTTAGCATCCATAGTATAACACTGTCAAAGTTCAAACTTCTTCCCAAAGGAATTCTGTCTCTGTTTTCTAATTGTTTTATATGCTGCTATTGGATCTCTCCGTGACTTATATTTATTTCATTATGGCATGTGATGGTAGCTAGCAATACTTTAGGGTAGAATAGATCTCAATTTATTCAAGCAATAGTAACTTTAAAGAATAGGTTTTTTAAAAAGTAGAAAAGTCTTTGTTTTATATTGTGAAAGGTAATTTTCTAGTGAATTTAACCAGTCAACACGCACTGCTTATTTTTCAAAGCATTGCTGAAATTGGAAGAAAGAGCATTGTTTTGGCTCTGCGTATTACAATGTTTCCTTTATGAGCTATTGAAATGGGAAGAGTTTGCAGAAAGAGCCACTCCTGGGCTCTGGTGCAAGTTTCATGCCTTTCAATGCACCTGTTTAATCTTAATGTAAGAACGGTATCACTGAGGTGCAGATACTTTCACTAATTCATTAGCCAAGCTTTAATCATAACTCCACACAAGTCAGTTTGCTTTGATATAACCAGTGTGTTGATTTTTTTAAAAAATCAATCAAAATAGGTACTTGAGTTTGAGCGGTTTTATTGGATAGGCTTTTGATTTTATTTAGTAAAATCTGCCTTTGAGAGAGCCTCCTTTTCACGCTTTGAATTCAGTGTTTCTATTTAAACTTAGAATTTTATAGTAGAAACGTGTGCAGAATTCAGGGAAATGAATATTTATAGTGACATGACAGTTTGACTAATTTATTGGCTTTATTAATAAAATTGAAATGAATTTCTCCGGGCTTTTTAACCCCGTGTAAGAAACAGGAGAGCTCTCTGGTGGTCACTTGTTGGATATTAAATAGTGTACCATTGGGGGGGGGGAAGCTTGTTTATCTTAGAGATTTATTCTGATCTTAAACCTTCTCTCAGAAAGAACAAAGCAGTAGTTTTAAAGTGCTGTCCTAAGAAGAGTTATGCTTCTGCTGATTTCAGTGGGCTTAGAAGGATGCACCTTTGTTTAGGATTGCACTGTAGAATACCTTTTCAGTGGCTGTATCACTGGAGCCAGATATCTCATGTTGTGTATTTTGATTGTAAAGATTCAATAAATGAGCAGTCCTTAATTATTGTGATGGGAAAACAACCATTAACATGTTTAATATATATTAAACATAATACTTACATTGAACTCGGTCACAACCACTAAACCTGCCCAAAGACCTGTCAAAATTAAACTATGAAGGGTTCCTTGGTATTGAATGTACTGTAAAGGTCCTTAAAGGAAAAGGGAATATTGCTATAAACAGCAGTGATAGTTCTATAGTTCCAGTGTACTGCCCCCATCTGATATTTTTCCATTGTAACCTCTACTAACTAGTAGCTGGTAGATCAGAGTTCTCAATTGTTCAAAGTATATACAGCATCAGAAATAGTTCTCCACTTCCAAAGAGGATTTTGTTAGGAAGAAGTTCATTAGTTACTGGGTAAACTCTTTTATACATAAGTTTTAATCTTTGAATTTTTTATGCACATTGATGTTACAACTTTTGTGTATGTAGCAGACTCAAGCTGGAAGAACAAAGGTGTCCTACACAATATAAAGCACTGTTAGTAACATTCAGTGTACCACAATAGTGCTCTTATTGCTTGTTGTTATGTGACAAACATTTAACCATGAAACCTCTTTAAGAATTGCTTTGGGAGGAAACTCGGCTGTAAAGTAAAATAACAAATGTTTACAAAATCTGGAAACTGCTGGAAAGTTCTTGTTTGAGTACCTGTTTTCTTTAGTCAAGGCTTGGTTTAACAAAACATTTATTCTTGTTTCTTGCATGTAACAATAACAAATACATAGTTAATTAATCAGCCTGTTCCATCAATTCAGGATGTTGTTTTGGAAAGGTGCTCCTTTTATTCTCCCTTGTATCCCAAGAATAAAGTATTTAGACTATATTGCAAAATAGTGAATATTTATCTAAGCATGTATTTTTCTGTTGCCTATATGCAGCTTTAAAAAAAATTCTTAATATTCGTCTACTCAAAAGTGGCTTTAAAATTTGCAAGGTTATTCAAATACTTATTGCTGTTATGTAAGTAAAGGCTATTACATCAATAATATTGTGTTGTATTATTATGTGCCTGACATATACTTTGGGGACTTATCTTACAAAATAGTCTGTGAAGGAACAGAGTCAGATGAAACAGAAAAGCTGTTTAAGTTCTGTTTCAGCAATAGGTATGAGATTTCAAATATACTAAATGGTAATTTTCCCAGTTTGCTCTGGTTTAATATGTTCCTGAAATCCACCAATACCACATGTGGGCCATTCAGGAACTTCTTTTTTTAAAAAAGTATTTAATGGAGAGTGTATTAATGCAAAAAGTATTGGCACAAACAGCCGCCTTCTGTCAGCTACCTGAGTTGCTTCTTAAGCATATCTTTAAAAAGAGGATTGTGTGCAATATATATTTCACCTCAGTTTTTTACACCTTTGTGAAAATGTTAAGATGCAATATCCTTTTAAGTTGGAAAAAAATTGCAATAAATTTCCCTTGTAGTTTGTTTTTTAACAACTTAACATATGGGCACATGGTTGTTTAAAATGCACACAATACTCAGTGTCTGGGTTTACCACTTTGATTTGCACTCGCATGTTTTGAGATTTTGAGGTGCTTCAGATCTTTGGCATTTTAAGTAATGACCTTTGGAAAACAATAGGCATGATCCCAGACAATTTTGCTAAGCTCAGCACAGTCTTTAGTCTTTTTTCCTTCCCCACTTTGGCATGCATATAAAAAGCATTGTGGGGAGGGCATTAAGGGAGATGGAAGATCTGTGCGTGCCTCAGTTTTGGTGCAAATTTTGTTCCTGTGCATAGACAGAAGGGAATAGTGGTAAATAAGGTTCTGAGCCTATAGGATTCCACATAGAGGTGCTGCAGCTGGCTGGATCATGCCCAGTGTTATCTGAGCAATTTTTTAAAAACTATAATGCATTGGTAACATTTCAGTAATATGTATGTAATTTGTACCATCTTATGTTGGCAAATATTAAGTTATTGCATATGTTTAAGAATGAGCATTTTTCATTGAAAATTTTGTATGTTTGCAAATATATTTTTGTAATAAAATTTCAAAGGCAAATGTTTGAGTACCTTCTAAAATCTGCTTTGTTGGTAATTCACTTTCTGAGGAACTTCCTGGGTATAGTGCCACATATTGTAAAAATTACCGTGACCTGGATGGTGTAGGCTGGTCTGATATCAGATCTCAGAAGCTAAGCAGGGTCTACTCTGGTTAGTACTTGGAAGACCACTAAGGAAGTCCATTGTTGCTATATGGAGGCAGGCAATGGCAAACCACCTCTGAACATCTCTTGCCTTGAAAACCTTGTGGGGTTGCCATAAACCAGCTGTGACTTGATGGAACTTTATGCACAAACGTGAAAATTATGCATTGCTGCTGGTTGTCAGTTGCCATCTACACATGACAGTAGAATTCTTGCAGTAAGTTAAAATCAGAACAAACTGTAGGCCCCTTATTTCTCTGTGAACATTTACCGTATTTTTCGCACCATAAGACGCACTTTTTCTCCCCCAAAAAGTGGGGGGGAAAGTGCCTGCGTCTTATGGTGCGAATCCCCCCCATTCGCTCAAGCTACCGGGGCCGCGGCAAGCGCCGCGGGCCCGGGAGCAGCCCCCACCTCCCTCGCCCCCCCCCAGTGTAGATCCCGGCTCCGCGGCGAGCGCCGCGGGCCGGGAGCATGCCCCCGCCTCCCTCGCCCTCCCCCCCCCAGTGTAGATCCCGGCTCCGCGGCGAGCGCCGCGGGCCGGGAGCAAGCCCCTGCCTCCCTCGCCCTCCCTCCCAGTGAAGAAAGCCCTCCTCCCACCCCCCCCTCAGAAGCCCCCCTCCCACCCACTCCCCTCAGAAGCTCCCCCCTCAGAAGCTCCCCTCCCAGCCCCCCTCCCTCCCACCCCCCTCAGAAGCCCCCCCACCTCAGAAGTCCCCCTCCCACCCCCCCTCAGAAGCCCCCTCCCTCCCACCCCCCTCAGAAGCTCCCCTCCCAGCCCCCCTCCTACCCCCCTCAGAAGCCCCCTCCCTCCCACCCCCCTCAGAAGCCCCCCTCCCACCCACCCCCTCAGAAGCCCCCCTCCCACCCCCCTCAGAAGCCCCCTCCCTCCCCTGCTCACCTTTCCCACCCCATTCCTTCCCCCCTCACCATTCTTGGGCTGGGGGGGAGGTAGGGAGGTAAGAGCTGGGCCTGAGTGGCGTTAAGCCACTGGGCCCAAGCAAGGGGGGGGGAAACACCTTGTCTTTCTGTCTTTCTTTCTCTTTCTGTCTTCCTTCCTTCTCTCTCTCCTCCCTACCTTCCTGTTTCTTCCTTTCTTTCTGTCTGTCTTTCTGTCTTCCTTCCTTTTCTCTCCCTCCCACCTACCTACCTACCTTCCTTCCTTCCTCCCTTCCTTCCTTCTGTCTCTCTCTCCCCCCACCTACCTTCCTTCCTTCTCTCTCTCTCTCCCCCCTACCTACCTACCTTCCTGGTACTTTCTTTCTGTCTGTCTTTCTTTCTGTCTTCCTTCCTTCTCTCTCTCTCTCCCTCCCTACCTTCCTGTTTCTTCCTTCCTGTCTTCCTTCCTTCCTTCTCTCTCTCTCCCCCCTACCTACCCCCCTCCCTCCCCCGCTCACCATTCTTGGGCTGCAGGGGGGGGAGGTAGGGAGGGATGAGCTGGGCCTGAGTGGCGTTAAGCCACTGGGGCCCAAGCAAGGGGGAGGGGGAGGGAAACACCTTGTCTTTCTGTCTTTCTGACTGTCTTTCTTTCTTTCTTCCTTCCTTCCTTCTCTCTCTCCCCCCTACCTACCTACCTTCTTTCTTTCTTTCTTTCTTTCTTCTCTCTCTCTCCCCCCCCCCACCTACCTACTATTTGGTTCAGAATATTTTTTCCCCTGTTTTCCTCCTCTAAAACTAGGTGCGTCTTATGGCCAGGTGCGTCTTATAGTCCGAAAAATACGGTATATCCCACCTTTCTATTTAAAATAATGTGGCTTACAAAAATGTTTCAAAACACACATTTTTATTTTCCCCAATGGGAACAGAGCTGCTTACTTCATTCTCCTCACGACAATCTTTTGTAGTAGGTCAGCTGAGTTTCTGTGACTGGCTCAAGGTCAACCATGACAGAGCGGGACTGATTTACTACAAGCAGCCATGCTGCTGTTGCTCTTCCATTTGCCCCAGTTGCACGGGTCAATTTCACACTACTTGCCCTGCGGCCGCATTTTGACCCACATCTCCCTTGATTACCCCCGCATCTTCTCGATCCTTGTTTTTTGAAGATCGAGAAGATGCTGGGGAAATTGGGGAGCTGCAGGTCAAAATGCGGCCGCGTGGCGAATAGTGTGAAATTGACTAATGCAATCGGGGCAAATGGAAGTGTGACTGCGGCACAGCTGCTTGTGGGAAATCAGTCCACGTCTCCAGATCCTAGTTTGATAACTCTGATCACTACAGCAGACCTATCCTTAAAAAACATTCTGGACCTTAAAAAAATTTCAGCTGACAACAGGAGGTTTTCAATGAAGTGACAGTGCAGGAAGCCCTTGTAGGTTTCTATCAGTTAGATTTCCCTAACTAGGGTTTCACAGAACAGAGTTCCCTCAGATGTCCTAAGAGCATGAGTTGGTTATCATCAGTGTTTCGGCCCTTTCACAAGTTAAAGCCAACTCATATACAATCTGAGTACAGTGTATATTTGATCTTTCTATGTACACTGAGTGATTCTCATGTTATGATCAATGCATATACAGCTGAATGTGTAATACTCCACATTTATGCAGGTATTGTTCCCCAGTTTCATTTGTCAAGTGAACACATATTGGCTGTTTCTTACAAACAAATGTACAGGCCTGATGTACATGCATTCATTCTAATGTGAACAGGACAAAATTTCAGTCCAGCAGCACCTTTAAGACCAACAAAGTTGTATTCTGGGTGTAAGCTTTTGTGTACACGCAAACAACTTCAGAACAAGGCTTATGTAATGTGCCTATAAGTAATGTATCCAAAGTAATTAGCACAGGGTGGGAATTATATGTTTACTATGGCTAGCCTATTAGGATTCCAACAGCCATTTCCTGAACCAGTTGATGCTTTTGAATCATCTTCAAAAACAGAGCCACAGTGCATTAATGTAGTCCCGTCAGGGTGTTTCCAAAGAAGGCTACAGTGAACAACCAACCTAAGTTGAAAACTTGAACTGGCAGTCTTTGTCATCCAGAGGCAATAAGACATCCAGAAGCTCACATACTCTGCAAAGCTGTTCTTTCCAGTGTCGGTTGAACTGGATCCATATCATCCCAACCCAAAGCAAAACTTTTATCTGGATTTCATCTTGGTTTATCTTTATTCAGACTTTCACAGTCTCGAAATGTCAGTTGAGCTTGCCCACAGATTTTCTGGATACTGAGGGAGAGTTGAGTGTCATCAGCATCTTGGTGACATCTGTCACCCCAGATTTCTAGATGATTTCTCCCAGCAGTTTCATGATTATATTAAACAGCATGGGAGACAATAGAATCCTGCAAAAATTTATAAGCCAGTGACCAAGAGACTGAACAAAAGTTCTTCAAAAGCATTTTCTGAAAACTGCCCTCCAGAAAGGATGAAAAACAGTCTAATACTACACTTGCCCAGCTCATCTCTACCAAGCAGTTTAGAAGGATACAAGTGGAGATCCACAAGAAACTTGTGGGATGGTTATTCCATTCCTCACACCTTTGCTTCCTCTCCTCCCACACTCTGTCCCTTCTGCTGCCTTTTCTTACTCTTATTTCCCCATGCTTCCTCTTTCTGCCCCTCATCATTCTCTGTTTTTCTGCCTCCCCACCTCATCACTCTTTCTGCCCCCCAGCCCATCACACTCTCTGCCTTCTTCCTCCCTGCACAGCAGCAGAAGCAGTGGTGGTGGTTCTCCCAGCCACCCACCTGCTTCCTCTCCCCACACGCCAGTAGTGGCAGCACTCTGGGAATCACAATGGATCTCCCAGGTACAGAGATCAATTCACCCTAGGGCTGCCAACTCCAGACTGGGAAATTCCTGGAGATTTAATGGTGGAGCCTTGGGACAGTGAGGCTTGCAGCCTCAGCAGGGTATAATGCCATAGACTCAACCCTCCAAAGCAGCCATTTAATCCAGAGTAACTGATCTCTGTCACCTGGACAAAAGTTGTAATTCTGGGTGATCTCGAGCCCTCACCTGGAGGCTGGCAATGGTAGTTTTCATGGAGGAAATGACTGGTTTGGAGGGTGGAGTCTATGGTATTATACCAGTCTAAGTTCCTCCCCACCTCAAATTCCACACTCCTCAGGCTCCACCCCCCAAGTATCCTGTCCAGGAATTTCTCAACTTGGAGTTGGCAACCCTATTTCCTTCCCACTCAACAGCCAATCTACCTTTATCTGCCTCTCGGTCTTCAGATTTCCATCTCCACCCCAGTCTTTCTCCACAGTGGGGACCAAAGCTGCTTACATTATTCTCTCCTCCTTTATCTGTGCAACAACCCTGTGACGCTGGTTAGGCTGAAAATATGTGACTGGTCCAAAATCATCCAGTTAGCTTCCACTGCAAGATGGGTATCTGAACCTGGGTCTCGCAGACCCTAATCTGAAGCTCTATTACCTCATACTGGCTTTCATAGTGTGGCTGCTGATGGAGGCTTTTCCCTTCCCCAAACCCAGCCCTCCTTAGACTCCACCACAAAATCTCTAGGAATTTCCCAGCCTGGCACTGGCAACTCTTGTCAGGCCTGGCCCTAAAGATCCCTCCCTGAAAGGCCAAAATAGGTCTGGAAAGGCCCCCCCCCCCCCACGTTCTAATCTCTCACTATTGATGTGGTGGGGCCTGGTGTAGATCCCTGCAGTGGCTATTTCAAAAGATATTGGGGGGAATTTAACCTTCCCCAAGGGTTTTTAAAAACTTTTTGGATTTTTCTGCAGCCCTACAGAGTCCCCTGAGTCTAGAAAAACCTAATGGGGGAGAGTGAACCTCTATTGGCAGAAATAAGTATCTGCACACAGAAGAGACTCTTGAGAATTAGTAGTAAATGTCTGATGGTTTTGTAAAGGTTGGACCGGTAAAAGTGGATCTGATCATTCCAATGGTTAACTGGATAAGATGCACTCCACTGGAGAATGGGAACAAAAACCTGGTATATCCAATAGAAAATGATATGAATAATTAATAGATGCTGGTAAATACGACTGTCTACTATCTCCCCATTTAAACTTGGAAGAACTGTGCAAAAGCAGTAAACTTTCTGAGCCCTAAAAGAAAACTACCACTACAAAGTAAGTGGTTTTCAACAAAATGTTCCCTTGAATGTACATGAAGTACATCTGTGCAGGAGTTAGTGACCCAGAGCATCTGCTTCATTTGATACCAAATGCACTAATGTATCAAGGAAACTGACGATACATGGAAACTAGTTTTTACAGCTGTGCTAGGACTTAAGGCCCCCTCCCAGCTATTTAACACTGAACTTAAAGCTGAAAAATTGCTTTCTAAACTTACCTTGACATATCTAGTAAACTGGAAACAAGCCACGTAATTCTTCACACGGGACATAGTAGAAGATGGGGAGGTGGGAGGTGGTGCTCCCACACTTGTATGGTTCAGTCCCTAGTGAGTTAACACACATGTATTTGAACAATTGCTGGAGGACTGGCTGAATAATCTTGGACTCAGTTATGTGTATATGCATGAGAATAACAGTCATTACTGGTGTTTATTCCCACTCTTGGAGGAATTACAACAGAAATTTAGTTCAGTTCTTTGAAGGTGATGTTCATAGTGCAAATAAAACTTCTGTGGTATTAAACCTCTTAGTGATGTTGTGTGTTTAGTTCAAGTTGCTAAAGTACTGTGAAGACATGTTCAAAGAATTCCCTGTACTGGATTACTCCTTTGCAAGAGAATTTCTCACTAACAATCTTGTTGAAAAGTACTGGAGTTGGGAGGCCAGCTATAGTGAAATCAGCATGGTAGTTTATTGCGGGTAAGATGAAACATAAGAATCCCTGGGCTCAGATCCTTCTTTTATGCCGGTTGGAGATAATCCTCCAATCTCACCCAAATGTCCTGATAGGACCTTACAATTATGGTTACCTGGAATAGGTCCCCTAGGGGAACCTAGGTCCGTGATTGGTGGCCAGTTAGGATCTGGCTCTCTATTGTTCTCCCTAGCCGAAGTTCCGCAGCTCCACACCTTGTGAGGACAACCATGTGGCAGTCGCCATTACAAGACCGCATGGCGACCATGATTGCGATACATAACACCCCTCCCCCCATAGTCCGGTTCCCCCCTATGTAACATAAGTACTTTAAATAACCCGGGCGCCGACGCTCGCAGCCCAAGTGCCGAGGCGTTGTGTGCCGGGGAGTGGTGTTGGAGCCAGGAAGTGGGGCAGCCTGTTCAGGGGTTTCCGTCGGCAGGTCCAGAGGCATCGCTGGTGTCACGGGCTCGTCCGGACTTCCTGGGGTCTGGATATCTGCTGGCCCCACATCCGAGTTTACTTCTGGGAGTGGCCATTGGTCCGGAGCTTCTGATGCATGGATTTCTGGGACATGGGGTTTGGTGCTCGAGAGGTGGCGCCGCAGCTGGTTGATGTGGCGCCGCCATACTATTCCTTCCTCGGTGAGAACCTCATATGACAGCGGCCCTGTGGACTAGATGATTCTTCTGGGGACCCATGGCGGACCTCGGTCATAGTTCCAAATGTAGATCGGGTCTTCCGGATAGAACCCACATGGAGCTGCTTGGAACTCTGACCTTGGGATGCTGTCGGGGGCACGGTCTGGATGGAGCCTGTAGAACAGGGTGCTGATACACCGGCCCATCAACATCTCCACAGGGCTGCATCTTGTCCCGGTGTGCAGGGTTGATCGCTGGCTGAACAAGAACTTCGCCAGCTTGAACTCCCAATCTCCCTGATCCATCCAATGGAGGGCTTCTTTGGTTGTTCTCACCATTCTTTCTGCTTGCTTGCTGGTCACGGGGTGGAAGGGTGCGGAATGGATGTGGCGAAGGCCAAGGGAGTCCGTAAAGTACTGGAATTCCATGGATGTGAATGCCGTCCCATTGTTGGTGACGAGAGTGTCTGGCAGGTCATGTGTGGAAAACATGCGCCACATGGTTCGAATGGCCGTGTTAGATGAGGTGGTCTTCACCCGGATTACCTCCAGCCATTTGCTGTAACTATCTGCAATTATTAAAAAACAGCTGGCCCTGGACCGGCCCCATGAAGTCCAGGTGGAGCCAAGACCAGGGCTTGTTGGTCGACTCCCAGGGCCAGACGGGGGAGTGAGGAGGCTCGGGCCGCAACTCCTGGCATTTGGTGCATTAGTGGACCAGGTCCTCAATCTCCTTGTCCATGCCTGGCCACCAAACCTAACTGCAGACTAAGGCCTTCATCCGGACTATCCCCAGGTGAGCGTCATGGAGCGCCGCTAGCACCCTGGCTCGGAGTGGGGCTGGAATGACCACCCTGGTTCCCCATAACACACATCCATTGTGGGTGGAAAGTTCATTGCACCTTGCGGTGTAGGCGGCAAACTCTGGCCCCGGATGATCGGGCCACCCTCTCCCCACCCAGTCCGAGTCCCAGGAGAGGACCTGGGCCATGTGGCGGGTCACGTCCGATACCTGTACAGGCCGGTCCAGGAGATCCTCGAGTAGGGCGATGTGGAAGGCAGGGGCCGGGGCCGAGTTGGTGGACGGCAGCGGGAGGTGACTCAAGGCGTCCGTGTAGCTCATTGCTTTCCCCAGTCGATACTCCAAGGAGTACTGGTACCCCAACAGAAAAATGGACCAACGTAGCACCTGGGGGAAAGCATGTGTGGGGATTGGCGGTGTGGAGCAAGGAGGCCCAGGAGCGGCTTGTGGTCCATAGCTACAGTAAAAGTTCTTCCATACAAGTAGTCATGGAATTTGCAGACGCCAGCAACTATAGCCAGGGCTTCTTTATCTATCTGGGCATAGTTCCACTCAGCCACCGATAGGGTGTGAGAATAATAAGCCACCGGCACCTCCTGCCTGTCGGGGAGTTGATGGCCCAAGACAGCCCCCACCCCGTATGGAGACGCATCGCATGCCAAGACCACCAGCAGGGACTCGTTGAAATGCGCCAGTATGGAGTTGGACACTAGCAGCCCTTTCACTGCTTGGAAAGCAGCCGAGTGTCGCAGCCCCCATTCCCACTTAGCCCCCTTGTCCAGTAAGCTGTGTAGGGGCTCTGCTACCACAGCCTTGTGAGGAAGGAAGGCGTGGTAAAAGTTCAGGAGGCTAAGAAACACTTGCAGCTCGGCCTTTGATGTGGGGGTGAGAGCCTCCATGATAGCCGCCACCTTCTCTGGAGTGGGGTGGATTCCCTGCGCATCTACGGTGAACCCCAGGAAAGTGACCGACAGAACGCCCAAGATGCACTTGTCCTTGCACACCCTTAGGCCAGTGTCCTGAGGACAACCATGTAGCGGTTGCTATTACAAGACCGCATGGCGACCATGATTGTGATACATAACACCTGTGCTCTCCAAAGAGTTCTTTATGTGTTTCAGAGTGGTCTTTTGGGGAGGGTGGCACTACATATCTTGTTACAACATATTCCTGCAGCTACTTAAGTTTAATGCCACTAAATGTCCCCAGAACTCATTTGTGTAGCAAACAAGATAAATCAGAACTTGTGCACTATCATATCATTTTGTGTGTGTGTACTCTAGGGTCTATGGAAGTAGATGCATAGCTTGTATTTTGTGACTTTTCTAAAATACTAAATTCTTGTCTACTAAAATATACTATGTTTTGTTGCAAAAAACGGGCTATGTCTTATCTGTGAAGTTGGCAGCTAAAATAAGTAAATTTGCATCTTAAGTAAATATAAATACCATACTATTTGTTATTTTACTTTTTAACCTAGTAAATCAGTGTTCATTATTTTCTCACACTTTTGCCTTCTGGGAAAAACTAGGATTTCAATTATTTTGATTCTCAGGAAATGTTGTTATTCCTGATTCAGCGTGAGACATCCTATCTGCAAAAAAGCTTTCATGCAGTATACAACCAGCTTGCACACTGTAGCTGAAGTTTCTTTTAAGCTGTATGACATGCAAATCAATTTTTACTATATACATAATCAAAATAACAGCTCTTCTCATTGCTTTTAAATCTTTGGTGTCTGGCCATTGTGGAGTAACAGCCACACTCTAACACAAAATTAAATGCTTTGAAACTAATGTAGTTGGATATGCTTAGTTCTGTCCATAAAACTGCCATAAGGGGGGGACAACGTATCTGTGAAATTTGGCAAGTTACACAATAGATCATAATATTAGAATAGTCAACACATAATAGGTTGCACATTAGAAGGGCCAGACCCTAACTGCAACTTTCTGTGGCTATTGTCCAGGCTCTCTGGTGAAAATGAACAATCATCCATTTTGTTGACTGGTTGGGACACTATCATTGCCCTGCCCATTTAAGGAGTCTGTTACAACTGCCAACCACCAGTCAAGCTCAGCCTGAGTCACCTTCAACAGTGTAAACTGCAGGGAAAGTTTTAAAAAAAAGCCTGGTATTGATGCTATTGACTAGCATGGAGAAATGGGGGACTAAAGGAGTACAGGGGAAATAGAGGGTGGATACATGGATGGTAGTGCAAAGAGAATGATTCAGCAGATCTTCTGGCTTTTTTCAACCTGGACAATTTGTTGAAGAAGCAGGCTCAGGTACTACTTGGTTCCATGCCTGGTGCTGATTCTGTGAACTTAGGCAGATCATGAGAGGGAGGGCAGAAAGGGTTGCCTCAGTGCTTAGTTCTTGTGGCCCTTTCTTATATACCCAGGGAAATGCTGATCACCACTTTGGGGTCAAGAAGCAATTTTCCTCCAGGCCAGTTTGGCTGGGGATCCTGGAAGTTTTTTTGTCATCTTCTGGGCATGGGACAGGGGTCACTGGGGGTGGGGGAGGTTTTGGGAATGTCCTGCATTGTGCAGGAAGTTGGACTAGATGGCCCTGGAGATCCCTTCCAACTCTATGATTCTGTGATGATGGTTGACACAAAAGGCAGGGCCACACACAGAGGAAGTCCAAGCGGGGGGAGAAGCCAGGTAATTTAAGTGGTAGCTGAAGCAATATTTTTTAACCTGCTTAGGCCATCAGATCTCCAGTGGCCAATGAGAAGCCCTACAGCCACATGGCCACAACCACTTTCTAAAAATACTAGATGGGCATCAAGGAAGGTGTTGACAGGTGCCATGGTACACTTATTGGGTACTGCCCGCTTAAAGTGAAAAGGAGAGATTTAGCTAAGGTTGCCAACTCTGGGTTGGGAAATTCCTGGAGACAGAAGGTCAGAACCTGGGGGGAGGTTTGGTGAGAGACCTCAGTGAGGTATAATGCTGGGTAGAGTCCACCCTTCAAAGCAGCCTGTCTTTCCAGTGGGTCTGATCTCTGTGGTCTGGCCCCACCTGGAGGTTGGCAACGTTAGCTTTATCAGAGAAAATACTAACACTTTAGAAATCTGGATAAAATGTGCTAAAATTGCTCTTCCGGTGTGTTCCCCCGACTTACAAGTGCAAGAGACTTCAAAGTGGTCGTTGATTTGGGCACGTCTGATCTACTTGCAAACGGCCGCCCTCCTCTGATGCTTGTCTCCCCGGTCTCCGAATTATTGCTAGGGGTGGGTGGAAGCCTCTCCATCATATATTTCTCCCCACGGATACTCTTAATCCGCCACTCTGGGGATAATTCGTCGAATTAACACAAAAGGCGGCAATTGGAGTTTATCAGGCTCTTTTTCCACAGCAGCGTTTTGCAAACTTCTTTTTCTAGTGGGGTGAGGGGAAGTATTAAAGCAAAGTCTAATAAGCCATCGAAGGTACCTGGCTACTCTAACGCATATAGGTGCAGACGAGGGTTTTGTTACCACGAAGGCACCGAGTGCTTCCTTTTCCAACGCAGTGGACTTCAACGGTTTCGTTCAAAGTACAGCGCAGAGCGTAAATTCCGTAACTAGGCAGGGCAGGCGAGCAATTGGTTCGTGCTTTTACTTAGTCAAATTAGCAGGAATCAAACAGACGCCTTTCAAATCCTGCTCTCTGGGAACGAGCACGGCTTCCTCGGAGCAAGCCGGGCCGTGTCCTCCCGCCTCCCAGCCCCTCGAGGGGCGTGGAGCGGGCTTGGTTGGGGCGGGAGTTTTCAGGCGCTTGGCCATCGCCCTGCCTGCGTCCGGCTCCAGGGGCAGCCCCGGCCCTTAGCTCCTCCTCGCTTGGCAGAGCTTGGCCAGGCTGCTCCGCCTTTCCTTCCTCAGTCGCCGAGCCGAGGCCTGCCCAACTTCACTTGCTGTTTGCTGCCTGTAACTCGAGCCTGCTGCCGGCCGCGCTCCTGCTTCTCCATGGAGGATTATCATAAGCCCGACCAGCAGACTCTGCAGGCCCTGAAGGACACGGCTAATCGGCTCCGCATCAACTCGATCAAGGCTACCACTGCAGCCGGCTCCGGGTGAGCCAAGCGGGGTTGGGCGGGGGCGGGAAAGAGGCAAGCAGGAGTTGATCCGCCTTCTCCTGCCAAGTCCTGAGGGGTGTGAGGAGGGGTCCGGCCGTCTTTGAGGGCAGGGTGGTTGGGGGCTGAGCAAGAGCTCAGGCGAAGCTGTTGAGGAAAGGGCTGCACCAGTCAGCCGCGCTCCCTTTCACTTGCCGACACCCAATTTGCTAGCTTCGTTGTTCCTGTCTGTATTGGCACGTGGGGAAGGGGGAATTGGCTGCATGCGACTTTGCTGTAGGTGAAGGCCCCAGGCCACTCCTCCCCGTGCGAGTTGCTTGATCTTCCTGCAATAGTTCCTTGCAGATAGATGACCTCTCTTCCAGTGCATCCCTTGCATCCCTGTGGACAGGTTAGACTTGCACCGTTGCAGATGGGCCCACCAGCTTGCTTTCTGCGTAAGGAACCCCCCCCCCCCCAGCTGCACTTCACTCCACTTTTTCTACTCCCTAAGACTGGGTCCTGCCTGCCCCCAGGTAATTTCTTGCACTGTCTGCTTGCTTTAGCTTGCTAAAGATTGTTTTGCTAGCTGTCATCATTCAGCAAATGAGATTAATGGGGTGGTGGTGGAAAGTGCTGTCAAGGGGCAACCCCCTGAGGCGTTTTCAAGGCAGGAGACGTTCAGAAGTGGTTTGCCTTTACCTGCCTCTGCATAGCAGCCCCAGACTTCCTTGGTGGTCTCCCATCCAAGTTTTTGCTAGCTGTCATCCCTCCAGCGATTTGCTAGCTGTCATCCCTCCTTCTGCAGAAGAGGAGATTAACTGGGTGGGGGGTGGACAGTGCTGTCAAGTGGCAACCCCCTGAGGCGTTTTCAAGGCAGATGTTCAGAAGTGGTTTGCCTTTACCTGCCTCTGCATAACAACCCCAGACTTTTTTGGTGGTCTCCCATCCAAGTACTAACTAGGGTTTTGCTAGCTGTCATCCCTCCTCCTTCAGATGAGAAGATTAACTGGGTGCTGTCAAGTGGCAACCCCTTAAGCTTTTTCAAGGCAGGAGGTGTTCATAGGTGGTTTGCCATTGCCTGGTTCTGCTTTGCAACCCCACACGTCTTTGGTGGTCTCCCATCCAAGTCCTAACCAGGGCTGACCCTGTTTGGCTTTCAAGATCTGACGAGATCGGTCTAGTCTGAGCCATCCAGGTTAGGGCAGATAACTGGGAACGGTATGTGAATATAGAGATGTATCTGTCCGCCCTCTTTGTTTTCCCCCCAAACTCCTGTGCCCCTTTCTGCTGCAAGTTTGTGCAGCTGGAGATTACTAAATATTTCTTCAGGGCATCTATTGAAATCCGTTGAGCTATGTGTCGTCTTTCAAGCTGAATGACTCTGCACTGTTAGCTAAACATTGAAGTTTGATTTTGTGGGGTGTGGCTGTGGGAACAATCACTAAATCTGCTGTAACTTGACTGGTTGCCGTTACTTTTAAAAGAGGCTAGAAAGTTAGCCTGTTTGCTGTGATGCCAATCAACCACCTTTCTTTCCCCTAAAACTAAATGGAAAAAATGTTGAGTGTTGTCAGAGCAAAAGATTTTGTTTGCAGTAAAGGGTCTTGAATTTGGAGTTGCGAAAGAACTTAAAGGATGCCTTTCAGGTTTTGAAATGTAGTTTTGAAACAATCTTTAGATGCCAGTTAAATGTTGTAATTCCTTCAGTGAACAAATCTGATGAGGTAATGACAAGCTGTCAGTTTCAACAGTAACCCATTTGTCCAATTTTCTTTGGGTTGAAGGTTTAGCCTTTCTAAGTCAGTTTAGAATGTCTACCCTTATAGCAGAAGCTGCAGCTATATGATATCTAATCCAAGATAGTTTCTTTCTTTTGCTGTGGACCTTCCTAAGTTTCCTCTGTAGGTAGAGTGAAGAGGAGGGTTTATGTTTGTTGTTTTTCTTAGTTGGTAACTCCAGGGAAGAGAGCATTTTCTTTGTCACTGGTGGAAGTGGATATTAAATTTGGAAAACTGGCTGAAAATCCTTTATGCTCTTACATTCTGTAAATTCACTTGGATATAAAAAAGGAATAATTATGAACCATGTAGTGGATGAACCACCTACTGGATGGAAAATGAACAAGGGTTATAATACATTTAAGATGTTTGTTTATACAGTTCAGTCTATATACACATGCATGTTGTTTGGGAATGGGGCTCACTGTATGTAGGTGATGTCAGAAGATGCTTGTTAACATTTGGTTGTTGAGCCGGTCTCTAACAGAGAGCATTGTAGCGTGTTCCTCATTATGGGGGCATTTTCTCACTGCTACGTGCTTGTGTGCACACATGCAAAAGCTTTTTTATTAGCTGAGGGTAGTGTGGATGAAGCGTTTCCTTTTACCACAGTGCTGCTGCCCCTCTTGATCATGTGTGTAGCACCTAAATGAGAAGGGTTCAGAAGCCATGAAATCGTATTGAAGACTTATAGGGAAGGTGGTATAGGCTCTTTATAATGGGGTGGTGGTATAAATATTATGATGTGATAGAAAGAGAAATGCAGGAATGCTGAGCTGATGCACAGCTAAAGAGCATTTATGCCCAAGGCTAAAATATTCTTTTTCATTTTGCATCCATCAGTCGTAACTAATTCTCTGCAAAATTTCAACTCAGCCCAAGTGAGACTATTTGCCAAATGCTTGTGGTCTCTAATGGGCAGTTTATTCAGGCCTCTGGACAGAGTTTATTTTAGGCTGTGCTGACTGCAGACTCCAGAATTTGCCAGGCTTTGCATGTACTTCTCAGACGAGAAGAGAAACTTCTTTACATCGCCTCGAAAAATCAAGCCTTTTTCCACACTGATCACATTGTTAACAGAACACAAAATGAATGACTAACTTTTGTGTTCTTTTTGTGGTATATCGAACGGACTTTAAATAAGGACTCCTTTTATTTTATTTGACAGAGAAATAAACTATGAATTTAAAACATATTTCACTTAATGCATAAGGAGGACATTGTTAAGTTATTCAAGGTTTGTGTGAGTAACATTGCTGCTTTAGAGCACCCACAGCATCCTAGTTGTGAATTGAATTATTATTATTATCTGTTGTTTCTGTAACTTCTTCTCCAGTGAACGTTTATAGAATTAAATTTGCAACCTGAAAGAACTCAGAATTCATTCCCTTTAGAAAAGAAATCCAGAGATTGATAATATTTGATTGTGCAGGGTCTATATCTTGTCTTACTGGTAAAGAATGTACACCTGAACCCTGCTATTGAACACCTTAATAAGTTTAAAGGTTGAGCCACTATACTACAACTAGATTTTGGAATCAGTCCTAGGAAACCCTGGCACAAATAGAGCACAATGTGTTATGCAAGGGGTGCTTTAGGATTATTACATTTGTTTACATTTTAAGGATGTGAAGTATCTGTACTTGACAAATGTTGCATCCTCCTGTTTACCATTCATGCTCTTTTTTATTGTACTGATGCACAGCACACATTAATGAATTTCAGTGTATTTGTCCTGCCCTTAGAATTGGAAGCACATGTGGATTTTTAAAAAGTTTTTTATTGAAAATTTAATATCAGATACAGTGACAATAAACTGTCATAAACATATGAGAGCATAGTAAATAAGTATCAATAAATTAACATCTATAACACAATTCTGATCAAAAAGGTCTTTGTTTTGAGCAATAAAAGTTAAAACAGGGCACCAAAAATCATAATAACCAAAAGAGGCAGAGTAAGGGTCTTTATTTGAGGTTTGTATCACTATCCTTTTTACTGTGAGATAATCCCATATGTTCCTGTACCAACTCTTTAGAATTGGGGGTGAGGGAGATTTCCAAGAGGGAAGGATAAACGACTTAATTAAATTAAGTTTTTCAAACAAGGAAAGATTCAGACATGTGAAGGACTTGGGGGACAACAGAAAAGAAGGGGCAAATTGTGCAGGAAAGTGAGTAATATTTCAAAGTGCTGTAGACTCACTATAGCAGAGTTACGGAATTCTGGGTGGCTGGAGAACACTGTATGTAGGTCAGCTCCATGGAATACGTGTTGGGCGGCACGGAGATTGTAATATTCCAGACGTTTTGAGTATCTGTCACCACCCATCTGATAAGTGGGCGCAGCTGCATGTTGGCCTGGGATAGAGAAATGGAGTAGTACTGAAGGGGGGGGGGATATATTCTGATGTTTTATGCCAGTGTTCTGTCATAGAGGGCTGTGAAGGAAATTGTGAAAAAGAAGAAAGGAAATTGTGAAAAAAAAGAATAATCCAAAGACTGTCAGAAAATGCAAGAATGTGCTATACAATGTGTAAGGCAAGAACTGCTCTAAGTAGGCAAGCGACTGTGTGATGTTTCCCATTAGCTGGTCCATGATAATGTGGCAGCATACATTATTATATTCATTTGTGGCAGACAACATGGAACCATTTGGAATACCCTGTGTGCCTTTGAGTAGGAGGTGGGGAAGTGGAAGAATAATAGAGCTAATAACTTAATAGAGAGTTTTGCATCTCAAGCTGAATAGTGGTACGTCATATGATGTTTTCACAAGAAAATCTGAACTAGGCCACACTTCCACACACATGCACATTGCATTTGCTATCACATATATATGTGCCATACACATGAATGTATTCTTGTCATTGCATGTACAGGAGTTTTTTTGTTTTGTTTTGTTTGGCATTCTCTCACTCTTTTTAGCTCTTCCCCCATTTATTTTGATTAATTTTTTTTTAATGTTAATGCTTGAAATGTTCTAATGTTCACTGTCTTGGAGACCTTGAATTGGGTGGAAAGATGGCATAGAAATGTTTTAAATAAGATAGGTAAGTCAATAAATGTATATATGTGTGTGTGTGTGTGTGTGTATACCTGTGTGTGTGTACGTAAATAATACCATGGTGGGAAATCTTTGAATGCTTCCTTTGCAACTGCATACAGAGAGAAAACATTTTTAGTAACATTTCGTATACATCTGCTGTTTCTTGGATCTGTATAAGATTACATATAATGAACTGCAGTAATTTGTCAGAGAAAAGTCCAGTTTTTCTTACTGTAGGTAAGTGTGAGGTGATGCACACTGGAACAAACTCTCCCCTCCCCAAATTTAAATACTAATAGGGTCTGAGGGAGGGAAGGTGGCATGGTACAGTCCAGTCTCCTGAGATCTTGGAAGCTACACTGGATTGGTCCTTGAAGGGAGATCACCAAGAAAGACTGCAGAGTAAGGCAGTGGAAAACCATCTCTGCTTCTCATTTGCTGGGGTTGCCATAAGTTAGCTGCAGCTTGAAGGCACCTCTCTCTCTCTCTCTCTCTCTCTCTCTCTCTCTCTCTCTCTCTCTCACACACCCACCCACCCACCCACCCACCCACCCACCCACCGTGGTCTGAACTTGCTAAGACTGAGAGAGAAAGAGATCTGGGACTCCTAGTAAATAGCTCAATAAATATGCTAATCTAGTGTGCTGTTGCAGTGAAAAGGCAAACTATACCGGGGATTGTTAGGAAAGAAATTGAAAATTAAAACAGCCAATATTACAGTGGTCCTTCTAGATCTGTGATCCGGCCTCATTTGGACTACTGTGTGCAGTTCTGGGCTCTGTATATCCAAAAGGACATTGCAGAGCTGGAAGAAGTACAGAAGAGAACAACTCACATGATTAAGAAGTTAGAACACCTTTTCTATGAGGGAAGGCTGAAGAGTTTGGGACTTTTCAGTTTGGAAAAGACGCAACTAAGGTTTAGAAAGTTATGCACGGGGTACGGAGAGTGAATAGAGAACATCTTCTCCCTCTCACAAAATACTAGAACTGGGGGAAGGTGTGTCCAATGATGGAAATACTCAATGAGTGATTAAGATGTGGAATTCAGTACCACAGGATATGGTGACAGCCATAGGCATAGAGAGTTTTAGAAGAAGATTAGATAGACCATGAATCTGTTAGTGGCTACTAGCCATGGTGACTAAAGGGGATGTCTACATTCAGAGGCAGTAAACCTCTGAATACCAGTGCCAGAAGGCAAGGGTGTCTATGGGGTTGGGCAAGGGAGGGTGTGTGTCTCCCGAATAATAATTTTAGTATTTCTTTAATTTGCTTTTAAACAAACACACATTTTAGCTAGAAAGAAGCCCTGACAGAATGATCTCTGAAACCACTGCTGATGAGAGACTCTCCTCCCCCCAATTAATTTCTGCAGGTGCCCATGACAGGCAGCAACATCAGAGGAAGGCTTTGGTCTGTATGCCCTGTTGTTGGCCCTCCAGACTAATTGGCTGGCCACTGTGAGACAGATTGTGGACGAGATGGACCACTGTTCTGTTCTAGCAGAGGTCTTCTGAGATTCTGAAACTTTTACAGTTTGGTAGAACACCCCTAGTTGTTGTTATTAATAATAATAATTACATTTCGATACCGCCTGTAGCTATAACTCTCTGGGTGGTTCGCAACAAGTACAAAAGAATATAAGATTAATATAAAATAACATAAGAATATTAAAACACAGTTAACAGTAACACTTAGCTAATCATATCGGGCCCCTGAATGGCTAAAGAGGTCTTTAAAGGCCTCTGTGAAGAGAGTTTTCTGAACCTGGCTCCAAAAAGATGGCAAGTTTGTCTTCAGGTGGGCCACAGCAGGGAGGTTGTTCCAAAGACGAGGCCACCACCAAAAAGACCCTCCCCCAGTTGCCACCCTTCAAGCTTCACAAGGAGTTGGCACCCAGAGGGAGGCCCCAGAGACTAAACACAGTGTTAGATTGAGGCTGGGAGAGGTGCTTCAACAGGTTTTGTGGTCCCAAACTGTGTAGGGCTTTATAGGTTAAAACTAGCACCTTGAATTGAGACAGGCAGCCAGTGCAGGCAGGCCAGAATTGGTCTTTTGGAGCTTTGGGTCCCAGTTATTAATCTGGCTGCCACATACTGCACCAGCTGCAGCTTCTGAACCGTCTTCAAGGGCAGCTCCAGGCAGAGTGTGCTGTAATAATCCAATCTGGAGATTACCAGAGCATAGATAATTGAAACTAGGCTATCCATGTCCAGATAGGGATGCAACTGAGCCACCAGCCAAAGCTGATAGAAAGCACTCTGAGCCACTGGTACCACCTGAGCCTCAAATGGCCAAGATGGATCAAGGAGTACCCCCAAGCTACAAACCTGTTCCTTCAGGGGAGTGCAACCCTGTCTAGAGCAGGTCGGAACCCCCCCCCCCCCAAAAAAAAAATCTGGTCAGAGGAATCACCTCTCAACAGCAGCAGAATACTCAGCTGATGGCCAAACTAAACATGACAGTGTCCATGGGGCCAAATCGTGGATGCCGCCACCATTTTAACGGAATTTTTAAAAGCTACTAGGGTCCAATCCTGATTTTCAAACCCCTTTAAAATGGTGGTGTTTGCAGGTCAGGCCCATGGGCACTGTCATATCTAGTTTGGCCCTGAATAGGTGGTAAACAGGTTAAGGCAGTTTAGATTCATGTGATTTCTTTGCATTGTTCCTCTGGTTAAATGCAAGTACCATTGCTTAATCTTGGTCACCACTCTTGAGGATTGTATAGATTTTTTTGTAGATTAAAATGTAGTTGTGTCACAAATGACCACAACTATTTTACTGAACCTCTTACCTAATGTATGCTATGAGGAAAGAAAAACAACAAAGAAATTCTTGAAATAGCAGCACCTAACCCTAAAGCAGAACCATCCTACTCCACTGAAGGAAGTAAGCTTGCTTTCATACTGTAACATTTCAACAAATGGATTTACTCTTTTACAACATCAAGGGGTTCCTGTTTTGTTTTACTTCAAATTCTCAGTAAAAGTCAATGGGAGTATGAGGGAGAAAATGAAGATTGGCATTTCAGAAGGGTAGGCTGGGCAATTAAGAGATGGGACCTGAAATGAACCATGCAAGAATACTGTGGTCCGTTCCACACGCACCTATTTGCCATGCTAGAGGGACGCTTCATCGATGGATCAAATTGGCGTGATCACACCAGCACATCTGGGAAGCATCCCGCAACCGTTGTCAAGCCGTTGCAAACCATTTTGGTCTGGTGGGGAATCGTAGTAAAAAACTACTAGTGAAATGCCAGTATCAAATGGTTTGCTGCGGCTCACAGCCGGAGTTTCCCTGTGTGATCGTGTGGCGTCACGGATAGCATGATCACACGCTATCCCAACGCAACACTGTTCTCCCCCCTTCTCCATGTGTACATCATTGAAAGCCCTTAGGGTGGGAGAAGCAAAGCATCGATTCCCCCTTCCCCCCTTGCAGCAATTCATCGATCCCCCATTTAAGCGCCTTGGAAACTCACCACAAAAAAAAACCCACTCGCCCATGGTTGCGTCTGATCACGCAGTGGCGGTTTGCCCCGGCAGGTCCATGGAGCTGTGTGATCATGCAACTGTGGGGCAAATTGCTCCGGAGCAAAAAACCCTCCCGTATTACTTGAAAGGTAGCACAGGATATGAAGCCAAACATTCTTCTGTCATGTTTATACCATGCTGTGGTATATCTCATGGTCATTCTGCCCTTGTACTGCATACTTTGCTGAAATTTTGATCTGTGTGTTCCCCCCCCCCCCCCCAAGTGTCATATGATTTTTAAAAAATCCCCTAACAGAGCTGGGATTTAGCATCAGACACCTGTATTTTTCAGTAGTAGTAGAAGAAGAGATTGGATTTATACCCTGCCCTTCACTACCTGAAAGGTCTCAGAGCGGCTTACAATCCCTTTCCCTTCTGCTCCCCACAACCTGTGAGGTAGGTGGGGCTGAGAGAGCTCTTTCAATAACTGCTCTTTCCAGAACAGTTCTGAGAGAACTTGTGACTGAGCCAAGGTCACACCAGCAGCTGCCTGTGGAGTAGTGGGGAATCAAACCCGGTTCTCCCAGATTAGAGTCCGCGCTCCTAACCTCTACACCACACTGGCTCTCCTAATGGTTTTTCCAGTTCTGGCAGTAAATTTGGCTAGACAGCTTGAGATTTGGGGCTGAATTTCAAACACAAGTCCCTCAAGATTACAGTCAGAAAGTCATCTTCTAGTCCAGTCCCTTGCTGCAAGACAGGGTCATCTGTCCTCCATCCTGTCCCTCTTCAGATTAACCTATTAATCACTGCTAGAATCAGATAGCCAACTACATCACTGTATTGATGTGGTGAAAATCTAAAGACCGAAATTTAAACTTCCTTTTGAAGGTACTCTTCAAATAGGCCCTTATGCCTGTCCAACCTCTGCTAACATAAAGCCATCCTGACTTTAGGCCACCTAGAGTGATGTCAGACTTTCACTTGATGTGTCTACAATGAGCCAGTATGTCATAGCTAAACAGAGATTTTGGTCCTGCGTGAGAGCTCATCCCTTTTTTCCACTGTACTGTACTTTGTATTAATCCCAGCTGCCTTTAGCCTAAACAAAAGAGGTTTCCTTGGCAGTGATATAGCCCTGATTTTTCCTCACCCAAATGCCAGAAGGTAGTGCATCAGGAAGCCCATCATCAGGTTGTTTGGTTATTTATTTATTTGGCAGTGCCTGGAACTAATCACTCTCATGTTATGGTCACTTTAGACTGTGATGTAGTAATTTGCAAATGTGTCTTCACAGTATTGGAGATGACTTTAATTATTGTATGCTTTCAGGAGAGCCATGTGGCATGACTGGAAGTAATTATCTTCCATTCCTTTTGGCCATTTTTGCCTTTGCATAGTCATTTTCCCTACACCTGGTGCCATTTTACTCAGTCATCTGTACACGCTGAGCTGGCATCTTTATAGCCCAGCTCTGTTTGCTTTGGGCGGGTAAAAGGGCTGCTGTGCTAATGCAAACAGTTTGACTAGAACTAATAGAATTTGACTGTTAGAAGAAGAGAGATTTGATTTTCAAAAGGGAAAAGACTGGCTGACTGTTGTGGCTTTGGAGGAATACTTTTCTTTGACAATAAGCCACAAGAAGGGCTTTAGTCTTTATTGTGCTTACATGGAATTCTTTTTAAACTTATTTTAAATCCTTAGCAGTACCATTTGCAAATGCAGAGGAAAGAGATGGAATCATATATTGCCAGTGATCAAAACTACTGAGTCCTTAGCTTAAGAGAAATGCAAATATAACACACTAAATTTTAGAGTATTGCTTGCCTTGTGAACTGATGGCTAACTGTGAAAGGAACCTGAACATTAGCAAATATGCTCTTCTAAGCCTTGCTACTGCAATACCACTGTCCTTTTGAAGACTTTACTAAAGACTTCCACACAAGTCCCAATGAAACCAGTGAATATGGTACGGCAGCCACTTTTAGCATTTTACAATGGTCAATAATTTGGGATCTGATTGTAATTGAGAAAAGCCAAACCCCTGAAGCCAGTTGAGCATACTACCTGGTAATCTTGAAAGCACAGTACTGATGTTCCTACATAAAGTAGCCCAATTTCTAGTATTTTATTGTACCAAATAAAACCTAGCAGTCTATTGTCTTATGTTTAAAATATTAGTAAAATTATAGAGGTCTCCTGCAGTGTTCAAAACAAAATTATGTATGTTAAGCTAACGACTTCTGTTGTTCCATTTTGCTGTAAAATAGTTTTTCATTTTGTGTCTCTTCAAATATTGCTTTATTCCTTTTAATTTTTTAAATTTTCTATATGTTCATCAATAGGTTTTTGTAAGTCTTTCCCCCCAGAGAAGCAGTTCTTTAGCAAGATGGTTAAGTATAAATTTTCTAAGATTTAACAAATGAAAGCCTTAAGAAAGCATGTAAGGCTTACTGATTAACTGAGATGTGTAAATATTTACTAATACAAGTGTGAGTCATGATTTAAACCTAATTATTTTAATTCCTAAAGTGCAAGTACTTACTAAGGGATGAACACTAATCCTTTACATCATGTGTTGCATGTATTTTAAGAGAGTGTTAACAAAAGTACTGCTTTCAAAGGATTTGTACTCAGAATGAGACGTGAAATTTATACGGTACCTTGTTCAGAAATGTATAGATAGATTTCACATTATTTGTTTTAAAGTGCTGACCTGCATGAGAAATATAGGAATTAGAAAAATGGAAAAGAATTGGGCCCTGTGACCTATTCAAGCAGGTGTACTCCACAAGCAGGGATTCTGGCTGTTAAATATTTTGTTAAAGCAGCTGGTTCATAATATAAACTATTACAACTGTCTGATGTATCTTTGTTCCATTGAAACAACATCAGGTTAGCCACATTACCTTCAATAATGAGTGGCTAACTGTGCTTTTTTCTTTTTAATGAGGATTATACTCTAGGGAATTCCTAGAAATGTAGATGTTGAAAATTCAAGGTAGGGAGAGTTTAAAGAAGATGTTAAATATAGGCAGAATCAGGGTGGGAAGAATGCTTCGGAATTCCCCCACCCCCACCCTGCAACAACAAACGAATGATGTTATAAAAATAGTATAAAAAAATAATCAGGTGTGGTCTTCTGCAAATCTCCTAAAGATGATTATTTTAAAGCAGAGCACAGAAGTTGTTTGCAGCCATGCTGGTCCAAAATTAAAATCCAAAACCAAAGCTCAAACCACATAATACCCCTACTCTACTCTCTATCTCATACTGCTTCTTAACTTATTAGTTCTAAGCAGATTACTAAAATAGAAAAGGCTAGACCACATTTGAACTGCTGTGAAAATCTATCACAAATGCATAAAATTTCACAGCTAAAAAGAGTGATAGGTCTGCTGTTCTCTTCTGATAAAATAGGTAATGTCTCCATATGATATATATTTTGGAGTAAGGGAAGAATTAAAAGATCTCTAGGCTCAGAAAAGTAATTACATTCAAAAGTCACATGATACAGAGTGTCAGAAACTGATATCTTAAGATATCTCCCTTGCAAAACTCTAAATGGTAAGGCATTAAGGCGCGCCAGTATAAAAGCACACCTATACCGAGGAATAGTCAAATATGAACAGTAATCGGGAAGCTCTCCAGGTAGAAGAATACCAGCAAATTGAGTAGAACAAACATATTGTGCTCTATACTTAAATATAGAAATATAAATATAAATATACTTAAATATATATAAGGAAGAGTTCTTCCATAGACTGGATGCTATAAAATAAGCAAGAGGTGTGTGTGGGGGGGTGTTTCAGCCCATGATTTGAAGGCCTTTATTCATTCCTATGCTTTATGCTGGCAGGTAAATATATATAAAACGCATTTGGTTTCTGAGAAACTAAAACTTTTAGTTTCTGAGCGAAAGAAAAAAACAAATGATGTGCCTCCTGTTGTTAGAGCATACAAGGGGGACCTGCGATACTCATGGGCGGGGGGAGGAGAAGCTCCACGTGGAGGAGAAGGAAGCAGCCGCAGATGAGCCTTCTCCCCTCCCTCCCCCCAGCACCGGTGGTGAGGCCTGGCCGGCCGGCCTGCCAAGCCTTCTCCCTCCCCCTTCCCCTCTCCCCTAGCAGCAGTGGCAGCAAGGCCTGGCCAGCCCACCAAGCCTTCTCCCTTCCCCCTCCCCTAGCAGCAGCGGCGAGGCCTGGCCGGAGCCTGCCAAGCCTTCTCCTGCCCCCCTCCTGGCAGTGGCGGTGGCAGCAACAGCAGCGAGACAGTTCTCAAAGCGTACTCTGCACTTGCGCAGGGAATGCTCTTTTACTTTGGGGGGGATTTAAGTATCCCCCCTATAGTTTTTTTTTATAGATTTCAGATTTCAGGAAAATCTCTTTGCCCCCTAGGTGCCCCCAATGTGCAGATTTAGATATCCGCACGCAGGGGGCACCTTGGCTATTAGATATATAGATAATGGTGGTTTCCACACAGGGATAGGCTTGCATGGTTGCCCTGTTGCTGGTGCAATTTCTGCAGCAGCAACAGGGCTTCCACATGGCAGGTTTCCCCGCTGCAGTCCCCGAGCAGCGCCTCCCCCTCATGGGCCTCTGGAGCTTTTGCAATTAAAAAAAAATGCCCCAGAATATAATTGTATCAATATAATGCTGTACCTGTGTGTGTACCAGGTTATCTGAATTTCCAGCTTTCATTTTTTTAAAAAAATAAGTTTCAGTTCCCTTTCCTTGCAGCGGTATAACTTTCCCCTTATATCTTTGCAACAGAAGGGGCTAGCTAGAGACTTACTTTTTTAAAAATTCTGGGAATTCCGATAACCTGGTTTACACATTGGTATAAGATTAAGTTAATATAATGTTCTAAGGCTATTTTTTTTAAAAAAAATAAAAATAAAAAGCTCTGTGAAGACAGGAGAGGAAATGGCTGCCACAGAAACAAGGTTAAGGAAAATGGCTGCCATCTGAATTTTTTCACCCACACAGTAGCCATCCTGTCTACTGTGATCTTTCCCAGAACTTCAGAGCAAACCCCAGGAGGTGCACGAATGCATGACAATGCTGCAAGGAAGCAGGAAAACAAACAAAAACACTTCACAACAGCATTAAATTCAGAAAAGATAACCCATGCAGAAATGGCCTAGGATGTATGAAATTAAGAACAAAAATGTTTGATATTTAGTGCCAAGTAAGGCCGTAGCCAGCGGTGGGGCTTTAGGGGCTGCGCCCCCGATCAATTAAGGAAGAGTCCTAGCGCCAGCCAGCCAGCAAGCAAGCACCAGCCAGCGAGTTGGCTCTCTGAGAGCTCTCAGACTCACTGGCTGGCACACAGGTGCAGATGCAATGAGGCACTGGGGCGGGCCATTAGAGAATGGCCCGCCCCAGTGCTTCACTGCACCTGTGCCTGTTTGGAAAGCTGAGGCAGCAGTCAAGCAACAGGGCAGCAAGCACTGCTCGCTGCCCTGTTGCCTGGCTGCCTCTTCTTTGGCTCTCCTCAGAGGAAGGTCACTCATGGTTACATCACAAGTGACGTCAACGTTGGAGGGGCCACGATACCCTTCCAAAGCCCCCTGCCAGAAAATATCCTGTATGTGAGGTTGGTGCCAAGCCAGGAATGGCTTCTGCTAAACAAAATCTTATTCTATCGTGTCCTGGAATGCCCTAGCAATTTGGCCGCTGAAGCTGATACCAGCACTAATGCTCTTCTGCTTCTTTGAGGGATGTCCTGTCTGGCATCTGCAGTACAGGATATCACTTTGTATTTTCTAACTGCTTTACAGTCCAAAGGGGAAAAATGTGGCTCCTTTCAATAGGAATAATTTAATATTTTAAAAAATAAATAAATGATGATATTAGGTTTGTGTCAATGTATTATCCTAGCTTTCCATTTTTACTGTCTGTAGTTTTTTAAGTGTTTGGTATGAACACATTTAAAATTTAATCTCTAGTCTTACGTTGTTTTAAAAGTTCTGTGAATTATGTAGGTCACATAAACCCTCGCCTGTGTCTTTCGTTTCTTTGCAAAATGCCTAAGGGCATTGTCTAGGGCTAGGCCAATGTATCTGCTTATGCCTCTGTGTGAGATGAAGCGTTCTCCTAATTAGAGATGAATAAAAAGCAGTTTCAGATGTGTGCTGCATAGACTCCATTGGCACAAGAGCTGCAGATTCTGATGACTTTCCTTGATCTTAGGGGGGATTGAAAGCTATTCAGGCTGTCCTATTGCTACAAGTGATGTTTTAATGTCTACTTTGGATGAGACGATATGACATCTATTCTCTTGGCTTAATACAACTAATTGACACTAAGAAAAAGGGCAGATGATAGGAAGTCTCATACATGTTTCTAATGGCATGTTATTTCCTCATTGAGTGCTCAAAGATGGCACTAGGGGTATTTTGCTGGTAGGAATGTGACCTGATACAAGAGGTTGTAGTTGTAATGTTCTGCGTGCTTTGACTTACAGCCACCCGACATCATGTTGCAGTGCTGCAGAAATTATGTCTGTGCTGTTTTTCCATACCATGAGATACAAGCCACAGGACCCCAGAAATGCTAACAATGACCGATTTGTTCTTTCCAAGGTAAGAGCGAGATCTTTTCATGCAGTACTCCCATAGGCTAATTCAAACAGAGTACTCTGTTTTTTCAAACTCAGTCTGCCATTGTTTTCCTTCCACATGACTGTTAGTGAGTTTCCTCAGGATAGCTTTCATACTAGAATGTGGAAAACTGAGTGCAACCCTCTTTTCAAAATCTCTGTACTGACTGCTTCTTTATTGAACATTGGGGCCTTTTCAGGCAATACTCCCCACTTCTACTTCAAGGAGAAGAGGCATGGACATTGCACTTCTTATGTGCAGAAAACAGACTGCACCCGGACATTGTGTAGAAGTTCTAGATTGCAGGGTCAAAGGGATCCTTTATTTAAAGAACTGCACAGTCTCTTGCTCTGGATGCTCATATGTCCCATGGTATGTTTTTATTATGTCTGCCATTCAGAATACAGCCCATCCCCATGTTCCATCAAGGCACTTCTTTCTTCTCCTGTCGAGAAAGAGCCTACTGTCCCCTCCAGAAGGACCCCTGGGAACTGTGTTACTTCTCTGTATCGTACCTAATGTGTTGTCCTCAGTAACTAAATGGTATTTTCACAGCTTTATGTGCCACTTTTTTTCCTTTTTCTAAGATGCTTTTGAAATATTCTTTTAATAATATATTATTTTAATAATCTTTTTTTTGTGATTTCACCCTAGGGTCATGCAGCACCTATCTTGTATGCTGTTTGGGCAGAAGCAGGTTTCCTCCATGAATCAGAACTGTTAAACCTGAGGAAAATTGATTCCATTTTGGAAGGACACCCTGTGCCAGTGAGTATTACACCTCTTTAATGTGTAACAGAACATATGAACTGGAAAGTACATACATGTTTTATGGTAATTCTTGGGTGCCCTGTATAGTAATTATTTAGATCTAACCCAAGAAGATGCTAAAATGACTTGTACATGAAATTAAATTGTTTTTGGTGAAGAAAGCAAATTAAATGTAAATGAGTATTTTAGTTGGGTGATACATGTCTGTAATTTAATTCAAGTCTTCATGAACATTTGAACTGTTTGAAGTTTCCAGGTGTACCAGAACCTGAGCATCTCCAGCCTTGAAGTTCTAAGGCTTAATATGAGTGGTCTGAGATCATAAATGTTGAGCTGAAAATGTTGATAATGGATGCCTATCACTGTTGAATCTGTTGTGCAGTCTTGAGCAGGGGTACTTGGAAATAAGCACAAGTGAGTTTAGTAGGGCTTACCTCCATGTAGGTTTTTATATGATTTCAGCCTGTTTGTGATATAGCCACTATTACTCTGAGGGGGAGGGCTTCTTGACATGGGTAAGTCCCATCTGAAAATCAAGTAGGCAGGACTAAAATTCTTCTAGACTTCCTGTCTCCTCAGTTTGTTGAATGGTTTAATTAGTATTTTAATATAGGTACTTCTTTGGGAGGTACTGAACTGAGGAAAGTGAGTGATTCTGTCCATGAAACAAGAAGTGTAGAAGAATTTTAGCCCTGTCTCCTTGATGAACAGGTGGGAATCACCCATGTCAAGATGCCCACCCTCCCTCAGAGCAGAAGGAACCCTTATGGTAAGTGCCAATGTTCCTTTCTGTTTCTTATAGACTGTTGCCTTTTTCTTTTCAGAAACAAGCATTCACTGATGTAGCTACTGGATCACTTGGCCAAGGGTTGGGTGCTGCCTGTGGTATGGCCTATACTGGGAAATACTTTGACAGAGCCAGGTAATTTTGATGACTTGTCTAGGTCTATGTATATGAGGAAAATACTGAGGAAAACAAATATCACTGCCATCTGATCAGATTCCTTACACAGGTAAACTTTCAATATCAAATGTGACTTGAAACTCAGAATATGCATCTGCTCAAACATCAGATACCACCCAACTAGATGACAGAATGTGCACTATCCAGAAGATTTGGAATTGCAGTGATAATCTGTTCTTTGTCCAGTGTACATGAGAATCCCCATATTCCTGTATAACTGTTTCTATTCATGGTGGGGAAAGGTGCTTTGTATGAGAGTAATTTTGAGTGCGTGTGAAGTGAGTTTTGTTCAGAGGTTGTTATGGCAACATGACATTGTAGAACAAAAGAGGATCGTGGAGAATAATGCAGGAATAACCTGCTGTGCAACCCTTAGATTGGTTTGGGGAAACGGTGTTTGGTCACAAATGCAGCATCTAGATTGCAGTCCTGTTGGAACTGGCATGGAAATCTTTATATGGTGTTAAAGAAAAATGAGATATCCAAAGGCATGTCTTTGTTGGGGAAGTTGATGTATTTTACATGACAGTATTGGTGCATGAAAATCTGGGTTGCTGAGTAAATGTAATTTTAAATTGTACACTTCACTTGCTTGAAAGCATTTCTGTGTACGATGGCTAGGTGATTGTAATGCAGTCTGACAGATGGTTTTCATAGGAAGACCTTATCTGTGCAGCTTACTGTTGGTTCTTGCTAGCTGTTGTGTGTAGCACTAGAGAATAGCTAGCACTTTGTAGAATTGTAATTTAGTTATGCAAGTAATCAAGTTTGAAGATGTGTCATCTATCACAAAAAGTATTCATGTGATAGTGCAAACTCTTCTCACTGGTATTTATTTTTTTCCTGCCACCTTTCTTTCTTCAGGTTTATTCACTCCCCCTCCTCTCAGCATGTACAGTTTTGATGTTTAGGCAAATAGATGTATCTGCCTAGAAACAGTGCAGCCATCCATAAAATATTTCCAGAAAGTAGGTAATGCATTAAAAGCTACATCATAAAGAACTCCTCTCATTTGGGATTGGATTTGCAGAATCCTAAAGCTGAGAGATGGCTAGAAGACCCTCATGTCCAGCTAAGGTTACCACTAATCATTAATTAGCATTTTCCTTAGGACAGGGAAACACTTTACCTGTTAAATTTCAGCTTGTCTGCTATAGGAACTGTGCTAGAAAAAATGGAATTTGGATCTCTTCTCTCCCCGCCTCCTTCCAGAGTCCCGAGGACTGCCCACCTATCCCTGGACTGCTGCTTCCATATCTTGTGCCAGTAGGCAGCATAATACAGACTATGTTGCGCCACAGGCAGGGAGCAGGCAAAGTCCAGCAGAGCAGGTTCTTTCTCAGTGCCTCATGCCAATAAGCTAGGATGTGACAGTCCTTAAGCACGAAGGAAATCCATCCAGCTAGCTGCCACCTGATCAAAGAAATTTTATCTGGTTGACTGTGTGAGATTAATTGATTAAATCTGAGTAGCCTGGCAGTAGGCACCATTTTATGAAAGGCAATTCCTCCTTCTGGTTGCAGTTTTTTAAGTACTTGTATTAAAAAATAATGGAATATTCTTTCAAAAGTCAGTGTAGCTTTGTTTTATAATGAATTAATGGACTAAGCATTTGCAGCCTTACCATTAAGAAACACTGACAATCTAAGTCCTTTCACCACTATGCTTTAGTGGGGGCTGCCTGAAATGCCACAAAGGAAGTGGCTGTTCTCTTAGTGGAAAGGAAAGGAGAATCTCTCCCCCTCCCCCCCCCCCCCCCCCCAATTTCAAACATGTTAGCCCCTTCAGGGTTTCGGTGTTTGGGACTTAAATGTGCCCAACAGATGATGTACCAATCCTTGCCTGCCTCAGGATTAAACTGAAGGCTCACTTCTCAGAAATGAGAACCTCATGGTCTGTTTCCTCATATAGCATGACTAACACAGATGGGGATTTCAGGCAAGGAAATAAGCAGCGCTTCTTAAGTAAGAGCTGTGCTTTGTCAGTGACCCTGCTGAGTCACAGTGAACTGGCATGTTCATTCCAGTTTTTACTGTAAAGTTCATTGTTTAGAACACCTTCCTTTCCAGGATTGCATATTAATTCTATAGCAGTTGCCACTAATAAGTTACATCCTCCCTTCAGCTACTCCTTTGGTTTGCTTATTGAGGAGGGGAGGTTGCTGAAGCCGAATAAATTGTGCCTGACTATTCCTGCTGGCCTGAAGAATTCTCTTATTGCATTCAGATAATTTCTAGGGCGTACGGTAAAATTGACAAACCTGTTAAACAATTTATTATGCACAAATGAAGTCCGCTACTAACTGATCTTTTTTTAAAAAAAGAAAGCTTGAATTTGGTTTTTAATCATCTACAATGTGAAAGAATTGAACAGTATTGAAATCAGACCTGTCTCTCTTGGTGGCCAAACTGGATATGAAGTTGAGCAGGGTTCCACTGAGGGAACATTGCATTATAAACCGAAAACCACTTTTAGCCTGGGTCAATTTACATATTGTTACTTGTGGATACTTAGGATCTGCAGCCTTGGAGGTACTGAGGGCTGAGTTAGATATTTCCCAGGATTCCTTAGGAGAGAAGTAATGACAACTAAATCAGTTTTCGCTCACAGAATGAATGGATCCAGTGGATAAAAAACCATGGGCAGTAGCTGTAGTCAAGAGAGTCTAAATCCCTCTGGTGTGTAAAGTTTCCATTACATGCTGCAGCCACTTCCAGTGTGTCTTTCTTCTCTGTATGGGCCATGAGAGGCAATGCACAAGTCCAAATGCATGCTGGAATTCTTTGATGTCGCCCTGGAGATTTTGACTCTTGTCTATCCTGTAAGAAAGGATGCATAGCTACCTTAGAGTTTTTGTGTGCACATATGTACAGTTCTTATGACTGGTTTAACAGAAATAAAAACTTGTATTTTCTTCTTGTTGCTTTCAAAAAGGGATGGCTATTTTTAAAATCAGCTTTCGTATGCATTATGATGAAGGCTCTTTCTAGAGGTATTTGCCAGTTTACTCTCAGAAACAGTGTTGGGACTACAGGGGCCTTTGCAAGACAACTTCCACTCACGAGCCATCAAAAAGCATGTTGGAAAAAGCCCTGCTTTACAGAGCCTCCAAAATCTCTGTAAAGTCAGAGCCTTCCTTGTGGCCTTGGAAAGCCCATTCCAGAGCATAGTATATCCACAGAGAAGGCCTGAGCAGATATGGTTTTCATCAGCCTCACTGGAGTAACTAGTAACAGTCTCTGGTCTGATGATGAGAGCTGCCATGGGCATGTCTGTGTGGAGGCAGTCATACAGATATGAGGGTCTGTTGTTCATAATTTTTATTTTATGATCTTCCTGTCCTATGCGTTGCTTAATAGAGCAGCACTGCGCGCACACAAGAAAACCCTGGATCAATTTAAAAAGGTAGTTTTCTGATTAGATAATCTTTGGAATATCAAGATGAATATTCTCTTTTGAGGACTTTGTTTTGAAATGTATCTAAAATATTTATATCCCACCTTTCCACAGTTTCCAAGGTGGCTCACAAAATATAGACATACACAAATAAAAACATAAACAATCTAAATTGAAATACATCAAGTTAAAACTGCAACATTGTCTCTGCCAGCTGCCAGAGACATTAATTCATCAGTTCAGCCAAAGGCTCATCAAGCTAATTCCACTTGGCACCTTTATGGGAGGAGGACCATGAAGGACGTTTCTGTACCATATCTGGCCAGTTGTTCCGAAGTGTAGGCACAGCCACTGAAAACAAGCACACATGTACCTAAGGCTGTACCTAAGTGGACTTCCTAAATAGAAGAGTACCATCAGAAGATAGATCATATGGGAAAGGCAGTGCGTTGGATAGGCAGGTTCTAGGCTACAAAGGGCTTTAAATGTAGAAGCTTAAATTGTGTCTGGAATCATAAAATCATATAGTTGGAAGGGATCTCCAGGGCCGTCTAGTCCAACCCCCTGCACAATGCAGGAAATTCACAAATATTTTCCCACACACACCGCCCCCCCCCCCCCCCCCGCCCCCAGTGACTGCTGTTCCATGCCCAGAAGACGACAAAAAATCTCCAGGATCTTCAGGCCAGTTTGGTGCTTCAGGACCCCAAATTGACAATCAGCATTTCCCTGGGCGTGTAAAAAAGAGCCACAAGAACAAAGCACTGATGCAACCCTTCCTGCCCTCCCTCTCCTGATCTATCTGCCTTAGTTCATAGAATCAGCCTTGCTGTCAGATGGCCATCTAGCTTCTGTTTGAAAACCTCCAAAGAAGGAGAGCCCATTACCTCCTGAGAAAGCCTGTTCCACTGTGGAACCACTCTAACTGTCAGGAAGTTCTTCTTAATGTTTAGCCGAAAACTCTTCTGATTTAATTTCAACCCATTGGTTCTCTGGTCCGACCTTCTGGGGCAACAGAAAACAATTCCATACCATATGACAGCCCTTCAAGTACTTGAAGATGGTTATCATATCACCTCTCAGTCGTCTCCTCTCCAGGCTAAACATGCCCAGCTCCTTCAACCTTTCCATATAGGACTTGGTCTCCTGACCCCTCACCATCTTTATTGCCTTCCTCTGGACACGTTCCAGCTTATCTGTATCCTTCTTAAATTGTGGTGCCCAAAACTGAATACAGTACTCTAGGTGAGGTCTAATCAGAGCAGAGTAAAGCAATACCATCACTTTGTGTGATCTGGACACTGTACTTCTGTTGATACAGCCCAAAATTGCATTTACCTTTTTAGCTACTGTATCACACTGCTGACTCATGTCAAGTGTGAAACAAGTGGGTAGTCAGTGAAGCTATCAAAGCACAGGTGTTATGATCATATATCAGTGTAAACCAGTCAGTAATCCAGCAGCAGAATTCTGTACTAACTGAAGTTTCTGAACAGTATTCAGGGACAGCTCCATGTATAATGCAATGCAACAATATAGCCTCAGGGTTACAGTGGCATGGGTCAGCATGGCAAGGTCAGCACAATCAAGACTGAGTGCCAGTTGGTACTTTCAATACAGATGATAGAAAGTGCTCCTAGCCCTTTCCATAGCTTGCTGTTCTAAGAGCAGCATTGGATCCAGTTTTACTCCAGGGGTTCTCACCAAGTCAGAGAAATGGGGCACCATACCATCAATTTGTGGGTGGCCATCTGATACAACCAGCCTTCACTACCAGCATTACCTCAATCTTTTCTGGATTCAGTGTCAGCTTGTTCTCTTTTGACCAGTGCTTTCTGATACTGGTTCAGCACTGAGACTGCTGCTTCTGGTGGCTTGGATAAAGAGATGTATAGTTGGGTGTCATCTGTGTAGTGGTGCCAGCCAGCTCCAAGCCTCCAAGCCATCTCCACCAAAGAACTCACACAGATGTTAGAGCATTAGTGGAAGGATCATCCACCAGAGCAGTAAGTACCATCTCAGTACCAAACCCAGGTCTGAAGCCAGATTGAAACAGGTCAAGGGCAGATGTCTCCTCCCCATATTCCTGGAGTTGTTTTGCTACCACTTTTTCTACCAGTTTGTTTAACTATGGAAGGTTGGGAACAACTGTTAATATCATCTACAGGCTATAATAGTCTTATTACAGCCTGCTTTAATTCTGAAGGGAAAATTCCCTCCAATAATTCCAATCAATGATTAACAGATACAGAGCAAGTTTTAATTATCCATGAAGAGCGAGGATCCAATTTACAAGTTGAAGGTTTCACACTGTATCTTTCATATAATTTTTTTTGGGGGGGTATAAATTAATTAGTCCCCTTTTTGTTGTTTTAATTATAAGCTACCGAGTTTATTGCGTTCTTGGGGACGGAGAATTGTCCGAAGGCTCAGTTTGGGAGGCAATGGCTTTTGCTGGGTTCTACAAGCTGGATAATTTGATTGCTATTCTTGACATTAACCGACTTGGACAAAGTGACCCAGCTCCTCTGCAGCATCATGTTGAAATCTACCAAAAACGCTGTGAAGCCTTTGGGTATGTATGTCTTTGAGAGACATTTCATTAATGCTGTGTACTGTTCTTTAATCTGTGCATTGAGTCTCAAAGTTAAAATACAAAGCAGTGGTGGTCAGCCAGTAAGATAAAAAGCAAGTGCAGATTAATGTTTAGTTTTCAGGATCAACTTCTTTTCTTGCATTTCAGAAACAATAAATGGTTGTGAAGGATTTTTATTTCTTTTTCTTTTAATTGCCTAACATTTGCCAGCATTACAGAAATCCTGACTTCTGTAAAAATAAAAATAAATGAGATTTAAGATGGAGTCTTGCTTGCAACTTGGGCCAAGGCTACTTGCCATTGTAAACTGCTGAGAAAGTCACTCATCCTACACAAATATTTAATCTCTTGCATTACAGTTAGGCAATGTAGCTAATTGCTTTGAAGACACATTTTTTTCCTTATGCAATACAATGGTATGCATTAGAAAAGAGCAAGAGTCCAGTGGCACCTTAAAGACTAACAAAATATGTAGCAGGGTATGAGCTGTCATGAGTCACCGCTCCCTGCTACCCATCTTAGTCCACTGCTAACCCATTAGTTAGTAGGTAACAGTACCATTCTAAGAACACTCACCTGGGAGTAAGCCCTATTGAATAGACTTGAATAGGATTCTGAGTAGACCTGCTTAAGATTGTACTCTCAAGATATAGGAGGCCAATGCTACATTCCTTAGCATAATTACTTAGAAGTAGGTTGCTGTAAAATGTATACATTTTGTTTCCCAGCAAATGAATTTATGATTGATGTGTAAATGCAGTTCAGTTTTCCTGACTCCAGTCTTTCCAATCATGTGAAAGCAGTTTATCCAGATACAACATTATTTCCTGCCAATCTGAATTGACCTAATTTATTCTTTACATATAGATCCACACTGCTTAGTGCACATGTTCTAAAGAGAGTTGAGTGTGTTGGTTTTCAAACAACAGCTCAACATGTGAAAATTGATTTTGAAAATGAAGAAGCTGTTCAAAACAATTTGTGACATGGCATTGGGGTCAGCTTCTCAAAGGGGGGAACCCAGCAGTGAAAAATTCCTTTGGTCATCCCTCAGCCTTTGGGTACATCAAGTGGATCTTTGTATCCTGGCTACTGTGAACCTTTTGCAACAAAAATTGCTATAGTATCATTGCTATTATAGATATACACGTTTCTAGCTTGGTATGTTATACTTACTAACATAGACTGCTGTTGACTGTTTGGCTAGGAGCTCTTGTAAAAAGCTTTACTTTTGTAAATCCTTTTAAAGCTAATCTGTTTGCATTCCTAGCTGGCATGCTATCATTGTTGATGGGCACAGTGTGGAGGAGCTCTGTAAAGCTTTTGGCCAGGCCAAACATCAACCAACTGCAATTATTGCCAGGACTTATAAAGGCAAAGGAATAACAGGTAATATATATATATATATATATATATATTAATTGAATAGCAGCTACTACTATCATTATTTGTTATGCATATTTCTAGCAACACTATTAAGCAGATTATATGTGCAAAGCCCAATTTGATTAGTGATCTCTTTACAAACATCAGAAACCAGGCCTTAAATTGCTTTAATCTGGCTTTTTTTTGTAAAAAAGAGCTTTGATTCCATCTCTTTCAAGGAAGCTGAAGGCATGTTTTCCAGTTCCACTTTGCAACTGATTATAGGTTGGCACCTTCTACTAGGTTACATGATGGTTTTTAGCAAGGGAGAACTTAAATCTGAATTCTGACCCTTTGTCTTGCAGGGAGCCTTACTTGTATATTAATCTTGATATGAACATACTTTCCTGCTTCACTGTAAACATAACAAGTGTCTCAGTGATTAAATAACATTCCTCACAAATTATGTAAAATATAAACAAATGTGGAATGGAATATGAAGCAGAGATAGTGAAAATGTAAGAGCTTGTTGAGAATGTGCCTATGTTCATGTTTGCAGCACAGAAAAAAATGTGTTAAACAAATGACAGTTTTGCTGAGTTTTTGTTTTGTGACTGAAATAGAAGTTGAGAATTAACGGGGGGGGGGGGTGTAAAGAGAAAGATTAGCTGATATGAAGAAAAATGTGCCTACCCCATTTGTTCGGTGGACTTGCTCATGGACTAGGAAATGACTATAACCCATAAGGTGAAGGGCAACGCAGAGTATTCAAATTTCAGTTTAATGCGGTGCTTCAAGAAAACTGAGAAAATTGTTAAAAGATTAGTTCATAGCCGTTAAACTTGAATTACATTCTCACTACATTATATGTTGTTAGAGTCTGAGTTGGCCCTTAAAAAATATTGATGTTCCTCCACTGTCTGTCCATATTACATAATATGACTTTTTCAGTGAATAGTCTAGTCCGCTCTCCAGTGTCACAAGCGGCTGGACATATTAAACATTTCACTGTCTAAACAAGACAGCTCTTTGTGCTTTTCCTGCCTGTTTAGCTTGTTGAGCCCATTAAAAATTGAAGCTCAAAAGCACAGTCCTGAATCTGAATCTGCACGAAGACCTGGATTCCTTTTAGACCGGGTACAGGATTGGCAGAAATTTCTATGTATAACAAATGTTGTGCTGGGAAAGAATGCAGAAGTAGTTGTGTTGCGCCACCCATTTATACATGTATTTTCTCCCCATTATGTTTTTTTTTAAATCTTGTGCATCCATCAGCTGGCCTAAGCCTTTTCAAAAACAGCTAAATAAACTTAGGATATTTGTCATTTTTCAGGAACAAATGCTGTTTAACTGGGCTGCTGCCACTCTGTGAGACTTCTGTATGGCGAAAAGAATCCGCTATTTAGATCCTGTTACTGAGAGCTCAGTCTGTCTGATGCTCTTTCCTGCAGCAGAGAGACGTTTCGTGCTTGCACAGAGTGCCTGCTAACTCAGGTCCTATAATTATAGAATACCTAGCATGTCATTATTGCAGTCGAGACTATTGATTTGCTGAATTGATTTATTCATTTATCTCAGTTTTTTAGAGCCCGCCCTGTTCTAAGGGTTTAAAGCTCATCGCGTTTTCACAGGAGTCAAATATGATGATCGTTTTTGCAAAAGCTGACACTAAGAGGCAAAGGTGGGAGAACAGCTAGCTAGAAAGACAAATATATTCGGATTGAATGGATGCAGATGAGTGTTTGGCTTGCAGTTATATTGGGGATTTTTCAGGGCCAGAAAAAGTGAGCCAAAGTACATAGAAAGATAGGGCTTGCCAAAGAGAGGAAGAGCCTTTCCCGGTGATCATTAAGAGTGGATTATATTCTTAGTGTTACAGCTGGGATCCAATGTTAGTGGTGTGTTAGTCCCCACATTTAATCTCTCGTTTATATCCCACCTTTCCTCCAGGGAGCTCGGTGTGGCGTCCATGGTTCTTCATTTTATCTTCGCAGAAACTTGTAAGGTAGCTTAAGCAGGGAGTATGTCACTGGCCCAAGCTCATTTGGTGAGCTTCATGGCAATTTGAACTCTATTCCCCGCAGTTTTAGGCCACTGTTGCATTAGACTGACCTGTGTCATGCATGGATCAGTTGTGGGGGTCAGGGAGAACCTGCCTTGTGGCCTTTAAAAAGTATAAATTAGGGGTGATGTACACTCCGGTGCTGGAGAGGAGAAGAGCACGGCCAAGGGGTATCAAATCAGTCCAGGATACAGAAAGGACTTGCGTCTTTCATAAAATAAGGAGAGCCCTGGTAGATCAGACCAGAGGGCCCTCTAGTCCAGCATCCTGTCTCACACAGTGGCCAATCAGCTGACATCACGAGATGTCACAAACAATATCTTTCCACACAGGTGTTTCTTTATATTATTTCTGCCTTCCTAAAATACAGCGTTTGTGGGGGCAGGAGCTGCATCTTCCCTATTAACAAATATTACTGGGGGCAGGGAGCAGCTTCTCCACAAGACGCATACCAGAAGTGAAAACAACATTTGATTGCCTTACTGAAGATGGGTGACAGGCCCTGACCTGGATGGCCCGGGCAAGCCCGATCTTGTCTGATCTCGGAAGCTAAGCAGGGCCGACCCTGGCAAGTATTTGGATGGGAGACCTTCAGAGAATGCCAGGGCCAGGAGGCCAGAGGGAGGCCATCAAGCCACTTCTCTGAATGTCCTCTGTGCCCCAGTAGGAGTTGCCAGAGTTCGCCATGGCTTCCAGGCACGGGCACACAAACGCACAAAAATATAAATATATATAAATATATTAAAAGATGGGTGACAGGTGCACATTTACTGTGCAGGAAAAAAATCATCTGGGCCTAAGTGTGTGAAAGAAAAGAAACTTCTGAGGCCAGCTTAGTGTAACCAGTGAATGCTGTAGGGTTTGGGCTAGTGAGGTTAGTGCTACAGGAAGAGTCTCTAGCAATGGGGAAAGGAGGAATTGCATGGTAGAAGGGAAGAACTGGGTTGCCTGAGTATAAGCTTACCAGGGAGATTGTCTAGCTGTGTAAGGTAAAATCTGGAATGAGACAGGTTACATTAAAGACCTTGCTGACATTGGATCCCAGATGACACCATTGTTTAGTATCATCATATTTGCAAATAGACCCTCCTAAGTCAAACTGCTGTGGCATTAACTCTGAGCTCCTACTGATTTCAGCAATTTGTCAACATGGACTGCAGTTTAACCTCTTTTTTTTAATATTTAATAATTTATCAGGTATCGAAGATAAGGAAAACTGGCATGGCAAGCCTCTTCCCAAAAACATGGCTGAGCAAGTCATTCAGGAGATTGACGAAAGGATCCAGAACAGGAAGAGGCTTTCTCCGGCTTTCCCACAAGAGGATGCACCAATAGTTAACATCAGAAATGTTAGGATGCCCTCCCCACCCAATTACAAAATGGGAGAGAAGGTAGTGTGATATTTCCCATCAATGGGGCTTTGCTCAGAAACATTAGTTTGGTTCCATAGTTCGGTGACAGAAAAAAACTGCTTTACTTTCTGGGGATTACACATTTTATGTAGTACGGTAATGGGAATAAACAGCATAGAAGTCTGTAAAGGTTCTGCATGACTTTCAGACGCCAGCTGGAGGGAAAGTGTCAATTGTAATTAATTCTTCATAGCGGCAGACTGCAGTCAAAACATTCAATTCAGTTTCTTCGTTTTGGCCATTGGGCATAACAAAACACAATAGAAATGGTTGGATCTAGACTTAACGTTTCTGTGGGCAGAAGGATTTCTGCCCACAGCACGTGATTTTCCCTCTCTCCCCTTCCCTCAACAGTGTGTCTGTGTTGTTTCCCTCTTCACAGATAGCTACTCGCAAAGCTTATGGCCTGGCTCTTGCAAAACTAGGCCATGCATCTGACCGGGTGATTGCTTTGGATGGGGATACAAAAAATTCCACTTTCTCTGAGCTGTTCAAAAAGGAACACCCCAGCCGATTTATTGAGTGTTACATCGCTGAACAGAACATGGTAAGTTCTTTTGAGAGACGCACTGTTCTGAGCTACAGATAATTCCTTTTCAGATAAATCTTATCTCCAGGAGTAAAATATTGTCCTCATGTTTTCTTTATTTATAAAGTGGCTAGGTATGGTATAACAAGGATTAATGGTAAATAAATTAGTATTGCGATTGACAGGAAGTGATTTCGATGAGCCCAGAGTAGGCTGCTTTCCCCCCACCCCCTAAAACGCTCTCATCCTCTCTGTTTAGATTGTAAGATCTAGAAAGCATAGGCTCAGTGGTGAAGCAAACAGAAAAGGGGCATAAGTGATTTATTTAATAACCTGTTATCGACCTGAAAACCCAAACTTTGTGTTTTCGGTTGCATTTGTTTTCATAGAATTGGGGGCTTTTGGTGTGGTAGGTCAAGAAGAGATGTGAAATGGTGGAGGAGATACGGGGATACACGGAGGAAAATTGGAATACGTGTTAAAGTTCTAATTTCTGGAGGACTCAGCTGTCTTTGCCAGCTTCTTTTAATTTTTTTAAGCTTTCTTTGAAGCATGATTGCATGTCCACCCGTGCATAGAAGTGAACCTGAGATCCTCTAGCTTCTGAATACTGCACTATTCTATTTGTTATTTGCCAAACAGTAGACATGGATATAATGTATAAAATACATACATGATAACTGCATGCAGTTAAAATACTTAGGATTCATACTTCCCACCATTCAGCCATTTTATTATAGTGTGGATGCATCAGTATTGGCCAGGATCCAAAGGACGCATGTACCAAGACTTTTCAGGCCCCATTTTTCCCTGCAGTTCTTTGTGCTTATTAAAAAGCTGCTCCTGAAGGTTGGGGGGCCCTTCAGAGCAGCATTCCCAGTGGTATAGGGGTTGATACTGAGAAGAAAAACTGCCTGCCACACTCTGCTGTTATGGGAGCACTTCGTCCCTCTCCCTATACCCAGTCCACAGTGTTTACAATTCATCTACTTCCGAGCTCCATAGATCGGGTTGCAGCCACCACTGCCATCACTTCTGATTTTTTTTCATGAGCTTGAGCAGTAGCCTGTTGTGCTCTTGATGGACATATGTGTTCAGGGCAGGTCCATCCTTTTATTGGAGTTTGCCCAGTGTCTTATTTAAGCCAGAGTGCAACTTGTGCAAATAAGTATTTATTAATTAAAATGTTTATACCCCATGTAGTGATTCAGCCATTGTGTGATGCAAGGCTAGCCACTCTTTTGCCCCCCTTTTCACTGTCACTAGCTCAGGTGAAATCCAGTCCCTCTGTTGTGGGCTGCCCGAGGCCAACTCCACAGGGGTGTTGTACTGTAGCATGCCAAGGGGTCAAGGCAAGTGGGTAAGGACTTGTGCAGACTCTGTCCAATTAAACAACTTCATTTCTACAAGGCACAAACACATACGACTACCAGTCTCTCAAGCCCTCCAGATATGGACCTTCCACTCAAGAGGTGTTAACACATCAAAGGCCTAGTATGTTTTCCCTCTCAGTTAGGAAAGGATGCTCTCTGTCTGGCAAAGAGCACCTTCTTCCCAGTCACAGAGACACCAGGGTCCCTTTCCATCACCATAACTGTCACAGCATCTCTTGCCTCTCATCTTATAACAATGCTGTAACTGAGTGCCCAGTATAACCCCTTACAAAGTTAGGGATCTCTGGCCTGCCAATGAAGCATGCATTAATGATTTGGACAGACAGTAGTAGCCCAGTTTCAATAAGATGCCGGTCATGTGACAAATTGCATGGATTTATTCTTCCCCGGTATCATGTTTAAATCAGATCCAGGTGGGCAGCTGTGTTGGTCTGAAGCAGTAGAACAAATGTTGAGCCCAGTGGCACCTTTAAGGCCAACAAAAGTTTATTCAGGGTATGAGCTTTCGTGTGCATGCACTTTTGTTGGTATTAAAGGTGCCGTTGGACTCAAAATACGTTTAAATCAGGCATTAGTTCCAGCTGATAGGTTGATATTCCAAAACATATTTTCTTCAGAGCCAAGCAGAGTCAAATGTAGATGTTCAGTAAGGCAGCTCATATACAGTTATCAATTATTAGTGCACACATTTTCAAGCACGAACTTTGGTCCCAGAAACCTTGGGTTGGAGCCAGAAATATGCTTTGGATCCAGTTCCTTGTTTTGGATCCAACCCAAAGCATCCCAAGTTAGCTGACTGCCTTTTATCTCTTCTTAACAGGTGAGTGTTGCAGTTGGTTGCGCTGCTCGTGACAGAAACGTTGTCTTTGCCAGCACCTTTGCCACATTTTACACTAGGGCTTTTGATCAGATCCGTATGGCAGCCATTTCTGAGAGCAACATCAATCTCTGTGGATCTCACTGTGGCGTTTCCATTGGTAAGTGTCTTTAGACTTACAAAATTTTCTGAGAGCCAAGCAGGCTGCTGTGTTCCTCTTCTTCTGTCATTGTTTTAATTTTTAAAAGCAGCAGGCATGCAGACAGGCAATCAGATGTTTCCCCTATGTCATTTTCCTAAATAATGCCCCCCCCCTCCAAGTTGCTATTTTACCCATGGATGGTGGGGGGAAAGCATGTACCAAGCAAGCATCTAATTAATATTTTTTTTAAATACTAGCAATCCAGTGTAACATCTCTTAGTGACATATCTGCTCCCCCAGATGTTGAGGCAACTTAACATTTATAAAAATACCACTCAGAACTCTGCCACATGTGATCCATGTTTATTTCTGTATGAATTCAGAAAACCTAAAAAGCATCTTAAATCACTTTCCTTCACTTTGCCTGCCTGACAAGCAGAATTGTAATGAAAGTGATTTCAAAATGTCCTATGAAATAATCTCTTTTTTAAATTATTAGCATGATAGGCACACTGAATTCTCCCAACTTCTTTTGTTTGATGTCAGTATTGCATAATTACAATATTTGCTGTCAACTTTCCATTTTTATTTTTTAAGCATAGTAATATTATTTTTACAGAAAACTAAGAGTATATATTAGTGATTTTTGCAGAATGCTGTTCCTGGTTTCAGTCAGCTTTTAACATAGTTGAGTACCTTGTGTAAATACTAGGGCACGCACAATATTTAGGGTTCAGAGCTATCCTCCTAGAGAGAGGATGAGGCCATTTTTCATACATTGCATTATGTTTGCCAATTCTTGGTACTTGGTACAGTTTGAAGAACAGTAGTGAAGGCTAAAGGGCAGAGGGCAGGATACAGAGGTAGAGGAGGCTGCACAACTTGATTATTGGAAGGTGCATGTCTTCTACCACGTAAATTGATCTAGGTATTTTTCCTGCATAATCTGGAATTAGGCGATAGTGAAAGATAATGCACAGTCACTTAACCAGTGGCTCAAGAACTGATATTCTGCAGATACATGGAACAGATAACGCCTGTTGGCTGGTCATTTGCAATGTTTTTAAAAAAGATGCTCTTGGGACATTTCATATGTGATGGGGCACTTTTTTTTTGCTACTTAGTAGCTTTCCTTGAATATATACTAAGGCTCCTGGAGCTAGGTACATAACCTTCAAGGGAGACAGCGTGTTGATTGTTGCTGCAGCTTATCCTGAGATGCCAAAGCCATTAATTCAGGTTTTGTTTGGAGGAGGAGGACCCTTCCACGCTGCAGTTTGAAAAACACATTTCTGACTGGCAAGCTCCTACATGCCCCAGATCAAAAATGCAAAAAGCCTTGGTTTTCAGTAGCCAGTCCTGTAGGGTGGACACAAATAAACAGAGGATTAGAAACTTAATGCATCAAAGTGTATTCCATCATGTTCTATAAATTGTCGTGTGCAAGATACTTTGACTGAACCGAAAATCAATACAGCAAAGCATAGTAGTACAAAAAATGTATTTGTTTATTACATATCTAGTGTGAACACTTTCATGTAACAGATGTGACAGATGTCTGCATAAATGGCCTCTAAACTTTTGAGCATCACAGATCCTAAATAGTTTTATCAAGGACATACGTAGTAAGCAGAGGTTTTGTATTTGTAAATAGTAATAAAAATCCTCAAAAACAGTAGATTCAATCTGAGCTCTGTGGAGGTCAGTGGAAGTTTTGTTTTTTGAATTGGGTAGTTAATATGTGCATTGCTAACATAGACAGATGACCTTGGCAAAGCTTGAACTGACTGGCTCCCATTCAAGAATTTTGATTGTGGATTTTGCTTTGCTGCTCTAGTATTTCAGGTTGCTTGTTCAGTCTGCTAGCTTAGATTCTTTTTTGAAAAAAGTATAATAATTTCCTGGCATTTCTTTTAAAGTGTAATGCCTTATTTTAAACGTAGGTGGCTGCTGCACATTGTAATACTCAGAGGTGAACCTGTTATGTGACAGTTGCAGGTTTAGGCATGCCCTTTATTTTTCTGTAGAATCCATGCAGCAATCAGGACAACCAGCAGGGGACTATCCGTTAATTCTGTTTTTTCATTGGGAGGAAATCCAGAATAGATTGTCCCAGTTTTGAGGAGTGTAATCTCCAGCAGAGACATGCTTTTTCACAAGGCTTGTTGTTAATCTCTTTAAATGTTTGATTTTGCATTGTTTTTAATTTCTTGCAAGCAATCCTGAGAACCTCTGCTGGAGACAGTAGGGTAGTAATAATTAAAATAAATAATAAAAGATACTAAGGCTGAGAAAAGGCAGCTTGGGTGGAAGGATTGATAGTCCAGCTTGGTACCATGCTCTTGCATTTTAAAACACACAGGATTTTGGTGTCCTTGGCTGGACTGGGGCATACTGATTAAATTCTGAATTCATCTATGCTATTCATAAGATTGGCACAGTTATCTCACACTTTTCTGTTATTTGACCACATGATATTTTGTCATTTGACCACATACCATGTGTCTATATTCACCTGCCTCCAATTATGTTTTTTGTTCTTTTGCCTCTGTATTTTTGTTTTAGTTACTGTTTTACTGTTGAATTCTTCTTGATTTTTCTTTATAACCCTAGTTCTCTTTCTTTTTAGTTTCCTTCTATCTTCTTTCTTTGCTATTTAGAGAGTTCCGAGTTTAAGGAGAATATGGTAGGTAGTCTTCCATGCCTGTGAGTGCCTTATTCTTTGTTTTAGATACTATTTGCTTTTAGTAATACCCTCAGTAATACCCTGAGGAGGCATCAGCTCAATTTTATATTGACATTATCTCAAACCTTGATTCTCTAGGTGAGGATGGACCTTCACAGATGGCTCTGGAAGATCTGGGCATGTTTCGTACCATTCCTAATGCAACAGTCTTCTATCCTAGTGATGCTGTATCTACTGAAAAGGCGGTTGAACTGGCTGCAAATACTAAGGTCTGAAACAGTTTGCAAATGCATTAACTTAAAAAGGTTTGCAGTGCAATCCTAATCAGATGCGCACAACAGGCTTATGCTGAGGGAAATGTTCTCAGGATTGTGCTGTTAAAGTAATTATATTCAAGGCCTTTCAAAACAGCATCCTTGTTGTGCCTTGAGGTAACTGAACTGGAAGTATGCTAAACTTACGGTTCAAACGATAGAATCATTGAACATATTCTAAATGGGAATCGGGCCAGTTCTTCCTCTTTGGATGCCACTTGCTGTAACCCTGCTGAACTTTAATTTTTTCACAGAACACTTTTGCCTTGTTCAGGGTGTGGTCTGACTGTGATCTTCCATCTTTACCTCATTATTTAAAGTAGATGGAATGTGTCATAAGGGACAACATTAAAAACCTACTAAATTCAAAAACCTAGGAGCAAGGTTTCTCATTTTGAGATTAAATATCACAGTGCTTAAGTCTGTTGTTCCTTCTTGAAGGCTGCAGGACGAGCTTGGTGATCTCTCCTGCTCTTCTGTCCACCTTTTTCCTGCCTGTTCCCCAAAGCCCCTATATCGTTTCCTGTCAGCTCTGCTTAGAAGGTGATCATGAAAGAAACATGAAATTGGATTTCCTTAAGAGTAAATTCAGGGTAATTAATTTTATCCCATTCTACAGATTTATTGTTGAAAGAATGAATAATACGTGAAACAGTATTTGGCATCCTGAGATTTTCCATTACACCCAAAAAGCAATATCCAAGTTCATGGGTTTTTTGGTGACATGGGGGGGGGGGGAAGCAACTAGAAAAGAACCATCAGGCTGCAGTCAGATGTGCCTTTAGCTCTGACTTCATAGCCAATGCCTGATGGATCTAAAGTGCATGATCAGACAGCAACTTCTGGGAAAGGTTCTGCAGTCATCAGCACCCCATCCTGGTCCGCCCCTGAAATGGAGTAAAAAGACACCTGGGAAACCAGTCCTAATGCTTGCCAATGGGTTACAGACAGAGTTTCCCTAGTTTGATCACTCAAGCGCCTCTCCGGCCATCAGGATGGTTTGCTCATTGCATCCTGACTGCGTGCCATTTTTTTTGCTTGCTTAGCGATATGCACATAACCGCATAATCGTTCCCATCTCTAGGCCAGCTTTGAAAGCAAGCAGGAAAGGGAGTGATCTTTGTCAGGTGACCACGGCTCACTGTGAACGAAAGGGATCACAGTGCTCTATGGAAGGACCAGTGAGCGATCAAAGCAAAGAATTCCTGGAAGTTGGAAAGTGCATGTGCAAAAAACTGCACCCTCATTTATGCACATGTGCAAAAGCAGGCAACTCCCCCTCACCTGTCCACGCTGTCTGATCATGCAGGGACATGCTGATCCCTCAGCAAAACAGATTATACTGGGATGTCTGATCGAGCGACTCTGTTTCAGATTCCAATGAATAAAATAGGAGCACTTTCTGACTGTGCCAAATGGCACATCTGACTGCAGCTTCAGTGTAGTTAAAGAAAACTATGGTATACAAGTGTTGGGGTTGGATCCCACTGGCTTTTTTGCTTTCTGTCACCATAGCTCCTGTCTGATCTCCCTTTTCTCCATGCAGGTCTGATAAACCATGACATAGTCTTTATGGTGGTCAAAAGGGTCCTCTTGTCCCTCTTTAATGGGCAGAAAAAATTGCAGGATAAAACCCTTTGCTTTGTATACTTCTGGGACTGCAGCTGACAGGGGAAATGCACATTTGAATGCGTTCTTTTAATACAGTCCTTTTTTATGGAAGACTAGACTCTTTGTGACTGTTTACCTTCCCACAAACTGGGAATTTTTATGGTGGGGTATTCAAACATGGAGTTTCCTGTTTGTATTCTAAACTGGGGCAGACCCAGGAGAACTAAACCATGTGTTACGTGAAAATGTGTGTTTTGCTATTAAGGTGCAAGCTGAGTGGGAAAAAAATTATTTGGAAGTTTCATTTGGTATCTAGTACAACTCCTCTTGTAATCCATACTGTGATCTTTTCTTTTTTTTAAAAAAAACGACAACAACAGGGCATATGTTTCATAAGGACCAGTCGTCCAGAAAATGCTGTGATTTACAGCAGCAATGAAGACTTCCATATTGGACAAGCCAAGGTGAGTACCATCTATTCTAGAAAATCACTGAAATACTTTTTTGCAAGGATCTCATCTCTTGACATTAAGCTCTCTTTAACCACCCAACCCCCAAAGTCTCAACCCTTGAACTGCCACTAATTTGTCTTTAATTTTTGTTTTTAGGTGGTATTCAAGAGCAAGGATGATCAGGTTACAGTGATTGGAGCAGGAGTGACTCTGCATGAGGCACTTGCCGCAGCTGAGCAACTGAAGAAAGGTGAGTAGACTCTTTAAGTATATTGAACAGCTTTGAGAAGTGTATGCAAACTGTCATTTATGGTACAATACTAGCACAGTACAGAGAGCAAGAGTCCTGGACAAGTGTAATCTGATGTCTAAACTTTGTCTTGTAACTTCTGCAGTATGGGTTCAAATCCAATTTCATCCTTAGCAGGTCATACCTGAACATGGTTAAGAGATTGGGAGCATGTTGTGGACTTGTGTTCCTTCCTTTTCTCTTCTGTCATCATCTGTTCTATCACAGTTAATGCTAAGTGCATGCCCTCTTCTGGTCCTGGTTTCACATTGTTATTATAAGGCCAAACCTACTTAACAGTTGGTTTCAACACAGATATATTACTGTACATACAAAGCAAGCCATGGATGGGAGAAAATTCACATGGGAAAGGGAGGGAGAAGGAGAAGCTGATGAGCTCACAGCACAATCCTAAATACCTACATACAGTAGCAGTGTTCCCTCTAAGCTGAGTTAGTGTGAGCTAGCTCACAGTTTTTTAGCCTCCGGCTCACACATTTTTCTCTTAGATCAGGAAGGATGGCTCCAGAGCAGACTAATTTATGCAGTAGCTTAATCGCTTACTCACAACTTTAATGCCAGTGGCTCACAAAGTAGAATTTTTGCTCACAAGACTCCACAGCTTAGAGAGAGCATTGGTTATAAGATGAGAAATGCTACATCTGTATCCAGGCCTATGTTCCTAGTTTATCCTGCCCTTTTTCAGAAGTTTCAAGGCAGCAAGTTCAGTAAGTTAATTATAATTATGCATTGTGTGATAAGTACTTAATTTTGGGCCTCCCTTGAGTTCTAATATCTTGGGAGAGGAAGAAAAGTTTCTCTGTCTGCCTACTTTCTCCAGACCATGTAAATTTTTATAAACCTCTATCATGTCTTCCATCATCCTGCCCCTTAAATGTCTTTTTTCCTAACCTGGAAAGTGCTACATTCTTTAATGTTTCCTCACAGGCAAGATGCTCCAACCCTTTGATCATTGTGTTGCCTTTTTTGAACACATTCTTTCTTTCTTTTTTTTTAGATGTGCAACTTAACTATAGGCAGTAAAATTGTGATGTATATAACATGTATTTATTTACGCCTTGCAAGGAGAAGTCACATTTCCTAAGCCATAGGAATGCACTATGTATTATTTCTTTTGGCAGTTAGGTCCCTCATTGAGTCCAGTTAACTTCACTAAGGGCATCACTATTCTAGTAGCAAAAGTATTATATTTTCCTGACATTCAGTATCATAACACAAGATGCCCTTTGATGGAATGTTAGGAATTCTGTCCCCTGAAAATCCGCAGGACAGTAGTTTAGTTAGAAAAAGATGATTACAAAATACAGTGCTAGATATATGGTGCAATTATTGCTTTGGGTAAATTAGTGGGCAGGTCTTCTTTTAGCAGGCTCTTAATGACCTTACTATTCAGATATTCTGTAGGCTAACTTCTTAGAGCCAGATTGTCCCTTAGATCTATGTTTATTCTATTTACCACAGATCCTTAAGTCATTGTGGCCAGTCAAAATGAGTGAGAGAATATTTCTGATAGGGGAATTGATGGGGGGAAAGTCAACATAGTGTCTCTGTATCATAAGTGTAACATGCTTAAATTTGAATAAGGCATTAGGTTTCTAATTTTGACATCATGTTTTGTTCCTCAGGACTATTGAGAGTATTGAGAAACTAGGCAATGTTTTCGCTTCCCCCCCTTCTCTCTTTTGTTCCCGTTAGGATATAAGATCCTTTGAAATAATTGTTTCTCTGGTTGCAAGGTAACTCGGTCCTGACCTTACCTCAGCACATATAGACACCTGGAGATCTTGATAGCACAGTTGATCATACCGGGTTGCTTTCTAGGTTCTCCAACCCATATTTTGGCCATATTCTCATCATCTTTAGAACCAAATATGCAGATGTGTCCAAGAGCTTTGTGTGGTTACATTAAATAAATATTTATATGAAAGGTTAAATGCTGTAGGTTTTTCAGATGTTTGCTGTTTCTCTAACTTCTATTTTGATGAGCCATGGGTCCTAGTACTACATAACAAGCCTTCTACTCCCCTTTTCCAGAAAGAATCTCCATCAGGGTGATTGACCCGTTTACTATAAAACCTCTGGACAAAAAAACAATACTTGATAATGCAAGAGCAACCAAAGGCAGAATTATCACTGTGGAAGACCATTATTATGAAGGTAAGCCAACAGAACAAAGTGCTTTCAGTATAGATACGAGTCATTTGAGGTTCTCTAACTCCTCAAATATAGTATAACACACATACAAAAATGTGTTGTAACATATTATCTGGGGATTGGGGGATACTTAATGACATCCAAGCACAAGTTGGTTATATTGGCTCTGTTTATGAAAACAAGAACATTAAAGCTGCCATGCTGGATCTGAGCAGTAACCCATTTAGTCCAGCATCTTATTTCCAACATGAGACAGTCAGATGCCATGGGGGAGCCTGCAAGCAAGGCCTGTCCCCATTCTGCTGCTGAACCCTGAAGTTCCATTTGGCTTCATAATCAATGACAAGTGAGGAACCCACAAAGACTTGCAGAGGCATTTCATTTCCCCTCCTCTGATTTCTGCTTTCTCGTCTTCCTTCTCTTCTTCCCATCTACCAGTCAACCCACCTTTATGCCCCCCCTCAACTTCAACTTTCCCTCCTGTGCCCATCCCCCTCCCCCCCCAGCAGCCAGGAAAACTCTGCCTAAGTTGCATGGTGCCAGTCACCGGGCCTAGTTGCACAGTACAGACCACTAAGTTTGAGAACAGTTGTGCCATGGCAGAGTGGTATATTGAACCTCTGGGTCTCCCAGATCCTGGTTTGAAATACTCTAACACTACACCACCCCACTATTCATGTGGTGGCCACTCTTGAACAGTAGTTGGGCCTGGGTGAGTCGTGTAAGTTGCCTGGTGGTTGCTGCTGGGTCTGACTCTAATAAGTCCTCCCTCAGGGGCCAAAACAGCCCTATTGAATGCTTTCATTACTGTTGTGGTTGCCTCGTAATGGCCACAGTGTGCACTTCAGTCCTTAAAGCTACAGGCAGTCCTAGCATTTTGAGGGGTCCCCCCTCTCATGTGTGTATTTGTGAGTTCTCAGTTTTCTCCAGAAACCTGGGGCTTCTCTCAGGTTTATAGACAGATCTGTCTGGTCTGTTCATGGCCTCAGGCTCTGCCTTTAAGTACCCACAGACTGGCGGCCAAATTGAGAATCAGATGTATTGGTAAATCTATCCCTCTATACATCTGTCCAACCATCTCTCCTACTTTAGTAGATGGAGCTGCCCATCAGCATTTTTTTAAAAAAATACAGCAAAGTATTGTAAGGTGGGGAGCATAATACACTATTTTATGCATCCCTCTCTGCCTCTGCAAAGGACAGACTGTTTAGGACACTGAATCTTCTGTGACAGCTCCTATGTCCGGAAACCCCACATGGCTTCTTGAAGATTATTACTCAGGATTGTGCCTCCAAAGCATTAATCCTGTTCTTAGAAGAAAGATTGTTTAAGGAATAGCTTCTTACAGGAGCACGCAACTGTGCTGTCTTGAGCCCTCTATACTATTTGATTCGTTTTTGTTTTAAATAGCAGCATTAAGCTGCTTACAGAGAATCTTTGACTTATCTGTTGCACATCATCTTTCCTTAGGTGGCATTGGAGAGGCAGTCTGTGCTGCTGTGGTTGGAGAACCTGGGATCACAGTCAGTCGCTTGGCCGTGTCCCACATACCAAGAAGTGGAAAGCCAGCTGAGCTGCTCAGGATGTTTGGCATTGATAAGGAGGCCATTATTCAGGCTGTGAAGATGGCAGTATCCAAATCAAGGAATGCGGAGTAGTTTGAATTGTAGGCCTGCTGCATTATGCTGGAGCAGCGTTTGGGGAGGGGAACAACTATTGTTAAGTTTCAAGCACATGTTTAAAATAAAATGCAGAGTATTAATGACAGAGAATTTGAATAAAAAAAATTAAAGTTTTGGGAGAAAAATAGTGCTTGCTTGTTTTGCTAGCTGTTTTGAACTAGAGTGAAAGGATATTTAGAATGCTACACACTGATACCGACACAAGGGACAAAACAGAAACAATAATGTTTTCAGGATCCGCACCTCCCCCCCCATTTTTAATTACCAGACTTCAAGAACACCATTCCGCATTTGCAAATTCTTTACGGTTCTTCTCTGCTATTCCAACAATCCTTTGACAGGTAGGTGAGGCTGAAAGTTAGTGACCTTCTCAAGCCCATCTGAGTTTCTTGAGTCAAATGCAGGGATTTGAACCTGGCTCCCTAGCATTCAGACCCACAGCACTGACCACTGCAACACAAATCATGTTTGAGTTGGTTGTCCTACCTACCTCAAACAAGATGTGACTTTTGGTGCAATTTCATATCCCACTCTAAACACACATTTTGTTTTGAAGAATTTGCATACACAAGTTGAGATAAATGATGATCCTGCAATCCATCAGCAGAAGGTGCTAATAGATCCAGATCATCTTTGCTCTCCCGTGACCCAGTAACCATTTCTGAGTTTATTCCCAGGGTCATGGGACCTGCATATGGGTTAGGAGGCTGCAGTGGAGAGAGGGAAGAGAGTGAGATCGCACTTTCCTGCCTCTTATGTGAGAAGAGCTCCGCTGACTGATGAGAAAGAAGGGTGCAATTTTACCCTCTCCCCCACTCATGTGATTGCTGTTCCATGCTAATCTTATAACCCTGGGGTCTGAAATCACTGCTGGAGAGAAGGAAAGCCAGGGAGATCAGCATTTCTTGCATGGTCCTCACGCTGGATCCAATTCAAAGTGTTTGTCACTTTTTCTATGAAGAAAATTATAATTCCGATCTTCCTTTACATGCATCATTTTCATCCAGTGTGTCTTTCATATCAAGAACAGAGAGACTGTTTTCCTTCTGTGCTCTTCCTCCACTGTTGTCCTAGCTCCATATTTTCTTAGTGCCCCTTTCTCTCATGCAAGCAGTTTCTGCTCCCCCCCCCCCGAATGCTGAACTGTGCACACCTTCTGTGCAAATAGAGCATGATGAAACGTGCTGATGTAGAAGAGCCAAGGGCCTTGTTTTCATTCTGGATCGTGCTTGCTTGAGATCAGTGCTGTCAGTTGGAATAGCTAGACACAGTCTGTGGCTCAGCCAGCTCTGATTTAAAGCTAGCCTTTCCCATGGACAGTATATCCTTGGGTGTTTCTGAGCTTTAGTGTTGGTTACTAGCCTGTCCTTCCTTGCTTGGAGCAAGGAGGAGGGAGGATACAGTCTCAACTTAGTACCGGGGGGGGGGGGGGAATCGCACAGAAGTCATACGAAAAAGAGCACAGCTCATTATTATTCATTATATTCTGTGTTTTCTCCAAGCAGCTTTACATATGATTCCCAGGAGTCTTCCATTTAAAGACAGACCTGCTTAGTTTCTGTTATGTGTGTGTTCCTGTCTATGTATGTGCATGAGGAGGGCTGAAGGACATGGCTCCTGTGCCCACCAGTATGGTTAGCCACTAGTAGCTACTGCAGGTGGCTTTGAATCTAGATTCCACAAAGAGAATTTCTGTCCTTTGCCAGACTCTTATCTGCGGTTTTCAATTGTTAGACCTGCCTTTAGGGGTTCATCACTTTTTCATCATATGACATAGGGAGTTGAGAACAATCCAAACTCGCAGAGAAGATATTCAGTGCCAGTTTGATTGGCTAGAGTTTTAGGAAGTTATTTCTAACGGATTCTGCATCGGGATCCTGTGTATTTGACGGCACAGGCAGCCACTTGGCCAACCACCAGTTAGAGGAAAGGGGTGTTTCTTTCTGCAGGGCAAAGGTCTGTAAGCATTAGTACTAAAAAAAAAAAGTCTGCAGCGTTCATCTTGGTGAACATTTTATTTCTTGTGTAGTGGAGCAACAAAAGCAATTTTTAAGTTGTTTAATTTTCTTTCTAGAGTCTTTTCAGCAAATTTTACAAATTAACCTTAAATGTGTCAAGACTATAGCAGGTCCTGACCATGAGACCTTGGGTGAATCTAGTTGCGGCTGTAGTCCTGGTATCCCTACTGGGTCAAAATAGATGTGCAAGGACATCAGTAAGTCAAAAGTTCAGGGTGAGGCCCGTTTCTTTGGCTGGGCAATCGGGATAATTCACTTCCATGCCTTGCCTCACCTAAAACACAGGAGTACCTACTGGCTTATGGGATGTAAGATCTGTAAAAAGGCATTGAATTTTTTCATATGAATGGCATCACATTTGATCTGCTTTTTTATATCATTTTGACCTACACACCATCTGATTAACCATCTGATTAAGGGATTAACCTTCACCTGACTTGTAAACATGAGGGTACATCAGTCTACTTTGAGTGACAGAACTGTCAGAACACTGATTTTTACATTGGCATTTACAGAACAAATAGCTACCCCTGTAATGCCCCTGAAGAGAAGAACAAAACTTTGAGAAACTGCTGAGTATAACTCCTGCTTTTAAATAAGACCCCTGCAACATAGGCCTTGGCTAATATGTGCAACAGTGGCTGTTGTTGCTACTTTTTCCTACACATCCTCTGTTAGTAGCCTGGAAGGTTCAATCTTTGTATCGTGGGTTTTGAGAAAACAGATAACTGCTGAATGCATGAAACCTAGCGTGCCCCTCCCCCAATATCATACAGCATATTAGAAGAAGCTGTACTTCAATTAATGGAAATTAAAAAGCAAGTGGTGGCAAGTTTCTCCCAAGGGTTGAAATATGGTGAGCTGCTCTATTGGCTCAGTTTGTGAACTGGTGATTTATTTCCAGATACACTGGAGGGCTAAGAAAGTCGTCTACGCCACCCGTGTAAAAACAGCTGCCTCACATAACATTCCCTAATGCCACCTCAGTTTGGTAGCTGTCACTCAAACTTACCTTCCTGTATAAGTTATTAGACGAGACACAGGAATGGCATTCAGCATCTTGTCTGTGAAACATAGGGTGCGATCACATGGACGTTTATTGCGGGCCTCGCGGCTGTTCCCCATCGCAATTAAAGGGGCTGACTAGACGGGCCGCATCTGTCTCCCGCCGCGAAGCCGCCCCCCCCCCCCGCACTCGAGCCCGCTTTTCCAACCACCAGGAAAAACAAGTACCTATCGCGCTTGAAAGAGCAGCGCGGGAGAACCCGGGTTTAAATGCCCATGTGATCGCACCCTTGGAGAATGTCAGGATAAGCTACTAAGGGCCTAATATAAGTCAGGTATGTTGGAGTAAGTAGACTTAACTGTGGAACCAGACCATCTATACAAAAGAGGCAGGAATGAAATTTTTAGACCTAGTCATTATCTCTTAAACACATTCTACACCAAAGAGAAGAAAAGGGCAACTGGAGTGCTGTTTTTCTTCTCCCCAGGTGAGAGAGAACCACATTTGCTTGTTTAATACACAGTTCTTGTATATCAAACACCTTGTTAACATCAAGGCCAGACGTTCATTTCCATTCTCTTGAAATCTTCAGGTCGTTTTCTTGAAACCTACGTGGTAAAAACCAACAGAAGGAAAAAGTCTTGTCATATGCTTATTTTCAAATGTGAGGTAATGCAGTGCTACCACCTTGTTTAATGGCTGTATCACTATCACAAATAAATCTGTGTCTGTGGAAATATGAGTGTATCTTTTGCTTTATTTTTAATAAAAGAAGACGAGAAATTTTAAAACCGAAACTTCTTCTGTAGCTTTATAGGTAGTGGGTCAACTTTTTAGCACTAGATTTCAGACCCGACCTGTACTCTGGCTACCCCAATTCACACACTTAAAGGAAACAAGCAGGGATCTCAGGAGCACTATGAAACAGTTATTTTCTTGCAGTGTAATAACAGCTCACACATCACAATGTTCAAGTATACACTGAATGCATGAGAAAGGTCCATGCCACCTGTCTTCATTACAGCTGTATCCAGTTAAGTAATATATGTATGTGTGTATATATATATATATGTGTGTATATATATATATACACACACACACACACACACACACACACCCAAATGTACTTTCAGGTTTGCAAAGTGTTTCACGTATATTTTCTCAACAATCACTATACATGTAATATAAAGTAGGGAGTATTTTTTGCTATGTGAGATGGAAAGGCTGAGGTTGCATTCAGATGCCATGTAAAAAAAATTGCAGTGGGGAAGTTCCTAACTAATTGCCAGGCTCATTATGTCCCCCCTCCCTCCTCTTGCAAAGTACATTGATCTTGAAGACAAGTGCCATTCCTATTAGTCTAAGTGTGAAACATCTGGACTAATAGGGTTAATTTCCTTTTCAGTCACTGGGATTCTAAACAGGATTCAACTGTGGTTTAGAATCTTGGGCTGTGATCACACACACCAAATACTCCACTTTCAATGAACCTTTGAATTGGATTTTGCCAGTTCACACAGTAAAAATCCAGTTGGAAAGTGCATTGAAAGTGGGTTATTTAGTGCGTGTGATCCCAGCCCAGGTTTAGTAGGACAAAAACTAACCCTGGTAAGTCCAGGTATCTACATTTGGGCATAGCTAGAATTAAAAATACTTCAGTCTCCATGGGCAGGAATGCAGGAGTTTTGATTTCTGTATGTATGCTTGCAGCCTGAAAGAACAGGGACTGGCCCAGATTAATATTAAGATGGAGGGGACCAGCTTGAAAAGTACGGATAGAATGGACTGAACACATCTAATTTGAGAACACAACTGAAAAAGCCTGATCTTCTGTTTTGGCTATTTCAGATGTCTCTTTGCTGCCTTCACAAGAGCATTTGTGCATACCTGCATATATCTAAAGTGTGAGGCTACAGGGGATATATGATCCATTTTTAATTCAGTCCACATGGTGTGTGGCACTTTGACTGCAATCTTTCTGTATCAAACCAAATTATGGAGAGAGCCTCAAAGCAAGGACAAAACAGAAAGTGGATAACTGAAGTACAAGTGTTTGGCAATGCCTCCTTCAACCCTCTCTTAGTTTGAGTGCCAAACCAGAGCAGCACCATTGTGTGGAACCAACCTCACAGTGCTTTCAGAATGAAGAGCAGAGTGATCAAATACAGCCTTTTGCTGGACTGGTTCTCTGGTATGACTACACTTGAGCAACATACAGTATGAGAACTGTGTATGATGTCTCTCAGCTTCACCACCTCCTGTATCTCATTTCCCACATTTGCTTGTCCTGATGCTTTAGCAAGCTGGACCACCATGAATATTTATACTGGGTGGCACCTTGCACGGGTGTGTGTCATACAACATCAAGCAACACTCTTGGGATCCTGAGAGCTGCTGTGAGGAATGCAGTTGGAACTCCACTCCCAGAAGCTCTCTTTTTTACATTCTTATACCTGTATTTTATTCACTTTTCCCCTTGAGTTTGTTTTTTTTCCCTACCTCTTCGCTTCACTCCCTTCTTCTCAAGCTCAGATGGAGAGCTTTTAAAACTTAATTCTAAAAGCAGCCATTAAATCTGAATCCTCAAACCTATTGTGGAATTGGGTGAAAGCACATTAGGAGTATCTTCTTACCAGGTAGTCTGACTCTCTTAAGCAGGGGAATAAAACTATCCATGACAGCACGAATACGACACACTATTAGAATAAAAACAAAATGAAGTTTAGGGTCTTTACATACTAGGAAGAAAAACTTAAGTAGTACAAATCACCACAGCAAGAATGTTAGATTTTTGAGTTATTAAATTAGCTCACCCAGGACAGGGTCAGTAGAAGGCCTAGTCAGACAAATGCCATTGTTGTCTTCCTACTCCCCTGGCTGAAGCCTCCTTCCTTGCTTCTCAGAAAGGGGGAGGTCTAGAGAGGAGAGAGCTGGAGCTTGGCCTGAGTGAGGAAGCATGGCAGGCCAGGCCTTCTCATCCCCCAATGCCTTTGCAAGTGCCAGAATGGCTGCCACCCCTCCGCAGCTTTTTCAACACTTGAAAAGGCATGCAGAGGGGGGATGATTAGGACTGGGCTCTCACAGCATTTTTAATTCCTTTAAAATAGTGGCAGCATCCGTAGGTCAGACCCACGGACACTGTCATGTCTAATTTGGCCTCAGACGTCAATAGGAAGTAGCATATTTTGCTATCTAATCTGGTACATTTACCTAGGCCGAAATATATTCCAGTTGTTTCCAAGGCTGCAAAGGTAATCAAACCAACGCCAACAGAAACTGTCCAATCTGAAAATTAGAACATGTACATGGTCAGTTTTGTTCATTAGTCACTAGAATTGTAATCACCATGTTACAGTTTTGACTTACCTTTATATTTGTAAAAGCAAACTAATACGGTTCCAACCGCAAAGCAAACAATGACAAAATGGAAGAATTCATCTGGGGGGAAAACACAAGAAATTAAATGGCAAAACGGCAAAAAAACAAACAAACCCAAAGACCAAATGTAATGACGGACATCTAAAAAAAAAACAACCAACCAAAAAAAGAACGCACAACCCTGAAACATAAAACTTTCCTTTTGGGGAAGGAATGGATGCTGTCATCATTCCTGTAGTTTAGAGAATAAAGATACGTGCTGCTAACAGCACTCAAAATAAATGATTTATGTATCTGTTCCGGATGCATTAACTTCTAGACTAGAATACTGAATCAGGAAACCTCTTCACCATATGTATTATTTAACATATGGGAATATGCCTTATTCATAAATGGTCAGAGATGCCAAGTTAAGAGCATATTCAAAGGTTAATTGCTAAGAACAGTACAGCATATTTAGTGTTCACTTGCTAAAGACTTCCTACCTGGAAATGCTTAGTCTATGATCTAAGTCTGACAATATAATGGTGATAGCAAAGCACTCTATACATGCTCTTCAGTATTACTTTATTATTTTATTTTAATATTTTAAACAGATAATCTCTGTGATTTAGCTAGGGTTCATATTGAGCAAGGTTTCCATCTTAAGTTTAGGGCCAATTAAATACTTACCATCTTTTCGTATCCACCATCTTGGATGTTCAGTCAAGTGGCAGGTTCCATTTTCAGATACTACACAAAATTAAATTTGAATGAAAAATAATAGGCAGATTTATAAATCATTTTAATTTAAGTACAGGGGTTGAAGTTGTAACATGTCATTGTGGTCAATGGATTATTTGGCTAGATTTCTTTGAGAGCTAGGTAGTGGCTACATTTGCCTGCAGCCTCTCTGAGGCTAAACGTAGATGGTGTTCATCAACATATCACTTCTAACTCAATTCCAAACATTTTCTTCCCATCTTCTAGGTTTAGCCCTGTGTTTGGGCTCCAAATATCCTAGTCATCCTTCACAAATTTTTTTGATGAACAATTAAGTGAAACAGGAGAACTTGCTGGCTAGGCGGGGTATAAATCCAAATAAATAAAATAAAATAAAATAAAAATGAACAGAAGTAGTAATTTGGAACTGTGAGTGTAGGTTGTTCTTTAGCTGACCATGTGGTTTGGTCCAGGGGCTACTGGCTGAAGACCATTATATGATATTCATAATAGACTGGGAATTTCTATAGTAATGATAACAATAACAATAATAATACTCTGTGAGTAAATTAGGCAATTCTGAAAACTGTTGAAGAATCAAATAGATTATGATGGATGTATGGGAGGCATAAGACAGCTAGCTCCCTATTGTCTTCCAGTGTGTGTTTGAAGCACACACTCTAAAACAGCTTTGCTAACCTTTTACAGCACATTGTATGCCTAACAGTGCTATGTAGCACGTACATACAAGGGGTAGAAGACACACACTGGATGGAGCATATTTACCCCCTGACTTGACCCTGAAGACAACTAGATCTGAGATGAGGGTAAGCAAACAAGGCCACCACTGGTTTCCAAAACTGCAGTCCTTTCTCTGGAAGTTAACAAAGTGAATATTAACTTGTTTGGAGAAAGGGAAAGGGCCCACCATAAAGACAAGCATGACTCAGTCACCCAGCCCAGTCTCAGAATACTTCCCTCCATAAACATCCAATATATGAACAATACAGATTTTGTTTTTATATCTGAAATCCTTTCTGAAATGAGACAAAATGAGTCACTACAGGGCAGATAGCTTGATGTTTACGTTTTCATACTCCAGACCAGTAACTAGCAAAAATATTCATATGAAAATTAAAATGTACATGTAATCAACAAAACACATCTTTGCACTCTGCAACTGATATTTACCATCTGTACTTGCACCATCTCTGCCCATTACCTCTGAAAAAGAACAACACAATATTCTATCACAAAAGAAGGCATCTCCTTAGGATAAAAAGCTTCAATGACATTTGCCATATTTATGACAAGAAAAAGAGAAGAGGGGATTTTTCCCTCAGAAATACATAACATAGTATTGCGAAAAGTTTTCTTTTCACCCATTGGACCTTCCCAGCAAGTGATTTATTCACGTAGTTGTGTTAAATAAAGGCAACTGAAAATAAGTTTCATAAATAAATCAGTGACCACTAGAGGGAGCAACAAAAGAGTAAAATATCAAAAAGGCAAGAACATTGTAGATGCTTTGTTCAAGCTTAATTTCTTTTTTTATTTCCAGTATGGCCACATCTCTTCCTTTTGTGTTTTGAAACACTGTAGTCATCGGAGCTTTGTATATTATATGTCATCAAATGTATTTGACCAAGGCATATACAAGAAGCATGGAACTCTAGCTAATACAGGTGAGATGGTGCATGTACTTGTATGGTACATGCAAGTGAATGAAGAAAACATTTTTGCATGTGTATGTGGAAGTAGTATGTGATATGGTCCACCCTATCTCTTTAACTGATTTGTGTTTTGCTGGGTATTAGGACTTCTACATGCCACCTTGAGCTCTGTAAAGAAGAAATGTGGCTAATAAATTTTTTAAATAAAAGTTTAGAATAATAAACATTTATTTAAGCAGTTGTACAACAAGGGCTGAAAATGGATTGTATGTACCAGGTACCAAGTTTAATGATAAATTGTATGTGCTTGAAACATTTTGACTGAGCATCACAACATTTTGTTGGTATGTATTCCTTTCTGCTTATCCTGACTTTTACTACTTTATACATATGTTTTAGGAGATAACTATGAACTTACATACAAACCCATGTGACAATGTCCCCTTCCCTACAAGGCTTTGTATTAAAAGAAAAGCACACCAGGGAAGGAAGTGTCTTGCCCCTTCCTTTCCTGTCAGTTGTGTGCTCCAAACTGCTCTCCATCCAGATTTAAAACTGGTGTTTGGTCTCTGTTAATGCATGTATGTATGAAATGTTACCCTTCCTTAGCCAATACCATGTCATTGACAGATGTGATTTCAGAGTACATACCTGATCCACTGTAGGGAACAATTTCGCTGGGTGAATCTAAAATGATGCACAAATACAGAACAGTTAGCCAGTTTATTTGTTTAGTGTTCTATCCTGCCTCTGGTAAAAAAGCAAGGAAACCTTTTCTAGGTATGTTGTTGGGGAAATAGCACCTGAACTCTCTGCTACTATTGCATCAACTTGCAGAATGAGGTTCTGCAAGATTGGATTTCTCCTGGAAGACCTTTCAGTGGTGTGGTATGAGTATTAAGTCTCAGGCCATCTCACAGATGGCTAGCTGGGAGAATCAGGAACTAGCAGATTTTGCTAAGCGGGATCAGAATCACCAAGTGGAGACGCAGGAGGACAGGGAGAGCTGGACGGGATTTTCTGGGATCTTCTTATATGTGTGTGTGTGTGTGTGTGTGTGTGTGTGTGTATAAAGGAGAAAATTAGATTTAGAATAATTGGTATTATTTGTTTAAAATATTTATATACTAGCTTGTCTCCTGACTAACTCAGGACCAAAGGCAGATATAATAATAAAATCCAATAAAACTGTACAAATCACAAAGATTAAAAAACAATAATTGTGTTGTTATTGTGGGGCTACATCTTTTAAAGTGCAAATTATACTCTAGTTACTAGGTTGCCCATTGTGTTGCTGGAACAGGGTTTCCAGCACCTTTGCAGATTGGGAAGAGCACCTGAAGCTGACTTATCACAAAGTCAAATAAGAGACATTTAATTAAACCCAGAGATACTGTTATTCCTGTATGTTTAACTATATGAACCTTTGCTTTACTACATGATGGAGAACGAAGTTTGAGTCCAGTGGCCAATGAAGACCAACAAAGTTTTATTCAAGGTATAAGCTTTTGTGTGCACACATACTTCCTTAAATACAATGAAATGGAATTTACCAGTCCAAGCATATAGAGAAAGAGGGGTGGTTAGTTGCCATGAAGGGCCAATTAGAGTGACTGTAATTGGCCCTTCCTGACTACAACCCCCCCCTTTCTATACATCATGGTTGAGGACATTCTTTTTCACTGTATCTGAGGAAGTATGTATGCACATTAAAGCTCATACCTTGAATAAAACTTTGTTGGTCTTAAAGGTGTCACTGAACTCAAACTTTGTTCTGCGTCTTCAGACCAACACAGCTACCCACCTGAATCTATCTACATGACAGAGAGTTTCAGACTAAAGGAATTAATCTAACTCACTTCAACCCTGTTTTAACCAATTAGAACTCACACAAGCATAGGTTATAGTGGCTAGTGGGCTTACGTGCAGAGCTCTTGTATCAGCTTCTTTATTCAGGTTAGCTGAGCATTGTGAGGCTGGGCCCTCTCAGCTGAGGGGCATTGACAGTATCTGTGTTGAGGACTATGGGTCTCCTACTCCACTTTTCTAACATAAAAAGGAAGAAAAAGCCAATGTATAAGTGCTGAATTATGAGGTGGGGGGAACTATTGTTCAGTCCTCCCATATCCTTTTGCCTTGAGGTAGGACTGGAATGAGGTGGTAGGAACCTGACCTGTTCAGAATTTAGAAATTGCATTTTTAATGTTTCTATACATAAAAAACTTTCTACAAATGGAAAACTAACACAGTGGAGTCAGGCTGAACTAGAACTTCTCTCTTTGTTGTACCAGATTTTTTTTCCTTGCAAGGAGTTTTTACATAGGCTGGCATTAAGAACAATGGCATCTCCTAATTGTACTCAGAAGCGGTACAATCTGTTCTGTTACCTAAGGACTTAACCTCACTCCATCATCATGAAGACTAGGCCTAAGATAATATATTATATTATATTATATTATATTATATTATATTATATTATATATTAAGTAATAAGTATTTTTTTAAGAAAGTACAAAGATGTTTCACTCTGAAAATTTTGGTGGGGAATTCTAGAATGTATTCCACATTCTACTCCAGTGTATGTGCAAAGAGGCCTCTTCTCTATATATCTTTTCACTGGGTGTGGGAAGGCAGTAGGGCAGTAGAGTTGCCAGCCCCTCTTAGCAACGGATGGAGAAAAATTAAAAATGGCTGTTGGGAAAACAGTGTGATGTCACTTCTGGGGGGAAATGATAAAATGCCTCTCTGGGTTTTACCACAGAGTTTCTGGAGATTTGCAGAGAGGTATGATGTCACTGCCGGGTTTCCCCTAGAAGTGCTATCAGGCTGTTTCTGATGTCTGCTCCCCATGTCTCCATGCCCCATCTGCTGGTTGCCAGGCTGACCTTGGCAATGCTAGAAAACAGAAGAGGGGAAATCTGAGGGGGGACAGTGCAGGAAGGGCACCCCTACCATGTTTTATGCATTCAGTCACAGTCTCTAATGCTGCATTTCACATTTATTTTTAAGTCAGGAGAAGGGATGCCAATTCAGGGTTGGGAAATCCCTAGAGATTTGGGGGTGGATTAGAGAGTGGAGAGGGGCCTCAGCAGGGTATAATGTCATGGAGTTCACCCTTCAAAGCAGCCATTTTCTCCAGAGGAACTGTTCTCTGTAGTCTGGAGACCAGTTGTCTTTCCTAGAGATCTCCAAGCCCCATCTGGATGTTGGTGACCCTAATCAGGAAGCTATTCACTGTATCCTCTAGCTTGGCTCCATATTCCTTGGACAAATAAACACCTCTTTTTGCTACCTTGTGGTTGACTGTGTGTTTCCAGCTCCCCAGCGACACTTTCATCTTCACTACCTTCTTGAGATTTTGGGTTTTTTACTCGTTTTCGTTTCCCATCTGTTAGATTATAGAAAGAAATCATACCATGGATGATTAATTACCGTTTTGTGCAGGTGAATACAGAGCACTGAACAAGGAAGGTATTCCCATATCTGTTGGTACAGAGCTGTTGTTTTAAACCAGTGATTCCCCAGTGTGGCACCTTGCCAAAGTATTTGTGGGTGTGTCCATTTGCTTCTTCTCCAAAGGACCAGTCTATGCTTTCCTCTACCTCACTGATGCAGGGAGTCCTTTAAGAGACCCCAGGAAGCACCACCTTCAGGTCTGCAAGGAGTACATCATTCAAAAACAGCTGATGTTTAGAAACGGCCAACTTTTTTATTTTCCTCACTTCCATAGTGACTATTTTGTACATAGTCCAGTTTCCCAGTGTCAGGACAGCCATTTTGTGGTGGTGCCCTACTACCCATTCTCAGCATTTCACAATGGTCTACAATGTCAACAACTCTGGGACCTCACAATTAAACAATAATGCATCATTAATAGGGTTGCCATGCTCCAGGTGGTAAGTTATACAAAAGATACAAACTGTGCATAAATAACGATAAACATTCAACAGTCAATGAGTAGGATAATCTGAACCTATATAAATAGTGTAGTTTATCAAAAATATAATAAGATAGTCAGAAACTCAAAAATGCATGGTCCGAATACATAAGTAACCTTCAGAAATAGTCCAAGTCAAATTCCTCAAACAGTGAAAAGTCCAAACATCAATGTTTATAAATCCTCTTCGGAAAACTTGTCTCGCCACTTGTATCCAGTTAATGGCCCTGCCAGCTTCCAGTTGCCATACTGCCTTGCTTCTTCAAAAGTGGAACACCAAAACTGCCCAGTTACAGCACTGTTGAATAATACACAGCATCTTTATATCACAGTAGTTGGTCTGCTTAATGTTTTTCATTATTTATGCACAGTGTGTATCTTTTGTATAACTTATGCCCTTCCATGCTCCAGGAGGTGGCTGCAGATCTTCTGGATCTTCTGACAGAGATCAGTTCACCTGTAGAAAATGGCATGTTTGGAAGGTGGATTCTATGGCATTATACCCCATTGAAGCTTTCCAAACGCTACTCTCCTCAGGCTCCACCTCCAAAACCTTTAGGTATTTCTCAGCTCAGAACTGCCTACCCTAGTCATTAATAACTGTACCAGTACTAACCAATGTTACAATTCCCATCATAGGTGTCAACTTCAGGGGGGCTGGGGAGCTGGAGCCCCCCACCCGAACTTTTCCAGGACATGCTGAGCCGCCCCCAGAGACAATGGCCTGTAATGTCTCTGGCCCAGCCCCAGCCCCCGCCCCAGGAAATTGGAAAGTCTACGCCCTTGATTCCCATCAATTATTGGTGGTGTGTATGTGTCCCTGTGTAGTCATATCATACTGGAGTTCACCAAGGAGAAAGCAGAAACTACTTATCTAATTATTCAAGACCAATATATGTGTTGCACTATTTAAAATCAGGAGCTGTGATGATGGCTCAAGAAACAAGACCAACAAAGCAGTAAAACAAGTGTTCATATTGGTCTCCAGTGCAAATTGTGTGGTTCCGTGGTTCAGTTGTGCACTTAAATTAATATCTAGCTACTGTTAACCACTTAAATGTCAAGTACATAGAGGAGAGTGTTGTCAGCTCCAGGCAGGGAAATGCCTGGAGATTTGGGGGCAGAGCCTGGGGAGGGTGGAGTTTGAAGAGGGGAAGTTCCTCAGCAGGGAAGTGATACCATGGAGTCTACCCTCCAAAGCTGCCATTTTTCTCCAGTGGAACTGATATGTTATCTGTAGATAAGTCAAAATTCCAGGAGAACGTCAATCCCCACCTGGAGGCTGGCAACCCTAACAGAGGGCAAGGGTTACTATCAGTTTGAACAGTTTAGTCAGATAGTGGTATATTCACAAAGTTTTTAAAACTTAAACAAAAATATATTAATGAAGAATAGTTACAGACAGCTGTAGACTAAAAATACACGTGCATTGTGACACACCAGAAAGCTGAAATGTGGTTGTCAATCAATCCTAAGGCACACCCAGATTCAGGAATCTAGAATAAGTGCATTTAAAACTGGCTTCCTGTCTTTCAAATGGACATACCAATAGAAGGGCTGAGAAACACTTTAAGGCTGCTTATATATGGGGAGAATTCCTTGTTGTGCAGTGACTGTGCCAATGAATGAGGGGAAGTCCGAGAATCTATACCTTTCTATTCACATGGTGACCAAAACTGATTTGAGTACAGTCTTTCTGAAAAGATTATACCAAAGCACGATTGGGAGACAATGCCACAAGGTGAGGGGGAAACCAGAAAGTGAACAGTTTCATACAATAATGTTGTGTTGAAGCTCCCCCACCCCCCGGCTGCCAATCTGTAGTTAGGGAGGCAAGGAAGAGCTAATCATCTTTGTGGAAGCAACCTAAGTGGCATTTGTGAATTAGGCCACAGTAGTTAAAACTGGAGGAGACACTTCACCAGTCAACAGAACACTTGGGATGGGGGCATACAAAAACAGGCAACTCTGTCTTTGTTAACTTGCTTGACACGGGGTAAAGATATTCCAGGGACAAATTGTCTGCTATGGTGTTTGTGTTTAACTGAGCAACACGAACAGTTATTGTATCCAGAAAGTATCTCAATTTGTCTTCTTTATAGTACCTTGATGTTCTGCTGAATGAACTGGAACAGAAGAATTTGAGTTGCTCATTGCCATGTCTATATAAAAAAAAGAGAGTTTACAAAATAGGTAAGCCCTACTGTTCTTCTATAATTTACTTTAGATTCATGCAGGAAGATAGTATAATGGCTGAGCATCTTCCAAAAGAAGCCCAGTCAAATAATAAGGGCTTTTTCACGCATAGATAATCTCTGTGTAAGAAAAACACACACACGTGAATTCTCCCTTAAGACATGTAATGAGAACACACACACCTGTATATACACACACATAGAAGGGAGACTCTTCCCTACCTTTTTGATGGGAGCCATGGTTATTGTTTTTAGAGGTCTACAAAGAGGAACAATTGGGCTCCCTGGCTTTATTCAAGTTCTAACCTACCTCTCAGAGTTAATGTCAGAATCTGAAAGAGCCCTGGCCCCACATTCTTAAACCCCAAACATGGAAATGAGTAGAAGAGGGCTAGAAAGAGTTCAACTCAAATGAACCACAGAAAAGTCACAGATTCTGTATCTTTGAGGTCCTACTGGAAGTGAGCTAGAACTTGCTGCAGATGAAATTGTAACAAACTATCACCATCAGTTTTAGATTGAAGCAATTAAGTTGGACTAGATGACCCTGGAGGTCCCTTCCATGATTCTGTGATTCTGTGATTCAGTTTAGTACCTTTATTGGCATAGAATAGAAGCATAACAAGAACCACAATTTTAATACACAAAAGACAACCATCCCTCCAGAGCTTTAACATTATATTCCCTAATCCTCATAACAATCAAGAAGTTACTTGCTACTGAGAAGGTAATGCGGGGGCACTGGTCTGAAAAAAGGAAGGAGACAAGCCTCTCTTCTGGATAGCTGTGCCTGTTGTGCAAAAGGGGGACTAATTAAAACGTACCATACTTTAACATAAAGTTCACAGTGGAGCAAAATGTGAGCAATCAATTCTGGTTTTTTACTGCTGCATAGACAGATCCTTTTGTGGTAAGGAACATTCGCATATCTCCCGTAGAGAACCGCTGATGGAAGGACACTGAATTGTGTGAGCATGAAAGCTCGATGTAATTGTGGGGCAGTAAGCTGTGAGAAATAAGCAGCCAAAAGCCCATAACTCGATGTTATATTAACCTTCAAAGGGGAACAAGTCGTTCCTGCAAGAGAGAGAAGAGTTTGTCTTTCAACATCCAGAAGTCTCTGTTTCAGAGAGCTAAATTCTCAGGATGCATCTAACATAAGAAGGGAGTCAAAATAAATACCAATAGACTGTATTTTTCTCAGAACTGAGTGTGACCAGTGAGATGAGAGAGTGAATCTGACAGCATCAAACAGACATAGCTCCTGAATTCTGCCTGATAATGGAGGCGTAACTAGAATTTCAATGTCAAGAGCCAAGCTCTAGTCTCTAGGAGACACTGCCCTGTCTCCAAGCACACAGCTGCATAACTTACGCAGTTTGGAACCCCAAGGATAAGACACAAAAACATTGCCTGGATCAGCTCAACTTGTTGGTTGAAGAAGCCAATCCAGATTGGGATCCCATAAAGTATTTGAGATGCCACTTCAGCATTTTAAGACTCTCATAGCTTCCAGAACAAATTGATTACCCTTCACATAGAAAAAACCAGCAATTGTGTACAAACCACATTTGACCAAACTTATTACTTGTTTCCTTTGAGCTGAAAAATAACTCCCAGGTATTTAAAATATTTAACTTGTTCAATGACATTGCCTTTAATACACCAGTTAAAGCATCTCCAAATCCTTGACAACACCAACATTTTTGATGTCTCAACATTAACAGATAGAAGATTGGTCTCACGGTACGATATGAGAGTAAAATACACTTAAGACTGCATCATCCGTGTACAATAGTGAGGCAACAACTTGGGAGTCCAATTTAGGAAAATGACCTTCGACCATGTGTAAAGTAGGCACTAGGTCATTCATAAATAGGTTGTAGGGAGCCAAAATACAACTTTATTTGACTCCTCGATTTATAAAGGTCTTAGGTGTTAACTACCCAAATGGCCATATCTAACTTGGCAGCCAGCAGAAGACTATAATTTCCAGATAAGGAACTTGTTATAACTTCAGGTTGAAGCAAATATGCTCTCTTCCTTCACTCCAACCTGCCTTTAAACCCAGAAACATTCATTTGAAGACAAGTTTATGAACTTTCTCCTATTTAATGGACCATTCCAGGGATAAAGGATGCACCTGGAAATTCAAATTCCTCAGATTCTTCAGTTAATTTTGAATTGTTTTGTCTCACAGTAATAACAGAAGATTTTTGGCCCAAGGGCAGTCAGGTGGTTCACATCTAAAGGGACTTTTCCTACTGTAAAGGACTGACCCTTCTTCCTATAACTTGTAGCTTTACAGAACCTCACTGTAGTCAGCGGAGTAGAATTCTCCAGAACAGCCTCTCTTGTTGCAGGCTTGCCCTCGCTTGTAAAGCCACTGTGGTGTAGTGGTTAAGAGTGTCAGGCTAGTATCAGGGAGACCCAGGTTCGAATCCCCACTTCTGCCATAGAAGCTCACTGGGCCAGTCACACTATCATACCTTAGGCCAGTCACACACACTCAGCCTAACCTACCTCACAGGGTTATTGTGAGGATAAAATGGAAGAAAGAAGAAAGCCACTTTGGGTCCCTACTGAGGAGAAAGGCAAGGTATAAATAAAGTAAATAAATAAAAAATAATTCTACAATGATCTACAGGGCACAAAAAACTCAATTTAACAATTTTTTTATAGGGATGAGACATAGGCTGTGGTCACACTGATGGCTTGGCACGATGTGGTGCCACCTCTAATCGAACTGGTTTAAAGTGTTGCAGAACGTATCAGCCACACAGCACACCCTGCTGCAGATTACCCACTGAGACATCCCATGGTAAAGCATCCAGATTATTGCAGCCTCAGCCATGGAGTGCATCACAAAAAACCCTCCAAGATTAATGTGTGCACATAAGTGTGCATGCACGTGCATATGTGCATGTGCACGTACATATGCACTTTTTTAAAAAAACCACTTCCCTAGCAGCAGAACAGTCCTGCAGGTTCAGGCTGCCAAACCATTCTGTGCACGCTCCCCCGCATTCAGACATCCAGCCATGTGCAATGACTGCACAGGAAACCGAAAACACCACTTGTGATGCGGTACTTTTTAAACCCGGCTCCAGGTCATTCTATGACAGGATAAGTATGGCTGGGGAACGCTTGACAGATGTGGCTGTCTGGGGCTGTGATCACATGGGCAGTTTGGCCCGACATAGCCACTCCTCCCCTCCGGATCAAATGGGCACAGTCAGACAGCCAGATGTGCACACAGGAATTTTGGATTTTTTTTGCGATGCATTCCGTGGTTGAGGTACTACAATAATCTGGATGCTTTACTACATGATGTCTCAGTGGGTAACCCGCAGCAGGGTGTGCTGTGTGACTATGTCCCGCAACACTTTAAACCGGTTCAATTAGAAACGGCACCATATCGTGCCAAGCTGCCAGTGTGACCACAGCCATAGTGGGTTCTCAAGAGTGTTTTTAAGGCTATTTCGTAGGCCATTTCGTAGACTTTAAATACACCTTTCTAGCCAATTCTTTATTATTTAAAATATTTGTATATTTCATCTCCACATTTACGCTGAGATGTTTCACAGCTTAATAAGCACAACATATAAAACATTTTTTAAAAAAAATATCAATGTCAGTGCTAAACCAATTTTAAAATAGAAGCAGGTACAATAACCAACCAGAAAATCTCTTTCTTCTTTTGTTTCCTTCTTGAATCTTCTAACTTTGTACAATTGTACAACAGAATCCTGCAGTTTTCGAAGAATGCGGCTAAAGGCAAACACACTAAACTAGTGGGAACATCGGCGGGGATCATATACTGTATTTTATCTGATATGCTGCCAAGAAGACCCAATTAATCTTTGCTTTAGATATACGTATACTGATTATAATGGTTTTGTCTTAAAATGTTGCATCAATAAATTACAAATTTTAATTATATATGGAAGGTTATATTGGTTAAAGGAGTATACTAAATAAAAAAATCATAGTGAAGGATATTTAGATCTTATTTTCATGGGAGGTAAAGAATGGCTAGGCATTATAATAAATTAAACAATTAATTAACTGTTTATATAGAACAGATACATCGTACCAATTATTTATGTATTTTAGGTATGTCATATCGATAATTGTAAGCCACCCTGAACCCGTTTGCAGGGTGGGGAGGGTATAAATATGATGAAATAAATAAATAAATGACATCATAAATTTTTTTCAATGACTCTTTCCATATCTATTCATTTGTATACTTTATGCTTTTCAATATACCAATAGAAAGGTTCCAAAAATAATTTATTTATTTACATTTTTTATGGTCCATCTTTCTCACATCATGAGTCAGGGCAATCAACAAAATGGGACATTCAATAACCAATGCATTAGGATTTTAGGAGTCTGGAACTACCAGAAAGAACTGAAGCATAAGTATTCACATGATACATTAAGGGGCAGAAAAATTACATAATGGGATCCTTTTACAATAAGGTATACACAGCAGTATAGACCACAGTTCCAGTCCCAACAGATATGTGACAGTGTTTGTTGTAGCAATTGATTTATATGAGATCATAAAAGATGTTTTCTACTTTTTTCGGTATTGGTTCATTCACATACACTTTCTGTATCTGAAGGGCTAGAGACTAACTAATGGTCTATGAAAATAGACCCTCCGTGCCCTTATTTTTTGCTGAAAGGCTTATATTACAACACTGGAAAGATAATTGCCCATCTCCAGTAATTCAATGGATTGAAGACCTTACAATTTTATCAAAATTTGACCTTATGGCATATAGATGACAATTGCACATGGATATATCTCTCTCTACAATAATCCCCATTTCGAGTGGCAATGTTCTATGCGTGCCAAAATCAGTTGGCTGCCTGATGTATCACTCGCCATGGTCTGCATTCACTGGCTGCATTGCCTGAGTCCCGCCCAGAGATGCGGCACCAGTCACAAATTCCCTCAGAACACAGTTGCTTCCCCTCCCTGAAGGACCACAGCAGCTCACAAGCCAGGCATTGAGTACCGAGGCCACCAACTGGAAAAACAGAAGCGAGTCTGGAGCCCTCACGGGATGGAGACAAACACCTCTGCACTGGGCCCAGCGGGTCCCATTGTTAAAGAGCCATGCAATGGCTGCTGCAGACCAGCCATGCAGCAAGGCCGGCAGCCCCTCTGTTTCTCCAACCACCACCAGCTTGAGTCACATTGGAATGCCCCACTTCATCCATGCCTGGATCCTGCCCTTTCTCCCTCCCTCCAAGGGGCTCAGGGGCAGAGATGGCCACCCTCCCCCACTATGCTTTGGGCCCTGCACCCACTGCAGACAGAGCCGAGCCAGGGGCACCAGGCCCTTGCCCAGCAGCCCCACTGCACCCTCACTCAGCAGGCTGTGGGAGGCCTGCAGATCATCCTCCTGACCCAGTGCGGCATGGGCCTCCTTGGCTCCTCCTTGTATGTGCCCCACTGCGTGCCCCTACACACTAGCCTCACCACAGCACTGCATGCTGGAGGCAACCCCATCCTCTCCTGGCCGGTGCCTACCCTGCCTGGGAAGCACTTCGCTTGGCCCCATTCAGTCCTGCTGCTGCTTGGAGAGGCCAGTGGGGCCCCATGAGGCGCATGCTCCCCGCCCCAGCTTGCAGCTTCTGGCTTCAAGGCCATTTGGAACCCGAGCCCACCACTGCTTCACCTCCAGGGTGCTCCCCGCTGTGAGGACCCTCCTCCTTCTCAGTGCAAGCAACTAGGAAGGGTCACCAGAAAGCCACCGGTAACACTGACCTGCCCCTCTTCATGGCACTTTTTAATTTCTTTGCTTGATTTGTATCCCACCTTTCTGCCACTAGTGGCCCAAAGTGGCCTCCCACATTCTCCTCACCTCCCTGTTGTCCTCACAACAACCCTGCAATGCTGGTTAGGCTGCGAGTATCTGACTGGCCCAAGATCACCCAGCAAGCTACCAGGGCAGAGTGAAGATTCAAACTTGGGTGTCCCAGTCCAGCACTTCAACCTCTGCAGCACCACACTGGCTCTCAGAAGGATTGTTGTCAGCATTGCCAATAGTTTGCCAGGTCCCTCAAGGCCGGGGGGGGGGGGAGCTGGGGGGTGCAGGGTGGCCAAATCCAGGTGGGGAAATTCCTGGATATTTGGGGGGAAGAGCCAAAGGAGGACAGGGACCTCAGCCATCATCCTCCCCATCTCCCCACACCCCAGGCTGCCTGTGCCCCCTGCCCGCAGCGGGACAGAGGGAGGAGGGAGCCAGCCGGCAGGCAGCCTCCCTGGGCGAACAGCTGCCCGCAGCCCAGTCTAGAACCTGTTGTATTGTTTTTACAACAGGCTTAACTGCTAGTTTTTAGATATTTGGAAACCTTTCAGAGAGGCTTATCTATAGACTTGCCACCACTGTTGTTATATTTTGTTACTTGTTATTTCTTTCTGTTGGCAGTAATTAAAAATTAATATTAAATAAATAAATAAATAAATAAAAATTTTTGTCCCATCTGGACCACTTACAATCCTCATTATGCGGGTTTTTAGGTGTGTGTTTATGCTGGTTAGTTTACAAAGTCATAGTTTTCTGTAAAACTGGGGAATCCCCCCAGTATATAGGCTCCTGTCTTGCCTTTGGGTGGCCTCATCTTGCGGCTTTCATTATCCACACAGGAGTCAGCCCGTTTACTATTAGATTTAGTGATTGTTCCAGTATAACATAGACACAGATATTAAAGTTTTAAAATTGATTTCTGTACACATGTACTTGGGAATAAGTCCAACTGAGTTCTCTAGGATTCATTGCCAGTTATATAGGTCTGTGGACCTAGACCCACCCACCTGCCCGCCAAGTTACTTTTGCATGCAGCTGTCTCTTGCCTTGAAAACCCTGTAGGATTGCCATAAGCCAGTTGGGACTTGACTTTAAAAAAAACCCAAACACCTTATCCTGAGTGTGTCAGACCTCAGAAGCGAAGCAGGGCTAAGCCTGGCAAGTAATTGAAAGGGAGACCTCCAAGGAATGCCAGGGCTCAGGACACAGAGGCGGGCAATCAAGCCACTGGGGTCGCCAGAAGTCACCATGACTTCCAGGCATGCAAGTGCATACACACGCATGCACAAACCCACAAAGAAAGAAAGAAAGGAAGGAAGGAAGGAAGGAAGGAAGGAAGGAAGGAAGGAAGGAAGGAAGGAAAAGAAAACCTTTTGGAAATTTATCTGACTAAGAATGGGTAGACTTTAGACAGCACTGTGAGTAAGCATTGCCTTTTTCAGTCTCTGTGCTGAGAATCACAAGGATTTAGTTCATCTGAAGAGGTCCAGAGTATGATGGTGTCAATAACTAATGCTTGGTGGGCATGCTAGTTTGCGGCTTATTTGCCAAGTATTTATTGGGTAGTCCATCATGCATTATAACTCTTCAGGCAACCAATTTCCATTTGATTCTTACTATAAAATAATGGCAAAAAACATTATTGAAAAACTGGTAATCAGAATCCATTAACTATGACAGAAATTCTGCTCATACAAGTAAATAAATCTGTTACTTGAAATGAAAAGCCATTACCAGTCGGAAACAAACAACAGTAATGGGAGCAACCAACTGACCTGTAATGTTAATATATAACTTCTATCGTTAGTAACTATGAGTAGATGCTACTATTGTTCCGTTTCAAAAATAATCTGGCTCCTGAAAGACAAAAAGAAAAAGGAAATACGGATGGTGGGTGAGGAATCTTTATCAGACCAATTATGACTGCTAAGTATCTGTCTCACTCAGAAGATCAGTCAGTCTATTCATCATGCTGTTGCTGAGCTGTTTATTCTACATGCCCAAAAAAGTAAAACTGTCATAAGCTTTGCGTCCCTTTTTCAAACAAAGAAAGCTATGCACAAACTCAGTAGTACAGGAAAGAGGAAACTGCTGTTTAAACTTCCTGGTTACATCGCCAAGAGGAAATGGCACTCTAAAGTATATTTTGGGTTTACACCTCTCTCTTTTTTTTGCTTGTTTGTTGTTTTTGCAAATTTGGTTTCTCTTGGGTAAAAGGAATAGAAGACAAGGGACAAAAAAATGAAAAGCATCACCAGCAATAGGGTTCCTAGGGTTCATTGTTTGATGCTTCTCAGAGTTTTACCCAGCTTCCATGACAAGGAATTAAAGGATGAGAAGCCAGAACCAAGAGGGAACCATTCTGCAGTGACTGTCCACATTCTCATTCCTTTCTCCCCCTCTAGGGGCCAAACTAGAAGTGCCATTTTAGGGAAAGAATTCAACCATTTACAACATTCTGTGAGGGCTTGATCCTGATTGGGCTCGCAGCATGGTTGCAACAGGCAACCTTCTTTCCCCCCCTCCATGGTTTTAAAGTCCCAAGACACAAAGGGGAAAGGACAAGATCCCACCCAGGACTGGGCCCTCACAGCAGTTTTCAAAGGACTAGATTCGCCTCTAAAATGGCATCAGGGGCATGGGTTGGCCCCATGACCACCATTATATCTAGTTTGGCCTTCAGATTGTCAGGGTCACCTGGGAACAGATCAGGCAAAAGCAGCTCTGCAATACAGGAAGCTGGGTCAGCAGTGTCACAGGCTCAGCCACAATCAGGTGTAAAATCCAAATCAGAAACAACAGGGCAGGAGGCCGGCATGGGGTCAAGTCCAAACTAACAACCAACCCAGAAAGGCAGACACCACAGGAATACATTGTTTCATGACTGTTTCCTGGAAAACAAGAGGCATACACGTGTGTGGCTATCCCACATGCACCTCTTTAGCCCTTGTTCAAGATCTTATGCATTGATAAGTGTAACCTTGGGGCGATGGTTAGGGAAATGAGAGATAAGATGCAATTATACAAATCCAGGAATGCAACAAAGAGCAATTAAACAGTTCCTAGTAGAAGCAGTCATATCAATTAAATTTGTCCATCCCCAGCTAGGTCATGCCAGGCCCACCCATGGATGCCCTGTTGTTTCTGATTTGGATTTTACAGAAATGTAACCCATGCATTAGGGTTGCCAGGTCTGGGTTGGAAAATACCTGGAGACTTTGGGAGTGGATCTGGGAGAGGTCAGAGTTTGGGGAGGGGAGGGGCATCAGCATGGTACAATGCCATATAGTCCACCTTTCAAAGCAGCCATTTTCTCCAGGGGAGATGAAATCTGTCAGCTGGGGATCAGTTGTAAAAGCGGGACATTCCCCAGGCCCCACCTGGAGGCTGGCAACCCTACTATGCAGCCAGAAGTATAGGAAGGGTTCATCCTGAACCAAACCAGAGAATCATAATAGTATTAAATTAAATGCCATTTTATAATGTCTACCAGTTCTACATGGGAAACTGTCACATTCCTTAATCAATGGCTTGTCTTGTGATTTCATGAGAATCTCCCCACATGCAAGACAAGATAAATAACCAGTGCTTACATTCCATTCCCATCAAGAGCACCTACTAGAATAAAGACCTGCCCAGGAAATTAAGTCCTTAATCAATGGGGCAATTTCATTTCCTGCTCCTAGTAGTCAAAAAGAACACAGATTTCAAGGACCTTCTCCAAAGCACTATTCAGGTTGCCCCAGAATGTTCTTCCACCACTGGTATCCTTAACAAAATACTTGAGACTTCTCTTGCTCATTTTCCTCCTCTCACTGACACCTCTAGCTGGTAACTCTTTTTATCTCTGCCAGCTACCCATTCCTCTCATGTTTCTCATCTCATTCCTGGCTGTACACTATTTCTCTCCCTCTTCTATTAATCCAAGCTTCACTCAGCTAAGCTCCAAGACCCATTCGCTATTCTTTCACCTCTCTTCATTCTTTCACCTCTCTTTGAAGTCCAACCTCCAGGGCTGGATTGGCCATTATGAGCACTGGAAGATTTTCTGGTGGGCCAATGGACTCCCTGCGAACTGGAACAGCCCACTAGTGAACTGCCCCTGCGAACTGCCAGCCCACTATCAGAAGATTTCTGTCTGTCCCACCAGATGCAGAGGAGACAGTGCCCAGCCAGCTTGAGCCCCACATAACTTGACAGAGATAACACCAAGCCCACCTTAACCTTGTGAGTCTTGGTATCACATATCTGATATCTAATACCCTTTCAGAAAGAGGCAGAGCTTGATGCGGAGGCCTCTTCTGAGTTTAACTTCCTGAGTGGGGGTGGAATGTCCTCCTCTATGCCTGTCCTTTTTTGGCAAGTTTATGATAGGTGCCCTGGTCCCAGACATCAGTATATCTCAGATAAACATACTATGATCCAATAGAGCTCCTTTACTTCCTGAGCTCCCCTGTTCTAGACTGCTGCGAGAAGACAATGCTTCCTCCAATGGCAGAAGTGAGTTTTACCTACTGAGGCATAGTCCATCTTGCCCTCTGGGCGCTACAATAAAGAACCAACACTGTGACTGAACAGAAAAAACAACAACAAATTTGAAAAGTATTGGAGTCTGGAGGCCGGTGGAGTGAGTTTCAGCATGATCGAGCGTGATCAGCTTGCGGGGAGGGCGGGGTATAAATCTGAAATAAATAAATAAATATTGTAGGTCAGGAACAAGCATACCTGAGGTGGCCCGGGGGTCAGTTTATATGCACAAAAAAGCCTTGCTCTATCCACACTCACACTGCGGGATAGGTTAATCTTCCCACCAGAGATTACATTGGTTCATTTGAATATGCTAAGCCCCTGATAGGTGGATCTTTAGGAGTCTGGGTGCTATTGTTCTTTTACCTCAAGCTTGTACTTTTTTTACCTCAAGCTTGTATTGGCACCATTACATATTTGGTCATATTAAAGAATCATACAAGTGTACACATACAGAATCGCAGCCACACAAAGTCTTTGAGATAGGTCGGCCGTCTCTGCTCTCTGTCCAACTGACGGAGTGTTGGAGTGGGTGGACCCGGGACTGTGGTCTCGACCTTGGGAACTGGAGCAGCTGGAGTCGGGATCTCAGGAGCGACTTCTGGCTGGCTTGTTTTCGGGGCCGAGTTCCGCAGGTACTCCTGGGGTACGGTGGTTGGGTCTGGATAAGCCTCCCGTTGGTCCTCCTCATCCATGCTGGAGTCATGGATGTCAGGTCCTGGTCAGTCTGTGGTTCCTGGATGGCTGGAACTTGACCGGTATCGCAACTGTTCTATGTGACGTTGCCATACTCGGCCGTCCTCTGTGGTGACCTCATAAGAGAGGGGTCCATTGACTCTGGTGACTCTACCTGGTACCCAGAGGGGGCCCCATGCATAGTTCCTAATGTACACAGGGTCTTCCAGGAAGAATCTTCTTGGAGCTCGGGGTGTGTCGGGTTCCTTGGACTGGTGCAGGGCCCTGTCCGGGTGCAGATGTTTTAACTGAGACGTAAGCCAACGTCCCATGAGCAGCTCCACCGGGCTGCGGCTGGTGGCTGTGTGGGGTGTTGCACACTGACCAAAGAAGAAGGCTGTCAACTTGTACTCCCAGACCCCTTGGTCCATTCTCCGCAGCACCTCCTTGGTTGTGTGAACCATCCTCTCGGCTTGCCCGTTTGTAGCTGGATGGAAAGGAGCAGACCTTATGTGTCAGACCTTATGTAGCTCCGTGAATCACAGGAACTCTGAGGAGGTGAACGCTGTGGAGACCAACGTGTCTGGCAGGCCATGCATACTGAATATGCACCACATCGTCCAGATGGCAGCCTCGGATGATGTAGACTTTACCAGAACAACCTCCAGCCACTTGCTGAAGCTGTCAATGAAAATGAAAAACAACTGCCCCTGGACAGGCCCTGCAAAGTCTATATGGAGCTGGGACCATAGGTCTTGAGCTGACTCCCAAGGGCGGACTGGCATATGGGGAGGATCAGGACATGACTCCTGGCATTTCGCACAGGCCCGGACCCTGGCCTCAGTATCTTTATCCAGCCCGGGCCACCATACGTAGCTGTGGGCCAGGGCTTTCATCCAGATGACCCCAGGGTGGTGCTCATGAAGAGCGCTGAGCACCCTGGCACGGAGGGGCTCTGGAATCACCACCCTGGATCCCCATAGTAGGCACCCCTTGTGGCTTGACAGCTCACTGTGCTGGGCTGTGAATGCAGTGAATTCTGGCCTGGGAGATGTGGGCCCCCCCCTTCCCACCCAGTCAAGAACATGGGAGAGCATGCGATCCTGGGCCGTGCCCCAGGAAACATCTGTTACCTGGATGGGCCAGTCTGGAAGCTCTTCCAGGAGCACAATGAGGTGGGCGGGAGCAGGGTCAGGGTTGCAGTCAGGCAGTGGAAGGCAGCTCAAAGCATCCGCGTGCCCCATGGATTTGCCAGGGCAGTAGACCAGGGAGTACTGGTAGCTGGAGAGGAAAATGGACCACTGTAGAACCCAAGGAGACAGCATCTGAGGGGTCTGGTAGTCAGAGGCAAGGAGCCCCAGCAGGAGTTTGTGATTGGTGGCGATCGTGAAGTCCTGGTCATAGAGGTAATTGTGGAACTTTTTTACCCCTGCCATGATAGCGAGAGCCTCCTTGTCTATCTGTGTGTAGTTCCTCTCTGCAGATGTCAAGGTCCTAGAGTAGTAAGCGACCAAGACTTCCCAGCTGTTGGGCAGGCAGTGTCCCAAGACAGCCCCCACTCTGTAAGGGGATGCGTTGCAGGCCAGCACCACAGGAGGGACTCATCGAAGTGGGTGAGGACCGCATTAGAGCTCAGAAGAGATTTCATGGCTTTAAAGGCGGCCACGTGTTGGGGGCCCCATTCCCATTTAGCAGATTTGTCCAATAGTCTATGTAGTGGCTCAGCCAACCCAGCCTTATCCAGAAGGAAATTATGATAGAAATTCAAGAGTCCCAGAAAGGATTGAAGCTTGGCCTTGCACGTGGGAGCCAGAGCCTCATGGATCACTATTACCTTGTCCAGTGTGGGGTGGATTCCTTGGGCGTCCAGGGTGAACCCCAGGAACTCCACTGATGGCACGCCCAGAAGACATTTCTCTATCTTGACCTTCAGCCCTGCATCCTGGAAATGCTGAAGGACTGCCCGGAGTTGCGTCCTGAAAGTCTGGGTGTCCGGTGCCGCTATCAAGACATCATCGAAAAAGGGCTGGACACCTGATAACCCTTTCAATAAATGGTCCATTAACTCCTGGAAGATCCCTGGGGCCACAATGACCGCAAACTGGAGCCGTTTCACATTGAACACCCCCTTGTGTGAGTCACTATTGTTTGGGCCTCTGCTGTGGCTTCGTCCACTGGCAGCTGCTGGTAAGCTTGAGCCAAGTCCAATTTGCTGAAGATCTTGGCCCCTGCCAGAGTGGCCAGCACATGGCTGATTACTGGCACCGGATAGGCGTGAGCTTGAAGTGCCTTGTTTAGTGTGCACTTATAGTCTGTGCATATGCGGACCTCCCCGTTGGGCTTAAGTGGGGTCACAAAGGGAGTCTCCCATTTGGCATGTGACACCGGCTCCAGCACCCCTTGAGCTACGAGTATGTCTAGCTCCTTTTCTACTTTGAGCTGCATAGCGAGCGGAGGTCGGTGGGCTGGGACCCGGATGGGTCGGACCGAGGGATCCAGAGCCAAGGAGACGGGGGACCCCATAAAGGAGCCCAGAGCTCCATTAAAAACTGCGAGAAATTCTGCACAGACCGACTCAAAGTCTGCGGAGCCCATGCGGCGCACCCCCCTGACTTCTAGGCGCAGGGGCTGGAACTATGAAAGTCCCAAAAGGCTGACGAGGTCTCTCTCCACCACCAGGAGGTATAGGAGCCCGCTAAAGTCCTGGTACTGGACCCTGAATTTGCCCAGCCCCTTAATCACCACTGGGTTCTTCTGGAAATCCCAGAGCACCAGTCCCGTGGGTTTGTGCAACCTGGGCCCCCCCTGCGGGCAGAGCTGCCTGAAGGTCACAGCTGAAATTATTGAGTATGAGGACCTGGTGTCTAGTTCCATGGAACAGGGGGCCCCTTCGATCTGGACATGGACCAATTTCTTTCCGGGTAGGGGCTGGGGCAAGCTTAGTACCTGGTTATGTGCTGTTGCTGAGATGCTGTCTGCTGCCTTGTAGTGCATGGCTGGGGAGTGACAGCTGTCCTTGGAGTGGCAGGCCTTCGCGATGTACCCTGTCTTTCTGCAGGCATGGCACATCGCCTCGTGGAACCGGCAGTAACGGCGCTTGTGGAGGTCTCCACAGCTAGCACATGATGGGGGTGGTCTGTGCTGAGAAATAGGAGCGGGGGCAGCAGCCTGGGCCATGTGTCAGGAGTGGGAATCAGAGGAACGGAACACATCTTTTTGAGAGTGAGGGCACAGCTGGCAGACATCTTCTTCCTCTGAAATGTCCGATTCCGAGGTCGCGGTGCAGTGCTAGTGGGTGGTCGTGCGATTCTTCTGGGTCGTTTCAAACATGCTCGCTGTTTGCAGTGCCTTCTCCAGGGTTGGTTCTGAGAGTGTGATCAGCCGGAGCTTGGCCTCATGCACCCTGGCCACAAAACTGCCCAACAAATGGTCCTCCATGTGTTGGTACTCACACCCGACTGCCAGCCAGCAGAAGTTGGTGAGGAACACGGGAGCACTCTCACCCATCTGCTGGGTCCTCTGGAGGAACTGTACTCTGAGCGCCAGCATGGAAGGTTTGGGCGCAAAGTAGTCCCCGAGCTGCTTGAGGAGTTCATCGTAGATGAGATCCAGCAGGTCTCGGGGAGAGATTAGGCTCTGGGCAAGGCACATGGTTTCTATGCCGCAGTGGCCCAATAGCCAGGCCTGCTTCATGTTGGCCTCAGTGACCCTATGCACGATCAGAAGGAACCCTAGTTGCCTGGACCATGCATTCCAGGTCTCAGGTTTAGAGGGGTCAAAGGGAGGGATTTGTCCCATGGTGGTAGCCATAGTTACTGGAGCAGGAGCGGCATGGCGCGGAGAGCGATGTCCTCAGGGGCTTGCAGCGTTTCCTCGGAGCGCAGGGACTCGGTGATGCCTGGTGCCGGCAGATCGGTGCTCGGTGCTTCGCTGCTCAGTTTGGCTGATGAGTTGCTCATCGGGATCCCATCCGTGTCGCCACTGAAAAGTACTGAAGTCTGGAGGCCGGTGGAGTGAGTTTCAGCATGCTCAAGTTTATTGTAGGTCAGGAACAAGCATACCTGAGGTGGCCCGGGGGTCAGCTTATATGCACAGAAAAGCCTCGCCCTTGTCCACACCCACACTGCAGGATAGGTTAATCTTCCCATCAGAGATTACATTGGTTCATTTGAGTATGCTAAGCCCCTGATAGGTGGATCTTTAGGAGCCTGGGTGCTATTGTTCTTTTACCTCAAGCTTGTAGCTTTTCCAGACCGCATGGTCAGACCGCATGGGCGGCACCATTACATGTTTGGTCACATTAAAGAATCATACAAGTGTACACATAGAAAATAGCAGCCTGGTTGTCTGTGGAATTGCGTCCAGGACATAACAAAATTATAAACAATTATTAAATGTATACTGTGCCACAGTAGTTATTAGAAGCATATTAAGGCAAAAAAGTCCTCTAAAATCCATAGAGTCAAAGGAAAAATCCTCTCAAAAGACATAAAAATACCTGTGAAAGTACATAAATCCACAGTAAATCTGAAACCCTCCCTCTGTGCAGCTTTTGTGGCAAACATTAGACTGCTTGGGCATTTGTCACCTTGCAGCATTTAGAGATTATGGATACTTTCTGAGTGAGGTCCCTGCCTTCATACATTTTATTAAGGCAACTGGTCTTGAGAACGATTTCGTTTCAAACAGGTTCCTGTCATCTGATGATTTACTGCCTTTCAATAAGAGGACGTCTCCTTCCTTGAACTCCTAACCAGAAGTTTTCAAATTGACTGTGGATTTATGTACTTTTACAGACGTTTTTATGTCTTTTAAGAGGATTTTCCCTTTGACTCTATGGCTTTAAAAGGACTTTTTGCCTTAATATACCTGTGTTTCTAATAACCACTGTGACACAATATACATTTAACAATTGTTCATAATTTATTGTTATTTTTTCCGTTTAGTCACGGTTTTGGTTTTTTACTGCTGTCTTGCCCATGACTTTTCCTTTTGTTTTGGCTCTGGGTGCTACAGACATGGCTTCAACAACAGCTGAGCAAGCCAGCTGTTCACTTCCTCCCTATAACTGCACACAACGCTGTCTCCTACAATCTACTTGGGGAGAGGGGAAGTGGATGTTACTGTAGGCCTGGAACAACAGTGGCTTTTGGCTTTGGCCCATTGAATAAAGCATCTCTGTAACCAGGCCATCACAATTTTAATTGCCTCTTTCTTCATTTCCTGTCCTATCTCACTCCTCAAAATTAAAAAGTCTTTGAGTGTCCAGAGGGTTCCATTTGTATGATGTTTAACATAACAATAAAAACACAGGGTGGATGTAGAAAGATGTCATCAGAATGACAATTGATAGCTACCTATCTAGTACGTTTTCATCCAGCCCTCCCTTCAAAAAGCTCAGTATCAGATCACCTTGATCTGCAGACACAAGAACATTCTACAATCTCTTTCCCTCTGCAGATCTTTTAAGCTCTGAAACAGTCATGTTTGTTGGGAACCTGCAGTAGGGAGGAAGAAAGGGTTCGTGGGGGTTTCTTTTCTGTCAGCAGAACTCTGCTGATACTAAAGACAGGAAAGGTGATTGGCACCCTGTTCCCTTTCCTGATTACAGATTCCCAATCCACATCACTATTCGTCTATGCGGGTCCCACAACCCCAGAAATACACTTTCCTGCTTTGGGGGGAGGAACATGGGCAAGATCTGCGACCATCAGCACCTTCTTTTGACAGACTGTATGATCCAGCTCAATGTCCTCCCTTCCTCATTTTGTCCTCACGACAATTCTGTGAATTACGTGAAGCAGAAAAAGAAAATGACTAGCCCAAGGTCACCCAACAAGCTTAATGGCAGAATAGGGATACCCAACTCTATATCTAGGGAAGTGGTGGACACTCCAGGTCAGCATCAGGAGTAATGAAAGTCTGGATGAGCAATGAAGGCAAACAAACTGAAACAATCCAAACAAGACAGAAGGACTGTAAAGCACAAAACCCAGGAACTGGTATACAACTTGTTTTGGATGGTGCCATTGAAAAAGTAGTTTCGCAGCTTGAGGATATTGAATTATCACTGTCCTTAGAAAAGCAAGTGATGGAGGTAGCCAGGAATGCCTTTTACCCTTGGGTTCCCTTCCAGCTCTATGTTTCTGTGTTTCAGCTTCAGATTGTTTGCCAATTACAAACATTCTTGGAGAAGGTGGACATAAGCACAATCATTTATGCTCTAGCAACATTCAGACTGGACTACTGTTACACAGTGTTTATGGGGCTGCCCTTGAACATCATGAGGAAGCGTCATTTGGTATAAAATATGCTGGCCAGGGTATTAACAGGTTTCCACTTATACGACAATATTTGCTTCAGGGTTCAATTTAAGGCACATGTGTTGAGCTATAAAACTTTAGGTCCTTGGTCTTCAATTGAGCATCTCTTTATTCACATCTACCTTCCTGGGATTTGTGATCCACCATTGAACTCCTACTGTGGAAGCCAACATTTGTTGGACTGTCATGGCTGGGCTTATTCAGCAGGCACTGCCAAGCTAGAATTCCCTCCCTTCATTCCTTTCCCTGTTCATCTTCCAGAGGTCTTTCCAGGTTAACTGAGGTTTTAATGCACTGTTGGAGTTTTTAGAGGTTTTTGAAATGGCTGCTTGAATATACTGTAAGTCTTTTATTTTACTTAATGGTCATTTTTATTTATTGCTCTATCAAATAGTTTTAACCTGAACATTTAATATGTTGTGCTGAATCTTATTACTGTAGTTTTACTGCCTACAATAATGTTTGCAGCATTTAGTACCATGAATTAGAGTATTAATTTTTATTCTCTTTTATGGCCTATTTTATTGAGATGGGTACTGGTCTGCAGTAGAAGAGAGAGATGAAAATCAACTGGCTAAATAAATAAAAGTCAGGCCTAGTCCTTTTGGAAGCAAATTGGTCTGCAAATGACACGTGGCCTGCAGTCCTATGTGCCAGAAGATAGGTGCGAATGCTTGACAGATCAAAAGGGCGTGATCATACAGCAACATCTGGGAAGCATCCCACAGCTGTTGGCAACCTGCACTGCTCTGCTGCAGAAGTGCTGTTAAAAGACACCGTGGAAAATCTGGTAGTAAATGGGTTGCAATGGGCCACGGATGGACTTTTCCCTGTCTGATTGCACAAGCATGCTTCCAACCCATTGGGATGGTCTGATCAGGCCATCCTGGCTTGGTGATGCTCCCCCCCCCACAGTATGCGCATCATCGCATACCCATGGGGGCCCCTCGGTGCAGAGGTGCAATTCCTCATTTATGTGCATGGGAAACAAATGGCAAAAAAACCCAGACTCACCCGCAGTTGCATCTGATCACACAGTGATGGGCTGGGCCCACATCAACAAAGGGCTGTGTGATCTCGCAACCATGGGTCTAATTCCTCTGGAGGGAATAGCCTCACTTCCCCTCCGCTTCAACTGGCACATGTGACTGCAACTGTGGTCACTTTTGCATCTAGTTCTTTTACCACAGTAGGTAACAAGGACTGGGCAAAATGATACATTAAGTACTGAAGCTTGTGGACAGCATGTTCTTACCCATCTAATTTATATGAAAGACTAGTTATTAATTGTTGTACTAATTGCTTAGTTTATTTCCTGATTGCAGTGCTTTAAAAGAGGGTGTGCCCAGGAACAGCTTTTGACTTTGTTGCCTCAGCAGTTGCTAGATTCTAATCTGGATCACATGGAGAAACTGGACAGGTGACAAAGACAAAACATAAGAAAAAACATAATGGGACTACAATGCAATCCTAAACAGAGTTACACCCTTCTAATTCCACCGAAGTCACCCAGTGGGCGTGGAGGAATGTCAGAGAGGAAGAAAGGGAGCTATGTGTGCTTTGACAATTTCAGTCAGAGGAACATGAGTTATAACAGAAAGAAGACCTATTTTACATGCTGTTTTTTTTGGACTTCTGCCAGTATTCTGGTTGCAGATTTAGCTGCTATCTCAAGCTTTTATTTCTCTAAAACTGAGATACAAGATACCCTCATCACTTCCTTGCAATAATGATCATCTTGTGATAATGGCTAATTTCACACAAGGGAGTTGTTCCATAGTAGTCATACTGCTGGGGCAATTGTTACTCAATTTACACTTTCTGCTGAGACTCCACACAGCACAGGATAATCTCATTTTTCACTCTTCTTAGCCATGGTTTCCCTTTCACATCAAATACAGATTGAACCCCACCTCTGCTGTTGTCATGCCTCCATCATGAATCTCTGGCTACATTAAAAGTCTTTTGGTGCAAGCGTCACAATGTTAAGTACTACACTTGAAACAACAACAACACGAATTTGCACCAGAATAACACAGTACGTGAATCTTCTGGTAATGTTAACAGTTGGAAGGTACTGAGTGTCTCTCTGTGGTCATTTACATTAGAATACTAATAGGCAGACAACATAATGTAGAAACAACAACAAAAGTGCATGACTAGAGTTGCTGAAATGGAGAAAAACCTTTGTGTGAAATCAGCCAGTGTTACTAAGTAAAAGCCACTACAAGTTTGTTCCCTAATGAACCAGTGAACTTAAACTCATGTTTAAATGTGCCTGGGTTTCAAAATATTATACTGTATGGCACTTTTTCTTGGTCTGAAATTCTTTGCTAATTTTGTGCTTAAAGGACTCTGAATGTGTGTGTTTGGATCTTTTGGGCTAAGGGAAAATGCCATATAGCTACTGCTGCTAGATTAAGGTATGATATTGCTCCTCATTGGTAGCAGCAGACATGTTCTCAGTACCCCCAAGCTATGAAACGTTATCCTGACAGCCAGCCACTATATATAATTGTTTACTTTTGCATACTATTGTTTTCCTTGCTTTGGACCCTTTTCTCATCTTAACTTACTGGTTATGGCTTAGCACTTAGTTGTCCAGAAACATATGTGAGGAAGATGACAGAAAGGAGATGGGGAATAAAAGTTCTGAGGAATGAAAACAGATGTTTCAATATAGGTGTGAGATCGGACAGCATGTTACTCCAGGGAAGTTATCTTTCATTCTGCCTTGGAACAGTTTTTATTTTTAAAATTTGGGGTAAATGTGCACTGTATGTTTAAGCCAGTCTAAACAGTTTTATTGTCATGGATCCCCCCAAATAACCTTTGACATTGTACCTTTGTGAAGGCACTAGGAATTTGTTATTAGGATCAATTCATAGTCCTTGTGGTTGCCATGGAGCTTTTGGATCACTGAATGTTCCATGCTTTCCAAGCACAAACAGTCCCCATTTGGACTGGGTCCATGACATGTGCAGAAAGGGAGCTTCAGTCCTTTTCTCTAGACACCATTTTCCAGACCTGAAATGGGCCCAGGAGCCACTGTTTGCCCTACTGGGGAAACTTATGTGTACCAAGTCATTCTATGTTAGTTTCCCAAGGGAGCAAATAGCAGCTCTCTGGAACCATTTCATACCAAGAAAACAGGGTGGGAGGAAAGGCTGAAGTACCTTCTCTATGCTCACAGTGGCCCTAATTCAAACCAAGCCCATGCATGCCTGGGAGGCACAGAATTCCCAGCAAATATGAGATCCAAAGTCTTCATGGAAGACACAAGAATTGTCCCTTATATATCATTAGTTTCTCATGCATGCTACAGTTCCCACGATTCTTTAGTTGGGAGACAATACTTTTCAATACATTTAAATTGAAGAGCAAAGCAAACATACCCTAAAAATCTTTGCTGGCCTGTAAACAACACATTTCTACACCTAAGTTCCCACATAATTAAAGACCAACAGAGATGTGAATTTGGAGATCGTTCATAACAAAATACTTAGAAATCACATGTAGTGTTCACAGAAAATGCAAGTCTTCAAAACCACCAGATCTTCAAAACAATCTTCATCAAAGACAAAGCAAGTAGCACAAAGAAAAATCAAAAGCCAAACAAAGAACTTACCAGTATGCTGATCAGGCTGTTGTTACCAGGTAATGCCAGAGGCTGGTCAAAATCTAATCCACAACAAAATTACAACTTGTCGAAATAGTAAAACGGAGGGACTGAAAATTCGTGAAGGCAACTCCTCACAGGTATTCCCAGAAACCAGACTTTCTAGTCTGTTAAACCACACTCCTCCCTCTGTTCTAAGACACCTCATTGGACTTAGTGGTTACTCAGAGGCTTCGTTGTCAGTTTCAAAATCTGCATGCTAATACTAAGCCTAGAGGTTTCAAAATGATGTGTTGGCACAGTCACATCAGCTAACCCTTTCCTGTTTGCATTCAGAAAGATCTTACACAAGGTAGCATAACTTCCTCCAAATGCATAGTCTGAAGCTGAAGGCCAGACTCTTGAGCTCAACAAATGTCTCAGAAGTGAGGTTTGTGCAGACTCTGGGAAGATATTTACCATCTGTCTAAAATCCATCCCAAACCATATATGTATACAGAACAGAGTTTGAGTCCAGTGGCATCTTTAAGACCAACAAAGTTTTATTCAAGGTATGAGCTTTCATGTGCAAGTACGTTTCCTCAGATACATTGAAATGGAAGTTAAAAGTCCATACATATAGGCAGATGGTGAACGACAAATTAACATACAACAGAATGAAGATGTTTTAACAGATAAAAAGACCAAACAAGAGTTACAAGCTAAATTTATATGGTTGCCATTTATTTGGATTTAATTACAGGGGAAAACACAGTGGAGCAAGCAAATATATCAAAATAGGAGACTAATGTGTAAATGTAGCCGTCATAATTGTGGAATGCTAAGAGTAAATAGAAGAAGGAGGAGGAGGAGAAGGAGGAGGAGAATGGATTTATACCTCGCCCTTCACTTAGAGTGGCTCACAAACTCCTTTCCCTTCCCCTCTCCACAACAGACACCCTGTGAGGTAGGTGGGGCTGAGAGAGCTCTGACAGAAACTGCTCTTTTTCAAGAACAGCTCTGACAGAACTACGGCTTGCCCAAGGTCATCCAGCAGCTGCAAGTGAAGAAGTGGGGAATTAAACCCAGTTCTCCCAGATTAGAGTCTGCACAATTAACCACTACATCAAACTGAGATCCTGTTGTTATGCTCCATTCGTCTTCTCTCAAGCATGGAGGTAACTAATAGCATACTTTTCTTTGAGGTGGGATGAATGGTTGTGGAGTATTATGTCTCTTTTGTCACCAGATCAGAGAAATACATTCCAATATTCACTGAATTATGTTACAATCAGCCAGTTTGGTGTAGTGATTAAGTGCACAGACTCTAATCTGGGAGAACCAGGTTTGATTCCCCACTCCTCCACTTGCAGCTGCTGGATGACCTTGGGCAAACCATAGTTCTGTACCAGCTATTCTCTCAAGGACAGTTGTCTCAGAGCTCTCTCAGCCCCACCTACCTCACAGGGTGTCTGTTGTGGGGAGGGGAAGGGAAAGGAGTTTATAAACCACTGTGAGACCTCCTCCTCTTCTTCTTCTTTTCCAATCTACTATTCCAAATAAGAAACGCACTAAAATAAAGAGGATGTATAGCCCTTCTTTGTGAGAATATATATGTAGACTGAATGAGGTAAGCATATGTAGTGAGATAAGAAACCAATACCCTGTTAAGTCTGGGGGGTTAGGGTGTTCTGAGTGTCGTAATAACCTGTAATTCAGCGATTTCCCTTTCTAGTCTGTTTCAGAAATTTCTTTGCAGTCAAATGGCTACTTTCAGGTCTCCAATTGATTTCCCTGGGAGGTAAAAATGTTATCCTACAGTTTTCTCAGTCTCACGATTCTTGAAATCAGATTTGTATTCATTTATCCTTTGGTGTAGGGTTTGACCTGTTTGCCCTATATAGAGAACCGAAGGGCATTGTTGGCATTTAATGGCATATACGATGTTAAAAGATGAATAAACCTGAGATGGTGTATTTGATGTTGTTAGGTCCAATGATTGTGCTGTCTGGATGTATGTGGCAGCAAAATTGGCATCTGGGTTTATTGCAAGCTCTGATACCAGTGTCCATATTCAAATTAGATGTATTATTGTGGGTGCAATTGGGGGGCTGTAATTGCTGCTTTTTGGAAGGATACAGAACAAGTGTAACACATTTCCCGCCTCTCATTGCTCATGTCAGCTGATGATCAGTAGGACAATGCATCTACTATGTATTTTTACAGTATTCCAGAAATGCAGAAAATCATAGAATTACAGAGTTGGAAGGGGCCATAGCGGCCATCTAGTCCAACCCCCTGCTCCATGCTGGATCAGCCTACAGTATCCCTGACAAGTGTTTGTCCAGATGCTGTTTAAAGACTGCCAGTGAGGGGGAGCTCACCACCTCCCTAGGCAGCTGATTCCACTGCTGCACAACTCTTATGGTAAAGAAGTTTTTCATAATATCCAGCTGGAACCTCCCCTCCCTTAATTTAAACCCATTATTGTGAGTCCTATCCTCTGCTGCCAGCAGGAACAGCTCCCTGCCCTCCTCTAAGTGACAGCCTTTCAAATACTTAAAGAGAGCAATCATGTCCCCCCTCAACCTCCTCTTCTCCCGACTAAACTTTCCCAAGTCCCTCAGCCTTTCGTCATAGGGCTTGGTCTCCAGGTCCCCGATCCTCCTCATTGCTCTTCTCTGCACATGTTTCATTCTGTCCACATCCTTTTTGAAGTAAGGCCTCCAGAACTGCACACAATACTCCACATGTGGCCTGACCAATGCTGTGTACAGCGGGACTATGACATCTTGTGATTTGGATGTTATGCCTCTGTTGATCCACCCCAAGACTGCATTAGCCTTTTTTGTCACCACATCACGCTGGCTGCACATATTTAACTTTCGGTCCACCCTTACCCCGAGATCTTGTTCACACACACTGCTACTCAGAAGTGTATTCCCCATCCGGTATGCGTGTTCCTCATTTTTGTTACCCAGATGTAGAACTCGGTGCTTATCCTTGTTAAATTGCATCTTGTTCATGTCCGCCCACTTTTCCAGTGTGTTCAGATCTCGTTGAATTCTATTTCTATCTTTCGGTCCACCCTTACCCCGAGATCTTGTTCACACACACTGCTACTCAGAAGTGTATTCCCCATCCGGTATGCGTGTTCCTCATTTTTGTTACCCAGATGTAGAACTCAGTGCTTATCCTTGTTAAATTGCATCTTGTTCATGTCCGCCCACTTTTCCAGTGTGTTCAGATCTCGTTGAATTCTATTTCTATCTTCTGGTGTGTTCACTGCTGCTCCCAATTTAGTGTCATCTGCAAATTTAATGAGTTGCCCCTCCACACCCTCATCCAGATCATTTCTAAAAATATTGAAAAGTACCAGGCCCAGAACGGAGCCCTGTGGCACCCCACTGGACACCTTCCATTCAGGTGAAATGCCATTGACAACTACTCTCTGGGTGCGGTTCTCCAACCAGTTCCCTATCCACCTAACTATCCTAGAATTCAGTCCACAGGCCTTTAGTTTACCCATCAGAACATCATGGGGAACTCTGTCAAAATTTTTACTGAAATCCAGGTAAACAACACCAACAGCATTCCCTCAATCTATTATGTATTTCTTGCATAAATTGGTTCATTGTCAAGTTGATGGTGGGGTGAAAATTGCTGAATGCTTGGTGGGGTAAGTCCAGGGCTTCTTTACCATTTGTCCAGAAAGTAAAAATGTCATCATTGTATCACAAGTATAATAGAGGTGTGAGTGTGTGGGAGTTTAGGAAGCTGTGTTCCAAGTCAGCCATAAATATGTTAGTCTACTGTAAGGACACATGGGTGCTCATGGCTGTACCACTGATATGGAGAAACAAGTTGTCACCATATTTGAAGTGGTTATGGGTGAGAACAAAATGGCACAGTTTGGTGGCAAAGTGAGCTGTGTTGTTGTCAGAAATCATATTCCTTATGGCTTGTAATCCATCTTTGTATGGGATGTTGGTATACAGAGATTCCACGTCCATGGTGGCTAAAAGGTTGTTCTGGAAGGTTGTTCAAAGATTGTATTTTCCTCAGAAAGTCTGTAGTGTTGAGGACATAACTAAGAGCGTTGATGGCTGATACTCCCACGGTGATAGTGCCTATGCCTGAGACAATTGGGCATCCTGGGTTGCTCATACCTTGAATTAAAGTTTGTTGGTCTTAAAGTTGCCATTAGACTCAAACTTTGTTCTACTGCTTCGGACCAACACAGCTGCCCACTTGGACAGATAAATACAGATAATACAGCCCTATGTAGCTGGTAAACAAGGTTATGCTATATTTAGAGAGTGGATTTTCTCTTCAAGCTAAAGGAAGGTTTGACATTGAATTCACTGGGAGTCTTTGTTTCATATCAGGTAAAGAAGAATCATTCCTTGTCCCCCCCTAATAATTGGCAGGGTGCTCTAATGTCAAGTCAATGTAAAAGCAAAGATTGTGTTCCAGTTCAGTTCACTGCTCTATGCTTGTTCTGGCTTGGTGTGACACATGCAATTACTTCTATTGCTTTGGGACTCTCAGAATGCAATGCTTTGCATCTTCAAAGCTGCGCATACCAGCAATTATCTGTCATACATTCAGAAGTAGCCTTTTTGGGGACACACCCTTTCAACAGAACAGATGAGGCTGATTATTTATCCTGGATTACAGACAGAAAATATTTAGACTATAGGATATTCTCTCATATTTTGTGACTGATTGGTCCACAGCATTCACAATGAATTTGCACTTTATCTCTGATCCTTTCCATGCTTCCGTTTTGTGTGCCTTGATGTATGCTGTATCTACCAGGTGGGAGGTTTGAGGGGAGAGCCTATCATACATATTAACAGTCTCATCTGGTTGTAGGCTGAGCTACTCCTATTGTATGACTTGATCAATGGAAAAAACAGGTCAGTGAGCACAAAGGGCTGAAAGGAGGAGGGGAAAGCAGAACTTAGCTCTGCCATTTTTAAGGTGGATCTTAACTCTGCCCCCTCTCCAGACAGCCTGTGGGCCAAGAGTTCACCAGATGCTCACCTGCAGACACCCTGATGCTTCTCTTTGAGCCAGAGCAAACAGTGTCCCAGGGGCCTCTGTTGGGGACAGAACATGAAACAAATTTCTGAGCCACACTGCATTGTTGAAGTACAACTCAGCTGGGAGAGGGAAAGGGTGGGGGAAAGAGGGAGTTTCAGGCCAACGCGGCACCAAAATCCCATTGCATCTGTGCTTCTGTACAAATGTGATACAGAAAAGAGAAGGGATGGGAAGGTCAGTGGCAGCAGCAAGTACAGCACAAATGATTACATGCAGCAATTGTTCCTGTCTGTTCCCCTGGCCACTCATGATGTAGTCAGGGCAAGGGGTTTTTTTTTGCCCCCCCAGGAAAGCACTCTTTGTAATGGTTAAAGTTGCTTTTATTTTTGCATTTGCAGTTGAAAACCACAAAACGTCCAGGCCTGAGCCCAGACTCCCCCCCCCCAGGAGGCCTCACAGCTGGGATACTTACCTGGTCCTCGGCCGGGGGAGGGGGCAGACTGCCTGTCTAAAGCAGATGAGAGGATCCACAGGAGCTAGCCAGCCAATGACTGAAGAGGGACACCTGCACCAGGGAAACAGGGACCAGGGACCCAGGTGTAGGGGCTATTGGGTGAATGAGAAGGGGTAGATAAAGAACAGAGAGCAAGCTTATTTCAAGTGTTACACACACATACAGCAGCCTGTAAGGTAGACAAACATGATTGTCCACAGATTGTAGATTGGGGCTGAAGGAATGTGTGGCAGCAGGGCTGCTGAGAGCCACCATGGGCCCTCAGACCAAAATTTCACCTAAGCCCCCCGACATGGCCCTGATGCACACCAAATATAACAAAACAAGTCACTTGACTTGCAGCTACCATACCTCAACAACAACAACAACTGCTTGTCCGTCTGTCTGTCCATTTGAGGTGGGTATAACTCATCAGGGGGAAAAGTGAGGAATCTCAAAACTGGACACCATCTTCAGGATGATCATGGGAGGTCCAGGACCAGAAATGAAAACAGTAGAAATATCCTGGCAGAAATTATCTCCTGACACCTGCCCCTCATGCTAGTTGCAATCACTCCTCAAAAAACAATACCACATGTCTGAAAACTGGTCATCAGCCTCAGGTTGATGCGAACTGCAATGCCAAAAATGAAGGGAATCAGAACACCCTGGGCCAAATTATCTTCACAACAGGGAACGTGTAATAAGAGAGCTTTTAAGTAACCCTAATACTCAAATCTCCAGTCTACCATGGAAGTTTGCTCTCTGCGTCTGATGGGTTTTGCAAGATCTAAAACAGTGGCTTCCCTCAGCCTCACAGTAAGCTCTGCAGAAAGCCACAGCAAGCAGATAGCCAAAGCCATTGCTGTTTACTGTGCTGCACCTTCTGTGTGCCCCTTTTGGCTGCAGTAGAGAACTGCGTTAGGAGTAAAATACATTGAAATACATTTACTGAATGTAGCATGAGATTGATTTCAGGGCGGGTCCTCCTGCTGAACTGGGCCTCAGGAATTCCCCCCACTCCCCCCACTGGCAGCCCTATGTGGCAGAAGTAAGATCTGAAACCGGACCTCCCACACCACAGCTTATTCTCTTCACCACTGTGCTACATTTGCTCCTGCACCATCAATTGCTGCAGTGAAGCCTATCTAGGGTTGGAAGACATGTCCTGACAACCAGTGGGAAATGGCCCCAGTAGCTTTCCCTGGTAGCTCTCCTTACCTAAGTGACTGATTTTCCCTTGTCCTCTATCAGACTGCCTAGCCAGGAAATGAAAGACTGAAGATTTAGTTTCTTTAGGCTGAACATCAGGTGGGCTTAAGGGAACTTCCTGCATCTCTGCTTCTGCTAGGGTTGCCAGGTCTTACTTTTCCCATGGCAGGGGGCTCCCAGCTCCTCCTTGGGTTGTTTTTGCCACACGTGCTTAACGCACATGGTATAATGACATCACCAGTAGTGACATCATCATACCAGGGACGTTGCATGGCGACATTTAGTGTTCAGGGCAAAAACTCTATGGGAACCATAGAGTCCCCCCAAATGCTAAAGCATGACGACCCCAGCATGATGACATTACTACCAGTGACATCATTGTGTCGACAGTGTCCCCACGGGATGCTGCTGTTCAGGGGTGGGATGGACTGGGCCTTCCAAAATCAGGGGATCCCCTGCCCCAACAGGCAACCCTAACTTCTGCTACCTGATTGCCTATCAAGTCTTAAAGTAATATTCTGCTGTTTGGTAAGGGATAACTGTTTATATGATTGATACAGCTTTGGTTCAGAGGAATCACGTTCCAATTCGTTCTTCTCAGCTTAGTGCAGGGGTGGCCAACCTTGCTTAACATAAGAGCCACATAGAATAAATGTCAGATGTCTGAGAGCCGCAAGACAGGAACAAATATCACACACACGTTTTTATTTTTAAAAATATGCAAATTTGCTTTTTATTAACATTAAATGGGACTGCCAAAAATAAAAACAAACGAGGAAAACCGGTTATTGATAATGATATTACTTGTTTGCTAATGATATTGAGAGAGAGAGAGAAAGAGAGAGAGATGGAAAGAAAGAATTAAAGAAGTGGAAAGAAAGAGAGAGAGAGAAACTAGGAAAGCAAATAGATGGGAGGGAGGAAGGAAGGAAGGAAGGAAGGAAGGAAGGGAGAAAGAAAGAAAAAGCATGCCTCCCCTTTGCTTCCCCAGCCGCCCTGCCAGGAGCCGCACAATATGTGTGAAAGAGCCGCATGTGGCTCCCGAGCCACAGGTTGGCCACCCCTGGCTTAGTGGGCTGTAACAGCTTCTTAGATCCTGGTCTAACCAAGGTAGTCTGATGAGGCAGCTGGTCTTTACGTGGAGTTAGAGGGCAGAGATTCCCTCCTGCTTAAAAATACAAACCATGTACCTCCCATGGTCAAAGAACCCTCTTTTTCTTAGCCCACATAGCTCTGGGTATATTTGTGGAATAAAAAAAAGGTAAAAATCTTTTCATTCCTATTGGGCTAGGAAGAAACACTACAGATCTCAGATCAATGGATTCTAGAGTTATATCTAATAGCCGACTTAAGTTCTTATGTTCTTAAGTTAGCTTTAGCAAAGCTTTAGGTATGCTGGGGTGGGAGAATATAACCATTAAAAGGATAGACTTTCAAAGTAGTCTGAGCTGGCTGGATAATTAAGAGTTTCTCTCTCTTAGAACCTTTTCTACCTTGCAAGGCACTAGCTGAAACCGGACTGCTCTTAGATTGTAGGTAAGCTAGCTTGTTACTAATTTCTTGTATCTTTGGGAAAATATTCTGTAAAGTATCAGATATAAGAAAAATCTGATCTGCCTGTATCTTTAATATGGACATAGCTGGGCTAGGGCCAGCACCAAAGTTTTGCCTTTTTGGTTTCACAGCTGGCGACTCACACACTGGGTGGTGAGGCTCCTTCACAGATTGAGTCAAGGACAAGGGGCTATTACTTAACATTAAAATCTATTCTTAGTTGCCAATCGGGAAGTCAAGAAAGCGTCCATCCTACTTTGTTTGCTATATGGGTTTGCTATATATGCTCTTTTTTGACCCATTAGACTAGAAGGTACATACAACTGAAATCTATCAGGAGAAACAAAAAACAAAATATATCCCTAAGTATACTAAGGGTGAAATATAGCTAAGAATAAAATAATCTATTTATCTAAAACATCTGCCATAAAAGCTCCACGACTCAACACAGTAATCTCAGTCACCTAACATATAACACATGTATGCCCAAGCTAACGACTCCAAAATAATTGAAAGTGGTTGAAAGTCGCTGAGCTAATTCACTCCTCTCTCTTCAGGAGGCTATTCCTCCCAACTCCCCAGTGTAATTGGTGATGCCAGGAGGGGGTAGAGAGTAAAGATGAGTAAAGGAAATAGAGCACTCTTACAATTCATCCACTGATAGCAGCCTAACCACTCATTAAATGACCTCCAAAATAGGACTGCAAGGCAAAGCCCCTGACTTCAGCTAGCCAAAATGGCTCACAAGGTGTATAGACAGTCTAAGCAGTCTAAGCAACCTAAGCAGAGCATTGCCCTCAGCCAATTAACCAAAATCCTTCGAATCCCTCAAATAGGCTATCAGTTAAGACCAATTAAAACAACACTTAAGCAGTTAAAAGCAGCTAGAACAAATCAGATGAAAACAAGGCAAAGCAAACTCTCAACAATTTCACATCAGGAACAGAATGAAACAAAAGCCCTACACAAATCCCCTTCAAGCAGCTCCTGCCCCAACCAACTAAAGGAGGGAGAGGGAAGGGGGGAAGGAAGGAGAAATCTTAACTCTGTGTCTGTAAAATAAAAACAAAAGGCAGAAAGATAAACCAGAATCTGTGAAAGAGAGCAAAAGGGAGGAAAGATAAGGGTAAATAGTAGAAAACTAAGAGCTAATTAACTCAAGGCTAGCTCAAAGCTAACTCAGACAAACAACAGAGCACAATCAATAAGACAGAAAAACAAACTAAGGACAGACTAATGGGAACAAAATAAGCAAATAAGCAAAATAACAGAGATAAAATAACATTATTTATTTATTTATTTTATAAAACATAAAGATAAAACAAAGGGGTAAAATGTGCCAAAGAACAAAGCACAGCCTCACCACGTCCTATCACAACGTAACTGGAATCCCAGTGAGAGATGGGGGGAAGCGCGTACATAGTCCAGGGGGGCAGTGATCATTGTCACCATGTGACAATGTCATTTCCAGCATGACCAAGAGCACCACCATGATCAAGAGCACCAAGTTTTGGGGCAAGTGCTTGAGCATTGCCCCGGCATGATGCCATGGCTCTGGGTCATGCTGAAAGTGACATCATCACACAATGATGACAGTCGCTGCCCCCCAATTTGGCCAGCCTGCTTTGGCTCATGAACCAGCTGAGTGTTGGCAGCAGAGGCCAAAATTACTGGGAGTTTGCCTGTCATTAGCGAGCACCTGGCAAGCCTAACCGTATCCCAAATTTTATTCTTATTTATTTCTGTAATTCATAGTCCACCTTTCTCACCAAGACTCAAGATTGATTTCACATTGTAAGTCAACATAATAGGATTTGTAATATTTTTTTTCACTGATTTTTTTTGAAAGATACAAGAAAGCAAGCAGAAATAAGAAACAGGGCTGAATCAACACATGGTAGAAATTACGAAGTAGGATCATAGGCACTTTGTGCACTATCTTTTTAATCCATGTTCACCGTGGTGTCCTCCAAGCAATTCTACACTAAAATCAAATTCAACCTTCTTTTTCATCTAGGTTCACCGTGGTGTCCTCCAAGCAATTCTGCACTAAAATCAAATTCAACCTTCTTTTTAATCCAGGTTCTCCCCTTCCCATTTTGCACTAAGATCAAGTTCAACCTTTTCATTCTGGGGTTTCCCCCCCATTGTGCATTACATTAACTCCCTTCAGTGGTCAGCCTGGTTTCAGCCTGCTGTTTCCCCAGGTTATTTGGAGGCTGTTTTGCCCTGGACTTAAATTGCCTCAACTCAAACGCTGAGAAAATCTGGAGTGGCAGGCAGATGCAGAAAGGACCCTAGTTACAGCAATAGACCGCTTTTGTTTAAGGGGCTGTTTGCCTGGCCGCTTATCTGCGTTTCTGATTCATCACAACTCATGCTTCATTGAAGATATTCCGCTCGAATAAGAGAAACTGCTTGACCAACTGCTTGCTTGTCTCGGTGTGCGTCCCTTGCGCCATTGCTGGTTCTCTGGCAGCAGGACCTTCAGAGTGAAGGGGAGCCTCGATCCCTTGGCAGTCAGCCTTGGGAGAGGCACCCCTCAACTCCATGGCTTGGAGCCCCCTACAAGGTCGCTGGGGGTCCAAAATTGTCCAAGCCCCCTCCCTGCCACTGGGTCACAGAGCAGATCCCTCAGGGCACCGAAGGGACGCGTCCACTATTCAGGTTGCCAGAACTGGAAGTCGACCCAAGCTTATTTTAAATATGTAATGTAGTATGTTCTGTGTAGCAATCAGCCTGCCATGTGCTCCCAGGTAATGGCACCCGCCGCATGGCCAGAGCACATGGTCAGGCAGAGAGGGGAGCTTGAATCTGGAGGAACAATAGATGTCCGGATTCTAAGCCTCCACCAATGTGGGACCTAGGTTCTCCCTGGGGAGCCAATGTGGTCAAAGGCTCCTCCAGGGAACCTATGACAAACATGTGCATATGTTAAGCCCCTATCAGGTCTTTTGGGTGCGGCCGGCGGTGTGGCTCCGGCCAGCATATAATGAGGGCCCTGGAGCCCTGGAAGCATGCTTGATCTGACCATCTACTGGACATGCTGAATCACTCAATAAAGGCTTCATGATTTCACCGTTCCTGGTCTCTCAAGTCCAGTACTCTTCAAAAAACATTTCTCCCATCACCAGACTGGAGCACTGGCAGGCAATAGGAGCTTAGCAGGCCTAAGTTTCTCGCCTTCTAGATACTCAAAAGGTGATATTCCAGGTCCAGAGAAAGGCCAGGAGGAACTTTTCTGTCTTGACACAGCTAGCTTAAGCTTGCAGAAAGGGTGCTGAAGCCAGGAGAGGAAACTAATGAACTGGGAGAAGGACTTGGGCAGCCCAAGCATCTAGATGTGAACGAGTGATTAGAGGTGACCTAGCCAAGCTACAGGGTGGTGGTTAAGCACTGGAGCTGGCATTGTAAAGGAGCAAAGTAATTAAAGTGCCACTCTCACATTTCAGGAATGATGGCTTGTCTTTGGCACTGTGGGAAGAAAATGACATCTCTACAGGGAGATGTGTCCTCTGGCCCTGTGGACTTCCCAGGGAGTAATGTATATGCCCCACCGAGCTCTTGATAATAACTGAGCTGTGGTATTCTGTACCAACTGGAGTCTCCGAGCTGACTTTGAGTGCATTATAGTTTTGTCAAGGTAACTAGAGGCCACCCAAGATATGATGGCAGCTGGCTGATCTGCCCGAATCAACATGAAAGTAGGAGCAGGGTGGAATTTTGACAGCACAAACAGCAGGCAAATTAAGAGTGCAAAATCCTCCCTCTCAGTTTTTCTCCTCAAGTACTTTTATCCCAGCCAAGGAACAGACTTCAGCATTACCTGAAGAGAAAAGCATAGGGGTGGAGAGAGAAGGCAGGGCAGGGAGACAGGCTGTCAACATGCTGGCCATTGCCTAGGTGTGCAATGACCTCCACATATTTTGTGAATTCCCCAGTAGCTCCTTTTGTCTTACATTGACTTGCATCCCTTTGACTTGGTGCCCTCTAGTCTAGACTGCCCTTGCAATCTCACATCTTGCAATCCTGTCTACACTTGGCTCTACAAGGCAACAATTCTCCCCATAACTCTCAGTGCCACTACAAATCAATTCACAGGGGCAACAGGGCACCCACACAGTTTCCCCTGTTTTCTTTGCCCAGCAAGCCTTCGGACTGACTACTGGAGATCTGATTGCGCAGATTTTTAAAGAAGTGTTGCTTTGGCAGCAGCTGCTACCACAGCACATGGAACTACTGAAGTTAAGCTGTGGCAATCATTTTGTGGCTGTCTCCAGCTCCGGCAGTAGCCATTTTTTGTGGCTGCGCTCACCATGCTGTGTCAGAATTCAAAATGTGCCCCCAGGCTCAAAAAGGTTGGGGACCACTAGCAATATGTCATTTGCCATTTAAAAAACAAACAAACCGAAGAAGCAGTCTGTGTTGGAGGAAAATGGCAGCCACAGGGGTGCTGATGTGGGCGGGACCAGTAAAAAAAAAAAGTGCACCTGCCTGTCTGCATGCATACAAACAAGTTTTGATCCTGATTTTCCAAAAAAGATGTTACCAGGTTAGGGGAACATTGCAGCAACGTGGGGGGAAACAGGGAAAGAGGTTGATTAGGAAAGAGGATGACAGGCATGTGGATGATCCTAAGATGCCCATACTGGTCTGAATGCCAAGCTGGAAAAAATCTTCTGTGTGGAAGGAGTCTGAATTAGATTTCAGTGCAGAATTGTTTGGAGGACACTGCGGTGAACATGGATTAAAAGGAGAGTGCAGAAAGGTCTTTACGTTCAGCTGCATTTCTGTACAGCTCTCTTAAGCACTCGGGGTTTTTTGCTTTTTAATCAGAATTTCTGCCATTCCAGGTATTATCTGTTATTTTGTAATGAGCCATGTCAGATGCAAGAATATCTTAGCGTAGAAGTTTTATTCACATATAATTATACTTTGTATTTTGCTTGATGATTGACTGAATAGCTTTTATGTCTGTAATCTGCCAGTGAGAAGAGTGGGCTATAACTGAAGCTAATAATAACAATATACAAAAGAGACAAAACACCAGTCCATCGAACTCCTCCCGTTGCCTTATTATCTTAGTTTCCAGTTTCCTTCAAAACCTGAGTAAATGTATCAACATAATGTGATTATCTCTGAAGTGTTGCTCTGCACAAACAACATGAGTTTACACAGGTGTCCATGAAATTTTGTATCCTCCCCAAATTAAGGGTGCAGCCAGCACTTCAGAGCTACATACACAAAGTTGTATGGAATGCACACAGATGGGCATTCTAATCAATGAGCCGGGCAGTGCTGGCTGGTGTGATCCCAAGCATGCCTTCCACTTGTACAGTTGTGCCCACTTTGACCAGCTGCACAGGGCTAACCAAGCTGAATTACATTAAGAGTCACATCAGGAAAACACAAGGAACCACAATCCGTACAAAATACAAGTTGCAATTTCTTATGCAGAAACCATTAAAGAAATGTAATTGTAAAGACCCATGTAATGGATGCTGCCACCATGTTGAGAAGACCAGCCATTCCCCCCCCTCCCTTCACTCTTGCTGCCACTACCCTGGGTAAAATGCAGTTCCCCTCCCTCATGGGAGCCCCTGAGGTTGATGCCACAAGGGGGTATTACTTCAGCATGCCAAGTAACCAAGCCAGGTGAATAAGGACATATGCAGGCTCTCATCTTTAAACAGCTTTATTTCTACAAGGTACAAATTCGGGGAACTACAAGACAGATCTAGGATCACTAAGCAAAGTAAACAAAAGGAAAGCTACTAACTAGGTACTAACAATCCATGGTGTAGTTGCTTGCACCCTAAGAGCACCCACTCTGTTCCCCTCAGTTGTCCTTCACAGCCAATGCCCACAGGCAAGTCACCCTCAGCCACCCAACAGCCCCACCAATGCATCACCAAACAAAATAACAGCCCTCCTCTTCAGATCCCTCCCCACGTGGACTCTCTGGGCCTTGGCCAATCTGGGTGCTAGGTCCTGGGGCTCAAGCCCACCAGAACGTGGAATCGTGGTTACTCTCCAATCAAGAGGTGCCAACAAAGAGCTAGCTGTTTTCCATTTCTGTTGTAAAGGATGCCTTCTATCTGTAAAAGACCTTTCCCACATTCTCACAGAGAGGTGCCTGTGAAACCTTCCGTCACCATAACTGTCATAAAAGTCTCTTGCCCCCCTGCCTCTCATCCACAACAGTCACAAGCACAGATGGTATGAACAAACCAAAACAAGAAATAGAGATTCTAGCTGAAAAAAAGAGGAACAGATACAGTTGATACAAAAATAGAATGGCTAAATCCAACTGTTTAGCAATTATTCACGATCAACAAACAGAGACTGAAGTACTTAACTCTGGTGATGTCTCAAGGAATCCCAAATGCAAACTGAGAAATAGAAAGCCTAAATGCAAAATGTAATGCCAAGTGTTTAGAGACTTCTTTGCAACTAACAATTATTCAAGTATGTCAGGTCCATTTGTGTCTTTATTTAAAGCACTTGTTTTCCAACTCTCCCTGCATTCAAGGTAATTTACAATAATCACAATCATAACACTAATAACAGCTTAAAAACTTATTACATTCAGCCTAAAGCATCTCACTATAAACTCATCTTCAAAAATCTTAATGCTCAAGTACTCAGAATGTGGTGTGGGAACTAATCCTATAGTCCAGAAGTTGGGAATGCTTCAACCTGATGTGGTCTCCAATAATGGTGGTCCCCTGAAAGAACAGGCTGTTCTGCCTTGAAAATAGCCCTCCACCCAGAGTGCAGGATTGTCTCAGGAAGAGAGGAACTTGTGACATCATGTCCCAGCAGGAACATGGCCACTTAGTCACCTTGTTGTCTGCATTAACCCTTTTTTTTTGGTGACTCTCTCTGTGTGTGCACGCCCACCTGGAAGTCACAGGCCCATTCTGCATCTAGCATTCCCTCTGCTGTTTTACCAAACCTACAATGGAACAGAAATTCCCCTCTACATTGCATGCCACTTTCACTTTCTTTGACTGTCGGATTTTATGGTAGCCTCCACACTGCATGCTGTTTTCACTTCCTTTGATCTCTCAGTCTGCATAGATTTATGGCCATTTTATGGCTGTTCAGGGGTGACTCTGCAGTCATTATGGCATTGGCCCGGAGTATTTGAATGTGGTTTTGTTCCAGCGTGGGAACAACAGAGTGAATGCTAGATGCAGAATAGGCCAGTATTGACTTAAGAAAATAAGAACATTAAGAGAAGCCAATGCTGGATCAGGCCAGTGGCCCACCCAGTCCAACACTCTGTCACACAGTGGCCAAAAAAACCTGGTGCCCTCAGGAGGTCCAGCAGTGGGACCAGGACACTAAAAGCCCTCCCACTGTTGCCCCCCCCCCTCAAGCACCAAGAATACAGAGCATCACTTGCCCCAGAGAGTTCGTATCTATAATTTGTGGCTAATAGCCACTGATGGACCTCTGCTCCATATGTTTATCTAATTCCCTTTTGAAGCTGTCCATGGTTGTAGCCGCCACCACCTCCTGTGGCAGTGAATTCTACATGTTAATCACTCTTTGGGTGAAGAAGTACTTCCTTTTATCTGCTCTAACCTGTCTGCTCAGCAATTTAATGGAGTGCCCACGAGTTCTTGTATTGTGAGAAAGGGAGAAAAGTATTTCTTTCTCTGCCTGCTCTATCCCATGCATAATCCTATAAACCTCGATCATGTCACCCCTCAGCCGTCATTTCTCCAAGCTAAAGAGCCCCAAGCACTTCAACCTTTCTTCATAGGGAAAGTGTTCCAACTCTTTTATCATTCTAGTTGCCCTTTTCTGCACTTTCCCCAATACTATAATATCTTTTTTGAGTTGTGGCGACCAGAACTGTACACAGTACTCCAAATGAGGCCACGCCATTGATTTATACAGGGGCATTATGATACTGGCTGATCTGTTTTCAATTCCCTTCCTAATAACCCCTATCATAGCACTGGCCTTTTTCACTGCAGTCGCATACTGTTTCAACATTTTCATTGAGTTATCTACTACGACTCCAAGATCTCTCGGTGAGTCTCTGCCAGTTCAGACCCCATCAACGTGTATTTGTAGTTCGGATTTTTGGCTCCAATGTGCATCACTTTGCACTTGGCCACATTGAACCCCATTTGCCACGTTGATGCCCACTCGCCCATCCTTGACAGATCCTTTTGGAGTGCCTCCCAATCCTCCCTGGTTCTCACCACCCTGAACAACTTCATGTCATCTGCAAATTTAGCCACTTCACTGCTTACTCCCAACTCCAAATCATTGATAAACAAGTTAAACAGCATTGTACTGAGTACTGATCCCTGCGGTACCCCACTGATTACCTCCCTCCACTGAACAAATTGCCCATTTATACTCACTCTCTGTTTCCTTTTAATTAGCCAGTTTTTGATCCACAAAAGGACTCGTCCTTTTGTTCCATGACTATTGGGCTTATTTAGGAGCCTTTGATGAGAAACTTTATCAAAAGTTTTGTGGAAGTCAAGATAAACAACATCTATTGGGTCCCCCTTGTCTACATGTGGAGGCTGGCAATGGCAAACGCCCTCCTAATGACTCTTGCCTTGAAAACCCTACAGGGTTGCCATAAGTCAGCTGTGACTTGATGGCAAAAAAAATTCTGTCACCCCACTTGTATTCTGAGCAGGCACTTGGGAGGGCTTCTGTTCTCCATTTTGAAGCCCAAGAAATAAGCATCCCAAACATCTGCAAGGCATTTTTGAGAGCTAGGAGTCTGCCTTTGTATGAACTTTTATTAACACTAGCCAAAGCATCACAAAATAGTGATCGCAAGCTTCACCAGACTGGATGTTAAGAAACACAGTACCCACCCACCCCGTGAAGGTGCCCCCATTCTCCACTGTTTCCAAAGGGCTTAAGTCAAACCAGAGCATCTTGGCAGTAGAAACTAACGAGGAGCATTTTTGCATCCCAGCAGAACCAGTACAATGTACAGAGTACCCAGCATAATATTAACAAAGGTTTACTACTATACTACTCTTAAATACATGCTGTCACCAAGCAGGATAGGGATGAGAAGGTCTTGAGACCAAGAAGTGAAAATAAAGGGGGGGGGGGGAATGGAAAAATTAGTTGAAGGGAGTCAGAAATGCATGAGAAACGTGTGGGAAAGGGGGAGAGAAATTAAGAGAGGGAAAGGTTATTTTATCCTGCTGCACTGTCCTAACTAGTGCTTTGCAAGAACTGGCTGAGCTGGGTGCAAGGAAAGGAAGAGAGAAAGGTTTAGACGATTTGAGAAAATGACCTGGAGGCTGGCAATTACTCCAGCAGCTATCAGCATGATCAGTTAAAGAAGTTTGCTTGAGTCTTGGAGAAAATATTGTTTTATGGATTTTATGCTGTAAGCCGCCCTGAGACCACTCGTGGGATAGGACAGGGTATAAATACCAGGGCTCATTTCTTAGCAGGAGCTCCTCTGCATATTAGGCCACACACCCCTGATGTAGCCAATCCTCCAAGAGCTTACAGTAGCCCCTGTAAGAAGAGCTCTGTAAGCTCTTGGAGGATTGGCTACATCAGAAATGTGTGGTCTAATATGCAAAGGAGCTCCTGCTACGAAATGAGCCCTGAATATAACAACAACAACAACAATGAAGCTTAGCCAATCCTAGAGCTTTTTGCTATGCTCAGACTTCCCTGCACTCCTAGTGGCTGCAGTCAAAACTACATTTTAAAAACAAAGGGCTAGAGGCAGCAGGACAATGCTGGCTTCGAGGGCACCCTTCAAAAGCCTTCCTTAAGCTGTGCCTGGGGCAGACCGCCCGCCCCCCCCCCTCACTGAAAGAGTATTTATCCTACCAACCATGTCTCAGGGAATTTCACATATATGATTCACTAGGATTTACCTAACAGAAACTGAATGCCAAGTGTCGCATCACAGCCTGTTTCATTTAAACAACATGACCAAATCTAATGCTACAAAATGAGTAATACCCTTTCACAAGAGTAAGGACTCTAAGATCCTATCTGATCCTGTGGCTTGTTCCAGAACTCAAACGGATGATTCACATCTCTCACATGGAGACTTGCATGTGTAAATGAGCAGCTGCAATTGCATCTCAAACATCACAGACAGGCCTTGTGTTAAAATGGTGTTAGTTCATATATGTAGTTTAAGGATATCAATTTTCTTTCTAGTCCCTGCTCCTGTGCCTCTAGTAGCAGCTTGTAACCCCTCATTATGGAGTATTCAATTCAGTAAGACTTATTTATGTGTAACTACGTTTATATTCACACTGCACAAGACACAAATAAAAATTGTCACAAACGTCTCTATGTCAAAGTAAAGGTTTCCCTTGCTCAAAAGCCAGTTGAATACAATGCTAGGGATGCAGTGTTCATCTCCATTTCCAAGCCGAAGAGCCAGCACTGTCCAAAGACATTTCCGTGGTCATGTGGCTGGCATGACTAGATGCTGAGGTGCACGGAACGCTGTTACCTTCCCACCGAAGTGGTACCTACTTATCTACTTGCAATTTCTTGCTTTCGAACTGCTAGGTTGGCAGGAGCTGGGGCCAGAGATGGGAGCTCACTTCGTCATGCAGCACTCGGGTCTCGAACTGCTGAACTACCGACCTTCTGGTCTGCAGTTCAGCATCTTAATCACTTGAGCCACTGCAGCCCCTCTCTATGTAAAACTAAGAAACAAGTAAGTCCCTGTATTACTGAGTGTAATTTGTTAAATACCAATGCTTAGATTTAGAAATAGTAGTATATGTAAAAATGAATATTCCTATCAATCCATAGCAGATTGGCTACTGCAGGAATGCAGTTGGCAACTGTACCAAACATTAGGCAGCATAACCAGGATTATTGTCCCAGGGATTCCCTGATAGCAGATCACCACTATGTATATGGCTTTTATACAAAGCCTCCCCCAGTGCTATCCAGCTGTTAGGCCCAGTAAAAACTGAAAGGTCATTGGTATTGGGGGACCTCTCCTTCCAGTGCTTGCCACCTTGAGTCTAGTGCTCAGAGCCCAGATTTCCTGACCTCCTTCCTTTTCTTACCTTACCTGTTCCCTGACATGGAGACGTGAGTAACTGCTGCTCTCTAGGTCTGGTCTTTCAGTGAAAATGCAGGCATCATACTTAGGGTTGCCAGGTCCCCAGCAGCCACTGGTTGGGAAACTCCTGGAGGTTTGGGGATGAAGCCTGGAGAGGAGAGGGACCTCAGTGGGATACAATGCCATAGAGTCCACCTTCCAAAGCATCTGTTTTCTCCAGGGGAACTGATCTCTGCCTGGAGATGAGCTGTAATTCTCAGATTCCACCTAAAAGCTGTCTTCTCTAGTAGTAGACATACAGTCTTCTATACTCATGGTTTCCCAGACTTTGAGGAATGAAATGCAAGTGTGCATCACTGGCTTTTGAGAAGTGACTGATATATGAGGGTGACATCATGACGGTGCTTAGATTCAAACTAAGAACACTTAGGCAAGCAATTTACTCAGTGGACGAGATAATAACAGGGATCTGGTTACTTTCTGTTTTGCTTCTTACGTTATTGAAACATTTCATGATAGAATTTCAATCAGAGACATGATGGTGCAGCTTACATTAAATCAAATCAGCATTATTGGCAACTGCCTGCACTGAAGCATTTGTGTACACAAGCTTGTTATGTGGATCAGTCATATTTGAATTTAGACTACAAATGTGTTTTTATTTTTTTCAAAATGCCCATTCATTCATTTATTCATTCATTGCATTTATAAAACGCTTCCAAACAAGCTTTTCAAGGCAACTCACAAACAAAATTTGTTTAATGCAATAACCCCAATACAGAGATGCATACTATCATTGTAGCCAGTTCCCAACTACATCTAGGATGAAGGGGAAAGAGGGTGGATTTCAGGAAGGTTTGCATGCCTCTTTTTAGAAGTGAGGCATGGTTGGCTTAATCTTTCCTATTATATAAAGCCGTTTTCAAGATTCCATGGGGCACCAAAATCAGTTGGCTGGACGGACTGCCACTCAAAAGGGGGTCCCTGGCCACTGGCTGCATTCTCTCCCTGCTTTGCCTCAGTCCCTCCCACAGACCCACCGGCCAGCGTCTCGGCCTCAGTCTGGAGGGAGCCAGCAAAGGGGAAGGACCGACTGGGTGCTGGGTCCACTCTTCTCCTCCGCCCACTGCCAGGTGGGTCTAACTGTCCCCTCAGTGGCCTGCTTCTGTCAGTGAAGCCTCTTCCAGTGGAGCCTCCCAGAGCCTCTTTCTTGAGCCCGTTGTATTTATTTCCACAATGGGCCTTTGTTAGCCTGACTGCTCTATTTATTATTAATATTTGGGGAAATATTAGCTCTTAACAATATGCAGCCGGCTTTGCGGATCCCACCTATGTATACAGAGGCTGTACTAAACTGAGGCTTCTCATAAACTGACACAGGACTTGAGTTAGGAATATAAAGGATAAGTTGTTTACTAAAAATATAATAAAAGGTTTATAAACAATGCTACACGATCATACGCACAGTTATACAGATCTAGGAAATTAGGTAGGAATACGGAGACGTTTGCATGAGCAGGATATTTGATGGTATCTCTCGAGGGTGATATTACCTCTCTATGGATCAGAGAAATCCGTCTGGAAAAAGAAGGAGAGAAGTCTTTGGGCAAAGGACAAAGGACCATGGTTCTGAACCAGCAGAAAGCCATGTGGCAGATCCAAGTGGTGCACCCAAGGATCTGGGAGGAAGGATGGGAGACAAGCAAGGCAGGGAGAAAAAGAATCCCATCTGTGTCTCTTGGGTAGCAGTATTTATTGGGAGGTGTTCCCAGGAGGACGGCAAGATATGAGGCCATCCCAGGAGAGCCTATAGATGGTCCGTTCTCTATCCCTAGCCACTAAGAGGGTCCTATAGGAGTGGTCAATATTCAGATCTACCTGATGGCCAGGACAGGGTGTTGATGTCAGCTGCATCTGGCATCTGTCTTCTGGATGACAACGAGTCCTGGGCAGCAGAACCGGTTCTCAGGAAGCACCCTGCTGTCTTCGCACCCTTGTGTGAAGTTCTTTGATGTATCAAATGGTGAGGGGGACTTGCAGGAGGGGGTATAAGATTGTGTGCATGCATGGAGTTTGTACCTTCATGGAGTTGCTGGTATATGTCTCTAGCCTCATGGCTTTGTGTGTGAGAGAGTGTCCTTGTGCTCTGTGTCAATCTCCAGGCTGGAGGTGGCAACCTCAGAAAATGGTACTCTGACCCCTTATTGTAAGTATCTGTTCCCATCTTCCCACTGGTCACCTAGTACACCTTTATAGCTCACATAACTGGTATCATTGTCCATTCACTGTTCTCATAAATCATTAGAAAAGTTCACAAGAATGGTGCACAGGCTTACACCTTATTCCTAGTAATAAATAATGATCAATGATTTCTTATTGAAAGCAGAACATTGAGACAATTTAATCCTCTTCTAGGGCATTCTTACTTTATTGCTGATGAAGCAAGACCAGAAGTTTCATAATTCAAGTAAATGCTTGGAAGAAAAGGACACAAAGTATGCTTGCTTGTTGACAAGTCCAGGAAAAACTAATGCCACTGCTAAAGTCTTATGAAAGACAAAGTGTAAACTCCTTCAGTTGCCTTACCTTATTGTATTTCTGCAGGAATAGGTTACCTGAGCTGACTAGACAAAGGACATAGCCAGCCACGTTGGTTCACAGCAAAGTCCAAAACAAAACCCATGTCATATCTTCTGTTAAGGCCAACAGAAAAGCCACAAGATGGTCTACAAGCTTTTGAATTCTCTAGAACTCTTAGTAAGGCTGAATGTTTAAAAACAATAACAAAAACAAAACAGAAAGGTTAAATTAACTAGATTAGCTTATTATCACCAGTTACAGCTATTGCAAATGATTCCTGTCTTATCTTGTACACTTTTGAGTTTTGCATAGAAATATGGTACCTCTTGCATTTCATGATCCTTTAACCCTGCTGTTCATAATGGTGTGCATGTATTTTGGCTGAAAGTCCATTTTGTGTATCTGACAAAGCGGACATCCAAACATATGTGCCTTAGTAAATCTGTTAGCTTTTAAGATGCCGCTAAACTCCATTTTGTTTGTGCAACAACAGACGCACAGGAATTTTCAGACCAATACGGATTGTGAAGAATTATCCCCACCTTGTGGTCTACTGTTGTAAATTTCATTTATGACCAGAAATAAGTAGAATACAACCTTCCTTTTAAATTAGGCTGAATCCTATATGTAGCTTTCTCCCAACATATCATTTTGTTTTTTCAGACAAAAGCAGACTTTTCAGATCATGTGGGTTTAAGCAGGCAAATTGTGGAGGGACTATTTAATTTTATTTATTATTTATTTAACCCATTTTTAAGCTGGATTTCTATTTCCCAACCTCCCTGCTTTCCCCATTGTGATGCTTATTATTTAGTGTTTTATTGTGTTGCACTTCAGTTTCGCTTGCTCTAGTAATAGTATCTTATTTTAGAAAAGGGAGTTTCTTTATGTAAGAAAAGGGATAAACTTTGCTAACTGACAATATAGACTCCAGCTTCTTTCAGATTAATAAAAGGAGCAGTTGGAAAATTTTATTTAACTTGAGTTTTCTCACATGGTATAATGAGTGTTTCTGACGGTGCTCATAGAAGAGAATCAAAAATTAGCTACATATTAGACTTGTTTGTTCAGTTTTTTACAGTGTGGACGTTTGTGCCTGGACTTCATTGTGTACGTGCCTCTGATGGCAGTGAGGACTTATCTTCAGAGAGTTTTCAGTCCTACTTTTATTGGCAGGCTGCCAGCAGATGTCAAGAACTGAAAGAAACAGACAATCAGAAGAGCCAGCAAATAAAGGCTTTTTAAAATTGCCATCCAAGCATTCTTTCTGGGTAGTTATAATAATTATTATTATCATGTTTATTTATGTTATCTATAGTCTACCTTTCTCACAGAGATTCAAGGCAGATTACATAATGTAAATCAGTACAATTAGTGGGATGAGGAGATATATCATAGGACTAGGCAGGGTTGCCAGTATTGGGCTGGGAAATACCTGGAGATTTTGGGGTGGGGGTTGGGGAGGGGAGAGACTTTAATGAGGTATGACACCACAGAGTCCACCTTCCAAAGCAGCCATTTTCTCCATGTGAACTGATCGCTTTCTCTTGGAGATCAGCTATAATCCCAGGAAATCTCCAGCTACCACCTGGAGGACTCGGATAACAGAAATCTGAAACAAGGCCCAAGAATTAAAAAGGACATGTAAAACAATGCAAGAAATGGTATTACATAAATAGAAATATAATGCAGAAGTCAGGCAGGTGGGATCATGTCGTCTGAAGTCAGGGTTCCAGAAGTCAGGCTAGGCAGCATCGTTCAGTTCAAGGTCAGGCTTCCAAGAATTATGCAAGGCAAAGCTGGTGGCTGAGCATCTATCATACACATTCTGTCCATGCCTAACAGCTCCTCTTGGCTGGTTTTTATAGCCTCATGCTTAAGGGTCATGTTTGCAGCCAGCTGCTCAGAAGTAATCCTCCAGCTACTCATCTTGTCATCAGCTAGCAGCTGGCATTGGGCCAGGAGGTGTGCACTCTGCCTGCTTGTTTATAGTTCTGTTCTCAGCATCTGTCTGCAGTGCTCTAAGGGTGTAGGAGATACTGGTGGGCTGGGAACAGCTAACTGAGATTCACCTGCTGAATCAGGGCTGGAGGGTATCAGTGACTCTGCACCAACTGCCGGCTGTGAATCCTGACAAGCCCACATCTCATTCTCTTGCTGGTCAACTTCTGTTAATTCAAGGCTGGCCACATGGGGGCTCCTCTTCTCCTGAGGAGTCCTCACTATTGCTGAGCCCTGGCTGACCCAAAACAAGCAGTTTCCTCTTTGGTCAGCTGTTTTGGGCTCTTGTGTGCAGTCCCTTTAGATGGGTGTATCTCCCACCCAGCCCAGCTTCAGGCTCTCTTGTGCAGCCCCTTTAAACCAGACTACACAAGGGAGCCCAACAGAGCTGATCCCATGAGGAGAAGTCCACGAACCATGGGTTGGTCATGAAGCATGAACTAAACTGTATTTTCCTGGTTTGTGCCCATCTCTAAATGAAGAACTTGGTATGTTATGGTCAGTACCTTGAATAGAACCCAGTAACTAATGGTCAGCCAGTGGAATGACTGTACATTGGTGTTCTATGTAATACACTATTTAGTTTCTGATAATAACCGAGCTGCAACATTTGGCACTAACTGGAGTTTCTGAGTTGTTTTTTAGGGGAGACCTGTACAGAGTCTATTATAGCAGTCCAGTCTTGATGTCACTTTAGTGTGGATCCAGGTGGCCACATCAGCCAAGTCAAGGTAGGGGGCCATCTTCCAAGCTAAAAATAAATTGGAAAAAATACTTTTTTGCGGTTGCATTGCTTTGCTCTTAACTAAGTCAGCAAAGTTCAGCTGAATGCCATAATGAAGAAGCCATTGATTGGCTCAGTGGCTTTGCTTAAAGCCCTTAGAGATTATTTTTGTTATTGTGTGCTCATTAAAAACATTAAAAATAGGGCAAGATAGTGATCAGATATGTTACATGGCTGGAGTAAAAAAAACCCCAAACCCCTGTTCTTAATTAAATTAAATCAAAATCCATGGCATTACATCTGACTCTGTCAATATTAATGTGGCCCAATCATCATTCATTACAACACTTGTAATGTTACTCACCTTGTACAAAATAGTTAGGGATGGGCATAAACCACTCACAAACTAAACTTTGTGATGAATTTTGGCTGGCTCGAGGTTCACAAACTGAAGTTCATGGCCGGTCAACTGGGACAAACTTTCCAAGAACTTTCAAGCAGTTTGTGGAGGTTTGTGCCAGTTGGTGAATGGATATATTTCCAGACAGACTGTCTCTGCTCAAACAAAAGGTTTACGAGACTTGGGAGTGGTGGAATTCCTGCCTTGTCCATTTCAAACTAGTATTGTCAGTTTCAAGAGTTTCCCCCTTTTGCCCTGTTCCTTTAGTGTTCCCTCCACATTTTCTTGCAGAGTTTTCAAAATTCCCCCCACTTGGATTTGTGACTCTGTGCATTGAGATCAGTCCTTTTAAGCTTGCTGTGCCAGTAGCACTGGGTTCTGCTGGGCACTAGTACATTTATTTATTTATTCAATAGTACATTTGTTTATCTATTCAACATATCCCAATCCTTCCCTGACCATGGCACTACATTGCACTGGTTCTGCTGGGCTTGGATTGTCATTCTGTGCTAGACATTAGTCCTGTTGAACACCATGGCACTGGATTCTACTTGGCATTCTTTGATTGCACTGGTACTGCTGGGCCCTACGTACATTGCACTGGTTCTGCTGGGCTTGCAAAATTTCCCCCATACCACCTTCAGTTTCTACTGCAGAGATTCTCTGGCCTGACCTTAGTCCTGTTGGGTTTGTGCTGCCACAGTGGCACTGATTCTGCTGGGCTTGAAAAAAATGCCCCCACCTTCAGTTTCTACTGCAGAGATTCTTGGGGACTTTCATTCTGTTCTTCTGGACTTTTATTGCCCTTGATTTTTTTTGCATTGTAAACAATGGAGTATGGGGCAACCTTCTTTGGGGGGGCCATAACTCAGACTCTGTAAATCCAACCCTCAACAACCTTGGAGGGCAGGTAGAGAAGAGTCAGCTGGAGATTCCCTATGAGCTGGTGTCTCTAATATGCTGGTTGGCTGTTCTACCACATCACAAACCTCATGAACTGAAGCACTTCATTTAGCCTCTAAAAATTCATAATGGTTTGTGGCTCATGAACTGAGCATGCCACGAACCATGAACCATCATGAACTGCGTTTTCCAGGTTCGTGCCCATCCCTAACAATAATCATTACTAATTTAGTTACCTAATGTTGAGAAATGAAGGAGGAGTCACATGGAAATGGACATTCCACCCATGGCAATTTCCTTTCTGAACCAGAGGAAAACAGGTTCTGTTTCTCTCTGGCTCAAAGAGGAAAGCCCCAGGAATGCCATGAATGGTTCTCAGAATTATCACAACATCAGGAAATGCTCCTCAAATCCAGGGGCTTCCTGTGTTCCAGGCAAGGAAAATTCCTATGTGAAAGCAGCCATCATTTTACTAGTGTCTTTCCACAATAATATTATTACATTCTTCCCAGCCCTGCTTCCCTGAGCAGTGAGAAATTCCAGAATTAACAGTACCTGGATTCGGTTTCTTTTGGATGAGAAGGCCTATGGTCTCCCAAGAGAGATCAGGGGCCTGTGAGACGTAACTGATTTTCACAGGACCTGCAAAACAGAGATGTTTCTCCAGGCCTATGGTTGAGGCAGTGAAGATGTAGCAATACTGGCCTCCCCTGGTGCATTTTCCATCTTATATTGTCTCCCCACCTCCTGCATTACTAGTTACCATCTACAGGGAACATATATGGTGCTGACTCAGAACTACTGGTTTTAAGTGGCACCATAAATGATATTGTAACTGATACTGCAGTTAGATTTTATATTAATTTATTGTATCATTATTGTATTCTATCATATTGTTGCAGGGCTTTTTTGTAGAAAAAGCCCAGCAGGAACTCATTAGCATACTAGGCCACAGCCCTGACAGCACAGCTTCCTCCCACGATCAGCTTCTCCAGGTGCCCTGCAGCTTGCGGAGCACATGGGGAACCCGAGGGAAGGAAGGCAGTTTCTGGATCAGCTTCCCTCCCCAGACACCCTATGGCTTGCGAGGTGCCTGGGGAACCTGTGGGGGGGAGGCTGTAGGTGTGGCCAACTCGGAAGCCAGCCAGAACTCTATTCCTGTGTGTTCCTGCCCCAAAACAGCCCTGTATTGTTGTAACCAACCAACCAACTAAGCTGTGGAGTCTTGTGAGCAGAAATTCTACCTGGTGAGCTACTGGCATTAAAGTTGTGAGTGAGCGATTTGGCTGCTGCATCGATTAGTTTGCTCTGGAGCCATCCTTCCTGAGCTAAGACAAAAATGAGTGAGCTAAAGGCTAAAAAATTGTGAGCTAGCTCACACTAACTCAGCTTAGAGGGAACACTGGTTGTAACCTGCCCTGAGCCTTGCATAGCAGGGGAAGGAGGGCTAGAAATCAAATTGTTTAGCATAGGGGGCAACAAACAGACTGTCCTACAAGACAGCAGAGCTGCTGTTCTGCAACAGGTTCCCAAAGAGAGACCCTGAACCCCAAGTTAACAATTCTAGAAGGGTAGCCAGACTGGTCCTAAATAGAAAAAACAAACAGGCTAACAAGTTTTATTCTAGCATATGCATTCATGGACCGGAGTCTACTTCATCATACATCTCAAAAAAATGGTCTCTACTTGAATCTTATTAAAACTTTATGGCATCACAACAATTAGATGCCGGTGATGCAGCAACTGTAGCCCGTAAGGATCGTTAACATTTTTTTTTGTCATAGGACAGCAATCCTACAATATCATTTTACACATCTATCTAGTGCATGCTCAGTAGTTGTATGCTCAGTAGTTGTATGCTAATCTTGAGAAATGGACTCAGTCTCTAGACAATCACAGATGGCCATGTTAAAAGATCTGGTTATGAATCAATGAGCCCCTTTACATTCACGCTTCTGTTTGAACATGTGCAGAAACAGCTGCACATGGACATAATTCAAAAGCATTTCACTTAACCATTACAAAGTATTCTGTCCATCTGATATCTTCACAGTCCATTAACTTACCTTCATGTTTAAATAAATAATCTGTACAATAAGAATAGAAAAATAGAATAGAAAAATGTACACAAAGAAAAATGACTGAAAATATTTATGATATATGCCTTATTGGCATATTATTTCACCTGGTACTTTTAAAAAACGGGATCAAAACGCTTCAGGACAGGGTGAATACGGCATGGGAACACCAGACAGCTGTGGCTGTGTGAACCAGCCCACTTAATCCGCTTGAGAAACTTGCCTATATCGGGCCAGACTGCCAGTCTGAACTCAGCCTGTGCTTTCCAAGAAGCCCTTACAGATTTAGAAGTGCTAACAGCTGAGGAAGTGAGTGCCATAGGAGAAGAGAGCCTCCATAGCAGCCAGAGAGAAGCATTGGAGAACAACGTCATCGGATCCAAGCCTGTGTTTCTAATTCATAATGTTGGAAACATTATCACAGGATGAACTGTCTAAGAAGGGCAAAATGTAGTCACTGAAGATTCAGAATGGGATCAATATTAAAAGAACATGAATTTCCAGTCACAGATACCCCCCCCCCCCCGAGTCTTATCAGGCTTCTTCTATGCAATATGAAGTGTTTAGAAATTTAAAAGAATTTAGGTGAACTACTTCTGGCCTCCAGGTGGGATCCAGGGATACCGTGGAATTACAGCTCATCTCCAAACTATAGAGATCAGTTCCCCTGAAGAACATGGCTGCTTTGGAGGGTGGACTCTATGGCATTGTACACTGTGGCCCTTGCCCGTTTCTGGCTCCATCCCCAAACATCCAGGGATTTCCCAACCTGGATCTGGCAACTGTATGTCCCCATCCCCCCACTGGTGGCCAGGGAGGACCTGGCAACCCTCCTTCCATCTGATCTTACAGCATACCATACATGTGTTGTGGAATAGCTTTGAAGCATGACACCAATTCCAAAAGGAAATTGTGCATGCTCAAGCACATATTTTCCCTTGTTTCCACCACAGAAGCATAAATTGACTTCAAATTACTCTTTTTCTGCACTGGTGCCTTGAAAGGCCTGCAATAAAAGTCAGTGGTCATTTGATCAGATTTCAGCTGACAAGCCAAGAGGAATCTGGCCTTTAAAGGAACTGAACTACAAATTATGGGGCTCTGCTGTTATACAATAAAATCACGCACTTCAGCACAGTATTTCAACGCTGACTCGAAGCTCCCTAGACTGTATTAAAAATATCCTTATTCCCAATCCATTGTCTAATCTAAAGTGACACACCTGCAGGGCTTGCAGAGCATTCTGGCTCCTCACACTGGGCACCCTAGAGTATTTCAGGTTTTTCCCCCCAACCAAAACATTCACAAAAAGAAGCCCTTGCTTTATGCAATGCCCCTTGAACATGCAATATTTCCTTATCATGTATAAATATCCTAGTACAGCTCAGCTGCACAGTGGTGGAAGCACTGCTGCTCACAGGGTACAGAAAAGTAACAGACACACCAAGTAAACTGCACCCAGCTATGCTTGTCCATATCATTTTGTTTCTTACAATTGGAAGCATTTTGTTGCCTGACCTCTTTTCCCCTCTGGATTTGGTGAAGCTTTTGTAAACTTTGTACATTGCATTCTGAAGACATACAGTATTTGGTTTCCTTTCAGTTGCAGGGGGAAGGGAGCAAACTAGGGCTGCTTCTACGTGGTATGTGTGTGCAAAAATACACCCACATCACAGCAGCAGCTGGAAGAGGTGCAGGAATGGGTGAGAATGGTGTTCGGATACCCGCAATCCTGCCCTGCTTGCTGCTGCCACTGCTTCCCCCTTCCTCCATGTTACGCTTGTGCAAAAGATGCAACAGAGATAGTGCTCAGGCTCCCAATTGACCCTGAGGCCCTCTCCCAGTTGAGTTTCAGTGTGGCTTGGCAGGGAAATGGGGGGGGGGATCCTTTAAAGAGCTAAGAGTGGGTAGATAGGATGGTATTAAAAAACTGCACCTGATGCATCTGATTTGTACCTGATTCAGGCTATGTGACATGTGTACTGTTTTATACACTGACAAATGTGCAGATATGCAAAAGCAGAAAAGAGTGGTAATCCCTCAAAAACGATGGTTGTAAGAGGCTGCATCCACATGGCAAGGATTCTTCATTTGCCTTCATTGTTGCTGCAAATGCAGAGTAGGGTTGCCAGCCTCCAGGTGAGGTCTGGAGATTTCCCAAAATCACACCTGATCTCCAGATGACAGAGACCAGTTCCCCTGGAGAAAATGGCTCCACCCCACAAATCTCCAGGAATTTCCCAACCCAGAGCTAGCAAACCTAATGCGGAGACGAGCACATGTGCAAAAGAACATTCCAGAGCTGTGCCCTGCTCTCTTCCTTGGCCTTTCCCAGGGGCTGCCTTTAAAGAGCCAAGAGCCCTGCCCCTTCCCTGGTCGTACCTGGCCTCTCCCTAAGGGAAAGTAGTGATTCACTCCTCCCCTGTTCCTCCCACTGAGCTGATGGATGGCTCCTCTCCCTGAGCTGCCCTCCCCCTGCCATCTTTATGCCAAAGGCCTGGTTGGGGTAGGATATCAGCCCTCAGTTTCTGCCCCTGGGCTGTGGTTGTGTTAAAGTTTAGAAGTATGAGCATGGCATGGCAGTACCACACAGACATATAATGACAGGTTCCCTGAGAAAAATATTGCCCCCCCCCCCCGAGCAAAAAGTTGTTAGCTACAGGGCTGGTTTATGAGCCATTTAAAGTTTAAACCCCTGCTTTCTGCTCTGCACGGCTTTTTTTGGGGAGCAGAAAGCAGGGTTTAAATGGTTTGGAGACATTTAAATCAAACAGCTGAGCAGAAATTTCTGCTGTTCATAAATTATATCAAAATTCCTGGAAGTACATGGTGGATCTTCAGTTCACAAACATTGCCCTGTGAACCACCAACCAGCCCAAATTCATGATGAACTTTAGTTCGTCAGATGGTTTGTGCCCATCTCTAGTAAAGACCATAGAGACATGGAGGAATTCCTAGAGTATTACTAGAAAGCCAGTTTGGTGTAGTGGTTAAGTGCGCAGACTCTAATCTGGGAGAATCGGGTTTGATTCCCCACTCCTCCACTTGCACCTGCTGGATGACCTTGGGCAAGCCATAGTTCTGACAAGAGCTGTCCTTTAAAGGGCAGTCCTCGAAAGAGCTCTCTCAGCCCCACCTACCTCACAGGGTGTCTGTTGTGGGGAGGGGAAGGGAAAGGAGTTTGTAAGCCACTCTGAGACTACAAGTGAAGGGCGGGATATAAATCCAATCTCTTCTTCTTTTTCTTCTTCTTCTTCTATGGAGGCCATTTTCCAGCCACCTCTTCTCCCACTCCTCAGTTTCTTGAGGCAGGGACTGAAGGTGTTGAAGATGAGGATTTACCTGCCACGGAAAGCCCCACATACTTTGTGTAGAGCATGCCTGTAGTTGTACCAGTGTGATATTACAAGTTGCACTGATGTTACATTTGACACTGCAGAAAGAAAGGCTGATACAGAGAAAGTAAGGGTCTGGATGACAGTCAGTCCTACAAACCCACTCCTAATTAGGATTTCTCCATTGCTAATGATGCTTTGTAGCCACTGGGCATCTTGCAAGCACATGAAACATGTGGAATATCATCCTTTCTTACTAACATTTTGGAATGTATTGGAGTCGGGAGTACAGCTCTTTATTGTGGGTCAGATGGAACATGGGAAATCCTGGGCTCAGAGCCCTCTTTTATGCCGGCCGGAGACAATGCCCCGACCTCGCCCACAGGTCCTGATAGGACCTTAAGTCCGTGGTTGTAGTTCATAGGTCTCCCAGCGGGAGACCTAGGCTCGTAATTGGTGGTCACTCAGGATCCAACTGGCTATTGTTCTACCTGGCCGAAGCTCAGGTATATTCTGACCATGTGCGCTGACCACGTGGCGGTCGCCATTACGGGAGACCAGGCGATCGTGGTCTTAGTACACAACAGTTTTGCAACTAATAATAACAGCATGCCATCAAGTTGTAACCAACCCATGTTAACCCCAGGACCATGGGGTTTGCAAGGCAAGAGGCCATAGCCTTCCTTTGCTTAGCAATCCAGTTTTCCTTGGTGGTTTACCATCCAAGTATTGGCCATGGCCAGTCTTGTACAGCTTCCAAGCTCTGATGAGACTGGGCTAGGCTGAGCTATTCAAGCTGCTAAAATAATATAATACAGTGCCCTTAAAGGCCAGAGGATTCTATAAGTAAGAGAAGCTTATTGTGATTGACAAGATCCAGCCACTTCTTCTTGTAGCTGCTGATAATTTAACTGGGTGTAACAGTGGGAAATTAAAAACCCTTTGTGAACAATATCTTAATCATGCTTGGTTTAGAAATTAACTGAAGGCCACTCCCTTAGAATGAGTCATTGTGTCATTGCTAGACATCCAAGAAAGCATAAAACTGGTGTTTAATAAACAGTTGGTGTTGGAATTATAAATCATAACAAAATGGTTACTAATTTTATTATACATCTGTACAGTATATCCTGGGACACAAGAGCAATTATCAGGCCCCTTTAGTTGATAGGCTATGTGCATGCCATTTTTAAGTTTTCTGTATATTGAGTAACTGAATGTGTGAAACACAAGAATACACATGTTCGGGCATGTGTGTGTTTGAGGGAGGGAGGGAGGGAGTCTCTGGCTTCAGAGGCAAAGAATGCCCCCCCATAAGACCCTGATCCAAATCACATTGCTGTTGTAGGGTTGCCAAGTCAACTTACCTGGCCAGCAAGGGTCTCCCGATGTCCTTCTGGGAGCCTGGAAGTGATGGTGGGCCTTTTTGGGCCTACTTCTGGTAGGATTGCCAGCCTCCAGGTGGGGCCTGGGGATCTCCCGCTTTTACCACTGATCTCCAGCTGGCAAAGATCAGCTCCCCTGGAGAAAATAGCTGCTTTGGAGGGACTCTATGGCATTGTGTGTACTCTATGGCATTGTACCCTGATGAAGCCTCTCCCCTCACCCCGCCCTCTCCTGGATCCAGCCCCAAAGTCTCCTGGTATTTTCCAACCTGGACCTGGCAACCCTAACTTCTGGTTTCAGGCCTACTTCCAGTCAGGGTGACACTTTGGTTTTTGGGCAAAACTCTATGGTAAATTCAGCTTCAATCCCATAGAGTTTTGCCCAAAAACAAGAGTGTCACCCCCAACCTGTGGTAGACCTGAAACCAGAAGCAGGCCCGAAACTGAAAGTAGGCCAAAAAATGTGAATTGGGGTGGGATTTCCTACCAGCTGGCTGGCAGCGGGCAAGAGCCTGCGAAGGCAGGGCTTCCCCCACTCCCACCAGGGGACTGACAACCCTAGTTATCATTAATCCATTGTGATAAAAGAATCAGCCTGTCCGTCCATCTGCACATTTATGGCAGGCATAATTCATCAGAGAATAAAGCTAGGAGATTCAAAATTGGCCACCAGCTTCAGGATGATTATGGGAGTTCTAGGGCCAAAATTGAAAAGCTTGGGAATATCCTGGTCCAAGTGAGACACTCTACCGTGCTATTTGCAATGGAAGCTAAGGATCTCTGTTTGTGACAGGCTTAACTCATCAGAAAATAATGCTACACATCTGAAAACTGGGCACCAACCCCAGAATGATGATGGAAGATGCAGTGCCAAAAATGAAGGGAACTGGAACACCCTGAACCAGGTAATCTTCATAAAAGGGCAATATGTAATAAGAGCTTTTAAGCAACCTGTCATGTGTTACTAATAGTCAGATCCCTAATTCACCATAGAAAATTGCTGAGTGACACATTCTCTGCTGGACCTACCTCACAGGGTTGTTGTGAGGATAAAATTGAGGACAGGAGAACAATGCAACTTTGGGTCCCCATTTGGGAGAAAGACTGGGTATAACAGTTTTTATAAATCTAATTTTAACAACATTAAAAATAAAAAGATCATGTCATCTGTCATATAGCAAAGAAGGCTATACAAAGGGCTATTAGATCATCCACCAACACAATAGTAATGATAACAACCCAGTGCCTGAAATGGGAATTCTAACTTCTGTTCCACATGTACAACCACTAAAACAGGTAAATGTTACATTACCATGCATGTAAAGAGTGGAGGATGTGGGAAGCATCCTTTTACTACTTTGATAGATCATGGGGAAATATTACCTTCCCCCCTTCTGTTCATAACAATAACAAAGGTTTGCTACTATACTACTATTAAGTACATTCTGTTGGCAAGCAGAATAGGGGTAAGAAAACCAAGAACTGAAATGGAGGAAGAGAGAAATGAATTACAAAAGAGTGGAGAAGAGGGAGTCAAATTAAGGAAAAGAGAAGGAAAGGTTATTTTATCTTTCTACAACACACTAACTACCACTTTCTTTCAGTCTTGCAGAAAGTTTAGTCTAGTTGATAGTCAGAATGTATTTTATTCGGCTCAGTTTTCCCTGCACCCCTAGTGGCTGCAGCCAGAACTGCATGAAAAAGGAAATGGTTGGAAAGGTGTTCTGCTGGATAAAGCATGATATTGACTTCAGGGGCCCTCAAGTGGACTACCCCCCCCCCAAAAAAAAAAAATTGTCCCCCCATCCCACCTATCAGCAGCCCTGGTTGGCTTGAATCAATTAGTCTTGGTGGGGGACAGGGAAAGATGTCACTGTTATAGGAAGAAACCACATCATTTTGCACACAAACCTAGTACTTTCCTATGGATCTTGCAGGAGCAGTGTGAAGACCAGGGGTGGCCAACCTGTGGCTCGGGAGCCACATGCGGCTCTTTCACACATATTATGCGGCTCCTGGCAGGGCGGCTGGGGAAGCAAAGGGGAGGCATGCTTTTTCTCTCTTTCTCCCTTCCTTCCTTCCTTCCTTCCTTCCTTCCTTCCTTCCTTCCTTCCTTCCTTCCTTCCTTCCTTCCTTCCTTCCTTCCTTCCCTCCCTCCTCCCTTCCATCTATTTGCTTTCCTAGTTTCTCTCTCTCTCTTTCTTATAACTGGTTTTCCTTGTTTGTTTTTATTTTTGGCAGTCCCATTTAACGTTCATAAAAAGCAAATTTGCATCTTTTTAAAAATAAAAACGTGTGTGTGATATTTGTTCCTGTCTTGCGGCTCTCAGACATCTCTATGTGGCTCTTACGTTTATTCTATGTGGCTCTTACGTTAAGCAAGGTTGGTCACCCCTGGTGAAGACAGACCAAATGAAAGTAGCTCCCATGCTGTTACTGTAATGTTTATGTACCTTGTATCCATATTTCTAATTCTGAACCAGTCTCCAAAGTGTGTATCAACATGGAGCTGGCAACCGTAGCTATAGAAGATTGTGTGCATGTATGAAACCACATCATTTTGCACACAAACCTAGTACTTTCCTATGGATCTTGCAGGAGCAGTGTGAAGACAGACCAAATGAAAGTAGCTTCCATGCTTTTACTGTAATGTTTATGTACCTTGTATCCATATTTCTAATTCTGAACCAGTCTCCAGAGTGTGTATCAACATGGAGCTGGCAACCGTAGCTATAGAAGATTGTGTGCATGTATGACTAAGAAAGAAAAATTCTGTTTCTCATTCATTACCACTGAGGCAAATTAACATTTATTATCATGCATGTAAAGGGTTGGGGGGGGGGAAGCATCCTTTTACTATTTCGATAGATTATGGGGAAATATTATATTTCTGCTATACTATTTTTAAATATATTCTAAGTCGCCAACCAAGGTAGATGCAAAGGTCTTGAGACTAAAAAATGGGGGTAGGTGGAATTAGAAGGTTTAGTCGAATGGCAGATCCTGAAAGGCAGAGAGCAAAATGAAGGAGGAGAAAAGGGTGGAAAAGAATTAGAGAAATGTAAGAAAAGACAATGAAAGTTTTTTTTAATTGCTACTACACACCAACAAGACTGCCCATTTACAAAATACGGTTGTGCAGGAGCTGGATGGAATGAAAGGAAAAAGAAAACCACAGACTGCTGAAGAGAATAACCTTGCTCGGAAGCTCCATCCTGGCATTGACTGTAGCTTGTCTTGGCTGGTCTTGCCTTGCTCCAATGCTGGCTTAATAGGAGCTGAGAAGCAAGAATTACACTCAGCCAGGTAATAAACTTGCAGAAAGGCCAAGCTCCTTACTGTGCTCTGCCTTCCCTGTATCCCTAGGATCTGCAGTTAGAACTGCACTCGATTTTTTTAAAAAATTCATTCCATTAATACAGCATGACACTGGCTTCAGGCACCTTCCAGCTGACTTGGGCCCCTTGAATATTGCCCCTTCCAGTCTCCCCCTTTCAGTGGCATGGGCCGGGCCATGGCTGTTCCTCGGACTTCTTGGAAGCCCCATTTCGGTAGGATTCATTTTAATCCCTCTACTCCCACCAGGGGCTACTCATCTTGAAAAAACAGTTGGACCCATGGAGCTGGGATGTATGGATGAAGTGTGAAAAACGGCAAAGGGAAGAAATATCTCCTTCCATAACCTTGCTCCTCTTTACACCACATCAACATTTATATCAGATATATCCCATTTGGATACAAAAGCTTTCCTCTTTGAAAGCCAGAGAATGAAGCCATGTCATGTATCTAAGTATGTCCTTTGCAACCTGCATGGATTCACTGCACATTTTCAGAGAGGCCTCTGGATTGTTTGGCAGTTGCTGTTGTGCTATACTCTATAGGACAGAAATCTAGTGGTGGGGAGGGAAATTAAGGAATACTACAGCTTTCAGTTTTTATAAACCCTCCCACTAAGTGGATATGGGTTTCCAGAATATCTTCTTCATGAACTGTTTCTTAGCGTAATGGCAAATCATTGTATAACAGGCAGAGATCATTATAAGTTCTCAGCGTTGTTTTATTTAATTACATATTTATGTCCTGCCTTTTGACATGGCTCAAGGCAACTCCCTTCAATACTGATAGCTAGAGAAAATAACCCCAGGTAATCTGTGTACTGTACATTCTCCTTTTACCTCTGGACTGAGAAGATATTAGAGACAGCTGTGGTGCTCCAGATTTAATACAGATTATTAATGCAATGATAATGCTGCTATATTAGTTCTGCGTCACTTGCATGTCTTCACTTGCTTTTGCTAAGTACCGTAGTAATCCTCCATAGGCGTCTGTTCATCAGTGAAGTCAAATCAGAGCAAGCCAAAATTCACATGTACATTCTTTGGACTAGCATAAAGCAAAAAGAGTGTTTACCGGACAATTAAGAGATTTTTATTGCACTTTGGAAGAGATCTTGGATGAGATAGCCACCAAACTCTAAAGTAAGCTTATTCTTCAAAGCCTGGAAGGAAGATTGTGACTGTTTATTAAAGGAAAGGTGGTTGTGATTATAAAACTGAATACTCTTTTCCTACCATACATTTGTTTTGCTGTCCAGTTGCTACAGCTAAGAAAAATAAAGAATCAAAGTGACTAAGGGGGTCTTACACATGGTGACATCTTCAGTGGTTTCCCCATTGCCATTGGAGGGCTTCTTCATGGTGAGTTTTCCCAGTCCTCCACAGCAGCCATTCCCCCCCCCCCCCATACTCTAGGATGAGTTTTGGGAGTGTTTTTAATGGTAATTTACATAAATGTAACACTATATCCAAGGGTCAAGTACCAAAAAGATCCAGATGTTTGTGTCCACATGGCATTCACTATAGTTTTTTTTGTGATCCTTCCAAAAATACTGTAGCAAAGCAGGTTTTTGAAATAATACAGAAAAGCCAGAGGAAATCCAGGAGGCGCACAAAAGCACCATGATGCTGAGGGGAAGTGGGAGGAAACTCCCAACTAGGGTTGCCAGGTCACCCCTGGCTACCAGCAGCAGATGAGGGGATACAGTTGCCAGATCCAGCTTGGGAAACTCCTGGAGATTTGGGGATAGAGGCTGAGGTTGACTGGGACCTCAGTGGGATACAATGCCATTGAGTCCACCCTCCAAAGCATCCATTTCCTCCAGGGGAACTGATCTCTGTAGTCTGGCAGTAAGCTGTAATTCCAGGGGATCCCGAAGTGCCACCTGGAGGCTGGCATCCATACTCCCAACAGTATCCCAGCCAGAGTAATTGTGACCCCCTAGGGCTGTAATCCCAAATACACTCACAGATAAGACTTACTTCTCAGCTAACATACCAAAGATTGTAGCTCACATTCACTTTTTATTTAACTACTGTACAGCACAGTAGAACAGTACAGCACAGTAGAAATGCCACTGGCATTAAACAAGAGCTATTTGATTTGAAAAACAAAGATACAATTATGTGAATTCAGAAAAGCTAATGCTCCTGTTTACATAGACAGGGAGAGTTTGTAGCTCAGTACGTGCTTTGCATGTTTAAGTCCCCACTTTTATTCACTGGCATCTTCAACTAAGTGGATCATGAGTGCAAGGAAAGATTCTGAGATATTTAGACAGCCATTGGGGAAACAATATTGCACCCATTCTATTCCCCAAAAATATTAACAGCTGTAGTACAATATCAGTGACAATTAAGCACTGTGGATTGGCTATAGAGATGTTGCCTGATAACTTCAGTTATACAAATATTATTTTATGTACCATAACCAGGGCTCATTTCATAGCAGGACCTCCTCTGCATATTAGGCTCCGCACCCCTGATGTAGCCAATCCTCCAAGAGCTTACAGTAGCCCCTGTAAGAAGAACTCTGTAAGCTCTTGGAGGATTGGCTACATTAGGGGTGTGTGGCCTAATATGCAAAGGAGTTCCTGCTACAAAATGAGCCCTGACCATAACAGTAGTAAATATAGTAGTGTGTGTCATCATGTATGAACATATGAAGCACCCATATTTATACTAAATTTCTGTTACCACTTCTTGAATTGCAATGTGTCCACCTCAGAACAATCTCATGGGTCCACAGGGTTTCATCTTATCCACCATGCTGTTTAATACATTTATGAAGCTACTAAGAGAGGTACCACTGGGAGTGGTACAAACTGCGGTGTGAGCAATTTATGGATAATGCTCAGCTCTACCTTTCCTTCCCGCCAAATTCTGAGGATGCTGTTGATATTCTGAACTGATGCCTGGAGTCAGTGTTACCACAAGTGGCCTGTCTTGATGTTGGGGGAAATTAGCTATGAGACAGAGGAGGCCAGAAGGGTACAAGGGATTGCACACCTATATATTCCAAGGTCCAGTTCAAATTTAAAGAGTATTTACTGCTTGTATTAGAAATTATTGCTGCATACTATCACACTAAGCAATCAAATTACGCACAGTCCAGAACTAAGAAAGAAAGAAGTGATGATAGAGACATTTAGCGAGCAGTTATAGGGTTTATACTACCTGTCCAGATGTGCAGATGTCCATGTAGAAGAAAGCACAAACAGCCAGCGTTCCACTCATAGTAAAGGGTTTGGGTTTGGAGACCCATAGTAAAGGGTTTGGGCAGGCCTGTAGCTACATTGGAGCCATTTGGGGTCCAGCCCCCTGACTTACCATCAAGGCCTCCCAACTTCCCACCCAGCCCAGGCCCCCCAACTTCCAATTTTCAATTTTATTTATTGTACTCGTCGCTGCCACCGGCAAGCCTTGTGCTGCCCTGTCTTGCCCACCACTTTCTCTGGGCAAGGCAAGCCCTGTGCCCTCCTGCCCTCCAGTCCCCCACCGCTGCTCTTTCTTGTTTTTTGCTGGCCAGCAAGGCGAGCCCTGCCTCCGATCTTATGCTGCTGCTGCTGCTCTGTCTTGCCTCTCTTCAGCTGGCAAGACAAGCCCCTTGGGTTGGATTATCCCATGCTGCTGCTCTGCTCTCTCTCTTATTGCTCGCTGGCTGGCAAGGCAAGCCCCAACTGCCTTCATCCTTCCAATTCCCAAGCCAGCAAAGCAAGTGCCACACTGCCCAATCCCTCCCTCAGCTTCGGAGCCCATGATTTTGCTTCCATTCCTCTTCCATCCCTTTCCTTTTTTATTTTCAGAGCTCAGATCTGCCTCCCACCTTTGAATGGCTAGGATTCTTCTCTACCCCCCCTTTCCTTTTTATCTGCAGGGCTCAGCTCTGCCTCCCACTTTTGCCTGGCCCCTTCAGTTTCTATCTTCAGGAGGCAATTGAAGACAGCTTTATTTAGGACCCCACTTGAGTACTTTAGTTTTTATTTACTGGCAGCCCTAACTGAGATTTTAAATTGTGGCATTTTAGGGTTTTTAAAAAATGTTTTATTTACACTGTATGCAAGACAATTTTGCAAGGTAGAAAGGCAGCTAATAATTTTTTTAAATAAAGAAATAAATTGTTCTACAACAAAATATTGACTTGTTTACCAAAATGATGTGTGTGTGATCATATATGAACCTGACTCACTACAACCTCATCATTGCTAGCAAAGCAATAGCAGTGCCTTTCCAATCCTGATCAAGACCTGTGGAAGATTATATTCACATCAATAAATCAAAAATGTTTCCAATGCTATTTTATTTCCATAAGTGATTATATGAGATAGGAACTCTTGGTCTGGGGCAAGTGATATTCTGTATTCTTGGTGCTTGGGGAGGGGGCAACAGTGGGAGGGCTTCTTGTGTCCTGGCCCCACTGGTGGACCTTCTGATGGCACCTTTTGGCCACTGTGTGACAGAGTGTTGGCTTCTTTTATGTTCTTATGAGTCTCTGAAGGGGTGAAGGGCTGAATAACACTGGCTTCAGAGTCACAGTCAATCTGGTAGTGAGAGATCCCCCTCCCCAAGTAAAACAGCTAGATCCATGGGAGCAGCTTCTAATCTGACTCCCCTCCCAATTTCAAAGTGGCTTGCCCTGTGACATGGGGGGACTGGTGTCTGAATAACAATCCCACACAGGAGCTCTTGGGGTTACCTTCTATTAGTCAGGGTTTGAAATAGAAGGAACAAAAAACAAAAGGAAGTGGGATGGTTGTGTTTCAAATTAAGCCAGGTTCAATTTAGCCTCAATTTTGAGATTCATCACCTTTAATTATTTAACTGCTGTGTTGTGTAAACTATTTGATAACAATGCTAAATTAAGCACTCACACTTCAGAATCTACCACCAGTTATCTGTCACTCCCAAGAACAGCATTACTACAAATTAAACTACTACATTACTAATTACTACTACATTAAACGTATTAATGTACTTTGGCTGACATAAGATAACACATACATTCAAAAGTTTCTAGAAACTGTTCCATAATTCTGTGCATTTCCTCACTGCAGGGGAAATGCAAACTGAAGCAGAGCATTCTAGCCTTGCCCATGTGATGCAGAGGTATCTTCGGAGAGGAAGGCACTTTGCAATATCTTTGGCGAAAGAGCTGACTGTTCCTCCAACAACTGAATCCTCCAGAGGCTGTCTGCCCAAGTACCTGCTCGTGCAATGTGGGTTTGTCCTAGGCCCATAGCTACAATGAGGCATCTTGGGGCTGGGCCACCCAACTTACCACCCAGGTCTCCCAACTTCCTATCCAGTCAATTTATTTTATTTTTCGCGTGCCCTGCCGGCACCTCTCTCTCTCTCGTTGCTTTTTAAAACTTTTATTCTCTCATCACTCCTGACACAGTATCCCCCCAACATTTAAATGCCCCCTGAAGTAAAAAAAATCCTGGCTATGGCCCTGTCCTAGGCCCAGATTTATCTTCCTCCAACCAGGACCTTACACAGGTCAAAAGAGGTCCAGGCCACTTCTATTTTTGAGGGCCTCCCCCCATAAATTAAAAAATGAAGATGTGTGAAATCAATGATACAAAACTAGTAGTATTCTATTTAAAATGTTTACATTTAATACAATAAGAAAAAGAATATTGTAAGACTTTGTAATAAATGTTCCCATTTTTTTAACATGTGATTTAACATCAAAAGTGTAAATCTGAGGCCCCCTGAGAACGTGTGGCCCTTGGCCAAATGGCCCTGCTGGCCCCGACTCTCAGAGGCCCTGCCTCCGACGTATGAAGCCCCAAGTTCACCATGCTGAAATAGATGGATCTTGGTGTGAGGTTCTTTACCTCTCTTAACAAAATCTATTGACATTGCAAATATTAAAATGAGTCTGAAGATAAGTCACTGTATTACAAAGACAGGCCTTGGGCTGCAAATTGCACGGTTGTGTCTTGAAGCTGTGACCCTAGGCAGAATGAGTTCAGATATGCAAAGAACATTTGCATCATGGGTGAGTTTTCAAGTAACTTGAGAGTGCACCGATTATTAGGCTCTGGCTGTCACACACGCCGCTCATATTTTCACTTAATGGTAATCTTTGTGACTGCAAGCTTCTTTTGTGCAATATAATGGACCATAATTTCCATACAATTTGCTGTCATTGGCAAAGAACACATTAGGCACTTCCAGCCAGAAAGCCCCTCTTAACATTTCTTTGTAGTCATGTCATATATTTGAAAGACAACCACGTCATGGTGATGTGGTCCTAAGAACAAAGGGAGTAAAGAAAGGAATTGGACTTAAAGAGCAGTTGGAGGTGATCCATTCAGGGTTTTGTTTATAAGAGCACTTTTAAAACTGCTGTGATCCACCCTCTGCTACTGAAAAATTTGCTCGTGTCACATGAAAAAGAAGAGTTGGGTTTTATATCTCACTTTTCTCTACCCTAAGGAGTCTCAAAGCAGCTTACAATTGCCTTCCCTTCCTCTCCCCACAACAGGTGCTTTGTGGGGCAGGTGGGGCTGAGAGGGTTCTGAGAGTACTGTGACTGGCCCAAGGTCACCCAGCAGGCTTCATGTGGAGGAGGAGTCGGGAATCAAACCCGGCTCTCCAGATTAGAGTCTGCCACTCTTAACCACTACATCACACTGGTCCCAGACTCAGGGTCTTGCCACACAGCCTTTTTTGTGCTGTATCATTTAACTGTATCATTTATTATGTTATTATTTTTATAATTTATGTATTTGACCCCCATGGATGTCAGTATTTTGTTTACTTCAAAAAGAAAATATTTAATCTCACAATGGATCAAGTTGTATTTAATTACAGACTATCTTTAACTCAACTGCTTTGATCAACATTTGCTGTTTGGATAAGCCACTGTGGAAGATTATGGAAGGAAAATCACACTCTGGGCCTTTGGTTTACTTGCACTGGCTGTCATTTGCACTGAAGTCAAACTGCATCTTACTCCACTTAAAGACTGACTTCAGATCCAGGGTAGGGGCTACAGCCTGAAGAATAACAACTCATACAAACAAAATTCTAGAACAGCAGCTCATATTCAGCAAGATCTGTTCATGAAGTTGAGCAAATGGAGAAGCACTTTCTTGCTTCCCCTTCCTACTGCAGCCCACTTGAGCCTCCTGGGTGTCAGCATAAGTGGTAAAGTTGGGGTCTGCAGTGGGAGCAGGGAATAGCTGGGAATTGCTGCACCTCACCAAAGACAGAAGCGCCCCTCCTAAGTATATCCAAAAGGCAAAAAGGGAATACTGATTTCTTAGAGACAATAACAAAACCTGGACTTTGTCCTGGGTAAATGGGAGGGTATGCCATCTGCATAAAGACATGTACAAACACAGCCATATCAGCACAGATCTTCTGCCGGACACAGTCCACAACATGCCTTCTATTTAGGCAGTACTTCTTTATAACTTTGAACATTCAGATCTTCAGTGCTTTGTGTTGCCTTGATATTCCAGTGATATCCTTTATTGGTAACCTTCATCAAATCTGCAGTGCTAATCTAGTAAGAAAGACCTTGCTTTTCAGCCAGCATCCAGGTGATGTTACCTATAAAGGACAGAGAAAGAGCTAGACCTACACACAACAGACAGGAAATGAATACAGTTTCAAAGGGTAGCTGTGCTGATCTACAGTAGAAGAGCTATATTTTGTTGGATTTTCCGGTTTTAGTAGAACCAGGAATCACTAAAGGTAGCAGAGTGCACTAGGCATTTCCACACAGCATAGCCTAGGTACTGAGTGTGCTAGCAGGCTTACAAGGTTACACATAGCCAGTACTCAGATTCAAAACTAATAAGAGTTCTCTATTATATGGAACTCCATTCTAGATAGTGTAGATGAGAGACAGGGATAGAATCTTTTCTAACTACCTAGGATGGGTATGGATGCAGGGAAGAGTGCCTGTGCATCCTTTGTTCAAAGATGGAGAGAAAAACATGTGCCCTCTTTGTGTGTGCGGGAGGAAGTGTATGAGAGAGTAAGGTGTCAAGCCAGAAGAAAGGAAACTCGTCCCTACGAATAGCATTCTACTTCAAAGGGGATAGGATCAGATAACAGGAAGGAAATGATACTGTGTGTGTCCTGACCTATCTGATTAAATCTATGTATTTATTTATTAAATGTATATCCCATCCTTCCCAAATGGGCTCAGGGCGGGTTGCACCGCTTGCGAACAGTGACCATAATGTTATTGAGTTCAACTTTTGTATAAATAGGGAGTTGCCCGTAAAGACTGACACAACCACTTTTAACTTTAAAAGGGGTAACTTCTCTGATATGAGGGGATATGTGAGGAGAAAACTGAAAGGAAAAGTAGAAAGGGTCAAAACCACTGGGGAAGCTTTAAAATTACAATCCTAGAGGCTCAGAGAAAATATATACCACGGGTTAGGAAAGGCACAAATAGGTATAGAAAAAAGCCTGCATGGTTAACAAACAAAGTAATGGAAGCTGTAAAAGGTAAGAAGGATTCCTTTAAGCGGTGGAAAGCTAGTCTCAGTGAGGCTGATAAAAGGGAACACAGGCTGTGGCAAATAAAATGCAAGTCTGTGATCAGGCAGGCAAAAAGGGAACATGAGGAGCATATCACAAAAAACATAAAGACCAACAATAAAACTTTCTTCAAATACATTAGAAGTAGGAAACCAGCCAGGGAAGCAGTGGGGCCCTTGGATGACCAAGGGGTAAAAGGTGTAATGAAGGATGATAGGGAAATGGCTGAGAAGCTGAATGCATTTTTTGCCTCTGTCTTCACTGTGGAAGATGAGAAGTGCCTGCCCACTCCAGAACCACTAATTTTAGGAGGGGGGTTGAAAGACCTAACTCAGATTGAGGTGACAAGAGAGGAGGTCCTACGTCTGATAGACAACTTAAAAACAAATAAATCACTGGGCCCAGATGGCATACATCCAAGAGTTCTGAAAGAACTCAAATGTGAACTTGTGGATCTCCTGACAAAAATAAGTAATCTTTCCTTAAAATCTGCCTCCATTCCTGAGGACTGGAAGGTAGCGAATGTCACTCCTATCTTTAAAAAGGGTTCCAGAGGAGATCCGGGAAATTACAGGCCAGTCAGTCTGACGTCAATACCGGGTAAGTTGGTGGAAACTGTTATTAAGGAAAAAAATTAGTAGGCACACTGATGAACAAAATCTCTTGAGGAAGACTCAGCATGGGTTCTGTAAGGGAAGATCTTGTCTCACTAACCTGTTAGTGTTCTTTGAGGGAATAAACAAACATGTGGACAAGGGGGACCCAATAGATGTTGTTTACCTTGACTTCCACAAAGCTTTTGATAAAGTTCCTCATCAAAGGCTCCTAAGTAAGCTCAATAGTCATGGGATAAAAGGACAAGTCCTTTTCTGGATCAAAAACTGGCTAATTAAAAGGAAACAGAGAGTGAGTATAAATGGGAAATTTTCTCATTGGAGGGAGGTAAGCAGTGAGGTACCACAGGGATCAGTACTTGGTCCAATGCTTTTTAACTTGTTTATTAATGATTTGGAATTGGGAGTAAGCAGTGAAGTGGCTAAATTTGCAGAAGACACGAAGTTGTTCAGGGTGGTGAGAACCAGGAAGGATTGTGAGGCACTCCAAAGGGATCTGTCGAGGATGGGCGAGTGGGCATCAATGTGGCAAATGGGGTTCAATGTGGCCAAGTGCAAAGTGATGCACATTGGAGCCAAAAATATTATAGCATTGGAAAAAGAGCAGAAAAGGGCAACTAAAATGATAAAAGGGTTGGAACACTTTTCCTATGAAGAAAGGTTGAAGTGCTTAGGGCTCTTTAGCTTGGAGAAATGACAGCTGAGGGGTGACATGATTGAGGTTTATAAGATTATGCATGGGATAGAGCAGGTAGAAAAAGAAATACTTTTCTCTCTTTCTCACAATACAAGAACTCGTGGGCACTCCATGAAATTGCTGAGCAGTCAGGTTAGAACAGATAAAATGAAGTACTTCTTCACCCAAAGAGTGATTAACACGTGGAATTCACTGCCACAGGAGGTGGCGGCGGCTACAGGCATGGATGGCTTCAAGAGGGAATTAGATAAACATATGGAGCAGAAGTCCATCAGTGGCTATTAGCCACAAAGTATAGATAGGAACTCTCAATCTGGGGCAAGTGATGCTCTGTAATCTTGGTGTTTGGGGGAGGGCAACAGTGGGAGGGCTTCCTGCCCCCACTGCTGGACCTTCTGAGGGCACCTGGTTTTTTTGGCCACTGTGTGACAGAGTGTTGGACTGGATGGGCCATTGGCCTGATCCATTGGTTTTTCTTATGTTCTTATGTTCTTAGCATCAAAGTGCATAGCAATCAATACCAAATTAACGCAATGAAATCTAAAAAAACAGCTAAAACCAGAATTACAATTAATAACAAAAGATGGCGAAAAATAATTCAACCCCCCCTCCCCATAAACTGGGCTGATGGTACTGGAGCTGAGGACAGACTGGCAATCTGGCCCGCTCTGCCTCCGCTTTAAAAGCGGAGGCAGAGAGGGCGTCCAGATTGCCGCAGCTGCCAAGTGGAGGTGGCCCGGACTTACCCCATCCGGCGGCGCGTTCCTCCCGCAGCAGCCGGGCACCACTTACAACTGGTGTCCCGGCGGCTGTGCATGTGTCCCTCCTGCTTCTGGCAGGTGTCAACGCACACCGGCGTGCAGAGCCGCATATCGTCCTGCTACCGGCACCGGAAGCCGCCCGCAGTGTGGACGCTGCGGGCGGCCTCCTTGCGCCGGAGTGTGGCCGGCGCGCTGCGGGGCAGTTCGCCCCGGTTTGTTCTGCTGCGCTTCTGTGGCACGGCAGAACTCTAATCTGTCCTCAGCCTGGAGTCATACTCAGATAATCTCAGGACTCCACATGGGCAGATGGTCAAGACAGTCTCTATGCAGGGCAGCCTCTGTAAGGGAGGCCAGTTAGTTGGGTGTCCACCACCTCAACTAAAAGCCTGGCAGAACAGCTCCATTTTACAGGCTCTGCAGAACTGTAATAAATTCTGCAAGGCCCTGATCTCAAGCGGGATCGTGTTCTACCAGGTAGGGGCCAGGACAGAGAAGGCCCTTGCCCGAGTTGGACATCCTTTGAGCCAGAGATAACCAGTAGATGTTGGTCAGCCGAGCACAAAGCTCTCCAGGGGCGGTATATGAGGAGAGGCAGCCCCTTAGATACGCAGGTCCCAGGCCACTCAGGGCTTTAAAGGTTAATACCAACAACTTGAAACGGATCCAATACTCAGTAGGTAGCCAATACAACTGGCGGAGCACTGGCCAGATATGTGCCTGCATATGGTGACTTCCTGAAGACTGAAGCAAAAGGACAGTGTGAAGTCTTTCTCTTTCAACAGATCTGAGTCCAGTAGCACCTTAGAGACCAACAAGATTTTCAGGCTATTCGCTTTCAAGAGCAAAAGTTCCTGAGTTCCCAAGTCAGTATTTTATGCTGTAGAAGAATATTGAATGGGTTGTTCAAGTTTAAGCCCCAATGGATGATGTACTGAAAATCTAAGCCTGCAACTTGAGAGGAAGAGTTGGAAACAGCACAAACTGGAAGTCTTGTCAAGTCAGTTGCAATTTTGTTTCCGGTCTCTTTGGTCTTACCATTTCAACTTTCACTTGTTGGACTGATCTTGAATGTTATACTTTCGGTGCTAATTATTACAGCATGGTTTTTACACTCATGAGTTGATATTTTTGATATCTTTGACGTATTTTTGGATATTTATGCTATCTTTATTCTTTGATGATTTTTATATATTTATTGATAATTTTGAATGTAACATTTTGTTGCAAAAAATCAATTTTGGTGCTGATTTTTGACCCAGTGACTTTTCTGCTTTTTGTCCTCATGGAGGTCTGCAGAAACCTCACTTGCCCTTCTGAACAGTGGTCAAGGCTGCCAGCCTTTACCTGGGCTATTTCTTGAATGTATGTACGGCTGGCGTCCTTTCTTGCATAGGTCCTCAACCTTTTCACCTGAGAAGTCCTACACTGGCTTCAAGTGGGATCACGTCTGTTGCATACAATACGTGTGATGCTTGAGTAGGGTTGTCAGCTCTGGGTTGAGAAATACTTGGAGACTTTGGAGGTGGAGCCTGGGGAAGGTGGGGTTTGGGGAAGAAAGAGCCTTCAGCAGGATATAATGCCACAGACTCCATCCTCCAAAGCTGCCATTTTCTTCAGGGGAACTGATCTTGGTCATCTGGAGATCAATCACAATTGTGGGAGATCTCTAGGTGCCACCTGGAGGTTGGCAACCCTACGCTTGACTGTGTTGCTTTCCCTACCTTGCTGGAAGGGAATAAGTACAGTCCACTCCACCGCTGGCTGAAGATGCATTGCTCAGTGAGCTTGTCAAACTGGAAGAGCTCTAGACATAACAACTGCAGTCCACTCTTGAGTACAGAGGAAGAAAAAGATTGGTCGTGGAGACAAAAGAAATCAAAAGGACGCAAGCTGTTATTTTTTTACTTTCTCTTAGAGAGACTCAGCTTAGCTGTGAACAACTATTTCCTTTCCATCTTTTATTTTCATGTATCCTCCATCTCAAAGCAATTTTTGATAGTAAGTAGAACTCTTGAGATCTGCAAAATGAACTGCCTGCCAGGATGCTTTTAGCTGTCAAGAACAGTACATAAAATACTGAAAGGCAAGGTTTTAATTAGCTGTCAGAAGAAATGTGATTTTCAAAGGAGACCATGTACTTCTTTGCTTGAAATGTTCCGGCCTGATGGGCTACGACGGTTTCAGTTGTAAATCCCCACCCATATCAGCAGCTAAATACTTGCCCCAGTTATTATTTATCGAACAACCCCTATTAGTTCTTCCCCTTTTCTCCCCTCCCCTTCCAATTGTGCCAGCCAATTTTAGATCGTGAGCTTGCAGTCAAGGAATTGTCTTTTTAAATGTACTAGAGGCTGCACAAGAAATTTAGGTGCTTCAGTAAATATTAGGCAAATGATGCTTGTGATGGTGAAATGCCATATTCTTCTCTAATCTGACTAGAGAAATTACATCTTGAAATGCATTTACTTGTAAGACAGTCCCACCCATTTCAATGACAATTCCATGTAAGCATGGTTATGGCATTACACCTCCCATTGTATGGCTTTTTTCTTTACAAAGGCCCTGTGTCTTCCACAGTGCACAATAAGCAAGAGTTGCAGTAGATGAAATTTTTCCTTTTGCCACAAGGGGGAAAATTGCACCTGCCAGTTGAATGCCTGCTTTTGTGCAGCTGTTAACCACACACACACATACACAAACACACACAGAGAGAGAAACACAGTAATTCTATTTCACTGCAGGAATAAAATGCAGCTGCTTTTGTAACAATGGCTGCCTAGTGCTATAAATAAAACCTAAGCTACTTTAGTAGGGTTTTTTTTTTAAGAAAAATCTTGTAAAATAATTGTATTATAAAGGTACCTACAATATTCAAATGTTTGACCCTCGTTCTCCATTGCAACACAAAAGCAGCTTGACTGAAAGGTATTTCCATTGCAGTCCTAAGCCAAGTTACACCCTTCTGCAGCTTATTCAAACATACTGTATTTTTGTTAACCATGTTTAACCATCTTGTACAGGGTAACATTCTTTTGGCAGTTAAATGAAATAAACCAGGGGTGGGCAATTGTTTTGGCTCGGGGCCACTTTATGGGAGCGGAGGTTAGCTGAGGGCCGCACCTTTTAAAATGATTGCATTCATTAGTTAACTTTGCATTTCAGAAAAGGTATAAATTGTATCATAAAAATCAATAAATATAAATTAAATAAAATAGTGGTAGTTTTATTCAATTTATTTATTGTGCTAATTTCATATCATCTATAGCTGCAAGCACATTTAATTTTAGAATCAGTTTAATGAGACAAATGTACCCTATCACACTTTTCTACAATTTTTTTGAAATCAGGAGTGAGACTGCTTGTTGAGATTCTCATCACAGCCTGCAAGTTAATGTCTGTCAAATGTCTGTTAATGTCTATATTTACTCTTGTTGATCTTCATACAAGAAAAACTTTGCTCACAAATATATGTAGACCCAAATATAGAGAACATTTTCCCAGCAAATTTCTTCATACATGGAAACTTTTCAGCAGACAAAGATTTGTAAAAGTCAACTAATGTCACAGCATTAAACATTTCTTTCACAGTATGATCTGACTGCATGTCAATAAGTTCAAGCTGCAGCTCCTCAGGTGCTGACAGTGGCCAACTGTCTTGGCAGGCCGCAAAAAAGTCTGTGGCGGGCCGCATGTGGCCTCCGGGCTGCCATTTGCCCACCCCTGAAATAAACAAATCATATACCGTAGCTTACAAGTTTCAGTAGAGAGCTAATGGAAAAGCTACACTCTCTGGTAGAAAAGGAGATAAAAGAAATAGTGCTGGAGCTCAGGCAGAGAACCAACTTGCATCTGTTGGACGCTGGACAGAGGCAGATCGCCACCCAAAGCAAACTAATAGAAAGTGTTGTGGTGTAGTTCTCTATGGCTGGAGGGCTGATCACTGTAAACAATTTGGCCTATCGAGGGCACATATTATATTTCTCCTCCTGGAACAAAAGGGGTGCACTTAAGTCTCTTGATTCCAGTGGGATGGCTGGGTTCAATCATAATTAAAGGGACAGAGTACTCAACAGGACATCAGGAAATTCTGGTGTGTCCTGAGGAAATGGAATAGGAGGTGCTGTGTCAGACTAGGATATGGTGGGACATTCAGGTTCAGCTCCCCCACTCTGCCATAAAAGCTTGCTGGGTGACCTTGGGCAAGTCACACACTCTCAGCTGAATTTACCTCACATGGTGGTTGTGAAGATAAAGTGAAGAATAGGAGAAAACTTTGGGTCCCCATTGTGGAGAAAGTCAGCGTACAAATGAAGTAAGTAAATAAATCCAATCTTTTCTAAAGAAAGCCCTTATCATACCTAACTAGGCCATTGAAGTTACTTTAAAAAAATATGAACAAGACAAGTGGGGACCCGCAAAAACTTGCGGGAGTGGCTATCCCATTCATCCCCACCTCTACTTCTTCCTCTCTCGCACTCTTTCTCCTTCCTGCCACCCCTTTACTTACTCTCTCTATCCCCTCCATGCCTGTCATTTCCTTTCTGCCCCCCACCCCATCATTCTTCCTGCCCCTGTCACTCTCCTGGCCTCCCACCAATCCCCACCCCCCGCAGCAGAAGTGACAGCAGCTGCTCTCCAGGAATCAGAATGGATTCCCCAAATACAGAGATCAGTTCCTCTTAGGGTTGCCAGCTCCATGTTGGGAAATTCCTGGATATTTGGGGGTGGAGCCTTGGGAGGACGAGGTTTGAGCTTGGAAGTGACCTCAGCAGGGTATAATATCATAAGCTCCACCCTTCAAAGCAGCCATTTTCTCCAGGGGAACTGTCATCTGGAGAGCAGTTGTAATTCCAGAAGATCTCCAGTCCTCACCTGGAGGTTAGCAACATTAGTTCCCCTGGAGAAAATGACTGCTTTGGAGGGTGGAGTCTAGGACATTATATCTGTCTGAAGTCCCTCCCGCCTCAATCCCCACCATCCCCAGGCTCCACCCCTCAAATATCCAGGAATTTCCTAACATGGAGTTGGTATTCCTATTTCCTTCCCACCCAACAGCCAACCTATCTTTATCTGCCCCTCTGTCTTCAGTTTTCCATCTCCTTTCTCCCTGCAGCTTCAATTGAGGAAAACTATGGCCTTTCTCCACAGTGGGGATGAAAGTAGTTTACATTATTATCTCCTCCTTTTTGTCCACACAACAACCCTATGAGGTAGGTTAGGCTGAAAGTATGTGACTGGTCCAAAATCACCCAGTGAGCTTCCACAAGGTGGGGATCTAAACCTGGGTCTCACAAATCTCTGAAGATCTGACCATTATCTTACACTGACTTTCACAGGTTGGCTGCTGTTAAAGAGTAGCAAGCAGCCAGGCCTTGTTGAATCATGCAAGTCAGGTGGTAAGAAGTCACCCAGAAGGTGCTGCTAGGCCAAGTTTGCCAGCCTCCAGGTGGGACCTGGAGATCCCCTAGAATTACAACTGAACTCCAGACAACAGATATCTGTCCCTCTGGAGAAAATGGATGGACTCTATGGCATTATAGCCAGCTGAGGCCTCTCCCCTCCCCAAACTCTGCACTCCTCAAATTTCACCACAGAATCTCCAGGAATTTCTCATCCTGGAGCCGGCAGTCCCAGTCCCAGTCCCAGTCCTGGCTCCAAAATAGGCTTGGAAAGTGCCCTGCCCCCTGCATTTTTAACCCAATCCCCCTCTTATTTAGCCATTCATGCCGCAGGAGGAATTATCCCCAATCCTAGCTCCAGTTCTGCTTTTGCTTCCTGCCCTCTTCCCCCACTTATCATCTCTCTATGTCACTCTAGCTATCAGCCAATCTATCTTTCACTGTTGATGCAGTGGGGCATGGAGTAGATCCCTGTGGTGACCATTTCAAAAGATACTGGGGAAAATTTAACCTTCCCTGAGTTTAATTTTTAAACCCTTTGGATTTTTCTGCAGACCCACAGAATCTGTAGAAAAATCTGTTGGGGGAGAGTGTGCCTTCTGTTTGTGGAAATAAGTATCCGCACACAGAGGGGACTGTTGAGAATTAGATATATAGTTTCTTGTGGCACTTTAAAGACTAGCACATTTTTATTCTAGCATGAACTTGTGCAGGTAATGTACTGCCATCTTTAAAAAATCAAACAACTCTGATTTGTTAAGAAAAATGCTAATCAACTAACTTGCACACGTCAGCTTTTAATGAATGTGCAATTGTAATCCTGGCTCTTGGAGTGGACAATATTTCAAAGGGTGGTCTGCTAGAGCAAAACAAACAAACGGCATCTTACAGACTAACAAAGTTTTTATTCTAGCATAGACTTTTGAGAACTACAGCCAGGAGGGCTATGCTCAGCTTCAGGGCTTTTCCACACTTCTTCCCCCCCCCCCCCCCCCCCCCGCCCCCACATGTGTTGCATCTTTTCCCTCTCCCTTTTTTGCATGTGTTTTGCTCCCTCTAGTGGTGGCTTCAATATTTCACCACTGTATCTCTGGTTTATTTCCCTGAAATTTTAAAGTCCTTGGGAATAAACAGTGATATAGCGATAAGATAATGAAGTCAATGTTCCCTCTAAGCTGTGGAGTCTTGTAAGCAAAAATTCTACATTGTGAGCTACAGGCATTAAAGTTGTGAGCGAGCAACTTGGCCACTGCATAAATTGGTTTGCTCTGGAGCCATCCTTCCTGAGCTAAGACAAAAATGTGTGAGCCAGAGGCTAAAAAACTGTGAGCTAGCTCACTCTAACTCAGCTTAGAGGGAACACTGGTGACCACTAGAACAAAACATGTGCAGAAAGAAAAAAACAACACAATATAGGCACACAAGTGATGAAATAACACATGCAGAAAAGCCCTCATTCAGGATATCCCTGTCATTTTTCTAGCATTTCATCAGAGTCCATAATATTCCCAAAAAAACATTTTAAGATTTTGCCAAAATACAGAAGTAATAGTAAAAGTATATTTTCTTCATGTACATCTACTCATTTTTGTATTTTGATGTATTGCTTTTCCTCTTTCATTTATGGTTATTTACTCCGAGCATCTTATTAAGGAAGGAGATGTAGGAGTAGAAATAAGTAACTAAATACTATTACTTTGCTCTGCATTACCAAACACTTCCCTTTCTCACCCTTCCTCTTCTTACAATTAATGGAAGTTTAGTCCTGGTAGAGAATTCTAGCCTTCGTAGCTCCTTCCTGCCATTTTTTAATATGAAAAAATCTATGGCTCTTTATACTTTACCTTTAAACAAATGGAAATTCACAGGATGAAATCAGACCTGCCGTGCATTGTTTAATGAAACAACCTTTTAATTAATATAATTATCTCCACTAATTCTTCCCTAATCTGATCAAGAAAACTAGCTGGAGAAAACATTCTCCTTAAGCCACAGAGCAAAACAAAAACGAGAGAGCCTCCATTTCACAGCTCATCAAAGCAGCTAACAGGTTAGGAGAGCTTGGAGTAGATGGGCCAGGAAAGTAATTTACAATGCAAAGCTTTTACTGTGGGAGAAAGGCTTGGAGCTGCCTCCCAATCACTGGGGGCTGATTAAGTCACCCCTTAGTGAACAGGAATTTTGAGTGCATGCAACAAGGGGCGGGGACCTACAGTATGATCCAAATGGCAGGCTTCTCCACCTCAGTGTATATAGTTCATTGGACCACATTCATAGCACCCATGTATACCTACAAATGAAAAGCAAGAGTTCTGATTGTGTGCAGACAGCTGAAAGCATGTCCAAAGTCAATACATGGATTTTGTATTGTATATTTTCAATCACTGTATGTCTGTATGTGTTCCCCTGATCTGGATAGCCCAGGTGAGCCCAGTCTCAACAGTTCTCGAAAGCTGAGCAGGGATGGTCTTGGTCAGAATTTGAATACCAAGGAATACTAGAGTTGCAAGGCAGAGGCAAGGAATGGCCAACCACCTCTGACTGTCTCTTGCCTGGAAAACCCCGTGGGGTCACTGTCTGTAAGTCAGCTGTGACTTGACAGCAAAAAAAAAAAAAAGTGTTCAATCAACACCTACTTGAAGGACTGCTCCCCCCAGCATGTTCCTGTGTGACAGGATAGTTCTTTCCAGCAAGGTCTGTTGGTTGCCAACAACATGGAGTCCCCTGGCCTTGCATCTTTAACAGAAGCTTAATGTGTGGCTGCAGTGACTCAAGTGGTTAAGACACTGAACTGCAGACCAGAAGGTCGGTTGTTCAGCAGTTCGAGACCCGAGTGCTGCATGACGGAGTGAGCTCCTGTCTCTGGCCCCAGCTCCTGCCAGCCTAGCAGTTCAAAAGCAAGAAATTGCAAGTAGATAAATAGGTACCGCTTCAGTGGGAAGGTAACAGCGTTCCGTGCACCTCGGCATCTAGTCATGCTGGCCACATGACCACGGAAACGTCTTTGGACAGCACTGTCTCTTCGGCTTGTAAACGGAGATGAGCCCCACATCCCTAGAGTCATATTCGACTGGCTTTCAAGCAAGGGAAACCTTTACCTTTACCTAATGTGGGGAAATGAGTGGTTGATGCTTTTCATGGCACAGAGGTAAATAACATCCCACTAAGACAGATCTTTTTTCCTCCAGTTTGTTGGGAACCATGTTAGTTGGCTTCCTAAGAACTTTTGGCTTGGGGTTTGGGATTGTACTGTAAATCACCTAATGCATCAGATCAAATCCTAGTGGGAATCAAATGTAATAAAAAGAAACATATACAAGGGAAGATAATAAATACATCAGTAAATTAAGAATGGGATTTCAAAGAAGGATAATTACCAGTCCCCAAGTAGTGCCTTAGCTGGCTTTACTCAAAAGGACTGCTTGTAATGGTAGGTGAACAGCTGAAGATTAAATATTTTCTCTCCCCCTACATCCAGCCATTCCATCCCGGCCCAGCCTGGGATTGTGTTTCTTGTTGAATGAACACACCCAGAATCCACTTTGCAATACACACTGGCAGATGGCGTGCCAAACAGACTGAAATTTGGGCTCTCCAGTCATTCCCCTGTGTGTCTCCCCTTGGCAAAGAGCCAGACTAATGCTGTCAAGACAGACAGGCAGGCAGGCAGGCAGGCAGGCAGAACCCCTTTCCCTCCCCACTTAGACCTCGTTTCTTGAAGTTCAGTAAAACCAGCCTAACCAGATTTGGGACTGAAACCATTTATTTCTCTGACTGTTGCTCTTTCAGTTTTTATTGCACCCCATACCCTTTTCTAGTATGCATGAGACTGTACATCCAATTCACACACACACACACTTTCCAACTTTGTCACTCTCAGAACTGAAATGCATGCAGCATGCCAGACAGAGAATACTAAGAAATGCAGAGTTGAGGGAGGAGGAGACATACACTGAGAGCACCTTTGTCTGCAGTTCCTAAACTGAGAGAGAGGAGCCAATGTATTTCCAACACATCACACCTCAACTCTGCCTGAAGGAAAGGGCCCTTACTAAAACCTGGTACCTAAAATGGTGAGGGGATGCAAACTGTTCTTTACCTGTAGCTCTAGCAGCTGGTGGTCACTGGCTTGGAGAGTTGTGGGTAAGGCCTAGGGTTGCCAGGTCCCCTTGTCACTCTGGGAGGAGGCATTTGGGGGGCATTACGGGGTAGGTGGGGATGCCCCCAAGCCCCACCCCCAAGAGTGACCACCAGCCTGGACACCCCTCCCTCCCATCCTGCCTGACTTAAAGGGCTTCAGCTGAGCGGCGGGGTCCACATAGCCTGCTGACCAGCTGGAGGGCCCTTTAAAACTAGCAGGAGGGAGGGAGAGGGGTGGTCATGGGCCACATGTACCCCACAGCTCCACGCACCATGACCCCAGCCCCACTAGCAAAAAGACTCTTTAAAGGGTCCTTTTGCGAGCCGCACATGCGAGAGCCCAAATTTCAGTCTGTCTGGCACAGACAACTGAAGGGGAATGGGAGAAACTCTGAATTCTCCACACCCAGCTTGACCCATGAATATTATCAGGGCTTTAAGTAGTATTGTCAAACAGGACTGTAGAAGCTGGAAAGCTGTGAGACTCCGGCAGGGGGGTGGAATCCTATCATTCCCACTAACTTGCTTGCTTGCCTGCCAGCCTGCAGGGCCTTCTCCTCCTCCTTCTTCCTGGCTGTGGCAGTGGGGGTGGCTGTGCTGGTGGCAGCTCACGCTTCCCCAGCTGCTTGCAACACATCAGCCTCACCCAACAGGCTCATGTGGACACAGCGGCAGGGGGCAGGGTTCCCACTCGTCCCCCAATTCATCTGCAGTGGAGGGGACAGCAGCTCCTTACCTGTCCACCTGGCTCACAATGGCATTGAAGGGGAATGGGCATGGCACCTCCCTTGCCTGCACGGCTCATGCTGCAGCAAGCATATGCTCCTCCATTTTCTAAAATGGCAGCTGAGATCTTGCAGTATAGTGTCACAAGACCTTGGTCTTTTCCACCAAACAATTTACATTGTTTTCTTTTTAAATATATTTTTGCAAACCTGGGATTTTCCCTAGGTCTGTAGAAAAATACCCCCTATTGGTACTTGCCCCCATTCTCTGGGTTTTTTGATCCACCTGGGAGCCAGGTTCAGAATTTAGTATATGATACTGTTATATTGTATTTATTATCATTCACATTTCCCATGAGCTTTACAATTAATTGTGCCTGCTTTTATATAAGTAACAATCAAATACATGTTACTCATACAGTCACTCAAGATTTTTCCAGATAATTAAAAAAACAGTATTTGCCAATCTGTCTACTGCGTATTGCTTGTAGACATTTCTGCACAGCTCTATATTTGTCCTCTAGGATCCAAATATCTTTTCCAAAGGTGATTACAGGACTATCACATTTTCCCCAAATAAATCCACAATATTCTGTTGCTTTGAACATGTGCTCCCACCCTTCCTATCATCCTTCTTATTCATGAGTACAGTTTGGAATGTGGTTGGACACATGTGACTGGCATATGGCACATCACCACAGGGATTCATGTTTAAACCAGCGAAGGTTTCATATTTCAGCTTCTTGACTTGTTCATGAGAAGTGAGGTGACTAAAATGTGACATGTGAGTCCCCAGTTCAAACTCTATTTGAGCAACAAACTGCGTGTCCTTGGACAAGCCAGAGAGAACAAAAATATGCACACTATGTTAAAGGACCTTTTGTAAGGATTACTGATAGTGTGTGAAGCACGGTGAGCATTTTAAGTGTACTACATCAATGCTATTTTATTATGTCTTGTGTTACAGTTTCCACATTTACTGAGCAAGTTAAAATGCCATAGAGGGTAGATTACACAAGCCAGGCATTTCCTGCCCAACAAAGATAGAATCCCCCAAAGATGGGTTGGATAATTAAGCCTTGATGTGGGTGTGGTGGTTATGGACTGGTGCCAGTCTGGCCAGAAGAGTCATTATAAGCTTTTATAATGCTAATCACATTGTCTCATCATCTCACATGAGTTCTATCCTTGGCAATCTGCCTTTGTCTAAACACAGCCAGATGTGCCTGTGGAATAGCGGTTCCTGCTTGCTACTGATTATCCTTTATTTTTGGATGACACTCCTATTGAAACAGTGCTCCGCAGGAAATGTCATAAAAGACAGAGGCAGACATGAAAAGTCCACAAGTCCATGACAATGCAGTTCACCTATGGAATTGTTCTATAGCTTTCTGAGGTATAAAAGTATCCTGGTTGAACTAATTTCTATATGCATACATGCGCCTAGGATGGATTTAGGGTTGCCAGTCCCCATGTCTGGGTGGGGGTTCCCCCGGTTTTCAGGGCTTCTGTACACCACTGGCCAGCAGGCCAGCAGGGGAACCCCCACCCCCAAACAGCCACATCCTCGCCCATTGTATGGGTACTCTGGTTTGAGGGCAAAACTCTATGGTAAATTTGCCCTCAAACCATAGAGTTTTGCCCTCAAACCAGAGTGCTGCCACACAGTATTGCCAATGTGATGATGTCACTTCCAGGTGGCATCATTGCATTGGGGATGTCATGTGACAGCCCCACCCCCTCCAAGAACACCCCCCAAATCTCCCCGCCAGTAACAAGGTAGGACCTGGCAAACCTAGATGGATTAGGTTTACCTGTCATTACCAGAAGAAGAATTGGATTTATACCCCACCCTTCACTCGAATTACAATCACCTTCCCTTCCTTTCCCCACAACAATACCCTGTGAGGTAGGTGGGTCTGAGAGAGCTCTGAGAGAACTGCTCTTGAAAGAACAGCTCTGAGAGAACTGTGACTGACCCAAGGTCACCCAGCTGGCTGCATGTGCTTTTTTAAAACTATTTGAGTATTTATTATCACATCTCCCGGAAGTCATGTTTCCTGTTAAATGTGTTTAAGATGGCAGCCTTTCATTGCCCTACTAAGCAAACTGCATATTGATGTTCAGTTTACCCGTATAATCTACCCCAGAGTGTAGGTAAGTTGAACGTTAGATGGTGGAGGAAGAAGATGGAAACAAAGAAGTGGTGGTATCAAACCATACTAATTACTTGCTATTAAAGTCAGCATGGTTCAGTGGTTGGAGTGTTGGACTAGAATCTGGGGAACACACAGGTATTGAATCCCCACTCTGACATGGAAGCTCATGGGGTGGCCTTGGGCCAACAACTCTCTCTTAGCCTAACCTACATCACAGGACTGTTGTGAAGATAAAATGGATGAGGTAAGAACCATGTTGGAAGCTATTTTTAGCCCTAATTTGAGAGGAAAGTGGGGTATATAAATATCCAAATAAACAAATCAAACACAACAGCTGGTATTACGATTGTTCTGATATCTGCATGACCTGTTCCAGGAAAAAAGACTGGTTGGAGCCCATCAGCATTTGCCTCTGTGCAATTTAGCTTTCCATCTTTGGTTTGTATCTGTTCTGCTCATTCCATTCTTTAATACATCAGAGTTGTGGCTTGGCATAGGAATTGTGCAAACCTTATGGATTTTTGTGAACCCTTGTTCTATAACTGGAGAAGGTTGACATTATTCTTATTTTCTGCAAACTATTATGCATAGCCCTGCCATGCCTGAATGTCAGCTCTGAGTTCCTCTATGACAGGACTGATCTCAGATAACATGAAAAAAGATTACCCTGTACTGTCTAGAATCTCTGTTGCAAGTACGCATTGACCAACAATTGCACTTGGCAACATGACCACCACAGAAAAACCCCTTTGTGTAGAATCAGCCATGAACAAAGAAATTGCCAGGTGGTTTGGCCTCTCCTGAATTCCTTCTGCTCTTGGTGGGCCTGACATAGTCCCTTTAGCTCTAGTTCTAAGCTTCAGGACAGGAAGACTAGAGATGAATTCTACAGGTTTGGAGAGAACTCAACAAGCATGTCACTTTTGAGGTTTAGGTGTCCACTGCTTCTATCCAAAGACTTCAGAGTGGATTGTTTTGGGCTCACATCTAAATACTCACTGACAAGGTTCACAACTCCAGTACTGTATGCTGTTATGAACTGTCCCATCCAAACCTTGAGAGATAGTAGCAAATAAATTAGCTTAACCTAACACAAACCACGTGGAACTGACATGAACTGATGCATAAGCTTATTTTTATCTATATCCTACCTTCCTCCAAGGAGCTCTGACTAGCTTACATGTCTGTTCTCTCTGCCTTGTATCCTCGTTGTAAGATAGTTATGCTTAGAGAGAAAGACTGGCTCAGGGTCATTCGCTGAGTAACATGGTGCGGAAGGGGTTTGAAAGCCTCATCCTGCTCCAGCACATGAACAACGACACTGCACTGGCTCTGAATTTATATGCCTTCAGAAGTTTTCTGAATATATATGTACAGAAGTAGAAGAGTAGGTTTTTATGCCCCACTTTTCTCTACTTTAAGTAGTCTCAAAGTGGCTTACAATCACGAAAACAGTATTCAAGTACATGTCAGTATTTTGGGGCTTGGGCCAAGAATGTACAGATTTGCCATGAACAAAGATCATGAGGCATTCTGAAAAGAAACATAAAAAGAATATTCATTAACGATGTAAAAATGGATTACATCAACCTTTTATATTTTGGTTTCAGGCAAGTTTTATAACAAGGAAGAGAATGAGGATGTTATTTCATTTTCTGTCACGTAATAAATCCAGTTTCACCATGTGAAGTGCTGAGCCAGCATAAAATTCATAACAACAAGAACAACAATAATAGTAATAATAATTTAAAAAACAGCCAGGCTGTTGCATGATTCTGATTTACATGGAAGAGCCTTTATTTAAAGGTGGTGCTTTGTAGGGCCAAAGGATCAAAATGATGGAAAGTGGGAAGATTAAAGCAGTTTATAAATGGCCTTTGGCAGTAGGCAGGGCAGATGTTGGGTGATCTAATTCTCAGGTGTGTTCAGAACAGATAATTGTTTTATTTTGGCTGACACTTAAATGCACATGAAGCTGTCTTAAACAGAGTCAGCGCTTTTGCCTGTCACGGTCAGTGTTGTGTACTCTCCCTGGTAGTGGATCTCTAGGGTCTCAGGTAAAAGTCTTTTGTTTCACCTACTGCCTGATACCTTTGATTGAAGATACCGCAGACTGAACCTGCAACCATGAGCATGCACTAAACAATGCCCCTCCCCTTTTCTTATGCCAGTGCAAATCTGAAGTCACTTTTGCAAGGTTAATTTGCTTACTAGTTTTTCTCTCCCTATCAAGTCACAGCTGACTTATGGCAAGAGATGTTTAGAAGTGGTTTGCCATTGGCTGCCTCCGTGTCATGAACCTGGTATTCCTTGGAGGTCTTCCATCCAAACACTAGCCAGGGCTGACCCTGCTTGGCTTCCGATATCTGATAAGATTGGGTCTCCCCTGGGCTATCCAGGTCAGGGGCTAGTATAACTAGTGTTACTAGTATTACAAAGTACAATTTACAGAGCCCCAAAACTAAATTGTTTAAAAAGCTGACTGAGCATTGCCAGCATATCCAAGAGGTATGGGCATGTGGAAGAGCAGAGAGCTGGAGCAGAGATATACTAGCACCCACCTGTCATGTCCTCCCAAATTAGCATAAAGTTAAGCCAGCAAAAACTGTGACATTTCCCATAGGTGATGATGCAAGGGGATTGTGCAGGTGCCCTCCCCTCACGGCCCCAGTCCCACCCCCAAGTCCCAGAGTAGCTCAGGAAGCCAGTTATGGCTGCAGCCTATCACATCCCCTCCCCAGCAGTTGGACACACCTTTCCATGAACAATCACAGCCGCTCCCTAAACTCCAGCCATGATGCCCATAGTTCAGATAACAGCGTGCATGGCATGGAGTTCTGTCACTCAGGCCTATGGTGTCACTTGGGCACTTAGCACCATGGAGAGGGCACTTGGTATTAACATCTAAGGCAGAGAGCAATTGTTGTTGCCCTGCTACTAAAACATCCCAATTTACAGATACTTGATCTTTGGAGGCACACACCAGTGTGGAGGGGCACAGCAGGGGTGGGGGGAACCAATAGCCTCTGATTGGGAGTCTGCAATGCAGTCACTTCCCCCTGCACCTCCACAGCCACCCCAGCTGTTACCCCAACAAATGCCCACAGTCAAGGCTAGCAATTTGTGCCTGTGGGGGTTACCTGAGCCAGGTCTATGTGATGCAAGAGGGCATACCCAGAAAAATGTTCCTAGGAGTGATGCCTATGGTGCCCAAAGGGAGGTGGGGGTAGCTGGGACACCTCCTTCCTCAGCCAGTGGGGAACAAAGGAAGCACAACTGCTTTATGGGGTAGTCAGCTGTGTTGGCCTGAGGCAGTAGAACAAATTTACAGTCCAGTGGCACCTTTAAGACCAACAAAGGTTTATTCAAGGTATGAGCTTTCGTGTGCAAGGCACACTTTTTCAAATACACTGGAATGGTAGATGAGGTTCTAAACTCATAGACAGGGATTTAACAGCAAATTAACATGTAACATGATGATGTTTAAGTTATGCGAAGTGAAAAACTAAATAACAAGTTAAGGTTATAAGGTCAACAGTTGTTAAGCAACAAATATGTCACAATAGCAGAAAAATGTCTAAAGGTATTTTTTCTAATTGTGGGAAGTAACAGAATCTCAGTTATCTCCTCTCAGGTGTGGAGGGTCCATGGAGGGCACAACAGTATATTTTGAGCTGGATTTAATGTTGTCAGCAGGCATCCATTCAGTATTCTAATATACTATTCTGAGAAAGAAATACACTACCCTAGAAGAGAGTATATGTTTATTTCAGAGGGGCTATTAAAAGACTGTCCTTGTTGCGCAGCGCGTCTGCAACACCCCTTCAGAAGTTCCAGCCACTCCAGCCCCTTGCAGCCACTCCAGCCACTTTCAGCACCCCAGCTTTCCCAATTCTCACCAGCATTCACTCTGCTGCAACTCCTTATAGCAACCACACTTACACAGTCCTGTGGTAAACTATATACAGGATTTATTATTTACAGGATCAAAATGCTTCGCCAGAACCGTGGTACAAGAGAATGGACATACATCAGTACTGTACAATTCCATATATACATGTAGTGACCAATCAGCTTCATGCTGAGTCATTATGACTGACCTTACTTCAGTGCCAGCCATAACCAGTTTAGACCTGCACTACACAGCTACCAATTTGACAGATAGCTGTCAAATAGATCTTGCTGATCTTAGTGCTGGAGCTTAACACTGTCAACAGTCCTAGCACAAGGCCAAGATTAAATTGCTAAGAAAACCGCCAATTTTAAGAGAGCTTGTTGCAGTTTCTTTATAAATATCTCCTGTTATCTGGAAATGTGGAACATTTAGCCCACCGGTGTTTATGTGCTTTGAACTTAGAAATCCGTAGAATTTCGGCTTTCATTCGCATGGCAGACCATCATGGCTGTGACTATTGTCCGATAAGGCAAGGTCCACGTACCGATAAGAGCCCACTAGGAGACTGCAGCAGAACAGTTTCCCTACCAATCAGTGCAGCCCCATGCAACGTATTTCTGGGGACGGCCTGCAGGGGTCAGCATCCAAGAGGAAGTCGCCTGCCCACAGCCCCGCTTCTAATGGTGATAATCACTCTCCTTGCTTGCCAGGTTGTTCCTCCAGCACAAATTCCTTCAAGAGGGCAGGGCTGGCTTTTAGCTGGCTCGTCTCTCTAGGCATTGTGGGACTGGTAGTCTCCTAGAGACATACGCGAGCTTGACTGTGAGGCAGCCAGGACTACAAGTCCTACAATGCCGCAGGCTCCCTGGCTGGCCGTTCCTTTTGAATGATTTCACTGCGGTTTACATTCCCAGCTAGTTTCGCAGGACGCATCATGGTGTAAGGAGCCGCCGGATCGCTGGCGTGTTCGGCAGGCTCAAGAAGCCTTCTCGTTTAATGGCAGTCCGCGGAAATTGCGCTGGCGGAGAGAGGGGGATGGCAGGCCGACGGCTGGCGTGGTTTTAAAGGCTGCGAAAGGGGGTTTGCCACCGCCTCTCCCTCCTGCTTGCCTCCTCTGCCTCTTCCTGCCCCGTCTGGAAACCCCCCTCTCGCAGCCTTGCCCGCAAAGATGTCTCTGGCCATGGAAGAGGAAGAATACACCAAGCTGGTGATGGAATCGGAGCCCGAGTGGCTGCGCACCGAGATCAAGCGGCTCTTCCAGGAGCTGGGCGAGACCACCCGGGAGAAGATCCAGGCTGCCGAGTACGGGCTGGCGGTGCTGGAGGAGAAGCAGCAGCTGAAGCAACAATACGAGGAGCTGGAGTTGGAGTATGAGACCATCCGCACCGAGATGGAGCAGCTGAAGGAGGTAAGGGCGCTCCCTTCTCCTTTCTCTCGGGCGGGGTGTGTGTGTGTGTGCAGGAGCCGTGTCGTGAGTAAAGAAAGGAGTATGTCGGCTGCTGCAGGATGGAGCGTCGTGCATGCCGACTGCTCTTTGCGGGGAATAAACGTGGGAGGCAGGGAAGCGTGGGCTAGTGGTTAGAGCACAGTCGGGCGCGTCGCAGCTGCGTGACCTTGGGGTCTGGGGTGGGCCGTGCTCCCCCTCCACGTCGAAACTCCTTGCATGTGAATGCCTGGCTGCATGCACAGTTGCTCCTGGAGCGCCTGTCGTGCCGATCTCCAAGCACCCGAGCTCGCCCCGAGATTACAAAGACCAGCTGTGGCGCGTGCCTCTTTCTCTCCTCCCCCCCTTCTCCTGGGCAGAACTGGCTGAGATGCGTGGCGATTGCAGCGCCTTGCAAGCCCGCCCTCTGGCTTGGGCCGGCCAATGCGCAGCCCTCGCCGGAAGGCCGCTGCGTCATCTGTTGGCTTCGAGCAACTCGCACGAGGCGCATCCTAAACCCACGCACCCCCCCCCTCCCTTTTCCCACAGCGCAGTGTCACAGAGCAGCAGCCGGCTCTGGAGCCTTCTTCCTTCCCTCCCCCTTTTGTTGGCGTAACGCCATGCATACCCCTTAAAGAGGCAGCTCAGCAATTCTGTGTCTCCAATTCACCGTGTCCTTCCCGTGACATCTGCGCTGTCTCTTCTCGCACTGCGGTGCAAATGTGCACGAAAGAGGATACTCAGGAGATTAATACCCTGGAGCTCGGGTGACTTGTCTGCCAACCGGGGAAGGTTCTTTTCTCTTCTCCCCTCCCCTTGCAGTGCTCTTGTGCGCATTGTGCCCATCCCAGAGTGCTGTCTTGGCGGGAGGGGAGTCAGTGCAGGCCTCTGGAACATATAGATATTTGATTTCCAGACTGATTCTCTGGAATTAAGTAACTTGTCTCTGTCAGTTGGCAGTACTCATAGTAGTCCAGTGTCCTTGGTAAGGTCGGTTTCCAAGGCTTGATAGCATCATTAACTAAGGCTAAAGAGGGCTAAGGGGAGAGGTCTGTAAAATTATGCATGGGATGGAAAAGGTGGATGGAGGGAGCTTTCTCTCTCTCCCATAATACTAGAATGGGGGCATCCAATGAAAGTGTTGGAAAATAGGTGTACAACTGAGAAATGGAAATGCTGTTTTACTCAATGAGTAATTAACTGAGGACTTGGCTGCCAGGGGAAGCAGTGATAGTCACAAACATTGATAGCTTAAAGAAGGGGTTAGATTCAAGGAGAAGAGGTCCATCAATGGTGGGTGAACAGCAGGACGGTACCCATGGGGGCCCCTTGGGGCAATGCCCCTGAATGGGCCCTGCCCGTTCTCCTCCTCTTTTGGCCTCCCCCCCCTCCCCAGGAGGCAGAGGAAGCCTGCCCCCCCCCCCCAGCACAGTGTCTGTGGCACTTTTAAGCAGGGTGGGAGAGTCGCACCACTATGTAGCCTGCAGGTGAGGCTGGCTGGGCCGAGGGGGCCAGGGGACTGGCGAGTGGCCAAAGTTGGGAGAATGGGGGAGGCACTTTGCTGCAGCCAAACAGAAGGGGAGAGAGAGGTGCAGCCTTGCTTGGTCATCTGGCTTCTGCAGCTGATTTCTCAACGTTGAGCAGTTGGCTGCGGAAGCAGGAAGACCCAGCGAGGCCGTGCCTCTCCCCTCCTGCTTGGCTGCAGCCCACCCCGCTCAGGAGGTGCCCCCCATGTGCCTACATAATTTCTGGCACGTCACTTCTGGAAGTGGCATAGTCACGTGGGGGACAGTATTTCCCGCTGAAAATTTTCTGGCTACAGGCCTGGTGAAGAGAGCTTCCATATCCAGAGGGAACAAGCCTCTGAATGCCATTGCTGGGAGGGCCTCAGCAACTGGTTGGCCACTGTGTGAAAACAGGATGCTGCACTGAATGGACCATTGGTTTGATCCAGCAGGCTTTTCTTATGACTTTGTTAGCAAAAACAAATCTGGATTTTATAATGGAAAAAAAATCAGTTATTGGTTAGAGAAGCCATGCTGAAAGGCGGTGTTGTTGATATCTGATGAATTAATATTAGGCATTTTGAAAGTGACAGAATAAACACTGGATGTTGTGTTGCAGCAGTAATTCGTAATTGCATTATCCTGGGTGGGCAAGATAATCCAATTTGGAATGATTGTTATAGCACATCAGTGCCCCAATATCCAATGATGTGGGGATGTAGCTGCAGTTGTTACCAGTTCCTGACAAAATCCTCCAGTATTATGATTGCCAGGGTTCCTAGAAATGTGATATTTGGTCATTAGGAATTTGAATTCTTATTTAGCTGTGGGTAAGATATCTGAAATACTGCTTGCTTAATTTATTGGGAGGATCTTTACCCCATTTCTTCAAAATCCACTTGAAGCAGCTAATGTAAGATAGAATTCAATAAATGACAGATTTTTGAAAGCAACAACACAACAGTCAAAATTATTTGACTAAACTTATCAACAATAAAACCGCCTCCATTTGTATTTTAAAACAACAGTCCATCCAACCTACAGTTTGAAAACCACTGATGATGTGAAAGCAAATCATAAAAGCGTAAGCCAGATCAATAAAATAACAGGAAGGTGGGATAAAGCTTATCTAAAAGCCTGGGTGAACAAAATATTTCATGAGTCTGCCAGCTGGACAAGTAGGTGCCTGGTGAGTTTTAAGGAAGAAGGCATTTCATAAGTGTGGCACCACCACAAAGAAGGCCCTGTTCTTGTCTCTGCCTGCCTCAGTTCCAGTGGCAGGGAAACGGAGACTAATGTTTGGAAGCGAGACCTTAATTTTGACTGTACTGAATGAGGTGCTTCCTCAAGTGGTCTGGTCCAAAGCTGTTTAAGGCCTTAAAGGTAAATACTGGCGCTTAGAATTTGGCCTGGTAACCAGCAGTCAGCAGTGCAGATCTTTCAGTACAAAGGTGATACGCCTGAAGTTTCTGGACAGTCTCTAGAGGCAGCCTCGTGTAAAATGCTTTACAGTAATGGAATCCAGTATGTGATTGGAGCATAGATTGCCATGACCAAGTCACACTGGCCAAGGAGTGGCTGTCACTGGCACGTCAGTTGAAGTTGATAGAAGATGCTGCGTGCCACAACAGAAACTTCCAACCATGGCCTCTGCAAAGTAGCATTTGTAAAGGAAGGCCACCTGTGCAGCTTCCATCCCAGTGCTGTCACTGTTTTTAACAGTTTGACCGAGGGACTTTGGTATGACACATGTTCTAGCTAGATTCTTTCCTGCCTTTTTGTGGTTTACACTTGGGGAAGTCACTTGGTTAGACAAATGGAGTGCTTCCCCCCCCCCCCCCCCCCAACGATTGTGGCATAGTGGTTAAGACAGTGGAAGCAGCAGGGTAGCAGTGGTTGGTGATAAGCAAACTCGATAAGGATGCAGACCAGGCATGTGAGACATAAAAATGCTGGCCATTCATTTCAGCAGACTTGTCACTGTGCTGAAATGGAAGAGGGACACTGACTTTTTGGGTTTGATTGGGAGACAGATTAGAACGAAAGCAGAGAATGAAGGCTCCATATAAAGTTTTGCAGGGCCTGTAAAACAGAGCTGTTCCACCAGGCTTTCAACTAGGAGCCGCCACTGACAAATGTGCCCTAGAACATCTTCTGGCCTCAGACCCTGTTGAATGCTGCTTCCACCATCGGGTGTGATTTTGAATACCGCCACCATCTGTTTGTTCCCATTTGTTTACTGTTGTGTTTTAACTTTGCACTGTATATTTTTTTAATGGTTTGAACTCTGCATTGTTTTTAATATTTTAATTCTGTTAGCTGCCTTGAGCCAGCATGTCCGGCAAGGCAGGATACAAATTGAAACAATAAATAAATAAATAAGAAATAGAGAAGGTGTTTCCATTGTGGTGTGGGATGTCCACAACAGGCGCAACAATACCAGCCTAACTTCAATGCTGGCTTAACTCAGTGGAGCAAAATTTAACCTTGTTGTACCTAAAAGTGCAAGTACTTGTGCTGACACAGTTTGGCAATGAAACCTGTTCTATAGCAATGTGCTTAATATTATCCATGCAGATTAAACAAGAGATATCTAGTGTGACATCTTTAATTAAAGCAGAGTTTTTTTCCAGGTCTCATTTAAGTGTTTTAAAGCTTGCCTTCATTCTCAAATCATGGAAAATATAGGTCAAGATGCCACTTTGGAGTGGCAGCACATCTTATGGAAAATGGGGAGCATGCTCTCTGGTGTCACCAGCCTTTGCATCTCTTTTGACCCTAGCCTTGTTCTTTCACATCTGTATCCTTGGTCATGTGCTGCACTTAGAGCATAAACACAGGATTTCCTTTGGCTTGGTGAGAGGAAATGCCAGAATTTCCAGTGGTTGGAGTATGGGGCTTTCAGGTCCCCCTTTGCTTCTTCACACAGTTAGTTGAGTATGTTATGCAAAAAGGAACAAGTATATATAAATTTGCTGCATCTAGGAAGGTAACAGAGCTCCGCTTCCATTACTGTGATTTTTTTTTTAAAAAAGTTGAGTGTTAACAAGTTTTCATATAGTGACTGATCAAGCATGGGCTGGGCTGGGATAGAGAAAAGTAGTTTTGGGGCCTTGATGATGTTATGGAGAAATCTGGACTTCATCACGCAGTTGCTAAATCTATACCAGATGTACACAGAACAGTCCCTGAAAGAACTCTTTGGTGCTTTTTTACCCAGAAATGCGTTGTTTTGCACGCTTGCTTGAAAGAATTTCAGTCCAATCCTGCAAGTGTTTATTTGGAAGTAATTTCCTCTGATTTTTTAGAGGAAGTAGCTCTCAGTGAAGAACTAGCTCTGTCCCTGTATTGTGTTCTCAGCTTGCACTTGAGGAACCTACTTCTAGCTGTAACAAATGTATTTGTGGTAGCTGATTAACATAAATACACTGTAACAATGTACAAGATGCTTAGTGCTGTATTATACTAGTACGGTGTGAAAAAACCTTCATGGATACCCTTTTACTTATCATTTGGGTTTTCTCATTCAACTTGAATGACAGTAGGCCCTCTTAGGCCTTGTCCACTGCTGCTAGCAAGCCCCACTTGGTATGCCATAGTACAAAGGCTGGGGTATTCAGCAGGATTTTGTATTTCACTAGGCATGGTGAGGCAGTATCCCAAAGACACCCTGTGCAATAAGTTCTGACCACCCTATATACAATGATACCATGTAGATAGTTTGCAGAGTTGGAAAGCTCCTTATGATGAATCCAGGATGATTAGAGCGGTCCTTCACAAAAGTAGAGGGCTGCAGATCTACCCATGCTTGTAGATCTGTTGGGGACCTGCTTTATGTGCTACCACAAAATGGAAGCCAGGTGGAATGCTGGCGAAGATCTTTTAATTCTGGGCAGCATTTAGGAATTCAAGAAGCTTTTGCCGAGCATGTTGGCATTTGCTTTTTTTGTTATTGTTTTGATAGCTTTAGTGCTGTAATGTAGTTCTGGTCTATTGATACTGGTGTGGTGTTGGTTATAGTAAAGAACAGTAAATTGTAGAAATTGTCACATTCAGTAACAGTGAGTTTGGAATGATGTGTGAACACAAGTTTGAGAAGATTTTCTCTTTGAAACTTGATAGGCAGCCTAGGTGTACTTTAAAAAGCAACAAGGGCCTTTTTTATTCAAAATGATCACTTTGTGAAAATGGACAGTGAGTTCTGTTGCCAAATAACAGAGAATGCTTCAGTGCTGCAAGTGGTGGGTCACTTCTTCCTGAATCCCATTACCCCAGCCGAAAAAACTTGCCTGGCCATTGTCTTGATAGAACCCCAGTTTTAGTGAGTTCTTTACCACAACATGTTTCCTCTCTGGTGGGGCAAATCTTCTGAATTTCAGAGCATTCTTAAATTGGTCTCTTATTTACAGAGAGGTAATGGTTTAATTTAAAATAAGATGAATTGGCAGTGATTTTTTTCAAAACGCGATTCTTGTTGAAAATTTGTGTATTTATGTTGGCCTCACTGTTAGTACTTTGCTGCTGGTATACTGATGATTCCATTATTAAGCGAATCTACGCAAATGTGATGATTATCAGCATTATCTTATACATGCCACTCTTTTCCAGCAGTTATGTGCCGGCAGATTATATTGAAACTTTGACCACTTTTGAATACTGTAACCAGTTTTGAACACTTATGGGCAGTTAAGTTTTTGGAAGAAGGCATGGTTAATTACCACTGATTTCCACCTTACCAGCGCAGCTCATTGAAGCTCCCAAAATTTTCTTCTTAGGAATTGGCAGACCCTCAGGAACAGCATAATGGCAAAGAGAAACAGGTTGTTAAATGGCCAATATGACCAAATGCATTGTTTATTTTGGCCTGGGTAAGACTGACTGACAAGCTTACAACGTGGTACCTTTGAATGATTCATCATGTTGACCTTAACTTGTTTACCAAAGTAATGTTAAGAAAAAGTCTTGTGCTCTATCAAAGAAGATCTGTGTTTAATGTCTTTAACAAGCTGTCAAAATATGATATACTAATTCCCATAGTTCTGATTTGTGGGCATTTTCATATATGTACAGAATTTGAGATATTTTTGGTAAGGGCCAAGTGGTAAGAGAGCTGGGCAAAGAGGAGGTAGACAAATTGGGGGGGGGGTGTCAGAATGAGTGACATATTTGTAATTAGTCTTAAGGAGGGTAGTAATTCTGAAAGGCACATTTGGGAGTTCCTGTGGAAACCCTACCCTAGTGTAGAACCCCTGCCCTAGTGCAACTGGTGCTACCTTTTCTTTAGGTTGGATTCAATGACTTCCTTTTGCTAAGTGTATAGTCTTTCAAGATTCCTTCTGCTGAAGCAAGGCCCCTTGACATTGCAGAAGGAAGTAATTGGACTCAATCCAATATTTCTAGTACTGTGGTGGAGAAATTTTAGATCTGACTTCATTCAAGTTCAAGAATCTGACTCTGAAATCCTAAACAGTCTTCTAAGACTGTTGATTTCAATTGAATTAGAAGGGTGTAGCTCTGTTTAGGATTGGGCTGTAAAAATCTCACCTGTAAACTAGTTTCCCTTGGGTTTTCAGCATGGCCCACTTCCCTTGTGTTCTTTTTCCTGTTAATTGAAAAAATAGCTCAGACTTTCACAAAGCCATGTGTTCTGCCAGATTACACACAGTCCCACCTGTAAAGTGCTCCTGTTTTAGACAGCACTGTTGACATAAATCAAAATGACTTACTTGAGGTTTTGCAGAATCCTTTTTGGTTTGAAGCTAGTAATTGTGTGCACAGCCTAATCACTGGCAGCCTTAGTGATTTGTAGACAAAAATAAGGCCCACGATCCTGACTTCAAAAGGAGTTCTCTGCTCTGCATGGTGCTTTGATCTGTAGTTGTGATGTCAGATTCAGAACTAGCTGCAAATTTAAAATGCAACTGACTGCTGCCCAGAGCTGTTTTCTGATTGGCTAGCTAGGCCACTGAGTGTCATTCTTCTCATTAATTCCCTTAGTGCATATAAACCTGATGGTGCAATGAATTATGTATTTCTGCAATGTGAGGAATGTGAAATGGTAATACATATGTATGAGATGGCATGGCTGGCTTAGAAGTCTGGAGTCTTTAAAGCTGTTTTCAGGCATTGTATAACACTGATGCAAAATCCATATACCTACCAACTTGTTGAGATGGCTGTCATGAAAAGGCAGTTAGTATTGTTAATATTATTCATAATCATATTGGGCATAATTGAGCCCATGTTAATGATTTTTTTAGACCTGCCTGATTTCTTTGAAGGAAAAGTAAGCAATTTCTGTAATATTGTGATCCAAAGCCCACTGCCAATTGATTATCTAGTTTATAATGAACCTTCTTGTCCAACATGTTTATACGGCAGCATCCTTCTTGTGCTATATTTCTTAATTTTAGCATGCCCTTTCCTGTGAAGAAGAAGACCACACACACAGAGGGAGAAACTAGCACATTTAAAATGCAATCTTACCCTTCTAAACCCATTGACTTCAATAGACTCAGGTGTAACTGGTTAGAATTGCACTGTTAGAAGAGTGATTGTAGATGATGTCATGATTCAGAGATGTAAGGTACTTTGAAGCTCACAGGAAATTTCTGGTTCCCAGCACTGTCTTGCATTCCAAGGGAAGAGAGCCATAAAGTGCACCAAGAGGTTCAGAATGGAAATGGGTTTCTGCAGAGATATAACTGTTTGTTCTACCTGCCAGGAAGGGAAGGTGGATATCTGTTGTGAAACATGATCTGGGTATTGAGATGTGTGGAATGTGCACCCTTGGATGACTGGGAGATCAGGGTTTACCTTTCCATGTAGGAGTGAGTTCCCAAAATCAGGAAGAAGCTTTCTGCCAGCTAAGATAGAAAGGGTTGAAAAGTTGGAAACATCCTCTCACATTGTTGAAATGGGGTGGGGAATAAGATTTGCATTTGCTCCACAGATATTTAGGAAGGGATGTTGGAGGTAAATCTTCTATATTGTTAACTTTAGCTGTCTGAGATGGAGGCCTCTGCAGAAAAAGGTCTAACATAATTTTCTTTAACAGGAAAAAGAGGCTGATAAACATTGCCTGCTTTTTATGTTCACATTGAAATGTTATCTGCTCTTTGCGTACTAGGCTTTATTTAAAACAAAGCAAAGGTTTCAATTGCAGTTGCCTTTTTTATTCTAGTTTTTCTTGTGCAGGAGACCAGACGAGTTAGTTTGCATATTGTCTATACAAAGGTAACATTCGTCTAACCATTTAAGATAAGAACCATTCCTGTTTTTTTTTCTCCTCTGCTCAGCTTGTCTTCCTGCTCAAGATACAGTATATGCTAAATATGAAATCTGGGGACTGTAATTTTTTCTTCCTTCCACCCTTGTTTTCACAAGACTATTAAGGATTAGCCCTCCTTGCATTTTCTTTCTCTGTTGGATTCACACACGCAGAAGGGTGTACTGGGAAAAGATGTGCATCTGTGGCTTTTGTTGAAATAATTTGCCAGCATATCAACAGTGTTATTGTATAGAATCATTTACAGGATGGAAACTGGGGAAAATCAATAGCATACTGTGACAGTCTACATTTAAAATGCTGTTTTCCTAATGCAGCAAAATCAGAGAAGGGAGGTGAATAGTTAACTCTGCTCTAGAATGTTGAGCTTAAGTGACAGGCTGCTCCTTTTCTCTGATTGGCCAGTGCCAGCTGAGGGAAACATAAAATCAGCTGTGTGCTGAGGAGAGAGAGAGATTGTTTTGAGTTCAGCTAAAGGACTGGATGACTGAAGAGTCTGAATGAAAGTATGTCACATAGGTTCACCTTTTGAATAAAAGGAGAGACATGGTCTTAGCTGCGTTAAAAATAACCTGAGAAAGAATTCCATCTAAGAATTCAGAGTCTAGTGTCAGCTTACACTGAAGTACGTTTTCACACAGATGCTAAGGACTGAGGTTTGAGATTTTGACAAAGAGTGACTAGGTAGCAGTCTGAAGCTCCCAATCATGCCAAAAGGAATAGGAGTATATTTTCAGGGAAGAAGTTTAAGTCCTATTTAGTTATACAGGGAATTGGCACTGAGGAAGTCCCTGGTCTGTTGTGAAAGGAAATGGTTATAGATTACTCAGGGGGAAAAAGACATATTGTGATTTCAGAAAAGGGATAAGAATTTGATACGCTAAGAGTGACCTTTCCAGAAAACCCGAAGAGGAAACTATATGCAGAAACATTGTAACTCAGTCAACCATCTCTCACTGATAAGAACCAAGAATCTGTAAAAAAATAAACTGCTACAACACCATCTTGTCTTTTAACTGAAAAATATACTTTTTTTAACCAACAATGTTTACCTTGGACTTTCCAATACCTGACTACCCCATACAATTCCTGCCTATTAAATAAAATCTTTATTATTGTTCATTGTTACATGGTTTTCAGTACTATTTCAAGGGATCTAAAAAAAAGGGCTCCTCTTTTCTCCTGACAAATTCCTGGGATGGGCAAAAGCCAGATTAGATTCTGCTACAGGGTGTGATATTCAGATTTATAAAACGTCAGAGATTACCACACTACTGGGGGCTAGCTCAGTACCTGAAGCAAACTAAGAATTTTGGTGGGAAAAAATCTGCCTGGGAGTGGGGAGAATAACAGGGGTCCGTCATACATACTTTTTGCTATTTACCAGGTAAAGTTAAGAAGAATGGCCTGTATATACTGCTAATTTTGGTTTGATATTGAAATGGACTCCAGCTAAATTAAAAAAGCTGTGTTGTGTGGGAACACAAGGGTTAGAGATTTTTCTGTAATTTGTTACAAAGAATTACCTTCTGTTTTATTTCTCTATGTAGCTGAACTGGCTCACTGGCGGTCCTCTTCTTTCCTGCACACAGGCTATTTCATGTTTCAGGAGTGTTTAAATGTAATAGAGAAATGAGAGCATGTAAGAGGGAGAAGGTCAGTGGTATGTGTCAAGCAAGGCAGGTATGTTGAGGGATGATCACTTTGTGAAATACTTGTTTTGGATTCTGACTCTTGAGCTGATGGAGAGATTAGATCTAAGCTGCAGAGAGGGTTGCCTTCTTTTGCATTTTATCCCCAACAATTCTGTGAGGTGGGATATACTGAGAGAGAAATTGGTCCAGAACCATCAAGGCTTACTTTATGTAAATCCTGGTCAATCAAAATAATGTCTTCTCTTAAAAATGGAGGCAGGGAGCAGTTTGTTGGGCCTGAGTGAGGGAATGAATAGCTTCACCATTTCCTTTTCCATTCTACTGTATGTGAGGTTATATGACTAATCGGTTGCACTGCAGGGGCCATAAGGCTACTTCCAGTGGATGATTCATTCTCCAGGCATTCATCTGCACTTTCTTTCTCTCTCTACTTCTGGCTGAGTATTTGTTCAGAGTTGGTAACCGAGCAACAGAGCCATACAGCATGGATTTGGAATATGATCTATGAGAACCTTAGCAGAGCAAAGGGATACAAGTACACTTTGGCATCTAAGTAATTCTCAACGCTGGGTATTAAAGAGAGCTAGGGATTGGATCTTAAGTATTGAAAATCTGCTTATTTTGTTTTTAAAAATAAGGGTTTGATGTCGGAAGAGAGAACTTGTATCTCCCGAAGACATGCTTCTTGTTGATTACTTTTATTATTTTAATGGATTATTTTTTTCCAAAGGTGGACTGTTGCTTAGAGCATTTTGGGGAGAGGGAGAAGGGGGGAGTATCTACATTTCCATAGGGCATAATTATACTGATATGCCCATGAAAAGAACATTGTAGGTTATTGTATGAGATGCCGTTATCTGAGAATATCTCAGCTAATATCCTAGGGAAACATTTCCATGGAACCATGTATATGCCATGTTAAATTAGTTCTGCTTTCCCCTTCATTCGCTCTGAGGCTTTGCATACTGGCAGATGAAACCGTTAAAGATTTTCCCATTCTTCATGCATAGTGGTGTAAATAGTGTTTTATTTGCTTTTGGAGAATATGGATCCTAGTACTTTGAATAAGCAAAAACAACAATGTTTTGCAATAGTTCAGCTGCAGTTACTTTCACTGGTTATATAACCTAAGACTATGGGGTTGTGAAAGACACAGTGGAATCCTAAAGACATTTACGTTTCCCCAAGTCAATTGAAGTCAGTGAGCTTCGTTTATTTAAGAGATTTCTATGCCTCCTTGTCAGAGTCCTGCCTGAGAAACTTTACAATTAAAATAAGTTACCAACATGAAAACAGAAAGACATCATAAAACTACCCATAAAGCAGGCCTTGAACCAGAAGGAGACCATAAAATGCTAAAAACATCAAATCCCTAATTAAAAGCCTGTTTGTAAGAAGATGTGTTTTAACCTGGCATTTTAAAGGCATCAAGTAGGCACCAGGTGAGCCTCAAGGGTAGGGTTTCCAGCTCTGGGTTGGGAAATGCCTGGAGATTTTGAGGGTGGAGCCTGGGGAGAGGAAGGACCTCAGCAGGCTATAATGCTATAGAGCCCATCCTCTGAAGCAGCCATTTTCTCCAGGGGAACTGATCTTGGTTGTCCGGAAATCAATTATAATAGTGGGAGATATCCAGGTGCCACCTGGAGGTTGGCAGCCCTACTCATGGGGAGGGTGTTTCATAAGCACAGTGCCACCACAGAAAATGCCCTGCTTCTGGGCCCCATCTCCTCACCTCTGAAGGTGGGGGCACAGATATCAGGGATTGAAAGGCAGCTCTTAACTGGTGGGCTGAGTAATAAAGGATCTTTCAGGTATCCTGACTCCCAAGCTGTTTAAGGTCTAGAAGGAATAAACTCTCTTTAGAATTGCACCAATAATTGGTTATCTATTTGAGTATCCCATCAGTACAAAATTAAGATTTAGAGTCCTTGACTCTGTTTTGAGGGACTATGCAAGGTCAAGCCATCAGCAATTGGAACAGCAAATAATAGTAAAGTTGATATCTGGGACGGCTGAGTATGCTCTGGTGGTTGTGAAATACCAACTTTTTTTAATGTTAACACTATTGACTGTAAGACTGATGGCTTACTTTTGCATTGCCTTGTCAGTTCCATTTTAATATGCATGGTATTTTCCTTCTAATGTGTATGTTAATTTGCAAATTTCTGTTTAGACAAATATACTTCTGTAGGTCATTGTGCACTGACCTTGGTGGCCCAGGCTAGCCTGATCTTGTTAGATCTCTGAAGTTAAGCAGGGTCATCCCTGGTTAGTGTTTGGATGGGAGACCACCAAAGAAGTCTAGGGCCTCTATGCAGAGGCAGGCAATGGCAAACTATCTCTGAACGTCTCTTGCCTTTTAAATCCCACGGGATCTCCATAAGTCAGCGGCAACTTGATGGCACTTTCCACCACCAGCATTTCACTGTATTATTATATAACAAAGCATAACTGAAATCATAGCACAACATTAGCAAAAGTCTTGTTCCAAGGAGTTCCCAATCCTAAATTAGAGCAGAGAGCCAGATTGAAGGGAATGAGAGGTGAGTGGAATGTGGAATGAAAAGGAAATGAGTAAATGCAATTATAAGATCAAAGTACAGCTCCTTGAAAGATCAAAGTTTCTTCCCTCCTTACTGAAAGTAAGTCAGTTAAAACAAGATAACATTTACCAACTTAAAACACAGGTTTTTAAACAAAAGAAAAAAAAATTACCTCCCCCACCATCTGTCCTGATTTCATCAGTAATTTGACTCTTGCCTTCTTTATCCCCTCAAAGAGCGGAGGGCTGCCCTGAGTTTCTTAGAAAAACAGACTAAAAATGCTCTGGATGGATAAAGCTGTACTGAAATGAGCATTGAGTCTAGATCTGATCTATGTAAACTGCACTGACATCATCTGGCAAAACTGTAACCCCTTACATTTTACTATAGTGCAAAAAAGTATCACAAAGGAGATCCCAAAAATTTGACTCTGGGAATGTTTCTCATTCTCCTAGGATCAAATAAGAAGGCTTCTGAAGTTTCCCCATTGCTAATGGTGGTTTTACTGTAGAAATATCACTATAGCTCAGAATCTCATAGTGCGTTAGAGTATAGGTGAAGGCCAACAAGTGAAGCTGATCTAAAAACACAAATGGAGTAAAAAGGTGTGGTCTATTAACCACTACCTGCAACACATTACCCTACTTACCTTGTTGTTGTTGTTCAGTCGCACAGTTGAGTCCTACTCTTCGCAACCCCATGGACCACATCACGCCAGGCCCTCCTGTCTGTTTGCTTAAGAGTTTGCTTAATTTCATGTTCGTTGCATCGATTACACTGTCTAACCATCTCATCCTTTGCCATCCCCTTCTTCTTTTACTTTCAATCTTTCCCAGCATCATGATTTTTTCCAGTAAGTACTGCCTTCTCATTTGGTGGCCAAAGTATTTGAGCTTCAGCTTCAAGATCTGGCCTTCCAGGGAACAGTTAGGGTTGATTTCTTTTAGGATTGACTGATTTGATCTCCTTGCAGTCCAAGGGACTCTCAAGAGTCTTCTCCAGCACCATAATTCAAAAGCATCTGTTCTTCGGCGCTTGGCCTTCCTTATAGTCCAACTCTCACAGCCATATGTTACTACTGGGGATACCATTGCTTTGACCATGCAGACTTTTGTTGGCAGGGTGGCAGGTCTCTACTTTTTATTAGGTTTGCCTGGTCTACAAAAACTAGACCCTACTTACTACTTTCTAACATTCCAGCTCATTTTAATACCAACTACAAATTATACAAGGCAAAAGAAGCTCTTGATTGTCCTGTAGGCCCTGGAAGCATAAGAGTCTGTTTAACCGTATAGTATATTTCTGCATATCCTACAGGTACAAATTCAGGCAGTGGATTTAAACAAGCTTCAGAAGTGCGTTTGGTGTGACTAAAAGCATAGGAAAACACAGAGTCTTTGTCTTGCTTTTGACAAATCTCTGCGCTGTGGAAGCCTTTGTGGTGTTCTCTAAGAAAATACTCTGTTGATTTTTCTGTTATAATAGCATGATAAGCTTCATGATCTTAACCACATCAGCTTTTGTCAGCTGCTTTTCTAGGGCCTGGTAACAATAGAGATCTTGAATAGAATGTTGGTTTTCAAGATAAATGAGATCCTGCGATGTAAAGGCTTTTCTTGTATGTAAGTCCAGTCTCTGCTTGACATAGCAATATCAACGTTAGGAACCATTTTTAAGGTTGTGTTAGTGGCTAGTTCCTTTTTGGTTGTGCTCAGTGGAAGTTAAGGTACTAGGCTTTTGCAGAATTTTTCATTTATTGATTAATTGCTTTTAATTGTAGCCAAATTAATACTATTTTAAACATTTGGTCTAGCATGAATTATTATGATTAATTAGCTGTGTCTGAAATAAAATACTGTGAATTGGTGGCATATGGCACTTTGGTATGTCCCACAGTTACCAGATGCTCAGTGACAAATCAAACATAACACAGTTGTTGCCCCCCTAATTGTGTCTAGTATAATTTTAGTGCTATCTGTAACCATAATACTGCACTACCACTGGTAGTTTATTAAGCACCTTGGTCACACAATCAGGTTGGTAGTTCCCATATTTTTGCCATTAGGGTTACATCAGAAAGCTATGACAAGTGTATTTTTTTAAATTGTAGATGTCCTAATGTTTCTCAGGAGTTGGTCTGTATGATTCAATATCGGAGTGTAATGCTATTTAATATCTGCTAAAACTGTTTGAAAGGATGTGGAATAGCATAATAGCCTGATCTCAACAGATCTTAGAAGCTGAGCAGGGTCAGTACTTGGATGGGAGATCACCAAGGGAGACTTTGCAGAGAAAGTCAATGGTAAACCACCTCTGCTTAACCTCTTGCCTTGAAAACCCTGTGGGGTTGCCATAAGTTGACTGCAATTTGACAGCACTTTACACACACTCACACACCCCTGTTTGGAAACTTCAAACAGTTCAGAATAAGGCAGGTGAAATAGTAAATAAAACTAACAGACTTGAACGTATTTTTCCAGGGATAAAAGATCTGCATTGGTTTCTAGAATGTTTCAAAGCTTAATTTAAGGTTCTGTTTTGACCTGCTTGGGACTATTATTCTTAAAAGACTCATACAGATTCTTGAGGTGATTATATTAATCTTTTCTTTTCACCCCAAAAGGATCCTTAAAGCCATTTACAACATGTGTAAAATACCTAAATCATATGTAATAAAACCACACAAGTCCTTAAAGACTATTTTAATCACAGGAGAATAGGAAATATGGTGAGTGACATCTACCACCAATCTAACTTAGATGATGTCCTGGGAAAGAAAGGTGTTCTACTTGATCCAGAAAGCCTCCATTGTCACACTCAGCTCCTGAGGAAGGGAATTCCATAACTGTTGGGCAGCAATTGAAAAGGTCTTCTGCCTCTTGATTCCAGTCAATTTAACCTTGGCGGAGGCCCACTGGGCTCCATGGATAGATCTAAAGTCCTATGTTTGTTGATTTTATTTCAGCACTGTCATATTTTTTTTAAAAAATCTAGTTTCTTTATTGTTTGGTTTATGTGTGTATTGGGGGGTTTTTCGGGGGGGGGGAGATTTTCCCATTCAATGTGTGCTATTGCTGCTAGTTGTTTTTAATTTATTAACTTTAGCCTTGGTTTTATTGTGCAATTATTTGTGGCTACTAAATCGGAAACTAGCTTAATTTTTAAAAAATAAATAAAGCTACCAGGACTGATCACTTTGGAAGGAGGTGTCCTCAGTATGAGGATCATACTCAGCTCTTAAGCTTCTGTGACAAGCTATCTGGGAGCTACCATATTTGCAGAGGATTACAGCGTTTGGGTACATTGGAGGTGATACTTAACCATAACTTCCGTAATGAAGCAATTTATATTTGCAGTGTGAGCCACATTACCCAACCGATGTCTTTCCACTAGTTTGTTGACAGTGAACGTATTTAACGGTCATGGATAACTTGATGAGCTGTGGAGGGATATTCCTGGTTTGTTATGACACTTTTTGGCAGGGATTGACAGTAAAGCTTGTGCCAAATATTTGTGTGTACATAAACTTGCTCATGACAGGAGACGGGAGATTATTTTTCAGGGCTTTATTTTATGTGTAGGGGAAAGTTGTGAGGATGGGGCAGTTGTGAATTTGATCTTGGTCTAAACCTTTGAATATAGTGAGTGTGGTTTCCACTCTTACAGAATTCAAAACAGTCTTTGTTTAAAAAAGCAACGGAAAAGCCATTGTGCTCCAATTACTCACAAAATTGGAGACTTAATGGGAGCACAGGCAGGGTCTATTTATCTTAAATTTTGGCAAATGCAAGATTCTGCCTCCACGGGATGCTGGAAGACTCCCTTCGGCAGGCACTGTGAAGTTGTCATTGTGCTTTGGTGTTTTTGATCCAGTGCTGTTTCCCAGGCTTGGCTCTGGCCTGTTACGACAGACCTTGCCTTGTTGTTTTGGCTCTCTCCCATTTTCCTCTCTGCATTTCAAATCATTTAGCAACGTTTCATGGACAGGAAATAGGAACTTCTCGATCATACACACAGCTGGTTTAAATAAATCTCAAACCAAAGAGAGCGTACAGAAGTCCTCCACTTTTATCTGGGCCTAGCTCAGATCACAGTGTGTTTTCAGTGAAACAAAACTACTTTCAGGTTCCTTCTGTAAAGGATTGCTTGGCAGTGGATAGCCTCAAGGCCAAAAGCCAATGTTAACCCCAGAAAATAAGATTAGAAAAGATTGCAAGCATGATTTACGGCCTTTGAAAATGTGGGCTAGAGCACAGCAACTGAATTGGACCGTAGACTCCAAACTGGGGCTGTGGCTGAGGCCTGGATCAACGTGACGGTCACTTGCTGGATCAAACTGCCCAATATGATTGGAACTGCAAATAGATCAAAGTAAAGCCAAGTTGCCAGTTTTCTTGGAGTGAAATGGGAGAAATATGAATACACTAAGGGAAAAGGCCTGCTTTTTAAGTGTTGCCCTTGGTTATTAACATCCAAGTACAAAATATACATCTGACACATGGCAGACAATGCCAGGAAAGTGCACTGTTTGCTGCCCTTCCCTTTTAAAGCAGTTGTCTGCAGAGTGGAAAGTGATCAGAAGTGCATTGTCTGATTGATGGTATACACATACTTGAGCATCACTGTCCAAACACCATTATTTAGAAAGCAGATACAGATGTGGCTAAGAAAAGGTTGGTCAGTGGAAGGCAGAGTTTGTGAAATGCATTGGAGATGATAGAGAGAGGTACCAGAAATACTGATTACTTTGCTTTTGTAATTCTAGTAATAATGAGAGCACTATTAATGGAGCATTACTTATTAGTAGCTTGGTTTTTCTTTAGAAATGTAATGGAATTTTTTCCAGACTTTAAAAAAAAACACTCAGAGACAGGGAGTGGTAAGTGTTTAATGAACAAAGAGTGTGTGCCAGCATATCTGTGCAGTCTTTTAATCTATGTATCTGTTCATAAGCAGACTCTGTAGTGAAAAGGGGGCTAAACTTTTACCCAAGATTGCAAGTCCAAAAAGTTGGAAATCCTTTCATCAGAACTGCTTCCACATATTATTACTGCATTCATGCAGTACTTTAATGCATTCAAGGTGTGGTATGAGCATTATTTCCATGCTTCCAAGGCCTCTGAAAGGTGAGTTAGTGTTTCCATATTGTATTTGGGGCTAAAGGCATAGACAAAGGTCATATAATGAGTTCATTACTGAGGTGAGGTTTGAACAGAGGACTTCTTGCCTCGCAGCCCATGCTGTTAGCTGTCATAGACATTAAAAGATGTATATTCTCTCCTGCTCTCCCTCTCCTGGTACCTACACATTCAGTCTTGCAGAGAGTGTGAGGAAGAGATTGGGACTACCGCAAAAAAGCAGAGTGTAGCATGTGTGGAGATGCATACACTTGTCTGTGCGTCCATCTTTTTGCAGCTGTTCAGCTGAATGTGCCAGTAAAGGGGGATGGACCCAGCAGGCATACCTGTGTGTATATTTTATGCACTGTTGAACTTATGTGCAGCTGCACATTGGCTCTTCAGCTGGTACTCTTCAGAGAAAGCAATGCACATTTGCAGAAGATGAGTAGTAGAGTCAAAAGCAGAATAAGAGTTGCAGAGGCTATCTTGGAGCTTGTTTGTCTGGGAGTGTGGCATTTAGTGTACAACAGTCTGACCACAATTTAAGAGACACAGTAATCCCTTCATGGAAACTCCTTGTTCTCTCCCATCAGGGTTTTCTATGGACCACAGTGCCTAATTGGACGACACCCGGAATCATGAAGGCCGGGGACTGGATGTGGACTTTCAGGACTATCAGCAGCTGAACTCACAGCAAGGAATCCTTGGTTCATGTAAACCAGGATGCCTGCCCAGAATGCTGGAGATCCATGGCTGTTCTGTATATTCATGTGTTTTTATTATTACTTCAGGGAATATAGTGAGCCTGCTGTCCTATGTATACTCTTTCAAGAGTAAGCTCCTTTGAGCTCAATGAGACTGACTTCCAAGGAAACTTGTAGGATTGTGTTGAGGGGTTTTTCACCTCATTAAATTAGCCAAAGTGTGGATTGAAGGAAACCAATTTTGGTATGCATGGCTCAACATTGGAGTTTAATCCTAGATTTCAACTCATTCATTTAGCTCAGTTGAGCGATTATAATATTTAGGGCGATGAACACGCAAGCAGAGGACTGCATTTGGCAGCTGTAAAAGCCTTCCTCTGGAGCAGAACTGGAGTCATGAATTGCATACATAGTATTTCCTAATTCCCTCAACCAGCGTCTATTAGCTCAGCTTGCTCTGTCTCTTGTGTGTGCGTATGGGGGAGGGCTCTCCCCCATTTGTGCTACAGTACAGGCAATTAAACCCTGAGTGGATGGGCTTAGCTAATTCAATGTGACCTTGAGATGAACTACATTATGAAATCTCTTTGAACACAACATTGAACCTAATCATTTTAAAAGCATCTGTCGCTGCGACACACAACTGGTAGAAGATGTCATGCAAGAATCTATTGGATGCTGCTGGGCATGTGATTATATAAATTACTGGAAATGTTACAGCTGGGAAGATGGCTGCTTATTTATTTTGTTTGTTTCATGTTTTGGCAGTCTTCCTAGCATTGTGTGCTCCCCTTCAGATGTGGCTTGTGTTTTCTTTTGTCTTTAACATATGCATGTGTGAGGGGGATGGTGATAGTAATGCATGTCATAAGAGCTTTTGTATATGTGAGGCTTTTAAAAAGCATTGTCGTAGTGGTTCAACTATGATCTGGGAGACCCGTGATGGAATTTCCACTTCGCCATGGAAGCTTGCTGGGTGCCCTTGGGCCAGTCACATACTTTCAGCATGAAGTTATTGTGAGGATAAAACAAAGGAGAGGAGAATAATGTAAGCCACTTCTGGTCTCCAATGGGAAGAAAGGCAAGAGCGTAAGTGAAATAATCAATGCGTACAGAAATACTGTATCAGAACTACTGTGTATCTGAAGAAGTGTGCGTGTACACAAAAGCTTATACCTTGAATAGAATGTTCTTGGTCTTAAAGGTGCCACTGGACTCAAACTTCCTTGTGTCAGCCTTTTATTTTTAGCCTCTTGAATTATTCAAATGAAGTAGCTTCTTTGGGAAAGGGGTAGCAGAGAGACAAGAAAATGTGCCTCAGGTTTGGCAGCTTTCTTAGACATGTGCATTTTTATTTATTAAAAACGTTTATATCCTACCTTTCCTTGTGGTTCACGAAGGCTTACAATAATAGTTAAAAACATTTTCAGTGTAAAAATAAAAATAAAACAACAACCCCCCCTCCCCCCATTAAAAGATGCCGGACAATTCAGACTCCTTCAAAAGCCCTGACAAACAGGCAGGCCTTGCAGCACCTCTTAAAGATCTCCGAGGAGCCTCCCCTTCCCCTCTGCAGGAAGCCCATTCCCCAGAGCTGGAGCCACAATGTAAAAAGGCCTGGGTTCCGATGGATGCCAAATGCACTGGCATAGCCAAGAGCTGGGTGCCCGATGACTGTAGTTGGTGCACAGGGACATATGAGAACTCCTATTCAGAGACTATACAGTCATTCTATGAACATAATTGGTTATTTAGTTTTCATGGTTATGTTCCGAGTAAGATGCAGACCAAATGTATACCATTGATTCAGGAACGTGCAGAACAGATTTTTTTTAAAAAAATCTGTTCATGCTCCTTGGACTTATTCTGCCTGACCTGCTATGTTTAACCAGTGACCCAGAGCAAGTCACTGCCCCACATGAAGGCATGCTTGCTGCATGTGCTTCATTACCCCTCCATGCAGTTGTGGCACAAAGGCAAAGCAGCTGTTAGTCAGGGGTGGAGCTCAGCACTGATTTTGATGATGCCTTTGTGCTTCTGTCACGGAGATCTCGACTCCTAAACTGCTGTCGTTTGGTGCAGCTGTTCATACGATGAGGATGAGTCTATAGCTCCTGTCATATAGCTTCCCCATTAAGAGGGGGAGGGAGGAAATCTATAACTCTGCATAATTGTTGCTTGATGAAGCAACCTGCCTCGCACAATTTGGACAATAATGTAATTTTGTTAATAAGCATGTCAGCTGCTTCTGTTACCCAAACATAGTTAGCTGTATATACCCTTTGCAACTCCCTACACCAAATTAGCTCAATAAAAATAGCTGAAGCATGTAGGATTGTGTTATAATGGAAGGCGGTGGCTGCTGTTGGTACAGGAGACATTTTTTATTTGTCCTGAGGCAGTCTTATAAATAAACCCGAGTTGCTTACAAAAATTTTATTCTGTTTATTTATCAAACTTTTATGCTGCCTCTCCAGAGAACCTGCCTGAGTCGGCTTACAAAACATTAGAAGTTATTAATTAAAATCTGATTTTTACAGATCCAGCCACGGCATTAAGAACATAGACTGCTAACCAGTTTAAAATAACAGTTTCTGACTTAAAGCGCACTAAAATGGTGTTAAAAGATTCCTTAATTAAAACCAGCTGAGCCTCAAGGGAAGGATATTCCATAAGTGAGGTGCCCCTGTTTCTGGTTACCAACTGCCTCACATGTGAAAGCCAGGGGCACAGGGAGCAGGGCTTGCAAGGTAGATCTTAACTGGTGGGCTGGACAATATGTGTGGAGGCAGTTCTATTTTTCTTAGCCTGACTACTCTCACATGCGTGCATCAGTCATTAGTGGCATAATTTGAGAGAAAGAAAAAACTTATGTAAAGTTTCCTGACCTGCTTACCTGAAGAAGATTCTTATTGGCCACAGGTGATCAGATGAGTGGTTTGACTAAAGCACTTTCCAGTTGCTAGATTTTACCACACGCACTGGAAGCATATATTACATGCAGTCCTCTGGATATGCATGGCCGCCATTTTGTCTGAGAGGGGTAGGGTGGATATTTTGAAGCACAGTACATGCATCCCTGAACCCCTCAGAGGCTTAGGTGATAAGTGCCTAAAATCTGTCTCCATTCTTGAGGACTAAAAGGTAGCTAATGTAACCCTCATATTTTTTTTAAAAAAGAGGTTCCAGAGGTGATCCAGGAAATTGTAGGCTGGTGAGTCTTAACGTCGATACTGGGTAAGTTGGTGGAATCCGTTATTAAAGACAGAATTAGTATACACATTGATGAACAAAAGCTATTGAGGAAGACTCAGCCAGTATAATAATGCTCCTGTATAAATTGATGGTGCGGCCTCAGATGGAATACTATGTACCTTTCTGGTCACCGTGCCACAAAAAAAGATATTATAGCACTGGGAAAACTACAGAAGAGGGCAACTAAAATTATTAAAGAGGTTAGGGCTTTTTAGCTTGGAAGAGTAATCAACATGTGGAATTCACAGCCACAGGAAGTGCTGACAGCTACAAGCATAAGCTTCAAGAGGGAATTAGATAAACATATGGAGCAGAGGTCCATCAGTGGCTATTAGCCACAAGGTATAGATGGAACACTCTGTATTCTTGTTACTTGCGGGGGAACAGTGGGAGGGCTTCTGGAGTCCTGGCCCCACTGGTGGACTTCCTGATGGGCCATTGACCTGATCCAACATGATTTCTGCTATGTTCATATGCCTTAGATTCCCACAGCATGTGACCATAATGACTTTTTAATATAGGTTTAGAAATGTAAGACAGTTTCTATTCAACATTAATTATATTTAAGTATCCTATTTTACTGTAAATATACAATTGCATCTTTAATCTGCTACTTATTGCTAAGTATCTACAACAGCATCCAAAGTACAAACTCCTGGGTTATGGGCATTGCTTTTTAGAAGTCACGAGAGCATCCTGAGAGAAGTGTAGATTAAGGGGTTTGGCATTCTTAACCAACTGTTTTTCTTTTTCCTAAATATTTTTCTAATAAGAATCACTATATTGCTTTGCTTCTTTTCATAATTTTGATGTTATTTTCAGGAAGGAAGTATAATACACCAGTTCATTAAATAGCTGATAGTGAAGGTGGGGCTAATGACAGAAATGCAACTTAAAGTAATAAAAGTTGTGTTTGTATATATACACCATGGCATCACGTAGTCAGAGTGAAAAATGAAGGAAGTGTAATAAAAGGCAGGCCTTTCCTGAATCCTCTCTCCACTGAACCATCATTTTGGTTCTCCAGTGTTTGAGAGGAGAGATGTCCTTAAAAAAATGACTCCTCCTTGTGTTGTCACAAACAGGGTCGCCAAGAGCCACCACAGTCCCCTGGAAAAAGTTTCCTTCTCCTGCATCCTGCAGATATTTTACAGTTAAATAAGACGGGGCTCACCAATATGCATGCTAGCAAGGGAAGCAAAAGGTCATCTGTGAATCCAAAATCACTCTTTGTGATTGCAAGTCAGGCAAAAGATTAAAACGTGAAATTATGGATTCCTAGAATGTTGCCAAATCTCTGAGATTATAAACATTTTGCCAGGTAAATCATGAGGGCAAAATGGAGCAGGTTGGCTTGCTTCGGGGTGGGGGTGGGGTTATACCTACCTGGTAAATTTTGTACCCACAGCTTCCCCCATTGTGACCCTGAACATAAATAGCTATAATTGAAATTATTACAATTTGATTTTGTTTTATTTGGACACTTTTAACCTGCTTTTCATTGCTCAGTGCAGTGCAACAATAGAAAACTGTTAGTTGTACCAAAAAAGTAAACACAAGCCACCAAACAAGAAATCTGTTTCCCATTCCACATTAGGAAAAGGTGGCAGAACAGGTAATGACAGCTTGGTCTTTGATGGAAACAGCCTGTCCCCAGGCAGGCAGGCACTCAGCTGGCACTTATTCCTGGCAACACTGTAAACCGAAGTTAGGGCATACCCATACAGGATTTTTATGAGACCCCTGTGTGTCTGTTGTTCCCAAGAAGAGCCTGCAGAGCAAATATGGAGAGTGTGTGGATGGTGTAAACAGTCCACATAAGAAGCAGATTATTACTGTTGTACAGACTTGTGCAGACTTTACTACGACATTGCTATAGCCTTTAAGTTGCAGTCTCCAAGTACTGCAGTCTGCAAGTACTTGCCGGACAAATTTAATGACTGTATTCCAGATGGTTGATTTATGTAGCTTGGTCTTCAGTTATTAGGATTATCTCTTTCTTATACTGTATAACATATAAATGTTATACAATATAAATATTTAGACAAAAAATCAGAAAGGACATTCCTTGAATGCTTTCTCATGTGTTTTAATAATTCTTCATAGCATCTTAACTTTTGAAGCTATAGGTTTTAAGAGCAGTTTGGCACCCCAAAGGTTTTTCTTGAAAAATGACCCTTCAGTCTGGCCCCTGCTGATCCCATTTATTTCCAGACATAACAAATCCACAAGATATTGCCTCAGACAGGTTTTCTTGGTTGTTGCTAGATTCCTAAATGGGTAGACAGGGTATGTAGCTACTGTTTGATCAACCTGAAAGACATGGAATGGACCTAGCTCTGCCAGCATTGTACAAATTTGTTTGTTATCAAATGCTGGAATTTTTGTAATAGAACAGAAGAATGAGCTGAGGCTTCTTGCTTGACTGTGGAGTAAGGCCCCTGCTTGCCATGCAGAGAACAGCAGAATGTTGTACTTTTGTGGGAAGAACCATGGTTCATCATGTAGAAGATATGGTAGAAGGGACCTTTGTTCTACCAAAGGATGTGGAATTTACCAGCTGACTTGGGTCCCAAGTTGATAGACCAGCCTTATTTTGCTAACATGAGCAGGCATCCCTAACCTAGTTAATACATTTTATCTCACCCTTTCTCCAAGGAATTCAGTGTGTGTGTGTGTGTGTGTGTGTGTGTGTGTGTGTGTGTGTGTGGTTCTCCCTTCCCTATTCTATCCTAACCACAACCTTTTGAACAAAGTTTGAGTCCAGTAGCACCTTTAAGGCCAACAAAGATTATCAGATACGGTATCTGAAGAAGAGTGTATGCTCATGAAACCTTATACCACTGGACTCAATCTTTGTTCTGTTGCTTCAGACCAACATGGCTACCCACCTGAATCCATAACCTTTTGATGTAGGTCAGGCTGAGAAAAGGTCACCCAACAAGCTACATGGCAGAGTGGAGAACTTAAACCACAGTCCCCCAGATTGTAGTCTGATACTGTTAACCACTAAGATCTGCTAATTTTAATTCTCTTTTAACTTCTGCCACCAACTGAAACAAATAATTTATTCCATTAGTTCTCCTGCCACTGAAAAGAATGTGTTTCTTTCATTTAATAATCACAAGCATATCCCTAACCCTGCTATACTATAATTGGAACATAGGAGCAAGTTGTATTTTTTTGTTCCTTAGTTTGGGCTTTTATGTGGGATTGAATGACCACTATTCCAGTTTTGTGTGGGGTTGAATGACCACTATCCCAATTCCATGAAAGATTTTTAAAATAGCATTTCTTGTAGTAGAAGGTATTAACTACAAAAAAAGAAACTGTAGAGTGAGCAAAAAAGGGTTCAACAAATAAACTGCAAAAGTGGTAAGCTCAGTTCCCTAAATGTTCCTCTCTTTTAACACTAAATTAAAAAGAGGTCTTAATTTAAGTTTCCATCGTTGGTCTAGCAGGCCCACATGACTCTTTTTTCCTTTTCAGTCTGGGAAAAGCCAAAATTCAGTCTTCAGTTCCTCTTGTAGAATCAGAAGATGTTCCCCTGGAATTTTTTTTTGTAACAAAGAGATTCTTCCTTGTATGCACATTGGGTGGTACCCTCTTTATATCTGGTGAAAAATTGCGGTCTTCTGGGTCCAGAGGGTTCCTGGTCCATAAGTACATTCATTTTGTGACTTTTTGTCTATATTTAGGAAAATCCCTTTTGTTTTATTGGCTGCTCATCATTAACGTGTCACTTGCAATCCTCCCCACCCAGGCAGCCTGCATATCTACATGCTCTGCTGCTGTTTTGGCTTCTGGGAGAGGCTGGCTGTTCATTTGCAGAATGTAAATTCAACATTTATCTTCCAAAACAATAGATTTTACGCAATCTACCTGTGGGGTGTAGTTTCATTTCATCACTGAAGGTCTCAAGTTTAGTCCCTGGCCTTTGCAGCTTGAGAGAATCTCAAATAAGCAGAAAATCCCTTTCTCTGCCTGAAGAGATGTTGTTCATCAGAGGAGACAATAAGGAGCTGGTCTGACTTGGTTTGTGCCTTGGGAAGTAATGCATGGGAGCCTTGCAAAGTGCAGAAAAGTTGCTAGTGCACACTCTAGTTTACTAGGCTACTTAACCACACATGCTAATCATTTCGGGCACATCAATAGCATGGGACACAGCACAAACTCTCATCAAATTTACGGAGGCTCCCTACTTTGTTCCCCTGGCATTGGTTCTTAATAGCTATTTATGAGCCTGTTTGCCAACCTAGCAGTTCAAAAGCAAGAAATTTCAAGCAGATAAATGGGTACCACTTCGGTGGGAAGGTAACAGCGTACCGTGCGCCTCGGTGTCTAGTCATGCCAGCCACATGACCATGGAAATGTCTTTGGACAGCACTGGCTCTTCGGCTTGGAAATGGAGATGAGCCTAGAGTCTAGAGCCTAGATATCCCTAGAGTCATATTTGACTGGCTTTCAAGCAAGGGAGACCTTTACCTTTACCTTAGGGAGTTAATTGGGTTGGGGCCAATGTTCCCTCTAAGCTATGGAGTCCTGTGAGCAAAAATTCTACTTTGTGAGCTATTGGCATTAAAGTTGTGAGCAGGAGGTTTGACTGCTGCTTAAATTAGTTTGCTCTGGAGCCATCCTTCCTGAGCTAAGACAAAAATGTGTGAGCTGGAGGCTAAAAAACTAGCTCATACTAACTCAGCTTAGAGGGAACACTGGTTGGAGCTGTATCTGTACATACTTTATATGCTTGTTTTTATGTTATATGTACTGTGAATAGGAAATGGCTTTAAAAATATTTCTAGTCTAGCCTTGCAGGACCAGATGGTCTGAAACCTAAATGGATTATGGGGAACCTGAGCAGTTGGGGTTTCTTTTTAAGCTCCAGCCGCAAGTCTGTTAGCATAAAAATCAGTCTGCTGTTTCCCCTGACCTTCCCACTGTTATAGCTTGCAGGAAACATAGTCCAGTTCGTTCCTTTCATTTCCATCCATGTGTTGGGCTGCAGCTGGCGTCCTGTGCATTGGAATTTTCATGTTCTTCTGAATGTGTGTTTCCTGCAAAGCTATTACAATACTGTAACAGAGTACGACACTTAGCTTCTGACATTGGGAGGATGGTGAGGAGAGAGAAATCTGTTGTCCCTTCTCTCACAGTAATTATGGGATACTGTTGAGGTTTGCATTGTATTGTACCCTCACTTAGTTTTTTAAAAAAAAGCCTTTTCCTCCTCCTGCTGCTGGTTCCATTGTTCTCTTCAGCAGGGTCATCTGTGTGCAGACAGACAGCAGTATCCCACTCTGCTCCTCCTTGCTTTGGGCATGCTGAGCGGAGCAGGCCTTCTTAGATTTGTCCTGGCTTTGTGGCACTGTACATAATGTTAGTTTTTGTTTCTTGGATATGAAGCTCGCGCTTCAGTAAGCACTGAAAAGGTCCATTCTCTTGAAAACATGGAGGCAATCCAGCATTTGGAAGATCTGGAGATCTGTTGGAGAAGGATTAAATCTAGCCATGGGCATGGATAGTATATTAACTTTTTGCCTGTGAGTCAAAGCGAGGCATGGTTACTGCACGGGCGTCGAGTTGTCCATTTCCCGGGGGGGGCAGGGGCTCCTGTGCGCATGCAAAGCACGCCCGCCCCCCGGGACAATGTCCCCGCTACTGCCGCCTCTGCCTCTCCCCGCCCCCTGGTCACTCCTCCCTCCCCCTCCCTCCTGGGCGAATGCCCAGCATGATGGCGTCACCCGGAAGTGACGCCATCATGCTGGGGATGTTGCCAGGGCGACACTCTGGCAATCGACCTGAAACTCTATCGTGCCATAGAGTTTCGGGGCGGTTGCCAGAGTGTCACCCTGGCAACGTGCCCAGCATGATGGCGTCACTTCTGGGTGATGCCATAACGCTGGGCATTTGCCCAGGAGGGGGGGGGGGAGGGAGGAGTGACCAGGCGATGGGGAGAGGTGGTGGTGGCAGGCCGGCCTGCCGGCCTGGGAAGGAGGAGGGCCTGAAAGGAGCCTGAAAGACGTGGGGGCAACGGCGGGCGCTCCGTTTCACCAGGGGGGCTCAGTCCCCCCCCGGGAAATTTCAGGGGGGCCCGAGCCCCCCTCCGTAGTTGATGCCTATGGGTTACTGCAAATGAAAACTCTTCCCTTCCCCTTTCTTTGAGACACAGTATCCTAAACAATGTGCTGACAGCCTGATAGTCATATCCAGTTATTAGGTGTGTCTATACAGCTCACAGGCTTTTAGGCAATATGAAGTTATATAATATGTACAATTAAAATGTAGTGATATAATTGCTGTAGTAACTCTTGAAGTTTGTCTAGCTGTTCCTCAGATTCTGTGCATGCAACTTAATAGGCACATTTCCTCAATCTGTCTCCTGTATTTTTTTGTCCCTTTCTTCTATACCTTTGGTGTGATTTGCCACCTTGAGGTTTTGGAAGGATGCTTTATGTAACTGCATCCTTTATGGGATAAGAAGCAGCCTTCCTTTTGTTTCTCTCTGGGCTTCAGGTACGAATGGATCTGTTTTCCTGTGGTTTGACTTCAAAAGCTAAGTGATGTTTGAAGTGGGTTTTTTCTTATTAATGCAGATGACAGAGGAAATGTGCATTGATGTTCAAACAATACAAAAAATTAAACAATGTAATATGTAGTGATAATTGTTAGTGTATTAAGGGAAATCCGGGCCTGATTATCCAATATTTGGTGTAACTCTGCACATGAAATACTCATATAGTGAATTTATGAAGCTGCCTTATACTTAGACCATTAGTATTGATTAGTATCTCAGGATTAGCTAGTATGACTGAAAATGGCTATATAAGGCAGGGGTCATCAGCCTTTTTGAATCTGTGGGCAACTTTGAAATTATGACACAGGATGGTGGACACAGGTATCAAATAGTTGCAGTGAAATGTCTGCCAGAAGAAATGAAGCCCTAACCAAATGACTGCTGCATGATGACGTCACATGGAAGTGGCATCACACCGGGCACATTCCATGGTGATGCTCTGGCATTTTGGCCAAAACTCTATGGTAACCATAACTCTATGGTAACCATAACTCTATGGTTAACATATTCTGACCAAAATGCTAGAGCATCACCATGTGATGTGCCCAGCATGATGATGCTACTTCCACATGACATCATCACACCTGTGTTGCTCACAGAAACAGCACCCCTGCCCTTCCTGCTCCCAGAAGACTCCCTCCCACCTCTGCCAGCTGGGTAGGTAGACATGGCAACCCTTGTGTGTGTGTGTGTGTGAATGCATTCAGATGCAGTGCTCATGAGTATTTTGTTGCATTGCTACAAGTCTCTATGGTTTCTAATTCCAGGTTGGTGAATTCCAGGAGATTTTGGGGATGGACCCTGGGAAGAATGGGACATGGGGGGCAGGGACTTCAGTAGGCTATAATGCCATAGAGTCTACACCCCAAAGCAGCCATTTTCTAGGGGAACTGATTTCTGTCATCTGGAGATATATTGTAATTCTAGAGATTTCCAGATCCCACTTGGAGGTTGCCAACCATACTTGCCTTGCTTGCACTGTTCTCCCTTTGGGAGAAAAACCAAAGCACAGTAAAGTCACTTTCCGGATTCTGTTTTGCTGGGAAACAATGATAGTTCCTTATGTTGGTTAATGCTGGACTTGGACTGTTGAGAACACAGGTTCAAATCTCTGCTCATCATCAGATTCACTAGTTGACTTTATCCATTCATTCTTTGTGTGCCTGATCTACCTCAAAGGGTTTTTAAGATAAAATGGAAGAGGCGGTGAAACATGTACACTGTCTTCAGCTTCTTGATGAAAGGGTGGGCTAAGAATACAAAAAACGAATTAACAAATAATATTGAAGTTTTTTTTTTAAAGGTGGTTTAAGCAAAACCATGTATACTGGCTGAAGAGTTACCATAAGAGTCTCACAAGAATGCATTGCTGAGCAGGGGGCAATCTTGAAAGTCAGCACCAAAAACTCAAGTCTAGAGCAGTTATAGTTTTTTTTATTTTATTCTTTATAGATTATAGAAAAGAGTTGTAATTAAAGCAAGTGTTCTATGTAGCAGAACTGCTTTTGCTGATGTATTCTGTGGAAATCTGTTGTCCAGCATTGCTTTTCTGTGCGCCTGTTGTTCTCCTTAAAGATGCTTCATTATGTGGAGTGAAAATCTTTGTGTTTTAGTTGCAAGAAGGCATCTGCATTGTTAGCTTGCTTTAAGAAAAAAAAGATCTTCCCATTTACATCTCAAGCCTTCAGTAGCTTGGAGTTGCTCCCTGTACATTTTGACAACTTCTCTTGTCCTCGGTTCTCTTGATTTGCATGCTGATGAATGAGGGGTTTGTGCCAGGAGATAGTGATGTATATGCAAAACACCCAGCAGCTGCTCCTAAAGAATTCAAGTTTATTTTCTTCCCTGTGGTGTGTCTCCTTGCCTTGTGCATTAGGAGGCAGATGAGGATTCTGCGCTGAATGAGAAATTCAGGTTCTGAGAATGGAGCCAGCCATTGTGCCTAGTTTGCTTGGTTTCTCTTCTGGTTATGTAGTTTGTCCTGCACCGAAAGTTATGCCGGATAATAGATCTGCATTGTTGCCTGTGTCTGGCAGCTTCTGTTGCAATTAAGGGGTAATCTTTTCTAAATGGTGCTAAATTAAGCCTAAATCCCTCTCTCATGCTACATAAGAGGATGAATCTCTGGTTTTCTAAAAAGAGCTTATTGTTTCGGACAGTGGCCAATCCAGTCATACAACAATGGGGCTGTGATAACTTGCTTTGTGGACAGAACTCTCAAATGTTGTTTGTGTGTGTTTTAGTACAGAAGAAATATATACACAATAAGGGGAAGGGGCAGTTCTTAGAGACTTCCTTGTCTTTCATTTTCGTACATGAAAAACAGTTGCGAAGTTCTTAGTAATTTTTCTAGGATAGCTGATTTTTTCATCAAATAGATGTGGGATTTTATACAATAAAATGTAATTATATATATAAACATTTAAGGTTTATACCCTCAGATATACTCTCAGCCAGTATATTGGCAACTGGTAGCCATTAATACAAGACTGTGTCCATAAATGATGGCTGTCTGGACCAAAACACATCTGCTGCTTCTCATTGGATATTTTTCTCAGGGAGTGGGTGGCAGTGTTGGACCCTCTTATGTGTTTTCAGCTGTTGGTTAGCCTGCTGACTCACTAGTTTCCCATAATATTAGTATAAATGAAAGGTCAGAGAGTGATTAAATGATCAATAAATAGCTTTATTGCTAATTAGAAGGAAAGCTGTATTAGTTTATGTTTCAGTGGATTTATACTAAATATGACACGGAGACCACTAATTTCAAAGGAGTGAAGAATCTTTCAGTCTGACCCAGTTTCTATGTTGTCCATGCTCTTCTAACCAACAACAAACAGGCTGACTGACTTGCTTGACTGGTAAGAATGCATAGACAGTTTGTTGATAAGAACTGTGTGGTTTAAATATTGTGGTATTTGGGAGCACTAGAGGGGTGTCTCTAAATTTGTCTGCCATGTTAGGAGGTGGGAGGGAAGAGCCACCACCTGACTTGATGGGTTGCCATCATTCTTCGCACTTCACCACCAGCCCTGGTGTTGGGGACTGAAGAGGGCCAAACACAGGCCCAACCCACAGCCAAATTGCCACTGACACTGTCACTGCCCAGGAGGAATGGCTGGTTTTTCTGCCAGCTGATAGGCAGATGTCTTTGCCCTGGGCCAGCCAAGACCAGTAGATGACCCTGTGGAGGTGGGTACATGAACAATGCAGCCCTCATTATGAGCATGGGTGTCAGCTGAAGAGGACAAATTCAGATTTACTATTATCGGTGGCTATCTGGTGGGTGTCCTGGGTGCGTTTAATCTGCTTCCCTCTTGGGAAGGAGGGCTGTCAGCACCTAAGGAGCAGTGTGCTGGAGAATGTGCTGCCCCCCAAAATCCCAAAGCCTCACATATACTCAAACAAATTCAAAACTTTGTATGGCAATTATTTTTACTGGAATAATACAGTACTTGTAAAAACTATAAATATAATATGTACTTCCCTTATATTATTTAAATAATTAAAAAACAAAACACCAAGGACACTAGAAGCTGCTGACACAGTATTTTTTGTACACCACAAAGCATAGTATGCTGTGGACATGGTTGTCCACTCATCTATTTCAACAGGGTTTAACTTTTTTCATGCAGGTTACTGAGCTAACTCATCACTTGCATTACTTGCTAGTTCCATATCAGATTGGTCATTACTCTGTTCCTTACACCATATTAGAGGAGACATATAGATATGAATCTTAGCTTTGGTTTGACTTGAGCTGCTTCTTAGGTGAATTTGTATTGGCTTTCCAATATGGAGTATTATATATACAAAGGGGACTCGGATGGTGTGACATAGGAAAGCAGGCTTTTTAAAATGCTGATTGTGTCAGTGAGTCAGGGAGTTCATGAGTTAATCTTCCCTGGAGAGAAGAGTTTATGTGCTTGGCTACTCTACTTGCTCTCTGATTGGCCAGCATCAGCTGAGAGGAAATAAAACAGCTGGTCTGGAGAGAAAAGAGGACTTTAGCAAATTGGTCTTTCCCTGTTTGGTCTTTTGAAATCTAATGTCTAAATTTGGCTTCTGAGGGAAGAGACATTTGGGAATCAGTGTTTTCTGACAGGCAATAGTCAGAAAAGTACTTCTACAGAAAGAAGAAGAGAAACCCCATTGTCTTAGATATATTAAAATTGCTCTGCGGGAGAACTTTATTTTCTCAGTCAGAAAAGCTACAGAACAACCTTATTCAGATGAAGGATACTGGAGAAGGATTTGGCAGAAGGTCTGGGTAGTTAGAATGAACTCACGTACAAGCCAAATAGTAAAAGGGGTTACTGCTTCTTAGGGACAAGGATAATAACTTTCTGCCAGTGAAAGGAGTGGGGAAGAGAACCCTGGTCTGTGATAAAGGGGGAAAACTTAGACACCTTGGTAGTTAATGAAAAGTTGTATTATAAAGGAAAACCTTTAATATCTGAAGGAAGAAATCTAGAAACATCAATAAGAACTGGGTTAGTGCTGAATTAAACGAAGTACCTCTTAAAGAAAGAAATAGGAAGCCTTGAAACAAAACTACAAATACACTCTCTTGAATGTTGTAAGAATTCAGTTCTGTAAATATTAGAAAGTTTTTATGTTAGCAATCTCAAAACCTTGACTATTCCTATTATACATATACTAGGAGCAAGGCCCATTGCAAAAGGAAGGCAACGGGCTCTAGAAACAGGTTCCCCTGCGGCCACACACAGGGCCCTCCTGTGGCGCGGTGCCGTGTCCCCCTTCCCAGAGCCTGTGATGGCGGGGTGATGGAATGGGTCACGAGCTTGTCAGTGCCCAGCAAGGCTCAGTGGCTTCCCATTCCCCCCCCCCCCCCGCATACACCATTGCCAGACGTGTTCTGCAGCCCCTCACGGCCCCTCACCGACCTGGAGCCAGTGAGGCATGGAGGAATGCAGGGCTGGGTGAAGCAGCAGAGAGGCCAGTGGAGCAAAGGAAGAAGCTGACTTGGGTCTGCAAGGCCATCATACACCAACGGAACAGCGGTGGGAAGATGGCGGCCAGGGACGGGCCCGCCCCCAGGAGCGCCGAAGGCTGTGTGGACCAGAGAAGCAGGCAGTAAAGGTGGGTCTGAGCAGCATGGAGTGACCAAGAGCCGCTGGGGTGAGGAAGGAGGAGGCTAAGCTGAAGTGACGTTCTGTTCTGACTTGATTTTTGGCTCATAGTATGCTTGTGGGTGGGATGCAGGCAACGCAGCCACCAATGGATGGGGAGACTGGAGGGGGAGGCTGGAGGGGAACAGAGCAGCCACAGTGCAGCCACCAGGGGATTGGCACAGCTTCTGAGTGGCAGTTCAGGCAGCCATTGATTTTGGTGTGCATCGAATCTTGCCACCCCAAATCAGGATTATTATAAGGAGAGATTTCCTGCCTGTTTAATAAAACCTTTATTCTGTTTTTGAAAGCTAATTTGCCTCAAGTGCCATTTCTCAAAAGTAAAAGAAAACTGAACAGCTCCTGTATTTTCAGTAGTTCCTGAGCTGAGAAAAGGCCTAAACTAAATATCTAAACATAGAGTGGGACCATCAAGTCTTTTATGACAAAGAATATATATACACACTACTGTAGGACAACTCAGTTACTGAGGGGAACTGAAGATTTGGCAGGAAAAATCATTCAGATAGTTGAGAAGATACAGAGGTTCATCATAGAGGATCTTGTGGGAGGGTTTCTAATTTCTCGTTGTATCCCTCCCCACACACTATTTCTTCTTTCTCTTCCCTGGCATCCCCCATAGCCTCTCCCCTTTTTCTGCTTCCTTCTCTTTCCCACCCCAAAGTCAACCTACCATTTTTGTACCCTATCTAAACCTCTCACTCATTCCTTCTGTCCTGGCTGCCTCTCTCTGAGAAAAGTGTGGCCAAGTTGCATGGTGGCCACCTCCACTGGGCCTGACTGAGTTGCGTGGGAAGTGAATCTCCAGTGGTCACTGCTAGGCCTGTCCCTGGTGAGTGCTCCAGCACTGGATGCAAAAGAAGAGTGATGGGACTATTTTGGTTTCCCAGGTCTACCTTTGCTCCCTTTACCCCAATTTCAGTTTACGGAAACCAAGTCTAGTGTAATATTCTTGTGGTTGCTGTGCAATCCCCCAAATGGCCCTGAGATCTCAAAATGTAGTCACAGTGGGCAGTTTTTTAAAAGTTGCAGGTGTTTTCTGTTACTTTGGGGGGGGGGATTAACAAAATTTCTGGCAGGTTGAAAACATGATTTGCAAACCATGGTTATGAGAGAGCCTAGTTTGCATCACTGCATGTTTAACATCAAGCTGGGCTGGAAGATGGGGGAATTGCTCTGGGAAAGGAGTTGTAGTGAGCGTTTGCCCTATTTCCAACCCATCATTTGTAGGGAGCCATAACCTAGCTCAATCTAGGTACCAGCATGTCTTTTTTTTTATTGTACCATTATATCATTTGTTAGAAAGGCAGCATTGATTTGGTGTTGCAGAAGTGCAAATAGTTGCAGGAGACTTTATCATCTGCAGTAACTTGGATTGGGGTAGATAGTGATAATAGAATTGAATTGAAATTAACTAGACTGCTGCATGAGTTCTGCCCATGATGCTTGAACTGAAGTCCTGGGTAAACAGATTCCAGAGCAGATGATAAAACACTATTTATTGTTGTATTCAGTTTAGAATCTTTTTCTGAAAGCGATCTTATTAAGTAGTTTATTTATAGCCCCCCCACCCTGACATATCAGATTCCCTGAGGACTTTTTTAAAGCTTGGAAGGGTTCCCTTGATCCACTTAGCTCTTTTATGCTTTTATAGCTACAGTTGTTTACAGTGGCTTTTGATACCAAGCTGTCCTTTGCCAGTATGATGCTGAAAATCCTTGTTTGATGAAATCAGTTGACTTTGATTTAAAGGTTAGGCCATATGGAACCTTGAAGACAAAATGCATTCAATCCTTGTAGAGTTTTTCTTTTTTACATTTATATACAGAATTTCTCTATGTCTTATTTTCTGAAACTAAAAATAACGTATGAGCAAAGCTTTAATCTATGTGTCTTAGTTGGTCCTCCTTGGAGGATGTCATCCTTAGTGACACTGAGTGAATACACTTTATGGCAGTTGCCTTAATGGTACTCAGCTGAATGTGCCTGACTAAGCATTTAAAAATACATCTACATCTATAACTGTTATGTGTACAGTTATTACCTCCATAATTAGAGAGGGCAGTGTATACCACCCTGATATGGATGGGCCAGGCTAGTCTGATCTCATCAGGTCTCAGAAGCTAGGCAGGTTTGGATGGGAGACCACCATGGAAGTCCAGGGTTGCCATGCAAGGAGGCTATCAGTGGCAAAACACCTCTAAATGTCTCTTGCCTCAAAAACTCTACGGGGGGTCGTAGAATAGAATCATAGAATCAAAGAGTTGGAAAGGACCTCCAGGGTAATCTAGTTCAATCCCCTACACAATGCAGGAAATTCACAAATACCTCCCCACATACACTCCCAGTGACCCCTTTCACACCCAGAAGATGACAAAAAAACCCTCCAGGATCCCTGACCAAACTGGTCTGGAGAAAAATTGCTTCCTGACCTTAAAGTGGCAATCAGTATTTCCCTGGGCATGTAAGAAAGGGCCACAAGGACTAAGCATGAATGCAACCCTTCCTGCCCTCCCTCTCATGATCTGCCTAACGTCACAGAATCAGCAATCTTGGTATATAGTTGTTAGGCGTATTGGGCTGCGGACAGAATGGATTCTTTCAACAAAATGAGACTTCCTTGCCTCCCACTGCAGTCCAAGATGATCCATGAAATGCCGCTTCTGAAGGAACAGGGGTCCCCTAGGAACAGTTTGAAGAGACAATGGAATGTCTGCAGCAAGACGGGAGAATCAAAATAAATTGCCCTCGTTTCCATTAGTGGGAGTTTACTGTGGGATGTAGGCGACTGTGCTGTGTGTATAACTGTAGCCAGCTGGTTATATTTAATTTTTACTGGATGCAAATAGGCACGTACAAGAGAGAGAATTCATGAAATGGCTCCGCTTAGAGTGAACACCTCTAGAAAAATAAATCTTTACTTATCTTAACACTTGTTCATCTTCTGTACTAAAGCCCCCAGAACTACAGGGTGATGTTAGAGACAATTTTAAGTCACAAAAGCACTGTTAAAAAGGAGAAGATGGTTCTATGAGTAATGAGTTATAGGCACATAATCAGTGTAAGTGTTGTTACCTTCTGGGACCTCGTTTCTGAACCTTTGGGGCATGGACAAAACATCTCGGCAGTATAGGAGTTGGAAGCTATTTAACCCTCAAAAATCAAGGCATTGGTTGAATCCTGAAGACAGTGTGTCTGTAGAAGGGATTTCTTATACTCCCTCCTTTTTACAGCAGCTCCCTAAAACTACTCCTGAGATTCAGGGGAATTTGGAAAGAGTGCAACACACACACACACACACACACACACACACACACACACACACACACCACACACACACACACACACAGACAAAAAACCCGGGCTCCATCAGTCTCTGATTCTGTATGTTTTTTGGGGAAGGGGAAAGTAGAAACATAGAGCTGGAAGGGAACTTAAGGGTCATCACAATTCAGGCAATTCACAACTACCCCTCCTCCCACAGTTACCCCTGCGCTATGCCCAAAGAAAGACAACAAACCTCCAGGATCCCTGGCCAATTTGGCCTGGAGGAAAATTGCTTCCTGATCCCAGAGTGGCAATTGGCATTACCCTGGACATGTAAGAAAGGGCCACAAGAGCCAAGCACTGGCTCATCCCTTCCTGCCCTCCCTCTCGTGATCTGCCCAAGTTCACAGAATCAGCATGGCTGTCAGATGGCCATCTAAGCCTTGGCTTAATAACCTCCAAAGAAGGAGAGCCCACCGCCTCCTGAGGAAGCCTGTTCCACTGAGGAACCACCCCAATTTGTAGTGTTTAGAGTTCCACGCATCATTTTTAAACCTCTGTGTAGCTAGGTAGCTGTTCAGCTGTAGTAAAATACAGTACTTGAATCTCTACTGATCTGTTGGTGCTTCTATTGCGCCCTTCTTCCTGATATTCAGTCTTGTTTTTGATTCTTGAAAGTTTACTTTTCCTTTTTTATTCCATGCATTGTTCCTGTCTAGCAGCCTCTGTTTCATAGGGCAAAGAATAAATAGTAAAGCTATGTAATGTAACTGTACTTTGAGCTGTGTGCCCTGTTACTATGTGGTCTCTGGCTTCCTCTTAAGCAAAATCTGTATATTGTGCTAACTGAAAGCTATCTAAAGGCTTTGATTACAGTTCTTCTGTGTCAAGAAGACAGTTTAAGCATTATCTGGAGAAGATGACCTCACATTGCATCAGCATTGCCTTCAAACTCTGGCAAAAGCGCCTTTGTTATTTACAGCACCGAAATTGCATCAAATTAGGGCACTGAAAGAGAGGCTTCATTGGCTGTGGGCAGTGTGTTAAGAGTTCACAGGAAGCACACAGATCTTATTTCTTCAATGCAAATCTGATCTGAGAACAACCTCTTTATCGAGAATCTGCAAAGGCAAAAGTGTGTGATGTAAGGAGCTGCTTTGCTTGGAGTAAATTGGCCTTTGAAAAAGATTCCAGTTTCTATATTTAAAATATATGCACAGCCGAATGCCAACAGTGCCCTTGTACTGAAAAATCGCAACTCCCGAGCAATTAGTACTGTAATAGCAGCAGGGGCCTCTGCCTCCACAGCAGGTCTATTTTTTTCCCGCTGAATCATAATATCTTTAAAATTGCATGCCAGATTTCTGAACTGGAGAATTAAGTCTCTGTTCTTAACCGCACGAAAGACTTCCTGTTCAGCACATGCAACTAAAACTTAATTACTGTTATCTTGTTGGAGCTGAACTTTGTGCTTTGCCTTTGTTTGTAAGCCTAACTTAGTGAATCTGGATCCTTTCAGAAATGCCCTTCCTTTTAAAACTGGTGCAACAGTTCAACCCTGGAAAAACAGAAATCTGGATCTCTGTGGCCTGCTCAGTATTGTTTTTGGACTGGCATAAATGTTGCAGTTTTCAATTGGCACATTGCTATGAAAGAGTTAACATGCTATTCTCTGAAAGATTTACTGCAAGCAATGGGAACGCCAGATGACCCTTCTGTTACTGTATACTGTCTCCCCACTCTCCCCAGACCCTGAACTGGGTGGAATACGTAGCAGTTCACCCATATCCAGATTAAATCTAGCTCCTCTCTTACCTGACAACCATTCTGGGCTTTATGTGTTGCTTTATCTGAACACTGGTTTGGAATTGCCCATAAGGCCTCATAGGCCATAAATGGGTCACAACATGGCAAGTTCATATGCCATGCATCATGTTACCAACTAGGTAGTGTAATGTTTCAACCAGACCTGTGATGGAATCTGCATTCAGACATACTGACAAACTATAATTTGTCATTATGGGAATGGGCCATGGAAATCCTCAAACTCGCTTCTTTTTTTTCATGTGTTGCTTGGAGAGATTCCATATTCTCAACAAACCTTAGTTAGTTGCTTTATCTTCTTTGGAATCCAGGTATACAGACAAGAGGGAGCATAAATTCTTGGGGGGTTTTCCTAAAAAAAAAAAAAAAGTGCCATGACAATCTGTTTCTTGCCTGTAAACCAGGATTCAGATGAAACCAATGTTTGGAAAAACCATGGAGCCAGCTGAGATTTTGTCTATGAAAGTATGTATAACATTGTTAAATTTCTACTACCCTTCCCTGCAGAAAAACATATTGACTTTATAGTTTAAAAATAGCTACCAGCTGTGAAGTAATTTCCTCCCAACTTGCATTAGTTGCATTTCGAATGGAGTTTTCTTGAATAAAAATAAAGTCGTGTAAAGGAAACTTCTTCCTGTTTTTCCTCCTGTAAGAAATAGTTGGCAGCCTTTAGCCTTTGGAGGCCTCTTGACTAAGTAGATCTTTTAAGCAAATTTTCCATTTAATTTTTTTCTTTGTTTAGAAATGACCTTGAATCATTGTTGAGCAGTGACAACACTGAAATAGGCTTCATAATGCAGTCTGCTTGTTTCCTCTCAGTTAGTCCTGGGTGCATTGATCTGTTTTTAAAAATTTAAATCAAACTTCTCACTTCGAAATGAATATCTTTCATGGACAAGCAAGCACATTTATTGGATGTGATAACATTTAAAATGCATTATTTATTCTTGTCCACTCTTGAAATAATCTGTTGATTAAACAATTAATCAAATAATTAATCAATAATTATCAGCTGGTATTAAATTATATAGAGGTAAATGTCAGGATTGCCCATTATCCGTATTATTTGTTTTATGTTTAGAACTGCCAATCTCCTCTTGAATCTGGACAGCTTCTGGCACTTATACAGTGCTTGATTGATAAGGGCAGTGTCCATTTTCATGCATTTGCCTGACACAACATTGTCTTAATGTACAGAGTATTTGAGTGCAAAGCCACACAACACAAACCCTCCAGTGCACACAAATGGAGGATAGATCTCCTTCATGCAATTCACAACACTAGTTTCTGCTCTGGGTAGAAGGCCAGGTTGAAAGACTTGATCCCTTAAATAGGACCACTACCAAAGTGGAAGAGAAACCCCCCCCCCCATCTTTTCCATAAGGCTAAAAACAGGCATACAGATAAATATAAGCATTTGCTGCCTGCCCTGTAGAGCACTGTCTGTGTCAAAGCCTGTTGTCCTAGAGACCCTGTCTGGAACTGTGAGTGGCTTAAGTGTAGATGCAGTCTATTGATAGACTGAGAGCATTAGTTCAGTAGTGCATCATGATGATCCAGAAAACTGGGGTTGGGGTGGGAGGAGAGGAAGGGGGAGCCTTCTTTATCCTGAGGCATTTTCCAGCCGACTTCAAAATTGCTGCTTAGTGCAGTTTTTCTCCTTATAACTCCTTTTCCCTTTTGAATGAACACTCAGTTTGCAATTACACTCAGCAAAATTATTTGGGGAGCCTGTAATTTTTCTCTGCCTCTGTTATTTTCTCAGAGAATCTTTGGGTGGCTGCCCATGTTAAGCCACTTAAAAACATCTCTGACATCTGCTGGTTAGCACTTTACTTCCCAGGCAAGCTTACAGCTCACCAGGAGAGCTTTTCTCCCTCTCCTGCCACTGTGAACAATATGGCTGTGGACAGGGAAGGCATGCTTTGCTTGTCTGGGAGCCATCAATCTGATTGTCCCCCTGCCCTCCAAAACACCAGCATTTCAGTAGACACCACACCAGGTTTCTTTGACCCAGAATGAGAGACGAAAAGATGCCTGGATGTGTTTTGGCATGGAGGGTTCACTTGGCATGCGTGTAGGAAAGATCTCATTTCCCAAGGCCATGAATAATTATTATAGCCTCAACTGTGTGTAATAAAACTAAATTGCCACTGAGCAGGGCAAAGGTGTTTGATTTCCTGTTCCCTGGTCGAAAGATCTCGCCTTTAATTTAAAGCTGGAAAAATGCTGAAAGTGGATAAATGAAGCACCCTCCTAGCTGTGACTAATGTCTCTTGGCACTTGATGCTTTGTAATTAATCATCTAATTCCTCAAGTTGCCTGGAATGGCTAGTTAATGCAGTGTTTGTCAAACATGGAAGTGAGGCACCTTCAAAATTTCCATTTTCCATGGATTTCCTTGTGGGTGCACACAACAGAGCATGCTTGGATGAACATAATGTCTCATAACTGAGAGACACCGTAAACTAAATTTTAAGAAACTGTAAGGAGACCCCCCCCCCATTTTATTTCGGATTTTATGGGGACTTACAAGTATGCAATAGTAATCCTGGTCACAAGAAGAAAAGGGTACGTATATTCTAATTTTATTTAGCTACACAAAGCAATAGCCACACTCCTACAAAAATACAAATAGTTATCATTGCACGAATACCCTCAATTAGTGGGTTTGGTCATAGACGTCAACCAGTGTTTAGTTGGCTGGTCCTCTGTTCTTCACATGGAAGTGTTTTTTGGATCTTTCCTGGTTGGTCCATGGCAAGGCTTTTCAAAATTAGAGTTCTGGAAAGGAGTCAGTCAATATCTTTCACTTGCCTAGGTGACTCTAGACCTTTCAGTTACATGTGTTACTACATGCCTTGTAAGTTACACCCTCTCTTAATGGCCATTCCCTCAAATTGATTTTAGGTAGACTTATCACCCCTCCACTTCCTGCTCAGATCTTGAGATACTCAGGAGAAAGGTGGGCATGTAAACATTTTAAATAAATCAAACATCAGATTCTCGCCTTCAGTTCTTCTCTGTATCGTGTCAGTACTGATTTAGAAAAGTCCAGGTGCAAGGTTATGTTGCATAGGTAATGCATCAAAATATGTTGCAAATAGAATAGACACATCTCTGGATAACGTTATGGAAAAAATGGAATCTTCTGCAATGATTCTATTGTAGGGCAAAAGTCAGCCTATATACTTAGACCTATGATTTAACTCAGTGTCTGAAATGTGGCCTCTGTTCTGTTCTAGTCCCTTAGTAAATCATGTCCTCCTACTTCTGCCTTCAGCAGACCTCCAAAACACAAAATCTTCCGTAAGATTTCTAAGGAAGGAAGGTGTTAAAGAGGTTAATGACCTAAAACGTTCTAGATTTTGAGGTACAAAACCCACACAGATCTTACATTCTGTGTCAATCTGCAGCTCTCTGTACTCAAAGTGAAGCCTTCCAGTGCAAACTGAATGGCATTTAATAATTGGCAACAGGACTGGTCGAAAGGGTGAGGGAGAATGTGTGCTGCTTATTCAGCATCCTGATGTCAGCTGAGACAAGCAAATTGAAGTTGGCCGGCACATAGGAGGTACCATGTGGAAGCTGCTCTAAATCAACCTATTTGGCAGTTGCTGTAACACAGTAAAGCTGTGTGGGCAACAGCACATTATATGGTCAAGGTAGTTTTTTTCCATTCCAGCTCAACCACTTGGACTTTTGTGCCGGTGTGGAGAAAATTACAACCACTGGTGAGCTCTTGCATGCAAAATAGCTTTATCGCATGAAACCAGCTGCCACATGGAGTGATTTGAAGTCGCTTCTCGGTGGTGGGTTTTAACGTTTAGGCTAGCCTTTCATCTCTCCTTCAGAAGCCATCAAGAAAGGGTAAAAGTCCCTTGGAAACTTGGACTGCAACAGAATTGTGGGCTGAACTCTTTTCTGACTTTTGCAGCCCTTAGATGTTCTCTTCTAGTTTTGTTCATCTTGAGTTTGTAAGGGGTTTTACAAATTCACGCAAGCCAAATAAAACACCTTTGTTAAATGAGGGTCCCTTTGCAGGGTGGAGGGGACAGCAGGGTTTAGTTTTTGCTCCACTGACCTTGTTTGTATTCAAGCGGACAAAAATGAAACTGAGCACAGCAGGCAAAGTTTAATGTGTAAATGCTTCTTAGTGCCCATTTTCCAAACTCTACTAATGGGGGTCATGTTTCTGAATTGTCTGACTGCTTTCTTATTTTTTTCCCCTTGAAGAAGGAATTAGATCAAGCCCTGCTAATTTAATGAGGGCAATGGGGGACTACACCCAAATGAGGTTACCTTACTTTTTTGTTCTTTGGGGGCTTTTAGCGCTTTCTTTGGCCCTTTTAGTGTTGTGTTTTATGTGTGTGTGTATGTGTAGGGTAAATCATGTGTACAAATCTGTGAGCTCCCAAACACAATAGATTTGTGAAGGGAAATGCTGTACATGGTAATGTAAATGTAATTGGGAGAACCTCAGTCCCTGGAAACCTGTCTGTCAGTGAGTGAAAACAGCAGTTAATGCCGTGCATTGGTTCATCTGTTGAGTACAATTAGCTTCATCTAGCTGTCTTTCACTTCAGCTGAAAGGGCAGTGTGGCATTTATTAAAGGACTGATTGTTTGGCTTGACATTTCAGAGCCACATGTCACTGGGTGCCTCAATCATAGGAATGGGTGAAGGTGGGGGAGCAGCAATGTATTTGTGGGCAGGACTGAAGTTGGCAGTGGTGGAAACAAATGTACTTTAGAAGTGGAGGGGGGGGGAGTACTCCAAACATGAATTCTGTCATTTTTTTGTTAAAGCAAGACTGTCTAAGAACAAGTTGCTAGACAGAATCTCTCCCCCTCCTCCCCCTCCCACAGTGCGCTAACCATTAGTGACACCCCTTCTCACACTTCCAGCAGAACTGTTTAATTGGAACCTGCTGCGAGGAGAGCTCCTGACTGAGGACTCTGGAATATGAACAGTGTGATAAAGGTTACTTCATTTTTCTGCCACTCTAGTGGCAGTGCATCCATTTTGTACTTCATATTTTTAATGAATTTTTTTTGAAAAATTCTTATTTTTTTCATCTTCTCTATACACCTTGCTGAAAACTGGTCAGTGAAATAATCTCCTTTGGTATGGTGTATGCAAAGAAAAATGAAAAACTGTTGGTTGTACCAGGGCCAGCTTTGGTTTTCAGTTGCAGTCACAGAGCTAAACAGAAATGGAAATCTTTGGGCTCAGATTAAAGCAAGCATTGCTAGCAGATTTGTGTTGCATACAAATCTCATAAAATTGAATATGGGGTACATAGGGGTCGTGACCAAATGAAGCTGAAGCTCAAATACCAAATGACTACCAAATGAGAAGGGAGCACTTTAAGTGACAGAACCTTTGTAGACCATTCGATTTCTCCTATTTCTTCTGAGGCCTGACTGCGCAAACGTGCTCCTCATTTTGCTGTCACATGACACATGTTGTATAACTTCCTGTTATGCTTGTGGTTCTGTGGTTCTGAAGTCAGGAGAGGGTCTTTGATCTAGGAGGACCCAAGGACCTTCAGATGTGTCATATCACATAGACCAGAGCTTTAGATCAACAGAGAGCTCCAGCATTTCCTGTCTCTCAGATGAATATACTTATCTACTTATATGATTTGTGTTCAAACAAACAGGCCTCTCCCGCATCATGCATTTTAAAAATGTTTCCCTTAGAAAGTTATGTTTGCTTTCTTGACTGGTTGATGGTTTGGAAATTAAATGGTGTGGTTCTGAACACCTACCTAGTAAGATCCAGATGTTTTCAAATGGTCTCACAGGTGATTGTTGTAGTTGGCTTACAGTGCAATCCTATGCATGCTTGCTCAGAACTAAGTCCCATTTTATTCAGTGCCAAAATTCTGATAACTCTTCATGCTCGGCCCATTTCCTTATATGATAACAAACAAAATAGTAAGAGATGGTAGTTTAAAATACTTGAGCCTCTTCAGACTTTTTCCTGTAATGCTTGCTTTTGTTAAAGGCAGGGAAAGAGAAGAACATCTGGTGACTCACCAGACCTTCCTGTATCATCTACAGAAGAGTGAAGATTTAAACTAGAAACTCCCTGAGTTCATGGGTTGTGTCAACAGAGTTCACTGCTCCTTGTTATATGTTTAGCTGTTTTATAGCGGTACCATTTTTTGGATATAATCAAACAACGAAAAAAAGCTTCCCCCCCCCCCCCCCAAAAAAAAACTATACTACTTGTGCTAATCCTGTCTGGGAAAAATGTTTGGATCAGGGTAGCTTTAGGAAATGAGTTGCCGAAAGGTGCATATGCAGGGCATACACCAAAGCCTGATTTAACAGCATGGGACGGCTTTCCTCCTGTACTTGCCTGTGCCAGCCACAGATTAGACTTCAGTTTATAGGGCTCTGTTTCATCACGCTACTGACCAGTCGCTGAACCTGTAGCTCTATCATCCTCTCTGTGTGTGAGTCTCAGCCCTTCTGTCCTGTTCAGCATGATGTAACAAAGGTTTCAGGGGGCAAGGTTACAGACTTTGGAAACACAAGTGTATAAAACAGGGACAACCTGTCTCAAAATGAAGTGTGTGCATCCGTGTGGATGTAAAAACATTATTCTGTGGTGAATGCATCTTAGTTTCAGAATTATTGGGAGGGGACAATGATCTGTACATACAGGTTTTATTTTTACAGGTTTAGTAGAAATAATCTCAAATTAAATCCCTGGCTCAGATTTATATGTTACCTGACCCTTCTCATTTTATTGGTTAAGAATGTCTGGATTAGTGGCTGGTTTTCATTTCACCATTTGCTTCTGAGTTGTTAATTCAGGGAAGTTTCTTTGAAGAAACCATGTGGTACAATGGATGTGTATGATCTAAAATGATCTAATAATAGTTTTTAGTTATACCTGCAGTCAAGTATATAAGACCTGTGTTTTGGCTTCCAGTGAGTCCACAGCATAGTGATACCTGTTACAAATGAGTGGATCAAACCAGTATCTCTGCAGTAGTATCAAAAGATTCTGCTGGAATCATTAAAAAAAATGTCCTTCATTGACTCTGTTGTTTCCTTACGATAGCACTTACTTCTCTGGATTAAATCAGCAGACTCTGGCACCCCTTTAACAACTGGATGGTACCTTATTTGTCATTATGCATATACATCATGCCTTTTAAAAAAATTTATTGAGTTTATTACAACATATATACAAAACAAGAATACATAAGTATCTTGCAACCTTGTAATAAGTAAGATATTGAACATATAAGATGCATAGAACATCATACAAAAATATTTCTCAATTATGTTGCATCAGAGAAGTGGATCATAACACCGAATTGAGATCCACCAACTACCAAACATATCATACAACCTTTTTAATGTCAGATATTAAGCAAGTTTATATGAACCAATTTTTTAGAAACCACATCGAGAGAAGCCAAATAATCTAATACAGGAAACCACTTTACTAAAATTTGGAGTATATATCCATATTACTTTGAGTTATTTGATCAGTGAATTTTTCCATTAGAGACTCCATATGTTGTTATGCCACATATTTATGGAAGGCCCTGCCTTGTCTCTCCATTTAGCAGCTATAGCTGTTTTTTTTCTGCAGTCAATAATGTGGCTATTAATTCTTTAGTAGATTTGGCTATGTCTAGATCTGACTAGATCTCTAGTTTAGAAATAAGAATTCTAGTTCCATAGGTATGTTAAAACCAGTCATAATATAAATCCGATTTAAAACCTATTCCCAAAATGCTGTGAAAACCTTGCACCTCCACCAACAATGCTCAAACATACATACAAACATACATCGTGCCTTTGAAGCACAGTGCAAAATGTTTCTTTTGGCACCATGTGTTGCAAAGCTAATGTGGTTCTAGTAAATTGCTCTCAGTCTATTAGACTACTGTATATTAACAAGGAGGAAATGGGGAAATAATTTGAAAATAAAGTTGTATGGTTTAAAATATATACAATGGTCATAGCGGAGAGTGGCTGTTTTTCCCTCCACTGCTCACTAGGACACTTTAAATCTTTTCCCTATCAAAGCCCATGAAGAACATTTGTCCAGATGTCGGGCAATGGGATGATACTATGAATGTGAAACCACGGAAGGCTTTCTTCTTCATAGAGTTAGAAAGGACCAAAAAGTTGGTTAGTCCCACCCTTTGTGCAAATGACCAGCTGGAGCATTCTTCCACCAACCATTCCTGGATCTCTCAGAATAATCCTGACTGCAAGCAGTAAGCAGGTGGCCTGCTGAGAGGTACCTGACCCATCCAAACACACAAGTAGGGGAATGCAGCGTTCTGTGTTGACAATCAGTGAGACAATGAGCTTAAGCAGGGCCTATCTATAGAGTCTCTCAAAACATGTGGAAAGTGTCAACTCAGTTTATTGAAGTTAAATGTCTTCCACTTTGTAGTTCTGTAGAAGTCAGAAATCTTACACTGAATCTGTTGGGTCTGTGCTTTACGTCTTTGTGTCATGGGATCTAGCATAGCCACAATATTGTTTCTTTCTGGGTAGATCTGCTGTAACAAGTAAGAGAGTATAATTTTGGAGCTCCTGCTTTGTAATAGCTGAGGTCCACTCAGTCAGCAGAGTCTGGTTTAACTTTAACTAATCATGTGAAGGGGCCTATGAATTATGCATGGCACCCTGACCCATTTGCTGGCAAAGCTGTTGGCAGTGCAAGCCAGGTCACGTGCCGTCTGTGGGGTTGCACTGGCAAAGAAAGCTTCTCACCTCAGAGGTGCTCATAGTAGAGCCGTGTACTGTTTGCCTTAACAGTGTGCGTATTGTTCAGTCATTTAGGAAATAATTGTTGTGGGGGAGCGGGCCAGGACTTGGAAGTATTCCAGGAAGAAAAACTGTAATGCCTTCAAGGTGTTCACTGTTCAGGGGGCATTGCTGAAAATCATCTGGTGGCTCAAAATGCCTGCTTGTGGTTTTAGTTTAGCTGCTTAATGGCTGAGAAACAGTTTTGTCAACATTTCTGTTACCCTGTATTTCTGTTACCCTGCTCCCCTTTCTGCTTAGTTAGGTTTGTTAATATTTTCGATCATGGACTGCTATTTTTTAAATGGAGCCGTATGCTGTTGCTCTAATCAGAGCTATGTGAGTGAAGGGGTAAAGAAGTATGCAAAAGTATAGTTTTGTGGGCAAGTATACAAATTAAAGTTGCTAAGGTAGATAGCGTTGTTGTAGATGTTTTCGAGGACAGAAATGCAGACACGATAACTGGAGATCTGAGCCAGGAATTAGTGTTCTGTCTCCCTACAGATCGACATGTGTTGGGGAATTGCTGAAATTCTGTGCTGTGGTACAGGGGTAGGCAATCTTTATAAGCCTGAGTTTATGCCAGCAAACAAAAAAGAGAGGGGAAGCAAGGGGGGTACTTGTCCAGAAACACAGAGAGTAGGCCAGGCAGCAGTGGCATTGCCAGTGACATGAGTCAAGGAGGCAATGACAGCCATAAGTCATGCCAATTCCTTATTCCACAGTACTGGCCCCAGTGGCACTGAAATGCCTCAGGGACTCACCTTGGTTGCTTGGGTAGAGAACCAAGCCCTGCGTGCTCAGCAAAATGGTTGGATGTGCTGCTCTTTAGCATATGTGCGAGAGGTGGGCTGTCCCTCTTGTAATCAATGCTAGTGCAAAATAACCTTTTGCCAACTGTTATAAAGGATGACAGTATTCTGTTAACACAGATTTTGACTGAAACAGCTGTCTTGTGCTTGACTTCGTGACAAGAGTCCTATTGTACTAATAAGTAGAAATGAGTGGCTTGGGAGAGTGATTTGTTAATTCTGTACAGATCTGCTTATCTTTGGTCAGCAGTGACCAAAAGTAATTATTAGTTGATGGATGGCTAGTAGCCCATCTGAGTAAAACTGATGTCTTCAGGGAAGCTGCTGGTAGACAGATGTCCATACCATACAAAAACCCATGGGATTAAATTTAACACCAGTCTGACCGTCTGGAGCAGGATGTATTTGGGTCTGGAGCACTGCCAAAAAAATAGCACGTCCGAGTGACCTAATGTTATAGTCAGTCCCTTTTATGTTGCAGTCAGAGGGGATCCCGTTTTTCTAGACTTCAAGCCTTTGCTTCGGGCTTTGGGAGGATAATAAATTACTTGGGTAGGATTCTAAGCTATTCCATCTTTATACTTCCACATGTAATTGCTTCTGTATGTGGGCCGCAGATCAGTGGTAGAGGACCTCAGTGCAAAAAGACACAAGTTTATCACTGGCGTCTCCAGGAGCAGTGCTGCTGTTAGAGACCTTGAACAACTTCTGCTAATAAGAACGGACAGTACCATGCTGGATAGATCAGAAGTCTGACTGGTATAAGGCAGTTTCATTGTGCAACATGTGTTCATATTTCAAAGCCCAGTTTAAAAGATGTGTTCTTAATCTTCTTCTTCTTTGTCTTCAACAAATTTTAATGCTGGAGACATCCAAAGCTGTTGATCTGCAATTCCAGTAAATTTGTCATCATAATATTAATGTACAGGTTCGGTGTAGAAAGAACAATGCCCTTGCAAATGGATTCCATAGCTGTGACTGCTACATTGTTGGCATTCTTGCACCATAAATAGGCCTTGTCGATGGCCTAGCATGGCTTCGCTAGAGAAGATGCTTTTTGTATAGCCAGTTTTTTAAATTTTCAGAGCAAATGCTGCTACTCTATGTGTGTGTGTGTGTGTGGGGGGGGTTTCAGGGTTGTTCTTTTGCTATTCATCTTGGCTTGTTTAGCTCCCCCCCCCACTTCATTTTCTGCTAGAATAGCTTTGTTCTTTGCAGACAGTGGAGCTTTGCTGGGGGAATCCACTCTTTTGCTTTAGGACTTTAAAAATGTTTGTATCACTCTCTGTGGCAATGAACTATTGCCAGAAAAACAGAACACACATCATAAACGGTTCATGGGAACGGGATACCAGGAATATTAATGGTTCCTTTCCAATTAAATTTAATGGAAGCAACAACATGCAACTGTATTGGGAAACCAAGCGTTTGATTTAGATCAAATGAAATGTAAATAACTTGTTGACATCTAGTACACTGACAACGTTCTGCCTCAATGGTTAAGCTGAGAGAGGCTGACCCATTTTGATATCCCAGGTAGTAAAACTCGGTAGGTGGTTTTGGATGAATCACCATCTGTCCTGTTGCTGTCTTGAGATCCAAAGATCTCTTCTTGTGCATGCATGCTGGAACCTGTGTTTGATTAGCTGTGTCCCAAAAGTTTAGTCAGCTGCCTTGACAGGTTCTGTTTTGGTCTGTACATTCCTTCCCCCCCTATTTGTCAGAAACGTATGTTTCTTGCATGTGGATGTGAAACTTCCTTCCCCACCCCCCCAATTTCAATTGTATGCCTGAATGTTAAAAAAGTAATCAAGGGAAATGTTCTTCTCAGCTCATGGGTGAATAAAGTGACCTATTAGTTCTGGAGTGCTTTGGTCAAGAGTGACTTTCCCTTTGTATCCAAGGTGGACACCTAGTTTTCATACTCCCATCCAACTGGCTGTTTGCCAGATTTCTGTTCTTGGTTTATTGAGTAAGAAGCATTTTTATCGCTCTGAGGAGGAGGGCATCTTGAAAGAGGTGATTCCCACCAATTGCTCAGGACTAAACTCCTAAACTTCCTGTCTCCCAAGTGGGAGTCGCCCTGGCTCAGTTTACTTCCTGCCTCCTTAAGGAATATAGCCTCGGAACAGCTCTTTGCTCTTTTATTACTTGCTTTTCTCCTAGAGTAATTTCATATCTGAGGGAGAGTTTTCTAACTCTCCAGTCTGTCCCCCTTTCTCTTCTCAACTTCTTTCACACCTTCTCTTGGCTCTGCTGTTTCTTTTGTCTTTGCAATTTTTTTCCTTTGCTTCCCCTCCTTCCTTGGAGGAATATGGAAGAGGATGGCACAGTAAGAAGCCTTGGAGGCTCTGGAGGCATGCTGAAGACAAATTTACCTCTGAAAATGAGAGAGCTCCGCTCCTGTGCCATTCTCTTCCTAGAGGATGGTCTAAAGTGGTCCTTCCGGGATTACAAGCCTGATCAGCTGGGCATGCAAGGAAATCATGATGCCAGACATTCCTGTGGGTGGCTTGCTTCAGGAGTTCAATCTCAGCGGCTTCAGCCTCAGTCAGACCACTGGGTTCTGCAAGCTGTCCAGTCTGGCTATGCCAATAAAGTTACACAGTTTTCCCAGACTACCTGGGCTTCAGTTTCCCGGATCTCTTTCTCTTACACACAGAAAAGACATCTACCAAAGGTACGGGCATAGAGCCAATTCCCTCCTGTGAGCATTGCGCAGGAGTTTACTACATATTTTTCTTGGTACCCAAGAGAAATGGGGACTGGAGAGCCATTCTTTTTTTTTTTTTTGTAAATTTTTTTTTTATTTTTCAAAACATTAAAATTAATACATTTTTCTTATACAAATCCTTTTTTCCATATTATATAACATTTTGTTCTATTTGTATAATCTTGTTTTTATCTTATATTGGCGGTTTCCCACCACATCTGAAGCATAACACATTTTCCACTCTATCCAAAATAGTAATACTTATATCTATGTTTACATTTCTGGTAACGGTCATATATCTTAAAAATACTTATATACTAATTCTTACTTTCTATATTCTTATATAATTCTAAAATAAAAAACAACTTCATTATCTAATTATCCTTAATACATTCATATACTCTAATTCTATTGCTTTATGTTATTATAACCATGTATAAATGTAATTTTTCATGTCCCAGTATTTTTCAACATATTCTTTCAAATCTTTCCAATCTTCTAAAAAGGTCTCTGAGTACAGGTCATTTAACTTTCTAGTCCATTTATCCATTTCAGCCATATATAACAATTTTTTCAACCATTCCCACACATCTGGTATTTTTTCATTTTTCCAATTTTGTGCATACACCATTCTTGCTGTTGTTATCATATACCATATTATTGTCCTTTTCTTTACATTTATCTCTTCTAGTTTAAGTCCAAGCAATAACATTTCAGGCAACTTCTTAAATGTACATTTCAAAAAAAATTTCCATTTCTGCATGTATTATAGACCAATAAGTCTTTGCTTTATCACAAGTCCACCACATATGATAAAAAGAACCTTCTTTCTTTTTACATTTCCAACATTTGTTAGACATATTCTGATTAATATTTGCAATTTTTTTTGGTGTCATATACCATCTGTACATCATTTTAAAACAATTTTCTTTTAAATTATAACATGTAGATATACCCATAGCATTTTCCATAAAAATTCCCAAGATTCCATTTCAATGTCTTTGTTGAAGTTTATCGCCCATTTTACCATTTGTTCTTTTACCATTTCATCAGCGTTAAACCATTTTAACAAAATTTTATACATTTTAGAGATCATTTTTTTCCCACCTTCCTCCCAAACTTGTTCTATTTCATTATTTTTTTCTCTAAAACCGGTTTTTTTTATCACTTCTATACATGTCATATATTTGTCTATAACTTAGCCAACCATAATCAAAGTCCATCTGATGCTGCTCCTTCAATATAAAGTCTTTACCATGCCTTGTTAATAAGTCTCTATACTTCAACCAATCTTGTCCTTTGTGACGTGATACTGGATTTAAAACTTCTGCGGGTACAATCCACATAGGTATCTCTTCTGGAAAAAAGTTTTTATATCTTGTCCACGTATCGATTAATGTTCTTCTCAAATAATGATGCTTAAACATATTGTCCATTTTTGTTTTACCATAATACAAATATGCGTGCCACCCAAACCTACAGTCATGACCTTCCAGGGACAATAACTTTCTATCTTGTAACATAGTCCATGTCCCTACCCAAGTCAAACATACTGCATCGTGATATAGCCTTAAGTTTGGTAACTGGAACCCACCTCTCTCTTTAGCATCACACATTATTTTCATCTTAATTCTTGGTTTTTTCCCTCCCCACACAAACTTATTCAATTCCTTCTGCCAGCATTTGAATGTTTTTACATCTTTCACAATCGGAATAGTTTGAAACAGAAACTTTATTCTTGGTAGCACATTCATTTTAACCACTGCAATTCTACCCAACAGTGACAAATTTAATACATTCCACATTTTAATATCTTGCATAATTTGCTGCCATAGTTTCTCATAATTATTCTTATACAAATCAATGTTTTTCATTGTTAGGTTTACACCTAAATATTTTGTCTTTTTCACCACTTCACATTCTATAAGATTTTGTAATTCAATTTGCTTATTATTTGACATATTTTTACACATCACTTTCGATTTGTTCTTATTTACATAAAACCCAGCCAAATCACCAAACTCTCTTACTTTCTGCAACAAATATGGTAGTGTAGTCATAGGGTCTTTGGCTATAAACATCACGTCATCTGCAAAGGCTCTATATTTAAAAGAAAAACCTTTTATTGTTAAGCCTTTAATTTCTTTATCTTCTTTCAGATTTAGTAGCAAGACTTCCAAAATCCAAATAAACAACAGCGAAAGTGGGCATCCTTGTCGTGTTCCTTTTTCAACTTTAATCCGTTTTTTCAATATTAATTATTAAAGAAGATTTCTGTTCACTATATATTGACTTAATAAGATTAAGCATATAGTCTCCAATTTCAAGATGTTCCAGCACTTCAAACATAAAATCCCAGTTTAAATTGTCAAACGCTTTCTCCGCGTCTAAAAAAAGAAAGCCCACTTCCTTCTCCGTATGTTTATCATAATACTCTATAGCATCCACTACTACTCTTAAGTTGTCTCTTATTTGGTGATTAGGTAAAAATCCTGCTTGTTCTGTCTGTATAGTCTCTTTAAGATGTTCCTTAAGCCTATCAGCTATAATCTTGGCAAAAATCTTATAGTCATTGTTTAACAAAGAAATTGGTCTATAATTTTTAACATCGGTTAAATCTTGACTTTCTTTCGGAATGAGTGAGATGGTTGCTTCTTTCCAAGTCTCCGGGACCTCACCTGTCACTCCTATGTCATTCATTAATAGCAATAACACTGGTGAGATCGATTCCTGTAGCGATTTATAAAACTTAGCTGTAAATCCGTCTGATCCAGGTGCTTTCCCTAGTTTTGAGTCATTTATTGCATTTTTAATCTCTTGTAGTGATATTGGGCTATTAAGTAGTTCTTTGATTTTCTCTGTTGGTTTTGGTAATTTTAATGACTGTAGGTATTCTTTAATCCTTTTTCTGTCTTTATTTTCCTTCTTAAAAAGCTTTGCGTAGTATTTATAAAATTCTCTTTTTATTCCCTTATTGTCTATTATCTCAATATTGTCCCATATCACTTTAGTAATAAATTTATTTTCATGTTTTTTCTTTAATTGCCATGCTAAATACTTTCCAGGTTTGTTTGCACCTTCAAATGCTTTTTGTTGCAGTTTTTTCAGGTTCCAGTAAGTCTCTTGATTCAAAATAGCTTTTGCTTGGTCTTGTAACATCCAAATTTCCTTTTGCAGTCTCTTTTTTCCTGGTCTGTTCTTCAGTTCCTTTTCTTTTACTTTAATGGCTTGCACAATGTTTTCATATTGTTCTCTTTTCTTTTTATTGTCTTTAGCATTCAGTGATATCAATAATCCTCTCATCACTGCTTTGTACGCATCCCACACAGTTTGAATTTTTACTTAGGCCATTCTTGACCTAAGTATGTGAACAGGTCACTTCTGTGGGGAGACCCTATGATCTCTCAGACCTCCACCCATCCCACAGAAGTCTGCTTACACATTCCCATCTTTCTAGGACATTGCAGGTTTCTCCAGTTTGCCTCCAGTTCAGGGTTCTTCCCTTTGACCTAGCATCAGCTCCTTGGGTCTTAGCCAAAGTTCTTGGGGTTCTAGTGGGTACTTGGGGTTCTAGGGGCCCTGATATGGGGTTCTAGTGGCCCTGATATTCCAGCAAGGAAAGTAAACCCATACATATCTGATGACAATATCCATTCTCCCTCTCAAGAACTGGAGATCAGGGACACCCTCAGAACCATCAGCAACTGGAAATCCATGGCTTTGCTTTAAACAAGGAAAAGAGCAGTCTTACCCCATCGTAGGGGCTACAACACCTTGGCATGGTCATAGGCACACACCAGAATATGCTGCCCCCCCCCCCCCCGGACAAGGCTTCCAGGATTTTGAGCTTTGCTAAAAGATCTGGTCAAAGCCAAGACTACCCAGCTGATGTCCCTGGCATGCCTCCAGGGCCTAATAACCTCCTGCATAGGGACAGTACCATGGGGTTGATTACCACCTGGACCACTTCAGAAATTCCTCTGGCTCTATCAACTAGCGATCCTGCAGAGGATCAATGTAACCCCAAACCTAAAATGGCCTCTGAGACAGAGCGTGGTCTGATGGACTGACCCCTACAACTGAGATGGGACCAATCCTATGTCTCAGATGTCTCAGATTGTTGGCTCTAATCCTTCTTTAACCTGCTCCTGTATCTTTTCTGATTGTCATCTGTTATGCTTCTAACAGCGACTTACCTGTTCTGGTTGTTGATTTACCTCTGTTCTGTTCCTTCCTGTTCCTGGGATCATTAGCTTATGAAGTAATCAAACTGAGCTGGAGTGACACCCACCCAGGAGACAGGAAGTTGAAGGGTTTAGTCCTGCATCCCTTATGCAATTGGTGGGAATCACCTATGTCACAATGCCCTCCTAACCTCAGAGCAGAAGGAACCCTCAAGGTGAGTATCCAAGGTTCTGTTATCCCACCAATGGGAAGGAGTCTGCAGCTTTCAAAGAGGCTAAATTCTGGTGTTAGAAAGGGCACTGAACCTAATTCAGCCAAAATGCCTTGAATTGCTGCTTGTGGCAAGCCTCTGCTCTTAAGAAACATGTGGCTGAAGCCTTCTTGAAATTGCTTGTGCAAGTGGTTGTAATGTGTACCATGCCTTGCCTTGAAATCTAGATTGTTCAGCCTATGGGAGTGTGGCTTTACCAGCCATAAAGGATAGATGGATGTCTTTATGAAAGTGGATATTTCCATCAAGCTGATTTTTCTATTTGATGTTTAATGCTTGCATGGTATTACTCACTATGGGGGCATATGAATCGTACACAGCCCTGATTATAAACAAGATAGTTCTGCAAAATTCAGTGTAATCCTTCCTAAAAGCAAATTCTCTTACTTGAAATCCAAGAAAAATTAGATGCTATTACTATGATAAAACTTATTATGCTCTTGTGTGTGAAGGAAAAAAATATTTCTTTTTAGTGTGAATTGAACAGCTGTTGTGTAAGGCAGTCTAAACTAGATTAAAAAGTTATTCTGTTGGATCCCACAGAAGATTTCTATTCACAGGTGGTGATTTTTGCTGATTTCCCCACTCGCACTGCATCTCTGACTCCACCCTCATGCTGTTCCTGGAGGTCCCCATCTGCCCCAGAAAGAGTATTGGAGGCCGTTTGGGGCTGGCGTAGAAGGGGAGGCCAAGGAAAGTTGGCTGTGCTGATGGAAATCCCTTCTGTCAGTGGAAATGTTCTGTGGGATCCAAAGTGTAATTTGCAGAAACAAATGTTGGCATAGTTTTATTTTATCTGTCCCTCAGAGCTACAAGCTTGCTTCAAAACAAAATGTAGGCCTGACTCAGCCATGAAGCCTCACAGTGTCATTGTTAGGATAGATGCACCTCCCCCCCACATGCACGCGCGTGCGCGCGCGCACACACACACACACACAGAGGAAATCCTTAATTTTTGATTTTGGTTTCCAGCTCTTGCTGGGCAGGCCAGCCTTACACCTCTGGCTGTCCCTCATTCTCTGCCAAGCCATCTGTCATCCTCACCTTTTCTGTTTGGCCATGTTTTTGAATAAATAGAAGAATCCATTAACAGTTTTGTAGGGACAGCTGCTTTCAGAAAACTTTGGGTGCAGATATTTCCCTTTGTGCTGAGATCCTAAAACGCATTGGGGCTGCTGTATTTAGTGCATATCCAAGAGCTGTATCATTATAATGTGAAGCAGTTCAGAAGCATGTATCTCATGTCTGCTTCGATTAGGCAGTACTAGAGACAGACACAGGTATGAAATGTAGATTGGCTTTGCATTCCAGTTGGTGTTTTTGTTTGGTTCTGTAAGCCTACATGTAAATTAGAACTCCTCTTTTCTATAACTTTGCTATTCATAACCTTGTCTTCTGAATTTGTAGTGTCTTCTATGTAAAAAGTTTGTAAAGAATTTGTTACTATCTGAATGCTCTTTATATTCCCCCTGCCACAAGTTTAGGGGCATAGCTAGTAGATGTTTTATCATTTTGTACTGTGACATGCTGCCATCTGGGTAAAAAATCAATTATTCCCTCCCCTTTAATTTATAAAAAACCCTTTTCTATTGTATTGAATGCCTTGAAGAATTTCAGAGTGGTGTTTCAAGGGGCTGTCAGTTTGTAATAATCCTTAGCAGAGAAAGGTTTTTCTTTGGGACAGAGGGAAGCAGAATTGGAATGCCAAATGTTAATAATACAAGTTCAGATGGGAGGATGTGTCATCCATCGTCTACTTGGTGCAGTTAGTCTGAGATTAATCCACAAATGATTTCTTCCTGACATGCAGTCTAATGGAGAAAAGAAATCTGCATATTGCAAACTCCATCTGAGCACTGCCTTGTCAAGAAACACATTAGTAACATAAAATGTCACAGCAGGACACATAAAGTATTCCTAATTAGTCTTTAATTGTCATGCAAGAAATCTTATTAAAATAAGCTAGCAGGAGGCAAGCAAATTGTTGGGAAACACCCTCCCTGATTAATAGGTTAAAATGTTATTTCGTTATGATATCATGCTAAATACATTACAAACATAACATATTTCACTTTGTGTTAGCCTCCCATGGCTTTTTGCAGTTTGAGAACCAATGGCCCCAAAATGGCAGGCTCTTTACGTGCCAAGTTAATTTTGCTCACCTGAAACACACTTCCACATCTGAAAGCTATCAGCCTCATAACAAAGATTAATAACAGGGCATTTATTTGTTTTCCACTTATTTAAAATACTTATCATATACCACCTATCCATCTCTGTCTGTCTGTCTATCTATGAGGCAGCTCACAAAAATAAGAATTCTAAAAACAGAAGAATAATATCAGAAAATGCCTTAAAATCAACACAGAGTCATGAAAAGCCTGGATCTTTTGGTAACTGATTATCTGAATGTGCACATGGGGAAACAGCTGAATAATGACGGACGTTGATTGGGCCATGTCCCATCACAACAATTCTTTATTATTGTATCTACCTCATCAGTATACCAGAACTGATCCTATTTCTTCTTGCTGGAGACAGGGGTGGGGATGAAGGGGTAGAGGAAGTGTAGCAAAGTAAATGGGCTGCCATATCTCCTGCCTCTGTGGTAGGTTCTCTGTCATTGTGGTAAAGAAGCCAAAGCAAAGTTTTGTTTATACAGTGTTATCAAGGAAAGCCCTATGGATGCAGAGCAGACACCACCCATTGTAAGGAATGGACCAGGTATACTGAGCCTGGGATATGGCTGTAGAAATGTATTTGGGTGATGTGTGTTTGTAGCTCATGACTATATAAAACTTTTGTTATACAGCTAGAGAAATGTCCTCCACCCTAGGGTCCACTCAATATTTTATTAATTGGAGCTACATTTTACACATGCTCATAAGGTTGCAACTTGCAAGCCTGGTAAAACTTCATGAGAGGAGTTATCTCTCTCCCAAGCTCAGAGTACTTCAGCACTTCATTATGCAAATAGATCTGGCCAAATTAAGAACAAAATGTTTAATATCTCACACTTTGCTGGAATATCATCCCTAAAGGGGCAGAGACAGGGACAACCAAAAGGCTAGATAGTAATTTCTTCATCTTGAGGTAGGAAGACCAGGACTTACCACAGGGGGATGGATTCCCAATAGGAAAGTGTAAAATGTCAGGAAACATCCTTGGCTGGGCACAAACCATGAAGCACTAAGCCATTTACATAGAGATTCTATCTTGCCTGTGTGTCAAGAGTCAGTGGGGAGGTCCCAAGTCTGAGAACCAAGGTAATGAAAGACTTTTAAATGGTGCGGCTTCAAGAATTCCAGCCTATCCTAATTAAATCTCTTTTAGGATAAGTATATAATTCAGGGGTTTTGTTTATTAAGCTTTCTTACATTTTGTATCCTCGAAGCCTGATCTCTGTAAACAGGCCATGCTTTCCAAAGAGCAGGAAAGGGGAGGGACAATGGGTGTACTCTGTACTCCTGAAGCACAGAAGTTTGATAGGTCGTCCCTGCTCTAGCTAGTACAGCAAAGCTGGGGATATGGCAACTAGGTGGAGTCTTTAGACAGATACCGAGTGCTAGATGTACAAATCCATATATCAGGACATACTGTTTCAGATTGGTTAGCGGCAGCTATTACTACCCAGAGAGATGCTTCACCCTGGGAATAAGAGAAAGGGGTGGGATTGACAGGTGGAGATCTGAGGTGGCTGCAGGGTTTTTCCAAGCTCCCAGAACCCAAGGGAATAGGGCTTGTGAGTCCATTCCTTAACAATTTAATAATTGGTTAGGTTCAGATCAGCCTTCTATATAGGGGCAGACATTACAAAAAGATTATAAACATACCCATGTGGCTTGTTTTGCAAATAGGAATGAAGTGTACACCAAATATTTTCATGTCTGGCTTAACACTAGTACTTGTGCATTTGTGTGTGTGATGCATTTGTATATGGATGCACCATGCAGAAATCAAAGTTGTTAACTTGTACAGTTGCATAAAACACCCCGTGGGAAATATCAGTTGCCTAATTGCTTATTATCCAAATAATCTGAACCTGGAATAATTATGAGGTCTGCTTAAATTGCCACAAGTAATTTGGGGTGACTATGCAGCAGATGCAATTGAAAGGAAGAATGAGCTGGTGATAGGCTTGAGACAACTTGCTCATCATGGCAACAGTTCTTAACAAGTTGAAATGGGTCAGTACAAATGAGAAAAGGAACTGCTTATGTTAAGTATATGATTTATGAGAGTAAAAGGAGATTCAAAGGTGCAAACAGCATGAAGTCTTTGAAACTGGAACTGCAGGTGCCAATACACAAGGCAGAAATCTTTTCAACTGTCTACATTGACTTTATAACAAAGGCAGCTGTGTCTTTTCATAATGGGTTAAATATGAGGGCAGTTTTCATACAGATATCACAGATGTAATTGACAAGCCTAAAACATTCTTGGTGTACTTTGAGGTGTTGATGGGGAGAGGGATATGACTTGTCATGGATATGACCTGTCATATGACCTTTCTATGAAGAAAGGTTGAAGCGCTTGGGGCTCTTTAGCGTGGAGAAACGACGGCTGAGGGGTGACATGATCAAAGTTTATAAGATTATGCATGGGATAGAGCAGGTAGAGAAAGAAGTACTTTTCTCCCTTCCTCACAATACAAGAACTCGTGGACACTCCATAAAATTGCTGAGCAGTCGGGTTAGAACAGCTAAAAGGAAGTACTTCTTCACCCAAAGCGTGATTAAAACGTGGAATTCACTACCACAGGAGGTGGTGGCAGCTACAAGCATGGACAGCTTCAGGAGGGAATTAGATAAACATATGGAGCAGAGGTCCATCGGTGGCTATTAGCCACAAAGTATAGATAGGAACTCTCAGTCTGGGGCAAGTGATGCTCTGTATTCTTGGTGCTTGGGGGGGCAACAGTGGGAGGGCTTCTAGTGTCCTGGCCCCACTACTGGACCTCCTGAGTGCATCTGGTGTTTTGGGCCACTGTGTGACAGAGTGTTGGACTGGATGGGCCACTGGCCTGATCCAACATTGGCTTCTCTTATGTTTTTATGTTCTTTAACACCAAGTGTATACTGTGTTTCTAACAGTGAGGCTTGACTTGTATGCTGTATATAATATATCTTGCTGTAATGTGTGTGGTTTGAGTATATGTATCTGGATAAACCATTTATACTGGGAATGGAGAGGGAGAATCCTTTGATACTCCACTGAATTTCAAAGCCAGTTTGCAATGCTCCACCAGCTCCACTATATATGCCTGGTACAGTATGGGAACTCCTCTTCATTTAAAGGAGAGGCATGCTGACCAGATAGAAGGCCTAAACTTCTGTCACTCTGGAAGCTATAGAGAAGAAATTTTTGCCATGCTGAATGAGCTACTCTTCTCATTTTACTTTCAGTGAAAATTGTAACTTTGTTCTCCATATAGAGCAGTACAACATAGCTGACTGGTGGAGTTCATGCTCTGCATGCAGAACACCCCAGGTCCAATTCCCGGCACCTCCTATTAAAGGATCTCAGATAAATAAGTGTTCTCTGCCTCAGACCTAGATGATAGTGAGCAAGATGGACCTAAAGGTCTCACTCAGTATTAGACAACTTTAAAGGTTGATATTGTGAATAATAAAGGTCGTCCCATGCAGGAATAATTTTTTGTTCTTCAAGGCTACTAATATTTGTTATTTGGCATCATATATATATCGCGTGCTGAGGAGAAGCTTTTGGGGGTTTTGCTATCTCTTTAACAGTTATTGAGATCTTAGGTATTAGGCTCTTAAGCAGCTTTGTGGAGTTGAAATTCATTTGACAAGGGCTTGCACAGATGGTGTTTTACTTTCTGCCTGAAATGTGACGCTTTTTAATTTCCCTTGGGACTACACTGTGACCCTGGCAGAATATACTGAATGGGTGCTTGTCTCTGGTTTCTCTGATTTGCTTATCTGAAATCAAGTTTGATCTGATAGGAGCAATAAGCGGGTGCCTTGAATACAAGATGGAGCAGACACGTCCCATCATTAGTTTCTGTCTTGCTTTTTCCATAATTACTGCATCAGCAAATGTCTCCTTATCTAATATGTCAAAGTAATGAAATCCTCAAGCCTACTACTTGTATGTTGGAAATAAATTTATTTCTGTGATGACAGATATGGTCTGAAGGGCTATAACATAAATGGCGAACGGGAAACTTGGTAGATGATTAAATGAGGAGCTTTGTTGAAAGGAAGAGGAGATGCAGGTTTTGCCCTTGACCTGATGAAAAAGCACACTATTAGAATTAGCCATTTTACTTTCTGTGGAAACATGCCTTTATAAGAAGTGGCGTGTCGAACAGGTCGGTTCGTCTGGAAGAAGCAAAGCCATTTTGGAAGGGAAAAGGCTACAGCGAACTTCTTGTAGTTCAAAGATAGCATTCATTAATCTAATTGACTTGTCCATCTGTCAGGTGAATCGTTACGAGCAGAGGCCTATGTAAAATGTTAAACTCTTTGCTTTTATGAACATCTGTTGCCCAAAGAAGCTAACTGCTTCTAAGAGCTAATTGTAAATGGCCAGTGCTGCCCAGTGGGATACTGCAAAGTACCTTTTTTCACTTCCAGGTACCATGGGAACTGCTTAGTAACTGAGAGAAAGAATAGCTTGTTCGCAAAGAGCAAAATAAAACCAACAGCTGTTGGTTATATGTAGTATAGAGTTGGCTTAATAAAAAGATATATCCATTGAATACATGGCTGCATTGCTATTGATAATGGAACCTGCATTGCTATTGATAATGGAATTCCAGGCCAGAATTTGAAAAGCTGTTATGGTACAGAAAATTTTGGAAATAATAGGTGTGTTTTTCTTGCTTTAAACATTTAAAGTTCTCTTTTACTCAAAGGGCTACTTCCCATGTTGCATTTTTCCTTCAAAGAGATAATTGCATCTTCCACTACCATCATTGAAGGGGTCTCTATAATGTTATTTGCAGCAAAAACTGTCATTGTCACACATTGGAAATCGGTAATGACACCCACTCTTTCACATTGGCATCAGAAATTGTGGGATTTGTATATTATGGCTAAACTCTCGAACAATCTTACGCGATTTGATAAACCTTCAATGCCCACCTTGTTCGTCTCAACTTGATATCATATTCTAGAATACCTCGCAAAACAACAAAATATACCCAAAGCAATGGACGATCTGTGGTTGTGGTAATAATATACTATTCATCTTATATGCACTTCAATGCGATCTTGATGTTATATGCCTCCAAAAACAGATTCCAAAGCTATCAAATTGCACTGTCATGAAAATATTATATTGTATTACTGTTAGTAATAGTGTGTTCTTCTTCATTGTTGTATAATTACACTGCAAAAGAATCTTTTGAGATACTGTATCTTTAACTGTTACATTTCTTCTTTATTGTGTTTAGTTTTTAACATGCCAATTTATTGAAATCAATAAAATTATATTGTAAAAAAAAGAGATAATTGCAGTAAAAAAGAAAACATGCATGCCATCTTGCTTGTTTAACAGAAAGCAGGTTGCTGCTTCTGCTTTATGTGTTGGAATGTTGATATGGTAGTCACCCTTTTCATCTTGGCACAATACACATTTATGCCATTAAATTAATCTCTAGTGGAGATTTCTGCATTAAAAATCTGCCTTCTTACTTTTTGGGCAGGCTTTTGGGCAGGCTCATACCAACCACAAGAAAGTTGCAGCAGATGGGGAGAGCAGGGAAGAGACCTTGATTCAGGAATCTGCCACAAAAGAAGAGTACTACATGAAAAAAGTCATGGAGCTGCAGACAGAACTGAAACAGCTGCGAAACGTTCTTGCCAACACCCAGTCTGAAAACGAACGCTTGACTTCTGTCGCGCAGGAACTGAGAGAGGTAAGGTTCTCACACAATAGTATGTGTGAATTAAAACCATCATGTTGCATTCCCTTGGCAATCCATAGCTAATTAGTTGGTACACTTGCCCTAAATTACATACAGCATGGATGATTCAAAAGTACTTATACTTAATATTTTATAACTTGCCTCAGTCCCATAGGGGCCCTGAAGCTGCCATTCAGTACAGTTCTATAATATATGTAAACATTAAAATAATTTTTAAAAACAATACAATAGAACAGCCTGAAGTAACACATTAAAAAAAAAAACATACAAGCATTATGAAACTAAATGAATTCAACCAGCCATGCCAAACGCCTTATGTGTCAACAACAACAAAATTAAGTTGATTCTTTTAAAATGAGAACAGTGTGGTGAGCTGTCCTGTTCAGGGAATTAAATGAGGATGGTGTTGCTGCTGAAAAGGTTGGATCCAGTGGTTCCTCCAAGGGAAGAACTCCCTCTTCCAGTGGAAGTTTTTTCATTTAGCAGAAAGGAACAAATTGGATTGAACCCATTCAGTGTCAGCTGTTCATAATACATCATGAATATAGAGTAAAGAGAGCTGATTGGTTTCTAAGTTGCATTTTGGCTTTTCAGAACCTAACTATTTTCCCATCATATATCAGAGAGGAAAAACAATTATCAGAAACTAATTGTGGTTCAGGAAAATACCCACAATTTAAATCATTTTCAGAAAGGAGTCATATGGAATGGAAAGCAACTGAATAGTTGTGTAGTTCTTCCAAACCAACTAGGGGTCATATGAGTGAAACATGCTATCCTGTAGAATTTAAATCTTGTTGTCTAGGGGTAAAGAATAGCTTCTGTATTCTACCATCATTTAGCAGTGGGAAATAGCACTGGATATACATTGTACTGAGGCTGCTGTTGAAACAACTTAAAAATGGGAAATTGTTAACTGAAGAAGTGAGTCTGTGTAGTGATCTCTCCTATTAAGATGCAGGATGGAAACATTTTAGGGGGAAGGATGGAGCAGAGTCTTGCTTTTTTTGAGTCCTCATCTGGCAAAACCATTGGAGCATGAGAAAGCATGACTTGTTGCCAAAGTCTTGTGAGTAAACTATGTTTATATGGTAAAGATATTTTGGACATTTTTCATGGCACTAGACAGTTTTTTGTAGGTCAGATAGCATGCTGTCACAGCTCACTGAACTTTTGGGTGAAAATTGGGTGTTACAGCCAGAAGTAAAGGCAGCAAAGTTTTGAAAGTGCTAGGAAGTTTAAGGGACAAAGCTGTCATAATGTTGGTTTAATTCAGACATTTAGTGTCCATTTGCACAGCTGTAAGCAGAGATTTATGCAAGAGCCAAATGTTACAAATAAAGTGGAGAATGTATTGAACGCTAAAACCAAGTCAGATAGTGGCATTAATTGCTCATTACAGAGCTTTGGTTTGAAGTTTTTGTTATTGGACACAGTTGAATAGATAGGATTGATCTTGTAATAATAAGCACTATGGGAATTGATATAAATGGCGTGTTTTGTTACTCCCCCATCTCTTTTCAACCTTGCATTCTGTATGACTACTGCAAGCAGATTCTTTCTTTTCGGTGATTGCAGTATTCATAAAAGAAAAAATGGTTAGCAGGGGATCCATGAAGTGAGAAGCCTTAAATCTTTGCACAGTCAGACTCTCTGTAAAATTAAAGTGGATCACAGAATGGAATTAGCCAACACTTAGCCATTTTCTGCATAAGGTTATTTTGTTTTTTTAAAGAATAAATTACAGGAGTGAAATCAAATGGGAGTAATTTTAACTCTGCTCTGGTTTCTCCTGTGACGTGATTGCAAGCCCATTAAAACTGGAGCCAAGCTGTGCTTTCTGTAGGCAATGTGCTCTGGTCTCAGAGCATTTCCATTAGTTTATTGTATATGTTTCCTCTTGCCATCATGTTTATTTAGAAATCTTTCCAATGCAAAGGCTAAATGAGACACCTAGGACTTACATTGCACATTCTGGGTTCATTGCAATGAGCAGAGAGACTCATACTTGAACTATTAAAGAAGTTTCACCTAGTGGATTGGATTTCAAAATGCCTTGACCCTGACTTCTTGACCCTGAAGACAGGTTTTTGTTGGGTACAATTTTGGAAAATGTGGCACTGGTGGCTTGCAATAGCATTAGTTGTATGGGTTTGTTGTTAGCTCTAAATGTAAATGCTGTGTATATGTGGGACTGCTGAAGAGATCTTTCCTTTGAACATTTGCGGTGCCAGCTTTCCCTCCTTAATATCTACAAAAGACTTTAATGTTAAAATTGAACATTGCTTTTATTTTTTTAAACTATCCCTTATATGTACAGTTGAATGCTCACCTGAAGAACGTGTGTGAAATTTATTTATACTCTACTAGGAGTATGGCCTGTTGTGGGAAGAAATACAACGGGCTCTAGAAGGAAGCTCCAGGTGAGTGTCCCAGCTGTGGCTGGTAGGCAGCAGAGGGAAGGAGAAAATAGAGGGAGGGAAGCCATGTTTGTTTCCTTCTGCTTAGCTATAAGGCAAGGCTGTCTCAAGTCCTTTTGCTGCTCCAAGTGGGTAGTATGGGAGGAAAGCCTCATGGCAACAGGTATGGTTCCCTCCACCCCTGACTTATGTTGATTTGGGGTTATGCAGTGGCAGCTGAAGTAGAAAAGCACCTGCTCCTATGCCATGTCTTCTGGGTTCCGAGGGTCTGGAAAACGGTTCCATAGCCAGTTACAGGGTTGCCAACTCTGGGTTGGGAAATACTGTAAATTTGAGAAGTAGAGCCTGGGGAGGGTGGGGTTTGGGGTGTGGAGGGACTTCAGCAGAGTATAATGCCATAGAGTCCACTGCCCAAAGCAGCCATTGACTCCAGGAGAACTGATCTTGGTCATCCGGAGATCAGCTGTAATAGTTGGGAAATTTTCTGTCAGGGAAATGATGTGCTGTGGCTGCAGAACACGGTGATTAGAAATGACTGTTGAAGGGATTGGGGGATGTATTTTACCTCAGAACACATTCAGTGTCTCCCAACAGCAACAGCAAACTGTTTAGAATGTTGGAGGTGGGACTCAGGCAATGCAGCCAGTGGATAGGGACAACATGAGTGACACATCATGGAGCCAACTGATTTAGGAGTGTGTGGAATGTTCAGGAGAGTCCATGACCAAAACACAAGTATTATATAGAGAAATAAGGCTAGCCAACCTTCAGGTAGGGCCTGGAGATCTCCTGGAATGACAACTGATCTCCAGGCGAAAGAGATCACTTCCCTTGGAGGGAATGTCTGCTTGGAGGGTAGACTCTATGGAATTATATCCTGCTGTGTTCCCTTCCCTTCTCAAATCCTACCCTCCCTGGTCTACACCCCCAAATTTCCCTGGAATTACCCACTGGGGTTGGCAACCTTAATAGTCTGCTTTTGCCACTGAGAACCTTTTTACATTACCATTCTAAACCAGATGTTATTCGTTGTTGGCCTGATTTTGTGTAAAGCGACACAGGGTCGGGGTTTCATACAGAGAATTTCCTTCCGTTAATGAGCCGTCTCTGAAGCTCCATGGTCAATTCAAACAGTGCTGCCATCCCCCCCCCCCCCGTCACCCTTTTTCATCATGTGATCTTCCTCAGACTTTTTTAACGTTTAAATTGAGCGCTGTAGCGTTAAACCAATATAGCACTTCAGTGCTACAGTAGCACCATTGAGATGTCATGGCATCTCACCATGGAGTCAAGGCATCTCAGTGGTGCTGCTATAACACTGAAGTACTGTATTGGTTTAGCGCTATAGCGCTCAAGTTAAATGTTAAAAAAAAAGTCTGAGGAAGATTATGCAGTGAAAAAGTGCAGGGGGAAAAGCTGCACTGTAAGAAGGGCTATGGACATTTTAAACCTCACACTGTAGTGATTCAGCAGCACAATGAAGGAGTGAAAAAATGAAAGAGCAGTTTATCCCAAAAGCGGCTCGACCACATTTTGCTAACCTGATGCAAGTGGGTAAATAAATTCTGCTAACAGCCGGTCACTAAAACGGGTCTGTCTGAAATGACAGAAAAAGTCCATTAGCAGCCAGTTACTAAAACGGAATACAAAGGCAGTTTGTAAGGGGCCTGAGACTCAGTGCAGTTACAAAATTTAAACAATACAATGGGAAAGAGAAGAAAATGGTTTACAGAAATTAGAAAACAATGCAGTAAGAACATGATAATGCCTAGAATATATAGTGCTGTAAACCACAGCCCTTGATCCTTTATAAAAGTGTTCTGAACAATTCCATTTTACACATCCTGTGGAACAATAGAATTGTGGGAGCCTTCCTGACTACCTAAGGCAAGCCATTTCACAAAGTGTGAGCCACAACAGAGAATGCCTGGGTACAGGCAGCCATTTGCAGGGTGGCACCTTCAGTAAATGTTGCTCAGCTGAGCATGGATAATGGCCATCACTCTGGCTGGAGCTATATCCAAGCAAGAGGCTGCTGTTTATAACTTTGTGTGACTTTTTGTTGCATTTTCTGGGTGATTAAATTGCTACAGTTTTAGTTGAATGGAACTCAGAAGAAGCAGAGACCCAGCTGATTAACTTGAAGCCTTTTCTTGGAGAAGGTGATGCAACTGAAGTGCTGAAAATGAATGAGATGTGTCTTTAGGGGGCTGTTGACACTGGATGAAGTCTGATTTCATCAGCATCGCCTATGAAGCCATGAAAATCTCTCATGCCCTTATATGATGCAGAGCAGAGGTCTTTCTGTGGGTATGTAGAAAGGAAATTGAGTAAGGGAGCAGTTAGGAAGCTCCATGGTTACTAATGAAGTTGTGATTTGGTTTTGCAAGAGATTAGGAAAGAGATGTTTGCCCTTTCTGCAGAAGAAAGGCTCTAGGTCAGTGCAGATGTTACATAATGGTAGGGTACTGGGAAGAGAATGAATGCTCCCTCTAAGCTATGGAGTCCTGTGAGCAAAAATTCTACTTTCTGAGCTACTGGCATTAAAGTTGTGAGCAGGTGATTTGGCTACTGCATAAATTAGTTTGCTCTGGAGCCATCCTTCCTGAGCTAAGACAAAAATGTGTGTGCCAGAGGCTAAAAAACCGTGAGCTAGCTCACACTTAGAGGGAATGCTGTACACAGGTATGGTATACACAAGTATGTACCATTTCTCAGTCCCTCTCTGTGGGGAAAACTAATGTGCAAATCCAGGCTGTGCTGTACAACTTTGAATGGAAAGTATCAGCAATGGTGTGACTGACCTATCCTACTCCTCCTGGGGTAAGATGTCCTTCTGGGGTCAGGGTCATTGTGAGTTGTGAAGGTGGGTGGAATGCTTCATCTGGTATTTCATTCTACTGTCATGCTGCCCAGTGAGGCATTCCATGTAATTTAGAAATCTATGTACTTTTTTGGCAAGGGGACTTTGGCAGCGGTCCCCAATCTTTTTTGGCCTGGAGGCACTTTCAGAATTCTGACAAGATGGTGGTGGGTACAACCACAGAATGGCTGCGGCAGGCGGTGGAGCCAAATACAAAATATCAGGGAGTGAGTTTAAACCTAACTCTAATAGTAATAATTCAACATTTCAGGCAGAAGCTCCTCTTAATAGGATGCCTTTTAAAGCGGGCATATTGTTAAAATACATTGTCTTGCTTATACACAGCTTACCTTCACTCATGCAATGAACATTCTTGTGCTGTGATGGCAGCTGTTGCCAAATAATTTTTTGTTGAATCTGCACTGCCAGGCAGTTTTCCATTGCTGTGCTAAAGTTCTACCTGGCCCCACCCACTTTCTGAACACACTTGGCAGGCCACCAGAAAACGGTGTCAGTGTTGGGACCATCACGTGGGTCACGGAGCACCACCTGCTAGACCGAGAGCCACTACAGAGCTGCCTCTTTGCTGGTACATAGGCAAACCTCCTGTTACTGCAGATATGTAGAGAATTGAAACAGGACCCCCATACACAATAGAAGGGTATCTGTCTGGTGGCTCCTTACTATTGCTCCCACGGCTTCCTCAACTGCGGCTGGAAATTGAACTGGTGGTATTTTAAGTGGATCCTTTTTTCTCAGACCTCTTCTCTCTCAGTAACTTATCTGGCTTTCACTACTCAGTCACCTTTTCTGCAGAACATCAGGGCATTTTTATAAAGGTAATAGGGCTGTATTGTAATGGAATGGCTCAGGAGGGCTCTTCAGTAAGAGGAAGAGGACTGTACTATAGAATTTATCTGTTTTCTGTATGTATTATCCTGCTGTCCTGCACTGTCATCTACTTATATAAATTTTATGCATTGTTTAACAAAGCGGTGTTCAACAGAATTTAAGATTACTACCCCTTTGTATGTATGCATACTAGTATAATTTGGGGAGGGGCCATGGCTCAGTGGTAGAGCAACTGCTTAGTATGCAAAAGGTCCCAGGTTCAATCCCTGGCATCTCCAGTTAAAACAGAGACAGTAGGTGATGTGAAAGACCTGTCTGAGACCTTGAAGACCTGCTGCCAGTCTGAGTAGACAATATTGACTTTTGGGAGCCAGTTTGGTGCAGTGGTTAAGAGCTGCGGACTCTGGATAGTAGGGTTTGATTCCCCACTCCTCTACATGCAGCCAGCTGGGTGATTTTGGGTCAGTCACAGTTCTCTCAGAGCTGTTCTCTCAAGAGCAGTTCTCCCAGAACTCTCTCAGCCCCACCTACCTCACAGGGTGTCTGTTGTGGGGAGAGGAAGGGAAGGAGATGGTAAGCTGCTTTGAGACTTTGAGTGAAGGACGAGGTATAAATCCAACTTTCCTCCTCTGACCAAGGGTCTGATGTAGTATAAGGTAGCTTCATGTGTTCATGTGTTCAGTTGTGATGGTTCCCACTCTAAATCAAGAATGTATAAAGCAGAGTTCTCCAGCCTTTTGGAATTCTGATATGGCATGGTAGGCACAGCAACAAAATGGATGCTCCAGGAGTTGGAACCAGCCACAAAATGATTGCTGCGGCTTAATTGCAGTAACACAGTGCAGATCCTTGTGCTGTGGTGGCAGCTGCTGCCAAAGCAACATTTAAAAAAATCTGCACAGCCAGTCAAATCTTGAGTAGTCAGTCAAAAGCCTTGCTGGGCTAAAGCCCTACCTAGCCCCGCCCACTTCCTAAAAAAGCATGGCAGGCACCAGAAAAGGTGTCAGCGGGCTGCACATTGGGGAACCCATTCTATATCGAATCAAAAAGTGGGGAGGCCAAGAAGGGGCAATTTTTGACAACTGATAAAAGGAAGCTAAGAATTTCAGTGGATTTAGTGGATTGCGATTGGTGGTGGATTTTGACTATTGATGTTTCAGTTGACTGAATTATTTTGCTTGTTATTTTTTAAATATTAAATTATAGTATTTATTGCTTTGCTTTACTTATCTCCTCAAGCAGATTCAGAGGAATGAGGGATATAAAGCTTTTAAACAGAATGGGCTGTTCAATGCTCCCTCTAAGCTGTGGAGTCTTGTGAGCAGAAATTCTACCTTGTGAGCTACTGGCATTAAGAACATAAGAGAAACCAATGTTGGATCAGGCCAGTGGCCCATCCAGTCCAACACTCCATCACACAGTGGCCAAAAACACCAAGTGCCCTCAGAAGGTCCAGCAGTGGAACTAGAAGCCCTCCCACTGTTGCCCTCCCCACAAGCACCAAGAATACAGTGCATCACTTGCCCCAGACTGAGAGTTCCTATCTAAAGTTGTGAGCAAGCAATTTGGCTACTGCATACATTAGTTTGCTCTGGAGCCATCCTTCCCGAGCTAAGACAAAAATCTGTGAGCTGGAGGTCGAGAAACTGTGAGCTAGCTCACATTAACTCAGCTTAGAGTGAACACTGGCTGCAGGCTCCTTGACAGAATTTGTCTTGTGAACATAGAAAAGTGGGGAAGTGGTCAGCTGCTGGTTCCTTTATAAAGTACCACAACTTCATAGTGGGTAGCATGTTGACACCAATGACATGTAGCCTGCTTGAGCTCAGTTTTGCAGCCACCTCTGTGATTAAATTTGTGTTGAGGATTCTTTCTGACGTCCAGGCTCATTTCCAGAACCAGTCCTTTTGGGAGCTCATGTGCTGCAGGAGTGTGCACGTTTCTATGCGCACAGAGGCACCCAGCCCATTTCTAAGTACATGATGTTTATTGATGTTTATGATGCAAAAGAAGCAGTTACAAATATAGTTTCAACAATGCTGCATTGAGTGTGTTCTGCCTTAGTCCTGTCATGGCATGCTAATAGGGTGGTTACCAAATATGACTCCTGGTTGTTGTCATCAGCACTACGTCAGCAGATTCTGTGTCCTGGAGGTATCTTGAATTGGCTACTCACCACTCCCTTACCCATCCCATCATTCATTGCTCAATAGGATTGTAAAAAAAAGGGGAAATAACTCCCAAGCAATGTTGTTGCTACTTCAGGTTAATTGCTTGGCTGTGCAGCCAAGAGAAATGATTGAGCAGTTCCCTTTCCCCCCCAGAATAGAATGAAGAACAAAGTAGTTGCTCAGTTTACAGAAAGTTGCTACAAATGTACTTTCTAATAAGAAATGAAGAGGTTGTTTCTAATTTATAATAACTGAGTCTGGGAAAACAAAACTCTGATTTATTCAATGTTATCACCAACAACTTTAATTCCTTTTAAGATCATAAAACTTGCAACAATTTCCCTGAGGCTGCTTTTGAGGAAACTTGCTTTGTTGCTTTTGGTAGGCATGAGCAGTCATCCTTGCTGGGTCTGGGCTGTGTAAATAAACTGCAGGTTAATCTACAAAATGTACTTTTCAGATTGTATAATGGTTGCAGCAAAGTTCCTTCCTCTCTCTCTCCCTGTCTCCCCCATTACCAATTGGGCTTTTACTCTATAAAACTGTCCTGGGGCTATAAATTCTCTGAGATCTCTAAAAATATAAAAACAGCTTCAACCATGCTTTTTTAATTTGCAAAGGCTGACTCTTTTCCTGCTCCTAGATAAAGAAGTTGGAGGGAGCTCTCTGTGTGTGTGTGTGTGTGAGAGAGAGAAAGAGAGCGAGAGAGAGAGAGAGAGAGAGAGAGAGAGAGAGTTAGTTTGCACTGGAAAATAGTAGTCCAGAGCTATTGCCCTCCCCCAGGGTTGCTGCTCTAATGTGAGCAAGCTTTCTAGTTTGTCTTCATTCTTCAAGCCAAGATTCCTTACATGATTCTGTTTGGCTGCAGCAGGAGGTTTGAATTCATTAAAAGAACTCTAATTTTAGTCATCTGCCTTGAATCTGTTCCCATGGCATGTGAAAGCTAGTTTGCAAGGTTGTTGAGAACACTTGGGGTTTGTCGATTTTGATGCTGTCTTGCTTTACAGGACAAACAACCAGAAGTTCATTCAAGCTGTTTGTATGGTTCCTCTTTCCAATCAGCCCATTTGCTTCCGGTTGTCATTAATTAATTCCAAGAGAGATGCAAGATTATGGCACGCAGTGGTACTTCCTCATCAGTCCAACAATGAGTGGGAGTCCTCTGTTTCTTGTTGTCCCCATTACGGCTTTTACTCCAGCTTGTGCCCACATTGTGTGGGGTAGCAGTAGTGTGATGCTTTAATTGTGCACGTTCCTTTCTTCTTTGTACCTGCACATGCTCCTCAGTTCATGATCAGAGCCTCCAAATCCACAGCTCTCTGCAGAAGGTGGATAATTTTTTTCTTCTTCTTTTAAACCTTTAAGGCTCCCCACTGGGATTTCTTCACAGATCTGTAGCAGGATGTTTTACTCAGAATGTCAGTTCAGCTTGGAAGTTTTATGGCCTTCAGTTTTGCTGTGAAAATATGAAGTAGATACTGGAAATGTATGGCTAGAAAGAAACCAAAGTTTTTCTCTGTTCATCAAGATTTGTTTTACAGTATAAAAGGCTTTCCCCCTCACTGGTTCTTTCATTCTCCCCCCACCCAAATCAATGTTATTTCCAGCCAGTGTTTATTTTTAGGTGCCAGCTCTGTCACCATAGTAGCCAGCTAAGCTTTTGGTTAGGCCCCATCTGCCTACATTGGCTCTGTCTGGTGCTCTTTTTTTCTGCATACACAGTAGCCTAATTGTTCCAGATATCTGAGTTCCCTTAGGCACCTGCCTTAACATCATTAGTGAGGGCAGAGTGTTCCCAAAGTCAGGGGTGCACTTCTATTCCCAATAGGATTTATAGCTAAAATGCTGATTAGTCCTTTGTGTATCATTATCTGCTTGTCCTTGCCCCCCCCCCCCCCATACATGTGAACATACACAAACTACTAAACTAGAACAGTGAAAGACAGGACAGAAATTGATACTTACTTTGCAATTGGAGGGTTCTTAAGAGTTGCATCAAGGGCCAGTTTATGCATTTCAATTTACTTTGTGGATCATTCTTCTTAAAAGGAGCAATCAAAAAGCCCCCCCCCCCTTGCATATTGTCTAGTGTAGGATATGGAAATAATTTGGATGGGTTTGGGTGTTGATAAGTGAAAACCTGCAGAGCAGGCGGCTGAGTTCATTAGTAGCTATAAAGGTTTACAAACAGTACAATCCTGTGCAGAATTACTGCAGTCTGAGACAGTTAAAATCAGTGGGCTTGGACAGGGGTAACTCTACATCGAACTGCATTGCAACTTTCTTAAACTAATGATACAACTTTAAAAGAAGCCAGGATGTACTTCTGTGCATTTTAATGTTAGAATGTTATCCCAAAATGAAGATCCAAAGGAGGAGCTGAAAAACGGAGCTGAAAGGAAGTGAACAAATCTGACTCAGTGCCTCCCCCCACCCCCAACGATTTGAAATAAAAGCTCAAACTGTAATTCAGCCAGATGAGGTAAGGGCACATGAATCATGGGTGCAGGGCATCTTTTGAGTAAGGAACGGGATCAGTTCTCAACATTCAAAAGTGTGTGTGTGTGTGTGTGAGAAAGAGATGGACGGTAATTAAAATTAAGGTATTGTTGGTATTATTGAGAGGCCATTCTCCGTATTTAACCTCTGGATTCAAGGAGAAGAAAAATTAACCCAGATACATTGAGGGTGGGTGGGTGGGATGAAATATACAGTTAGATACACAAATGGGCCATAGAGATGAATTCTGAAAGCACTTAAACCACCACTTCAGTATACTCATTGTGCATAAGCATAGTGAAGTTTACTGGCCCAAAAGACCACATTAAACATAAGTATTAGGATTTAAGGGGTAATTGTTTTAAAGACATCATCCTTTGTTCTTCTTAGTAGATGGCAGGGATGACAACATGGGATGCACAGCATCCTTTATTCAAACCAGGACCTGCACAGTTATGTAGCCTAAATAAAGTATCAGACTTGCCCTTGGACAGGTTATAAATGTCAGCATAAACACTGTCAAAGCCCCCCCCCCTCCCCCAACCCTATTCAGATCTTTTCAGGGAGAATGATTGCTTATCCATGCAGTTAGGAGCAGTTACATGCACACCTTCCTTCAGCCATTCCCCTGGGGCAGAATTCCTGTTGCTTGCTTTGGTTTGGGTAAGCCTTATGTAGTCAGAGTTCCTGCTTAACTAGCTTTTGACAAGAATTCTAAGTTTGTTTCAAGTGGGAACTTTGCTTAGCAGATAACATTGTTACCAACTTGACTGTTGGGTAATGATTGTTGGAAGGGAGATTTAGCCTCTCTCCTTAGAGGGGAAGATGTCACCAAGTACTCGTTAATCACTCAGGCTGAAGGTTCTGCAATAATATAATTTAAGCTCATTATTATATTACGTAGCTGGTTGCTTTTTTGAAGCCTGTTTCTCAAAGCTCCCCATCATAGGCAGTCTTTAAGTAGCAGCTGGACAAACAATTGTCAGGGATGCTCTAGGCTGATCCTGCACTGAGCAGGGGGTTGGACTAAATGGCCTGCATAGCCCCTTCCAACTCTGTGATTCTATGATTCTATAAAAGTTAATGAAATTGTGGGGATGTCCTTATATGTTTCCTATCAGTTATGGTCAAACAGACCCTCAAGTCTGTGACTACACATATAGTAAACAAGCTCCTGTATGCAGGTCCAAAATTGCAGTTGCTTCGTGAAGTGGAGTGGCCTAAGGATATCAGCCTGAGAATTTGTATGAGAATTGGCTTTTTGTAAGCATGAAATAGAAGTAGCTGAGAGTGAGATTATGCAACTCCCATTCTGTGTGTCTGGAATGTGTTTTGTGATATGGCCTGCAAAAATAACATTTTGCTGCAGTGTTTAGTGATCAAATAGGGCTCTTAGGAGATAGCAATAGCAACTGAGGCAAACTTGAAAAGTTTCTGTTACTGCACTATGTATTTTAAAACTTTGCAAACTGCCTTGGTAACTGTAGTCGGAAACGGATAGAAAGATTTTAAATAAACAAAAACATACTCTGGTTTTATGTAACAGCTTGACACCCTGAAATGCCTGGAGTGCTAAAAAGAAATCACAGTTGGTATAGTGGTAACTGATCACAGTGTTTGGTAATCTTTAGAATTTTCTCAAGGCACTTTTTCATGGAAAAGGGGAATTTATGTGCTTATACCATTTTACTACATTAAAAAAAATATTGTTACAGAGTAGCTCCTGTAAAATACGTAGATTTGGAGATGCTGAATTCTTTTGGGACACAATATTTTTTTCTAAAAGCGTGATTTCAGGAGCAGCTTCACTTGTGTACATAAAACCACTCCTTTAGTGTTGCCAGCTCCGTGTTTGGAAGTACCGGGAAGTTTGAGGGTTGGTACCTGAGGAGGGTGGGGTTTGGGGAAGGGAAGGACTTCAACTGGGTATAATGCCATAAGGTTCACCTTCCAAAGTGGCCATTTTTTCCAGGTGAATTGATCACTGTCACCTGGAGATCAATTGTAATCCCAGGTGATCTCCAGCCACCACCTGGAAGTTGGCAACCCCACATCCTTTTAATACAAGCTGCATTTTTTTACACCACATTTCAGAGGCCTCTTGGTGTTAAGGCCTGATGTTAAAGGAGCCCTGTTCACATGTTATAGTGAACACATATACACCCTGCATGAAAGTGCATACATCTGTTTGTAAGCAAGAAGCAGTGCGTGTTCACATTACAAATGAAGCTGGGGACCAGCCATGGTTAAATGTTCGGCTTAAACCACATGTTTAGCCAGGCCTTTTTTTGTAGAAAAAGCCCAGCAGGAACTCATTAGCATAATAGGCCACACCCAACAGGAGAAACTCATTAGCAGTTTCTGGATTAGGGGAACCGGAGGAGGGGAGGCAGTTTAAACTGCCTTCCCTTCCTGGATCGGCTTGGCTTCCCCAGGTGCCCCGCAGCTTGCGAGGCACCTGGGGAACCCGTGAGGGAGAGACTGTAGGCGTGGACAACTCAGAAGCCAGCCGGAACTGTGCGTTCCTGCTCAAAAATAGCCCTGTGTTTAGCTGTTTATATGTGAGGATTACTCAATGCAAGTTTACTTGTACGATTACATTTATAATTTATTATTTACATCATTTATACCCTGCTTTTCTCTCCACTGCAGACCCAAAGCAGCTTACATCATTCTCCTCTCCCATTTTATCCACACAATAACCCCGTGACATAGATTAGGTTGAGTGTGATTGACCCAAGCTCTCCCAGCAAACTTTCGTGATAAAGTGGGGATTTGAAGCTGCATCTCCCAGAACCTAGTCTGACATTAAATCCTGTGTTGACTCGCAATGTGGGAAAGGAAAGTGGGCAGTATCACCCTGGCCCCTCTTTCTTGCAATCACTGAGTTGTTTGCACAGTGTGAAACCATGGAGGAATTCCGTGTGCATGTGCTCCCCTCCACAATCAGCTCTGCTGCTTTTCAAACTTTGCTGATCTTGGGAGGGTCTCTCTGGCATTTGCAGAGTGCCTGTGACTTGGCAGCCATGTGGTGGAAGGGGATGAGGACACGGTGCTCAATGCTATTCTCCTTCCTGCACAGTGAGTCACTGTGCGAATGGGTTGTCTGCACAGGACTAGGCTGTACATATGTTGAGTGTAACTTGTGAACAAGGCTACAGTTAAAAACTTGCTTGCTTGCATTTATCATCTAGTGCTCTCCTTTATTGTGTACTCTTCCTTTATACTCTTCCTGAGAGTGGCTGAGAGCTCAGAGGTTTCCTGTGTAAGCACAGATCAGGTCCACATCCATTAAAATTAAATGCTCTTGGAGCATCCCCAGCAAGCTCTAAAAATGTATCTTCCAATGTATCTCAAATAATTTGGTCTGTGGGTTCTTCTTCCTCAGTGTTTTGCACAAATGAAGAAGGTCAGCATTTGCCCTCGCCCAGCTTTTGACTTCAGGCATCCTGAAGAGGCGAGATAAATGGGCACAGTAATTGCATTTCTTTTGTTTGCTGCAAGAAAGTTCAGTTGGTTGTGATCAGAAGAATCAGATCTGAGCCGCCTGCTGGGTGGTGCTGTGTCAGCATACTGGGGACTGTTGCAGATAGCAGCTGTTGGCCTCCCCACCTTTTATCTTCATTGAACTTGATTTTAAACTAACAGTTTGCTCTTACCATCTCTTTGTCGTTAAGAATAATTATAAGAATTTTGTGTTTTGCTCAATAAGAAACTAACAGTTATCATTTGCAGCCCTTTGAGAACCAATAATGAAAAAGCATTTCAGAGATGATGGATTGTGATGGAAATCTGGGCTGATTCACCCTGCATATTATTTAAGAAGGCATCTGTTCCTGATTTTCTCCATTGTTGTTGTGCATTGATATATTCAAACCAAGGATGTTAAAAGAGCGTAACTCTTTTAAAGGCAAGTGTCTAAAGAGCTGCAGCCCGCAAGCGATGTAGACATGCAAAGTACATTTTGATTTTTAAATGCACGATTTTGAAAATATAGGTTTTAAAGTTAATGCATCAGATCGTGCTTAATGTTATGATCTTATAACTCTGTTACCCAAGCGTCTTAAAGTTTATTCTCTGGCCATACGTGCCATTGTTTGAAAATTAATGCTGTTACCATGCATGGCTGAAGATCTGTCTCATTTCTGAACCTTTAATTAAAACCATTATGTGACCCTAATCTGCATTCTGGAAGGCTAATGTCCTTTTAAAACAATCATGGTTGGCTTTGACTTTCATTTTGACCTTCAGACTGCTGTAGTTTAGGCACTATAGAAAAATGAATCACAGGCTGCAGCCAGACGTTTTGCAGTGATGGGTGTGGTTATAAAGGATGAAGGACATCATAAATAAATGCAAAACAGCCATATAAGTAGAATGATGTTTCAAAAGTTTGTTTACTGATTAAATTACATTAATTTTAGAGCTATATTAGTTATATTAGTAGTTACAGCTGCTGGGTTCAGACACTAGGAGACATTTCTGAAATGTAATGCTTGCTCTTGTCTCCCCAAAAGAAGTAATTGTGTTTTCCTTCCAGGCCTTCTTGTGACTACTGAATATGAACTAGTGTTGCTGGGGGTTTAAAAGACACAATGATAGATTTTGCCCCACAGACAGGTGTTTAAAAGAACAACACTTAAACACTGTTCTTTTTATAAATATATAACCCCTCTTTTTTCATTTGCAATCTCCAAAACAACATCAAGATTAAAGAAACTGCATCATAAATAAAACTACAGATATATATGACCAAGCTTTTGGTTATTCATATTGTTTCTCTCCCTGCATATTGGATTTTTATTGGTTTGTTATTTATATTGTATTATATTATTTAAATTCTTCGAGTTGTCTTAGATGGCCACTAGACAGATGGCTTGCATGAGGTAGGGTGTATGGGTGTTATATCATGTATGTAGACCCCCTAGCAATGCAGGAAGGAAACAACCTAAAGGATTGGAAAGGCAGTTAACCTGTCTGAGCATCAGATGATTTAACAAATTTCATCCCATCCACCTTAATTTTGCCTAGTTGGCTGCCATATGATTTGATGGTTAGAGAAATGAGTACAATTATACATTCTCAATTTAGTCATCTTTAAGGGTGTGCATTGTGAAATTCCCAAGATGAAGATAAACACAGAAATCACTGGTTCAGGTTATTACCATGGTTTTCTGGAATGGTTACACAAATCTGAGATTCTTAGAGTATCATAAAATCCCTTCCTGGAACAATATGTGTTGTTCTTTGTCTTTGGGTACTACTAGTTGGCCATGGCATGCACTCATGTTTTTCTTTAATTCTACTGGTTTCTTGGGTAATGGCGTTTCTTCCTTCCAATTGGATCCTTGCAGGGTCAGAGTGTAGAGTACTTCTAGCTAATTGACAAGCAGTTGAAAACTGTAGTTCTCCCTCCCTCCCTCCTTTTTGGGGGTGAAGCCCTTATGCAAGTACTACAGTTGGGAAAACAGCTGGGGGCACCTTGTTCAGTGCCCAGTAGAGTTTGACCCCATGCTTGAAATGTGGGGGTTCTTTAGGGGACAGGCAGCATTTACTGCTGCAGTTTAGCTCCCCTGGAAATTCCCCCTTAGGGAATAAAAAAAAAGAGGGCAGCTTGTTCAGGGGCCAATAGAATTTGACCCCTTGGTCCAATTCACTTTAAAGTTGAAGTTTGTTAGTAGACAGGAAGTACTCACTCTGCTGCACTATTGGTATCATTTGGTTAAAAAAAGTCACTTTAGCTCTCCCAAAAAGACTCCCATAGTCAATAATGGCAGACCAATGGGAAGAGATGGGGGGGGGCAGTTGAAAAGGAAGCCACTTTCACTTTGTAAAAGGAAACAGACCACAACATGGAAGGATAGCAAATGCAAAGTTTTAACAGGAAAGGAACATATTTTATTGTCATTCACTGTAAGAGTAGGGAAATAAAATGAATGTGATCAGTGGTGATATTTTTTTTAATGTTGTGGCCAGCTGGAGATCTCCAGTCCTACAAGCAGGAGTAATTTCCAGCAGGAGCTTGAGGGAGCTCAGCTCTGGGAGTTGGTGCCAGCCCCCCCCCCCCACGGGGGAATGCCTGCTTGTGTCATGGCTGCAGCTAAATGACCCCATCCCCTGGAAAGGTCCTTGTTCCTCCGACCAGCCTTCTGAAGGCTTCAGCCACCAGCGAAGCTATCCTCTCAGAATAGTGGTATTTCTGAGGCTTGGATTAGTAGCTGTCCCCTCTCTGCCATCTCTGCCATCTCTTCCTTCCTTCCTTCCTTCCTTCCTTCCTTCCTTCCTTCCTTCCTTCCTTCCTTTCTCTCTCTCTCTCTCTTTCTTTCTCCTTCCTTCCTTCCTTCCTTGCCTTCTGACATACTTCCGGTGATGTCAGGTGTTGTAGCATATGCAAATAAGTTATGCTAATGAGTTATGCTACTGAGCTCCTATACCTCTTTTTCTACAAAATGACCCCTGCCTACAAGGCTGCTGCTTGACTGCCATTTTAGGAATCAGTAGAGAGAAGTGCAGCTGCATAGAGAGTCACCTACTCTGAGGGTCTGTAAACTTGAACCCCTTTGTTCATCTGCTTGAAATTTAGAATCTTTAGATCAAAGGGAGGGCAGTGTTTTGTGCAAATTTGGTATTGTGCAAAGTGACATATTTTGCTTGCTGAATGTATATACATCATAGAGCTATGATTCATTCTGACCTTGCTTATAGAAATATTTGGACCAGCAGCAACCACAATCTGAAAAATTATTTTTGATTGTCCTAGTCTATTCCAATAATGAAGTGGAATTTATCTAATTAATGAATTGGCCCTACTTCTTGTGTTTTAAAACTTAGGTCAGAAATTTTGTATTTTGTATTTTAAATAATTTTACTTTATGATGTGTATTTTAATAATTTGTAGTACTGAGGAAGGCCTAGTGGCTGAAACACATTTGGTTTTAATGAATTTTCAGTATTTGTTATGCATTAAAGCTTTGTTAATTTAACATACGTAACCCTTTAATATTATTCTATTACTAGGGCTTTTGTCAACTTTCTTGGTTACTTGGTTTTTTCGATGTTGGGTTTTTTCCTTGCCCTTTCTGTTTTGGATTTTGTGCAAATTTGGTATCATTAGCTTCATAAACAGCTGCCTCAGACCCTTATATACATTCTTCACTGAAAATAATAGTCCTGAACTTTGGAACCTGAAAAACCACACAGATTTGAATCCAGAACTGGTAATGTCCTATCCCAAAATAAACAATCAACAATCATGGTGAACCCCCCCCCCCCAAGCCTAGATCCAAAATGATAACTTTTTTTTCTCAGCACACACCCTTTGTCATCATCTAGCTTCCATACCATATGATTTCAAAGTTTAAGGGGGATTTAGTTTTGTGTAAAGGGAGGGCATCAGCTGAGGTAGCGTGGCGCCATCAGCTCTGCACCACCCTTTGTCATCCTGGGCTGGCTCCTCATTGCAGTTTAAACTGAGCACGGAGCTGTCAACTGAGCTCCCACAAAAAAAGCTGATCCTGCAGGGAGAGCTCTTTTGGGGAAGTCTGGTTTCAACCGGGCAGCCCAGCAGAGCCTGCGGGGAGAGCTCTCCCTGCAGGATTGGTTCACTCATGCAGTGCAGTGGCATGATTCAGCTGGGTTGGCATGGAGCTGAGAGCTCTGTGCCACCGCAGCTGGTGCTAGCTCAGTATAGCTGATCACACCCCAAAAAAAGCCAAAACATTTCAGCTTTTTTCACGCTCAGCTATACTGGTAGCAGTGTACAGATCTCTGATCTGTATTCAGCTTAAGTAATACCCCCAAAGTACTGATAAGGTATTTTCCAGGTATTTTTTCTGGTTGGTTTTCCCGAATGCAAACCCCTACTTTTGTACTGGGAGACTGTGGCCAGCACGCAGGTGTTCCTTGTTAAAGAAGGTGGAAAGGTTTTTCTGAAGTTACAAACTATTAACACTACCAATTAGATCATAGCTATGTTGTTGTAGTTGTTGTTCCAGAGCAGAAGAGGGGCTTTCTGGATATTTTGAAACAGCATTGCTATATGCTTGGATTTTTTTCTCTCTTTGTGACTCCTTTCCAAGCTCATTAAATAACAAAATGACCCAGGGCTATTTCTGAGGTTATGGAGCCCTGTTAGCAGGAAGGAGGAAATGGGTTACGAAGCAAATGATGGGCCTGGCAGGAAGCACAAATAATTAATGAGAAACTTCTACTTTCCTGGGGACAACTGCCACTGAGCTGTCAGTTTATAAACAGTTCATTTGCAAGCTTGTGTTCCTGCAACCCTTGAGATTCCTTTTTGCTCCCCATTGCTAAATAGACAAGACTACTGAAACTAATCTTGGAGGGAAAAGGAAAGTGATGCGCATAGAAGTAGATAAACTAGAAAATGTATTAGGAAAATCCAGGACTGTGTTTCATTTGTATCTGGTGTAGTTTGCCAGGGGAACTAAGATGAGTTCAGATGGGGAGCCAAGTTGTAAATATTTGAGAATCCCTGCATTGAGACTTTAAAGCTGGTGACTTGTATTTAAGGAAGTGAAAATGGCAGTGTCACCATGGAATAAAGCTCCTGCTCAGGGTTGCCCCCTACCCCTTGGAAACTGGTGGGGGTGGGAGGGGACTTACCAGGGGGTTTACCAGCAGCAGGGGAGGCCTACTCCAGTGCTTCAGCCATTTGTTGGCCACGCGGCAACATTACTTCTGATGCATGCCATGGCGATGCTCTGGTACTGGGCAAAAACTGTATGGTAGAATCTGTTTTTGCCCAAATACCAGAGCTGCATTGCTTGCAATGCAATGACGTTGCTTCCAACTGGAAGTGATGTTGCTATGTTTCCAGCAATGACAACCCAGGGCTCTTTTTGCTGCCAGTGACATGGCTGAAACATAGGAATAGGCCTTCCCCACTGCGAGTAAGTCCCCCCCCCGACTGGCAAGATGATTATGGGGGCCTGGCCTGGCAGCAGGAGATCCCCCACCTATGGCAGGGGCCTGGCAACTCTAGTCCAGCTGCATGCTTGGCTCTGTTTGTTGGATGCTCATAGTATAGCCATTAACTCCCCAACTCCATTGTCCCCATCAGTCCCCTCCCAGAAGGAGTGAGGACAAGAGGATGTCTGTTCAGCATGAGAAGTCTCTCTTACCATTTGGTATAATGGTATCTTACAAAAGGCTTGTTTTAAATAGATTGGATTCTGATACTGTTCTCTTTTCCTGTTTAAACAGTTGATTCAACAATATAAACATGTGTCTGGGACTCCTAGACATCCTTCTTTGTGACAGTGATATTGCAGGCTATTCTAACATGCTTTCTTTTCCAAGCAAAGGCATTTATTTCTCATTGCCAATTCATGTCCTTTACAGAAACAGCTTGTTATTTGTATGCTTTGCAGTAGGATATTGATTTTTTTTTGGAAAGGGGGGGGAGAATATATATGATTGCCGCCAGTACCATTCATTGGTAGGATAATCTAAGATAACTCTTTTTCACCATTATTTACTTGAACACTGTGTCATGTATCTGTCATTATGTGCCAAGTGTATTCCTAGATGGCTAGGTTTACCTTTGATCCAAAGACCAACATTCTTTTTGTGTGTGAGAGAGAGTGCAGCTCAGAAATTCTATTTTCTTCTGGTTTATTTTAAGTACTGTCATATCATCAAATTTCCACAAAGATGCAAGAAGCATTTTAGAGAACTCATGTGGCTACTACTTATAACTGCCATGTCACCTGCATATACACAATTAAATCGGATCGATCTAAATGGGACTCTCAGATACTAAATTAAGCTGAACCAAGGCTCAAAATCTAAGGAACTAATGAGAAGGAACATTCCTTACATATACCTCTAAGCAGAGAGATTCGTTGATAGATCCATTTAGGCTTATAACCTCATGGTGTCCAGGCAGCCATAGACCTGTATACAATAAAAGTTTAGACTTAATGTATTCTAGTCTCAGGACAGTTAATCAAAGGGGAAACTTAACATTATTGCCATGGTAAGATTACTGCCTTATGGAGGCACACAACTACACACTTCTGCTCCCAATCAGATGGTGAGACCAATTAGAATATCTCCTTTCAGAGACTTGCAAGGTGGTTTCTCAGGTTTTTCCAGCTGGTCCTCTATACAGAACTACTCAAGAACTACCCACTAGTTCTCCCCTAACAGCTTCACATCATCAATAAGCAGCAAATGCATGTTTGGGAACTGTATTGGTGTCAAGATAAGATGTAATCCCACTGTTAAACGCATAAGCTTCTGTCTCCTTTTTAGAACAGGTTAAGTGGTGGTGAAGTGGTGCAATAGGCACATAGGTAACTAGTCATATACAGTTTTATTACTGGATGTGAAAGCTGAGGTGCAAATTCTGATCACAGTTTATTCTCCAAAACATAATAGCAGCTGTCAATGTTAAAGTTTCTATGTACAGTCCCAGAGCATTGGGCATGCAGATTCTTCTTGGGGAGCAGCAAGCTTTGTCCACTTAGAGCAGTTTAAGCTCATTGCTGATGCTTTATGATTTTTGTCCCGATGCCTTTTCATTGCTCCAAAGGAGAAGTTCCACAACTCTCCCCATGGGGACACTAGTGCTCATACACAGCAGGGAGCAGTGGGAGTTCTGTTTCAGGTGTGCTCTTGTCCATCAAGAGGCACAAATCAAAGGATACTTCTGCATTCTCTTTGGAGTGAGATTTATCTTGCCTGTTTGGCATTCTGTTTGTTGGCATGAGAGCACTTCCTTGAACACTGAGCTGTAGCAATTGAATTTGACATGCATATTCAGGATGCAAGCCTGCATTCCAGTTTCAAATCCACTTGACTGTCACATGCATAGTTTGAAGGGGATGAGGGAAGTGCAAACTAAACAGCATTTGGCCTATAAACTGAGAAATTAGAATGCAAGTTGGTTATGCACATTGAGGATATAAATCTATGTTTTGAATTTGAACCCCAGCACAACCCCCATCCTTGTGTTCAGTGGGGGTCAAGATGGAAGTAAAGCACACTATACTGTCCACACTAAGGGAACATAAGGAAATTTGGTGAGCATATTTGCAGCCAAATTCTCTGTAAGAAGTTCAAACACAAAATTGATTCCCACATTTGTGGGGGTATGGCAAAGTTTAATGTATGATCATCTGCTATCTGAACAAGACCTTTCAAATGACTTAATTTGTACCAATATATCAAAATAACTTATGTGCAAGTATGGCATGTACCAGGACACCGAGGTTCAAGGATTGTTTCCTGTATGATTCTGAATGTTGTAAATCACCCATCTCGCTCACCCCCCTTCCCCTGAAAAAAAATCCTGTTCCTTATCAGTCTTCATTGAAGAGTGAAATACAGGGTTTGTAAACACCACTATGTTTATGAACTGATTCATGGCAACCCTCTGTAAAAATAATCCATGGGAACCTGGTCAATACAAATTTTTATGCTTAGCTGTTTCCTCCACTGTATTTTGGAAGGCAGGCTTTTGTGGATCATATTAAGAAGAAGAAGAAGAAGAAGAGAAGAGATTGGATTTATACCCCGCCCTTCACTCACTTGGAGTCTCAGAGCGGCTTTCAAACTCCTTTCCCTTCCCCTCCCCACAACAGACACCCTGTGAGGTAGGTGGGGCTGAGAGAGCTCTTTCCCAAGCTGTCCTTGAGAGAACAGCTGGTACAGAGCTATGGCTTGCCCAAGGCCATCCAGCCAGGTGCAAGTGGAGGAGTGGGGAATCAAACCCGGTTCTCCCAGGTTAGAGTCCGCGCACTTAACCACTACACCAAATCATTTCTCTGTGGAAAATCTATAGAGAATAAATTTTCTCTGTAACACCCCACAGGTTTCAGTGAGGGAACATTTAAGTGTTAAAAAAATGGGTATGGAGGAGAGAAAAAGTCAATAAAGTTTCTGAAGTGTGCAGTATATATTGCAATAGAATTCTGAGGAAAATATGTCTCTGTGTGTATGTGTATCAAAAAAGATCTAGTTAGGTGTGCCAGTGATGCAGCCCTTGGCAGTTTCCCCATCCATTTGCATAAACTGCCGCTCTCCTCTTCCAGTCCATCCTGTCTTGTGACAAAAGGTAACTTAGGTGAATCTGCTCATTCTAGCTGCCCTCCAGCATCAATAGCAAAGTCTCCAGGGCCCTGCTTTCTCCAACCATGTTTGGTAAGAATAGGTGGAAAGCTAGCAAGTTTCTGTTTCTAAAACGTTGCAAATGCCACAGCACACACTATGTTGCCCAGCATCACTTCATCTGCAGTATGCCATACTGATGCCACCACAGCCTGAAGGGCAGTGATTTGTCAGTCACCAAAGACAGGTTATAATTAGTGAATGAGGCTTCTTTGAATAGCCTTCTGGGTAGAAACTTTATTGTTGAGACTTGATTGAGATCTCTGGTACAGCCCATTGTTCTCTCATTTCCTGCCCTGACACGTTCCAAAAGTGTGGCTGGGGTAAGTGGACATATTGGGGCAAGGTTGTAGGATGGACCAGCAGAAGTTTTTATTCATGAACTTCACAGCTTCATAGAATATAATGGTTGCGCAATACTGCAGATTGAACAGACATTCGGGAACAGCCACACACCATCTTTTTAAAATCTCTGGTTCATTTCTAAAATGAAGTGATTCTTGGGTATGATCTGAAAGTGCATACAGCAAAGTTGCCAAAGCTCGGTAGGTCTGGGCTTGGTCCGTGCCTTGGTAGGAGACCTCCAGAGATTCCTGTGGGCACCATCTTGAGTTCTGTGATGGAAGGAAGGTGGTACCCAAATTACGTGCAGAACTAATATGTGACCAGAAGTAGCTCTGCTGTTTCCACATTCCTTCTCTTTTGGTCTCTTAGTTCATGAACAACAATTTTAGTCTTAACATCTGAATAGGTACTTCAATAGTTCTCTATTGTGTTAGGCTAGGAAGACCCAAATAGAGACAGAGCCATCTGTTTCTCAGGCCCAACATATTTTCTCTTTTGTCTGAAAGAACAAAATCAATATCTAGGCTGTTTTTGCACACAGAGTATTGATGAATAATGGCAGCTGGGAGACTTTGAAAGCAGAATTGGTAACAACATGCAGCATTGCTCTGAGCTAGCCCTCCAGCAGGACAAATGGTGTGCTCTGTCTAACCCACACAAAGAAGGAGGCACAGGCTGTCACTTGGGATTTCCTAATGTTCCTGGGAAGAGCACACATGCACACATGTGATTTTTAAATAGAGAAATACAGATTTTGCTCCTAGTCAGTAAAGCTGCTAATTAGGGAATCACCATCGGTAAATGTGAATGTGCAGATGTCATGTTGAACTACTTAGGGATGCTTTATGAGATTGCTTCATTGTGTACTTAGATTCCGATTTTTAATGTGAACTTGCATGGCAGAGCGGGCAAGAGCATGCCAAAATTCAGATATAAAATGCAGAACTGGGATATTAGTGAAGTCACCAGGACTTTTGTCAGTCAATACAGCCCATGACAAATGAGGTCAAACAACACATTCCATTACTGTGGGATGCGTCACAAATCAGTTGTACAAAACAGTTGAAGACCCACTAAAGGTCTCAGAGGTTCAGGAACCTGAAAGCATGGTACATTATGAAACGTGTTATTTATTTTACAAAATTTGTATCCCATCTTTCTGCCCTCACAAAGGTCACAAGGTGGCTAACAGATTCAAAACACACATGGTAAAATCACATTATAAAACCATTAAAATGAACCACCGCCCCTAAAAACACAGATCATTAAAAAATTAAAAACAGCTAAAATACATACAAAGACATACAAGGCAATTAAAACATTGGTCAGAAATGAGGAATCCCTGAGGGAATGCCAGATGACAAAAAACTATTCACCAAGGAGGAGGAGGAGGAGGAGAAGATTGGATTTATATCCCGCCCTTCACTTGGAGTCTCAGAGCAGCTTACAGACTCTTTTCCCTTCCCCTCCCCACAACAGAGGTGGGGCTGAGAGAGCTCTTTAGAGGACTGCTCTTGAGAGAACAGCTCTGAAGAACTATGGCTTGCCCAAGGTCATCTAGCAGCTGCAAGTGGAGGAGTGGGGAATCAAACCCGGTTCTCCCAGATTAACTCTTAATCACTACACCAAACCTACTGGTGGAAGATGGCAAAAAAAGGGGACAGATGAATCTCCCTGGGAGAGAGTTTCAGAGCTTTGGTGCCACAACCAAGAAGGCCCATTTCCTGGGTTGCTACCCCCCTGAGGACATCCAAAACATGTGTGTGCACGAGTATTTGGCTGCCTTACCTAAAACCTTCTTTATATGTATTCTATACAGGGTTCATTTGGGGCTGGAGCAAGACAGAGTGGTGTTCTACCAGCCCAGGAGTGAGCACTAGAGCAGCCACGGACAGGATAGAATCAGATTCTCTGATCTGATTTGGCCCGCCGCCAAAATTTGGCAGTGGCTTAAAAAACAGCTGCAGAGGAGGGGGTTTGAGGGAGATGCTCCAAACTTATAGGGTAGCTGCTGGAGCCTCTCCCCCAAATACCCACCAAGTTTCAAGAAGATTGGACCAGGGGGTCCAACTCTACGGGCCCCCAAACAGGTTGCCCCAATTCCCTCCATTGTTCTCTATGGTGGGAAAAAGTAATGCTTTTTTCCCACCATAGAGAACAATGGAGGGGATGGGGCAACCTGTTTGGGGGCCCGTAGAATTGGGCCCCATGGTCCAGTCATCTTGAAACTTGGAGCCTCTCCCTCAAACCCCCTCTCCTCCAGTCTCTCATACACCCCATGAGTTTTTGCCATTGACTTCAATGCTCCATAGAGTATAATGGGGCTGAAACTGACATTCAGCTGGCCGAATGACTCCCCAATGGGCTTGCATTGCCAAAACAGACATGCGGGGGATCATTTAATAGCTGAAACAGATGCGGCCTGATTTTCCGCCTGCACACCCTTAGTGGGCACAAATGACAGTGGTGGCAAGCCCCTCCCCCAGCTCCCAGTGGGCCTGTGGAGGAAGCAAAGCGAGAAGGGGTTTAAAGTTTAAACTCCTTCTGTTTAGAGTCACGCAGCAGCAGCGGCACGATTATTTCACTGTATTCTACGGGGCCCTTCTCGCTTCCCCCCCACCCACCCACCTTGTCAGGCCTGCTGGGGAAGGGAAGGGGAGGCTTTTGAAGATGCTCCCCCTTTTTGCTCCCCTTTCTGACACACTTCCAGTGATTTCAGGGGGTGTGGCATATGCTAATGAGTTATGCTAATAGGTATGCATGAGCTCCTGCACCTCTTTTTCTACGAAATGACCCCTGATTGTATATATTGTGTTTTGTGAAGTGAGGACACTCACTTTTCAAAGACTGGTACAGGAGAATTTGCTTTTTCAACCAAAGGCCTCATGCTGTGTGTTTTAGATCACTTAACTTGCTGTAAGGAATGTCCTGGCAATAACATAATGGTTACTCAGTGTACCATTTTCTAATACACGTAAGCTAACTTCTTCACTCCAGAAATAACTGGATATTTTATATGTACCCGTTGTTCCTGGGCCAATGATGACAGGAAGTTTTCAATACATTTCACAGAACAGGAGATGTTTAAGAATGTTTGTGGGTTTTGGAAGATTCAAGGCCAGGGGTATGCATCTCTGTTTGGACATTAATCAAAATACTAGGCTACAGGCATTTAGTTAGAAGAAACAATAGGATTAAAACAGTGGATGTATGGAGGGGATAGAAGCAAAGCAACAAGAGGGATTAGGCAACTGCAGAAAAAGTATAAGAAAAGAAAAACTACCGCAGCTGTGTATTAAAAAAATATACAGCCCGGAAAATCTACCAACAACGAAAAAAATATACTGTTTCTTCCTGGAGGGTTTTGAGAGAAACCTAAGGGTAGTAGTCTAAGTGGTTGTGAAATTAACACAGTCAGTATTTAAACATTCAGGTTTTCCCACAATCTTTGTCACACACCTCCCCCTGCCATGCTTTGAATATGTAACACATGACTGTCGGAAGTGACTTTCCATTAACACTTAAATAGTCCAAAGGACATGCATCTTATAAACATCCACAGTTCCTAAAATTATAGAATTAGAAATAGTTAGCAATATACATGCTTGGTTTTGCTAAGTGTGCAGTGTAGGTGCACCTATAAGAATCTATAAGAACGCAGCTGGTGTTTGAAAATTGTATGACTGTTTCAACTGGCAGAGTCTCACTATACATTGGGGATAAAGGATGCTTTCCCCCCTCAGGGACAAATAAAGCTTAGCTGAAGAAGGGTGTGGGGAACCACAGGCTTGGATCCCAAGTCCTCTGCTTGTGCTGAGCCCTGCTCACTGTGTGGATGTTCCTATTTTGTTCTAATTGGTTTGTTTTACCTGTTTTTTCTTGTTATCGCTGCTACATCATTAGGCTGCCTCCTTCTGGGATGCCTAGTTTGCCAGCTCTGTACTTCTTAATATAACACAGACCTCCAGGTCCAGAAAAGTTGCTGTTTGTATTCTCCAACCTTGCTGTTGCTTTCATCTAGCATCTTGGATTCTGGGCATTAGTGCCTGGCCTTTCTTTGCTTCCTAGCAGCATTAGTCTGTCCTGATCCACAGAAGTCCAAAAGACGTTCAGCTGGCCAGCACCAGATCCAGGGCATTCTCGGTGGCGGCCCCATACTGGTGGAACAAGCTCCCAGAGAACATCAGGGCCCTGCGGGACTTATTACAGTTCCACAGGGCCAGCAAGATGGAGCTCTTCCACCAGGCTTTCGATTAGGGACCGCCACCAGGGGAATTAGGATAACATCGCCCTGGTGCAGTGGGCCGAATCCCTTGCTGCTGTTTTCACCATTGAACTCAGATCGCCATCAGTATAAGTTGTGTATATGTTGTTTTAATTTGTGATATGCTTATCTTCTGTTTTAAACTGTAAACCATTTTATGGTATTTTATTGCTGTAAGCCGCCTTGAGCCAGCTGTCTGGAAAGGCAGGATAAAAATGCAATTAATAAATAATAAATAAATAAATATGTGCCAGTTTGGTGCAGTGGTTAAGTGCACGGACTCTAATCTGGGAAAATCGGGTTTGATTCCCCACTCCTCCACTTGCACCTGGCTGGATGACCTTGGGCAAGCCATAGTTCTGTCAGAGCTGTTCCCTCAAGGACAGTTCTGGAAAGAGCCCTCTCAGCCCCACCTACCTTACAAGGTGTCTGTTGTGGGGAGGGAAAGGGAAAGGAGCCTGTAAGCCGCTCTGAGACTCCTTCAGGTAGTGAAGGGTGAGGTATAAATCCAATCTCTTCTTCTCTGAAGATGGTATGCAGAAGAATGCCTTCCTTGCATTTGTTACAAGAGTGCAGCTCCCCATAAAGCATGCTCTAGCATTGCTTCATGGAAAATCCAGTCTCCCCACACACCACTGCGCGCTCACTCACAAATACACACTCAGTACAAAGCAAGATGAGAGGGAGGTTACCATAACAATAGGAACTAAATGCAATTTAGCTCAGAGATACTTAACTGGCAGAAGAGGAGAGCAAGCAGGAAGATGCCCCTTATTGTATTTGGGATGCAGTTCTGAACAATCGCATTAACACTACATAACATGTCTAATTACAAAGTGGGCATTGCACAAAATAAAGTTGGATGAGGCTTACCACTGAATGTGCCAAAAGTATTTAGTGGGAAAAGAATATGGCTTTCGTGCTATGTGTTAGCTATGCTGCTGCTTCAAATGACATAGATGAGGTGCAGTTGCCTTGATTGCTAAACGTAATGCAGAATCTGACTTGTTTTATTTCTTTGCTGTAGGAAGCTCTTATGAAGTACGCAGTCACAAGTATATTTTCTTGCTCTTGCAGCTTATATTGTATGATGTCTTTTGTTTTCACCTTCCATCCTCTGATAATGGCACTTCCCAGACAGCTGTAGTAAATCATAGATGCGTAAAAGCTGGCTTCTCTAGACTTAAATTGTACCTGACAGATGCTCATCCGCTTCTTAAACCTCCAGGGAAAGAGATTCCTCTTCTTCTCTGGTCAATTTTGTTCCATCTTAGAAACAGAGGATGAGCCATTTTTATTTTTAAAGGATTTCTGGCTATCTATCCTAATATACTTGTGCTCCAGTTAAGTCTTTTTGCCTTTTCAGTCTAGCAACCTTTTAGTTTGTTTTAAGACCACTTCAAAGAATTACCTAATTTAAGGGCTTATTGTTTCAAAACCAATACTTGAAGATTATGGCCTTTTGTACGGATATCTTTTTTAAAAACCCTGAAGTCCTTCTCCACAAGTGTTGATCACTCTGTTTTCTGGGCAAGAATGTGAGGGAAAGGTAGGTTCATTCCTGAAATATCTTATTGTTGCTTGTGGAAAGACGCATCATGGTTGTTTGTTATGTTCACCATTGCAGATGAATCAGAATGTGGAGGTACAGAGGGGCCGCTTGCGAGATGACATCAAAGAGTACAAGTTCCGAGAAGCCCGCTTGCTACAAGATTACACTGAGCTTGAGGAGGAGAACATCTGCCTGCAGAAACAAGTGTCTGTTCTGAAACAGAATCAGGTGAGTTTGGACATGTCATTGCTTGCAGAGATATGAAATTCATTTCCACTTGGAAAACCAGAGGCCGAGGACAGACTGGGGATCGGGAGTGCCCTGCCTCCGCTTTAGAAGCGGAGGCAGAGAGGGCGTCCAGACAGCTGCAGCTGTCCCCCGTCGCGGACTCACCCGTCTGTGAGGCGCCCTGGTGCCGCTTCAGCCGGAGACGCCTGGGAACTGGTCCCCAGGCGTCTCTGCGTGCATCCCTGGCGCTTCCTGCGGGTGGGAACATGCCAACGGCATGTCGCACACGCCGCCGGAAGTCTGAATAGTGGCCATGGCTGCGCATAGCCGCGGTTCACCCAGGCAGCCGCGCGCCTCTGTCTTTCGCAGTCAGTGCGAATGGGGCGCCACAGGCTGCTTTTCCCGCAGGGCTTTCGGCCCCGCAGCTGTTCCGGGGCAGACCTTCAGTCTGTCCTCGGCCACAGTTTGTTACTGACTCCAAAGCACTTTGGCTGTTCTTTTCCTTTCATTACAATTCCAGTTTTAGCCTCAGCACAGAAATTCAACTCCACTTTTACTTTCTCATTTCTCGTATGACTTAGCAGTTAGAAGCCATAATATATATTCATGGATATCATGTATTTATTCCTCAGGCTCCAGATTTTACAGAACAGATTAGAAGTTGTCCTGAAATCTGAGCGGCATCTGCTGTTCAGAAGCAACAGTGGTGATTCTTTCAAACCATTGGTCTGACCAAAGTTTATTAAAGGTGACTTTGAAATAGTCCTGATAGGTTACAGGTTAAGGCACAGCAGTGCAACTTGAATAGGTTATAATTAGGCTGTGTTCAGTTTATTAGTGAAAAAGTTACTTCCTGTGAAGAGTTCTTGACCATTTTTTGTCTCTCATTCCCTGTTATTGTGAAAACATTTTATGGCAGGTGGAGTTTGAAGGGCTGAAGCATGAAATTAAGAGGCTTGAAGAGGTAACTGAATTCCTCAATAGCCAGCTAGAAGATGCCATACGGTTGAAAGAGATATCTGAACGCCAGCTTGAGGAGGCCTTGGAGACCCTGAAGACAGAACGTGAACAGAAAAATAACCTCCGCAAGGAGCTGTCGCATTATATGAATATCAATGATTCCATATACACCAGCCAGTTGAACATCTCCTTGGATGGACTGAAGTTCAGCGATGAAACTACAGAGCCCAATAATGATGAAATTGTGAATGGCTTTGAACAAAACTGCCTGAGTAAAATCAACAATGGCAACAATAAAACCTCTGTGCCGAAGAAAAATGAAAGCTTCCCTCCAGCCCCTAGCCTTGTCTCGGACCTCTTAAGTGAACTGAATATATCTGAAATCCAGAAGCTGAAACAGCAGCTTATACAGGTAAATATACAGAAAATTAGCCTCCTGAAATCAAGCCTTTTCCATAACATGCACTACTTGTCCCTTCTGTTTCAACAACCTATGGATAAACGTGAATGTGACATTGCTTAGATATTGAGGTTACACAATTAAATGTATGTGTTTAAAATAGATTAGTTTCCCCATATTGTGAATAAAGTGACAGTATCAGATGATGAACTTCTAACTAAATTTTGGCAGCTGATCCTGGGATCTTTATATTATTTTGTTTTTTTAAAAGTTAAAATATATTTTCTTTTATCAGGCAGTTGCCCCATAGTCAGTGACTTTTGTTCGTGCAGGGAACTCTGCAAGCAGATAAAGAGATTATGTTTGCCACAAAGAAGAGAGTCACATACCTATCATATGCTTTGCCCAACATGCCAAAATGCCCTTGGTGATAAATCTTTTGGAGGCCCCTTTAATACTTAAAAGCATAGTTCAGACTATGAGTGGATAGACTCTTTTTATGTCTTAGAGAATATATGCCATATATTAATGCGGAAGAAGACAATATTGGTAGATTAATATTGTATTCTTAGCTTATTTTGTAGTGTCTTGCAACTTTTTTTCAAGCACTGTAATGGTTAATGAAGTTTCTTCTGACCTCAAGTTGAACTGTTGGTGGATAGTTAATAGTTAATTAAAAGAGGAACCTATGGAATGCCTGTAAACTCTGTTGGAAGTTAAGAAATTTGCTTACAAAGTAAGCTTTGTTTTCACTTCCACAAGCATATATTAAGTGTACAAGCTGGGATTGACCTATTCACTATCTTTCTTTAGGAAGGTAAGGTTCTGTGTCACCTCAGGTTAATTTTTCTCTTAGACATGAACAACCAGGGACTGCAAATGCATTCAGAGCGCAAAATGATCGATGTGTCTAGCAATTTCCCTTTTCTTGCAGCTACCTGCATTCTTCATTGATGCACAAACTGTGTTCTCCATTATCAATGAAGGAAGTGAGAAATAATGTCAATTGCACAGCATGATGATCATTGACACTTTGAATGTATTGTAGGCCCAGATTCTTCCAAGGGGCCACACTGATCTGAACATCGCTAAGTAGAATAGCAATTGATTTTTTGGCTTGTGCATCCATAGGTATAATAGCTAGCGGCAAGAATGCACATGAGTTATGCAGAATCAGCTCTCTGGTTCATCCATAATTGTCTACTCTGAGAGGCACTGGCTGTATTAAACTGGAGACACTAAAGTTAAAAACTAGGACCTTTACATATATACATTTAGCATGTACTCTGCCTCTGAGTTATGATCTATTTTATGTCAGGTGTTAAAATAGATAATTATTGATTCTTTATTAACTGCAGATGGAAAGGGAAAAGATGAATTTGTTGTCCACGCTTCAAGAGTCTCAGAAACAGCTGGAGAATACCCGGGGAGCCCTTTCAGAGCAACATGAGAAAGTTGGCAGGCTCACAGAGAACCTGAATGCCATGAAGAAGCTCCAGGTCAGCAAGGAACGTCAGTCAGCTCTTGACAATGAAAAGGAACGTGACAGCCATGAAGATGGAGATTATTATGAGGTCGACATCAATGGCCCAGAGATTCTAGAATGCAAGTATAAAGTGGCTGTGGCAGAGATTAGTGACTTGAAAGAAGAGCTTAAAGTCCTTAAGGCCAAATATGAGGAATGTGAGTCCAAGTATGGAGAGGAGAAGAACAGGTATGAGACAGAAACTCAAGCTCTGACAGAAAAAATCACCTCACTGGAAAAATCTAGTAGGCAAGATAGGGAGCAGGTGGTCAGACTGGAGAAGGAACTCAAGAAAGTCAGTGATGTTGCTGGGGAAACCCAAGGCAGTCTCAGTGTTGCCCAAGATGAACTAGTCACCTTCAGTGAAGAGCTAGCTAACCTATACCATCATGTTTGTATGTGCAACAATGAAACTCCAAACCGGGTGATGCTGGATTACTACAAAGAGGGTAAAGGAGGACGCACCAGTCCAGAGGGCAAAGGCCGCAGGTCACCAATCCTGCTGTCTAAAGGCTTGTTGTCCATAGACTTAGGAAAATCCGAAAATGGAAGTGGTGACAGCAGTCCATCACCAGTGTCATCTCTCCCATCACCAGTATCAGATCCTAGGAAGGAACCAATGAACATTTACAATCTGATTGCCATAATTCGTGACCAGATAAAGCATCTGCAAGCCGCTGTAGATAGAACAACAGAGTTGTCCAGGCAACGGGTGGCTACGCAAGAACTTGGGCCAGTAGTGGACAAAGACAAAGAAGCTCTTATGGAGGAAATCCTGAAGCTGAAGTCTCTGTTGAGCACCAAAAGAGAGCAAATAGCAACTCTGAGAACTGTACTAAAGGCCAACAAGCAGGTGAGCAACCTATATAGATAGTAAAATTCTGTAGTTTTGTCAGAATTGTTCAATTTTTTTAAAACTCAAAATCTCACTTAACCCGAACCCCACCATGTGGTGTTTTTACATGCCAGATGCTGCCTCATACCTCAATAAATGCCAGCCTTTCCTATTGACTCACAAATGTTTGGTCTACACATTATAATCACTATGTGGCTCAGCCTGCCTGTAGCAAGTTTTGCATCAATCAGTGCTATTGCTTTTTAAAAAAAATCTGCACATCTATCCAGCCATTTAACCATCTATCCACCCTCCTTGGGGAAAAAAAAAGAAACTTCCAAGATGGTGTAAAACACAATAAACACAAATAATTTAGAAGAAACAGCTACTTTTCTCAGATGTCCTTAAAATCGAGGATAGTGAGATCCTGAAATCCACTGTAGTCTGGTAATTAGAGTGTTGAACTAGAACCAGTGAAGCAGGGAAACTTGGGTTCACAGTTCCATCAAGTTCACTGGCTGACCTTGGGCCAGTCTCCTGGTCTCAGCCTGTTAAACCTGGCAGAGCTGTTGTGGGGATAAAAATGGGGAAGAGGAGAGCCACACTGTGCTCCTTGGCTAAGAAGGTAGATTAAATGTTGACTGTGATGACCCCAATCTCTCAGCTCAGTTTAGGTGTGGATAGGAAATTTATGCACAAGGATGCTGATCCCCATGGTAACATCGAGTCCACCTCAGACCTGTAGAAGTCAAAGAACCAGAAGATTTTCAAATCCCTTTGTAAAATTAAGATCTTTTAAATATCAGGTCTCTATAGTAATCCATTTGACCCAGTTCTTGCAATTCTTTAATTCTAAGCTATCTCCTGTGACCTCACTATAACTGTCTCCACTGAAAGCTCATTAAGTCTTAGTTTCTACCCTTTATTCAATAATGACATAGGAACACTGGATACAAGAATGGGCAGAAAACTAGGCTTCCTCTATAAGTCTGGTGAGTGGTTAAGTGTGCGGACTCTAATCTGGGAGAACCGGGTTTGATTCCCCACTCCTCCACTTGCACCTGGCTGGATGACCTTGGGCAAGCCATAGCTCTGTACCAGCTGTTCCCTCAAGGACAGCTTGGGAAAGAGTTCTCTCAGCCCCACCTACCTCACAGGGTGTTTGTTGTGGGGAGGGGAGGGGAAAGGAGTTTGTAAGCCGCTCTGAGACTCTTAAGTGAGTGAAGGGCGGGATATAAATCCAATCTCTTCTTCTTCTTCTATGTGCAGCTGGAAAATGGAGCAGAATGCTGACATGGTAAAATGTATGGCTCCTTATCAGTCTGTGGGGATTATATTTTTGAATGCTTCACTTCACTGAAAATTATCACAGCAGACACAAAGGGCTTCCTCACACCCCATTCTTCTTGTTTTTGTTTTTGAACATGGAGGAGTATTCCAAAGTGTTATTATCCACGTGTAATCGGGAGCAGTACAGTTAATTTCATACACACCCCTTCCCATTTCTTTCTCCCTATGAGGTGGAGGACATCTCCATGGGTTATTCCCACCGTTCCTATAGGGAGGCAGGAAGTAGTTTTTTCTCCTTCCTGTAGGTGCCCTCGGAATAGCCCATTCCTCAGTTCTGTTCCTGCCTCATAGGGAGTTGCAGCAAAGACTTTAGGCTTAGCTTTTTTAGCCATTTTTCCTTTCCTTTTCTTCTAGCTTTTTCTTGTTTTTTGATTCAACCCTGGTTGCTTCCCTTTGAGAAGCTGGGCTCTTTCTCCTTTGACTCTTCTTTATTTTTTAATCCCTTTCACTACCCACTGTTTCCCCCCCCCTTCCCTCTCCTCTCTCTTCAATTGTTCCCTGCTCCTTGTTGCTAGCCGGATCCCCCTCTTGCAGCTCCCCAAGTGGAGCGAGGAGGGACCGGCTCAAGGCTCCGGCAGCCGGAGCGAAGAGAGGGAAGGCACGCAGGGAAGACTCGGGCGCGGGACGCGCCATGGCAACGGAGACGGCTCCCGAGGGCTTTTCCTCGGGCGACGAGGGAGGCGCGCGCGCCGCAGAGCCGGCGAGCGTGCGAAGCAAGACAGGGACCGAGCAGCCTTCGAGGCGTGCTCGCGCTCCCCCAACAGACCCGGCTGGCGCAGCGGAGGTGCTCTGCACTAACAAACGCCAGCGGCAACTTGAAGATCTAGAGGACCACGTTGCCGCGGCGGCGCGGGGGAGAGCCGGCGGCAGCCCTTTTGAGGGTCGGGAGTTCGTCTCCCAGACCCTCCCGGGAGCCCCTTCAGCCCATGGAGGGCAAGAAGCGACCTGCTCCCAGATGCCAGGAGAGAGCTGCACTACGGACCAGGGTAAGCAAGCGACCGGGGGGGCCCTGATCTGTTCAACGGAGCTGATGGCCATGATTAATCAGGCCATCCAACAGCAGCTTTCCATGCTCTAGCCCAGAGCCCAAGCCCCCTCTCCCATGGAGCCTTCCACCCAGGGTTTTTTCTCACCAACCCCGTCAGGCTGGCCCACTAGGGCAGCACACAAGGCTCCCCCGTTGGCCCCAGATGATCCCAACAGGCAGCCCTGGAGGGAGGAGGTAGAATCCAATGCATCCTCCATGGAAGAGAGGGAGGAGGGGGAATTCCTCTCAGAGAACGAGGAAGAGGAGATGGTCCTCTCAGAGCAGTCCAGCCGTTTTTTCAAGCAGGAGGACTACCAGCAGTTTCTATGCAAGGCCATTAAGGCATTAGAACTGCGTGACCTGCCCCCATCTGAGTACCAGAAGGCGGCTAGAGCTAAGTTCAAGTCTAAGTCAGGGGGCAATGCTGAGTTTTTTCCCCCAGAGGTATGCACCGAAAAAGTTTTTCCTTTCCCTGAATTCTTTGAGCGCCAGCTCAGGGCGGAATGGGAGAGGCCCGTGGTAAACAGGCAATTTCCATCCTTTGCCAAAAAATTGTATGCCTTGCCTAGTTATGCTAATGAGATCCTGCAGGTGCCACCAGTGGATGGCTCCATAGCCGCTCTTCAGTCGACCGGTCTGCTGTCCAAGGATGGACACGGCAACATACGTGACCACACAGATAAGAAGGTTGAAGCGGCCCTCCGAAGGATTCACGAAGCCATTGCAATGATGGTGAGAGCGGCTTCTACAGCGTCAATCTCCTCAAGAGCCGCCATCGTGTGGGTGCGCAAACTGACCCAACTGTTACCAGAGGACAATCGCAGCTTGCTGGAGGGCGCTTCACGCATCCTCAAGGCCAACTCCTTCACGGCTGACGCCACCCTAGACATTCTGTCTTTCGCTTCCAGGGCCATGGCATCTACAGCAGTGGCACGTAGACTCCTATGGCTGCGCGCGTGGCAGGCAGACCCCCTCTCTAAATCAATTGTGACAGCCTACCCATTCCAGGGCGACCGGCTTTTTGGGGATGCGCTAGATGAAATCTTGGTGGAGACGTGGGACAAAAAGAAGGCCATGCCCAGGTCACTTCGACGAACAGATGGACGCGGCAATCAGCCCTTTCGGGCCCACCACACGCTGCCAAGGTTTCGTCACGACACCAAGAGACAGCAGTGGGAGCCATCAAAGGCCCCCAACAAGCGAGGTTCCTACACCCCAAGATTCCACAGGCCCGGATTCCACCGGAACAACAGGGGCGACAGGGACCCCAAGCCCAAACAGGCATGACGGTGCACCAATTCCGGTGGGGGCGCGCCTTCTACACTTCGCGGAGGCGTGGGCCCAAGCCCGGGCGGACGCTTGGGCGGTGGAAACTGTATCTCAGGGCTATACCATAGAATTCCACCACCACCCACCGGAAAGATTCCTGAAATCACCCGCAAGCAAATCCAGGACCAAGATAGCCATCGTCTCCGCCGCGGTTCAACATCTGCTGGACATCAGGGCAATAGAGCCAGTGCTCGTCACGGAAAGGGGCAGAGGCATATACTCCATTTTGTTCATGGTGCCCAAGAAGAACGGAGACTGGAGAGCAATTCTTGACCTGAAGTTTTTGAACAAGTTCATTCGACTACGACGTTTTCGTATGGAGACTCTGAGGGCCGTTGCAGACTCCCTATCACCACACGAGTTCCTGACGTCCATCGACCTCACGGAGGCGTATCTGCATGTGCCCATTCATCCATCCACACACGGTTTCTTCGCTTCTGCGTGTACAATCAACACTTCCAATACAGGGCTCTTCCTTTTGGCTTGTCCACAGCTCCCCGCTTATTCTCCAAGCTGGTCATCAACCCAGTCGTCCAACTCAGGGGGAGCGGTGTACATGTTCATCCGTATCTGGACGATCTGCTTGTTCGGGCCAGCAGTCAGACGCAAGCCATCAAGAACACCAGAGCCGCGATCCAATGTCTTCAGGAGCATGGATTCCTGATCAATTTCGAGAAGAGCGCCTTGACACCGACAAAACGAATTGAACACCTGGGGGCAGTGATCGACACCACTCGCAACGTGCTGATTCTGCCTGCTTCCAAGGTCCAGAAGATCCTGGAACTCACGACAAAGGTGTACCGCAGCAAGTCTTCACTACTCATGACCCTGGCCAGACTTCAAGGTTTGATGATTGCCTGCATAGACATGGTACAGTGGGCCAGGCTCCATGCCAGGCAGCTGCAGATGTTCCTTCGACCCTACCAGGCCTACATAGCGGAGAGGCGGACAGTCAACCTGCAGTTACCGCTCAAGGTGAAGAAGAGCCTGCTATGGTGGATGGATCCGACCAATCTCTCAAAAGGCAAGGACTACCATGCAAGCCCCACCCTGGAGGTGTTCACGGATGCGAGCCTGCAGGGCTGGGGGGCGACCCTGCTGGGAGCACCGGTTCAGGGGATCTGGCGACCTCACGAATCGAAATTACCAATCAACTTGCTAGAGCTGAGGGCAATACGCCTGGCACTGACACACTTCGCTCCAAGGTTGCTCAACAAACACGTGCTGATAAGAACGGACAACATCTCCGCCAAGGCGTACATAAACAAACAGGGGGGCTCCCACTCGCCTCGACTGCACCGCGAAGCGATGAAGATACTCGATTGGGCAGAGAGAACCGTCGCCTCAATAAGGGCAGAGCACATAAGGGGGGCCGAGAACATCCAGGCGGATTGGCTCAGCAGGGAGACCATTTTGGAGGGAGAATGGACGCTTCACCCAAGACTCTTCCAGCTGATAAGTCAGCACTTCGGCCAACCGTCCGTGGACCTCTTCGCGTCACCAGAAAACCACAAGGTGCCGAGGTTCTTCAGCAGGTATTACCACCCGAGGGTGGAAGCGACGGACGCTCTCACATCAACATGGCCCCAGGGACTGCTATTCGCTTTTCCACCATTCGTACTGATCACCAAAACAGTACGACGAATAAGGGAACTCCAAGCTGAGGTCGTCCTAGTAGCACCAAGGTGGGCACGACGCCCGTGGTTCTCGGCTCTACAAGCGATGGCAATTCTTCCCCCACTGATACTCCCGGTATCCCCAGACATGTTGTCCCAGGGTCCAGTGTGGCATCCGGACCCGGAATGGCTATGTTTGACCGCCTGGAGATTGAGCGGCGCAACCTAGCCAAGTTCGGATATCCTGCAGAGGTCTTAGACACCTTGCTAGCATCCAGACAACCATCCACACTACGTATCTACAATACCACATGGAAGGCCTTCGTGAGGTGGTGTCGACGTAAGAAAATTGAGCCTCTCTCACCGCCACTAACAGCGGTGCTTTCCTTCTTGCAGGAGGGCCTGAATTCGGGCCTCCGGCCCTCCACTCTGCGCAGACAGGTGGCGGCCCTAGCAACAGTACTACCTCCGGTAAGAGGGACCAGAATTAACAGACATCCACATGTCCAACTCTTCTTGCAGGGGAACACGATAAAATCTCCACCACAAATACACCGATTTCCAATGTGGAAACTCAACACAGTCCTCAAGGCACTCACCATGGCACCATTTGAGCCTCTCAGAGAGGTGGAATTGAAGTGGCTCAGGATGAAGACTCTGTTCCTGGTGGCCATCACATCTGCCAGGAGAGTGTCGGAACTGGGAGCGCTGTCTATCAAGTCGTCTCTCTGTGTTTTCCATAAGGACAAGGTCATCTTGTGATCGGACCCCACCTTCCTACCAAAGGTGGCATCCTCTTTTCACCGTTCGCAAGAGATTTGCCTACCCACATTCTGTCCGCGGCCCAAACATCCCCGGGAGGTGGAGTGGCATTCTCTGGATGTGAAGAGAGCACTCAAGATCTACCTCAAAAGGACAGAGACCTGGAGGAAGACAGAGGCGCTCTTCATTTGCATCGTTCCACCTCGCAAGGGGGAGAAAATGTCCAAGGCTGCAATCAGCTCGCTACTTCGGACATGTATTTCGGAGGCCTATAAAGCCTCAGGACAGGCGATTCCCGGGGGCATTACAGCACATTCCTTGAGAAGCGCAGCAACCAATGCCGCATTCAACAACAGAGCGTCTGTGGAGGAAGTATGCAAGGCCGCTACATGGACTTCCATTTCCACATTCACCAGACACTACCGGATCGACACAATGGCGTCGGCAGAGGCGGCATTCGGGAGAAGAATTTTACAGCACGACATATCAGCGGAGGAAGATGACAACCCACCCAGATAAGGGACACTGCTCGGGGAGGTCCCATGGAGATGTCCTCCACCTCATAGGGAGAACGACCATTGGTACTTACCGTGAGGGGTCCTTCTCCTATGAGGACAGGAGGACATCTCGGCCCTCCCAGGGTCATCTTGACTCCACCTTTCTTAAATTGTCTGATTCCAAACTGTGCTGATTCTTCCCCTTTTTTGGTTCTCGATTATCTCTTTTCTTTGTTATTTCCCTGATCCTTCTACAACCCTTACTGGGTTAGGACTGATTTTAAGGTTAATAAGTTGTTTGTGTTTACAGTTATATTCCTGTTTAGGAAAAGTTTTCGTAGAATAGTAGAACTGCACTGCTTTCGGAGTCCCAGAACTGAGGAATGGGCTATTCCGAGGGCACCTACAGGAAGGAGAAAAAACTACTTCCTGCCTCCCTATAGGAATGGTGGGAATAACCCATGGAGATGTCCTCCTGTCCTCATAGGAGAAGGACCCCTCACGGTAAGTACCAAGGGTCGTTCTTCTGTGTGTAGATCTAATATTTGGCTTTTGCATCCCTGAATGCTTGTGTCATGAGGTGTGTGGAGCTGTGCACATTCTTGTGGCTAGCTAGAGTCTAAGTACAAGAAGCCGAGCTGAGAGTCCAGTTTCAGAGTCAAGAGCCAAGAAAGACATTACTGAGGGGTTGTCTGAAAGGCACAGTCAGGCAGTCCAAAGTCTCCTCATGAGCAGGGATCACAGAGCCAAGAAACAAGGTCAAGGGCCAGTCTGGAGTCACATGAGTGAGGCAGGGTCCAGTACAGTGGTTGCAGAGTCAGTGGTAAAATGACTTGTTGCTTCCAGGCCTAACAGCCCCCTTGGCTGGTTTTTATAGGCATGTGCCTAAGGGACCAACTTTCAGCTAGCTGCTCAGGAGTAATTCTGCAACTACTCAAGCAGCTGGCATTGGGCCAGGAGGTGAGCACTTTGATGTCTCTCCTGTAGTTCTGCTCATAGCCTCTGTCTGCGGCACTCTAAGGGTGTAGGTGATACTGGAGGGCTGGGAACTATTAACTTAGTTTCACCTGTTGAGGGCTGGAGACTGTTGGTGGCTCTGGATCAGCTGTTGGCTGTGGATCTGACAAGCCTGCAGTTCTCTTCCTGTTTGCTGGCTTCTGCTGACTCAGAGCTGGCTACATGTAGCTCCTCTTCTCCTGAAAAGTCCTCTCTGAGCCATGACTGACTCATAACATTTTGTTTCTGCTGGGTTTTGTCCCCTCTTAAGATAGTTTCCACATGGGAATGAGTTTAAGAACATAAGAGCGTGAGAAATCATGTTGGATCAGGCCTGGTCCATCCAGTCTAGTGCTGTGTGCCACACTGTGGCCAAAAACACAAGTGACACGAGGTCATCCACCAATGGGGCCAGAACTCCTGAAGCCCTCCCACTGTTGCCCCCCAAGAATACAGAACATCACTGCCCCAGACATAGTGATCCATCTACATCTTGTGGCTTAATAGCCACTGATGGGCTGCTGCTCCATATGTTTATCCAATCTCCTCTTGAGGCTGTCTGTGCTTGTAGCTGCCACCACTTCCTGCAACAGTGAATTCCACAGGCTTGTGTGGTTTCTTTGTTGTTGTGGCTGCTGATAAAGTTTGGTGACAGCAGGGCTTCCACATGCCAGGTTTCTCTATAGTTTTGCTGCCTATGTTCCCAGCTGTAGCTCCCTGACCCTTGAATACATGGGCTTTTGCAGCTTTTTTTTAAAAAACAGGCACTAGAATAACTTGTTATCAATAAAACCTTATTACAGTAGGTAGGTTTCATCTTATTTTTTTTTAATCTCGTATCTCTTTCCATTGCAGAGATAAGCCTTTCCCTATATATTTTTGCAAGGGAAGGGGTTAGAGGTTTTTTTTAAAAAAATGAAAGCTGAGAATTCAGAGAACCTGCTACACCTATTGTTATTAAGTTATATCCAGGGGTCCGTTGGGGCCAGAGCGAGGCGGAGCAAAGCTCTGCCAGCTCAGGACTAGCCAGTAGGGCAGCTATGGGCTGAATCAGATTCTCTAATCTGATTCAGCTCGCTGCCGAATTGCTGCCGAAATTCGGCAGAAACTTTAAAAGCCACTGGAGGGGAGGGGGTTTGAAGGAGAGGCTCCAAACTTGCATGGTAGCTGCTGGGGCCTCTCCTCGAAATGCTCACCAAGTTTCAAGAAGATTGGACCAGGGGGGTCCAATTCTACGGGCCCCCAAACAGGTTGCCCCCATTCCCTCCATTGTTCTCTATGGTAGGAAAAAAGTTAACATTTTTTCCCTCCATAGAGAACAATGGAGGGGATGGGACAATCTGTTTGGGGGCCCATAGAATTGGACCCCGTGGTCCAATCTTCTTGAAACTTAGTGGGTATTTCAAGGAGAGGCCCCAGCAGCTACCCTGCAAGTTTGGAGCCTCTCCCTCAAACCCCCTTTCCTCCAGCACCTCATATACCCTATGAGTTTTTGCCATTGATTTTAATGGCCCATAGGATATAATGGGGCTGAAACTGACATTCCCTTTCTGACACACTTCTGGTGATGTCAGGGGACGTGGCATATGCTAATGAGTTATGCTAATGAGCTCCTGCACCTCTTTTTCTACGAAAGGACCCCTGGTTATATCAATATGATAGTCTTGTGCTGATTTTTTTAAAAGGGGGGGTGGGCTGCTGTGAGGACAGCGTCAGGGCAAATGGCTGCCATGAGGGCTAGAGAATTGGAATTTCCCCACCCCTACAGCTATCCAGGCATGTTTACCCCAAGCTTCAGAGCAAGACAGGTTTGAGAAAGACTGGAGAAAAGCCAGGGAAACCCTAGGAGGTACACGAATGTACCCCTGTGCAACACTGAACTTGGGGCAGATAACCCATGTAGAAATGGCCTGTTCTTTTGGCCTGGTTCTTTTGTGCCTGAGTGCTGAGGGTTACAGCTCTCATGAGAGGGCAGCCAAAAAGCTTATAGGGTAAAAACCGTATCCACATTTATTATTTATTTACTTCATTTATACCTTGCCTTTCTCCCCAGTGGGGACCCAAAGTGGCTTCCATTTTTCTGCTCTTCTTCATTGTATCCTCACAGAAACCCTGTGAGGTAGGTTAGGCTGAGGGTGTGTGACTGGCCCAGTGTCACCCAGCAAACATCCATGGCAGAGTGGGGTTTCAAACCTGGGTCTCCCAGATCCTAGTCCTACGTTCTAAATACTACCCCAAACATAGGTAATTTGCTTACCATCACAGATAAATGCTTTTTGGCAGTATCCACATATAAAATATAATGTTTAAATTGATCTGTGTCCTACAGTCCTTAAAGCTGCTGTCTGCTTTCTTTCCACAGTAGCTCAGAGGAAGTGTTTTTCTTTGTTAGCTCCCACCTGTATGCTGCTGATCCTCCCTGTGTGAAAAATGTATTTATGTTACAAAGGTGCTCCTTGGCAATCTTGTACCTCAAAGAAGCAGCAACTTAAAGTAAAGTACTGCTGGCAGTATTTTGTTTTCAAGGCCTGGTCAATCTTCACACAGCTGTTGTGGTGACAAAGAGTCTCTGACATCCTTGGACTCCTATTGTATTATCTTTTTGTTGTTGTTGTTGCTTGACTTAGATAAGTTATGAAGAGTTTCCCAATGGAAAATGATTGTTTTCACTGGTATTAGAAAACAGTGACTGTTGTTGCCAAGCCATTGTTTTGATACAAGAACAACTGAAAGGCTCTTTATCCAATTGCTAGCTTAGTGAAAAAAATCCCTTAACTGTTAATGTTTAATTGTTTTCTCTCTCTCTCTCTCTCTCTCCCCCCCCCCCCCCCCCGGTATGTGTACAGACAGCAGAAGTTGCCCTTGCCAACTTAAAAAGCAAATATGAAAATGAAAAGGCCATGGTTACCGAGACCATGATGAAGCTCCGCAATGAACTGAAGGCTTTAAAAGAAGATGCTGCTACCTTCTCTTCTTTGAGGGCTATGTTTGCTACCAGGTAAAAGTGCTAAAAATTCAATACAAGTTAAGTACAAGGAAAATAAATAGAACTCACTTAAGTATCATCCTTGGGTAATGGAAAAATATGAGCTTAGTCCACAATGAAATTAAGGTGTCTGCATGTGTGTGTGTGAGTGAATGGGAGGGAGAGAGAAGTTGTATACTTTAATATTAGAATCCGTTTTTTTTCTTTTACACAAATATGAGAGACATTTTTTCAATTCTGTAAAACATACACCTGTAAAATAACCCTGAGATTGAATATGTATACATTGTAGCATGAAAATAAAAAAGGTGTTGCTAATGGGAACAACCATAACTTGGTTTTAGAGTTAACTACATTCAAAATAAAAAATAAATGCCTAGAGCGTACTGAAAAGTGAAGTTGTAATTTGGCAATGACTGCACACAGCCAGAATATGATCCTTTCTGCTCCCCAGTGAAGTTACTTCAATGGACATAGAAGAGTGCAACTTTACTTAGAATAGCAGTTACTGGCATATGTGAAAGGTGGATGAAAGATGTATTTGAACTGTGCTGCTTTTGCTGCTTGATTTCATACTTTAATCACTGAAGTGGAATGTATATGACGTTTGTCTCTCATTCATGTATGTGGTGCTGCCGGTAGAAAGGGTACATTACATGCTACAAAAGTTTCTTTAAAAAACCGTTTGGATTTTATAAAACACTGCTTATCATAGGCTTCATGTTTTTTTAAAAATCAAAATGTTTGGGGACACAATATAATGGGAATTAGGAAGAACATTCCACCACCTGCCTTTAAAAAAAAACCCCTGGATTAGCTCCTCTAAAAAAATAGAAAAGTCAGTAGATAGGATGTTGAATGAAACATGATTATAGGACTCCTGAGACAAGATAAGCCAATGAAGATGCTACTTTGGCAAATACAAGAGGGACCAAGCAGATGTTAGCAATAACCATCATTTGATGTGACAATAATTTACATGCCTAGCCCATACAATTTTCACAGACCACAAGGGGAAAAAGAGCTGTGTGTGAGCCTTATGGTAATGCTTACCTCTTCTTTAAAAAAAAAAAAGTTTGGCAAGAGCAATTTTATACTGAAATTGAGTTTTGTACCATCTGTTAATGTGTGCAGTGTTAAAATAATGGGCATTTAAAAATCCCTCATTTCTTTTCCCAGCATTTGAGAAGATATTGCGGTAGCATACTAGAAGACAGTGACTTGTTCCCCAGTTGTGTTGTTTGTGAGAAAGCATTACCTTTGAAGAGACGTGCATTAGTTTTATTTTTCTAGATAAAAGGGAAAAGTGTATAGACATCAGTAAAATTTGAAGGATTGCCTCAGTCTGAAATCTGAGGATTTTATTGCTGTGTCTCCCAGGAAAGTATATTTCCCCTGACACTCAGGGCCTCCCTTCAGACACCCTTCATTTCTCTATTATAACAGAGAGCACCAGACATTGTAGAATTGTGACCTCTCATGTTTGGGACAGTAAATGATGATCTAATTGCTATTGATGAAATGTTTTGACTTGCAAAGAAAAATTGTGGAAGCTTTCTAAATTTCATTTAGGCCGATATCTTAAGTATACATACCAGGAATTGTCTCATTAAACTATAAGTAGCATACTTCTGTGTAACTCTGCTCTTAGTATTTCTAATGAAATTGGCAAAGCTTCTGAGAGGAGGAGGAGCAGTCTAGATCCAGGAGGGCCTGGTCCTCCTGTAGCTCAGGCAGCTAGCACATAATATTATTTCCATGAGATGTTTTGGTAGGTGTGGGTGATTTGTGGGCAAAACCAAATGCAGTCTGCATCTGGGATCCTACAGTACCTCTTGGCACCCCTACTAATTGAGGTTTAAGTAGATGAAAGTATCTTCAAAGGATCTGAAGGATTTCTCCTCATTTTACTGCACATTGCTTTTTTGGAGAAATTACTGCAGGTATTATGACTGAAGCTATAAAGTAGTTCTTGGGAGTAATTTATGGCAGATTACACTTTTAAGTAAAGATCATGTATGATATTTAGGCCATAGTTAAAACGCTAACAGGAAAATGTTCTGGGATTAATTAACCATTTTGCAAGCATATGATACAGTTAAAATTATTAAACATGAATGAATAGATATAACGTGTAGCCCTTTTTAATAAGTAATGTTAATGCCAAAATGCTTTTGAAACTGTTTTAGCTTGGACACATTACCTTCTAACCATTTTAAAAGAATAATCACTGCTGTGTGAAGTTTGCTTGCCTCCTTGTCAGCCTCTCAAGTTTTTTTTCTCTTATAGCCATAAGAATTCAAAATTTATGCTGTGTTCCTTATATGAAACATGGTACATTAATAACATTCCTTCCATTCTGATTTTCCTGGTTAATCGTTAGAGGTCAGAATGTGATAACACCAGCATTTTAGAACTACACTTTATATCTGTTTAGTTTATTGGAGTCATTAAATAGAAAAATGTTCAAAGCCTTAATGAAGGCATGAAAGCTCTGTTATCTTACATTTGGCCTCTTTAATGATGCAGCAGTTTAATAAACTAGCTTTGCTCACAGTATGAGAAGCCATTGAAGGAAGAACATTCTAACCATTGGAAAAGCTGCATGTCTGTAAGGAATTATTTAACACTGTATAAATAGCAACAAGAGTACATAGTGCAGATGCCGATGGAGGAGAGGGAGCTTAGCTCTGGCAACCTAGGGTCATTAGAGAGACCCTTCAGGCATGCTGTAAAATAGTCCCTTTCTCTCCTCCCCTCCCCCCCAGCATCTCATTAGAGCATGCCCACTTCTTAGAGACACCAGGTTTCTCTTGGCAGTGTGTGTGCAAGAAACTGGTGTAGTTGGGGTGGAAAGAAGTCAGGAATGTTAGACTGTGGGGAAACAGTCTGGTGCAGATATGCTTCCCTCCCAGTGTTTCCCATGACTGAAGACTTTCCCTATTTTTCGGTACAAGCCAGATGATATCTACTTTCTCAGCTGGAGAAATGAAAGATTCTGAAATCAAGCAGGCTGTTGATTGGTGATGGGGGCTGATACCTGTAGCCATCATGGATATAATTTGAGAAACACTGTCTTGTACAATGTGTACTGTCAGTGCAGGCTACGTGGAAATACTACGCTATGTAGCATATTACATTGCTGAGCAGCCTACGATTTAATTCAAATGCATGTCAATACCTAACCTTAGATTTTTTTTAAAAATGGCATGATTGGATTTTCTGTAGAAGTACCCACCGTACTGCATTCACAAACACACAAGGGATGTCTTTAAAATGTAGAGCATATACAGTAGTCTTGGAGAAATACAGTAAAGTTCTTGAGGAAACGCATACTATAAATATGATGTAATTTCCCCGTTTGTCATGTTTCTATGCTGCCATCCCATTTGGTGGTACACCGGACAGTCTTTGACAAGCTGAGGGTTCAGTAATAGCCAGCTGAGTGGTGATGTGAATAGACTATTGCATGGGAGGCTCGTACTCTCTTTCCTGCCGTGCTCTTGTTTCTATTGGCTTCTCAGGCCCTTTTAGGAGCAATCAAGAAGAAAAGTACGTTGATTTTCCTCTCTCAGATTTTAAAGCAGCATTTATCCGGCGGGAATATAAGTAGTTTCTTCCAGGGAAAGAAAGAGGTTGTTGTGGTTGTTTAACACTAAAGGAGTAAAAAAGGAGCTTTGGGCCCATGCTTGTTCTAAGCTTAGAAATCCAGGGATGTGCTCTGTAGTAGAATATGATGATGAATCACTCATGTCACCATTCTCCTTGTGGAGCCAGGACAATTTATAACATGTGGGTAGTTTCAAGAGGGTAGCCAGTGTCTGTCCGCAGTAGAAGAGCTAGATTTGAGTTGAGTAGCATCTTAGAGACCAAGATTTTCAGAGTATAAGCTTTCAAGAGTCAAAGCTCTCTTTGTCAGATACAAGGATTTTTTTTTAATCTGCTGAAAGGAACTTTGACTCTTGAAAGCTTATTACCCCCCCCCCCCCCAAGTCTTGTTGGTCTTGAAGATGCCACTAGGACTCCAGGCTAGCTCTTACAACATGCAGACTCAGCAGCCAAAGAGTTCTGTAGTGTGTCAGGTACCAAGAATCTGATAAATCCCTGCTGCTGTCCTTGAATTGTCACTTCCCCTTTAGTACTGGGGCCTGACACACAGTTTGGGTAGCTGGGGAGGAGGCTGACATCACAGCAGGCCTCTTGGAAGCATGTCTGCAATGGGATATTATGTGCTTAATTTCTAAAAGGGAAACAGTTATGGGACTTTCAGATGTGCCTTTCTGATCTGTAAGCTCCTCCTTCTAAATGACTGGCTGTTTTTCCTTCGTGGTGAGGGGAAAGCAGAATGTTTAGCTCAAAGCCGTTCCCTTATTCTTGGGTAAAATACTGGTATTAAGAAATGGTTTGTCTGTGTGTTTGCATGTGTAAGTTTTATGTAAAACATAAAAGAAGTTTTATGTAAAATATTACAGTTGCCTTCTGGAAAGGAAAAACCAATAAACAGTAATTACAATGTGTTGCGCTAGCTAATGAGCAAGATCAGTGTTCTTTAAAAATGTAGCAATGCTGACTTCATTGTTAAGGACCAATGGTTAGGAACAGTAGCTAAGAGGAGAATTAAATTGTTCTTCAGGATACACTGGAGAGAATTCAGTAGTGGAATGTGACTGCATTATGAGGCCTGCAACATGCAAGGGGTTTGCTGGTGATCACCAAACTTCCCATCTTTTCCTTCTCCCCAGCAGTCTTTTCTGACTCCAGGAAAGTTTATTCCCAGGGTTGCAGGACTTCTGTGGAGTAAAAGTCATGTGGGATGGGAGGCTGCAGTGAGTCGTGTGAAGGGGTATGTGTGAAATCGCTTCCTCCTCCGTCTTCTGTGAGCAGAATTCCACTGATGGAAGAGGAAGTTGGGACCTTTTTCACCCCCTTCCCTCTCCCCAGTACAGCCTCCCAGTTTGCATGGCTCCACGCAGGTCTCACAGCCCTGGGAACAAGCTTTTCTGAGGTGAGGGATAGCTGTTGTGGAGAGGGGAAAGCTGTGAAGATTGGTGGTCCTTTTTGTATCCTTTTGCTGGATCCAGCCAAGGATTTGTATTTTTATAAGATAACTCTTATTTATATTAGGATTTAGAATTTAATTTCACTTCTGATAAACTTATTACCTACTGCAGCAGAAGTCTTAAGGCCATTTTTGATATCAGGTTCTTGACATCACAAGTTCCTATCCTGTACAATTTCAGATTGTATGGGTGGAAGGTTAAACGCTGGATGCCATTCCATGTCGAAATTGTGCCCCATGTAAAAAGCTTCTATTTTAGAAACCTAGCCTTCTAGACACAATTGTTTTAAAACTAAATAGTCATGGGTAATGTATACAAATAGACATCATCCATGTGCCAAGAATCAACATGTATGAGGACTGTTGCCCTGGCAACTTTTGGGCTCTGAACAATACATTTTGTCACTTTAAAAGCCAGGGAAATTGCAGCAGTTTTCTGAATGTAATATGTGACCCCAACATTCCCCTGTTCCAAAGTTGTGCTGCTTAAAAGTGTTTTTGTGTTGCAGATGCGATGAATATGTCACCCAGCTGGATGAAATGCAACGCCAACTTGCTGCCGCCGAAGATGAGAAGAAGACTCTGAACTCCTTGCTCCGCATGGCCATTCAGCAGAAGCTGGCCTTGACCCAGCGCCTTGAGCATCTTGAGCTGGATCATGAGCAAGCCAAAAGGGTGCGCACAAAATCCACTTCCAAAGCCAAGAGTAGTAACCCCAGTGTAAGTCATATACGATCCTGCGGAGACAGATCTGAAGGGTCTGTGCTCAATAACCAGGTCTTTTGCAGTGAGAAATATAAGATCTGTTGTGACTAAGGAGGCAGGTAGAAGGTCATAAATGTGTATCTAACGTTTGTGCTGTTCAGTGTCAGCAGAAATCCCCACTATTTTAATGTTGCAGTGATGAGTGGATTTGTACTAGTATGTTGTTAAACCATGTAATACAGGTTGTATTATAGTGGTCTTAACTGTAACTGATTCACAAGCATGGGGCAGGGGTAATGCTGTTAACCAGTTAAGCAGTGGAAAAGTCCTTGGCTGTTTCCACAAGGAGCGAGCATGGTTTTGCTGTCTTATGGGTAAGTGTTAAAAGTGCACACCAGGTATATGGTATCTGGTGTTATTAACTGTAGCTTGTATAGCACAAATGTGATCCTTTCCCCCTGGGTTAGAGGCTTGCTTCATGGTGGAGATCATTTCTCTGGCAACAAGCATCACCTAGTCGAATACGTTTGAGAAGTGGTGAAATGCGTCACTTGTAATTAGGTGCATAACCTGGGTATGGAGAGACTTCGAAAATCAAATGTCAGTTAAAACTTGCAGTGGTGGCAGTGGGTTACTTCCCATTATCACTACTTTTCATAGTCCAGAAGCTTTCTTATAAACTGCAAATGCCAGAAGAACTCGAGGGAGAGTACATTTTGAGATCCTCTGAAATGCTTATTTTTCTCTCCTCCACTTTAGAGGATTAACCTATAGAAAACTGCACACACAAGATATGCAATATTATTCATTCTGGAGTGAAAATGCTAAAAGAAAATGAAACTAGGATCTCAGCACTTCAGAAAAGTTATGCGGTGAGATAGTAACATCTACTGCAAAGATTTCTGGGGTTATCATGTTTTTTCTGGCTGTATCATGCCCTCAGTAGAAGATAGATTACACACCAGGCACTGCTCAGCCAAAATTAAGCTCCAAGTCTGTTGATTTCATTGAGAGACTTAAAGATGAACTGTACTGTCTCCAACTGCAATCAGTAGACTTCATTGTGCCCTTTATTATGCTATCTACACGGTATTTGTGTACACACTTAATTGGAATATGTTATAGTATTGTCAAGTTGCGATACAGTTCCGCTTACCTGTCAGTATTAAGGCTTAGTCAGATAGCTTTACGGAGCTCTGACTTTGTTTTAAGAGAAACAAAACAACAAAATATACTGCATTTCTTATGCAAGCACATATTTCACAGGGCTCTTACATTCTAGGCACAGGAAATTAAATAACCAGTTTATTATTGCTGAAACTTAATTATGAAGTAGATTAGATAATATGTATTTTTTTTAAAAAATACTTTGTCCACCATTGAACTTTTAAGGGGCCTTTTTAGCCACTTAATTTCAATATGTTATTAATAATAATAATAATAAAAAGTGTACTTCATAATTGGTGCCTATAAAAGCAGTAATGATACAAGATGGGGGCGGGGATGATGCTTTTAAAATTGTGGTAAATTTAAAGAGCACAATAAGGCATATTTCTGTGAAAAAGGAAAAAAACACAGAAAGATTCAAAAGTGCCTAGTTTCAAACTTCATTTTAATGTAAAGCCCTGTTCATTTTGTACTCTTTTCAAAAAATGTTGTATGGTTAGAATATTAGTAGGAAGTAATGCAGGACTGCACAGCTGTGTCTGATGATAGTAGTACATTTTCACCCTTCCCCCATCCCTCCAAGCCATGCTAGTAAATAATCTTGGTGTCTGCCTCATCTCACAATAGGATTTCTGTTGTAGACGATCAGCAGTTTGCTTCCTCTGTATTGCCGCTCTGCCTATAAAGTAGTTAAGGGGTATAGCAGCGTTACTGTAAGGTGGTAAGGGGCACTCTGCCTGTTTTCGTAGCAGAGGAAACCACGTGATGCTTGGACCGCTTGAGAAATTGGAAGCCCCCCCCCCCATCTGCAAAAAGAAACCTGCAAATCTCACATCTAGAAAGATATATATCTGTTTAAATTTAAAGAAATTGTGAACTCTCTGGGTCTAATACATTACGGAAGAGTCAACTAACGTGAGGGAGTTGGTTTCTTTTCTAAAAAAAATTAGATTGCTTTGTGTCAAAATGGCAGGCTCCATATGCCTCACTTCTTACTGCCTTTGCAGGAGACACTGCATTCTCTGGAATTTGAGCTTTAATATTACTATGTAGCAGGTTTTGATGTTTTTAGAAGCAGAGCACCTTTTAACAATGATCAATCCTGCTTTGTTCCTCTTTGCTGCACAATAACCCCAAAAAGGCCTTTTTAACTCCCTTCCCGTCATTCTTGCATTGTCTCTGATTTTTTTTACAAAATGCCTGTGGGAGGGAGAATAATGAGGCATTTAGAATGCTATGCTGTTTTGCTCCATTTGAAGCAACCAGCTCTTTTTGCTTCCAGATTAATGGGGAGCTGTTAATACAATGCTAACCATATCCTTTTTTCCCCCTGGTGGTGCTCGTAGTGCAGAGTACTTACAGGAAAAAGGAAGTTTTAAGAAATGGATTGCATTGGCAGGTTTTCAAGTTAATTGAAAAAAATTGGGAAGTGTCAATGTTGTTCGAGGGTCGCGGTGTCTTATCAGTAGTCCACTCATCACAGCAGTACAAGAGTTTGCCACAGGTTTGCTTATGGTTTTTGTCGTCATCTCTACAGTCTTTTTACACAAAGGGGTGTGGCCAACTGAGCTCTTGGCACCATTTTATGTCTGGAAATTAGACATAATTAGACAAGCCATGCTTGTTGGATCTCATCCTGGAGCAGTGCTGCTATACTTTTAATGTTTTGTGGCAGCTGTATGGGTCCAACTGGTTTTAATCCTTGGTAGAAAGAGAAAGTCAGAATAATCCCAAAAGGAGAATTGCTGTTTCTGTTGTCTAAACTTGGATTCCAGATGTTCAGAGTTTGTAAGCATTGTCAGCTTCCTAAAACTAACTTCTGTTAATATCTAAAAGTGTCTGCTTTTGTTGGGTTGGGATGCAGCATGGAAAACTTACTAAGCCATCACCTACCTCTACGAGCAGGACTTTTTCTCATGAATGATTTACTATCCTCTGCATTGGCTGGCATGATGCACTGACCTGCATGTTTCTGGAGAGCCTACAGCTTCATTGATAACTTCTCTTGCCTACTCCGTGCTGTCTACTTTTTGCTTGAGCAGCAGAGCTTGATTCAGGACTTGTAAGGAACTTTCTTCCTGTATAGCTTTTGCTAACCGGCAAGTGCATCGAAGCATTATTTTCAGATGCTTGGAAAGCACACTCAAGCTAAGATGGCTGCCTGACCTTTGACAACTAACAGCCCCTCAGCTGACTAATGTGCTATGGACTTTTAGTTCTTAAATTGAAACATAATGAGCAAGCTTTTTGAAAAATCTCTAATGTTATTTTTTTTTTTTACTTTCCACTTTTCAGCTGTAGAGTAGTTCCTGGAGAAGACCATTGCAACTGTGCAACTTTGTATCTTAGCCTGTGTCGATATGGTTAGAAGTGGTGATAACCCGTTGCACAAAGAATGGAAACCACTGATAATGACCCCCCCCCCAAAGCAAAACAACACAATTTTCAATCTGCTTGGGGGTTTTTAATTCCCTTTTTTGGCAAATTATGTCTGAATAATAAAAAAAAAAGCTTTACACCTTTAAGTGCTGCTGCAGGAAGAAACCTTACAAATGCTGAAGAAAACCTACTTCATAATATAATAATTGCCATAGCGGCTTACTCTGGCCTGCTAGAAATGTTCAAATGGGTATTTTGTTTCCTTAGAGCATTCATTTTTTAAAAAAAAGTCTTGATTGTTTAAACCTGTGCACTTTTAATATTTTGATATTTACTTTCTTTTTATTCTTTTTGTAGAAGAGTTTATATATTAAAAAATCCAGTGATTTATGCTAATAATCTCCCTTCAGTTTGGACTTGTGCTTGATGGTTTTTATTGTTTTCCATTTGCATGTGGCAGAGTTATATGTTATATTGGTTTTGCTCTACACTGTGTTTAAGAAAAGAACTTCAACACAAACTGTGGATTCTGTTAAAGTATATATGTGCTGCGAATCAGCAGCTTGCTTTCTTTGCTCATTTTTTAATTATAAAATGTTAAGCTTTATCTGTTTTTAAATTACTGATTTTAACTGCCATGTTAATTGAGAAATCCAGGGTATTCAAATTCTGGGGTTTTTTCATATTGTATTATTATTCTTAGGAATAGTTCAATGTAACAAGAAGAAAACTTGACTTTGCTCTGGTTAAAACAGTTAAAGGCACTTGAAAAAAAAATTAGTGTTACCTATAAATTCCAGAATGTCTGGGTTTTAGGAAGATGTTATGGCGTATGATTGGTTAACAGAATTTTGTACAACAATACCACTTAAATTCCAAATTGGAATTGTTTTTGTTACTACTTTGTTTTATTGTGCCAAATTGTGGTACAGTCTAGGAAGACAAATTCTAAAGTTGTCAGTGATGGGGTGTTCTATTTCAGCGCCTTTGTGTTGTTTAATTGTTGCCAGTAGTGCCTTTCATAATTTTAAGGGAGAGCGTAGGCTAGTTTAGTCTGTCCAAGAAGAAAGGAAACAGTGGTTCTGGAACCAAGGGATCCATGTGGAGCAATAATTGCAAAGCGAACTCCCCTATCGCACATTTTTTTTAATGGCTAGACCGACTATAGAGATGATATATGCGTAAATTGTAAAAAATTCTGTTAGTCAATGATACTTCATCCTGCAAATCCTTGCAAATTCAGGGGCTTAAAATAAAAAAACAAAAAACAAAATATAAACGAAACCTGATTTCTACTTTGTGAACCAAATGGCTTTTATTGAACAAAATAATAAGCAAGATGTATTAACACATTTGTGGTTGCAGTACAGAGGATGTTTTGGGACTTTTGGTGTTCTGGTAGCTTTGTATGGTGGTGGATCCAGTTTAACCATAGTATTGTTTGCAAATGTGAAGAAGAAGAAGACAACAACAACAACATTTAATATTTTTCTCTTGCATGTTGTATCTAATCATTGTAATTTCAGGAAACAGAAACTGTAATGTGCCTCAACAAGATGTACTTGCTTTTCGTGGTGCTATTTGTTGAGGCTACTTGGAATGATTAAATTGGTACTTTGGGGGGAGGGGCTTCCTCCTTTTTTAAAAAAAGTAAAAATTGTAATAATAACGTCATGGGGAAAAGCTTTCTGTTTGCTGGAAAAAAAAACTTTATAATTCCTAGAAGTGGGGACTTATATTTTCATCTTTGGTTACAGTATTGACGCATATTATGTTTAAAATTACATCTCTATGTGGGTATTTATTTGAAATGTCAAAGTACTGTATTATGTTTTTATGTGCATTACCTTTTAGTGGTGGATTGGTCTCCATTTTATTGTTATATGCATGTACCCTTTGCCAAGTAACCTTTACACAGACCTGGAAAAAAGTGGATGTAATCGCTTAACAGGAAGATGTGGAAGCTGATTAAGGGACACTGTGTGTTAATTTGATAACTTTAGGATGTGTAGAAGGCAAAAAAATGTTAATTCCAAATTAATAAAAAAAAAGCGCGGGTTGTGTAGGAAAGCAATCTACCTGCGTAAAGGTAGTCACATTGGCAGTATCAATAAAGGAGAAAGAAGACATGTTTGATTTATTTTTGAATTATTTTACTACAAATAAAATATACAATCAGGACACCAGACTTGAACTCCTCCATAGACAACTAGAGCCCAGGTACTATGTAACCATTTCCTACCTCTTAGCCCCCCCCCCCCCACCATCTAGTGCTTGGGCTTTGTCTATATATATGTAAGTAAACGTTTTTATATTTTAAGAGGTTTCAGTTCCCTTTCATAGCCTCTTTACACATCATGGGTATGTTCTAGCCAGTCCTAATGATTTCAGTGGGAGAAATTAATTTCAAGGTGTTTACATTTGGTCACAAACAGTTATTATCATTCAGGTATGTTCTCCATATGGATTGGAAAGCAAAAGTAACACCCTTGAATGCAGAAGTGAAGTACAAAAGTACAAGAAGGTGGTTCAAAAATAGGGTTGTACACCACCTGACCCACAATATGAGAAAAAATAAATAATGAGCATATAGTTATAAACACAGTTCAGTATACCATTAACAGTTTTATAAACAGAAAGGCATCAAGTAGAAACTGATTGGCAGGATAACACATAGAAAGTGTACAAAAGAACAAACAGGTGGATTGCTAGCCAAGCTCCAGTTTGAGCGACTCTTCATCAGAATGTTGTCTTGTTTATTCAGACCATTTGTAATGTTAAAGATAGCCACCAATTCAAAACAAGGAACCAGAAAGAGATCCCTCATCAGTGCTATAGAAGATGCAACACGACAGCAGCTACCATACAATGCCATGGTTTAATTGAACTTAATTGTAGGTAAGGTCATCATTCATATATAAGCCACTTCACTAGCTAGGGTCATTTAGGGCTCAGCAAACCAAGGTTTTTAAACCATGTTTATAACACATTGGGTATTTTTGTTTTTCTGTCATGTCATAGCTGACTTACGGTGACCCTGTGGGGTTTTCAAGGCAAGAGAGGTTCAGAGGTAGTTTGCCATTGCCTTCCTCCACATCATGACCCTGGTATTCCTTGGTGGTCTCCCATCCAAATACTGGCCAGGACTGGCCCTGCTTAGTTTCTGAGATCCGACAAGATCAGGCTAGCCTGGGGCTATCCAAGTCAGGGCAACCCACAGTTAGCCTTAAGTATGGTTTTGTGTGCTGTACAAGCACAAACATTCTGGTTTAGTCCTGGTTTGTTTCCTGGTCCTTCCTTCACCATAAATACAGGTCAGGGAACAAAGCAAGTTTCTATGGGAGAGAGAGTGAAAGTAATGAAACCAGTATTTTTCAAAGGAAACAGGAGCTGAATGGCCATCTGTGAACTAAATCCTGCTTTTATCAATGAATCCTTGTTTTGCATTATATCTGAACTCTCCATGTCAGTCCTGGGAGTGCTGTCATGCAGTGTTTCAAAGGAACCTTAAGAGAGAGGGCCGCAGTGTAAGATCAGGGGAAAGTAGGTGGTTTAACTAGGTTTACAGCTAGAATAAAGGTTGGGTACATTATAAACACCCTTCAGCACCCTGCAAATGTTTATGATCTGTGATATGTCATTGCATAGTTAATATTTTTCCTATATTTATTTATTTATTTATTTATTTATTTATTTGCAGTATTTCTAGCCCTCCCTCCCTGCACAGCAGGCTCAGGGTGGCTTACATTACTTGTCCTAATGGGCCAAGATTCATAAACATATAAAACCAATTAAAACAATCACACTATACAAGTTAAAATTAAGGTGCTCACAGTAAGGCCAGATGGCATGCCATAATCATATGGGTCACAGAATGCTTCTATATATGTGCACATATGATACCACTTCACAAGCGTCTGAGTAGATTACCAAAAGCTATTGCTTGAGAAGACCTTGAACAATTAAGGTGCCATGGTTGGTTAGTGTAGTGATTAAGAGTAGAGGACTGCAATCTGGAGGACTGGGTTTGATTCCCCACCACTCCACATGAGGCCTGCTGAGTAACCTTGGGCCAGTCACAGTTCTCTCAGAATGCTCTCAGCCCCATGTACCTCACAAGGTGCCTGTTGTGGGGAGGGGAAGGGAAGGCAATTATAAACCGCTTTGAGGCTCCTGAGGGTAGAGAAAGGAGAGTATAAAATGCCAACTCTTCTTCTTCTGTTGGATTTAACAAAAATGCAAGTAATAAAGAGTGAAACAGTCTTTCCTGTTGTAGGAGAAACACTAGACTTCTTTGGAATTATTATATTTTAAAGAGTTATAGCTTATGGAAGATACCTTGCCCTTCCTCCTTTAAAAGTACCTTCCACAAGTTCACTGTGGCATACCGGGGGGGGGGGGGGGGTTGAGCGAGCAATTTGGCTACTGCATAAATTAGTTTGCTCTGGTGCCATCCTTCCTGATCGAAGACAAAAAATTGTGAGCCAGAGGCTACAAAAACTGTGCTAACTCACTAACTCAGCTTAGAGGGAGCACTGGACTTGACCTCTAGTCTTCCTAGCCTGTCACTGTATTTGTTACACCACATTGTTTCTTTCTTTGACCTTATGTTCTCTACAATCATCTATCTAGATTCTGCTTTTGTTTATTCATGCAAGTCTACAGTTTATATTTTCTCTGTAAGATTTGTCAATACATATACAAGGAAAATAGGTAAGATATTTTGCAAATATAATAGTAGCTGAGAGTATTTTTAAACTCTACTAACTTTTGTTAAATTTAAAACAAAAAATCTCCCTCCTTTGGAATATAGCACATACAAAATTTCCGATTTCATTCCCCTCTCAATGTATTTTATGCTGCAGTGCTACAGTATAATGATCACAAATCAGCTTTTACAGTAGCAGTACATTTCAAAGGATGCATCAGTTAATTAATACATTCAATGAAACATTTAGTCCATATCTACTGTTCTAATGATTCAAAAAAGCAATTATCTTGAAATAAATGCCTCCTTAATTAATTTTTTTAAAAAAAACCCACCCAGTTCTACATCTAATTAGGCATATCAGTTTTACACAAAGCAACATGTTTCCTCATTCCTCTGATCTGGTTCTCATGAGAAATGTTAGATTTCCACATTTCAGGTGATGGTTGTAAAATGGGAGCTTAAGCTCGTAACCTTAGCATAGGGTAGAAGCTCTAGGTTGACAGACGTTGCTCTTCTTAATCTTGGGGGAACAGAACCTTCTCCTACTCCTGCCTGTCATGACCAATCTGCAATTTAATGCTGAGCGCTTGTTGCCTTGCTCTAGGGACACCTCTAAACAGCCAAAAAGGGGGGGGTTGGGTTATAGTGCAATTGTTTGTTACTGAGAGGAGGACTGAGTATAATAACTAGGCCTGAGCCTTCAGATGGCTGAGTGCCTTCTATGTCTTGCAAATTTTAGGACTGCTGGAGTTATGTGCCTTTTCCCCTGCCAAGCTAGGCAATGGAAAGAGTGAAGAATATGAATTTTTTTAGCCCATGTCCATGATGACTGGAAAAGGAAGATGGCAGTAGTGCTGCCTTTTCAGAGCTTCTTAGGCAACAGGATCAATTTTTGCAATTTTCCCTTAGAATTAAAACAGTCATTTGTCAGGGACCGTTTTCCTGCTCAGGAACAATTCATGCTGCTGCCAGGACAATAGGAAAGTGGTCAAACCATAGAGACAGAAGTTGCAAACTGAAAGCAGAATGGGCTTGCATCTTCACCTCCCTAAGAGGCCCCTAAGATCTCTGGAAAACCAGTGCTGGAGGTTGAAAGCCTTCTGCACAGCCCACCCCCCCTCTTTTTTCTTCTGCTGGAGGAGAAACAGTGGTACAACAATCTTTCCATTGTCATTAGAAGGAAGAGAGGCCATTTTGTTCAATTCCTTCTCCTCCCTGCAGCCCTCCATTCCTCATGGCATTTTGCCCACAAGGCTTTCCTGATTCCCAGCATTAACCTTTCAGGGATCTTAAAAAACTACCAGGAGAATGGGGGGGGGGGGGAATGTATCACTGATGGCCTTGTGCTTGTGGTGTATGTGGATGGTGCTACAAAGTTCCAATTCCATCAAATCATTCAACTACCATTGCCCATATAAGTAATCTGAAATAACTGGTCTTAAACCTAGCATATTCTGTGCATAGATGTATTCATATAAGGAAGTACAGCAATAATAACAGATAATATAGGTTAAACTGTTACAAATTCAAACTAGGTGGGGTGGAGTGTAGAAGAGAGTCTGAAACTGGCCAGGAACAAGATTTTTCAAGAAAGATATCTCTGGACATCTTCAGAACAATTCTTATTTGAAGTGGTTACTAGAGAGGTCCGGAAGCAATCCATCTCCATTACTAAAATGTGAGTTTGGAAAGGAGAGATTTTCCTCTCCATTAATATAAATGGATTTTTAAAAATCTTGCTGACCCCCCACCTATTTCTGACAACTCATAACAATATTAGAATATGAAAGAAATCTGTATCAGGCTAATCAACTCTAGTTTTTGAAAATGTGAAATTAAAAGGCCTAGTAACTAGCATCACTGAAATGTTTTTCTGTCTCAGAAGGGCCAGAAGGTGATTTTCTTTTTATGCTTACCTATGGCTACCGCACGGACTAATTATCTATGATGAAAGTTTCTATTTATTGTTGACACTTCCAGAACTGGAATAGAGTTTGTAACAATTATTTTTTGGAATGCACAGAAGTATCATATATAATGCTTTTACAAAACATGAATCAGAAGGTTTAATAAGAACGTCTTGGCCCATGTAATAGCATCTTTATAAGGTGGGCTGTGTAATAGCATCTTTAAAAGGCATGTAACACCTTCTCATCTGAAATTCAGTGAAATTTGCTTTTCATAAGTTGTAGTTTAAGGCTGAAAGCTGTAAGTTAGAACAGTGAAAAATGCATGTTTGCAGATTTACACAAGAACTTAAACACAAACCCTCAGGCCTCTTGTGTCAAAACATCCTAAACAGTTATTTAAAGTTAAAATCTGCAACAATGTATCTACATGCTAAACCCAGCAAGGGTCTGCATATTACTTTGAACATACTTGTGAGAGCATCAGCAATCAACTAGTTCAAGATTGCATTTCCATAGCCTCCTGTTTTATGGATATTTCAAAAGTCTTTAATTGTTTCCAATTGCACTTTTATTTTTCTGCTTCAAATTGTAAAGGTATACCTGACACCAGAATAATAAGCATTTGCCAGTGCATTATTGCTGCATTCTTCACAACACACCTGTAAAGAAGATCGCAATCATGTTTCCATATTTCATATTGGGGTCGGGGCTGTTGGGATATGATGGCTGAGCTTAAGAGTCAAAAGGAGAAGTCAGTGGCAGAACTCATTTCTGGTATGCAGAAGGCTGCAGATTCAGTTAATAGCTCTGGTCTTTAAAAAGGATATGAAATGATAGGCCTGGGAGAGGCCTTGATATGAGGTTCTGAAGGGCCTCTGCTGGTCAAAATGGAGTAGATCATACCAGGCTAGAGGCACTAACAGTCAGAGACAGTATGAAGCAGCTTCAGATGAACTCCACAGACAGATTTTAATATCCGTCCCCTCATTTTATTCCATCTCATTTATTTACAAAATTTGCTAATTGACTTGTCTCCCAAAAGGGAACCCAGTCTGTATAAGTCTTGTGAACACGAAGGCATAAAACATCAGTAGAGGACCTTGCAGAATCCTTGTTTCTGATACCTTGCCTAAGCTGTCTTTGTGCTATAAAACTACCAGCAGTGCCACAAGTATTCCGACATGACAAACGGTTTATTTTTGTTCAGCCTAGGCAAGTATTCTCACCCTCTGCAAATTTATTGGCTATTCTGGGCAATCTGACAAGCCCACTTCCTGCCTCCTCTTTCTGCACTAGCAGTTTGTCAGCGGTGAGGACAGCCTGTCTGTCGTCTGTGCTGGCAATGAGATACCTTGAGCTGCTTCCTCTTAAGTTGTCCTTCCTGTGGATCTTGTTGGCCACTTACTCAGATGTCGCATCTGGCTGACTTTCTGAAAGATAATTTTAGGGCGCGCACGCACACACACACACAGAGAGAGAGAGAGAGAGAGAGAGACATATCCCAAGATGAAACAAGCAAATGAGTTTTTGTGTTCAGTGATTTCTTTCGAAAATGTTTAGCTTTTTTTTTTCCATTTCATTAAAGGGAGACAGTACCATGGTGGATATAGTGCTGGATGTTGGCAGTACATGTCAACATCCTTGTTCAGTAAAGCACCTCAGCTGAGTGTCCATTTTAACATACTCCATAACATTTCAAGAACAAACTGAGAACTGTAATATTGCAGCCTTTGGAAGAGGGGAAGTAAGAGATTAATGGAAGAATTTATCTATTTGTCTCCTACCCATCCTTCAATGAATTCAGGGTGGTAAACATAGTTATCTTTCTCACCCCCATTAGTGCTCACAAGCACCCTGTAAGGTTAGGCTGAGAGAGTGACTAGCCCAGTGTTACCCAGTGAGATTTACAGCTGAGGGCTCAGTGTAGTGTAGGGGTGAGAGTGTTGGCCTAGGATCTGGGACACCCAGGTTCAAAACCCTACTCTACCATGGAAGCTCATGGGGTGATTTGGGGCTAGTCACACTCTCTCAGCCTCATCTAACAGGGTTGTTATGAGAGTAAAATGAAGCAGGACAGAACAATATCAGAAGAGCTGGTTTTTATACCCCGCTTTTCTCTATCATAAGAAGTCTCAAAGCGGCTTACAATCACCTTTCCCTTCCTCTCCCCACAACAGACACCCTGTGAGGTAGGTGAGGCAGAGAGAGTTCTGAGAGAACTGTGACTGGCTCAAGGTCACCCAGCAGGTTTCATGTGGAGGAAGAGTGGAGAATGAAACTCAGCTCTCCAACATTGGCTCTCTTTGGGCCCCGGGGAGGGCAGGGTAAAAATGTTAAAAATAGATAGATAGACAGACACACAGACACACAGTTAGTGTAGTTGAGCCCTGAGTGGGGATTTGAAGCTGACAGTGCAATCCTATGCAGAGTTACTCCAAACTAAGGCCAATTTGATATAAGATGAGAAACTGAATAGGATTGCAGTGTGAATCTCTCCCTTACTCATACTGCTACTCCACACTGGCTATGTAGATTTATAGATCCAGCAGAGTTTTCCTGCTAATTCCTTCTCATCTGCCCTTAAATCACAAGATGCTAAATTGTTAAATAAATCCTCTGTCCATTTTTTTCTAAGCAAGAAGGCATCAGAAAAGCAGTCAAAGTGTCAACAGTGTCACCCTGTGGCTGGAGCATGAAGAACAGGAACATGGATTGAGGACTAACTGAGCATGATATTTAGAGACAGGTTTATTAATAAATACCTCCATCTAGTAAGTGTTTCTCAGCACAAGCATGAAGCACTGTGTTAGTGTGAGCTAGCTCACAGTTTTTTAGCCTCTGGCTCACACATTTTTGTCTTAGCTCAGGAAAGATGGCTGCAGAGCAAACTAATTTATGCAGTAGCCAAATCGCCCACTCACAACTTTAATGCCAGTAGCTCACAAAGTAGAATTTTTGCTTACAAGACTCCATAGCTTAGAGGGAGCACTGCTTGAGACATCCTTTTAGAGTTCAGGGAACGCAAGGAGGAAGCAGGCATGTGATGAGCACAATGCAGTGGACTGTGTCCACGCACAGTAACGAGGGTGACAGTCATGGTGCCATTAATGTCTCCATTAATAGGGGCCTCCTTTATCTTGCAGTGCTCCAGGGTCTTCAGCAACGGCAGACATTCAACCAGTATAGCTTTATCTAATGGGGGAAACCTGTACTTGTTGGATTTTGTCTCTTCTGCACTTGTTAAATAGCACTATCAGAAAACAAAGATTACAACCACCTCCCTATTAAGAACATAAGAACATAAGAGAGGTCAGTGTTGGATCAGGCCAGTGGCCCATCCAGTCCAACACTGTCACACAGTGGCCAAAAACACCAGGTGCCCTTAGAAGGTCCAGCAGTGGGGGCAAGAAACCGAAGTCCTCCCACTGCTGCCCCCCCATCAAGCACCAAGAATACAGAGCATCACTTGCCCCAGACTGAGAGTTCCTATCTATACTTTGTGGCTAATAGCCACTGATGGACCTCTACTCCATATGTTTATCTAATGCCCTCTTGAAGCCATCCATGCTTGTAGCTGCCACCACCTCCTGTGGCACTGAATTCCACATGTTAATCACTCTTTGGGTGAAGAAGTACTTCCTTTTATCTGTTCTAACCCAACTGATCAGCAATTTCATGGAGTGCCCACGAGTTCTTGTATTGTGAGAAAGGGAGAAATGTACTTCTTTCTCTACCTGCTCTATCCCATGCATAATCTTATAAATCTTGATCATGTCACCCCTCAACCATCATTTCTCCAAGCTAAAGAGCCCCAACGCTTCAACCTTTCTTCATAGGTCAAACAAGGACCTTTCCAGGGGACAGGGTCATTTTGCTGCAGCCATGACACAAGAAGGCATTCCCCCACCGGGGTGGGGGGGCTGGCACCAACTCCCGGAGCTCCTGCTCGAAATGACCCCTGGTTTCCACCAACTTACCCAGTATCGATGTCAGACTGGCCTGTAATTTCCCGGATCTCCTCTGGAACCCTTTTTAAATATAGGAATGACATTCGCTACCTTCCAGTCCTCAGGAATGGAGGCAGATTTTAAGGAAAGATTACATATTTTTGTCAGGAGATCCACAAGTTCACATTTGAGTTCTTTCTGAAGTCTCGGATGTATGTCATCCGGGCCCAGTGATTTATTTGTTTTTAAGTTGTCTATCAGTCGTAGGACCTCTTCTCTCATCACCTCAATCTGACTCAGGTCTTTCAACACTCCTCCTAAAATCAGTGGTTCTGGAGTGGGCAGGCACTTCTCATCTTCCACAGTGAAGACAGAGGCAAAAAATGCATTCAGCTTCTCAGCCATTTTCCTATCATCCTTCACTACACCTTTTACCCCTTGGTCATTCAAGGGCCCCACTACTTCCCTGGCTGGTTTCCTACTTCTGATGTATTTGAAGAAAGCTTTATTGTTGGTCTTTATGTTTTTTGCGATATGCTCCTCATATTCCCTTTTCGCCTGCCTGATCACAGACTTGCATTTTATTTGCTGTTGTAATGAACTTCTTCCATATAGAACTGAAGTTCAAACGGGAAATGATCAGGACATCTATGCATTAAAATTGGTCCTACAGCTGAGAGATATACAACAAAGTAACCACTAGATGGTGGTGCAATACAAAATGGTTTCATGCCTGTACTAGCAGGCACAACAAAGACTAAGGTCTTGTGTTTGGAGCATTTAGTCTACCCCGCACCCCACAGATTTTATCTTCTGTGTTGTAAGTGTTGTTTGCAGTGGAAAATAGTTTTGTAAGCTCAAGTTTGGTCTGTAGGCATGTATGGTCTTCTGATTTGCACAGAGCCCACACTCTGACAATATTCTTTCATTGGTTTCTAATCAGTGTTCCATTTTGTCCCTGGGAGATATTGCTTGTGTGCATATACTAACAACTTTTTGTTCTCCAAAAGAAAGTGATGCACCAGTTTTGTAGCTTGAATCTTCTGTGTCCACCAACCATGGGATTGTTTTACATTTATTTTTGAATGACTTCACCGTAGTGAAAAAACCCAGACTGGAGAGGGGTAAGTGCACATCCCTGCTCAGTCTTGAAACTCACTTGGTGATGTTGGGCCTACAGCCTGACTGACTCCTACAGGAGGGTTGTGAGAATACAGTGGAGGAGAGGTCTCCTGAGCACATTATCTATGAACTGCCTTGCTAATCTGTTTCTGTAGGTTGCTAGTGAAGTCAGTAAGTCAACCAATGCATCCCTTGAGCATGGAAGAGCTGGAGTCGTATTTCAGTGGGGATGGGATCAGAACTTATATTGGAAGTAGCCTATAAAGCCTAGATCATTTGTTTTAAAATGTAATTCAATGCAACCACCAGAGGCTTTCCCTTAAATGACTTGGTATTGCTGTAAGGTTTGGACCCATCCATTTACTCATCTAACTCCTCTAATATAAGGTGTTTAAACTGGGGAATCAGCAACTGGAGGACTATGTGCCAAGTCTGACCCTTACCAGTTGTCCCCATTTCTAGTTGTCAACCTAGACACAAAAGAGAAAGTGACAATCGTGGCATAATTATGTGGAGGCACCCTCACCACCTCTGTTCCTTCTAGGAAATGTAATAACTGATAGAGATTTAAAGACATTTGTTTACCTTTGAGTGAGGGCAACGAGTTAGGCACAAGATGACATCTCAAAATGTGATCTGCTGCTCTGAATAGTGCCAAAAATTATGAGAGCCCATCTGGAACACACACACACCCAGTTGATCTCAGTAGTTCAGCTCTACCTGAGGGAAATACCAGCTGTCACCCACATGGTCCTTCACACACACACCACTAAATGAACTAGTCTGACCACCTGCCTCCAGTCAGAAGCAACAGGATGCCTAGTCCTTCCCCATCTTTCAAGAAGACTAGACGTTCCAGGTGGCCCAAGTATTTGCTTTGATGGTGAGAAGAAAGAAACACCTATTAACTAATATATTTAGAATATTTTTATGCTGCCTCTTCAGAGTCTTGCTCAAGGCAGCTTAACAATAAAAAACACAAGCCATTAAAAACAGAGCCAACAGTGCTCTGTATACTTAACAGGACAGTGCTAACTTCAGTCAGGAGTTTTTCACAAGTAAGAGCCACTGCAGTTGTTCACAACAGAACTAGTGCAATGCACAAGGAAACTTGCTCATGGCCTGAAATGTTCCTAGACTGGTGCTGGAGAGGTAACAGCACCATCTTCACAATTAATTACCAATGTTATTGTTATTGTAGCATTATTGCTATTAACTGATCATATTGGTAGTATGTATAAACAACCTTCTAATGCTAGTACTCCAGTGATGGAAATCTTACTAGTGTGTGGGTGCACACTTACTTTGGAGTAAGCATCATTGAATCTAGTGAGCCTTACTTCAGAGTTGGCACTGTATGTCAAGTGACAGAAAAAAGTTTGAGTCCAGTGGCACTGTTGAGACCAACAAAGTTTTATTAGAGGTATAAGCTTTTGTGTGCATGCGCACTTCTTTAGATACCTCTGGTAGAGTTATGCCTTACCGGTGATTAAAAAATGCCTTCACTGCTAGTCTCTTATCAGATATGAGCTGATGATGAACAGGTTCTTGGGAGAGGTGGCAGGGTGTAGCATAGAACGTTGGAAAGCCAATTTTCCATGGTTCATCTCATCAGGTGACCTTTGGCAGATTGCCATCTCTTGGCCTAGTTTATCTCTTAGGTATCACTGTAAATTTGTATCCTTTGAAAACTAAGATGATGACAACTAAGATGATGAAAAAGGTAAGATGTCAGCATATTAAAATGTCTTCAGCTGCACACACACAAAGAATCACAAGGGCATTCCTTGAACAGGGCTTTTTTTGCCCCCTTTGAAATGTGTCATAAGGATTATTGTGGCAAAAGGCACATCTTAAACATTAAAAATTCACTTATGGCACCTTAGTGTACGTATGTGTGTGTGTATGTGAATCTAGCTGCTTCCTTAAATGGCAGTCATCTAAAAACAAAAGGGTAGGCATCTGAGGTCCAAATTGTTTGGTTAATTTTGAGACTTTGCCACTTTCTGTTTCAAATGTGTTAGGGACAAATATATCAGTGTTAGGCTGTCATCCTATACATGTTTACTTGAGTGCAAGTCCCAATGAATGGATCAGACATGCATATGCTGAGGCTGCACAGAATGAATATACAACAACAATTAAGCAGGTATTATCTATGTATCTGATTCTCAACAGTCCCCTTTGCACAGATATCTAAACCCGCAGATAGGGGGCATACTTACCCCAAACAAGTTTGTCTACAAACATGGGTGACTCCCTAGGTTTGCAGAAAAATCTGAACACTCACCAAAAAAAGAAAAACAACACATTGCAGACAACACAAGTTACCATTGAGGGCCTGGCTGCTGCTGCTCTTGTGGAGATGCAGGCCTGGGAGTCATGCTGGGTGCAGGCTTGGTGAGAAAGTGCGGGGAGGGAATTCCCCCCCCCCCCCCCAGTATTGCTGGCCTCCACTTGTTAAAACTACAGTTTGAAGTAGTTTTTGACTTGAGGATAATTTTTACTCTTGAAAAAGAAGATCAAAGTGTTTGGAAATACTAAGTTCCTTTTGGATTTCTTCGCCTATGCTGGCATGGTGAAAAATATAAAAATGTGCCTCATTTAAGTAAGGTTAATTACACAGGAGATTTTTCATTAGAGAAGCAGCCAGTGCACCAATGCACCATAATCACTCTCCTAAAAGTAAAGTGGCCAAGATTAGCTCAGCTGTTCACTAAATCTTCATAACAAAGTTTCAGTCCAGTGGCACCTTTAAGACCAAAAGAGTTTTATTTGTGGTATAAGCTTCCGTGTGCAAGCACACTTCCACAGATACAATGGAACCAAGGAAGTGTGTTTGCACACAAAAGCTTATACTATGAATAAAACTTTGTTGGTCTTAAAGGTGCCGCTGGACTCCAACTTCGTCCTGCTGCTTCAGACCAACACAGCTACCCCACCTGAATCTATCTTCATACTATTTAATTAGCTTTACATTTTACAGCATCTTGATGGCGAGAAGCATAGGGGATGCAACAATTTAAAAACAAACTGAAATAAAATGCCACTAAGGATTACTGAAGGCAGGGGTCCCCACATGGTGCCCATAGGAGCCATGGCATCTGCTGACACCTTTCCTGGTACCCACCAAGTGTTTTTAGAAAGTGGGTGTGGTCAGGTGGGGATGCTGTCCAGCAGGGATTCATATTGACAACTGGAGATCTGATTGGTTGTCCAAATTAAAGTAATATTGTTTTGGTGGTGGCTGTCATCACAGTATTGGCTTTGTTCCCTCTCACACACACTCCTCTTTCCCAATGCATTTTTAAAAATTAATCCTCTTGTACCTTGCACTTGGGCTTCCTTTGTGTGTGGCTCCACCTCTCATCAAGGCCATTTTGTGGCTGAGCCCACCACCTTGTTGACATAAGTTGATATTCCTCTTTTTCTGAGCACATGGCGTTTTTTCCTACCCTCCATGCATAGTGCTTACAGCAGAAGTTATATAAATAGCTACATGGTACACAAATTCAGTATCAGGTAATACTTGTCTCAGTCATTTTGTGACAATATTGTTCTTAATGTCTGGTGTTTCCAAGGTACATTTATTCCAATTTACAGTTGTATGGGGGGGGGGGTAATCGTTTTTGGTTGAATAGATAACACACTTGGTTAAATCATCATGATATACACCTAGTGGATTCCCAGGAAATGAAGTTCTGTGTCCCACAAGGTGAGTTTTTTGGTGAGGAAGCTCCTGATAAGATGAAGCTCAAATTTCTCACTCAGAACTAGTTGAGGCCTCCCCTTGACTTCAGGAACTAACACATTACAGGGTAGGGGGAACCCTAAAATGCTGGAAAGGTTTGCCAGAAGGGACCTTCATGTACAAGTCCAGAAGAGGAAGTATTTTGATCGATTGATTTATGACCACTTTTCTACCCAGTGGGAAACACAAACTAGTTTAGAAGAGAAGCAGAAGAAGAAGTGTGGGTCTTTATAACCCCCTTTTCTCTACCCTAAAGAGTTTCAAAGTGGTTTACAATTGCCTTTCCCTTCCTCTCCCCACAACAGGAACCTTGTGAGGTAGGTGGAACTGAGAGTTTTGAGAGAATTGTGATGAGCTCAAGGTCACCCAACAGGCTTCAAGTGGAGGAGTGGGGAATCAAACCCAGCTCTCCAGATTAGAGTCAGCCTTTCTTAAGCACTACACCCCACTGGCTCTCCCTTCTGTTTTCCCCTCATCCATTTTCTCATTACAACAATACTGTAAGGCTGGTTGGGCTGCAAGAGTACGTTTGGCTCAAAGCCACCCAGAAAGCTTCCATTGCAGGATTGGAATTCAAACCTGGGTCTCCCAGATCCCACTGCAATATTAACCACTACACAAGGCTGGCACTACAAGCCATTTGAACGTGTGCTCATGTGAAACTTGCCGTTTAAGAATATAAATTCTAATTTTAAACCATTCAGTTTATGAATAGGGAGCTTCTGCACAAAGGAACTTTGTACATTCAACAGAGGATTATATGATGGCAAAAGCACATGAGGGTCACTCTGAGGATAAAGTCATTCAGCAAAGAATAAAAACACACATATATAAATCATATGAAAATTGTCAGGAGAAACTCTGTTTTTATTTGTTGAAGTTGAAGTAGTCTCAGATGTCTCATAAAATGATAGACTTATCTATTATGGACATATGCCCCTGTATAAATTGATGGCGCGACCTCATTTGGAGTACTGAGTACAGTTCTGGTTGCCACACCTCAAGAAAGGTATTATAGCATTGGAAAAAGTGCAGAAAAGGGCAACTAAAATGATAAAAGGGTTGGAACAATTTTCCTGTGAAGAAAGGTTGAACCGCTTGGGGCTCTTTAGCTTGGAGAAACGACGGCTGAGGAGTGACATGATCGAGGTTTATAAGATTATGCATGGGATAGAGCAGGTAGAGAAAGAAGTCCTTTTCCCCCTTTCTCACAGTACAAGAACCCGTGGGCACTCCATGAAATTGCTGAGCAGTCGGGTTAGAACAGATAAAAGGAAGTACTTCTTCACCCAAAGAGTTATTGACACGTGGAATTCACTGCCCCAGGAGGTGGTGGCGGCTACAAGCATGGACAGCTTCAAGAGGGAATTAGAGAAATATATTGAGCAGAAGTCCATCAGTGGCTATTAGCCACAAAGTATAGATAGGAACTCTCAGTCTGGGGCAAGTGATGCTCTGTAATCTTGTTGTTTGGGGGGAGGCAACAGTGGGAGGGATTCCTGCCCCCACTGCTGGACCTTCTGAGGGCACCTGGTGTTTTTGGCTGCTGTGTGACAGAGTGTTGGACTGGATGGGCCATTGGCCTGATCCAACATTGGCTTTCCTTATGTTCTTACATTTTGGGAACCTTCTGCAATGTGAAATGCACAGCATCAGATAGAATAGAACTGTGCATAAATGATTTGTCTCTGAAATGAATTTAATGAATGAGTGGGGGTATTAAATTAATGATTATACAATGATTATACAACCTTTGATGATTTAATCCTTTTTCAACCTGCAAACACGACCATCTTTCCTGTTGTGTTATTTATCTCATAGAGCTAGCAGGCTATTAACAGAAGATTCTGTTTTGCACTATAAAAAACCCTACTGCATTCTTATTTCAAATTAAAAGTGGAGAAACAAAAAAAATAGAAGCAAAGATTTCATTGAGTCAGGAGAAAATTCAAGAAAGCTCCTGGAAGCAAGACTAAATAAAAAGAGAACATTTGAAAAAGTGATAGATCCATGAATGTGAGTGTTGTCCAAATTATGAATATACTTAATTTTCATGAAAATTTATATCAGTCACAATACCCAACAGAAGATATAACAACAACAACAAATACCTTTTATTGGCATAAAATATTAAAAGCAATTCCCATTAAGATAAAACAGTTCCAAAATTTGTAGAAAATAGTTAACCTTAAAACCATTACAGAGGTGTATTGAATTTATAAACTTAAATTATAACGGGATAAATTCAGCCATATCATAGGAGTCTTTAAATTCTAAAAGCCTTAAAATTAAATTTTACAATTTTATTAAACTCAATTAAAATGATCAGGAAGATTCTTCTGTTTTATAAGACCATGAAGAAACTTAGCAGTCAGTTCAATAATCTCCGGATCTAGAGAAGTAAGGAGGTAATGTAGCTTGATTCCATCCGGTTGGCCTGCTACCTTACTAAGGGGGACTTCTAGAAATTTTGCTCGAATATCATTAGGAAATTACAATGTAAGAGTGCATGCTCAACCGTTTCTAATTCTTTCTTATTGCATCCGCAGTACCTAAGTGCATAAGGAATTTTCTTATACCTTCCCTCAAGAATAGCAGATGGGAGAACATTGAACCGAGCCAGCAGATACAGAAGATATAACCAAAGAGTTTTTATCAAAATTAAAAATCCTTAAATTAACACAGGCAGATAGTCAATCAATTGATGACATTGTTACTTCACAAGTAATTTCCTCATACACACAAGGCAACAAAGTAAATTTTAGTCCTTATAACAAGAGATATGTTGATTCATATCTCCCAATAAGTCTCTTATGACTATAAAATACTGAGCCAAAAGGTGGAAGTTTTATTATCTCAAGATACAGCAAAGCAATTTTAATTTATACCAGGTATCAAGCAGGCTCACAAATACATGGAAGTTCTTTAACTCAATTCAATATGCAAAGAACAAAAGCAGCTTTTCTTTTTCATGCAGAAAAGGCTTTTGATTAGTTTAAAAATAATTCTTAACAAACTGTCTAAAAGCTTTTTGCTTTGTTGAAATTTTTTACATTGGAATAATCTGTGCATGATCTTTAGCCAGAATCTGTATTCATGAACTTCTTTCTGATGATGTTTGAGATCTCAAGAGGAATAATGGAGGAAGGTGTAGAACTATTTGCAATATGCATAAAAGGAACAGATACAATGAAGTACTACATTTAATACTTAAAGAATTTGTTGCAGCATCTGCTAAGAAACTGGGAATTTTATTTTATACCTTTATAGAATGATGGTTCTTCCCATATTGACATACTTGCTGCACAACATTGCAGTGTTAATTTCTTATAATTAAATGCTTTGCAAAAACTTATTGCTGATGTCATAAAGGCAAGGGGGGAAATGTTAAACACTGCACAGGATAAATGGTCTAATGGTGGGCTGGGAATCCCAACTCTCAAATGTTAGTGGGTGAAGCATAATAAAGTGGGTTAAATATGATGATCTGGCTATGATTCATATAAAACATAGGACACCCTCTAACAGATGAAGATTAAAGCAAAAATTAATCAATCTGTCTGAGGAAGTGTAATTTTAAGAGAGACCTCTCCCCTGGAAAAATCTATTACAAAAAGATGCAGTAAAGGATCTTTGTCTAAAATCTATTTTATGCTGCTAGTAGTAGAAAGCCAAACTCAAAAAGTTTAATGAACAGATGGAATAGAGATTTGGGCTATGTAGCTGATCCAGATGTTTGGAATTTTCTTTTTCTAAGAACCATACCTTTTTTTAGCTTGCAGCTCCATGAATATGGTATTAAAATGGTAGTTTAATCTCCTTTAATTATAGCAATGATTTATAAGAAGTCTGTTATGACTACTGTTAATACTTTTTAATTGTGGTTGTTAATTTCCTCTTTTGAATTATATGCCACCAGTATCCTTTGTCTTAATTTGATAACTGCAGCCCACCTAGTTTTTGCCAGGCGTTGGATTGCCCCAAGAGAAAGATAAATTGCGGAAATTATATAATAAATAATATAATATATAACTAGTTGGGACTGAATTATATATAAACTGGCCAGGCATACAGTACTACTGAAATCAAGACATAAACCAGTTGGATGACCAATGGCAATATATGGCTGAGGACAGACTTGCAATCTGCCTTGGGATGGCAGCGGGAGCAAAAGCCGTGGGGGAAAACTGGCCCGGGGCTGCGCATTCCCACTGGTCAGTTTCCCGCAGGAGCATGCCAGAAAGAAGTGTTCAGACTGCGTCCTGAATTTAAAATCAGAATTCTGCATTCAGAATTTAAAATCTCCCCCCCCCCTGTATTGGGGCTGATTATGCGCATCTCTCTGCGGTGGCATGTTTATACCACTGCCTTTGCTTGAATCCCGCCTCCTCCCGTCCACACAGCCGGGAAGCAGGATCCAAACGGCAGATGGCCCCTGGACACCACTTTCTGCTGGTGTCCCTCTGAGGTGGCAGGGAAGCAGCTCCCACATGGGTGAGTATGGAAGGGAGCCGGAGGACAGCTGCGGCTGTTTGAACTGGCTCCCTTCCCCTGCTTCTGAAGCGGAGATCTCCCACCCCACCTTCCTAGTCTGTCCTCAGCCTAGGATTTAACACTAGGGTTGCTAGCCTCTAGGTAGAGCCTGGAGATTTCCCGCTTTTACAACTTATCTCCAGCTGACAGAAATCAGCTCCCGTGGAGAAAATGGCTGCTTTAAAGGGTGGACTTTATAGCATTGTACCATGCTGAGGTCCCTCCGTTCCACAAACCCCGCCCTCTCCCGGATCCACCCCCAAAGGCTTCAGGTATTTTCCAACCCAGAGCTGGCAACCCTATTCAACACACACAATGCTGTGTTGTACAGCTATTATATTTATGATGTAAATATACTTAGCTAGTGTTAATTTGGCTGTTTAACATATGTAATTTGTATGTATAAATATTGTCACTAATAAAAGCATTAAATATGTATGCAAATAACAGCTTGAATTCATCAAGCTGACGTGTAAAACTTCAAAAGTAAGTCATATTCAGCACTGTAGAAGAAACATGGTCTGTTCCCAGTAATAATGAAAAATGTATGACATGTCTCTCTTATCATAACCTTGTCATCTGCTGTCAGATACTACAATTTATGTCTTAAGTTGGTCTGGCCAAGTATGTTATCCTTCATCAACCCTGGATGGAGGATATGATGGCCATAACTCCTTGTAAGTCCCCTGCCCCTTCTGCAGGCTCACAATACAAACTGTTACCAGCATGTGCAAACAGGACTCTTGTGTTGCCTCAGGAGGCACACAGGACTAGTAAGGAACATTCAGACGCCATAAGAGAAAATAATGTAGCCGTGTGTTAAAAATATAACGTTAAAAGAGAAGAAATGACCGAAGACTGAAAGGAATGACTGAAATAGTGGAGAAATGAACGGAATAACCTGAAAACAAAGCTACTGAAAACCCAATAAGATAAAATTGAATACAAACAAATGGTTAGATAGTAATGCAATTGAATTGAACAATGAACATTCTGATTTAAAGCTAAGTTCCCTAAATTATTTTAAGTGTAGAGCAGCTTCCATAATTACCTATCAGTCAAAATTGCCTTTCAGTGGATCCAGGAACCTTCTCCTCTTCCATTACACAAACAAAGAAAATTCAGATCGCCCATCCTTCAGGCCTCTTTGACCTATGAGGCGCACCCTTTCCTGGACTTTCCCCCGACATTTCTTTTGATCAGGTACCTGGGTGCTGTCCCAATCCTTAAATGAGGTGACAGAGGCATGGATCTAGTTCAGGAGCCTTGTTCATTGCCATCTTGAAACAAACTCCAGGCTAGAGATGGGTTCAAACTGGCTGATGAACTAAGGTCCGTCGTGAATTTTGGCTGGTTTGCAGTTTGCGAAGCAATGTTTGTGAACTGAAGAACCACCACAAACTTCCACAAATTTTGATGCGGTTCATGGTGAGTTGTGAAGAAAAACAGCTGAGTGGCAGGAAGCTCCCTGCTGCTCAGCTTTTTGGAAACCCTGAAAAAAGCTGTGGGAAGCAGAAAGCAGGGGTTTAAACTTTAAATGGCTCACAAACCAGTTCGCGAACCAAACTCCTGGTTTGTATGGGTTCGGTTTGTGGTTCGTTCACGGTTCAGCCATCCCTACTCCAGACTTAACATCATGCCTTCACCCAGAACAATAGCTTTCCCTCTTTCAATATTTTAAGCAGCTCTAACAAATTCTGTGTAGCTTAATACTGCAACTACTGGTTGGCCCACCACCTCAGAATTTTTGATAACATGCACCAACCTCTGTAAGAGTAGCTACATTTTGTTTGGGCAGTTTCAGGCAGCATGTAACTGTTTGTGCCTAGCATGCAATTCTGTTCAATCGTATGATGTTGCAAACAGAGTGAGACCTACACCAAGACTGCCCAGTTGGTCAAATTAGACAAGATATATACTAGAAAATCCAGGAACAGTTAACTTCTATGGTACAGTGGGGATTCACACCTGGGTCTCCACTAGATCCTAGTCCAACACTCTAGCCACTAAACTGTATAGGCTGTATAGGAAGATGGATTATAGCAGGCAATGTCTACTATTACCCACCTTTTTGTCACATGGCATTCTCCTCCCTACACTTCAGTTGGAAAAGGATCTCAACACACAGCTGAAAGGCAGCTGAAGCCTCCATAGTACAATGAGCAAAACTGCTACATTCCCTGTATTGTGAGATGGGATCAATTAAGAGACGGATGGGAACTATCTAATTTATTTATTTACTTCACTAATTAGTCTTGGATCCACCACGTACCCCCACAATATATATATGTACAGAGAATATTATTGTTTGTGTGTGTTCCAGGGCACTACTGCTTTTAAAAATTTTTGGATAGACATTCCAGTTTTGGGACTTTTTCCTATAGCCACCATTTTCCAAGATGGCAGATATGGTTATTGCGATATTTAAAATTTGCATAGGAATTGGTGTCACAATATATGTGTTTGCAGTTGATAAAGCCAAATACACTATTATATTAGTTGCAGAGACAGCCATTTCTCCATTTTGCAAGATGATGGATCTTTTTTCACATTCTCATAGAATACTCATATTGGTGTCAAACCATGTTTTTAGGGTCTATAAAACCAGATATACTATTCCTTTTTGATGTAAAAACAAAATAAAATATTATTCTATAAGGTTTGTAATATGGGGGCGGGGAAGGATAAATCCAAACAAGCTGTTAATTTTTTAATGTTTGTAATACTGGGACACAGTGTATCAGGATAATTGTTAAGGTGACAACTAAAAGTACAGAAAATTATTTATTCTGCCTTAAATAGCAGTAAACAAAATATTGGAGTGCTTGTTTGATACTTCTCATGCTTATATGTTGGCTAAATCTCATTCTTAAAAAAAAGGTTACATTCCTCATACAGAAAGTAATTTGCTATGCAACATTTATACAGTTCTTTTGACTCTTGCAGAAAAGGGAACAAAGTAGTCCAGCACTTGCATTCATTAGATTTGCAAGTTTTAGAGCCACGCAACGTCAGTAGCTTTTGAGCCACGCAAAGTCAGTAGTTTTAGAGCCACGCAAAGTCAGTAGTAATCCAGTTTTAGAGCCACGCAAAGTCAGTAGTAATCCAGAATGGGTCTGAGACGCTGCAGGTATCAAATGCCCATCCTCCTCCTCCTCCTCCTCCCACCTGTTGTTCACAGGGTTCAGCATTGAATAGTTTGTAGTGTAAGTGACTCCCTGACTACTATAAATGTCTGCTGAACGTGTTCTCTGATGGAGTTTGAAGTTGATGGGAGCATATCCAGGGAATTGGTCATTTGTGTATAGGAAATAAATCTCAGTTCATCAAACATCTCCACATCAGCGTTTTTGGCCTATACTCTGACGAGAGATGATTAACCATTTTGCATGGGATACTGTTGAACAGTCAACCTCCTAAGTACTGCTACTGATTTCCTTAACTCCAGCCTTCTCATTATTCAAGTATAGTCTTGCAGTGATCACCTTTTCATTATCAGTAAACATCAGTGACCACCCCACTTGCAATAATCGGTATGCGTGCCTCTTTGGATTGCTCAGGAATCATTTGGTGGGCAAGTTGCTGCAAATTGGGTTTGTTCTGAGAGGATGTCTAGAACTGGGTCATCTGAGCAGGAGTTCACATATCAGGACAGATATCTGCTAACTCCACAGTCCGTGTCACATGCTCAAAGGGGAGGTTTTTTGTTTCCTTGCCATAGTCATCCAGCCAGTCACTGGCTGCCTGGGATGGCCAGAGGAGGCAAAACCTTGGAGGACCGGGGAAGCACAGGCTTCCCACTGGTCTGCCCCTCCCCTTTACAAGCTATAGCTGGGCCTCCTCATAGTTGGTGGGTGCTTTTTTCCTGGCTCTGGTGGCAGTTTGTGCATTAGGCCTGATCTATTTGGGGTTTCCAAAAAGGCACAGTCAGGGAAGCTTCAGTCTCATTTTCGTTTTTCTGGGCCAAAAATAAATAGGTTTTTAAAAATGCAATGAAATAAAATAAAATTGCAAAATGAAAAAGAGTCAGAGTTGGAAATCCCTCCCCTTCCCCAGCTTACACAGAAAAACAGTCCTGAATCAAATCTCTCCAACTGAAAGGACTAGAGGAGGACTAGAGGTTGCAGTGGAGCTGGAGCTGCTGCTTCTGTTGCTGCAAGAGGAGCAGCAGGTGCGGCCAGGGCACTCCCCCAGATTTCCCATGCCCCACCAACCAAAATTTTCTGGCTATGCCCCTGAGCAGTACTGAGCAGGGGTCATTTCGAGCCGGAGCTCAGGGGAGTGCAGCTCTGGGAGTTGGTGCCAATCCCCCCCCCCCCCGTGGGGGAATGCCTGTTTGTGTCATGGCTGCAGCAAAATGACCCCATCCCCTGGAAAGGTCCTTGTTCCTCTGACCAGCCTTCTGAAGGCTTCAGCCACTGAAGCTATCCTCTGAGAATAGAGGTATTTCTGAGGCTTCGATTAGTAGCTGTCCCCTCTCTGCCAGCTCTCTCTCTCTCCCCCCCTCCCTCCTTTCTTGCTTTCTGACATACTTCCGGTGATGTCAGGTGGTGTACCATATGCAAATAAGTTATGCTAATGGCTTATGCTAATGAGCTCCTGCACCTCTTTTTCTACCAAATGACCCCTGGTACTGAGGAGGTTGATCATTACATAGTGCCCCATACAAACTGGGCAACTGAGCATGGTGCAAAGTATGCAGTGATACTATCAATGATACCAGTATGATGGTGGTACTGCTTCAGTGCATGTCTACGTTCTGTAACAAAGGTTTAGATGAGCTCTGGGTCAGATTCAGAGCTGGAGAAAAATGACATTTCATTCCTTTACATCCACCTTCCCACCACCCTTGGATGGGAATTATGCAGCATTATTGTAAAGTGCTCTGTTCTAACCAGTGATGATGTTTTAAGTGGTAAGTTTGGGGCCAAACCAGTAGCAATGAGAGCACAGTCTCTTAAGTTGGTCTCACACTCCTCCACAAGCAGTTGCTGGCATGACCTTGGGTCAGTCACAGTTCTTTAAGAGATTTTCTGGAAAGACCAGTTCTTGAAAGTGCTCTCTAAGCCCCACCTACCTCACAGGGTGTCTGGGGAGGGGAGGGGAAAGGAGATTGTAAACTGCTTTGAAACTCCTTGGGGTAGTGAAGGTCGGGGTATAAATCCAATGTCCTCCTCCTCCTCTTCTTCTGTAGTCAGTTTCCTTTCCACCTGCGCTTGGGTCCAGTCATTAGGATCAGTGCGCTTAGCAGTCGTCCTTCCCCCTCCTGAGCAGCAGCAGGGCAGAGATCCTGTAAAGCCTGCTTCTACAAGGGACCCTGCTTGATTGTCCAGTTTAAGAAGTGAGGGATCTGTGTAGATCTGACTTTTACTTTTTCCCGGTACTATGCAATGATCAGCTTCCTCAGAACTGCTACTGATAAGCACTCCTAAGGGCAGAAAGGGGGGGAGACCAAAAACAAACGTATGCATAGAGAAGTTGGAGTAAAACAGGCAATCGCTTTATTGGCTACTACTATGGCCATTGGTCTGACACTCCATCCACTACACCAGTGATGGTGAACCTTTTAGAGACCGAGTGCCCAAACTGCAACCCAAAACCCACTTATTTATCGCAAAGTGCCAACACGACAATTTAACTTGAATACTGAGGTTTTCGTTTTAGAAAAAACAACTCATACATTAACATCTTTTGTCTCAAAAGAAAAATACAATAACAGAGCTTTCAATTATACAAACAACTTTTTATTGAAAGGTAAAAGTTTGCATTTGGCATGCTTTTGAACAATTAATGTGATTTTTGCTGTCCAATCTTGCGAACTCTGTGCTGGGGCGATGCTGTGCGTGCCCACAGAGAGGGCTCTGAGTGTCACCTCTGGCACGCATCCCATAGGTTTGCCACCACTGCACCACACCATGCTGGAGAAACGTGAAGGTTTAGCATCAGCCCCCTCTGCTGCCTTCCAGCAAATCCCTTTTTTTCCTAGCTCGGTGGCGATTATTTAGCAGGAGGCCAGTGGAAGAGGACTCCCACTTTTCATAGGCCGCTTGAGATTGGCAACCCACAGCACTGGACAAAACTCCACCACCTTCTTCCCCCTTTGAGGTAGCCTCGCTGGCTGGGACCCCCTCCCCCTCGTGTGCAGCCCAGGCCCAGTCTTTACCCACAATCCCAGCGGCCTTGAGCGAGGCCAGAAGAGTGTCTCGCTCTTGACTGTGGGCTGGGAGGAAACTTGAAGCCGAGACCACCCCCCACCCCCCCCGCGCGAAGGCTGCACCTGGCGCCTTGGCAGGGCGGGCGCGTTCCTTCGCGCCAGGTCGCCCGGCTCTCACTGGAGACGAGCTGCTGTTGGGCCAGTAAAAGCCGCCGCCGCCGAGCCCCTTTTTAGGGGGGGCGGGGGGAGGCGTCTTGTCCTCCCCCCAGCCGGTGCTGCCTTCAGGGCAAGATGCAGCCTCTGGAAAAAAAGCGCGCGCGAGCCAGACCGGGAGCGACTGGCCGCCTGCCCCTCCTCCTCTTCGCCTCCTGAAGCTGCCTCCTTTGCATCGCCCGGCCGTGGTCTCTCCAGCCCTCTTCAGAAGTCACAGCCTTGCCACAGAGTTTCTGCAAGGGGAGCGGGACTGCGATGGAGTCGGAGGGTAAGTTGGACGGAGGGGGCCGCCTTCGTCGCTTGGAGAAGGGGGGAAAGAAATATATGCGAAAATTCGGTTTCTTCTCATTGCAAGCTGCAGTTTTCCTTGTCTGCTCCGAGACAGCTTGATTGTGCTTCGCATCTCCCTGCATCTCAGGAAAACTTTCCATGCAAGTTGGAACTTGACTGCCAGATTTCTCTGCGCGAGAGCCAAGTTCTTTTCTGTCTCCCCCAGTCCCATACTTTCCTAAAAGAGTAGGGCTTTGTGTGCTTGTGTGTGTGTGCACGTACACACGTGTGTGAGCGCGGGCTAGGGGAAAATGTGTTTTGAGCAGATTGGTTTTCTTTCAAAAGCTTTAACATAAAGGGTTAGCTGGAAGTGTTAATGTAAACTTGCTCTCCAGAACTTTGTTTCAGCGCTTGAAACTAGCCTGCCTTGCTGGCTGATAAATGCAAAGACCCACACTTCACTTAATGAAGACCAAAAAAAAAAAAAGTTTATCCTGGCTGTGCTTAGGAAGGGAACACCTTGCTTAAAAATGTTGAATCAGAAAGGTTTGGGGTTTATAGTTTGGCACTGGACATCCTCAGTATGCTGATTTTGTCGTGTGTTCTGAACTGAATTGTATCTGCATGTATGATTGTATTGGAGATTTGATTCAGAGCATTTTGCAAAAGGCGGTCCTAGGGGAATCCCAATAGTTTAGAATTGCCATGCTGGCTCACATCAAGAGCTGGCTCACATCAAGAGCTACCTAGTCCAGCGCTGAGTTTCTATTAGTGGCTGGCAGAGACATTTGGGAAGCTCTGGAGCAGGGTGTGATGGTGACCAATTTTCCCAGCCAGTCACTAGTCTCCTTTCTCATGGTGTATCCATGTTGAGAGGCAGCAACCAGAACTTTGCAAAGTATGAGACATGGATTACCAGAACTCCACACAGTTAAAGCAAGGTTCACTCTCAGGTTGACTTTCTTTCTTGTTCAGTTTCCCATGTCTTCCTTAATTGGCCTGTCATCTGTTTTCTTTCTTTGGTGCTGCACACAAATGTTATTCTCCCTGTCTCTTATGCACGCGTATATAACTGCTTCAGCCCTGACCTGTGGAAGAGTCCTGCTTAACAACAGGCAACCTCTGATTACGGCTGGTAGTCTGCCAAGTTCACTGTGTGGTGGATTTGGCAGACTGGAGCAGCTGCTGTGTTCAATTATTGTTCAGTGGGAATGGACACCGAGTGAATATTGCATCTTTTACTGAAAGGTATCCCAGGAGTGTTTGAATCTTGAACCAAGTTCTAAAGATCTTTTTTGAGCCATGAGGTTAAAGTTACCTTTGGAAGACTAAGTACTTGTTACGCCTTCAGAAAGAGCTTCAAGTTCAGTGCTCAAGTTAAACTTGAGACTGGGTCCCTTCCTCCTCTCCTGACCTGCCTTGCCAATTTCCATGTACACAAGAACTAGAAGAAGCCCTCCTAATAGGACCCAAATTGTTAACATAAAAAAAAACATGGTGAGACTCTGTTCTTGGCTACTGTTTGTCTTGCACAGGGAATAAAAGCATATGAAGTACAAATTAAGATGAGGTGCAAGAGATCGGACTATAAAGTTGAATAACATCACTTTTTAAAAAAATTAATGAACAGTAGTGGAGAAGATCTTGATATACTGAACTTATGTTGAGTTGGAATATTATTGTTTTGATGTCTTTTTGAGATGCACCCACATAAAGTTTTCTGGAGTTAAATCTTCTTTGCATGTGTAAAATAATTACACAAACTAGAATAGGACCTGTACGTCTATATATTTAGACACTTTTTAGGAATCATATCGAGCTATTACCTATGTTGTACTTTCATCTTTTCCATTTGTCCTCTGACCCATTGTGGTCTATAGCATAGGCTTGCTTGTCTCAGCAGGAGCTATTTAAAAAAACACACAAACCAAGCCTGAGGTTAATTTTTAGGTCGTTTGAAAGCCTATATATAAACCTCACCATTGGTTACATTTTCCATTTCCTTGAATGAAGATGGCCAAATATAAGTTGATGTTCTGTGTCCCTTTAAAACTCTGTAAAAATACAGTTGTTCACCCAGGCTCTGTGAGCTGTTGGTCAGAGGGCACAGAGTAAAAGGATGGCAGGCTCATTTGCCAGCAAGGGAGGGGGCAGGGGCAGGCTTACCTATGCAGCTTAAGCAATTGCTCAGGGCCCCATGCTTAAGGCCTGTGATAGCCAGGGGGGTGATATACTATATGACCTACTGAAGAATCCATCACACAGTGTATAGAATGAAAAATGTGAGTGTTGTCATCTGCCTAGTGCTATTCATTGGTCATAATTACTCTTCCCCTCACATAATGCACAGACATAATCAACCTAGCTAACATTTAAAAATACTTTTGCCTTACTGACTTCATTTTTTCCGGGTTATACTTAGAGTATGTTGTTTTTCAAGCCTAATAGCATGCATTCACATGGAGATGTCAAATAAAGGTAGAGTTATCCAGTGTGCCCTCTAAGCTGAGTTAGTGTGAGCTAGCTCCCAGTTTTTTAGCCTCTGGCTCACACATTTTTGTCTTAGCTCAGGAAGGATGGCTCCAGAGCAAACTACTTTAATGCAGTAGCCAAATCACTTGTTCACAACTTTAATGCCAGTAGCTCACAAAGTAGAATTTTTGCTCACAAGACTCCATAGCTTAGAGGGAGCGTTGGACTCCTATTATAATATTAGTTTCCTTTTTTCACACAGTTTTGGTGAACAGTGGAAAAGAGAATAAAGTTAAAACACAAACTGTGGTGTGTTTGTGAAGGGATGTGCATTGTGAAAATTGGGTGTTCTATTTTTGTTCAGAGTGGGTCAGGTGGGAATAAAGGGGGAGCATGGTGCCCCTCCTTGCCTTTTGCCCAGGCCCTCAGATTCACTTAGGCCGATTCCGCACAAGTGCTTTGCTCCCGCACAAGTGCTTTCCCTTTCCTCCCAGATTTAATTGGTCCGAATCAGTGTGCGTGTTTCTGCATTACATGAATCTGACCCGGGTTGATGCCGGTTCTTCATTTCCGCATCTGTCCTTGCCCCGAATCTTGAGCCCCCGCCCGTCTCCCCCCTTTTTTAATGTCGGCGGAGTTGGTCAAGAATTTTGAAATTCCCGGGAAAGTTCATCTGAACTTCCAAGCCTGCGAAAATCATCCATGTAAGAAAAAAAAAGCTTGCACCAGGGTTGGAGGGGAAGTGGAGGGTGGGAAAAGGATGGGAAATGGAGGGGGAACATGCAACACTAACACATGTAACCCCTGCAAAAATTGTGTCCACACCACCAAGCCACCCGCAATACATTGGCCCTGCAAAAAATGTTAACCACACAACGATGGATCAATGTTGTGTTGTGTTGTTGTAATGCAACGGGGGGGGGGGGGAACAGCTCGCACTGCGCCTCAAAGCCATCATATTTTTATAATGGCATGACTCAGGCACGACTTTTGTGCAAAAGATGCAACACAGAAATGTGCAGACATCAACAACAAAAGTACATTTTTAAAAAGACATTTAAATGCCAGTCAACGGTGGATCAATGTCATGTCGTGTTGTAACGCAACAAAGCAGGGACCAAAAAACTCCCCGCTCACGCCAGGGTGGGAAAGGGGAGAGAAAGAAGCAGAGAGGCGTTAAAGGGGTGGAGCAAGAAACCCCGATTTTGAAGTTCCCCACTTGAATGCCCCGACTTCACTCCCGTGGCAAAAACAAAAACAAAAAAACCAACCCTGAAAATCCCGGAAACGGAAGATCTGGAGGAACTGAGGATTACATTCAGGCCAACTGCAGACCCGGAGCAACAAGTGGGGAACTGTTGCTCTGCCCCGGATTTTATCGGGGAGTGACGCCGGGGCAACAACTAGTGTGGAATTGGCCTTAGATTGTTTCTGCCTGCCAGCATCTTAGGCCTCTGCAGGTCTGTATTCCTAGCTGCTGTGTCATCTCACTCACTTCCTCAGAGTGTGATAAGGATGGAAGAGGAAGGGAAACAGCTATAATTGTTTCTTGTGTAAGATACAATGGCCTAGCCTCCCCCCCCCCAGTAATTCTGAAGCAGTATTGTGGCATTCCAAGCAGGCTCAAAACTGTATGCTGGGCTACAAATTAAAACTGCTCCCCCAGAGTAGTCTTCTTATGTCTGATGGATTTTGCTGTATTACAAAGCTGTGAAAGCAATGGAGTTGTGTTTCAGGAGATCAGAGGAACAAATGCAGGAGAACTAACATTAGAGAGGTTATCTGTGGTGCAGCTGGTGGATCATCACTTCTGGAAAGCACAGATCTGTGCCCTTGTCATTGTCGTGACTGTGTTAGTGTAGCTCTAGAGACATGGAGATGGTTAGATTAACATTATGGGTAAAGTTGATCTGTAGGCTGCTGGCCTCATCCAGTGGTGCAATGATTACCAAGCATTCTCTCTTACTACAGGATTACAGAGCATCTGAGGAATGTGAAGCAGAAGGGAACTTATTAAATTGACTTGTGCTGAAGCCAGCTAGGTCGTAAAAGACAGAGCTGTGACAGAAGCAGCAGCAAAGAAGTATTTTCCCTCTCTGCTGTCATTTTGTCTGCAAAGTGCAATCCAGGAGATGTGGTCTGGAATCTCTGGATGGATAATGACCTAATCAGTTTATTGACACCTGGCATTTGCTGTCTGTGGCACTGAATCACTGGTTTGTGATGTTCTGCGAGAGATTGATAGTACAGGCAGACACATCTTAATTCTCACTGACCTCTTGACTGGACTACAGGTTGTGCATCAAAACAATAAGATGTTGTGGCACACCCATTTCTTTTAAAACCAGCTATAGCTTTTTCTGATTTACACAATCAAAAGCTTTGCTGTAATCTGTGAAACACAAACTGATTTTCTTCTGAAATTCTCTCTCATGCTCCAGCATATTCTCTCATGTGCTCCAGTGTAAATTTGCAATATGATCTCTAGTGCCTCTTCCTTTTCTGAATCCAGCTTGAATATTTGGCATTTCTCATTCCATATATGGTAACAGTCTTTGTTGCAAGATTTTGAGCCTCACTTTACTTGCATGTGAAATTAATGCGATGGTCCAATAGTTGCTGCAGTCTTTGATGTCTCCTTTTTTTGAAATTGGGATTAAACGGAACATGTACAGTCTGTGGGCCACTGTTTTATTTTCCTTATTTGTTGGCACAGTCTTATTAAGATTTTGTTGGACTCTGTTTTTGTGGCTTGGAACAGCTCAATATCCTGTCTACTCTTGGTGATTTGTTTCTCCCAATTGCTCTCAGTGTAGCTTTCACTTCACTTTCTAAAACTGTAGGTTTTTCTTCAAAACATTCTTTTTGGAAGGAATCTGTCAACCTTTCATCTCCTTTTACAGTCATTTAGTGTATTGTTCTCATCTTTTCCTTATTTTGTCCTGTTCAGTTAATGTACTTCCGTGTTGATCTTTCAGCATGCCTAACTGTGCTTTAAATTTCCTTTTGATCTATTGGATCTTGTGGGACAGATTTCTTGTTTTTCCTTTTTTGTTCTCTTCTATTTCTCTTCTATTATTATAATAGTTCTCTTTGTCTCTATGTACAAGTTGCTAGAATACTGCATTTAGGCCTTTGATTCTCACTTTTTACTCTTGCTTCTTGTCCATCTTTAGCAATTTTAAGAGTTTCATCAGTAATCCATTGAGACTTTTCATTTCTTTTGGCTACAGAAATAGTCTTTATGCATTCTTCCTCGGTAAGACCTCTTATGTTAACCCATAGTTCTGCTGGTTCACATTGAACTTGAACTTAACAATGCATGCTTGATCTTTCAATTCTTCCTATGTCCTCTCATCGCTCTGATGGGGGGATTCAGGGGGCATTCTGGGGTGGGTGGGGACACCCCAAGCCCTGCCCCCAAGAACGACCATCCACCCAGCCAGCCTTCAGCATCCCCTCCTGCCCGATTTGCATGATCTTTAAACTCTTCAGGAATGTTGCTTAGTTTGTGTTTTAGTAATGTGAATGCTTTGTTGTTTTTCGTCAGCTTTATTCTAATTTTTGATATAAAAACAATTCATGGTCTGTACCACAGTCAGCTCCTGGTCTTGTTTTAGCAGAGAGAATGGAGCTTCTTCATGTTTTCCTTCCAATTATGTAATTAGCGGTCTCGTTATGTCTGTTTGGTTGCCTGAAACAACTGTTTGCAATGAAGAAGAATAAGAAGAGATTAGATTTATACCCCGCCCTTCACTCACTTGGAGTCTCAGAGCGGCTCACAAACGCCTTTCCCTTCCCCTCCCCACAACAGGCACCCTGTGAGGTAGGTGCGGCTGAGTGAGCTCTTGAACAAATTGTTGCCTTCATAGAATTCTGTGAGTCACTCTCCTGCTTCATTTTTTGCTCCTACTAGACCTCCTGATGGCACCTGGTATTTTTGGCCACTGTGTGACAGAGTGTTGGACTGGATCCAACATTGGCCTGATCCAACATTGTCTTCTCTTATGTTCTTATGTTCTCTTATGAATTACTGGTAGATCTGAAAACGGGAGAGGCGGGAGCAGATTGCTCCCACCTCTCAGCTATTTGTTGGAGAGCCCAAGAATCAGCTGTGCTGGGAGAAGCAGACTGTTCCTTCCAGCTTGGCTTGGGCCTGGCTTCTCATGCAGTCCAGTTTAAACCGTGCTGCAGGAGAAGCCAGCCCCAGAAGCTGCTGTGCTGCAGGGAGCACAGCAGATCCTGGGGTTAGCTTCTCCTGCAACATGGTTTAATGCAGTGCTGACAAAACCCTGAACCAGTTGGCAAAGCCCTGAACCACCATGTTAAGGTGCACACACTCATGCACGCACGCGCACACACACACACACAACCTCAGCTTGGTTTCTGTCAGTAAAAGGCAGAAGACGCAGCAGGGGACCCACAAAGACTTGGCTTACAACAGTCTCATCTTGTCCATTTTATCCTCACAACAACCCTGCAAGATAGGTTAGGCTGAGAATGTGGCCCAGTTTCACCCACTGAGCTTCTACAGTCTCCTGGGTTTCCCAGATTCTAGAATCCAACCTGGGTCTCCTGTATCCTAGTCTGAAACTTTAACCACTGCACATACTAGTTGGCTGTTGTTGAATAATGTAGCAAGCAGCCAGTCCTGAATGTGTCATGTGGGCCACATAATATCAAGTCATGTAGTAGTTGCTGCTGGCCCTGGCCCTGATAAACCCACCCTCAAAGGCAAAAAAAGAAAAGAAAAGCCCTGGAAAGGGCCCTCCCCCCTCCCTCTGCCTCTTCCTGACAAACCAAGGACTGAAGGCTTGCAATACTGTTTTAGCTGCTTAACAATGGTCACTGAAGGCATTCATTATTAAAGGTACAGGCACCGCTCCTGTTATTTTGGGTTTTTAACTCCCCATGTGTTTGTTGTTTTAAAAGATTTCAGATCTTTTGCAAATCTGGGGCTTTTTTCTCAGGTTTCTAAAAGGATCCGTCTTTTGCCCCCCCAGACGCAAAGAAAAGACAGACAACAGGTTGAAATTAAACAAGGGCCACTTTATTAACTATTTACAGGAAATTGCAGCAACGGGGAACTAAGCAAGCACAGGAACAGGCAAGGCAGGCGTCTTTCCTAGACACGGCCTCCTTGCCTTTAGCATGGGCGGGACACCTAGCTCTGGTCTGAAGCCAGCCAATTCTGGCTCGTAACCGGCAGCCCAGCATACTGGCATCCCCCCCCAGGAGCGCCTACCCCTGAGACCACACGGAACTTCAGGGAGGAGCCTAGCCTGAGAGGTTCCCAGAGGAGGCACCATTCACCGCCCCGGACCGCACTGCCCTAGAGCGGTTCCTGATGACCTCCTGTTCCCAATCGGGATATGCCGCGAGGCGCTCACCAGTTCCATTTCTGCTTGCACGAACCTGCCAAGTGACCAACTAATTTAACTCACACACCCATCTAAGCCCTTAACCCATATCGCAGTGCAAGGTAGGCAAAAAACACCTCCCCCAAAAGTCCAATCAGGTGAAGGCATAAAAATTCCTACCCGGTCCCAAATACGCAACCAGCTTAAGCCTACACTGCCAACAGGGTGGGCGGGTGGGTGAGCACGCGGAGCAACTGAGAAGCAGGGGCCGAGGTGCCGGTCTTCAGCCGGCAAGCCACGGCAAGCCCTGCATTCCCGGATGCGCGCGAACGGCGCGCCCAGCTGTTTTCTGTCCTTTCCCGGCGCCGCGGAGGCAAAGGAGCCCCTGATCGGGCGCACCGTCGCAGCCGGGCGCCCTGGAGCTCAATTGCCCCCCCAGACGCAAAGAAAAGACAGACAACAGGTTGGAATTAAACAAGGGCCACTTTATTAACTATTTACAGGAAATTGCAGCAACAGGGAACTAAGCAAGCACAGGAACAGGCAAGGCAGGCGTCTTTCCTAGACACGGCCTCCTTGCCTTTAGCATGGGCGGGACACCTAGCTCCGGTCTGAAGCCAGCCAATTCTGGCTCGTAACCGGCAGCCCAGCATACTGGCATCCCCCCCCAGGAGCGCCTACCCCTGAGACCACACGGAACTTCAGGGAGGAGCCTAGCCTGAGAGGTTCCCAGAGGAGGCACCATTCACCGCCCCGGACCGCACTGCCCTAGAGCGGTTCCTGATGACCTCCTGTTCCCAATCGGGATATGCCACGAGGCGCTCACCAGTTCCATTTCTGCTTGCACAAACCTGCCACAGCCAAGGTCAAGCCTCTGCTTTGGCCTTTGCTACCCCACACAGCAACCGAGTGCCAACCGAATCCCATGCTGCAAATCCGCTAAAAAATTTTTCCATTGCCCTTGTCAAATAGATGCACCCCATCATCCCTATACAGGTCGGGAACTCGACCCGCATATTGGGGTGCGGCAAGAAGATACCCAACCCAGCCTCTACAGCCTTCCTCATCTGATTATTAGCTTTACGCCTGGCGCGGCGGATAGTCCTGGGGTCCTCTACATTACGCCACGCCAGGCGGGGAAGGATTGCTGACCAAACAGTCCGGACCCCGGGCCACCCTGCCCTTATCCTGGCAAAGTCAGCCCCGGCCTGAAGCACCAGGGCCACGCCCTTGATAAGACCAAGCCGTTAAGGGGGGGGAGGCCCCACCCCTCTCTTCAAAAAAAAAAATAAGGGGAGGAGAGCAGGCCACCTCATGCCCCTCCTACCCAGCCATTCTTCCGTGGCCACCGCACTGAGGCCGAGCTGGGAGCCGAAGGCTATTTTCTTTGCAAGAAGCGCTGCCCAGAAGACCGTGCTGTGGCCGCAGACAGTGACCCTTCGCCTCATCCTACGGCCTGCAGCACCTGTGAAGGGAGGATCCATTACCACCATGTTAACCATATAACCAAACAGACTTATAAAGAAGAGGGCCTAACATAACTTCTGTAACTATGGGATTTCCATCGCCCTATACCCCGAACATCCCTGGGGCAGTATCCCATGGCTGCAGCCTTTAATGCTGCCCAACTACTACCACGGGGGAAACTCTCAAATTCCAAACTGGGGGCAAACTGAAGGGGGCCCAGAACCCTGCCTTCTTTACACTGCTTAGCTTAATACGGGCTATTTCAAAAGCGGGGGCAGAAGGCCCACCTCCCTCTCGCCGACCCCTTTTTCCTCCGCCCCGGCCGTTAGGTCTAGGGCAATCTGCGAAGGCATGAGGCCCGGAGCATAAAGGGCATTCGTGGCGAAAGAAACAATTTTTTCTGCTGCAAGTTCCCTTAGAGGAAAACTCCCAGCAGAGCGGACGGCGCTGCACTCCTGGCCCAACTTGATCACGGGGACTACTTTCCAACTGCGTCCTCTTCACAGAGTGGCCACTATGCGACCTTTCACCTCCCGGCACTCTACTAGGCGACATGATCAGAAGCCAGAGATTCGGATTGACTCTATCCCAGCGCATGGCCGGATTCATAGCCGCCCGCATTCTGAACTCCTCATCATAAAGAAGGCATGCCGGACTTGGGAAATCAGTCAAGGCTTTGTAAATGATATCCAAATACTGGATCATTGACAAAGCCCTCCCCGGGTGGTGGCGGACTATCACTGCTGCATAAATAAGGAATCCCGGAAGCCAATTTGCCCAGGTCCTATCCACCACCCGGCGTTTTAACCGCTCCTTCTCGCGGTCGTCCAAATTGTCCCTATCCTTCTTTTCCATCTCCCTGTAAAGAAGGCTGAACAAGTCAACAAATTCTCCCCAAATTATTTTTTGTTTGGTGGCCGTAGACAGATGGTCACCTAGCGGCAGATCCGTATCCCCGCTAGGTACTGCCCCAGGAGGAACAGTCTCATAGGGAGAACAGGATGTTCCCATATTGCCCATGTTGTGAGGGTAAGGCCCCCCTGCTTGCCACGGAGTAGTGGGCAATGATGGGGGACAGGGAGTCCCATACGGTTGCCCAACCGGTGGTAAGTTGGTCGAGGAGACCATGCCCTGCTGAGAAGGGCCCCACAGCCAACTAACAACCTCGCTTGTTGTGGCTAAATCCTTACCCCCCTGCCCCTGGTGAGGTGAATAGAGCACCACTTGTTGGTTCCCCATGCCCTGGCCAAGCAGCCCCGTGGACGATCCTGCCCCAGGATCAGAGGTGCCTGCATCCTTCTTATCCTCCAGGAATGCCAACCGTGCTAACACCTGCGCCTGAAACGAGAAAAGAGACTCTCCCTTGGCATTAGCATTCATAGGCGGCAAACCCAAACCTTTCTCCAGCGCTGCCAGCCGCAGAAGGATGGCAGCATTCACTGGATCTTCGTCCTCTTCGTCAGATGGGATGGCCGGAGGAGGACGCGCAGGAGGCCTCTTGGGAACTGGCCGCTTGCCTTTGCCCTTCCCCGTCCCTTTGCCTGAAGCCATCTCAATACCGATCAACTAGCGAAGAAGAATGGGCGTTAATAACCTTCCCGGATAAATATGACAAGAAAAACAATAAGGCTGTAGCCGGCGCCGCGGAGGCAAAGGAGCCCCCGATCGGGCGCACCGTCGCAGCCGGGCGCCCTGGAGCTCAAATCTGTTCATGGCTTGAGAATCAATGCTGCTGCTGAAGATTTCTGCTTAAACCACAGAGAGTGCTTATTTCATAATGCTTGTAAATTGTGTTGTTTTCTCAGTATTGCTGGCACATTTTGCCACTTGAATGATGTTTCTAAAATGCAAAGAAAGCAACAGTTTTTAATGTAGGTTTCAAGAGGACTTGGTTCAAGCATCTCAGGACAATACTTGCTTATATTCTGCATCCAGACAAAGAAGCTTAAGTGTGTGCCTTCTCAGGATGTAATATTTAGGGCGCTAAATGTCCAGAAATTGCCTCTAGCAGAGACATGAAGCCACCTAGGGAGACTAAGAATAATCACGCAATGTTCAAAACTTTTTGTCATACTTTTAGAATTATAGAATGTACAAGTGGGAACCCACAAGGACTTCCAGGAGGCATCTCATTTCCCCCTTCCCCACTATTTCTTCTTTCCCTTTCCTTCACAAGTTTGGTTTGAATTGGTCCCTCTAATAATAAAAAGTCCAGATGAAATTAAGTCGCCAAGTTAATGTATAAAATATGTCACTTTTTTAACTTGTACAAATTTTAATAAATTTTCCCCCAGCCCCGCACACCGCAGCCCCACCCTACTCGCAAAAAAGACCCTTTAAAGCAGTGTTTTTCAACCACTGTGCCGTGGCACACTGGTGTGCCGTGAGATACTGTCAGGTGTGCCGCGGGATTTTTTCAATGAAAGAAATGTGCCTTCTGGGCTGACATTCCGGGACGCGTTTGCGCATGCGAGAAAGAACAGTGGCGCTCTCTCACTGATTCCGCTCGCACGCTCTGTGGCCGGCCTGAGGTAGGAGGGAGCCGCCGTTGAGGCGCAGCTCCCCTTGGCCTTGCGAGATGGTTTTAAATGAATGAGGAGGACTCGTGTGCTGAATCAGAGTCATGCTAGACCTGTGGATGTTAATACAGAGGACAGGAACATTCGGTACCAAGGGCATTCACTCCTCCAGCAGAGTAAGCTGGTTTCTTCCAGTGTGTGTGTGTGTGTGGGGGTGATTTGCACCAAGACATTCCAGTAAACATGAATATGTTTGATGGTTACAGCTAGCTGTTTCTGTCAGGGTGGGGTTCAAATCAGTAACTGTCCCTCAGCGAAGAATGGGTGTACTGTGTTTCTCTTCAAATCACTTATGGTCAGCGGAATGCCGTTCACATAAGAGTAAGAGTTTAAACTCTCTATTTGAAAAACTTTAGCAGAATCGCAGTATTAAAATACATCCACATTATATTTCTTCTGAAACTCAGGTCAATGTTATGGGAAGGAGCCATTACACTTTGGATCTGTAACTTACGATTTCAAGTTGAGTGGCTATTACGTGTATTTGTAATACTGTCATAGTTAATACTTGAGCTGAGGCAACTAATGACCCATTTATCTTGTATTTCAGTGTTTTTCAACCACTGTGCCGTGAGATATTGTCAGGTGTGCCGTGGGATTTTTTCAATGAAAGAAATGTGCCTTAGCTCGAAAAAGGTTGAAAAACACTGCTTTAAAGGGTATTTTTGCAAGCTGAGCATGCAGCCCACAACCTCCCCTCTCCCTCCCTCCTGCTAGATTTAAAGGTTCCTCCAGGTGGTCAGTGGGCCATGTAGTCCCTGCCTATCAGCTGAAGCCCTTTAAATTGGGCAGGAGGGGAGGGAGAGGCGTGGCTGGGTGGGTGGTTGCTCTTGGGGGTAGGGCTTGGGGCATCCCTGATCACCCCCAGAACACCCCCCAAATCCCCCCACCAGAGTGATGAGGGGACCTGGCAACCCTAAAAATAACCTTGTAAGACTTCTTTACTAATTTTTTTACAAGCTAAAAAAGTTATATGTTAACTTGGCAACAATTTCATCTGGACTTTTTTTTATTATTAGAGAGACCAAGTCAAATCAAACTTGTACCAAAATTTAACTCAAGCTATCTGCATCACTTCTTGTTTCTATTCTATTCATATTCTATTAATATTATCTTCATAACATATTGTTTTTGGGGATTTGTAAATGGCTCATAAAAATCCACTGTAAATGGGAATGTTGCCTTTACAAGAGCAGCTGCTCTAGACACCATTTTATTACTTCTTTTAAAATTCATTTTTTAACTTATTTTATACTTGGAAAAGATTGTTATTATGCATATGGAATTGGCGTCTGTTTGCCAGGAATATGACACAGCTGCATATCCTAGTATTCTGTCAGCAACACAGTCTCAGGTTTTGTCTTTTTAAAATAAAATGTTTCCATTCTTCATGATTCTGGAGACAGTGAGAAAACTGAGATTTCAGGTTAAAAAAGCAACAAAGAAGTAACAGTGCCAAATGCATTATCTATATACTCATAGCAATGTGTGGCACCTATCTGCAGATACCTACATCCGCAGGTCAGGGCCATACAGATGTTAAACAGATTTTCCAGTAAATTTGGGGGACTCATGAAGTTTGCAGAAAAATCTTAAATAAATAAATAAAGGGGGGCTAACCCCCCCATTCACTTAGGGAGCCGCTTCAGCTTAGCAGCAGTAGATGCCAGCAGCTGCTTCTGGCAGGCAGTGGCAGCAGATTCTAGCAGCTGGTTCGGGCCCAGTGGTGGTGAAAGCTGGCAGCCACTGCTGGCCTGGGCATGGCAGAGGAGAAAGCTGGCTGCTGCTGTAAACCTGGGTGTGGTGGTGGACACCAGCAGCTGGGCTCCATGGTAGGTGGTGGGCCTTGGAGCCTCATCAGGCTCAGCAATGGGGGCAAATATAGGATTTCCTCCCCCACAAGTCTCACAGGCCCCCACTTGCCTATATACTAATAGCCAAGTCAGCTGAATTTTTGGGTGCTTAAATCTGGTGAATGGAGTTGTGAACAGGCAAGACAGATCTTTCTACAAATCTGAAAAGGACTTCAGGTTTGCAGAAAAATGTGAAATCTAAAAAACCCACACCATTGCAAGGAGTTTTAAAAACCCAAAAATGATAAAAGGAGCACCTGTAGTTTTAAGCAGTGGGTTTCCTCAGTAGTTGCTGCTAAGCAACCACAGTATTCCAGGATGAGACAGAAAGGTCCTTTCTAGGCCTATTTTGGCCTTTGAGGGAGGACTCATAGGAGCCAGGCCTGAGTCCCTGGGTTGCCAGCTACAGGTTGGGAAATTCCTGCAAATTTTGTGGAGGAGGCTGAGGAGGGCAGGGTTTGGGAGCTGGCTGGGGGTGGACTGAAGCCCCTAGAAGCGGGGGAACTCCCACCCAGACTTGGGGGTAGGCAGCCCTAGTTGTTTTGCAAATTATGGGTATGTGGAATTTGGAAGTGAGTCTCAGTGATTGTGCTTAATTCTCAAATAATATAATTAGATTTCAGTTTAGAAACATTATTCTGCAGACTGAAAGCTAGGAATAACTGTTTGCCATGGGACTCACACTGCAGTACTAAGCAGAATTCCATCCGTCTAAGTCCACTGAATTTAATGAGTTTAGAAGGGTGTAACTGTTTAGGATTACAGTGCTATTCCCACAAGGGGTGTAAACACTCACAAACAGCATGCCATGATATGCTGGGCCCTGTGCACAGATCTGATGTGAATGTGCATCCTCTATCCCTATGCATTCTTTTTCTACAGTATATCGTATGGCTGAGAGCATACATTTTTACATCTATCTCATAATGCAGATGAAAACATGGGTGCGTTCAGATGGTGTGCTAGAGCCGGCTGGAGCCGGCTCAAAACGCCCCGATCCAGACCATCATGATCACACTCACGCTTCAAAAACACTCTTTGAGGCGCATTCAAGCGGCTCCCTGGCATCTACACGGGAGTGTGTGTCAGGCTTTTTTTTTTGCCGCTTGCGCATGCGCATAAGCAAGCATCTGAAAATACAGTCTTGCACATTCTCAGAAGCAGGAGAGCAAAGCCTCTCAGTTTACACAAGGACCGTGACTTCCCCACCCTGAAAGAACACGTTCTTTTAAACCTTCCCCCCGAAACTGGCCTCCTTGGAATCCCTAAGGCAGAAATAGTGGCCATTTAAAAATATTTTTTTTACAGAAAGGCGGAGAAGCGCTTATGCACATGTCACCGATGCACAAAAAAAATGGCGGGCAAAAAGCAGAAGCCAGAGGCTTCCACGGGGTGGTGGTTTAAAGACTCGGAAGTGGCTCGACAATGGCTCCATGATCACACAGCGGAAAACGCAGCTTGAGCCGGAAGAGCACGGGAGAAACCACCTCGGGATCTGGTCTCAAAAATGCTACACTTTGCTCTGGAATTTGATACAGTAAGTGATGGCTGGGGACGGGAGGCAGCTGCAGCTGTCTGATCGCGCACATTTGATCCATTTCAAAGCGTTTCGAAACGGCTCAAATGTGCGCATCTGAGCGCACCCCATGTGTCCTCATCTGCTGTTCTTGGGCTTAGACAACACCTTGAAGCTTGTGAACGTCTTTAGATTGAGGCCAGTTTAAGGTTTTTCAGCCAAGGAAGCAGCGCAAGCGTTAAGGCATTTCAAGTTTCTGAACTTAATAGAAGAACTACCTGCAAGGCTGTGTTATGTCTCGGCCAAGTAGACGGATATCTGTATTAGTACCCTAGATGGTAATACAAATGAAGTTTGTCAACAATATTACACTCTTAAGCAGACTGCTAAAAAGGGTAAACACCTAATTCAGTCTTATGCTGCTTTTTGCTGAATCAAACTGGATTTTTGATAAGTAACGCCTAGTAACTATTGGTTTTCACTGCAGAGTTTACCTAAACGTGAAATTTAATGTTCCACTGTAGAGATTTTAGTTTGTGCATCATTATTATGGAACTAATGTTTATATTACTGTGACATGCTCAGTGTTTTCCTTTATGAATGTACTGAGACATGGTTAACGCCATCATCTTACCTGATGGAAAAATCCTTAAAATATTTCTCTCCCTACCAATCAAATGAAGCTGATTTTCAGATCAGTTGAAAAGAGCAAGATTCCACTAGCACCTTGAAGACTGACAAAATATGTGGCAGAGTATGAGTTTTCGTGAGACACTGCTCACTTCTTCAGATACCCAGTTTTCAGGCCCTTGAATAATGTGACCTATAATTTATGTAGTTATTTTTGCACATATACATTTCTTTTAAAAATTCCATCCCATTCTCCTTTCCTCCATTTATCATGTTTGTGACTCACTATGGATTCTCCCTATCAGTTTTTTTGTTTGTTCGTGTGGCAACTTCAAAATTCTAACCCTCTGGTTTCATTTCTAAAGTCCTATTTGTGCCCATTTACTGCCTTGTCTAGAGAGACTGTGGCCTATGTAAAAGGCAGAAGTGCATTGCTGGCATCTGTTACCTTAAAAGATGTGCAGATGAACAAGCCCTTGATGGTGTACAGCTGGTGAAGTTGGGTCTATTGAAAGTGTCCCTCAACTTACTGCTCAGTTCATCTATATTTATACCACCAACATGCAAAGATATGTTCCTTCTTTGACTGGTGGTCTTTGACTCGTGGCCTTTGACTGGAAAACCAGAGCTTTCACATCTCTATGTAACAGTTCTAAAAAGTTCTTTGAAAACAATTTTTTTTGCCTTATGAAAAGAAGTTTGATTAAAGATTCCCCCCCCCCCCCTAAATATTTTTGGTAATCAGTGAAGCTCCAGGAGCTTTGTAGAGCTGTTCTGTATTCTTTATGTGCAGGTGAATGAGCCCTTGATGGTGTATGTCTGATGTCAGGATGCATAGTTTAAGCAAGCACATTTGGGCTAAACATGCAAGAATGTAAGCTCACTAGTGGTTAAAGGAATTTTATGTAGATCTTGCATAATGTCTGTTTATATGAAAGTTTTTTGTGTCATGTTTGGTATATAGACGACATTCCTTATTTTTTGATGTTTTTGGTTTACCATGAAAAGAAGAAGACAACTCAGCAGATTTTTAGTCTTAATAGTTGCACAAGATTTTGTAGTTTTGTTATGAGTTACTGTTTTGCAGCAACCTCAGTATACTTAGAAGGGGACAGGAAAATATTTTGTTCAATCTGAGTTCTTTTATGGGTTGGCAGAGGCATATTTTTTGATGACACAATCTCAAAGGCCTTAAAAGACATGAGCTAAAACCAGCTACAGGAAGTTGTATTGTATTGAGGCACTGTTAAATATTTTAAGGCCTCGTGATTTTTTTTAATGTTAAAATGAACAACTTGATACTTTCAGGCCATGTTTTATTTTCTTTTAAAACGCTTTATTGCATTGTGAGATATTTAATACCGCTTTGATGGTTTCCCCTTAGATGGATGGCTTTTCAGTTACAGAAAGTATTTTTATGCCTGACAGAGGCATGAATGAAGTGCTTGTAATTTTGCTGCCTCATAGCCTTTCATCAGCATACTGAGGCTGAATCATCTCTGCTTAGAGTGACCTCTGGGGTGTGATGCAACTGCAGTTTCATGCTGCCCTTTGTATCTCACTTGGCGAGTGGGTGGTATTTGTGTACTGTTGGGGGGGGGGAGCATCCTGGAGATTTAGCGTGTATGTTGTCTAAAAACTCAGATCTAAAAAACTGATCTTAGTAAATACTTATCAGTTTGTGTAGATGCACTTGTTTGCTCCTGAGCAGCAGTCACACTTGCTGAAAAACCAACTTCAGTAGGCAGCCGGCTCCCCCCCCCCCCCCAGACAAGGAGCACTACAAGTCCTCCCATCTCTTCCCCAACTAAACCCGGTGCAAGAGCAAGGAGGTTGACCTTAGAAATGGGAGGAACCGTCATCTATACAATATTTCTGCCTGGTGGTACTGGGGAGGGACCTGTCTCATCCACTGCGTTCTTTCCTCTTCAGAGCAAATCTGTATGGTTCTCATAGTTGACTTTCACTTATGCAGATATCTGATATATGGGCTAAGCGCCAATGTTCCTGATTTATTAAACATATATGCAGCTTTTCAACAGGAAGTGTTCTAAAAACAGTTTATAATTTTAAGTACAATAACATAAAATAAAAAAATAATTCAAATATATATAGGAAAAACCACAGAGCCAATGAAAATTGGTGACTAGGGTAATAATAAAACCCTTCATAATGTATAACCTAGCATACCTTTAGGTTTAGTAATGGTAGATCCTCTCAGCAACAGGAATCTCCAACAGTGGGTCTAAAGCATCCCTAACCTCCTTAATTGATCAGAAAGGGACAGTAGAAGCAAGAATAGACAAGTGTGTCCAGAATATTAGTGTTTTCCGCCAGCATTACCTCTGTTTATCTGGATTCAGTTAGATTCTCTCACGTCTGCTTGACTGCTACATTCAGACACTCATTCAGATCGACATATTAATACTGTTAGCAACACTTACCTAATACTTGAAAAATCTCAGTTACTAGACCACCTAACAAGAAATCCCAACTCTTTCAGATTGCAAATCAATTTTGGACAGATTTTTGTTTTGTCCTATAGAAAAGTAATTGATGCCTTGGACCGAGGTTTCCCATGGAGTACAACCAATCAAGCCATGTTTTACTCTTGCTTTCTAACTGCTATGGAAACCCTTTGATTCTTCTTTGGAACAAAAGAAGGAAGCAGCCTTCTTAAAACCAAAGCTATTCCTTGCTTGGTATGCAAGGACTTGATTGCAATGTCTTGAAAAAGTTTCAGACTAGCAGTCTTCACTTCCAGGCTGCTGTGAATTACTTGTGTTCCTAAAAACTGCTTTCACATCCCACTTCCAGCTCTCCATCTGAGGTCCTCAAATTGCACTGGATTTTGATTTCCCACTACTGTTCTAGATCTTATTCCTCACTGTCACTTCAGTTCCTTTGGCTCTTACATTCAGCTGTTCTGAAATAGTGTCCTTGAAAACTCCCATTTATCTCAATGAACCTTACTTTGGATAAGGTCAGTTCCTGCGGGAAAGACACACTCTTTGGATCTCAGGAAGGTTGTTACGGTAAAGCCAGGGACTTCTCTCTTCTCTTCAGTGTTGTATAATTCTTGGACTGGGACAAATGTAAAGCAAAAGAAATAAGATGAACACCAATTCAAAGAAAAAAAGCAGGACATTCCTACGAGCTATCGTTAACAAAGGAAATGTGAAGGTTTTTAAAAGGTCCTTCCATTAGTTAAGTCAAATTCCTATTGGTTCTAAATGCAAATAGTTATGTTCACATAGTTCTCCTGGCATATGCATAATCTTACGAACGCTGAGCACAGTCCACTGAAATCTATGCAGGTATTCCTATCATTAACTTGTGGTGTTGCTGCTTTGGAATGAAGGTCTTTTTCATAATACTTGGCTATGCAAAGTGTGAGTTCAAAGTTTAGAACATAGGAATTCTGCATGTGGCAGCCATATGCCACACCAAGAAAGTTACGAGGTTTGCCATATGAGCAGCAGTAACAGCCCACAGATGTGCCTCATGTTACATGATTCTCCACCCCACCCCCTTGCTTGGTGTTACTTGAATCAATCATCAGGACCAAATGAGCACAGGACAGTGATACATAAGTTAGGCTTGATGATGGGCCAGCGTGGTAGTGATGAGTGACGGACTAACCACCTGTTTTGTCACTAATCCACAACATGCTAGTGAAAGGGACATATGTGTATTATTTTTGGCTGACAAAGTAATTTAAACTTCTAGGGATTGGGCTTGTTCATAATCACAATTTCCCTTGGAAAAAGAATTTTACTTAAAATGCATTTGGGAATTTCTAAAAAAGACTCGTTCCCTGTGTGGCTGCTCCTATTCTTTTCTGAACTTGTGAATTAGCTGGGCACTCCATTTCTACTGGCCATGAATTATTTTCTTTTGCTAACAGTAGCTTTTAGGACTGTCCTGCTTTTTCTCTTTGAACTCACTTTCATCTCATTTTTCTGCTTGGGTTTTTCAATATTGGTGTCCCATGTGTATGTACACACACTCTCGGTCTCCTTGCCTGTTCAGAGCCAAATAGATAAATGAACCTAGTTACAGATGTAACCAACCATATCAACTCATTTAGGGAGAGAGTGACTTTCCAAACTATATATACATTTTTTGTCGTTTTGATTATTTTGTTAATTGACTAAAAAGAGGGCGGGTGGGCTGCATTATGCTAAACATTATGCTAAACACTTACGCAGGCTGTGATTCTCTCACACATATTAAGGCTTCAGTCCTATGCTTGTTTGCTGTCGGGTAGGGATGCCAGCCTCTAGGTGGGACCTGGGGATCCACTGGAATTACAGTTTATCTCCAGACTACAGAGATCTCTTCCCCAGAAAAAAATTGATGCTTTGGAGGGTGGAATCTATAGCATTGTACCCCACTGTCCTCCCCAGGCTCCATCTCCAAATCTCCAGGAGTTTCCCAACCTGGATCTTGCAACCCTGCTTCCCACCCCCCACTGGTGTCCAGGAGAGACCTGGCAACCCTGTGGAATAAGCCCCAGGGAACTTTGGGGCAACCTGCAAAGGATTGTGATTTGTATCAGATAGACGGAGAGACAGACAGATAGATAATTTTTTTCTGTGAGAAATTATAGAGAAACATCTGAATGGTTAAATGCCTGACAAAATATTAAAAAGCATAAGACTGCCCAGCTGGAAGTGCAAGGAAAAGGACGAGCAGCTGAGTATACTAGACACTACACAATTATAACAAATACAATTAACAAAGTTTCAATCAGTATGCAACAATTTATCAATCCAACAATAGTATATACAAATTGCAAAATTGTTTTTTAAGATACAGAGAACCAAGTTACTTAAAGAGAATAATTTTCCAAAATAATATTACTAAGATGCAAGAAGCCAAGCTGTAAAGAAGGTAAGCCAACGAGGATCCCAGGTTAATGTTCTTCATTTCGTAGTTGATCCTTCTTCAGTTGCCACTATTATTACAACAAGCATACAATTAATGTGTCAGTTTCAATATATTGCAGTATAGTCTGCTAAGAACCAGAGCTGTTATATCATATTATATAATTAAATTGACACTGTTGGAAAGACGGGCAGAAACAATCTTTGGTATTCAATACCTAACATTTTTAAGTACAGAAACAAGAACTCCCATTTGTTAGATTAAGCAAAATGTACACAGTTTTGTTGTTGTTTTCCCCCTTATTCTACTGTGTTGGATGTCAAAAGAAATTTCCTATAGATTAATACATTTTCTTCATGGGTTTCGCTCTGCTTGTTCTGGTGCCAGACAGCAAGGAGAGGTCACACTTAAATAGATTAGCAGGGGACACAGAGAGATAAAACCTTATCTGAACTACTGGGATAGACAATACTTTCCATGATGTGCTTACTGTGGATTGGAAAATAATGAAAAGGGTGTCTAACACAGTGATACTGCTGGCATACAGTATAAATCTGTTGACCATATAGGTCTGCTTGATAAATTGTCTGGTTCAAAGTAAGGAATGTTGAGACCCTGTGCCTCTCCCTGAACTATAGCCCAGAAAAAGGGAAGACAAAGGCAAGACAAGGTCTGATCTCCCACCTTGGCAGTCTTTTGCAGCATTGTTGGTATCTGGGTCTCTTCAAGCACAGAGCTTCTGCCATGGAAGGACTGATGGAGAGGAAAATCTGCACTGCCATCAAAGTGTCAGGGGCTAATGCAGTGGCATAAAGTAGCCTAGGGCCAACCTGGTCCAGGGCTTCCCTGGTCTTCCTTTATCTTCCCTCTCCAGTGGTTGTTAGACAACACTGCCTCCTTAGGAATTCCAAGTCCAGAGCTGTACTTTTAAGAATTACATGGAAGCAAGACATTTGCCTGGTGTGGCTTGTATCATTCTAGCATTCTAATCTGGAGAACCAGGTTTGATTCCCCACTCCTCCATATGCAGCCAGCTGGGTGACCTTGGGTCAGTCACAGTTGTCGTGCCAGCAGGCCTTCAGAACCTCCCCCGGCTGCTGGAACCCCCCCAAAAGAGACCCGCCGCCACCCCCTGGGGTTCCCTGGGGCCTATCAGAGCCCTATTGCTCCATCCCAAAGTTGCCCCCAGCATCCCAGAGTACAGGATGCCGCCTATGGAGTCAGCTGCACCGGGCCAGAGGTCCGGCACAAGAGCCCAATTGCACCTGTGCACCCAGTAGCCGAGGCATCAAGATGAGAGGCAGGTGGGGGAGGAGGAAACACCGGGGTCACAGCCCCTCCTTGAGCTGGGCATTAGGGTTTAAATAAGAGGGCGGAGTCAAGGGAGGAGGCAGGCCCAGGGAAAGGCGGAGGGAGTGGGAAGGGGATAAAAGCAGGGCAGCTGGATGGGGCCAGGGAGGATTGCCTGGCACTTCTTGTTGCAGCCCTGAGAGAGAAGGAAGCAAGGTGCAAAGGGCGAGCTGAGTGACATAACCCCCCACCCCAGCTCACACATCTGAGGCCCTGGCTGCCCTGTTGGGGATGCCCCTAAGGTGACAGAGCTGCAGTCCAGCCTGGAAACCAGCGATAGCGGGGGGGGGGAGGTCATCAGGATCATGCAACACAGTTCTCTCAGAGAAGTTATCTCAGGGAGGGAAGGAGATTGTAAGCTGCTCTGAGACTCCAAGTGAAGGCGGGGAGGTATAACTCCTCCGCCTCCTTTCCTTCTTCCTGAAAATCAGAGGTGGAATAATTGAAGAACTACTAAAATATAAAATTAGCAATGATATTTCAAAGTCTTTTTTTTTTTTAATGTCAACATTAATTTGTGGGCAGCTCCTCAGAGTTCCTAAAAGCTCTTTTCAGAGGCAGGTTAACTTGGCATATAATATATCAAGGGAGAACAATTCTTGTAGTGAGGTCATAAGGCTGCATTCTTTACTTAATACTTTAAAGTATTAGCCCTAAACACTTACTATAATGCCACGCTCTACTCTCTGGCGGCTTTCTTGTGAGAAGGAAAAAGTTCAGGGAAACTGAACTGAAAATATCCTCTCACACAAATGAAGTTTGCCATCTCTTGCAGGGGAGACAAGAAACATCTGCATGTATAAGAGTTCTACTGTCTCCTTGGGTCAGTTTGTTTTTTTAAAAAGTGGTTAGATATAATCAGAATTTGGAGAGGTTCTGTGCATTCTGTCGATAGATACCTGCAAACTGCTGAATTAAATTTCTCATTCAAAAATAGTCTGCTGATTTTGTTTGAATCATTTTAAAAGAAGAAATAGAGGATGTGGGAGTGGACAGAAGAAGAGGAATTGTATACACACACTAGTGGGATTTTCTTCTTGAGAAGTTCTTGCTCTCTCTCTTTTTAGCTTATGGGGCTGCAGGAGTTAATGAGCAGCTTTGAAATATTCAGAAAGGCTAACTTCCTGAAAAGTCAGCAGTGTACACATGCCACTGTATCCTGGGCCCTCTGTGTTCTGTTTTCTTAAAGGGCAAGGAATAGTTAATAATTTTTCTTTAACTACCTACTGTTACCGTTAGGAAAAGCAGGATAGTGAACCTGTTTTTCAGTTCTTTTTTTCCACTTGGTCTTTAATTATAGCCTTGATGTGGCCCTCATATAACTGGTGTAGTAGAGTTTGGGTTTATTTTTGTAAGGCAGGAAACGATAAAGAGTTGTACTTTCTGTGTGCCTACACCCGGGGTGTTCCACTTGGAAAAAAGATAGTAGCAAACTTTAAAAAAAAAAGATCACGGAGTGAAGTTAACAACGAGAGTGCAGTTCTGCTAATGAACAACAATTCTGGGTATGGAAGGACTGATATTCAGCAATGTGAAAATGTAACTTAGCTTTGCTCATAAGAGAATCTTGATGGAAAACTGCAGCTTTGTTGTATTTCTTCAGTTTGGAATACCTACAAGATGTTTCCCTTTTTGGCAACTGATCCATAGGACTCTGGCTGGTAAGAATGTCATGGGAAGACAATAGGATGTATAGTGACTTTGGGGAGTAAAGGGATAAAAGAACTCCTGTTTTACTACACTACTTTTCAGTATTGTTATTAAAATAGACTCATGTTTATTTAGTGCACTTACTAATCCTGCTTGCTGCAGTATTTTTAGGGAGTCCAGGTGGAAGAGAGATTTGCTTTGGCTCTTGCAATGGTTTGGTCAGCTTGCTAGATGAAAAACCTGTCTGTCATCTTTGATAATTATCATCTACTGCCAGCTGGTGCTCTGCAGGAAATTCCTAATTGTTAATTTTTCTTGGTTTTTTTTTTTTACACTGCCAATTTGACTTACTTTAGGGTTGGCAAGATTTGCTCCAGGCATTGAGGCAGCCAAGAAAAGTAAGACATTAGATAATGCATGCGGAGAAGAGAGAAGCATTTCTTCTCCCCAGATTTCAACTTGTATTAATCTTCCATTTTTCTCTTGCTTGAAGTCTGTGGATTTTTCTATGTCCATTAAAAATTGGCCAAGAAGGGATTTAGTGAATGTCTGTATAAATGTTCTTGCCATGTATTTTAATCCTTAAACACAGCTTCTAAAGTTTCTTGCTCATATTAGACTTCCCTCTTTTCATAGAAGAAGAGGAGAAGAGATTGGATTTATATTGCGCCCTTCACTCACTTGGAGTCTCAGAGTGGCTTACAAACTCCATTCCATTCCCCTCCCCACAACAGACACCCTGTGAGGTAGGTGGGGCTGAGAGAGCTCTGAGACATCTGTCCTTGAGAGAACAGCTGTGCCAAAACTATGGCTTGCCCAAAGTCATCTAGCAGGTGCAACTGGAGGAGTGGGGACGCAAACCCAGTTCTCCCAGATTAGACTCCGCACACTTAACCACTGCACCTAACTGGCTCTCATAGAGGGCTAAGAGGAAATTGAGCTTCTCCCCCCTCCCCAGCAGGATGTGGCAGTAGTTGCTGTGTTTGTAACATGCAGGATCATGCTGCCTTACCTGACATTAGCTGCAGGGGGACATCAGATGCTTTGTATTGGTTGGAGCCAATGTTCCCTCGAAGCTGTGGAGTCTCGTGAGCACAAATTCGACGGTGTGAGCTACTGGCATTAAAGTTGTGAGCAAGCGATTTGGCTACGGCATAAATTAGTTTGCTCTGGAGCCATCCTTCCTGAGCTAAGACAAAAATGTGCTAGCGCAGAGGGCCAGTTTGGTGTAGTGGTTAAGTGCACAGACTAATCTGGGAGAACTGGGTTTGATTCCCCACTCCTCCACTTGGACCTGCTGGATGACCTTGGGCAAGCCATAGCTCTATACCAGCTGTTCTCTCAAGGACAGAAAGGGGAAAGCATCGATTTGTTCGTTCTTAGGTACTGAACAGAGCTGGGAGTGAAGTGAGAATGAAACCTGGCGAAGCATTTCTTGTAATTTTTATGGCTTCAGTAGAATCTGCCTGCTTGCCTGCAGTTGTTCTGCAAGGCCAAGGAGACTTCATTAGGTCATCTTCCCTATTCTTAGAGCAGCACTTTGCACAAACAACCTTTTACAGAAGTTTTCTAATGTGCAAGCATCAAAGGAGTTTCTGGACAATTTTTAAACATCTTTTATTTGTCAAGGAAAGTATAAAATATTGAATACTTACATCTAATGCAACGTCTTCCACATGGAGCTTTTAATAACCTTGAGGGTTTGGGGGGGGGTTGGTTTTTTTTTTTTTTTGCAAAACACATTTTTAGAATGGCAAGAATTATTGGATTCTTTTAATTTATAATCAGTTATACGTTATTTAATGCAGTTGTTGGAAAATGCTAATTTAATTAGTACAGCTGAATGTTTTATCTACACTTGATTTCTTTTGTGGTTTAATTTATGTGGTGCTGACAATTTTTGAGAGACCACCCTCTTTTTCATACAATAATGCCCCACTGAAGAAGGCAACTAGTAGGGCCTTCTTAAGCAGAGCTGCACCCTTCTGATCCCATTATATTCAAAGGATTTAGAAGGAAGGCTCTTAACGAATCTTAGGATGACACTGTAGTTTATGTATAATCTTAACAAAAATTATTGTATCAAAACTCCAAAGCAGACAGTGGCAATGTCTTATATATGATACCAGTTGAGATGTACAACTATAAACAGGTTAATAGCCTGTTAGTGCCTGCCAACAGATGATCTAGGGCCTTACAAGATATTTTTGGGATCCCAAATGCAGCCCAGTAACTCTCCTCCAACACTGCAATCAAAACCAGAATCATACTCATAATTAGAACACATTCCATTAGTAGGATCCTATAGTTGCAGTCACACGCGTGAGATAAAGCGGGGGGGGGGGGGTGCTGTTTGTTCCCAATGCACTTAAACGAGGGATTGATGATTCGCACCTCAGCCCTGAGGGCTCCCTATGGAGTGTGTGATGATGTGCATACAGAAAAGGGGGAGGGGGGGGAAACAGCACAGTCAGAATGGCTTGATCAGACCATCCCGATGCCATGAGAGCGCGCTGGAGCGATCAGACGGGAAAGTCTGCCCGTGGCCCGTAGCAACCTGTTTGCTACCGGACTTTCCCCGGTGCCTGTTTACTCCAGTTCTGCAGCAGAGCAACACTGTTTGCTGCCAGCTGCAGGACCCTTCTCAGATGTTTGTATCTGATCACGCACGTTAAATCCGCCCAGCATTCACACCTGTGTCATGGCTAATTGTGCATGTTATTGTAGCCTTTGTCTCCATAAGGGGAATCTGTTCATAATGGAAGATCTTTCACTGCCTTCCCCATCTCAGAGTGCACACACCCTGGACCAAAAGGCTCTGGGGGCTGCTGAGGGAAGAGGTAGCAGAAAATATGACAAAATCATCCCCACCTGGCTTGTGCTTTGTGAGTTGCAGGATGGGGGGAGAAGGGGCAAAATCCCTCCTTACTCTTCAGTCAGTGGAGTTTCAACAATCTAGTGTTCCTTGTCTCCCAAAAATAACAGTTAGAAGAGAGCTACTGTACCTCTGGATGATTTTTCTCTGCACATTTTTCTAAATTAGAACAATGAGAAGCATTTCTTCTCCATAAAGAAGACAAATATAAGGTAATACAAAAATAGTGATTTAACATGTCAATGGTAGCTTGATATCCTTTTGTGTAGTCTTGGATTCTGTGCCTTGCTTCCTCTTATGCAGCACCATTTTCTGTTGCAGACGTAATCCTCCACTGTGGGTAGTGTTGATGCTAGGTGATTTTACTCACAGAAAACAATGGTGTCTTTCAGTGAGCCAAAAAGTGCCTAGCACCAGTGTTCCCTCTAAGCTGAAGTAGCGTGAATTAGCTCTCAGTTTTTTAGCCTCCGGCTCACACACTTTTGTCTTAGCTCAGGAAGGATGGCTCCAGAGCAAACTAATTTATGCAGTAGTCAGATTGCCTACTCACAACTTTAATGCCAGTAGCTCACAAAGTAGAATTTTTTGCTCACAAGACTCCACAGCTTAGAGGGAGCGTTGCCTAGCACTAGAGGAAAACACTCCACAGTGGAGGACCACCACAGTCCACAGTGGAGGATCTAAGGATATAGGTGAACTGATCAGATTTAAAAGCATCTGTCTGTAGGTGCAGTATGTGTACCAAGAAAGGTTTCCTGTTGATTTTAGAATCTCTGGAACGTGCTCTGCTCCCCCCCACCCCCTGGTTCCTTTTTTCTTTTTTAATGCCAGAACTGTGTAGCAAATGCAATTCTGCATCAATCCACCAGATGACACTTGATGATTATGGTTCAAAATATAATAAATTTCTACTGACTCCCTCCCATACATTTTTTCACATTGCCTCTTCAGTTCTAAACATGTGCACTGCGAAATGCAGATGTTTTACATTTTTATCCTCCCTCTATGCCACTAATTTAAAAAGATAAAAAGAGAATCTGCTATGTGTTTACTACTATTTAATAGGAACACTCAGTGGCAGAAGCTGAACCATGTCCAGATGTGTTGTAATTGGTAGTGAATGAGCTGAGTCTACAGAGAGAGAGAGAGAGAGAGAGAGAGAGAGAGAGAAATAAGTTAGTGATGGTCCCCCCAGGGCCAATAGAACAGGCAGAACTGCTCACACACCATTTCTCAGGCTTCTCATTCAGGGATTAGTATCCCTTTCTGTGGCGTGTTCAAAGCAGGTGAGATGAATAATCAGGTGAGGTTTCCAACCTGATTGGGGGGTGGTGCTGGTGGGTGCTGGAAGGGGGTGCTCCTAGAAGCAGAGTTTACAGTGCCAATAATATATTATCTTGATATTGTTTCATATACTAGTAAAGCTAAAGCAATGCTCATTTTGAATGTGGAAGGAAAAGTGGAGTCCACTCAGCTGTTATGCTTCGGCATTTCTCGACAGCCCAGTCTGCATGCTTTCTGATTCATTTTACCCATTTTCTTTTCTGGATCATGGTCTTTTCAGAGAGAATTTACCAGTAATCAGACTATAGTAATCAGAACATGGCTTCTCTTGTGTGCTGAACTGATTGGAGTGCAAGAGCAAAAGGTGTACCATTATCTATTTCTGTAAATCGCTTCAACAAAAGTGGTGTACCTTTTCCTAACACAACCAGTCATTCCTCTCTTGTTCTTGCTGATTACCACTTTCCATAGCTTTTCTTTACTTGCCACTGAACTTGATACAGAAGCCGCTGTGTGTGTATGATCAGTATGATCAGTTTGCACAGTCTTTATTTGGCTTGAAAGTGGATGGTAATGCTTAGATTAATTTGGTTTGCAGCAGCGGGTCTGTCAAAATAGGGGTTGTTGAAAAATGTATATTTAATGTTTAATTTCCAAGTGTATAAAGACTTGTGTGAATAGAATGAAGTTGCTTCTCTACATACTGCTAAGGACCTTGTAGTAATGAATAATATTCTACTTACCACTTGTCTGTTCGGTCACAAGCCTGAGAGTAGCAGGATACTGGCATAGGCCAATGGTACATGTATATGGTGCCCTCTAGTGGTGTGATGACAAGTTATCACAGTGCTTTAAAATTTAAGCGCAAGAACCCAGTAGCACCTTAAAGATTAACAAAATATGTGGCAACATATGAGCTTTTGTGAGTCACTGCTCACTTCTTCAGAAGTTATGTGAGCTGTGACTCACAAAAGTTCATACCCTGCCACATAATTTCTTAGTCTTTAAGGTGCTACTGGACTCTTGCTCTTTTCTGTTGCTACAGACAGACTAGAATAGTCTTTAAATTTTAATTTAAGTATTATGGCACCTTGGGCCTGTCAGATGCATAAAGTTAATTCTCAGTCTGCAACAGAGGAAAGAAAAAAAGAAGGAAAAAAGTGAACAGTGGGTCAAGAAGACCTGATTTTGTGCCTGTACAAAATTCAAAACTGTACAGATAACAGGAGTTGCTTACAACTGTTGGAATTTTATAGTATATGATATTTAGAGAGATGTACAGTTTCCAGAAATGTACATACCATGGCAGAAAACTGGAGGATGGTGGGAAAAAATTGTTTAGTTTTTTTGCAACAATCTACTGAATCACTGGAATTCAGGGGTCATTTCGTAGAAAAAGAGGTGCAGGAGCTCATTAGCATAACTCATTAGCATAACTTATTTGCATATGGTACACCACCTGACATCACCGGAAGTATGTCAAGTAAGGGGGGAGAGAGGAAGAGAGAGAGAGAGAGAGCTGGCAGAGAGGGGACAGCTACTAATCCAAGCCTCAGAAATACCACTATTCTGGGAGGATAGCTTCAGTGGTGGCTGAAGCCTTCAGAAGGCTGGTCGGAGGAACAAGGACCTTTCCAGGGGATGGGGTCATTTTGCTGCAGCCATGACACAAGCAGGCATTCCCCCGCGGGGGGGGGGGGGTTGGCACCAACTCCCAGAGCTGCGCTCCCCTGAGCTCCTGCTCGAAATGACCCCTGTTGGAATTTGAGATTTATACGCTACAAGCGTGGACCAATGAGACTTGTGGGGGAGGAATCACTGCTTACAGGCCTTGTGCAGTTCCCAGCGGTCACAGCTGGATGCACCGCAACGCCTTTCCCCCCAAACCGCTGCCATTCCCAGGGCTGCTACGGCTCCTGGGCAGCCAACCTGGAGGGATAGCTGCTGCTGCTGCCACAAGAAAAGGGAAGACCGGAGCTCTTACTGGTGAGCGGCAGTGAGCTCCTCCTCCAATGTTCCTGTCCCGGCCTCTGCACAGAGGAGTCGAAGGTTTCTGTGATGCTGGCTGCCAAGCCCCATTCCCTGGCTGGTATGCTGGGTGTGTGACCCAGGAGGCTGCCTCATTGCTGCTGCCTCAGCCCTGTGACTCCCTGCCCACTGGCACCTGCCATCGTGCTACCCCTCCCTTGGCAGCCACGCTGCTTTGGAAGCTCCTTAGGCGGGGCGTGCTCTGGGGAGAGCCTGCTGCCTGCCCTCAGTCTGCCTGCCCCAAGTGCCAAGGCGATTGGGGGGGAGGGGGGCCAGGTGGGGAGGGGGAGGCAAGGTTTGGTGAGGAAGCCCATAAAAAATGCTAGGGGCCGGGCCCCATGGGCCCTGTGGTATTTACAGGCCTGCTCCTGGGCCCCTCCATTTTAGACACTATTGATAGGCCCGGTGTGCCTCCAGGCTTCATCCCAGCTTCTTCCCCCCCCCCCCATTGCCACTGTCCCCGGGGCTCTCGCCCTCCCCATTATTTACAGCAATGCCATTGAGCTCACCATGGCACCCACCTTTGCCACCAGCCCACTGAAACTTATCCCCCCATTACTGCTGGCTTACCCAGGGCTGCCACAGTTCTCATGCTGGGTCTCACCTATGGAGGCATTTGTAAAACCCTCATTGATTAAAAAAGAATATTTATTATCATATCAAGAACTTTTAGATAATCAAGGTGAGCTTAAATCTGAAATAAGATTAAAAGAAGAATATAACCTAGATTTAACATGGTGGCAGAAGTTACAAATAAATACAAGATTAAACAGTGATAAGAGACAAGGAATATCAGTATCCACGACTGAGCTGGATAAGAAATGGCTTTTGGCAGACACCCCCTCATCTCCAACACCTGCAACAGGCCCAACACTTTGTGGCCCCAATCCCTGAATTAAGATATCTGCAGATGGGGCCACACGTCACTGTTAGATACATAGATGGTGCCTGCACAGCAGACATTTTATTTATTGGTGTGCAGCCGAAACCCGAGTGCTGCATGATGGAGTGAGCTCCCATCTCTGGTCCCAGCTCCTGCCTACCTAGCAGTTCGAAAGCAAGAAATTGCAAGTAGATAAATAGGTACCGCTTCAGTGGGAAGGTAACAGCGTTCCGTGCACCTTGGTGTCTAGTCACGCTGGCCACATGACCACGGAAATGACTTTGGACAGCGCTAGCTCTTCGGCTTGGAAACAGAGATGAGCACCCCATCCCTAGAGTCGTATTTGACTGGCTTTTGAGCAAGGGAAACCTTTACCTTTATCTATGCAGCCTACTGAAATTCTATCTGGATCTGAAGATTGATGAAAAATTTCATACTCCTGTTACAAGTCAGTAGCAGAGGAGATGGGGGCAAGGAAATAAGTAATTTGTCGCAAGTATGTCACAAAAGAGACAAGGTTTTATGCTGTTAAAAGCTTCCATTAGACCAAATGTTTTTGGGTAGATAAAAGCATGTGGGAAAGAAAATGATCTTGTCATTCTCTTCTCTGGAAGATAAGTTCTTGCCTGAATTTCCTTTGTCCCATTTTCTTCTACAAGTAACTGGTTCATCAAAAATTGGTGTGTGTTTTTTGTGTGTGTGCTAAATTCATATTTGCTTGTACAAACATTTCTTGACAACCATCCAAGGAAAGAAGTTATACATTCTCTCTGTGCAGCCTGTTACATTATCTTATACCAAGGTATCAATCCAAAGACCTGTCTTGGAAAAGCTCGGGTTATTAGCTAAGCTCTATGCCTAGCGTAGTCAAAGATATGCTGGTGTAACCTTAAAGATATGGCAACACCAAAGTACACTGGCACCATGCCAGTAAAACCCTGGTACCAATGTAGAAGTTGCTGGCTTCAGGGGTGTGTTGAGTATCATAAGGTTGCGGTCACACACGTGAGATAAAGCGGGGCAGAAGGGAGGCTATTTCCTCTGGTGGAAGTTGACCCACAGTTGCGCGATCACACAGCCTTTTGAAGCTGTGGGCACAGCCTGCCACTGCGTGATCAGACGTGACCACGTGTGAGTCGGGGGGGGGGTCGCCGTTTGTTCCCGATGCGCTTGAACGAGGGATCAATGATTCGCACCTCAGTCCTGAGGGCTCCCTATGGAGTGTGCGATGATGTGCATACTGAGAAGAGAAAAAAAACAATAGCACAGAGTTGGGATGACCTGATCAGACCATCCCGACACCATGAGAGCGCACTGGAGTGTTCAAACAGGGAAAAGTCTGCTTGTGGCTCATAGCAACCCGTTAGCTACCGGACTTTCCCTGGTGCCTGTTTACTCCGCTTCTGCAGTGGAGCAACACGGGTTGCTGCTGCCTGCCAGACACTTCCCAGATGTTTGTAACTGATCACGCACATTAAATCCGCCTGGCATTCGTGCCTGTGTTGGGACTAATTGTGCATGTGATCGCAGCCCAAGACAGTCCAGCCACCCCCACCCCACCCCCCATTCAGTCACCTTGCTGAAGAATGGAATATTTAGGACTGGTAGATAATTATTCAGATCTCCTGGGTCCAGGGTAGGCTTCTTCAGAAGTGAATGCACAACAGCCTGTGATACCCTTTCTCTCAAGATGGCATTAACTACCTCTCTGGCCCAGTCACTCAGCCCTTCCCCAGCACATATAAGTAGCCTAGAAGGACAAGGTCATGCAAGCAGGTAGTAGGCCTTTGTGGTATTGGATGGTGCAAAGCCTGGTATTTCCAGGGCTTCTGGTCACTAGCCCCATGTGGATCTTGAGTTTGCTTTATCTGTACATTTTCCGTCCTCCCTGCACTGATATATATGGTTGGTATAGATACCATGGCTGCTGTGGGACCTGGTATAGATACCATGGCTGCTGTGGGATTCCTAATTCATCCATGTTGTAACTTCTTAGCTTTGTGCCCAGTTAGTTATGTGGTTAGAGGTCTACTTCTGAGTGTGTGAGGTATGAGTTCTAGTCTGGTTTCCTCTTTCTGTTTTTATGCTTATTAGCCTGTTGCCAGGCAAATGGCGAGCTTACTTGGTGGGATTTGAACCCATGCCTCTTGTTTATTGCATGGGTTCAGTGGGGTGTAACTGTGTTGCTGCCCTACTATCTGTATTCTCTGTACTTGGTAAAAGACTGGTGCTCCTTAGATACCACCCACAGACTCCAAGACCTGAGTTTTTGGGTGGGAGAGTTTCTTGAGCATTCTCTTGGGGTTTCTTCTGACAGATGAGCTTTGGAGGCATGTGGATGATGAGGGTGCCTGTGTGTATGCCTTTCAAAAGCAGTGTAGGGCTCATAATGCTTGTTCCAAGGTTTCCAGAAATATGCTGTATGTGGGTAGTGGTTGTCATGCCTGCTCCTGCTCCTGCTCCTGCCCCAGCCCCTGCAGAACAAGATCAGGCTCCTTTAACGGACCTGGACGTAAGTCCTTGGGAGTCAAGCCGGCAGCAAGAGCCACCTGAGATTGATCAGGCTATACCTGGACCGAGTGAACTCCCTGAATCTCCACCACCTGTCAGCCGGCTCCGTGAAAGGAGACGCCAAGAGCTAAGAAACAGGAGGAGTGAGGCACGCATGCGGGGGAGACGAACTCTAAGTCCGGAGTATTAGCAGAAGCAGGACGGTGTCTGGCAGCTGCTAATTATGTAACAAGCCAGCATGCTATATCAGCAGATCACTGGCCTCAGCAAAACGTGCTGGCAACGAATGATTGTCCTTGACGAGCCCTCGCCCTGCACCCTCCTGACTTCCGTGTATTCCTGTGGACCCTTGACCCGGCTTTGAACCTCGGACCTCTGACTCTGGACTCTGGACTTGGCTTTGTGGACTTTGACTTCGGCGTTCTGGCTCTGTTCCTGTTGCTCTCTCCGGCTATCTGACTTGGCATTCCTGTGACAACATCTCCCTACTTTGTCCTTCGGCTCTGACGGTAATTTACGGCTTGATTACTGGACTGTTGAATAACCTTTGCTCTGCAACCTGCTTAACTACCGGCCGGCTGAGAAACTCCTGGCTAAACGCCTGAACTGTTGCATCGTCTGCCTCGACCCAGAGGCTCTGTCGTGACAGTGGTGAGCTGACAGTGTAGGAGTGTGCCACTATTGGTGTGTATTGGTTGGCTGCAGGGCTGGTTTTGGGCAGGAATGCACAGGAACGGAGTTCTGGCTGGCTCCTGAGTTGGCCACACCCAGCAGGAACTCATTAGCATAATAGGCCACACCCAACAGCAGCAACTCATTAGGACTGGCTACATTAGGGGTGTGTGGCCTAACATGCAAATTAATTCCTGCTACAAAAAAAAGCCCTGGGTTTTGACAACAAACGAGGTAAACAGAATAAGAAGCAAAAGGTGGGTGTGACTGGATGCCCACTCTTCTGGTAACATGGGGAGTGACCTAATATGCTAATGAACTGTGCTGTCAGTGGTGTGGCCTAATATGCTAATGAGTTTCTGCTGTTGGGTGTGGCCTATTATGCTAATGAGTTCCTGCTGGGCTTTTTCTACAACAAAAGCCCTGGTTGGCTGTTTCCACCTCTGGCAGTAATAGGAACATCTTTAGGATGCTGTCTTGTAATCGGTGAGCCATGGTTCTCTATATCTCGGAGTTAGATCTTTTTTGTACATATTTCCCGTGTGCTTAGTGAGCAAGGGATCCTGTTGAATGATGTTGTCAATGCAACTGGTATCTGGGATTTAGCTCTGGGGTTCCCAGAAATTTTTTCCAGTTCATTGCTTCCACTGTTTATTGCTTCCACTGTTTGATGCTATGAGACTCTTTTATCTATTTAATTATCTTTATTAAAAGCATGTCCTGTTGTATCTCTTCAGACATCTTTAGATGCTTCAAAACAATCAATGTCACACACATTTAGTTACAGCTTCTTTAAAGAAAACACGGAGTTCGGTTAGCATTGTCCTTCCCCTGCCTCGAGCACCCTTCTGCCTTCCCTCCCTCACAATAGTTGTCTTGCAGGCCAGATAAGAGCCCTGGATGAGCCAGTTCTGGCCCGCAGGCCATATGTTTGACATCTCTGGGTTAGAGTCTTGTGCATGGAGATGGCGAGATCTGGGTCCATCTCTCCAGTTAGCCATGAAGATCAAAGTTAAGTCACAGTCTCTCAGCCTGACTCTAACTGTTGTGGGGCTAAAATGCTAGCAAGAGCACCTGGGAGGAAGGTTTGAATATTAACTGAAAACGTATAAATACAGCTTTTCCAGAACTCCAGAGCACCTACATCCAGAGCCAGAACTCTGTTTAAGGGGTGGTCTGTTTCCTTGAAGAGAACCTTGAAGAAAAATTTAAATTCTACTTTGGAGAAATGTAAAGACTTCTCAGAAGTCCAGATGTTAAGAGATGGATTTGTGTTTCTGCTGTATAGGAGTCGGGGACTAGTTACTGACTCATAATTTGATACGTCTACTGTGGACTGATTTAAATATGATGATGGTTGTGTGCAGCACCACCAGAAAACTTAATTATGCAAAGGAGAACCAAGTAGTTGGAGTTGCATTTAAAAGGTTCTTATCCCGTAGCCCATAGACTTACACCATGACTTCTTGCACCCAGAATTATTGGCATGCAGATGTTGTGTGTGTGTGTGTGTGTGCTGGTCATAAGATGAGAGCTTTCTTAATGTGTCACCAGATGGGTGGTTCTTTTATACAGATAAGGGTTGTTTGGTAGTGATGTACCCAGCTACCATCCTGGTTAAAATGGCTGTACATGTCACTGAATTAGGTTGCAGTGTTCAGTTGCCAGCACTACAGTATACATTGTTAGTTTAATGAAGCTGGATGTGGTACTGGTTGTGGCTGAGGGTGTCAGTTGCATGTCTTGAAGCACTGGTGCCATCAGCTAGCAAGGGGGTGGATGTGCTTCCATCCTCTTCTTCCCCTCCAATGCATTGGACACTCACACAGGCAATAAACATGTCTTTACTGACAACAGTACACTACAGCTTTCTGGGCTGTGCCACCAAGGAGTTCAAGACCACTCCTTTTATATGCTTTCTCCATGCCATTACTCTGTCTCATCTCTGGCCATCTCCCAGGTCCTCCACATTATGGCCTTTAATGCCCACCCCAACACTTGGAACCACCCGGGATTGGGCTGTCCCACTCTCCATCCTTCCCCAGCTGGTCCAGCTTAAGCCTAAGGGGATGCCTTCACTGCTTAGGTCCACTTACATGGCAGCCAACCCATCATATGTTCTGGGTGTCCAGCCAGACCTAGCCTGTGGCCATAACCCCAATCCTCTTGGCCGTGTCAGCTCATGCTCAACCAGCCCTTGCTCTCCTGGTTGCCACTTCCAGGTTGGGATCCAAGCCCATTGGCAGAAACATGTCACACTGTAACTTATAGTTTAAATTACCTGTTGAACATTCTCTGTTTGGGCACTATCAATGCCATCCTAAGCAGAACACCTCTAAGCCCACTGATTTCAGCTGATGGCAGTGTATATGAAAGTGGTACATGTATGCAGGGCACAACTCTGTTTTCCCCCTTAGTGCTGCCATTTTATGGCCCTGATCCAGAATAGTTAGGTATAAAATACAAGGTTGGTGGGGAGGGTGAAAGATAGAGGATCTTGCCCTCTTTCAGGGTTGGGACTGTGCTGAATATTCCCCAGTCCTGATTTTTCAGATCCAAACTAGCAGTTTCAGTTGAATAGGAACATTGGCTGAAAAAAGTTTGTGTGCCTGTTCACAGTGGGGTTTTTTATTTTGCTTGGCCTTGTGTGTGTGTGTGTGTGTGTTTCTGCTGGTTGTTACTGCTTACTCCCCCTTGAATTGGTAAGCTCAATCAATCAATCAATCAGGGATCATGCAGTGAATGAACCCACATAATCATATAGCCAATTTGGCTATAAGATGATGTCACTGTGGGTAGGTGAAATCAGTTGAGAGTTATTGCAATGCAAATTAGGGCAATATTTTTTGTAAGGGGTACTAAAATCACTAGAAATCAGGGCAGTGTTGTTTTTACAATGCTGAAAACTGAAGTCTATGAATAGATTCTACTCAACTCTAGTTAATTCCTATGCAGATTCCTTATACTAGTTAATTGACCTAGGCCTATGCAGTTGCATAGAAGGGAAATTAACTGTGTTGGATTACCACAAACTCTTTGTATGGCCAGTTTCTTTCTTAAAGGAAACCTTAAAAAGAACTTCAGTAAGAGAGAACTGCTGTTGCAACAAGCCATAGTTACTACAAACTGTGACTTTCAACTACAAACCTTAAAACTCATGGTTTGGTGGCAGCCAGCAACCCCTGGTTTGCTGGACCATTTGCATCCTGATATCCCATCTAAATAGGATTTTATCAAACAACTGGCCCCGGTCACATTACATGATCAGACACGATGGCAGTGAATCTGTGTTTTTCTCATTGGCGCGAGTTTCTGGTGCGCTTTAACGAGGCAGCAGAAGCGCACTGGTGTAATCACATGGGAACCTTCGTTCGCGGGCCATCACAAGCCCCTTTGATAGTGGACTTTCGCTGGTAGTTTTTAACTGCGCTTCTTTGATGGGAAGAAACGGGTTGGCGACGGGTGCAGGACGCTTGCCAGATGTTCCCCTGTGATCACACCGGTAAAATCCGCCCAACATTCGTACTATCACGTGGCTACTTCTCCATGTGATTGGGGCCAACTGTTTATAAACTACTGTTTTTCATGACATCCAAATACGGTGGTGATGGTGCACTGCTTCTTTTGAAGAACTTTGATAAATGCTTGTCCTTTTGGACGATTAAAAAAATCCTGAACAAAACATAACCTGCAGAACTGCTTTGAGTACGTCTCTCTGTGTGTGAGTGTAAAGGAACCATATTTGTTGGAAAACAATCACACCAAAATGTATGGACACCTATTGCAGTAATACCTCTTAAGATGCAGGAAGCCAGTTGCTGCTTGATGTATACAGAAACCTACAAGACTAGTCTGAGCATGGGTCATGGTGAAACATGAAAAACATTAAAAGACATTTTAAAAAGTCTCCTGTAGGCAACTTTAAGTCTACAGCACCATCTTCAGTTTTCTGTAATGGTAGCCTCGGTACACAGCTTTAATATTTGATGAAGGTCCTGTCACTCTCTGTGCTGGGTGCCACAGCTGTAACTAATAATGGCACTGATCCCCACTTCCCTTGTAGTGAAATAATCAATCTTCAGTGCAGTCTCATAGGATGTTATTGATATGACAAGCTTATGTAAGTGTTGTCAAAGGATATGAGAAAGGTTTTCCCCCCGGATTGTTCAGAGCAGGAGTACAGCTCTATAATGGATCAACTCCGGGTAGAGTGATTTTAAATTTGTGTAGTTTCTGCTTTTTTGCTTGCTCTTTGAAAAAAAAGTAAGGGGTGGTAGCCCAAGTTGTTGTTTGTTTTGCAGTATTTTGATCCATGTCGTAGAAATGGTAGTGTCTAAAATCTTATCTCCAAATGTCTGCCTAAGTGCATGTAATGTCCCATGCCATTGTTGTATACTTCTCCAGGGTCCATTGGCACTGATGTGTGGATGCTGCATGCATTTGATATGATGCATAAGGTAAGAAGGTTTTAGACCTGGGGCTCTTCCACTTGGAGCACAGCCAAGGGGAGGGACTTTCTGGTGGTAGTTATGTGGGGCCAGTACATTTGAACCAGTCCTCAGAAGCAAAACATAGTTGGTATTTCTTCCAGTGTGAGTATAATGAATAGTCTCAGTATAAGGAAGTTTTGTATGTTTCTGAAAAGATTCTAAGCCTTAAATGGAGCATTGTGGAGCTTCTAGAAAGTACAGTCCATACAACATATGTGTCTGGAGGTTGATGGAAAGTACAGTAAAGTCGCAGCCAACTTATGGCGACCTGATAGGGTTTTCAAGGCAAGAGACATTGAGGGGTGGTTTGCCACTGCCTCTGTGTCATGACTGTGGAGTTCCTTGGTGGTCTCCCAGCCAAGTACTAACCAGCACTGGCCCTGCTTAGCTTCCAAGATATGGCTAGCCTGGGCCCATCGAGATAGGAAGTTATAAAAGGACATGTGCTAAAGCCTGGTGGGTTTTTTTGAGATAGCATCAAATATTTTTATATTTGGAATCTTCAAAAGTGCTTATGTATGTTTTAATCCACCCAGCATCTTAGGGCTCTCTGTGTTAACAGTTTCTCTCTCCAAGTAGGGTGTTCAGGCAGTGCCTGCAAACCAATAAACAACAACAAATAAACCCTTAGTGTGTGAGGGTCATGAGTCCAAGGTTTTCAATCTAACATGAATGGTTGGAGCTGGCTTTTAATGGAAGCACTGACCTGATCCAGCCTGGGCTGGCGAGGTTAGAGCATTTTAAGCAGAAACCCCATGTGGCATTAGAAACCAGCTGTGAGATGTGACTTGCTGTGGTCTCCTAAGGCTTTACTGTTTGCTTTTTAATTCCTTGTGAACTCTGAACTGATTTTTTTTCCTTTAAAGAAAACCCCAAGCAAGCAAGATTTCTGATACACATTTGCCACTACCAGTAGCAATGTTTTAGTGCTAAGTTACATGCCAGTTTATGACATACAGTTTAATTCATCATTTTTATTTTTATCTGATTCTTCAACCAGTCCCCTCCTGTCCAGCACTGTTATTTCAAACATGGTAAGCAGGCACAAAGACTTCTCTGTGGAAATGCAAATAAAGCACTTTTCAGGTGTCCCAATTCTTGATGGTGTGAGATAGCAGCAGCTGCTTTTTACCACCTCCATCCTATGATTCTATGGCAACTTTTATGTATTTTAAAAGAGGCACACCAGTTCAGCTTCACAGTGAAACAATTGAATGCTAAAGCAAATGCAGGCCTGATCTTTGTAGTAATAGTAAAATACATTTTCTTTCTTTCTTGCACAGCCCCCATTCAGCCTTCCTTCAAAGCTTGTCTCTGTTCACAAGCAGCATTTGTCATCAGGCTAGCCCCCTCCCCTTTCCACATTTATTTCCATGGTAACCCTTTAAAGGCATTCTGCAGCCTGAAAACTACTTTTGCTCTTTCATCATGCAAGCTGGCATTGTGAAGGGCTCAGTGCATTTCTACCGCTTCTGAATGAATATTGAAATAACCGGCTTTTGGGATGCACAGTTTATTTTTATTTTTTTGGTTTCCCTCCCAAGAAGAAGCCCTGATGGAGGCAACCTTCATCCAACCTAGTGCCAGCACATTGCTTGCTGAGGGAAGGCAATCTTCATTAATTGATTAACTTTGTGGGTAGGCATTATCAAGCGCGATCATTCTGCGAAGTCAACAGGGCAATTTTTCCGAATCCAAAGGAGAAAAAAATGGGCAGATGGCTAGCTAGACTTTGCTGGTGAATTGCGGGTAAGCTCCCACACTGTGATCTATTGCAAATCTCTCTTTTTTCATATAGATTATTTTATGTCAGTACAGGTTTTATTTCGAAAAATGGAGTCTTAATAAACATACAATCTTTATTAAGTTAGGAATTTGGGTATTTTTCTAAAAACATTAAAGAAGATGTATTTAGCTGCATTTGCCATCTCAGATTGTGTGTGTTCAGAATGACATTTGGTATTCCACATCCTTTTGGTGTTTTTAATGACCTGGGTAGGCTTTATGATTTTTTAAAAATCAAATTGGTATTTCAGGAACACCTAATGAATCTAGGCTTATTGTATGCTGAGTATGAAAATCATGGTTTATTAATGGTGTTTATCTGTGTATAACCTATATTAGATTACTTGTTAAGGTCACCTTATTATAACCTTTACTCATTACAAGCAGATGTGTCAGAAACTTTCTACAAATTTTTACCTTTGTTTGTTGGAAAGCGTATACAGAGTGTAATTTATTCTATGGATAGTATATTACGTGAGGGCTTTAAAAATTACATTAGGGCAATTACATATAGACTTGTTTTGTGGTAGTAAATCCCTAGCTACTATGTGTGGATTTTTTTTTTTAATCTGAAGTACATAATGATTGGAGAATCACCATGACAACACGGTATCCATGTCACATTTCCATTACTATGCTGTGGGAATCTTACCATTTACACAAGTATTTTTACAGATAAAATAGGCACTATATCACTTTATAACAAAGAAATATTGTTTTATTCTTTAAATTATTCTTATAAGCTCCTTAGGGAACTTTAAGCTGTATCATTCTCCATACATTAATCGCTCATTCACCTTTTGTGCCCTCTTCGTTCTTCCCCTTTGTATAGTTTAATTGTTCTGTTATAGTATGTGGCTTTTAGCTGGTGTATGCAGGTATTTCTGATCTTTGTTGTTAAGCACCAAGGTAGTATATGTCAATAAAATCCATGCACATACAAATGTTAAAACAACTCTATGAAGATGATTCCAGATGTAACATGACCCTAACTGAGTGGGCATTGAAAATAATATGCTGGAGTATACTTCCTCAAATATATCCCTTTACCTAATGTGGATCCCCATGCCCAAAGTATCTGTTGGTCCTTGTGAAGCTGTTCAAAATCTGGCAAAGCATATACTGCAAATGTTTCTTCTTCCCTGTATCCTTGTAGCATGACCTCTCTCTCTCCGCATTCCCTGCTTCCATTCAGCATGGCTTCCCGAGATGGAATTAGAGCCATCTTTTCAAATGTATTTACTTATAAATCTATGTGCAATTACTATGGAAGAATTCAACATCACACACTTGTTCCATTTGGAAATCACAGATGGCGGTAGAGTATCAAAAAGCTGAATTATTCATATTTAGTTATTGAGGTATTAAGCATCTATTTTGTCATGTTGATCTATGTGATGCATGCCTCTCATCCCTGTCTCAAGACCTGCGGGAATAACATATAGGTGTTTAAGCTAAAGGTGTATCTACAACTGTACCAATGAGATATTTGAAAGCATGGTGCTGAGTGGTTTTTGCATCAGTGTTGTAATGGCATTGTAGACAGATGGCTTTTGTGAATGTATGGAATCAGGGTGTCAGAAATATTTCCAGATGTGAGCGTTGGGCTAGAAAAGTAAAATGTTGATGCCTGTGTGTACGTAAAATTGTAATTTTTAGCACAAAATTATATTATTTGGATTTGTGATGTATATGTTATTAAAATGATTAAGAATCTTCACTTGCCATTGTGCCATCCTTCAGGAACACTTTTATAGCTTAGCATAGTGCTCTGGGGCACCAAAGAACTGTTACAGGAAGTTAATTTATTACCATGGAACAACAATGAAAAGAATGTGTAGAAAGGACAGTGAGTTTTACCTTGGAATCGTTATGCCCATAAATTGGAAAGGGACTGTCTTGCAATTTCTTGTTGCTTTCTAGGAAAACGTAACAGAAATCTCTAAATGCAGCATTTAAAAGATGATAATGCTAGAAGTCTCTTAAAAACTAAAATATAATATGTAAGGGCTGAAATCTGTGAACTGAATATAAACCAATGTGTGAACCATGTTTTGTTGAAGGCACTTTAACTAAAGTGTTGCAAATATCTCGTCCTCCTTACAACAGATCAGGCTGGATCCAGGATTTGGTATGTTGGGCAGAGTCCTCAAGTGCCATCCATCCCAGCCTAGCTCTTCAAAACTAATGTATATCACAGAACCAGAGCATGGGTATGCCAACCATCTTGGCTTCTATGCTTTTCAGATCATTGCCTGGCATTCTTCAGCAGGAGAATTACCAGTGTAGAATTACCATTGGAAACTCCTGCAGGTGGTTTGGGATTAACTCATCACAATGGCTCAGTGGGCATTTGCCCTAATTCTGTGTTCTCTGGGCCTGGAGGTAAAGTTTATGGGTCACTGAGATTTGTTTGATTAATTCTGGATTATACAGAAATATTTCAAGAGCAAGTTTGCTGAAGGAATGAATTTCCTTTCTTCTGTCCTTACCAAACAATGAGTGAATACTTCTCCCTCTGAGGTGGAGGCCATCTTGTGGGTGATTCCCACCTATCTCCAGGGAGGCAGGATTAAGTAAATCTTCTTCCTGTTTCCTGTGGTGGGAGTCACCCTCAACTCAGTTTCGTTTCCTGCCTCAATAGGGAGAGCAGCTGGAACTTTTGGCTCTGCCAACTTCCATTGCTAATTCTTTCTCAATAACTATTTTATCTACTTATACTTTCTCCTTACTATTCCTTACTTCATTCTACCTCTCTCAAAAAACAAATTACAAAAAAAGAAGCCTTTTTCCCTCTTCTCCAATCCAGCTTAAGGGGAAGGGCCCTGCCCCCCCCCCGCCTCTTTCTCTAGCTGTTCACTCAAGCCAGCAGAAAAGCTTCATAGAGAGACACGGATGGAGCGGAGTGTGCCTCCCGATGCTCCAGGAGCTAGCAGCAACAGAAAACGCCCAGCCGCAGAGGAACACCGTGGGGAGGCCCACAGCGGCGGCGGCACTAAAAAAAGTGCGCCAAAACTGGCCATCTCGGGGCTCTGGAAGGCCCATCTACATCGACAGCGGCGGCCATTTTAGAAACATTGGGCCGAGTTTGACAAGTCGGGAATGGCTCTGAATGCCCCCCCCCGCAGTTTGACAAGTCGGGAATGGCTTTGAATGCCCCCCCCGCACTCCAACTACCCCCGGGCCCCAGGCCAATCGGGGAAGAACAGATCCGGCTAATCCAACAAAGTTTTGCCGGTGGCACGGAGGAGGAAGGAAAGTATGAAGGCGAGGCTCCGGAGGACAACTTGGTAACGTACAAAGCGATTTACCTTTTTCCCCTGAGGCAATGGCTTTTTCCAGAAGAGCTATGTGGGATGAGATGACCCGTTTTTGCTCCTCAGGGGGGCGTCCTCCCTCTAGGTCTTTGTCCCTCTTATCCCCGCCCCCCCTCCAAATAGGCCCCTTCCTAACCGGGGTAGATGGCTCACTAAGGCAGCTCAGAAGAGCAATGCCAAATATCATCACATGGAATATAATTACCCAGAGGATGATGACGTTGTATCCCATGTTTCTATTGAAAAGGAGGAAGGGGAATTTTCCTCTAATGAGGAAGAAGGGGAACCTATTCCAAAGCCTCAATCTGCTAAGGAACAGGCTTTTAGATTCCTTAAACCAGAGGATCTTCATTATTTGTTTCATAAAACCCTGGCTGCCCCCCAAGTCCAGGGCAATCAAAAGGCAGTCAAGCCCAATCCCACACCACAGGATCAGGATGAAGGCTTAGATGTCTTTGATGAATTTTTTCCTCCTGTGGATCCTTTGGAAATAGCCTTTCCTTTTCCAGGTTTTTATGTCAGGAAGGTTAAAGCAGAGTGGGAAAGGCCCTTGACCTCAAAACCCTTCCCGGGTTCCACCAAAAGGCTGTACCTTTTACATTCATCTGCCTTAGATTTATTACAGGTCCCTGTGATTGACACGCCGGTGGCAGCTCTGCAATCAACAGGCATAGTTTCAGAAGATGGTCACGGTACCTTGAGGGACAATTTGGATAAGAGAGCTGAATTTGCATTATGCAGGGCTCACGAGGCTAACACTCTGGCAATTAGGGCTTCCTCTGCAGCTTCCACAGTATCTCGAGCGTCCATAGTCTGGATGCACAGACTCATTCAGATGCTGCCTGAAAGCAATCGGGGACTACTGGAGGGAGCCAACAGATTACTCAAGGCAATCTCCCTTATGGCAGACGCCACCCTGGAGTCCATGGTTTTTTTTCTGCCATGGCAACCTCTACAGCAGCAGCTGCACGACGCACTCTCTGGCTGAGAGCATGGCCAGCTGATTACCAATCTAAAGCTATGGTGTCGGCATATCCTTTCCAAGGGGACAAGCTTTTCGGGGACCCCTTGGAGAAAATCCTGGTGGAGACCCGAGACAAAAAAGAAGACACTGCCCAGAACCATCCGCACCAGAGATAAGAGACCCGGTGCAACATCTTCCTTTCGTCCCTATGGTTCTTCCTACCGATCTCGACCAGATACCAGACGTTCTACCTGGACACAGAATAAACCGCCTTTTCGTAGAGGAGGATTCCACAGCACCAACAGACAAGACCAGCGATCCCAAACCTTCCAAGGCGTGACTATGTGGACTTGGCTGCGGGAGGTCGCCTACTTCTCTTCAGTCAAAGATGGCTGACCTCCCAACCAGACTCCTGGACCATGGACTACAAGATACAAGATAGTCTTCAAATATCCACCACAGTCGCATTTCCTTTCCTCTCCGGTTCACAAAACCCCGATAAAAACGGAACAGAACACTTGGTGCGATAAGTCATCTACTTCACATACGGGCAGTAGAACCAGTACCTCAGGAAGAGTAAGGGACAGGGGTGTACTCAATGTTCTTTACAGTGCCAAAAAGAACAGGGATTGGAGGGCAATCCTCGATTTGAAGTTCTTAAACAGATTTGTAGAGCTTAAGCACTTTTGTATGGAAACGCTTCGATACATCGCAGAATCCCTTCAGGCGCAGGAGTTCCTAACGTCAGTAGACCTGACGGAAGCGTATCTTCACGTACTCTTTTTTCCTCCACACAGAAGATTTCTTCATTTCTGCATTGGGGACACTCACCTGCAGTTCCGTGCACCCCCCTTTGGTCTGTCTACAGCTCCTCGAGTGTTCACAAAGGTCCGGGTACATCCCGTGAGCATCCTTCGTCAGCTTGGAATCCATGTCCATTCGTACTTAGATGACCTCCTGATTCGTTCGGCGTTGGAGGCTCAAGCATTCAGAGATGTTACACAGACTGTTCAACTCCTAGAGGGCTTTGGCTTCCTGGTCAACTAGACAAAGAGTCACTTAAGACACGCAATGTCTAGAACACCTAGGAGTGATAATAGTCATGAGTTCTTGCAAGCTTCTTCTACCCTTACCCAAGGCGCAGAAGATCATGTCTACAGCAACCCAAGTCATCACAGCACGCACGTCATCTCTTTCCCTACTGGTCAAACTGATGGGCTTGATGGTTTCCACCTTTGACACCCAGCAATGAGGTTGTTTCCATTCCCAGCAACTGCAGAAGTTCCTACGGCCCTTCCAGAATATCATAGCCCTAAAAATGGACATGTCAATGAAGGTTCCACTACAGGTAAAATCAAGCCTACGCTGGTGGACCTTTCATCACAACTTGACTTAAGGAAGATTTTTTATGGATTCAGAACCCGGTCCAGATCTTCATGGACGCCAGCCTATCGGGCTGGGGGTCCGCCCTTCTTTGTCATCCGATTCAGGGGATGTGGTTGAGTGCAGAATCCAACTTACCCATCAATCTCCTGGAACTGCGGGCCATTCGATTGGCCCTAACTCACTTTTCACACAAGATACAAGACAAACATGTCATCATCAGGACGGACAATATTTCTGCCAAGACTTACTTCAGCAAGCAAGGTGGTGTAAAATCCCCGAGACTGGCCAAGGAAGCACATCTCCTCCTAACCTGGGCAGAAACTCATCTGTCTTCCCTTACCGCAACTCACATTCAAGGCTCAGCCAACATTCAAGCTGACAGGTTGAGCTGACAGACGATCCAGGAAGGAGAGTGGTCCCTACATCCAGAGATATTCCAGCTCATTTCATCGGAGTTGGGAATCCCGAAGGTGGATCTCTTCGCATCAGCCACCAACACACAGCTAAAAAGATTCTTCACGAGATTCTTCCTCCCAGAGGCAGAACAGACAGATGCACTACTGTCTCCATGGCCTCACGAGCTCCTGTATGCATTTCCTCCTCTTCCAGTACTTCCCAGACTTCTGAGAAGGATTCAACTCTTGCGGGCGGAAGTCATCTTGGTTGCCCCATACTGGCCACGTCAACCGTGGTTCACGTCTCTACTAGAGTTAGCAGTGTCTCCTCCTCTTCGACTGCCAGTCCGGGAAGATATGCTCCTACAAGGTCCAGTCAGACATCCCGACCCAGGATGGTTCCATTTGACCGCGTGGAGGTTGAAAGGCAGAAGTTTGTTAGATTAGGTTATCAAGAGTCGGTAATAAATACCATCTTAGATTCTAGGAAACCATCCACAACCAGGATTTATAACACCACATGGAAAGCCTTCGTCAGATGGGTCAAAAAAAAAAAAAAAAGATCGATCCTCTCCATCCACATTTACGCTCCGTCTTAGACTTTTTACAAGACGGCAGGACTCTGGACTAAAGGCCTCCACACTAAGAAGACAACTAGCGGCATTATCCACGGTGCTTCCCCTATACAGGGGACAGGTAGTTTCCCAACATCCTCACATAAAGGGGTTCTTAAAAGGTGCTGCCTTCAAGGATCCCCCAATTTGTCACAGATTTCCCACATGGCGTTTAAATTTGGTCCTTACCACACGGACAAGAACTCCATTCGAGCCCATACAGAGTATTTCGCTTAAATTTTTGAGACTGAAGACACTGTTTCTCATGGCCATCACTTCAGTTAGAAGAATCTCTGAACTTGGAGCCCTTTCCGTCCGTTCAGATTTATGTGTCTTTCATAAGGACACCATGGCCCTACGCACGAATCCCTCTTTTTGTCCGAAGATTAACACCAAATTTCACAGATCTCAAGAGATTTATCTACCGTCCTTTGTTCTGAACCCCACACATCCAAAGGAAAAGTCCTGGCATACCCTGCACATGAGGAGGGCACTTAAGTGCTACATCCGGAGAACGGATTCAGTTAGGCGTACGGAAGCCTTGTTCGTCAACATGTCTCCCCCTCACACTGGAAAAAAAGATGTCCACACCGGCCATCAGTCGTTCGATTCGAATGTGCATTGCAGAGGTGTATACCACCATGCACCTTTAAAGTGCCACAGGGAATCACGGCACACTCAGTACGCAGCGCCGCCACCAACGCAGCATTCCTCAACAGAGTATCTGTAGATGAAGTGTGCAGGGTGGCCACCTGGCCTTCCTTATCTACCTTCATAAGGCACTCCAAAATCAATACCTATGCATCCATGGACGCTGCCTTCGGTCGTCGTATTCTGCAAACTATCCTGCAAGAGAATGACGATCCCCCACCCAAAACATAGGACCACTGCTCTGGGAGGTCCCACAAGATGGCCTCCACCTCAGAGGGAGAACGACCAGTGGTAACTTACCGTGAGGGGGCCTTCTCCTCTGAGGGTTGGAGGACATCTTGGCCCTCCTCGGATCGTCACCCACAGGTAGGGGCACGCATACTGACTGAGAGAGAGGTGCATGGGTGATATTGATTATGGTCATCCTCATGGTACTGCACTTTGATTATCTATGAGAGAGTACCTTCTTAACTTTGTCTTCCTGTTTCTAACTGTTATATTTGAGTTTAGCTTTTTCTAGCTGTCGGAGTTACCGAAACTGAGTTGAGGGTGACTCCCACCACAGGAAACAGGAAGAAGATTTACTTAATCCTGCCTCCCTGGAGATAGGTGGGAATCACCCACAAGATGTCCTCCAACCCTCAGAGGAGAAGGACCCCTCACGGTAAGTTACCACTGGTCGTTTCACATCTGTGTGAGTGCCCTCAAATGATGGCTAAAAGGGGCCCTTTTTAAAGGACTTCCATCTCATCTAACCTTAATTGGGGGGGGGGGGGCGTCTTCATTTGGTTAAATTTTATGAGGACTCCTCAAGGAGACTCAAGGAGACTAAGCAGTTGCTTAGAAATCAATATTTTTGTACATGGGAGGTTGTGTTTCTTTCATTCTTTTTTCAATCACAAAGGGACTATTTCAGTACTGGGTTGTTTTGAATGGGTTTGATTCATTATTGTTTCATTTTTCATAACTGTTTTTTACTTTCATAATTCTATTTCATTATTATTTCCTCCCCTCCTTCCTCAGGTCTGTTCCTTCTTGGTATTCCTTTCAAATTGGGCAAAACTCAGTGGACTTGTACTATTCCCCAAGGATACCTACACTGCCAAATTTCAGACAGATAGAATAAAGGGGTCCCCATTTTTGAGGCAATGAAAGGCACCTGTGATTAATCTTAAAGTCTATGGAGGAAATGATAGGAAAGATTCCAAACAGTGGCACTGCAGCCACTTGGAGTCAGTGATCCCCTTTTATTGGGACTTCCTCCAATGCGGGAAAAAACATGGCAGAAAGGGGTATTTGGATCATACAACCCAATAGATTTGCTCCGAAGAGCTTTTCTGTTGGTGAAAAATGAAGGAGTTCCCCATGACCAGCATCAAAAAAAGCTCTGTTGCTGATAATGGGATCTATAAGTAGAAAGCCATGTGGATGGGGGCTATAGAATGACAAGCAGTTGGTTTGAAACAGCCAACTGGAAAGACATAGTGCAGTGAACACAGACTGATAGGTGTACCATTTTAGTGTAGTGAGGTGTTTTTCCTGTAAATTTTAGGGTGAAAGTAGATTATGGTATCTGGCCTCTTCTGTTGTGAAACTGGCACAGATATAGGTTGCGGTCACACACGCAAGATAAAGCGGGGCGGAAGGGAGGCTGTTTCCTCTGGCGGTAGTTGATCCACAGTTGTGTGATCACGCATTCTTTTGAGGCTGTGGGCACAGCCCGCCACTGCATGATCAGACGCAACCACGGGTGAGTCAGGGTTTTTTTTTGCCGTTTGTTCCTGATGCGCTTGAACAAGGAATTGATGATTTGCACCTCAGCCCGATCCACATACTGAGAAGGGAAAAAAAACAATGGCACAGAGTCGGGATGGCCTAATCAGACCATCCTGATGCCATGAGAGTGTGCCGGAGTGATCAGACAGGGGAAAGTCCACCCGTGGCCCATAGCAACCTGTTTGCTACCGGACTTTCCCCGGTGCCTGTTTACTCCATTTCTGCGGCGGAGCAACATGGGTTGCTGCCGGCTGTGGGACGCTTCCCAGATATTTGGGTCTGATCGTGCACATTAAATCCACCCGGCATTCGCGCCTATGTCGAGGCTAATCGTTTGTGTGATCACAGCCATAATCTCTCAAAGGTAACACTGATCTGAAGCATGCACTGTGATGATATCTTAGTCTAATGTTAAACAGTCACAACACAATAAACAGGATAATTTTAAAAGCTGGTGAGATAGAACCTCTAATTTAAAGCCTGGGTTAAAAAAAATGTCCTGGCAACTAAAAGTAAGACCGGTACTAGGTGAGCCTCAAGGGGGAGGGAATTCCAGAGGAAAGATGTCACCACAGAAAACGCCGTCTCCGAAGATGAGAGCACAGAGAGCAAGTCTTGAAATGGGGGCTGGAGAGTACAGAAAGAAACTCTCCTTCAGGGACCCTGGCCACAAGCCTTAAAGATAAGAACCAGCACTATTATGCCTGGAGCAATATGGGTCATAGTGCCTATCTTTCAGAACTGGGATGATAACAATCCCTGTAACTAATCTCTGACAATAGCTTGGCCAGCAAATTTTGGACCGTTTGAAGTTCCTGGACCATTTTTAAAGGCAGCCCCACAAAGAACACATTACAGCCCTCTGACTTGGATGTGCTCAGAGTATGGATTGCTGGGTGTGACTAGGTCATGCTTTATGAGGAATGGTTATAGCTGGTGGCCAACCAGAGCTGATAAACTTCGCTATTTGCCACGGAGGAGACCTGAGCTGCCAACTGTAGGCCAGGATTCAGCAGCACCCCTCCAAGCTACCTTCTGGTTTAGCGGTAGCTTTCCCCTTCAGGCAAGGTATAACCCTGCAGGACTCCATAGCATAAATGCTACAGGCCCAAGTAGCAGTCACCCAGAACCATCTTCTGGAATCGGTTGGTCAAGTAAAAGCAGAACCTCCAAAGCATGTTGCCCCCACTCCAAGCGAGCCTCTCCAAAGGGATACCCCGGTTGATGGTACTGAAAGCTACTGAAAGGACCAGGAGAATCAACAGGGATTCACTCCCCCGTCGCTCTCCTTGTGAAAGTCATCAGTCAGGGTGACCTAGATTGTTTCTATTTCAACTCAGGCCTGAATCCATCACCTGCAAAACTTCCTGAAGCTGTGTAGCAACCTCCCACTGAAGCACGTGTTCAAGAATGCAGTCTTGGTGGTAGTTATTTAGATTGTTTGGGTCCAGGGATGCTTTCTTCAGTAGGGGTCTCACAGCCATTAGAACGGCATGTCCCCCAGAGAGACATTTTTATTATTCTGCCAAGCATATTTCTCATGTGTGGTGAAGTCTAGTCCAACCTTACACACACCTGTATGGCCCTCTAATTTGTGCTGTAAATCCCAGTCTTTGTAATCTTAAAAACTCTGTTCTAGTTGGGGCAGATGTTCTCAGCATTAATTCTGCCAAACTCATGGCTACTGAGAATTAAACCTGATGTGTTGCTGATTCCAGTGTCTTCCTCATGAGGTATGGGATGAGGCAGGGCCTGACTCCTACAAGTCTAGGGCAATAGATACAATAAGAGTTGTCCATCTCTTAGAAACCTCCTTTACTAGGCCACAAGCTTCAAAGGACAGGTCTTGACCAGCCTTAAGAATGGTGACATTATATATGGTGGTTGATCAGATGGTCAAAAAAAATAAACTGTCAAACACTGGTCACTGGGAATGAGTGCCTACTTCACATTGTGAGTATTTAATTGACAGCAAACTGAGCGTATGTTACTTTGGAGGCTTTAGGTAAGCTGTGGGTGTTTGTTTTTAACTTTAGCTGTCCATCTTGTATACCAATGAGGTTTGCTTTCTAGGTTATTTCTCTGGACATACATGGAGAAGAACATTGGCAGTTCCACTTCTAGGCTTGCTTTATTGCACGTGATGTCCCATCTGGCTAATGTAAAGTCTCTCTTGCTGTTGTTGTTTTTTCAGTCAGGGAATGGGAAAAAATCTTGCTTAGTTATTTGCCTTGCATTCATGCAGTATTATTGTGCTGGTTTGTTTTCGTCTGAGGAAAAATAATTGCCCTTTAAAATGACAAAGTCAGATAATTTATTCCAAAGGATGAATATATTTGTCATATCCTACTCAGCTGCTTCCCTTTAATAACTCTCAGTCAATGCTGCCTCCCAAATATGGTGATGAATATACGGTACCTTTGAGTGTTGATATTAGAGGATTGGATCTGTAAAATGATTCCACTTGTGAGGCATCTATATTTTGGTTTGTTAGTTGGATCTTTTGGGAGCGTTCATGGACTTTCATATAAAACAAAACTGCACTTAATTAACCACAGATATGATTCCAAAGTGCCTTAGGTACCATGCATTGCAGACTGGTTCTCTAAATATCTAGTTAATGTCACAACAAAGAAGTTCTGCTGTCAGAAGATTGGAATGTAAAACCCTTTTTTGAAGTACAGAGTAGCTGCTAGATTTATGAAAGGTATAGAGCAGGGGTGTCAAACAAGTGGCCTGGGGGCTGGATCAGGCCCGTGGAGGGCTGCAATCTGGCCCGCCAGGCCCTGGCTGTTTCCTGTTTCCTTTCCAGTTCTGCTGCTGCTACATCACAGCTTACTTTACCAGGCTCTCTCAGTTGCACAGGAGAGATAGATAGGCAAGCCTCTCCTGTGCAATTGAGAGGGTCTGGTAAAACACTGGCTGAGGCTCCTCCCCCCCTCCTCCTTGGGGGTGTGAGGGAACCAGCCAGAGCTTGCTTCCTGGCCAGGCTGCCTCAATTGTATACAGGAAACAAGGGAAGCCTTTCTTTTCTTCCACAGGCTGAGGCTCCTCCCTGAAGGGAGGCAGGGAGGGAGGGAATGAAGGAGAGCTTGCTTTGCTGGGCTGCCTCAATCGCATAGCAGAAATAGCAGGCACCTTTAAGACCAACTAAGTTTTGTTCAAGGTATGCACTTTTGTATGCCTTGCTACAGTGTGTATGTATTCTGTTGGGCTCCTTATGCTGTGTGTGTGTGTTTTGTTGGGCTCCTTATGCCAGGGCTCTCCTGGGTGCAACTGGGTTCTCTCCCCCTATTCACTGTGTTCATGCCCTCATGATCCAGTCTTTCTCAGTAAGACAGCAATTTGAACTATTTTAAAGAAGGAATAACAAAAAGCCAGTGAGGTGGATTAGGCTGAGAGTGTGTGTCCAGACCAAGTTTACCTAGCACATTTCGTTTGTAGGAAGTTGTAGTTGTTTCTCTGGGGAAGGTTATAGTTTTGTAGACAAACAGCCCTCAGTCTGTATCAGGATGCCTTCTCATGTTCTTGACCAGCACATGAAGCAACTTATGTACAAAAGTTCACAATACCCAGCCATTTTATGTTTTCTCCTGGGCCCTAGGCTCAGAACTTGGAGCATGAGATTTCCATAATGAATGTCAATAAATCAAAAGTAGGTTTGCAGCTTACAGATGCACCCCTGAACAGCATACTCAAGATTGCTACGGCACAGACATTTTGATGCAATAATTCAGAGTGAGAACTGTCAGTTATCAGAGACTGTTAAATAGACAAAATATTGCAAGAGTGCTAGTGTTTTAAGCATGTTTTATTTAAAGTTAAAAAAAATCTTTAATTGTGTTTGTCTGTGTCCTTTATAAAGTTTATATCTCCACTACCTGGCATAAAAATGACACACATGGCCCAACAAGGTCTCATTTATGTCAGATCTGGCCCTCATAACAAATGAGTTTGACACCCCTGGTATAGAGAAATTAAAAAGAGAATGAGTTAAATGTGAAGTGTGTGTGTGTGTGTGTGTGCACTTCACATACTGTGCACAGATTATCATACTCCCCCTTGTGTTTACAAGAGTATATTTATAATTTATCAAACCATGTAGAGTCCTCTAGGGGAAGAAAGTGCTGGGTACAAATTCTTTAATAAAGTTATATAAACTACAGCAGGAGTATTTTTTGTCAAGAATAATTTAAATGTCTTCTCTGTGTAGGTGGGATTGGTGGCATCCCCCAGTGCACAAGGGCCCCGTGATCTTCAAGCTACCTTGACAAACAGATCACTTGTCTTGAATGTAGTAGGTTGGGGAGGGAAGGACAGAATGGTGAGCAGGCAAGCTGTTGCCCCAGCTGTTGCCCCAGATTCTCCCCACCTCTCTCCTGCTCCTGATGTACTGTCATCCTCACTGGCAGCCATGCTTCCAGGTATTACCATCTAAGCAAACCTAGAGACTCAGGTAAGATCCTGCTGGAAGTATCAGTGAAACCTGTCTCAAGTCCTTTTCTTCAGTCCTGCTGATTTTGAAAGTTGCACTCCTTCCCTTGCAAAAATAATACTTCCTTGCTGTACTGCATCTCAGAAGGCAATCATTAGTTTTAGAAGAGCTAGCTTTTAAGTAGTGTTTGCCTCTCCATAACTTGAAATAACATTCTTTACTTTATTAAGCAAGGATATTTAAGGTTGGTAGATTTCTATCAGCCTCTGCTATGACAATCACGCTTGGCGTGTTTTTATGAAAACTCAGTTCCTGTTATGAACAAGGTAATGCACATAACGAAGCAGAACTATAAATGAAGTGTCATTTTGAGGCTGGCGAAGCGAGAGTTCAGAGCTGGAAAAGGCATTCAATTTCTGGAAAGAACTAAAGTTTCAAGTAAGTACTGATTTCCCCCCCTCCTTTCAGTATTAAAGATGCAACTACAGGCTGTCCTGGTATGCTTTATTTTTGACTTCAGTAAGACATAGGGCGTTTTCGCACTGGCTTTTTTCCGGGGCGAGCACCGGAGTGAGCACCGGAGTTTCTGGTCAGTTTCACATCAGTTGCTCCGTGCTCACAAACTCCTCCGGAGTTTCACCGCACTGCTCAGGAGTATCCCTGGAGCAAGAAAATCCTGTTCCTGGCGGTGTTTCCTGTTTACTCCGTTGGAGAAACCTAGATGAGAACACACCCACTCGCCCGCCCTCCATCTGGCCCGCCCCGCGGTGGGCGTTTCTTGAATTTTTTTTTTGAAACAAGCCCTCCTAACGTTATATCGAAATAAGGAGGCAGGGAGGCAAGATCGCACCACAGGGACTGCGTTGGCGAGGTGGATTTGCCGTTTCTTGGGAGCAGGAGCCGGGCGCCATTGGCCCGAGAGCTCCATGTGCTTGCTCCCCGGTAACAGCCCGTGCTGTTGTTTGGGCTTCCCCGGCAACAGCCCGTGCAGAGCTGGTGGTGGGTGCTTTCCTCTAGCAATCCGTGGAGAAGCCGCGGCAAGCAGGCGGGCGGGCTGGGGAAACTTGCCTTCCTTTCCGCTCCCTGTGTGCGGTCCCACGATCCTGAAGCAACACTTCCCCCCCTCCTTTTTTTTTTTTTTTAAAAAAAGGCCCTTATAACGTTATAACATCATAATGAAATTTTGATGCAGCAAGGGAAGACGGCACAATTGTTGTCTTTATATAATAAACACACGTTCACATCTACTATGGGGGGGGGGGGTTAATTTGCTGTTTATTGGCAGCCCCTGCAGAGCAGGCTGGGCGCGCTTCTTTGCAGAAAAGTCACAGAAATGGATTGAACTGTTTTCAAAGGGCTATAACTATTCCTGCGGAGCGGGGAGACTGCTCTGCGTGTCATGCTGCTCCTCCTCAGCTGCCACCACCACCACCACCACCATTTATGTAATTTTTTTTTCTTAACATGGGCCAGCTGACGCCATGTTGCCCATCCTCCATTTTGTTGCCTTGATCGGGTTAAGCACACGACATTTCAGTTCACATCGGAGAATCCACCCATGGGGGGGGGGTCCTCCTTGTAGCCTGCCAATCGTTTTGCACCAACCCAGAACGGCGGGAAAATTTGAATACTGAGGAGGGACTTGTTGAATTCTGGGAAGAGGAAGGCGGGTGATGCACTGTCGTCATTCCACTATGACGTTATAACGTTACCACGCATGCGTTTAAAAAAAAAAAGGAAAAGCGGGGAACGAGGGAGGAGCTGAGGGGGAGGAAGGGGAGGGAAGGGGAGGGGAAATGCAAGGGGCGGGCACAGAGAGCATCGAAGCAACCCAAATGGGAACAGAAAACTTCGGGGGGGGGAGAGGAGCAGATTGCTATAGTGCGAAAATGGCAGGTTTGCTCAGGAGGAGTCGCAGAGGGGGAAATGAGGAGGAAGTGAGAGGCAACTGGCCAGTCTGAAAAGGCCCATAGAGTCTTCATAGCATTTTGGTGCAAATAGTACTCTATTAGTAAATGCTGCAGACACCTGAAAAACCATTCCTGTTAATCTAATCTTGACTGAAAGTATTAAACAGTAGCAGTCAGCTCATTGTGTGATACAGTGTAAGGGACTCACTGATGGTAGGTGGTGTTTGTAAATGGTTTAGTGCTGCAAAATACTTGTCAGGTAATAAAGAAATTAACAACTCTTGACAGTTTCCTCTTTCAGACTTTGCTGATTCTTGAAGTGGAACATAGGATTTCTCACATATGTTTCAGTGATATTTTGCCATCATAGCATTTCATTTTTAAATAGTAATTTCTTGTGTGAACCAAATAGTAATTTTAAAACGATAAAATAAAAATCTAACAGAGTCTCCTTTAAAATTCTAAGCAATATAAAGTGCAATATAGTATGGAGCCCCAATGCAGCAGGCATTGCTAGTGTGCAACATAGTCATGTGATTTGCCCTAACCGTATGAACCAAAGTCGCAGATGTTACAGGGATCAGAATTGCTTTTAGTCATCTTTTAAGCAGGGCTAGGTATTTAGCAATTAGGAGAGGCAAACAGGAGTCAGATTCTTCATTGTCTTCCTAAGCTCTAGTGCATCCACACATGGCTGGATGGTGTATTACCAGTGTTCTTTAGCAATCTTCTGTAACTTGGTTTATAAAAACACTGGGAAATTTGGGTTATGTGCCTGAGAAGGATGTGATGTCATTTCGAGCTGAGGCAGCCTAAATTATCTTTACCATAGAGACTAGGGGTCTTCATAGAGTGTCACTATCTGGAAGCCATTTTTTCTCACTCAATTCCTGCAGTGTGGGAAATTGAGGCTGGGCAGCCTCTTTGAGTTGGGTTGATATGCACTGATGTCTGTCTCTCCTATCCATTTAGCTGATGGCTGAATGAAAAGACTCTCCTTCTTGCAACTTCAGCCTCAATCTCCTTCTCTGAGCAAATATGCCCTCTCTTCTGTTAAGTTTACTGAATAACCATTGGTTGTTTCTGAATAGCACCGATCACACAGTGGTTGCGAATATTTTTAGATACGTGGATAATGTTATAGTTACTGGCTAGTAGAGTTCACAGAACTGGACTTTCCCACTTTTCCTCCCTTTGTAAAACCACTGTGTCTCTTCAAACACTGCTCCTGCAGTTCAGCACATCCTCAGGAATAGCACTGGACACAGTGTGTGGGTCTGCGGTGAGAGAGTGGAAATTATACCCTACTCCACTAATGAAAGTGTCCTTCTGACTGTGAAAAATAGCTGTTAGATATGTGCCAATATGGGTATCTAATTTAAGATTATCATTGCTGACTTCAGTGAATGATTTTAGGGCACATAATATTGTTATGTGGTAAAAACTTACACAGCAGGTACCATGAAACCTGGCTGGTACATTAATAAGAGACTGCCGAGGACCATCATGTAAATTGCTCTGAGCATTCAAAAGGAAGGACAGAACATTCATGGGATGGAATTCTTCCCTTAAAGTTCATTTCTAAATTAAGTGAATTTCCATTGCCATATTTTCCTTTTAAATTACCTTGTTTGAACTGGAATAATAAAAAGATTAATGGCTTTCATTAAAGTGGTAACCCAGGTTTAAACAAGCTGTCTCTGTTTGGGAAAATTATTAATTCTTCAGATGACTCTCTTTTAAATATGCAGATGTGTGCTCTTTGTGTAAGCAGCCAAGTCGGCTGAATAGAAAAGCAGTGTGCCATTCCTCCTTCATGGATAATATGCCAAATAAGGATATGAAACCTTGAACCATGGAGGAGAATATCACTGTAGCTTAGGCCAGGCTACATAATGTGTTTTTAAATGCGTAACAGCTTGCTGTTTTGCTGCAACGTTGTATTGCTTTGCTAAGGCCAATTCAATTTTAGAGCCAATTTTATGTTACTTTTGTGGCATAGCTACTTTCCCCATGGCTGGATATTTTGCTGCTGTGGCAGCAATATCTAAATCTGGAAGTGACATGGAATGGTCTCACTTATATAGGATGGAGCCATGTCTGCATTGTGTAGGCACCCTGGACTGGTGTGGTTCCAGCATGAAAACAGTAATGACTGAACTCAGTGATTGCAGCACAAATGCAGGGTACTCCTGCAGCTATGGTTTGTTAAGATCCTTAAAGCCAGGCTCTGAAATTGCCACATTCTGGTCCCACAAACTAGTTGTAGGTTGTAGTCAGACGTGCAATTTAATCTGCTGTTGCCCCGCCTCTTATTGATCCAGAGTATTTTGTAACAGAGAATACTGATTAGACTTTTAGCACTCTTCAAAGCGCTTTTACCCCTTTCTTGAGCAATCAGATGCCATCTAAGGAGTGTTGCTGTCGGCCATTTTAAAAAATAGTTTCTCCCTTGAGCATGCCCACAAGAGCTGCTATACCTCCTGGGATATGTAGTTCATGGGACTGTCGGCCATTTTTTAAAAAAAGTTTGTCCTCTGGGCATAAGTGCTGATCAGCCTGTTGGGATACGTAGTCTCCCTCTCTAAACATTTCTATTTACCCCTTACCCAAGGCACAGGAAAAAACTGAAGTACAAGGGTGTTTTTATTTGAAAGTTTTTATGAAGAAAACAAAGTTTAGAGCAGCCCCTGCGGGAGAGGGGGAGAGGGAGAGGTGTGAATATGCAGTTGTGCACACTTCGCTAACTAGTAAAAAAAAAAGGTGGCTGAAAAACAAGAGACCAGTCAGATCTGCCTGACAGCTGCACAACAGAGCAATCAGGCAACAGGAAATCCGGTTTCAAACCAGCTCAGCCCAAAAGGACCAGACTTTCACAGGTATCAAATAAACACAGTAAAGGGGGGAGGGGGAACGGGACACAGACGACTGGGGCATGATGGACAGATGTTGCTGTCTGTGCATTTTGAATCCATAAGGGAACAGCAATGGCAACGGATCAGACTGCATGTCTGATCACAGCCATAGTCAAAATAAATCCATGCTTTTGAAATATATCTGATCAAGCCAGCTCAGACATGATATGAGAAATCATGACATATTTTATCTGTAAAACCAGGATTCCGCCTGCACAGGATGATTTTTTTTTTAATAAATTTTTATTGATTTTTCCCTATAACTACAACTATAACGCTACAATCTAAGCTACATATACCTTATACAGAGAGTACTTTATCATTTACTTAATACTACCTTATTACATAATATAATTATGAAGCATTTAAAACCTTGGATAAATTTCAATTACTTTGTTACTGCTACTATAAAAAATATCAAAACTATTTGGCAGGCACGCCCACCTAGAGAAATACGGTTAATTAATCAATTTATAATACATAAGTGCAATGCTTAATAAAACAGTTTAACCACTAGTTCTTCTTTCGTCCTCTTCTTGTCTTAACAGTCTCAACTACTTTTGGAACTGCAGCTCCTTTTTCCGAGTCAGACACTTCTTCTTCACTCTTTGAACTATCAAATCCATACATGCTTTCTTGTGAGGCCAGTGAACCATCTGAGTCTCTCCCAGTTTTCTGCTCTTTGCTTTTTTCCAGAAATTTTTTCGCTTGTTGAACAGAGTCAATCTTATACTTCTTATCTTAGATGCTGAAGCATAGTCCTTCTGGAGTATTCCAACGATAGACTCAGACTGCAGCCAAGATGTCAATTTTCCATAGGCTTTCCTTCTTTTCCTTATTTCAAATGGGATATCCTTCATCACTTTTACTTCTTCTCCCAGGATCTTCAGAGCTGCTTTGTTTGTGGTCCTAAGCACCACGTCTCTTGTAGATTTTTTGGAGAACCTTATCATAATTTCACCAGGCAGGCTTTTCTTTTTAGTATAATCTGGATAGGTTCTGTAAACCATATCCATATCGCTTTTTATATCCACTGCTTTCATGCCTGTCACTGGTTCAAGTGCTTCACTTAGCAAATTTTTAAGGTCTTCTCCTGTGTTTTCTGGCACATTCTGAAGTCTTAGGAAAAAATTCGATCTTTCCATTTGTAATTTCAAAAGCTGATCATGGTGAAAGGCCTTTTCCTTCTCTGCCTTTTGTAGTCTTGCGTCTTGGTTTTTTACTGAAGTTTTTACTTCCAGAAGTTCTCGCTGCAGCTTCTCTGTGGATTTATTCGACTCTTTTAGTTCTAGCTGCATTTTGTCCATCTTAACGTTGAGAGCTGTCATTTGGTCCACTAGAGGTCGCAATAACGAGGAGAACACCGCACTCATCTCCGTGGTATCAACCTTTGAACTCGGAGCTGTACTTCCTAGTTTGGGGGAAGGTTTCGGTTTCCCCGTCATTGTTGAGGCTACGCTCTTTGTTTATAGATAGATAAGATGAACGAAAGGAGCAAATTTTCAAACAGCACTTATGTCCTTCTAAAGTTTATATCTCCAAGTGAGCGATGCTGCCATCTAGCAAGGCGGATGGGCTTTTATTCCTGCAGTAACGCCACGTAAAGAGTCTCGTAAGTACGCTAGTCCCGGAGAGGGGTGAGTGGGTTTCACTCCTCCCGCCGTCCTCCCACTATGTTCTGCTTTTCTTACTTCAGACTCACGTTTTCTCCATGTGTAACTGTCAGTTCCAGCCTCATTGCTTCGCACTCTCTGCTGCTTCACGGATTTGCGCTTTCAGCCATATGGCTCCCACGGCGGGGGAACCTATGGGGGTGATGAAAAGGGATCTCGATCCCTCGGTCGCCACCGTAGGGAGAGATCCCCTTCGTGCCACCCCAGGCAGAGCCCCCTCACTGGGGGCTCTGGGGGCTCGGCACCAGTCCAGAGCCCCTTCTTCCTGCCGGGTACGGATCGCGCTCCCCGCAGTTGCGGAGGAGAGCGTCCGCCATTATTGCAAGTCTTGCCGGAAGTCCTCGCCTGCACAGGATGATTGAATCTGGCTTCTCCTGGCCATCTCTGCTTGCCTCATGGAGCCCAACTCATAGGCTATATTACCTTTTCTCTTGCCAGTAAGACAAGAGTAAGCAAGCCACTCACAGAGTGGCAACCAGCTGCTGAGCGAGGCCTCCCCTTCTTGGATGTTAGTGAAGGAAGCTGCTATGCTTCCATGATAACCCTTTTCTCACCAAAAACCTGGAAAATAAATACACAGTTGAAATGCATTAAATCCACATTACTGAACAGAGAAAGCAAGTACCAGACAGTAACAGATGTGAATGCTAGCTTAGGTTGGATGTAAAAGGGCTGCAAGGAACACTGGGGCAGGGAGTTAATCTTCCCTCCATCCAGCACCTCCCGCAGTCAGTTGTCTTAGAATAATAAATATAAATAGAGTCCTTGCATATCCACTCGTTGCCTGGAGAATGGGCATTCGGGCCTCATTACTGTAGCTTTCCTTCTCTCAGGGATGCATACAAGGGGTGCACCATGTTGCTGTGTCTTTAAGAATGTGGATTTGATAAAACAGCCTGTTGCCAGTTGGACTCATAGTTGAGGGCAGGGAGCACTAGTGGAATCAGATAAAGGCAAGAGTGGTTTCACTTTTGAGGTGACTCTTAGGCAGGGTGAGCGCAGAGCATTGGTGGGAAAACAAACCAGGATTAAGCCAGGATACTGTCTTTGTAGATAATGCAAAGCTAAGCCTGTGGTGAGACGGAGTTTGATCTGATGTCATTGCTGTTCTCTTCTGGATTTAAAGTGCACGATCAGACAGCAGCATCTGCTTTCCATTCCCCAGTCATTGATACCCTGTTCTGACCCGTCTTCGAACCAGAGTTATTTGACACCAGGGAAAGTCCAGTCTTAATGGATGTCAGTGCTTTCACCATGCATTTCCAGATGTCTGAACTCTCTCTTGCAAGCGCAAACTGTTTGGAAAGTCTGATCACATACCATCTTTGCGCCTTTTAAAAATACAGTTAGCCATGTGTGCATAAGTGGATCTTTGCACCAAAGTTGTGAATCACCACTTGTGTGTTTCTGCACCCAAGCATTCTGTCAGGATTGGGAACCCCTGGGGGAGTTGTTTTTGACTGACAAATTCCCCCCACCAAAAACCCCTCTCTCCTGTCTCTTGGGGTGGGAGAGCCATGTAAATAGTCCCTAGTTAGGCTCCCACATTGGCAGGGAGCCTGGGGAGGCTGGCATCTCTAATTCAGGGAGACATGGGGAAAGCTGGAATAATTTTAAAAAATCCAGGCAGCCTTGCTTCTGGGCAAACTTGGGCTAAGTATCTGCCCCCAAAATTTTGTGCAGGGCTTTCTGGGCATGGACCTTGGCTAAAGTGGGGTGTGTACGTTCACCAGACTACAGAGATCAGTTCCCCTGGAGAAAATGAATGCTTTGGAAGGTGGACTCTATGGCATTGTTACCCACTGAGGTCCCTGTCCTCCCCAGGTTGCATTCCCAAGTCTCCAGGAGCAGGCAACCCTATCCCCCATCCCACTTTCCCCCATGCAAACTGTGTTGGCATTAAAAGAGTTGCTGTTTGAGAGCATCCCATGATTGACAGAAGAGTAAATGCACTGAAGTCAGTGGGGCTTCTCTCATGTAAATCTGTAGTCCCTAGTAAGAGAGTCAAAGTGCAGGAGGCTGAGAGGGACTGCAGTACTTGGCGGAGGGATCATGGAGCTGTCAAAATGGAGTGGTGCTTTAGTTAAGCACCTCTGCACATGCCTGAAAGATGATTTTTTAAAAAGAATGCTACCCAACAGCATGCACCATGGTGGACTCGCAGCGATAATTTGAACAATTGACCACAGAGTACGCACACAGTGAAGCTGGCTCATGTTGGGATGTCTGATCAAAACTTTCTGTTACAACGTAATACGGCATAATTAGAGGTGTGCCCAGGCAGCACTGAGCCTGTTGTCAGATTACAGCCTAACTGTGATTAATAAGACAACTTCAGATCCTGGTTTGAGGTATCCCAACTGTAGTGTTTGCTATGATTGGTTATTATTATGTCAGGAGGTGTGGTTTTGACTGCTCTTGACTGTACATAAGTGGGGATTGTTGCTGGATTGTTTTGTGTGTTGTGTTCTGAGCTGAAATCACTGTTTGATAAAGAGTTGCCTCAAGTCCAGTACTTAGTAGCACAGGCTTAGATGGTCAATTAATTATGGTTATACTTTGTTTAAGCTATGGTTTGACATTACATCTGCACTGAGCCAGTGTCTAATTTTAAAATTCAGTTGGTGATAGAAGTGTACCATTCTTGTAAATTACTTTGAACTAGGAATAAGGCCCATTGTGGAAATAAAAACAACGGGCTCTAGAAAGAGGCTCTGGGAGAGTGCCCCAGCCTTGGGCACTCAGCGTCAATTTGCTGTGACGACCGCAGCAGGGTATAATGACACAGAGTCCACCATTTTCTCCAGGGGAAGATCTCTGCCATCTGAAGAGCAGTTGTAATTTAGCGTGATCTCCATCCCTCCCCTGGAGACTGGCAACAATGGGTCTAGCAGATCCTGCTTACTAGCTTGTAATAAACTGGTACAGTGACAGCTGTTTCAGACAGCCCTTCCCCTACCATTTTGGAGCCGTCTTCAGAGCCTTTGCCATTTCAGACTGCCTTTTTTTTTTCAAGCCTCTTCACCACACACACACTCAAACACACTAACACACACAAACACACACTCAGAGACACAAACAAACACACACACAAACACAAACACCTAGGGTAGCCAACCTCTAGGTGGAGTCTGAAGATCGCCAGGTATCACAATTGAACTCCAGACAACAGATCCTCCCCCCTCCCTTGGAGAAAATGACTGCTTTGGAGGGTGGCCTCTGTGGCATTCTGTTCAGCTGGTCCCAATGAGTTTTCTCCCAAAGGCCAACATAGGTGTGGATAGGGGCTTTCAGAGAAGCAAGCTTGGTTGCCTAGCAATGGGCACTGAGGGGATAGTTGCCGGCTCTGATGATGGAATAGGGTTCCCAACCTCCAGGTGGGGCCTGGGGATCTCCCGCTTTTACAATGGATCTCCAGCTGACAGAGATCAGCTCCCCTGGAGAATATGGCTGCTTTGGAGGGTGGACTCTATGGCATTGTACCATGCTGAGGCCTCTCCCCTCCCTAAACCCCACCCTCTCCTGGACCCACCCCCAAAGTATCCAGGGATTTTCCAACCTAGACCTGGCAACCCTATTATGGAAGTACCTGAAGATTTGGGGGGTGGATCCTCTAGTGGGCAGCATTTTTTGGGAGGGGGGGGAATGGAAGGACTCAGCAAGCTATAATGCCATAAGGTCTACCCTCCAAAGCAGCCGTTTTCTCCAGGGGAACTGATATCTGTCATCTGGAGATCAATTGTAACAGTGGGAGATCTCCAGATCCCACCTGGAGATTGGCAACCCTAGGGGGGAAGTCAGTTGCACTGCAGGGGGTTGAAGGGAACGGTTTGTTGGTTGCTGGCCCACCTCATTAGCCAGCCAGCCGTGGTAGAGCTAAGCAGGAGAAAGAGTCTGAGGAATTTCACACAGCCAATATGTTCTGTTTCAGGAACTCTTCAGTAACGGTTTCTGTCAGGCATTTTACACAGAACCGTATTAGTACTGGTTCCCTAATGGAGCATAGTGGCCCTTTCACACAGAAACGTGCCTCTCCCGTTGGGGAAGCGTTTCTGAGTGGGTTTACCTTGAAACCTCCTCCCAAACGTTCTTCAGCTCTTGTACCAGTCCTGAAGTGCTACGGGGTGCTGTGTGAAATGCCCCGTTTCTGACAGTTTATTCTGACAGTTTATTCTGGGCATGCTGGCAGTGTGCGGTGGAGGGGGTTATGCTGATAGTCCATTGTCTTTTCACTGACAGAAGCAGGCCACTGAGGGGACAGTTAGACCCACCTGTCAGTGGGCGGAGGAGAAGAGTGGACCCAGCTCCCAGTCGGTCCTTCCCCTTCGCTGGCTCCCTCCAGACTGAGACCGAGACGCTGGCCGGTGGCTCTGTGGGCAGGACTGAGGCAAAGCAGGGAGAGAATGCAGCCAATGGCCAGGGACCCCCTTTTGAGTGGCAGTCCATCCAGCTTACTGATTTTGGCGCCCCATGGAATCTTGCCCCTTGGAATCTTGAAAACAGCTTTATTTAATAGGAAAGATTGCCATTTGTTTTCTATGCCTAGTGCGTTGCTATCAGTATGTAAGGAAATAGTTGGTGGAAGAGTATGTTATATCATTTAGCTTGTATGTGTGGCAGGATGTTGGATTTTTTTTAAAAAAGTTAATGTTGTATGTTTTTTGTTTTCACTTTATGACGTAAGTGGTGGCTTTTAAAAAGGAAGTGGCTTTTTAATCATTAACTAGAAGTTCACTGAACGGTGTTCTTCACAGTCAAGTTATTAAATTGTTTGAAAAAGATTTTTTAGCTGGTGTGAGTTAATTGAGGTACATAAGATAATGAAGATATTTTCTTTTACTCACTCAAGATATGCTGCTTTACCAGTTTATTATTCAGAGCAAATGGAGGAGAAGAATATATATTTTGACCGAAGGAAGTAAGATTTAATTCACCTCTATGAAAACACCCATTATTTCACAAAGCCTTAAAAATAATGAGTTTAGTTTAGATTAATTTTTTCACTGATGGAAAGGCCCTTCAATCAGTGGAACAGAATTTTCCTGCTTCTTCTCCACCTGCTATAGCTTGTCCCAAAATGTGACTACTGGGGGGGCAGGGGACCCTCAGCAGTAACATGAGGGACAAATTGGGAGTCTGAAGCAGGAAGGAGGAAATTTATACCTCCCCTTCCGTGAGCAGAAAATTTAGTCTGGATCCAACCCAATAAGTATAGTGTCTATGCCACACACTTCCCTTTTAGTCCATGCCCCTTTGGGTCATGAGCATTACCACCAAAGATTGCATGTAAATTGTAATGATATTGGTTCTCTTTTCCACATACTTTATATCAATTTAAATAAAGTATACTATTACTCTTTTTGGTTTATATAATACCAGATGCAACTAACAGAAGAATTTAAAGCTAACAGTTAAAAAAAAACAATAAAAGCACTACAAAATCAAATAGTGAAACAAACAGAAAGCACAACAAATCAAAAGCAAGTATCAAATTAAGTTAGGGACAAGACTAAAAGAAAGACCAAATAGCTGAGATACCTTTGAAGTGATGGGTCCAAAACAAACCACTATTTTGTCCTGATAGTGAAATGCTATCAGGAAGGCATGCCATAGGCTTTCCTGATACAGAAGTTACCTAACTTTGGTGGAACAGGTTGAAAAGCTTTGTCCCACAGGACTGTCCAGTGGATTTCTATTGGAAGTGACACTATCAAGAAGACAGTGGCATGGTACGGAATGAGAGCTTTCCCCACCAGCAAGATAATAGTGCCTGCTCTTACCACCCCAACCAACCACAGCTTGTTAGTGAATTATGTAAGTTTTTGAATGTTCGCAACAATAAATATTTATTTATTTAAAATTTCAATTGATATACTGCCCTTCTCTGAATTCATAGAGTTCAGGGCAGTTAACAACATAATTTTATAGAGTTTAAAATCCAAGAGATTAAAAATAGGTAAAAAACAATATTAGATGGTGTCAAAAACAAATTTACAGATTGCTTCACTGTCTTGAAATTAGCGAGAGAAGGCAGAGTGGGGGAGGGGAAGGGAGTGCCAGACATGGTGGTATCCACTGCTGCCCTTAGCACACAAATGTGAGAGCAAACAAACTCATGTAAGAATGAAGCTTGAGTCCAGCACCCCCAAGACCAACCAAGCTCAACCCTGGCTATGTGCAAGAATAGAGAGTTTGTTAGCTCTTGCATTGGTGTGCTAAAAATGCTGCATTCGTTGATCTTACTGGCCGCCTTGATATAGTCTCAGCCAGGGGTGTAGAGTTTAGTAAATTCTGGGGGGGGGGGGGCTCTTTAGCGTGCGTGCTCGCTGGGGCAATGCCCCCCCCGGAAACCTCCGCGCCTCCCCGGGCCCTTCCAAGGCTCGCCAGTGGCTGCTGCCGGAGCCTCTCTCTCCCCCCCCCACTCCTTCCCTCTCCCTTCGCTGGGAAAAGAGGGAGAGGGAAGGATGGAAGAGTGGCCAGGCCGGGGGGGGGGGGGAAGAGGCACCAGTGGCAGCAGCTGCCGGCCTCGGAAGGGCCCCGGGAGGCCCGGCGGCAGGTGCTACGTTTTCCCGGGGGGGCTCAGTCCCCCCCGGGAAATTTCGGGGGAGGCTCGAGCCCCCTTGTAGTCTACGCCTATGGTCTCAGCTTTACTTATGTATCTTGGCTCTGACTGCCCCCCCCATCTTTCTGTATGAAGGGTCTGAGGAAATTCTGTTTCCGTCTGTATCTGAGGAAGTATGTGTGCACACAAAAGCTCATACCTGGAATAAAACTTTGTTGGTCTTAAAGGTGCCATTGAACTCAAACTTTGCTTCAGACCAACATGGTTACCCACCTGAATCTGTTAAAACTAAGACAGAGCAGCCAGCCCAACAACAACAACAAAATGGAAAACCGTATCTCCAGTCTCATAAAGCAGTTTCCAGCTGGAAGAAGTCTATGAAACAATTTTAAAAGATCAACATCTTAATTAAAATCCTGGATAAAAAGAAATGTTTTGACCTGGCACTTAAGTAGGTTTGCACTAGGCCAGTTCCAAGGAGAAGGCTTTTCTACAGGTGAAGGTGTCACCACTGAAAAAGCCCTGTTTCTTAATGCTAACCACCATCACTTCTGCAGACAAGGACACAGAGAGCAGGGTTTGTGAACAGGATAACTAGTAGACTGGATGGTAAGGGAGGAAGTAGTCTTTTTAGTACCCTAACCCCAAGCAATTGAGAGCCTAGAGGGAAGAACCAGCAGTCCGAATAGTGCCTGGAAATGGATGTAAAGTTGTAAAGTCTCTCTGAGCTCCCTTGCACAATCCATAATAATGTTTTATAGCAGGATCATATACATACCTAAACAATAAACATCACTGTCATTTTGTCATTTGTTTTAAAAATTTTGCAAGAACATTTACCTATGGCACATGTATTAGCTTGGTTACCTAGTTTGGATTATTAATTTGCCACTGGATTGAGGAAGAAAATGCCTTGCCTCAGCTTCCTGATTTTGTTCAGTATTACCAAACTGTATTAGACACACTTATGAATTTTATGTTCAGTCCCATTCAACATCAGGGTATTTCAGAGACTATAGTAAATACTTGCTTTGTAAATAATTAACTGTGAATTTCATTAGGCTAGCACTTTCATTTCAGCAATCCATTGTATAAAGCTGATAGTAATGATGGTTGTATTTTAAGCTAATATGTGACTCTTTTGTTCCAAAAGGACAAAGTCTGAGTCCAGTAAAAAAGTTTCCAGTAAACCATACAGGTTCATCTTCCAATATTGTTCTTCAGCAATATTTATATTGGTCAATTCCTTTTTCCAGGTTGTCCTCATTCTTCTTTTCAAATTAAATGCCATATTGACTCAAGACCTGTCCTAGAAACATGTGGCGAACTGCAGTGCATTGAGCCTGTACAATGTATGCTTCAAGTTGGAAGAAAACCCAAAACCAAATCTCATCTGGCTAAAAAATATCCTCTACCAAAACCCCAAGGTATGTACTTTGCCTCTCTTTGTATTCACAGTTTCTGTATGTACACTGCTGTAGCAATCGTGTCATCCTTTTGAGGAGGTACATGATCAAAATGGCCTCCATGGGCAGGTGTTGGTGATGAGACTATGACTGCATCCAATATCCACAAGAACAGTATAAATTTCTCTGTGAAATACATTGTGCTAGTTGTATGGGAATTATTCACATTGAGTTATTCCCCATTGAATAATGAAGTGGTATTGTATCCAGTCCTGTGTTCTTAACTGTATACTTAAAAATAATAACATGAGGGGTCTAGAAAAGGGCCTTCTGGCAGCCAGCCCTTGCCATTTACACAATTAAATTTCTGTCTCAAGTCTGCAGGTGAACTATATGCCTCAAGGGCACCATTTGTTGTTCAATACAAGGCCTGCTACCTGATTTAGCATTCAGTTAGTTGTCCCCAGAGAAGGTCCACCCGACCTTAGAAAACCTCATATGCAGAGTTTGCTTGTCAGACTGAGCAATATATCTTTATGGAGAGCTAGGCTAAACTCCTCCCCACTTCCTATAAATTTTTGCCTTTGGAATGTAACCTCTTACCTACCTGTGCTTTTGCCCCCTGTTTCTGGCATTCCTGATTTTCAGCTTCTGTTTTGAAAACTTTTCTATCTTTGTTGGGGTACATTACCTGCTTTTTTCCTTTCTGGTCTTCTGGTTGTTATGTCAGCAGAAGGCTCTGCTGAGGAAGGCAATGGCAAACTACCTCTGTTTCTTACTGGCCTTGAAAGCCCCTTGCTGGGTCATCATAGGTCAGTTGCGACTTGATTGCACGTATGTATGTATTTAATTTATTTATAGTCCACCTGGCTCAATGATTACAGAAAGGACAATGATTACAGAAATGTGAACAAGCATGGATATGAACAACTGAGGTTATTTGCCTTTACCCAGTTTCTCAGTAATTAGGTTATGGGCCAGTTAAATTAAGTTCCTATTGGCTGTGTGGAGCAGAAGAGATGCATGAACCTGTTGCTAGGAGTAACTGCTTGTATGCTTGAAAATAAAATACACAAACAAAAGTGATCTACTGCCCATGCGTATGGTTTGCAGCATTTTCAGAAAGGCCTATCACAGTTGGGTAAATGCACTGGTGGTTTTTTGACAAAAAAGCAGATGCAGCACATGGTTTTAAAGTAGGTGCTTTGTTACCCAGCAATGTGTTCAGTGTAGCAGCAAAAGAGGAAGGAAATTTATGCAGATTAAGCCACAAAGAGGTGGAGGAGGGGAAAGAAGAGGAAAATGGTCTGTTCTTAATTTGCTTTCTGCACTTCAAGAAGAAAGAGCTTGAAGGAAGATGTAATCTATATTATCTCTAAAGAGTTTGGGATTTACTCTGGCAGAACTTGGCATTCTCGGCATTAATTTTAAGACACATTCAGCTCAGTGTTGAGGGTGGTGAAGTTTGCAAAACTCAGTGTCTTTCTGTGTGCTGTGCATCCTGTTTAGCAACAAGGAAGCGGTCACATTCTGTCAGCCTTTGACAGAGCTACCGAAATGTAAAAGAGATGGCTACTACTTTTGGGTTTAAGACAAATTGTTATGTTCTATATATAAGGATAGCCCAGTGTGACGTTGCTTCCAGAACAGTAAAGTCATGATCATTCCAATTTTTGATTGGGATGGTTGACTTTCTTGCTATTGAACCAGAATCTTCTTTTTTAAAAGTACCTCCTAAGCCTGTGCATCTCCAGTCGGCTGGGCAGCAAAAAATTCCCCCAGCGCCATCCCGACCTTTGCCAGCAGATCCCAAGTTATCAAAAAGTCTTGTGGCTGAAGAAGAAGCAACACAAACATCAGCAGACATCAGTAAGCTCATCAAAAAATTTGAAAGCATCAGGTAAGTATTGCTGTTCAGTATTTCTGATGCCTACTGGCCTTACATTTTTTGCGAAAAAATATTTTTAAAAACCTAAAAATAATGTAGCCACTCATAAATGATACATTCAACTGTGTATTTTAACACAGACTTGTGTTAAGTCTGTCTTGAAATTCAAGGGCAGTTTTAAAATCTTCCCAACAATGGCTGGTTGTTTATTGGTGAATGGTTGAAAGCACATTTATCAGTGGAGGCTTTCTTTACACTTCATTAAAAATTAATAGATTTCAGACTTCCAACTTTCAGTAGATGCAAGGATGCTGATGGACCGCCAGCCATGAATCTAGGAAGGAGCACAAATATGTTGCTTTTTGCTTTCTGTTCCTGGAATGCTTGGAAGGCTCTTTGCTTTGCTTTCTGTTCCTGGAATAAACATCTTTTGGGAACAGTTTGGCTGGTTCCGTAGAGATGGTTGAATTCAAGAAAAATCACTTATGTGTGTTGTTGTGTTGATGACTATTAAAAGGGCTCTAGTAAGTATGATTTTTTTTAAATGATTTTGCCCTCTTTGGAAGTTGTCATATTGATATGAATATAAGTGTACTTTGCTAGTCTTTTAATTACCTCGATATGAATTGCTTCCATTTTGGGTTTATTTTGTAGAGTTCAGTGACTCCTTGAATATATTTATCTTTAAATGTTTAAAGGCTGACATTAGTGGTTTTCATTTGATTATTTCTTAAAAACACTGAATTCTGTTATACATAGTACACTGTGAATATTTGTAGTAGCCATTCTGATTATATTTTCCAAAATTCCTCTGAAAGTCCAGAATTTAGTTGCTGCTGTAATTAAGTGAGAGCTAGGATTGCAGGGCCAGTGAAGACTTGTTGATGTTTGAGTCATAAATCCAAATAGTGCTCCTCATGATCAGCAGTATTCCATCTTTAAGTGGCTCCCCCAAAACTGGCCACCCTGGGACTGGGTTTCTCACCCATGCCAGTGTTCAGGCTTACCATAAGTAAAGCATGTACTTCTGACATCTTGGTCTAGAAATGTTATTGAACCTAATGGTACTTGCTTAAATAGATTGTTTTGGATAGTTATTCAGGAATTGGCAAGGGATGGAAATAATCTAGAGTCTTCTTGTTTTTATTTGCAGGCAGCCTATTCATGTTCACAGAAATCAGTTAAATTTAACTTTTAAAATGGAACCTGGAATGGACTTGTCTAAGCAGTGTTGCCCCAGCATCTGTGATGCGGTAACTTCCAGTGCCTCTCCTACAAATGAAAATAAAGAGATTGATGACAGAGAGACCAGCATGTTGTGTAGCACTGAAATGTCTAACGCAGACATTATGAAAATTAAGGAACTAAGTATACAGGATACCACAAGTGCTGAAGACCCTGTCAACGTGAGTATCAGCAAAGCATCTACAGAAGAACTTGGTCCCAAGGACTCCACTGTGGAGCTAAATGGCAATGGCAAAATTCCCAATAGGGATAGTGGCATTGATAGCCCTTCTTGTTGCGTGGCAGGAGAGACTTTTCTGACTGAAGACGGTGCAGAACAGAAAAAAATGATGGTGTCCTATAATCCAGCAGAAATGGAAACTGATAAAAAGGGTGTCATTTTTTCTGCTGGTGCGCAAAAGAGAGATTCTGCTCAAGATGAAGACAGTGATATTGATGAGGGGAGCAGTGAAGAGCAGGAGACAGCAGAGCTGCCAAAGCTGGAGTGTGTGGACATAAACAAGGTAAAATAATAGCTTGCCTGTTGACTTCATTATAGCACATGATGCAGAAGTGCAGTTTCAAAAATATTCTTCATAATATTTTCATGTTTCCTCATACTGAATCAGAACATTTGTACACCTGGTACTGTCTCTTCTGCCCTGCAGTTACTCTCCAAGAGGCCTCAGGCAGAGAGATCATTCTTGTGTATGCAAGACATTATTTCACCAATCAGCTATACCCCTTTCCTTGTCTTTGTTTCCAGTCTGTAATCATTTGAAGTATTTTGCATAAATAACTTTTTACAAAAGCATCTTACAAGTATTATTGGCTAATGTGCAAGCAGCCATGAGTCAAGCAAACCTTGTAATAAATCCCATAGGGTTTGTTATTTACATCAATGGCTGATGGAAAAAAAATACTACCAAGAAAAGGCTTGACAATCTGTTATTGCAAAATGTGTTTTTAAAGCTAAAGGCACTGTACTTACATTGTACTACTTTCTGCCTATTGATCCCTATTGGTGTAGTGGTTAAGAGCAGTGGACTCTAATCTGGAGAACTGGGTTTGCTTCCCCACTCTTCCACATGAAAACAGCTGGGTCAGTCACAGTTCTCGCAGAACTCTCTGAGCCCCACCTACCTCACAGGGTGTCTGTTGTGGGGAGAGGAAGGGAAGGCAATTGTAAGCCACTCTGAGATTCCGCTGGGTAGTGAAGAGTGGGGTATAAAACCAACTCCTCTTCTTCCTTCTTCCCTGCTCTCTGTCTCTTTATATCCCCTTGTATTCTGCCTCATTCACACTCTTCTGTTCCACAAATGATCTAATTTTACACTGCCTTTCTTTGCCTACTTTCTCCTTCTGTCTCTTCCTTTTTAGATGCTCTCTGTAGTCTCTCATCTACATCCTATGAGGCTTCTTTCCATTTCCCCTCTTCTCTTCAGCCCTAATTTGCAATATCCCAGCCCACATAAATACATGAAGCTGCTGCCTTATACTGAATAAAGACCACTGGTCCATCAAAGGCAGGGTAGTCTACTCAGACTGGCAGCAGCTTCAGGCTCTTAGGTCTTTCATATTGCTTACTACCTGATCTTTTTAACTGAGGAAGCCAGAGATTGAACATGGGGATGCTCCACTATTGAGCCACAGATCCTGCCCTTCGGCCCTTTAGTTGGCTGAGTGCCAGAAATAGCATAAGAGGTGCCCATGTGTATCAGACCAGTTGTCCATCAGGTGCAGCATTCTACAAATAGGTCATAGAGGCCCAGTCTTTTTCCTGATGTTGTCAACTAATACTGCTATTCAAAAGTTTACTGTCTGGGTATGGAGATTACCTTGTGGCTGCTGATGAATTTATCCTCCCTCAATATGTCTAATCCCCTCATTTTCTTGATTGGCTTTGACTAATTTTCTTTTTCGTGCTTTATCACCTTTCTCTGGCAGGCGCTTTAGGCATTTTAGACCTGCTTGTGAAGTTCAAAGGTGACTGCCATTTTAAGATCAGCAGCATGGGACAGCTTGGCAGATGATAACCAAAGCTTCAAGACGTGCAAAATAGGGAAGAGGGCTGATGAACTCTTGCACTGGGTGATGATGTCACAACTGCCTCTCAGTCTCTGTTGGAGCCTGTTTCTCCTGTTTCTGAGGAAATGAGAGGTCTCTGCTAGGTGCATTTCCTGTAGCATTTTTCAGTATTTGTACTACATACATACATACCAGAGGTTCCTCCAATGCATCCCTTTCCCCCATAGCTTTCTGAATTTATCTTTTCTTTGTCTTGTCCTATCATTTCTACACCTCTCAGAGAGTTTTAGCCCTTGAATCTTGCAACCTACACCATAGCTGTTCTTGGGTCCTTATTTATTTATTTACATTATTTATAGTCCACCTTTCTCACTTGGACTCAAAGTGAGTTAACACAGAGTGAGTCAATACAGTTGACAGGTTGGGACATTCAGTGAATAATGCAATAGGGATTAGGGCTGTAGAACCAATCAGAAATCTAAAACCGTAACTGAAGCAAAGCATAAGTGCACATCCCCTGACGCAGCAAATGATGCAAAAATTACATAGTAGGATCCCAGTTTCAGCTAGCTATATGCAGCCGTGTAGACCACAGAACCTAAAAACTTATCCAAGTAACTTCGTGAAACATTTAGTATGGGGTGACTCTATTGTCTGAGTAGAAAAGCCTTATTGAATAATTTGGTTTTGCATAGTTTGGGGAAAGCCAGGAGAGTGGGAGCCATCCTGACTTCCTCAGGCAGGCCATTCCATCAGGTGGGGGCCACAGAAGACAAAGCACGTGTACAAGCAGGTGTTAGTTTTGCCCATTTGCAGGTTGGCACATGCAGAAGACCCTGCTCAGATGAGCAAAGCTGTCTTGTCGGCATGTAGGGGAGAGAGGCAGTCTCGCAGATACGAGGGTCCAAGGCCATGAAGGGCTTTGTATATCATAGCTAATTCTTTAAATTCAGCCCGGTAACTGATGGGCAGCCAATTAAGTGTCTGCAGGATGGTAGTAATATGCGTACTCCATCTAGCTCACAATAATAGCTGAACCATGGCATTCTGCACTAACTGCAGTTTCCAGATTGGTTTTGATGGGAGACCAAGTGCATTACAGTAGTCTAGTCTCAATTTTACTATGGTGTGGATCCAAATGGCCAGATCAGCCATCTCAAGATAAGGGGCATCTTTCAAGCTAGGCTGAGTTGATAGAAAGCCTTATTTGCAGCTACATTAACTTGCTTCTCCAGTAATAATGTTGGGTCCATTATAACCTCAAGGCTTTTAACTGGGTCAGCAAGGGTCATCTGAACTCCAACAAAAGAGGGAAGCACAATATCCTTCAAGATCACCGCCTTCTCAACCAGCATTGCCCCTGTCTTTTCAGGGTTTAGTTTCAATTTGTTCACTCTTAGCTAATTTACTACAGCAGCCAGGCAGCGATTCAGGACCTCTAATGCATCACCAGGGGATTTGGGTAAGGATGTCATCCGCGTGTTGATGACATCTAACCCCAAAGTTATGAATGATTTGTCTTAAGGGCTTTTAAATAGAGATGGAAAAGCTTGGGGGATAGAATTACACCCTGTGGAACTCCACAGGATAGGTCCCACACTGATGACAACTGGTCTCCGATAGCAAGGCTGCATAAAAGTCCAGTAGTAGCCACAAAGAGGCATGGCCTTTGTCTATGCTCAGATAGAGGTCATGAGCTAAAGACAGCAGAGCTGCCTCTGTCCCATAACCCATCCTGAAGCCAGACTGAAAATGGTCTAGAGCAGAGCAGTTATCCAAGAAGTGTTAGCTGTGACACCGGGTCTCTAAGTTATGATGGGGAGAATTAACTAAGAGACTGTTTGCACAAGCTGGGGATCACACTCCAAGTATACCAGCGTCAGAACCCTCTCAGAGCTGCACAAGCAACAGACATGGAATGTCTTTTGTGAAATGTATTAAGAAAATAACCCTAATACGCTCATCTAATAAATGGTATATCACACACCCACACACACCAGAGAGCTAGGGAATAAAGAGGTGAAGTGATCTTAAAGAGATCAGTGATTATAGAGGGTGAAGTGTTGAGAAGGAGGGGGTATAGCTACCTTCCTGAAGAAAGGAGTCAGTGGTGAAGAGAAGCAGACTGCTTGGCTGGCAAGCATGCCTGAGTAGGCCCAAAAGAATGGGAGATCCAGCCGGTACGCGTCCCAGGAGACTGAACCAAAGATGGCTGGGTTTGGAGTCCTGATAAGAGGAAAATTCTGCCTTTGGGACAGGGGGCACAATGGGGAAATGGTCTATGATGGATAGGGGTGGCCAGTAATGGCTCTGGAGGGGTTTGGAACAAAAGAAGTCCATGATTGGGGAAGGAAAGGCTTTGTTAGTAAAGCGTTGGGCAATTGCAGAGTCTTAGGTCCATTAATGGCTAGGTGTTCAGGAAAACAATAACAATAATAGGCTGTGGCCAGGGTGGCCCAAGTATCGACACACAAAGTTCGGAGGTGTGATTATGGGACATAGAATTGGAATGCAGGTCCGTCGACACCCTCGGGATGATGCGATTAAGATATTGTCTTTTCCGATAACAGATATGTGTGTGCTTGAGGCTGTATCTGAAGCGATAGCTGATTGCATCAGTGAGATAGTCCTGAGCACATGGCTGGGCTGATTGGCACTGCATAAAGAGATGGCTGTATTTGCCCTATGCCAACTCTGGCCCTAACCTGACCTGGGTACCATCTTTACGTGGCAAGTGGTTAACTGCTACTGCTCTCTCAATCACTTTGCCAAGAAAGGGCAGGCTAGAGACTGGGAGAGAACTGGCCACACCATTTTTTCGATCGGATTGGTTTTTTAAGTAGTGGACAAATAACTTCCTCTTTGAGTGGCTGAGGGAAAGTGTCCTGAGTTAGTGACTGGTTTATAATAGATACTAAGAGTGACTCCCACATTTAGACAGTGACTTCTTTTCCATTCTCTTTGTTTCCTGAACATTTCTTGTCTTGCTACAACAAAAGAACTTTTATCTTTCCTTTGTACCAGCTTACTGGTGAATCATGAGAACTGTATGTACCACAAGGCAGTACTGGGAAGGGAAAGCACGTCCTCCGTATTGCTGTACCAAAAAAATGCTACAGCAGGCCTTAAGTCAAATCACTACTTTTCTGCATAAGCATACAGGGCTGTTGTCAAGGTAAATAAGTTAAATTGTAAAGCAATTTGCCCGTTTTGCTTTGCCTTTATAAATCTGTCTTGCATTCAGTTCTTAAATCTATGGAAAGTTTTAAAGATTACCATTGATCACACCTTCTAGGATTGATGGAAAGATGAAGATCATGGTAATACGAAGGAACTTAGAACTGCATCACATTTCAATTTCCATGCCTCCCATCTTGCATGCTCTTCAGTCTGCAGACAGTGGACTTTGGACATCTAGTCAGTTAGCAGTTCCAAGTATTGTTGAACAAGTCACACCCACCTCAGCCTGACTTTGGAATGCATTTTCAAACGCAACCTCACATTTCTTCTGACCACATTCCAAAGGTCAGTTCTGTACTTGGCCAGTTATGTCACTTGGTGGACTTCCTTTTTGTTGCCAGTTTAATTGGTGTTGGTAGCATCAGATGAGGCCTTGCAGCAGGGCCTCCATTAGTACAAAGGCCTAAAGGCCTTCATTTTCCTGTCACAACTATTGCTTGATAACTTTGGATATAAAAGGGAAGAGGACATCTGTGGTGGCAGTATGCAGGGTGGGCTGGCATCTGTGTGAGCTCATTACAAATTAGACGGCAACTTTAATAGGGCTTGGGCATGATTTTCAATGGGCTTGGCTGAGGCAAACACTTACATTTGCCTTTTGCATCTCAGTGCCAGTGAATAGTCTTCCAGATTTACCTTTCTGATAATGATGAGCAGCTGTCTGTCTTAACTTACTTTGGTTCATTCAGTGGTCCTTAAGCTTGCCAATTAGGGCTGCCAAGTCCAACTTGGGAAATATCTGGGGACTTTGGGGGTGGAGCCAGGAGACTTTGGGGGTGGAGCCAGGAGAAAGGAAGTGACTACTCAGACTGGTAGTGGCTCTCCAGGGTCTCAGGCTGAGATCTTTAATATCACCTGTTACCTGATCCTTTTTTAGCTGAAGAGGCTGATACCTCCTGCATGTCAAGCAGATGCTCTATCACTGAGCAACGGCCCTACTGAATCCTTCCTCATCTCAGCAGAATATGATTTTCATATCATAAGAACAGGAGAGAAGCCACAGTGGATCGGCCCATCCAGTACAGCCCATCCAGTACAACACTCTGTGTCACAACAGTGGCCAAAAACACCAGGTGCCCTCAGGAGGTCCAGCAGCGGGGCCAGAACTCCAGAAGCCCTCCCACTGTTGCCCCCCAAGCACCAAGAATGCAGAGCATCACTGCCCCAGACAAAGGGTTCCATTTAGACCTTGTGGCTAATAATAGCCACTGACAGACCTCTGCTGGATGGAGACAGAGAGAGAGAGAGACAGACAGACAGACAGAAAAAAGAAAGAAAGAGGGAGGGAGAGAGAGATGGAAAAAAACTGGCAGAGGCACTTACCCCAGGCCCAGCAGCAACCTTTCAATCTTACACCAGCCGCATGCAAAAGCAGTAAGAGCTTAGTCCCTCATTAATCCCTTCAGTAAGAGCTTAGTCCCTCGTTAATCTCTGGGCGGGGCTCTCTTGCTAATTCTTAAAGGGGAAATGTCTGGTGAGGCTTTTCACTGCAGGCTCTTCAGACATTTCCCTTTTAAGAGGCCTGGAAGGGAGAGGGCCCAGCAGGCTCCGACGTTCCCCTCCTGTTGGCAGCCATTGCCTCCCCCCGGTGGCCAGTTTTGAAAAGGCGGGGGGTAAGCATGAAAAATCGGTGTTTCCCCCGCCCTACCGGGGGACTTGGCAGCCCTATTGCCAATATCTTGAGATACATAGAAAGCATAAGCGATCATACTGGTTCAGATTGCATTCCTGTGCATTGCTTACCTGTACATGCCATCATCTTCCAATGTTGGCTGGCCATTTATCCTGTGATCATTTCTTTAAAAATTCCATGTGTTGCTAATAATAATAGATTAACACTATCAGGAAACATTTGTTCGCAGGCTTGGGCCAGTAGTCAATCAGCTATCTTTAACCTAGTCTTTCCACTCTGAGGTTCATCACATAGGTAAATAGCAAATTAACAAAAATTGTAGACAGCCATGATGGGCCATTCAAATAAAATCCAAAAATCACAGTTGGATAATCGTACCTTTATTAGAAGTAACTAAAAATTGGCAAAGAAGGGAGCAAGCTATTTAGCAGACTGACAAAGGTGCCTCGTTTTCATATAGATCAGTCACGAATGTCGAAATTCGAACTGCAGTGTCATTTTATAAACACCCAACTTCTTGGATCTAATCACAGTGAGCCAATGACAACTATAGGGATTGTGAACGCCCAGAAAATTTGGGCTTACTGCGGTTTTGTAACTCATCAAGTATACTGAAACAACTGAATCTGCACAGAAGTCTAGTAGTGGATGGTAGATGGTATAGAGAATGAGCTGGACCTTCACGACCAAGGTTTCATGCATTCTCAGCTATTATACTGATAAGGTACTTGGCTTGGATGGCCAGCTCATTAGCTACAGAAATAACAGAATCTTGAGTAACATAGGTATGCAGAGAGCTGAACTGTTGATAAAGGCATAACTTGTTACCTTTCCTCCTTAGATCACTAAGGCTACAACTGATTTGTGGGAATAGGTGCAGAAATAGTTTTCCTGCATCCATATGCATGAACCTCACGTCTGAGACTAACAGTTTACTAATATGAATCAAGGCAGAAAAGGGGCAAGAATAACTGATTTTGGTGTCATTGCAATCGTTATTAGTAGAGTAATAGTGGACATTTAGGCAGAACCTGGAATTATCTTCTGAGAAATGGCAGCTCTCTTAAGTACCTGCTGCTGCCTTGCACAGAACAAACATGATGAATAACCGCATCTGTGACAGAATGAAACCCATGGTGGCAAATCTCTAATTTATAACTATGAAGCTAGTAATGTGTATTTACTGAGAGTTTACACTGCAGAATTAACTAATCAATTTTTAAGTACAGATCAATATACTCAGTTTCAGCTTTGCTAGCAGTTATTTGGCTGTGCACAGCTTGTTGACTATACAATTTCTTTTACATGAAACATTTTTCTCTGAAGTTTTTCTTTTCACATTTTCTACCAGTTTGAATTGCACACAATAAGATTCAGTCTAGGTCTCAAAAGAATTTGAAGTTTTTATATGTAAAAACAAGCTCCACATGTTTCATTATTAGCCTGAATATTTGCATTTGAAATTATTACTGTTGTTGTTATTTTGATTTATCAGTCGCCTTATCCCATGTTATGATGGGCTCTGGGCAATGTACAAAAAAGGCAAAAATGCCGTAAGACAAAATACAAAATTTAAAATCCATATACAATTAATAAAAGTAAAACCAAAATAAAAGATCCCAGATGGCGATCTGGAATTTCTGTTCCCATTCTGGACTGCCTGGCTATTGGGGGGTGGGGGGGAGGAGGAATAGGAACTGTCATAACTCAGGTGGGGTGTCCTCGGATGCCGCCACCACTCTGGATATAGGTTCCCTTGGAAAGGCCCAGACTACCCTCCCAAACCTTCAGATCTCCCTTGTTTGGCCGAATAAAAGAGTGTGCTGACCAGGCAGAGTAAACAACAACAAAAGGTTTATTGTATAGGAGGTCAGCCCAAAATGGGAAGACAAACAAGGTGCAAGAATAATGACAATAAGTGGGTGAAAAGGAATCAAGTGCCCTAACGTGACTAGGCTCACAGTTCCTAGCTCTCTGTCTTCGTTAGGCCTGAGTTTACTCACCCTTTCCTCAGGGCGAGGACCTCTTTCCTATAGCACCCTTTCCACAGGCCCTGCTCCCTGGAAAAAGGACAACTTCCAACCAGTCCCCGCTTTTTTGTTACAATACGCTCTTTTCTCCTATTGGCCTGTTTTGGTGCCAAAACACACGCAGGGGCCCCTGGGAATTGTAGGTTCAGCACTTTTCACTGCCAGCCAGGCTCCCTGGCCTACCAGGCCTCGCTGCCACAGGCCAGATCATGACAGGAACATATCTGGAATGCCTCTTCACTTCAACTGTGTAAAGGCTCAAATGTGGGTTTCCCAGTCTGAAGGGAAAGTCTAATGGTGATGGGCAAAATGTTGCATCACACTTCATATAGCTGCTGCTTTCCACATTTCAGACTCTATGCTAAAAGGAGCATGGGTGTCACCGATGTTTCCAACAACTTGCCTGGCTCAAGCTTGTTCCTGCAGTCGGAGAGCTCACAATACAATTATATTTGGGCAATAAAAGAGGGCAAGCGTTGTCAAACAGAGAGTGCAAGAGGAAGAACCTGAGAATACATTCTACCCTTCCTCATTTTCTTTTTCCCTTTTTAGACCAAGGGAAAATAGAGTTCTTAAGGATGGGTTGGTGGAGTGATTTCACTGAGGTTATGCAGAGAAATACATAATGGCAGGTTTGAAGAAGCTTCTCAGAGGATTAGACTCCTCTGTGTAATTAGGACTGGAAGCCTCTTGAAAAATTCTTTAGTTATTGATTATCATACCTTATCAACTCTTGAATTTGTTTCTTTTTTTAGTGGGTATAGTAGTGTTTTCTTAATTGTATTGGGAAAATATAATTTATGCCATGATGTCTGGCATGTATCTCTTTTATATTAACTATACTTTGTCTTTGTAGTCTTGAAATAGGTGAAATAGGTGCTGTTAACTGGTTCAGTAGCTACTGGATTTATATAGAGCTTCCTTCTAGGGAGCCAGACCATTGATCCATTTAACCTAATACTGTCTAGTCTGTTGATCAGCTCCATTCTGAGGTCTCGGGCATAAAAAAATAAAATCTATTAACTTTAAGAAGACAGGAACTGAATCTGGGAACTTCTGTAAATTATATAACACTTGATTATGGTCCACTCCTTAATTACTACATAAATAAGCACACATCCTTCAGATTATTTTGCCAAGGTTTACGTTATGTAACCATGATATTCTCTACTTTTCTTGATTCAGTTCTACAAGTCTTGATTATGGGACATAAAATCAGTATGCTAGTGGGATTTTATTTCAATAAATAAGGTAATCGTGACTTCTTTTGTGTACAGATACAGACAGGAATTAAAACAATATAATAGTGAATTTGCCAGTAACCTTTTTTTTAAAAAATTAATGTTTCCAGCCAATTTAATGAAATTATTTATTCAAGTTATTCTGACTTCTTTGCACAACCGCTTGGTAACTTATTCGCATAAAAGTATAAAAAATCTTATGTGAAAAGGGCAATAATGAGCTACTAGTATGGACAGATGTATGTAAAAAGCAGGAAGGAAAACCTCAGACCAGTGCTGCATGTTGATATGAAGAACATATTCTAGAACAGGGGTGTCCAAACTTGCTTAAGTAAGAGACACATAGAATAAACATCAGATGTTTGAGAGTTGCAATATTATGCACACATTAAATGAGACTGCTAAAAATAAGAACAAAACTGGATCCGGTATGCTATAGGCAGCCAGTGCAGTGCCTTCAAAGCAGGCTGAATGTGTTCCCACATAGGGAGACCCAATATCAGCCTGGCCGCTGATATTTATTTGTCTAAGAAAGAGAAAGAGAGAGAGAGTTGGAAAGAAAGAATGAAAGAGGTGGAAAGAAAGAGAGAGAAACAAGGAAAGCAAATAGATGAGGGAAGGAGGGGGAAGGAAGGGAGAGAGGAAGGAAGGAAGAGAGAAAAAGAGAATGTAGAAAGAAAGCAAGTAGATGGGGAGGGAGGAGGGAAGGGGGAAAGAGAGATAGGGAGAGAGAAAAAAGAAAGCAAATAGATGGGGAGGGAGGGGGAAGAAGGAAGAAAGGAAGAGAGAGGGATAAAGAAAGGTGGAAAGAAAACAAATAGATGGGGAAAGAGGAAGAAAGGAGGGAGAGGAGGAAAGAAAGCAACTTTAACTTTAAATGTGTTCTCCAACCCCCACCCCACCGCTACACCAGCCAGCTTGGCATGGAGAAGGGATTTAAAGAGTCAAATGCCTTCTCTGAGCCAGTCCAGCTGGCTGGAGTGGCAGTGAGGTGGGTTTGGTGAACACATTTAACTTTAGAGGGGGAGGGGGGAGAAAGAGAGAAACAAAAAGAAAGAAAAGAAAAGAAAGAAAGCAAATAGAGGGGGGAATGAGTGAGGGAGAGATTAAAAGAAAACAACTTCAAATGCGTCCTCCAATGACACCCCCCCCCCCACTCTGGCTAGCTAGGCTTGGAGAAGGGATTTGAAGAGACAAATTTGAACTTAAAGTTGCTTTTTTTTCTCTGCTCCCCCACTCCACCTCAAGCCTACTCAGAGAGGGGAACCCTGGCTGGGGAAGGGAAGACCGATCAGGGAGGCATGCCACCCCTTTGCTTCCCCAGCTGCCCTGCTGGGAGCCACACAATATGTGTGAAAGAGCTGCATATGGCTCCTGAGCCACAGTTTGGTTTTGCACATGCATTTTGAATGAAAGGGAACATAAAGGAATGCAGGCAAAGGGGGAAAATTGATGTTGAAACTGACCAGACCTTTTTTTAAAACTGACAAGCGACTGGGAAGCCCTATTTTCCATATTGCAACGTACTAGGGGATTCTCTGCTGTGTTATCAGCCACTGTGAAAAATGGGAAAGAGTCACACAATCTCATAATATGGGGAAACATGTTGCATGTACAGAGTACACGGCAGAACTCTCTGACACTGGCATTGCAAGTTGTGAACATTGGCAGTGTGTGTGCACGTGTGCGCGCATGTGCGTGCCTGTGCAAAATCAACAGCAACTTCGCCACTAAATTGGAAAAAATGGGGGTATTTTGGCCAATGCCCTAGCACAGCTGCATAGTAATGCTAATTTCCTGCCCTTCTTTGCAAATTTGCGTGGTTTTCTCTTCATGATTCTCTAATTTGATCCTGCACACTGGTCATGATCTAGGCAGTTTTTTAGAGCCTGTCCTGTGCGGATTGCAGTCTGTCCTCCAAATGGTTCAATCCCAAGTGATTCTTAAGTTCAGCAGTGTGCAGAAGGTCCATGTGGCTCAGCTGTCATTTTAATATTAGACTTTCAGAGACTCCCAGAATGGTCCCCCCCCCCCCCAAAAAAAACTTTGTTCACTAAAGCATTAAAGGGAAATATGTTTTCAAAGCTGTAGGCTTCCCCTCCTTGTTCTCTCTGTCTTTACATCTCATGTCAATTTCATTCCCTGCTGACAATCCCCCCTTTATTTTGTTTGCATGCAGCACTGAAATCCTTTTGGGTTTTTTTGCACTGGGGATATTGTTGTTTGCCTCCTCTCCGATCCCCCTTTCAAGTCAACACCAGCAGGCACTTGAACAGCTCCTTTTAAACTTTCCCCTGTCATTATAATTTTAAAAATATTTTTGTGTGTGTTTTGTGTGCTTGTCTGAAAGTCATGGTGACTTCTGGCAACCCCTGCTGGGGCTTGGATGTTTTTCGGAGAGGTGGCTTGAGTAGCCTGCCTCTGTGTCCCGCCTCTGATATTCCTCGGAGATCGCCCTTCCAAGTACTTACCAGAGTCGGCCCTTCTTACCTTCCATGATCTGATGAGATTGGGCTTGCTTGGGCCATCCAGGTCAGGGTGTTTTAATTTTTTTCTTATTGAGTGATCTGAGACTAGCAATAGTCAGATAAGTTTATTGTCTTAGCCATAGGCCATAACACAACACAACACATCAAGGTTGAGTAGAAAAATGCATTAAACTATAAAATGATAATGTAAGCAATAAAAATAACAGTATCTTACATTAAATCCTATACTCTTTCTACTTTGCATTAAATACTAAACTCATTCTAATTTTCCTTGTTACTAAGGCAAATAATGCCATTCTACTAGACACATAGTGATCAAGGTCTGAGAGTAAAAATTTGACCAAATCCAGATTGGAAAGTCCATTACGAGGTGGAATAATGGGGATAATATACTTTAACCTAGGAGCTTCATGCCATGGGCATCTCAGAATATAATGTACTATATCATCTACTTCTCCCATATCACAAAGACAAAATCTAAGGGGGGCCACTAGCGATAGTCTCATATTGCTTGACTCATGCGCTTGTCAAAAAAAAATTAAAAACAAGGGGGAAATGGAGCTTATACACCAATAAAGGGGGGAGGATGGCAGAAGGCACAGTGGGCAGAACAACCTTGATGTGGGCTGGGGAGTGACCTTGAGGGTAGGGGCGTAGACTTTGTAAATCCTGGGGGGGGGCAGGGGCTCACAGGACCATGTCCCCGCCACTTCTCCCCCCCCCGGCCCCAGGGAGGCAGGAGGGCAGGCCGGGGGTGGAGGGGAAGGAGAGGCGGCGACGGCAGCCAGCCGGCTGACTGCCATGCGCGCGAAGCACGGGACCATGTCCCCGCTGCCTCTCTCCCCCCCGCCCCCGGGAGGCAGGAGGGCAGGCCGGGGGTGGAGGGGAAGGAGAGGCAGCGACGGCAGCCAGCTGGCCAGCTGACTGGCCACTGGCGGGTGCTCCATTTTGCCGGGGGTGGCTGAGCCCCCCCAGGAAATTTCGGGGGAGGCTCGAGCCCCCCCGTAGTTGACGCCTATGCTTGCAGGGGCAGCAAAAGGGTGGAGGGAAATCCAGGGGAATCTGTATGCTTCTGAATTACCTTCAGTTTGGAAGTGAAATAAGGGGGAAGCACTCTCAGAAAACCCAGGGAAACAGTGACCAGAAAGCGAACTGAGCACTGGAGAAAGGACGATCAATGCAGAACGACAAAGAAAATCCAACAGACAAATACAGTGAAAGCGAGGGAAAACACCCATGGGTATTAGGCCAAAGAAAAAGAAAACCCACAATGGCTTGTACCCTGTTCAACGCTTTTGTCTTAACAATCTCAGGCTGAAAGTTTTGGTTGCAGTATTTGACAAAAGAAGTTGTGTGCTGAATAAACAGATCTTCTTTGAAACATCTTGTTACATTACAGACGTCTTATCTATTGACATGATACGTCACAATTTACATGCCCAGAGCTCAATATTTGGAAGCATACTCTGCTTCAAGTTCTGTACTAATACAATTCTAACTGCTAGAAGTTATATCAAATACCTCTGATTTTTTTCTAGGCAGTTGATCTGTGTTATATCACAACAGACACACTAATGATGTCATATTTCTTTATCTTTTATTCTACATGCTTCATTTTGTATGTTCTTCCAAAATTCTTTGATAACATTACATTCCCACCACATATGCAAGAGGTGCCTATTTGCTGCCCACACCCCCAGCTCTTATTTGACATTAGCCTCCATTTTAATTAATCTTGTTGGAGTATAATTAATCTATAAATGACTTTAAGATTGTTTTCTCTAATCTTCACCTTGTTGATTGCTGTCTTACATTTCTAAAAATGATTGGGCAGCTATAAAAATGTGGAGATCAGTATGTAAAGTTTCAGGGTCTCCAGAGTTTTTACTCAGGCTAGATGTTAACAATTTTTTTGGAAAATGGTGAGGAAGAAAAAGGTGTTTGCCAGCGGACGAGTATATTTACGCAAGTGTCTTTCGACCAGTGCAGCTGTAAACAACTTTTATAAACAAACCTGCCTTCCAAACATCTTTTCTAGGTCCAGTTAATAATTCAGTGCCCTTTGAAGAAATGGGCTTGACCAGGAATTTCCCGGCCATGGATTTTTGTACAGCTCTAGGAAGATTAAATGCCCCTTGTCATGTCACTCCCTTGAGATTTTTGTTTCGTAGCCCAACACATCACTGTCATCGTGCATTTATTACAGTGTGAGCACATGACTGAATAACTGGAAGTCTTATCTATCTATTGTCCAATGAAAACTGACAAGAGGGAGCTTATTAGTTTTTATAATCCCTCCGTTTTCTGAGTTCCTGACATTTTATGAGACATGTTAGCCTTGATACGTATAAAAGAAGAAATGACATGAAAGAGAGGTGATGGTCATTAAGTCTAACAATTTTTCCAAAGCATGCTTGGTTGTTCTGAGTACAACTGTGCTGTGTTATTTTAGGTAGGTAACCATGTTCATAATATAGGGTAGAAGGAGGGAAAGAGAACCAACAGGAGATATGGAAATATTCTGGATCAGTGCCAAGTGGTATCAGTAAGAGAAGCCTTTTTATATACCGTATTTTTCGCTCCATAAGATGCACTTTTTCTCCCCCAAAAAGTGGGGAGAAAAGTGCATGCGTCTTATGGAGCGAAGCCCCCCCCCCCCAGTCAGGCTCCCGGGGCCGCGGCGCTTGCCCCAGGAGCAAGCCCCTTTCCCTCCCTCCCTCCCTCCCCTGCAAGTTCCCGGGGCCACAGCAAGCGCCGCAGACCCAGGAGGAAGACCCCCTCCCACCCCCAACCCGCAGAAGCTCCCGGGGCAGCGGCAAGCACCGCAGACCCGGGAAGATCACCCCCTCCTACCCCCAACCCGCAGAAGCTCCCGGGGCAGCGGCAAGCGCTGCGGACCCGGGAGGAACACCCCCTCCCACCCGCCCCCAGCACAAGCCCCCCTCCCACCCACTCACCCCCTGCACAAGCCCCCCTCCCACCCACCCCTGCACAAGCTGCCCTCCCACCCACCCACCCCCTGCACAGGCTCCCCTCCCACCCACCCACCCCTGCACAAGCCCCCCTCCCACCCACCCACCCCCTGCACAGGCCCCCCTGCCACCCACCCACTCCCTGCACAGGCCTCCCTCCCACCCACTCCCTGCACAAGCCCCCTCCCACCCACCCCTGCACAAGCCCCCCTGCCACCCACCCCCTGCACAAGCCCCCCTGCCACCCACCCACCCCCTGCACAGGCCCCCCTCCCACCCATTCCCTGCACAGGCCCCCCTCCCACCCCCCTGCACAAGCCCCCCTCCCTCCCACCCACCCCCTGCACAGGCCCCCCTCCCACCCCCCCTGCACAAGCCCCCTCCCACCCACCCCCTGCACAAGCTCCCGGGGCTGCGGCAAGCGCCGCCCGCCCTGGGAGGAAGTCCCCTCCCTCCCCCCTGTTCACCCCTCACCCCTCCCGGGGCTGCGGCAAGCCTGGGAAGTAGCCCCCTCCCTCCCCTGCTCACCTTTCCCACCCCATTCCTCCCCCCTCACCATTCTTGGGCTGTGGGGGGGGGAGGTAGGGAGGGAAGAGCTGGGCCTGAGTGCCGTTAAGCCACTTGGGCCCAAGCAAGGGGGGGGAGGAAAACACCTTGTCTTTCTGTCTCTCTTTCTCTTTCTGTCTGTCTGTCTGTCTGTCTTCCTTCCTTCCTTCCTTCTCTCTCTCCTCCCTACCTTCCTGTTTCTTCCTTCCTTTCTGTCTGTCTGTCTTTTTTTCTGTCTTCCTTCCTTCTCTCTCCCCCCACCTACCTACCTACCTACCTTCCTTCCTTCCTTCCTTCTCTCTCTCTCCCCCCTTCCTTCCTTCCTTCCTTCCTTCCTTCCTTCCTTCCTTCCTTCCTTCCTCCCTTTCTTCCTTCCTTCTGTCTCTCTCTCTCTCCCCCACCTACCTACCTTCCTTTCTTCCTTCTCTCTCTCTCCCCCCCTACCTACCTACCTTCCTGTTCCTTTCTTTCTGTCTGTCTGTCTTTCTGTCTTCCTTCCTTCCTTCCTCTCTCTCTCTCTTTCACCCCTACCTACCCCCTCCCTCCCCCGCTCACCTTTCCCGGGCTGCAGGGGGGGAGGTAGGGAGGGAAGAGCTGGGCCTGAGTGGCGTTAAGCCACTGGGGCCCAAGCAAGGGGGGGAGGGAAACACCCTTTCTTTCTTTCTGTCTGTCTGTCTGTCTGTCTGTCTGTCTTCCTTCCTTCCTTCCTTCCTTCATTCCTTCCTTTTCTCTCTCTCCTCCCTCCCTCCCTGTTCCTTCCTTCCTTTCTTTCTCTTCCTTCCTTCTCTCTCTCTCCCACCCACCTACTTACCTACCTACCTACCTACCTACCTTCTTTCTTTCTTTCTTTCTTTCTTTCTTTCTTTCTTTCTTTCTTTCTTTCTTTCTTTCTTTCTTTCTTTCTTTCTTTCTTTCTTTCTTTCTTTCTTTCTTTCTTTCTTTCTTTCTTTCTTTCTTTCTTTCTTCTCTCCCCCCCCCCCAACTACCTACTATTTGGTCCAGAATATTTTTTCCCCTGTTTTCCTCCTCTAAAACTAGGTGCATCTTATGGTCAGGTACGTCTTATGGTCCGAAAAATACGGTATTTATGTACAAGTAAATAAGAGTTCTCTCATTGCTCTCAGGAAATAAAAACATTATTATTTAGACTTCAGATGGCATGGGCACACTGCAACCAACAGCAATGTGGTATTAACAGCAATGTGGTTTGTCTGTTCCTTTGTCTTTTCTGCTTGATACTAAGCAACACCATAGCTTTTTATTTTAACTACAAATGCAAGTAAAAATCAACATTTGAAGTACAACTTATTAGTAACATCATCTTTGTGAAAAGAAAAACAAACTTTCACGTTATTAATCATATGCACCTGTGATGGACTGTGCTGTAAAAGCTCATGAATGCTGTGTAAATATGTGAAGGATGATGGAGAGTTAATAACTCACAGAGCCAGAGACCCTAGAGGGACAGGCTTGCTCAAAGGGATTTGATTGGTTAGCATCAGTTGAGCAGAAAGACTGGGGAATTGACTGCTGAAGAGAACTCTGATTGAGTTTAATTCTGACTGTGAAAAGTTTAACTCTGACTGAGGAGAGTTTAGCTCTGACTGAAAACAGTTCCATACTGACTGAAGACTGGGAAAGGTTGGCAAGAAGGAGTGGGTGGATCAGTGAAGACTCCCATTCGGGCCAGGAAAAGGGATAGATCCTCCAGTTAGAGAGAAGAAATTCCCTGCCCAGTTGGTAAGGGAGATAGCTCTAAAGAATGGGGTGATCCCTGGTGTATTTGGAGAAGGAATTTGGGTACTTGGTAGTGTATCCCTGCCTGAAGAGTCAATCAAGAAAGTGAACTAGAGTGTTCAGAAAACACTGAAACCAAAGCTTCTCATCTCTAAGATTCTAAGACTTTGTGAAAAGCTTTAAAACTCTTACGTGCTGGAAACATATGAACTGGTGTTTGTGTTTATAGTGAATTACCTCAGAGTTGTATTTGATTCACCTCAGACATTTTACCCTTGATTTTACCTAACCTTTCCCCATCTACATTGAATAAAATCTTGTTTATATTTGAATGTTCTAAAGCCTCTCATGTGTCATTTTCAGAAGATTAATCTAAAGAGGTGATCTTGTCTCTTTCCTCAAGTTCCTGTGCTGAGCCAGCAGCAAAATACAATTAAGTGATGGGGGGGCAGCCATAGATCTTCATAAAAGGAGAGAATAGATAAAAGGGCTGCTCAGCTGGGGGTGAGAGGGAAAATCCTGTGCCTGAGTGAGGGAACAGGATGAGATCATCATAGTACCATTTTCTGTTAGCTTTCCATCTGTTACACCATTTGATTCCAGACACCAATATTTTAAAGAATTTTATTTTTAAATAAGGTGTTAGTCTAATGATACATGACGTATATTTTATTTTATCCACTTTTTTTTACTTTGAGAAGTTTTCTTCCAATATGTAGAAACACAGGAATTTCAGACAGCTGATATGTTCCATTTCAGGAACTGCTCACTAACGGTTTCTGTCTGTCATTTCAGACAACCATTTTATTAACGGTTCTCTGATGGAATATATTTCCCCTTTCAGACACAAACGCTTGTGTCCCATTAGGGAAGCGTTCCTGAACCATTTTACCTGCAAACTGCTTCCAAGCAGTCTTAAATTTCTTCTATCATTCCTAAAGCACTGTGGGGTGCTGTGTAAAATGTCCCTGTAGTGCTTCATCTGATGATGAGGTTTTCGTGCCCTTTTTCGCCAGTGTGGGCGATCTCCGTCCTTTTTTTTAAACATTTGATTTAGAGCACTATGGTGCTGTAACACAAGTCCAAAACAGCACAATAGCGACCCCATTGGGATGCCTGGACCACTGCATTACATGAGATCACTACATCTGGAGAGAACAGTGATTTCTTTTTTGCAGTTAATATTTTATTGAGTATATTCATGAACACAATTCATTTCTTGAAATTATACTCATTTTCAACATTTTATACACACACACACACACACACACACACCCCCAGTGAGGTTTCTATTTGTCTATCAGAATGAAACTTAATCCCATTTATTTCCTCCTCTTTTCCTTATTCCCTTATCGTATCTGCTTAGAAAATCACCATACAACTTTCCCCAACAATTGTTATAGTCCTTAGTGCATTCCTTTGATCTTCAGTTCTTACGCTAAGTGTTTACTTCTATCTTCTTCTGTTCCTGAAAGAAAAGTTGAACAGAGTTGCCTCCGATAATGGGTGCTGAAGAGAATACCTCTACAGCAGGAGGATAACCCCCCTTCCCTATTTTCAGAGGTCTTAGGGGAAGCACACCCTTCATCTCCTTGCTATGCCCTATGACTAACCCTTAACCTTCTATAGTGTTCTTACTTAATAATAATTATCACCTAAAACATCCCCTAATTCTATCATACCCTGCTTATACTTATATATACTTTTAATTGCTCTCAATATGAACTATATATTAATGCCAGAGCATATGGTCCCCTTTCAGACTCCTCCTTCCGTTAGTTTAGTAACAGCGTCCAGTAACTTCTTGCCAGTTGGGAGAACAGTGATTTCAATGAAGTGCAATGCCATGGAGTCCTCCTTCCACAGCATTCACTTTATGCCTGGGAACTGATTTCTGTAGGCAGGAGATAGGCTGTAACTCTGCAATGCTCCCTCTAAGCTATGGAGTCCTGTGAGCAAAAATTCCACTCTGTGAGCTACTGACGTTAAAGTTGTGAGCAGATGATTTGGCTACTGCATCAATTAGTTTGTTCTGGAGCCATCTTTCCTGAGCTAAGACAAAAACATGTAAGCCAGAGACTAAACAACTGTGAGCTAGCTCACACTAACTCAGTTTAGAGGGAACACTGGTTTTAAATGCAGGGGATCCCCAGGTCCCACCTGGAGGCATGGCATCTCTATATGCTGGCCATCAAGAGTAGGATGCTGCTTGCAAGACTGGAAGGAGCTAGTGTGGCTTGGAAAAGCAGGAGGGGGGGATTTTAAAATCCTGCCACAGGTTTTGAGTTCCTAGAATTCTCCTTGGGCAAGGTACGTAAAGGTAAAGGTTTCCCTTGCTCAAAAGCCAGTCGAATACGACTCTAGGAATGCAGTGCTCATCTCTGTTTCCAAGCCGAAGAGCCAGCACTGTCCAAAGATGTCTCTGGTCATGTGGCCGGCATGACTGGATGCCAAGGTGCACAGAACGCTGTTACCTTCCCACCAAAGTGGTACCTATTTATCTACTTGCAATTTCTTGCTTTCGAACTGCTAGGTTGGCAGGAGCTGGGACCAGAGACAGGAGTTCACTCCATCATGCGGCACTCAGGTCTCGAACTGCTGAACTACCGACCTTCTGGTCTGCAGTTCAGCATCTTAACCACTTGAGCCACTGCAGGCAAGATAGCTACTTGTAAAATGGAAAAGGGGGGAACGAAAAGGCAGCCTGTTGTCCTGTCCCTAAATACTGCGTGGGACGGTGGGAAGCAGTTTTATTTAAGGTGCCTGAAGGAGAAAAGTTAAAGGAAAAGATTTTTAAATTCCAGGCAGCCTGAAAGAGAGTACAGTCATGGCGAGGGAGGGGGGGGGGGAAACAGGACAGTTTATAAACCTAGACAGCATCCCTTCCTCCCTTCCTAATGTTCCAGAAATCAAATCCAGAAGTGTGTGTATGTGCGGGTCTGAGCTTCCACTTGTTTCCAGGTGGCAAATGTAGTGATAGTATCTCAGTGGTCCAGGCATCCCAATGGGGTTGCTATTGTGCTGTTTTGGGGCTGTGTTACAGCACCATAGCAGTCTTTAAAAAATGTGTGTGTGTTTTTTTTTTTAAAAAAGATGGAGCTCGCCCACGCAGGCAAAAAAGGGTGGGAAAACAAAGCGGCGTAGTCTGAAAGGCAAACCGCTTCAGAGACGGCTCCTTACCTGTAGGGGAAAGGCTGTGTGAAATGGCCATCCCTATACCAGTTTATTCCAAGACTGTGCAATAATGGTTTTTAAAGGGCAATTTGAAATTCCTCACTGTATCTTAAGAAAGTAGTATAGAATAGTAATTGTGAATAGGCTTAAATAAATCCTAAAAATAAAATGGCACTTGGATCCTGGTTCCAATCAAGTATGATTATCAGTCTTTGTACCAAGTGAATTTGGCATGTCAGACAGTATTTAGGAAGCACAGGGTGTCTCAAATTGATTTAGCATAGATCTCATAGCCTTTGGATTTAGTTCTAGGGGCAACAGCGTAAGTCTTACCATCAGCTTTACTGGGGCTAGAAATCAACAAAGAAGTAGTTTTGCAATTGATTTCCATTGCCTTGCAATGACCTAAAAATTAGGCAAAGACTTCATGTTTTGTTTTTACTTATAGCAATCACTTTCTTCTCTGGGGGAGGGAAAGGATATTTCGTAGTGATCGACTGACACATCCCTTTTCTGCCAGATGGCAATAGTTGCTTTGCCTGATGAGATAATTTTATCTTGCCTGTCTAATTTTACTAGCCATCTTTTTAAAAACACTGAAGTTTTTGGAAAAGCAACTGCCATTCATATATCTTTAAATATTTTTGTGAAAGAATTGAGCTTGCTTGCACAACTAAGACTGGAAGTCAAATGCTGAATAAATTGTTTTAGAATAAATTTCCACTGCCTTGCAAGGGACAAAAAAAAAAAAAGAGTGGACAAAGCCTTGTCTGTTGCAGCAAAAGTGAAAAAGACCCATGGTATCTCAAAGACTAGCTGACAATTGTGGTAATAGCTTTTGTAGGCAACGTTCTACTTCGGTGGACACAGAGTGAACTGAGAAAGTGGAGTTCACTTTATCATGTTTATGCCTTTCAGAGAAAACCAGAGCTTGCCCATAGCTCCCCCACCGTATCTTGCTGTCCTCTGTTGCTTTCGGCACTTTTCTTGTAGTCCAGCTTACTTTTACTATTGTAACGGGGTGGGGGGTGGGCGGACTTTTAAAGCTACTGAACACAAAGGCTAAGGATGAGGACCAGACATGATTTATCATTGTGTGTTCCATTTTTGTGTGCATTACTGGGGCAATATAATATTTCCCCCCAGCAGAGATCACATATAACTGCAAGAAACAGGTACAAAAAAGACTCTGTGTTTCCTTGGTATTCAGAGGGTATATTAAAAGTGGGCATTGTATTTTTTGTTCCAGTGTTCTGAGCCACAAAAGCTGTTTAACATTGCAAATGAACTTCTTCTTACCGAAGAGGCTTATGTTAAAAGACTTCATCTCCTAGATCAGGTAAGTGTGCCTCTACTGCATTCTGTCCCTCCCCCCTTCATATCCTGCCTTATTATTTATTTATTTATCATTTATTTATTCCAGTTATATCCCGCCTTGCCAGTTTTTCACTGGCTCAAGGCGGTGAAAGTCCCAAAGTCCCATTTATATCACTCTTTTAGACCAATTTTTACCATACTGGCCATTGTTTTCTTATCCAGAATTGTTACCTTTGTCAAAAATTATCAGGTTCACTCACTTCTTCATGAGATCCACTTTACTATCACTTTTTGTAATTGCATTCTTGCAATACGAGTGGATTATATGATTACCACCAGCTGTTATGATTCCTGCTGCAATGGCCACCAAAAACTCATCCATCATTGAATGAATGAGTCTTCAGTGGTTTGCTGAACTCCCACAACTGCCAAGAATGTAGGTCTTCTCAAGAGCAACACAGTGCAAGTAGTTTTTGAAAGCAGTTTATGCCACATAGTGAACAGTGTATAAAAGAGTGTCTTTCCTTCAGTCTTTCTGCAGCAGGGTTACAAATTCTCATTTTTATTCTATCCCAGAATTATGAGTTCCTTTGTAGCATGCACCCTGGGGGATATACACATTTTCTGGCAGAAACTTTCATCTGATTATATGCGGAGTGTTGCTAATGATGATGTGTTTACCACCCTCAGTTTGATTAAGAATTGGGTCAGGGATTACAACCATCATTGGAAAATGTTTTTTTTTTAAAAACATAGTTTTTAAAGAGTTCTAAATTGACTCATAACATTAGTTGCATCTTATCATAATGTCTTTTTTGGTCAGAGTGATAGTCACTGCTTGCATCACAAACACAGCTATGCAGGTGCCCCCAAAGAGGTACTTGAAGCCTTAGGACAAGCTCAGGAAAGCTGCAGAGCCATGAGAAAAAGGAGCCATGCAATCCCTGAATTGCTTAAGGAAGCTCGCCAAAGTAAAAAGCATGAAGTTTATGAAAAAGGCTTTTTAAAATATACTCTCTGGTAGCTCTCCCCGAATCCTCTGTTTTCTTGATCTTTGTGGTGAGACCCTAAACTTTCTTCTCTAACGTCCAGTATTAAATGAACGTTTCTGATTTCACCAAGCAAAAAGGATTGGGAGCATAAAGTCTAGGTGGGACTTAACATAAAACATCTTAAAAATATATAAAAATGTATAAAAATAAAAAAACCCAGCTTAAATATAATCTCCCAACTGTTGGAACTAGAAGTTCTCAGGATTTGGTCAGACAGTTTAGGGACTGCATGGCTCCTTTCCCTCAAGGCTCCCCAATTCACTGGAATATGGATTCTACCAGCTCCTCTACTTAATCTGACCCAAATCCCATCTTCACTGCAAACTCCATTCTGTATAACCTTTTTGTTGTTCACAAGGATCCTCTTTCTTTCACCAGCTAAATTGCTGGTAGGATCTAACCTCTTAAATATGTTGGGGTCTTGATTCAACAAACTATAGAATCTCTTCTGGAGGTTAATGATCACAATTTTTTCTTGAGATCAAAGAGTAGTTAAAATTTTGGAGAACATTTCCTTGATCTTGGATGGGTAGGATTGCTGGTGTTAAAATGAATATTCTTCCAAAAACCCTTTTCCTGTTTATTAATATACCATCGAAACTAGCCTTTTATATTTTTTCATAATGGGAAAAACTAATAAGAGACAAATCTCCTACAGTTTCTTTGAAAGTGCTTATGTATCCAATTAGCAAGAGATCTCTTGGCCTACCAAATTTGCGATTGTTTTTTTTAAGAGCTATTAGGTTAGCTGATTTCAAGGAATAGATTTTCATTGGTAGGAAACATTTATTTTAGAATTATACCTACCAGAAAATAGTTGTTTAAAAGATCTAATTTGGATTCAGCAAAGAAATTTAAATTTGGATACTCCTTTCTTAAAAGTAGTCCTCTTTGAATGGTATAAGATCACCATTGACCTCAGTTTTATATAATGAACAGTCATACCAAATTTGGATTCAAGGTGATTATAAACTAAGGACAGTTAAAGGTTTGGACGCTAGAAGATTTAATTAGTAATGAGCAGGTTCTGATCTATGAGGACATTTCTTTTAAACTGGGTGAGAGACCCCCTTTTTCAATTTTTTCATATTAGTTATATACATAATATTCAAGTGGGTAAATAAAGATCTAAAACCTTGTTCAAAGTGATAGTATTAATAATATATTTAGATAATTTATTGCAAATATCCATGCCTTTTTACTTAAAAATATAGAGGTATCTTTTAGTTACCATAGTAAATGGAATAGGGATTTACAGATAAATATCAGACCAGAAGAGTGGAAATGGTTATTGCAAATTGCTTTGCTTAGACTTATGTCCACAAGATTCAGGGAAAATTTTTAAGTGCTTGTTTCAGTAGCATCTTACTCTAGGAATGTACACGATCGTTGTTGGAGATGTGGCTCATTTGGTGAGGATTTTGTTAGTATCTTTTGAAGTTGTGCAAAAATACAGCATTTTTGGGATTTTGAAATCCACTTAATTAAGGCTGTTAATGATAGGACATTTTGGAGATCATTAATGCATATGTTGCCATAAATCAGAAGCGCTTTGACAGCACAACACATTGACGTGATCCATGTTATATTTTTGGGTTATATTAAAGACTGTCGTTATGTCAGATTTGGAATTTGTCTTAACCCTACTTGTGATTGTTAAAATAATCCTTGCTATTTGATGGAAGGGAAAAAAACCCAGGTCCTCCAGCTCCAAGGACTGGTTGAATTCTGTTTGGGAGAATGTATTGCTTATTAAATTAATTTACCACCAAGGAACATTAAGAAACTCTTCTGATATTTCAAATAAGTTTGTGGAACATTGAGCTATGTTCATAATGTTCTGGAAGGATAAGGATTTAGAAGGGATTTCTTCTTAGGCTTTCTGTGAGCTACTCTGAGCAATCTCCATGTGGTATTGGTATTTATATTTTGAGAAATTACAGAATCATTGTTATTATAAACCATTGTTTGTTTATTAAATAGCAGAAGTAGCTATGAGATTTTTCTTGTTCATGATAGGGCCATGTTAATTTTATTTTGTATCTATAATGGGCAAACTAATCAAGATGTATCATTTATATTATAATAATGTAATGAACTGATAAATTTTGTTTATACACTGCTTGCCTCACTGAATTATGAATCAAGATATTCTGTATAGCCAATGTGTCTCACAGAATAAATGTTATGTATTACTCAAAAAAGATCTGTATTTTGTATATATATTTCTAAATAAAACAATAAACTAAAAGCCCTTTCTATTAATATGCAGAAGTTTCGTTTTAGAATACATTTTAAGGAAAACAGTACTATTCATAAGTCCAAACATTATGAGCGAGATAAATTTATATTCCAAACAAATAGTTAGAAATTCCCATGCAATCACTGTTGTCATTTTTTGAGGCCTTGCTTTGGGTGCCGCCACCTTCTGAATTTAGGCAGTTGGCAGCCTAGGAGAAGGCCTTCTCAGTTATGGCACCAAAACCTTGGAACTCTCCCCAGAAAGACTTATCTGTGCCCTTCTGTTGCTGTCTTTTGCCAGTGGGTGTAGACTTTCTTCTTCAGTGATCCCTCCTTCCCACCCAAGCTTTAATTCTTTTTTATGTCTGTGTGTGTATTTTAGTTCTTATTTTAATTATATATTTTTGTTTGGTTTTAATGTTTTTTAAGCCTTTTTTTTACCTGTTAGCTGATGAGAATTTAGATTTTGTAAATAATAAGTTTTAGTCATAACATTAATTACAAGTTCTCTACTGACATTATTTTACCTCAGATGGGAAATACCTAAGACAGAGACCTGCCATTCCCCAGGTGGGGGCAGGGGATCCCCCACTTTTGCGGGCTCCTGCCTGCCGCTGGCCAGCTGACCAGTGGGGGAAACCCTGCCCCCAAACAAACATCCCTGCACAACATTGGCAATGTGATGATGTCACTTCCAGAAGGCACGTCATTATGTCTTCGCCATCCCTGCCCACTTTGGGAATGCCCCCCAAATCCCCCTGCTGGCATGAGGTAGGCATCTGGCAACCCTACTAAGAAATTATCTTTTTGGTGTGCTCAGGAATACCAAATTCCTTGATTATCCAGCAGGGCAGACTTGTACAACGATCTGAATTGTCAACAGTTGTCACAGATGTTGAACCAACATGATCTAGGATAGTTTGTGTTTATTCCTGCATGTCACAATGTAGCTATCAACCCATGCATTCCAATTTTTTCCTGCACTTGTGTATATGACATGAAAATGGCCTTTTCCTTGTAACAGACAGGGCCTTTTTCCTTTTTCTTTATGATTAAAATATTGTGAGTTGAAGCAGTACTGCCACAAGCAAAATTCTCAAAAACTTGATGATCCTCTGTGAAATACTTCCCCCTCCAAGTTGTTTGGAATCCCTCAAAATACGTTTATCCAACTTCATGAGAACTGATGTGGCTTTACATATTCCTTTTGTTCATACCCCATTTACTTCCATTTTTTAAAACTGTGTTGGGTGGGGGAGAATGCTGGGGGCTAAGCAGCCACTATAGATAATTTCTAAATTAATTATATAATCAACTCTAAAATGTTAAACCTGTCAGGAGTGTCTGTTTTCCACATTTCAATGGCTCATTTTTTTCCTTCTCATCCACAACCATTTCATTTATACAGTGAGAATAAAACTGATCTACCTTATTGAGACATTGTTAAGATGATTAAGATAGTATTTGTGATATGCCTCAAAAGCTGTATAAATGTATGGCTATATAATCATTAATTCCAGCATAGCCTGCAAGAAAAGAATAATAATAAAATATTCCTGGATGTATTTGTTAATTGACAGTCTGAGTAGAACTAATGGAAGTTATTTCAGGACGATAGACTTTCTGTTGTGTGTTGAATGTTCTGAGGTCAAATTCGTCTAGCAGCTGATTCAGATGTCTCTTGTCCTATTGTGCAATGCCTAATGTGGAAGTAGGAGAAAATTGATCCACATTTTACAGAATTTTTTTCCTTGGCAGAAATCAATTTTTTTAACTAGTAGAAAGTTATTTAGGAAAGGTGCTCACACATATCTAGAGACCATCACCTTTCATTTTTATTTATTTATTGAGATGCTGCTTCTGTATTAAACACTAAGTACTTTTATATCATTAATTGCAAACTCTTGTATTCAGTTGACTGAGGCATCATCTTTTGAACAAATTGAACATTCTCTTGAGTACATCTTGGGAAAATATTCTAAAAATAAAGATCTTAAAATATCATCCAGCTAGGTTTGTATCAATAATATACTTTTCGTTTTTTTACCTTGAGGGGTTTTTCTTTGTGTGTGTGTGCAGGTTTTTTGCACTAAACTGTATGAAGCGATGGTTCCACCTGAAGTGGTAACAGGCATCTTTTCGAATATTTCTTCCATCTATCGTTTCCATGAACAATTTCTCCTGCCTGAGCTCAAAACAAGGATTACAGATGAATGGTAGGTAAACCATCTCTTTTAAGCATGCTCTAGCAATTATAATAAAGTTCTGTAGTGTGACAGATGTGCTCTTAATTGCATAGTAGGATGAATCTATCTTTTTGGCAGGGGTATTAATATGGGCAGATTTGATTTTTGTCAGTTTCTCATGGGTTTGAACCAATGGCACATCTGAAAAGATGTGAAAAGCCCCCCCCCCCCCCCCCCCCGAGCAGGACACTGAAAACCTTATGTTGCTGTGCACTGTCTTTGAACAGAGGCTGGGGCCAGTATGGGAGCAGTGTGTTCCCTGTTGTCTTAAGTGCTGGTCACTCTTCTTTTATGCTTGGAAACATGGACTTTCCCCTGATACTGAAATTATTGGTGAAGCCTTCTATTATCCATTGTGGCATGCACAGCTTTGGATTTAAACCATGGTGGTTTCCACATGGGGACAGACTTGTATGGTTTCCCTGTTGCCACTGCCAATACAGAACTGCAGCAACATGACTTCCAAAAGGGAGGTTTCCTTGTGGTTTCCCAGCTTCAATTCCCCGACCTGTGGCCATTTCCCCTCCCTCTGTCCACTGGGGCTTTTTCAACTTTAAAAAAAAAAAACTGGTCAAAGCTCCTCTCCAAAGGCTCTTAAGAAAACATAGTTTTCAGAGAATAAGAGGACCTGCTTAAGGAAGTACAAATGGGAATAAATGAAATAAACAGGCAACGGCAAGGTATAAATGTCCACATATACTTCTCCTACAATAATGTTTATTACTACTGAACTTTTTCGTAAGGGGTAAACAAAGAGGTAATCAAGACTGCAGATCACGCCAAGGTGGAAATCCTATGTTCTGCCAGGCCTTTGGCTGAGGCAGTGAGCATCTACCAGCTGGCCTCCCTGTTGCTGCTGTATGAGATCGTCATGGCTTGGCGTTGGCCCACTTATTTCCCAGCTGTAGGAATTGAATATATTGCGCTGCCCACTTTAAATATTTTAAACTAGTTTTATTGTACTGATTCAACATTGATATTTATTATTTGATTGAATTATTTTAAGACTGTATTATATTTATTGCTGTGAGCCACCCTGAGCCCACATGCAGGAAGGGTGGGATATAAATTAAAAAATAAATAAATGTAAATTTACCTAGAAGCAGTAATGTGGGTTTTCCTGGAAAATTTTCTGATTTGAATTTAAATAAATAATTTAATTTAAATAATGTTAGCAAAAGAAGGCAAATACAGTATTTACTCCAATGCAGGCCTAGGGTTTTTTTCCAGGTATGTCATCAAAGAGGGTGGGGGTGGGTGCGTAATCTTTCATTCTCTTACACTTATGTTCAGTTTTTAAAAATTAGCGTACAATTTTTTTACAGGCTCATCTTTCATTTAGGGTCACCTTCCTTTTGAGCTAATACGGTAAACTGTGCAAGCTGGACCATGTACAAGCACTGTGGTTTCTCCATGCTTCATATCCCATATTTAGCCCTTCTGGCAAGATTGATTTACAGCACAGCAGCTCCAACAACTCCAGAAAGGCTATATTTACATATGGGAAAATATAGGCTGAGGACAGACTGGCAATCTGAAGCGGAGGCAAAGCGGAGGGAACTGGAGCGGGGGAAAAAACCCACGGAGCTGGCCGTTCACACTGGCCAGAGCAATGCGGATCAGCGGCGATACGGAGTGTCCAGACTGCCACGGAGCGTTCAGACTGCCGCATAGCCAGCGCGCGCAGCTTGCGCGCGCCGCTGCACTTTTTTTTTTCTCCTTTGATGTTTTTCGCATGTGCGCACATGCGCATATGCGCAAAACTTTTTGCCGGTGCGTTCACACTTCCTCCGGATGCCTCCCGCTTCTTTCAGTTCACACTGTTAGGAAGCGGGAGGCATGCGGAGGAAGGCCCCTGAACACCGGGAAAAACCGGTGTCCGGGTAAAGCGGAAGGAAAGCGACTGGGAGATGGGTAAGTACGCAACGGAGCCGACGGACAGATGCGCATGTCTGAACGTGCTCCTTTCCTCCGTTTGCGAAGCGTGCCTGCCCCGCTTTAGATTGCCAGTCTGTCCTCAGCCATAGTATTGTAAAAGTTAACCATTTTGGAAAATTTTCTGCACCACACCTCTGCCTAGAAGTAAGTCCCATTAAATACAGTGCAACTTACTTCTGAGTAGACATGATTCGGATTGTGCTGAAAATTAATTGTGTATGTAAAGTGTCAAGTTGCAACTGACTTATGGAGACCGCAGCAAGGGGCTTTCAAGGCAAGTAAAAAGGAGAGGTGGTTTGTCATTGCCTTCCTCTACAGAGTCTTCTTTGGTGGTCTCCCTTCCAAGTACCAAACCCACTTTGTTTCTGAGAGCTGACAAGTTCAGGCTATACCATGCCACTTTCCCTCCTGGAAATTAACCGCTGTTGTAAACATACTAGTAATAGAAACATATAAATTACAAACTGTTTTCAAATTCTTCCTTAATTTGATGCAAGAGAATAAGTAGACTTGTCTCTATATACATCACGTTAATTTTTTAAGAATATGACAGGCAATTATATCAGTATGAAAATCCAGGTGTGTTATTTAGTTTCTAATTAATATATATTACCATATATTTGCATTTTTATTTATTAATTATTGTTCTACAGGAATACAAACCCACGGCTAGGAGATATCCTTCAAAAACTTGCTCCATTTCTGAAGATGTATGGAGAATATGTAAAGAATTTTGACAGAGCAATGGACATGGTGAATACATGGATGCAGAGATCTTCTCCATTTAAAGAAGTTGTTCAGAATATTCAGGTGCAAAGATTCTGAAATTCTTGCTATTCTTAGCCAGTTGACCTTACACTTGAGGAGTCAATGAAACTAGAAAATGATCCCATGTTATTAAAAATATTGCCTTGAAGCATAGAATGTATGGTAACAAATACTCTTTTCTTGTTATTAAGTTTAACCATGGTGGTATCTAAAAGCTTAAACTTCAATCAGGATGAGTTATCATGTCTAAACATAATACACAGACATACACTTTTCAGAAAATCATAAAGAAGTTTTTCCACCTTAGCTGATGATAGTATGTCAGTTTTTGGCTCTTGGGCTGTCAGATGCACTTTGCTGCAGGACTGAATACTAGGTAGTAGTGGTTGTGGTAGTGGTATCAGACTGTTGACATGAGACAATTAAAGTTTGCATTTGATTTAATACAAAACATTGACATGTGCATTATTTATTGTCAACTGAGAGTTTTTATATATGTGTAACATAGTTAACTGCGTGTTGAATTTTTCAAAACTGTTTGGTCCTTGATAATGATTAGCCAGGGTTTCTGTTACCAGAGTTTCTGTTTGGACATATCCTTTGCATTGACTGATGTCTGCTTATTTCAATTAATTTATAATTCTTGTTCTTTGGAAAGTTATTTGTACTTTAATTGAGATTAATTTCAAGTAACAAGAGAGATATAAGAGGTAGTGATTCAAGTGTTGGAGGTTCTCGAAGCATATGGAACCAGAATTGAATTTAAGCGTCAATAATCATAATTTTGGATTGAGTTTCATTGTGACATAATGACCTGTATCCACTGAGCAAAGTTTGAAATCTTCCTTCCTGCAGCCTTCCTCCAATGTAAGTATCTTTCCTCTAATGGAGGAAGGGGAATGGCTTCAAATTTCCAGTCTAAGGGAGACTTCCTCCAACTTAAGTGACTCTTCTGCCAGTGGAAGATGTCTTTAGACCTCCAGAGTAAGGAGATTTCTTCCAGGTTATGTGACTGTTCCTCAGTGGCAGCACACCTGCCAAACTCAATGCAGTTCTATGGAATGTTCTGCTTGATTCTGTTCCTCATGTGTTGACCTTTTTGCCATGCAGTTGTCTCATCAACGTGGTTTAAAAATTAATTACTGAAGCAAGTTGATCTTATAAGATAATTTAAAAAAAAATCTAATCTGTTTTGCCAATTTAAAAGCAGGTGTTTACTTCATTAAATGATTTGAATATATGGATATAACCTTTACTTTGTTTTACTGACCTTTGCAATGATATACAGAAACAAGAAATATGTGGGAATCTGACATTACAGCATCACATGCTAGAACCCGTACAGAGAATTCCCCGCTATGAGCTTCTCTTGAAAGATTATCTTAAAAAACTTCCCGAAGAGTCACCAGATAGGAAAGATGCTGAAAGTAAGTACAAGGTTTACTCTCATGGTAGCTTATTTTTAAACAATGACATTCAGAAATAAAGAAATGGGTCACAAATTTTAAAGGCTTTTAAAAATATATTTCCCCCTTCATTGCAGTTTGATAGACACCTATAATAACTCAGTATTATTCCATTCAGATTGTAAGCCTGTGGATAGAGCTTTGTAAATTGTTTTTAATTTGCAGCATCCAGTTCATTTCTAGTATATGTTCATGTCATGCTCAAACATCTGCACTGTTTTGTGCTCATGGAGAGAAGCCCCTGCCACCAATTAGCTAAACTGGCATGATGTGTGCGTTTTGCCCTGTGGTTCAGTTTCGTTTCCCATGTTTTTTCAATATTTGTGTAAAGCCCTTAGGAGAGATCCACAATATACTGATGACACCCAGCTCTATGTTTGTTTGTCTGGACCGCCTGGCACTCCTATAGTTATACTGATCTAGTACTTGGCTGCTGCAGTTAAATGGCAAAGGGTGAACAAGTTAAAACTGAATCCCAACAAGATGGAGGTGATGCTGCTTGGGAAGGTTGAGGTCTTGGAGGGCATTGTGATTCCCACATTCGATGGGATTTGGCTCACCCCTGGTGACTCAGTCTGAGAATATTACTTGACTTAGCATTATTGCTGAAGAAGCAAGTTAATTCATATATTTAAAAAAGGCCATCTTCATTCAGCCCTGAGGAAAGCTCCTTATCTTGACCTGGTTGATCTGGCCATGTGGATCCATGCTATGGCACCTCAAAGATAGACTATTGTAATGCACATGGCTCTGTCCATGAAGACAACTGAGAAACAGTAGCTGATACAAAATGCACAGGTCATTTACTATCAGGGACTATACAGACTATGCATATTATACCTGTTTTGTAGTCACTGCATTGGTGATTGATTAATTTTTTGGTTCACTGGGTGCTGGTTATTACCTCCAAAGCCCTTCATGGCATAGGATCATTGACAGTCTCTCTTGCTTTCTCTGCTGAGACAGTTTTAATTTGAGCAACACCTTCTGAAGATAATTCACGCAAAGGGGCAAGAACAACAGCTGCCCATACCTGAGCATTCTCTGCTGTAGCTCCTACCTGGTGAAATGTCCTGATTGCCTGATGTGATCAGGAAGGCTCCTATGCTTCTACTGTTGCTCGGAATGTGTAAAACTAAATTGTTCAGGAGGGCATGTTCCATTCAAGGAATGAATAGGGCTGTAGTTTTAATTGTTTGTAAAATTTTAGACAGTTTTTTCTTTCTTGTACTGCATTATTTATTGAAGGTATTATACTGCTTTTATTGCATTGTATTATAATCCTATAATCTGCCTTGAGCCTCAACAAGAAAGGTGGATGATAAATGAAAGAAATAAAATAAATATTCACGACACTCAGTTTCTCAAGAAACAAAGCTGCTAGTGTTTACCATTCAACTTCTATGCCAGAAGGAAAAGTTCCAGAACCTGCCTCCATTTCTTACATTTAAGGGATTGACATTTTTTCATGTGCAGGGAGTTAAGTGTAATTGCTATATAAAAAATTTAGGTGTTTCCCCAAATACATGGGCACAGCAGTTTCACAGGTCTGGTTTACATGGACTCTTATATGGCACTGGCTCCCTTTCAGTTCTTCATCTCTCATAGCAAGGATGGAGAGAAGGAGATTAGAATGGTTAGAGAACATCATTGCCTTATGCTGATCAAGTCAAGGGAAGCAGTGGCAGGTTCATTCTATAAAATGAGCATATGCCAATGATGTTCACTGAAGTGTACATCCATAAAAAGCACACCGATTGAGAGGGAATGCTTCAAAAATGGACACTGTAAGAGGAGTGAGGTTGGAGTTGCACATGGAACAGCCCCTTCCAAATTCCCCTGCAACCATGAATAGAAGTTCATAAACATACATGCAGGAACCTGACCAGAACTGTCTAAGATGTTCCATTGCATTTATCTAGTTACTGGATCTTGATAGCTGAATCCATTTCAACCTCCTTCTCCTTAACCTTTCCCCCCCAGTATGCACGACTTATCTGAATTCTGTTATCTGAGCAGTATTAAATGGAACACTATGACACTCATGTTTAATCCTGACAAACACAGAAATGTTGTGCTCTGCTTACAAATGTAGCATTTGTGTGTAGCAGCATTTTTTGCTGTCAAGTTGTACACATCAAGGACATAAAAACGACTCTATTAAATGATAACAATCTTAAGAATATATATCTGCCTCCACCTCTTTATTGCAGAATCCCTGGAACTCATTTCGACAGCAGCAAACCATTCAAATGCAGCCATCCGAAAGATGGTGAGTAGAAAATGTTCAACAGAATCATCATCTGAGCCATTAACTGAAATCCTTATTTGGAGCAATGGTTGTCTCATTACCATATAGTGCTTTAATGATGGTTTTCATGCTGAAGTAAAATTTCAGATGTAGATAAAGCTGAAGTGTTTATGTGTACATGTGTATGTGTGTACTTCAGCATTACCAATATCTGAATGTTTAGTTCAGGAAAGTATAAGCATTTTCCAGTTCTTCTTCATTAATTATCAAATTATTTGTGTTGTGTTGTGTTTCTTCTTTTGTTTTTATTAGCATTTTCTACATATTTTAAAAATGCTTGTAAGAATTTAGCAAACTTATAATGGCCTGCTGTTCTTGCTAATTCAGTTGGGCCAGTTCAGCCGTTTACAGTGCAGTCCTATGCAGAGTTACTCCAGTCTAAGCTCATTGAAATGAATGGGCTTAGATTGGAGTAACTCTCCTTTGGATTGCACTGTTAGTCTGGTGAAGTAGGTCAGAGAGTGTGCTGGTGCTTTAAGTAAACATTTGTCTGCCTCACTATCATGCCATGCGCCTACACACACTGGCACTACAGCACCCACCAAATCTTCTCTGCAAGCCATCAGCCAACCACACACCAACTACACACCTCTGTTGTGGGGGAGATTGGAGCAGCATTTGGGAAGGATTGGGTACATTACACCCATAAAATGTTTGTACATCTGAATGCAGGTTCACACATTAACTTTTATGCACCATGGCATTTGGGCATGTTTATGAGGGGTGACTCCATTCCTTTCCATGTGTAGGTACTTAAAGTCAGGTGAATTGACTAAATTAGTCTTATATTAAAGGATTTAGTGCTCCAAAATGTGAGCTGAATATATATGTATAATCAAGGAGGCATCTACAAGGGTATTTTGTTCATAGCTTAGAGATATTAATAGAGAAGCTGGCACCAAAATATGAAATACAGCAGTAAAGAAAATTTCAGGTAATTTGAATATAGTTTGATCACTAGGTTCTGGTTTTCTGAGTTAGATTTAGAAGACAGATTCAGAAAGTAACATGCATCTGTTAGGCCATATGAGGTAGCCTTTTTATCAAGAGACAGATCTCTTGAGTCAGTGGGAGATGACATTCCAAATGAACGCAGTGCCTGAAAAGGATTATGCAGAGATTTTCATCAAGAGAGTATTTGAAATTGTAAAGGACGTTTTACCCCTTAGACAGCAGTCGGAAGAAAAACAGTTTATCATATATTAATGTGTTTAATTTTACCTCACCTATTTGTTTGAATTTGACTTGTCGATCTGGTAACAGTCCCCCATGCTTCTTAAAATTCTCTGATTTTGAAGACAATAATTATAAAGGCAGCATATTAAGATCAAGACATATTTCTTGGGTGCTTTTTACAGGAAATAGGTGTAACTTCTTCCCTGTGTTAGCTTAGCTCATTACCACATTTCAGGACTGATTTTATTTTCTCTACTGAGATATCCTGAAACTGTTTCCTTTTTTCTGTTTTGAATCTCCAGGCATCAGTTGATAGTGAAATATTTTTACACATTATTCCAGAAGACATATATTTGTATGTAAAGCTGGACAGAATTGTGTTGATAAATATGTTTCTGAGGGGCTGCCTCTGTTAGTTATGCACTTGGTTGAGCAGCCAGAGTCATTCATTATTAGTGCATAAAATCAAGCTGATAAAAGTGATCAGTAATATTTTGCAGGGGCATTTTATAAGTTTGGTTTGTCCGTCTTTTATTAATGCCTTAGATAACAGCTAGATACACAGATGAGATAGTATTTGGGAAAAGCAGTTTCTGCATATTTGTCAGAATTCTAGGCAACGTACTTCTGCACATAAACTAAATTTGAGTCAGTGTGAAACTAGTATGTGATTGTGTGGGCATTTCGGTTTGCTTTAGTAGAATATCTAAGCTTTGCACAATGGTCCTGATACCCTGGCTGGAATTAGTTAGGCATCAAATGACACATTGTTATCATAGATTGTCATTCCTATGGATTAAGGGAGAAAACAAAAAAAGCTGAATGATTCAGAAGCAAAGGAGCTAAGCAGTAGTAGGGAACCCTCATTGATGCTTATGCACTATTGTGACATTAAGCTTCATAATTGGTACATAGACTTCAATACTCATCTCCTGGACCTGCACCATCTCCAACTGGACCTGCTTCAGAAAATAAATTACCTTGAACCATCTCTGTGCCCTCTCATGTCATTGTCAGGGGAGGTTTCATAGATAACACTGGAATGAATACACAGAGCTCAGCTGTTCATAGGGCCACTTCTGCTTATTCAGAACAAAGTGTGGGCATCAGATCACCATAAAGCACTTAGCTTTTATTGCAGTAGCTAGGAGTGCTGAAAGTTCATTCTCTCTTCTTTGAGTCACAGGAATAAAGTTGCTTGCCTATCTCGTTAGAAGGCACAGTGTAACTAATGCTGTTTGTTTTCATGGTTTCCCCCCCTTGCGTGCAATGTTTCACAGAAAAGAACTAACTAGATTTGTTTATAAAAGATGGGCTAGCTGGTAGCTGAACTAGTGGCCAAGGACAGACTGGTGTTCTGCTGCGCCTCCACAGTGCGGCAGAACAAGGTGGGGGGAATTGCCCCTGCTGTGCAGCATTCGCACGCTGCCACAAGGAAGCCGCCCGCAGCGTCCAGACTGCGGGCAGCTTCTGGCGGCAGTGGCAGAATGCCGCACGGCTCCCCTGGCCCGGCGCGCGTTCACACCCACCGGAAGCGGGTGGAACGCGCTTGCAGCAGCCGGGGCACCACTTTGAAATGGTGCCCGGCTTCTGCGGGAGGAGCGTGGCGCCAGATGTGTTGCGTCTGGGCCACCTCCTCCGGGCAGATGTGGCAGTCTGGACTGCCGCTCTGCCTCCACTTTTAAAGCGGAGGCAGAGCGGGCCAGACTGCCAGTCTGTCCTCAGCCAGTGTTTTATGTTTGCAGGAAAAGATGCACAAGCTGTTAGAAGTATATGAGCGGCTTGGAGGAGAAGAGGATATTGTGAACCCAGCCAATGAATTGATTAAAGAAGGGCATATTCAGAAATTATCAGCAAAGAATGGCACAGCTCAAGACAGATATCTATTTCTGGTGAGTCATTTGATTTCTTTGGAGTAAGGTGTAGACACATTGTTTTCCTGCTGGTCAAAGTTCTCTCAGGCAAAGACCGGTTCTCCTGCATTCTTCTGATTAAGCAGCTTTTTTTCATGTTCTTCCTGTCACCTTGCTGCTCTTCAACATTTGGCAAGGGGGGGAAGTAAATTGGTATTTTTAAAATTATTCTTCCCTTGGTGTTTATGCTACCAAGTACAGAACAAACCCTGGGTTAACCAGATAGTTGGCACTGATGATCTAAATTATAGTGAGTTGTCATGAACTGCCTAGGCTAAATATCTATTGTTTTCCAAAGCTAGTTTTAATGTAAATGTATGTATTTTAAGTGTTCATATCCTGCCTGCCAACTCATAGGATTCTCTAAATGCCTTACAACAATTCTGAAGATACAATAAGACCAGAATAGATATTTATTTTGGGTACTTTTATCCTTCTTTCTTCTTTGCAATATGAAAACAGCAGCTCATCAAATAGAGTCTACCTGTTATCTGAAAGGAAGGAAAGGAGCAGCAGATGGTAGAAGCTCCACCCTCAACCATTCTTTCCCCAAGGACTTCCTTCCTGAAAGCTGGTTCTCTTTAAGCTTCCAGGGCTGGAGGGAAGGAGCAGAGCAAGCTGTAGTAGCTGTGCCTTTGATGGAAACAGTTTGTCCCCAAGCATATTACTGTTACTAGATATAACTATCTATTATGTTTTCATCCCACCCTTTCTCTGAGGAGCTCAGGGGAATATACATGGTTCTCTGTTCTTCCATTTGTCCTTGCAACAATCTTTATTTATTTATAAAGAATTTAAAAAAATATAGGGCCCAATCACACCTCATGTAAAAATTCCAAAATCATATATACACAAGGGCCAAAGCGCATCAGGTCAAGTCCATTGGCCCTTGTGTACGTACGATTTTGGAACTTTTACATGTATTTTTACACATTATTTGTACATTAAATTTTAATTGTTGGTCCTCTACTCAGTTTGACTTACTTTTTTTAGGTTCTTGATCCTAGTTTTCAAGGTTAAGTTTGTTTCCCTTTTTTGTTCACAGTTTTTCCCCCAGTCTCCCCATAAACTATTTTGCTTTTAGAGAAATTCTAATTCTGGTAAATTTCCCTCACCATTTAAAAAATAAAAAAGAGCAGTATGACTTTCAACTTCTGTCAGATTTGTAGAGTACTTGAAAAAAATGAACCATATGGAACTGATCAGTGTAACTGAATTTTATATTCCTGACATTTTTGTAAGCCGTACTGCTTTGGGGTTAAATATTTAATATATTTTCTGAATACCTCTTGTGACTAGGATTTTCTATTACAGTTCAACAGCATGGTGTTGTACTGTGTGCCTAAGCTGCGTTTGATAGGCCAGAAATTCAGTGTTCGTGAGAAGATTGATATTGCGGGATTACAGGTTTGTTACTTAATCTCCTTTTCTTTTTGCTCATGTGTGTTTATTCCATGGATTTTATCACAGAAGCCTTCCCAGATGAAAAACAGCACTTTAAGTATGAGAACAAGGTAAAACAAAGGCAAGCAGGGGGAAGCAGAATGGACCAGTGAAATGGCTGCCAGCCATTTCAGCCCCACAGCTGATGGGCAGACCCACCCCGCTGTTAGGTTTAATGGCTGCAAGCCATTAAACTGTCAGTTTCACTCCCCCCCTTTAAAGTGGGGAAAGTGAAACAGACAGGTGAAATGGCTGGTAGCCATTTAACCCTTCCCAGGTGATCCCCCCCGGCCAGGAGAAAGGGGGAACTGAACTCGTCGGCTCAGTATGGGTGGGGCCTTCCCCCCCCCATATTATACTTTATTAAATTTTTGAGATATACAGATGTAGGGAAAGAAAAGGAAACAAAAATAATAAATCTTCTGCATACAAATCTTCTCCACTTAACATTTCACATTAAAAAAGAATAGACTGTGGAATTTTAAGAATTCATACAGGCTTCTTAATATCATATTATCAAAAAAATCATATCTTTATTTTTTTTCTTATCCAGTCGTAAAAAGGAGTCCATAGTCTGATGAAAATTGTTGGAAGTTTCCAAAGGGTTGCAAATAACATTCTAGTTGCTGTTACTACATGAATTATAAAGTATGTTTGATTTTTGTCAAAATCATCTGGTATACAATTCAGTAAAAACAATTCTGGTCGAAAAGGTATTGAAGTCTGCAGAACTGTCTGTATAGATGTATGCACCATAACCCAGAATTTATGCACAATGTCACACATCTACCACAAAAGATAAAACGTACCTACAAGATTTTTACACTTCCAGCAACTATTTGGCATGTTTTTATACATTTTAGCTAGTCTATCTGGTGTTAAATACCATCTATAAAACATCTTATACGAATTCTTTTTAAATGCTTGATTTAGTCATCTTCCCATTCACTTTCCACAGTTTATTCCACTGTGCAAGATCAATTTTATAACCTAGATTTTGCATCCATTTAATCATGCAGTCTTTAACCACTTCATCTTCCATTTTTATTTGCATTAAAAATACATACATTTTCTTAATCAACATCATTAGATGTACATAACAATTTTTCAAATGCACATTGTTCTAAGTAAAAACCAGATTTTTTTTATCTTTCACATATCTAGATTCAATTTGAGCACTTGCCCACCAATCTAGATTAATATCTTGCCTGGTTAGTTCTTCGTTTTTAAGTATCCTTTATCATCTAAAAGATCTTCATATCTAAGAATTTTGTCTAGTGAAATTAGGCTTGGTTGTGAAAAAGCTTTGAGAGGAGAGACCCATCTTGGGATTTTAGAATATACCAATGGTGAGATCTTTTCCCAAGTTGATAAAAAGATTTTCTTATCAGATGATTTTTAAAGTATTTATGCCCAGCTGCTTTCCCATACCAAACAAAAGCATGCCAACCTATCTTTAAAACATGGCCTTCTAGAGCTAAAAGTCTTTGGTTTTCAAGCAAAATCCAATCTCTCATCCAGACCAAGCAGGACAATCTATAATATGTCCTCCAACCTGGTAGGGCAAAGCCAGCATTTTGTTTAAAACCTTGCAATATTTCAATTTAATTCTTAGCTTTTTTCTTTGCCAAATAAAATTAGATGTTAGCTTATTCATATCTTCAAAGAAAGATTGATTGATGCAAAAAGGGATCAATACAATATGTTCATTTTAACAGCTGTAATCCTTCCCATCAAAGATAAATGGAGACCTTTCCATCTTTCTAAATCTTTCTTAATTTCTTGGAGCAATTTCAGGTAGTTATCTTTCATCAAAGAACTACACATTGGAGTTAAATATATTCCCAAATACTTAACTCTTTTCTCCAGATGGAATCCCATTAAGTTAATTAGCTCCATTTTTTGAGTAGAAGTCATATTCTTTGTTTTAACCTTTTTCTTCTGATAATTTATTTTCATCCCAGTCATTTTTCCATACTCTTTAATATTGTTCTATAGCGTATGCTGGGTCCTCCAAGATAAATACTAAGTCATCAGCAAAAGCTTGTAACTTATATTTATGACCTTTAATTGAGGCTCCTTTGATTGTGGGATCTTTTCTGATAGCTCTTGTCAAAACTTCCAAACTTAGAATAAATAGAAGTGGCGATAGAGGACAACCTTGTCTTGTCCCTTTTTCAATCAAAATAGTATCCATCAAATCACCATTTACCACTATCCTCACTTTCTGTTTAGTATAAATAGCTTCAATTACTCTTATATAATCAATCCCAAATTTTATTTCTTTCATCTGTTCAATAAGAAATTGCCAACTAACATAATCAGAGGCTTTTTCAGCATCCAAGAACACCAGAGCCATCTGTTTCTCAGGATAAGCTTCATAGTATTTTAGTATACAAGTGGAGACCTGCAAGAAACTTGTGGAATGGTTATCTCATTCCTCACACCTTTGCTTCCCCTCTTCCCCTACTTCTCTCACACTATTTCTCCCCTCTACCCCCCTTTCTTAGAGCGTAAGATAGACTCTCCTCCATGTATGTGACTCTCTTTCTGACCTGTCATCATTCTCTTTGTTTTTCTGCCTCCCCACTTTTCTGCCTCATCACTTTCTCTCTTTCTGTCCCCACCCCCTCTTTCTGCCCCCCATCACTCTCCCAGCCACCTACCTGATTCCTCCTTCATCCTGCATAGCAGCAGCAGCAGTGGTGGTGGCAGTACTCCTAGCCACCCACCTACTCCTTCTCCCCCCACAGCAGCAGTGGCAGTGCTCTAGGAATTACAACAGATCTCCCAGCTACAGGGATCAATTCACCTTAGGGCTGCCAGCTTCAGGTTGGGAAATTCCTGGAGATTTGGGGGTGGAGCCTTGGGATAGTGAGGCTTGGGAAGGCAAGCAGCCTCAATAGGATATAATGCCATAGACTCAACCCTCCAAAGTAGCTATTTTATCCAGGGGAACTGATCTCTGTCACCTGGACAGCAGTTGTAATTCTGGGTGGTCTCCAGCCCTCACCTGGAGGCTGACAATGGTAGTTCTCATGCAGGAAATGGCTGGTATGGAGGGTGGAGTCTATGACATTACACCGGTCTGAAGTTCCTCCCCACCTCAAATCCCACCCTTCTCAGGCTCCACCCCCCCAAATCTCCAGGAATTTCCCAACCTGGAGTTGGCAACCCTATTTCCTTTCCACTCAACAGCCAACCTACCTTTATCTGCCTTTCTGTCTTCAGCTTTCCATCTCCACCTCCCTCCCCCACAGCCTCTACCTAGGACAATTACAGTCTTTCTCCACAGTTGGGACCAAAGCAGCTTACATTATTCTCTCCTTTTTATCTGCACAACTACCTTGTGAGGTTGGTTAGGCTGAAAGTATGTGACTGGTCCAAAATTACCCAGTCAGCTTCCACCGCAAGACGGGAATCTGAACCTGGGTCTTGCAGACCCTACTTTGAAGCTGTAACTGCTGCACCTCACTGGCTTTCATAGGGTGGCTGCTGCTGAACAGTAGCAAGCAGCCAGGCCTAGTTGAGTCATGCAAATTGCTGCCAGGCCTAGGGTTGCCAACCTCCAAGGGGAACCTGGAGGGGACCTGGAGAGCCCCCAGAACTAAACTGGACTCTAGACAGCAGAGGTCTGTCTCCCTGGAGAAAATGGCTATTTTGGAGGGTGGACTCTGGCATTATACTCAGCTGAGGCCTCTCCCTTCTCCAAACCCAGCCCTCCTTAAGGGTCCACAACAAAATCTCTAGGAATTCCCCACCTGGCACTGGCAACCCTTGTCAGGCCTGGCCCTCCCTCAAAGGCCAAAAGAGGCCAGGAAAGGGCCCTTCCCCATACATTCTAATCTCTCACCGTTGATGCTTGGAGTTAGATCCCTGCAGAGGCCATTTCAAAAGGCATTGGGGGGAATTCAACTGTCCCTGAAGGAATTTTTTTTACTTTTTGGATTTTTCTGTAGACCTAGGAAGGCCCTTGACTATGTAGGAAAAGCTGTTGAGGGAGAGTGAGCCCTCTGCTGGCAGAAATAAGTATCCGCACAAAGAAAAAAAACTCTGGAAAATAGTATAAAGACAAGAAGGGGGACCTGCGATACTTGCGGGGGGGGGGGGGAGTATTCCCCACAGCTCCCAGCCTGCAGAAGCAGGAGGAGCTCCGCAGGAGAAGGAAGGTGCAGCAGGTGAGCCTTCCTCCTTCCCCCTGGCACCGGCAGCGGTGAGGACTGAGTGGCTCACAGCCACCGGCCTGCCAAACCTTCTCCCGCCCCCTCCCCAAGCCTTCTCTCAACCCCTCCCCAGTGGCGGTGGCAAGGCCTGAGGACCACCAAGCCTACTCTCACCCCTCCCCCTCCTTAGCAGTGGTGGCAAAGCCTCCCAAGCCTTCTCCTACCCCTCCCCCTCCCCAGCAGCAGCGGTGAGGCCTGAAGCCTACCAAGCCTTCTCCCTTTCCTTCCCCGGCACTGGCGGTGATGAGGCCTGAGCGGCTCACAGCCACTGGGCCCACCAAGCCTCCCCCCAATGGCCAAAGCATCCTCTGTGCATGCGCAGGGAACACTTTTACTTTTGAGGGGATTTAAATATCCCCCCAATTATTTTTTTTTACTTTTCAGATTTTTCTGCACACCTGGGTAGTTTCCCAAGTGTGCAGGAAAATCTCTCTGCCCCTCCAAGTGCTCCCAATGTGCGGATTTAGATATCCACACGCAGGGGGCAACTTGGGAATTAGCATATAGATTTAAAACCATTCTGACATTGTCCCTTAATTGCCTTTTGGGTAAAAGTCCTGTTTGGTCTTGGTGTATAAATTGTGATAGAACTTTTTTCAATCTCATAGCTAAAACTGATACAAAAAATTTATAGTCACAATTAAGCAGAGAGATAGGTTGATAATTTCTTTTGGGTCCATTTCTTCTTTAGGAATCAATGAGAGTTGATTCCATCCAAGATTCAGGTAGAATCCCCTCTTCTATAACTGTCATGATCATATTCTTATATGGTAGAAGGGTAATATCTTCTAGTTCTTTATAATATTATGCAGGTATCCCATCCAGGCTCGGAACTTTCCCCATATTTTGGTTTTGTATAGCTTCCGTAATTTCCACTATCGTGATGGGGTCATTAAGGTATCTCCTGTTCTCTTCAGATAGTATAGAAAGATCCTGCTTCTGGAAAATACTATTTTTGGTTTTCCCTTGGTATTTCCACTTCCCTATAGAATTGCTTATAAAAAGATTCCACAATTTTCTTTAGTTCTTCCTTCTGGAATTTCTCTTTCTTATCACCACTATACAAGGAGTGGATCAATCTCTTTTCTCTTTCCTTTCTAAGTTTATAGGCTAGCCATCGCCCCGATTTATTTTTATGTTCAAAATAGTTTTGTTTAGCAAATTTAACATTTTTAGCCATTTCTTCCGATAGCAACAGGTTAAGTTATTGCTGAAGAATTTTAATTTTAGGTTCGGGTGGGGCCTTTTGGCTCAGTTCAGGTTTTGGTTTGGGTGCCGCCCTAAACCCCAAACTGGATTTTTAAGGTTTGTGCCCATCCATAGTCCCATAGTAAAACCAGCAAAACCAGATTTAAAAAATTAAGAACAAATTAAGAACATCAGCAGCATAAAGTAGAAAATGGTGAGCAATCAATTAAATTAGTGTCAGCATAAAGCAAACCAACAAATTGGGACAACTGCTCAATTAAAAGCCAGCTGAAGTATGAAGTCTTGTCCTGGTGCCAAGAAGCCATTAATGGAATGAGGGAGGAAATTCTATAGTCATGAGGCTGCCACTGAAAAAGCCCTGTCCCTCATAGCTGTCTGTCCCATACTGGAAGGTGGCCATGAAAGGGGCACATGAAAAGAGGCCTGAAACTACGGTTGTGGTTTCTGGAGAGGGTATATTGGGCAGGTGCTCTTTTAAGGACCCACACTCTAGGCTATATAGGGCTTTATGGGTCAAAACTAGCACCTCAGATTGGGACTGGAAACAGGCAGTGTAATAGCCTGCCTGTAGTCCACCCCAGCTAGCAATTTTGGCACTGAATTCTGGATTAACTGAGGTTTTCGAACTGTCTTCAAGACAACCCAATGTAGATATAATCTAGGACAAAAGTAGAGAATCTGCATGGCTCCTGCTTGTGTTTTTGAAATTTGCATCCCAATTCTTAAGTACGTTTTCTCAGAGATGTCCCACCAGTTTCAGAATGGATTACTTCCAGGTAAGAGGATGTAGTATTACACCTTAAAGAACTTTGTACTTCAAAGGTCAGTAAAGTTGTTGTTCAGCAGTTAGCGCACATGTTTTACTCCTGATACCTTAAATGTAGACCCTCAGTTTATTTTCTTATTTCAAGTCAAGTCATTGTTTTTGCAGTATTCTTCATTTAGAAGGTATGAAGCTTGTGTGGGAGTCATAAAAATAACTGAAATAATTTTTTTCTAAATTCTAAAATATTTAGGTTCAAGAAATTGTCAAGCAAAATGTGGCTCATACATTCTCAATATCAGGGAAAAAGAGGTCATTGGAACTGCAAGCAAGGTATAAAATAGAGTTTATTCTATATATATATGACTTTATTTTGAATAAAATAATTCATTATAAGCAGTAGATACAGGAATTTTTTGTGCTATATTTTATTATTGTATATCAGTAAGCTAAAAAAATAAAAGGGAGGGAAAAGGTTTGCTTTTAGTTATATAAAGGTTTTGTTGGAATAAGTTGCATGTCAGATTCTAGTAATAAGCCATTAATTTCATAATTTATTGTGGAAATCAATGTAATGAGTAAGTGATAATTTTTGTATAAGATTATAGATGTCAAAATTAAAATTGCTGCATACTGACCTGGATAGCCCAGGCAAGCCTGATCTCGTCAGATCTCAGAAGCTAAGCAGGGTCGACTCTGGCAAGTACTTGGATGGGAGACCTCCTTGGAATACCAGCAGTCGGGACTTGGTGGGGGCATGTTTTATTTAGCCACCTCTCTGAATATCCTCCAGGCCCCCAGTAAGGTCAGTCACCAGAGGCCATCATGACTTCCAGGTGCATACACACACGCACACATGCACATATGAAAAATACAAAAAAAAAACCAACCAAAATTCTGCTAGATACAATGCCATAAAAATGTTACTGTCTGTGTGGAAAAGCAAATTTATTTCTGTGCGTTTTGACTTCATAGGACAGAAGATGAAAAGAAAGAATGGATTCGGGTTAGTATAACTATATTGTAACTATATTTTACTAACTGACCTCACAGGTTGATGCAAGTTGCTTTGGGAAGGAAATAAGGTATAAATGAAGTATAAATGAAGTAAATAAATAAATAAAGTAAATAAATAATAAACATCACAGAAAAAATACCCCCCCCCCGGGCTACAGGTAGATGGCAGCATCATGAGTTCAGTGGTGAATTTTGTCTGGCAGCATAGGAGATTGAAGGAAATGGAGAGAAGGAAAATGCCACATGTTTTCTTCTGGTGACAGGCACTACCTGCCATTTTCACATGGCATTTTTAAAGCCCCTAGAACCATGATAGGAGTTGGAACATTAATACAGGGGAAGGAGGACTCCTGGCTTCCTTCTCACACCATTTTCCAGAGCCAGAATGGCTGGTGAGGAGTAATGTGGTCATCTTTGGACCTGCAGACAGGCAGATTACTCAGTCTCCAACCATTTTGGCACTGGAAAATGGTGCAGGGAGAAGGCAGGAACTCCCTCCCCTATCATGCCATCATCCCAAGCTTAATTGGGTTCCTGAGGACTTTAAAAATGCCCTTTCCTGAAGTTACTGTGTGACTGTGTAGGGAGAATGGGTTGGGTCTAGGGAGTCCAGACCAACCTTGATGAAAAATGTAATCTGTAGTTTGGCCCTGTGTCCCTTCATTTACAACAGAAGATACTGGTGTTACAGACTCACTCTGCCAGTTCTATGATACCTGAAGGGATCTGAAGAAGTGAGCTTGCACATGAAAGCTTATAACTTGAATAAAACTTTGTTGGTCTTCAAGGTGCCAAGGGGACTCAAACTTTGTTCTACTGCTTCAGACCAACACAGCTACCCACCTGGATTTGTACTCACCTAGTGTGAGTTGTGCTTAAAAATTCTTAATAGTGTAGAAACAAGAGTCTTGAGGAACGTCTTCTGCCACTGATACTTTTGAAGAGAATAGGTCTTTCTTCTAAACTAGTTTTGGTTAAACATTGCATACACATTTTTTTTTCTGGACATTACATTCCAGGTCTTTCAAGCAACAATTGAAAAACATAAACAGAATAGTGAGACGTTTAGAGCTTTTAATAATTCTTTTTCTCAAGAAGATGAACATCTCCCAGATTCATCAGTAAGTGCTGAATAGTCATTATTCCTATGTTTTCCCCCTTCAACCTTTGCTTAAACTCACAGTTTCAATTTTGGTATAAGTTGTACTTTCAAATGCACTTGAATTGTGTTCTTATTTTGCTGATAAATTGGGTAACCAAGCACATATATTTGTCACAATCTCTAATTTTAGAGCTGCTGAGACACAGCTGTAGTGTTGTGTTATACAGAAATGATTACTAATTTTCAAATATTTTAAAATTTTTGGTGGTCTCATGGGCAGATAAGCAGTAGTTGGTGTGATATTGTGTAGTAGGTCGTTTGAACCCAAGTTCAAATCCTCCTTATTTATGAAGCTCATTTTATTCTTGGATAAGTTATCTCTTAACTAGGCCTTATTTACACAACACCTTTGGTCATACAAGCTTAATAATAAAGGAAAGGAAGGAGAAAGACTAAGCCTCTATTACAGAGTGTTCGTTGGAATAATGCTGATGCAAGTTCCTTGGTGGAAGGATGGCAACAGTGTAATAATGTACAGCATACAGTGTATTATACGAAGGCTACTTGGAATGAGCATATTATTGCTTATATTTGTAAGGTGAAGTTATTAGCAAATATTACATGAATAAGATAGCATCTGTGGTGATTGAAATGTCTTTCAAAATGTTGGTTTACCATCTGTTATCTCTGCCACTTCTATGATATATGCTAGCTTTCTGCAATTACACTATATTGTTAGCACTATTTAGTGATTGGGAGGGATGGTGGCATGGTATAGCCAAATCCGGGCAGATCTTGGAAACTAAGCATGGTTAGTACTTGGATAGGAGTCCATCAAGGAATGCTCTGCAGAAGACGACAATGGCAAATCACCTCTACTTTTCACTTGCCTTGAAAGCCCATTGCTGGGGTAGCCATGTCAGTTGCAATTTGATGGCACTTACCTACATAGTTAGTGACTAGTGCAGTCATAGCAACACCATTTGACTATTATACATAGGGTTGCCAATCCAGGTGGGACCTGGAGATTTCCTGCTATTACAAGTGATCTCCAAACAAGATCGGTTCTTTTTGAGAAAATGGCTGCTTTGGAGGGTGGGCTCAATGGCATTGTACCCTGCTGAGGCCTCTCCCCTTCCCAAACCCCACCCTTCCCAGGCTCCACCCCCAAAATCTCCAGGTATTTCCCAACCCAGATCTGGCACCTCTAATATATCATGTTGGACCTTCTCTGAAAAGCAAGGCCTCATAAGATTCAGCCATTAAGAAACTGTAGTTATAATCTCAAGAGTGCCATTAAAATGCTCTCTTCTTGAATTAATATGAGAGAGAATTCCTTACCTTGCTACTGAAGTGTTTTCTTATGGCCTTTCCCCCCCCCTAGATAGCAAGCACCAGTTCAGTGGAATCTATGCCAGGGACAGATGGCAGCAGCAGCACATCTGGAGGAGTAAGTAGTTGCAAGATTATTGCCTCATTAAAACAAATATGAAAATGCTTCATTTTAAAGAGGGAAAAAATACTGTTGCAGACAATGGCATATGCTAGTTTGTGTAGTGATGGAATTTACAAATCCAGAGGCATTCCTTTCTATGTTACAGTGTTAAAAAATTGGCAAATTATGGAAGTATCCTAAGAGTGTGCCCCTCTTCCAAACACACACATACAATATAACGTACAGCTATTAATATGAAATATATAACTATAACTGTTTAAATTACCACAGTACCTTTGAGAATATAGGCTTGTCTCTCCCCACCAGCCCCGTAGCCAGAAATTTTGGGTTGGTGGGGCATGGAGAAATTTTGTGGGGTGGCTACACACCTTCCCTGAACTTCAAACGGCGCAGGCAGGCCCCACTAGAAAAACAGCATTTAAGGGGAACCTGGCAGCTGCCCCTCTCCCTCACCTCCTGCAAGATTTAAAGGGCCCACTGATTGGCTGGAGGGCCCTTTAAATCTTGCAGAAGGGAGAGGGGCAGCAGCAAGATTTAAAGGGCCCTCCAGCTGATCGGAGGGCCGTGTATTCCCACCAATCAGCTGGAGGGCCCTTTTAATGTCGTGGGAGGGAGGGGGAGAGGGGTAGCAGCTGTGGGGTGTGTCTCACATTTGAGGGGGTGGAGCCCAGAAATGTCCCACCGTAGCTATGAGCCTGCACTATTGAGCATTAGCCAGTCCTTGTGTACCTTGAGTGAGGGGAAGGGCTTCCCTCTCTGCCTTGTCTATGCACAAGGCACAGTCGCTCAAGTGGGAGTGTGAAATTGTCAAGGCACCTAGAAGAGAACTGGCTGTGGAGAAAGGGGAACAAAATCAATACCATCCCACTGTAAGCAGCTTGCTTTTTTTCTGAGTGGCTGCCATGGTGGTAATGGTGGTGGTTTGGCTCTCTCTTCTGTTTGGCTAGCTGGCTCTTCTGCAGACACCTGCCTGGGTGCTGGTATGAGGCCATGGAGAATGGTAGGAGATTGTTGGACAGGATGGACCCTTAGCTGGGCCACAGCTTAGAGAGGCTTGCAGCTTACCAGTCCTCCAGTTCCTTCAGTGTTTCAAGGTAGCAACTATAAACTTTACCAGACAATAGTCTTACTCACTTTCCTGGAACATGGAATGGGTGCCATACTGGGCAATGGGGCTCACAAGAGCTGTAAGTATCATGTTAGAGAGCTGCATGTGGCTCCCAAGCTACTTAATATCAGTATTTTAAGCTATTCCTGATTCTGTTGGCTTATATCTGTAGACTAAAATATTACAGCATATATTCTCTCTTTGAGAATCCCAGGTAAATTGGTGGAAACAGTTATTAAGGAGAGAATTAGTAGGCACATAGATGAACAAAAACTATTGAGGCAGGCTCGGCACGCGTTCTGTAAGGGAAGATCTTTTCTCACTAACCTGTTAGTGTTCTTTGAGGGGGTGAACAAACATGTGGACAAGGGGGACCCAATAGGTGGTGTTTACCTTGACTTCCAGAAAGCTTTTGATAAAGTTCCTCATCAAAGGCTCCTAAGTAAGCTCAGTAGTCATGGGATAAAAGGACAAGTCCTCTTGTGGATTAAAAACTGGCTAATTAATAGGAAACAGAGAGTGAGCATAAATGGGCAATTTTCTCAGTGGAGTATGGTAAGCAGAAAGGTACTGCAGGGCTCAGTGCTGGGTCCGATGCTTTTTAACTTGTTCATTAATGATTTGGAGCTGGAGGAGGAGGAGATTGGATTTGTATCCCGCCCTTCACACACTTAAGAGTCTCAGAGCGGCTTACAAACTCCTTTCCCTTCCCCTCCCCACAACAGACACCCTGTGAGGTAGGTGAGGCTGAGAGAGCTCTTTCCCAAGCTGTCCTTGAGAGAACAGCTGTGCCAGAGCTATGGCTTGTCCAAGGTCATCCAGCCAGATGCAAGTGGAAGAGTGGGGAATTAAACCCGGTTCTCCAGGTTAGAGTCCGCGCACTTAACCACTACACCAAACTGGCTACACCAAGTTGGGAGTAAGCAGTGACATGGCTAAATTTGCAAATGACGTGAAATTGTTCAGAGTGGTGAGAACCAGGGAGGATTGTGAAGCACTCCAAAGAGATCTGTCAAGGATGGGCAAGTGGGTGGCAATGTGGCAAAGGGGGTTCAGTGTGGCCAAGTGCAAAGCGATGCACATTGGGGCCAAAAATCCTAACTATAAATACATGTTGATGGGGTCTGAACTGGTGGAGACTGACCAAGAGACAGATCTTGAAGTCGTAGTAGATAACTCACTGAAAATGTCAAGACAGTGTGCGACTGCAATAAAAAATGCCAACTCTATGCTGGTGATTATTAGGAAGGGAATTTTAAACAAATCAGTCAGTATCATAATGCTCCTGTATAAATTGATGGTGCGACCTCATTTAGAATACTGTGTACAGTTCTGGCCACCACACCTCAGAAAAAATATAATAGCATTGGAAAAAGTGCAGAAAAGGGCAACTAGAATGATAAAAGGGTTGGAATACTTTCGCTTTGAAGAAAGGTTAAAGCGCTTGAGGCTCTTTAGCTTGGAGAAATGACAACTGAGGAGTGACATGATAGAGGTTTACAAGATTATGCATGGGACAGAGCAGGTAAAGAAAGAAGTCCTTTTCTCCCTTTCTCACAATACAAGAACTTATGGGCACTCAATGAAATTGCTGAGCAGTTGGGCTAGAATGGATAAAAGGAAGTACTTCTTCACTCAAAGAGTGATTAACACATGGAATTTACTGCCACAGGAGGTGGTGGCAGCTACAAGTATGGACGGCTTCAAGGGGGAATTGGATAATCATATGGAGTGGAGGTCCATCAGTGGCTATAGATAGGAACTCTTGGTCTGGGGCAAGTGATGCTCTGTATTCTTGGTGTTGCGGGGGGGGGGGGAAGAGTGGGAGGGCTTCTAGTGTCCTGGCCCCACTGGTGGACCTCCTGATGGCACCTGGTATTTTTGGCCACTGTGTGACAGAGTGTTGGACTGGATGGGCCATTGGCCTGATTCAACCTTATTTTCTCTTATGTTCTTATGAGCTTTGCCCTGCAACTATTAGTGAAAGTGATCCTTCCTAACACAAGATTTTTAATGTTACTTCCTTTGTGAATATTAGGTCTGGTGTGGACTATACCGGTTGTATTTCTTTTGAATGTTCTTTTTGTTGGTATATTAAAAGTACAAACAATTAAATAACAATAGAGATGCCTCAGATAACCAATGCACCTAACTGAAGAAAAGAGAAAATCTATAAACTTACCAAGACAGGTGTCTAGATATAGTATGGGATGATAAAGGGCAGAAAAAAAGTCTTGAGCATGGAAGAACAAAAAGAAAAATTGTCAACTGGGCAAGAACATCAGAGAAAAAAAGGTAACATGGAAATAATAAGAATGAATTATTGTTAGCCATTTAAAGCCTGTAGGTCCCTAAAAGCCAATGCGCATGACTGAGTTTAAGACTATACAAGAAGATAAACTTGCTTGTACTAGTTGACTAGAAATCTTTGAATTATCAGGAGTGCTTTTGGTTTTCTGACTGGTAGTAGGAAATCACAGTATTTTTTCTGATGAATTTTTCAGTATAAACCATGCAAATATTAATTCAGAGCCATGTTAATCCATGTTTCTTTTTTGTTTGTTCAGACTCTTGATACTGATTGACATAGCAGGCAGTGCTTCTGGTTTTAAAATTCATCAGTAGAGGACAAACCCCTCTCTTTATTTCAGCTCTACCATACCCAGTATCCCTGTTAATCAGAGCTGTCACTTGATTAAAGAAATATCGGTCAATTAAGCATATGAATTTTGATCATTTACTTTATCAACTGCTTGAACCTGCATATATTTTCATATGAATGAGAACAACACTTCTGAAGAACAGAGCATGCTTTTTTTTTTTGTTGCAGCAGGCACCATCTTAAAAGTGGCATTACTCCTATATCAGTGTGGAGGACTGTGTCTTCCAAGATGGCATCTACAATTTGATAACTACAGCTGAGAGGGCTTCCTAATTAATCAAGGGAACTCTTTTAGCAAATCAAATGTTCTCAAAACAATTATTTAACTAGACATAACAGCCCAATATATAATTTAGCCCACATTGTTCATAGCGTAGCATACGAAAGCTGCAAACTGCAGCAAGCAACTTGTATCTACTTCAGAGGTCCTTACAGGTCATTGTTTTAATAAAACATATGCAGAGGACTTGGGAAAATAAGCTATGCTGTATGTTATCTGCAGGGTATGCTGCCAGAATGATCTCCTAGGGGACTGGGTAGGCAGGAGGAGGCTGTGTTGCTAAACCTTTTTGAAATCTAAACATATAGATGTACCTGGAAAGCTGCATAGAAAGGGTCAGCAATGAATGAAAACTCCTAAAGTACCAAATTTGAATGATTAAACGCTCTATCATAGAGTGTCTGGAAGCCATTCAAGAAAAATAGGATTTGTTGCTGTCATTGTATATCTATGTCCATGAGTCTTACTGATGCATGTCTCACACTAAAGTTAAAAAACGTCTTGCTGTTTCTTCAATGTGCCTTTTGAGGGGGAATAAAATAATGGCTACATAGGAGACGTGCACTGTCCTCTGAAGTGTGGAGTGTGGTTCTGTGAGATGCTCCATTTCCCTTTAGCCCCTTAGCAAACTCTAGGCAAATCTGGGGCTGGGAACCAGCATGACCCAGCTGCCATGAAACAATAGGAGATGCTGCTGCAACTGCCTTGGGAAAGCCGTGATGGCCCCAAGCTGAGGCACTATAGGACTGTACCCCAAATGATTCATCCATTGTTTCCTGGGAGCTAGCCTATGCTGCTTCTTAGCTGTCAATACATTTGCGATTTGCTAAGACTTGGCTACTTGTCCTGATGTGAGAAAGGGCAAGAACTGTGTCAGATGCAATAAGGAACTTCTTCTGAGGGCTTCAGCAATTGTTAAGATCCTGTTTTAAGAAGCACTTTTTCATAAGCAGTTTTTGCTGATTTAAAAATCTAACATTAAATAGAACAGCAGCTTTTCACATTTTCATATTAACTTTTAAAAAACCTTCATTGCAGTTGTATGATCTCTTTAAAATGTCATTTTAAAAATCTCCCAGTACTACCTATATTTCTGATTCCTAAGGCCCCCACTGTGTGTGGATATCTAAATCCGTGGGGGCGGGAGCAGGGAGATTTTCCTGCACGCGTGGGGGACACCTCACGTGTGCAGAAAAATCTTAAAACTTTAAAAAACTTCCGTGGGGATATTTAAATTCCCCCCAAACTCTGCGGCGGCCCGGTGGCTGAGAGCCACTTGGGCTGAGCGGGGGGGGGGGGGGAATCAGCAGCCTGAACTCCCGCACCACCCTAACATGCCCTCCCCCCATCGCTCTTCCCTAGCACGATGGCAGCATCTGTTACCAAGTGGCAGTAGCTGAGACGGGTTTGTCCTTGCATTGGTAGCTCTTATTGCTCTTCCTGTGAGACTACTGGTGGAGAGGGGAAAGCAAGGAAGGCCTCTCCTGCAAAGGACCGAGTGATCTTAGGTTGAGCAGACTCAAACAATTGATGAATGAGCAGTCGAACTGCAAGAGTCAGGAGAAGAAGAGAGTGCACGCTAATCGGAAACTCAAGAGTCATGTGTCAGCAGGTGTATCCCCCCCTCCCAATGTTTAATTTGTAAAACGAAAGGAACGCACAGTCTCTGCATATACTCTTACTGCATATACTCTTACTGAGCTTTGTCATGAGGAAAGGGACTGAGCTTTGTCATGAGGAAAGGGACTGGTAGTCTAAAAAAGCACAAAGAGGGCTGTGAGTGTGCAGTCCTTCGCTTTTGAGTAAACATGCACAGGATTGTTGTTGTCTGTCATGTTAGAATGCAGACAAACGTGTGGGGAATAAAATTCGAGTGGCACCTTTTAGACCAACAAAGTTTTATTCAAGGTATAAGCTTTTGTGTGTACGCACACTTCCTCAGATACACTGAACCTTGAATAAAACTTTGTTGGTCTTAAAGGTGCCAATGGACTCAAATATTGTTCTGTTGCTTCAGAGCAACATGGCTACCTACCTGAATCTATCTTCATGTGGGGAATAAGTTACTTTGCGCTCCATGGAGGAAGTTATGGATGCCAGTCTCCAGGTTGTGCCTGGAGATGTCCTGGAATTACAACTGATCTCCAGATTACAAAAATCAGTTCCTTCGAGAGAACAGTTACTTTGGAGGTGGACTGTATAGCATCATATCCTGTCCCTCCACTCCCCAAACCCTGCCCTCCCCAGGCTCCACCCTCTGATCTCCAGGAATTTCCCAAACAGAGGCTGGCCTCCCTAGGAAGTACAAAGGAAAAATAGTAGTAGCCCAGTGCCCCCCCTTTGCACATAAGATTTCCACCTATGTTGTGTGTTCAGTGAGAGAAGACATGCCCATTTCTTGACAGCCCCCCCCCCCACAAGGCCACAGCCTCAAGTCCTATTCCTTGACCAATGGGCCAAGAAGTGGCCAGGATTCCTGCATCAGTTTAGTTTAGTTTAGTTTAGTTTATTATTACAGTCTTAAGACCAACCAACATACAGAATAAGGCCTATATCAGCAATGACAGTTCTGCACCAGTACATCATGCACTGAAGTGCCACACAAGCATCATGAGTCAATCTAGCCCATCGTGCAAATGCAAGAAAGTTGGTTCCAGTCAGTATGCCATGAGCCACCAGTGCCAGAGACAGTACGTAAACCCCCCCAAAAGTTAAAGAGCGTTCCCTCCGCATGCGCAGGGAACACTCTGGGAACTCTGCGGTGGCCTGGTGGCTGAGAGCTGCTTGGGCCTCGCCACCAGAGCCGGGGGGGGGGGGGGAATCAGCAGCCCAAGCAGCTCTCAGCCGCTTGAGCCACCAGAGCCGGGGAGGATCAGTGGCCTGAGCAGCTCTCAGCTGCACAGGCCTCACCACCAGAGCCGGGGTGGGGGGGAATTGGCAGCCCGAGCAGCTGTCAGCCGCTTGGGCCTCGCTGCCGGAGCCGGGGGGGGGGGAGATCAGCGGGCCCGGGGCTCGCTGTTGTTGCCCGGGGGAGAGGAGGAAGGCTTACCTGTGGCTGCTTCTCCATGTGGAGCTTCTTCTCCCCACAACCACGAGTACCGCGGGTCCTGCCTCTTCTGCATATCTATCACAATAAATATTGCTTCTGTCTTCAGTTGCAGCCTGTCTGCTGAAAACAATGCCTCTTTAAAAATCACAGTAAAAGTATCAAAAGAAACTGAAATTGAGGTCCATATTTCCATGTCCTTGGCTGTATTTTGACGTGTTGGACAAGAGCCCCCAAATGGCAACTATGAATCGTGCCATCTCAAAGCTTGTGTTAAAGTACAGCCTTTTTTGCTTAAAGCTTATGCAGCTAAACCACTTGGTGGTAGTGGTAGTCAGCAAACTAGAAGCTTACTGACTTCCTCATTCTCTCCAGCCTGCTAAATAAATATTTAACAAATTGAAATTTAAATAGCTTTAGTTGGAAAAACTGTATATCCTCTTGCTAAAATGGGGGGAGGATGTAATGATACTAAAGTACAGTAATACATAACTGTACAGAATTTTCGTTCAAAAGACAAAACAGTCTCTCTTGCTTTTAGAGGTGACTGTCAGTACTTTTAACAGAATGGCTCATCTTCAGCATCCTCTGTACAGTGTTTACATATCGAACTCTCTGCATCCTGCAAACATTCCCTGGAATGTAAACTCAAAACTTGAAGCATTGCATGGGTAAAATAAGTGAAATAAGTTTCAGCATATTCACTGAATATATAAGATGTAATATTAAAAGTTACATAATTTATGTTATAACAAGTTATGTAATATTGCAAGCTGTGAATTCATGAGGGAATGAGAATGGGGGTTGGGATAAAGAGCTGGCAAATCCCCCCCCAACCCAAGTCATATTGTATGGGATCCTAAAAGCTATTAGTTGTTTGAACAGATCCATTCCCCTCCCCTACTCCTTTTTTTAAAAAATGGGTTTAACTGAGTCTAAGCTGTCTGCTCACTCACCATTGTGGGCCTTTCCTCCTATGTTTTAAAAAAATTAATATTTTAATATTTTTCTGCAAACCTGGGAAGTCCCCCTCTCCATTTGACGAGTGCTCTTTTGAACACTGCAGGCATCCTGGAGATAATGCCTATGCTTAGTCCTTAGCTTCCTGTTGTGGGGGATGTCACATTTTTCTGGGAAATCCAATGTGCATGAATGTCTGCTGTTGTTTGCAGGTGATCTTATTTCTCCACTAATGGGGAAACATTGTCAGGTATTTTGCTCAGGTTTTTTTAGGGCACTTAGAAAATTCTGCAGAGGAATTGTGCAGCAGCTAAGCAATTCTGCAGTAAACTAGTGACAGCTACTGTAGCACTTTGTTTGGGACATTGAAGAAGTAAAGTTGCAAATTGCTGGCACAGTTGTGATTTCTGACTAATCCTAAATGATCCAGCAGCAAAATCCTAGATTGTGCTAGATTGTATCCTTAACTAGATTGATCTACAAAGCCTGAAATGAATGCCATTAATGGCTGCTCATTCAAGACACTTGTAACTATTAGTTTCCATAATCATCCCTGTAATTTACAACCACTATAAAGTACTGTACTGAAACGATCCCTGAGTGTGTGACCAGCATATCCTTTCTGTAATGGGAGCATCAAGGGTGTGTATGTAAATGTCTTTACAAATCTATAATGAACTCCATAAAATTTAATAACAAGTCATATCTGTACTTCATAAAAGATTAATATCTTGCTCTTGCTGGGCAAGAAAAGTTGTTAATATGAATGATGCAGCTTTCTCAGGTAAGCTTAGTGTTTAGTTGTGAATAGTGCTATAGTTTGCTGCTTTGTTCTTAATGGATATTATTAAACAAGTAAAATCATGATTAGTTCCATGGCATTATACCAGACAAAGTTTTTCACTAACGCAAGGGACTTCTGTCAGTGGAACACAAGTTTTCTGTATACATGCAGATGTGGAATAAGGAGCACTGACAACTTTAGATGAGATAATAAAAAGCCAGCTTTATTCACATCACTCCAAAAGGAGATCTGCAGTGCCTGCAGGCCAACCCCAATCCAAACCCATTCACAGTGTGGGCAATTGGTGCACAAGAGTCAGGTCTCCTCTCTTAGTCCATACCTGATTTTACAGGTGAGGCTACCCTTGCTCCACGCTTAGAGACAGCACATGCGTACAGCTCAGTCTGCTCCTTGCCAAGCCTTCATGATGTTTGAGGGAGGTGCGCCAGCATGGGGTGGTGGTCAAGAGCAGTGGACTCTAATCTGGAGAACCGGGTTTGATTCCCCACTCCTCCACATAAAGCCTGATGGATGGTCTTGGACCAGTCACAGTTCTCTCATAACTCTCTCAGCCCCAATGACCTCACAAGGTACCCCTTGTGGGAAGAGGAAGGGAATGTGATTGTTAGCCACTTTGAGACTCCTTAAGGCAGAGAAAAGCGGGGTATAAAAACCTACTCTTCTTTTTCCTGTCCTCTTAGCCACTGGGCTTATGGGATGAGGACAGTGGCACCCCACAAGGGGTCCCTGTTCCAGGTCCATGAAGGCACTGAAACCCCAGGTCTGCTCTGAGGAGTACCCCTTCACCCGCTAAATGTTGTCTGAGGGTTGTTACTGAAGCTGTACTGTGTACCCTTCAAGCAACTTTTCCCATGCTGCTATCACTACAAGGGAAGGATCAACTGTTTGGTCCCCCTTTATCCACCTTCCCCAGTGGCTCCCAAGAGGCCATGCCACAGATAACCCTGAAAAATAGAATAGCCCTTGTCCCAAAGATGGGCCCCCTTGCCCAATACAGGTGCAGAAAACAATGCTTGATGCCTGGATACACAATATGTGCCCATGTACACGATACCACACCACCAAACACCTTGGCCCGAACCCTCTCCCAGTGCCAAAGTGAATTTCATCTTTCCACTGCAGCATCTCAAACCATATAATCAGCATGCCTGGCACTTTGGCCTTCAGATATTTCATGTTAGACAGGGCTCACATATGCACAGCTAAAAATTTCCCTGTTCATTTCCCAATGTCACCCCCCCTGGTGGATTAGAATGATATGAGGCATGAGAGAGGTCTTCAAGTATTGCAGGAGGACTGGCAAAAGCTGGTTCCAAAGCCTGACTGTCTGTCCCAGCCACGTGATCTGGACATAGTCATGTATGCCCAGTTGTGATCCGAAGCCTCCACTGGCTACCCTGCAACTGACCCCAGAAGACAATTCTGTGGCTGCAGATGATGACCTGCTTCCTCATGCCCTGTCCTGCCACACCCGTAAAGACTTAACTGAGCAAAGCTCAAAGAGAACAGTGTTGTTGACCAAACTGCCCTTTAGGTATGAGAGGTGATGTAACAGGCAGTACTCCTCTGGTAACTATTCCAAGCAGTGAGATCCATTGGGAATGAGATCCACTGCACAATATTCTTCAAAGCAATGACCAGATTACTTGCCATGCTATGCATCCTGGGGCCTACTGCTGGAATCCCTCCACAAAATAACATGCATCTGATGTAAGAGGGTAGGTAGCCACCATGTGCCTTACCTCTGGCAGTTTAATTGGACTGTGCACCTTTCGTAGGAGCATTGATTATTTTGCTGTTGGTACATCCCTACCGCTGCCTGACTGGCCATTCCTGGTATTGTGCTGGGACTAGCCCACTCCCCCTGCTCCCACTGGGATTGTCCCTGCAAGGCAGAAGAGTGGTTCCCCAGCATCCTGCATGAGGAACCTGCAGGCTCACCTAGAGGGTGTGTAGGCAATATGCCAGTGATGTACCCCCTGCAGAGTATGGTACAGATTCAAATGGCCCAACAGTGTGTGAATTGCAAGGTTCACCAATCATGTCAGAGTACTTACACCTTTCTTTGCAGTCCACCACTGTATTGTCATGCTGAATCCCATCTTGCATCATGCTGTGTGTACCATTCAGCCCCTCTGTACTTGATGGAGTCTATCTGGCATCACACCATACACTCCATACAGTCGTAACTGCATTTGGCATTTGAGAAGATCCATGCACTCTGCAATATTGTACATAAGTGCAATGATCGTTGATAGCCTGTTGGGCTTAAGTGGCACCCACCTGTCTGGCTTGCCCCTGAATGGCACCACCCTCCCTGATGTTGGCGCCTGAAGGGTGCCTCCCAGCCTGACTTGGCCTCCCTTATTAGTCCTTTTGGGGCCCATTGAAACCATTCCAGGTGTCTCAGATGGTTTACTGTGTTTGGAGGACAACATACCTATTACTGGTGCTGAACTGTAACCTGTTCTTGCACTGAGGTACTCCTGTCTTCTGGAGGTGCACCCTCACAGAGATCCCTTTTTAAATTATTTATTTATCTGCTAGTTTGGGGGGGATAAAAGTCTGTTGCCTTGCACTCAGTTTGGGAGGCCAGGGCAGGGATTTCCAGCCAGAGGAGACTCCAGTGCACTTAGACCTAAAGGAGGATCAACATGACTAGAAGACCAGGGCCAAGTCGTCAGGAGGACACTGTAAGGGAAGGGGCCACACACACCACATGGTTTAGCACCTTTGCACCCTAAATGCAAACCAGCACGGCTGCCAGACTCCTATGCATGAGGCACAAAGGGACTGATACATTGTGGTGAGGGCGAGCGGAGGCTGGTGTAGTTTTGTGCATTGCATGTAGAGAGGGAACTAAATGGACTTGTTGGGATAGTATGGGATTTTTGTGGTGGTCGAGATATCACTGCTATACCCAACAGTTCCTTCCACCACCATCACCACCACCACCATTGCAGTACTTCTTCCTCATTTCCCACACAGTGGCTCTCTGGTGCTCCATGATGATCTGTCTCCCTTTCTGAAAGGTACAAAGAGGAGAGTAGGGAAGACTCAGATCCCTTTATGACCTTCTCACCCCCTCCCCCATTCTACACAGAAGCCAAGTGTGGTCATGTTCTGCTGGCCCTCCTGCAGCAACGGCAAGCCTTGCCCCCTTCCCCCACTCCTCCAAAGGGTAAGGTGCTGGAACAGCCCCTCCACTTCCTACTGCAGCCCACTGATCTCCCTGAAATGCCTCTCCGGGAGCATATGCTGCTCTTTCTATTAGTGGAAAATGTAGTCTTGGTCCATCCCACGTTTTGCTTTTCACTATGTCTGAACTAAAGATTTTCAGTGTTAAAAGAAGCTTCTCAGTGGAGGAGGGAAAGCTACAGTGACAGTCTCACCTAAGAAACTTAGAATGCTGAATGCAACGGGGACATTGGGAAGTTAAGGAAATGCTTGAGTTGTTTCTGACACAAGCCCGTGTCCTCTGAGTGTGGTCTGTGCTGCACTTTGAGCACCCCTGTCTCAAATTCTTCAAGCAAAGAAGCTTCTTTCAGATCAGAAACACTCAAGTGGCTTGTAAACAGTGCCCGGCACCTCTTGCAAGTGTCCCACCTCCTCCTAGGACAGAAGGGGGTGCCTTCAGGGGGAGGGGGCAGCTTACATATCTGGAACAACGGAGATACCTTGAGAATGTAAATTAACTTTTAAAAATTTCTGTGCTACCAGGCAGCGTTTTAGCAAGTTCAGCTGTTGTTAAGGAGTGTTTAATAGCTGTCTGCTTTCCCTTCCAAATGTCAAGGATCATTTGGCTATGAAAGTTTTTATGGTCAAAGTTTACTGGCAGAGCTTGGGTCAAGGTACCTCTGGCAATCTTCATGAACCTCTACTATTTGCATTTGTTAGACCTCTGCCACACAGAGGCCAGACTTCCTTTTAAAACAACATGACAGGGCTCAAGTTGTCCTTTACTGATTTGCAGTAATCTGGTTTAACCTCATTTTATTTTATTTTGTTTTATTTTATTTCTTCCAGCCTGAGTGTTGCAGGAAATCTTCCAAATCAAAGAGAGACAAGGAGAAGCAAGCTTGCAAGAGCTGCAGTGAAAGCTTTAATTCTATTACCAAAAGGCGTCACCATTGCAAACAATGTGGGGCAGTGAGTATTGGGGTGAAAGCTCAGTCTTTTCTGAATTGTTGTTACTATACCTGGAACAAACTAGGTTTTCTCTACAAACTTCTGCCAAGAAGAAGATATTACCTGTTTAAGTAAGACAGATGAGAGTTCCAGTGAGTCTATATCAGCATAGTTCCCCATCTCCTGCCATTTGGCTTAGTTCGTCTGTTTTTGTGCTACATGAACAAGCCTGGGGACTCCTCAGATTCGCATGCCGCTCCCCTCCAAGTCATATGCCAGTCATTTGCTTCCTAGTTACCAGCCATTGTGCCAGAATTGACAAACTGGTTTGCGCTTGGGGTGTTCATTCATTTATTAACTAATGACAAAATGAAACAAAAAGTCCCAGTCATTATTCTGCTACTTGGCTATCTGGTAGTTTAAGCTGAGGTCAGACTTTGAGGGATAGACAGTAGATAATGATACTGACAGGAAACCTTTCCAGTTCTCATAGTCGAACTGGTATTGTAACAAAAGAGCATTTTCTTGATGGGTTTTTGTTTACTTTGTAGCCCAACTTTGTTAATGAGACTCAAGGCAGATTACAGAATATCTTTCTCACCACATAGTTTCCACCAACCATCAGTGAAGGTTTAGGAAGGGTTTTCTTGCTTCGGTACAAGCAGCAAAACTGCCAGTTTCCCTGAGCTGTTCTCCTCTCTGATACTCAGGTTTTTTTCCATTCCTCTACCCTTACTGATACACAATATCCAGTAACAAGCAGAGGACAGAGTTAAATTAGTTTAATCCCTAAAGGAAGGAAGGAAGTACACACCAGTGGATCAGAATGAGCAGAGGCCTTAGTTGGTGTCTGCATGCCCAGAAACTGACCTCCTCTGTTTTGATCATGTTGCCGGACATCTTCCCTTATTTTCTGCACTTGAAAGACAGCAGATTATTTACCCTTGAATTATAATCCACAGTGCTTCTTTAACCTTCCAGCTGCCATCCAGTTAGTGACATTTCTCTCTGCCAGTTCTCCAATGAGCTAAAATACAACCATGTGTGTTTCACTTGTGTGTCATGTCCATCTAAGTACATAGAGATATTTATTTACCAGTGAACTAGCATGCTTAATGCCAGTATTCACACTCATTTATTTTTGCAAGATAGTGATATTCTGCTGGTTTCTTTGAAACTGTAATCAAATTTTATTTCTTCGCCTTTATGCTTCTGGTGCATCCAAACTATCAGGATCAGCATGGCTGGCATACTTAGCATCATGCCAGAACAGCCTCAGTGGAAAGGCTTCTAATTTTGAAGTGTTATTCACCGCCAGTGTGCAGGTGTCAGTCTTTACATATATGTATTTTCATTCACCTCTGTTTCCTTCATTGGTGAATCCTTGTTACTTTGCTGTGTTAATTTGCAGCTATATTGGTTGCATGCAATGAAGAAGGCACTCCAAAATTTATACCCCCAAAATCTTGTTGGTCTCTAAGGTACTTCTGGACTCAAATCTAATTGTTTTACTGCAGACCAACATGGCTGCCCTCAGAAACCAGCAAATAAGTATTGATGCATTTATAGGGAAAAGGTCAGCATAATCAAATGACAGAAGGGCAAAATTGGCTCTGTGCATGTGTGTTTGTGAGATTATGAATATAAATATACAAATATGACTGCAGTAAAGATGATGTCATGTTTACAAAGCACCAAGAAAGCACCCTTTCATAAACTGGGCTATTTTACATTTATATCTGAATGAGCTTCCAGGAAACTTAATAAATATTTAATCCACTTTAATCAGAAAGCTTTTCATAGCTGAATAGGAAAGTAGGTCCATATAGGTGTGAGTCTAACACATCTTAGAAAATAGCATGGAAGAGCAAAATTTCCCCAGATTTCTGCCTTGGTGGGGAAAGCAGGAGGGAAAGTAATATCTTGGGTAACAGGCCTGCAATTCTTATGCTGCTGCTGGTCAGTCCCCCCCCCCCCCCCCCGAAAAAAATCAGTAATGCAGTTCTTGTAACAATAAGGGGATTTTGATTTCAGTTTTGACTTAAGAATGATCAAATATCTCTCTTACACAGGTTATCTGTGCAAAGTGCTCAGAGTTTAAGCCACTTGCTGATAATAGCCGTCACAACCGGGTATGTAAAGACTGCTTTCAGCTATTGTCAGCAGCCCCACACAACTTGGGCAACGAAGCTGCAGGGGAACAAAAGAAAAAGAACGGAACAGAGGTATATTTGTCTTGTCAGTCAGTTTCACATGTGTTGGCTACCTCAGCAAAAGCATGGTTAAAGTCTGCTTGCATTCTTATTTCATGTCTATTAATATTTTTGTACTTCATTATTTATTAATTCACCTACCAAAGGATTGTATGAATTTAATTATTTCTCTGTGAGATGTTAAAAGAGGCCATAGCAGGTCTGTACTAAGAGCCATTTTGACCCAATTGGTAAAGTGTTGGTCTGTTTTGTTTGTTTGTTTGTTTGTTTATTTTATTTAAAACATTTTGTCACCTTTCCACCCAACCAGGGTCCACAAGTTGGTGAATATAAAAATATTGAAACATTTAAACAATTAAAATACAGTTAAAATATAAAATTTAGTTAAAAACACATAAACAAAGAAAATTAGAAGGAGGGCCCAAACCCATTATCGGGGGTATGCCAGATGGGGGGGGGGGAAAAGAAGTCTTCACCTGCTAAGTGAAAGATACTGATAGAGGGAGACGAATGAATCTCCCTGGAGAGGGAGTTCTAGAGTTTTGGTGTCATGACAGAGAAGGCTCTTTCTTGGGTTACCACCTGTCTGTCCTCAAATGGTCTCTGTGGATAACTGGAATGAGCAGGTAGCATCGTATGGGAGACGGCATTCCTTGCAGTATGTTGGTCCTAGGCCATACAGGGCTTTAAAGGTCAGTACCAGCCCCTTGAATCTAGCCCAGAAATAAATTGGAAGCCAGTGTAGGTGGAACAAGACTGGAAAGAGATGGTCCCAACGACCTACTCTATTCAATACTCGGGCCGCAGCATTCTGTATCAACTGTAGTTTCCAGACAGTCTGCAAGGTCTAGGTTGTGGGGAGATTGCTGGACTAATTCCAAGGCCACTCAAAATCAGTTCTCACAACCTTTTATGTATGCAGCAGTTGCCTGTACTGCCATGTGCAGAACCACACATGTTAATGCAAATATACCATGGGAATCGAGCCCTGTTCAGAATTCTCCAAGTTTACAGTACAAACCCACATAGCATTACCATTTGATTCCTTGCCCACTTTACATTTCTTCATTTTATCATATATTCTCTCACCTAGGCTCTGATATGAGTCATCAGCTGGGTTGGGAGGAAATGTTGAAAGAAACAAGAGGGCAGCAAGATAGTGGGAATGAGATTTAATCCCTTCCATGTGGACTTCATTATAGTAACAAGAACAGCACCTGGCCCTGCTGTTGTTTACTTGTCATTGTTATGTTCAGGTAGAACTAAATTGTGCCATCCCATGTGAATTTCAAAGCTACAAATTTGTTTTCCCCCCTTTACTTGCTTTTTCTTACATTTTAAGACATCAATGAGATCCAGAAACTTAAAAAAAGAAATTATTGTGGATTCCTCTGTTACTTTTATTGGCTGGCAGTTTCATAAAAGAGGAAGGACAGAACCAGGCAGCCAGTTATTGTGGAGAATTAGCTGTTTGAAAGGACTCTGCTAATTAGCTGAAGAAGAGCATACTTCTTTCCACTAAAATGCTAGCCGTATTGACTTTCTACAGGATGCTAGACTGAGCTAAAGAGAGGACCTGGCAACTTCTGGGAAGGTGTTCAGTTTTTATTATCCCAGTATTTTGAGTTTGCTCAAAAGTTAATGATAGTAATATACTTACAAAGAGAAATTTTTGATGCATCAACACATAGTGTTTGGATTCTGACATAATCAATTTATGCCAGTTCCCTCACCCCATGCTTTGGCTGTATTTAACTTTAATTTGTGTGTGTGTGTCAAAAAACCCTTCTTCTCCCTCCACAACCAGACATTTTCTCTTATCCTTGCAGCACTACACCCTGACTCCTTTCACTTGTGCTGAAGCAGCTTCTTCATTAATTTTCAATCTCCTCCCAGCCTATTTTAAGTGTGAAAGAAGCTGTGTCATCTTAATTGCTATTCTCAGTTTACACTGTGGGAGATGAATTCCAGCTAAACATTCTCCAAAAAACAGCAGTGCAGCACTTGAATTTAGGTGCATAGTCTGGATAGTATGTAGTAATTGAATCTCTGGTGTGCATTGGTAGTTATGCTTTTGTACATGGAATATGCATGAAAAAATTACTTGGACATTAACATATAACAAATGCAGTAGTGCCTTCAACATCTGAGGTTGAGCAGAATCCATTTGTTTTTTTTTAAAAAAAAAATAGAAGCAAAGCATTTTGGGAGCAGAGAACAGTCTCTTCAGCAGCCAGTTCCTGTTCCAAGAAAAAGGGAAAGCATGGAGTAAAGTGTGGCTCACCATTCCCAAGACTGAGCCACTTGTCTTGTACGTGGAAGGAAGAAGTCAGGTAAAATCTCGGGCTATAAAACAGCACTAAGAAAAATGATCATGTTGAGAAATGGGCTAGAACAGTAATTCTCCAGTTCTGTGTCAGGGCACAGTAATGTGCTGTGAGAGGATTGCTAGCGTTCTACTAAATCATTGAAAGTTCTTGTGAGCTCAGGAGAGAAGCTGCCTTCTGCATTTCTGCCTGAATCACTGCAGTGGCCTTTCTCCTTCCATCAGCCTTTGCTGGGGGCTGGTAATTCTTTGTGTCTCCTCCTGAAATGTGATTGAAGCATTCAATCATTTGCAAGATACAGAGATGTGGCAGAACGACCTGCTCTCAGCAGAGGCTTCCCATTGTACCTCACTTGAGTCACTGCTGTGAACATCTTCTGATCAGTGACTCAGATCTCAGGCAAACCACCTGCTTGCAGGTAATAAAACTGAGCTGTGTGACATGGCAGACGTGCAGAACACCATTTACTCTGAACCGCTATGTGTGCAATTCCACTATTTGTGCAGCATTAGCCATCCATTGCAATGCTGCATAGTGCATGGATCTCTGGTGTGCTAGTATTTCATGCATAATTTCTGATGGGCCAGTTTAAATTAGAAGCTGGGCAGTGCATTGTCACATAGCTTTCCTGTACCCTCATCAAGTTTAAATCATACTTCATACTGAAGCACTGAGGTGGCCTCCATTCTACAAGTAAATCTTTCCAGGTGTAAGAGAGGAGTTTGCTTCTAGTTTTAAGGGGAATGTATAAGCTATGGCTCAGTGGCAGAGCATCAGCTTTTCATGCAGAAGGTCTCAAGTTCAATTCCTGGCATCCCCAGGATCAGATAGTAGAAGTGAAGGACTTCTACCTGGAGAGATCCTGGAGAGCTACTGCCATTCACAGCAGATAGTACTGACCTTGGCAGTCCAATGGTCAATCTTGGTATAAGGCAGCTTTCTGTGTGTGTTCAGTGTGCCTTGGTATCAGAAGTATGCTTTCAACAACAGAATGACCTTACAATCTTCCAAATTTAGCACAGGCTGCCGTAGCCTTCAAAATTATCGTTGTTGTTGTTTTAAAAAGAGCTTTGCAAGCATCTTACTTTCTTCTGAACTGGATAAAGCTATGATAATGACCTATTTGCCTAAGTTTTAAGATTGGCATGATTTCAAAATGAATATTTCAGAAGGTTTATTGATCTTGAAAACATTCACTCCCCAAAGGAGAAAAAAATACCACAAAGCATCGACAGTAAGACAGTATTACTTTAAATCTTCTTCTGATTTATGAAATTCTAAGTCTGACAGTATTAGACCTGTGTAATTGCAAAAGTGCTGAGAATGTGTTTTGGTGATGTACAGAACAACTAGGTTGCCTACTCGTAGCCGCATCACATTCACCGGAAACAGATAGACTTATATACTACAATAAAAGCAATCTTCGGGTCTCTTCACGGTCATTTGTACTGGAATGATAAAGAGGAGCAATATGTTGACTGACAGAATATGCAGAAAAATGGCTTTGCTATCCTAACTGGGGTGACAATCACCATGTGGGGGAAGCCAATACATGCATATCCCAGGAGGCACACAGTGATTGCAGTGTTGAGGAGCGAGCTGCTAATAATATTACAAGCACACAATAGGTTGTCTTGTGAGCCCAGCTGTTTATACCTCCACTTACACCTTTTCACACCTTTTTTTGTGTCAAGTAGTAGTTGCTCTTTTTTCTTCTCTGCAGAATCTGAGGCACTGTGGGGCACTTCAACTAATGCACAGTTTCAAAAAATGGCTGCTATTGCAGTGCTTTTGGGGGAATGTTGACTTTCTTGGAAATGCTCCCCCTTTTCTTAATTCTGGAGGGGTGAGGGGTGAAGCTAGTAAGGGAATGTTACCACTATTGAAAGAAACTCCACCTTCAGTCCCCAAGGCTTACATATCCCAACTTCAGTTGCATCCAAAATGTTCTAATGGTCAATGCCAGTCTCTTTTAAAAAGAGGCAAAACCCCACCATCTCCTAAAAGGGAAAAAATATGGCACAAATCTCTTGCTTTCATACTTATTTTTAGGATTGAGAAAGTTTAATGAGAATCATTAAAGGGAAAGTAATAGTGCATAGTTCAGACATAACATGAAATCATGATTTATTTCAAATATGCTTCATACGTGACATCAGGATTTGGCTCGTAGATTATCACTTGCATTCTAATTGGCCTCAAGAAATAATCAAGAGATTGATATGAAGTAGTTAGTGTTATTCTGAAATGGTTTGTTTCTTGAATGCTTCTGTTTTCATTTCCATTTTTTTTTGTCTTTTTGGTATTTATCAGGATGGACCAGTTTCACGCAGCATACCCCTACCAGGATATGAAGTTGATTTTCCATATTCTGGCGAGAAGTTTGACTCAAAATATGTTTTCAAACTCTGCCATTCCCAACAAACTATGTATTTCAGTGCAGAGGATGAAGAGCAGCAAATGAAATGGATGGATATTCTCACCAAAGCTTCTAAAGGGGAGACTCATGATCCCAGCGAAAGAGCCAACAATCCCTAGAGCTAATATCTTTTAAGGTCCAAGCTATACTTGGGATGGAGAGGGGAAATAACTTGAACTTGTTATTCTTGGCACTTTGAAAATCCATATGGCTTTATATTTCTGTATGTCTGTTTAGGAAATTCAGTAGTTTCCTCCTTCTTGTACATTCACCACATACAGTACTGATTGTCTGGCATATATGTTACTTGATGGAATAAGTAAGTGTAGTTGTTAATGGTGGCTATGTTGATATTAAAGAAAAATGGAGAAAAGCATTAATTTTATCCTAGGTAATTGGAAAACCATCTGCTCCCTCCTCTCTGCTCCCCCCCTCTCCTCTTGTATTTTTATTCTTTTCCATTGTTGTCCGAGTGCAGGATGTGTATAGTCTGTGAGTTGCAGAAGTTAAATGTTGTTCAAAGCTTGTGGCTGGCCACAGACACTCTTGTGCTGTCCTACCTTGTGGGATTTTTTTCTTTTTTAAAAAGAAAAAGGGCTCTTCTGTGACTTGTGAGCAACATCATGGATTTCTTTCTTCTGGTTAAAACTGTCTGTCCTTTCTTGAAATGACTTTTTTCCCACAAGACAAATACTGTAGAATATATTTCTAAAGTCTTCTGAAATCCATTGCAGAAGGTACCTTGAAAAGTCTCAGAGATCAAGCATTTCTACATAGACACAGGCACACACACTTATATAGAAATATATTTGGATTTTTTTTTACTTTTACCGACAATTTTCTTATTTCTTTATATGATCTCCTTTTTAAAGTATTCAAGCAAATGTTTTATACTTCAAACTGGGTTGTTACCAATAAATGAACATTTTTAGTACTCCCAGTCAGGTGACTTTTTTTAGAACTGTTAACTTCTTTGAGTAATCAAGGATTTATTTATATAATTTGTAAATACCACACATTAAGAATTTTTTACAAAATTGGTCTGATTGAGACTTAGTCCTCAGATTAAGACACTTGTACAAACTGAATTTGTAACCTGTTTCTTGTGTATCTTGGTTTGCAGAAGTATTTATGTATGCAAATAAAAATCCATGCCATTGATTCTTGATCTAGTGTCTCAAAATGTAGCTAGGTTTATCAGGACCAGGACATTTGAATCTGCCATGTAAGCCCTTCTTGTAGCATGGAGAGGTTGTGGGAAAAGGAAGACCTTTTGTGGATGTAACTGGTGAACCATGGATATTTCCTGCAGATGGTTGAAGATACTGCCTGCAGAAAATTATGCTGCCTTTCTATCAGCCTGATTGAAACAGAGATTATGAGGGGCTACAGAGTCACATGAGAGTGGAGCAGAGTTATTTTAGGTTGGACTGGTGGTGGGCTCACTTTCTCCCTGCTGCTACAAACTTCATCAGGGACCATTCCTAGATTAAAAGGCATTTCTGCTGTTGTGCTCCGTTTGCAGTGAGGCAAGTGGTAGGTGGGAAGTCCTTTTAGACCACAATGCCTGAAGAGCTCTGGAGGCACATAAACCACTGCTGCTATGGAGAGTGGAAAGCAGTTTCCCTCACATGAATCAATCCATCCTTTCATCCTTCCTTCCTTTCATCCTTCCTTCCTTCCTTCCTTTTTTTCTAAGAAAAGTTTCCTGCTCCAAAGTGGCAGAAAGGAGCAGCTCTGGCTAAACGTTGCTGTCTATGTTGCCCTGTTTATCAACTGGAACATGGCGTTGGTGAGGAGGGTTCAGGAGTCAGTTTAAGAACCCCCTCAGAAGGGAGGTGCACAATTTTTATTATGCTTTTGGGTTTTTTTCTTCCATTCGTTTTAGATACTAATGATTTCATTTTCATTGGTTTTTAATGGGAAATGGGGGTTTTTTTGCGTGTAGCATTGTTTCTTCCACTTGACTGGGATGAAATCATCAGGGATTTGTACCTCATGCACAAAAGATCCTCCTGGCTGAATTTCAGATAGCTTCATAGGCAACTAAAATTTCCTCTTGCCAGAGAGGGAAGTATTTGACAACCCAAGAAAGCAAGTAGTAGGTACAAATAATACTTAGTACTAAATATGTTGATGCCTGTCTATTTATTTGTCTGCTTATTCTTGTGAGAAGAAAATGGGGGTTCTGTTTTTCATCAATAGAGCATGTGTGAGGGAGACAAAATCCTGCTCTCCCACACCGTATCTTCCTCCACTCTGGTGTTTAAGCATTTTTCTCTCAGGCTAGCTCTGATAACAGATGTGAACTGTGCTGGAAGAAAAATGCTGAAAGCAATGGAGCAAGGTGAGGCAAAGTACAGAGGATGGCAAGGTTTTGCTCCTTTACCTGTATGCCTCATTTTGGTTAAAAAAAAAAAAGAAGAGAATAGACATTCTCTTTACAATTGAACAGTTGGCCTCATCTAGTTTAATTAACTGTATTTTACTAGGGAAACACCAGGGAAGAAGGTAAAGGACTGCAACCCTCTAATCAATCTCCCTCCTACTGCTTTTATGAAAAATTGAAGAAGGTTGCAAATGCTTGTTGAGATTCTTTCACATCAAGCCATGCATCAAAGTTTGGTAACTAAAGGGAATTGGGGGGGGGGGGCAGAATTGGTAGAAATTGGCCCTTTTGCAAATACTTTCCTGCAAACTTATAAAGTACTTGTGCAGCAGTAGGGGAAGAGGTGATTTTTATATATTCCAATTGCAGCAACCCCTCCCATGACACCCCATAGCTGTTCTAAAGTTCCCCTGACCTTCAAGAGAGGATTTTTGGCAGGCTTGGGGGTCTGGAGGAAGTAGGGAAAGTCAGTAAATGTCCATTCTGCAAGGTTCACTTAACATGCAAAAGTTTAAATCCAACTCAGTATCCAGTTCCATATCCCAGCCCCTCAAGTTGCTGAGAAGTATGGGGGAGACAAGTCAAGTTTTTATTTTCTCTGAGGATTATTTGGACAATGAGCAATAAGAATGAAATACCATAAATCACAATCATCTCTGTCCTGACATGGAACCTTTTAAAATTTAACTCACTTTATTGAGGCACTTTACTTTTGCCTTCCTGATCAGTTTGGTCTCTTAGGCTGTAGAAATTCTTAGACGACTTTTCATTTAGGAATCTGACACCAATAATAGGTAGAGAGAAATCTTTCTTTCAGATGTTTTGTGGCTCTCTGTTTTCAACTGAAATTATACAGTCTAGTCATAACTGAGTTTAATATCAAAGGTAGAAACAGGAAGTGAGGTGGGTGTTTGCATGTGATGAGAAAGGGAGATAGCTGCTGTTTAGTTATGTCTTGAACATGATTCTTTTCACTATAGAAAATAATACTGCTTTGTCCACCTTGAAACACGATAGGCTAAAAGAAGCCAGTTCTAGCAACAGACTAATCATGTGAGTGGAAATACTGTTTAATCAGACTTGCCAGCCAGTACACCCCATTCTGTTTTATACCATACTAGGAATAAGGCCTGTTGTGGAAATAAATACAATGGGCTCTAGAAAGAGGCTCTGGGAGAGTGCCCCGGCCTTGGGCACTCAGCGTCAATTTGCTGTGGCGACCTCAGCAGGGTATAATGACACAGAGTCCACCATTTTCTCCAGGGAAAGATCTCTGCCATCTGAAGAGCAGTTGTAATTCAGTGTGATCTCCATCTCTCCCCAGAGATTGGCAACAATGGTTCCCCATGAGGGAACGGGTGGTTTGAAGGGTGAAGTCTGTGGCACTGAACCTGTCTGAGGTCTCACCCCTGCTGAAACCTCACCCTCTCCAGGGTCCACCCTTCAAATATCCAGGAATTTCCCAACCTGGAGTTGGCAACCCTACCTCCCAGCTAACCATCAATGTATCGTTATCCCCCCTCCCCCATAGAGAACAGCTGTAATTCTGAGTGATCTCCAGCCCCCACCTGGTGATTGGTAACAATGGTTCCCCATGAGGGATTCACTGGCTTGGAGGGTGGAGTCTATGGCATTGTACCTGAGGTCTCACCCCTCCTCAAACCTCACCGTCTCCAGGCTCCATCCCTCAAATCTCCAGGAATTTTCCACCTGGAGTTGGCAATCCTATCTCCTTCCCAGCCAATCATCAGCCTCACTCTTCTACTTTCCATTCCCCCCCCAAAGCCTCCACCATGCTCTGAAGCCCTGACTGCTGTGTCACATTGGCTGTCATAGGGGGTCCATCTCAGCAGGATATAAGGACACAGAGTCCACCATTTTCTCCAGGGGAATTGATCTCTGCCATCTGGAGAGCACTTGTAATTCTGAGTGATCTCCAGCCCTTGCCTGGAGATTGGCAACCATAGTTCCCCTGGAGGAAACGTAGTCTTTCTCTGCAATGTTAACCAAAGCAGCTTACATCATTCTCCTCTCCCCCTTTTGACTTGCACAACAACCCTGTGAGGTCGGTTTGGCTTAAAGTCTGTGAGTGGCCCAAAATCACCCGCTCAGCAAGAACCTGGGTCTAGCAAATCCTGCTTACTGGCTTGGACTAAACTGGTACAGTGACAGCTGTTTCAGACAGCCCTTCCCCTACCATTCTGGAGCTGTCTTCGAAGCGGTTTGCCATTTCAAACTGCCGCTTTCTTTTCAAGCCTCTTCACCACACACACACACACACGAACATACACAGAAACACACAGAAACACACACACATACAGACAAAAACACACACACAAACAGAAACACGCAAACACAAACGCCTAGGGTAGCCAACCTCCAGGTGGAGCCTGAAGATCGCCAGGTATCACAATTGAACTCCAGACAACAGATCCTCCCCCCTCCCTCGGAGAAAATGACTGCTTTGGAGGGTGGCCTCTATGGCATTCTGTTCAGCTGGCCCCAATGAGTTTTCTCCCAAAGGCCAACATAGGTGTGCATAGGGCCTTTCAGAGAAGCAAGCTTGGTTGCCTCGCAACGGGCACTGAGGGGGAAGTTGTCGGCTCTGATGATGGAATAGGGTTCCCAACCTCCAGGTGGAGCCTGGGGATCTCCTGCTTTTACAATGGATCTCCAGCTGACAGAGATCAGCTCCCCTGGAGAAAATGGCTGCTTTGGAGGGTGGACTCTATGGCATTGTACCATGCTGAGGCCCCTCCCCTCCTCAAACCCCATCCTCTCCGGGATCCACCCCCAAAGTCTCCCGGGATTTTCCAACCCAGACCTGGCAACCCTATGATGGAAATACCAGAAGATTTGGGGTGTGGATCCTGTGGAGGGCAGCTTTTTTTGGGGGGGGGGAATGGAAGGACTCAGCAAGCTATAATGCCATAAGGTCTACCCTCCAAAGCAGCCATTTTCTCAAGGGGAACTGATCTTTGTCATCTGGAGATCAATTGTAACAGCGGGAGATCTCCAGGTCCCACCTGGAGATTGGCAACCCTTTGGGGGAAGTCAGCCACACAGCAGGGGGCTGAAGGGAATGGTTTGATGGTTGCTGGCCCATCTCATTAGCCAGCCAGCCATGGTGGAGCTAAGCAGGAGAAAGAGCCTGAAGAATTTCGCACAGCCAATATGTTCCATTTCAGGAACTTTTTAATAACGGTTTCTGTCAGGCATTTTACACAGAACCATATTAGTACTGGTTCCCAAATGGAACATATTAGCCCTTTCACACAGAAACGTGCCTCTCCCATTGGGAAAGCGTTCCTGAGCCGGTTTACCTTGAAACCTCCTCCCAAGCATTCTTCAGTTCTTTGTACCAGTCCTGAAGCGCTACGGGATGCTGTGTGAAATTCCCCCTGTTTCTGACAGTTTATTCTGGGCACAATGGCAGTGTGCGGTGGAGGGGGTTATGTTGAATGTCCATTGTCTTTTCACTGACCGAAGCAAGCCAGTGAGGGGACAGTTAGACCCACCTTGCAGTGTGCGGAAGAGAAGAGTGGACCCAGCTCCCAGTCGGTCCTTCCTCTTCACTGGCTCCCTCCAGACTGAGGCCAGGATGCTGGCTGATGGCTCTGTGGGTGGGACTGAGGCAAAGCAGGGAGAGAATGCAGCCAATGGCCAGGGACCCCCTTATGAGTGGCAGTCCGTCCAGCCAATTGATTTTGGTGCCCCATGGAATCTTGCCCCTTGGAATCTTGAAAACGGCTTTATATAATAGGAAAGATAAGGCTTCCTGGCTAGCCTTGAGCAAGATGCTCCCTCCTTAAGATACCTAGTTGAGAGGATAAAATGCTGCTTGACATTCCCTGGAGGAAAGACTAGTAATATATCAATAAGAATTACAGTGTGTAGATGATAATTGCTGCATAGGTAGTCCTGCAAGAAGATGGGCTGGAGAATTTTAAAGCTGTTCTAGATACCATCGAAGATGAAGAATTCCCTGTTTCCATACCACTAAAACTTTTAATAAAATCATTTCTAAAAAATGGAAGCAGATAATACTGCAGTATGTTTAAAAAGTTTCCTGGGTCAACAAAAGCAAATGGAAATTCTAGCCTTCCTTTATCCCAAAGGTGCTAGCTTTCTCCATGATGGGAATTTCTTGATATCAGAAAGCATTCCAGTACATTATGAAGTAACATAGGAGAATTACCCCTGACCTGGATGGCCCAGGCTAACCTGATCCCATCAGATCTCAGAAGCTAAGCAAGGTCAGTCCCAAGGTTGCCAATCCCCAATTGGCGGCAAGAGAACCCCTGATTTGGAGCCCCTCCCCACATTTCAGGGCTGTCAGAAAGCAGGGAAGAATGCCCAGTGGGTGTTCCATTATACCCTATGGAGACCGGTTTCCATAGAGTATAATGGAGAATCAATCTGTAAATATCTGAGGCTGTGGGGGGGGGGGGCTGTTTTTTGAGGTAGAAGCATCAACTTTTCAGTATAGCTGGTGATGCCTTTCATGACCCTCCCCCCAAGTTTCAAAAAGATTGGACCAGGGGGTCCAATTCTATGAGCCCCAAAAGAAGGTGCCGCCATCCTCCATTGTTTCCAATGGAGGGAAAGCTTTTTAAAGGAATGTGGTCCCTTTAAATGTGACAGTCAGAATTCTCTTCAGAGTTGAATCACATTTCTTCCCTCCCCTCTCCCGGAATCTCCTGGTAAATCCCCCACCGGCTTGTCAGCCTCACCTGGCAACCTTAGTGACATCATAAAAGTGATATCACTTGCTCCTAGCTCCACCCCCAAAGTCCCCAGATATTTCCTGAGTCAGACCTGGCAATCCTAGTCAGTCCTGATCAGTATTTGGATGGGAGATCACCAAGGAAGTCTAGGGTTGCTGTGCAGAGGCAGGCAACGGCAAACCACCTCTGAATGCCTCTTGCCTTAAAAACCTTATGGGGGTCACCATAAGTTAGCTGCAACTTGATGGCACTTTCTTCCGCTATAGAAGCATATGCCTTTGCAACAGAAAATATTAATTCTCAGTGGCCTGATGTAACAGCCAAAGCGTTTTTGTCATGCTGCTTCATCATAGTAAAATTAGGTTACCACTTCCTATTGGAAATGTCTGAAGTTCTCAGGGTAGAATGACTTCAGTTTTACTGCAAGGGGCAGCATTTCAAGGACACAGCACTGCAGTGTCCAATCCAATGGGGAAGGCCACATATTTTTACTTAGGTATGCTGTGAACTTTGACATGACCAGGATCATCAGGCAAACTTACCTTGCTCACTTACTTCGATTAGATGTGAAGTGAGCTTCAGATCAGGTTGGCTCAATGGGCATTGTCAGTGTTCATGTTGGGCAGCTTTGTGCCCACACTTATTCTACAGATCCAGTTGTTGCAGCATCCGTTATTGTATTTCCAGCCTGTCAATCTCAAGTCTATTTGCTCTGGCCATGGGGAAAAAAATGAAATGGGTGTTCTATACTATTATACTATTCTTACTATTAGGCAAGATTCCAGGTATTTCATTCTGTGGTCTGAAAAAAAATATGGATGTGTACTTCTGCTGAAATTCATCAATGGGGGTGCCTGTGTTTGTGTGAGCAGACTGCAAATGTCATAATAAGTCTCAATTCATAACAAGTCAAAAGCCCACATCATAACAAGTCTCAATTCAGATTGCCCCCCCCCCCCCAAGTATATCTTTTAAAATTGCACTTGGCAGCAGATGAATAGCAGGGGAGAGTGGCTGTTGTAAAAAAAAGCACTACAGTCGTGCAGGAAAGCAGCATAATTATGCAAAACAGAAACTTTCAGATTTGTCTGGATGCATCTGAGCAGCTCGCTGAATGACTGGGTCCCTGCTCATAACCAATCAGCAGCTTGTAAGCCTAACGGGTGGGTGTGTTCAACATGCCCTATTTTACAATGTCCTGGAGATCAGGGGAAAATGTAGAGCAGTGGGAAGCTTTGGCTTGACCAACCTGCCCCTGTGCCTTTAACAACATTATATGTATAAATTAAGCAAGCAGTACTTTACCTCTCAGTGACTGCTTGACCTCCAAGCCATGGTGGTCGTGAGAAGTCGTCACAGGGAGACAACAAAAGGTAAGACTGAACTATGAAAAAGGCATTCAATAGGTAGAAAAAATATTACTTGCAGGAAGGGACTAGCCCTGTGCAGACAACCCCATCTGTGCCTTGACTTACGACACAGGGAGGAAGAGGGGGCATGTGTCGGCTGGTTGAACCCCTGCCTCCACCCCACTGCCCCTCGTCTTCATGCTGCCAATGCCCAGTGCACACACACACACCCTCCACATGATCAGCTGTATTCAGAAAGCAGTATTGCTGGTGACCGGGAAGCACTTCCTTTGTGCATTTGCACGATGCAGATGACTTGGCAATCACATTGGGAGGGGCAGCATGTGTTCTTGTTACCTTGTGCTGTGAGCCTTTATGCAGGTGTTTTGTCTGTGCAGGGATAGTGTGATAAACTTAATCTGTACTTTTTAGGACAGTTGAAGAGAGCTATAGAAACCATCTCCCTTTTAAAGTACATGTATACATGTTCGTGTCATTAGGCTCTCTTTCATAATTCCTAACCAAACTCACCATAAAAATCAATGTGCATTAGTTATTTGCATTTCTTTTGTGCTCTCTTGAACACATTATCTTTAAAACCAAGCATGCCTCCAGTAATTGAGATGGCATCCTTAATAGATATTCAGGTGGTGGCTTTGTATCCCACAATATATCAGTTGTTCTGGCCTGTTCCTAAGAAGAGTCAATGGATTATAACCCTGTGTTGTACTGTATCACTCAGCCAAAAACTCATGTAACTCAATGCTTCCCAGACAACATTTCCTCCACTTTCTAGCCCAGCTTTCTCCTTGACATATTTGTTTTCACTCTTTAGGAATGTTTCTGTGGAACAGCACATGAGCCTTCACCTGTCCTTTACTGCCTCATCTGTTGTTTGTGAAAATGAGGGATATTTATGCTTTCTGGTTTGAGGTACCGTTATTGTACCAGGCTCTGAGGCTCAAACCATCTGTCATGCAATAGATATTCCCAGGAAGTGAAAATTCTTGTTGAAATATGTTTTCTCAAATAGCCCAAATAAGTTGCTTATATATACAAGGTCAAGAGGCACGACCCGATAGTGCTAGGATAAGAGAGGAACCATAAGGACCCCAACATATGGGCAGTGCAGAGGGAAAGCAGAGGAGGGAATGAAGGAAGCAAGCTGATATTCTCCTTGGCAGTTCTTGCACTTACCTTAAAGTAAAGGTCTCCACCCTTTTCCAGCCTTTTAGAATTTTGACACAGGGTGGTGGGCAAAACCACAATGGCCTGCCATGGGAGGTGAGGCTGACCACAGAAGGGCTGCCATATTGGGAGGGGTTAAGCATGAAATGTCAGGAAATGAGGTTATGCATAATTCTGCGAGTAAGTCTTCAACATTTCAGGCACACACTCTGTTCAAAAGGATGCCTGTTAAAATCAACATATTGTTTAAAAATATTTCCTGCATACACACAACATGGGTAGTATACACACTGAGCTAGCTAAGAAACCTTCATCTGGCAGTATCTGTTTTCATTCTGCAGGCATCTTACACACTTAACGCAAAAACTAAAGGGGAAAATGCCTCTTCCGGCTATCCATTTACATGAAACCCTTCTGTCATGAACCCAGCCATTTATAACCTACAATGTTACTTGGAACAATAATAGCAGGTATCAAAGGGCTGGTGAGAACTCCTTCCATGGGCATACAAGAAGAGAGAGCTTCTAGCCAGATTTTGATGGGAATATAGATTGTTTCAAGAAGTGAATCAAAATTACATGTAGTGATGTTATTATCTATTTTAATTCCTTTGGGTTTTTACAATCAGGGCTTATAAAATATAACCTGTGCTCTGGCTTCCCATTCCTTTTTTCTCATTCTTTATGAACCCATGGACGGGGACCACACACCTGGATCTATCTATATTTTATGCACTGCATCAAGTATACTGTAGTTGCTTTTATAAATAACAAATTATTGAGTCCTATATTAGGAGAAAAGTGGCCTATAAATGCCATCAATCAATAACAAGTAAATAAATAATGATCCAAGTGCCTCCGGGTTCCTTTAGGCTCACCACAACACTCTCTGGAACCCTTACATGTGCTCAGAAATAACCCATTAATGTCAACAGGACATACTCCTGAGAGTACCACCTGCTTCCTGAACATTTGTTTGCAGTGCTTCAGCAATATTGTGGCGATGGCACAGTCTCCATGCTTCAGTATTACAGTGGTCCACAATATTTTTAGGTACAGTTGTAGCCAAGGTTGGAATGTGAAAATACAGTCTTAAAATGGCTGCCTTCTCTGAGTGCTTTCCTTGATTATCTAATGCTGCTGCTGCTGCTTCTTCTTCTTCTGCTTCAGAAAGAAAGAAAGAAAGAAAGAAAGAAAGAAAGAAAGAAAGAAAGAAAGAAAGAAAGAAAGAAAGAAAGAAGTTGAGAAGGTGCTAAAAATGTTGGCAATGAGCTCATACACATTTTACATTCTGAAGATCCCTATTCAGCCCTTTAAAAGTGGGGAAGCTGAATTTATACGTGTGGGGTTTAATCTGTAATCTGTTTCCCACTGACAGAAATGTCTTCAGTGAACAGGCAGTTGTATCTTCTCTGGTTGGTGTCCTGTTAAAAAATGTTTCTCCTGAGGCATTATTCCTCTCTGGGATCTACACTCTTATCTTTCTGAGACGACAGATTTTTTTTTTCTGGTGGTTCCTTCTTGCCAGTGATCTGTGGACCAGGCTATCTGACATGCTTGGATTGGCACTGTGTATTCTCATGTCAAATGGGTGTCTGTTTGCAGAAGCAGACTTGATCACCCCCTCCCCCATCTGCAGAAATCCCATCTGATTGCTACTGAGCAGTGTACAATTGCCCATACATTGTGACAGACAACAAAACCAGTCCTGCAGTATAGGACCAACTTGCCCAAGTTTAGAGCCATTTCCTTGCTATTTCTGAATTATTCTCTGAGTCTAGGCCTTAGCTAGGTCTCTCTATTGTCTGAAGCACAGCCATGCTGAGAAACATACAGGCATTTTTGGGTTTCCTAAAATATCAAGTCAGTATAGGGTCAACCTGACCCTCCCTTATTGTATTTTATCCTTTAGACTGAGCAAGAGATAGCAAGGAGACTGCTTATTGAGCTCAAAGCTTATTGACCTCAAAGGTTATCTATCCATTACAATGGATGGGACATTCCAGAAACCAGCCCCCAGAGGAGCAAGCAGTACCAAAGGAGATAAGATTCCAGAAGGGTCTGTCCTGTTCTTCTCATCCTCCCCAAACACCTGCAACGCACACTGAACACACAGGGAGCATGCAGACACGCATGTGCTCGGCATGCTGGAATGATGTAATGTAAGCATGGGGAGGTTGGTTTGAATACCCCATAAAAGAGATAGACCCTTAGAGCAGTCATGGCTGACATTCTCTTCTGCAGAATATGGAGAGATCTTCAGCCAACTTCTAGGGAAACTCAGACACCAAAGAGTGTTCCAAAAGGACAGGTATACCCAGCTTTCTCTCTGTGTGTGTTTCTCTGTGGCAAACACTCCCTGCCTCGGGGGGGGGGGGGTACAGGGGACTTCCTTGGGATGGAAGTCAGCCCTTGCCTCTTAGGGAGATGACAGGTTTGCTTCAGTGCTGTCTATTCTGTTGTTGCTCAATAAATCATGCTTCAACTGTGAATTTGTCTCTGTGTTTACTGGGTAGCAGGGCTATTTTGGGGCAGGAACGCACAGGAACGGAGTTCCGGCTGGCTTCTGAGTTGGCCATGCCTACAGCCTCCCCCCATTCAGGTTCCCCAGGTGCCTTGCAAGCTGCGGGGCAGCTGGGGAAGCCAAGCCAATCCACGGAGGGAAGGCAGTTTAAACTGCCTCCCCTCCGCGCGTTCCCCAGGCGCCCTGCAGCTGTGGAACGCCTGGGGAAGCTGATCCAGAAACTGCCTTTCTTTCCTCGAGTTCCCCATGTGTGCCGCAAGTCGCAAGGCACCTGGGGAAGCTGATCCTGGGAGAGAGCTGTGCGGTTGGGGTGTGGCCTAATATGGTAATGAGTTTCTGCTGTTGGGTGTGGCCTGTTATGCTAATGAGTTCCTGCTGGGCTTTTTCTACAAAAAGAGCCCTGCTGGGTAGCAAGGGTCAGTGGGAATCTTCAATAGTGCACAGTCCTGCCCTCTTTTGTGAGTGAGGACTGGCCCCCTCACCACAACAGAGGCAGCTGCAAGTGAGTTCCCTTCAACTGCAGCACTGCTTGGTGAGATTACCCACTGCAGGCTACTTGGCCAAGGTGGGACACCTCCAGAAAACACTCACACACAATCCCACCTAACATTTTGGTGAAGAAAGCTCTTCCACCTAACATTGGATGGTGCTGTGTCGCCTTTAGTTTTTTCACTATTGCGTTCTGGGAGATGCATAGTGACATCACAGATACATACTGGTGTCAATGTATGTTAGTTGGTTCCTTCCATATATGGCCTGGATAGGGCATTGTGGCCATGCCACTCTGTGATCTGCATTGCTATGGACTGCAGTGCAATTGCTATGCTCTCAGTTCCAGTTAGGTCTTTTAAAATGTCCTTTCTCAGCTGAAAGTATATCGGACACTGACTAGCCACTTCAGTGTCACACCTCCATCAGTGATGTGCTAGTATTGCAGGATTTATGACTGGGCTGCCCATCCATCTCTCTAAATTCATGTGGTCACTTCCACTTTGGCAAAGTATTACTACTTGCACATGGGAGAAAACACAAAACATTTAAACTGGCAAATTATTTGCCATTTACTTTTAAAAGAAATTAATAAGTCAAGGGTAGTTTGCAATATAGAGAGTGCTGGATGGTGTTGTATAGCTTTCTTAACTACATACTTGACAAAGAAGAATTTGGAACCCACTGCTTAAATTTTTAGATTTTGGTCATTATTTTGATCTGTAATAGTAATTAAATAAGATGACACTGGGCAGGTGGCTTCCTTAAGACTAAGGTTGCTCAGCAGATAACATATTCACAAACAGAGTAACCTTGTATACTCTTAAGGAACTATTAATGTACTGGGGAGAAAGCCATCATGGGCCAAAAATTCCCCTCACGCCTAATCTCTGTTCACAGCCACTCTTGGCCTTCCCTTTGGCTTTCAGAAGTTCTTTCTCATGAAGTGGGCAGTAATTATTCCAAGTGTTCCCTTTCTAGGGCCTTGAGCCCAACGGGCTCCAGAATACCTCTCTTGTCAGTTCTGCTTGACTCATATCTTTATCTTGAAAGAAGATGATTCTGGACTGATTTTGCATCACAATATTTGTCATGTTTTAAAAAACATGTTTTAAAAAATTTAAATTCAGTCGTGGTGCATTCCACTGTTGTCAAAAACATTATCTTCAAAATATGATAGCCGGGAGGGAGGAGAGAGGGAGCTAGACTGTTAGGGAGATATTGTTTTTTAATATACTAAAGTTGGAAGCTTTGGTTTCAGATATTTGATAAACTCAAATATCTGCACCTTCCCTCAAAACATAATCTCATTCTAGAATCCAGCTTTGTTCTGCGGGGCCTGTATGTTGCTGGATAATGAAATAACAGGCTGTCTGTGATCGAAAAGGTGGTTTATTGGTATAGTTGGTTGCATTGACAATGACCTGTGCCATAACTCTCACTAGAGAGTGAACAATAAATCATCATGTTCCTATATTTGGAATCTATCTCCCGTCCCTGCACCACCATGCTTCAAATAAATAATTATGGGAACTTTGGCGTTTGTGAGACTCAGCGGTTTTTAAAACTACAGTTAAATTCAAGCAAGGTATAGACTATTTGGAACAGTGAGGAGTCCTTAGGGTTTAACTAGGAAGGTAGGGGTCACAATAACTTCATCCTAGCCATAGAAGTTATAGGATTAATACATCATTCAAAGGGGTTGCAAAATAAATGTTTTACATACACATCTGGAAACATCAAAGTTGCCTCTGGAACTCGTGTTTCTCCCTTTGAAGTCAACAAGACTTGCAATGTTTGTCAAAATGTGGATAGCCTTTTGGGAGAAGATGGAGCAGTACAAATTAAATTGTACTAGGCAGTCTACATCCTCATGTAAATTCCTTATGCTTCTTCATTGGTCACGTTCTACATCTGCATTCTAAGGTGAGTTTGTAGAATGTGCAGCTGGATCCTATGCATTTGTACATGGAAATAAGTTCTCTTGAGGTCAGTCAATGAGGTCTGTGTGTCAACTAGAGGCAAATGACTAGTACTTTTAAGGAGAATATAATTTAAAGTACTTTCTGAGTGGTGGCAGTGCTGATTGAACTGGGACATAGGCAGAAGATTGCTGTTGATTCCCATCAACATCATTCTTGGCATCAATCACTGCTTTTTGAATACAATGATCAATATAATACCAATTTTAATAATAAATCAAATAAATGCTACATGAAATAATAACACAGTGGAATTACCAAATCATCAAAATGACAGTTACTAATAAATGCCTTGTGTCTTTAAGTTTGGTTGTCTACCTGAAAACTTTGCTTAAAAGTCGCTGACCGTGATTACGAAAAAACAGTAGAAAATAGAAAACACAGTAGTCACAATTAATGTGCTAAGCTTTGTTTTGCATTTTTTGATGTTAGATCTCCATGTACTTTACATCTAATGGTGCACGTATTTTGAATGCAATAGAGGTGCATATATTTTCAGTGGGACTGAATAAATGAAATGGACTCTTCATAATCAGAGCTGGAAAGTAGTCCAAATCTAATTGCACCCATTTTATGAAGCTTTAACATTTTTTTTATCATCGAACAACCCCCCCCCCCCCACTCCAGCTTTGTTTTTGTGTTCAAGGGTGTTTCACCAAGCTGCAATAAATTGGTGTGCGTGGGGTGAATCTGTTAGAGCCCTGTTGAAATCATAAGTGTTCTGGTTACACTTGGAAACCTACCGAGAATGCTGCAGGCAGCCTGTCTGATCTATTTCAAATAAAAACATTCTAGAAATATATCACAGTCATAACTTTAAGACTGCAGTCGAATGCATGCTTACTTGAAAGCAAGCTCCATTAAAATAAATAAATAAAAAACTCCCAAGTAACTGTGGTTAGGGAAGATGGATATTGAGCAAGATTTATATCAAACATAAGCAGGTATAAATATAAAGTATGCTGAAAACTGAAATACTCAGAATTTTTGCTGTATTGTATTGCAAATTCATAATTGTCTCTTTTCTCTCTTTATTTTATTCAGCAACCAATACTGGCCCCACACAGTGCAATCCTAAACAGAGCTGTGCCCTTCTAAGCCCACTTTAAAGTCAACGAGCTCAGAAGGGTATAACTCTGCTTAGAGTGTCACTGATAGAAATCCAGTGAATTGTTTAAATCACCTTCTGTGCATTGTGAATTTTTATATGAATCTTTACATGTGTTGTTAGATATTGTATTTGGGATCTTATATTATTTGCATTGTGTTTAGAATTCTGGCATACTGTTATGTCATTGGCAGCTAAGAGCGTTGTCATCATAATTTCAACGGTTGAACATTGTTGGAACATATTGTTTATTATTTGTGGTCTCTAGGTAGTATATGTGCTTTTATACATCTATATTTTGTATCCTTCTGGACCTTGTGCCTTGCTTTTCAAGTTCTGATTTTGAATATTTCAGAAAAGGGGTGACTTTCCTGGGGGCAAGAGTCTAGTCCTAGGACTACTTCGTAGAATGCTCAAGAAATCCTTGGGCTTCTGGCAAAGTCAGGATGGGATATCTCCAACATTTCTTGCAGCAATTTCTTAAAGCTCTCTTCTAACACAACAGTGCTCGCAAGAAAAATCACTAAATGCTTTTACTTGTAAGTAATTTAATAGATTATCTCCCTGGTTTCCCACTCCTAATCTGACAAGTAAATATCAAATATGAATGGTTCAGTAAGCAGTGATTTTTGTCTTTCCTCATCATGTTTCATCCTGTTGTTTTATTAAAATTAATTTTACTTGGTAATAATCTGCATTAACAATCTGCATTAAATTAAACATTTCAACAGCTCTTTGCAAATCCTCTACCTAAATGCTATTTTTCTAAGGGTGCATTACAGTGGTGACGGGCATCTATTTTCAAATAAATGTTGGTTGGTGGTCCCAAATAAAAGTAGGTCAGGAGGGTTAAATGCTTCCTCCCCTGTTGTTGCCACCCCAGCAGGCTTCAAGCTAGGGTGCAGCAGAAACAGCTCTGTAGCACACCTTGGACTGCAGGTAGCAGGGGCACCAGAGAAGGAGTTGGCAGCACTAATAAGCCACATATCTATATCTATATATAAAAGGAAGTCCCCTCACCATAAAATCAATGCCCATACCAAACCGCTGGACCTAGAAACACCAGATTAAGGGAGAGCACTCCTACCATGGCGTAGGTGCTCACTAAGAAGGGATTTTTAGAAATTCGACCCCTAGGTGGGTCAAAAGGGGTAAAATGTGCTCCCCCGTTGATTCCTATGAGGCTAACAGGCTGCTGCTGCCTTGCACTCCCCACTCTCTGATTGGTCAGCTGCAGAGCTCAGCATTCTGAGGTTAAAAAAGCAGTTCCATAGCTCTCTGGGGCAGCACATGGTCAATGGCTGCCTCCTTCAGACCTCAGTTAAAACTTCTGTCTGCCCTGATGGACATAGCACAAAAGAGACCTTGCTCCCCTAAGTTTTTTCACCTCTCTTTTCCCCATCCACTGACGAGGTCAGACCAGGTCAGCGAAACTTTTCCTGATGTCTCTAGAATTTTCCTTCCTGAAGCCTTTCTAGTATCTAATTCCTCCAAATCTCTGTTCCCTGCCTGGAGAAAGATTGACCCACTCATTATCTCTCCTGCTGAACCTATTAGTTGAGGTGAACCTAGAAAGCCATTGACTGACTTTCTCCTGCCTGCCTGTTCTCTGCCTGGGGGGGGGGGGGGGGGACACTTGATTGTCTTGCTGGTCCAATACCAAGATCAGTAGTAACTGATGTGGGTTATCTTCAATCACCACAGAGGGCTATATCTCTTGAGGTGGCTTAAGAATGACTTCCTACAAATTTTCTAAAAATCAGATCTCAATAATTTCCCATATGAATTTTGTTATAATTACTTGCAAGTCAAAATATACAGTACCTCATTTGTATATATTGAGAAAGTGAAGCCCTGTGGAAAGGCATTTTTCCCATTAAGCGAGCATAACCGGGGCGGGGGGGGGGGGGGAATCAAAGATCAAGATATTCCACTACAGGCACTAAGGATACTTTGCAATCTTTCAGGCATGCTGCTCCAATTGCATTTTTTCCCCTGACAAAGCACTGAATCATTCCCATGAACAAAGTCACGTTTCCAATTCATATAGAACTGACAAAGAGATGAACTGGAGTGGAACTGACACTTTAAGATCCAAAATATGGCAAGGGGAAAATAATGAACCACTTTCTTTAACTGTAACACACTTGAAGCGTAGTGTCTCTGAGCTGCTTATCTGTCATATACACAAATCTGAAGAGAAGAACTAAAAATTCAATTTGTTTTTCATTTTTTTTGTCTCATGGTGCAGCTGAACATTAAATTTGATTATATATTAAAAAGAAATATGTTATTTGGACAATGTTGATAAGACAGAAGGCCTCCTCAGATGTGGTACTCTGCTCTGGGGACATCCTTCCTTGGGAAACCTGCCTGCTTTCTTTGTTTTTAACTTTTTCTTTGCAAAGACTCTTGGTCCAGAAGAAGAAGGGGCATTTTGAGTGTCTCGTGGCGTGTTAATGTTCTATGACTGTTATAAAAGCTGGATGGTTAACACAGTGGTTAAGAAGGTGAGTTAAAGAGCTCTTTAGTCTGAATCTCGCCTCCCTCATGAAGAAGTGAGCTGGCAGTCAGGGTGGCCAGGTCTCCAGCTTCAGCAGGAGAGTTCTTTCCCTCCCCCACTGCCCCTTCCCATCACCACTCAGGTGGATGGCAGAAGAAAAATGGAGGAGAGGTGCAGCCATTGGCATCACTGGGGATGCAATGATGTCATTTCTGGGGTGAATGGAAGTGACATCATTGCATTGCCAGAGATGCTCTACCATTCAGCCCAGACTCAAACAATAGAATTTTAGCCAAATGCTAGAGCATCCCCAGTGACAGACTGATGTTACTTCTTGTTGCTCCAGAAGCAACATCTTCACGTTGCTCGGAAGGCCACCCGCTGACTGGGTGAGTCTCCTTCTGGTTGCCAACCTTGTGCTGGCAATGTTAGCTGACTTTCACCAAACTAGTATTTCAGTCTCTTCCATCTACAACAGGGGTGGCCAAACATGCTTAATGTAAGAGCCACATAGAATAAACATCAGATATTTGAGAGCCACATGACATGAACAAATATTACACACATTTTTATTGAAAAAAATGCAAATTTGCTTTTTATTAACATTAAATGAGACTGCCAAAAATAAAAACAAAAAGAGTAAAAATAGATATTGATAATGATATTTATTTGTCCAATGATATTTGTAGGCTGGGGGGGGCCGGGCTTTGAGAACACATTTAAAGTTGATTTCTTTCTCTGCTCCCCACTGCCTCAAGCCTACCCAGGAAGGGGAACACTGGCTAGGGAAGGGAAGATCTATCGGGGAGGCATGCCCCCCCCCCTTTGCTTCCCCAGCTGCTCCGTCGGGAGCCACACAATATGTGTGAAAGAGCTGCATGTGGCTCTCGAGCCACAGTTTGGCCACCCCTGATCTACAATATGGGATAGCACCTTTGACATAGAGCAAACAGTTCTCTTTATTCTAACTTGAATTCCTTATAATATATTGTTTTTAGAAAGAAAGAGGCCTGTATAGCTGTTTGTACATTCATCCTAAGATTTCATCAACTGATATACTAATTTGCTTGAAGAATAACAGAGACACACCTGTATTTGGAACCGTGCTGTGCATTCAGACTGCCATTGCAAATGCCATTGCAAATTGATGGTTGGGCTATTGAATACTTTTAATGCTTGTTTCTGCAAATAGATTTTAGAAAAGTGAAAAACGAGAGCAATCAAAACAAATCCATATAAGATACCTTATAAAGTTCAGAGATTCTGTTCTGCCAGTTGCAAAACACTCAATACAACCAACCATGTCAATTGCTTAAATATTGACAATTGTCCTCCAGCCCATAGCTCATCTTCAACAGCTCACAGTTGCAAAGAACCAAACACCAGAAGATCAAGGCTTGGGATACACATCTCTTCCACTTCTGTGTGACTTAAGAACAGCTCAGTCTGATTACTGCCAACACCAAATCAATTTGTTCATTACTAATAACACGCTCAGTTAACATTTCCTGACAGTACAGTTGAAAAGACCCGCTAACTTGCTTGCACAGAATGAAACCAATGTCTAGCTGTAAAACTGTATTTTTGATCTCTGTACATTGAACTATCTAATGAAGATTTGCAACCAAATTATATTTGCCATTGAATAAAACTTAGAAAGCCTCAAAACTTTATTTTTTCCCACCCAGAGTATCATAATTGCCAAAAAAATTCACTGCCATACCTACATGTGGGCATAGTCTGTTTCTTTGTCCTAGAACACGCTAGGTGTAGGGCAGGTCAGCTGGGCTGGAGCACAAGTGTGATGAGGTGTGGCCACAGCAGGGTCAGAGTCTAGCTCTCAGGTCAAACACGGTATAGGTAATTTGGCAGCAGTGACAACTTCATACAAAAATTCAGAAATCAGAGTCAAAACATGGTCCAAAGTTTCAGAGTCACAAGTCAGAGTCAGTGGCGGCAAGGTCAGGAATGCTTCTACCACCAGTCTCACCCTTTTTCTGCCCTTTATAACAGAGGCACTCATCTTACAGCTGGATTGTGTCATGCAGGTGCGTGCACATCCATCCTCACTGTCTGGATCCAGATGTGGCTGGGCTGCTAATCATGTGCTCCTCCATCTTTCCGACATTTCATGTTGAACCCTCCTTCACCAATGCTCCAATGGTTCTGGAGATGGGGGGGCGGGCAGGTGGATGGTGGGATGCTCCCTGATACTAAACCATGGGGCTGTACAGCTGGTCTACTGCTATCAAGCTGTGAATGGTTGGATGGCACATGGAAGTAGCTTCCTCTAGCAGGCTGTCCACAACTGGCTGCATGCTGGGACGTTCTTCCCATGCCCATTCCTTTTCTGAAGAATCCTCTGCCCTTTCAGGGTTAACTGTGCCCAGCTGACCCATGACATTCTTCTTTGCTGCCGTCTTTTACTTGGATGTTTTATGCTTGGAATGGTGTCAGTAAAAATGTTGAGTAAAGGCTTTTCCACATTCTCATTTTCTTCACTTGTGTGTTCCTGTTGTTGTTTGCTCCCTCTTGTGGTCAATTGGATATTACATCAGTTAATGTCCAGCATATCTCCCTGCAGATTTAAACTGCAGGTTTTTATGCTGGACATAAAGCGATGTAATATCAAATTGACCACTAGGGGGAGGAGGACACGTGCAGAACAGAAAAAACCCTGAAGCAACAAGAACACACGCAAGAATAAATGAGTCTGCAGAAAAAGTCCTAAGTCAGGAAATGTTGCGGAGGGCTCCTATTTGCCACAACTTTCTTAATCTGTTATTGAAACACTTGCTAAATAAATGAAAGAAAACAGTTAAATAGAATGGATGGTCAAAGCAATACTAACTGAAGAGGATTTAGTAAAGGCTGTAATATTTTCCTCATTCTGTTACCAGAGATACAGCCCAATTAACAGTCATACTGCCCCTATGGATGCACTTCTGGAATATGCAGCGAGGCAGCATTGTCATGGAAGTGAGCACCAACACTCCACATGCCTGCTGTAATGTGCACCGTGGTTCATTTAACCTACATGTCTGGATTCTGGCTGTTACTTACTAGCAGCCCCATATGTTTCCAAGGTGTTTGCTTGGGACTTGTTATGAATATGAACCAGTTCATAGAAACTTATTGCCTTGGCCATGGCACTAGATCCATGTGGCTATGAAATAGTATGTGTCCATGGTTCTTTGCTTTCTGTAGTCCACAAAGGGAACCATGTGCCCTGGTCTGTGAATCACAGTCCTTGTTGTTTAGGAAGAAAGGAGAGATTGTTTTATTTAAGAAGGTGTATTTGCAAAATGTTATTCCCATAAGAAAATTCAAACAGTCACACATCTGGAAACAGCACATGTGTGGTCTCATGTGGATTTACAAGTCCATATATAACCTACAAATCAGTCTTATGGCCAGTTCATATGGTCAACCATTATTTATTTATTGAGTGGTTGTACAATACATGTGTATCATAGTCACTGTGAATTGTATTTCTGTCCTTTGAAACAGAAAAGAGCAAGAGTCCAGTAGCACCTTAAAGACTAACAAAATATGTGGCAGAGTATGAGCTTTATGAGTCACCGCTCACTTCTTCAGATATCACCAAATATGCAAAACATATTTTGTTAGTCTTTAAGGTGCTACCGGACTCTTGCTCATTTCTGCTGCTACAGACAGACTAACACAGCTACCCATCTTGATCTATGTCCTTTGAAATGTTAGCTATCCTGCCCAGTTTCGTGTCATCCGCAGTACCTGTAACAATCTATAAATATATATGTATAATTTGTATGATCCTTCATGACTAGTAAAACCAGGGAGCATGTGATATGTCAGTAGAAGATACGCACTGCAGAGTAGGGATTTGAAGTGGGTTTCTCAGATCCTAATCTGAAACTCCATCACACTTACACTGGTTTTCATGAGGTGGCTGCTTTTGAATAGTAGCAAGGAGCAGAGCCTGGGTAAGTCATGCAAACTCTGTAGTACCAAGTGACTTGGTGGTTGCTGCCAGCATGGCCCCAATGTATCTGTCCTCAAAGGCCAAAACAAGCCCTGGAAAGAGCCCTGCCCCTCCTCCTGCCTTTTACTAACAGAAACCAAGGCTTGAAGGCTGGCAACACTGCGTGCTTGTCCAGCAACAACCAACGAGGACATCCCCCCCAAAATCTACAGGCACTGCCTCTATCACTGAAAAATCAAATGTCTAATAGGAAAATAGAGGATAAAATGTATGAACAACAAAAAACACCTCTTCAGCCAGAAGCCACTAAAATTGTACCAACTTATCCTGTTCCATGTGACTGAAAAGAACTAATGCTAAAGACCATGATCTAGCTCCTGGACATATGAAACTATACTGACCATTGGTCCTTCTGACTCAGTACTGTCTACTGTGACTAAGAGACTTTAAACAGACATGCCAAGGATTCCAAACATACATGTTTTAATCTTGATACAGAAGAATCCAGCTAGAGTGTGTGATGACACATAACCCGAATATGGCTCTGTCATGACCCCTTGGGGGTTGCCACCTTCTGCCGCCACCACCCTGGACTTGGGGTCTCTTGAGAAGGCCCAGGGTACCCTCCCAAGCCCAACGAAATGCCCTGTTTTAACTGAGAAACATAAGGCGTGATGACCAGGCAGAACACTTAAACAACAGGGTTTATTTAAACAATACTGGGGCAGGGAAAACAAGATGAGGTGCAGTAAAATCAATAACAGTGTTTTAAAGGTAAACTAACATGAATCTAATGTGACTAACTGTTTTTCCTTAACTGGTACTGCTTAATGCCTACAGCCTCTTATACCAGGCCTCCTGCCTGTTCTCACTCCATCCCACTGAGGGACTCCTCTCCCAGCCCAGATTTTCCCCTCAGCTTGACTCTTTGTCACAGGGAAGGCTGCAGTAGAGAGAGAAAAAAACGGTTTGTCAGTTACACACCTAAAGTTACATCACCTCACATATTCCCCGAGCTCCCATTGGCTAACACCACCACCTAGGGTTGCCAAGTCCTTGTGACTTACCGGCAGGGGGGAGTCCTCCTGGGTCGGGGAGCTTCCCCGGCGCGTGTGCCGCAATGATGTCACCCGGAAGTGACATCATCACGTTGGGGCATTGCCAGGGCGATGCTCTGGCAATTGCCCCAAAACTCTATGGTACCATAGAGTTTTGGGGCAATGTCATTACGCTGGGGAAGTCATCCTGACTGGACGACTTTGGGAGTGGAGTTCCCCCCACCGGCCGAATGCTGGCCGGCAGATCGGGAACCCCTGTAGTGGGGGATCCCCCGCCCCCCGGGCTGACTTGGCAGCCCTACCACCATCAAGCATCATGGGAATTGTAGGCAGACAGCCCTCTACCCCCAGCACAAGTCTCTCCTGGGCCTAGGCCGCACTAGGGTTACCAGGTCTGGATTGGAAAATACCTGGAGATTTTGGGGGTGGATCTGTGAGAGGGCGGGGTTTGGGAAGGGGAGGGGCCTCAGCATGGTACAAGGCCATAGAGTCTACCCTTCAAAGCAGCCATTTTCTCCAGGGGAGCTGATCTCTGTCAGCTGGAGATCAGTTGTAAAAGCGGGAGATCCCCAGGCCCCACCTGGAGCCTGGCAACCCTGGGCCGCACTAGGCCTGTCTTCCAGCCTGGCACAGATCATGACAGGCTCCATCATTTATTTTTTAAGTTCTATTGCCCAGTTCCTTTGACCTCATTTGATATGCTAATCAAGTTCTTTTCTTATTCTTTTTTATTAGAGCAGAGACTCCTTATCTTCCTTGTACCTCTTTTTTCTTTTTTCTTCCTGAGAGCTCCAAGCTATTTGCATTTTGCTATTTGCATTTTGCCTCTCCCATTCTAGAGGTTAGCATTTTTTGTAGTTTAGACCTGCATTGCACTATGCAATCTTTTCTTTGTTTTTAAATAATATTACCTGAGAAGGAACTCTCATGTGCCATGATTATTTGATGCACACTGATTGCTCAAGTGATGATTTGCATGAGTGAAGAGCTAGCATTTGATCAAACAACACTGACAGCTTTATTGTCTCACATCATGTCAAGCACCAGTTTTTTTCATTAACAAGCTGATCTGGCTTTACATGGTGAGTGGCAAGTGGTATGTTATCAAGCCGTGTACAACATAGACAAGGAAAGAGCTACACTAGTATAGTTGAAATAATAGCAAACACATCAGGAACTGCTTCACTCAAATAGATTCTTACATGATTCCATCTTTTCAAGGCTCCTAGGTCACAAAGGTACTGTGGATCATACCTAGATGGTTCACGTCAAGGCGAGGATGGAGTTAACATGCAAATAGGCTTCTACAAAATAACGACAATAATAAATACATGACTTTATACCCTCACATCTTAAAATTCACCCGTGTCTTATGTGAGAAGCTGTGTTAATATTCAGGAAAAGTTTTCTCCGCTAGTTAAAATTTACAGCTGCTTCACATGTTGTCCAGATTAGTGGAGTCTGGCTGGCTGGGGATAAGCAAAAGCCCGCTTGCGGGGAGGGCGGGGTATAAATATGAAATATTTAAAAACTAAATAAATAAATAAACACTCAAACCTATATACACGGACTTCAGGGCACATGGATCGCCTCAATGGGATTGCTTGAGCTGTATTCCTTAGTATTAGAACGAAAGATAATCATATTACAAAATCAATCTCCTAATCGATGTTAGTAGTTTCAGCGGGAAACCAAGAACGATTTTGATGTTCCCACAAGAGGTGTCTGAAAATCAGATTTTCCTTGTTTGCAGTGCCAATCTGCTATCAAGACTGAGCACCTCGTACGATCGCCTTAAAGATTTGTTTGCAATTCAAAATGAGCAGCATTTGCATAGTGGCTGGCTGAGTTGCCACTGCTGATGAATGTTCACAAGTTTGCTGACTTGCTTGACAATGTATGTGCTACGTTTGCACCTGCACATTTGGTGATATTCATCAGTCAGCAGCATTCATCATGCTGGCAAATGCTGAGAATTTACTGGCTTAAAAGTACAGCTCCCATGATGCAGGGCAAGAACACATAAACAAAATCCGGTTGACACAAGTGAACTGGTTGGGCTTTGGGAGGCAGAAGGGGAGCTAAAATATACAGGACTGGAACAATGTAAAAACAAGCCATTATTTCTTCCTTCAATGCCATCCCAGCAGGCTTAAGACAGCCAAAGAAAGCAAACCCTTTGCATTAGACCCTCTTGCAGGTGGGCTTCCTGCCATCAGAGGGGAATGCAGCCAGAGGCCAACCCTCTGCTTCTTTCTTGCCCAGCCTTTTCCTTTGTGAAGTAAAGCCTTTGCTAAAGCCTGTGAAGCAGCAGGCACAGCTGCAAAGAATGAAATTATCCTCATATAGAATCAAAGCCCTCCCAAACCCTGCTACAGTATAATGATTAGCAGAAAGTGGCAAAGCAGTGCATGGAAATGCCAGTTTGGATGAGCCTACTTGGTGGGAAGATGTGCTAACTGTTCTGATTGGTTGATGTACCTGTGAGGCATATTTCTGCTGCACCTCCTGCTGCCCAGGGATATGAAAGCAGGGAGCCACAGGAATAATTGTACCTGGTTGCAATGTTTGGGCCGCTCCTGAATATCACAATTGGAGGTCGGGTTGAACACACATGATGTTTACAAAAGTTTTGGTTTGATTGGATCTTGCTTAGTAAATGCCCAACAGAATATTCATAATGAATAACTGGTGAAAAAATGGACTAATAACTGAAACAAGACATCTAATATGTATGGAGGTAAAATGGGATGGGTTTTTTGGGCGGAGGGCAGGAATTCAGATTCAGAGGAAGCTGGACCAGGTGGGCTGGGAGACAGGAGACAGATGCTGTGAGGACGAGTGTCTGGGGTTTTTTGCCTTTTAAACTGCTAAACTACTGGGGAGCATTAACTGAGGTTGCTTTGAGAGAGGACAGAGTTTGAGGGTGAGTCGATGCTTGTACCCTACTGGAGAGTGGTGGTTTGGTCTGGGTCTGTTTGGGTCTTTTGTCCAGTCTGTTGCTCACTGAGCAAGGTCTCTTTGCCTGGGGTTGATTGCAGGCCCCATCCTTTGCTGTTGCTGGGAGGCAGGGTCTGTGAGCCTCTGAACTGTAAGGCTCCTCCTAGACAGAGGCATGAGCCTTTGGCACGAGCTGAAGGGTGAGTGGGGATTGGGCCTGGGGACCCTGCATCACTCTAGATACCTTTAAACCACTAACCAGTTTAAACCACTAACCAGCAGGGGAATAGGGGCTAGCCAGTGTTTTACAGAGAGTGCCACATGTATGACCCACTGGGTGGAAATCGTGGGTGTGTGCTTGCTGCATGGAGCTTGTGGCTCTCACAGAGCAGGTTTATTCCCTTGAGGCTAGAGTTGCTGACCTGGAGAAGCTGAGGGAGAGGGAGAGGTTTGGGGAAGACCCTTCGAGAGTTACCAGAATAGTCGCACTACTGTGCTGACAGCTTTTCTGTTATTGTGGAGAGTGAGAGTCAAGGTCAGAGGGAGTCAGTCTGAGGAGGAGGGATGTGATCCTTAGAAGGGACCCCTTCCTTGGGGGACAAATTGATGTCCTCCTGTACCAAGAATACCCCTAGGAGGCTGGGGACAGGTGGGCTTCTGGTAGTGGGTGATTCGATCATTAGGAATATAGAAAGTGAGGTTTGTGATTAGTATTTTGTCCATATAGTGACTTGCCTGCCTGGTGCAAAGGTTGCAGACATCACACACTGAAGATAGGTTGATAGTGCTGGGGAGAAGTCAGTAGTCATGGTGCATGTTGGCACCAATGACATTGGGAAATGTAGTTGTGTGGTCCTGGAGGAAAAATTTAACTTACTAGGCAGAAAGTTAAAGGCCAGAACCTCAGAGGTAGCATTCTCAGAAGTGCTGCTGGTTCCGCATGTAGGGCCATCTAGACAGAAACAGATCAGGGTCTAAATGTGTCGATGAAAAAGTGATGTTGGGAGGAAGGGTTTCAATTTGTTCGGCACTGGGGAACTTTCTGGGACAAGCCAAACTTTTACTAAGCCTCTGGTTCCCAGAGCCAGGAGGCAACATCAGGGAAAGGCCTCTATGCCCTGTTGTTGGCCATCCAGAGGAACTGGTTGGTCACTGTGTGAGATTGGATGCCAGACAAGACGGACCATTGGTCTGATACAGCAGGGCTCTTATGGTCTGATTCAGCAGGCCTCTTCTTATTTTCTAATACAAAAACCATGGCTGTACAGCTCAGCTCATGATTGGCAAAAGGCTTTTCACTTAGTCTTCATTTCTCAGGGAGTATTAAAAGATGGAGGATCTGCCCAAAATATAATGGCTCTTTTGTTCCTTCGGGGAATGATTATATTTTCTGGCTTTCTTCAACAAGCAGGACATAATAGTGAGCCCTGCAATATTTCTATGGCAGCCTAGCTGTAATTGCAGCTTGTGTAACTGGCGTTTTTACATTCTGGTCAAAATCCAGCTTTGGGTCAAGCATTTTATTTTATTTTATCCCCATTTTACAGCTTGTGCTATCCGACACTGAGCTGCTATAATTCAGCATGGGCTTTTTTTGATACTCAGCCTTGTTATTTTCTCCTTTGTTCAAGTTATAGAAAGTCACATTAACCATGCAATGCTGGACATTTAATCAACGAATTTTCCTCGTTCTCCTGTATTGTTACTTGGCCCTCAGCAGTCACTCCCTTGCATTCATCGGTCAGGTCAAAATATACTGTATGAAACAAACAGGAGGCAAGATGCAGCAAAAGTAGGTTGTTGTGGTGGTTTATTTTGTTTCATTTCAAATAATCTGATGATCCAACCTCTTGCAAGAGTAGGTTAATAACGTGATGGCTTCTTTAAACAATTTGAGAGGAAAGGATGTACAATGCAATGGATCCTATAGTTACCTACTCTGTCCAGCATTTTGTTTTTAGGGTATATCTTTCCAAAATAAAGACTTTGGGATGCTTGTGTGATCAATTGGTGGTACTAGCATGGTGTGGTGTGGTTTAACAAAGAGAGTGTTTAACAATGTGTGATGAAGACTCAGGCGACCAGGTCACCACAAATGCCAGATTCAGCCAGACTGTCCACCTTGTGGTCCTCCTGTCTCCCATCTTCACTCACTCTCAAGTCTCATGGAAACAGAAACCATTTTCCCTAAACAGAAAGGTCACCTAGAGGTACAACCCATCCAGGCAAACTGACCCTAAGTGATGAGGAAGTGATCACTGCCCACCACTTCCTTGCTTTCATCTGCCTTTTTAATCCATTTAATAACAGGTGCATCTATGCAAGTTCATAGGCAGACAAGAAAACCAACCCTGCAGTGTAGGGCCTCCTTTCCCAGGCTCAGAGTCATTTCCTTGCTATTTCTGAGCTATAGCTGGGCCTCTCTGTTGATTGAAGCACATCCATGTTAAGGAACATGCAGGCATTTCTGGGTTACCTAAAGTACAAAGTCAATACAGAGGTCAGCCTAACCCTCTGGAAAGGAGAGTGTCTTGTCTTGAATCCTTTTTGCTGGGCGAGAGATGGCTAGGAGACTGCTTTATGGGGCCTGAAGATCACCCATTCATTTTCCAACAGAGCTGTACCCTCTGGAAACCTGCACCGGAGGAGCAGAGAAGTCCAGATAAGACCCCAGAAGGTTCTGTTCCAGCCCATCCTACCAGAACACCTGCAACACCCAGTGAACATGCAAGGAGCATGTAGTTGGCATGCAGACATGCATGTACTTAGCATGTTCAGGGTGATGTAATTTAGGCACAGGGAGGTTGGTTTGGACACCCTGTAAAAGGCGGAGTCTTAGAGCAGCCCAGGGTCATCAGTGTCATCTCACTGATCCTCTTCCCTGTGAGGGGAGAGCTACTGATGGCATCTGGGACACCCAGGCACCAAGGAGCACTCCTATACCTAGATTTCTTTGTGTGTGTATATTTCTCTGTGGCAGATGCTTTCCTGCTGGGGGGACGGGGGACAGGACAGAAGGGACTTGGGAAGGGAGCTGCATTGCTATTCTGTTGTTCTCAATAAACTGTGCTTCAGCTGTGGCTTTGTCTCTGTGTTTACTAGGCTGAAAGGGACAGTGGGAATCTCTTCAGCAGTGCGTGATCCTGCCTTCTCCTGCAAGTGAAGACTGGCAAAGCTCTCACCACAACAGAGTTCCCTTTGGGTTGCAGTGTTAACTGGTGGGACTACATGCCACAGGCCACCCCTGCAAAGAAGCCATGATTTGTGCATCTACCTTCTGACTCCAGGTACTCACAAAATGATCCACTCAGCTAGTCATGTAGATGAGGCAGAGAATTTGCAGAAGACAATTTTCATTTAAGCTTTTCAGCAGAGGCCCAGGCCAAAGTAGCTAGTGGCTTTGTCAGCTTTGAGGTGGAGAGTTGGCTAAGACACACAGTGCAGGGCCTGAAAAACCACACTCAGAAAAGATGTCTGGATTGTTTCCATTTTGAGACTAAAAGTTTGCATCCAAATAGGAGCTCCATGCAAGCTGGAATACTCATCTTGGCCTTAAACACCTGGAGTACCCAGGGAAGATCTTGTCCACCCTAAGTACACTTAGATTCATTTTGATTGGGAGGGGTTGTTATATATTGCTACCATGGGAGGAAGTAGGGAAGAGCCTACTAGCTCTAGCGACAGCTGAGAAAACTTATTGAGTTTGTTTCTTCTTCCTGCTTACACCGGTGGGCCTAGACTCGAGCCCTTGATCAGGAGCCCCAAAGACAAAGGTCTCATTTTTTGGCTCTGAGCCTGAGGGTTGTATCATAGACCTGGGAGAAAAATCTGCTCAGAGAGAAAAATCTGCTCATCTGTTGAGAGAGAGAGAGAGAGAGAGAGAGAGAGAGAGAGAGAACTGTGTATTATGAAGCCCCCTCTCCTCCCCCTTGCCATGTTTTTTTCTCTATTGTCTTCATCGTTTTTATTGTAAATTGCTTTGTGTCCCATATGGTAAAAAGTGGAACATAAATAAATAAATAAATAAAGCCCACTACGCAATGATAGAGTAAAGAAAGGAAGAGCTCTGAATAATTTGTACCTCTAGATTTAACCTTGTTGGATCTTCTGCTTATGCTCACACAGAAGCTGTCAGATACACATTTCACTTCACAAAAATCAGGGGACTAGACCAAGGAAGTTAAAAAGTGAGAATGAAGAGAGTCCAATCCCTCCAGGATGACAGAAAATTATTTAAAACTACACTGAGGCCCAGACAAAATGAATATTTCAAGTCATCACCAAATCTTGGAGCACCGTTCCTATGACGCAAGTCTGAGGTACTTTTCAGTTTAGAACTTTTTGGTTTGGAAACTGGTGCTTTTCAGTTTAGAAAAAAAAGACAGCTAAGGGGCTATATAATAATAGTTTGTAAAATTACGTATGGGGCAAAGATAGAAATGCTTCTTTACATAACAAGTAGTTAAATTGTGGAATCCACTGCCAATGAACATGGTGATAGTGCAGTGTTCCCTCTAAGCTGAGTTAGTGTGAGCTAGCTCACAGTTTTTTAGCCTCCAGCTCACAAGCACAGATGGCTTTAAAAGGGGATGGATTTATCCATCGATGGTTACTAGACATGGTGAGTAAACAGAACCTCCAGGTACAAAGGAAGCAAATCTCTGAATACCAACACCAAGATGCAGCATCTAGGGAAGGCCTTGGCCTCTATCCTGTTCGTTGGCCCTGTAGGGCAACTGATTAGCTGCTATATAAAACAGGATAGAACTAGATGGTCGGATCCATCAGGGCTCTTCTCATGTTCTTAGATAGGCACAAGTATTCTTCCCCTGTTTTACCATTTCCATACTCTATAAAGCAATGCACATGTAGGAAACATGGGAATTTACCTGTAACATTTGAGGTAGCCTAGTGGTGAATCTGAGTGGTAGACTGGAAAAGCTTCAGTTCAAAATTCACTTCATCTGTGGACTCCTTAGGTAAGCCTCGATTTTTGTAGCCTCAGTTCCCCATCTCCAATAGGGCATGGCCTAAACTGTTGTAAGGATTACTACACAAAAACACATTAAATATTTGAAATGTACTACGTAAATATGGACAGTCAGTGTGATCTAGTGATTACCAAGAACTTGTCCCAACCCTGTTCTGAAGCCCGCTGATTAACTCTAGGCCAGTCATTCTCTTTCTCAGCCTAACCTGCCTCACAGTGTTGCTGTGAAGACAGACGGAGACCCCAGTATGCTGCCCCAAACTTCTCAGACATAGGTTGCGATAATATCTGGTAGATAGTAATGCAGTACAATTTACCATTTTTAAACAATTCCTCTAAACCTGAAATTTCACCAGAGCTTATCTAGTAAGGGGAAACCTATCATGTTGTGACTTAAAACAAATTTCAAAAAAGCCCTATGTAAGAAGCAAATTAGGTCCACTCCCTATATAGTCAGGTAGTGGTGAATGGTTAAAATATCATGACACCTTTCCCAGTTAAGTGCCTTGCATGCCCAGCAAGGATCTCAGGGAAAGACCCCTGCACAAGACCTTAGAAGGTTACTGCCAGGCAAGGGGAAGAAAGTGGTGAAGTGCCAACTTGGTGTGCCTGACAGCAAGGTTAAGAAGCACACTGCAGCCACTTTTTCTGACTTGCCCACATAGTGAGTTTTTGCTGTGAATGATGTCAGCACATAAAATCCACTGGACCTGGATCTACATTGTAGGAATAGGCTTCTGGTCAGATATTACCATCACAACAAGTGTCTTAGCACCACGTGGTTTATTTGATCTCATTTTGCCTCAACAATCAAACTGTCAGCCAATATGGAAAATGAAGGTCGGACTGTGAATGCCTCTTCCTTTCAGCATGTAAGCAAAAGAGGGGAGGGATTCACTTGGATTCAGGTAGCTGCATTCTTGCTTTTCATCAATCAGTTGGAATGTGCCAGATTTGCCAAATTTGACCCTCAGTATGCTTCATTATCATGGACTAAGATTCACAGAAAAGATAGGAAACAGGCTGTATTTCCTACAGCTATGGTCAGATTACTCCTTTGTTATTATTGATCCCAGTTGTATCCCACCCTTCCACTCAGGAGCTCAGGTTCGCACACCTAGAGTTGTCTCATTCTATCCTCAAAGGATGTAGACGAAACTACACAAAAGTGACTGGCCCCATACTGGCCAGGGAACAAGGGCTCAACAGGGAGTTTCGAGCCAGAAGGCTAGTCCATTTCCTGTCATCTAGCAATTTCAGCTCCACAGACTCTCCTTTGCTGTTGTGGGCACCTCAGACACACTTCCATCCATTTGACTGGTCTTTCATGGCAGCTGAATTATATTGCCCATTTTTGTCATCATCTGGAACATTGAGCCGTCTCTTGCTCTGCAGTTTGCTAGGCAAAACATGATGCATTCGTTCACTCAAGCATGTCATGCTTGCTATGTTGGCAGAGAGATATGAAAAGCCCTTACAAAGACAGAAGGAGCTAAAACCATTCATTTTATTGTTCACCAACCTGCTGGGGTTAATTTTGTTAGCAGTTGCATTATACAGTGTGGGCTTCAGTCTGTCAAGAAAACTTATGAGGAAGCATGCCGTCATGTGCAGTACAAAATGCCTTCATTGACAGAATTCTTCAGTGATGGGAAGCTTTTTTTGGCATTTGTATTTTTCATATATGGGTGGGGGGGTGTGCACCTGGAAGTCATGGCGACCTCTGGTGACTGACCCCTACTAGGGGCCTGGAAGATATTCAGAGAGGTGGCTAAATAAAGCCTGCCCCCACCTCCTGACTGCCGGTATTTCAAGGAGGTCTCCCATCCAACTACTTCCCAGAGCTGACCCTGCTTAGCTTCCGAGATCTGATGAAATTAGGCTTTCCTGGGCTATGTGATGGAAAGCTTTTTAGGGCTCTTCGAGCTATATATTTGGATGCACATCAGCTTTCATGGGAAGTATCAAAAAAAATATTAACAAAGCAGACTCAACTGAGAGATAAAAACTGATTTGGAGAGCTGCAGGTGGTCACACATCTTCCCAGCAGTCTGTCCAAGCTCCCTTTGATTACACAGGGTCTAGGAATTGGCTGTTCTCCCTCCTGCCAAGTTTTGTCCACCAGAGCCCCTATGCCATGTTCTAAGCTGAAGTCCACAGCCTAAACAGTCAAGACGAAGCCTCCTCAGCCCGATAGTCACTTGCAAGAGGGCTTAGGCTAGATATAGGAAAGCGGTAGAGCTCATGATGTTCTACCAGTGAAGGATGAAGGCTAAATGAGGGGCTTAAGTAGTCTTGCTGGGGTGTGTATATGTTCAAGCTCCACTTCTCTGGAAGGGACTGCTAAGAATTCAAGATACTACCTTATGTTATGAAGATGGGTGGTCTACCTTTTCATGACTTTTGCAACTGCTTTGCATTTACATGGCACTTCCTCTGCCCCCTGCCCTTACCACCTATATCTCTCTGGCCAGTTTCTTCATACCCTCTATGCATCTGAAGAAGAGAGCTGTGTTTCTCGAAAGCTTATGCTACAATAAAGTTTGTTAGTCTTTTTACTATTATGCAGCAACAGACCAATACGGCTAACTCCTCTGGATTGTCACAGTGAGGAAGAGCCAGAATTCTGGCCTATGATATCCTGCTTCTTACTTCAAAAGTGGAATTCATCTGTGGGGAAAAGGCCTGAAGGCAGCCCTTCATCCTTAAAATATGGTCAGCTGGATCTGTTCTGGACATAGACCTAATCAAATACTCCATACTATATATTCAAGACCTCTGAGAAAGTGAAAAAAATTAAAGCAGAGGTTTGATTTGACACTTTCCTTGACATTATTTTACCACAAGTGTGGTCAACAGCTGTGCCTAGCTTTCTAATTTCCATCCTTGGTTATTTGTATATGGCTTGACTGAGCTTACAAGTAAGATGCAGATTCTGTTTTTGTTTGATTATTAAAAGAAGCAAAAAGATTAAGTTTAATCCATACTTTGACTTCTAGGGAAGCACATAGATAACGAAGTAATTAAGATTCTGGCTTTCAATCAATTAACTGGGGTTTTCTTTATTAATTATCTGTCTTTGATTATCAAATTAAATCCAAAAACATTTTCATAGTACCAAAAGTTAATTTAGGTTTCTTTTGGAGACAATAAAGCAAGTATGAGGTAACTTACAACTTAATATATAAAAGATGCCAGTCATTGCTAGAAGAGGGAGAGGCCCACCTTTAACATTTTCTGTTCGATTTCCTTTTCTATGCCCTGTAGGGTTGCCAGTCTCCAGGTGGGGCCTGGGGATCTCCTGCTTTTACAACTTATCTCCAGCTGGCAGAGATCAGCTCCCCTGGAGAAAATGGCTGCTTTGAAGGGTGGACTCTATGGCATTATACCATGCTGAGGCCCCTCCCCTCCCCAAACCCCACCTTCTCCTGGCTCCACCCCCAAAGTCCCCAGCCTTGTTTTTTCAGACCCTACTCAGTGCCTTATGCTTTGCGTAGTAAAGTGGAAGTAGAACTCCAACGTCTGCAGAAGGAAGGTATCCTGGTACCCTTCCACTTTTCTTCCTGGGCCACTCCAATATCATACCAGTAGTTAAGGCAGATGGGTCTGTGAGAATTTGTGGGGATTATAAAGTTAGTGTAAACAAGGTTGCTAAGCTGGATCCCTATCCACTTCCTCAAACTGAAGATTTATTTGCATCCTTGGCTGGGAGGGACTGTGTTTGCCAAGCTTGATCTTAGTCATGCTTATCAGCAGCTGTTTGTTGATGAGGAGTCCAAAAACTTGCTAATGATCACCACTCATTAAGGGCTATTTCGGTATACCCGCCTCCCATTTGGTGTGTCCTCTGCTCCTGGAACTTTTCAAAGGGCAGTGGAGGGGTGTTACAGGGGATCCCGAACGTCTTGGTTTTTTTAGATTATATTCTGACATCGGGAGTAGATCAGGAAACCCTTTTAGACACACTACAAGTCGTCTTGCAAAGGCTCCAAAAAGTGGGAAATAAACTGCATATAAGTAAGTGTTCCTTTATGATCCCCTCCGTACAGTATTTGGAGCATATTATTGATGCAGAAGGCCTCCACCCAGTTAGTGATAAGGTAGACGCCACTGCACAAGCCCCAACACCAACATCTGTTTCGGAGTTGAGAGCCTATTTAGGCCTTTTGAATTATTATCATAGGTTTTTGCCCAACTTGTCTACAGTACTGGCCTCTTTGCACAAGCTGTTGAAGAAGAATGTCCCATGGAAGTGAGAGGGGGCTCAAGACAAAGCATTTCAAATTCAAAGACTTTACTGTAATCTTCCAGAGTGCTAACACATTTTGAACACAGATTACCCATAGTGTTGGCTTGCAACACCTCCCAGTATGGGGTGGGGACAGTTTTGTCGCACATATACCCAGATGGCATAGAGAGACCAATTGGATTTACCTCCCGCACCATGTCTCCAGCAGAAATGACAGTGAGGCTTTAGGAGTTGTTTATGGAGTCAAGAAGTTCCATTACTCTTTTGACCAGCCATTAGTCATCCTTAGACCATAAACCCTTGCTCACACTTTTGGGTGAACACAAAACAGACCCTCCAGTAGCTCCCAGCCGGATGCAGCAGTGGGCCCTAACATTATTGGCCTACCAGTGAGATGGATGGCATTCCAATGCAGATGCCTGCAGCCAGCTCCCAATACTTGATTTCCCAGCTCAAGCACCAGGATATGATCCTGCTTGTAGATTTGCTCAGCGGGACTCCTGTGACAGCGGAGTGCCTCATCCATGGAACCCATAGAGATGTGCAGTTGGCACCTATTCTGAACTGGGTGCAGAATGGCTGGCCTGCCCACGTGTGAGAGGAGATATTTCAGTCCTTTTTTCAAATATGATTGGAACTAGGTTTTCATACTCGGTGCCTCTTGTAGGCGAGCAGAATGGTAGTCCCCCATAAACCGAGAGAGCAGTTTTGACACAACTTCCTGACATGCATCTGGGTATTCCAGGATGAAAGGAGTGGCCCATGGGTTGGTTTGGTAGCCAGGTCTAGACCGTGACATCGAGCAGTTGGTGGGGTGCTGCATCTGTTGTCAGGAAAGTCATCCAGCACTGCCAGCTGCACCAGTCCACCCCTGGGAGTGGCCAGCCCAACCCTGGGCTCCGCTGCATGCTGACTTTGCAGGCCCAATTAGGGGGAAAATGCTGATGGTTGTAGTAGACACCCATACCAAATTGCTGGAGTTATGGGTCATATCATTCATCATGGCTGAGGCCATGGTGAGACAGTTCAGCCAAATGTTTGCCACTTTTGGCTTGCTGGAAATCTTAGTCACTGGCAATGCCCTGACCTTCACGGGGGCCACATTCTGGGAGTTTATGGAACATAATCTTATTTGGCACATCCACATTGTCCCCTATCATCCCTCCTCTAATGGGTTGGCAGAATGGGCAGTGCAGTCAGTGAAACTGGGGTTGCAATACATAGGGCAGGTACCTCTAGAAACTCAGGTAGCCAGGTTCCTCTTGCAATACCGAATAACTCCCCACACCACAACTGGGGTCTCCCCTGCGAAGCTCATGTTTGGTCAGTCCCTCCGCTCACATTTAGGTTTTTTATGACCAACAATAGACATTAAAGTGTGTCAGGGCCAAGTGGCTATGCACCATGGACAGTCCCCTCAACCAGTTCCACATGCCTTTCAACTGGGAGACCATGTCTGAGTATTGGCTTTTGTGGGGAGGGAGCTGATAGGAGTCAGGGATGATAAGGGGGCAAACGGGGCCAGTATCTTTTCAGGTAGAGCTGGCTTCAGGATGGATAGCTAAAAGACATCTGGTTCAGATCTGCAGGATGTTATCACAGCACCAGGAAAGCCAGGGGGCAGCAGTAGCAGTGCAGGATGGGCCAACATTGAAGAGCGGTGGGGATATCTCAGATGTAGCTGAGGAAGGGGACAAGCCCTCCCTATGAAGTTGCATTGGGTTGCCAACCTCCAGGTGGAGCCTGGATATCTCCTGGAATTACAACTGATCTCCAGACAACAGAGATCAGTTCCCCTGAAGAAAATGGCTGCTTTGGACTCTATGACATTATACCCCAAATCCTGCCCTCCCCAGGCTCCACTCATAGGTGGATCTTTCCAGGAATTTCTCAACCTGCAGCTGGCAACTCTGATTTTGTCACATAATCTCCAGAGATCCAGTTTGGTGTAGTGGTTAAGTGCACGGACTCTAATTTGGGAGAACTGGGTTTGATTCCCCACTCCTCCACTTGCACTTGCTTGATGACCTTGAGCTGTTCTCTCAAGGACAATTGTCTCAGAGCTCTCTCAGCCCCACCTACCCCACAGGGTGTCTGTTATGGGAAGGGGAAGGGAAAGGAGTTTGTAAGCCACTCTGAGACTACAAGTGAAGGGCAGGGTATAAATCCAATCTCTTCTTCTTCTTCTTGAATATGGCAGCTCAGGATTGCCCTGCCCATTCTAATCTTTGCTGAGAAAGCAGTGGTGTTCCTGAAACTTTTCTGGCATGCTGACTTTATTGACTGGTGCACTTAATCAAACACCAGCTAACTTTAACTGAAGATGAAATGTGACCGTAATAAAATGTCATCATAAACTCTTCTCCTCGCTCATGAGCCATCAATTGAGTTAGTACACTGAGAAATTCAGATTGGAGACCATGTTGTTCAACATATTAAATTAAGAGAGCCGCTGTGCAATTCATTCTTTAAAAAAGGCCTGACGTTTCTTGACATATAATGTCAGAGTAGTTTATAATGGGAAGCAGCACTCTATGACACAGCAGGGTTTCTGCCATGACAAGATGACAGCTTGCCTGTATTTCACTTGCATGAAAGTGCTCCACAACTGAAATGCAGTGCAAAACGCAAGGGGTCGGGGGGAAGGTTGTTGGAGGTTATCCACATTTGCGTTGGCTCTCCGGCAGCCTTTTAAGAATTTTTGCATTAATATGGAAGGTGATAGAAAATGCAGACGCCTTATTGCTCTGGGTTCACAAGCCACCCTATTACTCAAGACAATTTGCAATGCTATTATTGATCCCAGCTTTGAACATGAGTAGTGACACTAATTAAAGTAGTGTTTACAGCAGTTCCTGGTCATTTTCAAGCTATTAATCTGAGCTGCTTTACTTCTCAGTGCCTGGATCTTGGGCTACATCACCGTTAATGATTCTGGATACCACATTCTCCAATGAGGAAAAGAACACTTCTCAGTGTTGCTTGTCATTCTTTGGAATCAGCATAGCATGGTATACTCTGCTTATAATAAAGGCAGAATTAACTGTGATTTGCTGTCACGCTAATGTTAAACTTCCTTCCATTTTTATTTTTTAAAACATTTTTATTGCTTTTATTCTAAAATCTACACAGAAATCAATAAGGGGGGATCTAATTCTAAGGGGGGGGGGGAAGAAAACCACTAAAATCCCAAGTAGCAGTGGTCAATGGATTTTACAAATGCTTGCAATAGTATTTCACTTACAATAGTTGTATTATGAAGAAAGGAGGGAGGGAAAGGATATCACAAGAGTATAACAAATAAAGTTTAACCATGATGAGAGTATCTCAGTATTCAAGTAATTTTTATTTGTTTGTTTATTTATTGGGATTTATATCCCACCCTCCCCACCAAAAGGCAGGCTCAGGGTGGCTTACAACAGGCCAAGCGGCCAAATATACAATATCTTAAAAGCATAAAAAGAAATAAAACAACATACACAACACTCAGATGGCGGATCTTCAGTTGAAAAAATCAGACCAGAACCCAGATGTAATAGGGTGGGTGGTCATATAGACTGGCGGGTAAAGGTCAGGCCAGGGCCAAGATGTATATATTAGGCGGCCCCTACTCAAAAGCCTGGTGGAAGAGATCTGTCTTGCAGGCCCTGCAGAACTGTAAAAGATCCCGCAGGGCCCTGATGTTATCTGGGAGCTCATTCTACCAGTACGGGGCCGCCACTGAAAACGCCTTGGCCCTCGTAACCGCCAACCGAGCCTCTTTTGGCCCTGGGAGGACAAGACGGTTTTGGGATCAGGCATAGGATCTCCGTCTTCGTCGGATTCAATTTCAGTTGACTCTGCCTGAGCCAACCAGCCACGGCCTGCAACGCCAGGTCCAGATTTCCCGGGCCGGAGTCTGACTGTCCACCCAACAGCAGATAGAGCTGGGTATCATCCGCATACTGATGACACCCTAGCCCATACCTCCGGGCAATCTGGGCGAGGGGGCGCATGTAGATATTAAACAGCATTGGGGAAAGCACTGCTCCCTGTGAGATCCCGCAAAATCTCAAATGGAATGTCTTTTAAAACTTTTATTTCTTTGTTATTGATTTTTAGGGTAGTCCCATTGATTGCTTTAAGTAACTGGTCTCTGATATGTCTTTTAGAGAATCTCACAAAAATTTCACTGGGCAGATTATTCTTCTTAATATATTCTGGATAGGTTCTATAGACCATATCCACCTCACTTTGTGGAAGATCCGCTTTTATATCTGCTATCAGTTCTAAAGTGCTACTTAAAGTTACTTTGAGGTTTTCTCCCTTCTTCTCTGGGACCCCTTGAAATCTTAGCACATATGTTGACCTTTCTATTTGTAGTTGAAGCAGTTGATATTCATCCGAGGATCTCTTTTTTTCCCATAGTCTCCAGTCATTTTTTAAGTTTATTAGCTTTGGCATCAACTTTCTTTACTGATTTTGAGGTCTGCTCTGTCTTAAGGTTAGTCTCTTTTAGCTGACGTTGGAGAGTCTCGAAGTTGTCATTGAGTGTAGTCATCTGGTCCAGCAGAGGGCACAGTGCTGCTACTATCATGTTAGGAAAGTCTGTAGCTGCTTCCGGTCTCATGACCACAGAAGCTGGGCTAGCATTTCCTGAAGAAGGTTTTGTTTTGGGAAGGACTTCCCCCCCCCCCCATCCATTTATACAATTGTTTACTTTTAAGTAAAAGTTACAAAAGTCTCTATGGCTTGTGTAGCCAGATAGAAGTTTCTGGATTGCTCTCTATCCTGGTTATTTAAAATTCAGCTTTCCATCCCCTCGTCATTAAGAGTTTAAAAGGCTTAAGTGCTTGGGTGTTTCTCTTGCTTTTCAACTCATCAGAACTCACAGTTCATTGGTTGTCTTAAGCAAGGTAAGGGAAAGCGCCTGCCTGTCTGCCTGCTTGCCCCAGTGTGCGTCTCTGATGCCATTGCTGGATTGTGATGGCGGGACCTTCAGAGCAAAGGAGAGCCTCAATCCCTCGACTGTCGGCCTTGGGAGAAACACCCTTCAAGCCCCATGGCTGAGAGCCCCCTGCAAGGGCTCCAGAGGGTCCAGATTGTTCCGAGACCCCTCCCTACTGCCACAACATGGGTTGTGTCCCTCAAAGCACCGAGGAGACATGCCTGTCCTTCGAGCCACCAAAACCAGAAGCCAGTACTTCCTTCCATTTTAGAGCACAGATGTAAACATACTCTGGATCATATCTTTTTTATTTTTAAAAAAATCATTGCTAATGCTATTTTGAAACAAAATCTAAAGAGATTAGTGCTACGTAAAATGTTTACCACAAAAATGGAATTGCAATTGAAATTCAGGTTTCCAGTGGATCAAAACAGGATTCTAACTAAACCACAGCTCATCCTATCAGAATTCACAAATATACCCAACTAAAAGACAATGTTCTCCCCACTGATTAGGAGATTGTTGTAATGATTTCATGTTTTGGTGTGTGTGTTCCTTTAAATGTTTAGTTTGACTGCAGTACTATAGGGAGGTGATAGAGGGAGACATGTGTTTTGATGGCTGATGACTGAGTGTGTGAGAGGAGATGTTCTGAGAGGAATTTGTCTGTGTGTCTTAGGAGAGAGACAAGTGTTTGAAATTTAGTCTGTGTGACTAAGAGAGTGGATTCTGTCCTATGTGAATAAAACAAGAAGACTAGCCTGTGTGGCTATATATGAGAGAGAGAAATATATAAGCCTGTCAGAGTGGAGTTTGAGAGACTGTTTGTGGCACCAAGCATTGCCAGTTATATTTACAAGTTTCTTGCTTCAGCAACTGTTCAAATTAACCAGAAACCAATGCTCCCTCTAAGCTGTGTGAGCAAAAATTCTACTTGGTGAGCTCCTGGCATTAAAGATTTGGCTGCTGCATAATTAGTTTGCTCTGGAGCCACCCTTCCTGAGCTAAGACAAGAATCTGTGAGCTGGAGGCTAAAAAACTGTGAGCTAGCTCACACCAACTCAGCTTAGAGGGAACACTGCCAGAATCCTATTTTGTTCTTTATTAAATAAATCAATTTTTGTTTAAACTTATCCCAGAAATCCATACAGTACTTCCTCAGGGCCACATAGTCCTCTGAAGTGCCCAGACTACTACCAAAAGAGAGAGATTTGGAATTTTTAATTCCTTGTGGCAACAGAAAACTACCAAGTTTATATACTCAGGGTGCGTTTAAAGGTAAAACCATTTCCACAAATAGCAAGAACCTCATAATTGTGTACTCTCTGAACCAAAGCATGAAACTCAGGGTCCACTCCCCTTTTAGATTTCCACATTCTGAGGTCAGGGCATTTGTTCATTCCATACTCATTTGGGCTAAGTTGCAGTGACAGATACTCTTGCAATATATGACACTCCTTATAGTTTCTACACCAATGTGTCCCCCAAGAGAATTGTTCTGCAGAATTGAAGTAATATTTTCTGATTATTCAGGGACAAATATACTGGTTAAAAAAATGAGCAGTAGAGAGAGTGCCTGATTAATCAGAGTCCGATTAGAGATGCTCTAAGGTAAAGTGAAAATAATCTAAGACATAACGACAGCTGCTGTAATGTGGCATAACTCCACTGAAATCAGTGTAAATGATTCATACTTGCTAAGGTCTAGGCCAAACTTTAAACATAGATCAAAGTAACACATTGGAAAATTATGAATCAACACTCTTGACAGAACCTTGGCATGGGAATTGTAGGAACTCAACACTACCAACTACACAGCAATCTGATTAAACTATTTGACAGTGGTAGACAGGAGCTATAAAAGCTATGAAAATATATGACAATGGTTTCCAAATTCAATAAATGAATCAATTTTTTTCCTTTTCGTTCTTTTGATCCCATGCTCTGACTCAACGTCACCCCTACTTATCATAGGGACAGGCACAAACCATACCACAAAACAAAATTTCTCATGAATTTCCCCCTGTTTGTGGTTTGCAAACTGAAATTTGTGACAGGTCTACTGTCACAAACTTCCATGAACTTTTAAAGCAGTTTGTGGTGGTTGATGGCAGTTCATGGATAGAGCAAAAAGCAGGAGTTTAAAGGGATCCTTTAAACTTCTGCTTTCTGTTCCCTGTGAAAGCAGCCTGCTGTCCACTGATCAGCTGTTTTTGCAGCTTTCTACAAACCCCTGCTGAAAGGGACTGTTGTCCTTTTCAGCGGGATTTGCAGTGCCAGTTCACAACTGAACCTCCTGCTTCGATTTGGTTCATGGTTCACCCACAAACCATGAGCCAACACAAAACACATTTTTCTGGTTTATGTCCATCCCTAGTCATTGAACTCTCTAAAATTAGCCAGGAATTTTCTGTAGTCATTTAGGAATTCATGATACAGTAAAAAGAACACAGAAAAGTTATACAAAATATACACATTTTCAAAGCAGAGTTAATTCACACATGCATGGAAGGAAAGAAGATTTTTATACCCTACTTCTACCATAATATGTCTCAAAGCAGCTTACAGTTGCCTTCCTCTCCTCTCCCCACAACAGTCACCTTGTGAGGTAGATGGACTGAGAGAGTTCTGGGAGGGCTGTGACTGGTCCAAGGTTACCCAGCAGAATGAACATGGAGCAGTGGGGAATCAAACCCGCCTGTATTCTTAATCTGAATGCTTCTATTCAATTTCATAGGAATATTATTAAGCAAGTAAATATTGATACAGAAATATCCTAAGGTGTTTTTTAGAAGCATCTGTAGTTTTGGCTTCCACTTACCCTAGTGAAAATGATTGGAAATAAGCCATGTTTCAATTTTTACCAAAAATGTAGATGAGGGGAGCTAAATCCTGCCCTTTACCTCCCTGCACTTCACTATTTGAAGTACTACTGGAACCTGGGTATGCTGGAAGAAACCTGCTTCAAAGAATGGACCACAGTTCAGTAATATAGGGATAGTGGCCCACATTTAACTCCCCTTACCCACCTGACAGCATATGAATGAATATACGTGGACTTCTCCTTAATATCTAATGTGGTCCTATGTATGGGTCACTGCTTATATACATAGTCTTTCTCCCTGGCTGCTGAGTATCTTCCCTCCATTTCTCTTTTGCTGTTGTCTACCTATCATGAAAATTTATATTGTAAACTTCTCAGTGCACGGAACTGTTTCCCCCCCCCTTTTTATGTTAACTAGTAAACTACAATAATACCAAGCCCTCATAATTAATGAACAGTAATATAACTGCAAACCTAGACAGCATAATAAAAAGTAGAGACATCACCATGCCAACAAAAGTCTGTATGATCAAAGCAATGGCATTCCCAGCAGTAATGTATGGCTGCGAGAGTTGGACTATAAGCAGGGCTATTTTGGGGCAGGAATGCACAGGAACGGAGTTCCGGCTGGCTTCCGAGCTGGCCACACCTACAGCCTCCTCCCTTCTTGGGTTCCCTAGGCACCTCACAAGCTGTGGGGTGCCTGGAGAAGCCAAGCTGATCCAGGAAGGGAAGGCAGTTTAAACTGCCTCCCCCCCTCGAGTTCCTCAGGTGCCCCACAGCTGTGGAGCACCTGGGGAAGCTGATCCAGAAACTGCTTTCCTTCCCTTGGGTGCCCCATGTGCCCCCACAAGCTGGGGGGCACCTGGGGAAGCTGATTGTGGGAGGGAGCTGCGCTGTCAGGGGTGTGGCCTAATATATTAATGAGTTTCTGCTGTTGGGTGTGGCGTATTATGCTAATGAGTTCCTGCTGGGCATTTTCTACAAAAGAAGCCCTGACTATAAGGAAGGCCGAGTGCCAAAGAATAGATACTTTTCAATTATGGTGCTGGAGAAGACGCTTGAGAGTCCCTTGGACTGCAAGGAAATCCAATCAGTCAGTCCTAAAAGAAATCAACCCTGACTGTTCCCTGGAAGGCCAGATACTGAAGCTGAAGCTCAAATACTTCGGCCACCAAATGAGAAGACAGCAGTCACTGGAGAAGACCCTGATGCTGGGAAAGATTGAAGGTAAAAGAAGGGGGCGGCAAAGGATGAGATGGTTAGACACTGTTACTGATATGAACATGAAATTAAACAAACTCCAGAGCATGATGGAAGACAGGAGGGCCTGGCGTGATGTGGTCGCAAAGAGTCAGACTCGACAACAACAACAGCAATATAACTGCAATGAGTAGTGAATCAAAATAGACAGTCTGCTTACAGGCTGTGCCTGTAGAGAGTCTTGTATTAGCCTCAGTTGGTCTAACTTGAAAGAATTTGGAAGAGGCTTTGATATTATGATTTGATATCCACACTGCTAGTTTCCTAACGGAAGTCTACTTTAATAATTGTGTGTACATTCCGACTGTGCCAGGGTATTTGCTTCTTGAAAGGCAAAATATCTGTAATTGTCAGCAAAGCTGATAAGCTAAAGCGCTTTTGAAAGATTATCAGGCTCTTGAGCAGAGTGCCCTAATGTCCAATATAAATCAAGCTCCAGCTGAGCATACTCAGCCATCTATAAAGCAAAGAGAGTGAAAACTGTTCAGCTTTATCGGGGATTAAAAGGGACCTGAAAAGGTTCTGAGCCTCATGTTCAGCTAATTGTCTCTCGTCTCTTCTCTTCTCACCTAGACACCCCTGTGAACCTTGACTGCTTTGAAACAGAAATTGCTTTCTAAAACTATTTTACATGATCTTCACATCTGTGGCTCAAAGCCCTTTCCAAATGGTGATTATACACATTTTAGGCTAGAATTTTAAGCCACACAGGCCTTTAACCATATTTCTGCATTTCATCCATAAAGCTGTGATTGAAGGTAGGTGTAGCATGGGAATCAGAGGCCTACACCCAAGACACAGATCACCAGACAACAAAAGGAGAAGGTAAGTTTATTGACATCAGGTTCAGCAGCGTAAAATGCTAAAAATGGCTGAACCCCAATGCTTAACATTAACAGGCTTATATACGTTAGGGCGGGTTCTTTCCACCAACCATATGGTTCCTTTTTCCCTCCATGTTGCACCCGGCCTACTGCCTTTTGTACACGGCCCTAACAGTCTACACACCTCTAGGCTGTACAGAGGTCATGATGCAAACTTCCTATGTTTAAGTAAACAGCAACCTTTAACCAGCAGATTAACATAACAATGAACAATTAGCATAAACACACATAAACAATTAACAGCCCTTTGCTTCATAGGCATCTGAAGCCCTAGAAGATATGAAAGGTTTCAACAACTGATATGTCAGACTGAAAGATAGGAGACTAGGTACAGAGTACCAGTGGAAGAACCAAAAGATGGGGCAGTGTTGTAAGCTGGGTCTTCAGAAAGAGATCAGACCCAGCCTTCTGGTAGGAATCAAGTGCTTTAATAGTGCTTTAACTCCACCCCCAGCAGTCTGGTACAGGGGTGTCAAACTCATTTGTTATGTGGGTCGGATTTGACATAAATGGGACTCTGTCGGGCCGGGCCTTGTGTGTCATAAGCCAAATAATGGAGATATTCCATTGGAGCCTCACGTTAGGAGGCTGTGTGTGTTAAAACAAATATTTCTCTGCAAAACTAGAGTTCCTTGAGTTTGTAGAACTCTATATTTTACCTGTGGTTGATCCCAACCCCAACCCCCCACCCTTAAAAGATGCCTGCCTAAAATGGAAAGATGGTGAAATACTTGGATTTGACAATGCAATTTTAAAAATAAAACATCAAGAAGAACCACAGAATCACAGCAGAAACTAAACATATAAAATAAAAATATAAATGTACTGAGACTAGGACCTGGGGAAAACATGAAATGGTTGAGCATTGCAAGCTTCTCTCTCCCCCCCCCCCCCAACTCAGAGTGGGAGTGGCTCTCCAGGTTCTCAGGTTTTTTTACAGGGTGGTTTGAGATAATAATTTTGGTTGTCCTCTTCAGCACTTGTTCTCCTATTCCATTGGAGCCCCACATTAGGAGGCTGTGTGTGTTAAAACTAATATTTCTCCGCAAAACTGGAATTCCTTGAGTTTGTAGAACTTCATATTTTAACTGCGGCTGGTCCCAAACCTTTCCTCCCCCCACAAAAAAAAAAAGATGCCTGCCTAACACGGAAAGCTGGGGGAATGGTGGGATTTGGCAATGCAATTTAAAACATCAAACAACAAGAAGAAGCACAAGGATCACAGCAGAAGGATGCCCTGGGGCCCCTACCTGTGAGGAGGACAACGGAGGCTGGGAGCAGTTGCCTGGGAGGCAGAGAGGAACGCACTCAAAGGCCAAGTGAGCTGGGACATTTGGCAGCCTGGCCCTCTGCTCCCTGGGTTCAGAGGCAGCTGGAGCTCAGAGGGGTGAGTACAGGCAGGGGAGGGGGTGGAGGGGGGGAGAGAAGAGAGCCCCATTTGCAGGCAACATTAAAGCCCTGGGTGGGCCGGTTCTGGCCCGCGGGCCATAGGCTTGACACCCCTGGTCTGGTATATCTCCTCCAGAGAAGGAGATGAATCCTTAGGTTACCACATCCCTCCCCTTAAAGTCTAACAATAAGTCAAACAACTTGAACAAACAGAACAACTAATCAGAGATATGGGACAGACTGCCTGATCTGAATGATTAGCAGGCGATGGGATTACTCTGCCCAGGCTTCTTTGGCTGCAGGCTCAGTCACACAGGTCATTTCCTGAGTCTCTTTGATCTGCAAGGTGAAGGCAGCACTATTGTGACTGGCACTGGCTCTGATAGTTCTGGAACAGTTACAGGATCAGGATATTCAGGACTATCACATGGATAATTCATATTCCCATCATGGGACTCTGATCCAATTGAAGTTACGATTGTTGTGGGAGAGTCCACCTGAGGTACATCATTTCCCCCTCTAGTCACCTCAACTTTAAGAAACTCAGTCTGTCCTGGCAGAGATGCAAGAGCATCTAGGACTTCCTGACTCTCTGTGAGAGATAAGACATGGTCTACATGGTGTCTTATAACCAGGGCTCCGTTGGGGCCGGGGCGCGCTGGAGCGCCGCTCCAGGAGAGACGCGGCGGGGGGGCGGGCACTTAACAAAGCCCTGCCCCCCACCGTCGTCCCCCGTCAATGCTTCCCGGGGCTGCGGCAGAGCGCCACAGGCCTCGGGAAGCCGCTTCCCTTCCCCCCCCTTCAATTGTCCTGGGCCCCCGGGAAGAAGAAACCTCCCCCCTCCCACAGCTCCCGGGGCTACGGCAGAGCGCCGCAGGCCTCGGGAAGCCGCTTCCCTTCCCCCCCCTTCAATTGTCCAACCGGCCGGCAGGCTCCGCACTAGGAGCGAAGAGAGAAAGAGTCAATTGACCCGGCAGGAAATCATGCATGGTTGCGGCATGGCAACCGGAGCAACTCACGAGGCCTTTTCCTTGGGCGACGAGGGAGAGGCACGTGCTGCAGAGCTGGCGCCTGTGCAGACAACTTTTGGGGCCGATCAGCCTTCGCGGCATGATTGCGAGCTCCCACCAGCCCAGACCGGCTTGGAGGCGGCATATTGCACCGACAAGCACCGCCGGCAGCCAGAAGAAGACGAGCCCGCTGGTGCAGCAGCGTGGCGGAGAAGCAGCAGTGGCCATTTGGGGGGTCTGGAGTTTGCCTCCGGTAACCGCCCGGGGGCCCCTTCTGCTCCTTCGAGAGCTGAAGCAACTTGCCCCCTGGAGCCTTGAGACACTGGAACACCAGAGTGGGGTAAGATCCCTGACGGGGGGGTGGGCACTGATTCGCGCACCGGAGCTGATGGCCATGATTAACCAGGCCGTCTAGCAGCAACTGTCCCTGCTCCGACCCAGGCCCCCGCTTCCCAGTCCCATGGAAGTCTCCCCCTAGGGTCCCCTTCTCCTGCTCCCTGCAGCCTGGCTGCCAAAGGCAGAATGAAAGGCTCCCCCCCCCCCCAACCCAGGGAAGCTCCAGCAGACAAGACTGGAGGGAGGAGGTTGAATCTAATGCTTCATCCACAGAGGATAGAGAGGAGGGGGAGTTTCCCAGTCCCGGGAAGAAGAAACGTCCCCCCTCCCACAGCTCCCGGGGCTGCGGCAGAGCACCGCAGGCTTCGGGAAGCCGCTTCCCTTCCCCCCCTTCAATTGAAGGAGAAGCCTCCCCCCTCCCACTGCTCCCTCCCCCCTCTCACTGCTTCTTCCTTTCCCGTCCTTCCCCTCTCCCTTCCTTCCTTCCTCCCTCTCTCCCCCCTTCCTTCCTTCCTTCTCTCTCTCCCCCCACCTACCTACCTACATACCTACCTTCGTGTTCCTTCCTTTCCCCCTTCCTTCCCCTCTCCCCCCACCTACCTACCTTCCTGTGCCTTCCTTTCCCCCTTCCTTTCTTCCTTCTCTCTCTCCCCCCCACCTACCTACCTACCTTCCTGGTCCTTCCTTCTTTCTCTCTCTCTCTCCCCCCCACCTACCTACCTACCTTCCTGTTCCTTCCTTTCCCCCTTCCTTCCTTCTCTCCCCCCCACCTACCTACCTACCTTCCTGTTCCTTTCTTCCTTCCTTCCCCCCTTCCCCTGTCCTTCCTTCCTTCCTTCCTTCCTTCCTTCCTTCCTTCCTTCCTTCCTTCCTTCTCTCTCTCTCTCCCGCCTACCTACCTACCTTCCTTCCTGTTCCTTTCCTTTCCTTCCTTCCCCCTCCCTCCCTCCCTCCCTTCTTGCCTTCTGACACACTGCCGATGACGTCATCGCTTCCGGTGACGTCAGGGGTGTGGCATATGCAAATTAGTTATGCTAATGAGCTCCTGCACCTCTTTTTTTACAAAAGGACCCCTGCTTATAACTATCCCATCCATCCAGACTGTGTAAGAGAGTGGTCCAGTTTGTGATAACTACAAATGTGTAACCCACTTGATTTTCCTTTAAAAGTTCTTGACTCACACGGGGTGACCTGGACATAAGGCCCAGATTGGGCGGCTTCTATCATGTTTCTTTTTCATGGATCACTGTTTCTGAAGGACTCAGCTCTGTATATTGGGCTTGAGCAAGTCCCATTGGGTACAAATAGGTCTATGAAACATCATTTCAGCCAGGGATCTTCCAGTAGTAGTATGCTGTATTGTCCAATATACAGCACAAAAATGGGAGAGTTTTGTTTGTAAGGTTTGGCCTGCAATGGTCTTTAGTGTGGTTTTCACAGTCTGGGCTTCCCCTTCCACCAACCCATTTGTGGGCAGTTGGTATGGGCCTGAAGTGATATGTTTCATCCTATTGATTGTCAGGAACCCTTTGAATACAGAGGCATTATCTATTATAAGACTGTGTGGAAATCTGTGGATACTGAATAAATTATGCAGCTTTTCAGTGGTGGCAACTGAAGTGGCCACTTTGACCGGGAAGACATCCAGCCATTTGGAGTGTAAATGGGCCAGCATAATCTATATGAAGCCGCACCCAAAGATGACCAGGCCATTCCCATGGATATAAGGGAACATCAGGTAGAACAGTTGTGGGTTCTTGACATGTAGAACAGGATTTCTCCAAGTCATCTACAGCAGCAACCATTTTGAACCACCACATGAAAGCTGCTGCCTTCATCCTGGTCATGCCCAACTGTGTCTCATGGAGCTGCTCAAGAAGCATGGCCTGGCCTTGGGGTAGTATCACCATTGTCATTCCCCACAAAACAATTCCATCCTCCATAATCAGCTCTCCCCTTCTTGTATAATACGATTTCGGTTCCTTTGAACAGGAACCTTCCCTGAGAGAGTAAAAAGAGGAATTCTTTTACCTTCATCACCATATATTTTAAGCTGGGCCTAGCTTACAACCAGTACTCGGAATGGAGACCAGACACAGCCTTCTGATAGCAACAAAGTTTAACAGGGTTAGTGCTTTAACCCCACCTTCAACAGTTTGGTTTATCTCCTGCAGAGCAGGATGTTAACAGTTATCACAGATAGGGAAGCCTTTACATTTTAAATCATGCCTGTTCTGACTTTTCTTTTCCCTTCTGTCGATTAAACTCATAAATCTTGTTTTTGCCACGTTCTGTTTCCTTGCACCAATTTTCCCCACAAAATACAAGAATATTTGTGCATCAACAAATCTGTCTATGTTATACTCATAAATGGTGTACATTAGATATACCCATATTATATAGATTGCATTTAAATACAGTACAGTATGCATATACAACACAAATGAAGATATAAACCCAGCAGCAAAAAGCAGAGAACCCAAACTGTCAGCAAAACAATAGGTGGATACAAACAGAAAATGAACTAGGGAATGTTTGCTCATCCCTAGAGAAGGGTAGCATCAAGGGAGTGCTTCTTTGATGCTTTTCACCATGATGAAAAGCACTGAGCATCATCTGGTTTCTAGAAGGAAAGCAAAAACAGAGAACGGAATGAGGTCACTCAGTGCAGTTGAACAGTTCGGAAACTTCGCAGTTTTAAGGAAAGAACAGTTCCAGAGAACAGAAAAGAAACAGGTAAGTAAACTGAATGACAGCCTTGCAGCTACAATGCAGCCGTTCTGGAAATGTGCTGTCTGTTTGAGTTCAGCTCTTCACACAGTTTTATTCTCATGTCTACCTTATCTGCCCATTACATTTTATTACTGTAATTTAGAAGCAAGTAGCTTAATATGTTATACTCTCTACTGTATGATGTTATCTTGATGTATCATTTATAGAGAAGGGAAAAAAATGAGTTTTGGCGCATCATAATACACTTGGACCAAATCCAGATGCCGCTGAATTCAGGGGTGGCCTTTAGTAAGAGTTGGCTTGGGGCCTACAAGCAGGGTTTCCAGCCTCCAGGTGGTAGCTGAAGATCTCCTGGGATAACAACTGATCACCAGGCAACAGAGTTCAGTTTACCTGCAGAAAAATGGCAGGTTTGGGAGGTGGACTTTATGGCATTATACTCCCCTTGTCCCTCCTGTCCTGATTCCCCACCCTCCTTATACTCCACCCACAAAATCTCCAGGTATTTTCCAACCCGGAGGTGGTAACCCTACCTACAACAGAAGGCTTGGGGAAAGGGGACTTTGATCCTGTAATCCTTTCTGATATGCCTTCCTGAAATCAACCTCAGTGGTATACAGTGTTATAGAGCTCACCCTCCTAAGCATCCGTTTTCTCCAGAGAAACTGATCTCTGTAGCCTGGAGATGAGTTGTCATTCTGGAACATCCCCAGGCCCTACCACCAGGAAGCTGGCATCACTATTAAACATATACCTTGCCAGTAGAAAAAACTGGTGCAGTCAACAGTTGTGGGACTACTAACACATGAGGGTGAGAAGAGAATGGAATTTAGTCTCCTTGTTCTGACACTGATCTCCACGTTTGGTGGGCTCTTCTGCACAATGAATACAAATTGTATGCATACACCCTCTGTATGCACTTTCTTGATTTTGCAAAAATGCAAAGTAGATCACATACAGAAAGACTGTACAGTGTGTATGTGTGCAGATTCTTCACAGAAGAGCCCATCTGTGTATGGAATGAGAGGCAGGGATATGTATATGTATTCACACATTGGCTGCGGTCAGACAGGAGGTTAGAACTGCCTTCTTTACTATTGCCCTGGGGATTCAAAGTACACATTCAGGCAGCAACTTCTGCCTCCCGTCCGCCAGCCATTTGTACCTTGTACTCACGCATCTTGGAGCTGGAGTATTTAGCCACCGGGGAAAGTCCTGTCTTAATGGATATCAGCATTGTCACCCTGTACTTCCGGATGTCCGATCGTGCCATTGCATGATCCAGCCATTCAGGAAGTGAGGCTTCCAATTTCTGGCCACCGTTTTTTTCTTTTATGAAGTGATGTGTGCTTAACTGCATATTCACTCCTGGCAATTGAGTGGTTCTGCACATGCACACCTTCACAGATGATGAAGCTGCCTGACCCCCCACCCCCAGTGATCACGCAGCCGACGTCTGATCGATCAACCACGTGCTGAGTTTGGGGTGAGGGTGGGGTTTCTAATGGATATTCTCTGGAGAACTTAGAGGAGCACCCACGTGGCCAGACCATGCCAAGCCTGTAATATAACTGCCACTGATATCTTCCAGATTTGCATATGAACAGTGCTATAGTTGATTTACTATTGAATATTTCTGCATGCAGATTTTCAACGATACACAAATGCTCATCACATTCCACTTCCCACTGCCAGCAACTCACATTCTTGTGTTCAAATGTGGCTTCCTGAAATACATCAGGGCATGCTAAAGCTAATTCCTGTAGAATGTACATGTAAACATGCGTTATCCTTATTTCATCATAGCATCTTAGCCAATATCTAAGGAATCTTGGTGAATAAAGACTTATATTTTTAACAGCAAAAACCTGTTTATTTCTTCTCTATAGATTATTACCATTTTAATTTTTTATTCTTTGAAATGTTGATACTTCAGAACATTAGGATTCATGATTTTAACAAAGCACCATCAAGCATGTAAGTCTTTAATATTTATGCTTGATTTTAATAAAGCAGATGAAAGGTATTGACTCTGCTTTCTTGTAAATTAAGGGAAATAATGGTGCTAAATTGTCAATAATAAATTAGAAGAAGTTCTGTTTGCTTGAAGAATTACATAAAATCAATCATCTTCAGGACCTGAAGATGTTTTGCTCAGCATCTTCCTAGCTATCATATAGATCATTATATTTATTTATTAAAATTTTATTCTGCCTTTCTGCCACAAGGAACATTTATGGTTGCTTACAAAACATAAAAAAATAAAACAAATCTTCATCACCAAAAGCTTGGGTAAACTGATTTTATAAGGTACCTCAAAAGATGTCTTCAGGCAAACATCCTTCAGTACGGAGTTCAACAAAGTCACCTGGACTACTACAGTCACGTCCACAGGTTCTTTTCTATGTGGTCCTGCAGTATGAAATACAGTGGGTAGCTACAAGAAAGACCACCTCAGTAGTATACCAAGTATCTTCCTAAGTGGAGTCCGCTTGGTTCCATACCTAATGGTGTTTTCTTGAATGATGAACATGATTATTAAGCATTTATTTATTCATTCATTTATAGGCCACTGTTCTCGCTGAGACTCAAGGCAGATTACAAATCTGTTTTAAAAATTTAAACAGCATAAAACATCCAATAGACAATGCAACAGGATTAGGATTAAAGAATTACAAAACAATGCAAACAAAAAAACTTTCAAAGGCATTACATACCATCAGGGGTCCATTGGGGCCGGAGTGAGGCGGAGCAAAGCTCCGCCAGCTCAGGACTGGCCAGTAGAAGAAGAAGAGATTGGATTTATACCCCGCCCTTCACTCACTTGGAGTCTCAGAGCGGTTTACAAACTCCTTTCCCTTTCCCTCCCCACAACAGACACCCTGTGAGGTAGGTGGGGCTGAGAGAGCTTTTTCCCAAACTGTCCTTGAGAGAACAGCTGGTACAGAGCTATGGCTTGCCCAAGGTCATCCAGCCAGGTGCAAATGGAGGAGTGGGGAATCAAACTCAGTTCTCCCAGATTAGAGTCCGCGCACTTAAGCACTACCAGGGGTCCTTTCGTAGAAAAAGAGGTGCAGGAGCTCATTAGCATAACTCATTAGCATATGCCACATTCCCTGACATCACCAGAAGTGTGTCAGAAAGGGAATGTCAGTTTCAGCCCCATTATGTCCTATGGGCCATTGAAATCAATGGCAAAAACTCATAGGGTATATGAGGGGCTGGAGGAAAGGGGGTTTGAGGGAGAGGCTCCAAACTTGCAGTGTAGCTGCTGGGGCTTCTCCTCGAAATACCCACTAAGTTTCAAGAAGATTGGACCACAGGGTCCAATTCTATGGGCTCCCAAACAGATTGTCCCATCCCCTCCATTGTTCTCTATGGAGGGGAAAATGTTAACTTTTTCCCTACCATAGAGAACAATGAAGGGAATGGGGGCAACCTGTTTGGGGGCCTGTAGAATTGGACCCCCTGGTCCAATCTTCTTGAAACTTGGTGGGCATTTCGAGAAGAGCCCCCAGCAGCTACCCTGCAAGTTTGGAGCCTCTCCCTCAAACCCTCTCCCCTCCAATGGCTTTTAAAATTGCCGCCGAATTTCGGCAGCAATTTGGCGGTGAGCTGAATCAGATTAGAGAATCTGATTCAGCCCGTGGCTGCCCTGAGAGCCAGTTTGGTGTAGCAGGGTTACTGTCTCAGTGAGCATAAGGCCAGAAGCCACCAGAAAGCTATTGGGAATACAGGAGAGAGTACACCCATGCACACATCAAGTGTCAAACATATTAAAAGGTCAAAATTATGAAGCCACACCATAGTCCTAACTTCATAGATCTAACAGAGCATAAAACGAGCCATAGACCGAAATAATCCATAAGTAATTTAGAGGTAAACTGGACAATGCTGTTAAGAAACTTTTGGACTTTCAGGAAACCTTTGGAATAGGTTCTTTGCACAGACCAAAAGGAAATATATTGTTGTTGTTGTTGTTGTTGTTTTAAGAAACTGAGAAAAGGGAGATAAAAAGGTTCACTGGAATTCTCAGTCTGTGGGAGAGGAGACACCTACTTATTTACAGTTGCTAAAAATTAAACCTACTATCTGACATTCTAGTGTTTTGCATTATACAAGACATGTCTATCTTGTATTCTTTTTCTGATTTGGGACGATAGACTCCTCGTTATACTCTAGAGGATAACCCTTGGTGATTATGTTCCTGAAATAAGCCAAAACCACAACAATATGTACTCTTGAAGTACATTCTATTTGCACACTGGCCAACTTGTGTTAGGATGATTGCTTTTCCTTCCGAGCAAAGCAGAATATTTTGCAGGTAAATCAAGTGGACAGGAGGCCATGTTGCTTAATAGCCCTTATTAATATGATTTAATACCCAAAGAGGTCTAACTACAAAGCATACACTCATAACAGATTTGCAGTTCAGGCCAAATATTTAAATGACATCCTTCTTAGCCACCACTCCTCTCCCGCCCGCACTGGCAGTGGCACATATTAGGGTTTAATAAATGGCTATTACTGAAAACTGACTGTGTGAAGTAGCTTTAGTGAAGTGAGACTGTATTTTATTCAGAGTAATAAACTAGAAAGAAATAGGATCCACTTGACCTGTTCCAGCCACCAGTAAAGGCATTGCCTGCATTTTCAGAAGTTGCTGATGTGTCTGTTCACAGCCAGGAATGTATTTCCTTCTTTTCTTGGTCTCATTAGCAAGAAGCTTAGGATGTTGCAGGGATCAAGGTATCATAAAATGAATAGATTCAAAGGGGAGGGGGGAAAGTTACTAACAATTATGAGATTTCTGTTGGTACTCTGTGGCAGGCTGCCAAATGACACAATGTGGCTTTGGATAACCCAGAAGGCAGGGTTTGCTTTTCTGAGGAAATAAAAGTTAGCATAAACATCCCACTAATGACTTTCTTCGTGTATTAAATAGCACTGATGGGTCTCCTGGGGAAAAATAACTTGTCTGGAAGGGTCTTCTGGAAGGTGATTATCACTGTACTTGGTTTTGCTGACACAAACTTGAACTTTCAAGGATGTGTTGCATCTTCTTCAGCAATTTATAATTGTAAAAAAAGCAAGCAAGAAAAAAAAAGCATAACTCCTGGGTCATTAAATGGGGAAACCTAAGGGAAATGGAGAAATATATTACCTTGTCCATTTGGCTTGCATCCAATTCTGTAAAAGTTAACAGTTATCTCAACCAATCTAAAATAACTTTCTACCAGGAAGTTCTGACCAGCCATTTAAAGGGAAGGAAGTTGAACTAAAAGTATCAAAGTCCTCTTGAGCAATTCAAGCTTATTTCAGCGGTGCTGAAGAAGAGGCTTCTGGAGATTTTGTATATTACCATCTGACAAAATTATGCAAATTCACTTTATAATTGAAGACTGTCCTAAAGCTTGCAAAAACCTATAGCTTGTGTTGCACACATGTTACTTTCCAAGTCCAATCCGTGGCATCTCCTTTACAAAGATGCTTAGGTACCAGGGTTAGGTAAGATCTGTAGTGGAAATCTTTGAGAGATTCTGCCCATCAGAATGGATAGCTCTGGATCACATGGATCAATGGTCTGAATTGCTACAAGGCAGCTTCTGATAACCAATATTTGTATGGTATGTATGTGCTCAAAGAACTTTCTAGAGAGCTTGCAGAGACTGTCCATCATCTTCCAGACCTCTTGGAGGATGGGAGATGTGCCACAAGACAGGAGAAGGGCAGATGTTATCCCAATTTTCAAAAAAGGAAGTATCCCAAAAAACTACAGTTCTAGGGAAGATACTGGAGCAGATTTTAAAGGGATCAATCTGTGAGCATCTAAAGTACAACTTGGTGATCCAGGGAAGTCAGCAGAGATTTGTCCCCAACAGGTCCTGCCAGACCAACCTCATTTCCTTCCTTGATTGAGTGACAAGCTTACTGGATCGAGGGAATGCTGTTGATATTGTTTACCTGTATTTCAGTAAAGCTTTTGACAGGGTTCCCCATGATGTTCTGATCAGTAAACTAAGGAACTGTGGACTGTAGGTGGATAGGGAACTGGTTGGAGAACTGCACTCAGACAGTAGTAGTCAATGGCATTTCATCTGAATGGAGGGAGGTGTCCAGTGCTCGGTTCTGGACCCTGTAATTTTAAATATTTTTATAAATGATCTGGATGAGGATGTGAAGGGGCTACTCTTTAAATCTGCAGATGACACTAAATTGGAAGGAGCAGCGAACACACCAGAAGATAGAGTCAGAATTCAATGGGACCTGAACATGCTGGAGAAGTGGGCAGATGTGAACAAGATGCAATTTAACAAGTATAAGCGCTGAGTTCTACATCTGGGTTACAAAAATGAGGAACACACATACCAGATAGGGGATACACTTCTGAGTAGCAGTGTGTGTGAGCAAGATCTTGAGGTAAGGGTGGACCAAAACTTAAATATCAGCAGCCAAATTACAAGATGTCATAGTCCTGCTGTACACTGTATTGGTCAAGCCGCACCAGGAGTATTGTGTGCAGTTCTGGAGGCCTTACTTTAAAAAGGATGTGGACAGAATGGAGCGGGTGCAGAGGAGACCGATGAGGATGATTGGGGGCCTGGAGACTAAGCCCTATAAGAAAAGGCTGAGGGACTTGGGGATGTTTAGTCTGGAGAAGAGGTGGTTGAGGGGGGACCTGATTGCTCTCTTTAAGTATTTGAAGAGCTGTCACTTAGAGGAGGGCAGGGAGCTGTTCCTGTTGGCAGCAGAGAATAGGACTCAAAATAGGGTTCAAATTAAGGACGGGAAGCTACTGGCTGGATATTAGGAAAAATATTTTCTTGAACATGCTAAAGAAATTTGGTGGACCTCATGGTACAAGATATTTCTTTGTCTTATTTCTTTTCTGTCTAACTCCTGCAGGTAGAGGATCTACCTAACAATAATCTCAGCACACTGTTGGCTATTAAGAAAGATGCCCTTCTTCAAGGTCATGAAGATTTCCTTTCTCTATCTTTTTGTTCCCAGTGGGGAACAAAAGACAAATTGTCTTTCTCTCATAGTGGTGCAGCCTGCTAACTTGCTGATCATAGTAGAATACAGAGGATATCGGATTTCTTGAAGGAATTCTTGAAGTAGTGTTCTCAGTGTTTTATGGGTAGAACAGGAAACCACATTTGAACCTGGGCTTTCCTGTTTTGCATTTGCAATGTATTCTGTAATATTGATTTGGGACCTAGGAAATAGATGGGGTCCTTACAGATCACAGAACTGTTAAAAAAAATGAACAAACCAGAAGTGATAACAGATGTAACTGTATGACTTATAAGAACTACAAGGGACAACAGAGAGATGTTTGAAAATCTATCAGATCGTTCTAAAAGTGATAAAAGTGACATATCAATAGGAGCTTGAAGCTGGTGTGGCCAGTGTCAAGGACCTAGCAAAGAAATCTAGTACATACCTTCATTACAGACTTAAATTAGTTTAATAGCATTTGACAACATATAGTTTAATAGTCATTCCTGCTTCCAGGGAATCCTGGAAATAGGGTTACTCCTGGAGATTTGAGAATGGAGCTGGGGAAGACAGGGACCTCTGTAGGGTACACTGCCATAGAATCCACCCTCTGAAGCGTCCATATTCTCCAGGGGAACATCTCTGTAGTCTGGAGAGTTGTAATTTTATTTATTTATTTCTTCGAATTTGTACCCGCACTCCCCGCCGAAGCAGGCTCAGGGCGGCTTACACAATAAAACATAATAACAATAAATATCATAGACATTTAAAACAATTCATTAAAACAATGTTACATTAATATTAAAGTGCTAGCAGTTATATTATAATATCATATTGATGGAGTTACACATTCAGTCAATTAACTTGGTATACAGCTCATTGGTCTTTCTCAAATACGGTCTGCGAGCGCAGGCTGTCAGTAATAGACAAGACACCAGGCTTTTATTGTTGTTAAGATGATAGTAATAGTAATGGTGATGGTAGTTGCGGCTCCTAATTAAAGGTCTGGTGGAAGAGCTGCGTCTTGCAGGCCCTGCAGAACTGTAAAAGGTCCCACAGGGCCCTAATCGCTTCTGGGAGCTCATTCCACCAGTGCGGAGCTGCCACCAAGAACGCCAGAGCCCTAGTTGCAACCAGCCTAGCATCCTTGGGACCTGGAAGGGCCAATTGGCGTTGTGACCCTGACTGAAGTGCTCTCTGGGATATATATGGGGGCTCCCCAGGTCCCACCTTGAGGCTTGCATGCCTACTTACAAATTACAATCTGAGAAAGAAGTATCACAAATATGAAGGGTTTCATGTATTCATTTTGATGCAGGTTCTTTGCAAGTTCTGACCTTGCAACCATCTACCACAGATATAATTAGCTGCTAACAGATTTATAAGTGTTTGCTCCTCCCTTAAAGTAGGGTACCATCCTAGGCATGGAAATGTTATTATCCTGCATCTTCTTTCTGCGTGGTCTTTGTAACTCTACCTGGTATCTGTTTCTCTTCAGGCAAATAATGCTCAGTGAGAAAGGCAGGTATTTTTTTTTAAGTTTTATTGTTAAAATACAAACAACACAAACACTATGTAATAAAACAGAGGGAGTTAACAGATCAACAATAACACACAGCTAAAAACACACCTGTTAATATTTGTTGAACTATACCACCATTAGTCTGATGTAAGGGGGGGGGGAACAAAAAACCTCTGTCCGACATGTTACTTAGAAGTTGCTTGAGAGTACCGACTACTAGTACGAACAATTCATTTATTTAACTGCATTATTGTGTTGCTTAAGCATCAGAAAAATTACTCAATTAAAGGTGAAATCAAGACATGTAGCTTGGGTTTTGTGGTAGAAGATTATTTTTTGTCATATATTGCAGGTAAGGAAACCAGGTACGTACCATGTTAGAATGGGACTTACAAGAGTTTGAATGAGAAATGATCAGAGCATCAGTGATTTTATCCATTATGAATAGTTCCCATACTTTATTTCTCCATTCCATCATCATGGGAGGTCTGGTCAATTTCCAGTTGGCTGCCATAGGTGTCAACTATAGAAGGGCTGGTGGGCTCGGGCCCCCGCCGAAATTTTACAGAACGGACTCAGCCTCCCCATAGGCAACCAGTTATAAAGTACTGGGTTCAGAGATGCATTGAAGTGAAATCAGCTCATAAGTTTATTATATGGTTCAAAATAAGACTGCTGAGCAGGGCTCGGGGGTCTGCTTAAATGCCAATCTAAACCACACCCCTGGCCTCACCCAATCCCCATGATAGGGTCAATTACACTGCACCTTTGACCACTGGTCCCTTAATGAATCCTGGGTGGCTTATTGGTCCAAATTAGGATCTGCATGGGCTATTGTCTACTGAGGCGAAGCTCTGGTTGTAGCCCGGCCACATGTGAGATCTCCGATGGCATGCGCAGTCGCCATCAGTACACAACACCAGTGCAGGTAGGCTTTAAAGCATGGGAAACCAGTTCAGGGCACCCTTTTGCTCCCCCTGCCTAAAAATGGGAGGGAGTGAAGGGGAGGCTTGCAATGGCTGTCCTATAGTGAGGAGCGCAGCAGGTCCACCTGCCAGCATCTTGCTTTAAAGCGCAGGCAGCCAGTTCAGGGCACCCTACCTAAGAACGGGAGGGAGGTCCAGTGTGTGTGTGGGAATCCAACTTTCTGTGTTGATCCTTTGCCCTGCACCTTGCCATGGCACACATGCCCTGCACCTTGCCATGGCAAAGAGGCAAGCAGGGAAGTGGCTCCCACCACGCATCTCCTGGGCGAAGAAGAAGAGAAGAAGAGATTGGATTTATACCCCGCCCTTCACTTGGAGTCTCAGAGCGGCTTACAAACTCCTTTCCCTTCTCCTCCCCACAACAGACACCCTGTGAGGTAGGTGGGGCTGAGAGAGCTCTGAGACAACTGTCCTTGAGAAAACAGCTGGTACAGAGCTATGGCTTGCCCAAGGTCATCCAGCAGGTGCAAGTGGAGGAGTGGAGAATCAAACCCAGTTCTCCCAGATTACAGTCCACTCACTTAACCACTACACCAAACTGGTGCCTTCTCCCATCTCTGCACAGGGGGAGTGGATGCAGGTGGAAGGACCGTGCTCCGCCTCAATGGGAGCCAGCCACGCAAATAAAAAAGGAGCCGCTCCTGTCTTTACATCTATTCCGCCAGGTTCCAGGAATGTAAATTATCACAGGGGGAGAAGGGACAGTAGGAGAGACACTGAAAAGTGTTTACAAAGGAGAAGGATAGGGGAGAGAGGGCTGGCCAGAGGAACATTTCAGTGCCAGCAAGTCTGGCAGGGATGTTGTCACTCTACTGGAATCTTCCTTCCTATTGTTTTTCTGCCTCTCTTTCTGTCTCTTTCCTTCCTTTCATTTTTCTTTCTCTCTTTCACTCCTCCCCATCTTTTTTCTACTTCTCCCTTCCTTCCTTTCTCTCTTTGTGTTTCTCTCTCTCTCTTTCTGTTTTTTTCTTAGTCTTTTCCAGGGCTTTTTTTGTTAAAAAAAAAGCCCTGCAGGAACTCATTAGCATAATAGGCCACACTCAACAATAGGGACTCATTAGCATATTAGGCCACACCTCCGACAATGCAACTCCCTCCCAGGATCAGCTTTCCCAGGCGCCCTGCTGCTGTGGGGTGCCTGGGGAACCCAAGGAGGGGAGGCAGTTTAAATTGCCTTCCCTCCCTGGATTGGATTGGCTTCCCCGAGGCGCCTGGGGCAAGCCGGGGGGGGGGGGGGGGGGAGGCTGTAGGCGTGGCCGACTCAGAAGCCAGCCGTAACTCTGTTCCTGTGCGTTCCTGCCCCAAAATAGCCCTGGTCTTCTCTCTCTCTCTCTCTCTCTCTGTCTTTCTTGCTTTTTTTCTATCCCTCTCGCTGTCTTTCTCAATCCATTTTTTTTTCTTTTGGTGCATTCAGCTCATACACACAATGCCACTTCTGTTTCCTCTTCCAGATGATTCCTTAAAATCCATCTTTTCTATGAATTGTTTGGAACAACTGCCTAATCCCCATTTGGAACAACTGCCTAGTCGAAGTTTGCCAAGAGCTTTCTTGGGGGCAGTAAGAGGTGAGAGATTTTTTTTTTAAAGAATTTTATTGAAGGACTCAAAGTGAACAATACAAGAAAATAAATGATGGTAATATTGCCTGAATTGTTGTATAAACAAATAAAACAACAATAAACATTTGAAATCAGTGGTGATAGTGAACTGTTCCTGTGTTCATTTGTCTCCTTTGCTAACCCAAACTGTCAAAATGATTGCTCCTATTTATCATTATTAATAAAGACATGATCCCACACTAGAGAGAAAAGAGAAAAAGAGAGGAAGAAAGAGAAGAGGCTGAGTGGAGGGAAAATCTGGAGGATGAGATTAGATTAGGATTAGGTCTCTACAGAATCTATTTTGGGGTAAAATGTTATTTTACATAGTGAATTCATAGAAGGGGTACCACTTTTCTGCAAAATTGGTAGTTTTCGGGAAGATTTCTGTCTGGTAGAGTTTATGAGTAATCTTCTTAATCAGGAACTGGTCCCATACTTTATTAAGCCATAAAGATTTTGAGGGTGGCTTTTGTAATTTCCAATTTGGGGCAACTGTTGTTTTAGCCGCAGTTAACAAGCTGAAAATGAGGTCTCTGTGAGGTCTGTAAATTGTGTTATCCTCCCACAAACTTAAAAAAATAATTTCAGGATTCAAAGGGACTACATAACCAGTCATTAGTTTAATGTGGTTGGTTATGTCCTTCCAGAAAGGTTTGATAATGTCACACTCCCACCAGCAGTGGATACAAGCCCAGTTTTCCACAACCCCTCCAGCATAGAGACGATTGTGAGGATGAGATGTGTGCTAATTTGTGAGGTGTTAGATACCACCCGGTCAGGATTTTAAAATTTTGTAGCTTAGTCATTGTCGAGTTAACATTGGAAAGAGAGGGCATCCAGATTATGGTCCATTGATCATCTGTGAATGTTGCTGCACAATCACGATGCCAGGAGTGTTGGAAAGGCAACAATTTAGAAGTGTTTATCTGTAGGAGAATATCGTATATTTTAGTTATCAATCCCCTTTTCCCAGACAACGATGTATCCAGTACATGTTCAAATTCCGTGCGAGGACTAGACAAGATATCTCGGAGATGAAGGTGCGAAGCCATGTGTTTAAGCTGCAGATTAAAGGACCATGGGATTGGGCCTTTCAATTTTTGTTCAAGAGCCTTTTTAGAAAGAATGTCTGATTTGGATGAGATGTCAATTAATCTTGTGATTTTGGCTGTCCTCCAAGTAGATTGTATTCCCATATCCCATCCAGGTATGAACCAAGATTGATGTAAAAAGGTCAAATAATGAGATAGCAGTGGTACCAGGACATGTCTGTATGTGTCTCATGTCTTAAAAGAGGTAAGAGGTTTGAGTGGGAGTTGGTGTGAGGGAGTGGTGATGTGGTGGCCAGCATCATTACTGCACCTCACAGGTGGTCGTTGGCCATTCCTGATTTCCTCAACTGCCGTTAGCTCTCTGCAGTCTCCTGTAACTGGTTTTTTTAACCTCAGAACACTGAGCTGTGTAGCTGACCAGTCAGAGAGTGGGGGGTGCAAGTAGGCAGCATCCTGGCAGCCTCATAGGAATCAATGGGGGAGCACAGTTTACCACTTTTGACCCCCTTGGGGGGGGTCAAATTTCTAAAAATCCCTTCTTACTGAGCACCTATGCCATGGTAGGAGCGCTGTCCCCGAATTTAGTGTTTCTAGGTCCAGCGGTTTGGCCTGGGCATTGATTTTATGGTGAGGGGACTTTCTTTTATATATATATATAGATGACCCCCCCTCCCCAAACACCCTATCATTTAGCCCAGGCTAATACACTCTTCTCTGGGTCCTTTTTAAATATTAGAAAAACCCAAAGAAATGTTGAACTGATCTAATTAGCAATTTAAAATCCTATTTTTGGGTGGGGGAACAAACTCCATTTTAACCAGACACTTGCAAACTGGAGCTTTATTCATTTGTGAGGGGAGGAAAAGAAGGGAGGCGAGTTTATAGCAACAGCAACAAGGTGTTTTGTGTCTGTCAGACAAACTCTGTTTGTCAGAATGGAAGTCCTAATGGTGGGGGGGAAGTTCTGACCTGGGAAATGGATCACCCCATGTTCTGGATGGGGTTGCACTCCCCTATAGGAACAGGTTCGTAGCTTGGGGTGCTCTTGGACCTGGGCCTCCTGTTGGATAAACAGGTTGCAGTGGTTGCCAGGGACACTTTTCTGTAGCTTTGGCTGGCAAGCCAGCTGCTGCCTTTCCTGGGTAGAAAAGGTCTTGCCGTTGTGGTGCATGCTCTGGTAACATGTAGATTAGATTACTGCAATGTGCTCTACCTGGGGCTGCCCTAGAAGACTGTCTGCAAACTGCAGTTGATACAGAAGGCTGCAACCAGAGCGTTAACAAGAGTGGGTCATAGGAACCATATCACAGTCTTGTTCCACCTACATTGGCTTCCAATTTGCTTCTGGGCTCAATTCAAGTTTCTGATATTGACTAAAGCCTCATGCAGCCTGGTACTAACATACCTTAAGGACTGCGTTCTCCCATACAGATCTACTTGCTCACTCTGGTCATTCTTGGAGGTTTTGCATCGGTTGCCCCCACTATCTGAAGCTAACCAGGTAGCAACCTGAGGAAGGGCCTTCTCCATCGTGACACCAACATTCTGGAACTCCCTCCCCAGGGAGATTTGTTTTTCTCCCACTTCCACCAATAAGTGAAGGTCTTTTTGTTTCATCTGGCACATTCCCAGTGATGGTCTCTCCTTGTAGTGCTGTGTGTTTATGTGTTTTTAACTGGATTTCATAACTTAAACTGTATATTTAATTGCTTTAATGTTTTAATGTTTGCCCCCTTGTGAACCCGATTGGGTGGAAAGGCAGCATAAAGATGTTTGAAATAAATAAATAAATGATGACACAGCCTGCATTACACCTTAAAAGCGACCCTGGATTTGAACCAGGCCAGGAATCATAGAAGCATTCTTCCTCCCTGTCAGGTTGGACTCCAGAAAACTGCAGTCCCACAAGTGAGCTCATCATGGGCACATCCTCCCACACCTGCCCAAGAGACATACTGAGGAATTTCACACAGCCAATATGTTCCGTTTCAAGAACTCTTCAGTAATGGTTTCTGTCAGGCATTTCACACAGACCCTTATTAGTACTGGTTCCGTAATGGAACATATTGGCCCTTTCACACAGAAACATGCCTCTCCCATTGGGGAAGCGTTCCTGACCCGGTTTACCTTGAAACCTCCTCCCAAGTGTTCTTCAGTTCTTATACTGGTCCTGAAGCGCTACAGGCTGCTGTGTGAAATGCCGCCAAAGCACTTCCTCTGATGACAAGTGTTTTCGCGCATCTTTCCGCCCGCGCGGGCAATCTCCATCATTTTTTTAAGAGCCAATTTAGAGCGCTATAATATTATAGCGACCCCAGTGGAATGCCTGGGCTCCAGTTGGCTCAGTGGAACCCAGGCATTCCAATGGGGCTGCTATAACGCTATAGCATTATAGTGCTCTAAATCGGCTTTTTTTTAAAAAAAATGACGGAGATTGCCCGCGTGGGTGAAAAGAGGCGTGAAAAGAAAGCGGCAGTCTGAAATGGCAAACCGCTTCAAAGACAGCTCCAAAATGGTAGGGGAAGGGCTGTCTGAAACAGCCGTCACTGTACTGGTTTATTCCAAGCTGGTTCAGTAACGTTTTAAAGGTGTAGTGTGAAATTCCCCACTCTGTATGCATTACAGTGTAATCGTTTTCATTTAAAATATGGGTGGAGGACTCAGCAGGAAGTGTAATAGTCATGTAATGGTTTCAAACAAATATTAACAAACCAAAGAAAAGAGCTGCTTTATTTATGTGCATGAATAAATGACTAACATCGCAAATAAATGATTTGCTTATATTTTAGGAGTATACCCATCTAGACTGTAAAACAGTACCAAAGATCTTTCTTGAGTGAAGGCTGAAAAGCAAAGAAGGCCCTACTGGTGCTGGCAGCATACAGGATGTCAGAACAGGTAATCCCCTTTCCTCAAAGACACGTGAGGGGCAATCTCCTGAGGGTGATATAACTATAACCTAAAGCAGTCATTTTATTACTTAAATTGAAATAGCCACAGGGATGATTCAAAGCTTACTTGTGGTTCTGAGAAATCTTCCTGGATGAGTTGTGTAATTAGTGAGGTGCACATGGCCTAGACTAGAATCCTGAACCTCTGGAGAAGATCCTACAGATCACAGTGCAGAACAGGTTAAACAGCTCAAAAGGAATGTATTTCAGCACTCAGTAGCAAGCTATGAAGTGCATTGTGGAGCGGGGCTGCAAGGTCCCGCCATGGCTGTGTATGAGTGGTAGGGTTGCTAGCTCCAGGTTGGAAAATTCCTGGAGTTTAAGGGGTGGAACCTGGGGAGGACAGGAACCTCAATGGGGCACAATGCTATAAAGTCCACCCTCCAAAGCATCCATTTTCTCCAGGGAAAGATTTCTGTAGTCTGGAGATGAGCTGTGATTCTAGGTGATCCCCAGGCCCCACCTGGAGGCTGGCATCCCTATTGTGGAGTAATCATGAGATGCAGATGACTCTATGACTGTTCTCTGGTGACACAATCCAATGAAACTTCTCACTGCTATATTTAAAATGAACAGTTCCAGAACATCGACTTGCGCTAATTGTGTCTGATCTGCCTGGTTCCTTCTGTTCATGTTCAAAGAGCACAGTACAATACATTTCCAGTGGCCTTTTCCCCTCCAATACCTAGGACAGATATTAATTTGGTTTTGTACTGCGATCTATTGGAAATGCCACTTTCTTCCGATGTTTAGGATCAAACTGCAGACCTTCCATATACTTCTCTGATCACACAGCCTGCCTGAATAAATCTAGTGAGATTTGTTAGAGTGGTGGAGCTTGCCACAAGTAAGCTTTGATTCAGCCCGTGTGGCTGTTTCTCCTCAAGCATTTTGCGGCAGATTAAGCAAACTCACATGATCACAGATGCTCCCGCCAGTGCTGGGCTTTAATGGCTGTTCCATATTCCAGAAGCAATAAAGAAGCTGCTCTTCTGTCTTAAGAGATCAACTGAGTTCTTAAAATGTCATCCTCAAAAGGGCAGGTTTCAGCTTCAGAGCAGGCTATGTAAGCCTGTTACGTTTCTGGCTGGGATTTAATTGTAACCCTGTTTCTTTCAACAGTAGAACTAGCAGGATAATATCATAACAATTATAGAGCAGGGGGAAGACAAGCAAAAAAAAAATACTGTCTTCCCAGGGAGACCTTTTTAAAAATACCTTCCCAGGTTGGTAGTATGGGGCTTGTATACTTTCAGACAACTGCTTCTCACACGTTATGAATGCTGGGCTGGATCACCAGAGGTTAGAACCACACAGGAGCTGGCCTGAATTCTTGCATGTATGTAGGATCAGGATTGCAATTCACATGGCAAAGGGACTTCTGCCCCCCCCCCCCCATGCCATTTCCCCAGTCTGAAACAGTCCTGATAGGTGCTATTAGGCTTGCTGGGGGAAAAGCAGTGTTCCCTCTAAGCTGAGTTAGTGTGAGCTAGCTCACAGTTTTTTAGCCTCTGGCTCACACATTTTTGTCTTCGCTCAGGAAGGATGGCTTCAGAACAAACTAATTTATGCAGTAGTCCAATCACCTGCTCACATCTTTAATGCCAGTAGCTCACCAAGTAGAATTGTTGCTCACAAGTGTCCACAGCTTAGAGGGAGCACAGGTTCCCTGAAATACATATTTGACTTTGTAGGTCTGATAGGGTGGGAACCCCAGACCCAACTTGTGTAATCCATAATGTGTGAAGGGATCCTTCTAGTTAATATCCTCAGGCATACAGGAACACTTGTTACTGCTAAGAAGAAGTTGCCAGTCTGATGTAGTGGTTGAGGGGGACAGACTGTAATCTGGAGAACTGGGTTTGATTCCCCATGCAGCCAGCTGGGTGACCTTGGATCAATCACAGTTCTCTTAGAGCTGTTCTCTTAGAGCTGTTCTCTCGCAGGGTGTCTGTTGTGGGGAGGGGAAGGGAAGGAGATTCTAAGCCACTCTGAGACTCCAAGTGAAGGGTGAGTTATAGCTCCAACTCTTCTTCTTCCATCATCCAATTGGACACTGGTTGATTGAGAGTATGTTGGGCATTGGGGAATGGATGTAGTAAAGCCTGTTTCAGTTTCTTTCTCATTTATGAACCTCCCTGCCTGGCCCTGGCAAGTTACTGTCCCTCAGTTTAATTCACAGGCTGTTCTGAAGTGGAATGCAGTGTTGAGATTCTTGATACAAATGTAATACATTGACTTTAATCTCGTGTACAAAAAATACTTCGGCTCTATGAAACGCTTTCCAATATTTTTTGTTCAGCAACCAGTTGTGTGTTGTGTATTCTTGTCCCCCTTTTCTAAACAGAAAACAAGACATTAAGGGATAGGCCAGGATGCAATTCTTTGTGCCTGGAGAGTTTTGAACAAGACTTGACTGGATCTTGTTTTGCACCAGCCTTTCTTTGTATTGCTTTGTTGTGTGTATACACAGGTATGATGGATTTATACTCCAGTATGTCTAATGCAGTGAGCCCTGACTCACAAAATCGTATGCTGGAATACATGTTCTATTCCATTTTATTCTATTGCTACAGACTAACACAGCTGCCCATCTAGAATTATAATTCTTGGGTAAAGAAGCTCTCACCAGGGAATGAGAAAGAGTGAGCAAGGAAGCCTAGGAAGAGCCTGGGAGGAGCCTCACTGCAGAAGTGAAAATAAGTTGTGGGCAGCACTTGTTCAGATGGCGATGAACTGGCTAAGTTACAGCATGACCAGTGGGCAAGGTCAATAAAGAGGAAGTCACACTAGGGTGACAAGAGCAACTTAGCCGGCTGAAGCAATTTCTGCATGCAAATTGGAATTCTGGGAAACTGCGGTCTGCAAAACGTTTATAGACCAGTAAACCATAATCTGGTCTACTGCAATCCTCTTGTGAATAATTTTGTACAGCCCGCTCATACAAAGTATTTCTGCACATATTAGATTTGAGAAACCCTCAAAGGGGCTACCTCTTTAGTCTGGAAATGCAACCATAGAAATCAATCACAGATAATAAATTTCAGCTACTGATTCTGTGTGGACGTGCAAAGTCAACTGACGTAAGTAAACATTGTGATATTTGAAGGTTTGGATGAACCATACCTATTTATCTCACGGTGCAAAACATTTATTTCAAGTCAAAGTTAAAAGGCAGGGATGTTGCTGAAGGGATATTAGTCAGCATGTAGGTTTCCAAAGGTATTTTTAAATAAGCTACACAACTGAAGTCTTTTAAAAATCCAGTAAGTACGGTACTATTGTTGTTGCTGTTATTGTTTTATTTTATTTATATTCACAACAATTACTACTACTACTATCACCGTCATCGTTGTTGTTGTTGTCATTGTTGTCATCATCTTATTCGCTCCAGTGGAGAGAGAGCCAGTCTGGTGTAGTGGTTAAGTGCGCGGACTCTAATCTGGGAGAACTGGGTTTGATTCCCCACTCCTCCACTTGCACCTGGCTGGATGACCTTGGGCAAGCCATAGCTCTGTACCAGCTGTTCCCTCAAGGACAGCTTGGGAAAGAGCTCTCTCAGCCCCACCTACCTCACAGGGTGTCTGTTGTGAGGAGGGGAGGGGAAAGGAGTTTGTAAGCCGCTCTGAGACTCTTAAGTGAGTGAAGGGCGGGATATAAATCCAATCTCTTGTTCTTCTTCTTCTTCTTCTTCTGGAGAGACAAGGTTTTTTAATGCAAAATCATGGAGGAAATCACATTAAAACTAGTCATAATAAGTAATATACAATAGCGTAGAAAACAAGGGAGTGGGGAATTAGCTTATAACTAGGAGACACTTTCTGCCTTCCTCATGCTCGTGTTCATAGTATGCACCTAGTTACTCACGGTGGCTGTGCACTGTAATAACCATGCAGAGGTGATGACCCCTGAGCATCCTTGACATGACCTTTTGAGTGATGGATCCACGTAGGTGGGGGGGGTCATTTAGAGAGGTCTGGTTTATTCATGGGCAGGAGCAGTGAAGGGTCAGAGTGGTGAGTATTCATCTTCTTTATACACACAGTACCAATTAATTCTATTTCTGTACTACCAGAAGAGAACAATTTGTATGCCACTGATAAGAAATCAAATATGAGGATAGTCACATGATCCTTTTAGAAATATGCTCCCCATCTTAGAAAAGAAATGGACTGATTCTGAAAGAGGGGGAAGGCAAGAGAACATTAATTGCCACTGGTAGATCACTTTGTAAACTTAAAACAGTAAAGCTGGGCTTCGTTATACAGCAGTGTGAGAAGAGGTGAAAAATGTACTAAAAAGGGCATAAAAACAGCCACCTGTTCTATGTATCAAGACACCAAGTATAAAAGAGAGGGTAAAGAAAGGATGAGTCACCTCTGCATTTCTTGCACTGCTCACGTGAACATGACTAGACCATCTTTGGTTTGCTTTTTCAATCAGTGGTTTCCTTCCTCTGCACATCCTGTGATCCACACCTCTAAGATGGTGATGGAAAGTGCTGTCAAGTAACAGCACTTCAGAGACCCTGCGGGGTTTTCAAGGCAAGGGACAGTCAGAGGTGTTTTGCCATTCCCTGCCTCTGCATAGCAACCTTGGACTTCCTTGGTGCTTTCCCATCCAAATACTAACCAGGGCCAACCTGACTTAGCTTCCAAGATCTGACAAGATCAGGCTATCCAGGTCAGGGTTTCCTTTAAGATAGTTTGGTATAATTTATTTTTTTCATTAAAAAAAAGAGATTGAGATTCGGGACAAAGGCTCTGATCATTCTGTGCCTACGGGGAGTAAGAACTGACTCTGCTTGCATGGCGGAAGGGGCTGGAGCCAGACCATCACAGTCACTAGGCAGCTGTGGACCAACTACGTAGCTGCCGAAGGCCAGCTGTTACGAAGTGCAGAGAACAAAGCTCTTCCCATGAATGCTCACCTGCTGTGAGGTTCAAGGCACTCCTAGTACTGGCTTAATGCTGAAACAGTCATGCCAGTGCTCCTCCAACTACTGTCTTCTGACAATCTCCAGGAAAGGCTCCAAATATTCTTCCACCTTCAGGTGTGATCAGCCTTCCTGGTGAAATATCTTCATAAGTTGCTCCTGTTTTTTTTACAAGGGATCCACTTGAATAAGGTTTAATGTAGGCCACTGTGTGTTATTAGCACAGTATATAACATGTAAATATCTTTGTATTCATCCGATTTAGACCAATCTTGTTTATCAACATCTGCATAAAGCTACAGTTCTGAGCACTGATTTTCAATATATTTTCAGATTTACATGTGAAAGAACAAACCTTTGATCAGTTAACTAGTTTTACATATTGTTCTATAAAAAAAAAGGATAAAGGAAAGATCGTCTCTTTTATATTGCTGACAGCAGCTCACAAATGGATGCTGATCCTTCAAGATTGTTAGATATTTAAAATGCCACTATTATTTGGTGGGGGGAAATGACAAAACATTTCCTTGGAACTGCTGAAAGATACCACATTAAGTTAAAATATCACGTAGCCAAGATTCAGTATCTTCAGAAAGAAGATGTGCAGCGTGATCCCTCAGTACACAGCGTGGTCCCTCAGTACACAGTGAACTCTGCAGTAATGTACCGTGAGCCCAGATCATAATTAGTCCTGTATAAGCAAAGGAGACTATTGTGTATAGATTGGGATAGTGGTTAGAGTGTTAGACTAAAATCTGGGAGACTCAGATTTGAATCTCCACTCTGCCACGGACACTTGCTGAGTGACTTTGGGCCAGTCACTGTAACCTGCCTCACAGGCTTGTTCCGTGAGGGGGGAGAGGAAGAATGATGTTGTAAGCTACTTGGGGAGAAAAGTGGAATATAAATATAATATTCTATTGCACATAACAGTCCTGGCCTTGGTTACAGTTTGGTTTGCATGGTAATAATTTGTGAAAATTTCATCTATCAGCAGGTTTTCCTTACCAAGACTAAAACCAGTGTCACTTTTTGTAAGTGATAAGGCCTCACAGCCATCCTCATAGCTTCATTATGCCTGTTTCACAATATTGACTGAAGGATACCCAAAACATGGTTAAAGGGGTATAGAAATCCATAAGGCCCCCCCTTTTCCCCAGCACAGTCTTGTCAGAAATGCAATGCTGACTATTTAGCTCCTGTTTTCTTTTTTACTCTCATTTTAAAGAGCAATATGATGACAGTTACTGGATTTGGCAATTCTAGTGTTTTTCTCAGCCATACAGAGGAGAAAAGATGCGTTCCAGTTCTGGCCTGGTGACTGTCATGTGTTCCAATTAAGCTAAAATACACACTGTACTTTTGTCCCTCTTTCAGAAAAGTTTTCAGTAAGGCCCTTAGTGCCATCTAAATTTTCCATCCTTGTGTTTGTAAAATGCACTAAATTGCATGTGCCTTCCTTTTCCTTCTCTGTTTTATGTATGGATTCTTTGAAATGTCATAAATCCTTTTCTCTACACTAAGATCTCCCTCTCTAATTTCCCCCCATTTTTAAGGTTAATTTATAAATACAGCATGTTTCTCAATACATTACTGAAAACTGCCTTCAAATAAACGCCTATTTCAAATTAAGAGATACATTTTAAATCACAGATTGTCTAATCTTAAGCATCCTTACTCAGAAGTAACATGGGGAAGCCAAGCTGTTCCAGGGAGGGAAGGCAGTTTAAACTTCCAAATACATGTCTTTTGGATTCCAAATACATGTCTTTTGGATTCTAGTCTTACAATATTGTTCATGAGGAGACCTGATTTGCATTATGAGTTTCACTGTCATTATTGTGAATGTGTCTATTAATCTGGATTCATCTAAAATTTCACTGGGTGGGGCTTATGTTGGGGAGGGGATGATGGGCAGCTCATTTTATTATTTTAAATTTATTTTATTAAATTTATATCCCACCCTCCCCGCAACAAGCAGGCTCAGGGCAGGTTACAATATAATACAATCTTCTTGACAGTAGCAGCTCATAACTATTACAATAGTTCTGTTTCCATTAAAGTATGGCAGTATGGATCAGGTTGCTGTCTTGTCCAGGCTTTTGAATCTGTTTATTTGTTTCAGTTTTTATACCACTTTTCTTTAATTAATAGCTTGAAGTCGTTTACAACAATGTACTATTACATCAATTAAAATAGGTACAAAAATAGCATAGTAAGCATCCAATAAAACCTGTGTATTCATGTAAAATAATACAAAATACATAAAACCAATCTAATCCCAGCCCTAAAACTGCAGGAACCCTTCAATGATATCAAATATTACAATACCCACAAACCAACTATGTCTTACAATAGAACACAGTGAGTCACAGAGTTGCCTCAGTAAGGAAAGGGAAAAGGCTGTCTGGGATGAATTTGTGATGTGGCTGAGTTAACCCAAGCAGCCTGATGTTTTGTGAGGAAGCAAATGGCTTATGTTGAGTAGAGTGGATATTTATAAGTGTTTTCATTTTACTAGTGTTATAATCCCCAGATAATTATAATATAATCAGTTTAATTCTCGACATGGCCCCATCTAAATCCAGAGACTGGAGACATGGGCAGAAAAGAAAGGTTTTTCTTCAAAGATGACAAAAGCACCAGATTGGCACAAAAACCTGAAATTTAAAAAAATATATATTGGGAGAATTAAAACCTCTCAAAATGATAGAAGCGGCACCTGTAGATCTAAGAAACAGATGCCCTCAATTGTTGCTCCTAGGAAACCACAGAGGTATTGCCAGGGTTCTTTTTGTAGAAAAAGCCCAGCAGGAACTCATTAGCAAAATAGGCCACACCCAACAGCAGAAACTCATTAGCATATTACGCCACACCCCTGACAGCGCAGCTCCCTCCCAGGATCAGCTTCCCCAGGTGCCCCACGGCTTGCGGGGCACTTGGGGAACCCGAGGGAAGGAAGGCAGTTTCTGCAGCTGTGAAGTGCCTGGGGAACCCGAGGGAGGGGGGAGGCAGTTTAAACTGCCTTCCCTCCCTGGATCGGCTTGGCTTCCCCAGGCACCCCACCGCTTGCGAGGTGCCTGGGGAACCCGAGGGGGGGAGGCTGTAAGTGTGGCCAACTTGGAAGCCAGCTGGAACTCCGTTCCTGTACATTCCTGCCCAAAAATAGCCCTGGGTATTGCCAACCTTGGCTTCTGTCAATAAGAGGCAGGGGTAAGGAGCAGAGTCCTTTCCAGGCCTGTTTTGGCCTTTTAGGGACGACTCATCAGGGTCAGGCCCAAAAGCAAGCACCAGCTGACAATACCATGTGATTTGCTTGACTTACCCCAGCCTGGTTGCTTGCTACTGTTCAACACAAAGAAATTAACTGTGATGGCATCAATACCAATTTCAAAAATCTAATAACAACAACAACAACAACAACAACAACAACAATAATAATTCATTTTCCAAATCCTAAGCAAAATTATTCATACAATACACGGTTCATAATTAGGGCTCACAAAGTCCAAAACACTTCAAAGTGCTCAGTCCCTCCTAATGAGCAATATGCTTCGCAGTGTAAAGGGGGGAAATGAGCTTCGAGAAGGTATCTACTCCAACAGTTCCCAAAGAGGAACACTTGAATGGTTCCAAAAGAAGAACTATGGGATTGTCATCCTCAATATGCTCCATGTTTCACCAATATGGCTTTATCAAGTTTGAACTAGTAGCTTGAAGGATATCACTGAAAAACAATCTCAGTGTATTCAGTTCACAATGTCATTTTCAAAGTGGGCTATACCTCCACAGCATTCAATATTTGTGAGACATTTATTGATTTTTGAAACTGGTATTGACGCCACATGCAGATAATTTCATTGTGTTCACATATATACTGTGTGTTTCACTATTATATTGGATTGCTACTGTTCAACAGTAGCCACCTCATAAACACCACTGTGGTAAAGTGTTAGGCTTTTAGATTAGGATCTAGGAAACTCAGGTTTGAATCCCCACTCTGCTGTGGAAGCTCACTAGGTGACATTTGGGCCAGTTACACATTCGCCGCCTAATTTACAGGGTTGATATAACGATAAAATTAAGTACAGCAGAATAATACATGCTGCTTTGTATTTCTGTTATGGAAAAGGATGCGGTATAAATTAATAAATATTGCTAAAGATGCAGGGCAGATAAAATGTAGGTTGGCTGATGGGTGAGAAGGAAACAAGGGAACATGGAACGGTGAGGATATTGGCATTGCTAGGTTTAGGGAAAGAGGAAATATTGTGGGAAGAGGAAATGGGGGGGAATGAAGTGTCCCCTGCAAGTTCTTGCAGGTTCCTCATCATACAACTATGCTCAGTGGTTGGCACTACACAATTGAGACATAGTTTTCCCAGGCAGAGGCTGCCAGAGGGTGGGAAGGAGGGAAATCTGAAGATGGAGGAGCAGATAAAGGCAGGTTGGCTGTTGGCTCTGAAGCAGTGAAGGAAGCAAGAAAAGGTGAGACTATGGTGGCTTTCAGGAAGAGTAAGAGAAAATCGTGCAGGAGGGGGAAATGAGATACCCTCCCAACACACACACACATTGCACATCCTTTGGCATCTCTGACTTGCACAATAAAATAACCCACTGCCTTCATTTTGCTAGATTATGTTTGCTTCCCAGGCAGACCTGTAGCTAACAAGGGGCCCACAGGGCCCGGCCCCCTCCCTCCCGGGCTGGCCCCAAATTGAACTAAGGTAATTAACTTTTATTTAATTAGCGGCACCCCCAAGGCCCCCTCCCAAAAAATCCCTAGCTACGGAGATGTATCCTAGGAGTCTTTTAATGGTCCTGAGCCCCGTAGCTCCAACCATTGTCTCAGGGGCTCGCATTCAATCACGCTGCATGACTTGTCAGAGCATCGCATTCCTTTTACCAGCCAACCCCATTTCCCCCTAGAGGTTCTGTAAAATCTGGCAAACCGTTCCAGATCTGGCAAAGGCAGTCTGGCCAGGTGCTAACCAAAATGGCAGGGAGTGATGCCAACAAAATGGAGGCAGCTCCATGCATACACACTTGCCATCAATAGCTGTGCTCCAGAAGCTGACATGACTTCCTTTAGCCTCCCAAATACAATTCAAGGTGCAGATTATTATTTTTTTAACATTCAGATCTCTCTGTAGCTTCTGGCTCCCAAAGCCACATCTCATCCTCCTTTCCTTCTGTCACAATAACAAGAACTGACTGAGAATGCCCCCTTGATAGTACCCATCTGTAGTACGCCACATCCATAAGATGACAGAGCAGAAGGAGGCATTCTCTGTGGGGCTGCTTTTGCTCTTTCTTGCTTTCTTCTCCCAATAATCTGCTGAAGTCTGATTGTCACAGCATAAAGCCACCACAGAAAAGATCACTCCTTTCTGCTTGCCCTCCAGCGTGACGTTTCCATGTAGCCAGCTAGCCAGCTTCACAAAACAAGCCTCTGCTTAAATCCAGATACTCAGGGTTACCTGGTTTGCTTCTACAGTGGGACCGGTGATTTCGTATACAAACCCTGCTTGTGGGTTTCTGGCTATACCTGCTGGCTTCCTTCAAGCATTCGTATTTTCCTCCCCCCCCACCCCCCTTCACCATTGTGTTTTTGCTGATCTGATAAGCAGCCTTTCAACAAAAAGCAATTTCAGCTTTAAAAAACCTGCTCGTGCTCTTTGCTGATCAGGCTACTCTGTAACATAAACAGATGATGCTGCCCAGACTTTGACCAGCTTACTTTTCGGCAGCCTGTCAGTCACTAGGAAGAGATTATCATCCCAAAACCCAGGGATTGATAATGACAAATTAATTAAGAGCTCACTCACCCCTTTTAACCCACCAACTGTGATGGCAATAAAAGCTACTTCTGTGTTCCACTCACTTGCCAAAAAAATTAATGGGTACTGCAGTCTGATCTAGGGATGGGTACGATAGTGCTTATTGCTAACCACTGTGTACTAGAGGTCAGAACTCCACTCAGTTCTAGTGATGTCAAAGAACACAGTCTGCTAGGATCCAATGCTTGGATAAATGGCTGGGTGTCAGATGCCATTACTAGATTCATTTCATAAACTTTATAGAAGGGTGAAATTTCCCCCCAGTGCTGGAAGTACAACAATGGCCTAATGAATGGCATCTCTGAACCAAGGGTGAGCTCAATTTATGCAAAGACTTTAACTTACATGGACTGATTTGCTATGTCAGTTACTTGTAGAAGGCTAAAGAGGTACATTGTAATGGCTAGGAGTCAAAATGATTTTAATTGTAAGCCACCTCAAACAGGACTCTGAAGAGGCAACGTAGAAACCTCCCAAATGAATAAACAAACAAACAAACAAACAGGCTCCATTCAAATGGACTATAGAATTTTACAATTTAAAAGTGGGGCTGGTGTTCTGTTTTATTTTTCCTACCCCTGTGCTCATGAAAACAAGAAACCGAGGGCATGTTTCAGTCCGGGCTATATGCAGTGCCCATTAGTGATCAATGAACCTGGTTAGTTCCTTCCTTTGCCTACATACATACACACATAGGCACCACTATGGGTTCTTACAGTGAATGTCGGGTGGTCCTGAATGCCATTTTCAAGAGATGCTGTAAGCTACAGCACCTCCCATTTCTAGCCCTGCTTTCCGCTTAGTGAACTTTACTCATGTGCTGGTGCATAGTTGTCTCAAGGGTTGTGAGAAGGAGGACTGGTTAAGGATATATGAGAAGCAAACACAGATCTCACTCCCCTTTAAGGCCCCCTGCAATGCTTGACAGGTGGGGGGGGCAATAGGACTCTGGGCCTATGGAATCCTTCCACGGTGGCCCAAATCAAGCCCTTTGTTTCTGATTATAAAAAAAATCAAGTAAGACAGTCTGGCTAAATGTGACAGTTCCTTCACTTGAGCACATCAGGAATGGCCAGAACTGTATCTTGCATTTGTTATTTAAACTGTTTGGTGTATGAAGGCAGTATCTGAAAAAGTGAGCAGTGACTCACAAAAGCTCCTCCCCTGCCACACATTTTGTTAGTCTTCAAGGTTCTACTGGACTCTTGCTCTTTTCTACATACACTGTCTGGTGTATGTTCACCCATCTTAGCCTGCCTTGTATAGAGTAGTTGTGTAGTTGTGTGAATCTGCCCAGTGAAGGGCATGCATGATGGCAGATTCGGAGAGACAGTTTGCTCCTTCTATTGCTTTCATCGCCCTTGAAAGCTACTTTTCCTGTGAGTTTCCCCTTATGGTATGCCACCTAGAAATTTTGTAAGTTGTGAAGTGGCCCTCCTGAACAGACACAAATTGTGGGATCCCATCACACATTACATTTCTTGATGCACACCTGAGATGCTTTAGGTACACGCAGACATGTACATTGTAAATGCAACATGCCTTGTGTGCACGAACAGCACACCAGTTCACTGACCTCAACCCCCTGTTGAGTCTATTCTTGTTAATAATTCCAGGGTTTGCCTCTCTGTATGATGTGTGAAACGGCCCTGTTAGAGTCTGGATGATGTCTTCCTTACACATGCACGTGGCGGGGGTGGAGGGCGTCTAGGCAAAGATGCCACACAGAAGTTCTTTTGTCAGGTGTACTCCTAGAGGGAAGGCGGGGGCGGGGGGAGTTCCAGAAAGGGAGCCAAATAGGCAGATCCATGCATTTTCTTCACACCTGCATTGGACGTATTTCCTCTTACTATGTGCGGCAGAAAAGAGCAAAAGAGTCCAGTAGCACCTTGAAGACTGAAGACTCCCGAAAGCCCATCCCCTGACATATTTTGTTAGTCTTTTCAGGTGCTTCTTGCTCTTTGCGACTGCTACAGACAGACTTCGGGATCTATGGGCAACACTGCCTGTGTGGGGTGGCGGCGTCGGTAACGTGGGGCCGCGATCGTCAGCCAGGCCTGGCTCCAACTCGGGGGGGGGGGGGGGGCGTGCAGGGCTGAACTAGCAAAAGAGCCGCCGATCTTCCTCTCAGCCGCAGCTCAGCGCTGCCGACCGAGCCAGAGCAGGGAGGGAGGGAGGGAGGGAGGGGTCTTCAGGTGCTCCGCGCCGCCAGTTGCTCGCCGGCAGCTCAGCGGAGGCGGAGGGGAAGCCGGGCGAAGTGCGCGTCCGCCGAGAAGACAGGCAGGCGTGGAGAGGCGAGAGCCGATCCCGAGCGGAGTGGACCAGGCGGGGGCGGGAGCACTCCAGGCGAACCCCCCCCCTCCCGCAGCCCGAGCAGGGAGCCCCTCCGAGGCGGCGGCGACGCGTGAATCCCCTGCCCGCGAGGAGAGGCTTGGCGGAGGATCCTGCCTCCTCCGGAGCAGACAGAGGCTGGCGAGGCGAGGGGGTCCTGCTGCGCGGGGAGCAAAGGCTACACCCACTAGGCAGCCTCCGGGCGAGGGACCCCGCGGTTCGTGGGAAGGGGGCAGAGGGCGCCATGCAAACAGCCACTGCCTCTATTCTCGATGTTTCAAGGACGGGGGTGATCCGAGAGGACAGCAGCAGTGCCCCGAATAACCACACAGGTAAGGAAGCCAGGGCTTGCCGGGTGTATGTGTGTGTGTATGTGTGTGTGTGTGGGGGGAGTTATGAGGGTCAGGGTGGACTGGGAGCAAAAGCATGCCCCAGAGGATTTGGAGGGTGAGGTGGTGTTAGTTGGTGCCCGGGGGGGGGGGGGGATAGGAGCCCTGGTGAGAAAGCGCTCTCCTCCCAAATCACTTTCTCTCCCTTTGCCAGTTCTCTGAATGTTCCTTTCAGGAAACAAAAGGGACTGGAGCTGACGCACCTCCAAGTTCCTTGAGGTGTTGTTGGTGTTACTTTGTGCAGGCGCAGTACACTCTGTTGGTGCTTAGAGGTACTCTCTTTTAGGGGACCCGTTTTTGTATCATCCAGTTCTGACACTGACACAGGTGATGTGGCTGAGCCCTACCTTCCATGGTGGGGAAGAGCAATTGATATCTCAGAACATGCCTGGCAAGCACAAAGAATTCCACTTGACCTCCACAGAGAAGATATCAGAATGCAGGACTAGAAGAGCCCTTTGCCTAGAGGCCTTGGAGTCAGAGTATACAGTACTGAGACAGATGAATGGCCACCTTCCTGTGTTTAAAGTCAGCCCTGCAACTAGATCCTGGAAGAGCCTCCAAAGTGATACTGCAAGACCTTTTATGCCCCCAGAGTCCCCTAAAGTTATCACTATTTTTCCCAGCTCCGTTGTGGAGTAGCCAAGTGCTTTCCAATGATCGTCTCATTCACGAGAGCCTTATATCAGATACGGAACTCATTCTGTGATCTGCAGTGAAGCTGAGAAATAATTAGTTGTCTGAGACCAGTTCTAAATCTATGTAAAGATTGGAACTCAGGTCTCAGAGGCATCCAAAATGTCAAGCATGACTTTTCTTGTACATCGCCATCGTTGCAGCGCAGTGTGATTGTGTGTGTGAGAGAGATGGTTACACTGTGTCGCTTCGTGTTTTCTACCCCCAAAGAAGGGATTTTGGTGTAAGCAAAATCTAACATTGGAAGTATCCCCCACGACTGAATATGCTGTCCCCTGATCCACACACTGTACACTTAAGTACTTGAGTAGTCTGTATCATGTAGATAATGAGTGTCCGAGGTGCAGCATTACTTTAGAGCAACTAATAAATCACTCATAGGTTGTGCTACAGCTTATCCTGTCCAAAGTATCTGGAACAGGAGCTAAATTCTAAATTTAAATCCTGGTTTAAGGAGGCTTGCTTCAGTCTACCTTGAAAGGCTTCTCTTGGCTCCTTAGGGAAAGGATCTCTCGGTAACAGTCAAGGGAAGTGTAACCAGGAACACAAATGAATCTGTCATACTTGAGGCTAAGCAGAGCAGTGGTGATCAGGCCAAAGTTAAGCACTTTAAAATCCTGTTTATTTCAGGACAGAGAGAATTAGACGTGACCTTAACTCTGCAGTTCAAATCAGCGGAACTTAATAGCGCTTCACTTTGGCTGGGTCATGTCCATCATCTGGAAAGGAGGCTGTTGATGATACCTATGATTGTGTGTATCACCGAGGCTGTGCGTGTCTTGACTGAATAGCTGCTGTTCAGTGTTTTACAAGAGGCGCCAGGAAAGAGAAACCTATTCTGACTTGCTGATTTCCTCTCAGTCTGAATGTGCCTCCATTTCGGTCAACCACACTGGCACACTGCTAAACTTCCCTCACTCTGCTGCAGCACACATTTTGCTTTCTGTGGCATTCTGAGCTGTACAGAGGGAAGCAATGCCAGCTGGGGCCACGCAATAAACTGGTTTCACACAGGGAGAAGATGTGTTGGCACCTGCACTTACCATGTTCATTAATGGAATGTGCTTTGCTGAAGCACTGTGCTAGAGAGAGGAGGAGGGTGGCATACACCAAAAGTCAATAACAAGTTCCTTTAGGGGAATTTAGGGGAAATGAAACTGACGCTGTGGTGCAGGCCCCAGGAGAAGTCATCCATTCATGACAATAAACTTTCTTCCTTTACCTTTAGCAAAAATGGAGGACTCGTATTTGAGAAGTGCAGACTTAAAAGGAAAGGCCTGGTGGTTATCTGGCCATACATATGATTTGAAAAAAAGCACTTTTCCTGGTTCCATTGTTATCTAGAATGCCAAATGCAATACTAAGCATGCGTGGAACATAAAAACACATGAGCATGGGGTGGGGCAAACCAACCAACCAACCAACCAACCCAAGCCAGCAGTCCTTTTGAGCAGCAACCACTTCCACATTTTCAGCTGGAGTGATGGCGTCTGAGAGGAGGCAAATCTTTTGCAAATGAGCCTGTCCTTAATGCAACTTCAGTGCTCTGGTAATCATTTCATAATAGCTTTTTGAGCAGCTGGCTTTTGTAACTGATGGTTGAAAGGGTTCATTTGTGTTGGTATAATTGTATTGAAAAGCTGTCAAGACTGTAGTCAGATGAAAGGTTATGGAGAAAGAAGGGGGCTATAGCGACATAATTTAGTTAAGAAAATGTGCAGAGATGGCTTGGGACTTCTAAAGTATTTGGATAGTTGTATCTAGTTGTTGGGGAGAAGCGAGGGGGGGGGGGTTGCAAGGCCACAGTGGAATTTTCTTTAAAATTAAAAATATTGCACAATAAAGACCTCAAGTGCCCAATAATCTAAAAATGTGCTGACCCTCTCTAGGGAGATAGGAGTTGGAAATAATTTCCAGTCCTTATAAATATGGAGTACAAGGTAAACCTGTGCTCCATATTTATAGCCCATACAAATTTGTAACTCAGATGTAATACAAGAAATTCAGGATGTTGCAGTGCTAATGTTTGATCATCAGTAGTGGTAACATAATTCTTCACATGTACACACACGTGTGAGACAAGAAAACCACACAGCCCTGCATAAAAGTTCCCCTCACCTGCATGGGAATAATCAAGTCCACCCCCACCACACAATAAATCAACTCTCCACAACCTATCAGCACAATTCCTAAAAGAACACCCTCCCTTCGTGTGCAAGCCAAGGGTGTAGACTTTCCAATTTCCGGGGGGGGGGGGGGGAGGCTGGGGCTGGGCCAGAGACATCACAGGCCATTGTCTCTGGGGGAGGCTCAGCACTTCCTGGAAAAGTTGGGGGGGCCCTCCAGCTCCACAGCCCCCTTAAAGTTGACACCGATGGTGCAAGCATAAAAGGGAATTACCAAAACAGGGCATATAAATTAGCAATTCCTTCAAAAGTTTGTCCAGGGTTACCATATTTTGAAAAGCAACAAAGAAGATATATTTCCCAACTGACTACTTCAAACAAGTGATCACCATGACAAATCTAATTTTAAATACCCTTACTGTTTAAACTGTGATACTTACGTCTAACTAGGAATATTCCTAACTTTCCAATCCAAAAAAAGAGGACTTTTTGAACAGTTTTTTTTTTAAAAAGAGCCCAAAAGAGGACGGACATCAAAAAATTCTAAAAAGTGGACATCTGGTAACCCTGTAGTTTGTCAAAATACAGAAGAGAGCCCAAATTGGTTGTATTTATGCATGATGTATCTTGTGCTGGATTTCTGGCCAGTGTTCCCTCTAAGCAGAGTTACTGTGAGCTAGCTCACAGTTTTTTAGCCTCTGGCTCACAGATTTTTGTCTTAGCTCAGGAAGGATGGCTCTAGAGCAAACTAATTTATGCAGCAGCCAAATCGCTCATTCACAACTTTAATGCCAGTAGCTCACAAAGTAGAATTTTTGCTCACAAGACTCCACAGCTTAGAGGGAGCATTGTTTCTGATGTGTTGCAATAACTCAGTTACAACCTTAATACAGGCTGCTGAGCTCCTAAATATTTTGGTTTCATTTGTATAAATATGTTCGATGACATCATGTATAACCTTTTGTACCAGCAGAAGGCGGCCTGCTAAGTATTCTGGTCTAGCAGGTCACTAAGTGCACCTGTCCTCCATCACCTCCTTTTTAGGCGTACATTTTGCTGCAACACTATTAGAAATGTAATCTACTCACATAAAGGAATGTAATCTACTCACATAAAGCCTGATTCTGTGGGCTTTACTTGACTATTTATGGTGCTGTGCTGGACCACCAGGGGAGTTGCCTATTAAGAATTGTCTGTTGAAGGTCAACTGTATCTGTGAACCCATCCAGAATACTGGCAGGGTCTCGTGAGGGTGCAGGGCTGAACTTCTCTTACCCCCTTTCTTGGGGGTCCCAAGAAAGAAGGAAAATTTGTTTACATAGAAAGTTAAAATTTTAATTGGCTGTAGAATTTCCCCCCCAGTCTCCTTAAGTGTGGGTGCACGACAGACAAGCACAAGTTGTTTTAGGAGGTACAGAGGGATTCCTAGTGAAACGTCTAGTTTGTGGAGAAGGCAGTATGGAAGATTTCACCAGAAAAGGGCAAGAGCTTGTCAACTTTGAGGCACACTGTACTTACAGCAGAATTATGGCTGTTGTGTATCTCTCTCTCTCTCTCTCTTTTCCTCCCTCCCTGACATTTACAATGCCATTCTGAGCAGAACTACACCCTTTTAATTTCATTGAAGTCAAAGGATGTAGGAATGCGCGGTTCGTAAGGCTAAACACATGACAATAAAATGTCATCTATACCAGTGACGATCACAGAAGTAATATTAAGTTTTGGTCTAATGAATGAATCTGAAGTTTCACTAACAACCAGTGAAGGCTTAAGACAGAAGAGTATGACACTCATGCCAGAGAATGATGGAAATACCAACGTTGCAGGGACACTATCATTACAGGCTGTTATAGGCTCTGGTGACTCTTTCAGATTGGACAGCCAGTAGGGTGAAATCTCCCAAGGAAACTTACAGCTGCTCTTCTGAAAGCCAGCTCATTATTGTTCACAGGCCTTCCAGCAACAAAGAATGAAGATCAAAACTGGGCTTGTTCTTGTCATTATTGGTATTGTTTTGTGGTGGAACAGTATTCACGTCGTGGTAGAATTTATTATTGGTATTGTTTTGTGGTGGAACAGTTTTCACAGTGGCAACCGTTAAGTTTAAGGCCTTTCTAAGCCTTAAACTTAACGGTTGCCACTGTGAATACTGTTCCACCACAAAACAATACCAATAATAAACTGGGGGGGGGGGAGCTCCCATTTACTGTCCTAGCTATTTAACTAACCAAAACAAAACTGCAAGCAAAGAAGCTGAAACTAATAGACTCCATGCCACAACAACTTAAAGAATAGGGTTGCCAACCTCCAGGTGGTGGGTGGTGATCTCCTGGAATTACGAGATCAGTTCCCCTAGAGAAAATGGCAGCTTTGGAAGTTGGTCTGTGTGGTAATATAACCTGAGGAAGTCTCTCCACTCCCCAAACCCTCCCCCCCAGGCTCTACCCTCCAAAACTCTAGGAATTTCCCATCCCAAAGTGGCAACTCTACTTAAAGAAATGGCTTATCATGATGTGGTGGAGCTGAACTGGCCTAGGACAGTTCTGACTTTATTTCTGCAAGACTCTTACTCTTGGAGTGGCATACACAGAATATAAATTAAGAGACTCCAAAGCCATGTTCTGACCACCAGTTCTGTGTTGACTGAACATAAATGGAGCAGGGGTCAGCAAAATTACAGCTGAAGGCTGCACTCCCAAACTTTGCTGTTCAGTAGATTACCCAAACAGTCTCAGTGTGCTTTAGGGTTGCCAGGAGATTTTAGGGATAGAGCCTGAGCAGGGAGTGGTTTGGGTAGGGGAGGGACTTCAGTGGGGTATGATGCCATGGAGTCTGCCTTCCAAAGTGTTTATTTTCTCCAGGTCAACTGATTGCTGTCACCTGGAAATGAATTGTCATCCCAGGAGATCTCCAGACCTGGAGGCTGACAACTCTAGTGTGCATACATTCTGTATGTGCATAGGCTTGCCCTTGCCATCAGGAGACCCTGATTTGTGCAGACTGGGTGTACTGAGCCTATGGCCGAGTTCAGACTGGCAGTGTGGCTCGATATAGGCCCGCTTTGCAAGCAGATTAAGAGAGCCTGTTCACATAGCCACAGCTGTCTGGTGTTGCCATGCCACACTCACCCCGTCCTGAAGCGCTTTCATCCTGCATTAAAAAGGTACCTGGTGAAACCAGTGTCAAACCATCTGGGTGTGCGTTCATCCCGCTTCCTGGCAGTGTGGACGCAAATAAGCCGCACATCAAGCGGCGCCGGTAATGTGAACCCACTGATCCGGCTGCTGTGCCCATGCGCAGATTGGCAAAATGGACCAAAGTTGCGCGCTGCCACCAGGAGGCACCCCACAGTGTGAACGCTCCATTCCGTCTCCTCCCTGGTATGGTCCTGCATCAGTCTACGCAGTGCAAATGGAAAGCCCCGCAACAACTCGGTAAAGGTCTTTTCCCCCCACTTCCCTTGCATTTCATTTTGCCAGTCTGTCCTCAGCCTATCTGTGTTCCACATACGTGGGCAGACTCTGTGGACAAGAGTCACTGAACACCTGTTACTATGACCCCACTTCCCTCTCCCAGTGTTCAGTCCACCCTGTTTCATCATGTGAACTTAGATCATGGTGATAGGAAGATTGCTGAAGGGAACCAAAGAGGTAATATTTAAATCCAAGCAAGAGGGCTCTCTCGAGAGTCAGAGAGCTCTTTGGACAGTTAGTTGCATAGAATCAGAAGCACAGCCAAGCAGTCCTGGCTTTTTCTTTCTGCCAGTTGAACAGATGGGCTCCAAAGCAAGGCTCCCTGTTAATAGCCCTGTGAGTTCACTGTGTGCTCATGGCATTTGTAGGGTATCTGGGGTACCGTGGCATTTGTTGGGTATCATAACACACTCAGTTTAACTATTTCCCAGGGTTGTTGTGAGGATAAAATAGAAAAGAGGAGAATGATGTAAGCCTCTTTGGGTCCTCACTGGGGAGAAAGGCGGGATAGAAATGAAGTGATTAAATTCGATGATTCAATGAAATCCGTCTTTATGTGGATGAAAAAATGGGTCTCTGACTGTCCAGTCCTAGGCAGAACTGCACCTGCCTAAGTCTACCAAAGTCAATTGGCTTTGAAGGATGTGACTCTGCTAAAGATCACAGTGTTGCAGAGTTGGTTGGTATTTTAAGGCTGAAGGGTGGAAATTCCATCTACAGTGCTTAACTGCTCACAAAGGATTTATATCCAGAATGATACCTTTGGAGAGAACAGAAAATCTAACCAAATAAAAAGAAATCTCCATTCCATATGGCTTTTGAAGAAGTGTTTTTCTGCCTTTCTGATCTCCTCAGGCCCCAGAGGCTTTGTGGTTTCCTTTTGAGATCTGGATGTTAGTGTCTCCAAAAAGCAAGGATTCTCAAAATACACGTTGTTGTTTTTTTTAAAACTGCCTGCTATTCAGCTGGGAGAAGGTCAAAGTACTGCACTGCTAGCAGCGTCCATCAGCATGCAGACTGAAGAAGAGAGAAGTAATATATTCACTAAGATGTAAAATGCACATGTCCTCTTCATCCTGGCTTTGGCGAAATCCTTTCACAAATGACTGGAACTCTCTGGAAAGAGCCAGCCACAGGCTCCCTGGTCTTTTGTGGCCCTGCTTCTCGACAGCCTGGCCTGCTGGTTTCAACAACGTTTCAGTTGTTTGTTTGCATTCTCCGTCTTGATTTAAGAACTAGAAATTCCACCGTTCTTACCTGTTGGTTTGACAGAGGACTAAGGTCACTGCAGAGTTATTTGTGAAATCTGTTTTTAGCAGCTGGGGAGGGCAGTGATGGGAAGTAAGGTCACATAGCCAGAAAGATACAATTGAAGATCTGATCTGAAACTGTAACTTGTTCAGAAATATCAGAAGTTTTCTTAATCCTACCAAAATTTATTGCAATCATTTGTGAACTGCCAGAAACTTTTTTAAAACCCTTTTGGTTATTTGAGCATATTTCTGTCTGGTTTCATTATCCTGGGCAATGGGAAGTATGATGGATGGATGCAGGAAGCAGTCTCAGCAGATGCATGCATGACAGGACTTTCATCCAACCAGAAGAGTTTCTGACAAACTGAATAATTCCAATTGATGTATTGGCCCTCAGCATCTCATCTTTCCACCACAGGGCAGTTTTGGGTTGGAAAAGGGTGCAGGGGGGAAGACTGAACCCCTTCTTTCTCTGCACCATAGTTCCAATCCAAATTGGACCCCTCTGGCACCTGAAATTAGTTCCCCTCTGCTGCCATCTGACTATAGGGAATGAGAGTTGGGTTAAGGGAATTGACCTGACTCATTCAAAAAAGTTGAATTTAGTTGGGGCTGTTCCAGTCGCCAGCTGTCACCAGCTGTTCCATTATTAGGGACTGCATACATCCTAAAAACCTATCAGACTCATGGAATGTTTTGCTTGTGTCCACTTTTAAGGCTGTATCACTATATGTGATGGTGAAGATGTGTGTGATAGATAAATGTTTATGGGAATAAACCTTAATCTACCCTGGGGAAGCTAAGCATAAGAGAGCTTCCGTCTCTCACTCCTGTTCTGAAGGGGCTGCAGGTTTAAGTTGTAATACCAGGTGTAAAAGAGAGGAGAAGTCTGTGAGGTACACACAATCCCAAAGGTTTCTTCAAAGGAAAAGATGGAGCTCCTTGGCAAACTGGAATCTAGAATGCTGAAACAGAGATAGTTTTATCTGAGCAAGTATATAAAGTAGACAGTCAAAATAATATCAGGTGTACATATAATACCAATCATTATGTATGTATGTGCTGTCAAGTTGCAACTGGCTTCTGACCATCCCAGTAAGGGGCTTTCAAGACAAGGCAAGTGAGAAGAAGAGGTGGTTTGCCATTGCCTTCCTCTGCAAAGTCTTCCTTGGTGGTCGCCCATTCCAAATACCAACCCCATTTCTGAGATCTGATGAGACTGAGCTGTACCATACCATTCCACACCCAGTACCAAACATTACAATGCCCACAATAAGATAAATATTCCAAATGATGACACACTCACTGTGCAATGCATAAATTCAAGAGTGAGAAGCTATCTGTGCTGTCTATTTAGAAGGGTTCCTGCCCCATGGTTTAACAAAGAGTGGGGGATTTGAAAAGGGCAAGGACGGGAGATGGCTGGACCATCATGAGTAGCAGTAGGCAGAGTCCATATACAGGCCTAAGAGGTGGGAGTAAAGGTGGTAAAGAAGACTTTTCTCTGCCGCCAGTGCTTCTGCATAGTGTCATCTAGCATAGTTATTTGAGGTGGTTTGTGATTCATTGCCGCCTCTGCTGCATCACCTTAAGGGACACGATGCATTAACTTTTCGTGAAACTTTTGCAAGATTCTTTGCTGATAAAAATCTCTTGTATCTGGTCTGATTTAGAGACACCAGATTGAGGGTATTCCCTATCCCACGACTGTCAGAAGTGTTAGGACTTATATCCAATAATCAGAAAAATCAGAGTAATGAATCTTGCTTTTCTGGAAAGAAGAGATTGCTTCTTTTGGTTTAAAAGAAGTTTATTACTAAAGGGAAAAGGTAAACGGGATTAGCTACAAATAAACAAAACATGCTTTCTAAGGAGCTGCATTGTGCTCCATCTTCACACTAAGACATGCTGATAGAGAGTGAGAGATTGTAATGGAGGATCTCTCCTTCTTCTTGACCCCTGAAAGGAAACACCTGATATCATTGACCAATTAGCAAGACAGTACACCTTTAGTTTTCCCGGGTCTACAGTTAATTGGCCAGCTGCCAGGTATTGCTTCCAGGCTAACATAGGTAAACAAACAAGTTGCATAGTTAACCCTATAATGACTGAATTTCTCAGGCCTTGCATTACATGCTCATTTCTCCAACACCCCTTCTCAAGACCTGAAATGCAAGTCATTATACATGCATACACAAAACATTATTGAACATTAGCATCAAGCATATTCAACATTTCACGAAGTCTTTCAAACTTGTCTTTGGTCAGTGGCTTAGTCAGAATATCAGCCACCATCTCTTCTGTACGACAATGCTTAATCTCTATCAACCTTTTCTGGTACAAATCTTTAACTAATGCACATTTAATACCAATAGATCTACTTCTAGCAGTCGTGCTCTCTTCCTTACATATAGTTATACAAGCTTGATTATCCTCTAACATAAGTATAGGTACAGGTTCAATTATTCCAAAATCTTTCAACATCTCAAAGATCCATTCAAGTCTGCTGCAGGCACTTGCTGCTGAAATGCACTCAGCTTCTGCTGTGGATTGCGCTACAACAGTCTGTTTTCTACTAGTCCAGTCTATCAGTCCATCTCCATAAAAGAATAGGTATCCACTGGTAGACTTGTAGTTGTTCATCTCTTCTCCCCAACTGGCATCCATGTAGCCAACTAGTCTTGGTTGTTCAGTTGGTGCAATTTTTAGTTTTAAGTCCATTGTTCCTCTTAGGTAACGTGCCATCTTCTTTATTGCACTCCAATCATGATGATTTGGCGAACTTACTTTTCTGCTTAGAAATCCAACTGCCGCTGTAATATCTGGACGCGTTGATTTGCTCAGGTACAAGAGCTTTCCGACAGCCTCTCTGTATCCTCCTATGTCCTTTAGTGGTGTGCCGTCCTTCTCCTTCAGATATCCAGGTTCAAGTGGGATTGTTGAAGCTTTGCAGTTCTTCATGCCAACAGATTCTATAAAGTCCATAATCTTTCTTTTCTGGCATAAAAGAAAAGTTCCATCCTCAAGTCTCTCAATTTGCATTCCAAGGTATTGTCGAACATCTCCTAGCTGTTTGACTTCCACTTCCTTATTCAGTCCATCAGCTATTGCTTTGATGTCTCCTCTGTTTTGACAAGTCACGATCAAGTCGTCAACGTAAACAAGAACATACTGGTATTGTCCATTTCTGATTCTAGTGTACAGACAAGGTTCAGCTTTCCCTTGCTTGAAGCCTTGCTTCTTTAAAAGTTCAGTAAGTTTGTCATACCAGGCCTTTGCGCCTTGCTTTAGGCCATAGAGTCCTTTATTAAGTTTGTAGACTAAGTTTTCTTGACCTTTGACCTTGAAACCTTCAGGTTGTTCCATGTAGATTTCCTCAGATAGTTCTCCATTGAGAAAAGCAGTCTTTACATCAAGATGCTCTACTATCATGTTCCTAGATGCTGCAACACTTAGAAGTGTTCTGAATGTTGCTTGGTCAGTAACTGGAGCAAAAGTTTCAAAATAGTCAGTCCCATATTGCTGTGAGTAGCCTTTAGCTACTAGGCGTGCTTTGTATAGCTCCACAGTTCCATCTTCCTTGTGCTTAATTTTGAAGACCCATTTACATCCAACAGGGTTTCTGCCTTGAGGTAGTTGAGTGAGAGTCCAGGCCTCTTTTTCGCTAATGGATAGCAGCTCTTGTTCCATTGCTTCAAGCCATCTGCCTCTTTCACTCGCAGGTAAGTTGCAAACTTCCTTCCAGTTCTTGGGTTCCTTTGCAGGTTGCATAAGTTCACAAAATCCATACTTCATTGGAGGTTTTCCCTTAGTGCTCCTTTCTGATTGCCTCACACTGGGTGTGGGTGCTGCTGTGGGTTCTGCCGTGGGTTGAGCCGCTTCCTCTGGTGTGGCCCCTGCTTCCCCTTCTGTTTCAATAGTTTCCTCAGAAGGTGGACCTGCTGCTTCACTTGCCAGTTCCCCGGCCAGTTCACCAGCAGTCACTACAGGTAGCCAAGCAACGAACTCATCAGGTGCAGTCCCAGGCATCTTTGGATCAGCTGCAGTGGAAACACTAGGCAATACAGTCTCATCAATAAAAACAACATTGCGTTCTTCTACTGTGTGGGTTTGGGGATTGTATATCCTGTACCCTTTCCCACCAACAGGATAGCCTACAATAAGTCCAGTTTCAGATCTGGAATCAAGCTTTCCCCTCTTTTCCTTTGGTATGTGTGCATACCCTTTTGCGCCAAAAGCTTTGATATGTCTTAGACCAGGCTGTCTTCCAAACCAAGCCTGAAAAGGGGAGGTTCCAATAATCTTTGAGGGTAATCTGTTGTGTAAGTACACTGCTGTGTTCAGGGCTTCTGCCCATAAACCGTTTGGCAGTCCAGAATGCATCAGCATAGCTCTGCACATCCCCTGCAGTGTTCTATTTAATCTCTCAGAAGCTCCATTTTGCTGGGGTGAATAGGCAATGGATACTTTATGTTGAATTCCTTGCTCTTGTAGAAATTGTTTGAATTCAGCATTACAATATTCACCACCTCCATCTGTGAGTAAGCTTTGAGGTGCTTTGCCAAATTTATTTTTAACAATAGCCACATAATTTTTAAATCTACGCAGTGTTTCATCCTTACTTCTCAGCATATACACATAAGTGTATTTTGTTTTATTCTCTGTGAAAGTCACAAAATATTTGTTCCCACCTAGGGATGCAGGTAAAGGCCCAACAAGATCACTGTATACAGTTTCCAAAAATTCTTGATTTTGCGCTGGAGTCTTCCCAGAATAACTTGGGGCATCTCCCTTTGCTCTGAGGCATGTCTCACATCTAGTTTCACTCTTTTCACAATGCACAACAGGTATTCCACATTGCTTTAACAACTGCTCAACAGATTTCAAATTTCTATGTCCCATTTTAATATGCCACGAAAATAAACATTTTTCATGTTTACAAGCATCATCACAAGCATCCTTAGTCTGGCAAATCTGTTCCTTATCATCAACAGTCTCTATTTCCTCATCAGGATCAACATCAAAAGTTTCTGTCTCCTCATCATCACAAGCTACAAAGTAATGAAAGCCATTTTTCTCTTCCACTTTAAATTCAAGCTCTCCATCCTTGGTAGAGACCTTGCTTCCTCGCTCTGGTTTGAGCAGGACATGATGTCCTGTGTTCATGAGACTTTTTGTTGAAATTAAGTTCTCAACAGCTTCAGGCACATAAGCTGTATTTCGCAATTCAACTTCAATTAATTGATTATCTGTAGTAGACAATTGTAATTTTACAGTCCCAACGCCTTGTACATTCAATAATTGCCTGTTAGCTTGGTAAATTCTTGGTTTATTCTCAACATCTATGTTACTAAACCAGGCTTTTTCTCTACACACATGTGTACAAGCACCAGAATCGATTAAAAATATTTTCTTATCATCTGTGTTAAAATCATCAGTGATCCTAAAAGCATTGCCTTTGCTCTGTGTCTGTGCTGCAAACTTCTTTCCTCTGTGCTGTGTGTGTGAAACGTGACCTCTGCTCCTCCCATAATGGCTTCCCCTTCCACTGGCTGGTTCTTTGTTACTGGAACCATGTGCTCCTGTGGCTCTTTGTTCTTGGGGCTCATCATTAGGTGCATTCATAGAAGAGCAGTACTTTGCAAGATGATTTTTCCCACATATAAAACACTCTATTTTCCTTTTAAATCTCTGTCCATGCTTTAGACTCAAAACAGACATCTCATCAGGCAAACTTTCTTTCAAATTTCTAGAATCATATTCCTCAGTTAGTGCAGACAAAAGACCTTCTAAAGTCAGATCATCTTTCAGTCTAATCATACTGGTTACAGACTTATAGGAGCTAGGCAGACCCTTAAGAATTGAAGAAATCATATCTGTATCAGAGGGTGCTTCATTCAGGTCTTTAAGCTGTGTGTAAATGCCCATTAATTTGTCCATCTCTTTGGGAAGGCAGTCTCCCTCCTTCATCCTGAAATCAAAAATCTTTCCCTTGAGGGAATAGATTTTACTCTTGCTGTGTTTATCAAATTTGTCTTTTAACTTTTGAAGCATCAATCTGGACGTGGCTAGCCCTCTTAATCCTGGTACCTCTGTGTAGGTAATACTCCCTAAAATCAGGGCTTTAGCAAAACCATCCATCATAAGGAATTGTGTCTTATCAGGGTCAGTTTCTGGAGGATTTTCAGTTGTTAATACTTGAAGGGCATTGTGAGTCTGCAGGCGACTCTTCAAATACTCCTCCCACCACTGATAGTTAGCCTTTGTAAGTCTGAGGTTTGGCATTTCTTGGGATGGGGCATTAAAAGCCATTTTCCTTTTTTTTTTTTTTACTCACGTCCCTTTGGATTTGAGGTAGAAGCACAGGTTCTGGCTCAGTCATCTACTTCTCCAGGAGCTGGCAGGGTTAATCTTTCCCCTCTCTGCAGCAGCGCGAAGTTCAAAAGCTCCTTTGCCTCGCCTTCCTTTGTTCTCCCGGCAGCAGCGTCTCTCCGGTGCTCCAAGGCTCAGCTCCACTTACAGCAGGCAAAAATTAATCCAGTCAAAAAAGGATCCTTTGCTCCTGGCAAACTACAATCCAGCATAGGTTTTCCCCTGATCAGCAAGGAAACAGGGTTGGGCCTTTCTGGCTGCAAGATTGCTCTGAGAGCAGGAAGGAAAAAAGTGGTCGTTTTAAAAATCCAAGCCTCTAGCTCTTATTCCCTATTTCTCTTTCTCAATCAATCCAGAAAGCTTTTTTTTTTTTTTAAGAGAAGAACCATCTGTTAAGAACCCATCCTCTCTGCTACCATTTGTTAGGACTTTTGTCCAATAATCAGAAAAGCAAGATTCATTACTCTGATTTTTCTGATTATTGGACAAAAGTCCTAACAAGAAGTACGTCCTTGTTGGTATTCTATGGGTTGCTTCCGATTGATCTCCTTGACTGATGTGGACGGAGCTCTGGGAGTTGTAAAGGCCACCTGCAGCGAACTTGATTCTTGCCATCCCCGGCTGTAAATTCATGCCAGCAGAAAGCAAGGATGTCTCTTGCCAAGACTGCAAAATACATTGTCAGTGGAGAGAATTTTCCCAGCTCATTTGAAGGAGGCAGTAATTAGGTCTTCGCTTAAGAAGTCTTTGGTGAAAGGGGATCCAGCTAATGATTAATGTGCTTTAACCTGTAGCAGCCTGGTTTAGCCTAGCGTAGGCTCATCTGAGCCAGGGAGCTAAGCAGGATTGCCTACAATCAATACTTGGATGGGAGACTACCAAGGAAGACGGGTTGCTATACAAGCAATGACAAATCACTTCTTCTTGTCTCTTGCCTTGAAAATCTCACGTTTCTTGGTTCATGAAGTTGGTTGTGACTTGATGGTACCTTTTTCTTTTAATCTGCCTTTAAAAAAAAAAGATTGACCACATGGTGGAAGAGACGATGAAGAAGAAGAGATTGGATTTATACCCTGCCCTTCACTACCTGAAGGAGTCTCACAGCGGCTTACAATCTCCTTTCCCTTCCCCTCCCCACAACAGACACCCTGTGAGGTAGAAGGGGCTGAGAGAGCTCTTTCAGGAACTGCTCCTGAGAGGATAGCTCTGAAAGAACTTGTGACTGACCCAAGGTCACACCAGCAGCTGCATGTGAAGGAATGGGGAATCAAACCCACTTCTCCCAGATTAAAAGTCTGCACTCCTAACCACTACACCAAACTGGCTCCAAATGAGCACCTTCAGGCATATGTAGATGTCACTTTTGCCCTTCTCCACTTCAGTCTGGCTTCAGGGCTGGTTTAGGGCTTGAAGCAGCTTTAGTTGCTCTGGTGGACAACCTACATTAAAGGTAATGCTTACCCTTTAATCCTTCTTGATCTGTCTGTGGCCTTTGACAAGGTTGATCATTCTATTTTGTTAGAGCATTTGGAAAACAAGGTGTCTTTGAGGGGTTTTTGAATTCCTGTGATTTTAGTTTCTTTTGCTGAATCAGAGAGTTTAAAAAAATTATGCCACCTCTCTGGGGAACCTGCCTGAGGTCACTTACAAAATAAAACCTAATAAAAAACATTAAAAAATTAAAAGTTGTTAATTAAAACCCAGCATTTCAAAACCCAGCCAGAGCATTACAAAACCACTGAGCAATTTAACATGCAGTAAACAGTTTTCATGCTAAGAGCGCACTATAAAAATATAAAAATGGTGTTAAAGGATCAACCCCTTGCAGGGCCATCCTAAGGAGAGTTACACTGTTCTCAGCCCATTTCCACTCTAGACTGGCTTCTCTCTCCCTCCCCCTTCCCCATCTTGTGTCTGCTGTATATACTGACTGATTGAAGGATGTCTACTCTCCCCCTGGATAAGGGACACCAGGTCATATTTCCCTTTTCATGTGCCATCTTTTAGCTGTTAGTATTATTATAAGAACTGTATTAATAGTTTAATTTTATAGATACTGTTTTATGAATATGTTCTTACCTGCTCTGAGCCCTGTTCAGGGGAGGCTGGGCTATAAATTAATCAAATAAATAAATAACTTGATCAAACAGAAATGTTTTGGCCAGCACCTAAAGAAGTACCAGACCAACCTCAAGGGGAAGGGCATTCCATGGGCAAGAAGCCACTACTGAAAAAGCCCTGTTTCTGGTTGCCTAATGCCTTACCTCTGAAAGTGGGTAAAGAGAGAGGAGGTTGTGAGGCAGATCTTAAATGGTGAGCTGGAATGCTCTGTGGTTCACTGACAAAGTCCCAGAAGCAGCTGATTCTTTCCTGAACCAGTGCTTTGAGGCTGATAGGGGACAAACATTTGGGGACTGGTTTGTATCTTTGCTTGGTACATTGAAAGCCAGTGTGGTGTAGTGGTTAAAATGTCAGACCAGAATCTGGGACATCCAGGTTCTGAATCTCCCCACCATGCCATGGAAGCTTGCTGGATGACCTTGGGCCAATGACACATTATCTGCCTAACTTACCCCACAGGGTTGTTGTGAGGATAAAACAGAGGAGAGGAGAACAATGTAAGCCAGTCTGGGTCTCCACTGGAGAGAAATCCGGGCTATAAATGAATTGAATGAATAAATGACATAAAACAGCATAGTGGAAAAATGTTAAAGCTGAATTCAGACAAGATGGAGATGCTGTTGATAGGCCCCTGGGAGACTGGGGAAGAGGAGGCTCAGAGGAATGGTGTCCAGTAAAATCCATGCTGTCATTTCAAGCTGTGTAACCAAAAGTAATGCCACCAAGACACAGGATGTTCTAGGATTCATTCAAAACTTAAGAATCCTAGAGTGTCCTGTGATGTGGCGACACCACTTTTGCTTATACAGGCAGAAGTGACACTGTGGCATCTTAGGACACTGTTCCACCCCCCACATTCCACTCCCTGCTGCTCACTGTCATGAGGGTGGAGATCAGAGGGTGGGTACTTACAACAGCTGAAGTTTTTCAATAATTGTCAATGCAGCCTCAGATACAGTATGTTACAGTAGCTTAACCTACAGGCTGTAGTGGCATGGATTAGCATGGCTCCATCAGCTAAATCGAGAAAGTATACTAGTTTGCAAGCATTCTTAGCAAGTACCCCAACATGCTTTTCAAATCGTAAGGCCAAATTCATGATCCCACAATCCTTTACCTGATTTGCAAATGACAAATCCATTCCATCTAGTGCTGGCAGATCAATCGTTTCCATCCACTTCTTCAAAAGCTAGAGTTGCCATTTACCCGGGGGAGGGGGAGGAGGAGAGAACTGCTTGTATTCCTGTTTAAAGATGCCTCCAGTTCCTGCAAAAACCAGCAGGAGAAGGTTTGCTGTACTGCTGGATTTGCTTCCAGCTGTGGGAGGCCTATAGTTAAGCAATTCTTGCTTGTCCTGATGCCAGGACAACAAATGTTACCACTAGAGATATGAAGGCCCAGGAGAAAAACTGGGAAAACCCTTTGCCCCTGTTTTTCCTCAAGGACACCCCCCATTTTTCCAGTTTAGCAAAAATGGGAAATATTGGGAAGCACTGAATAAACTACTATGAAATGTTTTCTATTTTGGAATGGGTGAAATCCATTTTAAGACATGGTTTCACTCACTCAAATTGTGTGCAATTTTTCCATCAGAAAAATTGTGTAATTTTGGCCATCTGAGAAATTTTGGGGAACACTGAAAAAACTCCCTGAAAATAACTTGAAATGAGTAACATACTTTATTAAGACAAGGGTTTATTCACTAAAAATGCATAGCATGACAAAGTCTGAGGACCCTTTTTCAACTTTTCCATTGTTAAAAACTGGGAATTTCGGAGGGGTGGGGGACTAAACACGATTGTGTAAAACATTTTGTCTTCTATAATGAAAAAAAAGAGCTAAAATAGTGTAAGGTGCAGCAGGTTGCTGCTTTCTGTCACTTGAGTTTTGGGTGAATTTGCAGTTTTGCTCATAGAAGGCTAAGGCATTTATACATCTCAATTCTATAAACATGTCAATTAATACAGTTTTGTATGTTCACATATATTATACATTTTAAGTTGTTAAAGTGGCAAGATAGATTTAGGTTTGATAGGAATATTAGTATTGGATGTATTTCAATTCCCCCACCCCAGTGAAGAACATTTTTGCATGGCTTCAAAATCTCTAGAATGTTATGTTTGTAATCACTACAGTGCAATTTTAAAAATTTCACTGGCTTCTTTTTAGTGGCATGGAATAATTGGCAATATTTGAGCATGATGATGATAATGAGCAGTCAGCTGAACAGGTAAATGGCAATATTGGATCAATCAGTAGACTGGCACTACAGTCCTTATACGCCTGTATGAACCAGATGATTCACAGCTGAAAGATCCATCTGACACGGAATGCAGAAAGTGGGGTGTTTTTTTTGCTTTTCTGCATTCTCATTTTCCTCACATGTAAAGTTCCTGTTTCTTTCTTTTTAAAAAAATTATTATTTTTTATTTCAAACATAAGACATACAAACATAAATATAATCAGGGGGAATACCATATTTTAAGAATTGCTTTGCCTTATTGTTGATTACATGTTATTAAACCATTGCGTAAATATCTCTTTTTTTCTTTTTTGAGATATTTTATAACTATATTTCCTCAAGTTTTAATTAAATCTGATTTACAGCTTTTCACAATTTTCAGTTTAAGTGTAAAATTTCAACCATGTCTTCTCAAATAAGTCCTCGGTTTGGTTTTTCAAAAATAAAGACAATTTATCAAGTTCTGCTATTTCCATATTTTGTTAATGGTTTCATTTCTTGATGGTATATCTGTTCCTTCCAATACTTAGACAACAATATTCTGGCAGAGGTAATCACATGCAATATGAAACTTATCCGGTATAATACTCAATAGAAATATCTCAAAATTTTAAAGGTTTTTTGTATTACCTCACGTATTCATGTCCAGAAATTCTTGGTCTTTTCACACTACCACCACACGTGGAAAAAAGATCTTACTTTGTTTTGGCATGTCCAGCATTTATTAGAACAATTTGAGTCAGTTTTGGACAGAATGTCAGGCATAATGTACCATCTATGAAACATCTTATAGCTGTTTTCCTTGTATGATATTGCCCTTGTAATTTTTATGTTTCTTTTCCAAGTTCCTGTTTCTTGAGGCGGGGGGGATGTGTTCTGCACATGTTTCGCTTCCTCTAGTGATTGATTCAATATTACACCAGTTTAAGTCCAGCAGGTCTCCCTGCAGATTTAAACTGCAGGTTTTTATGCTGGATATAAACTGGTGTAATATCAAATTGACCATTAGAGGGAGCCAAACACATTTAGAACACCCCCCCCCCCCCCCCCAGGAAACAGGAACCTACAAGCCAGGAAAATGAGAATGCGTAAGAGTCCTGTGTGAAAGTAAAGTGACATTTCACTTGTGGTGCTTGGCTTGTGACCATTCACACGCACAGGTCGTCACTTCACTGACATTGCAGTGAGGCAAACCTCAGTGGCCCATTCTGCATCTAGCATTCACTCCATTGTTTTACCAAACCCACACTGGAACAGAAAAAGATGAGGCTCAAAACCGCACTCAAATACCCCAGGCCAATGCCATACTGACTGTAGTCACTCCTGAATGGCCATAAAATGGCCATGAATCTATGCAGACGGTACCATAAAACCAAGAGATAAAAGGAAGTGAAACTGGCATGCAGTGTGGGGGCTACCATAAAATCCTACAATCAAAGAAAGTGAAAGTGGCAACGTAGAGGGAAATTTCTGTTCCAGTATGGGTTTGGTGAAACAACAGAGCGAATGCTAGATGCAGAATAGGCCAGTGACAAGCAAGTGAACAAGGGACCGCAAGAATTTGCAGCTGAAAAACCCTTCAGTATGGTTTCCTTATGTATGTAGTTAAGGCTGTTTCCTCAGAATAAAAAACAACTTGAATTTTGACCGGGTGAAGAAACACCTGAAGAAGAATGATGATAGATTCACCCGCCTTTGGATTTTTTCAAAGAAGAAATTAGCCATGGAAGTTAAACATGCCTTTTGAATTTGAATTGAGTAGGTGATAAAAATATGGTTCTAGTTTGCCTCTCTGGTGTCTTAGGTAGACATTCTAGATGTTGCATTAAAAGGTCAGGAGCTGGTTCTGCTTTGCTATAATAAATCATAAGAGTAGTAAGTCTATTAGAGCTAATCTGTAACATTTCACTTTGCCTTTCTTTTCATTACAGTAATAAACAAGCTTAATATAGTAATAAACAAGTGTGGACCCTGCCATCTCCCCCTGATTCTCCACAGTCAGGGCAAATGGAGCTCCAGTACTGCACCTTTCACTACTGTAAGAAAGTGTAGAACTTTCTTTTGCTATTTCTGCACATATTTCTGCCATGATGAACACTGTCGTTGCATGTTTGGGGCCCTTTTTTACAATCGTGGATTTGTGATTTTTTTTTTCAACAGGTTATGTTTTTCTGAACTTTAAAATATCACTTTCGAGCCATGCTCCCTGTTTAAAGGCAAAATATCAGGCATATAGAATGACAGATTCAAAAGCACAATAACTGAATTTAAATCAAATCTGGGGTTCTGTCCCAGGAGTGAATGTGCTAGTGTCTCTGGAGCTCTCTAATTGTATATTAATCCAATTGGTGGTAGCAAGGGCCTGACTTTCCTATTTTATTTTTTCATCATCCATGCTTTCTCTTCATCTTGCCGTCTGTGCTCACTCCCGCCTTGTGTTTATATGCCTTAAATCTGTAGCCTCTGATTATCAGATTCCCCCTTCCTATTGAAAGGATTGAAATTCACATCCATTTAATGTAAATGATGCATACAGACAGAACATGCACATGGTATGTGTACGTTGCTTGTCTAATGTACTGTCTTTCTCTCTCGCATGTCACTTTCCTTTGGGGGAGATTTGATTTAAAGCGCAGTGCAGTGGGGTTCACTGACAACAAAATACGGCTTATTGCAGGACAAAGCAAATTGATGAATATGGCAGGTGTTTTGCTACCATGCCAAACCAGGGAGAAAATAGAATTTTTTGATCAAATCTCTTCTAGACCAAACCAGCTGTGCATATTCAGTGGATTATATGAATAAGCCATGCTTTGGTTCTGAAAGGCTGGATAATTTATGATGGCAATCTGTGCTTGAAGAAGGAATAGGAAATGGGCAAACTGCTCCATTCAAATCTCCAGTGTTCCCTGCCTTGACAGTTCTGAAGTGAGAGGTGAAAAATTGTCTCATGTGCTCATTAGGGCCATAGGGAGTGGGCTGGAGTGGAGGTGGCATGCAGGTTCTCCATATCACACTCAAAGTGGCTTAATCTTTTTTTTATATATAAAAAAGAATCACAAGCTGGCCAGGAGAGGAGCAACTAAAGTGCCTTCTTCATATCTATATGGCTCTTTAACCCCCCTTGATAACTGAGTCATACATTGCAATTTAATCTAGGATGCAGAAGCAGATCTTTGAACCAGCCTGTGAATCTTGACCCATCCTGAAAGACCTTCTCCCCACAGCAGGTAATCTGACAGGCACTTACTTTTAACTGGATCCTAAACATTTCTTCCTACATATCAGTAGTGTTGTGTATCAGTGGCTTGTACCCCACCATCCCCAGTTCTAAGAATGTATTTGTTAGAGAGTCTTAGAACCAGTCTAACAGCATCTGAGTAAGTTTATTTGGGGATTATTGCAAACTAAACCTGAAAGTACCACTTCACAGCAGAATAATTAGGAGGAATGCAAATCTCTGGCTGCGTTCACACACTCTAAATAATCCACTTTCAGAGCACTTTCCAGCTGGATTTTACTGTGTGAACTGGCAAGATCCAATTGGAAAGTGGATTGAAAGTGGATTATTTAGTGTGTGTGGCTGCAGCCCGTCTTTCTGCTTCATTTGAATTTACTCTTAAGTTTGGGCTACTAGAGAACTAGCTAGTGTTTGCTCTGCAATGTCATTTCATATGGTTCTCCTAAAAGCATACTCTGATAGCTGGGGATGACTCCCAGCCATTCTGGCTGAAATAGGTACCTACTATTGTTGCGTGTTGTGTCAGTCTGTGAATCTAGGGGCTTTTTCCCACTCACATTGTGCCGGCGTTCTGCCTCCGTTTGTCCCGGCGCTGGGTGTCAATTTCACACCCTTTGCTGCGGCGCGTGTGTTAATACGGGGCTTCGTGCCATTTTCTCCGCACCTTCGGTAAACCTAAAAAAAAAGGTTTACCGAAGGCGTGGAGAAAATGCCGCGAAGCCCCATATTAACACACGTGCCGCAGCAAAGGGTGTGAAATTGACACCCAGCGCCGGGACAAATGGAGGCAGAACGCTGGCACAATGTGAGTGGGGGAAAAGCCCTAGGAGTCATTAGTTTGAACAGAAAGTAAGCAATGGGAGCTGAAGTTACAGTACTTCAGAGTTCTGTTGATTTCAGTGTGGGAGGGAAATAACCACATGTCAGATCCCCTAATTGAAACTTTTAAGGGTTGGATCCTACAAAGGAGTTCTAATGATGGGAAGGGGGAGTGATTTTAACTGATAGCATTTCAGGAGCAGCAGGAATAGCATTTCAAGGTAACAGAAGGGGAAGTCATGTTCCACTGACAGTAATCCCTTCAATCGGTGAACATTCTCAGTGTTTAAATTTGTCTGGATTGTGCCTAACTTTATTTCTTGGATGTTTGCTAGTCAGTAACTCCCCTTGGAAATAAATAACACATTTTGCAGATGACAAAAGGGCTGTTTAATTTTACAGTGTACATCACATTCTCCTTTTTACATAAGTGGAAAACTTATTTAACGATAGGAGCCTTGTGAAGGATATCTGCCATTCTTACATTTCAGGCACTGGGACCCAACACCAAAGACAGATTTGCTGTAAAAAGCTTTGTTTCTCTATCAAGGCTTGATTCATACATCAGCAAGATGTTTAGATGGGGGACAACTTTAGAATTTTTATGAGAGAATTACAGATGCCTTGCAAGTGAATTTTCTTTTTTTTGCCTTTGAGTGCTGTGACACTTTTTATGGAGCTCTTTTATGATTGTTGGAAATGTCTGAACATAATCTGAACATTATCCCCAGATAATATATAAACTTTACTCTGGGGAAGGGGAAGTTAACTTTTCTCTTCATCTCTGATTCCATTAGAAAATATGACTTTAGTCTGAGTAATGGGTCCTACATACCATTTGGCACCGTGGGCAGGTGTGCCATGGTTGGCTGCACACGTTTAACAAATGAGAAGTTATTCATGAGTACTGAGAGAGAATAATGATTAGGACTAAGCCAAATGTTCTCCTTGTTCACTTCTCACCTCAAAAGTCACAGTCTGAGGGAGAGGAACCCTCCGACCTTTAAACCTACCTTTTCTTACAGCTGTTCACAAGTAGTAAAAAACATAGTTTTATTCCTCTGCTGCTGCTTCAGCATGGGGTTACCAACCCTCAGATGGGGCCCAGAGCTCTCTCAGAATTATAACTGATATCAAGGCTATGAAGATCAGTTCCCCTGGAGAAAATGGAGGCTTCGGAGGGTAAAAATGTCCCAGACACTGGTCCCAAATCTCCAAGAATTTCCCAAGTCTGAGTTGGCAACCTGACTTCGACAACATTTCTTCTCTGCTTAATTCTGTCTTGAATAATACAAGACAATTAGGGATAATGTAGCAGATGAGAAGACATGAAGCTGATTGGTATGAAGCTGATTGGCTTTGGCTATGTGGTGATGTTTCTAAGAGGAAACTACTCTGTATTTAGTGAGGGCACAGCTTATCAAATGCTCATGGGTGATGCTTGCTAATAAGGGATCATACTAACAATCAAACTCTGTTATAACTCTTTCACAAACGTCAGAAGGAGATGAAAGTCTGCACGAAACAGCTCCTCTTCCTGTACTTGCAGCTCAGTCATAATTATGATACAGGGAAAAAAATCTACAAAGAAAACTAAAAATTGCCCAAGATATGTCTCAGGTAAGGAATATGTCAGCTGAAGAAATTTTTCAGGTCTGGGGGAAAAATTGGAAGCCTCAGCAGGTTATGTTTGCTTGTCTGTGCACCATTACTATTAAATTGAATCTTATTCTAGATGTCATGGCAAGCTAAATTTTAACCCAAGGCTTCCCAAACCCAGAAGCACTTCCATTCTCCCTGTGGATGAGAAGAGGAGGAAGGGGAGAGGATTAAATCTTAAATTAATAAAAGTTTAAAACCCGTAAATGATTATACCTAAAAAAAAATAAATCATGAAATATTTGGTTGTAGAAAGCCTAATTAAACCAGATTCACTTTGTCACAGTCTGCCTATAGATTAAGACCTCAGCAGAGCATTTGTAAATGGATTCACTAGACTGGCCAACATGATCTTAAGAGCTGTAGTGCAGAAGTGTCAATTCAAAGCACACTGGTGGCTCTTGGCAGCTGTCCTGTGCTGTATCAGGGCTTGTGCAGGGATGCTGAGTCTCAAAACAAACAGGGTGGAAAAGAGAAAGTGCCCTGATTTTTTAGGCAGTAGAAATTCTCACTTGCAGAAAGGGTGCATGTGTAATCCCTACCCCCTTAACCAGGAAGCTTAGCCACAGGTGAGGGATTTTTTTGTGTGTGGGAGGGAGCAGTGGGAGAGAGACTCTCCTTGATTTAAAAACAAGCAGATGGAACATTATTCCTTTGTCTACCAGACAGTGGCACAAGTAGAAGAGGATGGCAATCTCTGTCGTTCTTGTTTGACAAGCCTCCAGAAGCAGGGCACGGTCAGTGCTGCATGGTTTGTTGATCTAATTCAGCAACATGGTTGTTCTCTCTGTCTTATCAGGGTGGCTGAGCATTGTTTGCCAGGATATGGCTTGCAATCTCCAGTGCAAACTTCTGTGCACTTTGTGAGACTCCAAGCTGATTCTCAAGGGGTTGTGCTGTTCCTCAGGGCATATAAATATCTTAGCTCCAGGATATGTCAAGCCACAACCCATTATTAGGACTATCAAAAAGAAGCAAGGCACTTGAAACCTTATAAATGAGGCTTTTAAAGACCATCTTCCTTTGACTTTCCATTCTTAAACACTGAACTCAAGTGAATCAATAAGTACATTATTTCAGTATGTTCTTTACTGTGGAATGACAGAAAGCATTTGATAGGGTTGCCAACCTCCAGGTGGTAGCTGGAGATCTTCTGGGATTACAACTGATCTCCAGGTGACAAAGATCAGCTCACCTGGAGAAAATTGCTACTTTGGAAAATGGACTATGCCATTATACCCCATTGAAGTCCCTCCCCTCCCCAAACCCCACTTTCCTCAGGCTCCACCACCAAAATCTCCAGGTATTTCCCAACTCAGAGAAGGCAACCCCTTTGACTGTCAGTGCTGTCCTAAGCAGAGTGACACCCGTGGGTCAGTTTCTCAGTGGTGTTGGCAACTGTGTTATTTTGTCAAAGGTTTTCATGAAATCCTTTGAGTAGGTCCTTTTTAAAAAAGCTCAAGGTCTTTGCCAGATCCATGAATGAAATCTACAATTTATTTAAGCAAAGTTGGCTTTTATGGAAATAAGCAAATGTAGCAGTTATACCAAATCCTCTCGTCAGAAACATACAACAAAGAATCTATTTATGGAAATTACTTGTATTCTGACTAAAAAAGAGACTCAGCAATAATGTCTGTTTCTATTTATCAAATTTCTATTTGCTCCCTCTCCTCTGAATGGGACTCGGGGCAGCTAACAGCACATGAAATACACCCAATACAAACAGTACAAAAATACAATTAATAATCTTCAAAATATAAAATGATTAAAAACCTATCCCCATTAAAACCTACCCACTATCAAATAGGGTAGGATGTGTGAATGGTGAAGATACAGCTGAAGCATACCAGTTGCCTAGTAGATCACAATCATGCAAAGTCTGCCTGAAAAAAAGCAGTCTCTGTTTGAATCAGAATCCATGGAATCTTCATAAACAGATAACTTCTATTGGGTTGAAAATAGCCAAAGAATAACTGCACTTATGGAGCATTAATATATTTTACTGTGTTAATGATGTAAATGTCATTAGAATCCAGTGAGGTGAGGAATAATGGGTTAATAATGTTGAGATATGCAAGGTCTATCATGCATAGATAAAGAAAATGACAAGAACATCCCACAGGGGACAGCAGAGGGGACAACTAGTTATCATAGTGAGATTAGGGAATTTCTACAATTTTCTGACAGTCTCCTTTCTGTCTCCTGATTGGCTCAATTAGGGTTTTCCCTGCTCCTGCTGAGAACAGTTCGTTACTGGCCTCTTCCTAGCTAGTTAGACAGTTAGACTTCTTTTTCTCTCTCCTCTTTCTTACAAAGTTTGTTAAACTGATTTTATTCTTTAAATTGAGGTGTCGAACTCATTTGTTATGAGGGCCGGCTCGGACATAAATGAGACCTTGTTGGGCTGGGCCATGTGTGTCATAAAATGTAATGCCAAGTAGCGGAGATATAAACTTTATAAAGGACACAGACAAACACACTTAAAGATTTTTTAAAAACTTTAAATAAAACATGCTTTAAACACTAGCAATCTTATAATATTTTGTCTATTTTACAGTCTCTGATAACTGACACCTCTGCTCTGAATTACTGCATCAAAATGTCTGTGCTGTAGCAATCTTTTTTTTTTTTTTTAATAATAATTTTTATTTTACATACGTACACATACACTCATATTTACATATTCTTACTCCATATTGTATTCAATTGGTTCTTCATTAAACATCAAATTCTCTAGTTCAACAATATTGTACCTTTAGTCTTTTTAGTCCATCCAGTCATAAAATTTGGACCAGATCACTGTGGAATCTTTTTTTGCGTATGGATTTAAAAGATAGCATAGTCTATCCATTTCCGCCCAGTTCAAGATTAAGCTAATTAGTTCCTCTTGTAGTGGCATCTCTGCAAGTGCTGTAGCAATCTTGAGTATGCTGTTCAGGTGTGTATCTGTAAGCTGCAAATCTATTTTTGATTTATTGACATTTATAACAGAAATCTCATGCTCAGTGTTCCCAGCATAGGACCCAGGGGAAAACATGAAATTGCTGGGCATTGCAACCTTTTGTACACAAGTTGCTTCATGTGCTGGCCAAGAACATGAGAAGGCATCCTATCACAGACTGAGGGCCATGTGTTTGTCTACAAAACTATACTCTTCTCCAGAGAAATAATTACAACTTCCTACAAAGGGGGTGAACTTGATCTGGACACACACTCTCAGCCTAATCCACCTCACTGTCTTGTTATTATTCCTCCTCTTAAATAGTTCACATTCCTTTCTAACTGAGAAAGACTGGGTTATGAGGGCATGAATACAGTGAAAAGGGGGAAGGAACCCAGTTGCACCCAGGAGAGCCCCGGCATAAACAGCCCAACAACACACAGACACACACCCGTAGCAAGGCACACAAAAGCTCATACATTGAACAAAACTTTGTTGGTCTTAAAAGTGCTCTTTGCATTTCTCCCGTGTGACTGAGGCAGCCCAGCAAAGCAAGCAAGCCTTCCCTCCAGGGAGGAGGCTCAGCCAGTGGAAGGAAAGAAAGGCTGCCTTTTGTCTCCTGCAGCCTGGCCAGGAAGTGAGCTCTGGCTGTTCCCTCCCTCCCCCTGGGAGGAGGAGGGGGAGGAGCCTCAGCCAGTTATTTACCACACTCTTTCAATAGCAAAGGAGAGCCTTTCCTATTGATCTCTTCTGTGCGATTGAGACAGACTGGTAAAGCAAGCTGTAACATGGCAGCAGCAGCAGAACTGCAAATGGAAGTAGGAAACAGCCAGGGCTTTGCGGGCCTGATTGGGGCCCTCCAAGGGCCTGATCTGGCCCGTGGGCCACAAGTTGACCCTGCTTTAAATAGCTTGTGTTCCACTGTGCTGCATATACACTCTGCCAACAAATAATTCACTGATAAAGAATTCCACAAGAGCTCCTGCACTGGACATATACTCTCCTTAAGGTACTCAATCCTGGGAGCCAGCTAATCTGGCAATAAAGCCCCATGCCAACCCTGTTGCCATGTCCACTCAAGAGATGCTTTCAGACATCATGACAGACCGAGGCACAGACGCAACATGTTGTTTTACCCATGTACCCACCTCACTCCTCTCCTGCCTTCTCATGTGCAGAGAGTGATTGAAATCTTCAAGGTTTGGGAAATTTTTAATCAAGCTTGAACTCATCCTGGGATAAATACAGGTACCTGAGCAAATATTGCCCCCCCCCCCTGCATCAGGATTCTAAACTGGAATCAAACTAGTCTAGAATCACACTTTGGGAAGACCATACATATATTCACTTAGGTTTGCCAGGATGTCATGGCAAACTAAATTCAAGGCTTCCTATGTTCAGAAGACTTCGGTTGCTTTCTTTTGCTGAAAGGAGGAGGGAAGAGAGAGAAATAGATAGACCTTTTTGACAGATGAGCAAAGGCCCTGCCCCTTGCTGTTAGTCACCAATCCCCTATATGCCTGTTTGGGGTGAGTGTGTGTGCATGTATGCGTGCACACATGTAGACTAACTAACAGCCAGAACCCAGGGACTGCTAGAGGAGGTAGCTGGGAGGGGGGGAGTAAGAAGAAAGTCAAAATAGCATTTGTGCTTCCAGGGATTAAGGCTGGAGGAATCCTCTCTCAGGAGACTTTATAGGTTGCAGTGCCTGGCTTTTAAGGAAAGCAGGCTCACTACATTGAATGTTTTAGGAGATAGGGTTTATAATTTGAAAGAGTAAGACTAGAGGCATCCTGTCTCAGGAGGCTTTATAGGGCTCAGAGCCTGGTTTTAAAGGAAAGCAGGTAAATTTTTTGGAAGTGAAGGACTTTGATCTGTCTCTTAGCCTCAGACTACAAAGGACGACTACAAGAGAGTCAGAGAGATAGTCAGAGAGATAGATCGGCTAGGGCACTGAGCATCCTTTCCTTCTCTCCTCTGATGCTATTCCTTTGATGTGTAGATTGCTACTCTTAGGGGAAACCTCCTTTCTTCCACTTTGACACCTCCTCTCCACACTTTTGCCAGACTTTTCCATCTTGGCAACATGAGAGCAGGACATGGCTCCTGTATCTCTATCCATCTTGGCTAGTTAGACTAGATTAGAAATCTGTCTCTACTCAATCCTATCTAGAATGGAGTTCCATAAATAAAAGGACTCATATTAGTTTGCAAAGATAAAAGGCTCTGTGTGTAACTTTGTTTTGTGGACAGCACACACTAAACCAGATTAGCTCTGCTGCATTATGTGCCTTAGGCACTCTGCTAACCAATCAATCCAACAAATTTAGCAAATGTTTGAAAAGGAGACTGTACCTATCTCAGATCTCTCAGGAGAAAACTGGCTAAAGAATTGGAATTCCAGAGGGACCTCTCACTGTTGGATTCCTAAGGTTGTGGAAAGGCCAAAGAGTCACCTCAAGATTAAAAGTCTGGCTGATAACTGTCCTCTGCTCTGCACCCAGGAATTGACAACTGAAATGTTAGAACTGAGCAAGCCTGGCAAATGCTACGTATTATACTTGTATATAGTTTCAAGCCCAGTTGCTGAACAACCTTATTCCATCCAAGGAAGTTAATAAAAATTACTGTTTTTTTTTTCTTTTTACCTCATACCTCAGCTGAAATAACTGCATTTAGAAGTTGCTTGGGTTCATATGGAAGCTGAGGTAGAGACCATCCTGGTCAAACTTCACTTCACTATCTCTGTTCAAACGTCTTTTAAACCCCAGACCTTCACAGACTGTCACAGACAAGCCTCAGTTTCCCTGTGGAATCTGAATGCAGCGACAGGTATCATAGGACCCAGTAATGCTGTCAATATAATCAATGACTCATTCATCTGCATATCTTCTAATGCGGAGATAATATGTTGTGGCAGAATGGGCCTGCTCCGGCCTGCAGGCCCTGTTCCATCCTGCCCTTCAAGGTTTCCCCAACACCTGGAAAGGCTTTTCTTTCTCTCTTGGGTAACCACTGCCACCACCTGACTTTTGTAAGGAATTGCATGCTGGGAGGGTCAGAAATCCCAGCTTCCCTTCCAAGTTCGGAGGTCTTGCCTCTGTGTCTCTTGCTGCCCATTGCCTGATTGTTTACTGCCTTGTGCATCCCTGGATGAATAGCCATTTGCCAACTGACTGCCTTCCCCCTGGCACTCCTTTTAAAATAGCATATCCAGGATGGTGGAGGTCTATGTGGTACAGAGAATAACTACCAGCATCAAAAGTTATAAAATATTTATTAAAGAAAAAATGTTCACAACCACACTTTTAGCACAGCACCAGACTGAGCAAGGGATTCAAAAGACATGGGTAAAACACAATTCCTCTGTCCCTCTCTCTATACATGCCCTATCGTATGTTAAAATATAGTACAGACTCCTTAGCTTAGGATGTTATGGATCGCTACAGAGTTCCATACCTTGCAGATTCCTCCAGCTCTTTCGGCCCACACATGATTAATGGCTGCTTCCTCCAGACCTCAGTTGAGTTCTGTCTGCTCTGATGGACTTAGCACAAAAGAGAGTTTCCTCCTTGCTCCCCTGAGATTTATCACCTCTCTTTTCCCCACCCACTGACCAGGTCAGGTCAGGCCAGGTCAAGGAAGGTTTTCCTGATGTTTTTAGAATTTTCCTTCCTGGAATCTCTCTAGTATTTAATTTCTCCAAATCTCTGTTCCCTGCTTGGAAAGGGGGGGGGAGTTGGCCCATCCAATTGGAGAGTAGGGGGGGGAGAGATTGGATTTATACCCCACCCATAACTACATGAAGGAGTCTCAGAGTGGCTTACAATCCCTTTCTCTCTCCACAACTGACACCCAATGAGGTAGATGGGGCTGAGAGAGCTCTCTCAAGAACTGCCCTTGAGAGAACAGCTCTTAAAGAACTTATGACTGACCCAAGGTCACACTAGCAGCTGCATGTGGAGGAGTGGAGAATCAAACCCAGTTCTTCTAGATTAGAGTCTGCACTCTTAACCACTACACCAATAGCTTCATTTGTGAAGGTGGACTGAGGTAAGTCTGGAAAACAACTGAACTGACTTTGTCCCTTCCTACCTGTTCTCTGCCCAGATTTTTTGGGGGAGGGGGGAGCTTTTAAAACTCAGAGTGAAGGTTTTACTCATTTCATACCTCCAAAGAAAAAATGCATTTCTTCACCTATGTTATTGTGTGCCAGTCATAGGCATCAACTACGGGGGGGCTTGGGGGTTCGGGCCTCCCCTGAAATTTCCTGGGGGGGACTGAGCCCCCCGGCAAAATGGAGCACCCACCAGGCCACCCACCCACCGTTGCCGCCGCACCTTTAAGGCTCCTTTCAGGCCCCCTTCCCAGGCCGGTAGGCCAGCTCACTGGGCTGCCCGCCCGCCGTTATCACTGCACCTTTCAGGCCCCTTTCAGGTCCCCTTCTTTCCCAGGCCGGCAGGCTGGCCCGCCCTCCGCCGCCTCTCCCCGTCACCTGGTCCCTCCTCCCTCCCCCTCCCTCCTGGGCGAATGCCCAGCATGATTGCATCACCCGGAAGTGATGCCACCACGCTGGGCATGTTGCCGGGGCGACACTCTGGCAACCGCCCTGAAACTCTATGGCACCATAGCGTTGCCCTGGCACTCTATGGCACCATAGCGTTGCCCTGGCAACGTCCCCAGTGTGATGGCATCACTTCCGGGTGACACAGTCACGCAGGGCATTCACCCAGGAGGGAGGGGGAGGGAGGAGTGACCAGGGGGCGGGGAGAGGTGGTGGTGGTGGCGGCGGTGGCGGGGACATTGTCCCAGGTCGCGTGCGTGCTTCGCGCACGCACAGAAGCCACCCCCCCCCCGGGAAATGGACAACTCGACGCTTCTGGTGCCAATAATACCTTCCTGTCATTTATGTTGGCTGAACTGAGCATTCTCTGTACAGGAAAATAAATGGATATTAAAAATGGAAATACTCCAGATCAGTGTGGGAGCATTTCAGCTTCCCAAGGTGTTCACTAATACACTTAAAGGTTGCAATACTTCAGCAGAAGGTTTCTAAAGGAATACTCCACTGAGAAGCTGCTCATTTGGAATCCAGGGGCAACCTTCATACTATCAGACCAGGATTCAGTAGGGACTGGGGGGTGCTCAGTTCACTAGATAAAGCAATTGCCCTTCCTACGAGGCTTACGTAGATTACTCAGATTCATTTCACTTTTCCATCTCATCAGCTATTGGGAGGGGCCACATCTACTCTTAACACCCTGTTTTCTTTCTTAACTGTCTTTTGTTTTTCACCAATCACACAAGAAATCTATATGCTGGAAAACTGAAGGTTCTGGGCTTTCTTTGTACCATTTTTACTTTTGGTATTTGTCTACTAAAAGTGACACTTCATGCTTGAAACAAAGTGTGATCTGGTGAATGAAAATTTCTCTCTCAGTAAAGAAATTTGTCTGTAAAAAGCCACAAGACTTGTTGCTATTTCAGCTTCAGCAGACTAACATGGAATTCACTGTTTACAGGTTGTAAAACCCCTTTATTAGCCCCACTTCTTTTATTAGCATAGATGCTGTGACTGCCACAGGCTGTTGAAGAGGCTGATGGAGGCAAAATACTTGCGAAGGGCAAGTAGCAGCTGAAGAGCTATACTTATACAATGCTTTCTAATATGATGGCATCATTATGTCTACTGTTTTTAGAGGGAAGGGACTTTTGGAGCTACTGAACTATGATGTGTGCATACAGACTGTTACAGACTAACATACTTATGACCTCTCAAATTGGAGGTATAGTTATTAAAATTATGTTTTATTTTCAGTTGAGAAGAATCGGGCATGTTATCAAGGTGATACATAAAAGCAAAAGTCTTCCAGGCTGACCTAAAGACAACTGTACCTTCTAAAGGTCAACAGACTTAAGAAGGGTTTAGCGCTTCTCAGAAGGATGGCGCTGGGAGAGAGGGCAGTAGGCGAGGTGGAATGACACCACTGCAGCTACACCCTGGGTCTGAGTGCCATATGCATGCATATTCATCCATCGAGGGAGAGGAGAATATCAGAGACAGGAGATTCTAGTAAACTATAGCTTACTGAACAGCAGTAGCCAACTCTTTCAGTGTGCCCCAATGTAGGACAGCAAGCAGCTGAAGCAGTCTGTCGGATCAGTGACTACTTCAAGAATCAGCTAAACCATAGCTCCTGTTTTATACGCGTCTCTCCAACTTTTTTACCTTTTATATATTTATATATCTCAAAATATCCCAGAAGGTAGTTTGCATGGTGCCTGGATCCAGGGAAGTGGGGAAAAAATCAGGCACAGAAGTGGCCACTTTTAGCACTCTTGCAAGCAGTTGACACATGCAGAAACTCAAAGTTATTATGCTAGAATATAGTGCTGAACTTCAAACATCAGGGTTTCATTGGGATGACATATTGGGGGAGTGGATGCAGTGCAGTGTTAGTACACCCACTTTTTCTGTACAGTGTTCCAGGCTTAGTCCCTGGTATTGCTGGTTAAAAGGTGGCAGGTGCTGGGGAAAGCTTTTGTCTGATCTTGGAGCGCTGCCACTACCAGCCGGAGTATACAATGCAGGTTCGGATGGTCTGCTTCGTTACAGGGTGGTTTCATATTGTTATATATGCCTCACTTCTTAGTGGTGAGATGGTCTCAGAGCAGTGCTAAGAAGCTTCATTCCCTTTGGATGGGAGAGCTCCGAAGAGTTATTGCGTAATATTTGCTTTATTTGTAAATATATATGTAAAGCAATAGTGGGGGGCAAGTAGACTTCTAAAACCAGGCAGCAGATCCCCAAAGAACAGCTTGCCATCCTAGGGGCATCACCCCCAGTTTCAGCAGCTAGGTCTTCTTTAAGGCCAATTTGTACATTACGAAGCCCACATGCCAGATACCTGGACTGTTGACAGATGTGGTGTGGGAGGTCTCAGTCAGGAACATAATTCCCGATCATGGGTGGGAATAGTGCACAGGAAATCATATACAGCAGTAAGTATTTCTGATGCTATATGGAGCAAGAATTTTGCATGATCCCATTTCTTATAGATTCCAGTTTTTCCTTGTAAAATTCCTTTGCTCCTTTTTCTAGTATTCAGAATGTCTGTGGCTAATACTAAACTTTGCTTAGGCCTGCCCACCTTCCCCTCCTGGCTTGTGTAAATTAAATGATAACATTTCAATGTGCTGTTCTAGCATTTTATTGGTTTGTCATGTGAAATTAATGTGTCCGAAAGCAACCTATCTGCAGGCAAGGACACACTAGAAGAAAGCAGTAAGAATGGGTAAACTTATGCTATGTTAATTCCTGTTAAAGCATTCTTTTTTTTTAGTGACAAATGTTATTACTGCCTGAAGCAAACTGGTTGTCAGACTAAGAATACTAATATATGATCCATTAAACGTAAGAAGCACACCATGAATTATAAGCTTTCGTGAGCAAACTTGTTCCATGCATTTAATAGTTTTGTCCATAATTTCTTCATTGCCCAACTAACATAAACAAAAGGCCAAACAATTGTTATGTGGGGACTCCATAGCTGTTCTCCCAACATTTTATTTGACTGAGTCATAGCCAGAGTGGTGGAGCAGGGGAAAGACAGGGTATTCCCCCTTTCTACCTTATGCTGGTTTCTTGATCAAAATACCCCCCAAGCTAGGTAACACAATGTTGTTTGGGAATATGGTGCAGGGGGGTAGGTTAAACTTGGAATAACTGTGATAGATAGCTTCTAAAAAAAATTAATGTTGTTATTTTTTAAAAAAAGAAATCCATCATAGATTGCCTGTGTAGTCTTCCCCAATATCTCAATTCCATAGATTTGCTGATGAAGCATTTCCCATGTAGCCCCAGGCAAGGAATGCTAGATTTGATCTAGGAAGATTTTTACCTTAGTTTCTAGATCAGAGAGCTGAATTCTTGGAACACATTTCAGACAGACATCTGGATCTTGAGATGCTCTTTTGTACTCTGGTACAGCATCTTTTGAAAACATATCCATCACTAAGCAGCGTGGTGAAGATATTTGAAATCTTTTTCACAGGTAAAAGTGGCAGTGATATAATATTATTAGGGCTAGAATGTCACACCAGGAGAAACAGACACAGCTTAAGGGGTTTATCAGCTGACTAGTCTTAAACACTCTTGGGAGGGGTCCAAGGTAAGGGAATGTTAAGAATTACATGGATCAAGAAATACCAGCTGGTGAGCTGAAGACTTTTTGATTACTCTGTAAATACTAGTGTCTCAGATTTTCTAGTCTTTTATATGCAGAGAACTTGTTTTGTGTAGAGGAACATTTCACCTACAATCTGGTCCAAGGAGCTCAGGTAAGGGATGAGTCAAGGAGATGAAGTAAATGGTTCAGAAAGATGTAATTTGTATTAGATGGATCAAATGTCAAAAATCCAGGCCATCATTCTAGTCATGGTCAAAGAGGAACAGCGCAAGAGAAGGAAAAGACAAAAAAACAAAGGCTCTGATCTGCTAATTAGCTATTTTTTTTGTTAATGACATAAAAGAAGACAGAAACAATATCATTATTTGGGAACAATATCATTAATTCTACTATGATCAATTTAGGCTTGCCATTCCTCTGGGGTGGGTAGGGTTTTGCCTGCTTTAGGGGCCCCCAATCCGCTGGCCTGTATCCAGTCAGCAGGGGAAACCTGCCTCCATAGTGCCAGGATTGCTGCAACATGCCCAGCATGATGACATCACCCGGAGGTGACATTATCACACCAGGCACAGTTGCCGGGTGGATGATCTAGCACTCAGCCTAAAGAACTCTATGATACTATAGAGTTTCTGGCTGAATGCTAGAGTGTCCCCTGGCAATGTGCCTAGCGCGATGACATCACTTCTAGGAACTTTACTGTTACCTTCCTACTCCTAAATTCTAGGAGTATACTATACTATACCTTTACTATACCTTCCTTGATCCCTCTGTTCTGCCCAACCTGTTGGTTGCCCTTTACTTCCCTCTGCCTTTGTATTGTCTACCTAAGTCAGAGTATCTGAATAGCTTCTCATCATAAATCAAATCATTTGCTGGCACTACCCTCACTGGTACAACTTCACCTGTAGTGGAGGGTTCTTCCTTAAACTATGGAGCTGGGTCTGAAATAACCTGTGCTGCCAAACTGAAAACTCAGTGGGGCCTGACTGACATGAAGTGTACGTTTTAATATTCTTTCTAATTACTGTACATCTGGGAAACTGTAACCATATGATCATAGTCCATTAAAATACTTAAGTTCATTTACTACAAATAGGTTAATTTATAGACTAGTCCTGTAGGCAGGGGAAATGATGGTGCATTGCTGTACTAGTTTTGTACTAGCTATAGATCACAGAAGGAGAATGTTTCTAACTGCACTGGTGAAATCAGTTCTAAGTTTCGCTGAAGACCCTTCTGTAGGGTTGTCAGGTCCCCCCTGGCCACCAGTGGGATATGGGGGCATACGGTTGCCAGATTCAGGTTGGGAAACTCCTGGAGATTTGGGGATGAAGCCTGGGGAGGACTGGGACCTCAGTGGGGGATGGAGCCTGGAGAGAACAGGGGCCTCAATGGGGTACAATGCCATCCTCCAAAGCAGTCATTTTCTCCAGGGGAAATGATCTCTATTGTCTAGAGATGAGCTATAATTCTGGGGGATCCCCAGGTCCCACCTGGAGGCTGGCATCCTTACCCTTCTGCCTTGATTGAATTGCAGTGGGAAGAGAATAACTTGTTTAAATGTAAAAATAAACCAGAAGAAAATAAACACTCGTGTTTTCTAATACCTAGAACAAAAAAACCGTTTTCCCGCACTGTTCTTTTTATTATGCTGGTGGTCATAATGCTGTTACATTCACTTATTGTATTTTATTCTCCTTTAATCCAAACTTGCTCCCAGAGCAATGATAAACTTTGGCCAAACATGATGTGAGGATTCTGGCACGTCCCTTTTCTCCCCCTGATGGCAGTCAGTGCCTGAGAGGCCAGGGGTGGGTGGGCTCTTTGCTGGATCCAGGCATGATGCAGGGCTGCTGGGCTGTTTTCTTGTCTCCTTCAGTCACTACTGGTGGTATTATCAAAGGGTGTGTGTGCTAAAGACATCTGTTTATAGGACTTGCAGAGTTAAATTGATAAATATAGAGCTTCTGTGTCTCCCCCCCCCATTTTTTTAAAAAACAGGGCAATGCAGCCAGATATTCCCACCTCATTTTGGCACATCCCAGATAATCCATGGCAATGGCACCACCCTCGGCACAGTCATGGCGTTCCAGTGCTCTGCAGAACACCAGCTGATTGGGCAAAGAGTTGTCACATGCATTTGGAAAGGAAATGAGACTCAGTGGACAGCAGACATTCCTGCGTGTAAGCGTAAGTATTTTTTACCAAACACTTTGGATAGTTCTTTGCTGTACACTCTACCACTGGGATAGCTGGTGTTGGTGGATACAGCAGGGCAGAGTAGGTTTCATTCCTTGTTGTTTATAAAGGAAAGGCTTTTGTGCACTTTCACACTGGATAAAATGTCACTGATTTTAATAAAATTACTGTAGGAGCAGTTTGGGGGGTGGGTTATAAGACACGCTCAATGCAATTGCTCAGAAGATTGCAGATCAGACCAATAAGTCTGCTTCTTTTATATAATGTATCTGTGGAAAGCCTTTTTTTATTTAATGCCACGCTTTTGAAAAAATGATTGATCTGAACATAAATAACTTTGGTGAAGTGCAATTAGGCTATTGCCTGTGGATAGCCGAGGAAAGCAGCGGTCATATTGACAAATAGGGCTTGAATGGCAACAGTATTAGCTGTTTCTCACTCTGTACTTTTCCTTATTTATTACATCAGTGACAATAATCGCACTGGGTGGGGGTGGGAGGGAGAAGCCTCAAGCTAAACCCAAAGTGTTCAGCATACAGCAGAGACAGAACTCAGGGAACCCTTAAGAGATCCACATCAGATTTTAAAACGAGAATTGTTTGGAGTGGCTTGTCTCCTCCCCTGACATTGCTTGTCCAACTGAATAATAATTGTACTTATGGGTTAAAATTGTGTCCATCACAGTAAAGAGCTGACAGTACACAACTGTACATCTGTAGCCCTTAAACTCAGTACAAAGATATCTTAATAAAACAGTAAAATATTTATTTTCTGTATTAAAGTCTTGCCATCCAGTTATTTCAGTAAATGTCCAAACATCAATGCTTTGCTTAGTGCCAGTGTGGCACAGTGGTTAGAGCATCAGACTGGAATCTGGGAGATCCAGAGTTGAATACCCACTTGTGCCATGGAAGGTTGCTGGGTGGTCTTGGGCCAGTTATACACTCAGCCTAATGTCCTTACAGGAGTGTTGTAAGGGTACAATGGAAGAGCGGCAAACAATGTATGCTGCTTTGGGTCTCCTTTGAGGAGAAAGGCAATGTGAAAGCCATGCATTTGGAACAGTAAAACCAAATGAAGATTTTATTTATAAGGGTAGGTAGACAGGGAATATATATACATGGGAACAGTGGATGCTTATGGATACGTAGTTGCAGACTGTATATTTCAGCTTTAGGTTAGTTGCTTTATAATCAGTCACTTCAGATGACACAATACAAATCACTCTCTCTCTCCAAACTCAACCCTTATGCTGTTTTAGACAGCCAGTTTTTGTGTGGGATTCTTAGGTACTCTCCACCTTCACAGAGAAATACCTCTGCTGTGACTTTTTTTTTGAATTTGGACATCCACTAGTCCAATAAATTCTTTTGGCACACACTAAGTCCCCTAAACCAGGCTCTTTCTCCAGCAGGGTATAATTTCTAAGGGAGAGGAATGTGTATTTCTTATTTATCCACTCGGAGCTTATTTTCCTTGTTAAGACTCCTGAGTTATCACGGTTGGTTTTTCTCTGTTTCCCTTAATATGGGAATCTATATAGATATCTCTTTTGTTCCAACAAGTCTTGTCAGCCCCCTCGTACAGTACCAACATACTAAAAAAACAACACCCAACTGCCAGTCTCAACTGCCAAACTCCAACTGTCAAGAGTGTTTGTTTGTTTTCTCATTTGAACCCCCTCCTGAGTTCTGCCTTAGGTTTACATCATCACTGCTAGTCACGTGACTGCAGGCATCTTTGCTTGCAGGCTGATTCCAAGCCCTAGAGTCCGTCACAGGCAGGGTGTAAATGAAGTAAATTTACCATGATACATTAAGCTGTGGCCCCTTTTCTTCTACCAAATCACCCTCATTTTTAAATACTTTTGTGTAAACTTGAAAGACAAAATACCCTAACAGCTTACTGCAGTAAGGTCCCCTTCTCTGAGGAGAGGGTTATCAAATTTTTGCAAATCCTGTTCCTGGGACTTTAAACAATTGCCCAGCATTACAGACATTATTGAATGATGCTTAATTACTGGCATGCAGACCAAGTGATGGGACAATTGCCTTTAACTGTTTTTACTGCACATCAGGCTGCTCTTAAAAGTAGGGGTGTACAAAAAAAAATCTGTATTTTTAGGTATATTGGGGGGGACGGGACCCATATCAGTATTTTCTGATATTCCTGAATCCCAATACCGGTTCGATTTTTTGAAAATCCTGATCACCCCCCCCCCCCAGTTCCATTATACCCTATGGGGACCATTATAGTCAATAGTCCCCATAGGGTATAATGTGGAATCAATCTGGGAGGGTTGGGGGGGGTCTGGTTTTTGAAGTAAAGGCACCAAATCTTCAGCATAGCTGCTGGTGTCTCTCCTCAAACAACCCCCCCCCCCCAAGTTTAAAAAAGATTGGACTCCTATCCCCCATTAAAGGGATTGTGATTCTTTTAAATGCTTTCTGCAAGCTGCAAGTAAACTCCAAAGGTGTTTAAAGGGCTTACAGTCCCTTTAAATGCTTTCTCCAAGCCATGAGTTCACCTGGAAGGTGTTTAAAGGAACTGTGATCCCTTTAACTTCAGCTATCCAGCGGTCCCAAAAAATCCTCAATATTTTCGGGATTTGGGGGGCTCAGCTATCTCAGATTGCTGAAAAAATATTCTGACCTATATTCAGCTGAAAGAATAGCTTTTCAACTATTTTTTTCAACTCAGATATAGCCAAATGCATACCTCTACCTAATAGCACAAGGGCCCAGCTTGCCAGGAAAAAAACTGGCAACACTAAACAAGGATAATAGGCTATGAAAAGATGCCTTTCGTTGTTGATTGACTTAGGTTTCTAGCCGGCTTCATCCCAAAGGATCATGTGGAGCAGCTAATTGTTTCAAAATTCTTACATAGAGATGAAATTGTGTTAAGTAAACATGCTCATACTTATCACTAGCTTAATCCCAACTATTAAAAGCTTTACAACTCCAGAGGAAATGAGCTTCCAAAATATGTTCAAACAAAGGTTTTGGTGGCTTCCTTAGAGAATACTATCTACATTTGTGGAGGAGTCATCTAGAATGCCTCTTTGTGTGTTCTTGATGGACCTTAGTTTATTGACTGCAGCAAATTATCTCTTGCACCTGGAGATGTTTCCCCTCCATCTGATACTTAGGTAATATGTGGAGATGTCCTTAGGAATTAGAACATCATGTTAAGGACAGTATGTTAAGATACTAGCCCTATTCTTACTCTACTTAAGGGAGCTCTTGGACTAAACATCTCTTTGATCTCCTGTCCTGCTTGGCCCAATGCCTGTCAAACCCAGAACAGCATGTCCTCTCTGTGCTTCTCGAGAAAGCTTATTAGCAGACTGGGTCTTGCAGCTTGCTCTGAGGCCAAGCCTGAGGAACAAGCTAAACCATCTCCTTCCTATCACTGTGTCCTTTGGATTGTTTTGCTGTTCACCCATCCTTTTTCCTCCACATTGTTCCTAAGCGGCCTCAATGTGTGCACCGAGAAGGCACTCCACAAAGAAAACCCTTTGCATCGCCTGCTGCAAATTCAGCTGCAGGCACCACAGCATAGCATGACATAGTGGAAAGACTGACCCTGATACTGCGTACTTGAAATGTAAACAGAAACCCATTAAATATTGCCCGCCAGGTAGGGTATTAACTTACAGAACCATCCAACCATTAACGCATCTGGCATTCCAGAATGCATTCTTTCTTTCTTTTTTCCTTGTTAAATGCAGTGCTTTGAGTTTATTGGTTTGTACCTCAGGTCTAAAAAATGCAGTCACTGCAAAACTGAACACAGCCTTTATGGTTCTCCACAAAAGGGCTTTTATCCTTTTTGTTTATCCTGCCTGTAAGCAGGGACAACAGGGACAGGGAAGTTGTCGGGCATTTAGCAAACCACAACACACAGCTAGTAAGCAGTATTTGGGTTGGTGGGCCAGCACTCGACAGTCCTGACATCCCGAGATAGTTGTCTTCCCTCGTTCTTGTCTGCATAAAGGGGGATTAATTGTGATGCCATCTTCCTTGGGAGGGTTTTATTGCCAATTTTCAAATAGGATACTTTAAAATAGTCTACTTTGAGATATGTTCCTGGATGGACAATTTCGAGCAATACCTACTCAAGTGAAAGACTTCCTACTTCGTTATTATAACCATTATTCTTGGCAGCAGGTACATGTCAGTGTGGATGTCAATCTATGTCTGTGTTTGCTTTGTTCCAGCCATATCCAAATTTGAAACATTTGGATTTAAAGTTGCAGTGATTGCCTCCATTGTCAGCGGTGCTATTATCCTGTTGATGTCTGTGGCTTTTTTAACCTGTTGTCTTATCAAATGTGTTAAGAAAAGTGAGAGAAGAAGAGCTCAAAGGTAGGTCTAATAGGAAAGGTCATTTAATATGACCAAAGGCTTTAAGGTGACATTGATGTACAAACCCCATGAGAGGCAAATTGTTGATCCCCCCCCCTCCAAAGCTCCCTCTAAGCTGTGGAGTCTTGTGAGCAAAAATTCTACTTTGTGAGCTACTGGCATTAAACTTGTGAGCGAGCTATTTGGCTACTGCATAAATTAGTTTGCTCTGGAGTCATCCTTCCTGAGTTAAGACAAAAATGTGTGAGTCGGAGGCTTAAAAACTGTGAGCTAGCTCACATTAACTCAGTTTAGAGGGAACACTGCCCCCTCCCATTTTCTCTTTAGCTATATATTTGTTTGAAAATAGGGGACACCTGACCCAGGAAATGAGAATGACACACTGTGGAGAGGTTTTCAAGAGTGCATGTTACCCCAAGATCACTTATTATAGGGTAAGAACAAAGTTTGAGTCCAGTGGCAACTTTAAGACCAACAAAGTTTTATTCAAGGTATAAGCTTTCATGTGCACATGCACTTCTTCAGATACAATGAAATGGAAATTACCAGTCCATACATATAGCTAGAGGGTGAGCAGCAAATTAGCGTACAGCATAATGAAGAAGTTTAACAGATTCAAGGACCAAACAGGAATAACAAGCTTAGTGTATATGGTTCTTTTTATTTTATTTTGTTTTATTTCTTGTTTGAAATAACAGATTAGAATAGTGGACTGTAATGTAACATAATGAATAATCTCCCTTATATATAATTGTGTTTTCGGGTGGCACTTTGCTGAACATTCCATACACTCCCAAATCAGTTGGTTCCATGATGTGTCACTCAAGCTGTCCCTATCCACTAGTTGTGTTGCCTCAGTCTCGCCTTCCGTATTCTAAACAGTTTGCTGTTCCTCTCTCCCCCCCCCCCCCATAGATAGTTGGAACACAGATTGGCCTTTGCCTCTAACATTCTAAACAGTTTGGTGTTGCTGTTGGGAGACATTGAATGTGTCCTGAGGTAAAATACATACCCCAGTCTTCCCTTAAACGGTCACTGTCTGGAGTTGCCAATCTCCCTGTGGGGCCTGGCAATCTCCCAGAAATCACTGTTCTCCAGCCACAGCACATCATTTCCCCTACAGAAAATTTCCCAGCTATTACAACTGATCTCCAGATGACCAAGATCAGTTCTCCTGGAGATAATGGCTGCTTTGGGCAGTGGACTCTATGGCACTATACCCTGCTGAAGTCCTTCTGCACCCCAAACCTGCCCCTCCCCAGGCTCTACCCTCAAATCTACAGGTATTTCCGAACCCAGAGTTGGCAACCCTATAACTGGCTATGGAACCGCTTTCCAGACCCTTGAAACCCAGAAGTCATGGCATAGGAGGAGGTGCTTTTCTACCTTAGCTGCCACTGCATAACCCCAAATCAACATAAGTTAAGGGTGGAGGGAACCATACCTGTTACCATGAGGTTGTCCTCCCATACTACCTACTTGGGGCAGCAAAAGGACTTGAGACAGCCCTGCCTTATAGCTAAACAGAAGGAAATAAACATGGGTTACTTCCTTCTATTTCCCCCTTCCCTCTGCCGCCCCACCAGCCACAGCCGGGACACTCACCTGGAGCTTCCTTCTAGAGCCCGTTGTATTTCTTCCTACAACGGGCCTTACTCCTAGTAGGATATAATGCAATTTGGAATGGTAGATTGGGATGTATTTCTCTGGTCTGTGGACAGGGGAGATAACTCTACACAGCCAATTGCCTCACTTCAAAGACGTAATGACAGGGTCTCAGTCAATTACTGTCAGCATTCCACAATTAAGGATACATCTACCCATCAATGTCCAATTCTGACATATTCATTTCCTTCACTATGTTTCCCCCAAGAATTAAACCCAAGCAAATGGTAACCATATAAACTAGTCTTAGCTTGTTATTTAGTTTCACATCTCCATCATATTACTTGTTAATTTGCGGTTCAGCCTGTATTTATAAGTTTGAAATCTAGTTTCCTTTCCAATGTATTTGATAAAGTGTACCTTGCACATGAACGATCAAACCTTGAATAAACCTTTGTTGGTCTTAAAGGTGCCACTGGACTCTAAATTTGTTCACCTGGAACCAAACTAACCTTGTTATTCCTCTTTGGCCCTTGACTCTGATAAGCATTTTCATTATGTTATATGCTAATTTACTGATAATTTCCATTTTATTGTATCCAAAGAAGTGTGTGTGCACACGAAAGCTTATACCTGGAATAAAACGTTGTTAGTCTTAAAGGTACCATTGGACTCAAAATTTGTTCTGCTGCTTCAGACCAACACGGCTACCCACCTGAATTTATTATAGGGTAGTTGTTTTAGAATATGCACAGTTGCTTTGGTTCTGCAGTTGGATGGTCTCCATATTTTAAATGGGCACTAAAAGATTCCTTCAAAAAGAAACTTCAGATGAGTACCATGTTATAGAACAACAGCAGTGCTTGGTTCTTGTGGCCCTTTCTTACACATCTAGGGAAATGCTGATTGCCACTTAGGGGTCAGGAAGCAATTTTTCTCCAGGCTGGTTTGGCCAGAGATCCTGAAGGTTTTTGGTCATCTTCTGGACATGGAACAGCGGTCACTGTGGGTGTGGAGGGGGAGGTATTTGTGAATTTCCTGCACTGCGTAGGAGGTTGGACTAGATGATCCTGGGAGTCCCTTCCAACTCTGTGATTCTATGATTCTAACAAGTTTTTTTTTCATTTTGTTGTTCCAGTCATCTGCAATAAAAGCTGCTGTTTTATTAAGGAGTGAATACTATATGTTAAGCAGTAGTTACTGTTAAATATTCCAAAGACAGGATAAGGGCCTGTAGTGTGAGAACATAATTTGGATTTTTCACTTCAGATAGCAAAATGCCTAAATTGAAGAAAAGCCATTAAACTAACTGACGTTAATATTTTTGCCTTGAAAAAACCAGTGACTGCAGCACAGACAAGCAGATCAGAAAGATTCAGCTATGTTTCTCAGCTAAAATGCTATCATCAACATAGTAGCAGTACTTTTGCCTTTACACACCATAGGAACTTTATTAAACTTCCCTGAAATAAAAATTATTATTTTGTTAGTATCAACTGATTTTTTAAAAAAATATTTTTATTTTACCCTTTAAGGGGATATAAAGTGAAAAAGGACCAAAGGAAAGGTCAGAAGCATGAAACATCATTTGTTAAACACATTTTAGGATGTTGAATAATATGAGAATATAAAACATGAAAGAGTATCATAGCAAAGAATATCATAACAAATCAAAATATTGTAAAGTAATCAATACTATAGCATTTCCATGTATATTTTCATTATTTCCTATCAATGGGGCTAGGTTGGAAAACATATAAACAAGAAACATAAAAAAAGAGTAAGAAAACATTTTTCTTTATACAAGGCTAATACTATCATATAATAACTAGTAAATATGTAACTATAAAAGATTAATGAATATAACTATGAAAACATAATTTTCTGTTTTTCAGTATTAATCAATTTAAATATCTTTATAACTCTGACAGCATTATCAAATCTATGTAGTTTGTCTGTAGTAATTATAAAAGGCTCTCCAACTGATTTTAAGTGTAAGAGACTGTGGGCATAATCAAGTCCCTGCCACATCCTTTCTATACCCACACTGGCCAGCAGTATTTGTACATGCTATTATATGGTCACAAGAAGTAAGTGTCAAAAGTAAAAAAAACAACCTGCTTGGCTTCAAAATGAGTGGCTGATCCTGTAGTAGTAATGTTACTGTCGTTATGGTAATAAATATTGAAGATGAGAGCAGGAAATGCTCTTGAAATTGGCTGCTTTTCGTATTTTAAAGATAAGTTTAAAAAAATGATCATTGGTTCTGAAAATACCCCTTCCTAGTCCTCCTAAAATGTGAAATGGCATATTGTGGATACACATGGCAGTTCCTTCCACCCCTGCTTCTACCTTGGCCTCTGTAATGTCTACAAGCTCTTCTGTGATTCAGAGCCACTTCTAACATAACAGCAGTCATCTCAGTTCTTAGCACATTTGTACAAGCAACCAAATATTATGGTCAACAGACATTTTCTCTCTGCACAGGAATGTTTTACTGAGGTGGTTGTTGCTTATGTTTGCACAAACTACTCTTGTGTCAGGTGGACCATCTCCTGGTGGTAGGGTTACTAGCTCTGGGTTAGGCATTTCCCGGAGATTTTGGGGGTGAAACCTAGGGAGGGCAGGGTGTGGGGAAGGGAGGGATCTCATTGTGGTATAATGCCATAAAGTCCATCCTCCAAAGCATCCATTTTCTCCAGGGGAACTGATCTCTGTAATTTGAAGATCAGTTGTAATTCTGGGGAGATCTCAAGACCCCAGCTGGAGGCTCGCAACCCTATCTGATGGGTAAATATAATTAGAAGTGGTAGCTGAAAGGAGATGAAAAAAACAAATGGAGAAGGTTGAGTGGGGTCATGATTGCTCTCTTTAAGTATTTGAAGGGCTGTCACTTAGAGGAGGGCAGGGAGCTGTTCCTGTTGGCAGCAGAGAATAGGACTTGGAATAATGGGTTTCAGTTAAAGTTTAAATTAAGAAAGGTACCGGCTGGATATTAGGAAAAACTTTTTTACAATAAGAGTTGTGCAACTGTGGAACCAGCTGCCTATAGAGGTGCTGAGCTCCCCCTCACTGGCAGTCTTTTAGCAACAGCTGGACAAACACTTGACAGGGGTGCTCTGGGATGATCCTGCATTGAGCAGGGGGTTGGACTAGATGGCCTGTATGGCCCCTTCCAACTCTGTGATTCTGTAATTCTAAGTGGATATAAAAAGTGAGGCATTCCATACTAGGGGGCTTTTCCACATTCTCATTTTACTTGCTGATAAATCCGTTTCTTTGCCCCACCCCCTTCTGCATGTGCTTTGCTCCCTCTAGAGGGTGATTCGATATCACACAAATTTATGTCCCACATTAAAACCTGCAGTTTAGATCTGCAGGAGATATGCTGGAAATAAGAGTGTGATATCAAATCGACCACTAGAGGGAACAAAACAGATATGAAACAGACACCCCCCCCCCCTCCAAGAAACAGAAACTTACCAGTGAATAAAATGAGAATCTGGAAAAGCCCAGGGTCGCCACACTGCTATTTTTACAAGTGGATAGACAACTACAAACATCTAGGTCACATCTTGTGTTCTGCTACTCCTTAAAATGGTGTCTGCTTTTCCAGAGATATGCAGCTGTGGTACCAGCTCAGAACTGAAGAACTGGAAACCATGCAAGCTACCTACTTTGGTTTTAAGGGCAGAAACAACAACAACAATAAAAAAACCAAGAAGAAAGATGGATTTGGTGATAGTTTTAACATGGCCTATGACAACCAGGGCTTCTTCAGGTAAGATCACGACTGTATAATGTTAGTTGCAATTTCCGTATACTATTTACAGGTTGTTTGTCATGAAAGGAGACTGTTGGAAGCAGATGTTCAAATGCTATACAGGATTGAAAACTCTGATTTTCAGCCAAGCCTATTAACTCTCCATCATATATACAATTATAACTGTCTAGGCTTCACCCTGCAGGGTGCTAAACTACCTTTGTCATTCTGGGCATTACTAGATGGCTGGTTTTCAGTACAGATACCACACTGCAAAATGAAACCTTTGATCATTCTCAGAGTTGCTCATTCAGCCCTTGCCTGTACGTAGTGATTCACTGGTTTAATTTAGTGATACCATTTTAGTGAGTATGGTACATTTTAGCGTGTATTGTGCATTATTTTTGAGTAATGCCCCCAAAGTAAAGTACAGCCTCAAGCATGTATCTGTTGGCATTAACTAAGCAGGGCTAGGAGGTAACTGAATTTGGTGTACCACCAGAAAATGCATCCTTATCAGATTCTTCAACCAGTTTCAGGCATGTCAGTTTTGTTTCCTGTCTCCTAGACTGCAAGGTATATGTATTACAAGAGATGCCTAATGCAGACGTCCTGATAGAACCTGTAGTCTTTCACATGTATGTTCTCTTTGTCCAGGGAGTCCCAAAATCACATGGGAATAAAATATTCAACAACTGTAAATGTCAACCGGGCAAAGCATCTGGAAAGAATTAGCAAGTTTTCCTTTTACCTTTGTGATGCCTTACCAGTTCATCTTCTAGGCAAATTTCTTGTTTGACGCTTGCGTGCAGGAGCACAAACCAGCCAACGATCTGTTTGCAGAATACCGCAACTGCCTTTTGCTTGACATCAGTTATGCTCCATGTCTTCCATACCTTGACAATTAGCCAGGCCAAGCTTTAGTGCCTCAGAGCAATAGCCTCAGTGGGAGTAACCTCCCTCACTTTCATTTAGTGTTTTAATATGTAGAGTCATCTTGCTAACTATTAAGATGTGTCACAAGCTGGCCCTAAACAGCAATGTGTACGGCTCACAGCTTTTCAGGGAAGGAGACCTGTTGAGAACAGCAGGGAGCTGAGCTGTGGCACTACCAGTAGCGGAAGCAGGGGCTGATTGAGCCCCAGTACATCAGTTGTATATTCTGCTCTGCTTTCCAATTTATTACTGCTGCTTTGTGCTGCTAGCGATAAGAAGAATAACCATAAAAATGGCAGCTGTGCATTGTAATAAAACACAGATTGAGAACTGGGAGGTGATCCTGTAAATAAATATGTTACTTTGGGTTAAGCTCCATCTAGATAGACATCCGAATGAGGCTAATGGTCCAATCCTATGCATCATTTCATTCCCCCCAGGCAGCTAAAATAGTACTAGCGGAGCACAGCTGTCCACATGCTTTCCCATTTACAGGAAACCTTTTAACTGAAGTTCTGGTTTGTGCAACACTTGGGCTAAGGGGAAGTTAGGACTGCTTCAACAGCCAGTCCTTGAAGTGAGGCAGAAAGCCGGGTGTCCCTCATCTCATGCCTGTGCCTTGGCCTCGTGAGCACCACTTCATATTCTGCAGTGGAAGCCTCTGTTAGCTCTGCCAAAAACAAAGCAGCTCTTAGGATTAGTTTGTTAGTCCAGTCCATAGTCCAGAAGGATCATAACCAAATAGAAGCTGTTGATTGACAGTATCTCCTTTGAACCTCCCAGCCATACAGACAGCCCTCCTGAACAACATTTTGGTCTTTTCCCCAGTGATGGTGCACCAGCACAGATCTATCACGTTGGGTTATGGGAAGCAGGAACAGGGTCACTCTTGAGGAGCAGAATTCCACATTCTCATTTTCCTTGCTTGTGTGTTCCTATTGCTTCCCCCCACGCCCAATTTCCTCATGTGTTTTACTCCTTCTAGTGGTCAATTTGATAGTAAATCTGCAGGTTTTTAGGCCAGACATGCAGTGATGTAATACTGAATTGACCATTAGATGGAGCAAAATATGTGCGGAAAAGTGAAGAAAACCTGAAGCAATAGGAACACACAAGTGAAGAAAATGAAAATGTGGAAGAGCCCTGTGTCTATTTACTTTGTTCATCGGTCACCTATTGACTGGGATGGGGGAGAGAATGACTATTTTGCCCTTTGATGCCTTATAATGCCATAGATACTGTTCTTCCAGTGCGTTGATTTAATATATTATAATGTATGATATAATTTTTTTTGCTCATTGTCCATGCTGTATACAGCATTTGCTGGATGTTCTTTTCTTGATTTCTAATTATTTACCTTCTAGTTTATTGCTAGGTTAACCAGCGTTATGTTCCTGGGGAAAAAATGAAAACAGTAAATAAAGTCTAGCAGCTATTTAATCAATTTTTAAGCTTTAAGGGATTTGATTGAGACTTATATGGCTAATTACACAGTGATTATACCCAAAGGTACTTTGTCAAAATGATAAAGAGCCAGTTTTTAATGCTGGACACCTGCATGCTAATGTCTTGGGATGAATATGCACTCAATTTAGTTTTCCAGTACCCTTTGCTTTAGTTTTCCTGCTAGTGATTTTAAATCTATACATTAATCATGAAATGTATAATCTAGCAAACAGTGTGTAGTTATTTGTTCCCCTAAAGCTACAAAATACTTTTAAAAACTCTTTTTTGTGTTATTCTCTATGGAGCAGAAATGGTTTTACTATGTTTGCAAAGGCCTATGGATCCAGGTTTAGCTGATGTTTAGTTAACTGTGAAGTTAATTTAGATGTGTAAATATTTAAACAAATATTTTTATCTTGGATAAGTGCTTAAATGTTTATTTTCCTCAGTACATACAAAAATCAGGGGAGCTGTTTATCAGAAAGTAAGCTTTATTGAGGAATTAGGTATATATTGTAAGGATAACTGTGGGGCCAAGTTGTTCTCCTTCCTCTTGTTTACCTGGTCTGTTCAGTTCATCTGTGGCTCTTGTTAATTTGATCCAGGTAGCTCCATATCTGCTCTGACTGGGATGGTCCAGGCTAGCCCAATCTCATCAGACTTTGGAAGCCATGCAGGGTAGGCCATGGTAGTACTTGGATGGGAGACCACCAAGGAAGTCCAGGGTCACTACACAAAGACAGGCAATGGCAAACCACCCCTCAGTGTCTCTTGCCTTGAAAACCCCACAAGGGGTCGGCATAAGTTGGCTGTGACTCATTGGCACTTGACACACAAACAGATCCATATCTTAAAATCGGGGGGGGGGGGATTTATACCCATTTGTGCCTGAGTCTGGCAGTGTGGGGCAAGCAGAATTTGGTCACAGAGAGAGAGCCTGATCCTAGAACCAGGGTTAGGAAGGGAACTACTGGTGCTATAGTTTATTTGCTCTGTCTGTCTCTGTATGCACACTGGAAGATCTAGAGTCGTGTCCCACCAGCCTGTCTTCATAGCCATTAAGAAAAAATTACAGTTACAAATGGAACATATCTAGGATCATATGTGAAAATCCAGGACTGAGATTAAGACCTATTGTTGCAAGATAATTGCTCCTGTTCCAAAAGGCTATTTATTAGACTAGCAACCATGAAAAACATGCAGGGGACTATTGGGGATACTCACCTACACACCCACCAGGCCGATAATTCACTGACCTGCCTTCCTTCCTGCAGCACTGTCGCTGCTCCCCCTCTCCTGCTCCTCCTCCCTCATCTTCTTGCCTTCAGAGGAAAGAGGAGGGTTGGTGTCAGCAGCCTTGATGGCAGAGGGGGTAATTAGTAGCAGCTAATTAGTAGCACCCACTCATCGACAATACTGATGCTGCTGCCATTTCAGTGTGGAGGGCAGTGGGGTACAGGGCAGCTTCTGCCCCTCCCCACCCTCACAGAAGAGAAGCAGCAGTGGCAGGGCTGGTGTCACAGCCTCAGTGGCTCGGAGGGAATGACAGCTCTCACTCCTCCTTCCCCATCTGCCCACCCTCACATGAAGGAGTGGCAGTGGCACTAGGGCTGGTATCAATGGTGGGCTTTCCATCCAGCCGTCTTCTCTTGCGCTCCAGTTCCCTGCTCATAGAAGGTTAATGCTGTCTATTCCTCTGTTTGGCATTGGAGGGGGGCACACACATTTTCCTGCAAACCTTAGTGGCCCCCTAGGTCTGCAGAAAAATATCTCCTGTCTGACCCTGGCTCCTGTCTGACCCTGCAGAAAAATATCTCCTGTCTGACCCTGGCTCCTGTCTGACCTTGGCTCCTATTGTTCCACATGAAAGCCACTTTCAGAATTAGATACAAAACAGATTATACGATTAAAAATACACTCAACTCACAATCTGTATATCTGCAAAACTATACATATTTAATCAACTGATTGATTCACTAAAATAACACTATAAATCAACAAATATGTTTACATAAATTGTTGCTATAGTAATGCCTTATCAACTTTAGAAGAATATTTTCCCCAAAATATGTGACTATATATATATATATGTGTGTGTATGTATATGTATATATATATATATGTGTGTGTGTGTGTGTGTGTGTGTATATATATATATACACACGCTAGGATCACCAAGCTGCGTGGTGAGCTCACTCTGGAGCAGGTAACATAGAACTGTCCATTTAAGAAGCAGTCGTCTGTTAAGTCAACTCCTGCCACCTTCCACGAAAGTGATGGCCTTTCTACTGGTGTTCCTGGATGGTTTTTCTCACATGGAGACTGTGCTGTTCTGAGTGCTGCAGGGTGATCTTGCTGGCACTTGACCTGCGCAGCTCAGTGCCCTGCAGGAGTACTATGTGCAAATGTCTTTGCTGCATTCCTAAGTTGCCTCCTCCTTGAAGCGTTAAAGTACCCTAGCCTTCTTCGACACCTTACAGACACCTACCTGTCTGGTGCGTGGGTGGATTATGTTTAAAGGCATCCGTGAGGCTGGGTCAGCAATAGGGCTAAGGCAATCCTGCTGAGCAAACCTCCCCGGCAGCTGTAAGCATCCCACCTCCTCTCCTACTCATGATAGGCAGCTGCCTGTCCAGTGTGGGAGGGGGAGGAGTATTAGAAGCCACTGTGGAGGCTGGGCCAGCAGGATCACTAAGGTGTTACTGCTGGGGGGGGGGGGCTCTCTGTTGGCTTTAAGCACCCTGCAGCCACTGCTGCACCTGACAGACAACCACCTGTCAGGTGTAGGAGGTGTGTGTTTGAAGCCATGGGGAGGCTGGGCCAGCAGCATTACTGCACCTCACAGGTGATTGTTGGCCACTCCTGATTTCTCAATTGTCATTAGCTGTCTGCAGTCTCCTGTAACTGTTGGCTTTTTTAACCTGAGAACACTGAGCTCTGCAGCTGACCAATCAGAGAGTGGGGGGTGCAAGTAGGCAGCAACCTGGCAGCCTCATAGGAATCAACGGGGGAGCACATTTCCCCCCTTTTGACTCATTTAGGGGTGAAATTTCTAAAAATCCCTTCTTACTGAGCACCTATGCCATGGTAGGAGCCCTCTCCCTGAATTTGGTGTTTCTAGGTATAGCAGTTTGGCCTGGGAATTGATTTTATGGTGAAGGGGACTTTTTAAATATATATATATAGATTAAGAATTTTATTTGAAATATACATGTTCCTAAGCTAAAGCCAAAATGCTTCTTAGCCAAGGGAGTCCCTCCTCTCTTGCAAAATATTCAGAGTGTGAAGTGGCAACAATGCTCCACAGCAGTAACATCAGAACTTTAGAGAAAACAATTTTATGTCCCATTAACTTCAGTACAGAGACTCAAACAGTAGGTCAGAATACTGTGTATGGAGCAGGATGGAATTGGCTGAAGCACGAAGGGAGAAGAATGTTTATCTGGAACTCCGTGGCTCAAACTTTGAAGTAGCTCCTGTGAGAACACTGTGGCTACCCCACTTGCTGTGGTGTCAGAATGAGCAGAGCATTCCTCTTCTCTTCTTGGTTGGGTAAATTTCTGTTGTCCTGGGGAGTGTCTAGCAAATATGAAGCATAATTATATTATTTTGGGCACTGTCCCATTAGGAAATGAAAGCTCACTCCAGAGTTGGGTTGCCAGCCCTCCTCTGGAGGCTTACCAGGAGCAGGAGGGGGGCTGAGGCTACGTTGCAGGCGAGCAGGGGAGGCCAAGATGGATCAGACGTCCACTGCCTCAGCCAAAGGCCTGGCAGAACAGCTCTGTTTTGAAGGCCCTGCAGAACTGTAATAAGTCCTGCAGGGCCCTGATGTCAAGTGGGAGCATGTTCCACCAGGCTGGGGCCAGGGCAGAGAAGGCCCTGGCCCTTGTTGAGGCTAAATAGATTTCTTTCGGGCCAGGGACTACCAGAAGGTGTTGCTCAACTGAGATAAGAATCCTGTGTCCCTATTCAGCACTGGGGTGTGTGTGTGTCCATTTTTCTGAACTTGTGAATAAACTCAAGTTCAAGTCAGCTGTAGGACAGTGCCCCCCCTTATCACCCTACAGCTGACACCCTGTGCTGCCTGAGACTTGAACAGTGTGGGGAAAAGGGTGAGGAAAAGGGTGATCAGCTGTATGGCAGTGCCTCCCCAGACCACAATAGAGCTGATCCTCCATGGTACCTGAGTCTCAGGCCGCGGTCACATGAGCCCTCCCGGATTTAAAGAAACTGTTTTTTTTTTTATTTCGGGTAGGAATGATTACACATCCCAACCCAGTGGCGGCAGCTGGGGGAGGCAAGGCGCGGGCATGCGGGTGGTCCTCGCACGGCTGCCTCCCCCAAATGCAGCCAGCCAGAAGCTCCCCCCCTCCCCGCCGCAGAGAGGCTCTTCCACTTACCTGCTGGCTGGCTGGCTGGCTGGCTCGCCTGTGCTCCGCTCCTGGCCGCAAGCCCTGCCGGAAGTTGGGAGAAGCATGCGGGGGGGGGGGGGGGGTTTGCCAGGCGACAGCAGCCAACGGGGTTAGCAGCCAGGAGCGGAGTGCGGGCGGGCCAGCTACCCAGCCAGCAGGTAAGAGCGTCTCTGTGCGGCCGGGCTGGGGGGGGGGGAGCTTCTGGCTGGGTTTTTTCCCCTTTCTTTGCACTTGAGTGCCCAAGCGCCCAAGTGCAAAGGAAAAAAAAAAAAACCCCGGGAGGGACGATCAGACGGCTCTCTCTCACAATCATTGTGAGAGAGGGCAGTCCAGATCGGCCCAATTGCAGGTTCAAAGAGCGACACCTGGGAAAATAGTTGATTTTCCCGGGGTCGGGAAAAGCACTATGAACCCGCACTGGAACCCGCTTCGGCGTGGGAGTAGCCACGGCCTGTCTGATTGGCCCCTTTAAATGTGGGAGGAAACAGCAGTTCCTCCCACTTTAAAGGGCCGTGTGACTGCGGCCTCAGGCAGCACAATGCGGAAGAGATCAACTGTAGACTGGGGGGGCACTGCCCTACAGCCAATTATCCTCCCCTTGCTGCCGAGTAGTTTTGGGTTCCAAGTTTTGCCTGGGCCTCTGAATCACAAAGACCAGAGTATGAAAGAAATAGAGTATCTATTACTGACTATAAATGAGCAACCTATCAACTCACCCTAGAGGACACAGAGGAGGAGGAGATTGGATTTATACTCCGCTCTTCACTCGGAGTGTCAGAGTGGCTTACAAACTCCTTTCCTTTCCCCTCCCCACAACAGACACCCTGTGAGGTAGGTGGGGCTGAGAGAGCTCTTTCCAGAACTGTCCTTGATAGAACAGCTCTGACAGAACTATGGCTTGCCCTAGGTTATCCAGCAGCTACAAGTAGAGGAGTGAGGAATCAAACCCGGTTCTCCCAGATTAGAGTATGTGCACTTAACCACTACACCAAACTGGAGCAGAATCAAAATCAGAATTAGCAGAGTTGGTTTTATACCCTGCTCTTCACTACCTGAAGGAATCTTGGAGTCACTTACAATCTCTTCCCCTTCCTCTCCTCACAACAGACACCATGTGAGGTAGGTAGGGTTGAGAGAGCTCTTAGAGCCTGTGAATGACCCCAAGGTCACCCAGCTGGCTTCATGTGGAGGAGTGAGGAATCAAATCTATCTATAAAAGAAAGTCCCTTTACCGTAACATCAATGCCCAGGCCAAACCACTGGACCTAGAAACACCAAATTTGGGGAGAGCACTCCTACCATGGCGTAGGTGCTCACTAAGAAGGGATTTTTAGAAATTTGACCCCGAAGGGGAGCAAAAGTGGTAAAATGTGCTCCCCCATTGATTCCTATGGGACTAACGGCTGCTGTCTCCTTGCACCCCCCACTCTCTGATTGGTCAGCTGCAGAGCTCAGCGTTCTGAGGTTAAAAAAAAAACAGTTACAGGAGACTGCAGAGAGCTAACAGCAGTTGAGGAAATCAGGAATGGCCAACAACCACCTGTGAGGTGCAGTAAAGCTGCTGGTCCAGCCTCTCTGTTGGCTTCCAACACCCCCCACCTCCTACACCTGATAGGTGGTTGTCTGTCAGGTTCAGCAGCAGTTGCAGAGTGCCTAAAGCCACAAGGGAGCCCGCCCCAGCAGTAATGCCTTAATATCCTTGGCCCCGCCTCCACAGTGGCTTCTAATACTCCTACCCCCTCCCCCTTCTACACTGGACTGGCAGCTGCCTGTCAGGTGTAGGAGAGGAGGTGGGATGCTTACAGCCGCCAAGGAGGCTTGCTCAGCAGGATTGCCTTAGCCCTGCTGCTGGCCCAGTCTCCCTGTTGCCTTTCAATACAATCCCCCCCAACACCAGACAACACACTCCCCCCTACCTCCTACACCTAACAGGCGGTTGTCTGTCATGTGCAGCAGCAGTTGCAAGGTGCTTAAAGCCACGAGGGAGCCTGCCCCAGCAGTAACGCCTTAGTGATCCTGCCAGCCCTGCCTGCACAGTGGCTTCTAATACTTCTCTCCCCTCCTCCTCCTACACTGGACAGGCAGCTGTCTGTCAGGTGTAGAAGAGGAGGTGGGATGCCTCCAGCCTCCAGGGAGGTTTGCTCAGCAGGATCCTGGATGCCTTTAAACATAATCCTTCCCAACACCAGATAGGTGGGTGTCTATAACACCACCCCAACTCAGGCACAGAATCTCCATCTTCACTGGGTTCAGCTTCAGCCTACTCAGCGAGCCATCCAGCCACAGCATGCAATGCCCAGTCCAGATCTTCCAGTTCGGAGTCCGACTGGCCGCCCAACATCAGATAGAACTGGGTGTCGTAGACAGGTGGGTACTTTAATCCATCATGGACACCGCCCCAGCAGGATCACCTTAGCAATGCTGCTGGCCCAGCTTAGCCACACTCCCACCCACAATGGAAATATATCCCAAATTCGTAGAAAACTGGTTTCCTTTATTAGGTTAACTGCTCACAATGTGGGTTCTAGAAAATTGGTTCATATGAACTTGCTTAATATCCAATTGCTTAGATGGTGTTTTGAATACGTAGTTATGTCCCACTTCTTAAATGTAACATAAATGAGAGGTGATTTTGTAAAACAAAAAGGAGGGGGTATGCCTCCCCCCAGATCAATGCCAAGGCCAAACCCCAGCATCAAGAAACCCAAAATAAGAGAAGTGCATTCCTTCCATGATGTCAACCCCCACTACAAAGAGATTTCTGAGAAACACGACCCCTAAGGGGGTAAAGGGGGGCAAAATGTGTTCCCCCAATTGTTTTCTATGTGCCTGGCAGGCTGCTGCCTCCTTGCCCCCCCCTCGAATGGTCAACCGTGTAGCTCAGAGTTCTGAGGTAAAACCTGCCTGCTTGCACCCACTTCACTCTGATTGTTCAGCTGTGGATCTCAATGTTCTGAGGTAAAAACACAGTTAAAAGAGACAGCAGACAGTTGAAGAGAGTTACAAAAATCAGCAATTCAAGACTCTTGAATAGACATTTCTCATAACAGCCAGCGTAGCAATCACAGAGAGGTCCTTCAGCAGAGGGGGGGAAAACAGTATTTATGTCTCACTTCATTTTTTACACTACAATCTTCTCCATTAGAATTCCTACAACAAATGTTACATTTCAAAACTTGCAGAACAAAAAACTACACAACGCAGAAAAATGCCAAAAAGTTTAACAGAACAGGTGAAAAAATTCAATAGCATATCATGACAAAAAAGCAAGTGTGTTTACATTGAGTATAATGCAAAAAGACTGAGCAGGATGTCTTTACATAATCAACAAAACAAATCCATATCTTCCATTAACAGATATTATATCTTCCACAAATGAAGATGATGCCGGCTTATGCTTTTCATTTTGTGTAGTCTTCTTCAGAATACTAAACATAAAATGCATAATTCACCATCTTGTATAACATAATTAACATCCCAAAAGTAGGATGACAAAAGTGAATTACCTGAGAATTGTATTATTTATAAAGAATTCTTCAGAGAATCATTTTACAGGGAAAGCCTCCTATTATAAGAGAGAAAATGCTTATAAGTGGTGCACATAATCGAAATACCCAAAGACCATGTATTACTGCCGAATTGGCACTTATCAAACATGACCAAAGACTTTCTTTGACAGGCTGCCGATGAAAAATAGGACACAGTCTCAAAATGTCGGCTTGCCTTATCATTGAAAGCCTAAGTGCCTCCATATAGCTAAACTCTCAATATGTGCAAATCAGTTCTTAAAGGAACAGAACCCATAGCAAGGGAATGTTCAGAAGATATGAATCTGCGTCGTGTACAGTTTTTTGTGCTGCATTGCTGATTATTGCTGATATTTCACATTTCAAAACTTCACATCATCAGTATTATAACTAGATTTATGGAACTTAAATACCATAATGAAGCATGTGTATCAGGCTAATTACCTATAAGGAGGAATGGTGTGTGTTTCTTTCATGCTCCTTTTAGCCTTGTCAGCACCAATGGAATTTTAACGAGTTACAAATGTACTGTCCTCCCCTACTACCCAGCCCACCAGTTAAGAACTGCCTCTTTGTGTACCTGCCTTCAAAGCTGAGACAGATAGTGACTAGAGACAAGGCACTTTCTGTGGTGGGTCCTAGCCTCTGGAAGCCCCCTCCCCTGAGTCTCACCTGGTACCTATCACCCTGAACAATTTCATGTCATCTGTGAATTTAGCCACTTCACTGCTTACTCCCAACTCCAAATAATTAATGAACAAGTTAAAAAGCATCGGACCCAATACTAAGCCCTGAGGTACCCCACTGCTTACCACCCTCCACTGTGAAAATTGCCCAGTTATAATCTCTTTTTCCTATTAATTAGCCAATTTTTGATCCACAAGAGGTCTTGTCCTTTTATCCCATGACTATTGAGCTTACTTAGGAGCCTTTGATGAGGAACTTTATCAAAAGCTTTCTGGAAGTCAAGGTAAACAACATCTATTGGGTCCCCCTTGTCCACATGTTTGTTCACCCCCTCAAAGAACACTAACAAGTTAGTGAGACAAGATCTTCCATTACAGAACCCATGATGAGTCTGCCTCAGTAGTTTTTGTCCATCAATGTGCCTACTAATTCTTTCCTTAATAACAGTTTCCACCAACTTAACCAGTATTGACGTCAGACTGACTGGCCTGTAATTTCCCGGATCTCCTCTAGAACCCTTTTTAAAGATGGGGGTGACATTAGCTACCTTCCAGTCCTCAGTTTTCTGCCTGTGGACTGGGTACTCTGTCAGCCTGCTATTTTTCACATAGTACCTCGTAAGACATCGTGATTAAGAATAATTCTATCTTATTTATCTTGATGATCTGCTATTTAATTCTTTTAATATTCTGTTGCAAATACCGTAGTATGTGTGTAAGCTTATTCAAAAAGGAGCCATTATTGTTTCCATAATAGCTGCCTTATTATCACTGAGTGTTGTGTAGCTTAAAACAAGAGATTTCTGCTCACCCTTTTCAGAAGAAATCCCCTTGCAAAGCAATTTACAGAAGTAGTCGGAAAATAGAAGAGGATAATACTTACGATGTCATACTGTGCCATAGTAGTCTTATTGCAAGCTCTGTTAACACTATTATCCCTTCTGGCTAGGAACAACACAGAGGAGAATTAACTTGATTCCTGAAAGTCCATTGGAGCTCATTTGTATCTTCCCAGTTCTTGGATGCACGTAAACTGAAATCAGAGCTACAGACAATAGTACAATCATAAGAAGCCTTTCCACTAATTCTGCAAGTGACAGCTAAATTTGTGTGGATAAGCATTCTATGTGCATTAGCTGTGCAAGCTGTGCAAGAATATACATTATGTATATTCCTTTCCATGCAGTGGTGCTCATCCAAGACCTTTGTATTAGGATAGAGGCGTCTTGGGATGTGCATTCAGGATGGCCAAATAGCCATGCTCAGTTCGCTGCCTGTAGATACTGTAGAATCAAGGTTTATGTTGTCAGAGGATTCTGACAATTTCTAGATAATCACATTGGTTCTGATGCTTGTATTCTGATGAAACTAAAGAATCTGTCCTGTTAGTTTTTGTTAGAACATGTATCGGCTACAATTTGGGACAACATTAGATGTGCCAAAGTTCCACTGATTTCAATGGAAAGTAAACACATAATCATTGTACCCTGGGTTGTGACAGTTATTTTTAACACTAGTGTACCACTCTTAAAGAGAAGGACTATAAATATTTTGGGGATATGGTCCTTCCCTGTTTCCAAACTCAATAAATAGCTTTAGTGAATAATGAATGTAGAAATCATATTGGATTTGTCATTTTGACTGGCGCTATTGCAGTTTACCTTGGAGAACCATGGCATCAATATATCTAATTCTCTTCATTGACCCCAGCTCCAGATACTTGGGTGCAGAAAGTGGGGCCATGGACAAACATCTGACCAAAGCCCAAGATACGCAGAAAAATACAAAATCTACAAAAATGAAAATTGTTAAAACCTGCCAAAATTATTAAAAGGGTACCTGTAGCATTAAGAAACAGATAACCTCAGTGGCTGTTGCTGGGGAACCACAATGGTATCGCCACCCTCGGAAAAACTTACTTTCTGCCTGTAAAAGGCAGGGTAAAGAAAACCAAAACTGTGTATAAACAAAGAACCATCCAACTACAATATGTGAATATCCAAATTAATTTATAACTCTAAAACAGTGTCACTGTAAACAATAATATCCCAGTAAATATCCAATAACAAACCAACTTCTACTATTGTAATCACAGTAACGAAGAATGATCACTATGAATGCTGTGATGTTTATAATCCTGGTGTTCAAACAAGATATGCCTATAGAAGAGATAAACAAAAATAAAAGTTCCACTGTAAATGATATTTAACCAGGAAACGTCTCATGTAGAAAAGATTCAAGATGTAAGGTTTCAGCGTGACTTCACGCGATGGCTAGCTGCAAAGTTCTCGTGTTTCGCCAATGCTTTCTCAAAAGCCAAACCTTTCTTTCTGAAAAATTATATTACAAACAATTTAAATAAAAATGAATGAAACACACTCAATTGTAAAGAACCTCAACAATAAATAGCTTACCTTTCATTATAAATCTCTCATATTAATGGATTGCTGCAAATGCTGCTCCTCCAAACCCCATGGATTAAAGTGCTCAAATGACCAGGGACAGGGCCTTTTCCAGTGCTGTATTGGCCTTTGAGGGAGTATTCAATGCAGCCAGCCCTGGTGGCAACCACAGATCAGCGGTGTGAACTTATTTGTTATGAGGGTGAGATCTGACATAATGGAGACCTTGTTGGGCTGGGCCATGTGTGTCATAAAATGTAATGCCAGGTAGCGGAGATATAAACTTTATAAAGGGCACAAACCCAACGCTTTTTTTTTTAACTTAAAATAAAAACTTGCTTAAAACATTAGCACTCTTGCAATATTTTGTTTATTTAACAGTATCCGATAACTGACACCTCTTGTCCTGAATTATTGCATCAAAATGTCTGTGCTGTTGCAATCTTGAGTATGTTGTTCAAGTGTGTATCTGTAAGCTGCAAAGTTACTTTTGATTTATTGACATTCACCACAGAAATCTCATGCTCAGAGTTCTGAGTCTAGGACCCAGGTTAAAACATGAAATGGCTGAGTGATTGAGAGAGTCTGGTGAAGCAAGCTATGATGCAGCAGCAGAACTGGAAGTAGGAGATGGCCACTTCTAGTGTGGGCCTGATGGAAGCCCTCTGGGGGTCTGATCTGGCCCCCGGGCCACATGTTTGACACCCCCTGACCTAGATAATTTACCCAGGCCCAGCTACTTGCTACTGTTCAACAGCAGCCCCCCCCCCCCCCATGAAAGCTAGTGTGGTATAGTGATTTGAGTTTCAGACTAGGATCTGGGAAAGGCAGGTTCAAATCCCCACTGTGCTGTGGAAACTCACTGGATGACTTTGGGCCAGTCACACGCTCTCAGCCTACCTAACCTTACAGGGTTGTAGTGAGGATAAAATGGAGGAGAGGAAGAGGATGTATGCTTCTTTGGGTCTGCATTGTGGAGAAAAGTGGGATATAAATGAAGTAAATAAATAATAAATATGACTGAAGATGGAGGGCAAATAAAAGGTAGGTTGGTTGGTGGGTGTGAAGGACAGAAAGAATCAGGAAAAGGTGAACATTTAGGCACTGCCCAGAGGAGGGAAAGAGGAAATAGTGTGGAAAGGAGAGACGAGGGAAAGTCAGGTATCCCTTGTGAGTCCTTGCAAGTTCCCCACTGGACAATTGGGTCAGGCTCAGCTGGCACTGTGCAACTGGCCAGAGTTTTCCTGCAGAGAAGTTACCAAATGGGGGAAAGGAGGGAAAGCTAAAGACAGGGTGGCAGGTACAGGTGGGTTGGCTGGTGGGTGGGAAAGAGAGATGGGAGCAGGAAAAGGTGAAAGGCTATGGGGGCTTTCAAGGAAAGGAAAGAGGAAATAATGTCGTTGTTCAGTTGCACAGTCGAGTCCGACTCTTCGCGACCTCATGGACCACATTATGCCAGGCCCTCCTGTCTTCTGTCATGCTCCGGAGTTTGCTGAGGAAATAGTGGGGGAGGGGAAAATGAGATGCCCCCTGCAAGTCCTTGTGCCCCCTCCCTGTTAATCTAATCCTTGATTGTATGTAGTCAGTATCCAGTTACTTTCTATGGCAATGTTGATTTATGTTTGCTTTATTTTATACCCGCCAAAAGAATCTTGGTATTGCTGTTTTCATGTATAGTTTCAAATAACAATACCACTGAGGGATCAATTATAGAAGTTGGGAAAGAAGTTCCTTGTTAGAAGCACTATGTTAAAAAAAAGGGGTTTCTATCCGAGTTTTTCTTTTGTGTTAACATTGTCCCTTGACAGAGGCCTTGAAAATATTATCATTCAGCATCTAGCAATCAGATAAAACTTGAACATATAATGACACCTTTCCCCTCAAGTAATTTCTGCCATCCTGCTTCTTTTCCTCCTGTGCTGCTATTTTTGTTTGTCTTTTGACTTTTAACCCATTCATATTATTGCCTTGAGACATTTGAGTTGTGTATGCAATACAGCAAGAGGAATAGATAGATGCCTTTGGCAATAGATGGTGGTGTCCAGTACAATGTGGACTGTATCCAGTGCTGGGCCACTGTCATCTGCAAAGCTGCTTGCTTAACAAAATGAAATTGCAACCCAATGACATTTTACATCGAATACAAGTTCAAAACCCTTGATAAGAAAATCTTGTCCTTTGATGTTCGTGTAGATTTGTTCAGTACCTGATCTTGAGCCATATATTTTAAGAGCATCACTTTTGAGTACAAAAGTAAGCTGCACAATTTCATCGTATTTCCTGTGGAAATATATCCATTTTCTCTGTTATCATACTAAGCTATATGGGGCCTGAAGATCTCAAAGAATTACAACTGATCTTCAGACTACAAGAGGTCAGTTCCCCTGGAGAAAATGGTAGCTTTGGAGCATGAACTCAGTGGCATCATGTCCCTGCTGAGCTCTGCCCCTCCCCTAACTCTACTCTCCTAGGCTCTACTTCTAAATCTCCAGGAATTTCCCTAGAGTTGGCAGTCCTGAGCTTTAACAAATTGTGTATTGCTTCTCGCTTATAAAGAGCTTTTCAGCGTGTGTTATTTCATTACTTGTATGTCCATATTGCATGGGGGGGGGGGGGATTCCACTTCTACATGTGTTTTGCTTCTCCTAATGGTCACTTTACTATTACATCGCTGTACAACTGGTTTATCCCTGAGCCCTTTCAAAGTGCATGGAAATCAACTGGAGGTACAGTTGATTTCCAAAGTATCAAAGCAACCACTAGAGGGACTAAAACATGTGTGGAAAGGGGGGATAATGGAAAGGGGGGAAATGGACACCGTACGGGCACAGAAGTGACAAAAATAAGAAGTGCAGAAAAACCCATTTATAATCCTGATTTCCAGTCCAGAAAAAAACCGTAGTTTGGATATCAAAACAATTTGTGGCTCATTGTGACAAATCTGAGCATGGTATGCAATGGGAGGAGGAAGCAGATTCCATAGACACCATTTAAGGAGCTTGTTGTTAACTTTAAAGCCCTAAATGATCTTGGACTGACAGGGCTGCTCTTGTGGGGATGGGGGTGCTGGGGGGACAAAATTTGGGGGGCTCAAGTAAGCTGGAGTGCTCCTGTGCTGTATTCATGGAATGGATTTTTAAAAATCTCATCAGTTCTGACTGCAGCCGCTAGGGGTGCAGGGAAGGCAGAGCATAGTAAACAGCACTCAGAATCTGCTGGCTGGGGCTTTTAGCAGAGTTTACTAGGAGGCTGAGGGAAACTGTTTGCTGATCAAATCATTTTAAACCCATCAGCCAAGCCAGCACTGGAGCAAGGCAAGACCAGCCAGGATGAGATACAGTCAGTGCCAGAATGCAGCATCTTCACAAGGTCTATGGTTTCCTTTTTCCTTTAGTTCCACCCAGGTCCTGCACAGCCAGATCTTGCAAAGTTGCAGCCTTGTTAGAGAGTGGTAGCAACGCCCCCACCAGTGTTCCCTCTAAGCTGAGTTAGTGTGAGCTAGCTCAAAGTTTTTTTGCCTCCAGCTCACACCTTTTTGTCTTAGCTCAGGAAGAATAGCTCCAAAGCAAACTAATTTATGCAGCAGCCAAGTCGCTTGCTCACAACTTTAATGCCAGTAGCTCACAGAGTAGAATTTTTGCTCACAAGACTCCACAGTTTAGAGAGAGCACTGGCACCCCACCTTTTTTTTGTCTTTTTCTACATTCCTCTGACTCTTTTCCACACTTTTCCCTGCCTTCATTTTGCTTTCTTCCTTTCTTGATTTGCCATTCACCTATCCCCACTTATAATTCTTCTCTCCTCCCCCCACCTTATTTTTCAGTCTCAACTTCTCCTCATTCGTCCTGGTTAGCAACTTAGAATGTATCTACTAGTAGCATAGGAGCAAACCTTTGTTAATATTATAAACAGAAGGGGAAGTCAATATTTCCCCATAATCCATCAAGGTAGTAAAAGAATGCTTCTCCCCCTCCACTTATAACATGCATGTTAATAAATGTTAACCTGTAGAGTTGCCAGCCTCCAGATAGTGGCTGGAGATCTCCAGCCTATGACTACTGATCTCCAGGGGACAGAGATCAGTTCACATGGAGAAAATGCCACTTTGGAAGGTGGACTCTATGGCATTGAAGTCCCTCCCCTTCCTAAACCCGGCCGTCCTCCAGCTCCACCCTGAACATCTCCAAGTATTTCCCAACCTGGGAGGGCAATCATATTAATCTGCCTCAGTGGTAACAAATGAGGAACCAAAGTTAGAACTTTTTACTTTATATCCCACCTTTCTCCCCAAAGGAGACCCAAAGCAGCTTACATTGTTCTCCTCGTCTCTGTTTTATCCTCACAACAACCTTGTGAATTAGGTTAGACCTAGTGTGGGATATAAAGGCCCAAGGTCACCCAGCCAGCTTCCATGGCAGAGCAGGGATTTGAACCTGGCTTTCCCAGATCCTAGCCTGACACTTTAACCACTAAACAAGCTTAGCTTCCATTGCAAAGAACATTGGGGGGGGGGGGGGAGGAGTTGGAAATATCCTCAGCCAGGATATTCCAGTTCCTTTCATTTTTGGCTCTGGAACTCCCACAACCATCCTGAAGCTGGTGGCCAATTTTGAGATTTCAAATTTTATTTTCTGAGTCATGCCTGCCACAAATGGACAGGCATGTGGACATGTGGCTCCTTTTAGTTTTATAGATGCATGGTAACAGCCAGGCAAGTGATGTGTTTTGCTATGGTATTCGGTTTGAATCACGTAATATGGGGGCCCCAGATGGAACCAATATCTGGGGGCCCATGGTGGCTCTCGGCAGCCCTGTGGACAGGTACTTATCAACTCCTTGCTTCATTATGTGAGGCTCCCCTCAGTTCTGGAGAAGCCCTACTCTGTTCTCTAGCTTTAAAAGTTAAGTGGCTGTCCTTCTGTATGGATAGTACCATGTTTCTGGAATTCTTTCTGTTTAGAGATCTGCCTGGCACATTTTCTACTGAATTTGAAAAATGCATCTCTCTTTCCAAAAATTTTGTTTGATTTTTTTGTAATTCTTCTGTTTGTAATTATTATACAGGTTCAGACGTTTTCCACAGGGACAGTACTCCCTGTGTCTGCACTTATATTCTGCCGCCTCTTTCCCTTATTTCCACAGATATTTTTGCAGTCCCAGGAGCACAAATGCAGTTGTGGTGCAGCATGGGAATTCCCAAAAACAGGGAAGTTTGATGCTGTGGAACAACAGTGGATAAACTGCGTTTTTGCTCCTGAGACTGCAAAAACTTCTGCGGAAACAAGGAAAAACAGCAGTGGAACAAAAGCACAGATGTGGGGAGAACTGTCCTGGAGGAAAATATCTCAGTTTGAGTGTTTTACTGCTAAGGCTGGTTTTGGTTTTACTGCTGTATGTTAATTTCAATGAAATTTTAAGGTTGCTATGTTTTGTTCTCCAGTACCATACAGCTGTTTCATTTGATATTCTGTGATTTGCATACCTTTTGGAAACTTTCTCAGGAGCTCTTTTGCTGACTGTCTGAAGGTTAATTTTTAATAAATAAAGAAATGGCACTGCTCTGATAAACTCTTTCCAAGCTACCCAATTTCAGAAGCCAAAGCCAACATCTCACAGCTGAACTAGAAGTGACATTTGGCAGGAGTTGTGTCAGGGTTCATGTGGGATTCAGTTTACAGCTGATCAAAGAGGGCCCACCACCTGGGACCATTTCATCTCAGGAAAACAGTACAGCGGGGGGAGGGGCAGAAGCCCCCTCTCTCTGGCAGCATGGTCCCAAGCCGAATCAGTTCCCAATGTGCTTAGGAACATCATGCTTAAGCCTAAGTCAACTGTCAGCAAATGCCTTTGGAAAACATTAGAATATCTCATTCATTCAACCACCAGATAAACTCCCATGAAATGTCAATGATTATTCCTTCTGTGTTTATGTGTGAATTCAATTTGTAAAGTTATTATGTAGGTCACTAATGGCCTTCCCCTTGGAAAGTCAGCATTTGCTGACTTGCGGGAGGCATTTCATTTCCCCCTCCCCCACTATTTCCTATCTCCCAGCCAGCCTACATTTATCTGCCCCTTTGTCTTCAGGTTTCCTTCCCCCGCCCCCCAGCAGCCTCTGCCTAGGAAAACTATGGCCCGGTTGTGTGGTGCTGGCCACTTGGCCAGGTCCACTTACATGGTAGGGAACTCTCAAGGACTTATGGGGAGCCAGCTTACTTTCCCCTGTATCCCTGTCCTGAACTTTGCTCTTTCCATCCTCCTGTCAACCCCCATATCCTCTCTCCATTCCCTGACTCGTTCTTTCATTCTCAGCCATTTACCCACCTTCCTTTTATCTGCCTCCCATCTTCAGGTATATTTGTTATTTATTTACTTCATCTGTACTCCCCCCACAGTGGGGACCAAAGCTGCTTACATTATTCTCCTCTTCTTCTTTTTTCTCCTCACAATAACTCTGTGATGTAGGTTAGGCTGAAAGTATGTAACTGAATCCAAATCACCCTGTGAGCTTCCACAGCAAGACAGGATTCAAACCTGGGTCTCCCAGACTCTACTCTGAAGCTCTAGCCACTGTACCATACTGGCTTTCATAAGGTGGATGCTGCTGAACAGTAACAAGCTGACCGATCTGAGTCATGCAAGTCAGGCGGTAACAAGTCTGGTAGGTTGCTTCTAGGCCTAGGTTTGCCAACCTTTAGGTGGGACCTGGAGATCCCCCAGAATTACAACTAAACTCAAGATGACAGAGATCTGTTTGCCAGGAGAAAATAGTTGCTTTGGAGGGTAGACTCTGTGGCATTAAATCCAGCGGAGGCCTCTCTGCTCCCAAAGCCCTGTCCTTCTCAGACTCCACCACAAAATCTCCACAAATTTCCCAGGCTGGAGCTGGCAACCCTAGTCAGGCCTGGCCCCAGTGACTCCTCCCTCAATGGCCAAAATAGGTCATGCCCTATTACTGACAGAGCCAAGGCTAGAATACTGTGGTTGCCTAGCAACAGCCACTTAGGAAGTGGGTTGCTTAAAGCTACAAGTGCTTCTTTTATCATTTGCTCACTTTTAAACCACCCAATGTGTTTTTTCTGCAAACCTGGGGCCCTTTTCAGGTTTGTAGAAAGATCAGTCTTGCCTGTCCACAGCTCCAGTCACTGGATTTAAGTATCCAAAGATACTTTGCTATTAAAATATAAGATGAAACGCTACTGCACTATTAATCTAGATTTTTTTTTCTAGAACAGTTCAGTATGGCCTGGTTCAGTGCCTCTAGAGGGCCAGTGTGGTATAGGAGTTAGGCCAATATTCTGAGGCTGGGAAGAGTCGAGTTCTGGTCACTGGGGAGCCTTTGACTAGTCATTATCTCTTTCTTACAAGGTTGTAAAAATAAAATGGAGGGGGGGAGATCCCCATGAGCTCCTAGTAGGAAAGGCATGGTAAAAATATGATAGATTGTTTTCAGTACCTCTACAGCCGTACAATTAATCTGAGTGTTTTCTTTTACTGTATTTGGTTTCTTTTACTGTGGATCCTTGTACTTCCTGTCTCCTCTATAACACTTAGAACACCGTTTGATACTAAATCAATGTGGTGTACAGGTAATAGCAATAATATTGCATATTATAACTTTGACAGTTTTTACTGCTCTGATGTTTATTGTAAACTGCTTTATTGCCGGAAAAATGGATCCAGTTGCAAAAGTAAATCAAGGGATATGGTTTCACTAAATTAATAAAAACTCTTTTTTGTTTTGTTTTGTTTTGATTTTATAGCTTCCATGAAGAATGGGCTGCAGATATCACAGAGACTGGCTGTAGTAGAGAGAATGAGTTTCACAGCAAATTAACCAGAACCAGCAGTGTCCTTGGTAAACAGTTAGTACCAGGAAACAATGTTGCTGTGCATACTATCAGTACGATACATGTTGTCGAGGTCTATGGGACTGAAAAGGATGTGGTTGGGACCTCAGATTCTCATTTACCTGGATAAGAAACCTCAGAAATGCAATTAAAGATTTGCTGGACCAAAGCCAAATGGGAATCCAAATGCCTGCTGAATGTGCCTTAAAAACTGCATCAAAATAAATGACTGGATCGTTTCTATGTATCTACTCCAGTAAATGTCAGAATATATAAATGAAAATGATTGCATTCTGGTGTGATATTAAAAAACAAACAAACCAGTGCATACTGATATTTAACAGCAAGTAGCCGTTTCTGCAATTTGCTTTCAGAAGTGATCACGTTAAGAAAACAACGATACAATACCCTTCTTCACGTGTAGCAGTCTGTATTTTTTGCGCCAGGTGAAATCACTGACAAGAAGTACAGATGCACAGGACTGCAAATTTATTTATCTCCTCTTTTTATAAGTACACCAGAAAGAATAAAATGTATTTTTGCACAATACAATGGTGGAATCAGAATAAAGTTTTTTTTTAAATTAAGCAAGATATCAGAGCTTTCTGTGTTAATGAGTTTGAAAGAGTTTGGGCTGTTTATTAAAATGTGCACAGGGCTTGAGATTGTAATGCAGATCTTCATTGGAGCCTGACAGAACTGATACTAAGAGATATCTAAGGATTTGTCTTGGGGAAATGAGAGTTGCCAGATCCTGACTTGAAGATTGAGCTTGCTACTTTAGGAGCGCTAATGCAGTAGCCACTGTGGCATAGTCTTCGCCTTAGGATATGTCAGCCTTATAGATAATATATAACACAGACTTGCCATATTAGCTTTTAAAGAAATGCTGCTGAAACAGCCAAGAATTTTGTGTTCTTCTTATAGGAGTTATCTCAGGACAACACCGTTGAGGAACCCACAACTAAATAATTGAGAGCGTAAGTCTGAAGTTATATGCATTAAGTTGTTGCAGGCATATCTTTAGCACTAGCAGTGGGGTGTACAAGGTATAGGAGTGATGCAGGGTGCTCCAAGAGTTTACAGTAAAAATAAACAACATTCAGATCGTGATTTCTAGCATTCAAGGCACTCCACATACATTGGTCCAATAATGCTGGTGTGCATAATGTTGATGTGTGTAAAGTGTTGTCAAGTTGCAACAAACTTCTGGCGAACCCAGCAAAGGGCTTTCAAGGCAAGTGAGAAGCAGAAGTGGTTTGCCATTGCCTTCCTCCTCAGAGTCTTCCTTGGTGGGCTCCCTTCTAGGGTTGTCATCCCCCAGGTCCGGGTGGGTTTTCCCCCACTTTGGGGGGCTTCAGTCTGCCCCTGGCCAGCTGGGTGGCAGGGGAACCCCTACCTCCAAGCACCACCCCCAAGAGACCACCCACCTGGCCGCCCCTTTCCCTCCCCTCCTGCCCAATTTACAGGGCTTCATCTGATTGGTGGGGACCACGTGGCCTGTCGACCAGCTGGAGGGCCCTTTAAACCTAGCAGGAGGGAGAGAGGGGGTGGTCATGGGCTGCATGCTCAGCTCTCAAAAAGACCCTTTAAAAGGTCTTTCTGTAAGTGGGGTGGGAGCCATGGCATTGGGGGCTGATTTCCCCCAGCCCCACATGCCCCAGCCCTCGCCCAACTTGCAAATTGGGAGCCAAGTGTGCAGTCTGTTACCTCCCCTCTCTTTCCCTCCTGCTAGATTTAAATGGCCCTTCAGCTGGTCAGCAGGCCATGTGGTCCCTGCCAATCAGCTGAAGCCCTTTAAATCAGGCAGGAGGGGAGGGAGAGGGGTGGCTGGGTGGGTGATCGCTCTTGGAGGTGGGGCTCGGGGTATCCCCGCCCACCCCTGGAATGCCCTCAAAATCCCCCCACTGGAGTGACAAAGGGACCTGGCAACCCTACTCCCTTCCAAGTACTGACCCTGCTTAGCTTCCAAGATCTGATGAGATCAGAATATACTATACTATTCCATATCCCCAACAATGCTGGTAACATCCTGTAATTCAGATCAGCATTGTTGCCTTCACCTTGCAGGCTAAGGGCTTATCACCATCAGTGATAGCAACTTGTCTGAGGCTACGTGGTAAGCAGGATCTGAAGCAAGGATCACTCACCTCACAACAAACACTTAGAGTCACTAGGTGTTTTCCATAGAGTATTAAAAAGGTAAAAGAAGAAGCCAGGGACTGACAACAGAGTAGTGGTGGCAATAATGTAAAGAAGTCTCTGGAGACTATGGAGATGCAGGCACAGGGAAGCAGTGGTTAGTTTGTGGAATTTTGCTGAGCAAATAAGCAGGAATAATATAATAAGAAGCAGAAATTTGAAGTGATGGGTAAACAGGTCAAATCATGGCAGAAGGCATAGGAATGGGACTGCCAGAAAGTGGCTGACTGAGTTTGTTATCCAGATTTGTCACTGTATATGTAAAATCTAAAGTAGAAATAATTCAATGGGTTGAACAGATGGAGAACATCTAAGTGACAAGCCTATAATACAAGGAACATTCACAGTCATGGCAGGCAATAGGAAAGGCAGGTGGATTTACAGAATCAACTTTAGTAGATTGCTGTGATTTATTTAAGCAATCTGGTACCATACATCGAAGATGACTATATATAGAAATTGCACTCAGAATGTTTTGTGTAATTCTGTTCTCCCTGCAAATGTTAATTATGCCCCTTGGAGTGTTCTTTATTGCTCATGTAAAAATGATTTATCTGTCAAGGGGGGGGGAACCTTGGAAAAGATGAAAGCAGTTGAGACCGTTAAGCAAACACATGAGACAACACGTTCATTCAATTACCCACTTCTGATGTTTGCCAGCAGGCAAATCCTGTGGCTCTATTTGGGCTCACCACAATGGCACAACACAAATTTGCAGCACAGCTACTCAAGAGCATGTGATTGTTGGCAAATGATTCTTCTAGGAAGTATAGCTCCAGTTATGAGCTAGGGCATCATTTGTGCCTGGGGGGGATGGGGGACAAGGACAACTTTGGGCATTTGGACCTAGCCACTGGATGTCAGCCAGTCAGCTCTCAAGCAGCTTTCTATGGCCTGCCCCTGAGGTCAGCCCATCACGGCATGGGAGGGGCAGGCAGACTCACAGGCTTATCTCTGGTATGTAGCCCAGACTGAGATCAGCAGGCTGAAGAGGTGCTTGGCATTTAGCAACTCTATTCTGGCAAAGACCCACCCTCCTATCCAATGCTTGTTGCTTTCGTTTTCTGTATGGCTACTCATCCTTTGCTATGACTGCAGTAGGTCACTGGATAACAGGGCTGGGAAGGAACTTTGAGCAAATTGGCTAATAGGCCCTGGGGGTTTTGCGTTCCCCATAGCAAAGAACATATTTACCGTGCACGCTTGTTTGCATTGTCCAGAAGAGAATAACCATCACAACTCGGTGCTGGCATTCAAGTATTGGCTGGGGAACGTAGTGTGGATTGTGCAGGGTGGGCTCTCTACAGGACCAAAAGGGGAGACCCTTTAAGGGGCTCTGTGGGGGCGGGGTGCAGGACAGCCAGCCTCGGGGCTGACACACTGGCCATGTCCTCAGGAAGATGGTGGTGGTTAAGAATAGCAATTCCTGCCGTTCCCCCCCTAAGACCGGACCTCTGCCCTTGGATACCCCAAGATGCTGACAGCAGTCCGGCTGGCAACTACACCCATTGTCCACAGCCTATGCTACGCCAAGACCTGAGGAACATGTAATCAATAAAGTTGCAGCATGGGTGTCTGTATTATCCTTCTCTCTCCCCTGTTCCATAGGCTGGTCCCCAACTCCAGGCACAAATTCCCCATCTCTGAATGCCTACTGCAAGACCAGTACATTACTGTGTGAGCTTTTTATTGGCTTTATCATCCTGTATGTAAACTTTTAGGTGTCCTTTTGCATGCTGCATTAATTCTGTAGTAGTTCCTGCATGCATGATAGAGTTTAGGTCACTTAGGTGGTAGTTGCAGGAAAGCACTTTTCCACATAATGTTAGCCCTAGCTATTTGAGTACGAATACTAAAGAATCCAATTCATGTGAGAACACCTTGTATTTGCAGCACAGCTACCAACAAGAAGGTCTTTGTCTCAGTCACAGTTCTTCATAAAGTAGTAGTCACAATCCACTTCAAACCACTTTTCCAGAAGTCATTTGTTGCTATTGATGAACATCTGAGGGAACATTACCTGAACTGGACCAATGACCTACCCAGGTCAGTAATGTGTACTATGACTTGGCAACAGGTCTTTGACAGGGAAGAGTCTTTCTTAACACCTGCTGACTGAATGCAATGAAATGCATGTGGAATATTCTATAGGCAAAGTATGAGTTGAAGTCAGAGCTGGGCCATAATTAAGTGGAACTATGCCCCAAAAGTTAACAAATGTTTGTACATCAGCACTTAGAACCACTGTTTAAATGTTTCTTCCACATGAAATTGTAACTGTACTGTGATCATAGTACAATGTTTTGTTATGGTGTGCTAGGTTACCAGCTAGAGTGCTCCTTTTAAGCGTTTATGTGCTGAGGAGTTAAGTATTAGATTAGGATGTTAAGAATTCTATAAAATGCGCATCTGATTGTTTTCTTGAAGCACTGATAAACAGCAGAAGCCTTATTGCTTGAATTAAAGAACCAATAGAAGTAGGTAAAGTTGATTTTCCTCTCTCCCATGCAAATGGTCTGCAAAGCAGCCACGTATTTATTTTTTCCAGAGCTCTGGAACTAAGACCTCTGCTGGCCAAAGCCTCTTACAGTAACTCTCGGATTTTAGTTTCACTTTTCACAAACTCGTCATTGAACTTCCGTTTCTGACAGCAGCTCAAGGGACCCAACTTGCCCGATTCTGTGTTTCAGCCAGAAAAAAAATCCGTCACACCCATGGACAATGCTATTCAGCAAATGTAAGTAATGCATTCCCCCCTTAAAAGATTGTTTCATAAATTGAGATTCTAAAAGATATGGAATTTTGTAAAAGGCAGCAACTAAAAGCTTTTCTCATAAAACAAGAGAGGCTGTAAAGGGCTTTGGAAGAAAGTTGAGTATCTACACCTGATTGATTTGCCCAGACACTTTGTGGATCTGTTTTTCATTCTAGTGGCTGGGAAATTTCACCCTTCCTCTTCACAATCTGTTACAAAGAATCTGTCTGTACAGGGAAGTGATGCACAGAGACCAGACTTATGGTTTATTATCTCATTTCAACTTCTTTTGGGATTTATTCCTAAGTATAAAGCTTTCCACCTCTGTATTTTCTGCAATCCCCAGCAACCCCTTCCAAGCCCAATGACTTCAGTGGAATAAAAGACTGTAAATCTGCTTATGAATGTATTGTGAAACTGACACTATAATAATTTAATACATAAGCAGTTGCATGGAATAAACCATTATGTGTGTTGAGAAAAGTTTCTGCTGTCATAGTTTTAGCTTTGCTAATCATGGATAGGCAACCTGCGTGCGAGCAAAGGAAAAATCAAGAATTCCTGTTGACATAAGGATGTCTATCAATCAAAGCAAGCAAAGGAATTTGGAAAATATAGCACCTTAGAAAGGAAATTGAGAGTCGTTTCAAAGACTGGCAGTTTAAGGTTGTATCCCATATGAACAGCCTGATCTTAGTCGTTCCCCCCCCCATCCCTATCCCCCCCCCCTTAGGACAAGGTATCATAGGATGCCATAGCTACTTGCTTGTTTGATCACAATTTTAAACACTAGTTGGTGCACATAACCTTCTGTCTGTTATTCTTTAGTTATATTTTAGAATTTAGAGCTTCCTCTGACACTACAGCAGCCTACAGAATCAAAGGAAAAGGTGACTGGAGCATTAGCCTGTAGTACCACCTCTGCCCCCAACACACACCTCAGTCAATACATTACAATGGTGGAGTGTCTCTTAAGAACTGATTCTCACCCATCATCCTTCTGACTATTTTTCTTCAGCTTTGCTAATAAAAGAAGAATTTAGTATGGGGAATGCACAAAACACTCCCATTTTGTGCTGTGTGCTGTGTGTGCACAACAGCAGATTATTGTTCTCAAGAGCTATGTACTGGGTGGTAACTTATGTTTTTATCAAAGTGCCACCACAGACTGCGAGCTCCACCCAACTCTACATATATAAAACAGTCTTTTCTCAATATGTATGCGGTCAGTTAACCCAAGATAAGAAAGCTGCGGAGAAAAAGCTTTTGATTAGTTAAGGGTGCTTTGGTTCTTGCTTTTATTTCAAATTTGCATACAACAAAAATCTAGGATTAAAATGAGTTAAGACTTTGTTTTCCCACCATGTAAACGAAACAGCAGTTATTAATCGGCAGATAATCTACTTAACACAAAATTCAGTGATTATTGTAATATAATTTAAGTATCATATTAATTTATGCTTCAAAACATCACAGCCATTTGGTGTAGCTGCCAAGGTGTTGGATTTGGAGATGGGAACCTCAGGTCCAAATCCTTATTAACAGCCAAGTTATGGCAACAAACTTTTAAAATCATTATTATATGCTACAGTTTAATCCTACCACCTATAATCTGATTTAGCATGTTTATTTTGACTTTTATTCAGGTTTTTTAAAGGTCCTCATGTTGATTTTATGTCCCAATGGCAACAATTTGAGATATTTGATTCAAAAGAAAGAACAAATTGAGTGTGGCTAAAAGTTACATTCAAACATATTCAGTGATTTATGTGGAAATTATTTTTATTCGATTAAATGTATAAACATTTAGACAATATAGCACATATTTTCCTTATATTGTTTAATTTTTTTAAGTCAGTGAAAACTGCTGACATGCATAGAGAGCAACCCTAAACATGTTTACTTGGAAGAAAATCTCATTTCATTACATGGAGCTTACTCTCAGGAATGTGTTCCGAGGACTGCAGTGTAATGTTAGCATACCCAATGCACTGGGCATGATGCTGTGGATGCAATGGTCTATTCTTCTACTTCTAGAAAATGTAGCTTTCTTCCACAGAGGTCACTGAGGCAACTCATCACTTGCGTTACTTATTACTAGTTCAATTAGTGATTACATTATCCATTCCACAATGTGAGAAGAGGCATATAAATAAGAATTTTAGCTTTGATTTGACTTGCACAGCCAGTCAAGTGAATTCATAACTTGATTTCAAAATGTGGATTGTTGTAAATATTTATGGTTTTATTCCCCCAACTCTATGTTTAAAAAACAATAAAACAGCAATACTCTCTCAAACAATTCCGTGGAATAATCACCTAAAATACATCGATTACGAATTTCAAAACTCCCAAACTTGCCTCGTATTATATTGGCAATGGCATCCATGGATTGTTATTAATGCTATGAAAGAATTTATTTTTAGAAATGGAAAAATTTCAACTGAAATATAAAACACTGGAAAGCATGCATATCAATGCATGCAAGTGTTTGCTGAAGCTTAAAGAAGACAATTCATTTCTATCCAGTCATCCTCCTGAGAAACTCAGGATGCAGTGCATGGGCTGTTTCCACACAAATGTTTTGCTCTACTTAGATGCCTTACAGGAGCACTGTTTCTGGGAGCATCAAGGGCTTTTCTTCTGGGGGAATGCAACAGAATGGAGTTCCAGAACCTCTTTGACAAAATTCTTTTTAAAATATTTAAAAGTTCATGAGTTTTCAGTATACAGATTGAAAACTCCATTTCCCTCTTGGGAGTTCCAGCACCTCTCCCCCCACACCCCACAAAGAGCCCTGAGGGCATCATATGACATCTTTTTTTTGTTCTGCTTCTGTGTTTTCCCCCAGAAGAAAAGCCCTGGATGCTCCCAGAAACAGGTCTCTCTAGTCAAAGTCCAGTGGACTCACCACTGTCTGCAATGGAATTCACTTTTCAATACATTTTTAGGCTGAAATATCTGGCTGTCAGAAATGTCTCACATCTCTTCATTTCACACAAATAGATGAGCCCATGTTTGTAACTGCACCATTAAACTAAATAGTGCATGCTAATAATAAATTACATAAGCAAATTAGGAAAAAAATGTACAATTTTTATTTTAGATGCTTAAATTATGTAAAAAAATAAATTATGTTACGAGAAGATGCACAATTAATTACTTCTAAAAGTGGCAATTAATTTTGTAAGTCCAAATTTATATGCTCAGTTAAAACTACAAAGTAAATTAAGTTTGTCACCAACTTTTATTTATAGGCATGAATTAGACTATTTCAATTGTCTAGACAATAAAGAGAACTGATAATGCTTAACAATATAAAACAAAGGAATCAAATTCTGTCCAAACACCTCAAATGATTAATTACTTTGCAGGTTTAACTCTTTACAGCTTGAAACATGACTTCCCTCCCCCCGGAAAACTATTACTTATATAGAAAATGTATTTTACGGTACAGTCCTAGGCAAAGTTACATCCTTCTAGATCACTGAAGTCAATAGGCCTTCCTCTGCCTCAGGTGGTAATGTGCAAGGGACACTAGTGCAGCAGTTGGTAAACATGTTGATGTAATGGCACAGCACCTCTCCAGAATGCTTATCATATACCTTCTATGGAGAGGAAAAAATATGAGGGGAGAAAGCAGACTTTCAAATTTTTTTTTTAGCAAGGATAGGATAGGAAACTTACAGGAAAACAATTAGGTGAAGTGGTTCCAGAAATGGTACTTTTCATAACATTATTGTTGCACATTATGCCTTCAGATATACAGTAGAACAAGTGGGAATCTGCAAGGACTTGCAGGAGGCATCTCATTTTCTCATCCTCCACTATTTTCTCCTTCCCTTTCCTGAAAGCCCCACAGCCTCTCCCCTTTTCCTGCTTCCTTCTCTCCTTCTAGGGTTGCCACCCTCTAGGTAGGGCCTAGAGAGGAATTGTAACAGATCTCCCAACTACAGAGATGAGTTCCACCATTACGGTACCAGCTCCATGTTGGTAAATGCCTGGAGATTTGGGGGTGGAGCCTTGAGAGGACAAGGTTTGAGGAGGGAAGCATAATGCCTTAAAGTCCGCCCTCCAAACCAGTTGTCATCTGGAGAGCAGTTGTAATTCTGGGTGATCTCCAGCCCCCACCTGGAGGTTGGAAACCCTAGTTCCCCTGGAAGTAGCATTATACTTTTCTGAGGTTCCTCCCCTCTTCAAACCCCACCCTCCCCAGGATCCACCTCCCCCAAAACTTCAGGAATTTCCTAACTTGGAGCTGGCACCCCTATTTCCTTCCCGCCCCAAAGCCCCCCTATCTTCACCTGTCCCCCTGTCTTAAGAATCCCTCCCCCCACCTGGCAGCCTCTGACTAGGAAAGCTGTGGCCCAGTTGTGTGATGCCAGCCACTGGGCCAGGCTCACTTTGCATCATAGAGAATCCTCAAGGACTTGGGGGGAACCTCATTTCCCCTGTATCCCCCTCCCCACACTATTTCCTTCCCCGTGACCTCCATATCCACTCTCCTTTCTCTGCCTCATTAACTCCTTTTCAGCCATTCACCAGCCTAGCTTTCAAATGCCTCCTATCTTCAGCTACATTTATTATTTATTTACTTCATTTATGGCCTACTTCTCTCCACAGTGGGGACCAAAGCAGCTTAATTATTCTCTCCTCCTTTTTTCTCCTAACAACAACCCTGTGTGGTAGGTTTATTTATTTATTTCTTCACTTTTATTGCCTGCCCTATAGATGGGGATTCAGCCTGTGTCTCCCGGGTCCTATTCTGAAGCTCTAACCACTGCACTGGCTTTCATGGGGTGGCTGCTATTGAACAGCAGTAAGCAGCCAGGCATAGCTGAGTCATGCAAGTTGAGACGTTTGCCAGCCTCCAGGTGGGCCCTGGAGATCTTCCAGAATTACGACTGAATTCCAGATGACAGAGATCTGTCCTCCTGGAGAAAATGTCTTTGGAGGATGGACTCTATAGCATTATATCTGGCTGAGGCCTCTCCCCTCCCCAAATCATGCCCTCCTCAAACTCCGCCACAAAATCTCCAGGAATTTCCCACACTGGAGCTGGCGACCCCAGTGAGGTCTGGCCCCAATGACTCCTCCCTTAAAGGCCAAAATCGACCTGGAATGGGCCCTGCCTCCTCTCCCTGTCTTTTACTGACAGAATTGTTAATTTGAGTTGTTAATTGGGTCTCCATAAATAAGAGTCTTTCTTTAGCAGTAAGGTTCTCAACCCAGTGGGTAAACAACTGCCCATAGAAAAACACAGACTTCCAAGTGTTACTGATACAAATTAAACAATTTGTTGAAAGGCATCCCTGAATAATACACTGCAAAAGCTAATTGCAAACTGAATCAGACACACGATATAGGAATACCTGAAAAAGGTATGGATACAAAATCATCAGTCCAACGCAGATATTTATAAGAAACAACGTAAGCAGATACATAGGCAGTGCTGAAGCATGAGTAAATAAAGCATCGTTCCAAACCAGTGTTACACCATTAGAGGACACACTAGATAGTGGAGAGATGAACCACAAACCATGGAAATACATATTTGAAACAAAAGGCCACTAATATGAGAGCCAACTTAATGAATATTAGCCAATCTAAATGTTAAAATACAAATTGCCACCCTACCACCCTTCTGTCCTTCTAGTTTTAGCTCAGTTTCTTAGCAAGCAAGTTGATCCAGTTTCATAGCTACCTATGCAAGAGGTTGCAGAGGGAGGACTCTCACAGCTTGTGAGCCTCTCAGCCCTCAGACTCCTAGGAAGGAGGAGGAGGAGAGGGCAGAGGATAGGACATCCTCAAAGCATGAGGACCTTAAACAGAAAGTGCTATTTCTGGCCTGCAAAAGAAAGCTGCTCAAAAAGTAAAGCTGTTTTCAAAACCTGCTTTCCTTATGGACTTTTCTTCATTTCCATTGGACAGGGGTGGTACCATGGTGGCATGTCACTCCTAAGAGGCTGAGGCATGACTTACATTTTACCCTCATTCATTGTTTACTTTGGCACCCAGGGGACTGCAAAACCCCAGACCCATAACATCTTCCTAGCATCACAAAAACAATATGTTGGTCTGAGCTCTTCTTATTGGTCATGAGACTGGTCTTCTTGTTCACCAGAGCTGCAGGTGCTCACCTGTGTCCCAGGGACTTTTTGCTTTCTCAGCAATCAGCAGTGCATTTTGGGGCTTTCCAATGATGAATTTCAGGCTAGGGTTCAAGTAAAAGTACTCTTGAATAACATGATTGTACGTGCCAACAGTCAGGGGGCTCTTTTCCCCTCTTATGTGTGTAACCCAGTCCTATGCAATCTGGTTCTCATGAGGTCTCAGCAGCTGCTTAGCTTAGCTTAGCTGGCAAAGTTAAGATTCAGTCAATGCACTAGTTTCTGGGCTCCTTCAGCTAAATCCACAATTTCCTCCAAAGCCACTGGCACAATCAGTTAAAATAGGATCAAACATCCAGCAATCCATGCTGTTTTTCACCTCATAATATCATGTAGGTTCAAACATTATTGAGATCCTCTTGTGGGAGGGGTCTTCTGCTGTATAAGTCCATTAGCTTGGACAAGTTTTATACCCCATCCTTCACTACCCAAGGGAGTCTCAGAGTGGCTTACAAACTCCTTTTCCCTTCCCCTCCCCACAACAGACACCCTGTGAGGTAGGTGGGGCTGAGAGAGCTCTGACAGAAGCTGCTCTTTTTCAAGAACAGCTGTGCCAGAGCTACAGCTTGCCCAAGGTCATCCAGCAGGTGCAAGTGGAGGAGTGGGGAATCAAACCCAGTTCTCCCAGATTAGAGTCCATGCACTTGACCACTACCCCAAATATTAACAGGAATATTATGGTTGCCTTGCAACAGCCACTGAGGGAATCTGTTGCTTAAAACTGTACAGGCACTCTTATCATTTTTGGATTTTTAACCCCCCCCCTCTGAATTTTTGTCAGATTTCACATTTTTCTGCAAACCTGGGGCCCTTTTCAGGTTTGTAGAAAGATCTGTCTTGCCTGTTCACAGCTCCAGTCACCAGATTTAAGTTTCCAAAGATTTTCCAACTTTGCTGTTGCTATACTCTTCTAAGATCTAGAATAAATATAACATTGTTTAGGCATGGCCAGTTAACATTTGGTCAGACACTAACATGACAAGAAAGAGAAGCCAATACAGAACTATATTGTTTTTAAACATTTCCCGTTATGTTCTATAGGACCAAGTGCATGAGCTATAATCTAGGGCACAACTGAATAGGTTCTAACCTCAACTTGAATTCCCTGGGTTGATGGGGAAAATGAAAATATTCCTCATATCCTCCAGAGATTAGAAGGTATATTCCATCTGGAAGAATAGTGGGAAGAGGCAAGAGGGACAGGTCAACTTTGGGAAAGGAGGCCTGACCCCTCTGCTTGAGCAAATGGCTTCTGTGATGAATGGGAATGCAGTGAATGGGGGAAGAAAAGTAGAAAAGTGGGGTTGTGGAAACCTTATAGGACTTTTGTACATGTTAAATAGGTTTCAGTGAAGGACTCAAGCCAAATTAATTCCTGTTTGGCCTACATAGTTGGGAGACTCCCAGTAAAGAGAACATCCTCTCATGAGTCTTTTAAAATTCTTTCAGTCTCAGCATACAGTGGCTGCAGTTACACAAAGACCAAGTTGTGATTGTAGTCAGTTGGGTTTTCAAAGGTGAGAAGATAACTGTGAAATGGCTTCATCCCTGCAACAATAGCCAGCTATTCAGGTCTACTTTTTCTCAACAGAGTAAAAAACGGTGCATCAGTACTATCAGGCAGTGTAGGAAGGACTGGACCTAGATCTAAAGTGAACTATCTCATGTTTTATTAGGCCTCCATACATCATAGTAAAGAAGTTGTTATGTCCTGGACACAACACTTGTATGATTCTTTGATGTGACCAACACAACTTGAATGATTCTTTGATGTGACCAAACATGTAATGCCGCCGGCCATGCGGTCTGACTGCATGGCCTGGAAAAGGTACAAGTTTGAGGTAAAAGAACAATAGCACCCAGGCTCCCAAAGATCCACCTATCAGGGGCTTAGCATATTCAAATGAACCAATGTAATCTCTGGTGGGAAGATTAACCTATCCCACAGTGTGGGTGTGGATGGGGGGGCGAGGCTTTTCTGTGCATATAAACTGACCCCCGGGCCACCTCAGGTATGCTTGTTCCTGACCTCTAATAAACTCCACTATGCTGAAACTCACTCCACCGGCCTCCACACTCCAGTACTTGTCAGAAGTACAGTCAGAGACCAGTAGTTTCTTGATGTTTTGAAACTCTGCATCCTGCCAGTGTTTTATGACTTTAAATTATGCAATAAAATCATTAAAACAGCATAAAATTAATGAAAAACAGCTATAAATGCCACCCAAACAGCATAAAACAGCAGCAGCATAAATGATCTTCAAAATATAGGTATCAAACTAGAAGCAGACCATAAAACTTTTTTTTTTGGAAAGATAGAACTCCTCAGTTAAAACCGGGGGTGGGGGGGGGGGGAAAGGAGTTTGAAATATTTTGACCTGGTGTTTAAGGATCACAAAGTTGGTGCCAGTTGCCCCTCACATATCCATGGCCACTGAGTGCCTTTATCCAGCAATCAATGAAGGGTGTCTTTAGCATTCAGTCTCATTATGTCTGACAAAGGGAGCTTCAACTCTCAATCTGAAAATCTTCAGTGCAACTGAAGGTGAATCTGTTTATCATTCAAGGTGATATATCAAAAGATAAGCAGGCCTAGCATCTTGGTGTCGGGTCATCATGTATTGCTCTTACTGTGTCCTTAACTCTGTAAAGTATTACTCTGGCGTAAGTTTTATCTTTCTTGATTCTGAGTAAAATTACAAGATCTGTTTGGAAACAAAATTACAAGATCTGTTTGGAAACACAGTAGATCTGCAACATTGTATTAGCTTTATTTTTTTTAAGGTAAATCTGTAGCTCTTTCCAATATGGAGTTGTAGGAGGAAAGGTTGAGGCTGCTTAATTTCCCTTACAACTCTGCAAGGAAAAAGGTTAGTGACTTTAAAATGAATGCTGGGAACTAGTAGATTGAAGCAACAGATTGATGTCATAATGTTATAACAGTGTAACAAATCCTGTTTTTTTTTTAAAGTCCTTGGGAGGAAATGGTTGCTGCTCTGTTGCCACTGTGAGCACCTGTTCACTCACAGCAGCAAATCCTGTACCAAGAACTGTCTCTGAAAGGAAGCTCTGGTCCATAGAGTTGCCAGCTTGAGGTTGGGAGATTCCTGGAGATTTGGGGGTGGATTGTGGAGGGCAGGGTTTGGGGAAGGGAATGACCTCAGCAGGATTAGGATAACCAGCTCTGGTTTGGGAGGATTTTTGGGAGGTGGAGCCCGGGGAGGGGAGGGTTTGGGGAGAGTAGAGCTCTCAGAGGGGCATAACTCCATAGAGTTCATCCTCTCAAGTTGCCATTTTCTCCAGAAGAACTGATCCCCCTTGTCTAGAGACCATTTGTAACTCTGGGATATCTCCAGGCCACACCTGGAGGTTGGCAATTCTAGCTCCGGAGTTTAGTAATAATATTTTGGATGCATCCTAAGGAAAACGTGATGCTCTGGGAAGCAAGCCTAGGGCTAATGGCAAGGACGAGTTAGACTGGTTCTGCACGTTTGTCCGATTATGCGAACAGTACAATCTACCCCTCTGCAGTGCCAGGCTGCCACTGTGCTGGGGAACGAAAAAAGTTTGGAGCTCCCTTTCCGATCTTTAGCTCGTGAGAAGGAAAGCATCCCAGAACCGTCGTCAAACAGAAGACCTGCAAGGGAGAGAGCTTTGCCTCCCGCTAACAAAGCTGCTCCTGCTGCTGCCGACTCCGTGAGCAGCCGCGTGGCTGAGGCCCGGCGGTAACCTGAGCCCACGAAGCTGTCTGGCGTTCTTTTTCTCTGCCAAGGAAGGAGGGCTTACCCGTCTGCGCTTGCAGGGGCGGGACTGGCAGATGAAACGGGAGGAAGTTTCCAAACACCGCCAGGCCAGGCCGGGTCGCCTTCACAGTTGCCGCCATTATGCCAGGTTAGTACGCCCCTCTCCCTTAAGGACTAACGGAGGGAAGGGACGGAGAGCCACACTAAGAGTTGGCTGCAGGGGGCGCACAGGCTGCAAGACTGTCTGGGAACCGCCTCCGGGGTAGGAAGGAGTAGGAAACGGGGAGCGTTGAACGTCAGAAGGGAAGGACGGTAATGATCCCTTTATCTTGGTGACGCCCATTGACCTGTTAGCATGGCTTTTTCTGGTTGCCGTGGATGGGAGCGGAGTGTTGCATTTCGCCTATTGTCGAGCCGCCGGCTCCTAGCCCTCTTTAACTCGGAAGTGAGTCCCCTGCTTAACAGGAGTTTACTCCAAATAAATAAATGCACAGGATCGAAGGCATGCGCGGTGTAGGTTTACTCGGAAGCAGGTTTCACGATAAGGGACCGCGCTAGGCGGTTTCGTCGGGATGCAATGCATGTGTACTGGAATTAAATCCTACTACGTTTAACAGGGTTTACGGAGCAATCCAAAGAGGTCTACGTGGAAGTAAGACCCTTTTTAGGAAAGTCTTTTTAGTATTGCAGCCTATATGCATAGGATTGCATGCAAACAGAAGGGGTCCCGTGGGACAAGTTCACTAGTGCAAAGCCCGTCGGGTCCAGTGCAAGGTTGTACTGCAAGGCAAGGATGTGTCTTTTGTTGTTCTGGTAAACATGCGGTGATCTTTCCCTCCTCCCCGCTTGAAATAGAGCCTTGAGAACATAAGAGAAGCCAATGTTGGATCAGGCCAGTGGCCCATCCAGTCCAACACTCTTGTCACACAACATTTGGAAGGACGCTTCTTGTTTTTCAGAGACAGACTATTAAACCTTCAGTGGTTCCCTTAGCACTTAATGGAGTAACATGTCATATCTGTCTGTCTGTCTGTTCCAACATCAGAAGTTATTCTTGCATTTCGTCCACTTGAATAATTCTGAAATGTTAAGCATAATGTATTGCAAGATCCTATGAATAATAAGAATGGGGCTCCCTTATGTGCTGAAGTGGATAAAGATGGAATAAATTATGTCAAGTGAGTCATATGGTGGGCCTGTGTGTGAGTCACTAGCACTGATGCTAGAGCCAGTCTAATATTTTGAGCAAACGTTACTTGGAGAAGCTTTGAGGCATAAAAGTTTGTTTGAAATATTGCAAAAGGCTCTTGTACACTTGTATTTGGTCTTTCATTTAATCTCTTTGGTCTTGTAGTTCAGGCTCTTCTAGGGAGGGTGAACTTCAAACTACTCAGCTTTGCAATTTGGGTAAAACAGAGTACACAACCCCAACCACTCCAAGGGCCACTTTTACGTTTTGATTAACTTCATTCACATCTTTCTCCGTGCACACCATAGTCTGTGTCTCGAGCATCACTGGTCTGTTCAGTCCCTTTTAACCCTCCCTTTCCCTTTCTACACACCATAGCATATGCTCTCTGCACTGCCACTCCCAGATTTTTTTCTCTCCTCATCTCACAGGTCTGTTAGTACTCATAGTTTCTTCCTTTTACTCTCTCTACCCCAGAGTACACCCTTATTTCTCTCCACATCCCTGTCTTTGTCTCTCTTTTTCTTCTTTGGTTTCCTCATCTACTTTTTCTCATTACCTGCAGCAGGGACAGCACACAAGGCTTTTGCTCTCCCAGCAATGATGGAAGCAGAGAATTTAGAAGGCGCAGCTTGTCATGGCGTGTATGGCCAAAACAAAACAAAAAACCAACAACTATGCTTGCCACCAATTCCACACAACTGTTCAAATATGGCTGCAATAGGACATGCTGTTGAGGTTTTCTATGTGGAATAGATCACAGGGTTCCAAGGTATTGGAGGCTAAAACTATTTACAGTTTTGCAGGATGTGGCTTTGTATGAAGTCATTGGTTTCTACTGTGTTGTTTGAATGTCTTTTAGTTGTCAAAGAACTACAGAAGTATAGGCTGTAAACTAGCATATCAAGGTCTTCAGATTGTAAAGTTCAAAAGAATATACCGGCTGACCTGTACTAATATGCATTAAATGGCATTTGTTCTTACTGTGAGCTACATTAATATCACAGACGAGATCAGAGTTACTTTCCCAAAAATAGCTGCAGGGTTTGAGTCACCCATACGATACAGATGCTTCAAATGGAAACATATTTTAAGTCTTGTACAAAAGCAGTGCTTTGGGCTGAGTAGGGGGAAGACAACAGTTGTTCCAGTGCAGATCAAAGTCAAGTGCTTTTTAATGCTATTTTGAATTAATTGGGTATTTTTAGTGTGCCTGGAAGTGGTTTGCTGACTTGATACTCATGGATAGTCCTTTGTTATTTCTAAATACTGACCTTCAGAACTCCTCTGTTTCCTTGAGCTGATGCCTGCATGATTCACATGGCTGGTTGCCCAAGGTGGAGCCTTTCACTTCTAGGCTGTCACTTCAAATTCAGGGTAGATCACTGGAGACTAAAAATTTTATCAGCATCTGCCAGCTGTTTGTCAATGTAAAGCCATTCTTGAGCTTTGCATGGTGTTGCTGTGGACATGTCTCCTGTTAAGAAAGGCTTCTTTTGGGGGGAAGTTGGCATAGAAATCAAAGGGGACAGTGAGCCATGGAAAACAATTTTGTAGCCTCAGGTGCTTCTCCCAATTTTTCATAATATGTTGTAAAAAGGGGGCTTGCTGCTTCCTGGCGGAGTGGGGGTTTAGTCCTGTGATTAGTTAATGTCACCACTCACTTCTTCAGAAAGCTCATACCCTGCCAGAAATGTTGTTAGTCTTTAAGGTGCTACTGGACTCTTGCTCTTTTCTATTACTGCAGACAGACTAACATGGCTAGCCATCTCAATCTTGCTCCTCTGTGCATGTACAAAGTGCTGGTATGTGGGGTCTGCATCCTCTGGTTATCAAGGGCCAGCCATGTTCATTCAAACTCTTCAGCTGAACAAATTCCTTAGCAATCTTTATTTGTGTCCTATTTTTATTTAAGGGACAGTTTAGTGTGTGAAGGCTGTCAGAAAGTTTGTCTGACTGGGCAGTGATTGAAAGCCCATTACTGACACTAACTACTGCACTACACTGGCTCTGACTGTTACTTAGACATGCCCTACTGCTGCTTCCGGGGTGCCTCTGCCTTTTACTATACAGAACTTGATTGCATCCAGTCTGGAGACCAGAACAAAGGGGAACTCTGGGATTAGGGTTGCCAACAGACCTGGATACAAATGCCCTGTCCTGTGTGGAAAGGAGCAGCAGAAGCTTTTTATGGCATGGAGGTAAATAACATCTTATTAAGCCACTGTTAAAGGGACAGGGCATTTTTTCTCCACACTAGGATCTGTATTTGTTTTGAGGACATAAGAGAACATAAGAGAAGCCAATGTTGGATCAGGTCAATGGCCCATCCAGTTCAACACTGTCACACAGTGGCCAAAAACACCAGGTGCCAGCAGGAGGTCCAGCAGTGGGGGCAGGACACTAGAAGCCCTCCCACTGTTGCCTCCCCCCCCAGCACCAAGAATACAGAGCATCACTGGCCCCAGACCGAGAGTTCCTATCTGTACCTTGTGGCTAATAGCCACTGATGGGCCTCTGCTCCATATGTTTTTTTCAGTTCCCTTTTGAAGCCGTCCATGTTTATAGAAACCTCCCCCCACCCCCATGGTAGTAAATTCCATGTGTTAATCACTCTTTGGGTGAAGAAGTACTTCCTTTTTATCCGTTCTAACCTGACTGTTCACTTTTCTTTGGATGGGAGTAACCACAATGGCTGCAAGTGGGACTGTAAGAGGAAGAAGGAGAAGTGGTCTCTAATGTATCAATTGGATTGTGGCTTCACATAGTCCCCTGGATGGAGATACTTTTGTGCATTATTTTAACATCTTTTTGTGTTTCATAAAAACATCTAATGCCTGTATTTAATCGGCGCTTAGGTTCCTCTAGTCCAGCATTCTTTTTCATCAGTGGCCAACAAGATGACCTTGGAAAGTTTACTTGTGAGTAGGGAGGATGGAACTGGCCAACTGTCCACCCCCCCCACTCTTAGTATCTGATGATTTATTGCAGATAAATATGCACAAAGAGTGATTGTATGCCTCAAATGACAGAAAATGAGGCAAATAAAACCATTACCTCTCTAAATCTATCTTTGGAAAACCTGGTTTTTAATAGCTTTTTTTTAAAAAAACTTCCATATAATGACATCCGCTTCTGCTTTGCTGCCAGAGGCAATCAAACTTTCAGGCTGTTTTCAGGGTCTGCAATAAACTATGGATTTGCTTGATTCTTTCCAGGAACTGAATGAATGAATGAATGAATAAAGAAAGTCTTAAACCATCAGTAGTTATCATAATGACCAGGTCAATCAGCAATCATTGTTAGTTCTATAATGGCCTGCTTTGGGGAAAGAACAGTGTTCTGTCCTTTTATGATGAGCACTTTGCTTTGTTAGTGCTACTTCTTGTTCAGTGCACTTAAATACCTGCTTCATTTTATTCTGTATTGCTGGTTCAATTGGCAATGTGATCTGCGGAAATATGATTTGTTTTAGGATACACCATGTTTTTTGTGTGTGAAACCGTATGCAGCAAAACTGTAGCTACATAGTTCTGTTTTTACTTATATCAAACATTTGGGTGTTTACATGTATGCATCTCCAATTAGGATAGCTGTCAGAGGAACACATCTAGTGCGCATAAACACAAAAAGTTGCCAGTGCTGGACTTGGAGGATAAGGTTATGGTTTCTTCCAGATGGGGACAGGTTTGGTGGTTTCCTTGCTGCTGTTGTGGTTCTGACACAGTGCACTGGCAATGAGATGTCCAGCAGGTTTCCCTGCATTTTCCTTGCCCTCAGTCTCCTGGCAATGGCCATCCCCATCCCTGCACCAACACACGTGACCCATGTGGAAGTGGCCTTTACCATTAAAAGCGTTAAGAAAATTAGTGGTGCCTCCTCTGCCTGATGCTGGAATGCCCCTTCTTTTGAGATTTTTTGCTGCCTTTGCAGGCCAAAACTAGAATGCCGTTTTCTGCCATTGGAGCCCTTAAAGTGAAAGGCTCATTCCCCAGGTATGTATCTGGGAACATCTGTTGTGCATGTATTTTGTAAGGCAGTATCTGTATCTGTGTTCTATTTTAAAAGTGAGTACATCTTGGAATGCCATTTAACTTTTTTTTCTAAAGAAAGGGTTTTTTAAATTCTGCTACAAATATCCTTGCCTTTAAGATTCTTGTCAGTCAGTTTCACTGTACTACTATCAGACCTCTGATCTGCCTTGAGTATCTTTTTCTATAATTCAGTATAATGAGTGTAGCCCAAGATAAGTTGAATTCTTTTCACCATCTAGTGATTTCTAAGTTTATGATCTCCCGTAGTTACTGACTCATGTCAGAATAAAACTAGGAATGGATTAAAAGATTATGGGCAGGATTTAAAAGGAAAACCCATTTTGTTAATGTTGATAGAGAATATTTGTCAAATCAAATCACGGCTGAACTGTAGTGGTGTTTAACAATGCAGTCTTTTTTTGGTTCTCTAGCAGGCAAGGAATATTAGCAGAAATACACAGCTGTTTCCTCTAAACAATGCAGCACAATTCAGTTCTTTTTATAATTCAAAGTTGTGTGTTTTGTGTTACCATAAATAGGAGTTGAGTGGTTAAACTAGGACTGAGATATAAGGTCAGATCTCTTAATGGGTGACCATGGTCACTCTATTTGTGCCTAACCTACCTTGCATCCTGAAGCTTTTGAACAGGGACTTCTAATGGGATATGAGCTTGGAAGTGGTGCAAGAGGGAAAAAAGGGTAAGGGCCTGTTTGTTTGTTGGAGGTTGTATGGTTCCTGAACTGTTTGGGGTGCATCTGTCTGAAAATCTCTTCCTAACTTTTGGTATGTGCTCTAGAATCATATCATGCTCTTAGAATGGGCTTCTGATGAGTGAAGTGAGTCATCTGACTGCTATTGTCTGGGGGTAGAACCATAACACACACCTGTAAGTTAGAAGTCAGACTCTGTAAAAAGGCACACAGGTTTTCTGGGGAGCGGTTAGATCCAGAGCATAGAAAGCCAGCAGAGGAGTTTGTGATTATCTGCACATTGGGCAGAGATTTTGGATGTGTGCTCTTGGCTCTCAGGGAACAAGTTCATTCCCTTGAGGCTAGAGTTGCTGTCCTGGAGAAAGTGAGGAAGAAAGAGGTATGTGGATGAGACTTTCAGAAACCTACTAGAATAGTGCCACTCTTGTACAGACAGTTCTTTTGCTGTCATGGAGATGGAGAGTCTTGAAGTTGGAGGGTGTCAGGCTGAGGGGGAGAGAAATGATCCCCTAGATGGGGCTCCTTCCTCAAATGATGGACTGATATCCTCTTGTACCAAGGAGTTGGAGTAAGTTGGAGTTGGTTGGGCTTTTGGTGATTTGTTTATTAGGAATGTAGAGAGCAGGGTCTGTAATGGGTTTTGCTAGCATGTTGACGCCTGCCTGGTGTGAAGGTTGTGGACATCATGAACTGCACAAATACACTGATAGTTCTGGGGAGATGTCGGCTTTCATGGTGTACATTGACACCAATGAGATTGGGAAATATAGTTATGTGGAGGAAAAAAAAGGTTACAAGGCAGAAAGTGAAAAGGCCAGGACTCAAAGGTAGCATTCTCAGAACTGCTACCATTTCCATGTGCAGGGCTGGCAAGATGGGAACACATTAGGGTTTCCAACACATAGATGAGAAAGTGGTGCTAGTAGGAAGGGTTTTATATTTGTTAGGTACTGGGGAACGTTATGGGACAAGCTGAACCTGTACAAAAGACAGAGGCTTCACTTGAACCAAAACTCTGCTGCTGGTGCTTAATAGCTAAGAGATGGCAGAACAGCTTTTAAACTACTTTCAGGGGGGAAGCCAACAGGAATGGAGGAGCCTCTGGTTCAGGACAAGTCAGTCCAAAGAAATGATAGTGTAAACATTCAAGGTGATATTTGCAGAAGCACAATAGAACTTGGGAATGAGAGTAGGCTAGCCATGTGTGTTGAGAAAAAGGGCCTGAAGAGGTAAAGGTTGTTGGACAGGAAAACACATTATAGGTATCTATATTCCAGTGCCAGAAGCCTCCAAGCCAAAAGCTGGAGTGCTTGGTGCTAAATGATAATTTAAATGTGGTGAGTGTCTCAGAGACAGGGTTGAATGGGGGAAATCAGTGGGATATAGTCATCCTTGGATGTGAGCTCTATAGACAGGACAAGGAGGGACATGTTGGGGGAGGTGTTGCATTGTATATCAAAGAAGGCATTAGGATAAAAAAAAGCTAGAAAACAGGGGAATGAATTCACCAACAGAAGGTGGAGATATTGGGCCCTAAGGGTGGAGGTGCTATTGCCCACCTGATCAAATCTTTGAGACTGATCTTGAGATGGAGAAAGAAATACGGTGGGTGACTAAAAAAGATATTGACGTGATACTGGGTGACTTCAGCTGCCCTCACATTGAATGGGTAAACATGTGCTTGAGTCATAGGGTAGAAATGAGATTTCCAAGACATCACCGGTGACTTTGTCCTGAAGCACAGCCAACCTGAGGCAGTGATCTTGTACTTGGGCTCAAGTAGGACTCAAGACCTGGTGCAAGAAGATGTTGTTGCACCAATTGGAAGCAGTGACCACAATGCTATTAGGTGCAGCATCCATATCAGTGGAAAATTGCCCCTGATGTCCGAAACAGTAATGTTTGATTTCAAAAGAGGAAATTTTACAAAAATGAGGGGACTAGTAAGAAGGAAGCTGAAAGGGAAACACCTGTCAAGGAAACCATGAAAGGCAAAAAGTCTTCTTTTTAGAAGTGGAATGTGTGCCCCAATGAAGTGAATAGATGGGTTTACAGGGTCTGTCAAAAGAAGTGCAGGTTAATAATTACTCAAGTAAAAAGAGAAGTCAAAGAGCATGTTGCTAAAGGCATCAAGACAAACAATAAGCATTTCTTTAAATATATCCAGATCAGGAAACTGGGCAGAGAGGCAGTTGGGCCTTTGGATGACTAAGGAATAAAAGGATTGCTAAAGGAAGTGAAGGAAATGGCAGAGAAGCAAACTGAATTCTTTACATCTGTGTTCATTGTTGAAAGTGTGGGGCAGGTACCCAGGCTATGGCCACTATTTTCGGGAAGGGAGTCTGAATAACTGACTCAGATTGAAGTGATGAGAGATGAAGTTCCAGACCTGTTGGGGAAATGAAAAACCATTAAGTCTCCAGGTTCTGTTTTCTACTCATAACAGTTATGAGGTAAAAGTGAACTTTGAAGCACCCTGTACACCACTCTGAGCTCCATGGAAGAAGGGTGGAATAAGAACGTGCTAGCTGTATTAGCAGAGAGGCAAGTCAGTGAGGCCCTTTCTTCAGCTTTTTAGCACCTTCTGTTACAAAACTTCAGGCAGTTCTGAGGTTGCTTATTTTCCTCTTTTTCTTCCCGTCCCTTTTTTCTTTTGTATTTTGTATACTGTATTATAGGCAGTTATTTTGAATTGTAAACAGACTTGAAGATAGGGACAGAAAGACAGATCCCCAATGTAGTAAATAAAAGCAGAGGCTGTTGATCTGACCTAGATATTCTGGCCTGGAAGAACTTTCAATACATGACTTCTTTAATGTTGCGTTTACTATAAGTACCAAAGCTGGTTACCTTCTCTAAGTATATCTTTATATCACTGGAATTAATTAACACTTTGAGTTGTACTTCTCTGGGATTTGAAAAGGCTAATCAGAGCAGTGTGTGTTTGTGTGGGGGGGAATCTTCCTGTTTGTGTTGTAAATAATACTCTCTTGCATCTGCTGCTATTGATGTAAAAAAAAACCTAACCAAAACCTTTTCTGAAATCTTTGAGCAGCTTACATAGCATAATTATCTGTGCTGCATAAAACAGGATTTCTGTGGGTCAGCATAATGATAATGGTTGTTCGGAGACATAAAGAGCTGCAATTATAGTCGTGATTCCATCTTCTTGAAATGTGACAATAGATAATTGTAAGAAAACTTGGTTAAACATCTCTTTTCTGTTAACATGGTATTGTATGTTGTATCTATGTGCTGGTGCTTTTAACAGAGTAAAGAGAAAGGGGAAAACAGGATGAATGTTAAAATCTTGGAGGTGGATGGTATGTTTCAGCATGGATGCTATGCAATAAAGGGGATCAGGCTATAAGGGTGGAATAAAATGGGAACTTTCATTAATAAGTTGGTTTGCACTGAGTTTGTTGCACTGTTTGTTGTATGTATTATCTTGTTAATATTGTATTATCTTCTGATTTTTAATCCAATTGTCAACATTGTTTGTGGTACATTTTTATGCTGTCTCTTTATTGCATTTTTTTTGAATTTAGTAATCTGCCTTGAGTCTCAGCAAGAAAAGCTGAACTATAAGTAAATAAATAAATTCACACATCCAAAAGGTCTGTGGACTTCTGTCTCTCAAATGGCAGCTCCCATACTGTATTGCTAGGCTCTTTTGGTTGGCAAGAGGAGTGGGTTGTTAGATGAACAGATCTTCTAGTGAGAGAACAATTTCCCTGCCCAGTTGGAAAAGGGAGATAGTTCTAAGGAGTGGAGTGGTCCCTGGTCTGGTGTTTTTAGAAACTGCCTTTAAAATCCTGAGGAGTCAGTTAAAAACTCAAGATAAGTACTGGTGTGTTTAGTTTAGTTTGGGTACTGGACAGAGTATTCTTGTCTTCTGAAAATGAAAAGAGCAAAATACACTCAAGAAAGTATACTGGAGTGTTTGGAAAACATTGAAACAAAAGCCTCTCATTTTAAAGATTCTAAGTCACTGTGAAAAGCTTAAGAAACTCTCAGTTGCTTGAAGTATGTGAACTGTAGTCGGTGCCTGTACTGATTTACTTCAGAGTTCTTTATTGATTTGCCTCAGACCTTTTACCTCTGATTTTACCTGACCTTTCCTCTTTATGTTGAATAAAATATTTTGTTATTTTTGAACTTTAAGAATCCTCTTGAGTGCCATTTCAGTAGTTAAAGGAGTGAACTCATCCCTTCCCTCAGGTTCTAGGGCTGAGCCAGCAGCAAAATATCATACTGTAACAGGGTGGGACAGCCATTGCTCTGCAGAAAGGAAGAAAATAGATAAAAGAGGCTGCTCAGTCAGAAAGGGAAAGAAAAACAGAGGGAAAATCTTGCCTCTGAAGGAGGGAAGTGGCAAGGTCATCCTAGCTGTCTCTGTGTGGCCCTGTTCATGACAACATAAAGTGGGGTGGTCTCTGCTCCAAGTTGTTAAATGTTCAAAAGTAGGGAAGACTACAGATGAAGGAGACAGTCAATTTGAAAGTAGCTGCCTAATTTATTCCTTGGGGACAACATATGTTGCTTCTTTCAGAGTATGATTTTTGACCTGACACTCATCCTATTTACTCTGTTTTATCTTGCCTTGATGCAAAACTGGACTATGTGGTGCTTCAATTAGAAAGGAATGATAGAATGCAGTACTCTGGGGCACTGTTCAAACAATGCATTGTCTTTAGAAACATTAACTTCATGGGGTGAATTATACCAAACTGATGGAAATCTTGTTGAACAACTGCAAAACTTTTGCAATATCCCCCCCCCCCCTCCCCATTTTAGTGTAGATGATTGTGAATGAAACTTATGGGGAAGCTCATTATGAATACTTTTATGTTCCTGTTTAAAATTGCTTTAAAAAACTCAAGGGTATAAAATTAAAAGGCTGTGAACTGAAAGTAGCACAACAAAACAATCCTCTGTTATGACCATCCCACTATCCTTTAATGCAGAATTTCAGATTTTGAAGCACCAGCTGACAAACAATCCCATAGTTGGCTATGCAGCAATAGAAATGCTGGTTAAAATTGTTCTGAGACATTGGATTAGAACATAATTTCTTGCCATTGCTAGGTAAGATATGAATAGGGTTGCCAGGTTGGCAGGAGATCCAGGTTCCAGTTTGGTATCTTTTGGTATGCGCATGAAGCATGCTTATCACAGTGACGTCACTCGGAAATGATGTCATCGCGTCGGGGTGACACTCTAGTTTTTGGACAAAACTCTATGTTTTTTTGCCTTCAAAACCATAGAATTTGCCCAGAAACTAGAGTGTCACCCCTGATATCCCTGACTTGATGACATCACTTCCAGGTAATGTCATTGTGTCTGGTGTGTTACCCGCCAACGTCCCTGGTTGGTGGTGGGGCTTTCCCTGCCGGCCAGCTGGCCTGTGGTGGATTGGAGCCCCCAAAAGGGGGGGAAGCCCACTGGGAATTGGGGTCTGGTACCCCTAGATCTGAAGTATGTATAATATGGGCATCCAATCTAAAAACAAACACTTTTACTGAGGTCTAGTGCAATTATAATGTCACCCAGTGGAGGCATCCTCCATTCCTTGCGCAACTTTCTCCCTTCCTTCTCCCTCCCATTTATTTTCAACTCTAAGTCTTTACTGGTGTTTTTAATATCCACCATTGCTCTGAAACAATGTTTATGAAGCCGCTTCTAATTTTGGTTGCAAACTATACAGGTATAATGCAAATAGTGATTACCTCTGAAAAATGAAGGAGAGAGGAGTAGGGTATAGGAGGATGTGAGCCTATAGGCATTACCACTCTCCTAACCATGGACAATAGTCCTGACTGCAGAAACTTCTTTGGATTTGGGGCATGTTTTCTTAATGAAAAACACCAAGACAATCTATCCTGGAGTTCAACATTTAACCTACATGTCTATATTTATGTGTTGTATTCTGTTTCCTGACTCTGAATCATTCCCATTAAAATTATTTCATTTTTCAACATTATTTTATATCAGTTTAAATATGATATAAAGGAATTAATTAATTGGGAATACTAGTGATGAAAATGGATAAAAAGAGATGACAAAATATGAAAACAACAAAAAGGAGAGATGACATGTTTGTACCACCTAGACTTTTCTATCTTGTTTTTCAGTCTGTCTGCAATGAAGAGAGGGGAGTGATTATTTAATGAGAAAAGTTTTAGGATTACAATTTATTTATTTACACTGTTTATAGTTCACCTTTCTCACATGGACTCAATGTGGATTACACATAGTGAGTCAGTACAATCAACAAAGTGGGAGATTCAATAACTAATGCATTAGGATATTAGAAGACTGGAACCACCAGAAAAGAACAGGAGCATAGAATAAGTATTAACATGACACATTAAGTGGTACAGAAACTACATAACAGGATTCTGCTTTCAATATGCTATATACAGCAATAAAGACCACAAGTCCCTATCATTTATCCAAATAAGTTTGTGAAACCATTTTGTATTCTTCAACCAGGGGAGTGGGAGCTTTCCTGATTTCTTCAGGTAGGCCATGCCACAGGGTGGGAACCACAATGGAGAAAGCATGTGTATAGGCAGATGTACCTGTAGATTGGGTACCTGCAGAAACCCCTGCTAACATGAATGACATTCCCATGGCACAGCATAGAGAGACAAGCTGTCCCATAAATAAGAAAGGCCAAGACCACGAAGGGCATTATATGTGATAGCCAATACTTTACACTGAGCTCAGTAATAAATGGGCAACCAATGGAGGGTTTTGCAGAATGAGAGTAATATGCGGGCTCCATCTAGCTTCTATTAATAGTTGAGCCGTGGCATTCTGGACAGCCACTTTGAACATGTGAAGTATGATATGTAAGTGCTAACAATTATTATTTTATATTACTACTCCATGAATGCTTGCATTTAAGGTTGCATTTTACAGCACATATTTATTCATTTCTTTATTTATGAACGCATGTCAGAGCATGAAATATTTATCATAGACAGCAAAATTTTAGAACCTGACCTGAGTCCCGTTTGTGATGTTCTTGCATGTTTGTTTTGTTTTGTAGATCAGTCTTACTGTGATCGTTTACAACAGGACATGGCTTTTCTAACAAGCAATGGCAGACTGAGTGAGCACTTGGTTGACAAAATTATTCTCCAGTTAAACAGAGTTTATCCTCAGATTCTTTCCAATAAAGAAGCAGAAAAGGTAACTGAAACTGCAGGATTGCTAGATATGACTATTTTCCCCCTGTAGCTAATGAATGTGTAAGATAATGGACTGGTTTGTGATTAGGGTTGCCAGTTTTTTTTTTAAATGTAAAAAGAAATTGGTGCCTGGATAAGACCAGAGGAAGCTGAGTGCAACAGGTCTGAGGATGAAGTATGTGCAAAAGCTCACTCTGTAAAATGTACAGCTATTGCATGACCTTATAAACCTTCCCTACCCATACAGAATACCCGCTCCCAATAAATCCATCAGACACAATTCAGACTACAACTGTGATATAAGCAGAACTGAATAAAACATAGAACTATTACTTGAGGCAGAGAACCAAGCCTTGTTTGTGCCATATGTGTAAGGAATTCAGCCTGTAGAAGATGTACTAGAAAATTCTTACAGTTGGAGAATTTTGAGGCTGAGACTAGTCACCAGTATTATTAATTAGGTGATTACAAAACCTTAAAATGTAAAAAAAACCCCCAGCTAAAACAGACACAAAACTCACCTAAAAATACTGGAAGCTTCTACTGAAACAGGAATGTAAAGCAGAACAAACTTTACAGCATGAATAGGAAGTCTTAGGTAAAACCTTTGTTTTGTGTTCTTGTGGACTCTGTTCAGAGACTGCATGTCTGAATTCCTTTTGCTGATGCACCAACAACTAGTGTGGCCTGTTGCTGTCTTCAAACTCTGTCTGGGGACTTTCTAGAAGCTCCATCTGGCCATTGTTGGAAACAGGATGCTGGATCAAATGGACACTTCATTTTGGATCCAGGTTGTCTCTTCTTATGTGGCGTGTAGTATGGCTTGCCAGCTCTTAGAAACCAATATAGTGTAGTGATTAAGATTCTGAACTATGAAGTGCCTGGTTCAGATTTTGTCTGAACCGCAAACTTTTTTGATGGCTTTAGGCAAGGTATGATTGCACATGTCTCATGTTGGGTCTATGACATTGGATTTGCCGCAGCACAGCTCTTTCCTCCAGTACATATACATAGAGGAACCTTGGGACAAGGGGAGGCGTCCATAATTCAGTGAGTTTGCCTAGGGAAATAATGTAGGAAAGTATTATCCCATCTTTTTATTTTGAAATGTCCATTGTGCGTGTGCTGTCCCATCAAATCACCTCAGATTTATGGCAACCCTACAGATTAACGACCTCAAAATGTCCTATTATCGACAGCCTTGCTCAGATCTTGCAAACTGAAGTCCATAACTTCCTTTGTTGAGTCAATGTATCTCATGTTGGGTCTTCCTCTTTTCCTACTGCCTTCAGTTTGTCCTATCATTATTATCTTTTTGCAGTAAGTCTTGTCTTCTCATGAAGTGACCAAAGCAAGATAGCCTCAGTTGAGGAGTGGAGCTTTATGCCCCATTTATAAAAGATTCCAGTTACATGCAGTATATGCAAAGTGAAGCCTTGTTGGCTGCTTTTTCGTAATGATGAACACAAACATGTACATGGAACCCAATGTGGAAAAAAGAAGCATGGTGGGGTCAATTTGGAGTGGGAAGATGGACAGCAATAAAGGGTTAAGAACCTCTTCCCACCACTCCTCTGCTCAAAGACATTCCCTTTCCAAAGTTGCTTTTCTTTACAAAAAGAAGCCTTCAGGGCTTTTTAATGTGTGTTTTGCATTTAATGTAAATTTTGCTGCTAAATCTGAGCATCTGGATTCCTCTTTAGTGCTGAATTTTTACTCTTTCAGTTCTTTGTTATTACAGGCACTGAAAAGATGACCTCTGCTGCTTGTTTTCCCTACGGATCCCTGACAGATGATAAAGTCTGTTACGATAAAGTCTACAACAACCATTTTTTACATCAGTAAAGTATCATAGCCAGTCCATGTGGAATCATATGTAGCTGTGCTTAGCAAAAACGCAGAGCTAGCTGTGTCCTCATGTATGTGTTGTAGAAATGAGATCGAGATTGCTTTCATTGTATTTGTTGTGCTGCAAACCAGGGTTTGGCTTCTCTCTAATCAATGCTTTTTGCCTGCAGTTTCGGAACCCGAAAGCTTCCCTTCGCAGTCGGTTGTCGAGTCTGATAGCCCACTTGCAGAAGAAAGGTGATAAGCCCTGTCAAGAGTTTTACCGTGCTTTACAAATCAATGCTGAACAGCTGTATAACAACTTGCCAAGCAGGAAAATCTTAAGTAAGTTAGAACTTCAACAGCTCTCTCTAGTTCCTGTGTGACAAGATTGCCTCCTCTCTTCATACATTCTGACTAATTTCTTTTCAGGAACCAAGTGAAGCTTTTTACATGATGTTTCTGATCAACTTTCAAATCTCCCTCAATAATATGGGGACCCGATATTTATTTGGGCATGTAACAGCTCTATTTCTGCACTTGGTAGTTTTAAAATCTCCTTTTAAAAAGAAAAAAAGATCTGGCAAGATCCTAACTATATCTGCTCTTTATTGAACTCCAAATTAGGTCTCAGATTACTACTAACCACATGGTTGTATTTTGAGAGAACTAAGGTGATGGAGTTAGTAATTTAAGATAGATAAACAAAATACTACTGAATCATAATTAACTTCTGAAACTTGTTGCTGCAGAATGGGGTGAAGGATCCTGTCACAGTTGGCTTTAAAAGGAGATTTAACAAATTCATAGAGTTATCAACTGATAGCTAACAAGAAATCCCACGCTCAAAGTAAGTGTGGTGGACAGAAGCCTCTCCTGCCCCTGAAGGGGAAAACAGCTACTCATTTGAGTGCTACTGCAGCATCCAGTCACCTTTCAGAAGGGATATGGAATGTTGGAGGGAAGCACAGCAGGAGTTTAGTTCAGATCTACTGCAAGGAGAGTGTAGAGGGAGTTGAGTTCTGCCTCGGAGAGAGCAGTGAGAGCTCAGGTCTGGCTCAGGAAAAGAGAAGACAAAGTGAAGGGTAGCTCTGCCCAGTAGTGTGGCAGAGTGGATAAGCTCTACTTCTGAGAGAGAATAGAGTACCCTGTTATTAGGCCTGTCTCTAGCAATGAGCAGACCTTGTGCCATTTAGTCTGACTCTTGGATGGGGCAGGCTGGTGTGCGGAGAATCTTGTGTGTGTTAGAGGATCCAGCCTAGTGGCTTGTCAATAAAAGCCTGTTTGTGCCAGGAAGTATTAAAGAAAATCCATTCTACTCTTTGAAGCCATAGCAAGTTTAAATTAATGTGCCAGCCAGGTTTCTCCTTTGTCTACCTGGAGACCCGTGTTGCTTATCTGTTCCTTGAAACCAACCAAGATCTGAGCAAAGATGGACAATGTCTAAATACTGGGAATGGGATGGTTTCAAGTTCTACCCTCTCAGAGCCTCAGCCAGTCCCTTTTTAAATGGTGTATTAGAATGTTGAAAAATAAAGAAAAGGAGGGGTCTGGCAGTTAAACTGTTGGCCAGCTGACAGAGTTGGGGGTAGTGTTCCCTCTAATTCCCCCCCCCCCCCCCGCTGAGTGGAGCAATTCACATCCTGAGCAGAATATAACTGCTGTAATCTGAAAAAATGGGCAGTGTGCAGTGCAAGACCCTGTGTTGCTCCCAATTGCTGCTGAGTAGTTTCCTGTATTAATGAGCAGCTGCTCACCCTCACAGCTTACTGGTTGGGGGCTGTTGGATTTTGGTGAGAGAAAGGTTAGGTTTGCTGGTTAGGCAGATAATCCTTTAGGGACTTTAGGTATTTTGAAGATAGGTAGGCTTTGGGTGCTGTTCCTGTCAAAAACCTTTAGAAGCCTTGCTGTTCCATGCTGTAAGTCTGAATCAGTCAAACCGAAACATGTATGTTTTGTCACTGTTATCAGGCATTCTGTAATTTTGTTACTGTAATACCAAGAAGGTAAGGAGAAAAGGAAACAAACAGCCAAATCACTCATACCATTGAAATAAACCTGTTTCTTGTTTTCATCAAGCCTACTTCATGGTTCCTTTGTTAGACACAACCAGTGTTCCTAGCTGTGTTTTCCCAGCCCAATTTGAGAAAAACACACAACAGTCCTGTAGAGAGGAAAGCACTAAAAAAATTAATTAACTAAGGAAGAGTACAGATATCAAGGTTTTGAACCCCTGAATACCAAACAGACTCTTCGAGTTACAATGGGTGACATAGGATTTTATACTCAAGATGACACACACAAACAAAACAAGATTATTGGTTCCATCAGACATCAGCACTCTGACCTAACAGATCTCTGATTGGCGGAAAACCTTTTGGCTGGGCAGACCTTATGTTCCAATCTGTAAAACATGGTTAAGAGACTGGGAGAAGGCTGCATTATCATAGTCTATTCCTCTACCCACTTCTATTTTGTGGGAATTTCTCCTGCCTGTTCCTGGATAGTCTTAAATCATGGTTAAAGTCTTAAATCATGGTTAAAGATTACATCTGCTAACTAGCTTCCCTGTGAACTACTTCAGATTCTGGTTTCAAATTATGGTTACAGTGGGAACCTTGGTTAATATTAATGGGAGTTCAGGCAACCTTTCAACCAGCATCGTTCTTGAGCTCTGGCCAGAGGAGGGGAAGTAGCTTTCAGTATATCTGTAATTATTGTAAAGTAAAACTGAACTGATTTCAAGGTTGTTGTAACAAACACACTGCAGATAGCAGAGATTAGTCATTGCTGTACTATTCTCTGCTTATAATTTGTGATTTTTTTTAAAGCCCTAGCAATGTATTAATGTCAGCACCTGTATCATCTCCCTCCTTTGATTTGAAATGCACTTTTTTCTTCTGTGGTGGCTGTGATAAAACTTGCATTAAATAAACATAGTTCCTTGGCATATCTTAACTGAAACAGCTGCAAGGTCAGTAGCACCAGGTTACACTTCTGAGTTGCTAGAAGGGCAATAAAAATCCCTACCAATTTATGCCCTTTGTGGTATGTTATTTCTGATTGTAGGCTGGAAAAAAGTGAGCACATGTGGCTTGTGTGAGGCTACAGAATGACCTCTTGCACTTCAACAAGTTCAGTGTATTTAGAGTCAGAATTTATCTTGTCCTTTCCCCCTTGAAGTCAAGAGCAACTACAAGTGTGAAACAGGCAGGATAGAGGGAGAGTGACTTGGCCAAGGTTACCCAATGAGATTCATAATTAATTACCATTTTGTGCATTTTAAAGTGGCAAGCTTGAATATTTTACCTGAGTACATTCAGCTTACCCCTGATCTCTGAGTGTATGCATATGATAAATAGGTTCCCAAAAGTGTGTTTGGGTGCATAGTTAACAAGATAATGAATGTTTTGATTCATAGGTTTTTTTATGTCTGCTATTAATATTCGAGGCACTATACCAAAGTAGCTCTCTTATTGGCCTAAAGGATTTTTAGAAATTCATTACTGGAAGAATTGCTTGCCTTTACTAACACCAACTTTTCTGCTTCCATAGCTCACTATATGTATTGCTGGCACTTCATTATACAGCACCATTTCAAATGAGGCTGTAGTCATAGCTGGAAGTTGCTGCCTGTGGATTGAGCCAACGGGCTTTTAAAAAGATGAAATAAAGTCAAACAGGAGTATTTGTGGTCAAGTTAGCTATCGGCTTTGACACTGGTGTAATAAAACTTCTCATTACATTCACTTAGTAGCTTATTGTATGTGGCAGCATGTTCAGCAATTGAGGCTCTTGTTAGAAACATAATATGGACTGCTTGGTGTTTGGATCTTCTAATCAATGCATTATTAACCAGCTAGGCCAAAGGAAGGCAGCAGTCAGTTGCCAAGGGATGTATTTCTCCTGTGATCATGTTGGTGCAAAGCCCTTATTGCTGAAAGAGCCAGACCTAGGCATACATTTCTTCAAAAGCTTATCTACTTGCCAGTGCTCTTTGGTAGACTTTTGGAACAGTGTAATATTGGAAAGCTTCTGCTCTTCAGCCTTTTTGAGAATGTGAAAGTTAGTCATTTCCATCCGCAGCTCTGGCTCCTTAAAACAACTTAAGCATAAGGATTAGAAGGATCCTTTGGGCTTACTAGGAGCTGCATTCTAAACTCGAGTTTTACTTCATTTGGGCTGAATGACTGTTGCTATCCTTTGCAGGTTACAGTAGAGCAAACTATGCTAGGATGTAGCTGCATGTTACAAATTGCCCTTAAGACAGGTTGATGGTTCATATTTGGCAGGAGATGGCAGAGAGAGAGATTAAATCTTTCCCTGCCAGGCTGTTTGTCCCTGAAATCCCCATTCTCCTTTAGCTGCTTTTATCATCCCTTTGTTCCAAACCATGTGGGTCTGAAACCTGTGAGGTAAAAGTAGGTGGGGGACTTTAAGGGGGAAAGAGGATAACAATAATTTTTAAACACATCTTAAGAAACTTACAAATCTTAGCTACATTTAAAGCAAGAATTGTGACATGGGTGCCATGAAAGCTGATATAGTTGGAGGGTGTAAAATATACAGGTTCATTCAAGATCCTGGTAACAACTGGCATTTTAACACTTGATGTTTGTGTATCTGCATACTTATTTGGGACACGCACATTGCTTATGAGTTTGAAAGTGGAAAGAAAATTGGCTTTCACATTATAGCAACTAAATACTGAAAAGTCTGTTGTCCTTTTTGATCCTGTTTGATTTTAACCAAAATTCAACCATACAATATCCTATGTGACAGCATGGAGTGGAGAGTTTTGGTAATTCCACTGGGAATTGCAGGCACCATCTGTCTTTAGACACAAAAAAAGGCACCAAAGTTTGTGGAAATTTTCATGAACTTGGTCTTTGCATGGCTGCAAAGATCAAAAATCAAGATGTGATTCTGGAAGGTTAAAAGTTGTTTGTTCAAACAACAACAACTTTTGTAATTAAAAGTCTTCTTTTTAAATAGCTGAATGATTTGCAGTTTAAAGCCTAGCTTGGTGTGAAAGCACTTATATGATGAATTACCTTCTTTGTATGTGAAACTCCACAAAAACAATGAATGGGTTTCCTCATCTTTGCCCCCACTGCTGCAGAACAATGAAGAATACATAAAGGCATGTCAAGATTTCCCCTGCTTTTGCTGATATATATGCAGACCTAATTAAACCAGTAGATTTCATACTACATTAAAAGGAAACGCTGAGATCCTACAAGACCTTATCAGGTCACATCAGTGAAAAGATCAGTAATAATTGGAAGGAAAGCTTGCCCACTGTTACTGATCTTTGATGGCAGTGCTCAGCAACAGGAATGGGTCCAGCTTGTTCATGCAAGACAACAGTGAGGTCCAGGTGCTTTCACTACTACTCCACTTCAACCATGTCAGTCAACCATCCCTACAATAATCTAAAATAGATGCAGATTCTATGGCCTATGTCCAGGGGGTTCCTTGGTAGATAAATGTACAATATGTCCCTTCCTGTTTTTGAAACCTGTTAAGTGGTTTCAAGAGGTAAAAATGATCAAGAGTTTCACTCCATTCCATCATCTTGATCATCAGCCGTGATTCAGAGATTTGTTTTAGTATAATGAGCTAAGTCTACAACTCCTATTAATGTTCAAGTGAGATGTAGAAGCCTAACTTATATTTTGTCTTTGATTCCCATTTCTTTTAATAAACGCTTCTTAGTTGATTGAATCACAGCAACAGCATAGAGTAATTTTGAAAGAGGGGTGAGGAGAATTGACATTTCATGTAATACTCTATTACTCTGAAAAGTGATGATTTAGCCTTCTCCTTCCACTTTGCATGATTTGCTGCTTTAGTGTGTCAGACTGAATCTAACACTAACCCTTGGTGTATTGCTTTTATTTCTAGAAACCTCAGATTCCACAGGGATGAACCCTGCGAAAGAGAAATGTATTCTAAATGACAGGGGTAAATAATACATGTAAAATATTTTTTTGCTAATTCACTATTGGATAATGACAAGAAAAATGTAATGTAATGTAATGCACAGTTAGGAGGACACTTATGCTTGGCATGGGCTTGACTTGATGCTGGCTAATGCCAGCCCAAGAGAAGGCAATGAGCTTAGTCTTTGTCCATTGTTGCATCCCAGATATATGCCCTGTAGCACTTCTATGGTTCAGCTGGCTCCCAACCATTAGTGGCATAGGAGGAGGTGACAGGTATGGCCTAGCCTTGTCACTGTACCTCCAACTGTACCTGTACCTCCAACTGTTGGGTCTGAGCCAAGCCCCTGTGGAATTGCAACTATTCCGTCTTTCCTTGAGGGTTTGGCTTCTGGCTGTTGAGGGCATAGGTAGAGGTGGCAGAGGTCCCTTGCTTGTGGCCCTGGAGCTGGTCCTAGTTTCCTGATTATAGAGAATCCTTGTGTAATCACATGGCAGTACTGTAGGAGGCATTAGTTAATTGGCTGACTGGAAATAATTTTACTTATCAGATATTTTCAAGCAAGTGACTGAAGACAAGCCAGATTTATTTTATAGAGTTAAAGAAGTAAAAATCTAAATGAATTTCCCCTTTTCTAAAGTTGCTCTTCTTAATGAGTTAAAAAAGCAAGCAAGTTACATGGAATAAATGCATTCTATCTTATGACAGTAATAATTGTTATGCAAAATAATGGCTATTGAAAATAGTGATTATATTTTATAGTACATTAAACACTAAATAAACATAATTATTCCAATTACACTGGAATCAATGTAGTCGTGCATGGTAACAAGTTGTCACTGATAAGCCATTAATTTGAATCCACTAACTTAAATTCTCTGCTGTTTTAATAAGTAAGTGATTTTTGTTCCTCTCTAGGTCCTACATTCTTCCTTGCTTGTTTCAGTGTTGCAGCAGGATTAGCATTCATCATGTACTACTATAACCCAGGTAATAGAGCTGGGCGGGGAGGGGGGAGTTGAGTTTATTGGCTCAAAATCCCATGTATTTTGAAAGTTTCAGGTACATGGATCAAAAAGGAACTTCTCAAAGAAGGGACACTGTGGGACCTAAAAGCAACAATCCATTAAATGAGGTCACATTGCAATGCCCCAAGCAAACTGGCCAGGGTATGTTGGTTATCAGAGCCAGGTTGAGGTCACGAGCATCCACACTAGGTTCTAAGGTAGGGTCCTTGAACTCTCTGCCAGAGGCATCCTTTACCTGTGTCTCAGACTGAGGAAAAGGATATGGGAGCAAACATCCCACCCTCCAGTGTCACATTTATTGACTGGCATGCTTTACTATCTTCCAAGGGGCATTTAATTGCAGTAGTTACACTTCAATCAGTGGTTTACCACTGCAGTGCTTTTTTCCTACATGTTAATTTCCAAAACTGAAAATTAATTCCTCTTAGTACTACAAGAAGGTACACAAAATAAGTTATGCATTTTGCCAGGACTTACAGGTTCTTCATGAGCATCTGAAGACTGGAAATATATACTGACAAGGGAAAAGCTATCTGTGCCACCAAAATTACAAAATTGAAATCCATAAGAGACCTTCAGAAATCACAGTGTGTCCAGTCATTTGTGTTGTGATGGCTCTACTTAATCAGTGTAATAAGTTATTTGAGAGATTGCAAAAATTTATATGCTATATTTAAAGGATTTCCACCAATTTCTCTGTTTCACATGGAAGTCTGTCAAACAAAGGTCAAAGTTCTGAGTACTACATGAGAGACAAGCTGGAGTGATCCTGAATGAAACAACTATTGTCATGCTGAAGAAATGTGTATATAACTTGTTCTCTCCCTTGTTCTATACAATCTCTTCCCTCACACTCCAGCATCTTTCATGATTTATATTGATGGATCAGTATGGGGTGTTTCCAGTTGTTTATTGCCATAAGCTACATTTGTTTAGAGAGAAGCTTAAAGCATCTTATTTGTCCTCATGTCAGTTTAAAATATGGCTTGACTGAGATCCTAGTTTATTGGGAAATTATCCTCAGTTTGTATTTTATTTTACTGAGGCATTGTGGTTCAACATCTATTAGCATTCTATTGTTGCATATTGTTAGATACTATAATTAAAAGTATTATTTTCTATATCCCAAGACCTAGTGATAAGTTTGGTAAATTCATTTTTTTGTGTTTGGTAATATTAGAAATGACTGCAAAACAGATGAAAGCAAAGCAGAAGAGAAGACTAAGAAAACCTTATATTGCCAGTATAAAAATAAACACACAAGAGTTTAGATGAATATAACACATGAATATAATTGTCAGATAATGAGACAGTACCTTCAATTTTCTCAGCTTTTGCTTCCAGAGTCAGAACTTGGAGTGATGCAACATATTGGACAGTTAACGATTTGTATAAGGACACAAACAGTGCAATCTGTGCAGTCTGAGACCATTTATTTCAATGGGATTAGACTGGAGTAACTGATAGGATTTCCCTGAAATTCACTTGTGGACCATTAGATTCATTTTCCCCTGCTACGCATCCAGACTGTGAATTTCAGTGGAAATTCAGCTGCTTCCCGTAGCCAGTTCCATTTCATGATGGACTATCCTTATGCCTGAAAGTTTCTAGTGTGAAACTGATGAAGATATGAAATTAGCATTTTGCTGGAGTCATGTCTTGTGATCCTCTGCATGTTAACTGTGTATTTGTTTTTATATTGCAATACAAGTGTCATTTCTCTTTGGTCCTCTGTTTTGTTTGGTCTGCATTGAGGACCTGCTCCCCTCTTTTCTTTTAATACTGGAAATGAAACATTCATGTTTTTAAGTATTGAGTGGGAGGGGGTGAATTCAAACAACAGGCTTTTATTCAGTGATATTGCTCAGCTCCAAAGTCAGCTCTATGAGAGCGGCACCTTAATTTATACTGTTCCAACACATAACTTTCAACCAAGCAACTATATACAAGCAATACTATTGGACCTAAGCAGGGCTCAGCGATTGGGTATCTGGATTGTCTTTAGGACCAATGGGAGTCTTTAGTCATCAGCCAATAAGAATTGGAGCTTTCAGATACCAGAGCCCTATCAAGCTATTGCTGCTTCAATACTCCAAACACAAACACAACACATGTACTCAGTCCTGAGAAGGCAAAACTACTGACAAAGCCTAACCAAATCAAAATATACCATGTGAAAATTGGTTTACTGTACTGTTCCCTTCCTCCTTTACTATCAGAGCTCTAGAGATAAGTTGTCACTATGTAATTGTGGACTTAAGGAAAGAAAGTGATTGTAGTACAATTCCTGGTTTAAAAAGACCCGTCTAAATCTGCTGTACAAATCACAGCTCCTTCTGTTGCTTAGGTTACAACATATCGAACAAAACAGTTTTCTTTTGGCAATACTGCAGGATGTTATTTTTGTGAATTATAATTTATTGAGACAAAATGCCATTGTTGTTACTGTCTTTTCATTTCTATATCTTTCCTCAATTTTGTTTTATTCTAGAGTCAAAAATTCTAGGAGGAGCCAGGAGAGTGTTGGGTTTTTCACCAATCATCATAAGAAGACATGTTGCAAATATTTGTATGTTATACATGGAAGACTCAGCAAGGGAGCGATAAGAATAAATTAATTCTACAACCCAAAGTCATCTACTCCTGCCAATGAAAAAGCTGCATTGCAAAAAAGATATGCTGTGTTCTCATACCAAATATATAACTTAAGTGGCTTTAGCAGTGTGTATATTACTGCTGCAAAGTGCTTTCAAAAACTAAATATGCTTTTTTTTTTACTTTGGAGAGTGGATCATTTATTTTTATATGTGCTTATTTTAAGCTATTTATCACTTGGATAAAAATGATTTTAATACAAATCTTTTGATATATATTCTGTTGTTGCAAAAGTCTTAAAAGTCATGTCAGGTATATTTGTATTTGGTTCTGAATAGACAGGCAGAGTGGTTCCCAGGATGGACAGAGCACTGTTAAGACTTTGGCTAAAGATTTGGACCCTTTTGATGAGGAGGTTCTGGAAGTTTATCCAAGTAACTGAGCTCCATGTGTATTTCCTTCTAAGTATCTCTGCCTGGTGGAAAACAGACCGAGGGGATCCACTTTATATTAGTGATCGATGGAAGGACTTGAAGGAGATTTCAGCCTTGGTGCTGAAGTTGCTGTGCTTCCAACAGAATCTGCTATGTCCACTGGCGTAGAGGTTGATCTAGCAAATGCTCTTGGCTTTATACAAGAGACCTTTTTAAAATTGCTAACTTAAGAATGATGTTTTAAACAAACACAAAGCCTTATTAAGACATTTTACCTTTAATGTCAGCACTGTTTGTTCTTTCTCTTCTTTGAACAGTACAAGGGGTTATAGTGACATAGTAACCCTGCGGGAGGGGGGAATCTGTCTTGCTTTTCTCAGCAACCCAACTATGCAAGATTTCTTTTCATTCCTTATACAGGATTCCTGAGGAAATGTAGCAAAGCACAAAGGCATTGAATGCATGAGTTAAATTGTAAAAAAGAGAGTGCATTTTAAAGGCATTTGGATTTTTTAAATATTTCATCGTATCTATGGCAGTGTTAACATCACAAGGCAAAACCCCTTCTTTTATTTTAAGTAGATGAGTTTGTGCCTTTGGCATGCATGCCTACTATATGGGCCATATACTTGTTTATAGAAGGATTTGTTCTTAGCAAACCAGTGACTAGGCTAGTGGCAGAAGTCTCCTGAAGCACAATTACTTATGGTCTGAAACTCAGGGTTCAGGTGCGTGTCTGTATGTGTTAGATGTCCACTTGTACACCCAAATGGCAGGCTGCAGGGTTCTTTTTCCTTGGGTGATTTTTTCAGGACTTTGTTGCTAATCACACATTTAAGATGTTCAGGTTTATGCTTTGGGCATAATCTTTTCATGCTTTTTATACACAGTTATTTTAAATGTTACACACGTAAAAGTACAAAACATTGTACCTAGTTGCATTTAATGGCAGATAAACTAAAAGTTGACTGCACTGAATAGACTATAAAGAAGATCGTAAGAGGTGTTTCTTTTCTCTGGCATATTAGTGATGGTTGATTTAATTTGAGATATCTGCACTGCTGTGTAATTTGAGCAGGCATTTGACTTTTGGTATACTGATAGCCTCTTTTTCAAGGACTTTGCTGAGAGAGAAAAGTTGAAAGTGTCACCTAAAGGGACTGATCGAAAAGACCCCACTCAGCAGTAATTTCATCAACGTGTCTTTTGTAGAATCACCACTAGATGGAGGGAGAGTACTACAAACTCTGCACATTGCTTGCATCAAGCTGCAGTAATTCTTTCGTACATGAAAGTCACACAGAGGACTAGTACAATAAGTTTAGGTTTATGTGCCCAGTTTTATTCCTGGCTTGACTTGTAAAATCATGATTGTGTGTATACTCAGTGTTCCTTAGTAGATATTCCCCGTTTGTCTAACTTAACACACTAGAATTTTCTTCAGTATATCAAATACTGAAATAAGACTTCACATATTGGCACAAAATACATCTGAATGTAATTGCAGCAAATACTACTTTAAGTGAAACATCTTATTCATTAACACTTCAGGTGCAGACGGTGTCTGTGAATGAACTTAAATGAAAGTGGACATTAAGTGTGTCTCCCAGGCGGAGATATACCCTTCTTAGCCCATTGACTTTCATGGGTATAGAGGGGTGTAACTTTGCTTTGGATGACACTGTAATTTTCCTAATACTTCATGAAGATAAACTTGTTCCTCCAATTGAGCACTGGAGCATTGTTTCTCCACTTGCTATCTTGAACTTCTGTTTGAATAAATGGGTAATTTCTAAAATAGTATACTTCAGATCAGTGGGCAGGGTGGGACACAGAGAGGTAATTGCTCTGTTGCTGCCTGGTCAGAGCCCATTAACATGAAAGGCACTTATCAGCTCTACTGTAGAAGCAACTTATATTTAGTGTGTTGCATAAAGGACATTTTCGGATTGCTTTTTGTGTGTGTGTGGTAATCTTTGAGTCTCAGCAAGAAAGGTGGGCTGTAAATAAAGTAAATGAATAAAGTAGGAGTTCAGTTTTGATTAGAGAGATATAATGAAGGTTGCGACAAGGCAGTGTGTCCTAAGAATTCTTCGAAACCTTGGACAGCTCCAAGTTGTTTTTTCAAAATCAGATCTGAGGGCAGATAAGTCAGGTTAAAAAACATTAAGCTACTTTAGTCAGGTTGGAAACAGCTTTTAAGCCTTCACATTGGGTGTGTAATCGCTATATTAACCTGCTCCAAAGAAAATTGATTATGTTGTCCTCCTAAAAGTACCAAAGCTGTGTAGATTTTTCTTCTGAATAAGATATTTAAGATTTTGTCATTACTTCTAATTGCAGTGTGGGTGAGCAGTGGAGGGTATAAGTTCTCCTTCGCCCTTGGGACATTTGAATGTTATATTATATATAAAACCCCCACATATTTAATTGCTGAATGGTATGGTCTGCATTGTCCAGCTGGACCAAAGACATATCTGGCATCGTTCCAACTTCAGATCATATGGAGCATCAGCTGATTTTGTTTTAGATTAATCCATATGATCTATCGTGACCATCAGTACTATTATATCTGAATATTTCCTCATGTGAATATGAAATTTATCTGAGAGAGAGGTGAGAGTTCTTTGGCCTCAGAGGGACTTGCCTGTAAAAAGAAATTGGGAAGCAGGAGTGTACTGTATGCATGAACGTACATAAATATATGCCAGTAGACACTGCAGAATTTACACCACAAAAATACCCAGGCTTTTAATGACACAATGTTTAAAAACAATCTCAAAAGACTTCCACAAGTATTTTCAGATTTTTTTAAAACATTGTGTCATTAAAAGCCTGGGTTTTTTTGTGATGTAAATATGATGTAACCAAGTTTCTTCATTATTTACTACTCATAAAGAAATTCCCAGGAATCATGAGGAGGGACCAGTATAGTCCTACTTCGGACCAAAAAGAATTAGCTTTGTATATAATATAAACATCTTTCATTTTTTAAAGGTGGTTCTCTCACAAATCTATATTACTCCAGTTACAATCCTAGCAGTACTTTCCTGTGAGTAAGGCACATTGAATAATATGAGATTTATTTCTGAGTAGACCTCCTTAGGCTTGTTCTCTCAGTTGCTGTTTTACTATTTGCGAAGTATGCTATTTGCAAAATGGAAATCAGACTTTTTACTTATCATTCCAAATTTAGGTGAAGCTGTGTGACTGAGCAGAATCAAGATTCTAAGCAGTATTTTATTTGTTATATTATCCCTGGCTGAACTTTCAGTTACTGAAATGATGTATGTGAGGTCCTTTAGACTCTCAGTTTGTCAGCTTTTTAAAAAGTTTCACCATGACAACTGAATGTATTACTTGTATAGTTATGTCGTAACAACTGTAGTTTTTAACAAGGGCTGTTTTTTTAAAATCAGTCCATCCATTTATAAAAGTAAACTGAGATCCCTTGATGTTTAAACCCAACCCCAAAGAGACCATAGCACATACTTAGAGCTAGTGTGGTATAGTGGTTTAAGAGTGGTGGCCTCTAATCTGGAGAACTGGGTTTGATTCCCCACTCCTCCACATGAAGCCTGCTGGGTGACCTTGGGCCAGTCACCATTCTCTCAGAGCTCTCTCAGCCTCACCTACCTCACAAGGTGCCTGTTGTGGGAAGAGGAAGGGAAGGAGATTTTACACTGCTTTGAGACTCCTTAGGGTAGAGAAAAGTGGGGTATAAAAACCAACTCCTACCGTCATAGTGGTACTGGCTATAACATAGAGTAGAAGAGCATTACTGGGAGAGCCAGTTTGGGGTAGTGGTTAAGTGTGCGGACTCTAATCTGGGAGAACTGGGTTTGATTCCCCACTCCTCCACTTGCACCTGGCTGGATGACCTTGGGCAAGCCATAGCTCTGTACCACCTGTTCCCTCAAGGACAGCTTGGGAAAGAGCTCTCTCAGCCCCACCTACCTCACAGGGTGTCTGTTGTGGGGAGGGGAAGGGAAAAGGAGTTTGTAAGCCGCTCTGAGACTCCCTTGGGGAGTGGAGGGTGGGGTATAAATCCAATCTCTTCTTCTTCTTCTTCTTCTTCTTCTTCATTATAGAAAGTGTTCCATCATCATCCATTTCTTCAGCCTTTATTTAGTTACACTGTTAGTCACTTAATACTTTGTATGAATATACATTGAAAGCTCAGGAGTGCTAGAAGTGGTCATATTAATTACAGCTGTTACCTTGGAAAACATTTGCTCTGATGTTCTAGCCTGTAATGTTGGCATAGCATCATATTTTGTGGATGCTTTGCTCATTTTCTGGCAAGTCTTATTCATGCAAGTTAGTTCAGTAAGACAAATTATCCTTCCACTATTGCATACATAGTCTGAAGTCCGACCTCACCATTTTCAAAGCTGAAGCCTCATGGGATGCTGTTCAGCGATGTTAGTTCTGTGTTTAAGATGCAGGTTTTTTTATGCATCATGTTTTCCTTCATATTATCTGTCACATTATCTGTGCCTGAACTTTCAGTTACTGAAATGATGTACATGAAGTACAGTGGATATTTTTAGTGTGTTAGGATTTTTAAAAGCATTGTCAACAACTGACCTTCCTCAGAGCTTGACTCCCTCCCCCAATACCCATTCTCTGACAGTGGAGGAATTATCCAGGGCAGGCTACTCCTTCAATTTGCACAGGCAAAACTATGTAAATTAGGCAGGGCTTTGAGTGGCCCTGGGGGAATAATATCCCAGTCCTAGTCTTGTCTGCCCCACACTTTGGCTTCTCTCTTTTCTCTATGATTTTCTACTGGAATTTACTTTTTCTTCCTTCACAGCTTCTGAACCATTCACTCTCCATTCTCTGTGCATGAATGTTTATTCATCTATTTGGATTTTCTTTGTATTTTTGTTTTCCTATGAGCTGGGGGGAGATTTCACGCTCATCTTGACACTCTGCATCTTGAAATTGGGTGGTGCTCCACCTGTAGGCCACTTAAAGATTTACCTAATTCATATAGTCTTGCCTGTGAACAAATGAGAGCAATAGCCCATCCTGAATTTTCTCCACTGCTGTCAAGAATGATTCCTTCCACTGAGTGTTGATATTTCATTTTCAAGGGGAAACAGTGATGATGTCTAAGTAAGTTTCCTAGGGGACATTCAGTTGCTGCAGAATATTTATTCACACAACACGAACTGGTGCACCAAGATTATGGGCTGAGGAAATCAAAGAAACCCTTAGTCCATGCTGAAGTGGTTATACCATTCCTTTATCTGAGCAACTTATAACTTGACCCATATGTATCTCATTGCCAGAACAGTGCTCATAATGGATTGAGAGGCAGTTGAGAACCATGGGTTATATTTGTGAATGCTCAGCAAAGGAGTCAGGTGCCAGAAAAGCCATCGCTGGCCCGAGATATTTCAAACCAGTCCTGAAACATCCTGAAGAGCTGTTCAACCCATATTCTCAAGACACAAATTTGGTTGTGTGTGTTGATTTTGATATGGTTGTAGAAGTAGATGCATCTGCTGAGTGGCTGTCCAGTGGCTATCCACAGACAATTAAAGGCAGAGCACAGGATGAATTTGTCAAGCTTTGTTTTGATTTATTAATATAGCGTGTGTCATTTTTGTGACCAAGGAATATACTAATGGTGAAGATGGACAAGGGAGTAAAAATAGAGCTCACAGTGAATTCTGCAGCAGCTCTGTGAATCTGGTTTCGCAAATGAAATGACAGATGTGGTTACCAACAATGCAAATGTTGGCAGGCCATCTTGCTTCCCTGTCCCCTGCTTCAGCTGGGCTGTATGCCTTGGTCTTTTTAACAGTACCACATCTGTTCCTCTGTCTATTTGTCTACTCATTCATTTTAAAAGGAAGCTTATTAGAAGTGTGAAACTGTTCCAGAGACTGAAGGATTTCTTGGTGGCACTCAGATGGTGGATTCTGTGGGCAATTTCTATTTAAATGTGCAGCATCACTCTTTTCTAAAATGTATGACCAGTATGAATGGAGGGAAAGCTAGATCTTTGCAAAAAAATGTGCATTGTGTTATAAAATCATTGTCTTCTGTGTAAAGAACACTTTGATATAGATGTTGCTGTGTAAGGCTAGCTAATCCTCAAACAAAATTAAAATTGTCAATTTAACCAAAAACAAATGTCTTTTTTCAAAACTTTTTAACAGGAAGAGAACAAAAGTACCTACATGTTACTTGCTCTGCACTGAATTTAAGGAATTAGATTGTAAGCTCCAGTAAGTTGGTCACTGGACAGTAAGTTCATCCACTGCAACCAAAACCAAGGCAAGTGAATTGGTGTGTCCAGAATCCTGTCAGCAGTACTATGCTTCAAACAATCTTTTCAGTCTAAATTAAACAGCTCACTCTCATCGTTTTTGAAAGATACAGAGCTCATGCACAGCAGGCAACATTCTGTTAAATGCATAGTTAGTGTGACTCAAATCATCAGAGCCAGAGGGCCTGAAAGAGTTCAATGTATGTCAGTGTTGTTGAGAAAGAATAAGGGTTAGAGGGGCACTAAACAACAAATGTCAAATACACAGATTTCATAGAGCAAATTGTGATACACCGTGTTTTTAAAAAGGAGTCTGATGTCATAAGAGAAATCTAAAGAATGTTTGCCCAAGAGTGAAATACTATTTCAAGTAAAACTGATGGGAAACATCAGATAGGCTGTGGGGGTAGACAGTGAATAGTATGAAATTGCAGTGGAAGCTTTTAGCAGTTCTTTTCCAACATATTTTAATCACTACCATACAAGAGATTTTGGTGAGGATAAATCATGCATCCATTGGGGAAGCTTGGAGACTGTTTAAAACTACAATCCTAGAAGCTCAGAAAGAATATATACTGCAGGTTAGGAAAGGCACAAATAGGTATAGAAAAAGGCCTGCATGCTGTAAAAGGTAAGAAGGATTCCGATGGAAATCTAGTCTCAGTGAGTTCCTCATCAAAGACTACTAAGTAAGCTCAATAGTCATGGGATAAAAGGGCAAGTCCTCTTGTGGATCAAAAACTGGCTAATTAAAAGAAAACAGAGAGTATAAATGGGCAATTTTCTCAGTGGAGGGTGGCAAGCAGTGGGGTACCGCAGGGATCAGTACTGGATCAGATGCTTTTTAACTTGTTCATTAGTGATTTGGAGTTGGGAGTAAGCAGTGAAGTAGCTAAAATTGCAGATGACACAACATTGTTCAGGGTGGTGAAAACCAGGGAGGATTGTGAGGCACTCCAAAGGGATCTGTCAAGGATGGGTGATTGGACATCAACGTGGCAAATGGGGTTCAATCTAACCAAGTGCAAAGTGATGTACATTGGGGCCAAAAATCATAACTATAAATATATGCTGATGGGGTCCGAACTGGCAGAGACTGACCAAGAGTTGTAGTAGATATCTCACTGAAAATGCCAAGGCAGTGTGCAACTGCAATAAAAAAGGCCAATGCTATGCTGGGGGTTATTAGGAAGGGAATTGAAAACAAATCAGCCAGTATCATAATGCCCCTGTATAAATCGATGGTGCGACCTCATTTGGAGTACTGTGTACAGTTCTGTCTGTATGGGAGAGAGTGAGAGAGTATAGAAAGAAGGAAGCAATTCCGTGAGAGTATCAGTCTACCCATCAGTGGGGCAACAACGGTGGCTGGGATTGGTGTGAGGGTGCTGGGGTGGGGCTCTGAGCCAGAAGAACTCCTGTGTACACCAGTATAACTTCTGTTGATGTGGTCATAACTTCAGCATAGCAGCTAGTCAGCAACCTAAATGCTATCTCTCCCCCTGCTCCAGGATTGCACTGTAAAAGTATGCTGCTAAGGTTGTAGGAAATTGGCCACTGGAAACCAGGGACACAGCAGCCCATAAAGGCCTACTCAAACGAGCCATTGAGCATACAGTTGGTTGTACAAGCATTTGGGTTTTTTTTTTAGTTATTTACTCTTCCAGAGAAAAGGATTGGATTAAAACTTCTAACCAGAAACAGATTTCTCAAATCAATCTCCTTTATATGGCATTCAGCCCCAAGTTTAATAGCACAGTTTAGAGATTTTTTTCCTCCTAAAAAGGCTTTTCATTCCAGTAAAATGTAGCATGTCATATACTTAAGGGAATTAAAACCAGCTCACGGAGAGAGTGCCACCATAAAACAGTACTTGGGCCTTAGTGCTAATAAATATTCCTCTCCTGTTCTTAATTCGCCCCCTTCCACAGAGCAGAACAATGTTGGCCTCTGAGCTATAAACGCTCCAGTTGTTTCATTATTCATGATTGTTTTTCAACTGAAACTTTTGCCCACTGCTGCATAGTGCACTGAGCAATACTTAATCAAGAACATTAAAGTTGGATTACAGCTTTCAGAGCCTGATCCTATGTACCAGCCTTTAGCACACTGCTAAGAAACAATGGTCAGAGTGTTCCTATTCATTTTCATTCTCTCTCACTCTCTGATAGTCTTTCTCTGCCAGTTCATAAAATGCTCTCTTCCCATTTCTTTCTTCCCTCACCACTTCCTCTGGTTTCCTTTTAAAGGCACATTCACTGCAGCTGTGGCTTCCCTCTTTTGTTTCCTTCAGTTTCCCATAACCCTCCCGTCCCAATCTTGTGTGAGCCATGTTGTGAAAAAGCTGGGCAGACTACAGCAGGAGATAAATCAGGTTGATGTGTTTGTATTGCTCGACATGTTACAAAGACTTCATGCTCCTCATTTGGCTGCCACAAGGACTTTTGATCAGATGTGCACTGGGAGTTCCATGTTTGGAACTGAACTCTCAGGCATGTAGAGAGGGGCAATTCATTTTGGAACTTAAGTGTGCAGAGAGAAGGGATTAAGATTGTCTCCCCACATTTCTTTCCAGACCTGAAATGCTTCTGTTGAGCTGTTATTTGTTTTGATGGGAAAATCTTTATATCCTTCTATACATGTAAGTTTTCCCAATAGGGCAAATAGTGGCTCCCTGGGAACATTTCAGTTTCAGATCTGATTTATTCCCCACACATACTTGGAAATAAAGTTCCAAACATGGAATTTTCAATGCATGTTGTGACAGATTGCACAGGGAAAGCAGGTTTTAAATGCTGCTTGTTTCAGAGAACCTGGGAGATTAGGAGTTAATCTTCCCTGAAGTGGAAAGCTTATTTGATTGGCTGCTCTACTCATTCTTTGATTGGCCACCATCAGCTAAAAGAAAGTATACTATCATGTATGCCAATAAAGGTTGTGTATTGTATTGTATTGTAAAGTATACTATCTGCTGTTCTGGAGGGAAAAGAGGGAGTCCTCAGTCCTCTTTAGGTCTGTGGCTTTGATCAGGGGGAAGGTTATTTAAAGTCAGTGTTCTGACAGGGTTAGTCAGAAAGGTTCTTCAAAGAGAAGAGACATCCTTGCCCCAACAGTATTAGAACTACTTTGAGGGAGAATTGAGACTCTCTGTCCAGGAAGCTACAAACTGCTTTACACAGACCACAGTACCAGAAGGTAGATCTGGCAAGAGTGACTAAGCTGTTAGGCTGTAACTCCCAAACAAGCCAATTATAAAAGGGTTATTGCTTCTTAAGGAAAAGAAGAATAATTTCTGCCAGTAAAAGGAGTTGTGCTCTGAGGGTAACCCAGGGTCTGTAGTAAAAGGGAATAAGCTGTGGACACCTCAGGAGTTAGCAGAAAGCTGTAATTTCTGAAGGGAGAAACCAACTTTCTGTGGGGAGAAATTTAGAAACACTAAGAAAGAGCTATTCTCCAGGAAACTCTATGAAGAAGTTGTGTTATTGCTGAAATATACTAAGCCAAGTATCTCTCACTAAAAGAAACTAGAAAACTCTGAAATTATACTACAATCACACTCTCATATATAAGATCTCAAGTCTGTGTATATATGATAAAGTTTTATGGTACCTCAGTATTTCTAAACTTCTACTTAACATATGTTAAATAAAACCATTATTCTGCTTTGAAAGTTACTCTGCCTCAAGTGCTATTTCAAAAAGGGTTTAAAAGTAAGACAAGATAGCTCCTGTATTTTCCCTCAAGTTCCTGTGCTGGGTCAAAAGCCTAAACAATTGTCTGTGACAGGGTGGGACAGATTACATTCTTAAACTAAAGAAGATATATATGTTGCTTTGGAGCAACTCAGTCACTGAGGGGAACTAAAGTTTTGGTGGGAAAATCTGCCTGGGAGTGGAGAAGAGACAGGGATTCATCATACATGTCCTATCAAAAGTCCTTGTGGCTGCCATGGTGGGGGGGGTCACAAACATTTTATAATGCATGACTTGGCTATCAGTTTCTTCCACTATGGGTTTTAAAATGCATGCCTTTTAACTGTAGATGTGGTACTGTATTCAAACCCTAATTTAGTAGAACAGAATGAGGCTTTCCCATCTTTGCTGTAATGCCTTTGTCAATGGTATCCCAAATGTTATTAATAACTTGATTTCTTCATTGGATTCCATTATGAGTGCAGAGCTGAAATATTCATATTCAAATTGACTGTGGTAATTGTACCCCAAATGTTGTCTGTAATTCTAGTTAGATTTCAATGATCTGCAAATCTGATGAACATACTTGACATAAAAGCATTAGACTGGGGTTAGCACTCATTTAAATATTATTTGTTAACTCCACCCCTCCCACTTGAAAGTATCTTAGTGTCATCACATTTCTGCTAATGTTTAGAACATAAGAACAGCCTGCTGGATCAGGCCAGTGGTGTCCATCTAGTCCAGCATCCTGTTTCACACTGTGACCAACAAGCTGCCCTGGAGGGCAAACAGGGCATTGAGTCTGAGGTCTTTCCCTGCAGCTGCCTCCCAGCAGTTATTCAGAGGTCTGTTGCCTATGGATATGGTATCTGACAAAGGGAGTTCTGACTTTTGAAAACTTATACTTTGAAAATCTTGAACTCTGAAGTGCTACCAGACTCGAATCTACCTCTGGATATGGAAGCTCCCTTCAGTCACCATGGCTAGTAGCCATTGATGAACATGGACCTATGAACATGTTTAACCCCCTTCTAAAGGCACCTATTTTCATGGCCATCACTACCTTGACTAGCTATGAATTCTATGGTTTAATTACTTGTTGAGTAAAGAAGTATTTCCTTTTGACTCTTCTGAACCTGTTTCCCAACAATTTCACTGAATACTCCTAGTATTATGGGAGAGGAAGAAAAAGCTTCCTCTCCACTTTCTCCACCCCATGCATGACTTTTTTCCAGTCCTGCAGTGCGGGGTTTTTTTTGTATATGGCAATCAGACCTGCACAGAGTATTCCAAATGCGCTTGCACCATAGCTTTTTATAACGGCATGACATTATTGGCCGTTCTATTTTCAACCCCTTTCTTAATTATTTATAGCATGGAGTTTGCCTTTTCCCCACTATTTCTTGCACACTGGGTCAACATTTTTATTGAGCTATCCACTATGATCACAAAGTCTCTTTCTCTTTCAGTCTCAGCAAGTTCAGCCCCCATCAGTGTATACTCAGAAGTGGCATTTTTTGTTCCGGTGTGCATCACTTTACACTTACCCATATTAAACTTCCATTTGCTACATTGTTGCCTACTCAAGACAATTTGTGGAGATCCTCCTGGAGCTCTTCACAATCATCCTTGGTTTTCACCATCCTGAATAATTTTGCATCACCTGCAAACTTGGCCACTACACTGGCTCATCCCCAGTTCCAGATCCTTTATGAACCAATTCAGTTGCACCAGCCCCAACAACGATCCTTATGGAACCCCACACTTTACTTCCCTCCAATGTGAGAACTGTCCATTGATTCCTACTTTCTGCTTCCTGCCATTTAACCAACATTTAATCCTTAACAGAACCTTTCCTCTTATCCCATGATTACTAAGTTTACTCAGGAGTCATCCAGCCCAGCAGTAATTCAGTCACACATCTGTTTTCAGCCTGAAGCCCTCTCCTTCCCACTTCTAGCTCATTTCAAAATCTGATTGCTTTTTCTCAGCTTTTCTAGAGAATTCTTGGAGGGGATGAAACCTCCTCATTGTGGGGGGATGTGTCCTTTTCCAGTACAGCTCAAAAAGGGTCAATGGGGATTGAAAAGGATGAGGCCTCTCTTGTTTCTACTAATTCCTCCCTATCCTGCCCCTTCTCGTTTTTTACTTGAAAAGAGGTAAACTCTACTGTGAATTAGTCTGACTTCAAAAAGTTATGGGCTCATCTTCGAATAGGCTCTGATCTGAAAAGGAGGTGTCTGTGGACCTTTCCATACTTGGATCTCATCCCTGGTTTTGTCAGAGTTCAACTCGCAACACAATACCTTGCATTTATCCCTGGTTATAACAGCATCCATTTATCCGAGGACAAGTGTGGGGTGAAACCAGGGTGACCTCAAGTTAATGTGGAAACAAAAAATATTCCAAGATAATTACAGGAGTGAACCTGTATTTCAAAGTTCTCTTAAATAAAGCTGCCTTCCAATACATACCACAAGTCAGCAACAGAGCCGATCTTCTCACAGAAGTTTCATGCATCTATCATATTTTTATCCCACCATTGCTCTAAGGTGGCGTATATGGTGGTCCCCACACCCAAATTTATCCTCACAACAAACATCTGAGATAGGACAAGTGGAGAGGTAGTGACTGGCCAAGAGCCAAGAGTCCCTAAATGGAACTCTTCACTTCACTTGAAATTTGGGGGATCTAGCTGAGGGAGAGGAAAGGTGAGACATGCTCCTTTGCTGATGGGACAATTGTGCCATTTTCAGTGAGCATCTGCTGAAGGAACTAAAGAAGACTGTACACAGCCATATTGATCCCAGTATTTCTGTCCCTGCCCTCCTCTTCAATTTGCTTTGCTTTACCTTCAGACTGACTGCAATCATACACACTAAATAATTCACTTTTAATGCACTTTGCTGCTGGATTTTGCTGTGTGAACTGGCAAAATCCAATTTGAAAGTGAATTGAAAGTGGATTATTTAGTGTGTGTGATTGCAGCCTATATGTTCTAGAAAACTCAGAAGTTTGCTCACTAATCCTAGTATTACATTACTGATGTTTACAGAAAGAACATTTTTTCCACTCAATTTAGCAGGAAATGACTATACAAAGGAAATGGAAGGAGCTAAATAAGAAACTATGCCAGATATGGGGGGAATGAACATGAGAGATAGGCCAGAGGAAGAAAACTGGAACACAAATGGAACTACAGATAGCACAGAGAACTCAGTAACACAAACGATAGAAAATATTAATGTGTCAAGAGGTTCTTGGCATTGTGGAAAGTCTTAATAGTTCCTGTAAGAAAGTTTCAATTCATACTGGTGGTGCTGGAAACTGATGTTAAGTTGCAGCTGACTTACAGTGACCCCATAAGGTTTTCAAGGCAAGAGACATTTGGAGGTGGTTTGCCATTGCCTGCCTCTGCATAGCACCTCTGCACTTCCTTGGTGGTCTCCCATCCAAATACTAACCAGGGCCAACCCTTCTTAGCTTCTGAGATATGATAAGATCAGGCATCCAGGTCAAGGCTGGATTCAATTCTGCCTGGCATTCTACACAGGGTGCTTACTACAAGGCTGCAGGGTCTGCAGCATCCCCCTCTTTCCGAGTTGGGTTTTTTTTACATCTAGCCTGATGAAGAGTTCTGAAAGAAGTGAAACCTGGCACACTGTTTTGTGTCACTTTGGTGGGTGCTAGTAAAAGATACTGTGTCACTTTCCAGTGGTGATTTCCAAACAATGGCCCTTTCTGCACTGACAGCTTGCTCCAGAGAATCCGAGAAGTCAGGCCTTAAGGACTGACTTTGCAGTCGCATGCATTCCCTCTGCACTGGTTTTTTTCCCCTCTGGTTTTTTTTGGTGTGTGTATTTTGTATGCATTCTGAATCTACAAGCAAGGTCCACACATGTAAGACCTCAAAACATTTGAGAGCAGGGAATCCCCTAGTCCTTTATATTTACTGATTTCTTTTTATGCTTTCTCTGGATTTTTAAAAGTTTGCCTGAGTGGGAGGACATGTCCTCTTCTGTCTTTGGATAAGGAAGGAAAGAAAACAGAACAGGGAAGGAGCATCAACCTAAAGAGAGAGAGGCGGAAACGGTGGAGGGCAGTGGGCAGCACTTAAATACCCGCAGAAACAGTTCTAGTTTAGAAAAGGTTAGCAGTTTGAAAGTGGATGAGAACAAAGAATTGCAGCAAAAGGAGTTTTATTAGCTGCGGGGCAACAGTCTGCTGGAAGCAGTCTGAATGCAGATTCCTGCAAAACAAATGCAGAAACAAGAGAAAGCTCCAATACAAAGTGGAAGTGAAAGCAGGAGTGATTGCACAATGGAAGAATAGGATGCGCTCAGAAACCGAGGCAAAATACAGGTGCAGAAAGGGTTAATGTTAATGGGTGGAGTGTCCAGTTCTCATGAAGGGATGGGATGAGGTGCAAAAATAATTGTTACTACCCAGAATTCATCATATTTGAAGACTTTGCATTCCTCTTCAGTCTTGTTGCAATAGTCTTGAGTTGCCTGTAGGGAAGAGAAGCTTCCAGCTTCAGTCACTCACTGGCTCTTCCCACCATTGCTCAGCTAGGCAACTGGAGGGGGAATTATGGTAAAAAATACAGGGCTAGAGCTGCACCCCTATGCAATGATATCACTTCTGGGTTGTACCAGAAGTGTTGTCATGATCCTGGTGACATCATAATATCACTAGCAAGAATCCCCCCCCAGCTGAGTCTCCTGCCAGCTGCCAGCTCATGATGCATGCCCACAAGTTTTCGATCTGTGTCTGTCTCACACACATATACACAAACGGAGAGAGAGAAGAGGGAAAGTATACTTGATAGACAGTACATGGATTCTAGGGGAAGTACAGCAATTCAGGAATGATAATGCCACAGTTCCAAGAGGGGAAGGATTCCCTGAAGTGGTTTGGCTATTGTCTGCCTATGAAAAAACAGCCCACAATGGGTAGCTGCCACCAGACTGTGCACTTTAAAATGTTAGGCAGAATCTGACAGATTAAATTCCATCTCTTTACCAGCGGTGCACATACATACACTCATATATCACGCCAAACAAACAGCTGAGCTCACTGGAGAGGTGGCCTGAACATAACTCGGTCTGTTTATACCCAAACAACCTGGGGATGACACGTGCTTTCTTAAAAAGGTTAAATTTTTGGGAAAACAGAAGAAGAGGGGAAGTTCCATATACTGCTTGCATGGGGAAAGGGAAGTGGGGAAGAATTTCATACACAGAAGAGGATGCAAAACAGAGCTAATATATAAAGCTAACTGCCTGACTAAACTAGTGCTCTAGCTTAATGGTTTACAGTTTTCACAGATCCTGAGTCATGTTGGTCTGACATGGGCTTATCCTACAAGGGATTTCCTCTTCCCTTGCTTGCTCCCGGGAAAGGCAATAGTAACTTTCATCTCAGGATTTAATTAATCTTGTCATAATCACACCCCTTTGCCTAGATCGATAAGTGCTCTCTTCCTACTCTCGCTGGTATAAAGCAAATAACTGGATTCCTTTTGGAGGAGAAACCATCCCTCTGGTGGGGCTTTGGGATCCGCTATCCTGTTTCTGCTCTTATTAGAGAGGCTGTGCAAAGGGATTCCCGGATTTTGGAGCTTAACACCGGGAAACATGGGGACTAGAATGGACAGGTAAACATTAGGCATTTCCCCCAGGTACATGTACTTCTGTGTTACAGATCTTTTCCATTGTCAGAAAGGCAAATTAGCAACAGCCAAGGCTTACCAACTGATTAACAGTGAACTCAATGCTTTTCTTGGGGGGTGGGGGAATAAGGTCCACAGGCAGAGTTGGAAGGCATGGCCTGGCAACTGGTAGATGGGAGAGGTGGAAACTTATGGTAGGGGAGAACCATCAGTGTCCCTGGTGCAATATGTAACCAGAGTTTTGGGTGAATGCTAGAGCATCACGTGATGTGATGACATCACTTCTTGGTCACACCAGAAGCAACATCATCATGTCAAGGCTGCTGATTAGGCCCCCACCACAATTTTATTGGGGAATTTCCTCCCACTGCCCAGCTGAGCAGCAGTGGACAATGGCAACAATTGGGGGAAGTTTCCTGCTATACCAGCAAACCTCGCAACCCTATTCACAAGGCTTCACTGAATTACACAAAAATTATGTTAGATAGGCCACATATGAATTGGAATGTAAATGAAAATTATGCACACAAATAATAACTATCAGTATGGATAATGACTGTTGACACTCAATTACAGCAGTTGGGCCTTACATTAGAAGAAATTCTCCAGCTGGTAAAGGCAGTGATTCTCAATATTGTCAAGTATCATCTCACCAAGCTCAATTATGATAGCACAGTAATTTATGCTTGTAGAGTTTGTTCGACCCAGTTCTTTAGCATTTTACCACCTAGGTCCTTGCTGTCCTATACAAGATGTTTAATGGTTCCTCATTATGCTAGAGCATTTCCTCTAGCTCATCTTAATGCAAACTCTTCTCAAGTATTGCATGGGAGGTTTTGTTCCATATTCAGATTATTTTTGTCCTCGTGGCCTGGGTAAAATTGATATTTTATCTCATAAAATTCTGGCATACTTTTTATAGGTTTTTTTTTAGTGTTCTGATGTTGATGCTAGATAGTGATCCGAATATAATCTTATTGGTTGCTAAATTTCTGTTCAACACACCCTCCTTCAGAAACTAATTGAGTACTCTTTTAGTCATTGCTCAGATCAATTGATCAGAGGAGCTCTGAAAAGAAAAGGACAAATAACAAAAGAAGTTTTATTTCTCAACAGAAGGACATTTCATTTTCATAATAAAAAATACAATACAATGTCCATAAAAATAAGAATTCCAACCTGAGTAGAAGGATCAGAACAATTTCAGACATAGTCTCTAGCAACTGATAACTAGTAGGACTTTTGTGAGGAGGCACTCAAACATATGGGTCTAGTCCTCAAAAGGCTAAGAGTTCTCTTCAGACCACTGGTTTATAGCACTCAACCATATAGTTGTTACTTGGATGTGAAGTAGCCAGACACCTTTCCTGAGGAAAATGTTTTTTTATTAAATGAATACCATTTCTTGGTGCTAAACTAGAGTCTTCTCCAGTAGCACCTTAGAGTCCAACAAGATTTTAAAGTCAAAGCTCCCTTCTTCAAAGATCTGAGTTGCATTCACACCAGCGTGGTGCAGTGGTCATTCCCTGCTCCTCCACATGAAGCCTGCTGGGTATCCTTGGATTAGTCACAGTTCTCTCAAAACTCTCTCAGCCCCACTTACCTCACAAGATGACTGTTGTGGGGAGAGGAGGGGAAGGCGATTGTAAGCCACTATGGGATTCCTTAAGGTAGAGAAAAGCAGGGTATAAAAACCAACTACTCTTCTTTTATCCCAGAATGGGCATAATTTGTTTCCTCTCTCTAAGCATGCTTACTAGCAGCAGGTTCTACCAAAAGGCAGCAAAAAAGGGTGGCTGCATAGAAACCTATGACCCAGAAGGTGGGGTTCTATAAACCCAGACTATGGGCTGAAAATCACTGCATTGACCAAAGTTCCAGGGTTCAAGTACATGTATTCCCCGATTTCACCCAACAGTTAAGCATACTTAAATCCACAGGACTACATTTTTGTTAATATGTTGGATTTTCACCAACATTCCTAGCAATTGTGAAACTTGATAATACAGCCTAGTCCTAACTATATTTAAGGAAATTACCCTTCGGAATAAGCATTGGTAGTACTGCCGCCATACAGGGTCATTCTAAGTAGAGTCATACCCTTCTAAACCCATGGACTTCAGTGGATTTAGAAAGGGGTAACTCTGTGCATGATGATACTGTTAATCTCATAAAATTTTACATCATAATTAAAAAAACCTTTTAAAAATGTGTAGTGAATTTAATAGTTTTATTATTGGAAATTCTTACCTGCCGATCAGAAACCTGGTTTTATCCAAAAGTCCACTGTGACATTACAGAACTGAATATTCTATTTTCCTCCAGGCCGTATTGGTCCAGGGATCCTGGAAGTTTTTTGTCTTCCTCTGTGCATAGAGTAGGGGGTCACTGGGGGGGGGGGAATGGATGTGAGGGTAACTGAATTTCCTGCATTGTGCAGGGGTTGGACTAGATAACTCTTGGGGTCCCTTCAAGTTCTATGTTTCTAGGAACCTAGGTGAATGAAAAGTGAAATGCCGCATTCTTTCAGCAGTTGTAATTAATAAGGAAGTACAATAGCTATAAACCAAAGTTTTCCTTAATTCTTTAGCCCTTTGAGCAGTATTTACATATGTTCAGGATTACAAAACAGTTTCTTTTCCACAATCTTGGAGAATGTTATTTTTACCAGTAATAAAAATTAGTTCCAAAAGTATTCAGCAATTTCCCACTGAAATAACACATCCTCATGTCAAGATTCTTCAGTGCCCAGTCTCTATTTACTAGCAAAACAGAAGTTCTACTATTTTGTCCTTACAAACTTAGTCTTATAATCTGTGAATTTAACAACAGAGACGATAAATGAAAATGCAAGTATTGTTTATCTACATAATTGCAACAAAGTGCTATGTATGTTAAACTTAATATGTTTTAAAATGAAAATAGAAAAGGAAATATATTTAAGTTATAAGCAAGTTAAAATAGAATAAATTAAAAACAAAACATTTGAAGTGTTTTCTTAAAGGAAGTATTTTTCATGTATACATTTGCCAGTGACAATCCATACCTCCTGATGCAGCAGTGTTCATCTAAACATTCTCCTCTTAAAAATTATTCTTTTCCATGCCAAATTACCCATGTGGGGTGAAACCAGGGTGACCTCAATGTAATGTGGAAACAAAAAATATTCCAAGATAATTACAGGGGTGAACTAGAGTGTAGAGTAGAATGTAAAAATACCCCAAGATAATTACAGGGGAAAATTCACGTGTAGGGTAGAATGTAAGTTCAGGGACAGAGTTGAACCAGGATTTAAGGTCTAGTGTGGGAAGGATTACCCATTCAACACAAATGCAAAGAAATCACACTAGAAAAGTGGCCATAATCCAAAACAAATTTAAATGCCTGTTAAACCCACTTTATGTGTATGTGTAACTGCATTGTGGATTGTACCAAGAGATGTGAAAAATTTTGAGATTTTAAAAAGCACTAAAAAACTCCTATTATGAAATATTTCCTCCTTTTGGAATAAGTGGAATACTTCTTAAGACAAGCTTTTTCACTCAAAATGTATGACATGAAAATTTCTGAGGACTGTTTTCCATTTTTCTGATTGAAATGCTTTTTAAGACAGTCTATAACATGAGATAATGATAATTCTGTATAGTGTAGACATATACAACATATTTTAAAAACATGTTTATGGTTTAAATGCAAATAATTCTGGCAACAATTACATGTGTAATTACATTATTAGTATAGTCAGTGTTATCAAATTCAACTAGCAATATACTGCATATATTTCAATTTCCCCAAAATTTCCTTTTCTTCCTGGAAAAAGCCATTTTCCCCCTCACTGCTTCCAACTTCAAATTTTACATCTCTAACTGTAGCCACTGGCTTTTCTGTTTGAAGGCTCTTGCTAAAAGTTTGAAAGTACAGCTTCAGTGATTACGAACTGGTTCCTTGGTTGTTTGTTAGAGGGTGCAGCATCAAACAAAATAGTAGTACACACACTTTGTGGGATTTTTAATGTACGTTTACAGCTGAATAGAACTATTCACATGAAATGAGGCTGCCATGTACTGAGTCAGACCACTGGTCTGTTGGGATCAGTATTGTCTACTCTGACTGACAGCAATTCTCCCAACATATCAGGTAGAGATCTTTCACATTATCTAATACCTGATATTTTTATGTAGGAGATGCAGGAACTGAACCTGAGATCTTCAACATGCACAGTAGATGCTCTACTTCTGAAGGCACAATGTCATACAAATATGGATTCCAAAAGTTCAAAAAAAGTGCTTTCCTGGATTCTCTATTGCCCTGTTACCTTCGGATCCTACAGCAAATGCACCATAAAATTTGCAGAGAAATGATGGATGCTAACTATCTAAATAGAGACACATCAAACAAATCACTGGGAAATCAAAGAAAACCCTGAGTTACCTCTTCTTTATTAAGAATCTGAGAATAAAAAGCATCCAATTTAACTCCGGAAATGGAAAATATCTTTACTAACAAACCTGTAAGACTCTCTATGAATGGGACAACACTCTTTCAGTGTGGGGGTATGGCACTACAAACAAGAAATAATGCCTGCTAAAGGAGAAACTTTCCCAGGGATGGAATTCAGGGCAGGCTCAGACAGGCCTGGCCTACTTAGTTATTACTATCCTGAGCTCTTCTTTAATGCTTTGCTTGTGTTAGGTTAATAGAAAACAATATAATTATTCAAAAATTAATTATAAATTTATTTTAATCTATATCTATCTAACTCATACATACACATATAAACACTACTACAAAGTTATTTAGCTCTGCCCATATTTCTTGTTTTGTTAAGTTTGTCATCCTCCAGGAGGTGGCTGGACATCTCCCGGAATTATAGTTGATCTCCAGATGACCCAGATCAGTTCCCCTAGAGAAAATGGCTGCTTTGGAAAGTGCATTCTATGGCATTATATCCAGCTGAGGTTCCTCCCCAACCCAAACTCTCCAGGTATTTCCCAGAGCTGGCAACCCTAGATTTCGTGCCTGTTGAATATTGTTCTAATCTGGATTATGGTCGACTGAAAGCAGAGGCCACATATTGTCCGTGAAGGCCTACCTTCTTTGTGAGTTAGAATTCCATTCCTGTAGTGTATGACCCATAAGAGGAAGGATTATATATTACAAGTAGCGGGAACCTGCGATACTCGTGGGGGGAGGGAGGGAGGAGCTCCACGTGGAGGAGGAGGAAGCCACCATAGGTGAAGCTTCTCCCCTGCCCACCCCAGCACCAACAGCCGGGAGGCACAGTTCCCAGTGCATTCTCTGTGCATGCACAGGGAACACTCTTTTACTTTTGGGGGGATTTAAGTATCCCCCCTGTAGTTTTTTCTACATTTCAGACTTTTCTGCACACCTGGGGAGTGCCCCAAGAGTGCAGGAAAATCTATTTGCCCCCTATGTGCCCCAAATGTGTGGATTTAGATATCCGCACAGAGGGGACAACTTGGCTATTAGATATATAGATACGAGAGTGAGTGGCTCTTTCATACACGATGTGTGTGTGTGTGTTTAAGAACAATGTTTTATTTACTTTTTCTTCCCATTCTTTTTTGCTCATTTATCTTCTATACTTACCCAATCTGTTTTTATTGTGAGTCCTTTAAGGAGCATTGGCTATTCAAAGGGCTCTTAGCTACACTGAGGCTCACAGATAAGAGTGGAATATTGTCTACACATGAATAAATATCATATCTACTGATACTGAGAAAGAAAGAAAACGCTGTTTCCAAGACCCCCAAAAGGGGAGGCCCCTAGCAATGCTTCCTCTAAACTGTGGAGTATTGGGTTTTGAGAGCTAAGCTAATCCTTAACAAGCAGCAGCATGAGGTATAGTGGACTTTTCTGAACAGAAATTTTACAAGCATCATGTGTATGTTATGGGCTGTCGAGTTGCTTCCAACTTATGGCAACCCTATGAATAAATGACCTCTGAAACATCCTATCATTAATAGCATTAGCCTTTGCAAAATGAGAGCCCTTCAAATTCCATGATGAGGCATATTATGTACTGGGAATTGTGTAAATAAAGAAAATTTATGTACGTAATTGACTTAAATTACATAAAACACTGATCACCGGCATCTGAGATGCTTGCTGGATGATGTTGTTCTCTCTTTAGTGCAGGTGGGCCTTTCCATACCTGTATGAAGACAACTTCCCTGTACTCTGTTGCTATTTTGTATGTAGAAGTTACTTCTTTCTCTGCTCAGCATCTTTCAAAAAGGCACAAAGATTGAGGAGTGCCTGTGGACTCATGAGAATAACTGATGCAATGCTAACAAGGTAAAGTAGTAATGTTGATGCTAGTCGCCTGAATACAAGCTCTTGTACTATGTTTTTAACTTAGTTTTCCCAGTGACAGCAGATGATCATCTTATTTAAGAGGCTTAACAGAATGATCTTTCTGGCAGAACAGCTCAATGGAAAGTTACCTAAAAATGCGTATTTGGATGGCTTCAGAATCTTCATGCCTTGCATCCAAAAGAAAACAGTCCATGTGCAGAAATTACCTGCAGAGTTCATAATTTCAACATATCAGAGGTGGAGGGAGGAACATTTAAAAGACTGTGTTAAATATCTTTTCTGCAACGTCCCAGAAAAATGACCTTCAGGTTTCCTGTCATTCTATGCAGCATGTCAAACAGTAGGATAACAAAGGTATTATACCAACTGGTCATGTCCTGACCTCAGATGGGTTTGAGGCTGACAAGCTCCTGCCCCCACTTCCCATCACAGGCACTGGGAGAAAAATGGCTGCTGGGCTGACAGTATGATGTAACTTCCAGGGAAAAACCAGAAGTGACTTCAGTCCATTGTAGGAATCACCAAAAGCTCTATGGTTTTACCATAGTAAAAGGTTTCCCCTGCTTGAAAGCTAGTCGAATCTGATTTTTCCCAAAGATGTGTGATGTCACTTCAGGGTTTTTCTCATGAGTGATGTCATGCTGTTACCAACAGAGGTGCCCCCCGCCCCTCAGGCTTCCCACTGGTTTCTAAGCCGTTTTCTTGGTTACTGTTATTTAAGGTTGTTTTTTCCCCCAAAGAGAGAGACAGCATAAAATTAAGAGAGCCAGTCTGGTGTAGTATTTAGGAGCAGGACCTGAGAAATCCAGGTTCAAATCACTACTTTGCCATAAAACTCACTGGGTGACCTTGAGCTAATTATATTATCTCATCCTGGTCTACCTCAGATATGCCACACTGAGCTCATATGAGAAGGGCCAGATAAAAAAGGATAGAAAGATTCCTTGTATATTAGACATGAATTAGGTTGTAGATTAATAAGGAAATGTTATATAATCTTTAGGTTCCTTTTAGTATACAACAAGCATAAGGTTAAGGTTTGTTAGATAAATATGGATAGATTTAGATAATAAACTTTGTCTATACATGAGTGAATTTCATTTTATTTTAAAGGAGGGGGGGCTGTCTGTGTTCTGTTGTTTTGAGGGGGAGAAAATGCCAGCAGTATGAAACATGGGCATGGTAAAGAAAGCTGCTGTATAGGGAAGACTGGAGGAATATTACTAGGCTTCCCTGAGAGGCCGTTGAGTATGAGAATGGCACACTCTAGACCACAGACAAGGGCATGCCATGAATCAATCTGCTGCTGATGCTTGCTCTCTCTTCCCTTCTTCCAGCTGATACTCCAGTGCTGTGCTTGCTCCCTCACTCAACTGTGCTGCGGCCAGTGCTGTTGGGGTAGCCAGCCTGTCAGTGCTACCCATTGTATTTGCCTTTTCCCCAGCACCAGCTGTCCTCTGCTCCATTAAGCCATGCGCAGGGCACTGGTAGCATATGCACTGTCCATGCCCAGATTGCAGTTATTTCCTAATGCCTGGCACTACTGCCTGGCAATAGTGGCTGTTGTGTTGTACACTTGCCACATCTTCTCAAATATCCGAGGCTGGCACAGGCACTAGGGAAGGGGCAGAGGGCTGGAGGAGACCTTGTCAAAAGAGACCTTGCCTTTATGTGTCTCTTAAAAGTGGGAAATGGCTATTCCTATTGGCTTTAATGACGTTCCGGATATTTGGAAATTATGGATTTTCTAAATTTTTGGTGCTACTGTACATTTCTGCTGTTAATGATTTGATAAGTTTCCCACGTGGAAAATGGCCCTGTGTTTGGAGATTATTGGATGGATCGTAACTCACCTTTGCATTACTACACTTTTGAGGTTGAGGTTGAGGACTTCTGCACTCCAAAAGCAGTAATAAAAATATTCACAACCACTATAATGAACACCAGTCCAGTTGCAAGGTTATTGAGGAAGTCCAGCTTGGCATGTTTTGCGGGGTTATTAAGGTCATATTTTACTGCAAGTGAAAAACAGTAAGAGAACATTAACCATTGGAGAACATTAATCCACATAGGAAAAATTTATTATTAAATTCATGTAACAATCATATCAGGAAAAGAATAGAATGTCAGTGTCAGAAATTAACATTTCAGAGTGTGCAATGTCTTTCTGGATTTTAAACATCAGCTTAGATATTTTTCACTGGCTTCCTTTACAAGTTTTATTAAAGGAGGCAGAAATGTTCTTTAGAATATTGAGGAAATAATTTCTTAGAAGCAGGCATTCAAATGATTCTGTAGCATCTAATGTTTACAGGATGTTCATATTTGTAAGTGCTATTTTGTCATGACTTTATCCAGTTAAATTTCCTCCAATTACAAGTCTACTCCAATTTCCTCCAGCTACAAGTCTGAAGGAGCGTGCTTGCACATGAAAGCTTATAACTTGAATAAAATTTTGTTGGTCTTAAAGGAGCATCTGGACTCAAACTTTATTCTGCTGCTTCAGACCAACATGCCTACCCACCAAAGTCTGCTCACTGATGGCCATTCCTACTGCCTTCGTTTTAGAAAGAGGGAGTGTTACATCTGTTCAATGAGACCAGATATACCAAAGGCTTTCAAGAGGCTCAGTATTATTGAGAGCTTCAGCTGTGTAAACACCATCGCTGTTTGCTCGCTTGCATGTTCTCTTTGCCTGAATCGCCAAAGGGAGAAGGATGAAAAGTTGGAGGTAATTTTTTAAAAAACATTAAATATGCATACTTTTTTGGGGGGGGGGGGGATATTCCACATCAGTAGACACCAAAGGTTATCCACTACTACTGCATAGATCCAGTAGGCTTCAGAAATACTGCTTTTAAAATTTGTTCAGACAGTAATATAATAAGTAATATAATAAGTAATGGAAAAGGTTTGAAAAAATGTTAAAGGGTTGAATCTTAGCATTTAGACTTCTAAAATAAATGTTTGGTGTAAATATGGGTGAAAATACATAGAACTGTACTAGGTGGGTTTAGGGAGGGCCCAGTGGGATTTTTTAATCTAGTCCTTTGACTAGCACACTGCCTGTGCCATGCCACTCACTGCTTTGGGAAACTCTGCTGAGTTTCAAGAGCAGTTTGCTGTGTGGTGCAGAGGGCTGATCTCTGGTAAATGTCTGTTCAAAGTTCATTTGAGCGTGTGGAAAACAGGCACATGGTTTGGATCCTAGCCACCAGCATACCATTCCTCTTTTCTCTGAACCCACAGCAACTAGAAAATGAAAGCAAGCTGCATATTTCCAAGAAATGGAAATAGTATTGTGGCCAGTACGACACACAGCAAGTTCCAAGACCTGGCACAGCTATTAGATTAGAGCATTAGAGTCTTTATTTCTTCACAAGGCAGGCTGCTGGTTGGGAAGAATCCAGCAAAAAGCAGAGTGTGTAACTCGTACTTATGTATTCAAAAGTGATCTAGTTGTCGAGCTGACATGTGATGATTCATCAAGACTGGAGGCGTGGAAGGTGGTAATATACAGCTGTATCTACTGACAAAGCCAGGTGCATAGCTTTCAAATGAAATTGCAGTAATCCTAGTCCATTATTATACTCCTATATAATAGAGTTAGAATTTAAAACCATCCTTAAGTACAGGTATGGTTAAGTATTCTTTTATACCATCTCAGTCCTACTGTCATCTTGTGTAGCCTGATCTATTTCAAATTTTCCCTCTTTTTTTAAAAAAGGAAAAGGCTGTATTAATATAGGTCTTCCAAGATTAATGTCACCAAAGTGAAACCCTACTACCTTCCACAGATTTACAACTTGAATGGGAACCTTTTTTATTGTATTTTTAAACTGTAATTTGGGCTGGAAGCCCTGCTGTTTAAGGCAGGCTAATAGCTAAGCTCACTTCTCAGTTTGGCAGGGAACAAAGGAAGTCAATGAGGGTCTGAATAAGCTGCCATCTCAGCACAGCAACAGAGGACAGAGTGCTGAAGGATTTAACCCTCTCTTGTCCTTCACAAATGAGCAAAACCAAAGGGGGAATGTAGGTTTGGCATCTGAATAATAGGAAGCTAGGACAAAAAAAGATACAACAAGCTGTTCTGACCACTTCCTTCCTTCCTATTCTGGACTAAGATCTACAGGCAGGCTTTTGCCTTCTTGCAAAGAAACAAGAGCTGTACCTGTGTCCTGAAGGATTTTCAGTATCACAGTATAAGAGAAATAGTGTCTGATCATCTGGACATGTGTGACCCTGATTCAAGTACAATTGTTTTGGTTGCCTTTCCAATGAGGTGAAAATGAGACTTGCCAATATCAATGATATACAAACATTATCATGCCAATGTCTTCAGATTCCTACTCTCAACCTTCTCTTCTATAGCTCGATGTAGGAGTGCTTGTGACACTTTAGTGCCTCTAAAGATACAACTGCAGCACCTTTTTCTGGCAAAAGCAAGGACCTTCCTTTTCATTATTCACTATTGCTGTTTGCATGAAGTTCCTCAGTATGTCTGAATGGATAAACACTATTGCCTTCCTGTCAGAGGATAATCTAATTAAGAGGGAGGCTACATTTTAAGCACTGTGTTTAGAAGTGGACGAACTGTAGAGAGAAGGAAAAGATGGCAAAGGACCTAGGAAAAGACTGCACAAACATCTATTCTAGGTGTTTTTTTTAAACAACAACAACATTTATTTTATAGGATTCTTCTCTGTGCTGCTTAGCTGACAGCTATATTTCTAGTGTTCTTCCTCATCCATGTTCTATTTCTAGGACAGAACATAGTGTGGTGACATGCTGAGGGAGACAGCTAGGGAAATTTTTATTAACCCTTTTTGTATCAGGGTATTCTGGGCCTATGATATGCACACCCTGGAGTTATATGTTGCAGGTCCTAGGTTTATAGCTATCTTTTTATAAACCTGAGATGACAGGTTTTAGAATTGTTTATTTCACTTTCCCAGGAAGAGCTATTTGTGTTGTAACTTAGAAGAAAACTATATTTATAGAAAATGGCAGAGTAGCTAAAATACTCAGCATGTTTACTTCAGTGAAGTGGAAAACTCAGACTATATATTCTGTGATTATAAAGGACAGTTTCAATACTCTTCCTGAGTTACACATTGCTGCTTAGAAACAAAAGTCACAATCTTTGAGTAGCTCTTTGCCAAAACATAAATCATAGGAATGCACAGCTTCAGGAAAAATATCTTTGATTTCTTCTATAAGTAAATATGCCCATTAGGGTTGGGCAGCCTCACTAGTTAGCCAACCAAAGTTAGTCAAGCCTACAATTTTTTTAAACCAGTCTCCCTGCTGACACACACTCATGCTAGCCATTGGTGGCTTAAAAAGGAAACAAAAAATATTTCAGCCACACTTACCTCATGTGCTCAGTCACCTGAGTGCAATTCTCATTCACTACAGATGACCATAGAAGTAGCTACTGACATGCTTGATCACAGAATTGTTAATTTGACCACATGAACATTAATATAGCTCTCGGATCTAGGAAACTTTCCTCATAGTTTACTGTCATTACTAGTATGGTTGGAATGATCATAGGAGAATAGTAGACCATATGCTTTGCACACAAAAATTTGCAGGTTTGATACACCCTAGTTCTATTTTTTTAAAGTTATCTATCTCTCTGAGCCCCATAGAGATGCTGCTAGCTGAGGCAAACAGTTTGACTCAACATGACAGCTATGTATGTTCAAATGGAAGTAATTTACTATATGAGCAAAAACTGGGGTGGGACAATTTACTATGTAAGCAAAAACTAAGTAGCCTTCCTCTAACTTAAGTGGCTTTTCATCCAATGGAAGAGCCACTTTATATTTATCCAGTGGAAGAGCCACTTAACTGAAGGAAGGCTTCAAACTTGAGCCAAAAAGGAAAAGTATAAATATTTTAATTAATAAATAAATGTTGCTCAGCGGACTGGTAGGCTAGGGGTAGGATACACCCCAATGTCTATGAAATTGCTACAGGCTGTTATTGTTCTCAAAAGTCCTAGATTACATCCCACCATTCTAGAGCCCCTTCAAGCAGTGGACCATCTGCTTATTATTGTTGTTTCAAAGAGCTCTGTGCTGTACCACAAATGCTTTTAAAAATGTACAAAGCTTCATATTCAACCTGTCAAGCAACAAATAGGGTTACTGTTTAAAAAGAAAAGCACTTCACATACAAAGTTCACTGCACAGTTCACAGTTCAAAACTCCCTTGTTAGAATAGTTTGTTCTGTAATGGCTAAATAATCCAGTGTTTTAGATTTTTTTTAAAAAAATTGGCTTACTACAAATGTGCTAATCATCCTCTTTTCACAGTAAGGGTTCCTGGAGGCACCAAAGAAAGCTAGTTTTATGCATGAGAGGAACTTACTGCATTTCAGAACTCTCAGTAAAATCCACTTATTACATCAGAGAGATTGATGAACAATTATACCAAGAAAAAAAAGTGACAGCCTTCCCTGTTCTCCCTGAATGGTACCCCTCATTTTATGGGGTCATAAATAGACACTGGTGATCCTAGCAGTAAACTGAATAAAAACATAAGCCAGTATTAGTCTAACAGTTTTTTAAAACACACAAAGAATATAGTATGCTTAAGAACAACTTTCATATTATGCTTTGTGTCTTAAGATTAGTAAAATAAGATGCTGCCATCAAAAAATAGAAGATCATATTGCCTTAACAAGTGTATTTAAATATGGCTTATCACCAGACTTCTGAATATATTTGCTTATTTTTCACTATTTTTAGAAGACATTCAAAAATAGTTATCTTCAGAAAGTACCAGTGCTTTAGAAAGGAAGCTAGCTGTACAAAATAGAATATTGTGATTTTTAAAAAACTGACATACCTTTTTAAAACATGGAAATAGCAATACCATAGAGGCATTAAGGATGGGAAAAAATAAGTAATTCTTGTTCCTGTACATACCAAGGAATATCAGAAGCACACCGACTCCAATCTGCAGTGTGAGTGAGATGCTGATGAGGATAACAAGAGGAACATAGAATGAAAAGGAAGGTCCTTGTTCAATCACTGCTTTGAGCTGGGATGCATTGGCCATGAGCAAAGCAATGTCCAACATACTCTCAGCCGCACTCTTCTTATTTGCATAATGGTTAAGGTTAATTGGTCCATTTCTGTATGGCCACAGTCTTTGAGGCTGCAAGACAAAATATTTCAAATATATAAAAAGGGGGGAAACCTTAACTGTTTGCACTGTTTTAGAGAATCAGAACAGGGTATCTAATTCTCAGTTGGAACCACGGGGTACTTTTATAAGCTCAAATGGGAAGCAAAACCCCCTGGTGATGGTATGAAGAATCACGCAATAGTTCAGCCACAGCCAAGGGTCTGGCTTTTGGCAGTGACAGGATGGGAATCATCTGGGAGCCAAATGTAAGCCACCCTGATCAACTTAGATGAATGCAGCATTCTGGCTGGACCTTGTCATTTGCCATATTTCTTTCTTTGGATCATTTTTTAATGACAGCCCACAGTAGAGAAGAATCATCTATTTGCTATGCTTAGAGTTCAGATTATGTCCATCAGCATATCAGAAGGCATATAATTTTGTTGCAAGACAGAAGCATGACTAATATGTTTGTGGTATAGGTTCTGAACTGTTGTGTAGGATAAATGCAGTAAAATACGTGTGCGTGCAAAAAATTCTGGTTAATCTGTAAGAAATACAAATGTTAAAGCTGTTTAGAAAAAGGAGCAAGAAAAAATAACTTACAGAGCATTTATTTTTAAATCATGGATAAATGTAAATTCTTTATTACCCAGGGCTATTTTTCAAATGCATCAAACATGCACCATTACAGTCACAATCATAAATCCTATTTTGAGAAGTTATAAAATTTTACTACAGAGATGTGGCTTATATTGAATTCCACAAGCCTTTGGAATGACTTCCAGTGGTGAACTTTGCTCTTTTGGATCTCTGAAGAAAACTTCCATAACATTACAAGAGCCCAGATTTCTTGGCACAAAAAGACGTGTGGCACAGAATTTGGATGTCCTCTTTTTTTGGTGTCTGTCCTCTTTTGGGCTCTTTTTTAAAAAACTGATGAAAATGTCCTCTTTTTGGGTTGGGAGGCTGAGCCTGTTTTGCCCTATTGAGCCTTTTGTCCCCCCAGTGGAGGCAAGCTTCAGCTCAAATAGTAGGAGTATTTCAAATGAGATTTGTCATAGTGATTAGCAATGCTCCCTCTAAGCTGTGTAGTCTTGTGAGCAAAAATTCTACTTTGTGAGCTACTGGCATTAAAGCTGTGAGCAACTAATTTGGCTGCTGCATACATTAGTTTGCTCTGGAGCCATCCTTCCTGAGCTAAGGCAAAAACGTGTGCATCGGAGGCTAAAAAAATGTGAGCTAGCTCACACTAACTCAACTTAGAGGGAACACTGGTGATCAGTTGTTTGAAGTAGTCAGTTGGGAAATATGTCCTGTTGTTTGCTTTTCAAAATATGGTATTCCTACTAATTAAGACAGTGTAGGAAAAGTAATTCAGCTCACATGCTTTGGAAGCATTTTTTACATCAGAAATATTTTCTTTGGCTTAGTTATGGTATCACTGTGGGGAAAGTATGCCCCTCTCCTAAGAGTTTCTTTTTATGTCTACAAGCAAAACACAACCTCTGATCATACTCTGCAGTGGCATGGATCAAAACAGCCTGATTTCACATATTTGCTGCTAACCATTAGACATCACATGGCTATGGAGTTCCTTTTAAACCCAATTTCAGCCTAGTAAATGGCTTCTGCTATGATAAATAACTTCCCAGTCTGTTCCAGGACAGCAAGTTTACAAAATCTGACCTAATTTCCTCTAGAATCTTTTCAACTCAAACCATATTTCAAATATTTTAGAGGGGGAAAATATCATGAGGCAGCACAAGCTTTTTCTGCAGTGGAAATAAAACCATCTGGTTCTAACCTTGTGTAGGAGAGCTTGTTTGTTTAAGCTTTATCCCTGATGGAAAAGAACTGGATCTGAAAGATTAACATTGTTTGGGTTTGAATGTCTAGTTCCAAGGCCAAAAACACCTCCCCAATTTGGCTTCAGTCCATACCCAGTTTTCCTGTCTTCTGAAAAACTAAATAAAAGCACTAAATAATTGGTGAAAATGCTGCCTGGAAAATATGTCATGGTTTGCCTGAAGTCAGGAAAGCTACCACCATCTTGGCTTTCCGTAGACTTGCAATACTGAATTATTCAGGGGGACTTCTTTACACAGGTAGTAGGACTTTAATGTAATGAAAGATGTTTTGGTAAATGGATAGGGACACTGGTCTGTACTACAATGTCTAGTATGTACTGTCTGTTGCTATGATTCCATGATGCAGTTCCTGTTCTGTTTAATGTGTCATGTTAATACTTATGCATTTGTTCAACTTGTTTTCAGCTCTGTTATCAGATTTCTATTTGTTTGCAGATTTCTGTAAACCAAATCTCTACAGTATTATTTGATCCTATTGATTCAAACTGCCTTATGCTGTGTAATCCACCTTGAATCTCAGTGAGAAAGATGAACCATAAATAATGCAAACAAACAAACAAAAATCTGCTAAGGATCTGTATTTGGGGACCATTGGGACCCCTCCTACAAAATCATCAGTTTGCCCATTAAACCAGGAAGGTTCAACTAAAGGACATTTTGTCCAATAAAAGTTGAAAGCAAAGCATAAAACATGTGTGCTGCTTTCATTTGAAAGTTCATCCTGCTTCTCCAGACCTTTTGAGTGAGTCACCTGGCCCCATCTTACATTCTTCTGGAGTTTGCCATCTCAGTTGCCCCTCCAGATTTGTCTTTGTTGGGATCTCTCACGTATGCTTTTGATTGTGGTAAATATATTCATAAAACAAGATAGATTTTAAATCAGGTTAGATTAAACAAAGCTTCCTTTCTGATGATCAGTGCCAAATGAAAATGGTGGACCAGATGCTTCTTTTCAAAAGTCATTAATATTCCCCATTAAGTTTCAGACAGAACAGCTGTGACCAGCTTCTTTAATTAATTGGAGGGGGGAAAGAAGCAACTTATATTTTTAATTGTTTCTTTGAGAGAGTATTGTTACATGACAACTTCTTTGAAGGAGATTTTGGGTCTCATGAGCGCCAGGCACCATTGCATGAGTGGGTCATGGGGAGTGGGTCATCTGACTGACTTGCCTTAAAGATCCACTAGTTACAGCTTTAAGTTACACAGAACTCACATCAAATCTGGGTCTACCATAAGGACTTTCTATCAGATCTGTGTTGCAAGTTTCCAGCAGGAAAGTCAGTTCCCAGATGCATGGGGCCCAATTTGGATTGGGGAGCAGGTGCTTATGTCTTCCACTCATGCCATTTTCTGAAATGGCCCCAAGGTTGCCATATGTCCCACTGGGGGAAACTACGTGTAGCCCATGGCTTCAAACAGAGTCCCAAAGAGGGCAAATTAACACCGCATAGGCTGTTTTGGGTAGAGAAATGGTGCAAGGAGAGGCTTAATCACTTTCTCCCTGTGAGTCATGTTCCTAATCCAAATGTGGTCCCCTATGTGGCTGGGAATTAAGTGTCTGGGTGGACACTCCCTCTGTAGTCACTACATGGAGGGAGCAGAACTATCAGTGCTTTTTATATATTGACCATGCACCATTACTCTCCCTTTTAACATTTTAAAAGGATTTCCCTTCTTTTTTTTACCACTACAGCACAGCTTAGTGGGGTTAGTGAGTGAGAGGGGGGTTGGGCCATGGGAGGGCTGGCCCATAGCTTAGTGTTAGAGCATCACAGGGAGACAGCATATGTGTGGACACTGCCTCTTGTGGGCAGTGCACTCATGCCTGCTTTACCTCTCCATGGGTTTAGTCAATGAACAGAGAGGTTGTATTTACAGGGGCAGTTGGCAGCCTCATGTATTCATGTGAGGGGGGTGAGAGGTGGCAGCAGCAGTGAGTGGCCTGAGGATGGGTGTCTCTGTGGGGGCACTATTCCAAGGCATCCTCTGCTGCTTGCTACTGCTGCCATACTGAGGCCTGTTTTTGCACTCCCATCTAGAAGCATCCTCTCTGTCATTTCTTTATCTCTCATTGTCTCTGCAAAAATTCTAAAAAAAGTCTCCTACCTGGTTGTACTTAAACCTTTGTATATCAGTTCTTTCCTAACCCACAGACTCCTGTATAACAATTTTAAGTAACAGGATTTAAATATTTATTTGAAATATACATACAAAAAAAGAGGAAAACTCTGAAACCTACACAATGTTTACAAAATTGTGTGATGAAGTCATTTTGTTATTCATGGATGTATTTATCTGGCAAGCTGTTAATTGGAATCATCATGGTAAAGAAAACCTTAACCAAATATCAGGGATTAATGTTGCTGAACTCAGTTGCTTTCATCTCCACAGGCTCACACTGTTAATATGGTCTTCTCCTTTCTCTTTGCACTTATTTGCAACTCGGAACTGATGAAAGTATGAAAAACATCCCATTTTAGTAGTGTGACATTACTCTGATAGTAAGTAAGGAGTTTCTATATTGATAACACCATGACACACATTTTCCAGTTCACAGGAACTTCCCTTTTTGCAGAAAGAAGTTATTTACTCAGTTACAAAACAGCCAGTCTCACGCATTAATAAGGCAACGGGAGAAATTCCATTAATTTTGGAACATGTGTATCAAGCCTGACAATTGATTGGTCAGGTAAACTCTTTGAAAATAAGTCCGGCAACATAATTATAAAGAGCCCCAAAGGGTTCTGAGGGGAACCACTAAGCTGAATTAGTATGAGCTAGCTCACAGTTTTATAGCCTCCAGCTCACACATTTTTGTCTTAGCTCAGAAAGGATGGCTCCAGAGCAAGCTAACTTATGCAGTTAGCCAAATTGTTCACTCACAACTTTAATGCCAGTAGCTCACAAAGTAGAATTTTTGCTCACAAGACCCCACAGCTTAGAGGGAGCATTGACCACTATTGCCTTTGTTGAATTCTGAATAAATACAAGAACTCACACAGTTGAAAAATTTATATCTGCAATCAAAATATCAGAGACTGAAGACTTCTTATGTACAAGGAGTTTTGAGGGCTGAGTTTTGTAGCTTGAGACCTAAAAAATAAAGGAAATGTTGCCTATTTTCATATTCCAATTTTACAAGATGGCAATTGCCGCACCCTATGGACTGAACCATGTGACTCAGTTCTGAATACCGAGAAGTTGGACACTTTCAGTTTTCAGCGATATCTTTCTCCCATATCTTCCTTTTAATATTTCCTCTCAAGTTTCTTTCTGGAAATACTGGATAGCATTAATAGGATGGAGGAGTATCACCTTCCTGGGCTTGGTATATTAGCCCAGGAAGCCTGTCCCCTTAGCATACTAGCAACTGGCTTGCCTGCAGCCAAGAGGAGATACTGAGCCAGGGACTTTACAGATGGGACTTTACAGGTAAACTAATAGTTTTAGAGTGCTGACACTGTGAAATTGCTTTTTAATTGCTACTTGCTGGTCTGCTTTCTTTTGTTGCTTCATACTGTCTATAGTTTTTAAGTAACTGTTACTGTAAGGAATGTCTATTTTATATATATATTTACATTCCACTTTTCTACACAATGGGGACCTAAGCAGTTTACCATATTAAAAAACACAACAAAAACAAGAGAAGGGAGTAAGACTTCTAAGTGATCTCTGCTAGAGCTCCTACAAGCTCTAGGCAAAGAGTGGAAGGACAAGAGCCCTTTTGGCTGTTGGTCTTCAGCTACACACAGGCCTCAACTACCTGTGAGCAGAGTACAACAAACTCAGCCAGGTCTTATGCAGCCAGCCAACAGGCTGTTTCCACTTCCTCTCCTGCCAGATGATGAGAACTTGAGAGCCACTATGGTTGAAAAGGGAAACAAAAATGTTGTAAGTTATCTCTTACCCCACAGACTGTCTCTAGTCAACTCTGCATGTTTCCAGTATAATGAAAAGGTGTAAAACCAGAGAGGAAAGATAGCAGCGGGATGAATGTGCACCGAGCATACAACAGTGCCTTTACTGGAGCTCTCTCAAATCTCTGGAGAAAAAAATAATCTGCCTCCAGAATTTAACATTCTACTTTTATTTTTGTTTGCTTGCATAAAGTCAGTATCTTGTGTTAAGACTTCTCTTCCCTGCTCTCCCATCCTTCCTCTTTCATTACTGGAGCTTACTGGGGAACAATACATCCTTTCCAGTGCATGCAGCATTAGTTGTTGTTCACAAAACAGAGTATACACACAGGAAATCAATTAATTCCTCCTCACTGACCCTAAGTTAGTGCATGTTATGACAAGCATATTGTCACTCAAAAAACCACCCAGTGGTGCCCTTCTTCCTAAGACAGGTACCCGTGAACCATCATTACATAGGTAGTTTATTTATTTAATTCATTTATACCCCGCCTTTCTACTCAGTGGGGATCCAAAGTGGCTTACATCATTCTTCTCTCCTCCCATTCGTCCTCACAGCAACTGTGTGAGGTAGGTGAGGATGAGAGTGTGTGACTGACCCAAAGTCACCCAACGAGGCTTCCATGGCACAAGTGGGGATTCGAACCTGGGTCTCCTAGATACTAGTCTAACACTCTTAATCACTCTACCACACAGTCTCTCTGTATCTCAGCTCCAACAGCAGAAATAGTACCACATGTATGAGTGATGAATAGCCACTCAGAAATAGCAGTACACCCAACTGAGGGAAACGGGGGGGGGGGGGCAGGATCCAATGGACAGGGACTCCCCTGCTCAGGTCCTAATACCTGCTGAGGTTTAAAGTGGTAGTGGGAGGTTTTTTTGTTTTGTTTTAAATGCAGCATTGTGTCACTCTGAAGTGACAAAGGGTTAGCTCTAGGAATCCCTGGAAACTCTGCCATTGTAAGTCCACAAGGCTGCATTTTATTTTATTTTTTTAAAAACTTTCTCCCGCAACGCTGCACTTCCATCCAACTCTGCTGCCAGTTGCCAGGTGCTGCCTGGCAACTGGCGGCAGAGTTGGATAGTGCAGCGTTGCGGGAGAAAGTTTTTTGCAGCCTGGCAACCTAGTCCCCTGAGCATCTCTCCCCACGTGCAGCTCTGCTCATGAAAATAAATGCTTATGTGATTAGGTTAAAACACTGCCTTTCAGTCATGTCATGATTCAAGTGGGTATTGCTTTATTTGGTTTCATGTTGCATTCCCATCAAATATATGTTTTCTATAAGGACAGAATTAATCTGACCTCAAAACTAGTGTCCTAAATGAACTGGATTTGTTGGAGTTATTGACAGAAAATAGTGCAAATATGAACAAGGATGATTGATATTCTCAATAACCTTTTCCTTGGGTTTGTTATTTGTAAATAAAAATCCAAACAGCTTCCTCTGGCTTGGAGGGTGTGTATGGGATTTTGTGTATGGGGATTTCTTCTTCCGCCTCTTCCAAATGCCACTACTTCCTGGAGTTTCCAAAATTCCATCCATCTTTTTTTCTCAATATCTGTGCCAGGAAAATTCTTGAAATATAGGTAATGTGAGTGGTTAGGAACTTGTTATATTTAATGTTCCTCATAAGGTGGAACCCATACCACTCCACCATGCTTGTTCATTTAGCAAGTTACAAGAAAGAGTAGATCTTTTATAACTGCCACTAATGAGCATCATTACCTTTTCCCTAGACTTTGGTTGCTCAAAGGCAGGTCTATGCTGTTTGGATATGAACTAATGACATCACTCCTTAAAATGAAGAGGCTTGCGTGTTACTAAATAAACACTGTGGAACACTGGCTACCTGTCAAAGAAGCTTAGGCTGGAACTGAAGCAAATGCACAAACAAGACCTTTGTATAATGTCCCACTGGATTTGAGCAGCAGAGTCTTTTTGCCTCTTTAGAGGTTTATCTGCCAAAGAGTCCTTTTGCTGAAATGAGCAAGGCCAAGAAGGCAATTAAACAAAGATATAAACGAGTCCTTCATTTCACATCCCCAAAGCAAATATAATGTAAACCAATAATAATCTAAATAGAAGAACTCAATAAGACAATTATCCCAACAAACTCCTTCCCAGAGTACAAATCTTTTAATGCCCATGTGACATGTTGATATTTTACATACTTCTGTGCTACTCCTTTTAGGAATTAGTATCAGAGAGGCATTTAAATATTAAGTTCTTAAGTTCCCCATAAAAAGATATGAGGAGAACCTTTGGAATGACATGTGTCATTCCAGCAGCTTTGAAACCATATCAAACCAAGCCTGAAGATCTACAGATGTTACCTTCATTACTTAGCAGAAACTAAAAACAATTTCAAGGGATGAAGCTTTCACACTAGTGCCAACATACACTGATATCTGATTATTCTTCCACCTGATATGGAGAGATTTCATTTCAGCACCAGAGATGTAACATTTCTGGAAATACTGAAGCCGTGATGGGGGGAAAGGTCCCCCCTTTAAACTTGGGTGGAAATTGAAATATATATATATATAAAACTTGCTTTATTATCAAACCTAAACATATTTTGGTATTTAAATGTACAAAATTCATTCTTTATAACTTCACTAGCGTGTGACATATTTATGAATTTTACAAATATAATTGCCTTAGTTTTCTAAAAGCAAAATTGAAAAACACCCAGCATTAGAGACAGAGCTGCAAACTACTGCATCATTTACTACTTTAGCACATGTATCTTCATTTTTAATATCTGAGAGGTAGGGGAAAAAGTAACACTGAAAACAGAAAATGCTAATTTTGGAGTAAACAAAAAATGTATTATTTTGACAAAAATTGTTTCATACAGACACAGGAAGACTAGCAGAATATTTGGCTGCTGAATAAAACTTTATAACATTGAAAACACTGAACTCTCCAATAGTTTATATCGTCATATACATTATAGCATATTTGCTGTGGAAACATTACTCACATTTAAACATTAAATATATTCTTTAAAAACTGTACAGGACTACAGTGTAGCTGGAAAGAATAATTACCAGTATCATAGAATGCTTTACATAAAAATATTCCTATTATGAATTCTCAGTGAAACTTTGTTTTACAATGTATTCCACTTGTTGCAAAAGGGGAAAAAAATTCATGAGAGGTTTTTTCCCCTTCAGTGCTCTACAAAAAGTACTTGAAAGGAGAAAAAAAACTTCCTTTAAAATTTTCTTCACATCTTTAAGCACCACCCATTCCTCTTGATCACTAGGTCTGATATTAGCAGCAGGGTCTTTTTGCCTGTTCAGAGGTTCAGTAACGTCATTCCAAAGGTTCTGCTCATATCTTTCCATGGGGAACTTAAGAACTTAGAACACGACATCATGAAGTAAAATGTAGTTTATATTATTATATGCTTCCTGTGTGTAACTGCCATATGATAATGTGCAGACTGCACCAAAATCAACCCTATACAACAATGTGATGAAAGAAAATACAAGTTTGAAGTGGCTCCGGAAACCAATAGGGAGTCAGTGCAACTGCCATAGGATAGGTGTTATATGTGCTGACCAGGCCACTCCTGCAATCTGGCAGTTGCATTCTGGAACACCTGTAGCTTCCAAAATGTCTTCAAAGGTAGCCCTGCATAGAGCGCATTACAGTAGTCCAGTCTTGAGGTGACTGGTGAGTGAATTACCATGGCAAAGTCCTCCCAAGTCAGATAGGGAAGCAGCTGGCAGGCCCAGTGTAGATGGTAAAATGCAGTCTTTGTCACCAAGGATACATGTTTTTCATGGAGAACAAATAATCAAGCCATACTCCCACATTCCTGATCGAGTCGACCATAGAAAGATGGATCCCATCAAGGGTTGGTAAAAGAGGCCACTACAGTGGTCTGGACTTCCCCAGCCACAAGTCCTCTGTCTTAGATGGATTTAACTTCAACCAACTCTCACCTAGCCATTTCACCACTGTATCCAGGAAGGAGACCAAGACTGGAATTCTGGCTACGGTCACTCCTTAAATAAGAGGTAAAGTTGGGTGTCATCTGCATATTGATGGTACCCCACTCCAAACCTCCTTACAATCTCTGCCAGAGGGCGCATATAGATGTTAAATAACACTAGGGAGAGAATCGACCGCTATGGAACTCCACAGGTTAGGGACCACGATGACAACCTCTCTCCACCCATGATTACCCTCTGGGACCAACATTAAAGAAATGAGGACAACCAGCTCATGGCTGTACCCCTCACACCTAGGAAGACTAGGCAGTTGGCCAGGAACAAATGATCTACTGTGTCAAATGCAGCAGACAGATCCAATAGGATCAGTAGTACCATCCCACCTGCATCAAGGTGTAACCGGAGATTGTCAACCAGAGCAATCAGAGCTATCTCAGTCCCGGACCCCAACCAGAAGCTGAATTGGAAGGGATCTAGGGCAGATGTCTCATCCAGGAATTCCTCGAGCTGTTCAGCCACGGCTCACTCAGTCACCTTTCCCAGAAATGAAAGGTTAGATACTGGGTGGCAACTGGCTAAGTCTCTCTCATCTAACAATGACTTTTTCAGAAGGGGTGTCACCACTGTCTCCTTGAGGGAGCTAGGAAAAGAGCCCTGGGAGAGTGAGAGATTTATAATGTTGCCCAAGGCTCCTCCTGCCACTTCCCTGCAGGTTTTCACCAACCAGGAAGGGGAGGGATCCAAGGAGCAGGTAGTAGGCCACATAGCCGATAGGACCCTGTAAATATCCGCCTGGGAGAGTGGGGAGAGTGAAGGAGTCAAAAAATGGACCTGATTGCGCACACAGGGCCATGAGATTCCTACTGACTCCAAATCTGGCAGCAAAGTCTTGGCGAAGGAGCAAGACTTTATCTGGAAAGAACATCGCAGATCAACTATGACTCCTATTTTTAAATACTGTCAGCCTTGAACAGGGTAACTAGCAGACATTCAAACTTTTCCATTCTCTGCAAACTTTGCAGGACTACATAATGTGCAATACCTACCTTAAGCACAGAAACTTGTACAAATGTAAAGAACAGAAGTGAAATGTTTTCCCTTTACCGATGAAGCTCTGGGAGAAAAAAGAAAACTGCTTGTCAGTTTCACCTCTGTAGTGAAGGTGTTTCTCCACCCTTCCTTGTATAAAATACTGAGTTCGAGGCATGAGGATTTAGCTCAGATCTTTATTCAGGTACATCAGGAAGAAGATAGAACAAGTGAATCAAGGCCAAAAAGGGCCAACTATATACAAACTCCTGAACTCCACCTCTAGGTCCCATGGGCGGGTTTGAATTTCACGCCAAAGTTCCTATTGGTACCTAGCTGTAAGTTCAGGATACTTGGCCCCTATTGTTCTCTGGAGCCAAGGTCGGAATGAGTCTTGGTGGCACCTGATGGCGGTCCACGTACATAACACTTGGTGTAAAAAGTTTATCTTTCATGGCAGCTCTTTGCAGGTATGCTTATGCAAGACTTTCTGCATCAAGCGGCATCTAATTTTCTTTTCTGATTAACATGCTAATACAATGTTCTATTGGCTTCCCCATGAGCAGAATTTCAGAGGGCAGGGCTCAGTGAGCTTCTGCAAGAGGCAGAGGCAGAAATGCCTTCTCTACAAGCTTGGCTTCACCTGCGCTGATTTGGACCCAACCCTTGTCTTTTGAACTATGGGGAACATTTTCAGAAAATTAGTTAAAAATTAAAAAGAATACCGGTTTACTTGTTCAGGAGTACACCTTTACTTCTGCTTGGATATAAATAGGTGGTAAAATCTATTTTCAATTTAAGCATCAGCGTGAAACTTGATTAGTTCAATTTTGTGTGTTAAGAGTGTTATAAGTATATTGGCTCAATTACTGCTGAGCCCTGGAAGTGAAAGAAAATGTCAAGTCCAAACACAAATTAAGCCTGATCTCAATTTATTCCGGCTTCGTCAGCCAAGAAGGACATATAAGAGTGATTATGTGAAGTTGGCTCCCAGTTTAGCAACATGTCAGCATCAGGGATGGAAATCAGCTGACGGGAAATACAACAAAAGGTTGATAGTGGGCATGTAAGTTCCAGATTTGGGCAAGTGACCTCTACTTGGTGATCCTTTGCCAAAGCCCTGGATTTCTGTGCAAGCTCCTGCTCATCCTACATTCAGTGTGTCACTTGGCCACTGGCTTACAAGACTAATATTAACTCCTGCCCTCCCGGTTCATATTTTGACGATATTCATTGTGCTGGTGTTAATCCAAACTAGTTCAGCAGGCAGGGAAAAATACTGCCACTCCCACTGATCATGAGAAAAAGGTTTCTCTTTAAGTTTGCAGCATAGCAGGATGCCAAGTATGAGTCTCTGGCCCTCAGGGTCAAACCTGATAAGATGTTGAAAGATCCATTAATGGAGATCTCACCTGGCAATTTCAGCTATTGACTTACAGCCTTAAAGCAGAAGCTTTAGAGCCTGAGACAAACTAGGAGGAACACTGGAAAATCTGTAAACACATTACTGAACAGCAGCAAGCTTCCCCAGACTTCAAATGTCCCCCTCCCAAGAGCTGCTATTTGCCCTGCTCAGACAAATAAAAAGTCAGGCTGCCTATGTGCTGTCTTCTGTTTTTCTGAACAGAACTTGAAGCAGCTTTTCAGGCTGTTTGATGTAAGGGGACAGCAGAAGGGAAAGAGTTACCCTCACCTCTCCCCACTCCACAGCTCCAGTCCAAAACGGAGCCCTTCCCTATGGCTCCCACTTTGCAATCAAAACACTGAGATCTTCCAGCATTTCATCATACTTCAATTCATAACCATATGCAGATGCTTTTGACTAAAACGGAAATGTTGAGATTCATAATTAGATCTCCTGCAATCTTTTCTGTTCTAATCCTGAATATACATGGGATGGAATACCTGTGGTATCTGTGAAATAACCATGTATTTGTCAATAAGAGCTTGTTTGAGTGACAGAAAGAGTGGGGTGCCAGTGTCTCTGCAGAAGACAAATGGTTCTTTATTATGTATGGGCTTTGATTCCTCTGCCATAAAAGCACTGTTTGGCCTGCAGTCTGGCTCACCTGTTCTGAGTTAGGCACTGCTAGCTCTTGCTCTGTGCTTGTGACACAGTTGGCAAATCAAGGCAAAAAATAAAATAAAACAAAATAAAAGAGTTTCTCTGTACATTGCTCTTCTGTGTGGGACCTTGACAACACTTGAGAATCTCACTGCTCTAGAAATCCCCAAAACTTCACACATTTTTCTTTTTTCTCACATTGCTCCCTGATAGTAGTTAATAGACCCACAAGTTCTTCCTCTTCCTCCTCCTCAGGATCCGCACTCCGGCCTTCCCACACTTTCTCAGCCCCATCCTGAACCGTCTTCCTCAACCCTGGCTCAGCAGCCACCAACTGGCTCGCTTCTTGTCCAAAAGTTGAGTTGTAAATAAGAGGGAGAGAATTTCTGAGGAAGATCTACTATGAAAATGGACTTACATTTAAATCAGAGGTGGCCAAACTGTGGCTCGGGAGCCACATGCAGCTGGGGAAGCAAAGGGAGGCATGCCTGCCCAATTGGTCCTCCCCAGCCAGTGTTCCCCTCCCTTGGTAGACTGGGAGGGAAGGGAGGGGCAGAGAAAGAAAGCAACTTTAAATGTGTACTCAAAGCCCCCTCCCCGAGCTTACAATTATCATTGGACAAATAAATATCATTATCAGTATCTATTTTTACTCCTTTTGTTTTTATTTTTGGCAGTCTCAGTTAATAAAAAGCAAATTTGCATATTTTTAAATAAAACATGTAATATTTGTTCATGTCATGCGGCCCTCAAACATCTGATGTTTATTCTATGTGGCTCTTACGCTAAGTAAGTTTGGCCACCCCTGATCTAAATGCTCATCAACTTACTACAGAAGCTGTTCTACAATATCACAAGGATGGGTCTTTTCTTATTTTTGTGATATAGGATCACATTACTAGTGAGATTTTTGTGCTACCTAAGTGATATGTAAGGCCCATTTGTGTTTTTATGAACTATAAAAGACAGTCGCCACAAGTCATTGCTTGCTATGAGGTTTACACTGTGATCCCAGATTGTTTTTCGCACGACAAAGAGGCAGCTGTCAGCCAATGATCTTGCTGTACCTCGAGCACTTTTTTTCTGGGTTCCCACCCAGGTCCCACCCTGGATCCTTTCCGCGGCTGTCAATCCTATTAGCAAGCTCCATCGTTTGGCACCTCCATCCCCACCTGGCGCGGCCTTAAAAGACGCCCTTTTCCACTGCACCGTTTCCCTTCAGGCTGGCGCTGGACTCGGGATGCAAAAGAGAAGCCGAGATTTGCCGGAATTCCCCCCCCCCTCCCCGACTGCCAGGAAACAGGCCCGCCTTCCAAAGCGCTTCGGCAAGCAGAAAAAGGAATGGTCCCCTCCGCCATCTGGAGCTCCACGGGCCTGTCCCACTCCCACCCATATCGGCGTGAAGGCGACCTCCGCCCGCGCCCGGGCGCGCCGCCGGGGAAACTAGGCCGCTGGGCGCTCGGAGGCTCCTCCTTCTGCCCGCCCCGCGGCAAACGCGCGATTCCCTCGCCCCGGGCTTCTTGGGCCGGCAAGCGACTCGGCTTCTCGCGGAACGGAGGGTAGCGATGTGAGGCTGCAGGGCAGCTGAAAAGTCCTGGATTTACCCACCTTCCTGGCCGCCTCGGGGGGCGTGCTGTCGCTGCCTCCGTTCCCGGTCGCCAGCCCGTTCATCTCGTGGGTTTCTTCGCCCGAGTCCATGGCGCCGCGTTGGCCCCCTCTTGGCTGCCCGGCGGCGAGAGAGCGGCGCCGACACAGACCCGCTACGAGCTCGGCGCTGGCGGCCCGGGAGGCTGTTTGGGAAGTGCGAGTGGGAGGGAGAAAGGCGCGCTCGTTTCCCCTCCCAGCCCCTCGGCAACACACACGCAAGGACGGGCGGGGGCGGCGAACACTTCACGCTTTGGCTTGGGGAACTCCGCCGCGCCTCGGACTTCGCTGCGGCGGCGGTTTAGCTGGCCGCGGAGATCCCCTTTGGCGGTGCTTTTCTTCAGTCTGCGGCTCCTGGGACCTCCGGATCCCGCTAGGCGGAGGGCATCGCCGCCAGCCAGGGACTCTAGGTGGCGTAACACCTTTTCCCCAAATCAAACGTCGGCGCTCTTCGCCGGCTAATGTGGGCGAAGCCTTAAAGCAGGCGCTGCGGAGGAGGAGGACCCGGGGCGGGGAGTGGAAAGTGACGGCTGGGTCTGTATTTACCCCGCCTGGATCTTTAAGAACCGCACGTCCCACGTGTCAAGGATACATGTACACAAAGTCAGTAGTACAACAGGAGCCTTTCACGACCAGTGCCCTGCGCAAACTTTTGGATTATGCAGAACTCTTTACGTATATGTATTTGTACCATGATTTTCTCCCTGATGAGGACCCATAGCAGACTACCTTGGCAGGGAGGCGGAAGTCCAAGCAAAACATCCGTGACGAAAATGATGAGTCAATAAAGATATATTTGCAAAAAAAATATTTACTATCACAGTTGTGATTCTGTAGAAAAAATATTTCTCTACAGAATCACGACTGTGATAGTAAATGTTTTTTGGACTTCCGTCTCCTCCCGTGACCTCTCACTTTCGGCTTCTGCCTTGGCAAGGAGGGCGAGATATAAATAAATTAATTAAATAATACACCTTTCTTCGCTCATCCGTTTTATCCTCCAAGCAACCCCCCCCCCCCCCCCCCCCCCGGTTTGCAGTAGAACAGTTAGATTCGAGACCAACAAGATTCTGAGGAAGTTTTCCAGAGTCAAAGTTTATCGGACCAAGGGATCCTTTGACTCTTGAAAACCTTGTTGGTCTATAAGGTGGTCTACCGGACTTGAACCTAGCTGACGCAAAAAAGGACTAGTGGCTAAGGCCTCCGGGTAAGCTTCCATGGCAGAGTGGGGGTTTAAAGGTGAGTTACCCAGACTGTCCTCAGACTGTGCTTTCTACAAATATGTTCCTTAAATAGGAAGGGATTGATATTTATGGACCAGAGCATAGTATTAAGCCCATGATAGCCTTTTCTAAGAATTTCAATTTAGGACCAACCTGTACAATACATGCACTTTCATGGTGTTGTCCCCCCCCCCTTTTATTTTAATTGAGAGATAAAAGAATACTATAGAAGGCATAAGTGCTGCTTTTAGTTAACTTCAAAGTTGCCTCTGTCTCCCCCCAGCTGCTTTCTTGCCCACAGGAATACAGGCAGTTTGGGAGTGATTTGGGGCAGACAGACAGTAGGAAAGGAAAGGGTTAAGCCGTCTCTGCTCAGATTGAAAGGCTTGTACATAGATATAGATATATTGCAGATTTATTAACTGGTTAATTATAAGATTACTTGGAAACAAATACGCATACTGCAATCCTATGCAGAGTTACTCCAGTCTAAACCCACTAAATTACTGGGCTTAGACTGGGGTAAGTCTGCACTGGACTGCAGCAAGCATATTTACAAAAGCTATTGTGAACTTGGGCCAGGGTTTGAACCCCTATTCAAGATGAAAGTTGGTGAGCCAGTCACAGTCTCTCCGCCTACCCAGTCTCACAAGGTTGTTGTGAAGATAACATGTAGAATCCTGCCATGAGCTAATAATAATAAAATGCCTTATAATGTTAGGATCTTGATATATACAAAGTTCTCAGGCTCCTCACAGACATACTCATAAATGTGGGCTAAATATATTTCCAGCCTTCTACTTTTGGTAGAACTATATTTTCCACTTCTTGGTGCTTCATTAATTTTCTTATGTGTGTGCAGCCTTCAAAAGAAGAAGAGGTGGACTATGCCCCCCCCCCCCCCCCGCATTTGGAAATTTCTAGTCTCCAGTCTAGTTATTTTATTAGTGGCCAGACATCAATATGATATAACAAGGGAAGAAAATAAACATCCAGTCTTTTCTATCATTTTTCTGGCTTGCTACATTCTTCCATTGCTACATTTGCTTTGCAATTCCTTTTCATTTCCTGGTAGGAAATAAAAGGTCATCTCTTATTCCCATGCAAAGGTGAGACATGGTATTCTGCCTCTTGAGAAGTTTTGCTCTTAAGAAACTCTGGCTTCTTAAGAATCTCTGGCAAAAGGAGGATGAGAAAGTCTTTTCCCTTGGCTGGCAAGCACCTCTCCCGTCCTTAAGGGGGTGGGGGTAGAGGCCCATACTGTGACAGAATAAGCCATTGCTGGATCAGATATAATTTGCTGCTGCTTGTGTTCCCATTCATTATATTTACTTGCTTATGTTATTATCAGTGCACTCCTGCTACCCTACTCAGAATCCTATTAAAGTCTACTCAATGGGGTTTAATGTCATAAAAGTATATTTAAGATGACACTGTATATGGGGCAATGGCAAAGAGAGTTTTTATTTGAGTAAAAGGAATACTGCGTGGATGGAATGACGCCTGGGGAGTGGGAGGAGAAACAACTGAATGTCCCTTTTGGCTGAGGTGGTTTTGGAATTCCCTTAGGCTTGGTAATGTTGGAGACATTGTTGGTTTGGTTTACATGAAGGATACAGTTGGTATGGAGAGGGGGCTAGGCCATTAGTGGAGTCAGTGAGGAACTGATAGGTTGGTTGAGAAAAGAGGAAAGTGTTGCCTGAATAACATAGTTTGCAGTATCAGGGGAGATGTGCACACTTTTTTTTTTTTTTTAGTTTTTCTGTTCTTTTTCAAATAAAGTTAATCTGAGTATTGCATTACCAAGGTGATCTGACAGAATAATTAAGCCCAGGTAACAGACTGGGATACTTAAAAAAAATAACTAATGCACACTTGATTGATTTATTTATTTAATAAGTATGCTACACCTAGCTCCCAAGAATAACAAAGCTATGGTATTGTCTACTATAAACTGGGGTCTCTGAACTGACTTTGAGGGGTGAGACCTATGTAGAGTGTGTTACACTAGCCTAGTCTTGATGTTACTTGAGGGTTCAAGGTAAATATAATAGAATAAATGACAAACAGTAATATCCTCATGTAGACTAGACCTCTCTGCCAAGCAGATTATGATGCATGCATAATTGCAGAAGTCACTGTAGCAATGTTCTATTTCCCTGTAAGACAGACACTGTCTGCACCAAAAGAAAGGGCCTTCCAGGTACTTCCGTTGTGGGTCCAGATGCTTTGGCCAAGCTGCTGAGACAGGGAGATGATGTCACTGCTGGGGCAAATGAGTGGAAATACCCTGAAATTCCTCAGAGTACTCTAAGACAGTGTTTCCCAAGCTGTGGATCAGGACCCAAAAATTGGTCACAGAGCCTCTGAAAGTGGATCATGGGCTACCCCTTCGTAGTGGCTGCTACTGCTCTTTCTACTGTGCTAATCTGTATTTTGGAAACCAATATCTGTTCAGACCCTGGAAATAGTATCTTCCATCTCATACATTGGGAGGGGGGCAGCATAGTATAGCCCAGATCTCGGAAACTAAGCAGGATCAGTACTTGGTAAGGAGACCTCCACAGATGACTCTGCAGAGGAAGGCAATGGCAAACCACCTCTGCTTCTCACTTGCCTTGAAGCCCCTTTCTGTGGTTGCCATAAGCTGTGACTTGATGGTACTTCACACACACGTGTCATCATATGTTAGATGGTGTTTTTTCTTCACTGCGTATACAGGTTGCTCGAGTAAAACATGTCTTAGACTCTTAGGGGGGGATTAGAAGGAGTAATGGAGAAAGAGGCTAGAATGTCAAAGGCTTGAATGTATCCTCCCCATGTATGCAAAGGCTGTGCGTGTCAGAGTGCCACTTGCTTGGGGTTCATAGCAGAGGCAACTGCATCTTTTGTTCAGTTGGTTGGTTTCTCAAAGACATCTGGTTAGCTACTGTAGAAAATGTAGTACTGAACTAGTTGGGTGCCAAAGTCATAGTCTGCCAAGGGCACCAAAAGACCTTGGGCCAGCCTTGGATGGTCACCATTGTGAGTAAATTTGGACTTGTGGGTTGCCATACTGAAAAGTTTGAGAACTGCTGCTCTAGGAGAGACAAGCTGTAATGTTGCATTATTGTTTCTCAGCCCATCCTGGTTTAAGTAGACAGCATGATGAGCTGTAATGTTGCTGTAATGTTGCATTATTGTTTTTTTAAGCCCATCCTGGATTAAGTAGACAGCTTGAGCCTTCAGCAGTGGGTAGGCCAGAGCAACCCCAGTAAGTGGGAAGTCAGTCTTGGGTGCCCAGGTGGGCCAGCTTCTCCTCACCTGCTCAATCTATAGCATGCTGAGACAACAGCCAGGCAAGAGGAAAGGTCTGCTGCACAGTGGAGGTGCTCAGCCAGCAGAGAGCAGGCTTGGCTTCAGAAGCTGCATTTAGAGTGATTTAGAAGCGAGGCTCTGGGGGGGTGGGGGGGAATAGCTTTTTCTTCACTGGCTGCTCACTCAGCCCCATGCAGGGGGGCAGAAAGTAAGGCAGGAATGCTGTCTTGCTGGCCATGTTCCCTGTGTGAAGGATCTATTTGTTTTATCTGGCAACTTCCCCACTGACTTAAAAGTAAATGCCATTAAAAATCAGAGAGGCCCAACTTCAGCATGAGAGTGGCACACAGAAAAGAACTGTATGTATTTTATTGTATGTAAGATATATCAATCATGCCACTGAACTGATCTTGGAACATTACTGCCCACCTTAAGGTCTCTGGAATTTAGGGCTGCCAGCCTCCAGGTGGGGTCTGGATGTCTCCCAGTATTACAAATGATTTCCAGATGACAGAGATGAATTCTGCTAGAAGAAATGGCTGCTTTGGAGGGCAGATTCTATGGCATTATACTTTGCTGAGCTCCCCCCAGGATCATCTCACAGATTTCCAGGAATTTCCTAACCTGGAGTTGGCAACCCTAGTAATGATATTAGTAAGGTCAGCTGTAGGTCCTTATATCAAGAAGAGAAGGGAAGGGCATTCAGGAGCAAAACTTGGTGTCTTGTAGTTCACTGGAACTTTCCTACCATGATAATATTTCCAGCGGGGTAGCCATGTTTGTCTATTACAGCCAAATAAAACATAAGTCAAACAGCTTTTTAAGGTGCCACTTGACTTCTGTTTTATTTTGGAGTTTTCCTAGGCAACCAGGGATTTTGTGTAGTCAAATAAAAAACAACTGTGAGTACTAATCAGCAGTTTTGGTCTAGTGGTTTTTAAAAAAAAGGTTCCGGGAGCCAATATTCCAACTAATCAGAGGACCAATTTTCACTTTCCTTTTTATAATCAAGCAAATAGACCAGAGTAAGATATTTGCAGCACATTAAGTGTTGAGAGTGTGTGCATGTAGAATCAGATGCATTTTAACCCCCCTCCTCTGTACTGTGGCCCCAGTCTGAACTGGAGGTGGGGTATTGATGGCTGCTATGTACCAGTTGTTGCTGTTGTTGTTTTAAAGAAGTTTCATGAATCTCTTAGGATCTCATAAGATCTGACCTTAATTCAAGATTTTTTGTTATGAAGCTGGCTATAAATATTTTGAACAAAAGAAATATACATGCAGACACCCTGCATTCTTGTGTGAATTTTATACTAAGGTATGAATTCTTGAATACAAAATATAAAGATAGAATGAGTCATTTAATAGTTCAGCATAACATGAGGCAAAGTGCATTCCCCTGATCTTAGACTTTTTGGTCATTCTTTACAATGTACCTCTTTATCCAGTCAAGAATGTCTTAAAGTAATGTAATTTTGAGCAAGTAAAATTTCATTTGATACTTAGTCTCTAGCAATAACAAATGGTCCCTGTATTCTGTGTAATAGAATATTTACAAACCACTTGTTGGAACAGTCAAGGATGGAAATCGCTATGCAATCATTGGGGAAAGCTGTAATGAAGTGATAAGGGAATATAGCATTATCGGTTGCTTGCTTTGCTTTGGGAAAAGTTATAGTAAAGTAATGAGAACTGTGCGTAAGCTTTTCACATATGATTTAGTTTCCTTAAGTGAGGCCAGCATGCTCACTGAGCCAAGTGTGAGAAGGTAAAAGGATGTTGCAGTAAGGAACTGTTATTTTTGTTGACATGCTTTTTGAGATTGAGGAAGTGGTTTGGAGCTGAGGAGGGTATAGATGTACATAGGCTGAAGTGAAGAGAAAGAATTAAGTAGGCTTGCCAAGAATAAGTAGAAACATCACAAACACATCTTGAGGCAAGAAAACAGTATGTGATCTAAACGTAATCAGCACTAGTACTCATTAGCGTGGTTTTGTTCTCACTGTACAAGTGCCCTGTTCTAATTCATTTCATGCATCTGATGAACTAGGCCACTTACGCCATAACCAGTGTTAAAATACTGTCTGGACTGTCTGGACACTTTCCACATGGGAGTTTTCAAAACTCCTTTTCCTGTGCTTTCCACAAAGCTGCCCTTAGTGGGCAACTCTCCAGAGTACCATTTGACTCAGCATCAGAACTTATTGTTGGAAAAGGAAATGCTGGAAGTCTAACTAGGTACAGAGGATCACTTGGGAGCAAATGTACAGATCTTTGGAGTCTGGCCTTTTTTGTGGCACTAGACTGGCTAATAAGCTTCTTCCCACATTACAGTTTTCTTGCTTGCAAAGCACCTCAGTTTAGGGCAAACATGATCATTGCATGTGGGGATTGCACATGGTCTTTTTTCTTTGACAGGGTGAGAAGCAAGAATTGGTAATCCAAACTAGTAACTGAATGAAAAAGGTGCCATGTATGAAGAAGGTGCATGCAGGGTCATTACAGGTGATTATTGATTTGTGTTTATCTTTCATACATTTCATAGGGATTCTATCCTGCATTATGACACAAACTGGTTGGGGGTAGAAAAAAAGCACCCACTTAAGTGAACAGTAATTATGAAAGAAGGGGCCACGGTGGCTCAGTGGTTAAGTCACTGAACTGCAGACCGGAAAGTCTATAGCTCAGCAGTTCAAGACCCAAGTGCTGCATGATGGAGTGAGCTCCCGTCTCTGGTCCCAGCTCCTGCCAACCTAGCAGTTCAAAAGCAAGTAATTGCAAGTAGCTAAATAGGTACCACTTTGGTGGGAAGGTCACAGTGTTCCGTGTGCCTAGGCATCTCGTCATGCCGGCCACATGACCACAGAAACGTCTTCGGATGATGCTGGCTCTTCAGCTTGGAAATGGAGATGAGCACCACAACCCTAGAGTTGGATTCGACTGGCTTTCGAGCAAGGGAAACCTTTACCTTTACATAATTATGAAAGAACTTGGTGGGAAGGGACTAACAGTAATTTCTGCATTGAACTAAATAAATGCTTTCATTATCCTATATGCAGATTTCTTTTCATCTAATAGTTGGTTTTTTAAAAAAAAAAATCAGCATTGTTTGTGACTAGAAGTGAGATTCCCAAAATTAAAAGGATGTTGTTGAAAGACGGTATAGGTGGCTGTTACAAAAGCGTGTTATGCAGGCTGGCAGTTCCAAGCAAGTGCACACATTACTTTAGACAAACTCAATGTGCTACAGCATTCTGTCTCTCACTAGGAAAAATGGATGTCCTCCGTTCATCCAAAGGAGAAGCAAGGCAAAAGATACACAGAGAAGGCAGAGAGGCGTACTGATTCACATGGGAACAAAGGTTATAAACCAAATGCTTGCTGTCAGTAATAGCTGCTGTTTTTTCCAGGGCTTTGACCTCCTTTCCTTTCTTATCAAAGCTATTCATTTCTTTAAAAATACTGTCATATGTCCTCAGAGCTGTAACATTATATATACAAGTTGCTTAAATCGCTTTTCCATCTGACTCTGTCCTCTTGGCTTTTTGTAGTATCAGCAGGGAATGGACTAGGAGAAATGCATAGATTTGGAGGAATGTTCTATGAAAATGGTTTCCAATCTTTTTTTGTCTGGTGACTGACAAGTGCAAATTTATTTAGCATAGTGACCCATCCAAGGCTGCCCTGAGGTTATTTGGCTCCTTAGGCGAACTGTGGCCTTGGCACCTGCCTAGTCCAGCAGTCCATTTTCTACAGTAGCCAGCTAGATGTTTTTGAAAAACCAACTAACATTGCACAAAGGATGTGGCTGCCCCAAACAAGTGGCATTCTAAAGTGCATAGCCTTTGGATTTGGAGGTTACGTTCAAGCCTTTGACCAAGAGGTTGGGCTGTTGAATGAGCAGCATCAAGACAGAGCTCATGCAGGGACATGCCTCTTTTTTTCTCCTCTGTTTTTCCCAGTGTACTGATCAGCTCCCGCTCATTCTCCAGCCTTTCTTCCCTTCTGATTACTACCATAAAGTTACTAATTGCTGGATAGATCATCCCCCCCCCCCTTGTTTTCACAAAGGAAGGCGGAGATAAGAATGTGAGAAGTTGGCAGGCAGGAAGAGGAAACAGGAAAAAGATAATTCAAGAGACAGGAGTAGCCATGAGGGAGGGATGGCATGTGACCCAAATTCAGAGGCTTTGCAACCCACTCTGTGGTTCCAAACCACAGGTTGGGAAACACTGCTCGAGTCCAGGATGCTTTTCAGAAAAGGCAAAGCTGTCTTGCTTAACACACTTTTCCTTTTCCCTTTTTTTTTCTGATATGGTTTTTTACTGTTGCTTAATACAACCTTCTGTAAGTCTGAAAGTCCTGCCCCCATCTATGTATGGTGAGACAGACTTGGAAGATGAAGTTAACGTCCTGTGTAAACAAGGGTATACTGCAGCTACCTGCTGCACAAAATATGAGAGTGCCAACAGTGGTCAAAGTAAGTAGCAAGAAGCCACTTAATGGCTTTTCCACATGAGGTTTCCCTGCTCCAGTTTGGCTTCTTAGCTACATTTTCCTCCTTCTCCCTTACACACAGTATGGTGGTGTTGGGTATTGTAACTCTGCATGCAAGATGATCTGGGAGGGAAAGGATTAAGAGAATGCTCTCACTCAGGTACACTTGGCAGTTGATCCCAGGGATGGGGATGAACTGGCTCACATATGTAAGTTTGTGATACATTTTGGCCAGTTCATGGTTTGTGAACTGAAGTGACCAGCCACCACAAACTTCCATGAATTTTAAGGCAGTTTGTGGTAGAGTTTTGAAGAGCAGAAAGCAGGGGTTTAAATGGCTCTGAGCCATTTAAACCCCTGCTTTCTGCACAAAAAAACAGCTGAGTGGCGGGGAGCAGAAAGCAGGGTTTTAAATGGCTCTGAGCCATTTAACCCACTGCTTTCTGTTCCCCTCCACTTTTGGCAGGGAGCAAAAAGCAGGGAACATGAAACACTATGAACTGGTTTGGGTCACAAACTGACCTTCTGGTTTGTATCAGTTTGTGGTTTGGTTCATGGTTTGGCCATTAACCACAAACCAAAAAGAACCACAAAAATCCCTAGTTGGCCTCAACCCTCTCATTGGTTAGATGTTGAGCCCCTTTGGTCATTGTTTGTCTTCTGTTTCATCTTATATAGGACTTCTCTCTTTTCTGGGCTTGGAACTACAGCAAGTTAACCTTTTTGAAGTTAATCTGTTCACAATAAGTTAAATGTACCTTCATGAATATGTCATGTAATTTTTTGTAAGTAATTTTTTCCCCTCTTATTACCATTGGAGTCAGATCATCTTTCTAATTTGTTTGAACAGTATTTTCCTCTTAACCAGGAAATATGGAGGATTGGGGATACTGCATAGAGCTTCAGTGTTACCAAGGAAAATTATATATATATTTTAATTTATCCCAATAAATAGCTGCTCTCCAGAGAGTTTTTGAGACTGCCTTTGCAGCAAATGATGGGTGTAAGGGAGGAGAAAGAGATGCAGTTAAGATGCCAGGCTGGAGCAAAAACATGGTTCAAAAAAAGCTCATGGTTCCAGTTTAGAGAAACGATGACTATAGGGGTGGGTAACATGATAGAGGTTTATAAAATTATATCTGGGATGAAGAAAGTGGATAGATGGAACTTTCTGCCCTCTAGTAGTACTAGAATAAAACTGTTGGAAAATAGATTCAGAACAGACAAATGGAAATACTTCTTTACTCAATAAGACATTAAACTGTGGAATTCCCTCCCAGGGAAAGGCATGATGGCCACAAACATAGATAGTTTTAAAAGGGGGGGTAGATGGATTCATGGAAGAGAGGTTTGTCAGATAGGGAGAGGTCCATCAGGTAGGGAGATCAAAAAGTTGCCCAATGCCATACAGTACAGAATGTTACAAATGCCATTCATATTTGTCTCCCTACCATCAGAGCTCAAAGTAACAGTGGTGTCTTTTTGAGGATGATCCTGGCTTCTGCAGCTGTCATAAAACAGCAGGATATTTCTGTAGGGAAGGGCACCAATTATGTTGGTGTTTTTCCTAGTATTTAAAATCTATGTGACTATTCCTGTTATAAGTGTCAACTAGAGAGCATTACCGATAAAACACTCAGGGATCGTATACAAAGGATCAGCCTTCAGGCCCATAGCCATGGTGGGGCATCTGGGGGCAGAGCCCCACCACAATGAGCCCTGCCCCACCCCAAGAGTATCCCAGACCCCCCAACCCTGGTGCGCCTCTCCCCCGCAGTGGTGGGGAGGCTGGGGAAGGACAGGTAAGCAGCACTGCCACTTCTGGTCAGTTTTATTCAAGGACAGTAAAGGTAAAGGTTTCCCTTGCTCGAAAGCCAGTCGAATCCAATTCTAGGGGGTGGTGCTCATCTCCGTTTACAAGCCTAAGAGCCAGCGCTGTCTGAAGACTTTTCCGTGGTCATGTGGCCGGCATGACTAAATGCCAAGGTGCATGGATGCTGTTACCTTCCCACCAAAGTGGTACCTATTTATCTATTTGCAATTTCTTGCTTTCGAACTGCTAGGTTGGCAGGAGCTGGGACCACTCCGTCATGCGGCACTTGGGTCTCAAACTACCAAACTACAGACCGGTCTGCAGCTCAGCATTAACCTCTGAGCCACAGCAGCCCCAGGACAAACATCTGTTAAACCTAACAGCTGGTTGGAGGGGAGTGAAACTGATAAGAAGCAGCAGGGCAGCTTCCTTTTCCCTCCCCAGCCTTCCTGCCTCGGGGGGGGGGGGGCTGGGGAAGGCCCACATACTGTTGGGTAATCTAATTAAGTTCCCCGCTCCCTGCCCCAGCCCCTGTCCCACCACCCCAAAATTTCTGGCTATGGGGCTGTCAACCTCCCCTCCATTCGAGCAACACCCAGATGTTTTGCTATGACTCATAAATGGTATCAAAGGAACAAAGAAAGAAGATCCCTCTTTACACGGTGAGTGATTAAATGTGGGATTCATTGCCAGAGGATGTAGTGATGGCCACAGGAATAAAAAGCTTTAAATGGGGATTAGATAGATTCATGGAGGACAAGTCTATTGATGGCTACTAGCCATGGTGACTCAGGGGAACCTCCACATTCATAGGTACTAATCCTCTGCATCCCAGAGCCAGGAGTCAACATCAGGGGAAGGCTTCGGCCTCTATGCCCTGTGGTTGGCCATCCAGAGGAACTGGTTGGCCACTGTGTGAGACAGCATGCTGGACTAGAAGAACCATTGGTCTGATCCAGCAGGGCTCTTCTTATTTTCTTCAGCTGAAAGAGAATTGGGAAACCCTTGATTCCCCAGTTCCCTTTCCATCAACACACAGAGTGATTAACTTTTCAGCTTGCTTTGACTCGGTGCCAGCTATAGTGATTTTGCCATTTATGCAGAAGGAAAACAAATGTTATATGTTTTCTTGGGGTGGGGGGTTGTGAGTATCTCTGTGTGTGTGCATGCCCTGAACTCATGACTTACTTCTGGTGACTCCTAGTGGGGCTGGGAGGCAAGGACATTCAGAGAGGTGGCTTGTTGCCTGCCTGTGTCACAGCCCTGGTATTCTTTGGAGGTCTCTAGGCCTGTAGCCAGTGGGGGGTGCTGAAGGCAGTGCCCCCTATCGAATTAGCAATGCCCCTAGTTACCAGACAAGGCTTCCCAGAGGAGCAAGCTGGCTTGAGGCTTGGAAATCTGAGGAGGGTGGTTGAAGCATGGGGGATCTTCTGGAGCTGGATGTTGGAGGCTCAGGTGTTGCTGGGCTTCTTGGTAGATAAGATGGCTTCATGGCTATGGGTGGCACAGGAGGTGCACAGCTTCAACGGGTTGGGCTGGCTGTCAGACAGGAACTGCGCCTGTGTGTGCTAGGGCAGCAACCCACTGGTTCTACAGCCTCAGCAGGGAAGCCAAAGCCAGCAGCCAGAGCATGGCCACAGAGCTGCTGCTGGGCTTAGGCTGCCTGCCACTGTTTCACTCTGTTGCTCTGGGAACAGTGGCTGTGCAGCCCCATGGCTTTCCCAATCAGGACCGCCTTTGTTCATGTTGGCTGTGTCTGGCTGGAGCAGGCACCAAGAGCAAGCTGCCCCAACTGAAGGGATCCAGCACCGGGAGAGACATTCTCCAGATGGATGCCCCATGTCATCTTAACTTAATTTAAATTTAATTAGTGCCCCCCACTGCCCTGGGATCGCCTCCCCCAAAAAATTCTGGCTATGGGGCTAGAGGTCTCCCATCCAAGTACTTGCTAGGATTGGCCCTGCTTAGCTTCCAAGATCTGACAAGACTGGGCTTGCCTGGGCTATTCCAGTGAGGGTAAATGTTATATGTTTTCTCAGCTAGGTATATAACCCACCTATAGAATTCCCCTACATTGAGCATGCAACCTTCAAAAGGTCTGCTCAGAAGGAAGTCCCATTTAATTCAATTGGACTTACTCCCAGGAAAGTGTTCTTCAGATTGCAGCCTGAGACGTGTGTGATGAAGCTGGTGGATACAGAGATTTCATTTTTTGCAACTTTCTCTTTCTGATTTATTTAACAGGACACTGTAATGCAGAGTGTTCTCAGAAGGGAGAAAAAGCAGCCATTACCCCAGGAAAACTGTCCTTGTGTGAACTTGCATCTTTGCAAACATTAGTGCTTGCCTCAAAACTCTCTGCCTCCCCTGGGCTTGCTCTCCCTTAATCAGTAACATGTTTCTGTCAGGGTCAACGTGTTGATAGAGCATATATAAAAATAGCCACCCTTCCACATGAGGCTTTTGATTGCACTCCATTTTTCTAGATGAAGGAATGCCTGCAAAAGAAGCCGCTCAACAATACTAACGAAGCTCCGCCATCATAGCACAGGGAGGCAAGGTTTGGGAACGAAACTGTCAGTGGAAACATAGCCCCTCTTTGAAAGGAGAGGGAGAGTGCGCGCTTCCAAGTCTTCATTAGTTTCAAAGAAAAGGCCTCTCAAAATCCTACCAACAGACATTTCATGCCAACAAAATATGACAAAGGGAGGGAAGAAAAAAGGCCATGTTAGAGAGCAATGGGGCTAGAATCCAGAAAAGGGCAAATATTGGCTGAACGTCTTCTGCTGCAAACCAGAAACCCATTAAATTCCTGGCAGCATTATGTCAAGAGGAGCCCCATATATTGTGGGTAGACCCTCAAGAATGATGAGTACGCTGAAGACAGAGATGTTTTGGACCTCCCCTGCTAATGGTGACAAAGCTGGTAGGTAGATCTTGACCCCACTGCAACACAGCCTAAAATGCAGCCCTTTGCCTTTACTTACATGTGAATTAATACCAAATGCACACATGGACTTTACTAAGGTGGAATAAAATTGGTTTCTAGTGACCTTGTCCCAATTGTGTCACACATTACAGTAATCTCGTATCTGCAGTCCTGCTCTGGATTCTGCCTCTTGGTGTTGAGAGACAGACAGTGGGCAGAATGGCACAGAATTTTCGCACTAATTGTTAGAAATGGATAATTACTCCCCATTTTCCTGAGTGGTGAGCCTCAAGGACAACACTACAGTTTACAGTAATATTTTATGCAGAGTTACTCCAGTCTAAGCCCACTGGGTTTAAACTGGAGTAACTTTGCAAGGGGACTGCATTGTTAATTTTCTTTGGATGAGAGAGTGAGCGCTAGAAACATGTCGTGTCTTTTTAATGTGTCTGTTTACAAGCAGAGCATGATGTAAGCAAAAAAATTTTTTTTATAGCAGGCAGTACATACAAGATGCAAAACAGAGACAGACCTTTTTTCTGAGAGAGGAAAAATTGTTTGCCACATTCACAAACGATAGGATAAGAAGCATTTGATTAAAACTAAAATAAGGTAAATTGATGTTAATCATTAGGAGTCCAGCCATCAGTATGTTCTCCCACTGAAATGGAGGATTGTCTCAGCTTTAAGATTATGCTAGAGAGTTTACAAGGAAAGGCTGGTCTGGTGTGCTTCAGGCATTCTTGACATAGGGCTCATTTCGTAGCAGGAGCTCCTCTGCATATTAGGCCACACACCCCTGATGTTGCCAGTCCTCCAAGAGCTTACAGTAGCCCCTGTAAGAAGAGCTCTGTAAGCTCTTGGAGGATTGGCTACATTAGGGATGTGTGGCCTAATATGCAAAGAAGCTCCTGCTACAAAATGAGCCCTGGTCTGGTTCAGATTTCTCTCTTTAGACACTACATTTTGGTTCCACCTTTCCTCCAAGGAGCACAACCAGCATACATAGCATTCTGTCTCTCTTCATTATAGTCTTACAGCAGTCCTCTGAGGTAGGTTAGGCTGAGAGGTAGCGACTGGCCGAAAGCTACCCAGCAAGTTTTATGACTATGTGGGGATTTGAACCCAGATGTCTCGAGTCTTCATCTCTATTCACTGTGCCACATTGGCTATCAAAGTATCAAGTCCTCTGTAGCTGCACTACTACCCCTCTGTAGCCAGGGATTGTTTTCTTTAACATAAATTAGATTTAAACACAAAGATGAAAAGCCTAAATATTTTTATGTGTTGATCAGGTCTATGCAGTTAAAACTAGTTCCCCCAGTTTTTCAGAAGGTATGCGCTTCAGGACTTTTGAAGAATCAAGTTCAAAAGTTCTATGCCTCTAGAACTATCTATTCTTTTTCTAGGACTGTTCTAGGATCTTTGCTAGAACTGGCTCAATTTTATTGCCATATAGTTACACTCAGTATTAACCTGGCTCTTCATGGGAATTTTTTGATGCCTGAAACTATGGAATTAGTCCCCTAGAATGCGAAATGAATCTGCTGTTTGAGTTTATTTAAAAGTATACTCTGTTTTAATAACACCTTTTTGTAAAGGTCTTCTGTGTTTTTAGTTTAAAGAACATAGCGCCCTCTAGCACCTCTGGGTTGCTATTATTAACTAATGAGCAGGGGATCCTGGAGCTATATTAGAACTTCATAAGCATTGATGGACTGACTTCCTGCACAGTCTTTCACATGATGGTGCCAATGCTTCCTTCCAACCCCTGGGAGACACAAGAGACTTGACTACAGTTTTGGCAGGGTTGGTGCAGGGAGAGGATAAAACTTGCAGCAACCCCCTTATGCAGCCACTTCAATGAGCTATACAACGTGAGTGCAATGCAATGTCAATGCAGCATTACGCTTATTTTAGAGTAGTTTACTCCAGTAGAGCTAATGCTGCTTGAATATAATCCCAATGGAAGTAAACAGATGAGAATACTATTTGGGACTGATATATAGGAGAAGTGACAGTACAAGTATGTGGTCATATCAGCGATTCCAGTTTTATTTATCTGTAACTAGAATTTTTTTTTTGCACATCTACAATCATATGAAAAGTTAGCTCTTTGTGTATTGATCAATCTTGTTGCACTCTACACACACACACACACACACACACACAGTTTAACTGCTAAAATACGGATGCAGTTACTCTGTGCCTTGATACTCTGTGAATATATAATGATCTTTTAAAAAACAATAAAGCCTCTTGCAGTCAATAGATAAGCACAAGTGGGAGACCCACAAGGACTTGCAGGAGGCATCTTGTTTTACTGTTTACTCTTTCCCTTCTTTGACAGCTTCGGTAGCCTCCTCCCTTTTCCTGCTTCCAGCTTTCCCTCCCATCCAAAGGGGCTCGAAATGGTGCTATGCGGGGAGGAAAGGCTCCTGCCTCCAGCCCAAGCTGGTTTCCCATGCAAAAATTATATGGGAATTTCCCCCCCAATTTTGCTGCTCCATGTGAAACATCTGTGCAAACGGAGCACCAGAATCAGAGAAATAACTCCCACTCAGCATGGTTTTTGCATAGGAAAATGGCTGGGGGAGGGAGGGAGGCAGGAGCCCTGCCTCCCCCCCCCCCCAGCACTATTCTGAACCACTTTGGGCTCTCCTTTTTTCACTTTTAAAAGAAGCCATTCCCCACAGCTGCTGTGTTGCTCGAGGGGAACCTGATTCTTTAAAAACAGCAGTGTGTAGTTGGGCCGTGAGACCCAAGCCATTTAGGGGTCTAGCAGTTTGAACTGGGCCCAGAAACAAACTGGGAGCTAGTGTGGTTGGTAAAGCACTTTTGGTGCAATCCTAAACAGTTGCATCCTTGTAAGCCCATTGGCTCAGTTAAGCAGTCTGTCCATGCACTGGGTTGATTTCTAAAAATCCCTGCTTACCAAGATCACCTGTTTTGTCTCCACTTGTGAAATTGATTAAAAGCATAATAAAGAAGAGATTAGTGCAAGACTTGAATAGGCATAGGAACCCAACCACTGAGAAGTAAAGTAGCAGATCTGAGAATGTGCTATGTTCCTTCGGCGTACTTAACATTTTTGATAGGATTTAAGATCAGCTGATAAAGGTGATTGGTAAGGGTGATTTAATTAGGTGTTTCAAACCGGTTTTTACAGTTTACATTCTAAAACCTTTAAGAAATAAACACCTGTCCCAAAGTAGGTTAAATCAGGCTTAATAAGGAGGTGACATCTAAAGATAGAATAGTGCAAACCCTAGGAGAAGGATGCACCAAGCTGGGGCTGCTCAAGCAACCGGGTGCCAACATGTTCAGAGCATCAGTGAAGCACTGTGCAGTCCTGCTTCCTAGGCACATGTGATGCAAGAACTGTGGGCAGGGGTATGGCCAGGGATTTTCGTGAACGGTGTTTGGGTTGGAAAAGAGGGCATAGACGGCTGGGCTAGATATGCATCAGAATGAGGTGGTGGCGACAAGGTGACAGTGTGCTGAAATGGTAGAATGGACTGTACATGTTAAAGATGAGGGTTTCCAAATTTTCTGCACAATAATTTCCTGTAACTGGAAAGCAGCTAGCACAACACACAAAAAGCTAGGCTAGAGCTTTCCCCCCAGATGTGCTATTTTTTTTGTTCACAGGGAGTTTTACCTGCCAAGGTCTAGTTACAAAACAAAGCTCTGCTACCCTGCCTTGAAGGCAGAAGTTGAGGACCTAGAGCTAGAGGCATCACACTGTCTTTACCACTGGGTCTATTGGCCTCTGACTTCAGATGTATTACACAGAAAAGCACAATAACAGCTTTGTTAGCAAGATCACCTGATACACTTTGACATGGATTCTCTGATCAAGAGACTGTGGCGGTGGTGAAACAAGGAGTCAGTGTATCTATTTGTCATCTCAGGAAAAAAGAAGGAAGCCAAAAGGGAAAGCCCTGCATTCTGTGAGTACTTGCTCAGTGAGTTAAAAGATATAATACCATGTTCAGAAAACAGAGTTCTCCTTGAAAGCATGAGATTCCCTTATTATACTGACCTAGAAATGCAAGTTCTCCTGCAATGGCGACCGCCACGTGGACTTTCGCACATGGTCCGAACCTACCTGAGCTTCGGCCAGGTAGGACAATAGACGGTTGGATCCTGAACGTCCACCAATCCTGTGCCATAGTTCCCCCTCGGGGGACCCATGAACTGCAACCGTGAACTTAAGGTCCTATTCGGACATTTGGGCGAGGTCGAGGGATTATCTCTGACCGGGATAAAAGCGGGCACGAAGCCGGGGGTTTCTGTGTACCATCTGAACCCACAATTAACTACAATGCTGTTTTCACCATTACTGGCCTCCCGACTCCAGTACTTATCATTTACCAAAAAAACCAACTTCTTTGGTAAAACAGAAATAAATGATGCAAATTGGATAAGCTTGATTCATCACTAACTTCTAAGGCCAGAAATTGAAACACGTCCTTAAGTTCTTGTACAGGGACTTCAATGCTGTTTAATGAGTGAAGATTCTGGTAATGCATTAGAAAATAGCTTTAAAGATCCTGGAGTTCTGGAATGTTTTGACAGCATCCTGCAGTCTGAATGCACATGAGGAGCTTCCCTTGTGTCCTTTAGGATCCAGACCGGAGCTTCTAGCAGAAACCACTCTGTTAGTGTTATGTTTTCCCTCCTCTGCAGCATGAGAATACTGCTGAAGAGACTTGGTACAGGCACACACAGCTCCCGGCATTCATAATGTTGAATCAGATTCAACAGACTTGCATTCATGTGCAACCTGCATTTTGTCTATCTAGCACATTTAGGATTGCAGAATTTGGGCTGGGGAGAATATAACTTTCACAGCCATGTTCAGTCTTTGTGACAGAACTTGTATTTTGTAGGCGTAATAAATATTCACACTGCACACAGTGTGAATATTGAGTAGGCCTACCAAATGCAAGCTTTTTTTTTTTAAATCAAAAAGGTAGAATTTCATCATGGTGGAACTGAGATTAGCTCTTGCTCTGTGGTTTTATTATTATTATTATTTTACAGTTTTAGGCTGTAAACAGAATACTTATTTTGAGGGAGTTTTAAAAAATAATTTTGTGACTTTAGATCCAAAAGGTAAGATACTAAAACTGCTGCTGCTGCCACTATTGCTACTATTACTCCTCCTCTTTATTTTTAGAAGTAACGATGGAATCTTTTAGGAAATAAACTGGGGCTATCATGATACTAATCAACTGATACAGTTCCACATTAAAGATGATAATCTGTACCACGTTTCACCATGAAGCTTCTTAAGAACATAAGAAGAATCCTGCTGGATCAGATCGGTGGTTCATCTAGTCCAACACTCTGTCTTACACAGTAGCCAACCAGTTCCTCTGGAGAGCCAACAACAGGGCATAGAGGCCAAGGATTTCTCTTGGCACTAGTATTTAGAGGCTGACTGTCTCTGGACATGGAGGTTCTTGGAATCTCTGGTGTGAGTGTTCCTTTGAGGGCAAGTAGGGGGAGGTAAAGAATTGCACATCCTCTAGTTCTTTGTTCTCTTTTTATGGCTATAGGAGCATGCTTGTGCATTGTATCTTTCTAGCTGCCTGTGTTTGGGCTTATCATTGTTTGGGCTACTCTATTGTTCCATGAATTTTGTCTCCAATGTGCTAACTACTTCATAATCCTTTGTAGCCGGTTCGACAGCTGTGTTGTCTGCAGAGACCGAACAATGCTGTTGCAGTCTGCATGCACATGTTTTTGTCACAACTTTTGCGTGCGTGCTTTGTTAGCTGAGGAAAACAGACACCTCTGTTGCTTACAAATGTGTTTGTGCCTGTAAGGTTAATAAACCATGAACAAAAATGGGAAAGCAAATTTTCATAGGGGTAGCTTCAGAGGTCACCAGCAGTGCAAACCTCAACAGAGTAACGCTCTTCAAAGCTATTGACTTCAACAGATTTAGAAGGGTGTAAATTTGTTTAGGATTGCACTCTGGCCATCACAATTTCAAAACAATGGTTTCATAATTTCCCCTCCTTTTTTTCCCCCCAAGCAGCATATCACATGTCTGTTTGTTTTTAGAGGCATCAATAAGTGTATTTTCACATGGAACATGAAAAAGGACTTATTGTACCAGAAAGAACCAAAGCCTTCTCAGTGAGAGAAGGCGAACCCCACTGCCAACCCATATATCATATTCAGGCTGCTAAGCTTAACTGAATGCTACATCAAGTCACTTTCACATTCAGATGAAAGAGAAGCACATCTGCTCTTTGACAGAAATACAGTCATAAAGCTCAGCCAGAACCAATATTGTAGCCATCTGCAGTGTGGCTGACCGCTTTTATTTACTGCCCACAGCATACACATCGTGTGACATTTACATAGTTCCCAGCATGAACATGGGCCAAATCTGTATTTGAGACCATGATTAGGACCTCTGAAAAATGCAAACACTGAATAGGACTGCGGCTTGCTTTTATCAGCACAAAAAATCAAGAGTGAGACACAAGGTATTGGATGAGTATGCATGTTCAGAAACAAGAGCTGAAACGGAGGCATCAACCCTGCCAGGTCATTGTTAAGTGTGCATTTTACCATTGATTTTGGTAGATATAGAAACTGCAAGGCAAAAGCTCCAGTGCTCAGACTGCAAAATGCAAGTGCAATTGTTCGATAAATCTGATGCTACGGAAATCAAAGAGCTGTCAAATGAAGACATGCTAAGAACTTTGCAGAGGACATGATTGCTTGGTACCCATAACCTTATTCCAACTTATACAATATCATGCAAAGCAAATTCCTTATTGGATAGCCTCAGTATTCCCCAGCAAAGTTTGTCTCAAGCACAGTATTTTTATTTATTTATTTCTTGAGATTTATATCCCGCCCTCCCCGCCATACGGCGGGGCTCAGTACTCTGCTGGCCAGCTGGCCATTTGTACAGCAGGTAGTTGATTGCTGTAATTTTATATATGGTTTTGCCTAGATTTTGTGGAATATTTATTGTATACATGTATGTATGTAATGGAACAGTCTGCTGCTCCCCTAATATCCATGTGATTTAGTTTGATCCTATAGGGTTTCCAGTTTTTGTATGTTAGCTGAAGTTGTTGGTTGTTTGAGTTGTCTTATTGCAAATAAACAGCTGATGTTTTGAACCAGCTTGTCTCTGCTGAGTGGACCTGAGAATGGGAGCCTGAGTGAGTACCTTATCCCGGGAACCCACAGCTGAAGGGGTATGTAACACGGGTGAAGAACTGAAACCATCTCATTTACTGGAAAAGAGGCAGTAGAGCCCCTTCTCCTGAGATCATAGCTGTTTGCGTCATCAGATCTTGGTTAAAGCATGGAATCCCTTGTCTTCAACCCGTCCTTGTGCTTGTGCAGTCAGATACATCCTGTAAATGACTATTTATTTATTTATTTATTTGAATTTATATCCCGCCTAGCCAGCACAAAGCAGATGCTAATATAGGATAAGATGCTTGGGCTTTTTTTTTGCTCCTGTCATTTTTGCCCCTGTACAAACTGCAGAGGCTATTTGAGAGTCGACTGCAGTGTTATCCAGCTACATAAGCAAATCCAAAAGGCACACAGGGTTACTAGAAATAAACTTCAACTCAAAAATTACAAAAAACCCCCCATTTTACCACATGCCCTTTAAAGAAAAGGCGGCTGTTGTAGCAAGCAAATTAAATGGAGAAAAAAGTCATAGTCTTGCAAAATAACTAATTTGAATGTATTTAGATGCATCTGAACAGCTCACCAAACAATCAACTGCTCGTGCCTGGCCTGTGAGCTAGATGTAAGCCGAACCAATAAGTGTTTGAGCATGACAGGTCAAATGTACAATGTACAAACACCCAGTCCCCCCCCAGTCCAATAACCAAAGAGTATCCTGTTTTAACACTTGGCTATCCTCTGACTATCCTCAATATAGAGCATGTTGCCATGATTTTAAAGTCAATTCCCAAAGAGCATATACCAAGAAGAGACTTAACTCATATAACTGGAAGCTTACCATACTTTTAACCTACCCCTCCTCTAAGATGTTCAGGGCAGTGTTTATGATTTTCCCCATTTCTCCTTTTTACCCTCACAACAGCCCTGTAATGTAGAAGAGACACAAAAGGAGTGGCACAGGGTCACCCAGCAAGTTTTCAGGCACATTTGAAGCCAGAGTCCTGATATTAGTCTGGCACATTAGCCACTATATCACTCAGACAATCTCTAGACTTAATGAGACCTGTTGTAAATGTTAGTTGGTTGTTGTATATCAGTCACTCTAAACACTTGTTTAGCAGTAGTTTTATTTCCCAACTGGGTTTTTGATCTAAAAGGAACAGTTAATAGTGTCAGAAGTGGCCCAGATTTCTGGCACCTTCACAAGAAGCACTTAACTCTACACTCCCTTTGATCCTGCTTTAATAGCACATAAAGTTAATAGGGCTAAATGTATCACATAAGAGAAATAGTGCAGTGGTAAAAAGCCCTGTGCCAGTTCTGTTCTGGACTGTTCCTAGTGCAGGCAGCAGAAGTACGATCCAACCAGCAAGTGCACTGACTGCCAGCCAGTTCCCCAAACACAGTTCTGTCCATGTTGTTGAACCCACTGGAATCTCTGCGGTTGCTGCAATATTTTTTTCATAGTTTATTTATATAATTTGAGTAATAATGTCAGTGCTGATACAAGTACATATAGGAGAAGCATTCTAAATTTCAAAATAAATGGGGTATACAATAGCAATCTATTATAATCCATAAAACAAATCTGAAAGACAAATACTCTACATAACTTATAAAATACCCAGTTATGTCTTTAGTTCCAGCCAAACATATAATTTACCCCAAACTATATTAATCATTTCATCCTCTTTACCTTTTAGTAAATTATTTAGTTTATTCCTCTCAACCATGTCAAAATTTTTTTGTAAGAATTCCTGTCTATCTGGAGTTTTTAAGTATACAACTTTATCCAAGGTACCTTAAATATATCATCCTCTTTACCTTTTAACATTTTTGTTAGTTTGTCCATCTCTACTACCTCAAGTAATTTTTGTAAAAATTCCCATCTAACTGGAGTTTTGTCTGCCTTCCAATATTTCGCAAAAAGAATTCTCGCAGCTGTAGTGTCGTATATTATCAGCTGTCCGTCTACTTTCTTGTATGGATCTGGTACTATATTAAGGAGAGTTAGTTCCAGCTTAATTGATAGCATCACACTTTAATTTAAATTCCTGTATTTAATTTAATTTAAGTTCCACCTCCTCCCACTTACTCTCTGTCAAGTTTGTGGTTTTCTTTAAGTTTGATATATCCTGTGCATTGTTTATTATCTGTTTTTTGGATTCCTCCATCTGTATTGTCATTTTTTGGGTAAGAAAATCTATCTTGGTCTGCATATGTTCCATAGCCTTAGCTATCAAATTTGGCAGGGTATTTTGAACCACTTAATCCATTGCCTCCATTATATTCTCCTGTATTTGTGTACCTAGCTCCTTAAGGTTTATTTTGTCTAAACTAGGAGCTATTATATTATTCTGCCCTTAAGATGGACATGAGAGTGACCCTTTCCTAGATCCACTTGCCATTTTAGTATGCTAACAAGTATTCAACAAAAACTCAGGAGACAAACACAAACTACCCAAAAAATATAGAAAATCCTTAACCTAACCTTAATCTAACTTACCTACTTACTTATTTGATCCTAAACTATGCTATCACTAATTCACTTTTTCAATATCCCTACCAACTTAACCAACCCTTAAGAACCTTAACCTTACCTTAATCCTAATATCTATTCTAAACCTCATATTCTATAACTTGTCTAACTATCATAACATATCCTAGATATCTTATTTATACTTATATCTCCACCGTTCATAAAATAGAGATGTTAGGCTGCCCTGCGTTACAACCCCACTTCCCCCAACGTCCAAAGTCCCTGTCTTAAATAAACATACCAGGGCAGAGAGGATTACAGAACAATGCAGCTACACAGAAGAAGAAAAGAAGAAGAAGGAACAGGGGCGAAAAAGCCAAACAGTTCATTTTTAAGCTGTCTCCGCAACAAATTTCTTGTTGTATTCAAAAATTTTGAGAGCCCCGAAGTGTAGCCAAAATCAGGTGGGTGTGCTGTAAGTCATAGCCTCCGCAAGCCTCACTAGTCCACTACTCCAACCTCTTCCGTTATTCTTTTCCCCTTCCTCTCCCCGTCTGCTTGTCCTTTTCTTCTCTTACCCTCTTGACTAGTCCTCTTCTTTTGCCTTCTTTCTTTCTTCTTTCCAATCCTTCATTTTCAGTCTTACCCTTTCTTTTCCTCTCACTGTTCTCTGTTCCTCTGTTCGTCAATGTGAAACCAGGAGATTTACAAAGATAAACGCCAGCCAAGCAGACCACTCCGCAGCCGCTATCTTTGGATCTTTCTCCTTCCTGTACACCAATTCTCCGCTCCATGATGCAAAGCCAAGAGTCCAACAATGTTAACTTCTAGTAGCCGGACCTCTCCAATCAATCTCCGATGCAGATTATTCGCACCAGTAGATTTTAAGGAATTCGTATTCTTCAAACGGCGAAACAAACAAAACAGTCTTTACAAAGAAAATCAATAGCAGTCCACTCCAGAAATCAGGTAAACTTTACTACACGGTAAATCTTCCTAAGACCATGCTGAAAACATTACCAAGCCACGTTTCAGGAGCTGCTTCGCCGCTAGCCCCATCCAAATTCGGCAATCGGCTTATATGCCTTGAGCATCTGTATCTCTTCCTTAAGTCCTAACACAGGATTTGCACCACAATAAATGCAGGTAAGAAGATTTTTAAATAAGAGGATTTTTAAATACCCACTCAGTCTCTGTATATAGGTGATTAGATATGTTTCTCAATGGTTCCCCAGCCGCGGCTATAGTTCAATGTGAACACTGAATCGTCTTGTCTCCCCCTCTTGCTTCAGCCACATTCCAGAAACAGTTAGGGCCATCACCCAACACTGCCTCCCAGACAAAGGCTATGCCCGAGGCTCTCTCCGGGAGCTCTCGGCGAGGTTTAGACAGATTCTATAACCTCAAAAAAGGGAGAGAATTCAGCTAGGAGGTGCGGAGAGACGCCAACACCTCCGCTACTGCTGCGACAGGAACTGGCCAGTTGCTTCAATATTGACAAACACCAAGTTCTGAGCAATGGTACTCTTTGGAAAACTCCTTGCTGCTTCTTATTCTTTCCTCAAAACCTTGTCTTTGGTTGCAGTCACACTGGTGGCTTAGCATGGTATGGTGGCACTTCAAATTGTACCAGTTCAAAGTGTAATGGAGCATTTCATCCAGACCACACACCCTGTGGGGGGTTACCTGTGCAGCCATCCAATGGGGGAGCATCCACATTAGTGTTGCACTTCAACCACAGGATATGGGTTTTATTTAAATGCAGGCAGATGGATGCACATATGTGCTTGTGCGCATATGGGCAGCAACTTAGAAAAAGACCACTGGCAGAAACAGATCTGCAAGTTCAGACATCCCTTCCAGGTTCCTTTCACTGCAGGAGAGTCCAAACATCAGAAAATCCAGAGGACACCATGAACAAGCCATTCATACCAGACTTTCCCCAGTATCTTTTTGTTCTACTTCCACTGCAGAACAGCACGGGCTGCTAATGATGAGGCAGATGTCCTTGTCTGGAGGGGCCCATTTATTCCACTAAGGTAACGCCACTATAGCGCCACAAACTGTGGGTGTGACCGCAGTGTTTTTTAGTGCATTTCTCTTGTTTTCATCCATTAATACATCTGTTACCAGAAATAGCACATACGTTGCATAGTTCTGCTAAATGTTTTGAAACTGGCCAGAAATCAGCATTTTGGGAGGGGAAAATGGTTGTGTGTATGTTACTTTTTCAGGTTGCTGCTTTTTTTTTTTTGGATCACTTGAGTGATTTGTGGGAACTCTCCTATGAATGAAAATATGCCATGGGAAACAGTTGTAAAATTTCCTGTGTTAGAAGCATACCACTTGGATATACCAACCACTAAGTGAGTACCTGTTCAAAAAAAAAAAAGACAGCAATGTGGACAGGTAAAAAGTATATAAAAGTTTAGTACTGTACTTCAAAGTCACACTTCACTGCTTGTTTACTATATGGTAATTGGTAATCTTTTAAAAACTCGTGAACTGTACTGTCCAATGATGAAATCTTGCTATAATTAAGGTCAAAAATGCAAAGGTGGCAATAACAAAAAAATTGGGTGGAATAAATTTGCTCAAGATGAAGATCATGAAGAAAGAGGTCTTGACAGGCATTATGGATGATTAAAGCAGCTCATTAGATGGCTGTGAGTGGGTAGAAGTAATATAACTTCTTCTTTGTTGTAAAAAGTGCCTTTTTATTCAATTTTAGGAAAGAATTTAATCACTGGAAAATGTTAGACAAGAAATCTTGCTGATGCTATGAAATGTTTGTAAAGAAAAGGCATAATATTTGTTTTACAGTCTTCAGTATAATATTTTTTCAAGGTATCTCTCTGTTACTGTATCTATCAACAGTGTTTCATGTTGTGGACCATACCATCTTGTTGAGGAAGAAATAAGGATTAGGAATTCTGCCTTGGTCTGCTTTAAACCAGGGGTGTCGAACATATCTAACATAAATGAGACCTTGTGGGGCCAGGCCATGTGTGTCATAAAAGGTAATGGCAGGTAGTGGAGATATAAACTTTATAAAGGACACAAAGGGGCTTTCTTATTGCTCTCCTCCCTGCAGACCCTTATACCTCAAATTGCTCTCAATTTATAGTGTCTAAAACCAAATCCATTCATATTGATCTGGATTCTTTAGCCAATTCTGGGGAAATGGGTATTTTTCAGATTGTCCAAAGGAGGATTTGGGACTTTGAAGCTCAAGTAATTAGTGCTGGCAGTTCTGGAGTTTGTTCTCCATGTTTTCTTGGTCTTTTCCCCACACAAGACTCTATGGCCCAATATTTTTCTAATCTGGTAAATCTTTTACACTTTAGAGTTTTTATGCTTGCTAAATTCAATCTCTTCCCTTCAGCTGTTTGGACAGGTAGGTATAAGGGTATTCCTTATAAAGAAAGAGTTTGCACCTGTTTTTACAATGAACCTGACTCTGTGCACCATATTATTTTTTCACTGTCTGCATTATGCTTTGCAACATCATTCTTTGATCCGTCCCCTTCTTTCTTCTGTAAAATTCAAGACAAATAATCACTTAGTTTTTTCTATCTGACAAATGTCCTGAAATTACTGCAGTTGTAGCTGAATTCGTATCATGTGTATGGAAGCTAAAGGTTAGAGGCTGTAATACTTAGAATTATTATTTCTTCTTTATTAATCCCAAATGGGTTTTGTTAGTTGGAGACCTTTTTAGTAAGTGTGTGTATATGTATGTGTGTGTGTGTGTGTGTGTAGTTTTTTGAGTTTCTGATTTGTTGTATTATTATGCCATTAAAGGTTTCTCTCTCTCTCAACTCCCATCCTTCTTCTCAGCCTCTGCATTCTCATGCTATCACCTGGGAAGCTGCCAGAAGGTGATCAAGCTGGTCTCAGAGTACAGTGAGTACAATCATTGTCATTACAGAAACCACCCTTGAGAAGAGCAAGCAGGTCATGGGGGCCATAGTGGTTTTACTACCTTTTCTAAACAATCAGCTTGTTCTCCTCTGGGTGCCTAGGAATATCACCCTTTCCTCTGTCCTGCTCTGTGCTTCATGCTGAGGAGAGAGTGCAAAGGCAGAGGAAAGCCCTTTCCCTCACTCAAGATACACAAAGGCCAGCTAAGGTTTGACAGTAGTGGTACTGTCATCATTATATATTTAATATTAGTAGTTATATCTTTTATTATTGTGTGTGTGTTTGCTGCAGTGGTTCCCAAGGAAAACAGTAGTCACGTGGCTCTTTTGGTGAATCAAACTTGTAAATATGGCTCTCCTTGAGACAAGGAGTGAGTACCACTGGATCAGAGGAACATATAGTGACTGACTTCCCTGTCAGAACCATGAACCGGTGAAGAGATCCCCCTGGAGCTCTTCACAACTGGCTTTGGTTTTTGCCATCCTGAATAATTTGGTACCATCTGCAGATTTGGCCACTACACCCACAGAAAATGTACAGTCTGTATAGCATACTTGCAAAAGTTGTGTCTCGGAGGCTGAGGACAGACTGGCAATGTGGGGCGGGAGAGCTCCGCTTCAGAAGTGGGGGAAGGGAGGGAGTTAAGACAGCCACAGCTGTCCTCCATCTCCCTTTCGTACTCACCCGTTTGTGAAGCGGTTCCCTGCCGCCTCAGACAGACACCAGCAGAAAGCGGTGTCCAGGTGCCTTCCTGCACTTGGATCCTGCTTCCTGGCAGTGTGAACGTGCCACCGCAGAAAGATGTACATGAGTGCCCATGCACCCATATGCATAGGCGCTCATGCACATATTGCCAAAACGGCCCCGCCACAATCTGCGGAGGCTGACCCGCCTGGGGCTGCTCCACAGCAGTCTGAACACTCTGTTCCGGCATGCTCCCGCAGGAGTCTGGCCAGTGTGAACGGCCAGCCCTGGGCCAGTTTTCCCCCACGGCTTTTGGCCCCACTGCGGTTTTGGGTCAGATTGCCAGTCTGTCCTCAGCCTAACTGTGTATGGCTTAGAAATACAAGTTCATCTGGATGTTTAGTATTTCAGTCATTTATTTGGACCTAATAAAGAGTAATAAGAATAGCACAGTATTGAACAGTGTTTGAAATGGTTGACAACTTAGAGTATTAGGTCATTAGTCTGGCACTGTGGGCTAGTTAACACAGCAGCAATTAAAACATTTAGTAGACTTCCTGTGATGTTTCTTATGGGAACTGACCACCTTTCATTTCTACCACATTAATCTGTAACAGTGAGATTAAAAAATTAAAAATGAAGTCTAAGAAGAAGTAAAGACTTTAGTTATTGTTGTTAATGAAACTGTCATTCTTCAGAGTATCACGCATCAAGAAGTCTGGTTGCTAGGCAAAGGCACAAATTAGCTCTACAGCTGCCCTTCCTTCATGACTCTGTAAATTTGAACTGAAGAAAGCTGATGAGTGAACTGCAGCAGAAATATGTCTAATCTAGAAAGCTACAATATCAATCTATCTAATTCTCTGTGTGGCCCCATCTGTGGATATTAAAATCTGGAGATTGGAGCCATGAACAGACAAGATATATCTTTCTACAAACTTGAGGGGAAACCCCAGTGGCCATTGTTAGGCAACCACAGCATTATTGCCAGCCCCCAGTGGCCATTGCTAGGCAACCACAACAGTATGACAGTCTTGGTTTCTGTCAGTGAAAGGCAAGGGGACAGGGTAGGATCCTTTCTGTTTTGCCTATGAGGGAGTCCTCACTGGGGCCAGGCCCACCAGCAGTCACTAGGTAACTTGATATCATGTAACGTGCATGTATCACCCAGGACTGCTTGCTACTGTTCAGCAGCAACCACTACATGAAAGCCTGTGAGGTATACTGGTTACAGTGTCAGACTAGAGTATTGGAGACCCAGGTCAGAAACCCAACTCTGGTATAGAAGCTCACTGGAGGACTTGGCCTAACCTACCTCACAATGTTGGTCTAATTTATCTCACAAGGTTGTTGTGGGGGTAAAATGGAGGAGAGGCTAATGATATATGCTGCTTTGGGTCTCCATTGGAGAGAAAGGCAGGATATAAATGAAGTAAATAAATATCAGTATAGCCCAAAATAGGAGGCAGATAAAAGATAGATGTGTTGGTGGGTGGGAAGAAGGGAAAGAAGCATGGAAAGGTAGGGATATGGGAGTTTCCATAAAGAGGAAAATAGTGTGGGGAGGGGTCCAGAGGAATGAGAGGTACCTTAGGTTCTCCGCCTCACCTACTGGACCCAGAGGCCACCACTGTACAGCTTGGCCATAGTTTTCTCAGACAGAGTCTGCTGGGGAAGTGAAGGAGGGAAAGATGAAGACAGAGTGACAGATAGAAGTAGGTTAGCTGGTGGATGGGAAAGAGAGAAGGAAGCGGGAAAATAGGTCTTAAAGGTGCCACTGGACTCAAACTTTGTTCTTTTGTTCTGTATGTTATTTACTGCACATGTTAAACATATGTGAACATGATGCATACTGTCCATGATTCAAGATGTGAAAAGTATTGGAGTCAGGAGGCCAGTAATGGTGAAATCAGCATTGTGGTTTATTGTGGGCCAAGATGGAGCATGGGGACAAAGGGATGGGGAAGCCACTTATATTTGCAGGTAAACCACACCTTGACCGTGTTCCCCCTTAAGGGGATTGGTCCAACAGGGATTAGTCTCCCGCCAGAGGCTGTCATACGTCCATTCAAATATCCTCAGCTTCTGATAGGGGGACCGGCAGGATCCCTAGGTCCATTGTTCTCTGGGGAAGGAAGCTCTGTTGTTATCACATCCCATTACAGGTAAACATGCCCATACATGTTCCCTGGCTGCAGACAAAGAGTCAAGCATCGGACATAACAAGATGCCTTAAGGCACTTGCACGATTTAAAAATAGACAATAAATAGACAATAAAACTGACTTTCCCCACCATAACATTTGGTCTGTATCATAGGAAGTATCATTTCTGTGTGTGTGTGTTTGTGTGTGTGTGTTCAGGAATAAGAAAGGAAATAGTGAAGGAGGGAAAATAAAATGGTCCCTACAAGTCCTTGTAGATGTCAGTAGAATGCTGATTTTGAAGTATTTCTTTACAGTAAAATGTAATTGTGAGTAATTCACATCAAGGCTTCAGAAGCCTTCAGAAGGCTGATCGGAGGAACAAGGACCTTTCCAGGGGATGGGTCATTTTGCTGCAGCCATGACACAAGCAGGCATTCCCCCACCGGGGGGGGGGGGGCTGGCACCAACTCCCGGAGCTGAGCTCCCCTGAGCTCCTGCTCGAAATGACCTCTGATCATCACTAGTATACATTTCTGTATCTGGTGGCTAAGCTCAAGTGTCTCTGTACATTATCAGAAATATATCAGCTAAATAATAAAAGTTACTTTTAAGTTCAGCCACATTTAGTTATTCATAATGAACACTGAAGAATATATAACAAGTTCCAGAGGTCACCGCTTAAACGTTAATGCCCTGCTGTTTTCACAAAGTATCTAAAGGGGGATTTCCCTACCCTCCAAGATTGAATAGGGTTGCCAACTCTAGGTTGGGAAAGACCTGGAGATTTCAGGGGTGGAGCCTGGGGAAGGCAGAGTTTGGGTAGGGGAGGGACTTCAGTGAGGTATACAGTCCACCCGCTAAAGCAGCCATTTTCTCCAAGGAGTCTGGTCTTGGTCCTCTGGAGATCAATTATAATAGCAGGAGATCTCCAGGTGCCACCTGGATATTGGCAACCCCATCAAGTGAAGCATAATAAAAGTGACAGAAACACTGAAGAATCTACCTTGAGCCAGGAGCAATCTCAACTGGACAGAGCTGTGAAAGTCAGATGGGTGGAGATGCCATTGTGGCTTGTGAAAACCAGAAATTTTCCTATTTAACACATTTCGAAGCCCCCTTTTTGAAAAAACAGGTGTGCCAAATAACTGCTTTTGGTGGGGTACTACTCCCGTTGGCCCCTGGGCTGGGGATTCTTGTAATGTTTTGTTCTTTCAGCCTTTCATTCTCCCAGGAATATGGAAGCCCATTATCTTGTGTGACTCATAACTAACCTTTCGTTTGATTGCATCCCTGATGTGCAGCCAATGCCATCATCTATTAACTTAGTATCTCAAAAATCAGGCTTCAGTGTGGTCACTTTTTTACTTCTTTTGTCTGTTGTGTTAAGAGCCTGCTGGGTCATGTAGCAATATCAGTTGTATCCTATAAAATTCTTTTATTGAGCAAGAAAATTGATGTGTCAGAATATAACTCACCTGGAAGTAGAATGAAGTTTATTTCCATACAGCTTGGCAGAAAACGATATAAGATCCCCCACAGTCATACTGTAAAATCATCCTGCCACCATCATAGCATAGTCCTGTGGCTTCTCTGTCTAAAATGTAGGACATTGATGCAATGAATGCGACTGCAAGAGAAACAAGCATTGAGCAATAAGATCTGTTTAAAAATTGATCAGAAGCCATTGAATTAACTGATCTCTTGTTCAATCTTGTGTTGTTTTGATCACTCTCATCTTGTAAAAATCAATTCATACAACTGCTTTGGGGCTTCTTTTCCAGCCCTGTTGCCCTCAGACTGAATGTTCAGGTAATGAAGTGCTTATCAGAACAAACCATAAGAAGTTCTGCTACTGATGTACTTAGATACATGTCTAAGTAATTTTTAACATCTGTAAGTGGAAATACCTTTGTCTAGACCTTGCAGTCTTTTAGTTTATAATGCCAGTGTATTGTACTAGAATACTCTTTGACCTTTCATTTTCCCTGGATGTTTCAGTAGCTTGTCAAATTTATTTCAGTATTTAAATAAACTACAAGGTCTTCTAATACCTTGTGGATAATAGCCACAGATGGACTCCTGCTCCATATGTTTATGCAATCCCCTCTTGAAGCTAAGCTTGTAGACACCACCACTTCCTGCAGCAGTGAATTCCACACATTGATTACTCTTTGGATGAAAAAATACTTTCTTTTATTGGTTTTAAATCTACTGCTCTTTAATTTCATTGAGTGCCCACGAGTTCTTGTATTGTGGAAAAGGGAGAAAAGCACTTTTTTCTCTTCCTTTGTTTTCCCAGGCATAATTTTGTGAACCTCTATCATGTCACCTCTCAGTTGTTGTTTTTCCAAGCTGAAGAGCCCTAACCTCTTTAACCTTTCTTTGTAGGCAAGGTGTTCCATCCCCTTAATCATTTTAGTTGCCCTTTTCTGTACTTTTTCCAATTCTATAATATCTTTTTTGAGGTTAAGGCTTTGATCCTGCTGAAAATCTCTGCTGACAAATGGGATTTCCTTCGGTGGAGCATGACTTGTCTGCCTCCCCTCTTTCCTATAGGTCAAAGTCCACCTAGGGGAACGGAGGACACCTAGGAACAGCATGAGAAGGGACACTGAAGTCTGCAGTGCGAGGAAAAACCAGCAAAAATCACCTTTCTTTTCATCAGCAGGAATTATTAGTGGATCCAACCCTAAATACAGAGTTTATCATCTTTGGAATGGTTAAGTCCTTGTGAAGATATTTTGCATGTGAAAAATGGTATGTTCTGCTGAAACATTGTGACTATCTCTGATAGTATGTATATGTTTATACGACTGTCAGTTTTTTTCTCTGAAGTGTCCTCTGGACATAGAAGTATGAAGTTCGATACTATGCCTACATTTGCTAAGATGGATCCGATGATTCTCTTCTGCTAAATCTTCCTACAGCAGAGACAGGCTTCCTCCAATGAAGAATATTTTTTTTCCTTACAGAGAAAGGCTTTTCTACACCAGAAGACTTTATTTGTTGAAGGAAGTCTTTTTCTGCCTGTTGTGTTTGTTTAGAATATGAAGCAGTAATAGCTTGAAAAGGGCTCTGGTATCCTAAAGCTCCAATTCCTATTGGCTGATTAATAAAGACTCCCATTGGTCCTGAAGCCAATCTAGATACCCAATCACTAAGCCCTGCTTGGGTCCAATAGTTGCTTGTATATAGTTACATTGTTGAAAGTTATGTGTTGGAACAGTATAAATGAAAGTGCTGCTCTCATAGAGCTGTCTTTTGAGCTGAACAATGTCACTGAATAAAAGCCTGTTTGTTTGAATTCATCGCCTCCTGCTCAATACTTAAAACTGCCCAAATAAGACTTTGCATTTAGCCACAGGTTGGAGCACATGCACTAAGTGATGCACATGGATCCCCAAAGTAGGGCAAAAAAACCCCCCATTGGTTTGGAATAGGAACAAGGATAGTTTATTCAGGACTTTTCCAAGAAGCCCGTAGGCTGTTGGACTGTATCATTACAGGTAATATTTCTCTGTAACACAAAACAGGAAGAATTTATTAACTAAAATTAAAGTGCTTCTCATATAAATTAGTATAACTAGATCATATAAAGCAAAAAAGTAATAGATAAAAATATTTGATCTAACTACTTTAAAATTTTATAATTAACATTCAAACTAGAAAACTAACCAAGATGCATTAGAACTTTAACACAAATTTTCAAAACTACTGAAATATACTCAACAGCAGCTTCCATGACCCTTCAGTCGTTACTCACAGGAATAACCTGCAGAATGAACAGGGTGTTAGAATATCCTAGGTCTAGTGCAGCCATATGAAGAAGATTAGAAGGTCACCATACAGGAGGACAGTTGAAGGTCTGCTAGTTAACATAGCTAGATTAGGGACCTCCCACATTTTTAGATTTATGTCCTTCTTGTTGCCTGATTGGCTCTTCTGGAGACTTCCTGCTCCTGCGGAGCTTCTGATGTTGTTGTTACTCCTTCAGAAGTTAGGTTAGACAGTTAAAGTTCTCTCTCTTCTGTGTTCTACAACAGTTTGTTCTTCTTTAATAAGCCTACTTATTTTTCTTTAAACAGTCAGTGCTTCATTCCTTTGCATATTTAAACTGCCAACATAGGAAGGTAGCCAGGACAAGGGATGGAATAGAGGAACTTGTGGTCAAATGTAACATCTGGGCCTCTTTTGAAGGAAGACTTGGCAGAGATAACTCATACAATCCTACTTTGTGGAAGAAAGTTAAAGACTCATGGTCTTTTATTAAAAAAAAAACATTGTGAGCTGATCACCCAATGTTCATGATCACCTAATGGTTCCACATAAATGGTACACATCAGATAACAGTAATTATTTGGAAACATGGAACAATTGTCCCCAATAAGAGTTTTTAAATGAAAGAGAGCACTATGTTGAAAGAGAAGAGTATGCTGTTGGTTCTGAGAAGTTGCACAGAGGTAAATTATAGATTCAGGTGTGTAGCTGTGGTGGTCTGAAGCAGCAGAACAAAGTTTGAGTCCAGTGGCACCTTTAAGACAAAGTTTAATTCTGGGTATAAGCTTTTGTTTTCCCCCGTTTCCTGGACTCTTAGAAGTATAATTAATCAATATTAGCATTGGCAAAGCAGGCATGACTGAACTGAGAAGGCAGGAAAAAAGGCTGGAATCTTAAAGAAACGACTGTTCTGGAAAGCCACCCCCCTCCCATCATCTATTTGTCCAAAGGAAATGAAACAGATAGCATGTCAGTAACCATGATCTGTTTTTCCAGCAGTTACAGCAACAAACAACAAGGAAGATCCCTCTGAGAATAGCATTTATGGACAAGAGGTTCTGGTAAGAAGATCATCAGACAAATTCTTCAGTGTTTTATTCCATGCCAATAAAGTAAGTTCTCTGGACTGAACCTTTCAGAAATAAAGTTTTGGTGCCATGCTAATCCACACTGACAAATATGTTTGTTATATAACTCTGCCTCAGGATGAGCAACATTTTAAAATTATCTTATTCGGAGTCTTTCCTGCACCAGCTTTGTCTCAGATTCCTTGAACAATGGCACCTGAGTTGGAAGTAATAACCCTTTACATTTGTATAGCACTTTAAAATCTTCCAAGGACTGCTCTCTTCCGTACTACTGAGAGTTGACTCAAGCTCCAGATGGACACCAATTTGATGATTTGCCTGGCTCCATGGACCCCACCCCCAAGATAGCCAGAGCCCCCCACATTTTATCCACTGGTTCCTTCTCTTGGTGGTCCTGGAACCACCAGTAGCTGTATGTCCTAGGTGAGTGACTGGTAAGAATGATTCTGTTGTTTTTTTTAAACAGGTTTATTGTTTGGGAAAGAGCTCTCTCAGCCCCACCTACCTCACAGGGTGTCTGTTGTGGGGAGGGGAAGGGAAAAGGAGTTTGTAAGCCGCTCTGAGACTCCCTTGGGGAGTGGAGGGCGGGGTATAAATCCAATCTCTTCTTCTTCTTCTCTTCTTGTAGTACTAAGCCTGACATGCAGGTCTCTCATACAATGGGACATATTTTAATACTATTAAAGGTACTCAGACTAAGGATTTCATTGCCCTTGGGATGTCCTGTGTGACTGGGAGGGTGGTTATGAGTTTAAGAGAAGAGATGGCTGAATAATTCATAACTTAATAGAGAGTCTGCTTCCCTTTTTGGCTGGGAAGTGTTTGAACAGATTGCAATGCATTTTTCTAGAACAGATATTATCTCTTCAAATCTTAGCTAGGTCACCTTAAGTATGTCACAATCTGTCAATCTCAGTTCTCTAACTTAAATATAGGGATGATATTACTGGCCAGACAGAGCTATTGTAGGATTACGGATCCTCTGTAGTGGCCTAAGGGCATCTCCTGGAAGGGGGTGATTAATGAATAACAGTCACAGTTTAAGCACAGGTTGTAATCATCAAACCACTACAGTTTGGTGTAGTGGTTAAGAGTGGCGGACTCTAATCCCCACTTTGATTCCCCACTCCTCCACATGTAGCCAGCTGGGGGACCTTGGGTCAGTCACAGTTCTCTCAGAGTCGTTCTCTCAGAGCTCTCTCAAGCCCCACCTACCTCACAGGGTGTCTGTTGTGGGGAGAAGAAGGGAAGGAGAGGAGACTGTAAGACACTCTGAGAATCTGGCTATGGTCACACTGGCAGCTTGGCACAGTGTGGTGGTGCCTCTAATTGTACCAGTTTAAAGTGTTGAAGGGCATATCAGCCAGACAGCACACCCTGCTGCAGGTTACCCATGTTGCCATCCCATGGCCAAGCATCCACATTACTGCAGCACCTCAGCCATGGAGCGCACTGCCCAGTCAGTTTTTTTAAAATGCAGGTGGGTGCATGTGTATATGTGCTCATGTGCATATAGGTAAAACCTTTTTAAAAAACTCCACCCCAGTGGTGGAAACAGATCTGCAGGTTCAGACAACCCTTCTGGGTTCCTTTCACTGCAGGAGAGTCCAGACACTGGAAAATCTGGAGGGAACCCCCAACAACCCTTTAGTGTCAGACTTTCCCTGATATCTGTTTATTCCACTTCCATTGTAGAACAGCATGGGTTGCTGATGACTGCGCCATGGGAGGCAGATATTCTTATCTAGAGGGGCCCATTTATCCCACTCAGGTAATGCTTCCATGGTGCCACCAATTGTGCATGTGACTTCAGCCTCTGAGTGAAAGGCAGGGTATAAATCCAACTTTTCTTCTTTTTCTAATGACTATTATTTGATCTTACTGAATAGTCATAAATTAACATTTAATTTTCTAAAATTTAAACTTCAGTATCTGTCATACTAATGGCTTTATACTAATTGGCTAGGACAATGGAAAGCTGGTGTAGGTTTACTTCTTACTGAGTAGAATATGATTACCTCCACTGATGCTGTTATATCTGTAAGAGACTGGATATTTGTTTCTTTAAAATCAAAGAAAATTCCTGGAACAAAGCAATGTAGCCTCTGAATCTTCAGAAGCCTCATGAAAGTATTTATGATTCTCATGGTACCTTCTGAGACAGATGGATATGATGAATATATCATCCTTTGGGCTGGTAGGCTCTCCGCGCTCCTGAGGCATTTTCTGTTCTTCCAGCAGCAGATATTAACCAATCATATTTAGAAGACGGGATTCATCTCTGTCTTATACTTTGGGATAGTGCTGCAGTTTCTGGGAGCTTCTGGAAATAGCTACCTTTGTCGACATGGCTTTGGTAATTTAATCAGAGTCATACTACTAATCAGATAGTGTCTTATTATTTCAGGCATAATGTGACCAAAGTAGGATAGCCTCATTTTAGCCATTTTAGCTTCTAGAGAGAGTTCAGGCTTGATTTGATCTAGAACCCACTTGTCTTTTTGGCAGTCCACAGTAGTCCATGGGATCCATAGAACTCTCCTCCAACACCACATTTCAAAGAAATCTACTTTCTTCTTCTTGTCAGCTTTCTTCATCACCCAACTTTCATACCCATACATAGTAATGGGAAATACTATAGTATGAATTTTCTTGATCTTGACCACCAGTGACACATCCTTATACTTAAGGGTCTTTTCTAGCTCTTTAATGGCTGCCCTCCCCAGTTTCAATCTCCTTCTGATTTCTTGGGTTCAGTCTTCCTTTTGGTTGATGATGGAGCCAAGGAATTCAACAATTTCCATTTCTTCATCATCAGCTTTAAAGATATGTAACTCCCCAGTAGTCATTACTTTTGTCTTCTTCATGTTCAACTGGCACTTTCTGCTTTAACCTTCATCAGAAGTTGTTTCAGGTGTTCACTATTTTCTGCCAATAATGTGGTATTATCTGCATATCTCAGACTGTTAATATTCCTTCCACCAATTTTTACTCCACCTTCATCTAAATCTAATCTGACTTTCCTTATGATGTTTTGCATACAGATTGAAGAGTTAGGGAGATAAAATGCATCCCTGTCTAACACCTTTTCTAACTGGAAACCATTTTGTTTCTCTATATTCTGACTTAACAGTGGTCTCTTAACTAGAGTATAGATTGCACATCAAAACAATCAGATGTCGTGGTACATCCATTTCCTTTAAACTCATCCATAGTTTTTCATGATCCACACAGTCAAAAGCTTTGCTCTAATCTATGAAACACAAGCAAATTTTCTTCTGAAATTCTCTCGTATGCTCCAGTAACCAGTGTAAATCTGCAATATGATCTCTATGACCTCTTCCTTTTCTGAATCCAGGTTGAACATCTGGCATTTCTCATTCCATATACAGTAACAATCTTTGTTGTAAGATTTTGAGGATCACTTTAGTTGCGTGAGCAGTTCAGATGATTGGCTAGTTGCTGCAGTCTTTGACATCTCCTTTTTCAGAATTGGGATGTAAATTGACCATTTCTAGTCTGTGGACCATTGTTTTGTTTTCTGTATTTGTTTCTTGTTAAGATTTTGATGGACTCCATTTCTGTGGCTTGGAATAGCTCGATTGATATCCCATTTACTTCTGGTGACTTGTTTCTTCCAATTGCTCTCAGTGCAGTTCTCATTTCACTTTCTAAAACTTCAGGTTCGTCTTCAAAGGATGCTTCTTGGAAGGAATCTGTCATCCTTTTTTTTACAGTTCTTCAATGTATTGTTCCCATTTTTTCTTCATTTTCTGCTGTGTTGTTAATGTATTCTGTGCTGATCTTTCAGCATGCTTAAGCATGATTGAATGTAATACGTGGCAAAAATTGTTCCATCATGAGAAAAATGGATTTCTTTCATGAGCGTCTAAGCTTCTGCAAGCCGACTGATGATGAGTAGCTGGTCCCAGATTGAAACATGCATTTCATTTTTAAAAACTTGTGTTTTGTGCATTACATCTAAAATGGGGTAAAGTATACCTCTAATGCTAACATGGGCATTGTCTTCCTATGTTTTAAATGTGTATGGGGTTTTTTACATGATCTTTTCTTCTTCTGTATAGATCCAGGTGAGCAGTCATGTTGGTTTGAAGCAGGAGAACCAGTGGCACCTTTAAGACTGATGAAGTTGTATTCAAAGTATGAGCTTTCGTGTGTATGCACAAATTCAGTGAAATGGAACTTACCAGTTCATACATACAGGAAGATGTTATTTGATCTTAGTATTCCACAATTAGGAATTAGGAGCTGGCTAGGTGGGATACAAGTCTAAATAAATAAATAAATAAATTCTACATGGGCCTGCCCTTGAACTCAGAAACTCAGAGTTTCTCTAGCTGGTATCAAACACCTCAGCTTGATTACTATCAGAAACTAGGTGGGAATATACGTTACTCCTATTCTGCAGTCACTCTGTTGGTTACCAATTAGCTTCTAGGTTATATTCAGGATACTGGTAATTACCTACAAGGCTCTTCCTAGCCTGGGGCACATATATCTGCAGGACCTTCTCGCTCAGTATTCTCCACTACAGCAGCTTCACTCACCTGAACAAAGGCTTCAGATGGTGCCACACTGCAAATGGGTGAGATCAACAGCTGCCTGAACCTGAGCATTCTCTGTTGTGGCTCCCGCTGGGGAAACGGCAAGCCGGATACGGTCAGACAGTTTCCCATGGTTTTATCCTTCCACAGAATAAGTGAAATTGAATTGTTCAGGACATTCATTTTTATAAAGAGAATGGGATTATAGTTAATGGCTTAGAAATATTAGGCACTTTTCATTGCTTTGTTCTTTGTACATATTATGCCTAGGGCTGCCAATTCCAGGCTGGGAAATTCCTGAAGATTTGGAAGTGATACCTGGGGAGGGCCCTGACCTGGATGGCCCAGGCTAAGCCCTGCTTAGTTCTTGGATGGGAGACCACTAAGGGGGTCCAGGATTGCTATGCAGAAGCAGGCAATGGCAAACTGTCTCTGAACATCTCTTACCTTGAAACCCCCATGGGGATGCCATAAGTTGATAGTAACTTGATGGCACATTCCACCAGAACACCTGGGGAGAGCTGAGCTTGGGGAAGGACCTTAGTCGAGATGCAGTGCCCTCCAAAGCTGCCATTTCCTCCAGGGGAACTGACCTCTGTTCTAATTCAGGGGAAACTCCAAGCCTTACATGGAAGTTGGTAACCCTAATTATGCTGTTTTTATTGCATCTGTACTGCTTTGTTGTATTATATTGTGTTAGTACTTTCTTCTTAAAATTGTGTAATCCAGTTTTAGTGCATTTTTGGTTGTCTGTATTATGTTGCTTCTGTTGCAGCTTTAAACTGTTTAATCTGCCTTGCGTCTCAGGGAGAATGGCAGACTAGAAATGAAGTAAGGAAATAAATATAGTGACAGACATTCGTGCAGCAATATATAGTTTTGGGTAGCTGTAAGACGATTACCAAAAACATGGGTGAGGCAACTTTCTAACGGTGTACTGTCATTACCTGAAAATGCATGTTGGCATACACATTCAAAAACGATCACATTCAAGAGAGAAAAGAACACCAGTTGAGGCATTGTAAGGGCATGTTTGTGTCTACTTTTTAAAGCTTAAGTAAAGTTCTACCTCAATGCTTGCAAAATTCCCAACATGGTGCAGATGGTCTAGGGATTCCAGGTCCCCCTTGGCCATGTAAGGTTGCCACCGCCAGGTTGGGAAACCCCTGGAGATTTGGGGATGGAGTCTGAGGAGAGCAGGGACCTCAGTGGGGTACAATGTCATAGAATCCACCCTCTCAAGGATCCATTTTCTCCAGGGGAACTGATCTCCTTAGTCTGGTGATGAGCTGTAATCCCAGGGGATCTCAGGTCTCACCTGCAGGCTGGCATCCCTACGCAGACCTTAAGCATCATTGAGATATTTTCCACAAGTACTAAAAAAAGAAACTAGTCTATGAAGCAGAATAAGAGAATACACATAAACCCGATTAATTGGCTGGGTGCCTGAAGGACTCAACACAATCGGATTTTCTTCCAGATAATCCTTAGTTAGATCATTAGAGCTTAAATGAAAACGTCGTGTGTTCATAGGGTGAACTCTCTTTTATGCTAATGCCCTGAACCCTGAAAAGCTGTCACACAGAATGCACACTCTGCATCCTTCACAGGCAGAAAGTGCTTTTGGCATTCTCGCCTGTTATGTCATTTTGCTGCTGATAATTATTGCTTTCTGAACAAACTCAGAAGAATAAGTGAATAGAGGGTTGGATCAGATATACTTGTTTAGACTAGAACTGACTCAGCAAAAAAGAGGGGGAGAGAAACATTTTCCAGACTTTCCTATCTCAACATAACCAAACATGGTTCGTTAAGGGGTTTTCCGCATGTTTGACTTATTCCTGGTTTTTTCAGCTGTCAATGCACAAGCTTCATAATCGTTTTGGGCACAATCCTTCCACTCACCTGCCCTCCCTCTCAGTTGTGGTGTCAGTTTATTTTTTCCAGACATGCCTTAAATAATGGGGGTGCTGTTGTCATTGGTGGCATCACCAGTGCCATCCCACCAACTCCCCATTTTAAAAAAAAATTGTGCATTTGCTACACAGAAATATCAATATACCACCAGAGGAGGGCTATTCCCTGCCCCATACTGTGTTCTCTTTGTCCTTTCTAATTTGCTGACTGGACTGTTGTCTTCCTGCCATGCCGATTTTGAATTTATTAGACAAGGCATTGGCTGGGATGGTTGTCATTTTTTTAAATGTTTCATCTGCAAGCTGATTCTTTGCTTTGTCAGTTTTATCTGGTTGCCATTTCAAAACTAGAATCAGAGAATTTCTGATGTGGATCTGAAATGTATACACTGAACAAAGTGCCATGGAGACCTTAAACAAAGTACCAGTTTATTTTTTATTTGCTGATGTTATTGTATTCTGCCTCAAAATAATTCCTATTCTTTTTTTTCTTTGACAATGTTGTTCAAGAAAAAGGAATCTGTGGAGGTCAGACATGCTGGAAAATCAGAGAGCCCAAATTACCGTATTTTTTGCTCCATAAGACTCACTTTTTCTCCCAAAAAAAGTGGGGGGGAAAGTGTGTGCGTCTTAAACCCCCCTCACCTTTCCCAAGTCACGGCACCGAGCAGAGCTAGGTGCGTCTTATGGTCAGGTGCGTCTTATGGAGCAAAAAATATGGTAACTATAGTAGCTATAATAATAATAGCTAAAATAAGAGGCATAGAATTTTTAAGAAGGGAGGGAGGGTTATGAACAGGATCTCAGGTACATCTCCAATCAATCTACTACAGAGGCATGAGTTCAGTAAAAACAACCAACCTCCTCCCCCCCTTGACTACTCCCTTTGACTACTGATTAAAACATATATTTTGTCTTTATGGGTTGGGATAAAATCAGTTACAAAAAAAGATCAGGGTAAAAGTGGTCCTGAAAGAACCAGAGAAAACCTGCGTAAAAAAATCAAGTGAAAACTACAGGCACAAGAAAACTTGCAGAAATCAGGGGATAAACCAAAGCAGTATGGGGCCAGAAATAATTAAATAACCCCATGCAGAAAACCCTATGCTGGTTAAACTGCATCTGCACAAGGTACAGCAAATATAGAAATGCAACAACATCAAGTATTGCAAAGATCTATAATTCCATAAATATTTATCATAGGTTGATAAAGGTTTATCACAGTCTTGGGTAATGACAGCACTGTATTGTGGGTTACATACACAAACGTATGCCTCAGATTCAAGCCATTCCTCAGTTCTCACCACACTTTTGCTTAGTTAGACAGCATCAGCCATACACTAATTACACCAAAGTCTGCATATTTATTTTCACTCTGAAATTACCCACTGGGCTGCTGGTCAATGACAAAGCTGCTCAGGGGCTGAGGAGTCAGCCAGTCCAGAGGGTGATTGCATTTCCACTGAAGGAACATGTGCATCACTTTTGGGGTACTGCTGGATCTTGGCCTATAACTGGAGGGCCAGATCTCTTTGGTGGCACGTAGTTTACCAGCTTTGACTGATAGGTACATGTAAAGAAATGGCACTTTCTCTCCCAGGCTCCCCCTCTCTCTGGTGCACAGCCCTCTTAGGAAGCTCTCTTGCATCTGGTAGCATTTCACCACTCTGGGGTCTAAAAATCTGTCCCTCTCTCTTGATGCTGCCCAGGGGAATGACATCAAAGGAGTACCTTACAGTAGTGCTGTCAAGTAGGTAAGGAAGGGCGATTCTGCATTGGCTTTTCCCTCTGTTGTTTTACCAAAGGTGCAGCTCAAAACCACATTCAGATACCCTGGGGCAATACCGTACTGACTGAGAAGTCACCCCTGAATGGCCATAAAACCCAATGATCAAAGAAAGTGAAAGTGGCATGCAGTGTTGAGGGTACCATAAAATCTGATGGTCAAAGAAAGTGAAAGCAGCATGTGATGCAGAGGGGAATTTCTGTTCCAATATGGGTTTGGTAAAACAATGAAGGGAAAAGCCAATGCAGAATTGGCCAAAGAACAACTTTATTAACTACAAGGCACAACTCATTGGTAACTACAAGACAAATCTAGGTACAGCTAAAGGTCAAAGGATATGAAAGAAAGGTTACTGGCTAGATAGCTTACAATCTTTGAACATCTAGTCTGGCCTCGGAGGGAGGCTGGCTGCTGGTCGCACAGCGCACCACTCAGGGCCGCACCTGCAAGCCACATTCACCTTCATTTCTCACACTGAAACCTCCTTCAAAAGAACTCCAAAGGATCCTTTCTCTTTCCACACAAAGCCCTAAACAAAGGAACAGCTCTCCTTTTCAGAACCCCTCCCAGATGGGTTGCTGGGCCTTAGCCAATCTGGGTATCAGGTCTTTGGGTTCAAGCCCCTCCAATCAACAGGTGTTAACTCGTCAAAGAGATGGCAAGTTTTCCCTCCATCCCACTCCATCCAACAACCCACTCCATCCAATGAAGTATATCTTTCCTATACTCTGTCAGTCCCTGAGACACTAGCTCAGCCTTCCATCTCCACAGCGATCACAGCATATCTTGCCCATCTGCCTCTCATCCCACAACAGCCTGCTAAGGCCATTCCTCGAAAAGTGTGATCTGGCCAGGGTACCTGAAGGAGTGCCTCCTCCCATATTGTCCAGCCAGCCTGTTAAGAATTAAAACCTGCCTCACCAGTCCTGCTCTCGGTGCCGCCACTTTCAGAGAGGTGAGGTGGGTGGCAGCCAGATGCAGGGCTTTTTCAGAAGTGGCACCTTGCTTACAGAATTACCCTTTGCGTTGAGGCTTGCCTGGTACCTATGCTACTTTCTTTCAGATGCCAGGCTAAAATGTTTTGGTTCATCCAGGTTTTTTTTAAATTAAGGTGTTGGTCTTTTAATAGTATTGTAGTCTGGAAGCTTATTTTAAGCTGTCAGTGCTTTGTTTTTTTATCATCTATGTTTTTATGCTGGGGTGCATTTTAATGCTGGATTAATGTTTTATTTCTATTTTTTTAAAAACTTTTGCAAGCCTCCTTGGGCAGCTTTCTGGAGAGGCAGCATGAAAACAATTCTAAATAAACAAATGTAACTAGACTTTTTTTGTTTCTTTTTTCCCCCTTTGATACAGTTTGAATTTTGCACTTTTTTTTTTACTCCAAACAAAAGTTATTGCCAGAAGCTACCATTTAATTATTATACTAGGGATATCTTAGAAATGCGACACCTTTCAGTGAAAGCTGCCAAGAGTCCACTGTATCCTCTGTTATTAAGATTAATAATTCATTAAATAGCAAGGAATGAAATGAAAAGAGGCAGTGATTAATCTTTCCTTAAAAGGAATATTTGGCCATGCTGGTTTGATCAAGGTAAAAAAGAAGAGCCATCTTAAAAATAAAATGGTTGCTGTGGGTTTTCTTATAGTAATTTTAAAAAGCATCATGCTTAAAATAAATAATCATTAGCTCTTGTAAATTGGGTTCCTTGAGCACATGAAACACCTGTACACAAAGTAAAACCATCAGCCTTTCTAGCATAGTGTCGTCTGCTCTGACTGACAGCAACTTCCTGGGGTCCTCAAGCAGAGGAAAATCTTTCTCAACACTGAATACCTGAGATTCTTTAATTTGAGCTGCTGGGGATTGAAACTGGGACTTCTTGTCTGAATGTCCAGCATCTATACTAGTACTGACAGGCTCTCCGAGAAGAAATCTATTAGAAATGAGTGGGAGCTGCTTACATATTGATTTTATTTAAAAAAATACATTCCACTTCTCCATGATAGTTCAAAGCAGCTTACAAAAAACTTCGTAGAAGTCAAATAAAATCCTCAGTAGAATAATACACCACCCAACCACCAGTTCAACTGAGAAAATTGATAGGGATCCTATAATAACATTTGTGAAATACCCTCTAAAAACACACACAATTGTTCATTCTTTATGAAATGACAAATGAGAGGTAAAACTCTCTGGACCGTTTTACAAAGATTTTCCATCATCTTCATCAGCCAGCCATGATAGAAAAGGAACGAACCTTAACTGAAGTCAGTTAATTGGTTGATAGAAAGGACCATCAGACCATTTGTAGGCTGATTTAAGTGGGCAAGCAGGCATATATATGGAAATGTGGTCTTGTAGATATTTGGATCGCAGACCATGGAAACTTTATAGCAACTCAAATTTAGTTCAGCAACCTGAAAATAATTCGGAAACAAACAAGCAGCCATTTCTTGTCAAAAGGCAAGACATTGTGGTTTGCACCAACTGAGGTTTTCAAAGTACATTTTCATGAACAGCTCCACATACAGCATGTTTCTGTAGTCCACCAGAGAAATTATGTGCATGTGGCAAAGTCAGCAGACACAAAGATAGGAAATATCCTAGCAGATGCAGATAGTAAAAAGCATTTCTAGCCACCACATCAACCTCCTTCTCCAACAGTAGGGCAGGATAAGGAGAACACCTGAGCTCATCATATGCTCCGTCCAACAAAGGCAAATTTAAAGCTCCTATTGATTCTGCATTCCCCATCAGCATCACTTCCATCTTGCCTAGAATACAGCATGATTAACCTTACTGATCAGTCCAAGGAAATCAAGAAAGAGGCACTGCCTTTATCTATCACTAGATGCAGATCCTCCCTCCACTAGGTTTATCCTGGGAATGTGCAAACAGCCTGCTAACTTCCCTGGAAATGCAGACAAGGGGTTCGGGGTTCTGTCTCATTGTATGCTTAATACATAAAAAGAACACAAAGAATGAAATTACATTGGACTTTCTGCATTCACTATGTAAGCTAAGCGGTCTGGCCATTAAGGGGACTTCCTGGCGTAGCTGTATATCAGCATGGTCGGCCAAGCACTTCGTGTGTTTCTCCTACCAAAGGGTACCATGTCACTTGCCCTTTGGGGGAGGCTCATACAATCTCCTTCAAGATGTTTAGGGTCATTATTGTGTGACCCTTCAGATTGAAGCAATGCTTGATTTCTAGGGGAAACAAAAAAAGATGCTACTGCTCAATTGTCTTGCCTGGAGCCCCTTCCCTCTCATTCATAGTGTGTGGAATTTTCCATGGTTATTCAGAGAAATTTACTTAGAGAAGAAGTAGAGATTTCGATAAGATACCCTGCCCTTCACTACCTGTGTGTTTGTGTTTAGAATATGAAGCAGTAATAGCTTGGAAAGGGCTCTGGTATCCTAAAGTTCCAATTCCTATTGGCTGATTAATAAAGACTCCCATTGGTCCTGAAGCCAATCTAGATACCCAATCGCTGAGCCCTGCTTGGGTCCAATAGTATTGCTTGTATATAGTTACATTGTTGAAAGTTATGTGTTGGAACAGTATAAATGAAAGTGCTGCTCTCATAGAGCTGTCTTTTGAGCTGAACAATGTCACTGAATAAAAGCGTGTTTGTTTGGATTCATCGCCTCCTGCTCAATACTTAAAACTACCCAAAGGAGTCTCAGAATGTCTTACAATCTCCTTTCTCTTCCCCTCCCCACAACAGACACCCTGTGAAGTAGGTGGGGCTGAGAGAGCTCTTTCGGAAACTGCTCTTGAGAGAACAGCTCTGAAAGAACTTGTGACTGACCCAAGGTCACACCAGCAGCTACATTTGGAGGAGTGGGGAATCAAACCCAGTTCTCCCAGATTAAGTCCATGCTCTTAGCCACTACACCAAACTGGCTCATCCATTTTAAGTTCATATTCCAGAGTTAAACCCTGGAATTGAAAACCAGCTGTATGTAGGTGTCCCACCTGGACGCTGAACTATAACTTTCAGGATCCTTTTGAAACCCTGAAAGGTGATTCTCACTCATTTTCCCCTGCCTTTCCATCTTTTCTAGTGACTGACATGTCTGATCCATAGACTTTTTCCTTTTGCATTTTTCATGAAGATAAGTCTGTGCTTCACTTCAGCCTCCCTGCTCCTCCAAGGTTAAGACATACTTTGATAGAAGGTATCTATTTATTTAGAGAGGGGGGAAAACATTTCATAGGGAGTAATTGGATAAACTGCCCAGCTCCAGCCACAAGCCACACAGGAAAATGCTTCACATTCTCTCAGCACTGGAGAAGCTTTTAAAATTTATACACATAGGAATTAGTCTCTTACCTATCCTCTTCCTTTTCGTAAAGTATGTGGTTGGGGGCAAGGCAGGGCAACACCTTAAAACATGCTGGGTTGCTGGTCCTCAGTGTAATGCTGTAGGTTTATAAACCTCCACTAGGGGGATTCTTGAATAACTATTACTAAGAGCACTTTTCACTTTCTGGCCAAGTCAGTCTAGGGCAGGATTCCTCAGCCTTTTTGAGTCTGCAGGCACCACTGGCCTTTTGACAAAAAATATTGTAGGCACCATCACAGAATGACTGCCACAGGAGGTTGAGCCAGCTACAAAATGGCTGCCACAGGAAGTGGATCCATCTTCAAATTATCAGGGTGAGAGTTATGCTTAACTCTTTTAGCAGCTCTTCAACAGAGCCAAAGTGTTCGAATTCTCAGTCTGCTGCCCAAACTGCTGGGAGACCTTGAGCAAGTCACATACTGACAGCCTAACGTACCTCACATGGTGGTTGTGAGGGTAAAATGAAGAACGGGAGCATATATAAGCCACTTTGGGGCCCCACTGGGGAGAAAAGTGAGGTATAAATAAAGTCAATAAACCAACATTTCAGGCAAAGGTCTTGTGATGTACTATTCAACAGAACACCAAGGCTGTGGTTTGCTAGTGAGCTATAGGTCCTTTGTATGGATCACAGGCTTCCAACAGAAGTTCCAGTTAGGTGCATTGAGGATTTAGTTGTGCAGTCGAATTCTTCTATTCACACTGTGTATTGCTTGTACATCATTTCAGTTTTGGACGGGCAAACTACTTTTTTATATAAGGCTGCTGTCTGTATTATACCATAAACATCAAAAATTCAAACCAGGTCTGCACTGTGATAGACTATGATGAAGATGAGACCATAAACCCCCACAAAAGTACTTTATACTGACAAGAGGGGATAGAATAACATTCATATACAAGAAGTCTAAGGGTGTTTGTGAAAAGAAAGAATAAAAATACGCAGAGTGGAAACTCAAGGGGTGATCTCTCTCTCTCTCTCTCTCTCTCTCTGTGTCTGTGTCTGTTTGTCTGTCTGTCTCAACCCTCCTCCCCAAGTGGGTATTTAAAATAATCACAAACATACAGAGGAATCTGAGGGGGGGGGGATGAGGAAGGTGTTTGCTTAGTTGGACCCTATACAGCTGCAGAGTATATGGTCTCATTAGGGCAACCCACTTGATTGGTTGAGTTACCTGCTTAGCAAAACAACTGATTGGTCAAAGTACATCATTGGCTGTTTATTTGATTGGCCAACTAGAATCATGCCAACACAAGCCATTGGGGGTAAAGAAAGATTCTTCAGTCTAGTTTTTGCCCTTTGTCTGGGTTACATCTAACTTTGGGATACTTCTCAATGGGCCAGGTTGGCTGGAGCACATGTTTGGACTTTATGGTGTTCTTGGGTTTGGGGGCTTCAATCTAAATCCAGTGCTTTAGTCCATATTGGCTACTGCCACCAGAATAGTTACTTTCTGGAACTCCAGGTGTCCTAAACCCAAGTGTCCTACCTTGCAGGGTTGACTTCTTGATCTTAGACCCGGAAGGGCTAGAGGCTTGTTTCTTGGTCTCTGGCTGACTGGGTACTAAAGGGACTGGTGGTAGCATTATTCTGGGGCATGTGGGTTCACACTTTAGCCCTTTTGATTTTGCCTTGATCAGCCCATCACCCTTAAGGAGAACTTTGGTAGTACCGGCGTGCTGAAGCTACACCCCCCCCCCCCAACACTTCTGTATCTAGGAACTTTCAATATACATTTCAATATACATGAAGTACATCTAGTGAAATGCCCTTTTCTAGTTCTTTGTAGGAGCAGTTTTTGCCCTGACCTGGAGGTGTAATTAAGCTAGGGTTGCCAGCCTTCAGGTGGGGCCTGGGGAATCCCCCGCTTTTACAAGTGATCTCCAGCTGACAGAGAGCAGCTCCCCTGGAGAAAACGGCTGCTTTGAAGGGTAGAGTCTATTGCATTGTACCATGCTGAGGGCCCCTCCCCTCCCCAAACCCCACCCTCTCCCAGCTCCACCCCCAAAGTCTCCAGGTATTTCCCAACTCAGACTTGGCAACCCTAAATTAGGCACAGGTAATGTTTGAGGCTGCCACTACTACTATGAGCAGGAAGTGAAAACCCGTACCTCTGTTCCTGTGCCCCCTCCAACTTTGCCTTAAGGAGCTGGTTCAAGGGTTTGGGGATAAAAGTGTGCTCTCTCTCTTTTTTCCCTGTCATGCTATCATGCATATTCATGTGCATACATGCAATTACAAACACATAAATACATATTCAGGCTTGCTGCAACTCATAATAAATTGTTCTAAACAAGCCACAGCAATGGCAGTTACTCAGTTGGGCTGACCTTGAAGAGAAGACCTTAATCTCTTTTCCATCCATTCCCACCAAAGAACTGTGTATCCCTGAAGCTCAGGCACACTAATGCACTAGCACACTAATGCTCAGGCACACTAATGCCTAGTAGAAGAACTGTGTCCCAACAAGAAAAGTGGGGCCATTGTTCTGTGGCAATGCCTCTGCTTTGCATGCAGAAGTTCCCAGGTTAAGTCCTGGTTATCTCCAGCATGACCAAAAGATAGCAAACTGCTTTTCATGCATAGCATACAATATAACCATTGATCATATGCTATGACATAAGCAGGAAGCAGTAGGGCCAAGTTTAGCTCATTTGCCATAATATTTATTTATATCCCTTACCACTGATGCTAAATTTAGAGGTGTGTCATTACTGGAGCTTATTTTGTTGGCTGAAATCCAGAGCTGCATGTATGTGCCACTTGGATAGCACTGTGAACATTTTTTTAAAGTTCCCTTCTTCACATCTGCCTCCCTGGAACTGCTTTCTAAACTCTAAACATTTTTTTAAAATGCTGTGTGTCTCTTTTCTGTCCCCTCCAGTTCCCCTTTTCCACAAATCTTCTTGTATCAAACTGTTTTTTGAAAATCTGGTGGGGTTTAATTAGACAAACCTTTAATATTTTCGCACCACGCCTACAAAAGCCTCCCTGACATTACACCTCTCCCATAGTCGTAAATACTTGCTAAAAGTTCATCATAATCCAAATAAGAACAATTTGGGTGTTCTGGAGGAAGCAGCTGCTTGCAGATCAACACCCAGAAGAGGCTTGGAGGAGATGCAGATGGTGTTCACATGCTCCTTTCAACCTTCAGCTATCGGTGGGATGTTGGCTTCTCGCATTTGTATCCTGCCCTTTCGGCAAGCGGCAGATAGTCTTTCAATAACCCCAAGAAGTAGATCAAGCTGAAGAACAGAGGCAGGTCTGTGTGCCACCCAGTGAGTTATTTGAACTCAGATAAGTTATTTGAATATGAGGTTTCCCCAAAGCCAAGGCCAGCACATTTAGGTTTAGTAGTAGATTTGTCTCTCAGTGGTTTTTGCTCTCCTTCCATCAGTGTCATCATAACCCAATCGCTTTAGCCAGGAAGATATGAGTTTCGTACAACATATGTGTAGATCTCAATTTAATCTTGGTAAACTCCATTTCCCTTTTGTCATTTGCATCTCTCCTACCTTTAGCAGGAAGCCATCAGATACCTGATTAAAAACTGATCCAAATTCTCATTAACAGCTGTGCCATGGCCAAGTTATTTCTTTCCTATCTTTAGTAAGTGATGGCTCCATTTCCCCCTTTGGTTTCTTGATAAAGGAAGTACAGCAAAGAAAGAGATTAAATGATGGGTTAGTGGCAATGGCTGAAACAGGACAAGAAGAATTAGGATTGAAGGAGGTCCTTAAATGCAGCCAGGAAATATTCATTGGGTTCCTTTGTAAATGCTCCGTCACTGAAACAGAGTAGAGGACACTAGATTAGAGAATCAAGAAGAGAGCTGGAGATCAGCTACAGGGGGATGCAAAATTACAGGAAACCTTTTCAGTGGCTTTAGAGGGATAGAAGCTGGAGATGCCCAAAGGTTCTGCCACAGTGTTACAAAAGATAAATGATATTGGCAGAGGGGAAGCTATGTTAGTCAGTTGCAGCAAGGAGAAACAGGAAACTTGTGGCATTTTAAAGATAAACCAGATGCTATTCCATCATAAATTTGCATAGATTAGAGCTCATTTTGTCAGATTTAAGTGAATTTAAAGTAGGGTTGCCTGGAAACTGGTGGAAGATGGGGGGGGGAGATGGTACTTAGTGGGGGGCAGTGATCTCCGCTGTGTGATGATGTCCCTTAAAGTGCAACCTGGAAGTTGCTCTAGCACTCTCCTCAAAGCTCTAGAGCATCACTCTGGTGCTTCCAGGTCATTCAGGAAGTGACATCATCAAACAGTGGCAACAATCACTGCCCTCCTTTTGGCCAGCCTGTTTCCCCCTGCTGATCAGCTGAACATCAGTAGGCAGTAGCCAAAATTGGCGGGAGTTTGCCCACCATAAGCAAGGAGTAAAGGAAACAGAAGGCTGATTTAAGGACAGAAATCAGCAGAGATGAAGCCCAGCTCACAGAAAAGGGAACTGAGGCAGTAGGTCTACAAGAGCCATTGTATCATTGCAGCTTGCACGTGAAAGATTACCTGGTGGACTCCCTACACATATCGGATTGGCTGGATTAGAACCCTTCTCCCTGACATTGTTGTTACTGTGTGGAGAGTTTTAAAAAGTATAGTGTTCAGTTATATGATCTTTCATCTGTAGTGTTATAGTCCAGGAGCAGCTGTGTTTAAAATGTCATTTAAAAGGCAAAACAAATGTGTATTGAAAGGAGATCTAATGAAAGATGAAAAAGATAAATACAAGGAAATGAAAACAGGAATGGAGGATGCAGCTAAAGGGAAAGAAAGAAGAGGTGGAGGAATAAGTTAGAGAGATATAGGCATAGCATCAGCAGTGCATGACAGTGGCCAGTACCAAATGACCAGTCTAGGCTGTCACTGCCCCCACCCACCATGTCGTGTGACTTTTTTTTGTTTGCTGCTGTAATTTCCCGAACTGAACTGAAAGCAAGATATGTGTGTTACACTAGCATTTCTTTCTCTATGCTTGTTTCCACTTTCTGCATTCAAGCTCTGCTCTGAATCACAAAACCATCTGTCACTGGAAATAGGCAAGACAATAGATGGGGACACTTTTTTCCAAAGAAGTACGCTCAACATTTTGTTTTGTTTTGGAGCCATAAAGCAGATGAGTTTTATGGCATGCCACCTACTTAAGCAGTCACCCTATGCTGATGTAAAGAGACTGGAGGAGATATGGTCAAATGGGGGGGGGTCACAGGTAGAGAGAAACTAGGACAGGCTGCAGTCACAGGCACGAGTGGAAAAGGCCATGTTAGAGAATAAAGAATGAGGGTGGATCAAATGAAAAGAAGTTGCTGCTTGAAGAGAATCACAAAGCCTCTGTGATTAGAAAGTGGAGTAAGTAGAAACAAAGTAAGAACTTTGCAGCCCTCATGGAGCAATGCAAAATCATATTTCTTCTGTTCCAAATGAAGAATGGCAAACATTGCACTTGTGACTGCTATGCTAAAATTATCTCAGTTACCCTTCTTTTTAAAAAATCAAGCATTCTCAGCCTCCATTGTTAAAGTCTCTGTCTTAGTACATGGGTTCCTTGTGTGGACTGGTTCAGACTCAGGTAAATGGTGGGAGAAAAGTCCTTGTGGATGGAATCTGTGAACTTCCTTCCCATGTGTCAAAATTATTAAAATATCATCGATAAATCTCATGTACAGGTTAGGTGTTAGCAGGCTTGTGGGGGATTTTGGAAAAAGAGGTGCCAGAACTCTCAAGAGGGAAATGGTTTTCAATCTGTATCCTGAAAATTTATGAACTTTTAAACATTTTAAAAAGAATTTTGTCAAAGAGGTTCTGGAATTCTGTTCTGGTGCATTCCCCCAGAAAAAAAGCCCTGGGTGTTACTGGGTAGGAGCTGAGAAAGCAACTGCTTTAAGTCAGCCATAAATAAGATTACCACTGGCCAGAGGGGACAAAAGTCCAATCCCTTTCATAGAGATGTAATGTGCAGAAATGGCTGTCCGAAGCTTTTAATGGTATGGAGCTAAAAACCATCACCTGATAATTGCTGCAGATCAAACTGATATGAAAGGGACATCTAGAAGTACCAGTTTCAAAGTTGCCAACCATGGGCTCACGAATATAACAAAAGGGCTAAATATTTGCTAACTATGCCCCAGTGATGTTTCCATAATGTTAAAAGTTTGGATTGTTTGATACACTCTCCAGACCAGTTTGCTTAGCTATAAATAGATTTAAATTCCTTCCAATTGTAATAAATGGCTGGGCATGTTTTATAGCAAAAATAGGGTGGCTCAGAGACTGGTTATTAATTAATCTCATGAACAGAGCAAAATATAGCAGCTGCAGTTTTGTTTTGTTTTTTGCAGTCAAGTCACAGCTGACTTATGGTGACCTTGTAGGGTTTTCAAGGCAAGAGATGTTCAGAGGTGATTTGCCATTGCCTGCCTCTGTGCAATGACCCTGGTATTTCTTGGTGGTCCACCATCCAAATACAAACCAGGGCCAACTCTGCAGAAATATAGATAATATCAAATGAATAAGAACTTTCCACACTAGCACTTTGAAAAAGAACTTCCATTTGGAGACAAATCATGCACTTTTTCCAGTGCATCAGACAACGGCAGTCGAAAAATCCACCGTCACCTCACCTCATTGCAGACATGCTTCTGGTAGATATTAACTTACATTGAAAGCACACTGATAATTATAATACTATAATCAAAGTTTTTTTCTGGGTGGTAAATATTGCAAAGTTCTTCAGAAGATGCTACTCAAGAAACAAGTATTTTTTAGGGTGACAGGTAAAGAGGACAGCAGAAAAAATGACTAGCATACTTCCTATATTCTTACCCACAATGGATCTATTGCTTTAAGAGCTACTTCTGCAGAATGTTGCCTTCTATCTCCCTTTTCCACAACCTGAGGTGACTGAAAGCAGAGGAGGGAAACAGAAATGAAGAAAGAACCTGCTTTGCCCTACTACGGTGGTGTAATTGTGCACAGGCTGTATCTTGTTGCCTATGGAAAACCTAGAACCTTTGTGCAGGAGACATCTATGCTAGAGGTCTCTTGGAACAGGTTCAGCCAGGGTATTTCTTCACCTTAACTACCCTCATTCTTTTCTTGGTCACCACTTAGCTTTGCTGGGAGGGCAGCACAATCTTCTGCTGATGTAGCTCTTCAAATAGGAACCATTCTCTCTGGGGATTTTTAAAAAAATGGCAAAATCTCCAGGCCAGGAGCAACTTGGCTGGGTGCAACAGGGGCCAATTACACTGGAAGTGTGTAATTCATTTGAACAGCACTTTGTTTTCCATAGGCTGGGCACAACTTGCCTGGGCCAGGGGGATGAACAACTCTACTTTTGGTTCCCCCTCAGTCAATAGTAGGGGGGGGCAAAGTAATAATTTGCATATGGCACTGAAAACCCTTGGGTCAGCCCTGACCAGACCTCTGATTAAGGGAGCAGGAAGAGTGGCGTCATCTGTTTCATTCAAAGATTCTTCAGTTGCGATTTGATTTCTGCTGCTTCAACACCCTTTAAAGGCAAACTTGGGAACAGCTCTGACATGACACCTCAGCTGCTTGCTTTTCTCGACCCTTTTGCCTGCCTAACTGTACTGGCTAGGACACTGGGCTGTTCCATGGTGATCTCCTCCCCTCAACTCCAACTCTGGGCTACTCGGTGCTAGGACCTTAGATTAAAAAAAAATCATTTTGGACATGCAGCTCAGGATCTTTGAGAGAAGTGTCAGGTGTCCCCAGGGGCCAGGGCACTCCTTAATGAGAGCAAGCCAATTAGTCATGTCTCAATCAGAGTTCCAGAGCCCCTCTGAATTTGGAATAACTTCATCTCACAGGTTTTGGAGGACAATAAATAAAAGCTTCTGACCATGTCAGAGACTCCCGTTTCCTAACCTAATTCAATCAAGGAACTTCCTGAGTGCCTGTCTGCCCCAAAGTCAAGGCATAATCTCATCACCTAGTGAGGCAGAGATCCTGCACCGTCAGAGATCTTGCCTAATGTAGTCACGCACATTCTAATCCCTTGTGGGTTAGTGGATAGTTTTCAAGCCTTCCAGGGCTCATTTCGTAGCAGGAGCTCCTTTGCATATTAGGCCACACACCCCTGATGTAGCCAGTCATCCAAGAGCTTACAGTAGCCGCTGTAAGAAGAGCTCTGTAAACTCTTGGAGGATTGGCTACTTTAGGGGTGTGTGGCCTAATATGCAAAGGAGTTCCTGCTACGAAATGAGCCCTGAAACCTTCCAATTGAATTTAATCTTAATTTCCTGCTTTAATTTTGGACATTTGTGGTGTCCCCCATTGACTAGCACCAGGTTCAAGAGGCACAAGAACACTTTCCGAGCCTTCCCCATATCTAATTCACAGCATTCTCCCTGACTGTTTTCTTTATCCTCTTTCTCTTCCCCCAGACATTCCTGGTTTGCTAGCCAGTCCCCTTTCCCATCAAGTATCTCTTCAAATAATAGCAACAAGCTGTATATAAAAGTTTTATTGTATACAACTGCTTTTCTGTCTCGTTTTGTTATTCTTACCATTCCATATCTTGATAGGGAAATATTTTTCTTAAGAGCTATTTCTTCATTCATTCTCCTGGAGTGCTGCCCCAAATTGGGACCCAGATATATACTAGATAGATTGATCCCAAATTAGTTAACTGCCCTGGAGAAATGAGTCTGACTCCAACATGCAAGGAAGACACTCTGTACATTACTAGCCACATACATGGACTTCTTTGGATAATACTGCCAGGGAAGCTCATAGGGTGACTTTGGGTCAGTCATTCTCAGCATAATCTACATCACAGGCAGAGTTCCCTATACTGCCTCAGCAAATGCCAGGAGATTTTCGGAGCAGTGCCTTTGGACAGGAGTCTGGAGAGGATGTGATCTCACTTTCAGGTAACACTCTAGACTAACTTCCATAGTTGCTATGCCTTACCCTGGAGGCTAGGAGAAATTCCTAGACAGTTACCAGATGGAGGCCGCTTTCTATCCCACTCAGTCCCTTGGAGGTAGGAAACTGGGGCTGGGGACTGGTAATTCTCTGTCCCAGGTGAGTAAATAGGAAGCCTACTTGTTAGCCGAATTGCTCTGATTTACGTTTAGCAATTGGTGAAATACACGGGTTCTTGCCAACTATACCAGGGTCCCACCCCTCCCGGGAGTTCTCCAGGAAAAAGTCACGTGAGGCAGATAGCCAGTTCAATGCAGTTTACTGGGCAATGTTGTTCAATCACACCAAAAACGTAATCACACACACAATCACACAGGCCTAAGGAATAAAGACAGAAAGTAGCACGTTTGCATGAGCAGGAATTCGTTGGTGGGGAAGCAATACGTTACCTAGAGATGCGTGGTCCGATCAATGGAAGAATTGGATGGGGAGAAAAATAGGAAGACTATGGGACATGAGGCTCGAACCTGTGAGACCACATGGTTCTCTCTGATTGCGAATACAGAGATTTAAAAGATGGAGGCAAGGGTAGTGGTATAGCAAGCTGGGCATGAGGGGTAGTAAAGCAGATAGGGGACGATGGCTCAAGAGATGGAATGCCTCTGTGCAAGGTCTTTTATTAGGTGGTCTTGGGGCGGGCTGATCAGACCACATCCCCCTAACACACCTACTAGGCGGTCCGTCCCTCTCTGACCCTTCTATAGGTTAAAGGTGAACAAAAGGAGGAGGGCAGGGGGATGGACAATATTGCAAAACTATGATCTCACCAGGAAGTGGACACTTGGGCAGGGTCCGGTGACTCACCTGGGCCACATCTATTGTTAGTTAATGGCTCTGACCGACTGGGTGATGGCCTGAACATTAGTTGCTAGGCAACTACATTAGCATAATCCATTTAGTTATGTTGGAGGGGGCAGGGTTTGACCAGTGTGTTGAAACAGAAAAAACCTCATGGCAGAAGGAGTCTTTTGTCTCTGTCTCAGGTGAACTGTCTAGGGTGTCAGCCTCCTGGCATGGGCTGGAGCTTTCCCCTATAATGAAGGAAGCACATGGCCCTTCCAATATGGGCAACCGAAGTTCAGGCTTATGAATATCAAAATCCATAAGAGCACCAAAAGTGCCTTGCTGGCCAACATACTCACAGGGTTTCTGTGAGGATAAAATAGAGGAAAATTATTGAAGTCAGTTAGGGTCCCCGTTGCTGCAAAAAGCAGGGTGTAAATATTTAAATAAACACACATTATTCCCCTCTCTGCCACATGTCAAACCACTTCTGAAACTGAGCAAGACCTTCAAAAGCATGTTGTTATGTCTGGGGTGTGGGCGTTGCTGCTTAGAAAACAAAGAAATTGGAATCTTACTAGGCCCTTGGGTATACCTAAATTAGCTCTGTTTTTCTGTGTGTCATTTTCTCAACACATTTGATATGGAAAAAACTTAGTGGACATTAGGGGTATAGAATGCATGCTGGACAAAGGTCCATCAGAATGACTGACAAAGCATCCTAAACAGAGTTCCACCCTTCCAAATCCATTGAAGTCAATGGAATTAGAAGGGTGCTTCATGTTGTTGTTGTTGTTCAGTTGCAAAGTCAAGTCTGATTCTTTGCAACCCCATGGAAAACATTACATCAGGCCCTCCTGTCTTGTCATGCTCCATAGTTTGCTTAATTTCATGTTCGCATCAATAACACTATCTAACCATCTCATCCTTTGCTGTCCCCTTCTGTTTGGGGTAGTGGCTAAGTGCGTGGACTCTAATCTGGGAGAACCAGGTTTGATTCCCCACTCTTCCACTTGCAGCTGCTGGATGACCTTGGGCAAGCCATAGTTCTGTCAGAGTTGTTCTTGAAAGAGCAATTCTCCCAGAGCTCTCTCAGCCCCACCTACTTCACAGGGTGTCTGATGTGGGGAAGGGAGGGGAAAGGAGTTTGTAAGCTGCTCTGAGACTCCAAGTGAAGGGCAGGGTATAAATCCAACCTCCTCCTCTTCCTCCTTCTTCCTTCAATCTTTCCCAGCATCAGGGTCTTCTCCAGTGAATGCTGTCTTCTCATTTGGTGGCCAAAGTATTTGAGCTTCAGCTTCAGTATCTGGCCTTCCAGAGAACAGTTAGGGTTGATTTCCTTTAGGATTGACTGATTTGATCTCCTTGCAGTCCAAGGGACTCTCAGGAGTCTTCTCCAGCACCATAATTCAAAAGCAGCTATTCTTTGGGGCTCGGCCTTCCTTATAGGCCAACTCTCACAGTCATACATTACTACTGGGAATGCCATTACTTTGACCATATGGACTTTTGTTGGCAGGGTGATGTCTCTACTTTTTATTATTTATTTATTTGTTTATTTTATTTTCCAATTTATATCCCACCCTCCCCACCTACGCAGGCTGTCTAGGTTTGCCATCGCTTTCCTCCCAAGGAGCAGGCATCTTTTAATTTCATGGCTGTAGTCGTTGCCTACCGTGAAGAAGGGTGCTTAGGATTTATTTATTCAGAAAATGTATATGCTGCCTCACCAGACCTGCTCTAGGCAGTTCACAATCAAAATAAGAATTTTTAAAAACCTACCAAAACACAAAAACAAATTTTAAAAAAAAATGCCAAAAAAGTCAATAAAACAAGAAATGTGAATAAATAAAAAGTCATTAAAAAACCAGCCAGGCCAATAAAAAACAAAACGAGCCAGGGAAGAAAAGCACATAAAATATAGAGTTTCCCTGTAAAATTGCAAATCTGATAAAGGCCAAGCCACACGTGATGCTGAGGATCTGTGACTGTATCTACAGACATGCATTTTACTGAAAAAAGTAGCCACAGGGAGGAGGACAAGATGGCTGGTTTCTGAAGCCCAAGCATTCCAGCATTGCATGCAGTTTGACCCTCACATGGGGACATCCCCTTTCAGGTCGTGGGCCTTTTCTGAGCAAACATTCACTGGTTTGGGCTTTAAGACTTTCTTTCAAGAAATATGTAAATAGAAATTAATTTTAAAAGGAAATCATTATGAATGTAATAGAACAAGGAAGCCTTGCATTCTTTGTTCACAAAGAATGTGAGATCCATGGGCAGTTAGTGAGTATCAGATTTAAAACCTCTGAAAGGAGAGCCTGTTGCACATTGCATAATTAATTTATGGAACTCATTAATGCCTAAGAGGCCTACTTGTATTCTGCATCAGGTACCATGAAATGAACTTCCAGTGATTCCTTAGCTTTGTGAAGGAAAAAGCCTGCTCTAAAACTAACATACTCATGTTTCTTTCCATAAATATCTAAAATAAACTCTTTGTTATGACATAAAACATCAGCATATTGTATACAAAGGATAAACAGAGAATCCGGGAAAATAGTAGGCTCATAACTGATGCCTTTAAAAGTCAAATAATTTATCATTTGGCTTGCTGTGTGGCAGTAAGATGCACAGCTACTTAGTGCTAAGTCAGTATGCCAAGCAAAAGTTGTGTTGTACAATTTACAAACTCAGCTACATATTTACTTGTTCCATTTTTATCCTGGTCTTCTTCCTTTGGAACTCAGAATTCCTCCCATAGTCCTGTGAGGTAGATCAGGTTGAGAAGGAAAGAATGAGTAGAGTTGCCAGTCTTCTGGCAGACCCCCTGCCCCCACCTCTCGTTTCCCACCATAGAGTTGTCATACAGTTTATGGTGATTCCCAGAGAGGTGTGATGTCTTTGCCATTGCTGATGGCTGCCTCCCATGTCCCTGCCCCCTGGTCTCCAGCTGGTGAACTTCATGGCACAGTGAATAGCTAAGGTCAGGCCTCACTAGTCCTAATCTGACACACTAACGTCTAATAGCCACACAACACTGGCATTTAAAGCTTGATGTTTTCCTGGTTTGATAGAACTTCTGGAGGAAACAGCATGCATAAAAACCTTTTATAAGCATTAAAAAGTTAACCACTCTGCCTTGGGACTTCTAGGGCTAGTACTCAGGACTGGCCTATAAATCTGCTATTCCTGATACATGTGTCTGTATATTAATGACATATAGAAAATTCTGAAGAGCATCAGTAGGCCCTGGGCAATTTCAGATGAATAGCTTCCCCCCAACTTGACTCCTAACTATCTAGTATGCTTTAGCTTGGGACAATAAAAGATCTGAACTTAAGAACCGAAAAGAAGCCCTTGCAGGTGACTGTGTTTACCCTCTCTCCCCCAGTGCCAATTTCTCTTTATGCTGGATGCACAAACAAAAGACTGTGCTCTTCTCCCTTTGATGTTTGACTGTGTCAGCAAGCAGGAACACTCCCCCAGGCCCCAGATCCCCTCTCACAAGTACAGTTCAATTCCCTTTCATGTGCAAAGAGGCAGAGCAGCCTAGTTGGCAACATAACAAAAAGTAGAATTCCTGGACACTCTGACCCAACCAGCCAGTGATGCTGGCTCACCCATTAGTAACATGGACCACCCTGGGCAGTAGTTCTGCAGACAGCCGCCACTGTTACAGCTCTTTCTGTGTCACATTTTAGAGATTCATGATAGCGTATATTCTAGAAAACGTCTTTAAAGTGCTATTGTAGTTGAATTTTATACCACTACTACCAACTAACACATAGCATTGCCAGGTCTCCTACTGTGATACTCATTGTTGCCCACCACTGCTCCGAGCAGTGGTGGGAGGCTTTTTTAAAAATGTTGGCATTGCACATGCAATGACATTATTTCTGGGGTAAACCTGGAATTGATGTCACGTCACTCTAGGAATTGCCAGAAACTATGGTTTTTCCATAGTTTTACTCTGTGGTTTACTCTATGGTTTTACTATAGCGTTTATCAGGGGTCCTTTCGTAGAAAAAGAGGTGCAGGAGCTCATTAGCATAACTCATTAGCATAACTCATTAGCATATGCCACATCCCCTGACATCACCAGAAGTGTGTCAGAAAGGGAATGTCAGTTTCAGCCCCATTATATCCTATGGTCCATTGAAATCAATGGCAAAAACTCATAGGGTATATGAGGGGCTGAAGGAAAGGGGGTTTGAGGGAGAGGTTCCAAACTTGCAGGGTAGCTGCTGGGGCCTCTCCTCGAAATACCCACTAAGTTTCAAGAAGATTTGACCATGGGGTCCAATTCTATGGGCCCCCAAAGAGATTGTCCCATCCCCTCCATTGTTCTCTATGGTGGGAAAAAATGTTAACTTTCTTCCTCCCATAGAGAACAATGGAGGGAATGGGGGCAACCTGTTGGGGGGCCCGTAGAATTGGACCCCCTGGTCCAATCTTCTTGAAACATGGTGGGTATTTTGAGGAGAGGCCCCAGCAGCTACCCTGCAAGTCTGGAGCCTCTCCCTCAACCCCCCCCCTCCAGTGGCTTTTAAAATTGCCACCGAATTTCAGCGGCAATTTGGTGGCGAGCTGAATCAGATTAGAGAATCTGATTCAGCCCGTGACTGCCCTACTGGCCAGTCCTGAGCTGGCGGAGCTTTGCTCCGCCTTGCTCCAGCCCCAACGGACCCCTGGCGTTTATAGTGATTCATAAAGCGACATGACATCACTTCTGTTTTTTTCCTGGAAGTAACATTATGGGGCACATGACACCAGCACTCCCATGTCCCTGCCCCTGGAAGCTCCCACTGGTTGCCAGACCTTACACCTGCTACTTTAGAGAGGAAAACTATCCATTTTGCTAGAGTGCATGTGTGTATAGTTGCTAAGCATTGCCAAAAGCTACCTATATCCCTGCCCTGGTCCTTTCTGAGCTTGGTCCTGTATCTCATCTATTGCCGTCTGAACCTGGATTTCCTCGCTAACTTCAGTATTTTTGTTGCACTAAGTGGGAAAGCACCCATGTTTTCAGTCTGGAGTGGTATCTCTGAAATGAATGTGCACTGTCTCGATTTTATGAAGAAGAAGAAGAAGAAGAAGAAGAAGAAGAGATTGGATTTATATCCCGCCCTTCACTCACTTAAGAGTCTCAGAGCGGCTTACAAACTCCTTTCCCCTCCCCTCCCCACAACAGACACCCTGTGAGGTAGGTGGGGCTGAGAGAACTCTTTCCCAAGCTGTCCTTGAGGGAACAGCTGGTACAGAGCTATGGCTTGCCCAAGGTCATCCAGCCAGGTGCAAGTGGAGGAGTGGGGATCAAACCTGGTTCTCCCAGATTAGAGTCCGCGCACTTAACCACTACACCAGACTGGCTCTCCACAAGAAAGCACAAGAAAAGGCACCGTAGAAGGCATTATAACATATTTGAACATCACCCGTAGGAGTTCAATTGTGGCTTGTCATCCAGATTGTTTCTACTGCAAGCTATGCTTTATTGTTGTTTTTTGCAGCTGGAGGCTGGAAGTGTGTGTGGTGTGTGTGTATTGTTTGCTTGTAATAAAAAGCTACCCTGGAAAGATATCATCAAGCTAGAAAAGCAATACAGACACTGCATACTTCTCTGTCAACAATTATCTAAGCCATCAAACCACCAATAAAGAAAACGGCATTCCTTTGCTAGAGATGTTTCCAGATAGTTTTCAGGATAAGCGGTGAAATTTCAATATCCTCTATTTATTTGATAGTAATATTGGCTTTCCCTGTATGTGTGTTACTCACCAGATTCCAATTCATGCTATAAGAACAGAAAATGGGAAGAAAAAGGCCCAGCTTTAGATACTAAACAGATGCTGACTAAATTCACTGACGTAGCGCTATGCTTTTATGGCTGACATCAGGTATGTACATTTTCAAGAGCTTGCGTTGTTGCTCAATATACATAGACTCACCACTTAATTAATGGTTATATCACAGCAGATGCAATTAATCATTGTTGATGGCTAGTGTTAGATTCTTTCCTAAGAAAATGCATTCTTTTAGATCTTTTTAATACCCTGAAAGATTCACTGCTAGAGACAAGAAAAGACCAGCAACTGAGGAACCCCCTTATCTGTGGTTTCCATCCCCAGTACATTTATAGCACTAAACATAATAATCTAACTAAATTCAGTGCTTACCCTCCCAACCACAATCAGAAACATTTTAAAAAATCTCACTCTTCCTTCAAGGTGTGCTGGTTGTTTACTCCTCCATTTTATCTTCACAACAGCCCTGTGAAGTAGATGAAGATGAGATGCTGTGAGTGGCCCAAGGTCACCCAATAAGTTTTGTGAGTGAGCAGAATTTTGAACCCCAGTCTTCCCAGCCAAACACATAAATCATGATACGAACACTGATTTTGCAGTAAGCTTTTGACTGCAGCTTGGAGAACAACTGCTAGCTCGCTGATCCACATATGATGGCCAATATAGCTCATACTTAGCAGAAACAAAGATCAAAACTATATGCATGGTGAGGGGGTAGCTCATAAATCCACTGTTCTTATAGGCTGGAAGATCACCAGCCTATAAGCATGTGGAAAGCCACATTATAGCTGAAAAGCAAAACAATGCCAAGGATAACAGGCTTTTGCTGTACAATATTAATTGTTATTGAATTAATTATAGGTCTAAACTATTTTTGCCTTGAAAACAATTTCCCAGGTTAGGAAAATGAATGTTCCTTTCCATATTTGTGGGATCTGCCCCCAAATAATTGTAAAACTTCTGCCATGAAACACTGACTCATGGTCTGGTGGCTTTAAATACCTTTCAGTATATAATGAGGGGGATTCAGTACTTCTGCAGTTGTCCCTTATTTAGAACAGAACTTAAGAGAAAGCTCCAACTGAGGAAAACAAAGGGGGCTGTTTAGAAAGTGCCAGGTCAGGTGATTTACAGCCATTAAAAAGTACAAATGACTGCTAACAACTTTTCTTTCTGTAGCTGTATAAAACCTCATGTTAAAAAAATATGAGCATCAGAAGTGATGAGAAATCTCCTGCATCATCTCTTCACCTTTATCTCCAGAAAGGTTCCAATTTACACATAGTACCAACAGAGCTGCCTTTGAAGTTTGAACTAATGTAAGCCTGTGTGACTAATGTACTGTAATGTAATGAAGGGCCTGAGCTGTCATTGAGATCTTTACTATTTTACTAGCTGAACGTGCAATGAAAATATCTCATCACAAATAGAGAAAGGACAAACCTTCCAGCCTCAAGGTTCTTTCACTGTTCCTCATTCTTTGCCATCAAAATTTCTAAAATAACTTATTTTCCAAGGGCTGCTAAATACCCTCTCCCTCTCCCACACTACTCTGAGGTTAGCTGGAGGAACTCTATTAAGGGCCAAACGAGACATTTTTCTTAGCAGGTTGGTTTGGGGGTTCCTGGTCATACTCTCACTCCCCTCAGTCAGACAGCAGCTGCTGGGAACTGATTCAGATCACAAATTTGGGACAACAGCAATGGTGGGAAGAATGGCCTCCAGCAGGGGTCATTTCGTAGAAAAAGAGGTGCAGGAGCTCATTAGCATAACTTATTTGCATATGCTACACCACCTGACATCACTGGAAGTATGTCAGAAGGCAAGAAAGAAAGAAGAGAGAGAGAGAGAGAGAGAGAGAGAAAGAAAGATGGCAGAGAAGGGACAGCTACTAATCCAAGCCTCAGAAATACCACTATTCTGGGAGGATAGCTTCAGTGGTGGCTGAAGCCTTCAGAAGGCTGGTCAGAGGAACAAAGACATTTCCAGGGGATGGGGTCATTTTGCTGCAGCCATGACACAAGCAGGCATTCCCCCACGGGGGGGAGGGGGGCTGGCACCAACTCCTGGAGTTGAGCTCCCCTGAGCTCCTGCTCGAAATGACCCCTGGCCTCCAGCATTCCCTACTGTGTCATTTCCCCTGAAATGGCTCGGGGGGGGGGGGGGTTATTTGACCTATTTGCCTCCCTGCCCCGTTGGTCTCCCAGGACTATTTCAGGTTAGGAAAATGGCACTGGGTGAGGGGAGGCAGAAGTTTCTTTTCTCCTCCATAATGGTCCTGATACAAATCTGGACTGTGGCATTTTGGAAATTAATTTCCAGTCACTTCCATTTGACTGATGGGAATGGGAGATCAACATAATGTCTAGTTTGGCCCTCAGTACAAGCGTGTTATCTAGAATTTGGTCAGTGGTTGGAAAGGACTAGACAGTCTCTATGATTAGTACCTCTGCCCCAGAATTCTCAGGTTCTCACACCAGCTTGATGGTAAGTATCCAGAGACTAATAATAGCTCTTTAAATTCATATGGACAACCCGGGCAGGAGTAGGGTTGCCAGGTCCCTACCTTTTGCCAGTGGGGGGTTCCAACCCACTCCGCTGGATGTGACGTCATTGTGCAAGGCACATCATGCAGGGAGCACTTGGCCCAAAACTCTATGCTTACCATAGAGTTTTTAGCCAAATGCTAGAGTGTTCCCCCACAGTTTTGAGAGCCAGTTTGGTGTAGTGGTTAAGTGCGCGGACTCTAATCTGGAAGAACTGGATTTGATTCCCCACTCCTCCACTTGCACCTGCTGGATGACCTTCGGCAAGTCATAGCTCTGTACCAGCTGTTCTCTCAAGGACAGCTCTAGAAAGAGCTCTCTCAGCCTTACCTACCTCACAGGGTGTCTGTTGTGGGGAGGGGAAGGGAAAGGAGTTTGTAAGCCACTCTGAGACTCCAAGTGAGTGAAGGGCGGGATATAAATCCAGTCTCTTCTTCTGTTCGTCTTCTACAATGTGCCTGGTGTGATGATGGCACCTCCGAGTCACATCATTGCACCGCAAAATATCAGGTGCGGTGGGGCTTTTGGGGGTGGGGCTTCCCCTGCGGGCCAGCTGGCCAGTGGTGGATTGGGGCCCCTAAAATCAGGGGAAACCTGCCCCCATTGAAGGGATGGCAACTTTAGGTTGGAGGGAAGGTGACGTGGTATAGCTCAATCTCATCAGATTTCAAAATCTAAGCAGGGTGGATTCTTGGAATAAAGACCTCCAAGGAAGACACTGCAGAGGAAGGCAATGGGGTCACCATAATTCAGCTTACATAATCACACACTCTGGGTGTCCTTCTGTTATTTTATGGAATATCTTTATCTGCTTTGATGTTCTGGTTTTTGTGTGTGTGAGTGACCAGAAATGGTACTGTTTTATATGATTTTAAAACATAAATTATTTTATTTGGTTATTTAATCTATGGCTGCTGCTTTGTTAACCCACTTAAGTTAAATGGTATGGTACAAAGATTAAATATATGCATAATCAAACTGGTTCATATTCCTCCCAGAACAGTAGCAGATTCTGGCATGATATAAACATCAAGACCACAAGCAGTGCATACTTTTAAAAATCAAGACTTTCAGATCTGTATTGTTTTGAACCACCCACAAGATATTACAGTCTTATGGGCAGTTTCCTACCAAAAGAACTCATTTTTGTAGAAGGAAACAAAGGTCACCAAATGCTCTACTGGGGCAGAAAGTTGGTGAATTTTTTTTTAAATAAATAAAATACTTTTTGCAAGTACATATTTGAAACAACAGATAGTTTAGTAATGTTAGGTGTTTTTTGCTAACTAGTACTACTTTAAATTTAAAAGAAGTTCAAATGATCATTAGTTCAAGTGCCACAGTACTTCATTAGAACAAAGCCTTTCTCAGTCCATACAATGTCTACAGGTATGATTAAAAGGAACATAGTATGGAAAATTTGTAGAAGCTAAATAAGTATGGATTTGGTTAGTGCCTGGGCGGGAGATTTTCTGAGAATGCTATGAGTTTAACAGTGAAAGGGAGTCATGAAAGAAAGTTTCAACTGTAGCCAAGCATTTGTAAGCTTGCTGCTATTGATTGCCTCACTAGTTTCGTGTCTTCAGCAGGCATTTTAAAGCTATACAGTATGTTTATTCTTTCTGGCAATTTATATGATGACTCTAGAAAATGAAAATTATCAGCATGTTTTAGAGTACATGGGCTTGTACGTAATAAAACCCACCAGTTTCTTAGGAATTTTTTTTTATAAAAACAGTTTTTTGCAGGCATATTTAGTTTTATTTACTATGTTCCTATACCAATTTTGCTTGTTGCTCGAAGTGAGGGCCACGGTGGCTCAGAGGTTAAGACACTGAGCTGCAGACTGGAAGGTCGGTAGTTCAGCAGTTTGAGACCCGAGTGCTGTGTGATGGAGTGAGCTCCTGTCTCTGGGCCCAGCTCCTGCCAACCTAGCAGTTCGAAAGCAAGAAATTGCAAGTAGATAAATAGGTACTACTTCGGTGGGAAGGTAACAGTGTTCCGTGCACCTCAGCATTTAGCCTTGCTGGTCACATGACCATGGAAAAAGTCTTTAGACAGCGCTGGCTCTTTGGCTTGAAAATGGAGGTGAGGACCACTCCGTGGAGTCAGATTCGACTGGCTTTCGAGCAAGGGGAACCTTTACCTTTATAAAGTGATTTGCAATTTAAACCAGCCAGCTCTGGCACTTGACATGGTAGATAGGATCATCAGGTGGTAGCTGGAGATCTCCCAGAAGTACAACTGCTCTCCAGGTTACACAGATAAGTTCCCCTGGAGAAAATGGCTGCTTTAGAAGGTGAACTCTATGGCATTATACCCCACGGAGGGGCCATATGATAAATAAACAAACAAATAATACCCCATGAAGATCTCTCCCCTCCCAAATTCTACCCTCTAGGCTTTACCCCCAAAATCTCCAGGAATTTCACCACCCAGAGCTGGCAACCCTAAGAGTAGATTATATTATAGCTCTTATTCTAGTAATGTCATTCTAAAAATGGGATTTCACATGGCGGTCACTTTAGTATATTATTGCGTAATGCTTCCTTTCACATATGTTTTGTCCTTGAAAGCATTGAACTGTCCTGCAAAATTGCCTGATGTAGGAATAGCCATGGTCTCTAGAGACCACTGCAATAATACATTTTTTACCCTGTGACACTGAGGGGATTTGTTCTCTTAGATCTTCAGTGTGTAAACACAGACATTCTTAACTTCAGGCCTATGGACAGTTTCACTGACACAGAGCTAAGCCTGTGTTTTGTTTGCTGAACAAGAACCTGACAGGGTTCCCCCCCCCCCTTCCCTCTAAGCTATCGCCATGACAATTTGTGAAAGGTCACTCACTCCTATCCTTTGGGAGCAAAGGGACTTATGAGACTGGAAGGTGTTTGTTTTTTGTCTCTCCAAGAAGGGAGCTACTTCCATACCCAGCAAATGATAAATTCTGTGCACATCATTTGAAATAATCAATGACTGCTGCCTAGGCTGTCTGAGGATGGTGTATTCACAAACCACTGATCTCTCATTCAATTGACAATGATAGGTTTCCTTTTCCTCTGCAGCCCTGGAGTCCTATTCCTGATAAATATTGATGGCTTGATTTCACATAAACTTGGAAACCTGTATTCATGAGGCATTTTCAAATTAGGAAAAAAGGTAGTGTTGTGTTTGTTTAGAATATGAAGCAGTAATAGCTTGAAAAGGGCTCCGGTATCCTAAAGCTCCAATTCCTATGGGCTGATTAATAAAGACTCCCGTTGGTCCTGAAGCCAATCTAGATACCCAATCACTGAGCCCTGCTTGGGTCCAATAGTATTGCTTGTATATAGTTACATTGTTGAAAGTTATGTGTTGGAACAGTATAAATGAAAGTGCTCTCTCATAGAGCTGTCTTTTGAGCTAAACAATGTCACTGAATAAAAGCTTGTTTGTTTGAATTCATCGCCTCCTGCTCAATACTTAAAAGGTAGGTTCACTTTCCAAATGTCCAGGATCTTGGCTTTGTATCAGTATATGCATTAGTGGAAATAGCAACAGAGAAAACTGAGTTCTTTTCTGTGGAATCGTATCATAAATCAGCTCAATTACTGCTTAATGAAACTTTTTTTAAAATAAAAGGAACAATAAAAGCAGGATATCACATACAGAATTTAACTCACAGAAGCTGAATAATTCAACATTTTTATTTAAATTAAAAGCTTTCCTTTTGTTATCTTCACAAATTCTTTGTTTCATTAATTAATTCATTCTTGCTATTTTCTGTGCAGATCTTACCATTACTTATAGAATTCTGTACCAGAATGCCATTAACATACTCTTTTTGTTTCATTGGCATTGTTTAGCCATTTTGACCTTTTCACTATTTCTGTTGGTTAGCTATCTGCTTTTCAGATATGTATACCTTTAATACTCTACTGCAATGCTCCCTCTAAGCTGTGGAATCTTGTGAGCAAAAATTCTACTTTCTGAGCTACTGATGTTAAAGTTGTGAGGGAGCGTTTTGGCTACTGCATCAATTAGTTTGCTCTGGAGCCATCCTTCCTAAGCCAAGACAAAAATGTGTGAGCCGGAGGCTAAAAAACCGTGAGCTAGCTCACATTAACTGAACTTAGAGGGAACACTGCGGGGAGGGGGGACGACACTACCTTAAGAATATTGAGATTACTAGTGAATTGATTAAAAAGGTGCTGCTGCTTCTTTTTTAGCATTTATAGTTTGCTTTCCTCCCTGATGAGGACAATGTTGTTCTAACTTCATTTTATCCTCTTAAAAACCTTGTGAAGGAGGTTAGCTGAGAGAGAGTGTGACTGACCCAAAGTCAACCCAGTGAGCTTCCATGGCAGAGCAGAAATTCAAGTGTGATCTTAGGCCGAGGACAGACTGGCAGTCTGGGCCGCTCTGCCTCCGCTTTAAAAGCGGAGGCAGAGCGGCCGTTCAGACTGCTGCATTTGCCCGGAGGAGGCGGCCTGGACGCAACACGTCCGGTGCCGTGCTCCTCCTGCAGCAGCCAGGCACCACTTCAAAGTGGTGTCCTGGCTGCTGCAGCGCGCGTTCCACCCGCTTTCAGTGGGTGTGAACGCGCGGCGTTTGGATGCCGCTGCCAGAAGCTGCCCGCAGTCTGGACGCTGCAGGTGGCTTCCTTGTGGCGGCGTGTGAATGCTGCGCAGCGGGGGCAATTCCCCCCGCCTTGTTCTGCCGCGCCCCAGAGGGGCGGCAGAACTCCAGTATGTCCTCGGCCTTAGTTTGGCCTTGAAAGCCTTGAGAGCCAGTTTGGTGTAGTGGTTAAATGCGTGGACTCTAATCTGGGAGAACCGGGTTTGATTTCCCCCTCCTCCACTTGCACCTGGCTGGATGACCTTGGGCAAGCCATAGCTCTGTACCAGTTGTTCCCTCAAGGACAGCTTGGGAAAGATCTCTCTCAGCCCCACCTACCTCACAGGGTGTCTGTTGTGAGGAGGGGAAGGGAAAAGGAGTTTGTAAGCTGCTCTGAGACTCCCTTCGGGAGTGGAGGGCGGGGTATAAATCCAATCTCTTCTTCTTCTTCTTCTTAGTATGACATTGCAACCACTACACCATACTGGCTTCAAGTCACTTTGCTTATTATATTTTTAGCTCACCAAATGCTATGAAGTACAGTTATTATTTTAGAGCAAAAAGAGAGAGAAAATTTCCACAAACAAAACATAAACATAAAATCCATCTGTTGCTTACAAAATCCAAAATGAAATTAAACATCTCCAAAGCCTTCTTGTTTTGAGACAGTAAACTAAGTTAAATCAGCTGTACTAATACACCAGATTCATTTCAGAGACTGGATTCTTCTCTAGAATCTACAGCTCTTCTAAAATTGCTTTTATGCTAGGATTGTTTTACACTCTGGAACACTGAGAATATTGATGGATGTTGTTCGCTTTGTTTTGTTTTGTACCTACTGCTTAATGTTCTCTTTGTTCGATCTATTTATGCTATGCCAATAAAGGCTGTATATATATATATATATATATATATATTAAAAATTGCTGCTTTCCACTGGTTGCACTAGGAGATTGGCCCATGATGGACTTCTTGGTGAACAATTCAGGATACAGTTTGTCAAGGTCAATCAGTCTGCAAAAGCAAGCATCTTGAAGAAAGTCCAGGACAGGGATTTTTCCCCTAGTCACAACACTCCCTGTTAGGCTTGCCATTCATCTTCCCCCAGCTTCTTCCCTCAGACCCTGTTGCCCACCATCACTCTAGTGACGAGCAGAAGGGGAAAAAATGCCATAGGCATAACGGTATTACATCACTTCCAGGAAAAACTCAGAAGTGGTCACCCCACTCTAGGAGTTTCTGGGAACTCTATAGTTACCTTAGAGTTTCCAGTGATTCTTAGAGTGGGGTGACATCACTTCTGTTTTTATTTTCCTGAAAATGACATAATGGTGTCACCTGTGGTACTCCCAATATTCCCACCCCCTGACTCCTGCCTGCCAGGATGGCAACCTACTTCCTGTTCTCTAACTGCAGACAAGGTTTGCCAACATTAATGAAAACCACACTGCTCTGAAATGACCAAGGCATTCCAGGTTATACTTCTGGCAAATGCATATCAGGAGAAATTCAGTACCAACAGTCAAAGAAACACTTTGAGCAGGTAATTTTAGAATCCTAATGATCCTCGCTCAAAAAATAAAAAGAAGTCTAGTGGCAACTTAATGATTAACAAAAATTTATTTCAGTTTAAGCTTTTGCGAACCAGAGCCCAATTCTCCAGATGTAACATGTAGATCCTCACTAGGCTGATCCTTTATGTAGGACATATGAAAAAGTAGGCTCTAGTTCATGAAAGATTATGCCAGAATGAAATGTTGTTAGTCCTTAGAACACCAATAGACTCTCATTTATTTTTGCTGAAGCAGACTGACACAGCAACCCCCTAGGATATCATGGAAGACATGCTTCAAGAAACAGTTTCCAAGGATAACTCTGCTCCAAGAAACTACAGCTGCTGTAGACAACAATGTTAGGTTCATAGCCATCTTCACTGGCACAAGAAGGTCCTACTGGATCTTCTAATCAAACATACCAAAGGACTTTCATTGTCTGTCTATGCTGCTGAAATTCTTTCACTCAAAAGAATGATCCTCTTTAGTCCCAAAAAGGATACATTAATTCCCCAAATATTGAAGAATCCTCCTTATCTGTGTATTAGATGTCATACTAAAGAATGAAAGTTAGTACAGCCTTTCAGTCACACTCATGCTAAAATGAACCTTGCCATTTTTCTGGTAATTGGCAGTGGGAGATGAAAACTGAGCAAGACGATGATAGAAGATCATTGTGGAAATATCTGTGATAAAAATATGAAGCTGAATAAATGAGTTCTGTACTTATTCTTAGGTTACCTGTTATGGTGTTTTGGGACAGGAACCAAGGACATACTGCATCCCAGTCCATAAAGGTAAATGAGTTCAAGCTCTGTCTTTATTATTCAGGTAATCATTGATGGCTAGTAAGTAAGATGAAACCATTGTGCCATTATAATACCGGGTTCATGAATGATGTAGGGATGATGTGCTGTATACTTTAAGATGTCTTGGTGGGAGTCTGTTTTTATTTATAACATTTCCCTTGATTGGTTTTTTTGCATGTGTTTTTATTGCATGTATTGGTCTGTGTACATCTGTGTGTTGATGATATGTTAAGTCACGTTTGTGGAGCAACATTCTAAGTTGTGTGGAACTGTTGAGTCATTTTGTGGAGTATGAGTGTGTGTATTTTAGTGTGTTTCACAGCTGTAATATGCACAGGACATGTAATTTTTTTAATATGCTGCTTTGGAGGGGGGTAGGGCTGCTGGTTTTGCTGGCATTGTGTTGTGTTGTGCTATGTTGCCTGGGAGATGAGGCCCTGGTACTAACAACAATAAACCAGGTCCTGGTACTAACAACTTAACAAATGCTGCAGCAGCAAATTCTAGGAAGGGAAGGGGTCCACAAAACCATGGAGGGCTATGGAAAACCTGTTTACAGGGGAAATGTCACATTTAGGAATCTGGAGAAAGTTGGAATCATGATAACCTATGAAGACCACTCATTAAAATAATTACATGAAGGAATCAGTTTTTTTCTGGTTCTTGCGAAGTTGTAATATTTTATGCACACCTTTCAGATCTCATGTCTCATGACTACCGTGTACAATGTACAGCAAGAATGAGTGCCAGGAGAGAAGACAACATTACTTTTTACCTATCTTTCACAGGTCTATATAAACAACAACATGGTGGTGAAACAGCTGCTGGAAAATATCTCTGAAGGACTATTAAAATAAGAACCTTACAGGCAATTACAATCAGAGGCTGGATCTGTAAAATATTTCAGGGATTTTAATTAAGATTTTCTATTAGGATTTCCTATTAGCTACCAGTCCAATTTAGAATCTAAATGCAACATGCTGGGTGAAAATTGCCAGAGGATATCAGCTCAACACAATGTGCCACTGCCTATCACTTTAGATTCTAAACAGCAAAGAGTATGTGTGTCTGAAATGACTGGGTGTTTTGCACAAATTTACATGGCAAGGTGGTTGTTCTGATGTCTGTTACATTATAGGATCTATGCATCCATACCACTGGAATTCTGAGATACTCTCAAGGATGGGCTGCTATAATATGTAGTCAATGTTTATAATCCCCTTTGATATTGGTAGAGATTTTATTGGGCTGTCTGGTTTGTTTAATCCTGCTTCATAAACTGCCTTGGATTTACTTAAGTGATGAAAGGTGGTATGGAAATATTTTAATAAATAAAAATAGAGATGCACAGAGAATAATATTTACCAGCTTAAAGCCTGATACCGTTATTTTAGAGTATATGCTTCCAAAATGAAGTAAGAGTTTATTCTGAGAGAGTATATTAGAGGTAGTTGCATTGTGAGTCATGTTTTATTACTGCAGATTTTTAATGTTCAAGAAGTTGTACACATTCCTAAAACCCATGCACGGCCCTACACTGAGTTAGCGACTCAATGACCCTGATGCTATGGAAGTACATTGAGATGTTCATAGTAGTTTAAACAGTCATTAGTTTTCCTCCCACAAATCTCACCTGATTGTGAACCCATAAAAACTGTTATAAATGCTGGGTGACACATTAATGTCCAAGTGCTTTTTTGTGCCATGACGTCCTAATCCTTCTGTGTATTATGTGTGCCATGCTTTATAGCTGCATCCTCACATCATTAGATATTGAATTATCATTGTACTGTAACAGTTGTTTCCAAATAAACTAGCTTGTCCGCAATCTAGTCGCACATTATTACTATAGCATGATTATAGCACAATATTTGGTAATGGGTAAATGCAGTCTGTTTCCTATTCTACCAGCTCCACTATTACTGGTAGAACGACCCTGTTACCACACTCCCTCAAACACATGAACATGTGTTCAGACTGCAGCAGGGAATTAGCTGGTGTGTTTGCTTTACCTAGAGATGGGATGTTTTACCTAGAGGTGTCTCTGAAAGTAGCAAGTTTCCACTAGGAAGAAGATACCTGGTTTGAACATTTAAAAAGGAATATGTGGAGTTTATTAAGGATTCGGTACAATAGTGGGAGGGGGAGGCTTATCCTAAGAAAATATTGGCAAATCAAAGCAAAGAGAGAGTACATTCTTTACCCAAACTGACAATGTAACAACAACAGCCACCAAAAATGGACCACAGCTATTTCATTATGCAGTGGGATTTATCTTTAAGCTAATGAGAACAATGGAGAACTAGGACAGAGGAGATGTGGATTTGTTGGAGCAAAGGAGTTCAGTCTTCCAGATGTGAGGCCTAAATAACAGTGAGGGATGTCTAGTCCAGTGTGAGTCTAGTCTGACAAAATGTCTAGTCCAGTGTGAGTCAGAAAATAAAGAGATAGATTAAGAGGGGGAGCAAAGATATACCTATCCTAGTCTGCATACAAATCAGATGAAAGAAGGAGTAATCCAGTGAGTTGGGAGCCTGAGTTGCAGTCCAGTTTGTAGCCAGGATCAAACTCAAATTACTGGCTTTAAAGCCAGGCTAGTGATACTGTTATAGGCCCATAGAATAAAATAGATTCTTTTCAAGAAACAAAAAAGGAATACTTGGGAGCTGGGCACCTAATTGTGAGATAATTATAGAACTGACTAAATGGTACCAGGGAAAGGCAGCAGGAAGGGAAGTTTTTGATTGAATTATAATTCAAAATCACAAAACAGGAACTTGGCAGGAACTTGGACGGCAATGGGAAGGTTTGACTCTGAGGTTCCAGGCTGTCACAGGGCACTTACCATCTGAATTATGTTAATGGTCAGTGATTTCATACCATGCAAAAGACAATACGGGGAGAGGCAACTTTGTCTTCTAGACTGGCATGGCTAATTGCTTCTGTTCCCTTGGCACTCCCTGATTTCTCCCCAAAAGGCTTCCTTGGAAGCATTTGCTATGGTTGCTGCTGCAAGATCCTTTGCTCTGTTCATTGTTACAAGATCCACTGTGAGACACAAAACATGGCAATTGCTCTCCTTGTTCTGTGTTTGCCTCATGGGACTTGCTCAAGGTATTACATATGTAATGCATACATTCAGGCCTGGAGGGAGGGGTGTGCAGATGAAAGTGGGGGGCTGGTAACAAGTTTATGAACACAAAGATTAAGCAGATCAAAATAATTGTCCAGAGTTCACAAATTTTAATGGGTGGTATATCTGTATTGTGTATGCATGCCTTTATTTGATTCCTCTAACAAAAGTAATAAAATTGAAATAATTCAAGGATGTGATCCAAAGAAATGCTCATTTTAACGTCCCCTGTCCCTGACCATGCAACAACATCCTAGCTGCAAAAGATTACTTGGTGGTATCCTCTGCAGTTATTGCTTTCTGAGCATAATGGGAAACTTAGCTTAATTTCCAATATAATTTCCGATATAAATGATGCCGTGAACTAAAGAATGCAAAAACAGGAAATGAGAAATTTTCACAAAGCATCTCACATGGCATAAAGGCATGTCTGTGACATCATACCACATACATTGGTGTCATCACAAACAACTTAGACCTTTGATGTGAAATAGCAAAAAAATCTTCGAATACTGGCAATCATTTAGAATTCTGCAAGAATTGCCATGCCATCCTAAGTGAAGTTTCACCTTACTAAGTCTGTTGCAGTCAATGGACTTAGAAGGATGTAACTCTGTTTAGGACTGAGCGGTTAGTTCCTCAAATTGGGGAACCAGAAAATAAACTATAAGATATATACAAATATAAAATCCTAGTTCATTAAAATAAAACATATATGAAATATTACCAGAAAATCCCCATTATACTATATTTTGTATTTTACTTTATTATTGTTGTTGTTGTTATAAAAAAAATCAAAGCAAAGCAAAGAGAAGAGAAGCTTCTAGCTGAAGTGTAAAAGACAGAGTTATTTAAGGTCACAGGAACCAAAGAAGATTACAAAAAGATTGAAATCAAAACTCAGTTTGACAACTGTAAACAAAAGCACTTGCATGGGCAATAGTTGAAAAACAGAGAATAAAGTTGATAGTGAAAATACCTGGAAGTGGCTACAAATAGACCGTAGCTATGGTGGAGCATTTCGGGGTCCTGCCCCCTTAATTAAAAGCCCCACCCCACAAATAGCCATGCCAGAAACCTTATTTTTGAGGAGAGATCCCCTCCACTGCTGGTGGCCATGTGGCTTCTCTCTCCCTTCCACTGTGGAACTGGGGGTGGCATCATGGGACTTGGGAAAAGACAGCTCAGAGGGCATTTAAATGCCTTTTGAGTTCCCTTCCACAGGTCAAGAAAACTTAGAAGGGTACTCAAGAGTGGCACCTTCAATACATCTTCGACAATCCCCCTTTCTGCTAGCCCAGTCCTACTGTATACCACCTACGTCATGGTGACTCTTTCAAAAGCATTCACATTAATTTGCATGTTTCCCAGAGGCTCATGGGGATGCTTTTGAAAGACTCACCATGACCTAGGTCGTATACAGCAGGACTGGGCTAGCAGAAAGGGGGATGACTGGTGCTAAAGGTACCACCCTTCTAAACTTTCTTGCCCTATGGAAGGGAACTCAAAAAGGCATTTAAATGCCTTATGAGCTTCCCCTCCCCCCTAAGAACTAACATGCTCACTGCCCTGTCACATGAAAGGAAAGGCTAGAAACAGTCTCAGAGCCTCTCCCTTTAAAGACAGGGATTCAGATTAATTTAATTAACTGTAATTTAACTGATCCCTTAAAAATTTAAATGCCCCCAAACAAAAAAATCCTGGCTACAGGCCTGGAGAACATCATGCCAGTTGTCATTGGAGCCCTTGGAGTGGTGCCTGGAAGTCTCAAAAAACACCTGGACATTCTGGGCATGGAGCAAATAATAATGTCTTGCAAACTTCTCTGAAGGGGGGTCCCTTCCCTCCTCTGGAAGGCCAGTCAAGAAGGATGTCATTGAAAAAGCTTGTAACTGGGTTGATATGGGGGTTATTTTACTTTCCTGGGGAAAGGCATGGCAGAAGGGAATAGAATGGTTTCCAGATTAGGGTGAGAATCCATCTAATAATTACATCTTCAAGATGTTTAGGAAGCACTGCTTTTAGTTCCCGTCTGAAGGAGGGAAAATACTACCTATCTTTGCTTCATTAAGCCATGAACAAAGAGGAGACCCATGGAATAAAGTACTACCTTCTGGAAGAATACAATGTAGCACTATTAAAGAGCAAAGTGAACAAATGATAACATCTTCATAAGAATTACGTGTCTTCAGAAACTATTGAGTGGGCTGATGGTTTTCCCTTCACACAATTGCCTCCTCCACAGTGACATTTTTCAAAATACACACTCTTGCTGGGCTGGAGAACAAGATAGCACATAAAACTATGCAATAAGAGCTACATGATCACTTTCTTTATAGGTTTATGTAATCCTCTGGAGGTTTGGGTTCTTTTTTCACTCTAGTTTTACACTGATTTTAACATCTGCAATAATATCTGAATGTTTCAGGGGTATCTGTTGGCTTTCAAGCGCTGTTCAGCTTTCTTATGGTTTAGAATTCTGCACATTCCACTGACTTTAATGAATTGTGGAACAGAATAAAACAGCACTTGTGAAGAATATTGTACTGAATAACCCACATACAGCTAAAATGTGACCGCCATTGAATAGCTGCATCAAATGTGCTCCCATTTTAGACTTTTCATTTATTTAGCAAGGATATTCAAGGTGGGGAAACAGAATGTTTCAGCATACCAACCAAGTTATTAATATCAGAAAACCCAGGAAATTTAAAAGCTCTGCTTTTGCAGCCACATTCATTCCGCTAGATGATGTCAAATGTGCATATAAAAGCACCTATATTAAAATTAATCACAACAAGAAGCCTGGTTTGGGTGACTCTATTTTGGCCATTTCATCAGCATTATGTATAATTTAGATCTTTATAATTACTCAGCATTACAGGATAATTAGCACACTGATGTTACCTAAATGTTCAGCATGGCATAAAATAGGGTATATTTATATTCCTATGTTGTTTTGATTGCATGCTTGGTGGTCCACAAAGAACTTTATCTTGCAATGTGCCTGAAAAACTTATGATGCATTTGGCTTAATGGTGGTTTGCTGTTTTTACTGGTTTGCTTGTTTTTATGGCTGCTTTGTGCTTTCACTGGGTATTTATTGGGGTCTATTGTTTTCATGTTTTAAATTTGATTTGAAAGGTTAATCTTTTTACTGCTAATATTGATGTCTTTATATTGGAGTAGATTTTTATTTTAATGCTGCTGCCAATGTTTTGAACTGATATTTTGGTTTTGGTTTATATTTTAATTTTGTTTTTGTACTGTTTTATTTTAGATTTTACTCTAAGTACTCTAGTAATAAATGGCATATAATAGTTAGGAAATTGATACATTAATATAGAACAAATAAAGTCTATTGAGACATCAGTGGACCACCACCCAATTCTAGTGGTTGAAACTCTTTACAGGCAACATGTATAGAGGTGGAGTGGGATTATACTTTATAACCTTGCCACCCACTTATATGTATTCAGTTGAACATCAGCAAAAAGCCTAAACACTAAACCAGTTAATGGAGAAAGAGAAGGACTAGGTAAACTGAAACTTAATCCAATAACACAGACATTCTGATGACTGGGAATAAAGCTGATGTGGGAAAAGGTACATGGCCTGTTTCAGCATTCCCCTGAAAGTCCAAATATGCAGTTCGGCAGTTCTCCTGGATTCCAGTTTGATATTAGTCCAGTTGAACTTGCAGTGCCACAGTGGCATTGGGTTCTGCTGGGCAACTGTACATTGCCGTTGGTTCTGATGGTCTTGTAAAAGTGCCTCCCCACCTTGATTTTCCACTACAGAGATTCTCTGGTTGGGCTTTCACTGCCACAGGTACATGACCTGTTTCAGCCTTCCTCCTGAAAGACCAAATATGCAGTTTGGCAGTTCTCCTGGACTCCAGTTTGATATTAGCCCAACTGAGCTTAGCTTGCACTACCGCAGGAGCCCTCAGTTCCTCTAGGCTTCTGCATATTGCCATGGTTCTGCTGGGCTTACAAAAGTGCATCCCCTTCAGTTTTTACTGTAGAGATTCTCTGGTTTAACTTTGGTTCTGTTTCTTACACTGCCACAATAGCCCTGGAATTTGATGGGCTTCTGCACATTTCTGGGCTTCTGTTGGTTCTCTTGGGCTTGAAAAAGTGTCCCCCCCCCACTTGAGTGTCCACTGCAGAGATTCTCTGGCTTGATTTTGGTTCTGTTTGGCTTGACCCATTGGCTTGTGATTCTATTGGGATTACTGGGTTCTGCAATGGTTCCGTTGGACTTGTTGTTGGTTTTCAGTGATTAATACTTGCAGGCATGGCATTTAGCCCTGAAAGCAGCATTCAGGGTCCCCCACCCACCCCCATAGGAAATAATGGAGGGTGGTTGGGGGCACTCTATTCAGGGGCCTGTAGAATTGGATCCACTCAAAATTGGAAAGTTATTTAAAGACAGGAACCAACAGCTCTGCTGAAATTTTGGTTTCTGTACCTTTAAAAACAACACCCCAGCCACCTGGAAAGTTTTCTCCAAGGAAATAATTACCTATACATTTTGGAACCCCCCCCCCAAAATCCCGAATGCAAATACCACACCAGTATTTGGAATCTGGGAATATTGGGAATACCAGTATTTTTTTTGGGGGGGGGGGGTTTTCCAGTATACCTGAACCTGAAAAAAAGACATTATTTTTTGCATGCCCCAGTACCTTTACAGTTCTCCTCTTTGATTATGGGACCATTAGTACCAATCTGCCTATACATTCTTACAAAACAGGATACCAACATGAAGACCAGTTTGTATTCTATGCTTGGCCTCTGGGGCTCACTTGATAACGTAATCAATGCCTTTCATGTTTCATTGTCATGTAATAATAGTCTTTGTGCTTCAAGAAATTCCATCAGTCCATTCTATGTTTTCTTTGTCCTATCCCTAGGCCAAGAGGAAACTGGCTTGACAAAGTTTCACTTTTGTTTGAGTGAATACATGACCTTGTTCCTCGTCCATGAACCCCTTTCCCTCATGAATGCTCCCACTGTTCATTGTGAAGTATGCTGGAAAGGACTGCAGATTCATATCAGTCAATGGCTGCTTTATTATGATCACTGATTTCATTTTCATTGCTCTGTCTACAGGTTAATATCTCTGTTTTTCTTCTAATTTTCCTGATTTTCATATGAGCCCACTTGTACTGTAATATGTGCAAAACAAAAGAAAATGGCGAACAAACCAAAACGTGCAAGTAAAGTGCATTTCCTACAGTTCACCTATGTACTGCTATCCTAAACAGAGTTACATGCTTCTAAATCTGTTTACAATTACAGTGAAACTAACAGACAATTTACATGATCAAACCATATATGCTATTTTGAGCTCCCTAGTTAGCATATACATATAAATGTGTATTTATTATTTTCTTTGAAAGACAAAGCACTAAGTGACCTGTGCTATATGTACAGGCTGCGCTAGCAGTAAAGATAAGCAAGCAGCATCCAAAGCAACATCAGTAACCCCCAAAATAATTTTCCTTCTCTGGAAAATCAATCTATCTATCTATCTATCTATCTATCTATCTATCTATCTATCTATCTATCTGTCTGTCTGTCTGTCTGTCTGTCTGTCTGTCTGTCTATCTATCTACCAATCTATCAATCTATCTATCTATCATCTGTTTATAGCATTTCTATGCTACCTCTTCATCTATTTCACAATCCCCAAGGGAGTGAACATTAGAACATCAAATAAAAGATTATTTTAAAAAAACCAAAACAACCCCCCCAAAATATTAAGATATTTCAGACATTAAACAGCATTTAAAACATAACTATGTATAAAGCATTTAAAAGAAAACATAATACAAACACATAATAAACACATAAAAATACACAGACAGAGAGGAAGGCTGACAAGAGTTACTGAGGGAATGCCAAACAACACACACAAACAATCTTCACTTGCTAGCAAAGACAATGATAGTGGGAGACAGATGAACCTCACTGGAGAGGAAGTTCCAAAGTTTCGGTGCCACAACCAAGAAGGCCCTTCCTCTGGTCACCACCTCTCTAGCCTTATATGGCAGAGGCAACCAAAGCTGGGCCTCCAAAGATGACCAGAGTGGACAGGTAGGTTCATATGCGAGTAGGCTTTTCTTCAGCTATGTTGGCCCCAAGTCATATAGGACTTTAAAGGTCAACACTGGCACTTTGAATTGTGCCTGGAAGAAAATTGGGAGCCCATGTAGAGACTGGAATGATATGGGCTGAGGACAGACTGGCAATCTAAAGCGGGGCAGGCACGCTTCGCAAACGGAGGAAAGGAGCACGTTCAGACATGCGCATCTGTCCCTCAGCTCCGTTGCGTACTTACCCGTCTCCCAGTCGCTTTCCTTCCGCTTTAACAGGACACCGGTTTTTCCCGGTGTTCAGGGGCCTTCCTCCGCATGCCTCCCGCTTCCAAACAGTGTGAACTGGAAGAAGCGGGAGGCATCCGGAGGAAGTGTGAACGCACCGGCAAAAAGTTTTGCGCATGTGCGCATGTGCGCAGGTGCGCATGTGCGCTCATGCAAAACACATCAACGGAAAACAAAAAAAAACAGCAGCGGCAAGCGCAAGCCGCGCGTGCTGGCTACGCGGCAGTCTGAACGCTCCGTGGCAGTCTGAACGCTCCGTATCGCCGCTGATCCGCATTGCTCTGGCCAGTGTGAACGGCCAGCTCCGTGGGTTTTTTTCCCCGCTCCAGTTCCCTCCGCTTTGCCTCCGCTTTAGATTGCCAGTCTGTCCTCAGCCATGGTTTCTACGGCTCACTCCAGACAGCATTCTGTACGAACTGTGGCTTCTCGATATTTTTCAAGGGTAGCCCCACATAAAGTGCATTAAAGTAATCTAAACTCAGTGTTAACAAGGTATGCACCAGTGGCAAAATCTTTCCTGTGTAGCAACAGCTGGTGAAAGATATCCCTGGCCACCACTACCACCTGTTTATCCAACAGGAAGCCCAGGTCCAACAGCACCTCCAGGTTAAGTATTAAGTTTAAGGCATGAGGAACACCTGCAGTACAGTGAGCACCTGCTAAGAAAGGTGTGTACAGTGCTTCATTTCATGGTCTTGGTTAGAAAGATGTGAATCATATCCAGAGTAAGAATCATTCAAAATGTGAATCATATCCAGAGTAAGTCCATTGTTCTCTATGTGGTGAAAACAGAATAAGAGAAATAAATGGCGGTAATTGTGCCTTAAAATATAGTTTTTCATCTAACATTGGCATCATCACCAAAACTTTGCATAAACTACAAGCAGGGAACATGCGTTGCTGTGGAAACTTCATATTAAAAAGCATTTATCTCAACTTCCCCCCTACAATATTGAAAAATAGCTTTAGTTTCTTGGGGTAGGGACATTTTTGTCATTCTTGACAGATATTTAGACAAGTAATACACCCAAATAAGAAAAATAGCTTGCATTGTTTTCCATAATGATTTTAATCAGAACATAATACTTTGCCTTTTGTTATGTGTTTAATTTTGCTTCATAGCAATTTTGTCTGGCCAGTCAACAGATGAATGAGAAAAGATAACATTTTAGCTGCTCAAAGACTTCATGTCATGAGAAAAAATATCAACTGCCAGATGGATTGGGAGGTTTTTTTGAGTGTAACAAAAAGAAAATATTTAGGCCTCTGCAGAGTTTTATGGACTGCCAATCCGAAAGCTCAGTACTTAATAGGGTCTTCAGTCTATATTTATCATAACATTTCTCAGTTAATAGGTCTATAAAAAGAATCCTAGTATTCAGAGACCCTAAGTCTGTCAGTAGTATATGGCCCTACCTTGAATATTAATGAGGTGGGCGTGGCTTAAGGGCTGCGTGATCATGCATATTCATGAGGGGGTGTGGTTTAAGCGCTGGTCACCATGCATATTCATGAGGGACGTGCCGGAAGTGACATCACCGGATATGACGGCAGTCTCCCCCCCCCTTGTCACGTCACCGGAAGTGACCCCTGACCCCATCCCCGGATATCACCTGACCACCCCAGCAGAAGTGACGTTACCGGACATGACGTTGGCCTCCCCACCCCTTACCACGTCACCAGAAGCGACCCCTGACCCCATTACCGGATATCACCTGACCACCCCATCCCTGCCCCCCCTTGTCCAGCGCCACCCACTGGAGCGTCATTGAACTGCCGCCTGCTGCAGCCCACCCCAGAAATGGGGCAACCACCAATGGGAATGCCCAAGTGAGGTCATGTGACCCCTCTACGGACACGCCCCATCACCCCTGACCAATTGCCAATGGTCTGGGACCCGCCCAGGAGGACCCCACCCGGAAATGGGGCAACCACCAGTGGGAATGCCCAAGTGAGGCCATGTGACCCCTCTACGGACACGCCCCATCATCCCTGACCAATTGCCAAGGGCCTGGGACCCGCCCAGGGGGAGGGGATTGAGGAAAGAAGCCATCGGCCTCCCCACCCCTTGCCACGTCACCAGAACCAACCCCTGGCCCCATCCCCGGATATCACCTGACCACCCCAGCCCTGCCCCCTTCCCCAGCGCCACCCACTGGAGCGTCATTGAACTGCCACCTGCTGCAGCCCACCCACCCCCCGGAAATGGGGCAACCACCAATGGGAATGCCCAAGTGAGGCCATGTGACCCCTCTAGCGACACGCCCCGTCACCCCTGACCAATTGCCAAGGGCCTGGAACCCGCCCTGGAGGAGGAGGGGATTGAGGAAAGAAGCCATTTGTGCTAGCAGCAGACACGCGGTCAGGGCTCTTGCTGAGGACATGGACACCCCCGTGAGACCCCTGGTGCTTTCCAGCCTGCCGCCACTGGTGAGACCTAACTTTAAAAGAATATATATGAGCAGTGACGAGGATGAGGACTTTGTTCCTTCGAAGCTTTACTTTCCTGCACCGGGGCGTGATGAAGAAACACGGCTCAGTATGGATGCTGAGAGCATGCTGCCTGCAAGCGAGGTTTCCCAAATATGGCACGGGCTGCTGGAAGATCTGCCAGATGCCCAGGAACTGATCCCTGGAGAGAACGCCCAGGCACAGGTAATTTTGAAAAATGTATTGGGGTGGGGGGGGGAGTGAAAAAGCAACTGTGGTGTGGAACACAAAGCATGCACAGGCTCTGTAAGATTAAAAAAGTAAAATGGGCTCGGGGGGGGGGAGGGGAGTGAGAAATCAACTGTGGTGTGGAATACAAAGCGTGCATAGGCTCTGTAAGATTTAAAAAAAGTAAAATGGGCTCTCTAATTTTAGTTCCCAGCCAGCAATGTTGAAGATGCGAGGACCAACATGCCATCTATCGCTGAGGAAGACAGCCAAATATGGGATATTCCGGATTCTGTAATGGCAGAAGTTCCAGATTACCGAGATCCAGTTCCAGGAGAGAACTCCCAGGCACAGGTAACTTGGAAAGGGGGGGGGGGGAAATGGATAGGGAGGGGGGTTGAAAGTGGCTGGGGGTTTAAAGTGGCTAGTGTTTTAAAAGCTACTTAAAAACCTTCTCAAATCTTTCTAACAGACACAACCAACAGCTGCAGCCCAGCTATCTTATGGCATCACCCCGAATGAAAGGGTCTTGGCGCTTAGAAGGCTTCTCAAGATGAAAACTAGTGCAGGTACAGCGTTTATTCCACCTCAGCAACGAGAAGCCCCCATGAAGAGCATTATAAGGGCTACTGTGTACGGGGTTGTAAAATACTGTTTCAATGAATATTGTTTTGAAACATGCATGGGCTGTAATGAAGAGTCCCCTGGCCAGTCTTCTCATGATTGTCTTGGCTGGTCTCCTGAAATGCTGGACAGAAAACTTAAGTTTGTGGTCTGCGAATTATGCCCCGGATCTGTAAGCCTTCTTGCATCTGCAATTGCCTATGCATTGAAATGTCTGTTTCTTACACAAGAACATATGGACCTGATCTATAGTTTATTAGACACTATTAGTGAAGCGGCTATTTCTGGTCAAGAACTTGAAAAAATCCTTCAACCCTCCGACAAAGAGTTTTTAAAACATGTTCAAGGCTATGTTAAAGACATCCATCACAGGTCCTTTTTTGTTCATCAGAAAACTCGGAAATTAAAAGGTGTCACAGTGATGTAAAATAGAGATGTCTGCTCCTTTTTACTGCTTGTAGAATAAAATATACATTTTGAAAATTCAGTGCTGTAAATAAAACTGGAAATAAAGGAATGTGTTTTTTGAAATTAAGTGTTGCTTTTCTTGCCCAGACATGTCTCATTCAGAGAAAGGAAGGGGGGGGGGAGGAGGGAAGGGGGGGCAGCTCTGATTAAACTGTAAGGGTAATTACTGAGCTACTGTTACAGCCCCCACCACCAAATATTTAGATCTCTGACATTCACAAACAAAACGTGGGGGGGGGGAGAGAAATATTTATGTATAATTGTAAAATAAAATAAAAATTTAAAAGGGCTTACCTACAAAGTAAAAGATATCTCCAAAGCTGTCCATGTGCTCTTTCAGAAGCATGGCTGGGAGGGGGCAGCTTCTGCAGAGGGGAAGGGCTTCACTGTGTTAGAGGCCATTGGGGGTGGGTTTAGAGGGAATGACCAATCCCGGATCCGCTCTTGCACAAGGGGGCCAGAGGTTTTAAAAGGATTAGCCACACAGGGCCCCTTCCTCTTTTCGCCCAGGCCCTGAAGAAAACTAGCTCTCTCTCTCAAGGTAAGTCCCTTACTTTAATGGGTAGAAAAAAACTAGATACAGGGGGATGGAACAAAAAGCATGGCTTTTTTAAAAAACTCTTTCTCATTTTGTAGGGCGGGGGGAATAAAACTATGTCTGAAGGAAGTTCTTCAAAGCAAACAGGTATACAGCATTTCCCTAGAATGTATTTTAAGCAGGTTGTCCAGGGTGGTTGTGTTATTGTGGGGGTGGGGGTGCCCATCTATTCACCACACACATGGACAGCTTTGGAGATATCTTTTACTTTGTAGGTAAGCCCTTTTAAATTTTTATTTTATTTTACAATTATACATAAATATTTCTCTCCCCCCCCCCTGTTTTGTTTGTGAATGCCAGAGATCTAAATACTTGGTGGTGGGGGCTGTAACAGTAGCACCGTAATTACCCTTGCAGTTTAATCAGATCTGCCCCCCCCTTCCCCTCTGCAGAACCTGCCCCCTCCCAGCCATGCTTCTGAAAGAGCACATGGACAGCTTTGGAGATATCTTTTACTTTGTAAGTAAGCCCTTTTAAATTTTTATTTTATTTTACAATTATACATAAATATTTCTCTCCCCCCCCCCATGTTTTGTTTGTGAATGTCAGAGATCTAAATATTTGAAGGTGGGGGCTGTAACAGTAGCACAGTAATTACCCTTACAGTTTAATCAGAGCTGCCCCCCCTTCCCTCCTCCCCCCCCCTTCCTTTCTCTGAATGAGACATGTCTGGGCAAGAAAAGCAACACTTAATTTCAAAAAACACATTCCTTTATTTCCAGTTTTATTTCTGGTGACATGGTAAGGGGTGGGGAGGCCGACGTCATGGCCGGTCACGTGACTTCTGGCCCGGCCCCCTCATTAATAGGCAAGGTGTCCCCTGGGCACCATCATATCCGGTGATGTCACTTCTGGCACGCCCCTCATGAATACGCATGGTGACCAGCGCTTAAACCATGCCCCCTCATGAATATGCATGATCACGCAGCCCTTAAGCCACGCCCACCTCATTAATATTCAAGGTAGGGCCATATACTACTTCTGTCATCATAGAAGCCAGTGTAGGGTATCCTTGGTTTCAGTACTAGACAACAATTCACCCACAATGTTTAGGTGCTTTATAAAAGTAAGCAGACTGTCAGACTCTCTCAGGAATAGGGATGGTTGATCACCAGTTCTCACTGAACACATAAAGCTGCCTTTTACATATCCTGACCATGAGTCTATCAATAAGGACACCTGGTCTCCAGCTTCAGTGGAAGACCTCCCAGCCCCTCTATCCATCACCTGCCAACTTGCGAAGTGCCAGCAGGGTGTGTGACATCACTTCCAGTGAATCGCAAAAATGGCATCACATCACCAGCATGATGCCAATGTGATGCTCTAGGACTCTGACTAAACTCCTGCTGCTCCCTCTTCCACTGTATTGTCAGTACTGTCTGTTCTGACCGTGAGACTCAGGCACAGGCTTTCCACATCACTTACTACCTCATCATTTAACTGGAGGTGATAAAGGTGGAGCCTGAAACTTCCTACATGCCAAGCAAATGTCCTATCACTGAACCATGGCTTCATCCTTCACAAGTTATCAGCAGGAATCTTTAAAAATGCTTGGATATTTTTCAAATGTTTGGAGCAAGATTTAAAATATTTCATACATGCACATTCTTATTCCATCCTCATCCATCATATTTACTATATGTTTTAAAATAAATTTTGAAAGAGATGTTTCTATTCCTTTTAGGAGACAGACACTGGCTGAGGACAGACTGGCAATCTGGAGCGGGAGAGCTCCGCTTGTGAAGCGGGGGAAGGGAGCCTGTTCAAACAGCCACAGCTGTTCCCTGGCTCCCTTCCGTACTTACCCATTTCCATGCCGCTTCCCTGCAACTTCAGAAGGACACCGGGAGAAAGTGGTGTCCAGGGGCCATCTGCCGCTTGTTTCCCGCTTTCCGGCAGTGTGAACCGGAAGAAGGCGGGATTCAAGCAGAGGTGGCAGTGTGAACGTGCCGTTTTGGCAATGTGCGCATGAGCGCTCATGCGCCCATGCACACATTGCTGAAATGGCCCTGCCATGAGCTGCAAAGGCCGGCCCACCTGGGGCCGCTCCGCAGCAGTTTGAACACTCTGGTCCGCTATGCTAATGCAGGAGTCTGGCCAGTGTGAACAGCCAGCCCCAGAGCAGTTTTTCCCCACAACTTTCAGCCCCGCTTTCCTCCCACAGCAGATTGCCAGTCTGTCCTCAGCCACTGTATAGTTGTCTCTCTATTCTAGCCTTGGCCATTTTGCTGGCTAACTCTGTGTTCATTTAAACCACAAAAGCTTTGTGCATGGTCTGATTCAGGTGGGTGGCTGTGTCGATCTGAAGCAGCAGGAAAAAAGTTCAAGTCCAATGGCACCTTTAAGACCAACAAAGTTTTTTTCAAGGTATTTTGTGTGTAACGCACAACTCTTTGGATACATTGAAATGGAAGTTGCCATTTCATACATATAGGTAGAGCGTGAGCAGCAAATTAGCATACAGCTTAATAAAGTTGTTTGACAGACATAAGGACTAAAGTGGAATAACAAGCTTAGTTTATATGGTCACCATTTGTTTGGGTTTATTTGCAGGGGGGACATAGTGAAGGAAATAGATATACCAAAAGCGGAGATTGACGGTCAGATGTACCTTTCTTAATTGTGGACCACTGAGAGTAATTAACGAGACCCTGCAATCATGGTCCATCCATCTCCTCTCAAGCATGGAGGCAACCTTACAGCATTCTCTTCTTTGAGGTGGGGTAATGGGCTGCACAGTGTATCTTCTCTGTCCCCAAACAAGAGAAATACATTCCAATTTATCATTCCAAATTACATTACATTCTACTATTCATTGCATTACATTAAAAATCTACTACATTAATCTACATGTTGGCACCAACGATGTGGGGAAATGCAGTCGTGAGGTCCTAGAGGAAAAATTTCAGCTGCTAGACAGGAGATTCAAGACCAGGACCTTCAAGGTAGCCTTCTCAGAAGTGCTACCTGTTCCATTCGTAGGGCCGGAGAGACAGGCACAGATCAAAAGTCTCAGTGCATGGATGAGACAATGGTATAGGGGGGAAGGGTTCAAGTTTGTTGGGCACTGGGATGCTTTTTGGAACAAGAGGGAGCTGTACAAAAGAGATGGTCTCCACTTGTCCCGGGAAAGAACCAGGCTGCTGGCACTTAAAATCAAAAAGGTGGCAGAGCAGTTTTTAAACTGAATATTGGGGGAAAGCCGACAGGAGATGAAAAATCTCTGATTCAGGATGGTTCATCTCAAAGAGATGAAGGGGTAGCTGTTACTTTCCTACAAGGAAATGGATTAGAATTGTTCTCTGAGACTGTGGCAAATGATAGGGACTGCCTGGCAAGGTCTCGAGGCAGCAAGAAGAAGGTTGTGGGCTTAACATGTATGGGAAACTATAGATGTTTATATACTAATGCTAGAAATGTCCGAGGTAAAATCGTGGAGTTGGAATGCTTGGTGTTGGGGGAAAACATAGACATTGTGGGTATTTCAGAAACCTGGTGGGATGAGGAAAATCAGTGGGATACAGTGATTCCTGGTTATAAACTATATAGGAAGGATGGGGGGGATGTTGGACGTGGAGTGGCTCTGTATGTCAGAGAGGGTATACAGTCCAGTAAGATTGAGAGGGTAGGAGAATTGGATTTGCTTCTGGAAATGCTGTGGGTTGAATTAGTGGGCCCAAAATGAAGCTTCACATTGGGAGTTTGTTATCGCCCACCAAATCAAAAGATAGAGGATTATTATAAAATGATGAATGAATTCAAGATAGCGGCTAGACGAAATAACTGTGTTGTAATAGGTAACTTTAACTACTCACACATTGATTGGGTCAATATGTGTTCAAGTCGGGAAAAAGAGATTGAGTTTCTAGACACGCTCAATGACTGTGCTATGGAACAGATAATTACAGAACCTACCAGGGGAGAGGCGATCCTGGATTTGGTCCTAAGTAACGCCCAAGACCTGGTAAGAGATGTTAAAGTGATTGCACCGCTTGGGAACACTGACCATAATATTATTGAGTTCAACATTTGTATAAATAGGGAGTTGCCCAAAAAGACTGACACAACCACATTTAACTTTAAAAGGGGTAACTTCTCTGATATGAGGGGATATGTGAGGAGAAAACTGAAAGGAAAAGTAGAAAGGGTCAAAACCATTGAGGAAGCTTGGAGACTATTTAAAATTCACAAAACCCTGTAAGAGGCTTTTTTTTCTAATCCAGGATATTTTACTCTGATACACATAAACATTTGTCTAAAAATGTTAGCTGAGCTGTACACAAAAACAAAATGACAAAGATGCATGACCACTCCTGTGATTAACAGTATGAATATTGCTTTTGAATGATCAGAGCCATAGCTAGGGCTGAGCTGACATGAGCATTTTGCAAGATCTTGCACCTCCTCTGAAAAGGACTCCAATTTTGGTGATCTTCGGGGTTAGATGGGGGGACACAAACAAAGCAAAAATGTTAATCTTTTTTTGGTGTCATTTTAAAGACAGTAAATCTACCGCAGGATCCCTCTTCCTGTTTTAGCAAGCTTTTGAGAGGGGTAAGAGATCACACTGCAGATTGCATTGAATATCACCTCCTTCCGCAATCCACAGTGTGATTTACAGCCCAATTCCTCCCCCTTCTTCTTTTCAAGAAAGTGGGAGTGTTCTTGTCATGGTGTGTGCTGCAGAATCTCCACTGGCTATTGTAAACAATGATGTTTCACAGTTGTGATTTGACTTTCAGGGTGTACCCCAACTAGATTTTCATACCAAACCCCAAAACATTAAACATGTGCTAACTAACTTTCTTGAATAATTCGTAGAAAAGCTACTTGGAAGAACATCAGGTACCTAAGTTTCAATGTGGGAAGGAAAAATTATAAAAGCAAATATATTACTAAGGTTAGAAATGACTTGGTAATTGCAAAGATCTAGATTTCATTTCATGATCAGTCTTCAGATAAGTAATTTTAATGTTATTAAATCTTGCAATAAATCCACATTCACAAGTCCTTCACATATTTTCTTAGATTGTTTGTTTCAGCTTATTAAAATAATTTGTGCCTAGCCTATTCTAATACTTTGCTTTTGCTTAAAATTTTCTAAGGCTGTGCTCATAAATTATGATTCTTGGTTCCATCATTCAGGAAGTGTTTTTGACTGAAACAGATTTTGGCTGGCTGTAATATTGCTATAATTGACAGTCTCATGATTAACACTCAATGTTGTTGTGTATGTATTTACTTTTTAATACGTTTATTATCCCCATAGTTAATATTCTTGTTTGTTTTTATGATTGATGGTCACACCAATTGATACTCAACATCATGTATGTTTACATTTTAATAATGTTTTGGATGCATATTAAAATTATATGTATTTGTATTATTGACTATCATCAATAAAGCAATTTTGGCCTTCTAGTACGTTTTATACTTCTGTTTATTAGATGCCTGTCTCTTCTGTTCAACAGCTTACTTGTGATTATCTTCAACTTTACTTCACAGAGCGGTCCTTCACACCAAACTCATGTAAACCCTGAACAATTTCAATGGAGTTCACACAATATTTTCTTTATATAAGACTAATAATTTGCAAGACTGAATTTTAACCCCAGATATTTTAAATTGTTATATTGCCTGGTTCCCTGTTGTCTCTGTGCAGTGTATGCCCCCCCTGCAGGATTTCCCATTTGACTGAAGATAAATGTGAAGGAATGGATTGGTTTCCACCATTTTGTATTTGATTCTGGTGAAGTTGAATGTTTAAAATGGTTGTATTAGAGAAACAAATGTTTTTAATCCATTTCAGACAGAATGTTCTTAAGGTCAGCCTAGGAAATAGAAACCAAACTGAGAGTCTCTTGAGGGTCCAGAAAATTAACCTTAAAACAAAAGTTTTGAGAACAGAAACTTAGGGATGTTCTCACTGACTGGTCAAGATCTGGGATGCTGTAGCAGACCTAAACTATATAAACAGGAGGAACCACAGGGCCAATGAGCAAGAGTCAAGCTAAGGATGCTGGAGCACCGTAGAAAAAATGAGAAATTTTTGATGGAAAACATGGCTGTTGCAAAAAGTGTATTTTATTGTCAGCCCTGCCAGGACAGAAAATGGTCTGGTTTAGTTTATCTTGATATATTTCCCCTTATTATTTTCTTATCTCAAATGTTCTTATGGTTTGTTTATATGTTGATTACCAATTGATATTTTACAAATTTTCCATAAAAATTATTTTATGTTAGCTCCTTGCAGCACCATCCTAAACAGGATCTTACCTTACACCTAAAGCCATTCTACTCTGTCTAGTAATGTATAAAGAAAAAGATGTAGGAATCCAAGCAGAAAATAGGCCACTGGTAGGGTTGCCAGCCTCCAGATTGGGCCTGGAGATCTACTGGAATTACAACTGATCTCCCGTTGCTGGAGGTGAGTTCCCCTGGACAAAATGGCTGCATTTGAGGGTGGACTGTATGGCATTATACCTCATTGAGGTCCTCTTCTGCAAACCCTGCATTCCCACTCTACCCCCAAATTTCCCGGAATTTCCCAAACCAGAATTGACAACTCTAGCAACTGGAGGGGAAGAGTCAAAAAGAGGTTTGGTTTTCCCTCTCTCCAACAAACCTGGGGTAAGACCCAACCAGCTTTTCTGTTGCTGAAAAAGGGAGGAGGAGTTTCCTTTGACTACCAAAGAGGCTATGCTGGGGGATCATGAAACCTTCATGGACAAAAGTCCATGAAAGGAGGAGAATTAGATGAGTTGGAAAAGTTGGCTTGATCCAGCTCACTAGTCTGGAAAAGGTGCAGGTGTTATTGTAGGGTGAGCAAACCGAAAGGAAAAAATGGCAGGTGATAATGTGAATGGATTATTATTATCCAAAGCCCCTAAGCATTTTGCCATGCAGGCTTCATCAGAGGAAATCTATAAAAACATAATTTTACATTAAATACCAAAAATAGAAAGACCAACCCTGATCTGGATAGCCCAGGCAAGCCCGATCTTGTCAGATCTTGGAAGCTAAGCAGGGTTGACTCTGGCAAGTACTTGGATGGGAGACCTCCTTGGAATACCAGCAGTCAGGAGACAGGGGCAGGCTTTATTCAGCTACCTCTCTGAATATCTTCCAGGCCCCCAGTAGGGATAAGTCACCAGAGGTCGCCATGACTTCCAGTGCACACACATGCACACATGAAAAATACAAAAAATACCAAAAAAATAGAAGGACCCCGTAATAAAAACATTATAAACTATTAAAATTAGTATTAATTTAAAAAGACAGAATCAAAATTAAGTTCAAAAAGGACACTCAGATCAGAGTTTTGATGTATAAATGCAAGCCTGGCAAGGAGGGAAATAGACTTTGAGGACTGTGTACTGTATATACATTATACACGATCCTCAAAGTCTGTTTCTCTCCTTGCTGTTAGAAGTGGAGGAATTGGTTCTGTCTCCTGTCTCAGACCTGAGAAGATGGCACCAAAGAGTTTAGACAGAAAGAGAGGTCAGGACACACAAAGCATTCTTTCCTTCCTGCTATCTGATACTTTCCTTTGAAGTAGAATGCTACTCTTAGGGGCAATTTCCTCTGCTTCCGTTTCTCCCCTCACACATTCTTCTCTAACTTCTCTCTCCCTCGCACGCATGAAGATGGAGGCTGGATCTGCGTCCAGTATCCAACAACATCCAGCTAGTTAGAATAGGTAATCTATATCTATCTCTTACCTGCACTCTCAAGTCTGTATTCCTTTAATAAATACTTATTAGTTTTCTGACTGCTGACTCCATGCGACTCTGTAAGTCTGTTGCCACGCCAAGCCATAAGCTTTGCTGCGTTTAAGCCTTTGTGCACTCTGCTATATTTCTCGTGGTTCCCTGGCAGTGTTTAGTCCAGTGAATCCAACACTTGCTAGGCTTGCTTTTGGTTTCAGACCAGCTGGGGGTTGGGGGGGCATTTGCAGGAAAGAGTTAGCTGTTAAGAGAAACCCAAGCATTTCCCTGTGATGTATAAGGAGGAATTCTATATGTTATATTGTATGATTCATCCTTCAGACTGAAATTAATTCTAGTAAGGAATAATGTTACTTTTAAAAACATTTTAGCATCTTATATAAGCTGTTTCTAGAAATATGCACAGAGTACTTCAGAATCAGAGTTTCAAGATTAAAAGGTGCTGGAACAGCAATCACTTTTAGAGAAGAGAATCTTTCTGGGGTGCCCAAATTATGAATGACCAACCACAGAATTGCAACTGGTTACACATGATCATTCAGTTTAGCCTTATTCATGCTGCGTGTTCACTGAAGGAAGTGGTATTGCCCTCCCCCAGGTCCACTCCTCCATTTCCATGGTTCTGTTCATATAGCCAAATGTCTCATCTGAGCCCCTATGCATGCCAAGTGTGCATGCACACCCTACTATATGCAATCAGGACCCTGTGTTCCTAATCACATGGAGAAGGCTGTGTACACATATTTTTGTGCACCGTGCACTCATTTCAGATACTTGGCTGATGGCCTGATTTCACTAAAGCAGCAGGCCCAATTCTACTGCCTCCTAGCATAATTAGTGAACATATGGATAAATGTCTGAAAAAACACTTTTTGATTCCAACTTTTGTCAGTGAGCTCAAGGCAGTATACATTGTATACATACTTTTTTAAAAAAATAAAAAGTTTGTTTCTTTATTGTTAACATCTCTCTTTTTTTCTTTTGCTTTGTTCTGAATGCTGCCTTTATGGGCCAAACCCCTCCCCCCCTTCTCACAATCCCACTTTGCTTATGGCAACGGGCTAAATAAGCCGTGAGGTATTCAGCAACAGAAGGATCCACAATGCAATGCATGCTCAAAAAAAGTATGACCTACCTACCACTTCCAGAGCTCCAGCTCAGCTTGTTGGTTATTCTGCTTTATATAAACGGTTGGCAAAGAGTAGGAAAGTAGGAACTCGACAGCCCAGTGGATATTCAGTAACAACTCTTATGAGGTTAAAAGGGACATAACTGCTCAGCAGACTCTGGCAGTTGCAAAGAGTTCTCATGTTTTAGTCATTTTAGTGGTGGGGTAGTGGCAGGACCAACTAAACCTATGTGGTTCACTTGGTCCTGCCAGTATCCTGCCACTAGGCAGGCCAAGTATCAGAGAGTGGAAGCACAATTTAAGGGACAATTAGTGCAATAGCAGTGCCATCCCAAGCCTCATGGAGTTAGCAGGAGACTGCTTACAATGGCACTGCAAAAGCAGCACAGGAATCAGGTTCATACCCTTTTTCTGGTACAGCTGGTTCTGTGTGAGAAGTAAGGTGCAGCCCAGAATCCTCTGTGCTGTGTCAGGTGGTTCTGAGGTGCATCCTCAGTTTGCAGAGAGCTTCCCTTTTCTCCACCATTTAGTACTGTACCTTGCCTAGCACTGAATGATCAGTCATCTCCCCTTGCCCCATTGGCTAGTTGACATGCCAATCTGCCACTTTGCTTTCTCTTCCCGTCTGCACCATGATCCTGTAGGAAATGGCTGAAGTGTGGACTGTGGAGCACAAGAAATTGCCCAGAAGAGCAGTCCTTTTCATTGGCACTAAATCATGGCTATTGGTCCCAATTCTTCTTAAAAAAAAAAAGCCATTGAGAAGAGAGAAATGGTGGGGTGGAGGATGCTAAACCCTTTCCATACTTGGAAAAAAGCTCTTAAAATCCCACAGGGGGAGAGGTCAGGAATTTGGAGCAAGAAATAATAGAAAGGGAAAAGGTGAAATAATCTCTGTACTTTTGATCCCCTTTTCACAAAGCAGTATTTCTAGGGTGAAGGTGTGATGCGATCTTCTTCTTCCTCAGAGGAGAGAAAAAAAGGAATATACAAAGACAGGCAACTTTACCTGTGGCTTTTACCTATTGTAAGTAAGAAAGCATTTGTACAGCTAATATACATGCAATACAATCCTAAACAGACCAAAATCAATAAATTCATTGACATAGATGAGCTTGGAAGGGATATACTTCTGCTTAGGATTGCATTGACAGGTTTTGCCTTCTAACAGCATTTTTTGTACATTACAAAATGTACATTTGTACATTAAAATGAAGATTGTTGAAGCCAAATAGATATTTGATCAAATACAAAATGTCATTCTGAAGAAGTGAGTTGCCGGGGGGGGGGGGGGACCTCAGTTGATAATAGATGTAAGGAAAAAAAATTAATGCCGGTAAAAGGAATTTGAACAAGTTTGTCAGTGAAAGTTACCCAAGCAGGTTCTGAATTTCAGTCCCAAAGTTTAACTAGCAAGATGCTCATCAGACAGGAAGAGGCATGGAAGTGTGGCCTAGATATTACATAATATTCTCATTGCTTGTCAGCAGCTGTGCCAGTCCAAAAGTAAAATCTCCAAACAGTCCACATGATAGCTATTCCTGGTGGTGGTAGAAAGTGCTGCCAAGTCACAGCTGACATGATGACCACATAGGGTTTTCAAGGCAAGAAATGTTCAAAGGTGGTTTGCCATCCACAAGGGTGTAGACTTTCCAATTTCCTGGGGGGGGGGGGGGGCTGGGACTGGGCCAGAGGAAAGAAAGAAACAGGGGAAGGAAGGAAGGAAGGAAGGAAGGAAGGAAGGAAGGAAGGAAGGAAGGAAGGAAGGAAGGAAGGAAGGAAGGAAGGAAGAAAGAAAGAGTAAGTAAGTGTAGGAGAGGAAGGGAAAGGGTGGGAGTGAAAGGGTGGGGAAAAGGAAAAGAAGGGAAAGAAAGTAAAAGAAAGAAATTGAGAGGAAGAAATGGAAAGAAAAGAAAACAATGTGGAAAGAAACTGAAAGAAAAGGAAAGAAAGGGGGAAAGGGAAAGAAGAAATGGAAAAAAAGGGAAAAATGGAAAGGAAGGAAGGAAGAAAGGAAGGAAGGAGGGAAGGAAGAAAAAGAGAGAGAGAGGAAGGAAGGAGGGAAGGAAGGGATAGAAATAAGAAGAAAAAGGAAAGAGAGGGCCTCTCTACTGGTGGGCAGTCATTAGATTGCTCAGCTTGGTTCCACCCCTCTAAGCAGGGAAGGGAAGCCAAAAGGAGGGCTGAAATGGCTTCCTGCTCTTTAAAGCCAGCAGCCTCATGAATCTGCCTGTCAGCCGCTGCCTTTTCAGAAGCAAGGAGAGCCCTGCAAGAATTTTTCACGCTTTTAAATCAGCAGCCAGTGGGTCTATGACGATGGCCACCCACCCACCCATCCATCAATCTACCTTTTATCTGGTAGTTTAGGCTGAGTGTGACTATCTCAAGGCCACCCAGTGAGCTTCCACAGCAGTGTGGAGGTTGGAACCTGAGTCTCCCAGATCCTGTTCTGAAACTCTAACTGCTACAGTGGCTTTGGTGGGCTGGCTGCTCTTTAACAGTAACTAGCAGATGGGCCTTGGCTGCTGCTGTGCCAAGAACCTATGACTCCTCTCTCCATAGCCAGCTAAACTGTGCCCAGCTGCACAGTGGGGAATCAGGAAGGACTTGTGTGTGCGGGACTCACAACAGCCTTTCCAAACAGCCTAGGAAAGGCCTCTGATCTCTCCTTGAAGACTGGCAATATTGTTGTAGTTGCCTAGCAACAGCTATCAAGGACATCTATTTCTTATACCTACAGACACTACATTTATCATTGGGGGGTTAACCCCCAGTGGTTTTTTAAATATTTCATATTGTTCTGCAAACCTGGTACTTTTCTCAAGTTTGTAGAAAAATCTACCGTGTCTGTCCAGTGACCCTAATCTTCAGATCTAAATATCCATAGATGGGGCCACATTGAGAGTTAGATATGTTGCTGTGATATGTGCAATAGAATGTTACCTTTTTATTTTGCATTTCACACATCCTTTCTTTGGGTTTTTCCCCAGGAACAGTAACTGTCTCAATTCTAATTTTAAACAGATTGCCTTCCATGTAGTTGTTATTATTGTTAATTATTTTTTGTCTATTTTAAACTTATATACTGTTGTTGCTTTTTTACCAAACAGATGGCGCCCAAAGCCATGATCACAATCACAACAACATGACTAAAATCAGGCTTTTTTGCTGAACCCACCAGAACTGAGGGAGGCTCACTGTGGGATGTGTGGATTCTGTAGAGAAACGAAATCCCATTCTATACTGTGTAGGTTGCAGATTTTCCCTTTACTCTCCAACATCTATTCTGACATCCTGTATTTCATCCATGAAAGTACTGAGGTAGGAAGCCTGCTCCTCTAGAAGCACATGAACCAATCACTGACTGAGCTATTGTTAAAAAAATAGTGTCAAGGGGTGGGTTAAGGTCTTCAGTTGTTGACATTCCTTAGCCCTCAGTTAGCTGCCTGGAGAAGTGGTGTCCCTGCAGGCACAGAAAACAGATCTCCTGAAAACCTCTGTTAGATGGGTGCACATGCACACACACACACTCACACACAGAACCTGTCCCACAACTGCAGTCGTTGGGTATTCTTTTTTTTTTTTCATTCCACATGTAGCCAACCAAGCGCAGCTTAATTTAAAAAAAAAAAATCCGGAGTAGCTGCAGGTGGTTTTGAAAGATTTATTAGGAAGAAAAGGTTCTGCCAAGAAGACTGTAAATAAGGCGCTGCCTAACAATGTCCCCAGAGGACAGCCGGTGCTCGCTTGCATCAGACAGGAGAAGCCTCGCAGCAGGTTACAGCCGCCTTCAGGAAGCGCAAGAAGGCTTCCTCTCCGACCTGCCCTCGTTTGCTCTCTCCCTCTCCCCCCGCCCCCCCCCCCCGTCTTTCTAACCTGCTCCCCCCCCCTTCTCTCAGGACACGCACTCTCCCTCGCCTTCCAGCTGAGCCTATCTCCACCCGTTTCTTGAGAGCTTCCGACGCAGTTTCCTCTCAGGCGACTTCTCTCCATCCCCCCGCCCGGTTTTATTATAGGGAAGGGCAAGGGTCATCATAGGCTGCGGCTCGCATAGAGGGCATGCGCAAACCTTGCGCCCAAGCTTATCATAACAGTATTGATAGGTAGAAGCCTTTGTAAGGCTCAGCGTTGTAGAGCGAGAAAGAGCGCACCGGGGACGGGCGAAATCGGAGCGGGGGCGGGGGGGGGGGGTCCTCACTGCCCGTAGCTGAGGAAGGGGAATCACCGCTCTCCCCCCCCCCCGGCCACACTGGGCGGATCTATCAGGGGGCCACCTCCCCCAGTCCCCTCTCATTGGCTGCTGGTGGACGCCCGTGGCTCCTGGCCTGTCAGTTAAATGGGGCGCCCCTGAGCGGGCGATTGCCATTGACAAAAGCGTTGAGGGGACGGCCCTGGCGAGGAGGAGGGGAAGAGCCGGCTGAAGCGGCGGCGCAGGTGGCCAGCGGGGAGAAGGCGCGCGCTCTGCCGGGGCTGGACTGGTTCCCCACTCCACCACAGCCGGCGGTGGTAATCCCGCGCTCGCCTTTTGGACGCTGCTGCGGGAAGAGGAGCCCGGCGGCGGGGCTGACGGTCGGACGGAGCGAAGCGCGGCGGCCGTGAGGAGGCGGCGGGTGCTGCAGAGCCGGCCTGCGCCGTGGGGGGAGGGGGGGAGGCTACATGCCCGGAGACGGGAGAGTCGCCCTCCTGCTCTACCACCCCCCGCCCCCAACCTCCTCCGTCGCGAGCTCTGAAGATGGGCGCCTCTTCCTCGCCTTCGCGTAAGTCGCCGCGGCTGCCTGCCCGGGCTGCAGGTGAGGCGGCTCCATTGTGCCAGTCAGGGAGCACCTGAGCCCGCGGCTCGCTCCGCTCCGCCCCACCCCCGGCGGCGGGGTCCAGCCGCCGCCCTTTTCGCGGTTGCCTTGGGCAGATTGCGACACCTCCGATACACTCGGCGGCCTCGGCCGCCGGCTTCCTCGCGGTAGGCTGAGGAGGAAGGACGCAGCCCCTCGCCTCCCTCTGGCTGCGGCTGCAGATGCCTGGCTGGTGTGCCAGGCGTGCTTTGCACGCGATCAGGCGCTCCACCGGGCTTTGCAGGGGCGGGGAAGCCGGGCGAGGCTCTGAGCAGGGGGCTACAGCCACCACCCCAGCCCTTCTCCGGGGCGGCAGGGGGCTGTGGGGAGACGAGCGCGCTCTGCCTGTGCTTCAGTCCCACCCACCCCGTTTCCCAGCCTCAATATGGCTTTCCATTGAGGAGCTGCAGTATGACTGAAGCGGGCAGAAAGGGGGCGGGGGAGGCGGAAGCCCTGGGCGCGGGGATGTGGGAAGGAGGGGGACGGGGAGCCTCTGGCGCGGCGGGGGCCTGGAGGGGGCGGAGGAGGCGCCCCTGCCCACGAGGGACTCGGAGCGCGCGCGGGGACGCTGAAGGAAAGGGCGCTGGCATTTGGGAAGGGCTGAGGGGTGCTGGTGGAAGGCGGCGGCTGGCCCTTAGGCGACAGTGGAGCTGGGCTCAGGGAGATCTGGGCGCATAATTGCGCGGCGGGAGGCGGCGGCGGGCGGTCCCTGCGGCCGCAGTCGACGGCCCCTCCGCCTCCAGTCCCTAGAATGGACTGCTGGCTCTCGATCCTTAGGAAGGAGCCGGAGGGAGAAGCTCCCTGGTGGCGAAGCTGCCCCCGCCCTCAGTGCTTCTCTCCCGTGGGGAGGACGGACGAAGGCCTTTTTCTTGGGATGCTCCGCCCCTGTTGAAGGCATGCTGAGGAGACCTCTGAAGGGCTCTGAGTTCAGAGCCGCGTTCGGCAGCCGGCGGTGCGGCACAGGGGGCGTGGGTGGCAGGGTGGCCCTCCTCCTCCTCCTGCAGGTGGTAGCCGCCGTAGCTCGTCTGCTTTTTCCCTTTTGCCTGGCAGGTGACTCGCCTGCGTTTCCGCACGAGGATGGACCGTGATGAGTCCCTCAAAAGGAGGACAGCGTCGCCGGCGGCCCCACCACCACCACCTTCTCCAGCGGCGGCTGGTCGCTCGGCTGTAATGGAGACGGGGGGCAAGGCCAAACCGGCGGCAACTCCGCGGAATGCAGGCGGAGGTAGCGGCGAGGTTCCAGCTGCCGGTGCTGCTGCAGCCGCCGCCGTTCTCCCAGCGGCTGCGGTTGCTCCGGCTCCTGCGGGAGGAAAGGGCATGAATATTGATGGACCGAGCGCCGGCGGCCAGGCTGACAAGGACCCTGCCGTAATGCCGCGGGGAGGCAAAGCCGCGCCCCCCGCCGCCCCCCGCCTGCCTTATGCCAAGGATCCCAAACTAGTCCATCAGCGCTTCCTGCGGAGGAGTGTGGTGGACTCCGACCAGGAGGAGCCCACCTTTGAGCCCTCGGAGCCAGAGCAGCAGAAGAAGATCATCCTCTTCTCCAAAACCAGGAGGATAATTGCCGAGCGGGTAAAAGCGGGCCAGCGAGTAGTGGAAGAGAAGGGGCTGAGGGAAGAGGTCACCCCCCAGGACCAGGGGGTTGTCCCTGAAACTCTCCTGGCCAGCAGCCAGCAGAAGCAAAGCAGCAAGGATGTGGAGAAGAAAGAGGTGCCAGAACCTTCCAAAGAGCAGAGCAAGTCTAAGAAAGAGGAGGCTGAGGAAGAGGAGGAGGAAGCTGATATGAAAGCTGTGGCCACCTCCCCAGATGGCAGGTTTTTAAAGTTTGATATAGAGCTTGGAAGAGGATCTTTCAAAACAGTCTACAAGGGGTTAGATACTGAGACCTGGGTGGAAGTCGCTTGGTGTGAACTTCAGGTAAGCTGCTTCAGCAACTCTTTGAGTGTTGGGGGGGCGGGGGGGGGCGTGCTTAAATGTCCTAGCCGCTAAGGACAAAGTGCATCTGTCATCTATAAAAGCTTTGTAATACTCACCATAGCTTATCCTACCCAGCCTAACTATAGCTCAGTATTTTCATTGGCTCTGACCCTTCCCCCCATCATATGCATACTCACTCCCCCTAGGATTAACCCTCTCAGTTCTGGCCCTTACCATGGAGATAGTACTTGCAATGTAAACTAATGATTTTTTACAATAGAAAACAAAAAAGATCAAGTGTCCACACTGTGTATATTCTAAGTAAATGTCATGGAGGAATCCCACAAGGCTGGATCATTTCCATTTTTTAGAGACTTGCATTTTGGAATGGGTTTGTCTAGAGATAACAGGTTTTTCAAAATAACCTTGCAGTGAATCATAGCAAGACAAGTTAATTTTGAAAAAAATCTCCCTTCATTTCATACAGTTGTTAGTATTTGTTACCAGGCATCTCTCTTGTTTTCACAGTGGCAGATCACCTTATTTTAGTGATAAAAGTATGCTACATAGGGCAGTGCAATCTGGTGTGTGTTGATTCAGATGCAAGTATCATTGAGTTGAGTATTTAGAATTCCAGCCTTAGTATAGTGACATAACTTTCTAAAGCACTCATGTGTATTGGGAACTGAAACTTCATAAACTTTTACTGTATGTAAAGGGTTCAAGTAAATGAAAGAACTTTATAATTAGACATTTTGTTCATTTTTAAAAGTTTTGTTACATGATTTATAAAGGAAATTAAACTGTTTAAATTGTTCACAGTTCATTTTTAATCTCTGTCTGAGTGCCACATTTTTGAAGTTTCATAGCCATGAGATGAAGTCTATTTATTTTGGTAAATGTTATGTAAACTGTATGAGCCAGTGTTGATAAGGGATTTTCTGTCCCTTGCTTTTCTTTTTAACAGTGCAGAGTTTTATACTCTTCTAAGTCCATTGCTTGGAAGAGTCCTGTGGGTCTGTTTTTATTTACCATAGCCCTGGTTTAAAGCCCATCACTGTTCCATTTGCATGTTTAGGTTTTGTTGCATAGATAATTTGTGACATTTTACATTAAATGCCATGGTATGAATCAGTCCCTGTGTTTGCCTTTGGATTTATGCAGCCAGTATTTTCAAAATTTAGAATTAGTCCTCATGATGCCTGAAACAATGGGTAATGGGCAGGTTGGAATAGATACTTCAAATACCTTTGCAAAGTTTGCAGGGAATAAATAATGCATACTTTTCATTCCAGCATGTTAGAGTGATGACTAGTTGTATACTTATCACTTATTGTAAGCTGTGCTTGTGCCAACACAGTGGACTTGTAGTGCAAATTGTAAATGTACTGCTGGTAAGGTTTTATTTCTTTGGATCAGAAAGAAACCACACAGTGGTTTATTTATTTTTTAATCCTGAATTAAATTGCTAGAGTTTACACAAGCCCCCAGGGCCAAAAGTGTGATGTGCTGCATCATTAGAATTAGGTAAATTAGTCTGCAGGCCTGTTGAAGGCATTGGGGGGAACTAAGGAGTAACAACAGATTTAGCACATCAGTTTGTAATAGAAGCAGATGGTATTGTGGAAAGAGAGCTACATCCTGAGCCAGTTCTTTGGTTATACTTGAAAGGGAGAGGCAATTATACCTATCTAATTTGATTTAGCTAGTATTCCAGTTACAACACCGCTTTAATACAAGCTGGCTGCAGTTAGTCTTTGTTGTTAATTTTATAAAAGCACTTGTTTTTTTCACCTTTTTTATTTTAGTTGCTTTGTACATACTTCTTACAGTTCTGTGATATTCCTTTCTTTGGGACAGGGTAACTGCAACCATGTATGGTATTAATGGTATAAATCACAGATTTATGTAGTGCCATTTAAAAAATTTCTTTCCTTACAGTAACTCAAATACTTAATTAGTGTTTTTAAATGCTGCCATATGCTGAATGTAATAGTCAGTAGTCTTTTTACTATTACACCAAGATCACTTTTCTGAGTAGTTTAACTTATTTTTATCCCATCGTCATACGTTTATATAAAGTTGTCAGCAGAGAGCTGTCCCAAGGTACATCACTTTGCACATTTTGCTTTGAATTTTCACAAGTCATTCTGTTGTCCACTTAGCCTGTTCATAGGGATAAAACCCTTTTGGAACACAGGTTTATTGGGATTTTGCCATCCTGAGTAACTGTCACTAATCATTCTTTATTCAAAATAATTTATTAATATATAAGAATTAAAGGTTAAATTATGCAAAAATTACATGGTAGATCCTAGTTTCAGCAAGCTAAACACAGTAGTATAGACCACAGTCACTAATGATTTATCTAAGTAACTTTGTGAATCATTTAGTACTGTGCAAGTCTGTTGCCTGCACAGAAAAGCCCTCTTGAATAATTCAGTTTTGCATAGTTTACAGAATGCCAGGAGACTGGGAGCCTTCCTGATCTTGTCAGGCAGGCTATTACATAAGGTAGGGGCCACAATGTAGAAACCACATGTACGGGGAGTTGTTGATTTTGCCCATTTGCAGATTGACACCTGCAGAAGACCTTGCTCAGATGAGAAAAGCTGTGGTGGTGGTGCATAGGGGGAGGCAGTCTCGCAGGCATGACAGTCCAAGGCCATGTAGGGCTTTGTATGTGATAGCCAGTACCGTAAATTGTGCCTGGTAACTGATGGGAAGCCTGGATGTGAGTGACTGTAGCATTCTCCATCTTGCTCCCAGTAACAACACAGCTGTACTGTTTTGCACCACTTGGAGCTTCCAGATTGATTTTGAGAGGAAGGAGAGATTGGATTTATATCCTGCCCTTCACTCACTTGGAGTCTCAGAAGGGCTTACAAACTCCTTTCCCTTCCCTTCCCCACAACAGACACCCTGTGAGGTAGGTGGGGCTGAGAGAGCTCTGAGACAACTGTCCTTGAGAGAACAGCTGGTGCAGAGCTATGGCTTGCCCAAGGTCATCCAGCCAGATGCAAGTGGAGAAGTGGGGAATCAAACCTGGTTCTCCCAGATTAGAGTCCGCGCACTTAACCACTACACCAAACTGGCTCTCTCAATGTACAATACAGTAGTCTACTCTCAGTGTTACTTTGGTGTGGATCCAGATGGCCAAGTCAGCCATATCAAAGTAAAAAGCCATCTTTCATGCTAGGATGAATTGGAAGAAAGGCTTTCAGGATCTCTACTGCATCACCAGGAGACTTGGATAAGGATATACAGAGCTGGGTGTCATGTGTATATCAGTGACAACCAAACATAAAGCAATGAATGACTTATCCTAAGGGCTTTACTTAGAGATTGAAAAGCATGGGGGGGATTGCACCCTGTGGAACTTCACAGATTAGGTCCCACACTGATGATAACTGGTTTCCTGTAGCAACTCGTTGAGGCTGATCCATAAGAAATTATTTGAACCCATTCCCCTGATACCTACTTCTGCCTCCAAGGGCCTCAGCAGGATGGTATGATGAACTGTATCGAAGGTTACATATAAGTCCAATAAGAGCAACAAAGGGGTGTGGCCTTTGTCTACACTCAGACGGAGGTAATCAATTAAAGATATCAGAGCTGCCTCTCTCCCATAACCCATCCTGAAGCCAGACTGAAAAGGGTCTAGAGGAGATGAGTTATCCAAGAAGACCTGGAGTTGGTCTGCTACTGCATTCTCAATCCCTTTGCTCAGAAAGGGCAGGTTAGGGACCAGGCAATAACTGGCCACATCATTTTTTATGTAGGGACGGGTTTTAAAGTAGTGGATGAATAACTGCTTCTTTGAGTGGCTGCCGGAAGATGCCCTGAGTTAATGGCTGATTTATAATAGATTCTAAGGGTTTGTTGATGTGTTTTTATATGATTTTAGCAGCCAGGATGGGCAAGAATCCAGAGTATAAGTGGTGACATTTACTGATCTCAGGATCTTGTTGACATCCATCATGGAAACTGTGTCAAATGATCCATAAATAGACCAGGTGGTATTAGGCTTTTCTTCTGGAATGCCTGCGTTAAAACTGACATCTAGATCAAGATGTAGTCTCAATATTTTATTAGTGAAAAACTTGGCAAAAGTATCAGAGCTAATTGTCTCTCCCTGAGACAATAAAGGCTGAGATTTTGGCGTCAGCATTTGTTGAGCTACCCTTAACAATCGAGATGGCTGTGAAGTAGCTGATGCTTTTGTAGCAGAATAGTAACATTTCTTTGTTGCCATTGCTGTTGCTGCATAGGTCTTCCTACAGTGTGTTTTTGTAAATATTTGAATATTTACAACTGTAATTTTGTACTGGCTAGAATCATTGTATAAAAGTGAAGTTTGAAGGGAATTGAATTTTTTATAAAATAATGTTTAGGCTAGGAACTCCTGGGGTGCTCTGAAAGACATCTGTTTGACTCGTTGGAGTGCTACAGAACTATCAAGGCTAGAAGAACCGATGATCTATGCTGGTATAAAGAAACATGACATTTTCATCTGGTTTACCACTTTTGTAGAATCCCGTGTATTTCAGAACCACATTAGGTGATAATATTGTGGATACAAATGGCACCCACTCATCTGGCCAGGTGATACTGGTTGGCAAGAGACCATGTAATTGTTAGTTTTTCCAGTTTTTACAATATATATGGTACAGGAGCTAAATGAAAGCAAGCTATAGGGAAGTTGGCACCATGGTTAAGTGTGACCAGTGGGTAAAAGGATGTACAATCTTGGTTTTCTGCTAAGCATATGTAAATCATACATGTACCTGAAGAAATGTGGTTAGTGAAATGGCTTTCAGTTTTCTGTTAACTAATGAAAAGTAGTTCTTTGAACAAAAGCAGGGTTTGAATTCGTGTCAGAATACATTTCCAAGGATCCATTTGAAAGAAGCAAGTGGCCAGCAACATCTTACAAAGGTGGTGTTTTTATGTATATTTGAGTTATGTAATCTCAGTAGCATATTCACTGTGATTGCAAAAGCACAGAGCTGTATTCTCTCTCCTTGGCTGGCATTTGTGTCTTTATTTAGAATAGCTGGAACATTCTATGTGTCTTGCAAACTGTTTTAGGCTTTTACTTGGTAGAAGAACATGCTCTGTTGCCAGTTCTTTTTAAAAAATCATGCTGACTTCCCTTCTGTTACATAGAGGAGGCTATTTCAGAGGTGGGGGGATGAGGGATACTACAGAAACCTACCTGTGTTGTTGCTCTTAATTATGACACGGGATGATGCTCTGAACTTTTTAAGGGAAGGTTGACATAACAATGTCCCAAAAAACTGAGCCACCACTTCCCTTTGTGCCTCCCCTTGTACCACTAAGTCTTTGCTAAAATGAAAACAAATCAAATAAATTGACCAGGTCCATGGGCCCCAGAGATGACCAGGGCCCTGGAATTCCTTTATTTTCAGTGGCTCTTGTTTGTAGTCTGTCTCCATAGTGGCAGATGAATCCAAATGGTAGAGGTTCTTGGTGTATTGCAATGCTGCATGAGCGAAGCTAGCATCCAGGAATCCATTCTGCAGTGGTCTAAGGTTTTAAATATCATTTTGACTTTCTTTGAGTTGTGTGTTGCAAGAAAGGTGTGCTGAAATATCCTAAATAAGTAATTGACTGTAGGGTTACCATATTGGGGGGGGCATATTTCCCAAGTGACTATTTCATACAAGTTATCACTGTGACAAATCTAATTTTAAATACCTCTACTACTAACTAGGAATATTCCTAACCTTCCAATCCAAAAATAGAACATTTTCATTATTTTTTTCAAAAAAGAGTCCAAAAGAGGACAGACACTAAAAAGAGGACATCTGGTTGACAGAAACATTCAGTTGTATCTGAGATGTTCTGTTTTCAAATGTTGCTAGGAGTTGCTCACTTTTTACCCTGTGTTGTTTCTTTGCTGGTACTCAATTCTAAATGTGCAGTATCCATGGCATTTGTAGAGGGAAGCATTCTGAAATACATGGAGAACAGTAGTACCAGTCATTGGCAACACATTTCTGTTGGGTCACAGGAAAAAGTCCGGGGTTTCGGGCATGAAGAACCAGCAGACAGGAAATGGGGAACTACAGGAACAAGAGCTTGGGGATCAACAAAACTGGAAGTGGTGCTGACAACATGCCAGAGATCTACATTAGATTTCAGATGTTTCAGCTACTGACCTGGTCATATAGGCAAAGTGTATTTAAGATTTCTAGATAAGCTGTTGCAGCGTTATAACTGCCTTGTTTGCCAAAGATTTGTATGCAGGTTGGGGGTAGGAACTACGAACGCCCTGGAAAATACTGCTTTCCATGTTGGAACCAAAGACACAACCACAAACTTATTTTATCCTCCACCAAGCACAGCTTCTGTCTTGGATTCCATAACATAATCATCCTGCTTTCTAGTGAATATGGATATTAAAATGCAGAGGCATGTAATTGCTCAGATGTGTATAATTATACCATGGGGTTTATTTATGTAAGGAGAAGATGCATAAAATAAAGTGAAGGGACTCTAATTAGTTGTAAGTAAGCATGTTGAATGTTATGGCCATTTTGGTAAAGTGATTGATGTGAGTAGGGTTGCATGCTCCAGGTGGGGCCTGGGGATCTGCTTTTACCGATATCAGCTCCCCTGGAGAAGATGGCTGCTTTGGAGAGCAGACTCAACGGCACTGTACCATGCTAAGGCCCCTCCCCTCCCCAAACCCCGCCCTCTCCTGGATTCACCCCTAAAGTCACCAGGTATTTTCCAACCCAGACCTGACAACCCTAGATGTGAGCATGAAGAGTAGGGCCATGTAATTAAATTAAGTGGTAATATATTAGTTTCTTGAACTCTGCAAGTGAAGGATCTCAATCCTTGCTGAGTTGAAAAGTAATGGAAAGTTCCTTTGAAATCAGTTGTTGTGAGGACACTATCAGAGAGATCAATCGAAGTCTAGATCCCACATGCTGTCCCATATTTTTTACTTTAGTAGGTTATAAAACAGTTCTTCAAGGAATCTTGAGAACATTAAGCATGGTGTCATTTTTGGTTGTCTACTAGAGTGATTCTTGCATGTATCATTTTGATGGAAAGTCATACACACTGACTTTAGTTTTGTCCTAGATATTTGTCTTTGGACTCTTAGTTTTGTTCTAGATGTTTGTTTTTAGACTCTTTAAAATAATGAAAGAACTTTTTTATTTAACAAAACAACTCTTTCAATTGAAGTAAACAGGGAGGTAAAAAATACTGAGCTGGTCTTGGAAAACAAGGTGGAAGATTTAAAAAGATTAAGATACCATTTTTTTCCCTAATAGGATTTTCTGAATTGTAATTTTAATCTCAAATACACTCTTAAATAACTCTTGTGCCTGGTGAATGCATGCTTTAAATTGTAGAATGATATCTAGGGTGGATAAATACTTTGAATCATGTTTATATTTTCTTCTGAAGCACAACAGGACCCCTCAGTATGAAGGGCCCCAAAGGACATTCAAGGCCTTAATTCTCAGCATTGCTTTTTTGTAGTGGTGTATTTTAGAGATTTTAAGTAAAAATGTGTTAGTACTCTTTGCCTAGTTCTTTGTAAGAATTAAATTTGCTCTTACTCTGAATGTTGAAAACCATAATGGAATGAACTATGCTTGAAATCGGTGAGATTCTTTCCCACTTCTATTCTGGTGGGCCTTCCTACTTCTTTTTCAAGTATTATGGAAACTAGAATTAGGTCTATTGAAGTTCAAGTTTTAGCTTTTGGAAGAAAATGAAGCTGTTTTTAGGCAAGGCCAGATAAGAATAACCTGGGTCCCATTCCATCTACTCTTGGAATATGGTCTGAAAAAGAGAGGCTTTGTTGAGGAAAATACTTGGAGAATCTGCCGGGGATGGGAGGAGGGGCTTAAGTTGTAGCAGGAGAAGCAAGTGTCTGTAATGCCTTCCTGTCTTTCCTACAAATTTCTCTGACCTGGGCAAGATTAAAAGATGGTAATAGGTTCTACTGGACTTGCCCTACAGTAGTAAAATGCACACAGCTATATACCAGGAACATATGTCAGGGGTTTTGTTTTGTTTTAAAGGCATTCTGTGACTAATACTAGGCCAGGTTTATTTATATGTTTGTATGTGTATATATAAATTAATAAATAATGTTTTGTTTTGATAATAGCTGATAACTGACTAGTGAATTCTTATCTGAATATATAATTCAAGATTGTTAGCAAATTTCTTATGAAGCAGTTATATAATGAAATATGGGGAGTGGACCACAGGCTAAACAGAGTCTGGCCTAATTTGAATCAAAAGAAACCTACAATTTTTCTCCTACTTTAAGCTCTGGGGTGATTGCCATGGGAGGGAAGCAGTGATGGCCTGCTTTATTTCCTTTCCATGTATGTACTGACCATTGAAAATTAGGGGTAGGATTTCTGTTTATGTAATTCACTCCTTTATAAATTGTAGCAGTCATTCTTCAGTTGGGAATTGCTACATTATTTTCCTGTTTGTTTGGATAGTTAGTCATAACATGGCTAGATTTCTTTTTTGGACAGAAGACTGGTCATTCATTTTCCTGGCTCACAGGATATATAGCATTTTTGAAAAAGTATTCTAAAAGTTAATTTTTCACAAGTTCTAATACTATATAATTTTTATTTCTTGTGATGGGCTTGAACTGTACCAATAATTAAGAATTTATTTACTAGTGGAACACAAACTGGAACCAAACAGAACCAAACAAATAAGTCCCAATTCAGGTTACTGGCTCAGACTACAGTGTAGTTCTAAGCAGAGCTACAATCTTCTAAGCCCATTGGCTTCAATGGGAATAGAAGAACACTGCACTGTAAAATCTTCAGTGCTGTGATTAGGGTTGCCAAGTCTTTAGCACTCATCAGCGGGGGGGGGAGTCCTCCTCCGGCCGGGAGCTTCCCCGGCATGCGTGCTTCATGCACGCGCCCGGTGACGTCACCAGAAGTGACGTCAGCACGTTGGTATCATAGAGTTTTGGGGCGATTGCCAGAGCGGCGCCCTGGCAACGCCCCCCAACGTGCTGACTTCACTTCTGGGTGATGTCATTACATGGGGGAAGTCGTCCTGGCTGGACGACTTCCGGGGTAGGGTTCCCCCCGCCGGCCGAATGCTGGCCGGCGGATCGGGAACCCCTGTAGCGGGGGATCCCCCGCCCCCCAGGCTGACTTGGCAGCCCTAGCTGTGATACACACATAGGCTCCAACTGGAATAAAGCAAAAGCTTTATAGGTTAGGAATGGGCATGAACAGGAACTGGTTCCTGTCAGTTTGTGGCCCCACAAATCCCATTGAAAGTCCCTTTAAATGGGGTTTCCAGAAAGCCCAGTAAACAGTTTAGAAGCAGTGAGCAGGCTTTCACGGGAACAGAAAGCAGGGGTTTAAAGGGATTCAGAGCTTTCTGCTCTATCCAGGAACTGCCATGAACTACTTTAAAAGTTTGTGAAAATTTGTGACTGTAGATCTGTCTCAAACTCCGGTTTGCAAATCTCTAACAGAGCAAAATTTGTGATGAATTTTGCTTTGTGGATTGGTTTGTGTCTATCCCTATTAATGAGTTAAATTCTATGAATCAGTTGCCTCCAAATGGAGGTCCAAGTTCTTTCCTTGCCTTACTATATCTTCCTTTCCCCCCCACAAGGGTTACCTGATCCCTCAGCATGGCCTTTTTTGGGTCACAGAGGATTGCTGTGCAAAGGGAAACACCCTTCCATGAGCATTTATATCTTTTGGTTTATAGAACCCAAACCAGTATCTTTGTTTTGCCTTGACATATTCACTCTACACTCTTGAATGGCTGGAAAATAGTAGGCCACTACATTTTTATTCCATTTTTGTGTACAAACATGGGATATTTATTCATTCACTTAAATATTTTCATGCTTTTCATCTACCAAACTAGTTTTTAGGATGACTACAGATAGCCTACCTTGAGTCTTTTAAAAAAGAAATGTAACCACTGTAAAATAAATACAATATTGATGTCCAGAATGAATTTAAATTAAATCAAGTCTTTGCAGCATCTATAAGAAGAAAGAATGACTTCAGTAGATCAAACTATGCCAATTCTAATCCAACTTCACCGGCTTCCACTTCATTCTTGAGCCTTGATTATTTATTTAAATAATTTCTGTGCCACCTGTCCACTCAAATAAGGTTGGTTCCCAAGGCAGCAAATGTCAAATATTGGAATATATCAACACTAAAACATTTATAATAAAGTGTATATACAATCATTTTTTTTTAAACACACATATAAACACATAACACTAAAAACCAGGGAGGAGGTCAATAACTTTGGGGGTATGCAAAACAGAACAAAAGGTCTTCACCCAGTGGTGAAAGACAATAGAGGACGAAGTTCCAAAGTTTTGATACCATAACCAAGAAAGCCCCCTTTGAGGTTGCAACCTGTCTAGCCTCAGAGGGCAAGGTCCCTGAAGCACAGCCACCAAAGATTATCAAAGTGCATGAGAAGGTTCATATGGGAAAAAGTGGTCCTTGGGGCTTCAAAAGTCAGTTCCAGCAGCTGGAACTGGTAGACCAGAAACAAATTGGAAGCCCGTGTAAATGAAACAAGACTGGAGTGATATAGTCCCTACTAACCTGCTTCAGTCAGTATTCCGGATGCAGGATTCTGTACCAACTATAGCTTTCAGGCAGTATTCAAGGGTAGTTCCAGGTAGAGTGCATTGCTGTAATCTGATCTAGATGTTATCAGAATATGCACCACAGTGTCAAGATCTTCCCCCAGGAAAGACTGTAGCTGTTTTACCAGCTGAAGCTGGGGGGAAAGCAGCCTAGGCCACCAGCACCAACTCTTTATCCAGCAAGAGGTCTGGGTCCAGGAGCATCCCCATGCTATGAAGCTGTGCTTCTTTAGGGGTAGTGCAACCCAGTCCATAATATGAGATAACCTGTTTTCTGGGTCATATCTTCCCCACACCAATAGTGCTTCTGTTTTGTTTTGTTTTGTTGTAATTAAGTTTGTTGGTTGGTTATTCCGCATCTATTCCAAAACTGCTTCTAGGCACCTGTTCACACTTCCCACAGCCTCCCTGGGATCTACTGGAAGTGTGAGATCGAACTGAGTTTCATCTGCATATTGGTGGCAACTCAACTCAGATCTTTTCTTGTCCCCATTGGTATGTTTGGTTTCTGTGGCCTTTACTCATTAGGAGAATCTTCTTCATTTAATCTACTTGCCTATTTCCCTTTGTCTATTATTAACTTTCATGTATGAAGTACAGAAACTGATTTTTATTTATTATTTTATTTATTATATATTTATTATATATTTTATTCGTTATACATTGTTTTGAAAGTGCCTAAGAAATGTTTTTATTGCTATTACTAGGTAATCACAGCTTGCTGCTATTACAACTACTAGTAATTGAATCTTGTTTGCCACTGATTTAAAGTGTGTGTGTGTATATCTGTTCATATAATAGAATGATTTATTAATATACAATAAATATTATACGTATTACATGTAATTATACATGTATTGAATATTAAATATATTACATCTATATTAAAATTAAATATATGTATTGTATAATATAGATTATATTTTATATATATTATATATAATGTATATAAATTAAATATATATTAAAGTAGGAAAGAGAGAAATTGTCTTTGGCAACAGCAATATGTATGGATCTGCTTGATATGCAGAAGGTCCCAGGTTCAATCCCTGGCATCGCCAGTGAAAAAATCTGGCAGTTGATGATGTGAGAGATCTCTGCCTGAGACCTTGGAAAGCCGCTACCAGTCTGAGTAGACAATACTGACTTTGATGAACTGAGAGTCTGATTCAGTATAAAGCAGTTCCATGTGTTCATGCATTTATATTAATATATATAGTATAATAAATGATCTCAGGGTATGTAGCCATATAGCTGACCAATTGTTAATGTGATAGGATGTGTCTTTCATGGGTATGCCTGAAAAGGTGTCCAGAAAAAGGAATAAATTGTGCTCATTATTCTGAACAGAAGCTAAACCAGAAATGGAAGTTGAAATGTAAAAAGATAGATTCAGATGGGTAGCCATGTTGGTCTGAAGCAGCAGATCAAAGTTTGAGTCCAGTGGCACCTTTAAGATTTTATACTGCAAAAGATTTACCATCTAATACCAAGGTGTTCATTGTATAGAAAAGCTAGCGTCTTTGTTTTATTGTTGCTAAGCTTTAGAGCCTGTACTGCATAGTCAATTATTTTAATAATTTAATAAACCTTTACATTTTTACAAGTTCTGGTTTCTTTGTGTGCATCCAACCCCAAGGACCCACAGGTCTAGGAAATTGTTCAGAGGTTCCAAGTAGGAAGCCAGGAGCAATAACCCGGGGGGACCTGGGCTGGGGTCTCTGATAGTTGCTCTCTGTGCAAGCTTCTTTTTAAACTCCCTGCAGTAAAGCATGGAGATGGTGCCAGTTCGCTTGATCAACTCAAGACAAAATACAGACTTCCTGCTATTAGTAAGACATTAGCTTAACTAGGTATGTAAAAATTTGGAAAATACTTGCACTTATCCAAGAAACCATGTATGTCATGAAGCTAGGAGATTCCTGCCTCTCTCTTCCATTTCTGTTTATTGAGCCCAAAATTTTGTTCATGGAGGTCAAGGAGCCATCACAGACAGCATGGGAGGAAAGTGGGCATTAGCTGAAAGAGAAAGTTGAAAAATGCTGATGGCAGCATCCTTTGATTGGATAGAAGCCATGGGGGGAAACCCAACCCCACTCTGAGGAGAAAAAAAGTTCAGTCGTTTTTGGTCAAATTGAAACATGAAATACTTGTTTGTGTATCTACCTTAAAGCTTTTTCACTATTTTAGGAATGTAAAATGGCTCTTCTGTGTAAGCCTGGGACCAAGGTTTGGTGGCAGAGCATATGCTTTGCATGCAGAAGGTCCCAGGTTCAATCCTTGCTAGTTAAAAGGGTAATGTGAAAGACCTGTATCTGAGATATGGGAGAGCTGCTACCGTCAGAGTAGACACTAGGGGTGTGCATTTAGAGCTACCTGAGCTGAAAATATACTTGAAAAATACCTCATAAGTATTTTTCAGGTGTATTGCAGCATCCAAAAGTTATCCAGGATTTTTTGGGAAAAACTGAAAAAAATTCCCAGAAAAATCCTGTATATATTGAGGAATTACTGGAAAGATTCGCAAAGCCTGAAAAACAGCTGAGCGGCTGGAGCAGATTGCTGCAGCTGCTCAGCTGTTTTTGGGGCTTTCTTCTAGAGTCCCTTTAAACAGGACATGTTTAAAGGAACTGCAGAAGATACCCCGAAAAACAGCAGAGCTGGTGGGGAGCAGTCTGCCTGCTGGCTTGGGTCGGGCAGTCTTCTGCGCAAGGGAGCCCAAAAGTGCTCCCTGCCGCTCAGCTCAGGCAATCTTGAGCAGTCTCCTTTAAAAGTACTGCACAAGAGAGCCCGAAACAGCTGAGCCAACAGGGAAGAGTCTCCTCGCTGGCTCAGCTTCAAGCTCTCTTGTGCAGTCCTGTTTAAAGCTGCAGCTCAACTTTTTTTTTTTTGTATATGTGTCTCCATGAAATAGTACTGATTATTGTTGTTACAAATAAAGTTTAAATTCTTTAGCTTTCATTAAACTCATAAATGTATACAGAAAAGTAGGGTTTTCCCCTAGATTGGTATAATTAGGGCCTCATATACTTTATATCTACAAAATAAAATTCTGCACCCAGGCTATCTAAATGTCATACCAATAAAACTGCATTCTGTGATACATATAAAACCAAGCAGGATTTTTTTTTCATGATTTACAGTGCTATTCTAAGCAGGCTTACATCCTTCTTTAAATGCAAAGTTAGAATGGTGTGAATCTGTTTAGGATGCTGCTGTTATTCTGGTTCTGTTAGTCATAGGAGAGGGATAAAGAGTTATGCAGGGTGCTTAAGTAGCTCCTCCATAGGAAGTATTGTCTACAGCTTCTAGAATTTCAGTAGGCATTGATACGAAGTTCTATCATGGAAACTATAAAGGTTTATAATCTCAGGTTTCCATAGCTGAGATTCTCTAGAAGCTGCACTCTGTGCGCAGTAACCACATTTTGTGTTCTTGTGGAGTCATGGCAAAGATACAGCTCTGAGTTCAATGTATCCTTGAACAGATTAGTGTAGTTTTGCAGCTTTCTCTAAGAACATGTGTCCTAAACTTTGCTTGCTTTAAAATTTTCATTTTGTTTATATGGATTTTTTTTTAAATGAAGAGCCGTGTGAATTGAAGCAAGTTTGTCAGCTCATTTGTATAAGTTCAATTATTGATGGTTTTTATGAGTAGTTCCACAACTAACTAGTCTGCATCTTTTTATCTGAAAGAGACATGGAGCAAGATGAGTCAGGGGCTATATTGTGTGAAAACCTTGGCACCATTCTGCTGGAGTTGTATGCATGATAGATTTCTCAGATGCCCTCCTGGAGCAAATACCTGGAGTTCTACTGTATTCTGCAACATTTGAAAATGCCTCTAACATGGCTAGTGTCCACCCCTCTACACACACATTCAGTGTAACAAGTTGTACTCTGTGGTAAATGTGCATCACATACAGGGTTGAACTAGCAATGGGTGAGCTGGCAGTAATCAGTGTAGCCACTGAAGGGTTCTAAGTCAGGTGCCACTGGCAGAGCTACGAAGGCTTGAATCTACTTACTCATGGCTGTCAGTGGTTCTCCAAGGGCTCTGTAAATTAAATGGCCACTCTGCCCTGATTGCATATCATATCATCTACTGGAGGCAAAACTTATTATCTTGACCCAAGCAACTAGTAAACGTTATTTTCGTAACAATACTGATCTATATAGATCATGGTTTACTTTAAAAACTTCATGGGTATGCAGGAATTAGAATTTGGATCTCTCTTTTCAAGTATGAACACACTCATGGCTGTACCATCTTGGTGGCTATTACTTTGTGTTCAAAACAAAGATGTTGGAGGCTATTAAAGATAGCCTGATTACAAAATTTACTAATAATTGTGTGATGAATGAATAAAAGCACATTTGCACAGCAATCTTTATGATACTAGAAATATTTTTGAAGAATTTCCTAAGATACAGGAAAGCATAGAAGAGTGAAATTGGCACTTGCAACAAGGACTTGTGAGTAACAAGCTAAGTAGGTATTTCCTTTATTGATGGTGTTTATTGAAAGTTGGTAAATTCTTGAGGCATGATAAAAGGATTTTCACAATTATTAAGAGCACTTTTTTCTCACACATACAAAAACATAGTGCTCATGAAACGTTAAGGCTGTTTATACACATGTAATAGTAATGATACTTGCTACCATCCGCACATTTTATTGTAGTTAAATGGGTTTATCTGTGTTACGTTGTCTCAGCAATGTCTTGCATTATAATGTTTAGCTAAGAACAGAAGGTATGACTTTATACTGGAAACACTGTATTCATGAGTGTTGTGTTTCTGTTGTGCTTGGTTCAGAATTATTATTTTTTTGCTAGCACAGTGGGTCATACAAATAATAATGTGCTTTAATAAATGGATCTAATTAACCACTTTGATTTGAAGAAACCTACTTGCTTTTCAGGACCACAATCCTTGACTCCATGTGCAGAGGCATACCTGCTTTTCTTTACCTTAAATGGAAAGAGCAATCTGCTTTGAGAAGGTTCCGCTAGTCATAGCTTAGTAGTAGAAATCCTTGTAATGTGCATATACTAAAACACACATAAAGGACTACCTGTTATTTTGTTGTTGTTCAGTTGCACAGTCGAGTCCGACTCTTTGCGACCCCATGGACCACATCATGCCAGGCCCTCCTGTCTTCTGCTGTCCTCCAGAGTTTGCTTAATTTCATGTTTGTTGCATTGATAACACTGTCTAACCATCTCATCCTTTGCCATCCCCTTCTTCTTTGACCTTCAATCTTTCCCAGCATCAGGGTCTTCTCCAGTGAGTGCTCTCTTCTCATTTGGTGGCCAAAGTATTTGAGTTTCAGCTTCAGTATCTGGCTTTCCAGGGAACAGTCAGGGTTGATTTCTTTTAGGATTGACTGATTTGATCTCCTTGCAGTCCACGGGACTCTCAAGAGTCTTCTCCAGCACCATATTCAAAAGCATCGATTCTTCAGTGCTTGGCCTTCCTTATAGTCCAGCTCTTGCAGCCATACAGTACTACTGGGAATACCATCGTTTTGACCATACAGACTTTTGTTGGCAGGGTGATGTCTCTGCTTTTTATTTTGCTATCTAGGTTTGTCATGGCTTTCCTCCCAAGGAGTAGGCGTCTTTTAATTTCATGGCTGCAGTCACCGTCTGCAGTGGTTTTGGATCCCAGGAAGGTGAAATCTGTCACTGCTTCCATGACTTCCTCTACTATTTGCCAAGGAATGATGGGCCCGGACGCCATGATCGTAGTTTTTTTGATGTTGAGTTTCAAGACAATTTTTGCAGTGTTATAGGACCTGTTATAGGACTCAATAAAACTGGCTTCAATTAAGAAGCAGCAAATTACTACAATATCCAGTAGACATTCCAAATAACAATGCTAGTCTAGAGAAAGATTGAAAAACCAAATTCATATAGTAGAATTTATTAAGGCCAATCAAAATGACCCCAAAGAGTATGCTTTTACTTTCTCCATAACTCTTTATCTGGAAGAATATTAAACAAAAGAAAGGGGTGGGAATGATGTTTCAGACTAGAAACTTGGTGCTTTTCTGTCTACCCTCTTTGAAGTGTTGTACAGCCTTGGGATGCAGGGTGAGGTTTATTTTCACCTTCTTCCCAGAATGCTAAGGGTACTTGATAACCAATTCCAGCTTTTATTCCAGTGCCTTAAATTCTGTGGGACTTTCCAAGCCAGGAGGAAAAAGGGCCTCAAAATAATGGCTTGAAATATCACCCACCCACCCTCTATAAAAACATACCACCTGATGAAAAGTTCTGGAGAACTTGACAGCTTGCACATTCTGCTGTTGATTTGGCTGGTCATTAAAAATATCATGTGGCTTTTGTTTTAGGCTATTTGTGTGTATGTTATCTGTGTGAGATCAAGAAATAGATAAATTATGCAGAAGTAGGCAGAGTTACAGGAATAGATAAAAGATCTTAAGTATTCTGGAGTGAAATTAATTCTATCCCTTCCAGAAAGAACCATTCTTCTTCCCCACCATATGTACTAATGTTCCTTATGTATAGGACCTCTTTGTTGGTGAAGTGTGAAATTGGTTTGTCTACATGGTATGGGGGCTGCTAGCTAACATTTTCTTCTGCTATGATTACTTTTCAAAAGCCAGTTGTGTAATTTAAAGCTGATTAGATATGAATAGATTCACAAATACATTCTTTTTTGTCACATACTGAATGTTAAATATCTGTTTACATTTTTGTGAATACCCTTCCTACTTCATATCATGATAATCAATATTCCCTCCCTTTTACTGATAGAAACTAGTCATTAATTCTGGCTCTAGTAGCCACAGTACTAAAATCAAATCACATTTACTCCTTGCTTTAATGAAGTATTGACTAGTCTAGTGCAGACAATCTAAACTTGTGAGAAAATGCGTAAGGATTTTTAAAGAAAACCACAATTGGATAGTGGGAAACTCTTTTTGATTGGATTAGTCCCTTGTTACTTTTATTTATTATTGCCATCAAATTAGAGGTGGATATCAAGAAGGCAGTAATTCAGCTGATGTTATTAAAATGTCGTATGAACAGTGCCATATGGAGCTGTGGGATAAAGATGTGAGTTTCTCAACGCAATTAAAATAGGGTATGTGTGGGAGGGTAAAATGTCAATAATAGAATGTGGTCCATTGTGCTGTTTTCTGATTTAGTACGTGAACATGCCATCATTGGCTGCTCCTTATTTAGGAAATGTTTTGTTGACACTGATTTCATTGTGCTTTGTATCAGCATAGAATTTATGTAGAATGGTGACTAGTGAAAGGCAAAGTCTACATAATCACAAGACTACATAGTGATCTACATAATCACAAGACTGAGGAGTGTGTGACAGTATTTGTACTCCTACCTCCTTAGCAACAGCCAGTATACTTCTCAGCTTCAGCAATAAATATAGGGACTGGAGATTGATTCTTAGACTTAGACTCTTGAATTGATTCCAGAATCTCCAGATGGGGACACCCAAAACAATAGCAAAGGTAATCTAAAAGAGGATCTGTTTGACATGGATGAAATCTAAACTTGGCCTGTCTGTGTTCCTGTCCTGCTCAGTTCTCAGGGATGATTTTGGAATGCAGATAATCACTTTGATTTGCCTTTGTTCCCTACAGTCCTTACAAAACTCATGAGGGCTGATGGCTCTTATCTGAATCCAGAGATACATATGTGTGTAAAGTGCAGTCAGGTTGCAGCTAACTTATGGCGACACCATAGGATTTTCAAGGCAAGTGATTAGGCAGAAGTGGTTTGCTATTGTCTTCCTCTGCAAAGTCTTCCATAGTGGTCTCCCATGGCACATTTTCCTATCCAAGCATGAGGAATTAGCAAGATTTGGTTAATGAGGGCTAATGGGGTGATGATGATCATCATAATCCCTACTAAGTATTTCCTTCTAAGAAGTTCCCTACTAAGGAAGGTGAATATGAGTTTGCTTCACTCGATTGTCTGAAGTTATGGCAAGAATGTCTGAGATGAAAGGGGTAATCCAGAGATAACCATTTCCATCCTGTCATTGCACAATATGTCAAGCAATTGGATCTATGGAGTTATATGGAGGATTTTTCATTGGCAGTGTTAGTACAAAGAACTTCTAGCAATGGCATTCCCAGCTAAAGAACTAAACTCTCACTGTATAGTTTACAGCAAGCAGATTTTTGAAACCACCAAAAGGAAAATGGTAACCTTAGACAGTGTGGAACAATGTGTAATAAAGTGACAGTGTAGTCCAAATCAAATGTTTCCTTGGAAAAATTCCTTCCTGGAGTCTCCTCTAATCTGCAAGTCTCCAATTTTGTTAGTACAGCAAATTATCCATTCATAGAATGTGCTGTACATGTGATTATCACCTTGGTCCAGTAGGCAGTTTGAAAAAACTTGTGCCCTTTACCCCAATACTTCATGTCCCATCATTAAACTGCACTGTATTCCGGAGCCCACTGTGCCGAGTCTCTGTCCTAACCAATTCCTGGGGAGTGGGAGTGGCAAAGTCTGATGTATGGAGACTGCTCAGTGTGTCAGAGACCAACAAAAGATTTGAAATCTTGTGTCATGTAGGAATGGTGGATGACAGATAAAACAGGTATATCAGAGAATGCATATGTCTGGTTTATAAGTATAGGGTAGTTTATTTCACGGAAATTAACTCATTTAGTTTCTATACTTCTACATGATTTTTGCAGAGAGCCTCTACTGGGCATAAAATAAACCAATATCATTGAAAGCCTATGAAAAGTCCGTACAACACAGTCGCTAAGAGACATGAACAGGGAAGTCTCTAGCTCCATTTCAAACTGATCTCACTGGCTTCTCTTTGCAGATCCTCTCTCACTCAGCCCTGTCAATATTTTATACATGAAGATACTGACTTAGTTAACAGTTTTGCTGTAAGGCATTGCTATAAATGTAAATCTTTCCATTTGCAGTCTCACTCAGTGTTTCACTCTAGGATACTGACTGCCCTTGAGCACATGAGTTCTGCCCACTCTTGTGCCACTTACCAATGAGAAAAGACAGCTGTACTTGTGACGCTTCTGACCCATTGCCTAATAGGCCACTTTCACTCCTCTGCTCAGGCAAACAGCCCTCAATCAAGCAAGATGAGTCCTGCTCAGACACGGGGTGTGTGTATTTCACTTCAGTGAGGGAACACACTTGTCCTTGCTGGAGTCCCTCACTGTTCCCCAACTCCCTGTTAAATGGGGTTCAGAGTCTTTGGGGTAGACTGCCACTACCTCCTGATCCTTGATCCCCTTCCCTCATTTGTTGCCAGGGGAGGGGTTGTCTTTGTGATATGAGCTGTAGTAAGGCACATAGGTTTAAACCTATCAATGCAATGATTTCTGTTAACTCATGCAAGCTCCATTCTACAATCGTATCTCTAGAGTAAATACAGGTTAATGTCATTTCCCATTTACCCTCATCCATGATAGTACTTACTAAGAAGGTCATTGGTGTTACATGTAGGGGAGCAGATAGTCCTGTCCTGTGAAACTGTGTTGCTGTTTGTGGAGGTAGGTGGAGTGTATATGCAGTTACAGTATCCCTGAGTTTAATTTCAGGTTGGGTCTCCAGAGGATAGTCCAGTCCAATCAATCAGCATTTTCCTTGTATATTGAATAGAATTTATCTGCTGGAAGTATTTCAATTCTTCTTGTTGTAGTTTTTCTAAAAGCTTAATCTAGTACTTTTTTTTTTTGCTGCTGAAGCTACTGATGTGCCAGATTTGTTATATTTAATTTTTTGCTTTGAATGTTGTCATTTTGATTTTTTTAAAGTTGTCATTTTGATTCCACTTTCACACTTCTAAGCTTTTTTGCAGCCCATGTTCTCTTGATCTGCCCTATTTTTGGCAACAGGAAAGCATTCCTGGTTTTGGTAAGAACTATTAAAATGTTATCACCAAATAAATATCTCCAGCTCTTCTTTTAATATAACAACATTAATTCATCCTGCCCTTAGAGCTGTAGGAAGTTAGTGCTTTCCTGCTAACTCTACCACCTGCTGAGCAGAAAGGAACATCATGTCCACCTTTCCCTTTCTTGTACTTACATGACAAGGTTCACCTGCCAAAATGCCAATCTACATAATTATTACATTTCTGATCCATTCTCCATCTTATAACCATCATTTTAGAGGATTTATTCATGCAGTTTATTCAATATGTATGTTTCACCTTCTGAGCTATTTCCCTTGATAAAGAACTGTTAAGAGTTAAAGATGTGGTGGCCCTCTTGGGAAGCCCCAGACATCACAAATTCATTCACAGTCATTTTTTAACTTTAAAGCAGGCAAAAAGAAGTTAGATTTCTGCCTTCCTCAAGTATGCCTTGTGCTTTTGCTGCTCAGGATAGTAGTAGTTAATAAGAGCGAATGGTTTTGTTATTTTTGCTGTGTATGGTATACCTTTTTGTGCTCATCCAGAATCGTATTTTGTTACCATGCTCCATAATATCATTAGTTAATTCTACACATGATTTAAACAAATGCTGCCAGTTTAAATAAGAACATCCTGGATGGCAAAGGAAGTTCTCTCTTCTCTTCAGTCAATCAGCCATGTATTTGCTAGAACTGTTGTTATCAGGAACTGGTTGCAGACTAGTAACAACTGTAAGCTAATGAACTGTGGAGAGGTTTCATCACTTGAGCCAAATCTTTGAAAAATATTGCCTCTGAGTGATTATAATCAGTGTTAGTGTGGCACAGTGACTGAATTTCTCTTTGGTCTCAGACCAAAGGTGAGCATACAAATTGAACCTGGAAACAAATAGGCAGCCAATAGAGAGATCTCAGAGTAAAATGCTCCTAGGAGTCCACTCCAGATAGCAAATGAGAGGCCACATTTTGTACCAGCTGAAGTTTTGGAATTATCTGCAAGAACAGCCGCACATACAGCATGCTGCAGTAATCAAACCTCATAGTTGCTGCAGCATAGATCAACATGGCAAACCTCTGAGCCATGTGAAATCCAGTGTGCTGTAGTAGTTAGAATGCTGGACTAAGATCTAGGAAACCCAGGGTTGAATCCCTACTTTGCCATGGAGCATACTGGGTGACCTTGTGCCAGGCAGGGTACCAAATATGTAGCTGCTGTCTTGTGATATATACTTGAATGTCATCAGTGTACTGACACCCAGCTCCAAACCTACAGATAGTCTCATTAAGGGGTCTCACATAAATATTATATGATATGATGAGAGCACCGTCTTGAAGTTCTGTAGTCCATTCATTCCATTAGGAAGGACTCACACCACATTTAACTAAAGGTACAAATCTGTTCATTACCAGACACAGTCCAACAATCAGGTACTCTCCCAGAGATAGGCCACTCTATACTGCTGTCTGCTCTTTTTGAGAGACACAAACAAAGCAGTCTCCAAGAGTCAGATCTGAATTCTTCTGTGTTTCCCTCCAACATTCTATCTCCCCTCTGAAAGGTGATTGGATTGCTGAAGCAGCCCTCCCATGGGCTGAGTTGAGTGGCTGCTTTTTTCCTTCAGGGGTAGGACAGCCTAATGTCCATCACAGATGATTTAAAAATACACTGGAAAAGAGAGGTGAGAGCGAATGAACACTGTGGTTGCATCTGCCAATGAAACAATATTATTTTAATCTGCATAGCTGATCAGATCATCAGTGGCCAATAAGCCTTGCTAGTAAGAGCCCCATATGGCCACACCCACTTTCTTAAAACACTTGGTGTACATGAAAGTGTTGGTGGGCACCATGGCACCCATGATGGGGGTCCCTGATCTACGATATCAATGGTGGCTGAAAGCTCTAGCAACACAGAGATGCATTCTCCCTATCCATTTGTCAATGAAGACTGTCCACCAGCGCTATGGAGGATGTCTGAGTCTCAAAGCCAGACTTGAAGCCAGATTGAAAAGGGTCAAAGGTGGATGTGTTAGCTAGATAATTCTGGAATTATTCTATTACAACCTGATTAGAGGCCTGACCCTCAAAATGCAAATTGGACACAAGACTATAATTGGCTAAGCTTCCATCTTCAGTAAAGATGTTTTCTCACAGCCTCTTTACCCTCTCTTTGAGAGTAAACAAAACCTATTTACCAGAGTTGCACTCAGAGTCATCAATAATGAGGACTTTACTATTTCCTTATGAGATTTCAGTAATCATAGCAGTCACCTTGTGAGGTAGGTGGAACTATGAGAGTTCTGTGAGAACTGTGACTGGCCCAAGGTCACCAAGCAGGCTTCATGTGGAGGAGTGAGGAATCAAACCCAGTTCTCCAGATTAGAATCCACCACTGTTAACCACTACACCACACTGGTGATGCTGTGCAGCTGGCAACATAAAGTTTCCGTGAAACATTTAATTCTGAAATACAGCCTACCAAAGATAAATGATGAATCCATCTGTTCTTTTTTTTGTGGCCAAAATATAAAAGTAATGATCAATGCTGATGAAGAACAGTAGCTTTTTAAATCTAATATAGAGTCTCCTTAATTGAAAGATTGACTCACTGCGTTAAGGTGAATGGCCTGCATAAAAGAATTCCTTTTGTGGGTGAATAACAAGATGTGATTCACAATATGCAGGTAACAATCACAGTACTGAACGGCTGTCAAGTAAAGGATTAAAACCTGTCATTCCTTAATGCAGTATTTCATTAATCCCTACTGGTAGCCTTGCAGAGCAGTAGCGAAATATCTCTTCAGCAGCCAAGTGATGGGGGGGGAGAATCTGTTTCCATATGTTATCTTCTAATTGTTCTTCATTTCTGTCAAACACTGTGGCTGAGTCCATGTTTCACCTTCATATAGGAATAAATGCTTGTGGACTGTTAAAATCTGTTAAAACTGTTGAGTAGATTGCTTTGATATCTTAAATCCCAAACCATAAATCCAGTGTGTATAGTAAGTAATTGTTCAAATAAGTGTTGTTGGTTTTTTTGGCTCACAACCCTGAGCCCTGAAACCTGTACGTATCAAGTAAGGAACATATCTTAACTACCACAGTGCTTTTATTTGTGGAGCTGCTTCTGGGCAGGGTTTAGAAACATCAGTTGGTCTAAAGGTACAACAGTCACAAAGCCATAAAGTGCTAGGGCCAATATACTTAATCTGATCTTCATCTGAGGATCTTGTCAAGATACCCCTACCTTCAGAATCAGAAGTCAGATCAAGATGGGTAGCTGTGTTAATCTGTCTATAGCAGGAGAAAAGAACAAGAGTCCAGTAGCACCTTAAAGACTATGGGTATGAGCTTTCGGCAGAAGTCAGGTTGGTCCAGAGAGAGGACTTCATGAAGTGGTACTCTGTCAGTGCAGTTCCTCATCCACCTAGCTAACACTGCAGTCCTAAGCAGAGTTACCCCCTTCTAAGTCCTTTGAAGTTAATGGGCTTAGAAGGATGTAACTCTGTTCATGATCACAATGAAAGTCATCTGGTTCCTTCATTAATAGCTTTTGGATATCACACCTCTCATTGTGTTCTGCAATAACTTAATGATCAGCCCTTCCCACAAACTACCCAAAATGGAAGACATCCCAAGTGGCAGCAACCAAGAACACCATGGTTCATCTTCCCTTTTGCTTTGCATGACTTCAGTGTTTCAGTCTCAGCTCTTACTGTCAGAGTTTTAAATTGTCCAAGAAACCTTTTCCTAACCAAGTCTCTTTATTGATTTATGCTTTCAATTTGACCTTTTGGCCTTAACTGATTACTTGGTTTCCACCTCTGGCTCATATTTTCTTGTGAATTGGCTCTTGGTTCTCATAGATATGACCCTTATCTCTTGTTGTGAAAATCAACTGTCATATGAGCTGCTTCCTGGGTTTTGCTGTGTCTGGTGCTGAAGTTTCTTCAGATAAATTATTTGCTGCTGTTTAAACTGTCCTGGAATCATTGAATCCTAGCTTACTTTTTAAATCACTCACGGGCATTGTCCATTTAAACTTAGCCCTTTTAAACTGATTTCTTTCAGTGAAAAAGACATTGAGTGCTTAAATTAGGTTTGCTAACTCCAGGTTGGGAAATTCCTAGAGGGCAGAGCCTGGGGGGGGGGGGGAATTTGGGGAGGGACCTCAGCAGGGTTGTGATTCCAGTTCCCCTGGAGGAAACAGGAGCATGATTTCTGTTGTCTGGAGATCAACTGTAATTCTAGAACTCCCCCAGCCCCCACCTGGAGGCTGGCAATTCTATTTTATGATCTGTGAAATGTAACTGCTTAATTTTAGCTGGATCATTTCCCATGTACTGCAGAACATCTCTAAAGTTAATTAGTTGAAATGAGTCCATGACACAAACGTATGTAAACCCTTGCACTCACTTCAGTTCAGTATATTTTCTTTCAAAACCTTCAGTATTACTAAGCATTACTTATTCAGAAATCGTGTTTATACTTGCTCATTTCAAGTGTCATCACATGTATGAGTTTATAACGAGGAAGAAATGGCATGAAACAGAGGGGGAGTTCTAGAGAGAGATGAGGGCAATCCTGGAACATTAGATTCTGTGGTTCCAGGAAATAAAATGCTTCAGTTTTGTATAATTTGGAAGGCACCCCTTCAAGTGCTATGAATAGCAAAGTTGAGGTGGACTGCTACTAGAAAGAAGGCATCTGTTGTAGCATTTGAGGTATAGAATGTCCTTCCCCCAGCTGCTTACCAGGCATTAGACTTAGTTTCTGGTGCCAAAAGAAGGTAGAAGAAGAGATTGGCTTTATACTCCACCTTTCACTATCCAAGGGAGTCTCAGAGTGGCTTACAAACTTCTTTCCCTTCCCCTCCCCACAACAGACACCCTGTGAGGTAGGTGGGGCTGAGAGAGCTCTGACAGAAACTGCTCTCTTTCAAGAACAGCTGTGCCAGAACTACGGTTTGCCCAAGGTCATCCAGCAGGTGCAAGTGGAAGAGTGGGGAATCAAACCCGGTTCTCCTAGATTAGAGTCTGCGCACTTAACCACTACACCAAACTGGCTCTGGTATATGGGGTTACCCAGTTTTTTTTAAATTTATTTTGGTATTGTTTATATTGTGTAATTTATTTTTTTATTGTTTGGTGCTTTGTTTTGTGTTAGCTCATTAAAGGAACAGTCCTAAGCAAGTCTTCTCAGAAGTAAGACCCCATTTCATTCAGTGGGGCTTCCTTACAGGAAGGTGTTCCTGTATGATTTCAGACTAAGTACATATTTTGGTGCTTGCCTTAATTATTTAAATTTGCTCTACTGCTTGTTTAATTCAGGTGGGCAGCCATGTTGGTCTGTAGCAATAGAATAAAGTTTGAGTCTAGTGGCACCTTTAAGACCAACAAAGTTTTTATTGTATTTTTTTGTTTATCTGATTTTTTTAGTTATTTCATGTTCTTTTGAGTTTCTAGTTTCTATGACATGTAAATGTTGAATTTTTAAATACATTGTATTAATAAAACAGTGCTATGTCCTGAGGAATATCTAAATATAAAAAAAGACCAACAAAGTTTAATTCTGGGTATAAGCTTTCATATGCATGCACACTGTGCTACGGTTGCCAGATCCAGGTTGAGAAACTCTTGGGGATGGAGCCTGGAGAGGACAGGGAGCTCAGCAGTGTACAATGTCATAGGGTCCACCTTCCAAAGCATCCACTTTCTCCAGGGGAACTGATTTCTGTGGTCTGGAGATGAGCTGAATTCGGAGGGATCCCCGGTCCCACCTGGAGGCTGGCATCCCTAAACTGTGCATGCACATGAAAGCTGATACCCAGAATTAAACTTTGTTGGTCTTAAAGATGCCACTGGACTCAAACTTTGTTCTGTTCGTTTAATTGTTATTGTCTACGGTTTATGGTTTTAATTTGGCTGCCACATTTTCTCTTTTTAATACTGTGTTAAAGTATTTTGCTAGTCTTGCTGCTGATTGGGTTTGCTGTGGGTTTTATTATTATAGTGCTATTTCATATTTGTGTTGCAGGCTGTCTCTAGAGCCTTTGATCTGTGGGGTGGGTTAGACATTTTCTAAATAAAACCATAACAATATGAAAGAAGAACTATTTCATATTTGGAACAATCTGAAGCAGGGTCTTGGTGAGATGAGCTGTTTGATCCAGTGTCATTGCTTCTCCCCTCTGGATTCAAAATGCTAATTCAAACAGCATCATCCCTATCCCATTCAGCAGTTGCAGCTCCCCATTCTCACCCCCAAATTTCCCGACACTGGAGAAGGTCCAGTCTTTACAGATTCAACTGGTTTTACCACGCATTTCGATGTCTGAACTCTCTCTTGCGAACTCAAGCCATTAGGGAAGTCTGATCTCACAGTTCTGCCTTTGCGCCATCCCACAGCTTTGCCTCAACGGCAATTTTTTTGACTCAGCAATGTGCGCATAAGTGAATTTTTGCCCCAGGCTTCTGAATCACCACTTGTGCGTTTCTGCATCTATTAAGATCTGGAGCCCCTGGGGGAGTTGTTTTTGAGTAACAGAATGCCTCCAGACTCTCATCCCTGTTTCTTGGGATTGGAAAGCCATGGAAATAGTCCCTAGTTAAGCTCCCATATCAGCAGGGAACCTGGGGAGGCTAGCATCCCTAATTCAGGAAGACTTGGGTAAAGCTGGAAAAAATTAAAAATCCAGACAGCCTTGCTTCTGAGCAAACTTGGGCTGAATATCTGCCCCCAAAAGTGTGTGCAGGGCATTCTGGGCATGGACCTTGGCTAAAGTGGGAGGCGGATGTTCACCAGACTACAGAGATCAGTTTCCCTGGTGAAAATGAATGCTTTGGAAGGTGAACTGTATGATGTTGTATCCCACTGCAGTCCCTGTCCTCCCCACACTTTATCCTCAAATCTCCAGAAGATTCCCTGTCTGGAGCTGGCAACCCTACTCCCCATCCCACTTTCCCCATGCAAACTATGTTAGCAGGAAAGGGGGTTTTCTGCTTCAGAGTTGCTGTTTTAGAGCATCCCACAATTTACACAAGAGTAAATGTACTGGTCAGTGGGGCTACTGACATGTAAATCTGCATGTAAAGATGTTCATACTTTCCCCATGAATTCCAAGGAAGAGAGCAAAAGTGGAGGAGGCTGAGAGCGGCTGCAGTATTTGGCAGAGGGATTGTGGAGCTGTCAACATGGAGTGGTGCTTCAAATAAACGCTTCTGCGCATGTGTGAAATACAATTTTAAAAAAGGATGCTGCCCGATCACTCATTCTGTGGTTACCGTGCAGCAATAATCTGAACGGTCAACCACGGAATGAGCACAAAGTGAGGTGGGTTAAGGGTGGCATGTTTGGACAAACCTCTCTGGAACAAATAACACCAGATAAAATGGAGGTGCAGCCAGACCATGCCCGTTATCTGGTCGCAGCCTCTGTCTATTCCAAAGCAAGACCCATTTTGTTATTAGAATTGTGGCTATATGCTTACAGAAATATTGCTGAACTATTACCAGGATCTTAGCAAAATTTATGTTGATTTAGATGCTTTTTTGCCAATATCTTTGTGCAATGTGAAGAATAAAGGTTGTTTATAAATTGGGGACTGCAAAGAATAGTAGAATGTAGATTTAATTCAATGAATAGTTGCTATCTTTTATAAAGATGTATTTATGAGCCCTTTTTTATAATGAAAAGTATAGCATATAGGAACAGAATCATGTTTGGGAATAGTCAGTTTAGTACTACACTAGCTTTTGTGTTCTAGGTATTCTGCATAGTAACGATATATAATAATAATTCTTTGCACAAAGTGGATAATTGATTGATACAAACCATTGTTATTGGATACTATGATGGATAATTGATTGATACAAACCATTGTTATTGGATGCTATGATGGCCATAAACACTTAAAAAAAGACACACACAGACGTTAATAGAACCTCCATAGGTAGAGGTATAAAAATATATACCTCTGATTAGAAAATCCTGGGAATCAAATGGTAAGTTGATTCAGTTATTTCAAAAAAGTACATGGTAGGACCAGTTGAGAATGTGACTGGGGGAGTTACAGGCCTGTAGCTATGGTGGGGCATTTCAGGGCTCTGCCCCCTCAAATGTGAGGCATGCACCACAATAGCTGCTGCCCCTCCCCCTCCTCCCTCCCATCCTGCGACATTAAAAGGGCCCTCCAGCTAATTGGCAGGAGCATGTGGTCCACTGATCAGCTGGAAGGCCCTTTAAATCTTGCAACCACCCCTCTCCCTCCCCTCCTCCAAGATTTAAAGGGCTCTGCAGCTGATCAATGAGCCCCTTAAATCTTGCAGGAGGTGAGGGAGGGGGCGGCTGCCGGCTGCGCACCTTCCCTGAACTCTAAGCAGCTATTTCACAGCTTGGAGATCAGGCGCAGGCAGTTCAGAAATTGCTGCTTGGAGTTCAGGGAAGGCATGTGGCCACCCCTCCCCCCGCCCCTGCTGCCCCACAAAATTTCCCCATGCCCCACCAACCCAAAATTTCTGGCTATGGTGCTGGGGAGTTACTATTTCTTTTTGCAATTTTTAGGAAGCAGTATTTCTGCCATAACTACTCTGAGGGGATAGTTCCAGGGGAGTTTACAATAGAATCAAAACAGTTTGCATTTTAATATGGCATTTTCAGTGGTGGCCCCTTGTCTTTGGAATGCCTTCCTCCTGGCTTACCTGCTGCCTACTTTACTTTTCTTTAGGTTCCAGGCCACTACATTTCTCTTTACAGGCTTTTAAATACAGGTTTTTATCTTTTTTTTTAAAACTATTTTAGACTCTGCCCCAAGCTTGAGGACTGTTGGTCAATGTCATTTTAAATTGCTTTATTAGTTTTATGCCCTGCCCTGTTTTTAGTGGCCTGTTTTTATTAGCTTGTCTTTCTTTTTTAAAAATTGTCTTCCTTTATTGGGTTCTTTTGCTTGCCTTATTTCATGTTTTTGTTTTAGATGCCTGAGTAGGTTCTGGAGGGCAGTCTGCAAATTCTTTAAACAAATTAATTGGTAATAAATCAGTTATGGTAACAGAAGGAAGGTACTAGAGTGTGTGTACAATCAGTACTTCTTCCCATTCCTATATGTGCTGGCTACTGTTGTTCTCTTCCTGTGGCAAGGCTGGGAGAAACAGCCTCTCTCCAGAAAGACTGATCTTCCCCTTGGGAGAGGAGCTTTTCACCTATCTGGTTGTGTTTGGCAATTGCAGGAGGTCTGCTACTGCACCTCTGTCACTGTGTTCGATTTTGTTACAACCTCCCAGTTTTGGGGGGGGGGGGGAATGGACGAATGGAGTATTCATGTGAGAAAACTAGCACATTTTCTGTGACATATTTAGCATCCTGTTCCATGGTAGAAGATATTTTAATAATACATGCTGCATTTAATATATAAGTTCTGAAAAATGACTGCACAGCTTCAGACATATGTGCCACAACCACAACAATGAACATAATATGGAAAATCAGTGATAGTCTGTGAGTAGGGAGCCATGTATGGCTCTTCTGAACAGTGTCCCATAATTTGGCTCCTGTCCCAGATTTTAGGAAAGTGGTGGAGCTCATGGTTGGCAAGTGGTTCTCATCTTGAAAGTGCTGCTGCTGGAGAAACAGGTAATCTGAAGTCTCCCTGAGATGCAGGCCTTCTGCCAGGGATGGAAGTAAATGGAGATCTTTTGTCTGATGCTTAAAAAAAACAGTTGTGGAAGGGCCATGGCTCAGTGGTAGAGCACCTGTTTGGCATGCAGAAGGTCCCATGTTCAATCCCTGACATCTCCAGTAGCAACCAGGTTGTAGGTGATGTGAAGGATGCCAGCCTGAGATCCTGGAGAGCTGCTGCTAGTCTGAGAAGATAGTACTGATTTTGATGGACCAAGGGCAATGCTCCCGCTAAGCTGTGGAGTCTTGTGAGCAAAAATTCTACTTTGTGAGCTACTGGCATTAAAGTTGTGACTGAACGATCTGGCTACTACATAAATTAGTTTGCTCTAGAGCCATTCTTCCTGAGCGAAGAGAAAAATGTGTGATCTGGAGGCTGAAAAACTGGGAGCTAGCTCACACTAACTCAGCTTAGAGGGAACACTGACCAAGGGTCTGATTCAGTATGAGGCAGCTTCATGTGTTAGTGTGTTACTGGTAACTGTGAATGTGGCTCTCCATGAGATGAGTACCACTGTGGTAGAGAGGTTATACTGCATACCTTGTAATGCAATTCTCTACTTTCAGAAGAGTAGCCATGTAGTGAAAGTAAAACAAAAATCACCTGGCACTTTTAAGGCTAACTAATCAGGTTTATTTCAGCATAAGTTTTCATGAGACAGAAATGCAGAGTTTATTCCAGGCTAAACCCATTGAAATCTACAAGATGAACCTGGAGTAGATTTTTGATTCCCTAGTTTCTGTCTTGCAATTCACCCCTGATTTTTTGTCTAAGTGCTTCTGTTTTCAAAAATATTGGCTTGTTGGGGTGTCATTCCCAGAAAAAAATCTGTAGAATGCTTGGTTGTCATGGCAGATTCAGACCACTGAACCTTGACAATGTTTCTTTAACCAAGAATGGACTTCATGTCTCTGTCTTGTGTAATCAAAGAGTGAGCATGATACTGTTTAAAAAATGCATAAATCATTCCCACATTATATTTCCCTGGAGAGTAATTTGCTGTCAGCAGTGGATTTAATTTTTTCATTGTCCGTGAAGTCTGATGGTAGAGTTAAGCCAAATAAGGACATATTTTATATGCTGCTATTTGTTTTAACTATAAACAATCACATACATTAGGTGAACGGTAATTTTAGTTATACTACCAACATCAAGGTTCAGTGTTCATGTCTTTGTTTCAAGTGCTGGTACTCACTGTGACTTTTTAGAGCACCATCAAATGCTTATATAGACTCAAACACTTCACATCTGGCAAGTCTGATTTTCTGACATGTGACTTTGTTACTAAGTATGGCAAAAGGAACCTAATACAAGGTTAGTGTGTGAGTGTGTGTGTAAAGTGTCCTTGAGTCACTTATGTTGACCCTATGAATTAATGACCTCCAAAATGTCCTATTGTTAATAGCCTTGCTCAAGTTTTGCAACTGAGGGCTGTTGCTTCCTTGATTGAGTCAACCCATCTGATGTTCAGTCTTCCTCGTTTCCTGCTGCCTTCAACTTTTTCTAGTATTATTGTCTTTTCCAGTAACTCTTTTCTTCTTATAATGTGACCAAACTATAATAGCCTCAGTTTGGTCATTTGGCTTCTAGGAAAGATTCAGGCTTGATTTGAACTCACTAAGTTGTGTTTTTGGCAATCCATGGTAGTTGTAAAACTTTCTTCCAACACCACATTTCAAAGGAATCCTGTCAGCTTTCTTCACTGTCCAACATTCACACCCATACATAGTAATGGGAAATACTATGATATGAATTATCTTGATTTTGGTGGCCAGCAACCCATCCTTCCACTTAAGGGTCCGATTTCTGGGTTGCAGTCGCCCTTTTGCTTGATGATGGAGCTAAGAAATAGACACTCTTTAACAATTTCAATTTATCCATTGTCAACTTTAATGTTGTGTAATTCCACAGTAGTCATTACTTTTGTCTTCTTGATGTTCAGCTGTAATCCTACTTTGGCACTGTTTGCTTTAATGTCAGGAGTTGTTTCAAGTCTTCACTGTTTTCTGCCAGTAATGTGGTATCATCTGCATATCTCATTTTTTTCTGCATGTAGGGAAATAAAATGCATCCTTGTCTGCCACTTTTGCCAACTGGAAACCATTCTCTTTCTCTGTATTCTGTCCTAACAGTAGTTTCTTGTCCAGAGTATAGGTTGCAAAACAATCAAATTTTGAGCACACCCATTTTTTAAAAGCAAGCATAGCTTTTCATGATCCACACAGTTAAAAGCTTTGCTGTAATCTATGAAACACAAGCTGATTTTCTTCTGAAATTCTCTTGCATGGTTCAGTAACAATATAAACTTGTAATATGATTGATAGTGCATCTTTCTTTTCTGAATCCAGGTTGAACATCTGGCATTTCTCATTCCATATTTAATAACAGTCTATGTTGAAGATTTTGAACATCCCTTTACTCTCATGTGATGGTCCAATAGTTGCTGCAGTCATTGATGGCTCCTTTTTTGTAATTGGAAAGTAGATCAAGCATTTCTAGTCTGTGGGCCATTGTTTTGTTTCCCTTATTTGTTAGCATATTCTTGTCAAGGTTTTGATGGACTCTGTTTCTGTGGTTCAAAATCATTCTATTGAGATCCCATCTACTCCTGGTGATTAGTTTCTCCCAATTGCTTTGAATACAGCTTTCACTTCACTTTCTAAAATTGTAGGTTTTTCTTCATAAGTTTCTTCTTTGAAGGAATCTGTCATTCTTTCATCACTTCTATATTGTTCTTCAGTGTATTGTTTCCTTTGTTTCTTTATTTTGTCCTGTTCAGTTAGTGTATTTCCGCATTGATCTTTCAGCATGCCTAACCATGCTTTAAATTTCCCCTTGAATTCTTGGATATTGTGGAACAGATCTCTTCTTCTTTTGGTTATTCTCTTCTATTTCTTTACACTGGTTACTGTAATATTTTTCTTTGTCTCTACATTCCAGTCTTTGGAACACTGCATTTAGATGTATGATTCTATTTCTGTCACTTTTAACTTTTGCTTCTTGTCTATGTATACAACCGTCTCTTCACAGTTAACCACTTTTTGGCTTCACAGAATGCTATGAGTCACTTTCCTGCTTCATTTTGTGCTCCCAGCACAATTTTTCGGACAATATTTGATTCTGCTTCGTTTTCCACTTCTGCATTCCAGTTACCTGCGATTAGTTAAAATAATTAATTAATTAATTAATTAATAATAAATAAATAGTTAAAATAATTAATAATTAAAATAAATTAAAATAAGCACATCTTATTTTAGGGTGTAATCAGTTTCTTTCTGGACACTCACCTGAAAGTTACAAGTTCTTCCTCGTCAGCCTCTGGAGTTGGGATGCAAACTTGAATGATGGTTATGTTGACAGGCTTTCTATGAATTCTGATTGATATTATTCAGTCAGTCTTTGCATTATAGTCTGACAGCTTCTGCTATATCTTGCCTCACATTAGAGCAACTCCATTTCTTCTGTGTCATTTCCAGAATAAAACACTTTGTAATTTTCTGACTGAAAATGTCTTAATGCAGTCACTCCCAGGACTGCAATGTTTAAACATTCCATTTCTTGTTTTATTATTTCAATTTTACCTTGATTCATACTTCTTACATTCCATGTTCCTGTTACATGCGTTGAACAGCTTTGGACTTTCCTTTTGCATCAATTCATATCAACAACTGGATGTCCTTTTGGCATTAATCCAGTTTCATTATTAATAATAGCGCTATTTGTCCTTGTCCTGATTGCATGCTATCTGACCTAGGGTCCTGTCCTCTAGCACTATATCTTTGTTCGTTTTGAGTGTCTCAGCATAGGGTTTTAAAAGTAGGACATGATCAGAGGTGGTTTACCATTGCTTTGTTCTGCACAGTACTAACCAGGATTATCTAAAGTGTCACTGCTGTTGTTTATGAAAAATGCTCCGCCACTGTCACTACTGTTGCTACTCAATAGCTAGACTTCCAAGGATTCCTCCACCCCATTACCACTGGAATTGTCTGTTTTCTTCTGCTGATGTGGCCATTGATTCCTCAAGGGAGTGAATGCATCTTAGTCTGGTGTCTCAGCTATGACCATTCCACCACTTGACAGTCCAGACCCCTTACAGTATTGTTCTCATCTTCACTGACACATGCAAACACCTCAGCATGTTATGGTGTGTGTTCAAAAGGTTAATAGTGTGCCTAATTAACTGTTGCCTGTGTTCTGATTTGAACATACTTCAAACAGCTGGTTTGAAGCACTTCATCCTGTAAGCTTATTAGGGATTCAGTGCTTTATTTTTGTCAGAGGAAAACCCTATCACAGTACATTATAACTTTTCCGTGGTATAGCTGTGGAATGTTTGGATAGATACTGTGAGACTCCTTATTCTCTGTCCTTCAGGGCATGGAAACTAAGGGATAATAGGGTACTAGAAAAGACCTAACCAAATAGCATATCAAAACTGAAGCAGGGCAAGAGTACAAGACAAATGAAGATTCACTTCATCAGTGATTTGCTGCTGTCCTGTGAATTTTTTTCATCCTTTGGGAGAGAACAGGACATTATACCTGGAGTACCTATAGCCAGTTTTTTTTTCTCTATGCAGTGGAAGCTTGGCACTGAGAGTTCCCCTCTTTCTTGAAGGTGGCCCTGTTCTGGTGCTGAAATTAGTTGTAATACATATGGAGGAGGCGGCAGTAGCCTTTATTGTGTGTGCTTAAGACCTGTTGAATGCTACCAGCTGTAGCCTTAAGTAACAGTCCTAATTATAGATATCTTTTAGATTATTGTATTTGATGGTATTAAGTGATGTAACTGGCAGCACTGGAGTTTTAGGTATGTGAAACACAATATTCGTTTTAGCTTTTAAGCCTTCAGGTTTTTTTTTTTTTAAAGTTCAGAGGTTGTACACACGTTAAAGTTTGTTTAATGTTCCAAAACAGTTTTTACAAAGGGGAAATATTTGCTTCTAGGAAGCGTTTGGTGTAGGATACCGGCACTTTGTTGATGGTTTGAATAAGGAAAAACATTTGGATATTAACTAATAAAACAAAGAGACATTTCTGTTAATATTGTTATTAGAAGTTATCTGAATTTAAAAATAGCATCAGTTGATTAACAGTACACAATTGTTGTCTTAAACAGAAAGATTTGCATGCATTCTGGTTGTTGTCCCCCCCTTTATTTATTTAGCTGACTTTTGTGCTACCCTTCTATCTGAAGGTACCCAAAAGTGGCTCACAAAAAAGCAAAGTACAATAAGACTAAAATTAGAACAATTTTCTATAACACAAAACAATAATAGTATCAGGTAACCACCATCAGTTTAGTAATTTAAAGGCCTTGTCAGGCTATTCCAGAAGCAGTGGCAGACCTGCATTTTTGGGATCCTGAAGCTTGAACTGTTATGGGGGCTCCGTCTCAACCAGCAACAATAGGGCAACATCCAACAAGGTCCCAAGGGCCTTGCTGCCCTTGCAAAGACTAAAGACTGAGCTGTAGAACTATTAAGCTGTGCACCAACGAAGGATTCAAGCATCCAACTGCCAAAATGTAGGCTATGAATAGATTCTGGCAAGCTCAGTGAGCCCATACAGCTGGGAGTTCAAGTGCTGCTAGCCCCCGAGAAAATTTTGAAATTTGACCAGTTTCAGGAACATTTTGAGGCCGTATGAAATGGGTATTAGAACATATTCTGAGGTCAGTGTTAAGTATTTCAACCCATGAGCTTATGATTCTGTCACTAAAATAGCTTTATTTTAATACCAAACACTTAAAAAAACTCTTATCAGTTTTGTTGAAAAATTCACTCATTAAAAACAGTTGCTTTAGGGCCCTCTAGGACTAGGGGCCCTGAACCTTAAGCTTCATCAGTTTCATAGTAGATCCGCTATGGACGAAAGGCAAGTAAAGATGTGAGCTGACTCTGAGGAGGTGGCATAAATACTGTAAATAAATAAGATGCTGCCAGCCAGTGTTCCCTCTAAGCTGAGTTAGGGTGAGCTAGCTCACAGTTTTTTAGCCTCCGGCTCACAGATTTTTGTCTTAGCTCAGGAAGGATGGCTCCAGAGCAAACTAATTTACACAGCAGCCAAACTGCTCATTCATAACTTTAATGCCAGTAGCTCACAAAGTAGAATTTTTGCTCACAAGACTCCACAGCTTAGAGAGAACGTTGCTGCCAGCCACACCTCCTGAGGATGGATTCCACATCTGTGGGATGAAGCGTGGTCAAAAAGGCCATCCCCAAGGGGCTCTGTTGTCTTCAGACAGCAAGGCTCCTGCTGCAGGAAATGCTCATCTACTGGTCTCATTACTACCTCATTATTAGGATTCATATTTTCTGGCAGTGTGTGAGGTTTGGGATAATGGAAGCAGGAGGTGGGTCATATGGGAGTTATCAGGGGTGGCATTAACTTCTGGAAGCACACTGAACTTCAATGTGGGGTTCAAATCTGGGTCAGAACAGGTGAAATAAACTGACCCTTTCTGAGTGCAACACAGATTTTATTATAAAATAGGTGCTAATTGATAGATATGGAACATTTCCAAGCAAACAAAGGAAGAAACAAATGTTTAGAAGAAAGCTTGAGGAAAGCATACCAGAAAAATAAAAACTGAATAGAAAGGGAGTGGAGTTGATTAAAGAGTTCTATCAAATTTAGAGTTCTTTGTTAAAAAAATGACAGCCTGTTTGCTGTTAGCTGCCAAAATAAACCATATAATCAACCCTACATCTAGAATGACACATGTCCCATGGCAGGCTTTTATTACTATGAACAAGTTATACAACTTTGCTAGATACTTTTAGATATAATGCTGCTTCACGATATGTTATGATATCTGTGTAGCTTTAGCAGGGAGTTGTCAGCACTTTTCTGTACTGTGCCAACCAGTTTTAGCCAAGCGTACCGCAAGCTTGCAAAAAATGTGACTGAGATTTGAACTTGCTCTTATTTTGAGCTGTACACCTATATCATCATGTCATGAATTTTTGCTCTCAACTCAAAATGAACAGTATTTTGATAGTTTTGCATCTGTGCGGTGGCAGTATTCAACCAGGTAGCCACTGTTAATACGTGCTGTCAGCTTACTTTTATTATGCATCCTTGAAGATCCTCATGGTCAGGTTGGGTACCATTTAAAATCAGCTACACTGGAGTGGGTGTGCTGCTTTTGCACCTGCACAGTCAGTGCCATTCTTCATGCTGGTGTGCTCAGAACTGACAGTTTCCACTTGGCAACGTTTAGAACATGTCATTCCAGTTAATACAGCCAAGCAGGCAGGGAGACAAGATGGACAAGGCAGGAAAGTCAGACGGACAAAACAGTACCTTCCCACCAGTGTTCCCTCTAAGCTGAGTTAGCATGAGCTAGCTCACATTTTTTTAACCTCCAGCTCACACATTTTTGTCTTAGCTCAGGAAGGATGGCTCCAGAGCCAACTAATTTATGCAGCAGCCAATTTGCTCACTCACAACTTTAATTCCAGCAGCTCACAAAGTAGAATTTTTGCTCAAGAGACTCCACAGCTTAGAGGGAACATTGCTTCCCACCCACCCTGAAAAACATCCAAAGAAACATTGGGTGAACTAATTGGGAAAGGTCACTGCAATAGAAAAGTATTTCCAATCATACCTGACAAACACTGATTTAGCCAACACTTATGTGCAAAGTTTTTGCAATCCAGAACCAACAAACATTGAGTCAGCCTGCCAAAATGGACAAGGCTAGAACAGCAAGATAAACCACAGATCTTACTTGCCTAGGACTGAAAACCCTTTTATTACATTAATTTCAATACTTCACAAAGATGATAGATTGAGGCAAGGAAAGGAAAACCATGTGAGAATGATCATGGGCAGATTTTTTAAAAATCTAGTTTCAAATACTTAAGAAAATCAAACATTTCCCCTAGGTTTGAAGGTTCTGTTCACAATCTGCCAACAAATTATGATCCAAACAGAATGGGGATCAAGTTTCCTTTGGCATGGGCATCTGATATTAGTAATTTTTATATAGTTATTTATTTATTTTTATTTTGTTTAATTTATATCCCACCATCCCTTTGAGTGGGCTCAGGGTGGCTAACATCAAAGAAGTTACAAACCAATTAAAACCAATTATAACAATACAATAAATTATTTAAAACATTAAAAAAGGCAAACCCATGCATTTATTCATTCATTCATATCATTCCAGCGTTGTTAACTGGATGACCGAACAAAGATGGAATGGGCAGATATAATAGGGCAGTTTTCAGCAAGGGAAGCCAGATGGTTCCCTTGCCAGAACTGGCAGAACAGCTTCATTTTACAGGCCCTGTGAAACTGTAATAAGTCTCGCAGGTCCCCGATCTCAAACTGGAGCATGTTCCACCAGGCAGGGGCCAGGGCAAAAAAAGCTCTGGCCATGGTCAAGGGTAAGTGGACGTCCTTTGGGTTGGGGACAACCAGGAGATGCTGGTCAGTTGAATGCAAGGCTCTCCAAGGGGCATATGGAAGAGACGGTCCTTTAGATATGTCAGTCCCAGGCTGCACAAGGCTTTAAAGGTTAGTGCAAATGCTTTGAAACAGATCTGGTACTCAATTGGTAGCCAGTGCAATTGGCGTAACACTGACACTGCGGTCAGCAGGCATTCGGCTGCATTTTGCACTAGCTGGAGTTTCTGGATCAGATTCAAGGGTAAACCTGCATAGAACAAGTTACAGTAATCTAACCTAGAAGTGACCATTGCATAAATCACTGTAGCTAAGTCCTGGGAGGAGAGATAAGGAACCAATTGCCTGATCTACCATAGATGATAAAAGGCAGACCTGGCATCCAGAATCAACCCTAAACTCCTCACACTCAATGCCGGCACCAATAGTGCTCCATCCAGGGCTTGGAGTCTGATTCCTGAACTAACTCCTCCCCCCCCCCCGACTCCATTTTTGATAGATTAAGTTTCAGCTGACTCTGCTGTAACCACCCAGTCACTGCCTCTTAAGCCCTGTCCAGATTTCCTGGGCCAGAGTCTGGGCAGCCATCCAACAACAGATAGAGCTGGGTGTTATCAACGTACAAGTGACAACCCAGCCTAAACCTGCATACCAGCTGGGTGAGGGGGTGCATATAGATGTTGAACAGCATTGGTGAGAGGATTGCGCCCCTGTGGAACACCACATTCCAGTGGGTATTGCAGGGAGACCATCTCACCAAGTACCACCCTCTGTCCCTGGCCATGGAGAAAGGAGGAAAACCATTGTAAGGCAGTCCCCTGTATTCCTATGCCTGCAAGGTAGTGGGTCAATACATCAAAATTGGCCATGTCGAATGATGCCGTTAGGTCGAGAAGGAGCAGCAGAACTGTACTGCCCCAATCCAGGTGTCTATGGAGGTCATCCATGAGGGTGACCAGTGCCGTCTCCATCCCATGGCCAGAGCAGAAACCAGACTAGAATGGATACAGGATGGATGTGTCATCCAAGAAAACCTGAAGCTGCTCATCCACTGCCCTCTCAACTACCTTGCCCAGGAACGTCAAGTTTGAAACTGGGTGGTAGTTGGCTTGGACCGTAGGGTCCAACAATGGTTTCTTAAGAGCAGATGTACCACAGCCTCCTTCAGTCCTGGTGGAAAGGTCCCCAACAAAAGGGACAAGTTGATGATCTCTTCCAGTGGGGGCCAGACACCATCTCCATGGGCCTTAACCAGCCAGGATGGGCATGGGTCAAGGAGACAATTGCTATTTCCCATTCTCCAAGAGATCATGGAAAAATTAACTTGTTTTACAGTTTGCATGCTGTTTCCTTTCTCTTCATTGTGACCTAGAGGAAAAAAATAATGTATTTTAGGATATCACAAAGAAATTTGAGGAGTGGTTTGAAAAGCTCTGACTGGAAAACCACTGGGGGAAAAATCACTACTATATTACTATATTTTTAAGGTTGAGTCACGTTGTATGTAATAGCATATTTGTTGTGTTTCAGCTACATGTCTTGCAGTGAAGATTGTAACATTTGAAGAGGAGATAACCTCCTGTAAATATGGAAATGTGTGTACATTGAAGAGCTGTGATTGACCATAAATCTGAAATATATCTTCTACGTGTTAACTGATATGCTTTCTCTTCAGTAACAGAGTGAACAAATGTCTGGTGGGAGGGGGAAATCTCATGTCATTAGGAAACTTTGAGGAATTTCGTGGTTCTGGTTTACTCTGCGGAGTAATGGTGTTGTGTAAAAGCAGTCATATTTAAACACATCTGGTATGTTTAAAAGATACTTGCAAAATTTTCATTTTGAAAAGTGACCCCCCCCCCAATCTGCTCTATCAGAACGATATGATAAAATTATTGGGAACAATAAATGTAATGAACAAAAAATTGGCTTAATCTTTTCCTGAGAAGAAAAGAATTCCTGATTTATGTAAAGCTGTAAATATCTTTGGTGATTTGGATTACATAATACAGATGAAACAGCCAGTGCTCAAGGCCAAATCTATTTTAAGAAAGTTATAGTATATGGCTCATTTATTGTTCTTTATTTGTCTCAGGTGAGGAACCTCATTGCATAAGTAAACTTATGTCATGAAATTGATAATAGATGTTGTATATAATGAAATGGTGATTATCTCCAGGACAGTAAATAAACAACAATAACATCTGGTGCATACAGCAGGATTTTTTTTTTTACACGTGACTCAGAATGGACCAAGATTAAGGGCAGGTACCACATTATCTAATATAGATTTTTGTTTCAGCCTGGGTATAAAGTTCTTCCCAGGTGACCGGTTCTGCCTCTTTCACCTTTGACATTAAGGTGTCTTCAGTAAAGGCAGTTTTCTGCTTTCTCAGCTTATGACAACACTTTTGTATTGTAGTATGATTGACAGCATCTCAGTGTTGTCATTTTTGTGTGCCCATTTCCATAAGAATAAAAATGGTATGTTGTTTTGACCAAACGGTTTTAATTTTAATCAGAAATATACATGAAATAGATGAGTTAAATATCTTTCCTTTGTATTTCTCTGAAAGAAATAATAATGCAAACCATCCATAATAGTTGTATCAATTGACAGTTGGTATCAATGGATGCAGGGTTGAACATTGAAGTTACCAGGAGCGTTCCTTTTCGGCTGCTGTCCTGAGGGGCCACTTGGGCCACTGCACCAGCTGTCCTGAGGTGGGCAGTAGTTGCTCCCCTGCAGTAACACAACTGTAGCATGTTCTGTGAAGACTTGTACAGTGCAATATTTGCCCAGTATTTGGTTTCATCCAGGGCTATTTTGGGGCAGGAACGCACAGGAACGGAGTTCCGGCTGGCTTCTGAGTTGGCCACACCCAGCAGAAACTCATTAGCATAATAGGCCACACCCAGCAGCAGAAACTCATTAGGGTTGGCTACATTAGGGGTGTGTGGCCTAACACGCAAATTAATTCCTGCTACAAAAAAAGCCCTGCGTTTTGACAACAAACAAGGTAAACAGAATAAGAAGCAAAAGGCGGGTGTGGCTGGATGACCACTCTTCTGGTAACATGGGGTGTGTGGTCTAATATGCTAATGAGTTTCTGCTGTTGGGTGTGGCCTATTATGCTAATGAGTTTCTGCTGGGCTTTTTCTACAAAAAAAGCCCTGGTTTCATCTATGGGCGCACATGCTGAAGGTTCTTCAGGAACACTTCTTAATTTTGTGTCTGACTGCCATCTTGTATTATCTGATACTAGAAATAAGGCCCGTTGTGGAAATAAATACAATGGGCTCTAGAAATAGGCTCTGGGAGAGTGCCCCAGCCTTGGGCACTCAGCATCAATTTGCTGCGGTGACCTCAGCAGGGTATAATGATACAGAGTCCACCATTTTCTTCAGGGGAAGATCTCTGCCATCTGAAGAGCAGTTGTAATTTAGCGTGATCTCCTGGAGAGTGTCAACAATGGGTCTAGCAGATCCTGCTTACCGGCTTGTAATAAACTGGTACAGTGACAGCTGTTTCAGACAGCCCTTCCCCTACCACTTTGGAGCCATCTTTGGAGCAGTTTGCCATTTCAGACTGCTGGTTTTTTTCAAGCCTCTTCACCACACACAAACACACACACACAAGCACACAGACAAACACACACAGAGAAACACAGAGAAACACACACACAAACACACACACACACAAAACACACACACACACACAAATGCCTAGGGTAGCCAACCTCCAGGTGGAGCCTGAAGATCGCCAGGTATCACAATTGAACTCCAGACAACAGATCCTCCCCCCTCCCTTGGAGAAAATGACTGCTTTGGAGGGTGGCCTCTATGGCATTCTACTTCAGCTGGCCCCAATGAGTTTTCTCCCAAAGGCCAACATAGATGTGGATAGGGGCTTTTAGAGAAGCAAGCTTGGTTGTCTAGCAACGGGCACTGAGGGGATAGTTGCTGGTTCTGATGATGGAATAGGGTTCCCAACTTCCAGGTGGGGCCTGGGGATCTCCAGCTTTTACAATGGATCTCCAGCTGACAGAGATATGGCTGCTTTGGACAGTAGACTCTATGACATTGTACCATGCTGAGGCCTCTCCTCTCCCCTCGCCTCCCCAAACCCCACCCTCTCCTGGATCTACCCCCAAATTATCCAGGGATTTTCCAACCTAGACCTGGCAACCCTATGATGGAAATACCTGATTTGGGAGGTGGATCCTTTGGTGGGCAGCATTTTTTTTGGGGGGGGGGGATGGAAGGACTCAGCAAGCTATAATGCCATAAGGTCTACCCTCCAAAGCAGCCATTTTCTCCAGGGGAACTGATCTCTGTCATCTGGAGATCAATTGTAACAGCGGGAGATCTCTAGGTCCCACCTGGAGATTGGCAACCCTAGGGGGAAGTCAGCCACACTGCAGGGGGTTGAAGGGAACGGTTTGATGGTTGCTGGCCCACCTCATTAGCCAGCCAGCCATGGTGGAGCTAAGCAGGAGAAAGAGCTGCGGAATTTCACAAAGCCAATATGTTCCGTTTCAGGAACTCTTCAGTAACGGTTTCTGTCAGGCATTTTACACAGAACAGTATTAGTTCCGATTTCCTAATGGAGCATAGTGGCCCTTTCACACAGAAGCATGCCTCCCATTGGGGAAGCGTTCCTGAGCCGGTTTACATTGAAACCTCCTCCCAAGTGTTCTTCTGTTCTTTGTACTGGTCCTGAAGTGCTACAGGGTACTGTGTGAAATGCCCCCTGTTTCTGACAGTTTATTCTGGGCACGCTGGCAGTGTGCGGGGGAGGGGGTTATGCTGATAGTCCATTGTCTTTTCACTGACAGAAGCAGGCCACTGAGGGGACAGTTTGACCCACCTGGCAGTGGGCAGAGAAGAGTGGACCCAGCACTCAGTCCGTCCTTCCCCTTCGCTGGCTCCCTCCAGAATGAGGCCGCCGGGATGCTGGCCAGTGGCTCTGTGGGCGGGACTGAGGCAAAGCAGGGAGAGAATGCAGCCAATGGCCAGGGACCCCCTTTTGAGTGGCAGACCATCCAGCCTACTGATTTTGGCGCCCCATGGAATCCTGCCCCTTGGAATCTTGAAAACGGCTTTATATAATAGGAAAGATTATAGGTTTTTAATACTGTATAGATTATGTTTTAATTGTTTTAAATTTATTGAATATCTCTACTGTGGTAACCCACCCTGAGCCCTGCAGTGCAGGGAAATGTGAGGTAGAAATTTAATGAAATAATATTAATATTTAAAAGGCCTATGCAGAAGTAAATCCCATTTATATCAATGGCATTTACTCCCATGTAAGCACACATAAGATTGCTGCTGGAAAATGCTTGGGCTGTCGGATCTTCCTCAGCTTGCTGGGAATGCATCTTTCAACTTCCATAGGACAGCTGGTGTCAGGTGTGGTGTAGCAAGAGGACCAACAATAGTAAGGAGGGGTCATAAGAAACAGCAGCCCTGACAATGGTGTGAGAGGCTGCATGGTAGAAAACCAGAGAAACCTCTCTTTTAAAGCAACTATTCTAGCCCATGTTTGCAAGCAGCAGCAAGTGATACAATGACCAGGGAGACGGAAAAGCTTCCTGCTTGAATGCAAGGACGTTCCCACTCCTTTCCATGCACAGTTCCCAAAATTGGTAGCTAGGAAGACCTCATAATCTCCCTGTTTGTTTCCGTCCAGCCTGCTGACAACTGGCAGGAGGATTTTTTTTTTAATGGCACAGCACACACTGTGCAACATCACTTCTGGCAAGTAGCCAGATGTTATGTCCATGTGATGCTCTGTGATGTTGGCATGTCACATTGACATCACACTGGAGACCTGATGTCAATTTTGGGTATTTGCCGGAACTGCCATCATACCACTGCAGCAGCATTGCTTCCCTCCCACCCCTTGCAATTGTCTCACAGCCTTGTTTGTGACCAGTGATTGCAGGTGCCAGGGCTCAAACTGGAGCAGCAGTCGGTGGAGGCAGGGCATGCTCCCAAGGTTTGGAAAGCTTCCGTTTGGGGTTGAGTAGCACTGCCTGAACTGAGGAACATAGCTAACTTGAAGGCTTGTAGGATAGTGGTCTGGAACCTGGAGGTAGAACCAGTTAGCCAGCCAGCTAAATTGATGGACACTTATTTGTGTGGCAGCTCACTCTGCAGCATGTAGCAGTATCTCTGCTTCTTTGACAGGAAAGGCTTTGCCTGGCTACTGCCAAGCCTGCTCCTCCCCCCTCCCCTATAGGCAGGAGAAGCAGAGAACAGATGCTGAGGTGAGTGATGTAGCTGGCATTGTCACAAGATAATGGTGGCATCTCCAAGCTCTCATGCACACGCAGGTGAAAAGCTTGTGGTATTAACTGTAAGTAACAGTTGCACTATGGATCAGGAGGAAGCTCAATCAGTATAGAAGGTGAGCATAGAGCGGTTGTGGCATGGGACAAAAGGGGAAAGGTTATGATTCTAAAGGGGAAGACCTCACACCTTAACTTTGTCTGTATCTTGAATTTGTATTCAGTATACTAATAATGTGATGTAGTGGTTATAGGAGATGGGAGACTCAGACATAAATCCTCGCTTGGATATAAGGTTACTGAGTAACCTCCAACCAGCTGCACTTCTGTCTCAGCCCAAACTACCTCACAAGGTTGTTATGAGAATAAGACGAGGGAGATGAAAACCACATAAGCTGCCCTGAACTCCCTGGAGACCGAGTGGGATAAACATCCCACTTTTGATTCCACATAGGAACAGATGCGACTCACCCAGTTCTCACCACCACCGTGGCCTGCAAGGCTCCATCTTTCGACCTGCGGACTGCTAGGCTCTGTCCTTTGACGTGGCCACTGTGAAGGCTTTTTCCTAGGATTGTTTTAATGCTTCAGTCTGTCCCTGGTGTAATGCTTAGTAGATATACACCCATACTACTTTGTTTAGTAGACATGCACACACAAGGAATGTAAAAAATGAAAAAAAGATGCTTCCTAACTTTTATGGATTGCAAGTTGCAGCACCTTGCAAAGGAGCCATCTCACGTTTCTTTAGAGTTTATGTCTTTGTATAAGTTGATGCCGATATAGGGTTGCCAGACACTCAGTTGAGGGGAAGCCCCACCCCTGAACAGTCCCCTGCCACAATGACATCGTTGGTGTGGTGGATGTCATGTGGAAGTGACATCAACATACTAGCCAAGTAGCATGGTGATGCTGTAGCATTTTGGCCAAAACTCTATGGTAACCATAGAGTTTTGACCAAAATGCTAGAGCGTCGCTGTGCAACATGCCTGGCATGATGACATCACTTTCATATGATATCATTGTGCTGACAATGTCTCATGCAGTGATGTTGCCCCTTCCCTCCCCATTCCCAGAAGGCTCCCTCCCACCCCCTCCAGCTGACCTGGCAACCCTATACTGATTTGTAAAAATCCCCAAAAGATAAAAGCTTCATGTAGCATATCTATTCCTGTTTTGATATGCATTGAGAGAGAAATTTCAGTCCTCAAGGTTTCTCTTGAAAAAGAAATCTAAAGTAAGCAAGTTGCTGATTTTTTTCCTTTGTTTGGGTGAAGTGATTTTTATCTAATGCTATCCTGAAACACTGTTGACCTTTTGAAGGTTAATGTTTATTTTAGATCCACTGGCTCTCTGCCTCAGGCTTTTAATTTTATTTTAAAAGAAATTATATGGGGAATCTTTTAGAGCCAAGACTTCATGTCCCAGGAAAGATAAAAACAAAACTGGAAGAAGCTAAAGGCCTGCCTGCCTTAAAAGGATATGAAAAATGTAGCAATGTGTACATGATTTTTTTGGTTTATATTTTACAAGTATTTTTCTTCCCTTTATATTTTTATGAAACCCTGAATACAAATCTAAAGCATTGTAAGGCCATAAAATGGAGAGAGATTAAACAATGAGAATGTGTATGTAAACTCAGTCTGACTTGTACAGTTGTTTGATAAATCATGCTAGTGGAACAATTTATTAACTAGACATCTCACAAACATAGAGAAAGTTACTATATTGTGCTTGATCCTGGAAACAATGGATTGATTCACATTGCTAAATTTTTCAGCTTGGAATGTGGTTTTATGAATACATGGAGAAATACTTCTGAGAAAGAAGAGTAGCCATAAATTTGGAAATCACTTTCTGTTCACTAAGTATTAAGTCCAGTTTATACTAATATTTCTCCTCTCAGTTTGGGAAGAAGGAACTTAAATTGGCAAATGAGAAATATAACATTGCATTTAAAACTGGTGTACAGTAACGAAGGAGTTACATATAGAGTAGGGTTGCCAGCCTCCAGGTGGGGCCTGGGGATCTCCCACTTTTACAACTGATTTCCAGCTGACAGAGATCAGCCCCCCGGAGAAAATGGCTGTTTTGAAGGGTGGACTCTATGGCATTGTACCATGCTGAGATTCCTCCCCTCCCCAAATCCTGCCTTCTCCTGGCTCAACCTCCACAGTAGGGCTGCCAAGTCGAACTCACCTACTGGCGGGGGGGAGTCCTCCTTTGCCCGGGAGCTGCCTGGGAGCCTCCCTGGTGTGCACGCGAAGCGCGCGCACCCGGTGACGTCACTGCACTGGGGAAGTCGTCCATGCTGGATGACTTTGGGGGCGGGGTTCCCCCCGCCGGCCAAATGCTGGCCGGCGGATCGGGAACCCCTATAGTGGGGGATCCCCCGCCCCCCGGGCTGACTTGGCAGCCCTACCCCACAGTCTCCAGGTATTTTCCAACCCAGACCTGGCAACCCTCTAGCTAGTTGCTTGATGAGCAATAATCTGGAAAAAGGTGGACCTGGTTTTGGGGGGAGCAGGAAAATCTGTGTAAAAACTTCCTAAGGTAGCAGTGAGCTAAAAGAGAAGCCTTAGGCTGGTGCTGCAGCCACCAGAATGATTTAGAATGGATTTATCGCTTTGTCCATCTGTTCTGTTTTAATCAGGAGTGAATGCTGGGCAAGCTATTAATCTTCTAATGATAGGATATTGGGTGAAATACTATGATCGATGTTAGAACTGCAATTGAGCTGAACCAAATTCACTTAAATACCCTGTTTTTGATTATAACATGTCACAAATAAATTGTAGACATATGTGAAATTTTTTAAGGGTTTTTTTTTTTTTTGCTTCCCTTCACCAGGGTGTTCAGGCATATGTGGTGCCCAAACCTGTCCATCCTCACCGCAAACCTGTAAAATCAGTTAGGATTAAAGAGTATGACTGTACAAAGATTACCTTGAGAGTAGTCCTACAATGGGTTTGCCCAGCATCCTACTGAAATATATTCAATGCAGTTTACTGCCAGGATGCAGAAGAATGTTTTTAGGATTGTACTGCTAATTGTGGGGATTTGAACCCAGAATTCATGGGTCATAATCTGGCATTCTAACCACTATTCATCTCTGGCTTAGCTAAATGAACCTGTTGCCAATGCTGTTTTCCTCGCCGTATTTTCCTTTTGAGAATGCTCCAGACCATTCCATTGTTCCTGAATGATGTTTCTCTCAGTGTCTTATTCAGCTCTTCCCTTGGAAATGATTGCAAATATAACAAACACTATAATGCAGATAGAACAAATTTAGAGTCCAGTGACACCTTTAAGACCAACAAAAGGTTTATTCAAGGTATGAGCTTTCATGTGCATGCACACTTTTTGAAATACACTGGAATGGAAGGCAGAGTATTTGGGAAAGTGTGCCTTACACACGAAAGCTCATACCTTGAATAAACTTTTGTTGGTCTTAAAGGTGCCCCTGGACTCTAAATTTGTTTTCCTACTTCATACCAATATGGCTGACCACCTGGAACTATAATGCATATATGCTTACATTTTCCATTCTTTACTGAATTATAATAATTGAAGTTATAGAATGGAGTTCTTGTGCAAAACTTTCAGCTCTTTCCCTGCTCATTCCATCTGCAAGTCAGTGACCAAATGATTCACTTGGTGTGCAGAAAAGATAAACTGTATATATTAGTGATATTAACTATGGCTTTGATTTGTTCTAACAGGCAGCATAACATTTCTTGGATTATAAATGTAAAGCATCCTAATATTTGTACCTTACAGCCTTTAGCCATGTAAAATATTTGATGCAGGCTGTGTGGTTTGTGAGTACATATTGGAAACACAAAGGTTATAGTTTGTGGTGACGTTGGCTTACATTTTGTGGTTATGTTGGCTTGCTCTTTTTAGTGAGCCTTATAGTTAAAGACCACAACTAGGCGGAGCTGTGTCATGTCACACAAGAGTTGAACTATTAAGCCCTCTTAAAAAGCTTTGTGTTTGGCATGTTAAATGACACATTCCCCCCTGGGGTGTTTACATAATCTGAATATGAAACTTTGCTAACATTAGGCTAGAAGGGAGCTATAAATATTACATTCTGTGACTGAGAAATCACAACCTGAAACAGCATTTCATTCACCCTGCCATACACACCCCTCTGATAGTTTTTGTGGTTACTTATAACTACATTTTTCAAAACATTCCTAACTGTTGATGGTAGGTCTTTACTATTTGGTCATTGTTGTTGTATAATTTTGGTAAATAAATGATTTTTAAAAAGCATGTCTATGTAGCAGAATAGGAGAGAGATTTAGGGTGCATTCTATCTTACTTGTTTCTTTTATTATAATTTATTCTAAAATCTCTTTACAGTAAAACCTTCTGCTACTTTGAGGTATATATTTACCTCTAAGGAAAAAAAATTAGGATAAACGATATGGTGTCATATATATGAAATGACAAGTCACTAGAACATTGCTACTTCCACCGTACTTTCTCCTCTCACTCACTTCTGACAAATATGTAGGGAATTGATTTAAGCTATATAGTTTAAATGTAAAAGAAACCAAGCAATTGGAGGGAGGTAAAGGGCTAGAAGACCTCCTGCAGGCTTCCCAGTATGCATGGGGTTCTGAAGCATTATCAGAATATGTACGCTATCCAAAACGAGAGCAGTGGGAGGGCCTCATTACTGCCTGCAATCACTGTGGTTGATGACATCTTGTCATGAGTAATGATGCTGTGCACACAAAGGACAGTAATCTAGCTTTGACTCATAATAAGGGATATATCCCCCAAAAGCAAACAGCTGTCCTGATTGGGGAGTTTGCCATGGTTACTCTAGGCAACCATGGCATGAGCTTCTACTTTGATCATGCTCAATGAAAGCTATATTCAGGTGGGGTAGCCATGATGGTCTGAAGCAGCAGAACAAAGTTTGAGTCCAGTGCTTGCACATGAAAGCTCATACTGTGAATAAAACTTTGTTGGTCTTAAAGGTGCCAATGAAAGCTATAGAAACCTAAAATCCTGCACAGTAACCATAGTGCCTCATCTTGGACCATCACAATGAAAAGCAATAACAACCCTGAAATGCTCAGTGGCCTAATGACCTTTGAGCGGTGAATAGACATTTCTTCCCCTCAAAGACAAATTATAAAATATACCAATTTTCATAGTATAGTATGCTTATAGCATATATGCAAATAAAAACTTCAAAACCCATTGGAGGCACATTTTGAGCCGTTTGAAAAACCCTTAGCTTACTGGCATTCTGCACTGCAGGTGATATGAGGTATTTTGAAATCAGAATGCCAGCATCTCTTTCTATGAAATATAAAGCCCTGAAAATTTGCTGTGTGGTTATTGCTGAGCAGTCATTTTGAACAATGTTAAATATACTGCTCCTAAAATAATGAGGAGGTCTTTCAGTTAGTGTTTTTCATTGATCAGTCAAAGATGCCTTAAAATATCTCTTATACAACTCTGCCTCTTAATAGGATTTTTATCTTAGAAGGCAGATTGAGGTAATGTGAGGTTAAATACTGATCCAAAAGTATCATCTTAGTGATTAAGAAACTCAGTGAGGAGGAGATAACTGGATTTGTATAAATGTATGTGGGCTATATTTTTACTGAGTCAGACAAGTGGCCTGCGGATCAATACTGTTGATCTTGACTGCTGTTTTGAACCCAGCTGTTCAGAATCTCAAGCAGATGTCTTGTTGGTTGTGCCAAAGATCCCCTGAGATAATTGGGAACTTATAAAAAATACTTTGTTTCTTTTTTATGTAAGAGCTGGTCCATACAATTGCCAAGAGTCGGACATGACTGAATGGCTAACAATAACAACGTTTGTTTCCAGTATATTAGAGTTAGCTCTTCTTTAAGCAATTATACTGTTACAAAGTCATCTCTCTAATGAACATTGTTCTACTGAATCAGATGACTTTCAGACTTGATTCAAACTAGACGGATAAACTGCTTTAACATAAGGCCATACATGAAGCATTAGTTAAAAACTAGAAGCCTGCAGTCAAAGCATTTTCTGTCTAGTGCAAATAAATGTATGAAATGTTGCCCTGGCCCTAGTTATACTTGCTTCATAGCCCTTGTTCCCCACAGAGTTGCCAGGTCACAGTAGTGGAAGCCAAAAGTAGCAGAAGTTCCTTTTGAGATCAAGTTTTGTAAAGGATTCTTCAGAGCCACCTTATCTCATTTGTCCCTTTCTGCCTTTCTCCTTACCTTTTCCTCAGACTCTTTCTCCTTCATTTATACTTCCATTTTGGTTGTATTTCTCAGAACATTATCTGGTTAGATTTTCTTTCAGCCACATTTATTTATACTTTTGATTTATAAATCACCCAATCTCTGAGTGCAAAGGGCTCTGGATGGTGTACAACAGAAGATAAAAATATCAACATAACATTGTTAAAATTAATATTCAGTCATTCCTGTATTTTTAAATCATCTCCAGATGGTGTCACTATTTTAGTCTTATATCCACTCCAGACTTTGTTGCCATCTCGTGGGCAGAACGAGAAGGAAGCTAAAGTGAAAAGGTGGAAGAAAAGAGTACCAGCCATGATGGAAACCATTGCTGTCCTCAACCAAAAGCCTGATGGAAAATCTCTGCCTTACAGGCCTTGTAGAATTGCATTAAAGTCCTCAGGGCCCTGGTGATATTTGGCAGAGAGTTCCACCATGTCAGAGCCAGGGTCAAAAAAGCCTTGGCTCTGGTCAAAGACAGTCGGATATCTTTGGGGCCAGGGATCAAACTTCATAATCTGCTAAAATGGAAATGCTTTTATCCTACATGGAATGCCAGGACTCAATGCATTTAACTCATAGTAATTTTCCCCCCTTTCATGGTACCTATACTTATAATCAACATCCTCTTACTGGACTTTCTTCTTCTACATCTATTCCAAGCCTGCTTTCCCCCTTTCCCCTTTTACTCATTTTTAGTTGTTCAATTGCACAGTCAAGAACAACTCTTTGCGACCCCATGGACCACATCACACCAGGCCCTCCTGTCTTCTGCCGCCCTCTAGAGTTTGCTCAATTGCACGTTCATTGCATTGATAACACTGTCTCTGCTGTTTCTCCCATCCCCTTTACCTGTCAACCTACCCCCATTTCACTCTTTTCTCCCGTTCTTCTTATCTGTCAACCTACCCTGTCTCTTCTGCCCCCCCCTCTCCATCAACCTACCCAGCCCTTGCTGCTCTCCCCACGTATCATCCACCCTTGGTACTTCATGCACCCCACTTTTGCAATTCTCCCCACCTATCCCACACTCTTGGCATTCACTCACACCCCCCCTTGCTCTCTTCCCACCTATCCTGCCCTGGCACTCCCATTACTCCCACCCTTGGCATTCACTCTCCCCCCTCTTGCTCTCTTCCTTCCTACCCCCCACCCTTGGAACTCCATAACCCCCCCGGCATTTACTTTTCCCCCTCTTGCTCTCTTCCCACCTACTGCCCACCCTTGGCATTCACTTACCCCCTCTTGCGCTCTTTCCTTCCACTGCGTGGCTTGGATCCCCCTTCCCCCAGCTTTGTTTCCTCACCTTGGCCCCTACTTCTGTGGTTCTCACACTTTCTTCACCCTGCCATCTCTTTTCTTAGTTTCTCCCTATGCCTGTCACTCTCTTTGCCACCAGCCCTGTCTCTCTCTCTGTCTCTCATTCTGCCCCATCACTCTCTCTTTCTGTCCTTCTACCCATCAATTTCTCTCTCTTTCTGCCCCCCCCCACCGCAGAACTCTCTTTATACCAACCTTCCTCAGCATTCTCTCTGTCTGCCCCCCCTGCCACTGCCAAAGCTTCTTTCACTCCTCGCTTTCCTTGCAAGGTCTCCTAGAGCTGCTCTGGGTGGGCCAGCTGATCTCCCCTCCCCTCCCTCACTGGCTCGCGGGGAGCAGCCATTCTTCTGCATCCTGATGGATTCCTCCATTGGTGGCTTGGGAAGCCATGTTTCTGTCACCCTCTTTTCTGCTGGAAGCCTTGGTGGGGAAGGCTCCTGCCATGGTGGCTTCCCCCACAGCTCCAGGGAGGGCCCCTGTTGTGGTGGCTTTCCTCACAGCTCCAGGGAAGGCTCCTGCCATTGCAGCTTCTCCTGCAGCTCTGGTGGCTTCCATTGCAGTCCTGCTGGTGTGGGGAGCCACAGCCTTGTTGTTCCCTGCATGGCCACTTAGGGAAGTCCGAGGCCGAACAGCCTTAGTAAGTTGCATTCTCTGCTCATGTGCAAGAAATGGTTTTTTACTTTTGGGAGGATTTAAACATCTCCCCTTCACTTTCTTAAACATCTAAGATTTTTCTGCACATCTGGGAAGTGCCCCAAGTGTGCAGAAAAATCTCTGTGCCCCCTGTGTGCCCCCTATCTGTGGAAATAAGTATCCACATATAGGGGCTGTGTTGAGAATTAGATATATAGATGAAGCCAGGATCTCAGGAGTAAACCTATTTCCTGTGATTAATCATGTATCAATCATTATGCCAGCTGTGAAACTGCTGTATACAACTATGCTGAGGTATTTGTTTCATTATGAGACAAGCATTTGCCTTTGAATTTAGTTTATCTGTAACTGTGTTGTGCTGCTTCGGATAAGATTAGGAATCAAATTTCTTTTGATACATCTTTTTATTATTTTAATATTTTTTCTTGCATCAAACTAGAGGGCTTATAGTCCTATTTAAAGCTGTAATAATTTCCATTAAAATTGTGAAGATAATCTCATAAGGCAGAAGATCTTACTGTGCAAGTAAAAGGCATTTACTCTCAGGCACAGAGGTGTTGCTGACTCATCCTCATCTATGGCCCTGTTGTGCTTTCAAAACTAGTTTTAGGGAAACTGGGTATTCCCTGAAGTGTGTTTTGTAGGATGCAGGGGAATAGAGATGTTTGTTTTACTCCCAGCTTACCCCTTGCAAAAGCAATAATGCTTTTCTTCTATTTTTTTAGTAGTATATTTGTGTCAAGGCTAGTTTTCTCCAATCAGTTGCTAACAAAGAGTATATTTTAAATTGCAGGACAGAAAGCTGACAAAAGCGGAGAGGCAAAGGTTTAAAGAAGAAGCAGAGATGCTGAAAGGTCTTCAGCACCCAAACATTGTTAGGTTTTATGACTTTTGGGAATCGTGTTTAAAGGGAAAGAAATGCATTGTGCTGGTTACAGAACTGATGACCTCTGGAACTTTGAAAACGTAAGTTTGGTAGACAAATGGTAAAGTCCACCTTAATGATAAAATGTATTAAGACAAATCACTTGCTTCATCTATTAGTATGACTGAAAGCCCTCTGCCCTTCTAATGTCTGCCTAGCTTTGAACTTGATTGGACTACAGGGAGAATTTTATTGCCCTTATCTCATAGTTTGTTGTTTTGTTATGTAAGTACTAACAGTCCTGTCCTTATTTCCTCTCCTCTCTTGTTCAGAACATGACACTTTGAATCTATGAGTTCATCTTTCATACAGTTTGCTATTAAGCCATAGTAAAATAAAGCTTCACTAAGATAGCAAGGAGACAACAGTTTAGCTTAATCAACGTAGTAGACATATTTTATTAACCTGAATTAACTACTTAGTGTTAGGCAGAACAAGCTTTTCACTACTTTTTGAGAATGTGCTGTATATTTTATCTGAGTGCATAAACAGATGAATTCCTCTAAATATTTGAAATGTATAGATCTGCATTGTAATAGTTGAATTTTTATATATTGGATCAAAACTAAGTAATCAGTTTACAGAGACAAAAAAACCCCAAGAAGTAACAAACCAGAGGCCTTAGAAATCGAAACCATTTTCACCTGGTTTTGAAATTAAATAGGCTAGATGTTAGGAAATGTCTGCAGGAAGAATTGAGGGGCCCACCACAAAGAAGGTTGTATCCCTGATAGCCACCAAACTCACTTCAAAAAGTGGGTGGGCATGCAGAGAAGAGGTGATTCAAATGAACTTACATGATGGACAGAGGTGTATATATATATATGTGTGTGTGTGTGTGTGTGTGTGTGTGTGTAGGAACAGATATTTTTTTTAAGTATTGTGTTCTCAGACCATTGTCTTTCACCTGAAATACCCAACATAGCATTTATTCTGTCTGCTATGTTTCTGCTTTCTGTGTTTCTACTTCAGTTATTTGAAGAGATTTAAAGTGATGAAACCAAAAGTCCTTCGTAGCTGGTGCCGGCAAATCCTGAAGGGTCTCCTTTTTCTGCACACCAGAACACCACCAATCATTCACAGAGACTTAAAATGTGATAACATTTTTATTACTGGACCAACTGGCTCTGTGAAGATTGGTGACTTAGGTCTGGCAACTCTGAAAAGAGCTTCGTTTGCCAAAAGTGTCATAGGTAAGCCTATTTCATAGGTATCTATCTCTCTGTGTTTCATAAGAATTATGTTTCCCTTAAAATTTCTGTATTTTTTTTAAAAAAAGTCTAAAGAATACTGTGACCAGCAATGGAGTTTTAAAACTTGGACATATTGCACTTTTGATAGAATGTATGTTGGAGTAAAAAAAAACAACCTTGCCTTATTCCATCTATAAACTTTGGGGTTATATCATAGTAACTATGAATCCCTCCAGCTGTCTGCAGTCTTCCAAAACCTATTCCTAATGGTTTGGGGACCCTTGGCAACAGAGTGAGGTACAGCACAGAGGATGTTGTTTTAAAGGAAATCATCATAAATCACTGCCAATCCCTTGTTGAGTGAGCTCTTACATGAATGGACCTGGAACATCTATAGGGAAAACAGGGTTTCCTCATTTTCCCTTTTTGCTGTGCTTCCTCCCCACCATGCTGCATCTCACTCTGTTCCTCAGGTCCCACTGCCTTCAGGAGCAGCTTTTTAGGGCATTCAAGAGGCTGCATAGAGAAACAGGAGACATCTGTTTTGTGAACTCCTTTCGTCCACAGTTCATTGGATTCAGCCCATTGTCTTCATTTTGCAAATTCTGTCTTCATATTGTAAATTCCACAACAGATTTCACACTATCCCCAAATTATTGGTCTGATAAATGGTGTCTTTTTATAGGAGCCAACATAATTATTTCATAACAAGCCAGGAACCTACAAGACTTGGTGGCCGGGGGGGGGAGGGTGTTCCCATCTTACATCCATGCTGGCTTGATTCTCCTCCCCTGCCTGCCATCCAGCATTGCCTCCCCTCTGCAGATTGTACAGTGTTGGCTCCTGTGTGGCTCCTGTTCCTCCCTTGCCCATTTGCATCACTGCTGCCTCTGGGAATTATGTGGCAATAGAGGAAGCAGCAGTGGTATCTCCTATTCAGCTCCTGCCCACACTGCGGCCTCTCTGCAGTTCAGGTGGCTGGGGTGAAGGCTGCTCCTTCTCCTCCTCCATCACCAGTGCCTCCATAGCTCACTCTACAGTATGCCAGAGAATCACGGACATGTAGTCCAGAGAATCACAGCTCACTTATCGTGACTCACCTCCTGCATCACTGCCACCTCTGCAGCTCACGTGGCTGGGGGTGGGGTGGCAGTAGTTGCCATTCCTCTGTCTGCCTGTGGCAGTGTTTACCAGGTATGGCCATCCATCTAGTGGTTTTATCATGAGAAGGAAGGAAGCCAGCCTGATAGCGACTACTCTGGTTTGGGGAAATCTAAATCTTCATCCATTACAAAAAAACTTTTTGGATTTTTCTGCAACCCTGGGTTTTTCCCAAGTTCACAGAAACACTTCCTTTTCTCTATATGGTCCTGATAAGTAAATTGAAGTATCTGCAGATGGGGCCATGTTGAGAATTATTCTGTAAAAAAAGGAAACTCTAAAGGACTTGCAGGTGGCACCCTATTTTCTCCTGTGTCCACTTCTTCTCACTCTTTCCTCTTTCCCTCCTCCTGGCAGCCTCCAAAATCCTCTTTCCTTTCCCTGCTTCCTTCTCTCCTTCCACCCAGCAACACTACCTTCACCCTTGTCTTCAGCTTTATATATAATCTATTTAATTCATTTATATCCTATCTTTTTCCCCAGTGGAGATCCAGCTTTTACCTGAAACTAGGCTTTGAGACAGCTACATTCTTCCTAAAGAATTCACCATGTTAGCCTGCTTTATTCAAAAGCCAGACTCTTGAGACCTGTGAAGATTCCTGAGACATCTCCATCGTAAAACCCAACCCTATCTCAAAACATGTACTGTTTTAGCCTGCTTTTACCCAAAGTCTGGCTCTGAGACTTATAAAATCTTCTGTGCCAGGAATCTTTCAGTTTTACCCTCTGGAGGCTCAAACCCTATCTGACTCAAACTGACAGTTTAACCAGTTTTCTTTTCCAGCCCCCAATCTGGCTTCTTCACCCATCCGTGATTTCTAATTGGCTGTTAGGTGCTGTGCACAAACACCAAACAGTCATATAGCGGATTGCTGAATGACAGAAAGAGACAGGACCTTTGACCATCCATCAGAATTACTGATTTCTTAATTTTCCTTACTTCTTTTTCTAGAATTATATATAAACAGAATTTTAAGGCATATATTGTGAAGGTGCACATATAACTTCTGTTTTGAAGAAAGTTGCAGGAATAGCCACTTCAGTTCCCTATGTCATTAGATGAAGTACGATAAACTCTTATCTAGATTTTTCCATGTGCTAAACACAATTTGCGTCATGTTTTATGATTTGCCCAATGTTCTTTGTGTTGCAATGTCCTGGACACTTTATAGACACTTTGCTATTGTTGACAGGCTGCATGCTTCCAAAGAAGAGTGTATTGTTCTGTAATTGCCTATTCTACAAGACTGTCGTAGTGAAGTACCAAGCCCCTCTGATCTCTGTGAATAGGGTTTCTTCTGTATTAATGTGATTTCAGTTCCCTTTGTGGCTTTGCTTCTTTGTACATAAAGGATAATTATGCAGGGATTGTAAATGATCTGCATACAAAAGTTCTGATATAGTACTTAGAAGTATCTCTTCAGGCTTTCCTGAAGAGTGTGTCTCAGTTACTCAGGTGTATGTCAGTAAATGAAGTTAGTAGTCCTTCAGCTCACTTATCATGGGGATGGAAGGTGTGGTGTGGTGCTATAGTTATAGAACGTTATGCTCAAGATTAACTGTTTCATTCATAGGAATTAATGTATAGCATTATCTGTAGGATTAGGATTGAATATGGGCTGTGGGCTTGAGTAGGGCCCACTGCATTTATGCTGGGAGTACAGGCATGGCTAAGAAATGACCAAGTGAAGCTTGCTTTTCCTTTAAGCCTGAGAGGAGCAAGTGGAATTTTAATTATGTATTTGGGAATTGGTAAGCGCCACCTGTACTTGGGGTGCTGAAGAATCACATCACAGATGAAAATGATAGAAATAAAATCTTTCCTATTATATTTCAAAGGGTTGTTGCTAATAAAGATAAGCTCTTTGGAGCAGGGGCAAGATACATATGTAACAAATAATGTTATTAAAATATTTATGTATTTACAAAATTTATCCTGCTTTCTGGCTTAAATATGCTACCAAAGTGGCAAGCAATTATATGCAGAACAGTATAAAACACATCATAAAATTAGTTAAAGCCACACAAAAATGTATAAATATCAGCAATTACAAGTCAGTTTTTAAAGTCAGTGTCCTTGTATTGTTTGTTTGTGTAGGTACTCCAGAATTTATGGCTCCAGAAATGTATGAAGAGCACTATGATGAATCTGTGGATGTATATGCTTTTGGAATGTGTATGTTGGAAATGGCTACCTCAGAATATCCATATTCAGAATGCCAGAATGCTGCTCAAATTTATAGAAAAGTAACTTGTGTAAGTTATTTACTTTTTTCCCTTCTATTATTTATTTTTTTGGTTAATGATTTAAATATTTTTATATTATGCAAGTATTGTTGAGAAAAGTCATTAATAAGCTATTGTCTTTTAATTCTACCCTACATTGTAATGACCCATTTCATTTTAATTGGATACAGTAAACAAAAAAATATCCTTAATAAATGTCCTTGAAGGAGAATTTTATACATGTTTGCAATGTAGGGTTACCAGGCCCCTAGTCTGGGTGGGAGTTTCTCTGCTTTTGTAGGCCCCTTTCCACCAGCAGCCAGTTGGCTGGCAGGGAGGAACACCCACCCACAAATGGCCCTCAATGTGACATAATGACATCATCTGGAAGTGACATCATCATGTTGCTGATGTTGGGGGGCAACACTCTAGTTTTTGGGCAAAACTCTATGGTAAAATTGGGCTCAAACCATAGAATTTTTGCTCAGAAACTAGAGCATCACCCTTGATGTCAGCAATGTGATGATGTCACTTCTGGTTGATGTCATCACAGTGCACATGCTTTATGAGTGCACCAAAAGATCCTGGAACGGACCTAGGAGCCTCCTGCTGGAAGACAGGTGGGACCTGGCAACTCTATTGCAATGTATACTTTTGAATATTATTCTAAATTCCTTCCTTGTATAAACAGCATATGTAGAGAGACCCAAGAGCCACCCAAAGTTTATGAGTTGAGTTAGGAGAGAACTGAGCCTGTAGCCAGAAGAAGGAGACATAAAAGATTCATTCCATTATGGATTATGCCATACTGTCTCTCTGCTGGAAAAAGCTTTGTGATGACCATCTTACAATGACTGTCTGGTTATGGAACTACAATCATTTTTATGGCCTCATCAGTTGTCACTCTCAGTTGCTGCAGTTGGGAGCAATCACCAGTAGGGAAAGTTGGGCAAGGATGAGCTGGAAGCACCAAGCGCAGAGAGGGAATGATAAGCCACAACAAAATTGGGCACTGTGCTGCCAGCCTTTGCCTTCCAGTCTTCAATCTAACTGGCACTATCACCTTACAGACTATGCTGGAGGGGCTTAGGAAGATCCTCAGGAGAAGCCACTAAGGTCATTGGCCCAGTGAGAATTTTTCCCCGTGACCATAATGGCCAATCAGTGCCTGGAACCAAGCTAGAAGAATAGTGATGAATGTAGTAGATCATAGTATAGTGAGGTAGAAGAGGGAGCAGCATTTAGCTCCCATCACACCCATGTTCTGTTTATGTTAAAAACAGATCTCCCCTTTCCCTTATTCAGATGTGAATTACTGGATCCTTCCCTTGTAGTTTGGCCCTTTCAGAAAGTTAGAAGAATGTTAACTTGTCTGATGTGTAACATCAGTATACACTCAGCAAGATCAGTAACATGACAGTAATAATATTTGCTTGACTTAGAGAGCTATTGAATGGATTACTGAGACATTTTATGTAAATGCTTGGAGCTATTAGGGAAAAGCACAATGTAAATACTAATAATTATAATTACTATTTCCCTTCCATACACCAAAATATTTGCCTTGTTGAGTATGTTTTGTCAACACTGTTTTCTTACAATCAGGCCAGATTCCTACTAATATTCTTTGTAAGCTGCCTAGAATGGATCTCTTTCATTAAGTGATTAAATCTGCATGAAACAAAGTATTCTTTCAGAACTTTTAAGTCTGTCCAGAGTGGAAAATTTAATGCTCTGAAGTCTGGATGTAGAATTGAATGTTCTTTTGTTGAAGAAATGTAGATGTTTGGTAAAGTCAGATTGTCTAGCAAAAGACATGTGAGATGATATGCATTCCTCTAGCTTGGTTATCAGATCTATTTATGCAGATGCACACTTTGCTTACACGTGGGGGACAGTGAGAATGCACAAGGCATGAGCTCTTATTTCACAGATCATGTTGCATTATGCACAAAGGCCCATATTCACAAAGAACCACTGTTTTTAATCCATTATTAATCTTAAATATTTCACACTTAAATTTCCACGTTCCACGTCATAGTTCTTTTCCACCTTTTCACCAAAATTCCTTCAGTATTGTTTTCTAAACTGTTCTGTCAGTAGATGACTGAGGACATGAGATTAATCTGCTGAATTCAAAATGGTGATGAAACCAGAACATTATATAAAATCAAAAGATAGAAGTATAAAAACATAAAAATTAATAAGGAAACCTATTATGCTTTGATAGAAGGAATCTATTTTCTTTTTTATTGAAAAGAAATGTATTTTTATCCAAAAGAAAGCTACAAAGAACTTCATAGCAATATTAGATTCCCTAAGGATACTAACTTTTTTTCTGGCATAGTTCTTGTGTGACAGACTATGAGCTTCCCTGATCATGGAGATGGCCAAAAGTCATGTCAGAAACAAAGATGTGTTGCTTATAGGAATTATCCTGCTTACCTCTTTGGAAAAGTCATAGAAACACTTCAACATTTATAAGTAGTAGTTCACAGTAAGGGACCATAGAGATTTTTAGGAACGCCTGTTTGATGTGCTACATTAAATCCATGTAGCATACCCTTATTTACATGTTTCCCCCAAATAACCATTAAATTTCTGCAGGACTTGTTTAGCATTTAAAACAAGCTAAGAAATATTCAGATGGAATGTAACACAAACATCCAGGAGTGTAACAGGATGCGTAACAAGCCTGTTGAGGAAGAGGCAGGAAGGCTTTCTTTAAAAACTGGAAGTCTTGCCCAAATTAAAGGAATGAAAAGGAACATGAATGAAACCTCAACAAAATATATCTAAGTTGATAGTTAGACAAGCAAAAACAAATTTATAGAATATATTGCTAAAATCAGTAAACCCATAAACTTTTAGGTATATGAGTCAACATAAGCTGTCACTGAAATTTTGTTACTGGAACTCGCAGTGTATACTTTTCTTGGGTAGTTGGCCTTCAGAAAATTAGGAAAATATCCAGTTGGGCTGTTGGGTAGTTGAAAGAATTATGGATGAGAAAAGGGGGGATGACATAAGTGAAATGGTCTCCACTGCAAAGGAAATGTGACTAGAAGCAGTTCTTTGTTTTGTTGTTGTTGTTCTTTGTTTTGTCTTTTGCTGTGAGCTATGGAGAACTACGGTTACAATCCTGTGTGCACTATTTGGTAGTACTGTCTTGGATGAAGCAAGTTTTTTTTGGAATTCCTAACCACTCCTCTTCAGTCTTCCTCCAGGCTAGCTTTGCACATTGCTTCAAGCAGCAGTTTCCATTCTAAATTATTACCTTGCATAAGCTATTTCCCCATTTCCCCAGACCTTCAAGCAAGGGAGCCTTAGAGACACTTTGACCAGTTTAATCACACATTAAATTCTCTTTTTTCTTGCTTTCTGTTATGAGGACCTTTCAGCAGCTGGCTCTGTTCAGTTCTTAAATGTGACTTAGCAAATTCCCCCTTATGACATGTTTACTGCTGGAAATCTTCCTTTTTTCTCAGATGCAGCCTGTGAGTTCACTTAGCCAATTCCAACTTAGGCTTGAGTTTCCTGAATTTCTAAAACTTGAGGTGCCCCCATTACACCGCCCTACCTTCCTCTTCCATCAGGGCAACTCTGGTGACAGAAGAGCAATGAGGGAGTGATTTTTCCCACCTCCTCCTCTTCACTACAGAACACCAACTTGTCTGGCTATTAGGGATGTGCATTCCAAAATTCCTGAATGGAAACTATCCAGAAAAATTGCTTTTTTGGATTGTTACTGTGACTTTCTGGAACAGTTATACAAATCCGAGGTTCTTAGTCATTATGTAAAGAATACACATCCCAAAAATCTGTAGTTTTTCATGTTCGGATGCTTATCAGCAGCAATAGTATTTTGTTTTTTCTTTGATTCTTTGAATTTCCCAGGCAGTAGCCTGTGGATGGTGATTCTGGGCAGGAAAGCCAGGCAAAGGGTGAATCTGGCTGGCTTCTTCTTCTTCTTCCCTCCCTCCTTTGAGGGTGGGTCACTTCCCCCCTGCAGTTAGAATGGCTCGGGAGCATCTTGTTTGGGGTCCCATAGAATTGGACCCCTTGGTCCAGTTTTCTTAAAACTTGGTGACTGTTTAGTGGACAGGCAGCACTAGCTTCCCTGCAGTTTTGGTGTCATTTGGCTGAATAATCAGTACTCTGCTTCCTGCCAAAAAAGTACCCCATAGGTAATAATGGCAGAACTGCAAGTTGGGCTGGCTCCTTCTGCTTCCATCCCTCCTTTGTGGGGTGGGGTACTTTTTCCCTCTGCAAATGGGATGGCTGCCAACAGCATACTTAGGGACCCATAGGCTGCGATCACACACACTAAATAATCCACTTTCAATGAACTTTCCAACTGGATTCTACTGTGTTAACTGGCAAAATCCAATTTGAAAGTGCACTGAAAGTGGATTGAAAGTGGATTATTTAGTGTGTGTGATTGCAGCCATAGAATTGGATCCCTTGTCCAATTTGCTTGAAACTGTGGGGCTCTTTAGTGGGCAGGCAGCACTCGCTCCCTTGCAATTTTGATGTCATTCAGTTGAAAAACAGCCACTACAGCTGCCCAAGGGAATAATGGATCCCATAATTCTGAAATCCCAGAAAAACCCAAACATGAATCTCAAAATGGCACTGGGGTCTTCAAATACCTTTGAATATTTGTATTTATGCTCTTCTGGAAATCCAACTCATAAAAATACTGTTATTTATTTTTCACATGTACATCCCTACTGGCTCTTACTCCATGTAGGTCCTGCATCCTGGGAATCAATTTTCCTAGTGTTAAAGCCACTTGAAAAAGGAATGTGGATCACTGGACCTAACACGATAGCTTTAATAATCAAGTATATTTAAAACATAAAGTTTAAAAATCAGCTTTATTTTAAAAATTAAAGAAAATGAACCTAAAATAGAGAAAGGGTTTTTTAATACGGACATCTGTAGTAAGTAATTATTGCAGAACTGAGATCTATTTCTGAGTAGACACGTTTAGGAAAAAAACTGCAAGAGAAGTTTATTAAGTTTTGTGTTTTTCTTTTCAGGGTGTCAAGCCAGCAAGTTTTGATAAAGTTACTGATCCTGAAATTAAGGAGATAATTGGAGAGTGTATTTGCAAAAATAAAGAAGAAAGGTTTGTTTCAAGTGACAAATTCTTTTGTATTTAAAACTTAATATGATGAAGGGAGAAGATTTTAAAGTTACAAGAGCAGGAGAGCATCTGGTTTGGTTAACATCTTTTAGGAATTATGGTGTCATTTCCAGCATTGATATTGTAGCTCAGAACATCAGAAAACACAGATTCCCATAGAGGATCACTAATCACTAAAGTGTGAGGATTGCTGAAAGATCATAAGAAGCTGTATTGTTGTAAATACATACATTTTCCTTTTCATGTTGTTACTCTTTTGTTTTTGAAGTAGTGAGCATGCAAGACATATACCCTATAAAGGCTACTCTGTCTATTTACTAAATATGCAAGCAGAAATCTTCTTAAAGTTTGCATTTTTTTAATGAGTTTATGCAATTTTCCCCTGTTGTAGATATGAAATTAAAGATTTACTAAGCCATGCCTTTTTTGCTGAAGATACTGGGGTAAGAGTGGAACTTGCAGAAGAAGACGATGGTAGGAAATCCTCTATTGCCTTAAGACTCTGGGTAGAAGATCCTAAGAAGCTGAAAGGAAAACCCAAAGATAATGGAGCCATTGAGTTTACTTTTGATCTGGAGAAGGAAACTCCTGATGATGTTGCACAAGAAATGGTAAAATAAACTTCTCCAGACAGATAGATAAGTTGTACATTAATCTGAAAAGAAACCAGGAACCAATCTGGTAAAGTAAATTTCATTCAAAGGATAAGATGCTGAGCTGCAGACCAGAAGGTCTGTGTTTGGCAATTCGAGACCCAAGTGACATGTGACAGAGTGAGCTCCCATCTCTGGCCCCAGCTCCTGCCAACCTAGCAGTTCTAAAGCAAGAAATTGCAAATAGATAAATAGGTACTGCTTTGGTGGGGAGGTAACAGTGTTCCGTGCACCTCAGCATTTAGTCATGCCGGCCACATGACCACAGAAACATCTTTGGACAGCGCTGGCTCTTTGGCTTGGAAATGGAGATGAGCACCGCCCCCTAGAGTTGAATTTGACTGGCTTTCGAGCAAGGGAAACCTTTATTTTTATTTTGGAAAGCTGAAGTGAAAAATTAGCAGTGAAGTTCAAAGCACATTGTTCTCTGCTGAACTCCTAAGCACAGTTACACCCTTCTAAATACATTGCAGTAAAAGGAATTAGGCATAACTCTGTTTTCAAAAAATTTATGTTGGAGCCAGCAGAAATTTCTCCTGATCAAACGGGGAAGCAAACCTGACTCCCTCCTCATGCTGTTCTTGGAAGTCCCCTGTTTCCTAGAAGCAGTGTTGCAATGAGAATTTTGGGATACAGGAATAGGGAAGCGGGAAGTCACACTCTGCTGATGGAAGTATTTTCCATCAAAGGAGATTTTGCATGGGATCCAATCTATTGTACTTTATCTATATATAATATTTAAATTTTGTCTGTTAAAATCAGAAGATATGTAAATAGGTAGGGTAGAATCTGTACAGTTCTCTTTTTTCCTGAAGTAAAAGGGTATATAATACGTATGTATGCATTTATTTATTTATTTAGACTTCTGTCCTGCTCCATTCCCTGCCAAGCAGGGCTCAGAGTGGCTTACAACAATCAAAATACGATTCAGCATATTATAATTTTAAGCCATGTTATTATAGATTAAAATCTAAGACATCTTTACTACAGCAGATGGCACTCTAATATCCATCACAGGTGGGACAACTGGGGGGAGCCAGCACAGAGAACAAGAAAGTACAAAGTTACACTTGGTATAAAGTTAGAAATAAAGATATGCAAGGTTTTGGTGCTAATTCTGTTCATTAGACATGTCTTTAGTACAAACTTTGTCATGCTGGTTTGTATTATACGTGGAATAGATCTCTATATTTTTAAGATGGATATATCTCGATTTCCCCCCCTCCCGAAGTTTCATAAAAACACTACCTCAGATTTTTCAAAATCTAGTTGAGGGAACATTTCCATCTAACAATAACAGTAGTGGCTTAGTCACATGTTACATAATAATGCCCGTGTAAGAAGAATTGTATGCATTCTAAAATATATGAAAGGCAGTTTGAATGTGTTTTCTGCTTTAGATATTTATGAATTACATTCATGTCTTGCCTTTTTTCCATCATGAATATTCAAGGGAAGTATATTGTTTTGGAAAAAGTAACATAAGACACAACCCTGTGTGACTAAATTTTTTTTCTGGATGTTCTAAGTTTTTTTAGGGGTGATTAGATGATATGATGTCCTTGGGAACATTGCTGCCATTTTACTGCTGGGCTTCCCCCACTTTTCAAATGCTATGAGGTTTGATCCACAGCATGGGTGGGAGAGGGACTTCTCTCTCCCCCTCCTTGCTTTTTTCAAAAGCCCAAACTCCAGGGTGCCTAGGTTCTTGAAAACTGGGAGAGAAGCGAGACACGAGCCCTTCTTCCCACCAGGTTGTCGTCCCAAGCAGAACTGGGCTACTGTAGTGGTTGTAAAATGAGGGAATTCTGGTGGTAAAATGGTGGTGGCATCCCCAAGCCATTCATTTAGTTTGTGGCATCCCCAAGCCATTCATTTAGTTTGTGGCATCCCCAAGCCATATCATCTAGTTTGGCCCTTAAGCTGCATGGGGTGGATCCAACAATCTGCTAAATATATATCCCCAATGCATTTATTTTCTTTGTATGCATATGAAAAAAAAAACCTAGACAAAAGAATTTACATTGGGATGTGCTTGAGTCTGGCATAATGTTAATGTAGGGGCAGAAGAATCTTATAAGAACTGAATTTTTAAGCTTCAGTTTCCCGATCAGTTAAACAGGAATAAATCCTAGAAACATTGGCCACATTCCAACCTATACATAAAGAAAAAAAATAGTGCCTTAATATGATTTTTTCCAAGACTTTTTTCAAGCAGCTTCCACTAATCATTGCACAGAAGGATCTAAAGAAAGACCATGAAATGCACCATGACATTTCTGTGCAATGATCGCATTTATATAAGATAAGCACCAGTTACCACTCAGGTAATAATGCAACCTTCCTGCCCTTAGGCCTGTGATTGCCAAAGTTTTTGAAGTGGGACCAACTTCTACGCTTACTGGCATGTGTCAGCCATGGCATTCTGAAGACAATGGCATTTAAGTCTTCAGAAGAAGGGTGGTGATTTCTACCAATTCTGTTCTACTTTTCTGATTCTGGTAGCAGAGGTTGAGAAAATACAGATGCTAACCCACATAGGAAGATACAAACCTACTTTAGTGACCTACCATGGGGGATTTGTAGGGAAATGCAGCTGTGGTTCTCTTACACATTGGAGCGCTCTTGGCCTGACAGTTTCTTATGAATCTGGTGAAGACATAACACAAGAATTTATGTAAAATTTCATTATTTGTCAATGTTTGTAATTTTCTGCACATGTTGTATTGCTTGTTTTTATGCTAGTGAAACAGTTGTTAATTTCTTGTTGTGTCCTCGGTTTTGTTTTATCCTGTATATATTATTTCAAACCCATTCTTAACTTCTAAAAAAGAATATGATAGATACACAACTCTGTGTATGCATTCATATATAATATAGATTCATGCTTGAACATCTATTTCATCACTTTTCCTTCAGGTTGATGCTGGATTTTTTCATGAAAGTGATGTCAAAATAGTCGCAAAGTCAATACGGGATAGAGTAGCGTTAATACTGTGGAGAAGAGAGAGGATTTGGCCTATATTACAATCAGAGGATCGTCGGGATTCTGACTGTTTAGAAAAACAGAAGGCCACACAAGCACAACAGGTTCAGGTTACGTACCTTTCACACACTGGTCATCACATCCTATCAGAACCAGAAGAACCTGAAGCTGACCAGCACCTTTCTCAGCAAAATCTACCCACAAGCGTTACTTCAATTGCATGTAAGTCTTGATCATGTGTTGCTTCCTATGAATATTTCTAATTGCCCAAGTAAATTACAATGCAATCATTCATTCATTCATTTAAAACATTTTCCTGCTTTTCTCCCAGGTGACTAAGACCCAAGGTGGGTAACAGATATGGATGGTGGAAAATGCCATCAGGTGACAGCCGATTTATGGCAACCCCTTAGCGGTTTCAAGGCAAGAGACGTTCAGAGGTGGTTTGCCATTGCCTCCCTCTGTGTGGTCTGCCTTCCTGGGTGGTCTCTTATCCAATTACTGACCAGGGCCGACCCTGCTTAGCTTTGAGATCTAAGAAGATCAGGCTAGCCTGGACCATCGAGGACAGGGCAACAGATTTAAAAACATATAAAACACAAAAAATGTAAAAGTTACATCAAATTGTTCAAAGTATTTAAAATTACATCAAATAAACTTATAGCCATCAGGGCTTTTTTTGTAGAAAAAGCCCAGCAGGAACTCATTAGCATAATAGGTCACATCCAACAGCAGAAACTCATTAGCATATTAGGCCACACTCCTGACAGCACAGCTCCCTCCCAGGGTCGGCTTCCCCATGTGCCTCGCGACTTGTGGGGCGCATGGGGAACCCGAGGAAGGAAGGCAGTTTCTGGATCGGCTTTAAACTGCCTTCCCTCCCTGGATCGGCTTGGTTTTCCCAGGTGCCCCGTGGCTTGCGAGGCGCCTGGGGAACCCAAGGGGGAGAGGCTGTAGGCGTGCCCAACTTGGACGCCAGCTGAAACTCCATTCCTGTGTGTTCCTACCCCAAAATAGCCCGGTATACGGTATCCCAGGCCTTGAACCAGACTAAAGATTCTGTGAAGATACTCCAGAGGATCTCATAAAAAGTTCTGCTTTGGACTTCTTGTGGAATTGTGGGAGAGATGTGTCCTTCCTAATTGGTTCTGGAAGGCTGTTCCATAGGGCTGGAGCAACCACAGGGAAAGCTCACAAGCAACTTTGCTCATGAAAAATGTAGGAAGTCTGACATAGAACTTCGCAGAGCAGTGTTAGCTGTGCTAGCAAATCTGTGGGGGGAAAGATTGGGGTCTTTTAGGTGGAATAGCTAGTGTTACTACATTTGGAGGTAAATCACAGCTTCTCCTGTCACTATGGTTTCTTATTATGTCCATATTTGGAAATCCCAGCTTGTTCAGTATAACTGTCCCATCAGCACCAAACTGGATGTGACCAGGCCCATAACCATGATGGGGCATCTTGGGGCCACACCCCCTTGATTACCAGCCGCACCCCACAAAACCCTTTCTTCAAAGTTAGAATAATTTTTAAAAGTTTAAATTTAGTTCCAGTGTGCTGCGCTGTGGTGCCGCACCTGGTCCTGCCTGCACTGCCTTCTCCTCCTGAATTAGCTGGCTTCTGAATGACTCCTCCTGAATTGCCCTCCCCTCCTGTGATTAGCTGGCCAGCACTGCCTTTTAACTTGCACCTAGTGACCTGCCTTGCCGGCTCCACCCTCTCTGCATGCGGTGGCTGGAGGAGAATGGTAGGCCGCACAATTTACACAAAAGCAAAAAAGTGTTGGGGTGCAGGGTGGGTTGGAGGAAGAGCTGTTAACTTTTTGCAGTAAATCAGCACTGGGCTTGTTGAATGTTTTGGTGCCTCTGATGCTCAGTGTTGCAACATGGGGTGGCTGCGGGGAGCTGCCTGGACTGCTTTAGCACTGGTGCTGTTGCAAGCGCAGCTGCTGCTGCTGCAACATGACCTCGGGCGGACATTGCCAGCTTCTCCTGAGATCTTATGTCCCCAAACTGCAGCACATCCGGGCCTGCCTTTCACTCCTCCTCCTTTTCCTTGCCTCTTTTTGGAAGCTCCAGAATTGACACTCTTGGAAGAAAGCAGAAGGAGGAGGGTTTTTTTTTTTTAAATGAGCCTTTAAAAAAAAACCCAGCTGGCAGGGTCTCCATGGCACATGTGTCCCCTGGCCCCAGCCATTGACTTCCTAAAGAAGCCGCCACTTCACATTTTCTTGCGTTGAGCTGTGCCACCATGCAGGACATGGCAGTGGGGAAGGGGGAGCCCATTCACATGTGCGATTCATAATTTTTAAAATATAAATTGAAGGAAATAAATAAAATTTTATTTTATTTTATTTTGGGCTACCCCACAAGAAAAAAAATATGCCCCACAAGCCAAAAAATCCTGGCTATGGACCTAGATGTGACAGTGTCTTTGTGGCCACCACAAGGACGCTGCTGCTGTTTTGAAGCCATTTTAAATTCTGCAAGTGCCTGATGGGCCCACAGTGTGGCAAACTTAGGCACCTTCTTCCTCCCCCCCATACCTTATCAAGTGCCAAAACAGCAGTCTCCCTGCTCCCCCCCCCCCCCCCCGGCAACTGTTTCCTGGGAAATGAGCATCATGCTGAAGGCTTGATCATTATGGTAGGAAAGGTAAATAGCAGATTAACTGAGGCTTTCAAACAAACTGGTTTGCTGAGTACATCTAGTTTGTGAAACTAAGATAAAACCATAGAGTTTCCAGCCATTCCTAGAGCTGCCCACCCCAGATTTTCGCTGGAAATGACATCATCATACTTGCCCCCCCACTCCATGTCCCACTCCAACACTCCTGTGTCTGAATAGAACCAAAATGTGTTGGACTGATATGCTTCTAGGCTGAGGTATATTAGATAATATTACATTTCTGCCATCTTTTAGTAATACGTATTCAAATCAACTGTTGGGTAATATTCTGACAACTACGAGTCTGTGAACTTTACATACTTCATGGCACTAAACCAGTTAAAATGTCTACCTATACAATATTAATTTTGTTCCCTTAATACTTCAGAGAAATTTTACTTTTGCTGTGTATGAAACATAAATACATGTTTAAGAATAAGTTCATATTTTCTTGCTATACTTGCTATATAGCAGCATAAGTGGTGCATACAGTTTGAATACTTGCATAGTATTTTTATAGCTAAAAGCCCTATAAATAATATCCTTTATGCTGCCTGTGATATTCAAAGAGAGCAGAAATGTTGATTAATAATTTAGTATCTCTATACAACATGATGAGCCATAAAAACTGAGTCTTGGCTTCCAAATGCTGCTTTAACTTTGTATAGTTATTCTTTTTTTCCTTTGTGGTTGCAAATGCTTCATGTAATGAAATAGGAAATTTACCTATGCAGTAAACTTCTCTGCATTACTAAATATTCATGGTTTAATTTAAAACAAGCTAGAGGTGGCTTTTGTTTAGTTTTCTTCTAAATATAGAAGGAAAATTAATTGGAACCTTGTTCATTTATTGGTTGTGGGTTGTGTTTGGCTTGAGCCTGTGATATCTAGGAGTGAGCCTGTTAAATTAGAAATATATTTATAAAGCCTATGCTCAACTAGTTTTGGTTTTTTTGGTATTGTTTGTCACCTCTAACTTCTAGTATCTACAGTTACACCATTAAAAACATTAGTAAACTAAAATAATATTATCTGCTAACATGGCTGTCCCATAAACCACATTCGGGTGGCTCTGAAATGCACATGTAGGTGCTTCCTCACTTTCTCTTATTAGCAAAAGAAATGCTATACACAGACCAGCAAATCCCCATTCTCATTCAAAGCATTGACCTTCATAGAAAAGGACTAGCAGTCTCAGCATGAACATAGCTTTGGAATGGATCTATAAATATCTGCTTTAAAAGCTCCACTGTAAATCTTACTAGATAACATTACAGTGGCAGAATCACAGTGCCCTGGTAACAGAGTTATGCCCTTCTAAATCCATGGAAGTCAACAAACTTAGAATGGTGTACCTGTTCTGAGGATGGCACTGTCAGTTTGCTTGCATACTGATTTTGTTGAATTCCTATAAAGGGGGAAGATGGGTTAATTTAGAGTTCAGAAGGATGGGTGGAAACAGCATTCTTTTCCTATCTGTGCTTTTTTCCACTTCCCCCCCCCCCTGCTTCCACATTTTCCTCTCATGAAGAGAGGAAAAACCCCATATTTAAATACAGTATCACATTTATTCTTTGCATAACGTGATATTTTGGGGGCTTTCCCTTTTAAACTGGATCAAAAATAAACCTACTTTCATCAGTTCAACAAGATAGGATAGACTGAGGAAGTGTGATTGGCTCAAGGTGACCCAGCAAGCTTCCATGGCAGAGCGGGGATTCAAACATGAGCCTCCTAAGTCCAACGCCCTAGCCACTGTGCTACTGGCTCTTTCCCTGTGGGCTATCAAGAAAAAGCAATTTGCCTAAGGCCAATGGTAAATACTTAGTACAGGCAAGATATGAAGCAGTGAATTCCTAATTGCTGCCTCAGATTGCAATCATAAGGACACTTCCTGGGAGTAAGACTCATTGAATAAAAAAGGACTGTCTTTTGAATAAAACTAGGACTGCTTCCACAATCTTTTAGCCAGCATATTAACAAGGGGTATGCAGTTTTTTTTTTAACTAGTATTTTTCAGTTTAGATCTATTGGGCCCCCAAAATTTCAGTGTTTTTTAAAAAATCTGGTACGGTATTGGGATCAAGGATTTTTCAAAAATCCTGAATTTTTTTCGGGTCTAATAGACTTGCAAAAAAACCCTACCAGTTAAAAAAAGCAGTCAGCTTGATCCTAGGGCTAGCTTGTCTTTTCCTGAAGCATAGTTTAAACTGGACTACAAGAGAAGCCATCCCAGCCAGGAACTGCTTGTCATGGAGAGTAACTTCCTTGCAGCAGGCAGATCCTGGCTGGGATGACTTCTCCTGCAGCCCAGTTTAAATTGTGCTGCAGGAGAAGCCAGGCCCAGGATCTGTATGCCATGGGGAGATTGCTCCCCGCAGCACACAGATCCTGGTTGGGACGGCTTCTTGTGCAGCCTGGTTTAAAGTAGACTGTAGGAGAAACCAGCCTGAGAATCTGCTGTGCTACAGCAAGTGGATTGCTCCCCATGACACACCAGGTCTTTGGGATGGCTTCTCCTGAAGCCCAGTTTAAACCAGGCTGCAAGAGAAGTCAGCCCCAAGCCAAGCCAGCAGGAACAGTATGCTCCCCCCAGCACAACTGATTCCTGGACTGTCTTCTGTAGTCCTTTTAAACTTTAAAGGGACAGCAGTAGAAACCTGACAAAAAGCTGAGAGGCAGGAGCAATCTGCTATTGCCTCTCCCCTGTTTTCAGATCTACCAGTAATTCCCGAATATATCTGGGAGTTTTTTGGGATTTGGGGAGGGGGGTTTCCTGAGAAAACCTGGATACATTTGGGAAGCAGAAACATACCTGAAAAATACCAATAACATATTGGTTCAGGTAGATCTGAACGCACACCCCTAATACTAACAACTAGTATTCCTAGATATTATTTTACCTACTTTACTAGTTATAATCTTTTTAGTTGTCTCTTCAACAGAATAATCAATAGCTTTACTGCAGTGTTGCAGATTTGATGGTAAATCCTGTGAAGATTTGGGATTAAATTCTATTTCTAGGAGCTATTTTGGGTTTGGGTTGGGTTCCTATTAATATTTTCTGTAGTGGCACCTGGACTGTGGAATTTCCTTGCAGCTATCTACTGGAAACCTCTGGCTTTCTCAGTTTTGGGGTTAGGCTAAAAATTTCTCATTCATCCATGCTTTGAGGTGAATTATTTATTTGTGTGTGTGTGTGTGTGTGTGGTGTTGTTTTATGATGTTCTAATGGGTCTTTTTGTTGTTGATGATGATGATGCTCTCTGCCATCTTCGGAAGTCTTTGTCTGAGACGTAGGATTAAAATTGTACAAGAATAGCTTTTAAATACATGTTTTTTTAAAAAATAATCATTTTTCAGCTGATAGCACATTTGACAGCGGTCAGGGATCCACCGTTTATTCAGACTCCCAGAGCAGCCAGCAAAGTGTCATCTACTCATCTATGCCTGATGCAATACCTCCTGCTATTCAGAGGGTTTACAGCCCACCTCTCAGTGAAAGCCAGGCATTGCCACCTGGTCTTCAGCAGCTGGGACCCTACCAGCAGCCATCAGTAGTAAGTATAATTCTTCTAAAATACATAGCATTTCTGAATTCTCACATATAACCTTTTTGAAAATATGTCTGTTTTGGATTCCAAATAATGGGTGTGTACTTCCTCCTTGTAATAATAGTGTATCCAAAGTGGCATCATTAAAATGCACATGCATATTTGTTTGTTTAGCATATTTCTGTTCTGTCTCTTCACAGTCCTGTTCAAGGCAGCTTACAGTTAAAAACTACAGAATGTGTTACAGTTATGTTAAATTTCTTCCAGTATATCAAGGAAAATAGTAATGTTACATTATATTTAACCCAACTCAGTTTATTAGTTTTTCTGTGACTTGATGGAAATTCATATGCACAGTTGTGTAAAATTTCATTTGTTGTGGTTTCTTGCTTGTTGTGTAGCCATATACTATTGTTCTTTCATTTGTTCAAGAACCTTGGAGGTCAGATATTTCTTCCAGCTGTGCTAAAGGCCAAGCATCTGTTCAGTGTTGATGTTGTGGTTCTTTCCTTGGGTGTAATATTTCACAGAGAAGCAAAAGCATTTCTGTTGTAGAAGCTCCAAAATCTAATATCCAGTACTTGGCAAGGCATTCACACTTGCTCTCATGTTCTATTACAATGACCTTGGCCAAGAAAAATTAATGGAACTGTCACTGGAAGAAGAATTGTGAGTGGATGAACATAAACCTTTAGGTTTTTCCAATGGCATAGCTGCCACAGGCCTTGTATGTTCCTTTTCTGAGATGACCAGGGTAGACTGCTCTTGCACTAACTAGTATTTGTAACCCGTGAAGTACAGCAGTTCCCATAACTGCCATTGCCAGAGTAATACAGCTGTGGCTTTGACTCCAAATGTAACACCTTTTCCTGCAGAATTGTTGGGACCAAACATAAAATAATTGCAGGACAAATAAAAGCATTCAAGCAAACTATAGCAACTAGAGCCTATTATGCATGCACAGCTTACTGCAGATTTTCTGAGCAGTAAGCCTTTAAGCTTGACTTTGGATTCTGTTTCTGCCTTACACAACATTCTTTTTCCTCTGGTGTATTCATTCTGCAGCTACAAAAAAGCTGCAGTTTTCCTAAATCGGGGTGGAATGTGACTTGTGACGTGTGGGGGGGGGCGTGTCCAAAGTTTTTAATTTGTGCAATTGCCTTGTCGCAGCTGCACAGTGGTTTCCAGCAAGCACCCACATTTAAATCCTTGTGGTTCAGGTTTTGTACATGCATTTTAGCCTTAGTCCCTTGAATGAAAGGGAACAGAAAGGAACCCAGGCAAAGGGGGAAAACCCACTGCTGAAATTGACCAGACTTTTTCTGCAGTTGACAAGCAGCTGCAAAGCCCTGTTTTCTATATAACCGAGCACTTCTCTATACATGTAACAGGTGATACTATGGTGGAATAGTTCAGGAAGGTGTTTTATAGGAGAAGAGAGAGACTGTAGATTATGACTATAATAAGATGTATTTTCATTCTGCTGCATATATTATCCTGCGCTGCCTCCTCCCACTGCCCAGTTTAAACTGGGCAGCAGGAGAGGACAGACCACCAGCTCTGTGCTGCCTCCTCCCACTGCCTGGTTTAAACCAGGCAACAGTAGAGGGCCACCCAGCCAGGCTTCTTGCAGGCACAGCTCTGTGCTGTCTTCTCCCGCTGCCCGGTTTAAACTGAGCAGCAGGAGAGGATGGCCCAGCTGGGAGTCATTTCTTTTTTTTTACAGTGATCTGTGACTAGTGATAGTTTCATAACATTTGACTCAGATCACTTGTAAAAATTTTAAAATGTGAACCAACAAGGCACATAGCAATAAATGGTGGAAGGTACAGAGGGGGCAGAGTGACCTGGGTGTGGGAGAAACCTACAAGGGGTGGGGAAAGGGCAGGGGAATCAAAGTGTATCTGTATGCTTTTGAATTACCTTCAAATTGGAAGCAAAACAAGGGGGAAACCAGCATAAAAGCACTCTCAGAAAACCCAGAGAAACAGTAAATGGAAAGTGAACTGAGCACTGAAAGGAGGAGAAACAAGGCAGAACGAAAAAGAGAGCCTGGTGAACATGCATGGTGAAAGCGAGGCAAAACACCTGTGCATAGTAGTCCTAGGATTGCAGAAGTTTTCAAATCGTACTGAGTTAATGCTCATTAAACCCACTTGTCAGAGAGTCCTAGGCCTATCTACTGCAGTTTGGAGAAGACTGAAAGAAAGCTCAGTTTTTAATGCCTCTTAAATATTCTGTACTCATTCCTTCCTTTGCCTACAAGAATCTAGAAATCAGCTCTACATATCAGCCTTTTCATCATGCTAGTAAAACTTTTGTGGCAAAAGTTCAAGTCTACCTTTATTAAATGAATATTTACAACAGGGGTGTCAAAGGTGTGGCCCACAGAATCTGGGCCGCAGTAACTAGAATCTGGCCCGCAGGGGCTAGAATCTGGCCTGCAGGGGCTAGAATCTGGCCCGCAGTAACTCCTTTAGGGGGGAAATGAGGCGGAAGGAAAAAGAAAGTTCACACCAGCACACCAGAGAAAAGCTCCCTCCACTCTCACATACCTCCTCTTCTGGGGCTGCTGCTGTGTTGCTAAGCCTCTCTTCCCTTCTCTGAGCAGGAAGCTAAAATGCCTCTTAATTAAAGGGGGAAGGAAAAAGAGAGAGAGAGAGAGAGAGCACCAGAGAAAAGCTCCCTCAATGTTCTCTCCTGCTTCCTCTTCCAGGGATGCTGCTGTGTTGATAAGCCTCTCTTCCCTCGTTTGAAAGTGAGGGAGAGAGAGAGGGAGGGAGAGGGAAGGAAAGAGAGGGAGCACACAAGAAAGAGAGAGAGCCCTTTAAGACCACCTTTAAGACCAGGGGTCATTTGGGGCCAGAGCTAGGTGTAGCAGAGCTCCGCCAGCTCAGGAGTGGGAACTCGGCCCACCACCGAATTGCCACCGAAATTCAGTGGTGGCTTAAAAAGCAGATGGAGGGGAGGGGGTTTCAGGGAGAGGCTCCAAACTTGCATGGTAGCTGCTGGAGCCTCTCCTCCAAATACCTACCAAGTTTCAAAAAGATTGGACCAGGGGGTCCAATTCTACGGGCACCCAAACAGTTTGCCCCCATTCCCTCCATTGTTCTCTATGGTGGGAAAAAGTAACTTTTTCCCCACCATAGAGAACAATGGAGGGGATGGGGCAACCTTTTGGGGGGCCCATAGAATTGGAATTGGAATTTCAATCTTCTTGAAATGTGGTTGGTATTTCAGGGAGAGGCTCCAGCAACTATCCTGCAAGTTTGGAGCCTCTCCCTCAAACCCCCTCTCCTCCAGCCCCTCATATACCCTATGAGGTTTTGCCATTGACTTCAATGGCCCACAGGGTATAATGGGGCTGAAACTGACATTCGGCCAGCCAGCTTGGGAAGATGAGGGGAGGTTTTTGAAGATGCTTCCCCCTTTTGCTTCCCTTTCTGACACACTTCCGATGATGTCAGGGGTGGGGTACATTCTAATGAGTTATGGTAATAGGTATGCTAATGAGCTCCTGCACCTCTTTTTCTACGAAATGACCTGTTTAAGACCAACAAAGTTTTGTTCCAGGTATAAACTTTCTTGTACATGTATACTTCCCGGGGCAGGGGGGGGGGATTCTTCTGACAAGCCCTGCTTTGCTGTTTGCTTTGAGACCTGATCACACACATACACACCTCACATTAAAAAAAAGGAAGGGGGGGTAGGAAAGAGATGCATCTGGGTTGTGGAAATTAAAGAAAAATTCTTTTGGCTTATTCTGAAAAGGGTTTTTTTAAGATTAGATTTTTCTGTGCCAATTTGGGATTTTATTTTCTTTTAAAAAGACCCTGATTAGGAATTACAACACCTGATTTGGATTCCATTGTTGAATGACTGGAAGTAGATGGCTATGTATTTAAAAATACATTTATGGTTCTATATAATCCAGTTCAATACATGATCTCTCTCTCTTCCCTTCTCCTCTCACTGGTTGCCTTTTTTCACATTAACCCCCCCCCACACACACACACACACCACACTTTGTAAACTTTTTATTATCATCACAAGTAATGAGTGGATATGTCCAATCTGAAAGCAGCTCATAATTTCACTTGGAGAGATACCCCTTTCCAGTTCTAACAGAGGGAAAATAAATAAATAAAGAAACCTTAACAGTGCAGCTTGCAGTCTATTAGTGGAAGGGAGCAAGAGTCCAGTAGCACCTTACTGACTAACCAAATTTGTTCAGGGCACGAGCTTTGCTCACTTCTTCAGATACAGCTAGAATGTGAGTCCATCTGTCCTTATATCTTGGAGAATGAAGTGAATTCAAATCCCAAATAACAATAGAAATTAGTAATGAGAGAAGAAACCTAGGTTTCAGTTCAGTCCAGGAGAATGTATTGAGCTTCATTATCAGTTGCAATTCAGCAGTCTCTTTTTCTAATTTCCCTTTGAAATTCCTTTGTAAGAGAACTACTACTCTTAGGTCAGCAACGGAATGTCCTGGAAGGTTAAAATGTCCCCCCAGCGGTATTTGAATGTTGTGGTTTCTTACAGCTGTAGAAAGGGTAAGAGTTCAGTAGCACCTTGAAGACTTAACAAAATTTGGGGCAGGTTATGAGCTTTCGTGAGTCACTGCTCACTTCTTCAGACTTATGTCCATTTATTCTTTGCATCCTCCTGGACTGAATCCTCCTGGATGAAACTGAGACCTAGGTTTCTTGTCTCATTAACAGTGCTGATATCTCCATGTCTACTATCCTTCTGCATATCACACCTAATCCATTCAAGCCTGCTACTGCCATTTGCATCTGAAATCATCTTTCTAAAGTTTATATCTTTGGTACCTCATGTTACATTATATGTCATACATGGTCTGGCCAGACCACGTGACAATTTATGTCAGATCCGGCCCTCACAACAAATGAGTTTGACACCTTTGAATTACAGCATGGAATTAATGAAAAAGCCAGCTCTGCTCTGTTGAAAACAGAGAGCATCTCAGAAAAAGTTTCCAAGTTACCCACTTTTAACCAAGTTACCCACTTTTAACCAGTCCTGCCACTAGCTTAGTACAGAATAAACATCATTGAAAAAGAAGACTCCCTAATCTGAGTTGTACAAAGCATATGGGAGCAGCCCAGCTAATATAAAAGATACCAGAGTTGTGGTAGGTGGACTTCTCATTGCATCTTTGTTTCACTGAGGGTTCTGAACAGTTCCCAGAATGATGTTGAATGCAGAATGTCTTTCAGAGCTTTAGGAAAATCACATTTGCCCTATTTTTCCTTTTGTTTCCCAAATGCCTACAGTAAAACCTCAACAAGTCCAAAATGCTCCTGACTGTATTACTTTCTTAATTGGCAGGGGGAGGGGGAGCCTCTTGCATTTGTATCAGTCTCCCTCTTTTGAAAAAATTCAGCATACAAATACTACTATCACATAACTCTTAGCTTGCAGCTTTTCCATTAACAGTATCTTTGGAGCTTTGATTGAATTAAACAATTCAGCATTGCAGCTGTGTGCATCAAAGCCAATTGTATCCTTATTGATTTTGCTAATTTTATTCAAAGTAGTAAATTGTGTATTTTGCTTAATTTTTGTTCCTCCCAGCAATAATTTTACTGAACCATTTAATTTTATCCTAATCTTCCTTTAGTGGATACAGTGAGACAGCTCACTAAAATCTTATTGCCATATATAAATAATAATTCATTAAAGAATCATTAGCCCAGAAAAGTACCCACAAGATTTATGATTATTATTTTGTAGCAAAATGTCTTTAGAATTTTTGTTTCTCCATCACCTTTTGTTCATCCTATGATGAACTTTTTCTTCATTTTTGCACAAGATTCCTCATTTGCTGCAAAATGCTAGTTTGTTGTAAACCAACGTGATTTAATAGTAAGTGTATCTAATTTTTCAAAAGTCTTTCATTCAGAGCATAGAAAAATATTTACATATTTAGGCTTTTATATCCCTCATGTGTTATCAGTCTGTGAGCACATGATTTGTTGCAGCGGAAAAAGTTCAGTAGCAATAGATTTAGTTTTTCCTATAGAAAAGAGCTCTGTGTTTGTTTATTTGCTAAAATCGTTGTTTATTGTTCATATGTTTATCCTTTCTGCTCCTGTATATTGCAATTCTTATTGAATTTTAGTTGCTGTAAAGCTTTTTTCTGTTCACAATAGGACATTTGAAGGGACATTAATTCATAGGGTTACCATAAGTTGGAAGCAACAACAGCACTTACACACACACACACAGAGCCCTTTCACTTGTGTGGTCTGCTGATTAAGAGAGTAATTAAATGAATGCTTGTGTATGGCATCAAAAGCCAACCTATGAAGCTTGTCTGGGATGGGGATATGCATTTGATAATGATCTACTCAAAGGCTGGGATATATGGACGCTTGGCAGCACCTCGGTAAGACTATACAGAGTGGATTATGCCTCTCCACAACTGTCTGTTGGCAGTCTTATCTACAACTTTCCTTCTCTCTGCCTCTGAGACTAAATCTAGTTGATTGATAGGTATTTTGTAGAGATTACTGTACTGGAATTTTTTTGCCTTATTAATCAATTTGTTGTATATTTCTCGTATTTTGGTAGGGTGGTTGGTTTACTAGGCTGAGGGTGGGAGAGAGCTGGGTTTGATGTTTCATTGTTTTTTAGGTTGCTACTACTGTTGGATTTATATTTTTGCCTCTAATTACCATCATCAAATGCTTAGTAGGCTCTGCTCTGGGCCAATAATATCTGGCTGGGGAGGCCATGTCCAGGTTGGGGATTCCAGTGATAGAGGGGCTAGGGAGATATGATTGTGGGACAAGGCAATATGTAAGCAGGGGATGGAGACATGTCCCCTTCCTGCCTTCGTCCCATCCCAAGGGATGCTGATTGTGGGGCTAGGAAAGCATACCCTTCTCCAACACTGGTGTTGTACAATGCCAGGTCTATTAATAATAAGATCTCTGTTCTCCGGGATTACCTGGTAGACCAACATGTATTTATTTATTTATTATTTGTTTAATTTGTATCCTACCCTCTTTGCCAGGCAGGCTCAGGGCGGCTTACAGTGTGTGTGTGTGTGTGTGTGTATATATACACAACATTATATGTTAAAAGTACAAGTTTCAATTAAAACCACAGCATAAAATCATAAATGCTAGTGATCGAAGGTGTTAGTAAGGGATGGCGGTGTTCTCTCAGCTTCCAGAATGATCAATTGCAACCGTAGTCTGAGTTCACACCAAACTAGTTGGTACTAATATTAATATTAATATTGGGGCCAGGGCCACAATATTAAAAGACAGCACCCTAATCAAAAGCCTGGTGGAAGAGCTCCATTTTACAGGCCCTGTGAAAGATCCCGCAGGGCCCTGATGTCACCCAGGAGCTCATTCCACCAATAAGGGGCCACCACAGAAAAGGCCGTGGCCCTCGTCACAGCTAGCCTGGTTTCTTTAGGGCTTCGTAAGGCCAAATGTAGATCTGGAATGCATGACTGAGACCTGTGTGAGGGAAGGTGAGACTGTTGCTGGAAAGTACTGGAGTCCGAGACGCTTTGTAGTGATTTCAGCAAGCATAACTTTATTAGAGAGGTCAGAAGAGCATGCCTAAACGGGGGCCGGGGGCCGCTTACAGGTAAGCCGCGCCCCCGACCTTGCCCAGACAAGGTGATAGGATTTGGTTCCCACCAGAGGCTATCATAGGTTTATTTGAATATCCTAAGCCTCTGATAGGCAGATGACTATGATCCTAGTGCCCTATTGTTCTCTGGCCTCAAGCTCAGGGCTCCTCCAGCCATGTGCACAACGGACTGCCATGCAGTCGTTGCTGTGAGTACATTACAGTTGTCCTGAACCAACTTACCCCCCCCCCCAGGTTTTTTAGTCCCACACCAGTCCCGGAATAATGGGTGGGGACGGTGGTGTGGCTTTGCTTATCTGGGAGTCTTTCTCCTTCAGGGTGCTCCCTGCACCAAAAATTATGGTATTGAATGTGTTGGCCTCCTGTGGGAAGCCAAGGAGAGTTTGGCTATCTGGCTGGTGTACCGACCACCTAACACACCAGCAGATACCCTGCTGGGCTTGTTAGAGGCTGTATCTGGCTGGACTTTGGAGTACTCCAGACTTTTGTTTCTGTGGGACTTCAGTGTCCTAGCTGATGATGTGATCTCCTCTCAGGCCAAGGACCTAGTGTCGTCCATGGTGGCACTGGAACTCTCCCAATTTATTTTGGCTCCTACACATCAAGCAGGCCACAAGCAAGATCTTATCTTTGGCATGGGGATTAATGTGGATCTGATGGCTATAAATTAGATATGGTCCCACGGTCAGACCACTGCACCCTGAAGGCATGGCTAGGCATTCCTAACCTCCCTGTTTAGGTGGTAAGCAGATTTATGCTTGCCCGTGGAGCTGGATGGACCCAATTGGGTTCCAGAATGCTCTGCGGGATCCGATGCCTCCTGGTGATTCATTAGTTGAGCTGGTGGAGGTCTGGCATGGCCAGCTCTCCAAGGCCATTGATGAAATCGCTCCTCAGTGCCCCATAGTATGCCCCAGAACTACAGAGGATGAAGCAAGAACTAAGATGGCTAGAGTGACAGTGGCGGTATACTCATGACAAAGCTATGAGAACATCTTATAGATCGTTTATGAAATCTTATGAGATGGCAGTGACCTCCATTGCATCTGCTAGCTCTCGCCAGGTGCAATTATTTAGGACTATTCAGTCTTTGACTATCTTACCTAAAGGCAAGCAAAATGATGGGGAATTGGCCACTGGCTGAGAGACATTTGCTAGTTATTTTGCAGATAAAGTCTCGTTGTTCCTCCAGGACCTGCCACTTGCCCCCTTGACCCATGCCAATCCTGGCTAGTTAAAACTTGCAGGGATGGGGGGTAGGCCCACTCTTCAGGGGTATTCTCAAGGGGTTTGAAGGAGGCTATGGTGCATCCACTTCTCAAAAAACCATTGCTGGACCCTGCAGTTCTTGCCAACTACCACACAGTCTCAAATCTTTCGTTTCTGGGTAAGGTAGTTGTGTGGTGGCTGAGAAGCTCCAGGTTTTCTTAGATGATGCTTCCATTCGGGACCCCTTCCAGTCTGGCTTCCACCCTGGTAATGGGGTGGAGACTGCACTGGTTGCCCTCACAGAAGTCCTCCAGTGACACCTGAATCAAAGCACTGCTGTTGCTTTTAAATCTGGCAGCAGCGTTCAACACAGTCAACTATGATCTGTTGACCCACTGCCTTGCTGACTTTGGGATATGGGGGCGTCTTTACAATGGCTGTCCTCCTTTCTCCATGGTTGGGGACAGAGGGTAATGCTAGGAGAGAGGATGTCCCCATGCTACCCGCTTGAGTGCCACAGGGGACGATCCTCTCTCCAATGTTATTTAACATCTACATGCGCCCCCTTTCCCAGTTGTTCTGGGGGTTTGAACTGAGTTGTCACCAATATGTGGATGACACCCAGCTCTTAACTGTTGATGGATGGCCAGATGGACAGCACCCCAGACATTTTGGACAGGGCGTTAGAGTCTGTGGCTGGATGGCTGCAGCAGAGCAGGCTGAAGTTGAATCCAACAAAGGTGGAGGTCCTGTACCTAAGTCGTGGGAGACTGGGGTCGGGATTCAGACTCCCAGTCTTCAATGGGGCACCATTGGTGCCAGCAGCACAGGTAAGGTGTCTCGGGGTGATGCTGGATCCCTTGCTTACTATGGAGGCCCAGGTCACTTTGGCTGCCAGATCAGCCTTTTATTATCTTTGGCTGGTCAGTCAGCTGGTTCCCTATCTTACTCCTCAGGACTTAGCTACAGTGATCCATGCAATGGTCACTTCCAGGCTAGATTACTGTAACTCATTGTATCCGATGCTACCCTTGGGCCTGATCCAGAAATTGCAGCTAGTGCAGAATGCGACAGCGCACGTACTAACGGCAACGCCTTTTCAAGCATGCATTCAGCTGGTGTTGCACCAACTGCAGTGGCTGCCAATCAAATACTGGATCCAGTTCAAGGTTATGGTTTTGACCTTTGAAGCCCTATGCAGCCTGGGACCATCATACCTGTGGGACTGCCTCTACCCATATGAGCCCCAGAGAGCTTTATGCTCTTCCAATCAGCAATTCCTGGTGATTCCCGGCCCAAGGGATGTCCATTTAGCCTCAACCAGGGCAAGTCCTTTTTCACCCCTTGGGGCAACCTGGTGGAACATGCTCCTACCCAAGATCAGGGCCTGTAAAGCAGAGCTGTTTTGCCAGGCTTTTGGTTAAGATGGCAAATGTTCAACCATTCTGGCATCCCCTGTTCATGGCCCCTTCCCAGTGCCTGTAAAGCAGAGCTGTTTTGCCAGGCTTTGGGGTTTTATGAAAAATATTTTATTTCTCTAGGCTTTTGGTTGAGGTGGCAAATGTTCAACCATTCTGGCATCCCCTGTTCATGGCCCCTTCCCAGAGCCATGTGGCTTAGACATGGGCACTGGAGCTTTTATTCACCTGACATGAGGCAAGGGTCCTTATTGTTTATTGTGCCATCTGTTGTTTTATTGGTTTTATCACTTCTATTGTTTTATGAATCTTGGGTTGTAAGCCACCCTGAGTCCACTCGTGGGATTGGGTGGGGTATAAATTAAATAAATAAATCCAACCTACTCTAGAAATAAATGGCCCTGGTGAAGTATAATGCTATACTGAAGGGCGGCTTCATCAATTATGAGCTTGTCTGCCTGCTGAGATTATTTTCTTGGGCCCTTTTCTGATGGCCTCTGCCTTCTGAGATTAGAAAGGCAGTGGTAAGTGCAGTGGTACCCATTGATGAGAACACAACTGGATGCCTCTTCTGCTGCCTTTGCAAACCAGGCTTTTGTTCTCTTTTTCTTCTGTCCTCTCCCGTAGCACTTTGGCTGCCATGTCTGAAGCTGTTCTTTGTTTTGTGTTATATAGGTTATTTTATATTTGAAATGTATTTCATTGTGTTTTATTGATTGTTCATCACTTCCTTGGCTTCTGTGTTACATGAAAGGTAACTGACATTTTTTAAAAATTAAAAAAAAAATTCCCACTTCTCACAGTGTCACAGTCAGGAGTTGCAGATAGTGGTAGAGGCAGACGGCAGGAGAGTCTCGTTTTGTCTTCCTCCATTCTTCAGTGCCCAAGCTCTTGTTCCTTCTATCCTTGCCCACTAATATATGATGCTTCCTGGATATTCCTACATCTGTAAGCAAAGTTGTAGGAGGGAAATACAAATATTTCTATTTGGTGCATTTTAGTGCATTTTTGCCCTGCCTGCTTCCAAGGATCTGAGAATAGTATACGTGGTTCCCCTTCATTTTATCTTCACAACAACCCTGTAAAATAGGTTATGCTGAGAGGCAATGACTAACCCAAGACCACCCAGTAAGATTTGTGGATTTATACCTCCATCTCACTGCTCCTAGTCTAGAACTCCAACTACTATACTTCACTAGTTCTCATGCTTGTAATACACATTACAGGTTTGTTTTTTCTGTATTTGATTTTACTGTGACTGATTTTGTTTTATGTGTTTATTATTTAAATTATTATTAATACAATGTTATTGTGAGCTGCTCACCCTAGTGAGCTGAAGGCTTTTTTCTTTTTGCTGTCAACTCATAGCTGACTTGTCATTCAGAAGTATTTGGCCATTGCCTGTCTCCACGTCATGACGCTGGGTTTCCTTGGTGGTCTCCCATCCAAATACTAGGCCCAGCCAACCCAGCTTAGCTTCCAAGATCTCACAAGATTGAGCTAGCCTGGGCTATCCAGGTCACGGCATCTTAGCTATTTAAAAATAAATAAAATAAGATCTCTTCCTTTCATACCCATAAGATCATTGCCCTGTTTGCTTCTATGGTAGCATTACATACTCCAGTGAAGACAGCGGTCTACATAATGCCTGTGAACTGAGTTGTTGGAGGGTTGCATGACTGAAAGCTTTTTTAAAAAACAAAACAAAACCACACCTGAGTGCATAGGGTAGATTCCAGCTGTGGGCTGCCAGATGTTTTTGGATGCTCAATTATGAATCAAAGTGCAAAGTTTCTGAGGACAACAATTCCTGTGTTTGCAGATGGTGGCCCTAGGGCATATATGTATTAGAAATGTATTGTTGTTTCCTGGGGTTGCCTTTGAGTATATTCTCTCTTTCCACAGGATTTCAGCTCAAGGCTTGAAATCTCCAGCTGCATCTCTCAATCCCCACAGTCATGACCCCCATGCTTGTTTTCCTGGGTTATTCTATACTTCCCACATGCTAGGATGGCAAAACAAATCTTTTTGTTGTTGCTGCTTACCATCATGAAAGATCCACTCCACTAATCCAAACTGCTCTGATTAAACAGCAGGCCTCACTTCTTGAACAGCTATGTTATTGCCTTTGGAAGAAAGATCCTCTGAACAGAACTTGCTGTTCCTCATAGATGAGAATGTTTATAGGACGTAGCTTTTGTAAAGTAATGGTTTTTCTTTCTTTTAGCCTGGGCTTCCAGTGGTTCAGGCTCCACCTGCTGTTGTATCTCAGCGACCACAACATTATCAAGAACCAGCAATCCCGTTCCCCACTATCCATTCCACCACAGTTGCCCCCGCACAGATGAGACAACCTCAGCCTGTGTTAGCAAGCCAGCAGGTGAGAACTTTTCTGCCTTTGGGGGAAGATAGTGAATTAATATTGAGGCATTTAGCTTGCATTTCAGGCTTGCTTGCACATTGTAACAAATTAGCTGGGGAGGGGGAACCCTCCTAGAAACAAGTTATTATTTGAAACAAATTCCTATTCACAAGAGCTGAATGATCTAACATGTATTTAGGAAGCCTGGGGTTTTCAGCTCCTCATTTCTTCTTAAGTCTTCTAGGTTTCTTTCTTCATGTCAGTTCATGAATGTAGCCTCTCTGATCAAGGGGAGGGGGACTCAACCCACTACTAGAGGAGATTGTTGCCCATCAGGCTTCTCAGTCACCTGATCATGGAACTCTTTCCTTTTTTCTCATGCTTGCATTCTGCCCACCTTCACTGCTGGTGAAGCAGGTGCCAGATCACTTATTCTCTGAGATGAATGCAGATGGTGAGGAAAACCCCACAATGAGTGGAAAGCAAAGGCAACTAACTGCAGCTCCAAAGAGCCATTAACATTCCCATCATTTGTCGTTTCTTTCTTTCCCCCTGGTTCTGTGCTCTAACTTAGTCTATATGGATAGTTCAAAAAAGAATCAGCGAGCAGAAGGGATGAAGCTATATGGCTCTGTGCCCAGAACTACAACTTTCTCACACACATAGCCACCTCTGTCACAGGGACACAGACAATATCTTTTCAAAGGGTGAGGTGGGTTTGTAGACCATGCATCTTTTTTTTTAATGTGTTGCCATTATCTTTGCTTAACTGGTGTTATGACTTTCCCAGTACCTTGGGAAAGTGCTTTTTTATTGTGCATCTTGGCGGCCCATGTTGGCCTCTTTATTAGATTGCTCTGAGATGCCAGGAGCTCTTAGGGAACTTATGTGTATTTCTCTCTTCTTTATCAGCAGTCCATCCCGCCTCTAGCTCCTCTACAGCAGGTCCTAGCCAACCAGCCCATTTGTGCAGTGCAGCAGCCTGCACCTCATCTGTTGCCCCAGTATCAACCCCCAGCTTCTCAGGGGGCAGCTACCAGTGCATCACTTGCCCCTCTGCAGATTCCCCCTGTGCAGCCACTTCAGCAAGTCCAACCTGGTCAGGTAAATTAATCTGATCATTTGAAGAATATTTTTCATTTTGTTGCAAAACATGTCATATTGGTAGCACTTCATTGCTAACAGATTATATGATCATCTTAGCAGTTCCTGTGTAGCTTCTATGAATTTTTAATTTATTAAGGCTCCAGAAATGTATAATGGTAATAATTTATTCATATTAGTACTTAAAATAAACTAAGCATGTTAATTTTGTTGAAAGAAGTAGCATTAAAGCTTGAAAGGTTATACAAATATTGACAAGGCATTAGTAAAAGAGGTAAAGCATTTATTTTATGAAGTACAGCAAGTTGATGCAAAAACAAAAAACAATATTGTGGCACCTTAAAGACTTATTTATTATGGCTTAAACTACTGTAGATTAGCATGTACCTCAGATGGCAATCATATATATCATACTCACACACTAGTTTTCCATATATCTGATATTATTTTTATTTATATTATTTATAGCCTGCCTTTCTCACAGGCAAATTACACATAGTGTGTCAGTGCAGTCAACAAAATGGGACATCCAGTAAACAACATGTTAGAATTTTAAAAGTCTGGAATCACAGTCTCACATAATACTTGCATCTAGCCCAGAAATGCTTATAAATAAATCTGTTAGTCAAAGATGCCATATGATTCCTTTCTGTCTTTCCGCAGCAGACTAACACAGCTCCTTATATGGCAGTTGATGGAAACTGATACTTTCCCCTAACATTTTAAAATAGAAAATATCCTCATATGCATCATAGAATACATATACATAAATCATAATAAATACATCATAGAATACATATACATATACATCATGGAATATATACCTGACAATACATTTTGCATGCACAGGTGTGCATGACTGAAGGCCCTGCATTTTGCAGGGTCCCTTATTACAGTAATAGAACATATGTTCTGCAATCCATGCAAAGGTTCTTTCACAGGTTATGATGAATGTGTGTAAGAGGTGAGGGCAGAGTAAGCAGGTGTGAATAAATGCAGTTCTCCTACCCCCCACAGGCATAGACTGTACTCACTGTATAAAGCTTGTATATTCTTTCCACTTGTTACTTAGTTGCCTTGGGATGCATTGCTTATCAAGTACTCTAAATGACACTCCCACAGGAAGTTATCTCAGCAAGGTTGCTAGGGAAGGAGAAGCATCCACCAGAGTGGGGATTTCAGCTTGGCCATTCATTTCAAACATTGATATGGTCAAGATGGTGAAAGCAGCAATGACAGGTTCCTCACTGTTCAGGAGGCAACCAAATTCAGTCATAACCAAAGATGGCAGTAACTGCTTCATCTCATAAGTACTAGCCCACTCCTTTAAAAGTTCTGATACCTATAGTCCTTAGCAATGGCTCAGCTCTTTTAAAAAACAACAACTATAGCCCTAGGAAATCCTGCAAAAGAACCCATCCTGCTGACATGCTGTTTCTTTTCAAAATTGTTAAGCCCCATATTTTCTGTACTATTCAAGGAAAGGACAAATGGTGGCGATAGTAACATTTCTTTCTGACAGCTTAGGCACAGACACAAGAATTACAAATACCTGTCATCAACAATTTATCGTACTGTCCCTATTTTTTGAACTCTACAATGTAACATGTAAATTGTTATTTACTTCATTTATAGTCAGGCTTCAACTAAAAACAATGCAATAGATTATCATGCATACAGCCAAAAGTGGAATAAAGCTAGATTGTATAAATTAGAAGGCAAAGCATTAAAAGAGTATTAATGCATTCAATAGAACTGTATAATACATATAGCAAACAGTGCAATAAAACTAGACTGCAGGACAATGAGATAAAACAGTATGATATATACAATGAACAGATCAATGAAAACTGCCTAAAATTCCACATATATTAACCACAGCTTTAGTCTATAAAATGCCCTCCTGAATAATTCCATTATTGGCATCTTGCAGAATGGTAAGAGCATGACGGCCTTCCTGACCATGTCATGCAGGCCATTCTACCAGGTGGGGGACAACAGTGAAAAATGTGTCAATGTGGGCTGCTGTTGCTTTGCAGGGTGGCACCTTCAGAAGGCTTCTCTTAGATAAAAGGAGCTATTGCAATGGAACATATCGGGAGAGGCATTCCTGAAGATATGTGGGTTCTAGGCCACGATGGACTTTGAACTGAACCCAGAAACTAATCAGTAACCAGTGAAGCGACTGCAGGATTAGAATAATATGCATGCTGTGCCTAGTTCCGCATGGCAATCAACCTGTACCAGCCAGAGTTTGAGCCCCACCCAACCACATAGATTGTTCCTGCATTCAGTTCTAATCTGCACAGATTTAGGCTGCAGTCCTGTGCATGTTTGCAAAACAAGTAAGTACAAGTTAAACAAAATTGGATTTACTTCTCTCCAAAGAGGCATATGCTTGGGTTGCAAATACCATTACAACAAAATTTGTTTCCAGTGGTGCTTTTTAAGACAAACATCGTTTAATTCTAAGTATAAACTTTCATGTGCATGCACACTTTATGAAATACCCATTGCTAAGGATTATGGGTATCTGATGAAGGGTGCATACACACAAAAGCTTATACCCAGAATTAAACTTCATTGGTCTTAAAAGTGCCACTGGACTCAAACTTTGTTCTGTTGCTTCAGACCAACGCCCCCCCCCCCCCCCCCCCGGAATCTAAATATCATTACAGTTAGCTCTGCAGGCAGTATTTTTTTAACCGCTAAATGGCTACATATTGGGGGCATGGTATTTTTGGTCAAGATAGCCAAGCTGAACAACAGTAAGAGTTTTGTAGCACCTAAATAGTGATTGTTGTTTAAATTACATGACTTTTTGGCCACACTATTTACATGTTTTACAGAACATTTTTATGTAGAGTTGGTCCAGTCTGAGTTCATAGGACTGTATTACTAGTATTTAAGGTGCAACCAAGAGTTGTGTTTTTTTTTTAACATGTACATTTCCAGAAGAAAATTTAAAAAAAACCCAAGGTGCAGAACAGGGGAAAGAGAATCTAGTAATAGGAAGAAACAAAACAATACATAAATCTTGAATATAGAAAGGCAGGCAGAGAAATCCAAACAAAGGAACATAATGTTTAGGCCTCTTTGAGGAAACTTATTTATTTCTTGAAGTTCAGCATTATCTTTTAAGTAGCCTGAATCATCTTCATGCATGCTAAGTTAATCATGATGGGGTCAATGGATTAGAGATAACTTGCATGGCATGCATACTTCAGAATATATATCTTTTTCCCTTGAGCTCTTGTTTATATCCATCACCTATGTCCTCCCTGTTTCTTCTTCTAGTTTTTTTTATTGTTCTTTCTGTGCAGCAGTAGAAATATGGACTTGGGTGCTTGACAGCCCCTCCTCCAACTAGGAATGACTTAAGTTTGTGGGGGAGGAGAGGGAGGGTTTTTTTTGCCAACTCCTCCCTTCTACTGCAGACTTCCAGTTTGTTCCCCCACATTGTTCCTTCATCCATTGACCTGCAGGAGCACTATTGGGGGTGGATTGGTTTGGAGAAGGCTAGAGAGAAAAGGGGAGCAGTAATGACTGTCTCACTGGATTCTTTGCATTGGCTTTTAGGAGAAGAGTTCTTATCTGAACTATGTTGTAGGTGAATGGTACCCTTGTACCTGCTTTTTTGTGGCTCTGTAAAAATAGAAATATAGAACGAATTGTCTCAGAACAGAAGATGCCTAAACAAACTGGGATAAAGTTTCTGGACCTGATTAGATTGTTGTGCTGTTTGTTTCCAACATTAAATCTACATATTCACCATCAATTTATAGGTAATGCTGCCCTACATTATGTCCAAATGAACTTGGCCTCATTGAGTATTAAAGTGTGAACAGATTTCTGCTAATGGAAAGACGGGGCAATTTTCTGCCAGTTCTGCCCTCCCACTGCAGGCTTGCTTTTCCTTTATGCTTTCCCTGTTTCTGAAGAACACCTTTAGGGGAGCCATTTTGAGCTGTAGCAGTAGACAGGGTGAAGAAGTTCTGTTCTGCTGATGGCAATCCTTACTCTAAATGGAAATTTACCATGGGATCCAAGCCTATGAATTGTATCTCTTCCTAAAACCACCTACCTGAATACATTTTTGCCAGCAGGTAGATGCACTACTCACTGTGTATCTTCATAATACCTCTGTAGTGCATTTATTGAATAGTTTTACCAGTTGTTATGTTCATTACCTGGAACAGGTAGTCCATAGGACTGCTGCATTCTGTGTCATGAACTTGAACTGCTATTTGTCAGTCATACCCTCAGATGCTGGGATCTGATATATTGGTCCTGCAGCTTTCTCCAGCACCTTCTTTCCGAACAATGCCCTATAACCTTATGTGTGGTATAGCTCTAGAACTGCATTTCATGAGGCTATTGAAGCTGTTGCTGGAAGGGCACCATAAATTCACTCACCAAAGTATTTTGTATACTCATACAGACTTTGTATGGATCCACAGCCCATGATAAATATACCAGTGTGCTGTACTAGTGTATTGATAGAGGGATGGCAATTAAAGTTAGGACTAGCAATGGCAGCTAGGGTTGCCAAATTCGGGTTGGAAAATACCTGGGGACTTTGGGGGTGGAGCCAGGAGAAGGTGGGGTTTGGGGAGGGGAGGGGCCTCAGCATGGTACAATGCCATAGAGTATATCCTTCAAAGCAGCCATTTTCTCCAGGGGAGCTGATCTCTGTCAGCTAGGGATCAGTTGTAAAAGCGGGGGATCCCCAGGTCCCACCTGGAGGCTGGCAACCCTAATGGCAGCAGAAAGCCATCATCTATTCTTGTTAACCTTAAATTTTCCCCCCTCTCAGAAATAGAGGAAAGTAATGCAGAATCGAGGGCAATGAAGGAAACAAATGGATCATACATATCTTTTAGAGGTCTCTTTAAATTCTGATTGTTTGATCTTGGTTTACAGTAGTATATATAAGCACAGTGAATTTACTTGCTCCTAGGGTTGCCATATGCCTGCTGGAGGTGGTTGATTTCCCACCTCCAGTAGCCATTGCTTGCTAGCTCATCAGTGGCTGGCAGAAGAAAAAAAATATAAAATTGCCATAGGGAATGGCATGAGGTAACTTTCAGGGTGGAAAATACAGAAGTGATGTCAGTCATCTCTAGGAATCTCTGGAAACCCCAGGGCTTTACCATGAATTTTCTGGTGATTCCTAGAGAGGACTGATGTCACTTCCTTTCCCCCCAAAAGTAACTATCTCCAACAGCACTCCACCATGTTCCCACCCCTTGGATTTCCACTGGTTGTATGGCAACCCTGCTTGCTCCTCACGTTCACATTGGGTCATATCAGAGCACATTCTCCTCTTCCTTAGCAAGTCTTGTCTCCTGAACTGCTAGCTGACTGGCTATCTTAAAGTTTATGTTCACTCACCAGTCTTAGGATTTCCCCACACATGTTATTTCAGCAGTTGTGTGGCCCTACTGCTTATTTTTTTTTCTTTTTTGCACAAATTTTGCTCCTTCTAGTGATGGTGTCAGTCCTTCCTATCTGTTTTTCTGTTTGTTTTTTACAAGCACCTTTAAAGAACTGATAAAAAAAAACAGCAAGGAAAGATTGAAGCAACCACTAGAGGAAAGCAAAACATGTGTGGAAAAGGAAAAAAAACCCTGGGATGCAGGCACACAACCAAAAGAAATAATAAGTGTGAGAAAACTGTATCTCTCACTGCTCACCCTAAAACAAATTTAGAGTTCAGTGACACCTTAAAGACCAACAAAGGTTTATTCAAGGTATGAGCTTTTGTGTACAAAGATAAAGGTAAAGGTTTCCCTTGCTTGAAAGCCAGTCAAATCTGACTCTAGGGGGTGGTGCTCATCTCCATTTCCAAGCTGAAGACCCAGTGCTGCCCAAAGACTTCTCTGTGGTCATGTGGCTGGCAAGACTAAATACTGAGGTGCACAAAACACTGTTACCTTCCCACCAAAGTGGTACCTATTTATCTACTTGCAATTTCTTGCTTTCAAACTGCTAGGTTGGCAGGAGCTGGGACCAGAGGTGGGAGCCCACTCCATCACGCGGCACTTGGGTCTCGAACAGCCGAACTACAGACCTTACGGTCTGCACTGAACGTGTACTAGGCACACCCTAAAAGAGTTCTATTGCTTAGCTGCACTGATTGGCTGTTGGAGAAGGAGACTGGAAAGAGAATGACTGTGGGAGGGACATGGAATGTGCAATAGTAGAGACCTAGTTCTGTCAGGGCTTTGACAAGCCAAAAGCTTGCTGTAGATCCTGAAGCATTCATTGTCCAAGTGAATACTGGATGAGAGATCTGTTTCTTGCCTACAAGTAACTGTTAGTCACCACAAGTGATGACTCAAGCAAAAGTCTGTATATTCTTGTTAATGTCTTGTAGCATTTGCTGTTGTTGCAGGATGTTAACATTACTGTGGGGATTACAGCTTTATTCTATAGTGCAAGATTTATTTAAAACGAAGTGCCACATTTATAACAGAAGTTGTTATGTAGTACTTAAATGTATACATAAAATTAGGCAAATAGGTTTCAGAACTTAAATTTTTTTGATGCCGAATATTCATATGTATGTCAGTTTGCATTATACAGAACTAATATCTTCAGTAGAAACTTCTGTAGCAACATATTCAGTAGAAACATATGCAGTATGTGATATGGAAATATATTCATTAAATGAAAAATTGCTAAAAAGTTGTTTTAATGCTGAACAGTGTCACGCATGTCTGTATTCTTGTAAAAAGTGTGTGTGAAATAATATGTATAAGTTGATACTTGGTTTCTGTGTTTTTATACAGTGTTTCCAATACATGTACTGAATTCATTAATGAAGTCTGTTACATTACTTCAGTGTTTCTTAGACTTTTATGAAATCATATCCCACCTTCTAAAACCTGTTGTGCCAAATATGCTTGCAGGGTTGTCCAGTCCTGCACTGTCTGAATGTCTTCTGCAGGGGTGTGCAATTTTTTTTCTCTGTGTCTTTTTGGTTCTGGTCTGTTGGAGCCCCCCCCCCCCCAATAAAATAAACTGGGACTCCTGAAAAATCCTGGATCCCAATATTGGGAAAGTATTTGGATCTGGGATTTTTTCAGGAATCCTGAATTTTTCCAGCAAAGAACACCTGAGAGGCGGGAGCAGATTGCTCCTGCCACACAGCTGTTTTTTGGGCTTTCTTCTCTAGTCTGTTTAAATGGGGGCTACACAAGAGATTCCTTCAGCAGTTCCAGCCACTCCAGCCCCTTGCAGCCACTCCAGCCACTTTCAGCACCCCAGCTTTCCCAATTCTCACCAGCATTCACTCTGCTGCAACTCCTTATAGCAACCACACTTACACAGTCCTGTGGTAAACTATATACAGGATTTATTATTTACAGGATCAAAATGCTTCACCAGAACCGTGGTACAAGAGAATGGACATACATCAGTACTGTACAATTCCATATATACATGTAGTGACCAATCAGCTTCATGCTGAGTCATTATGACTGACCTTACTTCAGTGCCAGCCATAACCAGTTTAGACCTGCACTACACAGCTACCAATTTGACAGATAGCTGTCAAATAGATCTTGCTGATCTTAGTGCTGGAGCTTAACACTGTCAACACTCCCCCTTAAGATTCAGCACACAAGATCATGTTAAGACTCCCCCTAAGAGTTAAGAACTTTGTTTCATCCAAACTCTTAGTGAACATGTCTGCAATATTTTCCTTAGATACACAATGTTGTAGAGTAACTAATTTCCTCTGAATAGTGTCTCTTACATTTTGGTATCTAATGTTGATGTGTCTGGATCTAGGCCGGATACCTTGGGAGTCTGCTAATAATTCAGCTGCTGTGTTATCACATTTTACAATCATAGGCATGCTACATTTCACATCAAAATCTGTTAGCAACTGTTGTAACCATTCTAGCTGAATAACACATTCATTGATGGCTGCAAATTCAGATTCACAGGTACTTGTTGACACAAAACATTGTTTTACAGACTTCCATATCACCAAAGATCCATTTACAAATATCACATAACCAGTTGTTGACTTGGCATCCTGATTAGTGCCCCAATTGGAATCACTGTAAGCTAGAACCTGTTGAGTATTGTTCCCTTTCAACACTAACTTACACTTCAAGGTTCCTTTTAGGTATCTTAGAACTCTTTTAGCAGCATTCCAGTCACACTTACAAGGTTTGGCACTCTTTTGACAAAGAATATGAACTGCATGACTAATATCAGGGCGAGACCATGTTGCCAAATATGTTAAAGATCCTAACAGTGATTGATACAATCCCTTTTGGTCAAAACTTTCATCTTCTGGCTCCCTAGCATAACCAGTAGACATTGGAGTAGACACAGAGTTAGCATTGACCATGTTATATTTTTCCAACAACTGTATAATTTTGTTTTCTTGGCTTATCTCAAAATAACCATCAGTGTTTCCACTGATATCCATCCCAAGATAATGACTGATAATACCTAGGTTTTTCATTTTGAAATATTGCTTTGTTGTTTGTTCAAACCATTGTAACTGTTCCACCTGTTTGTACATGAAACACAAATCATCAACAAAAACCATAAGGTAGCATTTGTTTCCACTGATTACCTTGCTGAACATACAGGGATCTGCAACACTCTGTTTAAACCCCATGTTTGTTAGAGTTGTAGTAAGGCATAAGTTCCAGAGATGACCACTCTGCTTAAGACCATATAAACCCTTCTTCAATTTCAATACAAGGTTAGTATTCTTATCCACAAAACCTGGAATTTGTTGCATGTATAGTTGCTCATCCAAATCAGCATTCAGATAGGCGGATGTGAAGTCAAAGTGTTGAACAAGCATCCTCTCTATTCCTGCCTTTGTCAGAGCCACATTCAAAGTATTGCTTTTTACAGTTGGTGCAAATGTCTCATCAAAATCTTCCCCAAACACTTGAGAAAATCCCTGAGCCACTAGTCTGGCTTTCCTTTGAGGCATCCCACCCTGCACAGGTTTCAGCTTATATAACCACCTGCACCCAATAAGCTTTTTCCCTTCTGGCAATTCAGACAATTCAAACACGTTGTTTTCACACAAAGAATCATATTCAGTTTGCATAGCTTGCAACCAAGCTTGTTTTTCACCTTCAGGCAATTGAGTAACATCATTATAACATGAAGGTTCTTTTGCACAGACAAAGTTAGCCACTTGTGTCTCAAAACCATATCTTTGTGGAGGAATCCCTTTGTTACTTCTCTCAGACCTTCTAGGTGTACTAGGTTCAGACTTAATACCACCTGAAGCAATGGGTTGAGAAGAAACACTAGGTTCAGGACTAGAAACATTTTGTGAATCACCTGTTATTGGCAACACTGCCTGGTCTGGTAATGAGTTAGCATGTATTCTGTGCTAATTCCTGCCTTCAGTGAAATTGGCAGACCTGCTAAAACTGACTTGGTGATGATCATTTGAGAACCTATATGCTTTCATACCAGATTGACATCCTAAGAAAGTCATTTGTTTTGATCTAGTACCACCTTTCCTGCGCTGATTCAAAGGTATGTTCACCCACGCTTTGGAACCAAACACACGCAGATAATTTAGCTTTGGCATTTTCCCATAGAGCAATGCAAATGGAATATTGTCTATCACCCTTGACCAGGTTATATTAGACACATACACAGCATATTTTAAACTTTCAGCCCAAAACTGTTTAGGTAACTGAGCATCAGCAAGCATTGCATACATGATGGTTTGTAAAGTAGCATTTTTTCTTTCTGCCACACCATTTTCCTGTGGAGTGGCCACATTTGCTACACGGTGCTTTACCCCTAACTTGAGTAACCATTGTTTCATTTTGTTTGACATGAACTCTGCTCCCATGTCAGACTGCAGTGATTTTAAATCACCTAATTGATTTTTGACCTTTTTGTACCAATATTTCAGAGTTTCAAATGTATCAGATTTGTTTTTCAGAATATATGCCCAAGAATATTTTGAAAAATCATCAGTGATCACCAGTGCATACCTGTTGTCTGATATACTGGGTGGAAATGGTCCCAAAAGATCTACATGCACCAATTCTAAAGCATGAGTAGACTCCCTCTCACTGCTGTGAGCTACAGGGAAAGCCTGTGATTTGACCTGCTTGCAAACCTGACAGTCTAGGAACATATTACATATTTATCCCTTCTCTACCTGTCAAAGCAAGAGTTTTGTTAATAGCATGAACAGAGGCGTGTCCAAGCCGGCGATGTAACAAGTGTAAGCATGAGTTATGAGGAATTTTGTTACCCGGCACACTAGCTGTTGCTGCCGTAACAGAGTTATCTAATACATACACTCCATTTCTCAAACTTGCTTTTGCCACTTCCCTCCCACCTTTCTTAATAACACACAGTTCCTTTCCAAAAGTTACTTCAAACTTAGCACGGTCCAGTGCCAAAACACTAAGCAGATTGCTCTCGAGGGTGGGTACACAGAGCGCATTTTGAAAGGTGTGATTAAGTACTGATAAAGTTAGTTCACCTCTGGAAGTCACATCTGCTGTATGACCATCAGCCAGACTTACATGACGTTGCTGAGCCTCCTGTAGATTCCTTAACATTTCAGGGCTTTTGCAGATTATATGGCTAGCCCCACTGTCAAGAATCCATGCCTGGTTTTCTGTGTCACCTGTAACAACAAGAGATGCATTGGGAAGGCCCAACAACATGTCTGAGCGCCCAATGTTTTTTATCTTCTTTTGCTGTGATGGACAGGATTTCTTTAGATGGGAAGTTGAACCACAGACAAAACATTTCCTTACACGCAGAGCCTTGACAGGTTCCTCACGTTCAATCCTCACATCCCTCCTGCTGCTGCCAGCTGACTCCACCGTCTGGGCTCGCTGCATGGCTACTGAGGAATGTTGAGACGTTAGTTTCGCTTCATAGTCTAAAGCACGACCTATGATCAACTGCAGAGTTAACTGATCAGGCTGCAGTCCTTCGAGTGAAGTAATTAAAGTGTCAAACGCAGGAGATAAGGAACTCAAAAGCAAATAACATCTGTCTTCAGCAGAAATCACCTTGCTGCGTTGTTCCAACTGCTGATAAAGCTGAGTCAAAGCATTTACATGCTCCCTAATTGATTCATTAGGCCCTTGGATTTTTCTGTACAAGCGACGAGTCAGAGACATTATTGTGCCAGCAGATTTTTGCACATAAACTTGTTTAAGTGAGTCCCATGCTTCTTTAGCGTTGACAGAGGATGAAATATGAATTAATTGGTCGTCACTTACTGCCAAAACGATGCTTGCCAGCGCCCGCTCGACCTTCGGCATGTCTCCCACTGGAACTGGATCCGGAGGGTCATTAACATACAGCCAGAGGCCCTCTCTGATAAGATAGTGTTTCATCCGAAACGCCCACGTATCATAGTTTGTGGAAGTCAGCTTGTCCACCACCTGGGTAGTCGGCACAAGAGCCATAATTTCTCTCCGCTCCCTCGACACTCACAAGCTGGATCTGTTATCTCCACTCTCGGCGTGTCACACCGCTGCCAAGGCTTCTCCGGGCAAGTCACACTCCCCCACTCCTGGAAGAAGTCAGCAACCGTCCTCCCGCAGCTACACAGCTGGACACACACTCTAAGCACGGCTCACCGGCATTTGCAGAATGCAGAGCTGGTTCTCCACCGAACTGGGTCTCCTTCAGGCTGGGCTGAATCTCCAGCAGGCTGGGCAGGCTAGGCTCTCCGTCAGGCTGGGCCCCGTCAGGCTGGGCCCATAACCCTGTTGCGCAGCGCGTCTGCAACACCCCTTCAGCAGTTCCAGCCACTCCAGCCCCTTGCAGCCACTCCAGCCACTTTCAGCACCCCAGCTTTCCCAATTCTCACTAGCATTCACTCTGCTGCAACTCCTTATAGCAACCACACTTACACAGTTCTGTGGTAAACTATATACAGGATTTATTATTTACAGGATCAAAATGCTTCGCCAGAACCGTGGTACAAGAGAATGGACATACATCAGTACTGTACAATTCCATATATACATGTAGTGACCAATCAGCTTCATGCTGAGTCATTATGACTGACCTTACTTCAGTGCCAGCCATAACCAGTTTAGACCTGTACTACACAGCTACCAATTTGACAGATAGCTGTCAAATAGATCTTGCTGATCTTAGTGCTGGAGCTTAACACTGTCAACAGTCTGCTCCCCACCAGCTCAGCTTTGGGCTAATGCAATCCCATTGCTGTTTATGACTCCAGCTGCAAAAACAGTAAAGACACTAACAGCAATAATGCAGTCCCTTTAAACAATACTTCACATGAAAGCCTGAGCTGAGCTAGTGGGGAGACTGTTCCTTGCCAGCTCAGCTGTTTTCTAGCTCTCTTATGCAATCCCTTTAAATGGGACAGTCTGAAGCTGAGCCTGCGGGAAGACTGCTCCCTGCCAGCTCATCTGTTTTGGGCTCTTGTGCGGTCCCTTTAAATGGGACTGCACAAGAGAGTCCAAACTGAGCTTGCAGGGAGACTGCTCCATGCTGGCTCAGCTGTTTTTCAGACTTTGCTGATCTTCCCCCTAATTCCTGAATAGATGCAGGAAATTTTTTTCCAGAAAAAACCCCAAATACTTTTGGGATGCCGAAATATACTCGAAAAATACTGATAAGCTATTTTTCAGGTATATTTTTGGCTCAGGTCTGAATGCACACCCTAGTTTCTGCTCCCCATCTCTCCAAACACCCTTCTTTTTCCCATAGCCCATCAGCTCCAACTGGGATGACAAACTTCCACGTGGGGACAGGTCTCCATACTACAGAAATCAGTTCCCCTTCAGGAAATGGCAGCTTTGGAGGGTAAACTATGGCATCACATACCCACTGAGCTCCTTGCCCTCCCCAAGCACTGCCCCAAATCTCCAGGAATTTCCCAACCCAGAGTTAGCAACCTTAACTCTGGCCTGAGTAACTGGGCCCTCATTACAACTATCATCTTTTCTTTCAATGACTTTGTAATCCTAAGTCAGCATGAAAGGCAGGCTATAAATGAAGCCAATAAATGAATAAACATCTATGAAGCTGATTCCAGTGCAACTTGTCCCTACCTCATGTTTGAGAAACATGGCATTAAATCAGTCTGTAGCAAACCCCGAACTGCATGCAAACAAAATGTGCAACTCTGAAAATGGACATAATGCTTCTGCATGTACAATTAATGGAGAGGGTTTCTTTTGCATGGGCATCCTTTTGCATACATGGAACGACACTGAAGCGAACAGGGTAGCTTGCTCATACAGGAGTTGTGTGTGCACAATGAAGAGCTTACAGAATACTTGATCTGGGGAATGAGCTGCAAGCTGTTTCTGATAGATGTGTAAAACATGTATCTTAAATGTCTTAAATTCAGGTACACAGAATGAATGATTATTAGAGTATTCTTGCATGATTAATAACTTGTCTTTACAATGGTTTTCAAGTTCTCAAATTTAAAAAAAACACAGTAGCTTTGAAGTGATCTACTGTACTTAGGTTTTTAAAACAAGATAGCTTGCTTTTATACAGACATAAGAATGGATGGAAGTCACAATTCTTCATTCTCACCATGCTAATAGGACAAATGAAATTAACTTGGTGCCATCCATTAACACTTGCAACTCATGTAATATTATATTTTTTTTCAGATTCCTCAGTTTCCTGTCATTCCTGCAGTTACTCCTCTGGCAGGACTTGACACCCATCCTCCAAACCTGTCTGATATGCCTGCTGCAAATGTTCCCCCTATACCTGCTCCTTCTCAGTATTTCCCTCCAGCTGTGATTTTACCGAGCCTCCCCATGAACCCTGCTCTGCCACTGACGTCCAGTGCTCCTGCCCTCCCCATGCAAGCAGTCAACCTTCCTCATACTACTGTGGCTTCCTTAATCTTGCCCTGCCAAACAATTGTGCCAAATATGCTGTCTGCTCCAGTACCATTACTTGCTGTCGCTCCCTCAGGAGTGTCAGTTTTGCCAACGCATCATGCGGTATCCCAGCTATCCCAACAGCAAATATACCAGGCTGCTTTCCAGCAGATAATTCAGAACGAAGTTCTCTCTTCTCCCCATCACACTCAGAACATGCAAGCAGTTTCACAACAACAGCAGCAGCTGCTGCCTCCACTTCCTCAGTCACTTCAGCCAAGCATAATTCATCCTTCAGAACAGACTATGTCTGCATCTGGGGCTGGTAATCAGGTAATCTGTTTGACATTGGATTTTCTTGGTTCTAGAATACAGTATTACTCCAAGTGGTGGTTCTATAAGTATGTTCCATTATAAATACAAACATGCTTTAAAAAAAACTTTTTTGCTTTATCGTTTTTTGCCCCATGGAGTTTAAGACTAGAAAATTAAAACCTGGAAAATAAACATGTTCCTAAGATGCAAAGTAAAACATTGCAAATTTAACTACAGCATAAGTAGGCAACATAGTCTAATGGCTTCTTATGTGATATTTATACAATATCAAATTAAAGAGTTGTAATAAACTACATATAATTATGTATGTGTACATATAAATATTTTTATGCAGAGTTCAAAAGGGAAGAAATTCTTACTATGAATAATTTCAAAATTATTGAGGGTTTTTATATAAATAGTAATAAGTAAATTCTGCATTGTCAGTACTGACAAATTTGGGGAGAGGTCTGAAGCACAACATTTGATGTTCAGACCATTTTAGTATTTACAAATAAATATGCATAGGGATTCCTTTATGAAACAGCTTTATAATACAGTATATAAGTATGGTTTGAGCAGAAGTAGCATGTATGAAGACTGCTCAAGAATGGCTTGCTAAAAATTGGGAATTTTTATAAGAAGCCATGGCATTTTATCATATTGTCCACCTTCTTAAAATTCATAACATTCCATTTCAACCTATTTTTCTGTATCTCTGACTTTACTGTATCTAAATTTCTGTCATCAGCCATATATTTGGTACAAAGATATTGTTTGCAAAGAATTTGCCCTTATCTGAATCCCAGTCTATCCTCCATTAAACCAATGATGTCATTTCCACTGGTTTCCATGTAGTTGACCCAGTCCCTTTAGCCCTCTAAGCATGTCAAATATCAAACAGTGAAAGATCTCTGTCACTCTGATTTGTGATTTATTCTTGAAAGAAACCTGTGCTACCTTTTAGCTGCAGTCCTAAGAATGCTTTCCTGGGAGTAAGCCCCACTGAATAAAATGAGACTGACTTCTCAGTAGACCTTCCTAGGATTGCTTCCTATAAGCAGCATTATCTGGAAGATTTTTTAAAAAAAACATATTAAATTGTCCTTTCATGAACTGGCAGGGAAGTTTCTAGTGTGCCTTTAGCCAAAGTAGTTGTTCTCTCCGAACTGAAAAATAGTTGTTTGCTGAATTAAGTATTGTGTTTTAAATAAATTTTAGAAACTCAGGTCTTTTTAATCTTTCCACAGTGGGCAGAAATTGCGAAACAGCTTTTGTTATCAGACTGCTCTGCAAACACAATCCTGCAAGAATGTATCTTAAAAAAATGATTTTATTGTATCCTGGTAGCATCTTTGTAGCACTGAAAACATTACTTAAAATGGCTTAACTTTGAATTTTTAAAAAATCAAATGCTATTTTCTGCAAATTTTTGAAAATATAGCCTTTTCTATGTTATTATATTTGATTATTTTCTAGGTGCAACACACACACAAAACACACGTATGATTATCATTACTAAAGTGACTCTCTTTGTCTTCTACACTTTCTTTTGTTGCTGCCTCCTCTTTCTGTCTGCCTTCTACATCCCATCCCTGCTTCACCTTCTCCCTCAGGTAATGCTTGAATCGATGTTTTAAAAATATGCATACCTCTAGATTCTCTATCTAGGAAGAAAATAATAGATAATGATGTGTCCAGGTTATTGTATTGTGGATAAATCCTTTTGGTAAACTTGTAGTTTGTTTGATGTAGAACATTACTAAAAATAGGTTGTTAGTGGATCTTCCCATAACACAACTTCTTTGAGCTGTTTGTTTCTGTAGATATGTTGGTTCTCAACTTCACTCCAAAATGACTGAGGGAAGAAACATGTGGGTGAAAACTGATTGAAATGTAGATATTGACAGAACCCAAGTTTCAGAATGTAAAGCTTTCTTTTGATTTGAAGCCATATTATAGACCATTAAGCATTCTCCAATATGAACTTTGTGAAGTAGGCAGCATTGGGTTCTTATGGTCTTCAAAAGAATATAACTTTAAATATAAACTCCAAATCACAGAGAAATATGGCATGAACAATGTGTGAAGGTGTAAACATTTGTTAATCGTAGCACAAAAATTCCATTTTATAAAAGGTCCCACATCCAGAGTTTGTGCATTGTGAATTTATCTAATTCCTTTTTGGTCCCCATTCACAGAAACAATGTTGGATGTGTAGGTTTGAAATGCAACTAAATTTGGTGCTTTTCTACAACCAAACTATTCCAGGGTAAAGCTGTCTTTCATCTGTGTTATGACCCCTGTTATCCTGCCAAGTGGTAAGAGAATTGTTTAGGTGTGTGGCCAGTAGAATATGTGTACAAAAAGTCATTAACTATTTGCTGAATGCATGAAACTGCCTTATACTGAATCACACCATTGGTCTATCAAGGTCAGTGTTGTCTACTGTTGCTGGCAAGGTCTGTTCAGGCTCAATCAGGTCTTTTCACATCCTCTGCAACCTGATCCTTTTCACCAGAGATGCTGGTCTGCATGCCAAGCTCATGCTCTACTATTAAGCCACAGCCCCTTCAATGACAGACAGGCATTATTCCAGAGAGTAAGCCAACTTGCCGTGTAGATCAGGTAATTTGTACGGCACTGTTCATCATGCTGAGTTGTTGCACATGAATAGCGTGCAACGCATAGTTGCATTTCAAGCCCCCAGGACAACCATTACTTGTGTGAATTGGGCCTTCCTGCTCTTCTAAACACAAATAGCATTGAAATATTGTTTCATTAGAGTGTACTGAGGAGGCTTTCATTAACAAGGTGTTTTTATTTTATGTTATCACCATAATCATATGAGTATTTAATATCATAACATAATTAATAACAGGAGTCTATGTTACAACAGATCATTGGACACCCTCAGTATGCTGTGGATTCTGGAGCCCAGGTGCCTGCATTACCACTGCAGCCTTCTGCAGTTATGTCACCACCTTTGCAATTACAGCCTGAATCATTGCCTCCCTGCATTGGTCCAGAAGGTCTTGCACAAAACATCCTTGCTACAGCTAATGCACCAATGCCTATAGATCATGGTCTGCCTCTCCAGCCTACTGGTTATCTGCAGTCTCAGCCAGATAATAATCAGCCACTGGGCCAGGGTCCAGCTCTTTGCCCAGTTATCCCAGAATCTTCTCAAGAGGTAGAACAATTTGTTTTTTAATAACTAATAATTATTTCTGTTACCTAAGAGAAAATTCAATGATATGGTGCTATTTCAGTAATTTTGTAATGTCTCAGAAAGCTAGTTCAGATTCTGTGAATCTGTAGTAGTAAAAAAGAACAAGAGTCTAGTAGCACCTTAAGGACCAGGGCTATTTTTGGGCAGGAACGCACAGGAACAGAGTTCTGGCTGGCTCCCAAGTTGACCACGCCCAGCAGGAACTCATTAGTATAATAGGCCACACCCAACAGCAGAAACTCATTAGGATTGGCTGCATTGGGAGGGTGTGGCCTAACATGCAAAGAAGTTCCTGCTATAAGAAAAGCCCTGGGTTTTGACAACAAACAAGATAAACAGAATAAGAAGCAAAAGGTGGGTGTGGCTGGATGACCACACTTCTGGTAACATGGGGGTGTGGCCTAATATGCTAATGAGTGGTGCTGTCAGAAGTGTGGCCTAATATGCTAATGAGTTCCTACTGTTGGTTGTGGCCTATTATGCTAATGAGTTCCTGATGGGCTTTTTCTACAAAAAAAAAGCCCTGTTAAGGACTAACAAAATTTGTGGCAGGGTATGAGCTTTCATGAATCACCGTTCACTTCTGTGAATCTGTAATAACTATATCTCATGTACATTTAATGCAAATAATTCTAAATCATCCAGAATCTCAGTTTCTTGTATTTATTCTTACCACAACCTTCTAAGTGCCTTTTGCACAGAAAAGCAGGTTTTAAAATGCTGCTTGGGACAGAGAGTAAGGGAAGTTAATTTTATGTGATTGGCTGCTCTACTCACTCTCTGATTGGCCAGCATCATCTTAGAGAGGAAATAAAACAGCTGATCTGGAGGGAAAAGATTCATTCACCTCTTGAGTCACTTTTGGTCTTTGTCTGTATCAGTAGCCAGAGGTTTTGGCTTCTGAGGGAAGAGACTTTGGGAGTCAGTGATTTCTGCTAGGGAATAGTCAGAAAAGTACTTCAACAGAGAGAAGAAGGGAGATCCCATTCTCTTAAATATATTAAAACGACTCTGAGGGAGAATTTAGATTCTCAGTCAAGCAAGCTACAAAACAACTTTATACAGACAATACGATACTGGAGAAGGATTTGGCAGAAAGTCTGAATAGCTAGAGAGAACTCCCATAAAAGCCAAATAGTAAAAGGAGTTATTGCTTCTTAGGGACAAGGAGAATAATTTCTAGCCATTGAAAAAGGTTGGGAAGAGAACCCTGGTTTGTGATAAAGGGGAAAAGCTTAGACACCTCAGTAGTTAGTGAAAAGCTATAATATGTAAAGGGAAAACCTAGAACTCTGATGGAAGAAATCTATAAACTGTTAAGCAAACACCGTTCTTCAGAAAACACTATTAAGAACCTGTGTTAGTGCTGAAATATACTAAGCAAAGGACCTCTCATTGTAAAGATCTTGAAACTCTGAAAATAAGCCATAACAACACTCTCTTGCATGTTCTAAGAGTTCAGATCTGTATAAATTAGAAAGTATACCTTGATTCCATATATACATATATCATCCCTGCCTGATTAATAAAATCTTTACTCTGTTTTTTAAAGTTAATTTTGCCTCATGTGCCCTTTCATGAGGATATTTTAAAACAAGACAGCTCCTGTATTCCCTCTAGTTCCTGTTCTGGGTCATAACCCTAAACTAATATCTGTTACAGGGTGTTACAGGGACAGTTAGAGGTGATAAAATAAAGAAGAAATACACTCTACTGAAGGGCAGCTCAGTCATTAAGGAGAACTAAAAATATTTTTGGTGGGAAAATCTGCCTGGAGGTGGGGAAGCGTCAGTGGTCTGTCATATGTTCCTTTTAACAAAGTTGGGGTTGTTTAGTTTCCTCTTCAGCAATGTAATAATAAAAATACCCAGTCATCGGTATTTTAAAATTAAGATTTTGTAGGCCTTTGGCCAATACCATGCTTTATGGGTATTGTTGGCCGAGGACAGATTTGTATTCTGCCGCGCCTCCGCGGCGCAGCAGAATAAGGCGGGGGGGATTGCATGCCACCAGAAGGAAGCCACCCACAGCGTTCAGACTGCGGGCGGCTTCCTACGGCGGCGTGCAAACGCCGCGCGGCTCCCCCTCCTGGCGCGCGTTCACACCCGCCGGAGGCAGGTGGAATGCGTGCTGCAGCAGCCGGGGCACCACTTTTTAAGTGGTGCCCGGCTGCTGCGGGAGGAGTGCGGCGCCGGACGCAATGCGTCCGGGCCGCCTCCTTGGGGCAGATGTGGCCGTCTGAACGGCCGCTCTGCCTCTACTTTTGAAGTGGAGGCAGAGCGGCCCAGACTGCCAGTCTGTCCTCGGCCTTTTATTGACCATACCAGCACATGATTTGTTCAACTGTGGCAATGGCTTGGGAAGGGGGGAAGGCCTGCTCTAGAAGCCAAAAAGATAATTTGGGTAGTTAAGCACAATATCAGCCAGACCTAGAGAACAGCATAATGATTACAGTAGTGCACAATACTATAAATAGTCCTCCATATGCTTTGTGGTATAAGGTTCCACTGGTCACAACTGACCAAGAGAGTAGATAACTCCCTGAAAATGTCAAGACCATGTGCGACTGCAATAAATAAGGCCAATGCTATGCTGGGGATTATTAGAAAGGGAATTGAAAACAAATCAGCCAGTATCATAATGCCCCCGTATAAAACGATGGTGTGACCTCATTTGGAATACTGTGTGCAGTTCTGGTCACCACACCTCAGAAAGGATATTATAGCATTGGAAAACGTGCAGAAAAGGGCAACTAGAATGATAAAAGGGATGGAACACTTTCCTATGAAGAAAGGTTGAAGTGCTTGGGGCTCTTTAGCTTGGAGAAACGACAAATGAGGGATGACATGGTGGAAGTTTGCAAAATTATGCATGGGATAGAGTAGATAGAGAAAGAAGTACTTTGCTCCCTTTCTCACAATACAAGAACTAGGGGGCACCTAATGAAATTGCTGAACAGTCGGCTTAGAACAGATAAAAGGAAGTACTTCACCTCAAGAGTGATTAACACATGTAATACACTGCCACAGGAGGTGGTGGCAGCTACAAGCACAGTCAGCTTCAAGAGGGAATTAAATAAACGTATGGAGCAGAGGTCCATCAGTGGCTATTAACCACGAGGTACAGATAGGAACTCTCGGTCTGGGGCAAGTGATGCTCTGTATTCTTGGTGCTGGGGGGGACAACAGTGGGAGGGCTTCTAGGGTCCTGGCTTCACTGGTGGACCTCCTGATGGCACCTGCTATTTTTGACCACTGTGTGACAAGTGTTGGACTGGATGGGCCATTTGCCTTATCCAACATTGGCTTCTCTTATGTTCTTATATGTAACTTGTCTGTTGAATATTGTATTGGTTCTACGCTATACTGTGCAGGCTTTTCCACATATGTAAAAATTAGTTTCTGTGCAAAAATTATATTATCTGGACATGTACATGCGTGTGTACCTAGTTAGCTAAGCAAGGGGAAGAGGGAGCCAATGTATGTAAAGATAGTTTATCTTTTTGGATTCTTTATTCTATGAACATAGTGGGTTTCCAATACAGTTATTGTATAAAATATTTTAACAGTCACTTTGCACTGCTGAATATTGTTTTGTAAACCATTGAAACTGAACTGTGTAAATTAAAACAAAAACTCTTTTCCCATTTCAGTTTTTTCTTCTCTATATTGCAAGTGCCAGCTAGGTCACTAGATTACTGGCTTGTATTTTTGTTGTCATTAAAATCACAATTGCAAGATATCTGGCTACCACAGAAAGTCTGTTATGATCTGATAGAAGAAGGAAGATACTATGTGATACATTTATTCCATCTCAATTTGTAAAGAAAACATTACAGATCTTATTATATGAGCCAATGTGGTGTAGTTGTTAGTATCCTACTAGAAGATCATACTTAAACTATGAAACTCCAGCTCCCCATTCACTCTGACACCAATGACATAACCTTGGGCCAGTAACTCTCAACTAAACCTGCCTGGCGGTGATGTTATGAGGAAAAACTGTTGTAGCTGTATATACAACCTGAATATATACATACTGTATATACATACAGTATATACATACTGTACTGAATATATACTGTATATACAAGCTGTATATACAACCTGAATTCATTGGTGGTAGGACATGATAAAATATAATAGTTTGTGTGTGTTTATATATAAATTGAAACCTCTTCAACAAGAGGAGAATAAAAATATTAGGCCCTTAGTTAGAAAATGTCCAGTCAGAGAGATCCCAAATTTTCTCCTCAATATTTTCCTCAATGGGAAGAGATTTTCAAGCTGAGATGTTTCAACATGTATTATAATTTAGAAATATTTCCAGACTAGGAACATTTTTGTTATAAGTAGGTCAAAAAACGATATTGACACAGACATATTATATAACATTAGAATTAATGCAGGTCGATTTAGTAAAAGTAGCAGTGGAATTGCATAATGGGTATGGATTTTCAAATCATGAATACTACAAATATCAGAAGATTTCTCATTCTTTAACTTTCGGATGACATATAATGGCTCCGGAAAAACTGAGTAAGGTTAATACATTTGGTCGCTGGATACGTATTTGTAATGTATGTTTGGTGAATCTGGCTGCTCATTATAACTTATTGGGAATTTGTTTATAAAAGGTTATTCAATAAGATGTCTACTGATATTTATACAAGAGATCACTGCGGAAGAGTTTATTTCTAATTAATTTTCTGGTAGAAGATAAAACCTTATGCTATGTACTGAAAGGACAGGATAACTGTAAATTTGAAGGACTACTTGTTGATGGTGTGGAAGGATACCTGAATTGGGGGAAAATATTTTAGTGGGTTTTTTTTAAGAGCTAAGAAATGTCATTTAATGGGTTTTACAGAACATTGCTAACAATTTATAAGGCACTGGAACAGGAAATTCGAGCATATTCTGTTGTTCCTTTTACTTGTTTTCTTACAGTCTTTTTGTTTACAAAGAAATCCTATGCAATGTTACATCAGTCTAAATGCATTGATTGCCATATTAATTTGGGATCTGATGTGTGCATATTTTTATATGAATAATATAAATTACAGTGTGCATGATTGTTTTAAGGGACAGAATGCATTGCCACCTACTAATGCAAGGATAACTATTGAACAGTAGTATCATAGGTAACTCACCGAACGGTGTCATCTCTCTGATATCCAGGCTCTTACCACATCATTTTCTTCATAATGATAAGAAAGTTTGCAAATAAAGGCTAATGATCAAGCTGTACCAATGGACATGTATGTTGGTATTGGCATATAAAGATGAAATGTAATATTTGGTTAAAGTGTGGTTAAAATGTCAGAACAGTTAAATAAAAAGATTTATATACCAAGAGATGACATTGCTGTTTAATATAGACATTCAAATAATGGTTGTACAGAATTCTAGAAACCACCTAAACTATGATAATTAATATATTATAAAAACTTTTTCTTTCAGAACAATCTCCAATTTAAAAGCATCTAGATGAGTTTGACAGAGATTTTTATATGCTGTTCATTTCAATGGGTAGTTTAAGCACATGCTTTTAACTCTTATTTATAAAATACATGGGAATTATGAGTGGCTTTTTTCATTTGTGTCTGTGTTATGTACAAAGTGCCCATTTATTTTGTGCACAGATGTTAATCTTGCAATACATCTCTATTATGGTTTCTTTATGTTTTAGGAGCATGCAGTACTGGAGAAGCAACAAACACTGTCCCAGAGCTGTGAAAGGTATACATTCTATTTCTGTTCTTTAGTAGCTCACCAGCCTTGAACCCTGAAGAACAGTTTCCACATCTACACAAAAACTTCTAGTGTCCATATTAAAACAACAGTGAAAAAACTGTTAACAGTGGTTTCAAAGATACTGGTCTCCACAACACATGCCTTAGGGACTGACAGTGCTCTGAGGATCAGACTGTTCTTGCTTCTGGTGCGAGCTATAACTATTTGTGGTAGACCAGCTTGATTTTATGATATACCATCATATCATGTAAGTATTGCTTCGCAATAGGCTCTGAATAAATTAAATAAAGTACTATGTTTAGACAAATTGATAAAAAAAATTAGATCCAGCAATGTCAATGATAGTTTAAAACACAGCCTCCAGTAAATTTTTGATTTTATCCTGCATGGAACTTATGTTCTAACTAAGAGTAAGGCCCATTGTGGGAAGAAATACAACGGGCTCTAGAAGGACGCTCCAGGCGAGTGTCCCAGCTTTGGCTGGTGGGGTGGCAGAGGGAAGGGGAAAATAGAGGGAGGCAAGCCATGTTTAGTTCCTTCTGCTTAGTTATAAGGTAGGGCTGTCTCAAGTCATTTTGCTGCCCCAAGTGGACAGTATGGCAGGACAGCCTCATGGTAACAGGTAAGGTATGTCAGGATGCAGACTGAATTCAAACCCAAAAGTAGGCTGCAGCTTTTACAGAGGTGGGTTGGTTGAGCTGAGAGTAAAGACTGGGAGGCTTAGTAGCAGATTTGGGTTTTCCTCTGCATAATGGGAACGATCAGCCAAGAATACAGCCTGCTGTTCGTTAACACTGTATTTATAAGCACTAAACATAAGAAATAAGATACAACCATGTTAAGTGTTAAAAGATGTAAGTTTCCTGTGTTTTGTGCTGGGGAGAGGAAGTAGCATGGAATAATGTTCTAAGTAGCCTCAGAATTTACAGTAAGGTTAGAAGTGGTCCTGATTCAAAGAGTTTAAGCGTAACTGCACTAATGGATCTGTCAGTGCTTTTTAAACAGGGCTGCACTATGTTAGTACTTTTTGACCTGTATTGTCACAATTTTTTTTTCTCTCTCCTTGCTGCAAAGCTATATGAGTGCTGATGTTGCTTCTAGTAAAGAGATGAGTGACAGCTTTGAAGGAACAAGTGGAAGTGGAAAGCAAGAGGTCAAAACTTCAAAGAAACACAAAAAATCAACACGTACTCGTTCACGGCAGGAAAAGACAAATAGGCCAAAGCTGACAATTTTAAATGTAAGTCAACTCTCTTTTGTCCTGAATTGATTTATCCCTTTGATAATGTTAATAAATAAGCATTTATTCTTTTTGCAGGTATGCAACACAGGGGACAAGATGGTGGAATGTCAGCTTGAAACACACAATCACAAAATGGTCACATTTAAGTTTGACTTAGATGGCGATGCTCCAGAAGAAATTGCTACTTACATGGTAAGACCTTGCTTGGCTTGGGACTTTCAAGATAATCACTAAGAGTTTTTTTCTCATAAACTGAATTAACACAACTGTCAAATACATATAAATTTATGAGGAAACACGTTTTCTGCTCAACTGGAAGGGAACTATTGAGGTGCAGATTAGTTTTCGTTTGGTATCCTTTTTCTGAATATTCCAAGTGTGGGCACAAGTTAGTAATACTAGAAAAGGTTTACTCAACTTCCTGTGAATGAGCTACTGCTGTGACTTGCCTGTAGTGACAAAAACCTCACTGACCTTTCTGCAGACCAACAGCCATGTATTGCAGCTGTACATCTAGTTCCAGAAGGTCACAAAATTATTAATACCTCTTACTGCTGTACCCCCCCAAGTTTTTATTCAACATGACATCATCTGTTGTGGTCAAAGGCTCAGGCAAAAGCAGAGCAAGCTGAAAGTTTCTAAGGACCCATCAAGTCCTTTCTTGTTTACTCTGAAAGGCTTATTATGGGGTGGAGCATACATTTTCAGCTTCCTTGGGGACCCTGTTGCTATGATTATTGTGAATGATTTCAAGTAGTCTTGTGCAAAAACATTTGTTAACAAAAGATGACATTGTTTTTAACATTGTCTTACATATTGTAATGTTTTGTATCTGAATTAATGCTTTCCCCCAGAATTGTAAGATCTTCAAGTCAATGCTACCAACAATGAAAAAGGAACAGTTTTTTCAACACAGGTTGGGGTATTGGGGTCATGTGTAGTGCAATTTTGGAGGTATCAGGTGCCATCTACTCATAATCGTATATAAAATATTTTATCATGCTATTATTGTTACTATTATTATCCATAAATATTGCAAATAAATAGAGTTTAGAAAGGTAAATTTGTTGCAAACCTCACACTGGCATTTAGACAAACTTTATTTTAAAAATACAAATTTTTCACTCTTCAACTGAATGTTGTTTAAAAGGGGACAAATAGGTATTACAGTTAACTGAAGCCACAAAGGAGCTGTGAAACAGAGACATAGAGCCCTTACAGAGTTTTTTATATAAAAAATTTTTTTTGCATGTTTATGTAGGTAGAAAAGGAATTTATATTACCAACTGAAAAAGAAATATTTATTGAGCAACTTAAAGAGATTATCGACAAAGCAGAAGATATGCTTAGTGAAGATACAGAAGGAGAACGAAGCTCTGATCAGGGAACAAGCCCTCAGCAAGATGCTTTCAGGCTGGAAATCAATGAGGTATTGATTCTGAGGAGTTCTTTGAAAAAGTTAAGAAGTGACAGATATATTTCTAATATAAATGTTGAATAGAGAATTGAAAGTCTCCTTTGTTTTTACTAGGAGAATCGGCAATCCCAAGCAAGAATGCCAGTGTATCAACAGAATGGTAAAAATATTTTCCATGAAGGATATCATCACAACCTGTAAATGTATAATCTATCAACCCAGTGGCTAGCCACTGGAAGGAACATAGATCCAAAGCCTTAAACTTCTTTAATGTCACAAGGGCAACTGTCATCCATCTTCTACTACTACTACAATATCTACAGTGCTCACATTTATATATTTGAAATGAAGGTGGATTGTTCTTGCCATTTCAGGTAACAGACAGGAACTATTTTGAGAGCTTCCTAACTGGCATATCAGTTGTTTTTTTTAAATTTTGTTTGACCACACATTCCAGCTTGCCCATTGATCTCTTAAGAGACATTTTTCTGTTGAAAAGAGATGTATGTGTGCATGCACATGTACACATGCACAATAGATGTAACTAGACCACTGATGTCCATAGACTAAGTGTGCCTCTGTCCGGCTTTCCACTCCTGCCAGAAAATAAATTGGGTGTGGTTTTGTACTTGGTCCTAAACCACTTAAAATACAGATGCCTATATGTGTTTCATTCAAAGAGACTGTGTTCCTCTGCATACTTACCTGATAGTTAGCTGCAAGGAACACCAAACTTAATAATAAACATGTAGGATTAAGTTGCTTATATAACACAAATAATTGTTTCAGTCAGGGATAAACACAGCCCATGCATCTCACTTTGGAATAAACTGGTTCTGCCTGAGAATTCTCCCTCTCTCCAAGTATTCTCCAAAGACCTATTCTCCAAAGACCTATTCTCCAAAGACCTATTCTGGGGGAGTCCCACTAGCCTTTCCACTGCCACTTTTCTATTTCTTTGCCCTTAAACATTGTCACTGATAGGGCTTACAGAAGCTGTGCTTCTCCCTACCTTTCCAGGCATCTGCAATGAATGCTTCATGCTGTAACTACCCAGTGTGAAAAAGAACTTTAAGAATCATAGTGGGTTTTTTTTTAATTAATCTCAGTTAATGAGTCAGGAAGAAAAAAAGATTGTATTTCCTTGAGTCAGCATTTCAGCCTCCAGGCCTGTTCAGATGTTGCAGATTGCTGAAACAGCCCTTGGTTGAATTTTAGGATGCATAGCAGCCAAGAAAAAAAATATTGAGAACTACATATCCCAGAGTTCATGTTATCAGGAACAGATTAGACAGAAGGAATAGTTTACAAACTACACTTTTTAAAACTTCAGCTACTATTTCTACCACCACACACCACAGGCACCATAGGTATGAAAGTGAAGGTTGGGGAGGAGGAGGGAATTGATCGATAAAAGGTCTGTTGTCCATCATATGACTGAAGGAGGGGCCAGAGTTGTAATGGCTTAAGTATTCTTTGCTTTACATGGACAAACAGGTCCTCAATGACAAAGACTGCATTTTGCTATCTATGCTGGGCCCACCAACTGGCTCCCTATGTGTCTCAGGCAGACCTTGCCACAGTAATGCACACAACAGTCACCTTGAGACTGGACAACTGTAATGTGCTCTACACAGGGCTATCTTTGAAGGTGCTTTGGAATCTGCAAGGGCCAGACCTGTAGATTTGAGGGGCAGAGCCTGGAGAGGGCAGGGTTTGGGGTGCAGAGGGACCTCAGCAGGGTATAAGGCCATAGATTCTATTGCCCAAAGCAGCCATTCTCTCCAGGAGAACTGATCTTGGAGATCTCCAGGAGCTACCTGGAGGCTGACAATACTAAGGGGAAAGCCAGACCTGTAGATTTGAGGGGTAGAACCTGGGGAGGGCAGGGTTTGGGGTGCCCATAGCAGCCATTGTAATAGCTGGGAAATTTTCTGTAGGATAAATGATGTGCTGTGGCTGGGGAACACGGTGATTTCTGAAAGATCTCCAGGCCCCACAGGGAGACTGGCAACTCCAGTGACCGTTTAAGGGAAGATTGGGATATGTTTTTTGGCAACTCCAGTGACTGTTGAAGGGAAGACTGAGAGATATATTTTACCTCAGGACACATTCAGTGACTCAACAGCAACAGCAAACTGTTTAGAATGTTAGAGGCAAAGGCCAATCAGGTCGCATATGCAAATGACCTCTGTGTTGCAACTGGCTGTTGGGGGGATAGGAACAGCAAACTGTTTAGAATATTGGAGGCGAGACTCAGGCAATGCAGCCAGTGGATAGGGACAGCTTGAGTGACACATCAAGCAGCCAACTGATTTTGGCAAGCATAGAATGTTGAACTCAAAATTTCTTTTATAAATAAGGACAGAATAAGCTTGGGCAAATTATGAATATTAAAGGACAATAGGCATATAGTGCAGGAACATAACCATTGTATACCAGAGTCAGAATTCCTGGAGCCCGTGAATAGACAAGGAGACTAGGTTGCTGAAATAATTGGTCTTTTACTCAAAAATTAACAAGCATACAACAATAACTAGCACACATCCACAAGCTATACAGAGCTAGGAAAAATAGGTAGGAAAAGACTGCGACTTCTGCATGAGGAGTATCGTTGGTGGGTGATACGTTACCTGTCCAATGAGATAAGTAGACCTTGCAGCAAAAAAGGAATAAAAGAGAGGGGAAATTGATTGTGAGCTGGCCAGTGACACACATGGAGTGGTCCCAAACTGATCAGGGATGGAACCTAGGGGTGGGATCAAGAGGCAAGAGCAAGAGAGTAAACTGAGTCTCAGTTCCCCTTAAGTAGCCAAACTGTGACCTGAGGCAATGGCCAGGTGATCACGGGTTCTACGGATGGGTAAGACAAAAGAAACAATGGTTGGACAATTTAGAGTTGATGTGCAGCAGGGAGTGACATCTCTTGGGGAAGGCATAAGACAAGGGAAGGGGAAAGGGGGTGTGATCACTTTAATAGTTTGATGCTTGTATCTTGATCAGTGGCAGGAAGACTTAATTGCTTCTTTTGTTTCTGGCTGGGTGACAGTCTTTGTTTCAGGATGATTGGGAGGAAGGAATGTAAGTTGGTGAAAACTGCTATTAAGGAAATAATCAGTAGGCACATTGATGAACAAAAACTATTGAGGCAGACTCAGCATGGGTTCTGTAAGGGAAGATCTTGTCTCACTAACCTGTTAGTGTTCTTTGAGGGGGTGAACAATCATGTGGGCAAGGGCGACCTGATAGACATTGTTTACCTTGACTTCCAGAAAGCTTTTGATAAAGTTCCTTATCAAAGGCTTCTAAATAAGCTCAATAGTCATGGGATAAAAGGACAAGTCCTCTTGTGGATGAAAAACTGGCTAATTAATAGGAAACAGAGTGAGTATAAATGGGCTATTTTCTCAGTAGAGGGTGGTAAGCACTGGAATACCACAGGAATCAGTACTGGGCCTGATGCTTTATAACTTGTTAATTAGCAGTTTGGAGTAAACAGTGAAGTGGCTAAATTTGTGGATGACACGAAATTATTCAGGGTGGTGAAAACCAGGGAAGATTGTGAGGCACTCCAAAGGGATCTGTCAAGGATGGGCGAGTGGGCATCAATGTGGCAAATGAGGTTCAATGTGTCCAAATGTAAAGTGATGCACATTGGGGCCAAAAATCCTAACTATAAATACGCGTTGATGGGGTCTGAACTGGTGGAGACTGACCAAGAGAGAGATCTTGGAGTCATAGTAGATAACTTACTGAAAATGTCAAGACAGTGTGCAACTGCAATAAAAAAGGCCAGTGCTATGATGGGGATTATTAGGAAGGGAAATGAAAACAAATCAGCCAGTATCATAATGCCCCTGTATAAATTGATGGTGCGACCTCATTTGGAATACTGTGTACAGTTCTGGTCACTACACTTCAGAAAGGATATTATAGCATTGGAAAAGTGCAGAAAATGGCAACTAGAATGATAAAAGGGTTGGAACACTTTCCCTATGAAGAAAGGTTGAAGTGCTTGGGGCTCTTTAGCTTGGAGAAACGACAAATGAGGGATGACATGATCGAGGTTTATAAGATTATGCATGGGATAGAGCAGATAGAGAAAGAAGTACTTTTTTCCCTTTCTCACAATACAAGAACTCATGGGCACTCCATGAAATTGCTGAGCAGTCAGATTAGAACAGATAAAAGGAAGTACTTCTTCACCCAAAGAGTGATTAACATATGGAATTCACTGCCACAGGAGGTGGTGGCAGCTACAAGCATGGATGGTTTCAAGAGGGAATTGGATAAACATATGGAGTAGAGGTCCATCAGTGGCTTTTAGCCACAAGGTATAGATAGGATCTCTTGGTCTGGGGCAAGTGATGTACTGTATTCTTGGTGCTTGAGGGGGGCAACAGTGGGAGGGCTTTTAGTGTCTTGGCCTCACTGGTGGACCTCCTGATGGCACCTGCTATTTTTGGCCACTGTGTGACAGGGTGTTGGACTGGATGGGTCATTGGCCTGATCCAACATTGGCTTCTCTTATGTTCTTAATGTGCTGCATGAGGGAGAAGTGATCCCTTCATGGTCCTCTGGCAGAACATGGCTCCTCTCTGGTCTGCTGCTGGTTCTGTGTTCATGGAGACTGGGTCTTCTGATCTGCATCTCAGTGCTTGTGCAGATACAGGGTAGCATGGACAGAAGTCCTCTGTAGTCCTGGATCCATATCTGGCTTGGCATAAGCCTGTGGCACAAGGCTTCCCTTGGCCACATGTACAGTCCATAGCATAGGCGTAAAGTACAGGGGGGCTCGAGGGCTCGAGCCACCCCCCGAAATTTCCCGGGGGGGGGGCTCAGCCACCACCGGCAAAATGGAGCGCCTGCCGCTGCGCCTCCCCGGGTCCTTCTGAGGCCCGGCCGCCGCTGCTGGAGAGGGAAGGGGAGGGAGAGAGAGGCAGCAGCAGCTGGCGGGCCTCGGAAGGGCCCAGGGAGGCATGGTGGCTTCGCACGCGTGCTAAGGAGCCCCCCCCTGGAATTTCCAAAAGTCTACACCCCTGGTCCTTAGTCCAGCATGGGGCACTCCACTTGGGACCACAGCTCTGTCCATTGTCCTGGCACTCACTTCACAGTTCAGCAAGGCATTCAGAATAAAAGCTTCAGGAATGGTTTCTTGGCAACACCTGCAACAGTCACCTTGTGAGATGGTGGGTGCTGAGATAGTTCTGAGAGAACTGTGACTGGCCCAAGGTCATCCAACAGGCTTCATGTGGAAGAACGTTGAGCTAATGTAATTAATTGAAGTAAAAGTATATTGTTGAAAATTTTAACATTTTGTGTTTATCTTTTACAAATAGTTCTCCATACAGGAAAACGTTGGTTTATTATTTGCCCTGTTGTGGAAAATCCTGCTGCAGAAATACCAGAAATCTCTCCACCAGTTTCCCAACCAACAAAACAGGCTGAAGCTTCAGGTATTTGTGATCTCTATCAGATTTATTAAGGACAGATAATAGATTTTTAATATTTTGCCTTTCTTCACCAAATAGCTCAAAGGTGGTTTGCACAAAAAGAATAGTGTATGATAAAAACTCTGCACATTAAAAACAAACAGACTATATTTCACGAACCAAACTGGGATTTCCTGGTATGTTCCCACCCCTATATGCAGGTATATTCAGGATACTATCTCTGGTCATTCTGGGCATTTTTCTTTTATGTCATTAAGAATCTGTCAGGCTGCAATCAATATTTATGGAAGTAAGAGGGCTAACAAGATATGTAGAAAAATGAACCTCTTCCTTGGCTTAAAACAGCAATTATCTTTCCAGGAAAAAAGGGCACTGAGTCAACTGTTAGTTACTTAGGGTGATTGGAAAACCTAGGGGAAGGCACTACTGTTGTGAAAACGAATGTGAGTTGAATTATCAAAGAAACATTGCTCCAAAGAATACACATTTATGGATATTGAAATGGATCCCTTTTCTGTTTTACAGATGTAAAACTAATTGAAGTCCTTGCTACCTAAATGAATTTTAGAGACCCCTGTAACTCTGAGAGCACCTTATTATTAATCTCAATTTTCCAGCTGGCTGAAATGGGGCAGTGCATGATTACTGCTAATAGCCAATAAAGTGCAGTACATTTTCCATTAGAAACTGCTAGATAAAACTGTCACAGTCAGTGAAAATGGTCTTTCTTTAGAATCACATTTAAGTTGAATATGTAGATAGAAACCAAACTATGAGCATTCTTATGATTTATTTGGAGAGAAGGATCACAGCCTGCTATGTTTTTTTAATTGCTTTCAGATTAAAGGAGGATATCGGCTACAATAATGGATAGAATTTTTCTGCTAAGACATTTGTGCTATGTATTGTTATTCAATATGTACTGCTCAATAGCTAGATCTCACAAAGAAAAGTGTCATTCTTCAAATTTGGAGTTCTCTCTCTCTCTTTGTTTTTAGATATAGAGCAATTGGATGATCAGCAGCAAAGCTGTACAGTGACAGACAAACAGAATAACCTAGCTTATCAACAGCTTTGTAGTCAAAGGAGTGCCTATGAAGGCCCCAGAGGAACACCTCCTCCTTCTCCTCTGACACAAGTCTCTGCTGCTGTGTCATCTTCCCTGTCACAGGGCCAGGCAGAAACATCAGCAGCATCTCTCCCAGCGACAACTCCATTTGCTCCAGAGCAGGCTGCTGAAAATACAGGCCAAGCAGAAGGCCCTCCACTACAGTCTGCTTTACACAGTCAGCCTGGCAGTCCTTCCCACATGGCAACTTCAACTGAGGATCATTTTGAAGCTCAGCTTCCTCTGAATCCCCCAGTGCAGGCACTCCAGCAAATAGATGAAAACACTGGTGTCCCTAATGCAGAGGCTGAATGTTGCACTGCTGGCCTGCCAAAACTGATTCAGCCCATTCCTGCACAGGCAGCAGAAGTCTGCCCACTCCCTGTTGTCTCTGATGCTACTATTTTGGAACAGCAGCCTCCAACACAAATCCCCCATTTGTTAGATGGCAGTCACCCTAGTCTAATTCATCATTCTTTCATAGGCCAGACTATTCCTGTGTCGGCTGTTCCTGATCCTCTGATTGTGGCAGCACCTCAGCTTTCTAGTCCTCCCCATGCTTCAGTAGCTGCATCCCAGCCACACATAATGCCAACCCAAGCACAGTCTGTTCCATGCACTGGCCTTGCCGTCAGTGCACCACAACCACCCTGTGCAGTGGAGTCAGATGGTGAAGGACCACCTAGGGTTGATTTTGCTGACAACACAATAAAAAGTTTGGATGAGAAACTGCGTAACCTCCTCTACCAAGAGTATGTTCCAACATCTTCAGCATCAGTGGCAACACCAGACAACTTTGTCCCTTTCGACCAGGGGGATGGTGAATTTAATCTAGCACCTTTGCCCACACTTGTCCTGGATTTGAAAGAACTAAGCAGTAAAGTCCCAAGCACTGGCATGGATGGTAATGCTGCTGAGGACCAGTCTACACCCAGTGCAACTTCTGAAGTACCATTTTCTCCTGCTCTGGCAAGTTAACTTGTTTTTGCTTCCTTTACTTGTAAATTGCAATAGCAAGATACTACAAATAGTGGGCATTATTTATTTTATGTATTTAAAACATTTGTACCTTGCTTTCCCACCATGCTTAGGGTCCCCAAGGCAGTGAATAATCAGAATAATGTTTAAAATGGAGATAAAAAATATAATTTTTTAAAGTGGTTAAATAAAACATAAATACACAAACAGGAAAGAAGGCCAATGAGAATCATTGAACAATAACACACACAAAAAAGACTTTACCAGCTGGCAGAAGATAGATGAATATGCCTGGAAAGGAAGATTCAGAGTTTTGGTACCTGAAAAGGACCTTTCTCCTGTCTAGCCTCAGTACAATTCCTGAAGATGAACATAGTCGTTCGGTAGGTTCATATGGGAGTAGGTGATCCTTAAGCTATGCTGACTTCAAACTATATAGGGCTTTAAAGGTCAATTGGGCCTTTAATTAGGTCTAGAAGCAAACTGGGACCCAGCGTAGGTGGAACAAGACTGGAGTGATATGGTCCCTGTGACACACCAGCCAGAAATCTGGCTGTAGTATTTTATACCAAATATAGCTTCTGAACACTATCAAGGGCAGTCCCATTGCAGTAGCCTAATCTAGATATTACCTGGGCATACATCACAGTGGCAGGATTTTTTCTGCCAAGGAAGGGCCACATTTGGCTCACCTGCCAAAGCTGCAGAAAGGCATCCCTGGCCACCAGTGCAGCCTTCTTATCCAACAGGAGGCCAGCATCCCCCAAGCTATGAACTTTCTCCTCTAGAGTGAGTGTAACACCATATAGAACAGGAGCTATCCCAGTTTCTGTGTCAGACCTTGCCTCCAACAGCAACACCCTCCATTTTGTCAGGAATAGGTTTCAGTTTGTTAATCCTCAACCATTCCAAAACCGACTCCAGACATAGTTTCATCAGAGCTGAGAATCCAAGAGTCAAGTATAGTTTGGACTGTTGCCATCTTGTTACATGTTGTGCTCTATCTTACAAAGTGAAATACATTATTTTCAATTACTAGGGTAAATTAAAAGTATTCTATCTGAATTTAGTCTCATAAATAAAGAGATGGCTTCTAGCTGTGATCACTATAGATAAAATCAGGGCGGCCATTTAATGAGGGCATATCATGTTTCAAAAGTACATCTGATTATTGCTGAGGTATATATACCACCTATATATTTCTCATGCTTAAAAAAACAAATACCCATGGTAAATCTTCCACCCCAATAAAAACTCCTCTTTCCCCACTCTAACCACCTTCCTTGTGATGTGAAAGTATAGGAGGGGGAAGGTGAGCCGTAATTTTTTTAATGTTCTTTCTGAGGGCCCCCCCCCCCCATTTCTTTGATGGAAAAATTGTAACATTTTGAGGAACACTGAAAAGTCTTATGATTTTTTTCTTATGGAGTGTATTAAATACTTCTTAGGATGCAGTATTACTCATTCAAAATATATAGTATGAAAGAACTCAGAGGACTTAAAATGAGAAAATTGAAAAGCTGTAAAATAAACCCCGACTACAAAATTGTTTTCTTATTTTAGTGATTATTTTTTTCTTGCTAATCAGATGACAAACCTTAAGATACATGCGCTAAGATTAGTATAGGGTGAAATAGTTGTCAGCCCTTTGTCAAATATTGGGCATATTTACAGTTTTCTTGTAAAAAACTAAGCTATTTATAAATTCCATAATGTGCCAGTTATTTTTACTGTATATGTTACCTAAAATCTAAATGGTGTATTTTATGTTGTGAAAACACCAAAATCGGTTTAGGCTTGATAGGAAAATAAATATTTTCCCCTACATTTCCTTTTTTTTCCTTTTAAAAAAAGCCCTCACAAACACCACCTGTGGCTTTAAAACCCAAAACTTGTCTACATTCATTCTTCTACACACAAAATCTGAAATGGTGTCCTTGCTCATGGTTAAGATGAGCAGTGGAATAGTGAAGGAAATTCATACCAGCAAAGGGAGACTTGGGACAAGGTATCCATTAACCATGTTATTATCAGGAAAATTACCAGCTCTGTGTGGCACCTTGCACCATGAAATGTTTACCTTTGTTTTTTGAGTGTGTACTCCAAACATGGGGAGGGGTTCTGGTAATAATTCCCTGTTCCCTGAATCTGGGGACTCAATTTCTGTGGAACTTGCAGATTTATATCGGAATTCTTCTGCAAGTCTCTGTATATCTTTATGCAATGCTAAAAATATTGCTCTTAAACCACTTGGGAATGTAGCGGCTTCTGCTATAAATGAAAAATAAGAACTTAGGATAGTAAAAGTAGTAATTTACTGATATACAGTTCTTTTATTATAGAATAAAATAAGACCAAACTTTCTGTTTGATGTATTTGAAAGGTTAACTGATATTTTGGTCCTTTGGCCTAAAGGTGAAAAAATCAGAAGATATTTGCACCAGCATCCATCCTGGGTCAACAAGCAGAGCAGGTAACAAACCATGCAAGAAGTTTGATGTTTATTTATGCTAAATAGGTATCCTTTTGACCAGCAGGCATCACAGATTGGCACCAATTGTGGGATTGTTTGCTAGATCTTGTCTTCAGGAGATCTAGAAGTCACACAGAAAGTGGTTACAATATGTGGTTGGGTGTATCAGCTTCTAATGGATAATCTGGCAGTTTTAGTAGAATCCTAGATGTCATAACTTAACACATGACTGTGGAATGGTGTGGTATGGCCCAGTCTTGTCAGATCTTGGAAGTTAAGCAGAGTCAGTACTCAGAAGGTGGACCAGCAAGGAAGACTCTGCAGAGGAAGACAATGACAAACTACCTTTGCTTCTCACTTGCCTTGAATGCCCCTTATCGAGGTCGCCATAAGTCAGTTGTGACTTGACAGCACATGTATACATAATACATGGAATAAATCCATACAAAAATATGATAAATTTTAATGTTGAGGTGCATGCCATGGCACATTTGAGTTCTGTTTGAGCAATACTATCCTGTTCTCTAACAACACATGATATTCTAACAAGATCACTTCTGTTTGTGTAATTTGGGCCTGAATGCATTGGATTTTATACACATATAGTCTACTGAAATATAAAACATACTTTCTAGCTACTGAATTAAATTTTAAGAAAACTGGAAATTCAGCATCCTGGAAACAGCTTTCCAACCACAATTTGGAACACATTGTTTAACAAGTGTTTAGTGAACTTCAGAATGGGTTGAAGGGTGGGCAGTACACCACCAGAATACCCAACCTGTTCCTCTGGCCCAACACAAGGTGTAAACACTCCATACTAGTCATCAGACAGACAGGGTGCCTGGAGAGAGATATGGACTTCCTATAGACCACGGCAACCCCCCCCAGCCCTCACAGCTGCCCTGATGCTGTACAGGTACCCAGGTGGGAACAACTGGGAGAGACTAAATCCTCCCTGTTCACCCACCCAGGTCTTGGTTATACATGTCAGATTGGCTACCTCCTCCCCAATTAGATTGTGGATGAGGGAAGTTTTATTTTGCACCAATCTGGCATTTATAAGCAGCATCTAGAAACTCGAGGGCTGGGTGACATGGCAACCATCAAATCCATGGGTGGGGGGCAGACCAGAACATGGCACAGCCATTAGCTGTCTAGGCCATATTCCCCTTACCTGGCCAGTACTCCTCCCAACGCCATATCTTCCTCTGTCTGTCACTATGCTGATTGGGGCCCCTACCATCTCTCCACTAGGCCCCACAGACACTCATCCAGACATCTGTATTGGCTTTCCCCTGCTTTGTTGCAATGTTTTTGCCTGTCCATATGTTATAGTACCATCTTAACATCCACAGATACACTTGAAGTATAATCTCTTTTGAGAGAAGATGCACCGAGTTGTGTCAGACCATAAGCTGCCATCTGACTGATTAGATTTAAATTGCGGTTACAAGCTATTGTTGTAAATTGGATTTTAATTATTAATTAATTGTTTTAATATTATTGTTTGTACCTGTTGGTACCCGCTCCGAGGCCTGCTATGTAGGGAAGAGAGGCCTATAAGCCAAAAATAATAAATAAATAAATAAATAAATAGGCCCACAAAAGCAGGGAGATGGTGAGGGACAACCAAAAAGGCACCCTCACCTTCATGGCATCCCAAAGAGGCATCCCCAGTTGCAGCCCACCACCTGGCAGCAGGCCAGCGGTAGGCCAGCTGAAGTGGTGCTGCTGGAATTGCCAGGCCAGGTGTAGACACTCAGCGCTAATGGGTTGTGCTGGGCTGGGAGGAGAGCTAGAAAGCTGGAAGTTGGAAGGTGGGGGGGGGGGGAGATTGCAGCAGCGAAGATCCCAGAGTGCCATGCAACTGTCCTCTTCCTCACTGGTCCCCAAGCCTCCTCACCAGTTCCTGACCTGGTGTAGAGTGCCCTGGCCAAAGTCTTCTTCAGACCACCAGCAGCAGCAGGCCTGCTTTTGTGCCGAGGGGGGTTGGTGGAATTGCAGGCCAGATGCAAGCACTAAACCCCAATGGACTGTACTGGGCAGGGAGGAAAGCTGGAAACTGGAGGGGGGTGACAGCAATTGAAAATTTCATGGTGGAGCAATAGGAGATCTCAAAGTGCCATACAGCAGTATATCTCCTGCTCAGTGATTTTCTTGGCAAGCCGAAACCCTACATATAAAATTTCATCTGTAAAATAAAATTCTAATATTATTATTTTTCTTTCAAAGAATTACAGTAATGTTTTAAAAATTGTCTCCAGTGTCATACTGTTAAAAGAATGAGGTAAAATGTATAGTCAGTTTCTGGTAAATTCTGAGGCCCCATTAGGAGGCATACAGATAAGATGAGGAACATATGTGATTGGATCTTATTTCTTTATTTAGAATATTTCTATGCTGCCTCTTCAGACTCCTGCTCGAGTCAGCTTACAATTAAAAATAAGCTATTAAAAGCAAGCCATTAGATATACCTAAGCAGCATAAAAAATGTCAATAAGAAGACCAAAAGCTAATGAGAAAAAAACAATAATTAAAAACCTGGATTAGAAGATGTGTATTAGCCTATTAGCCTGTTGCCTAAACAAAAGTAAAGCAGGTGTCAGGTGAGCCTCAAGGGGAAGGCATTCCAAAGGTGAGGTGCCACCACAGAAAATGCCCTATCTCTGATATCCACCCACCTCACCTCTGAAGGTGAAAGCACAGAGAGCTTGATTGACATATCTTAACTGGTGGGCTGGGTAGCATGGAGGAAACAGTCCTTTAGGTACCCTGCCCCAAGCCATTTAGGGCCATAAAGGTAAGAACAAGCACTTTGTGTCTGGAAGCAACTAGGTAGCCAGTGCAGATCTTTCAGCATAAAGATTATACAGTCCCTGTAAGAAACTCCGGAGACTATCCTGGCCACTGCATTTTGGACCAATGGAAGTTTCTGAACTGGTTTCAAAGGCAGCCCCAGATAGAATACAAAAATAATCTAACTTAGATGTAGTCAAGAGGATGGATCACTGTGCCCAGATCACACTTTTCAAGAAAAAGCCATAGCTAATGAGTCATCTGGAGATCATAAGAAGCACTACATGCCATGCAGAAGCCCTGAGCCTCCAACCATAGGCTAGGCTCTAGTAGCACCCCCAAGCTGCAATCCTGTTTATTCAGGGGAGTGCAACCCACTTCCAGGACAGGCTGGCTTTGCAGTCACCAAGTAGCTTTTCCATTGACCAATAGCATCTCAGCCTTGTCTGGATTGAGCATCAGTTTATTGGCCCTCATCCATCCCATTACCTTCTCCAGGCACCTGTTTAGGACTTCCACAGACCTACCTGGCTTAGCTGTTAAAGAGAAATAGAGCTGGGTGTCATCTGCATATTGGTGACACCTCACTGCAAATCTTAGATGAGTTCTCGCAACAGTTTCACATAGATGTCAGATAGCACAGGGAATAAGATGGGACCCTGCAAGAGGACCTTTATAGCATAAGTGCCACAGGGCCAAGCAGCAGTCCTCCAGAAGCAGCTGGAATCAGTCACGTAATAATAGAACCATCAAAGCATGGTGCCCCATACACCCAACCAGCCTCTCCTGAAGGATATCAGGGTCAGTGGTATCAAAAGCTGCTGAGAGGTCCAAGAGAATCAACAGGGACTCACTCCCTCCGTCATTGTCTCATCAAAGGTCATCACTCAGGGCAACCAAGGCCATTTCCAAACCAAAGCCAAGCCTGAATCCAGATTGAAGTGAGTCAAGGTTGCCTGAAGTTGTGTAGCCACCATTTGCTCAAGCACCTTGCCAAGAATGGAATATTAGTCACTGGAAGGTAATTGTTTAGGTCATCGGGGTCCTGGGATGCCTTCAATCTCACAACCGCCTCTTTGAAAGCAGTTGGATACACTACAAAGCACCTTTTCTACTTTTATCATGCTTCACCAGCTGAAGGTCATCCATACAACTAAGACCACACTGAGCTCTAAGAACATTCTGAGATTGAACGAGTCCAACTGTGGTGTCCAAGTCATGGCAGATGCATGCAGTTTTACCTGCAAAATGCATTGCAAAAGAATCAGTGTGCTTGTATGTTTTCTGGGTCAGCATCTTCCAAAACTTGAGATAAATGCCCCTTCACAACCTGACCAGCACTCCACTGAACAGCATTCTGAAGACACAATGGTGGCATAGAAGTGGGCTTGATTTACTGCCATCATCACCACAGAGAAAGGACGATAATGTGCTATCACCTGTGTTTTGCCGCACCCACTTCGAGTTTTTCTTCACTTGCATTCTAGCCATCCGCCCAACCGTTTCATCACCCAAAACTCCTTAGTAAACCAAGGGGCATTCTGAACTCCATGGAAGGAGAGAGGGCTTTTGGGCAACCATGTCCACAGCCCAGATCTTCTTATTTCACAGGTCAACCAGGGCTGCAACAGGAGCGCCAACTGTCCTGACCAGAAAATCCCCAAGAGACATCAGAAACCAGTCTTGATCCGCCAGCCTCCTGGGTTGGACCATCCAAATCCATCCACCCACCCTCACATGCACACTCCCTTGCAGAGGCTCCGTGTGTCTAAATCTCCCCAGATAATGGTCAGTCAACAACAAGGGCAGAGCTGGAAGGTTCCCCCATTATGAAAACAAATACCCCCAGAGAAAACCAAATCAGTTGTATGACATGTGTAGGTACAAGAATGTTCTGGGCCAGTCCCATGGTTGTCATGGTGGCCATGAAGTCCTAAAGTACTTTTGTTAAGGAAGCTTTGGCATGAACATGCTTCCTATTAGGGCAACCTCAGGATTCCCATTGTCTTTAATTTTATTTAAAAAACACTATATGAAACCCAAATATAATCAAGGCAATGGTGCTGGGGGAGAGGGATTTTACCTCCCTCTGCCTCTTTTCTGATATTAACCTTCTGTACTCCATAGCTACTGATCATTTCATAGGAGAAAACATTAGTACAGATGTGATGCATTTTGTTTTCTTCTTTTAGAGGATATGTGATGGAGCTTTTCAGGTGCAAAGGTGTTTTACAGATATAAAAATCCATCTATATCTGGAGTGTGCACCCAGAGACCCATGTTCTTTCCCTTCGGAAAGAACAGGCATGCCTGTTTAACTAAAATTGCATATTAAAAATTGGAAGTAATTTTGTATAAAATAGTAAAAGGCAGTATTAGTACATGATTTTGCAGAGCGTTGATCTGGATAAATCTGACAGCCAGGAGTAGGACTGTGAACAGTCTTGTCCATGAAAATTGTGCAGCCTGTTTCAGTTTACTGGAATGTCACATCTTGTATGCAAAAAAAGAAGTAAAAATAAATAAATAACTGATACCCCTGTAAAATCTGTGAATTTATTGTACAGTTCAAGTTTGCACATTTTGGATTATTCATGCATATCCACTATACTAGTAAGACAGCAATCCTAAATATGTCTACTGAGAAACCTACAGGTCTGTTCAGTGGGGCTAATTACCAGGAAACTGCTCTTAGGATGACTCTATAAGACCACCAGTATATGGACAGGCTAGGAAGACAGAACATGCACAGTAGGACAGGTAAATGTTCCCCTCTTTTCACTCAAGCACAGGTCCTTGCCCTGAATGACTGAATATTTCTCAGGACTTTGAATATCAGGTATTACATTTGCCATCTTCATTTACATTTAACTCATATGGATCCTGCACACACCTAGGATTCCAGGATTATAACTTATAAAAAGTCCAGACACGATTTTATGAAGATCATGTTAATTGTTGCTTTGTTCTAAAATATCTGTTGCCAGATGCATATGTAATTTTGTTTCCAATTGATCAAACAGGCCAAGCTGCATGTATTACTTCTGTTGCCCTATCATCAGGACTTCCTCAGGTATTGCAAACTTACAATTTACTGTTTTCCTTTTTTTTCCCTATACATGTTCAAAGCAGTTTGCACTAATGGAGGTGTCAGAATCTGCTGATTCAGACAATGTATCTTGCTGCTTACAGCCATGTTTTACTTTGCTGCTTACAGCCATGTTTTACTTTGTGTTTGCTGCTTTGCTTTTCATAGTACTGTATGTATGCCCTCATGAACACCTGTCATGTACCCCTCATTCTGGCCAGTATGTATTAGCATGTATGTAGAATGTGTAACCCCAGGTTTATGACCCTGACCGGCCTGGTTTGTGTAACTGTCAAAGCGGGAGGATGTCAGCTTCAAAGCATGGGAACAATGGGCCTCTCACACTCCTACCTCCGCATTCCATTCATCTCGGCTGAGACTCCAAGGGAGGACAAGTCTCATCTCTTATCAATGTGCGAAAGCCTCGAGGCCATGGATTGTTATGTGAACTGGTAACATCTGAAGGGTCTGGTTGGGAAGGGGAAATTTACAACTTGACACCTCACTTTCTTTCCTGTGGGAAGCAAACGGCCAGAGCCCCTTTTTGCCCGCCGTTTTTCCCTTGTAGTGATTGGCTACCTATGGGTAATTCAAACTGCTTAGAAAGGTATAATAGACCCGCTTTTGCCATCTGTGTTATCTCTGACAATAATCCGAGAAGCTGTACCAATGTAGAGATTGGAAATAAAGAACTGTGTTTCATCAACAAAGATCTGATCCTTGACTACTTTGAGCAGAAGTCTCACAGGAGGTCACTGTTAACTCTTTATCAGAGCAAATGTTTTGGTGGTTGGTATCATATTCTGATACTGATTTCTTTTTCTTTCATCTTGTTTTAGGTTGCTCTTTTATCATCAAATCTAAATGACCAGAAAGAAGCTTGTAAAATGAATGAGAAGGCAAAGGTGGTAACATTACTTGAAGAAGAAAGAAATAAAGCTCAAAGAGATGACTCTGTAGACTCTAGCTTTTGGGGAAATCAGGCAGAAACACATAATAGTACACCAGCAAAAACTATTGGGAGATTTTCAGTGATCAGCACACAGGATGAGTTAACTTTACCATCCTTGCATTTATTGAGGTACTCTGCACCACCAGATGTTTATCTGGATGATCAGCCTTCTAGTCCTGATACAAAGACATCTTTTCGACGAGTGCAAACAGCATCCTCTATTGATGTCCTTTGCGGTCATGATTCTAGTGATACTGGAGATGAATCTCTTCAAAGGAAACCAGCTGCTCCACCACAGTCACCTCAGAGCAGTAGTGCAGGAAATGACTATCCAAAAAAGGCCTCATCTTCTCTGCAAAAGTCTGGAAAGTCAAGTTCACAAGGCCTTGATTCCCCTAATGGCCATGGAACAAAAATCCCAACTATCAACGTAACTTCTTTCCACTCACAGTCATCGTATGTAAGCAGTGACAATGATTCAGAGTTTGAAGATGCAGACATGAAGAAAGAATTACAGAATCTTAGAGAAAAGTATGTTTCATTGACATCAGAGTATGGGGATCCTTTTTCCCCTTTTTGTTTAAGCAACATGTATTTTTACAGGGTTTATGCTTTTTCTGTCCTCCTTATGTGCACTGTTATCACAAGTGGGGATGGTAAGATTTTACAAGCATATAAATGTCCCTTTTCTGAAGTAGAAGTCTGTGTCCGGGTTGTTCAACTTTGTACTCACTTATAGGTGGGGACTCTCATGATTGACGGATTCTCCATTTAAAAACATTCCCTACACGTAGAAACAAGATGTCAGGGAATCATTCAATCCTGAGAGCCAGCGCACACAGTGTGAAGTGATAGATCTCAGGAAAAAAAGTTTGGTACTAGGACTGTGTCACATGATCTGAAATAAATGAAGCCTTAATCTCACCCTAAAATAATTATATCCCACCCTTTCTGTGACAACATTTATATAGTTTAATTGACCAAGTGGGTAATGCCTTCCTTTGTATATCACATTTATATAGTTTAATTGACCAAGTGGATAATGCCTCTCCTTTGTATATACAAAATTTTATTCAAATAAAAAGGATATTGGTTAGATCATCTAACTTTTCATATTTTTACTATGGCTGAATTCATTCATGACAAGAGAGGAAGTCCTTGAGTGGGGATTTAGGGAGTGAGTTTGCTCAATCTAGGCTTGGATTTGACTGTTTTGTAGTAAAACAAATTGATTCCCCCCCCCCCCCATTTCATTCAGATAATTAGATCTGGATAAGAAATAGCATAGGAAGAATAATCAGTTAATGTATTCATCCTGAATATTATGTTAACAGTACAAAAATATTGGACACCATTTAAGAAATGATATCCTAATCTTGTATCCAGAACTATTCTGTCATTTGAATCTATAGGTTGCTATTGAATATCCTAGAAGCGCAGGCAAACAGACCCTTTCTTTAAAAATTGTAAATGGATATACATAGTACATAGATACAAAGTTTTGTATCTTGGAATGATAAAATTCACAATTTTTATAGATGTCACAGTGCTACAATGAAGCTTTTGTGCAAAATATTCCTGATATCAAATAATTAAAAGTTTGGTATAAACTAGCAGTTCAGGAGTTGTACTTGGCCCAGGTGATGCCTTACAACTGGATCCCTGTTGAAAAATGTGCTTAACGTAGAGTCTGGTATATATCAATTATTTATTTATTTATTATCAGATTTATACCCGGCTGGCTTAGGGCAGCTTGCAGAAAGAATAAAAACACAAGTAAACAATTTAAATAATCCTAAAACCATATATAACATTCCAACATTAAAAGGTGCTAACATTAATGATACTAAGAATTATTAAATGATGGCGGCCAACCTTCAGGATTCCATCCCAGTGGTCAGCCCACAGATCTGACTTTGTGCAGCCAGCTCAGGTTGTCCTAATGATTTCAGGGAACAGAGTTCTCTATCGGGGGTTCTCTGTCGATCTTACATCAAGCAAGTGATTCATCTTACATCAAGCAAATGAAAACAGTTGGCTGTATATACCATGAGAATATTATGTCTGTCTGTCTGTCTACCTACCTACCTACCTACCTATCTATCTATCTATCTGATACTTGCTTACAGAGTCATATATTTGACTCAACCAGTACATAAAATTGATGCATACCAAACATTTTTATTTCTCAGACATTTAAAAGAAATTGCTGAGCTGCAAACTCAACAAAAAAGAGAAATAGAAGCTCTGTACTATCGTCTGGGAAAACCCCTGCCACCTAATGTGGGATTCCTTCATTCTGCTCCACCAAGCGGCCGTCGAAGAAGAACCAGCAAGAATAAATTAAAAACTGGAAAATTATTAAACCCTGTACTTCAACAACTCAAAACAACATCATCTCATACAAGTACGTTCAGCAGATATAAAACTCTCTTCTATAGGTAATTTCACCAGATCTGTCCTTTTGCTTTAATTTTTTGAGGAACATTCTGAAAATATCTTCTCATGGTGACTCAAACTGTTGATTATTTTCTAAGAAAATATTTTTGTGTGTGTGTGTTTTACAGTTGCATTATTTGACCAAGAACTAAGAGAGAGAAATCTTTAGGGTGGATTTGGTTATATTGCCTTAACACATTTTCCTGATTATTTAAATTAATAAGCACATCTAATGTTAACACATTCGACATCACCACAACAGTGTCTCCAAATATTTGAAAAAGAAAAATAGTAGGGCTTCTGATGTTTCAAGGTATAAGCCAATACCTTGAATGCAAAAGAGTGTATTTCTGCCTGTATACACCTTTATTCATCAAAATTATCTCATTTCTAGCCTCTCCCCACCCTCATTACAGCTTTATTTTTACAGGAAGAGCAGGGTTCATCCCAGTGCTCTCATCCTGGCAGCCCCCACCATCCACAGACAGAATATTTCACATAGGGTTCAGCAGTTCCTCCATATTTGCCTCACCTTGACATACTGCAGCATGCTGGGCCATTACCAGGAAAAGGAGGCCTTTTGTTTCCCATAATAGCTTGGCATAAGCTGAGGCAGGGAAGCGGGTAATAAATCCATTTCCCCATATTTATAATATTTATTTATTAATTAATAACATGAAATCAGTTCGTTTTGTATAATAAATTCAAACACCTTATGTACAGAATGTATTTAAATCGTCAGTTCCCAAAAGGAATTTTGCCACAGGGTTTCGATCCCTTGTCTGACCTACCTAGGATACAACAAGAGCTGTTTCAATGGATGCTAGCTACTTAGGCTGTTTCCACTCCTCAGACTGGCCTAGCATATATGCTTCCCTTGGAGGTCAGATGCCTCCTTCTGACAAATCCTCTTTTAAACAGTAGAATGATTTGAAGAGAGAATCTTTATGTTTTAATTTTAGTTACTCCTCTGTGTTTGGTGAATACTGTTTTATGGTTGTTTGATACAAGGTGATCTATAAGGTAAAAATGAAACAGTTTAAATTATGGTTGAGGTCTTGCCTTCAGTATGCATATGTAAGAAGGGAGGGCTGCAATGAAACTTAAGTGAATATTTTAATATGCTTTTCTATGGGTTGAAAGCAACAGCCATTAAAGCATATTATATCATTTTATGGTGTTATATTCTCTTTGATCTCTAATTTTAAATCAGGGCTGCTTCACATGTAATGTTTTTACTAAATATACGTGGGTGTTGGAAATTAGATCTGAATACCGATATACACTATCTATATATCTAATAGCCAAGTGCCCCCTGTGTGTGCGAATATCTAAATCCACACATCAAGGGCACTTGGGGGGCAGAGAGATTTTCCTGCACACTTGGGGGATTCCCCAAGTGTGCAGAAAAATCTTAAAAATTTAAAAAACTAGATGGGGGATATTTAAATCCCCCCAAAAGTAAAAGAGCATTCCCTGTGCATGCACAGAGAACACTCTGGGAATGGTGCCTGGCAGCCATTGCTGGGGAGGGGAGGGGGGAAAGAAGGTTTGGTGGGCTGGCAGATGGGAGCTGTTTGGGCCTCACGGCCGGTGCCGTGGGGGGAGGCTTGGTGGGCTGGCCGCCTGCAGCCGCTCAGGCCTTGGTGCTGGGGGGGGGAGGATTGGTGGTCCCAGTGGCCGGGAGCCACTCAGGCCTCACCACCAGTACTGGGGGGGGAACTTATCTGTGGCCGCTTCCTCTTCAGTGTGAGGTCCTCCTGCTTCTGCAGGGTGAGAGCCATGGGCAATACTCCCCCCCATGACTATCATGGGTCCCTCTTCTTGTTATGTATAATATTACTGTGTGATTTACCATGGTGAACATTTCTTTGCAATCCACAGCATACAGGGACATCCAAATACATTTGATCCTAGCAAAATATTTGTGACATTTTCCCACATTACAAAATACATGGGCATACATGCCCCCCCCCTTTTTTTTACCAAGATAATTCCTTGTGTACAGAAATTGTCCTGCAGGAAGTATTCATGAGGGAGATTTCCATTGTCTTCTATTCTGTGTATGATTTTAAATAACCCAGTGATTATTTAAAAGAGAGCCAGTTTGGTGTAGTGGTTAAGTGCGCGGACTCTAATCTGGGAGAACCAGGTTGGATTCCCCACTCCTCCACTTGCACCTGGCTCTGTCCCAGCTCTGTACCAGCTGTTCCCTCAAGGACAGGTTGGGAAAGAGCTTTCTCAGCCCCACCTACCTCACAGGGTGTCTGTTGTGGGGAGGGGAAGGGAAAAGGAGTTTGTAAACCGCTCTGAGACTCCCTTGGGGAGTGGAGGGCGGGATATAAATCCAATCTCCTCTTCTTCTTCTTCTTAAGCAGTTTGGGTTGCTATGTTCCCACATACTTCCAATTTTTGTGATTCACTCTTATCCCCTTTCTGCTGCTTTGTAAGAGTGTAACAAGCTATTGGTTCATTGCTCAAATGGTCATGCAAGGCATGGCCATTTAATTTATCCCCTCATCCAGGGGTCATTTTGTAGAAAAAGAAGTGCAGGAGCTCATTAGCATACCTATTAGCATAACTCATTAGCATATGCCATTTTCCCTGACATCATGGGAAGTGTGTCAGAAAGGGAAGCAAAAGGGGGGCATCTTCAAAAGCCTCCCCTTCTTTTCCCCAGCTGGCCTGCCAAGGCGGGAAGGGGGGGAGCAAAGCAAGAAAGGCCCCATAGAATACAATGGAAAGATCGTGCCACTGCTGCCGCGCAACTCTAAACAGAAGGGGTTTAAACTTTAAACCCCTTCTCACTTCACTTCCTCCACAGGCCCACTTGGAGCTGGGGGAGGGGCTTGCCACCACTGCCATTTGTGCCCACTAGGGGTGTGCAAATAAATTATTTTTGGCCCAATTCAGATTGGGCCAAATCAGACCGCATCTGTTCTGGCTGCTGAATGACCCCCCCCCCCCTTATGTCAGTTTCGGCAATGCAAGCCAATTCAGGAGTCATTGGGCCGGTCAGTTTCAGCCCCATTATACCCTATGGGCCATTGAAATCAAAGGAAAAAACACATGGGGTATATGAGGGGCTGGAGGAAAGGGGGTTTGAGGGAGAGGCTCCAAACTTGCAGGGTAGCTGCTGGGGCCTCTCCCCGAAATACCCACCAAGTTTCAAGAAGATTGGACCAGGGGTCCAATTCTACAGGCCCCTAAACAGGTTGCCTCCCCTCCATTGTTCTCTATGGTGGGGAAAAACATTACTTTTTCCCACCATAGAGCAACCTGTTCGGGGGCCCATAGAATTGGACCCCCTGGTCCAATCTTCTTGAAACTTGGTGGGTATTTGGGGGAGAGGCCCAAGCAGCTACCCTGTAGGTTTGCAGTTTCTTCCTCAAACCCCTCCCCTTCAGCCACTTTTTAAGCTACCGCTGAATTTCAGCAGCAATTCGGCGGCAAGCCGAATCAGATCAGAGAATCTGATTCGACCCGTGGCTGCTCTAGTGCCCACTCGTGAGCTGGCAAAGCACTGCTCTGCCTCACTCCAGCCCCAAATGACCCTTGCCCTCTTCTGCTTCATAATGTCATTAACATTTTTAACAACAAAGTCACCCAAAATCTTAGATTTCTTTGGAGATGGTCACCATGGTCATTCTGTGACAGAAGATACAAATTATAGTTAAAGTGGGGAATGAGAGGTAAGATGGGGGCAAATTTAATTTATCGCAAGAAAAAGGAATCATAGAGCATACTGAGAATAAATTGTTGAAGGTTTATAAAAAGTATAGTGCAGATTCAGGCTAGTGTAAAGCCAAAGAATCAGTTGAGGTAGAAGAAATAAACATTATTATTGGACCCCAGGGCAAAATGATGAATTGATGATCACTTTCTGAGAAAAACAAGTAGAATACTTAAATCAAGATCTTTAGGAAAGTAAACTTTAGCCCAAAGGGGGGTTTGGGGCTAGTAGGAAGTTGAAAACATGAAATCTTTGTAGGATGTGAAAGCAAGGAAGAAAGAGCAAGGCTGAGTGGGCATGTGTCTGGATCTAAGGAAGGAGCTATGGAATGAAAATCCAGATGTGAGATTGCCTAAAACATGCATCTGTTGATTTTGTTACAAAGGCCAAGGGGTTAAGAAAAAAATAAAAGTATATTGACAGTTGTCCATTCAGTCAAGTGTTAGTATCCAGATAGTATCCAGTGAGACATTCTTGTCTATTTGGGGTTGCTAAATACAAGCAGAGAAAGAATGCTCAGTAAGGCATTGCAAAATGGGCTGAGACTGATTTTTGGATCATTGAGAATACACGCTGAAGTCTCATCATTGCAAATTTCTTCCAAGTCTGTGAAAAGAGGGGTGAACCAGGAATGTTGCCATGAGCTCCTTGGAAATTGATTACTTAAAGAATTCTGTAACAGCTTTATATGCTCTTGAATTCACTTGAATTTGAAACTTGTTTCTAGAAGGGGTAAATTCCATGACATACTTTCTAATATCTTCCTTTCTGTGCATCAGAAATGATGAGGGAGAAGTCCATCTGCTATACCTTGCTCACCAAAAGAATAAAAGAGAGTGAAATTTATATTAATTTAGTACTGCAGATTCCTGTTCTCCATTAATTCCTACATAAACTTTGGGGAACATTAGAATTAGGACACACTGGCATTTATTTCAACATCAGGATTCCCGATCATTCTGTTTGATACCTTTGTCTTTCTTCCAACTGCATAGTTTTCCTGAAATAATGTCTTTGATATTCCTACTCAAGAGAGTAGTGTTGGAGTGCTGGTCTGACTGTTCTCTCACACCGCATACCAAAGTGCAATTTTACTTCTTTTCTTTATATAATCCTTCTTTCTTGTAGAAGTGCTCATTCAGATAACAATTGGAAAATAAAATGAGCTTCTACCAAAAGATTGTGGTGTCTCCCTTCTTGGGTTTTTTTTTTTTTTAAAGACAAGTCCAGATGAATATCTGTTAGGTTTGGTTTAAGACAGGGGAGGGCAGGAAAGACACTGATCCTGTACTTGGGAGTGTTCCATTTTAATCAGACTTTCTTCCTCATAAATATGGGTAGGATAGGACTGCAAAGAATTCTCTCAGATCTATTATTCTTAACAGGCATTGTTTTGGATCCAACCTTTCTGAGAAACTTTGCTGGCTTTACCTTTCCAATGTACTGCTCTGCATCTATGAAAAGCTACTGTTGTGAATCAAGGAAGCAGTGTGGAATGCGGCAAAGGGAACTAAAATAGGAAAGGAGATGGCAGAAAACTTTTTCCTCAAAGTCTTACATACAGAAAAAGTTTGCAAAAGTTAATCTGTTCCTATTTCTGTTATCCTGTAGCTCATTGAAATACATTCTAGTGGTCTTACAGCTCTTGGGAGTGACGTTTCAGTGGTGCAGGGGGATGTGGGAAAGATCCCTTCTGCAAACTTCACAGAAGGGTTGGATCCAACCCATTTACAGGATCCAGTGCCTGTAGTATATGTACCTACGGTATATGTGTTCAGCATATTGGGGTTTTGAATTCATCTTTCTCAAACAGCAGCCCTCTACAAAACTGAAAAAGTAAACCTGCAACTGGTTTTTGGATATGGTATGGAAAACTGGACATGTACTGTTCAAAAACAAATTTTTAAAATTCCACAATTTTTTTTAGCATTGCCTAAAGTAGCTCTTTGGATTTCATCTTCCTTTTGTTGAGCAGACAGCTGAATTTCTCTAAGTGCTCTAAGGCTGTAAACTGCAAAGCTTTCACTAGTATTGGGTTTCATTTCATATTGGCATTGATGCTTGCATATACTGAACAGCTGGTTTGGTGTCTTCAGTTTGTTGTGTGTACATATTTCAGCAGTGGAACTTAGTAGAATTTTTGATGTCATCCAGTACTTCAGAACGTTTGAGCTGGTAGTTGCACCTCATCTTTCGTTATTGGCACATGGTGATTTTTATGTGTGTCCTTTTTAGGCAATGTCTCAGACTGCAAAGACACACTGGCTAAAGAAAATGCTAAAGCTCATACTGATTCTACTGAAGCAACTGCACTAACTTCATCCACATCAGCCATACTTGGAAAGTCAGTTCAGACACAGCAGCCCTGCTCTGTCAAGGCCTCCTTGTCCACTGACATCTGTTCTGGATTAGCCACTGAAGGAGGTGATGTCCATGGAAATTCTGGCCAAGGTGATTCTATATTCTCAGGGCCATCATTTGTATTCTATACTGAAATTAGTACTTAATATTTCAGCACTGAAAGGGAATATGGTCAGGTGTTACATTTGGATCTATGGGAGATGGAGGTTCAGATATTTGCCCAGCCTTGAAGCACACTGGCTATTTCAATTCACTTTCTCCCAGACTAACCTGCTTTGTAGAACTGTTGAAAGGATGAACATGTAAGAATGGCAAAGGATGCTATAGAAACGATGCAGATAATTCCAGTGACATATTGACAAGTTGTCAGAGAAAATTACAGGAGGTCTGGGTTCAACTGAGAAAGGTCATTTTGAAAAATCCATATTAGGAAAGTTAGCAGAGTATTCATAAAGGGGAATGTTTTGTACATCTTAAATTCATATTCTAAAATAATTGCTTATGATCAGGGAATGTCACGTCTTGAGGAAAAATTGGCCCCTCACCCAACAGTGCCCCTCGGCAGATTTAAGATGTTTAGTATCAGGGAAAAACTGACTGACTTTTTTCTCGTGGTTCATACTCCCTACTGCTGTAGGGGTCTACAAAAATATATGAGCAGATAATCTTCCACCACCATGCAAGAAAGTTTTATTTTGTACATTGCTTTTCTTGCTTTACAAGATTTGTTTTTTGGAGATGGTTTTATATAGCTTATATTGCTGGTACTTTTCAGTGCTTCAAAAATTCATCATAATAGGACAGCAGCATCTGCTGCAGAAGTGTAATGATGATTAAAAAAGAAATACCTTACTCAGTTCTGCATGTCCTCCCAAACTAATCCTATAAAGTATCTATTTTCTTCTGCTGTTTGTTTTTTGCATCCTTTTGCATATAGCCAATGAACTTGCTCCACTTTGGCAAGGATGTGGATGATAAACTAACAAAGCTGATATGACTGATGGTGACGACTGATCTCAGCTATTTGTACTTTATAAGTGTCTTTGTTTTCTTCCCTTTATATTCATTTGCAGGCTGGACGGTTTTCCACCAAACGTCTGAGAGAGTGACCTATAAATCTAGTAGCAAACCTCGTACCAGATTCCTCAGTGGACCTGTGTCTTTGTCCATCTGTTTGTATTTGTTCTTTTGTATTTTATCACAATCCATCTTTCTTTTATCTCCCTTTTTCAAAACTCATTTTCACATATATCTAACATGTTCAGCAGGATTGCCCTTTTTTCCTAAATAATCCCTTTTATTTCCCCTCCCCCCCTTTTGAAGTTAATCATCATTGGCACTCCTTATTTTTTAATTTTGTTTTGTTTCATTCAGAAAGCTTTTGTGCACTGCTTTTGGCTCATGCCTGGGTACCAAAAGCATGTGTGGAAGATCTCATCATTTATTCTATAGCTTTATAGTAAACTTTACCCTGAACGTATTTTTATGTGATTTTACGTTTAAGTGACTTTTTAATTTACAATGTGGCAATTATACATGTCTGCTGTCCCGGTTCCAGCGATATCAAAAAGAAATCCAACCTTCTGTAGACGAATGGTCTCTTTCACACATGTTTGGACTATGAAGACATGCATGTAGCAAGCTGATACAATTCTAGAAGGTCACTGAAGGGTATAACATCCTCACAAGGGCTGTATTCAAACAATATACAGTACTGTTTATATCCACTTATTATTATTATTATTATTATTTATTTTTATTATTGTTATTTTCTCCTGTCCCTTGCATGTGGAAATGCTGAGAAATGCTCCTGCTAGTTCTTTAATATTCTCTTTTCTAGGCAGTCTTTCCCCACCACCACCACCATTTTTGCCTTAGTTCAAGTGAATTTTGTTAAATGAAACTTGTCTGGTTAATCTGCTATAAAGGGCAGTATGGCTTTTACTATAAACTCACCTAGCTGGAGCACTTTACTCAGTTTATTTTTCTTGTGACCTCACGTGACCTCAGAGATGAAGTCAACAAGCAGTTCATCAAAGCACAAAATTAAAAAAAAATTAAATGGAATTTTTTATGACATTCTAGAAATTATTATTGGTATCATGTCTAGGTTGCTTTCAAACAGTGGTGAAACTAATAGTAAATAGCCTTTTTCTGAATTGTGTTATTACTCTAATTGGCAGTTCAACCAAACCTCATAGATATTCTTTAAAAACTGATATTTATACTATATTTCAAACGTATTTTCTTACAGTTATATTGTACTGACAAGGTTATCTAGGGCATGCTTACATACAGTGCCAAAATAGAGCTAATGTTCTCTTAAACATTCAGCTAATTTAATATTCATTTTCATTTATACCAAACTTTTCCCATTAGACCTATACATTTTTATCATTATTGAGGTGGTACAGATCAAAGGCACAAGACTACTCACAATACATCCTTCTTGATTTTCAAATAATGCTTTTCTAATTTTCAAATTCCACTAAAGTCTAATTACAAAGGGAGGTGAGAACGAATAGGTATGTGTTTTAGAATATGGAACTCATTATATTCCTTGTATTACTCATTATATTACTTCAACATTAATCTATAAATGTAGAAATAATATGCTAAGATATAATTCTGGATATAGTTCTTATTTACAGTCTGGGTTCGACTGTCACCTTTTCCATACCACAAGTATCAGAATAGTTTATCTGTGGCTGTTTTCATCTAATGCCATTGTCCTTTTTCAATTCATTTCAATAAGTATAAAAGGAAATTGAGGACATATAAAGTTTATTATGTGAAACTTTCCCATTATTTAAATTAGTTAGCTTAACTACTCATATAAGCCTTTCAATTCTTGGTGCTTGTCTCCTAGGTGATATGACTGTGGCAACATTTTGAAGTAAGAATACTGTCAAAAAAATAGTTTGGTTAGTTTATAGACTACCTTTCAGCTAAAAAGATATATACAGTAAAAATCAGTTTAAGTTTTCCAATAGTGCCATTCTTTCTTCCATTCCATCTTTATTGATCTAACTGGAAGGCCCTCCAGAAAATGCAGGCCTTCAAACCCATCTGGAAGGCCTTTAAGGAAGCAACAACTTCTGAGGGAGGAGTTTATTTACTTTGGGGATCCAAAGTAGCTTACATTGTTCTCCTCTCCTCCATTTTATCCTGGTGTGGTATTGAAGTTGTATACTGTTTCTTTCCAAAGTTAGGAGGCAAAACTGGAAAAGTCTTCTCTTGATTTCCCACAAGCTAAACCTCTGCTAAAATTTGTTCTAGAAGACTCCTTCCTGGCCTTGGCTAACTTAGGTTTCAGGTTAGTTAATAAGGCAGTGGTGGTCCTTCAGATACCCTAAGCCTAAACCATTTAGGGTTTTAAAGGTCAATAACAGCCCCTTGTATCGAAACTGGAAAAGACTAGAAGACAAGGTAGATGGTATAATGCTGGCTTCATATGGTCTCTACTGCACCCTAGCTGTCACATTTTGGACCAACTGAAGTTTCTGAACCATTGTCAGTGGCAGCAGCACATAGAACACATTAAAGTAGTCAAGTGTAGATGCTACTAAGGCATGTGTGACTGTGACCCCTGGTCATCTTTCTCCAGGAAAGAGCACAGCTGGCAAACCAGCCTAAATGTGTAAAAGGTGTTCCAGGCAACTTCTAACACTTGACTGACCGAAGACAACATTAACTCTAGAAGTATTCCCAAGCTGCTCACCTGATCTTTCAAGGGGAGTGTAACCAAATATTGGGATAACCCCAATTCGTAAATCAGCCTTATTCCCACCCATTACACTTCCACTTATATGGATTAACCTTCATTTTTTTAAAACCCATATCCAGTCCTCCACTGCTTCCAAACATTTCTAACACTTCCAGCCCTCCGCAAATTTTGATGGAAAGGACAGTGTTGTAAAGAAAAATCTAAGTTAATTGAATGTATTGTAATTTGGATTGAAAATTTAGTAAAAGGGGCTGGTTTTAGCGGTATATACTACAAAACTTTGCAGTCTCTTAATAAACTTTTCGCATAAGCAGATGTTGCATTTGATCTTATATATCATTTTATAAAATTGTCCTTTCTCAAGCCATCCGGCCAGTGTACTTAACCAGATTTTGTTGCCTATGACACACCAGACAATGAAGTGATCATTACAATATCTGACCATTTGGTGTAAAAAACGTAAGCGTACATGGGCTTTGTTTTTCTGAAGTCTGAAGTTATCTTAGACTGGATCCCTTCTCCACTGGCAACTGTTTCCTATCCAGTATTGAGCCCCACTGCCTGGGGCAGCTTCCCCCTTTTTAAAGTACAAAGCTCCAGTACGTGATATCTGGACTTACATATATCAGTAACCCCTGAAATATTTTTGTATATGAATATTAATCAGAAAAAAGTTTAAATCCCTAGGAAACTTTAGCACTTTTTTCTGTTTCTTTTCCAAATTGTGAGCTTGCTGTTTGCCTTTGTGCAGTGTTAAATCATTCTTTGCTTTTGAGTGGGATAAAATAGTGGTTAATATCTCAAAAAGAATGAGATGCTGTGCACAAGGAGTTTTATAAGCAGTCTATTAAAATGGGAGCAAAGTGCACATGAACACGTGAAGCTGACATACTGAGTCAGATCCTTTGTCAAGTTTAGTATTTTCCAGTTTGACTGGCAGCAGTTCTTGAGGCAGAGGTCCTTTACATCACCTACTACCTGATTCTTCTAAATGGAAATGCCAAGGACTGAACTTGGGACCTTCTGCATGCAAAGCACTTATTCAGCCACTGAGCTGCAGTGCCACTCCTGATAATACATTGAAGTACCATTATATCTAGCAAAATTTCTAACTTAATAGGAGTTTGAGTAGCCATTGGTTATCTGATAATACTTAAAGATCTGTTAATATCAAGAGTGCTTTTGATTTTTTTTAAAAAGATGCCTCAGTTTAGTATAGTACTAATACTTTTAAAATGTGTCTCAGACATTTAGTCATAAACTTATCTAAATTATTTGTTAACTTCAAAAATATATGAGTTATTTGTAATCTGCTTTTTGTTAGAGAAGCCTATAACATGGTGTTTCCTGTCCACAGTGTTAAGTCCCATTTGGAGTAACCTTAAAATTAGGAAATATCCCTCCCACACCTCCATCACTGTGAGGAGAACTTGATATCTGATCTAAGCTACATGACGTGTTTAATCATAACTCCCTCACATAATCAAAAAATTCTTTCTAGGGGAGGGGATTTGGTGAGTGAAGGTGGTCTGAGCAGACCATTGGTGTGAAAGCTGTTTTCTTTCTGAATCAAACTTCATTCTGTTGTTGAGTAGCCATCAACTGACATGTTTCGTTTGTAAAATTCCTTTAAGCACTTGCAGTAATCTGTTGCCTGGTTGTAGTTTTTCAGGCAATAAACAAAATTTCTTGTTTGTGGACATAAGCAGATGGAATCGGCTATCCCTGTTTGTTTGGGCTACTTCGAGACATTCAATTTTTGTATCACTGAGAAAAATATGTAATGAAAGGCTTTAATTTACAGCTTCAGGGGATGGTGAGGTGATGCCTACAGGGATTGTTCAGCATCCAGATCCATCAGGAAATAACAAACCCTAAGATAAAACATCAATCCTAAACAGGCCTACTCAGGTCTATTCAATGAGGCTTAATCTCAAGAAAGCTTTTTTAGGATTTCACTGTAATTCACATGCATCATAGATTTTAGTCTGTTGGGGTTTTTTACTATCAAAACTTGAAAGATATTTTTTGTTCTCAGGATTTAAAAAAATCAAATTCAAATCTCGTACTGAATGAAATTTGAATGTTTCATACAAGTGACTAATATATACACATGATGGCATATTCTCAGTATGCCACTTAATTAATCATGGCATCTGACCAATTAACTTGATAAGCATAGCTTGAAATACTATGAAAGAGCTATGAGGATCATTCTGCATGTTGAAAATAATAGACACAGAAGGGTCAGTGTTTTGTATTCAGTCATATAATTTTCAATCAGTTAAGCTTAAAAATTAGCCACAGACATGCAAATAAATGTGTTTTTTTCAATTTATAAAACACGCTTTGGAGAAGCTCTTCAAGCAACTGATATTTTATAGTCGAGCTAGTTTGTTCCTGAAATTATTACTGTTATTAAATTACTAATAAGATCAGCATAGTTCAATATAGATAGCAACACAAATAAAATAGGATTCAAAACACTTGGAAGTAGTATGATTTTTAAAATACATCTCAGTGTTCATTGAAGGTTCCAAATTAAAAACTGCAAATCATTTATTTTGATAGCTGCAAATTTATTCAGGTTTTGAGCTGCCCAATTATTTCTTCTCATCATGCTGAACTGCTGACTTTCTGTCTGTTCCTTCTTGCCAAATGATTACTTCTTATTGTTTAAAAATTCCGAAGATTTTCCATCAGACTTTTTTCTTCCCCCTCTTTTTAGTCTTGCCTAACTTTGTATGTCTTGTATCATTTTACTTTGTAGGGTCCACCCTGAAACGACTATGTCTAGGCAAAGATCACAGTAGTAGTAACTATCCCTCTCTCTCTTTTTTTTGGCTTTTTAATGTTTCTTTCTAAGCATGGGCTGCTTTATTTTAAATATAATCTAGTGGTTTATTTAAACAATAGACATTGCATCCATACTGGCATTAAATACAGCCTGCGTATGAATTAAGAGTCGATATCTTATTGCTAGATTTGCATGCTGGTGATGCTCTAAGATGCATGCATGTTGCAAGACCACTGTACCTTTTTGCAGAGTGTACCTGTGTGTTATGAGACAAAGCTGGGGAGTGTGCTTTTCTAATTTTTTTATTAACACTGCTTCTTTACATTGCTGTTTTGCTGCTGGTTGACTAATATAGCTTAACACTTTCTCACACCTATTGAGATATTTGAATTACCTAACAGTTGTTGAGATTTAATCCTTGAGAATACACATCACTTCACTGGTTCATTTTTCAAAAGAGAGTAAATTGAGCACAAAAGTTTGTAAGAGAATGTACGAGTGTTTTATGCAAAGAGAGAAAAGCACTAGTAGATGTACTCATATTGCACATCACTTTGAAAATTCACAGCAGCAGAAATTACTACATTGGCTCATCATAATATCATTTAGCAACAGCTATGAACTTTTTTGCTCCAAATCTTGGGTTTTTGACTTAGCAGTTAAATATTCTTGAAAACATTCAAAAATATGTTTTCAGATTCTACTAACTGGAATACTTCTAATTGGAATCTGTATGTCAGTTTGTGTTGAATGTTGATTTTATTGCTATGAGCAAAATATATTCTGAGTAATTACTTTACCATCAGCTGTTCCAGATTCAGAATATAAGTGTGTTAAGTACTCACAGTCGTTTTTTTGCTATCAAGTCACAGCCGACTTAATGGCAACCCCATAGAGTTCTCAGGGCAAGAGATGTTGGGAGGGGGGGATTTACCTTTGCCTGCCTTTGCATAGCAATCCTTGACTTCCTTGGTGGTCTCCCAGCCAAGTACTAACCAGGGATGACCCCGCTTATCTTCCAAGATTTGATGAGATCAGGATAGTCTGGGCTACCCAGGTGAGAGCACAGTCAAACTACATTAGATATTATATGTAATTTATTACTAATTCAGATGTCCTTGTGGTATTTCTCCCTAAACATTTTCTTAAACATCAAATGAAATGCTTAAACAGTCATGTAACTTTCTTAAACTGTATTTCAAACTCATGGAAGCATCTGGGAGTTCACTGGGATCAGAAGAATGTGGATGCCTCCCTAAGCAACACATACCACTCCAGCTTCAGATAAATGAGGAATTAAACATGTAAAAAAAATGCCACTGTTTCACCACTCTGATCTCGCATTTGGTTCCTCATGTACATAATGACCACCACCCCAGTTACCTTTGGAGCCTTTGCATTGGTTGCCCCTGCCATCTGAGGCTAGATGGGTAGCAACCTGAGAAAAGGACCTTTTTGGTCACGGTGTCAAAACTTTGGAACTCCCTTCCCAGGAAGATTTATTTGTCTATTGTTGTCTTCTGCCAATGGGTGAAGACTTTTTTGTTCTATATGGTATACACCCAATAACTGTTGTTGTTCTCCCTGTTTTTTGGTGTTTTGTGTGTTTATATTTTTTTATTGAATTTTATTGTATTTTATTGAAGTTTTATTGAATTATTGTATATATAATTTATTTTAAATGTTTTCGATGTTTGATGTTCACTGTTTTGAGTGGAAGGGTGCCACAAAAATGTTTTACAATAAATTAACAAAATAAACAATGCAGTAAACAAAACTGGTGTCCTTCAAGTAATTAGGGAGAATAAAAGAGCTCATTGAGGCTGCAGTCAGATGTGTCATTTGGCATGGAAGGGAAGCACCCATATTTCCTCTGGAGGAATTTGACTTGCAGTCGCACAATCACACATCCCGTTGTGCTGTGGGCTCAGCCTGTCAATGCGCAATCAGACATTGCCTCAGGCGAGTAGGGTTTTTTGCCTTGTGTTTCCCATGCGCATAAATGAGGAAACGAACCTCTGCACGGAGGATTCCCCATGACGTATGCAGTTATGTGCATACTGCTAAGCTAGAGGAAAAAATGGCACCAAGCCGGGATGGAATGAACAGACCATCCCAATGGCTTGAGACCATGATTGAGCAATCAGACCAGGGAAAATCCATCTGTGGCCCATCGGCAAGTGCTAGGACCGGAGTTTCCCTGGTGTCTTTAACTTCGTTTCTGTGGCAGGGCAGCACAGGGGGCCGACTGCAGGACCTTTCCCAGACCTTGCTGTCTGATTGTGCCCTTTAGATCCATCAGGCATTCGCAACAATGTCAGATCTAAAGGCACCTCTGACTGCAGCCTGAGAAGTCTATAATTCCCATACCTCAGAACAGAAATCCTAAGCAGCTCTACTCAGAAGTAAGTCTCATGTTAGCCAGTGGGCTTACTCCCAAGAAAGTGTACTGAGAATTGCAGCCTTCAAATGTTAAAGCCAGTACTGAGATTGCAGAGTACAAATATAATATACTAGGAGCAAGGCCCATTGTGCCAGGAAGACCACGGGCTCTAGAAAGATTGCTCTATGGGTGGGCTGGCTCCACGGTGCCCCTGTCCAGCAGTCTCCAGGTGCAGACAGGGCCCCCAGCTCCCGGGCGACTCTGCTGTGGCCCGGGCAAGGCCCAGGTCGGCTCCGTGAGCAAGTGGCATTCCTCTCCAGCAGCCTCCGGGCTGCAGACAGGGTTCCTGGAACACATTCCCCCCTTCCCAGTCTGCGGTGTGGCGGCAGCAGGCCCTGGGCTGGCTCCATGGGCCAGCGTCTCGGCAGTGCCCTTGTGCAACAGCTTCCAGGCTACAGACAGGGCCCCCAGCTCCCCTCTCTCCCCCAGACTCTGTCATAACTGTGGCAGGCCCCAGGCCATGCGGCGTCCCTTTGCAGCAGCCTGCAAGCCGCAGACAGGGCCTGCAGCAGCCATCCCCCTCTCCCAGACCCCGGTGGCAGTGCAGCAGGTCCCAGGCCAGCATCGGGGGCTAGCGCCTTGGCAGTGCAGGTGTCCAGTGGCCTTCGGGCTGCAGAACGCACACACCACCTGCAGCAGTCTCCCGGCAAGGCTGCGGCCCATGTTCTCCAACGGCCTGGTGGGCGACACAACCCCCCCTCCAGCGCACAATCCCAGGCATCCCCAGTGGCCATGTCCTGCGGTGCCCTCCCATGGTCCTGCAGAACTTACCTCATCTGGCGGCCTGCTGGTGCCTTCGCAGGCCACCTCTTTCATCAAGCTTGTAGCAGTCCGCCCAGTTGAGCATCCATCTCCTGCGGCTGGGTGGGGGTTCTGTGGGCGGAACCATGGCACAACCTGGATGAATCACTGGGCACATTTGGGCCAACACCACATTGGCCAGTGGCCAGGGTCCCCAGGGTGAGTGGCGGCTCCTTCAGCCTACGGCTGAGGGGAGTGTATTCTACATGCCACCCCAAATTGGTGTTATAATATAGAGAGATAGTCCTGACAGCCACCCCACTGGGAGTAGCAAATATCAGAGTGGTAGCCTACTGCAGTGAACTTCTGAAGCTATTTTATGGAGTCAGCCAGATATTGTCTGCCCTTACTGTCAGCATTTACTTTAACGATACTGCTCTTACAGCCAGTTCGGCTCTGAGCAGTGTCACACTAAGACTAAAAAAAGAAAAGAAGGACATTTATTTAATGTTTCTATATAATGTAAAATTTAGTGATTTTTAATTTTAATCGACTAACTTCCTGTCAGCATTTCTCCAGGATCCCTCTTTCACTCCGCTATAACCCTTTCCAGAGCAATCAGGCATCTTGCATATATCTGAGGAAGTAAGCTGCAATCTGTAAAAGCTTATGCTGCAATAAAAATATTTTATGGTGCTACAAGACTCCTAGCATATGATAAGTATATGTAAAGTGCCATCAAGTCACAGCTTGTTTTCAAGGCAAGAGACGTTCAGAGGTGGTTTTGCATTTCCTGCCCCTGTGTAGCAACCCTGGACTTCCTTAGTGGTCTCCCATCCAAGTACTAATCAGGGCTTTCCAGCATTGTTTCCAAGATCTGATGAGGCTGAGTCTTCCAGGTCAGGGCCATTTTAAGGATATCTGGATTTAATTTTCTATCAGTTTTTAACATTCCATTTTGTATTTCCATTTGTCCAATATTTACTTTTGCGGGGGATTCATAAGAATGATGCACTTACAATGTAATTTTTAAAAAGTTTCTAATTAGTTAATCTATTATCAATAAAATAACAGCAAGTGTAATTTCTTAGACCATTTTTGGAGCAAAACTGTTCTTTGGAAGAAGCAGTTGGAAGGAAAAACAGTAGCTGAGATTTTGAAATTTTGTGAAAGAGTGAATGTAATCCAGAGAAAAATATAGGGTGCCAGTATTGCCCTGCTCAGCTGATTCTTCTCTTTCTGTGATATCTTAGGATCATCAACAAACAGTCTTGTAGCATATCCAGACCCTCTACCACAAACAACACTACAGGTACAGGTACAAGCAAACAATAGTAACAACAAGAAAGGAACTTTCACAGATGATCTCCACAAGCTGGTGGATCAATGGACAAGCAAAACAGTGGGAGCTGTACAAGCAAAACCATCCTTAAATCAACTGAAGCAGAACCAAAAACGGCAAGATATGGAGCCTAAAGCTAATCCGATGCAGACACAGAATGAGATGTGTGGAGTAAGTGGCACTCCTTGAAGAGCATTACATTTTGCTTTGTGTCTGAAAGCCATTGCAGAGCTGGTGTTTGGAGGACCTAAGCTTAAAAGAGCATACTCCATGTATTTCAGTTCAATTACTGCTAAAATAGCTTAATTTTATCTCCTTGGACTTGATCTTGACAATGTATGTTTCAGCAAAAAAAGTTTTTACAAGTAAAGAATTGTGACTGGATAGTTGATATGCAGCAATACTGTCACTGGTAATCAAAGGTTGCTTGTCTTTTAAAAAAATTTAAACAACTTTGCCGAAGTTTCTTTTCTGTTATTTTATATGCATTATTAAAATCTATATCCAGTACTTTGCTGGAATAGGAGCTTGGTGGCACCAGCTTACAGTTTCTCCTGCTAAAGGCTGTGCCAACAATCTGCCTTTTAAAAGGGAAAGATGGCAAGTATGCTTTTTATGTTTATATTACTGATATATATTTCCCAGTAGAAAGCTTAATCGATAGATGCCAGTGTGGTAAAGACAAAAGACGGGTCCTCTGTCATCTCCTTAACATGCCACCATCACCACCACCATCCATTTCCAAATCTGATTATCTTCAACTAGGGTACATGGGGTACATGTTGATAAATAAGAGTATGCAAATATAAACTCATGTGCCCATCATTTGAACCAATGTTCCTATAGCACTCCCCATGATGTATATTATCAGCAAGCAGGGGCTGCTTCCATTTTCTATGAATATAATGAATGTTCTATATAGAATATAAAAAACAAAAACTATGTTCTTGCAGTGAGGAGTCTACTTTCTCAAGAGAATGGGCAGCTCCTTTCTATGGAGAGTACTGTGTGTGTTTGGAAATATCCCTGTAAAGCTTGCTAGATGTACTGGATCAGGGTGCAAGTATAGGCGACAACCAGAAGACAGAAGCTAACACCATTCTACAGGGGAATTACTTTATACATGTAATATATAAAACTTCACATGGCTCATTCAGGCTGCGTTGATAGATTTTGATTCTTGGTGCTTTCTTAGATGTTAGGATTCCATATCAAATTACTGCTATTTTACTTTTCTTCTACAAAGACTAAAAATAAGTAGTAAACAGTTTCTATAATGAAAGCACAAAGTCAGAACCCAGGAAAAAAACCTGGGGACGCATCTGTGTAAATGTCTGCCCATAATAAAACAATTGTTAAATATTGGTCAGTGACACCCACAAACTTTCTTATTAATATTATAGCTGATTATCACAATATTTTTATTAAGATATAAGTTTAATAGTAGCAGTTTTCACAGGATTTTGACAACATTTTAAAACATTGTTATATTGCAGTAGAGCTCATGGAAGGGACCTTAACTGTGGGATGTGGCAGGGGCCAACTGTAGTGGGAAGCATGAAATTGGTGGAAATGGTCATCCCCTCCCCCAAAAGAAGGAATTTCAGCTACTTTCCCCTTTTGACACTCTGCACCATATTGTTCCCAAGGGTTCCCCATCCTTCTAGAGCAGTTTTTCAGTGGTACAAGGAGCTGGAAAGAGAAGGGGGGAAGCAGATGAAATCACTTCTTAAAGCTGTGTTCCATATGTGGAAGCCGAATTCAACTTCATGTTATGGGAGAGCAAGAGAAAGGATGGGATTAAGTATGGGTGATTACTTTTGCAACAGAACACATTTTCTGAATCCTAGGTCTCGTTTCCTGGGCAGGTTACCTTGCTTTCTGCAAATAGTTAGATGCAAGTATCTTACCTGCAAAATTGTACTAATGTACTTTAGGTTAGTTGGATAAATATTTATAACAAAGCAGCACTCACTTCTTAGGTACAATTTGAGTATTTTTCCCAGAACTGTATAGGTGATTAAAATCTTAGGTTATAATGTTTGAGCTCCTAAATATATGCAGTTGAAGGATTAATTCATGCCAGAAGCACATTTAGAGCAGAAAGGGACTGCAAAGCAGTGAAGACTCTGGCTCAGAAATCTCTTTTCTTTCCTCTCCTTTACATTTGACCACAACATGCAAGAAGCAGGATCAAATGTCCTTAATCTTCTGTCCAGTTGGAGAAAGCAGTTGCATCATGAGATGCACTTGGATAAAAACAGGTGCTGCACTTGTGCAAGTCCTAAGAGGCTCATTGCCATTCCTGAGAGAAGAAAAGACCATTGAAGCTCTGTACCAAATGTACTGTATATATTAATACATGGTGATTCACAAATGAACTTTTCATTATGAAAGGTGGTTGCATGCATACAGTATCCCTCCCTTTTTGCCATACAATATACAGTGTGCCTCAATTTGGTTGTTTTTATTCAAGGTACTGTTGTTCTCAACATCATCCTTCTTCTAAGACAAGACTTTATATATAATACTGGAGAAAACTGGTATCTCTTCTTGGATCAGTTCCTTACAATAATTGTTTTGCCCTGTTTTACTTGCTTTATGAAAGCACAGTGTCCAGTATAAACCACATATTTTTACTTTCTTAGAAACATGCTTATTTGCTTCAGTAGCATGGACAGTTCTACAATACACCACATAACATTACCTCTCAGTTTGGTCCTGAAACATGAATGGCCAACATAGATTTATTTTCATCTTAAAGTCAATCATATACAAGGGTGGCCATTTTTTCATTTTTAACGCATCATGAAATGTGCATGGAACATAATTTTAAACTGTAATGGAGATAAGTAGTACCATTGTCAGTCCATTGTTTGTAAACTTTGCTTATAGTTTACAAATGATATATAGATATAGTTTCCTAACTATATCCTAACATAGCATATTGCCTTATACTGTGCATAACAGCTCTTCAAATGGAACAAATTATCTTTGAAAGGTTGTGACCAGTATATTGTACAACTATATATGTTTTCTTTTTTTCCCCTGTGGCATGTGTTGCAACGATTTGGTCAGAGTCCATAAGGTGTGACGAGGAGACAGGGAAAGAGAATGAATTAGGAAGTAATGCAGTCTTGTTTCACTTGCAAGTAGGTGATATGTTAAACATACTGGGAATAGTAGAATGATGCGTCTGTTTAAGCTTGACTCTAGCTATTTGGCTGGGAAGCAAGAATTTTTGTGTGGGTGCAGGATGAAAAGGAATTAAAAATAGGGAGTAAAGTCTGCACTTGCTTCAGTGAACACTTTATGTCTGTTGCTTTTAGTGAATAATATAAAGTTCAAGTACCATTGGACATTTGTCATAGTCCTCTTCAGAGTACAAGAGAGAAGGTGGGTTACATATACTCTATCAGCTATAAACTTGTGGAATTCACTGCTCCAGGATATAGTAATACGTAGTGACTTAGATGCTTTTAAAATGGATTTAGATAAATACATGAAAGTCAGGTGTATCTGTGACTTAGCCATGAGGACTATAACTGGATCCTGAATACTAGGACTGGGGATAACAAGAGGGGAAGGCTTTGGATGCCATACCCTGCTTGTAAGTCTCAGTGACTGGCAGGCCACTGGGTGAAGCAGGATGCTGAATTAAATATAGACCATTGATGTTATCCACCATGGCCATTATTACATTCTGATGGTCATACTAACTGTTGTATGACACAGGAAACATAAAGGAAGCCAAAAGTAGAGAAGAATCACATGCTGAAGACTTCATGAAGAACATTATGACAATGCTTTAATTTTTATATAGACCCTGATTTTTTATTATGGACCCTGATCTAGCTGACATCATGGGCTGATCAGCAGTAGTGATGTATAACAACTGGGGAGCTCAAGATGTAGGTGTTGTATACCTGCTGTCAATAAAAGATGCATCCAGTCAATGTAGCAGGACTCACAAACATAGTGAGATTGATGAATATGTATCTAGGTGTGTATTCAAATCTGCATCACTAATGTAAAAGGCTGTTTACAAGTGCAGATTTCTCTTGCTTGATCAGAAATTTTGTTAATGGATCATTTCATCACGTAATTTCCACTGATTTCAACAATCTAAGCACATTTGCTACCTCACCCTAGGCATGTTCACCCAGAACTAAGTATTAACTTGTTTTAATGAAACTTGGTCCAAAGTCAGTGTGCATAGGATTACAGCGTTAACTCCTTGAGGATTTTAATAATTGTTCATGCAGGTAATTAAGGAAATAATAGCTTTTGAAATAAAGGCAAAGGGAGGTGTGAATTTTTTTACATGAGAAAAGTGGTTTATGCTTAATTCATGTTATATACACTGAAGAGTCTTGATATGCAGGAAGAGTTTTCTTATTGTAGCTGCAAAGAAGAAAAAAATGTATGTGTCCAAATTCTGACACCAAAAAGCAATGATTTAATAAATTATATAAATATGACATATAAAGTATTCAGAACAAATTTTCCTATAACACAATAAAAAGGTAGAAATTTCACAGGTAAAGTTAATCACAGGTAGAAATTCACAGGTGGAGTTGTTCCAAAAACATTTTTTTAATTAATAAATTTGTTAAAAGTCCTTAAACTGTAAAGATGTAGTAGTGTCTCTACCAGCTGACTCAATGGACCCCCGGTTATAAATCCATTTTGATATTTTTTTCAAGAATCATGCTGAATTCAACATTTTAAAAATATCCATGTTGAATCCAGCATGATTCTTGAAAAAATTATTGAAATGGATTTATAACCATTATAACCTGTGAAATTTCTACCTGTTTATTGTTATAGAAAAATTCATTCTGAATAATTTATATGTCATATTTATACAATTTATACAAATTTGGGCACATGAATTTTTTTCTTGTTTACATATATTGCTGTGCCACTGCCTTTCATTTTGTATCCTACTGACAACCATGCAGACAGCCACAGTGGATTCCAAATGACAAAGGGTCTGAGATTGAGTTACACATTGTCCCAAAATGGAGAATATCTAAGATATTGACAAGACTTCGGTTAGGGGGATTAGATACTTTCAGAAATCTTGAGGGATAATTTAAAAAACAGAGTTCCAATGAAATGTATATCATATATTAGAAAAGTCAAAAACAACCACAGAAGGGTGCCAACTTAATTAGACAGCAAAATGAAGACGGTTCAAATGAGCAGAATCACTGTACCTCATATAAATTTAGATGCTAAAGAGAAAATTGCTTACGATTATCTCCCCCCTCCCCCAAAAAAGAAAAAGAATTCCAAGAGGACCATGAAGATTTCCAAACTCCATAGCAGGGAAAGATTCAAAGCTTTATGGGGACAAAAGAATCCTTCCTTTTCATTCATGCCTATAAACTACCTATTACAATCAGGATATGTAGTAGGAAACAGCAGGAGTCCAGTAGCACCTTAAAGACTAACAAAATTTGTGATAGGGTATAAGCTTTTGTTAGTCTTTAAGGTGCTTATACCCTACCACAAATTTTGTTAGTCTTTAAAGTGCTACTGAATTCTTACTCTTTTCTGCTGCTACAGACAGACTAACATGGCTACCCATCTTGATCAATCAAGAAATAGGTTTTAGTAGAAAGATACAAATTGGATGTTTGGCTCAAAAACAGTTGACCTCATGAGCGTTAAAAAATTGCTATAAAACTGCTGGTTTTGGCAAGAAGTGCAAGTTGATGAGCCAGATCCAAAAGACTTGATCTTTGGTTCTTAACCTGTGTCCAAAAGTGAGCTGTTTAGTGGAACCAGCACCCACTTAGAGTGTCCTTGTTCATCACCCGTTTTAGGTTTGACTGGGAACACCTATTGTGTCACCTATTTTTGTTCTACTTTTATTATTTATGTGGATTTTACTTTGTAACAAGTGTAGGGAAAAGGCAAGATAAAAACAAATATATGGAAACAGGTCCATAAATATAGTATATGGTTTAGTGAGCAGGCAAATGATAACCCCTGCTCCTCCTGTTCACAGTTAAGTCTAATCCTCCTTCCTTGCCCCCTTTATGGCATATTCTGTTTCTTTCTCCATCACCTTAGCCTTTGTCAGCTGCTGATTTTCCTGTGCTTCTGCTGGCTATACTATCTTTCTTTTCCCACTGTCCTTTTCTTCTTTCCTATGACCTCAAGCTAGTCCTGGGATTGAAGTTCAGTTTAGTTACTGTTGAGAGTTAGAATCATGCTAATTAGTATGAGATGAAGGAAATTTGGCATATTGGCATGTAGCATAAGAGCGTAGCAGACTGACCAATGAATTTTCTTATTACTTCTGTAGTTCCAATGGGTGGGGGAAAAGTATTTAAAGTGATCAGCCCTAAATCCAGCCTATGACCTCACCTTTGCCTCCTCTTAAACTTTATTGCATTACCTTTCCCACCTGGGCTAGCAAAATGCTTCATGAGAAAATGCTGATTCACACATCCATGCAATAATTCCCACATATTGGACTGTAATCCATCACTGAGTCTGGGAGACAGAACCAAACTGAGCAAGAATGTGTATGTGTGTTGTTCAAGATTGAGGTTGGGGGGGATTGGACTAGATGACCCTGGAGGTCCCTTCCAACTCTATGATTCTATGAGGTCCTCAAGAATGCATATGAAGGTTATATGAGTCCTGATCTTTAAGCACACTTATACATAAGCATACTTAAGCATTAAAAAGTTCCATTTAGGATTGGTGGCCAGTACAGTGTTTGTAAGCACCTAAGCAAACAGGAGATGTAGGAAATGAATTATGGATGGAAGAACAAAATGTGCTGCAAAGAAACTTGTTCTTGTGAATGTTATTTTTAAAATGGTTCATCTCACCAGATTTTTTTAAATGATATTTAGAAGATTTTCTTGGAACCAGAATAATTTAGTGGTCTTTTTCAACCAATATATTAGAGATCAGAGCTCCCCAGATATGCAAAACATAGTGGGGATTGGATTTTTTTTTTAAAAAAAAAACTTCTTAGGCAGTCTCACTTAAACCCACCTAAATTCTTTGCCTTTGAAATGTTGCACTTAATTTTTTGGATGTAATTCAATATCAAGTCAGCCCTGATCTTGTAGACAGTGGGATTTGCCCAAAAGAAACACCATTCAAGAGGAGGTGCTGACTTAATAGAATCACTGCTAGAAGCTGTAAATTATATATGAAATTAAAACCTGCCATGTGGGGACCAGACAGCCCTCTTGTAAAATAATTGCTCTTTTGGTAGTGGGTCTGTTATTAAGAACATAATTCCCAGGAAGTCAGCAGCTCTTGGTGTTCAGAAAAGAAAGCTTGCCTGCTCCCTCATCCAGTTCTGCCTTGTCTGGGTATTTTCAGTGAGCAATGAAGCTGAAGTGCTTGGTGTAACCCCTTTAGTGTGTATGTGTTCTGATGTCTACAGCGATTCTCTGGGGAAATTGCTAAAGCGGGGGGGATTGCACAAATAATGTAAGTTTCCATGTCTGCAGCCTAACATACTAAGGGCTGCTTGGCTGCTGCTGAAAACTGCTTACAATATGCATAGGCAATCAGAATTTCCTACTAGATGGCAAAGGGGGTGGGATAGGAGACAGAACTGCCTTGTTCTGAAAGAATGTGGCTTATTTATTGCCTCTAATTCCCTACCTATAGACTAAAATAGCTAGATGTTGAAAGTGACATTAATGTGAAGTATGGAGTGGCCAGGGAATTCATCCCTTATTATGCAAATGAATCTAGAGGGATTTGAATTAGAATAATAAATCACATGCAACCAGAAGAGTTTGTTAATGGTACCACCTCATTCACAATCTCGGCCACAGGAGGGAGCAAGACCAGCACATACCCTCAGAATAAAGTAGAGCATGACACCCTTGGTTTGAAAATGGTCCTTGCTATAAAGCAGTAGAGTATTGCACTGTGAGGAGGGTACAGGCTTAATAGCTGTGCTTTTTTATGTTTTGTTTTTGTAGGTTAATTCAGTCAGAACAGGAATGGGGGACAAGTGCATTGTTCCAGTGTCTTGCCCAGTGCCAGCTGCATTAACTCCTGGAGTTTCACCATCTATACCAGTGCCTATGCCAGGTACTACCCTTTCTGGCACAGTAAAACCTTTTGTGATGCCTCTTTGTCAATACGGAGGACTTTTCCCTACACCAGTTTTTGGAGTGCAGTGGTCAGGCCTGACAGCACAGCCTGGAATGGTGGGAGGCCAGAGCATGGCGCATTGTCTGGCTCTGGAAAAAACTGGCTTGCCACTCTTTCCAGTGACAGTGCAGCAACCTGTTGTCAGCCCACCAGGCCCTCACTTGAGAATAACCTAGCTTTGTTGCTTCTGGATGCCTGAGGATGATTTCCAGATTGTAAGTGTCGAGTGTTTGAGCCCGTAAGCAGTCTCTGTTTACCTGTTGGCAGCCAGTTCAGGCCTGCTAGTGCACACAGCCATGAGCTGCATCAGGCAATCACTGTAAAATGATTTCACACAGATAAGTTTGTTGTTATGGCAATACTTGCTTCTCTGTCATTGCTGAAGACACTTTGTTTTGTGTTCCGGTGTTTGAAACTGCAACCTTTAAGATACATTTACTTGAATTGATAGTGAGATGACTGTATTAATCCGGCAGGAGTATAGTGCCTTGAATTCAAGCTTTTCAGGTTCGTCTGGAAAGGTGTAAAAAAAAAATAGACAGGTGTATATATCTGCTTATGTGAGGTTAAATTTTTAATTTGCAATATATAAATATATGTGTATATAATTGAAAGTTTACATTTGAGACTCTTGAGAAATTTTATTCTATTTTCTCCTGTAAGTGCTTTTATTCTAACTGGTGGCTGCAATGTTTACAGGAGGAGTTACTGATCAAAGTCTTCTTTCGTTTGAATGAAAAGTAATAAAATGAGTGACTTGATTTTTTAAAAAAATAAATAGGAGTATCTATAGAAGCCTGAAAGTAAGTTTATGTATGCAGGGAATAGCTTTGTATATTATGTATGCAGGGAATAGCTTTGGGCAGTGCAATTTGTTATGCAGTCTTTCTGGAAAAGCTATTGCATATAAGAACTTACATTTTTCTGTAAAATAGCAAAATGGCAGGCAGATGTTCCCCCTCCTTGTGTTCAACAGTAAGGTTCATTCTGTTCTGAAAAGATTTGTGTAATTAAGTTGCATTACAAGTCCATGCATGTTTCATATGTGAAATAAACCTAACTATAATCTTGATTATAGGAGAGCCAACCCCAAAGTTCTTATAAGAACTGTGTAAAGTATAGAACTTTCCTTGCACGTACTCTGCCTTTGTCCCATCAGTGGTCTTAGTCCAGAATAATACTTGTCACTGAAGTGCTTACAGTCTCCTGAACCAGAATTAAATGTGAAGTTCTCTTTTCAACCATCCCTCCTTTTTTTCTTTTTAAACTCAGCAAGGAGTAATTTTGATGTTTAGCCACACTTGATATCCCCCCCCCCCTTTACATTTTAATTCAGTTTTCACTATAGGCAGAATGTGCACCATCTTTCCTGCCTGACTTGTGCTTTTGGGGGAGGGAATGTCTTTTTTACTGTGCACAGAAACTAAATCATCACCTATAATTCTAAAGGTGAAAAGTAACTGCTAAGATTGATTTGCAGTGTGGTAAGTCTTAATTTACTTTGGAGGAAAAAGTGACAAACATAATGGCACAAATGACAAAATCATGACAACAGGCAAATGAAGATATGCTGCTGCTGCTGCTGCTGCTCTCTCTATTATATTTTTGATCTGTCTTCTGAAGAGACAGAGCTGTTGATCTGTGAATTGTATAGTCTATTGTACTTTGAGCATTAAGGACTGTCTGAAAGATTTTGTTGGTACCCTTTTGCTTATATTCCACCTACTTGGTTAGAATTGAACTTTGTAGAACCTGATGCAGAGTTTTCTACTTGAGCAAAATACTTACCTGTAGTAAGAGATTTCTGTTCTCCATAACATGCAATTTTCTTTTGTTTGAGACTTTATTTTAGATTTCATGTATGTATGCTTTATGAGCAAAACATGGAAAATCTGTTCATGCTGCTCCCACCTTGGCTTGCACTGAACCTACGAGTCGTTGCTGTTGCCCATTGTATAGTCCATCCCTTTGTATACTGACAGTCAGTGGCACTTACCCCTTTCACCCCCCCAAGAGATTGTATATATTAAAGAGAAGAAAAATAAACATTTTTGTGCTTGAAAAAATTGCAAAAAAAGTGTGTTCCTAAGATTTTCAGATATTACATGCATGTTTGGTTACCTAAATTAATACAGCACTTTGCTTTTACCCCTCCCCAAACTTTCAGACTTCAGCTAATGTTTAAAGGTGGTGCACTGCCATTTCTCCCCAATCAAAAGGACATTTTTCATATGCACTTCAACTGCAGTTGTGGATTCCCAGTTTACCAGGGTTTCATGTGTTGAGATATCCAATCATTTGTGAAGTATAGAGGTCCTGTGTGCACATTTCTTTTACTGAAACACTTGGCATATCACATGGTATTATACCCTGTTGACAGTATTTCCTAAAAGGCACTACAGCCATTACTGACTGTAGTTAAAAAAAACCTGGGGTACACAAAGAGCAGTTCTGTGATAACAGGTTTTCACAACACTAGCGATAAAGATTATGGGAACATTCAACGGAATTTGATTACCGCCAATATTTTTAACCAAGGTTTTAAATGCTATAGGATATCCATTTACACTTGAGATAGAAAATAATTGGGCTGAACAAACCTCTTACACAGCCAGCAACAACTTTCCTCCCTCCCCAAGTACTATTGCCTTTTTACTTTGGTTGTTTATGTGGGGCCAGCAATAAAATATTTGACTATTTCCAGTCACAATTAATACTGGGTTGGGAGGAGGAATGAAGAAATCAAGGACTGGTTTTGAATGAGGAAATGAAGACTGGTACCACAGAATATCATTCTTTGCATGTAGATGAAATTCAAACCATATGTGCCTGATTAGTAGCTGTGGGTCTCAGTCTCTCTCTTAGAAAAGAATTGCTCACAGACAAACCAGTTGCTATGCTTAATTTAAGAATGTTAGGTTTTGTTTTTTTATAACAATTTAAAAGAATATAAAAATTTCACATGAAAGAAATTGTCATCAGGTTGAAACGCATTCACAGTCTTCCCACCTCTCAATTGAATTAACTGCAAATGAAATGCAACTGAAAAGTTTTGTACTAAGTCCAAAAGAGTCACAATTTTAGATATGGGCAGATTTCCAGTGATCAAGTGTTCCCCCAGGGTTGTCAGATCTGGGTTGGAAAATTCTTAGAAATTTTGGGGGTGAAGCTTGAGGAAGGCAGAACTTGGGGAAGGGAGGGAGCTCAGCGGGGCATAAGGCCATGAGTCCACCCTCCAATGCAGCCTTTTTATACAGGGGAACAGATCTCTGTGATCTGGAGATCAGATGTAATTCTAAGGCATCTCCAAACCCCATTTGGAGGTTGGCAACCATATCCATCACCAGGGAAGCAGTAACCTCACAAGAAAGCCTTCATGTTTTCTATGCTACCTCAACCAGGCACAAAGATGGTATCCTTAAAAGGGCATCCTTGGTCAGTCAACACCTTGAACAAAGTCTAAAATACAAATACAATCCCTTCATCCTTTCCATGGTCATCTTACCTTGGACTGTAGACATATACCACACTTTTAGTACATACTAATTTAATTTCTTTGTTAAAGCGGGAGGGTTTATTTCTCAACTTGGGGCTGGAATGCTTAAGCAGTAATGGTGGCAGCAACAAGAAAATGTCAACAAAAGGCCCCATAAAAGATTTATAGTAATTCAGCATCTTATATTAAGGTAACCAAACCTTTTCTTGTCTCTTACACTTCAGTACTAATGGAATGACATTGACATTTCAGGAGTCCTGATTAAAACATGCTCTATATTACTATACATGGGCCCAGTCTGAATCTGTTCTATGCTTTCTGCTGCCTTTTACAGGTGAATTATCTTTATCACTTCTGTTTTGGCTTTTAGAATCAGGTTCCAGGTCTTGATACTGGCTTCTGGAAGGGATGTACTGAATATGTTCCCTTCCTATTTTATCAGAGGAAAGTCTCTACCTATATAAATGTAGTTAGAGCTTTGTCATACTCCACTGGGACAGGAACTGGTGTGTGGTTTCTATCCAATATTTTAGCCAGTGTCTATATAAATTGGTGGGGGGTTCACTCATAGATTGTATTTTATCATTCTAAAATTTCTCTACAATTTGAATCTGTCCAAAGTTATCCCAGAGATATAATATTTCTATAAATCTTGAAGTCACAGGGTGCCCTCCTTTTTTGATAAGAAAATGGAAATTAGGGAGGGGGGGAGACACTTGTGCCTTTCCAATTTTTTTATCCAGTCTAAACTTTTTATTGCTTTAGGAAATGAAAAAGAACATGCTTGAGGCACATATGATTTACTGTAATGTATCTTTAAAACATTTTTAGGGTTGTTTTTCTCATGCTAAAGAAAAGGGCAGAATCTGAACCAGGCAAAAGGAATTGAGAGTGATATATACCTGCATCATATGGGAATTGTAATTATCTAGTGCTATAGATATCCTCATTTAGTTACTAGGAAGAAAAATTCTGAGAGAGCAAACAGCAAGTAAAACAATATTTTAACACCCAGCCATTAAAACTATTGCACTCATAAAAAGCCCCCCAACTCTCCATTTTTCCATTGGAAAATTGAAAAAGAAAATACCTGTGGAAAATCTTTTCCCCTTTCCAGTTTTCCAGTATTTTCCCATATTTTCACATCTCCACACCTAACCTTCCAGATAGACTACTTAGTAATATTAATTATCAGCTGGTTGGTTTTCCAGATCATGATAACATATGGGGAGAAAGCATATTTTAAAGTATCTTACTTATTCAGACAGTTAAGCTAAATCTTGATAAGTTAAACAGAGGTATTTTGACATGTTCCATGCTTCTTACAAGGATTGAGCACCAGGTAGGCTCAGTTACCAAGGGCAGTCACATGAAGAGTACATTCCAGTAATACAGTCCTAGGCCTGTGTGTGTCCTAGGTAATAACTAGGGTTGCCCCAGGTCCCTCCAGCTGGTGGGGGTGGGGGTAGAGTTGTCTGCTCCAGGTTGAGAGACTCCTGGAAATTTGGGAATGGAGCCCAAGGAGGCCAGGGACCCCAGTGGGGTACAATGCTGTGGAGTCCATCCTCCAAAGTATCCATTTTCTCCAGAGGAACTGATCTCTGTAGTCTGGAGTTGAGCTGAAATTCTAGGGGATTCCCAGATCCCACCTAAAGGCTGGCATCCCTAGTAATAACAATGTCTAAAAGAAAGAGCTACAGATTTTATCACCTGGAGTTGGTGAAAATCACAGTGTGCATCTGACTACCCCAGTAAGACATGGGGAAAGTAAATCAGTGATGGATTTCCTTATCCCACTCTTGACTAGAGTGTCAACCACTCTCCCTTCAGATTTGTCTTGGATTCAGATCCAGCTACAAATAGCTTACTGAATCCAGCCTTGCTCCATCATCAGAGGTCCCCAATCATGCTAACGCAAGTGTAGAATCTCCCAAAGGCCTAGCTTCAAGTCTGGTAGACCACCTTAGAAACCAACAAGATTTTCCAGGTATAAGCTTTCGAGAGTTGAAGCTCCCTTCATTGGTCTCTAAAGTGCTCCTGGACTCTAATCTAGCTTTTTTACTGCAGACCAACACAGCTACCCTCTTGAAACTAGTCCCAAAATAAAACAATAATTGTTCTAATAATTATTATTTAATGCTAGTGTTTTTTTTATTTTTTAACTGAACTACTTTTAGAGTGAAATGTAAATTTCTATATATGCATTTTAAGTTATCACAGCACAAAACATGGTCAGCATTTTCAATGTTTTAAAATAGAAAATGTGTACCTTTAGTCAATTACCATGACAATGGCATTTCCCCCCCCAAAAAAAAGATGTCTGCAGAAGAGGGGAAAGCTTTAAATCCATTCTGCAGAGCACATTGTTACTTGTGATTGGCTCATGCTTGATATGGAGGTCCAAAAGTCTCAAGTCAGCTCTTAAGAACATCAGCATATGCCTTTTTGATGTGTGTAAAGAGCAATGCATTTGAATAAACTCACTGTCTCTTAGATAACTTTAGTCAAGAATCTATTCTATAGCCAGACAGATAAATACATCAAGAGCTTTAAACGCCCAAATCACTTTACACTGCAGAACTGAATTTGTCACTCAAAACAGGTTCAAGGGCCCCTGTGGTAGGGCTGGTCTGTAAGGGGGAGGGATTGGGGGGGTTGCCAAAATTTGAGCAATTTTACAAGGACCTGCAAAGAGTGGTAAAAATACTAATTCAGAGAGAGGTAGGAAGTACAGCCTTCTCTTTGAATTGGCTCTATGAACATCTACATACTATCCTCCATCACATTCGCTATGTTATCCTCACCCTTAGAAAGGACAGCTGGAAGCACTGTCCTCATTCTGAACTTGATTTTTGATATCACCAAGTGAAATCTGTTGGCATCAAGGTTCTGTGACATCATTTCATTCACTATGTGAACCGTGATTAGTTGTCATCATAAATTATTCCAACTTTAAGTATGATGCTGAGTAGTTCAACAGCCAACAGGGGGAAAATCCTGATGGGATGGACTTTGGGGGACAGTTAACACACAAAACACTTCAACAGCATTAGTTTGGGTCACAAACATTCAATTATCCCTACCTTGAAAATTCTTGAAATTCTTCCCAGAGCGTCTTGCACATTTCTAGTTGGCACTGGTGTGACTGAACTGTTCAGTTTGAATTTCTTTTTACTTGATTCCTGATCCCCACCCACAGATTTTTAAATGCACCTCTGCAACCATGAAAGGTAAAAACAAACAAAAGCTTTAAAATGAAAGTTGCGATTGAAAATAACAAGCATTTTGAATTTATAAGTGACCTGTAGCTCTTGTGTATCTTGCCTCTCAAAAACTGATTGTAAAATGTTTTTCAATATTTATACTTTGTAAAAAGAAGACTCCAGTCTCTCTTTATTATACCTGGATATTGTGTTTGTTCCAACTACAAGTGATTCTCATGGCGGCGGGGGGGGGGGGGAATCGGCCCTGCAAAATAAGCATGTGCTTGGGCGATTATTAATTATGCCCCACTTCACTGATAGTTCATGATGTTTCATAGTGGATTTAAACATTATGGAGGATTGCAAAAGGCTTGCCATGACTCCAGTGTAACAGATGAAGAGGTAGACTGTTCCTCACCCCCTCCTTGCCTCATGTCATGTATGAGCTACAGCTGATGCCGATTCCTATGCATCTCCCAGCAGGAGACCTGCACAAGCTGTATGTTAAGATGCTATGCAACCTCCCCCCCCCCCAAAAAACCCAAAACATATTGGCTTGTAATTCAGAGAGTTTGCTATACTTGAGGAAACCATTTTTTCTTGATCACCTGATTTATTTTACTCACTACCACAGTCCACCTTGGTACTGGTTGAGCAGTGGCATAGAACTTTGCTTATGGCAAATGAACCAGCTGCTAGGAAATACTACCACAGTCAAAAGAAGAAAGGCAAGTACTGCAAGGGTGAAGGCTTATGTGCATCATGCCCTATTTAATGGGAAACTTGATGAAAATGTGTATACCTGACACTTGTAGAAGAACCTTGCTTGATTACAATGTGTTTTAGTTTCTCTCCAGACCATCATTCTGAAGATCTTGCAGTGTAGAAGGAAAGGTCCTGTCTGTTAACAATATACTAAAATGCTTAGCACATAGCATATGCATGCACACACACATACGCACAAAGCAGACGCTTGCAGATCTGATTACCAAAATGCATGCCTTAGTGATAGAGACTGAAAATGGTTGATTAATGTTCCTTTAAATAGTTAGAAATTCATAATCTATACCTGTAAGTTATATAGCATGGTTTGGCAGTGGGAAAAAGTATACTGGCTTCTGTGCTAATCTATGCTTTGTATGAGCATGTTGAGAGTATTTTGACACCTGCATCTAATGTCCTACGGGATGGATCCTGCCCATCTCTTCCAGTGCAGTTCTGTAACTGTGCAGCCATGTGAAAAATCACCACTGTATGCCCTTGAAGTACATTGAGACCAATTAAATAACTATTATCAGGCTGTAGGGATCTTGTTTAGTGTTTGCCAGATAATGACTCAGTTCAGATGGTATTCCAAACCATAGTACATGGTACTGGGCTCTCACAGATGTCATCAGTGATAGACCACTCATGCAGACACAGTTCTGTGACATTTGTATGATGATGGTTTATAAATCTTTAGAGGCTGCAGAGATTGTTTCCCCTAATTAAAAGAAAGAAAGAAAGAAAAAGAAATGCAGCAATTTTAAGTATGCTCATCAGACACAAGAAGGTTACCTGTTTGAATGGTGGCAATTTCCCCACCTACTTTCATCATATGATGAAATAATTTGGTGCCATCAGCACTGGATTTGGTTAGTGCAAGTAGTGTGCTAAGAGAATATATGAACAAAATTCAAGTGTAGCAGCACCTTGAAGACTAACAAGATTTCCAGGGTATAAGCTTTTGAGAGTCAAAATTCCCTTTGTCAGCTATGAAGGGCAATTCAGGGAATTGTTTTTCCTTTGAAAAGACTAATGGGGATCCTGAATCAGTCCAGAGTTCAATTCTTGGTGTCTTCAGTTAAAAAGATCAGGTAGGAGGTGATGTGAAAGGCTTCTGCCAGAGACCCTAGAGAGCTGCTGCTAGTCTGAGTAGACAATATTACTCTTGATGGAGCCATGGTTTGATTCAGTAGAAAGCAGCTTTCCATGTCATGTGTCTCATTCTGATAATATGTATCTTGCTTGAGAGTTAATTATCTGTTGGGGTAGTCCTAAACAGGATTACACCCTCTTAAATCTATTGAAGTCAGAAGTGTATAACCCTGCTTAAGATTCACTGTTAATTACTGAATTTCTCAAGAGGCCCAGGGAAATGAAATTCCTATTATCTCACCATTTATATAATTTCTTTCTGGCCCCATATTAACACTCCTACCACCAGATGACTACCACTTTGTCGAAAGTTAGAAACCAGCATTGCCTAATCTATGGCGTCCAGGGCCCTTCTAAGGGCCACTGAGCTATTCAAGCATTGTGAAGTTTCCTCCTGATTATATAGCATGGGTCTTCCCAGCCCTTGGAACAATTCATACATGGCTTCTACTTATTTCCTTGTTTTGAACCAGCTCTGACTGTTGTTCTTCACCTTGTCATATGTGCACACATCTATATCGCCCGTGAATGCTCAATGCCCATTTATCATCCATCGGTGTTTTGGGGGAGGAATGTGATCATCCATTCTATCTAAGACAGATAGAAAATAAAGTTCTGTTTGCATAGTAAGTGTCATGCCCAAATTGAATGGCTTTGCAGGGGAGCCTCTGGTTTGCTTTTTAAAAGGCATGGCAAAAATGGACACAACTGTCATGTGGACTTTGATACTCTGTTTTTTAAGGAAATGAAGTACTCATGGAACAGGGTATCGAGATAAGAAATCTTTGCATTTAATCCATTCAGATCTGTTCAGATACATGGTTTTGATTTTGATTTTATTTATTTTTTTTAGATTCTGAGGAAGAGAGCACCACCAAATGATATGTGGCCAAATTTGGATATAGGGTCAACCACAAGATTGTACTTCAGCTGAGGAAGAGAAAGAAGCTGTGAAATGATGTCATGTGTGAGAAACTCTGGGCTATTCTGGTCCACTCAACTCAATTTTGTAACTTCTTTCTAAGCCTTTTTTAATTTATAGTTAACCTGAAACATTATGCAAAAAAGAAATAAACTATAATTATTTTGAGGGAAAGACTTTTCTTCCTAAATGATTCTATTTTTCTCTTAGGAGTTAAGATTGAACTCATGTTTAGAATATCAGGTCATATTATGGTATGTGGCCTGATTAACCATGTTCTAATTGTACATTAGTTGTTCTAGTTTTGCAAGCAATAGTACCCTTGACACAAAATACCTCTCAGTTTAAAATGTGTTATAGGCTGAACAAGCTACTTCCCTGCCCCCTTTTCTCTTAACAGATTCCAACAGATCTTATTTGAACAAATAATTATTCTTTTGATTGTTATCTTATAGAGAAGGTAGCTTGACATAACTATTTGGACTGTGTGGCTTTGGTTTCAATCCAGACTTCCACCCATACAGTGCGATTTTTCCCACCTCACTCTTGCAGCAGCCCAAACTGGCTCCCCAAATACTTTTACAGTGTCCCCTAAGAAACAGCATTTCATGGGACATTTTGGGCTGCCACAGAAGAAGGGAGGTGGGAAACTCACATTCAGTGGGCAGAAATCCTTGCAACCACACAAATGCCAGTCTGGATGCAAGCCAGTGAATATAAAGCAGTTTTATTGGCTATATGATGAGGCTTAAACTTGAACAGGAAACTCACTGAAATGTGTATTGAACCAGGGAGAAAGTGGGTTGCAGTACTGACATATCAGTTTATATACTGGTCCATATGGTGAGAAAGGCTGCATCTACATGGTGAGGATTCTCTATTTTCCTCTCATTACCACTGAAAATGCAGAGGATATTGTGGCAACAGTGTCCACAAATGAATTTTGTTTACACTTTCCTCAATCAGCCACCATTTCTCCTTTATGTATTCCCTGCTGCAGCATTAGAGGCTTGGAGGGGGACCTTTTAAAAAATAGTTATTGCTATTGAACTATGGTGTTATAACCAATGCTCCCTCTAAGGTGTGGAGTCTTGTGAGCAAAAATTCTACTTTGTGAGCTACTGGCATTAAAGTTGTGAGCAAGCGATTTGGTTGCTGCATAAATGAGTTTGCTCTGCAGCCATCCTTCCTGAGCTAAGACACAAATGTGTGAGCCAGAGGCTAAAAAACTGTGAGCTAGCTCACACTAACTCAGCTTAGAGGGAACACTGGTTATAACAGTATCTATTACTACAGTCCACCCATTCCTCTGAATTCTCAGCTTCCATTTAAGAAATCACTAGTCCTTTTTGCAGAGATATACAGGGAAAAAGAAACATCTCCACAACATAAAGTTGCTAGAGACTTTTTTAAAAAGCTGGGGATTCAGAAGTATATTACAGCATTAGATAGTTATGACATTATAATGCTACAGCAATCTATTGCTTCTTGGCCTTTTGGCTAAGAAGTGTAAACATTCTCTATGCATTACTAGTTCTTTTTAGGCGGCCAGAAAAAGCTCTCTACTAGCACAGGGGATGGGTATAATAGTAGTCACACAGAGACAAAAAAATTACACCAGTGTGGACAGGATTTTCCCTGGCCCACAGAGTGTAAACACACTTCAGTCTTTTCAAAAAGATTGTATCAAATCAGGATTCAGAAAGTGCAGAACAAAGCAAGGGAAGACCTGGAAAGTGAATAATTGGGGGATGGCAACATGCAAATGCTTCAAAAAACCCTACCCAGACTGTAGACCCAGGCCTGACACGATCTGGAAGCACCTCTATTTAAATTATCATGGGAAGGGGTGACCAGACAACACACCCTGAAGTGGCCTCACTGTGTGCTTGTCCTGTGGTGAACATTCAGATTATTGTGTGGGGCAACCATGGAGTGGGTGGTCGGGTGGCTTTTTTCTTTTGCATATGCGCATAACCACTTTTTCAAAGCACTGCTTCAATGCACTTCTTCAAAGCACTGCTCCATTTTGACATCTGGAGAAGGCTGCCTCCCCCTCTGAAAAAACTCATATTTTCAATTAACCCCTTCTCCTCCCTGTGTGCTGCAAAGTTGTAGGCAGAGGAAGCAGTATAAAAAAGACAGAGGAGGCTTCTCAGCCTGTCCTTCCTTCCCCCCTTCTTGCCTCAGAGGACAGCTGTAAACTTGCTGGTGTGCATGAAGATGTGGTTATGCACACATTGCTAACTGACAAAAAAAGGAGCAAAAACGGAACAGAGTTATCAGATTCCCAACCAAGTTGAGCTCACACGGGGTAAAGTGCGGGGTAAAGTGCTGATATACGTAAACACCAGACTTTCCCTGGTGCCTGATTACCCCATTTCCAACGTGGGGCAGAATGAGGTGGTGACGACTCGGGCACAGAAGGCTGATGTTGCTGTCTGATTGTGCTCTTTAAATCCACAAAGGTACCGCAATGATATTGACACCAACTGCTCATGTGACCACAGCCCCAGTTTGCTTATCAAACCTGAGTAAAACTTCCACAGGGAAACAATCCAAGTCAATGCATCACCATCATATAAATTTACCTCAACGACATTATACAAACGATTTAGTAGCTGGAATTATTCCTCAGAAATGCATTTATATTTTTCACCAGGCTGAAACTGAGGTGTATAAGAGCACCTGGATGTTTTGGAAGGAGTACTATTTTATACTTAGCTAATGAGGGTGAAAGTATTGCCTAAAAGCTCTCTCTGTGCCATAAGCAACCTTCCCATAATAAAAAATGAAGTGCCTTCAAAAACAGAACCTTGAGATTATCCCAGCATCACTGGGATATAGTTGCTCTGGATGAGCTGCTGTTCCAGGGGGCCCTTCTACACAGGATGCCTCAGCTGTATTTTATCCATGAGAGAGAGAGAGAGAGAGAGAGAGAGACCACATTGGGATATCATGACAAATCCCTCACCTCAACAGGAGAAGGGTGATAGAAGGCATCTGGGTTTAGGAAACCTTAAACTGGCCTCTTTTGCTGATGCCTGGATGCACTTACCTGAGCAACTGGGAGTTTCCACCCCAGAAAACAGGACTTGAAACCCCCACTTAATCCCAAATCACAATTTCATTTTATATGGACAAAACAAAGTCCCATTTTTCCAAGTCCTTCACATTTGGGCATCATGGCTAACTGGAGCTTGATTCGAGATTTTTCAGATCAGGAGACTTTCCTTTGTGCTCTGTGCACATGGAGAAGAAAGAGGGCAACAAACAAGCACAAAAGCGAGCTTGGTCTTGTACCCATGACAGGTGAACAGAGGTTAGCCATGTTGACTGGAGGCAGCCACAGTCACACTGATGCTAAACTTTCCCCAGTGTTGTTTTTCTGTTTTTATTTTTAAATAATCTTCTAGGATGTGTGATCAACTATACAAGCAGCTGTGAGCACAGGGACACTTTCTGTTTCAATGATATGGTGCAGTAGGGATAAGAGTTGTGAACTTTTTGTCAAATAGGTACAAAATGTATCCAGAAGCTGTCCATGATATTAGTACAAGCCCAACGGACAGGTTTACAATGGGTCTGGATAAATTATTTGGAAGATGTATTTCTTTAGATCCAAGATATTATACTGGTTAGAAATGCAGTTCCTGAGAGCTAGCTCTCTTAGAAATTTGTGGAAAATATAAGTTCAACCAGGTGAAAAAGAACGCTTTACAAACTGGACACAGATACACATTTAATTCACAAACAAAAGAAGGTCCAAATGATTAATACCTACCTTAGATTTAGTGTTTTATCAGGAATATTTTGCTTTACATGTTCCAGTACTGTTTTCCATCAGGTACACACCTTCCACATGCACCTATCTGCCACACTAGAGGGACACTTCATTGATGGATCAAACTGGCGTGATCACACCAGCACATCTGGGAGGCATCCCACAACTGTCGTCAAGCCGTTGCAAACCGTTTTGATCCGGTGGGGAATTGTAGTAAAAAACTACTAGTGAAACTCCAGTATCAAATGGTTTGCTGCAGCTCACAGCCGGAGTTTCCCTGTGTGATCGCGCCAGCGCGGAAGTGTGGTGTTGCAGATAGCATGATCACACGCTATCCTGATGCAACGCTGTTTCCCCCCCCTTCTCCATGCGCGCATCATTGAAAGTCCTTGGGGGGGAGAAGCAAAGCATCAATTCCCCCTTCCCCCCTTGCAGCAAGTCATCGATCCCCCATTTAAGCACCTTGAAAACCCACCACACCCAAAAAAAACCACTCGTTCACGGTTGCATCTGATTACGCAGCGGCGCTTTGCCCTGGCAGGTCCATGGAGCTGTGTGATCACGCAACTGCAGGGCAAATTGCTCCAGAGCAAAAAAGCCTAGATTCCCTTCCGGATTATCTCACTCGTGTGAAAGGGACCACTGTAGAGCTTCTTTCAGCTACCTAGCAACTAGACTCAGTGAAGAAGTTTCCCTTCCCTTTTCACCCCCCAAAACTCAGGTACCAGCTAGAAAGAGTCTTTGTTTTGGCTTTCTTCTTTGCTCTGTGTTTGAGCCCTCAGTTCCCTTGATTTGTTAGGTCCTGCTGTTTTCCTTGCTTCTCAGCCTGGTCTACTTTCGCTAGATTAGTCTACTTGAATAGGCTACAGACTTCCCTTAAACAGATCCAACAAGAACGTGTCTGAGAAATTATCCTGTAAGGATTTATGACAACTTTTAGGTAGGATTAAGATTCCAGGAGATGATGATTTTTTTTACACAAAGCTCATGCCCCTGGCTTGGAATTTCATAGAATACGGTGACTTAAAACAACAACAACAGTTTTTTGAGTTGTGAGTGGCTGTGTCTTCCCCCACCCCCCAATGCAAGCCACTGACATTTTGGAGTTCTACTTGATTCCCCCTTATCACTGCACCATCTCATACTGGGATATATTTTCCTTGCAAGATTCTCCCACCTTCAGAGAAGATATTTGGGACAAAAATGATTCTTGGAGAAGGAGGAGGTAGGGAATGATCAATTCCATCTACTCTTTTCATCTGGATCGAGTTCAATGAGATGAATCTTCTCCAATATTTCTTATTAGTAAAATCTATTGGGTAGGTCTCAACTTGGTAACAATAGTCTTAGTGGTCAACACTCTCCAGAGTACTTTTCTTACTTCACTGTCCACTAAGGGGGTTAAGAAGTTTGATATGTGACTTCTAACCATTTGATAACTGATGATGGCACTGCAATCAGGCAAAATTCAGATTGCCAAATGGCAGTAATTAGAGAAGCGCAAGGTCTGAGAGGCCTCACTGCAAATCTCCCATGACAATCAATTTTGGATCTTTCTTGATCAACCCAAAAATGTCTGTAGGTCAAGACAGTATTTGAAATTATGTAAAATTGTGTTCTGAATATATACAATCATTCCTATAACTCAGTCATCAAGGAAACTATCTCATGACGGCTTTTTTCACAACCCCCTGAAAACAGATTGGATTGGGGTTTGTACTAGAAATGCAGAATGTTATGATTTTTGAATGTTGTGTAGATTTTAGATTTGTTGTGTGATAGCAATACTTGACAATTGGATCTTCCTGTGTGAACAAACTGGATTGTCCTCTGTTATTGCTATAGCACACCAGATTGTCCTCTGTTATTGCTATAGCACACCAACAACCAGTGATGTGTGTAGGTGCAGCCTTAGACTGCAACTTTCATTCTAGTGTCTCAGTTCTCAAAGGAGATACTGTATTACAAAAAGATAAGTGCTTCTCTAGTTATTCTAATTACCATTAGACAATCAGAATTTGGAATGCTGAACAGGACAGTCAGACTAAAGATCTGACTTTGCTCTGCCAGTTGTATGAATAACAAACATGTGTGAATGTCCTATATTAAATTACTTGGCCCCAAAATGCTTCTTTTTTGGCAAAACTGAGATCAGTCTTTTTGTATTTACAAATGTATATGCTGACAGGCTAAAGCAGCCGACAAGGACAGTGGTCATCCTCAAGCAGAAATCAGTTAAGATCCAACAAATACAAAGTATACTAACAATGCAATCCTAAGCAGTAGAAAGGAGCAAAAGTCCAGTAGCACCTTAAAGACTAACAAAATTTGTGGCAGGGTATGAGCTTATGTGAGTCACTGCTCACTTCTTCAGACACAGCTAGTTCTAATGCAATCCTAAACAAGAAAGAAATGCATGTGCCAAAAATCATTAAAAATTATATATATATATAGATAGATAGATAGATAGATATAGATATAGATATAGATAGATATTTCATTTCAAATTACTCACTGATAACAATTTTTCCTATGAAATGTATCACAGGTAGGTTGACAGGTAGAAGTTCAACAAGTGAGTCTTTTTAAAACAATTTGAAACAATTATTACAAAGATGTTAATTTTCCTATGAAACATATCACAGGAAAGTTGACAGGTAGAAGTTCAACAGGTGAGTCCTTTAAAAACAATTTGAAACAATTATTACAAAGATACGCAATAGATGCATAATGAAAAACTTGCCTGTTGAACTTCTGTCAACTTACCTGTGATACGTTTCATAGGAAAATTTGTCATGTTATAGTGAGTAATTTGAAATGAAATATCAATAAATATATAGAGAATGTTTAATAATTGATTTTTGGCACATACATTTCTTTCTTGTTTAGTATATATTGCTGTGCCACTGCTCTTTATCTTGTATGGTAACTTCTAATGCAATCCTAAACAGAGTTAAACCCTTCTAACCCCACTGAAGCCTCTCTGTCTAGTATCACATAAAATCTCTTTTTCTCAGCCTTCACCTGCAGTCCAATCATGTGTCTCTCCCCCCCCCCCCCCCCAAATGTTCTAAAGTACTTAAACTGCAAAGTCCAGTCAGGTACAAAATGATGAATTAATCAACTTAAATTGCTCAAATTCACATAGGTTTCCATTAGAAGGTAGGTCCTGCACTTCTCTAGGTTTAATAAAAATGTTTAATAAAAAGAAGGTAGGTCCTGCAAACTGTATATCTACCCAGGTATTTACAGCACATGGAGCAGTTATGTAGTCAATCCACAACACGAGAAGAGTGAAACATGACTGCAGCATCCCCCAAGGTTTCCATAACTGCATTCTTTAACGGGTGCACCATTTTAAATAGATCTGTAAGTTGTCAGGTCTTTATGCAGCAAAATTGTTCACAGCATCTAGTTTTCAATGAGAATCTGTTTCAGCCTGTTATTTTCAACTAGGATGACTAAGACAAATGGAAGGTAATTGTCTAACTAGGGGGGGAAAACACACAACAGATGCATAAAATTACCTGATTCACAATCTGTTGTTTATTCAGCTGGCACACAGTCTAAAAGAAATGTTCACTTTCCCAAATGAAAGTCTTGTATGTGGCTGACAGACAACATTTTCAACATCAAGCCTTTTAAATATTAAATTTAAGTTATTTTTCAAATACTACGGAGGAGGACAATCAGAATTTTCTGTCTCTCAATCTAGTTTTTAGGTATCTACCCAAACCTTTCAAATCCCCACAACAATACGTAATTCACTTCACATAAGTCTAAACATTTCAGTCACAAATCAGGTACTTTTAGATACCCGATTTGGCTGGAGGAGGAGGTTTCCCCCCAATTCTGTTGAGTCATCTACATGTCTATGAAAAACAGACACCATCATAAATCCTTATTTATCAGTCAGATATGGAAAGAAATCCAGCTAAGGTCCATGGTCTTTAATTTTCTTTTTTACTTCGCTTCTGTGCAATAGGAAAAGGACAGTGCAGAAGTGTGTAACCCATGACAACTGTATTTTTATGACTATTTGCTTGTTCAGGCTAAGGGGGGAAAGGGTTCTTTGTGAGTAAGTGATCCTTTTTTGCCCTTGAGATAAATATCACCTGGTGCAGTCTAAGAGAGTAAGTGAATCACAGTGGAGAGAACAGGTCAACCTTTAGGAACAGCACAACGAATGGGCTGCTTTCATTGCTTTCCCTGCGTAATATACTTTTCAAAAACTGCATCACCGAGGATTTTTTTTTGCTAATTTTTGTATAATTCAAGGTTTCTGTTGCATCTTTTTTATGTCAATGTATGCTCCAGTCTGAATTCGGTGGAAACAAGAAAAAATGATGGGCATTAATTAAATGAATAATAGTAAGGCTGAATTCACACAACCGACTTATTAATCTGCTTTTCAGCACTTTAAAGGCAGCTTTAAATGCACCAGTATCAGGTTTCTTGTGTGTGGAAAGCAGCAAGGTAGTTTTAAAGGCACGTGTACCTGGCTTCTGAATTGCTTGTGGCTCTGCAGGATGACTGGATTTATTTCAACACTATTTAACTTCACAATACACACATATCTGGGGCTATAGGTGAGTATGACTGACACATCCACAGTGCAATCTTAAACAGAGGCACATGCTTCGAAATCCATTGCAGTCAATGGGTTTAAAAGGGATTTGCTCTGTTTAGGATTAGATGGGTAGAAAGGGTAGTGGGTTACCAATAATTGGTTGGGGGGGGGGGGGTTAAAATTTTATTAATCTGTATTTTTTTTTTCTCATGGGGAATGAAAAAGGCAGTTGCTTCCTATTATTTACAAATAAATTTAGTCCAAACAGAGTCCAAACAGCTGATATCGTACTAGAGTCATTATCTTCTCAGAGGCTAAGAGACCACAAAACTTTCATCTTGATCCCAGATTTTGAATTATCATTGGTATGAAACTTCGGAGGAGTTTATATTACATTCCAATCTAACTGAGGGGCTAACCATATAAACCTTGCAAATTCCCAAATCAGTTTATTTTGGTTTTGTTCTCCTTTGTTTAGAAACAGGAACTTTGGGGAGACTGTGTGAACAAAGAGCAGAGGGAGGGTGCTTAATTCTTTCTCTTTTCTTTCAGTGCCCCCCCAATCAACCTCAATTGGCTTTCTTCCATCTCTCTGTGTAGCTCAATAAATGAATATGCATTTGGTGTCCCTGACAAGGGGAGAGAATAATTCTGAATATATAAGTGGCGTGGGGAAAGGGTTAAACCTTTCCCACTTGTTTCTTTTCTGCTCAAAATCCCCCCCCCCCAAGCTTTAAATTTCTTTTTTAAAACCCAACATTGTGACTTCCCTGTATACCTTTCCTCATAACATGCAATTAGTGTTGGCATCGTATTTTTTAAAAAATTGATTTTCTTTTCATCAGACTGGCTGGTGGCTGTGATCTCTTCTATTACCCGTTCTGCAAATACTCCTGGCACTGATCAGTTTTGCTCGCTCCTGCTTTCTGCTTAGGCCAAGTTCCCCAATCCTGGTGGCAGCAAGTATTTGCTAGCGGGAAAGTCAGCCACACTGAGGTCTTGTTTAGGCAGTACACACTGTGGTGAGAGCCATGGGATTGCCATCAGTGCTCTGGACTTTACTAGCATTATCCTTCAGTAGACAACCAGAGCTGCCCAGCGGTGTATTGCTGTGCGATGGGGAAGGGAAATAAATTTCATGCTAGAGCTAGCTTCTTGCTGGGTGGGACATATAAAGAAGAATGATTTCACCGGCCCACATTTTGTGAAAATACAAAACCTTCATAATATTTTATCAGAGAATCTCTAAAAAAGTCTGAAAATAATTTGGATTACCCACAAAATTTTCAAGGATAGAAATCCTTTGTATCTATGGAGTGCAATTTTTCTCCTCCCCTTTCCAACTACAGTCCAAAATGCCTTACAGTAGGCTGCTCCTGTGGGACACAAAACCCCTATAAAAAGAATGAGGGGCAAGACTGCTAGCTGCCTCGGAGGGGGGGGGGGTGGCTGATGTTATTTACCAGGTGGTGTTATTCATCTCTGTGCAATGAACACCTTTAACTATCGATTTCCACACATTAATCATCTATTAAAGGGGCAGCACTTTTTTCTCCAGATCTGTTGGGAACCCTAATGAGGAAAGAATTGGGGGCTGTAATGGGAAGAGTGGATCAGTGAATATAGCCTCCTTCCACTCATGCAAACACTCCATGGAATCCAAGCCAATATTTCTCTCTTTCTTCTTCATTGTAAAGATATTTATTTCTCACATTCTGCATCTTCTACCAGCTAAGTAGTTCAGGTTGACAAGCATAGGGCTATCCCAATTTGTATATAACCCCTTCTTAGGGGAGGTTAAGCTGAAAAAGATTGGCCTGCTCAAGTCTGCCCAACTATCCAACTTTCTGAGTCTGGCCCAAACTCTCTCCAGTCCACGACCAACACTCTAGCCAATGCATGAAATTGGTGGCTACTGCAATACTCCTGTGAAATCAAATTCTTTTGTAACACCAGATTCACAGTGACTGACAGCTGTTGCTGACAGATGGTTATTTGCCTAAATAAAATCCCCACAGAATGAGCTCATGGCTGAATTAGGACAGAAAATTCAACCTCCTAGGTCCATGCCCAACACTATGCCAGTTATTCAGTACATAGGTTCCATCACTTTGCTATGATTGTTCTGCCAAATGTATACTGTAAATTATTATCTGCCTATTTTGAACCAATATACTTTGCCTTATTAGGATCTACTTGGGAAAGAGTAGGATTGCTGGATCCAGGTTAGGTAATACCGGGAGATTTGGTGGGTGGAGCCTGAGAAGGGCTGGGTTTGGAGAGGAGAGGAACTCCAATGGGATATACCATAGGCGTCAATTACGGGGGGGCTTGAGGGCTCAAGCCACCTCCAACATTTCCCGGGGGGACTGAGCCCCCCCGGGAAAACGGAGCGCCCTCCACCATGCCTCCCCGGGCCCTTCCTAGGGCCGCCACCATCTCTCTCTCCCCCCCTCCCCAGCCTGGCTACTCTGTCCCTCCCTCTGTCTGTCCAGGGGCCAGCTAAGCAAATGCCCAGCTGGCCCCTGGACGGACGGAGGAAGGGATGGAAGCAGGAGTGGTAAGGCCGGGGGAGGAGGCGGCGGTGGCAGCAGGGACATGGTCCTGGCGGGTGCGCACACTTTGCGTGCGTGCACAGAAGAGCCCCCACCCCCCCAGGATTTTTAAAACTCAATGCCCCTGGGATATACTGCCATAGAGTCCATAGCAAAGGCAGCCAATGTCTCCAGGATAATTGATTTCTATCACCTGAAGCTCAGTTGTAATCTCAGGAGACCTCCAGCCATCACCTGGAGGTTGGCAACCCTAGAAGAGAGAGCCTCAAAGCATCTACCATGTCTCTTGGGAGAGATGCTGAGAGCTGCTATCTGTCACTAGCTTGGCTCGTAGTACAAAGTCTATAGGAAGACATGTCATTGCCACCCAACAAAAAGTAGATTTTCCCAGTTTGAATCTGGATGTGGGAACAAAGCCTGGTAGAAGACCACAGAGTTGTAAAGAACTGCCTCTTTTCATGCTGATTTCAGTCACATGGGGTGGAAACCTGAGCAGATCTTAGCTCTGTTCACATGTCACAGTGAATGCATGTACATCCTGCCTGTACATGTGTACATCTGTTTGTCAGAAACAGCCAATGCACATTCATTTTACAAATGACTCCAGGGACAAGTACCTGGATAAATGTGGGGTTGAAAGCACATGTTGAGCTGTACATGCATTGAACATAACATGAGAATTACTCAGTCCACATGCAAAGAACAATCAAAGGTACACTGTACATGGATTGTACGTGCATTCATGGTAAGTTGTGAACAAGACTTCTATGGAGGCTGGAAAGTGAGGGCAACAATGACACGTCTCTAAATGTCTTGTCTGTTTTTATCTTATATATAGTAGTTACGTAGACGATAAATGATAAATATGGGAATAATAAAACTATATCTGCTTTGCAGTGAGGTTCACTATTATTGGGAAATACAGTTGTTTAAAAGAACCTCACTAAACACAGATATAGATATCTTTTGCTCTGAAAGGAAATAATCCTGTCATGAGAATACAGTGTTATTTTCATGCAATTTTAGTTGATCATGACACAACCAGCTTTTTATGTAAAAAGGAAAGTAACAAAATTATTTTTGCCATTTTAATTTTTTCTACTTGTGCCAAACTTTGATTAGCTAAATCTGGCTTTTTTGTAGCAGCAGCAGCAGTTGTCTGAAGCTCTTTGTCATGGTGATTCAGTAATGCTTTCCTGTTGTCATGGTTGCAGAGTTCCATCTAAAGCCAGCGAGTTTGCTAAGCTTTCTTATTCGCAGAGTGAGTGCATAAACTAAGACTAAAAACAGTGATTTATTTTCAGACCCTTGTTTTTGGAATCCTGAATTATTATGAGCATTTGTGGAGAGAGGGGAAAGAAATCAAACCCTGCAAATCATCACCATCTTCTTCTTGATAATCCTAGTTGTTAGTAACCAGGACCAAATTTTTGCCAAACATTTGATTGTCCTCACAATGTGCTCCTGGAATTGCAAAGACTTCTAAAAATTCTATTTTGAAGAGCTGGAAGAAAAGCAGTGCTTTTTGAACAAGTTGCATCCCTTATCACTGTTCTGCTGATGGCACGCCTCCAATGAAAATGTTTGGTTTCTGAGTTCATGCATGCTTTGGGGGAAAATAGGGACCAGCCACATGATGTGAAATATGCCATGTTGCAAGCTTGTTTGGGGATCAGGAAGAAAAAGCCTCCCCATCACCTCAAAAAAGAAATAGACAAAACAAGAATCCACATTGAGACTACACTAGATAGCTCAATAGACAAATCTCCCATGGAATAGATTCCACAGTTTTTAAAAAAGGAACAGAGGTTGGAACCCTTTATCCAAGCAACTAAAGTCCAGGAAGTCCCAAAATATGGTGTCATGAAAGCAGTAGCTCTAATTAGACAACTTCTGAAGTACCTGTTAGTTCAAAATGAAATAAATAAGAGACTTTAACAGAGAAGATGATGTCAAAAGTATGAGCCAGTGGCATGATTATGAGCTCTTAATTTAGATTGACAGGCCATTAAACATTTCCTTTTGTTGTTAAATATATGCAGGAACTGTTGGAAAAGGCAATATCTGGTGTATGAAGAAGAGAAGAAGACTCTGCCGGGGGCAGCAAGAAAACTATTAGATAGAATAGTGAGGTCAGCACCTTCTCTCCCATTGTCATTCTTTGTCTGTCTCCAGATTGCTACTCTTAGGGAAATTTCCCCCTTCTTCTCAGAAGTGCCACACTCAGTCTTACCCTCTCTCTCAGCTAGAGATGCAGTTAAGAACCTATTTCTCTCTCCTCTTTCCTATCAAGGATGTTAATTCCTAAATAAACCTTTATCTACTCTTTAATCATGTTGTGCACCGTTAATTTCTCTGCCAACAGGGGTTATGGGCCCAGATTGTGGATCTCTGATTAAAGATAGAAAATCACCAGAGGCTCTTGGAACAAGCAGGCAAGAACAAAGGAACAAAGATGGAGACCTTCTGTGGTGCACAACATGATCACTTGATAGATAGGCTCACAGAGAACAATTATCTAAATTGGAGAGAACAAATGAAACAGGATTATGGGATATTATCCCGGATGCCCGGCCAGGAGATGATGACCTGGCAAAGCAGAGATCCTAGGACTCCAACAATGAAAAGGCAAGAGGGGCCATAATCGATGGTTTGACAGACAGAAATGTGTTAAGAGTAATACAGATGCCAACAACCAAAGCTGTGTGGTGTGAGCTGGAAAGGCTGCATATAAATTCCTCATTAGATGCTTCGATTGGCTGAACAGTTGAGGAGTTCAGAAAAGGAAATTGTTGATCAAGATCTGATTGTGTTTCTATTAATAAGCCTGCCAGAGTCATATGAAAATATAGTGTCTCAGACTAAATCTAAAAGTTAGCTGTCCCTCACAGAAGTTTTAAATCAGCTGACTTCCGGCAAGACTTGCGATAATGGCGGACGCTCTCCTCCGCAACTGCGGGGAGCGCGATCTGTACCCGGCGGGAAGAAGGGGCTCTGGACTGGTGCCGAGCCCCCAGAGACCCCAGTGAGGGGGCTCTGCCTGGGGTGGCACGAAGGGGATCTCTCCCTACGGTGGCGACCGAGGGATCAAGATCCCTTTTCATCACCCCCATAGGTTCCCCCGCCGTGGGAGCCATATGGCTGAAAGCGCAAATCCGTGAAGCAGCAGAGAGTGCGAAGCAATGAGGCTGGAACTGACAGTTACGCTTGGAGAAAACGTGAGTCTGAAGTAAGAAAAGCAGAACATAGCGGGAAGACGGCGGGAGGAGTGAAACCCACCCCCCCTCTCCGGGACTAGCGTACTTACGAGACTCTTTACGTGGCGTTACTGCAGGAAAAAAAGCCCATCCGCCTTGCTAGATGGCAGCATCGCTCACTTGGAGATATAAACTTTAGAAGGACATAAGTGCTGTTTGAAAATTTGCTCCTTTCGTTCATCTTATCTATCTATAAACAAAGAGCGTAGCCTCAACAATGACGGGGAAACCGAAACCTTCCCCCAAACTAGGAAGTACAGCTCCGAGTTCAAAGGTTGATACCACGGAGATGAGCGTGGTGTTCTCCTCGTTATTGCGATCTCTAGTGGACCAAATAACAGCTCTCAATGTTAAGATGGACAAAATGCAGCTAGAACTAAAAGAGTCGAATAAAACCACAGAGAAGCTGCAGCGAGAACTTCTGGAAGTAAAAACTTCAGTAAAAAACCAAGACGCAAGACTACAAAAGGCAGAGAAGGAAAAGGCCTTCCACCATGATCAGCTTTTGAAATTACAAATGGAAAGATCGAATTTTTTCCTAAGACTTCAGAATGTGCCAGAAAACACAGGAGAAGACCTTAAAAATTTGCTAAGTGAAGCACTTGAACCAGTGACAGGCATGAAAGCAGCGGACAGAACCTATCCAGATTATACTAAAAAGAAAAGCCTGCCTGGTGAAATTATGATAAGGTTCTCCAAAAAATCTACAAGAGACGTGGTGCTTAGGACCACAAACAAAGCAGCTCTGAAGATCCTGGGAGAAGAAGTAAAAGTGATGAAGGATATCCCATTTGAAATAAGGAAAAGAAGGAAAGCCTATGGAAAATTGACATCTTGGCTCCAGTCTGAGTCTATCATCTATCGTTGGAATACTCCAGAAGGACTATGCTTCAGCATCAAAGATAAGAAGTATAAGATTGACTCTGTTCAACAAGCGAAAAAAATTCTGGAAAAAAGCAAAGAGCAGAAAACTGGGAGAGACTCAGATGGTTCACTGGCCTCGCAAGAAAGCATGTATGGATTTGATAGCTCAAAGAGTGAAGAAGAAGTGTCTGACTTGGAAAAAGGAGCTGCAGCTCCAAAAGTAGATGAGACTGTTAAGACAAGAAGAGGACGAAAGAAGTAATAGTGATTAAACTGTTTTATTAAGCATTGCACTTATGTATTATAAATTGTTTAATTAACCGTATTTCTCTAGGTGGGCGTGCCTGCCAAATAGTTTTGATATTTTTTATAGTAGCAGTAACAAAGTAATTGAAATTTATCCAAGGTTCTAAATGCTTCATAATTATATTATGTAATAAGGTAGTATTAAGCAAATGATAAAGTACTCTCTGTATAAGGTATATGTAGCTTAGATTGTAGCATTATAGTTGTAGTTATAGGGAAAAATCAATTAAAAATTTTTTTTTTTAAAAAAAGAAGTTTTAAATCAGCTGAAGGAAGCATACAAACACAGACAATTTTAAAAGTCTGACAAAGAGTTTAAACTGAATGCTGATCAGATGGCTTTGAATGTAAATAACAATGGTGGGATCATTTGTCACCTCTGTGGGGAGCCAGGCCACATTAAGAGGAATTATGTTGCTGTTAAACAAAGAGATGCCTTTCCCAGAGAAAGAAAAGGGGGAAACACCAAACAACTGCCATTAAAGAAATGTTTTATATTAACACAAGCCACAAAAGGTCACATTTGGTATCTGGACAGTGTCTGCACAACCCACAAGTGTGTTCATATAGATTTCTTTGAAACATTAGATGAAGAAAAGAGACATTAAGTGTTGCAGATGGATGGTCTATAATGGCAGAAGGTATTGGCTCAGAAACCATAAAATGCAAACTCCCTAGCGGAGAGAGCCAAAACATCCTTGTTAAAGACTGCCTTTATATCTAAGAACTGGCAAATATTCTTATTTTTGTGAGAGTACTTGCGAAGAAAGGCATGATTACATCTTTCGGAGAAAAATGCTATATCAGTTAGGACAGTTGATTACAACTGGCAAAATGTATCAGGATTTATATGCTCTTGAGACTTGCATGCAGAAAGCAAACTTTACCAAACATTATGATGACAAGAATTGCTCTTGGCTATGGCACAGACAGTTGGGACACAGGGACAATTATCCAATTAGCCAACTTGAAAGCCAGAATTTAACTAAAGGCATGGGAATGAGCAAATGTGCTGTTGAAGGAAAATGTATGCATTGCATTCAAGCGAAGGGGGTGAGACCTAGCTTTAACAAAAGACATGAGACAAGCCAGATGCAGCAACCCCTAGAGCTGACACATAGTAATGTTTCTGGATCAATGAAAACTCCAAACCCCTAGTGCAGGGGTGGCCAACCTTGCTTAACATAAGAGCCACATAGAATAAACGTAAGAGCCACATAGAGATGTCTGAGAGCCGCAAGACAGGAAAAAATATCACACACACGTTTTTATTTTTAAAAATATGCAAATTTGCTTTTTATTAATATTAAATGGGACTGACAAAAATAAAAACAAACGAGGAAAACCAGTTATAAGAGAGAGAGAGAAACTAGGAAAGCAAATAGATGGGAGGGAGGAGGGAAGGAAGGAAGGAAGGGAGAAAGAGAGAAAAAGCATGCCTCCCCTTTGCTTCCCCAGCCGCCCTGCCAGGAGCCGCACAATATGTGTGAAAGAGCCGCGTGTGGCTCCCGAGCCACAGGTTGGCCACCCCTGCCCTAGTGAGAATAAATATGTGCTGACTTTTATTGATGACTTTTCAAGATATATTGTGGCCTTCTAATTAACAAGAAAAGTCAAGTGCTGGAACAATTTAAAGCATAAGTGGCAATGGTCAGTAACAGATCTCAAAGAAAGCCACCAGCAATGTGCACTAGTAATGGACGAGAATATGTGGGACATGAAATTAAGAATTATTTGAACAAGGAATACAGCATTAGCTTACAGTCCCATACACTCCAGAGAAGAATGGTGTAACAGAAAGGAAAAATCGCTCTCTCACAGCAATGTGTAGATGTATGCTCCTTGAGGCAGAACTACGTGACAAGCACTGGGGAGAAGCAGTCAACACTGCTACCTACCTGCAAAACAGATTACCTACTAAAGGTGCAAGTAGTACACAACTGTGGTATGGGCACAAACCCAACCTAAATAATCTAAAAGTGTTTGGAGCAAAAGGCTACACTTACATTCCTATAGAAAAATGGACTAAGATGGATCTTAGAGCAGAAGAAGGCATTTTTGTAGGCTACACATAGGGATGCAAAGGATACAGAATACTCAGCCCAGAAACAAAAACAGTCAAGATCTGCAGTGTGGTGCACATTGATGAAAAGGAGAAATCAAGTAATATGGAAAAAGTAGTCATCAGTACACCAACAGAGAAAAATGAAGCTTGCCAAACAGAAATAGTGCATCTGAGCACTACGAACAACACACATGACACACCTGCAGAGCCTAAAGAACCAGAAGGGGTGCAGAGCCAAATATGAGATGGTCAACTAGATCAAACAAAGGAGTACTACTGAAAAGACTTTCTTATCTAGCAAAGGTAGAAGCTATACCTGAGCCTTCCCCATGGGAAGACATAGCAAGAAAACCTGCAGAAGAAGCAGAAACATGGAGAAAAGCCACTATAATAAGAATGCTTTCAAGCATAGTGTTGGCCAGGAAGGTGTTTTTGTGCTCCTGTGGATGGGAAAGCCACAGGTTTAATAAAGGACTGTGTTGTTAAATGTGTAAAAGGGAACTATTATGCTGAATGCCAAGGGGAAACACCGACTGCTGACAAATGCCGTCCAGCAACGGAGACGAATGTATCAGCAGATTCCTGTGGGTGCCAGCTTCCAGGAGATTCCTTAACACAAAGACACTTGCACAGAAACTCCATCTTGAAACTTTGGTTCAGACCAGTTTTTCTAAAGAGACAAGTCAGTATATATTTTCACCAGGTCGCAGGTCACAACCTCCTCCCCTCCAACAATCATTGTTCCAGTGAAATAAAGGGATTATCCCCGATTCCACATGGACTGTGGACCCAGACAACAGACAAACAGTTTTGGCCAACCCAAGAAGCTAATCTGATCAGGAAGAGAACAATGGCCCTAGCAATGATTTACCTCCTTCAGGCCAGGTGTCTCCAGAAACTCATTAGATGAATCTTAAAACATTGCCCACTATCATCCATTCCCCTATTGGCTAGGACTTTTTGGGCGGACCAGCCCAGGGATGTTCCCATGGGAGATGTTTGGCATTGCCAGCCCCCAGAGACCCCCAATAAGAGAAGGCTCCCTTCATTCATCTCTTTTTTTTCACTTCCTCCCATCCTTCCTCCCAGATTCTGGGTGTACAACCGGAGTCCGACATGTATCCCTGCCGGCTCAGGAATGCGTGCCCTCTCCCCTCCTTCCTAGTATTCTCATTCTCCAGTGGGAACAGATCAGCTCTCCAGAAGAGGTAAATATTGCCCCGACAGATACCATCATTATTCCTGCTAATGTAAATGTCCCTTACTCTATCTTATTTCCTAGAATCTGTATAAGTGGATGAGTGATTCTGTAGTGTTTGATTGAGAAATAATTCCTTCAGTAAAAGTCATTACCTTAATAACTGATTCCAGTCTATGTGCCTATTTCCTGGTAAGCCTGAAGGAGAGGCAGCCTCTGCATAAAAAGGTGAATACCCAGGGGTTTTTGCCAATTGCCAAATTAATTAAAGCTATACTTCCCTAGTGTTAATAACAAAATAAGGCAATTGGGCTAACAATAGCACCAGCAAGGAAGATGCACATGGAACATCTGAACATAAAGACTGCTTTTCTACACAAAGAAATAAAGAAAGATATTTACATGGAACAGCCACCAGAATTTGAACAACCCAAAGACAAGCAACTCTTGTGTAAACTGCAAAAAAGCATAGATGGACTGAAACAGGCTGCAAGATATTGTAATGAAAAACTTCATCCAATGCTAACCAAGGAAGGATTTGAGCAAGGCAAGGCAGAATAATGCCTATAATCAACATATAGAGACAACAATTGGACTTGCATTTTGACTTATGTGGATGACCTAATTTTATGCTATGAAGACAAGGACTGTGATGAAATAGTAGAAAAGAGTAAAAGTCCAGTAGTGCCTTAAAGACTAAGAAAATTTGTGACAGCTTTTGTGAGTCACTGCTCACTTCTTCATATATAGCTAGAATGTGAATCCATCTAGCTGTATCTAGCAAGGGGCCTGCATATCTTCAAGATCACCTCTATCCATATGTGCTCTGCCAATGGTCCCTAGCCCTAGGGATATCTGACTTGCCTCAACTAGGGCCAGGGCTTTTTGGGCCCTGGGCCCTGCCTGGTGAAATGAGCTCACATCAGAAATTAGGACTCTGCGAGAGCTTTTACAGTTCTGCAGGGCCTGCAAGATGGAGCTCTGCTGCCAGGCCTTCAACTGAGACAGCAGGTATCCAATTCAATCTGGCCTCCCCCTCCTCCCCCCTGTGAGTTGCTCTTATGTGTCTGTTGAGGTATAATTTAAAGTATTAGTGTTTTACTTATTTTATTGTATTTATTGTATGTATTTTGTTACTCTGTTTTCATGATATAAATCTGCACTCAGCAGATTGTTGTAGGTTGGAACCCGCCCTGAGCCTGCTTTGTGGGGAGGGCAGGATATAAATTGAAGGAAGTAAATAAATAAATAAATAAATCTGCCCTATATATTGGAAAGTGGAGTGATTTCAGATGCCAAATGATGTTAGCAGGCAAATGACAACAACAGGTGTGATTGGAGAAGTGAGTATCTCTGTCTGAGGGGTTGGAGCAGGTGCGACTATAGCTTAGGGATTGGCTATCCACAATGGATTGTTTGATGAGGTTGGGGTAGGAGCTGGAGGCTTGTAAATATGTTTGTTGATCGGTTGGTTTCCAGCATAATGTGGTACTTCTGTGTCTTGAGAAGGGGTTTTGGAAAAGGCAATATCTTATGTACAAAGAAGAAGAGAAGAAGACTCTGCAGGGGCAGCAAGAAGACTATTAGGATAGTGAGGTCAGCAACTTCTCTCCTGTTACATGGCATTCCTTGTCTGTCTCCAGATTGCTACTCATAGGACAATTTCCCCCTTTTTCTCAGAAGTGCCACACTCAGTCTTACCCCCTCTCTCTCTCAGATAGAGATGTAGTTAGGAACCTTGCTCTCTCTTTCCTATCAAGGATGTTAATTCCTAAATAAACCTTGATCTACTCTTTAACCAGCTTGTGCACCGTTGCTGTGTTAATTACTCTGCCAACAGGAACAAATTTCTTTCAACAGAACTTGTGGTGTCCTAGTTTGGGATACCCATTCTAGTATGCAATAATTTTGCATATAGCTTTCTGTCCTCTTGGCCCCAGGTAATCACTGCCTGATCTTCCTCATTATTACACCTTGCTGAAAGCTGTCCTCTGCCTACTACATACATAGAGTTAGATCAATGTTCTACATTCCCCTGCTGGGGCAGGCAATCCCTGCCCGCTGTGAGCATTTCCTGTCTGCTGCTCAGCTGGCCAGTGGGAGGGGGGATGTTGGAAAATGTCATCATCATCCCAATGCACTGATGTCATTCCCCATGTGCCAGGAAGTGACACCAGAGCATTGCTGGTGTATGCCCAGGACACTCTGGCATTAGGGCAAAACTCTACATAGAGTGACATGCATGTTGCCGACAGCGTCATTATGTAAACATCAAGGACCCCTAGAAGACTTTGTTCCCTGGCATGCAGGACCTGTTTGGAGGACCTGTTTGAAGTGATAGACATGTGGATTTGTGGCCTGCAGTGAGGAGGAGGAAGGAGGTGAAATCGCTCTCTCCTGCCTTTCGCATTCGCACAGCTCCACTGATAGAAGAGGAATAAATGAGTCATCTTGCCGTTTCCCTCTCCCCACTGCAGTCTCCAAGCCTGTGAGATTCACATTAGTTCTGTAACCTGTAAATTGGGCTGGACAAGAGCTAGCAGATGCAATGGAGGTTACATAGAAATTTCTCTTCACTGCCATCTCATAGGTTCTCATAAACAACCTATAGGATGTTCTTGTAGTTTCATCACGAGCTTGCTGCCACCCTCTCTCTAGTCATCTTAGCTCTTGTTTCATCTGCCATAGCTCCAGGGTGTACCACGAGCTAGTTTGGTACAAGGGCGAAGAGGATGCTGGGGCGCAACCTCATCTATGGCTTCAGAAAGACAGGAGTACCAATCTTCCACCAGCACATTTAACAGGCTGCCAGAGGGAATCGTATCCTACAGAGCTTCATGGTTGACCATGAGGTGTTAACCCACTGCCTCACTGATGCCAGGATATGGGGGTTTGTCTTGCAGTGGCTGACCTCCATTCTCCAGGGTTGGGGACAGAGGGTGGTGCTTGGGAGGGGGGAGTTATTCCAATGGCACCCGCTGGAATGTGGTGGCTTCTTGGAGCAATTCTCTCCTCCATGTTGTTTAATACCTATATGCACCACCTTGCCCAGATTATCTGAAAGTACAGGCTGGCTTTTCACCATAAGAACATAAGAAGCCAATGTTGGATCAGGCCAATGGCCCATCTAGTCCAACACTCTGTCACACAGTGGCCAAAAATACCAGGGGCCATTAGGAGGTCCATCAGTGGGGCCAGGCCACTAGAAGCTCTCCCACCGCCCAGGACACTAGAAGCTCTCTCACCAGTATGTGGATGATACCCAGCTCTATCTACTGATGGAAGGCTGCCTAGACACGGCCCCAGGAGATCTGGACAAGGTATTACAAGCTGTGGGTGGATGGTTGCAACAGAGCCAACTGAAGCTAAATCCATCTAAGATGAAGGTCCTGTTCCTGAGTCGCGGTGGATTGAGCCAGGGAATTAGGCTCCCAACCTTCAATGGGGCTCCACTGGTGCTAGCATTGAGGGTGAAGAGTCTGGGGGTGTTCCTGGATGCCCACCCTTCTATGGAGGCCCAAGACACCACCACTGCCAGGTCTGCCTTTTTTCATCTGAGGCAGATCAGGCAGTTAGCCCCATATTTCACCCCCTGGGACGTAGCTACAGTGACCCATGCAATGGCCAGACTGGACTATTATAACTCTCTTTATGGAGGGTTGCCCTTAACCCTGCTCTGGAAGTTACAGCTAGTGCAGAACACGGCAGCATGGGTGTTGATGGTGATGCCTATGCAGGCTCACATCCACCCAGTGCTGCGTAAACTGCTCTGGCTGCCTATTGAGTACCAGATCCATTTCAAGGTGCTGGTGCTTACCTTTAAAGCCCTATACGGCCAGGGGCCAGCATACCTTCGAGACCATCTCTCCCCAAAGGACAATGAAGTCCACAAATCAACATCTTCTAGCAGTCCCCAGCCCCAGGGACATTCAACTAGCCTCGACCAGGGCCAGGGCTTTTTTGGCCCAGGCCCCCAACTGGTGGAATGAGCTTCCATATGAGATCAGTGTCCTGCGGGATCTACTACAGTTCCGCAAGGCCTGCAAGACAGAGCTCTTCCACTGGGCCTTTGGCTGAGGTGGTGGATGTCCCTCTTCCCTTCTGGCTATCTCCCCTCCAGTGGCCTGGATCCCAATACTGACATACTGCTGAATTTTAAATAATCTGATTGACATCAGAACTAACTTGTTTGCATGGTATTTTATGGTTTTATTGTTTAAAATTGTCATTTTAATGGTTGTTTTAATGGTATTACATTAAGATGGCTGTAAACCGCCCTGTGCCCACCCATGAGTAGGGTGGTATATCATCATCATCACCCTGGAATAAACTTTTGTGGTGTTGGATCTGGCTATTGAGAAAGAAGAAAACTGGCAAGATCAGGGATCATTGATCAGACCTCACATGTTGTTGTACTGGATCCAGTCTGCAATTTCAAGCCTTAAATAGGCCCATGGTTGCTCTTTTTTTCAAATATATGCCATAATTGTTGCACAACGGAGCATACCTCAGCAGTTGCAGTATGTCAAACAGCTGTTTGCACATTCCTGGTGCCTTAAAGTTCATGTGCATGCACTAATAGTCAGATATCAGGTATTCATCATGATCTGAGATTTCACTAGGGGAAGAATAATCTAGTGTCTCACACTGTCACCATTTTCAGAAAGCGACTAAAGGCAAAAATAGAGGAAGTAATTTATTAGGGAGAAGGTCTAGAAAACTGAGATTATCCTTGATAAGTAAGGGACATTTAGGGTCAACCTATATGCTTCAGCTGTTTTCCTGAGCACAAAAGGCCATGTGGGTGGGAAGGCTGTTTGTCCTGCTGTGGAGTGCAGTGTGCTGCAGTAGGTCCATTTGAAGTAAAATACCCCTCCCCAGTGGCCATTTCAGCTCAGGAAAACTGCACTAGAGGCTGAAGCCTCTCCTCCCTCCATGCTGTGCTATCAAGCTGAATCGGGCCCCTGAGCACTCGAGAACATTAGTTCCACAAAATTATGTTAGGTGACTGCAGTCTCAATTTGTGTCATACATATTGCCTATCTTGGCCCTTAGAACATGTAATAAAGTTACAGGCATGGGGGGAAAGTAACTACAGGCATGGGGCTATTTTTGGTGGTAGCTCCTTGTCAAACGCCACAACTGATTTCTCCTCTTATCCCATGTTTAATGCCAGCAGGCTTATCCTTGACATAAATTTGTCTGAACACAGCCTTGTTATTCTATCACTTTCCTCTTGGCCAATCAAGAATTTGCTAGTACATTGAAGTTTAATGTAAATACATGAAAGAATACAACAGGCATTCTAGAGGTACTTCCTAAGGTTAAGGATCGACCCTCCAGGCCACAGAGAGCTGATTCTCACAAGCATGTTCATCGATCTCTTGATTACTCAGCCAAATGTGTGAGCTGTCTTCTTTGAAAAATATTATCATTCTTATGGCAGGTTATATGAATATTACACATGCACGCCCTCACTTGATACTATGGTCAATAAATAACACATCTGTGTGAGCCAATTCCTTATCCTTGTTATTCTACTCTCATACATCTTTGGCAACAATCAGAATTTTCCATTCCACTTTCACTGTGGGGAAAAAAATCAAATTCTTAACAAATCACTTCAATCAGAGCAAATTAATTAATCATTTCATTTGCTAACAACACATTAAAATGTGAAACTGAAAATTAGAGGTGGTTGCTGTCAAAGGATGCTTAATGTCCTGGTTTGGCAAAACACTCCAGGTAACTGTGCAAACAGAAGACATTTTTCTGCTTTGGCACAGGGAGGATGGGGAGACAGGCCGTCTGTAATCAGTAACATCAAACGAATATCAGTTGTAACAAACTTAATATTTCAGAAGAACATCCATGTTATTCTGATGTAACAAACACAACAAAGATGTCTGCAGCACTAACACCCTTATTGCAGCATGTCTGAATGCATGGTCAATGAAACTTGCAATGAAACAGGCAAGCTAGTAATAACTTCCATCTGGGCGGAAATCCAACTTCAGCTCTCTAAGCACCAGCTGTGAAGAAGTATACATCATTGGCAAGATCAGGGATCACTGGTGTAGTGGTTAAGTGCGCGGACTCTAATCTGGGAGTCTGTGAAGAAGCAGTATACAATAATTGGCAAGATCAGGGATCATTGGTGTAGCGGTTAAGTGCGCAGACTCTAATCTGGGGGAGCCGGGTTTGATTCCCCACTCCTCCACTTGCACCTGCTTGATGATCTTGGGCAAGCCATAGCTCTGCACCAGCTGTTCTCTCATGGGCAGTTCTTGAAAGAGCTATCTCAGCCCCACCTACCTCACAGGGTGTCTGTTGTGGGGAGGGGAAGGGGAAAGGAGTTTATAAACCACTCTGAGAATCCCTTGGGTAGTGAAGGGCGGGGTATAAATCCAACCTCTTCTTCTTCATCATTTGGACAAAACCTTTGCATGTGCAGCGAGAATGGCTTTGAACACTATCACATAGGTGCTAAATCATTTGTCAGACCAAGGACATGGGTGGTTTTATGAAAGGACACTGGTGTATCATATGGGATTTGGCTTCCGGATAATCATGTGAAGCTACTCCTCATTCTAATGCCTGATTGTGACAGCGCTCTTCAGAGCTCCTTACCCAGATAACACAAGCCAGCTTGAGTGTTATGGTGCTGATGGCAGAATCTGCTGGTAGGTATTTTTTTTTTGTGAGAGAGAGAAGGAACTGGCAGTGTCTAGATCTCACTAACTGCTTCTGAATTCGATGAGCTATCCTCGGAGGCACTGCTGAATGTCTGCCGTGTCTCCCCAAGGATCCCTGCTGCTCACAGTCTGTAAAGTAAAAAAGAAAAGCACTTCCTGCCTCTTTAATTTCTCTCCCTAACAAGCTAAGGTAAGTGTGTTTGGCAGATTCCTCTGCAGCTGTAGCGTGAAAATGGGGCCGTTAGTTCCACTGCCAAAACTTTGATGCCACTGTTACAACTAGCAACATAAATAGGAGCTATTCTCTCTCTCTCTCTCCTGCACCTGGTTATTGCAAGATCCGAGACTCAGAATGGAAACCAGGGACTGCCCCACTGAGAATCAGACATGAAAGGTCTTTGTTGTTCTGTGGGTGGTGATCTGAATGCATGATGTGGCTGTGCATGAATGCCTGGGTGCTGCAGAGTACTAATCAATGCTGACATCACAAGCCTCAGCAACAAGATGCCCAGTAATGATGCTGTGGCCTCCTTTTTAAAATTCCATCCCATTCAGAAATTCCCAGTAAATAATTCTGTTTAGGTGGCCTGGAACCAATGTTAAACACCAGAGAATTCCTGCAAATGGCAACTTTCTCTAGAAACCACGTTCTTTAATCTGTCAGTTACCAATCAGGACCAAAACAAAGGCATCTGCATTTAAACGGAGAGCCAAAGCTAATTTTGCTCTCCCTCCCCCCCAGTTACGTACACTCAATTGCTCCTTGCCAATTTATAAGTTGCATTCCCCATTTAGACTAGATTATGCCTCTGAGGGGGAGAAAAGGCAGGCTGGTCTATCTCGGTCTTGTCAGTTCTCGGAAGCTAAGCAGGGTCTGTACTTGGATGGGAGACCACCGAAGAAGGCTCTGCAGAGGAAGGCCATGGCAAACCACCTCTGCTTCTCACTTGCCTTGGAAGCCCCTTGCTGGGGTCACCATAAATCACCTGCAGCTTGACAGCACTTATGTATGTACATACGCCTCTGAGGTGTTAATCTGAAACCACAGGTATACCAATGCTATTCATTTGTATGTTGCTTGCTTGAATAGTATTCCTCCCTTGTAACAGAAAAAGTATTTTCCAACAAGCATACTGAGAAGGAAACTATATAACAAGAAACACAGGGATGCTGCCAAAAATGGCAGCCCTGTAATGAGTTTTCCACTTCCCCAACATCATGTCTTTACATCATTACTCTGTACATTTCTCTGCAGACAATATAGTGCTTTGGTGGCGAGAAAAGAAACAGCATAATGGCATCAGGATATGGAATATATCATACTACATCCTCTGAAGTGTGAAGGTGGAACTCAATGCAGGACTGCCATTTTCAGTGACGGGTTTTTTTTTGGTTTTTGTTTGCTTGCTGGTTTTGTTTTTTTTAGTAATATGTAGTTTATTTAAGTTGAGTCAGTATTTTCTCCTAAGTGTCTGCAAATTGAACAACAATGACTTGCTGCTTTCCCATTCTTGCTGTAATTCCCGCCCCCCAAATCCCTTGAAAAGGCTTTCCTGAAGGTTGGGGGACCCTTAAAATGGTTTGGGATGCGGTATGGGAGGCTGCAGTGGGAAGGGAGGATTGGCAGAACTCCTTCCATCCACTCGAACAAGTGGATCCACTCCAATGCAGGACTATTAATTAGAAAGTCAAGTAGGCCCAGGCTTGACTTAACTGATTAGAATTTTCAACGGACAATGTAGTCAGTCTTAACATTTCCTTATCTATATGTTGCAAATTTCACTGGGAAAACAGAAAAACAACATTTCCTAGTTTGTTGCAACCAGCTGAGATAGTGTTAGTTTCAGCCAATAAAATACAAAACATTACAAATATCTACAGGTTTTTGTGCTGATTTACTCCAGTTTGTCACTTTATCACAACTTCATCCATTTATAATCTGTAATTTAAAAATAAATAGCATCATTGCCTTGTAAAGTCACAGGGCCATCCTGAGCAGCATTACACCCTTCGAACACCATTGAGGTTAGAAGGCTTAGAAAGTGTTGCACTGTCAATATCCTTATATGGCTTATATATAAACTCTAGGTTCTACAGTCACTTTGCATTACCTTTAGTCAGGAATGGCTTGATTAAGCGTGGCTCCATCAAATCATAATTTGTTGTGATTAAACGTTCTTATTTATTTATTTATCAAATGTATAGCCCGCTCCCTCTCCCTTGAATGGGACTTGGGATGGCTAACAGCATTTAAAACACACCAATAAGAACAATACAAAGAATAAATAATCTTTAAAATATAAAACAATTAAAAATCTATCCCCATTAAAATCTACCCACTATCAAGCAGGGTAGGATGCGTGGATGGAGAAGACATAGCTAAAGTAGACCAGCTACCTGGTGGAGCACAATCACCCAAAGGCCGCCTTAATTATCTGAGCCCCTAGGTTTATGATTCAGAAGACTGAATGCTGCCATGCTGCTGCTATTGGTGTCCGCCCATGCTGCTGGGTGGAAGACTCAGCTTGACTTTTTTGTGTGTGCAGCTTCAAGCAGTAGAAAGACATGGGAATGGGTGGGGCCCCTTGCATTCATGCCACCACTGTCTATCTCCAGAAGAGCCTACTTTGGAACCAGGAGACAGCTGCCCAAGTGAGGGGCCTGCACCTCCTCCTGGGCACCAGCTCCAAGGTGAACTGCAACCAATGTTTTCCTCTCAAGCTCTGAGGGCTGTGGGGAGTCTTTGTTGCCCCTTGGAGCCCAATAACATTAGCAGCAATGAGGAGGAAAAGTGCACTTCCTCATGTGCTGCTCCAAGGCAGACTGCCCCTTGGGCCTGGTCTGGGAAGCAACTGCAGGTTCTGTGTCTGTTGCCTCCTTCCCTTGCTGACATGGTACCCCAGTTGGGTCACTTGCATGGTTTGCCTTATAGTCAGCTTGCCCCAGCCTCTTAGGGCAACAGCTTGGCCCTTCATGCCATGTGCTCATCTCCACTGTGTATCGGAAGAGCCATCCTTGGGCACCTACCTGGATCTTTTTCTCTTCCTTAAAGTTTCTCCCCTACTATAAGGAAGCCTACCAAGGTTCACATTCATCCTTTGGTATTACTGTATTTCCTATTCCTCTCCAATCTCTGTTTTGTTACCTTGTTGCCTCTGTTAAAATTTGGGTTAAGTCACTCAAGAAAAAATAGTTAAAATACTAATGCCTGACTGAAGGAGATAGTTTTGATCTCTCTTCAGAAAGGATCTGCCTTTTTTGCTTTTGCTCCCTGGAAAGCACTGTGTACACTGATTGGTGTCTGCCCATGCTACTCAATATTAATTACAATGATTCAACAAGGGCAGTATACGATCCACATGAAGGAAGTCACTGAGGAGGAAGCCCGACGGGGGATTGGCTCTTTTCAGGGACGTTATGCTCATGTACATGAACAGCTACAGCCCATCCTTACCCATCCAAGTGCTTGAGATCAGGTCAGGCAATCTGAGTACCCAAAACCTTCATAGTTCAATATCTTCTAGGGATGGCCTTCCCACGTGCCAATCTTCCATAGTATGAGGTTGGTGAACACCTTCATTTCTCTGGTCCCCAAGTACTAGAACTCCCCCCCCCCCCAATATACTCCCTTTTTCTTCTTGTTGATGGATTTTTTAAAGTCTATAAAGATTTTTCTCTGCTGCAGGTGGGGCTTTAAAAATGACTAGTTGTCTTTATGCCCAACTTCATAGCCTTTGGTTTGTAAGTGCTTTTTAACTATAATAAAGTTTCATTGTTGCCAATATTTTAAGTTTTATGTTTCTGGTGGGATTTTAGTTTTGACTCTTTGATTTAGTTTGGCTGTTGTCAGTTTTGTTAATTTTATTATTGCTTTCACAGGAGTTAAGTTTTTGGATGGTGTGAACATCCCTAAGTGTTTTTGTAGAAGGGTAGGGTTTGAGCTATCCTAAGCAGAGTTACACCCATCTAAAAGGGCATATCCCTGCTCAGGCTAGCATGGTTGATCTTATAGATAAATAGATGCTGCAAGAGAGGTGTACACAAAGATTGCCAACTGCAACAGAGCAGCCCTTTTGTTAGCCGAATTGCTTTAATTTATGTTTAGCAATCAGCGAAATACACGGGTTCTTGCCAACTATACCAGGGTCCCACCCCTCCCGGGAGTTCTCAAGGAAAGAGGCACGTGAGGCAGATTCCAAGTTCAATGTTCTTTACTGGATCATGTAATCAAACATACCAAAAACGTAATCACACACACAATCTTACAGGCAAAATAAAGAGAGAAAATAGCACTTGTGCATGAGCAGGTATCGTTGGTGGGGAAAGCACGTTACCTTAGATGCGTTGTCCGATGTCAAGATGAGTTGGATGGGGGAAGAAAGGTATAAAAGCTATGGGGCCACGAGGCTTGAACCGGCAAGACCACGTGGTTCTCCTGGATCACGAGTCCAGAGAGAGAAAAAGGGGTTCAAAGATGGAGGCAAGGATTGGGGACAGAAAGCTGGACTGAAGGGTCAATAGGTTAGATAGAGGGCGACGGCTCAAGAGGCCGAGTGACTCTCGGTTTGGACTTTTATTGGGGGTCTTAGGGCGGGCTTTGCAGACCACAACCCACTAACACACCTACTAGGCGGTCCGTCCCTCTTGGACCTTGCTATAGGTTAAAGGTGAACAAAGGGAGGAGGTCCAGGGGGTGGTCAGTATTGCAAGAGCATGATCTCATCAGGAAACAGACACTGAGTCTGGGGTCCGATGACTCACCTGGCCATACCTATTGTTAGTTGATGGTTTTAGCCAAGTATCTGATGGCTGGCACATTAGCTGCTAGGCAGTCTAGTTAGCATAACTATCCAGATGTATAGTGGGGGAGTGGGGGTTAGCCAGCGGATGTCTTGACAGAAGGAGACCTCATGGCAAGAAGAATCCTTTGTCTTGGGTGAACTACTTAGGGTGTCAGCCTCCTGGCATGGGCTGGAGCTGGCTCCTATTCAAGAAGAAAGCACAAGCCCCTACCACTGTTGGTAACACAGAGTTCAAGCTTATGGATATGAAACTCCATAAGAGCACAAAAAGTGCCTTGCTGGCTAACATTTCCCCCCCTCGGAGACCTGAAGGCGTCAGGTGAAGGTCTCCGAATTGGACGGCTTGATGACTAGATTGGGGCGGACTGCATGATGGTGATCCTGAGAGAAGTTGCTGGCAAGGGATGGACACAAAAGATGACAAAAATCTACCGCAATAAAAATACCAAATTGTTGCTGGGATGGACATAAAACGCAAGGCTTGTGCATTTGACCACCAAAGGAAGCCTATGTATAAATATTTAAGTCTCTAAATAAAAGCAACACTCTTAACTGAAATACTGAAGGCAATGCTAAAAATTCTTATCTTAAATTCATCGTAAAAAGCATTATAGATTCCTTATAAAAGTAGTATCCGTTCATAAAATAACATACATCAATGACTATGGTAGAAGTACATACATTTGTAGCAATAAAAATAATCCACAAGGAATTCACAAGGAAATAAAATGGTTACAGACAATTCTTCGTCCATCTCTCCTGAGCGGCAAGGCTTTTCTGCTGGAACCGGGCTACTGGTGTCTCTACACAGGAGAGAGGCGCGCTTTACATTGTATCTAATGGAACACCAGGACTCGTATATCTTCGGCTGTTCGGAAGCCACTCGGGTCTTGATCAATAGCTCATGAAGCTCTCGGCTGCGCTCGTCACTTCTCGGCACGGACACGAGTCAGTTCGGCCGGGAAGGAGGAGACCGGTTTGCATATTGAGGAGTCGCCCCCCTTGTTATCTAAAAGCATCATGGGTACCTACTTAAGTTGGGGAAAAAGGATATTAAAATAAGAATTAGTTTAGTGAATTTGCAAGCAGAATATCTAAAGGCATCCAAGAGATGCGGGAAAGGTCAAAACAGCTCATACATCTGGAATCATTGTATTATAAAAGACACATCAGCTTGGGGTCCTGGCTGGAATAATCACAGGCAAGCTATTCACCCTTCGGGGTTGGCAAAGTCTCCGGACACGCCTCCCGAACCCTGGGGAGTATTAGCGAATACTCACATGGTAGGGCGTGCAAAAGCTGGGTTCGGGAGTTGCGTCTGGCTGACTTCGGCCTTTTTATCTGGAGCCGGGTGGCTCCGCGGGGACGATGTTAAGTCGTACCCGTTTTAACCTGGAGGGCTCCCTTTGGGGGGCCCTCCCCCAATACAGTACAAAAATAGAACAATCTTCCCCTCTAAACCCAATCCCAGTGGTACCGTCCTATACTCAATGAGGTGCGGACTGGGCAGCTAGTTACTAGGCAGAACCCTTAAAGGTCACATGCTGTTGACTTGGCTGTATTCGTTAGGGCTAGAGGCTGTCGCATATGCAAATGAGGGAATTGTTTAGGCATTCTGGGAAACATAAACATTTCAAGAAAAATAAATTTATTAAAAATCAAAACAGTCAAATTGGGCACCAGTGTTGGGGCGCGGATACGTTTTAGACTGCAGGCACTTCAGGGAGAACGCTGGCGAAAATCTCCCTTTAACATAGAAGAATGTTGGAAAAAGGAGGCAGGAGGTTTTTGCAGGGGGCGCGAGCTAACCGGGAGTCTTTCCCAGGCACTCTCCACTGCTTCGTGCAGGGAGGGCTTGCATGCCTGGTGAAAGGGGAGCATGGGCCGGATTTAAATTCCGAACTCAACTTCTGCATGCCCTCCAAAGCGATATGGCTTGGAGGTGCTGCATAGCAGAGGGAGACAAAGGCTTCGTTTGTCCCATATCTTCCTCCTGAGCTGTCTCTCGAGCTTCCATGTCCTCCTAACCCTTGTTGCCCTGCTCACTAATGACTCCCCACGGTTCGTCTGGGCTTCGGCCCTCCCAATACTGGTTAAAGAATAGAAAAGCAAAAATCAAAACTGTTTTGGCAATCAAACGGCTTGCTTTGCAAACAGGAGACTTGGTTTGCAAACAAGCGGCTTGTCTTTTGCCCGTGGCGTGCACAAACAAAAATACCGAGACAGAAACAAAACCGTGCGTAGTGAAAAACTTTTTGTAAAGGCAATGAGGCTTTACTGCTGCAAAAAGGAATAAAGAAAAGTACTTAGGAAGACAGAATAAAACTAACGGACTTAAGTTAATTATGATTGACAGGCTATAGCGTATGCAAATTATGCGTCCGGACAGGCATGCTGGGAGAAGAAAATATTGAGAACTAAATAAATTTGGCAAAAATCAACAAGACCGAATTGGAGGCCAGTATTGAGACAGCTGGGTGTTTCGGGCTGTGGGCTATCTGGGCAGATGGTCGGTGAAGAGGTCACGCTAACATAGAGATGCTGTAACAAGCAGCTGGAGAGCTCTCGGCTGGGGCAGGCTAACCTTGGGGCCTTTCCCCAGGCACCCGTCGCTACCTCGAGTGGTGATAGGATTGCACGCCTGGTGGAGATGGGGCAAGAGGGGGGTCGGAGTAACTTCCGAACCCAACTTCTACACGCACCATCAGGGGAGCCGTCCACTAAGCTTGACATTCGTGCTAGCCACAAATGCAACTACTGAACTTTTGTAGACGGCATCTTTGATGAGCTCTCGGCTCTTCGGATCTCCCATGAAGAAATGCTTTCTGGTCCTCCCACCCCCTATCTCCCTCTTCTTTCTCGCATTACTCCCCATGGTTCGTTAGGGCTTCGGCCCGCCCAATACTGGTCAAAGAATAGAAAAGAAAAATCTTTGGGAACAAGCAGAGGCTTGTTGTAATCCCAAGGTACTGCTGAAAGCAGAGGGGAGATGGCAGCAAACGAAAAAGGAGGCGTTTGTTAGCTGGACATTTTTGAAAACCTTGATGGGAGAGTTTTGCAAAAGTGAAACTAAAATAAAACTTGTGTAGCAAGCCTGGGGCGTGGGTTGCTGTAAAAGGTTAAACCAGGCTGAAAAGCGAGCGAAAAATGCAAAAGAAAAAGCAGTAGCAAAAGTTTTGGGAAAATAGTTTTCATGATCAGCGTGCTGGGGCGTATGCAAAGTGGCGATGCCGCAGAGCACACCGGATCTTAATTTCTTAAAATCAAATCTTTGTCCTATAAGTTGTTATTTGAAAAATGCCAATGCTAAAATTAATGATACTTTAGGAGGTTTCAAATTGGGAACCCAAAGGAACGGAATGGCACAAAAATTTTGTTCGCCATGAGCTGAAAAGCCATTGTAGGGGAAGGGCAGCCAAAAAGACTGTGGCTGGTCTTAACCTTTCGAAAGGATTGCATTTTCCAACTGGCTTTCCAGTAGCACCTGCACACTTGCACTTCCTTTCTTGGCCTGCTCTGCCTTGCTGAACTCAAAGCATGACTATACTGGCACTCGCCTCTCTGTCATCCTGAGAAAGCTCCACTGGCTTCTTCGCGATTTGGCAGTATGGTTTTTTGGTTTCAGCGATGCTACATAGGAGTTAAAAAGGCAGCACGATTGAGGTTTTCCGAGTATGTGCAGGAGGCGGAACCTGCTTTCCTTCGGTTGCCTTTGTAGCCTCGCTTGTGCTCCCTTGGGTTCGATAAACTGCTGCTAAAGGCCAATTTTTCTACCTCATGGGTCTTTTCTAAAAAGGCCCACCCAATAGTGGTTAAAAGAATAGAAACACAAATATGAACACACAGGGAGCCAAAACAGACGGAAACAGACAATACATAAAAAGGGCAACCGTCAAGGTATGCCAGAGTTTGGGGAGGAGGGGTTAGGAATTCGAAACCTTGGATGCAACGTGCATCAAGGCTTGGAAGTCTGTGGCTTTAGATTGAGCTTCTAATTTATGGATTTGTCTTCTCACCCAACACGTCAATGTTAGTAGCGCCACGATTTAAATAATTTGGAAGGCCAGAATGACGACAATGGGGTGGAGCATTAAATTTAAATATCCCGTCGTCGTCGGGCTCCAACCAAGAAGCACCTCTCACCAACTGTGGGCCCCCGCCTCTTTAATTTCCACGGCCAGTTCTTTAATCCTGGCGCCATTGTGGGAAACATTCAAGGCAGCTTTGTCCCCGGCTTTCTTTAGCTGAGCCAGGCGCTCTTGGAGGTCTGGGTGAGAGAGCAATTTACGTAGGGCTTCCAGACCTAACCCCAAAGGTACTGGAGCAATAGAGTCATATAATTCTGGGGATATGGCCATTTCTTGTTGCGTCCAAATAGGGATTTCAAAATAAAAGTCACATCCTCTTATCGAGGTAACGTTACAGAAGCATCGGTTTATTCCAGGCAACATTTGTTGGTAGTAAAGTGTGTTTATGTGAATGTGTTCGCAGGTTGTTCTGAGACAGACGCAGGCTCTGCCTATATATATAATGGTGGACCCGGTCTCGCTGACCGTGTCAAACTGGCAGTGAGATATGGCGTGTTTCTTGGGAACTAAGCATGGGTGATGTTTCTCTAGGGCCTCGTCGTCGCAGATGAAGCCTAGGTTTTCTTTATGGGTGCATCCGTCTAGGTTGATCATATGCCAGTTGGATGAGCTTACCTTAGCCCATCGGTTACTGTTCCTGGCGTATAATACTGTGTCCGAATTAACTTGAATACCCAGTGGAACTACTGGATAAATTTGAAAAATGTCTTTAGCGGTCACTGTGGTTATAATCAATTGCAAGGTCTGGGTTACAGCGTCAAAAGAGGCATTTGCCAAAGACCACCAGTGCTCGAGAGAGATTTCACTGGCGGTTAAATTTCCTTTAATTAATTCCCTTATTTCTAAGGGTATAACTCCAGCCATAGCTTGTTTGATTATAGTCATAGCAGTAACCACGTTAAGAGTTTGTGCTTGAGTACAAGCAAGAGCCAATGAAATATTATTTTGTAGAGACTGAATGCCACCAAGGAGATTGTTGAAATCTTTCTTCATGATTTTTTCCCAAGTAACCAGCAGGGGGTTAGTGGAGCATTCCATGTGGGCAAGGGAATCCAATGACTGCGTAAGGGGGAGGCTCATTTGAGAAATATCGAATGAAACCTTAGAGGCTTTATTTGCTATCACCTCTATGTTTGCAGCATCTATGGCTGCCATGCCCGCTCCTACGGGTGCGACCCAATCAGAAAGATCGCGTTTGGTTCTTTTAGAGAGCTCTCCTTTACGCCACATTAGGATCCAGTTGTCCCAACCTTGCTGGGTTGTGTGTAAGTAAGAGTCACAGAGGGCATGGCTGAAAGATGTGCCAAGCCCGTTTAAGCTGACATTGACTCTTTTTACTGAAATTTGTGGCTGCATCAAGACTGTTTCCTGATGATTAAATTTTAAAGTGTGTGCTCCCACTACCGGGTAGGTCAGTGAGGCTAGTGAGTCTACATTTTGGATGAGTGGGTCCAAATCAAGGGTGTGATTTGCATCACCAATTATTAAAGTGTAATTTCCTTCCTGATGGGTAAGCTGCAGAGTTGTTGTGCCGATAGCTGTAAGGTTTACAGTATCGGTGGCATTGAGGCAGACAGAAGTGTTTAGAAGGAGGGTCCAGTCTGGGGGACCCTTCTGCTTTAACGCAGAGCAGTTAAAATGCCAATTGAGTTTGCCCCATGCCAGTGGTTCTAGGTCTATATCTTCACCGAATGGGTCCGTGAGCGTTATCGGGACCTCTGTGTCATTATTATGGAAATGTCTGGAGCCAATTGAAATAATGATTTTTAAAGGGTCGCCAATGTCCCATACGGCAGCTGATATTATAGCTATATCTGTATAGAGTGAGATGGGGGTAGGAGCAGTATATTCGATGGTGGAGGTATTGGTTTTGACTTGTGGCTGTTTGCACAGGGCCACTTCCATCTCGTCCATAGAATATTTTCTGGAGGTGCATAAGGTCACCTTTTCTCCAGTGCGGCTGTGAATACAGTGTGTGAGCCGCTGTGGTGGACATTGATCTATGGGTGTGAGTGTGACTGCTCTGTCATGCCGTCCTGTTACACAGGTAAAAATCCTAAAAGGCATGTTGATTCCCACGCATCTCCATCTATTCAAGACTACCGTATGGTTGGCTATTTGTGTGGCCGATGTAAAATGAAACAATGACAATCCGAATAATAACAATAACATTTTTAATAGTCTTACCCATTTGTCTGTTGCTGGGGTGAAACTTCCTGGATGCATTCTGTAATATAATGTTTGAGGGGTTTGTGAGTGAGATCCCTGCTCTCCATACTGCAGTCGACATACCCAAGTAGTCACAGTATGGTTCCCCTTTATCTAAATGTGCTTACCGATTTCTTCGTTCATTATTGTGCGTTTGGCACTTATGCAAGCCCGGTGCGGTTACTGCTGCACGCTACCGTGGCTTTTGTTCTTAGAACGAGGTATTGGAATTAAAATTCTGCTATTCCCTCCCCCCCTTGCTTCTTAAATGGCGGCTTGAGCCAGTAAGAAGCACTTAGTGGAACAGGCAAGTGTCTCCAAGGGAGAAAAAGGGAAAGAGTTCGAACATGTCTGTTGGAAGTAGAGGACCGTGTGTGACTGCGGCAAGTGGGCTTTCGTCGCCTCCAGGGTCTGGGGGAAGGTCAGGTGGGACCGGGACCGGCGCGCCCTTCCACAGTTTGAGTTGGGAGGAATGGAAAAACTTGTGCCACGTTTGGTCGTGTTTCCTTGGGATGGCCAGCTTGTATACTGCAGGGCTGACCCTAGCAATGATGGGGACCGGACCAGCCCATTTAGCCATAAGAGCATGCTGCTTGCGGCTAAACTTGCGGTAGAGCACTTGCTGCCCGGGATCCCAAACCTGGGGATTCCAAACCCATCCCAATTTTTTGTCTATTGCAAGCTGACTTTCCCCTAGCATGTTGGCTACTTGGAGGTGTATGGTGAGGATGTCAGTGAGGAGTGTGCGGACCCACTCGTCATTAGCCACCTTAGGCTCGAAGTCCGAGGGGACATCACTCTGTAGCCAAAAAGCTTCTGGCATGCGCATTTTCCTGCCAGTCATGACCATATGTGGGGAATAGCCGTGTGAGGCCGTGGTTCCCCTGATGGCCATGAGAATGATGGGCAGTTTCTCATCCCAAGTTCTGCCCGTGGAATTGACTACTTTCATTAGAGCCTCCTTAAGGGTACGGTTAGCCCGTTCAATAGAGCCAGAAGATTGAGGGTGGGCTGCAATATGGAACCTTTGGGTGATTCCCAGAGCCTTGCAGAGCTCCTGCGTGACTTCCCCGATGAAATGGGACCCGCGGTCGGAGTCTAAGACTCGGGGAATGCCCCAGCGAGAAAATAAGTAGTTAAAAAGAAGTTTGGCGGCCGTGCCAGCTGAGTTGTCCCGGCAAGGGAAGGCTTCGATCCACTTGGAAAAGGGATCGATCACTGTAAGGCAGTGCTTGTTGCCGCGGCTAGTTTTCAGAAGGGGGCCGATGAAATCTATCTGGACGCGCGCCCAGGGTCCATCTATGCGTTGGTGCTGGATAGGGGCTTTGGGACCGGATGAGTCTGCATTGACCATGGCACAGGCTAGACAGTTATCTACCCATTGGGCGACCTCTTGTCTCATGCCTGGCCACCAGCCTGCATCTCGCACCCGTTCCAAAGTAAGCTCTTTTCCCCTATGTCCCTGTTCATGAACGAATTGGATAAGGTCTGCCCGTACTTCTACGGGAACTACCCAGTGGCGTGTCCCAGTGTTATCCACAGCCCATATTACTCCTTCCCATTCCTCAATGGAATATTTCCCGGTAGGATCCTTGCCTTTGGAAAGGAGATCCTGCACATCCGCGTCATTAGCCTGGAGTTCCCCAAGGTCTACAAAGACTGGGGGAATAGACGTCCTATTGTGTTGGCTGCGTGTAGTGACTGCCTGCAGAGGTTGATCTGGCTGTTCTTGGGGAAGAGGTATTTGTGCAGCGGCCTTGGCTAGAAGATCTGCCTGGTCGTTTCAGTAGGCGATTTCAGAGTTGTTCTTTTGGTGGCCCTTGACATGGGAGATTTGAGTCTCTGCCAAGCGACTATGGAGGAGTCGTACAACATCTCTCCATAGCGTTATGTGGGCTACTGGTTTGCCTTCTGCATTGACCCATCCCTGTTTTTCCCAGTGGGGAAGCCACACCGTAGCGGCTTTGGCCGTCCAGTCCGAATTGGTGAAAACAACGACCGGAATGTCTGGAGGCTCAAAGGCTAGGACAGCGCGCAGGGCTGTGACTTCTGCGGCTTGGCTGGAATGGGGGCGGACAGACTCCTGCAAAGTGTAACCATCGTGGGTCCGGATGGCACCATAACCGGTATAGGGGGTCCCTGTCACATGGAAAGATGAGCCATCGCAGAACCAACAGTGAAAACCAAGCTGCTTGGCTTCTTCGAACGGCACTCCCCATGTGGCCGGCCAGGGTACCACTGGTAGGGGACACTCATGCTCTTCCCCAGTTATGATGAGGCCGTACGGGGCAGGGGGCTCCTTCTGTTCCTTCCTGTAGTCTACTCCCTTATTGACCAGTGCAAGCGTCCATTGGGCGATGTGGGCATTAGACACTTGGCATTAGACACATCCTGGATCTTCCCTGAGAGAATGTACTTCAGGGGTGTGTGAGTGGTTTGCACTATGACCTTCGCACCTCCGATGATAAATTCCCAGTGAGTAAGGCTCCAGACAAGGGCTAGACAGACTTTCTCACATGGGGTAAACTTTATTTCTACAGAGGAAAGATTGCGGGAGGCATAGGCTACTACTCTCGGGGCACCAGCATGATGCTGTATAAGGGTGGCGCCGATGCTTTTCTCAGAATGTGCCAATTGGATGTAGAAAGGTTTGTTAGGGTCCGGATGGGCTAGAGCGGGAGCAGAGGCAAGACTTTGTTTGAGGCTGGCAAAAGCGTATTGTTGTTCGGGTCCCCAGAACCAAGGTGTGTTGCTCTTTAAGAGAGCATACAGGGGGCGCGCTTTGTCAGCAAAGCCTTCCACGAAATCCCTGGAAAAGTTGAATGTCCCTTGCAGAGCTCTTAAGGAGGGCACGTCTGTAGGTGCAGGGAGCTTGGCAATGACTTCCATGCGCTGGGCATCGGGAGTCCTGCCGTCGGGACCCAGGGCCAGGCCGAGGTACTTGACCCACGTTTGAACTAGCTGGGCCTTGTCCCTGCTAGCCTTGAACCCTGCCTCCCGGAGAAGATTTAAAACTTCCCTGGTTACGTCAGTGACCTCTTCTTCCGTGGGGGCGTGGACAAGAATGTCATCCACTTAAGAGAGCACATGATCTTTAGAGGTAGCTCTGAGGTGTTCCCACATACGCACAACGTGTGCATGACAGATGCTAGGACTAGAGTGAAAACCTTGAGGTGTGCGTTTGAAGGCATATTGCTGGCCGCGGAATGTAAAAGCGAATTTATACCAGCAGGACTCGTGCAATTTGATGGAATGAAACGCATTGGCCAAATCAATCACACTGTAGTAGCGCGATCCTGCTGCGATGGCTGCAAGGATCTCGTGGTACTTTGCTACCACAGGGGCTACTGGAGGAGTTACTGCGTTTAGCGCCCTGAAATCCACTGTCATTCTCCAGGTCACTCCGTCTGCTTTAAGGGCGGGCCAGAGGGGAGCGTTGCAGATGGACTGCATTGGGAGGATAACATCCCATTGGAGAAGCCCCTCAATAGTTTTGGCTATTCCAGCTTCAGCTTCAGCAGGATATTTGTATTGCTTTTGTGGAGGTGGGTCCTGTCCTTCTATGAGCACACAAGCATCGCAGACTGTGCCGCACTCTGCCTTGTCTTGAATCCAGACTTCAGGGAAATCTTGGATCCAAGGGTCACTAGGTTCCAATGGGGCCAGGGGAAGAGGAGCCTTTAGGGCAGCACACCGATGGACTGCATTGATTTCGCTAGGGCCCCCCGGAATCTGCCAGAGGAAGCCATTAGCCAAATCAATTGTGAGCCCATGGTCTCGGAAAAATGGAGCCCCGAGAATGCCATCGTCTTCACCCTGGTTGTCGCAGGCAGACACACGTGTGGAAAGCTTTCCCACTGTTAAGGGAATCGAATTCCAGATGGTGGCAGTGAGTTTGCCTCCGGCAAAACCTGAGAGGGAGAGGGTAGCTGAAGAGGGCTGTCCTGTTTGGGCCAATTGAGGTTTGAGTACATTTGTGGATGCTCCTGTATCTACAAGGAGTGTAGCAGGTTTCATGTTCCCTGGAGTCCCGACCCCTGCTTTCACAGTCGGTCTCCCCCATGTGTCGGGCTTCAAAGGAGCCACGACGCCATTGGGGAGATTGCGGGACTCCGGGCAGCCCTAGCTTTGGTTCCCTCTCTCTTCTTCAATGCGAGTGAGGGCGGTTGTTACCGGGTTGAGAGGCCGTTCCTGTTGCTTGGCCGAGTCTGTCAGTGCCTGGAGGAGAACTGAGTCGGGTTGTAGATGGAAACGTTCCATCTCGAATCCCCGTTCCTTGAGCTCCATCCAAAGGTGCCATCTGAATGGACTTACTCCATTTGGAGGGGCATCCCTATTGACCTTTTGGTGATATGGTTGTGGACCGGGCAGCAGCGGCTGGGCGGCCGGGTGTGAATTCCCAGAGCTAGGAGCGGGACTATACTGATTGTCGGGGCCGTTGTTATAGTCAGCCGGAAGTGGTGGAGCAGATGGGTGCATGTATGCCTGCGCGGGGTTGGTTCTGTTGTTATTGTAGTCTCTTCGCCCCCTATAGTTATTATTACTGCCTTTCTGCCAGGATTTGTTGCGGTCATACCGATCGTTCTTATAGTTCCGATCGTAGTTCCTATAGTTGTTCTTATCGTTCCAGTTATCATATCTACCTGAAGGTTGGTACTGAGAGTGGGGGCCGTGATTGGCGTACGTTATGGCTTGGATGGGTTCTTCCTCTTCCTTGTCCTTATGCTTTTTAGAGCTTTTTCCTGGCTTTGTCACTCCTGTGCTCCTTAGTAAAGTAGCCACTCGTCTTATTTTGAGTTCCATACTGGGCCAAGTTCCTTTAGTGGGATCCGGAATGTTAAGGGCGAGCTGTGTTTGGGCGTTAAAGCCATGCAGAAGCGCTTGTCTAAAAGCACCGTCATCAAAGTCGGGTTCATTCGTGGCGGGGTCAATGTATAGTGTTTCAGCCAATTGGGCTAGGAGCTGTTTCCTGGACATATAAGCCTCAGGGTCTTCCCCGTGCCCTTGCTTTTCTAGGATGAACAAAGCAGATAAGCTGCGATTCGGGTGCAGATATTCTAGGACTTTCTGCATCCATTGGATCCGGGTGCTGGCTGCAAGACCGTTGGTAACGATGGAGGAATTGATGGCAGTTAAATCTGTGCCTGAAGCACAGCGCCTGGCCAGCTGACAGAGATCCTCTCCGTTGATACCACCATACATAGTGTGGACATGCGTCATCCATTGTATGGCAGTATCCTTAGAGAGAGTCCCCATCTGCTCGGCAATGGCCCTAACCTCATCAGGTTTCCACATTTGGGTCTCTGTTACTGTTTGGGTTGTGGTTTTATTGCCCGTTTTGGTAACCATTTCCTTGGTGCTAACAGGGTGGACGGGGGCATGGTTCTCAGTAAGCTCTTCTATGGGGGCTCCAGGGTTCTCCCCGGTGTGGGAGAGGTCAATTAAACTCTCCGGGTGGATTGCTGACACCACCGCTCTCTGGGCCTCCAGTTGTCGTTTTAGAATCTCTATTTCCCTTCGGCAGGCATCATGATTTGCTTGCTCTCTCTTAATCAGATTTTCTTGGGCTAAGTACTTTGCTCCTTGTTGTGCCAACACCAGGGCTACACTGGCCTTTTCTAGGGCCTTTTCTGCTTCTTCAGCTCTGGCTGTAGCCTTTGCGGCTTTTTGTTCAGCCTTCTGAATACTGAGGGCTAGAGCTTGATTCTCTAGGGTTAAGGTCAATTTATCGGCTTGTAATTGATGGCCCACAACTTCAATCTCGCTTAGCTTCTCCTCCATTAGCTCATTGTAATTTTGTCTCTGGTCTATGAGATCTTGTTCATGCTTGCTTTTTATTCCACTTAGTTCTTCTTTGGTCTCGAAATATCTGGCCTCTAATTTGTCAAATCGGGCCGCTAAATCCTCCTGCTTATCAATTTCATTTTGCATGCGTTTGATGACGGCAGCATCATCCTGCAGAGCCGTGTACAAAGCCCAGCTAGCAGCTGTGTCTTTAGCCGTGGAACCAGGTTTTTGGGTTTTACAATAGTCCTGGAAAGCGCTTTGGGCTATTTCTAATGGATTGGGGCCCTTAAAAGATCCTTCCTTCCAAGGAGACTTACCCTTTTTCACCAGCCATTTTTCTCGCTTAGGTTCGTCATCCTTGGTACGAAACATCTTTGTAGGGATTCTCCTGTTTTCACTTACAACAGGGGCACACGAAAAGGGAACGGAACTTTTTCTCCCTGCCTTAATCGGCTTCTTAAGTTAGTCTTGGCTCAAGGTGGCCAATGCACCACAGAACGGGCTATCCCAGCCCTTAATTAGTTTTTGGAGCCGGGGACTCACACCTCTCTCGACACTCGGGGATTACTTTTAACCCTAAACGCGGCAATCCCTGCCTGAATTTAGTTTTTAGAGCCGGGGACTCACACCCTTCGTGACACTCTGGGATTACTCTTAACCCAAAAGGAGACACCCAGTCTCAGAGACACCCAGTCTCTTTTATATGAAGGTTTCGAGAATGGGTTGGCCAAACCTCACGTTCATACAGGATAACCACACAACCAAATGAAGGTTTTGGGCTCACAAGCTCTCACTGGATAACCTATTAACCAGCGGGGTTTCGAAACAATATGTTCCAGCAGGCTGACCCCTAACCAAAATCAATTGATTTCACCTCGTTGAGCGAAGTAAAGCAAGGAGGGGGAGCGAGGGTGCGCTCAAATAAAAAGTTCTTTTTCGGACTCAGCGAGTGTATGTAGTGTTGGTGCAACTGGTCTAGCGCCCTACTCTGGTCTTCTTTGGATCCCTTCCCACAAGATAGACGTGCGGACGGTCACACAGTTTGACCTGGGGTTCAAAGAGAGAGAGAAAGGGGGAAGCCACCCACGATAGGTTGCTCGCTAAAGCCAGGCACGCAGACAGAAACCGATCATACAGCCTCTCCAAGAACTCCGGAAGTGGTTTTTCCCTTACGTCTGTGGGTTAAAGACATGCCTGTTGACTATGGCGCGAAGTTTAACCCTCAGGGCAATCCCGGACGAGCCCCCAATTCTGTTAGCCGAATTGCTTTAATTTATGTTTAGCAATCAGCAAAATACACGGGTTCTTGCCAACTATACCAGGGTCCCACCCCTCCCGGGAGTTCTCAAGGAAAGAGGCACGTGAGGCAGATTCCAAGTTCAATGTTCTTTACTGGATCATGTAATCAAGCATACCAAAAACGTAATCACACACACAATCTTACAGGCCTAATAAAATAAAGAGAGAAAATAGCACTTGTGCATGAGCAGGTATCGTTGGTGGGGAAAGCACGTTACCTTAGATGCGTTGTCCGATGTCAAGATGAGTTGGATGGGGGAAGAAAGGTATAAAAGCTATGGGGCCACGAGGCTTGAACCGGCAAGACCACGTGGTTCTCCTGGATCGCGAGTCCAGAGAGAGAAAAGGGGGTTCAAAGATGGAGGCAAGGATTGGGGACAGAAAGCTGGACTGAAGGGTCAATAGGTTAGATAGAGGGCGACGGCTCAAGAGGCCGAGTGACTCTCGGTTTGGACTTTTATTGGGGGTCTTAGGGCGGGCTTTGCAGACCACAACCCACTAACACACCTACTAGGCGGTCCGTCCCTCTTGGACCTTGCTATAGGTTAAAGGTGAACAAAGGGAGGAGGTCCAGGGGGTGGTCAGTATTGCAAGAGCATGATCTCATCAGGAAACAGACACTGAGTCTGGGGTCCGATGACTCACCTGGCCATACCTATTGTTAGTTGATGGTTTTAGCCAAGTATCTGATGGCTGGCACATTAGCTGCTAGGCAGTCTAGTTAGCATAACTATCCAGATGTATAGTGGGGGAGTGGGGGTTAGCCAGCGGATGTCTTGACAGAAGGAGACCTCATGGCAAGAAGAATCCTTTGTCTTGGGTGAACTACTTAGGGTGTCAGCCTCCTGGCATGGGCTGGAGCTGGCTCCTATTCAAGAAGAAAGCGCAAGCCCCTACCACTGTTGGTAACACAGAGTTCAAGCTTATGGATATGAGACTCCATAAGAGCACAAAAAGTGCCTTGCTGGCTAACACTTTTCCTAACTACCATACAGTACAATTCTAAACAGAGTTACTCCAGTCTGAGCCCACTGAAATCAATGGCATAACTCTACATAGGATTGCACTGACAGTCACAACAATTATGACAGTGATGTCCTTGTACCCAAATTGCCCCATGAAGGCTGCAGTCCAAGGCTGACACAGAAATGCAGACACACAGGGGAAAGCAATGTAGCGACTGGGGCCTAATTTTTCATATACACCAAGTGATCGCATCCTAGTCATTGCATCAACCACCTTCAGTATGAAATGTCTGCTTATTGCTATATCAGTGTCTGCATTGTACAGTACAAACATGCCAGCAGAACTGGAAGTATGCATGAGGAGGATTATGCACACTAAAAAAATCCCAGTCACTCTCTGGAATCAGCAGAGCCGATAGTGGCAGTATTGTTGTTTTTATGCTCCTACATTCACTGGGTAAGGACTCGCACTGTCAATGCCCCTCACATACACCCGAGTGAAAGCCCACAGACAGCAATAATGACAAGGAGAGACTGTCTCCTCCTAACACAACTCATTTGTCCATGTGAAATGTCTGGGAATACAAAGTGATCATTAAAAAGCAAGTACATAAGAAAACAGTTTCCCTGCCTAGGGGTGTTTATGAAAACTCTGGTAATGTGATTTAATATCCTACTATTGGCAGCCTAATGAGATAGAGAAACCACATTTTATTTCTCTGGGAAATGGCTTCATTATTTACACTTGACTACAAATCAATTGGCCTACTTATTGTGTATGTGTGGTTGCTGTTATCCCTAGTTTTCTCTAAGGTTTAATTGAATTGCACGACAATGGCAGGTGTCTGGATTACAAAACTGAGGGAGGGGAAAGGTGGCCTGATATCACTGGCAATAGTGGCAGCTCTGCTACTTAAAACAGGGTTGATACATTTCCCCCCGCCCAGCCTGCTACTGTGCCAAAATGATTTATAGCTACAGCACTACGATGATATATTGTTTGCATGACTATATTTCTGTGCTATGTTTTTATCCTGCCCTTGCACCTGGAAGATCAAGTCAGTGGCACAGTTCCCAACCCCCGTTTTGTTCTCGCAGCAACAAACACCCTGTGAGTTGGTTAAGCTGGGACACGGTGACTGTGTCTAGGGCTGCCAACCTCCAGGTGGGGCCTGGAGATCTCTTAAGAACATAACTCCTCTCACAGGAGGAGGGAAGGTTTTCTTCCCTGCTGAGTTTCTCAGCCCCAGGAATGAGAGGCATTTCCATTAGGTTTTCTTTCTTTTTTTTAGGTGAAGCAGATTTTGCTGAAGAATAAAGTTAACTGGAATTATGTTATAGTAAACAGTAAATTGAAGGGAAAAACCCTTCAGGGACCATTGAATTCCCCCCAATACCTTTTGAAATGGCCTTCGCAGGGATCTCTAACTCCAGACATCAACTGTGAGAGATTAGAATGTTTGGGGGGGGGGGCTTCTAACTGTTTCTGTCAGTAAAAGGGAGGTGGAGGGCCCTTTCCAGTTCTATTTTAGCCTTTAAGGGAGGGAGTATTGGGGCCAGGCTGGGTTTGGGGAAGGGAGAGGCCTCACTTGGGCATAATGCCACAGAGGCTACCCTCCTAAGCAGCTACTTTCTCCAAGGAGCCAGATCTCTGCTGTCCTGAGTTCAGTTGTAATTTGGGGGGGGGTCTCCAGGCACACTTGGAGGTTGGCAACCATAGGCCTGGCAGCAGTCTAGGGTTGCCATGTACCCCCCCCCCCCAGCCACTGGCAGCAGATCCAGATCCAGGCTGGGAAATTCCTGGAGATTTGGGGGTGGAGCCTGGGGAGAACAGGGACCTCAGTGAGGTACAATGCCATAAACTCCACCCTCCAAAGCATCCATTTTCTCCATGGAAAGTTATCTCTGTACTCTGGAGATGAGCAGTAATTCCAGGGGATCCCCAGGTCCCACCTGGAGGCTGACATCCCTAGGCAGCACCCTCTGTGTGACTTGATAGCACCTGATTTGCATGACTCAGGTAGGCCCAGCTGCTTGCTACTGTTCATCAGCAGCCACCCTATGAAAGCCATTCTGATGTAACAGTTAGAGCTTCAGATTGGGATCTGCGAGACCCAGGTTCAGATCTCCATCTTGCGGTGGAAGCTGACTGGGAGATTTTGGACCAGTCACATACTTTCAGCCTAACCAACTTCACAGGGTTATTGTGCAGATAACAAAGAAGAAGCAGGCAGGAGGCTGGGAGAGTGATGGGGGCAGAAAGAGTAATGGAGTGGGGGGCAGAAAGAGAAAGAGTGATGAGGTGGGGAGGCAGAAAAACAAAAAAAATGATAATGGATCAGAAAGAGAAAGTAACATACATTGCGGGGAGAGAGAGAATAAGAAAGGGGGGCAGAAGGGAGAAAGAGTGTGAGAGAGGTAGGGGGAGAAGGGAAAAAGCAAAGGTGTGAGGAATGGGATAACCATCCCACAAGTTTCTTGCGGGTCTCCACTTGTACTTTTCTATTTACAAATAATTGTAGGATTGTTGGAAAACAAGTTCAATGCTTCATATTATTGTGTGCTACAAACATCAATAAATTATGAATAAAAAGAGAACATAAGGGAAGCCATATGGGATCAGGCCAATGGCCCATCCAGTCCACCATTCTGTGGCCAAAACCCAGGTGCCCAGAACTACAACCAATCTCTAGAGATCAGTTCTCCTGGAGAAAATGACTGCTTTGGAGGGGGGAACTATATAGCATCACATCCCTCAGTTCTCTTTCCCCCCTAAATCCTGCCCTCCCCAGGCACCATTCCCAAAATCTCCAGGAATTTCCCAAACCAGAGTTGGCAACCCTATGACTGGCCCACCTATAAATTCCCAGTTTTCACTTTTAAGTTGACAGTCTTTTTTGTTGGAGAGATACAAGGGGAGGGTCCTGCTGGAGGCTGAGAACCAGGAATGAGGGCAGGAATCAAGTTCCTGCCGCTGTAGTCAATTGGGTATCATAGATGTTGAAATGAAACCTTAAATACTCTTTCAAGGAGGTAGAGATCAGACTCCTCCCCTCCAGGAGCTGGCTGGCAGTAGTTAAAGGTAGCCCAGTTGTGGCAGCAAGTACTGTGATAGGGCTGAGATGGTTCAGGTTTTAGAGAGGCTTGAGGGGTCAGTTGGGAGAAAGACCACTGGTTCAATGACAGGGTCTGGGGTGGAGCATTCAGGGTCCAAGTTTGAAAGAAGGCAAGAATATATCCTAGGGTGAGTGGGCTGACTCCAAGTCTTGGGGCTCCTCCTGCACATCAGAGGAGGCTCCTGGAGGTGTCTCAGTTGCCTCCATCTGTACTGGTGTGAGGTACTCAGCTGCCTCTTCGTATGAGTCTTTGGCCTCTTCATCTGGTGAGGAGTCCATACTCTGGCCTACGACAGTGGAAGTTGTAGACAGGGGTTTTCCATATTGCCTGGAATGGAATGGGGAGAGGAAGCTACAAGACAGCTGGAGTTGAGTCAGTAACCCCCTTCCTGACCTGAACAAGGCCAAAGGGCTCAGGACATAATATCAAGACAGTCTTAAGCCCCATGACCTCTCACTACAGAAAAGTAAGATCTTTGGGTGAATGTAAATAAATCAGTGTCAAGAATAATCTGTGCCCAGAGTAATGCCAAGATCTCTAGCATTGTGTACATGTGCAGAGTGCTTTCCCCTCACTACATAGTAGCCATACACATCTATATATTTGGTATTAGGGAATCATTTCTAGGTTGGAGGGAGTGATTTGCAGGCAGGTAGGTGCAACTCAGGATCTAAAATGAGGGATGTACACTGGAAAAAAGTTGTTTTAATTCTGTATGGTAATTTAAGAAATGGCTGTAAAGAATTTTCTGAAATTATATTGTACCATGAAGGCTTGTTGGGTTCCATTTCTGTTTCCCAATGTCTACCCATGCAGGAAGAATAGCAGGTTTAGCTGAATTGATCCCCCCACACACACACACAAAATGGTATCAAAATATCAGGGAACCTAGTCCACCCTCTCTTCTAAAGACTCCCCAATTTTCAAACAAATTGGACAAAGGGGGTTCGATTTTGCAGCCCCTTGAATAAGATTCACCTATTGGTGCATGGAAGTACTATTATTAATACAGCTATTCAATATGACATCACCAGGACTCACTTATGAGACCACTGGACCCTCCACATGTAACATCATCTGGCCATCCATGTCTCAGAGTTTGGACTAATGGGGTCCTAGAAACTCTAGCCACTCCCCTTCAGTATACTTATCCCCATAACCATATAACTTCTGACTATGGTTCTACAGGCCAGTGGGAAGAATCCTGGATGCAGCTCTCCTACATTTGCTCAATGGGAAGACCCCCCCCCTTTTTAATGTTCTGCCTCTCTACGCCCAACAACAGTGATGACCTGGTGTTCTTGCCTCCTCCTTGTTGGAGGTTGTGGCCTGCCTCTCAAACTGTTGTCTCTTTCCAGTCCACACACCTAGAGGAATGCTCCAGGTCACCTGCAAACCCGATGGTATGTGCAAGAGGAGGTATGTGCCTTTGCAGTACAGGGTGGTTTAGGGTCACCAAATACAGGTTGTGGTGTCCTTTATCAATGAAATATTCTGCCTCCATGCCGCTCTTCCACTCTTTCCCCATCTGCTGGTGTGCAGGCACAGCCGCATCTGGAGCAGCTCTCTCCCATAATATGCATGGCCTATGCATGTGCAAAGAAGACTCTGTGATGGTGCAGTGTATAGGGTAGCACATAATGGCAATGGATCAGCAGGAGGTGCAGACAGAGATTCTGGTAGAGCCCGGTGCAGACAGAGAAGAAGTGAGAGAGGACAAGAGGGTCCTAGTAAATATCATGAATCACAAATTCCACATCATGGAATCTTCATTGTGGAGTTTGTACTGTGTGCTGGTGCTCTATATGTAGTTCAAAGTCTTCCACAATTTCAAAGAAAAGGACAAGGCTTATGCAGAAGTTCTCAATCTTACTTATTTCCCCAGATTTACAGGAGAAAGTTCTACTACCAGTCATCACTGCAGTGGTATACCCACCAGTAATGGGGCACCTTGACTTCAGAAAGGGCATACCAGGGTGCCTTTACTGTGCATCTTCAGGAAAATCACCCCACTCTCACCCCACCCCATCCCCGTCTGCATGCTGCATTTGCTCTTTAAATCACCTCTTTCACTTTCTATGTGTTTGTAGCAGACCCAAGTCTAAACATTCAGGTCTGCTGCCATCATGTCTGAGTTCTCATCCAGATAAACTAAGCCTGTCTCTGCCCTTGAGATCTCATTCCCAGGTAAATGTGATGTTTTAACGCTACATGGGTGTACTTTCCTATAATCAAGGGGATTATCACCTTAGCCATACGGCAACTCTCTCTAAAAAGATGTCTGCATGGTGCAGGCATTTTTAAATATATCCTTCTGGCAATCCTCTGTACAGTGGAATCCACTTTTTGTGCTAGCTCACATGTACTGCCACGTTGTGTGCATTACAGTGCAATCCTAAGAAGAATTACATCCTTCTAAACCCAGTTCAATAAATGGATTTAGACGGGTGTAACTCTGATTAGGATGGCAGTGTTAGACTTCTGGTCTTTTGGAAAATTAGTTGTTATAGCTCTCTGACTAAACAATAATCTTAATTCATTTATTCATTCATTCATTCACTTACTCACTCACCACTTCCCATGGCCTTGGCAATAGTAAAATCGAGGTTGCAAGACAATTTGAATCCTAACGTTCTTCACCAAACCTCAGTTCTCTTGCAATAAATGAAAGATCTTTCCCATTCTTCCCCTTCAAAATGCAAGGTATAATAACATGAGACAAATGGTACCTGCCTCATTAGTATCAGCAGGTAAAGATGAGCTGGAGGAGCTGCCTGGAAATGAGGTGTGTCAACTTCTGATTTTGTTGCTTTGGCTGCCAGAATGAGGCATTCAAGGGCACACTTCCAGCTGCTTTCCATGCTGGGTATGTTGTGCTATCACACTAAGCCACAAGGATGGAATAAGGGCTAAAATAAGCTCTGCAATAAGTTTTTCAGTTGTGCAAATGCACAGCATAGGCTGATTACTGGCTGACCCTCCTCTGGAATATGGATAATACTCAATTCGAATCAAAGAGAAGTTGGCCCTTCAGTTTGTGTGGAAGCCCTTCCCCCTAAGCTCTGATATACAGGGAGTCTTTGTAATGACTCGATGGTGTGAAAAATGTATTCTGTATCTACTTTAGCTCACTTTAATTTTTCAGAGTTGAGCCTGCCCTGGGGCACACACACAAAAAAAAAACACCTCTGAATGTAGTCAGCTTGGGGAGGCGGGGCGGGATCAGTAGCAAGGGCAGTTCCAAGCAAGCATACTTCATGGCATTAGAGATGTGCTGAGAGAGTGTGCTCAGTGAAATGTTTTTATTCATTATTATTATTACAATAATTCAGGTTTTGAATGATAAACACATTTCTGCCTGAAATTCTTGAGTATTCTATCCCCTCACCCTGCCAAACTTCTCTGTCCTATGGCCACAGTGCTGATCACAGGTATCTGTCTGTCTAGTCTCTGCCTCTACCCCACAGCCACCACCTGTACCACATGCCTACAGAAAATACAAACAAAACATTGATTCATAATAGTCTGGGAGTCACCACAGTAACAGCTCCAGAAAGCAAACCATGGTCAAAAACATAACAGTACATAAATGGAACCCCCTTCTGTTAGTATCTTATAGAACTGAGAAAGCCATCAGTGGCTGGTGGACAGTGGAAACACTTTTGCATAGAAATGCCAGCAGGTAAAATCCTTTTCAACAGGAACAGCTTTGTCTTCAGGCTGGAAGAAGAAGAAGAGATTGGATTTATACCCCGCCCTCCACTCCCCAAGGGAGTCTCAGAGCGGCTTACAAACTCCTTTCCCTTCCCCTCCCCACAACAGACACCCTGTGAGGTAGGTGGGGCTGAGAGAGCTCTTTCCCAAGCTGTCCTTGAGGGAACAGCTGGTACAGAGCTATGGCTTGCCCAAGGTCATCCAGCCAGGTGCAGGTGGAGGAGTGGGGAATCAAACCCAGTTCTCCCAGATTAGAGTCCGCGCACTTAACCACTACACCAAACTGGAATACACTAGTCAGTTGGATTTCTTTTCCCTTGCTACCATTCCCTCTGCCCTTGCCTCAGCACAGTTGTGAAAGGTGCTAGAATAATCATTTCCAAACATCTCCAGAGATTACCAACTGTCATTTTAAAAAAATCAGAAGAGTTATAAAACCTGAACTAAAGAATAGAGGTGTTTTCTTGTAGTTTATTATCAATTTCTGAATGTACATCCCTACAGGAAATGCCTTTCCAGTACTTCCGCCATAGATATCACCAGACTTATGTTCAGGTGCTTATTGCCAAAGAAGAAGTCAGGGCCGGTGCCAGGTTTTTTTGCACACTAGGCAAGGCTACCATCTGCCCCCTGGATCTGGCAACCTGACTTTCAGAAACAACCATGCATGCTTCTGTTCCAGGTGGTTTCCCCCGTACTCACATAAGGCAGAGCAAAACCGACTTTCCTGCGGGCAAACACTGAGAAAGGGGATTAGACACCATCACACACACACACCCCATGAGCGCCCTTGCATGTTTGCAAGAGCCGGGGCAGAGAGGCAGAGCTGGCTGAGGCACCTTGGGCCATGCTCCAGCAAGGCTCATCCTTGTCCTGGTGGGGGCCTCGGGCTGTGGCCCTCTGAGGTCTGTGCCCTAGGTGGCTGCCTAACTTGGCCTAATGGTAGCACTGGCCCTGGAAGAAGTGAACAAGCAGTCTGTCAGAAATCCCAGTCACAGACAACTCATTGGAAGATTTTGTCACAGTGTGTCCTTTATTTGTAGCATTATAACTCACACTTTCATGGAGGAAGGCGGCCCACAGTAAAAAGAATTCAAGCAATGTATAAGGCAGTAATGCTGAACTAGTCTTGCAACTGTTTTTTTAAAAAAATAACCAGACAAGGATTACACCGCTACCTTCTTTGCACACAAAGGTAGTCTGTAGGGGAAAAAAAGTCCTGTGTGGGAAAGGAAGGGGCCTTTAAAGGCTCAAGGATAATAAACTGTTATTATAAGGAGCTAAGGCAGCTCATTTGTTGAACTGATTTGCTGAGAAATGTGATGTCATGGAACGTTAGTCATGCTGTAGAATATTCACAAACATTTTTTTGCTGAGGGAAACTGCCGACCTTAGAATGTTTAAGAAGTTCCAGCTTTGTGGATGGAAAGATGAAAAGCTGAGGAAAACATGGAGCTGAGGAAAGACAAGTAGCTGAGTAAAACATGGTCATCATAAACTGGAGTAAGGGGAAATCACTTGGCAGAACTTGAATGAATGATGGAAGAGATAGAGGACATGTTCGCCTTTTCTCATCTTATTGTCTCTATCCTAGGGAAAGTATGGCTACCCATCAATTATGCAGATTTTTTAACTGCAGGAGTTGAGTCATAGGCAACCCCTATACAAGGTCTCAGAACATGAAGGGCAGTAAGTTGTGGGCAAGCAAGTAAGGCTTGCTTCTGTTCTTTTAGTAGCAACCTCCAACCCCCTGAGTCTTTAAGTATAACAGGAAAACTTCCACTGGATGAAACTTGAAAAAAAAATGCTTCTGTGGAACTCGAACAAGTACAGAAACCTTCTCCAGGTCCAGATTAAAAAAGGAGAATGGCCGAAAAAAGACATGAGGTGGAGAAAGAAATTCCCCAAACTGATTTGAGTTAACCATTTGAATGTTCCAAAGAAGGGTGAAGGCAAAGCAAAGCTTGTCCCCAAAGTGCTGGCCACTTAGGAATGCCAAAGAACCTGAATAAAGATGTCTTATCCCTTTAATAGAGGCTTGATGTGAGGAAATTAGCCACTGATACCTTTTATGGAATGAAGGTAAATCCCATTAAACATTGTTAAAAGGACAAATCCCCCCTCCCTTTAAGGCAGTTGGCAACCCTATGGTTACTGGTTCATTGCCAAGTTAATTTTGTTAGATGAAGTATTTGATGTGGTATTCAAATTGTGGTATTTGATGTGATACTGAAAATATTTCCACAGTCAAGCTTATTAAATTAGTTGTTTTTCACAACCACAAACCTGGATTTAAAATACAGCAATCTGAAAATGTCTCTGCTTAATATTCAGACTGATAATGTGATCTTTCTCCATCCACTGTATGTCACGGAACAGATTGGTTTCTTTGAACAGATTTGTTTGAAAATATTTTCCAGTTTTTGGTAAGTAACTCCCAGCCTGTATATCATTGCGGGGGGGGGGGGGGGGTAACTGCACCAGAATCAAGAAATTCATATTTGTTACTACTTGCAAATGTTTTGAGTGGACTCACATCGAGTAGCATGCCTGTTTTCTGGCTGTAGTCATGGGACTGTGCAGGCATTTCCCGCCCCCCCACCTGTATTTCTTCTCAGTTTAGCGTTTTTCTCTCCAATAACAGAAGGAAATCATAATAATCAATGGAAACTTTCTGTGACTGTTCCCAGTAATTCTGTAAGCCCTCTCAGCAGTAATCACCCTCCAAAATATTTTTTTACCAAGCATAAAGATGCTGTGATCCTGACATTTCACATATTGAATCTATTAGTGATTCTAAGTTCTGTCTCCCTCAATTAACTATAATTTCAAGGCTCCCTGGAGGTGCACAAAATAAGAGAATGGGAAATAGTGTGGAAAAGGGTTTTGTTGTAGAACAGCACACAACGGGCAATACTATGGTCCCATTGAACCACCAGGAGCTACAACAGGACTAACATAATCACAAAGCTGCAGTCCTATACTCAAAAGCTCAACCATAGCTGTTTAAAGAAGTGCCAGTGTAGCCACAACAAAACATGTTCCATCAGTCTTGGTACTACCCCTAACCCACCACCAACCAGGTGTGAAGCCATTCACCACTGACATCCCCTCATGAGCCAGGAAGGGAATGCATGGTGTCACCCCATGATGAATACACCCCCACTGTCTGCATTGTACACCTGGGCAGCCAGACAGTCATCACAGCACTGGTGCAAATTACAGTGAGTAGGAGGAAACACTGGTACCTTTAGCCATAGACTAGAAACCCCTTGCAGCATGAACTCAGCTTGTAAGCAGGGATGGGCACGAACCGGCTGATTTAGTTCATCACGAATTTTGGCCTGTTTGGGGTTTGCAAACCGAAGTTCATGAACTGAAGAACTATGACAAACTACCACAAATTTGGGCACAATTTCTGGTGGCTCATGATGGTTCATGAAGAGCAGAAAGGTTTTACCTTCCTTTCTGCTCTTCACAAGAAACAGCTAAGCGGCAAAAGTCATGGAGAGCAGAAAGAAGGGATTCAATGGCTCCAAGCAATTTAAACCAAACAGCCGAATGGCAGGGAGCCATTTAAATGGCTCCATGTTCTGTTTCTTGCAAAAAAAAAGTTGCAGAAAGGAGGGTTTAAATGGAAGAGGTGAAGTCCCTTCCTTGCGGGCACTTCACTCCCACCTTTCTGCTGGCTGCAGCTCACCACAGCGAACAGGAAGGAAGGGGGAAAGTGCCTTCCCTGGGGCATTTGACCCCCACCTGAGACATGGCCAGCAGAAAGGAAGGAGGGAAGTGTCTTCCCAGGGTCATTTGACCCCCACCTTTTGGCTGGGGGCAGAAAATAGGTTTTGAGGCACGGGGAGCAGACAACAGTGGATTAAATTTTAAAAAGCTCACAAACCTATATGAATGATTCAGTTCACCAACCGGCATATCCATTCAGTTCAGTTTATGTTTCAGCCACAAACCACAAACCGAACCAAACTGCAAACATGTGGTTCGTGCCCATTCCTACTTGTAAGGGCCAATCTACATGAGACACCCAACCAATGATCCCTCTAAGCTGTGGAGTCTTGTGAGCAAAAATTCTGCTTTGTGAGCTACTGGCATTAAAGTTGTGAGCAAGCAGTTTGGCGACTGCATAAATTAGTCTGCTCTGGAGCCATCCTTCCTGAGCGGAGACAAAAATGTGTGAGCCGAAGGCGAGAAAACTGTGAGCTAGCTCACACTAACTCAGCTTAGAGGGAACCCTGCACCCAACATGAGTTGTGTGACTGAACGCAGCCAGATGAGGAGCCAAAGAGATTCCCATGGCACCAGAGAAAAGGAATGAAAAGTTCTGCCCACCCCCCTGCCTTTTCTGCTGGAGAAAGCAGGGTGGGAGGGAAACCAGAAGCTCCTTCACCGAGCCAAGCCAACAAGCACTTTTTAAGGTGAGTTCTGCTGATGTATATCAAACTGCAAGTCCAGTCATGCACCTGTGAACTGACATGTGTTGGGTGTATTGTGTAGTTACAGCTTCAGTAACAACCTGTTTACCAATCTGGGGGCCACAAAGGAAGAAAGGATGAGCATTCTTATCACAACATGTGTGTATATATATATATATATATATATGTATGTATACATATGTATACAAGTGGAGAGTTGGTTCACATCACCAGCCATACTGAATCCATATCTTTTCACAATGCCTTGGGTGCACTTTATCAATTCCGCAATAGGTACCAAACCTCTTTACCATGGTGCTGCTATTCAAAGACTGTCCAAATTTCCAGGGATTACCTAAGCATGAAAACTGAAATATGAGAAATCACAGAAGGAAACCACTACAGGATTTTGAAAATCTGTCTCAGTTTTACTTCCCACAAAATGCTATAAACACAGAAATTGCTCACGCTACATTACAGCTGTTGCTCTTTCCAAAGACCCAGTGTGGCAGTATAGTGGTTAGCCAGATTAGGATTGGAAAGACCCTGAATCAAATCTCCTCTAACTATGAAGTGGAATAGATAACTTTAGTCCAATCTGCCTCTCTCTTTCTACCCAGCATACCTCATAAATTGTAAAGGTAAAATGAACCATGAGCTCCTTGGTAAAGGTTGTAAAGGTAAAATGAACCAAGAGCATGATAAGAAAATGATTGATGGGGAAGGTACCTGTCCCTGATAAATCATTGTTCAATTTTTTTTGCCTTTGAGGGAGTTTTTGGGGATATCTTTTTAAAAACCATGTTACTGGGTACATGTGAGCATTAAAATGTGCTAGTTACCCTTCAACTACCAACTCCCCATTGTGAGATCTTTCCTTCTTAGAAAGGAAACCGTTTGGATCTGTTTCCTAATGCGCTCTGCCAGAAGTCAGTACATGACAAGCTATTTCAGAATAAATAATCATTGGTGAGAACTGGGAGGTATTATAAATATACAAGAGCTTCTATTTCCATCTGTGGAATGTTGGGTAGTTATGAAATTGCCACGTAATTTTTTTCTAGCATAACAAAATATCAACTTCATCTCTCTCTAACATAGCTATGAATAAGAATTGTGAATTTACTTTGAAAGCTCTTCTGGCCATGACCTAAGGGAAAAGAAGCTGAGGAATGAACACAATATTGCTTTCCATCTCTCAAATCACTGAAAGCAGATATTCCCACAATGGTGTTTGGCAGATAACCAAAAAGGTTGGACGCTAAGTGCTCATCCTTTGCACTGATGTAAGTTTGACCATCTTGATTATTGTGGATCTGCCTATCACTGGTCAGATGGGTAGCCAGGGATTTTAGCTTAAGAACTGTAATGTTTTTTGATTGCTATGAATCTCTCTTTAGTCTTTGGAATGAAATATAAATCAAGCTGAAAACCCTGTGGGAAATGTGAGAAGGTCTCTCCCTCCTTAAGAGTGCCACAATTCAGATGACCAAGGCTAGTTGAAATATTTTGTAGATACTATTGCTCTTCCCCTAGTTACCAACTCATTCTGTTGCTGTTAAGACATGAATTCTGCCTTTCCTGTTACCATATATTTCTTCAGCAATTTGTCACTGTTTGTTAATTCTTTATCTATAGCTATACCTGACAGGATGAGAAAAGCAAGCCACTGTATATAATTTTAATTATCCATGCATATTCTCTGTATGTGTTCTCAGGGCTTTTTTTGTAGAAAAAGCCCAGCAGGAACTCATTAGCATAATAAGCCACACCCAACAGCAGGAACACATTAGCATATTAGGTCACACCCTTGACAGTGCAGCTCCCTCCCAGGATCAGCTTCCCGGGAGGCAGCTTCCCTCCCTGGATCAGCTTGGCTTCCTCAGGTGCCCCGCAGCTTGTGGGGCACGTGGGGAACCCAAGGGGGGCAGTTTAAACTACCTTCCCTCCCTGGATCGGCTTGGCTTCCCCAGGCACCCCACGGCTTGTGAAGCACCTGGGAAACTTGAGGGGGAGGGAGGCTGTAGGCATGGCCAACTTGGAAGCCAGCCAGAACTCCATTCCTGTGTGTTCCTGTCCAAAAATAGCCCTGTGTGTTCTTATGATATGTCCAGTACTTGTGTGCCCATGTACAAGCACCTCTGCAAAATTAAGAAGGGGGGAAAGCTCAGCTTCAGAGACATCAGAGTATGATTTCACCATATAACAAAAGAAAACTTCTTGCCGCTTGATAAAGTTCCCAAACTTTACTGCACTTTAAAATATATGGCAGACTGAAGTTCATGCCATGTTCCTGATTTATATACAGAGAAATAAGGCTGTGGTCACACAGGCAGTTTGATCCAGTGTGGCCCCAATTCTAAGAAATCCAGTTTTTTGTAATGGGAGAGTTTGATCAGACTGACCCCCTTAGCCCTCCTCCCTGCACATTCATTTCTTGTTTGAGCATTCAGAAGCAGCATCTAGGAAGTTGGGCAGTCGGGCAGCTTTTTAAAATTCATTACTCCACTGAGCATGCTCAAAAACACTTATGGGAATTAGTGCTTTAAACTCCTGGCAGAATGGTGGCAGCTGGTGGCCAATGGGATCGTTGAAGGAGGCTGATGGGAAATGGAGTCCAGTGTGATAACACTGTTTTTGAAACTGCTTCTGAGAAACTCCATATTTCAAATGTTTAAAAATGTTGGGGGGAGCGAATACAGAAGCTTCATCCTGTGTCCTGTTGTTATGTATTGACCATGCGGTCGCCATGTGCTCCCGTAATGGCGACCACCATGTGGCCAGGGCACATGGCCAAGAAACTACCTGAGCTTCAGCCAGGTAGAACAAAGGCCAGGTGGATTCAAACCGGCCACCAATCATGTACCTAGGTTTCTCCCAGGGAACCTATGAAATGTAAATAGACTTATAATAGCCTATCAGGCCAGCTGAATGAGGTTAGGGGATTGTCCCTGACCAGCATAAAAGGAGGGCTTTGAGCCCTGGGTTGTATGCTTCATCCGGACCAGCAATAAAGATCTAGCTGTTTCACTATTCCATGGACTCCCGACTCCAATACTTATCACCTGTGTTTGCTGGTGTTTTATTTAAATGCTTGGAGCAAAGCTGGAATCATCAGCTTTGTTCTCAGACACCCTGCCCCTCCTCTCCCTCCCTCTCTGAAACAAACTCATCGTCAATTAACCCCTTTCCTACTCCATGTGCTGCAAAGCTGTAGGCAGGAGAGTGCTGAAACACATGAGCAATGATCCAGGCATGTGCACATCACTAACTGTTTTTTTTAAAAAAATTGGCAAAGGGGCAAAGAAAATATTCCAACATCCTAAACAGCTTCAAATCGCTAGGAGGCAGTCCAGAAAGGCAGAAATGTGGGGTGAAGCACTGGAAAAAAAGTAAGGTACTTGATTTTCCCAGTGTTGGGAAATCTGCAATGGAAAAAGGTTGATTGTGGGAGGGGACGAGTGCCAGACGGGAGACAGATGTGACCCTTTTACAACCATTAGGGAACCAGAGCAAAATCCAATCCACATGCCCATGTGATCACAGCCTGCCACATCTTAAGTGTCCTCTGCACTGGTTTTGTTTCTAGCTAGTGGGAGGTGGCACAGAAGGACTTTGGAAACACTTCTGTAGTTTGAATTTAGGAGGAGACAGAGACAGGTAGAGAGGAGAATTTCTCTGGAGTTAACCAAAACTGTGATGGAGGTTGGGAATCTGACGATGGATCAACAGATCTGCTCTCTCATTTGGGGGAGTCTTGTTGCTTTTAATAAGATCTGCTTACACAGCTGTAAATAAAACAAACATTCCATAGCTTCCACCAGTCCTTAGTGCTCTCATCCAAACAAAACGAAACCTTATATTGCAACCCCTGGACATTTTTCACAAGGAAGCAAGGAATTTTCTAAAAGTCCACTGGTAGCCAGCAAGCTACAAAGAAATAATGATAAGCAAGTGTATTGTTCCAAGGGACAGCTGATTAACTTAGCCTGCTACTGTGTGATTAATCACAATGTCCTTTTCCATAGTATCTGGCAGGACCTGACAGTTCAGGAAGCTCCCAACGTATTTTCTTACAAGAGGGGTGGGGTGGGAATTAAATGTCTTATTCAAACACTCAGCTTCTGTGGATTATCCTAGGTAACCTTCTACAGCTCCAGTGTGGACATTGTCCTTATTTCTTTTCTCCTTAGAGCAGAGGTCCCTAGCTATGCTCCCTCTAAGCGGTGGAGTCTTGTGAGCAAAAATTCTACTTTGTGAGCTACTGGCATTAAAGTTACGAGTGAGCGATTTGGCTACTGCATGAATTAGTTTGCTCTGGAGCTAGCCTTCCTGAGCTAAGACAAAAATATGTGAGCCGGAGGCTAGAAAACTGAGCTAGCTCACACTAACTCAGTTTAGAGGGAATACTGGTACTTCCTCGACTTTTTGACCCCATGGTCACCTTTGGGATTCTGACACAGGATGGTGGGCAAAACCACAAGAAGGCTGCCACAGAAGGTGGAGCCAAGCACAACATAGCTGCCATAGCAGGAGGATCCAACTACAAAACATTGGGGGGTGAGTTTATCCATAACTCTAATAGCAATTCTTCAACATTTCAGGCAGAGGCTCTGGTTAACAGGATGCCTTTTAAAATAAACATATTAAAATATATTTTCTTGCATTCACACGGCTTACCTCATGGTGCTGAGAGACTGCTGCACAACCCCTTGGTCTTTGGCAAGACTCCATATTGCCCCCTATGCTTTTCAGCATCTACATGAAATCGCTGAGCAAGGGCATCTGGAGATCTGGGTTTAGTTGTCAAAAATATGTGAATTACACTCCTCTCTAGCTCATGTTTCTGCCCCAGTTCCAGAGAAGCTGTAGAACCCTGAACCAGTGTTTGGAAGCAGTTTTGGAATGGCTTCAGGTTAATAAAGTTTAATCCTAACAACATGGAAGTGCTATTGGTGAGCAACAGGAAGTATGACTCAGGACTTAAGGTGTCACCCATTCTAGATGGGGTTACACTGCCCTTGAAAGAATAAGTCCATAGTTTGGGAGCGCTCTTGGACATGGCCCCACTACTAGGTAAGCACGAGGCAGCTGTTTTCAAGAGTGTCTTTTGCGAGCCTTGACTGGATAGCCAGCTGCAGCCTTTCCTGGGCAGAAAGGATCCGGCAACTGCGATGCATGCCTTGGTTAAATCTTTCGAGAACTGCCTGTGAGAGAATAACTCTGAGATAACTTGTAACTGACCCAAGGTCACACCAACAGCTACATGTGGAGGAGTGGGAAATCAAACCTGGTTCTCCCAATTAGAGTCCACAGTCCTAACTGCTACACCAAATTGGGTGTATCTAGTCATTTGGTTTTTCTGGGAAGAAGGTATTATTCATTTCAATTTTGTATTACAATGTTCACTGATTTTTGAGGATGCTTATGTACTTTCAAGACTATCTGCCCATCGCTTGAGGTTAACCAATGGACCCTCCATGTCCATGGATCCTCCATGTCCTTGCTACAGTGAAAATACTCATATTACAATATTGGAAAGATAAGAGCCCACCTCTGATAAATCAATGGATTGAGGACCTTAGAACTCTATTAATATTTTAACATATGGCATGCAAACAACAATTGCTTGTGGACTTATTTTTAGATATTTGGAAATCTTTTATAGAAACTTATGTGTAGATCTGCCACCACTGTTATATTTTTGTCTCTACTTTATGTACACCCTTTTTTTTAAAAAAAAAATCTGTTTAGTTGCTAGATTTTGAGGTTTTCCCCTTGTTCTTTCCCCCCTGTATCTTAAAAAGAAATTAATGGGGTTCCATGGGAAAACTGACATCATAGCTTGTCAGGTACTACAGTCTTTTAACTTCCCCATTTTTCAAAAGTTACCCTTGTAGTGCAAATATATTGACTCAGGGATTGGTTTTAGAGACTGGACAACAAAATAAATTAGCTTTGGAGTTATCCTGAGAAAATTGTGTAGTAAGGTTTTGAGAATTGTATTAATTTACATGTTATTTATTTACTTGGTACTTTTTAATCCTCACCTTCCTCCAAGGAGCTCAGGGTGATATATATTATCTTCCCCTTTCCATTTTATTCACACAAGAACTCTGTGAGATTGGTCAGGCTAAGGAGCGTGACTAGCCGAGGTCAGTCAGTGAGCTTTGTGGGGGATTTAAGCCTAGGTATCTCAGATCTTTGACCAACACTCTCACCACTATGCCATGCTAATTAATTGTGGCAATCAAGTAGATGTAATATGTAAAGTGGAAATTAGTGCAACAATTCTGCATCTACCGTGTTTTATTACTAGTCTTTCCCATAAAGTTTTTCTCCCTTTTAAAACAGATATAAATCAGTTCCCTCTGGACAAGAAAATTATTAAGAAACTGAGTAGTAATAGCTTTAGTAATAGCTTCTGTCTAGGAAGGTCATGCACCTTTCCCTCCTGTTCAGTGAAACCTGCTGCCTGTTCTAATCTATGCTACATTAAAATTTTATATTTGGTGATGGTGAATGCATCACTTCAATTATTCCATTCCGAAGCACAAGTGAGCATCCACCCTCTAAGAAAAGAACCGTTGTTATTATAAAGAGCTGAACTTTACTGTAAGAGGAAGAAATCTCTGTCTACATGGATAAAGTCCAACATTTTACTGAATGTTTATATATCAGATAACAGCTATTCAATGGTCTTGAATGTAATTTGGCCAAATCCGGGTTGACAGTGTGATTTGATGAACATGTAAAGTTCCTGGATATGTCAGCTGCCCTGTTCAATTAAAAATCAGGCACGTACAAATTACACTACAAGCTGCCCCATGAAAATTAATATAGGAATACTTGGGAGTGGGGAGTTCTATGTACAGATATATCTGAGCTGAGATATGCATTCATTCATTAACAAATAGATAAATAAAAGAAGTTGATATAAGACATTGTTGTTCCTATAAGGAAAACAACTAAGAAAACTAAAGTGGGACAGACTGGCTAGGTTAGGTTCCACATTTCTCTAAGAACAACCAATGAGAGCTGATGGTATATTGAGAGAGGGAGAGTTGGAAAACAGCAGTTGAAAAATGACAGAAGTTAGTAGCAGAGAAGTTGGCAACTTAGGAGCTGAGGCAAAAAAAAAAAGATGTCTGACTAAGTGGAACTATGCAGAAGAGCAGGCTGAAAATAGTAAATTTGTAACTAAAGGATCCTAGTTGTAGGAACAGGACCTCATTTCAAAAGTTCAATGGGAGTGAAATGTTGTTAATTATACCTTACTTTCCTAAGTGTCTTGTTCATATCATAAATAAAAGTTCTCTTGTTTTGATTAACTCTGTGGGCTAGGTGTCTAAGGAAAAGAAGCACACACATGCAATTTAATATCTCAGTCTATATACAAATATTATCAGTAATATAGGATATGAATAAATGGTGGTAACAAGTGATTGGAACAGTGTTTGGTCCCAACTCCAATAGCTCTCTGTGTGTGAGGGCTTATTATAGGAGGAGGAGGAGGAGGAGAGATTGGATTTACTGATACTTAGAGTATAAGGGTGCGATCACACGGGCATTTAAACCCGGGTTCTTCCGCGCTGCTCTTTCAAGCGCGATAAGTACTTGTTTTTCCTGGTGGTTGGAAAAGCGGGCTCGAGTGCGGGGGGCGGCGGCTTCGAGACGGGAGACAGATGCGGCCCGTCTAGTCAGCCCCTTAATTGCGATGGGGAACAGCCGCGAGGCCCGCAATAAACGTCCGTGTGATCGCACCCTCAGAGTGGTTTACAATCTCCTTTCCCTTCCCTTCCCCACAACAGACACCCTGTGAGGTAGGTGGGGCTGAGAGAGCTCTTTTGAGAACTGCTCTTGGGAGAACAGCTCTGAGAGGACTGTGACTGACATAAGGTCACATCAACAGCTGCATGTGAAGTTGTGGGGAATCAAACCCAGTTCTCCCAGATTAGAGTCCACACTCCTAACCACTATATTAAACTGGTTCTCAATGCCTCTTAATGAGGGCTGGGCTACTCTGTCTACGGATGTCCCTGGCAGTGAGAGAGAGGACTTGAGCTGTGAAATGGTCATGGCTCTCTGTATATTTTAAAAGAGACAAGAGTAGCTTGTGCTTTCCTGACCTACGTATAACCCATAACCTGAGAGAGAGGTTTAGGAGGGTGGTAGGCACTCTGCATGAGGGAAAAGGGGCATCACAGAAAGGCATTAGTTAATAGTTAAAATTTGTTATTCTGGGGTATGGGTGTCTGCTTTAGAGAGTTCAAACTGAGATCACACTCAAAAAAGAGGGAAGAGTTAGGAGAAATTAAAGTGACAGGAAGTCTTTCCAATGAGGTAAAACATATATTTGCAATAAAAAAAATCCTCCCAATGGGTCTTTTTTTCCTATAGTATTTATTTATTCTCTATTTATTTACGAAGTGTATATCCCACCTCTCTCCCTCACAAGGATCACTAAGGCAGCTAACAATTTAAAACATACATTATAAAATCACAATTTAAAATCATTAAAATCAGCCCCTCCCAAACACTTATTGCAACAAATTAAAACCGTTAAAATATGTACAGAGACATAAAAATGACAATTAAAACTGGTCAGGAAGCAAGGATCACTGAGGAAATGCCAAAAAAACCCAAAAATTCTTCACCCCCTGACAGAAGATTGGAACACTAAGGAACAGATGAATCTCCCTGGGAAGAGAGTTCCAGGGCTTTGGTGCCATGACTGAGAAGACCCTCTCTCAAATTGCCACCCTCCAAACCTCCAAAGGCGGGGGCATCCAAGCCAGGGCCTTTGAAGATGACTGTAGTGATGGGGCAGGTTCAAAAGAAAGTAGGCAGTGCTTCAGGTATGTTGATCCCAAACAATATAGGGCTTTGAAGATCAAGACCTTGAATAGTGCCTGGAAACAAATTGGGAGTTAGTGTAGATGGGCCAACACTGGAATGGTAAGGTCCCTATGGCCCATTCCAGTTAATATCCTGGTTGCAGCATTCTGTACCAATTGAAGTGTCCAAACACTTCTCGAGGGCAGCCCCAGCAGTAGGGCAGGGTCCAATAGCACTCCCAGATTATGGACCTGTTCCTTCTCAACCACAATGGGTAACACCTTAAATTCCAGATCAGACTTTCCCCCCACCAGTAGCACTTCTGTCTTTTGGGATTAAGCTTCAGTTTATTAATCCACATCCATTCCAAAACTGCCTCCAGGCACTGGTTCAGAGTTCATACAGCTTCCCTGGGATCAGCTGAAAGTGTGACTGTCATTTGCATATGGGTGACAACCCAGCCCAAAGCTCCATATGACCTCACCCAGTGGCTTCACATAGATGTTAAAAGGATTTCCATCACTTACCAAGAGTTTGAAGAAGGCTTTCATGATTCCGTTTATGCAACAGTTTTCCCCAGTTGCTTTCCCTGTGCCTATACCATATTCCAAGATTGAGTGATTCTAGTGCTTTGAAAACTACAAAGCTGCTATGTAGCTAACCTATGTGAGCATGTGATTGATTTACTATTGTTTGCTAGGGCACAAGAGAGTGAGCTAACAGTCACACACACTGGCTAAACAGTGAGCACCAGAGACAGTGTTACGATTAGGACAAAGGTAGAAGTGGTGGCTCTGCCTACCTATCTGCCTTTCTTAGGATTCCAACAACAAGAAAACAACTGGGTGCTCCACACACAGAACTCACAGCGTTCCATTCAGCTTGACTTGGGTTTAGAAGAAACACATACCATATTTGACAAGCAAAATAAATTGCAGAGAGGGGAAATTCATTAAAAAGGAAATATTGCCTAATTGACACACATTTACTGACTACAAGATCTGTGATTTTATTTTATTATTTTTATATCCTATATTATATCCTCAAGGCAGATTACACATAATTAAAAACATGGCAATTAAAAAAAAACCCAAATAGTGCCCCCCAGATATGCCTGCAGTCAGTTAAAAACCCTGTGGGGGTGGAATGGCTTGCAGCACCTCCTGAAAAATTCTAAAGGTGGTGTTCCCTTCACCTCCTGAGGGGGCACATTTCACAAAATGGGAGCTATAATGAAGTAGGCTCAAGTTGATGCCATGTGGGCTACCTTTAGTGAACCAGCATATGGCAGCCTCAGGACTTCATGCTCACAGGGATATATGGGAGGAGATGATTGTTTAGATACATAGGTGCTTGACTGGAAACAAAGAGGCAGCCAATGAGATATGTTCCCATTGGCTAGCCCTGGGGGCTGCTGCATTCTGAATCAGCTGCAGTTTATGGGTTGTCTTCAAGGGCAGCCCAACACAGAGCTCATTACAGTAACGTCCTTCTTAGCTGGAAAATGCATTTATTTATCAACTAATGAATAAACAAACCATCTGTTCCCTTAATCCCCAAAGTGTGGGGAATGATTTTTCATTTAGTGGAGTTAAAATTTTAGAAGGAATGATTACAGTGGTCTGTATTGTTCCAGGACTCAGCCATCTCAATGCAAATGCATTCTGGACTGTGCATAAGAGAGGCACCTACACAGTTCATCTTTACTTTCAATTGGACAGGAGTTAGTAGATTTTGCCCCAGGACCCATATTCTGTCATTCACAGCCTGAAAACAATTACACTGTAATGTTTTGCCATTCATAGTATTAGCAGAATGATTAATATCTTTGTTTCATAAGTCCTCTTGTGAAATAACAAAGCCATTGATTTGTGATTTTTAATTTAAGGGTTTTTTATATTTTGGCATCATCCAATCACTGTTGAGAAAGGAAATGTGCAGGAGGGCATACACAGCATGACCTTTTGCATCTCTTTAATGGACCAAGGTCTTGCAGAAGAGTATGTATGAATGAGTAGTATTATCATTAAAGACAGATCCATGCTGCATTTGTATATGGAATATGGAACATGCGGCAGACCTTTACAACCTTTACAATCAATACTATACTATGGTTTGATCACACATTAAGGGGACCAGCCATAAATTGTGACAAACAGTAATATTGATTTTGGTGGTAGAAAAGGAAAGAAAGCAGCAAAATTGTAACAAGGAGGCTGAAGGAGGTTTTCAAAAGTCCCCCCTCTCCCCAGTAAAATATATTTTAGGGATTATCCAGAACTGAACTACAAGGAGGATTCAAAAGCAACTGCTGTGAGCCTTGCTGAACCACACCAAAGTTCCATCTAGTTCAGCATCCTGTTTCCTACAGTTGCCCCTCAGATGCTGCGTAGAAGCTCACAAGCAGAATGTGAACACAGCTGGCTTTCTCTGCTCTACAGTTTATCACCTGCTGTTCAGAGGTACCCTCCCTCTGAATATAGGGGATTCATTAAACCATCCTTGATAATAGCCATTGACAGATTTATCCTTTACCAGATTGCCCAACCCCTTTAAAAGTCATAGTGGCCTTAATATACCCCATAGCAGAGAATTCCTTACATTATGTACTGTTGAAAGAAATACTTCATGCTTGTTCTCAGTTTACTGTCCATCAGTTTCTTTGGATGCCCCTGAGTTCTAGCATTGTGGGAGAGGTTAAAAAAAATCCTCTGTATCCAATTTCTCCACCTCATGCATTTATACATTTATACTTTAACCTTTTGTCATATGGAAAATGCTGCAACACTCAGGTTATTTACACCTCTATAATGTCTTCTTTTAGATGGAACAACCATAAATGTACCAACTGTTCAATATGTAACCAAGGGGCTGTGGCCCAGTGGTAGAGCATCTGCAGAAAGTCCCATGTTCAATCCCTGGCATCTCCGGTTGAATGAATAATGTAGTAGGTGATGTGAAAGACCTCTGCCTGGGACCCTGGAAAGCCACTGCTGATCTGATGGACAATACTTGTGTTGATGGACCAGGGGTCTGATTCAGTATAAGGCAGCTTCATATGTCTTTCATGAACCTGTCTAACTATACTACAGGTCTCTACAAAGGCATCATGATACTGTCTTCAACCAAACTAGAGAAAAATGTTTTGAGCAAAGTGCCTCATTATTTTGAGTCCTGTTCTAATAATCCCAAACATGTAAATTTAATTTCCCACTATTTCTGCAAGCCTACTAGAGTAGACATTCTCATTGCGCTGTTGACCAAAGCCCAACATCCCTTTCCTGCTTAGACACTGCCAGAGCAGACCTATCAATGTATATGTAAAGTTAGGGGGGAAATTTGCCCTAAAGTTCATCACTTACACTTAATTACATAGAAGCCCATTTGCCATACTATTTCCCACTCACTCAGTTTGGAAAGTTCCTCATAATTTTCTTTGGTTCTTATTATCCAGAAAGCTGGTGTTGCATGCAAACCGAGCCACTTTGCTGCTCATCCATGATTACAGAACATTTTTTTTAAATTCCTAGTTTATTTAATACATTCTATATACATATCACTCCACAAAAAAGAAAAAAAATTGAAATATTTTGGGGTGTGGAGTAAACTTTGACAGTAAAATTCATAAAAACAGAGACATACAAACAAGGGGAGTATCAACCAGAAATCAGGGCAAGGAAGGCCAACATTACATCTCAGGTTTGATCAGAAAATTGTCCCTACAAAATATTTTGGAGCCTCCCCCATACTTCCCTGAAATACCTGGGACCTACCAGCAAAAAAACAACACCCCCCCCTCCAAATTCACATACAGACTAAGTGGGGAATGAAGAGGCCAGGGCAGTGGGCTCAGTGTCCCAAATTCAAATATATATCACTCCACAAAAAGAAAAGAAAAGAAATTGAAATATTCTGAGATGTGGAGTAAACTTTAACAGTAAAATTCTTCAGACAAGAGACTTATACAATCAAGGAAAATATCAACATCAGGGCAGGGAAGGTCAACATTACATCTCAGGTTTGCTCAGGAAATTGCCCCCATAAATTACTTTGGAATCTACCCCATATCACAGGAGAAAGACCTCTTTTATACCCTCCTTCCCTAAAATACCTGGGACCTGCCAACAGGAAAAAAAACCCCTCAAAATTCACATACAAACTAAGGGTGGGAAGGAAGGGGTCAGAGCAATGGGCTCACCATCCCAAAATAATATACAAACTAAGGGGAAGAAAGGGAAAAGGCCAATGGCAGAGGGCTCATCTTCCCAAAACCACTTCATAAATAAAAATGACAGGTAAAACCTATGACTCTACAAGAAAAACTTGCCAGACCGTCCCCTACCACAGTGTCCTCATTACAGGAGGAGAACAAGACAATTATTTAGGAACAATTCTAATACTAAGTGTATAATAACATTTCTATTAACTAACTGTATTCATGGCTGCCACCTTTTCAAACATTGTTAAAAAGGATAGATATAATATTCCAGTGGTTATATTTCTCCAGCATCAAGCACAGCTTTTACTATAGAGTTTCTGGCAATTCCTAGAGTGATGTGATATCACTTCCAGTTTTTCCCAGAAGTGATGTCATGGCACACACAATGCTGACAGCCCACCATGACCGTGCCCCCCCAAGCTCCCACCAGTTGCCTGGCACAGCACGCCAACCCTACACCACAAAATTTCTAGGAATTTTCCAACCCAGAGTTGGCGGCCCAAAGTGTGAGTTCTGTAGGACTCTGGCCCAGAGGTTTACCATTGAAGTCGCCATCTTGTGGTATTTAATTTAGTGCTGTTTTAAATGTTTAAATGTTTTAATCTGTAAATCTGTTTTTATGTTTTTATATGTTGTTAGCCGCCTTGAGCCGGTTGTAAAACTGGCAAGGCGGGATATAAATGAAACAAACAAATTGATCACTATTCCACTGAACACCAATTAATCATCTTTTAAACTGTTATTTGTTACTATTAATATCTTTTTTTGGATTGCTGTTCAAAATAAGAACATCCTTGTCTCTAAGAGAAATGTTTGCAACTTGATTAGTTCTGGATTCATGGAGCTTGATATATGCCTTTGAATCCCCAGGCATTTTTGTATTTGTAGTTACCTACAGCAAAAGGCAGTGCTCAGCAGCAGGGTTCTGTGTCGTGTTATGCTTAGCTGGATCCAGTGATGTTAACAGAGTACAGAATAAAGTATTCTGTGGCTCTGCACCCTCGTTCTTCCACACTGATATAATCCCTGTAATTATGCTATAACCACATGGTTCAGTCCTGTGTAAATATATAGTAACTGTGTCTTCCTGATGCTTTCTTGTTAATTATGCACTGTTGCCAAGCAGTTCAAAGGTAAATTACTTAGAACATTTCATTTTTAATCACTTTATAGGACTCCAGACTTAAGTAACAGCTAAACAGTTATTTCAGGCCTTCTTTCCTGGAGTGTGGAAAACCACATTCAAAGAAACAAAGGAGTCAAGAGCTTTGGATAAGCTTGTTTAAATATAAAATGACATTAAGATGCTTGTTGGACGTTCTTTCAGATTTCCTTGGAGTTTTGCCTTTTAAACCACCCTCCCCCAAAGAACAGGGCTCAGGGCGGTGTACAACACAATATATAAACACATCATCAAAATACATCATAAATACATCAGTAAAACCAAATAAAATCAGCAACACAGTAAATAACTTAAAGATGGCACTAAAAGTTCTAATGGTGCCACTGTCTCATGGGCAGGTGGGAGGTAGGAGTGCCAGAAAGATGGCACCTGTCGTGGTCTTCAACCAAATACCTGGTGGAACATCTCTGCCTTACAGGCCCTGTATAACTGCATTAGGTCCCACATGGCATGGTGTTATTTGGCAGAGAGTTCCACCAGGTTGGAGCCAGGGCAGAAAACACTCTGGCTCTGGTCAAGGACAGCCAGACATCTCTCGGGCTGGGGACCACCAACAGGTGTTGATCTACTGAGCACAATGCTCTCCTGGGGGTATACCAGGAGAGGCAGTCCTGAAGATATGTAGGCCCCTGACCATTAACGGCCTTAAAGGTCAACACCAAGACCTTGAACCTGATTCGGTACTCCACTAGCAACCAGTGCAGCTCACACAGCACAGGATGGCTATGTGCTGCACATAGAGATCTGGTAAGGACTTGCACAGCTGCATTCTGTACCAGTTGGGAGTTTCTGGGTCAGCCTCAAGGGTGGGCCCGTGTACAGCAAGTTACAGTAATCCAGTTTGGAGGTGACTGTTGCATGGATTACTGTGGCTACATCAGGGCGAGATAGGTAGGGGGCCAGTTGCCTAACCTGGTGCAGCTTGAAAAATGCCAGTCTGGCAACACTGGTGACTTGGCCTCCATTATTAAGGAGGCATCCAGAATCACCCTTAGACTCTTAGCGGATGGTGCTGATCTCAAGGGCACACCGTCAAGAACCAGGACTTGACACTCCAACCTGGATTTCCCCCGCCCAGCTACAGAACTGGAGTCTCCCCAGCCCAGCCACAGAATCCATCTTGGAAGGATTCAGCCTCAGCCAACTCTGTTACAACCATCCCACCACAGCCTCCAACCCCTCAGCCAGATTTGCTGGGGCAATATCTGGCTGACCACCCATCAACAGATAAAGCTTGGTGTCATCAGTGTGCTGATGACATCCCAGCCCAAATCTCTGTACCAGCTGGCAAGGGGGCGCATATAAATGTTGAATAATATTGGAGAGAGGATTATTCCCCCAAGGGACCCCACACACCAGGGGTTACCTAGGTGACTTCATCTCCCATAGAGCCACCCTCTGTCCCCGACCTTGGAAAAATGAGGTGAGCCATTTCAAGACTACCCCACAAACTCCTATGTCAGCAAAGTGGTGGGTCAGATGATCATGATCACCTGTGTTGAACACTACTGTAAGATCTAACAGCAACTGCAGTGCTGACCTGCCTCGATCCAGCTGTCTATGGAGCTCATCCATGAGGGCAACCAAAGCCATCTCTGTCCTGTGGCAGAAGTTGGACTGGAATGGGTACAGTTCCAGGAAGGTCTGGAGCTGTTCTGGAACCACTCTTTTAATTGTTTTACCCAGAAACGAAAGATTCAAAACTGGACAGTAATAGGATGGATCTAAAGGATCCAAGGTTGGATTTTTAAAGAGTGGTACAACCACAGCCTCTTTCAACCCCCCAGGATAGCCCCCCAAATCCAGGGACAGATTTATAATTTCTACCAGGGGACCCCGAATTCCTTCACCTCCATGAGCCATGAGGGACTCTCACTAGCCATGAGGGACACAGGTCCAAGATACATGTGGTCAGCCTAGCAGCACCTAGGATTCTATCAACATAGGCCTGGAAGAGTTGTCTGAAGTTGTCAAACAACGAATCCAAAGATGGCCAAGAGGCCTCCAGTTCCCGTACTTTATCAGTGTTGGCAGGAAGGTCACAGCAGAGCGACAAGACTTTCTCCACAAAGAAGCTCACAAACACCTCGCAGCTAATGGCTGAATTCCTAGTATTTTGGGCTCTCTCTGTGAGAGACATTAAGGACTGAATTACCCTAAACAATTGTGCTGGGTGAGAGCTTGCGGATGCAATGGAGCCTGTATAAAACTCCTTCTTAACAGCCTTCACCCCCATCTCATAGGACTTCATAAATGTCCTATAAGATGTTCTTGCAACTTCATTGCGAGTTTGCTGCCAAACTTGCTCTAGTCATCTAAGCTCCCATTTCGTCTCTCTAAATTCTGGAATGTACCAGGGAGACAGTTTAGACTGGCAGTAAAGAGGACATTGGGGAGCGATCTCAGCAATGGCTTCAGAGAAATGGGAATTCTCTATCTGCTCATCCAATGAGTTGCTGTGGGGCATTGGATCCCGCAGAGCATTCTGGAACCCAACCGGGTCCATTAGTCTCCACAGGTGCACATAAATCCGCTTGCCACCTAGACAGGAGGGGCCTTCAGAGCAAAATGATCTGACCACGACACTTCATCTTTAGCAATTTGATCTATGTTCATCCCCATACCAAAGATTAAGTTCAGTGTGTGGCCTGCTTGATGTAGGGGACCTGAAACAATCTGAGGGAGTCCAAGTGCTGCCACAGAAGACACCAAGTCCAAAGCCTGCAAAGAGGCAGCAGCATGTGAAAACTTTGCCTATCATATAGTGGGCACTGGAAAGGCTATTTTTATTACTTACTTATTGTTTTCCTCAGGGCTCATTTTGTAGCAGAAGCTCCTTTGCATATTAGGCCACACACCCCTAATGTAGCCAATCTTCCAAGAGCTTACAGAGCTCTTCTTACAGGGGCTACTGTAAGCTTTTGGAGGATTGACTTCATCAGGGGTGTGTAGCCTAATATGCAAAGGAGCTCCTGCTACAAAATGAGCCTTGGTTTTCCTCATTGCTAAACTCCAAGTGGGGCTCAAAGATAACATGTACCATAAAGTGACTGTGCTTACAGTAGGGTTGCCAGACCCCCCCACTAGAGGCAGGGATCCCCCGGTGACAGGCCCCACCACCCTACTGCCCATCAGCTGGCCAGCAGGGGGAAACTTACCTCAGATAAGAGGGAGATCCATCCAACATGCAGCAACATATCTACATTACTGCCTACGTGACCTGGAAGTGATGTCATCACATCTGGGACATCGGGGCGACACTCTGGTATTTGAGCAAAAACTCTGTGGTAGGAGCCAAATTTACCGTGGAGTTTTTGCCCAGATACCAGAGCGTCACTCCAATGTCCCGGACAAGATGACATCACTTCTGGGTCATGTGGGCAGTGATGAAGACACGTTACTGTATGTTGGATGGGCCTCCCTGCTGCTCCCGGTAAGTCCCCCCCCCCCTCTGCCGGTTGCCAGGAGGGACTTGGCAACCCTAGCTTACAAAGTAGAAAAAACTGTGTTGAAGAACACTAAACTATGAAGTGAGTTTATTGGTAAGTTTTGCTTATTCAGTATAGCTTTATATATGTAAGTTAACAATGTACAGACTTCTGAAATATTATTACCATTCTCTTAATAGAGTTCTGCATAATATTGTTTGAAGAAATCTTATGAGCACTGTCTCCTATGGAATAGGTAACCTTTATGTATATTTTCATAATGCTGTCCAATTTTGTGCATACATGCTTATTACATATGTTTCTTAATGTACTTTAGTTATTCTTCATGTGTTAGAATTATATTCTTGAAGAAGATGTGATTTGGAACCTTTGTTGAATATATATATACAAGTGGAGATCCGCAAGAAATTTGCGAGATGGTTATCCCATTCCTCACACCTTTGCTTCCTCCCTTCTCCCCCTACCTCTCTCACACTCTTTCTCCCTTCTGCCCCCCCTTTCTTTCTCTCTCCTCCATGTATGTTACTTCCTCTCTCTTTCTGACCCATCATCATTCTCTTTGTTTTTCTGCCTCCCCACCTCATCACTCTTTCTCTCTCTTTCTGCCCCCCCCCCACTCCATCACTCTCTCTTTCTGCCCCCATCACTCTCCCAGCCTCCTGCCTGCTTCCTTTTCCCCCACAGTAGCAGTGGAGTGCTCTGGGAATCACAATGGATCTCCCAGCTGCAGAAATCAATTCACCTAAGGGCTGCCAGCTCCGGGTTGGGAAATTCCTGGAAATTTGGGGGATGGAGCCTTGGGACAGTGAGGCTTGGAGGCGCAAGCAGCCTCAGTAACCCTCCAAAGCAGACATATCATCCAGGGGAATTGATCACTGTCACCTGGACAACAGTTGTAATTCTGGGTGATCTCCAGCCCTTCTCTGGAGGCTGGCAATGGTAGTTTAAGTGAAGGAAATGGCTGGTTTGGAGGGTGGAGTCTATGGCATTATACTGGTCTGTAGTCCCTCCTCAAATCCCACCCTCCCCAGGCTCCACCCCTCAAATGTCCAGGAATTTCCCAACCTGGAGTCGGCAACCCTATTTCCTTCCCACCCAACAGTCAACCCACCTTTATCTGTCTTCAGCTTTCCATCTCCCCCCCTCCCCCGCAGCCTCTACCTAGGAAAATTACAGTCTTTCTCCACAGTGGGGACTAAAGCAGCTTATATTATTATTTCCTCTTTGTTATCTGCACAACAACCCTGTGAGGGTGGTTAGGCTGAAAGTATGTGACTGGTCCAAAATCTCCCAGTCAGCTTCCACTGCAAGATGGGGATCTGAACCTGGGTCTCGCAGATCCCAGTCTGAAGCTCGAACTGTTGCACCACAATGGCTTTCATATGGTGGCTGCTGATGAACTGTAGCAAAACAGCTGGGCCTAATTAAGTCATGCAAATCAGGTGGTATCAAGTCACCCAGAGGGTGCTGCCTAGGGATGCCAGCCTCCAGATGGGACCTGGAGATCCCCTGGAGTTACTGCTCATCTCCAGACTACAGAGATAACTTTCCATGGAGAAAATGGATGCTTTGGAGGGTGGAGTTTATGGCATTATACCTCACTGAGGTCCCTGTCCTCCCCAGGCTCCACCCCCCCAAATATCCAGGAGTTGATTCCTTTTCAAAAGGTATTGGGGAGAATTCAATGGTCCCTGGAGTTGGGTTTTTTTTTGTACAATAAACACTCTATGCTAATGTATTTTACAATACATTTTTAAAATATTATACTCTTTATTTTCATTCTATAATATACGTTCATAGTTTAGCGTTCTTCAACACAGTCCTTTCTACTGTATAAATCCTTTACTCCTTTCTGCTGTATAACTTCTTTACTGTGTGATCTTTGTGGCTGTTAACCCTAGCTTACAGACAGGTTCAGCTTCTCTTTTCTTTTTGAACAAACTAATAAACTTCAAAAACTTTCAAAATAATAATAAGATACACAGCCAAAAGGTTTAGCCATTTCCTGTGTGCCCTTTTCATGCCTGTTTCCTCCTGTATCTTTTATATGAAAACAGTGACCTGGATACATCAGGAAGTAGCCTTTCTGCTGCTGGAGGGCAATGTTGTAAAACTGCTGTGAAAGAAACTGCTGGAAAATGCAGCTAGACCCAACACGTTTCATTGGGGCTTACTAAGTATGCCTAGAACTTCAACCTTATTTAGACATTTGGACGACTGGACTTACTTCTGGATAAATATGTTTAAAATTGAAATGTCAACTTAACTGATGGACAATTAGCTCTCCACAGTAGCATATCATTTCCAAAGTAAGTTTACAGAGTAGTGGGTATGAATTGACTTCCACTGTTCCTTGGGTAGTTGCGTTAGCACACAAATCATGACAGTTCACATATATATTAATCCACTGTCATCATTATCAATATTTATTGGCATTTTTTTCTGCCTGAAGAACTTGTGGTCATCATATTTGGTGATGTTGCTTAGGCAGAAGAAGGATGAAATGCTAGGTTCCATTGACAGATGGTATAACATCTGGGACTGGAATGAAATAACAGTTGACTGCCAAAATCTTTTCCAGGTGTCTCTCCACAAAAATTCCATGCAAATCCTCTGAGTAATGCATTACCTCCTTCAAGGGGAAAAAGGGCATCTTGCAAAAAAAAAAAAAAGTTCTCTGCTTCCCTATACAAATCCACTACTTCAAAGAATCTGATTCATATTCTTAGTTCTAACTCTACAGCACTGTGGGAGTTTCAAGAACAGAAAGTTCCTCTGTGTAGCAACCCTTTTTCACAGGACTGTTGGAAGATATATGATGAATCATTTAGCAGCCGCTGACTTTGGAAACTTCAATTATAGGTCACACCATGTATCCATATCTTTACCAACACTTAGGTGACAATTACCTCTGCAGAAGCATCACATCCATAGCCTACTCAGGGTGAGTTTGGATAAATCTAACTTAACAAATATATCATATCTTGTGTGTGATGGAAAACTTGATGCTTTCTAGATGTCTCATGAGCTCTTAGTCCATGCTGAATGGGCCATACAACTATGTACAGAATCACATACCTAAATCTGCTCCTGAAAAGGAGAAATAATTTTCTTGGTTCATCACAAGGTTCCTGTTTCCTACTGACTGCAAAGAATTTGATGGAAGCATTTGAAGGGGGGGCAGCGCATGGGCTGGCTGCGAGCAGGGCTCACAGTTTGTGGGGGCGGTGGTGCATGCACCTGAATCCCAAGTGGTGAATCGCCTCTGGGAAATCAACCCCATGCACCATAGTTCCCAAAGACCCTTTAGAGCAGGGGTGTCAAACATGTGGCCCAGGGGCCAGATCAGGCCCTCAGAGGGCTTCTATCAGGCCCACACTGGAACTGGCCATCTCCTTCTTCCAGTTCTGCTGCTGCTGCTGCATCACAGCTTGCTTCGCCAGACTCTCTCAATTGCTCAGCCATTTCATGTTTTCCCCTGGGTCCTAGACTCAGAACTCTGAGCATGAGATTTTTGTGGTGAATGTCAATAAATCAAAAGTAGGTTTGCAGCTTACTGATACACATCTGAACAGCATACTCAAGATTGCAACAGCACAGACATTTTGATGCAATAATTCAGAACAACAGGCCACATGCTCCCCATCAATCAGGTGAAGCCCTTTAAATCTTGCAGGAGGGGAAGGAGGGGGGCCATGAGTGGCCACTCTTGGGGGTGGGGCTTGGGGACATCTGGTGCTTTCAGTCCAGGGCATTGGTTCCTCATGCCAATGGATTCCATGCTCAGCATACACAATCTTCATCAGATGCAAAATAAAGTTTGAGGCCAGTGGCAGATTTAAGACCAATAAAGTTTTATTCTGGGTATAAGCTTTTATTTGCATACACACATTCAGATACACATGAAAGCTTATACCCAGAATAAAACTTTGTTGGTGTTGAAGGTGCCATTGGACTCAAACTTTGTTCTGCTGCTTCAGACCAACACAGCTACCCACCACAGCTTCATCAGATACCATCCCTACCCTGCTTCAATTGCCTTGCACTTTTCCCGCTCTCTACAGTCAGGGCCAGAATGTTTTCTGAAGGTGGTACCATGCCCTGGACCATGGAACTAGAGCACAAGGCTTGCACCTAGTGGGCTTAGGGTTGCCAAACCCCCAGTCCAGGCGGGGTTTCCTCCGATTTTTGGGGCGTCAATCCACTTCCAAACAGGGACGTCATCCAGTGATGTTCCTGACACTATGACGTCACCCAGAAGTGACATTATCACATCGGGTATGTTGGGGGTGACAATCTAGTTTCTGGGCAAATTCTATGGTTTTGCCCTAGAGTTTTGCCCAAAAACTAGAGCATCACCCCCCGACGTCCCCAACACAATGACATCACTTCTGGATGATGTCATAGCAGCATGTGTGCTTTGCGCATGTGTGGAAAAGCCCCGGAGAAGATCCTGGAGCCCCCCTCTGGCAGCCAGTAAGGACTTGGCAACCCTAAGTGGACTTGTTGATACATCAAGGCAGTCCGAGGGCTCAGTTTAAGTAAGCTGGTTGTTAATTGGACCCAGTTGCACTGCCAGCAGGATCTGACCAGGATCCTGCAAGGAAGTATTACACTCAGAGTACTGATCTATATTCACAGTGGGACGGCACACAGCCAGTCTGGCACTTTGCCTCCTTTGCACTACCTTGTCCTGAGCCTTCTGCAGAGTGGGAGCAGGTCCTGGGGGGCTACAGGTCCAGGTTCCTGCCATGCCCTGCAGAAACCTGGTGGATATCTCAGGGGCCAGTGGTGAGGTCTACCTTGCAGGGTGGCCTCTGATGCTGTTGGAACATCCTCACCAGGCACCTCTGCAGTGCCAGGCCCTACCTTGTCCCTCTGGCCTTACTCAGCCACTGGTCTCAGCTCCTTTGGCTCCTCTCCTGCAGACTCCAAGTCATTGGGCTAGTCAAAAGAGGTCTTGTCACCGATTACTGCAGCCTGTAGTGCAGTGCAAGCCTTCCTGTTCCTCTGAGTCTGCACATGCCTGATCCCCCTGCTCTTTGGATGAGGTTTCAAATCAGAGCTGAATTTGTGCAATGAAGCCTGCTCATGAACACTGTGCATATGGAAAATTCTGTATCATGTCTATTCTTCTGTCAGAGACTTCTTCCCACATTTACTTTTTGCATGATAGAAGTAGCTTAACAAGGAGCTAAACAAGGAGCATGGGAAGTTCCCATTCAGATATATCCTCAAGAGCTAACGTTTGGCAGTACATCCTGCATTACTGTACAGGATGAGTGGCTGATGGTCTAATAATATGCTTTCCTATGTTTTTTGGCAAGCCTACACTGACTTTGAGTGCATTTTGAGGAATGCTAACTGTATCTTTAATTCTAGTTCAAACAATGATCTTCTGCCTTTTAAAGAAAGATAAATATGCTTTGCTATTCGGGATAAGATTATGGTATTGTCTCATGTATTTCAACATAGCTTAGTGATTCTTTCTGGAAAGCACAAACCTGTAGTGGAAAATGGAAGATTATCAACAGGACTGAGCCAAAAATGTGTGTGGGGGAGAAATTTTTGAGAGCATTTTCATCGCTGTCAAAAGGCATTCTTCTCTGACAATTTTTCAGGCATCACTGCAAGAGGGGAATTTCTTATGCAGGAAACATTGCCTTGAATAAGCTTGGCTTACTCTCAGTGACATCAGCACATTCCTGATCAGGCATGATCACCCATCTGACCAACTCAGGAAACACTAACATCAAGCTAAATCAGCTTTATTACGTGTCCTCAGTGTTGTTGGCCTGTAATATGGCTACATAACACCCGTGAAGTAATCATATTTACTAAGCACCCCTGATCAGTTGGACTTGCTTTGTGGAAAAGAAAGAAGCTCTTACCAAGATGTTTAAAAATTCATCAGCAGCAGTTATGAGAAATGACAGCAGGAAAAAGTTCAAAACAGGTGATCCTTCTCAGTAATTAAAGGTATAGCATTTTATATCTTGCTATTCTCTGTTACTGGAAATCAAAGCCCGTCATGTTAGGAAATGAATCCAATATAATCTTTTTTTTATTGATTTCTTTGGGAAACACATTTATGGGTGCAACTCCTCCCTTCCAACTGGAATGAAATTCTCTAGGTTGTGATCTCCCCCAAAGGGGGTGCAGATCTTCCCTCCTGAAATGTCAAATACATAGAAGGAAAAGTTCCTGTTCTCGAAATTCTTGCTTCGTAAATGTAAATTGACTTTTCAGTCCTTTTCAGGATCTTCAAGCTGTGAGAAGGGGGTGGCAAGGAAAGCTAAATGTTGCCCATTGTACCTTGCTGCATTTGAGTGTGTGTGTGTGTTTCTGCTCAGTGACTCCAGTACTGAAAGTCACCCAAGTTGGGGGGGGGGGGATGCTTTGAGCACAGAAATAAGCATGAGATGGGCAGGATTTAGCTACTCTTACCTAGATGCTCTCTTTACATGTAAACAGGGCTTGCCTGTTTTCTGTCTCCTACTACTAATGTGGAATTTATATTGGGGCAAAAGTGTCTGCTTAACACTTTTATAGGGTATTTCAGATACTGAGAGATACTGAAACCATAGCCTTTATTCTACCTCCCCAAAGCCTCTTCCCCTTGCTTCCAGTGTAAACAAGCAAAGCCTTTCCTTTGGCTGCACAGACTAGCTAGGGCAAACAGGATGTGCTTGTCTAGAATCAGAAAACCCTTCCAAAGCTATTGAGATGGTACAAATATTAGTAAAAAAAGAAGAAACACTGGGCACCAAAATGCCAACTGGCTTCTGATGTTCCATTGTGTGCATATCTGCTGATACTGAGCCACTTTCCCCACCCCACCCCTCAGTGCCACAGGCCCTCACATTCTTGGGATGAGACACCAAAACTAGACAGCAAAGTGCCAACATAACTGTTAGACCAGAAGGTTCAGACATGCTACCAAATGTTGAAAATAATATTTTCAATATTTTTCATTTTCAGTATTTACAATTGGGTGGCTCAGCGGTTAAGACACTGAGCTGTAGACTGGAAGGTCAGTAGCTTGGCAGTTCGAGACCCTAGTGCCACGTGACGGAGTGAGCTCCCATCTCTGGCCCCAGCTCCTGCCAGCCTAGCAGTTCAAAAGCAAGAAATTGCAAATAGGTACCACTTTGGTAGAAAGGTAACAGTGTTCCATGCGCCTCGGCGTTTAGTCATGCCAGCCACATGACCACAGAAAAGTCTTTGGACAGCACTAGCTCTTTGGCTTGGAAATGGAGATGAGCACCACCCCCTAGAGTTGGATTCGACTGGCTTTTGAGCTTGGGAAACCTTTACCTTTACTAGATCATATCATGATTTGTAGATTTCTAGTTGCACATCACTAGTAGTTGGTAATGTAAAGTCATGTAAAGTACATGTACAGAATTGCATACTGTGATTTACATCATCTTCTTATTTTTTTTTTAAAAAAAAACTTAGACAAAGAAGTCTGTAAATGGGACCATTATAGCTTCATAGAGACCAAGCCCATGACATGTCCCCTTGTCATGTTGCTCGACCCTCTTCATCCTATCAATATGTCCCTCCTTTCCATGTTCATAAGGATGATTGCCTCAACTCCACCATATTTCCCCCCATGCACAGGAGGTTTCTGTTGATATAAGAGTTCCTTCCACCAGTAGTAAGGTGGCTCCACATTACCAAATGTAGCACAATTACCACCATTTCAACACAGAAGATCCAGATAGTGTCATTATCTCTCTTCTGTTCTCTTGTTCTTTCCCTGTGATGATCCCATTTTTTCTCCAAGGTGATGTGCTGTGGGTTTTGTTTTTTGTTTTGCTTTTGTGCAGAGCCCAAGTGCAATCAACTGTCAGTGGACAATCTTTGTAACAATGTGTCCATATTCTCAGGCTGATGTAAGTTTGGCATGTGTTGAAAAAAATAGTTCTGGTGATCAGTTTCTGAATTGCTTGCTGTAGCTGTCATTTTTAAATATTTTTGATGTTGTTGCTATTTCACTTCTGGGAATTGGAACCATATTGATTTCTACCTCTAGGTGATATACCTAGTGTCATAATGTAACAGTGCTAATCTACTTAAAATGAAAAAAATAATTATTACAGAGGTATCCCTCTGCTGACATTAGTAAACAAAGGGATAGTGGATTCATGATTGTAATAGAATGAAACCATTAGATTGGAAAACTGGAGTTAAATTTCAAAATGATACTGCTGAAGCAGATTCCCCATAATGGCATATTTCTTGACATACGTCAGTGCAAGTGGTCTTAGGAATGTGTTGGCAAAAGTCAGGAATAGGTTTGTACTGTTATAAAAGGCTGAAAGATTGCTAAAAACCAAAGCATTAAAAAAATGAAATCAGAAAAATCATATTAAACGTATGCAAAACAAAGTGAAGGCTAATGTAATTCAGATTCCTATGTGTATGCCTTTAGTACTAAGATAACTCTGTTAGCCAAAAGGTGGATAAAGTAGTAGTAGTGCAGTAAAAAAAATAGACTGCACTACTTTGTATGCCTCAGTCTCAGCTCACATATAAGTTACCCTGACTTTTAATAACCACAAGTCACCATGCGTTGTGTTAGTGAGTTTTTTGAAAAGCAGTCTAGTCAAATATATACACGGTGGCTATCTTTATTTTATGAGCTACACTGGTGTATAAAAGATAAGCTAAGTGCCCTTTGGACCATACCAGCCCTTGGTCAAATCATCTTGTAGAGACGTATTCTCAGTGCTTTTCAGTTATGGCATATATGGAGACTGAGTCTGAGCATCTTCCTAGAAGCAATATGTGGTAGTAACAATCATACTTGAAACTTACATAGTTTCCCCTACTTTTTAAAGTGTTTCGTATACAGGAGTTCCACAGTCATTACAACCAGGTAATGTAAGGCAGTATTATTTAATCTTTATCACTATTGGTGTATGTTTATACTCACCCCTAGTGAAGTTGAAAGGACAGTGACCTGCTTGCTTAAGGCTACCTAGTGAGTTAGTGGCTGAGGTGAGGCTTGAATTAGTAGTATCATGGATCACACACTTAGCTACTATACTACATTAGTTTTACAACACAGCTTGGGGGAAAGAAGCTTAAAGAAAAAGAAAGGGAACTAAGCTTCATGGGACCACATATGGTTTAACATGCCTGAGCAAGCACCGTGTGTGTGTGTTTGGTCTTTCAAGGTAACTGAGAAACAGAGGTGGTTTACCATTGCCTTCCTCTGCAGAGTCTTCTTAGATGGTCTCCCTTCAAAGTACTGACCCTGCTAACTTCTGAGGCCTGATGAGACTGCTCTATACCATGCCATCACCCTTCCCAGTGAGAAGCACCTTAGGGAATAAAAAATAGGGGGTTCATTTCTGCATCAGTCTGAACTGAAAGATGTTCGGATAGAGCGAGTTACCCCCAGTGTGCTAACCATCGAACAACCTGGTTCAGGAGAGGATCAGGAAAGCATTTTCCCTGTCCTTTCGCCTCAGTCTACAGCTGCCTAGGAGGCCCGTTTGCACACTTCGACAACCACAATATTAAAGAACAAGCCAAACATCTCTGCTGATCCCAAATCACAATGTGCATGCAGCAGACACTACAGATGAGTGGATATGACACTCAGGCTTAGTCCATTATGCTTCTTCAGTTAAAAATATCTTGGTGATCTAGTATAAAAATAATTCCACAATGAAACCAGGCTTTCCTTTCATGTGAAGTCTGACGTACTTTATTTCTCTACTATTAAGATTTATGACCATGAGACTGTTGGGTGAGCATTCCTCACAGTTTCTCTTTTTTTCATATGAAGGTTTTGATCACTATGTTACATATATTGCCACTTCATTCTCCCTCTTTTCCCTGCAATTTTGAACCATTCATTCTCCACTCACTCTCCTTCCCCCTCCCATTCCCTAATTTCCACAAGTTCCATTCTACTGCACACTGTTGCTTAGCAACATGTTCTTCTCTTCTGTACTTTACCAGAGAGGAGCAGATCAAAGACACCCACAGTTCTGACTTATTTTATAAACGAATTTAAAGAGAGACCCTCCAAATCTCTAGGATGGAGGAAGGAGACCAAAAGTTAGCCTGTGTGTAGAAAACAGCGGGACACTTTCCAAACAAAGCTTTTATTATTGTTCTTTTGCATCTCTTTGAACATTCCTTCAGAAATAGTTGATTCAGTGGTAGCTCTGAAACAATTTCTACAGTCTTCCTTCAAATGATTAGCTGTTCGTAGTAAGAGTGAATGGAATGCCATGCAGCTTTGCCAACTCATTTGTCAGTGTGTTCTCATGTACTTCAAGATATAACACAGGCGGGCAATAGTTTATTAATCGATGTTGGACAAAGTTCACAAAGATGAGGAAGTAAAACTTTTCCTGGCCTGTACCACTTCAGACTGTAGGTGGAGCACTGCACGGTGTTTTGATGTCAGTCAGCTCTCTCTCAGGAACATCTGCATGGGACTAATCTGTTTAGTTATCCAAAAATCTCCTCTTTAAAAAATAGTGGTTTACCTGTACTCTACCCAGCAATAATGTAACATTATACCTTTCTAAGATGTGGTGAAGGGAAAACACTTGGGTGGAGTAAATGGAGAGCCCCCAAGTGGCTGCAGACCACATCAGTCATCACCTTCCCAGCCGTGTCAAAGGATAGGATAGGAGCCAATCATAACATACCACCAGGAGTACATTAAACCTCAGCAAGGCAGAATGCTAGGCAGAATGCAACTCTGATATTATGCTGCAAGGCACTGCTTCACTGTTCTCCCATCTAGAGAACCAGAGCACTCAAGTCAAAACTTAGCACAAACAGGGGGGGCGCAGTGATTCTGGGGCCTTGGGCCAGGATGGGGACCCAGAATCATAAGATTGGCCTGCCCACTTGTAAGAGCATCAAATTATGTGTTCAGAACAAGAAAATGACAGATAAGGGATGGCATGGAATTGAAGGTAAGGACGGAGTGAACTGGTATTTTTCAACATTGGCATCTTAGAGCCATTCAGCACGGACTTGTGATGATGATCCCCTGTACGTCTGCTTCAGAATCCCTTGTGGACACTGCACCCAATGAAACATTTCACAATCAGTTCCTGATGCAAGTTAAGGTGGCAAGATTTGTACCCAGAGAAATGTTTTCCTACATTGGTGGTAGCTGAGGGTAAATAATTCTGTGGCCCTTCACATAAGGGTCACTTTTGTAAAGTGAGCCTGTGGTTACATACTTGTGAAAATGTGCTGTCAGAACTTGTGCAATCTGAGTAACTTTCTCTAGAGCCAATTATGTGAGCAGGACCCAGGGTTCTCAACTCTGGACTGGGAAATTCCTGGATGGAGCCTGGGGAGGGCGGGGTTTGGAGAGGCAAGATACTTCAGAGGGGTACAATGCCATAGAACCCACCCTCCAAAGCAGCAGTTTTCTCCAGGGGGACTGATCTCTATAGTTTGGGAATTATCATCCCCTCTCCAGCAAACAAAGACGGCATTATGTCAGAAGAACTACACATATGCACATACAACCACAAGGAGAAAAGGGGGAAATGTTTTGACAAATATCAGAAAAGATACTTTTTTAGAGAAAGGGGTTAGCTAGATAATCTCTCTAACATCACACCTTGATAATCAGCCATGTGAAATCATTTCTTTAACAATTAACATGTCCTTGCTATTTTCTTATATTTTGATATCTTCCAAATGAGATTGAAAGATGAAAGATCTGCTTCCAATGCATACTGGTTGCACAGAAGTGTGCTTACAGTAGGGTTGTCAGGTCTGGGTTGGAAAATACTTGGAGACTTTGGGTGAGGGCGGGGTTTGGGGAGGGGAGGGGCCTCAGCATGGTACAATGCCACAGAATCCACCCTTCAAAGCAGCCATTTTCCCCAGGGGAGCTGCCCTTTGTCAGCTGGAGATCAGGTGTAAAAGCGGGAGATCCCCAGGCCCCACCTGGGGGCTGGCAACCCTAGTTTTCAGATGTGTCGCTGGAAATTTACTAATTGTTCTGAATATGAACAGAATATTTCTGACGTTAAGAGTAATAGAAAATTTTCCATTTTGACAATTATTCCCTTGCCTCTTTGTGGTTTCATATTCACAGGCACCAGAAGGTAGGAGGGGCAGCTAACAAGCAGAATGATTCAGCAGCCATTTTTAGAGGAACATTATCCCACCGGAATAGTTACCCAGTTTTCTTGCCAAACTGGATCATCGTAACCAGCATTCTGTGCACAGGTTTTTGACTTTGTGACAAAATTATTTCAGTGTCTTATTTGCTTTGGGAGTGCTTTATGATTCTATATAAACACGGGCGTTATTTTTACATGCCCTCTATTCTCCGGGTGTTCTTACTAGGCAAGGTCAAAACTTTGCTTGGACATACTGGCAAGACAGCAGCCCCTTCAAATCCCTCCCAGTTGCTGATCTGTTTTGCTGACTGGTGAGGAAAAACTAACAATCCAAAGACTAACAATGCAATCTTATAGACCATTATTCCAGTCTAAGCTCACTGAATTTGTATCCGCTGACCACCACATGGCGCCAGCAAAAGTAGCCTGAGCTTGGCCCAGAGAACAATAGGGGCCAAGGACCCTAAGATTCACGCAGCCCTCCAATGAGATCTAGGCAGGAAATTCAACCCCCCCCCCCATAGGAGTATAGGTGGGACTAGGGGTGTGCCCTGGGGTTTGTATATATGTTGGCCAGTTAAGCCATGCTCATTCAGAATTAATAAACTTGAGCTAATTACTACACCAACTTCGTCCTCGTCAATGCCACCGAGAACTCAGTACTTTATAGAACTTAATGGGTTTAGAACATGCAATGTGCATGCCCTACAAGAGGCAGAGGTAAAGGCTTTTCTTGGACTTGCTGGCAGACAGGACTGGAGAAATTGCGTATCAAATGGAGACAGAGGCAGAGGTCCAGACTTTGTCACCCCCATTGTTATGTATCGGGACTGAAACATTGCAGAACTGTGCTGCCAGAGAATGGGTGAGCTTGGAGCCGAAGAACAATAGACCAACAGGATTCTGGCAGTAACCATCAAGGTGTAATGTTATGCAAATAGCCTGTTGTTGGGTGTGGGGTGTGTTTGGGGTATGGCCATTGCATGCAGTATAACTGAGCTGAGGGTCTGGTCTGCAGCCTTGTTCTTGCTGAAATCACTGAATAAAGTAGAGCTGATCACTAGACTTGGAGTCTGTTCATCCATGGAACCCACTATTTAACACCCATGATAGAGTCAGTGTGTTGGTTCACCCCCCCCCCCCCCCAGCAAACACACAAGTTTACATGGTACATAAAATTGCCAGGTCACAGATATTGACTCTGAGGCTCAAGTTTTGGACGTAGTTCTCATCTTTTCAGGTTGAAATATCAAGGCAGGCACAAGCCCAAGATGGCTTCTTTTAAGACTGTTATGAATATCTGCTTGTGCTAACGGTTTATATGTAAAACAGCGTATATATCTGGCCCTAACAGCTTAACTATGCTTTATGTTTAAAACAATTAACTTCCATTTTTTTGTGTGGTGAACAGTGCAGCTCTTATATATTGTCTATATACATTCACATATTATGGTACAATTTCTAATGATGTACAGCAGTTACTTACTATCATTATTACTGCTATTCAGTTTGACATCACCAGGTCTCTAGGATTCTGTAGATATAGCAAATCTAGGCATGAGAGAGTCGATAAAGGATCAAACCATTTGTAAGCAAAAGAGAACTGCTGATTCAGGTTCTGAAATCTCTCATATGTATTTATCTATTGCATTTGAAAGCCAGCATGGGAAGATCCAACATGCACAAGTTCAACCGTTCACATGTAAAGCAGTGATGGGGAGCGGAATCTATTTTTAAACAAAACCGGACTTTACAAAAAAGTGGAGCTAACCCGAGTATCTTCAACTTACTTCACTGAGCTTTCCTGCTTAAAGCATATTCTCATGGCCAGGCTAATATGGGGAAGCCAGCAGGGCCGGGAGAAGAATGATGAAATTCTTGGAGCACAATGGGGCATAAGGTGAAGATCACATTCCAGTTATGTGAAAAACAGAACAGCAAGTCTGCTTGAGGATCCTGGGGAAAGGAGGAAAAGCTCACTCAGTGCCAGCTCACAGCTATGTGCCTTCTTTGTAAGTACCAGGCTGAGGACAGACTGGAGATCTGGAGCGTAGCACAAGCAGGTGAAAAAGCCCTGGGGCCAACCCTTCCCGTGGCTGCCCATTCGCACTGGCTCCAGAGTGCGGGACCTTACTGGGATGGAGGTGGACCGGCACGTCCACTCTGTCAGCCGGCCCCTGGAGCCTCCACTGGGGCAGCACGTGGTGCGCGGCTGTTCCGGCGAGGCGTGGCTATTCACATAGCCACAGTAGCCGGAACAGCCAGTTCACACTTCTGGCGCCACTTTCTGACGTGTCCAGACTGCCAGGAAGTGGCAGGGATGTGCACCCAGAGGGCCAGAGACCGGATCAAAGGGATCTCTGGCTGCAGCGCATGGACAGCGCCTTGCCGACGGATGAGTGCGGCCCGCCGATGGGGGACAGCTGTGGCAGTCTGTATGGCCTCTCTGCCTCCGCTTCTAAAGCGGAGGCAAAGCAGGCCAGATATCCAGTCTGTCCTCAGCCCCAGTTTTGATTACCTACAAAATGATCTGCCTGATATTTGTGAGGGCAGATCTCATGGCTAAAATGTACAATCCCTGATTATTTCATCCCAACTAGCTAGGATAAAATGTGTGGTTCACTGAAAAAAATGAAAGAAAAATACTATTGGATTTATCTACATTTCATACTCTGCTGTACTCCTGAGCACAGTGCTCTCACGGCAGCTTGAGTTCAAAATGTGACTCACGTTAATTGTGACATTAAAGAACCCACCTTTTAAACCCAGCACAGGTACCAAATCCAAATCCAACCTTTAGTTTTGCCAAACCCTAGTGTATGCAGTCTAATCCACTCCTAGGTATCTGACTGTGCCCTTGTTGCCCTGATACAAAGGCTTACTAATTATTTTGTGTATGCGCCATTGCACCACAGGCACAAAATTATTCATCATGAAAGCTCTGAAATGTTCTTATATCTATGAAACTTCTAAATTTGGGGTAGATTTTTCCCTCTCCTAATGTGATTTTTCTTGGAATGGATATTTCTTTAGCAATTAATTATTTAAACTCAGTCTGAGGTTTCTGAAGACATTTGTGGAATATGCAGAGAAAGTGACAGTATGTTAATATTGTCATGATAAAGTGTGTGCAACCACAATGCCAGCTAGCATCTGAAGCTAAAACTGGGGTACATTGAAAGTTATCAACCATGATATTGGAAGCAGCTACAAGGGAGGATGATAGCTCAGAGGCTGACATCCATCACTGACTGAATCACTATGCCATTATTCACTGGGAAACAAGCTGGCTCTATTCTCCAGGCCTAAAGCTGCTTTTATCAACAAATACAATTAACATTACCAGGTCTCATTTCGTAGCAGCAGCTCCTTTGCATATTAGGCCACACACCCCTAATGTAGCCAATCTTCCAAGAGCTTACAGAGCTCTTCTTACAAGGGCTACTGTAAGCTCTTGGAGGATTGGCTTCATCAGGGAGGTGTGGCCTAATATGCAAAGGAGCTCCTGCTGCAAAATGAGCCCTGAACATTACTATTATTATTTATAAAAAGTTGTGGGTGTGCGTTAAGTACTGTCAAGTCACTTCCTACTTATGGCCTCCCTATGAATTAATGACCTCCAGAATGTCCTATCATTATTAACAGTCTTGCTCGGGTATTGCAAACTGAGGGCCATGGCTTCTTTGATTGAATCAATCCAGCTCTTTTCGTGCTGCCTTCAGCTTTTCATAGCATTATTGTCTTTTCCCATGACTCTTACCATCTCATAAAGTGACCAAAGTATGATAGCCTCAGTTTAGTAATTTTAGCTTCTAGGAAGCGTTCAGGCTTGATTTGATCTAGAACCCACTTATTTGTCTTTTTGGCAGCCCCTGGGATCCATAAAACCCTCCTCCAACACCACATTTCAAATGAATCAACTTTCTTCCTGTCAGCTTTCTTCATTGTCCAACTTTCACACCCATACATAGTAATGGGAAATATTATGCCATGAATTATCTTGATTTTGGTGACACATCCTTACACAAAAAAATTTCTTTTGAACTTCTCTCATATGTTCCAGTAACCAATGTAAATTTGCAAACATGATCTCTGGTCCCTCTTCTTTTTCTGAATCCAGCTTGAACTTCTGGCATTTCTCATTTCTTATATGATAACAGCCTTTGCTGTAAGATTTTGAGCATCACTTTATTTGTGTAAAAAATTATGTGATGGTCCGATAGTTGCTGCAGTCTTAGACATCTCCTTTTTTAAAAAAAAATGTAATGTAAATTGAATGTTTCCTGTTGGGAGGCCATTGTTTTGTTTTCCATATTTGTTGGCATATTCTTGTTAAGATTTTGATGGATTCTGTTTCTGTAGCTTGGAATAGCTCTATTGACATCTCGTCTACTTCTGGTGCTTTGTTTCTCCCAATTACTCTCAGGGCAACTTTCACTCCACTTTCTACAACTGTTGGTTCTTCTTCAAAGGTGAACATTACTATTATTATTTAAAATAAATTGGTGGTAGAAAGCATTATTTAAAAGGTGTGCCCATTCTAAGAAATTTACAATGTAAAATAAGGAGAACAGACATCAAAGTGTGGCAGGAACAAGATGTGGTATATAGTTGGACTAGAGCAGGGGAAGGCCTCAGTTAAATTCCCACCTTGTGATGAAAATCATTGGGTTACCCATAACCATTGACAAATCTCTGTTTAACCTGTATTACAAAATAATTGTGAGGTCAAAATGAGGAAAGGAGAGCCATGAACACTAAGGAAGGGCAAGACAGAAAATTGGCAGATAATCTGCAAAAAAAAAAAAATTACATAAGAGGCCTGTGAGCAAATGTAGTCCTATACAGATGATAATTTAAAAGTACATAGCATTAGACTGAATGATAAACTGTAGCAACACATGAGTATTCTAAAGAATGTGTTCCAGATATGATGGTGTGAATTGGCAAAGCTGAGCGAAGGCCATTGAGGGTAATGGTTATTAAAGTGAAGGTCAAACAGCAAGAAACAAGAACCATTTTAAAAACCCTGAAGGTGATTATGAGAAAACAATGAAATACTGGTGAATAGTAAAGCTAGTTCAGGGGAGGTTTCATTATCTCAGATTAATAAGCAAGGCGAAAAAAATTAGCAGCTGAACAAATCATTAAAACATCAAGGTGCAGTGAGGCAAAGATGTACAGGTTAATGTAGTAGTTAAAACAGAAAAATAATAGTATACTTATGGTGCATTCAGACGGGCAGCTAATCCCGCCATTGGCCTGGCTGTAATTTGACCAAGATCTTTTTAATCCAGCATTGCACGACCAGACAGTTCCCCTGTGAATCACTTTACCGCATGTGACTCCGCGGTGGATTGTCTAGACAGCATCCACCTTAAAGAGCCATGCAGTTGGCTTTTTAAAAAAAAAATTATGTTTGTGCATGTGCATATCTGCACATGTGCTTATCTGCATATGTGCCTCATCGTCTGTGGCTGTCACATGTTTGAACCGTTATGCATGCATCGCTAAGAGTTTTTTAAAATGGTGGCCATTTGGGATGGTCTGGAGACCATCCCTATAGGCTGATTGTGCGCTGGTGGAATGACCTGACGGTGGAAAGTCCGACATTGGCCTGTTGGCTAGCTTTAGACTGGACCTTAAGCACTGTCTTTTAAGTACAGGTCCCTGATGGGGATCTGCGGGCTACTAATGATAGTTGCACAATTCCCAGATGTTGAGGTCTGGACATGCACTTTAAATCCATCAGGCACTCGTGCCTGGTGCGGCTCAAAACAGCCGTCTAAACGCTTAGTGATAGTGAAACTAGAGAAGACATGAACAGAGTTTACAAAGCCCTTGAGTAAGAAAGAGTGAATTGTCTCTAGACTCCCTGTGGGTATAATCACTTTATTTTAAAATATTTAAAGAAAAACACAAAGGGATCAATTTTTTTTAAAAAATGGGTATGTTGCATTAGCAGCCAAATTATATACATGCTTATCCAATGTAAAGCCCACTGATGTACTACAGGATTTACTATAAAAGTTCAACCTCCTGGTATTTTTTAAAAAGCTGGTATTTAACAGATTAAGTATGTAATTCAACCAATAATTCCCTTAAAGTAACCATCGGCCTAATCCAGAGGTGGGGCAAAAGAGCTCAGAGAACTGACCAGCAGCTACATTGGCATATCCCTGAGATATGGTGGCACAACCTGAAATACACTGATGGAGTGGGAGGGGTGGGACCAGAGGGCATAGCAGGAATTAGTCAGCGTCTTAAACTGCCCCAGCCTGTGAATGCCTTCTGGGAACAGCAGAGAACTATGCCTTCACAAACCATGGCGTAGTCCATAGGCACCCATTGACTCTGGGAAAAGCAGCCACCATGACCTTAGTGCCCCAAGGACCACAGGAGTGTCCACACCCACTGGCCCCTGGCTGAACCCCTGCCCTCCCACCATGGCCAATGCTGGCTCCCAGGACCCAATAAAAACCTTGGTCCATGGGGCATACTCACCTTTTCACAAGGCTGGACTAGCGAGGGCCGTAGGTGCCACAACATGTCCGATACCTTTCATGGATGCCTCAGACCTGCTGTTGGTCCCAACTGATGAGGAACAGATGTTGTTGTCAAGGGTCCACCTGGCTGGGTACCTGGGTTGAGGTATTTGTACCTGAGAAGGAGGATTCTGCCCCTGCTCAGTCCATCACTGCTATGGGGTGGGATGGTGGGAGGAAGGGCAGGGGGATGGGGATCCCAGGCCATGTGAAGTGGTGGTGGTGGCAGCATTGCTCTGGGTAGGCAGCCACCCCAACCCACTTGACCACAAACATTGTGGTATGCATGGAAGGCATGAACCAGGCATGCCTTGGCACCATCAGGGGGGCCACAAGGAGAGGCATGTCACCATCTCTGCTGCCAAATATATTCTCAGACCTGCTACCACTTTGCAATGTTCCTGATGTTTTGGCCTGCCTGTGTTGGCACTGGCATCCTACCCCCCATGTCACCAAGCTAGGGGGCTTCTCCCAACCCCAGCTGGGGCAGCAGCAGTGAAAGGCCTCCCCACACCCATTGGGCCATGGCTGTCCCCCTGCCTGTTGCCCTGGCCTCATCACCTACCACCATCCCCAAGGGGTAGGATCCATGCCTTGGGGGTGCCCTACTACTGCCCGGGGTCTATCTTGTGGGGAGGAGATGCATTTCATGGTCCAAAGCTTCCCATATGCCTGAACCTGCCCTCATATTCTTCAGTATATTATATCAGGGTGCGTTCACACTGACAGTTTACCCCCGGTTTACTGCTGATGCTGTAAGGTTCTGTGTACATTGGTGACACTGTATAAATAAAAATAAATGGAAGTTTCATACTTCAGCCATAAGCTCCTGCTGTTTGGAATCTTCACTGTAACTCCAAGCCTGTATGCTTTTTTAGTTGGTTTCCACAAAACTTTCCTCCAGGTTTAAGTGTGTTTTGGACTGGATCTTTATTGCACAGTTAATACAACTACTTAATACACGTAAAAGTTAGATATTATCAGCTGATCTACTCACAGCTCTAGTTCTACAACCCTGTAGCCATGTGGTTATGCCAAAACAACAGAAGATGGAATTATATTAGATGTAAACAATTTGCTTGTATTTATTTTAATTGAAATGCTTTCTTATATTAAAAAAACAAAACTGAAGAATCCTCATGTATGTATTTAGCCATTTATATATCAGCTTTCTTAAAGTCAAGACAGTTTACAAATCATAAAATAGAAATACAATAATTAACAGTCTTAGCCCAAGGAAAAAATAATCTCAATAGGGAGTGTAGTGCTCACTTAGTGTAGTGCACGCTCTAAATAAATATGCAAGTGGCTTGGTTCTTCTAACTTCTTTGAGAAGAAGAGTTCCGCTGTGTTGAGACCCCTACAGAGAATGCTCTCCATGTGTCACATTATGACCAAACATAGGGGACGAACCATCAGGAGAAACCCTTGCCAGCTGAAACCAAACAGGCTCACAAGGGGTAATAGAATCCTTCAAGTATGTGAATCTCAGGCCATGTGCTTTAACAATGCCAGTCCTGGAGGGGTAGCTGTATTAGTCTATGATAGCAAACCAAATGTCCAATGTCACCTTTAAAAAAAACCCTAACATTTATTCCAGAATGAAATTCTGTGAGTCAGACTCACTTCTTCTGATACAACGGAAACAAAAGCATTGCCTGCACATTTATCTGGAAAATTACGGAAGGGGAGAGGGGAAAGGAGTACAGCACTGTAAAGCACTTTGGATTGAGCTCAAAAGTCAATTGGCTATTAGCACAGCTGGTTTAGAACTAGTTGAACATCTAGAGTGAAATGAACCTCTTTACCCAGAAAGGCTCCTACTCAGAGAGATTCTGGCTTTGGCTCTGAAATTGCATACACAATAATGTAAAACCAAATACAAGCAGGATTTTAAGAAGAATTGCTTCTCTTATGTCTAATTCCAAAAAGACACTATTGTCACGAACATTTTATAGAATCATTGCCAAAGTAAAGGTAATAATCCCTGTGTAAAGAGGTAGCTGTAACAATGACTTTATATTTGATCCCAGCAATCTATGGCATCTCTGTTTAATGTTGTGTGAAAATAAAAGATTAGATTATGAACATTTCTAATCAGATACTATTTACTCCTGCTTTTGTATGTTTGACATGTAACATCACCCACTTTCCTCTTTTCTTGTAGACTCACTTTCACTAATTTCTCATCTGTTTCAATTTGCATTTGAATCTCCCCTAGGGTTGCCAGGTCTTCAGTTACTAGCATGGGGGGAGGTAGGGTTGCCAAATCCAGGTTGGGAAACTCCTGGAGATTTGAGGATAGAGCCTGGGAAGGACAGGGTCATCAGCAGGGTACAATGTCATAGAGTCCACCCTCCAAAACATCCATTTTCTCTAGAGGAACGGATCTCTGTCGTCTGGAGATGAGCTGTAATTCTGGGGGATCCCCAAGTCCCGCCTGGAGGCTGGCATCCCTAATCTCCCTTCACCTTTTAATATAAAGCTAATTTAAGATGTATTTTCTGTTACTCTTTGTAACCAGTTTCTTTTATCCAGTTTCTTGTATTCACAAAACACAAGATTTCTTTTATTATCTAAATGTAAGATTCACAGTTCTCCTATGGAGTCCTTCTCTCATCTTAGATCTGGCCTCCTATACTTCAACTTAAACATTTTAACAACCATTTGCAATAAATCTGTGATAAAGTGGGACTCATTACTCCTTTCTAGGATTACTCAGAACCTCCTTGACTGGACAGTCAAAATGGTCAGATTTATTTCTATTGCCTGTTTTCTCAGCCTTCAGTAAACTCTTATCAATGGAGATGCAACACCTGCCAGAATCATATGTAGGTATCTGGTATGCTAAGGGAAGTAACCCAACAAAGGCTAAGCTCATCAGAGTTTGTGAGCGAAGTAGGGTTGGCCAGTCAGTACTAGGATGGGTGACCAGTGACCACCAAGGAATAATGGGGTTGCTGTGCAGCAGAAGGCAATGACAAACTGCTTCTGCTCTGCTCCTGTCTGGAATGCCCTATGGATGAGGGTTGCCATTAGTCAGTTGTGACTCAATAGCATCTTCTCCGTCTTCATGGTAAGTGGCAGTCTGATTGGCATAATAGTCAAACATTTCTGCCAAGAGAACAGACAGCAGCCCAACACTTGCCCTTCTGGTGATCCAATGCTGTAAACAAAGGTACAAACCAGTAACTTCTAATCAAATCAGTAATTTCCTCTCATTTATTTCAAGTTGAGAGATGTGCAGTCCAAGCTTATGCAGAGTTAAGACATCCTTTTAAACAGGCTTAAGCATGCCTAAAAATCAGGTTAAGTGCATGCTTTATTTCTCATTGAAATACAGGACTTTCAATGTGTTTAACTTTTAGCTGAATCATGTTGTGCATCAGATGCAGGTAATTTTTAAACTATACTGAATTGTTTGAATAGTACTGCGATGTTTGGGCCTTGATGAATTTTAATATTAAAAAGTGTTCACCGTCCTTACATTTAAATAGATTCTGTCTTGGTTTATGGACCTCACCAATCGCTAATGTTTGGGTTTAACAGGTGGTGGGGTATTATTATCCCCCTTCCATATAGCCCAGTTTACTCATTACACAAACATAATTCTGATTGTGTGACGACCAACCACAAAGCAAAACGGAGAAAGTGGGGGGGGGGGGGGGGGAGAGTATGAGAACAGCCTGATGTGCAAACCCCAAGAGAAAGGATCGCGTGTGAATCTCAACTGTAGGCTCGGCACACGGCAGCGCAGTGTCCCGTAATCTCTACGGCGGCCGCGAGTACAACGAAACAGTGAAGCTCAGCGCTTCTCGTCCCTTAATGTAAAGAACAGCAGGAAGCAGAATCACGGTTATTAAAGTCTGCGAGGCTTTCCGCTTTTGAGGAGAAGCGTCTTCACAGGAAATCCCTCCAGCAGCGGCGTCGGTCCCCCCCCCCCTTCCCACACTCCCTTTATTTAAGGCCGCCTTCCTTTCTGTTTCCTCTTCACAGCCCCCTCTCCTCCTCATCCCTTCTATTCCTTTCCAGCGCGTCCCCCCTTTTTCTTGGTCTGGCTCCCCTCCCCTCACGCAGGCGCTCCGGACGCCCTCCTCCATTCCATTTCCGCTTGCGAAGCCTCCCCTGGTCCAATCCTCCTCGTCGCTTGCCTTTCCCGCCCGCCCCACGGTGCGCATGCTTGAGTTATGCAACAGGCCCGGCCGGGCAGGCCCCAGCGCCCGAGTGTCTCAGCCGCAAGGCAGCGGCAGAGCCGCGTAGCCGGGGGCTGGTAGTTGGTGGGGAGCCGGCCGGGCCAGCCTGAGCCCAGCCCAGCCCTGCCCTCCCGGGGGTGTCCCTCGAAGGGGAGCGGAGAGGCGGGGGGAGGGCGCTGGGGGGCCCGGCCTGCGAGCTGGCAAGCGGGCGTGAGCGGCGCCGACATCCCGAGCCAAGTCCCGCCTGTTCCGCGGCGGCCAGTGGGCTGGTTTCCTGCGCGCGGTGCCGCTCCCTCCCTCTCCCCCCCTTCCTCTCCTCTCCTTTCCCTTCCCTTCCTCCTCTTCTCCTCCCTCCCCTCCCGCTCGCTCTCTCTCTCTTCCCTCCCTTCCTTCCTTCCCCCGGCAGTAGGAGCCGCAGCGGCAGCAGCCACAGCAGAAGCCCGGATCCCCTGAGCCATGGCTGTGTGAGAGCAGCACATGGCGGCCGCAGCAGCCATGAACCCTCCACTAATCCATACAACTCCCCCCTGAAGAGCCACCGTGCAACTGCAGCCAGCCCACCTACCAAACAACCCACCCATCTTAGTTGAGCCTCCATCACGTCCCACGACTCGCAACTACTACTACTACAGCTGCTACTACTGCCTCGCCCGGACGGCAGCTCTGCCCCCCCCCCCCCTTTCAGCCAGCCAGCCAGCCAGCCTGCCTACTCGCCGTCGACCCGACATTCAGTCTCTCCCCCCATCCCGGTCCCTTCTGCCGCCATGGGAGTGCAAGGCTTCCAGGACTACATCGAGAAGCACTGCCCCAGCGCCGTGGTGCCGGTGGAGCTGCAGAAGCTGGCCCGGGGCAGCCTGGTGGGTGGCGGCCGGCAGAGGCCCCCCCAGACCCCGCTGCGCCTCCTGATCGACGCCGACAACTGCCTGCACCGGCTCTACGGCGGCTTCTACACGGACTGGGTGAGCGGCGGGCAATGGAACCACATGCTGGGCTACTTGGCGGCGCTGGCCAAGGCCTGCTTCAACGGCAACATCGAGCTCTTCGTCTTCTTCAACGGCGCCCTGGAGAAGGCCCGGCTCCACGAGTGGGTGAAGCGGCAGGGCAACGAGCGCCAGACCGCCCAGCAGATCGTCAGCCACGTCCAGAACAAGGGGACCCCGCCGCCGAAGGTCTGGTTCTTGCCGCCCGTCTGCATGGCGCACTGCATCCGCCTGGCCCTCATCCGCTTCCACATCAAGGTAAGCGGGGTGGAGAGGCCTGCTCGGGCGCCCTTTCGAGGCCCACCAGCTCACTGCACCAGCACCCCCTTCGCCTGCCCCTTTCTTTCCCAGGTCACTTTGCAGCCTCCTACTACTACCCCCGGACTTTGCAATGCCTCCAGTCCCTTCCTACACTTTTGTTTGTTTGTTTCCTCGCTGGCTGTGGGCGCTCTCCTTTTGCCGTTCCTCATAACATGTACATGGTCGGTGCCCCCTCCTGTTTCCCTTGGAGGCCCCTTTTGCAGCTGCCCTGGCACCACTGGCCACCTCCTAGGCTGCACGTCTCCCTCGCTCGCTGGCTCTCTTGCCCATGGAGCCCCTGCCCTGTTTCCTTGGTTCCTCGCAGTTCCCCTGGCTTGGGTTAAAGGAGGGGCCGCGCTCTAAGATGGCAGCAGGGTTGCCCTCTCGGTTACCGCTCCGAGTTCAGAGGGAGGGAGGGAAGTTCTGTCTCCCCATATCCGCAAAATGTCGTCAAAACCTGGCGATGTTGGCGCCTTGGGCGGGGAGAGGAGATACTCTGAGTACTCTGGGAACAAGCATGCTCACCGTTGGCCAGCGGTACTTGCGTAAAATGCAGCCAAAAGTTTATGTTGTTGCTGCCCGTTTGGCCATTCCTCCCTCCTGCCCACAATGGGCTGGAGCAGAAATAACTATTCTTTACCACCTCATTAGCAGATATGAAAGCTGCAGGGTGCCCTTTGCCGGCAAAGGGGAGGGCTTAGTAAGCACCCTGATGTCCTCAATCTCTACAGGGATTTTGCTATTTATACATACCTGTCAAGCTTTGAGAACCAGATGAGGGTGATTTGGAACATCCGAATGCTCCCATCTACATTTAGCTGTGTTCTAATGGCTTGTGAAGACCGTACTGGATCCATTTTACTTTCCTTCTAACAACATTTAGTCTGCATTTCCTCTTCAAGATTTGCGTTTAGACTCTTCTCTCCCACCACCCTTGTGATTCTTTTCTTTTTCTACAGCTCGGATTCTGGGTTTTTTCTTTTCCCATGCTTATAAGCTTGTAAGCTGGAGGGGAGGAAGGGAGTCTTTCACTGAGAGTTAGAGTATGAATAGATAGCATAATGAATTTGCTCTAGGTTCTCCTGATTTGAAGTTTGGGTAGTGTGTTCATTTCCAGTGAGGTGTGTCCTGATTCCATGTTGTTCCTGGACATTATTCTGTTTACTCTGATTTATAAAATAATCTTTTTCAAGACAGCAGCCAGTCTTCTGGAAGTAGATTTATCTCTGGAACTGGCTCCTTGGGTTTTTTTTTTAAGTGCGGTCTCTTTATTTGTCTAAACAGTTTAACACTAAAGGGCATTAAAGTACAAGTTTGCTAAGGAAATGAAAGTAAGCAACAAGTTGTTTAACAAATGTTTAACATTGAAAGGGAACTTGTGGATTAAACTAGCATTAAAGCCTGAAGAGGACAAATTGAATATTTGATTTAAAAAGTAGCTTTAGACTCTCATTTATTGTACAATAATAAACCACTTAGGTGTCATGCTGTGTAAATTTATAATTTACAGTACTGAAAATTAAGCATAGTCTAAAAATAAGTCCTCTTAAACTATTTTTAGCCTTGATTGTCTGTGCATTGTTTGGCATTAATGCTCCATTGAGAACTGATCCGTCACTTTCATTTAGCACTTGTGCTAAATTTCATTATGCTTTATCAAGAAAAATAAGTAGTTAAAGGATGGCATATTCTGCTTAAACTCTTATGATGGAAAAAAACCAACAGAAGATTTCATACTTAATTAGTAGTAGGCCTCGTCAGTTCTTTTTCATAGCATAGTTAATATTACGTGAGGTTCACAAATCAGTGGTCAGAGTTTAGTATTAGGATTTTGTGCCATCCTTTTATCAGACTAAATCACAGCTGTAACCAGTCCGGGACAAAGAATACTTTTTAGGATGGAGTGAGTTTTCTTTTTAAAAACCCTCAACTTAGAATGATCTTGAAAATAATCTTTACAAGTTCAGTGAAACTGCAAAATAACACCTCCGAGGGGTGGATCATGAACTTATTAGACAGCTTTCTACTTGGAACTTCTGTTCAAGGCTGAGAAATCATCTTGCCTTTTTGAGAGGCAGTGATACTTCAGACTAAGATGATAGTGGAAGTCCCACCCCTTGTTTCAGTTGTAACTGGTAAGAGATTTCATAAGCCTATGAGTTGACTGATCTGGTGTAATGATTGGCTTATAGTAGTGACAGACTATGAAATGTAGCACTACACTGAACAAGTTAGATTGTTCTGTTCTTGTATGCTTGTTAAATTCTTCCGTGTGGAAGTGGAGAGCTGTTAAGTGCAACCGCACTTTGCTGTGTAACTTAATCAGATGTGACGTGCATTTCTAATAAAGGACTTACAATTGAAGGTGGAAACTTGTTCTTACAGTTTACAGTAGTCGACACTAAACTGTTTCGTGTCGCATGATGAGCAGCATAAATATGAAGAAATCTTTTTCACTAATTTAACTGTGCTGATCAGAAATCTTATTGGAACAGATTTTGAAGACTGTTCCTTTGTGAAAATAGAATTTAAGGTGTTTGTACTTTCCTCTTTAGTGTAGTCCATAAAAACGTAATTCTTGTTACATTTCTTCGCAGTGTTATTAATTTCTTCTAGCTCAGTATTTACAGCATATTCAACTGGATTTTGAAAGAATGTTTTATATTAAGGCCCCTCTTTTTGTTTTGAAAAAATTGCATGCTACATGGCCTTTTAAAGGTGCTGTATGGTGTAGTTTTTTAGTGTTACTATAAATGCTAACAGTATATGTGGTCTTAAGTATGTCTACACTTCATATGTGTAAGTAAATACTGCCTGTTTGTAATTCATGCTTAGAGTAGCACATGAAAGAGTCACCAAAGCTCCTAAACTTCTCACACTTTTATCCTGCTTTTTGTGCAAGGATCTCAGGGTAGGATATGTGATTCTCACAGTCTCTCCCCCCCCCCCCCCATTTTATCCTCTCGATAACTTTGATAAGAGGTAGGTTATGCTGAGAGGTTTGGCTGGACCATAGTGGCTTAGTGAATTTAAGGATGAGCAGGGAGTTGAACCTGGGGCTCCCTAAGCCCAGACCGATATGATATATGTACAGCATACATATAGTAAGCTGTATGTACAGTATGCTGTGTCCTTTATTGCATATTAAGGAATGATTCTTGTGATCTTCCATATCCTAGCAAAACTTGGATATTAATAGACTTAAGAATTCTACAGATTTATTTCTGTCGTGCTGACAACTAATGCAAGAATTCATGCCTAACTTGTTTGTAGTACTAGATCAAATAAAGTAAAAATTTATAAGACTTCTCTTTTGAAATACTAAATTGGTATTTCTACCAGTAAATTGCAGGTCTGTGGAGAAAAACTGTAGAGTGTGAGTGAAAAGAGGAGTGTGACAAACAATATTAAGAATGCAAATGCCATTTGAATTAAATATTGAGTTCCCAAAATGGCATAGTATAAAAATTACATAATCCCATTTTAAGGCATTAACATATGCTGTGTTAAGTGCATTTGTCAATGTTCATTGTTTGATTTTAGTTATATATATATAAATTGTCTCTGTAAATGAAATTAAAGTTCTGTGAACTGAAGTATAAAATAAAGTTTGGTGAACTGTGGTATAAATGCTAATATATGTAATTTAATAATGAACAGAATCTGTCTTTGCAGGCAATTCAAACTATTTGGCAATTCCATCCCTGTGTTGTAGTCTGCCGAATCTGTATGTAGTACACATGTATGTTTAGCAAAAGTCACTAATACAGTTGATTTGGCCCTGTTCTCTGTCCGTGGACCCACGCTACAATACTACTGGGACAAAACTTGTGGAATATTCCTTACATTGGTCTCCGAATCAACTTGGAGGCTCCAGTTAACGTAGAATTCAGCCATTATTGGGAGCTGGATAGAGCATGTATATTATTCCGATTATGCAATCACTTCTTTGGCTGTCCATCACTTACCAAGCTCAATTTAAGTTTTTAGCTATAATACAAAACCCTTCATAACTTTGGTCTTTCATATCTGTGGGACTGCCTCTCCTGTTAAGCTTTTGTTCTTCTGAGAATGGCCTTCTGCAGATGCCAACATGTAAATGGGCAGAATCAGTAACTGCCCATTCATTCTCTACTATGCTCCCACTTTATGGAATGGCCTACCTGAGAAAGTCAAAAAAGCTTCTGCTTTCCGAGCTTTCTGCAAACTATGCAAAACTGAATTATTCAGGAGGCTTTTCTGCTCTGGTAATAGGGCAGTACTGTAACAGTGATTCAGAAAGTTACTTAGGTAAAAGGGTAGGGACTGTGATCAATACTATTGTGTTATCGGGGGAGGACAGACTGGCAGAATGAAGTGCAAGGGAAGCGGGGTGAAAAGACCCGGGCCAAGTTGTCACGGGGCTTTCCGGTCGCACTGCAGGGACTGATGTGGGATCATACCGGGGAGGAGGCGGAATGGAGTGTTCGCACTGGCACCGCCCCGGTTGCACACAGCTTTGGTCCATTTCGCCGACCTGCGCTTAGGCGCATAGGTGCAGCTACAATTGGGGCAGGATCCCATGGCTGGGAGCTTTAACTCCATGAGCCGGAAGCATCCCTACGGGTGGTTGTGCGCTCAAGTGCACAGCACGCATGGGTGGTTATGACGGATCAGTGGGTTCACATTACTGGTGCTGCTTGATTGCGGCTTATTTGTGTCCACACTTCCAGGAAGGCACACCTAAATGGCTTGCCACAGCTTTCACCTGGTACTTTTAAAAAGTGGGATCAAAACGCTTCAGGACGGGGTGAGTACGGCATGGAACGCCAGACAGCTGTGGCTGTGTGAACCAGCCCACTTAATCTGCTTGAGAAATGTGCCTATATTGGGTCAGACTGCCAGTCTGAACTTAGCCATAGTTTGTACAGTTGCTGTACTATGTAATTTTCACTTTGATTAATGAATTACATTAGCACCTATGCTTTGCTTCAGTTCTGTTTCAGATTTCTATGCAGTCCAAATCCTATTGAATGTTGCATCCCATTGATTCCATTAATTTACTCCGTGTAACCTGCCTTGATTCCCAGTGAGAAAGGCGGACTATAAACAGAAAGAAATAAAATAAATATCTGATATGAAGGAGAAATGTGAGAATTGCTTACTCTTTGAAGCCCAGAATAACACTTACACTTGTGATCCTAAACATATTTCTTGGCTTGTAGTGCACTATGTACATTATTGTGTACTGTCTGTTACACTCCTGCTGTGTACTTTCTGCATTGTTTAATGTGTCATGTTTGAATGCTTATGCTTGTTTCAGGTCTGTTTCAGATTTCTGCAATCCAAACCCTATTGCTCTTTTTATTTGGATGTCCTATCCTGTTACTCATGTTTGACTTACACTGTGTAATCTGCCTTGAGTCTCAGTGAAAAAGATGGATTGTAAATAAAATAAATAAAAATTTAAAAGACCCTCTCCCAAACTGATTTGTTCCGTTTGAATGGCCAACTCCATACCATAGGGCTAAGAACACAATCTGTGTGATATCTTTTATTAGGACTAACCCAGTGATGCCTGACATAATAATGTGACATAGAGCAAGATTGTAATGACCTGAAAAATTTGCTTTCCAATATTTTGAAACATTGGGGCTGATTAAGAGGTCTGGGTAACTTAAAAGCTTACCTGCTATTACGTGTCATTTTGTTGGATTTTATAAAAGGTGTTGAATGGCTTGCATTGTTGGCTTTTTAGATTTTACTTTGGACAAACATGTCCATAAACAACTTGTCTACGCCTTAGGGTCAGCCAGCTGCCTTTGGTTTCAAATACTTTTGTAATGTGATATTGGGGTTTTGTTGTTTTGAAAGCAGTTTAGTTCCATTTGCTTCATGGAACAAGATTTACTGTTCTTTACTGTTCTTTGAATCCTGACTTTCATACATAAATAAGGGCAGTTGACTTAGTTATATCTTACTTTCAGATAATGTGTTGAGCATAGTGCTTACTAAGTTTATTTATTTATTTTTCACATTTTTACCCCGCCCTCCCTGCAAGCAGGCTCAGGGCGGCTTACAGTTGTTCTCTTAGGTTGTTTCGGGGGGTTAATACATGTGTTAACATGTTAGAATTTGGGTTCTAGGGCATTTAACAATGTGAAAACCCATTTATCTGAATTCCTTAAGTTTATGTTTCATTTGAAATTTACAGCTTGTGTGCCTTCTCATGAATGCTGATGTAAAACTAACAGTTCAGTCATACACTGAGCAGTTAGGCTTGAATATCTGAGATATGACATGTATGAATATTTGTTGAGTATTTGTTGTGGTAACACAATTGGAACCTGTTTTTCTGACTAAAAACATGATACCTGCTTCTGATGAGCTGCAGGTCCTTTTTGGTTGTAGCACTGAGATGGAATTTCTTTATAGGATGATCTGGCAGTGCAGCTTGATGTAGTTTCAGATGAGAGGTGAAGGAACATCCCGTTCAGACTGGTATTTTGGATTGTAATGCTACTTTTTCTTCAGTTGCATTTTACGTGTAGTCTATCTTAAAAATAAATGACAAAACAACTTTGAGCTTGTGTTTGGTCAATGAGCACTCAGTAACTTTTAAATACATGGAGTAGTGATCACCAGTTAAATTTCAAGTCATAAGAGATCCTCACTATGCACTTGTCCAAGGCAAGACCAAAGTGGGAGTTGCAAACCTACCATATTTCAGAGGACGAGTCAAATCCTCTATGTGTTTTTATTGTAGAGTTCTTTAGAAAGGCACTGGCAGCTTCTGATATTAGAAATTTTGGATGATGCTACTACCCCTACTGCACATGGTAGCGTTGGAAGTGGATCTCAGGCTTCTGTGCTTTTCCCCTTTTCATGTGTAGGAAGTGTTGCCAGAACTGTGTTAACTGCGTTTATTTGAACACAGGACCAACAGTTGTGGTAGAAATAGTATTTAAGTGATGGGAGGGAAAGACTAACTTTAACTGAATTGATGGTTCATTGTGGATAGTTCTGATGTCATATTGTTGTATGCTTTTATGCCATAGTGATGCCCTCCAGGTTGGACTTGGCAGTTAAAACATATTTGGCATGAACTGGTTATATTTCTTAACATGTTGGTAGGGCAGGATTCAACTTCCATGTAACATGCCTTTTTGTGTACCACTCCTTTTTGCATAGGTTGCACAGAGCATTGAAGACCACCACCAAGAAGTAATTGCTTTTTGCCGAGAAAAGGGTTTCCATGGCCTGGTTGCATATGATTCAGATTATGCATTGTGCAACATCCCTTACTATTTCAGTGCCCATGCCCTAAAACTGAGCCGTAATGGAAAAAGCCTCACGACAAGCCAATACCTGATGCATGAAGTTGCCAAGCAACTGGACCTGAATCCAAATCGGTTTCCTATTTTTGCTGCTCTTTTAGGTAGGTGAAATGATATCTGGAAGTCCATATTTAAACAGATCTTAAAATGCATAATTGAAAGGTCTAGAGCAAACCCTCATCAGTACACTTTATTAAATGTTCAGTCATTTATCCTGCTTTTGCGGGGGGTATGTGTTGTAGTATGTTTGAGCTATGAATAGAAATCCCGGTACCCCGATCCAAAACACCTTTACTTAGAAGTAGCCTCATTGTATAGTAAGAGGGACAACAAGTAGGTCTACTTAGATGCATGTCCCGTTGGTATTGATGAGACTTGGCTTTTGAATAAACATGTTTACAAATTAGAATTTGTACTGGAGGAAATATGGAGATCAGTTACATTATAAATGCTTATTACCATATTCAGTTACAATAATTGCATTACTTGGAAGTGACATTTGAATTTAAGATTAAAATGACAAACATTGGTAGTGCGTTAAAGTGTCTGATACTTTCATTTTGTAGGATAGCTTGCATAAAGGATTTATTTTTGGGCTTTAAAAATCACATATTTTACATTCTAGGTAATCATGTTCTACCAGATGAAGATTTGGCTTCCTTTCATTGGAGTTTACTTGGTCCAGAACATCCCCTAGCCTCTCTTAAGGTACAACTACTGAGTATTAAATAAACTACTATAGAAATAAGTTATAATATGGGGCAGTTTTTCATAATGTCAGATGTTTCTTAAAAAATTAAAGATTGAGCTGCCATCTGTAATCCACTTTGAAGTAGTACCTGAGACTTCAAGTCTGAAACAAATGTGTTTATAGGTTGCAGCTCAGATCTTTAAGCTGTTTCACACATATGCTAATAGTTTTATAGTATACACCTTGTTTTTCTGGTTTTGGTTTTCATTTTATCATACTAGCATCAGCGATCTGATTGCAGGTCTGACAATATTGGCTTTTCTTTTGCTGATAGCGAACTCTAAGAGAATAGAATTTGTCCTTTAGATATCTGCTAGCTTAATGCAAAGTTGGTAGAGTAGTAAAACCTTTAAAGCTTAAAAAGAGAGATTTTGTGTTTGAATCTGAGAGCTGTACCTGCCTTTTAATAGATTTAGCCTAAAACAGTTAGATATTAGAATTATTTCACATGTCATCTAAAAGAACAGTAGTGAACTAAGCCTTTCTAGGTCTGCTGGAAGATCTGTTGGTTTGTTGGACTTGGCTGGGCATGTATGTCCGGAAACTATTTCTGGAGTATAAAGGTCTTTTTAGGATTATTTTTGATTTTCATGTGTTAGAAAAAAATTAACTTTCAGATAACGAGCTGTATCAGATGAAAGGTCCATAATACTTTTCTAGGAAATGGCACTCAGATGCCATCATTTACATAATGTTAGGAACTTCCTGATATTCTTGTATTCTATTATTTTCTTATTTAGTCACATACATTATTTAGTCACATAGTCCTGATCATGGTAAAATGTGTGTTAGGCACATTGATCAAATTTTAAGGTCATCACTTAAATCCATTTGTTTGTCATGAAGTACTTTCTGTGGTGCGTGTATGATTGCACGCTAGCGAAGTATATTAAACTTTGTCCTCTTTAGTTAGGGAGTGTGCAAGAAACAGTCATCTGCTCAGCCCTAAACATGCTTACTAATAAATAAGTTCTACTGGCTCCCGTGAACTTATTTTCTGCATAGGTGTATGTAGGCTTCCAGCCCAACATGGAAGGTTAATTCAGTACTATAGATTTTAAAAGGCTTGTTTTCTCTTTCTTTTTGGAATAACAATTTCTATTTTAGGGGTATTTTCAGTTTTACTTGTAACAGACAATCTTGGGTAGACATGTTGAACAGAAAAATTCCAGGAATCCCCCCCCCCAGTGCTTTTTTTTTTGCAGATGTTGTTCCATTTCCAAATCATTGTTTCATAAACTTAATAACAGTGAATGGATGCAATTGCTAATATGATATCAGGCAGATTTAGCAGTTTCAAAGTTTTAATTTATATTTTTCAGATGTAAAATTGTCTGAAAGAGTATGTGGGTGTTCATTTGTAAGTAAACTGGGGCAGGGAATAAAACCACAAATACATATAACAATTAAAGTTTTAAAAAATCAAATTATGAATTCACTTGATTGGCTATGCTGAGCAAATCAAAGCCAAAGCTAAAAGTTTTATTTGTTTTTTTCTTTCACGTGGTAGAAGGGATATTGTAATCCCCAGTCTAATATGTAATGGACATGTAATGCAAGTGATACCATGGGAAGTGACAGGGACTCTGAGGCGCTCTGTCACCTCTGCAGATAAGAAATAGATTTAGTGGACAACCATGTCTGCAGCATACTATGCCCAGTTCTTTGGGTGTGCTAATATTACAGTGCAGTGTTTATGAAGAGCTACTCCAGTCTGAGCCAACTGAAATAAATGAGCTTAGTTTTTTCTTAAATGTAAACAGTGTCCAGGAAGTACATGAGATACAAAAAATTAACAGGTGGTATTCTGATAAAAATAATTTACCAGTAAAGCTCTGAATTTCTTTGAATGTACCATTTAAACCATACTTTGACTTATTTTTTCCTAACCAAATGTTTCAGCTCAAGTATTTTTTTTTCTGTTTAGACATAAAATAAATACATAATGCTTTACAATTTTGTTTGCTAAATGCAAGTAAAAATAAATATGCTAAATAAGATCACAGTCTGCTTTGGGCATCAGAAAATTTTTCCAGATAGCTCACAGCACTGCTCTTGGGGAACTGGTGATCTGCAGTGTCAGAAACCACAACACTAAGTGCCTTTACAATTCTGTATGCAGGTTGTTGGTCTTTTAGTTAAATAATGTTAAGTAAGGTAGTTTTCATTCACTTTTTGGTTTTGAAAATGCACTAAATTGCTGTATTTATTTAGACAGGACTGATTCAGCATAGTTAAATGGAGCTTGTTTGTAAAGTTGAATGAAGCTTTGGCATGTAACAGAAGGCTACTTTCCTGCCCAATAGGTTTTCCCCAGTGCTTATTGGCCTCTCTTACTTCTTTTTATCTGTTTGGCCAAACACTAGAGACAGTCTTGAGGGCTCAAGCAAGTAAAGTGAGCTACTTGCATCAAAAATGGATAGAATAACCCCAAGGCCATTACCAAGTATGACCAAAGAATGCTTATTCCTGACACAGAGTGTGACAGTTGCTTAGGGACTAGACTAGTCTGTCCTGTTCATTTCTAAAATGGATGGTTTGGCATAGACCTAAAAATTGCCTGGTCTTTGAAGCCCTGAGAGAGAAATATTTTTGAAGGGGCAAAATGAAATATGTGCAACAATTACTTTATCAGATGTACATTTATTTAACTTATTTAACACCATAAAATGTATAGGTTCATATCCAGCAATCTGTAAGCCGAATGCACTGATAGTGGTTAATCTTCTCTGCTTTCCCTTCCTCCAACACCAGTTTCTGACCTCAGGACAGTTGATTCCCATGGTTGTGGTAGCTGCCATGTGGCTTAGTGGCCTTCAGTGGGCAGTGAGATGGAGCTGAAATTGCTCTTCCTGCCTCTTCCATCAGTGTAAGAGAAAGCAGAGATTCTATATCCTTACATGAGTGGCTTGCTGGATCCAGGTTGTAACTTAGCATATAAAATTGTACTTATTTGTCAGGTTTATAAAATTTAAAAAGTATAAATGTCTTAAATTTGTACAAGAATGGTAACTATGCTTAGTACCACAGAGAGAGATTTGCAAACTGCTGTACCTTATATTAATTTAGCGCACATATTAGTTTTTGTCATCTGAGAGGTAGAAAAAATAATTAAAAAAAGGAATTTTATAGTAAACAAAAACGCTTGCTTGAACAGAAACACTCATATAATCATAACAGCAGCATATTTGTATATAGAGCTAAACCTCATAACATTGAGCTTGAAGTAATGTATATGCACATTATAACATACTAGGGGCAAGGCCTGTTGCAGGCAACAGTGCAACGGGCGCTAGCAAGAGGAAGAAAAAGAAGGAAGGAAGCAATTCTCTTCATCTCAACTTCTTTCCCTCTTCCTCTCAGCTCCCTCCCCGCACCCTTGTTGTCTCCCCCCCCAAAAGAGCCTCTTCGTAGAGGCCACTGCATTTATTAACAGAGTGGGTGTCAGAGTGCATCTCTCTTCCTTCCTTACTCCCGAGTAAACAGGCTGTACACACACACACACAAACACATTATTAGGGCTAAAGCTGGGGCCAGCTCACCTATTTCCATTTTGTAGGCACCACAAAAGGGCTTGCAGAGGGGCTCTCCCCCATCGTCGATTTCAAAAGTAAATAAATGCGTCCTCCTGTGCTGAGGCCCACCGTCTGCAGCTCTTCTCTCATCTCCCAAAGCTACAGAAATCCCCAGAGGTTGGTGCAGAGCGGTGGAGCCAGAGACTTGCTGCAAGCCAGCACTTAACTGATTTCCAGAACAAAGTTTGAGTCTAGCGGCACCTTTAAGAAGTTTAACTGTAGGTAGCCTTTCATGGGCATGCACAGTGAACTGACCGCAAGCTTCTGTGCTGGATGTTTTCCTTTTGTTTCCCTGCAAGCCCTTTCAATTGCAAAGCTGCTTCCTGTGTAACACCAGCTGATTAGTTATCCTGGCCCACCACTTCTTGGGACTCCCAACTTGAGAGTTGTAGTTCTAATTCCCTTTGCTATGGTTGCAGTAAAGCCAGCAGAGAACTACAACTCTCAAAGTGCAACGCTCTGTGGGCGGGAGTGAGGCAACACAGGGAGGGAATGCAGCCAGTTGGCAAGGATGCCGTTTTGAGTGGCAGTTCTTGCAGCCAACTGATTTTGGCACCCCATGGAATCTTGCCGCTTTGAAAACAGCTTTATATATAAGAGAGATTATTTATGGACAACAGTATTAACATTTAAACAGGTACATCCTTGAAAATATTGTGTGTCTACAGTATACACAATAATTGTTTGATAATGCTATAGATTGTTATATGAAATTCTTATCTTATATCTGATCCTTATATCCAACACATATTGAGTGAATAAAACCTTGAGTGAAAAAATCATGACTCATTTAAAATGGGGGAATTTTTCAGTGCTTCCCAAAATCTCCAGTTTTTTAATGGGAAAAATGGGGGCCTCTTAAGGTGAGAAAACATGGGAATAAAGCTAGACAGGGAATAAAAGTGCCTGAATAATATAGTTCAGAGAGATGAGATTAGGGAAGGTTCATCTCCTTTCATGCTGCCTGCGTCTTTTGTTGTAAAAAGTAAACACTGTGACAAGGGCTGGCACACAAACAAAGGTGAATGCTTCATTGATATCAGCATTCTACCATAATGATGAATATATTTGGAAATGTGAGACTGGATATGAAAATATCTCTTTGTCCTAATACAGATTTATCCAGAAGTGGAGTTTGGCTTTTGAAGTGTATGGTTGGGCTTAAAAGACACGTCAAGAAAGTTTTTCCAACATGAACATTCTATCCAAAATTCCTTCTTTTGTCATGGGGCCCACGTTAAGGTGGTAGAAGAACATCACACTTGGGAAGCTTATAACCATTGATTAGAAGCCTTAGGGGGTTCTTTTTGAGCTGAAATTATTTATTAGATTCCAAAAAACATACATTCCTACTCGGAACAACAGTTACACCCAGTGTTCCAGAAATGAGTGCAATGGATAATTTATAGCCATTCTCATATGCACAGTCATCCTTAATCTTACACAGTGCTTCCCACTCTATATTGATTTCTTTGATATATCTATAAAATTTTGTTTGTATTTCTCCTTAGCCATTTTCAGCCCTATGTATAGAATTGGTTAAACTCTTCCGTTCTTTCTCACTATTCCCGTGTGCTGTCACTTAAGTTGTTTCTCTTAGCACTTGTACTGGTTTAAAGGCATTTGTCCTTAAATATGGTAACAAATCCTTGCATGGTATCAGAAATAGGGTCTTGATTCTACTTTTCAAGAGTATTAATCCTTTCCAGGCTATTTGGTAGAGTAACATAGTTCATAATTGCTCTGTGAGTTTTGCTTCATCAAAAGGTCAGATATCTTGGGATCTAGTAAGGTCTCAATTTGTCTCTTTAGTTTTTCAGTTGACAGGAATTGGTTGAGTCTTCAAGCACACAATTTTACGTTCTTTTACTCTTCAGTGCTCTTCTTCATGTTAAATTCTGTTCAGTTTTTCTTACACAGCATCTTGGCCTTTCTGTAATATTTCTTCCTCTATTTATGCCATCAGCCAGTTTCATTCACCACATTTTAGCCTTTTAAATAGTCGTTAATGACAGTGAAGTAATTCCTAAACATTATCTGGTCAGCATCTTGCTTGGCTATTTTTCAACTTCAGTTCGAAAGCAAGACTAGAGTAGTGCTGGCTTCAAACATGGTTCTTATGCTGTACTGTATACCTATAACAGCAAACACAGTTTTAACATCCATCACAATATCTGATTGCATAAATAAATGGACTGTTGAATCCAAGCCATCATGACACAATGTTGGTCCAATAAAAGATACAGCATGACTTATTTTGTATTATTTGAGACCTACGTAGTACTAGCTGATCATAGGCTGTAAGATTCTAGATCCCAAGTGTCAGTCATTTTAAAGACCTGTTTAAAATCATTTGACATCTGAAGCCATGTGTTTTGGGAGGAAGCCTTATGTATTGATGGGTCTTTAAGATTCCCCCTCCTGTTTTTTTTGTTTTTGTTTTGTACTCTGTACTCTCTCTCCTGTTGCTCTTCTAGGTATGAGTGGGCTAAATTCTGTCCTCCCTTTATTCCTTATTCTGTTCCACCAGTATCTGTGAAATGGAACAAATCAAGTGTGCACACTTGTAATCTCTTAGCATTTAAGACATAATTAATCTTCGCTAATGATCCTGGATATGTACCCTTGTTAAGGACAATAAGAATTGCCTTGTTGAATCAGAGAATGGTCAATCTTGTTCAGCATTCTCTGTAAAAAAAAGAAAGAAAAGAAATGGAAAGAGAAAGGCAGAAATAGTCCAGAGACCTATTTTATGCCTATCTCTCCTCTAAAGTCTAGAAGTACGTTTTAAAATCACTGGTGCAGCATCTTCTATGTCCTTGTAGTTAATCAATTGGAATTCTTTCAAATGTGTGTGTCCATAGCTACCCATTAATCCCACATTAAGTGAAGCCCCATTCTTTACATATTCAGTTACGTTTGTCACATCAGATTGAGAGGAGGCAGTTGAACATGCTGATTTTCTTCTGGACAGACCCTGGCTGTTCTTGCTGTTAATAGAATTACTTTTGATGTGACACAGGTTTTACATGGAAAGCACTGATGTGGGAAATAAGCAGCCTTTTGTAGATTATCAACATTTGGAGATTTTCTTATTTCTTCAATTTCAGCCTGTTTTGTTCATAATGTTACGCCTTTTTATGTTGTCTGATTTGTCATCCTCTTCTTTTATTCTATTTAAGCTTTCACTGACTTTCATTCTGTTGCTGATCTGTCATCTTTCCGTGCCCATTCTTGTTTGTTGCCGCCCCCCCCCCAGTACCATTGCTTTCCTTAAACTGTGCTCCCCACTGTCTTTTCCCTCCTTACTGCTCCATCATTGCTGCTATTTAACTCCATGTTTGGCTCCTGTATTTCTGTCTGTGTACCTGGTGAAAACTTGCCTTTTCATGCTATTGTTCATAATCTGATTTCTCACTTTTACCATTTCCTGCCACAGTCTTTCCTTTGTGTGGCGTGTATTATTTGGGTTCTAAGCGTAAGGTCAGGGCCTGTTTCTGTCTGCATGTATACTGCCTAGTTTATATTGGTACTCTAGAAATATTCATTTTTGGAGCGTGCATGTAGTGAAATACAGATGTGTGCAATTTTAAGAGCTGTGTTCTCTGTATAATTATGTCATTGCTGAAAGTAGCTCTTCAAGAATATGGTGTAAACTTCTGAATGCAGTCCCTGGCTGGTGGACTTGCAGTCAGTTAAAAACAGCAAATTATTGGAAGCATTAGTGTGAAGTATCTGCTTCTGGATTCTTATCATTTCAAACTACATTGGGGGTGAGAGTTTATTTTGTATGCTCTCTCATTTAAAAAAAAAAAGATTTGCAGCCATACAAAACTAGTACACCAGGAACAAGGGATTTTAACAGTTTGAAATGGTATGGCCCAGTCAAAGGTGAATATTATAAATGCTGTAGGTTTTGCTCTAAGGGATGAGGGGGAATGTTGGACAAGAGAGGCCAACATAATGGGTGGGATTAACTGATAGTGCAGAATAAGTGGATCTGTGGTTAGTCATGGAAGACACTGTCTTCAGTATACACACCCTACACACTACTTTGTAGGTATTGTACAGTTACTGTTGTCATCTTTGCTTCTTTATAGTTAAAGCTCATTTGCTCACCCAGGATCTTTCAGGTTGTAAAAGGACAACGTCTAATTTTGAACTTATTCAAGGGCATTGGGTTGTTTGTTTGGCTCTCCATCTTCAGAACGAAACATCTGTTGCACAGAATATACCTACACAAAGTATTAATTTAGGAAATTCAGAAAAGTGTGGACATAATATTTAAAGGGCATTTGAAATACAGATAGTGTGAACTCTTGACATGGATGTTGGGATTAAATACCTTTAGGTTTTAGTGTTTGGAAAGTTGCTAAAAGTAGTCAGGCTTGGAGGTTTTCATGTGCAGAAGGGGTTCGCAATGAGCTTTGCTTGTCATATTGTCATGTTCCTGAATCTAATACGTTGCAACTTACTTTTTTCCCATTTGCATCTCATAATAATCAGTTGTGATTATATTCAGTAACCTTCTTAAAAATTAACCTAAAGTCTGCTGCCATCTGACTGAACTTATACATAAGTGTAAGTTCATGTTTTTTTTTTCTTTGAAGGAATCTGTAACCATTTCTCTTTGCAAACAAACTTCATTAATTTTTTAGACTTCAGCTTAACAAGATCTTCTCTTTGGCTGCTTGTCTCTTTATGTACTTCATGGCATCTTCATTGTGCTAGCAGAAGTATTTGCGGTTTTTTCTTCTAGTAGTTATAGAATAAAACTCTATTCACTGCCTGTCTTTTTCAGCCACTTAATCTGCTGCTGCTGCTACTTTCTTTTGTGGACTTCTCTCGGTTCCAGTTACTGGGTAAAATATATTAATCTTCTCCAGGATTGCAGAGCTCTCCTTTCAAACTTCCATTTTCCAGGTGTGATGTCACTTCCTCCTCCATAATTATAGTGCTATCCAGTTAGATTTAAAAGCAGACAAGCTCCAATACCCATTTAAGTTTGTTTTTTACCTGACTGCTCTTGTTATAGCATTTATATGTTCTAGTTATAGTCATGATTTCTGCCTCTCATTTCAATTAGAAATGTGTGTACAGAAACAGCCATTGGACCTTTAATATTTCATTTGTGTGGTGTAGATCCAAAGTTTTACCATACAAGAAGTCTGAAGCTATTTCTAACATACTTGCAATAGGTAGAAAAGTTTACCTTGTCTTAAAACAATAATTGAGGGACCCTCAAACCAGTGACCACTTTTAAACTGACATTTTAGTTTCTTTCCCAGTACAAAGAAAACTCATGCCCTGGTCTTTATAATTAGATGAGGTTTTACCTCATTAACACTTGCCTTGAGGGTAAAAGAGAAGAGGAAGTGACTTTTATAGTTATCTTTGTGAAAAATCAGTGAAACCTATATACACTTTTTAGAATACTTCATTCTGTTTTAAAACAACAATTATAACTAAGTTGAAATATAACAAAGTTGAAATGTTCTTTAAAAAGAGTATATCAAATAGGATTTTCCTATTTTCTAATTTCTGTTTTGTCATTATACTTAATATTTTACAGTAATCTTTTATTCAGAATTAATGATCTGGCTCCACTGATAATGTTTAGGATTTTGGTTTTATTGTAAATCTTGAGTAGCTGGGAAAATTCATTTGTATTTTCTGTGGATGAATTTGCAAAAGGAAAAAAAAATGTGTGAACTAGGTGTTGCCTTGGAGCTGGCAGCCCCACTTTTAAAATCTACCCTTGAAGGAACAAGCTCATGAACAAAAGAGTGGCAGGAGCTAGGGTTTGAGGGTTTTTTGGTCATTAAGTTGCAATCAACTTATGGCCACCCCATAGGGTTTTCAAGGCAAAAGGCATTCAGAGGTGATTTGCCATTGCCTGCTTCTGTGCAGTAACCCTGGTATACCTTGGTGGTCTCTGATCTACATACCAACCAGGGCCAACCCTGCTTAGCTTCTGAGATCTGGGCTGTCCAGGTCAGTCTAGTGTTGTTGTTGTTTTTTAAAAAAACATTATTACCTTTTTATTGCCCAACAATTATAAGCCATAGCAGTTAAATATCAAAGAAGGGAGGGAACAAACCCTAACCTCAAAGCCGTTTGTGTACTTGAAACCAATCAAAAGAGATAAAATTTTTTTGAGATAGGTATTCCAATACCGGAAACCATTTTCCAATAAATGTAGATTGAGCTGAATGTTGAGACATATAATTTAATTTGTTTGTGACTGCATCCATAGTGTAGTGGTTCCATAATTTCTGAAACCTCTACCTTTGGTGCCTCTACCTTTGGTGCCTTAGTTTGTTTAATGAGGGTTAAATTGTTTCCTGGTTAGAAGCGTAGGGAAGGGGAATGGGCAGAAGACTAGTGAGGAAGCACTGTACTTGGAGCTGCAAGGAGGCCTGGGTAGTGAGGTCTATTGGATTGGGCAAGTGACAAGACTAAAGTGGGGAGGCTAGGCTGGCTGATAAAGTCACAAGACTAGGGAAAACGCTGAACTTCTTAACATTTAAACATGTTATTGTCATACCTCCACTTGTAGGGCAGTAGTGGTTTGGAATAATTAATTGAAAGTAGCTGAACCTACTTTCCCAGTATGGTTTAAATGTTCAGTCGGGGGTGGAAAGGAGTTGGCCTTCTTGGATATTCTGATCACCAGAATGAAATTCATGGTTGCCATAGGGACTGGTAACCATTTTCTTGGAGTCTTTGTCAGATCATGTTGCCACATGAAAAATGTTCACTTATAATGCTTTTCAGGACCAGAAAGAGACTTATTTTACTACACATCAGCAGCACTCAGTAACTCTGCAGTATCTTCTTTCTTTGTGAAGATAATGAAATTGAAATATATGCAATACTTTCTTTCTCATGAAACCTAACTTCTTTTGTTGATTTAACAACATTAAATGCATAACTTATAACTTTGTTAATATATGTAAAATTGTACTACTTGGTATATTTATGGAATTTGAAAGTATAAATATCTTTGTTTTCTATAAGAAAAGTGGGGCAAACTTCTGCAGCTTATGCTACCGAAGTGCATATCTTAGTTTTTGCCATCTGAGATGAAGGGAAAAATAAAAGCAGAAGGTAGAAAACCAATTCAGTAGTAAACAAGAGTGAGTATTATTTGGGCAGAAATTCTCTCATACAGTCACAGTAGAACTGAAGCAGCAGCCGGCATCCTCTGCTATAGTGGCTGTGTCCAAGCAGCTGCCAGTGGGCGCCCCTGAGCTGCGCCATTGCTGAACCCAGCTCGCCTCCCTGTCCCACTGCTGACTGCCAAGGTAAGTGCGTTCTCTGCACTTGTGCAGAGAATGCTACTTTAATTTTCAGGGGATTTAAACCCTTCCATGTTTTTTTTTAAAAAATATCTGATTTTTTTGCATATTTGAGGAATGCCCCAAGTGTGCAGAAAAATCTTTTTCACCTCCACATGGCCCCAGTCTGTGGATTTAAATATCCGGAGATGCTAGCCACGGGTGGCTAATAGTATATAAATGGAAGGAAATGTCAAATGATGATATTTGCCACTGTAACACAGTGCTGGACTGAAGGTGGAGGCTATGAAGCTTACTACTTGACCTTAAGCCTTGCCTATTCATGTGAAAAAGTGGCATCACCTCTTCCCTGTACCTCACCACTAGCTGATTGGAAAAAGGGGTTGGATACAAATGTGAGGAATTAATGCTTTTCATCTTAAACTGGCTATGTGAATTGCCATTCTTTGGTTTCTGAAGGCTGCATTGCTATTTGCATACTGTAGTAAATAACTGCCAAGCCTTGTAAAAGGCAGACTTGTAAGTTTAGGTGAACAGTAAGTACAATGATTTTGGCGCTTCTGAATTCTATGTAGTACTGTAGTGCTTTGGACTTTCTGATCATAAAGTGTGAAAAGTTCTATAATTAAATAGCCGTTCCTTTTAGGAGAGCTGTAGAATTGAACCATTTTATAGCCATGCCCATGTTTAAAAAAGCAGTCTGACATTAAGCCATTTTCTGTAGAGAATTCCTTTCTTGAGCATGAATAGAGGTTGCCTTGCCACCCAATTTTCTGAAGGGGTTATTCTGTTGCATTTGTTTTTCTGGTAGCATTTTGTTCTCAGGTTTCAGAGGTATGTTCCTCCCTGTTTTATGCCTGAGGCACTGAAATTGTAGATCTTTTTTTTTTTACAGAAGTTTTATTAAATCTGCTGTCCTGTTTCTTGCACAGTACATGGTGCTGTGTACAGTTCATCATTTTTAAGCATTCTTTGTTTACATTTGGAGACTATTTACATATATATCTTCTGGCTCTGTGAGGCTGCAGTGTTAGATCCAACAGTATTAAGTTTCTGAAATATGTTCTGTTCAGAAGTTGCATTGCTATTTTATTAATATTAAGTTTCAAGTATAAAAACCAACATCCCTTTAAGATTTTGACAAGGGATGAATGAATTTGCTTCATTCTGAGTTCAGATCATTGATCCACATTGGTTTTGGAGAAAGTGTAAAAAATAAACATCCCAGACTTGTCTATTAAAACTTAAGGTAGTTCTCCAGGGTCTATGCAGAAATCTTTCCCAGCACTACTGCCTGAGATATATAACTAGGGATGCTAGGAACTGAGATCTTCTGCATGGGAAGAATTTGCTCTACCTTGGGTTAATAGGCCTTCCTTGAAATGTGTTTTCTCAAATTTCTGTGGTAACATGCAAAGTATAAATTAACTGATTCTAATAAACAGTGTCTAGAAGTCGCTGCACAGAGGCAGGCAATGGCAAACCACATCTATTAGTCTCTTGCCTTGAAAACCCAACAGGGTTGCCATAAGTTGTGCCTTAACAGCGGGGGGGGGGGGGGGGGGTGTTCAAGTCACTTAAAAGGGATTGAGAAGCAACATGACTTTTAAAAGTTTAGAATGTAAAACACAACAATTTGGTTGGGTCAGTCCATCAGTGGATCTTTCCTTCCTCTCCCCCCCCCCCTTTCTTCTTTCCACCAACCTCATTACACTATCTGCATTAACACAAATTGGGTACTAACAGAACTGGCCTGAATCTACAGTAAAGCCATATAATGTCAACTAGGAAACTCAAACATCCCTGTGCCTTCTAAAGCGTATCTGAATCCTAGATACTTCTAACGAGAATTCTACTCTTCTTCTGGCACTTCTGTTTTCTTCTTCTCTTCCTATTATGCTTGGTGGTTCCACCTTCCCATGCTGACTTGGTCTCTTTACTCTGCCATTTTAGGAATAACAAGGGTCTCTGTCCTGTGTCTTAGCTCCAAATTTTTAATTTGGAGAGAAGTTGGTTGCTGATTTTTCTTTGGCTGTGCGGGAGCCCTCTAGTGGTGTAATTTAGCTATTGTAGCTTGTAGGTGTATTAAAAAAAAATCTACCCAGCTATGAAAGTTAGCAACTGCTTCTGTTAATGGAAGCAGTTTGGGCTTCAAATACATATTGTAGGATGAGTTGGCTGTCTGGAATTTAACAGGCATTTGGGTATATTTACTGATGGGGCAAATACTGAGAAATAAGTAGGAATGCCTGAAAGCAGGTTTTTTTCTGGGCATGGAAACTTGAAGAACCAATTATTATTGATAGCAAGAATGCAAAGTGCATTCTGTGCACTATTCTGTAGGCTAGGTTATTTTTTGTGCAGCTGTGACTGCATTGGTTGGGCTGATTTTTAACTAACCTATGAAACCTACTGGTAATGAATTTTTTGTTGGAATGCTTAAAAGCAGCCCAAATAATCAGTGTGACTTTGCAGTATCGCTTTACCTCTTGGAGCATCATTCAGTGTGCCCTAACATCCTGTGGCAACCATGCATCTAATCCCCCAACGCTTCTTTGTGCTATCCATGCTCTCTTCCAATATTACAGCAGTCTGTAATCTTCACTGTTTCAGGGTTCAGGTATAAGCATTGAGGTGCAGTCATCAACATCAGGGTGAAGTATCTGCGCAACATTGTCTCACACAATTCTTGCTAGTGTGCGTTTAATCTTGTTCAGGCTAGATCTGATACTGTGAAACAGACAAGGTTTCTAAGCATCCATACATGTTGCGGGCTGTGTTGATGTTAAAGCAGGACTTGCTCCTGTGAAGGTATCTAGATATATTTGTCCTTTATTTATCATCCTAGCATCGAAAGAAACAGCTGTAAATAGTTTGGTGAATAATACAAACCTGGGTTCAATCAGGGTTTTCTGAAAGGGAGCTCAGGTATGTCTTGGGCTAACTTTAGCCAGGATTAACAGCGCTCATAAGTAGCAGCAAACTGGCAGGAGAGACATATAGTCCTGTAGCCTTCGTACACCAGGGTAATGTTATGTGTACACCAGAGCCAAGAGTTGTCACCTAAGGTGGTCCTGTAAGTTTGAATACATAGCTAATACATAGCTCCCATACATAGTATCAAACTAACAACAAACTAACATAGTAATACATAGTAGCAAACTAACAAAAATGTAATTGAAACAATGGGACTACGTTCTCTTCCCCCCCCCCCCCCAATAGATTAGGGTGCACTTTCACTTGTCCTGAATGAAATACTGATTTATTTGCCAATTTGTGCTTCTTTGTTTTTTATACATTCAGTTTATTGTAGAAAATCACTGTTAGCATCTGGTTGGATCCTAGTACTGTTCTGGTTTGTTAAGGTTGATTCTATGATTTGTCACTGACTGTACATGCAAAAACTGCCTTATATTGAATTGGATGATCCAGCCATTTTACTCACTACTGGGGACTGAATTGGACCTAGTTCATGCAAAGTAGATGTTGCGCCACTCAGCTTCCCTTGACAGTATAGGGCTGTTCTTGATTTTGCCACTACTGGTGTGAACAGCAAGAGCCTGTATCCTAATGAGTGTAGGTAACTTCTTTTTGCATCCTACCATAGTTCATTGTCCTGGTCCTGAAAAACAGAATTTTCGAGTGTCCCTTGGATCCATCATGAAGTGTGCCTCATCTCCCATGTCATCTAACAATTTGTACAATTAACCTTGAGCTGTCTCTGTGCAGAGTCCCTATGACAAGGATACAGAGAGAGACATTCTTGGTGACTGCTCAACCAGTTACGGAACTTTCTTCCACTGGAGACTTGCTAAAGCCCGTGGACCTTTCGGAAGCATTGTAAGATGTTTTCATTTGGTCTGGCATCTAGTGACTAGGGCTCAACTGTTAGACTTAAAAAAAAATAGTGTTTTTAGCTTGTCTTAAATCTGTTCTAAGCCACTTCAAAGCAGCTGTCTGAAGAGGTAGCTAAGAAATTATTTAAATAAAATATTCCAATGTTTTTAATGTAAAAATGTCCCTGACTGTGTCATGCCCTTGGAAAGAGATAACACTAATATTCAGTTGGAGAGTAGTCTGACCAAAATTGTGGCTTCTGTATTTTGGAAGGCTATTTAATAGGGTGCGCCTAAGACAACCGAGGCTTATTTTGTTGTCAAGACTGAAGCATAAAAAATACAATGCTTGGTAAAATCAGTAAAGAAGGAAATTAGAATTGAAAGAATGCTTACTAAGAATGAGTTCATCAGAATCTGTGGAATGTACTTTCTAGTAATGGAATTGATGGAGGTTCTTTTATATGCACTATATTGCAGTTGAAAGAAGTTTAGAAGTCCTAGTTTGTGTAGCCTTGCTCTGTTTCCTGATGAGAGGGGCTTTCCAGAAAATTCTGTAGTCAAACTGCACAGAAAATTGTGTGGCCCACACTGTAGCCACTCTCAGACCTTAACTCTCATGAGGGTTTATTTTTCAGTGTAATGGTTAATCTACAGTTTTGTAATGAAGTTTTCAGATAAGTCTGAAAGTCACTGGTAAATTTGGTAACAAATGATTAGGCTACAAGTCTCTGCCAATTTAAGGGTATGCTCAATAGTTATCAGTAGGATTTACTTCAGGTTACACATAGGATTGGGCTGTTAGGATTTCCTTTACATATAAAATATGGGTGTTTTTATAGTTTTTAAGTAGTATACACGTTTCTGTAAATCTTAGAAATGAATGCTGATATGAAATGATAATCTTAACTAGAAAACAAGTAGGAAATGTCAAATATTGACCTTAGTGTGAGATTTCTAGAACAGCTAAATACGTTTTGGGACAATGAAAAAGCTTCATCCTCATTTTCCTCATGTACTATTAAATTATTGTATGATTAACCTGTTCTGGAACATTTGCTCCCAAATGGTTAAAACAAGTATGAAATTGGATTGTTGACATTAAACCTACCAATACATGCTAGGTGACTTTCAGAAATGGTCTGTTGGACCTTTAAGAGTTAAGAATTCTTAAGAAATAGCAGTGTTTAGAGTTAACAGAAATGATCCATGTCCCCATTGTACACTGGATTTAATCAAGTTAAATAATTGTAATTTATATTTCCTGTACAAACATACATGCCATTTCATTGCCATAACAATTAAAAAGTTGTTTGCAGATAGTCTTTAGACATCCTAAGAGTATAATCTGAAACCTTAGGTCATGCAGCTTATATGGATTCCTAAATTATGTCTGTTTAGAAATGTCACTTTCCTGTTCACATACAGTTCTGTAATGCATGCAAGGATATGAAGTAAAATCTCTTAACTGAACTTCTATGGAGACTTATTTAGAAGTTAGTTCTGTTGAACAAAATGGGATTTAGTTGTAGATTTTGTGGGCTGTGTGGCTGTGATCTTGGCATTGTAGTACCTGACGTTTCGCCAGCAGCTGTGACTGGCATCTTCAGAGGTATGACACAGAAAGATGGAGCACTCTCTCAATACTGACACAGAGAGTACTCCATCTTTCTGTGTTATACCTCTGAGGATGCCAGTCACAGCTGCTGACGAAACGTCAGGTACTACAATGCCAAGACCACGGCCACACAGCCCACAAAATCTACAACTAATCAATTCTGGCTGTGAAAGCCTTTGACAACTAAATGGGATTTACTTGTGAGTTAACATGTAAAGAACCAGGCTGTAACTATCCAGAATTTTCCAAAAGCAAGGGTTAATTGTTAACTGGGCAAAATAATGGTTTCCTGGCTTTATCAACCAAACAGCAGGAACGTTTGCTTTCTGTAGGCTGTAAACACTGTTAATTTGAATTGGAAAACATTACCAAGCGTGGCTGTAAAATGTACAGTAGCAGAGCAGCATCACCTGTATACGCTCAGTAGGTGACCCTAGTGAAATACAGTGACTTCCTGTAGATTCTAGTAACTGGATTGACTTGATAGTCCCTCAAATCCAGTAATAAGCCCACAGTAACAAAATATATTGTGGGGCATTGTGTGACTTACACAGCTTAAATCAGAAATTTCTCCCATAATTCACTCTGGTATTTAAAAAAAAGTCTTATCTTGACAGAGGGTGATGATGGAATTTTAAGAGAAATGTGGACTTTTCACATCTTTGTTTGCATAAAACCATGTTTTTCTCCAAAGTCCAGATGTTTTTAAAAAAATTATTTAACCAACCTGCAAATCCCCAAATTAGTCCTTCACACTTCTTTCATATGCATAGCTCATTTGTTTAATCTCAGAATGGCCTTACCACCTCTCACAAAGGCAGCACACATTACATTTTTTTAAAATGTGGCTTCCACTTGATTATGCTTACATATCCCTAATGGGAGTGCTTGAGTGGCTGCGATTGTATTCCTAGATTAATGAGTTACTATAGGGACTGCTGCATGACTAAATGTCGGCTCTTGCATCTGCAAAATCAGAAGTATAGCAACAATTGTATTTTTAACGCTTTTTTTTTTAAAGAAAGTTAAGACACAATATCTCCAGAAATAAGTGAATCCCAAACACACAAACTGTTAAATTTGTTCTAGATTAATAGATTTCCTTGTTAGCATATTATGCTGGAGTTTAATTCAGTTCAGCAAGTTATAAAAGTAAGCTACCTTAGGAAACTGCTGTGGCCTGGGGAATTTTTTAATGTGTATTTGTGTTTCTAGGTACGAGCACACCAGTTAGTTTTACCACCTTGCGATGTAGTGATCAAAGCTGTAGCTGACTATGTCCGCAATATTCAGGACACCTCTGATTTGGATGCCATAGCTAAAGATGTTTTCCAACATTCACAGGTAAAGAGGAAGGAAAATTGTACAGCTGTATACATCTCTTTAAAACTGCATGTGGACCATCACCTGTTGTCTGAATGCTTGAAAGTGTTTTAAGGGTGTTCCTACTGTTGTCATTAGGTGCCCTTTCTGTCAAACATGTATTTTAGTTTTTTGCTTTGTTTACACATTTACATAATATTGAGTGCATCTGTAAGGGTGATAGAAACGTCTGTCGTGCATAATTTTAATGAAGACTCTTAACCTTTTTTAGTCTCGAACAGATGACAAGGTTAAACGATTTAAGAGAGCAGTTGCATATTATTCAGCAACAAATAAGCCTATGCCATTTCATCCAACACACTACCTAGGTAAGTGCTGAAACTTTAATTGCAACAATCATTGGGAAAACAGAGAAATAGTAATTTGAAACAGCGTCTGACTTTCTCTTTCATTACTTTTTATTAGAGAATAGTTCTCTCTAAAGCATGCATGCCCAGCAGGTTGAAGTATTCCTGAATAGTGTCCATTACAGCAGTAAAGCTGGTCTCATAGTAGGTACCTATTGCTGGTGCTGCTCTAGCAGTTGCATGCCCCTTGCTGCTGAAAATTGTCGCAGGCCTTCTGTCGTGCTAACGTTCTGCTGCCTTATTCTCATTTTGGAACAGTGTAGTGGCACATGTTGTCATTTCGCTGTTTCAGGTATATCTGCAGACCATTAGATTTTTGGAACCATGGTTGTCCAAAACATTAGCTGAAAGACTCATACTGAGCTGGGAGGAAGTGTGGTAGTAGTAATAGCACCATAGTAGTAATAGTACTATACTGATCATATTGCATGTTAAATGTATTTTAGTATGTGGCAGGAATTTGTCAGACTACTCTAGAATGTTTCAGTTATTCTTGGTAGAGAATCACTGTGTTGGATGTTCACTCACTGTCTACTTGAGACCTTTCCGTGGGTGGGTGGGGATGCGCGATTCAGCCTCCATCCTGTTCCATATATATATATGGCTTACACATTTAGAGTGAAGTTTTTAGCAGCCACATATGAGGAAACTACACACATGTAATCATGTGAAAGTCTAAAACTAAAGCCTTTATTAAATGTAAAAGTGTCTACATTAGTAAAACTGTTTTCAAATAGAACATTACTGAAAGGGGGACAAAATGCCATCTGGGTAAATGTCAAATTCCCATCTATGGGCTTTGAGCTAAAGTAGTGTAATTTCACTGTTAGTGTCAGGGAGGGGCTGTGGAAGAGCATCTGCTTTGCATGCAAAAAGTTCAAAATTCAACCCCCAGCATCTCCAGTTAAAAGGATCAGGTTGTGGTCAATGTGAAAGGCCTCTACCTAAGACCCTGGAGAGCTGCTGTCAGTCTAAGTAGACAGTACTGACTTTGATGGACCAATGGTCTGATTTGGTGTAAGGCAGCTCCATATGTTCAGTTTGCAGTGGAAATCTATGTGATTTGGAATTGTTCACATGAGATGATAAGTGCTGGAAAGACTTTCCTGCTTATTCCAGATAAGCTACACAAAAGTCTGCCTACTCTGAGATAAACTGCCCTGTCAAAGGACATATATTTGATTTGTAGCAGGAACTGAGTTCTCTTTGCCATGTGGTGACACACTAGGAGCAATCAGTTCTCCCTTTTCTGAATAAATCTTAATTAGCTGGTATTCATCACGTTAATTGAAAACAGGTATTAATGGATGTAATGTAGTGTTTGATCTTGTGTGCCATGTCAAAGGTATCTCTATGCAGTTGAATAATCTTTAGTTTTAAACATCTGTCTTCTGACCATCAGAGGGTGTGTTACCAATAACAGAGGGGGTGTGGGTTCTTTATTGCTAAGGTAAGGTAAGCAAGATTAAGCATCCTAATTTTCATGTTTCCACTTTTGCTATTGTGTATGAGTATGAGTCTTTAGGAGCTGAGCAAACTTTATATCTGAGTCCAAAGATGTGTTGGACTACTATACTTCCCATTCTGTTGAGGACTGGAAGGTAAATAATGAATGCTAAAATTATGGCAGTGACTAATTTGAGCAGAACATGGAAAGGTACTTGGGTGGGGGTGGGGGGGAAATAAATAAATAAAGGAAACAGACAGTGTTTGCTCGAGAGAAAGAGAAGTGAAACTAAAATGATGTGCATAGTATTTTTAAAAAATTAAATAGAACAAATAAACTGTGCTTTTAGGAAATAAGGTCAGAGTCTTAAAAAAATAATGACATGAGAGATTTATGCCTGTAGTTGCCTTTTTTTGTAGTATTGGTTATATATAATGGCATGTTTCTCCAGACCATGCCTAAAACAAGATTAGAGGATATATAGATACATATTTAAAATGGTTGTTTACAAATTCTGTTAATTCTGTTAACAGCTAGACCAAATCAGTTTGGAATGCCAGGTATAGTGCCACCATATGTCTCTTCTCAGATGCTTAACATTCCACAGACCCCTCTGCAAGCAAAACATGCGGTAAGCACACTCTATTCTCTCCTCTTCCCCTTTACTAGAATTATTAGTGGTGCTTGTCAGGGAATAAACAATTTGGAAGCAGTTGAGAAAAGATAGCATAATTTGTATTCTTTCCCCCCGTTTTAGTCCCAGCATATGTCTAGTCAAGGTAGTGCCCAAGGTCCAGGTCCATACCCCTACAACCTCTCAGAACCAGCCATCACCTTGGACACAAGTGGAAAAAATCTTTCTGAGCAGAACAACTACAGCAACATTCCTCATGAAGGAAAGCATACACCATTATATGAACGATCCTCTCCAATAAACCCAGCTCAAAGTGGGAGCCCCAATCATGTTGATTCAACATACTTTCCTGCCTCTTCTACATCATCATCCTCAGACAATGATGAAGGCAATGGAGGTGCTGTCAAGTGAGTACAAAAGGGCTTGAAAAAGATGATGGCCGTCACAGAAAATTATTCTACTTTACACGTCTGCTGCTGTTGCTGTTCCCCTGTTCAGTTCATTTTCGCTGCTGTTTAATTTGCTTAATAAATACCTGCCAGTGGAGTGCATTTGTTTATATTATTGTGGAGTCATAGGGCATGGTAGCTGTGTATTGTGTGGGATGGTTGGAGAGGACAATGCAACGAGAGTCGTGGGAATAGGTGGAAAACATACATGCCCTTGCTCTTACTTTCATTAGCCAAACTAATGAGGATGTTGCAGCATTCCTAGTTTAGGGCAATGCAGTCCTCTTTTTTTAGGAGGTAAAGGTAACCTGAAACGTGACTTTAAATGTATGACTTTAAACAAGCTTGACATGCCCTCTACTTTTCTTCTGGATAAAATTTAAAGTTTAGTATACAGTAGTATTGAAGCTTTTCTGTTTTAGAAAGTCTTCTTGTTAGTATATCAAGTTGCTCTGTCGAACTATGCAGCCTTTGATATTGAGGTTGCTGGCACAGAAATTCATAAAGTGAAACTATTAGTAAGGGTGTATTTTTGTCTTAAACAGTTTCTTTGTTCTAATGTGCTTTTGAGTTGTGCTGTTACCTAAGAACCGTTATGGGCTTCGTCAAGAGATAAGTTTTTAAAAAGTTTGCTGTAGCAAATTTAACAACTTATGTTTATATAGCATTTTCCAAATAAGTTTGTGTTTCAAAATGATAATATTTATGAAATAGGAAGAGGTGGTAGCCCTGTTTTATTTCCCCTCTCTTCCTTACTTGGGCAAAGCATGTGTTTACTGATGATGAATTCATGTGGCACTTTTAACCTGTGTTAAATCATGTGTATTGCACCTGGCTTGTTGCCTTTTTTTTTATGCCCCTTGCTCCTCTGTTCTTGCTTTTGTGTTATGAAGCTGTGAAATGAAACTGGCTATGAATGCAGATGCATGGGTTGACTAGAGTTTGTTTTCTTCCACAGGCTGGTTTTCTAAGCCAGAGTTTAATCCCGGTTTAGAATCCCAGTTTGTGGGGGAAACTCACCCCACCTTCCTCTCCAGTGGGGGCCCAAAGCAGCTCCCATCACTCTCCTCTCCTCCATTTTATCCTCACAAGAACCCTGCCCAGTAGATTAGACTGACAGAGCGACTGGCCCAAAGTCATTCAGCAAGTTTCCATGGCAAAGGAGGGTTTTTTGGGTCTCCCTCATTTTGATCTGATGCTCTAACCACAGTACCACATTGGCTCTCAGCTTCCCTTTTCCCCTCCTTCTGGCAGCATCTTTCTGGGAAAGGTCAGGCCCAGTTGCAAAAGTTGGTTGCAGTTTGAGTTGTGTGGTGATTTCTACTGGGCTTGGCCATGTCATGCAAATTGTGCAAAGGCTGCTGTTGAGCCCAGGCAAGTTGTGTGGTATCAAGTCATCTAGCTGAACAAATGACATGGTAGTAAGTTGCCAAGTGGCTGCTGTGGAGCCTGGTCCCAAATGTTCCTCCCTCAGGTCAGGAGGGAGGAGAACAGTGATGGATGGAGAGGCCAAAATAGCCCTGGAAAGGGCCATCCCCCGATCTACCCACAGCAACCATGGTTTCAAGGCTAGCAGTATTTTTGTGGTTGCTTGGCAACCTAGGCGGTGGCTACTAAAAGCTAGTTCTTAAAGTTACAGGTGCAGCTTCTATTATTATTGAATAATAGAAGCCATTTTATAAAAACAGATTGTTCTGCAGTCCTGGAGGTTTTGTCAGGAGGAGACTTTGCTTGTCTGCTCATGGCTCCACTGCCTGAATTTATATATTTAGACAAGAAGGGGGACCTGCAATACTCATGGGGGGGAGTATCCCAATCCTCCTCCCCCCTTCCCCAGTGCAAGTGGCAGTGAGTCCCGCCACTCCTCCTCCCACCCCTCCCCAGTGCAAGCAGCAGCAGCAGCGAGCCCCACCACTCCTCCCCACCAGTGCAAGTGGCAGTGACAAGCCCCACCGCTCCTCCCCTCAGTGCAGGTGGTGGCAAGCCCCATCGCTCCTCCCACCCCCCAGTGCAGGCGGCAGTGAGCCCCGTCGCTCCTCCTCCCACCCTCCTCCTCCCACCCCCCACCCCCCATTGCAAGCGGCAGCGGCAAGCCCCGTCACTCCACCTCCCACCCACCCCAGTGCAAGCGGTGATGGCGAGCCCTAGCCCTCCACCTCCCACCCACCCCCAATGCAAGCGGCGGCAAGCCCCACTGTTCCTCCTCCCCTCCCCAGTGCAAGTGGTGCCTTCCCCCCCCACGGGTGATGGCAGGGCCTGAGCAGTTCACAGCTACCAGGTCCACCGAGCTTCCCCCTCAACAGCAAGAGCTTTTACTTTGGGGGGGGGGATTTAAATATCCCCCCCCAAAAATTTTAACTTTTAGGATTTTTGTGCACACCTGGGGAGCCTCCCAAGTGTGCAGAGAAATCTCCCTGCCCCCCAGTTGCCCCCTTGCATGGATTTAGATATCCGCACGCAGGGGGCGCCTTCACTATTAGTATATAGATATATTGATAGCACTTGAATATACTTCTTGCACCAATTTTCTGTGGCCTTTAAGGCCACACAAGTTATTGGCTTACAAGCATAATTTGCTGATAATTGCACATGTTACCTTTTTAATTAATAAATGACTGTGCAAGACTTTTGTAAAATGTCACTATTGAGTCACCTGAAGAGAGAACACTTTCCACAAGTGACCAAGTGACAAGCCCAGTTTACATGACCTTTGGGTGTGGGTATGACCATTTAATATTAAAGTAGTATAATTTGTTGTGTAAACTCATGTAAAAGAGGGTGGTTGTGAATTGATACAATTTTTCATCATCTTTGGATAATCATAGTAGCAATAAAATCATGTGATGTTCTTTCTTTAGCCATGTTGGCGGGAACAAATTGAGTTGGGAAAAAACAGGAACCCAGTCAGAAAATCAAGCACGCGGGGATCCAGGAGACCAAACAAAGGTAGTGTTGTTTTTACTGTGATCTGTTACTGGGTAACAAATCGCACCGAATGTGCGATGTAACTGCTAATAAACTAATTGCAGAACTGCCAGTGGCGTTTAGCTACCTTAACAGGGATGTAATAGAAATATACCAGTTTACCTAAATGCTGTTCTATATAGGCTTAAATATTGATGCTTATTAGTAATTTTTAATACTTTAGGAGTTGGGAAATACATAAGATTTATGATGTATAACACTAATTGCAAGAACAAATCAAGTATCTTGGCCAGTGATCAGACTTCGTTCAAGTTTCCCAACTTTGACAGAAGTTGACAGTTGCTTTTGAGTCATTTTCTTATTCGTATTCTAGGAAAGGCAGCTGGAATTTTTAATGCCGTTAAAGATTTTCTTTGACTGGCTTCTTGTCTTTCTCTGGGTGTCCCTGGGGTGCTGCAGTCGCAACTGCTGGGAAAAGAAGGCAGGGTTGGGAACTTTATCTCCAACTCCAGCATGGAAGGGATTCTTATTCGGTGGACAGCCAAAATGAAGCTGGTCTGGATCAGACCCTTTGTCTAATAGCTACATAGGAGGGAGCTGATCAGGATTATTATTAGCTAAAGTGAAATGTATGATGAAAAGGCATGTCAGCAGCATTAACCAGCCTACTACCAAAAGAACACAAACCGAATCCTGATAGCCACATCTGCCAAAAAGGGAAAATATTGTCTAGCCTCCTGAAAGTTTGGAGGGACTGAGCCTGGTGGGCTGCTTAAAGGACATAATACATGCAACAGCTAAAACTAACCTGTCTGCTGGCATTCTCCCCCTTCCCCCACCTCCAGTGGAGGAAGGGGCTTGGCCACTCCTTTTGTATGTTCTCCTTTTGGTTCACTCCTTTTGTATGTTGGTTCCATACAGAAGTATAATTGTCATTGGGGTGGCAAAGGCATTTGGCTGTACCATGTAAAATTTTAGTACAAAGAAATTCCCTGCATTTAGAAAGCTAGCTTTCAGCAGTAAAGTTAGCATAGAACCATACTTTCTGAGGACAGCTTGCTTTGTGGATGAAAGCTTTTATATGGTCTGAAGTGGTATAGCCCAGGCATGAGATACCACATTAAGAGAATCCACTTGTAGGAATAGAAAATGCAAATGGGAGTAGTAATGGGTGGCAGAAGAGAGGTTTGTTGAAGATACATTTGCAGAAGGACACACCAGTGCCCAAACTAGAACCATTCAGTTCCTGGACTTCCATGCAAGTCTTGAACAATGTATAGCAGTGTTCTATCACTACCTTTTCAGGTGTTTTATTTTATGGCTATTTCAATCTACCTGAAGGACGTAGCATAGAAATGTGCTAGACAGTGCCATTAATAGTTTTGTATTCGAATGTTAACATGACTATCACAAATATTTTCCTGTGTCTTGCTGTTTAGGATTGGGCATTTAAACAAAACTTTTATTTGTTGAATGATCAAGTTTGTATTAAAATAACACTAATTAAAGCATGAGAGTACCACAAAACCACAAAAATGTGATTAGTGGCTAACGTTAACAGAATTCCGGTAAACAAAACACTTTCTAGCTTCTAGGAACAACTTGTATATCATGAAATTTAGGTATCCCTCCTTTCATGTAGTATCCAAGGACCCTGGGATGGAATCTGTGGCTTGTTTCCTGAAGCTGCCTTTAAGTTCCCCCCAGTAGTATTAGTCACTGAAAATAGCACAAATTAGAAAGAGCCATTAGAACAGAGTGATTTTTACAATGGACTAATGGAGAACAGAGTGCAGAAAATTACTAGACCTCAAGAAAGGCTTGTTCCACAATGTAGAACTGTGTTATGTGCAGGTAGGGAATCTGTAGTGATCATTAGGAGAACACAATGTAATTATTAGACTCAAGGCTGAGAGTAAGAATTCTTATTGCTGCCAGAAGATACTAATATTTTTAAAATGGTGGTCACTGGCTGACTTAGGTGAGAGAGGGGTTTTTTTACAGTTAAATAATATGCTGTCACTTTACTAATTAAACAAAGCCAAATTTCTGCGGTCCTCACCTTACTGTTGTGCCTATTGTTGTTTTTGCAAAGTTTGGTCACACCCCGGTGATTAACCATAAGAAGACTTAACTTGGGCAGACTTCATAAGCTTATAGAAAAATTATGTATATGCATCATAAGCAAAGCTATGTGACTAAACAAGTTAATCATTGTAAAAATGTCTTTATGACATGCAGTATACTTTAGCTGGTCTTTCAAGAAAAGCAGTATGGATGAGAGAAATTTTTAACAATGGGAATCTGGAGGATAGGAGGCCCTTTGTTTAGCACCTGTCATTTGTGTCAGCTGGACTTCTTGGGAAATATCTTTTGACAGTTGTAAACCTTCACCAAACTGTAATTTGTACATAGAAGGCAATATTTTTAGCATGTGTAACGTAATACAAGGACAGTGTATGTAATATTACACAAGAACTGCATATTACTTCAGGTGTTCTCAGCAATTATCTTTTGCAAGCAAAGTAGAATAGCAAGATGCCTTTAAGGTGGAAGTGGGGCAGCTTGTTGAACTCCATATTAATGTTCTGCTTAGTAACTATTTACATTTGCTTTCAGCTTGTTAACTGTGTAAGAGTTGCTAAAGTTACTTGGTTATGCTTCTGTCCTATAGTGAAAGTAAAAGATTCCAAGGTCTGGATATTGCTCTGGTCTGCATTACAGTCAAGTGTGGGATTTAGAATGAGTTCACAGAGTATTTTGTTCTTGGTACTTTTCCCCCCACTTCTGTTTTTATGTGTCTATAGTAACTGTTCTAAAATTGACATGGGTGGATGGAATTTACAATCAATACTTGTGTGAGAGATAACTTTCCTACATATGATATAGATTTTTTGTGTGTGTTACAGGCAGACGGTTCCACTACTGTTTCTTCAGGAAACCAGGCAGCTGAAGTTAAAGGGAACCAATCTAGTAGTGCACAAATCCCATGTCTGCTGTCAATGCCCACCAGAAACCATATGGATATTACCACTCCTCCATTACCTCCTGTAGCACCTGAAGTATTAAGAGTGGCAGAACACAGACATAAGAAGGGGTTAATGTATCCTTACATCTTTCATATTCTTACCAAGGTAAGAATTCTAGATTTGGGTATTAAAAAACAAGGTTTCTAAAAGCACAGATTAATATGAAGTTCTTAATCATTGTTTGAATTCTATTATAGCCAAGTCCCTAGTATGTTAAAGGTGAGGAACATTTTCAGCCTGGTATCTTTTGGTTGTATTCAGTTGTCATGAACCAAACCATGACTTGTTTCAGGTGACTGAGTCTCACTTGCTGATTTATTCTTGGAATTGTGTACTTCAGCTCCCTTCATTGACCTTCATTTGTCACCCAGTATGTGTTTTGTAGCTCTTCACAGTCAGCCTTGGTTTTCACCATCCTGAATAATTGTGTGTCATCTGCATACTTGGCCACTACACTACTCAGCCCTAGTTCCAGATCATTTATAAATAAATTAAATAGTTCTGGCACTAATACCAATCCTTGTGGGACTCCGCTGCTTACTTCTCTCCGTTGTGAGAATTGTTCATTGATTCCTACTCTTCACTTCCTGTTGTTTAACCAGTTTTTAATTCATAAGAGAACTTGTCCTATTATTCCATCACTGCTAAATTTACTCAAGAGTCTTTGGTGAGGTACCTTGTCAAAAGCCTCTTGAAAGCCCAGGTATATAGTGTCTACTGGGTCACCATTGTCTACATGCTTGTTTGCCTTCTCCAAGAACTCCAAAAGATTGGTGAGGCAGGACTTCTCTTTGCAGAAACCATGCTGATTTTTCCTCAGCAAGCTCTGCGTGCCTAACAGTTCTTTGTAAATAAACACCCAGAAGCCTCATGTGAGATAACATGGTCCTTCAAATACTGTAGCCCTTAAATAAATAAATATGGCTTTGAAAGGTCAACACCAGAGCTCTAAATTACCCAGAAGTAAAGTGGAAGCAAGTGTGAAAGTCTTTGATTGCTAGTCTTAGTTAACAACATGGGTGTTGTGGATATTTTTTTTCCTTTTTAAAAAAGGGGGAAGTCATTGCTGAAACATGGACAACTGTACCAAAGATCATCTTTATTTAAGTTCCACCTCTCCCTAAGAGTGACCAGTGGGAACTGATGGAATGTTGTTGAGAGGCTGACAGCTAAGGTCACTAGTTTGGTGAGAGGGACAATTAGAACTGTCTGGAATCTTTAAACCAGCAAGTAGCGGAATAACAGCTGATGGTGGCTGGGAGGAATTCAGCTTGTAACAAAGAATCCTGAATGACTGGATCGAATTGTGGTTCAGAAGTTCAGAGGTGGAGAAACTTTGTAATTGTCTGTCATAATCACTCCAATGTTGTGCTTAAGCCATAAATAGAAGTTAGTTCCTTGTGTGTTTATCCCTGTGGGCTGTATGTGTATGGCCACAGAAAAAGAAATACAGACATATAAGATCTCAGGTGCTTTATAGGTAGGTAGGCATGGATGTGGGTAAATGGTGGCAGTGTGCGACTGAAGCAACATTTGAGTGCCAACCCCTGAAGTGTCTGAGTGAGAGATGATTAATAAAGGGGACTGGGCCATTCTATCTGGTATGGTCTCTGGGAGTGGGAGAAGGGATCCTATGTGTAAAAAGGTCAGGGCTTTCTATATATTTAAAAGAGGCATGATGGGTGATGAACTGTGACTGCTTGACCTATGTGCAGCCCTGAACCTGTACAACAGCAGTGGTGAAGGGGGGTAGTGTCTGTGAGCACAGGGGTCACACAGTAGTATAAGGCACCCTTAGACAAGGATGCTGCTTGTGCATGAATTGGGAATGTAGAATCTAACATCCTGTACAGACTGCAAACCTGATAAGCAGGAGTGTCCTCTAGGGAACACCACCTTCATGATCCAGCAAACTACCCACCAGCTGTATCTGTTTTTTGTTTAGCTTTAGTTTCAATTTATCACCCTACATTCATCTCATTACAGATTCCAGACACCTCTTCAGAGCATCCCCTGCTACATCTGGAATAGATAAAAGGGGGACACAATAGAGCTGTGTGTCATCGTTATATTGATGATACTTCATCTCAAATCTTCGGATGATTTCTTCCAGTGTTTCATGTACAATAAGTCTTGTATTTGGAAAGCATTTAGAAAATACCCACCAGCTCTTATCTACGTCTTCTTATTCATGAGACATTTAGCCCAGTATTCTAATTCTCTGTGCTCCCAGTGGGCTGTTTCAGGCGCTACATATACTTCTTTTATGCCCCGTTGCTTCTCCAGCCCCTTACAAGCAACGACTGTCTCTTTATGATCAGCAGCGCAGATTTATTTCTGTATGCTGATAAACTGTCAAAGTAAGGCAATACACTTATTGTTTGAGCAAGTGGTGGTTGGGCAACTGCAAGGATTCCTAAATTAAGCATATTACTAGTATCTGGTTTAAGGCTTGGTTTAGGAACTGAAACAGCCTTGGTTGCCCTGGTGGATGGTCTGCGACAGAGGAAATATGACCCTGTTTTTGCTTCTTTTAGATTCATTTCCTTCAACAACAAAAAAGCAGAAGAACAAGGGGGGGAACCTAAAATCTAACAACTAAGTAAGGGGTTTTTTTTACAAAAAAAGAAAAAAACAATAAGACAGCATTGTAACAATAGTGGTGGCAAATCTACTCAAGTTTCTGTAAACAATTTCCAAATATCTAAAAAATAAGTACGTATGCAATTGTTGTCTGTATGCCATCTGTTCAAATGTTGATAGTTCTAAGATCCTCAATACATTGGTTTACCAGAGATGGGCTTATATCTTCCCGATGTTGTTAATACGAGTCTTTCAGCTGTAGTAAGGGCATTTCCATTGCATTTTGGTTAGCCTCCAAGAGATGGGCAGATAGTTTAAAAGTTCATGAGAACCTTCAATAATCAATGAACATTCTAATACAAAATTGATATGAATAATATCTTCTTCCCAGAAAAACCAAATCATATGTTTAAAGGATGTATCCTGTAAGTTACAACGCCAGCAATTAGACACTTTAATCAGTCATTTCTTTAGACCGATATTGAGAGTAGACCGTGTTAATTCTCCTAGACCTCTCATGGTATTTATCATGACTGCTTTTGGGGATTGGGACTGGCAGGCACTGTTCTGCGGTGATTTCAGTCCTACCTAAAAGGTAGATTTCAGACTATGGTGCTAGAGACTGTTGCATCTGACCTACAAGGTCCTGCAAAGTTCTGTCTTGTCCCCCATGCATTTCAACATCTACCTAAAGCCTCCAGGAGATGTTGTCTGGAGATCTGGGCTGAGTTGCCAACAATATGCAGATGACACTCATGTTGCACTTCCAACAAATCCTAGGAAGGTTGTGTAACTGTGAACAGGTGCCTAGAAGGAGTTTTTGGAATGGAAGAGGACTAACGAACTGGATTTTAATCCCAACAAAACAGAGATGCTATTAGTGCGGGGAAGGCTTGATTTCTGAATGTCTCCTGGAAGGGGTTATACCAGCTCTAAAGGAGCAGGTTTATAGCTTGGGGGTAGTGCTGGGCCCGAGCTGCTGGTTGGATGAATAGGTGGCAACAGGGGCCATGGGTGCCTTTCACCAGCTGTGGCCATTCCTGAGTGGGAAAGATCTTGCCACTATGGTGCATGCCCTGGTGACATCTGGATTAAATTACTGCAGTGTGTTGTATGTGGGACGGCTCTTGAAAACTGTCCAGAAGCTACAGTTGGTATAGAATGCATAGCGCCATATCACTCCAATCTTGTTCCATCTACATTGACTTCCAATTTGTTTCCACATTCAACCCAAGGTGCTGGTATTGACCTTTAAAGCCTTGTACTGCTTGGGCCATCATACCTTAAGGGACTGCCTTCTCCCATATGAACCTACCCATCTACTCTGGTCATCTTTGGATGCTGTGCTTTGGGTGGCTCTGCTATCTGAAGCTAGATGGATGGCAACCCAAGAAAGGGCTTTTTTTATTACAGCACCCAAACTTCCTCCCCATGGACATTCATTTTTCTCTCTCTGTTTTTGTCTTCTGCTAACTGGTGTTTTTCTTTTGTTTGGAATACCCCCCAATAAGTGCTATGGACCCTCTTCCTTGGTTTTGGTGTTGTGTATTCATAGGTTTTTATTGAATTATTTTATATATACTTTATTGTAAACACTGTTTTATGTTAAAATGTTTTAATATTTTCATGTTGCTGCTTTGGGGACCCTTTTTGAGTGGAAAGACAACAAAGAAATATTCTAAGTAAATAGTAATTTTCATATCATTCTGACTTCTTTGCAAACATACACGTACATGTAATTTATTGTAGTTTAAATATGAATATTTTCACCCAAAGCAACTTGCATATGAGGGAATGATGTTGGATCATATACTTTAAATTGAATTAATTCGTGCTCAAGTAGGAGAAGCTGATATGGGTGGGGAGAGCGAGCAGCTTTGTGGTATGAGTGCAAGTTGTTGCAAACACCTCAAGTGTTAAAAGTTCTCTGCTTTGCATCAAGTCTCAATTTGTTTAAATTATTCCTTGCCACTGCTGCATCAGTATTTGCATTACGTCCATCTTAACTTTCTTGTAAACCAGTAAATAACATCCTTCAAGATTACCCTAGCAGCATAGCATAGGGAGTTTTCAGATGACTTTAACCTGCCATTATTCTAGTTACTTAGATGGGCTGCTAGGAGTATCTTCCTCTCTTTCCAAGTTCTCTTCAGCAGATAACCCTGACCAGAATTGTGATCACTTCTGCCCTTAAAATGTGATGGCAAAATAATAGAAAGGACCAGTTGGAAGTGTCAGATGGTGAAAGGTGATCAGGGTATCCGGTGAAAGCCCAGTGGTGGCTGCTCAGTGTTTTGTTTCTGAATACTGAATTCTTGTACATGAAGTCCTTTCAGATAATTTGGTGAAATAAAAGTCAGAAACTTCCTTGTCATTTTATTTAGAACACTTCTTGTCTTTCTTCCCAATGAGGACCCAAAGTGACTTACTGGGAATATAAACATAAGCAATTTAAATAAACGAAATAAGAAGAAGAGAAGAGATTGGATTTATATCCCGCCCTTCACTCACTTGGAGTCTCAGAGTGGCTTACAAACTCCTTTCCCTTCTCCTCCCCACAACATACACCCTGTGAGGTAGGTGGGGCTGAGAGAGCTCTGAGACAGCTGTCCTTGAGAGAACAGCTGGTACAGAGCTATGGCTTGCCCAAGGTCATCCAGCCAGGTGCAAGTGGAGGAGTGGGGAATCAAACCTGGTTCTCCCAGATTAGAGTCCGCACACTTAACCACTACACCAAACTGGCTCTCATAAGTGTATACAAATAAATGTAACCAAATGGGGGGGGGGGGGATACATAAAACATAGGCCAGCCAAGCCAGAGGCAGCAGGCCAAGAGCCCTTTGGTTAACCCAGCCTTTACATACTTGCAACAGGATACAATCCCGCCCCCCAGCACATGCTGAACCGAAGTTCAGATTCTTAGTATTCTTTGGCACTGAATAGATTCTTCCGTGTTCCATGATAAATTAGTGTAGCCCTAGCTGCAAATTGATATTTTTCATTTGCGTTCTTGAAATTAAAGTTTCTTTATGTTCTCATTAACTGAAAATCCATATTTGGTTGTTTGAAAGGCTACATTGATTAAGCTTTCAGTTTTTACATTCTTTAGAGTACCCCCCCCCCCATCTTATTAAGGTATTAAGTAGAATAAGGCTTTGATATCCCGAATGAATCTGCTAGTGTTTGTGCTTCTTATTGTTTTGTTTGATGTACAGGGTGAAATTAAAATTGCGGTTTCAATTGAAGACGAAGCAAACAAAGACCTGCCTCCAGCTGCTCTCCTCTATAGGCCAGTTCGTCAATATGTTTACGGAGTCCTGTTCAGTTTGGCAGAAAGCAGGAAAAAAACAGAGCGGCTTGCTTTTAGAAAGAACAGACTTCCTCCAGAATGTATGTATTTGCCTTTCTGTTAACTTCAGACAGTGGCTCAGTTCAGATGCATCACAAAACCGTGGTTTTAATTAACTGTAGTTGAGAATAAACTGGGCTGGATTCAGCCCTGTTCTGCAAGCAGAAGGGCACTTGCGTAGGGGAATTCTCACCATGTCCTGTGTCACATTCCATGCTGTTTCAGAGCCCACTTTTTCAGAGAGCTGAAACAGGAGGGGAGAAAGGGAAAGATCCATTCTGCAAGCCTAGTTCCACCCCATGAGGCGGAGTATCTAAGCACACAAACAAAAACATGATTTAGAGCAGACATGTCAAGCATAAGGCCTGAGGGCCAGAACTAGCCCATCCGGGGCTCTTATCTGGCCCATTAGCAACCTGGGGAGGGGGGGGAGAACCAGTCTGAATGTGGACCAGAAGGGCTTATATTACGGTATTACACCCCCTGCTGAGGTCCCTCCCTCCTCCAAATGTGAGCTCTTCCCAGGGTCTTTCCCCCAGATCTCCAGTGATTGCCCAACATGGAGTTGGAGTTGGCAGTCAGAAGGGACAAGGAGGGCTGGTTTGTCCCCAAGCTCTGCGCAGCCAGTGCCCTTGGGGCCTGCCTGCCACCCTTAGCCAAGGCGCTGCACCAGGACACACTGCCTGCCACCTCCTCCGGATGGAGCATGTTGGGTTCCTGCCTCTGCCGCCTGGATTCCTGAAAGGATGGCTGGCTTTTCATGTGTGACAGGCAGAATCTCTTTGGCCTCAGCTTCCTGAACCCAGCCAAGAGGCTTCTTACTTGTATGCAGCCTGGGGAAGGTGCCCACAGGCGCCTGTAGAAAGCCACTGGCCAGCTCACCAAGCATGCTCACTCATGTAAGTGTGTGAATGGAGCAACTGGCCGCATTGTGCACAACAGCCCGGGGGAGAGAGAAGAGCCCAGTGCTTATGTAAGGTGCACAGTGGGTGCAAAAGGGGGCCTAACCCAAATGTGCATGGCTTCTCTCCTCCCTCCCTCCCTGTGGTTTGTCAGCTTAGAGAGCACAAATCATGTTTTGCAGACCCACTTTTAAGTTATGGTTTTTGATTCTTGTGTGTCATCACAATACATAATTTATTGAATGAAATACATGCTATAGTTGTACAGTTCTGTACACGCTGTACAGAAATACAATTTCCTTAATCACGGTTTGGTATAATGTCTTAACTGAGCCACCTTTGATTGAAAATAAGGGGGTTTTTTTGTTGCTTGTTTGCATATGCCATCTGACAGCTTAATTTCTAATGTTTGGATTAAAATTGTTAACTTACTTCCATGGTGTTTTTTTTATAAATTGGTTAATCTAAAATTGGTTGTAGCTACCAACTTTGTGTAGTCTAGAAGTTTTGTTACTATCCCTGCTTGTCCTTTGTTTATCTTCCTTCAGGTCTTGTTTACCTCTCTTACTTCCCCAAATTGTTAATGTAATTTTTTAAATGTATGATTTAAATCCTGTGTTTGCCCTCTCTGAAGAACTGGAGTAGATGCAGTTATATCTTATGGCTTTGCTGCAGACGGTGAAATGTGTGCTGTGTTCTGGGTGGCAGCTGGAACCATGTATCCAAGCATGGTGGTCAATTGACTTCCCTGTATAAAGTATTTTCTGAAGACATCCTATACATAGATCCTGGTGATAAAAATGTTATAGAAGAAAGGCACTCCAGGATACCAATCCTAAAACTGGGTCTCAGCCAGTGTTCCCTCTAAGCTGAGTTAGTGTGAGCTAGCTCACAGTTTTTTAGCTTCCAGCTCACATGTTTTTGTCTTATCTCAGGAAGGATGGCTCCAGAGCAAATTAAGTTATGCAGGAGCGAAAGCACTCGCTCACAACTTTAATGCCAGTAGCTCACAGAGTAAAATTTTTGCTCACAAGACTCCACAGCTTAGAAGGAGCATTGGTCTCAGCAGTTGGCATAGCCCAGTAAAGCCACCAAAAGGCTTAATTGGCCAGCAGCAGGGGGCATCACTAATTCCTTGCCTCTGATCAGGAGGAGGAATAAGCCTAGGTGTCAAAAGTTGGAGAGACGTGATATGTGCTTCAGCAGAGTGCACGATAAAATTTTGGGAAAGGAAGCCCATGTGCCATTCACATAAGATGAATTTCAGTTGTTCTTAAGCCAAAACTGCCAGGGTCCTGGAGCTCAGTGAAAGAGCAGAGAAACTCCATCAGGATAGATTTCAGTGAAAGTCCAAAGTTGCCAATGAAACAACCTGGGGAAGCAAAAAAGATCATTCCATTCTCAGAATTTTTTTGTATCAGAAATGAAGGAAGAGTCTGGGTTCTAATAAGTCTGGGTTGGGATTTACAAAGAAGATCTATGCTCTGCCAGGTCCAGATACCAGTAATGGCAGTGCTTTGGCTCATTTCAGTAGTGCTTATAGATGAGGAGGATTCCCGTTGAAGGACACTGCTGAGCACAGAAATAAGTCAGGACTAGCCATCCATCTGGGTCTGCAGCAGTGTCTTTTTGTGTAAGCCTTGGCTCTGTGGTCTCCAAGGAGATTGGAGACAAATCCCCTCTAAGTATAACAGGTGGAAGCAACATGCAAATGTGTCTAATATACTTGACTTCATAGAAGATACCAGTTTACTTACTTAGATTGCTTTCAAAGTGGTAGTGACTCATTGGTAGTGAGTGGATGTAAACTGTGGTGAAGAATTTTACACACAGCATCAAAATCATACCCTGCTTCATGTGTGTTCTTAGGGGCAAAGCTGTTTAATAATCTCAACAGTGCTCTCATTGATGCTATGGTCATGTATGCTGCCTTGAAACAAGGGAACGTGCATCTAGCTCAAACATTTGATTCCTCCCAGTTCACTTATTCAGGTGTCCGGCCTGGATTAGACAGTTGAATTCTCTCAGGAATGGACAGTTAGCTGTGACACCTTTCACAAGGTGTTTTGCTGGTAAAATAAAACAAATAGGCTCTGATCTGGATGTTGGTGGTAAAAAAAGGCCAGGCAGAAGAAATGTTTAATACACTGTCTGGTCTGCTTATGGACCATTTTGACCCAGTTATGTATATTGACAGGATCTGTGTAGGCTTTGTGCACCAGACCCTTGCATATCCTGGCTGCCAAAATCATGTAAGGACTGCTTTAATAACCCTTTTTATCATAAATCACTAATTCAAGGCACCTTACTTCAGTAACTTCAAGAGGCAGCTAGCCATCCACTTCTTTATAAATATTTGTACACAAAATATTGTGGCCAGTTATCATCCAGTCTCCAGTTTAGGCAGTGTGATTGAGAAAGGAGTAGACCAACTCCAGGTCTTCTGGGATAACTCATGTGCTTGGGACACTTCTAAGTCTGGTTTCAGTCTGTGTGCTGTGGGATATATACAACTCTAGTAGCTTCTGTTGTTGACTTCTATCTGAATGTAGACAAAAACCATGTATCTTTCTTGTTCCTGCTGGATATGTCTGCAGCCTTTGGTACAGTAGACCATGCCAACCTGTTTGGAGGCAAAAGTAGGTGTCAGGAGATTTGTCTTCAACTGGTTTGAATCATTCTTCATAGATTCAACTCAAAGGGTTGCCTTTGGAGACCAGCTATTTTCAGTGTGGGAGTTTTCTTATGGGGTTCTACATGGCACACTGTTACCTCTGTTTTATTAAACCTTAATATAAAGTAGGAGAAATAATTTGGAGCATTTGATTTGGATGTCATAAATATTCAGATGACTACCCAGTTCTGTATGTCTCTATCCAAACCCCCTGGTGATGTGATAGAGCTCTTACGCCACTGCCTGACCACTTTGGTCAAATGGCTGAAAGCAGATAAATTGAAACTGAATCCAGACATGATGGAAGTGATGCCCATAGGGAAGGCTAAAATCTTGAAGGACAGGGTGCTTCCCACTTTCAGTGGTGTTCAGCTGACCCTTGATGATTTGGTTAAGAGCCATGGGGTTATACTGGATCCTGCACTGGTGCTCAAGAAATATATTAATGCAGCTGCAACCCCCCACCACCACTTTCTTCCAACACAGTCTAGCCTTCAAGATGGCCCCCTACCTTGACATGGCTACTCTCACCACCTGGCTCCACAGCACAGCACTATCGAGACTGGATCACTGTAATGTGCTCTACTTTAGTCTCTGTTCAAAGTTAATTCAGAGACTCCAGTTGGTACAGAACATAGCAACTTGGTTATTATCAGGAGCTAAGCACACATATTACTCTCATTCTGCAGTCACTCCATTGGGTGCCCTTCAGTTACTGGGCTCAGTTTAAGGTATTGGCTGTCCCATACAAAGCCTTCATGTCCTTGGTCCGTAATATCTGAAGGACTGCCTCTCTCCCTATGCTCCATCACAACAGCTTCACTCATCTGAGCAGGGCCTTCTTCAGTTGCCACCCTGCAAATGGGCAAAATTAACAAGTGCCTGTACGCATGCATTCTCTGTGTCTGCCATTTCACTGGAATGGCCTGCCTAATGTGATTAGGAAGGCCTCCCATTCCTCTGACAGACATCAAACTATGCAAAACTGAATTATTCGGTGGGCTTTTATACACAAGAACAGGGCTATGCTATAGTGAAATGGTTCAAAAAGATGTGTTAGTAAAGGATAGGGACTGCAAACCATAGTACTGTGTACTATCTGTTGCTGTAAATCCTAAGTAATTTTTGCATCTTTTAACATACCGTGTTTAAATGCTTATGCTTTGTTTCAGTTCTGTTTCAGATTTCTGCTTGTTTTTAGATTTCTGCAATCCAAAACCTATTGCAATGTTTACAGGATGTCCCATTCTGATGCTTGTAGTTGACTTACCCTGTGTAATCTGCCTTGAGTCTTAGTGAGAAAAGAGGGCTATAAATAATGTTTATGAATAATTGGCAATGCTGTTACAAAGCAGTTGCTTGGTCATATATTCCATTTTCTCATTGCCCCAGAAAAATAGTGGACAGCCACAAACTTTTCTGCATTGAGTTACTGAGATATCCAAGTGCTGCAGAGGGGTGAATTTTGACAGTGTTGGACCTTATGAGACCTACCAGAATGTCCTTATCCACCCCAGCTTGTCACAGGTACCTCTGATTCCCTATCAGGGCTATGACTTCCAGTTCATGCACTGCAATTTGAGTTGGCTTAGGTAAAGGTTTCCCTTCCTCAAAAGCCAGTCGAATACGGCTCTAGGGATGCAGTGCTCATCTCCGTTTCCAAGCTGAAGAGCCAGTGCTGTCTGAAGCCATTTCCGTGGTCATGTGGCCAGCATGACTAGACACCGAGGCACACGGAATGCTGTTACCTTCCCACTAAAGTGGTGCCTATTTCTCTACTTGCAATTTCTTGCTTTCAAACTGCTAGGTTGGCAGGAGCTGGGACCAGGGATGGGAGCTCACTCCGTCATGCAGCACTCTGGTCTCGAACTGCTGAACTACCGACCTTCTGGCCTGTGGTCCAGTGACTTAACCACTTAAGCCACTCCTCAAAAATCTTACAAAGATAGTGATAACATTGGGGACACATCTCACCACATTGGGGATTCATATTCACCACACCTCATTCAGTCACTAGCCAGGCAACAGGATGCTGGATGCTTCCAGCACCACAGCATCATCATCAAGATATAGCTCTCTTCATCTACTCTAGTTGCAATGTCTCATCCATTTGGGTGTGATTATGGGGCAAATAGCTTTCCTTAGATAATGTACACAAGATCAGCAGCAATTCAGCCACCGCTTCAACATCAGCAGAAATTTATGATTCTGGCTGGACTTCAGAACTCAGCGACCTCTTGCATAATGTCTGTGTCCCTGGTACATTTTCATGCAAGACCGCTACAGTGGACACTTATTTAGTTCTAATGCATCATATTCTTAAAGCAATTGATGTATGCTTGTCTTGGTGTAAGGGTTCAAATCAGTCCACAGTGTGGATTTAGAATGTTGACTTATCCAAGAAGGGACCTTTCCTGTTCAGAAGTCAAAGTCACAGTGGTCAAGAGCCTTCTAGGCTAGAAAACTCATTATCAGAACAGTGGCTTAAGGCTAGTACCCTAGAGCAGAGTCAAGTCACAGTGTAAACTGACTTAAACAGAGGGCTATCAGAATGCCAGAAATGACCTTTCTACTCATACACTGCAGCCAGAATAATGATGATCAATAAAACCCATGTAAACAAACCGGAAGGCTTCAGGTCTTGTAACAGGTCTTTTGATTTGGGAAAGGGGCACCTGCTTTTAATAACTGCTGAGTGCATCAAAGGATTCCATAGCTCTCACATGGACTAGCTGAGCTGGCAGAGGCTTGCCCAGTAAGTCTGGGTCCTGAAAATTGACCTTCCAACTAATGTTTCCTTGGATTTGAAGTGCAGCAAATAGACCTTTTCATTTGCTCAACAAATCTTAAAAGTAGAAAGATTCAATGCCAGATTCTTGGGAGCAGAGCAAATTGATGCTCATATGTCCACCTTGACCCACTATCTGCTTTTCCTCCCATACCACATACAATACTACCTTAAATACCTTTGTATATTGGTATAGAAGACAATACATAATATCCCTAGAAGATCTCCACAATGCATATAGTGTCTGTAGACAGAACTTGTCTAGGACTTGCATCCAAAAACACTGTAGGATGGACATCAGTGTTGGCAAATGTGTTGGTTGCCATTGTGTTTCAGGTTGAGGGGACCTTCTTCACTACACAGTATTTCAGTTGAGGCAGTTAATATATTTTTCTCTTTTCACATCTTATTTGGTCAGTATTGAAATTAATCAGTGGGTGGTCATTCAGTCAGCTACTGAAGTCTGAAATAGAGTGATTTGCTGCTACTGGTGAAATGGGGAGAATTCTCTTCTAATTTGGGGTGTGCAACCCATCCCCCAGTATTTTTTTTGGGGGGGGTTGCGTACGTTGAACTCAAATATATTGGTATTTCTGGATAATTCCAAATCCTAATACCGGTATGGTATTCAGACTTGGTAAATATTTCGGAAACCAGAATTTTTTCAAGTCCATTATACCCTTTAGTCATGGTCCCTATAGTGTATAATGGAGAATCAATCTGGTTGCAGCATAGCTGCTGGTGCTTCTCCTAAAAAAACCCAAACCCCCCCCCAAGTTTCAAAAAGATTGGACCAGGGGGTCTAATTCTGTGTGCCTCAGAATTTGGGGGGGGGGGGGTTTAAAGGAATTACAGGGTCTTTGAATGCCTCCTCCAAGCCACGTGATTTCATGGTGAGTGAACTCCAATGGTGTTAAAGGGCTCACAGTCCCTTTGAACACCTCCAAGTGGAAAGTTCACTGAGAAGGCATTTAAAAAGATTGTGAGCCCTTTAAATCAGGGGTGGGCAATTGTTTTGGCTCAGGGGCCACTTTGTGGGAGCGGAGGTTAGCGGAGGGCCGCACCTTTTAAAATAATTGCATTCACTAGTTAACTTTGCATTTCAGAAAAGGTATAAATTGTATCATAAAAATCAATAAATATAAATTAAATAAAACAGTGGTAGTTTTATTCAATTTATTTATTGTGCTAATTTCATATCATCTGTAGCTGCAAGCACATTTAATTTTAGAATCAGTTTAATGAGACAAATGTACCCTATCACACTTTTCTACAATTTTTTTGAAATCAGGAGTGAGACTGCTTGTTGAGATTCTCATCACAGCCTGCAAGTTAATGTCTGTCAAAGAGCATCTATATTTACTCTTGTTGATCTTCATGCAAGAAAAACTTTGCTCACAAATATATGTGGACCCAAATATAGAGAACATTTTCCCAGCAAATTTCTTCATACATGGAAATTTTTTCAGCAGACAAAGATTTGTAAAAGTCAACGAATGTCACAGCATTAAACATTTCTTTCACAGTGTGATCTGACTGCATGTCAATAAGTTCAAGCTGCAGCTCCTCAGGTGCTTTATCAATATCAGCAGTGATGGGATAAGAGAGCAAATTGAATTTAGGCTCAATTTTCTTGAAGTCCTGAAATCTTCTTGGCGGGCCGCAAAAAACTCTGTGGCGGGCCGCATGTGGCCCCTGGGCCGCAATTTGCCCACCCCTGCTTTAAATGCCTTTGCAGTTCACTCATGGAGTCGTGCAGTTTGGAGAAGGCATTTAAAGGGACCGCAATCTCTTTAAATGCCCTTTAAGCTCCGTTGTCCAGCAGAAGTTTGGGGACTTGGCCATTTTGGATAGCTGAAATGCAGCCCCAGTTCAAAACTGGCTTTAAAATACCCTAAACATACCTTACAGGAATTTTGAGGGTATTTTCCTGGCTTGGTTTATGCCAAATGCACACCCCTACTTCAGAGGCAACGAGAGGAATTACTTGTTCAGTTCAGTTTAGTTCAGTTTGGTTTATTCGGTATAAAATCAGCACAAGTCATTACAATCGGTTACCTCAATAATATCAATACAAAGAAGAATACCAATAAAATATATAAAGTATCAAACATTTAAATATAAAACTGCATTAAATCTGCCTATGTTAATTACAAAATTGCTAAAACTCTGGACTTCTACATTACTCTGTCAATGGTTAAATAGAAGTTATTCATCTTTTGAATAAGTGTTATAGGGGTTATACAATTTTGCTCCCCATCTCCTAAACCTTCTGAATTGTTTCTAAAATTGTCCTGCGCATGCCGCACGTATTTTTTGAGCTATTGCTAGAAATGTAGCACAGTTTGTTATAAGCTGCGGAGCTGGGTCAAATAGTAGTTTCCTACTTATCTCCTTGTCTAAGTATCCATGATACCTCCTCAGGATAGGTTGAATAATCCTTACTCTGATAGTTTCATAAAGTAGTGAAGTAAAATATGTTCAATTGTTTCAACTTTCCCTGAACTGCATGGGCAATTATTCATTAGGATGTGTTCTGCATCTACATTGAAGGAACAATGAGTCTAATGAGATGCAGAGAAGAAATCACCAGAAGGTGGGTTTACCAATATACTGGTTCTATTGTGTAAATAGCCTCTACTGATGCTTCTTTGCAGAAGAGGAACAGTTACAAGGGTTTCTAAACATGAGCTGACTTCCCCATGTAGTGCTAGTCTTAGTCTAGCTGTTGCAACATTCCTTATAACTTTCTGGTTAACAGAAGCAATATTGTAGTTTTTCATATTTCATCTCAAATGCAGCTTGCAGTTTAACAATACTCTGGCTCAGGTGGTAGTACTGATATATGTAGTCTGATTGCTCTCAAAATGTCATATCTGAAGATGGTAATGAATGGCTGAACCATAATGAACTGCAGAAATGAAGTTGCACCAATACTTCCTTAAGTAGGCTTATTTCAGCATCTTCTTTTTTGACCTCAGCAGTCTAAAAAGTTATGAAAGTATATCATGTTTTTATGTTACACCCAAGATCATCCATTTCAGCCAGCATCCGCCTGTGCCTGTCTGCTCTCTAAATTAATCTTAATGTTTGCTGTGTCCTGCGAGAAGCGAAGAAGCAAGTGTAGTGTAGAGGGCTTAAGGCAAACGAGATAGCTTTCTCTCAGCTATCAACTGTGTAGAGTTCCACTGAAGCCTTGGGTTGCTTTGAATTCTTCCTCTTGTTTGTTAAATAAGTTTCACTTGTCTGTAAGATAACAGTGGAGAGCTGCTTCCTGGTATAGTTTTGGGAGTTTTGTGGACAAAGGTGGAGGTTATATCACCCTACAAACAACACTTTAATAAAGCACAAATATTCAACAATTCTGATTAATAAGTTCCTACCATAAAAATATTGCATTACAGAGTACATCGGCTGGATTGTGCCCTCCTTTAGTCAAAGTTAGCAGGGGCATGGATTTCCCAAAAATTTCCAGTTACTGTAGGGATTTCCATCACAGTGTAACTTTCTCTCTTTCTCACACATGCACACCAGATTAAAATGGCCCATGAAATGCTGTTCCTGGGGGTAAAGGGACACTAAGGAACAATGGGGGTGTGTGGAGGGTTGAAGGTCTCCTTTTAGAGGCAGGATTAGTGAAAATTGCTCCCCTTTCTGGCCATAAAAATCCTTCGCTGGATCTGGCCCAGTGTTTATAGTGTTTAATTTCATTTTGGGAGGAGTAAGTTTATGCTTAATATTTCACATATAACTCTCTGGAATTTAAGAATGTGTGAGCTTTAGGTAAATTGGATCATTAAGTATTAGTAATCAGTAATGGTACTCTGTAATCTATAAGGTGTGTTTTTAATGTGCATTTCTAAATTTTAGGTTTAATGTCTTTGCTGGTAAATTGCTTGGCTACCTAAATGCAAAGTTAAAAGTATTTGGCTTTTTTACTTTGTTTTGTAGTCTCACCAGTGATAATTAAAGAATGGGCCGCTTACAAAGGAAAGTCTCCCCAGACTCCTGAGTTGGTAGAAGCTCTTGCATTTAGGGAATGGACTTGTCCAAATTTGAAGAAACTCTGGCTGGGGAAAGCTGTGGAGGACAAGAATCGAAGAATGAGAGCATTCTTGGCCTGTATGAGGTCAGACACACCAGCAATGTTAAATCCAACTAATGTGCCCACTCACCTTATGGTGCTTTGTTGTGTATTAAGGTGAGTGTTGACTACCAAAGATCACTTGACAATTTGCCTCTTTAAAGTGAGTAGAATTCATGACTTCGAAATCACGTTTATGTGTTATTTTGTTGCTTCTGACAGTTTCTCACAATTGCTTTTGACATGTAGAGGAAGTGACCTAGTTTTTCTGCATCTTCATATTGGATTGATGGCCAGTGCCTCTCACAGAGCTCTGTTCTTTGTAACCACATTCTTCAATGTAGCCCTTTTGTTTTCATTATCAAAATTACAAAACATTACGTAAACCTATCTAACAAAGTCTCATAAAGATATATGTCACTGACCATGACACCGCTAACATAATATACTGTGATTCAAATATTCTCCATCTGACGTGGAGGACATCTGTTTTGGGTTATTCCCACTGTGCCAATAGGGAGGCAGGAAGTAGTTTTTTCCCCTTCCTGTTGGCCCCTCCGGAACAGCCCAACTCCAGTTCTGTTCCTGCCTCTTTAGGGAGCAGCAGCAAGTCTAGCAAGCTTAGCTGTAGGTCTAGTTTGCAGACCCTCTTTTTTTCCCTTGTTTCTCAGCCTTGCCTTGCCCTCCTGCTCTTTACTCTTTTCTTCTAACTTTCTCCTCTTCCCCGCTCCTCTCTGCTCCCCTTGGAGCAAACTTCAAAGGGTCTCCGACCCAAAGAAGATCTTCTGCCGATGGCCGCCATGGCGGCAACACAGGTCCCCGGGGCTTTCTCCTCGGGGGACGAAGAGGAGACGCGCGCTGTGGCGACGCGGGAAAGCATCGGAGCCGATCTGCCTTCATGGCATGATTGGGACTCCCATCAACTGCAGTTGGCTTGGCAGCGGCGCCGTGTGCCCAGAAGCACCACCGACAGTCCGAAGACGAAGAACCCGCCATTTTCGCCATGCAGCCTCAGAGCAGCGGTGGCCATTTTGAGGGTCCAGCCTCGTGCTCCGGTACCCTTCATGGAGCTGTCCTGGGAGACTTGGAGACGAATTGTGGCCAGATGGGTGTTTCCCAGGAGATGGCGCTTCTGCACTCCAGACCCTCAGCTCTTCCATCTCAAGAGCCTTCCTATCAGGGTCCCCTGCTGCCACCCCCCCAGGGCTGGCCTACCAAAGCCGCCGAAAAGGCTCCCCCCTACCCCCAGAGGCCCCCTAGGAATCGGGGTGGGGAAGAGATTGCATCTAATGCCTCCTCCCTTGATGACCAGGAAGAGGGTGAGTTTCTGTCTGAAGAAGAGGGGGAAGAACTTAAGTTTCCAGAACAGTCCAGCCATTTCTTCAAGGCAGAGGACTACCAGTTTTTCTGACCAAGGCAGAGGACTACCAGTTTTTCCTCGCCAAAGCACACATCAACAAGCAAGGCGGTCTTCCCAGGTCTTCCCAGCTACACAAGGAGGTGATGAGGATACTTTCCTGGGTGGAGAGGACAGTGGCTTCCATAAGAGCCAAACACATAAGGGGCATCGAAAATGTCCAAGCAGATTGGCTCAGCAGGGAGACCATCCAGGAAGGAGAATGGACTCTCCATCCAAGACTCTTCGACATCCTAAGGGAAAGGTTCGAGCAGCCACTAGTGGACTTGTTTGCGTCTCCAAACAATTACAGGCTGCCAAGATTCTTCACCCGCTACCACCATCCGGAGGCGGAAGCTACAGATGCTCTGACAGCAACGTGGCCACGGGGACTTCTTTATGCCTTCCCACCGTTCGTTCTTCTTGCCAGGACGATCCACAAAATTCGGGAACTCAGAGCGGAGGTAATTCTAAGGCCCCAGGATGGGCCCGTCGCCCATGGTTCTCAGCGCTGCAGGTGATGGTGGTTCTGCCACCACTAGTGTTTCCAGTGTCTCCAGACATGTTGATGCAGAGGCCGGTTTGGCATCTGGATCCAGCTTGGCTATGTTTGACTGCATGGCGGTTGAGTGGTGCAACCTAGCATCGTTAGGATATTCACCACAGGTTCTGGATACCATTCTATCATCTCAATGTTAATCCATGGTCAGTATCTACAGCACCACCTGGAAGGCATTCGTAAGATGGTGTAGACACAAGAAGGTGAACCTGTCAGCACCATCCGTGGCATCCCTCTTGGCGTTTCTCCAAAATGGCCTGGATACCGGCTTAAAGGCATCCACCCTCCGCAGACAGACAATGGCACTGTCCACCGTACTACCTTCCCTGGAGGGAATTAAGCTCACACAACATCCCCATGTCCAGCTCTTCTTACAAGGGGCTCGGGTCAAGTTCCCCCTCTCAGGTACATCGCTTCCCTACTTGGCGACTGAATACCGTCTTGACTGCCCTCATCAAACCCCCTTTTGAACCTCTCAGAGAGGTTGGGCTGAGGTGGTTACAGATGAAGGTCCTATTCCTGATTGCCAACACGTCAGCCAGGAGGGTCTCCAAACTGGGGGCCGTGTCTGTCAAAGCGTCTTTGTGTGTGTTCCACAAGGACAAGGTGGTCTTACGCACCGACCCCTCCTTCCATCCCAAGGTGGCATCAACTTTCCACCGTACTCAAGAACTCTGCCTTCCTACCTTCTGTCCTCATCCCAAGCACCCGAAAGAGTGGCTATGGCACACTTCGGATATCAAACGAGCTCTCGATATACCTCGCAAGGACGGAGTCCTGGAGGAAATCGGAGTCTCTATTTATCAACATTTCTCCGCCTCACAAAGGGGACAAGATGTCTAAGACAAGCATCAGCTCCGTCCTGAGATCATGTATTACCGAGGCCTACAGGGCTTCAGGACTTGTAGTCCCCAGCGGCATTACCGCTCATTCACTCAGAAGTGCGGCCACTGACGCAGCATTTGCCAACCGGGCGTCGGTGGAAAAGGTATATAAAGCTGCTACCTGGTCTTCCATTTCCACCTTTGCCCGGCATTACAAGATCAACACAGTCGCTTCGGCCAATGCGGCTTTTGGGAGATGAGTTCTACAGCATGTGGTGTCCTTACAAGAAGATGACGCCCAACTGAAGGGACACTGCTCGGGGAGGTCCCAAAACAGATGTCCTCCACCTCAGAGGGAGAATGGACATTGGTACTCACCATGAAGGGTCCTTCTCCTCTGAGGTCAGGAGGACATCTCGGCCCTCCCGCTGTCATCTTCTCTGACCTATTTCTGTGCTGGACTTATTTCTCTCTCCTACATAACTATACTCTTTTCCTCGTTATAAGAGTTCCTTCAGTTATCATACAGTTGTTTGTTAACAGGTTGAAATTACTGTTCACAGTTATGTTTTTATACGGCAAGGCTAGTTAGGTTGAGCTGCAGTTACAGCTTCCGGAGCCCCAAAACTGGAGTTGGGCTATTCCGGAGGCGCCAACAGGAAGGGGAAAAAACTTCTTCCTGCCTCCCTATTGGCACAGTGGGAATAACCCAAAACAGATGTCCTCCTGACCTCAGAGGAGAAGGACCCTTCGCAGTGAGTACCAGTGTCCGTTCTATCCCGTATAGTCCATTTAAAAGTACTGCAGAACTTCTTCTGTCTCCTTGGGCTTAATTTTATTCTAGTATATTATAAGAAAGGTTGCCAAACCTCAATGTTCTCTTGCACATCTCTCTTCCTTTCCCACATCTGTCTGAATGCAGTTAATCCTATTCATTAACATAATATACTGTACTTTACAGATCCATATTATTGAGCTTGGCAGCTTATCCTATTTCCATCATTATGCCAGTGTCGTGTGTGCTGCTACAAGCAAGTTCTTGATCTAACAGTTCCTGGTTTCAACTGTTTGGGAAAGAGATCTTAACAATGCAGTTTGAGGATCACATAATATATCTTTTCTTTCATAATGTCTTCTAAGATTTTAGATACTTTAAGCCAATGAGCCTTAGCTATTGGACATTGCATCCAAATATGAAGGGGGGGATCCTGCTGTATTGGAGTCAGTTTGGTGTAGTGGTTAAAAGTGCAGACTCTAATCTGGGAGAACCGGGTTTGATTCCCCACTTCTCCACTTGCACCTGTTGGATGACCTTGGGCAAGCCATAGTTTTGGCACAGCTGTTCTTGAAAAAGAGCAGTTTCTGTCAGAGCTCTCTCAGCCCCAGAGCTCTCTCAGGGTGTCTGTTGTGGGGAGGGGAAGGGAGAGGAGTTTGTAAGCCACTCTGAGACTCCCTTGGGTAGTGAAGGGCAGGGTACAAATCCAATCTCCTCTTCCTCCACCACCACCCCCCCCTTTGGTAGGAGCTGTGTCAATTCAGCCACTCTTATCTAGTGTTAAATGCCATCTGTACATTATTATTTTTTTAAAAAAACTTTATTAAATATAGTGCAACCATGCATGTATCACCATGAAAAAACAGGCAAAGGAAAGAAGTAACAACACATATATGATAATAGGAAGGTAACTGTTGCATTATTTATTACATTTTCCTTGCCATCTGCTCTTCAATCTAGCCTTCAATCTACACACTCTTGAACCTGTCTCTTGTACCACTTTTATAAGAAGTAACAAGTACTGATAGGTAGTTTTTATGCTGCTTGCGTCCAGTGGCTTCTTTTTAATATTGTGACATAGTTTTATTCATAAGCTGCCTCGAGCAGGTCTCTGAATAGGTGGCATAGAAATATCATAAATAAATAGAAGAAAAAATCAGGCGTGTATATGCATGGCATTAATCAGCTTCTAGTAATAATTGCTGTTTATCAGAAAAGCTTGGTTTTATCAATAAAAATGTTATGTCATTGAATGACTAGAAATAATGTACCAATATGATTGTATTGGTGGTAATGTTATACTCATTCAGAGCATCATGAGACTGGAAAGTTGCTTTGAGATTTTCTGTTAAACAGAAAACATAATCAAGGCAGAACCTTGCAATTAACGTTCCTCTAAAAAGTGGGCAGTGTAGTACTGGAGCCTTTAGTGGCCAAAAAAAAAGCTTTAGTCCCTTAAAAGCCAATGTGTCCTTTCTCAGTTTTAGCCAATTAAAGGTAAGGGAAAAAGTAAACAACTGTGTTTGTAACTCATAATCCCACAGATTTAAAAAAAGAGATGCAACCCAGTTTATGTACATGTTAGAATCCAGTACTCAGTCTCTTTGATGATGCAGGTTTTACTTGCTGTCCTCAGCTTAGATTGTTCATGCTATATCCTTTCGCTTAAGATAGATTTGCATTAACTTTGAGCATTAACTCAAGAATCATGAGAAAAAGTAGTGTGTTGCTCTTTGAGTTATATGGAGCTATCTGACTAGCTTTCAATATATACAGTACTTTGAGTGCAATCCTGCTATTGTTAAAAGCACTGCTAAATCCCATTGATTTCAGAGGGAAATTAAGCACTTGTTGAAATGTTCCCATATTAGCATTGGGGTTTTCATATTCAACTTTAGCTGGATTGTTCCCAAGCGGTGGTGAGTTTCATAGTAAGACAGTATTGTGATATACTTATGATATACGTTATACATGTAAAACATAAATATTACCTTAAAACTTTCATTTTTGCCTTTTTTAGGTATATGGTGCAATGGCCTGGGGTTCGGATACTTCGTCGCCAGGAACTTGATGCCTTCCTGGCTCAAGCTTTATCTCCAAAACTGTATGAACCTGACCAACTACAAGAACTAAAGGTGATTTTTAAACTTCAGTGGAGCATACTAACTTGGTATAGTAGCTTCATTGTTATATATGGTTTCCATTCTGTAAAATAAGTTACTAGGCTCAAAAAGTTCTTGGCTTCATCTATAGACCAGTTTTATTTAGTTAATCAAATTGTGATGTAAATAAATCCAGTTCTTGCCTTCCCTTTGCTTGTAAAATAATGGTTTTCAAGCTTGCTGTCCTGAAAACCCTGTGGGGTTGCAACAAGTCAGCTGTGACTTGACGGCACTTTCTGCTACCATCCTAAGGGGGAGCCCTTTCCATATCCCTTCTTCCCTGCTGAGGATAGCTGCACATCGGCTGTAGGGACACCAGCTTTGGGAAATCTTTTTCATTACCAACATCTTCATCAAGTAGCAGTGAATAAATTTGGTTTCATAGGAAAAAGAGAATTTATATTTAACTTTTAACTTTTCCATTTTCCGTAATAAAATGTGCCTTAAAACATTTTTTGAAAAATTCTTTTTAAAATATGACTGTGTATCAAACCCATTGGATTGGGTCCAGTGGTGCTCATCTGCTCACAAAAGCAGTTCTTCTGTAAGTTAATAGATCCAGACCATTTAATAAAGTGCTTCTTAAGTATTCTTTCTCATGGTTCTTTTTACATAACTTCTGAGGATCTGTGTATTGCCGTCCCTTGTATTGTGCTGTGAGCCTATTGGCTTGGTCATCACAGGTGGTAGGATCTAGCAGATGTTATCTTGCAGCTTCGCAAGGATCATCCACTGAAACTACAGGCATGTTTTGTGCTCCTGCTTTATATTCTCCAACTACATGAGCCTTGGTGGACTTATTTCTTATATCCAATGTACTGTCTTTAACTCCTTGATAGTTTAATAACCTGTTCAGCACCTGCTGCACTTTCTTGTTGTGCTTAGAAATTATTAAAAGCAAATAAAAGGGAGTCAGCCTTTGTAGTATCTTGGACAATTGCAGCTTAGTTGTCACAATATTGAAGTATGCGTTGCTGTTTTGCAATTTTTTTTACCCCAAGTTTAGTTTTGTAGTATATAATTATTACTAAACAGACAAATCTACTCTGGTAACTTGTACAAATTGCTCCTGTATTATAAAACTACCCAATCTACCTACATTTTGTGGGAATTTGAGTTGTTCAGTACTTATGACCCAACCAAAGTCCAGCTTGAAAACACAACCTGCATCAATGAAATTCTTAAAATACTGTATGGACAGCATGATCAGAGTTCTTTCAGACATCACAAACATGACTTGATTTAAATATTTTTCTGAACATAAAATGTGTTTGGTCTAAAGCACTACTTACATGGAGTCAAACCAGTGGACCATCTAACCATTACTCTCACCTGTAACTACTGAAGCTTTCCATGGTTTGGGGCAAAAATGTTTGCCTCAGTACTTTTAACTGGAAATAATTAGACCTTAACCTGGGGCTTATTAAATGCATAGAACGTGTCTGAACCCTGCATTGTGATACCTTACATGGCTCAAAGCCAGCTCAACTTTCTGCCAGTCTTGAGCTCTTCCTTAGGGCATGCATTGGTTAAATCTATTAATTGCTATGTTTAGATAGTGTTCTTCTTGAAGATGGTTGTATTTTGTTTAATAATGCTAATAAAGGTGTATTTCATTTTCATAGTATTAATTAACGGCATTAACTTTTCATGCAGCTTTAAAAAAAAAAAAACCCGGTCACTTAGCACATGTTTGGATATTTGCATGCCCCCGTTTATAAAAGTGGGTCTCAGGATCATTCTCACCTCCTCCAGCTTCCCTCACCATAGGGAGTGTAGTCAACTAAGCCAAGAGATCCTGCTGCTTTGCAGAATCTCGTATTACCCTGGGAAATATAAACCAAGGACTATAGGGGGTATTCAAATAATGGTGGTATTTATACATTTAGTCTTTCGTTTGTCCTGTATGAGGATAATAGACAAAGCCCAGGTAGGCCTGAGGTGTGATCCTGATTTCCCACCCACCCACCCCAGCATCCATTCTGGGAGAGGGAAGAAACATCTAAACAGCCTACTCTCTCATCTCTTCAGTAGTGGCCTAGAACTGAAATCCTGTCTTTCTCCATTTTTTACTTGGCACTGTACTGTGCATGTCGTAGTCCAGTACAGGATACTAACTTCATGCACATTGGTGTTTTGCAGTGGGATTTAAGGAAGTTTAACTCAATTACATCTACTAGATACAAGCAAACGTGGCACATGCATATATATGTGTGTGCAATTGATATTTAATATCTTGGATAAGACTTTTTGTAGTACATGGGTTGCATTCTACCGCAGTGCTGCTTAACTATCCACCGTTGTGGCTTTTGTTTGTGTCCTCTCCCCGCACCCAGCCGATGTATGCCTTTTGTGAGGTGAAAAGGGACTTCTGGGAAAAAGGGAGAATGTACTTCTGCCAGTAGAATGGTAGTAGGATATAAACCAGCATATTTCATTTCAGAACAAACATACAAATAGATGTATTTAAGCTTGGCAATTTTGTCTGATATTTACTGAAGTTTCATTTCTTTCTTAAAGATTGAAAATCTAGATCCTCGAGGGATTCAATTGTCTGCTTTGTTTATGAGTGGTGTTGACATGGCATTTTTTGCCAATGATGCTTGTGGGCAGCCAATTCCTTGGGAACATTGCTGTCCATGGATGTACTTTGATGGGAAGTTGTTTCAGACTAAGCTCATCAAAGCAAGTCGGGAGAAAGTTCCTCTCATTGACCTCTGTGATGGTCAGGTATGTTATTCCTGAAATGTGGTGGGCGTGCGGTGCACACTGGAATTCTGCAGTGACTAGAAAAATTTCAGTAACATGGAACAGTAAAAGTAGGGAAGATATTCACAGGAAATGTGCTTCACTTTGGAGACTTTTGAATCAACAGCTGTGTAAGTGAAGTATTAAATACGTTTTATAGATCGGCGACATACTGGATCTACTACATCCTGAAAGGATCCAGAATATCATATTCCATGTGCATGTACTCATTTGTGTATTTGGAGTAAGGGTTTAAATGCTGGTTTTTATACATCACTCATTTTCAAGAGGACTAGTGTAGATAATTCGGAAGGGGTCACTGCATCCTTATTTATAGAAATATACATGTGCATATATGTCCAAAAGATGATGTATATATCAGGCTATAAAGACTTCTATAAGAAACGTGTGCTCTGCCTTGAGCCTTGGAATGAGGATACAATAAGTTTGCAAGTATTCTCTGAAGCAGCAGTATTCTGTCCTATGTCTGAGCCAAACTAGATGTGATGACATTCTTGTGACCTTCATGAGGATGTCACCATCACATTAACGTGCCATGAGGGCCTGATCCTAGCAGTCTTCCCACCCCGCCCCATCCTTTTCATATAACAAAACAGTTGGTGGGGGGAAGTGTAGCCATTTCAGCACTTGGTAAATTAGCAAGGGGGCTGGACAAGAGAGCCTCAGCCCTCTGCCCTGCAGGCCTTACCAGGATTGAGTCAGTGTGGCATTTTAAAATGGCCATGAGGACACCACCACGTCAAGTTTAGCCTGGAGACTGAATGGAAAAGGAAGTATTCTTTGTTATTTTATGAATGTTCTGTGTGTTATCAATTGGATTTTGGTGATTTTCTTTCCTATGAGTCACTTATTTGTGGTCCAGTAGCTAGCTGCTGAGGTAAGCATTATATCATTTAAATGCTAGCATAAATAAAAAACAAAAAAGAAATTTCTATTGTGTATACGTTGCATGTTGTATATAGGTTCCAGAAATATTTATGCCATGTTCTTTGCAGGCTGAACAAGCTGCCAAGGTGGAAAAAATGCGTCAGAGCATCCTGGAAGGCTTAAATTTCTCCCGGCAGAACCATCCACTCCCTTTCCCACCTCCACCTGCCATGCCTTTCTATCCAGCTTCTATGTATCCTCGGCACTTTGGGCCAATTCCACCACCTCAGGGCAGAGGCAGAGGCTTTGCTGGTATGTGTGCTTCGCATTCGCAGTCATGATGAACAGCCATAGATTCCACTTTGGACGAAATTCTGATTTCATTGTTGTTTGTGTAGTACCCAGTGCAGGCTGACATTCACAGGTTTGTATTGTGCCCTTCCCTCTTACAGGTTTAAGTCAGACATAACACAGAACTGTCTGTGGTAGGAACCTGGGTTTATATATTAAAAATGAAGTGGTTAACAGAGGCATATCAAGTTTAGAGTTGTTAGCAGTATCTACAAACATGTTCTTAATCATACATTGGAAGATTTAGACTGGGGGGAGGGGGGCTCTTTACTATAACCAGTGGTATATCCGAGGTACAATAGTCCTGAAAAATGTTTTTAGGATGAAAGAGGAATTTACTGATATTGAAGAGTAAGAATAAAAAGGAATTGATTATAGTCACATTTTAAAATATAGTTTTGTGCATTTTCACTTGGAAATAACTCTTTTTTTTTAATTCTTTCCCCCGGCCTATAATAAGCCCCTGTATGTATGCATATATTATATATTGAGCAAGGCTGCTAATGATAGGATGTTTGGTGATCAGTAATTCATAGGTGGTGGATGGAGAATTCTCTATGTCTCCCCACCCCAATTTTGACCGATTTCTCTCCCCCCCCCCCCCCTCGGCAGGAGTTTATGGCTTTGGAGGCGCTTATGGGGAAACAGTAGCAACAGGCGCTTATCGGGCTTTCCGTATGGCTGCTGCAGGAGGACACCCTGGAGCTTTCTCCGGCAATGATGGCAACAGAACTAGCAAGTTTCAGGGCGGTAAGTATACCAAACTTTTTACTGAAGCTAAAAGCGATGAATTCTCACCAAAGAGCAGGAACTTTTAAATTACGGTTGTTTACATCTCACTTTCTACATGACCAGCTCCCAAGATTACTGTCACATTCATTCATTAGCTGTTGTTATTCTGCTTGGTTTTCTCAGTACTGATGACAAACTATTGTTGTCACTTGTCTGCCTGTAAGATGAAAATAAGATGGCTCATACGTATTTTAAACGTTGATACTAAATTTCTATGTTAACAGTTGTTCAAAAGGGCCACTTTTACGAGGCTCAGTACCAATGGAGGTTTCTCTTGTTTTTTTTTAATTTAGTGAACAATCCTCAGAAAAGTACCCTTGCTTCTTCCCACCTTAATGCTTTAATTGCTATTAAATTAGTCATACTTTGCTAACGTTTATTACCTAGGTTACTGAAAATGTCTGGTATGACCTGAGGTAGCATTATTCTGTAAACAGTCAATCATCCATCCAGATTTTGAATGAATTGATAATACCCTCTGAGATGCACAGGGAATGACGACCTTTGTTTTTATGAGGTCTGAAAGGTAATAATAGTATTCTCCCTTTTATTTTAGGAATGTGAATTGTGAGTTGCCGGCAGCTGAACATAAGTTAGTTGTTTTCAATGCTGATGCCTTGAACCTATAGTAATAAAGCTAAAGTAGTTCAGTTTAGAACTAATACAAGAACATAAGCAGAGCCTGCTGGATCAGACCAGTTGTCTTAGAGAGCCAGCAAACAAAGGCATAAGTGTCAAGGCCTTCCTCTTACGTTGCCTTCTAGCAATAGTATTCAGAGTTTTACTGCCTCTGTGTATGGAGGCTCCCTTCAGTCACTGTGGTAGCAGCCATTGATGTTCAGTGAATTTGCTGAACCCCTTTTTGACGCTATCTGTGGTTGTGACCACTGCTGCCTCCACTGGAAGTGAATTCTACAGTTCAGTAGAGATCTACAATACTTACTTACATGCAAGACCATTTTTTTTCACAGATTTGCCATCAAAAAAGAGGGTATGTTACATTAACATACAAGCTACATTTAGATTCATTAATAATTTTGAGGGTGTGTGCCATTTTTAAGGGGGTTATCTTACATTCAGGGTCATCTTCCTTTCCAGTAAATGTGGTATTTCCTTTGGCCAGACGCTGTTTCTCAATTACCTCATTGGGAAGCCCTGAGTTCCAATATTATGGGATGGCGGGAAGCTCCCTCTATCCATTTTCTACACTGCTTGCATAATTTTGTAAACCCCTCCCATGTCTCCCCTTAGCTGTCTTTTTTCTAGACTGAAAAGTCTCAGGCTCACCAGCCTTTCCTCTTAGGCAAGGTGCTCCAACCACCTGGTCATCTTGGTTGCCCTCTTCTGTAGTTTTTCGAGCTCTGCAATATCCTTTTTGAGGTACAGTGACCAGAACTGCACACCATGTTCTAAATGATGCCCCACAGCTGCTTTATACAAGGGCATTGCACTATTAGCTATTTTCTTTTGAATCTCTTTTGAATCTCTTTTGCTGACTTGTATTGAAGAAACATAAAATCTACATTTAGCTACTGTTCCTTCCTGATTTGGATTTTACTCTAGCATCCAGTTGTAAACTCGGTCCCAGTGAACTTTAACCATGCCATAACCTGGTAGCATTTCAGTCTGTTCTCCTAGTGATCTCAGTGGGCATTAACCCTGAACAAACTGAAGCATTAGGGCCCTAGTGTTCATCAGATTATGATAAATTATGAAGCCAACTACCACAAGAACAAGTTAGTTGTAATTAGAGGAACCCTGACACAAAATCCAGTAAAGAATTTTCATTACCTGAATGCATCATGAAAACCTAGGCTTCCAGAAGAGAGCCTGTCTTGTAGTAAAATTAACAGCCATACGTTCCATCCAGTTGCAGTTGCAAGGAACAGTGTTTCTTTTTTTTTTTCTTTAGGAGTCCAACCTATTCCTTCTCAGGGAGGGAAACTCGAGATAGCCGGCACTGTGGTCGGCCACTGGGCTGGAAGCAGACGTGGCCGAGGAGGGAGGGGTCCGTTTCCTCTTCAAGTGGTTTCTGTTGGGGGACCAACAAGAGGGTAGGTGGAACTCAATCTTGTATTTTAATATTTGTTAAAAGTTACGGGAAAAGGATTTGGCAGCTGGGGTTTGCTAGTCAGATTTTTCAGTGTTTAGATTTCCTGTCTCTCCCCTTCTCAGTTAAAGAGAACCAGGAAAGCAAGGAAGACAGCCTTTCCAGTAACATATACTCTGTTGTTAAGTTATTCTTTAGGGATGTGGTTCACTGGTCTAAAATGCTTTTGTAAAACATATTGTAACTGAATGTTGTTGTAAATTGACAGGACAGAAGCTTGCAGTTTTCATTGTATGTACCTGTAGATGAGCAATCTATAGCACATGGCCATGTATAATGAGACTTAATGAGAGTTGTGTGCAGTTGCCATTAGAGTCTTTTCCCCCCTTGCAATGCACTTCCAAGAGGTGGGAATGCTTGCAGTTACTTTAGTTATCTGAACCTGTCACAGGTCAACCTCAGCAAAGTACAAATATATTATAATTGGTAAAAATTAGCATTGGTAAGAGAAAATAAGCAATATTAGTTTATGATTGTTAAGTTTACAATTAATACTGCAGTTATGCAGTAAATTACTCAGAAGAAATTTTTAAAGTTTATTCTATTTTTTAGAACTAGTTCTATGTAAGTATTTGGTCTCATATAGGATTATTTGGATTCCAGTGTGAAATTCTTATAGTTTATTTCTAAGCAGAAGTAAATTGCAGAAATGTTCTTACAGGTAAACAATTCACATTATAAAATCAGATACATGTTTAAGAAGTAATGAAAACGAAGAGAACCAGCTAGTGTACTGTCAGCACAAGATTGTACTGAGTGTGCAAAAAAAGTGCTGAGCATGAATGCCAAAAGTGTACCAATGTGTTTTTTTTCATTAGGCGTCCTAGAGGAGTCATTTCCACTCCAGTGATAAGAACATTTGGAAGAGGGGGAAGATACTATGGGAGAGCTTATAAGAACCAGGGAACAATTCAGGTACTGGGAAAATGTCATTTATTAAACCTACTGAGGTGTATATGAGAGATGAGGAAGAGAATGAAAGGGTCATGGAACTGAATTATGGTGGCTCACCCTTTACCCAAAAAAAATCTATTTTGAAAAACTTTTTAAAAAGCTTTTAATAATGTTTTTGAATTATTTATTTTTAAATAAGGTTTACAGCTCTAACTTCTCAGTCAAGCAGATTATAAACAAATTAGTATATCATGTGTGCAATTCAGTGAGACAAAAGTTGACCATCAGTGCTTACCAAGTAATTACTTAAACAGTATATAGGTCACGGCCACACGAGCGAGATAATCCGGAGGGGAAGCGAAGCTATTTTGCCCGGGAGCAATTTGCCCCGCAGTTGCGCAGTCACACGGGTCTGTGGACCTGCCAGTGCAAATCGCCACGGTGTGATCAGATGCAACCATGAGCGAGTTTGTTTTTGGGGGGGGCGTTGGTTGTGGTTGGTTTCCAATTCGCTTAAAAGGGAGATTGATGAATCGCTCCTCTACCCTAAGGTCTTTCGATGATGCGCACACCGAGAAGGGGGGGGACACAACAGCATGGCGTCGGGATATAGCCTGATCAGGCTATCCCCGACGCCGCAAGTTTGCGCTGGTGCAATCACACAGGGAAAGTCCAACTGAGGCCCGCAGCAAACCGTTTGATACTGGAGTTTCCCTAGTACTTTTTTACTCCACTTCTCCAGCGGATCAAAACGGTTTGCAACGGCTTGCCGATGGTTGAGGGACGCTTCCCAGATGTGCTGGTGTGATTGCACTGCTTTGATCTGCCGGTGAATCGTTCCTCTTGCGTGGCTAATGGGTGCGTATGATCGCGCCCTATAGACTCAAATTCATTAGCTCTCTAAACCACACTAAACATAGCACAATGATTATTCTATTCCATAGCCACGAGAACAAACATTACCATTACAATAATTCATAAAAAGTAAAAGGCAGATTTTATCATGTACTGTCTCGTTCTAGAACATGGTGAATTTAAATCCCCCCCAAAATAAAAGATCTACCTTGATTCTGCAGAGCTGGCAGTGGCAGACACCAGGAGCCGCTCCAGACTTGGCCACGGCAGACCAGGCCTGGATTGGCTCCCAGACATTGCCACTAATGCAGCTGGGCTCAAAGGTGGGCTGTGGAGCCTGGAGCCGTGCCAGGCTTGGTGATGGGGGGGTGGGATTCCCCCCATGAGTTTCGTGGCCCTCCAACTTGTCCTTATTGTATCCTCTCAATTTTGTCAGAAGTTAAAATACTACCTTTAAGAAACTTTCCTTCACATTTACTGAATGTAAAAGAACTTTTAAATCTAGGAAGTTCCTCTCTAGCTCAAAACTTCATCAGCATCTCTGTCATTCATAGTGAAAAGCCTAGGTGGTAGATGGTTCTGTTATGCTTACGTGTTTATAACTTTTTCTCTCTGGTTGCCTCTCCCCCCTGCCCCCAATATCGTTTAAACAGGGCAAACCTCCTTATGCTGCTTCAGCAGAAGAAGTGGCCAAAGAACTTAAGTCAAAATCAGAGGAATCAAAGTCCTCTGTTATGTCTTCAGAAGGATCCCTGGCTGAAAATGGAGTAGTGAATGAGGAGAAACCAGCTTCCCAAATGAATGGGAATACAGCCGATGTCAGGGCTTCCAACCAGTCTGAAAGTGCCTTGAGTAATGACTCTAAAATGTGCAATACAAATCCTCACTTAAATGCACTAAATGCAGACAGTGTTTGCCATAAAGATGATGCTCTTGAGGCCACTGTCTTAAAAAAAGAAGAGTAAACTTATTTTTTATAGAGGGTGAAGGATGTTGGAAGGGTCAGGATTACAAATATCTGGGAAGAAAGAGAGCCTACAGTTACGTACATTTTTTCCTTTCCGTAAGAGAAAAATGAGGACATTGGAAATTCGGATCCCTCTTGGATGTCAGAGATTTAAAGAACACATTTTTAGTTTTAACCAGTTGTAGTCAATGCTACAATACAACAAAAATGAAAGAGAATGAAGAGCATTTGACTCCCTCACTTAAAATGAAGTATACACAAAGTTTAAACTGGTTATGACAAAAGCGTGTAGTTTTTGTTTCTTGAAATATATTAAAAAAACACAAATTTTGGCAGTCTTTCAGTATATATAGCTTAAAATATAATTTTTAGTACTTGGCACCATATGTATGCCATTATATTTGATTTTGCATTACTGTGTCACAAAGCTTTCTTTAAGGCTTTGATTTCATGATTATGGGGGGAAAGGCACAACCACAGTTCTTTCTTTTATTAGATTTCATCACTGTTGATGTGGTTCTTTTATGTTTAAAATGTGCAAAACTATCAAAATAAAAATAGAGAGTAATACTGAAGTTCTAATGATTTTAAATATACATCATACATTCTTTATAAGCAAGTTAAAATGGATTTAACTTGAAAATCATAGAAGATGCAAATGACCTTTTCAAAACAAACACAATGTGTTCTGATACTTTTTGTGACTAATACCATGCATCCGTGATCAATGAACTATGTGGTTTTGAATCAGACGTAGACCATTAGTACTACTATTTGAGCTAAACTTCTGCATGGTTCATAATTTTTAAAGTGTGTAGTTAATATTATGCATGTTATTGTCCTTTCTTCCATTCTTACAAGTACTGTGCCCATTTGCAAAACAAAAAAAAGCTAATAATCAGTAATAGTCCTATAAAAGATGTTAACTATGTTTAGTCATTGACTGATCTTGCTCTAACCTTAAAATTTTGTGATTATTGACCTCTGTTGCATTTATTCTAAAACAAAAAAAATTATCTAGCCGTTTTGAATATCAACGTTACCCTGGTGTACTCATTGCTGTATGCATTATTGTTCTCTGTTGCTGTTTTATGCCTTCATATTAGCAAATATGAAACTCTGTGGAAAAACAAAAAAAAAGCTTTGATCTTCAAGAGATACCCCCCTTCTGTAGCAGGAAACAAATGGCTTGTTCTTGAGAACTTTCCCATCAAGAATTTAGTATAAGCAAATATACCTGTATCATTTTGATGTTTTTGTTAGTGTTTCCAGACTTAATGTACTTCAAAATCAGAATCATTTCTTTATATTCGTTTTCATATAATTCTCCTGATGCTCTTCATCACACATTAGTGATCAGAAATGAGGTGTAATTCCCCATTCCCTGCCCGCAAGAGCTAAGTAGGTATCTTAATGTAAGTTGAAGGGAGTTCTGCCCCAGCTCATGGATTGTGCAAGAATGAACTACTGTTGGGTTTGATTGGTTGTCGATGGATTGTGGTGTGGTGTATTTGAAGGCTATTGAATGCAACTTACAATGCTTAATAAAAATCTTTATTCTTTTAGTATAAAATACTGTATGGCTTCTTAATTTTAAGTATTATTTTGGTTAGAAGACTTCACCAGGATTTTGGGTTTAATAGAAATGTATAAATTATGTCTTTCACCTACTTTCAAGACACTGATGATCCTTGAAATGTTGTGAAGTGTAACATAATTTGATATAGACTCTGCTGCTCCATGTCAACACCCTACTTTTTCCTATATAGTAACATATTTTGACACTGCACTTTCTCTATTCTTGCACCACACTAGCTGTTGCTAAAACAGGTAGGAAAATCCATAACAGTGGCAGGACACGTGATTTTGCTGTATACAACTTAGAGTGGAGTAACTCAATATGGATGTCATTTTTGACAACAGCCTTTGGTTTATCAGGATTTGTAGTGTCACCTGGAGTGCTATTCCAATGTGTTAATCCAGCAGGGAAGCTGAAGCAAACCAAAAACATGTTTCCGTGGGGTCAGTGCCAATAAACAGGAAGAGAAATTTCTCACTCCTTTAACTACCACAGTTACTGCAGCTTACCTAATTTGCCTTCATGGAAGATAGGATAATTTGCAAATATTATGACTTAGTGAAGTTACCACATGTTTTGCTGGCTTCACATCTGATTGTGGGAAACTTGCCTTTTTCTTTTTGGAAACATCTCAAATATGCAAAGCAGTTGGGTCAGAAAAGACATTCAGTTATTCATAAGCAGCTGCCATTACCAATGTGAGGTGTTGGCCCTGGGGATGCCAGCAATGGCACGTTAACTAATCAAGTGTTTGCTGGTGCTGGAGCCTCATGTTCATTCTTAAGATGACACAGCTGTTTCTTTATTTGGGTAAATAGTTTACAATAGTCTGGAATTAGCCTGCCTTTGTGGGATTTTTAAATCCTTTTTCTTTATTTTCCTACGATATATATATATATATATGTGTGTGTGTGTGTGTATATACGTATGTATGTGTATATATATGTAGTAGGACAAAATCAGTTGATATGGATACACTTTCTGGGCATCAACAGCAAGTTACTAATCCTTGTAACTGGAAATAAATGCTGACAAATAAGAGTTGGTGGCAAAGCAATTCTAATGACAGTGAAGGAACTTACGGCCCCTAGTTATTACTACTCCGTCCTATGTTTTAGTTCCCCTCCCCATTTTGTTTTTCTCTTGCATTTCATTTATTTTTAAAAGCTTTAAATTTTAAAAAACTATTAATTGGCATTCATGGTTTAATTAAAAATAACTATTTTTTGCTAAGTGCTGCCCTGCATTTTAACTAGATTATGTATCTCTTAACAATAACAAATTAAAATCAAACTCTTAGTGTAAATTATATAGTACAAGTGAATGCCAAGTCTGATTTCCATTTTTCTGAAAACTCTAACTCAGAATGCCTTGTTTATTTTGAAAAAAGCCCCACTGCAATATGTAATTGTTGAGAAAATGTGACTTTTCTGTCAAACCATAAAGGCCATTATAAATGGGGAATCTGCAAGGAATATGGTGGTGCAAAGTCTACTGAATCATGTCTATGATATCACTGTGGTCTACAAACACAACACTTGATCCATGCCACTGCAGGGCCTTGAAGTCGCCCAGCATGACCCACTCTGCTGGGATGGGCAGCTTCACCAGGTACGACGTCTCCTGGTCATCCAGGTGGTAGATGCTACTTTAAAAGCAGTTTAACGATTTTAAGAACATGGTTAAAACTCAAAGGAGGAAGCTTAGGAGAGGGTCTTTGAAGCTTCCGACAAGCCTCCAGCTTGGGCGGGAAGGTGAAACTGGGAAGTGCAGCATTACTCATCCAAAGATTTGTAATATATTGCGTCCTCTGAATCTTAAAAGTTGGGTGGGGCAGGAGTTAAGGGAATGTTTAGAGCAGTTCTCTGGCCTTGATGGTTACTTTTTACAAAGTGCAGACACTGTCTGCAGATACAGTGATACTTGGCTTAGGAACCACATGGACTTTGACGTGCCACTTGTGGCTCTTTTGGACCCTGGTGACTGTTCCCCAATGTTGCATCTGTCTCATATTTCAGTAAAGTGAGCAAGGCCTTTTCTGTGGTTGGCAGGTGGTTTCTACCTTGAAACAGCCACCACAGGAGGAATGGATAAGCTACAAGCATGTCCCTAGTTGCAGGATGCCTGCCAGGGGTGGAAGTAAATCTGGCTCTTTTGGGTTCCTTGCAAATGAGCTGCAGAGTGAGTACCACTGTTAATAGTTCCATAGTGAGTGATGAGTGTTCATCAAATTTGGCCCTATCCAGACAGATTTAGTTGTATTGGGATAGAAAGATGTGGGTGCTGGTGGCCATCAAGATCATTATTACCTTGGTCATAGGGCTCCTACAGCTATTTACCAAACTGAAAAGGCTGACTAGTGCTTTACTATCACCTGTGCGTTGCTTATATACATTACTAGAAAGGTTTTGGAAGACTGGTTAGTTACATGGGAGATTTCCAGTGACAGAAAGTGAGGGTTCTTAAGTGCATGTGTGTTAGCTGTATTTAATTTTGCTTGATGCAGGATTATCGGGGGGGGGGGGCTGTTGTTACAAAGCATTGGTGCTATCTTCCCTGGGACTACATTCAGAGTCAGAACGGTAGTCCCATTGTGCCTCGATAGCTGGCAGAGTCCCTGATGCAATATCCCTATAGCATTCTAGCTAAAGGGGTGTATGTGTGGAGGAGGAGAGTGGCACATTAACTGTTTTACAAGGGATTACCATACACATTCTGAAACCATTTCTGATAAGACCCATGTTTGATAGTAGAAAATCAGCAAGACAGGAATACCATGTGTAATAACACATGAAGCTGCCTTATACTGTCTCAGACTATTTTTACATCCTGACACCCTGGCAGGTTTTACCCTTGGTAAAAATTTTCTGCAGGTTTTCATTGTCTTGTGCCTTTTCAAAATGTAAACTTTACTATAAAGTTACTATAGCTTGCCCATTACAGCACATTTAATCTGTGTGCTTGTATCGCCTTCATGAGTGTTGTTGTATGAAACAAAACGGGGGTCTTCATTTTTTTGCCAGCATCTTTCAAAATGCCAGCATATGGAATGCAGTATTGAAGTTTGGTCAGGATTATTGGTTTGAGACAATGCTACAATATAATGGGGGGATGAAAAATTCTGCATAGTAATCTCAAAAAAGTAAGAAATTAAGATTACTTCAGCATGTCAGGACCATGTGTATGCTCTGAAGAAAAAAGCTACTCTGAGTGTAATTAAGCTCTGGATGAGGATGAGGATCAGCAAATCCAGTCTAAATCTTAGTCTCAGAAGTGTTAAACACCAGATGCTAATGCTCTTCTTAACAGCGAGCAATCAATCTGTGGGGGTCCATCAACAATCAAGCTAGAATGTACTGCTCTACCCTTTTTATAGCACTTTTCGTTCTGAATTGTGTTGGCCTTTGCTGCTAAGTTCCCAGTAATAATCTTTCCTTTTAAAAAGTCAATCATTTAATTGCACAATTGTCTTCTGTCTCATCAAGAAGGTTTTAAATACAGCCAGGTAATTGGTGGAATACAGCCAATGCATGAATTGAACTGGTTCTCAATTGAGCTGAGAGAATGTTAGAGCTGTGAACATTTGAAGTGTGGGTGAGAGCATAAAGGTATTATGATCCAGTGACAATTTTCATGTAAATAAATTCTGTAACCTTTAGCATGCCACAGTTGTTCTAAGATTTACTAAGGTAGGTCATAGGTTCAGGTGGGTAGCTGTGTTGGTCTTCAGCAATAGAGCGTTTTGAGTCCAGTTGCACCTTTAAGACCAAAAAAGATTAATTCTGGGTATAAGCTTTCGTGTGCAAGCACACTTCGTCAGATAGTGTGCATACACACAAAATCTTATACCCAGAATTAAACTTAGTCTTAAAGGTGCCACTGGAGTCAAACTTTGTTATAGGGTAGATAATGGTTTTTTAAGCCACACCTGGAAATTCAAGGACAAGGAGGCTAATAAACATGACTGATGGAGCCTTGAACTGTGTGTAAAGAACCATTTTTTACCGTAGTTGCAGCTCTGTTGAATTAATAGCACTGGGCACAATTTAAGACCAGTGAAGGATTACTGATTTCAGTAGGAGAGTTAACACATGCAGTAGGTTGTTTTTTTAACCACACAAGTCTTTGCTTGCCTTATGAAATCTTGAACCTGCCTGTATTTCAATACCAATGAAGTATTACCAATTTCAGTAGGAGAGTTAAACACATGCAGTGGGTTTTTTTTAAAAAAAAAACCCACACAAGCCTTTGCTTGCCCTATGACATTTCAAACCTGCCTACATTTCCCATTATGAAGTACTAGCATGACAGTAGTGCCATTATGAACAAAGGAGAGCCTAAATTATTGGTTTTAAAAATATAGTATACATTTATAAATTCAAAAATATTTTAAAATAAGTAAAAAATGCTTATATAGCACTCCAACTTTTTTCATATTTATTTCTGTCACACACAAATATTTACATGAACAACTTCTATTTATGAATACACAGTAATGAGAACTTAGAGATCAAAATGTGACTTTAGTTAAATCATTTAGTGAATCAAACCATTTTTAGCCTCAATATCTCATGTTCTGTTTAATTTTTTTGTCCCAATTCCCAGCAAATACCTTAATAAATAAATGAGAAAATTACAAAACATTCAAAAAGTTGAGCCAAATTTATTTTGTTTTGATATATTATAGAAATTACTGGATCATTCCTTATACCCTATAAATGAATAAATCTACTCATATCAAAGAGAAATAACCATAATGTATCCCAAGTGGTATTCAAACTATCTTATTGGAAAGTCTTGAAATAGAATAAAATTTCTATTTTATGGTTTAGTTCAAAAGTTCCTCCTCTGCCACAAGGACATTTCTGGTCATGAAAGAGGTGGGTATTCTTGTTAATTCTTTCCCACTGCAGAATCCAGCATACCACAACATGCTGTTGCACCCCATAAAGTTTTCAAGTATCACTAACCCTAATGCCAGACATATGAATCAAAGGAGCCGAAGGTCATCCAACAAACTTCCACAGTAGCGTGGTGTTCAAATCTGGGTCTCCCAGATTCTAGTCTGGAACTCGAGCTGCTGCAGGACACCAGCTTTTATGGGGTGGCTCCTGTTGAATAGTAACCACTGGGCTTGCCAGTAGTCACTGCTGGCTCTGGCATCAAAGGCCTAGAAAAGGCCCTGCCTCCCCACCTGCCTTTTAGTGACAGAAACTAAGGCCTTCAAGGCTGGTAATATTGCTTGGTTGCCTAACAATCCCCCATGATAGACACTGATAAAGGCATTTGTTTCTTAAAGGTACTGGTGCTGCTTCTGTTATTCTGGGAATGTTTACTACATTTTTTACTTTTTATATATTAGAATTTTCTGCAAACCTGGGTTTTTTGTCAGGTTTGTAGAAAGATCTATCTTGTTTGTTTATGGTCCTAGTTTCTAGATTCATGTATCCACAGATGGGGCCAAATTGAGTATTCAATATATTGATATTACAGTATCTCAAAAATCACTGTTTAGGGAAATGTTATTGGGATATCTCAAATGTTTAGATAACTGTCATATTTCTCTAAAATGTATTTCTTGAGATAGTGTATGTAAGGCAAGCAATAAATGATTCCCAAAAATAAAATGTACAAAATGTTAGAAATGTTAGAAATGGGCAACACCATTCTATCAAATGCTTTTTCAGCAGATGGAGATGCTGTGATTGATGCAGAAGTCATTAAAGTCTGAATGTGTAGGTTATAATATTATCTCCTGGGTCTCAGCAATAAATCCTCATTGATCACCATGAATATAGGTAGTACTGAACTTGTCAATCAGATTTTTGGTAATGGTTGGAAATATTCTAAAATACTAACTGTGGGGGTAAAATTGAACAAGTGCTGCATCTTTATTAGGCTTATGAATTAGTGTTAGCCTTTTATCTGGATATTGAAAAGCAACTTTGTGTTAAAAAAAACTGCAATTATCCAGCTGCAGTTACCTCGACATTTACTCTCACAGCATTTCAGAATGATGTACCAATGTAGCTACATCAGTAATACTGTAGCATACTTGGCAACTTGGGACAATATACACTGCCTGCCAATTGAGCTCAGTTTTTTTGTATCTTACCTTGGACCTACCCTCTTTCCACCCATTTCTGTGTCACTCCACAGATTTTGCTGATCCATTAGAGGCTTTCTGAACCCCTCTTTTGAAGTTCAATGTTGTAACATTTTTGTTCTTTCTCTGTGTGACCCCTTTATGTGTAATCTCTCTAAAGGCACTTCTCTGTAGTGTCCTGAGGTGATGTGTGTTATGCTGCCTCCTTGCTTCCTTGTTTTCACTGCAACCAAAGGCTCTTCTTCTTGGTTGGACCCAAAGAACAGAATGACTTACTTGTACAGGGTAGGTTGGCAGAATGGTCAGCATGTGGGAGTGTCTCTTAGGTAAAAGGGGAACTTTTACTCTAAAATATTTATTTATTTATTTATTTATTTCGCATTTTTACCCCACCCCTCCTCGCAAGCCGGCTAAGGGCGGCTTACAGAGTGGCATAATGCCAAGTTGAAAATACAATTAAAACAGTTTAAAACATTAAAATTACCAGTAAAGTGCTTGCAATAAAGTGTTGGAAATCAGCTTAAAATCAGATAAAATAGTTGTTTTTTATAAGTAAAACAGCTTAGTGGTTTCTGTATGGTTAATAAGCATAATGGTTTCTTAAGCAGACCTAGCCACACAGGCTTATTTTCTCACTTACCACTTAGGCTACTAACTTACACAAAGCTTAACTTCACAACTTGCCACCCAGGCTAATAACTTCCATACAGACTTATTTTCCTCACTTGCTACGTAGACTCATAACATGCTTATTTTTTTCACTTCCCCCTTAGGCTAATAACTTCCACACAGGCTTCTCTCATACGCTACAGCACCTCACTCAAGCTTCTTCCTCTTCATACACACACACTGCTCAGCACTAATTCTCACGCAGGAGCCTCTGTCTGAACAAAACAGTCAACTCTGCCCCTTAGGGTACAGCAACAATCTAGTCATAACACACTTCACTCACCCATCAGTCCCCCATCTTTCTTAGTCTACAGGCCTACATTTTAGATCACAGCAATATACATTTAAAACTCAACATTAAAACACAGAAATAAAGCATGCACACAGTAACAACATTAAAAGGAGGGCCAGGAACTGTTACTACAGGTATGCCAGACAAACCAAATTTGTGTTCCCCTGCTGGCAAAAGACACGAATAGAGGGAGACAGATGAATCTCCCTGAGGAGGGAGTTCCAAGGGTTTGGTGCCATAACCAAGAAGGCCCTTTTTCTGGTTGCCATCCATCTAATTTCAGATGGCAGGGGTGATTGAAGCAGGGCCTCTGAACAGAGTGTACGTGTAGGTTCATATGGGAGAAGAAAGTTGTGATGACCTTTTTCATTCACACAGAGCGCCTACCACAATCCACAAAGGCCAAGGGGCAGAGCAGCAGTTCCTCAGCACCACAGTCTGAAACCTACCCTTGAGATAGGACAGAACCACCACAGATCAGTGAGTCCCAGTCCTGAAAGGCAATCCAGAAAGATGCCATGATGGATGGTATCAAAAGCCACCAAGAGGTCCAGGAAAATTAACAGGGTTGCACTCCCCTGTCCATCTCCTGGCATGTGTCATCCACCAGGGAGACCAAGGCCATTTCACTCCCATAGCCAGGCCTGAAACCAGATGGGAGTGGATTTAAACAATCCGCTCCATTCAAGAATCTAGGAGCTTAGCCAGCCACCACTCATTCAGTCACCTTGCTCAACAATGGTACGTTTGAGACTGAGTGGTAGTTATGCATCTGTCCTGGATCCAGAGTAGTTTTCTTTAGGACTGGATGAACCACTGCCCACTTCAAGGCAGGAGTGACCATCCCCTCTCTCAGGGAGGTGTTTGCTGTCTCTGAGGTGGTAGGTCTCAAAGATGCAAGAATCCTGTTCTCATCCTCAGACAGGCTGCAAGGTATTTCACACAACTGGACAAATCATCCTGGGACAAACCAATCCTGTTGCTGCTGATGTAGAGTCCAAGTGAGAATGGATGTGAAAGATTTTATCTCATGGGTACATCCCAATTGATTACCTTCCTTTTATTTTTTGCCTTTCTTGTGTTCACTTAGTATTCAAAGGCCAGAGTCAGTGTTTTGTGTGTCCTGGGAAGAGATCTACAGTTGGTGCATGCAAAAAGTTGGTGGGAGGTGATGGCCTCCTCCACACAACTGTCACCTGCAGTACAAACCTATGCAGAGTTTCTCCAGGCTAAGCCTATGGAAATCAGTGGGCTTGGACTGGAGTAACTTTGCATGGGATTGCTATACTATTTACTTAGCCACACTCTCCCTCGGATCCCAGTGGGATGTGAAAGGCAACAGATCATGTGACGGTGGTGACCAGCAGCCACTCTCACCACACCCATGCCACTGCAGCCAAATGGAGAGAGCAGCTGAGGGGACAGTAGTAGCTGCTGCTGCTTGTTGCCACATGTTGTGGCCAGAAGAAAGGCATGAAAGGAAGAGCTGGTTATACCCATGAAGAACAACGCAATGATACCCTGTCCAACATTCCCTTTATGGGATTCCTTTAGCCCTGCCAGATGCCCAATGATTCTAACCACTGAACCTGTGTGTTCTTGTCCCAGTACAGCATATGACAATGACACAGGGCTCTCTTTCTATAAGGAATTCCTTTGCATATTAGGTGACACACCCCTAATGTAGCCAATCCTCCAAGCTCTTCTTACAGGGGCTACTGTAAGCTCTTGGAGGATTGGCTACATTAGGGGTGTGTCACCTAATATGCAAAGGAGTTCCTGCTAGAAAAAGAGCCCTGCAATGACATATCTATGCATTTTGTTCCTATGAGTCTCAGTGTGGCCACTGAGAATTGCCAGCTTATAAAGTGGTATCTGACTGTGTTCTGAAGGGCTTTCCTTGTTCTTTTAAAAACTTATTTGTGTAATAATTCCTTTACTGTATTGTATGCAAGGTGTGTTGAGGCTTGTCTCTAAATATCCCTTAAACTGATTCCAAGCCTACCAATCTCGTTTAGTTACATTTGTATGACAATTTAAATGGCCAGTTCCACATCAACAGCGCTATATGTTTCGTGCTGCTTTGAGAAGCCTTTTTTTTTTTTTTTACAAAAGAGAGAGATGCTGTCGTGCATCCTTTTCTAACGCATTTGTCTGATGCATTGTGCCTTAATCTGTTCCGAGGGCTAAATTATGTTTGAATTAATGTGGCAATATCTAATTGCTCAAGGTGTGATTGCTGGAAAAGGAAGTTCAAATACAGAGTTGAAAAGAGGATTTAATGGAGCGAGAAGAGAACAGGCATTTTTACCAGCCCAAGCCTGCTTTTTTTTCACTGGTGATGGAACACATTGCCATTGGGTATCCAATCCCCAGTTTGCTGCTTTGTTGTCATCCTGGGAGAAAGGCCTTATTGTTTTATTTCTTAAAAACCCTCTTAGGAAGAAACATTCTTGCAAGATTACTGTGGAGACGCCACTTTCCTGCTAAATTAATTGAAAACTTAGAAGCATAGCAGTGGCCTTATCAAAGGAAAGAAATGCAATTAAAATTAAGCCATCTCAGAGGAGTGAACAAATCTTGTTCCCTATTCATATCTTTATAAGGTGTGTTCAACTATGTGGCTCTAGAAATCATTGTGGCTAAGTAATAAATTAATAAATAAATCTTCAGAGCACCAAAAGCGATTAAAGAAGCCCTAGCAAAGAAGCATACATATTGAGATCTTTAACAAAAAGAAACTGTCTGACCCACCGGTAAGTGGCAGCAGATATTCCATAGGCAGACACAGGAGTTACAAGAGTAAAAAAAAAATAAGTTGGATCATTTAGAGAAATGACCAGTATGGACAAAAGTTAAATCATAGTGCCATCTGGTTTCTTCTTTATTGCATTTGAGAGCATGAAAAAAAACCCTCAGTAGGTCATTTAATTAACCTGTTTATTCTGTCAGCCTAGTTAATTTAAAAAGAGTGAATTTTTTCTACTGGATAGCTTGGGACAGCTGGTAGGAAAAAAGACCCAGAAACAAATTCCATAAATTAAAACATGTGGTTATTTAGGACTTTCTATGTATTCATAGCAGATTTCCCCAGTCTTTTTCAGCCTGTGGGAACCACAAAAAAATGGAGCCAACTACAAAATGTCAAGGAGTGAGGTTATGTATAACTTTAATAGTAACTCCTCACACTAGCTTTGTTTAACAGGATACCTTTTAATCTGCACAGGTAATCAGAAATCCTGCTGGGCAAAAGCCACACCTAACTCCTCCCACTTTCTAAAAGCACTTGGGGCGCTTCAAAAAAGGTGTTGCTGGGCGCTATGGTGCCCACAGGCAATGCATCAGTGGTTCCTGGTTCATAGAATCCCAGCCTATGGCTAGTTCACAGAATGGACTGGATTGTTAATACCAAAGCCAAAAGGAATCCACATGGAATAGAAACATTCAATATAACTCAGTTAAATCCCTCTATAGTACTACATCAATTCTGGCTACCAGATGTCACCCCTCCCAAGCATCTTGTGCCACTTGGGGAAATGCTGAGTCTTACAATGGGCTCTTCTAGGAGGGTTATTCACTAGGAATACGAGGATAATTGGTCGAAAAAATGTGAGGTCATTAATTTAACTTGACTGTTTAGCATTCTGTTTGCTTGAGTTTGTAGCATAATAATTCCTTTGAAAACTGAGATGCTGGCACATACATTCAGGACGCAATTCTATACATCAAGGTTTAATACCATTTAGATGCTTCCCACTTCCTCCCCACCCCCCAACTGACCATTTGAAGGAGGAAATGCAAAACACAGTGCAGTGTGTCCTTTGAACACTGTAATGTCAGGAGTAAAAGTTGGTGTGCACATTCAGGAGAACATTTTGCACCCCCCTGCCACAGCTAGGTAAAGTGCAATAGATTATAATGTGCCAACAGGAACACGGACTCCTGCTTTACTGGGATCCATGTAACAATTAGATGCATTACAAGTGTGGGCCTGTGAGATTTGCAGGGGAGAAAGCTCCCCCCCCCCATTTTCTTGCTGGGTGCAACATGACTCTTGGGTTCAGCATGGCTCCCAGGCTGCACCACTGCCACTGGGCCCAGTGCGGCTCCCAGACTGCTCTGCCACTGAGCCAAGTGTGGCTCCAGGACTGCACTGCTGCCGGGCATGGTGTGACTCCTGGGCTGCGCCACTCTTGCCAGGCCCAGTGCAGATTAGGGTTACCAGGTCTGACTCAGAAAATATCTGGGGACTTTGTGGGTAGAGCTGGAAGACTTTGGGGATGCAGCCAGAAGCAAGGATGTGACATCACTTTTGTGATGTCACATACTGTGATTTCACTTCCAGGTCCACCCCTCCACACCCAGAAGGTTCCTGTAATTCTGTGGTAGGAGGAGCGAGTGCTTCTAACTGGTTGCTCTCAACTCATGCTCCATTCAAGCCACACACACTGGTATCATTTAGAATTTTCAAGGTGAGGCTGACAAGCCAGCGGGGGACTTTCCAGGAGCCTCTGGAAGAGGAGAGGGAAGAAGCATGATTGAACTCCTAAGGGAGTTCTGGCCATCACATTTAAAGGGACATGTTCCTGTTAAATGACTTCTTTCCTTTGGGAATAATGGAGGATGGTGGCACCTTCTTTTGGGGTTCATATAATTGGACTGCCTGGTCCAATCTTTTTGAAACTTGGGCAGGGGGTTGAGGAGAGACACCAGATGCTATGCTGAAAATTTGGTGCCTCTACCTAAAAAAAACCCCTAGCCCCCAGAGCCCCAAATACCCATGGATCAATTTTCCATTATACCCTATGGGACTGGTCTCCATGGGATATAATGGAGTGCCCAGCAGACATCCCCTCCCTTTCTGATAACCCCTGAGACAGGGGGAGGGTCTCTATGCCAGGGGATCTTCTGCCCCCAACTGGGGATTTACAACCCTTGTGCGGATCCTGGGCTACACTGCCACTGGACCCAGCATGGCTCCTGGGCTCTTCTGACAACTGCTGGAGATTGGTGTGTTCTCTGCATTTGCACACAGAACACTTTGGGTGGAATTAATTCCTCCATGTATTTTTTTAAATATTACAGGTCTTTCTGCAAACTTGGAGGATCACACAACTTTGCAGGAAAATCTAAGCATGTCCCCAATCCACAGAGAGATATCCACAGATACTGGGGGGGGGGGGGGGAGGTTGTACTTGAAACAGATATATAGATTTCAATCTAAGAGTTTAAAATTGTGAAGAATGGGACTGAGAAAACTGATGACATTCATGAGGACAGGAAACCTGTGATTAAGATGAGTATCAACTATGAGGTCCCCCCCACCAACCCAAGAAGCCAGCAGCAATTCTTGCTGCTGGCTTTTCCATACTGCTACTATTGTTTACAGATGCATCTCTGAATCCTTTTGTAAGCCAGCAAGGCACAACATGTGCTCTTATGGACTGTTATGATCATAAGTTTGAACTTTGGGTTATTCTGCTTCAAAGGACGAAATGCACTCTTTATTGCGGTAAGAGGCTCCAGTCCACAGCAGGAAGCACACTCACAAGAGTTCACACTAAGTCGGAGACAAGAACTCCATTTCAAAAGGGTTCCTCTGTCCCCTTACGCTGGTCAATTCACACCTTCCCCCAAAGTTCCTACAAGAGATTATGTTAAGTGATGTTACCAGGCAACTAATCATTCGCCCATCGAGTGACCTGGCCAGAGCCATCGAGAGACAATGGAATGGCATGATTCATCTCAGCTTGCCCAGGTGTCAGTTCCTGTTTAGCACCTAGATTTGCAATATTGACCACTCCTTCCATCTCCTCCTCCTTTTTACTTTGACCAATAGTAGGGTTAGTGGGGACGGACTACCTGGTAGGTGTGTTTGTGGGATGTGGTCAGTGCAGCCCAACCCCAATACCGCCTGATAAAAGATCTTGCACAACAGACAATCGTTGCTAGCCTCCACGACCCCTATCTTCTTTACCTCCCCCTTACGTCCAGCTTGCTATACCATTACCTTGCCTCCGTCTTTAATCCCTGGTTTGCGCAGCCAGGAAGAAGTGTGCTTCTGCCGGTTCAGATCATGTTCCCCATTTTTCCTTTCTACCTCTCCCCATTTTCTTTTGGAAACGGATCACCTATCTCCAGGACAGGTAAAGTATCTCCCAACCAACGAATCTCCTGCTCATGCAACAGTGCTATTTTCTACCTAAGTTTCCTAGATCTTGTGTGGATGCATGTATGATTCTGTTTTGTATGCTTGAAAACATCTTACAGTAAACATCATTCAAACGAACCATTCTGCCTCAAGTGCCTATTTTCTGGGAACTCCTGGAAGTGGTGGGACCTTAGTATAGCTGGCAAAGAACCCAGTATTTTGCCAATTGCTAATCTTAAATTAAAGCAATTCGGCTAACACTTTTTCATGTGTACAGTTACTATCACAACTGTGGAAATGCATTCCCCAACTGCTGTAAGTAACTGAAAAATAACTGAGAAGTATGTTTGTTTTAAAACTTGGTGTTATTGGACTGGTAACAGAATATCATCCAAAAATCCATTAGAAAGGACTGCCTAAAGTGTAGTTTGAAATCCTGATTCCGTGGTTTGAAACAAGCAATTACTTTTTCTTGGTAGAAAAAAAAATCACTTGGAAACGAACCACATTTCCTCATATACTTAGTGTCTGATTCTATTAATACATTCGCACTGCCACTTGCCCTGACAATGGATTCATAAGTAGATTCCTGAAAGAAGGCAAAATTAGAGCCATATCCTGCCCATTATATTACCAGCTGTCTGTCCTTACGGTCGTTCTTGTCTTATGAAAATATAACACACTGAATTAAAGTGGATCTATGGGATGAACCAAGTCTGAAGTAGCTGAGTGTTCTGCTTCAGGGTGAGGTTCAGGAGTCAACTGTTTATCATAGATGTTGTTCCAGAAAAAGCTGTGGTTGAACTGAGGCCTTACATACTACTGCAAAGAGGTAGAGATACACTAGGGCTGCCAGTAGGGTTGCCAGCCTCCAGGTGGGGCATGGGGATCTCCTGCTTTTACAACTGATCTCTAGCTGACAGAGATCAGCTCCCCTGGAGGAAATGGCTGCTTTGAAGGGTGGACTCTATGGCGTTGTACCATGCTTAGGCCCCTCCCCTCTCCAAATTGCTCCCTCTCCTGGATCCACCCCCAAAGTCTCCAGGTATTTCCCAACCCAGACCTGGCAACCCTAGCTGCCAGCCTCCAGGTGGTACCTGGAGATCTCCTACTATTATAACTGATCTCCAGACAATGAAGATCAGTTCCCCTGGAAAAAATGGCTGCTTTGGAGGGTGGGCTCTATGGCATTATAACCTGCTGAGGTCCCTCCCCAGCCCAAACCCCACTACCAGTACTTACAGGTGACATGTCTGGTTTTGGTGGTGAGGATGACAATAGGGCTAAGGTAGTTCAGGGCTTAAGGAGTCAGCTGGAGAGAGACCACTGGTTCAGCAGCAAGCCCTGGGGTGAGCAGTTCAGGGTTCAAGTCTGAGTCAGAAGGGAGAGCTGTTTCCCAAGCTGACTCACTGGCTGACTCTTGGGGCTTCTCCTGCACATCAGTGGGGGCACTTGGAGGTGTCCCAACCAATGTTCCCTCTAAACTGAGTTAGTATGAGCAAGCTCACTGTTTTTTAGCCTCCGGCTCACAGATTTTTGTCTTAGTTTAGGAAGGATGGCTCCAGAGCAAACTAATTTATGCAGTAGCCAAATTGCTCGCTCACAACTTTCATGCCAGTAGGTCACAGAGTAGAATTTTTGCTCACAAGACTCCAGAGCTTAGAGGGAGCATTGGTCCCAACTCTCTCCTTCTCTGGTGGTGCTAAGTGCCCAGCTTCCTCCCCCTCCCCCTCTTCAGCCTCTTCCCCTGACGAGGAGTCTGTATGCTGGGCCCTGACACTAAGCAATGTTAGAAAGATGAATCTTCCATACTCTTCCTGCTGTGTTTATTATTTTGTAGCTGATCAGCTTGATGTCAATAAACTGGACAAATTACTTTGGGTGATTCTAAACCGCTCAGTTCGAAATACAAGTGGATACCAAAAAAAAAGGTCTGTTGCAGTGCAGTCCTAAACAAGAGTCACACCTTTCTAAGCTCATTGAAATCAATGTGTTTAGAATGGTATAACTGCTTAGTCTGGCACTGCTGATCTCATTCATTCTATTGCTAGGCTCCTCTACTATCTGTGCACATCATTCCACATTTTAACTGCCAACCATCTTTTGGAAATATAAATTCTACACTGAAATCTGTTTTGGAGCCCATGTGTTTTTCACCATGCTAATGAAAAGTTTGAAATACATGGTTTCCTGTATCACAGGAGGCAGAGTAGGGAAGTGCGCTCAAATATATTTGGTACGAATATATAGCTGAGTATAATTGTGTATCTAGATGATATTCAGGATTCTTGGGAATAATTGTGAATCTGGGTGATTTCAGGATTCTTGGGTCTCAAATATTTTGGGAAATATTTGGATATATGTGGGGCTGGCATTTTAAGGACCCAAGTCCTGGGTTGGTTTGTTTTTCCCCATTTAACACATTTCCCAGGCAATGGTAGGGAGGGGGGAAGCAGGCAGCTGCCCAGGAAAATGGGATCACAGGGGGAGCTCTAATGATTTGGTCATAGCTCATAGCTTTCTGAGCATGACAAAGAGGCCTGGCTGCAGCTGACTCCCTATCCAGGCAAGAGTTTTTGGAGTGCTGGTATGCCTCTGGCTGCTCTGATTTTAATTCTGCTGGACTAATTCTGCTGCTGCTGCATGCCTGGGAAGACCCTCTTCTTGTTTTGTGCCAGGACAGATTTGCCATTTGCTATAAAATATTATTTCAAGTTTTTCTGTGTTTTTGCCTGGTGGGTTGTAGCTGGGAGGGAGAAGGGAACTTGTTTTCTTTCTAGTTCTTTTAAAGATAGCTTTCTTTGGTTTTGTTTTGTGCCGTTTTGGGTTTAAAGGGCTGGCACAGTTTTGTTTGGGTCTCTTTTCTTGGCTTGCTTTAGAATTTTTAATGGCTTTGCATTTTAACTTTTAGAAAGCCAGTTTGGTGTAGTGGTTAAGTGAGCGGACTCTAATCTGGGAAAACTGGGTTTGAGTCTCCACTCCTCTACTTGCACCTGCTGGATGACCTTAGGCAAGTCATAGCTCTGTACCAGCTGTTCTCTCAAGGACAGTTGTCTCACTCAGCCCCACCTACCTCACAGGGTGTCTGTTGTGGGGAGGAGAAGGGAAAGGAGTTTGTAAGCTGCTCTGAGACTCCCTTGAGTAGTGAAGGGCAGGGTATAAATCCAATGTCGTCGTTGTCTTCTTCTGCTATTGGGAAGGGGGGTTTCAGATTGTTGCTGTTTTAAAAAGTTTACCTTTTGGCATTCTCCTTGTTCTGGATTTACAGTTGTTCTTCTGTAGTGGTCCTAAAGATCTTTCTGTGTTGTTTTTGGTGCTGTTGTGGAAGTGGTGTTTGGGGAGTTCCTTTTAATTTTGAAAAATTAAAATGTTCAGAAGGAAATTTCTGGCTAGGTTTTCATAACAGTTAATTGTAGATGAGGGTTTAGGTATTTTTTAAAAAAAACCACATAAATTTCAGTTTAGGGCTCAGTCAGTGGCTCCCCCTCCCCCCGAAAGGCTTTTGTTAGGTTTCCAAAATAGTAAGAATAGGGTTTACTGACAATATTAGACCGGCCCGGGGGGCCAAACAATTGAACCTAGGTGGTTTTTTAAAAAATATGGTTTACCCTGACCTTTTAGTTTTTAGCCTGACCTTTTAGTTTTTAGGAAGACTAGGGATTAGCTTAATTTTTGACTCAGTGGCAAGACAAACAGCAGTCCTAGCTGTCTTTTGGGCTGAACAGGTGGAATGAGCCGTTTTGGGCTCTTGAGTTTATCCCAAGAACCCAGAGGTTTCTAGAAGAACTGGAGAAGAAATTGGACATCCCTTCTCTGGTTCCTCCACAGTCCAGCAGGCCTTCCAAAGAGGAGGAAGATGAGAGACTAGAAGTGGCACAAGAAGAGGAAATGGAGGTGCCCTCAAGGTGCTGCCATCTGATCCTCTTCTTCCTCAGGCATCTTTTTCTGCCTCCCTTCCCAACCTGGTGTGTCTGCCCTAAGCACCTCAAAGGAGATGGCTCCAGCAGTGCCCACAGCTGCTAGGCAGGATGCTTACCCCTATACCTCCATGGTCTGAAAGCACTTCCAGAAGATGGAGGATCCCTGTTTTGCACTTAGCCAGCTTCATATGGCTAGGACTGGTGGAGGCAAAGACCTGGATCATCTCTTAATGACCAGTCTTAGGAACTATTTGAAAAAACACTACCAGGTGGTGCTTCTTCAGGAGGAGAGAGAGCCTAGTATGGTGGCTCTGCATCTGCCAGCCAGCAAAGAGGAGAGTCTGGTGCTCTGCTGTCCAGGTCTCCTGTAGGAAATGGATACCCAACACCTCTGACAGAGATGTTTGGTGTGGCTGGCACTAGCATGGCTAGGAGTGGACAGAAGTAGGCAGGACAGAAGGCGAATCATCTCATTGGCAAGATGATCAGTCTGGACAAGCAGCCAATTTCTGTTGTTCAGGATGCTGGGATCTGCGGGTTGCTCCTGTTACATAATCCCTGTTACACAAAACCATGGTGCCATCTTTGTTTAGGGTCACACTTGTAGGAGATCTCTGTACTTCACATCCAACATCTGGACCTGCTCTGAGTCATAGCATGTGTTCCTCTCACCAATTGTGCAATGGTGGCAACCCAAGGATATTAGTCAGAGGTTGCCAGGCTTTGCTCCACACCAAGGAACTGGATGGAGCACATATGGCAGCCAACATCTTTACTGCCCTTGAGAAGCATTTACTAGCATGGGTGGACAGGAATGTCTCCATGGACTACATGGTGAGTGATGGCAGCACAAGTATTTGGGCAGCAGCTCAGGCTGTGGGCCTGCATTGTGTTTAGTGCATGCCTCCACCTCCTTCCCCTGGTGCTGAGGGATGCCGTGTCTTCAGGACCTGCAGAAAATCGTAAATCAGGTGCTGTGATTCAAGAGTTTCTGTGTCTGCTCCAGAATCTCATGAGTCATTTATCACTCAGTGTAAAGGCTCCTCATCCCTACACCATAAGATGGCACTGATGGGAGTGCCTGATCAGCAATGTCAGCACTCGCAGGGTTTTAATACTGTTCCTATACAACAACAACAGCAGCAACAGCAACAACAGAGTGTTAAAGCTTGTCTGGTTAATCAGGGCTCATTTCGTAGCAGGAGCTCCTTTGCATATTAGGCCACACACCCCTGATGTAGCCAATCCTCCAAGAGCTTACAGTAGCCTCTGTAAGAAGAGCTCTGTAAGCTCTTGGAGATTGGCTACATTACGGGGTGTAGCCTAATATGCAAAGGAGCTCCTGCTATGAAATGAGCCCTGGGTAGAGCAGAAGACTGACCTTGACACAGTGACCTTGGAGGCTGATTTTATCCAGGGAGAGAGACAGTTGAACAATGAGGACAGGCTGGCTCTCTCTCAGACAATTGATGTTATTAAGCTCTTTAAGGAGAAGCAGAGGAAGTCAGGCACACAGATAAGACTCCCAGGGACTTCTTAGATGTGTCCCACTCGAAGATAGGGCTGCCAAGTCCCCGGGTAGGGCGGGGGAAGCACCGATTTTTAAAGCTTTCCCCCGCTTTTTCAGAATTGGCCACCGGGAGAGGCAATGGCTGCCAGCAGGGAAATGTCGGAGCCTGCACTGGCCTCTTAAAAGGGAAATGTCTGCAGAGAGCCTGCCCTGCAGTAAAAAGCCTCAACAGACATTTCCCCTTTAAGAGAGAGGAAGAGAGTCCCGCCCAGAGAGGCTCTTTCTGCTGAAGGGCCTGCTTTTGCATGTGGCCTGCTGCTGGAGTAAGCTGCTTGGGGTAAGCTGCTGGGGTCTGCCTGCTCTTTTCCTTCTCTCTCTCTCCCCCTCCCCCTTTCTTTCTTTTTTCTGTCTGTCTGTCTGTCTCTCTCTCTCTCTGTCCCCATCCAGCAGAGGTCTATCAGTGGCTATTATAGCCACAAGGTCTAAATGGAGCCCTTTGTCTGGGGCAGTGATGCTCTGAATTCTTGGTGCTTGGGGGGGCAACAGTGGGAGGGCTTCTGGAGTTCTGGCCCTGCTGCTGGACCTCCTGAGGGCACCTGGTATTTTTGGCCACTGTGTGACACAGAGTGTTGTACTGGATGGGCTGTTGGCCTGATCCACTGTGGCTTCTCTCCTGTTCTTATGATATGAAAATCATATTTAGCACTTGTGCAGCACTTAGTGCTTCATATTCTGCCGAGATGAGGAAGGATTCAGTAGGGCCATTGCTCAGTGATAGAGCATCTGCTTGACATGCAGGAGGTATCAGCCTCTTCAGCTAAAAAAAGGATCAGGGCATAGGTGACATTAAAGATCTCAGCCTGAGACCCTGGAGAGCCACTACCAGTCTGAGTAGTCAATACTGATCTTGATGGACCAATGGCCTGATTCAGTATTAAATAAAATGATTCCATGGCACTGCAGGGTTTTGAGCCAGGCTCTCCCAGATCCCAGCCAAACAAACTGACTGCTACATAACACTGACTCTTGTTCAGCGACAAAAAACAGTGGCATAAAAGTCACAGTCAGGGTAATGCTGCTTGCAAGCCTATAAAGCTCAAGGCAGCAGCAGAAGCTCAGTATTAGGAAACTTCATGAGTTCATGTGTCAGCATGTGGAAGCAACATCACAGGATGTGACATCACAAAATGATGTCACTTCCTTTCTCCTGGCTCCACCCCCAAAGTCTCCTGGCTCCACCCCCAAAGTCCTCAGATATTTCCCAAGTTGAACTTGGCAGCCCTACTCCAAGAATGGCAGCTCTGCCCCTGTCAGGGAGCATGAGGGTCAGTGGGAAGCAGGGCACTGTGCTGAAGAAAGGGGGGATGTTCCCTCAGAAGGGACATTTTCTGTAGTTGGTGAACAGGTAAGCTTTTGCACCAAAAAACCACCCCTGGGCAGGGAGGGAGGGAGGCTCTTGGTAAGTTGGTGATTCGATCCTTAGGCATGTAGATAGATGGGCTGTGAACCTGTGTACTGACTGCATGGTGACTTGCCTGCCTGGTACAAAGGTAGTAGACATTACACATGGTCTAGATGGGCTGGGAGACAGTGATGGGGAGGTGCCAGTGGTTGTTGTACATGTTGGTACCAATGATATGGGGAAATGTAATTGTGTGGTCCTGGAGAAAAAATTTAGACTGCTAAGCAGGAGACTCAAGACCAGGACCTCCAAGGTAGCCTTCTCAGAAGTGCTGCCTGTTCCATGCACAGGGCCAGCTAGACAGGCACAAATTAGGAGTCTCAATGCATGGATGAGGCGATAGTGTAGGGAGGAAGGGTTGAAGTTTGTTAGGCACTGGGATGCTTTTTGGAACAAGCAGGACTTGTACAAAAGAGATGGCCTCCACTTATCCCGAGAAGGAACCAGTCTGCTGACACTTAAAATCAAAAAGGTGGCAGAGCAGATTTTAAACTAAATCTTGGGGGAAAGCTGACAGAAGATGGAATATATCTGCTTTGGGGTGGCTTATCTCTAAGAGATGGGTAGCTATTACTGTTCCAGAGGAAAATGGATTAAGACTGGCCACTGAGAGGGTGACAAACAATACTGACTGCCTGACAAGGTCTAGAGGCCAGAGGAGGAAGGTTTCAGGCCTAATGTGTCTGGGACATTATAGAAGTTTATATTCAAAGCTAGATGTGCCTGAGGTAAATGGGGAGCTTGAATGCTTGGTGTCAAAGATGAACATAGACATTGTGAGTGTTTCAGAAACTTGGTGGGATGAGGATAATCAGTGCGATACAGTGATTCCTGGATATAAGTTATATCGGAAGGATAGGGAGGGAAGGGTTGGAGGTGGAGTGGCTCTGTATGTAAGAGAGGGTATACAGTCCAGTAAAATTGATAATATAAGAGAAATAGATTTGCTTGCAGAAATGCTATGGGTTGAAATAGTGCGCCCCAAAAGGGAACCTTAACTCTGGGAGTTTGTTATTGCCCACCAGATCAAAGGTTAGAGGATGATTTAAAAACAGCAAAAGAACTGAGGAAAACAGCTAGACAAAATAACTGTGTCATAATAGGTGGTTTTAACTACCCATGTATTGATTGGGTCAATATATGTTCAAGTCAGCATAAAGAGATTGGGTTTCTAAATACTCTCAGTGACTGTACTATGGATAGGGTTGCCAGTTCCCAGGTCCCAGTAGGGGTTCCCCCACTTTCCCGGGCTTCTGCCCACTGCCAGCCAGCTGGCTGGTGGGGAAACACTTCCCTCAGACAGCCATGTCTGGGTGCAATGTCCCTCCGAAGTGATGTCATCAAGTCGCGTGTGACACTCTGGTTTGAGGGCAAAATTCTATGATAAGTTTGGCCTAAAACCATATAGTTACACCCTTAAACCAGAGTGTTGCTGTGCAATGTCACCGCCATGATGACATCAGTGCTGGGGAGGTGATCCTGGACTTGGTCCTAAGTAATTCTCAAGTCCTGGTGAAAGATGTGAACATGATAGCACCAGTTGGGAACAGTGACCATAACACTATTAAGTTTAGTGTTTATTTAAATAGGGGGTTTTGAATTTCCCTGACATCAATTTTTATAAGCAAATTTATTTTTTGTCTTCCTGTGCCACAAAAAGGACAGTGTATCTTATCTGGTGTCCTTGTGGACTCAAATATGTGGGGAAATTGGTTCGGTCTTTGAGAACCCGTATATCTGAGCGTAAGTCTCACATTCGGCACCAATATTTGGAGGCACCCCTCGTTCAACATTATATTGATAAGGGCCACTCTTATGAAGATTTACAATTTGTAGTTCCTGAGGTTGTCAATTCCAAGGCTTACAATCAAGCTGATATACATAAGATCCTTTTACAGTGAGAAGCTGTTTGGATATTTAGATTAGGCATCTGTTCCCCCATGGTCTTAATGCCTCCATAGATTTTTCTTGTTTTCTGTAGCTCTATAAGCCATTGTAGTTCTTTAAGCCTTTGTTCTTTATCTCCTCAGTGAATTCATTCCTTCTTAATTGCGTAATAATGGTGTGTACCTTTAAATTGCCCGTTTCTTTCTCTGGGCATTTGGTACTTATACACGTTACTGTTAACACCTGTCAAGGCTAATTAGGAATACCACATACAGTAGGCCTTCATCTCAATATGTTTCCTTCATGAGTGGTAAGCCCTGTCCCCTCTATGTCCTTCATTGTTTCATTTTTTCCTTATTTATTGGTTACTTATTCTGGATGCCTTTGCACAATGTATTGATATGTATTTCAGATCTGTAGTACTAGTGACTGAATTCTGACCTGATGAAATTGCTGTTCTGCTTTGCTGTATGCTTTATGCAACTTTACATATATGTATTTTCCTACATTCTTGTTCTCCCCTGTTTCAAGGTTTTAACTATATATGTATGTGTATTTTCTCCTTTTATAAGATATTGTTATTCCTGTTCGGATGAAGTTTGTCTACGAAATGAGACTATATTCTGGAAAACATCGTCACCACTTACCTGAAAATACTTACCCGAAAAATATTCACCCTATTAGGACTTTTTGTATTTTTGCATTGTGAATACTGTTATTTTGTATACTGTTATATACATGCCATTTAGATTATAACTAGTGCATTACACAACTTTTTTGCTCATTTTTGTCTATGGTTCTAGGGGTTGTGGTTCTCTTGTTAATCATATCAAAAGACCATTAGCCTGTATTGTGATGTTCGTTAATACTGAAGGATTCATGGTCAGCTTCTTTTGCGCAACTCAAGGAAGTTAGGCACTCCATCAAGGAAGGAGTTTAGAACTAACTGCTTTCTTCTTTACACTTCATTGCACTTCCTCTCCTGATAGAATCTTGGAAGAAGAGGATTGTGGTTCAGTGGTTAAATATCTACTTTGCATGGAGAAGGTCTTAGGTTCAATCCCCATCATCTCTAGTAAAAGGCTAAGATGAAAGGTGAGGTGAGGACCTGCAGCTGAGACTATGGTGAGCCTCTGCCAGGTGGAGTAGACAACAATCAGATAGTGACCATCCAGTTCAAGCTCTTTTGTAGGCACAATCATTCACTCACACTCAAAATCCAGGCCACATTTCTTCTAATGCTGCAACTTTTACTTAAAAGTATTTTCAAATGATTACATCTCAGCTGATATTCAGTTCCTTCATAAAGAATGCCCAACTGCCAGAACTTATATCTTATCCTGTCACATGATATAGCCATAGTGCCATAAAGCCCTATGAAAAAAGACATCAATTCCTGTGAATTTCCCATTTTTCTGAAGAACCCACTCTTGCCTATGACCTCAGCTCTCTACAATATCAAGCATTTCACTGAAATCAAAAGAACCTCTTTGAATCTTGTAATCTCTCTTCAGAATGAAAATGTTGCATTTAATCTTAGTATCATGAAGAAAGCCATGTTATTCTTTCAAAACATTCTAAAAAGTGTCTTATAGAACCATGTCTATGTTTTGACTAAGCCACTTCAGTAAAAGGACAGGCAGGGCTCAATTGTTCTCCTTGAGCATATACAGGCAAAAAGCAATAGAAATCTTACTGGGATTCTTCAGGGTAATGTATTTCTTCAAACTGTTTGAAGGCCAGGTTAGAAAAGTATGCAGTAATTTGCCAACAAATTGTATTTGAGGTGATGCTTTGCTAAATGCTTAAGATTCCGGTTGGGAAAGGTTTGGGTAAATAAAAAAGATTCATACAGATCCCAGGGGGAAGGGAAGAGAAAGAGAGCTGAAGCAAGTGCAGGAGAGCAAGGGATGGAAAGAAGTGCATAAGGAGACAGGAATGACGGATTAGGTAGTGTAGTGTAAAGGTAGTGTAAAGAATCTACAGAATACAAATTTTAAAAGATATTTAAGCTGTACACAGAAAAGAAATCTGCATCCAGTGGAGGGAACAGTCAAGATACTAGTACACCAAGACAAAGCAAGCAGCACAGTTCAGTTCAGAAGAGAAATCCAAAAGTTCTGTTGGGAAGTAAAAATGAACAACTCAGTATTCAAAGCATCACTAGTGACTGGCCAAAGAAGCTTGCTGTATCCGAAGAGAGGATTTAGAAGGATCCAGTAAATGTTCAAGAATCTGCAGAATGGGGGGGGCGGGGTATTTAAAGTTATGTCTTAAGTTCCAGGGACATATAGATCTTCAATGAAAACTTGAGCAGAATCCCTCTCAATCTTCGACGTGGTCTCTGTGCTTCACACCCATGGGTTTCTGCGCCTGCGCGGAACTTCATCGGTATCTGGAAAGCTAAGACTTTTCCCGCCCCGGGCCTCTGGGCATGCGCGGGCCACTTCGCGCATGCCCAGAGGGGCTGGAGCGGTCCTCCCGCCAGTTCTCTTCTGACCGCCGCACGGTTAACACCTTTTCGTCGGTTCGGAACAGCAACTTCTCAACTTCGTTTTTCCCTAAAAATTTTTGACCAACGGACTGTTTTTCGACTATTCTAACGGACAGCGACTTCAGCTATATTGTACGGACCTAGAGGGATTCAGTGTCTCCACGGAGACCATTCCCCCTATCCCCCCCCCCTGCATGGCTCAGCGGTGGGGGTGTTTCAAACGCTGCACGCGCTGTGGCAGCAAACTTGCCGCTCCGGACAGCCATTCACTTTGTATTCTGTGTCTGGGTGAGTCTCACCGCCCGGAAACTTGCACATATTGCTCGCGTTTTTCCAATCAAACGCGAAAGAACAGGGCAGCTCGCTTAAAAGTCGCGCTCCTAGAGGCAGCACTCCAGCCACGTCCCGCGATGGACCCAGCTGATGCCCCCTCCACTTCGGCATCGAAATCCACACCGACCTCGATACCGAAGCCCGCATCGACGACTACATCTCGACAACCCACGCCTAAGTCCTCCTCGGAAGCGACCGCGACTACCAAGCATCCGCCCGCACCGACTCCATCTTCTCCCCCTCCGAAAAAGAAGAAGAAGGACAAGGGCGACAAACGCCCTAAGAAACCTGCTACCGATAAGCCCCACTCCAAGGGCCCGGAACAGGTTCGCTCCCCAGTTGTTGGGTCGGTCCCAACTCCGAGAGCGCTCCCAGACCACTCCACAACTACAGCAGGGATCATCCACCTTTTGGACTCCCCCATCCGACACATCGACGTTGAGCCACCGGAACAGATTCTGGAGACTCAAAGATTTACGGAAACAACTCATGCAGCCGTCCAAACCGACCTTCCATCCCGACCCGGTTCTCGGTCTCCGTCCCCATCGATGTCGGATCCTGATATACAACAACCTTCGGAGCCGAGATCTCCACACCGGCCGCATACCGACTACCGCCAGGGAAAATATTATGCCCGGTACCACCCCCTCTCCTACTCCCCGGCACGATGGGACCATCGTCTCACCTATCCATACGGGCAACCCCCCCTGTCGACCACTTGGCAAGACCCTCAACGTCGGGCTCATAGATTGAGATCTCCACACCGTCCGCCACCAGACCCTCGATATCACCCCCTTGACAGGGTCTCCGAAGACCCTCGATATCGAGACTACCATTGACACCGATCTCCCTCACCGCCGTGGAAGCCTCGCCGGATCCCTTCTCACACGGTGACAGCGCCTCCACTGCCGCCGATACAGCCATCGATACCGATCTCGATAGCACAACCAGCAACCGAACACCACCCCCCTCCCGTCCCTTGGAATCGGAATCATCACCAGAATCCGAGGACGAGGATGCCTCTTCTACACACACCTCTCCTGGACTCCCATCGCCTAACCCGGACGTCACGAGCAACCAACCGATCTCCCCCTCAGAGGACGTTGCCTCCTATGGAGAATTGATCAAAAGAATGGCCCACTCCCTGGGAATTCCCATCATCCAGCCCACCCCACCGATATCGGACCCTGTCTTCGACGTGGTTCAAAGAGACACCTCAACGTCGGTGGCGCTCCCGATGTTTGCGGTCCTCCTGGAAGCCGTCAAATCACAGTGGGAGAAACCGGCGTCCGCGCCTATTTCGTCACGCCACTTAGACCACATGTACCGGCTACAGGAACCCGGGTTGGAATTCCTCACTAATCATCCCAAACCAACCTCAATGGGTGTGTCTTCGGCATCGAGATCTAAGAGGTCACACTCCACACCTCCCGATAGGGAAAGCCGGAAACTCGATACCTTCGGCAGAAGGTTCTATTCGGCAGGGGTCCTTGGCATAAAGACTTCCAATTACCAGGCGTGTATGGGAAGGTACCAATACGCCCTGTGGGAGCAACTAGCAGAGTGCATTCATCACCTCCCAGAAGAAAAGAGATTAGCCTTTCGCCAACTTCAAAAGGAAGGCTTAACGTTAGCTAAGCAACAAATCAACTCTGCCAAACACACACTCGATGCGGCTTCCAAGACGATGTCGTCGGCAATCGCTCTACGCCGTCACTCGTGGCTTAGGACAACCAGCCTCCAGCAGGACTCCAGATCCTTAATAGAAGACCTTCCCTTCGATGGCCAGGGACTCTTCCACGCCACCACCAACACAGTATTGCAGGATCTCGATAAGAGTATCAAAGCCTCACGTACCCTCAGAGTCTCCCCTACTATCCCACGCCCCTACAAGGGCCGCCAATGGTCAAGGCCCTGGTCTCGAAGGCCATCATCCAGAGCATCGCCGGACAGAGCATGGCGCCCTAGACCATCTCCTTCCCACCAGAGACCATCGTATGCCTCAAAGCAAAAATTTGCTCCACCTTCTCAGCAGGGCCGTCAGAAATTTGCTCGCCCTCAAAAGCAGAGCCTTTGACTCCAACTCTCCCCGGTCCAGATCCACCCGTCTGGCCCCCTACATTCGGGCCTGGACACAGATCACGACAGATGCCTGGGTCCTCTCCACCATAACCAAGGGCTACTCGATAGACCTCACACAGACCCCCCCCTCAACGTTCGTTTCCACCCCACTGTCCCCATCACTCCTCCTAGAGGTGGCCACTCTGCTACAGAAGGAGGCCATAGAGCGGGTACCCACCAAACATCGCGGAAAGGGATTTTTCTCCCGCTATTTCTCTATCCCCAAGAAGGACGGCGGGACCAGGCCCATCTTAGACCTGCGGGGCCTAAACCACTACGTTGTTTACAAACGACTCCGGATGGTCACCCTACATTCCATCCTCCCCCTCATTCGCAGACACTCGTGGATGGCGACCTTGGACCTCCAGGATGCCTACTTCCACGTAACCATCGCTTCAGCACACAGACGGTTTCTGAGGTTCACGGTCGGCCACGATCAATATCAATACAAAATTCTCCCCTTCGGACTCGCTTCGGCCCCTCGGGTCTTCACAAAGACAATGATCGCTATAGTCGCCCACCTCCGTCTGCAGGGCCTAAAGGTATTCCCCTATATCGACGACTGGCTCGTGGTTGCCGAATCCCAAACACTCCTCAAGGAACATGTGGCGCAAATACTACACCTCCTAGACGACCTAGGCCTCCGAGTGAACCGAGCGAAATGCCACCTCCTTCCCGCCCAGCGTATCCAATTCATCGGGGCGATTCTCGACTCCATATCCCTTCGGGCCTATCTGCCGGAGGACAGAGTCGCCCCCATCGCCTCCTTGGCAGCACAAATTCAGAATCAACCTGCCACCTCGGCTTTAGACATCCAGCGCTTATTAGGACTGATGGCAGCCACCACCTCTGTTCTCTTGTCTGCAAAACTCCACATGAGGCCCCTTCAAGTCTGGTTTGTCACCCATTTCCGTCCTCAATCCCAGGACCAATCTACTCGCCTTCATCCCCCTCTGGGAGTCTGGAACTCCCTACGTTGGTGGACAAATCCCACCAACCTGCTCCAGGGAGCTCCCTTTCATCTACCGGCACCCACAGTGACTCTCACCACAGACGCTTCCCTGTGGGGATGGGGAGCCCACCTACACGGTCATTCCACCGGAGGCCCCTGGGATGCAAGCCTCCGCAACAAACACATCAACATCCTAGAACTCATGGCAGTCGTCTTTGCCCTCCGCACGTTCGCACCTCTCACGCACTCCAAGTGCGTTGCACTCCTAACGGACAACACAACACAAGTAGTGGCGTACATAAACAAACAGGGAGTAACCGTCTCACGCTCTCTCTGCAAGTTGGCCCTGAAGCTCTGGAACGATTGCATTGCCCGCAATGTCTTCCTCAGAGCCACCCACATTCCAGGGGACCTCAACACCATAGCAGATCTACTCAGCAGGGGCAGGGCTTGCCCACACGACTGGGAGCTCGCCCCCAAGTTCCTCAATCTAATCTTCCACCACTGGGGAACTCCCCAGATAGACATCTTTGCGACTCGCTCCAATGCGAAATGCCAATTTTTCTGCTCCCAGGGTGGCCGCGACCCAGCCTCCCTGGGCGACGGCCTCATTTACCCTTGGACCACGGGCTTCCTCTACATCTTCCCCCCACTTCCTCTTCTTCCCAGAGTCATGAGGAAGATCCTTCAGGAAGACCCCGACTGCATCCTGATCGCCCCCTGGTGGCCGAGGCAGCCGTGGTTCCCCGTGCTCCTCTCCCTAGCGCAGGGACGATACCTGCACCTCCCGACTGACCCGGACCTATTGACCATCGCCGGCTCGCCACTGCGACACCACGATGTCCCTCATCTAAAACTTACGGCCTGGAGACTTTCTCGGCATCTTTCTCCCCAAGAGTAGCAAACGTGCTGCTAAACTCCCGTAAGCAATCCACACGACAATCTTACGCCCATAAATGGGAACGTTTTGTCTCCTCCTTACCGGAAGGCTCCTCACCTACTTCGGCAGGCCTGCCGGCCGTCTTCACCTTTCTCCTCTCTCTCGCAGATTCCGGCCTCTCCCACTCTTCCCTCCGAGTCTACCTGGCCGCGATATCGGCGTTCCATACCCCCGTGGACAACTCATCAATTTTCGGCCACCCCCTCACAAAGCGCTTCCTCAAGGGAATGCTACACTTGTACCCACCCGTAAAGCACCCCACCCCACTGTGGGATCTCCCACTAGTCCTCAGGCAGCTTACTAGAAGGCCCTTCGAACCTCTCTCATCTTGTGATCTCAGCCTCCTGTCCTGGAAGACAGCGTTCTTGGTGGCCGTCACTTCTTCAAGGAGAGTAGGAGAACTCAGAGCCTTTCGGCACGACCCCCCCTTTCTCTCCTTTCTACCCGACGGAGTCCGCCTCCTCCCCGATATCTCCTTCCTCCCTAAGGTGGTCTCAGAATTCCATCTGCATGCCGAGGTCTTCCTCCCTGACTTCTTTCCAAGTTACTCGACGGAGGAAGAACGCCTCCTCCACACACTGGACGTCAAGAGAGCCCTCCTATTCTACTTACAACGCACTAGGGCAACTAGACGTACTCCGCAACTTTTTGTCTCCTACGCACCCAGTCGCCTAGGGAGACCTATTACATCACAGCAACTTTCTCGCTGGATTGTTCAAACCATACGTCTCTGTTACGAACTCGCACGTACCCCGCTCCCGGGGACCCCTAGAGCCCACTCGACAAGGGCTGTGGCCACATCGACGGCGTTCCTCAGAGGCTCTGCTCTCTCAGACATTTGCCGAGCAGTGACCTGGATTACGCCGAATACTTTCATTCGACACTATGCGATCGACGTCCGCTCCTCATCCCGCACTGAAATGGGCAGAGGCATCTTGTCCACGGCATCTCGCTAGCAGCCTGGCAACACCCTCCTCCGGGTATGTCACTGCTCACTATTCTCCATGGGTGTGAAGCACAGAGACCACGTCGAAGATGGACAGGTTGCTTACCTGTAACTGGGGATCTTCGAGTGGTCATCTGTGCATTCACACCGCCCGCCCAACCTTCCCCGCTGCTGCCAGGCTGCCTCACCGCACCGGTAGCAGCGGCCAGAAGGAACTGGCGGGAGGACCGCTCCGGCCCCTCTGGGCATGCGCGAAGCGGCCCGCGCATGCCCAGAGGCCCGGGGCGGGAAAAGTCTTAGCTTTCCAGATACCGATGAAGTTCCGCGCAGGTGCAGAAACCCATGGGTGTGAATGCACAGATGACCACTCGAAGATCCCCAGTTACAGGTAAGCAACCTGTCCTTCTTCAGTGCTTATAACTAATCGAAACCAGTCATATAAGGAAGTACTTGGAAGCAGACTTGATTCTGGGATAACTGGTTATCTTCCATAGAAGTGGGGGAGGAGTAATAAGAGAGTGACCCAGGAGAGATGTAGTTGACAGGGATGTTATCAGTTGCAGTAATACACACATTTTGCCAAAAAAGAGCACACTGATAGATCAGCTTTGCCATAGTGTCTTTACACTAGTTGTTGGCTTGGAAGGATTCTTTATAAGTACAATGGCCCCTGTTTGCTTATCATTCTGTTCTCTGTGGGGCTGTGCTTGTGCATAATAGCTGTCAGCTTTCCAAATGGGGGGCAGCAGTTAGAGACTAATGTCACATCCCCCTTTCCCAGTGCTAGTGTCCGCCTCAAGGCAAACAGAGGCCACTATTTTACACTGCATGTGCTAACATTTGGTCAGGTTGCATGGCAGACTGGAGGGGATGAAGGGAAATGCTGGTGACAAGCAGCATCGACTATCCAATCTTAATGGGTGTGTATGCAGTACAATACAGAGAGGAGGAGGAAGAGAGAGAGAGAGAGAGAGAGAAAGCAGGATGAAATGATACAAGTTACAGAAAGTGATAATTCTCTAAGTGTCTTTAATTTCATCTAAAAGCAGCTGCGCTGTTTCTCCAAGGTAACTGTCCCCCTGCACTGCCACTATTATCCTCAGGAGGCACAAAAATAAGCAACCCTCCTGTTCATGTGTGAAGAAAACAAGGGTTGGTGGGAGGTGTCTGTTTTTAAAAAATAATGAAGCACACACTGAGCAGAAGTGCCTTGGCACATATGGATGTGGCTTACCTCACTACTCACTACACTCCATTTCTTCCACTAGTTTTGTTCCACAGGTTCACTTCTGGTATTAGAGCTGGAGTGGGGGGGGGGGGGGAATGTTTCATGCACTAGATTGAAGCATGGTTAGATGGGTAGCGACCAAAGAAAGGGCCTTCTCCATTGTGGCACCAGAACTGTGGAACTCTTTCCTTAGGGAGATTCATCTGTCTCCCTATATTGGTAGCAGGTGAAGACTTTTTGTTTCATCTGGCATACCCCCAATAACAGTTTTTGGTCCTCCTTTTAGTGTTGTTTATGTGTTATTAATAGAATTTAATATTTTAATTGTATTTTAATTTTTATGTTCACCACCCTGTGGCCCCTGATTGGGTGGAAAGGTGGCATAAAAATGTTTTGAATACATAAATGTCATCTGATTGGGTTATGTATTATTTGCGTCCCACTTTTCTTGTGTTTTCAAGTGTTTGCTTCTGCCCACTGTGAAAGAATTTTGATTGCACATAAAACAGGGACACTTTTATCCAGTGTGTCCCAAATCTGGCAGGTGTTTTTCTTCAGTTGAAGGCTGCAGTGTCTGAAGATTTCATCCTGATTTGGATGGAAAAAAATAGGTAAATAAACTATAGCCACAAAAGTGTTGCCATTTAGACCAACAGAAACAGATGAACAGTTTGATTTGTAATGACTCATTACTTGATGCTGAAGTCATCAAAGGATGACTGTGCAGCGGTGATCTGGATGTAGCATCAGCCTTGACAAAAAGTTAGTGCCTTAATTGTCTCAATCCCTAATAGCTACCTTAATATCTGACAACTGGTAAAAGCTGCAAAACAATTAAACTGTCTTGTAATATCCACCAGCATATGTGATTTAAGATTAGGATAGAGCTACAGAAGTATATTAATTCCCTGAACTCAACCAATAGACATACAAAAGGTGGTGGAAAAAACCTTGACCGCAGAGCCGCATAAAAGCCCTTTATCAGCTTGTACAGTATGAATGATAGGGGAGGAAGATGGTACGGGAGGGGCCATGGCTCAGTGGTAGAACATCTGTTTGGCATGCAGAAGGTCCCAGGTTCAATCCTCAGCATCTCCAGTGAAAAGGAACAAGCAGGAGATGATATGAAAGACCTCTGCCTGATATTCTGGAGAGCTGCTGCCAGTCTGAGTAGACAATACTGATCTTGATGGACTGATGATTTAGTATAAGGCAGGGGTGGCCAAACTTGCTTAATGTAAGAGCCACATAGAATAAATGTCAGATGTTTGAGAGCCGCAAGCTATGAACAAATATTACACATTTTTATTTTAAAATATGCAGATTTGCTTTTTATTAACATTAAATGAGACTGCCAGAATAAAAACAAAAGAGGTTAAAAACAGATATCGATAATGATATTTATTTGTCCAATTATATTTATTTGTTTGCTAATGATATTTATTTGTTTAAGAGAGAGAGAGGGAGAGGTGTAAAGAAAGAATGAAAGAAGTGGAAAGAGAGAGACAAAGAAAGCAAATAGATAGGGGTCGGAGGCTTCCTTGGGAGGTGGTGGGCTCTCCCTCTTCGGAGGTTTTTAAACAGAGGCTAGATGGCCATCCAACAGCAATGCTGATTCTGTGAATTTAGGCAGATCAAGAGATGCTAAAAACAACAAAAAAGGGTTTTTTTGTTATGTTCAAAGTAAGAAAAAGAACAAGGACATGGTAGGCCCATTGCAGGGACAGGAAAATGAAATTGTAACAGATGATGAAGGGAGGGCAGAACTATTCTTGCGAGGGAAACGCTGCTCAACATGGCAAAAACAGAACACTTTGCTCTGCTCTGGTTAAACCTCACCTAGAGTATTCTGTTCAGTTTTGAGCGCCACAATTTAAGAAGGATATAGACAAGCCGGAACGTGTCCAGAGGAGGGCAACGAAGATAGTGAGGGTTCCAGAGACCAAGCCTGGGGAAGCCTAACTAGTAGTCATTTCCAAAATATGGTATGGTGTAGGTGCTGAAAAGTGTGAACTTCAACCCACAAAGTCTTGCTTTAGCCACAAGCTAAGTAAGTGGCCCTATGGAAGTCACTGTCCCTCACCAGACTAATGTTACTACCCTACCTTACAAGAGTGGTATTATGTAGAATATATGAAACAATTTAATACTCTGAAGAGCAATGTAAATTCTCTAAGGTTTATTACAAATAGCAAATGTCACTCCAAGAACTTCATGAGCACTTTAAATAAATAAATGCAAATTAAGATTAAAGTGTTGAACATGATTGGCTTAACAGTCAAAATGGTATTGTCATACCTTGGAAATTCCACTGCCAACACTGTTCTTTTTCTTTTTTTTATGGCCTTCTCCATAGAACTCACAGTACAACTCTATCTGCATTTATATCCATTGAATGAAGATAGGGCTACTACTAAGTCTACTGGTGCTAGCACAGCTGAAAGATACATCTGTGTAATTATTTGTTAAAATGTTTATACTGCACCTTTCTCAAGACAGCTTACAAAAGACAAATGTAAAGGACACACTATAAAAGTAATATCAACACAAGGTAAAAAAAAATCAGCCTTATACACAGTTTTCCTGTAGCCATCCAGATGCAAAACATAAGATTCTGTCAAAGTCCCTTTCAAAGAGAGTGGCTTTGCAGTGCTTCTGAAACTGTGTCTAGATGGCACATCCTCCTGACCTCTTCTGGGAGACTTTGCCAGAGAACTCTTGTTAACACATCACTGGGGAGGAGGGGTGGCAGTACAACAGCACTTACACACGCTTAGCTTTTGGGGAGGCATGTCACCTCTTACATCCCAGTGTCACCACTGCACAGACATAACTATTCTCTCTGCCACTATGTTTAAATCTATTCTCAAAAATGGATTTTGTTGTTCTCCTTAATGAATTCTGACTACAACCAGCCAGCATGGTTTTATTGCTTGCAAAGCTGTTTTGCAAAGAAGCTCAGCATAGCGGTTACAGTTACTATAAAACCAGGAACGGGTTTAGAACTATGTTATCTAATACCAACATGAGAACCACTAAATTTGATATTGTAGGCACCTCCAATGGATTAAAATAACTGTAGGCGGACACTTGCAAGGTGAATGTTTTATTGGGCTTCCACAAGTAAATTTCTAATAGGTTTTTTCACTGAACTGCCTAAGCTCGTGATTGTATTTTGCTGCATACTGAAGTTATTTTACTTTCTCTACTATTCTGAACCTTGGTTAGGAGAACAAAGTCTTCAGATTTAAGTATCCATGGATTTGGACATGTTGAGAATTAGATATATTGATTAGCTAATTTTGTATTAGTGAGAATGTAATTGCCTCGGTTTTAGTTAGGAGGGCTACCCCTCGCTTGGCCCTGGTGGGGGAGTGGTAGAGATTGTGTGGAGTCCTATCCTGCCCAGGGCCACAGAATCACCTGGTTCATTGCGAACTGAATGTTTGTTTTATGCATTTTCCCCACCATTTGAATGGTAATTTTTCTGTCAAATTTGTTAGTATATTCAGAAGAAAAACACAACCACAAATTCATTGTGAGTAGAGAGAAACCGTAGCAGAAACTGGAACTTTTGCACTGACACGTTATATTTGTGAAGTTCTATACCATCTTTATACAACGTTTTAGATTTCAACACTAACTTTTTGGAATTTTTTGAGCTAAACATGTTCACCTGGCTACTTCAGTATTGGATTGGTTCCAGGCAGGGCCAGCTCTCTCACTAGGCCAACTAGGCGCCCGCCTAGGGGTGGAGCTGGCAAACGGAGCAGCGGAGTGAGAGAGAGAGACTCCAACAAGTCCACCCTCGCCTCCCTGCGTGTAACTCGGGTGCCCGGGCAGGCACAACAGTACCCCCAGAATGGAAAGCCGCCTGCAGAGCACAGCCAGGCAAGGACTTCTCCCCCCCCCCCCAAAAAAAACCTTCTGCTCGCAGCTGGCTGGGGTCCCGCCTGGAGGATGCCACGCTTGGCCTGGCCACTGAGCCCTGCCAAACAGCACTGCTTTCTCAACTCAGCTGACAAGGCAGCCCCCCCCCCAATCTCCAGCCCAGAGTTGGCAACCCTAGCTAAACATGTGCTTGAGTGGAGACTAGTAGTGTGCATGGGGTTGTTAAAATGCATTTATGTTTGAAAATTGGGGGAGGGGCGCCAGAAGGTAGCCTCGCCTAGTGTGTAAAAAACCCTGGGGCTGGCTCTGGTTCCAGGGACAGGTAATTCCTGGATTTATATTTAATTCTACTGGTACAAGTGGCTGTATGTTCTCCTACTGTTCTTATTTTTTGTTTGTTTCTATGGCTTGTTGATTTCATTGTCTTAATTATTTAATTGAATAGGCTTTAAGCATCATTTTTTAATTGATTATAAGTAAATGTAGTTGTTACAACCAGAAAAAAAACAATTCATAAATGTTAACCCAGTAACAGTAACTCAGGGCAGAATGAAGAACAGTATCAATATTAAATTACATTAATCCTCCACCTACCCCAAAATATCAATACCTCCCTGTGAGCTGAAAGGTGGATGCCCCTAATGATATATAGAGGGTGGAGTAGCTGGCTTTTGGCCGTCCTCCAATATATTCAGTTTACAGCAGTGAACATTGGGTGAATTTTACCCTGTCAATAGCCCTGTGAAGTAGTTAGGCTGAGAAATGGGGGCTTACATAAGGTTATTTGAAAGGCTTATGGTGTCATTCACACCAAGCCTTGGTTCCCCCCCCCCACACACACACATTCCTCATAAGACCTCCCAAATAAGATTTTTCCTTCACTTAGCTATCTGAAAAAAAGTGAGCTGTGAGGCATGGAAGCTTATTTTGAAATAAATGTTAGTCTAGAAGGTGCCACTATGTGTTTGCTTTATTTAGCCTACACAATGTTGCTTGGTGTATTTTGTGTCAGAGTGGGGATCTGAACCAGGTTCCGGCATGCTAACCCAGCCACTACCTCAGATAAGCTCAAGGAAAACAAGCAAGTGGAAGACAGAGAAGGAGTTAAGCCTTTGACAACATAGTTAACAGAATCCATCCGATGAGCATTCTACACAATATGGGTTTTACACTAGAATTAAAGGCAAAAGGGCGGGATTATTAAAATATCATGTGTGAACATGAACTCAGAAGCTCTAAGTAATGGCTCCCTGATATCCAACATCTTCAGGTTGTCGTTTCGGACATATTAGTGTGTTCCGTTTTTATCTCCTCAATGTTCACCCCACTTTCTTTGACATGTAACTGGACTAAATTATAGGTAGACTTTTAAACCCATCTTTTAAATAGCATGCAATTCTAGATCTGTTGAAGTAAATGTGATTAGAGCCATGACCTTCAGTTTGCAAGACCTGATCAAGACTGTCAGTGCTAGCGTGTCTGTTAATTGATAGGGTCACTGTAAGTCAGTAGTTACTTGAGAGCCCATAAAACATACACAACTCTCTTTAGGATTGCACTGTAAACATAGCAAAGAACTTTACAAAACCCTAGCATTTTCTTTTCTGTAAAACATTGTTTTAAAATCTTTCATAATTCCAGTTTCACTCTAGGTAGTTTAGTAAAAGTAAAGGTTTCCCTTGCTCGAAACCCAGTCGAATCTGACCCTAGGGGGCGGTGCTTATCTCTGTTTCCAAGCTGAAGAGCCAGCGCTGTCTGAAGACTTTCCATGGTCATGTGGCCGGCATGACTAAATGCCGAGGTGCACGGAACGCTGTTTAGGAAATGGTTAATATTCTGTTGAGCCTCTGTTCCTTTTGCAACATAGTAACATATTTGGACAGTAAATATGGATTTTATGTTCACAGTAGTTCTAAATGTCATCTGTATGTTATTTATACATGTACATGTTCTCAGGAGTGTGTTCCATTTATTTATTTAAAACATTTATTAGCTGCCTTTCTACTTTGTGGAACTCAAGATGGCTTACAACATATGTTTTTAAAAAGTACAAGGCCACAGTTTAAAAACTCAGTCAGAAGGACTGCTAATAAAAACTAAATTGGTCAAATGCAGCTCTAAATAACACTGTTTTCAACAGCCCCCTGGAGATCAAGAGTGAGTGGCCAGGCACACCTCCCTGGGGAGACTGTTCCATAATCATGGGATTGTCACCAAAAAGGCCCTCTTGTATGCCCACCAGATGAGCTTCTTTGATTGATGGGACAGTCAGGAGAACCTCTCCCTCTGATCTTAATCCCCATCCTGGCGTGTATGGGAGAAATATGGTCCTTCAGATTCCCTGGTCCCAAGCCGCGTAGGGCTTTGAAGGACAAAACCAACACCTTGAATTGGGTTTGGGTGTTTGCAGGGCTTTTTTTCTGGAAGTGCACACCGGCATGGAGTTATGGAACCGACAAAATTATTCTCAAAATGTTTAGAAGTTCATGAGTTTTCAGTATACACACTGAAAACTTAATTTTCCTCCTGAGAGTTCTGTCACCTCTTTTTTTTTTTAAAAAAAAGCCCTGGGTCTTTGGGACCAGCTCAGTAGCCAGTGTAATCGCTCTAGTATTGGGAACACATATTCCTGGCCCCAACCAGCAGTCTAGCTTTAGCATTCTGCACTAAGCTGCAGCTTCCAAAGATTCTTCAGAGGTAGCCTGAAGTAGAGCACACTGTGGTAGTTCAGTCTACATGTAACTAAAGGCAAGGCAGAGATCATGGTGGCTAGATCTGACTGACCCAGGAATGGGTGCGGCTGATGCACCAGCTTAAACTGGGCAAAATATTCAGAGCCTCCACAACCGCCTTGTTTTCTAAGGTTACTTGCTCTGCCAAGCAGCACTCCAAGCTGGGAGCCTAGCTCTTCAAGGGGATTATAACCCCATTCAAGACAGATCTTAAATCCCTGGTCTGCTTTTCGACTAACCCAGAGAATCTCTGCTCTGTCAGGATTAAGTTTCAGCTTGTTCACCCGGCACCCAGCCTATGGCAGTGCTGGGATTCGAACCTGGGTTGATCACATCTAGTGTAACCACCACAGGGGTTCTATACACTAAGAAGTTTCATTCCTATAACCAAGAGACAAACATGAACTCTTCGGGATTCGTTATATTCAATGAAGCTTCAATGTTATGAAATAAATGACAATTAGTAATGACTACAAAAGAAATGTCATCTCTATGTTCGAAGGGAAAAAATAACCCGGGGATGGCGACCGCTGGACAGAGATGTGCTTGCCCCTCCACAAGCAACGGACGGGGTTGTGCCCCGTCCAAGAACATAAGGGTCGCAAGCTTTCCCCCGGAAGCCATGGCAACCGGGAAACTATTAAACATACGGCTGCAGTAGTGAGTAAAGGGGGCAAAGTGACACGTGATATTTTCAAAAACTTTACAGCAGAAGCTTGGAAGAAATGAGGGCGGCGTCATGAATAATAGCGCTGTTTATCAAAGTTACAACCGCTTCGTATTTCAACGGACCGTACAGGACGAGCGTTATACTCTCAGGGAAATCGCGGAATACCCAAACGCCGGAACAGTGAAAAGAACCGCCACTTTCTCCAGTCGAGTCGCTGCCAGTTTCATTAACAACTAAGGGGGGGGGGGGGGGGGGGGATTCGCACTTCTAGGGCACTCTTGGGGGAGGGTTGCACTCTTGTAGCTTTTTTGGGGGGGCGGGGCGGAGATACTGGATTTGCCCGAAAAGTTTGCTTATTCTGAAAACCCTCCCTGAGCCCTCCCTTCCTTCTTTGGAGCTCCTTCCTGTTGCGGAATTGCATGAAAAATACAGCTGGTTATATGTATCTCTCCTAACTATTGTTTCTCCCAGTACTCCTTATTTTAGGTAAATAGCAAGATATTACATCAAAATTAATTCCCCCCCCCCCCCCCGAAGCTTACTGTTTAAGCACATGGCAGAGTTTGTCCACTTCTGGATCTCTCTTGGTTCTTTAATGTTTAACGAGACAAATTGCTTCTTTAGTTTCTTGTTCAGCATTATTACGATCGCCTTTTAATCCTCCCTCGTATGGGTGGTCGGCGAGGGATTTTTTTTAATCTGCACACAACATTTTTGGAAGCTACTGTAATAATTAAAAAAAGGCTCTCGCTAACCTCCGCCTCCATTGCCGGTCGGCGGGCGTCTTTAATTTCTACACCATATCCCTCGCTGATCGTTTGTAATTTTTTAAAATCTCCCTCCTTCAGTCGCCTCAACTTTGCACGCCTCCCGGTTTATTTTCCAGCCTTGAGACTGGTTGTCTTCCTCCCCCCCCCCCCCTTAAAATATTTTGCACGCTGCCAAGCTTGGGAGTTTTCACAGATTCGCCTCCCCTTTTCTGCAGCCTCCCTCCCCAGCCCCATCAGAGGAAATATTACAATGTTGCAAGCTGACGTAAGGACATTACAAGGAAAGGGCTACATTTCGGAGTGTTTATGAAAAGGCTCGGTACTGTACTGTCACCAGGGGGCATGCAATAGAATGCATTTCGTCCAACATTTGGAATAATGATCATTTAGCACCACCACCACCACCACCACCAAAAAAAAAAAAAAAGCTTCCAGTGCGCTTCGGAGCCCGCGCGAGCCAGAGGAGCCATGCAGCCAAACTTTCGGGAACCATTGGTTATTTTTTTGACATTGCAAGCTCGTCCTTGAGGATCGCTTATTGGATTCTCCGGTTTTTGTTTTGTGTGTGCGTGTGAGGTTTCCACCTCTGCCTCCGGGCCTTGCAGATTTTTTTTCGCTTTCCTTTTTCGAAAGGGGGAGAGAATCAGACAAGCCGACCTAGCGGCAAGGAAGCCGCAGCCAAGAAGCCCTGCCTGCTTGCTTTGCCTCCGCTCTCTCTCTCAGCTCGCTTGCCTTGGGAGTCCAGTGTTGTTTTGAAGGGAGCTAACATGGCGACGGTGCCCGTCTATTGCATCTGTAGGCTGCCCTACGACGTAACCCGCTTCATGATCGAGTGCGACGCCTGCAAGGACTGGTTTCACGGCAGGTAACACAAAGCGATCGGGTCTTTCCCCCCGCTCTGGGGCAGAGATCCCCCTCCTCTCGCTCGGGGCCTTTCGCCTCTGTTGCTCGCTAGGGCACAGCGCGAGCGAGCGAGGGAGACGGAGGGCTTGGAACGGCGGCGGCGGCGGCAGCGGCTGCTCTGTGCAGTTTTCCAACAGGCCTTTTTGGAGAGGAGGAGGAGGAGGAGCCACTCTCCCCGTCTCCCTCTCTTGTATTTTTTTGTGTGTGTTTTGTTTTGTAAATTGTCGAGCCCGGACACACACAATGGACTCCCCCCCCACACCCACTGGGGCTCTAGTGTCATGGGGCTGCGGGGGGTGGGGGGAGAGCTATTGTCCTTTCCGAGGGGAGGGGAGGGTTGACTGGGCGGCTGGCTGGCAGGCCGTGCCGAGGTGTTTTTTTTTTTTTTATTTTAAGCTTCTGCTTTTGGACCCCCCCTCCTCTTAGTTGCTGCGGGGTGGGGGGGAAGGGGTTCGGACTGAGTGGTTGTCGGGGACAAGATAAGGATGGAAGGTTAGGGCCCCCCATCCTTCACTTTCTTCGAGCACGGAGAGGGCGGGCGGGCGGGCGGGCGGGGAGGGCGCCTAGCGCTTCCACAATGTCTGGCAGGCCGGAGCCGACACGGGCGAGGGTCCCTCCCGGGGCTGGGGGCAGCCACCGCCGGCACTCCGGCTCCAGACCGAGGAGTCCGGCTGGTGAGGAGCCCTCTCCCGCGCTCTGCGGGCAGCAGCCACTCGCCTGGCGTCTCCCTCGGGGAGGGGGCGACAGGGGGTGTTTCCTCGTTTGATAGGCACACGCTGGGCGGGCGGATGGAAGGGTCCCGAGCGAGGCGGAAAAGGACGGGGCTCGGGGCAGCGTGTGAGCAGAGAAACCCTGGGCTGGGCAGGGCTTTCTCCCTGAGAGACAAGGAGGCGGCGGCGGCTGCAGGGAAGGGAATCCCCCGCTGCACTGGCCACGAAAGCCCGGGCGCCACTTTGGCGTGGGCGGTATGGAGGAGAAGCCTCCGAACCAAGCAGGGCCAGCTTGGTGGCCAGAAGCCACCGACTCAAGGGCTTGAGAGGAGACTCCTGCTCCTCGGAGCCTTTGAGGGAGCAGCAGCCCTGTGCTGTTGTAGGCGCGGACAGAGCGCGCCACGTCCTCCTCCAGGACTTTGGAGTTCGCCTCTGTTAAAAACACACACACACACAAAAGGGGCCGGTTTGCTCCCCCGAGGAAAGCCACTATCCTCCGGGGAGACCCTCAGTTCGTTTCGTTCCGGCGAGGGTGATAGGTGGTCGTGGTGGTAGGTGTCTCCATGTCTTCCAAGCCGCCGCTGTAGCTGCAAAATTGTTTAATTCGCTCTGTCCTCAATCGCCTATGGAATCCGAGACAATGTAAGGCGCAGGGGTGGAAACTCCCCTGGCCCCGCGCTCAGCCTCGCGTTTGATTTGTGCGGCAGGACGGGGAAGCTCTCACCCCCTCCCCGCCCTGCCCGTCGTGCTTCTTGACTCTCACTGTCACTCCACCCCAGCTTGTCTTCTCGCAGAGTCCCGAGTGATGGTTCTGATCTTTGTCTCTCCCCGCTGAGGGGTTGTGTTGCATGTGGAAGGCAGGCAACGTCGTTCATAAAATATTGGAACTGCAAGGAAGAGGAGGAGCGGGAGAGAGACTTCAGCTAGATTTTCTAGGAGGTCAGTCTTGGGCAGATTGCTGCTGTGGGAGCCTAAGGACCTCAGATGGAAGCAAATACCAGTGGAACAGAGGCTGACTTTCCAGACTGTTCCTGTGAGCTGCCAAGTTAAGCATTTTTTGATCCACTGATTTGTTCCTGTGTGTGCTGTGTGTGTTTCTCTCTCTCTCCCGCATACAAATTAATAGGCCTTCGAAGTGTTTAATTTTGTCTGGATGATAGTATCCAGTGTGTTTAGGCTTTGGGTATGTCTTTTAGCTCTCTCTCTCTCTCTCTCTCTCTGTGTAGAGCTGTGTTCCCTCTAAGCTGAGTTAGTGTGAGCTAGCTCACAGTTTTTTAGCCTCTGGCTCATATATTTTTGTCTTAGCTCAGGAAGGATGGCTCCAGAGCAAACTGATTATTGTGGCAGCCAACTTGCTCACTAACAACTTTAATGCAAGTAGCTCACAAAGTAGAATTTTTGCTCCCGAGACTCCACAGCTTAGAAGGAACATTGAAAGGCTTCTCTTCTGAATTACTTCCCTCTGACTCATTGCTTCAGCAAATGTGTAAGGTTGAACTTGTTTGCAGCCTGGTTTCTGACTGCAGCAGAGAAAGGTATCAAAGAATGGCTGGTACTTCTATAACTCGAGCCTTCAAGGGGCAAAGATAATTGGCTTCCTACTGAAGTTAAGCTTCAGTTTAAACTAACTTTAACCACAATTTTATGTTTGCTTTCTTGCTTTTAGTGTTTTTTTTTAAAAAAAATCTCAGTAGTAATTTGTTTTATCCACCTCCTTGTACTATGGAATTGTGGAAAGACCTGTATGTTTAAAAAGACAATGCAGCAGCACCAGAAGGTTGCTAATAACACTGAAGGTCCAATTTGAAACGGATGGGTTGGGATTAATATTAAATTTGTATGGACCAGCTAAAGAAGTTTTTAATTCCAAATGTCACTGGGATGTAAGACAAGAGGAAATAGCAGTGGGAAATAAGAAGAGTCCCAATGGATCAGATCAGCGGGATGTGGTAGCTGAACAATCTGCTTTCAGCAAAGTCCAACCAGGTGCCTTCAGGAAGCTCAGAAGTAGTGTGTGAAAAGAGTAATTCTCCTTTGCTGAATACCAGCAGCTGTCTGGTATTCAAAGGTATATTGCCTTGTAACATGGAAGTTTCATCTAGCCATCAGGGGGCAGGGCTGATAGCTGTTAATAAATGTACCCTCCATGAATGTATCTAGTTCTCTTTTAAAGACATCTTAGGCAGGGTCCATTTCCACATTGTATGGCCATGAATCCCATACATGATTTAGGCACTGTGGTACACATCAAGTACTATCTTTTGTGTCTGTGAGTCTACTGTCTGTCCGTTTCTTTAACTCTGTTAAGAAATTATGTCATTTTTAAAAGATTTCATCCATATGTTGTAGCTTGTGGTAGAATGTGCTCAGCCTGACAGGATCAGACTGTAGTTAGCCAAAGAGCAGGAATCAGACAAGGCAGGTGATGTTTCCCATCCCGTCCTTCACACGACAATGGCAGCACTTTTAAAGAGGGAATTGTATGGTAACTGACCATGACTACTTGCAAATTTGCTATGATCAGAATTATAAGAAAGAATATTCTGTGGTATTGGTCATTCCCCCACCTAGTCAGTTTATTTATTTGAGATTCAGAGTCCCCCTTCGTACCATCCAGGCAACTGAGGAGGCAACAATACGGAGACAACAATTGTACCATAAAGTACAATTGAAAACAAATCTAGATTTCTGAGAAAATTTCTATAGGATACTAACAATGCAATCCTAAGCAGAGTTACATGTTTCTAAGCCCACTGACTTCAATGGAAGTAGAAAGTCATAGCGCTGCTTAGGATGGCAATTATCAAGGCTATTTCCTGGGGTCCACTACTCGTTAACATTTTCAGCAGGTATAAAAGCCTCCAGTTATTGAGGCATTTACACCTGCTGAAAATCTTAATAAGGAGTGGTCTCCAAGGTCTACTATTCCTCCCCACACACTGTGTGTATAATTAATGTTTGATGCACAGTGTCATCTGCATGTATACACACTCTGTTCCCATGATCGTTCTGCCCTTTTTTGAGCAGTAAGGGTCAGAAGGTTGCAAAAAAGGAACACTTTCCCCAGTCCCTTGTGGCAACTTTGTTCTTCAGACCTATGTCTACTCCCCCCGCCCCCCCATGGCTACTCACTGGATTTTCATACTGATGGTTGCCACCTGGTGAAATAGCCTTCCTGAGTGTGTTGCTTGTTTTGTTGATATCTAAAGATAATGTAAAGCAGAACTGTTCAAGAGAGTGTCTGCAGTGCATAGCTAACCTTTCTTGGAGATGTTACAGCTTGCTTTGATTGTGTTTTTATTATCTTATGTGCATATATCTGTTATGTCCTGGACGCAATTCCACAGACAACCAGGCTGCGATTCTCTATGTGTACAGTTCTGTGATTCTATCTATGTATGATTCTTTGATGTGACCAAACATGTAATGGCGCCGGCTTGGAAAAGGTACAAGCTTGAGGTAAAAGAACAATAGCACCCAGGCTCCCAAAGATCCATCTATCAGGGGCTTAGCATATTCAAATGAACCAATGTAATCTCTGGTGGGAAGATTAACCTATCCCACAGTGTGGGTGTGGATGGGGGCGAGGCTTTTCTGTGCATATAAACTGAACCCCGGGCCATCTCAGGTATGCTTGTTCCTGACCTACAATAAACTTGATCATGCTGAAATTCACTCCACTGGCCTCCTGACTCTAATAATTTTCAATATCGAAGAAAGACCACTAAATGTCTTAAATAAACAAACATATGCAAGCATAGGTGGAAAATTGCTTGGTGAAAGAAGACAGAGTAAGATATGCATGTGTGTATGTGTGTGTGCGTGCAGAAAATGGTAAAATTGTGAATGTAATTTATTTTCTTTGAAAACAATGTGAAAATGATGAAGGTAACAAGATAGTGTTGAAATGTTCCACAGGTCTTTTAAATTATCACAAGAACCTGTCAGGATAATCACCCCTCCCCACTCACAAAGTTGTAAAATAATCAAAAGAGGAAAAAAAGAAATTATCCTGAGAAAATAACGACCTCTGTTCAGTGGCTGTTCATTAATTAACAAGAAGGTTACTTGAAAGTGTCATTGCTACAGGTTTTGAAAACTACACTTCTTAAGCCAATGATTTCTGCCCTAGTCTGGAAATCAACCCACTCTTCATGTTTGGTTCTGAAAACCCGGCTGGGTTGTATTCTGTTCTCTTAGCTTCTATTGGCAGTTGATATGTATGCATATAAGATTTGATGGTTTAAAAACTATTATGCAGAGTATAAATTCATAAGCTGTTACTGTGTTCAGAAAACAGGAACAAATTAGGTTTATTACAGTACACTAATAGTAGTCTAGATCATTGGTAGCCATGTTAGTCTGTCTGTAGCAGTAGAAAAGAGCAAGAGTCCAGCACCTTAAAGACTAACAAAATTTGTGGCGGGGTATGAACTTTTGTGAGTCACTGAAAGGGCAAGGACCTTGGAATGACCCACAGTCCGAGCTTCTGGTTAAAAGTTTTTAAAAAGAGAGAAGCATTGGCCGTTATCATTTATGACTACAGAGTGGCATTTCTTTAGACTCTGGCATTTATACATTGCAGTAAAAGTCAGAGTAGACAGCCAGTTCAGTTTTAGCCTGGAAGAGCCAATACAAAATGTAACACCATAACTGTTTTTTCACCCTCATCTCTGTGAGTGATCACTCCCAAGAGATGATATTGTGCATGAGTTTGATCATTCTTAATAATTTCAGTTTTTTAGTTATTAAGGGCCGTGTTCCACTGAATGAGAAAGTATGAGAAGAACTGGACATCTGTAGTGAAAAAACAAGTAAAACATGAGCTACTCATGTGACTCACATATTTTTTCATAAACAGACCCTTGAAGGGCTTAGCCATCAAAATTAATACAAAATACAAAGCTTGATTTATTTGGAAAAAGAAGTAGTTATACTCTTCCTGTTTAAAACTCTCAGATTAGTGGAGAGCCAGTTTGGTGTAGTGGTTAAGAGTGACAGACTCTAATCTGGAGAACCAGGTTTGATACTCCACATGAAGCCAACTGGGTGACCTTGGTCAGTCACAGTTCTCTCAGCCAAAAAAACAAATCGAGATCACCACAAAAAGAGCCAGAGTTTCAGGCTCCCAGACAATCTTTGGATTTCCTGGCTATACTAGATCCACTGCCATAGATAATTATTAATTAATGTATTGTCCTGATTAGAGAAAAAGCTAAATATTGCACAAGGTCTATTTTACATTTTGTTTTTTCCAGAAATTACCTGTGTTTGTATAACAATATGTATTTATCTTGAAATTTATATCATTGTCATAGCAGACATCCAGAACAATTTTATTGAGAAAATGGTAGTGGGTCTACACAGTTTTGTAATTACCTGAAACAATATGGCAGGTTGGCCAGAGGTGATGCTTATGCCCCTGTCCTTACCTGTGGAGGAGAAGACTGGGCAGTCCCTGAGGGCAGAGAAGGGCGACAGACTCCAAGGAGCAGGGAGAGGCTGGCAATGCCCCAAGGATGGATGCCACCCCTGTTGACAATGTGTTGCCTGTCTGGGGTGATACCAAGGCAGGCATGTCAGGGAGCCCTCAGTCCATGGTGGGTTGTGGGGGAGGCCGACATCAACAATAGGGAGGAGGCGGCAGGCCAGCACGGCAGCACAGGAACAAGGCTGGGAGCAGGGCTGGCAGCTCCACTTCCCACGAGCCCCACCAATGCTGAGGGTAAGGGAGGAGGGTAGAGCTGGAGTGGTGGAGGCCCATGGGGTGCAGAAGACACCCATCACCAGGGCTCATTTCATAGCAGGAGCTCCTCTGCATATTAGGCCACACACCCCTGATGTAGCCAATCCTCCAAGAACTTACAGTAGCCCCTGTAAGAAGAGCTCTGTAAGCTCTTGGAGGATTGGCTACATTAGGGGTGTGTGGCCTAATATGCAAAGAAGCTCCTGCTACGAAATAAGCCCTGCCCATCACATTGTTCTCATTTGGGAAGGCAGGGGATTGGCATGTCCAGTGGCGTCCCATCCTGGGGCAGGGGATTTAAGCAGCGGGCATATGGCAAGCTGAGGAGGAAGTGTGCAGCTGAGGCCCAGAGATGCCAGGAGAGCGACTGAGTTGCTGCGGGCAGGGGAGAGGGAACATGATGCATACAGCCCCCCCCCCTTGCCATCTGATGCCAGAGTTAAGCAAGGTAGCAGAAGTCATGCCATGGAGGGCTGTACCTCATTAGCCCACAGGACCTGACATAGACCTGCACCAAATAATTATTACACTATAAATGCATAAAATACAAGCAAAAAACATATGGTCCCTGCCTCAAGAAGCTCACATTCTATAATTTGACAGTGGGATGAGGACAGAAGAGGGAACAGGAAAACAAACACAGCATGTCCAAATATCCTTGCTATCAATACAAGATAATATATTGAAAATTTGGAGATGTGGCCATGTTCTATATATGATTGTGAAATCAATATTACAGCTTGGACTGAGCTGTAATTACTGTTGATAGAAGAGGTTTATTCCTGCCCTCTTCTTCTGCAGCCCATAATGCTCCTCCTCAAAACGGTGCACTTTACTGACACAGGACCCCCAGAAAGAGCACAAGGGAGGGCAGATCTGTAGTTGGAGCAGTATAATTGGCAAAAAACGTTTCCCCTTCTACAACACAAATCCTCTGCTGGATCCAGTCCTGCATCTAGATTACATCTAGATTACATGTTTACTTAATTCTTAGCTAATACACAGTGACTTTTGTAAATTAAGGGATCCCTTTACCTGTTGCATTTGCAGTGTTTTTTCTCTTTACTAAATAGCATCAATCTGGCACTACTGCAGAAATTTGTTAACTGTATTTTAGAGTTCAGTTTGTTGTATTTTATGAACTATAAACAGAGAGCCTGACAACTGTATGGAAAAGTCATACGCTCCTGCAGAACATACAGTTCAGAGGCCATGATGAGATAGCAGATCCAAGCTGTTAGTACTTGGTGCAGATTAATTTACTTGTTGAAGAGGTTGTTGTCTTTTTCATCAGAAGGGGGAAGAAACAGACACCTAAAGAAAACAGAAATTAAAACACATTTTAAGATGGGGTAACCTGCTGATCTACCAAAATGTCTCATGGCAGCTTAAAAAGACTAATTAATGTATCGTGGCATAAGATTTAATGACTGGATCCCACTTTGTCAAATGTATTGATGTACTGTATGTACTTAATTATTTTGGAATTCTGATTATCTGTAATTAATGTATTATGAACTGTTATAATGGATTGTTTCTAAGAACGATATGTAAAAACAATCCTGGTAAATTACCATCATTACAAATTCTAACCTGGAGAAATAATACTTTCCATAGAAAGTAACAATCTCAGACAATGCTCCCTCTAAGCTGTGGAGTTTTATGAGCAAAAAATTCTACTTCGTGAGCTACTGGCATTGTGAGTCAGCGATTTGGCTCCTGCATAAATTAGTTTGCTCTGGAGTCATCCTTCCTGAGCTAAGACAAAAAAAAATGTGTGAGCTGGAGGCTAAAAAGCTGTGAGCTAGCTCACACTAACTCAGCTTAGAGGGAATATAGATCTCAAATAATTCCAGTAAGAGTTATATAGCATTTTATCTGTGCATTTGTTAAAAGGAAAATCATATCTTACTGAAGTAGCATTAAAATCTAAAGTCCCAATACTTAGTCAATGTCCTAGTTTCCCAGCATGTTTTCTTGAACATACTTATAGGACAATCAATGGTTATTTGTATTATTAATGGATCCTTATCAGTACAATTAAATGAAATGCATGATGTCATGAAGTGTTGTAAACCATGATCAGGTATGGGCTCTTCAGAAGAATAAGAATTTTACAAGCTTTGTGGAGCTATAGCTGTCTTATGTATTAGGACACGTAATAGGATGAAGTAGGATTTCTAGCAATGGGACATCCTTTATGAAAGAAGTAAATCACGTAAGGTGTTATCAATAGAAAAAATATTCTGGAAGGATGATAGCTAAAGCTGCCAATATGACTTAGTTATGACCTAGATTGAGGAGGCTTGTGGTAGGCTGGTTCTGTCTTATGGTAGAGTAGATTTCCTCATCGTCTGTACCAGTTTGGTATAGTTAGGAGCGCAAACTCTAACCTGGGAGAACCAGGTTTGATTCCCCACCCCTCCACATGCAGCTGTTGGTGTGACCTTGGGTCAGTCATAAGTTCTTTCACAGCTGTTTTCGAGAGAGCTCTCTCAGCCCCACCTAACTCACAGTGTGTCTGTTGTGAGGAGGGGAAGGGAAAGGAGATTGTAAACTGCTCTGAGACTCCTTCGGGTAGTAAAGGGCGGGGTATAAATCCAATATCTTCTCTTCTTCAGTTGCATGATTTCATTGGGTAAGGATGTGCCTGGGCCTGGCTGAACTATAAGGAAGAAAATACTGAGTTCTAAACCTTCCACTTCTTTTGGTGGACTTTGGGACAACTGTGAAAATAATTGTTTGCTGTTACTGTAACAAGAATCACAGTCCATTCTACCAATCATTACATGTGGCTGAATTAAGAAGAAATGTGTGGTTATACCTAGGAACTTCATAGAAAAGGAGAGAAAGAATACCTTAAAATTTATTTCCCAGGGAGGTACATGAGTGAAAAATATGTTGAGTTACTGAATATCCATATCACTGATGCAATATCATTGATCCATGTCAATGATCCAGTTAAAGATAAACGTTAAGTTAAAAGTCTAAATTCTTTTGTTTGGCAACTCTTTCTTGTTTGTCACTTCATTATTGCTATGTGTTCCAGTTCCAAATAGTGACTTCCTATGGCTCAATCTGCAATTAACTCATCTAGGCCACATTAAAAACCATGATCTTGCTTTCCTGGGAGGCTGTGGTCAGGGGAGGGTGGGAAATGGGTTGTCTGGTGTGTCAGCATGTATTATGTAGATTCCCTGCCCCTTACTCTTTGTTGTCTGGTGGCTGCTACATCTAGGCTTTCCTGGGCTGAGCTATTTCTCCCAACACCTTCAACATGTCTCCACAGAAGCATCTAGTATATCAAATATAACTGTAATATGCTGTAAGAAGCAGCAGCATGGGCAGCTTTTGTACATTGTACTGAGTGTATAGAAATCTGAATTGCCTCTTAAAGAAAGTATCACTAGTTTTGTGGCAAACCCTAAGGGCATATTCCAGTACAATATGTGTGCATCACCAGAACTGATTTCCCGTAAAGTCATTTCATCCCCACTGCTCTCCAGAGCATATTGTCTGCACAAATATATAAAAACCAGAGTCAGGGTATTCAGTATACTATGACTAGGGAGACATTGTGTTACACCCTCGGTATATAGTTGATTACAATTGGGATGTAGTTTATGTTGCCATTTAGATAAACAAAGAAATGAAAAAGCCCTTAATGTCTTCTAGGCTGCGATCAAACATGCCTTGATATCAGCTGCAAATGCCTGATGCATCTAAAGGGTGCGATCAGACAGGAACATCTGGGAAGCATCCTGCAGTTGTTGGCAACCTGTGCTGCTCCACCACAGAAATGGAGTTAAAAGACACCAGGGAAAGTCTGGCTCTAACGGGTTCTGACAGGCCACGGATGGACTTCCCCTGTCTGATCGCGCAAGCACACTCTCATGCCATCGGGATGGTTTGATCATGCCATCCCAGTTCAGTGCCATTCCCCCCCCCCTCGCAGTATGCACATCATCACATACTCCATAGGGAGCCCTCAGTGTGGAAGTGCTATTCCTCGTTTAAGCATATGGTAAACAGATGGCAAAAAAAGAGACTCACCTGCAGTTGCGTCTGATCACACAATGATGGGCTGAGCTCGCAGCTTGAAAGGGCTGTGTGATCTTGCAACTGCAAGTCAAATTCCTCTGGAGGAGATAGCCTTGCTTCCATTCCGCTTCAACTGGCGTGTGTGACCGCAGCTTTACAAAATTTTCCTATATATTGTAATGTTTCACAAGTATCCACTGGTTATTCAGAGTCAGCATGAAAGTGTGTGAGATAATAGTGATTTGGGATTCAACAGTGAATTCTCTGTCCTGGGCTCTGCTGGACTTTTGAACAAATAGTTAATAGATTTTTCAGAAACTCATTTTCATCTGTTGTTGATCCAGATGTGCATCAGTGTAAAAAACCTTACCTTGTCTTAACCAATTATGAAGCAGACCCAGTGTTTAGGAGATAATGCTTTAAATGTTATTATCTTGCAAATCTAGTTGCTTCAGTACTGACTTGACTCTCCCCTGCCTTCAAGGTTTTCTGCTTTGCTTCAAAGGGGCTCTTGCAACAATTACACTTTCTTGAATTGCCTCCTCCACTACACTGAAGAGGCTTGTTGCATAAGAGCTCCAGGAACCACAAGGATGCATGTAGTGAGGCTGGACTGGGCAATAAATATGCAGGCAGGAGTGGGTAACTTGTACTGTTACCCACTCAGTACTGTTCTTTGCAGAGTTCCTTGGCTCTTTTTAGAATATTGAGAAATGACCTCCATACTTCCCCTTTCCCCTTTAAAAGTATTATTCTAACCACCTGCGGAACTGAGGCTGAAACTGCAACAATAATTAAAGATCACAATAAGTAAAACAAAGCTCATTTTAATCCAACCTCTCTCGATTTAAGATTTTAAAAAAAGCTGAATTCAGAGTTTGCAACTTAGAGTTAACTACTGAAAATGATGTCACAGAGTAAGTGCAATGTGCCTAACAAATCTGTTTTGGCATCACTGTGTCTTTGGCACACACAAAATATATACATTACTGTAGTCCTGTGTCAGCGAACTGGTTTTTAGCATTTGTTTTCAATTCACAAGAGCAAGAAACAGACTGCTTTTAGAAAGAGGTGAGGAGATGCATTTCTTGGTACTATAACAAGACGATGTGTTCCAGTAAAGGAATATTCACTGATGCCTCTCCAGACATTTTAGAAGGCTCCTGCTGTGAGTGTGTCTCTTTGTATTTTTTGTTAACAGATTGCTTATGACTATTCTGTCGTTAGAATTTTGGTTTCCATAAGAATGGCACACCTTTGAGTTTTAAAAGTAAATTATCATTTCTGTTGGAACATTTACAGTTAACCATAGTATTTAAATTCTTTGTGAGTTTTATGTAAAATCTCAACAATTATAAATAAGTAGCACAATCTCTCCTTATATATAATTGAGTAGTGGGGTGGCTCTGAACCTTCCACACGCTCCTAAATCAGTCGGCTCCATGATGTGTCACTCAGAAGCTGCCCCTATCCACTGGCTGCATTGCTTGAGTCTTGCCTCCAACATTTTTAACATTTTGCTGTTCCCCCCACCCCCACAGCCAGTCAGAACACAGAGGTCGTTTGCATATGTGGCCTGACTGGGCTTTGCCTCCAACATTCTAAACAGTTTGGTGTTGCTATTGGGAGTCATTCAATGTGTCCTGAGGTAAAATACATATCCCAGTATTCCCTTAAATAGTCACTGGAGTTGCCAAGCTCCCTGTGGGGCCTGGAGATCTTCCAGAAATCACTGTGTTCCTCAGTCACAGCTCATCATTTCCCCAACAGAAAATTTCCCAGCTATTACAGCTGATCTCCAGATGACAAAGATCAGTTCTCCTGGAGACAATGGCTGCTTTGGGCAGTGGACTCTATGGCATTATACCCTGCTGAAGTCCCTCCGAACCCCAAACCTGGCCCTCCCGAGGCTCTACCGCTCAAATCTACAGGTATTTCCCAACCCAGAGTTGGCAACCCTGTAACTGGCTATGGAACTGCTTTCCAGACCCTTGGAACCCAGAAGACATGGCATAGGAGGTGCTTTTCTACCTTAGCTGCCACTGTATAAGCCCAAATCAACATAAGTCACAGGTGGAGGGAACCATACCTGTTACCATGAGGCTCTCCTCCCATACTACCCACTTGGGGCAGCAAAATGACTTGAGATAGCACTCCCTTATAGCTAAACAGAAGGAACTAAACACAGCTTGCCTCCCTCTGTTTTCCCCTTCCCTCTGCCGCCCCACCAGCCACAGCCGGGACACTCACCTGGAGCTTCCTTCTAGAGCCCATTGTATTTCTTCCCACAGTGGGCCTCACTCGTAGTATTTTTATAATACTATAATCCCAATAAATAAAGTAAGCAAAAAGTTAGCAACTTTAGCTGATATAGTTTTTTGTCCTGTTAATCAGAAACTCATTTTAATGATTTTTTAAAATGTTTAAATTTATACCCCACCTTACTAACTCATCAGGACCACCAAGAGGATTAAGAGATTAAAAAAATATGTAACAAAGACACATCTCATAAACCATTAAAATCAAACAAAAACACATCATTAACACAATTAAAACAGTTAACACATTAGTACAATAAAATACACATACATTAAATGCAATTTTTAAAAAGGGCAGGTAGGAGGGATCATTGAGGGAACAGCAGGTAAAACAAGTCTTCACTAGCTGGTAGAAGATGGCAACAGGACAGGCAAGTGCACAGATCTTTTCTGAAAAGTAAAGGCTGCAGCTGGATAACTATTTGAAGCAAGTAAAAGGCACTCCTGTCTATGGCTGCCACATGCTTATCTAGTAGCAGGCATGGATCCAAGAGCACTCCCAAACTATGGACTTCTTTTTCAAGGTGAGTGCAACCCCATCTAGAACGGGTGCCACCTTAATTCCCTGGTCAGACTTCCTGCTCATCAATAGTGCTTTTGTTGTGCCAGTTTATTAGCCTGCATCCAGTCCAAACCTTCCTCTAGGCATTGGTTCAAGACTTCTATAGCCTGCCTGAGATCAGCTGGAAGCTCAAGATGGAGCTGAGTGTCATCCGCATATTGGTAATGACTGAACCGAAATCTCTAGATGACCTCATCCAGATGTTGAAAAGCAGGAGGGCCAAGATAGAGCCTTGCTGGAGCCACAAAAAAAAGGTCAGGAGGCTGAGCAGCAATCCACCAGCACCACCTTGGAAACCTACCCTCCACATAGGATTGGAATTTCACCTAAAAATGGGGCCTGGTCACAGTGTGTCATTGAGCAGCACACCTTCTGCTGTAGGCCAGATCCCAACAGGCCTCTGACCATCTGGAACAGCTCTGATGGCCTACACTGTATTGATGCAATTGTGGTGGGAAAGTATTTCTTTGCCACAACTGCTGCCATGGAGTACAATTTAATGAGCCTTAGACTGTGACTTGTTGAATTCATTCTGAGTCTTCCTCCACTCTAGTTTCCTCCCTTGTCTTTTCATTACCCACAGCCCATCAGTAAACCAGGAGTTTACTGGTAGAAGAAGAGTTGGTTTTTATACCCTTCTTTTCTCTACCCTGAGGAGTCTCAAAGTGACTTACCATCACCATCCCTTCCTCTCCCCACAACAGGCACCTTGTGAGGTAGGTGGGGCTGAGAGAGTTCTGAGAGGACGGTGACTGACCCAAGGTCATCCAGCAGGCTTCATGTGGAGGAGTGAGGAATCAAACTCCAGATTAAAGGCCACTGCTCTTAACCACCACACCAAGCTGGCTTTCAAGGTGTTTTGTATGTTCTTAATATTATTTGATGGAAGAGTGTGCTCAGTGTTTAAAATGATTATGTAAAGACATGAAATGGATACAGAAAACTTGGTATTGTGCATATAGACTGGATCATTGTTTGTATTCAACAAACAGAGACTATTACTACATAGCAGAAGGGAATGTTTCAAGAACAGTTGCTGCCTCTGCTGCTAGCACACTACTAAATCCTCCCCCCTGTTTCTATTCATAACAAAAATTTAAAAAATGTTTTCAGAAGTTCTGCATGTGTGTGAGAGATTCCAATTTAATATTGCATATCTGTTCGGGTTGTGTTGAATTATACTGCAAAACATGCTTCCAGGATTGTCTGGAGAATAGAATAGCCCTCCAAGAAATTGGCCTTCCCAGTAGATTGTTCTCCTTGCTCATTAACTGAGATAGGATTGGATCCTACAGCTCCGTCCTGCTAGCAGTTGAGCATTCCATTGTCACACAAAGAGTCTTGTGCTGTTGGAACACAGCTTTTAAGGTACTGCAAGATTCTTTGCACCAGTGGAAGATTCCACCATTTGCAGAATGTAGAGTTCCCAGCCTCCAGGTGGGGCCTGGGGATCTCCCTCTTTTACAACTGATCTCCAGTTGACAGAGATCAGCTCCCCTGGAGAAAATGGCTGCTTTGAATGGTGGACTCTTTGGTATTGTACCATGCTGAGGCACCTCCCCTACCCAACCCTGCCCCCTCCTGGATCCACCCCCAAAGTCTCCAGGTATTTTCCAATCCAGACCTGGCAACCCTAGCAGAATGGAGTCGTGGTATTCAGCCCGGAGTATTCTACTTTCACTGTGTAACAGGCTTCTATCACATGCAATTAAATTATTGTTAAAGCCTTAATGGCACCTAATTTATACCAAGTGGTGGTCAAAGCTCTAGATGCTGGAGTCCTCATGTGACCTTAAAATATGACTATGATTTAAAAAGCACAGTTGTATATCTGCTGTCACATGGCTAAAATGACTAATGGTAGCATTCCCATTACAGTGAGCTGCAATCTAGCCATTATGGTAAAAGTGAGATAAAGAAATTGTATAAATGAAAACTATAGGCAACTTCTAGCTATTAGCCTGGGATGGTGCTTCGATCCAATATATCACAGTGACATCTGCCTATTTGGGCTTGAGGAAAGTGAATCTTAAAGCCCACTGCTAAACAGCTGGCAATCCAGGCATGCTTTGGTTTCTAGTGTGATATCTATGGCCAAATATGTGCATCAGGGGTTGGCCTTTCTTCTCATATATGTACCTACAAATGAAGTACATTTGTCATTTTGACAGCAGGCACTGTCATAATAGCATAGTGAATAGGATACCATAAAGTGGGAAAGGCAGTTACTTACACCTGAAGTATAAACAAGCCAGAGAGGGACAGGCTATATTTTGTGAGGAATTCTCAGAAGTACAAGTACAGCAAATGACATAATGGCCAGTTTTAATGCTACATTTCTGTACTTTTCCTGGTTTCTATTGCAGATGGTTGGCTTGGTCCGTGGATCATACTTATCCCTAAAAGTGCAAAATATTTCAATTTCCATGTTTTAGGCTTTTTAAAAGACATTGGTGTAATATATGATTTGTGTAGATTCATATTTTAAAAATGCAGGGTTTTTTAGTGTTTTGATGATATTTGGGTGTATTACATAATTCAGTGGATTTTTTTTTGTTGCAGAAAATTGAACGTGTATTTAGTACTTCCAAAACATGAACTTTTGTAGGAGACTTGTAGTACAATCCTAATTAGAATTACATCATTCTAAATATTTTGAAATAAAATTACTTAGACGGGTGTAACTCTGTGTTGAATTGCACTGCTGAACACTGAAAATACTGTACTTCTGTGCAGCTTGGCAGACACATATTTAGAAGAGCTGTTAAATATGAAGCTGGTGTGATAATATAAGCATGTATCAGAAATGCATGCCTTATTACTGGGGTGTGCAAACTTTATTTTCATTTAAGATTGTTCATTATTGCACACATGTTTTTGTTGTTACAGATGTATTTGGTCTCCCCATTCATTTCAATGGGAAACACATTTCTGTTTCTGCCTTTTTTTGTTTTCCATTAAGTTTGGATGAAATTATCATGGATTGTATGCCGTGTTTGCTAAATTTCAGGTCGATAACAAATCGATTGTAGATTAACAGGCAGTTACATGCAAACTGCATTTGTATCTGTAACATCTCATTTATTTTTATTTATATGCCCTTTTATTTCCATGGGGACTAGGATTGCCAGGTCCCCTTAGGCACTGTGTGCAGGATGGGGGGGAGGGTTGCCAGATCCAGGTTGGGAAACTCCTGGAGGCTGGGAATGACAAGGACCTCAGTGGGGTACAATGCCATAGAGTCCACCCTCCAAAGCATCCATTTTCTCCAGGGGAACTGATCTCTGTAATTGAGATTAACTGTAATTCCAAGGGATCCTCAGGTCCCACCTGGAGGCCAGCATCCCTAGTGGTGACCCATGCAGCTTCTTCCTGTTCTTCTCCCCATTTTATCCTCATGGCGATAACCCTGTAAGGTAGATTCAGCTGTTTTCTAGCTAATTTGTTCAGGGTTTGTGCTACTTACTTGAGGGATAATCTCTGTCAAACTTTAGGCAGACAGGAGAAGGTGTTCCAGTCAGCATGTCAGACTTGGCACAGAGGCAGGCATTTAGCAACCCATGAAACCAAGGATAGATTCAATAAGAGTATCAAGAAGGCCTTTGGTACCCAAAGAAAGCAGGTATGAAGGCAGAACTGCCTAAGAGGTGGGCATTTTGATTAATGTCTGTATTATTCTCTAGATGTTTGAAACAAGTGACAGAAGAACTTTTGAAGCAACAGTCTCTAAGTACTTGCACATATGAAAAGAAATGGTGGCATTACTGCTACATCTAAAATCTAGGAAGCCCTATCCAGCCCCTGTGACAGAAATTTGTCAGTGCAATACTCTTGGGTGGCAAGGTTAATAACTCTACTGGTTGGAAAACTTTGTTATTATCCCTCTCTACCCCTCCCATTGACCCATTAAAACCAACTAAAATAGTGCACCAACATGCCAAGTATTTAAGATCTCCCCCCCCAGCATAATATTATGTATCATATTATATATTAGTACATATTAAAAAAATGTAATGTTTTCTGTTAATTTTTAGTTTAGTGCCCACATTTACAGTGATACTTGACATTTATTCTATCAGAATCACAAAATTCAGTTAAAATATGCTTTGTATTGGGTATCATTATTTACTATATATTTTTCCTGTTAATTTCTTAGGGTTTTTTAAAATGCTGAATTCTTGTTAACAATTCAGTTATTTTAAAAGATATTTCTTTCCCCTTTCTTTCTCTTCTGATGATGGTTTTGAAAACTAGATAATGCAAGTAAACTTAATTTAGTTGAATATTATATAGGTCTGCTGATTTAAAGGATCAGAGGATCTTAAATCTCTGGAGTGTTTCTTTCAAATATATATTTTTGGAAGATGAAAGTTGTTTATCTTTGATATAAATGCCAGTTGACGTAATGTGTGAACTGTAAAAAGTGTAGAAGTTTGAAAATTCTGGCACTAGAAAACTAAAAGAAGGCAAGTTTCTGGTATGATTTGCCATTTAATCCTTGAGAAAAATGCTTTCATAAATGTATTGTGGTATTTAATGTATAAGGCAGAGCATTATGCTGCTTACTTGTTCCCCAAACAGCCACCTACTGCCTTAAACATAGGCTTGTATGTAGGATTATGCAGGAGATTGCGCAAGAAGTAATCATGGGGATTGAATGAAATTCTTTAACATACCTATCAAAGTACCTTGCAGTTAATGTCTCCTCCCTGCTCATCTTCTTGCCTCTACCCTCTATTCCCCTATTCATTCATTGCCCACCCTCTCCATGGGGGGAAAAATTCTGAAGTTCTGTTACAAATACTTCTGTTAATCTGGAAGAGCTGGGTAAGTCAAGTCCAGTAGCATCCTAGTAATGCTAAGTGTCAGCCTTAAATTTTTAGGAGAACAAGCTTCAGTGGCATGTCTGTGCTTCTTCTGGCTCAGAAAAATGAAACTTGGTGCTTTCATGTGACTGATCCTGGTGACTTTTCGGGATATAAAGTGCCAGGAAATGTGTGAAGTTGTGAGTTCCACTGCCCCCCCTTTTGCAGATGAGTGGAAACATTAGTGTAATTACCAGGAGGAAATGAAATTACTTGCCTCTTTGTCTTGTCATTTAATTTATTTATCCCAGTGAGTAGGCACCAAATTATTTTATTAAAAGCATCTCTATACTACGTTTCTGCCCAAATAGGGCCCCCAAGGCAGTGAACATAAAATATTTAAAAAATTTAAATATCAAGACATTAAAACTGCATTTAAAATATAAGTGTATATAAAATAATTAAACAATACAATACAACATATTAGCATATAAACACACATAACAGCAACCAGGGAGGAGGGCCAATAACAGTTAGTGGGGGAATGACAAAGAAAACAAAAAAGTGTTCGCCTGTGATAGAGGGATAAAAACAAGTCTCCCTGAAGAGGAAGTTCCAAAGTTTTGGTGCTACAACCGAGAAGGCCCTCTCCTGGCTTGCCACCTGTCTAGCCTCAAATGTCAGGGGCAACTGAAGCAGGGCCTCTGAAGATGACTGGAGTGGATGGGGAGGTTCATATGGGAATAGATAGTCCTTCAGGCATGCTTGCCCCATGCTGTTTAGGGCTTTAAAGGTCAATACCATCACCATGAATTGTGAGCCAGTGTGGGTGGAACAAGACTGGAGTGATTCTGTACTCTGTGCTATACTCTGTGCCCCATTCAGCATAATGGCCACAGCATTCTGTGCAAACTGCAGCTTCCCCATGTAGATCACATTGCAGTAATCTAAGCAAGCACTACAGTGGCAGTCTTTCCTATTCAGGAAGGGCCAAATTATGGTGAAACGCACTCCTGGTCACTGCTGCCACCTGTTCATGTACCAGGAGGCCCAGGTCCAGTAGTGCCCACAAGCTATGAAGCTGCTCCTTTAGGACAGGAAATATCCTAATTCCTGGGTTAATTCCAGGGCAGACCTTCCCTCCACCAGTAGTATGTTTCAGTTTTGCTAGCCCTTATCCATCCCAAAACCACCTTCAAGCCACTGTTCATGGTTTCCACACATTCCCTGGGAGCTGCTGGAAGTGGGAGTTAGAAGTGAGTCCTGTCTGGATGTTGGCAGCAGCTCAGTCCAGATCTCCAGATGACCTGTCCCAGCAGCTTTATGTGGATGTTAAAAAGAATGGGAGACAAGATGGAACATTGCAGGACCCCAGAGGCCAGAGGCCAAGGACCAGAGCAACGGTACCCCAGCACTGCACTCTGAGACCTACCTTTGAGGTAGAAACCACTGTAGAGCAGTGTGTGTGTGGGGGTGTTCGGGTAAGTTTATTCAAGCCGAATAAATACCCCAAAATACCTTACTATTTTGGGGGTATTTATTAAGCCATATTTGGATTTTAGATATTGGTTGTTATGATGGACCCCTGTCTCTTTTTCCACTCTGAGGCAGATTTTCCCACCAAAATTCTTTTTTAGTTTAGTTCCCTACTGTGACTGAGCCACCCCTATTAGTCTGTAAATGAATGTGGTTTACAAAAGACTTTTTGTCTCACCCTGTCTACAGAATATAATTTGACTTTTAGCCCAGCCCAAGGAACTTTCTATGGAAAAGCAGGAGCCCTCTTCTTATTTCCCTTTTGAAATGGCACTGGAGATGGATTAACAGTAAAACAAAAGAACAGCAACAGGCACGGATGGGGATTGCTAAGGTAAAAATTGTAGATGATACAGAGTTCAGTTTTTTAAATGGACAAAATGGTGTTATTAAAGCTTATTTTCAGGTATTATTAGTTCTTAGCAGTAAGATGTGTTTTTAGGGTTGCCAAGTCTTACTGAATTAACAGCAGGGGAGTCCTGAGCCCTCTCTGGGAGTCTCTGCATGCACGTGAAGTGTGCATGTGCCATGATGACATCACCCGGAAGTGACATCATCATGCTGGGCATGTTGCCAGGCGATGCTCTGGTAATTGCCCTAAAACTCTATGGTACCATAGATTGCCCGGTGACGTCATTGCACCAGGCACGTCGGCCTGATCTGGCCACTTTGGGGGTGGGGTTCCCCCTGCCAGCCAGATCCGGACCAGCAGATTGGGGACCCTTTTAGCGGGGGAATCCCCACCCTCCAGGGAACTTGGCAGCCCTAGATATTTTACTTGGTATATTAGTTACAGCAACAATGGTTCCTCAGAGAGTTTCCTATGGCATCTTAGATTTCCTGGAGTTGGTCACTATCTTTGTGAACTTACTCCTTTGTTATATTACAGTTTATTTCTGTTTGCTGAAATGTCTAAAACCATTTTCCCTTTACAACAGACCCAGGTCCTCTTCAGAGCTAAATCCCCTTTGACAATGGGCAGGGATTAATCTTCTCCACAGAAGAATTAACCCTGTTCCTTTAAAAAAAATTGGCTTGAAAGGGAGTTTCCACACACTACCCCAATCACTCTTGCCAAAACCTCTGTCTCAGTTATCTGGTGTCTGTGTAAATGGACTTCACCTTATGCTGACACTGAGACTATGAATTCTTAATTTGAATTCCTCCTCAGGTTATAGATGTAACACAGTTAAGGCAAGGAGTCTTTTTGTTTCACTCAGTAGGTGATCAGGCACACTGACTCCAAACTCTGTCAGAAACCAACTGACTGCCTTCAGAATGGTTCTACCTGACAGAACAGCTCCAAAATAGAACTCAAATTGACTCTCCCCTCAGCACACAACTGATCATATATTTCCCTCAGCAGGTGCTGGCCAATCAGAGAAGAGGAGCAACCTGTCACTCAAGCTCTCCATTCCAGGGAAAAGTTAACTCTTTACCTCCTGGATCTCTGATTTAGCTGCACTCAGAAACCTTTGAAGTGCAGTCCGTTACAGTTGTCTATCCAAAATGGCCAAGCCCTGAAAATCCTGAAAATATTCAGGATTTTCAGGACCCTGGACAGGTGATCTTAAAGGCATTTGAAGGGATTACAGTCTCTTCAAATGCCTTCTCCAGGCCATGTGATTTTGCAGCTTGGAGAACTATGAAGGCGTGCCTTCTGGGTGAACTCACTGTGGCAAAGGAGTTGATCCTGCAGGGAAAACTCCCCCCACAGACTCTGCTGGGCAGCCCAGAGTTCTCCCTGCAGGATTGGCTTCTTTGCCATGGCGAGTTTATCTGGAAGGCATGCCTTTAGAGTTCTCCAAGCTGCAGAATTGCACAGCTTGGAGAAGGCATTTAAGGAGATTGTGATCCCTTTAAATGCCTTTTTTTCCTCCATCAGTTTCAATGGAGGATGGCGGCACCTTCTTTGGGAGTCCATAGAATTGGAACCCCCGGTCCAATCTTTTTTAAACTTGGGGAGATTTTTTGAGGAGAGGCACCAGCAGCTATGCTGCAGATTTGGTGCCTCTACCTCAAAAAACAGCCCCCTGCAGAGCCCCAGATACCCCCTTATCAATTCTCCATTATACCCTATATAGGTGGTGTAATGGAGCTGAAAAAAAATCAGGTTTCCTGAGTATTTCCCAAGTCAGAATACCATACCGATATTGGGATTTAGAACTATCAGGAAATACCAATATTTTTTGGGTATAATATATCCAAACCAAAAAAATATCAAGGTTTTTTTTGCATAGCCCTAGAACAGTGCCTCCCAGTCCCCAAGGGCAAGCCAGAAGGAGTCAATGGTTGATGGCATTGAAAGCTGTCAACAGGCTGGCACTCTCCCTGTCCATCTCCTGGCGCATGTCATGCACTGGGGAGACCAAGGCTGTTTCAACTCCATAATGAGGCCAGAAACCAGACTGGAATGAATTTAAACAATCTGCTTCATTCAGGAATCCCTGAACCTGGCTAGCCACCACTCATTTAGTCACTTTGCTCAAGAATGGTACATTTGAGATTGGATGGTAGTTATTCATCTTTCCTGGATCCAGAGTAGTAATACCCAGAGATAATGACATGAGAATTGCAGTTGGAAGTATATGTATTTGAGTGTGTGTATTTTCATAATTTTAAAAAGGAAAGTTTTACATCAGAGCTAAGTTAAAGTGTGGGTGGTTAGTGTTGAGCTTGCCTTTTCATTTTTCTGAATGGTAGAGACATTTTACATTCCACTTCTACAGAAAAAGCAGAATGATGAATGATCCTCTTTAAATGCCAGTAATCGAATACAGAACTAAGAGGGGATGTATTGCTTCCCATGTTATAACTCAATAGCTTTGTAGATATGAAGACCTTCTGCCTGCAGTTTTTCACCCTTCTCTAGTCGGCGGGGGGGGGGGGGGGGATTTCTATTGTTTTCACTCAATGTTTCTTAAAATATTGCTGTAATGTAGGCACTACTAAAAAAAATCTACCTAAGAATAAAACAGCAAAATATTTCACTGGAAGATTGGTGGGAAAATGCCACAATTCAGTTTATGGTATGAAGGATTATAAATTGTCTTATTCCAGGTGTAGAAATAAACAAGCCCTTCTGTGGTGGGTTTTTTTTTTTTGAGACATTGGCATGTATGACTCAATGAAGTTCGAAGTGCTCTCAGATGTTGCTGAGCTGAATCGGTAGCCCATATGCCATTTGAGCTACGTGTAGAAATTTAACATTATTACGTTTTTGTAGAGACTGTTGCAGTAAATATTCATGGGGTTATAGGCTTCTGAAACAGTTGATGCAAAGAGCAGTTTACTTCAGGATGGACCAACAAACATATGAGTGTGTATCTCAAGGGCATCATTCAGTCACTAATGGCAATGCATGTTACTAGACAGCTTGAATCCTATTTCCTTCGATGTGCTTACTGCAGTTCAGTGTAATGTCTCATTAAGAAATATTTAGGGAGTTGCATGTCAGTGTGAAGTGAATGAATGCCGCAGACATGAGTGGCAATCTCTAAGGAAAAGTAGATTTAAAAGTATGCAAAGAAGGAAAGCTTACAGTACATTGTATAATCAGATTATATACCTTCACTATTAATAAATTTTTTGAGAAAGAAAAAAAAATTAAAATTCTACACTTAAGTAATGGATAAGGTTCTGTTCTAGTGTATTCTGATACCAAGTTCCATGTGTGTTCCACTATACATTTGAAGCTCCTTTGTGGGTAGGATCCTCCATTCACTTCAGTAGAGGAAACACCTCCATGAAGTCGAAAGGCTATATTACTTTTGTTCTCCACTGAAGTGAACAGGGAAGTCTTTGTCAAGGATACAAAGTGGTTGCTCTGTGCTAAGGTGGTAGGCAACAAAATGTTCTCTTTTGCATTAGGAACATTGTGATAGTTCTGCCAAATAGAATATACAAGAGAGGGACCCACAAAGAGTCTCTGGAGAGGAAACACATTCCCCTTCCAGCCACCGCTTCTGTCACTCCAACTTTGCTTTCCCTGCCTCCATTGTGGTTCCACTTTCACCACTCATTCACCTTCCTGACATCAGAAACCACAACATTAAAAAAACAGTGGGGGAACATTTGAACCTTCCAGGACATTCACTTGCTGACCTAAAAGAAGCAGTTCTCTTACAAAGGAATTTCAAAAGGAGATTAAAAATAAAGACTGCTGAATTGCAACTGATAATGAAGCTCAAGGCAATGCATCCACTTGGATTGAATCGAGATCTAGGTTTCCTGTCTCATTACCAATGTTGATTTCTCCACCAGTACTACCTTTCTGCATATCATACCTAATCCAGCCACATCTGCTACTGTCATTTGCCTGCTATTGTCATTTGGCATCTGAAGTCATATAAATTTCCACTGTATAGGACAGATGGACTCCCATTCTAGCTGTATCTGAAGAAATGAGCAGTGCCACGTATTTTGTTAGTCTTTAAGGTGCTACTGGACTCTTAACTCTTTTCTACTGCTACAGACAGACTAACATGGCTACCCATCTTCATCAGTCACCTTCCTGATCTTCTTGCTTGCCTGCTCCACTGGCTACCTACACTCCCAGTCTTCCTGTGTACCCCAGTGATGCCTCCTACTGGCTGCTTGCCCTCTCATCTGGTCTGCCTGCTTGCCTGTTGTTCTCTGTCTTCTTTACTCTCTCTGCTTGTTTGTTCACTGATGCAGTGAAGCCAGGGAGGCTAACTGCAGCTGGCTGTAGCTTCTTCTTTGCACTTGCTTGTAGTGGGTGTCATCACCACATTTAAGGAGGCATCTAGGGTTGCTATACCAGTCCAACATACTGCCTGAATGTGTGGTTTTCATTTTTACCTGTTGGGGACTTTTTACACCAACCAAATACTTTTCTTAACAAAATGTATTTTTCTGCAAACCTTGGGTTTTTACTGGGTTTTCAGAAACCTAAATTCTAACCCTGTATGGCTCCATGTGTAGAATTTTTTTTAATCCCCAGCAAGGCACCACACTTGGCTTTTACACATGTAGATGAATAGCAGGTGGATGCCTAGAATTTTATAGTCACTTTTTGGATTTGGCTCATTTCAGATTTCATCAGATGTCTCTTATCTGAATGATTTAACCCCTCAGGTTACACAGTGTCAGACAAAAATGAAAACAATTTGGGAAATGGTACATAATTATGTGTATATTTACCTAATTTACAGCCGGTTTTAATGGTACAAACTCCAAATGGAATTGGTTAATACCATGAACTTGGATTAAAAAATTGAGACAATACATTAAATTTCAGGATTAGAACTAAATTTCAGAAATTCTGCAAGGTAGTCCACATGTGCTTTAAGGATTTGTACAGATGTATTCAAGGAGATTAATACAATACAATATAAATTTACACTGGTTCTGGATCTAATGATGATAAGGAAGGATTAGAAACTGAAGATGTTTACACTGATTATTAAGTGATTTGTGGACTAATCTTGGAAGTTTTCTATGGAGCAAGTCTGCTGTTCAAAACAGATATGCTAGGTAAACAGAGCTGGGGGGGGGGCTGAGAATTTATATAGTTATATGCCACCTGTTATATACTCCTAAGAGTTATTAGAAATCTTGCATTTGCTAAGTCAGTTGTGTTATCAGGTGGTCAATTTGGTATTGCCACTAGGCCTATGGGCAAAGACACTTGAATGCAGGTGTGTACATCTCAGCTTAATGTCTCTTAGTCACATTCACCATCTGGTTTAAAAGCAAGCAAACAAACAACCCCCTGACAATTCACAGTGGTTTAATGTACTCTGAACAGAACTCATTGTTTCCCTTCATTTTAGATAATTCCAAATGATATTCTTCTTCAGATCATATTTATTCCTTTGCAAAATACATAGCTCAACAACAATATTAATTCATTGCCCTTCCATTCTCAACTTTCTAACCATCTGATCTCAGCAGTCAAATAGAGGATAACTATATGATGACCAACAAAGAAAGGAAGGAAGTGACCTTTCTTGGCTGTGGATTTTTACACCAATTCACTCAGTGCACTGTTTGACAGCTGCGTGATCACCCAACAACACAACACCAATAATTAGTTTCTCATAACTGCAACAGCCTTGCTTTCTAAAAATAATTTCTATTGGGCTGTGTTCCAAAATAAATAAAATATAACCTTTGCTAGAAACTGAACATCAGAATATATTTTCAAGCAGAATGTCAAACATAGTGTTTGTACTCAAAGTTGCATAGATAGATTTTGAAATGAATAAAAACCAAATATGCTTAGAACCACATTCCTAAACATTAGCATCAATTCCATCCTCCTGCATTGCTGACATTGTACCCCGATAGCTGTTGTGTAATAGCATAGCTTCTTGTCACTGTGCAGTGCTGCAATTGGCATTGACATCCAAAGTGCTGAGCTGCTGATGTAGAATATTTTGAGACTAGTTTATCAGTCCTGTTGACCTCTGTTCAAGCTAGTTTTAATCTAACCTTAGAGTCGTATATTTGGTTTTCTCCTTTAGGGTTGTTAACACTTTTTATGTGAAGAAGGATTGGTAGGAGATATCTGTTGTCTGATTTTTGGTAGGAGATTTTAGCAACCTTTCTCAGGACTGGTATATCAAGTTACCCGTCTTGATGAGACAGTTTGGTGTAGTGGTTAAGTGCGTGGACTCTATCTGGGAGAACTGGGTTTGATTCCCCACTCCTCCAGTTACACCTATTGGATGACCTTGGGCAAGCCATAGCTCTGTACCAGCTGTTCTCTCAAGGACAGTTGTTTCAGAGCTCTCTCAGCCCCACCTACCCCACAGGGTGTCTGTTGTGGGGAGGGGAAGGGAAAGGAGTTTGTAAGCCTCTCTGAGACACCAAGTGAGTGAAGGGTGGGATATAAATCCACTCTCTTCTCTTCTTCTTCTTCTTCTTCTTCTTCTTCTTCTTCTTCTTCTTCTTCTATGACTTAGTGATCCAAGCATCAGGTCTGTCAACATTCTGTAATGGGTGGAGTGTGCATGTTGCCATTCATGGTCCTGGCTCCTCTGAGCCCAGAGTGAGGAGCAGTCAGAACATGATTTGCACAAGTGATTGCTTGGGTCACCATACAACAGTGGTGCTATCCTAAGCTGGCTGAACAATTGTTCCTGCTTCCTTGCTCGCTCTTATTGGAAACCATCTATCTGGGCAGTTGTGGAGGACTCCTTTTTGGTAATCTTTCTCTATGGTTATGGGGAAAAGCATGTTCCAAAGATCCCTTGCAGCTTATTCCTTCTTTTTTCTTTGCCCTAGGAGATAACTAAAGAGCCTCATTAACAGCTGTATTTCCCAAGTGATGGATATTTCCCCGTAATTTGAAGTCTTCAATATTATACTGACAAAAGTTCCCCTTCCCTTTATAATTGTGGGTGAAAAATCATGGAGCGATGCAAAGAAACTTTCATAAAATAAATATTTTGAAATGAACCTGCTGATTTCCTCCCAGAAGCATCAGTGTAATATGAAAATTAGATGCATTTGCTCTAGTTCTGACTGTAACTCAGAAGAGGAAGAAGAAGAAAAAGAAAAGATTGGATTTATACCCCATCCTTCACTTTTCCTTCCCCTCCCCACAACAGACAACTTGTGAGGTAGGTGGGGCTGAAAGAGCTCTGACAGAAACTGCTCTTTTTCAAGAACAGCTGTGCCAGAAGTACAGCTTGCCCAAGGTCATCCAGCAGGTGCAAGTGGAGGAGTGGGGAATCAAACCTGGTTTTCCCAGATTAGAGTCCACGCACTTAACCACTACACCAAACTGGCTCTCAGACTGAAGAACTCAACCGGTGGTTTTACTAGGAGTTTGTGGGGGTGGGAATGGAGGAAAAGAGGCAGCTGGATGAAAGAATTTTGACCTTCTCCACATACTTCAGTTTACCGAGAAAGCATCAGAGTCAACATTTTAAAATGAAATTGCCATTACCTATCAGTGGGTTAAGTTGCCTTTAAAATATGTTACGTTCTGTAAGTGATTGGGAGTTGGCAAATGAGGGGAGAGCAAAGAAAAAAATCAGGTATGGAGTCCCCCCCTTTCCTTCTGGAGAGAAGGACTCTTGGGCTCTACCCTCATGCTTGAAAATCCCACCTCAGTCTCTGCTCAGAGGTAACCTGCTCTTGGTTTATTAAGTATGTGGAGAGAAAAAAGGAGTTCAGTAATTGAGAAGTTAGGGAAAGGCATTGTTTACTTACTCAGAAATACCTGTATTTCAGTAACTAGACTTTTTTGTGTGTGTTAAACTCCTGAACTAAGCCCCAGTGAAGTCTTTATACAAATTAATTCCTGAGGGGTAGCAAATAAAAAGGGAATCTGTGCCATTTTAAAGATTATCAGATTCATCTTTTCCTCTGTTCTAGGGCATCATGAGGCACTTGGTGACTACAAGGGTTCTGGCTGAAACAGTATGGTGGGTTCTGGAGGTAGATCAGGGGCTGTAACTATGGTCTGTCAATCAAACATCATCATAGTACAACAGTGGTTTGGAAACACACTTCAAACCATTGTTTTGGATCCTACAATAGCAGATCTTTCCTACATTCAGTGATCAGAAAGGACTAGTAGAGTAAGAGATCATGGTTATGGATCTTTCGCATCGGCACCTTCTGATCAGGAGCTCCAAACCATTGTTTCTGATTCATCGTTAAGGTTCTTTAATCATAATTTGAAGTGTGACATCATTTCTGTTTACATCACATCACTGCTGTTGATCTTGCCTGCCTTGGCTTGTGAGACTTATCCATGCAAGTTTGTGTTAATGCACAAGGGAAAACCAGAATTTGTGAAGCTATTTCTTGAATCCTAGTTTGCCTTGATGTTGTAAGGAGTGAAGAAACAAGATGTCAAAGCTTTGCTAGAATTAATGATATCATGAAAGATGGAGAAACTAAGTTTAGATCCAAGCAGAGATGTAACTGACAGCGAGAGCCAGGGTATATCAACTGCTGGCATTCTAATTGGGATCTGAAATCAATGAAAGGATTGAGCATTGGGCCTTACCATCCCATGCAGCCCATGGATGTGGTTACCTGTTTCATTTTACATTTTTACAAAACAGTTTTGTTGATGCTGCAGGCTCTTTTCTCATCAACCATTCATGTCAAACCAACCAGCCAGCTTTGTTCATAAGCAAGCAATCTCGATCTCCCCCCCCCCCCCCCACATTTGTACTGTAGTCTGTGGAGCTTTTTAAAAGAATTGTCACTCAATTAAAAAAAAAAGAATAAAAGGTGGCTGTCTAATCCAGATGGCAGAAAGCATCACTTCTGCAAGAGGAGATTTGTGTTTGGATCCAAAGTGTTATGGAAGTAACATATTGATCTCAGTGGGGTGACAGTACTTGCCCAGGCTCTTGAGCAATTTTTTCTGCTTAGTGAACAGAATGGAACTGACAGGCTGCAGTGAAGAGCCACTGCAGTAGGAAACATTTGCCGAAGATGGCGTATGCTACCATACACCTTTTAAAACTGCAGTAGGTCTGCATGTGAGTGTCGCACTCTTTCTGAGAACAGTAATGTGGCTAGGGATCAAATCTGGAGGAATCTCCTATCACAAAACACACAGAACTCATGGAAGTGAACTTTATTTTAATTTCCCTTTCCCTGTCATGCATTCCCTTCAGTATTTCCCATGCAAAGCTGGATATTTTACATTTTAAAAATTGAAAAAAAAAATTAAAGAAAACAGAAAAAAGGCAAACAATGTATTTAGGGATCTAATAATAAGCTCTTTATGTTGCTCTTTTATCCTGACTCCTGGGAACAATTTTGCAAAATTTTAAATAAACACTCTTTCCCTTTGTGCTGTATTTTTTTGCAAGTGTGATTTTGAATGCTCATTTTGATATTTGTATATTGTTGTTGTAGGAGCAAGATTACTATTTCCATCTTATATAATTTAAAAAGAGAACTGAGGTCTTTACATGCACAAACATTAAGAAATATGTCGTACAATCTAGTAATTGCACAATTAGGTACGCTGATGCTAGACTGAGTGAAAAATTATACTTTTGGTTTAAAATAGTATAATTCAGTTGAATATTTCCTCAAATGCTCAGAGAGGAAACTTTCATAAATAGTTTTGCATAGACATAGAGCAATCTTTTGCTGTAAAAAATGCCTCTAATCTCAAGTTTTTATGACAGGGATATTTGAATTGTTGACACAAACTCACATAATGGGTTCATATAGATCTGTCACAGTAAATTGGCCTTCATGTTTTGGTGTGTGCTGCTGATCAGCTGTCTGGCAGGGGGATTTAACGGGGGAAAGAGGAAGGCCTAGGCAATGTTGCCAGTGATGCAACAGTGTCACTTCCGGTGCACACAGGAAGTGACATCATCACACCAGTGATGTCCAGACAACACTCTGGTATTTGGGGAAAAAATCTAGGATAGAAGCCATTTACCGTAGTCTTTGACCAAATACCAGAGCATTGGTATGATGTCACAGTGTATTGACATCACTTCTAGTGCATGCCAGAAATAATGTAGCTATGGCGCCTTGGCCTCCCTACCTCTCCTGGTAATCCCCTCCTATTTCCTGCCAGTTGCTAAGAGGGACCCAGCAATCCTAGCTGCTGATAGTTCCAAAAGATCTACAGGTGATTTTAATTTAATGTACACAGATGTAGTAAATTGAGAGTGAGACGGGGTAAATAAACCATGCAGGCCACCAAATATACATAAAGGGTTTGCGGCTTAAGAACCAAATAGGCTAGATAATTTAAGGGTGCAGTCACACACACCAGTTGAGGCAGAGGATTAGTGAGGCTATTTCCTCTGGAAGAATTTGACACGCAGTTGCGAGATCACACCTCCCTTTGAAGCTGTGGGTGCAACCCATCAGTGTGTGATCAGATATAACTACAAGTAAGTAGGGGTTTTTTACCATTTGTTTCCCATGCGCTTAAATAAGGAATCGAGGAATTGCACCTCTGCACTGAGGGCTCCTTATGGAGTTTGTGATGATGTGCATACTACGAAGGGGAAAAAAAAATAGCACAGAGTCGGGGTGGCCTGATCAGACCATCCCAACAGCTTGAGAGTGTGCTTGAGCAACCAGACAGCAGAAAGTCTGCCCATGGCCCGTTGCAACCTGTTTACTACTGGATTTTCCCTGGTGTCTTTTAACTCCGCTTCTGCTGCGAAGCAGCATGGGTTGCTGATGGCTGCAGGATGCTTCCCAGATGTTGCTGTCTGATCACTCCCTTTAAAGCTGCCAGGCATTTGCACCTGTGTCGGATCTAATGGTGCGTATGATCACAGCCTCAATGTTTCAAATACCATACATACATACAAATATACTTGGAGAATGTTTATCACTCAGGAATTTATCAGACAAGCAACTGTCTCTCCCACATCAGGTATCCTTTCAGCTACTGGGTATAGGGTACTAGGACTGCGATCATACACACAATTAGACTCAGCATAGGCATGAATGCCGGGTGGATTTAAAGGGCACAATCATACAACAAAAATAATATAGTTTGGATCATTTTATTAAAGGATTGTTTTTTATCTTGATGGGTCAGAACAGCTTTGGAGAGCTTTATGGGTATTATTTATTTTTATTTAAAACATTTTAATGCTACCTTTCCACACAATTAGGGTCCACAAGGCAGCAAACATAAAAAATATTTAAACAATTAAAATACAGTTACAAATTAAAATTCAATTAAAACATATAAACAACATTAGAATGAGGGCCAATAACTGTTATTGGGGGTATGCCAGACAAAACAAAAAAGTCTCCACCTATTGGTGGAGCACCAATAGAGGGAGAAGCACTGATGCTGCTTTAAGGTTCATATTCCCTTTTTGTATTCCTTCTTGCTTCCCATCAGCTCAGCCTGTACATTTGGTAACTAAACAGCATGCTGTGAACTTTTATCACTTATTTTCCAGCATGAAACTGCCTCAGAGCAATTTACAGGATGTTAAGCACTAAAATCTACAGTATAATTAAACTGAAGGTAAATGATCATTAGCTGTCAATCATAATCAAGGTCTATATTAACAACCATAAAATGATAATAATCAGCAGAGTATATACTAACTACCATAGTCCTGGATAAACAAATGGGTCTTCATGGCCCTTTTGAACACAGTGGTATCTGAAATCCCAGATCACTATCCCATGAGAACCATGGTTTACAGAGGGTTTTGCAGTCTTTTGGGCAGACACACAGATTGTTTAAAGCTCTGATCCAGATCCATCCTTCAGCTCTCATGTCTTAGTTGGGATGTGAAGTTCAGTGTAGACAGTTGTTTCAGTAAGTGTCAGATGGTTAATGTACTAGGCTGTGTTCTTCTCTGTGTCTGTGCTAGAATCACCAAGTCCACTCCAACACAGAGTTGGTTACCACCACAGCCCTCAGAAAAAAGAGATTACCATTGGGTTCTCTGTCATACCCAAGCATCATGTAAAAAGCAAAACATATGACTTCCCTGGCTTCATGGGCCCCCAGCATTTTGTACGCACAGTTCTTCTCTCTTCACAGTGAGTTTCTTGCTCCAACTCACCTGTATCATTTAAGACCATTTATGTGTCATCACGTACTAACTTGCCCTGTCCTTGCTGGTAGCTGCCAATCCTGTGAAACTATTTCACATGGTTTATCACATTTTTGCAAATGGGGAATTCATCAAGTGAGTGCCAGTCCCTATGATGAGTGCAACTTGTCTATTGAGCCTTTTGTCTTCCAAATACCTTGGTTTTATTATATCTATGCATATAATAACTATTATAAAGACTATAACTGAATTAACAAGAAAAATATATTGACATACACAGACAAGAAAAAAAGAAAGAAAATGTACATTTCTCTTCTTTGGATCTCTTTTTCCAGGATAGCTATGTATAGTGTTCACCAAGCTATTCATCTCGAGAAACACAGTTTTCTTTTGAAGAGCATCTTGCTTGTAGCACAGTTGTGAAGTGTTTCTGAGTGAAACTACTGTGTATATAATTACGGTTTTTAATTTTTTCCCCCATAGATAAAATACCCAGCATATCTGAAGGGTTTTTTTGTTCATGATTCGCTGCTTTGCCCTTAGTAAATTACTGTAAATCATTGTCTAGCACTGGATTTCATATCAATGTTTAAATGGTTAATAACTAGATAGATAACTTGAGTCTATTAAGCTAGTACGTTGGCAAGTGTGGTCTTTGCTAGTAGGTACACTTACAATTATGCATTTGCTCTTGTTGTTCTTAGTTAATATCTGGTCTTGGATGGCAAGAATGAGCCATCTATTTAGGCAGAAAGTTTTCCTTCTCAGCTCTGAAAAATCATTTGGATAACCTTTTACTTTTGAAGAAAACATTATCCCATCCTGTGGCACCATTTTCCAACACAATCTCTCAGATCTCTGCCTAGAGCTGCCAACCTCCAGGTGGTGTCTGGAGTTTTCCCAGAATTATAAATGATCTCCAGGCTACGAAGATTACTGGAGAAAATGGCAGTTTCAGTGTGAACTGTATGGCATAACATCGATGCTGAGCTCCCTCCATCCCTCCTTCCCCAAATTTCCAGGAATTTCCCAACCTGGAGCTGACAACCCTATTTCTAGCTGCTTGCAGGGAGCAGGAGAAACAGGGATAATCAAATCAAAACTGAGCTTTCACCCCCAAGTGCAGTGCATAATGAATCTCTACCTCATCGTAGTTTTAGTTACTGGCCTGTATGATGAATGAATGAAAATTCTTTCTTCTTTCACACTTACCTGTGAGTATGCGTTATTGAATAACAGGATTTATTTCTGATCAGACTTCCTTGCTCCTAGTGTCTTTCTCAGGGAATAGTTTATTCTTTCTTCATCACTCGTCCAACTGTTGATGCACGACACTCTTTGGGACTGCTAATCCAGTGCTGCTATCTACAAAACATGTTGCACCGTTCTGAAAAAGAGGGCTCTTCATCCTAACAGAGGAATTAGCCTTATATCTCTTTTTCTTCATAGTAAGTGGATTTTGATTGGTTTCAAAGGCAGAGCTGTATGTGTTTTCCTGTAAGATGTGCTCCTAACATTTAATGTCTTTTTCCCCACTAAGGGACTTCCAATATAAACTTGTTTAGTAGATTGTAGTGTTACAAACCTTTTCCAAGTGTCTTCTTGTTTGGAAATGGATCACAGAAATCAATCAGAATCAGATCATTTAAAAATAATCATTGCACCATTGTCTCAGGCAACTTGAAAGGATGAAAGATAGCTAAAAAGCCCAGCTCCCTCCCCCCAAGTATTCTACGTAGTGTGTATGTATGTGTAGTGTTTATGTAGTACTTCCAGTTTGCAGAGTACTTTTTTCCTTTACTGTATGATTGCAAAACCCTGATTTCTGGTTAGCACACAGGTTCTGATTCTTCCTAAACTTTTTCTATTTACTAATTTTATATTGTGCCTTTCTCACTGATGGGGCTCCAGGCAGATTGCATAATTCTTCAGTCTACCAGTTCATCCTTGCAACAATCCTGTTTGTAGGATAGGCTGAGAGCCTGTGGCTGACCTAAGGTCACCCAGCAAACTTCCATGGCAGAGTGGGGCCAGATCCTAGTCAAAGCACTATGCCATACCGCCTCACAATTCTTGGTGGTTCTTAATTGTTTTCTTAGAAATTCAGTGTTAACTATGTTAAGATTTTGGGGTATCTGCACAATAACACAATAACCCCTTTATTGGTGTGTAAAATAGTAAAAAAATCCTTCATCAATAAGATAACATTACACCGACCAATCTTAAAACACATCAGCATTAAAAGAGGTTCCTTGCTGCCAAAATCTTAGACAAGAATTCAGCAGTCTGCGCAGTAACTTCTGGTGACTTATCAGCTAGAAGGTACCTAGTTGCATTGTCCGAGTTAATCCTAGACAGTAAGGGCTTAATCAAAAGTAATCGAAGATGTGAGTGAAGGGCGCAATGTAGTAAAATATGATCTAAAGTGTCGGGTTCCCTAGATGAGCAATTACAGATTCTGTCAAATTTTGGAATACTTGAAACCCAAGATGAAGGAAAAACATTAAATCTGGCTAATGTAAAGGACCTGTGTTGCAACAGGATCACCAAGTTAGAAAAGTATTGTGCCATGCTGTTTGGTACATATCTAAGGCCGAGGGAAAAGGGGGAACAAGTACCCCTGAAACCAGCCTGGATTATTTGGACTTCAGTGTCCCAGGTTCTTCTATGGATTGTCCGGTATATATAATTCTCATCTTGGTTTTCCAAGCTGTTCAGGTCAATACCTAATGGATGAATTTTAGAAACTATAGTCTGTGACCACTTGGATATATATGGATCCATAGCCAAGGGTGCAATAAGGCTATTCTGTGGGGCACTAAAATGGATATGAAGCCAATATTTAATTGTGATCCAAGCCTTCAAGTCTAGGAGGTGGAGGCCCAGCTCAGCACAGAAGGAATAACAGGTAATCCTAGAGTACGTCATCTTTTAGATCCCTAAAAGTAAATGAGGTTTGTGGAAAAGTGCTGACTCTGATAATAAAATCCTGCACGTTAATTCAGATGCACATCTGGCAAAACAACCAATATTCTTAAAGTATCCTGATTTGATTGTTGTTGTTCTTAGTCATTTAAATCCTTTGACCAACAAGTTACAAAATGGTTCTGGCTCAAGATGGATTTTGCAAGTTTTTTCAGGATGTGGTGATTTTGTCACAATTTTATAACATGTCAGAGCATTCAAATAGACCAGTAATTTATCCTGTTACCATGTCAGATTGTTCATCTGCAGTTTTCCTTCAGCATAGGTAGAAAAAAATTATTAATACTAGTACAATTGAAAGACTTCAGTGAAATAATTCCAGTGTGTTTTGATCAAAACTTCTTCTGTAGGGAGATTACTTAAGATGCCTACAAACACAAACACACTTCTTAATTTTCAAAATAAGACTGCTCCTGGGCAATTTTATATTGTGGCCTCAGTCCATACATACATACGTGCAACAGCCAAGGCTATAAATATGGAGTCAATCAGATAAATCCAGCCCTTGAGTCCCTGTTCCAAAGAGCAGAAAAGAACATCAAAGTTTAACCAAGACTATATTCACAGTTTTGGCTGCTGAATTAGAAAGCATGTACAATTCGCCACACAGCTGTTGCCTCATCAGAGTGGCATCTACCTGGGTGGAATGCTGTGTTTAGATAGCAGTCCATCTGGTGAGTGACTTTAAACAACTGTAACCCCTTTTTCTCCCATCAACTCCAGCTGAAGGAAGAAATTATGGGACCTGGGTTAGTTAATGGAGTGGAAGTGACAAGAAAAAACAGGAGGGATGGCCAGTAGGGAAATAAAGAAGAAAGAAATTCAAACACAACTCCCAGACCCTCTAATCACCTGTAACCCAAAAGAAGTAGAACTTAAAATATAGGTAGGGTTTAATTCAGTCAAAAGGGATGGGGAATGAAAACAGAATACACACATATAAACTCAAACATAAGGCAATTGAAAGTTGGAGCTAAAAAAATGATTACAGTCTTTTACTATCTTTTTATGGCCTTCTGAAAGACTCATACTCTGTCTGCTGTGGCTTGGCTGGCAGTGGTGATGGTGCTGCTATTCTTCAGGCTTTTTGTGTTGCTGAAAAAGATCTCTGGTGGTAGCTGCAGCTCTCTTGAAGCTCCTTCTCAGGTCACTCTGTTTTCCGCTCTCTGACTCTGCTTCTGTCTCCTCTTTTCTCCTCAGAGATCTCCTTTTCCCGTCAGGATTGTCCTTTGCGTCATCCCTTTCCTATGGCTCCCCCCAAAAGGACAAAATATTTTTTTAACCCCCAAACTCCAGTAGAGGGCCAGACCCACAGGGTTACGCAGTTATTGGGCAAAATTGTGTACAGGCATTTATGAACCCTACCTGGCCTATTGAAATCAATGAGCTTTGAAGGTTGTAATTCTCCTTAGGCTTGCCCTGCTTAATTTTCCCATATGATATACTTGGAGTGGAATCTGCCCTTGAGTGGCCCTGACCTGGGGATCATCTGAAATTGACTTCGGTTAGCACTCTGTGGGTGCCCAAAGAACAAAGTGTCCCTTCCCCCAAAGAGCAGCAAGTGTGTGTCATTAAGCAGCTTTTTTAAAATGTGCAGTTGATCTTCCAAGCCTGTGTCTGAGGAAAGCAGCTGTTTGTTTTACACAAGAGCACATCTTAATGTCTAGCCAAGAGGCAGCATTTTTGTTAGCTTCAGCTGCAGCTGTTTGCCTCCTTTCCCTGAGTCAATGAAATGAAGTGGTGATTTCCTGCTGCTGAGAACTGAGGTCGGGAATGGGGGGGGGAGGGAAATGATAATACACTAGAGGGGGTGTTTGAATTTATTTACATTTGTGTATGGATGGCCCATAGGCACAATACTTAAAGCATACAAATTTCCATATAATACATAAAGGCTATGTGGGGCTGCCCACCCCTGAATACAACCTGAAAGCTTCAAGTGGTGCAGACTGCATCTGCCTATCTTTTTATCTGGCATTGCTCATGGAGCCTGCTGAATGCAGTTATGCTGGTTGCTAATGCCATCTGTTTCTGAGTTTAGTTCAAGGTGCTGGCTCCAACCTTTCCAACTGTTCACATCCTGGGATCCACCTCAGGTGAGTGCCCCTCCTCAGCTGAACTCATATGCCAGTTAAGAGGTAGACAAAAGCCCAACTGGTGATGCTGCCATTCTAAAAGATGAGATCAGTGGCACAAGAACTGAGGCTGCACACAGTTGTCTCGGAAAAACTTTCAGTGCAGTCTTAAACAGAATTACACCCTTCTTAGTACATTGAAACTTAGAAGGGTGCAGCTGTGCTTAGAACTGTTCTGGTCTGCTATCTTCCCATCAGGCATTTGGTTCATGTGTGTGTTAAAAAGGCACCTGTATCTAGTGTTTTGTACACTGTGGGTTTTTTTAGTTGATTTACTGGTTGTTTTTATGGATTTTGATTATTACTTTGAGGCTTAGTAATTTTCAAATTACATAATAAAAATCCATTCTAGAGCCAGGGAACGATCCCTGCACACTTCTCCTTTGTATCAGTTTCCTGTGAACGGCCAGAGTTTCTTCTTTCTTACATTCATAATTTGTCCTTTCACAACTATTGACATTATGAAAATTCTGTATAATTTATTTACATATATTTAAAAGTAAAATGTTTATGTGTTACTTTTTGATCAAATCTATAAAAGATACATTATGTAAGGAGGTATCAAAATACCCTTTGAATAAAGCTCAGGAGTTTTTGACATGTGAATCAGGAGTCCCCTTAGGTATCTTAACAATTATTTTTGCATAACAGGGTATACCTATCAAATTAATCTAAAAAGTTAGTTGAACATGAATAAGATCATAGCAACATTGAATTTCTATTTATTTTGTACTTGTTCATTAATCTCCTCTTTTGACATTCTCATGGCCACCATTATTTTTTGATAATCATGACCCACAATTTTGGCATCTCAGCTACACACTAAGAGTGTGGTTCTATGAAAATCCATTCGTATCTGTGGGCTAAGTAACTCTATACACCTTAAAACACATGAAACTGCCTTATACTGAATCATAGCATAGGCCTACCAGGGTCAAGTATTGTCTACTCTGACTGGCAGCAGCTCTCCAGGGTCTCAAGCAGAGGTCTTTCACATTGTATACTTTTTCATCCTTTAATTGAAGATGCTGGAGATTGAACCTTGAACCTTTTGCATACAAATCAGATGGTCTACCACTGAGCCACAACCACTTCCTGGCATATGACTGCACTGAAAGAAGATTAGTGGCACAATTGCCAACCTTGAAAGGGTAGTGTTGGTTTTCTTGCAGATAATAATGATACTATTGCTTGCTTGCTGCTAATTAAATACATTTTAGTTTATTTAAATATATTTACATTTGATTTAACCAAAACCTCAGTATTTTTGTGTTTTTGAGATAGTGAGGGGAATGTAAGATGATGTACAACTGAACAAAAGTTATCACTCAGGACCTAACAAGACATGGCCAAGGAAACCATGATTGAGCTCTACTGATAGAGCTCTACTATCAGTTTAATGTGATATGGACTGAGCCTACAAAACAGCAGCAAAACAGGAGTAATGCTTCTTTCTCTGCCATTTTCTTAATCTCAAAAGCCTCCTCTTCTTCTCCAGAGCAGTGATTTTTCTCATAGGGTGAGCCATAGAGGAACCACAAGGTTTGCCCCCTGCATAGCAACTCCAGAGGATGGGGAAATTTGCTGTGGGAAAATTGAATAGGGGAAATAGTTAACACTTCTTCTCTGGTGCCATGGCCACAATCTGGATCCCTTCACTGGCTTTTATAATGTAGGAGATCATAATCACAGATTTCTTGGATCCTGTCTTGTTTGGTCATCACTCTTCCGTCTTCAACTTTTCCCCAACATTTCTTTTCTTCAACATTTTTTTCATCAACTTTTGTCCCCCCCCCCCCCCCCATTCACTATTCTGGTAAAACTCCAGAAACAAAACAGTCCTTAACTCGTAGCTCCACATGTTAAAATTTGCTCTTATCAATAAAAACAACAAAAGCAATAGAATATATAAAGCTTACAGGCCTTATTTCCTTGCTGCCTTTTCTCAGCTGCATGGCATTCCCTTTAAAAACTTGCCAGCCTTGCAGAGTCACATGAAAGCTAGTCCATGGCAGGTTTGCCTATCCGTGAGCAAAGTGCCATAACAAGCCACTTAGGGATGTAGCCGAGGGGTCTTTTAAAAAGATGTATGGAGACATTAGAGGTTGTGATTTCCATATTTTGCCTGGGGACATGTGTGTGTGCCCTGAAGTGCTAACAGTGTGCCGGCTGAGGAAAGAAACAAAATGTTAACTGAATCATCGGTGAAACTGGTATTCTCAGGAGTGAAAAGTCCAATGTACTCACTGTCATTATGCTGCTGTACCACATCGTACTTGTTCCACATGATTTAGGGTGGATGGTGCCACTGTGATAGGAAGCAGCATTACACTATCTCATTCTGCCATTAATGGGTAGATTATAAAATGCAAAATCACTAACCAACCTATCAAAATTGCAGTAGTGGGTTTATAATATTTCTATGTTATGGACAGCTATAGTATTCTGGGAGCTTCATGTGACTGTTTTTATATGGCTCTTTTACTGTGGCAGTGAAAGCTTAATGGAATGAATGCACTAATAATAAATCTATAAGGGTTGCGGTTTCTGCTGCTGTTTGTGCTGCCACCAGGACCTTCTTGCAGACTTAGATTTAGGGGGCTTTTACAAGGCTGCTGTGGCATGGTTACCACTTTCACACAGTCAGGTTTCCATGCTGCAGAGTTAATGCTTACAGTTGGAAATATCAATATACTGGATCTAGACTAAATATTCCACTGGGAATCTGGAACTTACCTGCCTGCCCCCTCTCACTGGAGTCCACAAAATGCTGCTCCTGAGACATAGGGGACCCTGAGGAATGACATAAAGGGGGTCTGTAGGAGGAGTTGATGGAAAATGCCATTTAGACTGGATCCAACCTATAACCTGGAAGGAAAATTGGTTCCATCTGTGCTAGCAATGCACCTTCCTGAGAATCATCAGGGGTGGCATAGGATGGGCCACCTAATCAGTAGCTTTCAATTAGAGATGTTACTATTGTTGGTGTGGGGTCCCAGCTATGTGGAAGCAGCAATCTGCTGGATGGCTTGCATGGATTATCAGACTCCTTCTGGAAAGAAGATTCATAAAGTAGGAACATGAAAACTAAATAGATCCACCAGGCCTCTTTACACTGTTTCTTTATGTTAAAAGGTATAATGTACTGTTGAGTTGCAACTGACACACAGTGATCCCAGGAAGCTCCTCCTCCTGGGTTTTCCAAGATGACAGATGAGCAAGAGTGGGGTTTGTTGTTGCCTTCCTCTGCATAGCAGCCCTGGTCTTCCTTGGTGGTCTCCCAGTCAAGGACCAGCCCTCTTTAGCTTCTTAGCTCTGATAAGATCAGGCTAGTCTGGGCTATTAAAGCTGCTACTTCTTTACATTACAATCTGTTGTTTATGTTGTGGAATTGCTCCACATTGGTGAGTCCCAACATTGTTAATAAAGAAAAAGAGATGGGTGTGGAACTGTTCAAACTGCTCAAAGTGTGCTAATGGAAGTTCAAGCTGGAGTGCAAAGTTGAGATGGGTGGAAGGAAGAGAAAGTTCTTTTTTGAATGAGGTTGTGGGATTGGCTGGGGAATTTAGGCTGCACGGGGAAGGAAAACAGAGATCGGATTTTGCAAGTTGTTTCTTCGGAATATTTCATCTTGCTCTCTCTCTCTCTCTCTCTCTCTTTTTTTGAGAATGTCATGTTCAGATTTATTCTGGGCTTTTCTGTCCCTGGTGGCTTTTTGTGTCTTGAATGTTTCTGATTCCAAGGATGTACATTTTCTAGAAAGAAACTAAGAACAGGTACAATGGAAGGGACAATAAAAGGAAAAAGTCTTCTTGGCTCCCATCATATTTGCAAAATGCTTTTGAGTAGTTCTGTTCTTTACTGGAATTTTTCATTTTCCTTTACTACAGTTTGAGTCAAGGCATGTGATAAGGCAATGGCAGGTCACTCTTGTCCTGTTTATTTCAATTCCAGCCAATATTTTCCTGCAGTCAGTATGGTTATAGATGTAAAATTTCCAGAAATTTTAAAGCTCAGAAAAAAAACCTGTTTTTTCCAGAAAAAAATGGAAATTTTTGGAAAAATTGAAAAAAATGCCACATTAGCCCTTTTCTTTTCTTTTCCAGATTGAAAGTCATTCTGTTACTTTAGGAACATAAAATATGACTATGGACAATTTTACTTGGCATGAAATTATCACAACTAGCATATTAAAAATACAGTGTATCCAAACAATTATTACAAACAGAATTTACTTTTAAAATAATATTTATTTGTAATTGTAACAAATGGAGCAACAATCTCCTGAACTGTTTCTAGTTTATGTGGAACAGACAAAAAAACCCCCACAAAACAATTTTTAAAAATCCAGAAGTAACAATTATTCATGTTTCCTCTCCACAGTATTAAATAAAAATAAAAAACCAATTCTCATAAAAAGAATTTAAGAGGGGGGAAGTGTATAGAAGGGAGTGTGGGACTAAGTTTCAATTAATGGGCATGAAATTTAATCAGAATCATTTCCTGAGCTGTAATTATCAGTTTCAGTCTCTGCTTCTGCAGCTACTCTGTTGTGTTTGTCATTATCACAGTTATTATGGACCTCTAAAAACTGAAGGTTTGCCTGGATTGAAACAAAAATTAGATTAATCTGATACCATACATATTTTTTTAGAAATGATATGGAAAATGTTTGAACACCCTGTCTTAAAATATTTTATTCATCATGTTAAAATCAAATGTTCCATAATCATTTTTTTCTTTTCTTTTTTTCAGTTTGTTTGGGAAAAAACAAAAAAGGCTTCAGGAAAAAAATGGAAAAACACCAGTTTTTTTCTGAATTTTCCCAGTTTTTTTCCAGGCCTTCACATCTCTGTACGGTGTTGCCCTGAGGTATTTGAATATGGTTTTGAGCTGTACTTTCCCCTCCCAGTTGAGAAAATGTGGAGTGAATGCTAGATGCAGAATCGCCCTATATCTTGAATAAAGAATCTTGGGGCACAGTGATCTCCTATGAAGATGGGTGTTCAGGTGAAATCCCTCTTATGGCATAACTGGCATGCAGTATGAAACTTCTGGATTGGTCAGGCCTGTTATAGATACAAAGAACTAGGGATGCCAGCCTCCAGTTGGGACCTAGGGAACTCCCAGAATTACAGCTTGTCTCCAGACTACAGAGATCGGTTCCTCTGGAGAAAATGGATGCTTTGGATGGTGGACTCTACAGCACTGTACCCCACTGAAGTCCCTGTCCTCCCCAGGCTCTATTCCCAAATCTCCAGGAGTTTCCCAGCCTAGATCTGGCAAACCTAACCCCCCCATCCCCCACCGGTGGAAGGAGGGACCTGGCAACTCTTCCAAGAACTCTGACTTCTCTCATATGGTTGAAAGAGCAGAGTACCTTCTGTCTGTTGAGGTTCAAGAGCTAGCACAAGCCTCCCCCTCCCCCTCAAGTGTCCAGTTCCAGTACCTGACATTGAAAACTGAAATACTAAGGTCTTGATTTGCTCATGGCTGTTTGTAGTTCAAGTCTAGTCCTGGCTGGATCTGTGTCTCATTTGCAAAGACACAGACCCTTCTGAAGTTACAATGTTATCAGTGATTTCATGCTTGTGAGGTGAAACTGATCTTGTTATAAATGGGGTCAATATCTGGAGTTACTGTAAGTTGCAAGGGCAGAGAAACCGAATTTTCCCAGATGGGTTAGAAACGCAGCACTGTGTGTTCCAGAGTAGGGACTGGATGATTTGTTCCATTATAAATAAAATATTTGTCAGGTTCTGTCTGGGTGACAAGATAATTCTGGTGCTTCTGCATAATTTAAAAATAAATACAACACATAGATACTAACCGGGTCCTTCAGAACTGTGACCTTCTGTAGCAGGGACTAAGGCACTTCTGCTATTACTGATTAGGGGATTCTGATGTTTGGGTCTCAGAAACCCTTCTTTTTCTTCTTAAATCTCAGGAGTACATTAGTTTTAAGCACAACACTTAGCAATGGCAACACAAAAAAATATGATTGTATAGCAACTTTAAATTGCTCTGATTTAGCAGCTGTGTGTATTTTCATACCCATAGCATGTAATATTTCATTTAGAAAACAACCTCATCTTTGTTTCTTTCGGAGGAAGAAATCATACCAGCAGCACAGCAAGAAACATTTTTCTTCAGTAATTCTGACAAGCGGTGTTGTAAAAAAAACCAACAACAATCTTGCTTAATGCACATTAAAAATCTTACTAAGCATCATGGCAGAAAGGGAAAATGATTTTATTTGGGTACATAGTTGATATGGCTCTTTCTCCTATGCAGTCTTTGAAATATGTTATGTTATTTTTTTGTCTTTTTAAAAGAAGAATAATCAGATTTAAAAAAAGAGCTCAAATATTGGTGCCAAAGCTAGGTTTCATGGCCTGATACACTAATAGGGATTTTGTGCCATTGTTTGAGCTTTGAAACATAATGTAGTTTTGGAGGCTGAATCCATCCTTTTGTGTCAGCATGCTATTTTGATATTTTTCATCAACATTCTTTTCTGCTTTGCTTTCCACAGATGCTTGCAGTTTTGACAATGCAACTGCAGTGGTATGCAGAGTATAGTAAAATTAACATAACCCCAGAACTCAGACTAGGATTATGATGGATGGATTTTTGGAGCATGCAGTTTATATGCATCTGTATAGCCTGTTGAAGTAGTATCTGCTGTGGGAGTCAGCAGAAAATTGTTCAAGTGAACCACAGAGCAGTGAGTCCCAACATTTCTCAGAGAGCCACAGAAATTTACATGTGCATTTTTGGATTTCTAATACTGAGAACTAGAAACAGCATACAAGAGGTGACAAAAAACAAAAACGGTCAATCAACATAATTCAGAAGCTGTTGTGTGCCAGTTACAAACCATGACTGGGGATTTTGAGCGACTGCTAAGCCACACTGTCCACAATGTGTCTATCTGGGTCTCTGACAGTTCTCAAACGATTGTTTCTGGGACAGGGACACCACCAAGTGAATGAGCTGAACCATCAGCACATTCAGTTTATAACCATCAGCACATGCAGATGGGGCTGTATGGTCACTGGTGTTTTGTATTATCATCTTAGTCCTTTTCCAAACCAGTGTTCATATGTTACACCTGTCCCTTTACCTCCACCCCCCCCCCCCCAGTGGAGGTACCAGTTCATACAAATGGCAAAATCAGCACTAACATTTCCTGGCATTGAGTCCAATAGCATTCCTGCATGTTCCTAGGGCTCCACCAGGTATAGTACCTACCCAGTATTTTAGCAGTGGTGATCAAGCCTTTCCAGGTTGATATTCTGATTAATAATCATAAGTTTGCATCTGAAAAAATATGCTCACAACCATATAAGAACATGTACAGATTCCTTTCCTCTATGTTGACTACTAGTGAGTGATCCTTTTTCCAATTTGCCATATATTTTTAAGGATCAAAAAAAGTTTGGTCTAAGAGGAGAGTGAAGATAGATTCATACATGCTTTATAAAGCATAAAAAATTATTAAGCATGCCTTAATTTGTGTGTTATATAAGCCACACGGACAGTTTGTAGTTCTGTCATTTACATCCTTAAGTACAGACCAAGCACGTCAGAAGCTGAATACAAACTGAGGTGTAATTTTGAAGTACATTTATTTATATTCTGTTCCCAGAAATTTTAGATTTATGTACTCACACTTTTGACTTAGGCTTCCATCTTAATCTTAGAGGCAACACTCCCCCTGCTATCAGTACCATATTATAGTTAGCTCACCATTTTCTGAAGAGATCTGGGTGGTATAAATATTTTCCCCGCCTCTATTTTCTCTTCATAACAGCCATGTGAAGTAGATTAAACTGAGAGAATGGCTGGATCAAGGTCACCAAATGAGTTTTGTGGCAAGCAGGTTTAGTTACCTGTTAGAGATGTAACAGCATGTTAATGCATATATTGATACTGAGCCTGTTTAGTTCATTTGAATCTAAGGGAAGCTGTAGTGTACACTCTCTACTTTCCAGGGTGCTGCTCTTGTAGTTTATCTTGCCTCTTGTTTTTTTTCTCTCTGCTTGGAAGGGTTAGTGCTTGTATTCTGATGGCCTCTTGTTTGTTGAAAGGCACAATCAGTTAATGCCTTGTTTTGCAAATCCTGCTGGAGTAAACTTCATTGACAGCAACTCTGAAGTGTTGGACTGGATTATTTCCCAATTTTACTACCATTTTTTAAACCCAGGGCCTCTCAGTCATATTCTAACCTGAATATTATAAAAACATGGCATAAAAATTCATATGAATTGATTGCATAGAATGGCTATAACAGGTAATAATAGTTACCTTCTAAAAACGTGTATTTTAGAGGGAAAGTATGCTGCTGTATGTTAAACAGAGCTAAGATTCTGGACAATTTGATGTTCAAAGAGCAAATACACCTCTGATTTCTCAGGGGAAATGCAGCTGCCTAATAGTGAGGGGAAACTACTTATCTTATGCTTAGAGGCACATATGTAGTTCTTACTTATAGCAATTAAACCGTGGGGATTTCTTAAACATAAGATATAGCTGTTATGATTCCCCAGGAGTGCCTAAATCTTTGTAGGTTTCGACATCATACCCAGTAATACTTAATTTGCACGCAGCCTTACTTACAGGAATGGGAATGTCAGATTCTTTTAAAGGAATTCTGTTACTTTCCATATTGCTTTCTTTAATATTTAACATTGTATTGTCCCCCTGGATCCTGTTATATCCTAGAATTTCCCTGGATTTTTGAAATGAACATTCTTGAAGCACATGTGTTATGTTACTGTCTTATTCCCTACTTCCCTTATTCCCTACTTATTCCCATACTGATCTTTTTAAAACCCAAACATCAACTGAATTTTGAAAAGCTGGTTAAAGAAATAATTCAAGTGTATAATAATCAATATATTTAATTTTCAATATGGCCACCTCTGTGGATACTTAAATCCAGAGACTGGAACCTTGAACAGACAGGCCAGATCTTTCAACCAACCTTAGAAAAGATTTGCAGAAAAATCTGAAATCTGGAAAAAAAAATACTGGAGGGTTAAAACCAAAATGATACAAAAAGTACCTGCAATATTAAGAAATGGATACCCTCTGAGTAGTCATTGTGGGGTTTGCTGGACAACCACAATAATATTGCCAACCTTCTGTTTTCTGTAAGTAAAAGGCAGGGGAGAGATGGCAGGTCCAAGGCTGTTTTGGCCTTGCAGGCCAGCCCTACTACCCTCTTGCTCTGGCAGGAGGATGCATTGGGGCCAGGACTGGCAGCCACCACCAGAAGACTCATTATTATTTGACAGCAACCACTGCAAGAAAGCCAGTGAGATGTATTGATAAGAGTGTCAGACTAGGATCTAGGAGACCCAGTTTTGAATCCCCACTCTATGGTTGGATAACCATAAGCCAGGTACTCATTTTCAGTGTAATGTAACTCACAAGGTTGGTGTGAGGACAGAATGGAGGTGAGGAGAACCATGTAAGCTGCTTTGGGTCCCTATTGGGGAGAAAGGTGGGGTATAAATAAATCATGTAAAAATTAAAATTATCTTAAATCAAGATATAAATAAAGTATGATTAAGTGCTGGTGATTAGTACAAGTACAATAAAGAATGTGCCCAGTTTTTCTAACTTGACCAGTCTACCTTTATGCTCATAACAGAATATGCCCTGCTCCAATGGCTAGAGAATGAAACATCATAATGTCTGCATGCTGAAATGTTCCTGTCCCTCTCTCCTTTCAGGTTCTTGGTATGCTATTGGGCTAACAAAAGGCACATCAATGTAAACTGTATGTTGCACTTCTTTGATCCAGCAGACCCTGTGGATATGTCAGTGCTCAGAGGGGTGTATGTGTCTGGAGGTGGTGCCTCCACATTTACTAGCTCAGCTGGAGGCTGCCCAGGCAAGAGAGCTACCCAATAACACACCAAGGCCTCAGCCAGGATCCTAGGGACATGACAACACAAAAGAAAGCAGGCTGAGACCAGGAGGGATACCAACAAGGTATCTAGGGAGGCCAGATCCAGAGGAGACCACCTGCTGGGGTGTAAAAGGGACAGGCAGTCCAGTCTCACTAGTTCCTTTAGAGGAGGTCAGGTGATGAGGGAGGGTATGCCCAGGCACTGGGGGAAGACTGGCTCCTGACAGTCTATAGGGTGGGAGAAGAAGAGGCCCAGGGTGTCCCTCCCCCAGGGATCCTTCAAAAGTCAAGTCCAGGAAAGGCTAAGGAAGAAGGGCCAAGCCACTCCCCAGGCTACAAGAGAGAGGACTGTGGCAGCTGGAAGAGAGGTAACAGGGTACAAGGAAACCCTTCTCCTCTGGGTAACAGGCCTTCTCAAGGCCTGCTGAGGAAAAAAGAGAAGCTGGAGCATGCTACATCCCCAGACTCTGTCCCTATGACAAAGGAACAGAACAAAATTTCATTGCCCTAGCACCTGAGACATTGAATATAAACAAGAAGCACATTTTTAAAAGATGTTTTGAAATACTAATAATGGAAAGTGAAATTTTAAAATGTTCTTTCTCCAACATTTAGGATACAAACAATTATGTAAAATATGTATGTATGTATTTATTTATTTATATTTATTTATATATTCACTTTAAGAATTGCCTATTCCCTAAAATGTAAGTCTCTAGGTCCGGGGTGTCAAACATGCGGCCAAGGGGCCGGATCAGGCCCTCGGAGGGCCCCAATCCGGCCCCAAGGCCCTCGCTGTTTCCTACTTCCTTTTTCCAGTTCTTCCTGCTGCCACATCACAGCTTGCTGTATCAGTCTCTCTCAATCACACAGGAGAGATAGACAGGCAAATCTCTTCTGTGTGATTGAGAGTGTCTGGTAAACATCTGGCTGTGTCCTTTGTAAAGTTTATATCTCTGCTACCTGGCATTACATTTTATGACACACATGACCCGGCCCAACAAGGTCTCATTTAAGTCAGATCTGGCCGTCATAACAAATGAGTTTGACATCCCTGCTCTAGGTGATGTACAACCGTTAAAAACAAAATTAAAAACAAAACCCCAAAATTGTCTACATTATCTCAGATGGTGTAAAACATTCCTTTGTTACCATACTTTGGACTGCATCACTGTCTTGCGGGTAGGTAAAGAGAGGTCTGAAGCAAAGATGGGGGAAAGAAAGAAGAGGAGGACGGTGCTGGCTATGATGGAACCGTTGCTGTCCTCAACCAAAAGCCTGGCAGAACATCTCTGCCTTTCAGGCCCTGCGGAACTGCATTAAGGCCCACAAGGGCCTGGTGGTATTTGGCAGAGAGTTCCACCAGATTGGAGCCAGGGCCAAAAAACAGCTGGATATCTTTAGGGCCAGGGACCACCAGTAGATTATTCTCAGCAGTGTGTAACGCTTCCCCAGGGACATACCAGAGGAGGTGGTCCTGAAGATACGCAGGTCCCAGACAGCTCAAGACCTTAAAGGCCAATACCAAAACCTTGAACCTGACTCAGTATTCCACTGGGAGCTAGCGTAGCTGGTGCAGGACAGGTTGTATATGTGCTGTCCATGGCGTTCCCATCAGGACTCACACCACCACACTCCGGACAAGCTGAAGCTTCCCGGTCAGTCTCAAGGGCAGGCCAGCATAGAGTGAGTTACAGTAATCTAGCCTGGAGGCTAAATTTTCACAGATAAACAGCATAACTTTCATGTACATGACTGTGTTCATGGAAGTTATGCTGTTTATCTGTTTGAAAATGTATGTGAATCATTTTAAGAAAACGATATAAGAAGGAGCAAGAGAGGGGTCTTCTTTCTCCAAATAAATATCAAATAGTTGACACAATGTTGGACAGTTTTTTCAAATAATATAGCACTGCAAAAGTAATAGTGCATTATTTTAAAAAGATGAAAAATAGTGATAGGAAAGATCCTGCTTAAAACTGTGTAATTCCCCCTTGTGTAATCATTCTCTCTGACCCTCAGTACTACATGGGAAGCATCCAGGGCTATTTTTGGGCAGGAATGCACAGGAACGGAGGTCCGGCTGGCTTCTGAATTGGCCACGCCTACAGCCCCCCCTGGGTTCCCCAGGCCCTTAGCAAGCCCTGGGCGCCTGGGGAAGCCAAGCCGATCCAGGGAGGGAAGGCAGTTTAAACTGCCTCCCCTCCTCTGGTTCCCCAGGCACCCCACAAGTTGCAGGGCACCTGGGGAAGCCAGTCCTGGGAGGGAGCTGTGCTGTCAGGGGTGTGGCCTAATATGCTAATAAGTTTCTGCTGTTGGGTGTGACCTATTATGCTAATGAGTTCCTTTTTTCTACAAAAAAAGCTCTGGAAGCATCTATGTATAACTCACAAGTATGGATCAATAAAGATAGTGTTTTAGGAAAACAACAGGTTGCTTTTAAGAAGATATATTAATTTATTAACCATATGGCAGTTCAATTATATTTATTTATTCCTTAATAAATATAAGGAAAGCATGTTGATTTAGTGTATCTCAGTTGAGTGTTTTCTATCTCCTATTTTTATCTATTCTTAAATCATTTGAAAATGTCTCAAATTAATATTTTCATGTCCTAAAATTTTGAATGTGTCTCTATATGCTGAGGATTCAGCATTGATTTCAAGATGGATTGTGAAACTTTTCTGAGGTATTTTATGAGTGTTGTAGTTATAATCTAAAATGTAACATTGCCAGTGCCAAAATGTGGTATTTTCAATCCTTTGAAATACAAGTGTACATACAAAGATCAGTTGTAAAAGTGGGAGATCTCCAGGGCCCACCTGGAGGTTGGCAAGTCTATGGAGACCATACTTAAATCCCCACAGTGCCCTGAAAGTTTGCTGGATGACCTTCAGCCAGTCATACATGTACATCACATGGTTATTGTGAAGTAGGGTTGCCAACCCCCAGGTGAACTCCATCCCCTATCCCCGAGGTTGGCAACTCTGTGTGTTTTTTCAAATAATATATGATTTACCCATCCATTTTGTGCTACCTTTACAAAACTTGAAGATCTTATACTGAAATGCAGAATTCAGCTGACAGGGATGTTGACAATCACCATCTCTTATTGCATTTTATGTTTATATAGTATGTTTTATGTTGACTGATAGTTTTATTGGAATTTTAATGTATATTTATTATGCTGTTAGCTGCTCTGAGCCTGCCGATTGGTGGGGAGGGTGGGATAGAAATGCAAATATAAATAAATAAAAATGAAATAAATATAAGTCTTATAAATAATGTTATAAATAAATGGTTGTGGAAGACAGTTTTACAGATACCGTGGATTAGCAAAAAGACAAATAAGTGGGTTCTAGATCAAATCAAGACAGAACTCTCCCTAGAAGCTAAAATGACCAAGCTCAATAAAGGAAGCCACAGTCCTCAGTTTGCAAGACCTGAGCAAGGCTGTTTAGGATAGGCTGTTTTGGAGGACGTTAATCCATAGTCATAACTTGGAAGCAACTTGACAACACTTAACCCACACACACACACACCTTTTAGGCAATGACCTTTGTTTACTGAATGCTGTTACTTTAGCACAACTAAGAAGAAGTCACTATTTGTTAAAAATTATATTTATTTGCCAAGGAGATGAATGAAGATGGTTGTTGTTAGGTACATATAAAAAGTTAATTTTAACCCTTTTTTGACATGGCTTAATCAAATTAAACGATCTCAAAGAAATAAGTGAGAGTAACAGGTTTGCACACACAACATAGAAATAAATCAGCGGTATGCAAATAGGTCACACAGAATGATATGGTGGTTGTAAATTTGTTGTATGCTACTTGTTCTAAAATATTTTTTTACGTGTTCATTGCTATGGAATGTTACTTAAATATTTTGAGGATTAAGGGAAGCACATTTAAATAGGATTTAAAAACTGCTGTAATTTTGGGTTAATAGAAACCAGTTCTACCTCAGTGTTGAGAATTTCAGTGTGAATTGAACCAATCAGATAAATATGGAAATGTCCCTTGTATAAAACATTTTGACTACAGACTTGTTCCATTAGTGAAACAATTAAGCATATGGTTCAATAAGGAACAAGTGTTCTGGTTGCTAGGTGGTGATTTGTCATCTATGATATATGTTCAGTTTTGTTATCATGCTCAACAAGCAAAAGAAAATTCTATAGCAATATCTGGCTTTTATTTTTTACTAATTATTATGCACGTCATTCTGTGCAGGAATTTTGTAAGATTTACTAAGAATATATTTAAATGTGTATATATATTTAAATTTAGTTAAAGTTGGGAGTAAAATAAAGGAAATACCTTAGTAGTAGCTATGGGTAGTTTTTATATAGTGCATCTGTTTCACTAGTGCCTTTTATACAGAGTAGCAATCTATCCCCTAGTGTAACCATAGATTTATAAACTCATGGAATTATTATGGCAATGTACACTTTAAAGTGGTACCTCTGAAAGCAGTTCAGAAGTTGCTGTTCATCTAAAATGCGACGACTCATCTCTGAATAGATGTAAATAACAGAATACATATAACATTGATACTTTGCCAGCTCAAATAATTGCTGGTTAGTTTCTGAGCTCAGTTCCAAGTGTTTTGTTATCACCTGTAAAGACCTACATGCTTCTAGCCTTGCAAGGGTCTTTTTCTGTAAGAGCTTCATTCACGTGAATCAATCTGGATGAAGTGAAGTTTGAGAATGCCAAAGACTCTTCTCTGTTACAGCCTCACAGTTTTTCAGTTCTTTGAATTTAGGAGGAAGGCAAGGACCAGCTTCTTCTAATGTGCTTTTGAATCACTATCTTATGATTGTATTTTTAGACTGATTCTGTGGAGTGATGTATGTATAATAAATGATTCCTGATATATGTATTATGCATATTTTGGTTGTCCATTTGGAAAGGAAAGCAGTATAAAATTCTATAAATAAAATAATTAAAATCTACGGAAATCCTCACTCAGATGTTCAGACATGTTACTGCTTTATCTGCATACAATCTGACCCGAATATGGGTACTGTTATACAGGTGTTCATATTATTGTAGCATGGCTATTGAATATTGTGCCTTTCAACTAGGGCTAACTGGACTGGACTGAATAGGATAAAATGTAGTAGGGGCATACACTGATCTTCAAGCTCCAAAGTATAATGCTTACTTAAAGGTATACTACTATCATTAGTATTACTCGGGTTTCCAGGCCCCCGCTGAAGGTGTGAGATCCCTCAGCCCCACCCCCTGCTGCCAATCAGTTGGCTGGTGGGGGATTTACCAGGACAATTGGCTTATCCTTAGACTTACTACTTATGCTCTCGCAAGTGAAGGCATTTCGAGTGATCAAATGGAGAGTTTTGGATATTGAACTACAAAATCTTTACAGTGCTGCTAATAAAACTTGCTCTTTTTTGAGGTTAGGGATTGCATTCAGTGTAGGTCACATGGCCCGTTACCTTTACTCTCTGCAAAATCCCCAACAATGTAGAGCCTTTTCTTTGTCCAGATTCAATGTCATGCCATCAGCAGTTCTATAAGGCAGATATCAAAAGGTAGCCTATTCTGCTAGACTTTGCCTATGTAAGTTAAAATGTATTGAAACAATCTTGCATATCCTCTTTTATTGCCCTTTTCATGCAAACATTTGTTTTAAGTATCTTGACCCTATTTTTGAAAATAAAATGGGATTCTCTGATCATACTGAGGTCCAATATATTTTGAATGATTTCTTTCCTGGCATAACTGAGAAGGTTGTTTCATCTCTTCAGTGTTCCATCAAGATAAGACACGGTGACGATTTGATGTTATATTTAAATTTTAACTGTACAAGTCTTTTTATTACTCTTATTCTGACTGTGCTGTAATCTATCCTAATTTATTCTGTATGCCATTAGAGCTTTGATTTGATTTGATTTACCAGGAGCAGGAAGGAGGCCCAGGCCACGTCACTGGCAATGTGGTGATGTCATTTTACCAGAAGTGATGTCATCATGTTGGCAATGTCTGGGCAATGCTCTGGTATTTGGACAAAAACACTATGGTAGAAGCCATTTTTACCATAGAGGAATATATGAGAGGAACAGTGGCTGCCTCACCTTCAGTTTCACTGAGGTGTTTGAAGGAAAAACAGAACTTTGTCTAGGAGTCTGACAATCCAGATTCAGTGTGCCGCCATCTCCATTAGGATATAAATATTTTAAATCCTACAGCATCATTTTTTCTTATAACAGAATGTTATATTCATTAACATAAAGTGAGCACTACTTTTTTGTTATCATCATCATCATCAACAACACCATTATAATCTATATACTATTAGTGACGTGGCCCCCATCTGTGGAGTTCCCCAAGTTTACAGAAAAATCGTAAAATAAAACTAAAATGTATGGGGGGGTTAAATCCCCTCCCCAGTACTTTATCTGAATGGAGCCCAGCCTGGCAGTGGATGCTTACAGCCTCTTCAGCTCTGGCAAAGAGAAAGGGCAGCAGTAGTGGAGGAGGAGACTAGCAGCTGTGCCGGGCTCAGCAGCAATGGATGCTGGCAGCCGTGTCAAACCCTGGCAGCTGCACTGGGCCACGGTAGAGGAGGATGCTGGCAGCTGCACTGGGCCAACTGCAACAGAAGATGCCAGCAGCTGTGTGGGGCCTGGCTGTGGCACAGGAGGACACCGGGTTCAAAGCTGGTGGTGGGGCATGGAGCCATGCCAGGCTTGGTGATGGGGGGATATGGAATTCCCCCCCATGAATCTCACCCCCCATTGAGCCCTAAGAAGAGAATCAAGTGTGGGTCATCAGCTGAGAAGTATCGCAGGTCCCCACTTGTATTTTATATCAGTGAAAGTGTGGGCCCATCTGTGGATATCTAAATCTGTGGCTCAGGGCTACAAAGAAAGAAAACAGATACTTGGGGGACTCCCAGGTTTGCAGAAAATCTGAAACTAAAGAAGTGGGGGGTTAGTCCCCCCCCCAAAACAAATGTTGTCTGAGCTCTTACCTTCTCCTCCTTGGTCAGTGGTCCTGGTAGTAGGGGGGAGGGTGCCTCAGTGAGCCTGCTGGGAGCTGTGCCAGGCTCACCACTGAGAGTGGTGATGGTGGGAGGGAGGGAAGCCTTAGCAAGCCCACCAGGAGCCTCTAAAGGAGGACTCATTGGGGCCAAGCCTGGCAGTGACCACTGGGTGACTTGATGCTACTCTACTTGTGTGACTCATCTAGGCCTGGCTGCTTGCTATTGTTCTACAGCAGCCACCCTATGAAAGCCAGTGTGATATAGCAGTTAAAGCTTCAGAGTAGGATCTGGTTTGACTTGTGATCTAGCTGTGGAAGCTCACTGGGTGATGTTGGGCCAGTCACATACTTTCAGCCTAACATCACAGGGTTGTTGTGAGGATAAAAAGAAGGAGAGAATGATGTAAGCTACTTTGGTCCCCCACTGTGGAGAAAGGTGGCATGTAAATGAAATAAATAAATAAATATAGCTGAAGATGGAATACAAATAAAAGGTATGTTGATGAATGGATGAGAAGGTTAGGATGAGGCAGGATAAGGAGAGAGTATCTGCGGGCTGCCAGGAGAAGGGAAGGGGGAAATAATGTGGGGAATGTAATACATGGGAAAGTGATGTGCCCCTCCACAAGTCTTTGAGGGTTCCCTACCATACAACTGGGCCTGGTCCAGTAGCCAGCAACACACAACTGAGCCGTCGTTTTCCTAGGTAGAGGCTGCTGGGGGAAGAAGAAGGAAAGCTGAAGACAGAGGCACAGATAAATGTAGATGGGAAATTGGGTGGGAAGGAGAGAAGGAAGTAGGAAAAGGGGAGAGGCTATGGGGGCTTTCAGGAAAGAGGAGAACAAAGTGGGGGAGGAGGAAATGAGATGCCTCACTCAAGTTCTTGTGGGGAATGTTCCCTCTTGTACTACTGACATTGATGACACTGAACATAACCACTCTGGGTATTCTTGAAAATCACATAATCCCCTTTGCTGCAGTGAGGCAGGTTTCTCTGTACACATATATTGTTAACAGACATGCCACCAAAGAGCACAGCCTAGCATCATTTAGGTTCCTGGGTGTTTAGCATGCCATAGGCATAAAGTGGAAAGGATCCAGGTGCAGCATACAGCTAAGAATAGTCAAATTCATATGAATCAAGCGTTAAACAATGTTTTGAACATAGTTATTATGGCTACTTACTTGTGACTTACATGTTACTCGGAAATAATTGCACACTGTCATTATAAAGCTAGATTAGAACTGCATCTTGTCAGACATACCTGTTGTGAAAGCTGTGGCCAGTACCTGGTGATTCTTTATAACAGGGTCTATATAGTGAGATTGGGTATTATGCCCTTTAGGTAGCACTACATTTAAAAACCTATTCATTATTTTTTCACATTCACAAACAAATCACTTGCACTGAAATTGATAAAAAGATGTATTACATCTGTTTACATTTTTTACAATTCAGATATATCGCCAAAGATACGTTACATGATAGCTTCATCATTTTTGAATGCAGCCTTGGCACAAAGGGAGCAATCTCAAATTGAATCAGATCGTTGGTCCATCCAGCCCAGTGTTATTTCTTCTGACTGGCAACAGATCACCAAAATTTCCTTTTTTTGTTACTTGAAAACTTTTAACCAGAGGTGTCATGAATACAATCTGTGAACTTCTACATCTGAAGTATTCTGTGTTCTAAGAAGTGTTCTAAGAAGAAGTGAGTTTTTTTCGCTTATTCTTATGACCATTTTCAACACAGTTTTCATAGCAGATGTTCTTGCCTTTTAAAATTACCTGTTGACCTAAAACAAGTTCTAAAATATGCTGTATTATTAAATGTGCCAAAATTCTACCAAATACAATTTCATCACTTCTAACCACTTATTTGCCATTTAAGAATAATTTCTATTTATTCTGTGCCTTCTCATTCAGTATATTTATTTGTTTGACTTTGAAAGGCGGAAAAATTAGGAAATTAATATAACAATACTGAGCTATACAGAGTAGACAAGCTTGTCTGCCAAGTGTAGCTGGAGTGTCTAGGCCAGTTCATAGCAATGAGTCTTTGGAATGTTGACCATGTCTGGCAACACCCAGCTGTAACTAGGTGTCATCATGGATATTTGGCTTTGAGACCAAACTACTTACTGGTTCACCCAACCCAGTCTTTATTTCCTCTGACTGGCAACAGATATCCAAAATTTCCTTTCTTTGTTTCTAGAAAACTTTTAACCAGAGGTGTCATGAATACATGGACAAAATGTTGCTTGTGTTTATTTGAGTATTTGTATGTACCAGGTTCAAGCTTGGAAGTGGCCGATACTAGTGATACTGCTGGTATTGATACTAATGTTGGTATTGATACTAGTGATACTAGTGTTAGTATTTTGATTGATCTACAAATAATTCATTTACAAACAATTGATTAAGAACAATTTTTTTTTCTTAAAATACTACATCATAGGGTTGTTGTGAGGATAAAATAGGGGAGGCAAGAATCACACAGGCCACCCCTAGCTCCTTGGAGAAAGGGCAGGATCAAAACATAATAAATAGTGAAGGAGCTATGTGGGGCATTGAGACCCCACACCCTTGTCCCTCCCCCAGGAAGCTCGAAACCCAGCTCAGGCTAGGGTTGCTATCTTTGGTTGGTCTACAAATAATTGATCAGGCAGTGAAACATCAGTCAAGTATTGGATAGATAGCATCAAATAATTGTCAAGCATTTAAAAAATTAGATTGATAGAACTGTAATATTAGTGGACTGTGGTCAATGGACAGAAAAATTCAATTTATTTATTTATAAATTGCAGTGTACTGTACTCAGACATTTATAGCTAAGAATTTATATATATATAAATGATGTGGAAGAGATTAAGCGTTTCTTAACTTTCATTGTGGAATCCAGTAGCTGTCCAAACATTCTCTTATATGAAATTAAATACACACAGCAGCTAGGTATCTGAATGTGGTTAGAATTGCAATATGTGACAGGATATATGGCTTCATAAATGAAATGTGTATATATACATCTCAACACTTTCAAGACTGGTGGCAAGGAGATTTTAAAGCAGTCAGATGACACCATGATTCAATTTTGAAAAGGTGTTTTTTGTATAGGCTGGTGCTCTAGTCCCAAGAGGTAATTGCGGAAAGTCTAAGGAATGGGACACAATCACCAAAAGCACACAGTAGTTCCTTTTTGACACTGGCTTTGTTGGGTGGCAGGTCGTCAGATCAGCAACCTGAACACTGTTTTTGTCATTAAAGAGTGCCCGGTAGCCAATAAGGAAAATAGATGGGGGATAGTAAAAGGCTGCTACTGTAGCCCTGCCTGTGCACTGAGTGAGAGATGAGGTAGGAACTGAGGCACACAGGAGCTCTGTCCGAACAGTGTAGGCCCATATGGTATGATTAATCTAATAATAAGTTGTTATTATTCTAGGCCTATCTTGTGCAGCAACATTTCAATTTACTTTCCTGAATCAACTGTTCAGGAATTCAGTTTATACTATGTTCACTACTTAGTATGTATTTGTTGTGCTTGCCTTTTTCAAAAGAACTCCCACTGGCTTCTGAACAGTTCACACTGAAGGACCTGAGCACTGTCTTCTACTTGTAATTATAGTAACTGAGAAGAAAACTACAGCACAATGAATCTAGGGGGAAAAATCAGCAGGAGCTAGTCATCCTGTAAAGCATATGATTTTGGCCCACTCATTACATCAGTGAACTCATATTTCAGAGAATAATTATATACATTTTAAACTAAGCTGTAAGTCTTCATTCAAATTGCACCTTAATAGGAAAAGGAACATCTTGGATAGGGCAGTCTTTGAATCAGATGTGCTGTCTTTGAAATAAGTGTCCTAATTATAGCAGTCATCACTTGACATTAATTTAATGAACATCCTCATTTGTAAGGAAAACGTTGCCAAAGAGAATTTAATGCCGTTAAAGCCACAAATCTCCTAAAATGGGGGGGGGGGGGGTTTGAGCAGAAGGATCAAAAGGATCTGTGAAAGAAAACTACCTAGCGAGTGGAAATACTAATTTACTTATGTTTCTATACATGGTACAGGAACATATGCTAAAATGGGGAATAGATGGATGGAGTGTGAGATGATGGATTCATGCTGGGTTAAGTGATCTGCAGATTTCAATCCACTTTATATGTAACAGGTATCTGCATCCCAGAATAAAGGTCAAGTTTGACTCTAATTGCCAATTTTATTAACAATTAGAACATTAGCTTAGAAGGCCAAGCTGAGGTAGCTGAAAATTGGAAATGGCAGATCTTCTGTAAGCCTCAGCAAATTAGCTACTTCTGTGTCTTTTACTTTACTTGTTCTGTTGTCAGAAGGCTTCTGGCCTGAGGGCCACTAACTTAGCTCCTTTTGTGAGTATAAAATACATAACAGGCCCAAACATTCCAGAATTTTATTATATCACTGAACAGTCTTCCCCCCGGACATGCTGCTTTGCGCATGTAAGGGATTATTTATCAGTGTTTCCTTGACTCAGTTGCCTAATTCAAAGCTGATTCTGACAAGAGAACTGGGGCTTGGTAGATGGGTTTGTGGGGGCAGGTGAGTTAGAATGCTTCTTATTGGTCTACTCTCAGTCAACTCCAGAGGCTAACAGGGCCAGTCAGTGATGGGTGAAGAGTTCATTACTTTGCATAGAGAGTGCTAGAAGGTTGGTGACAATGTGAGATTTATTATTGATCTGCACATCCTTATTCTTACAAATTTAAGGGTTGTCAACTCTGGGTTGGGAAATTCCTGCAGATTGGAGGGTAGAACCTGGGGAGAGACCTCAGTGGGGTATAATACCATAGAGTTGACTCTCCAAAGCAGCCATTTCCCCCCCAGGGAACTGATTTATGTAGTCTGGAGATCAGTTGTAATTCCTTGTGATCTCCTGGCCCCACTTGAGAGCTGACAAGCCTAGTCTTCCCCCCCCCCCCCCAATCCTATTTGTGGCTTCTCAAATGAAGTCAGACTCTCTTCCAAACCCATCCTTTTTTAAAAAATAGACACTGCAATTTGAGAAACACTGCACAAAGGAAAAGAGAGTAAAAGATTAAACAGGAACTATTCTTATTCATCCTGAAGTTGCTTTTTATAATTTGATTATTACCATTTAGGCAAAATCTGCCAAAGATCTTTTTGTCATCCCAAACTGCTGTTTTTACATATCAGAAAGTTTATTTTAGTACACCATAGACATAGTAATATTGTGTGCAATACCTTGAAAAAAACCACTTCCTTTAACATTTTTGCTTTCTTTAGGATTCTCTATTTTAGATAATCTCAATGGTAGGTTCCATTCTTTGTAAGACCTGTGCTGATATGATCACATGTGATAATATCACATGACCTGACAGTGGAGAATCTGAATGTGCCTTTTTAAGGTCTGGACTTCAGGCAAAGAACTGAACATAGTGACAGTAGTTTTAATGTACATCCTCTGTTCTGCAAACAAATGCCTCAGAATGCTGCAGAGTCAATCCACTTGCATCACACTTCAGAATGCATGTGTATCTTCACCTAGTTAAGCAATTTATGTATGTTCTGTGGGCTTTTGGTCAACAGGTTGTAGAATCCCCACTAAACCATTTCGACTGAGCAGAGCTATCAGTATGTGATGGTAGCCTTCTCTGAGAAGCTTCTTACAGAGAGATGATGATTTTGAAATATACATTTCATTTTACACACCGTTTTCACACAGGTATTGACATATTTCAAGATAGAGCTTTATTACAGACTTGTTGATTGTTTCTGGCTAAATATTTTAGAGCAAATTCTCATATGACAGAACTGGGATACCATGCCACAACTGTTCTTTTGTTCTTTATGTAACATCAGTGACAGAGTGTTGATTCTGCTCTGATATTGTGTTGAAGTATATAATATAGAATGACAGTTCAGTTTACAGAGGCAACAACTACAAAAAACCATATCAAAATCTTAGTAGGTTGTTATTGACTGAAGATGAATAAAAATGGCTCCAAAAGAGATCACCTCTCTGAAATGTCCAAGCCCCACTAGGGGTCACGAGAAGTCAACCATGACTTCCAGGCACACACACACACACACACACACCTCACAAAAAAATTATGTAAGCTGGTCCCTGGTGTGGGAAAAACAGGGTATAAATGTATACCTGAAGATGGGAGGCAGATAAAAGGTTGGTTGGTAGGTTGGTGGGTGGGTGGGAAGGAGAAAAGGAAGCAGGGAAATGTGAGGATGTGGGGGCTGCCAGGAGGAGGGAAGGAGGAAACAGTGTGGGGAAGAGGATACAGGGAAGACTTAGTTGCCTGTTTGCATGTCCTTGCAGGCTCCCCACCATGCAACTGGGCCTAGTTTGGTGGCTGGCACTGCCCAATTTGACCAGGCTGTCCCCAGGGAGGCTACTGGGGCAGAAGAGGAGGGTAAACTGAAGGGAGAGAGATAAGGGTAGGTTTTTGGTGGGTGGGAAGGAGAGAAGGAGGAAGGAAAAGGCTATGGATGCCTCAGGGAAGGGACAGAGAACATAAGAGGAGCCCTGCTGGATCAGAGGGGAAAATGAGATGCTCCCCCTGCAAGTTCTTGCAGGCTTCCTTACCATTATTGACCACTCACACAAACATACCATTACCAAAACTGCTTGGTCACTGCTACTGGGGGTGAGATGGATGAGGGAAAAGTGAAGGAACACCTTGATATCACAATACTGTATTCACTTTAAAATGAAGTTTTAAAAAACTCTCCCCCTTCTCCCTCTGAGAGGAGGACATCTTGATGGGTGTTTCCCACCCTGCTTGTAGGGAGGCAGGAACTAAACCTTTCACTTTCACTTCCTGTCCTCTGGTGGGAGACGCCCCTTAAGATCAGTTCTGTTCCTGCCTCAGCAAGGGAGAGCAGTACTTTAGGATAGCTCCTGCTTTAGCTAGTTTTTTCTACAGCCCTTTTCAGCTACCTTCCCCTTAATCTTTTCTTCTATTATACCCACTTTAATCTCCTCTGCCTCCTCCTCAACTTTTGCCTCCTTTTTTCACTCAACTCTCTCTCCCCTCCTTTTTTCCCCCTACCTCTTTCAATGATGGAGGGGACGGATGGCTTTCTCTCAGACAGAGAGAAAGAAGGAGAGAGAGACAGAGGTGTACCCTCCGCTTCCAGCCGCGGGGAAACCTCCAAGGCCGCCGTGAAGACCACCGCGCAGAAAGAAAAACGCGCTAAAAAGCGGCCTCACAAGGACGCGCCTGATCGCGCGGGCGCCATTTTGAGCCGTCCCGAGGCCGGGAAGCACCCCGAGCCCGGGAAATCAAGTTTTGCGGCGGCAAAAGGCTGCGGAGCGGTTTTCCCGCCTCCATAAGCCCTGCGGACGGCAGTGACAACGGGCCAGACATTCCTAATGCCCAAGTTCCTCCGCAGTTCCCTATTGATGATGAGCGTCCAGCTTCTTCCCAGGGAGATCGGCGTCCAGTGAGTAACCCTGGTGGGGAGGAAGAGACCATCTCCCCAGCCTTGCTTAGAGCACTCAAGCAAGCAGTGAGGGACGAGTTCCTCAGCCCCCCCATCCAATACAATCCTGCCCCCATAACCCCTGCGTAGTCTCCGGGGAAAGGGAGGAGGAGGAGGAGGAGGCCATCCAGGATAATGAGGGGGAGGAAGACAGGCCCCGTTGGCCACTAAGGCAGCCAGGAAGGATCAGTCTTACCCTGGCTGGGTTCCTTCCCATTGGATCCATACCATGGAGGGCAGTGACCCAGGAGATCCTGGAGAGCGGGAGGAAGGAGAGTTCCTTTCCGATGAAGAGGAGGAGGAGGACTTAGAAGTCCCTGAAACTTCCATGCACTTTTTTAAAGCGGAAGAGTACCCCTATCTCCTCTCAAAAGCCTTATCAACACTAGAGCTGCAGCCTAAGCTGCAGGGAGAGGACCCATCCTCTAAGCCTAAGGATTCCAGGCCTAAGGGCAATAAAGACTATTTCCCTAGGACCCCAGACACCGAAAAGGTTTTCCCCTTCCCTGAATTCTTAGAGAACCAGCTCCTTAAGGAATGGGAAAAACCTATGGCCAATAAGCGTTGTCCTCTAAATCAAAGAAAACTGTATACTTTGCCTTCACTTACTAACAAGCTCTTACAGGTCCCCCTAGTGGACGCCCCTGTCATCGCTCTGCAGACATCAGGCCTCCTCTCTGAGGATGGTGAGGGCCTGGTTCGAGATACCCTTGACCGCAAAGCGGATTTCACCCTGCGCAAGGCGCATGAAGCTTCAGTCATGGCCATTAAGGCCTCCGCCACGGCTACCATCGTCAGCCGGGCAGCCATAGCATGGTCCAGGAAGATGATCCAGCTCATCCCACCTTCGAGCAAACGACTAGCAGAAGGGGCAAACCGCTCCTGAAAGCTGCAGCCTTCTCAGTGGATGCCACCCTCGACGCGATGGTTTTTTCATCCAGGTCCCTGGCTTCAGCAGTGGCAGCTCGTCGCACACTCTGGCTAAGGGTATGGCCCGCCGATCTTCGAGCCAAAACCACAGTCGCTTCTTATCCATACCAAGGTGATCGTCTCTTCGGTGACTCCCTGGACAAGATCCTTGTAGAGACAAGAGACAAGAAAAAGGCCATGCCACGCAATCTAGCCAGACCGGACAGGTGAGGATCAGGTAATTATTCCTTTTGCTCTTAAAGAGCCTTACCCAGATTTGCGAGGGATTCCTACAGACCCTCCTGGGGCGCTTCCAGACAGGGCTTCAGACGCAACCCATTCCATGGCCGCCCAGGCAGACCCTTCTCCTTCAGAGACGGTAAATCCGGACGCGACACCTCCAACAAATCCACCTCAGCATGACTGCCACCAGGGCCCGGTGGGCGCCCATCTGCTTCTTTTTCATCATCAATGGGCCCTTTCCAAAGCAGACGCGTGGTCCCAGGAGGTCACTTCCAGAGGCTACTCCATAGAGTTCCTGAAGAAGCCACCAGACCGCTTTCTCTGCTCTCCTCTCATCAAGGACCCATCCAAAATAAAGAGGACAAGAGAAGCCGTTCAACACCTACAGATCATTTCTGCCATAGAGCCTGTTCCCATAGAAGAGCAGGGACAGGGCATCTATTCAATATTTTTCACAGTTCCCAAAAGAAATGGCGATTGGAGAGCCATTCTGGACTTAAAATATGTAAACAAATTTGTGAGACTCCGTCACTTCCGGATGGAAACCCTGCGGTCAATCTTGGAAGCCCTTCAACCCATGGAGTTCCTCTCCTCCATCGACTTAACAGAAGCCTACCTTCACGCCCCTATTTTCGCCGGCCACAAAAGGTTCCTCCGGTTCCTCGTATTAGGCCAACATTGGCAATTCAGGGCACTCCCCTTCGGCCTCTCAACCGCCCCACGAGTCTTCTCCAAGATTCTTATCCATCCCATCGCCTGCCTCCGGGAGCGCGGAATACATGTGCACCCCTATCTCGACGACCTCTTGATCCGCTCAAGTTCTCGAGACAAGGCGCTTTCAGACACGAGAGAAACCATTATGTGCCTACAAGCACACGGATTCTTGGTGAACCTACAAAAGAGCTCATTAATCCCCTCCCAGTCTCTGGAGCATCTGGGAGTCGTCTTGGACACGGTCCACAGCCACGTCTTCTTACCATCCTCGAAGGCAGAAAAGATCCGGCTACTAGCAAAAACAGACCATCGTAGCCCGACATACTATGCTGATGACCCTAGCCAAGCTTCTTGGCCTATTCATCTCATGCATGGACTCTGTTCCCTGGGCTCGCCTACATGCCAGGCCACTGCAGCAGCTATTACGCCCTTTCCAACTAAGGGTAATGCAAAAGCTCGACCTCCCAGTCTCCGTACCTCATCAAGTCAAGGTCAGTCTAACCTGGTGGACCAAGTCCCACAACCTACTGCAAGGAAAGACCTATTACGTGAACGACTGGAAACAGATCATCACGGACGCCAGCCTCACAGGCTGGGGAGCAGTCTTCCTCCACCTACCAGCACAAGGGACATGGTCCAAGGAAGAGCAACATCTTCCCATCAACCTCCTAGAGCTCCGTGCCATTCGCCTAGCCCTGCTACATTTCAGGGAACACATCTCCGGCCAACATGTCCTCATCAGAATGGACAATATTGCAGCCAAGGCTTATATCAACGACCAAGGAGGGTCCAGGTCCTCTCAACTCCACCGAGAGGCAATGAAACTCTTAGCCTGGGCAGAACACCACCTCCTCTCGATCAGAGCCGAGCACATCAAGGGTTCCATGAATCACAGGGCCGACTGGCTCAGCCGCCAGACGTTGCAGGAGGGAGAATGGTCTCTCAAACAGGACCTGTTCGATCTCATAACGGACCACTTCGGCCACCCGAGAGTAGACCTCTTCACCTCCCCGCTCAACCACAAGACTCCCAGGTTCTTTTCCAGATATTACCACCAAGCAGCCGAAGCCACGGACGCCCTGGTATCACATTGGCCCAAGACCCTCCTGTATGCTTATCCTCCGACTCCGGTGCTGCCGAAGCTGCTCCGCAAAATCAAGGAGGAACAGGCGGAGATCATCGTCGTGGCCCCGTACTGGCCGCGAAGGCCCTGGTTCTCCGAACTACAGAGTCTGTCCAACGTACCATACCTCACGCTCCCGATGTCCATGGACATGCTCTCCCAGGGTCCCATATGGCACCCGGACCCCTCCTGGCTTCGCTTGACCGCCTGGAAGTTGAACGCCAACACCTCATCAACTTAGGGTACTCAGCGCCAGTAACAGAAACCATGCTCGCATCCAGACGTCCCTCTACCAAGAGGATATATAATTCCACATGGAAGGCTTTTGTCCGATGGTCTAGAAGAAAGAAGGTTGATCCTCTGCGCCCTAATATGTCGGACCTGCTGTCTTTTCTTCAGGACGGCCATGACTCAGGCCTCAAAGCCTCTACCCTTCGCCGCCAGATCGCGGCTCTAGCAACAGTCCTTCCACGTGTAGATGGCTGGTCACTCTCTTCCCACCCGCATGTTCGCCGTTTCCTCAAGGGAGCGTCGTTGACAGATCCTCCTGTGTCCCACAGATTCCCCACATGGAAGCTCAATCTGGTTCTGTCCGCACTAACCAAACCCCCATTTGAGCCAATCCAGGATATTCCTCTCATCTGGTTGCAGATGAAAACCCTATTCTTGGTGGCAATTACTTCCGCCAGAAGAGTCTCCGAACTAGGCGCGCTTTCAGCCAACCCGAACTTGTGCACATTCCACAAAGACAGGGTAGTCCTCTCCACTGACCCGTCCTTTCGTCCTAAGGTAAATTCCAGATTCCACCGGTCCCAAGAGATCTGCTTACCCACCTTTTTTCCTAACCCTTCCCATCCTAAGGAAAAGATCTGGCATTCTTTAGACGTCAGACGTGCACTCAAGGCATTCCTTACCCGCACCCAGCCTCTGCGAAAGTCCGACTCCTTATTCATTTCGGTATCGCCCCCCAATACGGGCAACAAAATGTCTACGGCCGCCATCAGCGCTACCCTCAAGAGATGCATTTTGGAAGCCTATAGGGTCCTCAAGACTCCTCCACCTGCCGGGATTACAGCCCACTCGGTTAGAAGTGCGGCGACCTCTGCAGCCTTCGCGAACCACGCTTCGGTTGAACAAATATGTCGAGCAGCAACCTGGTCTTCTGTATCGACCTTCGTTCGTCACTACAAGATTGATGCCTACAATGCAACCGACGCGGCCTTCGGTCAAAGAGTTCTTCAGACTGCGCTCATGACGGAAGACGATGTCCCGCCCAGCTGAAGGGACACTGCTATGGGAGTTCCCATCAAGATGTCCTCCTCTCAGAGGGAGAACGGACCAGTGGTTACTCACTGTGAGGGGTCCTTCTCTGAGATAAGGAGGACATCTTCGCCCTCCCGATTCTCCATCGTCTTCTTCCCTGTTCTTGCTACTACCTTCCTTCCTGTCTTAATCCTTCTATGATCACTGTTTATAGTTCACAGTTACTATGTTCTTGTTTTTTATCCAGTTCCAGTTAGTTTTCTGGTTTACAGCTCAGCACTGCTTCTGGGAGTTCCCGAACTGATCTTAAGGGGCGTCTCCCACCAGAGGACAGGAAGTGAAAGTGAAAGGTTTAGTTCCTGCCTCCCTACAAGCAGGGTGGGAAACACCCATCAAGATGTCCTCCTTATCTCAGAGGAGAAGGACCCCTCACGGTGAGTAACCACGGGTCCGTTTCCTGTGCTAGGGAAAAATATACATACCCATGTTGTACAGTACATTAACTTTTAAGACACTGCAAGATAAAAATCTGGATTAAATTTTTTAAAAATAAAAAACTGGATTTCAAATCTAATGGGCAATTTTAAATATAAAGTTCTGAAATGCTTCAGCCCTTCACTATGAACGCCAATTTTTTCTGAAGTACAGTGAGGAATTGTGGATTCCAGTGGCTTTCTGCTGGCTTGTGAAGCTTTTATACTCTCAAGTTTGCAGCTGGCAGTGTGGGTGGCTCCAAGGAAAGTGATCTGACATTATTGGTATGATTACTTAGATTGTAATTTCCCTGCAGCCAGGCATCTCCCAGGGTTTCTTTTTTCCCCCTTATGAATTGCTAGCATGTGGCTTAATTTAAATTAGCTTTCAAGGGTTTTTATCATGTAATTGGTAAACCACTACAGCCAGTTGTTGACCAGGCTTGATCAAGAAAGTAAAAAATCCGTCCCTACAGAAAAGTGATGTAGCCAATTACTGATGAGTCTCTAATCTGCCCTTTGTGGGCAAAGTGGTTGACAGAGCAGCATCAGACCAACGCCAGGTCTTCTTGGCTAACTCTTCTCCTCTAGACCCTTTTCAGCCTATCTTTAAGCCAAGCTATAGCACAGAGACAACGCAATCAGCTTTAGTTGAAGAGCTCTCCCTGAATATAGACAAAGGCCATGCTTCTTTGAAAGATACTTGGGTAAAGGGTCAGGGGACTGTGGTCTGTACTGCTGTGTACTGTTCGTTGTTGTAAGTACAATCCTGCTATGTAATTTTTGCATTGTTTAATGTGTCATCTTGATACTTCTGCTTAGCTTAAGTTCTGTTTCAGATTTCTGGTTGGTTTTAGATTTCTACAATCCAAATCCCATTGCATTGTTTATTGGATATCCCATCCTGCTGATTGTATTGACTTACTCTGTGTTATCTGCCTTGAATTCCCAGTGAGAAAGGCAGGCTTTAAAATAATATAAATAAATAAAATCCTGTGCCTTCAGAGTTAAAATTTTCCCAAAATCAAGGCACAACTGGACCATACTGCCAAGAAACTGGCCTTGTCTAGCTGTTTCTTGGCCTTTCAAACATTGGTTCTGATTTTGGGGCCTAGTCAAATTGCTGAAGACTCTTCTCTCTGGGAAATCAATGTCACACTGACCTTCAGTTTCTAGAGAGGGAGAGAAGGGATGAAATGGAGTCTGACACAGGTGCAAGTAAGATCATGGGTCTGAGAGCTTCAAGGCCAGAGACCAAGAGGGAGTTTCACACTCACTTTCCATCTTCATTAGCACATGGAACCCTGGGCATGGGAAAGTTGCTTGATTGTGAGTACATGTCAGCTGCAGAGGTTACATGTCTTAGAAATACACTTGATTAGTCAAACAGGATCAGGCCAGCTGTGGGCAGTCTGGCATAATGCAAGACCATTCGTTCTAGTTTGGTGCTTCTAGCCATCCTTTTGACGGTACGTTGGGCCTTGTGCAGCTGGAACACTTGCTTCCAGGACTTTGGAGTTCTATCTGGACTTTTGTACCAGCAGCATGATCAGGGCAGGGCTGCCAAGTCCCCCGGTAGGGCGGGGGAAACACCGGTTTTTACTGCTTACCCCCGCTTTTTCAAAATTGGCCCCCGGGGGACAAAATGGCTGCCAGCAGGAAGTCGGAGTCTGCCCTGCCCTGCCTTAAAAGGGAAATGTCTGCAGAGAGCCTGCCCTGCAGTAAAAAGCCTCACCAGACATTTCCCCTTTAAGAAGTCAGCAAGAGAGCTTCCACAGCAAGAGAGGTCCGCCCAGAGATTAAGGAGGGATTGAAGGGGTTGCTTTTGCATGTGGCTTGCAGGGTAAGTTTCTCTTCCAGCTCTTTTCCTTCTCTCTCTCTCCCTCGTTCTTTCTTTTTTCTGTCCGTCTGTCTGTCTGTCTCTCTCTCTCTCTCTGTCCCCATCCAGCAGAGGTCTATCAGTGGCTGTTATTAGCCACAAGGTCTAAATGGAAGTAAGTGCCTCTGCCAGTTTTTTTCCTTCTCTCTCTCTCCCTCTTTCTTTCTTTTTTCTGTCTGTCTGTCTCTCTCTCTCTGTCCCCATCCAGCAGAAGTCTATCAGTGGCCATTATTAGCCACAAGGTCTAAATGGAACCCTTTGTCTGGGGCAGTGATGCTCTGAATTCTTGGTGCTTGGGGGGGTAACAGTGGGAGGGCTTCTGGAGTTCTGGCCCCGCTGCTGGACCTCCTGAGGGCACCTGGTATTTTTGGCCACTGTTGTGATACAGAGTGTTGTACTGGATGGGCCGATCCACTGTGGCTTCTCTCCTGTTCTTATGATATGAAAATCATATTAAGCACTTGTGTAGCACTTAGTGCTTCATATTCTGCCGAGATGAGGAAGGATTCAATAGGGCTGTTGCTCAGTGATAGAGCATCTGCTTGACATGCAGGAGGTATCAGCTTCTTCAGCTAAAAAAGGATCAGGTAATAGGTGACATTAAAGATCTCAGCCTGAGACCCTGGAGAGCCACTACCAGTCTGAGTAGTCAATACTGACCTTGATGGACCAATGGCCTGATTCAGTATTAGGAAACTTCATGAGTTCATGTGTCAGCATGTGGAAGCAACATCACAGGATGTGACATCACAAAATGATGTCACTTCCTTTCTCCTGGCTCCACCCCCAAAGTCTCCTGGCTCCACCCCCAAAGTCCCCAGATATTTCCCAAGTTGGACTTGGCAGCCCTAGATCAGGGTCAGAGGACTAAAGCCTGAAAAAGTATTCTAGGTTAGTCATTTAGTTTTATTATTTTCTTTGCTGTTTTGCACTGCTTAGTTTTGCACATTTTGTGGTGTTATTTAGGTTTTGGGGCTTCAATCTAAACCCAGCACCTTGGCCTATTCTGGATACAGCTACCAAAGTAATTATTTTTGGAATGCAACTTGCAAGTTTCCTGCTTTGCCGGGCTTATGTCTTGATTAACACCCAGTAGGGTTGGAGACTTGGTCCCTTGGTTTCTCAGCTGAGGGTTAGATAGGGGGGCTATGATTCATTCTCCAGTTTTGTTCATTTTGCCCTTGACCTTCACCCAAAGCCTTCTTGTGGGACAAGGGAGCTTCAACACATACTGGTCAAAAGATAGATTCAGGAGGGTAGCCGTGTGGGTCTGAAGCAGCAGAACAAAGTTCGGGTCCAGTGGCACCTTTAAGACCAACTTTGAATAAAACTATTCACATATTTTATTACTCAGTTAAATTTCAAAAAAATTTCCTACGTGTTTTGCCAACAGGCTTTATCAGGGGAATCTGTTCATCTTGCGGTAATTCTTCAAAAAGAGTAAAAGATCAATATCTTGACTTCTGAGAGCAAAACTAGACAGATAAGAATTGTAAGGAAGCCTCCGTGGATGGTGGGCATCAGACCTCATCAGGTATGAATGTGGCAGTGATCTGCAACTGCTTAAGCTGCAGAAGTTGAGGTTGAATTAGTCTGATGTTTTTAATAGCAGCAATAGGCATGAATGGGCCAAAAGCTGGCAGACAACTTCCTTTCCCCCCAACAATGCAGTTACTGGAATTTGCCCCAACAATAAACTGTGATGGTAGCACTCTCATTAAGATTGTTATGCTTTTGATCAGGCTTCAATGCATAAAAAGGAGGGGGGGAAATAATTAGATTAGGAACATACTTCCATAATGAATCATCAGTTAAACTATGTAATTATGGGTGAGGATATTACTATACTTTATAGGCTGCCTACAATAGAAGGTTGTCTGTCATTGCTGCACTGGGATGGGAGAAGAACTGCAATGTGTGGAATTTCCCCTTTAGTACAGCTCTTACTATAAGAAGACCCTCTCAGGTTGAGGAGTGGGCTTCCCTATTCAACAGTTGGCATGCCACATTTTTGTACTCTTTATATGCAGGAGTACAATTTCTACTCCCCACCTCCCCCCAAAAAAGATTAATGAGGTGGCATTATCAGAATTCTCTTTCACTCAGCTGCAGAGCCTCTAAGAGCTGGTACAGGATGGTGACAAAGAGTTTGCACTCAGCTACAAACTCCCTCGATGACCTTGGAATTCAAAACAGTATTCTCTAAGCCTCATCCCTACATCTATAATATGAAGATGCTTGGGTGCATTGAAGGGTTTTGTGGAACTTACATGCGATGTACTTGAACCTTCAGGTAAAGCACTGTATAAAAAGCCCTGTGCACAGTGAATGGTCTGGGAGTTGCTAACACTAAGTAGGAATTAATCTGACTAGTGACTTGGATGGGAAGCCGTATGTCAGAATAGGATGCAGACAGAATAAATATGATTGTTCATCTCTCTTCAATTTACAAAGGACCCCAGGTGGAACACAATCCTGTTCTACTACAATTCTTGCAAGATTTCTTGCAATACCATCAGCAATCCTACATGGGAGATATAATAACATAGTATATATGGCTAGACTTTGCCGTTGTAACTCTGAATGTGTTGAGACAGTTTCACAGATCTGCTTGCATTGTCAATTTTATGTAGATATACATTTCAGATATTTAAATTCTATATTATTCAACATGACGGACCTTCCTGATGCCCTAAAAGTGTACCATCTTCTGAATAATTCTACTCCTGAAATAACAGTGAAGGAAGCCATGTTTTTACAATCAGCTGTAGTTATGTCAGGAAAAATTACCATGTAACAAATTGTTTGATGCAATATTATGTAGTCTGTAAAATGGTTTATTTGATATATATATTTCTCGTTTATTGTAATTCTCTTTTAATGTACTGTTTTACGCCAATAAAGGCTAACATGGATGTGAGTCAAAGTAGGCGTCTCACCTGTTCCCTTTTCAATTAATTGCGCTTTCGTGTTGTATTCAAATGTCACACATATCAGTAGTTAAGAAAAAATGTGCATGGACCTGTGTTTTTGCTAAGCTCATGTTCGCATCTCCTCTCTCTTCCCTCCCCTTTTCACACTATGTATCCCTTCCCTGTCCTATCTGAGGTTGCCTGGGGGGAGGGGGGGACTGGCATCCCATGACATCACTTCTGGCTGCATAACCAAAACTGACATCATTACGTCATAGGGTGCTCCAGGATTCCCCCAGAACTGTGTGGTATTTACGATAAAATTTTGCCAAATTCCTAGAGCCAAAGTAAATGTGATAGAGAATTTGTGGCTACCACAAGTTTGCCATTGCCATTTTAAAGTAATTTTTAAATGTCACAACATGGGCCCATAAAGGAGTATAAAGGTATAAAAAGGGCATATGGGCATAAAGGAGAAGAGATGTGACTGTGGTATGGGTTTTTTTCCTGGCCTGGAGGAAGACTGCTGGCTGGGGTTCTGTTAGAGCCTCAAGGCCTCAAGAGAAGCTGCTCAATAGTGTTCCAGGGTTGGGATAAGAGTGCTGCCATAAGGTAAGAGTGCTGTGTGTGTATGATTTTTTTACATCAGCCCAGGGATTTAGCTTTGCTGGGGAAGTTTGAAGAGCCTCTTTACAGTAATTGTGTTTGCCTATATTTTATGGCACACATTGTGGATATTACTTTTCATCAGGACACCTGGAATTCCTGTTGGGCTAGTATGTATGGTTTTCTCAAAAGGCTTACTGTAAACTCTCAAAGCATGTATGCAAATTTGTCAATATGCTCTGAAGCAATTTCAGGTGCAAAATGACACTTCGTAAGATCAGGAATAAATTCTTATGCATTTCTGTATCAGATTTAATCCTTACACATTTCTGTATTAGAAACCCATGATTTATTTTAGCAGTCTGCAAAATTGTTATTGCAGAATTACTTTTGTATAGGGCAATGCATAGTTAGCTGTGCTGTGAATTTCTTGTGTGTCACAGTGTGTTGTGCCAGTTACAAAGCACTCTTAAGGATATGGTGTAAGGTTAATCTGGGAAATAACAGTGTAGTTTTTCAGTGGGAATGTACAATCTTCCCATGAGTGTGTCTCTTCTCAAGGCTAGTCACTGCTTAGTGAGAATGCTGAAACTGAACTTTGTCTTTCTGACTCTTGCTCATTTTGTTTCAGTTAGTCTGCTAGCTTAAGCATGTGCTTAATGCCAAGCCCTTAAACTCGCCTGCTGAAACAATGGAATTTTTAATCTACCTAAAACTGTACATTTGTTTAAGAACCATTATTTCCCTTTCTTTTTTAGCTCTTCACAACATGATTTGCCTCCACTATCTTATCTAACATATGGTTATTGCATTTCCAGATGTCATAATTTGATCATAGGAGGCACCAACTCTCATACATATAATTTTAGAGGCCCATCTGCTATTACAGTGTTTCACCATGCACTTGCTTCTAGATAACATTGTCACAATATTTTCATTATGCTCTACTCTCCAAATGGCAGAACCTTAGTAAAATGGTTTGTAGTCCTTCTTTGTTCAATCATGATCATTACTGATATCTCTCCGCTAGTGGGAACATAGCTTCAGCCTTACAGTCTGGCATGTGGACTCTAATTCTGTCTAATGACTTGGTTCTACATTCAACTTTTCTGAAAAGCTATGCCCTGGCCCAAAACCAAAACATTTCTACATTGTGTCCAGAACATAACTATCCAGATGCTCCTTACAGAAGAGACACTTTCCACATTGCATGACAGTTGTGTTTGCTGTGGCAGTGGTAAGTACTTTAGTGGTGCTCCCCACAGCAAACAGAAAACACAAAAGGCAGTGGTGCATTCCCAAACATCACTCGGTTACAAGTGCTCGAGAGCTTTGGTTGGCTGCATGTTTCTTGTGTTTATTTATTATAATATTGTACCCCGCCTTTCCTTTTAGCTCAGTATTTAAAATATTACAGATTAAAATTAAATACCCCCCAAATACTTCCTTTTCCCCAAACAAAGATGTTTGCTCTGGTAAACAAACAAGCCTCCTGAAGGTCTCAAACAAGGGGGCTCCCCTCAACTCTTCAGAGAGCCCATCCCATAGAGTTGGGGCCATGAAGGAAAAGGCCCAGAACAACCAGCAGGTGGCAGCCTGAAAACCGTAGCTGATACATGGGAACATATGGGAGAAGATAGTCCTTCAGATATATGGGCATCAGGCCTCGAAGGGTTTTAAAGGTTTAAAGGGACAGGTAAAGAAAGGAATTTCACAGTTACATTGCTATACGAATTGTACAATCAATTTTTAACATACTGTTTCTCTGGTGAGATATATTGGATAATGAAGTAAAAGGTTTTCTTTTGCAGAAATTGCATTTGTTTTGTAGGACTTCACTAGGAAAGACAACAAAAATGTATTTATTTTATTCATTTATACCCTGCCTTTTTCTCCAGTGGGGACCCAAAGTGGCTTACATAATTCTCCTTTCCTTCATTTTACCTCCACAACAACCCTGTGAGGTAGGTTAGGCTGAGGGTGGTGACTGGCCCAGGGTCACCCAGCAAGCATCCATGGCACAAGTGGGAATTCAAATCTGGGTCTTCCAGAGTAGTCTGACACTCTTAACCAGGGGTCCTTTCGTAAAAAAAGAGGTGAAGGAGCTCATTAGCATAATTTATTTGCATATGCCACACCCCCTGACATCGCTGGAAGTGTCAGAAGGCCACACACCCCTGACGTCACCGGAAGTGTGTCAGAAAGAAAGGAAGGAAGGGAGGGAGGGAGGGAGGGAGGAAGAGAGGGGGAAGGGGGGAAGGAAGGAAAGGAACAGGAAGAAAGGAAGGTAGGTAGGTAGGTGGGGGGGAGAGAGAAGAAAAGAAAGGAAGGAAGGAAGGAAGGAACAGAAAGGAAGGAACAGGAAGATAGGTAGGTAGGTGGGGGAGAGAGAGAGAGAAGGAAAGAAAGAGACAGACAGACAGACAGACAGACAAGGCGCTTCTCTCTCCCCCTCTTGGGCCGAGTGGCTGTCAGCCACTCGACTCGGTGTTTCCCTCCCTTCCTCCCCTCTTGCTTGGGCACTGGGGCCCAGCTTTTCTCTCCCTCCTTCCTGGGAATGGTGAGTGGTGAGGGCTTTTCCCCAGGCCGGCAGCCTGCTGCGGCCCCGGGGGGGGAGGCTCTCCTCTGGCTCCGCGCCGAAGCATGGGCTGGGGAGAGCGAGCTGTGGGGGGGAGGCTTTCCTCTGGCTCCACACCAAAGCGCAGGCCAGGGAAAACGAGCTGGGGGGTGGGGCTTGGTTATGTGCCTGCCCCCCAGCCTCTCTCCCGGAGCGGCACCCCAGCGTGCCCCGGCCCCAATGGAGCTCTGCTCTTAACCACTAAACCACACTGGCTATCTGTAACCACTGTGAGCAGCAATAGAAAGTAGGATACAGATATTGTAATAATAAATAAATGGATGGCGCTCATCTAAGCAGCTGTTATAACAGAGATATGATTCCATCTACATTGGAAGGTCTTGATCTCTTTCTGTCTGTCTCTCTACTCTATATAGATTTAGCTTCTTGCTGAAGACATTGGATGATATCTCTGGATTATATGTGATGTTCTCTGGATTATATGTATACTAGGAATAAAGCCCATTGTGGAAATAAATACAACGGGCTCTAGAAAGAGGCTCTGGGTGGGTACCCTGGCCTTAGGCACTCAGCATCAATTTGCTGTGGCAACTTCAGCAAGGTATAATGACCACCATTTTCACCAGGGGAATTGATCGCTGCCAACTGAAGAGCAGTTGTAATTCTGAGTGATCTCCAGCCCTCACCTGGAGTTTGGCAACAATGGTTCCCCAGGAATAAAATTACAGTCTTTCTCTGCAGTGGAGACCAAAGCAGCTTACATCATTCTCCCCTCCCCCTTTTGATCAGCACAACAACCCTGTGAGGTAGGTTAGGCTGAAAGTCTGTGACCGATTTCCCACAAGCAGCTGCTCCGGGCTGGCTCTTCTCTTTCCCCCGACTGCATTAGTCAATTTCTCACTACTTGCTGCGCAACCATGTTTTGACCTGCAGCGTCCCCCGATTTCCCCTGCGTTCTTGCAATCCTTGTTTTTTTGAGTAGTTTTTTGAGTCTGCGAGTAGTCCAAAATCACCCAGTCAGCTTCCATAGCAAGAACCTAGGTCTCCCCCTAGAGAAAAATGACTGCTTTGGAGGGTGGACTCTGGCATTCTGTTTATCTGAGGCCTCTCCCCTCCCCAGACTCTGGCTTCCATAGACTCCACCACAAAATCTCCAGGAATTTCCCTAGTCAGGACTGGCCCCAGTGAGTTCCCCATAAAGGCCAAAGTAGGCCTGGAAAGGGCCTCCTGCCCCTGCCTTTTTACTGACAGAACCAAGCTTGGTTGCCTAGCAACACCACTGAGGAGAAAGTGAGCCATATATCAGTCAGCAGCGGGTGGGGGAGAAGAGCGGACCCAGCACCCAGTCAATGGCATGCGAGTACTCTTGAGTAGTGGTTGATGGGCCAATGACTTGTGAAGCGCACAGCACAGCCAGTGGGAGAACCGGATAGTGCCAATACACTGGGCTTCTATATATATAGGATGGTGATTATTTATTATTGGTAAGTATGGGTGGGGATGGCTTTAGTAGCTGAGTGAGTGAGCCAATGAGTCTGTGGGGAATGGTATATTACTTTCTTATAGAGATTCATCATGGAATAGTGAGTAGAGTGTCAGAGTAGGGGCTGGAAGAACCAGCCGTGGAAACTTGCTGTGTGACCTTGGACCAGACACACCTGTTTTCTTGGGCCCTTGTTTTCTTTACAGTTTAGTTTCTTGCTACGTTAGGATGGGGTGTTCTGCCTTCAGACTTTGACACAGGCTGCCTGCAGCCTTCATCAGATTGTTACATGTTGTACTGGCATCTTAAGCTTCTGTGCGATACCTTTTCTTAAGGCAATCAAAAAGTGCTGAGAGCTGTATGTCCTCTTTTCCTTCTTCTCCCTGTGCAGCAGCAGTTCTTTTGAATTTTGTCATCAAAATACCTTGAACAGACCAGTTAGCACAAAAGCCCATGATGAGAATAAATCTGTATTTTGCGGGTGGAAAGAATCAAACTAGATCACTGAACTGTGTTCAGGCTGATTCTTAAAATCTATCTGCTGTAATCCTTTGAAATTCCAGATTTGGAATCGGCAAGCATGTTATATAAATTAGTCATATTTTCATACATATGCTTTGTATTTCTTGCACTAATTGCTTGGGTTTTTATGTATTTGTTTATTGCTGTTTTGGGGTGGCTAACAGTTGAGGCATATAGGGAGTCAGCAGATACGCAGTGGATAAGCATTCTACGGAGCCTTCAGAATTCTGTGTTAATTTTTAGCCATGCTATAGATGACCAATGCCACCACCTCCCAGCCTTAATGATCATTCATATTGAACAGAGGTCTAAGTAACATGGTATTTGTGAAGAGAGAACAAAAAAAGTGGTGGAAGTGAACTGACCATTCATCTTTGTCAAATGGCATTCATTTTGGCAGTTTAAAAAAATCAAATTAAGTCGGCAGCATGAATTGCAGGGCTCTTAATGAATTGCAGACAACTTTGCCCAAATGAAAGTGGTGTGTAACCTTGGTATTACTTGTACTTTTAATGATTAACCCGGCTGTTCTGTAGCAGCAGAGTAATGGTAAAAGACATCAGCAGTGCCTTCACATTATGTGCTCATGACCCAGCTCCAGATGACCCTAGTTGTAACTGGACACAATAGCTTGAGGGAGACATATAAAAATGATGTTCTCCCATTAGGTCAGACAATGAATCAAAATGGCTCCAGCTGACTTAGGCTATACACTAGTGTAATAGAGCAGGTCATGAACTAGCAGTGTCATCCTAAGCAAAGTTGCAGCTTTCTAAGTCCATTGATTCTGATGGATTTAGAAGTATGTCACTCTGCTTAGGATGGCACTGTAAGGAGGCTGGACTTTCAGTGCAAAGGCATCCTGAAATCCTTGATCAGACATTTATTTCCTTCAGAAATATTCCTGATTACTTTTTCCTTGTTTCTTTCAGTTGTGTTGGTGTAGAAGAAGACGAGGCACCAGATATTGACATCTACCATTGTCCAAATTGTGAAAAAACCCATGGAAAATCAACTTGTAAGTATAACTCTTTGATTTCATCTTGGTCATTCTGTAATTTCTTCCAGTTTATCTGCCATCAGATACTATTAAAAAGGACAATTCAGGTGGGTAGCTGTGTCGGTCTGAAGCAGCAGAACATAGTTTGAGTCCTGTGACACCTTTAAGACCAACAAAGTTTTATTTAAGGTGTAAGCTTTCATGTGTATGCAAACTTATTCAGATACAGTGAAACAAGATGGCCTCAACCATTACATACAGGTAGAGAGGTCCAGGTGGGTAGCTGCACTGGTACGAAGCAGTAGAACAAAGTTTGAGTCCAGTGGCACCTTTAAGACCAATGAAGTTTTATTCAAGGTTTGAGCTTTCTCGAGGAAATTGTTTCAGTGTATCTAAGAAAAGTGCATGTATACATGCTAAGTCTCTCAGTTCTTGCTTATACCCAGAATTTAACTTTGTTGATCCTGGAGGTGCCACTGGACTCAAACTCAGTTCTCACATCTGTTTGTTAACTCTTGTGTTTGTATACGAATTTACTGCTATTCACAGATTTTACCAACTGCTTTAATCCAATCTCAGCTATAATTGTCCAGTTATTTATGCATCATGACTCTTAACTAGCCCTTCCTGGTGACTAACCCCCCCCCCCCCCCTCTACTATATGTTATGGCTGAGGAGGTCTTATTTCTCTGTATCTGAAGGTGTGTGCATGCACACGAAAGCATATACCTGGAATAAAACTTTGTTGGTTTTAAAGGTGCCACTGGACTCAAACTTTCTTCTATTAAAAAAGAAGTTGCACTGAAATAAATGACCATATAATCCATATAATCTCTGGTTTAAGAGAGGTGGCATATAATTTTTTTTGAATGAATATATAAAATAGTACTTGATTAAAAACATATTTCATTAAAAACTTTCAACTTTAAGAACTGATTCAAACATGCGTGTCCATTGTTTGATGACTGTAATGCCAAGTGATGAAAGAATAGGTCATGACAGGTATAACATTGAGTTCAGTTGTCAGTGTTTTTCAATGGAATCAGTTCATACATTCAACAACCAGTAATCTGGTGTGTAGCAGAAGAGAGATTTGCAATCATGTTTGAAACTCTGCATGCAGTTGCTTGGGATTGAGCACCACTGAATTTAGTAAATATGCCTAGGATGAGCCTATAATCCAAAGTACATTAACTAAAAATCAGTGGGATGTACTTTTGAGTAAACATAGTTTGGGTCATGGTTGGAAATGTACCAAAGAGAAGCTGATATTGCTGCAAGGCAAGAGGATACGCTAAGACAAACAGTACAAATATGATACAAAGTCTACATATTCACCTTCCTGGAAGTGCATTTAGAAGCAAAAAACATCCAGCTCTTAGAGAAAAATGCACATTGGGAATGGGTCACATAAGTCATATATAAACGGAACAAATTTTCCGATTGAATAACTTATCTGAAAGAGGAGCAATGTAGCAGAAAATTCTCTTTGTCAGTAATGACCTCCCTGTAGGAGATAAAATGTTAATTTCTTTGGGGTCCTTGGCTGAGATTCTTCTATAAAAACACAGCAAATGTATTATGATATTTAATTTCTCATAGTTTAGAAACTAAAGATCAAAGGAACAAATGACTAAAAAATGAGCAGACAGTTGTAGTAGACATTCATTAGCAGAATGCAAACTTAAAATCTAAGGTGTCCTCACATCAGAATTTTTTTCTTGCGGGGTGGATCTATTATTTTGGTATAAGAATTGGGATGTTACCTGTCCACAAAACATTGAGGTGCAGCAGGAGGAAATTTGCAGCATGTTTTAGAACTTTGGAACCAGTCACATTTCAGAAGAATGCTATTTTGGTAACTCATTAAAGACCCCCCCCCCCCCCCCAAAAACGGAGGGGAACATTTCAGTACTCAGAAACAAAAAGGATCAACTTTATTAAGATGATGACAAGTGTAATATACCAATTATTTTGACAAGTGTGTTTGGGAGGGAAATCTAATATTGAATGCCTTAAGCACATTTTGGCTTGTCATTGCTCAACAAAATCTGGTTGCAACAATATGTTGCACAAAGTCAATTATCTTCCAGGATTGTAGACCAAAAAAAAGAGAGGAAAAGGAGTGTTATGTTGAAAAATCCACAATGGCTTACAAATATGTTATTACAGGAATGTTAGTGAGATCTAGCCCTAAATCATATGGCACACTTGCGGTCTCTTTTTCATGCAAAATCCTATCAGAAATGCAAAACTATAGACAATTTTAAAAAGCATTAAGCTATTAAAGATTGCCCATACCCATGAACTTGACATATCACATGCATTACTAGAGTACAGGCTTTAAAACATAACAAGGGGAAAACTTGCATCCCTGTTGCACTGTCAATGAACAAGTGCTGAGCTAGACATACAGATAGGGTTGCCAAGCCTTACCTTTTTAATGGTGGGGGACTCCTGTCCCCGGTCTGGGAGTTATGCATGTGTGCTTTGCGCTCACGCACCGTGATGATATCACCCGGAAGTGACATCATCACGCTGGGCACGTTGCCAGGGCGATGCTCTGGCAATCGCCCCAAAACTGGGTAATTGCTAGAGCGTTGCCCCGGCAATGTGCCCAGCATGATGACATCACTTCCGGATGATGTCATCATGCTGGGGCAGTTGGCCCAATTGGGCCAGTTTAGGGGTGGTGTTCCCCCTGTCGGCTGAATCCAGGTTGGCAGATTGGGGACCCCTTTAGCAGGGGATTCCCTGCCCCCCGGGTGGACTTGGCAGCCCTCCATACAGATTTTTAACGAGTTGGGTCCTCAGCCCCAACTCATGTTCCCTGTAGATGTAGGGAATGACTGTTACAAAATAAAGGAGAGCCTGTACAGAACACTGCCCTAGGGGATAAAAAGGTCTTCTACCTTCCCACCGAAGCCATTTTTCCCATGCCAAAATAGTGCTGGGGGGGCACTATTTTTCCATTTTTTGCATGTTGCATGTTTTTAGGATATTCCATGTGAAGCAGCAGAAATGGAGAAATAACCTTCCTCAGTGATGTTTTGGCACTGGCTTGGCAGGGGGTGGATGGGAGTAGGATCCCTTTGTCACTCTTTTGTGGCATTCTGAGCCCAAACAGGCCATTCCCCACAGCTGTTGTATATGTGTAGGAAACCTGAGCTGGGTCTAAGCAACTGGGACCCATTTCTTTAAGAACTTGCACGTCTGCTTTGGCCCATAGCCATTCTCCTGCCTAAGCCCTGCACAAAGACAACTGAGTGTCAGGCAAACTGCAGCCATACATGGGGACTGGGAGACAACAGCTGTATCAGTGCTGTGATTGTTGGTGCTGCTGTGTCCGCTCAGAATAGTTGTAACAACTTCTTGCCAGGAATAGGGTGTGATGGGCTTGTACCTTCTGGCTGCTCTGTGACTGCTCTGACCAATTACAGCAGTGGTGGAGGTTGTTGTATGGGCTGTATCAGATACAGTGATCCATGTATTAACAACTAATAACATTTGGCAAAAATATATCTCTCCTTATTGCCATTATGATATAGAAAACCAAATTTTATGGGAACTCAGAAGCATCGGCTTGTATCATACAACTCCACTGGTTGTTGCTGGCTTGGAAAGGTCATTCTGGATTTTATATGAGCATCATCCACCTCCAGCATCTTCCTGCATTGCTGAAGCAAATCCTGTTATGTTTGAGTTTTCGCATTCTCTTTGCCACCAGCATTTCTATTATACTACTATATCTGACTTGTGTGTGAGCAAGCTTTGCCAATTTTTGAGAGTGTGCTGTTTAGGTTTTCCCTGTCCCCTCTCTTTTAGTGATAGTTCTAATTTTGTATTGCCTGTAAGTGTCACTGTCTTGTGTGTTACTATGGTTATATGCGGTACACACAAGTACTCAAGAGGTGTGAGTATTCTGTGCCAATGCTGAGTGTGGTGGCAAGTGTATTGGAGGAGATTTGGGTTTAAATCCCCACTCTGCCTTGGAAGCTTGTTGGGTGACCTTGAGCCAGTCACACACACTCCCCCTAATGTACATCACAGGGTTGTTGTGAGGATAAAATGCGGAATGATGTGAGCCACTTTGAGTCCCCATTGGGGAGAAAGCTAAGGTATAAAATAAATAATAAACAAATCATGTGTTACTCATATTGAATGTATGGACATTAATACCTTGCTCCTCTGTAAATCTATGCAGAGAACTTAAACTTATGTCCACCAACATCCCAATATTTGTTTCCCATCAAGCACATACTTATCCTGCCCTGACCTGGAAAGCCCAGGCAAACCCAGTCTCGTCAGATCTTGGAAGCTAAGCAGGGCCAACCCTGGCAAATACTTGGATGGGAGACCTCCAAGGAATACCAGGGCTGGGATGCAGAGGCAGGCAATAGCAAGCCTCTCTGAAATGTCCAAGCCCCACCAGGGGTTGCCAGAAGTCAGCCATGACTTCCAGGCACACACACACATGCACACAATTTTAAAAAGCACGTATTTATCATCTAAGACAAAGTCAGGGGTGTCCCCCTCCATCTGTTCTTCAGCACTGTGGGAGGAGGCAGTCTTAATGGTGTATGTGTTGGAAGTGTGTGTGTGTAAAGTTCTGTCAAGTCACAGCTGACTTATGATGACCCTATAGGGCTTTCAAGGCAAGAATCTTTCAGAGGTTGTTTCCCATTGCCTGTCTTTGTGTGGCAGCCCTCGTCTTCCTTGGTGGTCTCCCAACAAGTACTGCCTAGCTTCTGAGATCTAACAAGACTGGGCTAACCTGGGCTATCCAGGCCAGGGGAGTGATGCTGGTACCCTAGTTAAAAGCCTACTCTCCCAAGATTGAGTTCAGTAGCAGGGAAGGTCCTTATAAAATGTAGGAGAAGCCCTGCTCTGAGTCATTCCAGCAAGGGCTGCCTGCTTGGTCATGCTGCCTGCCTTCTATACCAAATGTCTGCCTTTGCCAGCTCTGCCCTTCTGCCTGTGTTCCTGAGGTGCAAGCCATGTCTGCTTCTGTTTCCCTTCTGTAACACTTGCCTTGCTGTCTGACACCAAATTTAAGCTCCTGTGTGTTAAACTATCTTGCCTGGCATTTCTTTCTTAGCTTCTGTAATATTCTACTTTTGATAATCTATTATGAAAGAGACAACTGAGCATTTTCACTGGGGAATGGTGAACATCAAAGAAAAGAACAAAATGCAGTTCAACTGTACTGACATAGTACCTGCCTTTCTTGGCCTCTTATGATCCTTGTACCTGCTGTGTAATACTGTCTCCCTTCTCGGGCAGCCAAATGTCTACATCTACCTGCAAGTGAAAAGTGTTATGGCATATAGAAGCAATATCCTTCTTCCTGTCTGCCTGACACTGGGCAGGGAGAATGGTTGGAGTGAGAGGTAAAATCTCTGAAATTTTTAATCCCAGTTTATTATTTATTTATTTTGATTTTATAAAATCTATATCCCACCTTTCTGCTCTCACAAGGGTCATCAAGGCAGCTACCAAATTAAAACACACATCATAAAATCACACTTTAAAACCATTAAAACCAGCCCTCCAAAAGCACACATCATTAAAAAAAAGAAAGCTAAAATACAAAGCCCTAAAAAACAGCAATTAAAATATTGGTCAGGAAGGTGGGATCCCTGTGGAATGCCAAACAAAACAAAACAAAAAAAAGTTTTCACCTGAGAAGATGGCAAATAGACAAATAGACAAATGGACAACAAAGATATTAAAGGCACAAATGGTTTCTTTTGAGTTCCTATAAATATGGATGCTTATGTGTATGGAATTGGATAGAAAGGACCTGTGACTGAAAATTCAGTCTCAGTAAGATAGAATACAAAGACACTATAGCCTGTCTGCATTTTCCATTGAAATTTGTCTCACATTTAAATCAATGAAAAGCAGAAACATATGGCTTGGGTCCTATAGAACATTTCCACTGGTGGAAGTCATTTCTGTTAGGGCAGCTGACTTTCTTTCCCTTCCCTTCCCCCTCCCGCTGCAGCCTAAAATGGCCCCTTGCAGTGCTGCCTCTGGAGTAGGGTTGCCAGTAGGGTTGTCAGCCTCCAGGTGGGAGCAGGGGATCCCCAAATATTGCAGGCTCCTGCCCACCGCTGGCCAGCTGGCTGGCGGGGAAGCCCCACCTCAACAGCCACAATCTGGCATGACATCTCCAGCATGATGACTGTAGAGTTTTGCCCCAAATACCAGAGCATCGCCATGCGACTTCCCCAGCATGATGTCACTTCTGCATAATGTCATCACATTAGTGATGTTGCATATGGTGATGTCACCCCCCACTTCCAGAGAGGTCCCTCCCACCCTCCACTGTCAAAGTGGTAAGACCTGGTCCCCCCTGGCCACTGGTGGGAGATGGGGGGCAGGTTTGCCAGATTTGGTTGGAAAACTCCTGGAGATTTGGGGATGGACCCTGGGGAAGAGATGGACTTCAGTGGGGTACAATGTTATAGAGTCCATTTTCTTCAAGGGAGCTTTTCTCTGTAGTCTAGACTGGAGATGAGCTGTAATTCCGGGCGATCCCCATGTCCCACTGGGAGTCTGACAACCCTATCCTGGAGGATGGGGAACCCCAACAATATGAGGGTAGACTTGGAAGCAGTGGGAGGAGGAGGGAATTGATGCAAATCACCCCCCTCTTTTCATGGGACTCCTCCATGGGATCTAATCCTGTGACTGTAATAATGACTGAAATGAAAATGCATTTAACAAAAATGAAATTAAATCCAAAACTCAGTTAGACATCCCTGATATTTGTCTGGGCTTTGGTGGAGTCATGAAAATTTTCATCACTTTAAGGACTGTGAACTGGGTGTAAAGATGGCATAGAAATATTTTAATTAAATAAAAAATAAAAATGAACACATCATATCAGACCATATGCAAATGATAAGTGTATTGCAAAATTTATGGTATGTATCACTTTGATTTAACTGCATCTTCTTTTACCTTTGTATTTTTTTTTTGCATTATGGTATGTTATGTCTTAAACAGTTTTTTTCTGTAATCCTAGCCCTATTGCATTGTTTATTGGATTTGTATGCTGTTTGGTTGAATTGTTCTTTTATATTTTGTAATCTGCCTTGAGTCTCTGCATGAAAGGTGGGCTGTAAATGAAGAAATCAATCAATCAATATATTTATTTTCTAAGTTATAAATAGCATTGCAAAAGTAGAACAGTCAGGAAACAATTCATACTTACATCACATCAATCGACACAAACCATCGTTTACAAAACTGCTCTAAACCATAGTTAGTGATACAGATTTGCTGTTCGATCGTAAAGCACTTCTCCCCACCCAATTAAAACATCAGACTAAATAATAGGCTTGAATCTGACTCCAAATTACCACTGATGAAATGGTTTCTGGCATCTGAGCATGATATTTTCCCCTCTGCCTTCCTGCTGCAGCCCCAAGTGCCCCACAAAATGGGGATGGGGAACATCCAGGAACAGCATGAGAGGAAGTTGGAGGTCTTCAATGGTTTGGAGAACAGGTAAAAACCAGCCCTCATTTTGGCTATGGAATTGTTAGGTGAGACCAATCCATTGTGCTTCTGTTTGACTATAATTCTGCATGATGTTTGGAAGCCATTGGATTGTTTTGTCGATTACTGAGTACGATGTTTTACTGTCGCAGAACATCTGTTTGATAGGAGGGCATTAGTTTCATCTCTTTATTAACTCTTCATAAATAAGATTGCCCAGCTGCATTCAGATGTCACATCAAACGAACATTAACATTTAATGTGCATGAACCCAGCTTGTTCAAACATATGATTTGCTTCTTCCCTTTTCCTTTTCCCATGGACTGTGGTGAAGAAATCCTAGTTTAATGCTGACTCCAACTTTGTATGACATAGGCAGGCAGGTTAACTGGAATTTGTTAAACCTTAGTTTAAAGCCACAGTTTGTAGAGGGGAAACTAGCTTGGGTTACCCCCAGAGATGTGAAAGCACCAGGGAATATTTTTTCCCAGAGTACTTTTAAAAGAAATTTTCCTTGTGGAAAAACTGAAAATTTTGGAAAGCACTAAAAATTACTATATTTTATCTTTTGGAATCAGTAAAGTTATATTTAAGACAAAAGTTTTCTCAGAAAATGCAAAATGAAGATTAGTTTAACATGTAAGACAATCTACGTAATTATATAATGGTAATTCCTGTGTTTACTGTAGATAATATGAAATAGACTCAAGGACATGTGTACTATTAATATGTTACTAACTTTGTTATGGATGCTGATAATATACTGTTAAAGATTGAAATGATTCAGTGTTATGAAATTTAACTCAGTATCCAGATAAACTGCTGGAGAGCCAGTTTGGTGCAGTGGCTAAATGCATGGACTCTAATCTGGGAGAACTGGGTTTGATCCCCCACTCCTCCACTTGCAGCTGCTGGATGAACCGTGGGCAAACTAGGGACAGCAAAAGGGGGGGGGGACCAAACTAAATCCTGAGATCAAGAACCTAAAAAGGTAAGTCAAATAGAATAGAGGGCCAACAATAAAAACTTAATGTGTATAGTATAAAAAGATACATGCATTTATTAACAAAGAATTAAAAAACATATAAGGGCCCAATCACACCTCATGTAAAAATACCAGAATTCAGCACACAAGGGCTAATGGACTTGACCTGATGCGTTTCGGCCTGTACAGGCCTTCTTCAAAGGTCAAACACAAAGAGGAGCATATTGGCTCATATCATACTACAGTACAATCATACAATTATGCAACATAGGTGCATAATGGACCAGAAAATAATTGTTCCGAAGTGAAACCACTAGGCATATAATAAAAGTATAAATGAGGCCTCCAAAGATGCAACTTTACTGAGGATGCTTTGGTTATACAATCATTGGAAGGCACTTTCTGGACCAGAAATTATTATCAGTGAAACAACATTTGGCATGTGATTGCATCTTTGGAGGCCTCATTTATACTTTTATTCTATGCCTAGAATACTATGTACTGTAGTATAAAAGTGAAGGGTGGAGTATAAATCCAATCTCTTCTCTTCTTCATTTTAAAACTGTGTGAGACTGATGTCGTCCAAATAACATGCTTGTCCTAAATTTGTGGTTTTTTTAAATTCACCTTTTATTTTTTCCTGCCTCACAGATGATTAAAAAACCCCTAAGATATATGTGCTAATGTATCATATGGTGCAGCAGTCTGACTTTAGTATATTCAGGGGTCCGTTGGGGCCGGAGCGAGGCGGAGCAAAGCTCTGCCAGCTCAGGAGTGGCCACTAGGACAGCCACGGGCCAAATCAGATTCTCTAATCTGATTCAGCCTGCTGCCGAATTGCCGCCGAAATTCGGTGGCAACTTTAAAAGCAACTGGAGGGGAGGCGGTTTGAGGGAGAGGCTCCAAACTTGCAGGGTAGCTGCTGGGGCCTCTTTTCAAAATACCCACCAAGTTTCAAGAAGATTGGACCAGGGGGTCCAATTCTACGGGCCCCCAAACAGGTTGCCCCCATTCCCTCCATTGTTCTCTATGGGAGGAAAAAAGTTATCATTTTTTCCCACCATAGAGAACAATGGAGGGAATGAGACAACTTGTTTGGGGGCCCATAGAATTGGACCCCCTGGTCCAATCTTCTTGAAACTTGGTGGGTAATTCGAGGAGAGGCCCCAGCAGCTACCCTACAAGTTTGGAGCCTCTCCCTCAAACCCCCTTTCCTCCAGCCCCTCATATACCCTATGAGTTTTTGCCATTGATTTCAATGGCCCATAGGGTATAATGGGGCTGAAACTGACATTCCCTTTCTGACACACTTGTGGTGATGTCAGGGGATGTGGCATATGCTAATTAGGTATGCTAATGAGTTATGCTAATGAGTTCCTGCACCTCTTTTTTTACGAAAGGACCCCTGAGTGTGTGTGTGTGTGTATATATATATATATATATATTTATATATATATTTATATATATATAAATATATATTTATATATATTGCTTGAGTATGTATATATATATATATTTGCTTGTAGAAAACTCCCCAGTGCAAAGTGGAGTTATTGCTTCCATTCCTATTAACTCCAGTGGTCTTAACTCCAGTATAACTCTGCTTAGAATTGTAGAATCTGCTTAGAATTGTAACTCTGCTTAGAATTGTACTGTATTCCTATTAACTCCATTCCTATTAACTCCATTCCTATTCCTATTCCATTCCTATTAACTCCAGTGGTCTTAACTCCAGTATAACTCTGCTTAGAATTGTAGAATCTGCTTAGAATTGTAACTCTGCTTAGAATTGTACTGTAAGGCATTGATACTTCTAAATTTCATAAATATGCTAAATAGAAGAAATAAGAAACTAATCAATCCGTGGCTGAAGACACACTGGCAGTCTGCCGCGCCTCCACGGCGCGGCAGACTAAGGCAGGGGGAATTCCCCCTGCGGCACGGCGTTCACACGCCGCCGGAAGGAAGCCCCCCGCAGCGTTCAGACTGCGGGCGGCTTCCTATGGCGGTGGGCGGACGCCGCGCGGCTCCCCCTCCCTGCGCACATTCACACCCGCTCCGGCGGGTAGAACGCGCGCCGCAGCAGCCAAGCACCACTTTGAAGTGGTGCTTGGCTGCTGCGGGAGGAGCGCGGCACCAGACGCGATGCGTCCAGGCTGCCTCCTCGGGGCAGATGCGGCCGTCTGAACGGCCGCTCTGCCTCTGCTTTTGAAGCGGAGGCAGAGCGGCCGAGACTGCCAGTCTGTCCTCAGCCCATATATTTCAGTTTGCCCCCAAATGTCTATTTTCCATTGAAAAGACAAAAACCCTTTAAAATAACTTCAGAATTTCCAGAAATGTTATATTTTTAGCTAACCTTCATACTTGAATTCATGTATCATGGATAACAGGAGTTAGTTTTAAAATGGTGAATCCATGTTAGAAGAGTAAGGGGAGGTTCCAGGCTTATGTATGAGGATGGCACAACTCTAGACTTCTGCACATTTAGGCTTAATGTCAGCTTGATGCGATGTGAAATGCAGCCTCAATCAGGTAGTTTAATTTTTTGTATGAAATTAGGTGTCCTCCATTATCTGGCAATTTATTTACTTATTGCATGATTTGCAAGACAAAAAAAATAAGGGCACAGTTCTTATTATACAACTTGTAGGAGGAATTTCTTTCTTTTTTTCCTAGGAGAAAGGATTCTGATACACACATTCCATGATGGATGCCTTCCAGATGTCAAATATAAAAATAATTCTCTTTTTTACCTTTATGTGTTCCTGTTTTAGCCTGTTGACTATATTTTAGAAAAATTGCTTCCTCTTGTATGGCATTTAGAATACTTTTGATTTAATGAAATTTGTGAAAACTACTTATGAAGAAGGAATATGCGTTTGTTAAAAATGTATTTCTTGGATCGTTTTGGGAGAAGAAGATTGTTCCATGGAGACATTATTAAGTCTGTAGATTTGTGAGTCTTTTGCTGATAACGGTCTTCAAGGAGCAGTCAGCAGATGGGCTCTGTAAATCCTTACACTGAATGATACTGTATTATGGCTTGAATCCTGTAACATTATACTCTTGGAAGGAGCTCTTTCATGATTTCCTTTCATCCAGCAACTCCACCCCCATTAATAACCAGGTGCTGGGTGTGTGTGTGCCATGGAAAGATTGGAAAAATCCCAAGCAACACATGGGAGCTGTAATGAAGAAGGGGGAACTGCATTCCAAAATTTATTCCAGCATAAGCTTTTGTCAGGCAGAGTTCAGTTTTAGTTGCTATCAATGTATCCTCCATGCTTCTGAGGAAGTGAGCTCTGACTCGTGAACACCTATGCTGGAATATATATTGTTAGTCTTTAAGGACCCCTGGATTCCTGTTTCATTCAAAAGACTAACATGGCTTCCCCTCTGGAATTAGGCAATAAATAGTTCATTACTGGTGTGGAAGTAGTGTACACTCCCCAACTGCAGATGGTTACCACTCTTGACACACACTTAGGGTTGCCTGCTCTGGGTTGGGAAATACTTGGAGATTTTGGGGGTGGAGACTGAGGAGGGTGGGGTTTGGCGAGGGGAGGGACTTCATTGGGATATAATGCCATATATTCTACCGTCCCAAGTGGCCTTTTTTTCCAGGGGAACTGATCTCTGTTGTCTGAAGATCAGTTGTAATCCCAGGGGATCTCCAACCACCACCTGGAGGCTGGCAACCCTATGTAAACTTGTTCACTTTGTGAGGCTATGGTTAGTTAGTGCAACACATAATTATGGTGGTGTATATGCTGGTATGTTGGCTTTCTGTCGCCCACCTTCCCTGTGTTTATGTCCTGAGGATGCCAGCGTGGTTGCTACTTTTCCAATAGCCTCTCACAGGATTGCTACTTTGTTTAATGAAAGTGTGAGCATACGTAAAGCACTTCAGCCGGTGAATAAAAAGTGTGTGGGAGGTTTCCAATGAAAGCTTTCTATCAAGAGAAACTGGGTTTTGTGCATGGATCATCTGTCTGCCAGCTCCAAGGGCTGGAGAGAATGCTGTATCCAGTTTATTTTATTAATAATTGACTATAGATACGGTTAAGTTTAATTAAACCATCTCCAATGGAAATTTTTTACTGCAGTTTTGAAGGCAAAATATGCAGTAGAAGGGAAAGTCAAGCACAAAACAGATCCGTATGCAGAGTTCAGTACTTAGGTCCCTTGAGTTCCTTGAGAGAGCCAGTTTGGTGTAGTGGTTAAGTGTGTGAACTCTAATCTGGGAGAACCAGTTTTGATTCCCCACTCCTCTACTTGCACCTGCTGGATGACCTTGGGCAAGCCATAGCTCTGTACCAGCTGTTCTCTCAAGGACAGTTGTCTCAGAGCTCTCTCAGCCCCACCTACCTCACAGGGTGTCTGTTGTGGGGAGGAGAAGGGAAAGGAGTTTGTAAGCCGCTCTGAGACTACAAGTGAAGGGCAGGGTATAAATCCAATCTCTTCTTCTTCTTCTTGTGACGTTTGTCATCCCTGTATCATCTATGAGAATTACTAGATTTAGTGAATAGGTTTTAGATGATTAAAGCTAATATACAGTATGTTTGCTCATCGTATCTCTCATAGGAAGGTTTTAAAAAATAGGTTTTAACTGGAGACACATATATAAATTCTTTAAAAACAAGGCAATTAATAGATTAAGGTGTACTAGGAAGGAAGCTTAAATGACAGGAACTTACTTCTATAGGCCCAGTTCAAATTGGGACCATGTGAACTGAGAGGGCAGGTTTGATACTCTCCCCCCCCCCCCCAGTTTTGCTAGCCTCTTAATAATTGCCCATCTCCTTGCCTCTTGAAAAGTGCATGAAAACTTCAATTAGTGCAGAATGCTGTAGTCAGTATGTTGATCGGAGTGGGTCGTAGAGACCGCATCACTCCAGTTTTGGTCCATCTATACTTCCAGTCAGTTTCTGGGCACAATTCAAGGTGCTGGTATCGACCTTTAAAACCCTATATCAGGGGTGTCAAACTCATTTGTTATGAGGGCCAGATCTGATATAAATGAGACCTTGTTGGGCCGGGCCATGTGTGTCATAAAATGTAATGCCAGGTAGCGGAAATATAAACTTTATAAAAGACACAAACACAGATTTTTTAAACTTAAAATAAAAACATGCTTAAAACATTAGCACTCTTGCAATATTTTGTTTATTTAACAGTATCTGATAACTGACACCTCTTGCTCTGAATTATTGCATCAAAATGTTTGTGCTGTTGCAATCTTGAGTAAGCTGTTCAAGTGTGTACCTGTAAGCTGCAAACCTACTTTTGATTTATTGACATTCACCACAGAAATTTCATGCTCTGAGTTCTGAGTCTAGGACCCAGGGGAAAACATGAAATGGCTGAGCAATTGAGAGAGTGTGGTGAAGCAAGCTATGATGCAGCAGCATCAAAAGAACTGGAAGCAGGAAATGGCCAGTTCCAGTGCAGGCCAGATAGAAGCCCTCTGGGGGCCTCATCTGGCCCTCGGGCCGCATGTTTGTTTGTTTTTAATTGATTTTCCCCTATATCTACAACTAATACGCTACAATCTAAGCTACATATACCTTATACAGAGAGTACTTTATCATTTGCTTAATACTACCATGTTACATAATATAATTATGAAGCATTTAGAACCTTGGATAAATTTCAATTATTTTGTTACTGCTACTATAAAAAATATCAAAACTATTTGGCAGGCACGCCCACCTAGAGAAATACGGTTAATTAAACAATTTATAATACATAGGTGCAATGCTTAATAAAACAGTTTAATCACTATTTCTTCTTTCGTCCTCTTCTTGTCTTAACAGTCTCATCTACTTTTGGAGCTGCTGCTCCTTTTTCCGAGTCAGACACTTCTTCTTCACTCTTTGAGCTATCAAATCCATACATGCTTTCTTGCGAGGCTAGTGAACCATCTGAGTCTCTCCCAGTTTTCTTTTCTTTGCTTTTTTCCAGAAATGTTTTCGCTTGTTGAACAGAGTCAATCTTATACTTCTTATCTTTGATGCTGAAGCATAGTCCTTCTGGAGTATTCCAGCGATAGATGATAGACTCAGACTGGAGCCAAGATGTCAATTTTCCATAGGCTTTCCTTCTTTTCCTTATTTCAAATGGAATATCCTTCATCACTTTTACTTCTTCTCCCAGGATCTTCAGAGCTGCTTTGTTTGTGGTCCTAAGCACCACGTCTCTTGTAGATTTTTTGGAGAACCTTATCATAATTTCACCAGGCAGGCTTTTCTTTTTAGTATAATCTGGATAGGTTCTGTAAACCATATCCATATCGCTTTTTATATCCGCTGCTTTCATGCCTGTCACTGGTTCAAGTGCTTCACTTAGCAAATTTTTAAGGTCTTCTCCTGTGTTTTCTGGCACATTCTGAAGTCTTAGGAAAAAATTCGATCTTTCCATTTGTAATTTCAAAAGCTGATCATGGTGGAAGGCCTTTTCCTTCTCTGCCTTTTGTAGTCTTGAGTCTTGGTTTTTTACTGAAGTTTTTACTTCCAGAAGTTCTCGCTGCAGCTTCTCTGTGGTTTTATTCGGCTCTTTTAGTTCTAACTGCATTTTGTCCATCTTCACGTTGAGAGCTGTCATTTGGTCCACTAGAGGTCGTAATAATGAGGAGAACACCGCGCTCATCTCTGTGGTATCAACCTTTGCACTCGGAGCTGTACTTCCTAGTTTGGGGGAAGGTTTCGGTTTCCCCGCCATTGTTGAGGCTGCGCTCTTTGTTTATAGATAGATAAGATGAACGAAAGGAGCAAATTTTTGAACAGCACTTATGTCCTTTTAAAGTTTATATCTCCAAGTGAGCGATGCTGCCATCTAGCAAGGCGGATGGGCTTTTATTCATGCAGTAACGCCATGTGAAGAGTCTGGTAAGTACGCCAGTCCCGGAGAGGGGGGGGGTTTCACTCCTCCCGCCGTCTTCCCGCTGTATTCTGCTTTTCTTACTTCAGACTCACGTTTTCTCCATGCGTAACTGTCAGTTCCAGCCTCATTGCTTCGCACTCTCTGCTGCTTCACGGATTTGCGCTTTCAGCCATACGGCTCCCACGGTGGGGGAACCTATGGGGGTGATGAAAAGGTATCTCGATCCCTCGATCGCCACCGTAGGGAGAGATCCCCTTCATGCCACCCCAGGCAGAGCCCCCTCACTGGGGTCTCTGGGGGCTCGGCACCAGTCCAGAGCCCCTTCTTCCCGCCGGGTGCGGATCGCGCTCCCCGCAGTTGCGGAGGAGCATGTCTGCCATTATCGCAAGTCTTGCCAGAAGTCAGGCCCTCGGGCCACATGTTTGACACCCCTGCCCTATATGCCTTGGGGCCATCATAACTGAAGAACCATCTACTCCCTTATGAATCTCCCCAACTGCTACTGTCATCTTCCAAGGCTCTGCTTTGGGTGCCCCCTCCTTCTGAGGTTAGGCAGATGGTGAGCCAGGAGAGGGACATCTCTGTTGTTGCACTAAAACAGGAAGAGGCAGCAGACAAAGGCCTGTTCCATTTGCATTCCCTCAGTGATGTTGGCCTGCCCTAATTTTTACGGTTTTGTATGTGTATTTTAGCTTTGGTTTTCATTATTTTCATGATGTTTTTTGTTTGGTTTTAATGGGTTTTAAAACATGTCTTTATTATATATGTTTTAACCTGTTAGTAGCTTTGATGAGGGCAGAAAGGTAGGGTATACATTTTGTAAACAAATAAATACATAAATCTGGCTAGGATCTGGAAGACTCAGGTTTGAATGCTTACTTTGCCATGGAAGCTCACAGTGTGACCTTGAAGCAGTCTCCGTCTCTCTCAGCCTAATCTACCTTGCAAGGTTGTTGTGAAGACAACATGGAAGAGGGGAGAACAATGTACTTAAGGTCCCAACTGGGGAGATAAGTGGGTATAAATATTCAGCCAAAATCCTCCAGACTGGTAGTCCTGGGATTCTGAGACCAAGCAATTTGCTCATTTTATAGGAGTTCCCTGTGTGAATCAAGTTTTATAAACAGATTTGGTTTTTACCCTAAAAATAAATTACCTATTACATTTTTTGAAAGAGATTGTTTTAATGAATGTATTATTCCCTCTACCCTCAAGTCTTTCTTACATTTGATAAGTGACAGAAAGTCACTCATAGTGTTATTAGGCTTGATTTAAATGAGATACTACAAAATAACTGACAATGGAAAATGTGAGCAGGTCCACCATCTCATTTAAACTGTGCTGCTACCCATGCAAAGGAGTTATGTATGCTTGGTTGGCCCATCATCTCAACATGCATGTACTAAGCATGCATAATATTAACAACGGTGTTCTAACTAAGCATTCTCATAGCTGGTTTGCACTGGTTGGAGCCCAGTTTAAATGAGATGCTGGACCCATGCAAATTGTGTGCTGTGGCTAAATTCCGCTGCCTCACCTGCAGCACATTTTAATTAGACCACACACAAAAATAATAAAGAAGCAGTTCCAGGACAAAAGAAAAGAGACAAAATCCTGGCACTTTTCATGCTATGTAACGGTGATGGCATAAACTGTACACGTGGGTTCTAATTTTAGTCTTGTTATTCCACTTCTTGAAAGCGATTGTACTGTGTCCTTTTGTTGTAGCTATATTTTTCTTTGACACTTCTGAAAATTGATGCTAGAAGCTAAATGAGGACACAGTCTCTAGTCTGTTGCACACACAAATACCTTCACATATTGTCCCCTATGTATTCTGTAACAAACACAAATAGTGATTAATGGTAGATGATCAACAAACAAATGTTACCACCTCTCCACCACCACCTTGCTGAATACACCCAGTACAAAATAAGTGGCAAGCGTCCTGATTATCAGCATTTTAAGAAATCATTTATGTATATTTTATATGGCCCTATCATTTCCATGTTTACTACACAATAAGACTTACTGACGGTCAAACTACTTGAAATACTGGTGGATCTGGGATCATATCATGCGAGAATTTTTTTAAAATGCCAGTAGAAACAAGTTGGAGACCCAGTTCAAACCAGAGCTGCATGGGAGGAATCACCACCACCACCACCTGGTGCAGTTAGGGTTTCCAAGTCTGGGTTGGGAGATTCCTTTCCTTTATTATTAAGCTCATATGACCAAAGGTTTTGAGCATAAAACCAATGCATCATAACAAGCAAAAAAAGAAAGCCAGTGTTACAAAGCACGATGGAACAGGCAAAGGGCAAAATACAGAAAAATAAAATACACGTATCACATCTATATACTAATAGCCAAGTGTCCCCTATGTGTGTGGATATCTAAATCCGCACATTGGGGGCACTTGGGGGGCAGAGAGACTTTCCTGCACTCTTGGGGGACTCCCCAGGTGTGCAGAAAAATCTGAAAACTTTAAAAAATTTTATAGAGGATATTTAAATCCTCCTCCCAAAGTAAAAGAGCATTCCCTGTGCGCGCATAGAAAACGTTCTGGGAACTCTGCGGTGGGCCCGGCAGTTGGGAGGCACCCGGGCCTCGCTGCTGGTGCTGGGGGGGGAAAGATAGGCAGGCCCAGAGGCTGGGAAGCGCCCAAGCCTCGCTGCCAGTGCCGGGGGGGGGGGGGGCAAGAGAAGATTGGTGGTGGGCCCAGTGGCTGGGAGGCACCCAGGCCTCGCTGCCAGTGCTGGGGCGGAGGCATTGCGGGCCCGGCGGCTGGGAGCCACTCGGGCCTTGCCGCTGATGCTGGCCACTTCCTGCTCAGCTGTGAGGTCCCCCCCATGAGTATCATGGGTCCCTCTTCTTGTAAAAGCCTAAAATACAACTTCTCACAAGGTCCGCAGGATAATATTCATTTTAGCAGCATGTTAAGAAAATCACTATTGTCAAATAGTTTGCAATCGATCGAGTTATTTTTGGATCAAAATCTGCTAACAATAGAGAAACCATCCAGGACTCAACAGGAAGCTGATATCTGGACAGAATAGGTAATCCAAAGAGCGCTGGGGTCAGTCCATTGATCACAAAATAACAAAAGGTAGTCTATAGTCTCTATTGCACCAGATACACAGACACAAGTGGTCTGAAAATGGGATTTTAGCAAATCGTTCTCTGCTGTCAGCAGAACATTCAATCTGGCAATCTGTCATAAAAGCATGCCTGTTGTTTGGGATTGTAAGAAGTTTCAAATATGAGGGGCAGATCATAGAGGGGGGATTCCTAGTGCAGAAGTGGAACATGCACACATAATTGCCTGGATTAGTGTACTGGCATGGACTAGATCAGCATTAAAAACCTCAGTGGCTGCAGGTACATACTGATCTCCTTTTAAATAAACTTAAAGGAGCATTCATATTGGTCCTGGCAATTTCAGTAGCTGTGAACAAGGGCTTTCCAGGTGAGATTATGGCTGAACATAACTCCCAGATGTTTAAAATGAGCCATCTGCTCTGTCCCCCCCCCCCCCCTTGACAGTACAAATCTTCTGTCTAGAACAAGGCCTTTGGGAGGAAAATCATTATTTAGATTTACCATAATTTACAGCCCTCTCCTGAATACAGTAATCAATAAATGCATTTAATGCCTTACAAAGACCAGTTTCTGATCTAGATAGTAGCACTGTGTCATCTGCATAAAGCAAAACTGGTTTCATTGCCAGCCAATATAAATGCGTGAAGTGCTAAATTTTGAAGGCAAGGAATCATGTCATTTACATAAAGATTAAAAAGTAGAGGGGCTTGAAGACAGCCTTGTTTAACACCTTGTGGAAGGGAAATAGGACCAGTCAACTGCCCCCTGGTCCTCAGTGAATTTGTGCCATTGGATTCTCATATAATTTAAAAATTAGCTAGAGAAACCTTTTCTCTGTTGATATTTTAGCCAGTTTAGCTGAAAGATGACATCTTGGGACTGAATTGAAAGCAGGCACAAGATCCATAAATGCTGCACAGAAACACCCTCGTGGGAGAGAAGAATATTTGTCAGCTACAGTATGAGATGATACAATGATAAATGATACAATATGAGACAATGATCAATGACACAAATGATACAATGAAGCACCCCTTATAAATCGCACTTGTTCAGGGTGCAATATAGATTCTGACTCTACACAATTCAGAAGCTTAGAAAAGAGACAGGCTGCATATACCTTGCCTATTGTTGACAGCAAGATAATAGGTCAGTAATTTGTAGGCTCATTCTTGCCCCCTTTTTTGTATATGGTACTATCTATAAATCTAATAGCCAAGTGCCCCCATTTGTGCAGATATCTCAATCCTCGCACTGGGGGGGGCAGAGAGATTTTCCTGCACACTTGGGCAACTCCCCAAGTGTGCAGAAAAATCCTAAAAGTTTTAAAAATCATATGGGGGATTTTTAAATCCCCTCAAAAGTAAAGAGTGTTCCCTGTGCATGCGCAGAGAACGCTCTAGGAACTGCAGTGGGCCAGCGTCTGGGAGCCTTTGAGCCTTCGCTGCCAGCACCAGGGGAGAAGGGGGGAGATTGGCGGCCCAGGCCTTGGTGGTAGCTCACAGCTGCAGGCCTTGCTGTTGGTGCGGGGGAGGGAAGGATTGGCGGCCCAGGCCTTGCAATCATTGTCCGGGGGGGGGGGGGAGAGAAGGCTTACCTGTGGCTGCTTCCTCCTCCACGTGGAGCTCCCCCCCCCCCCACAAGTACCACAGGTCCCGCCTCTTGTTACTGTATATTTCCAAGCTCTGGGAGTAACTCCTGAGACATCAATTTGGGTAAAAAGGGGGGCCAGCAGGTTGTGCAACCATAGCAAATTGGCTTTCAAAAGATCGACTGGTATGAAGTCAGGCCCAGGGGCCTTGCCTGATCACATTTGTTTTATTAGAGAGCCTACTGTCTCTGGGAGAACCAGGTGCCATAAGTCAGTCTCGGGGCTCAACCAGAACCCATCCTGAGTCAGATCCTGGGGCCTTTGCAAATATAGAGGGAAAATGATGTTCCTAGGTCCCAGGAGCAATATATGATGGAAAACTGGACACTACAGAAAGGCTATTATAACCATCAAAGTTTTATTCAAGGTGTGAGCCTTCATGTGCATGCACACTTCCTCAGACGTGCACATGAAAGCTCAAACCTTGAATAAAACTTTGTTGGTCTTAGAGGTGCCACAGGACTCAAACTTTGTTCTACTGCTTCAGACCAACAAGGCTACCCACCTGAATCTATTATTAACCATGTTCCAGAAAGTCCATGTCCCCTTGTTACTGACAGGAGAGATAAGAATCTTACATCCTTTATATAAAGCAAGCCACTTTTGATGTTCAGAGTTCTAAAAGCACACACTCTAGTGATATGAGATCTGATAAATGATCATGTAGGTTAGTGTATTTAAAAAGATGACATTTAGCGCTAATTCTTCTTATATATTCTCTGCACTCATTTCCTCACACAGTCCTAGAAGTTGCTGACAACTTTGTACAAATTGGCTTGAAAAGATCCAGAATACTATGTAATATTTTTATCATTCCTACAGTATCCCTCTGTCTTGTAAATTCCATAAGCAGGAGCCTACAGTCCCTGGAATACATGATATTAATTGCTGCAGGGATTAACTCCATGACCATCTATGTGGCCTCAGGGTTTTTTCTCCTTGCAGTCACTCAAAGAAGGGGCTTGACACAATTTTGCTTGTGCAAGATCTGGCACAATACCTAATCACTTGTCTCCCTATATATTACAGAGCCCAGAAATCAATTGTTCAGAGTCTTGGACAAGAGCCCTAGCTCAACCAGAAATTTTACACTGGACCAACCCAATGAGTTTATTTATTATTTCTAAACAGGGGTACACAGTAAGGGAAAATTCAAGAATAAAAGTTTAAGATACAGGATTGGATCACACCTAAATTCTGTGCACAAAAGCTTGACTTCCCTGCCACCCCCCTCTAATGTAGCCTGAAGTCCTCTGTTGAAATGCTTCTGCTAGAAGCAGGGGGAGCCCCCAGAGCAGCATGAAGCAGCAAAAAAATCACACATACCCCTTGCACATACGGAGCTTCTCCTAAGGATCCAGTCCACTGGTATGAACAGTGATCTCAGTAATTTACCATAACAATTATCCTCCATTCTGTTTGTATTTATGTCTGTTTCTGGTTTGGTGTTGTTGTTTTTTTTAAATTCTAACATAAAGCTACTTAGAAATATGAAACAATTTAATATTACAGATTGGAGCAGTTTGCCTTTGTCACATCATCTAAGAGACATTTTCCATATTAAGCAAAATCATGTGATATAGCCCTTTGGGGAATGTACCACTTCAGAAGTGAAGGCTCACATTCCTGAATGCTCCTTTTTAAGAAACAAATTTTCTGTACAAAGTTCCAACATCTGGTAGAAAACTAGGCTAGGATGTTTCGTACATTCTAGGTTTCCTTGGGTAAGGAGTTTTTGAATGTGGTGGATGCATTCAAACTCCCACTGCCCCTTCTCCCATATGCTGAAATGTTACTTTCCTGTGAACAATTATATCATGCAGGGTTTAAAAAAAACCCTGTATAGCTTAGAAATGAGCTATGTTTGATCTTGATCCATTTTTTATTTTCCCAAAATGTTGCAAGAACTGCTTGAGTGAGTATGTGCACTTTGGCTGGATTGGGGATTGTTCTCTGACTCAGTTGGTCCAGGATATACTTGAACACATGGATACATGAAGCTGGTTTACGCAGCATCAGACCATTGGTCCATCAAAGTCAGTATTGTCTATTCAGACTGCCAGCAACAGTCCAGGCAGAGGTCTTTCACATCACGTATTATGTGATCCTTAAGTGGAGATACCAGAGATTGAACCTGGGGCCTTCTGCATGCTAAGCAGATGCTCTACCACTGAGCCACAGCATCTCCCCAGTTTAAACCAGCAGTAATAAGTCAACATGATGGCATAACTCCATTAAATGATGGCTGATTTTCTTTGTTTGTATATGGTTCACAGCATCAGACTGTTTTCATTTTGTGTGTTAAACCAATTTGTGAGATATATCATGTTCAAAATTTTTCCACATGACAAACTGAATTGCTGCTGTACAGTGGGGATTAAGTATGTAGTTTGTAATCCTGAATTCTAGGCAGAACCTTAACATTTATCCTTTTCCATTTCTCTTGCAGTGAAAAAGAAAAGGAATTGGCACAAACATGATACTGGTCAAACTACAGACGTCAAGCCTGTACAGAATGGGAGTCAGGTCTTCATAAAGGAGCTGCGAAGTCGAACATTCCCCAGGTAGATTGCTCAATGATTTCTGTGTTTGTATAATAATCTTTAGACTGTGGGCTGAACTGGGAAAATGAGTCTGTAAAGTAATGTTGGTTCTACCAGCAAGTAATCCCACAGACCTGGGAGTGAAAGCTGTTTGCACAAAGTTTGGGGTGGGAACTTTCAAACTGGAAATAAGCAGTCCTTTTGGTGAGGTTTTTAGACCGATTAAGTAAGTAACTTTAGACAGTCAAGAGATACATAAGATGGTCTACCTTCTAACATGGTCTGCTTATCTGATTCTTAAACTTTTTTTTTTTAACTTCATTGTTTTATCACCAGACAGCCTTGGATGTCCTCAAAATGAGATGTAGTTACAAAGAGGCACAGGAGAGGGCAGTCATGTATTAACTATTAGACAGATGCTTTTATTTGGAGGTCTATGTTGTTTGACAACAAATACCCTTTATTGCAGGCTCTATTTCCTGAAAGTCCTCACAGTTCCATTCTGCACACACTAGCTCAAGGTATTTTGGATAGTTGCTTGTTGTTCAGATACACACATGGCAAACCTAGATCGCCCGACAAATTGCCACAGCATTTTAAGTCAATAAGTTATGAATAGATTATTAATTAAGATAGCCTATCTAAACAGATGCTATTGTCACTTTGTACTAGGGCATAGTCTGTAAACTGTAAACATTCAAATGTAAGTTCTTGTCTCTTTAAAATACTTGGAAACATTATCCTTAGTATAAAAAGTTATAAAATCTTATATAAAATAAACCAGTAGCCTTCATACTTGTTAGAAATAAGTCTTTATCATGGTTTTCTCTTAGAGGACATCACTTCATGCAGTTTCTCACTTCTCAGTGGGTGACTATTAAATAGCACTTTTAGTTTTAACAATTTCATACCTTTAGCAACTCATTTTTAAATTTGATGCTTTTTAGGAATTGTAGTCTAAAAGTATTTTGTGCTTATTCGGCACAATTACTAAGAGCAAATTTATATGATATTTTTGTAATCAGGAACCAGTTCCCAAGAGCAAAATATGTGTGCCTAATGTCATTTGGATGTCTTTTGCCTACAAATATGCATGAGTGTTTTGGGGGGATGGTGGTGGAATCAGTCGTTTTCCAGTTACCCATGAATATTTCGCAGGCAAAAGTCACAGTACACATACCTGGTGCCACTTATACTGTGCTTATACTTTATATGTGGAAACAACTGTAGTAATAATTATCCTAAAACAATGATTAAGTTAGTTTATCTGCTCAAATTAATAGATTCACATTTAATAAAGAAGTAATATCATTTGGTTTAATAAACATTCTGAAATAAAATGAAAAACAGAATAAACAAAAACAACAAAAGTATCAATAATATGGTGATTTCTAAACAATTGTTTTGAACATGTGTTACTATAAATCATATTTATAACTCATCTTACCAAAATTATTCCGTTTTTATAACCTAATTTAATTTCTAACCAGTTTATCTGCTTTCTGTGGTTCCACCCTAGAGAAAGTAAGTTGCACTGAAGTCATGCTGAGAACAGCAGTCTTAATACTTCCTTGGTGGTGGAAAGGGCAATTGAGTCACAGCCAGCTTATGGCAATCCTGCCTGGTTTTCAAGGCAAGAGACAAACAGAGGTGGTTTGCCATTGCTTGCCTCTGAGTAGCAACCTTGGACTTCCCTGGTGGTCTCTTATCCAAGTACTAACCAGGGCTGACCCTGCTTAGCTTCTGAGAGTTCTGATGACATCAAGCCAGGCTGGCCCATCCAAGTCAGGTCATTAGTTCAGTTTGGTGTAGTGGTTAAGTGCATGGACTCTAATCTGGGAGAACCGGGTTTGATTCCCTACTCCTCCACTTGCACCTGCAGGATGACCTTGGGCAAGCCATAGTTCTGGCACAGCTGTTCTTGAAGAAGAGCAGTTTCTGTCAGAGCTCTCTCAGCCCCACCTGCCTCACAGGGTGTCTGTTGTGGGGAGGGGAAGGGAAGGGAGTTTGTAAGCCACTCTGAGACTCCTTTGGGTAGTGAAGGGCGGAGTATAAATCCAATCTTTTCTTCTTCTTCATTAGGTTATTCTATTGCTTTCAGTTGGTCCTTATATGCACAAGACTTTTCTAAACCAGGGAAAATCAGAACACAGAATACAACTGTATATACAGAAATGATTCCAGTGGTGTTCCACTGCAGCTGAGTATTCAGTGGTGGAGCAGGTTACCAGGCCATTCTGTATGTACAGGGCTTCTTGCGCCTGCGGTCCTGTTGAGTATTCTTGTCAGCATACCTTGGACATCCTTAGCCAGTTACCCTAGAAAATGGTGCATCACAAGACTGCTTACTGGCCATTGTATGATCAGAAGTTTTGTTAACATTCCAAGGTGGAGAAGGAGGGATACTAATCTCCAGTCTAGCCCACTCACCTCTGGCTGCCTGATTAAATAAACAAAGGGTTGCATGCTTTGGCATCTTAATGTAGAGAGTGGTATATTGAGCTGCATGTTGTCGCATCAGCAATAAAGCAAGAGAAAATACTGATGTTGGGTGTGAACGTGTTTTTTTTAAATTAGACCTCAAAATGTGTTTGTATTTCTAGTGCTGAAGATGTGGTTGTAAAAGTTAGTGGAAGCCAACTAACAGTTGAATACTTGGAAGAAAATGGATTCACAGAACCGATCCTCATTCCAAAGAAGGATGGCTTGGGGTTATCAGTACCTGCACCAACTTTTTATGTTAGTGATGTTGAAAACTATGTTGGTATGTATTTTTTCAGGGCCTGATCAAGCTATGCATAGAAGAATATGTAGAAGGGGATTCATTGTACTATTTCCTTAATGTCAGTACGGCTTTACAGAAACAGTGACTCAGATGACAAAATGACTAGGGCTCTCTTCCCTTTCAGCCCTTTCCAAGACCAAACTTCTAGATCTGCAGTTGTAGCCACATTCTTTGCTTCATTTACCTACACAATATTCTCTCTTAATTCCTAATTTACATGATAGTAACAAGCCCATTTGTTTAAGCCTAGCTTTTCCCCAATCATGTGTAAAGAGGAGCTGGAGGAATTTTGTTTAATAGAAAAAAGAGTTGTGCAGGTAAGGATGCTAAATGTTTTCTTTGACTGTGGTTCATCTCCAGAAAAAAACCTCTCTATTGCTTTCCTTCTTACTGGATCCCTCCTACTTGGAGTGTGAATGGCTAGGAGATAGGGCTCTGGAGAGAGTGGCTATAGAATGGAAAGTGGCAGATAACTGGGAAGATTCAGCTCTTCTTTGACCTTAAATATGATCTCCCCCATGTTTTATATATGATTGGGACCGGCCTGAGGCTTGGGTTTTAAGACACAACTCTTCATCATGCCCATTTTGTTTCCTTTTCTTTGCCTCTTTCACATACACCTCATTTTCATGCTTCTTGTTTTTCTTGCTAGCCATGACCTTAAGGAAGTTCCCATGGCTTTAAGGGTTAGAGGGCAGGAAGGTGGCCTGCAGGTGCCTTTCTTCCTCTTACAGAGTTGCAACATGGAGGGAAGCTGCAGCTGCTGCTTGTGCCCTTGAGATGTAGCTATTTCAAGAACTGGATGGTTTGTTCCCTAGGGCTTGGGGTTGGCAGCCCTTCCTGTCATGGCAGCCAGTCTTTCACTGTCTGTGGCTTTATCTGGCAGCACAGCTTTCTTCTTGTGCTGTATTCACTCCTGGTCTCTACTTGAGTTGAGTAGAGAATTATCCCAGCCTTTCTCCAATACCATCCATTGATTAATGTCCTGAAATACATGCTTCAAATTCTTCACTGTGTGCTAATTTGTGTTCCTTGTTTCCCATTATTACTCTTCAGAACTTGTATCCTGCATCACCAAAGTTGCATGTTATGAGTTATGTAAACACTGATGTAGTAAAACAACATTTTGCAGCAGTTCCCAACCTTTAAAATAACCTGACAGCCATTTTCAACCTATCTTCTTCTAATGAGAATGTATTTTTGCTTGTCCATCTGCTGTCCCTTAGCAGATTTCATTGCATGACCTGAGTGCTCCTTGGCATCTGCTGGCTCCATCTCTGCCTTGCAGCTGAAATAATCCCATACTTCCCAGGAGTGCTGTAATCAAGAGTGAAACAGAAAAGCAAACTGATTATCTGGTGTACTAAACAACACATAGTTCCAAGCCCTGCTAATTGCCTCTAACCAGGGACATGTACAGTTTAGGGAGGGGCACAACATAACTTTTGGATCAGACCTCGACATACAGTGAAGCTGAAGACATTTCTAGCAAAGAAGTTATACTGTACTGGAATACAGCCCATTGTTTTTAAAGGCAATGAAAATCACAACTGGAAATGACCAGGATGTTACTAGGTTTGCATCCGCTACTAAAAACCTGATTTTCCCACAGCAATCTTAGTTATCACATGTAAAGGTTATCTTGTCCTCTAGGTTCTGCTTTTACATATTGCTAGACTGTCTCATGCAGTTGTGTGTTGAGCTGAAAGGGAGATCACTTACACATTTTAGATTGTAGAGTTTAGAATTATTTTAGAAAGTTAATAAGAATTTGACGATAATGCCATGTGGCTTTACCCTTATTTCTACATTTCATAGAGGGTTTTTTTAAAGAAAAATATATAACCATTTTAAAAATTATCATATTTTGCCCATGTTTTCTACAAGAAAATTTGAGTGACATCCTTGGGTCTCACCCTTATCCATTCAACTACCCTGTAATGTAAGCTAAGCTAAGAAGGGGGAAAAGGGTCCATGGTCATTGAGGAAGATTAATAGCTGAGTGAGGATTTGAACTCTGGTCTTCTCAGGTATAGTCCAACACTCTAACACACCGAGCCCTCTTATATTTTTTATCCTACCCTTCCTCCCATGAGCTCAGAGCAACATACACAATTCTCCTCTCCCCTGTTTTATAAATAAAATGAGATTTTTAGAGCAGGGAAAAGTATAAACACATAACCCCCCATCTGTATAACTAAAGTAATGAGATGGAGGATAGACTGTGCATTAAGCATATGCTTTCTTACCACTAGCTGGTTTAGTCAAATTAGCACTGAAGAACTTTATCATGTAGGAATTATTTCTGAGCTGCTGTAGTCAAGACATTCAGGGTGCTTCACCTGGCAGTGGACCTTGTTAGCCCTCCAGAGAAAACAGTAACCAGTGTAGACTGGTTTTCAGGGATGCTTCCCACTGCAGTGCCAAACTACCACTGGACAAGCTGTCAGACAACAACTGCTACCATGTCTAATATATACTGCAAAACCTTTATGTAGCTTCAATGATGTGCTAGGCTTATTAAAATACCGGTCAGATGAAGAGCATTGGTTTCTGTGCTTGGATCTAGGAGAAGATGCATTTCTTTAGATTTGTATCGTATTATGATCAGCTCAATTCCAACAGTGGCTTGACCTGTAGCATAGAGGAGGGTTAGCGTTCAAGAAATGCTAATCCCAAGCCCCTTGATCATTCGAAAGTTGTTGGGCTATTCTTTGGATGTCATGCCATGATACTCATGACTAGCTGCTCCTATAAAGCAACCCTCAGTCATCCCCTTTGGCCTGTGCAAGCATAGTGACTGGATGGTTTTAAATAAGTTCTGAGTGCACTCTGTCCTTAGTGCATGAGTACCGCTTTGTATGTCATTGTTTCATAGTGCATGAATAAAGTGAATCACTCTTCCTAAGAGAATGCTTAGTGATGGCAAGTTCCAACCCAAACAGTACTGCATACTCTACGGTGACCTGTAACTCATTTTAGATGTGATTTTACATTCCCCTTTTCCTTTATTTTTTAGGGCCAGAAAGGAGTGTTGATGTCACTGATGTCACAAAACAAAAAGATTGCAAGATGAAGCTAAAGGAGTTTGTTGATTACTATTACAGCACTAACAGAAAAAGAGTGCTCAATGTAACTAACCTGGAATTTTCAGATACCAGGTAAAAAGAAGTAACGGGTTTGCCTGACCCCGCAGAGTTTGATTTGAAATATCTGATAGCCTGAAGCAGCAGCAAGTTTCAGGAGGTGTTTTTTGGGGGGAGGGATGAAAAGTTTGCCTCTTTAATCATTTTATTTGTCCTCCATTTTAGCTATAATGTTAACATTTTAAAAATAATGTCTCATATTTCTCCACCAGCTTTAATATTGACTACCGGTGCTCCCATCTTATCTAAACTGAGCTTCAGTTTATTGGTCCACATAGAGCTCATTACTGCCTTTAACCTCTGACCCAGGACATCTCTTGCCTCGCCAGAAACATTTGAAAAGGAATAATAAATCTAAGTGATAATGTAGTCTATAGCCATGGACAGTCTTTCTCAATGGCTTCATGGATGTATTTAAGTGTACAGGGGACAAGATGGAATGCTGTGAAACAACATTGCACAGATTCATGACACTGAACACTTGTCCCCCAAGCACCATTTCCTGATAACAATCCAAGATGCAGAATAAGAACTATTAGTATGCAGTCATCCCAATCCCCATCTCAAGCAGATGAACCAAAAGCCTACCATAGTTGATGGCATCAAAGGCCACTGAGAGGTACAGGACAATCAGCAGGGTTACATGCCTCCTGTCTCTCTCTGGGTAAGGACTTTAAGTCAGGGTAACCAAGGCAGTTATATAAATTTAACAATATAACTCAAATTTAACAGTATAACTCAAAGATCCAGTAATGCACAAGTGTAACCATAAATAAACTTATCACAGTTCCACTTGGGCAAGATCTTGTGCAGCACCTAGTATTTTCCTCCCTCTGTATTGGTGGTACATCATCTTGCGCAAGGGGGGATACAGTAAGTATGATGTGGCACAAGAGTCCACCATGGTTTTTTTCTTGTATTTCCATTTGTGCCAGATCTTCAGATCAAGTGGAAACTTTGTGCTGAATCCAACCCAAAGAGTGGGAATTTTCCCATTCCCCATCATATTTAGCATTAATTTTTAGAGTAGTAGCAGTGAGTGCTCCCTAGTTCGATAGAATGAATTGTCTGACATTGCTCTACCATGCATGAAACCATTTCTAGACAAACTATTCATCTCTGCTCTTCCGTTGGAGGAAGTTTTGTTCTGTGTGCATCATTGGTAAGGAAGGGATGAATTTATGATTTGCTGAACCATGTAATTTAATCTCCTTTTTCTTCCTTTTAGGAATTTAAGGTAATCTACATAGAAATAAAAATATTATTATAGGGCAAGAGAATGGTTCTTTATAAACAAAAAATGATGAGGTTTGGCAAAAATAAAATAAACAATGGTTCTTTGAGAAGAGCATTCCATCTCATTGAAGAAGAGAAAGAAGTGATAATTAATGCAGATTACAGAAAGGCTGAAAGATAATTGCAAGATCACTTCTTTTGTAGTATCCATAGCTCTCTAGGCTGTATTTACTGTTTTAATAATGTAACCCCCTTCCCTGCACAAAAGGATCAAAAGCAATTTCAAAGCTCTGTGATTATAGGTATTTTTCAATAGGTATTATACAGCTTTTTCTCTGTCTGCATAGACAATAATGATGGGATGCATTTTATTCTTCGGGGTTGAAGGAACGACAACCTGATTTAATCATTGGCTAGCAAATATTGTATTTCTCAACAAAGAGCATGACACTTTAAGAGGATTCAAAGCTCCATCGTGACATGCAGCATGAAAAAAACAATGCATTTATAAAGAATATTTTTAGAGTGAAGCTCTCATGTAAAAGGTCTTTAAAAATGAAAACAAATTTTGGACAACCATATCTGTTGAAATAAGCCAACAAGCAGTTAAACATCTATATAAGCAAACATAAAATTGGAAGGTTCTTTGCTGCTATATGGAATACATTTCACATGCATGGAAGACTGTCTATGGATTCATTTGACTAGAGCTATTGAATAGTAAGCTTATTGAATAAAATAATTTTGATTTTTTGTTATTATTGTTTATTTGGATTGTGTTTATATATAGTTGCTTTGCAAGAATATCCTTCAGATTTGATAGATTAAGGCTCCATAGAAATTTTATCCAGTACATACTTTCTCAAGGGCACTTAAAAACTAGTTGAGAATTCACTCAGAAATAGCAATTTCACTGATACTAGATCCAATGTTGTACTTCATACTAATTTGAATTTTGTTTCTTTTTATAATTAAAACAGAATGTCCAGTTTTGTAGAGTCTCCTGATATAGTGAAAAAACTTTCTTGGGTAGAAAATCATTGGCCTGATGATGCTTTGCTTGCAAAACCTAAAGTGACTAAATATTGCCTGATATGCGTGAAGGATAGCTACACAGATTTTCACATAGAGTCTGGTGGAGCCTCTGCCTGGTACCATGTCCTGAAAGTAAGACTCTTCTTATTTCCCCATATTTAACACCAAATCATGCCCTAGAATTATTACAGGATCATCTTGAAAGCTAAGATAAAGGGTTGCAGTACGGGCAGCCATTTTGCTTTTCTGAACATCTCATATAAAGCAGTAACATCATTCCTGAAGGAGTTGAAGGCCAATTGCTTCTGCTCTGAAAAGTAGGCAGGCTGCCTATCCCGAGGGGAGGAAAAAGAGAAAATGGCATGCAGCAAGACCAAAATATGGCTCTCTGGCTGCTCTCTCCAAATGGAATATCATCCCTTCCCACTTAAAAATACACGCTTTGCCTCTTTCCTTGAAGACACAAGGTCTTTGGGATAAAGCCCTATCCTTTCCCCAACTTGCCTTTTGCCACACTGTCCAAGACTGAAAGCAAAGCATCTGCCTCTTCCTACTGTTTGGCTCATGCTCAATGCCATCATGAATCAGAGAAGCATCATCTCAGTTATACAGAATGAGAGCCCTTCCCAAGTCAGTGATTCAGCAGTGTGATTGGAGGAAATCCTGTGCAGAAAAAAATGAATTAGAACAATGCTGTTTGGCAGGAACATAGACTGGTTGGCAGGTGTGTCAGGTAGATATGTGAGAGTTGAATATGTTCTTTGTTCTCACTGTCCCATGAGAAAATTTAATGACAGAAAGGAGAAATAAGAACTGAAACCAGTCAGCAGACTTATCACAGCACTACCAGAAAAATGACCAGAATGGGCTTAGTCTATTTGTGTCTAAAATTTCATTTGGATTAGTTATCCTTACGAAGTTAACAAACATGAGGCATGCTCAGATTGGGTTTTGGTTACTTACCTTCCAAATGTACACCACTGGTGCAACTGAAACCAACTGTTTAAAGTAGATGCGATTCTAAAGACATGTTGCATAGTTTTAATTCCTTTGAATAATCAAGGCACCTGTTCTATTTTAGGGAGAAAAAATATTTTATCTCATCAAGCCAACCTCTGCAAACATTTCTTTATATGAACGCTGGCAGTCAGCAGCAAATAACAGTGAAATGTTTTTTGCCGATCAAGTGGATAAATGTTACAAATGCACAGTTAAACAAGGACAAACACTTTTCATCCCCTCAGGTGAGCTATTGATGAAAGCTGAGACATTTATGTTCAACATACCTTTGCTCTGAATTTGGAAAATGTGGGTCATTTGACGTGAGATAATATTAAGCTGTATAATTTCAACCTTTGGCCTGTAGAATTACAAGCTAATAACCCTGTAAGGGGCAGGGGCAGCGCGCAAAACTCTGGTTTGTTTACAGTTTGAATATAGGAAACTCCTATCAGGGCAAGCAAAAGCAGCATAACTGTCTAGTAGAATGTCCTTAGCAGGACAGGTTTCCCAACCCTGTGTTCCCCTTTGTAAGCCAGAACAGGGATACTTCCATTTTGTTCCATTTAATTTACTTAAAATATGTACTCCCCAAATGCACCATCATGAAATGAGAGCTGACATCAGGAAGCTGATAGGTGAAGAAAGTCAGATCCAAGAATACTCCCAAACTCTTTATCTGCTTCAATATCATCCTGTCTGACATAGGCAGTGGGATTTCCCTCCATGACACTCATTTTACCAACCAACATCACTTCACTATGCTAGTTTGGTGTAGTGGTAAAGTGTGCGGACTCTAATCTGGGAGAACCGGGTTTGATTCCCAACTCCTCCACTTGCAGCTGCTGGATGACATTGGGCAAGCCATAGGCTGAGGACAGACTGGCAATCTGGAGCGGGAGGAATCCGGAGGCAAAAGCTGCGGGGGAAAAATTCCCTGGGGCTGGCCATTCACGCTGGCCAGTGTATTGTGCAAGGATGCTGTTACGGAGCATTCAGACTGCTGCGGAGCGGCCCCGGTTGGGCCGGCCTCCACAGCTTGTGGCAGGACTGTTTTCGGCAATGTGCATATGTGTGCATGAGCACTCATGCACAAATTGCCGCAATGGCACGTTCACACAGCCGCCTCTGCTTGAATCCCGCCTTCTTCCGGTTCACACTGCCTGAAAGCAGGAGGCATGTGGAAGACGGCCCCTGGACACTGGTTTCTCCCAGTGTCCTCCTAAAGCAAAAGGAAACCGGCTGCAAAACGCGCAAGTGTGGAAGGGAGCCGAGGGACAGCTGCAGATGTCTGAACGGGCTCCCTTCCCCCGCTTCCCAAGCGGCGCTCTCCCGCTCCAAATTGCCAGTCTGTCCTCAGCCATAGTTCTGTCAAAGCTGTTCTCTCAAGGACAGTTCTGGAAAGAGCTCTCCAGCCCCACCTACCCCACAGGGTGTCTATTATGGGAAAGGGAAGGGAAAGGAGTTTGTAAGCCGCTTTGAGACTCCTTCGGGTAGTGAAGAGCAGGATATAAATCCAATCTCTTCTCTTTTTCTTCAGTCTTATCTGGCTTCAGTGTCAGCTTGTTCATTCTCAGCCAGTTGACCATGGTCTCAACAGTGTGATCAAAAACTAAGATGGTAGCATCTGGAGGGTTAGACAGAGGGATAGATAAATAGCTGATTGTCATCAGCATATTGATGAAACCCGAAACAATGAATGATCTCTTCCAACAGTGTTACATAAGCAGTTACCAACAGAGGGGAAAGAACAGATCACTGGGGTGCTCCACGTACTGGCTTTCAGGGAGACGACTCTACATCTCCTCTTTCCACTCCATGTGCTATCATACAATTTTTTAAACCTCTTACTCCAGCCTAGTATTCAAGTAACACAGTAGAATAGAATGACCTGATTATTAAACACTGCCAATACATTTTATCTTACTTTCATTTATCTTCCTCCTTTTTCATGTGGATTTAAGGTGGATTACAAATGCAGTAGAATGATTCAGTCAATCAATGAACCAATTGAAAAACAGGATAATGTTTCAATGATAATGTTTGTACTAAATTGCAAAGATTTCTAGTAAAACAATCAGTACGTGGATTACAGAATATGATAACCTTCTGTTCTGCACTATAGAAGCATGGAGATCTTAATAGCCTCAGGGAGATTGATCTATAGTCTGGAAGCCAATGCTCATGAACAAGCAGTTGCCAATTTTACATTTTACATATCTGCAGGGGTACAACTTCAGAAGGCTTTGCTTCCATGAGTGAGGTTGTCACAGCAGACCATATCCAGGAGAGGTGGTCCTGCAAGCACATGGGATCTGTAGCTTATCAGTGCTATTGCAGGCCCAGAGCTCAGCCTGAAGCCAGGCTGAAATTTAATTTGTAAGGGTGGGGGGGAAGTGGTATGGGAAAGGGTAAACTAGCTAGTTCTCCACTGCAACTCTTATCCTCCTTTTCCCAGTTGGCATCTGTCTGATGCAGCTTCTGGCTCTGGCACTGAAATATCTAGCTATGAAGCTAACTGTATGCCTCTGGGCAAGCAACTCAACTTATCTCTCTTATTTAGTGTGAAACCAAAATGTTGCTTTGACCTTCTCTAAAGCAGGGCAGGAATCAGATATAATAATTTTAATGTAAAAACTAAACTTGCACTTTTAAAAGACAAGTCAGTTTTGGTTTTGCTAATTCTCCTGGGGCATATGATATATAAAGAGGAAATACTGAACAAGCAGCAGACCATACATAGTTAAGGGGTTCAATGTTTTAAAGACTTTACTGTTTCTTTTTTGTGTTATGCAGGGTGGATTTATGCAACGTTAACTCCTGTTGACTGTCTAGCTTTTGCAGGACACTTTCTACATAGTCTAAGTGTTGAAATGCAGATGAGGTAAGCTGTTTTTTCCAGTCTTTGTTGAAGGTTATTTAACCAGCTTCTATTTTCTATGTTTTAGGACAACTGCTTATTTTGGGACAATTGTGCATTGTGTTGGGGCCCAAATATAGAAGCTGAGACAACAGTTTAGTTAGAAAACATTTATTTTATACCCGTTAAGAATAGAAAATTTCAGCAATTGTAGTGTTAAGCTATATGCTGCTGCTATATGCTATACTGCTGCTATATGCTAGAGATGTCAGTGAAGAAAGGAAGTTAAAAACATAAGAGAAGTCAATGTTGGATCAGGCCAATGGCCCATCCAGTCCAACACTCTGTCACACAGTAGCCAGTGTAAATTGGTCACTTACATTGTCCCAGTCGCCAAATTTCTTCATTTACTCATAGTCATCATTCCTAGTCCTCTACTTTATTTATGTTGAAATTGGGCTATTTCGATACATCTTAACATGAGGACACATATTTGAGCAATCTGGGAGCAATCTGCTAATTTATATTATAGTAAATAGTGTGGAATGTTTTGATATATTTTCTTAAATTCAGAGATCTTCTGTTTTCATGTACACTTGTCATTTTCATAGAAGTTCAGAATTTCTCGCAGTCTAGTTGATTAAAAACACCTGGAAAGCAAAGCCACACAGCTGTTACATTTCTCTGTGATAATGGGAAATACTCTTCTTTGGGGTTTACAGAGCTGCATGTGATCTCTGTCACTGATTTTTTTTCAAAACTGTATCACAGAGCATATGAAGTTGAAAGACGATTAAAAATTGTCAGCTTAACCCAGTTTCCAAACTTTGAAACGGCTTGTTGGTATACAGGAAAACACCTGCTAGAATCATTTAAAGGTAAAAAACAAACTCTTTAGTGTGTACCTTGTTTTCACTCTTTGACAGTGCTGTGCCACATTATTTTCTCTTAACAGTGCCGTGCCACGTTATTTTCTCTTAACATTTAAGGCAGTTGCATCTCTCCGCCATCTACAACCCCCTACGTTTGGAAAAAGCAATTTTTAAAATTAGGTACTAGAATAAAACCTTAATTAATTACATTATTAAATGAGTTGTATTTGACACTGAAACTAGAACAGTTTTTAAGTCAGTATTTCTAATGCATGGTTAAAACTACACGTGGAAGATATCTGTTATCAGCAATGTCCTCATCTTAATGGTATCAGTAAATTGTTACACTGTATGCAAAATGTCCTTAGGATCAAAATGGTTCCACGTTGAAAAATATAGAAAATATATATAGCTACATAGCATTACACTAAAATACTGAAATTGTATATTGAAATTATATAAAGAAGACACAATATAAAAGATCAACTCAAAAGATTAATGAAGTCAAGTAAAAGGTATCATCTACATACATAGATTACATTAACTATAAAGCTTTTAGATATTACTATCCTGGAGATGACTGTTCTTTTGATGCCACTCTTTGTAGAGGTAATACCTTTCTCATTCTTACGGAGGTGATCTTCCTCACCCTTTCTCCCAGCATGTAGTCATAGCTTCCTGGAGGTGTCACCTTCCTGGAGTGCCCATCCACCTTTTTACCACATTCTGTTGGAAGTGACCTGCTTCTCATTTGATAATCTGGGAGGAGATATTTCTAAGGTTGGAAGTGACCTTGGACCTCTGTTTTGATCATGCTCTCTTGGAAGTGATGATCCTTATTTGTCTTAGGTCACGTGCTGTTATTCAAAGTAATCATATACTAATGTCACTTTCCAAACAGTGGGGAAAAAATCAGAATGGGATTTACACTGGTCTTCAAAAAATGCAGAGCAATATCAAAGATGGCTTGTGGGTCATGGTAGTATTTACTACATAATTTAACAAACAAGTTTTCTGGTGTAATATTTAGCCACTAGTGCTGACTGTTGGAAGGATTATGATGTAACATGTTAGGAGGGACAGAGGAGATCCGACAGGTGAGACCTGAGGGAACAGTAATGAAATTTTGCATAACACTTTAAATTGGACACATTCCACAAATGTGAAATTAGCACGTTTAAGTACTATGGTTTGGAGCTATGGGCTTTTCCACTTCTCCTTCCCCCAGATGCTATCTTTATCACTAGAAGCCAGTTCCGAGGGTCGGAAAATTCTCATCAACAAAATATTGTGTATCACAGGGGAAGGAAGAAGACCTTATAATGAATAAGTGAAATTCAGTTTGAAAATATATATATATTGAACATTAAAATTTAGTGTTTTAAAGTCAGACTTTAGATTTTACTTTAGTATCAGCTTTGTTCCTGACTTAAAATGCAACTCCCTTTAGTAACTAATTTGGAGCTACCGATTAATTACTACAGAAAATTCAGTCTTATAATGCCATCCATTGAACTCAAGGGGCTTATTTAGGATTGCACTATTACTCTATTTTCAGACTACCTACGTATTTGCAGCATGCTCCATCATAAAATGAATTGTTTGTTTCTTTCATTTTTGAAAATCTACATATATTTGTGAACCGTCACTGAATGGCATATATTCTTTTCTTTGCTTAGGATTACATAAAGCTGGAAAGCAACCTCCTTCTCATTTAGTCCAGGGAGCAAAAATTCTAAATGGCGCTTTCAGGTCTTGGACTAAAAAGCAGGTTGGTCTTTCTGCTTTACTGGTTTGCAGGGGTAAAGGGGGACAGAAAATGTCTGGAGAGCAGATAATCTCAGAAATTCTAATTATGGAAGAAATACAAGGAATTGTTTCAGAGCTCAAGCTCTCTCTCAGTGGAACTTGTTCATGCACCCTAAGTGATAAAGGAAAAGTCGTTAAGCTTTAGTCAAATTCTTGAGCAACTACATACCATCTTGATACATTCAGGGTGGCTGGTCAAGAGGCAGGTGATTCCTAATAACTTTTTAAAATAAATGGCAATGGTTTATAAGTGCTGTAAGAAAAGAGAATGCAGTCTTTCTGCTTCAGTTAGAATCTTTACTCATTTGGTATTATCCTATATTTTAATTTAATTAGTAATTTGTACTGTACTGTACTTTATGTTGTGCTGGTGGAACACTGATAGATTTATATAGTATTGTGATTTCTATTTATTTGTAATTTATCCTCCTTATTGTATCTGCTATTTTTAACCCATTGCTGTCCTCCAAATAATAAAAAAACTCAATGAAAAGTAAAGCAAAACAAAGGAAAAACCTAGATATCTGTATTAGAGTTTAGAGAATGCGAAGCATTTTCAGGTTTTTCATGCCCTTATTTTTAAAATCAACATTTTATTGGCTACAAATCGAAGACCATGGATACAAATGCTTCTTTTTTAAAAAATAAGCCAAGCCCTATTCATTATTTTTATTAATGTTTATTCTTTACACTGGAAAAATAAATTATTCCTCCTATCCAAATCTAAATTGTCATTTCCATCATTAGTACAGTTTCATGATTTTTTATACAGACCGTTGCTTTGTTTACACTTGGTCATCTAGCTGCTATTCTTGCATAGATATCACATCTGATTTTAGTAGTCACAAGTGAGAATCTGCAAAGAATGGTTGACTGTTGAGATTATTGCTGTGTGGTAATCATGGAGCTAGCGGTTAGGTAGCTTCTTTTTCTGTTTGGTTTTCATGCATGTGCATAAGTTCAAAGCACAACTCCTTTTTGACAACTCAGCAATCCCTCCGCCAAGTACTGTGATCTCAGGGCTTGCCATACAACCAGGACTTTTTTTCTTTCTTTTTTTTGAAAAAGAGGTGCCGGAACTTTCAAGAGGGAAATGAAGCTTTCAATCTTTATACTGAAAACTCATGAACTTTTAAACATTTTAAAAATAATTTTGTCTGAGAGGTTCTGGAACTCCATTCTGGCACGTCCCCCAGAAAAAAGCCCTGCATACAACTGTTATTCTCTGCCAGTAAGGGCATTCCTAAGTGCATGCCTTCATCTTGACAAGATGGTGGTGGCTGGTGGCCAGTGGGATTGTTGGAGGAGGCTGCTGGGATATGTAAAGCAGCATAGCGGAAGTGGCTACTTTTGTGTGTTCTACAGGGAGCGTTTTGAAACTGTGGTTTTGAAAAACTCAGCATTTCAAAGCTGGGGGAAGAAAATAAAAGAAAGAAGCCTCAGCCTGTGTCCTATGTGCTGGCATTTTTATTTAAAAGCTTGGTGGAAAGTTGGAATCGTGGGCATGAAAAAAGAAGATCCTTCTCAGGCTGCCTCCTTTTCCCCTCTTAAAAAACCCTCATCTTTTCAATTAACCCCTTCCTCACCCTGTGTGCTGCAAAGCTGTAGGCAGAGAAACTGACATGAAAAAAGACAAAGGAGGCTTCTCAGCCTACCCCCATCCCCTTCTAGCCTTTGAGGAAAGCTGAAAGCTTGCTGGTGTCTCTTGGGAAAATAAGCTAAAACACACAGGTGGTTTTTTTTGGAAGGGTTTTTTTTTTAAGAAAAGCACGATTTTGAGAAGCTTCTGTGTGTGTGTGTGAGAGAGAGAGAGAGAAAGAGAGACAGAGGTCTGTAAAATGTCTGTAAAAAATAAATGCAGAAGTGGAGTTACACAGCCCTGGCACAACCCTGGAACAAAGATCCGATGATGTGCACATCGCTAATTGACTCAGATGGCCTGAGACTGCAATGGAGAGTTCAGATATCCAGCTACTTCCATAAAGATCGGACTTTCCCAGGTGTCAAAAACTTGCAATCATAGTGGGGGGGGGAGGATGGGAGGAGGACAATTGTGGAATAGGATTGCAATTATTTCATGTTTTGGTGTGTGTGTTTCTTTAAATGTTTAGTTTGACTGCAGTAATGTAAGGAGAGTGATAGAGGGAGATGAGTGTGATGTGATTGGCTGATGAGAGAGAATGTGGGAAGAGGGGTGTCTTGGAAGAGATTCTGTATGTTTTAGAGAGAGAAGGAGTTTTTATTCTGTATGGTAGAAGAAGCATATTAAGTATTGAGTCAGGAGGCGATGAATTCAATGCAGGCTTTTATTCTAAACATCGTTCAGCTCAAAAACAGCTCTGACAAGAGCGGCACTTAACTTATACTGTTCCAACACATAACTATATACATTGTAACTAAGATATGAAATCTAATTGGACCTAAGCAGGGCTCTTTGATTGGTTCCTAGGATTGGCTTAAGGACCAATAGGAAGTCTTTATTCAGCAGCCAATATGATTGAGGGAGCTAGAATACCAGAGCCCTAATGATGGAATGTAAAACAACATAAGAGAACATAATACTCCTCCCCCTTTGTTAAGATAACATAGTCTTTCAGGAACCTGGTCCGACGGGACTGGCGTGGCAATGGCGGACTCAATAGGGAATGCTCCGTCAAGTCTGGGGACGGAGTGGTAGACTCAGCTGAGCGTTTGGTCCCTGTTGGTGTGGAACACTATGTCAGCAACAGAGAGCGGGGGTTGCGGCAGCTCTTCAATGAGCAGTGTCTCTTGGATCGGAGTCTCAGGTGGCCCTGGCGATGGTAACGGCAAATGACTGAGGGTGTCCGCATGCCCAGTGGTCTTACTGGGCCTGTGAAGGAGGCAGAAAGAGTAGGCTGAGAGCAGGACCGCCTAACGCATCATCTGCAGTGACAAGATTTGTGGGGTTTGATGGTCTGCTGTGAAAATGCCGAGCAGCAGCTTGTGGTCGGTGACGATTTCAAACTCACACCCATAGATGAAATTGTGGAACTTTTTTATGGTGCAATGATCGCTAGTGCCTCTCTGTCTATCTGAGCATAGTTTCTTTCGGCAGCAGATAAAGTCCTGGTATAAAAAGCTATAGGGGCCCCCTGGCCGGAGGACAAACAGTGGCTGAGTATGGCCCCGATTCCGTAAGGTGACATGTCACAGGCTAGGACGAGGGGCTTCTTTTCGTCGTAATGGACGAGAACGGCATCTGAGGCGAGGAGAGCCTTGATGGCTTGAAAAGCAGTGTTTTCTCGGCGACCCCGCACCCATGGAGCCGATTTGTGTAGGAGGTGATGGAGCAGTTCGGCAAGAGCTGCCTTGTTGGGCAAAAAGGCATGATAAAAGTTTAGGAGCCCTAAAAAGGACTGCAGCTCTTTCTTCGACTTCAGAGGGGGTGCATTGCGGATCACAGCAACCTTGTCCAGAGCAGGGTCTGTGTCCAGAAGATAGCCTAGGAATTGAATGGCAGGGACAAAAAACTCACACTTCTTCTTGAGCCGTAGGCCAGTGTTTTGTAAGCGATGCACGACTTCTCACACTCGGGCTGCTAGTTCAAGTTCAGAGGTCTCTGCAATTAAAACATCATCAAAGTAGGGCACAACACCAGGCAAACCTCGCAGAAGACGCTCCATCAGTTCTTGGAAAATGCCGGGGGTGACACTTACCCCAAACTGTAGCCAGTTCACCTTAAAGGCACCTCGGTGCATTACAATAGTCTGTGCCTTGGCTGTGGCTGTGTCTACAGGTAGTTGTTAATACGCCTGGGCTACGTCAATCTTTGCAAACACATGGCCCCCGGAGACTGAGGCTAGGAGATGGCTTACCACAGGAATCAGGTATGCATGCGGCTGCAGGGCCCTGTTGATGGTAGTCAGTGTACTTGTAGTCAGTGCACAGGCAGACAGAACCATCAGGCTTGAGCGGGGTGGGAGTGTCTCCCACTTGGCATTTGGAACTGGCTCTAGGATACCCTGAGCCAGCAGCTTGTCTATCTGCTCATCAATTTTAGGCTTGAAAACGACGGGGCAGCATCTGGGCTTGAGGCGTATGGGCTGTACAGCAGGATCCAGGTTAAACGAGACTGGTGGACCTCTGTACACCTTTGAACACATCGGGAAACTCTTCCTCAAAGTCTATAAGGGGCTGCTGACCAACTTGATTTACACTGACAATGTCGATGCCCAGGGCGGCGAACCAGTCCAAGCCTATAAGACTTGTATGGCAACCTTCCACCATGAGTAGATTCAGACGGCTGGCAAGTTTCTTGTATCTGACTTGGACTGTGGCGATGCTGATGACTGGAACTCGGTGTCTTTGGAAGTTGAACTGCTGAAGAGTGCACTCCTGAAGAGTGCCTTTCTGAAGGCGGCGTGCAGAGAAATGCAGGCAGACCTGTTTGAAGGTGCTCCACGAGATGATAGACAGCGTGGACCAGGAGTCTACTTCCATCTGGCATGCCCGACCTTCAATGAAGACTTTGATCTTTGGGCTTTGATCTTTGGACACGGATGCAAACCTTGGTGAATGTAGAGGAAGTTGGTGTAGTCTTCAGACACGCTTGCTTCACTGCTGTACTTGGGTCTTGGCTCAAACAACCTTGACGACCTGGAATGATATGAGCAGCTGGAGGCATTAGCAGACCCTTGCGTATGCTGGGACTCCTCTGGAACATTGCAACCTTGTGACAAATGGCAGACTTTGGCAAGGTGGCCCGCTTTACCACGTGCATGACAGATGGCATTGCGAAATTGACAGTCTCTCCACGCATGCGTACCACCGCAACCAGCACGGCATTTCCTTCGCAGGCTTTTTTGAGAGCGGCACAGCCTCTGATTGGTCCTTGTGCTGTAGACTCCTTCATCTGATGCATCGGATTGGTCATCCCGGACGTCATCAGAGTCAGTGGTACTGCCATGGTGTATGGCATCAGTGCAGAATGATGAGTGGCCTTGGGGACCCAATCGCAGCTCGCGGAGGGACAGCTCGCGGAGGCCGCTACTTGCAGGGCCTCTTCGAGGGCCGATTTGTATATAAGAGTCTTTAATAAGAGTAGGGCCCTCTTGATGCTTTCGTCTCTGAGGCCACAGAGCAGCCAATCTAAAAGGACAGACTTCAGATCAGTGAACTGACAGTCCTGAGCAGCCCGTCTGAGCGCAGTGAGGTATTCTGTGATAGACTCGCCTTCTTTCTGGTTCCGCTGGTAGAAAGTGCATCGGTGGGCAGCAGCCAACGTCTTTGGCGTGAAGTACTCAGCCGGGTCTTGATGATGCCGAGAGGGGTCTCAAGTAGCTTGGAGGGGACTACTAGATCACGAGCGATGTCAAATACAGTTTGGCCGCATGTACTTAGAAAAGTGGCACGGCAGACATCGTCTCCATCAATACTATTTGCTATGCGGTAGCATTCAAAACAATCGAGGTATGACTCCCAGTTCCCAACCTTTGGGTCGAATGTTTCGATATGGCCCTTGGATGCCATGCCCATAGTGATTCAGCTCTAGGCGCCCTTAGTGATTTCAGCTGGGCAGGCAGAGTGATTTCAGCTGTTCAGTCAGGACTGGGATACTATCCTCGTCGCCAGTATTAAGTATTGAGTCAAGAGGCGATGAATCCAATGCAGGCTTTTATTCTAAACATCGTTCAGCTCAAAGACAGTTCTGACAAGAGCGGCACTTAACTATATACGTTGTAACTAAGGATACGAAATCTGATTGGACCTAAACAGGGCTCTTTGATTGATTCCTAGGATTGGCTTAAGGACCAATAGGAAGTCTTTATTCAGCAGCCAATAAGATTGAGGGAGCTAGAATACCAGAGCTCTAATGATGCAATGTAAAACAACATAAGAGGACATAACAAAGCAGTTTGAGTCTATCCTGTGTGGCTAAGACAAACTGTTTAGCCTGTGTGGCTAAGACAGAAAGAGTTTAGCATGAGTGGCTAAGGCTGTCAGAGAGGAGTTTTGGTGTTTTAAGAGACAGTTTGTGACACCCAGCTTTATCAGTTATATTTATAAGTTCCTTTCTTCAACAATAGCTCAAAATACCTAGAAACATATTTTATTCCTTTATAAATAAATCATTATTTATTTAAACTTATCCCAGCAGTCCCTCCTCAGGACCACATAGTCCTCTGAAGTGCACAGACACAGGGTCATTCTACCATAATAGAGAAATCTGGAATTTTTAATTCCTGGTGGCAGCAGTAATCTATCAAGTTTGTGTGAACATAGTGTGTTTTAAAGGAAAAACAGTCTCCCCAGTAAGAAGGATGTCACAGGAATGCTGATGATGCTGTTTGAACATGCAATTTAAAGCTGCAGGGTGAAAGCAACTCCACCAGATCAAACAGCTCATCTGACCGCAGCCCTTGATTTAGCAACAAGCCTGTCTAAGTGATGAATATCACAATATCTGAAGGAGCATTGAGCACATGTAAAGATGCAAAGAATATGCATCACAGAATCCCTGTTCACATGTTACAATGAACAGTACATCCTGCACATTTGTGTGTACATCAGTTTGTAAAAGTGCCTAATGCACATTTACTTTATTAACGAAAGCTAGATAAATGCAATTTCAGTCACACATTCAGCTGTACGTAAGTTGACTGTAACGTGAAAATTACTCAATGCATGTATGAACAAAAAGTAAGTGTGTGCTGTACATAGATTGTACATGCATTCACTGCAGTTTGTGAACAGGGCTAGAGATGCATCCAACTGCAGTTTCCGGTAACATGTCCTTCATGAGTTTACAGAGTGTCATCTCCCTTTAAGTGGCAGTGTTGCATTTAAAAATGAAGGACTGTGGCCTAAAATATAGTTTCTGATTTTTATTACTAATAGTTCATCATAAGTGTTTAGTCTGTGTGTAGTCTGTGACTCTATGTAAGTACAGAAGAACTGTACTTACTGTACATACTGAGTATGGAATTCAGAATCCTATGGTCTTATTTTTCATTTGCTTATAAAAGTTTCTAGTGGCACTCAACTGAATGTTCACACAGCTGAACTTTCTTGGCTTGAGATACTTGACTTTCAGTGGTGATAGTGAAAAAAGTTTAATTGAGCTCTTACTCATACTCATGTATTTCATCATCTTTGCTGCCCTTTTCATGATCCTAGCAGAAATAATTGCTCTATTCTGCTATTGTGTGGCATTTCTACTATAAGCTGAGGTGAAGGCAGGAAGGATTGTCGTCAACCTGTTTTGGCTTCTGGCGGTATTGTAGAAAAAACAGTTTTGGTTAATGTAAAACAGACATAAAATTAGAACAAGGAACAAGAGTTAATCCAAAGTAGGATAAAAATGTATTTGTCTTCCTTTTGCATTGCTTACTCTTATATGATTTTAACAAAAGTGACTGATAAGATCTCTTGATACACGTGAGCTTTTGTGTCTGGCTTTGTTCTGTTCCAGGCTTTAGTGGACCATGAAGATGAGCTCCCAGAACATTTTAAACCAGCACAGCTTATTAAGGACCTTGCCAAAGAAATAAGACTAAGTGAGGTTGGTATGCTTTCACTGATATGAACTGCTTGTTACAATTTCCTAAACACTGTCCAAAAATCTTCTCTTTCTCTCCCCTCTTTCTTCCTTTTTTTAAAGGATGGATTTATTAACAAAAATTTGAAGCCAATAGTTATCTGCCTGGTCTGCAACATTTCTCTGTATAGAAAATACATCCTCCACAGATAAATGATGCAATTTTTAAGTCTTTCCAAAGAAAGAGATGGCTTTATGCATCTTAGTTCAAAGGTATCTGTCTCAACATGAGATTGATCTTTATCTAGTACTTCATATCTATAATATATATTGTCAGATAGTTTCACATGCCCAAAGGCCTAAATAGATGAACACTGGCGGGTCTTTCGTCAGATCTCCCCAGCACTAAAAATTCAAAACAGCTAGTTGGGGCTCTAATTCAGATAAAGGCTACATGAACAGAGAGAGAAGGTTTGACTGTTCTACACCATCCCTGGTTTGGCTAGTCAACAAACCCCCTCCTGCTGTTATTAGCCTTTTAATTGGCAAAATCAAGTGGGGTGGAAAACCTTTCCCCCTGTGATGCTCGGATCCAAATGTGGATCCTGCATTCCTGCTGTTTCAATTTTAAAAAAACTTGGAGGGAAATTCAATCCCAGATCCCTCAGCATCTCATCTGGTTTGGACCTAAATCTCACACAAACAAGATGAATAGACTTAACCGGACAACACCTCTTCACCCAACAGCTGCTTACACACTGGGCTATTGAGATATCAAGCACTTCTCCAATTAACACTAAATTACTGTATTTGGAATTGATTTGGCAGGCTATATAAGCAATAGAGCACTACAGTGGATTTTCCAGGCAAAATATAAATATATGGATTTCAAAGCAAAAGGAAGCTTGGGATATTTGATTCTCTTTGAAATCAGTGGGGTTAAAACAAGTTTGACATGAAAGTGAATTATGCAGCCAGTTGATAAAGGATCAGACCTCTTTAATTTGGCTGTTTCCCCCCGCTTTTGAATTGAGTGGAATCATGACTGGTGGTTTTGAAAGTTCTGTTTGTCTTTTATAACTTTTGTATAGAACTTGGAGTTCAGTGAATATTAAAATGACAATATAAATAGAAAGTCATTTCCTTTTAATTAGTCACACAGTGCTAATTGTTGTTATACGTCTTTTGCTGTTCCTTTTACCTTGGGATGTATTTATGCTTTGTTTGTTCAATGCAAATTAATTTGAAATATGTAGTCTTACAACTTATTAGCAATTTAAATACTTCTTCCCCCATTGTTTTAGCAACTACCCCCCTCCCCCAGGAAGAAAGAAAAAGACTGAGAGAACTTTCTAGGATTTGAAAAATGTCAAACAAGTGAACAAACCAAACAAATAGTAATTCACTATATTATACGTTTATGATTAGGTGGCAAAGGGTTTCTAAATTATGGATGTATGTATAGAATAGGCGCTGACAGAGCATGTGCTTGGTGCTGCTCCCCTTTATATGTTTAATGTTATTTATTGTAATGTTTTAAATGATTTTATAGGTCAATGTAATGATCAGGCCTTTGGCCCATGTAAACCGCCCTGAGCCCGCTTGCGGGGAGGGCGGGCTATAAATGCGAAAAATAAATAAATAAATAAATAAATTTATGTTTTGCCACACAAATCTATGAAAATTGTACTATATATACAAGAACTTCAGTACATCTTACAATTGATATAACAGGCTTAGGAACAGTGGTTATTCTTGCCTACAAATCTATCTATCTGATAGAGCTGTAGGCCAGCACTACAGTAAAAATGGCAAGTAGGGATGAGCATGAACTAGGAAAATGGTGGTTCATGGTTTGTTTGATTACATGAACTATGAACTTTTCCTGTTTCCTGAACTGGTTCATGGTTTGTGAGTTTGGGAGGTAGTAAAGCAGCCCTGACATGAGTTAGAGATGCCAAACTCATAGGGAGTCTTTAGCAGGGTCTGTTTCACCTGCCCTCCAAGTTTGGCGAAGACTGGATTTTAGATGTCTGAGTTATAGTTCCTCAAAGCAGGTGCCCCCAGGAAAGCTCAGTTCTAACCTCTCCTTAAATCAGCCATGCAGCAAGCAATTCGTTCTAACTCACTCTCACACAATGACTAATTCTTCTCTCTTCCTGCTGCAAAGTGAAAGCAGTTGAGTCAGGGTGTGGTATATATACAGTCTGCTCCCATAGAACAGAATGGGAGCTCTAGGGTTGGCTCCCAGAGCTGCCAATCAATCTATGGACAACTGCTATGTGTGTTTCAAGGGCTCTCCACAAGTCCACCCCCAGCACTGCCTAGGAATTGATTGAATTGGTGTCAGGCTGTCTGGAGAATGAACCACTCATATGACCAAATGAACTTCCATGGAAAAAAGGCAGTTTGTTTTTGGACTCAGGAATGTGACCAAATGAACCGGTTCAAAATGAACCATGAACCAGCCGGGTTCGTGCTTGAACAGCAGTTCATTTCTCAGCTAGTGCCGGCAAGTGAAGGTTATTTATATAGATTAGTCCTTCCTGAGATTTCCTTCTGTGCTTTTAGCAGAAACTGGTCAAATCCAAGAGAGTTAGTTACCCTGTGTTTAGGAATGGGAGAAAAGCTTTCAGATACTGCTAAATCTTCCTCCCTAGTAGATCTATTGGGTGGGCTGTGTGACCTGTAAACATAGCTTTTGGCACTGATTTAAACTAGTTCATGATACAGGAATAACAGTTCTGTTCCCCTTTTACACAGTAACATCAATTTAGGAACTGAAGGGGAAATCTGTGGGAAAACCACACCAGCATCAAAAACTAACAGTGCAATCCCATGCAGAGTTACTCCAATCTAAATCCATCAATTTCAAAGGATTGCAATGAAAAATCAGACCGTAATTTCATCTGATCTTAACCACCTCTACATTCCATTGTGTCCAGAGCAGCAACTGTGCTGCTTTGGAGTCATGCAGATCAAACTACAGACCAACACTAGGTCTATCTTTATCTTCTTTTTTATACTCACAGAAGAACTGTGGGTTTTACTTCTTCAGGAATTTTTTAAAAACAAATCCCTATGTAAACCAGCTATTGAAAGATGGTTCTGAATTATGTATGTACGTTTCACCTTCAGAATGCTTTGAAAGTCAACAAACCTGAAGTGAGTGCCAACGTGAATGTTGAGGAGGTCAGTCCTGTTGAGAAAGAAGAAATACCATTGCCTGCTCCACAGACGCCACCTCCACCACCTGCACCACCTTCACCACCTCCTCCACCGCCACCAGCTGAAAAAGTTCCTAAGAAAAAGACCCCAAAAGCAATGAAAGCACCCAAACCTTCCAAAGTACCCAAACCCCCCAAGCCACCCAAACCCCCCAAGCCACCCAAACCCCCAAAACCTCCTAAAACACCAAAAGTCAAGGGGGAAGGGAAGAAAAAAAACAAGAACACAAAAGAGGCTTCTCCACCTGCCATTCCTAACTTAGATCTTCTTGAAGCTCATACAAAAGAGGCCCTGACAAAGATTGAAACACCAAAGAAGGGAAAGGTGAGTAGAGTTCTTCTTGCTGTTGAAAAGCTTTACAAAGCTTTTGACTTTTACCATTGTCTATTGTTTGGCCTGCATGCATGACAAGACTTTGTGAAGAAGTATTCCAAGAGATTAGCATTTTAGCCATGGTATATTCCCTGAGTATCTCTGAATGTTGGATAAGAAGTGATATTTGTAACAGCACCCTCATAGAACACTCTCATACTGGGGGAGGGGGGGGGGAGAGACACATTTTGCACTTGGAGGTTGTTGTTGTTGTTGTTGTTTGTAAAATAATGATGGGCAACCTCCTTGTAGCTCACCTTGGAGAGCCTTTGGATTTTCAAAGCTTTCTAAGAATTTCTGAGGTAAAACTCTGCAAAACAAAACGTGGGAACAAAATCCACAGTCCACTCCGCTAGTTCTTTCATCTCTCTGTAAACTTTGATTAGGCGACACAAAAATCTACAAATCTGGTTTACCTTAACAGGAAATAACACTTCCAAACATGTTCTGAAGTGTCAGGACCATTTAAAGTTTCTCCTGGCTCCACCAGGAGTGAGTCCCCATCCCAGTTCTTCCCCAAACCCTTTGCAAAGGTAATATATGTTTAGGATGAGAACTAGCTGGCTGGTTAGTAGCACTAGCTCCATGAGGAGCATTTAAATGCCTCCTGAGCTCCCTTGCAGGCACACCGCTGCAGCAGTATGACTTCAAAGGGTTCCCTGAGTGCCAGCAAGTCTGGCCCATCGATTGCCTTAACGGACCAAACAGACCCCCCCAAAAATCACGGTCCATGACGGATCAGAACTGCAAAAGCACAAACTTGACAAATGGACAATGAACCGGGCCCCAGTTCTTCACAAAGTTAGGTTTGTGAACCAGTCCATGCCCATGCCTATTTGATATCCTTGCAAATAGCTTGAAATAAAAGTGATAGTTTGGTACTACAATATAATCTATATTCTAATTCCAAGAGTGTTTTTTTCTGTGTGGATGCTTATTTCTGCTGAAAGAGAGCTCACGCTCCCCCAACAGCTTTTCCTACATAGTCAGGCCCCTTTCTCAATCTGCAGAAAAATCTGAAAAGTTAAAAAAAAAAACTTCAGGGACCGTTGAATTCCCCAAATATCTTTTGAAATGGCATCCACTCCAGGCATCAACTGTGAGGAGATTAGAATGTTTGGGGGAGGGGCAGGCTTCTAACTGTTTCTGTCAGTAAAAGGCAGGGTTTTTACTGGCAGCAGCTCTGCACATGTGCAGAGAAGGGACTTACAAGAGGCATGGGAAATGGCAATAACCATCCCTGCCACTGCTAGGACTGCAGCAGCAAGAACCATCCATGCTGCCACGTGGAAGCTGGCCCTACCGCTGGTCAGCTGAAGTCTGAGGAGGCAAAGCCTGTCTCAGCCCCTTTCCCTCACCAGAAATAGAAAGAAGTGGAGTTCTTTGAGAAGGAAGAGAGAGAGAGAGAATAGGGGATTGTCTGTTGTGGAGAGAGAAAGAAAAAGAACAGGAGACTGTCTGAGGGTTGCCTGGGGAGGGGGAGAGAAAGAGGAAGAGATTGGGGGGGTAGAGAAATAGTGGAGAGAAAGAAGGGGCAGACGGGGTGGGAGAAAGAGGACAGTGTCTGAGAAGGGCAGGGGTAAGAGGGGGTGAGACATACAAGGGGTGAGAGGAGAAAGGGGGTAAGAAAGGATTGCTAGAGGCAGGGGTCGAGAGAAAGCTGACATAGAAGGGGTGAAAGGAGAAGGGGAGGGGAGGGAAGATTGGTAGATAAGGGATGCATACAGAAAGACAGAGAAGGGAACTTTGACAACCAAGGTGGGAGAGGGAAACAAAGGTGGGGGAATGCCCTCTCCCCACCAATTCCTTGCGGGGACTGCTGGCAATGAAGACTATGGTAGGGCCACAACACATTATGCAACATTTTGTTGCAGGTCCCCTCTTGTAACATACTAATAGCATGTAGCTCCCTTTGCAGTCTTGGACTGTTCTGCGTGGACTTGGAAAACTCCTGTCATCCACTATAGCATGCCTCAGGAGTTTCCTATAAGTGAGATTCATAAAGCACTTTGTATTTGAAAAGCAAGAGAAATTAGCACAAATAGTTTTCTTCCCTTGTAAAAAGCGTATCTTTAAAATTATCAAAATTGTAAGAGTTATCAGTTTTGAAAGATTCTTGAAATGGTAAGAAATTTGTTTTGTGAGTTCCAAGTGAGTCTTGTGCTATTACTTTTGCATATGCTAGAGAATAAATAACATCTGATAAACCTGTGATGCAAATATGGCATGTGGAGCATTCTTTTAATTATATTGATCTTGGCAATATATATATTTTTTTGGGGGGGGGGGGAGAGAATGATGCTTTGAGAGCCTGTTCAGCATGAATGCCATTTATAATTTAGGTACTGCTCACATCTGAGCTTGCTTGCATTTAGTAATTATCAAGAGCCAAACATATCTTGTAGTCATTGTGCATGAGATAATAAGCCCATTTGGTTGCTTGAATCAGGCTGCCAAGAATGCTTTGAGTACCCCTAATAAAGAACCCACTGAGAAGCAAAATGAGGTGGAAAAGTTTGAAATTCGGGAGCAGAATAAGACCAAAACAGAAGCAAAATGGAAATATAAGGTATGGCTTCTCTTATCTTGTGATTCTGTTGTAGACTTGATGGAATGCCGGGCTGTAAGAATGAGGGATGTGCTGGATATTCACAAATAAACATTTTCAGTGAGCTATGGTTGATCTTGGTTAAAAAAAAAAGGAAACACTGATTTCCATGCAATTTACTTGGCTGTTACCGCACATGCAAATTTTAACATGAAAAGTAAAAATTCATTTCAGCTTCTGTCAAGGAGCCATACAGGCTAACCCCATGAATTCCCAGGGCAGAAACACACAAGTGATGTTATATTTATATTTTTATAAAGTTTATTGAGACAATAGACAAGTTTATTGAGACAATAGACAAGTTAATAATGAATATAGCCAACAGATTACTAAAAGTCACACAGAACACAAAACAGTAAAGCTAGCTTTTATCTACCTAACACTTTTGAGAATTCTGTTAGGTGGTACAAAACATGTCCACCAATTTGCCAGGCATAGATTCAGGACTCTGTCCATGAAGTCTCAGAAAAGGAACCCTATTTCCTGGGGAGATATAACTATTTTAGTTTTTGACCCCTCAAGTCAGGTGATGTTGACATCCAGTCCCAACACGCCTCCAGAATCTTACATTGCTGCTCCTGATTTTCCTGCTCTCAACACTAGGGATATGTTCTCATGAGAAGCTAATACCTCTGGCCGTGGCCTGATAAGGTGCCAGGCAGACTGAAGCCCTTAATTAATAACACCTGCAAGAAAGAGCCAGGCCAGTTATCTACACATTAACCCTTGAAGAGAGGCAAGAATGGTGTGTTACCTCACAGCTTCAATCTAATTTAGGGTTGCCAAGTCTAGGTTGGAAAATACCTGGAGACTTTGGGAGTGGAGCCAGGAGAGGGTGGGGTTTGGGAAGGGGAGGGGCCTCAGCAGGGTACAATGCCATAGAGTCCACCTTTCAAAGCAGCCATTTTCTCCAGGGAAGCTGATCTCTGTCAGCTGGAGGTCAGTTGTAAAAGCGAGAGATCCCCAGGCCTCACCTGGGGGCTGGCATCCCTAATCTAACTATTTGTTCGTATCTCAGTTTCTGATATGCAAAATAGCAATTTACAGATTTACCTGTAGCATGTAATCCAAGAGAATAGCTAACTACATGACTAAATGCAGTGGTTCAGATCCGTGAACATTGGTTAATACAAATGTTTGTTATGTGAAAATCAGACCACTTGGAATTCAAACAACTTAAAATGGTAATATTCTAATAATAACTCCCTACTTAATAGGTATACAGAGTTGCTTGATTTACTCCCTAATTAATAGCTTTACATAGTTGCTTTCTAGAGCAATAAATTAAAATAAAACCTAACCATCCTATCCCAGTACCTGATATCCAAGCGAATGTAGAAACAGGAACGGAAGTTGGCATCACAGAAGTAGGGTCCCCCGGGAGAAAGAAGAAGAAGAAGAGAAGAGAAGAAGAAGAGATTGGATTTATACCCCGCCCTCCACTCATTTAAGAGTCTCAGAGCGGCTTACAAACTCCTTTTCCCTTCCCCTCCCCACAACAGACACCCTATGAGAAAGCATAATTAATCCAAATCAAAGTAAACCAACAGGAGGAATCTTCAAGATTTCTAAATAACTATTACTGTCTTGTGATATGGGTCATGTAAGTTCTTTGATCATGTGGCCATAGAAGATCTGCATACACAAGAATTGTGGATCACTGCACCCAGCCCACATATTGGACTATCTGATTGGAAGAAGTCCCTGTGATAATAAGATTTGGTGTATGCTGTGCTATTTTTGTTGTACAAATGTATTTTCTGTGTTATTAGCATTTATTAAGCAACAGTTTGCCATTTGCTCAGACGTTTATTGTTATCTTGGAAAATGTTTCATTTTCAGAACAGTAAACCTGATTCATTACTGAAAATGGAAGAGGAGCATAAATTGGAGAAGACCCCATTGTCAGGAAATAAGGACAACAAATTTATGTTTTCCTTCTCCAACAAAAAGCTATTGGGGTAGGTAGCATTTTGCTACACAGAATCACCAGTGAAGTGGATATTTTAAAACTTTGCCATAGTGATTTTCCAGTGGTCTCATCTGATCTAAACATGACACATGGTCTTCAACAGGATTTGGAAATGGAAAATTACTTCTACTTCCTGAGGCATAGTTATGGAAAAACAACAATGAGATAGTTTGTGTGCTGTCTGTATACAAACAAAGAAATCCCTGTCTGAATACATGGGTTTGACAATGAAACTGAAGCATGTGTTAAAAAGAACTTGTCCCTTGTCTTTTAGTAAGGTTCATTCTGAGAGAGCAATCCTAAGCAGGTATACTTGGAAGTAAGTTCCATTTTATTCAGTAGAGCTTATTTCTGGGAAAGTGATTTTAGGACTGCAGCCTTAGAATCTAATTAACATTTCCCACAGAACTGCAGGATGAACTCTTGATAAGCCTAAGGATGGTGGCATCCAGCCCATTCAGTATGCCACTTTCAGCACATAATGGTGATCATGATTGTCCAACACATGCTGGAAGAGGTGGGTGTTACTATGCATAGAATATCACCATGCGGCCTTTAGTCAGAGCTCTATAATGAGGCAGTTGCTTCAGACAGTGGCCTTGCAGCCTGCCTGCTTCAGCAGTTGCTTCTCACCTGGGTGCTGCCCTCATCTAGGAGTCAGAACAACCCTTGCTTCCATATTCCCCAAACATCTGTAAAAGCTGAGCATGCTTTCATTGAAATGGTAGACATTATCATTAAAATGGCAAGTATTATGTATAACAAGTTGTAGACCCATGAAAAATCCTGTGAAGGGAGAACAGTTCAGAAATTCTTACCTTTAAGCATTCTGTGAGCTGTTCTTGAGCAGGGTGATTTTCCCTTTTAACTGTTCTTTCCCTGTTCTGTGCATGCAGCACAATGAAGTGGTAGAATTCTGTGATGGTCAAGTGGATTGTATCATTCAGACTTAAGGGGAGTCACATTTTTTTTAATTTCCTCCCATTGAAAAACTCCCTGTAATTTTTTTTAAAAATCAGTACCTTATAGAGGAGGGTTCTACCCTAGGCCGAGGACAGACTGGCAATCTAAAGCGGGGCAGGCACGCTTCGCAAACGGAAGAAAGGAGCACGTTCAGACATGCGCATCTGTCCGTCGGCTCCGTTTCGTACATGCCCGTCTCCCAGTCGCTTTCCTTCCGCTTTAACAGGACACCGGTTTTACCCGGTGTTCAGGGGCCTTCCTCCGCATGCCTCCCGCTTCCAAACAGTGTGAACTGGAAGAAGCAGGAGGCATCCGGAGGAAGTGTGAACGCACCGGCAAAAAGTTATGCGCACATGCGGAACACATCAAAGGAAAACAAAGAAAAAAGCAGCAGCACGCGCAAGCCGCGCGCGCTGGCTACGCGGCAGTCTGAACGCTCCGTGGCAGTCTGACCGCTCCGTATTGCCGCTAATCCGCATTGCTCTGGCCAGTGTGAACGGCCAGCTCCGTGGGGTTTTTCCCCCGCTCCAGTTCCCTCCGCTTTGCCTCCGCTTTAGATTGCCAGTCTGTCCTCAGCCCTAGACTCATATGCTGTGCTCGTTCTGTATTTACAGAGAATCATTAAAGCAAGGGAGCTTTGAAACATACAATTCGTCACCTGCAGCTCTCAGAAGCTAAGCAGGGTCAGCATTGGTCAATATTTGGATGGGAGACCATTAAGGAATACCAGGATCACTATGCAGAGGCAGTCCACCTCTGAATGTCTCTTGCCTTGAAAATCCTGTGGGCTTGCCATCAGTTGACTGCAACGTGACAGCACTTTCCACCACCACCTAGGGAGTCTCCTGAGTAACAGAAATCCCTACTTTGTTTGTGGGAAACATGGTTATCTTGCTTTTGTGATTGACACAGGGGCCAACCCCTATAGTGATATTTAAATTAACTTTACTCTGAAAGCCGTCTTTTCACGTTGTCCCTTAATGATTGACAAAAAATTTGCTTTATTTCTCATGATCACTGTAGGCCTTACAGTGTCTTCTGATGAGAAGGAAACAATTTTCTAAACTTTAACTATCTTGCTAGAACCTAAATTAATTCATATTGACAATACAGGAGCTTGCTTGATGCTTTTTCCCTCTCATTTCACATTTCCCCCCTTACATAGATTTGTAGTTGATATAGAAACTGCATTGGCCACTTATATAAAATGCATGCCATTCAAGGGTTTTATGTATGGCTGTGTATGATCAATTAGACTGAGAGAACATTTAAATTGATTTAATTTAGCTAAAGACCATTTCAGCCTTTCAAAGTCAATTGAGATCTGTAAGTTCACATCAACTGAACAGCTGGTGCTGTCAAATCAGGTTTCGGATAAGATATGTATACTAGAAATCATGTTCGCACACTTGTGTTCATGGCTCAGTATTCTAGGAGAAATTAAGGTTTTATTTATATCTTGGAGTTTCCATAGAACTTCTCAGTACAACAAAAAGTTTAATATATCCCATGGGCACAAATTTTTCTGCACTTGCCCCCTTGAAGTGCTCTTGCAGAAATCACATTCATTTCAGTGGAACTTCTGCACAACAACTTCTCTGTTGATTGTTCCTTAAGCTTATTTGTAGAAAGTCAGTCCCCTATGGGTATTGAAATATTGTGTTGGTAGGTAAATAATTATTGCAAATTATCTGTTTGCTGGCATGAAGTAGTGTCAAATGCACATAGAACAGAACAGAACAGAACAGAACAGAACAGAATAGAATAGAATAGAATAGAATAGAATAGAATAAGCGAGGGAACACACAAGGATTTGCAGGAGGCATTTCATTTTAGCTTCCCTTTACTGAAAGCCTCCATAGCCTCTTGCCTTTTCCTGCTTCTTTCTCCTTCCAACTCACTAGCCAACCTATTTTATCCTCCTGCACCCATGTTCAGTTTTTCCTCCTTTCCTATCCCTGGCAGCTTTTACTATGTTTATAACTTTCTCCACAATGTGGACCCAAAGCAGCTTATATCATTCTCTTCCATTGTATCTTCACAACAACCCTGGGAGGTGGTTAGGCTGACAATGTGTGACTAGCCCAAGCTCACCCAGCAATTCCATGGCAGGAGTGAGGATTTGAACCTGGGTCTCCCAAATCCTAGTCTGAAACTCTAGCCATACACATCACTGGCTTTCACATGGTGGCTGCTGTTGAATAGTAGTGGAATCACAAACAAATCTGTAGTCAAAACATGTTAAGTACATGCAACGATAATTATATCGAAACCAAAGTCAATAATAATACCAAACTCATATATTGGAATTATCACTGTTATAAAGAGCAATTATCAAAAAGTGGGTTGTAACAAACTCAAACCCACAATAAGTCACAGCACATATCCAAAGCAGCAGACTGCCTTCATTAACAGAACAAGCACACAGAAGACAAGAATTGTTTATATAAATTTCACAAGTCCTTGAATTGAAGTCCAAACATCTATGTATGTGGCTTGCAGAAACCCCCCCCCCCCATCCCAAATGAAAACTATGCAGTTCCAGATAGTCAGCATTTCGGACCTGTTCCTTTATCAGGTAAATCAGGTAAGTCTTCATTGACATACAGTAAATACACTTGTACAAATGAGGTCCCAATCAAAATATTTCAGTTAGGCTCGCCTCCGTATCTCTTACAGTTAGGCTCAGTTCCATATCTCTTACAAGTCAGAAAGTATTGCCGGGGGCTGCCTTTGCCTCCTGTGAAGGAGGAAGAGTAGGCCCAGATGCTGCATAGCAGCATCCGGGTCCTGGTGGGGGGTGGAGTTGGCGTGGTTTAATGGCCCTTAACACTATTGAGACACACACCATTAGGGAAAGGTGGGTGCTTAGGAATGCTTTGCTGGCTGGAAACTGGGCTTTCCCAAATCATCCAACACAAGAAAGTTTTAAAACTGCCCACTGGCAGCCAGCATTGCATCATGGCACCTGAGGTTTGTCTAGCCCTGCATAACGCAATGATATTATAAGTGGGATTCATCTTCTTGCTTTTGTATATAAGCACCAATTGATTGTACCCACCATTTCTTGTACACAAATGAAGACTGCAATTTGGAAATACTATAATATACAACATTCTACTCATTTCATATCCTTTATTTAAATAGTTCGAAAGGAGTGAAGACCCAGCTGAATCCTGGTGTATTTGGATCACTACAAAATTTCAAGGAAGATAAAACAAAACCTGTGAAAGATGAATATGAGTACGTCTCAGACGATGGAGAGCTAAAAATTGATGAATTTCCAATTAGAAGAAAGAAGAACACAACAAAACGAGATTTGCCCTGTAAGATTGTTTCTTCATATGTAAAAAACAATTCTCCTGTGAAATTCCTGCCTTCCCCTTTCCCCAAGCAGCCTGTTGTTTGCTTTGAAAATCCTCTTGAAGGGGTGGGAGAGCCTTACAAAGAGCCAGTTTGGTGTGAGAGCCAGTTTGGTGTAGTGGCTTAATGTGTGGACTCTAATCTGGGAGAACCAGGTTTGATTCCCCACTCCTCCACTTGCAGCTGCTGAATGACCTTGGGCAAGCCATAGTTCTGTCAGAGCTGTTCTCTCAAGGACAGTTCTGAAAAGAGCTCTCTCTCAGCCCCACCTACCCTACAGGGTATCTGTTGTGGGGAGGGGAGGGGAAGGGAAAGGAGTTTGTAAACCTCTCTGAGACTCTGTGAAGGTATAAATCCAGTCTCTTCTCTTTTTCTTCTCTTACAAAAATGCACCACAATCCAGGGCACTGTGTCAATGAGGAGTAATTGTGTAGTATCAGGCAATGTTGCTTCCTTTTTTCTCTGATTGTGGCTTGAATCAGCAAGGTAGAGGAAGAGGTGATGGTACCAGATACTTTCTCTGTGGTACACTCCCAAGTCTTCCAGGAGACTTCCAAAGCAAACAGCAAGTGGCTTGAAAAAATAGGGGAAAGATTCACTGTTACTGACTCTTGTGAATTTTCTACTGGATCCAACCCATTCCTGTTTATATAATTTGTGTTTCATTTCTGGAATTAGTAAAAGCATACTCTGTTTTCAATTTCTTTCTAGTTTTATCAGATAAAAAAGAAACTGCACAACACATACCAATCAAGAAGCCAAAGGTGGAATCAGTATTGTACAAGGTATTCAACTGCCATTGTTATTTTCTTTCCTAGTAGGGCCTTCTTTTCATAGCAACAACTACCATTGTAGAAGTATATTCTCAAAATAGCATAGTAATAAACTGTCCCCTAGTACAGCAAGGCCTAATATTTTAGGGCTACATACAACCTGAGTTCTTCAACTGCTTGGGAATGGTGAATATGATAAATCAATCAACACAGGGTAAGAGAAACAGAACTGTCTGGCTTGTTGATAATCTCTTTGGCTAATTTCAGTGCAATTATGGTTTGGATAATCTAAACCATTTCACAGTGACTTTTTGCAATGATACAATAGTGGTAATCCACGCATCCTATAAATGCAGTAGTTAAGTGCGTGGACTCTAATCTGGGAGAACCGGGTTTGATTCCCCACTCCTCCACTTGCAGCTGCTGGATGATCTTGGGCAAGCCATAGTTCTGTCAGAGCTGTACTCTCAAGGACAGTTCTGGAAAAAGCTCTCTCAGCCCTGCCTACCTCACAGAGTATCTGTTGTGGGGAGGGAAAGGGAAAGGATTTTGTAAGCCGCTCTGAGACTCTGAGTGAAGGGCGGGGTATAAATCCAGTCTCTTCTCTTCTTCTTCTCTTACAAAAATGCACCACAGTCTAGGGCACTGTGTCAATGCCAGCCATTTCCTCCCAGGGAACCATTGCTGCCAATCTCCAGCGGAGGGCTGGAAATCACTCAGAATTACAACTGCTCTTCAGATGGCAGAGATCAGTTCCCTTGAAGAAAATGGTAAGCTCTGTGTCATTATACCCTGCTGAGGTCATCACAGCAAATTGACACTGAGTGGCCATGGCCAGGACACCCACCCAGAGCCTCTTTCCATAACGGGCCTTATTCCTAGTTACTCCATAAAGCCCATACTATGTTGGCTTATTTATTAGCATTGGATACCCTGTTGTTGGATATTGTGTCACAGGAAAACCTGGGTGATGAATAAGTACCATAACATAAGATCCATTGAAGTATAGATCCTACATAGCATAATCTATTTGCTTTAATTCTTTCCTGACTTTTGTAGAGTGATGACTCATCAGATGAAGATTCTCTTCATATTGACACAGATGCTAAGCCAGGGCGCAATTCCAAAGGGAAGAAAGAGACTGGAAGTTCAGCAGGAATTCTTGATCTTTTACAGGCAAGCAAGGAGGTTGGCGGTTTAGAGTACAACACCAACAGGTAGGCAGAAGTGGATGGTGATACCTCCTCTCAGTAATCTCATGTTGATATTTCATATATACACACTAGCCATGATTTCCCATTACAATAACATTTTTTCTAAATAGTAAACTTGAGGGGGGGATGTTTCATACCCTGAAGGCAGGCAGCTGCAGAACATATCTGGAGTTCAATTACAAATCAGTGACATTATCTGCTAAAGATGATGACAACCCACAAAAGTGCTCTTTAGAGGCAAGATTAGAGGAAACTGGTTTCAGAATTCCAGAAAAAACAGCAAATCATTTTGAAAACTAATTTCTCCAAAGAGCAACAACAACAACAAAAATGGCCTCTGTGGTAGCTATAGTGTGTGTGTGGGGGTTCTGAGGCAACTGCCTTCTGGACTGAATAATGCCTAGTCCCCCACTCTGGCCTCTCCTATAGGTTATTTAAATCCCAGCCACCTACAATCAAATAAAAAGGGGGAAACAAACTTTATTTATTTATTTGTATTTTGTATTTATATACTGCCCTTCATTGAATTCTCAGAACTCAGGGCGGTTAACAACATAAGCTATACAGTTTAAAATCCAGGTGTTAAGATAACATCAGAATGGTGCTAAATAAACAGACAATATGCATTACTGTCTCACAGTAAGTGGGAAGGGCAAAGTGGGGGGAGGGGAAGGAAGTGCCAGGTAAGATGGTACCTGTTGCTGTCCTCAACCAAAAGCCTGGTGGAACATCTCTGCCTTACATTCCGTGCGGAACATGCCCATGGGGCATGGATGTTGCTTGGCAGGTAGGAGCCAGGGCTGAAAAGGTCCTGGCTCTGGTCCAGATGGCACAACACAGCTTGAATGTTTGCAGTCTGTGGTGTTCCCGTCAGGACCCGTGCCTCTGCATTCTGGACCAGTTGGAGTTTCTCGATCAGTCTCAAGGGCAGGCCAGCATAAAGTGAGTTACAGTAATCTGGTCTGGAGGTGACTATTGCATGGATTACTGTTGCTAGGTCAGAGTGAGACAGGAAAGGGGTCAAAGCCTTTCTGATGCAGTTGGAAGAACACCACCTTGGCAACGTTCATGATCTAGGCCTCCATAAACAAGGAGGTATCCAAGAACACACCCAAATTCTTGACACTTGTGCTAGTATTAGAGGTGCATGATCAAGAGTGGGAAGTTGGGAGCTCAAACCTGAATACCCCCCTATAAAGTACTCAGCCTAAAAAGTACTCAGTCCAGAGACGCATTCAAGTGAAATCAGCTCATGGTTTATTAGGAGGTTCTGGAACACATATCTGAGCTGGGCTCGAGGGTCTGCTTATACGTGCATCCAAACTGTGCCCCCGGCCTCGCCCATACACTCTGATAGGATTACAATTAAGTTTTCCCAGGTCATTGGTCTTTATTTGCATCCTGGCTGACCGATAGGTCTAAATCACAATCCAGCCAGTCTATTGTGTTCTGGAGTGAAGCTCTGTCTGCGCCTGGCCATGTGCTTGCCCCAGACCGCATGGCCAGACCACATTAGAACACAACATAGCCACAGAACCTCCATCTTCAATTCCGTTTCAGCTGGCTCTTCCTCAACCATCCCACCATGGCCTCCAGCCCCTAGGCCAGATTTTCTGGGATGGTGCCTGGTTAGCCATCTATCATCAGATATAGTATACTGATGACAACCTAACCTGAAACTCTGTCAGCTGGGTGAGGGGAGCACATACAGGTGTAAAACATCGGGGAGAGGATTGCCCCCTCAGGAACCCTATGTGTTAAGGGGAACCTAGTTGACACCCTCCCCCCTAGTGCTCCCTCTGTCCCCGGCCTTATATAAATGCGGTAAGCCACTGTAAGACTACCCCACAAACTCCTAGGTTGGTGAGGCGGTAAGTCAACAGATCATGGTTGACCATGTTGAACGCTGCTGTAAGATCTTGAGTAATGGATTGGTTGTGTGTAAGCTACGTTCTCTCTACTGGTCTCTAATGGAAACCTGTTAGACTAAGGCTGTAATTATTTGTGTGGTAAATGGAGATCATGCTTTCTTAGACATTTGACATGAAGATTTATTTAACAGAAAATAAAGATAATATGGTTACCATTGAACAGCTGGAAAAGGTCTGAGCGCTTGCTGCTGCTGCAGCAGCCGTGGATGTAGTGGCGACAGAGCCTAGAAGCTGCTGGCAGGCCCAGCCAAGGCATCGGAGCTCAGGAGCCACTCCAAGCCCAGCTGTACCAGCAGCGGAGCCTAGCAGCCTCTCCGATCCCAGCCACGGTTGCAGTGGAGCCTGGTAGCCGTTCCAGGCTCATTTGCAACAGCAGCAGAGCCTGGCAACCCCTCTGGGCTTAAAATGGCATGCAGACTCCACTGTCACTGGGACTGGGCTGCAAGGGAGTCACGCCAGACAACAATGTGGGGGGGGAGTGGGATCCCCCCTTGCAAATTTTGTGGACATTGAAAACATTAAACTATTCAACAGGGTATATTCATCACACACATCATAGTTTATTAACTGTGAATAAAAGTAGTCACATTTAAAATGTAAATATATGCTTAAAAATATTTTGTATAGGTCTACTGTATACCTAAAATTATAGTTTTCAAATTTCTTCCATAAAAATTTTTTATATTACCCACTCTAAGTGAATAAAACCTTTTCTTAAATACAATTTCACTTATTCTGAACAAAAGTATTTCACAGGAGTTATTTTCAGTGCCTGGGAGGGAAATGTCATTGGTTTCTTACTGTTCCAGTCCCCCCCGCCCCAGCCTTCACATCCTTACTACTGTTGTTATGAAGTATATTCTTTGTAAAGTAAATGTTCCCTCCCAATTTAAAGCTACCATTCAGTGAGAGAACTGGTATTTATGCTATAAAATATTTGGCATAAACCACACACACTTCATCTAAAGATGCTCTCATTTGTAATTTTATGTTAACAAAGAGTTTGTTTTCGTTTTTTTTTTTAAAAAATAGCAATAATCACTAAAGCTACAGAAACAGGATATGACTTTCTAGACCTTAATAATTGCTTCCTGTTTCGTATTTCACTTTGAGCAAATCCAGAATTACTAAACTGCAAATGTGCCTAATGAAAAACACATTGGACACAATCCAGTGTAAATGTCTCCTGTGCAAGCCTCACTAGAATGAAAATGGCCACAGAATATTGTTAGAGGCAAAGTGGCATGGCCCTTAATCAAAGGCAAAATCCAAGGGAAACCTCTTCTATACAAGATCCATTTAAATGAATGGAGCCTGCTGAGCAGAGGCTAGCAGTAGATTTTGACTTAATGTTTTGTCACTTCCAGAGCTTGTGAAACATGCTTCTAGTCTGTGGCTTGACTTGTTCAGCGCCACTGTTTTTGATCAGATCCCACAATTTATTTGCTAACCTTGTCTTGCTTTAGGCACTTCCTCTCTAATTTGCCCATTTAGCAGGCAGTTTTTGATGGTCCATTTCCACTGTATCTAGGGTTCAAGGTTTTAAGAAAAAGTTGGAGAAAACAGGCAAATCTCTCATAGAGTCAATAGCTGCTAAAACTGGGTTAGCTGATTTTTAGTATATAATGATGAGTAGGACTCTCCGCAGAAAACTTGTTGAGTATATTTAATATTGCTGTACCAGCAATACCAAGCATTGTAAGAATGGGTTGCTTTCATTTAGAAACAACAGATGTGCTACCCTGTTCTCACAATGTCAAAGAAAAGGCTTAAGTCAGAATAAGGCTATGTCTGCACCAGCCCTCCATTCTGAAATTGTTTCCATGGTCAAAAGGGTCAAATGTTCACCACCCCCATTCTTTCTTACTAAATGAAGGCATTTAGGAAAGATATTCCAAGACCTGTCAAAAAGCAACCCAGGAGTCACTTGCAAGTGACAGGTTCACGTGAACACGTGGAATCCACTGCCTCAGGAGGTGGTGGCGGCTACAAGCATGGATGGCTTCAAGAGGGAATTAGATAAACATATGGAGCAGAAGTCCTTCAGTGGCTATTAGCCACAAAGTATAGATAGGAACTCTCAGTCTGGGGCAAGTGATGCTCTGTATTCTTGGTGTTTGGGGGGGGCAACAGTGGGAGGGCTTCCTTCCCCCACTGCTGGACCTTCTGAGGGCACCTGGGTTTTTTGGCCACTGTGACAGAGTGTTGGACTGGATGGGCCATTGGCCTGATCCAACATTGGCTTCTCTTATGTTCTTATGAATAACACTAAGTGAAAACACTAAGCCTGTCTTTTCCAGCAGGAGGCTTGAGGGCCTTAGAACAAAATTCCCTTTGGGGAAAATTCCTGCCTCTGCTTAACATGGCAGGGCAGAGCCCTTCCTTAGAAGCCTAAGCTTCAAATATGGCAGTCTTTATCTATGCAATTACACTGCTAAGAGGAAAAATGGAAAAAAGCAATGCTACAGAGCAGCTGACACGGAAGGAGTCCAACCCTGGAATTCAAGGAATGCTTCTAAGGTTGCCAGGTCAGATTGACTTAGCAGTGGGGGAGGGACACATGACATAATGACATCATGTGGAAGTGACATCATGATGTTGGTGACATCACATGGCGATCCTCTGGTATTTGGGGCAAAACTCTATGGTTCCCATAGAGTTTTGCCCAAAACACCAGTGTGTTGCTGCATGGCATCACTGACATGATGACATCACTTCCATGTGATGTCATTATGTTGCACTGAGGGCAGGATTTTCCCCTGCTTGCCAGTTGGCCAGTAGCAGAGAAGAGGCCCAAAAATTGGGGGATCCACTGCCCCCAACTGGGGAATGGCATCCCTAAATGCTTCAGTCAGCTTTCTGCTTGAAATGGCATAGTAGTGTGCTTGTCCATGTGCTGGGCTAAGTGCACCTGTTCTCACAGACAGGCAGTGTAGACCTTTTATGGGGTCCAGCTTTTGAGTATCCTTCAGCCCAGAACTAGGGCTGCCAAGTCCAACTTGGGAAATATCTGGGGACTTTGGGGGTGGAGCCAGGAGACTTTGGGGGTGGAGCCAGGAGAAAGGAAGTGACATCATTTTGTGATGTCACATCCTGTGATGTTGCTTCCACATGCTGACACATGAACTCATGAAGTTTCCTAATACTGAATCAGGCCATTGGTCCATCAAGGTCAGTATTGACTACTCAGACTGGTAGTGGCTCTCCAGGGTCTCAGGCTGAGATCTTTAATGTCACCTATTACCTGATCCTTTTTTAGCTGAAGAGGCTGATACCTCCTGCATGTCAAGCAGATGCTCTATCACTGAGCAACGGCCCTACTGAATCCTTCCTCATCTCGGCAGAATATGAAGCCCTAAGTGCTACACAAGTGCTAAATATGATTTTCATATCATAAGAACAGGAGAGAAGCCACAGTGGATCGGCCCATCCAGTACAGCCCATCCAGTACAACACTCTGTGTCACAACAGTGGCCAAAAATACCAGGTGCCCTCAGGAGGTCCAGCAGTGGGGCCAGAACTCCAGAAGCCCTCCCACTGTTGCCCCCCAAGCACCAAGAATTCAGAGCATTACTGCCCCAGACAAAGGGTTCCATTTAGACCTTGTGGCTAATAATAGCCACTGATAGACCTCTGCTGGATGGGGACAGAGAGAGAGAGAGACAGACAGACAGACAGACAGACAGCTTTTTCACTTACTCTTGCCCAATTCCCAGGCTTTATTTCTGGCCCTTGTTTCACCCAGCTGTTGTCCATGTAAGTCCCATAACTTCTCCCCCCCCCCCCCAGCATAGGCTTTTTGGTGGCTAAAGAGGACCTTTGTCCTCCCCTTTTCGCCAGCAGAAAAGCTAGTTGGATCCATCCCTAATTTAAAATACCGGTTACTTGATGTACAAATGCTTTTAAAAATGCAGATTTTTACTGCTGGAGGGGGGGACACGGTTGAAAGAAACAGAAAATTGGCATAAAAATGAGGAATCCCAACTTTTATTTGCAGAAGGGAAATGGGGATTGGGGGGACCCAAACAGCCACGACAAGACATTTTAAACAATCCCACTCCCAGACCTTCTACAGGCAACCTCTCCTTGTGATGTTTACCTCTTTGGAAGTGACAGTTTATTCCTTTGACAAAACCACAGTGGACAGACAGACAGAAAAAAGAAAGAGGGGGAGGGGGAGAGAAGGAAAAGAGCTCGCAGACCCCAGCTTACCCCAGCAGTTTACTTAGCAGCAACCTTGCACGCAAGCCCTTCAGTAGAAAGAGCTTAGTCCCTCCTTAATCTCTGGGCGGGGCTCTCTTGCTGGATCAGCTCTTAAAGGGGAAATTTCCCTTTTAAGAAGTTCAAGAGGCTGGCCAGGGCAGGCTCCGAGGTTCCCCTGCTGGCAGCCATTTTGTCCCCCCGGTGGCCAATTTTGGAAAAGCGGGGGAAAGCTTTAAAAATCGGTGTTTCCCCCGCTCTACCGGGGGACTTGGCAGCCCTACCCAGAACTGAAACCAGTTATCTAGAGTACAGCCAAATGTATTGTTTGCTTTTTGAGCCACAGTATTAAATTGTTGATTTGTGTTAAATTTGTTATTCTCAACAACTTCTACATTTTACCACGAGGTGCCAGTGGCAGCCTAATTATCCTGCTTGTACATAATGGTTCTTTTCTTTTCCCCCAAAATTGTGGTTTGCCCTTGATGGGTTTTTTGGTGCCTAGCTGTACTGTATTTTAATTTTCAATTTCTTGCCTGTCCTCCATCATGTCTGCAGTCCTTCCCACTTGATTATTTTCTAGAACAAATTCATTTGCTTAAATGAAATGTCATAATAAAATAGTTTTTCAGTAACCTTATACAAAAAAAGGGAATATTTGTACTTGTCACCTGCTGTGAGTTAGTTGAATAGCTGTGATGTGTGCAGAATGCTTACAAATTTTCAAATTTCTCAGGGTGAGCCTAGTAGCAATAGATTCTGACAAATATTGAAGTTTCTAAATAAAACGGAAAGGTCTGCTTGACTGCTTTATACCTCTTACAGGCTCTAGAAATACATAGAAGAGCCAGAGGCATGAGGCAAAAGCTTGATTCTGATAAAGGATATGTATTGATTTTATGAACAGTCACAGTTCATAAATTCCAAAATCCTAGCCATGTTATTGTGTTGCAACAAAGGCAAGAGCAAAGTGACATCTTAAAATCTAACCAGTTCGTTGTGGCATAACACAGTTTATTTGAAGATAACCTCTTGTAGGCAAGAACCTCTTCTATCAAATGCATGAAATGGAAAAGGCAGTGCATACACAAACACACACACTTTGAGATAGAGTGGAAAGGGATCAGAAAGCAAGTTAGCAGGGTGAATTATGAAAATAATAGGCATCCGTAGAGTAGCATACTGATAGCTGGTGTATGGCATCAGAATGCAATACATAATAGAAACGTAATCTGAAGTAGCTGAAGCATCGAAGCCTGACTTTTTTCTAATGTCGGGGCCACTGAAGTACGAGTTGCTGTAACATCCAACAGCAGACAGTTTAACCGAGAGATACAGTTAATCAGTTTGTTAATGGTTTTCAGGTCTGCAAGTTTTTTGTTCTATTTCCCGCCAGTCTTTTGTATTTAAATAAACGTATCTCAAGGCCTTAGATTAGAATGACTGAGATAACTGAAATGTTCCAGCTGATTTCTCCACATTTCCACTTAGATCCTTTTTTGAGTCATAGAATCATAGAGTTGGAAGGGACCTCCAAGGTCATCTAGTCCAACCCCCTGCACAATACAGGAAATTCACAAATACCTCCCCCTCCAGTTCATCCATTTCTCTTATGCTTTCGGGTGCACTGTGTGAATACCCAAAGACTATTATTGGCAATTGATGACACCAATGACCTTTTTTTTAAAAAAAAAGTCTGGATTGAAAGCTCTTTTTTCCCTCCCTTCCCCTCCTTCAGTCAGCCACCTGCATCTCCCAGCACCCAGGAAGCAATCCAAGGAATGTTGTCAATGGCAAACCTCCAGTCTTCAGATTCCTGCCTACAGCCTTCATGGGGCTCCAACCAAGCTAAGAATAATTCTCTCTCGGCCCCAAATTCAAAAAAATCGGGAAGCAGCAACAACAAAAATGCAGGCAAGAGGTTGCCAAAGAAGAGTGCAAAAAACAACATTGACATTGAAGATTACGATGAGGACCAGGATCACCTAGATGCCTGCTTTAAAGATTCTGATTATGGTATGAGGGAATTTGTATCTTTGGTCTTGCGGGGGGGTGGAGTTTTCTACTGTTTTGGTCTGTTCAGCAGCAGATACCCAGTGATATGTATGAACAGGTTGAGACCAGTAAATTTGGCAGCAAGCTATTGTGAGTCAGAATGAATATTGGGGGGGGGGGGGCTTCTGTATCATTTTACTAGTTTGCTGTATGCAACGTGAGGCAGGTGGCTGTCACAGCAGCTTCACAAGAGAGAGCCAGTTGGTGCAGTGGTTAGGAGCACGAACTCTAACCTGGGAGACTTGGGTTTGATTCCCCACTCCTCCTCCACATGCAGCTGCTGGTGTGACCTTGGGTAAGTCATAAGTTCTTTTGGAGCTGTTGTCTCAAGGGCAGTTTTTGAAAGAGCTCTCTCAGCCCCACCTACCTCAGAAGGTATTTGTTGTGAGGACAGGAAGGGAGGACAGGAAGGGAAAGGTATTGTAAGCTGCTCTGAGACTCCTTTGGGTAGTGGAGGGCGGGGTATAAATCCAATGTCTTCTTCTCGATTCCATTTGGCAATTCCTTTGTGTGTGACAGAAATACAGTAGTTTATTTGTTCATGTTATTTGTTCATATTCATGAGGCGCCACGTTGGGGCCCAAGCTAGACGCTGATGTGCTGCCATGACAGGCTCGTTTATCTGAGCAAGGTCTTTTGCAGGTGCCAACCCACAAATGGGCAAAATCGATAACTGTCTATATACATGCCTTCTCCATTGTGCTCCCCGTCTTATGGAGTGGCCTGCCGAAGGAGATCAAGAAGGCTGCCACTCTGCTGGCTTTCTGCAAGCTATGCAAAATTGAATTATTCAAGAGAGCTTTTCTACACAGGCAATAGAGCTGCACAGTACTGAATGATTCACAAAGTTAGATAAATGATTAGGGACGATGGTCTGTGCTACTGTGTTTCGCTTACTGAAACATGTTGACTTATGCTTATACTTATGCTGCCACCACTGATAGCCGATTTAAGCAGATTCAATACACTGGGCTTCCATAGTCTTAGAACTAAGAGCTGAGTTTAGATATGCAAAAGCTTTCTTGAGAAACATCAGGGATCATTTCGAGCAGGAGCTCAGGGGAGCTCAGCTCCAGGAGTTGGTGCCAGCCTCCCACCCCGTGGGGGAATGCCTGCTTGTGTCATGGCTGCAGTAAAACGACCCTGTCTCCTGGAAAGGTCCTTGTTCCTCCAACCAGCCTTCTGAAGGCTTCAGCCATCACTGAAGCTATCCTCCTAGAATAGTGGTATTTCTGAGGCTTGGATTGGTAGCTGTCCCCTCTCTGCCAGGTGTTTCTCTCTCTCTCTCTCTCCTTTCTTTCTTGCCTTCTTACAGACTTCTAGTGATGTCAGGTGGTGTGGCATATGCAAATAAGTTATGCTAATGAGTTATTCTAACGAGCTCTTTTTCTACGAAATGACCCCTGAGAAACATTATATTGTTTTCATATTATTTTAGCTGCCAAAAAAAAAAAAGACAGGGGAAAAACATATGGGCGGTTCCATGATTATGGTGAAAGAGCAGCTTGCAAACAGTGTGTGACTGTTTGAAAAGAAAGGGAAAGGCTCTGAAAGCAAGCAAGCCTTTTAAGTTAGTGATTTATACTATTACACTATTAACGAAACCTTGTTCCATTCAGCCAGTCTGGACCAATAATATACAGTAAAATGTTCCTTAAGACTGAAAGAAGACTTCCTAATAGTTTAGCTCCAAAATATAAAACATATTTAGCAACGTAGGTAAAAATGTCATTTTAAAAAAAATGGTGGTCTTTGGCTACAGTCCTTTAAAAACATGTAATTTCTTTCCACTTTCAACATTTGATGTGCTGAATATTAACATACACATTGAAACCTTCTGAAGCTCCATGAAAACAAAGCTCTCTTTTTCAAAACCCTGAATATGTTTGACAGACCATGAGTCCAGGCTGCCATTGCAGTACCTGTAGGCATTTCGCTCAAGTTAAATTATTTTTAGAATTGGGTGAAACGTATAATGTATAGGCACGATCTAAATGAGACAGTTTGAAAGAAGAGCGGGTTGCCTTAGGAGGACCAACATTCTTACTAATTATACATTTAAGCTACTATTTAATAGGTTTGCTTTGTTGCAAGATGGTTAGGTTCGCTAAGGCTCCATCTGTCCTACATCTGGTTAGCAGATTTTCAGTTCAGGGACTAAATTAATGCAGTTACTTTAAAATCACATGTTGTCATACCGAAGGAAGATGGAAATTAAAGCCACGTTCCAGATAGCTTTTTAGGTGTGAAAAAATAGATAAATAATAGTGCTGCCATTTAGCTTAGGAACTAGGGATTCAAAGTGGTTAAAACAAATGGAGCTGGGTCTCCGACACCACATATTTGACTGCTAGGTTTTGTGGGTTTTTTAAAAAAAAAAACCAACCCTGCATGGCCACCTCTGCACTCAGCAGTTCCCCATATGATCTGGATAAGCTTTGACCAGACTAGAACTTCAGATTTAACTACCAGATACCTTCCTAACCATACCTTATGGATCCCATAGAAGTAAGAACCATGTTCAGTCCTTATAATTAGGCACCGGTGTTCTTCTCTTATATTTTTATGATTAGAAATTTACTTTTATCTTTCTTCCTTGTAAGGTTTATATTCATAATGATCAGACTTTACTGGAGGAATGATGTGACAACTCAGGGTGAAAAATAGCAGCAAAGTGTGCGTGTAACTCAGTCAGTTAGATCCCATGGATTATATCCTGCTTTTCCTAGGGTTTCCCCAGTCCCCCAAAAGCTGCACGTGTGAGCATTTGGGGCTGCAGCAAAAGAAGTCACATTTCATGAATGGAAGTCCCTTCCATCTGCAGAAATTATCAGTGAATCCAAGCCTGTGTTGAATCATATCAGAAATAGATTCAGGCGGGTAGCCATGTTGGTCTGAAGCAGCAGAACAAAGTTTGAGTCCAGTGGCACCTTTAAGACCAAAAACATGAAAGCTTACACCTTAAATAAACTTTGTTGGTCTTAAAGGTGCCATTGGAGACAAACTTATCAGATGTAATTCTGAGTATTTAGTGTAGATTTCTCCAAGATTTGATTCACCCCTAGGCTATTTCAGAACTGCGACTTTCTCACTCCATGGTTTACATGACTGTTGTTCATTACCTCTTCAGAATCTCTCATGGTATTTTTTCCCTCATTATAGTATATCCCTCCCTTGAATCAGATGAAGATAATCCAGTATTCAAGTCCCGATCAAAGAAAAGGAAAAGTTCTGATGATGCTCCGTATAGCCCAACAGGTAACATAATATTTCAATATTTCAAATCCAAAAGTATACAGAAAAATACAGTAAAATTCAATTCGCAATTTACCTATACATATTTTCCCCAGTGATTCGAAGAAACTACAAAATAAATTACGTCAACTTAACAGGTGCCAATAATGAATAAACATAACATTATTTAAATGTTGAATATACATGATTGTTGCAAAGTAAATATACTTTGGGCAGAAAATTTTCTGATTAGCGCATCTTGGCATGGCATCACTACCACCAGGTACTCTTGATGCATAAATGTCAATGTATTTGAAGAAGTGTATATGCACACAAAAGCTTATACCTTGAATAAGAATGATCTGAAGAAGTGAGCAGCGACTCACAAAAGCACATATCCTGCCACATATTTTGTTAGTCTTTAAGGTGCTACTGGACTCTTGCTGTTTTCTTCTACCTTGAATAAAACTTTGTGGGTCTTAAAGGTACCATTGGACTTCAGTTTTGTTCTGGATTATATATGACAGTGAAATCCTAAGAAATCTTTCCTGGGAGCAAGCACTCACTGAATAAATCTGAGTAGATTCTGAGTAGACCTACTTAGGGTGGCATTGTTAGCATATATAGTGCAACAACTTAACATTGCATTCTGTCCAATATTAATTTTTTGCTTTTGCATTTAGCAAGAGTTGGCCCATCAGTACCTCGGCAAGACAGACCTGTCCGAGAAGGTACAAGAGTCGCTTCTATTGAAACTGGACTTGCAGCAGCTGCTGCCAAATTATCCCAGCAGGTGAGTTTATCATTATTTGTGAACTATTCCCTAGAAAATGCTGCTTTTCACAAACTTTTTTTCCCCTTATACTTTTAGATTATATGAACACCCTTATCACAAGAACTTCTACTATCATTATAAATAATGCCTTGTCATATAATCACTTTAAGTAAGTAGGGAAATAGCAGCTGTTTCTACGAATGGGTTCCCAAAGCACACTCTGATTTCTAGAAACTCTGAACTGCAAAATCATGTTTCAAATGAAGGGGAATTTTGGAACAGATAAAGAGTCAAGATTTCATGTACTGAAAAGTATCATAGGTAGAGTTAGAAGTCTCTTGCTAAAACATCCCTGAAAGATTACACAGCAGTTGGCATCACAAATGGCTTTGGTGTCTGTTGGAAAGTAGTTCCTAAGTTTAACGTTTCTTACTGCAGAGGCAGTTTTAAGTTCAAGAGCATTAAGACAGACCTTAAGGTCCAAATATTCAGAGATGGTAGGACTTTATTTTCAGAAGGAGCATATTGGTAATTTGCAAGACCCAAATAATTTTAATAGTCACAGTTCAGCTTTTTGACCTTACTAATATTTACACAGTGCATACCTTTACACAGATACATCTACAATGTTTTAGGAAGGATGTTTTAAAAAACAGCTACCGTAGTTTAAGAAAACTTTGATAAACAGTATTCCTTGGAGGTCTCCCATTCAAGTACTAGGCAGGACCGACCCTGCTTCCAGGATCTGACAAATTGGGTTATCCACAATTTTACTAGTGGTATAATTTTCCTTTGTCAATTATTCTGTAATTGTTTTTGTTATTTGAACTGTGATTTTATTGTATAGCTCAAGATATCTGGTCAAAGGAACTTATTGTTAACAATAGTGTACACACTTGCCTTTATCAGAAGCTAGTTTTTTGCTAACGCAGGGAAAAAGAATAAACTGAACAATGAATGAGTCATTATTGAAATATAATTGGGCCAATGACTGATTTGTTTTTAAATGTGTGTCTGTACTGAAACTTCCAGTGAGCACTAAGATTACTACATGTTTGAAGAATATTAAAAATGCTTTGAATCTAAGGATGCTTTTGAAACAGTATCAAAGGAAGTAAGATCTTTCTAAAGTCAAACTTTGCAGCACATGTTTATATTTTTCCCATTGTGTAATCAGTTGCTCCTTTCATATTTGAAAAGCCAAAAAAGGATTGTAAAAAATATGCTATAAAGTATGGTTTTTATTCATCTAAATTACCAGCACACTACCTGGCAAAGTTAAGCATTTTTAAGTCCCACTGATTTCAGCTGGGAAATTAAACTATGAATATAAACTGTTAGACATTTTGTGAATTGTCTCTGTGTTAGGGTTGCCAGCCTCCAGGTGGGGCCTGGGGATCTCACGCTTTTACAACTGATCCCCAGCTGACAGAGATCAGCTCCCCTGGAGAAAATGGCTGTTTTGAAGGCGGACTCTATAGCATTGTATCATACTAAGGCCCCTCCCCTCCCCAAACCCCACCTTCTCCTGGCTCCACCCCCAAAGTCCCCAGGTATTTTCCAACCCGGACTTGGCAACCCTACTCTGTGTTGATTATTGTGGTGAATTGTGTTGATTATTGTTTCTAAGACTGAACTAGATGTTAATGCAACAGCATCAAGTCTTCTTCTCCTCTCCTCCCTGTAATGTTTAGCAATGCAAATGTATGATGTAATCAGTGTTCCCTCTAAGCTGAGTTAGTGTGAGTTAGTTCATCGTTTTTTAGCCTCTGGCTCACACATTTCTGTCTTAGCTCAGGAAGGATAGCTCCAGAGCAAAGTAATTGACACAATAGCCAAATCGCTCACTCACAACTTTAATGCCAGTAGCTCACAAAGTAGAATTTTTGCTCACAAGACCCCAGTTTAGAGGGAACATTGGATGTAATGCCATCAGTTTGTGAGCTCCCCCTTCCTTCTTCCCTTGAACTTGATTGGCTACCTCTTGTAACTTTGTTGGTCTTAGAGGTGCCACTGGACTCTAATGTTGTTCTGCCTCTTGCAAAGGCAGAGAAACTTGCAGTGTGGTGACATCATGTCAAATCTTTTGCATTTCTAAATATTACCAGGGATATTAGGAGGGAAATGCAGGGCAGCTACTATCAGTGGTATTGCACCAGCTTAGGTTGTACATTGTTTTGAAATAGTTAAGAAAAATGATTAAGCATGCTTTCATTTAATTAATAGGACATCATCATCATCATCATCATCATTATTATTATTATGTACAACAACCAAACACTGAGAGCGAGATATAAAACCAAATAACAGATAATCAAAATCCCCTAGTTGCCAAATTACAGAATGCACCATCTAATAAGAAAACATATGCCTTGCATTTAATAGCTCATTAACCAGATCCTTAAATGTATTCTAAAATTGTCTGTTTTATTTCAAGATGGGTAGCCATGTTAGTCTTTCTATAGCAGTAGAAAAGAGCAAGAGTCCAGTAACATCTTAAAGACTAACAACATTTGTGGAAGGGTATGAACTTTCATGAGTCACTGCTCACTTCTTCAGATCAACTATTTTATTTCAGTTCATTAAGAAATGTTTCCAGCAACTTATAAATCCTTCCTTCCATCCCATAATCTTCTCCATAACTTTTCTAAGCCCTCTCTTTACCTTTGGCAGCTTAGCTTGCCTCCAGTATTGTGCTACCAATATCCTTATAACTTAATGCTTCTAAACTTTTGGCCAGCTCATGGGCTTCGGTTAGCATTTTGGCTGCTGTCCTAGACCATTGTAAACAAGGCAGTGCCAGAAGTAACTGATTCCTTATTCATGCATTCAGATTAACCATAGACAATACCAGAGCTATTCACTGGTGGAGGGTGTGCCATATACCTCATACTGGCTTTATTCTCCGTTGTGCTTTAAAAAAAAAATTCTTTGGACCTGAAATAGGATATTGAAGGTCATTTTATTCATTCCTTTGATCTATGCTGCAGCCATTTTCGATCTCAATTAAATTGCATAGTGCACTTGGCTGCCACAAATATTAAACAGTGACTTGAAGGTAGTTTTGTGGAGAGCCAGTTTGGTGTGGTTAGGAGTGTAGACTCCAATCTGGGAGAACTGGGTTTGAGTCCCCACTCCTTCACATGCAGCTGCTGGTGTGACCTTGGGTCAGTCACAAGTTCTTTCAGAGCTGTTCTCTCTGGAGGGTGGGTGTGGTAAAAATATGACTGATAAAAGACTTTATATAGCAAATATAAATAGCTCTCCTCTTAATTCGCTTGGTAAGCACTATTCCTTCTGAACATAGAGCAGTTCTCGAGAGAGCTCTCTCAGCCTCACCAGCATCTGTTGTGGGGAGGGCAAGGGAAAGGAGATTGTAAGCCACTCTGAGACTCCTTCAGGTAGTGAAAGGCAGGGTATAAATCCATTCTCCTCTTCCTCCTCTGTCTTCTCCTTCTATATGGTTTGTGACTGTGGGGCAACTGCTGTCAATTCTGGAAGGCAAAAACATGAATGTCATTTTGGGCCCTTTGCTCATGCATGAGCTTGCATTTCATAATTTAACAAAATATAACATGGGCTGAATTTTTGCAAGTTTTCATTTCTGCAATAGTGGGTACTATGATTTTAATCCTTTTTTATATATAAAGTAGAGTTTCTGATTCCATACCTCATATTGTTATGTGAGGATGAATGAAACCTTAATAACATCCATGGGAGATCTTCAGTCACTGTGTCAGCCTCACCTATCTAACCCTGAGAGGATAAAATGGTGGTGGGGAGGAATACACAGGAAACCCTGAGGTCCTTGGAGGGAGGGTGGGGTAAAAATATGACTGATAAAATACTTTATATAGCAAATATAAATAGTTCTCCTCTTAATTTGCTTGGCAAGCATTATTCCTTCTGAACATAGTAGCAGACCCCCCTGTCTGTGTTCTGAATTTGAGACCTGTCTCAGAGATGGAAATGAAGCTCTTTGCATTCATTTTGTTATGGGTCACAATTTAGGATGCATTGCATAGCTTGGATAGCTTGTAAAAAGTAAGAGCTTGTTGAATAAAATATGAGCAACACTTTCATGCTGATAAAATTATTTGATCATGGTTTTATTATTCAACCCTGCTCTTGAACTTAAGAAATAAAATACTCAAGCTGTGTGGCATCTAACAGGACCCTTTTTGTGTATGTGTAGCTTAACACTTGCAGCATTTATCTGATATCAAGAATGCAAAATGTACCAGTGTTTATTAGTAGCCATTATTCTGAAGCCAATAACAGCTTTGTTATCTGTTGGAAGGAGGAGCAAAAGGGCAAGAAGAAAAAGAACACCAAAAAAAAGTTATCACCCAACAACACAAATAAACTCCCTCAGGAAGGCAGCTCTCCTGAACCCAAGCTGGAGTCCCACAGCAGTAGTCTAGCAGACCATGAGTACACAGCTGGTGCAAGCACGTTTGGAGTTGCCCAAGTAAACAGAGGTTCTCAACCCATGGCTCCTGGAGTTTTCCTCACACAAAGGAGGCCCTCGTCATCACAGAATAATGCAGCTGCCAAAGGTAGCGTTCATATGTTTATGTCTTTGTTCCTTTGGCAGAACAGAACTGTTTCACTTTACTTTTAGTAAATCATATATAGGCTCAGTTCAGACCTAACACTATGGTTTATTTTAATCATTGTTAGTTTGTGAAACCAGGATTTCGCATACCAATTATTTTTCAGTTCCTGGTTTGCCTCTGCAAATGCTGGCTTTATCAGCATCATACTCTCGCGGTTTACGGGGTGTTGTGGGTCTGTTGGAAACAAGCCAGGATTAAACAAAGTTGTTGCCATTTATACATTACACAAAACCTTTGGTAAAACTAATAGTGGATGATAAAGCAACCTCAAATTATTGTTCCAGATCTTGGTTTAAAGGACCATAACTAACCATAGGGTTGGATCCAGCATGAAGATTGTGCAAGGACTGCCAATCCTCATGGCTTTCTCCTTCTCCCAAGAGTCCCTTCTGACCTTTGGGAAAGTGTATTCCAAGGATCTCAGAAAGTATATGGAGTAATAGCTACTGTGAGGAGGGGTGACATTGCTCCCTTTCATAAGTGGAGCTCTGCTCAAGCCAGAGGCTGGAGGAAGCATTTTGCCCTCCCCACTGTATCCTCCTGATCTTTATGTCCTTGTGGGTGCCCTAATCCTGTGAATAAACTTTCCAGGGATAAGAAAGGACTACGTGGTGGGGTGGAGATCAGTACCTGTCAGTGGTATCCAATCCATAGTTACTGGAGTGGCCCATATTTAGACAATCACACTAACCACAGTTAACATGGTTTTGTGTGATGGCTGAGCCATAGCAGTGAAGCTTTTCCTCTTTCTAAAAAACCTGGAAGAATCAGAGTGCTTTGAAGTGTCACTTTTAATAGAATTGGTTTTGAATAGCTATATAAATCTGCTGAATGAGGTCATCTGGCCCCCTGGAGTTGGGTGTCGTCAGTGTACTGAGGACACCCAGCCATATATTATTTCCAGAAGCAGCCGTATCTGCGCTAGGTCAGTGTCTAGAGGCAGGAAGAACATCTGAAGGTTAATCCAGACACAACAGGAAGGTTGCTGGATGGGAAGGCTGAGCTCCTGGATGGGGTGGTTTTGCCTGCTTCGTTTGGGATGAACCAGTCTTTGTCATCCCCAGTTAAGAGCCGAGGGGTCCTCTATACCTTGCTCTTTTATTGAGAAACAGCTGAGTCTACTGACAGGGAATGTCATTTTCAGCTATATGTAGCAAGGGAAGAATCTCCTTCCCAGGATCTAGCTAACCTGGTTCTGCTAATCCATGCTGCAGTAATCTCAAGACTAGGTTGTTGTAACACACTCTACTTAGGGTCTCTGTTGAAGACAATGCAGAAGCTACAACTGGTCCAAAACATGGCAACACAATTATTAATGGGAATAAAGCATTATCTTTATGTGACCCCAATTATTTGATTTTTACATTGGCTGCCCATTTGCTTCTGTGTTCAATTCAAAGTTTAAAGCACTTCAGGACATGGGACCTTCATACCTTAGAGGGTATGCCTTTCCCCATATGCACCTGTGCAGAAACTTTTGGCATCTTCTCAGCTTTATTAACAGTGCCTTCCTGTAAATCAAAGAGATCTGCTTCAGCCCATGCCTTTTCTGTTTCTGCTGTGGCACTTTGAAATAGTTTGCTGGATCAAATGAGGAAGATTTCTTATAGCAATCCAGAGAATTCTGCAACTAGAATAGGTTGAACTCACCTGTGACCATGTTTAAGCGTTGATGCACAGGGTGATCTAGTGGTTTGTCTGGTTCTCAGGGATGGGTTCTCTCTTGTTTTCATTGGGATTGGCTGTGCTAAATTCTGATATGTAAGCCACTTTGTGTCTGGCCTTGAAGAAAAGTTGGAAAGGAATATTTTAAATAAGTAAGAAATTATAGGATCTTTTCATTGAAACTTCTACTATCTATGAGACTAAATCATATTAGGCAATAATAAAACAAGCTTGTTTATTCTACATAGTAGAATATATTTTCAAACTAAGGGTGTTCAGTTGTTGTTGTATTATGCAGCAAGTCATGCATCTAAGATCTTAGTTACGCCTCAGTTCCCTCCAGAAACCACAGGAAAGAAACATATCAAGGAATAAATGTTGCTGGTGTAAATAACTAACACCTGCTACTTTAGCATGAGCAGATTTCAACTGTTGATTTTTTAACAGATGGTTTCCACAAGTATGAAGTTTTCCCCCACTTTCAGGACTCAAGCATGTTCTTTAGTTCATCATAAAAGTTTAGAAATAGTTATGAGTGGGGGCCAGCTCATTTGTTTACTGCTTCTCCAAAATGTCTCTGAAGCAAATTTAAACAGAATCAATAAAACAATTAAAATATATTAAAATACTTTAAAATCACAATGAAGAAAATAGCAGCATAATATTACAGGAGACATCATTAAGGTAAACTACTTGTTTCATTTGGCACCTAATTCTTAATAGATTAGAAGCTATGCAGAGATTTGTAGGGATTGATGTGCCTGAAAGAGCCCTTCTCTGGTTGACTGCCCACCCCACTTTGAAAGATGGGGACACAGAGCAAGCCCTTAAAAGCTGGTCTTAATTTGTGGTTGTGTTGATATGGGAGAAGGTAACCTTTCAGATATTCTGGTCCTGGCTTGTTTAGAGCTTTAAAGGTAAGAACTAAAACTAGCACTCCAAACTGTGCTTGTATGCAGCTCTTCTAAAAAATTATAGCTTTTTGTGAACCAATAACCTGAATGTTGAATCATTTGAAGTTTCTGAACAGAATTCAGAGGCAGTTCCATGTTAAACACATTCCAATGACTGAAACTTGATACAATCAAACACTGATAACCATGACCAAATCTTGCTTCTTAAGGAAAGTCTGCAGGTGATGCCCCAACTGAAGCTGGTAAACTGAAGACAGCTGAACCTTCTTCTGTAGGTATGGATCTAATCTCACCATCAAGCTATGAAACTGTTCCTTTAGCTGGAATGCAGCTCCATCTAGAACAGATTGGTTTTTCGACCCCAATCATCCCCCTCATTTACTAATAACACCTCAGTCTTGTCTGAATTGAGCTTTAGTTCACTGGTCCTCATCCAGCTCATTACCACCTCCATACACCCATTTAGAATGTCCATCAACTCTCCTCTGTTGTTAAAAGTGAAATAGAGCTGCATATTGATGATTTCGTACCCCAGAATTTTGATGACATGTTTCAATGGTTTCTTGTAACATGGGGGACAGAACTAAATCCTGTGAGATTCTGTAACAAGAATGGGAAGGAGCTGAGTAACTGTTTCACAGCATTACATCTCCTAGAACTAATCAGCCAGATAGGAGTTGAAGTTTCTCCTAGCAAAGGCTATTCATCAGGGCAACAATGTAGTTTCAATACCAAGACTAGGTTGGAAGCCTGTCTGTAAGGCTGAGAGAGAATAGCCAGGCCATGGTCATAGAGTTAGTTTAAAGACTGAGTGGAGAATCAGATCTCTGCAGACCAAGTCACCAGTATAAAATTCACTGTGATATGAAAATTCTGTCTGTGGTGTTTGATTTATGATGACTGAATTACACAGATAAGACTTCTTGTTGCTGTAACAGTGACGAATATTCTCTGGACATCTGGTGTTGCATAGTAGCAAAGATGTGGCTTGTGAAGTCCACAGTTCACGTTTCACAACAGCCACAAATCTCATCACAGCTGGCCTTTGGCAAACCACTTTTCTCTCAGCATTAACAATGATCTGGAGTATAGATTGTTGGAAGGAGAAAATTACAAATGTACCAATTACATCCACTCATTTAACAGCGTTTGAAGGATCCCTTTATCATAACATTCACTTTGATGGGATACATGTGCTTGTACAGAACATATGGAATGCTTAGTGAGAAGCTTGCATCGGCTTTCCTTGAAATAATTTTTGGCATTTCTGAAATTTCACAGGGAATTTCAGGAAGAACTAATAATTTTTCTGAAGTTTTCAATAAAATTGAGAAACACCACCATTTCACAGGCTCACTCAAAATAATAGATTCTTACACAGCATACTCAGAAGAATCTAATATTTCCACAGAGCCTGGAACATAGGTGCCTCCCAGCTCAAGCCATTGGAACTGTTTTTTCCAGGTTCCCCAGTGGCAATCTTGAACATGCTAGGAATGTATTAGCAGAGTCTATGTCTTAAATGTTCTCCTTGGATGCTGGTAGAGCCCTCCACACCAGCCATAGTACTGATGCCACCTTCAGAAGGGTTTAAAACTAGCTTATAATTTTGTACCTCATTTTTAACTGGGGAAGCTTCACTTCTGAATTTTGGTCTCATCATTTCTGGAATGGACAAATTTATTGATTAACTAATTATCCCTGACCTAGATAGCCCAGACTGGCTTGATCGCAGCAGATCTTGGAAGCTAAGCAGGGTCAGCCTTGGTTAGTATTTGGATGGGAAACCACCAAGACATATCGGGTTCACTACACAGAGGCAGGCAGTGGCAAACCACTTCTGAATGTCTCTTACCTTGAAAATCCCATAAGTCAGCTGTGACTTGACAGCAAAAATCCCCTAAAAAAACCCTATCAGTTACATTGGCTTCATTCCCCTATAAACTTCTAGTTTCTTTATAAATATAGTTTTGTGACACAATATGTCTTTTTTCTTCCAATTCCAGGGAAACGTACAAAAAAAGGTATGGCCACAGCTAAGCAAAGGCTTGGGAAGATTTTGAAGATTCATCGGAACGGGAAACTTCTCCTCTAAAATTTTGCCACAACTGGGACTATCAAAGTTCAGAATGTCCTGAGCTTACACTAACTCTTCAACTCTTGAAGGATTTCAGTAGTATTGTGCAACATCCTAGGGACAATACCAGTTAACTTTTTGCCACCACTTTAATAAATTCTTTTTAACTTTCAGCAGTTAAAACATGTACAGAATACTGCTATAAATATTTTTTAATATAGATGTCCTTTCTCAAATTGCTGAGAGTGACTAGTTCGCAAAAAGTTAATACTCCAAGACACTGAGGATCATTCCAGTTTTAGGAAAGTATCCCTTTAACTTGTTTATAAGTGAAGAAGTTGTTTTAACAGTATGCACATTAATTTCAATCACACTTCATGTATCAACTGTTCCAATTTTAAAAGAGGTATCTGATTAAGCGGTAAAAGATCTGAGTTTGTTAGAAATTTGCATTTGCTCAAATTAATTTAGATTGAGAGATGAGATTTATGCCTTTATAATATGTGCAGGAAATTAAATGCACACTGGAAAATTTAATTTTCTTACCTGGATCATGATATTAACATTTTGTTCAACGGAAGAGTTGAAATTGCACTTCAGCCTACTAAAGGCCTTTCCTGTAAGCAGGTGCCTGATGGCTATGGGTGAATGAATTTATTTTATGTGCAGTTCAAGGTGGCTTTCAGAATATAGTCTGATACAACAGGGTTCATGATGAATAAACATTTGTTAATCCAGTTATTTGAAGATCAATGGGAGTTGTGCCATTAACTTCAATTAGCACTGGATTACATTGGTAGATTCTCCTTCCCCCCACATTTCATTGGTAGATTCTCCTCCCACATACACATTTTTAATATTTTTTTTAAATCAAATATTAGTATACAGTTCACCCTCATTCTCCTTGTTTTCATCACTTCAGGTCAGTGTCTGATAGGAGTCTGAGTTCAGAACCATTTATCTAAAATCTCATGAGCATATGCCTACAATTGGGGGAAACTTACAAAACTAATTAGTACCTCAGAGGTAAGAGGTGAAAATGATAGCTATGGAAGTGATCCTAAGTACACCTACTTGGAAGTAAGTCCAATTTTATTCAACGGGGCTTACTCCCAGGAGAGCATTCTTAGGATTGCAGCCTAAATTTGCAGTTTGAAGGGTTTTTTTGTTTTTTTAAACTCCCAGATGGTTTGTGTAGGACTTGTGTACACGGTAAGGGAAATGAGACTATTTCTTTTTTCCAGTGTTGTTTAGTTCAGAGTTGCTCTTTGGAAATGACAACCTTAGTTTACAAAGTTAGAGAATTCTACCTTTTAAAGAGTTGCTTTTTACACTAACCTTGGTTCCTTTCATGTGGGCTTTTAAAACCCGCTTTGGCTTCTGAAGGCAAATGGATTTTTTAAAAGGTTTCACACACCTAAAGGATAAAGCACAAACCCCCCATGTTTTATCCTTAAGCCAAAGTGAGTTAAAGATTCCCTACGAAAGGGACCTTTGTGTCCTTGTTTGGAACTCCTGTGAGGCTCTGTTCCCATATTGCCCTAGTAATATTAAAACTGAACACTATGTGCAAACCACATGATTCCAATGCCAATGTTGCCAACCAGAGGCAAATGATGCAGTAGTGTGGGGAATAACCATGTCATCTACTATCATACATGGGCTCCTTGTCTCAGATGTTATCAGTGCGGTATGAGGCCTGAGCTAGTAGAAATAGCAACCATGCCTTAAAGGTGATGTGAAGTTTAGTCCTTATTTAAATACACTTTTCTTACTTTCTTTTATAAGCTTGTAATGAATTTTAAACTCCATTTGCAACCTATGATCAGATCTGTTCTATTGGTTACTTAATCAATTAGATCCAGACTACATGGTACGACTTGTTCATTGATCCTAAAAAGCACCAGCAGATGGACACTTAAATCCATCTTGCCTAGTCCTATGACCCTGACTTGATTAACCCCCTCCCCTCAGGGGTGTTTTAGGTATGAAAGCATGTTGGGACGTTAGGATTGCCAGCTTCAAGGTGGTGCCTGGAGATCTCCAGAAATTACAGCTGATCTCCAGGCACCAACAGAGCTCAGTTTTCCTGGAGAAAATGGCTGCCTTGGAGGGTGGACTCTATGACATTATATCCCACTGAGGTCTTGCCCCTACCCAAACCCCTCCCCCCAGGTTCCAACCCTCCAAATCTCCAGGTATTTCCCAACCAAGAGTTGGAAACCCTATGGGAGAACCAATTATAGGTATCCAATATTACATGTAGTTTGGTCCTTAATCCAAGACAAAACAGATGAAGCACAGGGAACTTGTTAACTACAGTTTCTTCTTACTCATTTTCAACTCTCTGCGGCTTTTGTTTAACCCATAGACCATGGACTATGTACACAAATCAGATCTATAAATGAGTTAAAGACATCTCTAAACAAGCGCTTATGTGCCACCCCCATTGCCCAGTCCTGTCCCATTTTCCTGCTTTAGGATAAAACAATAGGGGAAAAAGAAAAAGTGCCGGAGAATAAATATTAACAAAATGCATCTCATGAGCAAGGCCTTTGAATTTTTCTTTATGCCTATGAGACCATTAGGTAACTCCCGACATGTTGGTGTAATGGTTTGCGTAGGCCTAGATACCGAGGCATGCAGTGAGGCTTGCAGTTATGTCAGTGTTGTACACAAGGCTTCTGACATTCATATCAGATAACACTTGTCTGAACGAGGACTGTGTGTGCATCCAGGTGTCTGATAACAGGAAAGCCAAGCTTATCAACAGTTTAACTGGATACTTCTTGTCTTTTAACTCTCTTAGTGTTTGGTGTAGAGTGCATTATTTTACATTAAACTTGCTTGTCTGCATATAAACACTTGAGGGGTTAAATTTGTTTCTCAGGCAATCCCATATTTTCATTCATAGATACGTTTCCTAAAGCATATTTTTTTCATAGAATGTAGCTTGTAAATAGCTTTTTAAATACCTTCTTTTTATAAGAGCAAAGTATCTTTAGACATTTCTTTCTATAGAATACTTCATTAACCTTTATACAAGCTTTTTGCTGAGTATTATCAACAGTTGTATTTTAGGTTCTTGATTCTAAGAGGGGAAATTTGTTTTGTGTCTTTTTTTTGTTCTGTTTTGTTTTTTGTTTTTTCCTTTTTTTTTCCTTTGGCATTGCCTGAAAAACAAGTAAAACTTTGTGCAGCCTTATATGGAATCAAATAATAGTACAAAAAGAATGATCTATTTAAGACACATTATGAAGAATAATCTTCAACTTTCTAATACCAGCTCCTTGTTTCAATTCTTGTATTATGAGGGGGGGATACAATTATTTTATTAGCACCTTGTGAAGTGTTTCTGTGTTTTGTGATGATGTAATTTATTAATGTTTGTAGCTTTTTATATTTGTACATTTCTTATGAGCTTTGTTTATATACACATTACCTGGATGTGATGTCCATGAGGAAAAAAAACAGCTACAGAAAACAACTGAGGCCTTATTAACTAACCTTTCTACAGAGATTGCGGGAAAACAGAGGATCGACATGCTAGGAGTCGTTAGTTGAATAGGGCCTCAGGATTATGCCGAGCAAGTTTTTTTTAAGCTTCCCTAGTATACTGTTCTTGTCAAGCATTTATATAATATATCGCAGTCATCATGCTGGTTTTTTACTATTATTATTGTTGTTGTTATTATTATTATTATTTTCGCAACATGTACATTTCTAACAAAGTTTATTGTGGCTATCTATTACAGTGTTTTATTTACCGATTCATATCAAATGCTCTTGTATCAAGTCCATGAAATCTAAGTAAACTTAGATCAAAATTTTAAAAGTAAAATATTTCAGGTTTTGTATAGAATTGGTGTTTGTTTGCTCATTTTCAAACTTAATTGTGCAAGTGGCCAGAGATCCTTTTGTGCCATGCTTACTGACATGCTGCTGTTCTCTGCACAGTAGGTCCCTGAAGCAACTTGAGCAGGATCAGACAATGTCCAAGGTAGATAAGATCTGACCAGTCCAAGAGGGATTGGTGGAAGGCTGCTTCCTGAGTAGCAGAGTGCTTCATCCCAGATGTTCCTCAAGGAAAGCATAGCTGATATGCAAAATCAGCAGGACCACCAGTATCATTTCAGGTTCCAGAGTTTAAGAGTAGAAATAGTTACACAAACGAATTGGATCTAGAATTCCTGAGGGCATTGCACACATTGGATCTAGAATTACCGAGGGTACTCAGTATGAACTTGGGGTACCTATTTACATTGGTTTCTCCATTCACTTCAGGTTTGTCCATTGGGATCGGCCTCCTTCATTGCTTTTAATGAAGAAAACTTTGCATGGGCAGGAACCATCCTGAGCAGCAGAATTCCCATGTAACTGGATCAGACTGATTGTTTTACCTCTAGAGTGGGGTACCAAGATGTAATTGCTCTGTTTACTGCCAGATATCCATATAGCGGAATAAAAACTGGATGTGATTCTCTAAAAGTAAATGGGATGCAGTGGGTGGGGGGATTTGGTGCACTTCCAGTGCATTGTGATGTGTATTCCAGCTGTCAAAGCTCTGCTGAAGGTGAGGGTGAACTGGGAACATTATGGAGTATTTACCATTTGATTCTTTGACTCATGCTGTGAAATAGTAGCTTTTACAACAAACATGATGATGGCAAGAGATGCTGCCAGCCTGCCCTACTGATGGTGCTGAGCCCGATAATAACTCTGAGGTGTGTTTATTTCCATCAGGATGACCCCTGTGGGCTGTGCACTCTAGTTCCCTTATTGTAGGATCTGAGTCTGTTGTGAGCTTTTTCACAGTTCCTCTGGAACTCAGTAGATAATGGCATGAACAATAATGGAGGAGGATTATTTCTGTGGAACAAGCTTGAACAAGTCCTGGCTGAGCCACACAAACTGCTGTTTATTCCAGATCATAAATGGAAGTGACATAAACAGAGTAAATCACATTACCACTGTAAATCCAACTAGTAACCTAATGGTTCTTGTGCAAAAAATTGCCATAACTGAGCAGGATTTAAAAAGGTGGATATATTCTGAAAAAATCCAGTCTGCCATTTTCTTAGAGCACTGAGCCAGCAGGGTGGGGGGTAGGGGAAGGTTGACAGGATGAAACCCCATGGTGATATGGAAAAGAATATCAGATTATCCCCTTTGTCACCACATGACCACCATTCAGAACTGAGCACTGCAGAACACCCATGAGAAAGAAACTACAATAGCAATACTACAGAACTGTAATCCCATGCACTCTTGCCTAGGAGTAAGCCAACTGCACAGTGAGACTGACAACTAACCATTCATAAGATCAGACTGCATGTTGACTTAGGTAAGCCAAGAGGAAGGATAAAAGACTTTAAAGTAAATGAATATAAAAAGCCTAATATTATGCTTCCCAGTATTGTTCCCCTGCTGCTAAGTATTCTTTCATTTCTTGTTTTGAGAGCATCAGGTTGCAAAGTGACAATTTCTCAACTATAGAAACTTCAGAAAATACAACCATCTGTGTAGCTCATTTCCCATCCTAGGTGAAAACCCAACTATCTAAGTCCTGCAATGTCATTCTGAGATATTTTCACCTAGATTTAATTCTTTTTAACTGGTTTTGAATCTCTTACTATTCAGTGCACAAATTTAAGCAAGCAAAGCAAGGTGGCCAATGTAATACACATCTTACCAAATCCTTAGCTCCTTATTACCAAATCCTTAGTCCACTAGGTGGAGCTCCTTTTCTGCATGAGCGACACCACCCAACTATATGGTTCTCATTCACACACCTAAGCATACAGGGACCAGAAACTCAAACCCAGAATGTCAGTAAAGTTTTATTCTCTCTGAGGTAAGGTCCCTTTTATTCTTTCTATGGTTTCTCAGTTCAATACAGCAAACACTGATTCAAGTGTTAAGATGTTTCTCATGTGTGAGATTGTGCCAACAGATGTAGTCCACAGCAGGTCTCCTTAAACAGAAAGGCCTTTATTTGTAGAAAAGATCTTGTTGGTCAAACACTTATTCTGTTAGTAATGCCCAAGCATAGAAATACAACTACAATTATACTTGATATGAAATATGGCCCCTTTACCATCCACCAATCAATAGGAAGGATTATTGGCGCCCAAATATACTGGCCCACTGTTCCCAAGGAAAGCGCGGCAAACTAGGTTCTCAGGGAAAAACACTGTTGCGGGTTTTTTGGAGGAAATGTTCCCAAGGAAAACTGAGCAAAAGAATACATAACACCTGTGAATCTTGTAACACAAAACAGGAGGTTTTTCTGCTAAAGGCCGTTAGCCAGGGAATAGCCAGCTAGAGATAAGCGAGGAGGAAAAGCTAATGAGTAATAAGCATGCACAAAGCGAAGCAGGCAAGTAAGGCTTGCATTCCAAAGGTGGGAGTCCGTTCACCGATGCTATCTCCCGGGCGGGACCTAAATGAGTCGAAAGAAGACTAAAACAAAAAGCAATGTTAATAGGCCATCAAACTAGATGGTAACAGTTGGCATTGATACATAAAATACTTTCAGCAACCTTATTGATGAGAATGGTTAACCATAATAAGACAGTCAACCATACATATGGCAGTGTTAACTGACATCATGTGTGTGTGTATGCCACCAAAATCCAATTCCTTATATTAGAAGGATTGTCGAGCTAATGTAATGCAAGAAGAGCTCAGATGAATCTGAACAAGGACACTGAATTTCATTTGCCATTGTGTTGCCATTCAGCCAGCCTGGAATGGTCCTAATATTTCACAGTCTGCTTGGGCTTTTACTACCATAAAAAAAAAAAGAGATCTTTGCCACTTCACTGTTTAATCCTAACTCCAAATTGTTATGAATTAGGCCCAAACTCAAAATGACACAGGGTTTTATATATATCTCCCTATGTTTTTAAAGCACCAGAAGCTGTGAGTTTAAAGCAGGGATCCGGTTGATAAAAGGTTGGCTTCAACTGAAAAGGCTGAGAATATTATCCACACAGTTTTAAATTAAGATCCTTGTTTTTGAGATTGCCAAGACATGGGGGGAATTGGGGGATGCTGCAGGTCAAAACAGGGCCACGTGGCAAGTAGTGAGAAACTGACTAATGCAGTCGGGGGAAAGAGAAGAGCCAGCCCGGAACAGCTGCGTGTGGGAAATCGGTCCTGGTCTTTCCTTATTAGGATCAAATACTTGCTGCCTAGCCTTGCTCAGCTTTACTTGCCCTTTATAGGTGCAATAACATAGCTAGAAGATTACCACTAAGATATATGTGCCAGCCCATGAATACTGAACACTGATCTGCCTTCCATGAGGGCAACAGTGGGGGGGGGGGGGAGCAAGGCACTGTGCCAGGAAACTGATAAAGAGATTTGGAAGATCAGTCCCCATGTGCCCAAGAATCAGTGTTACATCATCTAATCACAACAGAGGATCGGGCTGATGCCTGGAGACCCTGGGAGCTGATCTGTTCATGCCTTTCAATCACTTTGTGCCATATCTTGGAATACAGAAGGGTAGTGGGATATTTAATACATCCCTGTGCAAACTATTCCTACAAATAGGAAACTAGCCTGTCAGGGAGAAGAGTTCTAACCCAGCTTTCTTCCTGGTGTGCTCACTTTCAATATTTATTTATTTAGGCATTTTTATTCCACTTTTCTCCACCAAAAGGGACGCAAAAAACTTACAAAAACTGCCCCCAAAAGTTTAAATTAGCAAGCAAAAATATACCATGTTAAATAACCAGGGGTCCTTTCGTAGAAAAAGAGGTACAGGAGCTCATTAGCATAACTCATTATCATATGCCACATCCCCTGACATCACCGGAAGTGTGTCAGAAAAGGAATGTCAGTTTCAGCCCCATTATACCCTATGGGCCATTGAAATCAATGGCAAAAACTTATAGGGTATATGAGGGGCTGGAGGAAAGGGTGTTTGAGGGAGAGGCTCCAAACTTGCAGGATAGCTGCTGGGGCCTCTCCTTGAAATACCCACCAAGTTTCAAGAAGATTGGACCAGGGGGTCCAATTCTATGGGCCTCCAAACAGGTTACCTCCATTCCCTCCATTGTTCTCTATGGTGGGAAAAAAGTAATGAGAAAAGAGAACAATGGAGGGGATGGGGCAACCTGTTTGGGGGCCCATAGAATTGGACCCCGTGGTCCAATCTTCTTGAAACTTGGTGGGAATTTGGGGGAGAGGTCCCAGAAGCTACCCTGCAAGTTTGGAGCCTCTCCCTCAAACACCCTCCCCTACAGCTGCTTTTAAAGTTGCTGCCGAATTTCAGCGGCAATTCAGTGGCAGGCCGAATCAGATCAGAGAATCTGATTCGGCCCATGGCTGCCCTACTGCCCCTCCTGATCTGGCGGAGCGACGCTCTGCCTCGCTCCAGCCCCAAAGGACCCCTGTAAATATCCCCCCCCCTTTAAGAATATACTAAACCGCATTCTGTTGGTATTTTATTCACTCGCCTAGCCCTTGTAGGGCCATGGGCTGCAAGACACTGCAGGCTGCAAGCCAAAGACCAAGAATTCTTTGGTCCTGGCTCTTTGGCTCATGCCAAAAGGCTTGCACCTCTGGGTACACCCAGGATAAATACCTGCAATGACAGGAAAAGCAAACTCACTCCAGGATATTATACAGCTGCTAAATCTGGGGCCTGGTACCTAAGGAACTGCCTTTCCCTGTATATACCCCGGAGAGCACTGCGGTCAACACCATCTGACCCTCCCTGGCCTGAGGGAGGCCAGGTTGGCAACCACTAGGAATAGGGCCTTCTTGGTGGCAGCTCCCTACTGGTGGAACGAGCTCCCGGAGAACATCAGGGCCCCGGGGGACCTTTTGCAGTTCCGCAGGGTCTGCAAAGCGGAGCTCTTCCGCCAGGCTTTTGGGGCCGCCGGGGGGGGGGGGGGAGAATGGCCTTTAGCAGGCGGCTGGTGAGTTGCTTGTCTGGTACATCTGTGGTGGAAGCCCCCTGGCCGGAAATATGTAGGATGCCGTTTATGGTGTTAGTTTTTGTATTGCTGCCATCTGTTGTATTTTATTGTCTAGTTGCATATTTTGATCTGATTTTAACCCATGTATGCTGTTGATGTTGTTGTTAGCTGCCTAGAGCCGGTTTGTGCTGGCTAGGCAGGATATAAGTCTAAATAAATAAATAAAAATAGTAGGCTTGCTCCACAGGGTAGCATTCTATCACACAATTGTTCTTCTGTCAATAATAAAATGTCGTACGGTCTCCAGAGGGCTATAAATATACTTTTTCTGAACCCAAATGGTAGTTCCTAAAGCTATAGGAGATTGGAGCTGGCAATCTCCATAGTACATCTATCAATGTCTGACCACCGACTGTATCATCTTCCGCTGGGAAAATGGTTCCAGTGTTATTAGAGAGCCGCCATCTGAGTTCTTGACTGCTGAGCACTTTAAATTGTTGTTGTTTTTAACTATATGTTTTATATTGTTTTAAATATTTATAATGTTAGTGAATCCTGGCATACCAGGTCCTGTAAGCCGCTCTGAGCCTTCGAATGTGGGGAGAGCGGCCTAGAAATTGAATAAATAAAAATAAATAAATAAATCTGATGGTCAAATAAAGGCTCCACATAGGTGTTTCTACCCTCACCATTGTCCAAAGTTACTTATGATTTTGAGTTTTCTGTCTTTAAACCCACTCATTTTTCAAAAACATAGACATTGGGTGTTGATGTACTGATATTAATAGCAACAGAATACTAACCTAAGATTTCTCTTCAGTCTAGAAATGAATTTAAAATGTTCTCTCTTTCTGAAATATGGAAAATATTAACTTTTTCCTTATTATATTTCGGATTCTCCCTGCCTACCTTTTTAAGGCAACACAGAAGCAAAACGATGATGAGCCAGGCAGTTCTGCAAAAATTTCCAGTCTGACTGAAATGGGGTGGATGAGAAATCTGATGAGATTCACAGCACTGGGCTGTAGAAAAGCTTCACATGAGGAACTGATTTGGGGATATTTTTCTAAATTAACCTTATGAACATTTCCACATCACTAATTGCAAGAGAGAAGAACCTTTGCAATTGGTTGAATAAGGAATATACCCTGTCAGCTTAGGTTTCATTTCTTCCAAATTTCTACCAAGAAAATAGCCTCAGCTTAGTATTGGGGGAAAGTACACAATTTAATGTTTTTCTATAGCAAAAAAAAAAAGTTAACTAGGTTTGTTCTCTGAAGGGGCTCTAGTAACTGTCATTATTCAGCAACTGCAGGGCAAATGCGGCCATCAGCTTTGTACTCTGGGACACTGAAGGCCTTTTTCACAAATTTAGAGAATCCGGAAACATGAGGCATGCCATTTACATGGCTATGGGTAAGTCTAAAGAGGGACTTATGGGTCTAGGAGACTGAGCTGCTGGACATTGTTAATATTTGAGATGAATATTCACGAGTATTTAGGATACCAACAAATCCTCAAAGTTCCTTTTTATGTTTACTGGAATAAGAAATACTGAAATATTGAAAGCTAGGTAAAATATAATAAAAATGGCATGTTCCCTGTATAAATGGAAGCATTTCCATTGTGTTTTCAGATCCATTAACAGGAGTCCTTCTGTACTGGTTTTGGACAGCATCTGTCCTTGTTCAAATGATTGTCAACGTTGGCTTGCAGTTTCTTATGCTTTCATAGAAGATGCTTTCTACGTTCTGAAAAGAAGCAGGATCAAAGCTGCAGCCTCAATGATTAAAAAAAATATTGCTGGCTCATGTTGTACATACAGGTAAATAGGGTTGCCAACCAACAAGGGGCACCTGGAGATCTCCTGCTATTACACTTGATCGCTGGACAGCCAAGATCAGTTCACCGCAGAGAAAATGGCTACTTTGGAGGGTGGACTCTATGGCATTATACCCTACTGAGGTCCCTTAGCTCCCCAAACCCCACCCCCCCAAGCTCTACCCCCAAAAAATCTCCCAATGAAGAGCTGGCAACCCTACAGGTGAATGACTAATCTCTCATTGGTTCCATATCCCTGGGCACAAAGGGAGAGTGGCCTCACTGATTCCCAGAGAGGTGTGAAAAAAGCAACAGGAAGAAGATACAGATCCTGGCAGGAGATGTTAGGTAAATACATGCTTATATACTGGCATAAGACCTTCAGTATTAAAGTATTAAAATACGCACCTTTATTTTTATTTATTTATTTTCTATCCTGCCCTCCCCATAAGCAAGCTTGGGGGGGAGGAGGTTACAAAGTCACATAAAGGCTGTGACAACAGTAACAATAAATAGATGTTTAACAATAAAATCAATATTAAAATCAACTTTGCAGCAAACCATCATTTGCTGTGTGGGCAAAGAAACTATTAGCAATATTTTAGAGATTTGACATAGCTTAAAAGGAAACTATTTTTTTAACTGTCTTTGTTACTGCTGTGATAGATTAGATGAAAGCTGGGGTGAAATTCAGGAAACATTTGTACTAGGAACTACCATTTGATATGGAGGGTATATGCAAAGCAACAGGAAAATAATTCCTGATAGGGAAAGTCATATATTGCATTCAAGAACTACTGGGCAGGAGAGGATGTGGAAAACTATTTGAACATTCTAGATCTATAGGCTCACTGGTAGATCCAAAGGTTCAAAGGATGGGTAACAAATTTCATTATGCATGGAGTACCATGGCACTATCTATGCATACCTAGCTTTCAAATACATAATTTGTGATATGTGGTTGTTATAAGTGTTTAGCCATAAAGGAGCCTGTTGCTTTCAGTATGTCCATTTACATATTTTTCGGCTGTTCCTTCTATATTATTTTGTGTAAATATCCTGTCTTTCACTTTGAGGGTAAAGGCAGCCAATAAATGTTAAGAAACTTCTAGAAAAATAGAAATAGATGAACTGCCACCTACACTCATGGCACAGTCACACCTCTCTTATGATTATTTACTTCATTAATAATCTGCCTTTCTGAGACTCAAGGAGGATTACAAATTTAACAACACAAATAGAGCAGCATAAAATATATAAGAAACATTGTAATAAGATTGGGTTACAAAAAGTTTTTTCAGCATGCAAAAATTGCCTTTTTCTTACCACAGGGTAAGTTTACCCATGTGGAGCTTAGGTGTGGCCATCCATCAAATGTATCACAAAGCTTTCATTTTACGGTAGAAGCACCTTTGCCACCCAGATGGGGTGAGATACTCTGTGAGGTTACCCTGCAGCAATAGCAAATTGTCCATCACAGCAGTTTTCGGGTGAGAATTCAGGGGAGCAAATACAGTACATTTGAGTCTGAAGCTATTTAGTGCTGTCTATCACTGCTTTGAGGAAACTCCTGCAGGAAAACGTGTGCCAAACATGTGTGGGTTTCCTACCTCGAAGTGCTGCCTGACCTGTCAGTTACAATAAACCAGGCAAAAGACCTTGAGAGGCAAATTGCGTACTGATTTGGGTCTTTCAGCTCCCTCAATACAATGGCTGCTATATGAGCTTTATTAAACCCAGGGAGTCTAGCTCATACCAACAAAGAAAAGGCCCTCAGGAATAGATGCCATGCAACTATCTGACAAATGGACGGGATCTTTTAAATATATATACAGGCTTATTTTACATGTTTTTGTTTACATCCGTATTTCTTATTTCCCCATGTTTGATATATACACAATCAGGAGCTTCAGTTTATTTGCTTTAATCATAGTACAAGAGAATGTAAGACCCTTATTTAATGAACAATATGGCACATCAGTGGCGCACAGCTTCATGCTGAACGTGCTGACAGGCTTCCTTTAAACACTGCCATCCTAGCAAGCTGTGCCAAGGGACCATAATATCCCACAAAGTTTCATTCTGTTGGCCAAGCTTGTCCTGCACACAACACAGAAGATGTGCATTCTGGGACTCTTTGGCATGTCTGTGATCTGTGTTACCCTGCCACCCAGGTTTTAAGGATTCCTACACAGTCTCACTATTGGCCAACTAGCAGTCTATTCAAGTTTGCTTCACATCATCCACCAGCTAGACAGCAGATGGTAACAACTTTCCCTCACTGACCTGATCTGTATTCAAATTGGTGACCTAGAGGTGAAACAGCCCCATAAGGTGTCCTGTTACCATTCCCATGAGCAACTGAGCCCCCCTTCTACCCCATATTTTTAGCTCTCAGTTTAAAGAAACACTTTTGAAGGGGAAAGGGCTACGGAAAAGCTTCTAATTAAAATGAGATGGTTTTTGCAGTACACAAATAGTCAGCACTCAGACACATATACACACACAACCATATTTTTTTTGACAGACTCTGCAGTGCTAATAGCAAAATCCTATGTATGTCTACTCAGAAATAAGTCCCATTATGTTCAGTGGTGCTTACTCCCATGTACGCGTGCACAGAATGCCCCCCCCCCCCAATGTTTTAAGAACAGATATTGATATCAGTTTTTCCTTCATACAAAGAAAGAAGAGGGACTAATATCCCCTTTCACAGGGAAAAGGAATGTTGTAATGTACTGATATGGAGAGGAGTTTTGTGGGCACTATAGAGGACCTTTTTAAAAAATGTCCTTTTCATTTCCCACCCAAATAAACAAAATAAATACATGACCCCTGATCCAGCTGTGGCTCATGTTGTATTTTGATTTCCTTCATTAAGCTGGAGACTGGATATAACAACCTGTAAAGCTCCTTCCATCCCTGTGATTCTATGTGAAAGGAGGGCCTGTGCATATATTCCTAGTTAGATGAGGAATAGCAGGTGTGGATGGGGTTTTCTCCAACCCTTTCCCCAGCTTTTGAGGCTGTACCTATAATATTATAATATATTATAAAAGCAGCAACAGGTAAAGCCAGGTGTTCTGGGAAAATGGAGCAAGGGGAGAAAGGCTGCCTACATTTCACAGCGGTGTAGGGTAGAAGCAAAGAGGATGAAGTGCAATTCCGAAAGTGCCCAGCTCAACTCCACCCATGAAAAAACTCTCTAAGGGGCCCTAGGCAAGTCACTGTCTCTCAGCTGTCATTTGGGGATTATAACAGTGGTTTACCTTACAGGCTCCATTATAAGGATTACTGAGATAATGTATGTGAAGCACCTGAATACTGAAAGTACTATACTAACACTAAACACCAGTAAAGTCTCTGGCTAAACTGTTCAGGGGAACGATTGCCCACCTTAGGCAGCACTATACTTGTGAAATAGTTGCTTAACATGCAACTAATTACAACAGGATCGGGAAAGCATTTTTCAAAAAAATCAAAATATTAGTGCATCTCAAAATTTACTATGACTTCCAAAATATTTTATATATCGCTAACAACATCTAGCCTGGCTAAAGAATAAAAAGATTTTTTAAAAATGTTTCCTTAACATTATCTTAACAGACAAACAGAATGGTCACCATTAATGACTGGAGAGATAGCATTTCCAGGAAGAACTAATTGGTTAAATGTCAAAGCAGATCAATTTGAAAAGTCTCTTTCAAAAGGGATTCTTATCTGTTGTTGCCTGTAGCTTCAACCAGGCTTTCAACACTCGCAATACAAATGTCCATTACAAGCGTTTCATCAGGTAATTACATGATGACATCTTTGGTTAAAGTAGGCTAGCTGCTCTCTGTGTTAAAGAGCTGATGGATGTTTGTATACATCTGTAATCTCAGGCGTTTCAGTCTTTTCCGGATAAATTCTGCTCAATGAAGATGTGACAGCAGCCAGGGAGTCTACTGTGTGATAGGAATGCAAGGCACCAGCAGAATAATAAGAACGAATGAAACAAAATCCAGTTTTCCAGAACAACAAATAATCAATGAATGCATTGAAATTATTTCCTTACTTTTATTAATCCGGTTTAATGCTGGTTAATGCAAGGGGAGGGGGGACTAAGAGCAGAGCCAGAACTTAATTTTTTTTAAAATGATATCAATTTTATATTCTGTTTTATATTCTATTATGGGTTGCAGAGATGATGATGAGTCAACCTATATGATGCGTTTTCTTCAGTTAATTTTCATTTGGATGGGAAATTTTTGGTATGGCTTCCCAGAAGGCCCATTGTTTCCTTTCAGTTATTTGTTCCCATCTCAAAACATCATTTTGTTGGCTTAAAAGTATTCACTCCATTTCATTTTGAAATCTTCATGCACCTTCCATATTGTTATGTAGCAAAGTGAATATTCTTATTATGTTTAATTGCTATGCTGGCTACTTCCTAAGGATATTCACAATTGATTCAACCCCTGCAAGTTAAAGATTTTCCTGCAGTTTTTGCCTTTAAACAGCAGGAGGCAGCATATAGTTCTGTTTGGATGTGAAGCCCAAGGCAGCTTGTAGTTGTTTGGAAGAAAAACACATGTATTCCGTACAAGGTAAATTTTATTCAGTTAATGAAAGATTTAGGTCTGCAGAGTTTTTTAAAAATTAGTTTTTATAACAGCTGTTCTTCATGATGAATAATGTAGGATGAAGGGACAGCAGGATTGCAGTGTCCGCCATTTTTTCCCCCAGGTGTAAAATGGGCATTAAAAGTCTATCCCTGCTATTCTAAAGCCTGGGGACTAAGGCTCTTAGTGGTGAGATCTCTGACCTGCTTTTTGTGCCTCAGCTATTTGGGTTATCACATTGTTGAGCTGATCTGGAAATCTGACAGGCTCTGGGACACATCTCCTTTCATAGGGTTTTAATAACTAGGCTTTTGTTTGCTGTATGAAGATGCTGGTGGGGAACTGCAGTTTTCATGAGGCAGTGTGAGAATACGAATGCACAAACTGATCTGGAACCAGACACCTTGGCAACTCTTGACGAACACTGCAAACAAGAAACAAGTGAGAGTAGAGTACTCTACGCCTAAATAGAGTAGCACATCTCTTTCAAAATATGTCCCCCCCACAGCCTTTTAAAAATGTGCCTGTTTAAAATGGAAGGCAATGATGGTGGCGGGAGACACAGTAGTGGGAGGCAGGAGCTGTGGCAAAGCAGTATCTAATCATGGGTGCCCAGGGTTTTCCCCACAATTGACCCCCTCTGAGCTATTCAAACGCAGCCCAGAAGCTTGTTGAATGTTAAGTTGTGAATATGACTACCTGACAGCTGGATGCAAACCAGCCTATAGGCAAGTACTTATAAGATGGAGGTCTCTGAAAAATTCTCAAACTGACCATTGTTTATCATTTTATACCTACCATGTGTGTGTGTGTTAGGGTCACCACCTTTGGGTTGGGAAATATCTGGATATCTTGGGGTGGAGCTTGAAGACAGCAGGGTTTGGGAAGGGGAGGGACTTCAATACCATTGAGTCCAAGTTCCAAAGTGGCCATTTTCTCCAGGTGAACTGATCTGTTGCCTGGAGATCAGCTGTAATAGCAGGAGACCTCCAGCCAGCACCTGGATGTTGGTGACCCATGTGTGTGTTTGTGTGAGGTGCCATCAAGTCAACTTACGGCACAACTTACGGCAACCCCAGCAAGGGTCATTCAAAGCCAGTGAGAAGCAGAAGTGGTTTGCCAGCGCCTTCCTCTCTAGAGTCTTCCTCTGTCACAGCAACTTCAGGTGTGTAAACCTGATGTACACACAAAAACTGATTTGCTCAAGGCCATGATCAGGTGGAGTTCATAGCCGAATGGGAATTTCACTCTCTCAGTGCAGGTCCTCTGACACTGTGATGTAGCTGACCACTGAGACCTGAATCTGGTGAAGTGGCTGATCTACTGAAATATATCTGTAAGAGCCTGTGACAGCACATGCTTTTCTAAAGAGTTCTTAGGACACAAAGGGTAGCAGGTGTCAATTACAAAACCATAATTATTTTCTCAAGCAGCATTTCAGCACGGGGAATTCTTTAAAATACAGTTGAGAGAGTATTTGTCAGACAGAAGGTATGTAACTTTAGAAGGATTAGGCCTAGTTAACTGTGACCATCTCCCACTAAGAACAAACAGTTCCATTGATTTCAATGAGGCTTAATTTTTAAAAATAGCTTATTGTAGCTGAATCAGTGTTCTCCTATTTCATGAATTTCAAGACATACTAAAGACATACTTTCGTGCGCACTCACACTTCTTCAGGTGAGAAAGCGTGTGCACAACGAAAGCTCATACCTTGAATAAAACTTTGTGGGTCTTAAAGGTGCCCCTGGACTCAAACTTTGTTCTACTGCTTCAGACCAAAATGGCTGCCCACCTGGATCTAAATATCTAATGGTGTGACTAAAGCTGTGCGGCATGCATATACACAGCCTGTTTACAACAGTTTCTTTTTTTTCTGGGTTCAGTTCAAAAAGTGCTTTGAAGCACTTTATGTTCACATACAAGACAGACTGGTTCTCTTCATTTATGCCCGCTTGCCATTTTAGGCTAGAAAAGCAGGGCCTGTTAGTTGTTCCATTGTCCTGCCAAGTAGAGCTGCCCAGCCTGTGGTGGGGGGATTCCTCGTCCCCAGCTCCCATTTCCTGCTGTTAGAGTGACAGCTGAAGAAAAAAATATGCCAAAAATGGCCACCAGCCCAATATCATGACACTGATTTCAGGGAAATCTCAGAAGTGATGTCAGTCCTCTTTAGAAAACACTGGAAACTCTATAGTTTTACCAACAGCAGCTCCCCATGCCCCCCAACTCCTGGTTGGGGGATTAATTTCTCTTAATCCTTTTGGAAAGTCTGGAAGTATTTTTTGCTAGGCCTTTTTCAAACCTTTGCCAGTTTAAAAAAATGGCTTCAATTCTGGACTGTCAAATACAGATATAATATGGTGCCTAGGGCAGTTGCTCATAAGAGACCTAGTGCTGGACCAAGGAGAGAAAACCAGCCCAAGAGCTTTCGGTGCACTAGACCAGCCACCAGGCTGCACACTCCTCACCAGTCAGCCTGGTTGCACCCATCAGCCTGGTGTGCTCCCTGCAGCCAGCCAGCTGGTCAGGGCATGCCAAGCTTCTGGATGCGCACTGAAATCTTGGCCTGGCCTGGACACATGCCTCCCACCAGCCAGGTGTGCTCTGAGCTGCCAGGGTGGCCCAAGCACACCCTGTTCTTCATGTGGGCAGGGTGGGGAAAGGCAGGCCAAGGAAAGGCAGGCCAGGGGTACCACTCAGCGCAAGCTTTTTTTGGTGCCTTCTAGCACCCTAGGCAATTGCCTAGGTTTGATCAGTGGGCAGGATACCCCTGTAAGGAGGACACATTTGGCTCCTCTTCTTAAGAAGAACGTCAGGGAAGCTGTAGCATGTTGTAAATTCTTCTTCTCCATACTGAGGCCCCAGGGCCCCCAATAATGAGGCACTGGAGTACAGAACCAGTGCAATGTGCCCACCAGAACTAGTGCCACTGTGGCAGTCAGTGCCCAAACCCAACAGAACTCAGAACAAAACTGAAGATCTCTGGGGGCATGTTTTCCAGGCCAGCAGCAGAACCAGTGCAACGTAATCATCACAAGTTCACAACAATAAGCCCTGCCCAGGATTGCCTCAGAAAGTGAGAGGGAGGGGGTAGTGTCTGTCCACTGATCCTCCTCTCTCAGCAGCAGTACACCAGCCATCACTGCCTGCCTCAGTGGAGGAGGCTTAGCCTAGGTGCGGCAGCTGCCCTTCATCAAAGGCTCTCCCTTTTCCACCTCACCCCTGCAAAAGAAGGTAATTTTCAATTTACATTCATTATTTATGATGCTCCTGTGGGTTCTGCTGGTTTTCTGTCTGGCTGCTTGACATCTGCCCTACTCTACCTTGTCCAGATGGAGAGCAGTTTTTGTGCTGCTGCTTTAATTTCTGCATGCCATTTTGGTTTTGGGTGGCTGGTAGTGTAAATCTGGTGCATACAGGCACCACCCTCAACCTCACCCTGCACTGCATGGCTACCAGGGTTCTGTGGAGGTATTTCTGCTGCAGGTAGAATGGATGGAAGTGGGGAGATTGGTGGGGCATTTCTTTGCCAATCAAAATGGTCATGGTCCTGGCTGCTACTTCTCCATAGCCTCTCTAGTTTTAATTATGGGAAGAGCGTTTTAACCCAGCTTACCAGCACAGACTGAGAGGGGATGCAGGCACAAGTATGCATGCTCACTTCAATCACCCTCAAAGTCCAGGACTAGGAAACTGAACAGTGCCAACTTGACCTTCAGGAAGACCAACTGCTCAACTGTCCAGGGGAGCAGGCATGAGTGATGCAAGCAGACAATGTTGCCCACATGGGGAAAAACACACTCATTCTGCACACTTGTTGGAGGGCATAAGAGGAGCTTCTGGGCCACGGCAGAGAGGTCCAGCCAGACCGCCTCCTTCATGACCCAGTAGCTTAGTGGACAGGTTGCCTGCGACTGGTAGGGTTCTGAAAGGTACTCCCTCACCATTGCAGCCGCTGTGTCCTCTCTCATGTGCCTGCTGCTCCCAGAAGAGGGGCCAAGGATCTGCCCGATGGTGGCCATCTCAATGGCGGGAGCTGGGGGGGTGCTGCCTAGCAGAGGAGCTGCTTGTACCCCCCTCACCCTCCGCTTCTGCCAACATGCCCCTTTTGGCCCGCCTGACCTCAACTCGCCGGGAGAGCTTGTCTCGCTGTTGAGTGAACTCATTGGCCGCTCAGCAATCTGAGAGATGGTCAACCAGTCCTCCTGGTTGAGCTAGCTCTCTTCCTGCATGACCCCATTCTCAGAGATCAGGGCAGTCAGGGCTCTCTCCTGCTCTGCCAAGTGTTCAAGAATGACACAGGTGGAGTTCCAGCAAGTGGTGATGTTGCCAAGCAGGTGGTGCACTGGCACACCTGTCAGCATATGCTTCTCGCACAGCAGGAAGGTGTCCTTTGCATTGCAAGAGAAGTGATCCACGATGTATTGGCATTTCTGGAGAAGATTCCAGAACTCACGGGTCACAGTGTCCAGACTGGGATACTCCACAGAACCCAACCCCAAAGCATCCTTGACCATGAAGTGGAGAAGGTGGGCCACACAGTAAATGTGCATCAGGCCCAGTTGCTTTGCTGCTGCCCTCATGATTGTGCCACCATTGGTCACCATGTGGCCCATGATGAGATCCCTGCCGACCCATACCACTGTCTCTCAATGTGGCTGAGATGTTATCTGCTGTGTGCAGCCTGCTGAGTTTCTCAGTGTGAAGCAGAACCTGGCAATAGCCAGCCTAGCGGTCCTGACCCTGCCTGACACTAGTTCCCTGACCACCACCCAAAATGTCACTTGGTTGACACCAGTGTGCAGTCAATGAGAGATATGAATCATGTGCCTGACAGGAGGTCCAGATGTTAGACGTGAAGTGCACAGTTCTCCCATGAGTGCAGGATAACTGTGCCTTCAAGTGGTCTCTGGCAGACCTGTACAATGACGGCATCATGGTCCTGCTCAGCATGGTGCGAGCAGGGGGCGTGTACCAGGGACAGGCATCCTAGAGCAACCTGCGGAAACCAATGTCTTCAACTGCAAAGAAGGGGCGCCAGTCTAAAGCAAGCATTTCAGCAATGAGGCAAGTGACCCTCTTACTAGCCTGCTGTTCCTCCCCCCTCCCCAAGCACTCTAGTGCTGATGTCACCAAGCATCTGCGTCAGAGACGTTTGGTGTCCCTGCCCTATCCCTACCGCGGAATGCTCAGGGAATGTGCAGGAGGTGCTTGCAGGATGACTTACCTCCTGGCTGGCTGGCAGTGGCCGCTTGGGCACCCCAGCAGCAGCCTCTCTCTCCTCCCAAAGAAGCACTGCCTAGTGATGCTTCTTCAAATGGTTCTGCAGCCTGGAAGTCAAGAGATGGCTGATGTCCTTCCCTCGACTGACTCGGGCCCTGCACAACTGGCACTGTGCAAAGTGTGGTTCCTCTGTCACCTGGAAGTGCTTCCAGACTTCAGAGGTGAAGGGGCACCCACGCTGACCAGCAGCCATGGGCAACCCTGGAGCCTCTCCTCTGAGGAGCTTGGGTGAGACATACTGTGTCTTTGGGGGGCAGGAAAAGATGGCTGAACAGGGGGAAGGGGTTGAGATGGCAGATCCTTGGGGTGCACCTCCATCTCTTCCTCTTCCACCTCCCCCAGCCTCTTCTCCTGTCCCTCAGAAGGCCTGCTGGAGCCTAGAGAAACCGAAGCAGTGGGCTGGCCAGCCAGCTCCTCCTCCAGTGCCTCTATAGCCCTCTTAGTCTGTGGAATGCGCTCTGGAGACAGAAAACTGTCCCCAAAGCTCGACCCTGAAGACAGCTCTTGCTGCCCCTCCTCCTGCTGCTGAGCCTCAGCAGCAATGGCTTGAGGAGGGACTGCCTGAGCAGCATATCCCTGCCCAATGCCAGCACCTGCAGGCACCTTTGCTGGGGGCACACCAGAAGCATCCTTAAGTGGGAAGAGGACCACACGCGGCCTCTTCATTGCACCACTCCGGCCAGAGGTCGGAGAGGTGCCAGATGGCTCTGGAGCAGTTGTATGCAGAGATGGGGGGAAACTGCAGCCCTCCCCCTCCCCTCCCCTCCCCTCCCCCCTCTAGTCTTCTCCTTAGCCTTGCCCCCAGGACCCCTCTGAGTTCCCTTCCTGCCATTCATGTTGCCCCTAGGCCAAACTCAGCCTAACCTGTGGGGAGGGTATTACGCACCTAACTTACCTGCCCTATCACCTGACCCTAAAACAGCCTCACACCTTTTTATAAACTCTCCCACCCAAAAACTAGGTTTTCGTTTCTTTCAGTAGAGCCTAACCTAGCATTGCTTCAGTTTGGGTTTTCTCTCTCTTTTTCCTTTGTTTGTTTTTTTTAGAACTAGTGGTGAATCCCTACAGTGACCCTGACTATGGTTTAAAGATTATCCTTGAGATGTGGCTTGGAAACCTTTTAAAAAGTTTTAGGGTTTTAATCAAACTACTACTATCTAGATTCTACTGGAACTGGTCTGATTTCCTGTGGAATGCAGGTGCTCCCTAATTGAAACACACACGCTAAAGGGAAAAATTTCTTTGAAAAAAGGGCCTGGCTTCACCAAAGTTCAGTCAGAGCACAAACAGCCCACTACTTTTTGAAAAGTTAATATACGCTACTAATACCTCTGTTTTGTGAGCTGAAGACAAACCTGGCCTCTTTTTGTTCTCCTAGCACCGGCCTAGTTAAAGATAGAGCAGCTAAAGCCCTATGCTGAGATTTATTTTAAAATATTAGTTAACATTTCCTGAAACCTTAATTAAAAGCTTATTTAACAATGGTGCAGCAGCTAAACCAGAAGCACACACAAAGCAGTGACTCCCAAAAAAAACCCCAACAAGCCCAGAGAAATATAAAACACAATACAAGAACTTTAAAAAATTAAACTGCAAAAAGGCAACAGAACCACAAAGCACAAGAACCAAAAACAGAAAGCCTAGGACCCAGGCAGAAGGCCTAGTCAGAGAGTCGTCACACACCCCACCCCCTAAAACCCAACAAGCCCAGAGAAATATAAAACACAATACTAGAACTTTAAAAATTTAAGCTGCAAAAAGGCAATAGAGCCTAGGTCCCAAAAGCCCCAGCAAGCAAAGAAATCAAATATCAAGCACAGTAAAAAAAATATATTTAAACTGCAAAAACAATAGGCTGGCAACAAAACCACAAACTCGAAAAACCCTCCCCCCACAAAAAAAAAAACCCAGGATGAGGCCCTAGGGCCCAGAGGCCTACCTACCATTACCACACCAACCCCCAAACCCACCAACCCACAACAAAATAAGAAAAGTTTTTTTAAAAAGTGGCCCTAATATAAATCAAACCAGTGGTGTCTTCTTCTCATCAGTCTTCTTCTGTTGTCTTGATCCGAAGTAGTCCAATTCAGCAGCAGGAAAGCAGGCTCAGAGCAGTGGCTGAAGCAGAAGCCAGCCACACAATCTCCAACCCAGGCTCTCTCTCAGCAGCAGGAACAGGAATGGAGTCAGCCGGCCAGAGACCCCTGCTTTTATTCTCTCTGGGCACACACAGAACGATTTCAAAAAGGAACAAACTTCTGTGATTGGCCAGAGAGCAGTATGCCAAATCCTATTGGTGAGTGCTCCTCCCCTGGAAAAGGAGCAAGTTAGTAGTTGGGCTTCAACAAATGAAACCAGCAGCAACAACAGCCTTGCAAAAAGTTGTAAGCTGCAAGGCATTTGCTAGTGCATTGCAGTGATTGGCTGTCTGCAAGGTCCTTCTTCCCCCTCCCTCCTGAAAAGCAGAGCAAGAGGCGGGAAAGAGGCAAAAAGGTTAAGAAAAAGGTGAGTGATTTTTTTGGCATTCTGTATTTGGCAGCTGAATCCGCTCGGGGGATCTGATTTGGTATGCTGAATACCCAAAAATGCCAAAAAGATTTTTTAGGGTTTTTTTTTTCAGTTTGGCTTTACTGAATGCACACCCCTACATAAGAATGATGGGAGAGGCCCATTAATAAAACCCGGGGAACTAGTTGACCCACAGCTTACCTGAACTGTCCAACCCTTTGACCATTATTCAATACCATAAGATTTCAGAGAAGAGGACTGCTGTATCCTGCATATGATTTCTCTGTTGCATAAGTGTGCCTCCAATAATGTAGATTGTTTTTGTTTTGTTAAGCACATTGTGTTCATATCATGTTCAGTTTCGGTTTGACATTTGTTCAATAAGCTGCTGTACTTGTTTATACTCTTTCTTCCTGTGTGCCCAGCCTGGTTTTTCCCCAAGGTGCTCCATCCAAGCTTGTGTCTTTCCAAAGTGTTGAGTTTCTAACCAACTGGCCCTATGATCTGGAAGGAAGTCTCCTGTCCTGTCACCTTCTCTCAGTGGCAAGAGGGATTTACCCACCCTGATAGTTTGTTATATCATTGGAAAACAGGAAATATAGACTGATCTGACCTTTCAATAAAGACTGATCTGGCCTTTAAACCTCTGCATATTGCACACTTCCCACTCCCCTTTGGCCAGTGTGGAAAAATATCTCTAGATGTTTTCCATGTATGTGTGGACAGTTAATATTTAGGCTTCTGGTGTTGTGTAATTTTTAAACTGAAATGAAACTTGCCAGCTGTTTGGTGCCAAAACTCCTGTAGGGTTAAGAGTTAATACACCAGGCAGAAATTTGACAGCTAAAGAGAGAGAAGAAAAGAGAAGCATTTTCTGACATAGTAAAGTCTACCTCATTGCCTGTTACGGTTTCCCCTCTCCCTCTTTGAGATAGCCACTCTTACTCACTGGGAAACCCTTGATGGTCAGGAGTTCCAAGAGCACTTGGGCTTTTAGATAGAGGCATGGAATTGGGAATGCTGGATCCAAATATGTTAAATATAAATAAGTAAATGAATCCAATAATGCTATGATTGAAAATATATAAGTAGAGAATGGGCAACCCCCCTGGTATTAGTTGCTCCACATTTTTTTCACGGGGAGGGGGGGTTCCCTATCACAGCCTTTAGGGTTTGGTCAATTGTGAACGCCACTGATTATAGGAATTACTCCCAAACGAGCAACAGATGCTTCCAAAATTCTTCTCAACTGAGTTTTGCTCTGAAATTTGAATATTCCATTGTTTTATTTCCAAAGTCTGAACAGAGCACTTTTCAAGCACAGACAGTACTGCAAAAGAACAATCTCAGTGTGATTTTCCATAGGATTGCATCACACATTTTGTAAAGTCATGCTTTACCAATAAGCAGCAGTGCATGTGCGCACCAGTAAAAAAACTCAGACATATTTAGATGAAGTGCTGTAGATGATCATGTTGTACTGTTTACTCAATAGCGGTGTGCACTTCTGTGATGTGAGAAGATCATGATGTGATGTGAGAAGATCATGATGTGAGGGAGAAGATGCAAAATCATGAAAGGAATTAAAAACTAAAGCAAAAATTTTCTCAGTTAAAGAAAAATTAAGGCAGACTTGAATGTAGCACAAAGCAAAATTCTGAAAGAGTGAGCAAATGGAAGAGGGAACATGTGTGCTTTCCAAGACTAGCTTTTCTAGCTCTACACACCGCTGACTTCTTTTGGACATCCTTGTATACCAAACTTTTTCCAGTTTTAAGTGCTAAAGGTTGGCAGAGAACAGCGAGAACTCAGTGGTGTTGCTTTTGCAGAAAAAACCCATCCCTCCTTCCACACAAAGCAACAGACTGGGATGTGTGGTGGCATTTCACTTCAAGGAAAGAAGCTGTCCTTTAAATACTCAGGGAAATAATTATTCATTAATTATTTGCTAATGTAGAAATTGCAGTATTTGGGGGAAAAATAAGTGCACTTTGCAACTGACTTTTATGGTGACCAGCAACTGGAAACACTTCATAAATCTGCTGCTTTCTAAACAAAGGATGCCATTAGCAAGGAGGTAATTTCTGCGCGGATTATATGTGGTGGAGCTGTCAGTTGCTGCTGATAAATTATCACTAATAAAAATTTTGTTTCTACTGTTTCTCTGTTGAGACCAACGAGAGCCATTCCAAAAATGACACTTGGCACCATCCCACATCAATCTCACAGACATTACATTCATTTTGGCAGTCCAGCTAAATTAGGGAAAGGATATTTGTTATTTAAAACAATGGCATGTTGCCATCTTTCCATAAAAGTGATGAGATTTCCATTAGCATCTGACATGGATTTGGAGTCTTGAAACAGCAGATTTCACAGCATTTCAGTAAACAGTTGAACTTGTTCCCTGTTCATTATCTGACGATCTGCTTTTTTTCGACTCTTAAAGAGTATAATAATAATAATTATAAATTATACTCCTTTCTGTGTTTCATATGCTACAAGGATACACTGCTGGGCCAAACTGTAGACCTAGTTTATTGCAAGCTTGCAATAATTCTGTTCCTTGTTTGACTACATTCACTAAACATTTACATGCATTGGAAACTGTTCACATAAAAACCCCATAGACAAACAAAGCACAGCTTTTTGCCTTTGTCTGTTGAAAGACAGCATATTGTAAAGACAGAAGAATGCCCATTCTCTTAAAAGAAGGAAGATTTTTTTTTGGTGCTAATATGTAATCCATCTCTCTCATGTGACAGAAATACATTTCATATACAATTCTTTATTAATATTCTAAACACTGGAACAGCAGCAAACAGTCAACTGAAGGGTATTTGATATGCTACTCTAAAAGTAATTTGCTGTCCAACTAAAATGGGGCGCTGGGGCCCAGGTTTGTTATTTTCGTGCATGCCTATTCATAATGTGTCTCCTTGCATTACATAACAAACTACAAAGCACTCCCCACTTCTCTGACTGGTAAGAAGTTTAAAGTCTGCTGAGTTGGGCTTCCTTCCAAAGACAGAAAGTACTTCAGACTTGTGATGCTTCTGTAACAGTTTCATTTACAAATATGTGAGCAGTGCACATTGGAGGTGTACAGACTCTTGTAACAGGTAGCCAACTTGTTGACCCTGTATCTAATTCCTAAGACTCACAACTGCAGAGCCAGTTCTTAGCTCAAGTAGCCCCAGTTACAGAAAATATGAAATCTTTTGAAAAATGAAAAGTTAAAATACTTCAAAATAATATGAAAATCAGACACTTTAAAAAAAAGAATGTCCACAGTGGCTGTTGCTAGGCAACCAGAACAGTATTGCCCACCTCCTAGCCTTGGTTTCTGTCAGTAAAATGTAGGGCTCTCTCCAGAGCTGTTTTGGCTCTTAAGGGAGGAGTCTTGCTGCCATCTGACTTGCATGACTTACCGGCTGCTTTCCACTGTTCAACAGCAACCATCCCATGAAAGCCATTGTGGTGTAGTGATTAGAATTTCAGACTAGGATTTGGGAGACCCAGGTTCAAATCTCCATTCTGCCATGGAAGCTCACAGGGTGACTATGGGCCAGTTACACATTCTCAGCTTAATTCACAGAACTGTTATTGTGAGAATAAAATGAAGCGCAGGAGAACTATGTGAGATGCTTTGGGTCTCCATTGTGGGGAAAGGCAGGGTATAAATGAAGTAAATAAAGAATAAATATAGAATCAGAGAAACATAGAATTGGAAGGGACCTCCAGGGTCATCTAGTTCAACCCCCTGCACAATGCAGGAAATTCACACTCTCACAAATACAAATTCACAAATACCCTCCACACCTCCAATGACAATTGTTCCAAATCCAGAAGATGACAAAAAATCTCCAGGATCTCCAGCCAAACTGGCCTGGAGAAAGATTGCTTCCTGACCCCAAAGTGGCGATCAACATTTCCCTGGGTGTGTAAGAAAGGGCCACAAGAACTAAGCACTGATGCAACTGTTCCTGCATGATCTCCCTCACATGATCTGCCTAAGTTCACAGAATCAGCACTGCTGCCAGATAGTCATCTAGCCTCTGCTTGAAAACCTCCAAAAATGAGGTGTAAATAAAAGGTTTTGGTGTGCGGGCGAGAAAGAGGAAAGGAAGCATAGAAAAGTGAGGATATGGGGGTTACCAGGAGGAGGAAAAGAGGAAATATTGTGGAGAAGAGGATATAGAAGGAAATAAAGTGCCCCCCCCCCCGACTTGTGGGTTCCCTAATGCTCAACTGGGTCTGGCTTGAAAGTTAGCACTGCAGAATCAGGCTCAGCCCAGTGGCTGGCACTGTGTGACTGGTCCATAGCTTACCTAGGAAGAGGCTTCCAGGGGAAGATTATGAGGGAAAGTTGAAGAAAGAGGGCAGATGAATGTACGTTGGTTGGTGCATGAGGAGAGGTGGAAGCAGGAAAAGAGGAGATGAGGGCTTTCAGGGAAAGGAAAGAGGAAATAGTGGGAGAATGAAAAATGAGATGCCCTCTGCAAGTCCTTGCAGGTCTCCCACTTGTTAATATATCGAATTCTCAATGTGGTCAAATCTATGGATATTTAAATCCAGAGACTGGAGCCATGGACAGACAAGACTGATCTTTTTATAACCTTGAAAAGGCTCAAGGCTTGCAGAAAAATCTACCCTCGCTGTGGCCTTTGTGGGGGTTCCTAGGAAACCATTACAGTATTGCCAGGCTTCAAGCCTTGGTTTCTGTCAGTACAAGACAGTGGGAAGAGGCAGGGTCCTTTTGCAGGGTTCTTTTGGTCTCTGAGGGAGGACTCATCAGGGTCAGACCTGGCAGCAACCACTATCTGGCTTGTTACCATGCAATTTGCTTGACCCACTCAGAGCTGGCTGCTTGCTACTGTTCATCAGCAGCTACCCTATGAAGGCCAGCATTGTATAGTGGTTAGTGTTTCAGGCTATGATCTGGAATACCCAGGTCTGAATCTCCACTATGCCACAGAATCTTGCTGGGTGATTTCAGGCCAGTCATACCATCTTAGACTAAGTTACCCCACAGGATTTAAGTTGTGAGGATACAACGAAGGACAGAAGAACCATGGGAACCACTTTGGGTCCCCATTGTGGAGAAAGGCAGGGTATAAATGCAGTAAATAAAGAATAAATATAAACCATGTAGATGGTTTGGATAGTTTTAAATGAAGATTAGATAGATTGATGGAGTGGAGTGGTCCATCCATTAGTGGCCATTAGCCATGATGCCTAAATAAAACCTCCATGTTCACAGGGATTGAATACTAGTTGCAACTCTCAGGGAGGGATTTTTGTTTTTATCCCCTGCCGGTAGGCTTTTGAGAAGCATCTAGCTGGCTGCTCTGTGGAACGGGATGTCTGAAGAACTAGAAAAGCTTTTGCCCTGATCCAACTGGGCTCATCTTTTATTCTTAAGTTAAAATATCTCAAAATAATACAAAAAGCAGGCACTTAAAAAAAAAGAATGCCTACAGTGGCTGTTGCTTTCCTTATTTTTACAGATTTTAAAAATGCAATCCAATAATACTGCTGGCTTTCTCTATACCTTTATGTGTGTACAGACTGTCTGATATGTTAATCACATAAATTACAGGTGCATGCAAAGAAGCAGGTACAAAATCTTTAAACTCTTTAAAATTAATTTGTAGCAAAACCAAATAGTTTTTAAAAATGGAGCAAATGCTTAATTGCTAGACATGGTTTCATCAAATGTATGAAATGAATAGCAGACACAGTGGCACACATGAATTCAGAGAGGGGGAAATGGTTAACAGTGAGATTCAAAGTCTATGAAACGGAAGAGGTACTGGGGCAAACTGAGCATTTAGTTTACAAGTAATTTCCTGGTGGACCACCTTCCTAGAGGACTACTGGTGGCCAGAAGTGCTATCCTTTCAAAATAATGTGTATATTTCAAATTTGCAAATGTGTAATACTGAGGACTTGCATACAGGAACACATTTGTGCACTCAGTGGCTCTAGCCCAGTGAAGCCCTTCAGTTATTTATCTATATATCTAATTCCCAACTGTGCCCCCATGTGTGGATACTTGTTTCAACTGGTAAAGAGGGTAAAGAGACTTTCCTGCATACTTGGGACACTTCCTATGTGTGCAGAAAAATCTTAAATGTTTAAAAAAAGTATATGGGGGATACTTAAATTCCCCCAAAATTACAACAGCTTTCTCTGCGCATGTGCAGAGAACGCACTTACCATTGGGAACTGTGGTGGAGCTTGGTGGTGGCAGCTGCAAGGGAGCCTGGCGGGGTGAGGTGAGCAATCTTTCCTGCCCAGGGAGCTTTGGCAGTGGGCTTGTGAGTAGGGCATGATCACCTCCCACAAAGTCCATGGCCAGGTTCAGGTCTTGCATCCACTTCCACTCCCAGCTGTTGATCTTCTGCTGCAGCAGCTGCTGCTGCTCCATGTTCAGCTTGCTCTTGCTGCTGCCGCTCTTGATACTCGTTGGGGATGCCTGGAGTGGCTCTGGAGTGAACTGGGGCCTGTCATGTGCTGGCTTGGAGAGCAAGATGGAGGGTGCCTGCCGGTAGCCAGCCAGCTCATTCAGGGGCTGTTAGCACAGCACAATAGCCTCGTGTTTCATTCAGATCAGGCAAAAAACTTTCATACTAAGAGGGCATGGGAAGAGAGATGGAAAAGGAGGGTGGGGCAGCTTTGCCACTGGCCAGGCAAACATCCGCTAACTGTCCATTAGCCAAAGGGATACAAGTTGCAGGGGAAAGGGCATTTTTAAAAGCCTCTTCTAATTTGTGGTGAGATGTAGCTGCCATTGTCGCTGTCACGGGGAAGAGAAGCCTTGGTAGGCCTGACGGGAGCCGTGCAGGGCTCACTGCCACCATAGTCGTCGATTTTGGGGAGTCTTGATAGGCTCAACAGTCAGGGACGGCATGTGTCTTGCCACCACTTATGGTGGGAGGGAGATGGGGGCGAGGTCCATGGTAGCCCCAAGGACTGCAGCAGCAATGGGAGGTAATTAAAATGAGGACAGGAATTATCCCTGCAAGCATCTCTAACCCCTGCCCATATAGTGAGTGAAGGGGGGGAGCTATGTGGGCACTGGGACGGGGTGTCATATGTGGAGGAAGCCAACAGGTTTGACCTTGGAAAGAAAAAGAAGGGGGATTGGCTTGGGGAGAGAAAGAAAGGGGAAGATGGGGGTAAATGAGAAGAGAGCCAGGGCTTGTGGGTGAGTGAATGCCAAGGGTGGGTAGTGGAGTGCCAAGTGCTGGGGGGGTGAATGAGAAGGGTGGGGGTAGATAGGGAGAGCTGCAAAGGTGAAGGTGAGTGAAGTAGCAGAATTGGGTGGTAGGTAGGGAGAGCAGCAAGGGTTGGGAAGACTGATGGAGAAAATGGGGGAGCAAAAGAGATGAGGGATAAATTGACAGATAAGGGGAAAGGGAGAAAGGGGGAAAAGGAGGAGTAGGTTATCAGAGAAGGGATGTAGATTGACAGAGAAGGGATGGGGCAAAAGTTATGGGGTGGGTAGGCAGATAAGGGTTAAGGTAGACAGATAAGGCTAGAAAGAGAGAGAAGAGATTCACCGTCTCTGCAAGTTTTTTGCGGGTCCCCACTTATTTTTATCTGTGTGGAGTGCTCCCTATGTAAAATACTTAAGGTATCTAACAGCAGTAATTGAAAGCATAAAGAACAGGCACAAAAATAATAAACAGATAGGCAGGTTTGTAATGTATAAGGCTGGTCCCAGACAGTTAAGGACTAAAAACTAGGCCTTAAATTGTGTTTGGATATGAATCAGGAACCAATGCAGTTATTCTCCACTAAGAGAAGGCATTTCCAAAAAGCAGAACAGGACTTCCTTGTATCCCCCTCCCACTGCAGCCTGAAATGCTCCCCAATTTCTGCTCCTGAGGGGCAGGGGAACCCTGGGAACAACATGAGGGGGAATTTAGGGTGGGAAGAGTATACCATGGAGAGCAATTGTTAAAAATAATCCCTCCTTCTGTTTGCGGAAATTTACTGTGGGATTCAAGCCATTGCACCACAATCTGAAGTCCAAACATGTTAAGTTGGGGGACTTGTGACCATAGGACAGCTGCAAGTTCACCATGGTAACTCAGTTCAGAAACCCTGCAGAGGACTGCTTTACATGGGAACCATGGTGGTGGTGGTGAGATGCTCCTACCTTTCTCTGATATCATTTTCCTGATCTGAAATGGCCTGGGGGCATTATTTGCCACACTGGTGGACTATACATGCACTAAATGTTCCATGGGGCAAATAATGCCCTCCTGGGCTGTTTCAGGTGAGGAAATTGCCATGTTGCTGATCTGAATTAGGCTGACCTGAATTGAATAGAGTTCTGTTGAAACCTTGTAGCTGATGTCCTGCTGCAAGTCCTCATAGTGATCGTGTGGTAGATGTAACATGTAGTTTGGTCCTGAGCCTCCATCCTACCTTTCACAACCATATTTTTATCTTTTTAGGTGTAATAATAAAATATTTTTTGTTGCAAAGAGGGAAGAACTTGGAATGTGCAAGAAGAAGAGGGAACTGGAGTGGGAAAACAGAGTATGTGAGTCTGAGGCTTATTCACCAAAAGGAAAAACATGTTTACTTACATATGTATTCAGTCAGACAATCTGTGGTCCAGTCTGCATTGGTCTTTCATGCCGGTGTGCCAATGATCTCACATCGTCTCACAAATTTCTGTCTGCATTTCATGCCGCATCCGCTCTCCTACTGTTTCATCTCAGCATCAACTGTCTGCATCATTTTATTGCCATTTAGTGGTGACTCCGAGGTCACTACGGTGTCCCACCATGTTTTTTGGGTTTAGTTTTAAGGTGGTTTAATCACTCCTCCCCACCCTCAAGCTGCTGTGAACAATAAGCAGACAACTGGAGCCGAATTCTCCCCCCCTTTTCTAAGAAGATACATAAAGGTTTTGATCACATGCACAATTAGCCCTGACATAAGAGTGAATGCCGAGTGGATTAAAGGAGCGTGATCAGACAACATTATCTGGGAAGCGCCCCGCAGCCATAGGCAACCCGTTTTGCTCCACCGCACAAGTGGATTTAAAAGACACCTTGGAAAGTCCGGTAGCAAATGGGTTGCTATGGGCCACAGACAGACTTTCCCGTGTCTGATCACTCCAGCATGCTCTCATGGCATTGGGATGGTCTGATCAGGCCATCCCGACTGCATGCCATTGTTTTTTGCCCTTCTCAGTGTGCACATTATTGCACATTCCATAGGAAGCCCTCATGGATGAGGTGTGAATCATTGATCTCTTGTTTAAGTGCATCTGAGACAAATGGCAAGCCCCCCCCCCCCGGCGACTCACCCGTGGTTGTGTCTGATCATGTACTGGCAGGCTGCACCCACAACTTCAAAAGACTGTGAGATCGTGCAACTGCAGGTCAACTTCCGCCGAAGGAAATAGCCTCTCTTCCCCTCCCTACTTTATCTTGCGTGTGTGACCGCAACCAAATTTTCACAAAGAAAACTAGTTGGCTGAAAATCCAGCCATCTGCATTTAAAAGAACCCAGGGAACATTTTTCTGCAATCATATTTTTTGGGAGGGGGGGTTGGAAGCACACCCGCCCCTGAACCATTTGTTATTTCTTGGGGCAGTCCCCAGAACACCCTGCCTGGCAACTGCTGGATGTTTTGTGTTTTTTACCCAGCTCGTTCCATCTTTCCTGCCCCCGCCTCCCCCTCTGCCTGGTCACCCCCTTTACTTTCGGGGAGGGGGGGGTTTGCAGGTGCTGTTTCCTCCCTGAAGTGCAGCACTCTGCCAGCACCCCCAGGAGGCCACCACTGCTGCCTCTTGTGCACGCTCTCCCTCTGTCCTGATGCAGACGGTGAGCTTTTTATACTGAGCCAAATGGGCACCAAAGGAAGCTAATGCCACAGCAGAATGAAACAGCTTTACATAGCAAATGCAGATTGGGCCTGTGAAATGGTGTCTACCTAGGAGGCTGGGCATCTTATACTTCATAGCTGGATAGAAAGAGGTGATGATGTAGGAGTTTCCAGTGGGATTTCTGTTTCTGATCACATCTCCACCGCCAATGTAACATGTGCTCTTAATGTTTGCCCTACTTCCACTGAAAAGTATTGTGACTGCAGAGAGGTGAGGGGATATGGAAACAGGGTCTCTGATGTTTGATCTGTGATGGCTACTTCACACATGTAAGTCATCACTTAATTGTCTACCAAATGATAAAGTTTCTTGTCTTTTCAGCCCAAAGTAGCAGGATTTAAACTTACACAGAAAGAGCCACCAAGAAGAAGAAAGATTCCTTGCTAATGAAGCTCAAGCAATTTGTATAGCTTTACACCAGGAACCAATTTGTCCCAATCTGCTTGTCAGGAACAATAAAAAACAGACACCACATTCTGTAGCATTAAGCAGATAGTGATTGATTAAAAGAAACAAAATCAGAGCCTAAACTGCCCAGATGCTTTGATATGTAGATCAAAAACCAAACATCAACCTCAAACATTAGATTAATGGGAGTCATTAGGAAATGCTAACATTCACAAGAATGATGGCTTAGGTATAAATAATGATGACAATGACATCAGAAAGGACCTGATCTTTCAAACTCTTAACATGCCTAGCTAGCTTTATTCTAAGGAGTCATCCTGTTAAAATCAAGTGGGCTTTCCTGAGAGCAAACTAACTCCTACATAAACATATACAACAACTGAAGCCTGGATTAGTAAACTAATTTTGTTTATGGGACAAGCTTACTTTATAAGACTGCAGTGTAAAGTTCAACCTAAGTATTCCACTTACCATAACAGAAAAGGATAATGTAATCAGACAATACATTACAAGGATCTGAGCCTACTGAGAGGTCTTTGTGACATACTAGACCAAGATAATGAAATAAGCATTATATCAATGTCAGTGGAATGATTAGATGGCTTAAATTCCTTTTTCCTCTACCTTCTCAGTGGCTGAATCACAATAAGCTGAGAGGTAAATTGTACAAACCGCTCCCCCCCCCAACAAAATTAATGTCTTTTTTTTTTTAGTGGATCCTTTTAGGCTGCAGGAAATAATAGCCTCTTTTGTATGATGATTGCTCAAGAATGCTGCTTGGAATCAACTTATTTCTTAATGCTGTAAGCTTTGCATTTTCAGAAATATTTGTAGTAGCAAATGGAGTAATGCTAAGAACACCAAGATCAGTTCTGTTCCCAGCTCTTCCCTGGGCCTCCTATGACCTGCTTTAATAGTAAGGAAATAACCGCAGCATTATTAAATTCTGAAAGGAGCATTTGTTTTACCAAAAACTAAAAGAAGGACTAGATGCAACTGTAGCTGACTATGAGGCAACCGAGTAAAGCCATATTCTGGTTAAGTATTAGGGATTGATACTTGATACTTAGCACAACTACATTTGTTGCTATTACTCTCACCCAGATCTACCAGGTTCATCCTGTGACCCAAATTCTGTCTAATCTGACAGGTGAAAACCTCCTATTCTAGTATGGCTCTAGTTTCTGAGACACCCAGTCGGCCTGACCTGGATGCATCTGGAATTTGTGATTGTCTATGGGAACAACATTGTTGTATCAACAGTTGACAGACCAAGGGATATGAAAGTGTATTTTAATGACTAAAAAGTGTTTGTGTATCGGTAGTGCGAGAATGCTATATTTTGTGGAGAGGTCATCTCAGTCCACAACCGGAGATGTGAAATCCACTGGGATGATACAGGCATCAGATGGATCAGATAGATCACTGTGAGTTTATCTCTCCAACTTTATTTGACCCTGCCCCCGGCACATCAAGATTCTTTTTGCTGCCACCAACAACCTTGGAATTAGAGGTATACTTGTCTGGTCACCTGTAACCTAGACCATCTGCTTCTGCCTTTTAAGAGACACTTCTCCAGCCTTGGAATCACCCTCCCAGTTTGATGTAGTGGTTAAGTGCATGGAATCTAATCTGGGAGAATCGGGTTTGATTCTCCACTCCTCCACTTGCACTTGCTGGATGACCTTGGGCAAGCCGTAGTTCTGGCACAGCTGTTCTTGAAAAAGAGCAGTTTCTGTCAGAGCTCTCTCAGCCCCACCTACCTCACAGTGTGTCTGTTGTGGGGAGGGGAAAGGAAAAGAGATTGTAAGCGGCTCTGAGACTCCTTCAGGTAGTGAAGGGCGGGGTATAAATCCAATCTCCTCCTCCTCTTCCTGCTTGGCAATCTAACTTGTTCTCATGTTGTTCAAAGCCAGGTAGGTGCCTCCCTACTTTAGGGTTGTCAACCCCCAGGTGGCAGCTGGTGATCTCCTGCTATTACAACTGATCTCCAAACAACCAAGATCAGTTCCCCTGGAGAAAATGGCTACTTTGGAGGGTAGACTCCAAAGAGACTCCAAGAGACCCCTCTCCATCTTTACCTAATGAAAAGTCATCAAGCTAAAACAACCTAGAATGCTCCAGCTACCTGCACTGAATATATATTCTGCTCCCCACCCACCAGAAGCTGCTCTATTATTTTCCTGGCTAGTGCCATGAAGTGACAAACTGACATCCTATTACCTTTGCAGATGGAATGTGAGAAGGAAACTTCCATTGTTCAACCTTTATGTCATATATATTTCATTTATAATAGGGGAGAAAATATTGCACCAACTTTTGATATTGTAAAGATACTGTGATGAACTGCCCATAAAGACAGTTCCCCCCCCCCAAAAAAAAATGGTGGCGCAAAATGCTGTAATATAAGATGAACCTGATTAGGCAATATCTTGTCATGCCAATAATTAAAAGAACCACACTGTGCTGGCTGCCAGTATAATTCTAGGCTCAATTCAAGATTTTGGCTTGACCCTATAAAACTCTTTAACTTGTGTGAATTTCAGGAATTAGTGGACCATCTCAGTTTTGCATGTCAAGGTCACTAGCAGTGTTCCCTCTAAGCTGAGTTAGTGTGAGCTAGCTCACAGTTTTTTTAGCCTCCAGCTCACATATTTTTGTCTTAGCTCAGGAAGGATGGCTCCAGAACAAACTAATTAATGCAGTAGCCAGATCACTGACTCACAACTTTAATGCCAGTAGCTCACAAAGTAGAATTTTTCCTCACAAGACTCCATAGCTTAGAGGGAGCATTGATCACTAAGTATGGCTTCCCCACAGGTCCTTAGTTCCAAATGATATGTACAGATTTTTAAAGAGCTGGGTCCTGGGAAGAGCAGCTGCAAGAAATACCTGTTAAAAAAAATAAAGGACAGCATTTGGGGCCTGAAACACAGCTGTGGGGGGTAGGGTTACCAGCCTCCAGGTGGGGCCTGGGGATCTCCCGCTTTTACAACTGATCTCCAGCTGACAGAGATCAGCTCCCCTGGAGAAAATGGCTGCTTTGAAGGGTGGACTTTATGGCATTGTACTATGCTAAAGCCCCTCCCCTCCCCAAACCCCACCTTTTCCTGGCTCCACTCCCAAAGTTCCCTGGTATTTCCAACCTGGACTTGGCAAACCTAGTGGGGGGAGGATGCTAAAGCAATACCAAGGGGAGTTATTTCCCCATTTTTGCTGCTCTACATGCACAGGATACTCCAAATGAAGCAGCAAAAATGGGGAAATAACTCCCTTCCCCCTGCAGTGTCCTTTCTGTGCTGGAAATGGCTTGGGAGAAAGGCAGGAGCCCTTCCTCCCCTCTCAGCAGTGTTCCTGGTTCAAATGGGCTCTCCTTTATTTTGTAGCAGCCATTGCCTGAAGCTGCTGTGTGGCAGTGGGGAACTCTTAAAAAAACCCTACATGTCCAGTTTGGCCCTTAGTGAAGACATGTTGGGAGTGCAGGTGCAGCATAACTGGACCAGCATTTCAGGGCCTATTCCTCTGATTTGAATTCAGTGGTCCAAGTTATGGCCCCCAAAGAAGATGCCATCAGGATAGTGTTTTTGAAGGAATGTCAGGTACAGGTTCAAAAGTGTATCGAATGGATCCTCTGCAAGTTACACACACCAAACAGACAGGGAACCTCACTTTGCCACCTGCTTCTCTACAATCTCTCCCCTGTTGAGTGGAAACTGTCCGGAAATGTATCCATTCACAAACCACCACAAACCACTTGAAAGTTCATAGAAAGTTTGTGCCAGTTGACCTGCCACGAATGTCAGTTTGTGAACCATGAACTTGTGAAAATTCATTTTGAATTTTGGTTCATGAGCTGGTTCATGCCCATCCCTAGTCTTTATTGTAGGGACATATGGTGTACACAGCCTTGGGAATCAGAAAGGTTCATGTGTTATTTTATCTGCCTTTCCCCCCCTCACTGTGGTTGTCACCTACCACTGAATTTCCCAGTAATCTGGCCAGATCCGGGAGTTGGTGCCAGCCCCCCCCCCCCCCCCCCCGCAGAGGAATGCCTGCTTGTGTCATGGCTGTAGCAAAATGTCCCCGTTCCATCCCCTGGAAAGGTCCTTGATTTTCCGACCAGCCTTCTGAAGGCTTCAGCCACCACTGAAGCTATCCTCCCAGAATAGTGGTATTTCTGAGGCTTGGATTAGTAGCGGTCCCCTCTCTGCCAGCTCTTCCTTCCTTCCTTCCCTCCCTCCCTCCTTTCTTGCCTTCTAACATACTTCTGGTGATGTCAGGTGGTGTAGCATATGCAAGTAAGTTATGCTAATGAGCTCCTGCACCTCTTTTTCTACAAAATGACCCCTGACCAAACTTCAAAGCAACAGGGGAGAGATTGTAGAGAAGCAGGTGGCAGAGTGAGGTTCCCTGTCTGTTTGGTGTGTGTAGCTTGCAGAGGATCCATTCTATACACTTTTGAACTACTCTTTCTCATAGGTTGAAAGCATGTCCTCAGGTTTTCTTAATTAATTTTGGTAAGAATGACCTAGACAGGAGAGCTGGATGGTTACTGAGTTTATAGGATCAAACCACTCTGTGGTGAAATTGAGGTCAAAATGGCAGCCCCTCAGATATGATTTTTATACTTGAAGTCATGAGAATGCTGCAAGAGAATGCTAGGTGACTACATCCTACTTGCAAGTAAGGAGATGTTGGGAGGCTGCAGGAAGACCAATTCAAGGAAAGTGTCAGCCTGCAGGTTTGTGGGTTGATTGTTGTTTTTTTTGGCTTTCTAATAGAGAAGGTAGAAGGTGCAATATTTTACAAGCCCAGACATCCTTTAATGAACATTATTTGAAACGACAGGCACATGGTCAAGAGTGGACTATGCAGTGAAGTTGTTACTCTGCAGCAAATTCAAATACAGATTCTATGCAAAGCTGACATAGGATAAAGATTTTCTGCAGGAACTGGAGATTAATACGTTGCTTTTTACTAAGAGGGACATTCCATAGAATCCAAAATTTGGTTACCATAGAATCCAAAATTTGGTTACCATAGAATCCAAAATTTGGTTGTAGCCCATAGCTACAATTTTTAACCTGGCACATGAATTTTAGTCTCAGACAGAGCATGTAACACATAAAGAAGAACACAGAATGGGTGAGGAAGAACATGTTCTACATATGAAAACAGAAGAAGAACATGTTCTACATATGAAAACAAAGTGATTGCAGTACAGTTGAAAATAGGATGGGGAAACTGAAGATTACACTGGTGATGTTAATGTTGCCTCCAACCAACTCAAGAACATTTACCCAGTCGATCTGTGCATGCCCTTCAGTCATCATGGCTAGTAGCTATCAACAGACCTATCCTTCATGAATCTGTGTAACCCCCTTTTAAAGCCATCTATGTCCATGGCTAGAGTACATCCTCTAGCAGTGAATGCCACAATTTCATTACTTATTAAATAAAGAAATGTTTCCTTTTGTCTCTCCTGAATGTATTGCTGACCAACTTCACTGAGTGCCGCCAAGGGCGAGGATTATGGGAGAAGGAGAAAAAGTCCTCTCCATCCACTTTTTCTACACAATTTTATATATCTCTGTTATGCCACTCCCTTAAATTGAAAATTTCCAGACTCTTTACCTTCTCCTCACAGGAAAGGTGCTCCAGCCCGTTAATAATCTTAGTTGTCACCTTCTATCCTTTACCCAGTGCCACAACACCCTTTTTGAGATATGACAACCAGAGCTGCACACAGTGTTCCAAATGATCTCTACAGGGGCATTATAATATTGGCCATTTTATTTTTAGTTCTCTGTTGTGTTTATGTTTAGAATATGAAGCAGTAATAGCTTGAAAAGGACTCTGGTATCCTAAAGCTCCAATTCCTATTGGCTGATTAATAAAGACTCCCATTGATCCTGAAGCCAATCTAGATACCCAATCGCTGAGCCCTGCTTGGGTCCAATAGTATTGCTTGTATATAGTTACATTGTTGAAAGTTATGTGTTGGAACAGTATAAATGAAAGTGCTGCTCTCATAGAGCTGTCTTTTGAGCTGAACAATGTCACTGAATAAAAGCCTGTTTGGATTCATCGTCTCCTGCTCAATACTTAAAATTCTCTTTCTAATAATGCCCAGCATGGTTTCTCTTTTTCATTGCTGCCATACAATGAGTCAACATTTGTATTAAGCTGTTTGCTGCAGCTCCAAGCTCTCTTTACTTCTCAGTATCCCCATACACTTGCATACTTTCAATTTCATTTGCCGAATTGTTCTGCACTCACCTAGTTTAGAGAGATCCTCCTAGATCTCATTACGATCCGCCTTGGTTTTTACCACTCTGAATAATTTTATGTCACCTGTAAACTTTGCTACTACATTGCTGACTCCCCAATTCTGGATCATTTAAGAACAAATTAAATAACACCTGTCCAAAATGCTCTTCCCTATGGGACCCCACTGTTCACTCCCCTCCATTTTGAGAACTTTTCCATTTATTCCTACGCTTTTCCCTGTAATTTAACTATTTTTAATCCATAAGAGGAACCATCCTCTTATAAATATGAAATATTTATGAAATAAATATGAAACAAAATAAATAAATATGAAATAAATAAATATGCAACAAATTAAGTAACACCTGTCCAAATGCTCTTCCCTGTGGGACCCCACCGTTCACTCCCCTCCATTTTGAGAACTACTCTTTTCCCTGTTATTTATCTTTTTTTTAATCCATAAGAATTCCCATCCCATCCTCTTATAAATATGAAATATAATGTACCTCAGGTAAAGGAAGGAGGAATGTGATGATGGGAGTAAAGAAAGCTATTTCTCAACTGCCCTTGCAAATCAACATATCAACTAACCCATAAACTAGGACTTTGGATGACCCAGAAAACTGAATACTGTTATGTTATAGTTTGTTTTTTTTAAAAAAAATCGTTCCTCATAACTAGCATTGCCAGGTTTCCTGCTCTAGTGTAACACCACCTGCTGGATCACACACCCCACCCCCATCCCTGCCACCACTCAGCAGGACTGCAGAGGGGAAAATAAGACAATAATCACTGTTACACTGACAGCATGATGTCATTTCTGAGGTGACCCTAGAAGTGATATCATGCTGCTCTAGGATTTAACAGAAACCTCTTGGTAAAACTGCTTGGCATCCCCCGCAGCCCCGATGTTTTCCTCCCCATGTCCCTAGGGCCAGTCACTAGCTGATATCCCTACTCATACATAAAGCTCTAATTTCTCTCACACAGGCAAGTACAGCTATTTTACTTCCCACATCTCAAACCTATCTTAAAGGGCTTCTTGAAACTATGTAACCAAGAATTAATTAGATGAAAAATGTAATGTAATCTGTACCGCTTTGTGTGGATTTTGGGAGCCAAAAAGAAACTGAAGCACGTTCCCCCATTTTGGGCCCTCTGGAGAACTGAAAATGCTTCTTTTGTGTAGAGCTCTTGTTAAAGGCGTTCCATTACTGTTTCCTTGTTACATCTACCAGCAGCTCTTGATTGTTCTGAAAGAAATCTGTCATAGCTAAAAGTGGGCCCTCTCTACTTAAAGGGAACATGAACTATAAACAGGCTTGTTATCCTCAAAAAGGTTTTGAACTGCGTCCATTCCCTGGCCACTGTTCAGCATAAGCAGCAATGAAAACTTTTCAGCAGATGCTGGCAAAAGAGTTTTGTGGCTGCAGCCCTTCTATGAGGGAAGGATTATATAGCCAGCAGACTAAGCAACTTTGGAAACAAAGGACAATTTTCTTTCCCCACATCTAAAAACATTGTATTGGCCAAACAATCATGTTGTTCCAAACAGCTGTCATCAGATCTGTGTTTTGTCCATCACATAGTATAGAAAATCACTTTGAATTAAAATACTGTGGGTTGGATCTTAACAATTACCAATGGAAAGAAGGCGGGTCTTTACCATGTTTCTCTGTCTTTCTGCAGCGTCTTCTGAGCCCCAGAAAATCATTTCCTATGAAGGCTGGGGGATTGTAACAGTGAGGGCAGGAGGAGACAAATATCCATTCCTGCTTCTTCTATCAGTGGAGAAGAAATGATGGAAGAGTCAGGACTGGAGGCTTTCCTGAGGGTGTAAAGGGCTGCTGCTGGGAGGGAAATGCAGAAAAGATCTGTGCTTCTACTAGCAGCACTTAGGATCCAACCCAACATATTCATACGAAATTGGATGTCAGATGCTTTAAGAAGACACACAGGGAAGGGACTTGTATCCAGGCCAGTTGAACTGGGGCTTCTAACAGGAGAAATGAGCCTGGCATTAGTGCAAGAGGCAAAGAGGAGTAAGTGTGTGTCTGTCAGTTTGAGGTTTTACGGTTCTTGAGCTGTTGCGGGTCTCTGAAAATTTTCTTCTAGCTCTTGGTGTGTGTGATGACATCTTATCTCCAGATTTAGAAACTAGGGACTTTAACACCTCATAATCTTATTTTGCCCCCCCCTTTTATTTTTATAATTGAGGCCTTTGGGCCCACTTAGTCTTCTAGTCCTTAACAGAAGGCAATGCTTAGACTCAGAGTGCCACCTGGCATTCAATTGGTCTGGCATTCACCTGGCATTCACTTGGCTTGAAGGAACCACATCATAGGCTTAATGAAAACAACTAAGAAATAGGTTTATTTCAGCAGCATATTCGTTGGCTGGCAATTAAACTGCCAAATCCCTCTTTTTTTCTTTTCAACACTCCAGTCCACTGTGTGAAAGTGACTGGCTGAGGCTCCTGGAGGACAGAACTTGAAACTGTCCATCACAGTGTATGCTCTAGCACATTCTACTGTTGGGAGGGGCTTCTACTGAGTGAGGTGAGTCAGCAGACTGCTATTGTTGAACTGCTGGGGGTGGCACCACAGTTCACAGCAGTAACTCATTCATTAGAAGTCAGGCCCCTATAAGAAGGCACACAGCTTTCCTGGGGGGTTGCAATTAGGGTTGCCAGCTCCATGTTGGGAAATACCTGGAGATTTTGGAGGTGGAGCCTGAGGGGAAGGACTTCAGTGGAATACAATGCCATAGTCCACCTTCCAAAGTGGCCATTTTCTCCAGGTGAACTGATCTCTGTCACCTGGAAATCAGTTGTAATAGTGGGAGATCACTACCATCTGGAGGCTGGCAACCCTAGTTGCGACCAGGGCATGAATCCAAGGCATTACAACATGGGTTTCAAGCTTGGGAGTTGAGCTTGGGAGTTCAAGAGCAAGCAGGAAAATACCCCTGAAGTCAGAGTCTCCCAGAATAAAGGGCATACAAGTTCTATGGGCTAGGATCCTTCCTGCTAAGGAAATCTTCATAGACTCTTGTGAGCACCCTATTTCAACCCTAAAACATATTTCAAACCAAACCAATTATGAAGGTAGAAAGCCATCAGAGGAATGGGGTCTTTACAACATTCTGCAGGAAGGGCCACATATGTGATTATTTGCCCACTAGGGATGTTTGCTTGTAAATATCCAGTCCAAAAATATACCTGAAAAATACCTTGTGGTGTTTTGCGGTATACTCAGGTATCCAGAGTGGTATTTGGGGTTCTTGGAAATACTGTTTTATGTGTCCTATATATTTACAGAAATATTCAGGAATATCTGGGGCTGACATTCTAAGGATCCCAGATAGGGTTGCCAGGTCCTACCTGGCTGCTGGTATAGGGATCCTGCCTCTCCTCCAGGACCTTCATGCATGCATTGCAATGATGTCACCTGGAAGTGACATCGTCACATCAGGGACATTGGGGATGCTGCCCTAGTTTTGGGGCAAAACTCTATGGTTTTTGCCTTTAAAACCATAGAATTTGTCCAAGAACTAGACCATCCCCCTGGCATCCCCAGTGTGATGATATGATGCCATCATGACAGGGATATCACAGGGCAATGGGCCTGTTCAGGGATGGGGCTTCCCCTGCCTACCAGCTGGCCAGCCATGGGCTGGAGCCCCAGAAATTGGGGGAAACACTACCCAGACCCAGGGGTGTGACAACCCTAATCCCTGATCTGTTTTCTTCTGGGGAACAGAGCGGGCAGGTCATGGCCAGCGAGAGTCTCATCCTTCTGTTTCTGCTTCTGTCTCTGACCATCATGAGGGCAAGACATGCTCTCTGCAATCTCTCTCCATCTCACTTAGCTGGATAGCTAGAACCCTTTTTACTCTACCATTTTTTTACCCAGTATGGCGTTTTTTAAAAATAAAGGACTTCTGTTTCTTTTCTAAAGCAACAAGTCTTGTGTGCCTTTATTCCATAAGCATTACCTTCTGCAGTGCAAACCAAGCTCTAAGCTCACAGTAAGGATCTTGCAAGCACAGGGAAGAGCAGCACTGGTGGCCCCTTCAAGCAAGGGTGTAGACTTTCCAATTTCCCGGGAGGGGGGGGGGAGCTGGGGCTGGGCCAGAGACATCACAGATCATTGTCTCCGGTGGAGACTCAGTACCTCCTGGAAAAGTTGGGGGGCCTCCAGCTCCCCAGCCCCCCTGAAGTTGACGCCTATGCCTTCAAGCTGGTACCCATGTTCATAATATCCTTGGTGCTTATTCACATAAGAAGTTTAGAATTAGAAAATAAGATCTGCACTAGGACTCATGCCATTGCATATTATTTTTCCAGTCTTTCAGCTTGCACATGCTACTAGCCTAAAGTTCTTCAAGAAGAAATGAGTAGACATATTCCCTGATAGACAAAAGATGCCACAGAATAAGGTTAACTCTTTTTGTTTAAACAGGACTGTGGAGGAAGAGGATAGGAAGTGCTTGCTTAAAGAGTTGGGATGCCAGCCTCCAGGTGGGACCTGGAGATCCCCCAGAATTACAGCTCATCTCCAGACTACAGAAATCAGTCTCCTTGGAGAAAATAGATGCTCTGGAGGGTGGACTCTAATGGCCTTGTACCCCACCAAGGTTCCTATCCTTCCCAGGCTCCATCCCCATACCTCCAGGAGTTTCCCAACTTGGCTCTGGCAACACTGTTGGCCGAATTGCTTTAATTTACCTTTAGCAATCAGCAAAATACACGGGTTCTTGCCAACTATACCAGGGTCCCACCCCTCCCGGGAGATCTCAAGGAAAGAGGCACGTGAGGCGAGTTCCAAGTTCAATGTTGTTTACTGGATCATGTAATCAAGCATACAAAAATCGTAATCATACACACACTCTTACAGGACTAATAAAATAAAGAGAGAAAATAGCACTGTTGCATGAGCAGGTTTCGTTGGTGGGGAAAGCACGTTACCTTAGATGCGTTGTCCGATGTCAAGATGAGTTGGATTTGGGAAGAAAGGTATAAAAGCTATGGGGCCACGAGGCTTGAACCGGCAAGACCACGTGGTTCTCCTGGATCGCGAGTCCAGAGAGAGAAAAAGGGGTTTAAAGATGGAGGCAAGGGTTGGGGACAGAAAGCTGGACTGAAGGGTCAATAGGTAAGATAGAGGGCGATGGCTCAAGAGGCCGAGTGACTCTGGGTTTGGACTTTTATTGGGGGTCTTGGGGCGGGCTCTGCAGACCACAACCCACTAACACACCTACTAGGCGGTCCGTCCCTGTTGGACCCTGCTATAGGTTAAAGGTGAACAAAGGGAGGAGGTCCAGGGGTTTGGTCAGTGTTGTAAAAGTATGACTTCACCAGGAAACAGACACTGAGTCTGGGGTCCGATGACTCACCTGGCCAACCTATTGTCAGTTGATGGTTTTAGCCAAGTATCTGATGGCTGGCACAGTAGGTGCTAGGCAGTCTTGTTAGCATAACTTATTCAGATGTATATTGAGGAATGGGGGTTAACCAGCGGATGTCTGACAGAAGGAAGCCTCATGGCAAGAGGAATCCTTTGTCCTTGTCTTGGGTGAACTGCTTGGGGTGTCAGCCTCCTGGCTTGGGCTGGAGCTGGCTCCTATGTGGAGAAGAAAGCGCAAGTCCCTTCCACTGCTGGCGACACAGAGTTCAAACTTATGGATAAAAATCCATAAGAGCACCCAAGGGTGCCTTGCTGGCCAACATTTCCCCCCCTCGGAGACCTGAAGGCGTCAGGTGAAGGTCTCCGAATATGAGCGATACGATGATGAAAACTGAGACAGACTGCATGATGGTGACCCTGGAAGAAAGAGCTTGCAAGGGACGGACCCAGAAGATGACAAAAATCTATCGCAATAAAAATGCCAAATTGTTGCTGGAGCGGACATAAAAACAAGGCTTTGTGCATTAGACCACCAAGGGAGCCTACGTAGAAATAGTTCATTCTTTAATTAGCAGAAACATCTTTAACTGAAATGTAAAAAAAAAAAAATAATTCTAAAAATAGCTTACTTTAAATTCATGGTAAAAAGCCTTATAGAAGCATTATAAATTTCTTATAGTATCTATACCTAAAGCATTTAATACTTATAGCGGAAGTGCACATATTTGTATCAATAAAAATACTCCACAAGGAATGTACAAGGAAATAAAATGGTTACAAACAATTCTTCGTCCATCTCTCCTGAGCGGCAAGGCTTTTCTGCTGGAACAGGGCAACTGGTGCTGTTTGAACAGGAGAGAGGCGCGCTTTACATTGTATCTAATGGAACACCAGGACTCGTATGTCTTCGGCTCTTCGGAAGCCACTCGGGTCTTAATCAATAGCTCATGAAGCTCTCGGCTACGCCCGTCCTACCTCGGCACGGACACGAGTCAGTTCGGCCGGGAAGGAGGAGACCGGTTTGCATATTGAGGAGTCGCCCCCCCTTGCTATCTAAAAGCATCATGGGTACTTACTTACATTAGGAAAAAAAGGATATTAAAATAAAACATAGTTTAATGATTTTGCAAGCAGAGTGTCTAAAGGCATTCAAGAAATACGGAAAAGGTCAAAACAGGTCAGACATCTGGAATCATTGTATTATGAAAGACACATCATCTTGGGGTCCTGGCTGGAATAATCACAGGCAAGGTATTCACCCTTCGGGGTTGGCGGAGTCTCCGGGCACGCCTCCCGAACCCTGGGGAGCATTTGTGAGCTGTGTGGCTCAGACGCGCACACACTCACAGGCAGGGCATGCAAAAGCTGGGTTCGGGAGTTGCGTCCGGTCGACTCTGACCTTTTTATCTGGAGCCGGGTGGCTCCGCGGGGACGCCATTAGCTGCGTACCCGTTTTAGCTTGGAGGGCTCCCTTCGGGGGGCCCTCCCCTAATACTGTACAAAAATAGAACAATCTTTCCCCCTTAAGCCTGATCCCAGTGGTACCGTCCCATATCCAATGAGGAGCGGACTGGGCAGCTAGTCACTAGGCAGAACCCCTCAAAGGTCGCGTGTTTCGGACTTGGCTGTATATGTTACGGCTGGAGGTCGTTGCGTATGCAAATGAGAGGATTGTTTGGGCATTCTGGGATACACAAACATTTCGAGAAAAATAAATTTATTACAAATCAAAAACAATCGAATTGGACACCAGTGTTGGAGCGAGGATACGTTTTAGCTTGCAGGCACTTCGGGGATAGAGCTGGCGAAAATCTCCCTTTAACTTAGAAAGATGTTAAAAAGAGGGGACAGGGGTCTTGGTCCGAGGTTCTGATCTAACCGGGGAGTCCTTCCCAGGCACTCTCCACTGCTTCGTGCAGGGAGAGCTTGCACGCCTGGTGAAAGAGAGCATGGGCCGGATTTAAATTCCGAACCCAACTTCTGCATGTCCTCCAGATCATTTCGGCTTGGAGGGGCCGCATGGCAGAGGGAGACAAAGGACTCGTTTGTCCTACTTCTTCCTCCTGAGCCGTCTCTCGGGCTTCCATGTCCTCCTTGTGCTTGTTGTCCTGCTCACTAATGATTCCCCACGGTTCGTCTGGGCCTCGGCCCTCCCAACACTGGTAAAGAATAGAAAAGCAAGCGCAGAGCAAAAGTGTTTTGGCAAGCAACCGGTTTTGCTTTGCAAACAGAAGACTTGGTTTGCAAACAAAACGGTTTGTTTCTTGCCCGTAGAGTGCACAAAAACAAAGAGGCGGAGACAAAACAAAACTGTGCACACAGTACAAAGTTTGTGGATGAGGCTACATGCTCATAAAAATAAAATAAATAAGGGAAAGTACATATGAAGACTAAATAAGTTAATGATGATTGACGTATTATGCAGATTGGGCGTCAGTAAAGGCATGCTGGGAGAAAAGATATCATGAGCAAAATATATTTTAGAAACTCAAGGGTTGAATAAGAAGCTCACCCCGAGATGGCCGAGTGTTTTGGGGTTGAGGATCGCTTGGGCAGATAGTTAGGGAGGAGGTCACTCTAACATAAAGAGATGCAGAAATATGTGGCCGGGGAGGCTCTGGCTGGGGCGGGCTAACCTTGGGGCCTTTCCCCAGGCACCCGTCGCTGCCTCGAGTGGCGATCGGATTGCACGCCTGGTGGAGATGGGGCGAGAGAGGTGGAGGATCGGAGTAACTTCCGACCCCAACTTCTGTGCGCACCACCGGGAGAAGCCGCCTACTCAGCTTGACATTCGTGCTAGCCACAAATGCAACTACGGAGCTTTTGTCGACGGCATCTTTGAATGCGCCCCCGGCTCTTCTGATCTCCCATGAAGAAATGCTTTCGGTCCTCCCACCCCCTATCTCCCTTTTCTTTCTCTCATTGCTCCCTACGGTTCGTTAGGGCTTCGGCCCGCCCAATACTGGTTAAAGAATAGAAACAAAAAGGAAAATTCTTGGGAACAAGCAGAGGCTTGTGATAATCCTAAGATGTGGCTGGTTATGAACCGTAAAAAGGGTGTACTGACATTGGTGGGAGACTTTTGCAAAAGTGAAACCAAAAATAAAGAAGTCCGGGGCACGGATTGGAACGGTCAAAAGATATACAACGTAATAGCACACGTTTTGAGAGGACTAATTTTAAGATCCACGTGTCTGGGCGTATGCAAAATAGAGCTGCCGCAAAGCACGCTGGTTCTTAATTTCTGAAGGCCGGATTTTTGTTCAATAAGTTGTTATTTTGAAAACTGCCAATGTCTCAATTAAAATTACTTTAGGAGGTTTCAAATTGGGAACCCAAAGGTAAAAGTGATTCAATATTTTTATGTCCTATAATCGAAAAAGTCCTTGCCAGGGGAGAGCTCGCACAAAAAGATCAGGGCTTGCCTTAACCTTTTTGAAAGGATTGCATTTCTCCCGCTGGTTTTCCAGTAGGACCTGCACATTTGCACTCCCTTTCTTGGCCTGCTCCGTCGCGCTGGCCTCCAAACGTGACCATATTGCCACAATGGATCTCAGTCATCCTGAGAAAGCTCCACTGGCTTCTTGGCGGCTTGACAATATGGTTTTTTTGGTGCCAGCGGTGCTACAGAGGAATCAAAAAGGCAGCAAGATTTAGGTCTTCTGAGTATGTGCAGGAGACTGAACCGCTTTCGGCTGCATTTGTAGTCTCGCTGATGTTCCCTTGGGTTCGATAGACTGCTGCTAAAGGCCAATTTTCCTACCTCATGGGTCTCGTCTAAGAGACCCACCCAATAACGGTTAAAGAATAGAAACACAAACATAAACACACATAAGGGTCTGGAAATGGAGGAAGACAGACAAACATAGGGAAAAGGGCAACAGGTAAGGTATGCCAAAGGCTGGAAAGGAGGGGCTAAGAATTCGAAACCTTAGATGCAACATGCATCAAGGCTTGGAAGTCCGTGGCTTTAGATTGAGTTTCCAATTTGTGGATTTGTCTTCTCACCCAACAAGTCATTGTAATTAGCGCCACTATCAAAATAATTTGGAAGGCCAAAATGACGACTATGGGGTGGAGCATTAAATTTAAATATCCCGTCGTTGTCGGCGACCAACCAAGAAGAGATTCCCACCAGCTATGTTTGCCAGCCTCTTTTATTTCCACAGCCAGTTCCTTAATCCTGGCACCATTATGGGAAACGTTTAAGGCGGCTTTATCTCCTGCTTTCTTTAGCTGAGCCAGGCGTTCTTGGAGGTCTGGGTGAGAGAGCAATTTCCTTAGGGCTTCCAGTCCTAACCCCAAAGGCACTGGAGCAATAGAGTCATATAATTCTGGGGATAGGGCCATTTCTTGTTGTGTCCAAATGGGGGTTTCAAAATAAAAATCACACCCTCTTATGGAGGTAATATTACAAAAGCATCTGTTTATTCCAGGCAACATTTGTTGGTAGTATAGTGTATTGAGGTGAATGTGTTCGCAGGTAGTTCTGAGACAGACACAAGCTTTGCCTATGTATATAATAGTAGATCCGGTCTCACTGACTGCGTCAAATTGACAGTGAGAGATGGCGTGTTTCTTGGGAACTAGGCATGGGTGATGTTTTTCTAGGGCTTCGTCATCACAGATGAAGCCTAAGTTTTCCTTATGGGTACATCCGTCTAGATTGATCATATGCCAGCTTGATGAGCTTACTTTAGCCCATCGGTCACTGTTCCTGGCATATAGTACGGTGTCCGAATCAGCTTGAATACCCAGTGGAACTACTGGATAGATGTGGAAAATTTCTTTAGCGGTCACTGTGGTTATAATCAATTGCAAGGTCTGGGTTACTGCATCAAAAGAGGCGTTTGCCAACGACCACCAGTGCTCGAGCGAGATTTCACTGGCAGTGAGATTTCCTTTAATCAATTCCCTTATTTCTAAAGGTATAACTCCAGCCATAGCTTGTTTGATTATAGTCATGGCAGTGACTACATTAAGAGTTTGTGCTTGAGTGCAAGCAAGAGCCAATGAGATATTGTTTTGTAAAGACTGAATGTCATCAAGGAGGTTGGTAAAATCTTTTTCCATGATTTGTTCCCAAGTAACCAGCAAGGGATTGGTGGAGCGTTCCACGTGGGCAAGGGAATCCAATGATTGCGTGAGAGGGAGGCTCATTTGAGAGATGTCGAATGAAACCTTGGAGGCTTTATTCGCTATCACTTCTATGTTTGCAGCATCTATGGCTGCCATGCCCGCTCCTACGGGTGCGACCCAATCAGAAAGATCGCGTTTAGTCCTTCTAGAGAGCTCTCCTTTACGCCACATTAGGATCCAATTGTCCCAACCTTGCTGGGTCGTGTGTAAATAAGAGTCACAGAGGGCATGGCTGAAAGAAGTGCCGAGCCCATTTAAGCTGACATTGACTCTTTTGACTGATATTTGCGGCTGCATCAAGACTGTTTCTTGATGATTGAATTTTAGAGTGTGTGCTCCCACTACCGGGTAGGTCAATGAGGCCAGTGCGTCTACATTTTGGATGAGTGGGTCTAAATTTAGTGTGTGATTTGCATCACCAATTATTAAAGTATAATTTCCTTCCTGATGAGTGAGCTGTAGAATTGTTGTTCCGATAGCTGTAAGATTTACAGTATCGGTGGCATTGAGGCAGACAGACGTGTTTAAAAGTAAGGTCCAGTCTGGGGGACCTTGCTGCTTTAACGCAGAGCAGTTAAAATGCCAATTGAGCTTGCCCCATGCCAATGGCTCTAGGTCTATATCTTCGCCGAATGGGTCCGTGAGCGTTATTGGGACCTCTGTATCGTTATGGAAGTGTCGGGAGCCAATGGAAATGATTACTTTTAAAGGGTCGCCAATGTCCCATACGGCAGCTGATATTACAGCTATGTCTGTGTATAGGGAGATGGGGGTAGGAGCAGTATATTCAATGGTGGAGGTGTTGGTTTTGGCTTGTGACTGTTTACACAGGACCACTTCCATTTCATCCATAGAATATTTCCCGGAGGTGCATAGAGTCACCTTTTCTCCGGTGCGACTGTGGATGCAATGGGTAAGCTGCTGTGGTGGACATCGATCTATAGGTGTAAGTGTGACTGCTCTGTCATGCCGTCCTGTTACACAGGTAAAAATTCTAAAAGGCATGTTTATTCCCACGCATCTCCATTTGGTCAAGACTACCGTATGGTTGGCTATTTGTGTTGCTGAGGTATAACAAAACAAGGACAATCCGAATAAGAATACAAGTTTTAATGATCTTACCAATTTGTCTGCTGCTGGGGTGGAAGATCCTGGATGCATTCTGTAATATAATGTTTGAGGGGTGTGTAAGTGAAATTCCTGAACTTCCATACTGTGGTCGACATACCCAAGCAGTCACAGTATGGTTCCCTTTACCTAAGGCTGGGGGTGAGTGTAGTGGTTCCCATGCGTAAGCCCGGTGCGATTTTTACTGCACGCTCCCGCGGCTTCTCTTAAAAGGGAACACTGTTTATACACCATGGTCTCCCCCCCTTGCTTCCGAAAAGGCAACTAAAGCCATGAGGAAGCATTTAAAAGGCAAGGCATGTCTCTCCAAGGGAGAAAAGAGGCACAAGATCAAAAACATCTGTGGGCAAGTGAGGTCCGAAGGTAACAGCGGCAACAGGCTGCGAAGTTCCCCCGGGATCCGGAGTGAGGTTAGGAGGTTGTGGAACTGGATTCCCCTTCCACAGCTTGAGCTGAGAGGAATGGAAGAACTTGTACCACGTCTGACCATGCTTCCTGGGAATGGCAAGCTTGTAGACCGCAGGGCTTACGCGATCCACAATGGGGACCGGGCCAGCCCATTTGGCCATGAGAGCATGCTGATGCCTGCTAAATTTCCGGTATAGAACCTGCTGTCCGGGTTCCCAAAGCTGAGGATTGCGCACCCAGCCGAGCTTTTTATCCACTGCCAGTTGGCTTTGCCCTAACTCGTTCGCCACTTGGAGGTGAATAACCAGTAAGTCTCGGATAAGAGTCTTAACCCAGATATCGTGTGCCACTTGCGTTTCCAGATCGCCTGGCATGTCATGTTGGAGCCAAAAGGCTTCAGGCATGCGCATCTTTCTCCCGGTCATGACCATATGAGGGGAGTAGCCATGTCTGGCTGTAGTCCCTCGTATTGCCATGAGAACTATGGGCAGTTTTTCGTCCCAGGTGCGACCTGTAGACGTGACTATCTTGGCCAGAGCTTCCTTGAGGGTGCGGTTTGTGCGTTCAATTGCCCCTGAAGATTGAGGGTGAGCGGCAACGTGGAACCGCTGCTTAATGCCGAGAGCTTTACAGAGCTCCTGGGTGACCTCACCTAAAAAGTGGGGTCCGCGGTCGGAATCGATGACCTTAGGGATACCCCAACGGGAAAAAAGGTTATTAAAAAGCAGTTGGGCCGTAGTGGAGGCCGTGTTATTGTGGCAGGGGAATGCTTCGACCCATTTCGAGAATGGATCAATCACAGTCAAACAATATTTGTTCCCTCTGCGAGTCTTAGGCAGAGGTCCGATAAAATCAATTTGAACCCGAGCCCAGGGTCCTTCTACCCTCTGGTGCTGGATGGGGGCTTTGGGACCTGAAGAGTCCGCGTTAACCATGGCACATGATAGGCAATTATCCACCCATTGTGCCACGTCTTTGCGGATGTTTGGCCACCAGCCCGCGTCCCTGACCCGTTCCAGAGTCGGTTCTTTACCCCGGTGTCCTTGCTCATGGATAAACTGAATTAAATCGGCCCGGACTTCGACAGGGACAACCCAGTGTCGGGTCCCTGTGGTGTCAAAAGCCCAAATAACTCCCTCTTCTTCCCTGATGGTGTATCTCCCAGTGGGATCTTTGCCCTTGGAGAGGAGATCCTGAACATCGGCATCATTTGCTTGGAGTTCCCCGAGATCTATAAATACAGGGGGAATGGCAGGACGGTCGTGGAAGGTGTTTGCCTTGCTCCTAGTCACTACTGGGTTTACCGGGCAAGCGGGTTGATCTGAGGATGAGTTAACACGTGCCGCTTCCTTGGCTAAGAGATCTGCCTGATCATTCCAATAAGCTACTTCGGTGTCTGCCTTTTGATGGCCTTTGACATGGGAAATTTGTGTCTCGGCCGAGCGTTTATGGAGGAGCCGCACGACTTCTCTCCACAATATTAAATGAGCTACTGGCTTTCCTTCCGCATTGACCCATTGCTGTCTTTCCCAGTGTGGGAGCCAAACGGTGGCGGCCTTGGCCGTCCAGTCCGAGTCCGTGAAGATGGCTACGGGGCAGTCTGAAGGTTCAAACTCAAGAACAGCCTTAAGGGCAGCGACCTCTGCGGCTTGACTAGAGTGGGGACGGACAGCCGCTTGCAGGGTGTAATTGTCGTGGACCCGGACTGCGCCATATCCTGTATGTGGGGTGCCAGCTATATGGAAGGATGAGCCATCACAGAACCAGCAATTAAACCCTTTTTGCTTGGCTTCTTCTAATGGCACTCCCCATATAGCGGGCCAAGGCAGATGTTCCACATCTGGAAGGGGGCATTCGTGCTCATCCCCAGTGATGAGCAGACCGTACGGGGCAGGTTGCTCCTTTTGCTCTTTCTTATATTCAATCCCCTTATTGACCAGGGCAAGCGTCCACTGGGCGATGCGGGCATTGGATACCTGACCGTCCTGGATCTTCCCTGAAAGGATATACTTGAGGGGAGTGTGTGTTGTTTGCACAATGACTTTGGCTCCCCCGATTATAAACTCCCAGTGCGTAAGGCTCCAGACTAGGGCTAGACATGTCTTTTCACACGGGGTGAACTTTATTTCGACAGAAGAAAGATTCCTGGAGGCATAGGCTACAATTCTAGGAGCTCCGGCATGATGCTGGATGAGCGTGGCCCCGATACTTTTCTCCGTGTGGGCTAACTGAATGTAAAAGGGTTTTGTTGGATCTGGATGAGCTAAGGCAGGAGCTGAGGCAAGCGCTTGTTTCAGGCTGGCAAATGCATATTGTTGGTCAGGTCCCCAGACCCATGGAGCGTCCCTCTTAAGGAGAGCATAGAGTGGCCGAGCTTTGTCAGCGAACCCTTCCATGAAATCCCTGGAAAAATTGAAGGTTCCCAGGAGAGCACGGAGAGAAGGCACATCTGTCGGGGCGGGGAGTTTGGCGATTACGGCCATTCTCTGTGAGTCGGGCGTCCTGCCGTCGGGTCCTAGTGCTAGGCCGAGGTATTTTACATTGGTTTGAACCAGCTGTGCTTTGTCCCTACTGGCCTTGAAGCCATCAGCTTTTAGAAGGTGGAGGACTTCTCTAGTGACTTCCATGGTTTCTTCCTCAGTGGGGGCGTGGACCAAGATGTCGTCCACATACGACAACACGTGTTCCTTGGAGGAGGGGCCGAGACGATCCCACATACGGACCACATGTGCGTGGCAAATGCTGGGACTAGAATGGAAGCCTTGTGGTGTTCTTTTGAATGCATATTGCTGGCCGCGAAAAGTGAACGCGAATTTATACCAGCAAGACTCGTGTAGCTTGATCGAGTGGAACGCGTTAGCCAAATCAATCACACTATAGTATCGAGATCCGGCAGCAATGGCTGCAAGGATCTCGTGGTATTTGGCTACTACAGGTGCTACTGGTGGGGTTACAGCATTCAGAGCTCGGAAGTCCACAGTCATTCTCCAGGTTACACCGTCAGCCTTTAGGACTGGCCACAGAGGGGCATTGCATATAGACTGCATGGGGAGGATTACGTCCCATTGTAAAAGGCCTTCTATGGTTTTGGCTATTCCATTTTCAGCTTCTGCAGGGTATTTATATTGTTTCTGAGGTGGAGGATCTTGGCCTTCTATGAGAACACAGGCATCTCTCACTGTCCCACATTCTGCCTTGTCCTTGATCCAGACCTCCGGAAAATCTCGGATCCAGGGATCACTAGGCTCAATTGGGGCCAGAGGGAGAGGAGCTTTGAGGGCAGCGCATCTATGGATTGCATTGATTTCGCGAGGGCCCTCTGGAATTTGCCAGAGGAAGCCGTTTGCTAGATCAATAGTCAAGCCATGTTCTTGGAAAAAGGGGACCCCTAGGATGCCAGCATCCTCACCTTGATTGTCGCAGGCAGACACGAGGGTAGAAAGAGTTCCTACAGTTAAAGGAACGTCTTTCCAGACCGTGGCTCTGTGTGCGCCTCCAGCAAAACCGGCGAGCATAATGGCCTCCTGAGTGGGTTGGCCGTGGGCAGCTAGATATGGACTTAATACATTAAGAGCGGCTCCGGTGTCGATGAGAAGAGTAGCAGGTTTACTGTTCCCTGGAGTCCCGACCCCTGCTTTCACGGTCGGTCTCCCCCATGTATCGGGCTTCAAGGGAGCCACAACGCCATTGGGGAGAGCCTGGGACTCCGGGCAGCCCTAGCTGTGCTTTGTGAGTTCCGACAGTTCCTTACTAAGCACTGGGTAGATGGGCTGACCTGGTGCCTGTGCCTTCTCCTCACTCTCCGCCAAGGCACGAAGCAGAACACTATTAGGCTGCTTGTGGAATCTTTCCATCTCGTATCCCCTTTCCCTAAGCTGCATCCATACCTGCCTCCTCAAGGTATCGGACGTTTCCGGAGGCTGATAGCTGGGGTTCGGTTCAGGTGCCGACGGCTGATACGCCTGTGGCTGGTTTGCTTGGCCTTGTGGCTGCCCGTATTGGCCTTGAGGGGGGCCCTGATAGTTTTGAGGAGGTGGTGCGGAAGGCTGGAGGTGGGCTTGGGCAGGATTGCTGCGGTAGTCTCGATATTCCCTTTTTCCTCTGAAATTTCCTCCTCCTCTCTGATAATTGTTCTGCCAAGGTTTGCCTCTCTCATACCGGTCCTGTCTAGGGTATCGGTCATTTTTGGGCTCATACTTTCCAGACGGTTGGAACTGCGAATGGGGCCCATGGTTGGCGTAAGTTATCGCCTGTATGGGTTCGTCATCCTCCCTATCCTTTAATTTCTTGCCTTTGTGGGGTTTTAGAGCTCCAGCACCTCGGAGAAGAGAGGCTATTCTTTTAATCTTTTTCTCCAGATCTGTCCAAGTAGTTGACGCACCATCTGCTATGTTTAAAGATAGTTGGGCTTGGGTTTGGAGGCCACTTACAAGTGCTTCCTTGAAATCGTCCTCCTCATAGTCAGGCGCGCCAGTGGTGGGTTTTATAGCAACTTGGTCTGCTAGGACAGCTAATAGTTGTTTCCTAGCCATATATGTCTCTGGGTCTTCATTGGGGTTCTGTCTTTCCAACACATAGAGAGCAAGTAAAGTAGTGTTGGGATTTAGATATTTAAGGACGTCCTGCATCCACTTCGTCTTTGAAGCTGCAGTTAAATTGCCACTCGCAATGGCTGCATTGAGAGTTGGAAGCTGGGGAGCTGCTACGCACTGACGGGCCACCAATGTGAGGTCTTTTCCGCTAGCGGAGTTGTAAATCATATCTACATTAGCCATCCATTGTACGGAATTCTCCCTAGTAAGAGGGCCCAATTGTTCAGCTACTGCTTTAACCTCATCGGGTTTCCAGAGCCTGGTCTCGGTCACAACCTGGGTAGATGTATCATCGCCTTCTGTGATCACCGTATGTTTCGTGCTAATGGGGTGCATAGGGGCGCTGGGTTCAATGGCCGAGATTTCGGAGAGGTTTATCATACTTCCGGGGTGTACAGTGGAGATCACTGCATTCTGTATTCCCACTTGCTTCTTTAGGGTGGCAATTTCCCTTTGGCAAGCCTCGTGGTTAGCTTGCTGTATTTTAATTTGGTTCTGTTCCACTAGGTATTTTGCCGCAGCCTTAGAAGTATTTATCTCTTCTCTCGACTGAGTTAGTGCGCTCTCTGTCAGTTCTACTTTACGGTTTAGGCCCTCTATTTTTTTATTAGCATCTTGGACAGCAATAGTAAGACTCTGGTTTGCCAGAATTACATTTAGCTTCTCGGTCCTCAGCCTATGCTCCTCGTCCTCGTGGGCTGCTTTCAGCTGGTTAATCTCTTGTTCTAGCTCATCTTGTTTATTGGCCATAAGTTCCTCATAATTTGTACGTTGGAACGTGAGATCTTGTTCATGCTTACTTTTTATTTCCACTAATTCCTCTTTGGTGGCCTCGAATTTAGATTCTAATCTGTCGAATCTGGCCACCTCTCTATCCACTGCTGCCTTATGTTGAACGTTTAGTTCTTCCAGCCTTTGCTGATATTCTTTGACTATGGTCTCTTGCTTCTGATTACTCTCCTTATTGGTTTCCTCTAATTTTTGGTCCCTATCTCTTATGAGTTCCTCCTGCCGGTCCACATCCGCTTGTAGGCGTGTAATGACGGCAGCAGCGTCCTGCAAAGCCGTATATAAAGCCCAACTAGCGGCTATGTCCTTGGCAGTAGAACTAGGTTTCTGGGATGTGCAATAGTCCTGGAAAGCATTCCGGGCTATTTCTAATGGATTGGGACCCTTGAAAGATCCTTCCTTCCAAGGAGACTTACCCTTTTTCACCAGCCATTTCTCTAGCTTAGGTTCGTCCTCCTTGGTACGAAACATCTTTGTAGGGATTCTCCTGTTTTCACGTACAACAGGGGCAAAGACTGGGAAGTTGTCTCTTCCGCTTTTCTTAGATTGTAAAGCTGCTTTTTGTTAGCACAAGGAGGCTAACGTTACTTATTAATTAGCACACTTTCTATGCAGTTTTTAGGGCCGGGGGACTCTCACCCCGCGACACTCAGGGATTACTTTTTAACCCAAAAACCTGGCGTTTGAAGCTGAGGAATATCCGTTCCTTCAGACTCCGGGTGCCTCCAACCCAAAGAGACTCCTTTGTCTCCGAGGTTCCTTTACCTCTTAACTTTGGGGTTTCGAGAACGGGGTGGCCAAGCCTCGCTTCTCTGACGGGATTACCTCCTAACCCGTATTATAAGGTTTCTAGGCTTCTCCTAGCCTTTCTGGATTACCTTTAACCACAGACCTGAGCTATGGCGGACTCAGTCTATAGTGAGCTATGGCGGACTCACTGAGCTATGGCGGGCTCAATACAACAACGAGCTATGGCGGACTCGGAAAATAGTGAGCTATGGCGGACTCACTGAGCTATGGCGGGCTCAACACAACAACGAGCTATGGCGGACTCGGAAAATAGTGAGCTATGGCGGACTCACTGAGCTATGGCGGGCTCAACACAACTACGAGCTATGGCGGACTCGGAAAATAGTGAGCTATGGCGGACTCACTGAGCACTGGACTATCTCTAGCCAGTAGGGTTTCCAGACAATATGCCTCTCAGGGTAACCCCGAACCTAAATTACTTATTTCCACTTCGCTGAGCGAAGTAAGGCAAGGGAAGAGCAAGGATGTGTTCAAGGGAAAAGTTCTTTTTCGGACTCAGCGTGTGTATGTAGTGTTGGTGCAACTGGCCTAGCGCCCTACTCTGGCCTTCTTTGGGGTCCCTTCCCACAAAATAGACGCGCGGACGGTCACACAGTTTGACCTGGGGTTCAAAGAGAGAGAGAGAGAAGGGGGAAGCCACCCACGATAGGTTGCTCGCTAGAGCCAGGCACGCAGACAGAAACCAATCATACAGCCTCTCCAAGAGTTCCGGAAGTGGTTTTTCCCTTACGTCTGTGGGTCAAAGACACGCCTGTCGACTATGGCGCGAAGTTTAACCCTCAGGGCAAATCCCGGACGAGCCCCCAATTCTGTTGGCCGAATTGCTTTAATTTACCTTTAGCAATCAGCAAAATACACGGGTTCTTGCCAACTATACCAGGGTCCCACCCCTCCCGGGAGATCTCAAGGAAAGAGGCACGTGAGGCGAGTTCCAAGTTCAATGTTGTTTACTGGATCATGTAATCAAGCATACAAAAATCGTAATCATACACACACTCTTACAGGACTAATAAAATAAAGAGAGAAAATAGCACTGTTGCATGAGCAGGTTTCGTTGGTGGGGAAAGCACGTTACCTTAGATGCGTTGTCCGATGTCAAGATGAGTTGGATTTGGGAAGAAAGGTATAAAAGCTATGGGGCCACGAGGCTTGAACCGGCAAGACCACGTGGTTCTCCTGGATCGCGAGTCCAGAGAGAGAAAAAGGGGTTTAAAGATGGAGGCAAGGGTTGGGGACAGAAAGCTGGACTGAAGGGTCAATAGGTAAGATAGAGGGCGATGGCTCAAGAGGCCGAGTGACTCTGGGTTTGGACTTTTATTGGGGGTCTTGGGGCGGGCTCTGCAGACCACAACCCACTAACACACCTACTAGGCGGTCCGTCCCTGTTGGACCCTGCTATAGGTTAAAGGTGAACAAAGGGAGGAGGTCCAGGGGTTTGGTCAGTGTTGTAAAAGTATGACTTCACCAGGAAACAGACACTGAGTCTGGGGTCCGATGACTCACCTGGCCAACCTATTGTCAGTTGATGGTTTTAGCCAAGTATCTGATGGCTGGCACAGTAGGTGCTAGGCAGTCTTGTTAGCATAACTTATTCAGATGTATATTGAGGAATGGGGGTTAACCAGCGGATGTCTGACAGAAGGAAGCCTCATGGCAAGAGGAATCCTTTGTCCTTGTCTTGGGTGAACTGCTTGGGGTGTCAGCCTCCTGGCTTGGGCTGGAGCTGGCTCCTATGTGGAGAAGAAAGCGCAAGTCCCTTCCACTGCTGGCGACACAGAGTTCAAACTTATGGATAAAAATCCATAAGAGCACCCAAGGGTGCCTTGCTGGCCAACAACACTATTCTCACATCCAGTGGCCAGAAGGACCTGGCAACCCTATTAAAGAATAATGACAACACCTCTGGCCTCTGAAGCTAACACAGAGGGCCATTTCACACAGCCAATATATTCCATTTTAGAAACTCTTCAGTAACAGTTTCTGTCAGGCATTTCATACAGAACCGTATTAGTACCGGTTCAGTAACAGAACATATTGCCATTTCAGACAGAAGCATTAGGGAAGTGTTAGGGAAGCGTTCCTGTGCCAGTTTACCTTGAAACCTCCTCCCAAGGGTTCTTCAGTTCTTATTCTGGTTCTGAAGTGCTACAGAGGGTGCTGTGCGAAATGCCCCTGAAGAGCTTCCTTTGATGACGAGTGTTTTTGCGCCTCTTTACACTCACGCAGGCAATCACCGTGATTTTTTTAAAGAGGCCGAGTCTTAAAATGCTGTGTGTGTGTGTTTTTGTGTGTGTGTGTTTGTTTGTGTGTGTTTGTGTGTGTGTATTTGTGCATGTGTGTTTGTGTGTGTGTGTGTGTGAGAGAGATATCCAGGCTGAGTCTTAAAATGCGGGGGGGGGGGGGGGTTAGAGAGAGAGAGAGATCAAGGTCCAGGCTGAGTCTTAAAATGCCATGTGTGTGCGTGTGTGTGTGGTGAAAAGAGGCTTGAAAAGAAAGCAGCAGTCTGAAATGGCAAACTGCTTCGAAGATGGCTCCAAAACGATAGGGGAAGGGCTGTCTGAAACGGCTGTCACTGTAGCAGTTTATTCCAAGCCGGTTCAGTAACGTTTTTAATGGTGTAGTGTGAAATTCCCCAGAGACTTTGAAAAGGTGTTCTTGTGAATACAATAAATAATGGTGCCATAATCACAATAAGGATGTTCCTGATGCACACTGTGCTCAGTCTTCCTTTTCTATGGGAGAATAACCTGTAAACTTTTGACTCTGAAGGAATGGACAACATTCTGCCATAGCCTGCCTAAAACATTTTTCCCCCTGGTTTGGATGTCAATCTTTTGTATTAGGCAGTGTTCTGCATGAAATGGTTCTTTTTGATTTCCAGCATCCTGATCTGTTGAATGAAAATGATGAGAATAACAATAAATCTGTCACTAAAAAAAAAGCAAAGCGCTTTTGTTAAAAAAAAAGTTCACGGTTAACTAGTAATGTAAAAAGAGCTTATGGACTACATTACTGCCGGTAATGGCACTGTGTCTTTTTTCCGTTTGTGCAAATGGATATCCTTAGGCATTTCAGCTCTGACTGGAAGCCAAAAATCATTTGCCTCAAATTGTTTATGAGATTGCTTATTATCCCTGTAAGGAAAAAGAATGATAATAAAACTTTACCTTTTCACCTTACTTAAGGGAGTGGAACTGGAATTCTAGCTTTGGAGGGGAGCGTGCAAATCATTGAATTCAGGCCTTGCCACAGTTGTGGATCCTCTGCAGTTAAACACATAGCCAATGAAGTGATTTATAAAACACCTCGCAACCAACAGACCATGTAAAATGTTAGCTTTGTCACATTCCTAGAAAGTCAGGCAAACAAAGACTGCTATCTTTAAAAGGGAGTAGTTCATTTATAACATCTAGGTGACTAACAGTACAATCCTGAGGTTGAGGCGAAAGCACTCAGGGGGCTCACTGGCTGCTATGCTGGTGTATCTCCAAGATAAGGTAGCGTATAGAGATGGGCATGAACCATATTTTTGTGGCTGAATTCATGGCTGAACTATGAACTGAAGCATGAACTCATACAAACTGGGAGGTTGGTTTGCAAACCAACCCAGTTCATATTGGTTTGTGAACCATTTAAAGTTTAAACACCTGCTTTCTGCTCCCTGTGAAAAGCTGTGGGGAGCAGGAAGCAGGGGGCCATTTAAACCAAACAGTTGAGAGCTGGTCCCACCACTCAGCTGTTTGGTTTAAATGGCCCTCTGCTTTCTGCTACCCATGGCTTGTCTCAGGGAACAGACAGCAGTGATTTAAATGGCTCCCAGCCATTTAAATCAAACAGCTGAGCAGCAGGGAGCTCCCCGCCACTCAGCTGTTTTTTCATGAAGAGCAGAAAGCACTGCTCTCTGCCCTTCACAAACCACCACCAACTGCATCAAAATTCATGAAAGTTTGCAACAGTTCTTCAGTTAATTAACTCTGCTTCATGAACTAGCCAAAATTCATGACGAATTTTAGTTTGTCAGCCAGTTCATGCCCACGCCTAGTGGCATAATCTGAAGATACGCTGATAATGGGTGCCTGTGCAGAGATATGTTGATGCTGTACATCTGTTGTGATGCTGCTGGCATAACTCCCTATGCTGGCAAGGAAGGGGGGGCCAGGGATGTGGAGGGAGTTAGTCAACTCCCTGTGGTGCCCCAGCCTGGGAATGCCCCCCAAAACTGCAAATGTATGCCTGCAATAACCATGGTTGCTGGTGAAGGCACCCCCCTGACCAGTGGCCACGTTCCCAGTGTCCCAAATACCACAGGATGCTGACAAGTGCCTAGCACCCATTAGTTCCTGCCAATGGGTGCTAGGCACCATCACCCCATAACCAATAGTTGCACCCGGAGGTCAATATAAAGCAGATCCATGTTCTGGCAAACCAGATACCAAGTATCACAGTCCAGGGCTATGTCAGTCAGCCCTGTGGCTCTTAGCATCTCACACCATGGTGGTGGCTCACTTCCACTAAGGTAAGGGGTGTGCCATGTAGGAACACAATTTACCAAGAGGGCAAATAGGAGGGGAGACGAAGCAACTGAGGGCCAGCAGCCCCTTTGTACCTGATTCCCCTCAAGGAGGATGTCACTTTGCAACTGCAAGGGTACACCCCAGTTCGCTCCCACCAACCCAGAGGAGCCACTTCATCAACATGCTGCCTGAACTCACTGTTGTGGCCCAGCAGACATGACATGTACATTTGGGGCAAGAAGCAAGGTAAGTTGAACCCCCACCCACCTGTTTCCTCAAGCCAGGATCTGTGGTTGCACTTGAGAGAGGTGGCAAATGGCCCTGAGGCAGAAGGTGGCACAGAACCATGTATGGACCAATCCTAGGGAGACCTATGCAGGTACAAGATCCATGTGCCCACCTGGAACCTTATTTTGCTGCCCCTTCAGGAACCCTCTTGCCCCCTGGGTTACCAACTTCCCAGCACCCCAGATCATTCCTGAATGTACAGCAACCCCCCGATGGCAGAGACCACCTACAATGTGGAGGATGTCAATCTCCGCAGGTGAGCTCCAGGGCCTCACAATCCTCTGCACGGCTGCAACTGTGGAAACCATACCATCAGGACCCTGAAGGCGGGCAGGGATTGGTTGATGGGTATACATTTCAGCCACCACACTGCAGTTGGTTCCAGTTGCTTTCCAGATGGGACTCCTTCAGTGATCCATCAATATGCCACCCTGTGAACCGGCATCTAGACTCATCCCAATGGCATGACTGACACAGCCCCCTTTGGAAGATCCCTCCTGCTCAGCCCCCTGCTGATCACTCATACCACATGTGCTAGCCCCTCTGGTGGAGCTGGGCCTAGTGGTCAGAGGCTGCCCTGGGCTTGGGTAGCACTGGACCATTCTGCCACAGAGCCCATGTGTGGCCCAGGCAATAGAGGCACATCTTCAACTGGCTGAATGCCTGCTTGATAACCATCATGTCAGATAATGGGCCTGGTTGTACGTGGCATGGTCTGCTGGCTTGTCCCTGGCATACAGCATGAGCAGGTATGGCAGCAGATGGTCATCTGTGATGGGGAGAAGGACAGGCATCAGTTTCCTGGTCCACATTTACAGCCAAGCAGCTGTAGGTGGTTGAGACCAGAAGTGGTGAATATCTGTTCATCATGCACAGTGCCTGGGAGCTTGGCCACAAGGTCCATAAAGATACCCTGGTAGGATCCAATAGGTTTGGATAAAATATGGTTGGGTTTAGAGAAAAATTGATAAAGAAAATTTACAGTTGGTTTTTGGATTTTAAAATGCAAGATGAGCTGGTCAAACCACGAAATTTAGGATATAACATAGGACTTGAGAGGTGGACTGAAGTGTGGAAAAGAAACGTTAAGATAACTAGAGCTAGCTCCTATAAGGAAAATATGTATAAAATATTTTATATGTGGCATCTTTCCCCAGATAAACTTTCTAAATATTCAAGAACAATATCTAAGGTATGTTGGAAATGTAAACAGAATACAGGTTCTTATTTCCACATGTGGTGGGTATGTGAAAAGGCCACAAAATTCTGGTTGACAATTCAAAAAATATTGCAGGAAATAACACAGTTAAAGATACCTTTGAAACCTGAATTATTTCTTTTAAATTTATTTCCCAGTATTTATACGCAGCCTGACTGAAATTTGATTTTACATGGTTGTTACAGTGGCGAGACTGCTTTTTGCTAAATATTGGAAGTTGGATAAGATTCTTGGAAAAGATGAATACGTGTTTAAATCGTTAGAAGCTGTCAAAATGTTATTTTAAAAACAAAAACAAGGAAGTGTTTGAATCTACTTGGGATAAATTTTACAAATGGTTAGATAATATATCCATTGAGCAACAAGGCAATTTGTTATAAGGTTATTATGATTCCTGTTGACTCCCTTATTTTTTTTCGAGAAACTGTTTATTTCTTGGGTATTTATTCACAAAATGTAAAAATAAAGTTAAAAAAAAAGATACCCTGGTAGTTGTAGCTGCACATTCAGACCTGTGGCTCTTCCCAATACGAGGTGGATGCAGTCCATGGCCACAAAAGATTTGGGAAGCCCACAAACCCAGCGCACCTGGCACAGATGGATGCCAGGTGGACCTCCTCCTTGGGAAGTGCACATTGCAGGCCCATTGACTGCCCTGGATGACTACTCCATAGTGCCCCTGGCAGGCCACACCCCTCCACTCACACCTTGGAGGTGAGCCAGGAGGAGATAGAGGTCAGTGATGGTGCAGCTCACCCCCATCCCAGTATGCCACTTGCAGGGCCAGACACGTATGGAGGTGAGGTGGCCATGGGTATGAGGCATGGCCATGCACCTATGTGGCATGGGCAGAACCAAAGTTGGATTTTTACCCCGCCCTTCACTCAAAGTCTTAGAGTGGTTTACAATCTCCTTCCCTTCCTCTCCCCACAACAGACACCATGTGAGGCACGTGGCGCTGAGAGAGCTCTGAGAGAACTGCTCTTGAGAGAACAGCTCTGAAAGAACTTGTGACTGACCCAAAAACTCAGCTGGCTGCATGTGGAGTAGTGGGGAATCAAGCCGGTTCTCCAGATTAGTCTGCCACTCTTAACCACCACACCAAACTTCTCTAACCAGTGTCAAAGAACAATTTTTGTACCCAGCCACCCCATCAAGCCCCTGTTTTTTGGGCATGACGGCAAAGTTGCTAGGATGCTAGCAAGGTTGAGGCCTATATGGCTCCTCTGCTGGGTTGTTTGCTTGGTCCTCAGCCTCTGTGTATTCCTTTAGGGACTGGACTATTGGCGTGCTGTTTTAACATTGGCACTGCTGTTACTCTAGCAGCTGACCACCTCTGCCTCAGCAGCCCTCAGGACCATGCTGTAGATGTAATTAACAGATGTAACAGTATGAACCTCTGTTTAAAGCAAAAAGTTTAACCCCACTTATTTGAATCATATGAGCTTTCAGAGGTTGGATGAAAGATAAGCCAGCTGTCAGATATAAAGTCCTTAATGTTTTTCCCTTCCTGCTTTAACATAAACCATTATTTTTGTTTTTAAAGGTTTATAAGCTCTTGTAGTTCCCTGTTTAGTCTTGTTCATGAACATTTTTTTACAAAACAAAATTGCCCTAGTTCATAGTCATTCATTATCTATATTTCTTTCTCGATGTTTTTTTTTGTCCACCCAACAATAGTGAAACATTCAGACTTGGTTATAGATTATTTTTGTCAACAGTGATTTATCTGTATGAGAAAGGAAGAACTTCTTCCTGCTAACTCTTTACACTCTATTTCTAGATGAGCAGTTATTTACCATAATGCCCTTCTCCCCTTTGTACTATGAATGCCAGGGATCTGAGTTAGGCAGTTAATCAGGTGGCAGATGGCTAAGCCTGGAGCAAGAAGTTCTGCAAGTCAGGTTTGGAGAAGTGGAACCTTTTCATTCACTTGTATTGAGAAACTCTTTCCCGAACTCATTTAAAAAGGATCAGGCTCTTCCCTTTCCCACCATAGTCTGATGGTGGCTGAAAATAGCTCTCAAATCTAGCAAAATCTAGAACTGACATCAGCTTCTTAAAAGAGACAGGCTCCACTCTTACCACCTCATAAGAACATAAGAGAAGCCATGTTGGATCAGGCCAGTGGCCCATCCAGTCCAACACTCTGTGTCACACATTGGCCAAAACATAAGTACCATCAGGAGGTCCACCAGCAGGGCCAGATCTCCAGAAGCCCTCCCACTGCACCAAGAGTACAGAGCATTACTGCCCCAGATATAGTGTTCCATCTATAGCTTGTGGCTAATAGTCACTCATTGACCTCCACTCCATATATTTACCCAATCCCCTCTTGAAGCTGTCTATGCTTGTAACCATCACCACTTCTTGCAGCAGTGAATTCCATGTGTTAATTACTCTTTGGGTGAAGAAGTACTTCCTTTTATCTGTTCTAAACTTACTGCTCATTAATTTCATGAGTGCCCACGGGTTCTTGTATTGTGAGAAAGGGAGAAAAGTACTTCTTTCTCTATCTTCTCTATTCCATGCATAATTTTGTAAACCTCTTCCTGTCATCTCTCAATTGTCATTTCTCCAAGCTAAAGAGTCCTAACCTCTTTAACCTTTCTTTGTAGGGAAGGTGTCCCATCCCCTTAATCTTTTCAGTTGCCCTTTTCTGCACTTTTTCCAATGCTATATTTTTTTTGAGGTGCGGTGACCAGAACTGTACATAGTATTCCAAATGAGGCTGCACCCCAGATTTATAGATTATCAGCCATTGGCATTATAATACATAAAAGTTCTGCATAGCTATGCTCATTCTGCAATTTATGAATGGTAAGATCAATTGTAGCAGCTTCAAGCCACGAGCAAAGTTGATGGAACTGTAATATTTTACCATCTGTAATGCAATAACTGAACAAGAGGTTCGGACCAAGATATCATACTATAGTCAGAACTATTTACAGTGTGTTTCTGTTCTGCTCCTAAGCCTGCCTGGTTACCTTGGCCTGATAAAAAAAGTGCTCTTAAAGACCCAGTCACACCTTTCATCTTCCCTTTTCTCAAATGGGTGAAACTCTAAACATTTTCTATTACCTGTGACATTAACAATGTAGTTTTTAAAGGATTTTTTTCAGATTTAGTTAGACCTTTGGAGACTAATTTCTAGAGCATTTTTATTTCGTCTGTGTTTGTTTCCTTCTTGTTTTCATGTGGTGTTTTTTGCACAGCCTTTATTAATGTGACTTCCCCTCAGTGAATCCACTTTCAGCAGTCCCACATTCTCTTTCCATAGAGTCATGGGCGTCAACTACGGGGGGGCTCGAGCCCCCCCCCGAAATTTCCCGGGGGGGGCTCAGCCACCCCCGGCAAAATGAACGCCTGCCGGTGGCCAGTCAGCCGGCCGTCGCCGCCTCTCCTTCCCCCCCACCCCCGGCCTGCCCTCCTGCCTCCCTGGGGCGGGGCGGGGCAGGGGGGGAGAGAGGCGGCGACAGCCAGCTGACTGGCCACCGGTGGGCGTTCATTTTACCGGAGGTGGCTGAGCCCCCCCCGGGAAATGTGAGGCGGAGCAGGAGCTGGGGGCCCGCAAGGGCGACGCGCCGGCCCCCGGCTGCAGGCTGCAGGCAGCAGCAGCAGCAGCGATCCTATGCTGCCCGAGGTGAGCGGGGAGAGGGAGGGAGGGAGGGGGGCGGGGAGCGCGGCGGGCGGGCATGGCCCGGGGGAGGGAAGCGGCAGCGGCGGCTCCCTGGGGTGGGGGGGAGAGTGGCGGGAACATGGTCCCGAGCGCACGCGCGCGCACGAGAAAGCCCCCCCCCGGGGATTGAAAAAGTCTACGCCCTTGCATAGAGTCACATATTCTTCTCTGTTTTAGCTGACAGAATTTAGCCTTTTTTCCTATTGTGAAATCTGTTACCCTTAAAGGTACAGTTTATTAATCTGTGCAGTATCTCAGCCCTCAGAAACAGAAAATTTCTTTGGATTTGGCAATGTGGCATTGAAAAGCACATTAGCTGCATTACTATCCTTCTCCCTCCTAGTTGTAGCACAGGCATGCATCCCTAAACCTTTCTTGATCAATTGTACATCCATATCAAAGGATTTCTTTGTCATCATTTAGTTGATCACCAAATGCAGATGAATGGTTGTGCATTTCTAACAAAGTACATATGTGAGCCATTCAGAATGCTGCCTTCCAAGCTTCAGCTCCACTAATTCATTTTATATAGATACAGTGGTCCCATGCCCTAGGAACAGAACACTAGGAAGTATTCATCTCCATTATTCAAACAGTGCCAGTAAAGTGCATGACACTTAACAGAGAAACAACAGCAAAGTCCCTGTCACAAGTAATATTCAACACAAACTATAGGGGCATGGAGCTCAGTTATATATATTTAGGTTGAAAATGCAAAGGTCATGGCAGAGTCTTAAATGAAATGGTGGGAAAAAGGATTGTCAAGAAGAAAGAGTAAACATTGCACTATAGTCATAAAAGTTGATGGAATGGATATGAACCACATTTTTGCTGTTCGGTTTGTGGTTCATAGAAGGGATGTACTGAACCTCGAACCAAACCATGAACCCATATGAGCCATTTAAAGTTTAAACCCCTGCTTCCAGCTCCCCATGGCTTTTTGTGGGTAGCAGAAAATAGGGGTTTCCAAACAGCTGAGCGATGGGACCACTGCTCAGCTGTTTGGCTTCAATGGTTCCAAGGCATTTAAACCCTGTTTTCTGCTCCCTTTGAAAAGTCGCAGCAAGCAGAAAATCCGGGTGTTCCAAACAGCTGTTAAGGTTAAATGGCTCTGAGTGGGAAGCAGAAAACAGGGTTTAAATAGCACTAAGCCATTAAAACCAAACAGCTGAACGGCAGTCCCCACTGCTCAGCTTTTTGGAAACTCCCACTTTCGGCTCCCTGCAGCCTTTCACGGGGAGCAGAAAGCGGGGGTTTCCAAACAGCTGAGCGGCGGTAAGCTGTTTTTCATGAAGGGCAGAAAGCATAAACTGCACCAAAATTCATGGAAGTTCATGGTGGTTCTTCGGTTTGCAAACCACAAACTGGCCAAAATTCATGATGAACTTTAGTTCATCAGCTGGTTTGTGCCCATCCTTACTCAAACCACCTTCCTGTTATCCATTTCAGCCAGAAACTGTGGAGTCAGTGTGGAAAGAACTGGATATGGGACCCATCTATACATCTTAAGCACCCTTCATCATGAAGATCATCTCATATCTTAAAATTTGTTTTATCTTTAGGGTTATGGGTCAAGTTATATTTTACACAACCCAACCATCATAAAAGAAGGGCATTTTTCATAATTTTCTTGTAGTGTAGAACCATATCCCCTCCATTTCTTGCAGTTTTACGTGCTTTTGTAGCCTTATATGAGCACAACTGTGGCTGTGAGACTAGGAATCCTTCTGACCATTGAATTCTGTCACTAGTATAAAGATTTGGCTGAATTAGTCCACATACCATAAACCAGATGCTTAAATAAGAAAGGTAAAAATTATGGGGAAGGTATTAGCAAGCAATTGTTTTGTTGAATTCATACTCATCCTACTACACTTCTCCAGTAAGGCAACTTAGAAGTTTCCAGCGATGCCAGAGGGAGGGGAATAAGAAAAGTCTAGTTTTCTGCATTTAAAAAAGTTACTTCATTGACTGAAATCAAGACTTTTCAATATGAAAGAAGCAAAAAAAAAAAATCTTCCCCTCCTGTTAAAAATCAATACACTTCTGAGTGAATTCACATTTTTTAAAAGTCCCAGGCTAGCTTCAGATAGAAACGGATGCAGATCTTCTTGGCTAAGTACATCTAAAAGGTGGATTGGGATCAGATGTGCCATGGTCCACAGACTGTAATTCAGTTAGCTTTATGCTTTTTAAAATTTTGTCTATTCCTTCCATCTGAATCTTATATTCTGGAGAACAGTAACTCAAAAATGTCAAAAGCTCTCTCTGAAGCTTGGTGCTGGGTTGGTGGGAGAGCAAAACAGTCATTATCTCTTCACAACAATGGAATTCCTGCCAAAGAAAAAATTTAGTCCTCAGCATGCTGGCTTCAGTAGGATGCGCTGCAGCTTTATTGATTGTATTTATGTCCTCAAAAAATAAGCGATACTACAAGCCTAATGGAAAGTGTGACATGTATGATCTATGTGTGTGGGGGGGAATTACATTTAATATAATGGCCCTGCAATGCTCACAGTGTTTAGAAATGTGAGTCCAACAGATCTGGTAGGTTTTTAAAAGTCTGAGTGTAGAGTTTTATTATTTAAAAGGTTTTATAAATATGTTCTAAATAGACCATGGAATTGCTATAGCAATTTGGGGGGGTTGGAAATTACTCAGCCATTTGGTTCTTATTTTATAAAATGAACAAGCATTTGAACACTCATTTGATATGCTTGTTGATGCATCACAAAAAGGAGATATGCTTTGAATTCTCCTTAAAAACCCCATGTAAACATACAGCTTATGGATAATTGCAACAAAATACCATCTCCTTAGAAAGTGCTTTCACATGCAATTTCCTCTTCGACTACTGCATGTAAACATAGTTATTGAATTTGGAGGCACTTTGTGGGCTTTAAGTGGAGCAATTGGGATCAATATCTTAACAAATGCAAATTATATTTTAAAATGTCCTTGCTTTGCAACAAAATGCCTGCCTCATAAAAGACGCAAAAATAGCAATAGGTTTTTTTTTTTTAAGAACACAAGAAGAGTGTCTGGATAATGATTCAGTTCTCTGTTATGGTTGTTCCATCCTTCAAAATAAGTGTCTGGAGGCGTGGAGGTATTATATTGACCTAGTGGCCTGGAAATTGTTATGGGGTCACAAATACATTCCACCAGGCCTCTCTGGTCATAACCCAAAAGTGGAAGACCAGTGAGACAGAAAGTTGTGGGTGCAGCAACCACAGTGCAACAATGTATTTCTCTTGGAAATGTCATCAGTGATGTGGCAATTGCTAGCTGTGTGTTGGAAAGCAGAACGTTACAAGGCTGGACTGATGTTGATTATAGGGCCGTTGCTGAATTTTATGACAACTCTGATTCAGTTTCAAAGTTCACAGTTCTTTTCTTCTATAGTTTCTCTACATGAATAATGAACTGCAATCATCCTTTTCCCTGACCATATTAATAACATTTGATAGAATGATCACCATTTAAAGTTATACTTGGATTTGTGTCAGTTGTGTATAACAGTGGTATAATGGAGGGTTGAATAAATTTCCCCCACATGCTGCAAATTTCTGATTCCCCCTTCCTGTGATGTTCCTGGGTGTCCCTGTCCTGCAGTAGCAGCATTTGATCATCATTTTGGACTGCAGCAGGAGGAAGGGGGTGAGGAAGTGCCTTCCATCAGTGAAGATTCCAGGTGGGATCTAAGCCACTGTATGAATGGCATAAAATCCATTATCTCGTTTAATCCTGTCCCTCCTTTAAGGTGCTCAGGGTAGCTGCATGGTTCTCCATATGTTCAGATTAATACTGTGACTGGCCCAAAGTCGCTCTGTGGGTTTCATGACTGAACAGGGATTTCAACTTGGGTCTTTGTGATCCTAATCTGACACTAGCTGCCATATAATGTAAAGGTTTTTTTTAAGCTTCTGTCAAAGAAACAAACAAATGTGGGAGAGTTGCCAAAAATGCATATTTTTGGGCATACACGAAAATTAAAAGAAATGAAAAAAGCCTCAAATATATCATCCTTTCATAAAACATCCCTTACTGAGTTAGACTGTGATCCGCTTAGCTTGCCTTCAGCATATTTTATGAAAATCTGAACATAGGTGCATGGTCTAAGAACATGTGGGCAAAATTTGGAAATGTTTGATTGTTTCATGATGCGCTCAAGCTCTTAGGTATGTCGCTTCAGTACAGGGAAAGCTATTTTCCCGTATTTTAGGTTCAGGGTCTCTGGATAAAGAAATAACACACTTACTGTAAACTAGACTGTGCTCTTTTATATGGGGCGGATCCAACCATCCTCAAAGTAGCTGTCCTCCAGCCTAAGGAGCCCTTCCCTCAACTTAAGTGGAAATTCCTCTAGTGGAAGAACTACTTAATTTGGAGGAAGTTTCCTTGGATTGGAGGAAGACTTTATACTTGAGCCAAAGGATCCTAAGTGGAGCAGTAGGAGAGGGGTAGGATCCACCCCACTTTAAGGTCAAATCTACATCTGACTTTCCCGCTGGAATCATTCTAGTTTCAAAAAAACCCAAACATGTCTATACCTGTTTCTAGTTTCAAACCATACTTGTTCTAGTTTAAAAATTACTGTTTACATTTGTTAATTGCCCTCCTGTGGACAGGCTAGCATTATACTGCTTTAAACAGATCCTGTTGCTTAGTACTCTTCAGACCCAGGGAGTGAAATTTGAAACCAGCGTGAAATGAGCGTAGGAAAAGACAGCAGTCAAACTACTTCAGAGGGGAGGTGTAAACTGGGCCTAAAATAGTAATAGGGATAAACCATATCATTTGATTATTTTGATTCCAGCACCTAGCAGGGCTCAGTCGTTATGGTGCCAGTCTGTGCTCTAGGAGATCCAGGTTCACATACCTACTCTATGATAGAAGCTTGCTAGGTGATCTTGGGTTACTCCCTCTCCTCTCACTTAACCTACCTGACATGGCTGTTGTGAAGATAAAATGGAGGAGAGAAGAATGATGTGCAACATCATGAGAACATTTGAGGAAGGATAAACACATGGGCCAAATAAATAAACACCAAAGCACCATGGACTTGGGTAACAGGACAGTGGTCTTCACACAGTGGTCTTCAATGTGTTAACTGGAACTTTGGATCTGAGTACCATGTGAAACAACCATGCTGTTTTTTCTCAAACTGCCTACAATTTCAGTGTGTGTGTGTAAATCAGTCTTCAGGGCAGCCCTGAAACACTGAAATCCCACCAGCAGATGAAAGAAAAATGTAAGGAAAAAAAACCTCACAGGCAGACGGACAATATATCATTATACTCATACATCATACTCTTAAAGTGATAGATTACTTCTGCCATTTATGAAGATTACTTATCTTTTAAGGAGCTATAACTACACCAACAATAAGTAGACTAGAACACTCTGCTGAAACGCTTCTTCAGCATTACAGGAAGACAAAATGTAACAAGAATCCAACCATCTTGCAGTCCTGTATATACACAACTGCCCATTTCTGTGTAAATATGACAAACTTGATTTTACTTTTCTTTTTCTTTCTCAAGTAGACTGCATGGTATTTCTGCTTTTTTATGTTCAATATTTCTTGGAACATCTTCAAGGAATTTTCAAGTCATTACTTCAACTCCTTTCTTAACGCTTGAGGGACACAGATCTCATTCAAGCTCATTGAATTATTTTCTTCTTTCTTCTTTTTTCCAAGTGTAGCCTTTTGTAACCGGTTCATAGTTTCATAGAAACAGGAGACATATTTTATTTTATAGCCTTTTGAAGGAAAGGTTGTTTTAAGAGGTTATGAGTATAACTTTCTCTACAGGTTTTTTTTGGGGGGGGGGTACTAACTTTTCCCTTCAGGTTTGCTGTAGTACTTATCAAAATGTCACACATACATGACAATGTTTAACAGTATTTATAAAATCAGTGATATTTTCCCACTATTATTAATTTTGAATTTGTCAGAGTTTCAAATGGTGCTACCCTATGCAGAATTACTCCCGTCTAAGCCCATTGCTGAATAGGATTGTACTCCCTCTGGTCATACTCTAGAGGGCCTCTTGCAAATGCCCAGCCCCAGGATGGCTTGTTAGCTGTCATCAGGGGAAGGACCTTCTCAGTTGTGGCCCCTATCCTGTGGAATGCACTTTTGGATAACACCTGTGCCCTGCTGGACTGGTTTAGTTTTTTGCAGAGCTTGCAAGGCCAAATTGTTTAGGCTGACCTTTGGAGTGTTATTCACATGTTTGGGTTGCTTTTGTTAGTGGTATGGTGCTAGCCACATATTTTAATAGTTTAATATTTTATTGCTAATATTTTATATTTGTTATCTGTTCTATGTTGTTTTTACCTTATTTATATGGTTTTAAGGTTGTGAGTCGCCACAAAACCCTTTGGGTGAGCACTGATTTAAAAAAACAAATCAAATAAATAGAGATAAGTACTGTTTGACAACCAAAAAGAACTTGTAGGTGTCAGGCAGTTGTCATGGGTGAACAAACAAAATATTGCAAATCCTTCAATGGGATGGATAAAGATGGTTTCTCATGCCTCACCCTTCCATATTCAGCCACAGACTTAAAGCCAAAAGTTTAGAATTATGTAATCCATTAGAAGGCACAGCAGGGAAAAGGAAATGCAATTACAGATGCTGTGGAGAACCTTATGAATCCCATGACAGAAAGAGACAATGTACACTCTTTGTTTCACATGGTGCTTTTGTGGGGCAGCAAGAGTTTTCTACCTGGCCACTTACATGGTGTTCCGTTAATGCCCTTTTAAAGATATCCATGAGATATTAGCTCAGGTGGACTGGGAGGAAAAATGGCCTTAAAAAGAGCCCTGTCCCCCACAGCCCATCCTGTTCCTTCCCCACCGAGGGATTATTGATAGCACTGCTGGCTGTCAATAATAGAGTTCTCATTCTTCTCCATGGGATCAGAATGCTTTATATACCCTCAGCTTAGCTCCACACCCTCTTCTCTGTTGGGTGTTAGCAGTTAGACAGAGAGTCAGGGAACTTGTTAAAAGCAGAGCACATTCATTTATTCCTGATTGTGAACACCTCTATTGGTGGGGTTTGGGTATTAGGTGGACTCAGGGCTCTGAGCCACCCTGTCTCTCTGCTCACGCTGAGCAGAGGGGCTTAGCTACTGGATGTCTCAGCTGAGGACCCTCATTTGTACCCTCCCAACCCTCCTCCTTCTGAACACCTCTATGTGCCATGAGGGTGCTTGTTGGGGGGGGGGGGAGAAGGCTTACAGCCCCTGTATACCACAGGCCCCTGTCCCTGGGCACCAAGCACATCCTGCCAGCCTGCTGGAGCCCAGCCTTAACAGGGCATCACCAGGGATCTTGGAGCTTCCTTCCCCTGATCTGTTCCTGGGGTGCTCCACAGAAGCAAAAGAGTTGTTAGCACTGCACAGTTGCTTATGCTCTCTGGAGAGGAGGGCTCTGACAGCAGTGATTAAGAGGGTTGGGGAGAAGCATTCTCCCCTTCCACATCCCAACTCCCTGTTACTGCTTCCACCTCAAGTACATCCCTCCATGGCCCCTCCTAGCTGGGCTGTGGCTCCTCTCCCTCCCCCGCCTCTTCTTCTCGCAGTTCCCTCTGGCCACAACTGTGGGCCTGTAGTCTCCACACTTCTTTGCAAAGCTCATACTTATAAATTAAGATAAGGGAAACCAAATTATCCTTCATTGAATAGGAGTTGCATCCTCTTTAAAGAAATCCAAGGCAGTAAGGAACTCCACATAAATTTCTGGAAAAATATTAATTTTATTAATATAGCTGTAAGGTATATAGAAAGGCACTGCATGTAAAATATAAATAATCCTAGGTATTTTGAGTGTATTTACTGTGGCCCATAAAGACAAGTTTAAAGTTGCCTATCTCTCCAAATCCAAAGATACACCATCAATTAGCTTTTTATATTTAGTATAATCATATGTGTAATATCTCTAGGAATTGGTATTCCAACGTAAGTAATGACTTCTGAGCACCTCTGAAAATGTCCATAGGCAAATACACTCCCTGATATATTGTCTTCCAGTGCCATCAATTCAGATTTTGCCCACTTAATCGAACATCCAGACAAGTCTCTGAAGTATTAATGGCATACATTACTGCAGGAATGGAAGACTGAGGTTTCAAAATAAACAACAAAAAATCATCTTCATGAAGACTAATTTTAACCTCCAAAGAGTTATGTACAAAGCCCTTCCAAAGCTTGACATATACAATGACTGCTAGAAACTGAAAATAGTGTACAGAAAAAAGGCCAACTGGCTTGATACTGCTTGATGGAAATATGACTAACTTTATTGGTTGAATGATGCCCGCATCACATTCAGATCTGTAGAGTTATTATCTCTCCTTACTGCCCTTTCTGGCTTCTGGGTAGCAGAATATTTGTCAGTCTGGGCAAGAACATAATAAGAGTTTTGCCAGGTCAAATCAGTGGTACATCTAATCCAGCATTCTATTTCACACACTGTCCAGCTACTGTGAGAGAAAGCCTCTTGAGAGCCAACAAACAAGGCCAAGGCATTCCTCTTATGTTGCCTCCAACACTAGTAGTCAGAGTTTTACTGCCTCTGAATGTGGAGGTTCCCTTTTTGTCAACATGGGTGTTATCTATCCATGAACCTAACTTCCATGACTCTGTATTGTTCCCATTTTAAAGCCATCTACAGTTGTGACTATCACCACATCCACTGTCAGTGAGTTCCGCATCTGAATTACTCATTGAGAAAAGAAGCATTTCCTTTCATCCATCCTGAATCTAATTCCCATCAGTTTTAAATGCCTCTGAATTCTAGTATTATGGGAGAAAAACAAAAAGCTCCCTCTATCCATTTTCTCTATCCCATGCATAATTTTATAAACCTCTATCAAGTCCCCTATTAGTTGTCATTTTTATAAACTGAAAAGCCCCAGGCTTTTTAGCCTTTCCTCATAGGAAAGGTGCTCCAGTCCTTTAATCATCTTGGTTGCCCTCTTCTGCACTTTTTCCTGCTCTATAATATCTTTTTTGAGGTACGGCGACCAGATGGTTAGCAACTGCTTCTAAATGTCAGAAACAATTCTGCTTAAATTTGGAACATTTACAATGTTTATAAATGAAGTGTGGCTTGGGTCAGATCTTGACGGGTTAAATTTCCAAATGTACTTCCCTAAAGGGTAAGTGGTCCTGTTTTGCTAGAACTGGAACTTCCCAGGTAACGTATCTTCTGGGGGAGGAATTTAATGAAGACTTCCCAAGGCAACTGTTTTGCATAAACTAGCCCCTGCATAAGAGTCACAGCAACCATCCCCGCTCTTGACGATGGGACAGAGGATACTTATTTCATTTTAATCAGACATGCAATATCTAACTTTGTTTGCAAAATGGGGCTGAAGCAGTTGCATTATGTATTCTTCCTCAGAGGCCAATTGTTATTCATTTTGTCTTTTTACAACATGCAATATACATATGATAAACTATAACACATTAGCAAACAGTAGTTGATAGCATGGTATGATCTTCCATAGCAAAACAGTTCAGACTTCTCTCTCTCTCTCTCTTTTTAGGAGAACAACTCACTTTTTTGTAATTGGAATTCAACTGGAAAAATAATATTTTCAGAGTCACAATTTGATAATGCATTATTATTATCTAACATTTCTCTGAGGTAACTGCATACTAGCGGAAACAAAAAAAATGTAATGTCCCCATGACAAGGTCGTTTAGGGCATAAAATAGAAGGAAATGGGTATTTAGGTAACTGTGTGCATGGTTTTTATTTTCTCTAATTTTCAGATTACTTTCGATGAGGTCTCTTCAGAGTCCAAACATCATGCTGTGAAATAGATACTATCTAAATCATTAGAGATCATTCATTGCCATGTGCCACCTTTTAGGGCAATTAAACCTGACCTTGGGGTTACCTAGCTAAACACTCACTGACCTAGGGCACTTCCTCTGAATATGAATAAGCTTGTGACACAAATACAGTTAGAAAACAGCTTTGCTCCTGGCACAGATAATGCCTGTGTTAAATGGGCCTGAATAGTCTGATGTAAGCCCTGTATACTACCAAAATATGTAGTCCACTGATTAAAAATTTAATTTTTTTAAAAAAAGCCAACATCTGGACTCTATCTTTTTTAACCTTTCTACTCCTCGACCCTTTGCAGTCCTACTCACAAAATAAAAGAAAAAATAAAACCCTGGACCAAACTCTGCTACACATTTTGTGCCAGAATTTTTTATAGTTAATATTTATCAGCCTCTGATACACTCCAAGCAAATCTCCTCCCCTCTCTCTTCCATTTTGGCACACACATGCACAACTCTTTGGAGCTCTGAAGTGATTTCTTTGTCCTTTCAAGTTCTAGGTAGTTCTGCTTAAATGCATAGCACCTGTGCACCAGATTTATAGTCTTTTGATCTCTCTGTATTTTATTAGGCAATTGACTTCCATCCCATATTGTGGGTGAATAGCTTACCTTGGGCAAACCTAGATAACTAGGCAATTCTTTCACCTTTCTTTCACCTTATTTAAACAATGAAGATATTGGCTTGGATCCTGCAGATCTGTGTTGCTAATGATGGCACTTTCTCCCTGGGTCAAGTTGCTTTTCCACTAGTGGAAGATTTTCTTACAACAGGGGAAGTCTTCTTGTGCCAGAAGAAAGTGCCAGAAGAAGTGGAATGAGTCAGAGGGATTCGATCCATTACCTCTACTACAAATGAAGAAATGGAAGGCAAAGGCAAATGATAATGGAAAACTATATGTTTGTTAAACAATAATTTCCAGCAATGGGGGCAAATCAAAAAGCACATTATAAAAAAAAGATTGACATTAATATTATTTGTCTACAAAATGTCTGGAACATTTATGTTGCCCAACTCTGGCTAATTCTCACTGGTTTCAAGTGGGTCAGTGTTTATTTCTCCCTTCATAAAGACACAAATTGGAGGGGAAATAGTGACACATGGAATTCCCAATGGTGTGCCTTCTTAATACATGCTGTCCTGAAATCTAACCCCACCTAGTGATCTATTTGAAAATGCCTATATTCTAGCAAATATTCTAGCATATATTTTAAAAGCTGTCTTCTGAGAAGCAATGCATGAATTACTAATATCAAACAAGTTATAGCAGCTCTTCTTTAGGAATATACGTTTTTCTGAAAGTGAAAAGCCATCAAGACCAGTGTAAAATAGCAATCTAAGAAGCACAAATATTCTGTTTAATCCTGCAATGGCAGCCATACTTGAAATAATTAGTAAACTGGTAATAGAAAAGGGCTTTTGTTTGGGCTGTTCCTAAGCATCCTCCCCCCCCCCCCCCGGAATGGTTTCTTTTTTGAGTTGCATCTACACATTGTTTGACACTGCACTATTGTTGCCCGGCCTATCTTTTGCAACTGATCTTCCTGTGTCAATACACCACTCCATTCCAATTGAAACAATTGCTGTATTGGATACAGTTCTGGAAAGATAATTGCCAGTATCTTAGCTTTCATTAATTTATACATGTGTGTAGTATCCAATTGGCCCATGTTTTTGCATGTTATTTTTTCTTGCCATTGTTCATCTACAGATACCCTCAAGTCTCTTCATCATGAAAAGATCTGCAAATTTAAAGCATTCTGGCTTCAAAAATATAGAGTGGTTTAGACATTACATGGAACAGCAAGAGCACATACTTGTATGTACAAGAGAAACAAACCATAGTTTGCAGTTCATATATGATTACAACCTAAGGTTTGTTTCAAGCTATAGGTCTAGCTTGTTGCTTTGTCTGAATACAACCACAATGAAACTGATGTTTCAACAATTACTTTCCAGTTGGAAATCTTGGCCGAGGACAGACTGGCAATCTGGAGCGGGAGGAATCCGGAGGCAAAAGCTGTGGGGGGAAAAATCCCCGGGGCTGGCCGTTCACACCGGCCGGTGTATTGCGCAAGGATGCTGTTACAGAGCGTTCAGACTGCTGCGGAGCGGCCCTGGGTGGGCCGGCCTCCTCAGCTTGTGGCAGGGCTGTTTAGGCAATGTGCGCATGAGCACATGTGCGCATGTGCACATGTGCACAAATTGCTGAAATGGCATGTTCACATAGCCCCCTCCGCTTGCATCCCGCCTTCTTCTGGTTCACACTGCCTGAAAGCGGGAGGCATGTGGAAGACAGCCCCTGGACACCAGTTTCTCCCGGTGTCCTTCTGCAGCGAGAGGAAACCGGCTTCAAAGTGCGTAAGTGTGGAAGGGAGCCAAGGGACAGCTGCAGATGTCTGAACGGGCTCCCCTCCCCCGCTTCCCAAGCAGAGATCTCCCAGGGCAGATTGCCAGTCTGTCCTCGGCCCTTGTTGAGTCAATTCATTTTTCCTCTGTTCAAATAATGGCTAAATTTATGAGAGACAGTTTGTAATTCTGATGAGGTTGAACTGCAGTTTGTGAGATTGCACAAGAAATTAGAATATAATAACTTGCTGATTTATTAGAAGCTATATCAGGAAATAAAAATTGTTTTAATTTTTCAGTGGTGTTTTGGGGGGTTTTGGAGAAAATTTGTGATGTTGTTATAGGCTGAGGACAGACTGGCAATCTAAAGCGGGGCAGGCACGCTTCGCAAACGGAGGAAAGGAGCACGTTCAGACATGCGCATCTGTCCGTCGGCTCCGTTGCGTACTTACCCGTCTCCCAGTCGCTTTCCTTCCGCTTTACCCGGACACCGGTTTTTCCCGGTGTTCAGGGGCCTTCCTCCGCATGCCTCCCGCTTCCAAACAGTGTGAACTGGAAGAAGCGGGAGGCATCCGGAGGAAGTGTGAACGCACCGGCAAAAAGTTTTGCGCATATGCACATGCAAAAAACATCAAAGGAAAACAAAAAAAAGTGCAGCAGTGCGTGCGAGCCGCGCGCGCTGGCTATGCAGCAGTCTGAACGCTCCGTGGCAGTCTGAACGCTCTGTATCGCCGCTGATCCGCATTGTGTGGCCAGTGTGAACGGCCAGCTCCGTGGGTTTTTTCCCCCACTCCAGTTCCCTCCGCTTTGCCTCCGCTTCAGATTGCCAGTCTGTCCTCAGCCATAGTTATAGTATGGGTCTATAACTCCATAATTTCCTTGGTCTGCAAATTATTAGAAAAGCAGTTTTCCTTGGATTGGAAATAAATCCTTTGCCTTATATAGTGGGTGCCTTAATATATCCTGATTAGCTTCTCTGTTAATTTTTCTGTTATCAGCTAGAAGTCTTTTGTTAATACAGACTATCTAAATGAATAACTGATCACTAATATGAACAATTAACTATTTTAGATGGAAAGCCATCTGTTTCTTCTAAAACAAGATAAGAGGGGGGAGTAGAGGACAGCTCAGTAGATTTCAGGTGAATATTCAGTACCTGACTTCTTCAATAATGCCCCTTTAACACTGCTAGTAAGAACAGGCTGAAATGAAGAACCAAAATGAATGATAAATTGTGTTAGCTGAGGATGAGGCATGAATGCATGTATAATTTTTTAGTTTAGAACAATTTAATTTGGAATGTTCCTTTTATGCACAGCTGAAGTAACTGACCTAAGCAATGCTCCCTCTAAGCTGTGGAGTCTTATAAGCACAAATTCTACTTTGTGAGCTACTGGCTTTAAAGTTGTGAGTGAGCGATTTGGCTACTGCATAAATTAGTTTGTTCTGGAGACATCCTTCCTGAGCTAAGACAAAAATGTGTGAGTCGGAGGCTAAAAAACTGAGCTAGTTCACACTAACTCAGCTTAGAGGGAACACTGGACCTAAGCATGTCTAGTTTGCCTGGACTGGGGCCTAACCAAAGAATGAATAGGGAAGTACCAATTCTGATGTTAGATAGGAAAGAAAGTGAATGGAATCCAGTGATGTGTCAGCAGAAGGCACTGAGGGTTACAGATCTTTTCCACTTTCCCCTCCATCCAGCAGCCCATCTGGACTCTAATACAGTCAGTTACTGGAGCTGTGGGACGTGTATGAAGTAATAGTCATGCAGGTCCTCAGGCTCCCCTGAAGAAGGGGTGTGGGTGAAATCACCTATCAACAGAGCTGTGCTGACGGAAGAAGGAAGAGGAAATGATTTCATCCGCTTCTCTCTTCATGCTAAAGGCAGATGACATCATATGACATGGTCATATCGAAATCCATCAGGACCCATTAATACAGAAACACAGTTGTGAAACAATCCGCATATTTATTGAACAGCATTTGATTTATTTAGATAGTTACACCAATATGCAATAATGAAAAGAAAGCAAGAAGTAACTTTCTTGTTTTAAATAGGTTATATGTGATGGAGTTACTTACTAAGAAATTCACATATGTAATACAAAGTAAAGAAAGGTTTTAATTTGTTGAACTTTTATTCTGCTTTGCTGGCAGGGGGGTTGTTCTGTTGTCAGCATAGAATGGGTAATAAATCGAAATAAATAAAAAGGAAAATCAAACATTATGGTGCCAAAAGTTACCAAATGATATACTTAGCAAAACCTATCAATTAGCAATCCAACATTCCAGACTTTGTGCAATCCCAGACATTACCTCACAGGATTGTTGTGAGATCAAATGGAGGAGAGGAGAACAGTGGGGAGAAAGACAGGATATAAATGAGATAGATAAATAAATAAAATAATCTTGTTTACAATACACAGAATAAATGCACTTGAAATAATGAATAAAATAGTAAAACTGTGGAACCAGCTAAACCAATAGACCACATCCTAAACCACCCAGTGTAAATGTAAATTGTATCCTAAATCATTACTGCAAGTTATTAATTAAAATAAAAAGAAAGTAACTAAACAGTCGAAAAAGAGAAATGAGGAAAGTAAAAAAGCAGACACTTTTTCATAATTCAAGTATAATTCAAACAGGATAAAATAATTGTCTCTCTCTCTTGTTTATAATTAAGGCAGCTTAATTCTATTCACTGACATGTGTGTCTTTGTATCCTGACAACTCATTGGTTCTGGGGCCAAGGAAAGCAAACTTGACAATTAGGGTAGCAGTCCTGGCCTTGAGGGAGGAGCTGTCCCAATCACCCCCCTCCGTCCTTTCATTCTAGAGATTGCATCTTATACCAACAATTTGTGTGGGGCGGAAATCAGATGTCAACTGCTCCTCCGAGGACCATGCATTTCATGCAAGGTGCCCAATCACAGAAGTCCATGCTTTTGACCTTTGAACCTGCTGTGCATAATTAATTGGAGGCCAGTTGAAAGAAAATCATTGCCTCCAGCAGGGTACCTGCTGTCATTATTCAGTCCTTCACATCAAGCATCAGCATTAGAATAATGACTGACATGTCAGAGCAATGAAAGAAACATGTGGTTAAGATATGTCTCAATTCCTGGCAAGATATTTAAGATTAAAAAGGAGAAAGATACTAACATGCCTATATCCTATTTCTTCTTTTTTCAACTATTCAAGAAGAGTTCATAGCAAGAATGGCATTCCAGAAGAGCTTTAACCATGACAGAGCTGCCATATAAAATAAAGAGATTCCTGAATGATTTCTAACAGACTAGAAAGACATGATACTAAGTAGGATTCTCAAATTGTTAGCACATCTTCTGGATACATAGCAATATGGTTTCCTAGTACTCAGTATTTTTTAGCCTAAGAATGCATGTCAAGTTGGATTATGGCCAAAAGAAGAAGCATTAGTACACTGCTTAGAAACCTGTGGTTAGAGAATCACACTAGGAGACCCAGGTTCATATCCCCACCCTACCATGTGGCTCACTGGGCCAGTAACCCCCTATCTCTTTTGGCTATTATGAAAATAAAATGAAGATGTGGATAATCATGTGTAATATCAGGAGTTCCTTGGCCTATGGCTAATACAATAAATCTCATTGTTTGATTGATTGATCAGGAGTTCCTTGGAAGGATGGTGAGATAAAAATGTGGTAGACTGAACAAAGATTTCCCTACACTGATTTTTTAAAATAACAGTATTACAAATTCCCATTTAGAACCTACAAAAAATTTCTCCTAACTAAAGGGATGGCCAGTTTCCACCAATGTCCCCTCCCACTGCAGACATCTGATTATCCCAGCATGCTGTTCCTGTGGGTCCCCATTTGGGGGCCATTTTGGTCTACAGTAGGTGGGGGGAGGTGAGGAAGTGCTGTTCCCCGGATAGATAAACCTCAGTTAGAGGAGGTTTGGCACAGGATCCAAGCCCAGGGAATTCAACATAGCCTGTTTTTAAGTTGTTTTGCCTTTTGCATTGCTTGTAAGAGACCAAAGATTTAGTTTTCAAAAGAATGACAGCCAAGCCTTTGAGATAATATCTTTTCATAACGTTTTAACAGGAGCCAGCGGAAAGAGCTACTTCTTCTGTTATTAATCTAAGCTAAATCCCTTCACAAAGTTATACAGAGTACAATATATAATAGCAAATGCACAGTACGGGGAAAGGTTTAGTAGCTCTGAAAATATTCCAATTGTTAGTGGTTAAAAGTTAAAAACAGGTGCCATATCCTATTGTTATTAGATCTTGAAATAATACATATTTAAAAGCTTCTTTTTTTAAAAAAACCTGCTAGAGAGGCTGTTGTTGAAAGAGTCTGAAAAGTATGGTTAAAAGGTTCAGTTTCCAGTTATGATTTAAGAATACTTTAAGTACATTTTCCCCATTTGTTAAACAAAGGTTTGTTTGTTTTAGGGTTGTTCTTTTTTTTCATTTTATTTTAGTTAGAGAAATATCAGTCTGAAAAGAGTCAGGTAAAAAAAACCCAGATCGTACTTTTAATGGAAAATGTGCTGTAATTCTGTCTGTCTTTCACTGAATGTTTCAATCACTTCCTGTCGCTGACTTGTTAGCAGGTATTTTGTAGTCTGAATGGGCTGATGTTATCAAATTGCGGTGCAGAGTTCTGCTTGTTGTGACTGATTTGATTTTCTGATGCAGTGTATTCCAGCTTCACTGCTAGGAGAAATAATCTTCATTTTTGAGGCAGCAAACTAAAAGAAGTTGTCAGTCTAAGGTCAACAATGAAAACAGATACTGTACAAGGGAAAGGTAAGTTTTGCCCCACTGTTTTGTCTGATATTTCTAATGTTGTGTCTAGTGCATGGTAGGTCTCTTAAAAGCAGAATATAATAGATTTAACTATTTCTAGTTTAGCCATTAGATGGTTGACAGATCTGTCTGATTTGTGCAAATCCTAATTTTCAAACTGGCATTCTTGCATTGCTTGTGGCTTGAACACAGCTTTCTGAACCAGCAGTTGAAATTGTATAGTGTGGTATCAAACCTAAGAAGCCATGTATTACTATTAAGGTGCAATATATGATTATCAGATTGTAAAGTACTGTGAAAGGATCTCACCAAATGAAGTGACTGGGTAACAACATGGCAAATGAGATTCAGCGTAAGTATAAAGTAATACACATTGGGTGAAAACTTCCTAACTTTGCAGGCTGATGGATAGAGTCTGAATCACCTGTGACTGATTAGAAAAGAGATCTTACAGTCATGATAGATAGCTTCGTGCAAACAACAGCTTACTGTGTGAAAAATGACCAGTATAGTAATGACCTTGAACAGATCTATAGGGTGACTAAATGTGTACAGTTCTGGCCACCCCAGAGGCTATTGTAAAACTGGAAAAGGTACAGAAAAGATCAACAAAAATATTAGAGCTTGGTGTAGCTTCCATATAAGGAGTGGCTAAAGAGTTGGGGACTTTCTGTTAACAAAGGTGACTAGGGTGGGACATAAAAAAGGATTGCACTTACCTGTAACTGTTATTCATCAAGTAGTCTCTGTGCAGGCACACATGAGCACTGTGTTGTCACAGGCCAGCCACAAAGAGGAGCTAGCAAGTTTCTTTACAAAGAATTTTCCAGACTTCCAAGAGTGCTGTTCTCCCTTCCATTCACAGTGCCTTCCGGCTCAAAATCATGTGATGTGGGAGGGGCCAGCACTCATCTTTCAATTCTCCTAAGCCACCATATATAGAAAAAAATCATAACCTGGCAGACCACAACGGGGAAGGAGGGAGGGATGTGTGCCTGTACAGAATACCACTCGATGGACAGCAGTTACAGGTAAGTGCAACTCTGTTTTCATCATTGTGGCTTCTGTGCAGTCCCACATGGGAGATTAGCACGAAAAAAATACAAACCAGAGGAGGTGTGACTTGACTTTCCTAACTAAAAGGATGCTGGAATATTGGTTGCAGCACCACTCTTCCCACAGCTGTTTCACTCCATAAGTGGACATGCATGGCATAGTGCTTCACAAATGTTGAAGGGGTCAACCACATTACTGCCTTGCAAACATTTTCCAGAGGCAGTGTCACCATGAAAGCCACAAAAGAGGCTTGAGCCCTAGTGGAGTGAACTACAATGTCTACTGGACATGGAACCCCTGATTCCCTGTATGCAGCTCTAATTGTAGAGACAATCCACTTGGGGATGGTTCGCACTGAAGCACATTTACCCTTATTGTTCCCCTGGAAACAGATAAATAAATGTCTGTGTATTTGAAAAGGTTGTATGCATTTCAGATAGAAGAGTAGTGCCCACCGGACATTTAAGATATGCAGAAGTCCATCTGCTGAGGATTGTGGTTGTGGAGGAAAAAATGTAGGCAGAACAATGTCTTGGTTCATATGTAACCTAGACACAACTTTAGGGAGAAAATTGATGTTTGTATGAAACTTCAGGTAGGGAGTATCACAAGATAAGGAACTTAGCTCTCCCACCCTCCATGTAGATGTAATTTTCACAAGAAAAGCTGTTTTAAAAGAAAGCCATGACACATTCGTGGTAAACAGAGGCTCAAATGGTTTATAGGTAAGTGTTGTAAGTACCAAAGACAAACACCATTGAGGGGATGGCCATATAACAGGGAGATAAAGATTACATAAACCCCTCAGAAAACGTTTTGACTCACAGGATGAGAAAGCAGAGAAACCATCTATTGGGTCATGGTACAAAGAAATCGCTGCTAGGTACACTTTCAAGGATGAAGGCATAAGGCCATTATCTGTCAACATCGGCAGGAACTCAAAAACTTTAAATATAGAGCAGGATCAAGGGACCAGACCCTGAGAAGTAGCCCAGTCAGAAAATTCTGACCATTTTAAAGCATAAGATTTCCTTGTTGAGAGCTTTAGTGCCACTTCTAAGACACCCTAGAACTCATGCCAAGAGTGGACGTATCAACCATGCTCTGAGGTGAAGGTGGGCCATATCTGGGTTATATCTGGTCCCTTTGCAACAGGTTCTTGCCCTCTAGGAGAACCCAATGGATAGTTCCCAAAGAAGTGGGAACCATGTTCTTCGTTGCCAGTGTGGGGCTATTAAAATGTACCTTGCCCCATCAATTTCGCCTGTACCCTGGTGAGCAGTCCAGAGGTCAGGAGGATAGTCCATCTCTAGTTCATCTCTGTCCTGAATAATCCAAGCCAGAGGAGAACTCTTGGAGCAATAACAGCATTATGGGTTGTTGAAGGTCATACACTGAATTTGAAGATTACTGCCTTTGGTACTATCACTAATCATTATGGAAGTGCACAAAAACTTTATTTAGATTAAGTTTGTCTAATTTTGTTTCGTTATTAAAAAAAATCTTTATAATGTATGTTTGAGTAGTTATTGTATTTGTACAGTAGGAAACACACTCTCACACCCAACACTTCCTCAATAGATCTTTTCTGCCAAATTGTAGAGAGGAGAAAAGGCCCTGTTTTTCAGGCTATTAAAATGCTCTTGCACAAGTGCTTAGAGGCCTTCTGATGAAGGGGTGGTTTCTCTGTCTTTTCCTATCACCAACAGCTATCCATGAAGGCTGGCGTGACCTAATTTGGGTTACAGTTCTAAGAATTTCCTGTGAATAAGCCCCATTGAACACAGGAGAATAATTCTGAGTAGACTTACTCAAGATTGCTCCCTTAACTTACTTTCCAGAATCCAGAGGAGAGCCAACTCACTTGCTTAGAGAATACAAACTTTTTCAAATAGCAGAGCATTGAAACATATGGTGAAGGCCAAGAGAGAGATACTATGGCCAAGGACAGACTGGCAATCTGGAGGAGGAGGAATCTGTAGGCAAAAGCTGCGGGGGGAAATTCCCCGGGGCTGGCCATTCACACTGGCCAGTGTATTGTGCAAGGATGCTGTTACAGAGCATTCAGACGTTCACACAGCCGCCTCCGCTTGAATCCCGCCTTCTTCCGGTTCACACTGCCTGAAAGCGGGAGGCATGCGGAAGATGGCCCCTGGACTCCGGTTTCTCCTGGTGTCCTTCTACAGCGAGAGGAAACCAGCTTCAAAGCGCGTAAGTGCGGAAGGGAGACGAGGGACAGCTGCGGATGTCTGAACAGGCTCCCTTCCCCCGCTTCCCAAGTGGAGCTCTCCCGGGGCAGATTGCCAGTCTGTCCTCAGCCTATGTCTTTGAAGACTGCCTGATCGGCTGACTCCATTGCATGATATGGAAATGCCCTTGCATCACCTTGTGAAGCGACTTATATACATAAATGCTGACAATTACGGGGAAACAGAGCTGACCCAACAGTTTGGTGTTAGATTGAGACCAGTTACCTAAGTAGTTTATATGAGATTGAATAGCCTGGGGAATAAGACTGTGTCCTGCAGTGCAAGACAAATCTGTCTCCAACAGTCTGGTCTTCAATGACAAAAGTATAGCTTTGTAGAGGCACCATACTGGTGTCAGTTATTCAATATGCTAAAGAAGAAGAGTTATGCATCTGCGCAAAAGAAACATTCTGCCTCATATCAAAGTGTCTCTTTGAGATCTGAATGTTTTAGAGCTATGAAGCACAATATCTGCCACCACAAACATTTCTGGATTTTGTGAAAATGTTTCTACCCCTAAGTACACTGGCAACTGGACTGGGGTAGAAGTATACTCCATACATAATATGTTTTCTTTTTACAGAGCTGTTATTAAAGATAGTACAGGGGCACTGTGGCACTTCCAGAAAAAACAACAGATCTGTCCCGGTTGGTTCCTATCCTTCCTATCCAAAGAAATATCACTCAGACTAGTTATTTTGACCAGGTTAACAAGCACAGTGGGCTCAGATTGGATTTTGATTAATTATTTTCCAAATGCACATCCCTACCAACTGTGACGGTGTTGTCAGCTAGTTAAATCCCTGACAACAATAAATCCATTAATTATAGAAGGAGCTATATAATCAGAATTTGTGGGATCATTTATACTATATAAATATTTTATTAAATCTAAACTAAACTAAATGCATATTTGAAATATAAATGTACTGCAGAGTTTTACAAGGAACTTTGGCAGAAAATATGTTTATTTTCGGAATGAGTGGAAAAGCTACAGAACATGTATTTTGAGAGGGCATAAATGTGAACCAAGCCAGCAGGTCTCAAGCATCCCTACTGCCTGAGCAGCAACTGGAATCCAGAGCAGTTCTGCCTCTGAGCAAGGAAGTGGAGAGCCAGGGTGGTGTAGTGGTTGACAGTGCTGACCCTGGGAGACCCAGGTTGAAATCCCTTGGGCCACTCACACTCTCAGCCTAACCTACCTCATAGGAGTTGTTGGGAGGATAAATGTTTATCTCAATTGGCTGGGAAATAAAAAAGTTAATCTAAAAATGCACAGATGGATCTTCATTCTCACTTGTATCTGACTGAGTGTGCTTTGTCTCTTGAAAGATTTACCCTGGGAAATTCTGTTAGTCTTTAAGGTGCTACTGGACTCAAATTTTGTTCTACTACTACAATATAACTTGTTTACACACCTAAAACTATCTGGAAAATGACCAGAAAAAACTTGGGAAGAAATGCAATTAAAATAAAAAGTGAATACCCCTAAGGGACAGGCCAGGTCTCCACCAAAGCCATTCTTGCCCAAGAAAACTCAAGTGCTCAAAGACAACATGTTGGGCACAAATTATCCAACTTTAGGGATGCTTGAACTCCAATGGGTTTGGATTCCCTCATAATCGCCAAGAGCAAATATGTCACTGCTTTATCAACTAATCTGATCGAGGAGTCATAGTCTGGAGTTTGCAAGGGGTATAACATGTAACAATACTTACACTCAGCTTTCAGGCATGCACATTGTCTCTTATATCCTAACGTCACCACTGCTCAGACATAATTCCCTGCAATGCAGCTTAAATCTATCTTCTAAAATGAAATAGTTTTAAAGTAGATTCTACCTTTTGTTGTTCTCTTTAAAGAATTCCGGCCAACATGGTTTTATTGCTTACAACTCAGTTGTTTCGCAAAGGAGCTTAGAATAGCAGTTACAGTTACCCATGAAACCAGGAACGCATTAAGGTGAACAAAGGGTTGGGTTTAATATGGTCCTTGCAAGTAGAATGAGGTTGGGTCTTTTCTCTGAACAGACCTGCTTAAAGATGGAGAGGGAGGCCAAAACACCTCTGGAAAGATCCCATTCACCCACTCACACCCCGCCACAATCACGTCTTCCTTGGTTGGAAGAAGGGGATAGGATACCAACCCTCCAACTTTAGGTCTTACCACCCATTTCTCTCTCTATTTTGTAGATTTCTTTTCCACATATAAACTTTGCTAATAAAATCTGCACACTGCAATTCTATGAGTGCTTACTCGAGAACAATCCAAGAAAAATGAGGGAATGAGTTTACTACATTCTTTACCAGTACAATGAAGACACAATCCTTCCTCCTGGGTTTGAACTCATTGAATAGAAGGAGATTTGCACCAGCTTAGTAATGGTATGGCAGGACAAAACAGCTCTTAAAAAGCACTGACTCAGATTGTAGAGACTGTCATTCTAGACAGGGGACTATGATTCCAGACTAGAGGTGGGCATGAACCAGCTCATGAATCAAAATTTGGGGCGAACTTGGGCTGGTTTGGAGCTTGGAAACGGATGTTCAGGGAAGGCACTTTTGGCTGGTTCAGTTTGGCTTTTTGGGGCCAGCCACATAAACCTAACAACTGAGTGGTGTGGGATCCACCAGTTCGCTGTTATGCTTAAATGGCTGGCAGCTATTTAACCCATTGGTTTTGCTCCCCGCCCCCTGTGCTGCTAGATGGGCATTGTGTCTTCTGGCCTGAAGTTCTCTCCTAATCTTCTTCCAACAGCATTTCCGAGGCTCTGGTGATGAGGGGGGTGAACTGACTGGCAACTGGCTCTCTGTTGGGTTGGGAAGCTGAGGGGCCAGTGTACTGATTCCTGGCTGAGAATCTATATCTGCCCCCTCAGAGACAGCTGCCTCCTGCAGTACATCTGCCACTGGCTGTGGGCTTGAGTCAGGCATGTTGATTCCCTCATCCTCAGAGGAGTCCTCTTCATCTATTTGCTCTGCTGAGCTTGGCTGATCCACGACATTTGTGCTGATTCATGAATGGATATATTTCCAGACAGACCGTCTCCACTCAAACAAAATGTTTACCAAACTTCAAAGCAACTGATGTGTGTGTGGAATTCTCCAGCCTTGGAAACACTATTGTACTTTCAAACTAGTAATGTCCGTTTCAAGAGGGTCCCCCCCCTGCTGACATTCCTTTGTGTTCACTTCCCATTTTCTTGCACAGAGCTTGCAAAATCTCACACCCCCTTTGTGGACTTGTGACTCTGTGCTTTGAGATCAGTCCTTTTAAGCTTGCAATGCCAGTGGCACTGGATTTTGTTGGGTACTTTGTGATTGCACTGGTACTGCTGGGCACTCTGTACTTTGTACTGGTTCTGGTGGGCTTGCAAAAATGCCCCCCTGCTGGGATTGTGATTGAGCTGGTATTGCCTCATAGGTACTGGGTTCTGCTGGGCATTAGTACATTGTGCTGGTTTTACTGGGTTTGCAACCCCTCCTCCTTGCTTGGGGTGTGATTCTGTGCTAGACAATAGTCCGGTTGAGCTAGCATTGCCACAATGGCACTGAGTTCTGCTGGGCACTAATACATTGCACTGATTCTGCTGGGCTTGCAAAAATGCCCCCCCTCAGTTTCTACTGCATAGATTCTCTGGCTTGACCTTAGTCCTGTTGTGTTTGCACTGCTACAGTATCACTGGTTCTGCTGGGCACATTGCACTGGTTCTGCTGGGCTTCCAAAAATACCCACCCCACCTTCAGTTTATACTGCAGAGATTCTCTGGGACGTTGATTCTGGTCTGCTGGGCTTCTATTACCCATGTATTTTTTTTGCTGTTTTCTTTCCTTCATTGGGAGGGTGGGGTACCTTCTTTGGGGAGCTATAACTCAGACCCCATATATCCAATCATCACCAAGCTTGGATGATAGGTAGAGGAGAATCAGCTGGATATCTCCTCTGAGTTTGGCTTCTCTAGCATGCCGTGGGGGGGGTCATTCTACCACATCATGTACCTTTGTTTGTTTAGCACTTAAAAGTTCATGATGGTTTGTGCCTCATGAACTGGGCAGGCTACGAACAACAAACCAAAACAAGTAACATTTTCTTGGCTTGTGCCCATCCCTAATGTTTATTCAGAAATGAATCCTGTTTTATTCAATGAGGCTTACTCCTAGGAAAGAGGATGGCAACTCATTCTTTTAGGCACTGTGTTGACCCATTCCCTTGGTTTTTTGTTATCTGCCCCTTGTTTTATTTGCCTTTTTGCAATAGAGGAAGTCGATCAGTTGTCTTCAGCTGTAAGTGCTGCATGCCAGTAGCAAATTTGCACTAATGAATCAGCTTACCAGATTTGCTACTTTTGATTATGAAGTTCACCCAGCAAACTCATTCATAGCAAAGCTCATGGCATCCCTAGTTAGGGTTGCCAGCTTTAGGCTGGGAAATTCATGGGTCTGGAGTTTGAGGAGGATGGGGTTTGGGAAGAAAAGAAACCATAGTGAGGCATAATGCAACAGGATCCTCCTTCCAATGTAGCCATTTTCTCCAGGGGAATTGATCTCTGTCATCTAGAGATCCATTGTAAATCTGAGAGGTCTTCAGACCACACTGGAGGGTGGTGGAAACCCTATCCCTAGTCCAGCTTCCCAACCATGCAGTCCTAAACAGAGTTACACCCTTGAAAATAATGGCCTTAGAATGGTGTAACTGCTTAGAATTGAATTACAAATGTTTGATCCGTGTTCATATCTGTCAGAACCACGGGTGGGGGAGGCTTCAATGCTCATTCAGCTTAGGTATTTTCAGCACTGAGTGCAGGGCCTCACAAAATATTATGTAGAAGTTTCAATTGAATTAGGTAAATATTTATACTGAGACCAACTGGAACCATTTAAGTTAATTATACGCCTTACAGTGTAATCCTATACAGAGTTATTCCAGTCTCAGTCCATTGAAATAAATGAGCTTAGATGGAAGTAACTCTGAATAGGATTGCACTGTAAACCTCTGCTGTGTTAGTGGCTGCATTAATGTTTTTAGTGATTGATGGAAAAACCTTTCAGATGCTGAGAGAAAGAAATCTGATCAATCACTTTGCCATCCTTTGAGGTAGTTTTACAAGTTCATTAACATATTCCTTTCTGGGAGACATTTATGGTGTGGAACAAAGGAATGATGCACACCCAGCCTGAGATTCTTTCAGCTCTGAAGAAACAGAGGTTGGACAAAATTTCCAAGCACAGGTGGCTAGGATGAAAGGAAACAAAAAACCCCATGAATTTACTTTAAGAGGAAGCCTGATTTCCTGTTAACTACTGTGGTGTGTATATACATTAATTATAATGTGAGAGCACACACTTTGCAATCACAGTGTCAGTCATGGAAACATTAACATTTGGATTTTGGAAGTTGATTTATATGCCATTATTGACCCAAAAGAGGCATTTTTCCTCCTCCTCATCCACCTTCTGCTAACAAATCTTTTTCTCTTGCAAACACTGGTAATTATAATGCAGGTGTAAAGCCCTGTGTATCACCACCAACAGCTGTGTAGTTCACAGATTGTGGGCCAAACCATGCTTTATGTGATAGATTTATGGCTGGATCTCCCAATATTTTGTTTGCCATATTTGCCACTCTTGGATGCAGAGTGCGGGCAGCTACAGAGTCGACAGGAACTGGAGCACCAGGAGAAGGCTTTTTAAAACCCTTTGACCCACCGCCAATTGCCCTGTTAAAATGTCCCCCAAGTTTCTGATAGATTCATGATGGAAAAAGTATAGTCATCTAAGCAGTTTGGGCAGGAAAGAGGGGATAGCTCCGGAAATTAGCATGGGAGGAAAGTATATAATACACTGTTCCCTCAATGCAACTGTTATGATTACATTTAAAGTCAGCCATGGCTTTATTAAATTAAAAATCAAAATGCTGGAAGATCTATGTCTGGATTTCTATGCAACGTGTACAAGGGAATGTAACAAGGTTTTAGCAGCCTTGGAAGGTAATTTCATTATTTGTGCAGGGATTCCTCTTTGATGGTTTTGGCATTGTTTCCTTCAGAAAAGTGACAACATTTGCACAAAGGATTTCCTCTCACACACATCTTTTATGTAGATTATCAGCATATGCACGTATGGGCAGTGTAAGAAATATGTTACAAAGTTCACCTATGATAATTTACCCACAGTCTCACATGAACTCCTAAATGGAAATGCAAACAAAGAGCTTCATGTCTTGCAAAGTAGGAATATCTGGGCATTTGTCAGGGCTGTGTAGCATGGCAGAAGGAAAAACAAGTCACTTGTGTTTGCTCAGTTTTTATTGTCACTAAAGACACTTAATAAAAAAAGATGTTGTTCCCTTTATTTCAACACAGTGATACAGTGGTTGATTCACACCTAGACAGAGGTACCTAAGGCAGAGGTACCTAAGAAGCCTAAAGAGGCAGAATGAGTAAGAGAGACAACATTACATATATTTTAAAATGAGCATGATTTTTGACATTTCTCAATAGATGGTAGAGAAGACACATAAGAAGAGAATAACCAAGCAGGTGAAAGACTGATAAGGAAAGGAAAGGTGGGAAGATGAAAAAGCAAGCCATGAGACAGTGTTCCCTCTAAGCTGAGTTAGTGTGAGCTAGCTCACAGTTTTTTTAGCCCCCAGCTCACAGATTTTTGTCTTAACTCAGGAAGGATGGCTCCAGGGCAAACTGATTAATGCAGTAGCCAAATCGCTTACTCACAACTTTAATGCCAGTAGCTCACATAGTAGAATTTTTGCTCACAAGACTCCACAGCTTAGAAGGAGCATTGAACATGACGATGCCTACTTCTTTAAATACCCCATAGGCAAGATAATGGACAGAGACCTGGAATGAAACAGCAGGAAGAAGTGAAAAGAAAGTAAGTTGCTTAAAGAGATAGCAAGAAAACTGTGTGACAGTCTTTTTTCCTCCCCTGCAATTAGTTGAAATGATCTCAAAATTCTAATTCTGTACGCTGCTAAAAGACAGTGCATGACCTCCACTGTATTGCTGTGCAGAATGTCAAGTGTTCTCAAATAAAATAAATGAACTGTCAAAATATTGAATTGGGATTTAGGAATTTACTAGCATAGGAAGATTAAGATGATTATAGTTTAAATTGGTACCATTTTTTTGGCTAATTGGTTGCAGATACAGCATAATGCCTGAATGTGTTGATTTGGAATAGCAGCATGTTTGTATTTTGCTAGTGGTAGAGCTCAAGAATGAAGAAAGATATTTTAAAGGTATAAATGTGCACACCTTTTGTTGACATGTATAGTGTTTCCAGTGCCTGATATTATTGTCTTTTGCAGAGCTAGAAAAGTTCTAAAAGGAAAGTCTTGCTATTAGCACAAACACTGTTCTTAGAAAGACAGAAGCCAAGAGAATAACCATTTTTAAAAACTATTCTAATACTATTTCATTGCCCTGAGCTGGATAGCACAGACTAGCCCAATCTCATCAGATCTCAGAAGCTAAGCAGGGTCAGTCCTAGCTGGTAGTCCTAGCCAAGGAATACCAGGGGTATGACGCAGAGGCAGGCAATGGCAAACCACCTCTGAAATCTCTTGCCTTAAAAACGAGTCTAGCTCACCAACTAGTGGTGCATAACACTAAAAGAGCTAGAACTTCTGGCTGCCTGACAATCTTTAGATCTCCTGGCTATACTGTACACACTGCCTGATGATGATGATGATAACTATTGCATTGGCAGGTAACTAATTAAGTTGTATGTATGTATGTACTTCTGAGGAGTACGTCAGAAGCATTTCAGTCTCAGTACAACCATGAGAGGTGAGTTACATTAAGTGCTTTACCCTGACCTTGCACTAGCTACTGTCTATTATTAGGTATCATGACCAGGGGCCCACTTACCTGAGGGACCGTCTCTCCCTTCATGTACCCCAGTGAACACTATAGTCAGGCTAGGGTTCCCAGCCTCCAGGTGGGGCCTGGGGATCCCCTGGTTTTACAACTGATCTCCAGCTGAGAGAGATCAGCTCCCCTGGAGAAAATGGCTGCTTTGGAGGGTACAGTCTATGGCATTGTATCATGCTAAGGCCCCTCCGCTCCCCAAACCCCACCCTCTCCTGGCTCCACCCCCAAAGCCTCCAGTATTTTCCAACCCAGACTTGGCAACCCTAGGTCAGGCTCCCAGAACCGTCTGGTCCTGCCAGGTCCGAAGGAGGCTCGGTTGGTGGTGACCAGGGCCAGGGCTTTTTCGGTGGTGGCCCCACACTAGTAGAATGAGCTCCCAAATAACATCAGGGCCCTGCAGGACTTTTTACAGTTCTGCAGGGTCTGCAAGACGGAGCTCTTCCACCAGGCTTTCAAGTAGGGGCCGCCCCAGCTCTGTAGTTCTGGCCCTGGCTTAACTAACATCAACTACCAACCTACCCACTTGACACCAATTGGGAAGATGGTGTGCCTGCAGACTGCCATGGGTATGACAGTGTAGTTCACCATCTTGTTCTTTTTGTTTAGGATTCTTAGTATTTTAGCTTCGTATAGCAGTGTTTTATGACTGGTTGTTTTATCATATGTGTGTATTTATTGTACGGTATGAACTGGTTGGTAGCTGCCCTGAGCCCACCGTAAATGGCGAGGAGGGCGGGATAAAAATCTCAAAATAAATAAATAAATAAATAATGTCAGGTTCTTAGCTGAGCACTGCATGAAGTGGGGACGATGAGATTTAAGGAGGGGAGGGACCTCAGCAAGGTATAGTGGTATAGAATCCATCCTCCAAAGGAGCAATTTCCTCCAGGGGAACTAGGGTTGCCATACTTCAGGTGAGGGCTGGAAATCACCCAGAATTACAACTGTTGACAGAGATAAGTTTCCCTTGAGAAAATGGCTTGTTTTGGAGGGTGGTCTGTATGCCATTATACCCTGCCGAGGTCATTTCCGTCCCCAAATCTCACATTTCCAAGGCTCCACCCCCAAATCTCCATGAATTTCCTAACTGGAGCTGGCAACTCTAAATGGAGAGCTGATCTCTGTTGCTGGGAGATCTATTGGAATTCCAGGAGATCTCAAGGCCCCACCTGGAGGTTGGCAATTCTAGAAGGAGACAAGGAGCCTCTGGTGACAGCAGACCAAAAAAATTCAGTACCTCTTAGAGGACTCAGATTTTAAACATACTTATTCTGCTGCTAGATTCCTAGAGGATGCAGAGAAATATTGAGGGGAGTTTTTTTTTATTTTTTTAGATAGGGGTTTTATTTAAGGAGGGTTTTTTGCTAAATTTTAATTGTTCAAGACTTGATCTAAGAACAGGGGGAAGAAAGAGAGAGAAGGAGAGAAGGAAGTGGGAAAGGGGGAGAGGCTATGAGGACTTCCAGGAAAGGTAAAGAAGAAATAGTGGGGGAGGCAGAAATGAGATGCTTTTCATAAGTCCTTGCGAGTTCTTGGTTGTTAAGATATAATCTTAGACAACTGAATTTCTGGGAAATCAAATTAATTTTTCTGGTTTATATTTTTGAACATATTGGCTGTTTTCAAAATTTTTGAGTGTGATACTAGTTGGGTTGGTTTTTAAGTTCTGTATATAGATTTTCTAGTGTATGATACTTGTCTGAAAATCATAGTAGTCATCCTGAATCTTTGGGAAGGGTGGGATAAAAATATTTCAAATAAATATTGCTGATCTTCACCTCTTTTTCTCCCAAAAATTCTGCAAGATGGGTGTTCTGTTACACAAGCTGATGCATACAGGTTTCATATATAACCTTAATGATGAGATTGCAGAATCATATCTCTAAGCAATCGATTCTTGAATTCTCAAGCATATGTTCCTCAGTAAAAAAAAAAAAATCAAAACCCCAAGGCTGCATTAGGAAGCTTAGGTGGAAGGAGAAGAGGAACATAGGCTATGCACCTTGGGGCGGGGGGGGGGGGGAGGTATTGTTTTGGATATGGATTACTAGTAGGGCACCTGCTTTTTCACTGTAAATTTTGGGGAGCACCTTTACCTATTTGAGATTCCGATTTAGGGCTTTTTTCAGGATCTGTTTTTTTAGGTACTGGAACAGCTGTTTAGCAGTTCCTGGTCTCTTTCTGAAAGTCTGGGAAATTAATTATGAAGAAGAGTAGTTTTTTATACCCTGCTTTTCTGTACCTTAAGGAATCTTAAAGTAGCTTACACTCACATTCCCTTTCTCTCCCCACTACAGGCACCTTGTAATGTAAGTGGGGCTGAGAGAGTTCTGAGAGAACTGTTACGGGCCTAAGGGCACCCAATAGGCTTCATGTAGAGGAATGGGATATCAAACCCAGTTCTCCAGATGAGAGTCCACTGCTCTTAACTGCTATACCACACTGGCCAAAATTACCATTACTCCTGCAATTCTGGTAGTGTTCTGAGTCATTTCAGGTATACCCGAGATGACCCAAAACAGTGGTTTTACTTAAATGCACACCCCTATGGGAGAGTATAATGTTCAAATAGCCTTCCAAAATTCTCAAAACATTATACCATGTTTAAGGAAGTTAGTGAAAAAATGATGAAAATTCTATAACTTGCAACACAAATTACAGTTACAATACCTAGGAGATATACCACAAACTGTAATAAAATACAGTGGCTTGCACTGAGGATTTCTTCAGGCATAGGGACTTCCATGCACAGAGCATGGCAGTGAACCCTCAGGAACAGTTTGGGGAACATTTTCAGCTGCTGGGGGAAGGGGATTGTACTCTGCGGGAGGGAATCCTTGTGGATACAAGCCCATATTTTGCTCATAATAATGTGTTGTCTCCATAACAAAATCACTGCCATTTGAGCATTCAGAGTATGGGTTTTCAACATAAATCAGCTTTCCTCCAGATCTCCAAAATATATTGTGCAAATGAGTAGTAAAAAACTTCAAAACAAGCCTGGTATAATAAGTTTAAGAATAGGTTGAGTGATTATTCCTATGACTAAATTCACTGGCTCTACTGATATTGCTTATGTAAGTAATTACATTTTGGTGTCATAAAAGAAATTAAAACTGGCCATTAATGATTAGACCAAATGCATTTCTTAGGGGTTAAACAACAGCTGCATCTCATTCCCAATATGTGACCCTAAGTCACCTGGTGTCCTTATGTCTCAATCAGATTGCCCCCAAACAAAGTGAAAAATCAGGAACAATTTGGAAACCAGATGTTGTATCTGAGCCTTGTTTCCCTGAGTAAGCCATACAATCATATGATTTTAACTTTTATGCAGAAATGTGTATTGAGAAATATATACAAATTTGGCCCTTATTTCTCAGCTGTTAGTTTATGTTCTTCAAACACACACAAAGTACACCAGCTGACAAGAATTATAAATGCATTACACAAATGCAACAATATTGTCTTCCATTTAAGGAACAAACTGGATATAAATAACTTCTTGCTGCTGACTTCTGATTAAAAGAATCTTTCTGAACTTGAAGAATTAATGTTGCTTTCAACAAAAGCAAACTGAAGATTATAACCAAAGACAATTCTTTAGATTAAATCATAAACACTGATAATACTACTAATAAAACTAATGAAGCTGATATGATAACATAACATGTGAAACAGATGCAACTCCTGTTTTAAGTGAAAACTATCCTGCTTCATTTCCATCTCTTTTCTTAAAACTGGAAAGACTGTTTTCCTTTATTTAGCTTCTGTGCATGTTCAGACCAACACATGTGACAGAAAAGCACATGTCCAGCTAGCTGTGAAAACGATCATTTGCAAATATGTTGTTTGAATTTAGAAGATGGTATTCAAGTTAATATATTTTTTAATGCTGGCTAATATTTATTTCTTTATTTACGTTATTCATAGCCCACCTTTCTCATTGGGACTCGGATTATGTAGAATGAATCAATTCAATCAACAGGATGGTACATTCAATAAACAATGAAATACTATTTGGGTTCTAGAGCCAACCAGAAATTTGAAAAACAGGATTGAGCCAAAGCATAAGTGTTAACATGACACAGTAAATGATGCAAGATTATGTAGTAGAATCCAGGGGTCATTTAGTAGAAAAAGAGGTGCAGGAGGTCATTAGCATAACTCATTAGCATAACTTATTTGCATATGCTACACCACCTGACATCACCAGAAGTATGTCAGAAGGAAAGAAAGGAAGAGAGAGAGAGAGAGAGAGAGAGAGAGAGAGAAAGAAAGAAAGAAAGAAAGAAAGAAAGAAAGAAAGAAAGAAAGAGCTGGCAGAGAGGAAACAGCCACTAATCCAAGCCTCAGAGATACCACTGTTCTGGGAGGACAGCTTCAGTGGTGGCTGAAGCCATCAGAAGGCTGGTCGGAAGAACAACGACTTTTCCAGGGGACGGGGTCATTTTGCTGCAGCCATGACACAAGCAGGCATTCCCCCGTTGGGGGGGGGGGGCTGGCACCAACTCCCAGAGCTGAGCTCCCCCGAGCTTCCTATTCAAAATGACCTCTGGTAGGATCCAATTTACAGCAAACTATACAGTGTCCATAATAATTTGTCCAAGTAATTTTGTGAATCGTTTTGTAAAGTGTTACCCTATTGCCTACACAGAAAAGCCATCTTTGCGATATGCTATAAGACATTTCAATTTGGGAACATCCTGTTTAAAATCAGAATATGATACTATGAAGCCAACAACATCAGTCATTTGATGCTGATTTATGTTTAGGATATCATAATTAATGATACTTAAATGGGCTTTCATGTATATCTGTAGGTGGAATAGTCTGTCCATCATTTCAGGCATGCAGTTTGTTCTTTCTGCTGCTGCTTTTAAATAAAAGAACATGGAATAAAATTGTGAATCCATTGATGTTTTGTTGTTTCTTTCTATCTATAAGTCATGACTGCTGCTGCCCACAAAAGGAGGGGAAGTTATTTTCACCAGTTCCCCATTTCCACTAAAAATGCACACTGCTCTGAAAGGTTTTCTAACTTGGTGTGTGTGTGGAGGGACCCAGGGAGCTGCAGTATTATGGGGTAGGTGGCAAAGATCCACTCCTATGGATCCAATAGCTACATTTTTTTGCTAAAGAAAGGAAACAAAAGCTTGATTCAGTCATGATTTTTGGCATGTTTTTCTAGTGTACATTAGCAATGGCTAGGGGCCACTGGGACTGGGCATTGGCTGGATGAAAACAAAGCTGGGCCAGAAGTGATGTGGTATTACCACAGCCCAGATGGCCTCTTCACACTCCTGACTAAATTATAGGTCAGGTGGAGTGAAAAAAGAGGAGGACAGATGGAGCAGCTGGGTGGGCTGGACAGGGGTCTAAAGCAGCAGGCAACACCACTGAGCCAAGTAGCATGGTTGCCTATTGGCTGGTGGTTGTCTCTGGCCCATTAGGCAAATTCAGGTTAAGCAAGGAACCAGTGTGAGGATGTTATGACTTCAAGTGAGTGGTGCTTAACATGATATAGATGCTGGAGGGTTGGGGGACATAAGCAAAGTCATGGCTGAAGCAGCAAGTTCATTCTGATCCTTCTAATACTGATTTCTAAGTGATACAAATACTTAATAAAGTTCATCTTATGTTATATTGCATCTAGGATCCTGAAAGTCACTTATAAAGAATGTGACAGCCAAGAATAGGAGTGTGCAAAAAAAAAAAAATCTGGCCCAATTCGGATCAGGCTGAATCAGGCCACATCTGTTCCAGTCGCCAAATGACCCCCGCATGTCAGTTTCAGCTACGCAAGTCCATTCAGGAGTCATTCCGCTAGCCGAATGTCAGTTTCAGCCCCATTATACCCTATGGGCCATTGAAGTCAGTGGCAAAAACTCATAGGGTATATGAGGGGCTAGAGGGAAGGGGGTTTGAGGGAGAGGCTCCAAACTCACAGGGTAGCTGGTGGAGCCTCTCCCCCAAATACCCACCAAGTTTCAAGAAGATTGGACCCTGGGGTCCAATTCTATGCCCCCCCCCAACAAGTTGTCCCATCCCCTCCATTGTTCTCTATGGTGGGAAAAAAATACTTTTCTCTGCAGTCTGGAGATGAGTTATAATTCCAGGGGATCCCCTGATCCCACTTGGAGACTAGCACCCCTACATCATGGTTAGTATCCAGCCCGGAGATATCCTATTTTCTTATGTTTTTATCTCACCTTTCTTTGTCATACAACTTGGAGGTGGGGGGTTCATGTCATGAGTTTTCAAGAGGTATACCATTCAAGCATTGACCATACTTGCTTAGTTTTGGGAAAACAACAGCACTGTGTTCCTTCAGACCATTTTCTGGGCCTTTCAGACAGGCCTTTTCTGGGGCTATCCTCTGCAGATGGTGAAATGAGATAGCATCTTTTAAATACAACATGAAAACTCCCGACTAATGTAGACATGTAGAGAAGAACCTGCATTTCCTACTGGTAGGATTTTTTTTAAAGAAATGCCCCAATGAAAAAAATGGACAGCATGCACTAGAAAACAGGAAGAGCAGCAAATATACAAGCTTGGACTAATTGTATAATGAATGGATTAGGATGCTATATCATTTGTGAAAACTAAGATGTGTCCACATGTGTGTTTCAAACTGCCCAGAGGAGTAGGAAACTACTTGCAGGTTTTCAGCATTACACCACTTGGAAGGGGATAAAATATTTTGCCTGTTTGTGTAAACTGTGGTTTGAGGTTTTGGTGCAGGAGGTCGGAGCGCCTGGAGCCTCCAGCTACATCAGCCTGCCACCAGGATGGGCAGCTTGTGAATGTGAAGCCAGTGATGGATGAACTGCATACGGGACTGATGTCTGTGTGGCCTCTAAAGGCTAATGGTCTGGTCAGGCTGTTAAATCCTCAGTACCACAGCACTCTCAGAATTTGGGTGGGGGTAGAGAGTCTAAAGAGCCCTCCGTAGAGACTGAACTAAACTAGTAATTTTTTTTGCAACTATACTGTTACATATGCCAGATTTGGTGTGTTCTCTCTCTCTCTCTCTCGGGTTCTCAGTTCCAAAGTATTACGATTGGGTATAATGGTTCCTGAAGAAACACAGCAGGCTGAAACCTGCACAGCTATAGCTGTGAGAGGTTGACTCAGTGTCTGCAGCTAGTTGATTACAGACATCTTGAAAGAATTGCTTGCGCAGCCTTTCTTGCAAGTCTGGAGTTGGCCTTCTGTCATTTGGGTGCTCCTTCACAATTGAGTTCATGCGTACAAGAAAGCAGTTGATTGGAAGCTTCAAGGACCTGTGTGTAATCAAAAGCTTTGAACACTTTGTAGTTTCTGGAGTTCTTTTACTCCTGGCTACAGCGACTATCAGAATATATTATAATGACCAAAAACAGCATCTCCAGCAACAGCCACAAGTGTAATCCATAAATTAGTTCATTAATTCACGGGAAAATGTTTTCAGCTTGCCTTATTATTACAGAAAATATTTCTGGTGACTGGCAAAATTTAGGGTTCCACTAAAATGTTATGAAAGCTCTAAACTTTTAATAAGTTCTATATGTGTTCTTTATTAGGACTTTTATTACTATTTTGTTGGCATTTAGAGGCAGAAATTATTTTAGAAATTTAATGAGCACAGATTTCTTTGAATAATACTTCTGGCCCAAATCCAGTTTATGTCTGCTTCTTTCTTTAGTTAATTTAAATCTGCAGTAAGTTTTCAGTTTTTGCACCACTTGTTAACCTACACCATTTCTGACTATTGGGCAGAGGGAAGTTATTTCCATTGGATGCAGAGTGCTGTGCTGATTAATAGAAATCTGCTGTGAGGTGTGTTCCAGTTAGTCCTGAATACTTGACTACTACAGAACTCCTGTAGTCCTGACTGTGCTTCCAATAGCCAGCTCTGGGTTGGGAAATACCTGGAGATTTGGGGGGTGGAGCCTGGGAGTGCAGGATTTGGAGAGGGGAGGGACTCCAGCAGAGTGTAATGCCTGACCTGAGAATGACTGCTAATGACAGGATGTTTTGGAGAACATTAACTCATAGTGTTGCCATAAGTCAGAAGTGACTTGACGGCACTTAGTATACACACACATAATGCCGTAGGTCCACTTACCAAAGCAGCCATTTTCTCCAGGAGAACTTATCTTTGTCATCTGGAGATCAGTTGTGATAATGGGGGTCTCCAGCTGCCACTAGGAGGTTGGAAACCACATCACTGAACATACTATTCATCAATACCTTTAGACCTGAGCTGGTTCCAGTATTATTCAGGCCTTAGTTAAATATGATGTGGCAGGACTTTGTACAGGTCCACCATCTTGTTTAAATGGAGCCCTCAACTACTACATCTGCAATGCAGTGGTGGCATGCCAGAGATGTATAGCAGGTTCTCTAAGTGGCTGCTAACCCATCCATTTTGAATTCCTTGAACTCTCACATATCCTACATTTCTGGTTACACAAATAATCCTTCAGTGGCATTGGGATTAAATTTTGGAATGTTATAAGATAAATTTCTGATTAGGTCTGCACTTTTCCACAAGAAGGGGCATGATGTATAGCATGGGGATATAGAATGTGACAAGTCATAATAACTTCTGTGATTTTGCTAGGCTGAATATATCTGCCTTCCTTTGCAGTGGCTCTGAGACTCAGATTCCACTGGCCAAAAGCAAATGGAATTTATGAACACAAACTTTTATAGGTATAATTAGAGACACCCTGTCCTTTTTATAGTCTGATATAAGTGATAGGGATGCCAGACCCCGTGACAGGGGCAGGGGTCCCCAGGTTTTGCATATTCCTCTCTGCTCCCCATTACCCCCTCCCAAATAGGCAAGAATCTGGAAATAAATGTATCTACATCGCCTGAAAGTGATATAGGCATGTTGGTGACATGGGGGGCTGCTCTGGTTTTGGGGCAAAACTCTATGGTAGAAGCTAATTCTACCATAGAGGTTTCGCCCACAAACCAGAACAATACTCCTGACATGTCTACGTCACTTCCAGGTGACATAGGCATGTCGTGTTTATTTCCAGCTTCTTCCCTCCCCACTCCCAGTATGTTCACCTCCATCCCCTGCTGGCTGATCCAACAGACCTGGCAACCCTAATAGGTGATCATCAGATAGGACTGAATTAGATATGCACTTTCCTTTGGAAAAGGAAAGATAAAATTATTTAGAGTGGTCAAATGTATTTCAGATGAGTTATTTTTAGAAGAAAATCATGTGTGAAAGGGCACTCAGCTTGTTATTGTGTAAGGTAAATGATTACGGAAGACAGACAGCCCTTAACTAGAACTAGGGCTTTGTTCCAAAATCTTTTATCTAAGCTCTGGAACATGTTTTCAGTTTCAGGCCTCTGTCCTTGAACATGTGATGTAATAATAAACGATAAAGCCTGTGAACAAGTGCAGAGTGCTTTTCTATCTCCACTGAGTAACCACATCCAGGCTGCACACATCTGGGATCTGAGGAAGGCTTCCAAACTAATTTCCTGATGTTTCAATATGAATAATATTGTGGAAATAAATCGCACATAATACGTTCTATTTTTTTAAAAAAAAACCTGTCTACATATGCCTATGGGATAGGAATCCTACAGTTGTGTTGAAATAATTTATCCTGGAAATCATTTATCTTTAGTGTGCTATAACAATATGGCTCATTATAGACAAATGAAGCATAATGCTTTATTGAAGATCATCATGGTCAGCTTAGGGTATGCACTGCTAACATGTAGCATCTCCCAGCATGCATGTACCCACTGAAAGACAATCTAGCTGCTTATCTATATATCTAATTCCGAAGGCACCCCCTGTGTGAGGATACCTAAATCCACACAGGGGGGGCACCTGGGAGGCAGGGAGGTTTTCCTACACATGGGGGGCACTCCCCCCGTGTGCAGAAAAATCCGAAAAGTTTAAAAAAAACCTTCAGTGACCGTAGAATCCCCCAAAATACCTTTTGAAATGGCATCAGCTCCAGGCATCAACTGTGAGGAGATTAGAATGTTCAGGGGAGGGGGGGAGGCTCTAACTGTTTCTGTCAGTAAAAAGCAGGGTTTTTACTGGCAGCAGTCTAGGCTTGCCAAGTACCCCCTCCGGCCACCAGCAGCAGATCCAGATCCAGGCTGGGAAACTCCTGGATATTTGGGGGTGGAGCCTGGGGAGGACAGGGACCTCAGTGAGGTACAATGCCATAAACTCCCCACTCCAAAGCATCCATTTTCTCCATGGAAAGTTATCTCTGTAGTCTGGAGATGAGCAGTAACTCCAGGGGATCCCCAGGTCCCATCTGGAGGCTGGCATCCCTAGGCAGCACCCTCTGGGTGACTTGATACCACCTGATTTGCATGACTTAATTAGGCCCAGCTGTTTTGCTACAGTTCATCAGCAGCCACCGTATGAAAGCCATTGTGGTGCAACAGTTCGAGCTTCAGACTGGGATCTGCGAGACCCAGGTTCAGATCCCCATCTTGCAGTGGAAGCTGACTGGGAGATTTTGGACCAGTCACATACTTTCAGCCTAACCACCCTCACAGGGTTGTTGTGCAGATAACAAAGAGGAAATAATAATGTAAGCTGCTTTAGTCCCCATTGTGGAGAAAGACTGTAATTTTCCTAGGTAGAGGCTGCAGGGGAGGGGGGTGGAGATAGAAAGCTGAAGACAGATAAAAGTAGGTTGGCTGTTGGGTGGGAAGGAAATAGGGTTGCAACCTCCAGGTTGGGAAATTCCCAGACATTTGAGAGGTGGAGCCTGGGGAGGGTGGGATTTGAGGTGGAAGGCAGAAAGAGAGAGAAAGAGTGATGAGGTGGGGAGGCAGAAAAACAAAGGGAATGATGACAGATCAGAAAGAGAGAGGAAGTAACATACATGGAGGAGAGCGAGAGTAAGAAAGGGGGGGCAGAAGGGAGAAGAGTGTGAGAGAGGTAGGGGGAGAAGGGAGGAAGCAAAGGTGTGAGGAATGGGATAACTATCCTGCAAGTTTCTTGCAGGTCTCCACTTGTTTAAAATATATATCCCACCTATTGAAGAAGCTTCCAAAGCTTCCAAATCACTCCAGCCTAATTTTTTTTTAAATTTTTTTATTTAAAACATTTGTTAGCTGCCTTTTTACCTTACAGGAACTCAAGGTAATTTACCATATAAATGGCAAAAATCACAATAAAACTAATAAAATACATAAAACCACTATTTTAAAATCAATAATTTAAAAATGCTGGCAAGCAGAAGAACTAAAATGAATCAAATGCCATCATGAATAACACCAACTTCAGCTGCCTCCTAAAGGTCAAAAGGAATAATAATAATAAAACTATAAAGAGCAACGATTCCTAAGGATTGAGACCCATGCTTGAATGGTATGCCATTACCATATTTTTTATTATTCAGTGTTGTGGTTGAGTCTGACTCGCTCACAAACCCACATATGGGAACGTGACAGCTGGCAGGGCACATAACTTCAAAGTGATTGTGGTGGCCATTATTCCTAGTTACAATAAGTCTTGTTAGGTTGCTTTTTTAATCAGAGGGTGGAGTAACATGATTCCTGCATTCAGCAAGGCTTGCATGTGTAACAATATCCATGGATTAGATTTCATTTCTGCATGTAATTAATAGTGCATTGACTCACTGAGCGAACATTTATAATTAGTCACTGAATTTGTGCTGAACCTTATGTGCATGCCCTGTCCAAGAAAAAAAAAAAACATGTTCATTTTCTTCTTACATAAGAACTGCATTGCCTAAGGCTTCTGCCTGTTTTTTTAAAATTCCAGTAAATCTGCCAGCTGCACTGGCTACAGATTGAGTACCAAATCAGATTCAAGTTTTTGGTACTTACCTTCAAAGCCCTAAATGGTCTGGGACCATTGTATCTACGGGACTGCCTCTCCCTATACACTCCTCAGAGAGCATTATGCTCATCTAGTAGTTATTTATTGGTGGTACTTGCCCCCAAAACAGTCCAGCTGTCCACCCAACCTGGTAGAACTCTCTTTATAATGAAATTCAAGCCCTGTGGGACTTGGTTCAGCTGAGGACTGTGGTGGCTAAAAAGATCACCTGGCCTCCCCATTAATGGGCTTCGAATCCCACTGTAGTGGCTGCCCCCTTAGTTATCCACCTCTGAAGGTTTGTTGGGGCACCATTTGTTATGATTTGGCTGATTGATTTGACTCTCTCTCTCCACTTCTGACCTACCTTGGATATTATCTATCAATCCCAACTAGGGAGAAGAGGAAGAAAGAAAGGATTCAAGCCATAGAGAACAGAGAGGTTTTACAATAAAGATGCAGCTGTAGAGAGGTGTGACATCACTTCCTGGTTTCCCCAGTAGTGATGTCACACCATTGCCTGAAGACCTTTCCCCCCGTCCTGCTACCACTCTCAGCAGTGGCAGGAAATGCCAGCTGGGGGAGGGGGGACCCTAATCTGGCCTACCAAGAAGATGGACCATAAAGATTCTGTCCTCGCTGCAACCTTGATCAAAATGCTCAGACATTATTTGTTAGTTATGTTCTTGATATTAATGGTATCATTTCTGTCTTGAGAATAAGGTGCAGGAAAACACTGGAAAGTAAAAATGGCCCTGAAGCAAACCAAGCTGAGTAAGCCAGCAATGCAGGGGCCACTTAACTCTTTAGTACCAACAGTGGGCATTAATTCACCCACTGTTTCCACCCACAAACTGGCAACAATGCAGGAGGAGCCAAATGTTGAGCTGACACTGATTGCCACTGCTGATGAAAGATCTGAGCCAAGTGCCCCTTAAGGCACTAGCAGAGTTGCTAGGGCTTGGCTTGGCTTCTTTCTGTCCACTAGCAGCCCTCTAGGGCTCATGGGAAAATTTCCCTGTAAGATAAATAGCCAATCCGCCTTGATATTGTTATTTTTGGCTATGGAAACAACCCAGGCAAAGTTTAAAAGTTTTCAATTCCTTTGATTTCCAATGTGAAAGATTTAAGCATATATACTTTGTTGTCCCATTGAAATCCATAGGGACTTTAAAATGCTTAACTCTGACTGGCTCATGCTACATAATTTGCTTTTATCTCGGGGGGGGGGGAGGTATTAAAATGAGCAATAGATTTTCCACATGACGAGCTCTCAATTAGTGTGACTTTTAAAAAGTCTGGAATTTCAAAGTAGCAGCAATTAATTTAATGATTAAATGCTATAATATTGTGAACTACCAACATTTCTGTTTTGTGGATTGCAGTCCTTTGGTTGTTGTCCTCCCACCCCCCTTCAAAGTAACTAAAGCTTTGGTGGCCTTTTCATTTAGAAATTGCAAATAAAAGATAACAAAACACTGGAGAGTGGGGGTCCTTCTCCTGCACATGTGGCATTAAAAAAGCCTGTGCTGTCATGGTTTGACAGGTGTGTGCTGGGGCGCTGCTGAAAGGGCTCTTGCCCAGAGTTACTCATGAAATCCGAGAGTGTTTGTAAACAGTCTGTACTTTCTCAAAGGTGCCCTGGAGATTTGTTACAGGAAGTCAAATTGCTCAAATCTACCTAATTTGGCACGATACGTTGAAAGCACGCTTGAGTGGTCATAATTGCAGTGGGACTGACTTCATTTAGCAATCTCGGGCAGTCCCTTTCCAATAACAACTGCAGGCGATATAAATTCAATCTCTTGTTTGTTTCTGAAAGTGATTAGCCTGAAAAATTTGGAATTTAAACACTCATAATTGCAAAGTGTTATTTACATTCAATTTTGATTAAGTTTTTCAAGACGAAAGAAGAGTCCCTTTTCTATTTGGGGGGGAGGGGGAGCTCGAGACAAGTTTGCCATGACAGCAAATGAATATTTAATCAATTGGGGTTTTGAAAGATCTTTGAAAGGCCATGTCTCTTGGAGCTTCTGGAGAAGCAATTTTAGAAAAGCATTCTGTGGACACACCACAAAAGTGGGTACTGTTGTAAGAACCACAGATTTTCAATTTCTAGACATGAGGCCCAACTGTAATAACATAAAAGGCTGTTTCAAATGGACCAGAAATAACTATTTAGTTTGAGGTAATCTCCACCTTTATTCCATTTTTTTTAAAAAATGAAATGATTGAGTGTTGCATTTAACACCCAGAATATCATTTGAGGAACACTGTTGGGTAAAGGGCAATATAATTTTCTGTAAATATTTAGTTTAATTGCATATTTAGTGACTGTGTTCATTTTCCACCCCCACTCTTTCTTTATGGGAAACACTTTATGTAACCAACCAAACTTCAGAAAAGGGATCTGGAATGTTATAAATATACATAAATTTTAAAAAACCAAGAAATATAGCTATGGAGTAAACATAGGGGCTTTCCCTGGAACCAGACACAAAACACTATTTTGAATACAGTGGATGTAGATTTTTTAAAAAATAGGGCTGCTACTTCTGGGTTGGAAATTCCTAGCGATGTAAGGTAGTATGTGAGGAGGGCAGATTTTAAGAAGAGGGAAGAGCTCAATGGGAATGTGATGCTACAATGCACCTCTTCCACTATCCTCCCTCAGAGGCAAGATTTTCCGTCTTTTTTTCTTTCCCTGTCTGACTGAGCCACCCTAGCTATCTGTTTTCTTCTTCCCTAAAGAAACTATGGCTGTCCACCCTGTCACAGTCTGATATTTTTCTGCTGACTCAGCCCAGGAACCTGAGGAAGGGCTGAGATCGCCCTTCAATTTAAACTAATGAAATGGCACTTGGGGCTTTTTAAAATTCAAAAATAACAAAATATTTTATTTAACATCGAAGGGGAAAGGGCAGGTGAAATCAAGGGAGAGATTTCTGAGGTAACTCAGTAAAAAACTCTGAGGTAAATCAGTACGTGCACAGTCTTCAGTTCATATGTTTTAAACACAGTGACTTAGAATCTGTAAGATGATACGCTTTTGTTTCAGTGTTTCCTCAACACACCAGTACACTTTCTTTGAATATTCAGTGACTCTTTTGATTTCCAGAAGGCTATCCTATACCCAAACTCCTTCAGTAAACATACCAGTATTCTTCTTGAGTTTTACTGACCCTTCTGGTTTCAAAATGCAGTCTCTAACCACATCAGACCGGGGATCCCTCCACTCTTCAGAGCTATGTCCCCATTTTAACTGGGTAGGGAAATTCTTCTCTCTCTAAAAGTTCTATCCTCTTTTCTTGGCCCAAATGGGAGTCTTTGCCTAACTACCCACTCTTCCTTGCCAACCTCCTCAGTACTCCATCCATGTTAAACTGCTCTCAGTCAGGGCTGAAATTAGACTCTGTCAGCATGCAACTCTTTTCTGTCAGGGCTAGACTCAGACTGAATTCTCCTCAGTATTCAGTTCTGAAGTCTCTCCCTGCTCAATTCACATTAACCAATTAGATCACTCAAGGCTCTCTGGCTCTGTGAGGAATTAACCCTTCACAGTCCTTTGCCTGTTTGTACAGCACTTCTAAGCTTTTGAAAGTGCAGTCCATCACAGCTGCCCTACCATTTGGCCTCTGAAGCCTGCCATTTCCTCCAGGGGAACTGATCTCTTTGACTGGAGTTATAATTCCAAGAGAGCTCCAGTCCCCACCTGAAGGTCAGCCACCCTATTTATCTAATTATTCATATTATATTTTAAGTTTATTCAGAATACTAACATATCTTCTCCAGCTCTGTATCCTCCCAGCAACAGATAAGTCTGTCTTTCTAAAATTCTTTTCAATAATTTTTCATCCTGGAATTGGCAGCTCTGTAAACAGAAAGACTTCCTGCTCCTTACAGCCTGCAATCCACAAACAGCTAGAGATCCCTGGAGACAGTGAAAGGAATAGTCTCCACAGTGTTTCCATGCTTAGAACATGCAATTGGTTTATTGGATCTGTTCATTCAGTGTTCAGGTAGTTAAGAGACCTTCTTAGAAAGTAGAATGCTTCAGAAACTTCTTTTCTTACAGGTGTGCCATTGAAGATTCAAAACCAGTTTTGCTATAGGACCCATACATACTGAAAGACTATGGAAGCCAGAAATAGATAAGAGATGATTTAGTCAATAGAAAAATGTGCAGATAGAGCAGTACTATTTTTCCTTCTGTAATAAGTACACCATTGTCAACGGTTACATTCTAAAAGGGCTGTTTTCATTAAGTTGATGGCCGCTGTCATCAAATTTTCTTAGAAGTTTCTTTGACCATAGCTCACTTTTATATTCTGACTACAGCATATTGTCAGCCTAGTAGCTTAATGAAAAGCACCCTGGGAATAATATGTGCTTATAGCCAATGCTCCCTCTAAGCTGTGGAGTCTTTTGAGCAAAAATCCTACTTTGTGAGCTACTGGCATTAAAGTTGTGCGTGAGTGATTTGGCTACTGCATAAATTAGTTTGCTCCAGAGCCATCCTTCCTGAGCTAAGACAAAAATGTGTGAGCTGGAGGCTAAAAAAACTGACCTAGCTCACACTAACTCAGCTTAGAGGGAACACTGCATAGCTGAGATACATCATGCTCATTACAAAGGTTTAGATGGTGGTTTTATTTAATTGTAAACAAAATTTTCACTTGTGAAAAATCATTTAAAAGATGAGAACCAATATAACAATACACATATTATTTCAGCATGGTTAAGAGTGGCAGACTGTAATCTGGAGAACCAGGTTTGATTCCCTACTCCTCCTCATGAAGCCAACTGGGTGACCTTGGGCTGGTCACAGTTCTCTTGGAACTCTCTCACACCCACTTGACTCGCAAGGGGCCTGCTGTGCAGTGAAGAAGGGAATGTGATTGTAAGCCACTTTGAGACTCAAGATAGAGAATAAGTGGTATATAAAGACATATTCTTCTTCTCTTCACAATGAAAAGGGCATGGGTGATGGGGGGAAAATGGGTTTCATTCAGCAAAAGCTAGTCACAGCCAACTTTCCCCATGACATTCATCCTCTGGATTGGATCAAAGTACTTATTCTAGCCTCTATCCCAGCCTCCATTCCTGCAGCCAGCTACAAATGGAGGTTTCAGCATGGTCAAGGGGGGGGTGGTGGCTTTGATTTAATTTGGGTTAGTTATTTACTGCCAGTCATGTTTTACATAACTAAAGTGGATGAAGAGAATCCCCACTTTCATTGCTTGGTTTTATGCGTGTCTGAGAGCATTCTCTTTTACTCACTGTAGTGTCTCTGAGGGTACATTCAAAAAGTCATATTTATGATTATTCTCTGCCTGCCCCTGACAGTCAAGGAGGGCAAGGGATGGAGCTGGGGGGGAAGGTCTTTAACTTTTGCCCAAGGCACAAGAATAACCAAAACTGTCCCTGATCAAGGTCTCCTAGTCATTTGGCTTTTTTAATGATTTTCTAAGGTTGGGTATTGAATTGAACACTTGACAAAGCTGAAATAAAACATATGAAACAGAACTGAAACAAAATGTAATTATTAACATGACAAGCTTGTACAGTCACTTTGCCACACTGTTACAGATTTCACAAAGCTGTCTATGGGAAGTGCACAGGGAAAGACCACATTGCTGGCTCTGTCCTGTCATTTCTACATGAAGACTCAGAAATGTCATCATAGCCTAACAGGACACTTCAGGAATTCCACAAATCTGTATGCTGAAGCTGCTGGAGAGATGGTGGAATTTTTTGAGCATCATGGTAGGCTATGACCTCACCTCTGGGTTTTCACCCTGAAATGACATCATGACATCAGTGAAGCCATTCCCCCTCCTTTTTTCTTCTGCTGTGAAATTGATCAGTGGTGGGAAGGTGAGTGTGACTGTGGGGGATTGGCTACTAATACAGTTAAGTACGGTGAAATGTGTTAAATTAATATTTAAATATTAATTTTGTGTCTTTCTTCATGACTCAAGTCAGTTTACAAGATACAGTTAAAACATTGTGATAAAATTAATAGAATAAAACCCCAGATACCCCAGAGCCAGTTTGATGTAGTGATTAAGAGCAGCAGACTCTAACCTAGAGAACTGGGTTTGATTCTCCACTCCTCAATATGCAACTGGGGGACCTTGGGTCAGCCACAGTTCTCTCAGAGCTGTTCCCTCAAGAGCAGTTCTCTCAGAGCTCTCTCAGCCCCACCTACCTCACAAGGTGTCTGTTGTGGGGAGGGTATGGAAAAGGAGATTGTAAGCCACTCTGAGACTCCAAATGAAGGGCAGGGTATAAATCCAATCTCTTTTCTTCTTCTTTTCCCCCAAATATGCCTGCAGTTTATATTTCATTAAAACCTCTGGTAAATGAATTTCAAGCCCTGGGGGAAGTTTCAAAAGGGCTGAAATGCCCACTGGAAGCCCTGAGTGCACTTAACAATAGATCTCTGTTATTGTTTTTTGTCTATCAAGACTTTTTCTGTCATGTTAGGGATTTTGTTTGTGTGTGTAGAGGGGGACAATATTTCATGTAGTGGAACTGTACACAATTTTCATCTTTATGAACATTGTTGTACATGTCTTCCTTTTAACTTGTATTCAGCATGAATGTTGATTACTTCTCAGAATTTGTGTGCCAATAGGACATGTCGGGCGCGATCATACGTACCCATTCACGACGCAAGCGGTGCGATGAAGCGACGGCGCAAACCGACGGGATCAGACGAGCACATCTGCAAAGCGTCGTGCTACCGGCATAACAACGTCGCGAGCGCCCGTTGATGCGCTTCAAAAAGGGACCGCTAAAACAGAAGTCCTTTCCGGAAGAGCCGGAAGCAGGCGTGCGTGGGATCGCAGCAGCGCACCTATGCCGTCGCATCCGGCCACCGTCGCGCTTCTGCGTAAATAACGGATGTTTTTCTTCCGAGGTGCGTGAAAAGCGTAAGACCGGAGGTCCGCGCATGCGCAGTAGCGAAAAGTCGCCGAAAAGCAGAAGGGGGGCTGTATGGGCGTACGAGCTGCACGGACTGTTGCCGCGCAGCCGGAAAAAACAGTAAAGGGCCAGAGACACGTTCCCCACACCTCCCTCTGCTCCCGATCCCCCTTGTATCCAGAACAGCCACCAGTGCAATGGCTAAGCCACGTGGCCGTTCCTGGACACGCCCAGAAGTGAGGGACCTCCTAGCATTATGGGGAGACGCCAGGGTCCAGCGGACCCTGGGACAGTCCCGCCGGAACATTGAGGTGTTTGCCGAGGTGGCTAGGGGCATGGTGGCTAGGGGACACGACCGGGATGCTCTCGCTTGTCGGCGCAGAACTAAGGCCATGCGCCTCAAGTACCGGAAAGTAGTGGCTAACAATTCCAAATCAGGCCAGCCCAGGATCACGTGCCCCTATTATGAGGAGTTGCACCAGATCCTGCATAAGAGCAGAGATGTGGACCCCGGCATGGTGCTCCAGACCCTTGGCCGGCGCCGGCGGAGACGCCAGGCAACCCAGGGGCCGAGCACCTCATCAGAAGAGAGTGCCCGCCGCCCCAGGGCAGAGGACGAGTTGGAGTCAGCCGAGTCCCTGCCCTCGACCAGCAGCCACACCGGTGAGTGTCCCCAGGGACAGAGAAACGCACAGGCCACAGTGCCAGGGGGATCCTGGGAGCTGTGTGGGAAGGCACAATGCCCTCCACAAGGGAGCACCCCGTGGAAGAAGAGCTGCTGGGGCATCCAGTGGGAGAGGGGGTATATGGGGGCTGTGTCGCACAAACTACGGCTGGTGATTCCCTGTCTGTGCCACGTACAGGTACAGAGTCAGTGAGCAATACCCAGCAGGACAGCAGCGACGAGGATGATGACACTGACGAGGACAGTCTCATGCCGCCCGGCCAAGGTTGGTGAAGGGCATCAGTGGGCCTCCGACTGCACACTGCTCCACTACTGGCGTTGCCAGCCACTGTGGATCACAGTAAACGGAACCTTCCTTCCTAGGGACACAAGAGCTGGTCTCGGATGCGGACATGGAAGCGGAGGAGGAGGCAGAGGAGGAGGAGGAGGAGGAAGAACCCATGGAGGGCTCCGGCCGCCACCCGGACCGTGAGTCACACTAGGGGATAGGCTGGGGCATGGCCTATGTTCCTGTCTGGGTAGGGTAGAGGTGGCCGGTGTGAGGGGGATGGGCCTGGTGTTCACTGCCCATACCCCAACAGGCCTTCCACCAGACGTCACCATGGGAGACCTGACCCCTGCAGAGAGAGCAGCCCTCTGCAAGACAAAGAAGAAGCGGCTCTCTGCCCTACAAAGTGTTGGGGAGCACCTGGCCACCCAGGCCCGGGAAGACAACAGAGAAGCCATGGCAGAGGACCGGCGGATGCATGACGAGCTGATTGCTGAAATGCGGGCCGCCCGTGAGCAAGATCAGGCAGCACACGCCGCCCAAGCTGCAGCACAGGCCACCATGCAGGCCAGCATAGAGGCCTCCAACACTCAGATGGCTCGTCTAACAGATGTGGTCTCTGCCCTAGTGGACACCATGCGTGCCCGGGCTGTGGCAACAGAGCCTCAGCGGCCCGGCCCTAGTGGGGTGGCTACGCAGGTAGGGCGGGGCCGGGGTAGAGGCCGTGGGCGGGCACGGAAGAAGCCGGCAGCATCATAGGGACACTGGCCCAGGGCAACCAGCAGAGGTCCCCCGGGGAGGGGGGTATGGGGGGGGAAGGACAACACTACTATGGTTTTGGAAAAATATAGCAAACTTTAATAAACAGAACTATGTAAACAACTACAAGAAACATGAATCAACCAACCCCCCCCCCTAACCCGACCCGGTGTCCCACCCTGACTCCCCCGCACCCTCCAGGGTATGCTGCCGAGCACTCTGTGGCCCCTCTGCCCCCTCCTCACCAGAGGAGGCCACGAGAATCGCGGCCTGGCCTGCCACCTCTGCCCCCCCCTGTCCCGCTGCTGCCCCCTCGTCTGGGGCCGGCCCCGTCACCCCCTCTTCAGACGGCTCCTCCCCTTCCTGGCCCGGTGGCTCCTCGTCAGAGTCCTCGAGGATGTGGGGTCGCCAGCGCGAGGTGGGGTGTGTCCGGAGGGGGGACGGCCCGGGAGACGCAGCCTCCGCCACCTGGGCTGCCATGGCATCATCCAGGCGCATCTCAGTCAGCAGCTGCTCGATTCTGCGCATACCCCGCTGCAGGAAGGAGAGTCGGTATCCATATCGACCGACTGTGGGGAAACAAGGGCGGGTGTCCCGTCAGTGGCCACATGGCCGGCCACCGGCCCACAAGGACATTTGGCTGGCGGCTGAGCTGCCATGCCATGGAAGGGAGCACACGTGCCAGTTGCTCACCACCGTCTACAGTCCACCCACGGCAAAGTTCTTCGAACATGCCAAGCGGGATACTCACGGGTGTCTATGACGTTCTCCATCTTTCCCTCTAGGATGGCTACCCTTCCCAAGGTGGTGCCGGAAGACGGTCCCGCCTCGGGTGCAGATGGGGCTCGCTCTGCTGTGGGAAGAGGAAGGGGGTCAGAACCATATTGGCAGGGGGCGACCGTGGTCCCTGGGCCCCATCCATATGCACACCTACCTGAGTCTGTCTCAGGGGTGGAGCTGATGACCACAGGTCCAGCATCCTTGGGAGTGGCAGCCATCTGCATTGGCTCCCCTGCATGTGAAACAAGGGTGGGGGTGAGAACCCAAGGGGAAACTACGTGGGCGACCACAGACAGGATTATGTGGAGGGCCGGTGCCCACGTAGCTAGCCCTGCAGTTGACTGATGGCTGCCAGGCGTGCGTGGAGGGTGACCCAACCACATCCTGCCAGGCCTCCCAGGCTCCACCTTGCTGCGAGGTGGAGGCACCGGCCCCATGTGTATGTGCTGCGGGAGCCACCCCATATACTCACCCGCATCCCCTGATCGGCCCCTCCCCAAATGTGGCTCCGGATAGCTCACCACCACGGGCCCTGCAGGCAGAGGCACATGGCAGCCATCTGGAGCTGGGCTCCTGCCCCAGCTGTGCAGACCACCGAGTGACCAGCCACCCTAGGCCCAAGTCAGCCATGCTGGCCTCCTCCAGCGCTGTCTGCTCCCCCTGACCCCGGGAAACCACCACCACAGGCACTCTACATGTCATGGCACCTGGCAGCCCCATGCTGGGAGCCTGTGCGGGCATGCTGTCATGATGCTCACCTTGTGCTGCAGGGCGCCGCTGGCCCTCCTGCAGGGATCCCTGGCCCTCGGCCTCTGAGGTGGCCCCCCTCTGCCTCTTCGCCCGTGGACGCCCTGTGAAATGACAGCCATGAGGTGGGGGGCCACTAAGATCCAAGGGGAAGGGGGTAGGGCGGTACTTACGGTATGGCATCCGGTACCTCCATCCAGGCCGCCCAGCCTGCTCCCAGAGGTTCCGGAGCAGTCCAAAACGGGGAGGGCGGTGTCCTCGAGGCGGGAGACCATCCCAGTCCTCCAGCGCCTCGAAGAATGCCGCCTTCTCCCGTTTGAACTTCGCCCGGCACTGCTGTGCCGAGCGCCGGAACCCCTGGGCTGCCAGGCGGCTGGCAGCCTGCTCAAAGAGGGAGAGGGTCTCCTCATGGGTCGAGGGCATGACCCTGGACCCGGCCTGCAGCTCATAAAGAGCCTCCAGCAGACTCTCCACCTCCTCAGGCAGCCATAGCACACCCTTGGTGGGGAAAGTCATGCTGCCTGAATGAGGAGGCCTCTGCGTTCTGCGCATGCGCTGACACGCGCCCCCTTTTGCCCGCTGTTTGGGCGAACATACGAAAACGCAAAAGGCTGAGGCTTCGCACCTCCGTGGGGGGGAAGGGAGGGAAACGGGGAGATGAATCTGTACAGTGAACATGTTATTCTACAAAGCGAACAGGTGACATGTGGCTGCCGGTCCGCATCCACTGGCTCGGCGATGCGGATCGTTCGGTGGCCGGCGCGTCGCACCCGCGAACGAACGAGCCTTTGCCCGAGCGCCACTGCGCATATTCGTCCCAATGTCAGAACACACGGGCAAGCCCTCTGTTCCCAGGACGCACTTGTCAGCGAACGCCCAACCTTACGCTATGTGTGTGGCAGGGAAGGGGAGAGGCACCAGGGCCATCACCATGGTTTGCAGACAACGGCAGGGGGGCTCCTTTCCAGCTGACCCCATAGCCTAGCTGTCCATGCATTCCCAATGTGCTGTCTGTGGTCCCCAGCTGCCCCCCCCTCCTGGCAGCTCAGGGGTCTGGAACAGGGGAGACATGCCGTACGAGAGATGCCATGCCAGACCCGCACCCCTCTGCGTGACAGCCCCATGAGTTCTGACTCCCACCCTCCATAGCTCCCACAATAGGAGACGGACTAGCATCTGGTTGTAAGCTGCTTTATTTGAGGGAGGGCAGAACTCCACCACAATCTTGTTGCCTCAGCACCCCAGGGACAGGGAGCGGCGCACACCACGGCGACGGCAGGGAGAGGGACCTAGGGGATCCCTGCGTGGCGACAGAACCATGTGGTGAGGGCCTCCCGCACCACCCGACCCGCAGCTGCCTGCCTCTCGTCCGCATCCATCTGTGGGTGCCTCTGCTCGGCCTCGTCCCAGTCCTCCTCGAAGTCCCTCTCCTCTCCCTCCTCCAGCGCCTCAGGAGCTTCGTGGCCACGGTCCTCGCAGAGGTTGTGCAGGACCACGCAGGCAGCCACGGCATACTTCACGTTATCCAGCTGCAGCGGCACCTGTAGAAGCAGGCACCGCCATCGTGCCTTCAAACGGCCGAAGGCACGCTCCACGACATTGCGCACGCGCGCATGCACCTTATTGAAGTGCCGCTGCCTGGGGGTCATGTGGCCCTTGTAGGGCACCATCAGCCACCGCCGCAGGGGATAGGCCGCATCACCCAGGATTAATGGAGGCACCTCCACTCCCTCGATGGTGCGGGTGGGATTTCCCGGCACGAACTGGCCCGCATCCATGGCATCCACGATGTTGGAGCTGCGCAACACGTGTGCATCATGGCTCCGCCCACTATGGCCCACCACGGCATCCACAAAACGAGTGGCATGGTCGACGGTGCCCTGCAGCAGCAATGAGCAGTAGTGCTTTCGATTCATATAGTCCTCCGCCTGGTCCACGGGGATCGTGGTCCGGATGTGGCATCCATCGATGGCGGCGACACACTGCGGAAAGCCCCGGGCGGAAAATGCACGCATGACCTGTGGGCAAGGTAACGGGCAACTTGTAAACACGTGTCCGTGCCTGCTCGCCAGCATGCCTTCCGGGGTCTGCCCGTGGCCCCCTCCCCTTGCTACTACACAGTGCTCCTCATGTACTTGCGCACTCACCCTATCTGGGTTCCGTAGGTACACCACTCGACGAAACAGCTCCTCCACAATGGCACGCGTGACCTCCACGACAATGGCCGCCACGGTGGATTGGGCAAGGCCAAACTGCATGCCAACGGTTCTGTAGGACATGGTGTTGGCCATCCACCACACAGCCACTGCCACACGCTCCTCCACTGGCACGGGAACCCGCATCACCGTCGTCTCCCTTTGGAGTCTGTCCCGCAGCCCGTCCACCAGCCAGGTGAATGTGGCCCTGTGGACATAACACATCAACTCGGGGGTCGCCCTCCAACACAACATGTCATGACACCCACGACCCCTCCTCCTCCTCTCCCCCTGACTCCACTGGCCCGAGCTGTGGGGTTCAGGTAGCCCTGAGGCACGGTGCCAAACTACTCCGCCCATATGCAGGCCTGTGTCACGTGGCGTACGGGTCTGCCATGGACAGGTGTTCCGGTCTGCCACCCCTGTGTGTCTACGGACCACAATACCCTCCTCCCCCGCCCCTCTCTGCGCTTCACCTGGACATTCTGAAGTGTTTCACCCACTCTTCTTCTCCCCAGACGTGGGTGACAAATGTCGTCCACCACTCTGTAGACCGGGGGTACACCCACCACCGGCGGTGTGGCAGCTGCTGTGCAAGGTAGGTAAGCTGCACGACGTGCCGTGCTGTACTTTCCCTGTGCCGGCGTGAGCGACCTATACGGCGGATGCCACATCTCACATAGGTGGCAGCCCGTTGTCTCCGGAGGCCATGTCTCATTGTCTCCCCTGGATACCACAGTTGTTGCTGACGCTGCCTCAGGATCTGCACAGTCCCACACACAGCCAGGACGGATGTCCCGACAAGCTCTTCCTCCGTTTCCATGGTTCGCTGTGGCAACTGTGTCCTGTAGTCTCCCTGTGACCTCAAGACTGCTGTCCACGGTACTCCTGCAGCTGCGATCGGCCGAGCGAGCGAGCGAGCGAAGGGACCGAATGTACGCATGCGCGGAAGTGTAAGCGAACGCAACGCTTCTGACGCGCAAACGGCACGCCGGAAGAACGTTTGCCGCATACAGCGCACTTATGTCTGGTCGCACCACGGCGTCTCTTCGTCCGCTCTCTCAGTGGGACGCTTGAGCGACGCTGTGTGAATGCGCAACGACGTTGGCTGTGCGATTCTGTGCCGTTCCGTGGGATCGCATTAACGCGCCTCTTTATGCAGCGACGCAACGCAGGTACGCTTCCCGTGCGCTTCATCGCACTCGTGTGGACGTGCCCGTCATTTATGGCCTCTGGACACCAAACCCCCAGATACATACATTACAAAAGGCATCTGTAGAATGCATCCACCCATCCATAGGATATACTTACCGGGAGAGACACAATATGAAAGTCAAGCCTTCCATGGATACAAGTAATAATAAGACTTAGCATTTGTACAGCACTTTCTGGGCTCAAAAAGATCCATATAGGTTCTCAGTAAACTTTATAATAGGCCTGTATTATATCACAGATGGGAGCTGGTGTGAGAAAGGGAATTGCCTAAGGACACCAAGTGAGTCTGGGATAGTGAAGTCTTTAAAGCAGGGTTCTACCAGATCATAGTTCATTCTCTTAAACACTACAAGTGCTGCAATTCCAGTAAAAGTAACAGCTGCAATTATAGGAGTGGAGTGGAAAAGTTAAGTTGGAGCTGAATCTAACCTAGGCTGCAAACACACTAGGGAGCAACTCCCATTGAGCTCAATGGGACTTACTTCTGAGTAAACACGCATAGGACTGTACTGCACATGCCTTAACCTTTCACATTGCACTGAGTGATGAGTCAGCCTTATGGTGTAAAACAACAGCCTAAATATAAATGTTCCCCTTTCCAACCTCACAATGGCAATCAAGAAGTCCATGAATTCTTCTCAGAATGGCCACCTCCCACCAAAGAAACAAACAATACACCCAATCCTGTCTTTAGGAGACTTGCTGGGGTATTGGCAGTATACTAGGACTGGCCATACCCAGATTTTATTTTTTAAATTCCTTCCTAACTTAATGTATATATGTTAATACCTGCAGCAGTGCTGAATGTAATATTACTTTTGTATTTTTTAAATAAACTTCATTTAAAAAAACCCCCAAGGATCTTGGGACAGGTCTGTAAAAATTGGAACGTCAGTGCTTTGAAGCAGAAAATACCATAATGTGGTAATGACATCTGTTACTAATCCTTTTATTGGATTGTTTAGCTTAATGTTAGTACCTCATAAAATAGGTCCTAATGTTATGGCAAATGTACATTGTGGTTATTTCAGGTAACTTATTTTGGTCAGTCTCCTTCCTCCCCTCTTCAAATGATATAACCATTTTCATTATCTCCTTGGAACATCCAGATAATACTGCAGTGAGAAACACATTGCTTTGCAATGTAGAATGGCATGTGATATAGTTATGGAGGGGTTTTTTTTAACCATCAGCTTTTATTAAGAAAAGCGTTACAAGGTAAAGAGAAAGAAGATAAACAAAGAAAACCATTGGGAGATTTTGCTATATGAGGCATAAAACTGGATACTCATTGTAGCTAGTTATGGAGGTTATGCCATGATAATCAAAACTGCTATATTTGGGATCAGAAAGGAACATGCATCTGTGGGGGATTATACCTTCCTCAGAAGAGTGTCAGTTAAGGTTCTCTAACTGAAGCGATAGAATCCTGGATTATCTTTCTGGAAAATGACTTTCATTTTTATGTGGAACTGATTAGATAACTGAACAGTCCCTTCCAACTTTATGATTCTATTACTTGACTGATTGATGAAACAGAATGCAAAATAGGATTTTCCCAATAAGGCCTTCCAAGTGTTCTCACTATCACATACCAACAGTATTTCACATAGACATAATGTTTGCATTTCCTTTATTTTGTTATTGAATTGTCCTTTGGGTACTATGTGAAGAATAAGCAGAGCATTAACACTATGGGTATGCTTCCTGGTGTGTGTGTGTGGTGTGTGTGTTTTTGTGTAATTCACCAAATCATTGTTCTGTCAATATTATTTGTATTTCTGTTCTGGGCCATTTACAGAGCTATGCCTCAGCTGCAATGTTCTGAATCAAGCCCACCTCCTGTAAAACCAGATGATTAATCATGTGTGAAAGAAAGAACTGGGCTTGGTCACCCTCCAACCAGCTGAGGTATTTTTACTGAAGCACTGGAGAAAAGTGTGTGTTTATGTTGCAGTAGGTGTTATTCAGTTCCTAACAAACCAGTCATTTTTGGTCCTGGAAGTCCCCAACCCTAATTTTTTTTTAATGCCAGCAGTCCAACAAGCTGTGTTGTAAACAATGGAGTGATTGTATGCTATCAAAGTGTACAAAAGTAATAAACTAGTAATGTTCCCCTTCAAAAAAACTCCTAATTCATGATTTTGCACCAAAAAAATCATTATCCACAAGAAGTAAGAGTACATTGAAACCTAGACAAGCAACCAGTTGGCAACTACAGCAAAGTCGATTGTGCCATCTGACATTAACAAGGTGTTCTGTGCCTGTAATGCCATAAAGGGAAAACATTAACTAGGTGTCAGAACAAGGGGATACGAAACGGCAAGTTTGAGAGCTCCCTACAATATCTCCACGTTCAATGTCCCTCCTTGATATTTTCCTTTCTGTCAGGGCTTCTTATAAATACAGAAAGCCTTTTTTTTCGGTGAAATATTTTATAGTAACATCCACATACCAAAGTCCAAATGAAATGTTCTCCTCATCCGTTGTGAACAGCTTGTGTATGCTGAAATAGCGGCTGTTCTCAGTAAAATACATGGAAGTTGTGAAAGTTGGATAAGATTGGGACCTCATTTCCGTGTATTTTGCCAAGAAAAACTATTTAAAAGCACCATTCAAGAATGACACAAAATGTATGTATTTATTACTCAGATATCCATTGGCTTTTAGCAAATATCTAGTCAAGGTGCTCTGTTATATTGCCAGCTGAGATAGCTGACCCAGAATAGTTCCAAGTTTGTCAAAGTGCAGCGGTTATTATTAATTTGAAACGTCCAAGTCTATTCTGAGAAAACATGGTGGCTGGGTCTCTCCTTGCCAGTTCCTAGTAATCCTTTTGGTATTACTAATGTTTCCATACAGATTTCAGACACATTGAAATCCTTTCAGTGTTCAAACCTGGATAGCCATGACATCATCAATGACTTATCATACAATGTTTTTCCTTAAGATGATTGTAAACAAAACGTCTTGAGGGAACTTATTTTGTTATTATCTTGCAATTTAAGCATCACTCATTCATTACTATAAATTTGCAAAAACATTTTGGCAAGTGGTTAGAGTCTGGAGTAGTTTGATAGATTAATTGACATATTTTACAGAGTGTAAGTTCTGAAGTACTTTGCTTTTTGATTTGGCATCTGAAGTACTTTGCTTTTTGATTTGGCATCTGTTGAACATAGTGATTTTTTTTAGAGTTGAGATCAAGGAGGATTGTGCCTGAACATCTGACCTTAAAATCTGGGATAAATGGGCAGAATCTAAGGGGGGGGGAATTATTTCACAATCCGTTTTTATTAGTTTAAAAAACCCCAGCAAATGACTGTCTACTGAGAAATATAAGTTTCCTGCCTTTATACTCCTTTTGAAAGTTGCCATGTTTCTTTATCTTAGGATACATATAGCTGAAGCAGCTCTGTCTAATAAAGACCAGCAAATCTATTAGGAAAGTACAGTGAGAAGTGAACATGCAAAAAGAATCTTGTTGTGTGACGAACTGCAGATGTAACAACTCACTCAGGCACTTGTTACAAGCACATAAACACTTGCCAGTTCAAGATACGAGAGAAGGACTGATGCTGGAAACAAGCTAAGTCAGAGGACCCATGTGACTGTTATTTATCATCTCCTAATTAACTGTTAATTTGCTGGCCTTTGGGTTCAAGCACAATCCTAATTTATCATAAACCACAATGACAGTGTCAAACCCAGGAGATGTTCTGTGGAGCACTTTAGTCGGGCACTCTTTTCATTAAGGGGATTTTTTTTTAAGAATTTCTCATGGCTTGTTCAAAGACAGAGATAGCTGGCTTGTTGTAAACCCCTAACAGTGTCACTGTGAGGCAAAGCACCCCTGTTTCCTTCCTTCCAAGGATTAATGTGAATACTAATGGGCCTGTTCCAGCTTGCAGGTGGCAGTAATTGGACCTTCCTGTTTACATGCCTCATCACCTTCAAGGCCGGAGTAAATAATGTAATAATTAGCTCTTCATGGGAATCTGTGGGAGGGGGGAAGCAGGAGTGGTGGTGTAACCTTCTAGACAGGCCCGTAGTCAGAAAATTCTCGAGGGGGGGGGGACTAGGGGAACTGGTGGGGCATGACATCATAAAATTAAAATAATAATAATAATTTAAAAACTCACAATGTGTTCTTCCCCCCGTCTCCCCACTGCAGCTAGCTAGCGAGCCCATTCTTCCTCCTGGGCTCAGACTGTGCTGATGCTGGGAGGGAGCCTGACCAGGCTGGTGAAGCAGCTGTGGCTTCCCTCACTGAGTCATGGCAGCTGATGAGGAGGAGGAGGAGGAAGTGTCCAAGGTAGGCGAGGGGCAGCCAGCAGCGAAGAGAAGGGGAGGCACCAGGTAACTTTACCTCAACACCAGGAGACGAGGAGAGCCAGGCTGCCCATTCCTGCTGGCTTCCAAGGAGGGGGAGTCCTTCTACAAAAGTTCTGCATGGCCAGCTGGAAGAGAAGGCGGTGCAGGATCGAGTGCAGTGCGGCACAGCTAAATCAATACTTTTTAAAAATAGTTAGGCTGCGATCACACACACAATTTGCCTTGACACAGGAGCAAATGCCGAGTGGAGCAAAGGAGCGTGATCAGATGCCAAAATCTGGGAAGCACCCTGCAGCCATCAGCAACTGATTTTGCTCTGCCGCCAGGGCTATTTTTGGGCAGGAACGCACAGGAACGGAGTTCCGGCTGGCTCCTGAGTTGGCCACATCCAGCAGGAACTCATTAGCATAACAGGCCACAGCCAACAGCAGAAACTCATTAGGACTGGCTACATTAGGGGTATGTGGTCTAACATGCACATTAAATTTTGCTACAAAAAAAGCCCTGGGTTTTGACAACAAACAAGGTAAACAGAATAAGAAGTAAAAGGTGGGTGTGGCTGGATAACCACTCTTCTGGTAACATGGGCGTGTGACCTAACATGCTAATGAGCTGTGCTGTTGGTGGTGAGTCCTAATATGCTAATGAGTTTCTGCTGTTGGATATGGCCTATTATGCTAATGAGTTCCTGCTGGGCTTTTTCTACAAAAAAAGTCCTGTCCACCGCTCATGCAGAGTAAAAAACCACATTGGAAAGTCCTCTAGCAAACAAGTTGCTATGAGCCACAGATGGATTTTCCTGCATCTGATCACGCCAGCATGCTCCCATGGCATCGGGAGAGTTTGATCAGGCTATCCCGACACCATGCTGTTGTTTTCCCCCCTTGCAGTATGTGCATCAGCACACCCCCACAGAGAGACATGACAGCGGAGGTGCGATGCATTGATCCCCCGGGTAAGCACAGCAGAAACAAATGGTTAAAAAAATGTGACTCACCTGTGGTTACGTCTGCTCATGCAGAAGCGGGCTGTGCCCACATCTACAATGCTCCATGCTGTCACAGGCGGGGTGCCAATAGGTCAGGAGCCAAGCCAAAGTCCGGGACAGTCCGAGGTCAAGCCAAGTCAGGCACGAGATACCAAGTTCAAAACACTAAGCCAAAAGCAGAGTCAGTCCAAGACAGGGTCAGAGAGGGAAACTCACAAGCAAACCAGTCCAAGGAGTCAACAAAAGCCAAAGTCAAACAGAGCCGAAGTCACGAGCCAGAGGGTCCAGAATCAAGCCAAAGTCAAACAGAGCCGGAGTCACGAGCCAGAGAGTCCAGAATCAGGTTAGCTTATTGCGAGCTGAGCGGATGCAGAGCTTAGCCAGAATAACTTGTTGCTAGCACAAGTTGGTAGTCTCTGTGCTGTGCCTAAATACCCAGCCACTTCCTGTGCTCATTAGCAGCTGGCAGCAAGGTCCCGGCTCCTTCTAAAACTCAGGACTGAGTGATCTGTGACCACGCATGCGTGCCTCTTTTCTCCTAGCAGCTAAGTCTTGCCTGTATCGGGACCTTAGATGTTCCACCCAAAGAGGTGAATCAGGTGGGCTTGAACTTGGGTGTGGCTCAGCTGCTGCTGGTGTTGGGGTAACACCCTGGGAGGTACTTGCTTATGCCTCATCTGGTTCAGGTGGAGGCTCCTCCAGAGCTGGGAACTGATCCTCCACCTCACCAATACCGCAGTTAGAGGGGAGAATAAAGGTAACTTGATGATTGGCTAGGAAGGAGATAGGGTTGCCAACTTCAGATTGGAAAGTTCCTGGAGATTTGAGGGATAGAACCTGGAGAGGGTGAGGTTTGAGGAGGGGTGGGACCTCAGAGGTACAATGCCATAGGCTCCACCCTCTAAACCCGCCATTTCCTCATGGTGAATCACTGCTGCCAATCTCCGGGTGAGGGCTGGAGATCACTCAGAATTACAGCTGCTCTCTAGGAGGGAGGAGGGGGGAGATGGAAAACTGAAATCAGAGGGGCAGATAAAAGTAGGTTGATGGTTGGCTGGGAGGGAGATAGGGCTGCCAACTCCAGGTTGGGAAATTTGAGGGGTGGAGCCTGGAAAGGGTGGGGTTTGAGGAGGGATGGGTCCTCAGACAGGTACAATGCCATAGACTCCACCCTCCAAACTAGCCATTTCCTCCTGGGGAATCACTGCTGCCAATCTCCAGGTGAGGGCTGGAGATCACTCAGAATTACAACTGCTCTTCAGACGGCAGAGATCAGTTCCCCTGGAGAAAACAGTGGATTCTGTGTCATTATACACTGCTGAGGTCACTACAGCAAATTGACACTGAGTGCCCAAGGCCAGGGCACCCGCCCACAGCCTCTTTCTAGAGCCCGTTGTATTTATTTCCTTGACAGGCCTTATTCCTAATTTAAAATAAAGATGTATTTGATGAAAATTATGGTGACAACCAAAGTCCAGGGGCACCAGGAAGGGGGAAGCATGAGTGGCCACTGGGCTATCCAGAATTGTCAAGATATTGAAAGAAGATGATGGGGGTCACTCCAAACCTCTGTATTGTAGAGACCATATATTTCAAATGCTGCACAGTCAAGTCCATGTGAGTGGCGAGGCATGACTTTTTTGTTTTTAGAAGCAGCCCTTTCGCTTCAGTTACAACTTCTGGAGAGCGCTGTTCTCCCTTTATAAATCCACCACAACTAAAGTCAGAGTAAATGGACACAACTTCTCTATCTTTCATCCTTCTTGGGACACCAAACAGGGATGTGCCCTTTCACCTTTTATATTTGCCCTTGCTATTGAGTTATGGGTGGAAGAACTTCATAGACATAATGATTTTACAGGCATCTCCATTAAAGGTGTGGATCATAAAGTAAATCTCTATGCGGATGACACGACTTTACATGTTTCTGACCCACTGAGATCACTCCCTGCCATCCTGGACCTTCTTTCTGAATTTGGATGCATCTCAGGTCTTCAGATATACCCATCAAAATTGGAATTATATCCAATACATCTCAATCCTGGAAAATGTAAAGGTTTCCCTTGCTCGAAAGCCAGTCGAATATGACTCTAGCGATGTGGTGCTCATCTCCGTTTCCAAACCGAAGAGCCAGCACTGTCCAGAGACGTTTCCATGGTCATGTGGCTGGCATAACTAGATGCTGAAGCACACGGAATGCTGTTATCTTCCCACTGAAGTGGTACCTATTTATCTACTTGCAATTTCTTGCTTTCAAACAGCTAGGTTGGCAGGAGCTGGGACCAGAGACAGGAGCTCACTATGTCATGCAGCACTTGAGTCTCGAACTGCTTTTTAGCTACTATGATAAAGATCTGGGATCTCTGGAAAAAAATGTTGGCTCCTGGTATTTCACCTCTCTCCACCTATACACACCAGGCTTGGTTCGTTTCAGGTATGGACTCTGATGCTTTTGCAAACTGGACTTCGGCTGGCTGGCTGGACTTAGTAAAGCATGGCAAAATAAGAGAGAAATGCCTTTTTGATTACGTACGGGGAAATCCCTCTCCATGGCTCCAATACCTGCAATTGAAGAGTATGACTGAAACCATGGCCACCCTGGGGACTTTTAGCAGGCCAAGAACTGGCTTTGAATAACTGATCATGACATCTCCTGATTCTCCAAAAGGTCGGCTTTCAAAACTGTACAAGACCATAATAATGATCAACAGCAAATTTGAAGTAAAATACCAGAAAACCTGGCAGGCTAACCATAAGATGGATTTATCCCTTGATCAATGGCTTTCTATTTGGACTTTTCCTGCACACTCTTCTAAAGTCTTTAATATCAGAATGCAGGCTTTTAAAATTACCTCCAAAATGCCTATATCAGATGAAATCTATGCCCAACCCCCTATTCTGGAAAGAATGTGGAGCCATCGGTGATTATATGCACTGCTGGTGGGACTGTCTGATCACAGAAACCTTTTGGCAAGAGGACCTGACCCAATTAAACAAGATAACATCACAATTACTACCAGCAAGACCAGAACTCCAACTCCTCAACCTGTGGGACCACTTGATAGAGCAGTTGCTCACAAGAATCTCACCTCAGTCCTCCTGGCTTGCCACGGTATGGAAATATCCATCTCCCCCGATGCTGAAGATCTGGTATGACAAAATATGGGATCAGTTTATCATTTCCAGACTCACTGACAATTTACATCAAGCCCATAATGGCTCCCAAAAAGTGTACTCCAATTTTGTTCTCACCTGGGCTTCTGTGTTACATTATATGGTAGCTCAGGATCTTCTACTATTTAATACTACTTACCATGCATGGCTTCACTTTTCAAGCACCCTCTAAAAATGCCAGCTGTTGAGACCTCTATAAGTTGATGGTGTTCCCTTCCTACCTTTAGATTCAATATTTACTTTTTGTTTTCATTGTACATGCACTGTTCTGAGGGCAGTGATTAGTCTGATTTATCTTTAAGATACTACAATGCACAGTATGATTCTTCTCTTACAGATGTTGTAGCTCCGTGTCCCTTATTTTTATCTGCTGATAGTTAACTTGCTGTATAAGGCATTATATTGTAACTTAATACCTTTATGTTTTCATTTATTTGTGCCACTGTTATTTATATATGTATTTTAATAATATTATAATAAAATTTGAAAATTAAAAAAGAAGCCCTTTCCCTCCCCACACATCCAATAAGCTACCCGTAAAACCTTGAGGAATATCATAAAATGTCAGAAAAAATACAGAAGACCTGGTATAGTCATTTATTTGCACACATTGTGGTGGAATGGTCATGCTTTGGCCTGCAGGCCCTGTTCCATCCTGCCCTCCTGGGTTTTCCCAACACCTGGAGAGGGTTTTCTCTCTGTTCCACCACTGCCACCACCTGACCTTTGTAGGAATTACTCACTGGGAGGGTCAGGACTCTCATCTTCCCTTCCAAGTTCTGAGGCCTTGCCTCTGTTTCTCCCACTATCCAGAGTCTGGTTACCACAGCGACAGCTTTACTGCATGGTGCACCACCAGAGGAGTAGTCATGTGTCAACTGACTGCCCTCCCCTTCCTCCTGGCACTCCTTTTAAAATAGTATGTCTAAGATGGTGGAGCTCTGTGTGGCACAAAGAACCACTACTAGGATCAAAAGTTAAAAGCATTTATTAAAAAGAAAATGTTCACAAGCATACTTGTAGCACAGCACCAAATTGAGCAAGGGATTCAAAAAAAGGGATAAAACACAATTCCTCTGTTCTTCCCTATGCATTCCCTATCAGTTGTTAAATATAAGGCAGGCCCCCTACCTTAGAAAGTTACAGATTTTTACAGTAGTTCCTTTACCTTCAAGTGTGCAGGCCAGCACAGGGCAATGGCCGACTCCTCCAGACCTCAGTTATGAGCTCTGTCTACTTTGATGGAATCAGCACCAAAGAAAGCCTCCTCCTTGCTTCCAGGAGTTTTATCATCTCCCTTTCTCCACCCACTGACCAGGTCAGGCTGGGTCAAAGAAGCTTCTCCAAAAGTCTCCAGGAATTTCTTCCTGAAGTCCTTCTAGGTCTTAATACCTCCAAGTCTTGGTTCCCTGCTTGGAGTGGGGGGGGGGGGGGCTTGACCATCCTATTGTCTGTTACTAGCCCTATTAGCATTTCTAAAAAGGTGGCTGAGATAAGCTAGGAAGCAATTGAACTGACTTCCCCCCTCCTGCTGGTTCTCTGCTCAGAGAAAAAACCTTTTTAAAATGCAAAGTGAAGGTTTTGCTCAGTTCAAACTTCCAACGAAAGAAGGTATTTCTTCACACATATATTAAGGGTCTTTGGATCATGATGATGACCTATAACCACAAAATCTATTCCCTGCATGCGTTATAATCTATAAATGAACTTTGCAATATAAAGCTGCCTTGTTTGGACAAAGTACTCTTTCACTTTCTTTCCAACTTCCCACATTTCATTTCATCTCTGTAGAATAAACTATTTAAATATCAACATGTAAGGACAGAGACAGAAGACTTCCTCACAAATGTGAGAAACGAGAGTTCCTAATAATGTCTCCTTCCTGTTAGGACAGATGCCATACATCTTCACCAATTTACATATTTATGTATACGAAATTGTACCTTACTTTACCTAATTTTACCTTACTTTATCTTTTCTCACTGCAATATGATGATCAGAAAATGATCAGAAGGCTAGGAGTTTCAGAGTAAAGTCAAGACTGAACTCAGCTGATCTTGGACCAACCTATTGCTATTTCATTTCCCCCCTATCTTTATACTTTTTTAGATGACACAAACCTCTTTGTTAGTCCCTTCTTTAGAGTATTCTGTGACATATGAAAGTACTCATAATCATACACCCAAGATGAATTGCTACTAGTGTTCTGAAAACAATTCTGCTCTACAGTTTTAACTTCTGAATAAGGTTTAATTAAAAAGAAGGGTTTTGGTCACTGTACTAAAAAATCTTTTCAGTTATCCTAAAACCAGAAGCAATGTTCCAAATATTTCCTTTTTCCTCTGCAGAGCACCTGTGTCCTAGAAATAGCATGAATGTAAACCACTGGCATAATTAAGTTAACATCCATTCCAGATATCTTTGGCTGGCATCCTGGCAATCTCCAGATGGTTCCAGACGTATCCCATGAAAAATTTATGCTGAACACAGTCAGCTGAGGTGTTTGTAGGCCCACTGACATTATGGAGACCTGATTGCAACTATCAGACTTCATAGTGCAGTCTGACCAGCCTAAGGCAGCAATGGCCACCTGGGAGTCATAAAAGTCTGGTCGGTTTGCCACAGGGTAAAATTGGGGTTGGAACTGTACAGAAATAATAATGGTTGCAATCCACAGCTCATTTACTTCAGGAAGGTACTATTAAAGTCAATGTTGATAAATATTACGTGACACTTTTGTGCATGTAAAAATCCACAAGCACTACCTACAACTTATTCCTTGTGTGGCAAGAGTTGCTTGGTCTCCATGCTCTCCAATTTGCCTTGACTTACAGAACAAGTGAAGTTCTGATATGATAAATTACAACATGCTCCTGTTCCCTTTTGTCTAATTTGCAGCTGCAAGAAAATAATATTTTACTGTAGAATTCTTATTTTTCCCTTTGGGAGGGAGTAACTTATGTAGCAACAAGGTGATGGCAATTTACAAATGAAGTAGAAAGAACACGATTTTCTGCTTTCTGTCAGTGACTCAGGATAGTAGAATCTAGGCTGCACTGAATTAGGTACACACTGATGATGATTGCTACCTGAGCCCTAACACTCTACTGTGACTTTTCGGGTCATAAAGTGAGAAGACCACCTTTTAGTGGCCAGCCTTTTAAAAAGTTGGTCAGCTAGCCTGATGTTATGTCTGCTGACTGCCACATAAGCGACATACAACCAGAGCTTGACTCCTGGAAACAATAGGAGTGAAGGATCCTAGACCACCAATAGCCCTCCAATAAGAACTCTGGCGGGAAATTCAAACCCACCGATAGGACTCTTGGGTGTGTCCTAGGGACTGTATATAGTTGGCCATCTCGGCCGGTATTTCATTCCAGTTGTGTACCTAATAAACCGATGCTTATCAGCACGTCGTAGTCCAGCTTTCAATGCAACAAACCCAATACACAATACTTGACAAGCTCCATCTTGTCTATTGCCTCCAACTCCCTTGTAGAACTATCTATTTGTTGAAATGTGAACATGAAATTCTTTTGTGTCTGTCACCAACCAGAAGTGTCAGATTCCTCCTCCATTGTGTTCTGCTAAGTGGGGCTGAACAAAATGCTTTAAAGAAAATTTCTTCCATCTTCCCACAGTAATACAAAACAGCCTCCACAGGTGAGATAATCCTGACCTTATATTTATATCAAGTGTCAAAGCCTGGTTTGAACACTCTTTGTGATTGGCAGTTTCTAATTCTTTTTCTTATTGGCTCTGGACAAACATCCCAGTCAATCCTGAATATCTAGTTTTCAGTCCCTTGAGTACAAGAGTTTAAAGTTGGCCACAGAGTTAAGTACATGTTTTCTGAGATAAAGTATGATGTGCTTCTGGCAAAGTTTAGCTAAACTTCCTGCTTCTTTCTGTCTCTTTGTGCAGAAAATGTAGCCAGCTCAATTTTGAAATGGCATCAATAGAAGTAAGTTTTTGTTCTGTGTGGTTTTAAGAACTGACAACAGTTAGTGTAGGAAACTTGTGTTTAATTATTTTGAATGCTTGTAGGGGGAGGGGGTTGTACTTTATCTTTCAATACCAAGTAATTTCTTATTTCTTTTGTAATGAACCATTTTTATTTTTAAAAAATATTTCCATTATTTTTTGTTCCCACAATATCCAGAAAGTTCTGTGGTGAGGAGATATAGAAATCTTCTAAACAAACAAACAAAATCCTCCTTTTCTTGATGCTGTCATTAGTAGGAGTGTGGACTGTAAAATAACTCATTTTATTTCTGGATCTGAGATCCAGAAAGGCCTCAGATTCCACTATTCCAGATTTTCAGGCAACTGCACTTCCAGAATCCCATTCCAGATTCCTTTTTCTGGTCCTGGAATTTTGGAACCATTATTTTCTATGGGGCGATCAGTTTGAATGTGGGCCAGCTGTTTTTAAAACACAATGTCAACAAAATTCCAATGCAGATTGCCTTCCCTATATTTTAAAGGTTCCCTATATTTCAAGTTGATTTGGCAAATGGGTCTTGTTTTACATATCCCCAATGAACCCCCTCGTCTTTCTTTCAATCTTATCCTCTGGCAAAATGGTGGCTTTCCTGGAGAGCGATTTAAAAAACAAACAAACAAACACCTTTTTATTGACCACCACATTGTTGTCTGCATTTGTTAGGTAAAGGTAAAGGTTTCCCTTGCTCGAAAGCCAGTTGAATACGACTCTAGGGATGGGGTGCTCATCTCCGTTTCCAAGCTGAAGAGCCAGCACTGTCCAAAGACATTTCCATGGTCAAGTGGCCGGCATGACTAGACACCGAGGCATACGAAAAGCTGTTACCTATTTATCTACTTGCAATTTCTTGCTTTCGAACTGCTAGGTTGGCAGGAGCTGGGACCAAAGATGGGAGCTCACTCCATCATGCAGCTCGAACTGCTGAACTACTGATCTTCTGGTCTGCAGCTCAGCGTCTTAACCACTTGAGCCACTGCATTCCCCTGCATTTGTTACAGGACCTTAAAATGACTATTAAAAACAGAAATAGCTTTGCTGCCTTTTCCATTAGTTAGGGGGCCCTCTCCAATCAAGTTTAAAGAAAAACCAGTCTTGATCTACTGGTGGAACATGGCAACAGAAGAGGGCAGAGAAGGAAATCTAAGGAGAGATTTCCAGAGTTTTGGTGCCAGTACCAAGAAGGCCCTCTCCCTTTCCCGTATTACCATCCGCCTAATTTCAGAAGGTGAGATAACCCAAAGCAGGGCTTCTGAAGATGACTGTAGCAGTCTAGTAGGTTTGTATGGGAGGGAATAGGCAGTCCTTCAGGTATGCTGGTCCTAATCCATTTAAAGGGCTTTAAAGGTCAACACCAGTGTCTTGAATTGTGCCTGGAAACAAAGTGGGAGCAAGTGTAGATGGGCCATGACTAGAGTGAAATAGGACCTATGACCCACACCACACCTGGCTGCAGCATTCTGTATCATCAACACTTTTCAATGGCAACCCCATTCAGAGTGCATTGAAGTAATCTATATGTAACCAAGGCATGCACCACTGTGGCCAGATCTTTTCTTGCTTATCAAAGCACCTATTATTTCTTCAGGGAGAGCTGCAGGAAACAGTTGCAGAACATTTTTTTCTAGTCTGAACTCTCCAGCCTGTCTCTAAAGATTCCAGCCTATAAAACCTTATAATAGCTTTCTCCCCTGGCTTGTCAGGCAACCATGTTGTTTTACTATAAGTTTCTTAGGGCAGCAAAGAGGAAAAATAAGTTTGGTCTCTTAGGGGCATGCATCTGGAAATCCAAACTGAAAATCAATCTGGAAAATGCCTTTTTTGGGGCTCAGTCCTGGAATCTGCAGAATAGCTGAGTTCATTCTGAGCTGCACAAAATTGTTCTGTATTATTTAAATGCCCATGCTCAAGATGAAAATATATAGTACACATGACAATAAGTGGAGATTGATTGCTTAACTTAAGTCTATTGAATTAACCGTTGAAGGAGAAATTGATAAAACAAGTTATCAGCCCCCGGGGCTTTTTTTGTAGAAAAAGCCCAGTAGGAACTCATTAGCATAAAAGGCCACACCCAGCAGCAGAAACTCATTAGCATATTAGGCCACACCCCTGACTGCGCAGCTCTCTCCCAGGATCGGCTTCCCCAGGTGCCCCATGGCTTGCGGGGCACTTGGGGAACCCGAGGGAAGGAAGGCAGTTTCTGGATCAGCTTCCTCAGGAGGGGAGGCAGTTTAAATTGCCTTACCTCCCTGGATCGGCTTGGCTTTTCCAGGTGCCCGATGGCTTGTGAGGTGCCTGGGGAACCAGAGGGAGGGGGAGGCTGTAGGCATGGCTAACTCAGAAGCCAGCCGGAACTCCGTTCCTGTGCGTTCCTGCCCCAAAATAGCCCTGATCAGCCCAAGTTCTTGTTCAAAAATAATCCACTTTGAATTTGGTTTCATTTTAGACTATTGACAGAAAGACATAAATTCATGAAGAAACCAGACTCAATGCCTACAACCCAGGCAAATAATAGATTCTGTAACAAAAGTTGTGAGATGCAGTCAGGGGAGGGAGGGCATGTCTGATTTGAATTCCTACTGCACTGAATTGACAAAGCAAAGCTGTATTTATATCCAAAGCCTTACCAGTATTATTAAACGGACACATTAAAGCTGTTTCTTACAGGATAGTTGAGAAATTTATACTAATGCATTATCCCCCATATTGGTCCCTGTGGTCCTTGATGTGTGTCTTTAGCACTACATGTGGGGATGGATCAGTGATGTACTGTAGGGACTAAGGCTACTGACCTGTAGGTACAATTAATAGATCTTGCTGTTTTCCCAGGTTTTTTTCCAGGTATGTTCTTAGGCAGAAGTGTGAACAACAATAAGGACTGTTTGTAAAAGAAACATTGACTGAGATGATGCAAAAGTATACATCTTTTTAAAAAGCCCTTCACTGATTACATTCTTTTATTTTTATTATACACAGAGGGTCATCTCTATAATGCTTTAAAGTACTTATATACATCATTGCTTGATATATGATTCATTTGGTTATTGCAATAACATTTCAACTCCATTTTATTTATAAGTTCATGGAATGTTTTTTTTTAATCCCAGCCTAATGGAGGCCAATCAATCATCACATTTTTCAAAGCACAAATTATTTTAAGTTTTTGTACTACATGGGGATAATCACTGTGGAGAGATATGCATATCCTATTGTTTTGACTGATGTCATTTACTTTTCTTCAGGCTGACCTGACTGATAGTTTAAGTGCTGAAGTTAAGCAGGCAAATTGATGTGTTTTCCTGGGGTGTTTCCAGTACAGCTGCCTTTTTAGCTCTAATAACGCCAAATGTCAGACAGCAATATGCAGCTGTTCTTCCTCACGGAACTGAAATTAAGGCTCAGAGTGGGCAATGAGAGCACACGTGTGTTCCTTTTCATTATGTCTTTTCTAAGTGAAAACCCACAACTTTTTGCACAAATGTGGGTATGGAGAGACCCCCTACGCTCACCAAAACACTAGAGAGCTCACTGGGGGTTCACTTGGGGGAAAGGAGCCATCTATTTTGTCTACGTTTCTGTCTCTCTTCTCTCTGACTCGTAAGAGTGAATGGATCTTGGTAAACTGAATCTGCTTTTACTAGGGAAGTTACAGTAGCCCACAATGCCCCCCTACTGGCTGCAAACAAAAGCTCCACTGGCAGTTCTCCATTCTGGCCGTTTCCCCAGCTTCCATCACAGCCTGCAAGGAAATTGGAGGAATGCCTTAAGCTGTTTAGGGCATAATGAATAAATACAGTGCCCCCTTTTTTAAGCCCTTAACCTTAAAAACCAATTTCCAACAAAATTAAACATCAGGAAATTTAAGAATAGCAGTAGTGGTAAAACCAAGAACAATCAGCCGATAAATGGTTATAAAGCTGTGTTTTGCATTCATAATGGTCTCATGGATAATCACAATAAGGTGGTTCTATGTGTACAGTATTTCTAGCAACAGTCAGTCATCGCAGGGAGGTCATTCTTATGACATTCCCATTCCTACCACTATAATGTATGCCCTGGTTGCATCTACATGAGATAATACAATATGCTTTATCTGTGGCTGCCCTTGAATATCCAGAAGCTACAACTGGTGCCGGATTCTGCAGAGATGGCTGGAGCAGGTCATAGAGAACATAGCATTCCAGTCTTGTTCCATCTACACTGGCTTCCAATCTGTTTCTTGAACTAATTTAAGGTGTTAGTATTGACCTTTAAAGCTCCAGATGGCTTGGGACCAGCTTGCCTTAAAGATCACCTACTTCCATTTGTCATCCTCTATCATTATCTAAAACTAGTGGGTGAAAACATTTTGGATTTGTTTGCTGTTTCCTTATTGATTTCCTTCCTATTTAAATTTTTCAATTTGTGTACATGGGTGTATGTGTTTGCCATCAAATCACAACTGACTTATGACAATCTCAGGACCATGGAGTTTTCAAGGCAAGAGACAAGCAGAGAGTATTTGCCATTGCCCTCCTCTGTGTAGTAACCCCAGACTTCCTTGTAGGGTTACCATTCCCAGGTGGGGACAAGGGATTCCCACTTATGTGGGCTCCTGTCCGCCAGCGGCTAGCTGGCTGGCGGGAGGAAATCCACCTTACCACCAAACAGTGACATCATGCGCAAAACACTGACTTCACCCAGACAGTGGGGGGGTGACACTCTGATTTTGGGGCAAAACTCTATAGTTTGAGTTTTATTTTACCATAGAGTTCTGCCCCAAAACCAGAGTGTCACCCTCAATGTCACCAGTGTGCCAATGTCATTTCTGGGTGACATATGCATGTCACACACCCACTCCTGGAATGCCCCCCAATACCCCGACCGGCGTGACATTTGGATCTGGCAACCCTACTTCCTTGGTGGGCTCCCATCGAAGTACTAACCATGGTGGACCCTGCTTAGCTTCCAAGATCTGGTGAGATCAGGCTAGGCTATTCAGGCTGCTGTGTGTGTTGGGGTGTGTGTGTATGTTAGTTGTACTGTCTGAAATGTTCACTCCCTTAAGGGCCTTAATTGATAGAAATTCTCTAAATAAATAAATAATAAAATATTTTTATTTAGGGTACTTAAGTATAGAGGATAGCAAATTAAATATATATTCCTTTTTAAAGAGTAGTCACCTTTAGACATAAATTTATCCAAATGGCCAAACTGCTTAGAAATGGAAGACCCCTGCCTCTGAATAGCTTCTGAATAGCATTGTGATACCAACAAGGTTTTGGGCTCCACCCCACTTTTATACACAAAATAACAGATTTGAGAACACAAAGGTTATATTTCCTTAAATTAAAACAAGAACCCCTGTTGGGAACCATTGGACATACCAAAGTAGATGTGATTTCTCTTTTTTAAAAAAAATTCATAAAATACAAAAAAAAGCTTACTAAAGTAAATAAAAGTTACTATGGGATTGGGGAAGGTTCTGATTTTTTTTTTTAAAAAAAGTATCCCAGTTGGCCAGCATAAAATGCACACATCTGGAAGAAATAAAATGCAATCAAAAACTCATTCCACATCTTTGTTCAAACACTATCCAACTTACTTCTTTGGACAACTTGATCAAAGTATCATACAATCCTTATTGTATTATATTCATAACATCCCTTTGAGGTGAAGTGTTGGAACTTTTTTGTCAAGCACAGATGGTAGTAGACGAGACCAACTTCAATATATGGGGAGATTTTTCCCCCCTCTGGGGACAATTTCTTCTCTGATTTGATAAACATGGGCATGATCATCATTCAAATGAAAAGAGGTTTCACCCATACAAGATGCTATCTGTAGGCATAATATCCTTCTTATAAAGACGGATACCTAAAGAACTATAAATCATGAGCATTTACTTTATCAGCTTACGGAAATAGAAAGCCACTATCAGGAAAATAATAATGTTCTTATTCCATAGCTCAAGCCCTAAACAGCATTTTAGTAAAATGAAAAGGGGGAAATTGACTGGTCATGCCAGCTTCTATTTTCCACTGCATCTGATTCATAGGCCCCTCAGAATCATGGTGCTTCATTCTGTGGGAAAGACCAATGCAAATTCTCATTCCATTCTCATGACCCAGATGTTATACCAGCCATGTGACAGCCAATCTCAGAAAAACAGCTCCTACTTGGGTACAGTAATGTCAAATAGCTACAATAATGCTTATACTGTATAGCTGTTTTGAGATGCACAGTTTCCTGCTGCTTTCCTTTAACAGTGAGTGGTTCCAGGCCCTGGACATCAATTAGTAACTACAAGCTAGTGCATAGATAGCATAAAGCCAGTACAGAGAGGTTACCAGGATCAGCTCCAGTACCTGACTGCATATGGCTTTCTATTCCACCTGATAATGGGTTATATCTTACCACTCCACTAAGTGTTTCTTTCACTGGAGAAAACACTTCTTCCTTTGGAGGAAGGCTTTTTGCATTGGAACAAGGCTCCACACTTAGCTGAGCCAACCTAATGAGTTAGTGTAGCTCTTTATAATAAAATAATATATATTTTCAGCAGAGGGCCATTTAGATGGGATGCCTGGCAATTCCCTTTGATGCCTGCTGGTGCCTCGGGCATCAGTGGGAATAATTGGAGGGGATGCCTGGTGTGCCAACATCACACTGGTGCACTCACCTCACTTCCAGTTTAAATGCTCTATCAGGACACAGGATGCTCTAGTATTCCACAAAAACTTTGGTAAAACCATGGAGTTTTCGCTAAATGATAGAGTGTCCCCCTGTTACTTTTGGTTTAAAGTGGAAGTGATGTAGGCATGCCGCAGTTGCTCCCAGGGGTTGCCAGACTCAAGGTGGGGACTGGAATTCTTCTGGGATTACAACTGATCTCCCGAAAATAGAGACCAGTCCTCCTGGAGAAAATGGCTGCTTTGGAGGATTCTATGGCCTTGTTCCCCACTGAGGTCCCTCCTCTCCTCAAACCCCACCCTTTCAAGGCTCCACCTACCAAATATCCAGGAATTTCCCAAGTGGGAGTTGGCAACCCTAGGTTGCAGCCTGCAGCCTGGCAATCCTATAAAGCTAAGTACTCTTCTCTTTCTTTCTTACCCCAGTGCATATATGATTAATTCTATACACAATGATCTGCTCAAAACTTGCCGCATAGCCATGTGGTAAGGCAGTGGCAGAGTGCTGAGGTGGTAGAGTGGACATGACCACTTCAGACTACAAGTAAAGGACTTCCTTTTTTCCAAGTTGCCCTATATTAATAATTTCCAGTAAGTGGAAAACAAGCACGAACAAGAAACAATAGATCCTTGCTCTCTGATATGCTAATCTTTCATATATGTGGAATTTTTGTAGGAAGGAACTTTAAAAATGTGACAACCCCACCCACATTATGAAGTGCTAAAGCACATTCTACCATTGACAGATTTTACCATCTCACTCTGTTGGTTATATAGTCCAGGCCTGAATGTTGCTGAAATCGAATTAAGAACCTTGAGTAATACAGCAAGAATTGCCTATATCAGTGTTCATGCCTCAAAGAAGAGCTGTCCAAGATTTATATGACATGTCTAAGAAAAAATACTAGGACTTACATACATACTACATAATGTGATAAATGGGAGTGGATCTGGCTGTGTGTCTGTAAGTTTCTGTTTCTGTCTGTCTGTCTATAGAAATCACCAGTCTGCAGTGTATATTATCCATACGGAGAATAGCTAGATAAATAGACAGGGAATATATAAGGAATAATGTTTGCACATGCTATTATTCCCTATATAAAGTCACCATCATGCAGGCTTGTAGTGTTTTGTCTATCTGTTGAAACAAAAGTTGGCACCACTAGGTGGTGCTGCCTATTGAAAAAATAGCCACAAAAGAATGTGAGATTTCATTAATGCTGTGTATCTTCTTCACATTATCTTGCTGGTTGCTGACAATAATTCTAGAAGAGTGTGTAAGGTGCTGCATCTTATGTTGGTGTTTTATTCCATTTGAAGCTGTAATGCCACCTGAGAAGAAAAGCCAGTGGATTTAATTTCGATAACAGATAAATACATGAACAGTCCTGTAAATAACATCTCCTTTCTCTAAAGTCTTTCTGTTTCTTATGTGTGCATGCATGCAAACCAGTTTTTAATATTATTTTTAAATAGATTTTTTGAAATTGAAATGTGTTCACCTTACCTAAACAAGGGGATGAAAGGGAACTGGACATATGTCCCACGAGTAATGCAGCATGTGTGTTGGGGACCTGCAGGATGAAGAACTGCATAAATAAAAGGGTGCTGCATGCATGGTGCAGATCCTTCAATCTGGCAATCAGGGTTGCATGTGGATCCTACCACGGGACAGAGAACTTTGCACCCTATCTCCAAACATGTGGTATGTGCTATCAAAACACCAAACTGACTGTTGAGTGGCTAGGTACATGAATACATGCATGGACATATGTTTGGGTAAGGGTGAGTGATATTATAGTGTGATAAAGAGGAGATTTCCTATGATGTTTCTTTGTGGAACGCTTCTCATATTTTAAATGTATTTATTGACTTTTTTATAGGCTGACATTCTTGCTTAGACTGAAAGCAGACAAAACTGCGGGGAGAGGGAGAAATGAATGCAATCGGACAGCATAAGATCAAGTAAATAATGTAGCAAGACTAGTGTTGGGCCATACTTTTGTTTTTGAATACCAATTGATCTCAGTATCACTCCTGCAAATTGAAATGGTCACTCTTTCTTGTCAGTAGTCTTTGGAGATATTTGAAAAATGTACTCAGTACTTTTTAACGTCACTGACAGCATCAGCAAAAAAAGGTGCCAGAGTATAATATCACATAACCTTGGGATAATGAAAACACACCACTAAATCTCTGATTTTCTAATATTTCAATTACATTCAGTTGCATACAACATAGGCTGAATCTGAAAGTGCAATAGGCAGGGACTGGAAAAGTTGTCTGTATGTTCTTTTCTTTTTTTCTTTTCCTTTCGGTAAATGGCAATAAACGTTCTCATACTGACTGCAGTCCTATAAAAATGTCATTGTAAATAAGCAGATGTTTGAGACTCTGTTTCTGGTCATTAACTCATTTGTAAACTCAGAGTAACACTTAATAAATGATTTGGCAATAGGACCTATAACTGTGCTTTCTTAAAAGTGCTGTACTTTTCACTAGAGGGGGTGTGTTTTTCAAAGCAGAACACAGCAGTTTGAACATGATTCTCATCAGCTCTGAGGGGAACTTTGTTGACAAATGCCTAAATGTTGCCTTGAAAATGTATTAATGGGTGTCTTATGAAGGGAGTCACTCCTTTTTTTGTGCACATGCATAGAATCCCTATTAAAACTAATGTGGATCCAAAAGAGGTTAATAGAAAATCCTTTCAAATCTACCACCAAAGCTGAAATGAGCTATCAAAATAATTAACCCCATGAATTAGCGTTTGATTTGGCAATTATACGGTGTCATAAATCAAAGGGAATACTCAGTGCTAGAAATGCCCTTCCACTGTAGTCATAAATTATAAAAGTTATAAAATTATGAATGTTTTATAAAAATTGATGCAGCTTTTAAAGGAAAAAAGTGCCAACTTCATGACAAAGTACTTTGAGACTAAGCCAGAAATACTAAAACACTGCTATAATTCTTTTCTCAAAGAAAAAAATAATGACAACTTGAATGCAAACATTAAAATATAAGGAGGTACAAGAGTATAACATCCTGCATTCCTTCTTACTACTTAACTAAGGGAGTTATTTGAAAAATGGTAAATTGGAGTGATTAAAATCTTGGTTTTTCAGCTTATGATGCTTCAGGACCACTGCTTTCAATGAGGAATCTATTGGAGGATATGGGTCAGCTTTTAAAAAAGATAATGGCAAGAAATTTGCCAAGAATATCGTCCTCCCTCGAATCTAAAGACCCTCCAAGTTTCAAGCAAACTGGGCCAAGGGTTTGCTTTTACAGACCCCCAAAGTGGGTCCCTCTTGGATCAGACACAGTTCTCTTCACTGGTTCCTATAGGGAGAACTTGTGCCAGGTACCAGCATTTTTTTAAAATGCATTCATTTCATTTTCCTACTCTTCAGTGACTTACAACAATTTTTTTTTACCTGTCTGCTGAAAATTCTGTATTTGTCATTCTTCCTCGCTGTGGTCTGTTCTTTTTTTTCTTTCATAATGTGAGGAAGGGGGGACCATTGGGGGGGTAGAGTGGCTGTTTTCCAACCAAATGATACTAAAATTGCAGTGGAGGTAGTGCTGCCTATCCACTAAAGAACACCCAAGTTTCAAGTGGTCCAAGTGTCAGTTAGCACTGCCATAGGTTCCTGTCGACTGTTCTTATCAATAATTTGGTTGCATCAGTATCATGTACCAATGCTAAGGGTTTTATTGCCTATCCTGATGGCCTACTAACTTTACCTTTGTTTTGAGTTCCATACTGACTCCTCTAGGTCCCAGACAGGAGATAGCAACGGGGGAGTGACTCCCACCACAGGGATGCGTGTCTTGCTAGCTCTGAGCATGCTTGTTGCTCATTAGCTTTTCTTCACGCTTATCTCTCTTTCGCTGTTCCCTAGCTCACGGCCTTGAGCTGAAAGCCTCCTGCTATGTGTTATATTATTCACAGGTGCTTTGTGTTCCTTTGCTTGATTTTCCTTGGGAACATCTGCCCCACAAATCCTAACAGTGTCTGTGCCTGGGAACCTAATTTACCACGCTTTCCTTGGGAATAGTGGGCCAGTATACTTGGGCACCAATAATCCTCCCAGTTGATTGGTGGATGTTAAGGGGGGTTTATTTCATATCAAGTATAATTGTAGTTGTATCCCTATGCTTGGGCATTACTAATGGAAGAAGTGTATTTGACCAACAAGATCTTTTCTGCAAAGGACTTTCTGTTTAAGGAGACCTGCTGTGGACTACATCTATTGGCACAATCTCACACCAAGTGGTCCAATTGTGTGTAACCCTGAACATGCCCTGGTTACATCTAGATTAGATTACTGCAATGCACTCTACATGGGGCTGCCCATGAAAAGTGTCTGGAAACTTCAGTTAATACAGAATGCTGCAGCCAGGATGCTGACTGGAGAAAGTCATAAGAACCATGTCACTTCAGTCTTGGCCTATCTACACTGGCTTCCAATTTGTTTTCGGGCAAAATTCAAAGCTCTATCTTGACCTTCAAAGCCCTATATGTTTTGGGATCAACGTACTTGAAGAACCACCTTATCCTTTATGAACCCACCCAACCATTATGGTCATCTTCAGAGGCCCTGCTTCGGATGCCCCCACCTTCTGAGAATATGTGGGTAGCAACATGGGAGAGGGCCTTCTTGGTCATGGAAATCTCTCCCCAGTGAGATTCATTGGGCCCCTTCTGGTGCCATCTTTTGCCAGCTGGTGAAGACTTTTTTATTTTGTCGAGCATTTTCTCAATGATTCCCTCCTTCCTAATGTTTTAATGTTTTGTATGTATTTTGTATACGTGGATTCTAAATCAAATCATGCCTGAACTCTCCCTACAAGCTAAAATGACTAAACCAAGCTATCATATTTTGGTCACATTATGAGAAGACAAGACTCACTGGAATACACAATAATGCTCAGAAAAGGCAGAGGACTGACTCAGTCAAGGGAGCCACAGTCCTCAGTTTTCAAGACTTAAGCAAGGCTGTTTCTAATAGGATGTTTTGGAGGACATTAACTCATAGGGTTGCCATAAGTCAGAAGTGTATTTTAATTCTGTTTTTAAAACTCTTTAAAAATTATTTTAATGATGTAGGTTTGTGTGTGTTGTGATTTTAACGGTTTTATAAGGTAAATTTATCTTGTACATTTTCAGTTGTTCGTTACCTAGGTGGCCCTTGTGAGGGCAGAAAGTTGGGATATTATTTTTTAAATAAATAAATAAATATCAGCCCTCTGCAGCTTTTACCCAAAGATCATTGCATGGGAGTGCTCTGTGCTCCTCCCTTGCAAGGATCCGATTGGATGGGAGAAATTCTATTTTCCAGTAAATCAGTAGAATCAATGAAAAACATGAACACATGCTACAATACTGGTAAGCTCCTGAACTCGTGGGGGGAGGATTGTTTGGGGGAGGGAAGTTCATAATGCCCAAGAATCCTTCATATGTATTCCTGTTCTGGGATATCACTATAACAACCCAAACCAGAGATTTCCATGTATATTTTCAGCTCATGGATGCCACAGGAAGTGATGGCGGCTACAAGCATAGACAGCTTCAAGATGGGATTGGATAAACATACAGAGTGGAGGTCCACCAGTGGCTACTAGCCACAAGGTGTAGCTGGAATACTATGTCTGGGGTAGAGATGTTCTTGGTGCTTTGGGGGCAACAGTGGGAGAGCTTCTGGAGTTCTGGCGCCACTGGTGGACCTCCTGATGGCACCTGGGTTCTGGCCACTGTGTGACACAGAGTGTTGGACTGAATGGGCTATAGGCCTGATCCAACATGGCTTCTCTTAAGTTCTTATAACATATACCTCTAGACATAACTTTCCCACCCTCTTGCCTTTTCATACAGCAAAATGGGTTGTGGGGCAGAGGAGGCATTTTCAGAACTTTTTCTTATATGTTGGTACAAGTGTCTAAACTGAACCCTGATAAGGGCAGGTTGAGACTAAGGGTCTTGAAAGCAGAGGGTCTCAACGTCAACTATAGAAAAGTTGAAGCAGTTAAGACGCCAGTACCAGTGGATGTGAAGGATGTTGAAAGGCTAAATTTCAAAGTTTTGCAAAAGGCTAGCTGATTATTTTGAACCACTCTTGACAGCTTTCACACAAAGAAATGGAGTGGGAGTGATAGAAAGCCATCAGTGAACATTTAAGAAGGTCAAGGACACCATAGTAAAGAGCACTGGACTTAAGTACTGCAGTCCATGTGAGCATTTAGTGCTACAGTGTGACACATCTGAGACAGGACTAGGAGCTGTCCTGTTGCAAAATCAGCATTTGCTAGTAGAGCACTCTTAGAAACTGAAAGAGGATATGCACATATTGGGGGGGGGGGGGAATGTTTGGGTGTTGTGTTTGGAATGGAACACTTCTATCAGTTCATATTTGGCCAAACAGTGCATGTCCAATTGAATCACAGACCTCTAAAAAACATCACATGGAAACCATTATAGAGTGTCTCAAAGCAGCTGTAGTGGATGTTGCTGTGTCTACAAAACTATAATGTGCATATTCACTAACATGCAGGAAAACATCAGGTCATGGTACATACCTTAAGCAGAGCTTACCTCACTAAGCCCAGAGAAGAGGGGTCAGTAGAGAAAGACTCAGTAGAGAAATCAATAAATATGCTGTAGTACCTACCAATTTCCTGACTTTGCTTACAGACAACACAGGAAGCCACAGCTCAAGACAACAGACTCCAGATAGTTAAGCAGATTTTCCTTGCACACCTGTAGAGAAAGACAAGCTTCCAGAAGAAGCTGCACCCTGTTTCTCCATGAGGTTAGTATCCATGAGCTTAGTATCCAAGAAGGATACTAAGGGCAACAAGCATATCATCCTTGAGGCATTGCAACTGGACACACCCTGCAGTTGGACACAGTGGATACACTATTCATGCATGGAAATTTAGAACTGTCTGAAGAGAGCACAAAATGTGTATATTGGCCTAGCATGAAAACCCTACTGAAAGCTTGAATGGAACAATGTGATATCCGTAACTCACTTAGAGATGGGCAGCAAAAGAAGACTATACTCACAGAAGGTACCAAGCTGACCTTGGGGAAAAAGAAGACGTAGACAGTGTGTAGTAGACAGTGCTTACTATCAGGATTTTGTTTGAGCTTAATGTCCATCTCACACACTTTCCTCAGGAAATCCTTGACTGTAAAAGTGGAAGTAGTATATCAAATGTTTTATATGGTTTTATAATAATAATACAGTGTGTTAGAGATGCACATCTTGCTCTTTACAAATGTACAACTTCATAAAGTATAGTGGTGTAAACATCCTATACAGATCATCCCACCTAACCAGATGAACTACTGTTTGCAATAAGCTATATTTCTATTTATATCAGCGACGGGTGTTTATTGAAGCCACAGAACAGCCACAGATGTTTGGCAATAGTCAATGCTGAATTCACTGTGTAGGAAGTTAATAATCAGTAAAATGAATGTGGTAAGGATGGCATATTTATGAGTACTGCAAGAACTCAGTACCTTGATTATGCTAGATTTACCATTATTAGTGATGTAAAAATTTAATCGGCTGCATGCAAGGAGCTGCTGTGCTTTGAAAGTTTTCCATACCCACAACCTATACTATTCCAAGGAAATCTGTAGCTCTGCAAAGGCTACTTGTTCATGCCAAGCTGTTTAGTGGCAATATGTTTAGTGGCTCAAGAGCAATGTCTTTGTAGCCAAGCCCCCCCCCCCCCCCAAATTTAAATTTAAGACTAAACCTTCAGGGGTGACAGCCCTGAATATATAAAATCACTTGATCCCCAGGGAAGTCTTTGAAGTTGTGCTAGGAAAATCCTCATTAAACTGCTACCAAATCCAAACATACCATTAACAGATACTTTGCAAGTTACAGTGTGTGAGTATATGAATGTACATTATATAATCGATATATCAAATATCCAAGATGGCCTCTCTGTGCAGATATCTAAATGCGCACATCAGGGGCATGTGGGGGGCAGAGATGTACAGAAAAATCTGAAATGTTAAAAAAACTGTACAAAGGATACTTAAATCCCCCCAAAGTAGAAGAGCATTCCCTGCGCATGTGCAGAGAATGCACTAGGAACTGTACCTTGCTGCTGTTGCTGGGGGGAGAAGGCTTGGCGGGCCTAGCGAATGAGAGCCATGTAGGCCTCACTGCTGGTGCCGGGGGGAGAGGGTTTGGCAGGTCAGCTATGGCCCTGTCTGCTGGGCTCACCTGTGGTTGCTTCCTCCTCCTCCATGTGGAGCTCCTGCTGCTTTAGCAGGGGAGCTGCATGGAATACTCCCACACACGAATATCGTGGGTCCCCCCTTCTTGTAGATATATAATTTTGACAGTAACAATAAATACATTTTTCTGCCTTTCAGTAATTCATACTGAACTTATAGTTCTAAGCACATTTACATTTATTATTGACCAAAGCATGTGGGACAGCTCTCCTGTGAATGTACCACTTCAGAATATAGAGGGGAACTGCAGAAGACAACAGCAACTAGTTCTTTGTTCTGTGTACTTTAAAAAGATATTTCTTAAAAAACCAGGAAAAAATAACAACAGGGGGAAATTTAAAAACCAGCAACTAAACAAAAATTTTAAAAAGAAAAGAAAAAAATACATAAAGACAAGGCAAACTTATAACAACAGTGGTGGCATATCTACACATAAGTTTCTATAAATGATTTCCAAATATCTAAAAATAAATCCATGCACAATTGCTATCTATATGCCATGTGTTCAAATGTTGAGTGTCCTAAGGTCCTTTATCTATTGATTCACTAGCGATGGGCTTTTATCTTTCCAGTGTTGTATCATGAGTCTTTTAGCTGTACTAAGGGCATGAAGGGTCTATTTTAGTTGACCATCAGTTAGTCTCCAAGAGATGGGCATGATAATTTAAAAGATATGAGTAATAACTTCTTCCCAGATATTTATATTTATCATATGGCAGGAGTTACACACAGAAAGCATATAATAATATAAAATACATAACCAAGTTGATACAACAAGTATGCAAATCAATTGGGCAATCCCTCTAAATAGTAATATCTAAATTTTCAATCCACTCAATCGCAGCTGGGTAGAGTTCAAAGAGCTCCCTCACATCTCCCTGGAAAGCACAACACCAATATTCCTGTGACAGATGGAAAATAGTTTGACAGGTTATACCACAATCACATTCGTGTCCTGGTATTTTGCCCCATTTAAACAACAGGTCTGCACAGCTGCCAGTGCCTGTTCATATTTTATTAGCCATCTGCCATACTCTATGTGGCAAGTCAAATCCTGTGGGTCTCTTGTTGGTGTTTATCAGGTTATGGATATTGGGTGGAACTGATTATATCCATGTTCACAGCCATTCATTCCCTAGATTGAAATTTTGTGATTGCATGATTTGCACATATCTTATTGCTTTGTGTTGGGATATTAGTCTGGATAGGCATGTGTCAGCCATGCCTTTGTGGATGGGCAACTCCAGGGCTCTTTTTCTAGCAGGAACTCCTTTCCATATTAGGTGACACACCCCTAATGTAGCCAGTCTTCCCAAAGCTTACAGTAGACCCTGTAAGAAGAGCTCTGTAAGCTCTTGGAGGATTGGCTTCATTAGGCGTGTGTCACCTAATATGCAAAAGAGTTTCTGCTAGAAAAAGAGCCCTGGGCAACTCTCTGTTTTCAATTATCTTTGTCTATTCATGAAGAAGAGGATCTTGTCTTCAGAGATACAGGGAAGTGATGTGGCACAACATGTGTAGGCAATAAGTCAGAGTGAGTTAAGTACATCCGCTGATGGTTCTCATTGTTGTACTGAGTTGGACATCAAGTTTGTGGACACCATATTCCACAGTACTATACACCAACCCCAAAGCTGAGCATCTAATTGTTGTAGCAGACACACCTCAAGCAGTGTTCCCTATAAGCTGAGTTAGTGTGAGCAAGCTCATAGTTTTTTAGCCTCCGGCTCACACATTTTTGTCTTAGCTCACAAAAGATGGTTCCATAGCAAACTAATTTATGCAGCAGCTAAATGGCTCACTCATGACTTTAATGCTGGTAGCTCACAAAGTAGAATTTTTGCTCACAAGACTACACAGCTTAGAGGGAGCATTGAAAGTTAGCACTTAACGTCTTGGAGCAAAAGCCCGGCGTCTGTCCTCCTCCGAGTCTGCTGCATTGAAAGTTGTACCATAATATTTTTGAAGAATGTTGTTTTGTGTGCATATTTTCACTGCTACACTGGTAAGATAGTGTTTATAGTTGAAGGTCATGTCCAGGATAATGCCAAAGTACTTAGGTGAGTGGTTGTGTGTAAGTCATCTGTTATTAAGGTAGACATTCAGTTCACTGTCATGTTCAGGGTAATGCCAAGGTAGTTAGGGGTGTGGTTGTGTGTAAGTCATGTATCATTAAGGTAGACATTCAGTTCACAGTTGGCAAGACTGTCATTGAGATGGAAACAGGAGCAAACCAAATGACTCAACACCCCCAAACTATCTAAATAAGCATATGGAGCAGAGGTTCATCGATGGCTACTAGCTGCAGTGTGTAAATGGAACTCTGTGGCTGGGGCAAGTGATGCTCTGTATTCTTGGGGCTTGGGGGGGGGGGGCAAAAGTGGAAGGGCTTCTGGAATTCTGGCCCTGCTGGTGGACCTCCTAATCACACCTGGGTTTTGGACATTGTGTGACATAGAGTGTTGGACTGGATGGGCCATTGGCCTGTTCCAACATGACTTCTCTTATGCTGTTAACCATATGTTTAAGGGGCATATCCTGTAAGTTATAATACCAACAATTAGACACTACTCAATCCTTTGCTAAAGTGTGGCTGTGCTGCCTAGTATATGCTAAACATAATTTTTTGCTGAATAAGTCTCAACTTTAGATACACAGAGAGGATGGGTATACACTTTACGGTCATATCCCATTGCTTTAGCAAAATAGGGCAATCTAATGCCTTATTCAATTCATTTCTAAGACTCTGTATATCATATTTGTTAACTGACATGAAATATTTATAAACAAATATTGTAGGTTTTGTTTTCTGCCTTGATTCAATTATAGTTTCCAGGAGCAACTGTAAGTATTGCCATTTGACAGAAGGTGAAACTCAGATGAGAAAATGATAAAAACTCATCCTCATAATCTATCAACTGATACAATGTAAAAATTCCCATATTAGTCCAAGACTTACAGAAAAATCTTTCTTCCCAGTTGGCCCATAATATTAATTTAGAATGTGAAAGTGAATCAAATTGATATTGTCATGCAATTACACACCACTGTTTTCTAGTTGTAGAAATCGCAGGCGGAATGGGATCTACTCTAGCATAAGTAGACCCTAATGCCTTCCACTTAGAGGGGTGCATCAGATAAGAGGCCTCCAAAAGAGTCCAAGACAGACATTTCAACTGCAAGGGTCAATCCCAATAATTAGTACAAGTTAACAAGTATGCCTGATAATATAAACTAAGATTAGGGAAACCCTTCTTCATTGAATGGAAGTTGCATCCTCTTTAAAAAAAATTCAAGGTGGTGAGAAACCCCAAATAATTTTCTGAAACAAAGTATTAATTTTATGACCTGGGATCTACAAGGTATATAGAAAGGAACTGCATGTAAAATATAAATAATCCCAAATTGCCCATCCGTCCAAATCCAAAGATATATCAGCAATTAGCTTGTTAAAATTTAGCATAGTCACATGCACAATACTTCTAGGAATCAGTATTCCAAGATAAGTTATGACATCTGGGCAACACCAAAAATGTCCATTGTCAAATATACTGTGTGATATATTATCTTCCAGTGGCATCAACTCAGATTTTTGCCTTACTAGTCCAATATTCAGACAAGTCTCCAAAGGAATTAATCATATTCATTAATGCAGGAATGGAAGACTGAGGTTCCTAAATAAATAATAAAGATCATCTGTATAAAGAATCATTTTAAATTCAAGAGAGTTATGTTTAAAGCCATTAATATTATTATTTTTTCCAATGGCACAAGCCAAACATAAATAAAAAATAAGAGGAGAAAGAGGGCAACCCTGTCTAGTATCCCTCTCAAGAAGATATGGTGTGCAGAAAATATGCCATTAGTCAGCATTTTGGACCTGGGAGATGAATTAAGAATTCTAATAAACTTCAAGAATTCATAAGGAAAACTGCATTTAGCCAATGTAGTAAAGATAAATTCCCAATATATTTTGTCAAAAGCTTTTTATGCATCAAGTGAGATAATGGCAACTTGATCATATATGCTACTATTTAAAGGAACCAGATCAGTAACCAGCCTCGGATTATCAGAGCCCTGCCTAACTCATATAAATCCTACCTGGTCTACATGTACCAAAGTTGTAACAACATTTTAGAGTCTGTTAGAAAGAATAGCAGCAGAATAGCAAAATATGTTAGCATCTACATTCATCAAAGAAATAGGCCAAGAATTTGCACATTGAGTATGGTCCACAGTTCTCTCTAAGCTGTGCTAGGGGGTGCTGGTGCACAGCATTTCAGAGGCCAGCTCACAAACATTGAAAGATGGTGGCACCTCCTTTGAGGCCCATAGAATTGGATCCTTGGTCCAATCTTTTTGAAACCGGGGGGGGGGGGAGGAGGGTAGGAGAGGCACCAGCGGCTATGCTGCAAATTTGGTGCCTCTACCTCAAAAAACAGCCCCCCAGATTCCCAGATACCCCTGAATTGATTCTCCATTATAGTCTTTGGGGCCCATTGACTATAATGGTCCCCACAGGCTATAATGGAGCCAGGAAAAAAAAACATTTTTTTTTGCACATCCCTAGTATGCTTTTCAGTATGATTTGTAAGCTACCTTGAGTCACAGGGAAAATTGGAATATAAATATTTGAATAAATAAGTAGTTTGGGCAGGTTGATAACATTTAAGCAGAAATGGATTTGTTAACTACAAAACTGAAAGGGAAGGAGGACAAGAAATATTGTGAAACATGGCAAAAATGGTACTTTTGGTTAAATTTTATTGTTTGAACGTTTTGTAATTTTTGCGTTGAAATGTCTGGTTTAAATGATGAAATTTCCCCTTGAATGAAGGGGAAGGCAACGTCTTGTATCTAAGCTAAAATTCAGGTTTGATGTGAAGTAACAATGTTAAATAATAAAGACTTAATATGGAAAAAAAAAAGATAACATTTAAGCAACTTCCTCTTTGTTAGGTTAGGCATGGTTCTGACAGTGATTGTTCCACCTCTGTTATACTTGACCTGTAAGGCTGGTTGTCATATTCCACTAAGAAAAACAAAGTAGACTGCAAGAGTCCATTCCCCACCCCCGGCAAGTGCTGATATGTTTTCTAAGGGTCAGCACAGGGTGACGGTCCAAGGCTAGGTCTATCAATATAGTGGAAAGGGGTGGGTAGACTGGTTCTCTGGAGGCCAGGTCTACCAATATAGTGGAAAGGGGTGGGTAGGTAGGTTTTCAGCCATCATTTGATTTTTAAAAGTCTCAACATTAAGAAGAGACACACTAAAACACCATAAACCAGGTGGTTTTACCCAGTATATAAACTTAAGGAATAATGATATGGGGGCATGATCAGAAATAATAATAACATCTATATCACAGTCACTAATCTGGGACATCAGTGAAACTGAGACAAGGAAATACTCTAGCTGGAAACAATTATGATGAACAGAAGAAAATACACGTATAATCTCTGTCAAGTCTAATATATGCCAGGGATCAATAAGATCTAGTTCAGCCACACAGGCTTTAAGTGTAGATCTCACCAAAGAATATTTTTTGTGTTATTAGTTCCTATGTCTACGTTAATAGAACAGAATGCCAGATAAAGGCTTTTACATTGCTAATTGAAAACTTTATATCGATTTGGAGAAATCCCATGATTTTCCAGATGATTAAATTAAACATTTTTACACAGAATTCTTTCTTTATGTGCATGAATGCACATACGTCTCTGTGCTGCGCATGTATATATATTTCCTGAGGAAGATCTTTATGACCTGTTTTTTGAGAGAATTTTTAAATATTCTTTTGAGTTTCTCTGTTCAGTAAATCCGGGCATCAAGTCAAACATCTGCTTGCCCACTTTCTTCTTCTATGGAAGACCCAAAGTGCTGTAACTTTTCATGCCCTGTAATTACTGTCTGCTACGAAAAGATCAAGGAAGTCTGTTGTCTGAAACTGATGTACATACTTTTCATTGATCAGGTGTGGAAGAAACAAGTGACATTTTGGCTCACAACTATTTAGTACTATGAGCAATAAACAGCTAAACTTCAACATTTGCCTTCTGTAAGCTCCTATACATTCTGGCTTACCACAATTGCCCTATCATTCTGTGTTAATGGCACTTGCATGCTTGAACAGTTTTAATAGATCTGGAAGAATTTTAATAGGGGTTACTATTAAAATATTGTGGTGTAATACTTAATGTTATTATGTTTTATTAGCCTTCCAAAAATAAAACCACACTGTATCAACACTGCCGTCTCAAGGGACAACAAGGGAAACAGGGAACATAAGATAATCAAGTGGTTATGAAGATTTTTAAGGGTAAACACAACAGTGTGCTTTAATGCTACAGCTTCAGCAATAAGTAAAATAAAAACTCTTTTCATTTTTCTCTAATCCTGGAAGCATGTGTAGTCCCACAAATTATTTCAAGATTATGCCCCCCTCTGGCAAATAAATGCATACTTTTAATGCCTTCGTTATGATTTCCCTACTTAATTTTGACTAACAGCTTATTCTAAAATAATCAATGGAACCCTTTATGTAATACAATACAGTGGCTAAGCAAGCTGCATGCAAGACTTGTTGGAAGGAATAGGGCTTGTTAGTAACTTGCAACCAACTGGTTCCATTTGTTTCAGTGGGTACTAGTAGATGTGAGTTGCTTTAAATGGTATATTTTAAAATATTGTATGTGGGAGAACGGTACTGTAATCTCAGTTAACAAAATGTTCTTGCCATTAGACAGACAGTAACCTGAAGTTCCAGTTGCTACCAAGGGCTTCATCTTATAGCCTTTTGCCTATAGATAAATGATAGGAATTAACCAAGTAAGGGTGTGTGCTCAGATATATCTGGCCCAAATATATACTCGAAAAAATTATTGCTTTATTAGTATTTCTGGGTAGTCAGGTATCTGGAGTAGTATTCATGATTCTCAGGAATACCGGTATCTGGGCCCCATATATTTCCAGAAATATTTGGGGATATCTGGGTTCAGCATTTTAACAACCCCAGAGCTCACTGCTGTATGCCTTGCTTGGCCCCAGGGATGGAAGCTTGCAGACAGAGCAAGTCTCTCCTGAGCCAAGAATGATAGCTCATGGCTGGTGTGGATCTAGCCCAGGCTGGGGACAGCAGTGAGCAGACACCTTCAGTCTTTCCTGGGCAGGGGGTGGTATCTTGAGGACAGTGCAAGTCTCTCCCATGCTGGGGAAGGTGGCTCCTGTCTGGTGCTAGCAGAACAGTATGGCTGGCTGGCTCCTTCTCCTTCCCTCCCTCCTTTATGGCAATGGGGACCTTTTCCAGAGCCATTGTTTACTCCCAATCTGCACCCCTGCAAGTAGGAGCCTGTAAAATGGGACCCCTAGTTCCAATTAAATGGAAACTTGGGGAATCTATAGTGAACAGGCAGCACTAGCTGTCCTACAATTTTGGTGTCATGTGGTTGAGAAATAACTTCATCCCCCCTGTAATCAGTACCCCACAGGGAATAATTGAACCCTACTTGGCATGCAGCTGTTGCCAGGTTCAGTCCCCAGAATCTCCAATTAAAGGGAGTAGGTGATGTGAAAGACCTTTGCCCAAACCCTGGAGAGCCACTGTCAGTCTGAGCAGACAATATTGATGGACCAAAGGTCTGATTCAGACAGTATAAGGCAGCTTCATCTATGTTCAACCCCAATAATTATGAATCCCAGAAAAACCCAAACCTAAATCCCAAAATGGTATGGGGGACCTGAATGTAATCTAATACCCAGGGCTATTTTGGGGCAGGAACGCACAGGAACGGAGTTCCGGCTGGCTCCCATGCCCAGCAGGAACTCATTAGCATAATAGGCCACACCTAAAAGCAGAAACTTATTAGGATTGGCTACATTAGGGATGTGTGGCCTAACATGCAAAGAAGTTCCTGCTACAAGAATAGCCCTGGGTTTTGACAACAAACAAGGTAAACAGAATAAGAAGCAAAAGGTGGGTGTGGTTGGATGACCACACTTCTGGTAACATGGGGGTGTGGCCTAATATGCTAAAGAGCTGGGCTGTCAGGAGTGTGGCCTAATATGCTAATGAGTTTCTGCTGTTGGGTGTGGCATATTATGCTAATGAGTTCCTGATGGGCTTTTTCTACAAAAAATGCCCTGCTAATACCAGTATATATGCCTTTAATAATCCAAATTTGGAAAATATCATTTTTCCCCCAGGTGCACATTCCTAGAACCACATACGCATACATGGTTGAGCCTTGACTTCTAGACTTTAGACTTCTAGCCATTCTCTAGACTAAGGCCTGGAATACAGAAGCTGAGAATTTCACAGGGAAAATGTTTAGTGGTAACCATCTTCTCACTTTGCCATTGTCTGACTTGAACAGCATCCCAAACAGCTTTGTGGCAGAGCAGTAGCCATGATGCAGGAGCTTCATTTCTTTCAGTCTTGCAGTCATTTTTGCAGCTATACAGTATGTCAAATGAAGTCTTCCCTAGGGTCATGGATGGCTGGGTCAAGTTATTAAATGACACCAGACTGTGGGCAGGGGGAGTATACAAAGCTGTGTGAAAATGGTCATGCAGCAAATAATGTCCATAACACAGACTTAGACAAACATCAGATGGTAAGACCTTTTAAAAAGGTGTTTGTTTACAATCACTGACTGACTGACGGGTTTGCTCTTTACTGAAAGAATTGGCTGCAGAGTGGTGCTCAGCGATGACTGGTCAAGGAAAACAAAGACTCCAGCTGTATGAAAAGGCATATACATGAAAATGCTGCCAAATATACACAAAGTAATTCACCAAATAGGCTCAAACAGCTGAACTCCTCAACAACAACAAAAAATAGCTCTCTCTCCTTATGAACAGTGAGGAGATGTTCAAGAAGCCCTAATCTGGATAGATTGTGTAGATTTATGCAGGGGCGTAGACTTTCTAAATCCCGGGGGGGGGGCTCTCTTGTACGCACACGCGAAGCGTGCGCACGCGCACGGGACCATGTCCCTGCCGCTCCTCCCACCCCCCACCCCCCGGCCCCAGGGAGGCAGACCCGCGCTCACCTCCGAAAAATGATAGTTGAGCTGCTTGTCTGGTTTACTGGTGTTCTCTTCCTTTATACTGTAGAAAATATTGGCAGTTCAAGCTATTTTTTTTCTACGCTGACCTCTGCGGGTGGGTTTACAGCCGGCACTCCCGGCCCCCCCAGCCTCGGGAAGGGCTCCTGCTGCAGCTCACCCCGCGCCCCCTCCTCACCAGAGTCAGCTTGATGCGGGCGGGGAAAGTCTTGCCGTAGGCCAAGCTCTGGATGAGCACGATTATTATTATTATTTAAGTGAACAGAGAGTGTGCGGAGGGGCAGACTTGTAAGGCGGGATCCCCAAAACTCAAAGAGCGCGAAGTGCTCGCAGAAGAAGTACAGCTGTGGTGGTGGTGAGAAGGGAGAGGGAAAAGAGATAAGGACACCTAACCCAGCCCAGCCTCTCCCTCAGAAACTCGCCCTGGAGTTCTCAGCGGCAGCAGCCAGCTGGCCGGCTGACTGCCACGCGCGCGAAGCACGGGAGCATGTCCCCGCCGCCTCTCTCCCCCCCCCCCCGCCCCAGGGAGGCAGGAGGGCAGGCCGGGGGTGGGGGGGGAAGGAGAGGCGGCGACGGCCAGCTGGCCGGCTGACTGGCCACCGGCGGGCGCTCGCTTTTGCCGGGGGTGGCTGAGCCCCCCCCGGGAAATTTCGGGGGAGGCTCGAGCCCTCAAGCCCCCTCGTAGTTGACGCCCATGGATTTATGACCTAAAATGGGGAAGTACACGTTGACCTGAGAGTAATTTGCCTCAGTTTATCTGGCTCTTACCAGTTGATTATTCTAGCTATTCCTACAGCTCTTCTGTCATTCCTAGAAATCCATGGCTGTGACCCATAGATTGGGGACCTTGTACAGTATAAGTGCTAACTGGAATTTTTTCAGGGTACTGATGAATAATGTTCCTTGAAATGAATGATGATGCTCCATGAGACAGGCAGAGAAAGTTGGGGGAAGCCTGGAGGGCAACAGAGAGTAACTCATCAGTTAAAGGAGCTTGCCCATGCAGCATGTGGGCCCAGAGCCAGGTCCCACTCCCACCACCAACTCACCTCCATCATCTTTCCTAGCAGTAGCCACAGTGGGTGTGGCTGTTCCATTGCTCATCTCCATTTCCTCCTGCCTTGCAACCACACCCAGCCAGGATCCCACTGAGGGTTGATGGGCTTGCAACAGCATTGGTGCTTTCCTCCCTTGGGGCCACAACTGGGTCCCTGATCATCAAGATGGCATGCTCAGTAGCCCTGGCACCTGATGGCCCAGCACTGGCTTCTCTCCTGAGTGAGTCATCTGCAGGAGGAAAGGCCAAAGTGAGCAAGTGGCATGGGGGCAACCCTCACCAGCCCCCTGGAGGTGCACCATGGCTGCCAGGCTACACACCCACCAAAGATGGGTGCCATGGCTGCCCACCATGATGTGTGAAATCACCACATGCAGCATGGCCTCAGCACCCAGCAGACCCTCCACCACAGCCCTGAAGGAATGCCCTGCGCCATGAGGGCACATACCTGCAAGCCAGTTTAAAGGTGTCATTCCACTGCTTTCAGGCAGAAGTCATGGTGGCACACAGTCATGGAGCTGCCCTGGCTGTAGCAAAACTTCATCTCCAGCTGATCCAAGAGCTGGCAGTGGGCATTGCTGCCCACTGGGCTTGGAGCACCCATGCCAACATACCGCAGGGGTGTGTGAGAGTGGGGACAGGCACCACAGGAATCTCCAGACTGTGGGATGCATCCCCGCTAGCCACAGGATGGTTGTGAAATAGCCCCAAGCTACCTCAAGTGTACAGGTCACACCACTGGGGAAGCAGTAGACTATGGAAGTAGGTTAAAGGTGAGCTGCTGCCTCCACAGCTTCCTGGATGCCATGCTACTGCACCTGCACTTTCCCAAGGTGGAGACAAAGCTGGCCCCCATCCATGCAAGATTTCCCAGGTTTTCAAGGTTCCCAAATGTCACAGGGGCTGTGGATTGCACCCACATAGCACTCATAGACTTCTGGTCCAGTTTAGCTGATTTATTTAGTCTGAACATACAAGCCAGCTATGGTTGCCAGGTCCAACTCAGGAAATACCTGGGATCTTTAGGGGTGGAGCCTGGAGACTTGCCCATTCCTGAAAAAAAATAAAAATAAAAATACAGCAGTGCAGTTCTCCTGAATACAGTCATCATTTCCTCATCCTCTTTTTTTGCCTTCAAAGGTTTCACCAGCAGCTGCACTTCCACTAAATGAAAGTGTAATTTGTCATAACCCCACAAGTCCCTTTTCAGGCTTTGCTAGCATTTCCAAGCATGGCTTTGTTAAGGGACACATACACACACACTCACAAAGCAGCCAAAATAAACAATGAATCCTTTCCCAAACACAAACAGTTTGCAACCCCACACTTTTGTGATCTCACTGGGGCAATGGAATAAGTTGCTTTACTAATGGGAGCTGTTGAATGTAACATTCTGCTTTATTTCAACCAACTTCTTCAGACTGACACAGAAAAATAATCATGTTCTAGTTAACTCTTTACTATCCATTTTACCATACACATGACTTCTGAAACAAATGAAAAACAAACAAGAGGGACTGTGCTCTCATCATCTCTCACACTCTTACTGGGAAGAGGCACATGGCTCATGTCTGCTCATTTCCTCCATGCAGCTTTTGTCCCACTGAGACTTAAAGGTACACACACATTCCCAAACAGAAACTATTTGCAAGCTTCTTCTAAAATGTCCTGCTGAGATTTAAAGAGACATCATGGCTGTTGGGGAGGGGTTTCTCCCCACTGGCAAGCTGGTCAGTGGTGGGGAGGAGCCTGCAAAATTGGGAGATCCCCCACTTGGACCTGGGGGCTGGCAAGCCTACCTACAAGGCAGGACAGACCCAATCTACCCACAACTTGTGCAGAATGGTTTTTATATCCAACAAGTGTGTTGGCACTGAGCATGAAGGCCTTCATAATTATTAGCTCCTCCCTTATTGATCAGGTCTGTCACAGAGTCCAGGGCTGCAGAAAATGGCCATGTGGTGGCCATCACTGACTGCCCTGGGGCAGCTGTCTCACAAGCCTTAAGGACATTAGTGGGCATTTGTACCAGCTTGCTGGCAGCTTGGGCAGGCTCTTCAACCTCTTTGGGGCACTGCCAGATGCTGTACACTGCAGGGAATGTTCAATGGTGCCCCTGATCAAGAGGTGGCACACATGCAGCCTGGGTTGTTGTTCCCCTGGGGCAGCCTTCCTGTGTTGCTGGGCTGCTTGTGTTGCATTTTTGTTAGACTACTGAATGTGTACTGTGTTGCCTCCATCACAGGGTGGGTTCTGCCTCCCCTACCCCACCTGGGCCATTTGCAGGCCACAGCAGCATTGTGGGTGTAGCACCTCTTGTGGGGCCCATGACCATGTTGCAGGATAAACAGTGGGGGCCCCGTAGCCACAGTGGAGCGTCTCAGGGCCATACCGCCTTAATTACCAGCCACACCCCACAAAACTCTTTCTTCAAAGTTAGAATAATTTTTAAAGTTTAAATTTAGCCACATCCAGAGGTTGCCAGGGTCTTAAGGAAGGGGGGAAGCAGGTTGGTGTCTCTGGTTTTCTGTGGCAGGGATTAGCCTGTAGGTTGACTCCCTCCCTGACCACTCTTGCTTGGCTGAATCAGACAGCAATTTGTGAGTCTCAATGGGGTGGAAGCTCTGCTCCTGGGTCACCTGCTAGGTGAGGATGCCTCCTGGAATGCCAACAAAATGCTCTTGGATGGATGTATGGCTGCTGGTGTTGGCAGCCTCACAGACCACACCAGCCAGCAAGCCAAAGCTCTGGTCACTGGCTGAGATTGCCACCTTGGACCTTAAGCACTTGCACCGGCTGACAGGCCTGGTGCCCAGCTGCCCACCATCCTCTGCCTTGCACAGCTTTGCCTACCCAGTCTCATAGCTCCTGGGGCGCTGCCTGGACCATTTCAGCACTACTGCTGCTCTTGCAAGTGCAGCTGCTGCTGCAGAGTGACCCCGAGGCGAACACCGCCGGCATCTCCTGAGATCTTATGTCCCCAAACTGCAGCGCATCTGGGCCTGCCTTTCCCCTCCTCTTCCACACCTCTTTTGGGAAGCTCCAGAATCAACACCCTTGGAGAAAAGGAGATGGAGGACGGGGGTTGAAAGTGAGCCTAAAAAAACCCCTAGCTGACAGGGTCTCCACTGTACCCATGTCCCCCAGGCCCAGCCATTGACTTCCTAAAGCAGCCACCACTTTGCACTTCCTCATGTTGAGCTGTGCTGCCGTGCAGGACATGGCAGTGGGGATAGGGGAGCCAAACCCAGGTCCCCCCCTCATTCACACATGCAATTCATAATTTATTTTAGTTATTTTTGGCTGCCCCACAAATATATATATATATATATATGCCCAACAAGCCAAAAATTCCTTGCTATGGGCCTGCACCTATATAGTGGCTGATCACCTCCCCAAGCACATTGGGGGCCCCTCACAGGATTGCACAGTAATAGGAGAAAGAATTCTTAAGCTCCTGAGTATCATTTCTGAGCATACAATTGACTTAATTTCCCTTGGGATAGCTCATACTTGTTATATTCAAGTAAGGGTGGGGGAATTACTCTAGGTCAATTAACTAATAATACTTGACTTTGTTTCTGCCACGTGATTGGAATCTCAAGCTATATTGCCCCTTTAGCACTGTTTCAGAGCTAATTCTCTGTCACTGTCTCTCTCTCTCTGTTTGCTGTATGGTATCAAATACTTGCATTGATCTGTAGGAAACTGGTAGATGGAACAGAATGTCTTTTGGCCACTTCCATTTTTGTTTCTGTCAAAATTAAAATGATGTGACTGTTATCCTGAGTCCTATGACATAATGGAAGAGCTATAGCAGTGTTTTTCAACCACTGTGCCGGGGCACACTGGTGTGCCGCGAGATACTGTCAGGTGTGCCGCAGGATTTTTTCAATGAAAGAAATGTGCCTTCCGGGTTGACCTTCTGGGACGCGTTAAAATACATCCACATTATATTTCTTCTGAAACTCAGGTCAATGTTATGGGAAGGAGCCATTACACTTTGGATCTGTAACTTACGATTTCAAGTTGAGTGGCTATTACGTGTATTTGTAATACTGTCATAGTTAATACTTGAGCTGAGGCAACTAATGACCCATTTATCTTGTATTTCAGTGTTTTTCAACCACTGTGCCATGAGATATTGTCAGGTGTGCCGCGGGATTTTTTCAATGAAACAAATGTGCCTTAGCTCGAAAAAGGTTGAAAAACACTGAGCTATAGAACAGTAAAAAGGCTATTGAAATCCGCTGGGCTTGTTTGGGAGGGTTTATGTTATATTTAATTCAACAGAACAAAGCTCAACCCAGGCAAAACTAGTCTGTGGTGTGTAGGTTCTTTGACAAACTTTTGTTGCTACAACAGCTGTAGCATATCCATGAAACCAAGATCTGGCAATTGTTATCCCTGCTCTGATCACATCCAGGTTAGATTATTGCTATGTTCTTTTTGTGGAGTTTCTGAAAACTATCCAGAAACAGCAGTTGGTTCAGGATATGGCAAGTATAAATCAGAGAGAACATGTATTTCTAGTGCTAACAGAACTACAGTGGGTGCCAGGGTATTTCTGGGTATAATTCAAGGTGCTGATTCTTACTTTAAAGCCTTAAATATCTAAGACCAATTATTTGAAGCCTTGCCTATTTGCATGCTGCTGACCAGGTATCACCTTGATAGAAGCTACTCCTTTATTTTTAAATGTTTTGCTTTATTCTTAATAATATGAGATTGTTTATTACCCCCTGGTTACACAGGAAATGTATTAAAATAAATTAATAAGTAGTTTAGTGATGAATATAGTCCTTGAGATGATCTTGCATTACTATGGACCATGGAGGGAAAGTTCTTTAATAAAGAACAGACTAAAGCAACTTCTCAGTGAAGAGCAAATATAATGAGCTTGCAATACAAATTTTACCTGGCTTATCAAGGCCCTGTTGCAATTTAAAATGAGATATATTTAGAGCTTGTTGTTTTTGTTCCCAAGTGGTTTAAATTCATCAGAATACAAAGCCAAGGTGGATTTTCCACCTGTGAAGGAAGCCTGGAGGAAAATGCAGCATCCCAGTTGCAGCCATATACATATCCTCTTGGATAAATATCTAAATGAATGCTAAATAATGCCGTTTCAATCCACTTCAGTGGCAGTTTGCAAGTGGATTTTGCCATTTTACACAGCAACATCCAGAGGCAGAGTGCATTGAAAATGTGTTATTTAGTGCGTGAGAAAGTGCAGTGTTATTCAATAATTACGAAGCATGCTAAATGTGTCATCATGTACTTCATCAGCAATGGAGCCTCCCTTTTTGTGCATGTTTAGTAACATTATAACATCATGACATTGAAAAACAAGGCTGGATTTATTATGAGGAAAAGCATGGTTGCCACCATTTCAAAGGTTCCCCCTCCACTCCTCCTTAGTCGCCAACTAAAAAAATGGATGGCAATTGTTGAACCGAATACACCAATTCATAACAATGTTATTGAAAAATTACAAAGCATGCTAAATGAAAACACTGCACTTGTTGAGTTTCCATGATTATCAAATCAATTATATAATTCCATTATTTTTAGATGTTTAAAAGACTGAACACTAAACGTGTTGTCATGTACTTCGTCAGCAATGGAACCTCCTTTATTTTTGCATATGCAATAATGTTATAACATCATCACATTCTAAAAAAAGGGCTGGATGTATTGTGGGGAAATGGCCAGTGAAGATTCCCACAAACTCTTAATGAAAATAGTATTCTGTTTGCAATCATGGAACTGGATACACCAGTTCATAACAGTGTTAGTCAATAATTATGAAGCATGCTGAATGGAAACACTGCACATGATAAGTTTCCATTATTATCAAATCAATTACATAATTCCATAATTTTTAGATGTTTAAAAAACTGAATTGTCATCGAAAACACACTGGAAGCTATAGGGGAGCCGGGGGGGGGAGCGGGATGAAGAAACAATACAGTACCCCCCCCCCCAAAAAAAAGGAGAGGAAAAGAAAGGAACTTCATGGACAGGTAATTGCATGCAGAAGGCTACATGAAACCTCCCTGTCTTTTTCTTACCCAATAATTTCATTTAGTTTGTATGGTTTTCTGGTTTGTAAACATTATTACTGTTTGTTTTTTCATGCATATTTCAATATATATGGTTTACTGTATATGGTATCTGAAGAAGTGAGCAGTGACTCACGAAAGCTCAGACCCTGCCACATATTTTGTTTAGTCTTTCATGTGCTACTGGACTCTTGCTCTTTTCTACTGTATATGGTTTGTAAAGGCTCTGAGAGCCTGTATTGGCTGAACAGAACAGAATTTTTAAAATAAGAATGTGCTTGTAAAAAACCCACAAAACCTTTAGTCCTGTAGATTAAAAAGATATACCTTTTGAGTGTTCATAAATATAGCTTGTAACTATCAACTCAGTTATAAACAGAGCCAAGAAGAAATTTGTCCATCACTAAAAACAACTGTGTCATCATTATTAGTGTTAGTTACAAAACGTGAAGCAATAATACCATCACCCAATCAGATGAAATACAAAGAAACATAAAAACTTTTCTTTTTTCCCTTTTTTGTTTTAATTAATTATAGCAGCCTGGGTCTCCAATAGCTGAAAGGCTTTTCCTAAAAGTTTTTCTGCTGTTGTTTCACCTGACTGGGTTAATATATTTTCCATTCACTGGTGTGAAAGAACTCTGTGACATAACATGAACAAAAAAATCCCAAGCAGAGCTGAAAGTTAAATATAAATTATTTAGAAGTTTGTTTCACCAAATTATAAAAACACATAATTCCATCAAGCGGAATGAAATGCCTGTCAAAAAAACATCCAACATGCAACGTGTAAATGAAATGACCGGTCTGGTTTTTTGAGTCGTGAAAAATTACTGTAATCCTTTTAGGGGCTTAAAAAAAAAACGGAGTACATTAGGCTAAGCTAACTGATGGTGTTTATCATTCTTTGCCTTGTGGTTTCAGGAAACCTTCTGGTAAAGCTGAGATTTTACGAATGGATTTAAAATTAATCAACATCTATTTATGAAAAAGTTTAAACCATTATTAATACAGCTCAAATGCCTTTCTCCCCTCTACGTAGGGCTGACCCCTAGTGTCTACCATATGCTGAAGTGTTGTAATCACATTTTTATAAGGCACAGTCATACTTAATGATTCTTCTCAGGGAAAAAAACATCATCTTTAAGTATATTAGCAACATTTTAAATTCCACCCCTATAATGCAACCATTTCCTACTGCTCTTTGTTCAGGCAGGAAAAAACAGGCACATATGGCTGTGACTGAAAGCCAGCTAAGCAATGCTTGACTTTTAAAAAATGTGGTAAGGCCTGTATGGACATTTTGTTTTAATCTACAGCCCTGACTGTAAATATTAAAATAAAAAATAAACACTAACACTCACTTTCCCAAAGTACTTGAAAGTGCTTGATCTTCTAGCATGCAGGCATGTGACATCTAAGCATAAACACAAATGTTTCATTAAGTTCAGGGCTGCAATACACAGGAATGGAAGTGTTATTTTAGTAAAAGCAAATCAAACATAAACTCATCCTTCCCCCATTTTAATTTGTGACATGCTACAACAATACCTTCTCTCTTTAACTGACCATGTTTTAACAATTTTGCTTACCCATATATACCAGGAACATATGATCTTTGATACGGGGTTGCCAGACAAAGGCCCTGGCCACACAAGCAAGATGATCCGGGGCTATTTTGCCCTGGAGTAATTTGACCTGCAGTTGCACGATCACACAGGTCTGTGAAGCTGCCACTGCGTGATCAGATGCAACAGCAGGCAAGTTGGGGTGTTGTTGTTTTTTGTCGTTCATTTCCGATTCGCTTAAACAGGGGATCGATGAATTGCCTTTCCAACCTGGGGGTCTTCCACTGGCAATATGCGATGATACGCATACTGAGAAGGGGGGAAAAAACAACGGTATGGCATTGGGATAGCCTGATCAGACTGTCCCCAATGCCAGAAGTTCGTGCTGGAGCGGTCACATGGGGAAAGTCCGACTGTGGGCCACAGTAACCCATTTGATACTGGAGTTTAACCAGTGTTTTTTACTCTGCTTCTCCGGCAGAGCAAAACGGCTTGCCCACGGCTTGCCGATGGGTGCGGGACACTTCACACATGTGCTGGTGTGATTGTGCTGCTTTGATCCGCCGGTGAGTCATGCCTCTTGTTCGGCTAATGGGTGCATATGCCTGACAACTTGCAGGACAGGAGCTTTAGGGGCAGGGATATGGGGGGCTGTGGCATGATCTGCACTGTTACATGTCTTTCAGGGAAAACCAAGAAATGATGCAGAGTAGATCTAGGAATCGCTGGAAATTCTATGGTTATATCACAGAGTTTCTGGCAATTCCTAGAGCTACACTATGCCATTTCTGGGTTTTCCCTTGTAAGTGATGTAATGGTACACATGATGCCAACTTTTTAATTTTTCTCCCCCCTCTTCTCATACTGGCAATGAGGGCTGCTGAAGGAGCCCTACTTTGGTTAATCGTTTTTTTCTCATTGGGGTACTAGAATATACCCAACGATAACAGTTTTCCTTTATGGCCATCTCTAGTCTAGATTTTCTCCCCTAACTCTAGTCATGTAGTACCTAAATTCTGAGAATTCTGGTTGTTTTTTTCTTGGCTGAAACACCATTCCTCTAGGGCTCCATGCTGATATCCACATTGTGATGTATTTATTGCATGCACAGTGTGCCTCTCCCTTCTAATATTTATGTGCATTGGTTCAGTCTCATGGGGAGGAGTCCGTGCTCATTTAGTTCTGTTTGTTGGTTAGAATTGTAGACTGCATGATCTCCCTTGTCCTGAAACCAGCTGCTGCCATCTTTGTATCCCCTTCCTACTAAATGGATATTGTTTTGGATACACCTGTCTCTGCTGTGTGAACCTAAAAGCAGAAACCTGAATGAGTACTCTTTTCCTGACTTGCAAGCAAAAAGGAAGGTCACACATACACACACACTCGCACATTGTCCTTTGAAACCATATATGTTGAGCTGTGCAATACAGTATTGAAAGGAAAGACAATCTCTCGCCTACTGGGGGACTAAAAGATGTTGGGAGACTGCATTCCCATTCTCCTTCCTCCTCACAAGAACAACCTTTCATGACAAGGGAAAACTAGGCAGACTCTTGCCTTTAGTACTGTGTAATGAGTGTTAAAAGATGTGAAGCTCTCTGGGAGATTTTTGGAAAGTGGGATGACTATAAATAAATAAATAATAAATAGATATAATAAATCAATCAACATTGTGTATAGCCATGTGGGACTGATTGTCCTGTATGAGTGCATCTGGTTCACAGAATCTGCTGATAAGTAAATTGTGCTATTCTGGAGCAGCGATAAAGCAGGCAGAAATTTGGAATCACAGGCATGCATTCCCCCCCCCCCTTTATGCTGGATCAAGTAAATATGACCTGTGGAAAGTATAGATGTCTGCGCCCCCCCCCCCCCCCGATTTCTATACTGCCTTTCCTCCAGAAAAGTGATGATAAAAACTAAATTTCAACCACAACTAAAATTATCAGAAAGATTTCAGAAGAAAAAATATGGAATGATCTCAAACCCCTGGAATTAATGGATTTTCCATGTCTGTAGTGTCATTAGTCTAAATAAATCAGTTTAAAAAAAACTGATAGAGGAAGCACTCAGACTTTCCAAATGGTGATAGCAGCATTGACAGCTTAAAAAGAGATCTCAGCTGTCATATATCTGATACTTCGCCAATGGCTTTCCTGTTACTTTTTTAAGCCAACTTTTCTGATGTGTCTGTCCATCACTTCATTGTCCCCATGTAATAATCCCATTTCTGTGCATCAGTTCAGCATACAGATTGGGCCACATTGTGCAAGCAATCAGAAGAGGGTGAGACTGTTCATGTACAGATTTCCCCACCACCATTGTGAGCTGCTACATGTAAACAATTTGCTATGGGGAGAGGACACTAAGTAAAATAATTAAAAGTTGCTCCCACCAAATGGCTGTTCTGTGTGCAAGTGAAGTAGTATGTATCAAGCATCAAATACTTCAATGTATATTTCATGTGGCCATAACCAGGGGTCCTTTCGTAGAAAAAGAGGTGCAGGAGCTCATTAGGATAACTCATTAGCATACCTCATTAGCATATGCCACGTCCCCTGACATCACCAGAAGTGTGTCAGAAAGGGAATGTCAGTTTCAGCCCCATTATACCCTATGGGCCATTGAAATCAATGGCAAAAACTCATAGGGTATATGAGGGGCTGGAGGAAAGGGGGTTTGAGGGAGAGGCTCCAAACTTGCAGGGTAGCTGCTGAGGCCTCTTCTCGAAATACCCACCAAGTTTCAAGAAGATTGGACCAGGGGGTCCAATTCTACGGGCCCCCAAATAGGTTGTTCCCATTCCCTCCATTGTTCTCTATGGGAGGAAAAAAGTTAACATTTTTTCCCACCATAGAGAACAATGGAGGGGATGAGACAACCTGTTTGGGGGGCCATAGAATTGGACCCCCAGGTCAAATCTTCTTGAAACTTGGTGGGTATTTCGAGGAGAGGCCCCAGCAGCTACCCTGCAAGTTTGGAGCCTCTCCCTCAAACTCCCTCCCCTCCAGTGGCTTTTAAAGTTGCCGCCAAATTTCGGTGGCAATTCGGCAGCGGGCTGAATCAGATTAGAGAATCTGATTCGGCCCGTGTCTGCCCTAGTGGCCACTCCTGAGCTGGCGGAGCTTTGCTCCGCCTCGCTCCAGCCCCAACGGACCCCTGGCCATAACCCTGTAAAGCTATCTTTGATATCTGCTGCCATTCAATTGATCTTGATATAAGAAGTTCTTTATTTTAATTACACAATATCCTTTATTCTTTATAACCAAGCAAGTATATTAATAAACAATTATAATAAATAATGTTGACTGCAACAATAACTACAAAGCCACATCCCAGTACAGCTACACAAAAACTCATCAAAGTTAGTGGATGATGAGCCAATAGAGGGGGGAGCGAGCAATTAACAATTCCATATCAAAAAAGTAATGCAGTGCAGAGTTAATGAATGATGGCAGAGCAAGCAAGGGACTGAGAAAGAGCTGATTTCCTCTCAATGGTATAAAATAAAAATACAAAATTAAAAAATATAAAATATAAAAAAGAGGCATTGGCAGAATATCCTGTAGGAGAAATTATCCTGTAGGTATGGGAAATCCATTATAATTTCTATATTGTAAGCCCTGTTGACCACCATTTTTATTATTAGAAAGATGGGATACAAATTTCTTAAATAAATTATTTCTCTTGATGGCTATAAAAATTAGTCATGTATGCACACATTTCAGAAGTAATTGAAACTGTAAGAGTTCTGTAAAACAGGTCTGAAGGAAAGAGAATTTCTAAGGGGGGGAGATTAGAAACCTTGAAAATATTATGTTCCATTGCCAAAACAAAATTCTATGGCTCTACAAAATATCAGAGGGTAGTTCTGCTGGTCACTTTAATAGCCATTTGAAAGATCCAAAAAGTACAATGATAAATTGTGCTAGGGGCAACATGGACAGAGCCACTGATAGAAAGTATTTGAGAAACTATACCAAAAGATAAAAGCAACAGTTTCCAGCAATACTGACAATTCAATAGAAATCTAGGATGTGTAAATACAAGAGTCCACTTTTGGAAGAGAATCTCAACATTCTAATTATCTCTCATGATTTTCAAAATTACTTCCATGTTTACACGGCAAAAGTTACTCAGACATTTACACCTGTGTTTGCTCATGAAAATTTATTCGGTTTGTTGACAGAGGTGCCTCAAGCTTGATATAGGTGTTAATGTCTGTGGAAGAAAAACAATTAGTGTATAATCTGTCAGTTCTACAAAAGGAGGTAAGCCTCAGATTCATTTGTTCACAAAGCTGGCCTTACAGCTGTTCTGAGGGTTTTATCCTTTTGTGTAACTAGAGTTTGCCCTGCTAGGGAGAAGTTAGTGTTTATCCCCCCCCCCCCATTTCAACACCCCTTTGTCACTTGTTCCTTTGCACTAGTTCACTTGCATGCCTTTGCCATTAGAAGCATTTTTTCCCAACATATCATTGTTTATTTAGCTTTGCAGGTTAGTTGTCAACTGATCTGTCACCGACTACTTATTGTACAAGCATCAGAGTACTACATTTCCACAATAAGTGACCAAAGATCTGGTCACTTCCATCACTTCCATCTCCAGAAGCTGCTAGAGATAAGAGACTCAGGATCAAGTTAGACTAAACTCTGATGGTTTGTGTTTTAAGCTCCAGAGTTATTTTCTTTGTAAAGAAAAGCCATGTGGCTTTTGTGAAGCTACATGGGCACCCACGTTTGATCAGGACTGTAGCATGTAAAGCTGTTCTTTGTCCTACTGAAAACCTATAGTTTCTGAAGCTTCCTAGAGATGACTGTCATTTCTGGGTTTTCTCTGGAACTGAAGTGACACCATCACTGATGTTTGTGGCCTCCCCTTGATCTCCCACTGGTTTCCAGGCTGGACCTGGCACCCTTACCTTGAATTCTAAAGTTTTTAAATTAGAAAAGACTGTGGTGATTCACAGTACAGATTATTTTAAGTGTTTAAGATTGCTATTACATGTAGCTCATTTCATTTCCTTTTTTTTCATATTAGTTCCCATTCAGGTCTTAGTTTAGAATTGATCTCTTAATAGCACTGACTTCCTATACAAGTAAAACATTTTTTTTTCTAAGCGGGTAATAGAATTATTTAAAAGTACCTGACAAGACACAGTAGATAGAAAGATATTCTTGACTACACAGGAAATGAATATTGAAATATGCTTCCTGATTAGTCAAGAACTTTTAATATATTTACCCTTGAGGCCTTGGATTTTTTTTTTCAGATTTTCTATAAATCTAGCCTGACATTTTTGCCTATCTTGGGTAATAAGCAAGATTCACTTTTAATCCACTGTATGATTTAACACATGTAAGACATTGAAATACAAACAGGATGTTCTAAGGACCCATTTGCCACTGGCTTTTAAATAGAATGAGAATTAATGTCTAAGAATAGGCCTTTAAGAAATCTTTCTTGTCTTGTTTGCTGTTGTTATGTGGGATGGTACTTAACAGTCATGGAAGATTGAAAATAGCTGGTACATAAATTATTTGGTAATTTAGCACGTAAAATCTTCTCAGTATTTCAAATTAACGGATGGTATCTGTTGGCAATTAAGCTCATTTAAAATTTTACTATATTATTTGGCACCATGATTTCACACAGAATTTATTGTACTGAAGCTTATGGGACAAGGAGAGGGGTTACTACAGCACTGAAGTTTGTAGTAAAATTCCTGCACTAGATGCCAGGGAACTATGAAACTTACAATTGCAGTTTCTTAAAATAAGAAGCCATAAAACAACAGTGGATATTAGGGATGGGCACAAACTGGGTAAGCCTGGTTCACATTCACAAACCAGCAGGTTCTGAACCGTTTCCCAAACCAGGTTTGCAAACCAGCCATGTTAGTGAACCAATCTGGTTTGGAAAGGGGGGGTTCCCTCAGGGTCCTAAAGGGCCCCAAATCATGGTGCATTTTCAGTGGACTATTTGTGGGTTGGCTACCAAGTTTGGAAAGGATTGGATGGGGGGGGAGTTACAGATTCCAAACGAGGTGAGAGCTCCAAAAAAGGTGCCCCAGAAAACTACTTTTCAGGAACATTTTTAGCACTAGTTTGGGAGTGCATAGAACTGACCCTGCATGAGCTAAAGATAAACTCATGGATCCCCTCTCCAGGGGCCTGAAAACATGCCCTGCAAGTTATGTACAGATTGGATTTGGGAGGCTCAAGTTACAAACCCCGAAACAAGATGCCCCCAGAATGTGCAAGGAGATGTGAGGCGTGGGTTCTGGAATGCATAGTGCCAACCCTCACTGAGGTAGTTGCATCAAACTCATGGAGCCCCTGCCCAGGCTGCTCCCCAACATGCCCTGTAAGTTACATGTGGATTGGACCAGGGTGGCTGTGTTGCAGACCCCCACATGAGGTGCCCCCAGAAAATGCCTCTTGGAGGCATGTCTGTCATGAGTTCTGGAGTGCATAGAACTGACCCAACATAATCTAGATACATCAGACTCAGGGCATACCTCCCCAGGATAGCCCCCCCATATGTTCTGTCAGTTACATGTGGGTTGGAGTTGGGGGGCTGAATTACGGACACCCAAGAACTGAGTTTTGGGGAGTTGTCAGGCACAGGTTTGGGACTGTTCCCAGGGCCCCCTCCACTGACAGGGCAGATTGCAGGCCATGGCCAGCCAGCCAGCCCACATGGACATGGGAGAGACCTGCATGCTCACCTGCATGCTCACTGCATGTTCAGGCTTGCCTCTACCCAGGCCCACCCACTACCCCCCTGACAACTGGAAACATGATTACTGGGCAGGGCCAATCCTCCTGCCCTGTCCTGCCCAAGGGCCACCCACAGAGTTGCAGGTGGATGCTTCTCCCGGGGCCCAACTACCCACCCCTGACACCTGGAAATGTGATACTGGGCAGGGCCAACCCTCCTCCCCTTCCCTAGGGCCAGGAGCCACCTGCACAGTTGAAGGTGTATGCTTCTCCCTGGGGGCCAACTGCCCACCCCCCTTTGACAACTAGAAAAATGATTACTGGGCAGGGTCAACCCTCTTGCTTTGCCTGGAGTCCAAGAGCCACCTGCACAGGTGTAGGTGGCTGCATCTCCCAGGCTCAGTCTCCCACTACTGGCATGCTGAATGCAGGGCAGGGCCAACCTGCCTCCCACACAGCCCAGGAGAAGGGACGCAGGTAGTAACTCTGGAATCTGGCAGGCACCCACACAGATAAGACCCAAAGGAGGAGTTGGGTGGCATTTGTAATGGAGAGGAGTAAGGGAACCCAGTCTGTAACTCTGGAATCAGGCAGGTGCCCACACAGATCAAACTCAAAGGAGAAGGGGGTGAGGTTTGAAATGGAGAGTAGTCAAGGGAAGAGACCCCAAGCAGTAAATCTGAAACCAGGCAAGCAGAACCCTCCTCCCAGGAGCAGTGGGATGGTGTTTGAAATGAAGAGGAGTAGGGGACACTGGCAGTAACTCTGGAATCAGTCAGGCAACCCACCCCCAGGAAAAGTAAGGTGGCATTTGAAAGGAAGAGGAGAAAGGGATCTCAGGCAGTAATTAGTTGAATCCCCCCTGAAGCAGCCCAAAAACAAAAGCACGAGAAGAGAAGTCCCTCCACTGCAACCCAAAGGAAGGGGGAGGCAAGTGAAATGAAAACAAGAGGGAAGGGAAAACTGAGAGCAGCAAACTCCCACTATACCAAAATGCATGCCGTGTGAAAGAAGAATTCAATCCCAATCTTCCCACCCTTTGCACAAAGAAAACAAACAAAAATAGCAACTCAGAGAAACCCAGGGCAAAGCTAAGCCGTCCCCTCAGCCTCTGACTGAGTAGGCTGGTTATTTGGCTCCATTATACCCTATGGGGACTGTCCCCATAGGGTATAATGGAGAAGGGATTTAAAGTTTAAATACTTGCTGAGTTGATTCCCTGAGTTGTGCCACTGTGAGTGACCTGGGAGATGGAGGTGGCTCAGATGTAGGGTTGTTGGAGAGTGGCCAGGAGGTGGAGGGTAGCAGTGGGGCTGCAAGGGGAAGGAGGTGAAGAGAAGCAATGGGGAAAGGGGCATTTGATGGAAGTTGTGGGGATCATGCTGGCTGTCCAACCCTTGGCAATGACAGAGGAAGGCCAGGAGATGTGAGCAGATTTGAAAGAACAGGATATCCAGAACCCTGGGGAAGGTGCTTTTGCAGGGGGGGGGAAGGCAAAAAGGGGAGGCTTGCTTGTGGCAGCAGCAAAGGGGGGGTTGGGAAGCGAGGAAAAGGGGGTATGGGGATTAGGTAGAGGTTGTGGGGGTCGTACTGATTGGCTGACCCTTGGCAGTGGTGAAGAAAGGCCAGGAGGTGTGAGCAGTGAAAGAACAGGGTCTCCAATACCCCAGGGAAGGGCTTTTGCAGAGGGGCTTGCTCATGGCAGCAGCAAAGGGAGGGTCAGGAAGTGGGCCCCTGGATGTTATAGAGAGTCCCAGTGGCACCTTTTGGATGCTATACCTAGCACCAGGGCTCTTTTTCTAGCAGGAACTCATTTGCATATTAGGCAACACACCCCTAATGTAGCCAATCCTCCAAGAGCTTACAGAGCTCTTTTTACAGGGGTTATTGTAAGCTCTTGGAGGACTGGCAACATTAGGGGTGTGTTGCCTAATATGCAAATGAGTTCTTGCTAGAAAAAGAGCCCTACCTAGCACACATCCCTAACTGCCACCTCCCATTGCAAGCAATGAGAAGAGAACTCTGTTATTGGCTGGTAGTATTGCCTGTCAGGCTTTCAGAATCCCTATTTATGTTTCCAAGGCTAGAAAGTCACCACCCCCACTGTTACCTAACATTTTCATGCCAGATTTTCTCCGAGGTTGCCTGTTTCTGAGCTGCTCCGAGCTGTGCTCAAAAGCTTAGAGTTTTTTCCAGCAAACACATGATCCTCAAGTCACAGCTTGTGAGCCTCAAACCAGGCAAAATGTAGTCTGAACTTTGGCACATTGAGCAGTTTGTGCCCATCTTTGATATATGTGCAACAAACCAGTATTCTCCAGCAGGCTCTTAAAAGATATAAGTGTGCCTCATGCTTATTTGTCTAAAAACTATCAATATATTGGATGAGAGACCACCAAGGAATACCAGGGTTGCTAAGCAGAGGCAGGCAGTGGCTAACCTCTGAATAATCTCTTGCCTAGAAAGGTGTTATGTATTGACCATGCAGTCGCCATGTGCACATGGCCAAGAAACTACCTGAGCTTCAGCCAGGTAGAACAAAGGCGAGGTGGATTCTAACCGGCCACCAATCATGTACCTAGGTTTCTCCCAGGGAACCTATGAGATGTAAATAGACTGACAATAGCCTATTAGGCCAGTTGGGTGAGCATAAAAGGAGGGCTCCGAGCCCTGGGTTGTATGCTTCATCCGGACCAGCAATAAAGATCTAGCTGTTTCACTGTTCCATGGACTCCCGACCCCAATACTTCTCAAAAACCCTACCAGGTCAACAGTAGTTGGCTGCAACTTGATGGCATCTTCCACCACCACCATCAATCTACAATGTACTTCAACAGAGAGCCAATTGTACTTGGAATTACACTTAATTTTTTATTATTGCTGCTTTTTTATTATTGCTGAGAGCCAGTTTGGTGTAGTGGTTAAGTGTGCGGACTCTAATCTGGGAGAACTGGGTTTGATTCCACTTGCACCTGCTGGATGACCTTGGGCAAGCCATAGCTCTGTACCAGCTGTTCTCTCAAGGACAGTTGTCTCAGAGCTCTCTCAGCTCCACCTACCTCACAGGGTGTCTGTTGTGGGGAGGGGAAGGGAAAGGAGTTTGTAAACCGCTCTGAGACTCCCTTGGGTAGTGAAGGGCGGGGTATAAATCCAATCTCTTCTCTTCTTCTCTTCTTCTTTTAAAAAATTGACTATTTTCTTAAAGTGCTGTCCTTAAGATCAGTTTAATATAAAGAACTGTGGAAACAGATTTCTGTCAGGTACTATGAAGCATCTTAAAATTAAATTGGAGTGTATAAATACACTTGAAAATTGCCAGCTGGGATACTACCTGATTCCTACTTGGTAGAATGGGAGACAGGAAGAGAAGAATTCTGTTTTTAAATGATGGGATGTCAGTAGTTTTAGTTACTCTGCTGACATTAGGTGACTGTTTCCATGCCCAGAATACCACCCACCTCAGCTAAATGGTATCTTTATAAAATAAGAATGATGTGGTTTAACCTGAGTATAAAAAAAAACCCACGAGCATTCAGTTTTGGATTATAACAGGAAAGCTAACCTTTGGAAAACATGTTGTGGCTACAGCCATGAACTGTGCTTTGAAAAAATAACTTTAGTTGTAGCAGAATTCTTATATTGTACACTTCATAAGAGTGCTTAAGAAGCACCCTGTAGGATCAGATCAATGGTCTACGTAAATCTAGCTTCCTGTTTTTCAGAACAGCCAAGATGCTCCTGATCTGGATCTAGATGTCAAAGCCTGTTCTCCTAACTCCCAGAAACCAGCATTCAGAGGTACAAGCTTCAAACATGGAGTTCCTATTTTCCCATCTAAGTCATTTTAAAAAATGCTGTATTTAAGCTTTATTAGGACCCTAAATAAAAAGTGTTGAAGCTTACTCCAGGCCTTGACACAACAGTCAACCCCCAAATTTAGGAGCCAAAACTTAGGAACCCTAGCTTCATTTCTCCCCAATTTCTCATACTTCCATTATTGTTCCATATAAGAATAGACAGGGTTGGCTTTTGCGGGCGGTGGTGGGTGGGTGATGGTAGTACTCTCCAGTAATGAGTACTAAAACATTTGGAAGGGTATCCCAAGTCCTTAGGGGGAAACTGGTGGAACTCAATGCAACCTGATATACGAGTAACTTATTAAAACAAGAAAAGCACTGAGTCTAGGGTTATCACACTTAGCATCAACGTTTTTAATCAGGGAATTTCTGCATCTGGATTCTTTGGATATATGGTATGTTGGCCAAAATACAAATGCCTGTGCAGGCAAAGCAGGATATAAATCAAAACTGTTAAATAAATAAATAAATAAATAAATAAATTATGAGGGTGGAGGATTGGTTTATGAGATAGGGATAAAGTTATCTCATAAAGAAGTGTAAGATAGAATAGAGGGACATTACCCACGCTTATTTCAATATATTCTATTAGGAATACTGGGTAAAAGTTGAGGAGATCAAAACAAAACCAAATTTGAATTATAGTTAGAAATGTTATAATTTAAAGGATGATTTATGGCTTCCTTGACAGCCCGTGGGCTGCAGCTGGACCCACTGGGGCTCCTATCCGGTTTGCAAGCAACTGGCTTTCTCCTGCTTCTTTCCCTGAAGCTGCTGCGTGGCTCATTTTCACCTGTTTCCCTCAATCAGGCAGGCAGAGATACAAAGCCAAGCTGCCTTCCCTACTTTGACTGAGGTCTCCCCCCCCCCTTCCTTTATTCTTTGCTACAACTGACTGAGATGGGAAGGAAGCAGGAGGGGAGGAAGGAGGGCAGGAAAGAGTTCAACACCTCTGGATTAGAGGAATGTATCTTATTCTTAACATGGCCCCATCTGTGGCCCCAACTCACTAAATGAGTTGAATACTTAAATCCAGATACTGGGGGACAGACAAGACAGATCTTTATATAAACCTGAGATTGGTCCCAGGTTTGCAGAAAAACCTGAAATCTAAAAAAAAAAATCACTGGGGGTTAACCCCCCCCCCCCCCCCAAAAATAATAGAACTAATGCATGTAGTTTTAAGAAATGAATTCCCTCAGTGGTCATTGCTAGGCAACCACAGCAGTACTGTCAAACTTTCCAGCCTTTGTTTCCCTTAGTAAAATGCGGGGGGGCGGGAGGGCAGGGCTCTTATTGAGGCTGTTTTGGCCTTTGAGGGAGGACTCACGGTGACTTGCTACCACCTGACTTGCTTGACTTGCCCAGTAGCTACCTCATAAAAACCAGTGTAGTGTAGTGGTCAGAGTTTCAGACTATGATTTGGTTCTGTGCAACTGTTCGTGGGACTGGTACCTTGCAGTAGCTAGAACTGAGCAGAGTTATTCCAGGGAAAGGCTGCCAGGGGGGCAGGAAGGAGGGAAAGCTAAAGTCAGGGGCAGACAAATGTAGGTTGGCTGGTGGGTAGGAAGGGGGGGAACACTTCCACAGTGAGTCTGTGGCTCACACTGTGGCAAGACATATCCACCCACAGCCTGCTCTGTTTTTGGAATGGCATGTTGTATATTGGGTTTTTGTTTTGCTGTGTTTTGGCGTTTGTTTGGTCTTTTTGTACATGTAGAAGATTATATTGTCCTGCCTGTGTTCCAGAAGACTGATGCCCACTGTGACCATAACCCAAAACTTTTGACAATAGTAATCACTTTCCATAGATCCAATGTCAGAAAATTCTAACTCTTCTGTTATTTCACATTACGCAACAGGGATATTGCTATACAATTCAAAGCTGATATTTGGGCAGAAACCAGTGTCTCATATTTCATCTAAATTTACAGTTAGTTTATTTATTTAACTCTCTTTTGTAGTCTACTTTTTCTTTAAGACAGACTCAAGGTGCTGATGACTACAGAATAGACTCTGTAGGCAAATTTATAGGCAGACATATATGAAATGCCAGTGAGGGTAGTCCTGTCACAAGCTATTCGAGTCAAGATTTTCAAAGCCCTGGCAAAAAGAATAAATAAATACAAAGATTAATTAGTCTACAATGTAGGCAGCATCAGTTACAGAACTATGACCTTATAGGTTATGTACAGTCCTGGCAAAGCGATGCTCATCCCAGTCACATTATAAGAATGCCTGTGAAAAGTCTTAGCAAGCCAGAACTCTTTTTTTTTTTTTTTGGAAGAATCTGTAATATGGTTGAAAAAGAAGGCTGGCAAAGCAGAAGAAATTAAGTGAATCCCAAATTGCAGCCAACATGAAATAGTGAGTGAGCTAGGGATGAAATATTCTTGTAGACAGGACAAGACACAAAATACATAACCATCTGCATGAGTCCCATTAAAGTGTTCAGAAAATGGTTGCATGCTCCAGACAGATAATGTGGGAGTCAGGAATGATCCAGTATGCTCACTAATTTATAGAATGCTCAAAGCATTTCAGGAATATCGACCAAAAGGAACCATTTTAGTCTCATGCCAGTTTTGATCTACAAAATAGCACAAACTAGCTGCACATAGTTTGATGCTGGAAGGCAATCATACCTACTCCTAATTGTTTTTTGTTTTTTTAAATAGAGGACTTGTATCTTCTGAATAAGTAAGCATATTCTGTCACTGCTGATTTAAAAACAGTTTTTACATGATGTGGTTTTGCTCAAGTACCAGTGAATGATCATATCTTCTTTGCAAGCAGGGAAAGGATAATGGTGCATATTTATGGGAAATAAAATTTACTCTAGTCCTGTATGTATATACACAATACAATGGACTGGCTGGGGAAGCTATTTAGTCCATGAAGTCACTGTTCTACAAAACAGCTGCATCACTCAGTGATCCCCTCTGAAACAAGCAAAATTAACTGAATTGTCTTATTTCTTGGACCACCCTGCTGCTGCACATGAGACCATCAGATTACTGACTCCTGAAAGGTGAGAAGACCTTACATTAACTTTGTGACATCATTGCACCTGGGCCCATCTGTGAAGGCTATGGGTGAAGGACCAGTTTCATTTCCTGCCCACATCAACCATTATCTCACCACAGCTGTTAAACTTCAATGGAGTGAAACTTCCTCCTGAGTGTAGCTTTATCAGATAAAGCGACTTAGCATTGTTTATAGGTGAATCCTCCTATCTCAGGCCTCCAGTCTGAAACCTACTTAATCAAGCAAAATTATGATAGCAATATAACTATTCTAAAGAATCCCCAAAGGACTAAACTACATTACCCTAGTTCTTTTTTTTTTCCCTGATCACACGATGCATGAGTCAAGTTAAATAGAGAAATTTCCTACCATATGAACTGTCATTTGTTCATCAGCTGTGAAGCATCATACTGGGAGGCAACAGGGGAGCAACAGCTGGGGAAAACATTTATATTATATTGTGCCTGAGGCAGTTTATTTATATATTTAGAAAATGCATATGTCACCTCTTCAAAGACCTACTCAAGGCAGCCCACAAAATAAAGCAATACAATAAAATGGTTTCACTTCTGAGATCAGTTAACTAAACTTAAAGGATGATGTTCATGACTTGAAGTTCTGTTTGCTCATGTTACCATTACAATCCCATTCTTATATAGTTGGCAACATCCAGGTAGGGCCTGGAGTTTATCCAGGTTTACAACTGACCACCAGACTACATAAATCAGTTCCCCTGGAGAAAATGGCAGCTTTGAATGATGGACTCTATGTAGGTTTGCCAACTCCAGGTTTTAAGATTCCTGGAAATTCATCCAAAGCAGCCATTTTCTCCAAAGGAACTGATCCCCGTAGTCTGGAGATCAGTTGTAATTCCAGGTCCCACTGGAGGGTGGCATCCTAACTGCACCGGAACACTGCACAGGGTTTTCAACAGGCCCAGGAAAGGGCGTAGACTTTCCAATTTCGGGAGGGGGGGTGCTGGGGCTGGGCCAGAGACATCACAGTCCATTGTCTCCGGGGGAGGCTCAGCACCTCCTGGAAAAGTTTGGGGGGGCTCCAGCTCCCCAGCCCCCCTGAAGTTGACACCTATGAGCCTAGGGCAAAATGTCCTGTTCCTTTAATAGACCATAATGTTTTGAAATGGGCAACTGACGCTTGTCATAGCATGGAAATAAATATTATCACCTGATAAATAGCAAGCCATTAAGCTTGTGTTAAAGGAACAGGATGGTTTTTCCTCTCCAGGTGACGGTCAACTCTACACTACAGATGCATGAAGGAAGGAAGAATCAAGAGCAAGCTAAGCTGGCCAGGACCTGCATAGCCCAGGCAAGCCTGCTCTTGTCAGATCTCAGAAGCGAAGCAGGGTTGACTTTGGCAAGTACTTGGATGGGAGACCTCCTTGGAATACCAGAGGTGGGAGGTGGGGGCAGGCCTTATTCAGCCACCTCTCTGAATATCATCCAAGCCCCAGTAAGGGTCAGTCACCAGAGGTCACCATGATTTCCAGGTGCGTGCTCACACACAAAATTACCAAAAAATACCAAAAAGAGAGAGCAAAGCTGGGCTGGAACAAATCATCATAGTAGGGGAAGTAACAGAGAGTAATCACAAACTTTAAAGAGAGAACATTTTGTTCAAGGCAATAGTGCTATAGCAGAATGGTTCAGAAAGCTGCTTTTATAAAGGGAACAAGACTGTGGATTATACTGTTGTGTACAGCATGTAGCATATGTTTGAGTCATCAAGAGCTCATTAATTCAGTGATCACTTCTGGGCAAAGTAACCTAGAGAACCAACCAACGCCAAGTCTTCTTGAATAAATCACGTATTCTGGACCATTTTTAGTCTGATTTCAGGCTTGGCTATGGGAAAGAGACAGCTGTCGTGGTTTTAGTTGATTACCACTGTCTGAATTCAGACAAAGGCCATGCTTCTTTCTGGCTCTTATTATTTTATTTATGTATTTATGTATTTATGTATGTATGTATGTATGTATTTATTTGGAACATTTATTAGCTGCCTTTCTTCCTTAAGGACCTCAAGGTAGCTTGCAAAATAACTGGGTATGTTTGTTAAGTGCTGTCAAGTCGCTTCTGACTTATGGTGACCCTATGAATTAATGTCCTTCAAAACATCCTATTGTTAACAGACTTGCTCAGGTCATGACTTCCTTGACTGAGTCAATCCACCTTGTGTTAGGTCTTTCTCTTTTCCTCTGCATTCAACATTTCCTAACTTTTTTGTCTTTTCCAGACACTCTTTGCCTTCTCATAATGTGACCAAAGTACCAAAACCTCAGTTTAGTCATTTTAGCTTCTAGGAAGAATTCAGGCTTGATTTGCTCTAGATAAAATAAATAAAACATATAAAATAAAATATATTAAAAACATAAAAGCCAAAATTTAAAATCACAACTCAGGACTGCTAGAGACGTATTTACCATTCCCCTTACCCACTCAGACAGCCCCCCCCCCCGGCAGCTTTATCAACCAGGAAAGGCAAGGATCAAGAACACAGGTGGTAGGCAGTGTTCCCTCTAAGCTGAGTTAATGTGAGCTAGCTCACAGTTTTTTAGCCTCTGGCTCAGGAAGGATGGCTCCAGAGCAAACTAATTTATTCAGTAGCCAAATTGCTTGCTCACAACCTTAATCCCAGTAGCTCACAAAGTAGATTTTTTGCTCACAAGACTCCACAGTTTAGAGGTCTCACCTCTCCCAGGATCTTGTTCACATCCTTAGGCTCCATAAGCTAAAATGTATCTATATACATCTGACAAGCAGGTGCCAAAGGTACATCATCTGAACATGCACCCATGTCAGCCTCTAACCCTGACCAGCTCTGGACAATTTTGTCTCCAAGATAAGTAATGCATTGATCACAGCAGGCTTTCATGTGATCAGAATCCAATTCCCTGGGGCTATGATGTAAAAGCCCTCAGACCACATGAACAATCACATGCATACACAATGGTGGCAGAGAAATGTCTTTTTGTTGCCTTCATCGGTATGGAATAGACTGTAACATGGACTCTATGCCATGTTCAATCAGCCTTACTCCAATTCTTTTGCCAGTGGAATTCTAGTCATCATCCGTCACATTTCGTTGCTATCACTTCCCTGGAAAACCAGGAGCCTGCTTGGCTCTGTCTGGAGAGAAAAGGCACTTAAGGGTGATTGTGTCAACACCCCAGGCCATTTCCTATTCCAGACTGCAGTCAGGGTCTTGACAGAATTATCAGGAGCCGAGGTGGGAAAATCCCCAAGTTGCCATTAGGAAGCCATCAGGATTCATCAGCACCTGGGGTAAACCATCTTTATGGATCTGCAACCCCTGCAGAGGAAGGTGAAACAGTAAGTCTAAACCCTATCAGGTAGTGATCTGTCCATAACCAGGGAGTAAGTTTTAATTCCCCCCATCTCCAGATCACCCTCCCCATCGATGTAATAGACCAGATCCAATGTGTGTCCTACTAAATATGTGGGGCCAGTAATTACTTGGAACAGGCCCATGGTCACCATGGAAGTCCTGAAGTCCTGAATCACTCCTGACAGCTTGGCATTAGCATGGATATTAAAGTCACCGAGGACTACCAGTCTCAGGGTCTCCACCAGCATGCCTGAGACCAGCTAAGCTAGCTCAGGAAGAGAGACAGCTGGACAGCAGAATCCCTACCCTGTCCTGGTCACTAACCTTCAGGAACACACACTTAAAACTGGCAGTCCATTGGAGGAGGCACTTCGATAGATGGCTGGAATCATGATAGATTACTGCAACCATACCTCCCCATCCCCCTGGCCTAGACCATTGCTGGGTATGTCTAGCTTCTGATGGGACAATTGTATAGTATGAATATTCTGTCAGTTGTGAATGATGCTGCCAGTAAAGACTGCGCCTTCCTAAAAGAAAGTGGTAACGAGGATTTTGGGTAATTGATTTCACATATTTAATTGCATTTAATTTATTTATTTTAATTGACTGAACCAGCCAGTTTTTTGTCTTCAAGCATCTAGCAGTGGTTGATACATACACACTAGCTGACCCTCTGATCTTTGTCTTTTCTAGCTTCTGTCAATGTCTGGTGATAGTCTAAAGAAATTAGTACATTTTAAATATTAATTTTTCCTGTTGCATTATCATGTGCACTAATGTCAACTATACAATATCGTTCTAGCAGTAGTAATGGAAACTTTCCCCCATGTTTATGTCAGCAGCTTTTATACTAGTCATGAAAATTCATAATGAAGAATTTGATCCAAAGTTGGGTAGAAATGCTTTGGGCCATTGAGTCCAAAGGCTTTTTGAAAATTCAAAATTATGCATTTAATTCCCACAAATTTTGGCTAAGAACAATACATTAAAGATGGGAGAAAATCTGCCATCAAATAGGAATATGAAAAAGCCAGACTCCTGAAGTAATATGATCTTATATAGAAACAGGACTTGCTTCACTAAAAAATATCTAGCATTTCCTTTAAATTCAGCCTTTCTCAAAAGTAATACAACCCTTTTTCAAAGAAGCAGTTGCCAGATGCAATTATTGTAAATGTTTGAAAAGTTCAGAAGAACGTGCATTAATTTGAGAAGTATTAGAAATTCTAACACCAGAAAGTTTGATCATAACTGAAAAGCAATTTGTTACTATGTCCAGGTCATTTATGAATGTTTTATGTTCCTTGAAATGAAATGAAATGTTTTCTTTGGCACTAATGGAATCTGATTAGGGCAGCTGATTTGTAATTCTGGTGTGCCAAATACTTTTAAAGTTCTCAATGTTTTATTAAATGTTGCGGGGAAACGTAGGAAGATTTTCATCAAGATATTCACACAATATATTTGAATTTATATGTAAAGTTTTATCTCTACACTGAAAGACAATTGATTTTAGTATCTATAATGTTATATACAGTCTGAGAAAAGCCATGTGCAAATGTGTTTTGAGCAAATCATAGGTGGTGGGGGAGGACTCCTCAAAAATCACAGTGGGGTAGAGCAGTGCCTCAGCTCTAATCAAGAACTTCTCAGCCCAAGGAGAGAAGCCATGTCAGAACCAATAGGCCTGGCTTTATGAAGATTGTCACCACTGTTGCAGATCCTGTTCTTCACATTGAGAAGCACCAAGCTGGAGCAGATCTGACATGGAGTAGAAGATCTGCTGTCTCGTAGAAGTGCCTCTTTGCCTCCATGTGTCCCTCCATGGGTATTTGTAGGTAAATCAAATACTGCAAAGACAACCAAAGTTTTCAGAAGGAAACAGCCCATATAAGTGGTGCCCTGAACTTCTCATCACTGGAGAAGCAAGAAGTACCCCACAAAATGGATGGAGGAGACTCACTTTCGGACCAATAGAAAAATCATAGTTTTGTTGATCAAAGCAATAAATTGATTGATTGAAGATGTTTAAGAAATGCCCTGACCTGGATAGCCCAGGCAAGCCCGATCTCATCAGATCTCAAAAGCTAAGCAGGGCCAACCTGGGCAAGTATTTGGATGGGAGACCTCCAAAGAATACCAGGGCCAGGAGGCCAGAGGCAGGCTATCAAGCCACTTCTCTGAACGTCCTCCATGCCCCAGTAGGAGTTGCCAGAGGTCACCATAACTTCCATGCACAGGCACGGGCACAGACACACAGACACACAAAAATACCCCCCAAAAGAGAAAATGTTTAAGAATTTTCCTTAAATTTGGATTTCCCAGTCCTGAAAAAAATCAGTATATTTAGATGGAGAGGTGCTGGAGATGCCTGCAGTGAGACAAGCTGCCTGGCAAAGGGTGACAGCAGTAGGGGAAAGATGAAGCAATGTGAGATAAATCTACAGTTTCATTGGAGATGTCTGGCTCTCATTTAAAATGACTTTTACTATTCTTTTATAGGAAATGCCACTGCCTTTCTACTGTGTGTTACATATACTCTTTTCTCCCGCTCCACAGATTTCCCTTTTTTCTTTTAACCTGATGCCGTGCTCTGATCCTTTCCGTCTGGTACCCAGAAACACTGTGTCTTCTGAGCACATGGCTGGCTGGAAAAGAAAGAGCTGGAACAATAAAGAAGAAAGTGCCAGTTATTAAGAATGACTCCTTCCCTTTCATTTCCTCTGCTTCATAAAAGGGAACTTACAGTAGTACTAATCAAATTATTTCAAGTATGCAATAGAAGGAAACATATGAGCATCACGTATACAGGCGTTGGACGTACCAAATAATAGGCTTCAGTTTCCTTCCAAAATCAGTGGGAGAACCAACTGATCTTAAGTAATTGGGCTGTGTACTTGATTGTTTATGGCAGCGTATGTGCCTACAGTTTAAAGCTTTCCCTGTGCAATTATTCCTTCTATGCTGCACACAGTCTGTAACTCATCCTGATAAAACAAACCAGTGCAACTCAAGGGTATGCTTCTGACCTACTAAATGCTTAATTTATAGGCACATCAAGTTTTTGAACAGTGCTCATAAATAGTACTAGCCTCAGATGATTTAGATTTTTTTTGCTTTTGTAGCACTGCTCTGGGGACAGCTGATTAAATACTGATATGAGCAAATTTTAATTTGAAAAATACTCAACAACAGTTGTAAGTTTCAATGTACTCAGTAGATTAACTGCTAGTTAATTAATTGTTGGCCAGTTTTGATCAGTAGGATCTTAGTTCATTGGACCGCATGTGATCAGGTGGATTTGTTTGAACTTGTAGAGCTAAGAGTTAATGGAGAGAGTTAGGGACTGTTGTTAAGAAACTTAGAAAGGGGCCATGGCACAAAGGTAGAGCATATGCAGAAGGTCCCAGGTTAAACCCCTACAGTATCTCTAGTTATAGGATCTCAGGTAACAGGTGGAGACAAATACTTTCTTTGCTTGAGACCCTGGAGAATAGTCAGCAGACTGTGCTGAGCTACATGAACCAACAGCTTGACTCTGTATTAAGGCTGATTTGCAAATTGCATGGATTGTTTAAAGTCATGTTGGTTCGTTGGTTCTGGTAACAGGAATGATTCTGGTAATAGGAATGAAAAACAGTGACTGAATTTATTACCTTGCATATACTTGATGTAAGTTCTCATGCTGCATCTTTGAAAAGGCATCTTTGGTAAGATCCACATGTATTTGAATTTCTTAAAAGGAAGATGATTAGCAGAAAGTGTAATCGGAGACAGAATTGTTAGACCCATAGCAGAACAAAGCCTGCTGCTGAAGGAAAATCAGCTCAGCTCCTGCAAAGGGAAAACCTGCCTCATGAACATTTGGAGTTTTTTGAGAAAGTGAACAAGCATGTAGACAATGGCAACCTAACAGACATTATATACTTGGACTTTCAAAAGCCTTGGGACAGGATACCTCACCAAAAACTCCTGCGTAAACTTAGTAATGGGATAAGAGGCCAGATCCTTTTCGAAGAACTGATTGAGTGAAAGGAAGCAGAGAGCAGGAATAAACTGACAATTCTTTCAGTGAAGGTAAGCAAGTGGGGGGGGTCAAACAAGGAAGAGTATTGAGACCAGTGCTGTTTAATTTGTTCACAAAGGATCTGAAACTGGGGGTGAGTGGTGTAGTGCCCAAGACTGCAGATGACACAAAAATTTTCAGGATGGTTCAAACTGAGGCCAGTGATGAACACCAGGAGGATCTCCACAGATTGGGTGAGTGGGCAACAATTAGGCAAATTGTTCAGTGTAGGTAAGTGTAAGGTGATGCATATGGAACAGAAAGTCCCAGCTTTAGTTACATGCTCATGGGGTCTGAACTTGATGAGGGAGAGGGAGAGGGAGAGACCTTGGGATTGTAGTGGATAGCTCAACAAAATGTTTGTTAATGCACTGTGCCACAGCAATGGAAAAGGCAAACCCTTTCCTGGGGATTATTAGGAAAGGGATTGAGAACAAAACAGCCAATATTACAGTACTCCTATATAGATCTATAGTATGGCCTCATTTAGAATATTATATGCAGTTTTGGTCACCATATCTCAAAAAGGACATGCAGAGCTGGAAAAACTACAGAAGAGGGCAACCAAGATGATTGTGTGGCTGGAGCTTTGTTCTTATGAGGAAAGGTTGGACAACCTGGGACTTCTCGGTTTAGAAAAGAGATCACTAAGGGAAACACAATAGAAGTTTATAAAATTATTCATGGGGGAGAGAGAGTGGACAGAAAGAGCTTTTTCTCCTAAAATATTAGAACTTGAAGGCATCCAATGAATCTGGTAGGCAGTCGATTCATGACAGACAAAAGGTAATACTTCTTTATATAAGGAGTGATTAAAATGTGGAGTGTACTGCCAGAGGATGTAGTGATGGCCACAGGCATAGAGGGTATGGAGTGGCTACTAACCCTAGTGATCAGTCCTGTAGATAAGTGGGGGCAGGGAGCTGTGCCCCCACGTATGTACCCAGCCCCCCTCAGGAGGATGCCAGACCCTTCCCCCATGTGGGCAGGGGGGGGGCTCGGTTTCAATTCATTCCTTCCCGATCGATGAATTTTCTCTGCTCAGTCTCTCCAGTTCAGTGAAACCTCTTATTGGCAGCTGGGTGGCCTAGCAAGGGGCCTCCAATGGCCTTCCTTCAGACACACATGGAAAGGCCTGCCACCTCACCTGCTCTCAGCCCAGTCAGGCCTTCCACACTCCTGACCACCGTCACTTCTATTTCTTCAGCAGCAGCAAAGTCTCACCCCCTGTCCACTCCCCAATCTGGCATCTCTTGCCACAGCTTCACAAGAAACTCCTCCCCTTTGTCCGTCAATGCTGCTTGGCTCTAACCATCATTCCCGCCTTCGGTCACAATGCAGCTACACACACCCTTGGTCCGGAATGGGACGATGGCTCCTGCCCCTTTGACAGCAGCCCTTTCTGCCATTCCAGTAGTGCTCAACCCCAAGGGCGCATTTCCCCTCAGCTGATCAACCACCAAAACTCTCCTCAGCCAGCCAGCAGTGAGGAACTGCAGCATAATAGAAGCAGCAGGACCCAATCCGGTGCTCCACTAAGGCAAAACTGTTGTCTCTCTTTGTGCCTCATTCTCACCTCTGTGCAATGATTGGAAAGTCATGAAAGTATATGTAGGGTTGCCAGCCTCCAGGTGGGGCCTGGGGATCTCCCGCTTTTACAACTGATCTCCAGCTGACAAAAATCAGCTCCCCTGGAGAAAATGGCTGCTTTGAAGGGTCAACTCCATGGCATTGTACTATGCGGCGGCCCTTCCCCTCCCCAGACCCCGCCCTCTCCTGGCTCCACCCCCAAAATACCTCCAGGTATTTCCCAACCCAGACTTGGCAACCCTAAGTATATGCCTGGAAGAAGGCTAAGATTCTCTGCACTCTTCTTGGGAAGAGGGGTGGCAGGTCACCTCTGGCCACTGACAGGATGTGGGGTAGGGTTGCCCGCTCTGGTTTGGGAAAGATTTGGAGATTTGGGGTTGGGCCATGGGTTCTCTCTCTTAGTCAAACTACAACTAATTAGATGAATGACTAATCTAATGAGTGGTTATTTGATTAAACTCCCCACTATTGGTCTTTGTGCCCGCACAGATAATTTCCTCGCTATGGGACTGCTAGTGACTAAAGGGAACCTCTACATTCAGAACCAGTAAATCTCTGAATATTATTGCCAGGAGACAACAAAAACCTTGACCTCTTTGCTTTATTATTGGCCCTCCATAATAACTGATTGGCCATTGTGTGAGACAGGATTTTGGACAGGATTTTGTGTGATTCAGCGAGGCTCATCTTATGTTCTTATGACTAATCAAATAAAAATTGGTTGATAGCACTACTACTAACACAGAATCCAATTGATATATTAAGACTCATAGGCATAGAGTATGGGGGGGGGCTCGAGGGCTTGAGCCACCCCCGGGAAAATGGAGCGCCTGCCGCCGCGCCTCCCCGGGTCCTTCCGAGGCCCGGCCGCCGCTGCTGGAGAGGGAGAGGGAAGGGGTGGTGGGTGGGGGGGGAAGAGAGAGGCACCGGCAGCAGCTGCTGGTGGGCCTCGGAAGGGCCCAGGGAGGCGGGGCGGTTTCCAGGGGGGGAAAAACATCGCTCCAGCGAGCGAGCACGTTTCACGCACGCGCTAAGGAGCCCCCACCCCCTTGGGATTTCCAAAAGTCTACGCCCCTGTTAAGACTTAATGATACTTTTAGCAAAATATTAGTCATTCTGAAGAAAAACAATGTAATCAAGAACAACAAATGAAAAGTAGGATTGAAAATAATATTATCTCTAAGCAATTCTCCCCTTTTCAGCATAAACTGGGGAATGCTGCAGAGATTACTTCAACTAATAGATGAACATCCTCTCAATCCCACCTCACTTCCATTTTTAGAACATGATTTCCATTGCCATATTGTAAAGGAAAACCTTGCAAGAGGTTCTGTTCATCATTAGGGTGTTGGGGGTTTTTTTGTTGCCATATATACTTTTCACCCCATCTGTACTAGTAGCACTGGGGGAGGGGAAATTACCCAGTCATACATTCTTTACTGAAACAGTAATCCTGAAGCTGTCTTCTAAAGTGCTAATCAGATCTGAAATTAAACAGCAATAGGCAAGCTGAAGAATACTGGCAAGTAGGTGCTCCTCTGAAATGAAGACAACTCTTTATAAGGTAATGTAAAAAGGAGATTCTGATCATACATCAGCTCTCTCATTGCATGTGCATTCTTTCTTATAAAAACTGTATAAATTAAGTATTTAAATTAAAATTTAGGTTTAGGCTGTGTTTCTCCCCCCCCCCCCCCGGTACTGTCAATGTTATGTTACTGCTACAGGTTAAATGTTCCCTTTCCTGTCTATGTGGTGCACTTGTTCTCTGTATCGTTCCCTTGGCATCTAGATGTTGGTTCTAAATTGTATTTAGTAAAATAAGAACAGCTCCTTAGCAGGAAACAAGACCCTTTTTAAAAACCATACTTTCAGAATTTCAAAAGGCAAAGGCTTCTAATGCAAATCAAGAAAAAATACCCACAAGGATCCCCCACCTTCATTTAAATTAGTGTCAAGTGTACTTTTTCAGGAAGTGCTTTTCAACTCCTATGTGTATTGACCATTAACGTTCCATGTCTTAAATTCAAAATTAAAATTAAAAAATACCTTTTTGGGATGTAAGATCATTAATTTGATCTGCAGAACCCAACCCAGTTAACAACAACATCAGATGAACTCCTGTTCATCAATATTTGGAAAATTGTATGTACAAGCTCTGGTCCTGCAACTCCAGTAAGCAGCATATAAACTATAGCTTTGGAGGGGCATGTAAACAACTGCTCCAAACACTGAAGGCAATTAAAGCCCTATAGCAGGAGTCCCATGCAAAAAGTGGCATATTTTTGGTGCTTGAAAGCATTCATCATTTGTAGGGATGGGCATGAACCAGAGGATGTAGTGGTAGCCACAGGAATAAACAGTTTTAAAGAGGGATTAGATAGATTAATGGAAGATAAATCTATCATTAGCTGTTAGCCATGGTGACTGAAGGGAACCTCCACATTTAGAGGCACTAATCTTCTGAATCCCAGTGCCAGGAGGCAACTTCAGAGGAAGGTCTCGGACTCTATGCCCTGTTGTTGGACTTCTAGAGGAAATGGTTGGCCATGGTGTGAAAAAGTTGTTCCCCCACCTATTCTTCAAATGGAATAAATTAGCTCCTCCCAAATCCCCTCAGAATTTGGCAAATGCTTATATTGAATGGGTTCTATATATTCTCTGAATGTAGTTTTCAAACTTTCTAAAATAAGAGAACATATTCCAAATCAACATGTTTTCCAAGGAATGCCTGCACTTCTGTCATGGAACCTTAGGCTGCAATCACACAAACTAAACAATCCACTTTCAATCCATTTTCAATCCTTTTTCCAATTGGATTTTTACTGTTTGAACTGGCAAAATCCAATGCAAAAGTGCATTGGAATTGGATTATTTAGTGTGTGTGGTCGCAGCCTAACTGAAGGTTCTGGGTTATATTCTAGAATGCAAACATAGTTCTATGAAGAGTATTTTTGGCCTTATTCTGCTGTGGAAGATCAACGCATAAAAAATGAGTGGCACTGGAGAACCTGAAGGACCATCTCTTCCTGTGATATCTCACCTGACAGGTAAAAATCTGCCTCTCCCGCTGTGATCTCTGTGCTCCCACCTTCAGATGTCAGGTGTTTGGTGGCTGGAGACAGGGCATTTTCTGTGGTGGCACCTTGCCTTTGGAATGCTCTTCCCCTTGAAGCTCACCTGGTGCCTACAAATCTTTTAACCCAGGCTTTTAAATAGGGTTTTTAAAATCTCAACACCTTTTTAAAAGGTTCTGTTTCTGTTTTATGAATAGTTTTAATGCAGTTTATATGCAATGGCTGGTTTTTAATGGCTTGCTTTTAATATTGTAATAATTTTAATTGTAAACTACCTCAAGCAGGACTTTGAAGAGGAAGCGTAGAAATATCCTAAATTAAATAAATAAACTTTTCTGATATTACTGATTTTTAAATTGAAGAACTCCTGATAAACCTCTGCCAAACCTAGGATTCATTAAAAACAGTTCAGAAACTAATTTTGACTTATGTTATATGCAATAATGCTTTGACTTTAGCTGTACTGTATAGTTAACTTGAAATGATGTTTTTGTCTTAAAGTATTTAGTGGATAACATGATAAAGTAATTAATATTTGACAGCTTGTTGAGGATTGCATATTTGAAGCCTGCCAAAATCAAAGCCATTCAGAGATGGCAACATGTCAAAAACATTGGAATTTTGCAGCAAATGTTTCTCACTTAAAATTAGAAAATTTCAGCTGTCTTCTTTCACATTTTTAAGAATAGGATGGAAGTGCCTTTTCTTGAGTCACTTTAGATTCACAAAGCTTTGGGATGGAATTCTTGTTTAGTTTATAAGAGAAGAATTAACTTTATTGTCTACTTATGCCTATTTGTTCCTAGAACTGAATGGGCCCTGTAAAGACAGAACATTCCATTCCACAGCTTACATCTATGGACATTACACCTTACAAGTATTTGAGATTAAGAGTTGGCCCTTAAATGGTAAGTATGCTTTGTTTAAACTATTGTTTACTTTTTTTGGAATTGCTTCTGAGTGTGTTATGCCTGGCCCCAAAACTGTTCTGCCAACATTTTATAAATAAAGGGGATGGCAGACACTATAGAATAAGCCCTATGCGCAAGTGGTTTCAGTTTCTCCATAGCTCTATTTGCTCTCCAAAGGGAATGCAGTTAGGTAAACATGGAAAGTCGAATATGACAAGACAATTTTTGTACCTAATACTTAATTGCCACTTTAAAATTAAGAAAACGCTGCCTTATATTAATGCATGCTGTTTCCCAGCTATCAGTTAAAAAGCAATAGAGCAAACCATTTCAAGGAGATGGAAGTATGGCTGAATTAGAATCTGCAAAAGTCTGAGCCTTTAATTGCACTTGCCCTCCCTGCGATTTAGGTGCACCAGAATGCAGAGTGGTCCTTCCATAGAAAATCTCTCTTATTCTTCTGTTCCTGCTTTATTTTGGTTTCAAATGACAGACACTCCTAATTTGGAGAAGGCATGACCTGCAGGTCTCTTTTTTATCCCCTGGGGAGCTCCAATCAGTCAGATTTCTCGTGGGCTCCTTTGCTACTAGTGCATTTCAACTGGTTTCCCTAATTTTTTCTGCTAATTCCCATTTCCTTCATAATCACAGGCTTTTATGTGACTTGCTAGCCAAGCGATTTTCAGGGGAGCTGTAATTGCTGTAGGTCTTAAACATTAACCCTGCCAGGTGTCACTGCATGAACGGCTTATGCATTTGATTAATGATGCCAGAGGAAAAAAATTGTTTTTTAATTGGCAGTCATGTTTTTCTTCTTGTTCTTAGCACACACACATCCAAACCTCAAGTGCTCCTGAAACAGTCTGATAGTCCACAGCAGTTTTATTTATGGCATCTTTCCAGAATAAAAACAGCTCAAATGGGGCAAGGACAAGTATGAAAGGCAATACAAGAAAACTTAACTGTGACATAGTTCAAAATAGCTTATCTTTCATTAAACTGTGTGTATCAGAAGCCTCTGGCAAAGAACTGTATGCAGATTTCAAAGTCATGGAACAGCCAAAATGATTTGGGTGTAGTAAGTATTGTTTTATTTGCTGGACCTAAACTTTATGTTGAGGTGTCTAGCACTGTTATGCCTAGGAATAAGAACTCAGTAGTTTGACTCCCAGAGTTATGAGCTCCTCACCAGACTGCCACAGGTCCACCTGAAGCTGTAGATCCATCACCCTTGCCCAAGAATGGAGTTATTAGCTGCTAGGCAGTAGTCATTTAACTCATTTGGGTTCAGGGATGCCTTCTTCAGGAGGAGTCTCACAACTGCCTCTTTCAGAGCAGTCAAAACTGCACCGTCATGCATTTTGAATTACGATTTAGAAAATTTCCATCTCATGACAGCAAAAAGCTACACCTGAAAGTCTGGTTACTTGAAACAAGGAAGTTATTAGGGAGAAGAAGCCCTTTCTTGGGCAAAGTCGTTTCGACAGATGCCTGGTATTTGTCGCTGTAGTCTATCCAGAAAAACATGACTCTCCAAAGTTCTAAAATACCTACAATATTTTCATTTCACATGGAGTCTTATTCTTGCCTTCATTCCAACTATAAATTTATGAGCTTTGCTTGTCAGGGAATAGAGCAGCATATAAGTCTAATAAAATAAAATAAGTACATGATGGATACAAATTCAGCGATCCTTAAGGAAACATTATCAATGAAAATCTTATACTTCATCAACTTGCAGTCCAAATCATGCAAGATAAACATGACACTATTGGGGTTCGGGGGATTCTTGAACATGTCTTATTTTATTTTCCTTAATATAATTTTGTAATAGTGAGAAAACAAACAAAAATGACTGAGTTGTATAACAAAAACTGTAGAAAACAAGTAATTTCAGACTTTAATCGAACAAGTCACTCTTAATCTTCTCTTGTGGTTACTAGCTGAATTTTAATACTTTTTATACAATATAATTTAAGATTTGATTTAAGCTACTCTTTAATTGTTAGAAATAATAGAATCATAGAGTTCAAACAGATATCCAGGGTCATCTACCCAACCCCCTGCACAATGCGGGAAATTCACAAATACTTCCCCCCCCCCCCAGTGACCCCTGCTCTATGCCCAGAAGAGGGCAAAAAAACCCCACCCTCCAGAATCTCTGGCCAAAGCTTCCTGACCCCAAAGTGGCGATCAGCATTTTCCTGTGTAAGAAAGATTCACAAGAACTAAGCACTGATGCAACCCTTCCTGCCCTCCATTCTCATAATCTGCCTAAATTCACAGAATCAGCATTGCTGTCAGATTGCCATCTAGCCTCTGTTTGAAAACTTCCAAAGAAGAGCCCACTACCTCCCAAAGAAACCTGTTCCGCTGACAAACCGCTCTAGCTGTCAAGAAGTTCTTCCTAATGTTTAGCCAAAAACTCTTTTGATTTAATTTCAACCCATTGGTTCTGGTCCAACCTTCTGGAACAACAGAAAGCAACAAAAAATAATTGATTCTTTAAAAATAAATTAAAAAAATAAATGGTAGATGTAGCCTTAGATACATTTCTCATATAGGATCAGCTACTTTTAGTGCCAGTTCTTTTGGATCTCACTGAACATCCACAATGCTGAATGACTGCATGAGGATATACTAATCAATGATACTTGCTTCAAAAGTTCAAATCTTCTGCTATGTGTCTACTGGATGAATTCACCACAGTCTAACATATAATCATGTGACTTTATTGGTTGATTGACTTAGGATATATCTTTGCCACTTCTTCACAGTTCTGCTTGAGGAGGCTTTCAATTAAAACAACATATGTATTTTTCAGTATTGAAAAGTAGTCACTAGAGTGGGGGTGGCCAAACTTGCTTAACATAAGAGCCACATAGAATAAATGCCAGATGTTTGAGGGCCACAAGACATGAATGCACACATTTTTAATTGAAAATATGCAAATTTGCATATTAAATTAAATAAAAGAGACAAATGCCTTCTCCAAGCCAAGCCAGTCTGCTGGTGTGGTGGGGCTTGGAGAACATATTTAACTTTAGATGGGGGGAGGGAAGAAAGAAAGAAAGAAAGAAAGAAAGAAAGAAAGAAAGAAAGAAAGAAAGAAAGAAAGAAAGAAAGAAAGAAAGAAAGAAAGAAAGAAAGAAAGAAAATAAATGTGGGAGGGAGGGAAGGGGAAAGAAAGCAACTTTAAATGCATCCACCAAGCCCCCCACACCCCCAAGCCAGCTGGCTTGGCTTGGAGAAGGGATTTAAAGAGACAAATGCCTTCTCCAAGCCGGCTGGCCGGGGGCGGGGGGGGGCTTTGAGAACACATTTAAAGTTGCTTTCTTTCTCTGCTTCCCGCCATCTCAAGCCTACCCAGAGAGGGGAATGCTGGCTGGGGAAGGGAAGACCGATAAGGGAGGCATGCCTCCCCTTCGCTTCCCCAGCTGCCCTGCCAGGAGCTGCACAATATGTGGGAAAGAGCCGCATGTGGCTCCTGAGCCATAGTTTGGCCACCCCTGCACTAGAGGTTCTAGAAAATTCACAAGGTGTTACATGCATTGTGTTCTTGGGTTTTGGATTTAACTCAAGTAATCCAATTTTTAATGGTACCATTGGTTGAAAAATTCAATCTGGGTATTCAAAATGGCATGTAACCATGTGCATCCAGAATTCTAGCTTGTGTGCATTATGCACATACTGAAAATCTGAATGCTGGCCTCTAGCAAACTGTATGTAACACCATCCTGTCTTTCATATAAGTTTCCCTGTTGAAAGACCAAGTCCTTCAATAATTCATTGTTAAGTTTCTGAATTCCAAATCTCATCTATCCATCTATCTTCGTTTCCTATATATATCAAACATTCTGCAGCATTTGTGTGACTACATTATGAAAAGATGATAATGGAAACCAAATTTATTTCCAGCTACAGGAATCTCTGCATTCATGTCTGAGATCACATATAGTGCTTGGTCTGATCAATTAAAGCATAGCTAATACAGATGCAAAAGACTTAGTAGTAAATTGCTACAACAAAAATGAAAAAGCGTGCTTTAGCATCCCAGAAGGAGCAGAGGTAGTTGAACTCCAAAAAACCACAGTAAGTGAACTCCTGTCTTTAACTGTCCAACTATTCATCATCACAGAACCCTATATGAGCACTGAAGGGACATATGTCATTTCAACAACTCATATAATAATTTTAGTTGACGTTTTGAAACATTCCATGGAAAAGCATTTGAAATGTAATATGGAGATGCCAATAAAGAATATGCTCTTAATACTTTACAGATTATATGCGATCATCAGTTTAAGACTACTATTCCCAACCGAACTAATTCAAGTCGACGTTTCAACTGTCCGTACTGTTTGCATCGCAATCCTTTCAAGCACAATCTCCTGCATTTCTTCTTCATCAGATATGCATAGAAGGAATGGTTTTAATTTTTCAGAGTCTCTTGAAAATGAGCTTAAACATTTTACCTTTAAAGGGACAGCATTTACATTTGCTTTGTCTAGCCAGTTTTAACATTGTATCTGTTATGAATCATGTTCATTTTAAACTTCATTTAACTTGGCTTATAGTTTACTTTTTAAAAAATGTTATGCACAATTTGGAACTACAATCCCAACCACAATTAGTATTAATAAAATGTGCAGGTTCCATTATAAGGCCATCATGTAAATTTAGTTTCACATAGGCAAAAATGAACTAGAAACCACACACAGCTGGTATCAAATCCCACAGCCATTTAGACTGTCAGCCTTTTTAGCAATGTACAGCTGTAACAAAACTTGATTTCTGTCTGTGATTGCTACAAAATGTGGTGTTAATACAGAAGGTGTCAAAGTTTAAATATGGTGATTAGCAGCTGTATTAGTTCTATGTCAATTTTTAAAAGTTGAATAAAAAAGTAAAAATGGATTTTTGCAAACTGGACCTCCAACACCTAGATGGCTTTGGGGATGGGTGTCAGAAGGAGCCCACACCACCCCTATGTGCCTACCTGTCATATTGGGGCACATACAGATGTTGAATAACATTGGGAAGAGGATTGCTCCCTGAAGCACACCACATCCAAGTGAGTGCCACTGAGACAACTCCCCCCAAGCACAACCCTCTGTCCCAGATCATGGAGAAAGGAGGCCAGCCACTGTAAGACTAGTCCCTATATCCCCACATTGATGAGATGGTGGGTCAACAGTTCAAGGCTGACTGTATTGAACACTGCTGATAGATCAAGAAGAATCAGTAGCACTGAACTGCCTCGATCCAGATGTCTCCAGAGGTCATCCACCAAGGCGATCAACACTGTGTCCATCCCATGAGCAGGGTGAAAGCCAGACTGGAAGTGACCCAGGATGTTAGCATCCTCCAAGAAAGCCTGGAGCTGTGTCATCACCACCCTCTCCACTACCTGAAAGGCTGAAGAATTGCTTGTGCTTAATATTGACAGTACTATCCTCAATGTGCTATTGAGAGCACCCAACAGCTTCTTATATGAATCTTTGTTTTCTCTGCCTTTGGAACATATGTTTTGAATTGTTGCGCTACCATAATTTCTGATGCTGCATACTCGATCAATAAATAACCACAAGTAATAATAAGGATTTGAGACAAATCATAATAATAATGTATATATTTGGTTTTTCAGAAGCGGGTGGCTTTGAATGAATAAGATATTTAATGGAATTCATGGGTGCTCCATTTTCCTTTATCTTCAGATTGGAGACAAAATATTGCTATGTACAGTCTGCCACTGACAAGCGTCTGTTTTCAGTGATGACAGCAAGTTTAACAATCTAGCTGTTCTGCAGTCAGCGGCAAGGCACCATTAGGTTGACTGTTGCAGGTAGGGATGTTACACTTCCTTACTGAACTCTCTCTCATGTGGCATTATGGCTACATGGCTGCCAAAAGTCTACATGTATTTAGGCACTGGGGTCTACATAAAATGTTGATACAAACCACACAACCCTAGATAGATTGTTTGTTGAGATGAGACAATGAAAAAGAGTGGACAATTCCTGAACAGTTTGAGGATCACACCCAGGGGGTCCTTTCGCAGAAAAAGAGGTGCAGGAGCTCATTAGCATAACTCATTAGCATAACTCATTAGCATATGCCATGTCCCCTGACATCACCAGAAGTGTGTCAGAAAGGGAATGTCAGTTTCAGACACATTATACCCTATGGGCCATTGAAATCAAAGGCAAAAACTCATAGGGTATATGAGGGGCTGGAGGAAAGGAGGTTTGAGGGAGAGGCTCCAAACTTGCAAGGTAGCTGCTGGGGCCTCTCCTCGAAATACCCACCAAGTGGGAAAAAGTGTTACTTTTTTCCTGCCATAGAGAACAATGGAGGGAATGGGGGCAACCTGTTTGGGGGCCTGTAGAATTGGACCCCCTGGTCCAATCTTCTTGAAAGTTTGTGGGTAAATTGAGGAGAGGCCCCAGCAGCTACCCTGCAAGTTTGGAGTCTCTCCCTAAAACCCTCTCCCCTCCAGTTGCTTTTAAAGTTGCCACTTAATTTGGCTGCCCTAGTGGCCATTCCTGAGCTCCGCCTCGCTCCGCCTCGCTCCGGCCCCAATGGACCCCTGATCACACCCGAGAAGGTAGTTTCCTTCATTTTTAGCAGATTTCCTACAGATGGTGTTAATGTCACATTAAGCAAAGAACTGAAGCTACCTGGTGAAGAAGAGACATATTACCATCCAGAATATTTATATTAGGCTGAGCTGAATGTTCTTCATTCCTTTCAAAAATATGACATTAACACTGCAGTCCTAAGCAGCAGTCCATTTTTGGAGGCTTTGAAGGTTGTAACTCTGCTTAGGAAAGCATTGTTAGCATAGCTTGACAGCTTGCTGAAAAATACCCTCACCAAACTTTGGGATTGTCTTGCCACAGTTCAATTTTCTTCTGTGCTTCTGGTTGTTGTTTCTTTTCTGTGTAATTTTTCTTTCTTTTTCTCACAATCCACAGCCTTGCTTGCCCATGTTATGATTCCACCTCTCTGACTGGCTGCTGAAACCCCTTGTTGTTTTGTATATGTTGCCCTCACATTAATTGTAGAATCATGACATCATCAACACCATCAGAAGAGAATAAGATACCACGGCCAGTGAAAGCAAATGGAAGAATGGGAAAATGAAGCTGAGTACCTTGAGAGCAATGAAGAGTAAGAAGAAGAAAACAATTCCAAGGTGTAGCAGCTTGAAAATTTAAAACTGCTGCAAACTGGGTGTGTTTTTCATATAGTCATACACAAAAATGTAACAAAATAAGTTTTCATTTATACAGATGCATAAATAATGGCATGTAGGTTGGCATCAAGGGATGCTAAGGATGTCAAAACTTCATTTTTTCTGTTACAGATCTAATGAGAGGGAGAAAATAATAGGTGAAAGAGACTTTGATTAATGTAATGTCAACATATGATTTGAAACCACTTGTGCATGTTTTGACTGCATCCTACAAGCATTAGTCCAAACAAGCTCTTTGTTGTTTCCTATTCCTTGTGGTGCTGCTTGGAAGGCATAGAAAAAAGGCAAAAGCAAAGTGTTGAAAAAGAGGCACCTTTCCCATGAGGAAAGGCTGAAGAATTTGGGACTTTTCCATTTAGAAAAGAGATGACTAAGGGGAAACATGACAGAGGTTTATAAAATTATGCATGAGATGGAGAGAATTGACAAAGAGAATTTTCCCTTCCTCTCCCAAAATACTAGAACTTGAAGGTATCCAATGAAGCTGGTGGGCAGTAGGTTCAGGACGGACAAAAAAGAAATACTACTTTACACATAGAGTGATTAAAATGTGGAATTTGCTGCTAGAGTATGTAATGATGACCCAGGAATAAACAGCTTTAAAAGGGATCAGATAGATTAATGGAGGATAAGTCTATCAATGGTTACTAGCTGTGGTGACTGAGGGGAACCTCCACATTAGGGATGGGTATGAATCTGGGAATTGTGGTTTGGTTTGTGGTTTGTGGCATGCCCGGTTCATCACAAACTTTTAGCCACCAAACAAACTGGTTCAGTTTGTGAGGTTCATGATTTGGTAGAATGCCCCTCTGCATGCTAGAAACACCAAACTCACATAGGATTCTCCTCTATCTGCCCTCCAAGTTTGGTGAGGATTGGATTTACGGGGCCCAAGTTATAGCCCCCCAAAGAAGGTGCTCCCAGGAAAGTGCTTTCTGGGGGAAAGACAGGTGCAGGTTCAGGAGTGTATAGAACAGATCCTGTGCTAGCTAGAGACATCATAGGGGACTTCCTCCAGATCTCTGTATGTCCTCCACATTCTGTCCCCCCCCTTTGAAGTTTAGTAAACATTTAGATTTAGCGGAGACAGCCCATCAGAAATGTATTTATTCTCGAACCATCATGAGCTGCCACTAACTGCTTGAAAGTGTGTGCCAGCTGATCTGCCACAAACTTGAGTTCATGAACCATTGTAGCTATAGGCACTGCCTTTACCCCAGGGTAGCCCCACAAACAGGGGCACCCCACTTTCTAATTTGAGCCAGAGACCAACAGACCCAGATCAAAGAAGACACTCCTAGTTCTGAAACACAGAGCAAGCCATAACTCTGGGGAAAGCCTCTCCATTTTCAGGTGGCATAAGGCAGCCCTCAGATCAAACTTCCAATCTTTTCCCCACACCCAGCAAAAAGTATGCATATGAAACAATGGCTGTTCCACCAGGTAGGTTTCTGCATTTCTAAAGGCTACCTGGTACATAGCCCTTCTATCACTAGAACTTCAGCTAGCCCTTTTGTGTGGCCCCATGTCTATGTGAGAATCCTTTGTCTCCAAATCTGTCTTTCCTGCTCCATCTCTCAGAATACCAAGATAAACCAATCATACATTGGAATGTTTAGCGATCCTTCCTGATGCTAATCAGGGACCCATTTACATCTTTTGTTTAAATCTGGGAACCTATTCAATTCAGTTATAGTGGACCATCAAGGGTCATCATATCTTTTCAGATGCCACTGGTAGTCTCATCAAGGGTTATTGTGCAGCTAGACTCTGCCCCTCTGGGACAACATTGGCTGAGGACAGATTGGCCATCTCAGCCGCTCCGCCTCCGCCTCCGCTTCAGAAGCGGAGGCAGAGCGGCCGTTCAGACGGCCACATCTGCCCCCAGGAGGCGGCCCGGATGCATTGCGTCCGGCGCCGCGCTCCTTCAGCACAGCCAAGCACCACTTCAAAGTGGTGCTTCGCTGCTGCGGCGCACCCCACGTGCGTGTTCCACCCACCGGAGCAGGTGTGAATGCTTGCGGGCAGGGGCGGCCGCACAGCGGCCGCACAGCGATCCAGGAAGCCGCCCGCAGTCTGAACGCTGTGGGCGGTTTCTTCCTGGTGGCGTGCAGACGCCGCGCCATGGGGGAAATTCCCCCTGCCCCATTCTGCCGCACCGCAGAGGTGCGGCAGAATGCCAGTTGTCTCCAGCCATTGATCACACCTGAATTACGCTCCACCTGGTACTATACCTCCATGGCAGGTATTCATAACTATTTGGCACAAACCAAATATGTTGCTTGCTTCTGACTGACCCTTTCGAACAGTGAATTTAAGTGTCAAATGTATTTATGGGGAAATTCTCAGTATCCCTAAGAACTATTGCATTGTTTTTTTGGCTGTCTTATGCTGTATGGTTAAATTGTTTTCTATAGTTTGTGATCTGCCTTTGAGTCTCAGTGGGCTATAAAAAAGTAAATAATATATAAATGACTGAAGGAGTTCAGAAATAAATCCAAGTGTCCTTATCCAGTATGCCTAGAAGTCAAAAATTTGGACCAACATACGCTGCTGCAATAAGTATTTGGCTACTTCTTACTTACTTTGTTCTGGAAACTGCCATACTGGATGAAGTAAAAATATTGTTTGTTTATTTTTCCTAAACTCTTCAGCCCTGTACCACTTGACATGTCTTGCATGCCTGAGTGACAGTTGGCAAAGAGATTTTCAGATATTGTATAGGACAGTCCAATAAAATCAAATGGCTTCAATTGACATGGGAAAATATTCAGCTATTCATATTCCAGTTCAGTGACAGGAACACAGTTAACATGGCTTGGAATCCATAAATGTAATAAGCAGTTCATTTGCCAGCTGCACAACTGTGTGCTGTCATGAACATTGCTAGAGTACACATTTATGTGGAATTCATAGATGAAGGCATGAGAAAAGGGTTGCTCTGAACAAAGCTATTTAGTTACACAAAATGAAGAAACTACTCTTTCTTTAGTTATTGCTGGCTCATGAATGAGGCTGCTGTAAATAACTGAAATAATTCTAAAGAGCAAGAGTTCAGTGGCACTGTAAAGACTAACAAAATTTGTGGCAGAGTATGAGCTTTTGTAAGTCACTGCTCACTTCTTCTAAGGGATTGGTTTGCCTTCTCTGAGCCTAGAAGGTTCAAAACAGTGATTGTCATACAGTTTAATTTAGAATTCTAGGGAACTCTACTGTTGCTGCTATGATGGTGTGTGCTTGTTTTTGTACACCTATAATATCAGTTCTTCTTGTATCTGTTCTGATCAGCAGGGCTCTTTTTGGGCTGGAACACACTGAAACAGTGTTCCAGCTGGCATCCAAGCCTGCCTCTCCCCTCCCCGCCGGCCTGGCCTCCTGGCTCCTTGCACTTAAAGGGAGCATTCTCTTTAAGTGCAAAGAGCTGGTGGGAAAGGGCCCCGGCTATCACTGCTCTCTTCATCCGGCTTGCCACCGCCCCATTGCGGTTCACCGCACCTATGCTCTCCCTGCTCCCGGTAAGTGCCTCCCCCCATCTTTTTTCCCTCTCTCTCCATCTCTCTTTCTCTCTTTGTGGTTTAGTGTTTGTGGTGTAGTGGTTAAGCATGTGGACTCTAATCTGGGAGAACCGGGTTTGATTCCTCACTCCTCCACTTGCACCTGGCTGGATGACCTTGGGCAAGCCATAGCTCTGTACCAGCTGTTCTCTCAAGGATAGCTTGGGAAAGAACTTTTTCAGCCCCACCTACCCCACAGGGTGCCTGCTGTGGGGAGGGGAAGGGAAAGGAGTTTGTAAGCCGCTCTGAGACTCCAAGTGAATGAAGGGCGGGATATAGATTCAATCTCTTTTTCTTCTTCTTCTTCTTTCTTTGTTTCTTTCTTTGTTTCTTTCTTCCCCTCCCTCTCTTTCTTTCTTTTCCCTCTCTGTTTTTCTTTCTCTCTCTTTCTCTTTCTCTCTCCCTCCCTCCCCCTCCCCCCTCTCTCTTTCTTTCCCTTCCTCCTTTCCTTTCACTCTCTCTCTCTTTTCCCCTCCCTCCCTCTTTCCCTTTTTCAGGACTTGAGATGATTCACTGACTCTATCATACCCCACCCTGGCTCTCTTGAGGTAGGACAAGATGATGGAGGGGACTGTGCATGAAGCAGCAGTTGTTAGGAGGGCTTGTTCAGTTGATTCAAGGAGGAGGCTGAGGTGGCACCAGCACTCCTCCATCCCCACTCTCTTCCTCAGCAGCTGAAATGCTGTTCCTGCATCTGCCTGTGCAAGCAAAATAATTGCCTGGCTTATGTACTTGGTCCCTTTGGGGTCTGCACCTTCCAGGGAAGGGGGCTGGAGTCAAAGTTGAAGAGGGTAGATAGAAGATTCCAGTGCAGAAAACAGGGCCAGTCAGTTGGGACCTGACTTCAGCCCTGTTACTTTGGGGTATCTTCTTACCATACTTGATGCCAAAAGGTTGAATTAGCCTTCTACCCTAAGCATGTGCCAAGCTGACTAGATCAAATAATTACTTTATCCTCACTGAGAACCACTGTTACCAGTAGGTCTTTCTCAGCCAGTGTGGTATAGTGGTGAAAAGTGTCAGACCAGTATCTGGGAGATTTGGATTTGAATCCCCCACTTATGCCATGGAACCTCACTGGGTGAGTCTTAGCTCAGGAAGGATGGCTCCAGAGCAGACTAATTTATGCAGTAGCCAAATTGTTTGCATACAACTTTAATGCCAGTATCTCACAAAGTAGAACTTTTGCTCACAAGACTCCACAGCTTAGAGGAAACATTCAGCAGCTATTGACCTGCCTTTAGAAAATATTAAAAATTCTGAAATAATGTATAGGAGGACTTTGGTCCTGAGAATCAAAATTGTACTGAATTAGAAAAGTTTTATTCTTGCAGTTTTGCACTGTAGTCCTAAACACAGTCACATCCTCACTGATGCAGAAGGGTGTAACTCTATTTAGGATTGCACAATTGATGGCTTTGGGGAGAGTCTGGTGAAGGGAAGGGAAACGCATGACTGGAACTCATGACCCAAGCCTAGGCAGTGTGTCTTGTTAGGAATGGCTTGCAAATATATGTGTGTCTAAAGTCTGTCTTAAAGTCATTTGGTGCTAACTGCCATGCAAGAGAAAACATCTGAAAAAGTAGCTTCATTGTTGTGTGTGTTGGCAGAACACTTGACTGTTGCATGGGGGACTTTGGGGGACATCTGCAGAGAAACAGAGTTGTAACTAAAAATGAGCATGATCAGCAGGATTTTGGAGATTGCCTGTTTTGTGAAATTTAAAAAGTGGGCAGAGTTTCTGAAGAAGATGATTGTCCCTCTTCTCCTGCCACTGGGTTGACATCTGCCTTCAATGAGCCAGCAAAGTTGATGTTCTTAAACTTCCTAATAAGAGAGATTTCTGCTTCTGAGGAATTGACTTCCAACGATTGCTGATCTTGTGATGGTAGTGATACTTTGATGTGGTAAAGCCCACCTGTTCACAGGATCATTTTACTTGTGGGACAGACTCTGCATGGTAACTACTCCACTGGTACATAATTGCTTGTAAAAAATATTATAGCGTAATAATTCAGCTGGGTAGCCATGTTGGTCTGAAGCAGCAGAACAAAGTTGGAGTCCAAAGTTTCATCCAAGGCATAAGCTTTTGTGTGCATTCACCCTTCTTTCATCTGAAGAAGTGTGGGTGGCACATAACATCTTATATCTTGAATAAAATTTTGTACCTTGAATAAAATAGTCCACAAACTACTCCCGTTCAGTGCATCCACAAACCTACGGTTGTTCTGCCAGTGAATGAGGGTTGCCAACTCCAGGTTGGGAGTGGAGACTGAGGAGGGTGGGGTTTGGGGAAAGGAGGGACCTAAGCAAGGCATAATGCCATGGACTCCACTTTCCAAAGCAGCCATTGACCTGATCTCTGTAGTTTGGAGCTCAGTTGTAATTCCAGGAGATCTCCAGACCCCACCTGTTGGCAATCCTAAAAAATCATATTCAGCATACTAGTTCTGCAGGAAGGCAAGCTGATTTCCATGGGAACCTAACCTTTAGGAATTAATTCCAATCCAGTGTGGGAATAATTGTGGGAAATAAGATATTGGTTCAGGCACGATTTTGTATAGATGGGACAGAAAATAATGTTTTTATTGGTTTTGTCAAAACTGTTTTGACAACAAACAAGGTAAACAGAATAAGAAGCAAAAGGTGGGTGTGGCTGGATAACCACACTTCTGGTAATATGGGGTGTGGCCTAATATGCTAATGAGTTCCTGCTGGGCTTTTTCTACAAGCCATCACACGTGTCCAAGGCTCTGTGCTATACAAAATTTAGACCTTCTTACCATTTGGACAAGGGGAAGTACAAAATAATATTAAGCCTTCTTAATACTTTAAGGTGTCCTACATATAGAACCAAAAATACATTTATTCCTTACAAAGACTAAACCCTGACTTGCCATTTGACTGCACATTTAGTTTTTCTCTACCTTGAAAAATACTGGGGAATCTGCATAGACATTTTCCATTAGAGAATCACCTAAATTTATTCCTGTGGAATTTTCTTGCCAGAAAAATAGTGCAGGACCCCTAAGAAGGATTGTCTTTGTTCTGACTACAAACTGTCCAGGCCAATTTTACAGTTCAAATGGAGAATTCATGGTTTCATCTGTTGACTGTTTTCAGTATCCTGCTGAATTCTAGGAAGACTGCTTACAGCAGCTGCATGCATGACAAAATCCTTCTTCTAGTAGCAGCAAGATTCAGTAAGGTCCAGAAGCAGGAAGAATTTTCCCTCCTACATCAGATGGACTTTGTGTGTGTGTTCAGTTTCTCCTTATCAGCTGTGCTGAGGAGAAGTTGATTAATTTTTCAGTTAATTGACCAAACACACTTTAATTGATGGTATAGTTACCAGATTTTTAGTAGACAGGCTCTTATTGCCCTTACCAGCTGCATGAAAATTCAGTGGTTGATGGTTATCATGGCATTAAGATGCAGAAACAGGTGGGGGAAATACACTGACTTCCCCACAAAAGTTAAAGTGACAGGAGCCCTGCCACAACAAAGCTAGCAATTCTAATTGGTGCATTGTTCTAATACAAATCATACCCTTCTTTCAAGGTAGAACTCTGAGTTAATTTTATTGGTTGCATCAAGTAATCCCTCCTTGACGTATACCATATGAAACCCCAACTATACCATATGAAACTGCAAATATCCACCTGTTGACTCTAATTTATATAGTGGACCCACATCATATTTAGGGCAGTATGCCTTATGTGGAATTTGATCTGAGTGACATATGTATTAAGGGTCTTTATTCACAATAGCCAAGAAAGATCTCTGTGAAATGATACACAGGCAACAGATCCTCATTGCTAGATTCTTTGTATAGAGCACTATTGGGGGCAAAATCTCTTTACTATTTGTGGTGGTTGCTTGGGCCCACATAAAATGGGGACTCAGAGCAGAATTAAATGTTACAGCAAATAAACATTTCAAACCATGTTGTTTTCTTAATAGTGCTACTGTGTGGATAGTGAGTATTTATAAGAGGGATTGTGTTAGTTAGGGAGGGCTGAACCCTTCTCACCACCTGTTACTTCTGCAAGTCCCCCTGTAGGCCATTACTGATCTATCTTCCCCTCAGTAGGTTGATCAGAAAAGAGCCTGGGGGAGCATTTCTAGTGGAGAGCTAGTAAGCATGGGAAGGAATAAAATCTTAATCGACTTTCATGACCAAATATGCTGTCCTGATTAGAAGATAAAAATAGTAGTGTCAGGTCTTGAGGGTCCCTGCCTGGGTTGGGAGGAGGGGTCGGTCTCTGGATGGGGAATGTCCAGGAGCTAGGTTGCTGGTCCTCAGACTGTTGGACCCGGGTAGTTACTTCACCTCCCGGGGTCCCCCTGGAGCCTACTCAGAGTTTGGAGTTTGGGTCAAAGTCCAGTTGCACCTCGTCTCTCTCTCTCGCATTTCTCCGACTCTGCCTGCCGCACTCCTCTCTTGCCACATAAGATTATGAGATTATGTTTATAAGATTATGCATGGGATAGAGCAGGTTGAGAAAGAAGTACTTTTCTCCCTTTCTCACAATACAAGAACTCGTGGGCACTCCATGAAATTGCTGAGCAGTCGGGTTAGAACAGATAAAAGGTTTTTCCTGGATTAGTTTTCCCGTCTCCTTTGTGCAGTTTTTTGTTATTACTTTAGTTTTTTTTTTCATTGATTCTTAATCCTGCAACATAATTAAACTCTCTAAGAGTGTCTAAAAGTTTATCTATAGAGTCAACCGGATCTTCCATAATGAATAACGTATCGTCTGCAAAAGCCAGTATTTTAAAGGTTTCTTCTTTGAGTTTTAGTCCTTTTATTGCGCTTTCTTCTCTAATCCTGTCACATAATGTCTCTAACGTAAATATAAATAACAAAGGAGAGAGGGGACAACCCTGTCTAACTCCTTTTTGTATTTCTATATTGGATGTAATTTCTCCATTAAATCTCACCACTGCTTTTTGATTTTGATAAACCTTTTGTATCATATGAAAAAACTTTTCTCCGCATTCCCAGTGGATTAATTGTTCTAGCATAAAATCCCAGTTAAGTTTATCGAATGCTTTCTCTGCATCTAGAAAGCATAGTACCAATTGTTTCTCGTTGTGCTCTTCATAATACTCTAAAATATTTAATATAATCCTTATATTTTGCCTTATCTGCCTCTGCAGTAAAAACACGGCTTGATCCTTCTGAATTGTCTGGGTGAGAACCAATTTAAATCTATTCGCTAGGATTGTAGTATAGATTTTGTAATCCACGTCCAGCAGAGATATAGGTCTATAGCTTTGGATAGTTGCTAAAGATGTGTCTTGTTTGAGAATCAAGGTGATTATAGCATGATTCCAGGATTCAGGTATCCCTCCTCCAACCTGTATATTTTGTATTATTATTTTTAAGTATGGTATAATTTGTTCCTGGAATTTTTTGTAAAACTCTGCTGGGAGTCCATCTGGGCCTGGTGCTTTTGAGCTCTTCATCTTTTTTATGGCTTCTAGAATTTCAGTAATTTTAAGTGGGTTGTTTAATATCCGCTTCTGCTCTTCCGAAAAATTTTTCCTAACATATTTTCTAAGGTATCTTTGAACTGCGTCCTTTTTTTCCTGGTCCTTTCTGTATAGATCTGTATAAAAGCCTTCTATTATTTCTTTTAGCTCTTGGGTTGATGTGCAAAGTTTCCCTTTATCATTTCTTAGTTCCTTTATAAACCTGTCTGCCTTTCCCTTTTTTATCTTGTAGGCTAACCACCTCGTGGGTTTGTTTGCATTCTCAAATAGATATTGTTTTGTATACAGAATTTGTTTTGCCAGTTCTTCATTTAACATACAATTTAATAGGTGTTGCAGTTTTTTGAGTTTGGCCTTAATTCCTAGTTCTTTTGGGTCTTTTTTCAAGTTATCCTCTTCTTCTTTAATTTGAGCAACTAATTCTAGATACTTATTCCTATTTTGTTTTCGCAGCCAACTTTCTTGGCTGATCAGTTTACCCCTAATAAATGCTTTAAAAGCATCCCAGACTGTATTTAATTTTATCTCGGGTGAAATATTTCGAATAAAAAAATCATTGATTTCTGTTCTACAGTTTTGGACAAATATATCATCATTTAGGAACCACATACGCATTGACCAATTTCTCTTTTTCGGTGTTTCTATTAATGATAGCATCACTGGATTATGGTCCGCAAAAGTTGCTGGAAGGATTTCTACTTCCTGGATGTCTTTCAATAACGTTACTGATGACCAACACATATCTATGCGAGGCCACGATTGGTGCCTATTTGAATAAAATGTGTAATCTCTCCTAGGACCATTTTTCACCCACCATGTGTCTACTACCGAAAATTCCATTGCCAAATCCACTAGTGCCTTAGGTATTTCATTCCCTCTACATACTTTTCCCATTGACAGATTTCCTGTCAATCAAAACATCTGTGACAGCATTAAAATCACCAACAATACATAATTCATCACACGTTTGCTCTGCTATCAAATTTCGTAGATTTTCATAAAACTTTTCTTGGCCTTGATTAGGCGCATAGATGTGGAATTCACTGCCACAGGAGGTGGTGGCAGCCACAAGCATGGACGGCTTCAAGAGGGAATTGGATAAGCATATGGAGCAGAGGTCCATCAGTGGCTATTAGCCACAAAGTATGGGGCAAGTGATGCTCTATATTCTTGGTGCTTGAGGGGGGGCAACAGTGGGAGTGCTTCTAGTGTCCTGCCCCCACTGCTGGACCTCCTGAGGGCACCTGGTGTTTTTGGCCACTGTGTGACAGAGTGTTGGACTGGATGGGCCACTGGCCTGATCCAACATTGGCTTCTCTTATGTTCTTATGTAAGCTCCAGGTGTCATCCTCCTTGGACCACCTCTTCAGCCTCCTTTTTACTCCCCCTTTCCATTGACCACCCTGCCTCCTTCGTTACCACAGTTGAACCCAGGGGCTGGTTTCCTCGCTCCTCCCTCTACACACACCAAATGCACAGGAAACCTATGTCGCCCACTCTTCTACAATCTCTCAAAGTTGGGGCTGGGTTACATTTCTGGGGTCCTGAGCCCTTCTTGGCAATGAAAGGAGTGAGATACAAATCTAATAGTTAAGTATATAAATAAACAAGAAGCTTCTGACAGGGGCTTCTCAAAGTTACCCCATGACAGCTTGGCGGGCTCCCCAGTCCCACCAGACAAGCAAGGGAAGCATGCCCAATGCCCACAACCCTCATAGCCCCCAAGGGCTGGCACAACCTGCAGCAAATTCTTCTACTCTTCAGAGGAAAAGAAGCACCTGTTGGTATCGGGCTGGCTGGACTACCCACAATTCTCCAAAGGCAGATTTGAAAGGACAGAAAGGTAGACATAATAAGCCCCCTCAAAGTAACCCCACAACAGCTTGGCGGGAACCACAGACACACTAGGCCAGTGGAAATCAGAGTTTTCCATTTTAAGTGATTAGTGATGCAAACTGTCTTGCATAATAAAGACTGTGCAGTTTCTTGCCCAACAAAGTGTTTATGGATTGAAGTGTTCACATATGTTCATACACTGAAATAATGCATGGGAACTATTTCAAGTATGTTCCTAAGTAATAGTTGTGCCTCTAGGATTGGGATATTAGGACAGATGTTAGGACTGGCTCCTCTGCAATCACTCCAAATTGGGGGCAGATTACATTCCTGAGTTATGGACCCTCCAAAAGGTTTCCCACATTTATACCATCTCACCCCTCCTGAGTGTGAACACCTCTGTGTGCTGCGAGGGTGAAAGTGAGTGCGACCATGTGAAGGATGCTCATCATTGGGGGGAGGGGGATGAGGAAAAGTCCACCACAACCTGTGTACCACAGGCTCCCATCCCCGAACACCAAATCCATCCTGCCAGGCCACTAGAGCCTGACCCTAGCAGGGCATCACCAGGGTCTTGGAGCCTCCTGCCCCTGATCTGTTCCTAGCCCTGGGGCTCTCCACAGAGGCAAAAGAGTTGTTAGCGCTGCCCAGAAACACCAGCAGTTCCTAACACTCTCTGGAGAGGAGAACTTTGAAAGCAGTGATTCAGAGAGTAAAGGGGAAGCATTCTCCCCTTCTACATCCCAACTAACTGTTGCTGCTTCTGCTTAAAGTAACCCCTCCATGACCCCTCTCAGCCCAGTGCCAGAAAGCAGTATGCCTCCCACCTTTCCCAATCCTGGGGCCTAAGTTTGGGAAGATTTCTGCACCCTCACCAGTGACCCCTTTGTGGCAGAGTGCCAGGTATACCACACCCATGTCTGCAGGGGAACAAACACCCAACACTTGTCCTTCTCCATCCTCCTTAGGCTCCTGCAAAGGGTGCATCCGACTATGTTGCTGCCAGATGAAAAAGTGGCAGCCAGTGGGAAGCTGAAGAGGCCCATTACCTCTCAACAGGGAACACCTAAGGGGGGAGCAGGAGGCCCCTCCAAGAATGGCTCCCCACACTTGGGCTGCCATGGGTGGGACATCAAGGTGGGCCACTCTCCAAGAGGTCAAAAGGGCTACATGGAAGGCTTAGGAAGCAGTCACTCACCTTGAGAGTGAGATGATTGCTGTGGGTGGCTTACCTTTCTCTCTCATGGAGGATGTGGCCTTTCACCAGCTGCAATGGAGATGGTCAAGACTCAGCTCTCCAGAGTGCAAGGCACAACCATGCACTTCATGGCAGAACTCTGGAGCAGTCAGCTGTTCTTCCATGGGTCAGGGCCTTGGCAGAGAGGCTGAAGATGGCAGGGCATCACCACCAAGTTGCAATAAACAGGAGTTCAAGCTGGTCTGCATAGACTGTGACCCCAGATGAAAGGCAGCATCAACAGGGGGCAGAGCTCCTAAAGCCCTACAGCTGGCTATTGCCCTGTTTGGAGGGCTCCTATTGCTGTTTCCAAGGCTGAAGAATTCCACCCCCCTGTTGCCTTTGAGTTTTGTAAACAGTTTTATTGAGCAGATGCAGTCTGTCTGGAAAGGTATCAATTCACAAACTGCCACACGCCACCATGAACAGCACCAAAGTTCATTAAATGTTCATTACCAATTGCCCTCCAAAGAACGTCACTTCGCGAACTACGAACCTCCTAAAATTCGTGATGAACTTTAATTTGTGATCTAGTTCATGCTCATCCCTATTGCATAAATCTTGTCCACTTGAAATACCTTTGTTGACCCACACCAGCATCTCAAATGAGCCTCTCTGTTTCAGGCTCATCTCGTGCATCAGTTTCAGCAAGTTGAATTCTGTGCAACTGTGGCAGCGGCAAGGAACAAGGGCTGGTGGCAGTGGTGCACAAGGCCTTTGTAGGTGCATCTTTAACACTCACCTGGATGACTTGTCTTAGCATAGCTAAAACTGTCTTATATCAAAATCATCTAATGCTCCTCTTAGAGGGGAAGCTCTCAGGACAAGAAGTATGACAAGCTGGGATATGCCCTCGGTGCTTTAAAGCATGCTATAATGGAATGTAGAAGAGCAAGCCAAAGAGGAAGAGATGAAAGTTAAAGAGTTTAAGGCAACAGTACAGTTCAAGTCAGCCTGTGTTATTTTCTTTTTAGCCATGGCTGATAGACACAGCATGACTAAATAGCTAAATATGGAGCTAATTAAAAACAAACACTTCGCTTAGAAATGTATTATTGACCAAAAATATTATTTTCTCAGGCGCTTATTACATGAGCATTACTGGCTTGATTGGGCATTATTAGTACGTCAATCATGTTTAGGCTATTTGTATAACCTTCTGCCTGGTTTTTTATTGCAATATATACAGATTTAAAAGGAGATACACACAGTACATAGTTCAGGAATTTGTAATCTCTATTGTCAGTATATTTTTGTTAGGAATGTAGCAATGAAGATATTTTATAAAGGACTCTATCCTTCCTGACTGTAGAGTTAGCAGTTACTCCCTTCCTCATGCATATTCTTGACTGTCTCTTTCTCAGATACCACAGTTTCTAATCTTAGCTGGTTCTAAAACTCAGCCTGGTTCCAAGCATTCTGTTGTCTGGGGATCATGCAGGCAACTTAGGCATCAACATCTCTAATAATGGCCCAGCCTCAAACTGCTGCTATGTGCTCAAAAGAAGAGGGGTGTTACCTGTTGTCCCTCCTGCTACACTCAAAATCTGGGGCTATAATCCAAAACCAAGTAGACCATCTAAATACCCAATGAAAAACAAAACAATTCTCTCCATTATATCCAAAGGATCTGAAGACCTTTGTCACCTTTACAAGGAAAACAGGGGTTCCAATTTGCACTAGTAATTCTGAGTGTAGGTAGAACAAGGGATGGGCATGAACCAGCTCACAAACTAAAATTTGTCACAAATTTTGGCTGGTTCATGGTTTACAAAGTGATGTTCATGGTGGGGCAACTGTCCATGAACTTTCATTCTGTTTGTGGCAGTTTGTGTTGGTTTGTGAATTTCCAGGTAAACTGTCTTTGCTCAATTAAACTGTTTACAAAACTTCAAAGCAATGGGGGGGTTGGAATTCTCCAGCCTTGGAAACATCAATAGGAGCCCTCCAAACAGGGCCATAGCCAGCTGTGGGGGTTTAGGGGCTCTGCCTATCAATTAGGGGTGAGTCCCAGCCCCAGTGAGTCCCCAGAGCCCCAGTGAGTCCCCAGAGCCCCAGTGAGTCCCCAGTGAGCCCCAGTGCCAGCCAATGAATCAGCACTTGGAGAGCTCTCTGAGACCTGGCTATGAGGCTGGTTGCTCCAGAGCAGCTCCACTGAGCTGCATAGGGCATTACTGAAGGCAGCCGGACTGAAATCCATCTCTAATGTCCAGGTTTGGAAAGGACAGGAAGCATTTTCCTTTCCTTTTTTTAAAGTGATAAAGTATTTATTAAAAAGAAAAAAACCTTGGGCAGGGAGTCCTGGTCAGGCACGGCTGCTGGGGCTTGCACAGTAAAGCTAAGGAGAAAACAAAACACCGGCTGCTGGGCAGGAGTGTGCAGAGGAAAGAATGGTGCTCACCCATTCTTTCCAGGTTCAGAAGAACTACTCATGGATGGCTTTTTAAAGAAGAGGATTCACATTTTATACCCTCCTGATTGTGAACTTCTCTCCTCTGCTGGGGTTTGGATGTTAGGTAGACTTATTGCTCTGAGCCATCTTGTTTCTCTGCTCATGCCAAGTGGTGGGGCTAAGCTACTGGGTGCCTTCGCTGAGGACCCATATTTTATACCCTTCTGACTGTGAAGTCCTCTTCCCTGCTGGGGTTTGATTGTTAGGTGGACTAAGGACTGTGTGCCACCCTGTCTCTCTGCTCATGCAGAGAACAGGGGCTTAGCTCCTGGGTGCTCAGTTCTACTAAGACTGCAAAAATGCCTCCCATCTTCAGTTTCTACTTCCATGATTCTCAGGGACTTTGATTCTGTTCTGCTGCCCTTGCTCTTTTGCTGTTCCCCCCCTCCATTGGAAACAATGGAGGATGGGGCACCTTCTTTTGGGGACTGTAATTCAGCCCTCATAAACTCAATCCTCACCAAACCTGGCAGGTCAGTAGAGGAGAGTCTGCTGGAGATCCACTGTGAGTTTGGTGTCTCTATCTTGTACAAGATCCATTCTATATACTCCTGAACCTTCTGAACCTGCACCTGTCATTTTGTTGTGGACCAGCCAGGGACTAGTGACAGTGAAGCCCAGTGTGGCTAGCTCACAGCAAACATCAGTAGAGCAACAGGGGGGGAGATTCAGGTTTTCCCTGACCTGCAGTTGAGAGTGGATGCAGAGCTGCCTCAGCCCATAGGTGTCAACTTCAGGGGGGCTGGGGAGCTGGAGCCCCCCCCCCCCGAACTTTTCCAGGACACAATGAGCCTCCCTTGGGACAATGGCCTGTAATATCTCTGGCCCAGCCCCCCCCCAGAAAATTGGAAAGTCTACGCCCTTGCCTCAGCCCTCCATCTGTAATTCAACAGCCAAAGGAACAGCCAAAGCTGCTCCTACTTATCCAGCATTGCCAGCCCCTTGGAGCATTGCAGAAAGAGATTCAAACTGGACTTACAGGCTATGCATAGGAGTGCACACCTTGCAGCCCAACACCAGCTGCCGGCTGACACAGACAATGAGACATTGCAGGAGTCAGCTACATGCAACGCCAGCAGTTACAAAGAATCACAAGGGGAACTCCTGGGTGCGGACACAATGTCTTCCGAAATGCTGAAGTTGCTGATACTAACCAGACAATTCCTTGGTAATTCTGACTCCTAGACTGCTTCTCAACAACCAGCTCTCTGTTTCTGGCTTTGTTGATTTGGATGCTGTTGCCTGGTTAGTCTACCTTCTGGACTGTTATCTGACACCGAGTTCTCTGCAACCATCCTCCCTGGCCTTGCAACACTAAAGACCTGCAGCCTGACTCCCACACAGGGAAAGCCTTGCATAAGGATGGGGGGAGGCCAACGCCACTGCCATGCAGTCCCACACAGGTACAGCCTCACACAAGGATGGGGGGGAGGAACAGGTGACAGCACTCCAACAGCACATGCTCTGCCAGGCAGCACATGGAGGAGTGCCCCCGGCTTGCTGTGCAAAGCCCCGGCAATCTCACCTACCCAGCAGCCTCCCAGACCAGTGGGGCAGGGGCACTGGCAGCCAGAAGGACACATGGTGGCTGCAGCCCACACAGTGAGTGGGCCCTGGAATGCTGACTTGATGCCAAAGGTCCCCAGCAAATCCACCCACCTGGCGGCCTCCCTCACCCACGGGGAAGGGGCACCAACAGCCAGAAGGATGCAGGCAAGACCTGTGGAGAGCCAGGAGGGCCCTGGAATGAGGATCCACCAAGGGATGCCCCCAGGAAGTGCAGCTGCAACACAGGGGAAGCCGGCCGTCTCAGCTGGCCTGCCCAGCAGCCTCCCAGACCAGAGGGGCAGGGGCACTGGCAGCCAGAAGGACACATGGCTGCTGCAGCCTGCACAGCGAGTGGGCCCTGGAATGCTGACCTGATGCCGAAGGCCCCCAGCCAATCTGCCCACCTGGCAACCAGAAGGATGCAGATGAGGCCCATGGAGAGCCAGGAGGGCCCTGGAATATGGATTCGCTGAGGGATGCCCCCGATAAGTGCAGCTGTGACACAGGGGAAGCTGGCTGTCTTGGCTGGCTGATACAACTGATATATAAAAAAGCATGGGTTAATATTTTGTTTTGAACTTGTTATATTAAATTTACATTTCCTAAGAATATGTGCACTAGCCAAGGAATATTGATAACATCTCAAAATATGACTAAACATCTCAAATAACATAAGGGTATGAGATGTTAAGAAATATACATTCTGTAACTTCAGGAATTTATGCAAATTGATTGTAACATACCAGCCTTCAGCAACATAACAGGAATCTACAATCCAAACTATCTTTAATTGTACATCATAGATGTCATGTACTCTTTCAACTGAATGTACATTTGTTCTCACTTCAAGAAATTCAACTTGAGTTTGTTACAGAGTTATAAAGTCACTGCCGAAAATGTATGTTGAGAAGAATAGAAGCAGCTGGCTATCACTGGCTTAGATCCAAAAAACCTGAAGTGGAGATTTGGTTTACACAGTTAGGTTTTACTACCTTCTCTGACCACTGCAATCCCTGGCATTTGCCAGAAGCTTCTGCTTCTGAAGATTGGGGGACCCACTGGAATGGCATGCCATTGGGAGCTGAAGGAGGGAACAACACTGATGGAAGCCCCCAGTGTGAGTGGAACAGGCTTCCTCATGCATAGAGGATATTTGGAGCCAAGTCATGATATTATTAAACGTTATTTTGTCAATTAACCAATTTATTTATAGAGAAACTTGATACACAGTTAGACTGCTAAATTGTCAGACAGTTTATTCTTACTCCTAGATTGCACAAAAATGTATTTTATTAATCAAGTATGGGGGTCAAATAAATCACAAAGTAAATCATAGAAACTGATTATGCCACCAGCTGCCAAGATAATAATATCAATGTTAAGTATTTCCCTTTGCCAACACAGGAGTAGAATAACAGTGGATACCAAAGAGATAACTTAAGAAAATATAGTTTTGTTACTTTTCCTGAATATTATTTTATTTTCCCAGTCCATGCAAGTGGGGATAAAAATGACCCTAAAAAACTCAAGGTTTTTACTGCAGTTTACAAAAATTACAAGTGGAGGGAGGCATGGAACAAGTTGAAGAATGTTATTTATTTAGAATACTGTTATCTCTCCAAAACATCTTGCCCAAGGCAGACACAGAAAAAGCCCAGTAAAATAATATAACTGCACTTAGATTCCATGGAGCATTTCCGCACGCTAAAGGAGATGCCTCATGGAGTGCAACTTTCTCACCTCTTCCTTCCCTTGGCAGCCTGAATGTCCCCCCCTTAATGTTCCTGGGGGTAAGCCATAGTTTACAAAAATCAAATTTTTACAGTATAATTTTGAACAGCAATATCTGCATGCATAAACAGAGGCCAGGCCATAGACAGGGAGTTCAAATACCCAAAGTGAGCAGAATGTTATCTAAAAACCTGGGTGAAGATGAATGTTTCACTTGGCACCTAAAAACCAATATGTTGGGTACCAAATGAACTCAAAGGAAGGGCACTCCATGGTCAGGGAGTCACCACTGAGACAGTATGGTCTCCAGTCACCACTCACCTTACTTCTGCAGGTGAGGGCACAATGGTCAGGGTTTATGTTCATGATATTAGTTAGCACACAGGATACACTGTGGGCATAGTCTTTGGATACTCTGGTCCCAATCCATTTACAGGGAAGTCTTAAGGACATTTTCCTAGGAGTCAGCCCCATTGAATAGACCTAAATAAGATTATGAGTGGACTTGCTTAAGGATTGTTCTGCTGGAGCTTTACAAGTTGAATTGTCCCTGGTGACAGGCAGCCAGTGCAAGTCTTTCAGCACAGGAATGACACAATCCCTATATTCAATGGCTGACAGCCATTTGGCCAACACATTTGGAAGCAACTGAAGTTTCTGGCTAGTTTTCAAAGGCATCCTGGCTATAGCACACTGCAGTAATCTAATCTAGATGTGGTCAGAGCATGGATTAATGAGCCAATCCCAATCCCAAACACGGTAGTTTTATAAATCCATTTAAATCAATGGGTTTAGAACAGTGTAACTCTGTTTACACTGTAAGTCACCCCTTTCAAGGAATGACCAAAGCTGGCATACAAACCAAAGCTGATAAAAGGTGTAACGTGCTACTGAGTCTGCAACCATAAACCATGACTGAGCAACACCTCTAAACTACGAACTGTTCTTCTAGTGGGAGTGCAGCTCCATCCAGGACAGCCCAAATGACTTTATCAGAGACAAATGGCACATCAGTCTTGTCCAGGCTGATGTTTAGTTTAGTTTAGTTTAGTTTCATCCAATTACTTTCTCCAACCCACCAGATCCTGCAGTTACAGAGAAACAGAGTTATCATTTGCTCATTGGATTGTAAAGGTGTAAAAAATTACAAAGGAAGTTTATATCCGTTTGCCCACTTCTTCTTTTTTAAAGAAATTTTTTATTGCACACAAAAAAATATTTCCAACGGTATACATAATATTTTTTCATTTTTGTATACATATAATCATTTTCAACAATAAAGAGTTACCAAAAATTTATAACAGTTGGTAAACCTGTAACTATTCTTCATGCAAATTTATTTATCTGCTAAACCTTTACTTTCCCCCCACCCCTTTAATTAAGCAAAAGATGCTCTGCAACTATAATTTTACCATTATGGGTAAGGTAAATATTGAATTCTTAAGATCAGTAATATTCAAGATTTTTTAATGTTTTTAGATGTTTGTAGAAGTGTTTATTTGCGCCTTGGAGTGTTTAGATCCGAAGCCACTTGATATAGTTGGGATTGGAAGGTATCTCATTGTGTTCTGCCATATATGTTACAAAGGGGAACCATTTTCTGACAAAAGATGAGTGTCTATTTATGGATGTGGCCGATTGCTCTTCCACTATGTCAGCTATTTTATCCATAATGTAGTGGTCCCAACATTTATTTTTCCATTCTAAGATGCTTGGTATCGTAGGTGCCTTCCATGCCGCCGCAATAGTCAGTCTTGCAGTTGCTAGTAGGGTGGCAGTTAGCTTGTTTATTTCAATGTCTAAGTTAATTCCTTCTTCCAGATTGCCCACTTCTTAGGGTTACTTTGATCCCCATTCCTATAAAAGGTCTGGTTTATACAGTGTTGGATTTTGAAAAATGTCTTATTCTGTATGAAATGTCCATCACAGATGAGGGCCAGTTCTGTGAATGGGAATGGACTCATTATGCTGTAGAGGGATCTTTCACAATAGACTCCTCTGTCCTGAGCAAGTATTATCTCTTAAACTAAGGCCTAGCAAGCTCACAGGGAGTACAGGAAGGAGGCAACACTAACACCTAGTTTTGAAGTCTAACTTCCAGGTTAGATAACAATTACAAAACACTCAAAGTATGGTTGAAAAGGGTGAAGTGCAGAGAAGTCCTAAGAGCCAGGTCCATCTCCCACTCTGAGACCTGAGGATAGAGCAGTTGTCAAAGAATTTCCAAGTAAGAATCAAAAGCTCAATTTTGAGACAACCAGTTTAACAAAAAGCATTTAAGGCAAAAAAAAAATCTTAATGCATATTGGTACATATCAATAGTTCTCGTTTGGATGATTCAGGCAAATTGCCTGCTTGCAGCCAAGAGCATATAATTAATCTACATTAAACTGTTGATGAGATGAACATTTTCCATCCTTGTCTCCAGCTGAACTGGGTAATCTACGGGGATCACAACATTCTAATCTAAACAAGGCTGAAATATTACATGTACAGAGGGAAAAGACCATGTGGGGATTCTTTACAAAGTGCCTTTTATCTGCAATTTGCTTCAACTGAACCATGTACAGACAAATGATGCCTCACAGTATGTCACATGAAATTATGATTTAGTCTCTAAAGTACTGAATAAGATGGTTTGAAGAACCTGCAGAGAAAAGATTAGCTAAACATTCGGCATTACATATAGTTTACTAAATACAATATTTGTAATATCAGATTTTGAGTTAATCTTTTTTATATTCTATACTAGCAAAGGGGGGGGGGATGATGCACTAGGAACCTGTTCTGTACATATATGAATTTGTATATACTTACTTAGTTGAACTAGTTACTCCATGTCTTGTTATTGGAAGCAGGGGCGTAGACTTTTTAAATCCCCGGGGGGGGCGGGGGCTCTCTCTTGTCCCCGCCGCTCTCCCCCCCCGCCCCAGGGAGCCGCTGCCGCCGCTTCCCTCCCCCTGGGCCCAGCAAACTGTGCACGTAGGTTTGCGCCGGTTGTTCCGGTGGCCTCTCAGCCATTCGGGGCGGGGAGGCCTTGATTTCGAGTGGAGCGCCACAAACAGCAGAAGGCACTGCCGCCGCCCCCCCCCCGCTCCCTTCGACTGGGTGGGAGACTGCCGGCCGGGGATGAGAGCAGGAAGCCGCCGCCAGGAGCCTTATCGGCGGGCGGCAGCAGGAGGGGCTGGGCCGGGGCCCTGCTTAGGCGGGCCCGGCGCTTCGTGGGACAGTTTGGCTGCGCTCTCAGAGGCGCCGCCCCCTCTCCCGCTGGGCTCGGAAGCCGCTGCGGCCTCCTCCTCCTTGGCCGGCCATTGGCTCCATGGCAGGCTTGGTTCCCCGCCTGCCCTCTTTGCTACAGCTATGGTGCCGGCAGGGCTTGTACTGGGCTCCCGCGGCTTCCCTTGGCAGGGGCTGGGCCGCCTCCAGCTCAGCCAGCAACAGGTGCCGGCGGCAGCCGCCTTCTCCCCCCGGCGTCCCCCACCTTTGCCCGGCCGCTGCCCGCAGCGCCGCCACATCTTCTTGGGCAGCCGCCGCCGTGGCGGGGAACTCGCGGAAGAAGGTGGGCGAGCCCCCTGGGGCGGCGGCGGCAGGCGGATCGCTTTCCCTAGCTCCCCCCACACACACACGCTGCTGCCGCTTCCCCCGGGCCGTGCCCGCCCGCCGCGCTCCCCCGCCCACTGCGCTCCGCGCCCCCCTCCCTCCCTCTCCCCTGACTCAGGACGTTTCGGAATAGAACCGCCAACCTACAGGAGCCGTGTCTCTCATCCAACTCTGTCGATCTTCAAGGTGCCCCTGGGACGCAACACTTTGGTTCGGTTGCTTCAGACCAGCACGGCGACCCACCTGACTCGGTCTTCTAAAGCAGTGTGCCTGCACACGAAAGCTCAGACCCAGAATGAACACTTTTGTTGGCCTCAAAGGTGCCCCTGGAGTCAGACTTTGCTCTTCTCCTTTCCATGGACTCCGTGAAATGCCACAGCTGAGAAAGGCCCACCCACCCACCCTCCCGTGGGGCAAACCCGCCAGAGAAAGACGGTTATGCCTCGGAGCTGAGGATCCCCTAACAAGCAGCGCCGCCGCCTCTCCCACCCGCCCGCCCCCCGGGCTCCACCCAACTGCCTTGAGCCATTTCCCGGCCTGGAGTTGGCAACGCCATCCGCAGGCGCGCCTTTCCCCGACGGCGCTCAGACCCCCCCCTCCCTCCCCTCCCGCCGGAGCGGCCGCTCCTCGGCTCCCTCCCGGAGCGGCGCAGAGGACCGCCCCTTCCAGGGGGGCCAGCCAGCCAGCGAGGGGCCGGCCCGGCCGGATTGAGTTGCGTTGGGCTGGGCTGGGCTGGCCGGCCGAGCGCCTCGGCGGCGGGAGCAGAGCGGGGCGCGTCCCGTCCCATCCCCCTGGGGCCATGGCTCCGGCGCTGAAATTTTCCGGGGGGGCTCAGCTACCCCCGGCAAAATGGAGCGCCCGCCGGTGCCCAGTCAGCCGGCCGTCGCCGCCTCTCTCCCCCCGCCCCAGGGAGGCAGGAGGGCAGGCCGGGGGTGGGGGGGAAGGAGAGGCGGCGACGGCCGGCTGACTGGGCACCGGCGGGCGCTCCATTTTGCCGGGGGTGGCTGAGCCCCCCCGGGAAATTTCGGGGGGGGCTCAAGCCCTCGAGCCCCCCCGTAGTTGACGCCCATGATTGGAAGTCCTGCCTCTCACCATTCAAAATACATAGATCTGTTCTCATTGCTTTTCTGGGATCCTGAGGTGACTGAGGAGGGTAATGACAGAGCTAAGTAGGGAGAGTATAATAAGAAGCATCCAACAGAGAGAATTTGGGACTACTGGCTGAGTGTCTATAATATCTGCATGGCAGTTGTCATGCAAGTTCAGCTTGAGAAAGCCCCAGCATTAATTAAGTATCTAGACATTATCCATGTATGACAAATAGGGGTGTGCATTCAGTATTTACTGAGCCGAATAAATATCTGAATAATGTCTTTTTGGCATTTTTTTGTATTTATTAAGCTGAATACCAAATCAGAGCATCTATTTGGTAGCCAAGTAGAGATTCCCACATACTATTTGGCTTTATTCAGCTACTATTAGGCTCTATTATACACTATGGGACCATTACAGTCAATGGCAAACCTCTTGGGGTATGTGCAATGGTATGGGAAGAAAAGAATTTGAGGTAGAGGCAGCAACTTTGCAGTGGAGTTACTGGAACCTCTCCCCAAAACGACTCCCAAGTTTCAAAAAGATTGGACCTGGGGGTACAATTTTATGAGCTCCCAAAGAGAGTGCCCCCATCCTCCATTGTTTCCAATGGGGGGAAAATAGCAAGGTAATACAAGCCCAGCAGAATGTCCCAGAGAATCTCTGCAGTAGAAAGTGATGGGGGGGGGGGTCATGTTTGCAAGGCCAGCAGCAGAACCATGTGCCACTGTGGCAGTGCCAAAACCCAAAAGGACTAAAGTCAAACCTGGGAATCTCCGAACTAGAAACTGAGGGGGAATTTTGCCCAAGAAATAGAAAAGAATTGCTAGTCTAATCAGGCTGACCCCCCCCCCCAATAAAAACCCAGACAGAAGTTGTTTCCCAGAAGTGGTTGTGTGAACTGACTTCAAGTGCACTCCAAGTCTGCCAAGTATTCAATTACTTGACAGGCAAGGAAAACAATAGACAGATTAGTTTCTTTAATTATTTAAGGTCTGCCACTAAGCCTTTTAAAAAAAATAAATTGGCATCTTATTTCTTTCTACTACTATGTAATTATTAGATTAGTTTCCATTTTCCATGCTTGGAACAGCTAACTTGTAAATTCCAGCAGTGCTACTGCTGTAATCTTCAAAACATTTGCACACCATTTCTCAGCATTTTCCTTTAAAAGATCAAATCTGGTGCAACTAGTATGTCCATCACAAATATCTGAATGCTCCATTTCCATAGGTAACTCTAAAAATAAACCCAGGTGAGTATTTCTTTAAAAATGGCAAAAAAAAGGGGGGGGGACTCAACCCAACAAATAGCTGCGAACCAAGAGGGTCAAGCTAACAAAAGAATTATTATGAAAAATATAGACATTTATTAGGGTGTACACATAAATAAAACAAAATAAAATTAAAAGAGACAGTCCAAGTATCAGACATTGAAAACCAGGTTCATGAAGAACTAATTGCAGTACATTGCAGTGCAGAACTAACTGCAGTGCAGTTACTTTGAATGCTATATATTTACTACAACTAGTAAAATAGGCTTGTGGTAGCTGCGTGAATTCTCCAAATTAGTCTAAATAAAAATGAAATAATCATAATTATTAGAATTGAAAGTTAATATGATACAGAATTAATTTAGCCTAGAAGTATTTTCCCAAAGGATATTTAAATAGGCAACAGACCTGGTATCAAATGTCCCATTAGAGAATTCGCACAGCTACCACAAGCCTATTTTACTAGTTGTAGCAAATATATAGCATTCAAGGTAATCCCAGCATAAATTTATTTCTATTTCTTATAAAATATATTATTACATATATTTATTATTTACACAATAGTAATCTGGTTCTTTTCCTCTCCCCCCCCCTTCCCCCCTACAATTTCAGACAGCAACACCTGGTCTTATTTATATATGTATATACAAAATTCTGAATGCATGTATTTTTGGATGTTTGTCACTTTATAATAAGGTATATTGACCACTGAGGAAGGCCCATAGGGGCCGAAACGTGTATGGTCCTTAGGTCAAAGGTGTCTGATACTTGGACTGTCTCTTTTAATTTTATTTTGTTTTATTTATGTGTACACCCTAATAAATGTCTATATTTTTCATAATGAGTATTTCTTAAATCTTTCATGGATTCTTTTAATGGTGGATCTAGGTGGATCTACTATATATACTGTGAAAATGACATGGGAAGTAGAGTCAGTGAAACATCCATGAAAATTGAGATTGGAGATGCAGCAAAAGAAACACCATACCACACTGAAATACATATTTTCAGGGGGGGGAAAGATTACACCCTATTAATGCTTCCATTTCTCTTAAGGATGGAGCCATAAAAATAAACTTTGAACTAAGCCTTCAAACTGGAATTGGGTGTTCATAGGAAGTATTCTCTGTACTTATTTTTTTTATGTATTTAATATTATTTAAAGTCTACTTTTCTTTTGGAGACTCAAGGTAGATTACACAGTGTAAGTCAATACAATCAATAGGATGGGACATTTAATAAATAATGCAATAAAATTTGGGATTCAGAAATCTGAAACCAAGCAGAAATCTGAAATACAGCTGAAACTCTACTTTGAGAGGAGACCTGTGAAAAGTAGTCTAGTCTCAGTGTTACCCTGGCATGGCTCCAGGAGGCCAGATCAGCTGTGTCAAGGTAGTATCTTCTGTTCTAGACTTGAGTTAGAAGAAAGCACTTTTTGCAACTGCATTCACTTGCTTTTCCAGCAGCAATGTTGGATCCAGAATAACCCCACTATCACACATGGTAAATAATGCAGTTTTAATTCACTTCAATGATCAGTTACAAGTGGGTTTTGCCATTTCACACAGTAAAATCCAGTTGCATAGTGTATTGAAAGTGTGTTATCAAAACATCAACAAGGATCAACTAAGCATCAAAAGTGGAGAGCATGATGTCCTTCAAGATCCCTGCCTTCCCAATGAGCATTATGAGTATTTCCAGTATTTAGTTTCATATTGCAGGGAAGTACATTGTCTTGGTAATATGGGAACAGGAAAACATAACTACCATAGTATGTATCAATGGCTCACAAACCATTTATGAAGGTCATTGCACAGTATGGATTACTTCTGCTATGTGTATACATGATATAGTATCAGACTCCATCTACAAATTACACATTCTTTTAAGTTTTGGATCTGGATTTCAGGGAAGGCACTTGTTTCATATTCCTGAATTTCTGGAAGTACAATTACTGGTTCAGAATTCTATTTTGAGTGCATTTTTCATGTTCTAGAATTTTAGGATCATTATTTTGACATTGGAATTAGTTCAGGGGTCTGGGGCAGCAGTTTTTTAACCAAATTACACATTTGCAGAGAAGTTAGTCCTCCTTCTATACTACTCTCCAATATTTGAAGAGAATTGGACAAAGGTCACAATTTTACAGATCTTGGAAGAAGATGTCTTGTCATCCTTGTCTCCATTGTTTCCTATGTGGGGAAATACCATGCTTCCTCCAGGGCAAAGAAAGCAATAGCCAAACAGAACCAAGGCCAAACATGAGAATCCAAACACAACCAATATCAAACATATCTCACCTTCCCCCAGTTCCTCCTTAGGGTTGCCAGGTCTGGATTGGAAAATACCTGGAGACTTTGGGGGAGGATCCAGGAGAGGGTGGGGTTTGGGCAGGGGAGGGAAGGGAAGGGAAGGGAAGGGAAGGGAAGGGTCATCTGCATGGTACAATGCTATAGAGTTCACCCTTCAGATCAGCCATTTTCCCCAGGGAAGCTGATCTTTGTCAGCTGGAGATTAGTTGTAAAAACAGGAGATCTCCAGGCCCTACCGAGAGGCTGGTGACCCTACTCCTCCTGTAGCCCAGGGGTTGCAAAAACAAAGCACAGAGCAGCAAAGAGTAGATTCCCCCTTGTTTTTTAAGTCTCTTTTGCCCAGGGCCAGAGTTTTGGAATCCCTAAAATTTTCAAGTATGCCTCCACCATTTCCCTCACCCACACACTTCACAGAGCTATTGGGGCTGGGACTCACATGTTGCTTCAATCACATCCTGCTATCACTTATACATATCATCTATCTATCTACCTACCTACCTACCTACCATCTATCCACATAAACCAAGATCTTATAAATTTGTGTATGTGTTTCTTTCCCTAAGACCATCCAGTCCACAAAGTTAAACAAATAGGGAGTTAACTTATATTTATTGCTTAAAGACAATACTGGGGTGATTCAAAAGACAGACCATCACAAAGTTTCTCCTCACTTGAATTTTTGAACCATGTTTGTTCAGGCATACAGGATTCTTTGTTACAAGCTGACTTCCTCCCAGCCAGCATTAGGCTGCTGTTCTGCCACTCATTGGCTTAAGCTTCCAGTTCATTACCCAGCCAGTTCTAACTCTCCCTTTTGCTGAACTAATGGTTTTCACTCTCCACCTTTCACCAGCATTCCATCAGCTCCCACTGGTCACACTTAGACAGATGCAGAACCAAATCTATCTACCACAGGGTCTGTCCACACTTAAATCTATCACACTGTTTGTTTAGTTGATCACTATAAAATTATTCGCTTTAGGTAAAATTTAGATAAATAAATTGCAAGTCATATTTTAAAGGTTTAAACAGCTGTTGTGAGAATAAGAAGCACAGTTCAGGTTAAAAAATAATAGATGAAAAATATTTCGCAGCAACCATATTTGGTCTGTGTCGGAATTTGTTTTACAGAAAACCAAATCTTAACCACAGAGAGGGTGGCCAGCAGGCCTCTGAACCTCTCATTATGAGCTACTTGACCAGCATGGGGTCTGCCAAAAATCATATTTTCATCCACTCAGCTAAAATTACAAGAAAAATAATTGTAATTTGTGGTCACAATCGGATTAGTATCGCCACATGATGAAATGTATTCTTGGTCAACAAAGAGGGTGGTCTTGGACAGAAGATATTGAATATGGGTTTTTGAATGAAAAACAAAACACAAGGGAATATTTTGAAAAGCTTAGTTAAACTCATATCCAGATTAATTTTAGTATATACCTGCATTCACTTTTCTTTAATGGCAGGATGTGGCAGCATAATGTAGTCAGGTGGTTCTTAGATCATGGATCAAGACCTCCCAGGAGAGTAGCCTATGAAACTGCATGTTTGGGTGGATAAACATTTAATGCAGCCAAATGAGCTAAAGAGAATCAGTCATAGGTGGGGCCTTAACAGACAGAGAATAGCATTAAATGCATCTCTTAATAATAGATGACTGAACCAACTGATACAAAATATGCAGCAGAGCTATGTAAATACTAATATGACTAATACTGTTAACTATGGCCAGGATCCATAGAGGAACACAGCGCAGATCTAAGCAGAGATACACCTAACTCCACTGAAGAAGGATTATAACTCTTTTCACTACTGCATCATTAGGCTTCCAGGGGACAAACCATGCCAGTGATGTGTGTGTGTGCATGCCAGTGATGTGTGTTTGTGTGTGTGTATACACACACATACACACACAGCAGATTCTTCCCCCCATGCCACGATACAATCAGCTTTTGGAAAGATTGGTTTCAAAAGTGGCTTGTCTCATGGCATGTGAGAAGAAGGGTTCTAGTTGAGAAATTCAATCCTAAAGCCTCTTTGGGAGCATAGAAATAGTGGTGGATGGTTATTTCTTCACAAAATCCTGGCCCATGTACTATGACAAAAAAACTGTGCATGTTCCATAAACCATCCACAAAAACAATACCTTGCTTCACCATGATTGTAAGTACAGGTTTTGGGCGATACATTAGAAAACTCTCCTACAAATACCGTTGATTCCCAAATTCTCTCTGCAAGCATTCTCTGATCTCTCAGGAACTTGAGCAGGCTGACTTTTTGTTTCCATTTTCCTCCCTTTAATAGATGCCCAAGTCTCTTTTGGAACATCTTCATTCCTCATCCATCCATTTCCCTTCTTTTTATCTACAATGTCATATTTCTCTTTCAGCCTTGTGAGTTCCCAATAGATAGTGGCTCCTACTTTGTCTGTGGGTGTCCCCATTATTCCTGTAGGGTTAAGCCACAAGAGGACATGAGGAATCACAGGGAAGAAAACATCCCATTCCTTCCTTCTCACTGGCACTGGCATTGGCTCTGCCTTCTCCTTCCTTCCTCCTTCCCCTTTCCAGCTGACTTCTTCCTCCTTCCTTTGACTCTTGCCCCACCAACATTTTGAGTTGCTGTAGCAACCCTAAAGGGCACCCAGACCAGAATGGTGTTTCTCACTCAAAGCAGAAGAAATGACCATCATATTTATTAGGACATCAAACTACTGTTAATTCTGCAATATAAAAACCTCCACCAAGTTTTTAAAGCAATGTAATATCTAACTCCAATGTTTATACTTTCCATGAGATTTTTGTACAGATACACTGAGAGCACTAGCACAATTACAAGTCAGCCTGGATTTCTTTATGAACCCAGAGGTGGGCCTGTATATGCTACTGCTAAGATATGAGGATCCAGAAAGGAGCTAGCTTTGGTTTTTCAAGTATGGTTTTGGTTTTTCAGATCATATTTGTTCTGAGACCAGTTGTAATTAGGATAACACAGGGCCATCCAGAAGATGTGAAACTGGGTAGACGAAGCTACCAAACAAATACGTTGAACTGACGAGGCCTGTTTTGCATGAGGCCTGTAGCAAATGGAAAAGCAACTGAGTATTACATGCAAATCAACTATCACTCATCATTTTACTGCAGCCTCCAAGCAACAGACCTAATGAAGTCACTGTTTTCAATGCCTTGCATCCTGTCATAATTTATCTAGGACACTGAGCCTCCTTATTTGCAGGAAAACTCCAATCAAAGGATGATTAAGGGAGAAAGCCATTTAATACCCAGTGAATATACAACTAACAGGAATGGGATGGTTTCTCTTCTGGTAATTTATGGCTGAAATTTCAACATATTACGTTATCATTCTAACAGCCCCTTTAATCGTCTTAGCTAAGGTATAACAAGCCATGATCAAGGCAGACAATTCTTGAAAGCCCACACAATAGGTCAGAGGATTGATGAGTCTGATCGACTGAATGCTGACCTGATTCTCCATTTAAAAATGTGGAAAAGGAAGTTGAAAATCCCCACTGATGTTTCTAGGAGGTGACAGCGGATGTGGGAAACACCTGCAAAACATCGTGCTGTTTACATTGCAGCAGGGAAGGTCAGCCCGGCTTGCTGGTTTGGCCTGCTGTGCAGACGCAGCCAATAATAATAGCCCTCTGCTCTGACTGCCATCGACAACAAACATTATGGACTTGAATGGGAAGAGCTGTTCTTTGAAGTTGTGTACAGTCATGTGCATCTGAAACTCATTCTTAGTTGACAAATAAGCTAATAAAAGGCATCTTTATTGCCATTCTTTCTTTTCTTCTTGATCTTTTCCTATCAAAAAGAGTAAGCAAGAAACTCTGGAAAAACCACTGAGACAGAGCTGTAGCTAGTTTCTTCTTTTATTTAAAAAAGCGCACATCTTGGGCATATGCCAATAATTTAAAATGCATCTCTATGGCTAACAAGGCCCAGTTCCTTTTGACAGTGCAATGGGGGGAGCACATAGACAGCCAACTAGGTGCTGCACTGATGTATCTCTGAAATGTGCAAGTAGAGTACCCAGGTGGTGCTGCATACCACTGGATTCCAGTATGGCAATGCCACTGAGAAACGCCAGTGCAAGTGACTGCACTGGCAGGGAAAGGGGTGGACCCAGGGGTATGACAGGAATTAGTTGGCTCCTTAAACTGCCCCAGCCCAGGACCACCACCAAAACTGCTGGGAAATTCTGCCATCAAAACCCATGGTGCAAGACAAAGAGCCCTTTCACAGGCACAGCTCCGCCACAAAGCCCCAACAGAGCAGAAGATGTAGGCTATAAACACAAGTAATCACTCCCTTCCCAGTCAAACCCCCTCTCCCCCACCTAATCACATCCTCCCAGTTCTACATAAAGCCCTGCCAGGATTCCCCATAGTTCAGTAGGCAGGGCACACAGCATGGGACTCTTGTCTCAGAGGTCTCTACCATGCACCCTTTGATGGTGAGGAGGCACAGAGGGCACGTTCCACCACTGAGGGAGCACTTAGCATTAAAATCCAAGTGGGACAGCAAATGCAGCTAACATGTGTCCTTTCAGAACCCTAACATATTTACCCCACATCCAAAAGTTCAGCCCAAAGGCATGACCACACACTGACAGGTCAGCAGGGGCAGAGACACATCCGCCCTGGGCTGAGTCTGCCCCTGCCTCACTTTCCCCTCACATAAGGCTGGGAGTGACCTCAACAGTCCCTGCTCCCACATCTGAAGTTAGCAGTGTGTGGGGGAGGGGTGACCTAAAACAAGCCCACCTAGCACCATGCCCCATGTTGTGCAATAGGGCATACTCTCAGCGACACGTAACCGGGAGAACAGCCTATGATGTCAGAGGGAGGAAGGGATGCTGGCAGCCCCATACTGAGCTGTTAGCACACTCCTTTGCCAGAGTGCCCCCACCCCTCCAGGCAAGGATAGGGCACCACTGTGGGTCAGGGTGCCTAGCAGTTGCCCCACTGAGCCTTTTGGATCAGCTGGCCAAGCAACCATGGGACCCATTGCCTTGCAGGATCAGAGCTCTGTGCTGCAGCAGCAGCAGCAGCAGCAGCAGCATCAGATGAAGCAGTTCCAGTTGCAGAGCACTTCCTGCTGGTAATTTATGGCTGAAATGACAGGGAGAGAAGGATAGGCTGGTTTGAAATCTGTATTTAAGCTAGGGAAAACTGGACAATGAGGACTCCCTGTGGCTTTTGATTCAGGAGTTTTAAGAAATCTATCATAACCCAGCCCAGGATTTTCTGATAGATGCCAGTATGCCTTATGCTCACTATATTGTAAAAAAAATCATCTTTAATTCAATTACATGTTTTTCTTTTTGAAGAAGGATTCCACATCATTGTGACTTTTTCAACTGATTACACTGTCACTTTGAACCTAAGTTTTCTCATAGTTCTTATTGCAAAAATAAAAGTGTGCAGATAATTTAATCAATGTTTTTAGGTGATGTACAGCCTAATTTTTTCCCATCATCATCTGGGACTTCACATCATTATCATAGCGCATCAGTTCATTTATTCCCCCAACACTCCAGGACTGTAATCCATATGTACATTTTATGTTCCTAATTCTTGTTCATGAAAGATGAAATAATCATCTTCAGTAACATCCTAGAATAATGTTATTTTCTCCAGATAGGCCACAATTCTGGGGTGTGTGAGCCTGTGAGAAAGAAAGATGGAATGGAGACTGAGATGTGACACCAGCTATTTCCCCAGTGGAGACTGCTAAGAAAGTTCATTCAAAGTTCAAAACAACATTGGTCTGTGGGTAACTGATTTCCCCATTACAGATCTGCAGTGATTCATATGGAAATATGTCCAGAATATGAATCACAGTTTCATTCAATTAAAGTGCAGAGAAAATTCTATGTGCACCCAGGCATACAACTTAAATCATGTACTTAATCATACTCACCACTCACTTTCAATTTGATTCAGCTAAGCACTGAGATCAGTACCATAGCATTCCATATTGAGTTTAATTTACAGAAGGCTATTTTTAAAATGTCTAATTAACATAACTGACCATTAACAGTGCAGCCCAAAGCAGAGTCACAATCTCCTAAACTCACTGACTTCAAGAGCCAGTGGGGTGTAGTGGTCAAGAGCAGCAAACTGTAACCTGGAGAACTGGGTTGGATTCTCCACTCCTGCACATGAAACCTGCTGGGTGAGTTTGGGTGAGTCTCAGAACTCTCTCAGCCCCACCTACCTCACAAGGTGCCCGTAGTGGGGAGAAGAAGAGAAAGTGATCGTAAGCCACTTTCACTTTGAGACTCCTTAAATTAGAGAAAAGTGGGTTATAAAAACTTCCTGTCTTCTTCTTCTTTCATGGGTGTAACTCTATTTAGGATGGCACTGTAAGGCTCCTATTCTAAATCTACTGGAATTCTTCAGCTGAATAAATTAAGATTTCATCCTAAAACAGACACAGGAGAAATCTTTAGTAGAATTAGAGTAAACTTTCTTCTGTCTGTGACATCTTCACCAAGTGATTGATACAATTGGGATGGGGTTTGGAGAACATAATAGACAGATATACATATTGGGGATCATCTCTTCCAGGATAGTTATACAACAAGGAAGGGATATTAGGCTGTCTGAAAATAGCAGCATTTCAGACAGCAGCACTACAGTTGCCTGATCCATGTAGCTGAATGAAGCATATTTCAGACGTCATTGTATATGGTAAGTTTCCCACAGAATTGTGGTCAGAATCCTATTTTTTAAAGAGTGTTAAGTGTCTGAATTAAAATCAAACAAGAAAGAGTTTTTAGAATTCAATGTAGCAAAAAAATACAAGTCATTACAAGAAATATCTGAGCTCCTTTAACCTACAGTGTGTTAATGGGACCAAGCATACAAGCAATGCAATATTGCTTCAGGATTCTGTATTAATAGCAGCAATGAGATTTGACAAGTAGATATCAAAACTACTAGCCAGTTTGCTGTAGTGGTTAAGAGCACAGACTCTAATCTGGGAAAACCGGGTTTGATTCCCCACTCGTCCGCATGCAGCTGCTAGCATGACCTTGGGTCAGTCACAAGTTCTCTCAGAGCTCTCTCAGCCTCACCTACCTCACAGTGTGTCTGGGGGGTGGGGAAGGGAAAGGAGATTGTAAACTGCTCTGAGACTCCAAGTGAAGGGCAGGGTATAAATCCAATCTCTTCTTCTACTACAATCCAGTCTTGGTCTATCTACACTGGCTCCCAATTTGTTTCTAGGGACAATTCCAGGTTCTGCTGTTGGCTTCTAAAGCCCTTTAAATTTTGGGATCAACATACCTGAAGGACTGGCTACTCCCTTATGAACATACCTGACCACCACAGTCATCTTTGAAGGCCCTGTTTCAGGTGCTCCTGCCTTCTGAGATTAGGTGGGTGGCAACCTGGGGAAGGCCTTAACCTAACCTCTTGCACTCTCTCCCCAGGGAGATTTCTCTGTCCCCATCTTCTGCCAGTAGGTGAAGACTTTTGTGTTTCAATGATCCCTCCTTCCTGTGAGCCTGCCTTGGTAGGGAAGGAGAGGTATAAATTGAATAAAATAAATAAATTAAATTAAATATGTATTTTAGCTCTAGTTTTAATTGTTTTAATGATGTGTTTTTGGAGAGTGGTTTAGCGGTTTTAAAATGTGATTCTATTACAAATGTTTTAAATTGTTAGCTGCCTTGGTATTCCACTGGTATAAAAATAAAAATATCAATTGGATTCACAGCTTTAGGGCTACTACAGTATACATATGAATCTCCTGCCATTGCTAGCAATTCAGCCCTAAATTCACTACGATGTCATGGCAGCCCCACAATCAGGATGTACTTATATTGTACTGAGCGGAAAAGTCTTACATGCACAGAGTTCCCATGTGCATAAGGAGTATTGATTTATTTATATTTATTTGATTAAGCATTTGTATCCCACTTTTCTTCCAAATCTGGGATGACATGCAGTTTACAAAAATAATTTGTTGTTGTTGTTGTTCAGTCGCACAGTCGAGTCCAACTCTTTGCAATCCCATGGACCACATCATGCCAGGCCCTCCTGTCTTCCATTGTGGTCCGGAGTTTGCTTTATTTCATGTTTGTTGCATGTCTAACCATCTCATCCTTTGCCATCCCCTTCTTCTTTGACCTTCAATCTTTCCCAGCATCAGGGTCTTCTCCAGTGAGTGCTCCCTTCTCATTTGGTAGTCAAAGTATTTGAGCTTCAGTTTCAGTATCTGGCCTTCCAGGGAACAGTCAGGGTTGATTTCTTTTAGGATTGACTGATTTGATCTCCTTGCAGTCCAAGGGACTCTCAAGAGTCTTCTCCAGCATCAGGGTTCATTTCATAGCAGGAGCTCCTTTGCATATTAGGCCACACCCCCTAGTGTAGCCAATCCTCCCAGAGCTTACAGAGCTCTTCTTACAGGGGCTACTGTAAGCTCTTGGAGGATTGGCTACATCAGGAGTATGTGGCCTAATATGCAGAGGCGCTCCTGCTACGAAATGAGCCCTGTCCAGCATCATAATTCAAAAGAATCTATTCTTTGGCACTCAACCTTCCTTATAGTCCCACTCTCACAGCCATACGTTACTACTGGGAAAACCATTGCTTTGACCATATGGACTTTTGTTGGCAGGGTGATGTCTCTACTTTTTATTATGCTGTCTAAATTTGCCATAGCTTTCCTCCCAAGGAGCAGGTGTTGTTTAATTTCATGGCTGCAGTCACCATCTGCAGTGATCTTGGATCCCAGAAATGTGAAGTCTATCACTGTTTCCACGACTTCCCCTACTATTTGCCAAGGAGTGATGGGGCCAGATGCCATGATTTTAGTTTTTTTGATGTGTAGTTTCAAGCCAACTTTTGTGCTCTCCTCTCTCACCTTAGCAAGAGGCTCTTGAGGTCCTCTTCACTTCCTGCCATTAGAGTGGTATTGTCTGCATATCTGAGATTGTTGATGTTTTTCCCAGCAATCTTAATTCCAGCTTGTGATTCATCCAGGCCAGCATTTTGCATGATTTACTCTGCATATAAAATAAATAAGCAGGGTGACAATATACATCCTTTCCATACTCCTTTTCCTATGCTAAATGAATCCGCTGTTCCATATCTGGTTCTGTCACTTCTTGACCCTTATACAGGTTTCTCAAGAGACATGTGAGGTGGTCTGGCACTCCCATCTCTTTAAGGACTTGCCATAGTTTGTTGTGATCCACACAATCAAAGGCTTTAGCATAATCAATGAAGCAGAAGGAGATGTTTTTCTGATACTCTCTTGCTTTCTCCATAATCCAGTGAATGTTGGCAATTTGATCCCTAGTTCCTCTACCTCTTCAAAACCCAGCTTGTACTTCTGGCAGTTCTCTATCCACATACTGCTGAAGCCTAGTTTGTAGGATCATGAGTGTGACCTTGCTAGCGTGTGAAATGAGTGCAATTGTGCAATAACAAAATTAATACAAAAATACAATTTAAGCAAAAGGATGGTTTCTGCTTGATGAGAGTGACTTTCTCACTCCCACTCCCCCCAGCGGCTCAGAATGATCCCTGAAATGGATGCCAGAAAGTTGTACTCTGCAGGAGGAAATCACTCTGGTCGTGTTCAGACGGGTCTTTAGATCCGACCCAAGCATGAGTGCCTGGTGAATTTAAAGGGAACGATCAGACAGCGACATCTGGGAAAGGTTCCAATTCCAGGATCAGCTCGTCAAACCCCACCAGGGAGCCAGACTTTAAAGATACTGGTGAAAGTCTGGGGCTAATGCTTGCCGATGGGCCAATGGCGGACTTTCTCCCATTTGATCATTCCAACACACAATCAGCCTGTCAGGATGGTCTGACTCCCTTATAGAGACCTATTAAAAATTGAAAATAATGAATTTGTATTGAAAGAAGAAAATCAGATGGATTTTAAATACGGTTGGTTGAGGTATAGACAGATTTATGATCTTTTTAAGACATAAAAAATGTGGTGGTTTTAGAAAGAAAATTAATGAGATTGAACAGGTTTGGGAGGAAGGAGGAAAAAACCTGATTTCAAAAATGTATAAAATTTTGCTGAAATGGTATAATGCAGATGAACTTGTAAAAGAACAAATGATAAAATAGGCAATTAATATGAATAAAGAAATAGCTATGTCATCTTGGGAATTTTTGTGGGAAAATGCTATGAGTATTTCTACCTGTTATAATTTAAAAGAAAATTGCTTTAAAATGCTGTATAGATGGTATATGACTCCGAAAAAAATAGCAAATATTGATCAACGGCTGTCTAATAAGTGTTGGAAATGTAAGCAAAAAGAAGGTTCTTTCTACCATATGTGGTGGACTTGTGACAAAGCTAAAGTCTTTTGGTGTATGATTCATGCTGAAATGGAAACATTTTTGAAATGTACTTTTAAAAACCTGCCTGAAATGTTACTGTTGGGTATTAAGTTAGAGGATGTAAATGTAACCAAAAGGACATTAATATGGTATATGGTGACTACAGCGACAATGGTCTATGCTCAGAACTGGAAATGCGAAAAAACTCCAGACATATGGGAATGGTTGAGAAAATTGCTATTTATGGCAGAAATGGACAAATGGACAAGAAAATTGAAAAATCAAGACTCAGAAAGGTTTCTAGAAGAATGGAAAGACCTGAAAGAATATCTAGAACAACATTGGGATATGAAAAATAATATCTTTACATTGTCTAACTATTGATTTTAGATGTTTAAAAGAAGAAACAATCCTTTTTAAGAGAAATATACTGGATGTTTGAAATGATAATGAAGACTAGAATACATATTACAGATATTTAGATAATTCTTTTAAATGTTTAAAAATTTATTTTTCTTTTTTATTGTTATAACCAAATTTGTTACCTGTAAGAGTTAATACTTTTAAATCTTTATAATTGCTATTATATACATAACAGTATAGGTGAGGCGAGAAGTCCTAAAGATTTTGAAATGTAATTGGAATACATAGTTTTATAGAAAATCGGATAATGATGATAATATTTTGAAAGTAACTATGTAAAATTTTGAATAAGTAGAAAAAAATAATAAAAAATTATTTTCCAGAGGATGGTCTGACTCCCGAACATCCACCATTTTTCAAAAATACTCTTAGCAATATGCGTATAAATGCGTGACAGCTGCAGAGCTCTGCTTAAGCGTTCTGGACCATTTCATGTTTCTGAATGGCCCTGAAATTTATGAACTTCGTTAGTTGACATAGTACCTAGAGGGAGGATAAGGTAGGTCTTTCCCCATGCCAAGTAGTCCCTCCACTGAGCTTTAACCATTTGATTCTGTGCATGCACAGAAAAAACAATTCTGCAGTGAGGCACGTATGCGCATGTGCAAACAGCTTCTTTTTTTGAAAAAACCCCCCCAAACATGTGGCTCCTTCAGATGGACACCATCTAGACAATCCACCATGGAGTCCATGTGCAGTAAGGTGATTCGTGGGGAAGGTGTATGGTCATGCAACAATGGATAAAAAAGATTGGGATCAAATTAGAGCTAGGCCAATGGCAGGATTAGTTGCCCGTCTGAATGTAACCTAAGTCTGTGGAAATATTCCATTAGATCGGAGTCAAATACAATAGAAAACAAATGCAGTGTAAACAAACACAAACATATACACCAAGACTGAAGCTTTTATCTAACTTGTAACTGAGGGGAAAGATAGTTATGCATGCTAGCCTCCTTCTGTGGCAGGATTTGGGCACATCAGGTACTTGTTTTTAACTAGGCTGGTAAGCACCCTGAGTCATCAAATTGGGGGGGTACATAAACCAGCCACTAATGGCTGCATGGTCACAGACAGCTGGAAGGAGTTAATCCCTTGTGCAGCACATTAACACTTGACTCTTGGCACTGTACAGTATGGGGGGGGGGGATGGTGTTGACAAGCAACCCCTCTCTGCACAAGTTTGATGCAGGCAAGGAAAAGTAAGGCATAGCTGGTGTCCTTGTTGAGTTGGAGCCAGGGTGGGTCACAAATCCAGTGGGGCAGCCCCACATAATGTGAGAACTGAGTGTAATTATTTGCACAGTTTAGATTGTAACTAACCAACCCTGGTTTACCCCACGCATTTTGTCTGGTGTCTTCATTTCAGAGCATGGGAGCAAACATATAGACCAAGACTGAAGCTTATATCTAATTTGTAACGAGACTGAAGATTGGGTGAAGTGCCTGTATCATCACAAATAACTCGTGTAGATTGATAAAACATAATTTGCCATTATTACTTGGGTGTTAGCACTGTCATCAATATTTGCAATACACAGCATCTTTCATAAATGTAGCATCTTTAGTAAATGTCTACAAGAGCCCCATGGATATTTAGTGCCACGAGTTTAAAGCATTTGAATTTTAAATGGGTTTCATTTCAAATGACTTTTTGAAAACAGCGATAAAAAATTTTGCTTGCTACTGTCATCTTGAAAAATGATGTGACTTCTAGATAAACATAAATATGCCAAAAGAACGTTTTTCTCACATGAATTAAAAAAGCAAAGTCCAAAGCTGCGTACAGAAACAGATGAATTTTGAAAACACATATATATAGCAGATCATTAATTATTCTTAGCTATTTTTAGCTATTTTTAAATGCTGGTTCAAAAATCAAAGCAGTTTCAAGCAGTCAGAACTGAAAAGTGAAAAGGCATACGTATTTATCATTTATAAATGAAAATGTTATTTTAATGTAAATATGAACAGGTTTTTAATGTGTGTGTGCATATGCAAAAAATGAAAGAATCCCCAAAGCAGCATTTATTAATATTAAATGCTTGCAATTTATGAATTCTTCCTTCAAAATCTCAAAACCTTCCTTCAAAAGATCAGTACAGAGCATTGACTGGGAGATGCCCCTGATATTTGACCATGTACAAGTTCCAGCCTTCTTTCTATTGCTTATTTTATTTTGTTTTATTTACTTTAATTATTCATACCTCACCTTTCTCCCTGATGGGGACCCAAAGTGGCTGACCTTGTTCTTCTCCATTTTATCCTCACAAAAAAGGTAGGTGATATTGAGAGTGCATGGCTGGCCAAGGTCACCCAGAAAGCTTCTATAGATTGGGACCTGGAGTATTCCAAATCCTAGTCTGACACTCTAGCCACTAAAGCCAATTTGGTTAAGAGTGGTGGACTCTAATCTGGAGAACCAGGCTTGACTCCCCACTCCTCCACATGCAGCCAGCTGGGTGACCTTGGGTCAGTCACAGTTCTCTCAGAGCTGTTCGCTCAAGAGCAGCTCTCTTAGAACTCTCTCAGCAGGGTGTCTGTTGTGGGGAGAAGAAGGGAAGGAGATTGTAAGCCTCTCTGAGTGAAGGGTGGGGTATAAATCCAATCTCCTCCTCCTCCTCTTCTTCACTACACCACACTGGCTGTTGTATTTCAATACAAAACAAAGCAGGCTGGGAAACATACAAAAATATGACAGTACACACTGATGTCTTAACAGTTGTAGAATTCATTGCATGAAGTGTTCTTTCGTTCACCAAAACATAATTTCCATTAATAAATTTGATAATGCTATTAGAATTAATTTTTAAAAGAACTAAGATTTTTCAATAACAAAACTAATCAAATGCTCATAATAAAGTTTACAATCAACAGTTAGTTACTATTATGACTTACAGTGCTTCATTCAGTTTTTGCTTAGTGGAACATTATTTTTCATCTATGAAGTCAGCTATCTGGATATCTTTCCTATTTCACGGTTGATGATCACTTAGTTGTTCATTGTCATCTGAAACCTGGTCATGAAATCTTGGGAATTACTGTAAAACATCAGCAGTTCCCAGACTAAGATGAAACTCGACATAACTGCAGCTTCAGGGAAGTTCAGAACCTCATGAAGACAACTGGAAATTATTGAAGTTTGTTTATAAGTGTCAGAAATAATTATATATTAATTTATTAATATATTAATGATGGAATTCCACATTAATGATGGAAATGAAAGAGAGATTAGATATTTTTATGCTTTCCATAATTTTTATCTTTTACTAGTAAATATCAACATTATCAAGGCAAACTGGGAAAATCTGTCAGGTTTGGTGAGCCAAACCTCAAGAACTTCCAATTGTCTTTATGTTAACAGAAAATCTTTGAGGTTTGCCTAAAAAATAGCAGGAATAATTATACCACCAACAATTTTTTGGACATGTATCAAAGTAAGAACATAAGAAGAGCCCTGCTGGATCAGGCCAATAGTCCATCTAGTCCAGCATGTTGTCTCACAAAGTGGCCAGCCAGTTCCTCTGGATGGTCAACAACAGGGCATAGGACTTCCCCTGAAGTTGCCTTCTGGCTCTAGGATTCAGAGGATTAGTGCCTCTGAATGTGGAGGTTCCCCTCAGTCACCATGGCTAATAGCCATTGACAGACTTATCCTCCATGCATCTATCTAATCCCCTCTTAAAGCTGTTTATTCCCATGGTCATCACTCCATCCTCTGGCAGAAAATTCCACATTTTAATCATTCTCAATTCAATGCATCCACTTGGACTATTTTTTAAAAAACAATAATTTATTCTTTATAAACCAAGCAAGTACATTAATAAACAATTATAATAAACAATTTTAACTGCAATGACAATAACTACAAAGCCATATCCCAGTACAGTTACACAAAAACTCATCAAAGTTAATGACACCTTTAAGAATACTAGAGAGTAAATGAATCTACCAGCAAAGAAGTATCTGGCAGCTTCCCTTCAGAGACCATATAGTTTAGGTACAGCCATCATATTTTTACAAAATCTGAACACTCCCCAGAGTGTATACAACTGTTAATACGATAAGTTATCTTCTCCATAACATAAATATTCATAATATGTCAAACCACAAGTCAATTGTTGGTGGATGTTTGTGGATCCATGTTGGTGGATGTTCCATTGAGAGGCTATAGCCATTCTAGCTGCTGCCACTAGGCTTGATAAGAAAAGGTCTTAGGTTTCTCCAACTCCAGCAAAAAGTCATGTAGTAGTGTTACCAGTCCTTTAAAGGAAGACTGACCCTCTCTCAGCAAGCCCTCAAAAGGTGTAAGAGGCCTCACAAGAGATCGCTTCACAATAGGCATACCAAACAATTGCAGATACCAATACCAAGTTATCCTTTATTCGAGAAGTTCTGGCAGAGTTGGATGCCTTCAAAGAAGGAGAAGTGATTCTGGGAGATTATTTTAATTTGATAAGTAATAATAAATTAGACAGATCTCACTTGGACTTAATCAAGACCTAGGTTTCCTGTCTCATTACCAATGCTGATTTCTCCATGCCTACCCCCCTTTGCATAACAGACTTAATCCAATCATGCCTGTTATTGTCATTCACCTGCTATTGTCCTTTGTCTGCTAATGTCATTCAGCATCAGAAATCACTCCACTTTCCAATATATAGGACAGATGAACTCACATTCTAGCTGTATCTGAAAAAGTGAGCAGTGACTCACAAAAGCTCATACTCTGCCACAAATTTTGTTAGTCTTTAAAGTGCTGCCGAACTCTTGCTCTTTTCTACTGCTACAGACTAACATGGCTACCTATCTTGAAATCAAATGTTACACTTCTGGACCTCAGGGGTAACTTTCTATTGACCCGAATGCTGAACTTAATAGCATTGTGGTCACTATTCCCAACTGGCATAACAACTTCTATATCTCTCACCAGGTCTTGAGACCTGCTGAGAACCAAGTACAAGTTCACTACCCCCTTTGGTTGGTTCTGTGACCAGCTGTTCCAGTGTGCAGTCATTTATGATGTCGAGGAATCTCATTTCTATGGCATGACTTGAGCACATGTTTACCCACTCAATGTGAGGTCAGTTGAAGTCTCCCAATATAATAAAATTATCTACTTTAGTCACCTCCCTAATTTTCTTCTTCATCTCAAGATCAGCCTCAAGGGTTCAATCAGGTGGGCAATTATACACTCCTACTTTTAAGTAACCCTTAGGGTCTAGTATTTCCACCCATATCGCTTCTGTTGGGGAGTTAATTCCTCTGATGTTTTCTAACTTATTTGATTCTATGCTCTCTTTGATGTACAATGCAACACCAACAACAACCTATCCTTCCCTGTCCTGCCTATGGAGATTATATCCAGGAATTACTGGATCTCATAGATTTTCCCCATTCCACTATGTTTCTGAAATACCTACTATATCTAAATTATCCTTGAACACCAAGCACTCTGGCTCCTCCATCTTGGCTCAGAGACTTCTAGCATTGTCACATAGACACCTATAATGTGTTTTCTTCTCCCTCAACCCCTTAGTTGTCAGAGATGGCCCTTTGTTGACATCGTGCCCTCACTCCCAAGTTCTATTACGCCCCTATCAATATTACCCTGAGTGTTTATGCAATCATCCCTTTGAACTGACTTGTCAAGAACTGGAGGTTCCCCAGATCCTGTCAACTTTCCCCCCAGGATTAGTTTAAAAGCTTCTCTGCCACCTTTTTGATATCAATCGTCAGCAGCCTGCTTCCCTTTTGGTTCAAGTAAAGCCCATATCTTTAGTACATGTTCAGCTTGTCCTAGAAAGTTCCCCAGTGCCTAACACATCTAAACCCTTCCTCCTGGTACCACTTTCTCATCCACTTATTGAGACCCCTGATCTGTGTGCCTGTCTAGTTGGCCCTGTGTATGGAACTGGCAGCACTTCAACATTTATCACTAACATAATAGAAACTAGAATCAAAGTCAATTATTAGCAAACTGGGTTTGGTGATACTTGAGATTTTTTTTGTAAATGGTAGATTTTCTGACTTTTCTCATTTGCATCTTCAAATATAAAGAACTGTCATTGCATATCAGTAGGTTTTTAACAATGACTGTGTAATATGAACTGAAAAAAGTCCAGAGGTTGTGTTTTTTTCCTTCATCCCCAACTAAATATGGTATTACTAACGTCATTGTGTGATGCTTTTTCCTAAGACCCTCACAAAAGTAAGCTAAAAACTCTGCCATCAGAGAGGGGTCTGCCAATCTATTTAAACCAAGTTTCCATGTAATTGTATAGTTCTGAAAAGGTAAAGCCATAAAAACTCTTAAGAATGTCATTCAATGTGAGGTTAGACGTTAGGGATGCCTGCCTGAATTGTCAGGCTCATCACCTACGAGCCAGTCTGTCAAGTGTTATCAGTGGGTCTTCATGTGGAATTGCTAACTCAGTACTGGTCAGGTGCAAAATACCTCAATACAGGCAAAGCAGAAAAACTGTAACAATGTCATAGCAGTTCTAAGTTATGGAATGCCTGTACTACGTTTCTTTGCAAATACTCTTTTCGTCTAATTTTCCTACCTTCTGGGGAGACAGCCAGCATAGTCTCTCCCTGCAAAATGAAAAGCTATTGCACCCCCTTAAAGGGATTTATTAACTTCTGTGAACTAAAACCTACTTTATCAAATGCATCTACCAAAGTGGGCAGTAACCCATGAAAGTTGATGCTAAACTATTAGTCTTTAATGGGGTTTTCTTTTTTTTACTGATTGTCGGTACCCTTTTCAGCTTGTCACTACCACATCTAAGTAAAATACAAGCCATTAAGACACCAAGTTGATCCTCACCATCCTTTAAGGGAAAAAAGACTCATTTAAAGCGTTTGATCTGCAAAGTTTTCCATTTCTTCAAAATACTAACAGAATTCTACAATCTAGTAGTTTCAAGCTGCAGGTTTGGGAGGGGAAAAAAAGTCAGAGAAACATTTGCTTTGGCACCAGTGCTCTCAGATTTTTCCATTTGGAACAATGATAAATGACTTAAGCTTGATCTTTTTTTTTTCCTGAACCCAAATTTTTATTTTTTTGTTTAACATTTATTTACAGTTTCTATAAACACTAACACCTATAAAACATGGTTTACTGTTTGATTGCCTGGCGAACAAGCAAGCCTTAAATACATAAATTATGAGCACCTAGTTAATGAGTGACATGATGGACATGGAGTTTTATTTACCATTGGCATGAGCCTTCATATAAAATTAGTGGCATAAGAAAGCCAGGTTTTGTGAATGCACATAGTCATACCTATTCATGGCCTATATTTTTTTTTAAAGACTTGACATAAGACTGTGGCCTATGTGTAATTTCATTGCCTGGAGCAAGGTTAGGGGAAAGCTGCTCCATCTGGCAATTTCCCTTTGACTGGCACATAGTTAAACAATGATGCAGTTTGACAAATTTCAAACCCAGCTTATGAAAAAATAACATAAACACAATAGTCACTCTGAGTAGATTGTCCACCTGTGCAAGCGGGCATGAAGTGTTAAGTAAAGGCTGCTGGTAATGAATAAAGATGCACGGCATCGCCAGATTAGCTCGTTCCAAATGTAAATCACTGTCAGATAAAGCACCCGTGTTTATGTGTAGCATTAATATTTTGATCAGTATGTTTAAGAGCATTAGCTCCTTAATGCAGATGTTCTCGTTTGGACCTTCACACCCAAAGCATCAGCCAATTCCTTTGCCATCAGTTATGTCAACATGTCATAAATCTTCAGCTGCTTTAGCTCCTATTCCAAACAAAGCGTTATTGTAAAACGTGGAGGCGTGTTTCCGCAGAGTTGTATTTTTGGCCAATTTCTTGTTATTTTGTTGAGAATCTGACACATTAATATCCAATTAACCATCTCTGAGTATCTTACTGACAAGGATCCCAGCAGAGATCCAGTGCAGTTTCTTATTGTGAGAACCCCCTGCCCCCACCCTGCCAGCTGTGTGCATTATGTGAACAAGTAGTCTTTATAATCTCGGTGCCTGTCAGAAGACACTAACAATAAAAGCTTTACATTCAACGGAAACTGGGCTTGTGTTTTAACAACTATGTCATTTGGCTTCGGTCCTAAACTTGCTTACTCGGGAGTAAGCCCAATTCCTAGCAAAGTCCCCAGTGAAAGTCTTCTTGCTGGGAGATGCACTTAGCAAGAAGGAAACTGTAACAAAAGAACAACCCTGGGTACGGAAGCCGTCCATTAATTTCATAACTAATATGCATGTTCTAAGAGCAGAGGTGGAGAATATGGTCAGCACTGATGGCCACAACTAAGCGTTTTGCTCCCAGTTAAAATAGCTGACGTCAACTTGATGAAAGTTATAGACAAGTTTCATTTCATCAATTCAGATCTACCAGACAGATGGGATGAAAAAGTAGAAAGCTTTCAAATAAACTGTCCTTGTATTTTTCAAGTGGATCCTTTTAACCAGTCAGGACTAGAAGCTTTTAAAGAAAATGAACATCAAGGTTCTCGATATTCCAAGGACAAGGTCAAAGCCAAATGGGAGCTGCACATGCTCCCATTTTCCTACTATACTGCACCATGGAACATGTGTTTTCTTCAGGGCACACCAGTACTAGCTAACAGCAGAAATCTAGGTGGCTAGACTGCAATAGCAGTATTAGTTGCTTACTTAGGTTGCATATACTGCCCATTCTGGCTACAATTTATATAGAATCTGTGGTTCAGACAAGTTCTAAGTAAATGAATGAATGAAGTGCTTTGTGCGGGCTATTGGGACATGCTTTAATGATTTAAGGATTCTGTTAAATTATACATTTAAACCGAATGCAAGTAACACAGCACTGAAGAGTATGAGCCAGGAAGATCTCAGTTCAGATCTAAGGACATCCATGATCTTGCAGAGTAGCCTTAGGAAACCTACTATTCTCTTGGCCCCAGTGCTTTCTAATATTTGCAATTGTTTATTTGACATAATAATATCTTGCCTAGGGGGAATTCCTAGGTGCCTTACAAAAAAAAAAGACAACAACAAACAGTGCAAATTAAATCAAATTAAAAATAATAAACAATGTAAACTGATAAAACAGCATTACTAAACCAGCAGTAAAAGAACAGCCAAGGCCGGTAGAAATCATTTTTGAGTTAGCGAAGGACTTCTGGAAAAGACAGGTCTTTAATTTACATCATTTCATTATCAAGGGAGTACTATCTGTATTATCTGGGAGGAGGGAGCTCTACAACTCGGGGTGTTCAAATACGCACTAGTTCAACTCCTGTTCTAGTTACTGATTGTGGGTGGGGAGCAGGGGTTTTCTTACCAAACAATTTGGTTTTTGTGAACAGTGTGAGCCTGTTCATCAAGTTACTTTTTTGTGTGTTTGAACAGAACAGTACACTAAAGGGCAATTTGCCGTATTTCACTAATTTCCCAGTGTGAGGCCTAGTTTCTCCCTTCTCCCATAGACCTATTGTTTCTCAGTGGTCCATTGTATAAATAAACAATGCAAAAATTAATTGGTAAGCCAGTAATTATAAATAAAAAGTGTATCTTTAAAAATGTACATAAATAAGAAGTTCATAAAAAGAAACTACCTTTTAAAAGTTCAGACTGCAGTCTGAACAAATCTCAAGCAACTTTCTGGTGCTTGTTTACATCTCTGTTATCATGGTTATTTCATGCATGCGTGCTTTGGCCCAGGCTAATCAGAGCCATCTAATTTTGTGCCATCTAATTACCTAACTCAAATATCCATGAGACCAGAGAAGAATCAATTTTGCATATTGTACAGATGCAACTCAACATCAAAAAAACTAAAATCATGGCATCCGACCCCATCATTCCTTGGCAAATACAAGGGGAAGTCATAGAAGCAGAGACAGACTTTGCATTCCTGGGATCCAAGATCACTGCAGACGGTGACTGCAGCCATGAAATTAAAAGATGCCTGCTCCTTGAGAGTAAGGCAATGGCAAACCTAGACAGCATAATAAAAATAGAGACAATACCCTGCCAACAAAAGTCCGTATGGCCAAAGTGATGGTATTCCCAGTAGTAATGTATGGCTGCGAGAATAGAACTATAAGGTAGGCTGAGTGCCGAAGAATATATGATTTTGAATTATGGTGCTGGAGAAGACTCTTGAGAGTCCCTTGGACTGCAAGGAGATCAAATCAGTCAATCCTAAAAGAAATCAACCCTGACTGTTCCCTGGAAGGCCAGGTACTGAAGCTGAAGCTCAAATACTTTGGCCACCAAATGAGATGGGAGCACTCACTGGAGAAGACCCTGATGCTGGGAAAGATTGAAGGTCAAAGAAGAAGGGGATGGCAAAGGATGAGATGGTTAGACAGTGTTATAGACAGGGGTCATTTCAAGCAGGAACTCGGGGGAGCTCAGCTCCAGGAGTTGGTGCCAGCCCCCCACCCCACCCACATGGGGGAATGCCTGCTTGTGTCATGGCTGCAGCAAAATTACCCCGTCCCCTGGAAAGGTCCTTGTTCCTCTGACCAGCATTCTGAAGGCTTCAGCCACCACTGAAGCTATCCTCCCAGAATAGTGGTATTTCTGAGGCTTGGATTAGTAACTGCCCCCTCTCTTTCTTTCTTTCTTTCTTTCTTTCTTTCTTTCTTTCTTTCTTTCTTTCTTTCTTTCTTTCTTTCTTTCTTTCTTTCTTTCTTTCTTGCTTCCTTCCTCCCTTCCTTCCTCCCTTCCTTCCTTCTGACATACTTCCAATGTCAGGTAGTGTAGCATATGCAAATAAGTTATGCTAACAAGTTATGCTAATGAGCTCCTGCACCTCTTTTTCTACGAAATGACCCCTGGTTATAGATGCAACAAACATGAAGTTGAACAAACTCCAGAGCATGACGGAAGACAGGAGGGCCTGGTGTGATGTGGTCTATGGGGTCGCAAAGAGTCGGACTTGACTGTGCGACAGAACAACAACAACAACACAGATGCAAAGGCAGGTTGCAAGGCAGACAGACATGAAATGGACACATCATAGCTACGGTGCAGCTGCAAAGTTCTTCAGCAGCCACTCAAGGCAGACAGTGGTGAGCCAAACAGATCTGTTACTTGGCTCACAAAGAGATCATGACTGTTGAAAACAGTATGTTTGCCTGCAGACATGTGCTACATAGTTTGCAGCATGCCAATCCATAGCCCTTTCCCAAGACCCTCAACTCCTTCACAATTTCAAGATCACATAGGTCTCTTGTACAGGTACCTTGGACAAAAAATGCTTAGAGATTCAAGCATAGCATTTTCAGTTGGGTCTGGGAACAAATGGAGAAGCAGTGCAGTTCATATAGAACTGGGAGTATATATTAATTGTAATGGGTTCCAGTCAACATCCTGGCCACCAAACTTTTCACCAGTTGAAGTTTCCCAGCCATCTTCAGTAGTCCATCAAGAACACTTGGTTATAACTTGTAATATTATATTATGTAATGTTATGTTAACTAGGCATGTGTGACAATGGTATTATAATACAGATAATGACGCTTCTATTTCCCACAGTTTTATAAAGACTATGCTGATAATGCATGTTGACAGGCTTTGAGCTCTCAGAAGTACAAAACAGATACAAGAGCCTACTCTGGCTGGTTCCTTTATATGTACCCTGTTCCATGATGACTGCTGACAGGGCAAAGAGTTCGATGTTAGGAAACTCCCATGCATGGAACAACATGCTCAGGAGAAAATGGGGAGGATACAGGGGCTAGCCCATATTCATAGCATTACCATTGTTAACCAGTGTCTTTTTATGTAACTTCACTTGTAGGGGGGCAAACCTGAGGGAGGAGACTGAAGCTTTCAAAAAGAACCCACACGTTTCCCACTTACTGAAATGCTCTGCAGTTTCTGTCTGAGAAATGTGCACTCTGATCTCCTTAACAACCTCCAGATTAAACTCAATGACTCTGCCCATTGGGCTTTTAATTGACAATGGTTTATTTTGTTAACTGTCTCATTGGCTTTCAACATACCCAGCAAATACGAGCGGGATCAGCAGAATGTCTGTCAATAAAAGCATATTCATGGTTCATAAAAATGCCAGGGGCCAGTATTAGCAAGGCAATGGCTCGTATAGTTCTGTCATCACAACCAGGAACTCCTGCTAATGCCACAGCACAGCCAAAAGAGAGAGAGAGAGAGAGAGAGAGAGAGAGAGAGGATAGTCTGCCTAAAATGTTTTCCTCGAGGCATGTGATGTCAAAGGAGGAAGGAGGAATATGAGTGTGTCAATGAAAGTGACAGAGAAGAAGAATAAGATGACAGTCTGGAAATACTGGACAGGTGTGAATGTAAAATCTACAGTGTCTCTTAAAGCATTTCTAAGCCTATTCAAGATAGCTTCATTTGGGTAGCCATGTTACACTGTAGTAGCTGAAGAATAAAATTCAAGTACAGTAGCAGCTTAAAGACCACAAAAATTTCCAGGCTACAAGCTTTTGTGAGTCAAAGCTCACTTCATTCCTAGTTGTATCTAATGAAACTTATGAAAGCTTATAGTCTGGAAAATTCTGTTGGTTTCAAGGTAATACTGGGCTCAAAAAATTTTCTGAGCCTATTAAACAAGCCCTTTATACTATCCTGAGCTTCTTTTTCCAAATGCAGTTCAAGCCACTGTATCAGCTGCTTTAATAGCTCCCCCAACTTTCAGGAAAGGTTTGTCAAGGAGAATGGACATCTAGTTTCAGGGAGGTGATCTAGGGAGCTCTGCTGAATCCACTGAACACATCACATGGGAGGTAAATCAACTTTACACTGGCTCTGGATTGGCAGTCAGCCAAGTGTTATTGACATGATACAAGTCCAGGAGCCAGTGGCTGAAGAAGACAGCAAAGACTAATGGAAACACTAGCTAAATCAATCCTTTCACTTACTCCACAGCATGCAGTATACATACATTCATTTCACATGCACATTTTGTCTGGCAGCCAGTGAGAATTTGTATGGGTACTAATTAGGATTCCTTTCATTCATGAACAATTTTTTTAATCTGGGAAAAATTCCAAAATGAATTGTGATAATTCTTTTTAAAAGTAGGTTTCATGTATTCCCCCCTTCTATATTATAATTATTTTAATTTTATAGTTAATTATTTCTGTTTACTTAACATTTTGCATATGTTGGAGCTAATCTACTCCTTTCATTGCCAGTCTATCAAACACCTCACAGAAAAGAACCCATGGAAAGGGAAGGAATTTGGTACTCCTGAGTTAGCTTGCTGGAAGAGATGTTGAACACCTTTTATGGTGTGTTTTTATGGTTTTTTAACATTTTCACAATTTCATGGTGCTTGCATTTATGATTTAATTACATTCTTTTACTTAATGAGCCATCTTAAGCATTGAAATATTTGAGGCAAAGTTCCCTAATTCCCCTCAAAGGTTAAAATGAATATTGGAAAGCCTGGTCTGCTCATAGGTTTTCATCATTTGAGCCTTCCTGCAACTCCCATCATTATCTCCTTCAAGCCCAGATGCAGGAATGTATAATTAGGCCCAGTCATGAGAACCTGGGATCAGTTGTGTAACTGGACGGGAGGGGAAATTAGGACCCGTTGCCAACATCGTCTGGAACGTTCTTCAGAAGAAAGACCAACTGATGCCATAGGATAAAAAGGTATAATAAGCATGTTGGCCAGAGAGAGAATTATGCTAATACCATGCTAGTATGCTGAAATATGCTAAGCTTCATCATAATAGACTGCAACACTTTTATGCTACTGTATGGATTTTATGCTGCAAGAGATTTTCCATTTAATACCAAAGTATTCAGTGTATTAGAAACTTAGCTTCTTTGTTTTCTTGTTGTTAAGCTATAGAGATTGTACTGCATAGCTAATTCTTTTACTAATTTAATAAACCTTTATACATTTTTTACAAGGTTTGGTTTTCTTGTGTGCATCCAGCCTTGAGGACCCACAGGTCTGGGAAATTCAGGGCTTCTTGTTCAGGGCTTCCAGGCAGGGGACTTGAAGCAATAACCCATGGGGATCTGGCTACTGACATCATAAAAATAAATTAACATGTTTTTACATAAGAATAATGCCCCAAAGCATGCACATACATATGTGAGCACATGCACACACATGTACACAATTTTAAATAGTAGTCCAACTATTTATCATTTCCAAAGAATTACAACAAATGGTACACCATAGCTCATTCTAAGGCTTGTATTCTAATACGTCTGTTACATTCTTTTGAGCTTCTAACCAAAACGCACACTTTCATTTTAAGATCCTAAGCCATGCCATATTCAAAGAACACAGGAAATGATAATTCTCGTGTGGCATCACATTTTTAAATGCATGGTTGGTTTCTTGGGTCATTCAATTTTCTCCAGTCAAGTCAACTCATTTAACACCCCTTACTGTTTATGCTAATCTTTTAATATTAGTCTGTATTCTAGCAGACGGGAGAGAACGGAGCAGCTGTTCCAAAAGCCAGTCTTTTAATATCTGGAATGTTTATGTAATATTTTATCACCTATTCTTTATGCGCTGCATCTCAGTTCATAACACTGAATTATATCTCTGGATTATTTATGGGGACAGCTATCAGTTTGCACTGATTTAGGGTGGCAATAAAAACAGCACACAAGTCTGAGCAGGTATGAAATGTATAGATCATCAAGCTTAATGTAACTAAATAGCCTTCCTTAAAAGGTACTTAAAATTTACACAGACAGGATCAAATTCAGCTGTGGAAAGAACACTTGGCAGGTGAAGTACTTTTAAGTGGATGGTTCTAGAGCTTCAGATAGGTGGTGTGTTGGTATGTCTCCAGTAATTGACATTGCCTTTGGTTAACTCTTCATTATAAATGAGAGTCAAGCCATGGAGAATCTTCCAACAAATAATTTAAAAAGCTAAGAAGTTTAGGAGCTTAGGTACAGCAAATGTCTAAGGACATTCCCAGAATACCTGATATAGTCTATACCTGTGTCTTCTTCCCATCTGAATCTAGGCAATATGCTTAATTGGGACTCTTATTACTAATTTTGTATTGGGAACTGCAAAGAGGTTCTGACTTGTTATATTTATGTATTTATTTATAACAGTTACCTTCTGGAAATTCTTGGCCAAACTGGAGTCTCAAGGTGGTTTACAAAATCAAGTGAAACAAACCATTGACATATCAACAAACATAGTTTATCTTGATTTTAATAAGGTTTTTGATAAAGTTCGACATATTATTATTGTTGACAAATTGGTAAAATGTGGTTTGGATCCTATTACTGTTAGGTGAATCTGTAACTGGTTGACAGATCGCACCCAAAGAGTGCTTGTTAATGGTTCCTCATCCTCTTGGAGAGGAGTGACAAGTGGAGTGCCTCAAGGATCTGTCCTGGGACCTGTTTTGTTCAACATCTTTGTGAATGATTTGGATGAAGGGATAGAGGGAATACTTATTAAATTTGCAGATTTACTAATTTGGGAAGGGTAGCAAATACGGTAGAAGACAGAGTTAGGATACAGGATGATCTTGACAGGCTGGAAAACTGGGCTAAAACAAATAAAATGAAATTCAATAAGGATAAATGTAAAGTTCTGCATTTGGGTAGGAAAAATCAAATGCATAATTATAGGATGGGGTAGATTTGTCTTGGCAGTAGTATGTGCAAAAAGGATCTAGGGTCTTAGTAGACCATACACTGAACATGAGTCAGCAGTGTGATGCAGTTGCTAAAAAGGCAAATGCCATTTGGGTTTGTATTAACAAAAGCATAGTGTCCTGATCACTTGAAGTGATGGTATCACTTTACTCTGCTCTGGTTAGACCTCACGTAGGGTATTGTGTTCTGTTTTGGGCACCACAATTTAAGAAGGATATAGACAAGCTGGAACATGTCCAGAGGAGGGCAATGAAGATGGTGATGGGTCTAGAGACCAAGTCCTATGAGGAAAGGTTGAAAGAGCTGATAAAAATGGGGATTTTTTAAAAATCAGAATTTTAAACAGTATCAATATATAGAAAAATATGCAGAAACAGTCAACCAAAAGCAGTGATGGAAATACTACCTAAAAGAGACCTTCTTGCATGTTACAGCTTTCTTGACTCCGCTCACCACTGTTTACTTACTTACTTTCTTACTTCAATTATGCCCTACCTTTTATCCCCAGTGGGGATCCAAAGTGACTGAAAGCTTTCCCCCTTCTACACTTATCCTCACTGCAGCCCTGTGTGGTAGATTAGATGGTGAGTGTGTGACAGTCGCAAAGTTACCCAGCATACTTCTATGGCAAAGTGAGATTTGAACTTGGGATTCCTAGATGATAGGGTGACACTCTGACAACTATACCATGCAAGCTTCTTGTTGGTGAAGTTTCTACTGTTCCAAGTCAGTGGGATACATTCTAGCTGAGCTTCTATTACTGTAGATTTAATTTATCTCCAGATATCCTAATTTGCCCTCCTAACTCTTTCTTTCAGTTTCCTTCTAACAAATCTTCTCATTTCAAAAAAGTTTCCTCTTCTGGTGTTAATCATGGCTCCATTGCACTATCCAAACAATTTACTGCTCATGTATTTGCTGATATTGATAGCATCTTGTTCAAAGCTACTTCTACCTCCCACACCAGATGCCAGGAACTACTCAGGATCAAATGTGCCTAGTTTCATTTGTAGAAAAGTTATTTTATTTGCAATTTCAGCAGCCATTTGCCCAAACAATATGAGGCTAGTTGAAGTGACCCATTAATTCAATGGTCTCTTTTAGCATCTTCTCTGTTTTCTTCCTCCACCCTTAGATAATCCTCAGAGTTTTGGTTGGGGATGTGATAGTACACTTCATGCACAAAGTTACTTCTCAGGCCTTGTTTTTCCGCCCACACATTTTCTGTGGAGGAGTAACACTTTATTCATGAGAGTATACATGTTGAAATCAACACACATAGAGGGTGAGTGTGTACAAGCTCATGGGCAATGTGATCAACAGCTCATAGTCATAGTGTCAATACATGTAAAAGTGTACATGCATAGGCTCCTTCCCCATGACTGGGAATGTTCAAAAAAAGCAGTGTACATAATCACAACATACATGACCCCTCCACACACTGTCTGAATGTACAGGGAGGGAAAGCAGGCACAAGCACACTGGCCCTGCCCCATCTCTGTATGATTGCTGGGTCATCTGCATAGCGTGAAAATGTGGAAGAAGTGTCTGCATGTGTGCTTCTTTCCTGTGATTGGGAATTCTGCTGTTGCAACATTGCTGGTATGGAGAAGAAGTGTACACATGGACATTTCCTTCACATATAGGAGCCATTCCCATAAGCCAGCAATCACATGGAGATGGGAATGGTTCCAATGCACTCATGCCACTCTCTATTCCCGCATGTCCAGTCAACTCCCCACAGTCCTCTTTTTGTAGCCTATAGGCTACAAAATTCTCTTGTAACACTTGCATGTGACAGTTCCTCTGTCTTGACAAAGACAGGGCAAGGCAAAAATAATAAAAGACAGATTGGTTAAGTTTCTATTTGTATTTTTTAACAAATTCCAGTAATTGAAAACTTCTGCTTGGGTTAAGGATGGGCATGAACCAGCTCATGAATGGAAGTTCATGACGAATTTTGGGCAGTTCATGATTCATGAACTGAAGTTTGCGAACTGAAGAGCTGTCATGAATTTCCATGAATTATAAGGCAGTTTGTGGTGGTTCGTGAAGAGCAGGGGTTTAAATGGCTCTGGGCTTTCTGTTCCCTGACACTCAGCTGTTTTTCATGGGGAGCAGAAAGCAGAGATTTAATAGTTTGTAGTCATTTAAAACTCCTGCTTTCTAGTCCCTGCGAAAAGCAGTGGGGAGAAGAAAGCAGGGGTTATGAACTGGTTTGGTTCACAAACCAACCTCCAGGTTCATGTCAGTTCATGGTTCGCTTCATGGTTTCACCCCAAACCAAAATGAACTGCAGTGCCCATCCCTAGTAAGAGCTCAGGCAGCAACAAGACAAATACCTGGCTAGTTGTCTCTTTGAGAAACTGCTGGATTTTAGGGTCAAAAATATCAAGCTGTGGGAAAGCAACACAACTGCCAGGGGTGTGTGAGTTGCAGACCCTTTACCTGCTTGGTCAGTGTAACTCTTCCTCTGACATCAATGCCAGAACCAATGTCTCTCATTCTTTGTGTTGGAAATGGAGGGCCATTGGCAAGAACACTCCTTTGCAAGCATTTGCTGGTAGGTGGAATAAAGTCCTGTTATCCTTCTTAAAGTCTGCATGATGAGTGCTTGTTCTCTTATATCCCAAAACAAGTGAAAACCTGGGAAGATGGGAAAATAGGGATGTACTTCAACTTTGTCCATACTCTGTTCACTAAAACATTCTCCCCAATCCACATTTCCTTGCACGCAGCCATACACAAAGATTCCCTTACAGATATATACACCATAATAGAGGGTTGGTGCTTGATGGGAAAGATTCAGAAGCCACAGTAAGTTGATAATGGCCATGTTGTAATATACAATGTTCTATGATTACAAAATTGCCATTTCAGGCTGGAAATATTATGTGAGCTAGTACAACTAGGATACTGAGCTGTAAAACAGAAAGTCCTTTCAATATCAGCTCATTCATGAATTTGCTAGTCTCTTATCCCAAGCTGCCGATATAGAAGGATAACAATGACTTCGCTTGCTAGGTGTGGGATTACACAGTGTGCTTAATCTAAAGAACTATATAAATATTAAGTACTGTAGCTATTCCACATTTCCACAATACCTCTTTTGCAGCACACTGAGTTGACGTTTATGTTGTAACTTTCAGAGTAAGCAGGACATGTGTGCACCAAATGTTTTTAGAGGTTGAGTCTCCTCTCATGTCTTATCATTTGAGCTGTCATAAGTACTGTCATATTATCAGTCTATTCCACTTCCTGTTGTACTAGAGCAAAGCAGTCAGAAGTGCAGATAGCCCTTATTCAGCCCTTCAGTTTATTATATTTGCTGATAACCAACCAGTGAGGTCTACTGGCTACCATCTTTGCTGAATTTGGCCAGATCACTTAATCCATGGATTCACTGTGTGACTTTGGACATTTATGTGTTTATATGTTTTTAATCTCACCCTTCTTTCAAGGTGCATTTAGAGCATATGTGGTTCTCAACAAAGGCTACCACCAAGCTTTGTCCCTTTAACAGTGATATACAATCAGTGGGTCTAGAAGGGTAATAAGATAGATTTGAGACCATTTTGCTTCAAAGGAAACAACTTTAATGACTTGTTACACATTGGACACATTAAAAATCATTTTTTTCTAGTTGTTTAGACTATGAGAGCCAGTTTGGTGCAGTGGTTAAGTGCGCGGACTCTAATCTGGGAGAACCAGGTTTGTTTCCCCACTCATCCAATTGCACCTGGCTGGATGACCTTGGGCAAGCCATAGCTCTGTACCAGCTGTTCTCTCAAGGACAGCTTGGGAAAAAGTTCTCTCAGCCCCACCTACCTCACACGGTGTCTGTTGTGGGGAGGGGAAGGGAAAGGAGTTTGTAAGCCGCTCTGAGACTCCAAGTGAGTGAAGGGCAGGGTATAAATCCAATCTCTTCTTCTTCTATGACTTTGTTATCACATCACAGTTGTTTTCCTAATGAGCTACAGTCTATCCCGTGATCTCTCCTCCTCCGACAAATGGCATCAATGAGCAGATGATATCATTTAGCTCTATACCATAGAAAACTTCACCCAGTGATTTCTGCACATCATTACACCATTAAATGGACAAGAAAAAGCTAGGTCACTTCCCTATCCCCAACTCACCCTGTTGCATTCTGAGCCACTGTTCCCTCTTCTGGGAAACTGAACAACAGGGTCTTAATTCAAAAGATTATTATGAAGATAAAGCATTTAACTTGACATGAATGTCAGCATCAGGAGTATTTCTAAAGATCTGAGACTTGGTTCACACATGTAAGAGAACAAACAGGACAGAACAGCATCACTTCATACCACAAGTGGTGGGTTCCAGTGCTGAATACAACTTTTCTGAGAAAAACCTCCACACAAAGAGAAACCTGTCACAGTAGGCAGAAAGGTACTTTCTCTTTTAACGTAATGGAGCTTTCTAAAATATTGATCCGGTATCTGCTTATTATTTATTGTATTTCAATCCTGCTTTTCTCCCTAATCAAGATCTGATACACTTTGCCTTTTTGCTACTGCATTCTCCTGCATGAGTGAAGTGAGAGAGAAAAGTTGTGTGTTTTTTAGACTTGTTGTCTTTGAGATGGTATAGAAGGCACATTTTCTGTCACAGTGTGGCATTTCAGGTACTTTCAAGGAGCAGTTTTGTGGGATCTGATGCTTTTCTGCCTTTGCTGTAATAAATGTCCCTCTACTGTTCTGTGAAACTGCAAGGTGGCTAATCAGGAAGTCAGTCACCTGCTCATCCTTCCCTGCATGGCAGTGACATAAATGATATAATCATCATTGACATAGTGATTTTGGGGATTTCGTGTACATAATCAGTCGTTCTTACAGTTGTTCCATAAAATAGGAAAGCGTTATAATCACCATATGGCAGAAGTCAAGGGCCCAGCAGAAGTTAGGGAATAAGACTTGCACATCTCACATTTTTAGACACTAGACCTGAGAATTGCTGTTAAGAATAGGAGGCTTTGGAGGACATTAAACCATAGGGTTGCCATAAATTGGAAGAGACTTGATGGCATTTAACACAACACACAGGTGGTGATAGGCAGGCAGGCAGGCAGGCAGGCAGGCAGGCAGGCAGGCAGGCAGGCAGGCAGGCAGAAAGAAAGAAAGAAAGAAAGAAAGAAAGAAAGAAAGAAAGAAAGAAAGAAAGAAAGAAAGAAAGAAAGAAAGAGCCAGAAGTAAGTATGATAAACTGCATGGACCACTATATGGTTCTAAACCATTCTTATTTTTTAAAAGCCCATTTTAAAGGTATTTAATGATAAAGGTCTCTGTTGCTCTCACAATAACGTGGCTACATACAAATATTAAAACCTGGCTTTTTATAGTTCTATAGTGTTATGGTAACTAATGGAATTGAGGCTCTATATTTTTATAAATGATTCAACTGTTGTGGGGATCCAAACTGAGCTGAAGAGAGTAAGGAGGGAAAGAGTAAGGAGAGCCAAGTGCAGTGCAGTAGTTAGAGTGTCAGACTAGGATCTGGAAGACCCAGGTTCAAACCCCCACTCTGTCATGGAAACTTGCTGGGTGACCTTGGGCTAGTCACTGCCTCTCTCAGCCAAAGCTACTTCCCAGGATTGTTGAGAGGATAAAATGGAAGAAAATGCCACTTTGGGTCTCCACTGGGGGAGAAAGGTGGGGTATACATGGACTTAATTAATTAATTAAAATTATGACTAGAGATTATTGAAATGTTGACTAGCTCTAAACATATTGATCCCAAGAGCTCTTCTCCCTAGTTCTTTTGTGACAGATCTGAAGCTATATTGGAAAGGGATAATTTGAAATAATGGAATGACATATTTTGGGCACCAGGCATCAGTGGACAGAAACCATGCACAATACTCTGCTAACCAATCAGTATCATCAATACTAAGGAAGACAATGAAACTGAAGATCACACACATTTTCCCAGATAGCCTAACACTCTATTTTAGTGTGCGAGGATCATGTGGTGGTTGTATGAGCAGAACAAGGGTATTTATTTCTGATATCATTAGGCAGTGTAAATCAAATAGCCACTATAAAGCAGGAATACACAAATTTCTGGTTTTGCCCATATCACCTGGACTTGGATTGTTAATAATTCTTGTAATAAATCAGAGACAATTTGTAGATTATTTTTTTCAGCTGGCCCTTTGGGCCACAGTGGTGCAACATCTGTACTCTGAAAGCATTGGGAGGGGTATGGAAAAGTATATTCTTTGTTCCATGAAACAACAGTGAATAATGAAAGATAACACGCCCCTTTCTTATAAATGATGGTTCAGAAAGTTCTGGGAAATACTGGTGATGTAACAAGGAGAAAATGCTTCCCTGAGTTTCATTATTAAGAAGTATTCCAGACAGTCCATAACTTTGACACAGGAGAAGCCCCCTCCCCCTTAAAATCTGCCTATTTCACTCTTATAGAAAAAAACAGGTAAATCTGATTCACAGCCTTTTGTCTGTTTGGTATTTGCCTTGTTACCCTTTATGACAGCAAAAACCACTGAAAGCATGATCTCACCACAGCTATTAGTTCAGTTCCTTCTCTGACCGGCCACTCACCCCTTCTAAACAAATGCTATAATAATGTAAAGCAATAACCTGGATTTTTTCCTCCCTCTTACCCGCAAAGGCCGACACCTTTTCATGCTGATTTTCAGCATGTCCTTCGCCAGTAGCTTACATAGACAGGCACACAATAGCTGCTCTCCAAGCATTGCTGCAGCAATAGCTGTCTGCAGGTGCTAAGACCAGGGTGCTCAGCTGTGATCCAGCCATTCACATTAATGCTCACAAATGTACTCTCCTATTATCAGTAGGGACTGGAGAAAGCACACTTGCACTCCCAGAGCTCCATCCACCGTAACTGACAACAGGCCAGTTTTTTTAAAAAAATAGATTATTTTAGATAATAGAATATCTAAGGCTCAAAACAGAATCCAAATGTGGTGTTGTGTTCCCTCTCTGTGTAATTGCTATATAAAGATCATTTGAATGACCTCCCCATACATCTTTATTCTTTTATTTACTTGCCTGGTAAAACCAATTCTTCATCAAGCCAAATAGTCAAAGAGATGGAAAATTTAAACCTTTCCAGCTCTTGAAGGAAAAGTTTCTCCCAACAGCTGTCTTACTTTATGAAAGCATGAAGTCAGTACATCCAATCTTATGCTATCAATCACGCAGGCTGACATTTCCTGCAAACTGTGTCCACAAGACAAACGGGGAAAGGGAACCTAAAAGGAACAACAAATTGCCAAAAAGCAGATGGAATTATGTGCTCGTGTTTATATTTGGCTGTTCAAATGAGCCCAGACTAAATGCCTTTCTCTCCAGAATTATAGCACTAAGCACTCATTTGCACCATTGCTGAAAAACACCTGACACTGGTATTAAGAAATATTGGGTTTAATTGCAGTCCATTAAAATGTGGAAATGTCTTCAATGGAGGATTAATGGTTTAAGTGAACTGTCGGCTCGCAGGGTATTTTTAGGCCCTCCTATTGCAAATGCAAACATCCTCTCTGCCCTCCTCCCTTCTCTGAACTCTTGCTAGAAAGGTCTGCCACATGTTTTTCATCTCCCAGCTTTAGGCTAGTAGCATTTTAAAAGACTTCAACATCAGGTTTCTATGATTTGTGACTTACAGAAGAGTGTTTGGAGGCACAAAAGATGTTAAATTATTGCTTGGATTTTGCTCAAAACAATTCTTGTTTCTACTTAAGAGAACCCCCCCCCCCAAAAAAAAAGAGTATCAAACTGGGAATTCAAGTTATTTTCATTGTCAAATTTTACATGTTTTACTCAGACTTAAGACATTAGATGGCATTCATCCACTGTTGTTATTTAGAATCATAAATCCTCAATGGCATGACAACTAGTTTAATAGATGTGTGGGTTTTCTGTAGAACCATGCTGGTTTCTAGACACAGTTCAAGGTGATGGTTTAGATCAAAATCTAAGACCACATGCACTGAAAATGAAGGAGAGTTGAAATCCAATCATAAATCAAGCTTCCTGTATGACTCTCAATCAGTTCAGAAAGTCAGTACAAACACATTCAAACTGCCTGTTTTCCACATGTCTGAAACCCAGTACTTAGGTATGTATAATAATTTTTCCTGCAAGCACAGAAATGGCAAAATAAGGACTGAAAAGCACTTGATGTGGCAGGGGTATGGCCTTAGGGATATAAAGTCATTCATGAGCTTGCCCCTTTGTCTCTCTGTGATCGCTAAGATAAATCAAGAGTTGCCTCTCACCAAAACCATCCATATATCTTATTAGCAGTGCAAAGACAAGTGCAAAGGTGATAATACAATTTTGCTAGGCCCAATAAGCTAATTTAATATCTGAATTGTTAGAGAAACCCATCATCATATAACTGAACCCTAACTTGATAACATAAGTCTTTCTTCCTCATTCAAATTAGGAAAGTCAAAGAAACATAGCAAAGTCAACCATGACTTCCAGGCACACACGCACATGCTCACACACACACACAAATTACTCTTGGCAAGGTAGGGAAATAGGGTTCCCATTCCCCAGGTCCAGATGGGGAATCCCGCAGTTTTGGGGGCTTCTGCCTACCACCAGCCAGCTGGCTGACTGGTAGGGAAAACCCCACCCCTGTGCTGACATCACATGGAAGTGATGTCATTCCGTCTGTCAGGGCTGTTCCAGTTCTCCTGATCTTCTTCCCCAGCCCACACTCTTGCCTACAGGAAGAAAAATGAAGGGGTGAGGCTATCAGTCCATCTCCTCCCCAGCTGTACTTTGAGGATCCTTCTTTATTCCCCTCTCTGCTTCTCATTTGGTCCCCCTTCTATTGGCAGATCCCTGCCAGGTTCCAATGGCAGCCTCCCTTGCAACCAGTTCTCACTCTCCTTCACTGATGAGCCCAACACCTCTGCATTTGCTTCCTGCTGGCCTCTTTATTGGCGTGCCATTTTTGCCGCTACTCCCCATCACCAGCATGATCTGGTGGTTCAGGTGGTGCTTTTGTTCTTTGCCACCACCCACCAAGCTCCCAGCCTTGTCTGGGCTCTCCACTCCTGTCTTCCTTGCTCCATGGCTGCTTTCCATGCTCCCAGCCTTGCTCCTTGCTCCCAGGCTCAGACCTCAGTGAGTGGTCTTCGGGCCAGGCCCTCTGCCTTGGCCTCTTGGCTGGTTGCTCTGCTAGGGGGGCTGGAGGGTGATGGGTCCCCCACTGCCCCTAACATGATGCCATCACTTCCAGGTGATGTCAGCACATCAGGGATGTCCCTGCCCATTTCCAGAATGCCCCCAAATGCCCCCCGGCCAGACAAAGGGACCTGGAAACCCTATAGGGAATGTATATGTAGATTCCACTCTTCCACACCTCAAACACTTCAATAACTCTTTTACAAAGGAACATGCCAACCATCTATCAGGCAATATATATGGGAGTCCAGTCCATCAAAGATTACCAAATGTACTACCTAGGGTTGCCAGGTCATACAGTCATGCCACTGGGGGGGGAGGTTTCTGGTCCTTCTCTGGGATCTCTTTGGCATAAACACTTTGTGCGCACGCCACAATGCCATCACCAGGAAGTGACATCATCATGCATGGCACATTGCAGGGGATGCTCTACCATTTAAGGAAAAACTCTATGGTTTTTCCTTAAATGATTGACCATCCCCCCCTGCAACACGTTCTGCACAATGACATCACCACCAAGTGACATCATTGCACCAGGCGAATTGCTGCATGCCGGATGCTTTGGGGGCAGGGTTTCCCCTGCCAGCTGAATCTGGGCCGGCGGATCTGGGGGCCCAAAAGTGAGCCACCCCCTGCCTCCCTGGGGGATCTGGAAGCCCTAGTACTACCACATGTCCTGGATGTGATTTTTTTATACCATAAAGCACCCTTATCTGCACAAGAGCCCATCTAGTAAAATCATTATCACACAAACAGGTCTTTCTACAGTGAATGTTAAGGTTTTAGTGAAGAAAAAATGGACCTTGATATACAACAAACATAATTAGGAGAGTTTTTCTAATTCAATGCTACATTTTTCTACCAACAATGTTAAACATACTGTGAGTATTTGATAAAATGAGAGGCAATTTTTGATGGCTGCCATGGGACTAATGAAATAAATGCTGTAATTAAACACCTTCCATGATCTATGGACTTTATGTGACAAAACTTTGGGTTCCTGGGTTTTTATACAAAATTATTTGCGTAAAATCATGTTAAGTTAATCATGTAAAATTTGTTAGTCTCCGAAGACCCGTGATCATAATCTGAAGCAGAAGGCAAAAGGTAATAGGATGGAAAAAGTAGTAAGCTCATAACTCCTGAGAAAAACTGGCCTATTTATATGAGCCTACTCTTGACTTAATTCCTACTAAAAAATATAAGCAAATATATAAATATATATATATAAAAAAATAGAAACTTCTGAGGGTTTAAATAACGTTTCTCTAAATGCACTTTTGACAATCATACCAATTCTTTAAATTATAGGGATGGCAAGCTCCAGGCATCCCAGGCTACGCCCCCAAAATCTCCATGAATTTCTCGACCCAGAGTTGACAACCCTATTTGCATAAGAATCCCTCTGTAAGTCTATAAGCACTGTGCACATATCTTCTCTCACAAAACATTATATAACAACTTAATTTCCTTACATAAAGGAGGCAAATAGTTTTTATAGACACATCATCAAACAAGTTGAGAGGTTTTTTTTAACCTTTTTATCAATAGGAAGGGCTGTTCCCCATTGTTCTCTCCTGCCTTTATTTTTTTCCATGGGGTCGACAACCAAATAAACACAATCTGAATTGAGTTAATTTTTACCAAACATCTGAATGGTTGTTAATTCTGTTGACAAATACTATACCCGAGTCTATACCTCAGTTTGAGTTGGAACCCCTAGTCTGTGTAATTCTGATCCTCTCAAAGTCATTGGCAACTTGTTTTTAATTCCAGTTTCCAATTCCCATATTGCTTCCTCAAGAGTGAGTCAGGGAAAGCTTTTTCATTATTGACTATGAGTGTAGGCTGGTTTTTTATAAATACAAAGTGACGGGGAGGCACTTTGCAGTGGAATTTGTCTGATGCTACTGCTGAACTTGGCCTTTTTCATGCATAATTTCTTAACATATGAAAGTCTCAAATGGCAGGCTCCAAACCAAGCAGTGCACACTGAGGAGAAGTCCATTTTTTCCTCACTAAAATGTTTGTGTGGAATTTGGGAGTCCAGAGTGAATTCCGCAATCCACTTCGACAGACACGGAGAGCAGTAATACATGTCCCAAAGCTTCCAGTGGGGGAGGGTATATTAAAATACCTCAGGAATGTGTAAGTGGCAGCCTAGCATTGCTTAGACTGTCCCTGGGCTGCTGTGGGCCCATTAAGCGCATAGCCAGGGAATCCGATTGCAAAATGAAAGTGATGGCAAAATGAAAACACTGTTTTGTCCCTGTCCTTGAGACAGCCTGTTATTTTACAGAATAGGACTCACTTCTGTTCTAAATATAATTCCACCCCTGTCAGCACCTGGACTTTCAGGATGGGTCCTAGTGGGCTGTAACTTGCCAGTGCCTCTTGTTTGTAGTGGCATTGTAAAAATTTGCACAGAGCTCATTACATTCCAGCAGAATTCAACTATCTCCTCAATGAATTCAACCAAGACTGGAAATCAGTACAAGCTGAAAGTTGTCAAGTGGTAGCCAGCACTAATGGAGTCAATAAAGTGACAAATTACAGCTGATAATCAGTGTTTGGCAACACTGTGGTTAGGAGACAAGCATAGTTAACCTGAGGTTGTATACATATCCTACAGAAGAATCCCATAGAAAGGAACACAGCACTTCTCCTTTCCTCACCCCATCCCAATTATTGCACTAGGCAGTTTCAGGGATTGAGAATGATATATAATCCTATCCATCCCCCTCTCCCTCTACTCAGTCAAGGAACATGAGTTTCTTTCCTTGACCAAGCAGAAGGCTAGGTCTTCCTGGAGATAAAGGAAGTATGCTCATTTCCTGTAATAGCCTAGCAGGTGCAGGCACCAAGGGAAAGATGGAGAAACCAGACCCGTGTTACAGAAGAAAAAGAGAAGAGATTGGATTTATATCCCGCCCTTCACTCACTTGGAGTCTCAGAGTGGCTTACAAACTCCTTTCCCTTCCCCTCCCCACAACAGACACCCTGTGAGGTAGGTGGGGCTGTGAGAGCTCTGAGACAACTGTCCTTGAGAGAACAGCTAGTACAGAGCTATGGCTTGCCCAAGGTCATCCAGCAGATCCATCAGCACACAAGGCACTTTGCATATAGGGAAAATAGGCTATTATTTCATTAGCTATTAGCAGATAAAGAAAAAGGCCATGGCTCAGTAGTAGAGCATCTGCTTTGTATGCAGAAGGTCCCAGGTTCAGTCCCCAGCATTTCCTATTGGGTGGACCAGGTAGTAGGTGATGGGAAAGACCTCTTTCTGAGACCCTGGAGGGCTACTGCCAGTCTGAGTAGACAATACTGACCTTGATGGACCGATGGTCTGATTCAGTATAAGGCAGCTTCATGTGTTCAAAAAGGTAACTTGGTGGAACACAACCAGTTTATCATTATACATTCCTAATTAATTTCAGTCCATATACAGAGACAATATAACTCAAGAACTTCAGCAAACCCCTTCTTAAAAAATCCATATTCCAGAAGGATGTAAATAATAGCAAAATGAACAATCAAAATCAAAACACCTATATTACTAGAAGCAGAGAAAGCACAAATGGAGTAAGTGCACATGACATCAGTAGGCAAAAATTATAACTCCGGTGTAAAAAGGTGATAACTTTATTGGATCCAGGACAGGGTCATGTCTGACTCCTCCCTGAACAGAAATAAAAAATACCAAAAAGAAGGAAAACGAATCTAATAAAAACAACATGTTTTTCTGTGAGGGGCAGTCCCACAATTCATTATACTTCAATAAAGAAAGTTCAGCAAATTTCCATTTGCCAAGATGGCCTGCATTATTAAACATAATTTGATAAAGCCTCAGGTTAGTAAAGCACGTGTAAGGGCACTAAATAAGCCCATGGCCACAATCTATATAACAACGAGTCATTAGGATCAAACATTTCATAGAATTAAACATCCCATGGATCCAGACCACAATAAAAATGCAGGATTGTTATTATTGTTTGAAAAACAGAGGGTGAGGCACCAAAATGTCTATTTATGACCCAGCAGTTTTGAGACTGGTTCATTAAGATTTAAACACTAAAATTAAGAAGCTGGAGAATTCTTGTCAAGTTTATCTCATGTTTCTAACAGTGCAACCCGATGAAGTTACCCTAGCCCACTGATTTCAGTGGGTGTAGCCTGGAGTAAGTGCATACGATTTCACTGCCAGCCTCTTCATAATAAAATCTACATTCCTCAGAAGTACAAGGGTATGCTGTCTCAGGAAAGATGATTTATTCCTGCTATGAGGTTAATGCATGTGTTTAAATACTTTTCACTGTCTCTGACACAGTTTAAAAGGATGATTGATCACAAGTTCCAGTGTTTGTCAAGCAGTATTCTGGATTAGTGTTTATTCAATGGTATGACAATTAAAATGTCACAAGATTTTTTTTTTGTATGATTCATAAGAACATAAGAAGCCATGTTGTAAGAACAAAAGAGAAGCCATCCAGTCCTACACTCTTGTGTCACACAGTGGCCAAAACCCAGGTGCCATCAGAAAGTTCTCCAGGGGGGCCAGAACTACTAGAATAATTAAAGTCAGAACACAGCTTCACTTCTAGCTAGTTTGTCTCTGCTTCCTCCTTGGCTCTTATATGGCTGTATTGCTTAGTTCACTGGATCAGCTAGGCCAGGAAAGGGAAAGCATCATAATATAAAGCAATGGCTATTTATCAGAAATGGAGAAATGGACCATTAGCTGCAAGGGTAACCTGCAACATCATCCAGTCAAGTCAACATGGTAACATTCCAGTTTTTACAGACTGGCAAGCACAAAGAAATTGCTGAAATTAAGATGGATGGATGGATGGATGGATGGATGGTCACAAGTGGGGGACCTGCAAGGACTTATGGGGGACACCTAATTTTCCCCTCCTCTACTATTTTCTTTTTACCTTCCCTGAAGGCCCCACAACCTTCCCCCCTTTTCTCCTTCTTATCCAGGAGCCAATCTACCCTTTTGTCTGCCCTCCTGTCTTTGGTTCTCCCTCCTTTCCTCCCTCTGGCAGCCTCTCCTTGGGAAAACTCTGGCTGAGTTGTACAGTGCTGGTCCAATGAGTACTCCCTGAAAGGTAGGGTTGTCAGCCTCCAGGTGGGGCTTGAAGATCTCCCAGAATTACAACTGATCTGCAGACTACAGAGATCAGTTCCCCTAGAGAACACAGCTGCTTTGGAGCGTGGACTTTCTGCTGTTATACCCTGCTGAAGTCCCTCCCCTCACCAAACCCCACCCTCCTGAGGTTCCACACCTAAAATTTCCAAGACTTTCCTAACCTGAAGTTGGCAGCTGAATGACCAAAACAACCTTGGAAAGGTCCTGGCCTCACCCCTCTGTTTTCAAACAGAAAAAAAGCTTAGAAGGCTAGCAATATTGTTATGGTTGGTAGCAAATACTACCGAGGGTATTTGTTTCTTAAAGGTACAGGCTCTGCTTCTATCATTTGGACCAGGGGGTTAATCCCTAGTTAGGGTTGTTAGCTACCATGTGGGGCCTGGAGATCTCCCAGGATTACAACCAACCTCCACGCTACAGAGATTAGTTCCCCTGGAGCAAATGGCTGCTTCGGAGGGTGGACTCTATAGCATTATATCCCACTGAGGTCCCTCTCCTCTCCAAACTCCACTGTTCCCAAGCTCGCCCCCCCAAAAAATCTCCAAGTATTTCCCAAGCATGAGTCAACAACCCTGTAAGATAGACAGACAGACAGACATAAAATACCCTATACATTTTACTAGATTTATCTTATGATGTTAAAAAAAAATCATGTATTTCCAAAGTAGACTTTTTCCAAACACTCCCTAAAATAACTAGATAGTTTCTTTGTGGTAGATATGAGTAATTATTCATTAAGCATTTATTTTCACTTTGCAAATAGCCTGACTTGATCATTTTTCCCCTCAAGAACTTGCAGTATGTGTTAGAAGCACTGCCAGTCTTATTGCTGTGAAATTTTAACAACAAAAACAACCAGACTATGAATACACAGGTTTTACCATTTAAACAAATGGGGTGTGTATGGCAGGGTTGTCATATAAAATAAAGTGCAACCTGATGCTGGGAAGTTTTAGGTGGCATGATAATTACACTACAATTACTCAGTGTAAGCCTAATTACCTTGTTGATTATGGCTAAACACTGTAATGGCATGATGGCTAAATGCTATAATGACTTGAAAATTAAACTGCAGAGTAATTGCTGTACTGAGTTACACATTAAGTAAAAGTGGCAATGACAAGCCAATAGAATTAGGTGGGAGACACACGAGTAGTAACTATAGTGGTACAAAATGTTGTCTAGATAATTTAGGAGAATGAGGAGCTGTACACATGATACTAGGGGTGTGCACCCAAAAAATCATTTTTGTTTTTGGTTCATTTTCAGTTTATAAAAAATAGATTTTCCACCCAGCTCAATGGTCTTTAATTCATTCTTTCAGCTAATTTAATATCATTATATCAGAGGGCTGATTTTCAAACATGTGGAAATTTGAGGGTCACCGTGTGGTTGATTTTCTACTGAATATCTACATGATAAAATTAGTTTGTGAGCCACCAAATGGTAAAATTGCTATTTATCACATCCTTAGAAACAGTAGAAAGGAAGTGCCTGCGGAGATAAGTTTTGTTACTTTACCACAGTTGTGTAGGAGGAGGATGCTTTCACAAGATCATATTCCCATGCAGATATTTATAGAAGGAAAATAAATAAAACTATAGCATTTTCAGCCATTTCTAGAGAGGACTGATGTAACTTCTGGGTTTTCTCTGGAACTGACATCTTTCTAGGAAGTGCCAAAAACTCTGTGGCCCGAGAGCCATTTTCCCACCACTGCTCAGACTGGCAGTGGAAAACAAGAAGTGAGGGCAACAAGTGGAGAAACCAGAAGGGGTGGTAGAGCTTCTGTCCCCCCTTCTCTACCTGTCCCGCCCCTTTTCCATTAGCATTTGCTCTTCTACCTAGCTGTATGGAGCTGTGGGTAGGAGCTTCAGGGTTCACAGAAATTCCAAGGAAATGGTATGTAATATCCAGGTTTGCTTACAAGGAGATTTTTAATAAAGCATCAGGCTTACAGAAATAGTAGGCTAAGCTCCCATCGACTTGGAGCTCGAGCACGCACATGCACAGCAAAGCTTGCCAGAATCCAAGGCCACATGCATAACTAAAACTAGGCATCTTATACTGTAAGTGCTGGCTAAGAGTAAAAAAATCATTAATTAAGGTATCCCAAACTCTAGGATGAGTCGGGCCCTCTTGCACTTGACATCCAGTGGTAAGAAGAAACAACTCAGGCTTTGAGGATAAGGATGGTGACAAGCATGAGATTCTCTTGAGAACAGCCTCATGCCACCCCCTCACAGAATTCATGGCAACTAAGCATCAGCATATTACAAAGATGGAGTTACTGAGTCTGTACACCAGCACAGCACACATACATCCTTAGAAAATGGATCAGCTTGTGCAAACACAGGATTCATTCTTCAGAAAGTCCTCCCCAAATTAGTGAAGTGGTACAGAGATTGCAATGACTGACAGGAACCGGAGATGCTATGGACAGAAATGGCCATTGCAATGATGCTGTGTGGCAGGATGAGCTAACTGTTCTAACTGGATGACATCCTGCTGCCCTGAGGTGCACCAGCTACAACTTTTCTTGGTGTATGTTGGCCAGAGTCACCCATTCTCTGATTAAATCTATGTAGGGAGCCCTGCATGGGGTTGTCTTTGAGGATGGACTGAAAATGGCAGATGATACAGAATACTGCAACCAGATTGCTGAGGAATGTGAACTCCATGGAACATATTACATAGAGAATGTGATCTAGCCAAAGTGATCCATCGGCTTATTACATCTGTGTTCGATTCATGTAATGCATTCTACAAGGGGATGACTTTGAAAAATGTCTAGAAAGTTTGGTTTATCTAAAATATAGCAGTGAGGTTATTGTCAGTGGTTAGATATAGGGACCATATGGCTACCCCTCTGCTTCTGGGCACAGTGCAAAGTGCTGGTCCTTGTGTTAAGGCCCTAAACTGCATGGGGCTAGGACACTTGAAGGATCACTTTCTTCTGCTGCCCTACCCAGACCACCAACTAATATCTTCTTTGCAAGTCCTACACTCTGAGCCTTCAGAGGTTAGTCAGGTGACAACCAGAGACAGGGCTCATTAAGCAGTGGCACCTCTCCTGTGGAATGCCCTTACCGTTGAGGCTTGTATGGCATGTACCCTACTCTGTTCTAGATGCCAGGCTAAAACGTTCCTTTTTACTTAAGCTCTTAATTAAAAAGTTACCTTTTAATTTTTTATGGCCTGCTTTTTAGCCAGAGAACTCCTTAAGATTCATTTTAAGCTTTACGTTGTTTATGTTTTTATCCTATGATTAGATTTTTACTGCTAGTGGTTTTTGGTGGGTTTTGTACTATGATGGGGGGTTGTAATCCTCCTCGGGCAGATTCCCTGGAGAAGTGGCACAGAAGTGTTCTAAATCAATAAATATCATGCCAGTATAAAAAAGAATTCTGCTGGCTACCAGTTTGGTTCTGAGCACACATAGAGGTGCAAAGGTGCTTCTCACCTTTGAGACTTGGAATGGCCTGAGACCAAGGGACCTAAAGAATCTCCTTCTCTCATAGCAGCCTGTTTGTTGATCAGTCTCAGGCCTTCTGATCCCCAGCTTTTGAAGGATAGAAGATGGCAACCAGAGATTCTGTTAGCCGAATTGCTTTAATTTATGTTTAGCAATCAGCAAAATACACGGGTTCTTGCCAACTATACCAGGGTCCCACCCCTCCCGGGAGTTCTCAAGAAAAGAGGCACATGAGGCAGATGGCAAATTAAATGCTGTTTACTTAATAATGTGTCTCAAGCATACCAAAAACATAATCACTCACACACTCACACAGGCCTAAGAAACAAAGACAGAAAATAGCACGTTTGCATGAGCAGGAATTCGTTGGTGGGGAAGCAGTGCCTTACCTTCGATGAGTTGTCTGAACGATGGAAAAATTGGATGGGGAGAAAATAGAAAGACTATGGGGACACGAGGCTCAAACCTGCGAGACCACGTGGTTCTCCTGGATCGCGATTCCAGAGAGAGAGGAATAAAGATGGAGGCAAGGGTTGGGTACAGCAAGCTGGACTGAAGAGGTATTTAAAGCAGACAGGGGACGATGACTCAAGAGACCGAATGCCTCTGGGTTAGGTCTTTTATTAGGGGTCTTGGGGCGGGCTGATCAGGCCACATCCCACTAACACACCTACTAGGCGGTCTGTCCCTCTTGGACCCTTCCATAGGTTAAAGGTGGACAAAGGGAGGAGGGCCAGGGGATGGACCATGTTGCAAAACTATGATCTCACCAGGAAGTGGACTTTGGACAGGGGTCCGATGACTCACCTGGCCACATCTATTGTTAGTCAATGACTTTGGCCGACTGGGTGATGGCCCAAACATTAGTTGCTAAGCACTTGCGTTAGCATAACTATGCAGGTATGTTGGAGGGGGCAGAGGTTGGCCAGCGTGCTGAGACAGAGAGAGAGAGAAACCTCATGGCAAGAGGAGTCCTTTGTCTCTGTTCCAGGTGAACTGTCTAGGGTGTCAGCCTCCTGGCATGGGCTGGAGCTGGCTCCTATCATGAAGAAAGCACATGGCCCTTCCATTACGGGCAGCCCAAAGTTCAGGCTTATGAATATCACAATTCATAAGAGCACTAAAAGTGCCTTGCTGGCCAACAATAGGGCCTTTTATTGGTGGTGCTTCATCTTTGGAATACCCTCCCCATATAGGTGTGCCTGGCCCTGGCACCTAACTTACTATCTTTCAAGGACCAAGTAAAGATATTGTTATTTGCCAGACTTTTAGCTGAGTAGTTTTATCTGATCCAATCTTGTATTGCAATAGCTGTTTTATTTATTGTAGTTTTGTTGTTTTGTTTTGTACCAGAGGTGCTTGCTCTATGACTAGGCTATGAGGTTTTAGTTTCAGAAGGTGAGACTGGGTTGCTGACTTTTATACAATGCATAGATTTCAATTTTTTTCTTGTTGGGGAAGAGGAGTGGTTTTTTATTTGTTATTTCAACTGTGGGATTATTCTAATTTTTAATTATTCTGAGCTGCCTCTAGCAGTTATTTGCAGAGCTGGTCAATAAATATTCTAAACAATTAAGTAAATAACCACAGTCATTTAGGTCATCTTCTGAGTCACTCTCTTCTCACTCCTACTGCCTGGGAAACTGCAGCCATACAGAGAAATGCCAGAATAACTGTCAGATCGGGTTTCCAACCACTTCTAAATGTCAAAAATAATTTTGTTCAGATGTGAAGCATTTACTATATTTCCGAAAGGTCTGAGGTTCAGGTTGGATTGGATTGGCTCTTCAAAACTTCAAAATTTCCAGCACAACATCCTTACTCTGAGTAATCATGCTTAGCACTGCAGTGCCAGAGTGTGTGTTCTTGACAGTGAGAATAAAGAAATCTTCCTTTAGAAGGGTAGCTGTGTTAACAGGCTGCGACATAAATGATAGTTTTATGACACCCTTACAAGACTAAGAAAATTATGCATTCCAACATAACCTATAGTCCCCTTCTTCAGACACTATGGTTTTATGCAGGAGGTTTGTCAAAATCTGCAGGGCCAAGGGGTCATGATATGCAGGAAATACAGAGTGAAATGCAATGATGCGAAATTCAAATCTAATGAAAAATGTAGAGATCATTCACTAGTGGTGCTAAATTAGTTAACACAAGCAATGGGTGTCACAGATTATGCTGGAATAAAATGTTGTCAGTTTTTATGACACCACAAGATTCCTCTTTATCTTAAATTAAGAATTCCTTTTCTTTGATATTCTGCTGCTTCCCTACCTACCAAATTTGTTATCTGGAGAGAAAGAATAGAAATTTTCTAAATACTTTTGCCAAATCATGAGACTGGTGTTTCATGCCTTCCTGTTGATTTTCTAGAATAATATTCAGAATAAAACATTTTTTAAAAAAATATTACATGCCAGAAATAGTCATGATCTCTTTTTTTAAAAACTCAAACGTAACTATTTAGCATGACCACTGACCTCCAGGAGGATATACCAAGAGCATATTATATTCACTGTGGAACTTTGACAGGCAAAATGAGAAATCTGAGTCATCTTTTAATTGGCTATATTACACAAAAAAATCTAGCTGAGTTTATGTGTTATTTAGAGGTGTCCTCCCCAGTCAATAACCAGGACTCTAATAATGATGTCATGGCTGAACGTAACATGTTTTATTTGGAGCCTGTCTTGCCTTGAAAGTTGTTCATATTAGTATGGGAATGGGGGCTAACTAGAGCAATTCTTGAAAGACTGAGAGTTCTTAACAGGCCATCTATACATATGGATTTAATTTTAAGAGGGGGTCTATACAAAAATGGGCAGAAGATACTGGAAATATTAGTGCTGCAATTGGAGCGGGGGTACCTATCCTACTTGAACTCAATCCAACACATACCCTGTACATATAGTAAAATTTAGGACCATACCCAAGGTGAGAGAAAGTGATTTTTGCATAGTATTCTATAATTAATTTTGTCATTTAATATTAGAGTCTATACCTGAGATACAAAACACAAACCCAGGGACCATATTAATAATCCCCCTCCAAAAGAAATCAGTTCTATTTCAGTTTTTTGAACATCATTTCTATAAATTCCCCTTCCAGATTCTCAGTACCTATGGGAATTATTTCAGTTGCTGGTGTCTGGCCCATTTACAGGAGAAATAAGTATTCAAAAGATAATCCAGTGTCAAAATCTACCTCCTGATGTCTGCCAGTTTGAGCTCCCCAATGCAGGTATGGCTGATTTGCTGCTAGCTTGCCTCAGGTGTATGTAGTGTACCAATGAATCAACTTGTGGGTCAGTACCAATGAATCAACTTGTGGGTCAGCTTGTTGTTATATTGTCTTAGCTCAGAAACAGATGCTGAATTCCATCAGGATGCTCTACTGGGTACCCAAAGGTCCTGACAGTGCCAGGGGACATTGAGTCCTTTTTGAAACACAAATAAATAAATAAGCCTGACATTACAGTTGTCCCCTGTTTATTCTCTTAAGATCACTGAGTAGGATCCTAACAGCTTTTCCACCAATACTGGAGAAGGAAGGGCCCCTTTTGACTCCCCAGAAGGCTGTTTCTCGAATCTTGGAAACTGCATAGGCAAAAAACATCAAGGCTGCGGTCACATACACCAGTTGAAATGGGGGGGAAGTGTGGCTATTTCCTCTGAAGGAATTTGACACGCAGTTGTGAGATCACAAATCCCTTTGTAGCTGCAGGCTCAGCCCATAACTGTGTGATCAAACGCAACCATGGGTGAGTCCAGGGGTCCTTTGGGGCTGGAGCGAGGCGGAGCGAAGCTCCGCCAGCTCAGGAGTGGCCACTAGGGCAGCCACAGGCCGAATCAGATTCTCTGATCTGATTCAGCCCCCTGCCGAATTGCTGCCGAAATTCGGCGGCAACTTTAAAAGTGACTGGAGGGGAAGGGGTTTGAGGGAGAGGCTCCAAACTTGCAGGGTAGTTGCTGGGGCCTCTCCTCAAAATACCTACCAAGTTTCAAGAAGATTGAACCAGGGGGTCCAATTCTACAGGCCCCCAAACAGGTTGCCCCCAGTCCCTCCATTGTTCTCTATGGTAGGAAAAAAGTAACACTTTTTCCCACCATAGAGAACAATGGAGGGGATGGGGCAACCTGTTTGGGGGCCCGTAGAATTGGACCCTGTGGTCCAATCTTCTTGAAACTTGGTGGGGATTTCGGGGAGAGGCCCCAGCAGCTACCCTGCAAGTTTGGAGCCTCTCCCTCAAACCCCCTTTCCTCCAGCCCCTCATATACCCTATGAGTTTTTGCCATTGATTTCAATGGCCCATAGGGTATAGTGGGGCTGAAACTGACATTCCCTTTCTGACACACTTCCAGTGATGTCAGGGGACATGGCATATGCTAATGAGTTGTGCTAATGAGCTTCTGCACCTCTTTTTCTACGAAAGGACCCCTGGGTGAGTCTCTCTTTTTTTGCTGTTTGCTTCTTATGAGCATTAACGAGGAATCACACCTCCACACTGTGGGCTCCCTATGGAGTATGTGATTATGTGCATACTGCGATGGAGGGGCAATGGTACCAAGTCGGGATGGCATGATCAGACCATCCCGATGGCATGAGAGTGTGCTTGCACAACCAGACAGGGGGAAGTCCATCTGTGGCCTATCAGAACCAGTTAGAGCAAGACTTTCCCCAGTGTGTTTTAACTCCGTTTCTGTGGAGGAGCAGCATGGGTTGCTGATGACTGCGGGACATTTCCCAGCTGTTGCTCTCTGATCATGCCCTTTGGATCCATCAGACATTTGCAGCTATGTCGGATCTAAAGGTGCATATAATCACAGCCCAAGTCTGACTGCAGTAAAGAGGGGAACTGATGAAATAGCCCTCTTCCTTTTCCACCATTGGACAAGCTCGTAGCACCCAACCTTATTAATACTTACTAACAGAGGAGGGTTTTAGAAGGCAAGATTTACTGGGAAAAAATGATAATGCTAGGAAAAGTTGAAGGAAGCAGGAAAAGAGGAAGACCCAACATAAGATGGATTGACTCAGTCAAAGATGCCACAGCCCTCAGCTTGCGAGACCTGAGCAAGGCAGTTAATGATAGGATGTTTTTGGAGGTCATTATCCCATATTGCTATGTAGTTCTAAACTGTCCTTGAAAAAGAACCTGCCCCAAACTCTAGATGAACACCTTTGGACTGGCAAACCCAGTGCTTCTCCAGCTAAAGCTTAAATCCAAACCAGGACTAGCCAACATGAATTATCACTATCTCACAAGTTTGTTCCCCAGTATTGATAGATACCACACTGGCTCAGCTCAATTATAACAGTGATTTAATTAACTATGGTTAGTCCTGAACTCAGGCCACACAACTGACTAGTTAGGATCTGTCAAAGCTGTAGCTCAAGCCATGTTTTGAAGACTGCAAACCACAGTTAGTCTGTGATTTCGTGTGATGTGTGGAGGAGGACATCCCAACTTAATTCTGAGTAGTTCCCCAGTGCCACACAAACTAATTTCTAGCTAGGAGAGCAGAGCAAAGGCAAGGAAACCAGCACTTGTCAGCACAAACCAGGATTTGAGTGATCATCTGTGAACCAATTCCTAGCTTCACAAACTAACCATAATTAAAATAAAGCATGGTGACTGAAACCAACCAATGGTTTTACTTGCCGTAGTTTTTGGAGTAAGGTCTGATTCCCATGTTCATGTTTAAATAGAACATTAAAAAAGTTACTGGAGGGAGGGAGGAGCGTAGGAGCAGTACAAGTATCTCCAAAGTGTACTGAAATATATGTGGTATAAAGCAATGTGTATTCAGTTAGATATCCGAAGATTACAATTATGTCCACATTTCCCTAGCAGTAAGTGTCACTTAAAATCAACGCAAAATAGTAAAATTTCTGACATTTTCCTATAAATTAAAGGCTGAAAGCATCTGCCTTTCATTCAAAGTAACATCAATTAATTAATGCAATTTAATTTGCCTTACTCTTGCTTATTTTGCCAGCCAGCAAGTTAACTTTCCAGCTCCCTCTACTGTATCACTAGATAATGGCACTATATAAGTAATATACAGTGCACATTTCATCATTCTGTGAAGGCATCTGCCCATCTACCCCTAGCCTTAGAGATATTAACAATGCATCCAGAAATTATTTCAGAATCCAAACAGTAAAGAGGGGGGAAAAAACACCTTTTATATTACATGAAAAGTATCCAGCTTATTGAGGTCTGAAACAAAAAAGTCAGTGCCGTTTAGCATGAAACAAAATCCTTGTTTGGGGTCTTGCATTTGTATAGAGAACATAGAACAGGTCATTCTGGTTTTCTTTTGCATAAACATTGTGTACAAATTCTAGATTTCTCACATCAACTTGCAAGCAGCTCGCATGCTGCACTTAAAAGGTGACAACACTGATTCCAAAGATGCCATACTGCTAGGATTCACAGTAAGGGGGAAAGTCTTCAGGAGGAGCCCTGAACAACTGTATATAAACACAGGATGGAAAAAGTTATTCTGTTGTTGCCAACTGTCTTAGTACACTAGCCTAAATGATTAATGTTGATAATTCCTCTCCAGCGGACTCATTAAATCTGGCCTTATTTTTATTACAGGCCTTTGACATTTCCTACTTTCTTAATATCAGAGGTAATGACAGTGGTGTGATTATATACTTATTCCTTTCCACCTTCAAGCAGTTTTCTTTGGCAAGAGTTGCTTTTTTTTCTTTTTTTACCAAAACCCTGTACACGGGGACTCATTCTTTCCTGAAAACTGTTAAAGCTCCATTAGCAAAACTAAATGGGTGTGTGTGGGGGGGGGGGGTTAGATGAATGCACAACAGCCCCCTTAACTTCACACAACTTTCAGGAATAAAAGATTAAAGTAGTAAAGGCACCATAAGAAAGACATTTACATAGTCGTATAATTTATAATGAAGCTTTTTTTTGTGCTTTGGGGGGAAAACCCTGTCAAAAATGTCCAAGTTAAACAAAAGAGAAATTACAGAATGAATCTGGAGTTCAGCCTTGAAGAATAAGGTTTCATTCTAATTGAGATCATACGCTGCATGTGCAGTTTTGGCACATAAGTCATATTAATCAGAAACTCTTTAATCGTGGATAATTTCTCCTGTGTGTGCCAGACTGGGCATTCTGCTGCTGGCCTGGCTTTTGAGTCTGTTTAAGAGTGCACCTTTGACTTCATAAACACCCGCTTACAAAATTGGGGTCAACTTCCTTCTACGAAGGCATGCTGGGCTGGCTCGGCAGAAAGTTTCCCTAATGATTAAATTGCATCTTGGATGGAAATCTACAAACTGCAGATTCCATTGGAGTGACTCTTTCTCGTGATTGCAATTTGCTTTGAAAGTAGTCCTTGGGCTCAGAGCTCAGGGAACTGTGGAAGATGATCCTCCTGCTGCTGTGTCAATTTTACAGGGATTGAACAGAGCATCGCTCAAACTACTGTTGTTCTGTTTCTGCAGAGACCGGCGTCTGCCGAGACTAAATCCCACCACAATAACTGTTTTTGTCTGCCAAATTGTCTTTCCAAGTTGATGAGCTAGTTGTTAAATAGCAAGATGTTGGAGGGGTCAGTTAGCCTATGGCTTTTTATTGCAAGGTGAAAGCTGGATCCTACCACAGGCTGATCTCAGATCTTAAGTACATCTGGATATGTTCAGGCAAATGCAGAAGTGGATTTTAAAAAATGAGATGAGAAAATGCTATTAAGGGAGATCATGGGATTCTACAAAGTATTTTCAGAAATTCAGGAGGGTCTTTCCATATAAAAAGGAACAGGAATGTAGACTATTCCAATGTTTATTGCATGTTTTATACTAATAGTACTGCCTTCTCTTCTGCATTTGTTATTCTGTGTTGGTTATGATATATCATGTCAGACACCTTCATCAGTGTTGTTATCGGGTGGTGTAACAGTACACACTCCCTAGTTTTTTTTAAAAAAATCCCAGAATATTGATATAATGCTGTTGTGTTGTATTGATAGTTTAAGCAAGTTCTCTGAATCCTCAGCTTTCTTTTTTTTTTAAAGTATGTCTCCAGTCTCTTCCGTTGTGGAGATATGCCTTTCCCCCTATATCTCTGCTAGAGGAGGAAATAGAGACTTACCTTTTTTTAAAAAAAAAAAAGAAAGAAAGAAAGAAAGAAAGCTGGGGATTTCAAGAACCTGCTTAAGCTAGGATTACAGCATTTTAGTGTTATAGTGATATTCTGGGGCCTTTAGAAAAATAAAAAACAAAGCATTTATGTGGGGGGGGGGGAGGTTTAACCATGACCACAGTCCAGTCATTGGAAAGTGGACTGCAGGTGGATGAGACAAAGAATACAAAAAAAATTCCTCACTAGGAAAAAGCCAACTCAAAACTGGCTTCCAGAAAAATATCAGGGTAAAAGTGGTTTCAAAAGAGCTGGCAAAAAAACAACAACGGTGTGTTGGGGGGAGGACAAACAGAAAACTAAAGGCACAAAAATGCATGGAGAAATCAGGGGATATGCCAAAGCAGTATGGAGCCAGAACCAAGGAAAAAACTCGTGCAGAAAACCACTCTCCGTCCTCTAGTGGCAGAGGAGAACTTTTGGTCTTTAGATGAATGTGCAAAGACTTCAGGAAGACTGAAGGCTGTGGTGCAAATGTAATGGCTCCATGTTATTTCTGTTATCATGATATACTATATCGTTGGGTTTTGCTGTTGTTTAATTCTGGCTTTACTGTTAGACTGAGATAACCCCTAGAGTGTTTGGAAAAGCAGGCTGGAAATGTGTTCAATAAATACATGCCTCATCCTGACCCAATCCCAAAACACATAATTTTTAGCTACTGGATCAGCTCAAGCTCTCCAAAACTCTGAACCATTCCCAGTTTTGGTCAGACACATGTAGATTTGCACACTGTGGCTTTGTATATAATTGTCTGCAAGTAACATATTTAGATGGAGGGAGCAAGATCACATCTGTTAGTCCTGTCCCTCACCTACACAGCCTAGTGTCAGCACAGATATGTATGCAAACTGTTTATGCCTGGGCTCCACTTTCCAAGTGTTCCTATCACAGAAAGAGAATGTACCCACATGCAGCTCATATGCACAGAGGCTGCATACATAGTGGCTGAGGACAGACTGGCAATCTGAAGCGGAGGCAAAGCGGAGGGAACTGGAGCGGGGGAAAAAACCCACAGAGCTGGCCATTCACACTGGGAAGTTTTTAGGGAAGGGACATACAATCTGAAATCCTGGGCTTGAGATCTGGAGAGGTCCAAGGAGCAGAGCGAGGAGCTAGCTAAGCAAGGAGAAAAAGGCTACAATGCAGGTGCAGGGGTCTTCACGTATTGGGCACCTGGCACACTTTCCACTGCATTGGGATGGTCTTTTTATGGGGAAGTGTCCAATAACAAGACATGGGAACCCACTTTCCCAGGAACCCAAAAATTGGCCCAAAATGTAAAGTCTGAATCTCACTTGCTGGTTTAAAGTAAACTACTGTCAAACTTTGGTGGGGGGAGTAGGGGGAAATACCATGGTTAGGCTATTGCAAGTGAAATCTGCATGGGCACAAAGAGCCTGGGTTAGTCAGGATAGCTCCTGAAACAGGATGGAGTGTAAATTAATGACCTGAGTGCCCTTCTTGACTGAGTAAAAAAAAGTGGGGGGAGAACTGGTCATTCATTGGTTAATGTAATAGCAACTTCCTTGAACTGGGCAGACACCTCTGGGATATGCCAGGATATTCCAGTGTTGAAAAGCCTTTTGTTACTGAGAATGAAGACTTATTGTTATTGAAAACTCTGAGCTGAGGGAGATTGCACTTAATCAGTTTGTACTGCTAGCACACCCTTTCCTCTCTTGTCCCTGGGAATTTCCAGTGTCATAGCAGAACCCAGGTACCTTTATGAGACTCCCTAATTTCAGTTCCCCTTGGCAGGTAGGCTGTTAGAGTGGGTGCCTCTTAGAACAGTTAAGTCCAAAATAAGAGGGGACCCCACTAACCAAGGGGTCTTGGCTGGAGGAGGGGGTGGGGTCCTCACAATTATACTAAGAACACATCCTGAAACACCAAACAATATCAAATGATAGGGGGGGGGGGAATCCTACTTAATTGGCTTGCAGATCCTCAATAAGAAACAAATTATCTTTATCATGAATCTGAGGACGGCCTTCTCAGAGTGTTAAAGGGGCATGAGATAGACATTGCTGCCCATCATGTATATGGCCATCCCAGGATTCTCTCCATTTACAGATCCTACATCATGTTGTAGTGTTTTGAAAGCATAACCAGAGCTTTTCATATTCACCTGTCTACAGTTTTCTGTGCCGGAATGTGAAAAAGGGGGGTTAGCGCTACTGCTATTTTTCTAATATTTGCCCTATTAAGTGACCCATGCAAAATAAAATTACTCCAGGATTGCTTTTATATATGACTTTTAATTTAATAAAAAAGAAAACGACTCTGCTGTGGCATACTGTGTTAATCAATTTAAAAAGAAACCTAAATTGGGAAGTTTTTTTGACTCAAGCATACCATGTCCATGAAACATCATACATACTGGAATAAGGTTTATAATTTATTATAGTGATGCCTGAAAGACTTTCCATTATATATACTTTACCATTTCAAAAGGCATTTCTTGTTTCTTACACTCTCTGTGGCTCTGCTCCAGCCTGCCTTATAAACTTGAGTACTTCTGCTCAGCTCCCCTGGTTGTTCTTTTTGACTGATCTAAAACTGGGTTCATTCTTCAATCACTGCCCAACTTCATACACACTTTACAGCTTTCATGATTTGTTTATTTATAAGAATATTTATTGTCCGATAACAATCTCACTACAGCTCAATCCTTTGACAGTTTCCTTCATCAAGCTGAATCAAAATGAAAGTGAGAAGGTATCCCTTGGAGAAGCAGGAATTGGTTAGTCAGTTCTGTTTCCTATCAGTGAAAAGCAGAATTATGAAGAGATGGACATGTCTCACAATCCCCTTGAAGCACACATTGTTCTGAGCATTTCTCAGTATTGATCATGCATACTGAGGGACTAGACATAAGTGCCACACAAGATTGGGGGGGGTGGTTGTATCAAAATAAACCCCTTCCTCCCATTTAAAGCACCTGTTTGAAGAAGCTTCCTTAGGGAGGGGAGACAGGAGGGAAAGAATGATCATGTACATGTCTTTTCCCTCTGGCCGAGCTAATCACCACTGGGGAGGGGTTATTATCTATTGTGTTATGTCCTGCCCTTTCTCCAAGGACCTCAAGTTAACACATATGCATCTTCCTTTCCCCTTTACATGCATAAGAAAAACCCTGTGATGTTCAGTAAAGAGCAATTGTTAAAAGATTGAGGTAAGACTGTTGCTCTTGAGTAGAGCATGTGCTTGGCATACGAGAAGGTCCCAGGTTCAATCCCTGGCATCTCCAGTTTAAGGGATCAGGTTGTACATGATGTGAAAGACCTCTCTGCCACAGACCCCAAAGAGCCACTGCCCGACATAGTATACAATCCTGACCTTGACAGACCCAATGGTGTGACTGTTATCGACTGTTCATTCTCACAATCACTATTAGAAAGTATGACTTTTCACATAAATATTTGTTGAAGGAACTGAAGGAAAAATTCATTTACTCCTGTTTACCAAAATACCTTTTGGCTACCAATAAATTCATCCAGCCTGGCCCTATTATTTGTTTCCTCACCTTTTATCAGCTTCCTGTATATCCCACACAGGAATCAAGCATACCTTACCTAGAAAAATATGGGTGTAGATTATTTCTTTATTAAAAAATCACAGCCACTGGCCTTTTGAAACCCACAGAATAAAATTCTCCTTCAAGTAAAAAAAAAATATCTATTGAGACTTCAAAGAAAGATAGTTTAAATTTTTGAAGGCCTCGCATGAAATGACAAAATAAGGTTTTGCATTCATCAGTAAGGATCTGCCGAACTAAAACTTTCCCCAGCATTAGCAGACTTTGAGGAATGTATGTTTTGTTCCAAGCTAAAGATTAATTGAAGGTTTTAAAGAAGAATACATTTATCTGGAGAAATAAAAGGATGTTCACATTTGAAGACACATACAACACATGATTAGAGTTTTTCCTCTTGAGGCCACAGTGTTTTATGAAATCACATACCAGAATTTCCCCCCCATTTTTTAAGAAAAGTGAAGGAGACGAGAAGGCTATCACCATGGTAGATATTAAGGTCAACCACAGTTTTCAAGAATATGATGTCAATAGAATGAAATTTTGCAGCCATCATCTGTGGGCAACAAAGAATCTGATACTGAGAAGCATTCTGGTTTGCTAAATGATACAGGGTTTCATAAGTGTATTTTATTTTAGCCAGTTTTGCATAACAGTCCATAATCCAATTTAACTCCCGTCAATGGATGAATTCTCAGTAGCCTGGAATCCAGTCGCTGATTAATATACACACGTCTGTAACTCCATGACAGTGCTTTGAGATTGTGCTTAAATCCCTCCAAGCATTTTTCAAACAGAAAAAATGTAGTTCATAAGATGATGTATTATGGAGGAAAGTTCATCATTTTTGCTGATGCCTTGGATTGTTTTGGATGGCATTATGCAAGGCTGCCTATCCCATTTAGTAATCCTAGTTACCAAAATTTGAAAATCCAGACCCTCTATCTGTATGTAGCCCTGCCCTGGATTCATACTACAGTAGACCAAATGTGAAATTAGCTTGTTTATATTCCTTGCAAGGGTTGCCTCACTTTCTATAGCTGGCACTACTCATGTGCCCTCAACAGCTGCACAACACACAGGAATTTATATGGAAAAGCCTCCCCTACTAAATTTATGTTGCTAGAATGCTGTTTAAACATAGGTAAGTAGTTCTGCACACATCTCTCATAAATTAAAATGGGCAATTTTACACTGCATCAAATGAAATCTCCATGTTTTTGAAAACCAGGATCTTATTCAAAGTCATAAGCTTGCCTGCATTTTTCCTACTATTTAGATACTGGTGCTTAGCCTATATTTTCTTCCATCTTGGAGGGCACCATTCAGAGCCATCAAAACAGATGTGGTTAGGCTTGCCTTCAAAAATAACAATTTAGTTTAATGACGAGTCCCTCTATTATAAGATAGCTATACTGAAAAGCCAAAAGGCTCCATTTCAAACACTGGTTCCAACCAGATATCAAACCACTTATGAAACACAACCACTTAAAAGGCAGCAAAGTAGTTCAGGGCTCCACAAATATTGTCCCACCCACACATGCTGTGCTAGATGCTATGATCTAATGTAAAGGAAGTAACTGTTTCATTATACAAAACAGTCTATGCTTAGTGCTTTAGAGATATAATTTGGTATTTAGTGTTTACTCCATTACCTATTTCAAATGTATATTTACATGTTGTTGCATCTCCTTAAGAGTGGCAATAGAACACAGATTTTAGCATGTTTAATCACCTTGAAAGGTGGGTTTAAATATGCAAATTTTATAGTGGATTGTGGCAATATTTTTATTGATTTCATACATTTACTATTTATTGAGAATCATGTAGCTTAAACCCCACATGTAGCTTAAACCCAGATTTGTGTATTTAAAAATGGCATCAGTAGATGAATCAACTAAACCAAGTAGTTCATTAATCACTCATACTGAATCTGCAAGGAGCAAATGAGAGCCAGACAGAAGGGTTGTGTGTTAGGCTATTTTGTTGGTGGTGCATTACAGTAACAGGGAATGAAAAATTTCACATGGTAGTCAAGTTAGTCTGTTGTATCAAAATTAAACAGGAGTCCAGCAGGACCTTAAAGTGGAATGAGTTTATACAGCATAAAGTTTTATCACTTAGAGCTCACTTCATCAAATGCATTATGAAAAAAATAGGAAGTGTGACCCTTTCAGCTTAGTGTGTCTTAAAGTATAAGCTATCTCATACTTCCTTCCATGTTTCAAAAAGAGCTGAAGAATGGTTGATATGCAAAAATACTACATTTAATTAACTGATTGATTGATAGAAAGGGAGATCATTAGTCAACTAAAAATTCTTTACTCAGTCCAGAACTACAGATAAAATAACTTGATCCTAAGAAAAGTTAGGATCGTGGAACTCCAGTTGACATTTATTAGAATTCCAGTTCCTCATGACCTTCTGGGATTATGTCCAATAATATCAATGATATATTAATAGGGTTGTACAACCACAGGGCTAGTAATGCATTAAAAAAACAATTAGGGGTTTAACATACTTTTGAATATAACAGGAGTGATGTCTCAATAGATCAAGGTACAGCAGACTTAAGAGAACTTGACTTTATTTAACTTGGAGCCATTTGCAACTTTATGGAGTGGATGCTTATTATCAAAAAAATTATTATGTAGCATTCCCTTTCCCAGTGACATAAAGCAACCACAGCTATGCAGTGTCCCAACATTTGATACTTGCTGCAGCCCTTATTGCCAGGGGAAATATTGTTCATAGTAACAGAACCCAACAGAATTCCTTCATCTCATCACCGTGGCTTTCTGGCATGGGAACAAGCAGGCAGGAACAGTGTGACCGATGCAGATTATTTGCTAGTTAGGCAGTTGTAGCTGAGATGTAAAGTTCACATCCTCCTAATACAATCATTTTATACAGGCTAAGGAGGCCGACAAAAACATGATTCCTTAAGGCATTTCCTGAAAAGGGAGGAAATAGGAAAGAGTTGCTTCAAAAACCAATTTTGTTGAAAAGGTAAATTACTAGATAGGCTGGGATTTTATTTATTTATTTTATTTATTTATTTATTTATTTTTCGTATTTATATCCCGCCCTCCCCGCAGGCGGGCTCAGGGCGGCTTACATGGGCCAGAGGCTGGTTCGGTACATTGACCTGTAAAATCGATTAAAAACAGTACAATAAATAACAATAAATAACATTCAACAAATAAATACTCCTAAAAGCTTCCATAAAACAGCGTTCGATGGCAACCAAGTGGCTGATCTACCCCCCCACCCTCGGCCACCGCTGAGACCGTGTTGGACCAGGGCACATCAAGATGGTTGTGATGTCAGCTGGTATCCTAATATCGTCGGTGGCAGCTCCTATTCAAAAGCCTGGCGGAAGAGCTCTGTCTTGCAGGCCCTGCGGAACTGCATAAGGTCCCACAGGACCCTGATCTCCTCTGGGAGCTCGTTCCACCAGATAGGAGCCACCACCGAAAAAGCCCTGGTCCTCGTTCTGGCCAGCCTGGCGTCTCTGGGGCCAGGAACACGTAGCCTGTGTTCAGACCCCGACCGTAGTGCTCTCTGGGGTTGATATGGAGAAAGGCGGTCCCTAAGGTATGTTGGACCCTGGCCATATAGGGCTTTATAGGTAAGAACCAGCACTTTGAAGCGAACTCGGTATGCTATAGGCAGCCAGTGCAGCGCCGCCAGCACAGGCCCGACGTGGTCCCGCCTTGCGAGACCCATCAGTAGCCTGGCCGCGGCATTCTGCACCAGCTGCAGCTTCCGGGTTTGCACCAAAGGCAGCCCCATGTAGAGAGCGTTACAGTAGTCTAGCCTCGAGGTGACCGTCGCATGGATCACTGTGGCGAGGCCATCGCGGTCCAGGTAGGGAACCAGCTGCCTCGCCAGCCGTAGGTGATAAAAGGCTGACTTGGCAGTGGCTGCTACCTGGGCCTCCATTGACAAAGGGGATGGGAGGGGTTAAGCCATTTTCATTCTATAATACTTTATTTTTAAAATCTTTAGTAAAACACGTAGACTTCTCAACATGCAGTATTCATTTTAGAGGTCATATAACTCTATCTCTGTGAGTAATACAATAACAAAAGCTCAGTTTTTCAGGGGTTTTGATAGTAAAATTATAGATGTGCTATGGATGCCATTTAGAGGAACAACCAGTTACTATATTATCATGATCTTCATGCTAATTATAGAATTAAATTGCTGTTAGAGTAACATCAGGTGCTGAAGGGCACAGAACAAGAGCTCTGGGATCCAGCACTGGCTCCCTGCTGTTGGAGCCATTAGGGCTGCAAGCTGGTGGTACCAAGAGCTACAGGCAATTTCATCCAGGATACTCACATAACAGCCTATTATCCTTCTTACCTGAGAAGTCAGGTGACTTAGGAGGGCCAACCAAAAGCATGAAGACTTTCAGACCAGCTCACTGAATCAGTTTAGGCAATTGTTCATTGAAGGAACTTTCTATGCCCACCATGCTATTGGACTTTAGCCAGCCCATCAGCCAGCACCGCTGTCTGTCCTTGAGCCTCAGCACTTGACAAAAGGCTGCTGACCCAAATTTTATGCAGCAAAACAGAAGTCATAAATACCCCACCTTTCCTGTGTGACTCAAAGCAATTTCACAAATTAAAAAACATACAAAGTATAATTAAACCCTAAGTAACCCCTTCCCCCCCAAAAAATGCCTGCAGCCTATAGCCCTTTAAAAGCCCTAGTTAATAAAATGGCCTTGCAGCTCCTTCTAGAAACTTCTAAGAACTGTGCTCTCCTCACCTCCTTACAGTGCTTGTACCATAAGATGGGAGCAACTATTTAAAAAGCATAGGCCCTGGCAGGTGCACTGGTGGCCTCCCAGATCACAAAAGAAGACATCAAGGCATGACTATGTTAATTGCCCCCATGTAGTTCATCAGCTACAGAAGCCTTCACAGAGCTATTAGGGAGTCTCTCAAAAAAACCCAGAACTGTTTGGAAGCAAATAGGATCTTTTACATGTGTTGGGTCCATCACAACCAGAGACAGTCCCAAGGTTTTCATGGCAGGCTGAGCTTAACCTGACAAAGTGCCCTAGTCATGTATATTGAAAATTGCCATGGGCAATCATCCTTGGGGTCCTCAACACCAAATCCAAGCTAATTTCCATTTGCTTGGCCAAGCCAAGCTAGGTGGTCAGTAAATCAGCAGGATCCCTGGCCAGTCTCTGGTGCCCCAAATAAGGTACATATGCTCAAAATTGGCCTCTGTGTGCTCCTGGTATTGACTAATAGAAAAAGAGTGAGGGGACAAATTGCTACCATACACCCAAGACAGTACTCCAGGTTGAGGTTGGTGCAGGGCCATATACCCAGCTGGTGACAATTGTGCCAAACTAATTACGTTAGATCCAGGTTTCTGTCAAGGAAGCCAGGTCTACCTGTTCCTCATAAAACAGGCTGGATGTTATGGAGATCTTCTTTTTCATGGACCTGGCATTGCACAATATGAAGGTCAAAATGGAGTCACATAAGGTAGCATCACCACTCCGAGTTCTCCAGATAGGACAGAGACTGGACATTTATCTAGCATACCACATCTCTCTGTACCAACACTCCTCCCCACCATGCTTCCCCATCCCATTCACCATCTGCATCACAGACTATCCAATGCACTTAATGGAAAAGTCAGCCAGTACCCTTCCCTTCACCTGCTAGATTCCCACGCCAGATGGGTGAAACCCTCTGTTACTACCCTCTGGTGGTAACTCCCAGAGGTTCTGCACTTGATAAAAGGGCTGAGAAGATTCACAATCAAGAGAGATAAATAGCAAGTATAAAAAATGACTTTTAAAAAGTGCTAAAAAAATTACATAAGTATCCCACGTATTGTCAATTTTTACATAGTGCAAATGCAAAACTTCAAAATTTTCATAAGTGATTTTCACAAAGCATACAATTTCTAATCCATAAATCCACAAATCCTAACAAGGATTCCAGATAGGTCTTCCATTTCAATTGGACTGGTGTTCTATTCAATACTGGACTAAAATAAAAACTAATTGTAAGAACAATATCATAGGCTACAATTATATATTTTTTTAGATTTTTGAAGGAAAACACCTAATTATTACATGTTGATAGTTTAATTCTCCAATATTAATTTCAAATACCATCAATGTTCTAAAAAAAGAAAAAATCTTAAACATACAATTCTCAGCTTATTTAAATATTAAAAAGCGTAGTACTATGCATACAAACTCACCAAAATGCAGAAAAATGGATTTCAAGATGGGCTACCAATCACATTTTCAAAAAGTACAATCTCATTTCAACGTTGGTATAGCCCCCTAAATCAGGGGTGTGGCATGCAATGGTCACCTCCAGGCTGGATTACTGTAATTCGCTCTACATGGGCCTACCCTTGTACCTGACCCAAAGGCTCCAACTGGTCCAAAATGCAGCCATTTGGCCCCCTTGAACAGCACATATTCAGCCAGTGCTGCATGAACTGCATAAGCTTCCAGTGGAGAACCAGATCAGGTTCAAGGTTTTGGTTTTGACCTTTAAGACCCTTAGCATTCAGGGAGCTACATACCTTCAGGACTGCCTCTCCTAGTATGTCCCTGGAAGGCCATTATGCTCAGAAAATAAGAACTTTCTGGTGGTCTCCGGACCAAGAGAAGTCTAGCTGTCCTCAAACAGGGCCAGAGCTTTCTTGGCCCTGGCCCCTGCCTGGTGGAATGCTCTGCCAGAAGACATCCATGCCCTGCAGTAGTTGTTACCTTTTCACAGGGCATGCAAGGCAAAGGTGTTCCATCCACAGGGCTTGATAAGAGGGCTGCATTTTAAAGTCTAGCCAACCAGAAATAGCTGACTGCAGAAAATGCTGAGTCAGCAAAAAAAAAACCCTTCAGGGAAACAAATACATGTTCAAGAAAGAAAGTGTCAGAAGGTAGCCGTGTTGGTTTGTAGTAGAACAGCCACATTCAAGTCCAGCAGCACATACACCAATAAGATTTCAGGGGTATGAGTTTTCAAGGGTCAAAGTTCCCTTCATCAGATACCATTTCCCTTTGTCAGATACTCCATTCAAGAAAGATCCATGCTGAGGCTGAATGAAGGTTCTAAGAAGTTTGATGAAGATGACAGTTTTAGCATTCATTTGGCATCACTCGTGAGTCCTGTGTATTTCTGTTTTACAGAGTGGAAACTGAGTCTGAGGGACATAAACTTGCACAAAATCACGCAGGGAGTCTACAGAAGGGCAAAGCTGCAGCGCTGTATCCAAGCCCAATGCTCTGTTTGCTGAACCACATCGGCTTTGGTAATAGCTTTATAATGAACCAGTTTTTGTTCATAATACTTTGACTAAACCCACATACTGACATGCATTGTAAGATTTCAGGACAAGAATCTAAAACCAAAGCCCTGATCTTGGTTTGGCTAGAAGGTATGAACTACAAACAAACTCTGTAGAAGAGCTAAATCAAAGCAGTCTGAGACAGTCTGGTTTCTGATTTCAAAACCCTTAAGTTTTTGAGTGCTTGGATCTGAAACTTTTGGTGTGTGGTTAGTCCCTTCTCCCATAAATTACCTCTCCTTGGCTAGGCTGCTTTCTACTTACCAAGTTCATAGTGATATATCAAAAGATCACTTATACATTGTCTTTTTTTTAAAGAATAGCAAGCTTAGAGGCATTAAAGGTACGTGCATTAAAAAAACCCAGAAATGCAGTACTGGAAATGTCCATCTCTACCTCACACATGTAACTGCCTTAGGGTTGCCAGCCTCCACCTGGGGCTTGGAGATCTCCTGGAATTACAACTGATCTCCAGTCTCCCTGGAGGAAATAGCAGTGTTTGGAGGGTGGGCTCTATAATGGCATTATACCCCCACAGAGATCCCGTCTTTCCCACAACCACACCTTCCCCAAACTTCACCCTCCAGGAATTTCCCAAACCAGAGTTGGCAACCCTGAGTTGGACCATTAATCACAGTCAGTACTGTCTAATCTGACAGACAGTAGCATTCCAGAGTCTTAGACAGAGATCTTTCATGTCCCCTACTGCCCCACCTAATGCTAAGCATCCTTAAAAAGGTAAAGGTTTCCCTTGCTCAAAAGCCAGTCAGATCTGACTCTAGGGATGCAGTGCTCATCTCCGTTTCCAAGCCAAAGAGCCAGCACTGTCTGAAGACTTCTCCATGGTCATGTGGCCAGCGTGACTAAACGCCGAGGCGCACAGAATGCTGTTACCTTCCTACCAAAGCAACATCTATTTATCCACTTGCACTTTCTTGCTTTCAAACTGCTAGGTTGGTAGGAGCTGGGCCCAGAGATGGGAGCTAATTCCGTCATGCGGCACGCGGGTCTCGAACTGCCAAACTACTGATTTTCTGGTCTGCAGCTCAGCATCTTAACCCCTGAGCCACCGTGGCACCTTAAGCATCCTTACTAGTGTGTAATTAGTCCTTTTTCCCAAGCAAACATACTGCTGTACATTCTCCCACTTTCCTAAGTGATAAGAAGTTCTGGAGCTAGCACTATATCTGAGCCGGTTTCCTTTGGAAGTGAAAGCAATGGAGGCTTGCCAGGTAAAGCACAGTAGAGGCACTCCTACAGATTTGCTACTCCACATCAGATCCCAGACAGAGTGATCCTGTATCTTCCCAAGGTGCTTAAAACTGCCTAAAGCAATGGCTTCTGCTTCTCTCTCCATCTCTTCCAGAATCTAAATTTCTTGTCACACAGACACACCTGCCTTCCCTGACAACTAGGTATGAAGCTCATCTCTTCCAAGTCCTGGTGGACACTTGAACACCCAACATTAGGTTCATTAAGAGGATGTCTATAATCATTCCATCATGTAGGATAGACTGACCCACAGTGATCAGAGGCCAAGCCCATGACAGTTCATAGGACTGAACTGTAGCACTTACTTTTGTACTCTGTATTTCTTGCTAGCCATGACCAGGATAGCCTGATGGCATCAGATGTCAGAAGCTAAGCAGGGTCAGCCCTGGTCAGCATTCGGATGGGAGACCACCAAGGAAGTTGAGGGTTACTATGCACTGGCAGACAATGGCAACCCACCTCTGTTCATCTCTTGTCATGAAAACCCTATGGGGTTGTCATACGTCAGCTGCCACTTGATGGCAAGAAAAATCTTACTGAGATTCAAGATAGATTACACCATTAGAAACAATGCAATCTAGTACCCCCCACAGTTGGATGCAAAACAGAAATGTTCAGGAGGGCATTTTTTTATCAAGGGGTTATAACAGTGCTATTTTTGGAACAAACAGCTCAGGTGGTAAAAATTTTAAGGGTCAGACGTATATTGCAATGTTTATTGTATGTGTGACCTTCCTTTTACTGTGCTGTCTTCTACCTTTCTAACACAATTTTTGCGTTAGACAGTTCTTATTGCCTTAGAACAGGAGTGGACTGCTTCACTCCCCATTCACACCCCATTAGCCGATATTTGAGGTTGGGATTTTTGTCCCAGTTTGTACCACCTTACATTTACCAACACTGAACTTCATTTGCCACACTGTCGCCCATTCACCCAGTTTTTGGAGGTCCTCTTGGAGCTCTTCAGTCAGCCTTGGCTTTCACCATCCTGGATAGTTTTGTGTCATCTTCAAAACTGCACCACAGCACTATTCACCTCTAGTTCCAGCCCAATGATGAATAAATTAAATAGTCCTGGCCTTAATACCAATCCTTGTAGAACCCCAGTGCTTACTTCCCTCCATTGTGAGAACTGTCTATTGATTCCTACTCTTTGCTTCCTGTCATTTAACCGGTTTTTAATCCATAATAGAACTTATCTTCTTATCCCATAACTACTAAGTTTACTCAGAAGTCTTTGGTGAAGTACCTTGTCAAAAGCCTTTTGAAAGTTTAGGTATGTAATGTCTACTGTGTCACTGTTGTCTACATGCTTGTTCAGTTTCTCAGAGAACTCCAAAAGGTTGGTGAGGCAGGCCCTCCCTTTGCAGAAGCTGTGCTGATTTTTCCTCAGCAGGCTTTGTCCCTCTATGTGCCTAACAATTCTATTGTTGATTACAGTTTCTACTAATTTTCATTGTTTATTGGAGTTCTCTGCTGTTTTTCTTGAATTGATTTTTATATTTTATAATCCAACTTTAGCCTCAGTCAGAAAGGTGGACTATATAAATTAATAATACACAAACAACTAAATTACAGAAGTAGAGAATGCACTACAAAATGGAATCCATATAATAAAGTAGACTACAAAATTTGAGAACAATGCAGCAAAACAAATAATATGAACAGTGCAAAAGGGATTGCCTACAAATTGCCAGACAGTCTTTACAGTCTTGTTCCCTATATAAACATGCCTGAAAGAGCAATTTGATATCCCATAAGAAAATATTAATGCTTATAAGCTGCCATACCCACAAGATAGTGAGCAAAATGAGATGCGAAGAACATATATTTGTTTGTTTGTTTGTTTTGTTGTTTACAAAATGTATACCCTACCTTTCTGCCTTCATCAGGTCCAGCAAGGTGGCGAACAGATACAAAATTACACATAATAAAACACATCTTAAAAACCATTAAAACCGAACAAAAAATCATTCAAACAATTAAAATGAAAGCTAACACACACATACAGAAACACAAAAACAGCAACTAAAACATAGGGCAGGAAGGAGGGTTCAGTGAGAGAATACCAGACAAAACAAAAAAGGCTTCACCCACTGGCAGAAGATGGCAACAGGAGGGGGACAGAAAATTCTCTCTGGGGAGAGACTTCCTGAATTTTGGTGCCTTGACATTGAAAGCCCTCTGTGAGTCAAAGCACCCTGATTTCCTCCCGGCTGCAGCCACACGAGCAAGATAATCCAGAGGGGAAGCGAGGCTATTTTGCCCCAGAGCAATTTGCCCCACAGTTGCACAATCACACAGGTCTGTGGACCTGCCGGCACAACTCACCACTGCATGATCAGACGCAACCGAGAGCAAGTTGTTGTGTTTTTTTGGTTTCTGATTCACTTAAATGGGGGATTGATGAATCGCTCCTCCACCCTAAGGGCTTTCGATGATGTGCACACTGAGAAGGGGGGGAAAACAACAGCATGGCATCAGGGTAGCCTGTGATCAGACTATCCCCCGACGCCACACTTCTGCTCTGGAGCAATCACACGGGGAAAGTCCGGCTGTGAGCTGCAGCATCCCGTTTAATACTGGAGTTTACCTAGTAGTTTTTTACTCCACTTCTCTGGCGGATCAAGATGGTTTGTGACGGCTTGCCAATGGTTGTGCAATGCCTCCCAGATGTGCTGGTGTGATCGCGCTGCTTTGATCCGCCAATGAATCATCCCTCTCACGCGGCTAATGGGTGTGTATGATCGTGCCCAAGAGGGTTAATGTGAATACTACTGGGCCTACTTCAACTTGCAGGTGTCTGTTACTGTGCCTCCCTGCCTATACCATCCTTATCTTTCAAGGTCAGATTCAGGAATGGGGTAATTAGCTAATCATGGGAACTAGTGGTCAACTTTGTAGCCAAATATGAGGAGTTAGACAGAAGCAGTGTCATCATCTTCTAGAGTAGGGGTGTGACACTCATTTGTTATGAGGGCCGGATCTGACATAAATGAGACCTTTAGGGGTCAGGCCAAATGTCTCATAAAATGTAATGCCATGTAGCGGAGATATAAAGTTTATGAAAGACACAGACACAAAGATTTTTTAACTTAAAATAAAATGTGCTTAAAACATTAGCGCACTTGCAATATTTTGTTTATTTAACAGTCTCTGATAACTGACACTTCTTGCTCTTAATTATTGCATCAAAATCTGGAGACAATGTCTGTGCTGTAGCAATCTTGAGTATGCTGTTCAGATTTTGTTCAGGTGTGTATCTGTAAGTTGCAAACCTACTTTTGATTTATTGACATTCATTACAGAAATCTCATGCTCAGAGTTCTGAGCCTAGGACCCAAGGGAAAACATAAAATGGCTGGGCTTTGTGAGCTTTTGTACATAAGTTACTTGCCCAAGGGGTGGCCACTCAGAAGGACCCAGGCTTGGATCCTTGACACGCTGTCTTGGGTTTTCACGCACTTAACATCAAAATGGGAGGGCACATTGACACAGTCAAATCAGACAAAACAACTGGGTCAGTAACAGTCATCAGATAAAATGCTGGGGTTCCTGCAGAGTGGAATTGAGGCAGGAATGAGAGAGGGATGGCCATGGATCCAGCTGAGCAATAAATAAAGCAAGTTTAGAACCCCAGTGGCTGCTGTGCCTAGTGAAATCTCAGAGCAGGAGTTCCAGCGTTCAGGGAATAGCCAGTGGCCAATGCCATGAGCAACTATCAGAGATAGAAAGGATTGTATTTACAAATTTATTTATTTATTTACTGATTCATTCATTCACTTTATACCCCACCCTATCCCACAGGTGGGCTTAGGGTGGCTTACAACATATAGACCATAAAACAATAAAAGCAATAAAATAGTCATCAGCATGCTAGACAATATCATCAGACCCCATGCCTCATATCAGGTGAATATAGGTGCTCCAGTGCCCAATAATATTATCTGACCGCAGGCACTGGAAAAGGGGACATAAACAGGCCATAAACAAATGTAAATATGATTAATTTACCTACAATTGTAGATGTGGTAGAATGCCATTTTTTTGTCTTTTATTTTTATTATCATAAACTATGTGTGATCCTGGCTATAAATCTACAATGGTGAGGGACAGCCATGTAAGTCTGTTGTAGAAAAATAAAACAAAAGTCTAGTATCACCTTGAAAGCTAAACATTCATTTCAATATAAGATTTCATGAGTCACAGCTCACTTCTTCAGATCTATCTGATTCAGATAGTCATAAATGTGCCACTGGACTTTTGTTTTATACATCTACAAACCTATTCACTTTGTATCATAATCATTGAGTCTCAAAATATAAGCTGTTATCTGAGACTTTTGCATCAAAGACTGGCAGAGAGCCAAATCAGCTGTTTATATGCAGAGATGGGCAGGTGATAGTGGTTAGAATGTTGGATTAGGATCCAGGAGACCCTGGTTGATTCTCCACTCAGCTATGTAAGTTTGCTGGGTAACCTTGCACCAGTAACACACTCTCGGCCTAACCTACCTTACAGGGTTGTTGTGGGGATAAAATGGAGGAGAGGGGAACTATTTAAGCCAGTTTCGATACCCATTGGAGAGAAAAGCAAGGTATAAATGAAGTAAGTAAATGAATAAATTTACTTACTTTACTCGTTTTGGTCTATTTACTTACTTTACTTGTTTTGGTCTATTTATGCCATTTCAAAAACAGAATAGAAATTTTTATTTCACAACTGGTGAGCTGGTACATATGGGATGAGACTGGGGAGAGAAGCCCATGTTACAACCTTATAACAGACTCAGAGAAACAACTCCCTGGTCCTGGTACAAGGCTAGATGGAACAGCTCAGTCTAAAGACACTGTGTTAAGTGGTCTTGGTAGAACCAAGACCAATTCTCCACAAGCATCTGTGCTGCTCTCACTCTTCTGTTTCCCCCAGTTGTACTAGTCAATTTTATAATCTTTGCTGCACAGCCACATTTTGACCCGCATCTCTCCCCAATTTCCCCCATGTCTTCTCAATCCTTGTTTTTTGAGATCGAGAAGACATGGGGGAAACCGGGCGGAGATGCAGGTCAAAGTGCAGCCGCACAGTGAAGAGTGTGAAATTGACCAATACAACCAGGGGAAACAGAAGAGTGAGGGCAGCAGAGCTAATTGTGGGGTATCAGTCTAGGTCCGTTCTAAGAGAGGTATACTGAACAGAGAGCCCAAAGTAGAGTTTCCATGATCGAGCACCAAGGGCTTCTTTGCTGGGGGGTGAACAGGTGCTGCTTCTCAGTGCAGGTAAAACTAATTGCACCTGCCAAAATTTTATTTTTCATAACACAAAATTAAAGGTTCTGGAGTCCAGTCTTTCTTTGCGGTCATACTGCTGAATCTTCTCTGTGTGCATCTCTGTCTCTGCCTGTCTACGGGACCAGGGGGTCCCATGTTGTATAAATGCCAGGCCCAGTCCAGGAGAAAATGCTAATCTTCTGTCGCAGATATCCAATAGATTTTGTATTGCCCTGAACGACAACATTTCTGTTATCTCAGTTAAACTTTTCCATTCTGAGTATTCGATACACAAATTACAAAGTCTAAACTAGAAAAATATTTTCCTACCAACTTCAAATTAGTACTTAATTTAACTCTTACAGGATAGCTTGGGATGTTTTATGGCCGCAATTGTTAATTGCTCCAGCTACAGAACAGCAGTCTCTTTCCAGTACATCCTAATTTCCAATTGCCCTGAGAACCTTGACTAAGTGCCATATTTCTCCTCGTTTCCACAAAGTCTAATCATTACAGTGCACACAAAGCTGGGATTGTTCGGTAGGCCAGCTTATTTCATTTTTGCTTCACCAGTGCCAAGCTAAACACCGGTTTTACTCACACAAAGTTGAAATAGTGGCACCAATGAAAGAGGAAGAAAAATAGTTTCACTCACTTGGTTTTGCACTTCACATGAGGCTCACATATTTGCAACTTTCTGAGTTCTTTGCAGCAATTTGTATCTTAAAAACCATGACTCAGTTTGGATTTAAAATGACAAATACCAACTTTCGAAAGAAAAGGCCTGGGTTTGTACAATAGGGGCAGAGATCTGAAAATCATTGGGTTAATGGACTGGAGAAATGCAGCACCTTTGTGGAATTGTTTGATCCCTGAGCCCCTTTGCAGCCCTTGGAGCTGACTAGATATTTCATGCCCTTCAGCAGAACTGACATGAGGAAGCATTCGTCAATCTGCTGGCTGGCATCAGCTATTAAGAAAAACAGAGCTTTCAAAACATGCATTTAATTGCTGCCTAGAAAGCATTTTGCAAATAACTATGACAAATTGTCGTCGTCGCCCCCCCCCACCCCAAGTGTGTTTCTCTATTCAGGCATTTGAACAGAATCTCTATAATGAGACTTTGTCCCAGATCCGGGTTGGGTAGATATTAGTAACCCTTCCCCAGTGGAACCTGGTAACAGGAAGCCAGTCCAATGACAAAAAAGTTAGAAGATGTGGACTTTCAAGGGCCGTCCTACAGAGGAGATGGTCAAAGATGTTTGAGCCAGTTCGCTGGAAAGGTGGGATAAAAATGTAATAAATAAATAAATAAATAAATAAATGTTGCTGCAGTAAACAGGTGGCACACCAAACCCAACAATGTTTGGAGCCAAACCAGAAATGCACTGGGAGTTCCGTGATTGGAGTTCCCAGTGATTTTAGGCTTACTTAGTTACTTAAAATATTTATTCCCTGAAGGGACAACAAAGCAGCAGTTAACAATGTGTAAAAAATCTGTAACATAAAAAAACAATTTAAATCAAACAAATGAACAAAAAATAACCAACTGTATCTTAGGCCAGTCCTGGATCCCATGGGCCCATTCATCCAGTGCCACAGGGCATTAGTCATGGGCCAAGATTTCCTACATCTCCCCAGTATGAACGGTTTAGAAAACCATTGTGGTGTTGACTTTGCCTCCTTGCCATGGCTTTAGTAACACACTTGATCTCAGTCCTGCTTGACCTTGGCTCATCTTGGCTGCTGCATAATTTCATTGCCACGGGACTTCTTTCTCAGGCAGACAGCTTATTCCTTTTCTTCCATATGCTCTTCAATATTCTCCATAGTAAATTAATTTATTTTAAAAAATTAAAGGAAACACATCAAGATTCCAACAAAAGTTTTAGAGTGTTAAAAAGAATACTTCAGGGATTTTCTGTGGATTGCTTCTTCCCATACATATACAGGCTAAACACCAGTTAATAACATCTACCTTTCTAGTTCATATATCTAATACATAATCTAATACAAAGGCAAAATAATTATATACTTTGGCAGGGCTCTTTTTTTATCAGGAACTCCTTTGCATATTAGGTGACACACTCCTAATGTAGCCAATCCTCCAAGAGTTTACAGAGCACTTCTTACAGGGGCTACTGTAAGCTCTTGGAAGATTGGCTACATTAGGGGTGTGTCGCCTAATATGCAAAGGAGTTCCTGCTAGAAAAAGAACCCTACTTTGAAGCACACCTCAGATATCTCCTTGCTTACAAGCCTTCCCTCCATTGTAGGCAGCTGCATGTCATGGGGTCTCATAATGGCAGCCCAGATAGCACACTGGCATCTCCCTTCTAGCCCAGCTGGAGACCTTTAACTGAGCATTCTCAACTGGAAATTCTCCATGACCAGAACTATAAGAAGGAGACTAGAGAAACAAAGCCCTGGGACTTATGGATTAGGGAAACCATGAGATTCGTTTTCATATGGTATTTCAGCTGGGTCCACGTGGTGAAAGTGGGTCCAGGTCAATTCTTGGTGGAACTCGGTGGCTCTTAGCACCCACATTTCCGACCTAAGACATTTTCCAATACACAAATCTCCCCTGACCACAACCAGAGTTTCTGTAGGTCAGCCAAAGAAGCCATGTGGGGCTCCTGTAGGACAGTTCCCCATCTGCTGAGTCACATTGTATCCACAGGGCTGCATCACGTAGAGACAATCTTTAAAACTGCAGTGAAGCGAATTCCATTTCCAATTAAAGTCAGGTCATAAATGGAGATGACTGGCATATTTACAAATAATCCCAAAGTACAGCAAAGCAGATTTCCTTTGGACTGCTTGAAACAAAATGCAACACATTTCAGCCGACGTTTAGACATTTGCATTGTCACTGAACCATTTCTGTGGCTAGAGAGATATTTATTTATCAAAGCATGTCACAAATGATATTTAAAGGAAAGATTTGTTTCCATAAATACTGATGATCTTGATGTCTTAATAGCCTCATGAAATGTTTTAAAATTGGAATATGGGGAAACTGTGGAAAGATGGTTGTGATTTGTAATGTTTCAAAAAAAGAACATTCTTTGGCAAATTACTGTTACTTGCAAGCGCCAACTCATGGACTGAAGCTGATGAAAGCGATTTATTGGAATTAATATACTTTCATTAAGATCGTGAAGGAGCAAAGCATGTTCTAACTGAATCTTTTGCAAAAATGACTTACAACGTGATTCATTTTAAATAAAGTATAAAAATTAAGCTACAAAGAGGCAAAGATTATCATAATTAGAAGCCTTAGAAGAAAAGGGCCAAAAGTTGATACACAGTCAACACTTCACACCTACTACACTTCAACTATTTATCTCTAAAGCCATATTTCCACACACCTTCTCACTTGAGATGAGTACTTTCTAGCAGAAGAATTCAACTAACAACAGATTTGTGAGAATGGCTATTCCCAATTTGATTTGTGAAGAGCTGCTGGTTTGTTCTCCAGTGTATGGTTTTACAAAGGCCTGGAGATGTCTTGTTCTATTTGTCTCCAAATTTCAGTATGAGGTTAGTGTCCCAGTCTCAAGCAGGGTGCCATCCTCCAGGTGAGGCCTAGAGAACCCCTGGAATTCCAACTCATTTTTAGGCTACAGAGTTCAGTTTGGCTGGAGAAAATAGCCACTTGGAAGTTGGCATTATCACCCTGTTGAGCTCTTCACCCTCCCCAACTCTGACCTTTCCCAGCTCCACTCTCAAATCTCCAGCAATTTTCCAATCCAGAGTTGGCAACCATGGTCTCAAGTTCTTTGCACACTAAAGCAGGCTGCGTTCAGACAAAGTGCTTTGCTTGCACCATTGTGGACCACATAGTTGGTGCTTGGTTTGGGAAGTGGGCAGAAAAGGTTTAGGTGAGCCCAAGTTCAAAAAGTATGAGAAAACCATGCTTTAATCAAGTCCACTGCAGGTATTATCACTGGGTATCGAACATGACCTCACAAGCTTAAAATATTTACTTAATGACCTTTGATGACCGGTTACTATTGATCATGCCTGTACTTTACGGTGAACACTGAAAGAAATAAGCTGGCAAACTGTGAATATAGGCAGTGAAGGAGAATGAATGTGCATTTTCTAATTGAGTAGAGCTGGACGAACTCCTCAATTGAATGAATACTGTCATAAAGAAAATCAATGTCTATCTGGGGTTTGCACGTGCTTCCTTACTCAATACATATGTTTATCAATATGTCCAGTGCTCTTTTCTCACAAAAAGAACCTGCCCCAGAGCTTCCTAATCTTCAAGGGAAGTGGGAAACATTAAACAGTACAAAAGAAGCTGCTAATCCCCCAACTGATGTTTTAAAACATTTAATATCAAAAACTGGAGGCAATTTGCTCCATTCAGTATTAAAATCTTTGTCCTTCAAAGATCAGTCAGTTCAGCAGAAAGAAGGACGCTGCCCGCATTTGAAGTAGCAACTTAAACAAACATTAGACAACTTTTCTGTATATAAAGTCACACAGGAAGCTAAGGAGGGCAGCCCAAAAGAGCTGTTCTAAAGTCCCAGTTGCATTTCTTCCATGAGCAAAGGTTAAAACCAGCCCCCTTGGTTGTTATACAAATAATTTTTCTCCAACACAGTAAGTGAATAAAAGACACTGTGTATGGGGAAAATAACTGTGATGCTAATTATTAATTTTGACAAGTCTGAATGCCTTGATAATATATTTCTTCAGTGTTGAGACTTCTGGAAAAAACAAGCCTTAAAGCTAAAATGAGTCAAACTTGCGGCTTGGACTCTCACTCCACGGCATACAATAAAATAGGCTGCATTAATAAAATGGGTTGTGACAGAGCATGGCGAGTGTGGTTTAGCTTTGTGTATTTAATAAAAGGGTTTATAAATGCGGTATTAAAACAGGGGATCTACAAGTGCAATGTCAGTTTTGGAGGATGTTATCTAAAGGTCTCCGTATGTTAACTAGCCTCCTAGATCCACAAGGCCCTTTCAGCTGGTCTCTCATTTGTGGAAATAGTGTGATGGGATTTCATGAGGTTTATAGTTCAAGATGAAACCCATGGTTTACTTTTGCCAACCGCTAACCATTCTGTCAGTCTCTGCATGGAGCACTCTAAAAATGCACTACCTCCTTTCCTCAGAGAAAAGTTTTTCTGAGACAGAGGATGTAATGGTGGTCAGGTTCCACAGCAATCCAAAGGGGATAGAAGCAAGGCCCTACATTTGCTTGGTGAGAACTTCCAGAGCTGGAACTAGGAAGGTGGAGGGAGGGGAGTGGCTACCCCAAGTCCACAAAAATTCCACTGAATTTGCACAAAGAAAAGGTTCACAAAATTTATGTAAATTTATATTGAAATGTGCCTGGGAGAGTGGGATATAAATCCAAATAAACATAAAATCATCAGTTTGTATTTATTTTGTAAATTTTTATCCCACCCTTTCTCAGGTGGGCTCAAAGCACCGTACATTATTTTCCCCCATTTCCATTTTACCTTCACAAGAATACTGTGAGAAGACTGAGAGAGAGTTAATGGCCCAAAATCACACAGTAAGCAAAGATTTGAAGCATTATTATTATTCAAATTCTATACCTCCAGTCCAAAACTCAACCCAACCCACCACACTGGCTGTCTTCAGATCTGATATTTAGTTCATGTCTCAAATGTATTGAGGGTGGTGTTGTAGTATCCCTATTTTAAATGTGAAGGAAAAACCTCCCTAATCAAACCACATTATTATACAAGGGCTCAGCCAAGTCCCCAAGCAATAGGAAGTTCAAGGGGTAGCTTCTTTACTCCGTGTATTTCCTTGTAAAGAAAAGACACGAGATTTATGTCTCTTCGAAATATTTATTTACATATTTTCAAGCAGAGAATATTGGAAGCAATTATACTTCTGAGGCAGGGAGGCAGCAAGAATATCAATCCTGCATCCGAGCCCCAAAGAGCAACAACGTGAACTCCTTCATCCTGCCAACCATGAATATTTTTTTTAGTTTAATTAATGACAGCTAAACTCCCAACTCACTGTTTCACTGCCCAAATTCAAACTACTTCAAGCTGTCTCTTTATCCTTTCTCCAAATACTGATTAGTGTGGCACTCCAAAGTCTGGAGGCAGTCTGGAGGCATTAGGGACCCTTAAACGCTTGTTGCCTGCCTTTGGTGCCAGGTTATGCAAAGCCATAGAGGTAGTCCCCATTTACAACAGGCTATTAATAGCCAGAATAATATTGCCCGATCCTATTCTACTGAAAATGAAATACTTATATACACGGTGAGAATGTTTTTGATTCAAGGTGGAATGCAACAAGTTACAAAGCAGTAAACTCCACAATACCTAACACAAAATCTGAAGACTAGATGTCAGCATCTGTAGACTCAAGAACTATGAAAGTCAACAGACTGCTGCACAAAAACTCAATTAAAGACAAACATTACAAGCAGTCATCAGCATCAAAACATTAACCAAGCCCTGTAATTTCATAATTCAGCTAAGAGAGATCTCAAACATTTACAGTTGACAAATAGCTAATAGGAATGGTGCCATGCAACTTCCCTCAGGAGAGCATTCCAGGGACATTAAGCTGCTACAGAGAAAGTCCTCTGTCTTGTGGCTACCCAGCACATTTCAGAGGGGCCTCCAGTGAGAGAAGCCTCACTTTCTGTGGCAATGAGAACACTTTATGCTTCATTTTTAAAAAATTTAGAGTAAAAACAAAAACTTCTGCAGAACTATAATTAAGCGAATGGTTTTATATTTTAAAAACAACCCTGGGACCTCCTGTTGGCCCTTTATCACTCATCTATAGTTGGCAAAGCATCCTCAAGGTTCCCTTCCTCCTAGAAAATCATCAAAAAGAACCATTTTCAGAGTTCAAAATACATCATTTTCAGAATGTTTCGAGTCAGACTACCTCACATATTGCAGCTAAAACTGGACCCCTGCATTTCCATTGATATGTCGAGTTCATTCTTATCTGAGAGCTCAGCAGATCAAACAGTAAAACTTTTGGACTAAGGCTGAAATCCTCATGACACGCTCTTGGGACAAAGCTTCTCTGAATAACACAGGTCTTGTTTTTTAATAGATCTGCTTGGGTTTACTCCTTAAGACAGCAGATTGTCAAGTCACAACCTTTCACAGAAGATATGTGGCTTATACCTTTATGTCTGTGTTTGTATTCAGTGCCCCAAATCCTGGGTATTGTCATGTTTCATGTGCAAAAATACTTGTACCCAGTTCTTTTATGCTCAACCACAGTTTCCAACAAATCCCATAAAGATTATTTTTAATGTGAAGATGTCGCTGTGTGTGTTCAGTTAAGATCAACTCTTTTTTATTTTTAAAAAAACCTCGTAAATTACCATTATTGCCAAAAATTCCTAACAAAATGAGTCATTTAAATATGCTTTTTAATTATTATTTCAGTCATAGCAATAGCATATTCCTAGTTCCATCTGTGAAAAATACATTATAAATGAATTAAACGCGTAATCATCTTTCCTGAACAATGCGACATTGTTCTGATGTTTTCAATCATGCTTCAAGCATAGAGTGTATGGTGGGGAGGGGGAACAGATTGAAACTACTCACTCGATATAATAAAAGGGTGGCTTTCTCTTTAAATATATATACATATAAAGGAGAGAAATTAAATCACAAGTGCCTGTGGTACACATTAAATGACTCATATTCAATTGAATTATATCCCACACATGAGGAAAAATGGTCTCCACTTGTACATATGAACCACAGCTCACAAGACTGCAAATGCTGCCTCAGATGGTGCATAAATGTGTTATCCATTACTTTTACACACAGTGTGGTTGCCATAGCATCATAGGAACTATGACTCCATTCTCATGCTGCAGAATACAAGAAATAGCACTTCTGCTACCTGGATGGCATCCCATTTGGCCTTTGCTACCATTGTTATTTTGTCCTTTTTTTTTTTTTACTTCATCTTTACCATTACCTTTTCTTGAGTACATATTTTTGGTTTTCTCCTGGAAAAGATACCCTTTCTAAGTGACTGCAGTTGTCTGAGGAATGTTTTCAAAGTGGTGAGATCAGGTAAGAAGTAATTAAAATAATGCTTTTGCTTGTCTCATAAGGCCACAGCCCAAAATTGCCTGCTGTCCCCAGCCCCCACTGTTCATACAATGTGGTCATTTACAGGTGGGCTACAGATGCTCAACAGCATCTCATGCCTAGCTTTTTTTTTGTATATACCTTATACAGGTGTTTCATTTTGCTCTACACCCAGACAGCTGGAAACACATTTCCCCTTTTGGAAAGTTCTTCCTTTTCCTCTCTTTGCTCCCCCAGTCATTTTCAACTTTCTTCCTGGTCTATGAGAAAAGCCTTGGACTTCATTAAAATTGGTAAGATAGGCAATATTATCTAAAATGAAGTAGGAAAGATGAATGATTTAAGAACTTCTATATCCTTTGGGGGAAAGTGTCATTTCCTGAGCAAGAATGTGGCATACAGAGCTAAGAGCACCTTACAGTGAAATTATCTATGGATTTACAATGTACCCAGTTGTCCTGTTACTAAACCTGGATGGCTGTCCCGGGGTAGGGGAACATGCTGCAGATCTGACCATCAAAGAACCACTGACAGTGTATACTCAGGAGAGTATATTGGATTCCATTAACTGCTGGTTTTCCTTTTCCCCTTCCCTGAAAGCCCCCATAGCCACTCCCATTTTTTTGTTGTTCCCTTCTCCCCTTCCCACCCACCAGCCAACATAGTTTATCTGCCCCTGGCTTCAGCTTTCCCACTTTCCATCCCTTGGCAGCCTCTCCCTGGGAGGCAGACTCCCTGTGGTTCCAGCCACTGAGTCAAGCCAGGAACAACAACTACATGGTGAAAACTCACAAGAACTTGCAGGGGGGACCTCATGTAACCCCTGCATCTACCTCCCCACAGTATTTCCCCTTTCTCTCTTCCTGGCAACCCCCATATCCTCACCTTTCCATGCTTCCTTTTCTCTTTCCCATTCACCTACCTCCTACCTTATTTTTATTTGCCTTCCCCCATCTTCTGCTATATTTGTTATTTATTTATTTCATTTATACCCCACCTTTCTCCACAATGGACCCAAAGCAGCTTACAGCATTTTACTCTCCTTCATTTTATCCTCACAACAACCTTGTTGAGAATGTGTAACCGGCCCAAGGTCTCCCAGTGAGCTTAACAAACCGCACTCTCCCAGAATCTAGCCTGAAACTCTAACCACTACACCACACTGTTTTTTTATTGGGCAGCCGCTGTTAAATAGTATTGAGTCATGCAAGTCAGGTGATTGCAATTCACCTGGTGCTTGCTGCCAGGCCTGGGCCCAGTTAGTCCTCCCTTCAAACTGTCATGACCCCTGCTGAGCTGGCTCCAGACTCCAACTTGGAAGCCTCTGAGGAGCCTGATAAATGACCTGGGGAGAGAGCAGGGAACTCTGCAAGACCCCTGGCAGAACAGATTACCCTGGCTCATCTGCTTCAGAACTTGCCCCTGAGGAGCTTTCAGAATGAACTTCTCCAACAGAATTTCCCTCTGTCCCCCCCCGGTCCTGAGGCAACTAAATGCCAGTCCAGGACTCAGTCCATAACCCCACCAGAAACTGCCTCCATCTGGCAGGAACAGTGGAGTTGGGGACTTGTACTGAGACAGCCCAGAGGCGATACATTGACAGGCTTGCAGCCCATGTTCCACCAGATCATACTGGACTAATCCTTTACAGGATTCTGGGCCAATTAAACCTGTCAAGGTGAGTCCCAGGTGCTACTTCCAGAGCAGGTGGAGCTGCTGTCCTCTCAGCCTATTTAAGCCTTGGGGTGGGAGAGGAAGCATGTTGGATCAACCAATTCACTAGGTATAAGCTTGTGTCGCTGGTCTAGCTCCTTGCTATTAATTCCTGTCAATGCTCAAACCTTGCTACCCAAGCCTAGGTCACTACCACTTGAGGAGACCTGACTGGCCCTGCCTGAAGAATACAGGATAAAAATAGCCCTGAAAAGTCCCCTTCCCCTACCTTCCAGTGACAGAAACCAAGGCTGGAAGTACTGTTGTGGTTGCTTGGAAACAGCCACTGAGTGCATTTTGTCTCTTAAAAGCTACAAGCGCTACTTCCATATTTTTTAGGGTTTTAAGCCTTGGAGTTTTTGTCAGGTTTGTAGAAAGATCTTTCTTGTCTGTTCCTTCGTCTAGTTTCTGTTTTTAAGTATTCACAGATGGGGCCACATTGAGAATTCAATGTATTGATGACTGATAGCCCTTTTCTCCCCAGTGCCTAGAGCAGCTTACAAAGCAATCCTCCATATTATCTTCACAACAACAACCCATTAAGGAAGGTTAAACAGAGATAATGTGAGTGATTCAAGGGCCATAGTGAGCTTCCACTGCAGAATGCGAATTTAAAACGGGGTCTCCAAAATCTTGGTCTCACACTTCAACTACTACAGTGGCCATTTAGCTCTTGCAGGGCAAGGAGTTGATTCTGTCATCCCATGCCTAATTCTCTTTTCATTTTAAGCCATCTTGTAAACAGCTTCCACTGTTCATTTAAGGGTGAATGCATGCAAACATTTTTAACGAGGAAATATCACACACGGTGACCAGATAATTCTTGTGTGGCTTTCTTAATCTTATAAATGTGCCATCACGAGGTGGAAGCAAGAGACAACAAACTGCAGAATTCATTTGGCGGGATCTGGATTTCTCATGGTTGGTTGATATCACATGTGAGTGCATTTATAGAAGTGAATCATCCTGGAAGAATGGCAGGAGTGGATGGAATATGTGCGTATGATCACGGCACACGAGGTTCTTGTTCTGTGGCCAAGAGAACAGCCTTTTCCTCCATGGAGGTCTCCGAATCCATCACCTTTCATAAGTGGTAAAAATCAGTTTTACAAATAACAGCAATAAAGCTAACTTAATAACTGGCCCTCGGTTAAGTACTTTCCAGCGGTCTCAAAAGGGCTGAAGGTTTGATGTGCTTTCTGTTGGCAGAAATTTGCAAACAAGAAAAGAATATTTGCTTATTACAGTGAGAAGAAATCAGATTTTCCAAATGCTAATATGGAGCCTGATGCAAACCAGAGTCTTGTTTCACAACAAATTAGCCAACAGTCGCTTAAAACTCAGAACTGGAGCTGGTTTCCACATTGCTTTGTTTATATTGACTGCATTTATGATGCTTCAGAAGTTGCCAGCGTAATATTTATTTAGCAGTTAAAGCGCTCTGCAAATGATTTTGCTGTCTCAAAAGATAAATACTCTCTGCAAGCTTAAAATGAGACATTAGTGTGCTTGTTAAGGAAATTGTGTTTTAATAAAATCCCCCTCAAAATTACAGATAGTGGCTCCTTTGTTTTTGAAATGGCAATGCTGATTTCTGATATTTGTCATAATTAGAAATTGCACAGAGATTAGAAACCTTAAACATGCTGCTAAATGTGCAGTCAAAAATCAAGCATATCTAAAATGAATCTGAAACTGCTGTGGAAAGGGAAATGTTGGCCTCAAGGAGATATTTATAATAAATGTGCATAAACAAGGGAGCAGTGAGCAATAACTCTGCAATTCAAAGCCTTATAAACACATTACCTAGTTCCGAGTTTTAGAATTTTTTATGCTCTTGTAATTAGAGTTGTGTAGAAAAACAGGACTGAAGTACTGAAGTGTAGTACAGAGACTGAACCCACCACCAAAGATGGCCTCAGGGAATGGTTAAAGGTCTTGAGGTACAGCAACCATGCAGGAGCTAAGCAGGCCTGGATTTAGTCAGTGCCTGGGTGAGATTTCTCATGGAAAGTGTAAGGAAGCTGCCTTGAATTCTAGAAAGGGGGGAAAGTGGGATAAAAATGCAACAGAATACATAAAAAGTGGGGCAGCTACTGTTTCATATGTTTGATAGGGGCCATAACCTTATCCTTACAATACAACAATGGGCCAAGTCATTAAAGGTTTGTATAGAAACTGTTATTCAAGCATGATGGTTCTCTCTTTACTTTTGACCTCACTAGTTTTCATCTCAAGATGACTTGGTCTTCTTCTTCTTCTTTTTGTGGTGCCTATCTCGTTTGAGATTTGACCTGGATGACCCAAGCTGCCCCCATCTTGCCAGATCTCAAAAGCTAAGCAGGGTCAGCCCTGTTTAGCATTTGGGTGGGAGACTACCAAGGAATCACAGAGTCACTATGTGGAGAAAGGCAATGGCAAACCACTTCTGAACATCTCTTGCCTTGAAAATCCTATGTGAGTTGTTGCCATACACTGACTGCGACTTGATGGCACTGTCCACCACATTTCATTTGAATGTGCTCATCATAGCAAAATCTGATATTTGCCACATTAGAAAAATCCATTGAAATCTGATGTTTATTGTGGTGAAAGAAATACCATCTCTCACCACATGAGTGTATATTAATATTCCGTCTTTTCCATGGTATAACAATGTGTCAAAATCACCCTGTGGTGCTTCTAAGCACATCAAACAATAGCTTCAAACAGCAGACATAATTATTTTTGCTAAAAGGGAAATACTCTGCCAAAAAAAAAAACAAGAGTGGTTAGCTAGTTTCCGCGCACATGCACACTCACGCAAAAAAACCTTTTAGCCTAACCTAATCCAGTTAAAATGAAGCAGTTCGATTCAAGTCAGTTGGAGAGACCATATTTAGCAATTATCTTTGTGTCTATGGGAAACTGCATTACCTAATTCAGAGTATTTACCTTCTGTGATCATAGATGGGGAGATATTCAGGCCTGTCACAATATTGCATTTTATTTAGAATATAAATGAAGCTATTAGGTACTGCACAGTAGTAGTTAAAAGTTGCAAGACCTTGTCTGCTGACTGTCCAGTCTGATAAAAACTCAGCCTTGTCCCACCAATAAATATATCCTAGAGTGCGAATAGGGCTGTGTATGTCACTTCACAAATGCAAGTAAATACTTGATCAGCATATATTCAGTTTCTAGAAGACAGACATGTAAACGAGCTCCAAAGTAGCTTTTTACATGAACAGATGAAACTTTTACAAAAGAGGTCTAGAATTTCTGAGTTTTCAAAAATATATGAATTTTCTCCTTATAACTGCAGCTTCCCACAATACGTTAATGTTCTTTCCAGGGATCCCTTAACCTTGAGAAGCAGCTTTTTGAAGGAAGCAGGGAGCTGCAGGAAGATGGAAGAAAGACGGAAATCCATTTGGTGATCAGAGCCCTGCTTGCCATTCTCTGCATGAAATCAGATTGTTGGATGAAGTGTGAAAGTTCACCCTCTAGTATCCTGTTGCAGTGGTTCATTCATACAACACAAGTCATCACATAAGTTGTAGTCACAAAGCACTAGATCATGTCTGAAGCAGCACTAACCATCATGGTATAGTGGTTAATGTATCAGGCTATGATTTAGGTGACCCAGGTTTGAATCCATAGTTGCTGGGTGATCTTGGGCCAGTCATTCTCTCTCAGCCTAAGCTACCTTGTAAGGTTATTATTATGAGGATGAAGTCAAGGAGGGAAAACAATGTTGTAAGGTGCTTTGTGTCCCCATTGGGGGAAAACAGGGGTGTCAATATATCAAATAGTCAAATGGTCCTATCTGCGCACACTTAAAGCCATGGCTGTTTGTTACAAAGTTGAGAAACAACCCCCCCCCTCCGGCTTGCAGAAAAATCATAAAAACCATGGATGGAGGGGCTTTAATCCCCCCCAAAAAAGACAGGGACACTATCTGCACATGTGCAGAGGAGGGGAGGTGCAGCCACCCCAGCTCACATATTGGGACACCCAAAACCAGCAGCAGCCCTGCCACTGCCATGCCTCATGTTGGTAAAGAAGTGGAACAGGAGCTGCTAGAGCCACTGCCCCCCCCCACCCCACCGCTGCGCACACACACACACACACACCTTCAGTGCTGCTATGAGTGGATAGTCAAGGGAAGAGGATCAGAAGCTTCTGCTGAGTGAGCAGTGGAGGGGAGAAATGATAGTGGTGATGCTGAAAATGGATGGGCTGAAGAGTGAAAGGCAGAGGGACAAGCAGTCCAGCAGACCGAGCAGTAGCAGCAGTGAGAAAGGAGCAGAGGCAGAGTAGCAGGAGGGAGCCTGGTGAACAAAGGACTGATGGGTGGGCAGAGTAAGAACAGCCCTGGGGTAAGGGGGTGGCCATAGTGGAGAGGGGACAGTTGGGCAAATGGTGAGCAGGCAGGCAGAATGGGGGGGGGGGGGGGGGCAGGCAGGCAAAACATTTGCCTGTGGGGAAGGATACAGGAGACCAAGCTGAGGGTGACTGTTGATTCTGAGTGAACTGAGGGTGAGCTAGCAAGAGGGGGAAAGATTGGATCCCACCCCCCCAAATCTTCTAGGTTCCTTCTTGTAAACATCTAAAAAAAGTGTATTTTTGCTTCTGTTGAGCTTAAAATATATTTTTCCTTTTCGCATATGCTTAAAAAAAATGTTTATTTATTTTATAAAATCTCTACCCTGCCTTTTTGCCCTCACAAGGGCCAACAAAATGGCTTAACAAATTTAAGCCAACCCCCTTTATTTACCACAAGATATGTTGATTTGCGTGGCTCTACTCTGCTTACTATGGCCCAGCCATTCTTTAGTAGTATGAGAATTCTACATGAATAAGAAATTCATAATCAGCTCCACAGTTTTGTACCTAGAAACAGTCTTATGTCTGGATTTTTAATTGAAAGGTGTCTCTTTCTGCTGATTGAGATTTCAGGACTTCTGCATATTTCAGGCAGTACACTGTGTGGCTTCCTACTAAATATAATCTGACAGAATGTATAGTGGAGAATTTTTTTAGGACAACCAAGGTCATGTTTACTAAGAGCACACTAGTAAAAATATCACTGGGGAAAGTGAGATGTGTAAACAAAAGGTCAGAGAAGGGAATCCTTGTGGATTGTATAGGCATGAACCCAAGAACATGTTAGAAGGGTGAAACATACCTATGTGCCGAAGTTTTTGGTTCAAAGTGGGTAGCCTCTAATTTGGGGATCTTTGCTAGAAGGAGAATTTTTATTTTTATCCACATATACCCAGTGAAGCATCCAGTATGGACAGTATTTCTACTGAAGTATTTTTCAGCAGATATTGGAGCATGTTAGAAAGAGGAGAGAATGAAAATTTGATTCATAGAAAATGCCTTGATAGTATTTACAGATTGGATTTTGCAGTTTTCCATCAGTAAACTTAACAGCATGGCAGGCTTGGAAGACAAATATGTTTTTTTAAAAAAAGTTCTCCGGTTATATTACTTTGTTCTGTTGAGACTCTTAGTTAGCCTTTGATTATCTATACCACATTTGTTCCTGAGCCTAATGGCTGGTTCAGACATGCATGGAGACCATCCATTGTCTCATTCTTTGACTGTTTACAGCCAAAGTGTTCTGTTTAACCTGATGTCAGATAATATGTAAGTTCTGTTGGTATATTTGGTTTGTAATGGCTGTTTTACATGAAAAAATAAATACATGGTGCTGCAGCCACTGGATGATGACCATGCATGTTCATCCCGAACTATATTTTCTTAAGTGTCTGTGTGCCTTTTTAAAAACTTATTTTAGCACATTCAAACTAACATATATAGATACCTCTCATGGTTCAGCTAGGTATCCATGCTGCTCTTCAGAGGTACAGTCAGGATTACCTGCAGGATATTCTAAGACTGAGATGGTATTTAAATTCTAGATGATGACGCAGATCATGGACAGGAATCACCCATGGCCACTGCAGGGGGAAATGGAAATTATATTATTACTGGTGGCCACTGAAATTAGTTGGCAGTGGAATTAGGGAGCAACTCAGTCAGCATGGTTGGAAGCACAGGGGTACTGAGTGGCTGTCAGCCCCCACCAACATCAGCAGACATGCCAGAGACTTCTAGCCAGTCAGTTGTTGTATACTTCGACCGTACTTTTTGAGCCCTCCCTGCCTCAGTTGCAACCTCCTAAATAACAGGTTCTCCCTTCCCTCCCCCTTCAATTTCCTTGCAGAAATGGTGGGTAATGTTCACAAGGGATTTGGCTCAGTGCCAGAACATTGCTTTACATGCAGATAAACATATGGAGCAGAGGTCCATCAGTGGCTATTATCCACAAAGTGTGGATAGGATCTCTCGGTCTGGGGCAAGTGATGCTCTATATTCTTGGTGCTTGAAGGGGGGCAACAGAGGGAGGGCTTCTAGTGTCCTGGCGCCACTGGTGGACCTTCTGAGGGCACCTGGTGTTTTTGCCCACTGTCTGATAGAGTGTTGGACTGGATGGGACACTGGCCTGATCCAACATTGGCTTCTCTTATGTTCTCTTAAGGTCAAGTCCCCCAGGTCCAGTCCCCAGCGTCTCCAGTTAAAAGTTGGTGATGCAAAAGACCTTTTCCTGAGGTCCTGGAGAGCCACTGACAGAGACAAATTAGACACTATGTGTGACATGCCCCGAATCCGACACATGTCACATGCAGTGTTCCCTCTAAGCTGAGTTAATGTGAGCTAGCTCACAGTTTTTTAGCCTCCAGCTCACCCATTTTTGTCTTAGCTCAGGATGTATGGCTCCAGAGCAAACTAACTTATGCAGTAGCCAAATCACTCACTCACAACTTTAATGCCAGTGGCTCACAAAGTAGAATTTTTGTTCGCAAGACTCCACAGCTTAGAGGGAGCATTGATCATGTGTATTGATGTTGGATACTTAGCAGAGTGGTGCAGCAGAAATAAAGCAGTCTCAGACACATGTGTGATTAGCATCTAATAAAAGTTTACTAAAAAGAAAATTAGGGAAGGGTTACATGGAAGAAAATAACATCCTGACTGACTTCCTAATTCTACATCTTGTCTCTTTGTTTGCCCAAACTCATGTGGTGTACGTGAAACAAAGGAAAGGAAGTTTCCTCCCAAAGCTCCACCTCTTGTGTGTGTACAGACTAGTTTGTACCAGGGCTATTTTTGGGCAGGAACGCACAGGAATGGTAACATGGGGGTGTGGCCTACATGGGGGTAACATGGGGGTGTGGCCTAATATGCTAATAAGCTGTACTGTCAGTGGTGTTGCCTAATATGCTAATGAGTTTTTGCTGTTGGGTGCGGCCTATTATGCAAACGAGTTCCTGCTCGGCTTTTTCTACAAAAAAAGCCCTGGTTTGTACCATCTCCCAATACACTGAATAGCCCATAGTCATTCTCAAGATCACCTTGTTAGGAATAAGACCACCCCCTCTCTGGTTGGAAAATTCTACACAACAGCTGATTGGCTCTAAGCTAACTAGCTAATATTAGCATACAGAAACAACAGCTTAACTCTTTCATAACTGAAGGGGTGACACTGGCAAAAACTTAAAAATTGTCTAGTGTGGCCGTCAGTCAGAGCAGACAATATTGTACCTTGATATGGAAGTGTCATATGTTCATGTGAATTGCTTTTACATGACTGATTTTTACCCCCATCTTTTGTGTGTGAATCCTAACCATATGACAACCCATGAGCTCTTTTCCTCCATGATAGGTTCATTCACTTCTCAGCAGCCCCATATTCCATGAAAATGGTCTTCATATTCTTTGTAAGTCTTTTAAAATGGCCTCTTAGAAAAAGAACAAGCTGTTCATTCCCACAATAATGAAACAGCACAGATGCAACAAATTCATATTGCATATTTTTGAGGATGGAATAACTAACCCATTTCTTCACCAAATTCAAACCAGGTGCACTTTCAGCCTTGAATAAAAGGTGGATGTGCAAGATGCATTTCAGGATGAATGATCAGCTCAGCTTCCTCGTACCTGATCTGCAGAATCTGAAGGCAGGTATGTAATCGATTCATTTTTATATTCCATTTGAACAGCTGCTGACCTTAGACCTAGAAGGAGAGCCACTGGGATGTCTGTAAAAAAACTGGGTAGGTATTTCAAACATTCTGATATTCCATTCACTCGTTTGTCTGCCGGTCAACAGCATTCCTTGGTAGAACTGAATTGGGAGAAGTTATTTTTTGGGATTGTAGGGGGAAAGGAAAATTAGAAGCTAGAGACACACAGTCCAAACATTGATTCAAAAGGAACAGCCAGCTTTTAATTTGCTTGACTTTTTCCAAATGAATTAGAAGTTTTGAGACTGGAGAAGACAAGTAGTTTCCTTAGTCTCCAAGTCAAACCTATTTTTCATCTGGATCTGACTGCTTGAAGATTTATATGCACCCTACTTCACTTTTATAACACTCACACATCTAAAGATATGTATTATTGGGATGAGTTCAAGAAGCATAATTCAAGAAATTTGTGGTCATAAAAGCATTCAATTAAGTGAGGCATTTGGGAATATATGTTACATGCTTGGAAGAAGGAAAAGAGCCTAGAAGTTTAAGGAAGCATTCTAAAGGAGTGACTCATTGCCTATAGATGATGGTGGAGGTCCATAGAAGTCAACAGGACTACGTCCACATGCATGGTCAGTGGATCAGCCCCTGGGGTTTTCACATTTTGGATGAACATTAGTTATCCGAACTTTTCTTGAGCAGCTTTGTTTATTTTTGCTCCTTTTTATCTTGGAGGAATTCATATGAGGTTTGGGATATTTTACCCAGCGTATTTTAGACCTGCTTTGTAGTCCAAATGGAAACAATTTTGAGAAAAATTAATTTTTCACATTGAATCCCTAATTCTTCACATAAGTGGTGCTTGAGTTGAAAAATAAGAAACCAGGTCTCTGGCACTTTTCAAACATTATCTGTTACGGATTCTTGCAATGGCATTCCCAAATGTATCTTTAAGATAAATCATTGAAACTTTTTAAAAGTTGTCCAGATAGCTGTATTATAAAATATACAGAACTCTTAGACTAGATTACCTCCTGTACATTTATTCCTTTTTAAATGTCAGACATCAAAGGTGTGAGTCCTTTCATAAATCTTCTGCCTGAAAGTTTGGGAGGAATGTTTTATTTTGTGGATGTGTCTAGAATGCAAGACTTGAGAATTCCATAGTTCTCCTTGCTACCGCTGGTTCTGGATATAGTATTGCTACTTCAGCCAATTTAGGGCTGTCACTAGGATGCTTAGCTGGTTAATCCTTAGCCTTTGAACATGCTATTCAGTTACACATGTTTAAGTATATTTGCATGCTATCAACACCTCAATCTAAAAATTAATCTGCCAGTTAAACTGATTAAAGGATGCAGCCCACTTTTTAAAACGAATCTTCACCCTCTCTGGTCCTTTTGCCTTCTGCCATCTGGATATCCAGAACAACTTCCCCCTGATTTCTTTATTAAATAAAAGAAACAAATTTCAGACAGACAGCAAGATAGAGAAGAAATAGCAAAATATGCACACAGAAACAGAGAGAGGGGGAGAACTTAGAGGTAAATTAAGTTTACAGAACACATCAAGTAGCCAACTCAACTCAAAGCCAGCCACAACAACTTTAAATTACTAGCTGGTTGTTCATATTTCTTTGAGGTTTTGTAGTACAAATATTCTCTGAAGAACACACTTTCTTTTCAAGGACATTTCCTTTTCCAAGCAATGTGGTATATTTTGTACCAGGGAATATAAAATGCAACTGCCCTGCAGTTCATTCATTGCCATTATAACTGCAGGGTGGGATAGATTTATTCATGAAAGTGTTGGATGTCCCTGCTTGTTGTGGGACACAAATACACACACTTTTATTTCACTTGTTTTCTTAAATATTGGCAGGTTTTAAAAGTTGTTTGGAAGCTCACTTTACACAATTTCTGCACGTACATCTAATATGCAAAAAGCAGCAAAGCTATTCCTCCATCTTCATGGACATATTACAAACAACTTCTTGCACCTCCTTTTAAAAGAAATAGATGTATGTATCTGCAAATATTACACAAATGTAAGAATATGGTGCGATGGGTAAAAGGGAGCTGAAGTAGATCACATGTGTAAAATTTTGGATTTAAATTCAACTTGAAAGCCAAAAGTGACAACCATCATAAAAACTTCAAAGTGCAAACTAGTAACAGGCGTCCTGAAATTGAATAGTTCTCTGATCAGACACCATGAATTGGATTGGCCAATACCTGTATTCACCAGTCTTCCAGTGTTAAGAAAAGGGACAGATAATGGTGGTGAACAACTATTGTTGAATATTAAGTTGCTTATCAATATCACACAGGTTCACCTAGGTTTCACAGAGTTGTTATCTGAGTTTTGTGTTGCCACATGGAAAGTATTTTACAAGATGAATTATATAACTGCATTTTTAACATCCATTGCTGCATATAGTAATGTTTATTGCATCAAAGTGAATTCTAGTCAATAAAACCAGAAGGTTATGCGAGTCTCCTAATCTCCATTCTACTTTCTGGTTTACCTAGTTGATCTGTCTCACTGCATTTTAAGAGGATATCATACCAGCCGGTTCTCCCTGTGCGAGGCTATTAAGGCACAAGCTAAGTAGCAATGCTAAAAATGTTAGAAAATTTTCACACTTGACATTGAAACAAATCTTGAGCCTCTGTCTTGCTGTTTTGTCATGGCAATGAACACTGGGACAGACAGTAGTAATGACTTTGCCTCCGAAGCAGCTAGAGTTGTCCAGTCCTCCTAGAAGAAACCACAGCTGGTGGACTTTCAGATTTAAGCAAATAGGGTCCCCAGTGCAGTGAACAACATTTAAAACATTTTTAAATGGTTTTAAATAATATATAAATATTTAACAGTACACTAAAAACATACAGACGTACAAAAATATACAACCAGGGAGGAGGGCCAGAAGACAAAGACAGAGGGAAACAGACAGAGCTCCCTCAGGATGGAGTTCCAGAATTTCGGAACCACAACCAAGGAGGCCCTTTCTCAGGCTGCTACCTGTCTAGCCTCAAATGGTAGGAACACCTGAAGCAAGGCCTCCAAAGATGAGCAGAGAATAAGTAGGTTCATGTGGGAGAAGGTATGCTGGCCCAATGCCTTATAGGGCTTTGTTAGACTCCCCCCCAGTGACAGGTCAGCATCCAAGGCCGTGGCACCCTCTAGTGTCTCCTTTTTCTTGGCCCGGCTTTAGCTGATTCTCAGACAGGGAGAGGGGGAGGGTTCTGGCTCACCCTGAGCCCCCTCTCTCCCTCAGCTAGCTGAGCTTTCTCTCCCCATACCTGGCAGGAGCCATTTGGCTGTTCCTCCTTGGCTCTGCCTGGGCTGACCTATGAAAGGACTGTCTGGGAGTGGGTGGATTCTGGGCTCCCTCAATACCCTTTCTTCAGGCGTGGACCCATAGTGAATGAAGGGAATCTGGGCCAATGGCTTCCTTGGCTGTGCCCTACCATCCCAACCCTCCCCTTAAGAAGTTGCTCTGCAGGCCTGTTCAGGCCCCAGGAGACCCGAGAAACTCCCACTCTCCTCCTCTTGTCTACTCCGAGGTGCAGCCTTCTACCTGAGCCCCACTTCCCCTCTAAAGCCCTTTCTAAGCTTATTGGGCTCTGAAGCAGCTGCTGACACATTTCCAAGCACAGCCATACCCTTGTTTCTTTCCCTGCAGCCCTTGATTGGGCTGCCTGCCTCAGTGGTGCCCAGGTGGGGTTGTCCATCACCAGGGTCCCCTCTATCCCAGTCTGCAAGTCTCTCTGGAGCAAGGGGACCCTGGAGCAAGGTCATCACCCCAGACAGGCTTTAAAAATCAACTCCAGCACCTTGAATTGGTCCTGGAAGCAAATTGGGAGCCAATTTAGATGGAACATGACTGGAGTGATATGGCCCCTAAGACCCACTCTAGTCAACTATCTGGCCACAGCATTCTGTGTCAACCATAACTTCTAGAAAGTCTTCAAGGGTGGATCTATGTAGAGTGCACTGCTGTAATCTAATGTTACCAGTAACAAGATCTTTCCCACTCAGGAAGGGTCACAGCCGGCTCACCAGCCAGAGCTGGTGAAAAGTGCCCCTGGCAACTGCTGTCCCGTTTACAAAAGAGGAGGCCAAAGTCCCATGATTCAAAACAGATTGGAATGGGTTCAGATAATCCATGTCCATGAAGACCTGATAACTCTACTGAAGCACTATAATAATCCTACTGTAAAACATCAAGGCTGGATTTCTGTAATGTGCTCTGCATAGGGCTGCCTTTGAAGATAATTTAGGAACTTCAGTTAGGGCAAAATGCAGCAGCCTAGCTACCAATAGGGACCCATAAAATCGGTCTACTGAGATTTGTAAACATCTTCATTGGCTGCCAGTATATTCCAAATTCAATCCCAGGTGCTGGTTTTAATCTCTAGAGTTTTAACAGGCTCAGTCCCATGTATGTATTAGAAGGTCACTTCTTCTGATGGGAGCCTGAAAGGGCATTCTATTCCATTCTGCAAGGATTGCTTTTTGTTCCTTTAGCAAGAGAAATCAAAACTGTATCAGGGCAAACAAAGGCTTTTTTTCTGATGCCACTCCAGTCCTTTGGAAGCAAAGGCTGTGACATCTCTGTCATTATTTCAGAGAAAGTGCAAGAGCAGTTTTTAAAAGGCACTTGAGTGATTCAATACATGTCTAGATGTTGGCAACTAATTCTTTTTTTAAAACATTGTCAAATATAGTATTTTGTATGGCTTGTATTGGACTGTTTTAGGGATGTGGCATGGTATAGTATAGCCTGACTCATTAGATTTCAGAAGCTCAACATGGTACTTGGATGGGAGACCCCCAAGAAAGATTTTGCAGAGGAAGGCAATGGCAAACCACCTCTGCTTAATCACTTGCCTTGAAAACCCTGTGGGGTGGCCATAAGTCAGCTGTGACTTGACAGCACTTCACACACACACAGACACACACATATTTAACTGTTTTATTGATTATACAAACCTCTTTGGGTGATATGAAAACACAGTATACAGATGTTTAAAATAAATTTAGAAGTCTGCATACAGTGGGAGAAAATGCTCAGAACTAGGAATAAGACATCACTAATACAAAAGACCTGAAGCTCTGGACAGCACAAGTGTTCTTTTCCTGCAGGTTTTGTCTCTTTCCACATTTTTGAAGCCCTGAGGATACAAGAAAAAAAACAGAAACAGAACTGCTGCAGTGTCCATCTCAGTTCTGCAATATTAAGGTAACTGTAAAGCCTTCCCTCATTTTCCGAATTTCTCCTGATCGTTTAGGAGGGGAAGAAGGACTAGTTTGTTCTGTGAGCTAAACCAGTTCCAATGCCACCTCAGTGGGGCCCACCTCTGCCATGGTGACTGGGGAAATTTCTGCACTACGTGGGAACTCTCACCACAGAGCTCTCCATTCCGAAGATGTTACTGGATAATATAAATCAGCGGCATTTTCTTCCAAGTAACCTGGATGAGAACTGTGAAATTAACCATGACCCATGGCTAGAGCATCGCCTGTCCCTAGGAAATCTTTTCATGGGCGCTTCTGCTGTTGACATTGAAAGGGGCTGTTACCTCTTCCAGGTTTCTAACACAAATACATTATCCAAACAAGACAGCCCATTAGCGTTCCAAATGCTTCTCTTCCACTTTCTCTTCAGTTTAAACAATAATCAGACTTTTAACACAAATTAGGGCACAAAAACGATTTAATCGGGAAAGGCAAGCCAAGGCATTTCTGGTTGATTTTCTGGATTTTTTTCCCTTTGAGTCGGAGAACTGAAGGCTTAGGCAGTTTAGGATGTGTATTTTGTACATTTGGTAACATGAAGGTCGTAATGGCAATCACTTTACACATATAGTAGAAGCAGCAGTGATGCGTTGTATGTTCATTAGAAAGCACAAACCAGTCCCCCGTAAAGTCCAGTAAAATTGAGCTGAGGATGTCAACACAGTGAGGAAGATCGGGCTCCTAAATGTGCAAAGATTTCTCGAAAACCCTTTCCATGCTCTCCTGCGCCTACTGTGCCGACGCGTCACTTTCCCGGTCAATAAAGCGTCCCCTGAAGATCCCGTGTGTCGTCTGATACTACCGGCTATATTCTCCTGCGCCGGTCAGAAATGGCTTGAGCGTCCAAAATGTTTACAATGTACAAAACTGACGTAGCCAAAGAAATGTGTGGGAAACTTCAGTGGGAAATGGGGCTGCAATCCCACCAACACTTACTAGAAAGGAAGCCCCACTGAAATGAGGCTTCCTCCCCTGTAAACAGGCCTGAGACCGGACTACTCACTGGGCTTCTGAGTCACTAGGCACGGGCATTTGATTTTCGGAAGATGAAACAGAAAGGGGCAGACGACAGCCGCAGCGGCAGGGCGCTGTTCGGTCTCTCCCAGGGATTTGGGGGGGGGGAGAGAGAAAGAGGAATCCCTTTCTGGCCAGTCCGTGGATTCCGCCTCTATTTTTGTTTATGGTTTTCTCTGAGACAAGGAAGATAATTGCCTGTTTCCTCCGCCACTCTGCATTTCGACATAGAAGGGGGGGGCAGCAAGAGGACCCACACGGTATCTCTCTCTCTCTCACACACACACACAACACAACACACGTGGCCTTTCAAATGCCTCCCCAGCTGGAGCCAGCCATGCCTTCTGAAGAGAGTCGAAGGTGGTTTTCTCCAGTCAAATACAACAAAAGTCCAGGGGCACCTTAAAGAGTAACGTTCGTTTTAATACGAGCTCCGGTGAGTCACCCAGCCATCCTTTCCCCCACGTTGCTGAACACCCCCCTCTCTTCACCCCCCCCCCCCCCGGCTGCAGGCATTTGTCAGCTTTTGCGGGGGAGGCGGGGCACCAAGCGGAGGGCTCCCCCTGCTTCGGGGTCAGATAATCCTCTCTCAGCCAGAGGGTGTCCCTCACAGGCGGCAGGCAGAGGCTCCCTCGTTTGCCCCTAGCGAAAACGTGCTTCACTGAAAAACAAATCCCAGCTTTGCTTGTTGGTAAACAACCTGCATGGAGTTGTGGCCAGCCCCCGGTTTCACTCTGCGTAGCAAGGCGGGCATGAAAGGTTTGCAAGTCAAGTGTAGGAAGACCCCCTGGGAAACCCCTGTCCCTTTGGGGCAAGGCGAAAACGAAAAGAGGTTGCCCGATCCTAACTACTCGGGGATGCGCCACTGTGGTCAGTGTGGCTTACTCCCAGGTAAGGTCGCATCCACTTGCAACCCGCCAGCTTTATGCTTGGAAGGCTGCCCTCCAGAAACTGCCCCGTGGGCATGCCAAGGGCTTAGCAGCTGTTCAGAAGGCCGCCTGCTGCGAAGGCAGCGGAGAGTCTGGGGGGCACCTCTGAACCTTTGGTGTAGTGGTGAAGAGCGGCGGACTCTAATCTGGAGGGCCGGGTTTGATTCCCCCCTCCTCCTCACACAGCCAGCTGGGTGACCCTGGGCCAGTCACAGTTCTCTCAGAGCTCTCTCAGCCCCACCTACCTCACAGGGTGTCTGTTGTGGGGGGAGGAAGGGAAAGGAGACTATAAACCGCTCTGAGAGTGAGACTCCGATTGAAGGGCGGGGACCGGGATATAAATCCAACTCTTCTTCTAATCCTAGGGCTCGATGCCCAAGCCACTTGTAGGGAAAGCGTGGTGCGTCTGCCTTCCCTCCTGGTAGGGCAAAGAGGGGGGGGGGGGGGGAGTTGACAGGGAGGGAGGACAGATGCCCAAGCTCTTCAGGGGCGTCTTTGGGAATCTCTGACACTTCCCTAGAAGAGAGTCACGTTCAACAGACACGTGGGTCTGCGTCCCAAGCGCTACAGTGCTGCAGGGAGGGGTTTTTTTCTTCCAAACAACGCAACTCTCACCCAGGAAGCCTGGATTTCATAGCTGCCCAGAAGGCGGGGAGGGAGATATCCCGGTGATAAATCATCCCAAGGTCCTCCTCAAACGGATGTATCAGAATTGCGCGTTATCAGACCGGAGACCCCGAAGAAAAGTGAAGTCTGGCTGGCGGCCCCACCGGAGGCTGAGACCGCAGGAGCAGTCAGGAAGGGCTCCGTTGTGCCAAGCCGTGTGTCCCTCTGGGGAGCTGTCAGCAGACGGGGACGGGGCCAGGATTCCCTCGAATGCCTGGCGTAAACCGGACGACGGGCGCTGAAAACCTGTGACTCGCTGGAGCTTATCCCGACCAATCCAAAAATTGGATCCAAATCCAAAAACCTCTCGGATTAACACCGCGGGCCGGGGAAGGCACGTCCGCCTCCGAAGCTTCGACTCGTTGAGGGCCGCCTTCCAGCCCTTAAGAACCCTTCAAGGAAGGCATCAGAGCCGCGGCAGAGCAAGAAAGATCTGGGGTCTGCGCGGCAGGTCTGACCGAGGGATGCCCATCTCGGCGCAGCACGAAGCTGTTTCGTGCCGAATCAGACTTCTCAGGTCTATCAGCCGCGCAAAAGGCGCCGTCGCCGCCTTGGCCCTTTCCCTTATCTCCCCCCCCCCCCAAAAAAAATTAACATATGCAGGCCACCTGTACCGAAACCGTTTCGTTAGTGTTCCGTGTTAGTGTGAGTTAATTCGGAAGTGCTAGCGCCGATTCCATTCTGCCAAAAACGAAAGCGGATCTGGAACTTCCGACGCCACCCGAAAAACTTCCCGCTCCTGCAGGAAAATTGTATTGGGAATAGCTAATCTGTGATTTCTAATAAGGACCTTCAGCCGGCCCGAATTTAGGCAGTAGGCACAGCCTGATCCTATACAGTCACTCCAGTTTAAATCCACTGATTCGACTGCTTGAGACTGGTGTACCTCCGCACTTGGTTGCACTGGTGTCGTTCATTAGCGGAGGTGATTGGGTAAACATGCTCGATAAAGCAAAAAAAAAATGCAGGCAGCCATTTTGGTCTGCAGAAACGGCAAAGGATCCCTTTTTGGAAAAAAAACACTCACAAAACAGTAGGCCGGCTTTCGAGTTTCATATGGAGCTGGCAAGCTGGCACTCGTTAATTTTACTGGTGCTGGGATTTGAACATACTTCATGAGCAGTTCCTGTTTGAAGGGCAGCCCCCCCCCCCCCCCAATTCAGGCCCCTGTTTTTAAAATTCACTTGCTTGTGCCTGATGGTCTTTGTTTCCCAGCCTCCTCCTTCGAAGACATTCGCCCCTGATCGTCCCTTTAACCCATTTTATAATCGAAACTCTCGCATTAAAGTCGAATTCTCTCCCCGTCCTCATTCTGGAGATTTCATGTGTAGTCAACCACCGCTATTTCACCCCCAGTAGTTTAGCTGAAGTCCCTCGGACAAACTATTTCTGAGTAGATCCCCGATGACCAGCCCACCGTAGTCAACGAGAATTTGCTTCCAATGAAACCTTAAGAAGATAGGGCGGGGGGGGGGGGTAGGTTGTCTGTAAAAAAAAATCCCTTAAATCCAGTTTAATTAATCAGATTGCAATCCTATGTACACTTACTTGGGAGTAAGGCCCTTTGCATTCAGAGAGACTTGCTTTCGAGTAGGCTTGTCTAATTGAGCTCCAGTTGTGTTCCAAACAGAACGAAGCCTTTGAAGCCAATCCTGGAGCAGTACTGTTAAACGCACCCCTTCGGGGCTACTGTACTTTGAGCCTCAGGAACCTAAAGTTCGGGGAGAAAATAAAAAGAGGAGGGAGCTGCTACTAAGCCTTCATTCCCCACACAGCTAATCTAAAATTCTGGCGTTTAAACCGATCTAGTCCCGATTGAAGCCAATGAACCGACTCAGATCTTAGCATCTCAGTACTAAATTAGTCATTTCCATGTGAGGCTATAAATTAAACACATTTATTTGGGATTAAACCCCTCTGGATTAAGCCTCTTGAGTGCGGGTGGAGTGAAAATATTTGAAAAGAAACGAATATTTGGACCTAGTGAGCCTTATTTACCCGAAAGCAGTTGTGGGATGGGGGCTGCATCACTGGTTTCAGGGATCTCGTTCCAAAACAGGTTAAATCCCAAGAAAGCATCTAAATCCATGTAGACTGGGGCTGGTTTCAGAGTGCGGAAATCGTTTGGGGTCAGGCTATTGAACACATGTTACAGACAGTGCAGCTGCTGGACAATGACTGATCATGTGTTACCCGGAAGGAAAGTGTATGTGCATGCACACCAAGGCTTATGCCCAGAATTAAACTTTGTTGGTCTTAAAGGAACCCCTGGACTCAAACTTTGTTCCATTGTGCAGGGAACACTTGATTTTTCTTTACGTATGCCTCTAGTAATTCTCAAGTGACATTCAAAGTATGTACGCGTGATCTAAACACCACATTTATTATATTTATGGACCACTCTCCCCACAAGCAGGCTCAGAGCGGCTCACATAGCTTGGCCCGGTGTGCCAAGATTCATATAAAACATTTAAAATCTGTTAAAACAATCGACAATCATCAGCTTACAATTAACATGCTTACAACAGTTAACACACAAGATGGTGTGCCCTGTATTACTCAGCAGTCTCCAGATCTACAAGTGATATGGCTTGATCCCAGCTACAATCAGCCTCCACCACAGATACTAATAGTGGTCACTGATGAAAGTGGGGGGGGGGGCTCCTAATCGGAAACCATGGACTAGGTATTTGCATTTGATGGTTTCTTCTCTCTGCCTTTGTTCTTGTTCAGAGGGAAGACGCCATTCCACATCCAGATCTCTTCCTGTTTAGATCTCTAGCTGTAAAGATGTAGGAATCTAGCTCTGTTGTTATTTTATATCCTGTTTACCTTTTCCCAGGTATACCCTGTTTACCTTTTACCTTTTAAATACACATGGACTCAGACTCTCAATCTGTACTCAGCTGATGCTTAATTATTTTATGATTGAATATGTTTTTACCAACAAAGACCTGATGGAAGAGCTCTGTCTTGCAGGCCCTGTGGAACTGTATAAGGTCCCACAGGGCCCTGATCTCCTCCAGAAGCTCATTCCACCAGTGAAGAGCCACCACCAAAAAGGCCCTTGCTCTGGTGGCAGCGAGCCTGGCCTCTCTGGAACCTGGAATCACCAGGTGATGTTGCGCCCCCAACCGTAGTGCCCTCTGGGGTATATACGGGAAAGATGGTCCCTCTGGTATGTTGGACCCTGGGCATTTAGGGCTTTAAAGGTAAGTACCAGCACCTTGAAGTGAATTCAGTAAGGTATTGGCAGCCAGTGCAGTGCTTTCAGCCCCGGTTGGACGTGCTCCCACCTAGGGAGACACATCAATAGCCTAACCGTGGCATTCTGCACCAGCTGCAGCCTCCAGATTTGTGACAAGGGCAGCCCCATGTAGAGAATGTTACAATAGTCTAAACTTGAGGTGACCATCGCATGGATCACTGTGGCCAGGTCCTCACGATCCAGGAAGGGAGCCAACTGCCGAACCAGCCGAAGATGGTAAAAGGCCTGGTTTATCCTGGTACTGGTTCCCTGTTTCCTTCATAAAGGGAACGCATCTTGGTTCTTGCCTACAAATAGAAGTGTGCCAGAAGGACTGGTGTTCACTGTGACACATGAACAGGGCTATTGTGTGGCCATACCCTATGCACGGAGTTCAGAGGGCCTTCAGGCAAGAGGAGCGGCATTTGGAATCGCAGGCTTACAATTTAGCCCTGTTCAGTCCTGCCACTACCTGTACTCTCCAAATTGGGGGGGGGGGGGGGGGGGTGCGGGGGGGGGGGTGCTTGTTTTCAGCATCCCTCTGAACGCTGGAGATGCTGGGCAGAGGTAAGGAGGGGGATCACCTACACACCCTGTTTGGGAGGCTTCTGGTTGGCAACAATACTGGGCTAGGCCAAGGCTGCGGTCTCACACACACACTAAATAATCCACTTTCAATCCACTGTCAGTGTATTTTCCAACTGGATTTTACCGGGTGAACTGGCAAAATCCAGTTGGAAAATACAATGAGAATGATTATTTAGTGTACCTGACTGCAGCCTAAATTAACTTTGTTTTACACCAGAAACCCAATTCCTGTTTCCCTGGTACTGAATACCGACAGTATAAGCTGCAGACCCGAAAGCCTGGCCTCAGAAACCTCTATGGCGCACCCTGAATCCCCCCCTCCCCCCCCCCCCCCCCCCGCAGCCGCTGCAGGGATCATAAAAGCCAGGCCACCCACATATCTGCAGATAAGCAGAAAAATAAGACTTGTAAATGAATCAAAAGGGGGGCAAAACTCGTTTTTAAAAAGGCCTGATGAGGTCTAATGATGTTTCAGAAGGGATGAACTGTTGAGAGTTTCAATGGAAGGGGAGGAGGGGTGTGGAGGGGAAAAGGAAATTCGCTTGCTAGAGAATCCTTCCAAACAGAGATTTGGAAGGATGGGACAGGATTCCCGGATTGTCCCGCCCCACAGAATTCCCCCCTGGCTCCCACTTTTGCCCTGAGGAGACGTCAGCTTCTCTATTTTTCTTCCTTTGCATGTTCTGGTTTGTCAGTATTTGTCTACGAATCCTAAGTAAAATCATCACGGAGAGTTTAAAGAACCACACGCGGAGCTGCAAACCCCAGACGAATTCAAACTTTAAACTGCGTGGGCCGTGCAGCTAGAGCTCAGCAGCTGTTATCGCCGCCGCCCAGAGTTTTGTCACATCTCAAACTCATCCCACACGCAAGCAAAACTTCCATTTAAAAAATTTCAGAAAAGCCTGCGCTTCTAAACATGGCCAAAGGTTAGGCGGGTTTTCGAGAGCGCTGCCAAAGCAGGTCTACTCAGAAGTAAGTCTCATTTTATTCAGTGGGGATTACTCTCAGGAACGTTTCAGCCTTGGAAGATCAAAACCCTTCATACCTGGCTGTAGCCAAGTACATTTCAGTATCCAGCGGGAACAAATTAAGGACGTGTTTAACGCGCAGCCTCTGAAGCCAAGGGAACACGAAGCTCCATCCAACAAGTGTTTACTTGGAAGTAAACCCTCCTGGATTTAATGGGATTTTATCTCAGGTACGTGCATAGGTCTGCAGCCTTCGACACTTATAACTCTGGCTGGATCACGCCCTTACTTTAATCGTTTTCTGTGTTTAACATAGACACATTTCTTTCTTTTTAACAAGCGCGCTAAAGGACCCCAGTCTAACAAAGCAGTCCTGCGCAGTTACTGTTACTCCACCCTAAAGTCACGGATTTCAGTGAGTTTCGACTGCAGCAACTCTGCATAGATAGCACAGCTACTGTCTGGATAGGCAGCGGCGGTGTAGTGGTTGGAGCATTGGCCTAACATCTGGGAGACCCAAGTTCGAAGCCCTACTCTGCCATGGAAGTTTATTGGGTGACCTTGAACCAGTCACACACCCTGGCCTAGCAGTGTTGTTGTGGGGGTAAAACGGAGGAGACGAGAAGGATGTCAGCGGCATTGGGTTCCGGTTGGGGTGGGGGCGGGGTATAAATGAAGAAAAATAAGTAAAAATAACACGCTGGTGTGGAGAGCTTAACCACAGGCCAGCTGCTAAAAGGTAGCATTCACCACACACACACCGCTTTGTATTGGTGTTTATGGCACAGAACTCTTCGGTTCATGAAAAGACCCGTCTTATTCGGAACGATGCGTCGTCTGGTGTCAACGAAAAGGACAAAGAGAAGATGTCACTGGCGAGGCTGGTGCCACTCAGAATGGCAAAGCCCGCGGAATACATTTACAACTGGGAGAAAGGAATGGGGGGGGGGGGGGAGAGCCCCGAGAATGAAGTGATCCATTAAGCCTTTGGATCTTTAAACAGTCTGCTTAAGGAAGGCATCTTTGGTCAAAGATCCAGGTCTGCTGGGTGGCACAATCTCCACAGCAGGACAGAAGGAGCCACGGTCAGGAGGCAAATTCTGGCGGCTGTTCCAAAGCGAATCCGGGAGCAGTTCGCTTCTCTCTTTTAGGAGCGTGTGCGACGCCTTTCGGAAGGCTCCCTAAGGACCTCGCCGACTTGCTACCAAGGTAAAGCAAATAACGTCCTGACAATAGGCGGAAACGTCGCTGCTGACCCGGAGATTTCCCGCAAGCTTTAAATGGTCGCAAGTCCCTCGCTGGCACGCTCGGGCCCCCTTGCCGATCTGACGCAACGCTCTAATTGCACTGTTTCCTATTCCCACCCCTGTTCTAAGAACGTCAGACCCGCCTGAAACCCACAGAAATCAATGAGCTTTGAATTAGGACTTAATCGGGACTTTCCTTTGGTCTGTGGCCATTTACTCTACATTATATTAGCGTATAGGGACGCAACTTCAAGCGCTCGGGAGAGCCGCTGTGGAGCAACAGACAGAGGACTGGAGCCTTACGGGAGACCCACGGATGGGAATCCTTGTGAGCGGACTGAAACTGACTGTGGAACTGTGAAATGGACTGGGCCATTCTGGCCTGCCTCTAGAGAGGGGGCGGACAAATATCATCAAATAAATAACCTCAGCCTAACCCACCTCATAGGGCAGTTTTAGAATAAGCTGGGGCGAAGGAACCAGGAGGAAGGGTGGGGTGAAGGTGCAATTAATAAATGGGCCTCGCTGGATCCAGCAGGAACGACCTTCTCTAAATATGCGGAAGATCCCCTATCCTTAAGAGGGAAGGTCTTAGCTGCGGTCACACACACTAAGTAATCCACTTTCAGTCCACATTCAGTGCACTTTCCAACTGGATTTCGCCAGTTCACACAGTAAAAAATGCAGTTGGAAAGTACACTGGAAGTGGGTTATGTAGCGTGTGCGACGGCAGCCGCAGACTTACGTTTCTCCGGTCTAGCTCAGAGATCACTTTTGCTGCTCAGATCTCGAAACACATCGGGCAGGGAACAATCATGACCAGGTCTGCTCAGAAGTAAGTCCCATTTTATTTAGCGGGCCTTACTCTCGGGAAAACTGTTTGAGGATTACAGCCTCGGCTGGCTTCAAGAGATCGGCCTTGCAACCCGCAAGAAGAGGCGCCCTCCCCAGCAACGCCGAGGGCCCTTGAGCCCCAGTGACTTCAGTGGGGGAGGTCTGAGCAAACGTTTTGAAGCTGCGGTCGGGCGTCCCTTTCCCTGGGAAGAGCTAAAGGCTCCGGCGGGCTTCCTGTTCAGCCAGCCCTGTTTAGGACTGAGCGATAATTCTCCAATGGGACGCGGGGCTTCCGTCCCACCCCAGCCCCTGCCAGGCCAATTCATTGCTGAGTTAATGCTCATTGGTTCGGACTGCCCAAGTGCTGCCTTTGCCTGGACCTTGTCCAGGTGTTTTTTTTGGTCAAGGCTCCAACCGACCCTAACCTAGGGCTTTCTTCTCATGCAGCGAGTTAGCATTGGGCGAGGAGGGTGCAGAGGAGATGGACACATTACATTGCTCGGTCGGGCCAGTCATTCATAAAATACTTTATTGAAATAAAATCAATATTTTCATGTTAATAAAAATTGATTGTAAAATGCAGTGTTCGAATAACTTGGGGTAACCCAGGACCTCAGAGCGGGAAAAAAATCTTCTGCCTTGCCGGGACCACTTCCTCTTTCCCCCCCACCGCGCCCACCCAGAGAGACGAGAACGTTTTCCTTGTGTCAGGACAAAGGGAGGGAGGCGGGAGGGCTCAACCACCCCGTAAAGGCAAAGGAATCAGCTGGGAAGAGTCCACTGACCCTGTCGTCGTCACCTACCACCTTCTTCTTTCAGCTTGGCGGCTTCTTGAAAAGAGAAGCACTTGCAGGTCCTCGCTGGCATAGTCCGCCTGCTCCTCTTTAGCAGGAGGCGATCCACGTGGGGGAAACGAGCCAAGGCCTCAGTGGGGTCTAGTCGATTTGCAAGGCCAGAGGTCCGCGTGTCCCTTACAGCTGGAGGCTCCAACGGCGCTCCGCCTTCGGGGTTCTTCTCGCCTTCCCAGTCCAGCCTCCGGCACAGAAAGGGGCGCCTTGAGAGTACCGTAAGTCTTTGTGTCCGAGAGCACGACGCCTCGCGGCCCCCGGGCCTTGGCTATTCCTCCTGGCTGACCTGGCTGGGGGAACTGAGGCTTTCCGCCTGTTTGTCCGCCTCCTTGGCTCGCTCTTGCTCCGTCAACTGCTCGCTGGTGGGGATCGAGTTTTTCTTCGGGCGCCCTTTGGGCTTGGTGGGAGACTCGAGTCCTCCGCCTTGCAGGACCTGCGAAAACCCAAAGGGCCTCAGTGTTCGGGGGAAACTAGGCGAAGGAAGCCAGCTGGCAACACGTCAGGCTCACAGGCATCCATTTGAGAGAGGGGAAAAAATGACCCTCCGGAAGACATCCGTGGCCCGGGAGTTCCGCGCCAACGCAAACATCCCGCAGCTGCTCTGCCAGCCCCACCCCTCCGCCTTGCCCTGCCGCCTGGGCCGAGTGGCACCTTTGGAGGGCGAGGCTCCTGCACCTGGAGCAGCAGAAATTCAACAGGCAGCCCTTTCTCCGGCCAAGCGAGAGGGGGAGCCTGACCTGGTGGATTTGGGCCTGATCGGCTGCTGGTCAAGCCGCCCTCCGGAAAAGCATAATAAAAGGTCGAGCCGAGGCGTTTAGGCAGGTGCGCCAAAGCGACCTATCTCGGGCCTGGGTCGGACCCGCGCTCTCAGGAGAGCCCTCGGGAAAGGAACCGCTCTCGGAGCACCTCCTCCGAACCGAGCAACGGGGACTCTGGCTTGTCGGGTGGGTCGACGAAGCAGGCATCGCTGGGGCCTCCGGTTCCAGTTAGGGCGAGTGACCGGCTGCCCTTCTACTACCCCTATCCCCGACGTGAAGCCAAGAGGGAAGCTGTCGCTCCTGCAATGACGCTCCAGGAAACGGTGATTTGCAGGGCAAGCCCAGAGTGACACTTTCCCCTCTACTTCAGTGGAAAAGAGCAAGAGTCCAGTAGCACCTTAAAGCCTAACAAAAGCTGTGGGGCAGGGTAGGAGCTTTCCTAAATCACTGCGCTCTGCTTCAGGTGCAGCTAGCATGGGAGTCCATAAAAAGGACAGGTGGACTCCCATTCTAGCGGTATCTGAAAAAGGGAGCGGTGACTCACCAAAGCTCCTGCCCTGCCCCACAAACCTTGTTGGTCTTTTCAGGTGCTACTGGACTCCTGCTCTCTTCTGCGGCTACAGACAGACTAACACAGCTACCCGTCTTGAACCATCGACTCCAGTGTGTGGCTCTGTTTAGGGGTTGATTGCTCTGTAAGTCTACCGCCAGTTGGGATTAGTAGCTGACCGGTGCCTCTCCCTACCAGGGGAAACGGAGAGATAGAATCATAAAGACGCGTGTCATAATCAAGGGAATCGCCTCACCGATTTCAACGGCGTTTATTTCCACATCATTCTGACTGAAACTGTGCCGTAAAAAGGGCTAGCTAGGGGAGCAGTCCTGCTTAAATGGGAGTCGGTCCTATTGCACTGAGGACCGCTCGCTTTCAAATAACTACGGAGAAATTCGGGCTGCGTCCAGTCATTTGACAGGACCCTCCTATGAAGAGGTAAAACCCACGAAATCCACTTGGAGAACGGTGGGACTCCTCGCAGGGTTGCGTTAGGAACTGACGTCTAAGGAAGGCACTATCAAATAACCCCAATAAAGATGACGTCGTCTGCAAGCTAGTTAAATGCAGACACGCCTTTGACAGAATAGCTGGGGGGGGGGGGGTGCTTGAGAAGACGGAGGTCGCGTTCACCAAGCGGGGCGTTTTACTGGCATTCTGACGAGTCTAAACAACCAGTTAAAACGCCACCTTTTAAATCCTCCATTCATTAAAGAGTGCATCCCCCCCCCACTTTTAGAGGGCAGCCATGTTGGCCTCCGGTACAACAGCTAGAGTCGAGTCCAGCAGCAGCACCTCAGAGGCCAGCCAGAGTTTCAGGGGGTGAGCTTCCCACTCACAATCTCGGGGGGGGGGGGGGGGAGCTGACCACCCCGAAAATCTCTTTGGTCTGGAATCTCGCCGATCACCTGGTAGGACTCGGCAACAAGACCTAGCGAGACTGCAGGTCCCGAAAGTGGAGAGGATGGTTCTCCCCCTGCCCAGACGTTGCTTCGTCCAGAAGAGGCTGGCCCGGGAGATGTCGGAGCCGGAGTCCTCAGCCTGCGGATCTGAACATGGGCCATGCTGCTCTCTTGTCCCGGAAAGTCGACCCCGCCGGTCCTCGGGAGGCAGGAAAAGAATGGGAACGAAGCGCGCCTGAGCCTGCCTGGGATGGGCCTGTTCTTCCTGGAACCCGGAGCGCTTGCCTCCCGTTGTTTAGGACCGGCGGAGAGGTTCTGCCAGGTGACATCCCTCCTAGGAGGGAGGGAGGGAGGGGGTGCCGTGAGCAAAACAAAGGATTCCCCTGCCCTTTTCTCCAGGATCCCCGCAAGCCCCTCAAGATGCCCTGCAGTCACGGGCCCAGTCCCAGCCGCCTATGGCGTGGGGGGAGGCATCTTTGGCTGCTTATGTAAACAGAATTGGGGGGGGGGGGACACAGACGACAGAAATTCAGTATTTTTAACACACTTACTATTTTCTTCCACTTCATTCGTCTATTTTGGTACCAAGTTTTCACCTGCAGTTGACTCAGTCCCAGGGACTCCGCCAGGTCTATTCTGCAGGGAAGAGAAGGCCTGTGTTGATCGCCCAGTCCCCTTCCCCCTTCCCTTCCCCTCAGATCCCGCTTCTGTCTCCCAGGTGCATTCGTTGTTTCCCGATGAATGCCTCCCCACCCTCTTTCCTTTTTGTTGCTGTAACTCACTCATTCACACTCTCACTCTCTTTCTGGCTCTAGTGTGTAAAATGAAGAAAGATTCTCTAGGAGCCAAGCAAGGTTATGTTAAGGAACAAGAAGCTTCCGGAAATCGGCACCCCCCCCCTTTCATAGCTGAGTACTAATACTGTGTTTAGATTGGAAAGATCTACCAAAACAATCCAAACCCCTCCAGATTCTAATACCTGAGAGCGAGCTCGTGTTGTTTTTTTCCCTGCCCCCAGGTGTTCTCCCCAGACGAACGGGTGAAACCGCCCCCATCAGTGTGCATGGGGGGGGGGGGATGACCGCTGTGCTGGATTTCTAGTTTGGATGCCCGACGTGGGGGACCCGGGAGTGGCCTGAGCTGGCGACTTCCTCCAGCGGGGTGACCCTTGGCCCCGGCCGGCTGCCCTCTCCCGAAAAGGAGGGGGATGATGCCCCCAGGCGGAGGCATAGAAGAGACCAAGCGCGGATTTCCGGGGCTGGCATTTCCCAGGCACTCTCCCCCCTCTCACCTCCGACAGCCTCGGGGATTTAGAAGGCTGGGGAAGTTACTTCCCAAGCCGGGCCTCTGGCTACTGCGCTATCGGCCGCGGGGGTCCCCCCTGCGGAGCAGACGCTCCCGGCGAGGAAGGACTGCTGCCCCGCGAGGGCAGCGCCATCCGCCAGCGGGGAGGGGTTGCAGACATCCCGCTTCGGACCCACCTGTCCGGCGTGGAGAGGTATTTCTGCTTCTCGAAGCGTTTCTCCAGGCCCATCAGCTGCAGCTCGGTGAAGACGGTGCGGCTCCGACGGCCTTTCTTGGCTTTGCCGCCGGCTTCGGGGACTCCCGGCTCCAGCTTCCCGCGGAGGTGCAGCTCCAGGGGCAGGTGAGGGGGGCCAGAGGAGCCTTGGAGCCCGGAGCCAGCGGCCAGCAGCGCCGAGCTCAGGCCCGAGCAGCCCAGCGGAGCCAGCGGGAACTTGAAGACGGCCGCCTGCTCCGCCTTCAGCACGGCTGCAGGGAGAGAGAGAAGGACAGCCTGAGGAGAGAGCCGGAGCCTCGCCGCCGCCGAGCCCCGCCGCTCCCGACCGTCCCGGCAAGAGGACCAGGAAAGGAACTCACCAAAGGCCCCGGGAGTCAGGGAAGCCAGCGGTCCCCAGGCCTCTCTGCCGGGGGTGGCCTAGTGGCTAGAGTGCTGCTGGAGACGGAGCTGGGAAGCTGCCCGGGGGTGCCCTTGGGCTGTCCCCCACACACCCACCTCGCACGGTTGTTGCCGGGCGGGTCAGATAGGGCAAGGTAGGGAGAGCCATGTAGGCCTCCCGGAGCTCCCAGGAGGGAGGGAGCCCTAAAAACCCTGCTGGGTGGAGAGCCCCGAGGCGCAGGGCCGACCCGGAGCCTCCCCTCTTCGCACAGCTATGAAATCTCTAAGCAGAAACGGCTTCCACCCCTTATCTCCGGTCAAGTGGATTCCACGTATAGCCTTCCTTCTCCTCAAGTGATTCGGGGAGGCCTCTTTCTCATTTGTACCCTCACAACAATCCTGTGAGGCGGGCTGGCCGGAGAGACCCTGACGCCCCAAGGTCAGCATTTCTATGGCTGCGCTCACACACCCTATAATGCGCCTCCAATCCACTTTCAACGCACTTTTCAACTGGATTTTGCCAGGTCACACAGTAAAATGCAGTTGGAAAGTGAACTGAAAGTGGCTTGATAGTGGATTATTTAGTGTGTGCCATCGCAGCCTGGTCTCTGTTCAGTGATGGGCTTTCAATACCGCTTGCTCCTAGATTCTCGGGCAGGGGTAAATCCTCTCCAGCGGAACGGGCTGCGTTCCAGTAGTCGGTTGCAGTTATGTTTAAATCAGCAGAGCTTACTTCCGAGTAGAGGTAGTGGAGTGAAAGCTGCAGAAAGGGCGTTAGCTGCATGCATCCCGAACCGATGCCCGGAAGTAATCCCCCTGGCGGGACATTTTCAGAGCAACGCTACAGGCAAGATGCGCACAGACTGCAGCCATGCGCCCGTTTACCTTGGGTACGCCGAATGAATTCACTGGAGCTTACTTTAGAGTAACCATCGGATCCCGTTGTATGGGGAAAGCAATCTTGCCTAATTCTACTTAGATCCTACTTAGCTCTATTTAGTGAGGCTGACTCCCAGGAAAGTGTTCTTAGAATGGAAAATGCCAAAAGGAGGGCAACCCCTTCTGAGGGTTGAAGAAAGGGAAAGGGAGGAGTTCTCCTCCCCAGCCATTCCGTCGGTATCAGCCGCGATCCGACACTACTGACTCCCTTTCCGTTCAAATCCTTCAAATCCCTTGACTTCAGTGAGGCTGGCCCTGAAGCTGGCAACAAGAGAAGGCACCGAAGCATGGGGGCCCTAGGGCGAGTCCTCCGATGATCCTAACGGAGGAGGGCGGGAGGACCCTACTCTGAGCTGCAAAGAAGTCCCCACCAGTGTCGATCATGGGTCTCCGATCTCGACCCAGAGGACTGGCTCCGGATGTTGTGCGAATGTTTGCTTCTTTCGAAGCGTTTCTCTTTTCTCGGGCTGCTTGTGACCCTGCCATTTCCTACCCCAAAGTTCATGTTATTTTGCTCCAAAAGTAGCAAACCGAAGGTTCCTTTACTGCTACTAGACCTGTAGAATAATGCGTTCCCGATATTATAACAGGGTCAGCTCCGGTGTTGTGCGCTTATTAAAATACCGGAAGCACCGTTAGGCTATTGAGTAAGCGCCGTCGACTTCCTCAGCACTTCTTTTCAAGGTAAGGGTCTAGTAAATCGGTGTATTCCTGCAACCAGAAAACAGCCGCTAGAAAACAGCTCAAAACACCATATTTGGTATTTTGGGGAACCTATTGTTAACTGGAAAAAAAGTCTCACATTTGCCATTAGAATAAAGAAAAGATGAGAGGGACCGTGTTTGGTACTTTTTTGACAGTCTTTCCTTAGAGCCCGAGGATGTGGATTTAAAGTGAATTTAAATTTACACCCGATCAGAGTGCAATAATTCAACGACATATAAATCAGTTGCACAGAGAACCAGAAACACAGGCTCCTTTCAAAACGAACGGCTGAAACCTGCATTAAAGACGTGGACGACATCATTGTTACTATACACAAACATCGCTCGATTTTGGGCCACAGCGGGTTTTTTTTTCAAAAAGTAAACTCCCTTTGGTCGAAAGGAGAGAGGGGAAAACGATTAGCAAGCCGATCGTAAGCAAGTCTACTTATAAACAGGTCCGATCTTGTTCAATGGGCTTTACTCCTAAGTAAGTCAGTACAGAATTCTTGCTTTAAACTCTCCTATTAAAAACAACAGGGCAGAGGTCATCGCAGGCCCCCACTATGCCGGTCTGTATGTTTACACACACACATCCAGGATCCCTTTCACTGTGCGTGGTGGGATGCTTACTCAGAAGCCAGTTCAGTGGGCTAGGAAGTGCGTTTAGAAGTGCAGCATTTGAAGGATAAGATTAAGTCCCAGTCGACTCCCTTCTCGCTATAGCCAGGTAGGAAATCATTTTTGCTTTTTTAATCTTGCCCAGGAAACACTAAATTAGGGCAAGTCACAGCCTTGGAAGCCGAAATGTGTATTTCTCCTATCCACGGTGGAGGCCCTCCACGGCCAATACCTCCGTGCAACAAAGGTATCTAATTAAAAAAACCAGATTGCTTATTACTTCCCGTCTGTTCCTCAGAAAGTTTTTTTTTTTTGCGCTCACCCTCCTCTTGCTGGTTACATCGTGACTCCAGTGGAGCTAACCCAGGCAAATTTAATCCACACACACAAACACACACATTTCCTCGGCCTCTTGTCCCACCGATTTCAAAGGACTCGTTCCGGACTAATCGCAATACCAGGAGCCCATTTGTTTCAGCGGCAATTCTTCCAAGTACTTTGACGAGGGGGGGAGGGCTCAAATCACCATAGGAAACTTGTTCCTACGTGAAGGAAACACGTTTAGAACGTGTAATGACCGCGTATCTGAGTGGCAGTCAGTGGCAAAACGAATCCCCCGGAAAAAGCTGACAGGTCTGGAATCCCCATTCAGTATTTTCTCTCACCCCTCGATCCAGAGAATTAGAGAGTCCCCCTTAGGAATGCTTCTCTCATGAATCTCTTAAACGGCGAAGTCCGGCTACTTTCTGGAAAGGCTCCTTCCGGCCGGTTTTGCATTTGACCACAGGCTCTGGTGGCATCCGGATCTCCCGGTTGTAACAGCGAGAAAATAAGACTTTCCAGAGTGCCATATTTTCATACATTCTAGCCTGCTTTACCAAGATCTTTCCATAAGCACCCGCGATCTCCGGAGGCACACGCCAGTTAGGAGATATGCACATTTGAGTTTTATGCGCCACAAAACGCAACATATAAAGGCACAGCGGGGGAAGCGACGTTAACCTCTTCGGGCAACTCTCACGCCGGCCAGTAACTAAGAGGGCTGTTCCTATGCTGAAAGACAAACGTCTCCTGCTTGAAGAGAACACATGGCGGAAAGATGCAGATATAACCCTCAGAGCGACCGATGCAGGCTCAGGATTCGACCCTTGCCTCTCCTTCGCTCTGGGACTGACAGACTGCAAAAATCTGGCGCAAAAATTTACAGAAACTTCTGGCAATTAAGTTGATTTACAGTAACTGTAACTTGAAAGTCTATTTCCGGTCACGTTTTCTCCCTTTTTTAATTTCAACTATAGCCCAGCTAAACCGTCATTTTAAGCCGCTTTATCTCTTCTTTTTGGGGGGCAGCAAATGCAGCCGACGTCTCCGGAGAAACTGCACGGCTATTGTGTGGTGTATTTATTTCCCACGTGAAACCCGGACTGAAAACAAAGCGGGCGCTGAGGGAGGAAAGATTTCTGCCTTTGGATCGCTGCGAGCTGTGTAGAACGGGGATGGCGACGTGTTCGGCCCGGAAGCCACAAGCGCCTACACTGGGAAAGGCCTTGCCCGATGGGGCTGCTTAGCCTCAGCAGAAAAGGCTGCCCTCCAACCAACCCAAGTTTCATTCTGGAGGAGGCTGTTTTCTGGCCCCTCTCTGAATACGAGACCCAAATCTGCGCTTTGACGGTAGTCTAACAGCCTCCGCCCCACCCCCTTTCCTCTTCTCGCAAGGGGCGCCATTTGGAGGGAGAAGAGCGAAGAGGTTTTGGGAGGGAGGAGCCCAGAAGGTCCACCGCAGGCAGCCGAGGCCTGCCCTGGGAGACTGACAAGAGGAAGTGGCCAGCAGGCTGGGTGTGTGATGTGGTTGCTCGAAAGGCCTCCGAGAAGCTCAGAAAGGTGCTCCTGAGGACATACGGGCGGGTGGCTGGGTGGCCCAGGCAGGGAGACGCAAATCCTGCAGGCAGAGCCGGACAGCAGCCGGCACCTTTGCGTCTTTCCGGGAAGAGGGGGTCCCAGAGGCAGGATCTGGGGACGACGAGTTCTGAAGGGCAAGCCAGGAGACCCTGCCCCCCCCCCCCCCAGGCCCCGCTTTCTGAAGCCCGGGCCGGGCATCCTTCCCTGCTTCCAGGGGCTCTCTCGCCAGGCCTTTCAAGCGCCTTTTACAGCAGAGTTGGATTCAGAGATGCCAGATGAAGGCCTCACCACACACCCTTGGCCAGTGAAATCGCACCGCACCTGCAGCCCACAGGCGAAGAAGGGCCCCTGTCTTTATGAACCATCGACGGTTCTCACCTCTCCCCCCCCCCCAATCACCCGGGACCCTGTCGAGTCGCAATCCGGTCCCGTTATACTTGGGGGAGGGGTCTTCCATTCCCAGTGGGGGACCATAAAAGGGGTGCTCCTCCTCCCTCCAGCCCCGCAGCCTCCCTTCGCGTGGGGCCGGAGGCATTTCTCCGCGCAGCCCTGCCCTGCGCCCTGAGTCCCGCTGCGTCTACGGCCGCCGCCAACGTGTTTGGTCTTTTTGATGCCCGCGGGACCAAATGTTTGCTTGGCTGCCTGCTCCGCATTCAGGCAGCGGTGGGTCGGGCCATTCACTGACTTTGTAAGATACTGGAATCCCCCCCCCCCCCAAAAAAAACCAGCCCCTTCCCTGTTTCTCAAACGGTTGACTCTAGCAGCTCTACCTGGACTGGAGTGGGACTGCTTTCAAACTATATTGTTTTAGTATACGAGGTGGTGGTGCGTGGTCGGAGAAGGGAGTTTAACCGCTTCGTGGTCGAGGCCAAAAGAATGGCAGTCGATGTTCCTTTTCGCGCTTATTCATCACCCCGCGACTGCAATCTTAAATACACAGGTAGTCGGGAGGGACGTCTCACTGGGCAGAGTGAAAGATTTCTATGGGAAGACTCTGCAGCCCGGCCTGAAGTGGTCTCTGGGCTGGCCTTGGTTCTTAGGAGCGCAGCCGGAGCTCACCCGAAACCCTCCTACTGAATGGGGATCAACATGAGGGGAAGGGGTGGGACCTTCTTCCAGTTCAGCAGCGCCCCCTTGAATCCCCGGCGGGCCGGATCGCCAGTCGCCCTCGGGCCACTCTGGCCTGTGCGGCAGTTCCACTGACACGAAGCCGGCTGATCCCACCCCCCACCCCCCACCCCGCCAAAAGGGACCAATCCTTCCTTGGTTGCCACGGAGCAAAACGGTGGCTGGAAAACCCCGAGAGGGGAACTGCCACGGCGGGTGGGGTGGCGGGCGCAGAGTCCCTGGGGCGATTTGCCAGCGGCCAAAGGGGAGAGAGAAGCGCACAAGCGCTTGAAGAGACCGGAGCCTCCTCCCCGAGGCCTCCCTGCCCCCCTGCCCGGGGGAAGGTCTGCGCGGGGAAGGGGGGGGGGTTCGGACTCGGTCCCGGGGGAAGCCTTACCGAGAGGGTTGTGGTAGGGCCGGGCGGCGAGGAGCGCCTTGACGCCGAACTTGAGCAGCTCCCCGGCGGGCGCGGCGCCTTTGGCGTCCGGGTGCTCGGTGAGGATCTCCTCGATCATGAAGCTCCGGTAGCGGTGCGAGCGGTGGTCGACGAAGGCTTCGGCGGGGAAGTAGTGCGCGGGGCCGCCCAGCTCCAAGGGGTGCTGCATCCTCCTCCTCCTCGCCGGGAGCCCGCCAGAGCCCCCCGCCCAGCCCAGCCCGCCAGCCTCAGCGCAGCCGCAGCCCCAGCCGCAGCCCCCGGCCTGGCGCTCCCACCCGGGCAGGGAGAGGCCGCGGCCGGGCCGGGCCCATCCTCGGGGCGTCGTCGGTCTCTCGGCGGATCCCGTCGGCGCGGCCCGGGTGGCTCTCGGCGGCTCGAGCTCTCCCGGCGGAGTGAGTGAGTGAGTGAGGGCAGCCCCCGCGCGCGGTGCCTGGAAGGCGCGGCCTCCTCGCCGCCGGAGCCGCCTGCTTTCTCCGCCCCAGCGCCGCGCCGCCCGCCCCAGCCTATTATAGGGCCGAGGCTGGGCCGAGTGCGGGGGGCTCCTGGCGACGCCGGCGGGAGGGGGAGGGCGGCGAGAGACGGGGGAGGGGCCGAGGGCCTGGGGATCCCGGGCCCGCGCCAGCCAATGAGGCCCGTCTCACGCCTGCCCATCTCCCCTCCGCCGGCCGGGGGCAGCCGCCGGACCCCGAAGGGCACCGCAGACCGTTATTGCCCCCCCCCGCCGCCCCTTCCGGGAGGGAGAGGTCCGGCAGCTCTCCGGTTCACCCTGGCGATAAGGTGGGGGGGGGGGTCACAGGCCCAGCTTCTCGGGGCAACCGAGTAACGACTTCAGGGAACTAGCTTCAGCAGGTCTACTCAGTAGAAAGCTCCATTTTAGTCCGTGTGACTTCAGTCCATGGGGCTCTCCCTCCCTCTCTCCCAGGACAGCCTTTTGAGGATTGCAACCCCCGGGTAGCAAAGCTGCAAAGGCTCCCTAGCAGGGCCCGGCGGCCTGCGAGGAAAGAAGCCCCCTGCTAGGGAAGAAGCTCCTTCCTTCCTTCCTTCCTTCCTCGCGCCTATCCCTTTGTTCGTCTCCTGCTTCTCACATCAGGCCTGAGAAGCGGGACATGCCTCCCTTTGCCTGCCCCGGGAGCCGCCGTTTCTCCCGTCCTACACGCAAGCACTCCCCGCGAAGAAGAGGCCGAAACGTTCGACCAGTTAATTCCTTCAAGCCATTCAAAGACAATCGTCTTCCGAAATACCGAATCAGGAATGAGACTGCAAAGAGCAAAAGCTTGGGGGCGGGGGAGAGATCCCGTATGCAATTCGTAAAGAAACACAGAATCGATCCGGCGTCTTTTTTTGTTTTCCTTTGGTCGAAATACGATTTCCAGAACCTCAGATGCGCCGTTATTTGTTTATTTATTTCGGATTATTTTATGCCACCTCTCCAGGAGCCTGCCCGAGGCGCTTCCAAAATTTTAAAACAAGAAGATATTGATTAAAATCCAGCATTAAAATCCCAGCCAAGGCTGGTGCTGAGGAACACCTAGACTGTAATGCAGACACAGCGATGCTGGACGAGTGACATTCCTCATGTCGACTCCATGAATCTGAGCCTGTCTTGGGAAGCGGCAAACATCGGATAAAATGCAAATCGAGACCGTTTCCGTATTATGTAATAACACCACCCAGAGATGCGGCTATGGCCAGCGGCAAGATGCAGCAAAAGGGAAGCGTATTGGATATTCAGGTCTACAAAGTAGGAACGTGTACTTGAGAAGGGTTCCATGAATCCGGCGGGGCTTACTTCCAAGACAACCAGGCGCCCGGGATTCGGCTGCAAGTCCCGTTTATTTCAAGGGCAGTATAAAATGGACATCTGGGGCTTTGGCCTTTGCAATCTGTGGGGTTTATGCACGCCTGAGGAAAAGTTCTACTGAACTCTCTGAGACTTGCTGCCGATTAAATAAGTACGTTGCTCAAGAGCTTCTCTGGAGCCGGAGAGGGCCCGAATGATTTTAAAGCCACGACCCAATCAGTGGCCACCAGCGTTATCTGGGTCGGAAACCGAAGAGTGGGTAGAATCGCAGCAGGCGAGAAGTCAGACTGTCAAGGTTAGAGAAGCGCCTGCTTTCCACACTGTCATTTTTGTCACTCGTTTGTCCCTATTGTCTCAGGCCCCCCCCCCAAATGTGTTTTGCTCTCTTTTAGTAGTCCCAGAGGGAGCAAAACACATGTGGAAAAGGGGGGGGGGAGTAACAGGGACAAAAGAGTGGCAAAAATGACAGTGCGGAAGTGGCCCTACTAGCATATGTGCTGCCGAACCAAACACTGGGTCGGACTGAACAGATTTTAAGCTCAAGACTCGGCCAAAGTTTAATATTTCGGTCCCGTTAACGTCAAGACTCAAGTTAAGGAAGTGCTTGCTGTGGGGCTTACTTCTGAGTACGCAGACACAGAACCGCGCAGCCCATCCCACCTAAAGAAATCTATGAAATTCTTGGTTTTGGTTGGATGGATCTCCTAGTTCAAAACCTCAGCTGCTCGTTGGCTCCCCCTCCCTTTAAGTGATCCTGTAAACTAGAACTTAATTTTTTTTAAATGACCAACGAACCATATAGATCCATAACTTCCTCATTACTTAAGGGTGCGGAACAATGTAAGAAGGGTCTCCGTGCCTGAAAAGGGCAGGGAGGGGAGAAGGTGCGGCACTAAATTCATATCCCCACCAAAGGGAAATCTCACAAAGGCTGGCACTTCCCCTGAGCGACTTCCCCATCCTTCCACCTCTGCAACCCAGAGGCTTGCCTGTCGTGTGAACAGTCGCCTTCAGTTGCAAATCAAACAGGATCCCTCCCCACACACACTATCACGTACTGAGACTCATCAAACCGAGAGGCACATGTGTCTATGAGCCAGTCCCTGGCTCTATTCAGAACTCAACAAGAAACATGGTCAGGAAACTTCCGGACTTGCCTCGAAGGGCACCCAGGGACACGCCCCACTACGGCCAGGAAAAGCGGCTCTTTCCTTCGGGGAGGGACTCCCCAAGCCTGTTTAATTAGGACTCAATAACTTCAAAGAGGGGATTTGGTTGGCAACCCTTTAAAGAGGTGGGGGGAGCTAGTGGAGAAGGTCTTGCATCCACGTAGGAGGAATTCCGAGCAGGGCACCGCTGGAAGATCTCCGCAAATGAGAGGGATGGAGAGGATGGTCCCAAATGAGCGCCAAGGGACCTTCTTCTGTCTGCGGGGCACTTCGGTATGATGGCGGAGACCAAAGTATTCTTGAATGGTAGCTCTTCTTTCACAAGCTAGGAAGAACCCAGGAAGAGTGGGTGAGGTTTAGATCTCTTCACATTCTGGACTTGTGATATTATGACCCACAAGCGCGTACACACCGGTTAGCAAGTGGTAAATCGTGTTGCCCTTTCAAGCGGTTAGAAGAAGGTCATCACCAAGCCTGCATCAAACGCGGCTCGCTGGGGGGCGGGGGGAGGCTGGACGGATCTCCTAGTTCAGAACCTCAGCTGCTCCTTGGCTCCCCCTCCCCTTAAGCGATCCTGTAAACTAAAACTTAATTTTTTAAAATGACCAATGAACCATATAGATCCATAACCTCCTCATTACTACCGAACAATGTAAGAAGGGTCGCAGATTCCGGTGCTCATGGCACCGCGTCGCATTTTCCAGGCTCTTTCCATTCTTTCTGGTCAACTCGCACTGCGTGATAATCCTCCAAGGATTTGCTCGCGATGGCTCCCAGAGGTAGTTTCCTGAAGCTACCTTAACTACCTGCACTCCAAAAGTCTGACGAAAACTTCTGACGAAAACTTCAGAAAGACTCCTCGGCACCTCGGTTAGTTCCTTGCAATCTACAGTCTGTCCTGGCCATCTGAATTGGGCTACGGTGGAAATTAGCGAACAAGCAAATGTCGCCCGCAAGCACTCAAGCGGCGGTCGGCCCGAACAATCTCAGTTAATAACCATGCCCGTTTCTTTGCATTGACGGGAGTGAGAGAGACTGCAGGCCAACCAAGCGGTAATTGGTTTCGCAAGTCGTAAATCGTGTTGTCCTGCCAAGTAGCCAGAAGAATCTTATCACCAAGTGGTGAGGGGGATTTTATTTTGGATTAGATAGAGATGCCACTTGGCAGGGTAACACAAGCCTCCCGAGAAGGCTCTGGCCAGGGCGCGTGGCAAAGATTCCGAGCAAATGTGTTCAGGAGGAGCGTGGCGGGGCGGTCAAATGGGGGCTGGAGGCTGTTCATGCCCCCTATCCTCGTCCCTCCAGAACGAGTTTGCGCTGCGGCAGAGGGGAAGGTTTCCAACAACCTGCACGTTTTGCCCTTTAATACCGGCCGTAATTCGACTGGTGATCATATTTACCTCTGTATTTTGAAAGGGTTTCACCTGCCCATTCCCACATATTAAGCCTCCTGTTAAAGAAAAAATTTCGATACGGTGGGGTGTACTTAAGAGGGACTGAAGGAGACGGTAGAAAATTCAACCAATGCTTCTCAATGGGGAACGAAAGCTTGTTTATGTGAAACACGAAAAGGTTGGTTTGCTGAGACTTCCCTGATTAAAATGAAAGTGCCTGACTCTAGATACGGCGAGGACACGCCCTGATGCCTTCACGCCTCGTTTGAAAACCCCTTCCAGGAGTAGGGAACCCGACGGAGTCGCTTTCTTTACGGAAAGTTAAGAAGATGCCAGGAACTTCAAGCAACTCTGGGATGTTGCCTTCGCTAAAGACTGTTGGCCTGAACTGCAGAGTAGTCGATTAGATAATGTGGAATTAAAATTAGAAGATAAAATCCACTTGGAATGCCTTTACTTGCCAATAGAACGGATTTAAAGAGGAAGGAAGGAAGGAAGGAAGGAAGGAAGGAAGGAAGGAAGGAAGGAAGGAAGGAAGGAAGGAAGGAAGAGACAGATTTTAGATACAGATGCAAATTGGGACATGCTCAGATTTGCTCTCTGTGGCTGCGACCCTTCTAGTTATTCTTGCATAAAATCGGGAGAAAAACGGGGCTTGTCTGCACTTAACACGTTGCAACCAGTGTTCCCCCTAAGCATGAGTTAGTGTGAGCTAGCTCACAGTTTTTTTAGCCTCTGGCTCATAGATTTTTGTCTTAGCTCAGGAAGGATGGCTCCAGAGCAAACTGATTCATGCAGTGGTCAAATCGCTCGCTCACAACTTTAATGCCAGTAGCTCATAAAGTAGAATTTTTGCTCACAAGACTCCACAGCTTAGAGGGAGCATTGGTTGCAACGCAAATTAACATTAGAGGGAACTGGCAGCACAAATCTTCGCTCTCCATACCAGCTTCCTATTGAGTCGCTTCCCCAAATATGCCTCTGAGATCGATGAGAACATTTTAAGCACACCCCCTTCCGAGAATATGCAGCGCAAAACAGGATATCATTACCAAGAGACTGATGCCCATCACCTATGAATTGCATGCAAGAGATTTCTGCCCCTGTGAGTCGTCAGTTTTATACAGAGAGATCTTTGCAGAAGAGACGGCAGACGTAAGACCCGCGCTCACAGCTCACAGATGTTGCACCGGCCGATCTCTAGCTAGCATCAGTTCGCATCTTCGCGAGATCCACTTCCGCTGGCAGACTGCTTGAGCACGGCAAAAGCCGTGAGGGGCAGTGCTTTGCTGCAGAGTCCAAAATAGCTTCCATATAACAAATTATTAACTTTGAAGCGCAGCAAACTTGTCTGTAAATTACATTCACAAATGGAAAGAATTGGGATCCTTTGGTTCTCAACGGCAAAACAGAAGGCAAGGCGGCTAAACTGAAAGCCAACAGAGGAGAAAATGCGCAGTCGTGTTTAGGGCAGGCAGGCTAAATACGTACGACCGAACTATACGATTAAGCATATTTCCTTCGAAGCGAGGTGAACGGAAATCCTTGGGACTTGCTTCTAAAGGATCGGGTGCTTCGAGGCGTCATAAGCGCCACCAGAGGCCTTGCTGAGATTCGGTGGTCTCAGAAAAGGCTGCTGTTCCACCCAGGTTAACAAGTGAAACCAATTAATCTGAACTCGGTTGCTACCTGCCAAAATCGTAGATCTGTTTTGGGACATTAAGATTAGGGAATTACATTGTTTTGAATCCACTTGGAAGTGGAGCCAGATTTTTTTTTTGCAATGAATGGGAATTATTTCCTTGAAGGTGAGACGCGATTGCTGATCTTTTTTCTGGGTTTTCAGAGTTTAATCTGAATACTCTGAGCGAAATTGTGACCTCACTGTGGAAAATTCTGCCTTGCAGTGCTTTAAGACCGATTGCACTGTCTATTACTGTACCTAAATATAAAAGTACTGCGCCTGTGTGGGCGACATAAGGCCCCAAATCAGGCCACCCACAGACGAATCAGGCATCCTCTATACCTGGAGACTCATCAGGTAGGCAAAAATAGGACTTTGCAAATTAACCGGGAAGGGGGCTTAGGCACACACACGCACACTATCTGATAAGGAACGAATACTAGACAGAAGGGACAGACTGTGGAGAGCAGTTGAGAGAAGAAGGCTAAAGGAAATCAGGAAGGCAGAAATCAGCCTCCTGGAGCTCTAGAAAGAAATCCTTGAGGGAGATGCTGGGCTAAATTGGTAGACCCGCTTCCATTCCTCAGGGTTCCATCTATACCATACTATATTATACATACGCAGTTCAAAAGCAAGACATTGCAAGTAGATAAATAGGTACCGCTTCGGTGGGAAGGTAACAGCGTTCTGTGCACCTCGGCTTTTAGTCATGCCGGCCACATGACCACGGAGAAGTCGTCGGACAGCGCTGGCTCTTCGGCTTGGAAACCGAGATGAGCACCGCCCCCTAGAGTCGGATTCGACCGGCTTTCGAGCAAGGGAAACCTTTACCTTTACTATGCTATGCTGTGCTGTGCTGTGCTATGCTACGCTGTGCTACACTACACTATTTGCTGTATTTAATAGCTAAGTGGCTTGACCCTTAAAGCAGCAAAACTGGGACACCTATACCTGAGGGATTTTCCAGGTGTGCATAGAAATACTGTTAAGTACATAAACCAAAAAGGTGAGAAAACCCAAACTTGCCCTTATGAGAACTGAATATCCTTCTGGAGCAGGAAATGCTCTGCTTTGGGCCTGTTTTGCAGCCTCTTTGAAACCAGTGGAGAACTGCTTGGGTTCCCTTCGTGCTCTCCTCCGTATGTGCGTGTGCGTGTGGGGAGGGGGGATTTCCTGCCCCTGTAGAAAGGGCTGCCCCAGGGGATTACTGCACCCAGGTCACACTTTCACTTAAGCTCCTTAGGGAGAGTGTTCTGAACAGATATCCAACTAAGGGCTCCTGTCAGTGTCGTGTCAGGTGGAAATCCAAGGCGCTGTTCTTGGTAAGAAACACCCGAGCGGAGGGCGGGTGTGTGGAAGAGCGTACAAGAGGATTACCACCAACACCCCCCGTGGGTGGCTTAATGTTCTGGGAGGCACAGTTCTGGGAGGCACACCTTTTGTCTTAAAAGGCTCGGATTTCCTCGTAGGTCTTTTCGCTAGCGAACAGGTGCGGGGTAAAACAGCTGGGATCCCCCACCTTGGCTTTCCGGGAAACAAGCTGACCCAGAGTGTGCTCACAGAAGTCCTTCCGGGGTGCTCACACGCACTGGGGAGTGAGGATGGCTTTAGTGCAAACGTTCCCAGGATTATGCTGCATGTACACGCGATTCGTCTCAACCTAACAAGGCAACCGATTCCCTGTACTCTCTAGGTACAGCCAGTTTGATGTAGTGGTTAAGTGCGCAGACTCTAGTCTGGGAAAGGTGGGTTTGATTCCCCATCCCTCCACTTGAATGACCTTGGGCAAGCCATAGTTCTTTCACAGCTGTTCTCTCAAGAAGAGTTCTCTCAGAGCTCTCTCAGCCCCACCTACCTCACAGGGTGTCAGTTGTGGGGAGGGGGAAGGGAAAGAAGGGGTCTGTAAGCCGCCTTGAGACTCCGAGTGAAAGGCGGGGTATAAATCCAATCTCTTCTCTTCTTCTTCATTATCTTCTTCTAGGTAACAAGCAGTATCTCCGGAAATATTTTCCACGATGGTCAACGGGACTCATACCCAGTGAAGAGTATATAGGATCGCAGCCTTCTGCTTGCTGGTTCGGTGCCATGCGGTTTCTATTCTCAGCTGAATATATGAATCACAAGCGCCTAGTAATTCTACATCATGATCATATATATATTTTCATTTCGCATTGATATTTACAGTGTTTTAAATAGTGAGAAAACAAGTCAATATCTGGTGGGAGGTTTTAAATTTTTTTTTTTTTTTATTAAAAATCGGACAAATTGAACCTGTCGTGTTATTTACAATTTGGTAGTAACCTGTATTGAAACCCGTGGCACTTACTTCCCAAGAAAGGGGCATTAGGTCGGGCTGCACCATTTCACCCACAAGAAACAAAGGAAGAAGCCATTGAGTTACACATTCTTTTTCTCTCCAGCTGGGACACAAAGCAGCTGACTACACCGTTCTCTACTCCTCCGTTTTATCCTCGCAACAACCCCGTAAGGTAGGGTAGGCTGACAGTGTATGATTGGAGCAAGCTTCCATCGCAGAGTGGGGATTCACACCCGGCTTTCCCCCACCCTAGCATGACACTGTAACGCTGTCACCGCGCTGACAGAAGCAAAACTGCTGCCGGATCGCTTTGCATTTGTAATTCGGAAGCGCTGAATGGTGTTTACTGCTCCGTAAGGATGCGTAAAGCATTAGCGTCCCGACTTTAAAACCCCGTGATGGGAGGTAAGCGCTATGCATTTCAAGGGTACTACGTGTCCACTGGCTGCGTGTGGGGATCGATCATTGGGTCCTACAGATACAAAGTCGAATCGCTCCCCTTCCCTGGCGAAAGAGCGAGTTAAACCTGTGGGAATGTGCCCAAACAGAAGGCAAATTCAAAAACAAGCGCAAAACTTCAGTCCCTTCGTGGCTTCCTATTTTCTTGTATTGTATTCATCTGGAGCTCCAGTACATTAAATGGCTGAAGGAGTCCAGACTTAATCAGAAGATGCAGCAATTAATGGAGAGGTCTACTCTTTCCGAGAGCGAACATCTTCAGCCAATCGCTGCTTTAGAGGAAAATCCCTGCTGGTTCCTTCCCTCGCCATTTCTTCAGCTGTTTTTATTTGCTGCACAAAAACAAAACATCAAGGCAGGACGACCAATAAAATCTGACGTGTGTTTAAAGACTAACAGTGTGATCCTATGGAAGTTTACTTAGAAGTAAGTCTCACCCAGTTCAATAGGATTTAGTTCCACATAAGAGTAGGTAAGATTGTTTGCAGTCCAAAAGATATTTACCAGGGGATAAGTACTCATTGAAGCCATTGAGCCATGGCGTCTTTTTTCCCATTTCCAATGCTTCGGAGAGTTTTCACTTAATTCTGTTTTCAGGCAAAGATTTTTAAAAAGCAAAAGAAAAGACAAAACGAAGTACCGATTTCTCCTCCCCCCCCCCCCCGGAAGAGTAACTAACTATGCAATCTTACACTCCAGTCACACTGATTCCAGTACCACTTATACTGGAGTAACTTTGCATAGATTGCAGTACAAGAAATCCCTAGGAAAAATGTGTGCCGAGAATTCTACTTTCTCTCTTTTGCTTGGCATCGCATACCATTTCTAACTTTTAGTACAAAAGCAAAACACCTATTGCAGTCTATGAAATGTAATCTCCGAACCCAGCTTTGATGCCTCTGAATTCTTGAACTGATAGTTGGGCTCGTGTTCCTCCCGTTATTATGGTTTGTCAGTTTCATTCCGATTTGCTCACTAAAAGCCATGGTTTGGACTCGATCTGGAAGCAGGCTAGAAAGAATCCGGAGCGCTTTCCAGAAAGCATCCGAGCGAGATTGCTTTTCGTGCGAGCATTTTTCCCTCCCGGAGGGGCGGGGTGGGGTGGGGAGAGAGACAAGAGGGGAGAGAGAGAACGTGCAGGATCGAGCCCCCCTTGCTCTCGGAAATCTTCCGTATTTGGAGGTCTCTTTCCAGGTCTCTTTCCGGCTTGTGCATTTGCACTTCTGGGGCTGTCTGGGGAAGCTCGTTTCTGCAGCTTGTTAACAACAAGATTCCTCCAAACAAGTTCAAGATTGTCCTTCCTTTTTTGTCTGATTGGGAGGGGGATGACATCCGCCCCTTGACTCGCCCCAAACTGCTTCCCAATGACAGTGCCTGATGAAAATGGCCCATTTGGAACAAAAGGTAGCAATTTGCAGCCTTCCTGAAAATCCTTTGCAGATGCCGCTCTCCCGCCCGCGCCTCTCCCCCGCCCCCCCCCCCCGCCCTGCCGTGAGAAGCACACGCCTGCACATTTCGGACTCTCTTGGCTAGGAGGCGAGGCGGTGGTTGCCGGCCGCAGCAGCGCACTTCCTTGGGATTAAGCTCGGCTGAAATGAATGGAAATTGCTTCCGAGTCATAATGTGTTCGGGATCGAGGTGCGGGTCGTGTGTGCCTGAGCCCTGATGGTGGTAATTGCCCGGTGAGCGTGAACAATGAGCCCGGCAGGTTTAATGAGGGGGACCCGGATGAACTCGTGTCAGTTTCACTTTCGAAGACGGTAACTTTGATTCCTACTTAAGAAAGAAGAGTGGGCAAATGTTCTTGCAACCTCTCCCGCGGAGACAGACGCCAGCCCCCCTGGCGATACAGTTGGGCACAACCCAGCCCGAACGAACCCGTTCTAAGCCCTCCTGATTGGATGCGAGCGAGGGGGACTCGAAGGGACTGAACTTTGTCTGGACGCTGCCTCTCGTTACAAGAGCGCGTAACCCTGTCTCTTCTTATCATACCAGGAGCTGGCTGAACAGCTGTCTGCGCCTTCCAAAACGTTTCCATCCTTTTCCACGGAGCGCCTTAAAGACTTCAGACCAGCTTGTACTATAGAAGCCCCTTCTTCAGACGCTAGGAGTGAATCCTTGCTCACTGCTCCGGAAGGAGTGAGTTTCAGTCCGCTGAAGTTGGTGCTGGAATAAAATTGTGTCACTTTTTAGGCTGCTGCCACAAGATCCATGCTTATTTTCGCGGCAAGAGATTGTGGGAGCAATTCTAAGAAGGTCTACTTGGAAGTAAGTCACACTTTGCTCGAAGGGATTTACTCCCATGACCCCTGGAACAGTGCCAGCCTAAGCAGAGTTAGACCCTTCCGTGCCCATTGCTTTGGCCAAGTCCGCTGAAAGCCATCCCTGAGATTTTCAGTGAAATTCCAGCATAATCTCTTTTGGACCACAACCCACTTCTTCAGACGCCGTGGGTGGATTCTCTGTGGAATCGTATACCCTCTTATATTTTCCCTCTATTATATTTTTAACTTGCCCTTCCTCCGGGGAGTCCAGGACAGCGTATATGGGGTTTCTCTTTCCCGTTTGACGTTCACAATACCCCGTAAAGTAGATTAGGCTGAGAGAGACAGTGACTAGGCCGAGGTCAGCTAGGGAGAGTGGCGATTCGAGATCCTAGCCCACCACACTCCTAGGCTACCCTGGAATCAGACGGCCACCCTCACAGCACGCTCAGCAAATCCGGATTGGGACTCAGATATCAGGGTCATCTCCCAAAGCAGGCTCAATGGCTGGCGACCCTTAGTTGAGGTTTCAGAATACAGTATCTTGAAGAATGTAAGAGAGCCTCAATACGGAATCCAAGGGGACCAGCTATTAAAAGGAGCCGGTATTATCGATACTCATGAGCTAGTGACAGCACTGTACTCGACAGGTCTACTCAGAAGTACATCCCATTGTACTCAGTGAGGTTTACTCCGAGATAAGTGCTCTGAGGATTCCGTTTGACTCCACTGTAACCTTAGCCTAGAAAGTTGAACGACCCTGCCTAGGTAACCCCAGTTGAAGCTGAGGCCATTCCTCCCTCCCGCCTTTCCCCCGGGACGCAATCATCTCGTTACCCAGGAATTCCTGAAGGAAGAAAGAAGACGAAAGGAAGAGTGTTTGGCGATATTTTCCTTCATTAAAAGCTAAGCCTTGTCGTTTGCAGTTTGACAGAAATTGCCATTTGCCAGCTGGTTGCCGAAGAGACCCCAAAGCGGGCAATAGTTCAGAATCAAATCATTTTATCACAACCGCGGCCCCCTTTCCTGTAAAGCACAACAAAGCCACTATTCACTCGAGGAGAGGAAAGGGGGGGGCAACCTTGACAGCAATGAAGACCAGCTTGCCCAGCAGAAAGTTCCTTCCCTTGAATTGCCCCCCCCCCCACACACACACGCACGGGGGCGGGCTCAACCCTTTGTAGGCAGAAGCAAGTCAAAACCACTAACAAAAGAAGGGTGGGGTTTTTTGGGGGGGGGAGTACAAGAGAACCCGGGGTGGCATTCTGAACCAAACTATGGGAGGTAGCCTTAAGGTCCATTTTCACTTTTTTCGAAGATGTCCTTGCATGGAATCTGAAAGCTTCCATTTGATGTGTCCCTTAGAGCTCTGATCAACAACAAGCCAATCTAAAACAGAATATTTAAGATGACTGATTACACAACCAGTTGTCATTCACTTCAATAAAGCACCCTTCCCAGAGATGTCTGCAAGTGTGCTTAGAACCCCGCATCCTAAACTGGTTTTAGTGCTTCTGGGATCAAGGGGGCTGGGAATCAGAAGACTTGCAAGGTGGAGTAGTGGGGTCACCAGAGCGCAGGTCAGAAGATTTGAATTCAAATCCTCACTTACCTAAGAAGTCATTATCTCTCACCAACTTCACACTGCCTTGTTGTGATCATGGCACAGATGGGAAAGCCTCATGTACATTCCTTGGGGCACCAGCAGGAAGCAAATGTGATAGATAAATTTTTTATTGTTATAGTTGCTGAACCAATGCTCCCTCTAAGCTGTGGAGTCTTGTGAGCAAAACTTCTACTTTATGAGCTATTGGCGTTAAAGTTGTGAGTCAGTGATTTGGCTACTCCATAAATTAGTTTGCTCTGGAGCCATCCTTCCTGAGCTAAGACAAAAATGTGAGAGCTGGAGGCTAAAAAAACTGTGAACTAGCTCACACTAACTCAGCTTAGAGGGAACACTGGAAATTTATAGTATTAATTGTAGGGAACCATATGGGGAAAACCAGATAGGGAATACTAGTGCAAGCACTAGATTATACTTTTATGCTCTTATACTCTTAATTCTCTTCTGCAGTGTAGGTACCAGCTCCTGGTTTTCTACTGAAAATCTGAGACCTCAGTTTACTCTGGGTAATATTTTGTTAATTAATTTATTAATTTATTCTTCACAAATATCTCCAGAATATCTAACATCTCATATTTCAATTGAACGCAGGTTTGAATGACTATTTTGCTGTGCACCTAAGATATGAGAAACCACTCATTTTAACCGTTCTGTTGCCAGTCTCATCAGCAAGGGCAAGGTAAAGCACACCTATGCAGTACCTTACGTTCCAGGAATCTCTGCATGAGGGTTTTTATTGGAAATTGTATAAGTTTGCAGAGCTGAGCAAAGAGCTGACAGTGTGTTAAAAGAGAGTTACTTTATCTAGAAAAAAAAGGGAGGGAGTTACATATGGAGAAAATGAGACAATACAGTCTAGCTTTTAGATCTACATCCTACCAGTTACATAGCTAAGATAATGCAGATGGCTATCCCATCCTTGCTCTCAGACCTCTCAATAAAGAATGGAAACTCAGTCATAAAACATCAAATGCATATGTGACCAAATACTCATCTTCAAACCAATATATTGATCAGCCAATGACAAGATTTAAAGATCACTTCAATTACACTAAATACCACCCACTCTAACCTGACAAACTTTCTCTGCTTCTAATTGGTTACAGCTTAGCCAGGTAACATCCTCTTTACACACATCAGTTTAACTCTATCATGACTAAAGTGTTGACAACTTGCAGCAAATATTCCAACACCCCTTCTCAAGTTCCAACACAAGTCACAGAGATTCAATTTCTCAAATAGATACTCAAACATTCCTCTGTCAAGTGGCTTGGTGAGTAGATCTGCAACTGTCTCTTTAGTAGGACAATACTCAATTTCAATCAGTCCTTGTTGTTGCATCTCTTTCACAGAATGGCATTTGCTGGTGATGTGTTTGCTTCTCAGTTTTGTGTTTTCATTTTTGCATATGGTTATGCAAGCCTGATTGCCTTCAAACAAAATTATTGGTTTAGGATCATCTATAACAAAGTTCTTTAGTAGATGAATGATCCATTCTAGTTCACTGCAGGCACTTTCAGCAGACACACATTCTGCCTCAGCAGTAGACTGGGCAACAAGTGTTTGCTTTTGACCAGTTGATCAAGTTGTTTCCATAGAAGAACAGCTAGCTGCTGGTTGACTGGTAATCAGTTATGTCTTCACCTTAGTCGGTGTCCATGTATCCAGTCAGTCTTGGATTGTCACAGTTGAAATCTCTAATTTTAAATCTATTGTTTTCTTGATATATCTAGCCTGTTTCTTTATAGCATTCCAGTCATATTTGGTTGGTGAGTTGGTCTTTCTGCACAAGATTCCAACTGCTGCAGAAATGTCAGGTGTTAATACCATGCTCAGATAAAAAAGTTTGCCAATTACTTCTCTGTTTTTATGATTATTTTCAAGCAATTCCCCATTTGTTAGTTTTAGTCTGAGATAAGCTGGTTCAAGTGGAGTATTGACTCCATTAGCACCTTTCAAGCCCATAGATTCAACAAAGTCCATAATTTTGTGGGTTTGATTTAGGAGAAAACTCCTATTCTCAGTTCTTTCAATTTGTATTCCAAGGTAATGCTTTATATCTCCTAGCTGTTTTAATTCCATTTCTTCATTTAGATCATCGGCTACTTCTTTTACATCATCTTGTTTTGGGCAGCATAAAATCAAGTCATCAACTTATGTAAGCACACACTGATATTGTCTATCTTTGAGTACTGAAAACAGGCAAGGTTATGTTGGAAACCTTGTTGTTGTAGCACCATAGTGAGGTTTTCATTTCATGCTTTGGCAGCTTGGTTAAGTCCATAAATGCTCCTGTTAAGTTTGCACACAAGATTCTCTTTTCCTTTATTTTATTTTTATCCATTCGGCTTCTATCCCACCCTCCCCGCTGAGGCAGGTTCAGGGTGGCTCTTGAAAAGCTTCTGGTTGTTCCATATAGATTCCTTCAAATACATCCTCATTGAAAAATGCTGTTTTAATGTCCAAATGTTCAATGTGCATGCCTCCTCAGGCTGCTATACTCAGAGGTTTCCTGAGGGAGGTGTAGCCCACAACAGGTGCAAAGGTTTCAGAATAATCAGTCCCAGGTTTTTTGCCACCAAACCTGCTTTGTCCACACTGTCATCAGCATTGTACATCACCTTGAACATCTATTTGCAGCCAATAGTTTTTCTTTCAGGAGGTAATTAATTAAGTGTCCAAGTTTGTTTCTCTTGTAAGGATTCAGATTCTTCTTTCATTGCCTCTATCCATTTGCTTGTTGCTGTTGCAGGCAGCTGACTTATCTCCTTCCAGTTTGAAGGCTCACTTATAGGTTGTACATTTGCACCAATCCCATAACTTGGTGGTGGTACACCTTTGTTCCTGTCTCATAGTGGCAGTCTCTTTCTCCTTTAGCCTAGGCTCTCTTGTTTCCCCTTATGATTGAGAGATGTCTTCTGGACCTGCCTGCTCACAGGTGGTCCCTGCAGGTAGCCACATGGACAAATCACTAAAGGAAACTTCTTCAGCCTCCTGGCTGGTTTGTACTGTGGATTCAGTTTGTTTAGAAGCTTGCAACACATTGCTTTCTTCTATATGCACCACATTACATTCTTTGACCAAACAAGTTTAAGGATTCATAATCCTATATACTCCTCTTCCGTGAGCATACCCCACTAAGACTCCCATTTCAGCTCCGGGGTCCAACTTTCCCCTTCTTTCCCAGGGTATATGGGCCTTGGAACCAAAAGCCTTTAATTGTTTCAAAACTGGTTTCTTGTCAAACCACAGTTCAAAAGGTGTCCTCCCTGTCACTTTGGAGGGAATTCTATTATGCCAGTAGACAGCTGTATTTACTGCTTCTGCCCAGCAGGGGTCAGGCAGTCCAGACTGCATGAGCAGACAATGCACCATCTCTTGGATACTTTTATTAAGCTGCTCAGCTGCTCTATTTTGCTGAGAAGAATGAGGCCCAGTAGTTTTATGTTCAATGCCTTCTTGTTCCATAAACATTTGAAACTCCCTGATACTGTACTCAGTTCCATTGTCTGTAAATAGAACCTCCGGAGCTTTGCCAAATTTATTTTTCATAGCTGCAACATAGTTTTTGAATTTCTTGAATACTTGGTCTTTGCTTTTTATCAGGTACATGTAAACATATCTGCTTCCTGCATCCATAAAAGTGAGAAAATATTTGTTTCCATTAGCAGAAAGGTGTATAGGGCCAACCAGAGCTTTTTCAAAAAAGAGATTCCGGAACTCTCAAGAGGGAAATGAAGTTTTCAATGTGTATACTGAAAACTCATGCACTTTTTAAAAAATTTAAAAGAATTTTGACAAAGAGGTTCCGGAACTTTGTTCTGGCACGTTCCCCCAGAAAAAAAGCCCTGAACAAGTCTGGAAAAACTTTCTACAAAATGTTATGGAAGACTGGTTACTTTTTATAGTTTAGTGCTGTGCCTTCAGCCTTATACAAACATCACATCCAGCATGCATCTGATTGCTTGCATTCAGTCACTTCCACATTGCATTCTTTCAACAACTTTTGTACACACTGTACATTTCTATGTCCAAGTGTGATGTACCATGCAAAAATGTAATTTTTATGAGCACATTCAGGTTGCCTCCTGTGATACACTGCCCATGAACATCCTTCAAGTATTCCTTCTGCTATTATTTCTACTCCAGATTCAGAATGAAGACTACTACAGCTGTGTCTCTAAGTATGAGTTCATTTTAATTTTGCACAATTCTTTTAATGAATATTAAATTTTGATTTGCATCTGGAGCAAAAGCACAGTTCCACAAAATGATTTCCACAATTTTTCCAGCAGTATCCATCACTTTCAACATCACAGATCTAGAACCTTCAACACACAATGGCCTTCCATCAGGTTGCACCAAGCTGGGCTTTTTCTGTATAATTAATTCAATAAACCATTTTCCTTCACAACAAACATGCAAAAAGCTTCCACTATCTAAAAGACTTTGATCATTAAGACTTGAATTTTTATCACCAAGAACGTACATTAATCTTTGTTTAGATTCCTTTTCTTGTTTAATGTTTCCTCTCCCACAGCCACTAGGGGTTGTATTTTCAGTGGGAGCATATGTGCTGCTTCCCCTTTGATTCTGCATACTTTTGACGCTGCAATTCTTTGCCACGTGCCCTTTTTTCTTGCATATAAAACAACCTCTGTTTCCAAGTTTCACCCTTAAAACAGAAATTTTACATGTTGCTACTGAAATTTCTCTTCTAGTCCCCTCTTCTTTCAAGTATGAGAGAACATATTTCACATCTGTGTTTAATCTTGTTTGCAATACAGCTATTTGGTTGTTGTATGCTTTGGGCAATGAATTAAAAATGGCAGCAGTAATTTCCTGGTCTGATAAAAGCACACCTGCAGATTTCAGTTCTGACACAGTTGCTGATAAACCCAATTTCTCTCTAACCTTTCTTCTGATGAGATCATATTTTTTTTCCATTCTCTGCTCTTATCAGGGAGTATAGCCAGCCCTGCTGCCAGAAAATCTTCAGTGGGGAGGGGGCATGTGCTGGAATAACGTGCTGGAAGTGACATAGGTACATTGAGGGGGTGGAGTGGGGACAAAACTACTCAGAGCATCATCCCTGCCTTGCCTCAAGCCAGCAGGAATGGAAAGTGAGGCACTGAGGTGGGCCATTTTCTTTGCTGCTTTCAGCCTTGCCTCATTCATGAGAGGGCAGCACCGCACACACCAGGCTCCTTCCCACTCCTGGCCAACACTGAGGCATGCAGGGCTCCCTCCACCTTCTGGGGGAGTGGAGGAGGCAGGGCACATTTGTGAGAGGGTGTCACCCTTCAAAAACCCCCCGCTACAGGCATGACTATAGCTCCTCAAGTTCTCCAGAAATCTGAGATCCGAGGTACTTCATAAAATCCCACCATCAATTCCAAAGTCCCCACAAGTTCTCTCAGAATGAATTTAAAAAACTTCTGCCTCACTGCCTTTATGAAGTTTAGGGAACATGTTCGTATCTGGCACCCCAGCTCAGCACCTAACTTTATCTGTTCTAATTGTAATTTCTGTGACTGAGCATGTCAGTTTTGCTGCATTCTAACCAGCTCTAGCTCATATTGTCTCTGTTCACTTCTTTTTTTAAGTAGCAAAATTTCCAGCTCTTTATCTATATTTTCTGTAGGTTCTTTATCACTGGAAGCTAATATCAAAACTGCTTTCCCATCATTCCATTCTGCCCTGGCCTTCTTTGCAGCCATGCTGTCCACACTTTTTACTTCAGAATTTCCCTTCTTTTCATGTGATCCATAATGTACTAAAATTCAGTGCAAAGTCACCCAAGTGCAAAGTCACGCAAATACTCTGGGACAATAAGAGGTAGTGGGCTGATTCCAAACTAAGTTGGTAGTTTCCACTGATTCCTCCTTCCTATTGCAGACCTCCCCGTTCACTTCATTCCTCATGATACCCTTTTCCCCAGAAGCAACATTTCACGGAGCTAAGTGGGAGGAGGGTGGCAAGGGATTCCTCCCGCTCCCCCAGGCCTGGGAAGGCGCCCTTTACCCGCTAACCGCGAAATGCGCCCCTGGCGGCCGCTGGGAGATCAGGTGCGAAAGGTTTCCCGCCCTCCCCCAGCCCCAGGACCTCGCCCTTTAACTCCCCGTCGCCGCCGGTGCAGCGAGAGGGGAAGAGGCGCCCCTTAGGAAGCCGGCGGCAGCGGGAGATGCAGCCCCTCCATGCCTTTTGCGTCTTCCTGCCGTCTTCCCCTCAGCTCTGGCTCCGTTTCCGCGCTGCCTCTCAGGCAGCTCCCCCGCCCTGCAGGGACTCCCGACGGGGGGCGAGCGAAGCAATTCGAAGCGAGCGAGGGAGGGGACTGCCCGTCGCTCACGCAGCCCAGCTGTAGTACCCCGGAGCCCCAGTGGGGGCGCATGGAGACCTCGCCGAGCTCCCTGCTGGGAGAGCCGGACGCCAAAGGCCCGCCCCTCTGAGCTGCCGGGTGGCGAAGGAGTACCAGAGGAGAGGAAACAATAGCAGCCGCTTCACAGGGAATGCCTCTCAATGTCAGAATCAGTTAATTCTGTCAATGTAATCTTGCATGCACACTATGTATTCTGTTATTTCTTTATGTATTGGACCTGTATTTTCTCCTGTCTTGGTCGGGAGGGTGACAACCCCTAGGGTGAGAACAAGGAGGCCTCTCATCCCTGCCTCCGCATTCCAGCTGCTCCGGCAGTAACTTCAAGGGGAGGAAAGGCTCTCATCTCTTATCTATGCTAAAGAACCTTGGAGCCATGAATTGTTATGTGAACGGAGGGGTCTGGTTTGGAAAGGGAAATTTACTGCTTAACACCTCACTTTTTTCCTGTGTGAACCAAACGGTCAAGACACCTTTTAGCCCGCCAATTTTCCCTCCTGGGGATTGGCTACCTATGGGTAATTCAAACTCCTTGGAATGGTATAATAGACCCGCTTGTATTATTTGTCTCATCTCTGACAATACCCCGAGACGCTGTACTAATGTAGGAATAGGCAATAAAGAACTATGGTTAACCAACCGAGATCTGATCCTTGACTACTTTGAACAGGACTCTCACAGATTGTCAGAGATGCTTGATTGGGACTCAATCGTTCCTGACCATGTCAGAAGACGATCTCGTCCCCCTCAAACCTACCACTCCAGAGGAGGCCCCGGCTACCCCGGCGGATCTGGGGAACGGGGGTGGCGGCGGCGGAGGAGGTCCCGAGGTGCCGGTGACCACGAGCCAGGGGGCTTACTACATCCCGCGCCGCCCGATTACCCATCAGAGCGTGACCCCCCAGTACACTTGGAGCCACTTCGGGGGCCGATCCGTGACTTCGTGGGTGCACGACAGGAAAGGGGTGAGAGTTCCGCTCACCGGCGACCAGCTCGATCGAGGGAGACCGAGCTACCTAGGAGACGACCGCGAGCCGGTCCGCCGTGGCGGACCGCGTCGCCAGCCTCCCGAAGAGGAGACACTGGATTTGTATGGGCCCGATCCATATCGAGAGGAGCAGACGGTCCCGCTGGATCAGATGATGGGAGACCTGCGGCTGCAACTCACCTCCGAGCTCCGCGAGTTGGCCCTCGATCTCCAGCACCAATTTCGAGACGCTATGGTGGCGATGCAAGGCGCCCTCCTCGGTCAAGGAGTCGGAGCCCCACAACAGCAGCCAGCACCCGGAGGGGTTCCGGCTCAGCCGCAGGCGCCCGCTCTACCGGCGCAGCCAGCTCCGCCGGTCGTCCCGGCTCCAGTCCCGGGGCCCGTTCCCGCGCCGGCCCCAGTCCCGGCCGCGCCGGCCGCTCGCCCACCCCCTTCCGACCCGCTGACGACCACTTCCGACGGGGACCCCGAGAAGCTACGTTTCTTCACACTCGAGATCGGGAGATTCCTGGACAGTTGGGGCCACCTGTATCCCACCGAGAAGGATCGCATAGGCTACATCGGATCCAAACTGAAAGACACCGCCAGCGATTGGTATGTGAGCCTGCACGACAACCCTGGCCCTGAGCTGCGTTCCTTGAACAACTTCATGTGGGCTCTTCGGCACCAGTTCGAAGACCCGCTGGGTGAGGAAAAAGCCAGAAATCAACTGAGAAAGCTGTTCCAGGGAAGATCGTCAGTGAGAGAATACACTGAAAAGTTCCGGCGCATCGCTGCCAAAATCCACGGATGGCCGGAGGAACTCTTCATGGAGAAGTATTGGGAGGGTCTAAACCCGGAAATCTACGAGACCGTGCTGCTGGGAGGCCGCCCGGGCACGCTGACTACCTGGATGAGGGCGGCCACCGACATGGAAGAACGCTTCGCCCTAATCAAGATGGGAGCATCCGCAACCGCCGCTATCAGAGCAGGCCCACGAGCGAAGCCCCGATCCAATGTACAAGACGTCTGCGATTCGAGGTTCCGACAAGGGTTGTGTATGAAGTGCGGGGAAAGTGGCCACTTCGCCTCAGCGTGTCCAAGAGGAGGAGGGAAGGGCCCGAAGACCTCAACCCCAGGACCTGCGAGCACCCCGACTCGGGGGAAGACCCCCATGAAACCCCGGGCTTTGCAGCTGGAAGGGGCAACAAGTGAGCAGGGAGAGCTGGAGCTGATGGAAGCTCAGATGTCGGGAAACTCCAACGGCCTGCAGTGAGCGGCGCAGAGCTGCAGGTCCCCCACAACGAAGCGCCATCTCCGGTGAGCATCCCTGGCCCCTTGTTATATATGGTAGTAACTGTGGTGACCCCAGGATCAGGCACCCACATGAGGGTCCGCGCTTTAATTGACTCTGGGTGCGCGCGAGACCTAATCAGCCCCCTAGTAGTGGAGGGGCTGGGACCTAAAGTCACCCCGTTAGCGGAACCCCTGAAGTTTACCCAGATGGATGGGTCCGAAATGAAGGAGGAGTGCATAGCAGAGACTGAGAGCTTAATTTTGGGAACGGGGGACCACTGGGAGAAGAGAGCTTTCGTCATAACCCCTAATGCCCAATTCCCTATGGTGTTGGGTAGCCCTTGGCTCGGGGCGCACGACCCCTACATAAAATGGAGCGAGGGGAAGATTTCGTGGGTAGACGAACGCTGCCAGAGCCACCGCTGGGACCCAGGATGGGGTCCCGGGCCCCCCAGCCCGCCGTCTCCTGCGGCCGCCCTCGCTCTCGTCCCTGCCATGGTGCCTAAGGAATATAGAGACTTGCTGGAAGTGTTCAGTGAGACCGAGGCGGACGAGTTGCCCCCCCATCGGTTGTCGGACTGTGCCATAGAGCTCCTCCCAGGCGAGAAACTCCCGAAGGGCAAATTGTATTCCATGAGCCCGGCGGAACGGGAAGAGCTGCGGAAGTTCTTGGACAAAAATCTGGCCAGGGGGTTTATCCGCCCCGCCAAGTCCCCTTTTGCGGCGCCCGTGCTGTTCCGAAAGAAAAAGGATGGCGGCTTACGATTGTGCACGGATTATCGGGGGCTAAACGCAGTCTCCACCTCTAATGCTTACCCCCTCCCGTTAATAAAAGACCTTTTGGCGGAGGCGGCCAAGGGGAAGATTTTCACCAAGTTGGATCTGAGAGATGCCTACTTCAGGGTGCGCATAAGGGAGGGGGATGAACCCAAGACTGCTTTTAACACCCCCTTGGGGCAGTTTGAATACCTCGTGATGCCGTTCGGCTTAAGTGGCGCGCCCGGGGTCTTTATGAGTTTAATCAACGAAGTGTTGCACAAGCACCTATTTAAGGGCGTGTTATGTTACATAGATGATATCTTGATCTATTCCACTGATAAGAACGAACATGTGACTTTGGTCAGAGACGTACTGTCAACATTACTAAAAAACCAGCTGTTTGTGAAACTGTCTAAGTGCGAGTTTCACCGCGAGTCTGTGGACTTCCTGGGCTACCGCATTTCTCAGAAGGGGTTGGAAATGGACCCGGGGAAAGTGGAAGCGGTGGTGCAATGGGAGGCTCCGCGAACGAGAAAGCAGCTGCAGAGCCTGTTAGGATTTTGTAACTTCTATCGGACTTTCATCAAGGACTTTGCCAAAGTCACCCTTCCCTTAACGGACTTGTTGAAAACCAAGGGGAGGGGTCCCGAGGCGGGAAAGCCGGGAGAGAAACTGGCGTGGAACGGGGAGTGTCAGAAGGCATTTGAGGCTTTAAAAACTCTTTTTACCTCAGAGCCCATTTTGGCGCACCCGGATGAGACAAAAGACTTTATAATCCATGTTGACGCCTCGGATGTAGCAATGGGGGGGGCCATCCTACAAAGGGACTCGGAAGGGAAACTGCACCCCTTAGCGTACATCTCAAAGAAGTTTAATGAAACAGAGAGGAATTGGTCAGTGTGGGACAAGGAAGCTGCGGCCATTAGATTGGCGCTCACTACCTGGCGCCACTGGTTAGAAGGGGCGCAGACTCCGTTCGAAATATGGACGGATCATAAGAACCTAGAAGCTTTGCGCACACAGCGGTCCCTCAACGCCAAACAACTGCGCTGGGCTGACTTCTTCTCAAAATTTAACTTTGTGTTAAAGCATTTTCCTGGGAAGGCTAATTCCCTGGCAGACGCGTTGTCCAGATTGCCCCAACACGAGAGTCTGAAAGAGGAGGTATTCGATTCCATGTTCTCCCCCCAGCAGCTGGGAGGAGCGGTTGTCACCAGGAGCAAAGCAAAGAAAGCTGAGCTAACCACTGGGGACTGTCAATGGGGGGAGGAATATGCTCCTGAGGAAATAGAGGAATTGGAAGCGGTGGGAGAGTGCGAAAAAAGAGAGGACAATTGTTGGCTCCATGGGGACAAATTAGTGGTGCCAAAAACTAAACGCAAAGAAATCCTGCTAAATTGTCACTCTTCCAAGCTCGCCGGGCACTTTGGATTCCTAAAAACTCTTAACCTAATCCAACGTCAGTTCTGGTGGCCGCGCATGCGTCGAGACGTCTCGGATTTCGTCTCGGCGTGTCAAACCTGCTTAATGTGTAAAAAACGGGGAGGCAAAGTCCCGGGATTGTTACACCCCCTACCCACGGCTTCCAGGCCCTGGGAAGACATAGCCATGGACTTCATTACCAATTTGCCCCCATCAAAAGGAAAAACAGTGATCTGGGTAGTGGTAGACACGTTTTCCAAACAAGCCCATTTCACTCCCTTCAAACAGTTACCCACCGCCAAAGGGATGGCTAAAGCCTTCTTTAACCAGGTGATAAAATTACATGCTTTTCCGAGAAGGGTGGTATCCAATCGCGGAAGTCAATTCGTTGCCACCTTCTGGCGGGAGCTTTTGAAGCTAATGGACATAGAGCCTGCCTTGAGTTCGGGTTACCATCCAGAAACCGATGGCCAATCCGAGCGAACTAATCAAATTCTGGAGCAGTTCTTAAGGTGCTACACCAACTACCACCAAGATAACTGGGTGGAATTATTACCCTTTGCAGAATATAGCTACAACAATGCAGTGCATTCCTCCACTGGGGTCTCACCTTTCATGGCAGTGGGAGGCTTTGAAGGTAAACCGCTCCCCACCCTCAAGGAAGACCCCCAGGCTCCCCCCTCAGACTTTAAAAACTGGTGGTCCAGTCTCCAGGACTCCTGGCCGTTGATTGGTAAAGCCTTGGACCATGCCAAGGAGGACTATAAAAAATATGCTGATCGTGGCCGAGCACCGGGATGGGACCTTCAACCCGGGGACTCAGTTTATCTCTCTACCAAAAATATCCACGGGTTGCAGCCCAGCAGAAAATTGGGATGGAAATATGTTGGACCTTATAAAGTGCTACGAAAAATCTCTGATGTCTCCTTTGAACTCGATCTGCCTAAATCACTAAGTTCTATACATCCTGTGTTTCATTTCAGCTTGCTGAAGAAAGATCCTGGGCCGAATGCATGGCATCCAGTTCCTCCAGTTCCTCCTCCACTGATGAAGGAGGGGAGTCCACACTACGAGATAACTGAAATCCTTGATTCCAAGACAAAGAGGGGCCACTTGTATTATTTAGTTAGATGGTTAGATTTTGGCCCGGAACACAATGAATGGATTCGTTCTGAACATGTTCATGCCCCCAAGTTAACCAAACTGTTCCATAAAATGTTCCCTGAAAAAGCTAGGTGAAGGGAATTATGGGGAGGGCAGGGTGTCAGAATCAGTTAATTCTGTCAATGTAATCTTGCATGCACACTATGTATTCTGTTATTTCTTTATGTATTGGACCTGTATTTTCTCCTGTCTTGGTCGGGAGGGTGACAACCCCTAGGGTGAGAACAAGGAGGCCTCTCATCCCTGCCTCCGCATTCCAGCTGCTCCGGCAGTAACTTCAAGGGGAGGAAAGGCTCTCATCTCTTATCTATGCTAAAGAACCTTGGAGCCATGAATTGTTATGTGAACGGAGGGGTCTGGTTTGGAAAGGGAAATTTACTGCTTAACACCTCACTTTTTTCCTGTGTGAACCAAACGGTCAAGACACCTTTTAGCCCGCCAATTTTCCCTCCTGGGGATTGGCTACCTATGGGTAATTCAAACTCCTTGGAATGGTATAATAGACCCGCTTGTATTATTTGTCTCATCTCTGACAATACCCCGAGACGCTGTACTAATGTAGGAATAGGCAATAAAGAACTATGGTTAACCAACCGAGATCTGATCCTTGACTACTTTGAACAGGACTCTCACACTCAACAGGTCGGGTTCAGACAGCCAGATGGAGCGGGAGCAGCTGCGGCGGCGGTGGGGAGGGAGTTGGGTTGGACTGTTTTCAGCTGGCGACTCACATCAAACCCATTTGAGAGTCGGGTAGCCTCCCTAGGGTTGCCAGCCTCCAGGTGGGGCCTGGGGATCTCCCGCTTTTACAACTGATCTCCAGCTGAGAGATCAGCTCCCCTGGAGAAAATGGCTGCTTTGAAGGGTGGACTCTATGGCATCGTACCATGCTGAGGCCCTTCCCCTCCCCAAACCCCACCCTCTCCTGGCTCCACCCCCAAAGTCTCCAGGTATTTCCCAACCCAGGCTTGGCAACCCTAAGCCTCCCACTTAGCTCCGTGAAATGTTGCTTCTGGGGAAAAGGATATCATGAGGAATGAAGTGAACGGGGAGGTCTGCAATAGGAAGGAGGAATCAGTGGAAACTACCAACTTAGTTTGGAATCAGCCCACTACCTCTTATTGCCCCAGAGTATTTAAAGTCTTGGGTGATTTTGCACTGAATTTTAGTAAATTATGGCATCACAGATGCCTTTGTTTGGTAAATGCGTGGCTGAGCCAGAATACCAAACACTTGCTTTGCACTCAATTTCTGAGCAAGACTCCTTTAAATGAATGTCCAGGAAATTTTTTTTAATGTTCCCCTACGGGCTTTTTAGTGTTGCCCTCCTTACTTTCAAATTTGTGACCATTTGTTTGTCTTAAGCACATGGTATGTATATTTGCAGATCTTCAAGTGACTATTCTAAAAGTGAATTTAAATAAAGGACACTGTAGGAGACCACTGAGATACCACTATAACCTCTGGCCAATTCCCACCTCTTCCTGGGTTTAGCCCAGCCCAGGGGAATGGCTGGGGGGGGGGGGGTTCCGAAGGACTTCCAGGCCCCCCTAAATTTCTGGAGAGCCCCTTCCTAAATCCCACATGTCTCTGCCTCCATAGATAGGGACAATGGCATGTGATGTCACTGGACCTCGGTTCTTTGAAGGACCTAGGCGTAGCAGTTAGCGCTTCAGAGCAGGATCTGCTAGACCCAGGTTCTTGATGAATGGGTGATTTGGAGCCAGTCGCAGACTTTAAGCCTAACCTACCTCACAGGGTTGTTGTGCAAGTCAAAAGAGGAAAGGAGAATGATGTCAGCTGCTTTGGTCCCCATTGCAGAGAAAGAGTACTTCTCCATGGGAACTGTGGTTGCCAATCTCCAGGCAAGGGCTGGAGATCACTCAGAATTACAAGTGTTCTCCAGGGGGGAGAAGGAAAGTTGAAGAGTGAAGTTGAGGATTGGCTGGGAAGTAGATAGGGCTGCCAACTCCAGGTGGACAATTCCTGGAGATTTGAGGGATGGAGCCTGGAGACAGTGAGGTTGGAGGAGGGGTGGGACCTCAGACAGGTACAATGCCATAGACTCCAACCTCCAAGCCAACCAGTCCCTCATGGGGAACCATTGTTGCTAATCTCCAGGTGGAGGCTAGAGATCACTCAGAATTACAAGTGCTCTCAAGGAGGGAGGAGATGGAAAGCTGAAACCAGGGGGCAGATAATGATACATTGACGGTTGGCTGGGAGGGAGATAGGTTTGCCATCTCCAGGTTGGGAAATTCCTGGAGATTTGAGGGGTAGACCCTGGAGAGGGTGAGGTTTCAGCAGGGGTGGGACCTCAGACAGGTTCATTGCCATAGACTCCACCCTCCAAACCACCTGTTCTGTCATGTGAAACCATCATTGCCAATCTCCAGGGGAGGGATGGAGATCACACTGGACTACAACTGCTCTTCAGATTGCAGAGATCTTCCCCTGGAGAAACTGATGGACTCTCTGTCATTATACCCTCCTGAGGTCGCCACAGCAAATTGATGCTGAGTGCCCAAGGCCTCGGCACTCTCCCAGAGCCTCTTTCTAGAGCTTGTTGTATTTATTTCCACAACGGGCCTTATTCCTAGTCACCTATAATTCCCAGCAATATAGTCTTTGGAGCAAAGGATAATATGAGTGAAGTCATACATTCTAGGTCACTAGAAATGATCTGATGAAAATTTTAATTGTTGGACAGGTTAATGCGGGAACACTTTAAATTTCCTGACTCCAGAGCATTTAGGGTCTTATAAATTCGCTGAACCCGGAAACAAACTGGTAATCACTGAAGCTATTTCAAAATATGAACCTTATACTCGATCCCCGCCCTGAGGTAAGGCAGGGGTGGGCAAACTGTGGCTCGGGAGCCGCATGCTGCTCTTTCACATATATTATATATATATTATATCACATATATATATATATATATATATATATATATATATATATATATATATATATATATATTATACAGCAGGGTGGCTGGGGAAGCTAAATATCATTAGCAAACAAATATCATTGGACAAATTAATATCATTATCAAGATCTGCTTTTACCCCTTTTGTTATTATTTTTCGCAGTCTCATTTCATGTTAATAAAAAGCAAATTTGCTTATTTTCCAATAAAAGCAGGTAATACTTGTTCATGTCTTGTGGCTCTCAAACATCTTCTATGCGGCTCTTACGTTAAGCAAGTTTGGCCACCCCTGTTCTAGGTGGCTCTTACGCTGAGGTAGTTTGCCCACCCCTGCCCTAGTGGATGTTACTTGCAATGCTTCCTAAGGTCAATTCCCAGAAACAAGAGAACAAGCATGCACATAAAAGAAATGTGCCACTACTAATACTAGCACCTGCTGCGCTGCTAGGAAAGCCACGAAAAGACTTTCTAGAAGGTAACATTTTGGCTGCAGCAGTTGATGAAAAAGACTTTTCTTAATGGCACATATAAAAGTCTTCATTTCTCAGCGTTAGCAACATGGAGGGTCTGATGCTGTAGTGGACAGTGGGGTAGAGGAGAAGAGCTGGTATAGGGCTAATAGGTACAGCTGTGGGAACTCAATAAGTAAGTAAGTTAGTAGTTAGAGTATCAGACTATGATCTGGGAGATCCAGATTTGAATCTGCCATGGAAGCTTACTATGTGACTTTGGGCCAGTCACCTGCAGCCTAATGTAGCTCACAGGGTTTGTAATGATAAAATGGAGGAGAGAATAAGGGTGCTGTAAGCTACTTCAGGTCACTGTTGAGGAGAACAGCAGAGTATAGATATCTAAACAAATAACACACAAAGAATAATACTGTGTGAAAAAATTTTTATGGTACTAAAAACCCTATGCAAATTTTTTTATGGTACTAAAAAAGGCTACAATGCAACATTTACAGTAGGTATACTCTGATGTGAAACTACATACCATAATTTGTTGGGTTTGGGAAGGAAAAGAAGACTCAGGAAATCAAGCCTAAGGTGAAGGGTAACAAATGGAAAACAGGCTTCGGCGCTCCAGGCTCATGTGCAGGAGATGACCTGTTGTAACATCTCACTTAAACAGGCAACCCAGCTTTTCTTGATGCAGAACCTGGCTTGAAATGGCCCAAAATGTGGTCTTGTATTATTCAAGTCCAGAGTCTACACAGACCATTCCTATTATCTTTCCATTTCTTGGCTTCTTAGATCATTGGGTCCCTCCCTTCTTTCTATAACCATCTGTGGCTTCTGAGTAGCAAAATATATACAGCAGGAGTTGTGGAAAGACAGCAGACAGTGTAACTTCCAGGCTGGGTGTTTCTCTATCTTCTACTGCTGGCAGTTGATGTCTAGATGTGAACTGAAGGGCAAGTATCTAAGAGCTCTTGATGCTTGGCTCTTAGCTGGTTGCCTAGGCCTTAAAAGACTAACCTGTCAGACACCACCCCAGGATACATTGTGTGCTTTTTTGTTTGGTTTTACATTTTTTAATTTTTATTGTATTGTTTTATATTGTTTATTGAAACTTGTTATAATTGTATGGATTTTTTTGTAAACCACTTCAGGACAAAAGTCAGATAAAAATAGGCTGAATATATAAATATGCATAGTGCATGTGATGGCCACTCCACCAGACAAGTTTGCCCTCTAGCTGGTGTTTCAGTTACATGATTGTTCTCTTTCTTAAGCTGCTGCCTACAGCTTCCAGCACAGCAATCCTGAACATATTATCTGCATTTCTTTCAATGTTCCACATTGATCAAGTATGCAGGGCTAGTAATAGAAGGGACCTTGGTTGCGGAGAAACACTTCAAGATTACCCTCATTGTGCATAAGCTTGACATGGCAGCTGTTGGTATTCTACTTGGGTGTAGCCAAGCAGACCCAGGAGGGAAGGGGCCGTGGATCAGTCGTGGCAGAAACACTTGTTTCCTATGCAGAAAGTTCCAGGTTCAGTCCCTGGCACCTCAAGTTAAAAGGATCAGGTAAGATGTGATATGAAAGACTGCTTACCTCTGAAACCCTGCAAAGCCACTGTTGGGTGAATAAACAATACTAAACTTGACAGACCAGTCATGTGGTCCATTCTAAGGCAGCTTTGTGTGCTCCCCTAGTTGACCCCAGCTGTGTGTTGTGGGTGTTCATATTCATCCCTTTCAAAGGATGCTCCTTGCCTCTCTTTGGTAAAGTCCTTTATCCAGGGGCCATTTGGGGCTGGAGCAAGGCGGAGTGGCGCTCCGCCAGCCCAGGAGTGGTCACTAGGGCAGCCACGGGCTGAATCAGATTCTCTGATCTGATTCGGCCCGCTGCTGAATTGACACCGAAATTTGGTGGTGGCTTAAAAAGCAGCTGAAGGGAAGAGGGTTTGAGGAAGAGGCTCCAAACTTGCAGGGTAGCTGCTGGAGCCTCTCCCCCAAATACCCACCAAGTTTCAAGAAGATTGGACCAGGGGGTCCAAGTCTACGGGCCCCCAAACAGGTTGCCCCCATCCCCTCCATTGTTCTCTATGGTGGGGAAAAAAGTAACTTTCTTTCTCACCATAGAGAACAATGGAGGGAATGGGGGCAACCTGTTTGGAGGCCCATAGAATTGGACCCGGTGGTCCAATCTTCTTGAAATAAGGTGGGTATTTCGGGAAGAGGCCCCAGCAGCTACCCTGCAAGTTTGGAGCCTCTCCCTCAAATCCCCTCTCCTCCAGCCCTTCATATACCTTATGAGTTTTTGCCTTTGACTACAATGGCCCATTGGGTATAATGGGGCTGAAACTGACATTTGGCCGGCCAAATGGGCTTGCATTGCCAAAACTGACATGCAGGGGTCCTTTGGCAGCTGGAACAGATGCAGCCTTATTTGGCCTGATCTGAATCGGGCCAAAAAAAAATTATTTGCACACCCCTAGTGACCACAAATGGCAGTGGAGGCAAGCCCCTCCCCCAGCAGGCCTGTGGAGGAAGCAAAGTGAGAAGGGGTTTAAAGTTTAAACACCTTCTATTTAGAGTCACGTGGCAGCAGCGGCATGATCTTTCCATTGTATTCTATGGGGCCCTTCTAACTTTGCTCCCCCCCCCGCCCCGGCCTGACTTGGCAGGCCAGCTGAGGAAGGGAAGGGGAGGCTTTTGAAGATGCCCCCCCTTTACTTTACTTTCTGACACACTTCCAGTGATGTCAGGGGGCATGGCATATGCTACTGAGTTATGCTAATAGGTATGCTAATGAGCTCCTGCACCTCCTTTTCTACAAAATGACCCCTGCCTTTATCTGAATAGGAGAATAACTTTCTTTGGTCTCAAATTTATTTGCTTTTAATGACACAAATATTTAGGGAAATCCCTCAGTGGCATGGAACATGTGAGATCACGCTTTCATCCATACAAAGCATCAGAGCTGCTGCAGACATAACTTGGGCCTGAGTAATGTGTTATGCTTTATGTTTGAATCACATTTCATCAGCTCTGAAACATGTATCCCTCCCAATATGATCTTTATGGAAGCACCTGGCCTTTGTAAGCAGCTGGAATCTGCAGCCATCTTTAAAAAGTTGCAGTGAGATCATGCAATTATCATCCCATGTGATTAGCTTCCAATTGCACTCTGATCCTGTGATTTCCTCTCCAATTAAAGTAGTAGATGACCAATTCACAGTCAAATTCCTTTACAGGCAGCCCTAAGGAAAGGAGTTTGGTAGACTTGTACATGGGAGTTTATTTTGCTTCTTCTGTTTTTGTTATTAATTCCAAAAGGGACTATGTTTTTACTGGGTTGTTTAGTATAATTTTGGTTCATTATTGTTTCTTTCATTATTGTTGTTTTCATAATTCTGTTTCATTATTATTTCCCATTGGTATCAATGAAAGACACCCCACCCTCTTCTTGTGGCTGTAACTCCATGGTTTTCCAAACTGGGGGGAAAAAATCTCAAGAGGGGGATTGTCCTCAGGGACACCCACAATGGCAAATTTAAGACAGGTAGAATAAAGCCTTCCCTTGAGGTAATGAAAGATAGCCATGCTTAACACTGAAGTCTATAGGAGAATTGATAGGCAAGATTCCAAACAGTAACACTGACAGCATTGCAGCCACAGAGTTTGAAGAACAGTAGCATGAGAAGAGGCAGACTGACAAGGCAAGGGCATTTGGTGGCATGAGGGCAGGCAGGCAGCAGAAGGAGGACCTTAAGACAGATTTGCTTGGATGGAGGACAAGGTTTGGAGAGCAGCAGGCAAGCAGGGAAGTACAGACTGTAAGGGAAAATTTGAAACAGCACAGCAGATATTGGGAAGAGAGAGGAAGGCAAAGTCCCATCCCACATCCTTCAGGACTGGAATACCTCAAACATATATGTAACTCTAGTGGCTACAGCTTGCAGTCAATCAAGAAAGCCTAGTCCCCTGGACTGGGGTTGTTAACCTCCAGGTGGCACCTGGATATCTCCTGCTATTATAAGTGATTTCCAGACAACCAAGATCAGTTCCCCTGGAGAAAATGGCTGCTTTGGAGGGTAGGCGCTATAGCCTCTTCCCCAAACCCCACCCTCCCCAGTCTCCACCCCCAACATCTCCAGGTATTTCCAAACCCAGAGCTGGCCACCCTATCCCGAATACTGTGCCCTCTCTCTCTCTCCGAGGAAAAATGCAGACTTCCTAGTAAAAGTGAAGTCAATAGAACCATGTATGCCAGAAACTATTCAGAAGGGACCACCAGAAATTTAAGGCAAAAGATCTATTATAGAAGGCTATCTGAGGCTGGCAAAGGCAGCAATTCTTATATCAGTTTTATAAGATCTTTTATCAGAACATGTCTCGCTATTTACAAAACACAATATTATACCAATGTATAAGGGATTATGACAGAGGAACAATTAGTGATAAACTAACTGCATCCATGCCACCGCTTCTGCAAAGGGAAGTCCTGCCACACCAACCTTTTGGAGTTCTTTGTGAAAGTAAAAAAGCATGTAGACATCAGTGACCTGGTAGACATTATATACCTGGACTTTCAAAAAGCTTATAACAAAGACTCCTGAGTAAATTTAGCAGTCATGGGATAAGAGGACGTGTTCTCTATGGATTAAAAACTGGTTAGATGACAGGAAGCAAAAAATAAGAATTAATGGACAGTTCTCACATTGGAGAGAAGTAAGCAGTGGGGTCCCACAAGGATTGGTTTGGGGGCCAGTACTATTTAATTTATTCATAAATAATTTGGAACTAGGGATGAGTAGTGTAGTGGCCAAGTTTGCAGATGACACAACATTATTCAGGATGGTGAAAACCAAGGCTGACTGTGAAGACTTGCAAGAGGACCTCCCCAAACTGGGCAAGTGGGTGACAATGTGGCAAATAAAGTTCCGTGTTGATAAGTGTAAGGTGATGCACATTGGGATGAACTTCAGGTATAGGCTAATGGGGTCTGAACTTGCTGAGACTGAGAGGGAAAAAGATCTTGGGGTTGTAGTGGATAGCTCAATGAGAGCATCAACCCAGTGTCCTGCAGTGGTGAAAAAGGCAAACTTTTTATTAGGGATTATTAGGAAAGGGTTGAGAATAAAACGGCTGATATTGTAATGCCCCTGTACAGGTCTATGGTGCAGCCTCATTTGGAATACTGTGTACAGTTCTGGTCACTGTATCTCCAAAAGGACATTGCAGAGCTAGAAAAAGTACAGAGGAGGGCAACCAAGATGATAAGGGGATTGGAGCACCTTCCCTATGAGGAAAGGCCGAAGAGTCTGGGGCTTTTCAGTTTAAAAAAGAGACAACTAAGGGGGACTATGATAGCTGCCCTGAGCCTGCTTGTGGGGAGGGCGGGGTACAAATTGAATTAATAAATCAATATAAATAATAGAGGTTTATGAAATAATGCATGGGGTAGAGAAAGTTGATAAAGAGACATTTTTCTCCCTCTCCCCAAATACTAGAACTTGAGGGCATCCAATGAAACTGATGGGCAGTAGGTTCTGGACAGAAAAAACGAAATACTACTTTACACAGAGGGTGATTAAAATGTGGAATTCGTTGCAGAGAATGTCGTGATGGCTATAGGAATAAACTGAGGATTAGCTAGATGGAGGATAAGTCTATCAATGGCTACTAGCCATGATGACTGAGGGGAACCTCCACATTCAGAGGCACTAATCCTCTAAATCCCAGAGCCAGGAGGCCTTAGCCTGTATGCGTTGATGATGGCCATCCAGAGGAACTGGTTGGATGGCCACTGTGTGTAACAGGATGCTGGACTAGATGGACCCCTGGTCTGATCCAGCAGGGCTCTTCTTATGTTCTTATCCCAGGTGAATCTTCTGGCAACGTCAGTTCAAGGACTTCAGCTAACTGGTATTGGGAAAGACCTTTCTCTGTGAATGATCTACTGCCAGTTGGACTACTGAAATAACTAGGCCAGTTATAAACATTATCAAGATTTCATGCCATGTGCAGCTCTACTTAGATTTCTTTGAAATGATGTTAAGAATACTACTCTGAGAGATTCTTTGCTACAGTCGGACTAGCCAGACCCTATTGGGAGTTTTCCATATGAATATTGCGCAGTTTTCATGCTGGTCCCACCCTGATGAAGACTTCTGGAAACTAAAATTATTACTGGACACTTCGTTGTTGTTATATTTATGGACCTCTATTGTTAATGGGAATAAGACAAACACTTTTTTGTATTAAAACCTTTATTGCATTAGTATTATTTGTATAAGCGTCTAACAGCTATATTGTTCCTTCACCAGTTATAAAATGACTTCAATACATGGCAATGAACTCTTACTCCTGAATGCTGGTGTTCTTTACAGAATAGATGCAGACACTTTTAAAACTTACGATGAAGACATTGTTTCTTGTGGATCTAAATTCCATTCTAGCTGCTGGAATTATGCATTTGGGATGTAATTAATCAAAATCTGATCTAAGCATGTCCTGTGAATTGACTTCAGAAGGGTAACTAATCCCAGTGGAATTTCCTATACTATTGTAGCATTTTCTTGATTTGCTTCATGAGAGTGCATCTTGATACGCTGAAGAGAAAGGCAAGCATATATATTTTAAAAAGAACAAATGACTATATGTATATTGCTGTGTTCTGGACCAGTTTCAAAGGCAGTCCCACATAAGCTGCCTTACAGTAATATCACTTGGATGTAATCAGAGCCTGGATCACCATAGCCAGATCACACTTTTTTAGGAATAACCTAGCTCATAAAAAGGCACTATGTGCCACATAGAAGATATGGGACTCCAACTGTAGGCCAGGACCCAGAAGTACCTCCAAGTTATGAACTTGTTGCTTGAGGGGGCATGTGACCCCCCCCCCTCCAGAACAGGCTGCCTCTTCAGTCCTCACACAGCATTGATCATTGACTAACATAATCACCTCAGTCATGTCTGGATTGAGCTTCACTTTATTGGCCCCCATCCATCCCATTACTGTTTCCAGGCACCTGTTCAGGACTTTCACAGATCCACCTGACTCAGCTGTTAAGGCGAAGTAGAGCTGGATGTCATCCACATATTGGTGGCACCTTACTCCAGATCCCCTGAGTATCTCTCCCAGCAGTTTCATGTAGATATTCAACTGCATGGGAGACAAGAGGGAATGGGTATTAAAATGGCAACTGAGATTCAATATGAACAAGTGTACAGTGATGCATATTGGGGCAAATAATCCCATCTTCACATATACACTGATAGGACCTGAGTTGGCAGCAACAAATCAAGAAAGGGACCTTTGGGTGGTAATGGATAGCTCAATGAAAATGTCAACCCAGTGTGCAGCTGCTGTGAAAAAGGTCAATTTCATGCTGCCCATAATTAGAACAGGAACAGAGAACAAAATCACCACTATTATACTAATGGTGAAGGTAAAGGTTTCCCTTGCTCGAAAGCCAGTCATACCTGACTCTAAGGGGTGGTGCCCATCTCCATTTCCAAACTAAAGAGCCAGTACTGTCTGGAGACTACTCTGTGGTCATGTGGCCAGCATGACTAAATGCCGAGGTGCACGGAACATTGTTGCCTTCTCACCAAAGTGGCACCTATTTATCTACTTGCAATTTCTTGCTTTTGAACGGCTAAGTGGGCAGGAGCTGGGGCCAGAGATGGGAGCTCACTCTGTCACGTGGCATTAGGATATTGTAGTGCTTGAAAAGGTGCAGACAAGAGCAACCAAAACGATCAGGGTGCTAAAGCAGTTGCCCTGTGAGGATTGGTTAAAATGCATAGGGCTGTTAAGCCGAGAAAAAAGATGCATAAGGGGAGACAAGAGAGAGGTTTATAAAATTATGCATGGTGTGGAGTTAGTGGACAAGGAGGAACTTTTATCCCTCTCCCATCATACTAGAACCCAAAGCCATCCACTGAAGCTGAAGGGTGGGAAATTCAGGACAGACCCAAGGAAATAGTTCGCCACACAGCATATAGATAATCTGTGGAACTCACTGCTACAAATGGCCACCAACTAGGAAGGCTTTAAAAATGGAATGGACAAATTCATAGAGGACTGGTCTATCAGTGGCTACTAACCATGATAGATATCTACCCTCTCCAGTACCAGAGGTACTATGCCTCCTTAAATCAGTTGCTGGAGAGCGCAAGCAGGATGATGCTGTTGCAGTCTTCTGTTCATGGGCTTTCTAGAGGTAGCTGGTGGACCACTGTGTGAATAGAATGCTGGACTACATGGACCTTTGGTCTAATCTAATCTTTGGTCTAATCTAATCTTACGAAATGCTGGCAGAAATTATCACAAGATTGTCCACTACTGTTCTTCAGCATGGCGCCTTCACACGGAGGAAAAGGCTTTGTTTGTGCCCTCTGTAGGCAGAAGGGCTGCCATGCTTCTGGGAGAGAGAGCCAACAAGACAGAGGGTGGTCTTCCTGTGCTCCACCTCCCCCCTTCTGCCTGATTTTTGGACCACAGGCTAAGGCTTCTATTCTCCCAAAAGTGAGTGAGAGAGAGAGAGACAGAGAGAGGGATTAAATCTTTTGGTATCTAAAACCATCATTGGAGGTTGTGCTAATTCATGTGTAAAACAGGACTGACAATTTTTTTACAGAAAAAAAATCTACACAGCATACAAGTTAAGGAAAGAAAATAATGTCATTCTGCTTAGTAACAACACTGCTATGACTGTTAGTTGCTTTGAACACTGATGGTCATTACCTAGAAACACTGTAAATGTCAGGTGACCATTGCATTCAAGTTGTCATGTTTTGTTCCAAATATTTGCTTCGAACAAAGGCAGCTTTGACCTATTCAGGGCTAGCCCAATCTCGTCATATCACAGAAGCTAAACTGGGTTAGCCCTGGTTAGTATTTGGATGGGAGATCATCAAGGAACACCAGGTCATAATGCAGATGCAGGCAATGGCAGACCACCTCTGAAGTCTGTCTCTAGCTATGAAAACCCTATGAGGTCACCATAAGTCAGCTGTCACTTGAGGGCTCTTTCCACCACCAAAGGCAATTTATATACTAATAGCGCCCCCTGCGTGCGGATACCTAAATCCATGCGGAGGGGGCACTTGGGGGGCAGGGAGATTTCTCTGCACACTTGGAGGACTCCCCACGTGTGCAGAAAAATCCTAAAAGTAAAAAAAAACTTTGGGGGGATATTTAAATTCCCCCAAAAGTAAAAGCGTTCCCTGCACATACGCAGGGAATGCTCTGGCTGTTGGGGGGAGGCTCGGTGGGCCTGGCAGCTGTGAGCCGCTCAGTCCTCGCCGTCATGGGGGGGAAGGGAGAAGGCTTGGTGGGCTGGCGGCTGTGAGCCACTCAGGCCTTGCCGGTGCGGGGGGGGGGGGAGGAGGGAGGAGGATCAGCGGGCCTTGCCGCTGCTGCCACTGGGGAGGGGGGGGGGGAGGATCAGCAGGCCTCGCTGCCACTGTCGTGGGGGTGGGTGGGAGGAGGATTGGAATACTCCCTCCCCCCGTGAGTATTGCGGGTCCCCCTTCTTGTACATATCTATTACTGCTTCCTTTGCTATATGAATGTACTATACTTGCAGTGCCATCCTAAGCAGTTTTATGTTCTTCTAAGACCATTAACTTCAAGACTATAACTCTGCTGAGTTAATTACTTGTGTTGGACAAAATCAAAGCGGCACCATGTACTGTCTTTGTTTGGTTCAAGTATTTGGAACAAAACATGCCATCCTGAATGTCATGGTGTTGGATTTACAAGTTACTTACATACCAGTCCCAACTGTTGACCTTATAACCTTCGCTTGTTATTTAGTTTTGGATGTCTTAAAACATCTTCATCATGTTACAAGCTAATTTGCTGTTCAGCCTGTCTATTAGTTTGAACTGTTACATTCCATTCCAATGTATTTGAAAAAGTGTGCATGCACATGAAAACTCATACCTTAAATAAATCTTTGTTGGTTTTAAAGGTGCCACTGGACTCAAAATTTGTTCTGCTGCTTCAGACCAACATGGCTGCCCACCTGGATCTAAGGGGTTAACTGCTACTGTTAGTTGTTAGTAAACAGAACATGATGCTATGTAACTTGTATCCACTTAGAAATAACCTTCAGTCTGTCTGGGAAAACTTTGTAGGAGATGTTTTGACCTGTAGCCTTTCTATTGGTCAGTTAGCATCTTGTTTGTAGAAATTGCTTTGATCTTGCATGCATGTATTCACAATCTTTATTGTTGACTTTCCAGTCTTTGTTGCTGACCAAGAAGGAGAAGGGTAGCCATGACTGATTTATTTCTCTAGCAAGGTGACTGTTAGCATTAGTTAGATGCTAGGGTGTATTCTTTTATCCAAATGTTCCCTATCCCTCTTTTATTCTTTTTAGTAAAGTAACTTTTAAAATCTAACACACAGAGTATGCCCCTTGCTTTGCCCCAGCCTTATTTTAAAGGCAATATCTCAACCAATTGTCACCTGACATTTACATAATTAAAAATGTTTTGGAGTAATGATGGTCAGTGTTTAAAATGACTAATATTCATAGCAGTATTGGTACTAAATCATTCAATATGTTGTATGACTTGGTACCATACTATAGCAGCATTTCTACATGACTTCTTCAACACAGACCAAATATACCTTCTGAGTCGATGTGCCATGAACTTCATGGAGAATGTGCTATTTTCAACAGCCACAATTACACTTGAGCCAAGCCTTGAATCTCCTTGTCTTGCCAACCTCAGCAGCTGTTGCATGGCTTTGCAGCTGCGCAATAGCTGTGTCATGATGGTGTTTCATTTCCTTCTGCCTTGTGGTTGCTTTGGTGTTAGCGCAGTAGGTGAAATCAATTATCTCTCAAAGGCATAAATGGCTGGGTCAGTTAATGAAATGATATGTTTGTATGCATGGGAAGGCAATGACTTTTCATAGGCTGTGCAAAAATATACATGTATGTAGTAAAATTGACAGTACAAACTTAGATGAACATCAAACAGGCTTTTAAATATATATATAGTGTCTGTTTATAATCATTGCCTGATAGGCTGGTTTGCTCACTCTGTATTCAAACAACTGGTTGTGGAGTGATGCACAACAATGACAAATTGGGGGAGGGACTATGACTCCCATTGGCCAATGAGACCGTGCTTGTGCATGCAGTAGTGTTCATTGCACTGTACCATAGTGCTTCGACACACAGGAAGTAACCCTCTGAACAGGCTCAGTCTGTTAACAAACAACCAAACTGTCTAATGTGGGGGGGGGGGGGGAAGGCCCCCTGATTGTGGCTGGAAAGTAGAGCCAAGTGTGGCTGGAAAGTGAGCCAAACCACTATTCCTATTTCTGAGAAGGGAGTGGGAGATTATAGCAGAGACAATCAAATTACCTTTTCCGGATTATGATTCATGTTATTCTGGACAGGAACTAGTTTTCCTGAAGGGCCTCTTCAAGCAGGACTAAGGAATAATCAGTCTGTTCTTGAACTGCTGCTAAACACAACATACCAGCAAGCTCATTCTCCATTGGTGGTATTTGGTACATTTGTTTCACAGACTGGCAACTCAAGGGTCAGGCAGCAAATTGAAAGGGGTTGTATTTGGCCCTGGGACTATGGGTTTCTGAGCAAACCCCCCCCCCAAAAAAACCCCTTTCATCAATTTCTCCAAATCTTCACTTTCTCTCCGTATGAGTGTATGGGGGACATCCATCCTAAAAATCCCAGCTGGCTATTACCAGTGGAATGATCCAGCCTGGATGAATTTGACTCAACCAAGCCCTTCGGAAGCAGCATGACACATTGCTCATAACTAACTTGACCCATTCAATATGATTTACTCACAACTCACTCGAGATGGATAGGGGTCTCAATGTTTATAAAACAGAAAACTCAGCCTCAGCCAGACACTTCTTCTGACACAGCCTATCCTGTTCCCAGATGTGAGGAGCCTTAATGTGGTTACTTGGTCAGGAAAAAAGAAGCAGCAGCAGTGGCACATGCTTAGAAGCCTTCTTCTCCAGGCAACTTGCTGGAAGAGAGAAAAACAACTCCATCAGAATAGAAAGGCCGTCTTTCTGAACCTGCTCAAAGACCCATTTACAATGAATGCAACTCTCTTGGCCAAATTGGTGGCCAGCAAGACATCCCTGGGAAATCTGTGAGCAGGCCATGACTTCCCCTCTGGTCCTCAGAATCAAACCCTCCCATAATTCAAGAGTAAACTTTACACAAGATCCTTGCCTGCTTCTAAGGATCATATCACACATGGCATGCCAGCAGCTTCGGATTTGCCACCCAGCATATGCTTGTCAGCTTACTGGCAAGTATGCTTTGCAAACATCTATTTGGATCATTCACATGATACTTTTAGGCATATACATCTAAGACCTGAATCTGTCAAAAGGCTCATATATAAACTAATACAATTGCTAATGAAATGACAGAGGCATTGGAAAAGTAATGCTACAAAATTGCGACACGTACTTTGCTTTATTTTATTATGCTGGCTCCTAGAGCCAATTTTTTATTGATGCCAAACTAGTCAGGGAAGTTCTTGGACTTGAGGAAATGCCATCTGATCTTTTCATAGGCAAGACTACCCTCTTCTGGCAAGAAGATGTTATTGCATCTAGAGTTGCTTAATATATGTTCAGCAAAATACACCAGTCTATCTTCCCATAAACATTCCACAGCACTTCAAGCACCTTACTTCCTCAGTACTCCTGACAGTTTATATTACCCTTCAAGACCACAGTTATTGTTTCTTGCTTTTTAATTTACATTCTGAATTCTCAGTTCTGTTTGTGTCTGAAACAGCTTGCATTGTCCACAGTCCAGCCAGAGTTAAATGCATAGATCTCAAAGGGAGAAGTTTAATTGTATACTTATTTTTCCCGGACGAAATCAGTGACACTTGGAGGGGCTGTGCCTATCACTTCTATGAAAAGGAGCAACAAGAAGTCCAAACTGTATCCAAATATTATATACTAGAAAATTCAGAGCAAAAAGAAACCTTGTCTTGTAGTGTGACTCAGCAGTACATGAACTCACTTGATGAAAGACAACAGCATGGGGAAAAACAGAGCAGGAAAGTGGAAAAGAATATTCTAAGATTCAGAACTGCAGCTGGCCTTTCAGATGATGGACAGCACAGGATGCATACTTAGGACTGCTACAAGTAGCAGGGTACAGTGGTTGGACTAGGATCTAGTTCAGATTCCCACTCTACCCATTAGGTGACCTAGAACAAAATCACTCACTGTCTTTTAGCTTAACCTATTGTTAGCCCAACTGCTTTATTTAGTTAACAATATTGGGGAGATATATGCTTAAATAAGTAGCAGTAGGCAATAATGGGTCAACATCTGTGTATACAGAGGCTGCGCCCCTTCCAGACAAACCAAGAATGGACATGGAGACTGGTCAGTGCAAAAAGGTGTTTCTTTTACTTAAAGAATATAAGGGAGTCTCAGTCAGATGTTTACAGAATCACATACACAGTTATACAGTTGTAGGAAGTTAGATAGAGTTAAAGGGACGGTTGCATTAGCAGGAAAATCGTTGGTGCCCGTCGAGGGCGATAATTACCTGCCCAGAGAACTGGTCTGGTCCTGCTGGAAGAATGGGTGTTTCGGGAAGGAGGAGGGCAGGGCACGCGTTCTGAACCAGCAGCAACACATGTAGGACTCTAGTGGTGCACCCAAGAGTCCAGGAGGAAGGACGGGAGGAAATAAATGGGAGGAAGGAAGGATACTGACTGGTGCTTGGGAACCTATTCTTATCGGGGGTCTCTGGGGGCTGGCAATGCCAAACGCCTCCCCTGGGAACACTCCTGGGCTGATCCGCCTACAAAAATCCTGACCAATAGGGAAAGGACTGGGGGTGGTCAGTGTTAAAGGTTCACCTAATAACTTCTGGAGACACCTGTCCGGAATGGAGATAAATCATCACTAGGGCCATTGTTCTCTTCCTGAAGGGATTAGTCTCTTGGGTCAGCCGGAACTGATTGTCCCCTGGCTGGGTCCACAGTCCATGTGGAATCAGGTATAATCCCTTTATTTCTCTGGAACAATGTCTGTTGGAGAGAGGAGGTTGTGACCTGTGACCTGGTGGAAATATGTGCTGACGTGGCTTTATGAACACATGTTTGAACCATAGTGACAAGATGGCTTTTTCTCTGTGTAAGGGCTTTTGTGTTAAGGGAGAGGTTTGGAAGCTGGCAACTCACTGGTACACCGTTTCCTGGTGTTGGATGGCATCTGTCCACAGTTGGCATCCTTCCCTGGCCATTCCGCATTGTATCTCCTCTTATACACGTTCAGCAATACAGTTTATTTGTTAAACTTATAGAGTTTATGTCCATGTGAGCGCATAGGCGCTTTGCAGGGCTCACACTATCTCACAGGGTTGGTGTGAAGATAAAATGGAGGTGAAGAGAACACTGCATGCCATCCTGACTTTCTTGGCAGGATAAGGATGGAGTACATAAAATATAAAACAAAATATCAATCTCTGAAGCATATATACAAATCAGCTGTCTGTCTCTGTGCACCAATTTCTGACTGAAAAAGAAGGATAAAATACAATGTAGGAATACAAAATATGTGCATCAGGTGACAGCTTACATTGCCACCCTGCTATTCACCTTTCTGACATGGAAAGATATGAGATATAGAGAAGGTTTTGCAATATACATGGGCAATTTGAAGTGTGTCAAGAGGATTTTATATGTACATTTAAGTATCTGAAGGTCACAGTTGGCAAACTTTGGGTTAAGAAATTGTGAACAGAAAAGCATTGGTAATTACTCTAATCCTTAGAACAGTATCTTGGGCAGTATTAGGTGGAGAGGTGAGGATTTGGATGACAGGCTTGAACTGAAAGAGTACCAGCTGCTAGGTAGTACAGATGCATGTGCTTGGTCTGTTTACACACAAAGGCCCTGTTGGCATGGGGGATGACATCCCAAAAATGCAGCTAGCGCATCACTCTGATTGTGTGCGCATGTGTATATGAAGGAGATGTGTGAGATAAAAACATTCAACAGATCTTAGCTTGGGGAAAGTTCTTGTTTTCATTTTTGCTTTGTTTTTGCTGAAAAAAATTCCATTCATTTTGTTGTTAAGTTGATTTGAAAGCAAAGTGGTAGAGGGCAGAAGAAAGAAGGAGGGCAATGAATTAAAAAAATGTTTCCTGATTAGTTTTCCGTTCCCACATGAACAAACCAGACCAGACTTTTTCAGTTCATTTTTTAAAATTTGTTTGGGAACAAATGCACATTCCAATTTTAGACATAGCAATCATTCCTAAAATTACAGGCTCAGTGAGTTGTAGGAGCTGGTCTTGGTATAAGAAGAGGTTTATATAATCATGTAGTGAGTCACTGAGTGAGCCACTGAGACAGGCAAGCATTTTTAAATGGTGCAAGACAATTTCAGTCCTTGATTTCTGGGCAAGAGTGCTTGGGGAGAAAAGGTATCTGGTCTTCACTCTATAACATTCAGTCATGAACCAAAGGAGTTCTTGTTTGGAGGTACATGTCAGCTTGCTTTCACGTGCTCATTTGGACAGTGTGCTTCGAGTGATTTATCCTAGCTGAGCAGAAAGAGAATCCAACTTGCTTAGAATTCACCGCCATGCCTTGTCATCCCTAAACACACACCAATTCATAGGACAGCTTAAAAAGATGATTCTTTAGCCAATTACAAAATATAAACCTCCTGACATGTTCTGCAGCTTTTTAAAGATGGAGGACCGGAATTGGATGGCTTGTCCTATGATTAATGGAAATATGCAGAGGATTACGGGAATGGGACTTGTCACCAAAAATCGTTGCTCAACAGTGCGAGCTTAGCAGGAGCAAAGTGATAATTCCGAACACATTTCTGTGCTTTCACCTACTGTTTCAATTCAGAAGGCAGATTCTTTTTAACTCCAAAGGATGACTCGTTTATCCACGCTGTTTCTATTTATGTTGTTAGTCACAAATGCACAGAACCATTTCTGAAGTTTCATATGAACATTCCCCCTCCGCCATTAGGAAGTAGCTACAAAAAGCAATGTCCTGTCCTTCCAAAGCTGAAGCAGAGACATTATAACTGTAGCCACAAGAGGGCTACAGAACACAGTGGAATAGCAGGGCCCTGCCAAAAAAGAAAACCTCTCCCTTGCCATTAAAGCATCCATGTTTTTCAATGCTTACAATGTTGCAATAGTTCACTCACTTTCCCCACCACCCACCATCCCCTTGTTGAACTGCACAACTAAGATTGTCCTGCCAGAACAAGGAGCAGGGGGAAATAAAACCATATTTCTTGGTCTGCATTAATAATCCACCTTTCCTCAAAGGGACAACCCAGGACATATCTGCCTTTCTCCCATTCTGTTTTCACAATAACCCTGTAAGGTAGGTTGAACGGAGAGATGACAACTGTCCAAAAGTCAGCCAATGCGTTTTGGAGTTCGGTAGGATTTGTGGCGAGATGGCGTCGAGATAAGTTCTGGCTGAAATCACCTGCAAGTTAATATCTGTTGTTCTCATACAACTCTGTCATTTCCTCTGCTAGCTCTGATTATCAACTTTTGTTTCGCTACTGTTTTGCCAACTTCGACTGCAAACAGCCTCAATCAAAGCTGACTCTGAAATTTTCTCCCAGTCTCTCATTCCTCTTATGGGAGAGGAAGATGCCTTGGCAATACAGACCCCAAGGAACGCTGAGGCACTAAATCTGTTGTGATTTGCAGCTTAAAACTATTGGCTCAAATGTCCAACTTCCCAAAATAACACCTGTTTTCAGGGGACTTATCTGTAATTTATTCTATCACTATTGATTAAATCTGGCAAATTTTTAAAGGCAGCATTTCTGCCAGAGCAACTAATTGCTTCCATTAAAGGCAGCACGACAGAACAATGAGAACAAAAAGGCAGTTATGAGACCCGGAGGATTTATCCACATCGCCTGCTTGCAAGCAAAAAAATAATCGAAGACTATTTTACACCAAAAGAGGCTGTCATTTATAACATTCCTACAATCAGTCAGCATGCACCTTTGGTTGACTCCTTCACTCTGGGGGGAAACTTGAGCAAAGAAACAATGGTGGCTGATACCCCTTTTATCTCAGTAGGATTTTCACCTGCTTGCCTCCTACCTATTGGTTTTCCCAGTAACAAATGCCTGCTTTACTGCAGAGTCATAGCTGGGTAAGATAACATTTCCATATCTAGCTCAGTTACTTCACCCACCATGAGAATTAGCAGCACCAGTTAGTTTAATGTATGTTTAACTTACAGATCCCACCAAAGGCTTTTCAGTTCCTCTCCCACATATCACACAGCAAACATGATTGACTGTGAGTAGGAGAAGAAGGTAGGACCATAGAAGCCCAGAATAAGAAATTCTATTTCTGACTGGACTCCGAGATCCAGCTGTGGATCTGATGATCTAGATCAATTTCAGAAGCAAGTGGGATCCTTGCTTTCCTGAAACAGAGGAGAGTAACAGGACTGGGTGGAGAGTAGTTGCAACTGCATTGTTTTATACTTCTGTGAAGCTCTGAAACAGCCAGACAGATACTGGTTTAATTTTGTTTGGTTGTGGAAGGCACTGTAAAGTCTAGAATTTTGTACACTGAGGCTGCAATCCCAACACATACTGGGCTGTATGTCACATCAGCCTTAATGGAATTTACTTATAAATATTAGGCAATACTATCAGGGGTTCAGAAAAATGAGAGTTCTGCTTTGGTAAGACTACATAGGCCCTACATAGGCCTACCTGGCCCAAGCTAGCCAGATCTTGTCAGATCTTGGAAGCCAAGCAGGGGCAGCGCTGGTTAGTATTTGGATGAGGACCACTGCAGAAGTCCAGGGACACTATGCAGAGGCAGGCAATGGCAAACCACTTTTGTTTGTCTCTTGCCTTGAATACCCTACAGCAGGGGTGTCAAACATGCGGCCCGGGTGCCAGATCAGGCCCCTGAAGGGCTTCTATCAGGCTCGCATTGGAACTGGCCATCTCCTGCTTCCAGTTCTGCTGCTGCTGCTGCATCATAGCTTGCATTGCCAGACTTTCTCAATCGCTCAGCCGTTTCATATTTTCCCCTGGGCCCTAGACTCAGAACTCTGAGCATGAGATTTCTGTGGTGAATGTCAATAAATCAAAAGTAGGTTTGCAGCTTACAGATACACACCTGAACAGCATAGTCAAGACTGCAACAGCACAGACAGTTTGATCCAATAATTAAGAGCAAGAGGTGTCAGTTATCAGAAACTGTTAAATAAAATATTGCAAGAGTGCTAATGTTTTAAGCATGTTTTTATTTTAAGTTTAAAAATCTTTGTGTTCGTGTCCTTCACAAAGTTTATATCTCTGCTACCTGGCATTACATTTTATGACACACATGGCCCGGCCCAACAAGGTCTCATTTATGTCAGATCTGGCCCTCATAACAAATGAGCTTGACACCCCTGCCCTACAGGGTCATTATAAGTCAGCTGTGATCTGACAGCGATTTCCACCACCAATGTTTGACTATGGATGTGTTGCCTAGCAAGGCACTTTACGTGCTCTTATGGACTCTTAATGTTCATAAGTTTGAACTTTGGACTGTGTTAAGTGTTCAGCAGCAAACTGCACACATGCCCTCTTACCTGCTGCAAGAGGTTCCAGTCTATTCCTGACTGCCAAGAAGCACACTCCTGCCATTGTCCACACAAAGACAAAGACAAGGAGCTGAGGACCCCATTGCCCAAGGGTATTCCTGTCGACTTATGCTAGGCAACCCCCCCCCAACATACCTGTGGGATTCCACAAAAGAGGTCGCCTACCATGCGGCCGGTCTCTTAAGCTTCCACGACCCCTATCTGCTTTTACCCCTCTCAAGTCCAGCTTGCTATCCCAATACCCTCCCTCCATCTTTGATCTCTGGGTCTGCAGCCAGAGATAAGCGTGCTTCTGCTGGTTCAGAACACGTTTCCTATTTTCCTTTCAATCCCTCAATTATTCCTTTGGAATGGACAACCCATCTCCAGGACAGGTAAAGTATTGCCCAACCATCGAACCTCCTGCTAATGTGAAAGTGCTATTTATCTATCTAAAATTTCTTAGGAACTGTGTGTTAGTGTGTGTGAATCTGTATTGTGTGCCTGAGAATATTCTTCAGTAAAAATCATTTAAACAGACCTCCACCTCAGTGCCTATTTAGTGGGAACTCCTGGAAGGGGCAGGACCTTGGTATAGTTGGCTGTAACCCAGTTATTTGCCAATTGCTGACCTTAAAATCACTAACCCAGAGCAATTCGGCTAACAGAAGGGCACAAATCGGCTCATGAAGCAAAGTTCATCATGAATTTTGGCCAGTTCATGGTTTGCAAAGCGATGGTCATCGAAGGGTAATCAGCATGAACATTGCACAAACTTTGGTGCTGTTCATAGTTGTTTGTGGAGGTTCATTTAAATTGTTTACAAAACTCCAAAGCAACAGATGGGCAGAATTCTCCAGCCTTGGAAACAGCAATAGGAGGAGCCCTCCAAAGCTTAACAGGTGACTGCCAATAACAGAGCTCCCATTCTGCTCTATGGGATTAGAAAGCTATATATACACTCAGCTCAGCTCCACATCGTTTAGTCTGTTGGCTGTTTGCAGTTACACAGAGAGGAAGGGAACTTGTTAAAAACCAACCAGCAGAGCACATTCATTTATTCCCTTCTGATTGTAAATTCCCTGCTGGGGTTTGGGTGTTAGGTAGACTCAGGGCTCTGAGCCACCCTATCTCACCACTCCTGCCAAGTGGTGGGGCTTAGCTATTGGGTGCCTTGGCTGAGTGAGGACCCACATTTTATACCCTCCTGACTCTGAACTCCTCTCCCCTGCTGGGGTTTGGGTGTTAGATGGACCCAGGGCCCAGGGCCAACAAGAGAGGTCAGGCCAGATGATAGCCTTGCATTACTAGTACTCCAGGGGATCAGCTTCTGCATTCTCAGGGAACCTGGCAAGGTACTCCCTCATTGTCACCTCTGCCAAGCATTATCATACTCTGCCATTGCATTCCTGGCATCCCCAACCCTGCTGACCCCCCAGTTCACTACTGACAACCAGTAATGGGGCTTCTCCCTGGTTTGTCTCTTTGAGGCAGAGGTACTGGGCTTTTCCACCCACTGTTCCCTCTGGTCATGTCTGTTGGCCTGTAGTCTCTGCAGTCTTTGCAGAGCTACAGGTTGTTCAGTGAAATCATGAACTAAAGCTTCATTAACAACAGTTTTGATCATTCTTAAGACATTATTAGTGGGATCAAAGGAAACTGGTATGTAAAGTCTGTATCCTGCAACTGATGGTGTACTTCTTTAAAGTAGTTCTGCCTATCCAAAATAACAATCCCTCCCCCCTTTATCCACTGCTTTGAAGATTCTTCCAGAGTTAAGTTAAATTTAATGCAAGACTTTGATTTTTCCAATGTCCTGATATCATCCAAAACCAGCCATTCAAAAACCTGAATGGATGTGTAGTTAAAGTCTTCATCATCATCATCATCATCATCATTGGAAGGAGGCTTTGAGATCTCTGGGGATACCCTGCTAGGGCTGGACTCTAGTGGCCTGGCAGGATGGGTTTGGCGCCTGGGGATGAGCACCCTTCACAACCACTTTCACCCTCATGGCACACAGACTTGTTCACACTCAAAAGGGATGGGAGGGTATAAATCTGGGAGACCTTTTTTTGGGGGGGGGGGTCTGTAACTGGGACCCAGAAATGCAAATCTACCCCCAGCTTGGAGAGATTGTAGAGGAGCCAGTCCAGGCATCCAATATGGAAGCTACCCTAAGGGCACAACTATTACTTAAGAACGTAGTACCCATGCATTATTTCAGTGTATAAACATGTCAGCAATCCCTAACCACTAGGCTGGACAATAAAATGTACAGTTTTTATTATGCAAAACAGTTTGCATCATTAATCACCTTCCTTTCCTTTTATTCTCTTAGAAGCTCATTGATTAACAAATCTTGAGCAGCAGAAGATTCTCATTACTCATTTTTGGGATGCAAGGGCTAAAAAGAACTGAAACAAATTTTGCTTAGCATCCTTATCACCAGGGCCATAGCCAGTGGTGGAGCTTTACGGGCGGAACACCCCAGAGCTCCATTGCTCCATGCCACCCTCACCTCCACCTTGGTGCTGGTTGATGGTGGTACACTGGGGCTATCGGCAGGCCAGCAAGCAAGCCACCTCCGCGGCCCACTGCTCCCACCGTGGCACCTATTTAAGTGGCCAACTGATGTCAGCTGAGCCAAGCCAGAGATGCCTTTGCCAGCCCAGCTGCTCTGCCAGGTGCTCACTCACCCGCTAGCTGACGGGACCCCATGCCCACCCAGCCTCCAATGGCTGAAGGAAGGGACGCTATCTGAAGGCACTGGGGTAGATGAGGTCAACCTGCTAGGGAAGGGGGAAGGGAAAGAATGCTTCTGAGCCCATGCATCCTGGAGGAGAGGGCAGTGAAAGGAACAGACTATCCACAGGTTAAGGTCCTTGGGCCAGCGGTGAGGTGGGTGAGAATACAGGGCGTCTCTCTGAATACAGCTTCTCTCTACCCCTTGTGCTGCCCCCCAAGTTGTCCAGAGGCATCTTAAATTAAATTAAATTAGTGGCGCCCCCAGAGCCCCCCTAGGACAAAATTCCTGGTTATGGGGCTACATAACCCTAAGCAAAGGATCCAGGGTTTTCAGGGTGTAAGGGGATGATTGATCAATTAGAAGCTTAATATAATGATCCCTTATATTCTCAAAAAACCTGCATTCATTCAAAACATGGGGGGAAAGTGTCAGTCCTATTAAGGCCTCAAGGGCAAATTCTGTCGGAATAAGGCCTGTTCCAAAATCTCTCCTGTAGAACCATTGAGGGTATAATATTCACTCTTGTGAATAAGAAAGCTCTGCAGTACTGTGGGGTACTAAGATGGTATATATAGAGGAGCAAAGATTTTGGGAAAAAGAGACCAAAAGACAGGGGTCACTAATCACTTCAAAAGGAAAACTCTGATTTCCACTGATATGGTGTGGTTTTCCTGGTTCGTGCCCATCCCTAGACTTGACTGATACAGAGGTATATTGCAGATTCTTTGAATGATCATGTAAATGGTGTTTGCCCCATTAGAGTTCTACTGTGCTTGTAATATAAACATACTTTGGCATTTAAAAATCATTTTCGATGACATTTAAGCAAAGATAACTGAGCTGCGCACAAGTGAACTACACAGAGACAATGGCTTCATGCAGCTACCCACCTCCACAGCGCATGCTGAGTGATAACATAATTAACTGTTGATAATGTTGCCTTGCAACATGAAGCAGAAATCAAATACAGCAACTGAAGCTTCAAACCAGTGAATTGGTTTGGTATTCCCCTTTAGCAGAGTGAATGAATCTGCCACAGGCCATGGCAGCTGGCTGTTTGTCATGCTCAAAGGTCACGACTGCTGTTTTGCATCCGCAATGCTAGTTTTCACACTGTATGTTCCGGAAGGTATAAGGATTCAAACAGTTGCTCCTACTTCATCCCAGGTTATGTCTCTGGAGCCAGAACTACATTAATGACAGAAATGGTTTTGCTGCTACAAATAGCAACCACACTTTAATGCCTCAGGATCACCTAAGACAGGCCTGTACAATTGTGAGCCTCCAGACCAACCTACCAGTCATGCATGGCAGTCCACCAGGTGCTCAGTGAACATCTTATTGGGTTGCCAACAGACTTGAAGAAGACTGATGGGATTTTATTTAACAGGTCCTGTTACTTAGTGTCATGCCACAGAAAACTTCAGCTGCCCATTTCCATGCATTAAGCTCTACTGGAAGGATGGGACATATTTCTCCAGGGTTCTTGGCAACCCAGATTGAGGACACAGGCTAATTCGTCTCAGCTGTCTATGTGCTTAAGTGGTTGAGAAACAGTGGTTGAGATAATGGAACAGGATATAATTCTCTCTTGATTTAATTTAGGCAAATTTCCTAGGCATTCCAGTGTGGAAATAGGACAATTAAATAGTGTGATTGCTGGTTTTGATGGCAGCTACTAATTTAATGTAACATGCAATTGCTTTGGGCACTACTTCAGTATTTTATTCATGTAAAGTTAGTACCTTATTAAAGAAATAGACTGATACAAAAATATCAAATTAATTCCCCACACCTCAAATCTCTAAATAGTAACCACAGTTTTATCTGTTAGGGCCAAAGTACATGTATAAATGGCTCTGAGCCATTTACACCCCTGTTATCTGCTCTTTACAAACCTCCATGAACTGCCTTAAAATTTGTGGAAGTTTGTGGCTGCTCTTCAGTTTGCAAACATCACTTTGCAAAGCATGAACCAGCCAAAATTTGTGATGAACTTTAGTTCATGGGCTGGTTTGTGCCCATCCCTAGCCATGTTCTCTATAGTTACGCTGTCTCCTCCGTCTGTAGGTATTTTCAAGTCACGGCTCCAACAAGGACCACAACCTGCTGCTCTGAGCACCACTAGACTCCTCACTTTTGACCGGTGGAAAACGACAAGCTACGTTAATATCCTTGATTGTGACCTTCTATCCATTATGCACAAGAGTCCAATTGCCTTGCTTGCTACTCCCCATAAACACATCAATGGGCAACCTCATAGCTGTTTCAAACTGAAAGTTAGATGGGGAAATTATCTGTGGCATTTTGCTTTCCTGGGAAGAGTATTTACACTCTGAGCACTGGTAGAGTGAAAGTTACACAGTTATCTTCCAAAACTAAGTTTGGACGTTTAAGTGGGATGAGGTGTCACTGCACTAATTGCTCGACTTCCACAGAAAAGCAACCTGCTGTGTTGACTCCAGATGTTTCCATTTGTGCCACCATTCTTGAAATGTTCCTAGCATGCTCAATTAACTTAATGTTCTTGAATGTCTTCTCAGTCAGCCTCTGCTGACTAGTCTCCTCTTCTTTTGTTTAATTCGTAGCTTGTCATCAAGGTAGTTGTTACATAATATGTGATGTACGGTGTACCTCTGTAAACAAGGGACAGAGAGAGGCCTCTAATGAGAAGGCAGATTGTTTCTAGGAACATTATATTCTCTTAAGTAAACCGCTAAGATACAGATGTCTCTAGTGGCATTAAGAATGAAAGGAGAGCAAGTGCTAGACTATTGAGATCTGTTTTTTTAGCTGGGTGAAAAAGAAACTTGAGCACAATAAATTTGAATGTAACAATGCAGGAGAGGCATATTTTAACCTCATTATTTTGCATGAGGGAATTTTAGCATTTATGACTGATAAACTGAATGAATCCCTTCTGTCATACTGCATGTTATTAGGGTCTTGAGCAAAACAATTTCCCTGCTTTCCACTATGCTCCCCCCACAACTGATGTTCAAGTGTCCCCAACATTCTGTGGTTTTTACAGAGCAATGAATATGTCTGTTCACAGATGGGGCTGGGTGTGTGTGTCTTTTCAGTTTTTTGCTTACATCATCCATGGGTGATGATCCCATTTGCAGCTGTAGTGACACTGGGACCCCTAAACCTTTAAAGGGTCTTATGCTTGACACTGTGATTTAGATATATTTGAAATCCAGTATGGCTCAGTTAAGCAAAGCTGTGCTCTCCACAAACTTGAGAACACCTCCTTTATTTATCACCCACCCTTCTCCCCAAAGGGGACCCAAAGTGGCTTACATCGTTCTCCTCTCCTCCATCTTATCCTCACAACAAACCTGTGAGGTAGGTTAGGCTGAGAGCATGTGACTGGCCCCCGGTCACCCTCAAGCTTCCATAGCAGAGTGGAGATCCAAACCTAGGTTTCCCAGATCCTTGTCCGACACTTTAACCACTACACCACATCGGCTCTCATCATTAGTTGATGGTTTGCACTGTCAAAGTATGTTTTACGTATCAACCATCAATATCACCAAAGAGACCACTGGTTTCAAAACAGTGGTGATCCAAAATAAGGTGCAACGAAATGGAAACCAGTGACCAAAACCCAAAGAACCTTTTTACAAGCTCAAATACGTTTGTATGTATCCAGCTTCTGGCATTCCGCCCGCACCTCCCCAAGTCTCTCCGCAATAGTGGAGAGGCTCAGGGAAGAAAGGGGCATGTGTGCATGCCTGCCTTCCTTTCCCCAGCCTGTACACCATGGCGGGCAGGCTGGGGAAAGAGGGCAGGCATGCAGACATGCCTGGGTTCCCCTCCTGATCTTCTCCAGGTGTGAGAAGACCAGTTGGAGAACCCAGGCACATTGAAAATGCCTTTCTTTCCCTCCCCGATCTGGGGGAGGGAGACAAAGGCACTTACCCATGCCCCCCCCCCGGTACTTCTCCAAGTCTCTCCACAAAAGTGCAGCGCCTTGGCGGGCTGGCTGGGGAGACCGAGGGCAGCCAGGCAAACATGCCTGCTTTCCTTCCCGATCTTTTTTTTTTTGGGGGGGGGGGTAGGAGACCAGAGAGGCGATGCAGCGCCTTTCCTCGGTTGTCTGGTTCGGGGGGGGGGGGAGACTAGAAAGGCGTTGCTGAAGTGCCTGGGATCCCAGGCAATTCAGCATCACATTTCCCCGGTTGTCTGGTGGATGCTGAAGTGGGGTGGAGAAGCTTGGGGGGGGGGGGAAGAGGCAAGCTTCCATGCCTGTCCTGTGCTTTCCCAACCCCCCTAATATGCTAATGAGCTGTGCTGTCATGGGTGTGGCCTAATATGCTAATGAGTTCATGCTGGGCTTTTTCTGGGGAAAAAAAGCCCTGAATAGAATCGTTCTGATCTTGAACAGAATAGACCATTGAATAGTTCAGTGTTGCATAGCTTGCAGAAAGCTGGAAGAGTGGGAACCTTTCTAACCTCATCAGGCAGGCCATTCCATAAGATGTGGGAGGGAATAAACATATATGGTTAGTTGTTGATTTTGCCCATTTATATCACAGCATCTACAGAAGGCCCTACTCAGATGAACAAAGCTGTTGTGACAGACCATAGGGGGTGAGGCAGTCCTGCAAATGTTAGGGACCAAGGCCATGAAGGACTTTGCATGGGGTGGCTAGTACGTTGAATCGAATCTAGTAACTGATGGACAACCAATGGAGTGACTGCAGAAAGCAACTAATATGCATGTTTCGTCTGGTTCCTGATAATAGCTGAGCTGCAGCATTCTGCAACAGCTGGAGTCTTCAAACAGACTTTGAGGGAAGGCATATGTACAGTGCATTATAGAAGTCTAGTTTGGAGAACCTGCAATTCACATTTGACTATTAAGAGCTGGTGACCCAGACCCACCCCGTGTACTCAGTAACATGTGAATTGGTAAACATTCAAAAGTTCTATGCTTAAAAAAAAAAAGCTTCTTGAGGAGAAGGCAATTGAAGCAGAGAAGCAGTGGAACAGGTAGAGTTGCTTAACCTTTTCCCCACCCCTCACTTCTACGCCCCACTCTGGAGCCCCTCTAATTCTAAATAGTTGCTCATCCTAGCAAACACGTTTGGAACTGGGAGGGGGGTGGCTCAAACAATCCCAAACAGAGTTAACTCCCTTCTATATCCATTTAAGTCAATGAGCTCAGAAGGATCCTATAACTTGTGCTCAAGACGGCAGATTCAAGAGGGAAGAAGTGACTGCAAAGAGCCCTAAAGCATCCCTCTGCTTCAAACTCTCCCTCTCCAGCGGTTAGGGGAGAAAGCCCTTCTTTCTAGCAACAGGCATTTGCACGCAATGCTTAGTTAGCTACACTTTGGGCCAAGAGGCGTAGCACTAAGTCAAATCCACTTATTGTCATCGATACAACAAAGGCATCTGTGTCCTCCTTCCCGCATCTCTTGCGGTGGTTGACGTTGCAGAGGCACAATGGAGCAATTCACTCGATCTGCCGCTGGACTCTCTGTGTCCCTGCAAGACCCCAGCCAGCGCCTGGTGTGGTCCGATCATGTCATCCCGCTCCCTCCCTCCCTCCCTCCCTCGACTTGTTTGCCGGGGGCGGGGCTGGGAACAATGGTTTGCCGCGGCCAGGGAAAGTGCTGTCTTTTGTCTTATGTGCTTGAATGGCGGGGCTTTCCTCGCCCAGTCCTTCCTATTCAGCGCATCTGGGGGCAACTCCAGAGCAAGGAGGTGAGACTGACAAGCATTTTGAGGGGGGTTTTCGTCACGAAGGGATCGTTGTAGATAAAGAAAGCAAAGGACACTCCAACCACAACGAACACATTCCCGAGAAAAGCAGTGTATGTATCTGTGCACTCTTGTACATAGTGACTTCACTCTTGATATCAGTGGGCCTAGATGGGAGTCACTCTGCGCAAGACTGCGCGGTTAACTGAAGCCAAAATAAGGCGTCTACCAGCACTTCAAATAGTATTTTATTCCGGCATAATTTAGGACCGGCTTTGTCGAATCCAATCAGCACCGTTCCTTCTCTGTGCCTGGGGTCTCCCCTCCTTTCTCTAACGCCCCAACGTTAAAGGTGCGCCTAAGTGACGACCATCCCCTCCGCCGCCCCAACATCGTATCTGACGAAGGGGCTTCTAGTCCACGGATATTTATGCAACAATCAAATCATGATCGTCTTCAAGGCGGCACAAGAACTGAAGGGAACCAACGGAGTGGTTCGTTTCAGAAGGCCAACGGTGATTCAGGCATCGAGCCCAGCAGCAACCTAGTACGGAAGAGACAGCACCGCACCCGCACCCCCCTCCCCTCTCCGGGGCTATTTCCCGCCAGCCGCCGCCTTAGCAGCCAAAGTCATCGCTTGGCGATTTACGCCGCGCAGGCGCATTCCCCCGGCTGCCAGCAGAGGCCGCCGCTTGCTCTTTCGTTCCCTCCCGTCGCCCAACCAGCGCGAAGAGGGCGTGGCGGGTCCACCTCTCCCTCAGGCCTTCTCCCAATGCCTGCTGGGCTCGGCCCAGAGAGGAGGCGCAGGAACGGCCGACGAGCCTTTAGGAGGCGAGAGTGACGAGGTGGGTTAGTCTCCGGCGCCTCAATGGGCTTCCTTCTCCCGCCACCGCTAGCCGGCCGGCCAGCCAGCAGCATCTTTGTCCCCCTTGGCCTCAGCGCTTCCCAGCCCGTCCAGCGCCGCGCATGCCTAGCTCTGACAACCCCCTCGACTCACGCGAGCGCTCCCCCAGGCTCTCCCGAGGCTCCCAGCCTCCCCCCCTCCCCCGGGCACATCTCTCTCTTCGGCGTTCAGGACCCTGTGCCCCGCCCCGCCTTTGTAGCTCGACAAGATCCCACACAAGGGCCTTGTCCCGATGCTTCCCCTTGGTGGTAGGTGTGCAGTGTGGGTTATTTTGCAGAGCATGTGTAGACCCCTTGGTCAGTGGGCTTTGCTCGCCCTCCGTGGGGCAAATGGCCTTTCCCAAACAAGGGCGGGAACTGAAGGACATCCCAAAGCCATCCTCCTCCCTCGCAATGATTTGCTGAAAGGAGAAGAAACTGATGGCTGGAGTGAGTGTAGCAATGGGAAAGAACAAGAGTACAGTAGCGCCTTAAAAGACTAACAAAATCTGTGGCCGGGTATGAGCTTTCGGGAGTCACTGGTCACTTCTGAAGAAGGGAGAGGGCTTCGGAAGAAGTGTCAAGTAACTCAGGAAAGCTCATACTCTGCCACAAGTTTTGTTTGTCTTTTAAGGTGCTTGTTTTGAAAGAGGAATCTCTGATGATGATGTCTGTGCTCATCTTACTGTGCAGGGTTTGCAGAGTTTTGCTTTAGAAAGAAAACACTTCTGTGGCTTGTGAAGTGAGTGGGACAATAAAATATGCGAGTACAGAATGGGAAGTGCAGCCTTTCTCAGCCAGCTTCAGCACGAAGACCTTGGTGTATATTTCAAAGAACTTTGGTTCTAGAGTCTGCCTGTATGAATGCAAAAAGGATGTTCAGCTGGCCTTTACATACTTAGAAAGCCCACTTGTATGCACAAATTTAAACTCTGTGTGCTTTCCATGAGGAAGATGGAAAAATTATTGTTTTGCCTTGCTGGTGGAAATATCCATTGAATATGCAGCATATTGTGTGATAAAATGTATTCTATTATTCTCTAGGCTGTAAATGGTAGGCCATTTCTGTTATCTACTACTGTTAGTAGTGGTGTACTCAATAGTGTAGACAGAAAAAGAGAATGTTTGCAATCTTGGGAAAAGTCTTAAAGCTTTTGATTTTTTTTCTCATAATGATATTCTGCTGCTATCTAAACTTGTGGAAAAGGTAGCAGGTGATATTGTGTTATGAGTACCTTCAGGTATATTCTCTGGTGTTACTACTTATCTGTTCTTCTAGCAATCTGAAATATTCAAAAACCTAAGCTTGAAGTTTATACATACACACACACACACACACACACACACACACACACACACACACACACACACACTCGCTTCTCTTTATCCTCAGGGAAGCTTCCACAGTCAACAGCAGCAGTTACACAATAATTACAAAGCATCAGTAGTTAATATGAAGAGTTTGAAAGTTTAGATGGGTTAAAATGGATACAATAAATCACATTTTTTGATCAGGCATCTTCATTTTTTCAAGGAAATTGGCTTTCATAAGGCCAGTGACTCAAGATGATTTTTCAGTACTGAGTGTTCGACAGTTCATGGCTTTTTTGTAGTGTCAGGGGTTTCTGTGCTTACATGTCTTTCTCTAATGGCTAAGGGAAATGTGTTAAATTTATAAATCAAAGGTTTAGTTTTTGATTTTCAGTGGTTGGTAATTAAACTTCAAAGTACTATTGATTTCACTGGGAGAAATGTTAAGTCTATTTTGCTTTTCCCTTGAAATAAATGGAACTTAATACTACCCAACATCAGTGGTAAACACTGGTACAGTCAGATTCACCATGGGATTCGTCTAATTGACCCATATGGTAATGGCTGTATTTGTATCACTTAGCAGCAATGACCTATTGGGCTCAGTCAACTAAGCAGTTACGTCTTGAGACTGTATCTCTTGGGAAAGCATGTGTGACTTTATTGCATAATTATTTTTCATGCTTCATCCTCATTTTGCACTGAATATAAACTATCTGTTAAATACATGAATATCTGTATTTGTTTTTTGGGGAGTTGTATGTTTTATAGCATATCTTTAGCTTATTTAATTCACTTTTCTTTTCTTTGATGGTTTAAATTTATTCTTGGTTAAGGCATTTTAAAAATGTGTTAGTTTACTCACTTTTACTTTTCACTTATTAAAAAAATGATACATGTTTGCTTTTGGTTTCTATCTCAACTTTCCATTGATTTGCCCATATTAACATTTTCCATATTAACTAAATAAAAAAACCAAAAAAAATTAGCTTGCATGCAGTGATTAGAAATTAATTGTTTTTCTTTTGTACTGTTCCCTTGACTCTTCGTTCTTATGACTGAACAACTTGCTTCTCACAGGTTAATATGCCAGTTAGAAAAATTGGGCACCAGGACTGTGGGTAGCTAATTTTAAGGTAATATATTCAAGTAAACCGAGTGCTTAGAATTGCCTTTGAAGAAACATTCTTCCTTGTCTTTTCTCATCAACAATTTCTGTGAAATCCTCTATGGATGATTTGTGTGTTGGCTGTCATTGTTAATTCTGAAGAGAAATAACAAGATTTTATATCTTTAATAAGTTGCAGTATATGTCTGTATGTAGCTGTTTGTTCTTAAACATATCTACTCCGTACAGGAGGTTGCTGGTGTCAGAGGAAATTGCAAAATTAACACAATATTTTATTCAACATAGAGGGGAAAGGTCAGGTGAAATCAGGGGTTGAAATTTCTGAGGTAACTTGATATAGATAACTCTGAGGTAAAAACAGCACATGTATAGACTTTAGTTCCTGTATTTCAGGCTATTGAGAGTTTCTTATGCTATTCACAGTTACTTAAATCTTTATGTTGAGAGGCTTTTGTTCCAGTGTTTTCCCAAACACTCCAATATACTTCCATTGAGTATTCTCTGAATCTTTTGGTTTTCAGAAGGCTGGTACACTCTTTCCTGTACCCAAACCCCTTCTCTTGAAACAGCAGTACTCCTCTTGAATTTTTAACTGACTCCTAGGATTTCTACAGGCAATTTCTAACCACACAAGACCAGGAATCTCTCCACTCTTCAGAGCTAACTCCCCATTTAGACTTGGTAGGGAAATTCTCCTCTCACTAGAAGATCTGTCCCTTTTCTTTGGCCCAAATGGGAGTCTTTGCCTAACTTCCCAAACTTCCTTGCCAACTTTCCCCGAGTACTCCATCTGTGTAAAACTTCTCTCAGCTAAAGCTGAATTCCAAAACTGTCAGTACTTGATTCTTCTCAGCTAGGGCTGAAATCAGACTCAATTCTCCTCAGCATCCGGTTCAGAAGTCTTTCTCTGCTCAGCTGATGCTAACCAATCAGATCTCTTGTAACAGCTGGTCACTCAAGGCTCTCTGGCTCTGTGAACAATTACCCTTCACAGTCCTGTATCTGTTTACACAGTGCCTCTTAAGCTTTTAAAAGTGCAGTCTATCACAGATTTATTCAGTATGAACCATAATAGCAACACTAGATAGAGTCTTCAAGCAAATCTAAGCAACATATTCCATTCAACCCCTGACAAAATCTTTTGAAATCACAAATGTCTTTTTTTGTTGGGGAATGTAATTAAGGAGGTCGCTAGACTCAGCTCAGCGGGATTTCACAGTGCAGATACTACGCTGAGAAAGGTCTACTCATTATTTATTTGGAGATTTCACTTGTATGTAAATTCAGTATATGAAGCCTTGAGAAATTTTCTTTAGCCAGCCCCCAAATTTAAAGCAAGACCCAGGGCCATATTACAGGTAATCTCTTACATGAATCAGGCCATAGTTCCTTTTGCAGAGAGATGTGATGTCAGGGAACTAATTGTCCCAAGCATGCGGGAGGCTTATTTGGCTCAGAAGTATGACATAGAGGGGAGCAGAGGCTTCAGCCTTCTTTCCTGTGCTGTTTTTTCAGGCTGAAATGGCCAGGCAGACTATGTGTTCCCTGCTGTGGGGCTTCGTGTCAAAAGGTAATGTATAGTTTGGCCTCCTTTTTTTCATATGTATTTTGATTACCATATTTTATAGCTATTGCTACCATAAAACCTAATCATAAGCTCTTCACAGCTTCTTGTAATTTTATTAAAGTTAAGAGAAAACTGTTATGTGGAAACCCTGGTTGTTATCGCCACACACACAAAAAGGTAACCTCTAAACCTAACTTCCCTCCAATTTTTCATACTTTCATTATTACTTTTAAAAGCTCCACTGGAATGAATATTTGAGCCAGGACAGAAAGTAACTGGTTAAGGAATTAATTCATCTACCACTATATAAACAAGCAATGACAAAATCATCACACAGATGCAACAAAGTATTCTGACACGAAGTAAGCTTTGTACTTCTGTTGTAGATCACTGATAGATGCTTTATTAAAATAATTGCTTAAATCACTAATTGGTATACTGAAATTTTTAGGCAACACGGCAACCTGGGAACTGATACTTGTTGAGCCCTGCTGTATATGAATGATTGTGAATCTTATTTCTGAATAGGAGGACTGCTTCAGCTTCCCAGCAGACCATCTTTGAACCTGCCATGAGCCAGAGTACTCTGTATGCATAGTTTACATTTTTGGCATTCTGGAAATAATCTGTGTGTAATGGTGGAAAGTGTTATAAAGTTGCAGCTGACTTACGACAACCTCATAGGTTTCTCAAGGCAAGAGATGTTCAGAGGTGGTTTGCCATTGCCTTCCTTCGTGTCATCATGACCCTGGATATTCTTTCGAGGTCTCCCATCCAAATACTAGCCAGAGATCTGACAAGATAGGGCTAGCCTGGGCTCTCCAGGTCAGGTAGAACAGAGGGCTGCAGTTGAGAATTATAGTAGGACCTCTGCTGTGGCCATTGATAGTGCTGCTGGACTGTTCCCCCATGCACATCAGTCGAAAACACTCCATTGCTCAGAAACAGAGAGGTAAATTTTACTTGGTCTATGGCTTAAAGATAACATAGAGGAACAAAGAATCATTCAGTATTGTTTTCTGGATTCCAAAGTATTTCTGATTTTACCATTAAGTGTCTGTGAATACGACTAAATGGATAGGTCTGGAATGAGTCAGTGATTGAGTTCAGTTATGAGCCCAATGTCTTCATTGGGCAATCAAGGACCTTAGCTGACACAGTGTTTTCCAGGCTTGATTAGGTTGCGGCTTAGGCTTCAGGCAAAGTTGCCTCTGGAACCTTTGTGCTTACATAAATAGCACAGATACCTGCAGCTAAGGAAGTTTGTGAATATAGGTTACTGTGCTGAAAAGCGACTAGGCCATGACAAGTATCTGGTGACAGTATAAAATAAAACATTGTGTAACAGTCCATTCAGTGACTAGAACTATAACTTTAGCATAGATAGAATGTTTCATGTACTCATATGTATTTTGATAATTTGCCCAAAGTGCTTTTCTCACAGCTTTGCATTATCACATGCTAGTGGCAGTAGTTACTTTAAATACAGAGATAAGTAGTTATTTTAAATATAGAGTTGTTAAATTAGTTATCTCTACCAGTGTCTTATGTTGAAAAAGTCACATGAGCAAGCAAAATCTTGACGAAGTAACATGACTAAGTGAAACCTACCAGAGCCAACAGACACACAACAATCTAATTGATGTAACTGAAAACAAACTTCTGAATATATATAAAATTACATATATAAATTAATGTTAACCATTAAAGTATTTATTATTAACTTCATATTAACTTTATTATTAACTTTAAAAAAAACATGCTAATTCAATATCCAAAAGAACTGAAGTACAGTTATCTTTTGACAGTTTTTTAACAAAAGGAAAAATATTGTGTTGCCTCAGTTTGTTACAGCTTTTTAAAACTCTTTAAAATATAGAATAGACACAAGAAGTCACTGCATGAGATAATTATCTGTTTTACATGGGATAGTCATGTAGCCTGAAGGGAAAAATAGGCTTTTAGTGGCTCCTCCCAGATTACTTTACAAATCCAATTGACAGCTGCAAAAAACATTCAGAACCCACTTCCATAAGCAGCTGTTTCTACCAAGTGCATCTCTTGTGTTTGGTAAAAACTGGTAGGAGTAATAATGACAGACTCAACAGAATCAATAATCACTGACTCTTTTTTCTGGGTTACAGGTAAGCATGGCAAGCTAAAATTACTGTGAAGTAATTGCTTGCTAAGCTCATTTAGAACTAGAGGTTCTTTAGTTCTGGCGATTTGAAATGTGCCAGTACAAGAGAATTGTAGTTGCTTAATATAGCAGGTCAGTTATAAAGCATGTTTTCTTCTATAGTTTCCCATATAAAACTGGGAAAGGTGAAATAATGTCACAGTTTTGTTTTTGAAGCAGTTAATGTATTTAGTTTTCCACTGTTCCATTGTAGTTTGCAGTACTAATTACTGACTGGCATCCTGTTCGAGGTATTGTAAAATATCTGAAAATTGTTGGGCAGCCCCTGCCTTAATGACCCTCTGATAGTGGATTATTTACTGCTAATTAAGTTCAGCAATTTAGTGTAGTACTTGCTGGTAAATGCCTGGTAGTTTGAAATGCTGAGCTGCCACAAAACAGCACGTATCCCCAGTTCTGCTAAATTGTAATGCCTTTGTTCCTTTTGTATGTACTTGGTACATAATAAGCAGTCATAGCTATATGTAAACATGGTGCTTAATGATTAAATAAAAGTCATCTGTGAATAAAACAGGTGGTGAGTGGCTTTTCAGAAAAGAACAGGCCATTATCAATTCTTGTTGTTCTGATCCTGTTCTTGTACCCCTGCCCTTTCTGTCACTTTCTCATATTATGAACCTAGATGTTTAGGAAAGGGATTGTACTGGACCTGGAATTTTCCTTTTAAAAAGTTAGGCACTTATCTGCGTATGCATAACATGCTGTCTGTATCTCCTTGGAGCCAAACCAACTTCCCCCCTCCACAGCTGGACTCAGTGTCGTTCTTATGCCTCTTCATAACATTAGCCAATTCTGCCTCACTTTTTCTATCCCAGAGATGGCTGCTTTGGATAGATGACAGCCCAGGAGGAAAACTTGCCCATTCTGATCCCATATATGTGCCTTCCTGATGACCTTTAGGCTAGGGTAGAGCTCACGATGACTGTAGCTAATTTTAATCAATAGCAGCATCACAACGTGGACCTTTCCACTTGCTGTATGTAAGCTGCTGTTATTGTAGATGTATCATGTATTCATTCTATATGTTGGCGCTTTGTAGTACCAAAACGATTGAGGATTTTAAAAAAAAAAATCTGAGGCCCAACCTGCTGTGTGTGATATTTATGCATGAGGGCTTTTCAGCTCTTTCTTTCTAGCAGCAATTCCCATGCCCTTAAAAAGAATAATAGTTAGTGTTATGTAACACTTTCAGTTTTCAAGAAACATCATCACAGGCAGGGGTCCTTTCCTAAAAAAAGAGGTGCAGGAGCTCATTAGCATAACTTATTTGCATATGCCACACCCCCTGACATCACCAGAAGTGTCAAAAGGCCACACATCCCTGACATCATGGTCAGTGTGTCAGAAAGCAATAAGGGAGGGAGTGAGGGAGGGGGAAAGAAGGAAGGAAGGAAAGGAACAGGAAGGAAGGTAGGTAGGTGGGGGAGAGAGAGAGAAGAAAGAAAGAAAGAAAGAAAGGGAGGGGGAAAGAAAGAGAGGGAGGAAGGAAGGAGGGAGGAAGAAAGGAGGGAAGGAAGGAAGAGAGGAACAGTAAGGTAGGTAGGTAGTTGGGGGAGAGAGAGAGAGAAGAAAGGAAGGAAGGAAGGGGAGAGAGGGAGGAAGGAAGGAAGGAAGGTAGGTAGGTGGGGGAGAGAGAGAAGGAAGGAAGGAAGGGGAAGGAAGGAACAGGAAGGTAGGTAGGTAGGTGGAGGGAGAGGGGGGGGCGCTTTTCCCCTCACTGGGGCTGGCATTTCCCTCCCTGCCCCCCCTTGCTTGGGCCTGAGTGGCATTAAGCCACTCAGGCCCGGCTTCTCCCTCCCTTGCGCCCCGGGAATAGGTGAGTGGGGGAGGGAGGAGGCTTCAGTGAGTGGGGGAGGGAAGGGGCTTCTCCCGGGCCGGGGGCGCTTGGCCCGGGAAAGATCATGGGGCGGGGCTGAGGGGCTTCTCCCGGGCTGGCAGCGCTTGCCGCCAGTCCTGGGAAAGATCTTGGGGGGGCGGGCTGAGGGGCTTCACCCGGGCTGGCGGCGCTTGCCGCCAGTCTCGGGAAAGATCTAGGGGGGGCGGGGCTGAGGGGCTTCACCCGGGCTGGCGGCGCTTGCTGCCAGTCCCGGGAAAGATCTAGGGGGGGCGGGGCTGAGGGGCTTCTCCCGGGCTGGCGGCGCTTGCTGCCAGTCCCGGGAAAGATCTGGGGGGGGGGCTGAGGGGCTTCTCCCGGGCTGGCGGCGCTTGCCGCCAGTCCCAGGAAAGATCTGGGGGGGGCGGGGCTGAGGGGCTTCTCATCCCGGGAAAGATCTGGGGGGGCGGGGCTGAGGGGCTTCACCCGGGCTGGCGGCCAGTGCTGCCAGTCCCGGGAAAGATCTAGGGGGGGCTGGGGGGCTTCTCCCGGGCTGGCGGTGCTTGCCGCCAGTCCCGGGAAAGATCTAGGGGGGGCGGGGCTGAGGGGCTTCTCACGGGCTGGCGGTGCTTGCCGCCAGTCCCGGGAAAGATCTGGGGGGGGGCTGGGGGGCTTCTCCCGGGCTGGCGGCCAGCGCCGCCAGTCCCGGGATAGATCTGGGGGGGGCGGCGAAGGGCGCGCCCGGGAAGGGTCTGCTGGGGGGGGAGGGAAGGGGCTTCTCCCGGCCGGCAGCGCTTGCCGCGCGGCCAGGAAGGGTCTGCTGGGGTGGGTGGGAAGGAAGGGCCTTCTCCCCAGGCCGGCAGCGCTTGCTGCCAGCCCGGGAAGGATGAGCGGGGGAGGACGCTTTTTTCCGGCTCCGCGCCAAAGCGCGGGCCGGGAAAGCAAGCTGGGGGGCAGGGCTTTATCATGTGCCCGCCCCCCGGCTTCCCCTCTCCCGGAGCGGCGCTCCGGCGCGCCCTGGCCCAAACGGAGCCCTGATCACAGGAATCTTTATTATAGCTCTGTAAGAAATGCCAGTATTATTACTCCTATAAGGACTTGATTAAGGTCTTGTGGTATGACTAAAACAACCCCCCTCCATTCTTTTCTGTCATTCTCTGTAACAACTAACCCATCCAGCCCAACCCATTAGCTGTCTGTGCAACTCCCTGACTTTTCTCCCCATAGGCAGTTGGTTGCCAAGTCATATTGCTCTTCCCCTTGAAACATTCTCCGGGGTTTTTTTTACCTCAGTTAAGAGTGTTGGACTAGTATCTGGGGGACCCGGGTTCAAATCTTCATGCTATGGAATCTCGCTGGATGACTTTGGGCCAGTCACACTCTCAGCCTAGCCTACTTCACAGGGTTGTAATGAGGATGAAATGGAATAGAGGAAAATTATGTAAGCCACTTTAGGTTCCCATTAGGGAGAAAGGTGGGGTACAAATGTCTCCTGATAACTAGTAATGATTTTTTATTATTATTAAGCACCTAAAACCAAACAGTGTTGTTTAAAAGATGGGGGGGGGGCATGCCCAACAGATTTGTGGTTTGAAAAAAAGCATCACTTCAAACTTCCTCTTTGGGGCCTTCTCCTTGTCACCCTTTCAACCTTCTGGTTCTCTCCAGAAATCATCTGCCAGAATTATTCGCAGAATCGTTCAAATTACGAGGATTCTCCTCAAAAATATCCAGCCCCATACTCAGCAACTCTTCCAGTTTTCCTACACTCTTTCTACCCTTTTTTTTGCATATGTTTGCCCATTTTCTTTCTGCATATCCTGTCTTTTTTCTTTGTGACCTTTACTCCTCCAGCTCTCCTCTTTAGCCTATATCTGTCTTTGTCCATTTTCCCTTGCTGCTCAGCCATCCGAAGTTATGTTTGTCTCTGATCTTTCCCCCTTCTTTGTTAAGATCTAGTATGATACTTCTTGAGACACAGGTCTGCTCTTTTTTGCCATGTAACTCTGTGATATGTCGTGCGTGTTAATAAAATTATACAAATACGAATAATACTAGTAATGTGTAATGTGCTAGCTAGGGAAATGTTCTGAAAATAAAAGGAATACAGTAACATCATTTGCACTGTCGTATGTTACATAAGTGTACTGCTGGTACTGAAAACCCTCTAAACTCGTGTCTTATAATTTAATTTCCACTCCTCTTTCTCCTTGTTGGGGACCCAAAATCACTTACATCGTTCTCCTCTGCATTTTTTTCTCACAACAGGCCTGTGAGATAGGCTAGGCTTGAAACTGTGTAAAGTTTCGCCCGGCGAACCTCCATGAAAGAGTGAGGATTCACACCTGGATTTCCCAGATCCTAGTCCAAGGCTAACCACAAGGTAGTGTGTATGTGTGTATATATACTGTATAGTTCTTTTTTAGAAGGGTAAAGGTGAGAGATGCTGCTGTATTAGTGTAATGGCCTTGGCACTATGAAATGCACTTCCCTCAAGAAGCTTGTTTGTCTTTATCCTTAGTCTCTTTTTGGAAACAGGTTAAGACATACTTATTTCTTTAGGCATTTGGGAATTAGCTGAGATTGTTTCATTGTCCTATTCTGATTCTGTTAAGTTTTATAGTCTTGACATTAATTGCACTTATTGTATTGTGGTTACGCTTTCTTGTAAGTATGTTGAAAATGATTTATTAGTGTTCATAAATTTGTTTCTGAACAGTATAAGCCATTTTCAACATATTTTAGTAATGGGAGTATGCACTCCTATAGCTTCCATTGTATCAGTGACACAGAAACATCCACATTTGCCATTTCTCATAGAAGAGTTCTACTGTCAGTTTAGACCATAAGTCAGAAATGCAAAGTTGGCAGCCATTCATATGGCCTTAAAAATCTATTCACTGTTCTGTCAGCAGTACTGTGCAGCAGCAGAAGGGATTTGTTTCTGTGCCAGCACTGACCAAGAGCTACTTTTGTCAGCCCTTGTGATTGACCTTGTACCTGCTCTTCAGTCTATTCTAAGTGTTCAAACATATTGACCACAATGGCAACACCTGAGCTCACAGTTTAGGACACTAGGTTGATTCCTATAACTGACTTATCAAATGGGGTACATTCTACCACATATCACATGGGGTAATAATTCTGCCATGTCAAATTTATGTGAGGAATAGTTATCCTAAGAACATAGGAACCTGCTTGTTCAGATCTATTTCATCCAACATCCCATTAGCCAACCACATTCTTCTGGCTAACCTATGCATTTCTCAGGTCCATCTCAAATTATTATTTAATGCTGGGGAGGGGGCTGGAAGAAATTGTATGGGGGAGATATAATTTATATCCCTCCATTTAATGCAATAAGGTGGAACAAGTTCTGGGTCTAAATGAGTAGCTCTGAACCTCAGAAGTTTAGCACTGCTGAACAATTTCCCTATATAATGCTTAACAGAAAACTGTTAATGTGGCTTCAGAACCAAATGGCAGTGCGTAGGAGAGGGCTTTTAACCTCTCCCTTAGTTAATAATCTTATGAGTCGTAAGTATTTACTTATAGCAAGCTGACATTCAAGGGGTGGGTTGTTGGTTGTCAGGCATCGGATGTAGTTTTCCCATGTATCCACCATCTGTTCTTCATTTTCTGGAACTTTGATGTTCCAACTGTAACTAGTATTATGAGGTCTTATATTGTGGATAGACCATGTCTGTGAATGATGACATAATCCTTTTTTTTAAAAAAGCTTGAGTTTCTTCTGAATTTTTAATGAGAAATGTTTACAAATGTAATACATAAAGAAACCAATATCGTTTCCCAAATAATGTATTAAAAAATTAAACCATGTAACATTTCCATTATTAAATTTGTCAGTCTTCTAAGCTGTGTCTATGCACTTGAAAATAAACTTTTTTAAATATGTAGGCATAATTCTGGTTCATGTAACTGTACATTCTTAGCCAGCTATTTCTTATAAACAGTGCAATGGAGAACCTTCTAAAAGGTTGAGTGTGATTTACAAAGAAAATAGTCATCTTTATACATCTTTATAAGATTCTTAGTCCCATTTTAAAAGTGTGAAACTGAAGATGAAATATAGTGACATAACCAAGACATTTAGTGGCCATAGTCCAATGCTTTTAAATGTACTTAAGTCCTTTGAAAGCAATGGACCTGTGCACTTAAACCTAAGTTCGGTTGTAACCAATGAGCATATGGCTTAGCAATGATTGACAGCGCAATCGTAAGCTGAGTTCATCCTTCTAAATCCTTAGCTAAGTGTTTTTAAGGATTGCACTGCAAGTTTCTCAGTCCAGTATTTTGTGTTCTGTGGTTAGGCTATAATGTTTAACTGACCAACTATTTCAATTGCCAGCTGTTCCAAGATGCTTTTCCAATATACTTTTAAAAATCTACTCTTCCGTTGGTGGAATGTTATGCCCTTAGCAGAATGGAACCTTTGGATCTTCACCAGTGTGTTTTGCAGGTATTTTCTTGATATTGTTTATTGAAGCTTGAGTATGACAATCATGTAGAAAAGTATATGATGTGCATATTGGGTCCAGTTACTGTGCTGGCTTTGTCTATGTTTCTGCTAAAATTATTGAAGATGTCACATGGCTTTTAAAAAGTTGTGAATTTCCAGATCATTTTCAGATCTTGTTAGCATTTTTTTGAATTTTTCTTATATTGCATTCTAAGAAGTTGGGATTCTTTTTTTTTGTATTGTGTGTGTGTGTGTGTGTGTGAGAGAGAGAGTGCCTGGAAGTCTGGCAACCCCTTGTGGGGCTTCAGCATTCAGAGAGGTGGCTTGCTATTGCCTGCCCCTGTTTTCCAGCTGTGGTACTCCCTGGAGGTCTCCCATCCAAGTACTTGCCAGGGTTGGCCCTGCTTAGCTTCCAAGATCTGATAAGACTGGTCTTGCCTGGGCTATCCTGGTCAGGGCTAGAAGTTGGGACTCTTGAAGAGTATTTAGAAAATGAATTCCCAGGCAAAAGCAGCTCCAGCCCACACACACAGCGGCCAAGATGATTTTTTTCAGGGAAGAACCCCAGATAGTAAACAAGTCTCAGCAGATAAAAGGCACACTTTAATATATCTGCCATTATTTAGAGGTAATGAGAAGTCCAGAAGTATCCCCAGACTGTGTAGGTGATCTTTGTAGGGGAATGTAACCCTATCTAGAACAAATTGAACACTATTCCCTTATCAACTGTACTCTAAATCAACTTCTGTCTTACTAGCGTTGTTACAGTTTAATCACCCTTATTCCTGACATTTGTTAAAAGTGAATTTTATTGTTTACACAGTTAACTACTTAATATTTGTAATTACCATAAATAATGTTTCTGTAGATGTGAATGATTCACTGAACCTCTGTTTGTCATTTGTTTTGGAACAAGGTCAGCCCATAACTACAAAACTGGGGGGGAAAATAAAACAGAAATAAAGTAAAGTAACATCCTCTGTTAAAAAAACAAAACAAAAATAGCTTTTAAAAGGCTGGTATGTCAAGTAGGTAGGAGGCCAGCTCTTCCTTTTTGTATGTGCCTGAAGTCATGGGCAGTAGAAGAAGCTTTGCTGTGTTGCTTGATAGGCCATCGATTGGTGCAGGATTAGGGGACAAGTAGCTTGTGCTGTTGCCCTTTAACAAAGTACATATCATGAAGTGGAAGTGCTAATCTGTCAGCTACAAAGTGGCCTTCTTAGCTTCAGGAAATGCTTGATTTTACACACACACACACACACACACACAAATTTACCATGGTCAAATAATAGGCAATTATATAACTAGTCAGTACAATGTCATGCCAGCTCTGTTGATGATTTGATCATTTATGCAAGTCCCAGAAGGTATCTCTGAACCCTTGGTAATGCCCTCTTACATGAAACAGAGACCAAGTGGCATCTTCCCTCATTTATACAGAAAATTATATAAGGGGTAATGCCCTCTTACGTGAAACAGACCAAGTGGCATCTTCCCTCATTTATACGGAAAATTATATAAGGGGAGGGGTAAAGAGAGGGAAAGCAGTGAGAGGCCTTGTACAATAAATGAATCAGGTGAGATTCTTCTTGCACTAATCTAGAAGTTGAGGCTCCTTTTCACACCAATGTAGACTCTTCTAGAAACCAAAGCAGCAGCAGTACTAGGAAGGAGAGTCACACTGTGATTCTTTCCATGTGGCCTGGAGTGTCTCATTACCCCAGCAATACAGAAGTATCCAGCACAGCAGTGCTTCTACACAGTATTTTAGCCCCAAACTACATCCCTGTTCTCTTAGAGAGCTTCTTCATAAAAGATAAAAATAATCAAAGTAGCTGTTGACTCCTGGCAGATGATGGAAGGTTGTATCTGGCCAGTAAATGAAATAATTTGGAGGTGCCAAAGCTCTGAAGAATTCAAAGTGAATTAATTAAAATAAAAATTTGTAAATAATCCTCATTGCATAAAGCTCTGGCCTCATTATCAGCTACAGTCAACCTACTTACAGTGCAGTCAAACCAGAGGACACGCTGGAATGGCCTTGATTGGATCTTCTTAGCATTTTTAAATTATAGCAGTGAGTACATGGGAAGAGGTGGTTTAAGCTTCCCCTTCCACACAGTTTTACGTGCTGAAACTGATCTGTACCCAGTTTGGGACCTGTTAGCTTTTCTGTTCAGTCTCATCTGATTCCTCACTGCAGCCTTTGTCCACGTGGGCCCCACAATTCCAAGCATAACTTTTTTGTTGATCCGAAAGGACCACTCCACTCTCATTTGCCAGCAGAAAAGCTGATATGATCCAGCCCAAGTCTTCCTGCTTCTGGGTTAAATTACAGCCTGAGGGAAGGTTGTATGTTTTTATTAGTGAAACCATTTGAGAGTGAGGGGAAAGTAAGGGTCTGTCCTCCTTGCACTCATCATGGCACTGATCCAAATTGGGTATGGTGGTGGTTGTAACAAACAAACTGGGAAGATCTGCTGTCAGATCTCTCTGTGTCATGTCATTTGGCCTCAGTATGTAGCCTCAATATAATTTTGCATTTGTTTGTTCTGTTAAAGTCTTCTGAGATTTCTTGTCTTTCTCAAACTGCTAAAAAGTTTAATAGTGTTGTTTTTTTGGCCGGTTCCTTCTGAATTGCAAGATATATTCTGTGTTGTCAGCTCCCAGCTCCAACTTCCCTTGTTGTTTCCAAAATAGCTGATGGGTCGGATATTAGCTTTTTTAAAACAAAAAACAACATCCCCCCCCCCAACTACTGCATACGCATAGCGCTGTTGTTCCTCATGCATTCTGTTGAATCGGAGCCTGATCTGTAATTGTGCTCCTAGTGAAGTCTGCAGCAATACTATCCTTGGTTTTAGCATGGCAGGATAGGCTTTCAGTCCAATCTTATGCAGAGTTACTTCAGTGTAAACCCACAGAAATCAATGGTCTTAAACTGGGGTAAGTCTGCATAGGATAGCACTACTATTCAGTAATGTGACCCCTTACAGAGCGTGAATCAAAGTAAACCAAAAACTATGAGCAACTCAGTATTGTGTCCTATATTTATTACTCTGCTGTCTTAGGGGTAAAGTCATAGTGTCATCTAAATGGATGAGAAGGGTAAAGAAGGAAGTTTAATCAGCAAAGAAATGAGATTAAAAATTCTTGACCACTTGTGCCCCAATTCCATGGCCATTGCCTTATTATATAGGAATCTTTCCACACAGCGCCCCACAGAACAGGGGCTAATCTGGGATTTAACCTGCAACCTCTATGTAGGAACCCTGCTGTTAGCCAGGTGAAACCAGAAAAGTATTTGGCTAAGCAAGAAAGACCAGTAAATAATCAAACGAAAACAAGGTATGGTGAATGAAGTTCTGTTGCTGGATGAATCAGTACTGAGGTGGAGTGAAAAGAGCACCAGGCATCACCAGTGCTATAAACCTGTTTGGAAAACCGTTCAATCTGAATATCATGACTTGTCAATTGACACTCAGTTTGGCATTTCAGTCTAGGTTGCCAGAATCTAGGAGAAGACAAGGCAAAGAGACTGTCTCAGTCTAATGTAAATTAAAAGCACTAGTCATATGAGAGACTTCCAAAACAAAACCCCCACCACTAAACATGTCCAGTCCTAAAGCATTTTATTAATCTCTATACTGAATGATAGCTAGAAATGAGGTGAGCAATAACTTCCTAACATAATGCATTTAAAAGCACGGTATTGCAGTCTAATATGCTTACCAAGGATAGGGTGCAGTACAGGGGTAGGAATCTGGAAAATGTGGGAGGTGTTATTGAGTAAATATATACTTGTATACTGTGTTTCATTGTTTATAGGTAAATTAGTAACTTGGAGGGTATAGTTGTATATGGTCTAGTGAAGCGCTGCCTTATTTCCATTTTAACCATGCTTTTAAGATTAAGGGTCTGTTTCTTAGCTGTTGTGGCATAAGAGGTACATTTACATGGATAAATGCAGTTGATCTGATTACACCAATAACCTGTGTATCAAAAGGCTTGTGGCTTTATTAGCTCTGCAGGAGAATTAGGAACGTGGCCTGAAATAACACTGAGAATGTGGCATATGATTACTGAACACCTACAAAAAAATGTTTATTGGTCGTAAATGTAAGTCTTTCTGGGTAATCAGTATTGTTCATCATGGTGTCACAAATAATCTTTATCAGTTCAGAGAAATTAAAACAAAAGCATCACACACTCTTCCCTCTATTTTAGATTGTAAAATAAAACATTCTGTAAACTGAGTCATGGCATTTTATTTTTGTTGGTAAGTAAATCCAACTGCTTTCTGCAATCACAGATATATTTCTGTCTGCCATTCAAAATTCTTCTCTCTCCCAATCCAAGGCAAACTTCTTGTCCTCTGTTTCAAGAGGGAATGGGGTAAATTCTTCTTTTCAGACTTTACTACTGTTTTGACCCATCAGATTTTAGTTATGGGTTTTTAAAGAACCCTAGTAAGTTGAACGCCCGCCCTTCTTAGTGAGTAAGTCAGACTAAAACACCTAAATATAGATTACTGTGTGGTGTGCAGAGAGGAAAAAATGATGTTTGCTGTCACTTCTTGATGGGGATGTGCAAGTGAATTTCTAAAGAGTTCTTGTTCTCAATTGAGATTAGTCATCCTACTACTTTTCTAATATAAATACAGAGGTTGAGTATTACTCATGATACTGGTTTGAACAGCTGACTTGAAGTAATTTCAATTGCAGATAATTTTTAAACCTAAACTCAACAGGATTCTAGAAGTGAGAAATTACTGAAGTAAATAGCAAATGTGGCAAAGATAATAGATACTCGAGATTTTGGGTGTGGGGTGGGTGGCTTGGGGAAGAGAGGATAAGACTAATGTTTCTGGAAATAACTGATGATCTTACCAGCACATTAGAGAGCAAATTGGCTACACCTTTTTGATTCTCCTTATCAAATGTTCTGCAGTGCCTTATTTCATGCAATTAGTTATTCTGGCAACCAAAAATATAGATTTACATGTTACAGATATCGCATATGAGGCTGGACACTTGTACTTACTTAATCACTTATTTGCATATATTCTGTAAAATTATATATATAGTATATGCCTCCATTTAGATAAAAGACTTTCTATTCCAGTAGACCGACTGAAGGCTGCAAGGAACAGTGCTTGGAAAGTAAGCTGTAAAAAGTTTCAAAATAAGATCTTAAATGAAGCTTGGTCCTTGGTACTCAAGGACACAAATCGTAAATGTTCTCCGCTCTTCTTCCAGATACCCTTTAGTGGCATTTTTTCCGTGCCAGACTATTTTCACTGGTTAGAAAGTTCACGTGAGCTTTTCTGTTGGCAAGGTGTAACACCTTAGACTCAGCTGAGGTGCAAGGGAGATATTTCCTGCAGAGGAACGCAAATGCCCTTGTTGCCCAAATCAAGTAGACTCCCTAGTTTTAGTATGTTTTTTAGTATGTCCCCAAAACAATACCACACCAAGCAAATATATTCCTCCTTGGATAAAACAGCTAATGGCACTTTCTGAGATCCGAACTCTGCGCTATCTGCTATCAAGCACACTGACGAACTGTATGAGAAGTGGCCATTTTTCTGTTTATAGTGTCAAGGGGGAACGGACTTTCATTCCCACTTTTTTGGTGTGGGTTTTTTTGTGTGCGTGTGAGAAACTGTGGATAAATAGCTAATAGCACAAACAAAAGCAAGAAAATCCAAGACAGTTCCGTGTTCACTGACCCCGGACTTAATTGCTAAATTGGCTCAATTACATTCATCAGATTTTGAAATCAAATGTCTGAAACACCACTAGCAGCTCTTGTTTGCACATGTTATACCTGGTACTTTTCATGTGTGCAGTTTGGCTCTAAAAATAGCAAAATCAAAGGTTATATAGTTGGAAATATCCCATAGACAAGGATGCTCTCATTCACCTTTGCACGTGGAATTCCAGGCTGTGGTAATAGCTAGGAATCTTACCCCCCTCACCCTATTTTTACCTGATAGAAAGCTTGCCATACTCTTTCAGATTCAGATCTAGCAACTGTGATTTACAAGTTTGTAACCTCAGTTGAACAAAGTTTGAGTCCAGTGGCACCTTTAAAGTTAAAGATGGTGTTAAAGATGCCACTGGACTCAAACTTTGTCCTGCTTCAGACCAGCACAGCTACCCACCTGAATGTAACCTCACTGTTAGAGTGCTGTATGGGATTCTAGTTTAGGATGCCTTTTAATTGCTTGGGAGCTTCAGTTCATGCAGAATATGATGGCCAATCACCTTATTGGCTATGTTGCTTGAAGCATGTGAAGGCAGTGCTCCAGAATTGGTAGTAGTTCTTTCTTCAGGCATTCTTCATGGTACGGACTATTGAGTCTTCATCTTTTGAAAATGCTGTATATGAGATATCAAGAGAATACTGCAGGAATGAGTTTGCAAGTGTTATATCAGGTTTGACACCATCACTAATGTATGTGTTTGTGGAACTGAGTGGTGTTTTAACAATGGATTTTATTATTTTTAGTACATTTTTATCTTGGCCACCCTCCCAGGAGCTCACAGCAATTTACATAGCTCTCCCCTCCTCCATTTTATCATCACAGCAGCCTTGTGAAGTGGATTAGCTGACAGAGAATAATTGGCCCAAAGTCAGCCAGTGAGTTTTATGACAAGTGGAAATTTGAACTGTAGTCTCCCCAGGCATAGGTTAACATATTTAACCACTATACCTCTCTGGTTCTCATGCTAACTGATTTTATAGAAAATGTTGGTGACTGACTTAAACAAACAATTTCAGAGATGCTTGAATGCCCCATTAGATTAAAACAGTGGTTCCTTCCTGTACTTGTTCCCCAGAAGATTTAAAAAGCAAATAAAGCTAATACTAAAAATGTTATGTTTCAACAGGTACTGCAATGGCAGCAGGAGTTTTGTTGGAAAATGAACTACCTTATTGTTCTCTGGTAAAGAGCAGTGCATATCTTTGAACCATGAGTTCAGGTAATTGTTTTTTAATAGTACTTTTTAGTCCACAACATTTTGAACATGAGCTAGTTCAACAAAAAAATTCAAAAGCTTTTCTTGTAGGACTTAGAGTACCAATATTAACTATAATTTGTAAGGCAATGGCTAGTTGTCATTCTGAACATTATAAATCATAGATAGAAAGTATGACTAAATAGTTTTTAGTCTTCTGTAATTTGTATTGTCTTATTAGCATAATGCTTCAACTATTTTAAATTTTGCTAAGACATTATTTTGCTTAATATTTTATAAACTGCTTTGTACATTTTAAATATAAAAATGGGATACAAGTTAGATAAATACATTTTATGCCCAAGGAGATAAAAGCTCAGAGGGCATGAGTTGAAATGCTAAACTGAAACATGAGCTTGAGTCACCCTTATCTGCCTTCAGTGTCCTAGTCTACAGCCATTGTCAGGAATTGTCGTTCTCTTTTGTTTTAATTTTTAAAATTTACTAAAAGTGTTCATTAGCGTCTCTAGGCTTTGTCTACTTAGACAGTATAGTGGCAGCAGCTGTAACAACTGTACAGGCGGGCTTACAAAACAAACACTTTGAAGTCAGAGCTTGTCTTGAACGTTCCAGCCAAAGTTATTGAAGTGAATATCTTCTTTCACATTCTAGAGTCTGGGTCTATTAGGCTGTCCAGCTTTACTGGTCTATTCTATTCTGTGTCTCTTCTTTGCCATTTATTTCAGCTTGGCCACTTTTGTCCACTCCTTATACATAGTCGTGGTGTTAGCCAAATTGCTTTAATTTAGGATGAGCAATTGGCAAATTACCGGTTCACAGCCAACTATACCAGGGTCCCACCACTCCCGGGAGTTCTCCAGGAAATAGGCACTGAGGCAAGGGTCCTTTTAAATGATGTTTACTATAAAATGTTGTTCAAGCATACACAAAACAGAATCTCACACACAAACACACAGGTCTAAGGAAGTTTAGATAGAAAATAGCACTGTTGCGTTAGCAGGAGTTTCGTTGAGGGGTGATACTTTACCTATCCTGGAGATGGATCCTTGTTCCAACAGAAGATTAGAGGGATTGGAAAGGAAAAATGGGGGAGCGTGATCTAAACCTGCAGATACAGGCTTCTTCCTGGCTGCGCAAACCAGGGATTAAAGATGGAGGCAAGGTAGTGGGATAGCAAGCTGGACATAAGGGGGGGGGGGTAAAGCAGATAGTGGAAGCTCAAGAGGCCGATTGCCTGCTTTGCAAGGTCTTTTATTAGGTGGTCTTGGGGGCAGGCAATGCCAACCACATCCCACTAACACACCCACTAGGTGGTCCGTCCCTTCAATCCCTATTATTGGTCAAGGTAAAAAGAGGAGGGGATGCAGAGTGCAATATTGCAAAATTGCAAAACTATGAGCTAAACAGGAACTGACACCTGGGCAAAGTCCGATGACTCACTGGGGCCATTCTATTGTCTCTTAATGGCCCTAGTCAGCCACTTGATGAGCGGAAGATTAGTTGCCGGGTAACCTCACTTAGCATAATCCATGCAAGTATGTTGGAGGGGGCAGGGGTTGACCAGCGTGATGTAACAGAAAGAACCCTTATTGCAAGGGGGTCCTTGCTTCTGTCTTAGTGGACCATAGAGGTTGCCAGCCTCCTGGAGTGGACTGGAGCTTCTCCCAGCAATGGAGAATGCCTGTAGTCCTTGCAGCATAGCAACCCAAGTTCAAACTTATGAATATTAAAATCCATAAGAGCACTTTGCAGTGCCTTGCTGGCCAACAGTGGGCCCAGTGGATATTTCACTTATGGCCTCACTGCTGCTGGGATGTCTGGCCCTTGAAAAGGCCCTTTCTTATTTGCTTATATTATTAGTTCCCCTGCCCACCCTTTGCATTCTGTTACTTTTGAGTGGCAAACGCTTGTGTATTGAAACAAGTAGGAAAGCAAAGCTCTTCCTACTTGCTGCTGTAGCAGCAGATGTCCTGGCTAGGCATTCACACAAACAGCCCACTGGGCGGTGTGGCCTCCTGCAGAAGCAGAGCAATGTCAAAAATAAGAGTGTGCTGATGGCACTACAGCTCCCCAGTAAGGTTGCTCTTCAGTTTCTCTTTAGATATTCTTGTTCACGTAGACATGGGTGGGAGATGGGTAGTTCCATCAGAAGCTGTTGGAACAATAGCCCAGTATAACAGTGGAATGATACTGACAACCGAGACTAACAAATAACTATTGTCATGACTTGTTTTTCTAATTCATCATTTTGGCAGAGTGCTTAGAAGGTTAATGAAGGCAAAAATGTTGTATAGTGTGGCCATCAGTTACTCTGTTTAGATTTCTTGCTTGATACACTCATTCAAACCTCTGGTGCTTATTGTATATTGGCCGTGCATATAAGCAACATGTCAATTTTGTTTGGCAGCTAAATAAACTAATAAACAAGAGATCTGATGCATGTTACATAAACTCTGTATTTTGCAAAGCTATTAAACGAATTACACTTTCATTGAAGTAAACAAAACTAACTCAAGCAGAATAACTACTAAGAATCCAGGTTTAAAACTTTATAGTGGGAGATGGAGCAGAAAAAAGCATCCAATCCAGATATTGCAGTGAGGTTCCCTTGGAGCACCTGTTTAAATATTCTTAATGGTGCTTTGAGCCATGCGAGTGTTTTATGCATTACAGTGGAGATACTCTTTTGGCTAGTTCCACACAGGGGCACCAAAAGCCACACTCACTGCACATGCATCAGCGAGTAGGATGGAGGCACATATGCACAGCATCAGCATGTCCCAACCATGCTCCTCCCCCCCAAACACACACTCCTCTTCTTTCACATCACAACTCAGAAGCCCCAACCTGACAAGAACTTTGCTGGGATCCCTTGTGGCTTGGCAATCTTGCTGCCCCTCAACAGCTGGTCTGTATCTCAGTGAAAGGGGGGGGGGTGCTTGCAAAAGGGCTAAGAGTGGGGGGGGAGTCGTGCCAGAGTTCAGCACTGCCACTCTGAAGATGGCACTAAGCTTCAGCCCTGCACAGATGGGCTGTGGGCCTGGCTTTCACATGAAAGCTCTGCCTGCAGTTGTCGTGCTGTTTCCCCTTCTTTGCGCTGTCTTAAAAGGGAAAGCCCTGGGAGCCCCACAAATTGTACTTGGAAAGAGCACAATGTTGTGCGTAAGATTCTCAGTTAAAACGTGGACATGTTGTAAAACCCAGGGGAAAGACTTCACGTGGAGGAAGCCTTGCTCTGTAAGCTTTATTGCAGGCCAGGTGCTTATTGAGGACAATGGGTATGTAGTAGGTAGCAGTAGCATAGATTCCTTTTCCTTCCAAGCATCTGGGGCTTCAGAACCCTCATACCTTCTGATTAACGTTGTATGTTTGTAAATAAACAGATTGCAATAGTGATATACAAAGTGTCTACTTTTTACTTGTCTAAAAGAAATTGCCTGCAGTGTCCCACCTTTAAACATGATTACATGCATTTTAAATCCCCCATGTGAAGCAGCCCGTTTCCTCTGACACCCAAAAGAAATAATGTATAAGCCTGAGTGCTCATTCCAAAGCCTGATCATTTAGAAGCCCTGATTACATGATTTCACTCCCTCAAGAAGGGTGGAGAGGAGCCCTGACCTGGGTAGCCCAGGCAAGCTGATCTCATCAGATCTCAGAAGCTAAGCAGGGCCGACCGACTCTGGCAGGCATTTGGATGGGAGACCTCCAGAGAATACCAGGGCTGGGAGGCCAGAGGCAGGCCATCAAGCCACTTCTCTGAATGTCCTCCATGCCCCAGTAGGAGTCACCGGAGGTCACCATGACTTTCGGGCAGGGGCACACATGCACACAAAATGCAAAAATACCAAAAAGAAGGAGGAGAAGAAGGGAGGAGAGGAGAAATTTCCCAAGCAGGGCCTCCTGAGGATTGTGCATGAACCTGCACTACTTCTGCATAGCATCACGGGTAGCAACCTTACATGGGAGATGTTTATACATATACTCTAGGGCTTAGAGCTATTAGATTTTTATATCTGAAGAAATACTGCTATCACCTGTATTAGTAATACTACTTTTTAGAGAGGTGGCATGATATCCTTAATGACATGTGATCTGTTGTGTACCTTTATACATGATAGGATCTCATGTGTTGCTGTTGAAGATAGAGGAAACAGATGAGATGAGCAAATCCATTTTTGGATTGCCTGAATATGTTTTGGTAGGAAGTAGCCTTAGAAATTGACGTGACTACCTTGTTGTTGTCTGAGTCAAGCTAGAAGTATTTATTTCCCCCCCCCCCCTATTTTATCCTTCAAGTCAAATTTGTATGTTCATTTACTTATCTTGTAAGATGACAGAATAACTTTTTTTGCCTCCGTCTCTTACCTTTCCCTGCTGCTGATGAAATGCAAGTGAATGGTTGGATGTTTTTCAGAATGCCACAGTTGCCTTGGGGAAATGTTCATTCTTCTCTGCTGCTGAAAGTAAAATGAGCCTGAGCTGATTTTGCTTTAAAAATGAACGTATTTTGTAATATCTCCAACTTAGGGAGATGATAATTTTCTGTCTTCTGGTTTTCATATTAAAGTCCTGAAAGAGAATGTCCACAGCCTTTCTTGTCACTTAAACTTGCAAGCACACATCCACTGTAAAGTGCTGGATGTCTGAAATCTGATGGCGACTCAGGAATGCTGATTTGTAATTGATTGAGAAATCTGATACAGGCACAATTAAAACTGCGCTGTTTCCCCCCCCCCCCCCCCCCCAATAACACAAACTTGATACTTAGGCACCTAAAACTCTGCTTTCTGACTTTCACACGTGCACAGGCAGCAGTGGGAGAAGGGCTGAAAAAGGGCTTAGATTGGCATGTGTGACATTCAGCTTTAGTTGGATTTTCTTGAAAAATATTTCTTTCTCAGGATGCTGTGGGTGCATTTCTTGCCCAAGATGTCACAGTTAATGCTTCAAATTCCAAAAATCCTGTCTATGGTAAACTGTTTTAGAGTCCCTGGTCCACTTCAGAAATATCTGGTTCGGATTATGCTGTCTATATCAACAGTGGAACAGTTCATCGCGTACAGAATCAATGTATATAGAATTTAGCTGCCAAGGGGGTAGCTGCCACTAGTGAGTTCATTGTTGGTTTCTATGGAGACAGATCAGCCTATCCTGAATAGCTATTAGATCATACAGAAAGATGCATGTCTTTCTGTGTAAGTTCAGTACAGAGCACGTTGGATTTCTTGTTCGGTTTGTCTTCATGCAGCTTATCTAAACTGCTGCAAGTAGTGGATGACCATGCAGAGTCCACCAAGGAAACGTTTGACAGTGAATATTTTTAGCAACTTTTTTCAAGGCCGGAGACATTCTTCTTCTGATCCTCTTCTCCGCGTACTCCACAGACGACGGAGCTCAGTTGTAGAGGTTCTCTCAACTTCTACCCATAGAGTTATGGTAGCCATTTCCTCTGTAAGCCCCGAGGAGCTAAATGCTGCTTTCCTTGAGAAAAGAAGTAAAGTATTGGAAATTTTATTTCTGTGAACTATACTTGGGTTTTATGTTTATGTATTAATTGGTGTGTAATCTTGTTCTCGTAACTAAGCATATATGAATGCTCATAGTATTTCAGAGTGTTTTGTGAGTGTTGATGTGCTCATAATTTATAATAAGAACTAACTGCATTGTTTTTCAAGGATGTTAGTGGAGCATCTTTGCAGTTTTGTTTGTTGTGTGGAATAAAGGAATAAGTAGTGTTTGTTTTTAGATATGACGCTTTATTAGGAAGGTGTTGAATACAAATGCATCGGGAGATATGCAAGAGAAGCCAGTTTTGAGGAAATGCATTCATAATAATGTCAATTTGATCTGCTTTAAATATATAATTGCATTGGTTTATTTTTATCAATATGATTCACACAAATTCATTGCAGGAGCTACCGCTTGTTGAAAGTTTTTATTTTTGTCTCACGCTATGTGTTGCAGGAGGACCTAGGCGTCCAACTGCAAAATACACTAAAGTTGGAGAAAGCCTTCGCCATGTAATTCCTGGTCATATGCAGTGCTCCATGGCATGCGGTGGCCGTGCTTGCAAATATGAAAATCCAACTAGGTGGCGTGAGGAGGAACAGGCTGTTAAAGGACTTTACTCATCCTGGTAATAGACAACATTTGGTTCTTCTAAGCTTCTAAAAACTTTGTTTTAAAAATATCTAATCCCATGTGCATTTCTTTGGGAACAAGTCCCATTGAATTTAGTGGGATTTATTTCTGAGTAAACCTGTTTAGGATGTGCTCTAAGGTTGTACTCAAATGCAGTTACTTGGAAGTAAGCCCTATTGAATGAACTCAGGGAATTTATCAGTACACCTTAGTCTCAGACTATACTTCTGGTTAACGAGAACCAATTTCATATAAATGTAGATGACAGACAATTTCATACATGGGGACTAGATGAAATGCTAAAACAGTGGACATGAACTTTAAATATGTAGTATGTAAGACTCCTGAATTTGGGGGCCTTTGCCTCATGCATTAAAAATACCTGTTCTATGATTTTAATTACAGAAATATGTTAATGCAGTTTACATTTGAACTGTTAAAAGTAATTGACATTTTAAGATAGAATAATGTTAACGAATTTTACTGTGTATGTGGGCACTTTGTAAACATATTAAAGAATATGAACTATTTGGAAGAGGTATGTAGAAACAGATATGTGAATATTCTGTGTTGCCTTCATTCTTATTACCTTAATGGCGTTCTGTTATAAAGAGAGTTTCAGTTACATAGGCATAGTAGGCATTAAAGCAGAAAGCTATTTAAAGTGGCATGGTTCATTAGTTAGAAAATCACTTCTGAAAAACCAAGTATAAAGGATTTTCACTTCTTCTTTATTCTCTCCCCCCCCCCCCCCCCAGGGTAACGGATAACATATTAGCCATGTCTCGACCCTCAACAGAAATTATTGAGAAGTATAATATTATTGAGGCATTCCAAAGGTAAAAGAAATATATTGCCACTGAATTACTGTAGCTCTCACTACATCGTTTCTTTCTGGTGCTGGTTTGGATTGTTAGTAATGTTCTATTCTGACCTAAGAGAGAACATTAAAAGCGGGGGGGGGGAGGCTTTGAAAGCATGCATAGTTCAATAATGTGTTGTCTTTTTTTCTTTTTCTTTGCTTAAGATGTGGCATAAAAACAGTAATTAACCTTCAGCGTCCTGGGGAACATTCTAGCTGTGGGAATCCACTGGAACAAGAAAGTGGTTTCACTTACCTTCCTGAAGCTTTCATGGAGGCGGGAAGTAAGTTTGCTCCTGCTGCTGTTCCTTGTTAATTATAAAGTGTGGTGCTTACAGGCTGTTTCTACCACCTACTTCTTGGGTTAAGCAGAATTCAGGAATGTTTGCCAAAGAAAATAACTTGGAATTAATTAGAAAACTGAAAAATACACAGCTCCTCTGTGCAGACAATAATTGTCATACACATCAGGAGGAGACTGGAGAACCAAGAGTCGATAGCTGTTTTTAGTCATATCTGTAAATTTTAGATGCTGACAGTAATATTCATGTGAAACGTTAATCTACATTTTGAACATTTACAAGGCAATAGATTTGTAGGTAGGTTCATTATCTTCTGCTTCCACAGGACAAAGTTTTCTCATCGAATGCCAGATTCATTCTTAATTGGGTGAGATTGACAGCTGCTTAAGAAAGTTAAAGCACTGCATTAGAAATGCTGTTATTTCCCAAACAGAATGTTGCATTGTTACTCTCTCTGTATGTGTATATACACACTCACATATATATATAGCTTAGTAATCTGAGTATGACTCACTCTTTCTTGTTATAGATTTTATGTTCCCACTCAGCTTTTGTGTGAAATGGGTTAGCTGACTTGTAATGCGGCCTTTGAAATCCTTATAGAAAAACCTACTCTAAAATATGGGGTGGGGGTGGGAGGCTTTTTGCTAGTAATCCTGATTGGGTCTTTTTTAATTACATTTTTTTTCTTACATTGACTTTTTATTGGTCTTTGCAAAAATAGTAATAACATTCTAAAATGTTTCTTCTAGTTTATTTTTATAACTTTGGATGGAAGGATTATGGTGTGGCTTCTTTCACTACTATCCTCGATATGGTAAAAGTGATGACTTTTGCCTTACAGGAAGGAAGGGTAGCTATTCATTGCCATGCTGGACTTGGCCGAACAGGTAAAAATACTCAGCCATGAATTCACTAAAAAATAGCATTATTAAAGGCAGCTGCTGTTTCATCGGCAATTCTACTCTATTTCCTATGCCTGCATCTCAGAAAATGCTTTCAAAGTTTTTCAGTACTGTAGAGTTTGAGCCATCCCCAGAAACACTAGTGTAGCGTAAGAGTGTTCATCTAGTTCTTGGGAAATATGAGCATCCTGTTTGCTCTTGTTCCCATTTCATTGTCTTATCATTTGCAAATGTTTTGCTTTGATACATGCTTAATATGTTTATGTCAAAGTGACCCATTACCTCTCTAGAGCAGACTGCTCATCACTCTTGGTTTTTTAAAACCAGGAAACAGGACTATAGCTGCTTCCTCTTCTCTGCAGCAAAGCAGACCTTGATTGTGCCATTAAAGCATTCATCAAGTGCTTCTCTTTCATTGGCAAATGAAGGCCTATTGGTTTCAAAAGGTTTTCCCCATTTTCCTCTTTCTGATTTTACTGGCAGTGAAACCTGAAAATCAGTTTATATAGCTGTTGTTTGTTCTTAATTGTGTTTCTTTCTGTATAATATTTTTATTGTGTTGTTATTTTGAAAATGCATATACACGTGTAAATAAATGGCAGAATCAGCTAAACTTGCAAGGAAGGTCTATCTCCTTCGGGATACATGTTTTCTCATAATGGTAGTGAAGATGAAAGCAAAAGAGCAAGAACTGAGAATGTATACTTGTGGGGGGGAGGCATTTTTCAGATTTGGACTTCAGGAAAGGAGCAAATACAGATGTCAGGGGTACAGATGTCCTGCTACTGTTCTGGGATATGGATTTTGTTTTTGCCTTTTCAGGATTCTGGAATTATTTGGGGTCCATTATTCTCTTGGAGGGGCTTTTTAGTGGTGCTGAACTGGCTTTCAGTCAAATGACACCAAAATTGTAGGGGACCTAAGTGCTGCCTGTCCACTAAAGAGTCACCCAGGTTTCAAGTGAACAAGGTGCCCCCAGCCACCCTACTTGTCTCCATTCTTTCCATGCTGTTTCCATTGCAAAGCTAATAGCCAAACACACAAGAACAAGCAACTTCTGGCCAAAAGCCTTCCAATGCAAAGAGAACTAATGCTGAACCAGAAAATCTAAGCAGAACCACGGGTCAGTGTGGCAAGCCCTACAGAACCAGCGTCCAACAGAAGAATCCAGGTCAGATCCACCTGGCAAGCCAAATCCACCAAGGCTGCCAGCCAGACCTAGCAATACACTGACACATGCATGCACCTTCCTAAGGAAGCATACAGAAAGCAAGAAGGGAGGAGTTTTTTGGTCGCTCAAGTCCTCCTCTCTGCAGCCTGCAGCCTATACTGTCGCTGACTCAGAGGAGGAACCTCAGGAGCTGCAGTTGCCCTTCATCACTGGTGCTCCTGTTCCCTCCCACCCTTCTAATGAAATGCAGCAGCAATACAGTGTGCTTGAGCTTCATTTTAGGTGCTTCTGTCACTGTGGATTCTGCTCGTTTTATTTGACATATCTGCATCTCTTCTTGTCCCAATAATAATTGTGGGATTTTTTTTTTCTTTTTGAAAATGGCAAGAACATTTTTGGCACCATGGTTATTTTTTTGCATAGAACTGGGCCAAGAGATGCTGGTGTTCAGTTGAAAGTTGTTGTATTTTAAAGGGGTTTTAAGAATAAATTTGGAGTGTGTGTTACTTTCCTGCTGTTCCTTCCTACTTCTGATTTTAAAGTTTTAAGTTCTGGGAAGATCATTTTTCCCTGACTCCCCAACATAAACTGAGAGGATGCAGGCACAAGCACATGCTCACTTACTCTGAAAGTCTGGGGCTGGGTAACTGAAGTTGACCTTCAGGAAGACCAGGTGCTGAACCCTCCAGGGGAGCAGACATGAGCTCTGTGTGCTTGTTAGGGGCCTGAGAGAAGCCTCTGGGCTACAAAAGAGAGGTCTGGCCAAACCATCTCTTTCCTGGCTCAGTATTTCAGTAAATTGGTAGAACGCAATTATTAGGGCTCACCTAGGAAGTCCTTCACTATTGCGGCTGTTGCACCTCACATTCCCAGAGGAATTGATAGACGCCACTGGGGAGACAATCTCCATGAGTGGCCATGGGGGAACCCTGCCTTGGAGGGAATGTGGGGGGAAGCAGCAGAGCTGCTTTCCCTCACTTCTGCTGGAGGCATTGTACCCCTCTTGAACTGCAAATGCTCCACATGCTAAGGGAACTAATTTCTCCAGTGAACGAGCTGGCTGGTCTGCTCATCGAGGGCTGCCCTTGATGCACACGTCACACATGGTTGCTAACACATAGACCTTCTGCCGGGTGAGAGTTCCAAATGGGAACTGATTCCCTCTTGCAGCCTCTGCACCGTTCACTGCACCGTTCAATGTCTGCATATCTTGCGCCTGGGTCCAATAAAGAGCTTAAGCGCTCTGTAAAGAGCTTAAGGATCTCCACTGTCTAGGAGGGAATTAGCCACTCCTTGCTGCTGAATGCTGTCTCTCTTTGCACAGTGTTAGCTGCTAAGATGAAATATATTATAATACATGATTATTATAATATAAATTATACATCTTGATTAGTTTGCCCGTATCGATACAAATAAAGTAGCATGGGCCTATCATCACAAAAAATCTCATATCTATTTCTAATTAATAAGTAAACAATTTATAATAACAGTGATTGTGTAATTCCTCAAAATATAAATACCAACACTGTACAGAGATTGCTCAGAGTCGCTCATAGAAAGCATAAGGAGAAATCCTCTCTATAGCCTTTTTTCCCGGAACATTATGAATATAGCCCAACATTCCATACATTTATTTGGAATATCAGAATATCACTTAATGTTTTTAGTAATAAATTAATTTAATAACAGTTCCTCAAACATAATTCAACCGAACTCTTGGAGCTGGTGGGTTTGGCTTTTTCCATCTAGCAGCAAGTTTTATTTTAGTGACTGCAAGAAGGGTCAAGACATATTCCAAATCTGACAAAACAAGATATTCTTTAATATAACCCAATAATAACATCTTTGGATCATGAAGTAAACTGATATTTAACATACCATTAACAAAGTGGATTACAAAGCCCAGAAATTCAATATTTCTACACAACTCAAAAAGATAAAAACAAAATTGGCACCAAATGATCCAAATCTCCAATAACAATCTTGTACAGTCCTATACATAATAGCCAGCCTATATAGATGTCACTGAAACAAGCAATTTAGAAAAATTCTCCCTCCATTCTGTGGACATATGTCTAGGCAAGGCATTATTCAATAACTAGTTACACTCCTATAGTCTGATATTTATCTGTATATTACCATTCCATTTATTATGGTAACTAAATACCTCTATATTTTCCAGCAGAAAGACATGGATATTTGCAGGAGATCCTCTAAATATATTATCTGTGCTGATTATCACCGTCAACAAGGTTTTAGATCTTAAACCCCTATATTTTCCTACTAGAGTATTAAGCATGTGTCTAATTGGGGGGGGGGATGAAATAAAGGGGGTCTCTTGCTCAATATAAAGGAAATTTCCTCATAGCTCAAAACCTACTCATTACTAATTGGATCTTCTATAGTGTCTAACCCTTTATCTCTCCATAACTTATAATCGCTTTGAACTTGGATTTGGTGTGATTGCTCATTACAGAAAACTCAGGTCAACTGAGAAAGTCCAGGGCTCAGTAAAGGTTTCACCTTATACCATTTAAAAAGCCTTGGTTTTAAGATAGGATTATCCAAACTTAAATTTCTTTGCTGAAACCAAATAACATCTTTCAAACAACTGTTATCTGGTAGATATGATTTTAAAATGAAGATGAATGTTTCCTTACCAATGAAAATCCATTCCTTGAGATCAGCTAATATAATAGCTCTATAATATAATTTTAACTTTGGTACATCAGGAACTCCCTTACTAATTGGTTGGCATAAGCACTTTAGAACAAATTCTTGGAGGTTTGTCAAACCAAAGTCTTTTATTAGCTTTTCCCAGTGTGAAAAAATACAAAGGGCTAGATTCAATTGTGTATTAATAAATAGGAAAATGATTTTTGGAAGAATGTTCATTTTAACTCTTGTAGTCCTACCCATTGAGGATAGTGTTCTCCAAAATTTTAATTCCTCTTTGATCTCCCCCCTCAAAAGTTTATGATGATTAAGCTCCAGTAAAGTTTGTATATTTTGTTGAATCAAGACCTCAAAATATTTAACAGATTGATTTTTCCTCAAACACAGCTTAGAAATACTAGCATTAGTATCAGCGATATTAAGACCTAACCATTCTGATTTAGTTAAATTAACTTTATATCCTCAATTCTTACCAGACACAGAGATTACATCTCTAATTTTAAATACAGATTCCATTGGTCTAGTTCAGGTAAGAGCAAGATCATCTGCATATAAACATTATTTGGAAGAAGAAGAGTAGAGGAGACTGGATTTATACTCTGCCCTTCACTACCCAAAGGAGTCTCAGAGCAGTTTACAATCTCCTTTCCCTTCCCCTCCCCACTTGTTTTCCAAATTTATTTTTTTATTTTGCAATTTATACCTCGCCCTACCCCACTGAAGCAGACTCAGAGACACCATAATTTTTTATTATTCCTAATTTGCCGTTGCCAGAAGTTCTGTTGTTAAAAAAAAAAAAAAGAATTGGAGAGAGTGGACATCCCTGTAATTTACCTCTATAAAGAGGAAATTTATTTGAAATTCCTCCATTTGACTAGTCATGTATAATGAGATTCATCTGTTGAAAGATTAAAAACTTCCAAGACCTCAAAACTCTAAAACAAGCCAAAGAGATCCCAACAAAACAGCACCAGCCTTTTAAATAAAAACAGCACAAAATAAAACCAAAGAAAATTATCCTGAAAAGGCCCAGAAGGAAAATAAAGTCTCCATTGTCCTCCTTCACTACAACCCACCAGGCAGCAACAACAACAACAACAAATCACGGGGAAGTGTGAAATAATAATTTAAATAATATTTTAAAGCAAGTGCAAACCATTACTGGCACCAAACAATAAGCAGGTCCTCCTAGCAAGGCAGGAAGTAGGCAGCAGAAGTAACCCCAGGCACAGACAGACCAGAGCAGCCAGAGGCAAACCAGCACTCAAAAAAATATTGCCTTGTGGAGTCAAGCTGCAGTCAGGCCTACTTTTTATCCCATGGTCAGAGAGATATGAAAGAATCATCACGATTGGGCAGACAGAACTTCCCCTAACTTGTGATCCCATTTTCGTGACAGTCCTGCCTCCTTCTCTCTTCCCTCCTGTTGCCCAAGAAACCTGTTAATTGGAGGGGGGGACTGGCTTGGGATCCTTAAAATGCTGGCCCCAGATATTTCCAAGAATCCTGAATATTGATCCAGATACCTTATTAGTAGTTATGGGGTATATGTTCACGCTGGATATATCCAAGCCAACGTCCCTAGAGTAAGGAAACTGCTTTCATAGGCATAGGTCCTATGGAAGATTTCCACAGGTTGAAGGGATTTTCATCCCAGAGCACAACCTTTTCTTTTCCCTCTTCCAGCTGCAGCTCCAAATACCTCCTCAGAATGTGATCATGGGGGACAGGGGGCCATATGAAGGGAGAGTTGGAAGTCTGCAGTGGAAGAGAGGAATTGGCAAAAACGATCCCTTTCCACCTACAAAAATCTGTGGGATCCATGCTCACTGTGCTCACTATTGTTTTTGTGCTTTCTTTGAGCTTTCAGCCTTTTTCTCTTTTTCTTTTACCTCTCTAGGTGTTTTAATAGCTTGTTACTTTATTTTTGCAACAAGAATGACTGCAGATCAAGCAATTGTTTATGTTAGGACAAAGAGGCCTAATTCAATTCAAACTAGAGGGCAGCTGATGTGTGTAAGGGAGTTCTCGCGGTTCTTAATCCCACTAAGGAATGTTTTTGCTTCTTGTGAGCCCAAAGCCCACGCAGTTACTCTTTCCCAGTACCTGATCCGACAGCGACATATGCTTCATGGGTATGAGAGCAGAAACCTCAAGTATGTGCCAAAACTTGTTCATTTGGTTTGCAAACTGTTGTTGGATTTGGCTGAAAACCGGCAAGTGATAGAGGAGGAAGTAGTAGATGTACCAGATCTGTCAGCTGAAATTGAAGAGACTGTTTCCCTGTTAGATAACGCAGAACTCGATGAAGAGTTAACAAGGCAAGACAGTAGCACCTCAGAGCCATTCTCCCCCTCAAGATCAACTGCTCTCCAGTTAGGCAGTCATGAATGTGATCTTCTTTGGAAGAGGAGGAACGTGGACTACCTTCAGCCTCTGAGTCATGCAAAACGGCGCCTAAGCTACAGTGACTCAGATTTAAGGAGAGCTGTATATGTCTCTGAGCATGGAGAGGCACCATGGTCAGTGCCTGCGCAAGTGTCACTCTGCAACAAACTAAACCAAAAGAACAATGAAGAGGATTTTCTAAGTCTCCGGTCTGAGATAAACAAAGAACAGTTAGTTCGAAGTACGTTTATCTTCTGGAGTCAGGGTAAATTTAACTTAGATGGGAAAGGAGGTAGTTCTCCACTTTGCTATGGAAAGAGGCATTCCAGAGAAGTACAGCGCAGTCAAACATTTTCTTCAGGCCTTAGATGTGATCAGGAGGAAGATGATGAGGAAGACGATGAAGAGCTAAAAGCGTTGAACTACAACTGTCACGGAAAATCTAATATGTATGGTAGGAGAATGTGGTCCTCCGAGGACTCAGACTCTTCCAAAGCAGAGCGTGACAGTCGTGACTTTAAAGAACTCTGTGAGTCGATCCCCCATATTGTTGTGCAGTCAGAACTAACCCTGGAGGCCCGAAGAATTTTAGCAGCTAAAGCCCTTGCAGATCTAAATGAATTTACAGGACCAGAAGAAGTGAACAACAAGGTGGAAAAGTGGCAGGTATTTTCATGTTGTAACTTTGCTGTCGTATTTGTCTCTTATAAGGGCAGATTCTTGGAGGTCTCTAGCCAGAAGAAATTTGATGGCATCTTTGCTTTCAGTGTGTGCAAGGTATTCCCTATGCTAAGGAGGCAGCTAGTCTGTGTTATTATAAAACAGGTGGATGTGTAAGGAGAAGACACAGCCCGCTTCTCCCTAACCTTTCATTATGTCCTACTTTGTGACCTCCAGAAATAAGAGTCTACAGGCTACTTCCTTGTTCTTGTGTAATTTGAAAATTAAATGCAGGAAATTTGCATAAATCTAATGTGGGAAGAAGTCCTATAGTCAAGATTCACGTCTGTGCCCCCTTGAAAATACATTAATGCCGCACTTCTGGGTTTAGCTGCAGAAAAGTGAATGTCTAATTAAAATGGCACATACTATCCTTCGCAGATTCTTGTGCTGCTTAAAGAGACTGAGGAGAGTGTTTTCCTGGCCAACATAGGCTGCAGATCTGCTTGCTAAGGGCAGCAGCGCCATTTCACTTGGTAGGCTTGATTCCTGCTTCCCTCCCCCGCCGTTCATGGGCCAAAGACCCTAGGCAGCTGCAAGTCATTTTTTTTGCACCTGTTTGTGAGCACAAACTGCAGACCCACAAGGAGCAGCATAAGAATGTTCTGGGCAGAAGGGATATATATATTGTCTCATCTTCTTTCAGTAAGAAACTAGATAGTATAAGCATACTCTAAAACAAAATGAAGATGCAGGACTAGAAGATTCCAAATAATGACATGCTTTCCTTTTCGTGTTCTCCAGTCTCGTCTAAGAGCTAATGATCCCGCACTCTTTGTTGGTCTCATAACACTAACGTGAAGGTGGAGCATACGTCATGCAGAATCAGCTTAAGGAGATGCTTCCCCCTACCCTCACGGGCTCCCTTCCCCCCCTGCAATATCCAGGGTTGCCTGTGGAAGGTGGCAAAGTTAGACATTCACCAGAAACTGAATTCTAGCCAATATCCCAGCACCCCAGTGGCATTGCTACTTTGCATAGAGTGCACACAGTCATAGACAGTGTAGAAGAATTCTTTGTTTTGTATGCTCTGTCTCTTTCAGGTTAAGGCACCTGACCTGAGAGCCCCCCAAGTCCTGGAACTGGTACTACAAATGCTCCCCCACTCGAGCATCATTTAACACATTTGTCCCCCCCAAGTCTAGAAATCAGCCTAGTCAGGGGAGGGGGGGGGGAGGCCTCGGGGGGGGGGGAATTTGTAGGGAAGATTCAGCAGATGCTGAAAAGGTTATTCATTAATCTAACCAACACGTCTCCCACCCCTATGTTTGCATGATCTGGGAAAGTATGGATTTGAGAATATACGTTGTTTGAAGTAATGTATACTTCTGCCCCAATACTATTAAAGCCAAGTTTTCTAATTTAAAGGAAGTTTACTTGGATTTTTACATTTCTTAGAAAGAATTAAATTCTCAAAATGGAGCCTGGGAGAGGATATGTGCTGAAAGAGACCCTTTTATCCTCAGTGGTCTGATGTGGTCTTGGATAGAACAACTAAAAGAACCTATCTTAACTAATGATGATATTGACTTACTCGCAAAAAATTGCATAGACTCTCAAGAAGGACTTAAATTGCTAGAAAAGGTAAGTACTTTCCTTGGCCTTGGAATTTTCCCTTTCTTCTGTATATGAAGAACAGTGTTTTGCTCATCCATAAAGAGGATTACATTTTTGTAATGCAAAAGTACTTTATGCATGTTATATACAACTTGATGTATGAATTAGATCTATAGGTATTCTCTCCTTCAGTCAAAAAAGATAAGGAGCCGGATTGGATGTATGTTACTTATACTGGATGAGGTATACTTATACTGTGGTGGCCGGCTGTCACATGACTGCAGTGGCACCAGTCTATTCCCTAAGGCCATAATTTATTCAGCAGGCAAAGTTGGTACGTTTGCAGTGTTTTCTGTTCATAACCTGGGTAGTGTCCATAGCAACCGTGCCACGGCGGTTAGTGGCAGGGTTGTGTGGAAGCGGTGGCACAATGATGGACAGGGTCACCAGAACCAATCAGGGGCCATGTGTCAAGGGAGTGGAGTCCAGAGTCCATCTCAGGCAGGGGGCGGAGAGGGGAAGGCTACAGGAGTTCTGCTCGTTTTCAGGAGCCCCCTCCTTAAAGGGGACCAACTTCTGTGAGCAGATCCAGGTATGTGATAATGGGGAAGGGGTTCGAGCTGTCCAATGCCGAGGGCAATCCTGCACCACTCCTGCCAGTGGCAGAGCTGAAGAAGGGGCCACTGGGGTGGGCTCAGATGTGGGGGCAGGCAACACCACCCTCAGATCCCCCACTTCCTGCCTCAAAGGAGCAGAGGTGGTCTTGTACTGGAATTACCATCATTCCATTCTGTGCCCTGTCATTCCACTCCCAGAATGCTTCTGCTACTCCCAGCAGCTGTCATTCCACTCTGGGGGCTGTCATTCCAGTCCCAGAGTAGTCTATTTGGTCCAAGAGACTAATGGAAAATCTGTTGTGCATTTTCTTTGCAACTTTTTTTGGGCTGTAATGTATTTCAGTGGAGTCTATCGAAGTCAATTGGCATTCCTGGCTCCCATTATCTCCAGTGGGCCTTCAGGCCTCTCCTATTGTTTCCAGTGGGTAATCTTGTCATTCCTTTTAGTACACCCCATACAAGTGGGGGAAAGGAATCTGGGTCTCCCAGTTCTAGTCTCACGCTTGAACCACTGGGCCCAAACCAGCCTCTGGCTGCAGCTTGCGAGGTAAGGGAGGGAACCTGTCATCAGGTCAGCTTTGGAGGTGCCACTGGGCCCCTGCTATGTTTGGCAGATGACTATGACCAGTGGGACCTCCACAACCATCCACACTCACCCAAGGTTCCCGGGAGCCCTCTCTCTTAGACATGTCTTAGGGAAGCCCTAAGGGGAAGTGACAGATGGGCTGGGGAGTGAGTGGGGCAGGGAGGGTTTTGGAGCTCCTGTCATGTAGTCTAAACCAAACAGAGACACAGTTGTGGCACAGCACAGACTTTATTGAACTGCAAAGCGTGGCAAGGCGTGAAGACTCCAATTGCTTCCTCCCTGGGGCCACAGAGGAGAGGACTGAGGATCTCTGCCATGGCATGCGTCGAAGTGGGATGGCATTGCAGGCAGAACTTGGAAGGGCTGTTGGGGTGCAGTGCTCCACCTCAAGAGGAGGGCTGGAACCACGGACTGAGCGAAGGGGGGGGGGGAGGCAGAACTTGCCGCCTACAAGTCTTCCAGTTGAATCTCCACCAGCAAGAAAGTAAAACAGATACGTCCAGCCGTGGCAGGTGGGTGTGAGTACCATGGCGGCCTCAGCCATGGATGTGTTGTCCTGACAGTGTCTGCAAATGCAGCCCCGGGAGGGGGGGCCTCACCACGAATCCCTTGAGGCACATGTTGGTACCATCCAAAGTACACTCACCTATCTTGTGTTGAAGTACTCACAGATTGCTGGCCATCCATCCACAGCAGCACCTGCAGCTGCTGCTCGAGGTTTTGATTCTGCAAGGAAATGAGTTAAAGGGTCGCTTGGCAAGCTGGCTCACCACGTACAGTGGAGCAGCTTCCAGACCCAACCACCACAGACAACGCCAGGGAAATTGGAAAGTTGACGCCCTTGCGCTGATGTATCTCAGACAAACGCTGATGCAAGGGTCAGTTGGCTCCCTGAGTGCTTTCAGCCCCTTAGGATTGCTCTGTAAATGTACAATGCCAGGCCTTAGCAGACAACCCACCAAACTTATGGTATGTTGGCACTGAACAAATATGTGAATAAACCCTGTGTCTCACAATAGGTGGATCTGTCTCTAAGTGCTCACATATCTTGTTCCACTCTTTGGTATTCTGCTCCCCCGCCGCCACCATTATGTTCCTTCGGAAGAAGATTTGGCACCCCCTTTTCCCTGTTTTCCTAATTCAGAGTGGATTTAAGGTGTGAGTTGTATAATCTCTTCTGCCGTGACTGTTACAGTCGGAGCCCATTCACTTTCTCTTTTTTATTAATTCTCACTTTCCGCTCTCTTAATATATAATAGCTGGCTCAGTAAAAGGATGCTGTTGTATGATTTTTATGTATTTTACCACATTATAATGTTTGCATACCTGATTTCATTGGTCTTAAAACATGTTCAGCTCTTGTTGGATGTATTTGGCATAGTGTTCTCGAAAGCATTGCTTACTATATACACTGCCTTTTTTTGTCTCATCAGGGAAAATATCATACTGTGTTATGTGTTTTAAAATGTGTGGTGAATTTACGGGCAATACCAACAGATTTGGAGGAACTTCTTCTTGATCGTGTCATCAAAGCATTCACAAAGGCAAGTAGCATGTGACATTGTAATCTCTCCTATTACTAAGGAATTGACCACTGATGATTAGCCAGTGCATTAACCATAATAATCCTGATGCTTCTGAGGTCCTCTCAGTGCCCACAGTATCTTAGTTTCTTTTGGAATCTCTGACTATCTCGGGCAACAGGCGAGGGATGGGATGGGGGCTTCCATTTGCCTTATTAAGAGTGCTTGGGCAAGGAAGGCTTTTATGACCTTGGGTATATGGAGGCCAACCACAAGGTGCAACATGACTGTTGGAGGCTGTTATGTCTCTGCTGGGGTCCAATCCACCTGGGTGCTTTAAAGCATGTGTAGATAGATGTTGCTTTTGTGTGCGCTACTCTTTCATTTACTAGATAGAATACTCTAGGTTCACAGGTAGTGGTGAATTTTAGAACATGCTCAATAATTTAAACAATCTGAACTCTGGTAAGATATGCATCTGCTGTAACATGTCCCACATCCGCTGTAACATGTCCCACAAAACAAACCCACATTTTAAATTGGACAGTGTGATATTTTGAGGACTCCTAGCTTTATTTAGTGTTATAATTTTAATAAGGTGACTTTTGCTTCCCGCAGGTGGATTCTGATTCTGAGGATGGCACGTATGTTTACAACACTCTAAGGGAGGTTTTCAAACAGATACTGGAACACCAAAGACAAAACTGCACAGAAGGAACAGGAAAACCTGTCTGATGTTCACGCTTTTAAGCTGTAGTTCTCTGCAACCCTTCAAAATGACCTTTCATTGCCAGCTATTATAATTTGTATCCTTTTGTTTGTGTTAACTAAATTTAAGTTGATGTTGATTATTAAATAACTGCAACATACATACATATATATATATATAAATATATATATATATATATACACACACACACATACATATAAAAATGAGTTACCACTTTGTGTTTGTACTGTAGCATTTTGATGCTTTGTTGTAAAAGTAGCATTTTGTTGATATAGGGTTTTCATTAATAAGCTATGTTTTTCAAGAAAAAATGTTGCCATAAATTCAGTGCCATGTTATACAATTGTTTATTTAGTTGATGTTTGTGTATTAACATTTTAAGTATACATTATGATGTTTACAGCAGTGGTATTATACTTTATATTGTGATGAGCAAACATTTACTTATATTGACAACTGTTGTACAACTGTATGGATTTTCCTTGGGAACTGAAAAAGAACTGATTGTAGTGGCAAAACAAACTTCTAGGGGGGGAAATAAACATAACTTAGAAGTGCAGAAATGGGCAATCTAAAGACCATAGATCCTTGTTAGAAAACTGAAAATATTTTTAATATTATAAGAATTTATTACTCCCCTTTTGTTGGATAATGAAACATGAGACCTGTATTGTCTCAGAAACCAAAATTTAAATAAACAAAAAAAATTAATGTTTTCAGGTGTTCTTGTTTCTTGTTTGGATTATTTGGAAGATTGTATTTCTTTGAAGATACATGCTAACAAGTATCTTGTTCAGCTTTTTTTTAGCTGGTAAGCCTATGGACATGGTTTATTTTTAATTTCAGTACAGCATCTAATAATTTTAGGTGCTATTACTGAATAAATCAATTGTGGTCTTTTGCCTCATCTAAGGTAGCTTTTAATGCCAAACATAACTGTGTCTGTATTTAATATACTTCCTTTTTTGAAGCAGAGCTGATATAAGGGCCTTTGTCACTGATATGGTGATAATTTCCTTGGTCTCACATTCTTACAGGAGGTTTTAGCTTCTGTCATTATGCAGTCACGTCTGAGACAATCGATAGGACTTCAGATATCATAAGAAGGCTTGGGATAGTTTTCAGCACTGAAGGAACTAGGACTTCTAGTCCTGAAAATTGACTTTGCTCCAGTCCCCCCACCCTGAATCCACCTCTATCATTGTAGTTCCTCTGCCTCATAGATAGTATTTATGCCCCACCTTTCAACACAATCAGGGCTACCAACTAAAAATAGAGTCAAGCCCCAAAAGGCCCTGTCTCTGGTTGGCAGCTGCCTAGCCTCAGAAGACAGGAGCACCCAAAGCAGGGCCTCAGAAGATGACCGTAGTAGTTGGTTAGATTTGTATGGGAGTAGGCAGTACTTCAGGGCTGCAGTGGCTCAAGTGGTTAAGATGCTGAACTGCAGACTGGTAGTTCAGCAGTTCGAGACCCGAGTGCTGCATGACGGAGTGAGCTCCCATCTCTGGTCCCAGCTCCTGCCAGTCTAGCAGTTCAAAAGCAAGAAACTGCAAGTAGATAAATAGGTACCACTTCAGTGAGAAGGTAACAGTGTTTCATGCACCTTGGTGTCTAGTCATGCCGGCCACATGACCACAGAAACATCTTTGGACAGCGCTGGCTCTTCAGCTTGGAAATGGAGATGAGCACCGCATCCCTAGAGTTGTATTCGACTGGCTTTTGAGCAAGGGAAACCTTTACCTAGGCAGTACTTATGCTGGCTTCAGACTGTATAGAGCTGTATATGCACAGATAGACATGCAAGTATCTGGTTAAGTAAATATGAATTAGCTTTTAGAAACAAGTGCAAAGTGAAAAGATCTTTTTAATTGATCTGGAGGAGGAGAAGACTGAGTAGTAGACTGTAGGGCTTTTCCAAGGCATAAATACCTGCTTGGGATGCCATGATTAAGGGGTGGGCACTTCTGCCCTGTGGCCCCATCTTCCTTGGCTGTCCCCTTGGCATTTTCCTGCCTGCCATCCTGCCTTCAGCTGTAATCAGATGTCCTCAGAAGTTCTTCTGGAAGATAAGAGTGTGCCTGCTTGTGGCCAGTGAGAAGGAAGGCAGGAGCTGGAACCAAGAGCAGCTCTTTGGTGGGGGTTAGAGATGAAGGCTTTGGATTGAAAAAAGTCTTTGACTCCCTTCCCCCAGCAGCCCTATTGTTCTCTCCTCCTCCTCTCCTCTGGGAAATTGTGTGGGAGGGAAGGCTGATGCCCCTCCTCCTCCAGCACTGCACTCTGGAGACAAATTGGGCCTCAGTGCACTTGGGGACATATGTTTCCCCCAACGTGAGGTTTTACTGTAAAATGACCAAAGTCAAGTTGGGGAACTTGAGCCAGTCCTGGAGGGCTGTTAGAAAACAGATGGTTCTGCAAACTTTGCTTTCCATATGTCCCCATTCACCAACTACAATAGGCTGCCATGTACAAGCTGTTCCCTTACTTAAGGTAGCTCACCTGGCATCACCCACAGCAGAGGTCCCTGTGGCAGGCCTATAGCTATGATGGGGCATTTTGGGGCTCTGCCCCTTAATTAAAAGCCTCACCCCACAAATAGCCATGCCAAAAAACTTATTTTTTAAGGAGAGACACACACACACACACACACACCGCTGCCTGCAAGTTTAATTTGCTTGTTTCCCAAAGGCTCACGGGGATGCTTTTAACTCACCATGACCTGGGCTAGCAGAAAGGGGCATGACTGGAGAAGTGCTACAGGTACCACTCTTGAATGCCACTCTGGAAGGGAAAGGGCATTAAAATGCCCTCTGAGCTGTTTTTCCCTAGGAACTGAAAGGCATTCAGACTAATTTAATTAACTATAATTTAACTGCCCTCTTAAAAATGTAAATGCCCCCCTGAACAACAACAAAAAAATCCTGGCTATAGGCCTGCCCCATTGTGGTTCCCATGGGCACCATGGCGCTCACAGACATCTTACCTGGTGCCCACTGGTTGTATTTTCAGAAACTGGGTGGAGCCGGGTAGGGGGCTCTTGCCTAGCATGACTTCTGATTGGCCACTGGAGATTTGATTAGCTGTTCTGATTAAACTAACATTGCTTTCACAGCAGTTGCCACCATAGTGCTGGTTTTATTTCCCCTTTCCCCTCCTTCACAGTGTATTTTTAAAATTACCCCTCTTCTTCTCCACTACACTTGAACTTCTTCTCCCCCCTCTCTCTCTCTTTCTCTTGCTCTCTCTCTCTCTGTGCCTCCTACAGAAGCCATTTTGTGGATGCTCCCACCATCCTGGCTCAGCATTCCCGAGGCACCTTACAGACTCAAGAAGGACACCTGACCCAGAGCCTGTGCCCTTTCTATTGTACTTCTCGCATGGTGGAGGTGGGCTGTCTCTAACGAATCTTAGTGTCTGAAAAACCTTGTTAATACTCATCCTATGCTTTATGATGATTTTTTTTTCTATTTTAGTTTCTTCCTCAAGCCTTTTTGGAAAATTTGCTGTCAAGACTTCTTTCAAAAGAAGAGACTATCGAGTATTGATCAATTGCATAAGAACTCCAAATGAAAGTAATTAGATTATATTTCAAGGGGCGGGAGAGGGAGCCATCATAGATAACCTCTTAAAGCACTCTTGTAAATAGTTCCATCAAATTCAGGACCAATACGTCTGTTCCTCTTTAATGAAGGAAGGTCTTTGATAGTAAACCAAAATATTGATGTGCATGTTGAAGAGATGTAAGTGCTTTCCCTTCTCTTATTTGTAAATCGTTCTGTCAATATATTCTGTGTTAATTATAAGAGTCACCTGTGACTCTTCCCACACCTCTTAGGCTCTCTTTGGAGCCTCTTAAAAATAATTCTGACAGAGCACTTTTCCTTTAAACATCTGTACACCCCCACAGATTCCCAACCCATCAGCAACAATCTTTGCCTTTGCTGACAAATCCCACCTTGAAGCAATATAACACCTACATCCACAGCTATGTAACCAACAGTTTTGCTGTCTTTAATTTAGAGAGTGGGTATGGCTTGTAAAATGCAGCTTTCCCCCCCCCTGTACTTGCCACAGGGATGTATTTTGGTACAGAATTCACAGGAACCTGCTTCTGCAAGAATGGAACTGTTGGGTTGGGTTGCCATGGAGCTTCTGTGACAAACATTTTGGATGCATTCAGTGGCATTCTAGAACCAGTGAATCTTGCTAAAAGAGCCCTGCTGAGATCAGTGCAGTCATGTCATGGAGGCCTTGGCACAGGTGCTTTCCTGTCCGGTGTGTTTACAGTTGTTTACTCCCCCAGTGCTGCTCCTGTCCTGCACTCACAATTTCTGCAAGAAATGTCTTGATGAGGTCCTCATTCACCAGAACTGTACTCATGTCAATGGGCAGTTCAGCTGCCCTATGTGCAGAAAAGTAAGTAGAGCTGCAAAAACCTTCTTTATCTTCAGAAAAAACCTTCAGAAACTCATTTTATGTGTCACAAGGCAAGACGCTGTTCTCAAATTATGTAGCAAATACAAGCACTGGAAATGCGTAAATCTGAAAATCATCGTTTCTGAAGGTGTTCTGAGGATATTAGAGCCGGCATATAGATCATCCCTATAGAGCAGTCGCCTATGTGGGTTTTCGACTGCTCAGATACATTGATGAAAGTGTTGCCACTTTGATTTGTTTAATTTTAAAAGTAGAAGCGGTGGGTTCTGTGTGTCACCTGGATAGGTTTGTGGAGAAGACCGCCACAAGAAACCACAGTGGTGCCTGTGCTAAAAATGAAAATGTTTCCATGACTCAAGTAGCAGTTTTACCAGTACTGTGCAAATCATGCACATGCTTGCATCCTTAAAAGAGATACAAATACCAGTTTCAGTAGTTTGTTTTAATTTCAGATGTCTTATTAACCAGAAAACTTTTATTTAAGACCAAATATAGGAACGGCACATTAGAAAAAGTGTTATACAGCCCATGTCATTTAAAAATTCATTTTATTTAACAAAATTTGTACCCTGCCTTTCTGGCCTCCTAAGGACCACCAAGGCAGCTAACCAATTAAAACGTGCATTAAAAAGACATGTCATGAATTAATCTTACTTTCAGGTCATACACTTGAGAGGAAGAGGACTCGCTGGATTGCCAAGAAATACTTTGGTGGAGAGTATCCTGGAGAAATTTAAATACGAGCTTGGAAACCTGCACAGCAGAGAACAAAATCACTTGTCTCAAATATGTAAAGAACATGGGGAAATTATGAATCTGGTATAAATACAGTCATTGTTTCTGACGAGTTACTAGAAGACTGTACAGACTTGCTGTAGTGCTTATTTAATCAACGTCCGTGTGCACTGTGCTGCCCTACTCTTGTTAGAGCACTGTATGAAATGCTTTGGGGGGGAGGGGTAAGCGTTCTATTGAGAACCCTCCAGACATGGTCCCTCATTTCTGTTGTAAATACTTTGCATTTCCCCTCCGTATGTAGCCCTTTTCCCCAGTAAGGATGCAACCTCCTGGATTTTGCCCTTGGTATAACCTCTCTCTCCCTCTATTCACATAACTTTGTGATCTTTTAAAAAGGTTTTTTTTTAACTAGCTCAGAGCCTAAAGGCCATGTTCTCTGCTAACACTTCTTCAGCACAAGAACTCCTCATCCAGCCCTTTCTTTAAAAAGTGTCCACAACAGTATCCCCTAATTTCATAAATCAGTGTGGTGTAGTGGTTAAGAGCAGCGGACTCTAATCTGGAGAACCAGATTTAATCCCTCATTCCTCCACATGCAGCCAGCTGGGTGACCTTGGGTCAATCACAGTTCTCTCAGAGCTGTTCTCTCAAGAGCAGTTCTCAAAAGAGCTCTCTTAGCCCCACCCAGCTCAAAGGGTGGCAGTTGTAGGGAGAGGAAGGGAAGCAGACTGTAAGCCGCTCTGAGACTCCCAAGTGAAAGGTGGGGTATAAATCCAACTCTTCTGCCTCCTCCTCCTCCTCCTCCTCCTTTCTTTGATGACTCTGTACTCCCTATCTCTAGCCATGGAGCACATATCAGCTACAATTTATTTCTGTTTAAAAAGCAGTGAACAACGAATTCCCTGCATATGATAGTACTACTGGAAGTACTGAAATAAGAATAAAAACTATTGTTTGCCGTTGTTTTGAGAGCGAAGAGACAATGCCTTGAGACAAAGTTTCCTAAACATCCTTTGTTATATGAAATAATTATGCATTTGTTTTATTCTCACTCAGTTGTGTCTGACTGAAGATAAACCAATTTGTGCCATCTGCAAACTCTTTGGAGACCACGAGTCGCACAGCGTAGCAAAAATATCCAAAGTCTATGCAGAAAGGAAAAGCAGATTAGTCAAAGATTTAGACTGGATGTTCCAGCAGTCTCAATGTGCTGAGCAAGCAAGGAAGGTACAGTTTTTAAAAAGCACTCTTGTTTTCTTTATATCACATGTATTAACAAAACAAAATATTTTGGTTTTTATTCTCAACACGAACCTACGAATTTTAATGCATTAGTGGCTTACTTCTGAGTGACATGCATTTTATTCACTCTCATCTAAAATATGCTATTTGTTCTCTTCCAAAAGACTGCACACATTGTTTTCAGTATTTTGTGTGTGTGTGCGTGCACTTTCGTGCCTGGAAATCATTGTGACTTCTAGGACCCCTAGTGGGGCTTGGATGTTTTCAGAGAGGTGGCTTACTATTGCCTGTCCCTGTGTCCCCCTTCAGCCTCCTCTTCTCCAGACTAAACATTCCAAAGTCCCTCAGCCCTTCCTTGTGGAGCTTGGTCTCCAGGCCTCTGATCACCCTCGTTGCTCTCCTCTGCACCTGCTCCATTCTGTCCACATCCTTTTTGAAGTGAAGCCTCCAGAACTGCACACAATATTCCAGGTGCAGCCTGACAGCAGGACTATGACATCTTGTGATTTGGATGTTATGCCTCTGTTGATACATACACCCCAAGATTGCATTAGCCTTTTTTGTCACCATATCACACTGACTGCTCATATTTAACTTTCCTTCCACCCTTACCCCAAGATCTTGTTCACACACACTGCTACTCAGAAGTGTATCCCCCATCCAGTATGCATGTTCCTCATTTTTGTTACCTAGATGTAGAACCCGGCACTTATCCTTCTTAAATTGTATCTTGTTCAAATCCACCCACTTTTCCAGCATGTTCAGATCTTGTTGAATTCTATCTACTGGTGTGTTCACTGCTGCTCCCAATTTAGTGTCATCTGCAGATTTAATGAGTAGCCCCTCCACACCTTCATCCAGATCATTTATAAAAATATTGAAAGGTACTGGACCCAGAACTGAGCCCTGTGGCACCCCACTGGACACCTCCCTCCATTCAGATGAAATGCCATTGAAAACTACTCTCTGAGTGCAGTTCTCCAACCAGTTCCCTATCCACCTAACGATCCTACAGTCAGTCCACAGTACTTTAGTTTACCCATCAGAACATCATGGGGAACCCTGTCAAAAGCTTTACTGAAATCCAGGTAAACAACACCAACAGCATTCCCTCAATCCAGTAAGCTTGCCATTTGATCAAAGAAGGAAATGAGGTTGGTCTGGCAGGACCAGTTGGGGACAAATCTGTGCTGACTTCCCTGGATCATTGTCCTTTAGATGCTCACAGACTGGTCCCTTTAAAATCTGCTCCAGTATCTTCCCTGGGACAGAGGTCAGACTGACTGTACTGTAATTTCCTGGGTCATCCCCCTCCCTTTTTTGAAAATCTGCCCTCCTCCAGTCTTGTGACACTTCTCCCATCATCCAAGAGGTCTGGAAGATGATGGACAAAGGCTCTGCAAGCTGTTTAGTTATCTAATATACATTCTAGAGTGGAAAAAACCCACAATATTTTTAACAGAATAGCTGAAAAAGCCAAACAGAGTTCTAGAATGTCAGCCTAGGATCTGGAAGACCCAGGTTCAAATCCCCACCCTACCATATACATTTCTGAATGACCTTGGACCAGTCAATCTCTCTCTCAGCCTAACCTACATGGCAGGGATGTATTGACAAAATGGAGGAGGGGAGAGTAAGGTTCACCACCTCCATAACGTTGCACTAAATAGATAAAGAATGAATAGTTCATGTGCCCATCCTTTTACTTTCCTCAAGAATGACAAACCAAAGCTCTCAAGGCAAAGCTACATTACCAATCTTTATTTATTTTATATATAAGTTTGCCATGGCTTCCCTCAAAGTAATCTGGGTATCATAGTTTGGTTAGGATGCCAGGAATTCTCAGGGGTCTCTACTTTTCCATACAGAAATACAAACACCGAGGTTCCCTTCAGAGAGAATATTAAATAACTAATAGGTGAAAAATCCCACATATAGCACTCAGGAATCTTTCCTTGCTTTGGCTAATGCACTTATCTTTAATAACCTTTAAAACAGCCTTTTAAAATGGTTATGAATAAATATTCTTGATATAAGTAAGCCGTTTGGTGTCTCTGAGCAGGACATTGAAGAGAAGATGGATGACCTTACGAACACCACTGCTGATGTCAAGGCCATGATTGATGGTGTTGGGGCCAGCTTACTGAGAGGGATCCGATGGAGAATGTCTGAGCTGAAAGCAAAATTAGGAAAGGACTATTCTGCAAAATTAGAGACGTTACAGCTAGTGGCAAGTGAGCTACAAGTCCCCAGTCACCTTCATCACCAAATGAAAACTCTTTTGGAAAAGCATCCAAATTCAGTGTGTTTTCTTCAAGAGGTTAAACTACTCAGAAGTAAGATAGAAAAATGTATAGAAGGAAATCCCTTACAACAAGACACAAAATATTGTGATATTTCAGTTAGTCAGTATTTTAAAGACTTGATTAGAGGCATCCACATTACCCATTATGTTTCCTCAGATTCAGAAGAATTTATTGCAAGTTCCAATGAGCCATCTGAAGTCTTCAGGCCATATTATCCTGCGTTTTCTTTTTCAGATGAAATTTCTAATGAATCTTTCTGCCAAAAAGTACTGGAATTTTTTCAGGAATCAAATAAAGCGAGGGAAGATATTACTCAAAAAGTACCTTCGAGTGATGGCTCGGATACAACAAATGGGACACACTTCTCACTGGACACAGAATCAGCTTCAAGACTGAAGCCCACCTACGAATAAACTTTTTGCATCCAAGCTAAATAAATATTCTTATGCTTTGCCTTACTAACTAATAAATACAAGATCTGTAAATGCAGTGATACAGAATGGTATCTGACTCATGCCAATGCTGTGCCTTATTAATCAATTCTCATCACAGGCTACAAAAAGGTTTTTGAATGACAAGAGTAAAGAAAGGGGCATCAAAGGTAACAGTAGATTCGTTAGGTAATGCCGAGAGAGAGACTCAAAAGAAGGATTCTGCAGTATTCAGTCTGGAGTTATTGTCATTACAGGTGGGGACACACAAGGACTTGCAGGAGGCATCTCACTTCCCTCACTATTTTCTCTTTCCCTTTCCTGAAAGCCCCTATAGCCTTTCCCCTTTTCCTGCTTCTTTCTCTCCTTCTAGGGTTGTTGAACTCTAGGTGGGGGCTGGAGATCTCCTGGAATCACAACAGATCTCCCAACAACAGAGATCAGTTGCCCCTAGGGTTGCCAGATTGAGGTTGGGAAATCCCTGGAGATTTGGGAGTGAAGCCTCAGGAGGACAAGCGTTGGGGAGGGAAACAACCTCAGCAGGGCATAATGAAATAAAATCCACCCTCCAAAGCAGCCATTTTCTCCAGGGGAACCGATCTCTGTCATCTGGAGAGCAGTTGTAATTCTGGGTGATCTCCAGCTCTCGATTGGAGGTTGGCAACCCTATTTCCTCTGGAGAGAATGGCTACTTTGGAGTCTATGGCATTATACCCCTCTGAGGTCCCTCCCCTCCTCAACCTCATGCTCCACAGGCTTCTCACCTGCAAAATTTTAGGAATTTCCTAATCCCTTTCCTTCCTTTTGGCAACTCCCATATCCTCTCCCTGTTATGCATTTGGTGTAACACTTGAAAGACCATACATGCATATAAAATGTACAAACATACACTTTGCACGTACAATGAGTTTTCAGTGCCTACATGCATGCATTTTTTTTACATTCTTGCAAACCTTTGCCAAATGCACAAAGGTAGGGATAGAGGGAGTAATCCCACTCTTTCTTCTCATGTGTATTAATTGTACACTGCTGTAACACAGGAAAGATCTATGACAAAATACACTGCTGTGTTTGTACACATCTACTGTAGAACTGGTTAACTACAGTATACTAGTTAAAGATCTGAATGTCTGTATTTTGGATTCATTTATTTTATGCCACTCCTGAGTGATGCTCCCTCTAAGCTGTGGAGTCTTGTAAGCAAAAATTCTACATTGTTGAGCTACTGGCATAAAAGTTGTGAGCGAGCGATTTGGCTGCTGCATAAATTAGTTTGCACTGGAGCCATCCTTCCTGAGCTAAGACAAAGATGTGTGAGTCAAGAGGCTAAAAAACAGTGAGCTAGCTCACACTAACTCAGAAGGAACACTGCTCCTGAGGTTGTTATGACTTTTCTACTCTATTAAATTACATATTGTTTGCTAACCAACCACAGTGCAGCGTAACAGCTGGAGACCATTCGTATAGAGTCAGACAATGCCAATACGGGAGTGCTGTCAGGACTTACCTCCAGTCCTGGTTACACAGGCATGCTACGAATTTATATTGTCCTTACAATATGTTTGAACATCATTCTTACATCGCATGGTTATGTTTGTACAAGGCATAGTAAGAAGAATCCTTATACCACAGTAGCATGAACAGATGTGTGACTGTTACACGATCAGTGTGGCTAAAGAATGGCATTTCATTCTTTAACCAGAAAGGTTTTGTGTCAAATCTTATCTCATTACAGATATCAGAATTTTGCAGCTCCAGTCTCCCATCTCTAAAATGGGGAAATGATCTACCCCGCTAGGTTTTGAGACTGAATGACATACAAATCGTAAATCTATTTACATCAATAAAAGAACTAAAAACATTTAACAAAATTCAAAATATTTTTACTGACTAATGCAGTGGATTAATGGATAAAGCATTACATGCTGTTAGTTTTTTAGGTGCCACTGGACTTCTGTTTCATTTTGCTATAACAGACCAATTTTCCCGGGGTTAATTGTTCCTTAGCCTCTAGAAAGTACTCGAGTTGGAGACTGGTAGCGGTGAAATCAGCTCACATAGTTTATTTAGGTTCAGATGAAGCATGACAAAAGGAGGTTGGGGGCTGCTTATATTCACAGGTAAGCTGCACCCCCAACCTCGCCCAAATGGTACAATAGGGCTAGCTTCCCGCCAGTGACTCACATAGGCCCGTTTGAATATTCAGAGCCTTTCATTGGGGGAAACTTAGGATCCTGGCTGGCTATTGTTCACCAGATCGAAGCTCATGCCTTTCCTGGCCATGTGTTCGGCGGTGGCCATGCGGTCGTTGCCATTACATACATTACACCCCTCCCCCCATAGTTCTGGCACCCCCTCCCCAAGTTCAGCACACATAGTCTCTTAGGTATGAAGGTGGCCTGCCCTTGTGCCCCGAACGCCGTGGGGTTGCAGGCGAGGGCTTTGTTTCTGGTGTCGCTGTGTCTGGCTCCGGGGTCAGGTCAGGTGCAGCTGCGGTTGGGCTGGGGTCATGTGGAGGCGCGTGGTCCCTTGGGTGCTCCGCCAGTTCTGACGGTTGTCTCACCTTGGGGATGTACGGCCTTGGTACCTCATCTGGTTCTTCTGGCTTGCTGATGTCCAGTGACAGGAGGACGAGGTGCAGCTGGTCGACATGCCTCTTATACAGTTGTCCCTCTTCCCCCAAGACCTCGTAGGATAGGGGTCCAGTGGCGTGGATGATGCGCCTGGGCAGCCATGCAGGTCCTGCTGCGTAGTTCCAGATGTAGACCAGGTCTTCTGGGAAGAAACCCTGCGGTGCCTTTCGCTACTCAACCTCGCCGCTGTGTTCTGGGGCCTAGTCCGGATGTAGACGGTCTAGCTGCTTTGTGAGCTTCCGTCCCATCAGGATCTCCGCTGGGCTGCGTCCCATTGCTGTGTGTGGGGTCGTCTGTTAGCCGAAAAGGAATGTGGCAAGCTTGTGGTGCCAGTTGCCTTGCTCCATCCTCCGCAGGGCCCCTTTGGTCGCCCTGACCATACACTCGGCCTGTCCGTTTGTGGCTGGGTGAAACGGCATGGACCTCACATGGTGAATGCCATAGTACTCCATGAAGTTCTGGAACTCCTGCGAAGTAAAAGCTGTCCCATTGTCAGTTACTAATGTGTCCAGAATGCCGTGGGTGCTAAAAATGTGCCACACGCAGCGGATGGCCGCTTGTGATGAGGTGGCTGATATTGGGGCTACCTCCAGCCACTTAGTGTAGCTGTCAACCAATATAAAGAAGAGCTGACCTTGGAAGGGTCCGGCAAAATCCAGGTGGAGCCTGGCCCATGGCTTGTGGGCAGACTCCCAGGGCCAGATGGGCACTCCTGGAGGCTCAGGGCGGGACTCTTGGCATGTCCTGTAAAGCTTCACTTTTTCCTCGATTGCAGCATCGAGCCCTGGCCACCAAACATAGCTGCGGGCCAGGGCCTTCATGTACATGGTCTGTCTCCTGTACTTGAAAAAAGAACCTTAGGGTTTGCACCCATGCTTCCCAGAGCTCTGGGTGAGCGGGGTCAAATGTTGTGAGTTGTCCCGGAGCGGCGGCCATGAGGACTCGTTGAGCAACGTGGTGAGCAGAATCCTCAGGAGCAGTTGGCGGTGCAGGCTGGTGCTGGAGCCGAGCGGTGCCAGGTGCTGCCGGATCAGTGGAGCTCGATGTGAGGCTGGAGTCGGCTGTAGAGTTGCTCATCAGGATCCCATCCTCGTCAACAGTAGAAAGTACTCGAGTGGGAGACTGGTAGCGGTGAAATCAGCTCACATATTTTATTTAGGTTCAGATGAAACATGACAAACAGAGGTCGGGGGCTGCTTATATTCACAGATAAGCCCCACCCTCGACCTCACCCAAAGGGTACAATAGGGCTGGCTTCCTGCCAATGACTCACATAGGCCCGTTTGAATATTCAGAGCCTTTCATTGTGAGAGACTTAGGATCCTGGCTGGCTATTGTTCGCCGGATCGAAGCTCATGCCTTTCCTGGCCATGTGCTTGGCGGTGGTCATGTGGCCATCGTCATTACATACATTACAGCCTCTGTTTCCTGTTTGTCAAATGTGGATTACTTTGGCCACTTGGGAAAAGAATTTTAAAAGATGGCTGTGAAGACTGTAAAGCTCTACAGAAGTGCTTAATAACAGTAGAGGCCAGGATCCAAAGAGCTAATTTAGAAGTGCTTTGGGAATTGGACTTTCTCAATGAGACTCCCCAGCCCCAGATATTATGACATACTCCCAACCTGCTTTTGAAAATTCTCTCAGGTTCAGAAGTAGTTTGACAAGTGACATAGTGGGGGGAGGGGAGGTTTACAAAGTATTCAAACAATTTGTTTTACATAACTTAGCAAAAACAGAATAAGTTGAAACAGTGCATGTGCTTTTAAAATGAAAGCATTTCTACAGCAGATTACTTTTTGACTGGATAAGATACAGAACAATGGTATGTACAATAGAAATTGAGGTACTATTATTGGATAGTGAGTAATTGTCATGCCTCACTGAGTCAGCTTCCATCAGTCAAACTGACAGGTTCATACTAATGCAGTCAGTGGGGAAAAACCCCCATTCTATTTCAAAAACATATCCTTTACCTGTGGAATTTTTCAATTCTTATCTCTACTCCAACACACAATATAGCAACAAGAAACCTTTTCACTGCTGCACCAGTTTGTTGCAGGTGACATCATCTCATAGCCAAAAATGTAGCCTGGCACATTAACAGTGCCATCCTAAGCTGTGGCTGCCAGAGTGGTGCTGATGTAGCTAGTCAGTATCCTATCCTCTTTCATCAGAGAAAAAGTATATTTTAAAAGACCTTACTGCACTGGACTCTAGCAACATTATTCACACCTACCAATCACAGCGTTGCATGCCAATGATGCTGTGTCCATCACCTATCAGAAAAAGACAACTAATGCATGTTGATGCCAGCATGCCTCCCTGATGTCACCCTGCCACTCCCCACACAAACATCACACAAGGGAAGGAACAAAATTGCCCCGCCCCTTCACAAGAAGGAGTAGGAGGGGTCAGGAGGAGGCTTTCTTGCCTAGACGTCAATGTCTATCTTGGCTAGGAAGTGTGAGGAGAGGAGTCAGTCCTCCCCCTGTGCTTTGTACACGAGGGAGGGAGGGTGTGTGTGTGATGCGTGCACACCAAGCGCTTGCTCTACTGCCTCAGCTGAAGCCAGCACACACTCAGAGGGAGGGGAGAAAAGCAGGGATGTGGCATGGCTGGGCCCTCACAGGTGGATACAGAATTTTCACAGCTCTCTGAGGCAGTAGCGGCTGTTCAATGGCAGCAATGGTTGTGCCAAAATGGGAAGTGGCTTCCCATTCCTCCAGATCTCCTCTTCCCAAGGTGGACAGTCCCTGGCTCGGAGCAGCACTGCAGCTGTTGATCATGCTGGTACTGAATGCAGCCCAGGCCAAGAAAGAAGGTAAGGAAGGCAAAGGGAGAGTGTATGGAGCCCCAGGCACTGGCCAGCTCTTCTAGGGAGATGTATGAGATTATTTTATTCAGGTATTTCTTCTTTGCATGGGGAGCCAAAGCAGCTTGCAACATCATTCTCTTCTCTTCTGTATTTCCCTAACAACAACAACCCTATGATGTAGTCAGCTCCACTGTACTAAACTGCCCCCTGCACAGCCCTCTCTGTTGTTGGGAGGACTGTGGTGTGGCCACTAGAATCCTACTTCTATACTCCTGGGCTGACGAAAGGGAGGGAAGCATGTACAAAAAGGGAGGGAAACTTGACCTTACCACCCAGATATGTCCGCAGCACAGTTGGCAGTCAAAACCACCAAGTAAAGGCCACACAACTGTTTAGAATGCCCAAGGAGCAGCTTTTGGCAAGGCGTAGGGAGGAGTGAAACACAGATGCTAGGACAGCAACAAGAGAACACACAAAGGAAGACTCACAGAAGGCATTCCTGTCACTCCCCCCACCCCAGTAGTTTACTGGGAGAAAGCAAGACAACCATAGAGGACAAGATTCCAATCATTCGCTTAACACCTTCCCGAGTAGCCAGCTACCCACTACATTCAGAGGGTTCATTACTGCCACCTACTGCCATTCCTTCCAGTCAGCTTTGTTCTTTCTCTTTCTCCTTCACACACAGACCGCAGCCACAGGAGCGAGATAACCCAGAGGGGAAGCGAGGCTATTTTGCCCTGGAGCAATTTGCCCTGCAGTTGCACAATCACACAGGTCTGTGGACCTGCCGGTGCAACTCACCGCTGCGTGATCAGACACAACCACAGGCGAGTTTTTGTGTGTGTGTGTGTGTGTGTGTGGTTGGTTTCTGATTTGCTTAAATGGGGGATTGATGAATCGCTCTTCCACCCTAAGGGCTTTCAATGATGCGCACATTCAGAACGGCACGGTGTTGGGATAGCCTGCGATCAGACTATCCCTGATGTCACCCTTCCGTGCTGGAGCAATCACATGGGGAAAGTCCGGCTGTGGGCCGCAGCAACCCGTTTGATACCGGAGTTTCCCTAGTAGTTTTTTACCCCACTTCTCTGGCGGATCAAGACGGTTTGCGACGGTTTGCCGATGGTTGCGCAATGCCTCCCAGATGTGCTGGTGTGATCACGCTGCTTTATCATCCCTCTCACGTGGCTAATGGGTGTGTATGACCACGTGCGCCCCCCCCCCCGACCCCCACAGTCATGTTGCAGAATGGAAGAGTGGGGAATCAAACCTGGTTCTCTAGTCCACTGCTCCTAACCACTACACGAAACTGGCTTTGGTGTCTCTGCCTTCCATATCACATCTAACATGCTTGCTCAACTTTCTGTCATCCTCATCCTGCTAAGTTGCTTATTAGATGTCTCATACTGACTGCATCAGTTTGTAATCCACTTTGAGTCTCAGTGAGAAAGGCACATCAGATAGCAAATAAATAGTTTTAAAAAAAATTATTTCAGGGAGAATTTATAAGTAATATGATAGTGAGAACCGAGCCCACCATTAAGGTATAATCTATATCTCTTGAATATAGAGGAAAGATCTTGAATAGTCTTGATATATAATTTATTTATTTAGGATATTTCTGTGCCACCTCTTGAGTCCTTACAATTAAAACCCCATCAAAATATTAAAAAGCCCTGTTCATGTTATAGTGAACACACATACCTTCTGCCAATACGTTTGCACACCCATCTGTAAGAATGAGCCAATGCGTGCTCATTTTATAAATGAAACTGGGGACCACTACCTGGATAAAAGGTGGGATGTGTTGACTCATTGACTGTACCTGGATTAAAAGGTGGGATGTGTTGATTCATTGGCTGTAACATGAGAATTATGCAATGCACATACAAAGAACTATCAAGTGTATGCTGTACACAGGTTGTATGTGCATTCACTTTAAGCTGTAAACGGGGCTATAAAGTAGAATTAGAATCAATGGTTCTACAGTGCTGTGTAGGTTTTGGAGATCTGGTGCATATTTATTAACCGCACATCTCAAAACATATGATACAGTAGAGAGAAAAGGGGAAGTGTCTTCATAGCATTACTCACTTCCACCCTGCCTAGTTGAGCGGTTAACAGCCGCTTTCTGCACTTCCTCCCCTCACAGACTAAACACCTAGCTTGACCTCTCAGAACCCCTTTCCTTCCCTCTCACAGCCCACGCCCTTTTCTGACTCTGTACACTTTCAGGCAGGCTATAGCAGCTTCCTCTCCCCTTCTTGAAACTCCTGACAATCTTCTTGAAAGGCAGACACTAATGTCCGGACGCAGTAAAACTAAGGGCTGCCCATGGATTTCGCTTCTTCTTAGGCGCGTGTCCGCGAACATAACTTCTTCGGGGGAGCCTGACGTTCAACTCCTCCTCTCTTCCTCAGATTATTCTGCGGTTGGGAAGAGCAGAGCCTGGCGGCGGTTTTGAAAGAACGATTCGGTGTGGCACAAAATTTCCGTGGGCTCGCGACAAGTGATACCGCGATAAACCTGTGAAAGGTTTTAAAAGGGTGCCGCAGCACAAGACTGTCTCTGCCCGTTCCTCTTCCAAAGGGGAACAACTTCCCAACTGCTCTTCGAAGAAATGGCTTTTGCGAGACAGAACCTGAGACGCCTGGACCGCGTGGGAGACAAATCCTTCAAAGACGCATACACTTGAAACAGCCTTGCGCGTGCTTCCTCGAGAAGGAGACGCTTTGGACTCCGTAGAGCTCACTCTGGAGGAAAATCCTACACATATCCCCCCCTCCCCCCCCCAAGTCGCGGCGGTGTAGGTGACCCAAGGGCTGAAGCCATTCTCCCGCCTACGAGCAGAGGGGGAAGCTGAGCGCGCGCAACCGCCGCAGCGCTCCGAGCACCCCTTTCAATCAGGTAAGAAGCGACAGGGAGACACGGGAAGCCCCTTCCAGCATCTGCCCAATCAGGCAAGAGGATGTGGCACTGGGGTGTTAACCCCTCAGCTGGTCCAATGGTTGTAGGAAAGCATGGGTGATGGACAGGTCACTCTCTTCCCTCTCCCGCTTAACCCACCAGATGACTTTAAGGCGGAGCTTCCCCGTTGTCTTTTCCTCCCTCCCGCCCAATGAGGCTGGGAAGCGTCATCAGCTTTTCCCGTGATCCAGTGCGGCGAAAGGCGGTAGCAGTGCTGCAGGAGGAGCTGCGGCGAAGACTTCATCCGGGTCCTGGGTGGCGGTGCTGCTGCTGCTGCTGGCTCACCGTTCGGCAGGTAACGGACCTTGTGGCTTGAAAGGTTTTGTCGGGGAAGATGGATGCGGAGGGAAAGAGAGGGAGGCAGGATCTTTTTCATTGTGTGCCGGGAAAGCACCGCTTGAGGGAGGCTGATGGTCTCCCCATTGTCAATGAGGCGACTTAAAGCGGGGATGGGAAGTCACGTGCCCCTGACTTCCCCGCCCCCTCCTTAGCGGGCCTCCTTCGCTGGTCACGAATACCTATCCCCCACCCCTCCCCGGGCTGCGGTCCTCTCCTGTATTCCTCGCTTCTGCCCTCTCTTTTCTCTGATAAACCGAAGCGCCCAAGTAGCGCCGCCCCGCTAACCGGCTTCTGATTGGTTGCCTGGCTTGGACTGTGTTGCGGTTGGCCGAGGGTGCTGCCTGTACAAGCGGCGTCAGTTCCCGTAGCAAGTTTGTGCTGGGCGAGGGACAGACCTTGCTGAGTGAGAGAAGGATGGAAGGCTAGGAAGAAGGAGGGGGTGGAGGAGATGCTGTTGCCGCGGGCGCGACTCTCTAGCTGGAGGCGATCTTAGCCCCGTGTCTCCCGCCAAGCTGCCGGCAGAGAACCGGCGCTTCTTCCTTCTGGAGGTCACCCGCCAGCCCTTCCTCCCCGCCATTGGCTCGGTCTTGGGGCCTGGAGAGGATCCGCTGCCACCCACGTTCTGCGGGTGCCCCGTGTCCTGAACCCTGCTAGAGCGGGCGGGAAGAAGAAGGGTGGGCTTTCCTTGGCAGGCTGCCCTGTTATCCACGAGGCGCACCGCCTCGCCTTCCCGCGCATTTCCCCCTGCGTCTAGTATCGCAGAGGGCGAGAGAGATCTGGAAGAGCGCGTGCAGTTTCATAGAAGAAGCGGTGGCGCGTGTCTAGCCGCTTGCTGATTTAGCGCGAAAAGTCAAGCTGTGACTTGTTAGCTGAGAGCAGTCTTGTGGCTCGTTCTCACATCCTACTTATTCCACCCGCCGCCTCCCATCCAAGCCGGTGCCATTCTAGTTCCCTTGTCGACACTCGAACCAAGTCTGCTTCGTACGGTTTTAGAGTGAAGAGTATGCGCTTTCCCCCATAAAAGTCCTTACGGCTCACTGTTCCTGAGCTTTGCCTTTTGTTGTAACTCATTATATCCTTGGAAGTAGAGGGAAGACATGCAAAGCAATTCACATGCGGAGGGGGAGAGATATATGTTGATCCACCATAGGAAAATATGACTTCCTTGAAGACTGACAGTCTTTTTCGTTATAGAATCTGAAAAAGCAGAAACCTGGGCCTCAGAAGTGGTAGTCAGGCAGCAGTGAAGATTGTGATAAAGGAAAGTATTTGGAAACTGTTTGCATTGCTGTTTGTGTTGGCTCTTGGTTCCAGGGATGTTGTTAGGCAGTTTACTAAATCTCCTAAATTGTTTCTGGTTGAGAGAAAGTGGGATCCTAGTTTGGAGTGAAATGATGGTTGCAAGAAAAATAGAACCTTTCTGAAGCCTGAAAAGGAAATACAGGAAAATAATTTATTCTTGGAGAACATCGGATTGGTAAAAAGCAGCTGTCAGCAGAATCTGATCAACATTTAACTGCTACATTGATCTAATATCAGTTTAATTTGGGCCACTTCTGACTAAACATTTTCACAGTCGAACTGTGGTAAATTTTCAGTATGATCAAATGAAGTTTAGGTATGGTTTTGGTTTAAAATCAAGAGTTTGTGCTGAACCTTTTGATGTAGCTTGGATATATTTTGATTCTGCTATACATTGCAGGAAAACATTTGTCCATGAAAAAATATTGGTCTATATATAGCTGGACAAATTTGCTTTGTAACTGCAGAATGCCTAATCATGCTGGAAGTTCATGGGAGCTAGAGAATGGTGTGCAGGGTGCTTGATGTAGCTCCATCTGTGAAGTAGCTCAGTTTTGGGTTTGACCCGATTAGGAGTTGGATGGACTGTGTCTACACTACACTACCAGACTCCTTGGGAGAAAATGAAAATCAATTTTATTTGAAACTATCTTCAATTCTATAGCAATTTTGGCAGCAGTTAAATCACACACTTTAAAATAAGCTTCAGTGAATGTTAGCTAGCACTAAGCAAAGCATAATTTTGTCATGCAGGCCCCAAATGTTGTCATCTTTGGCTCTGGTTAAAAGTTGTATTCCAAGTTAACATTTCAGTTCCATAAGGATAACATCTGAAGGTTTTTGACCAACTTGACCATGTCATGTAGTAATATAAAATCACAGTGATTTCCAAAGCAGAAAAAATTCTGGTATATAAACAGTGGGCCACTTACTCTGTCAAAATGAGACTTGAGAGAGTGTATAGAAGAAAATGTGTACTCACAAAGAAACAGGACTGTTTTAACCTCAGAAGATTTTTAAAGTAAGAGTTGACTTACATAGGTTGAAGTATTACTTACAGTGCTAAAGATGTGATGTTATATTGCAGAACATTCTGCTTGGTGTAAGATCTCTTTATTTATTAAAAAAAAAAAAGCTTCACATTGAGCGCAGCAGCTTCCCATAAACACAAGGTGCAATATCAGTCATTCACTAAACTAGACCAGCAGTTTATTTCCTCTGCTGTTAAAGAAGAAACCATTAAGCAGACTAAGCACGTTCTTAGGGCACCAGGGCCAAAGGGGGCACCACAAAGTTGGAAAAAGGGTGAAAAGAAAAAAAAGAATGAAGATTTGTTTAAAAAAAAATTGATAACCCTAGAGTGCATCCTGATCAACTTGCACTAGTTTTATCTTCTATTTTTTGTTGGCGAGGGGCTATGTTTAAAAGTAAAATGCATGTGTTTAAAAGTAAAATGATGGAGCCAAATTCAGTTGTCATGACAGTCATTTCAATGACCCTCTCTGCCCCTTTTTAATTTCAGTCCCATGTAAACGTCAAAAATGAAGCGTGTTCAGTTAAGTGGTGCGCAAACGTGCAAAAGGGAATGAGCAAAAGAATCTGTCTGTTGTAGCCAAGACAGGAAAGCTGACAGATTTCTTCTTACAAAGTGCAGAGAAAGAAGATCCAGATCAAAACCAGTGTCAGTCTTCAGAGACAGGAAGTGAATCAAATCTATCTCCTTCATCAGAAACAGGCAGTGTTGGTGCAAGGCCAGATTTTCATGATGATGTTGCACATGATGAAGTGCCACAGCCTGGACCTACTTCCACTACAAGATGTGTAAATGCTTTTGAACTGTCCAAGGAGTTTAGAGAACTGATCAAGGATGAAATGAACAAAGCTAAGGACCCAGGGTTGTGGTATGAATTTTATGGTGATGATGTGACTTATTGGGTTGCTTGTGGACCCAGTGAATGTCAGCACCATAATGGGCCATTTGACAATTTTTTTAAAATAAAAGCCAATGGTGAATACTACAAGAGAGAATGGCTGTTGTACTCTCCCTCAAAAGGATCAGTTTACTGTTTTCTTTGTAAACTATTTGCGCCCAAAGGGTCAACGCATTTTGCTAGAAATGAGGGGATTCAGTAACTGGCGAAACACTGCTGTAATTGGCAACCATGAAAAAAGTACAACTCACTGAGATGCCATGTTGACATATTTAACTCGGAAAGAAGGCTTAGGCTTGACACAGCCACTGGAAAAACAAATTGAAGGGGAGTACAATTACTGGGAGAATGTGCTTTGGCATGTTGTAGCAGTCATTTGCACACTGGGTGAACAAGGATTGGCATTCCGAGGAAAAGTGGAAAAATTTGGGTCTCTCAATAATGAGAATTGTTTAGGGCTACTTGAATTGATAAGTCAGTTTGACCCATTCTTGGCTGCTCCCATATCATGGTATGCAATGCTGGAAAAGGCAACCCTTTGTACCGGTCCAAAATGATATGTGAGAAACTTTCTGAGTTAATGGCAAAGTGCACTCTGTCATCACTGATGAAATTAATGTTTCTGGGTACTTCAGTCTGTGTGTGGAGTCAACGCCTGATCTTTTGCATGTTGACCAATTGAGCATAGTGCTCAGATACTTGCAAGATGGACAGCCAGTTGAACGATATATCACATTTTTGGAATTACGAAACCGCACTGGTGAAGCTACGGCACAGCAGGTGTTGAAGTACTGATGTGATGATTGTAAATTGATTTTGCTAAATGGAGAGGGCAGTCATACGACAGTGCTGCCAACATGTCTGGATGTTACAATGCCATGCAGCAAAAACTTTTGGATGCAAATCAGTTTGCCATTTATGTACCCTGTGCCGCTCATTCACTAAATTTAGTTGGACGAAGTGCTGTGGATTGCTGTCAAGTTGCAGTAGATTTCTTTTCCACTGTACAACTGCTCTACACATTCTTTTCAGCCTCAACTGCTCGGTGGAGAATTCTCAAAGATTGCACTGGAAATGAAAAAGTGTTGAAATCACTTTCAGACACCAGATGGGAAGCACATGCTTTGGCAACTGCAACAATTATCAACTCTTTCTTCAAGATTCTGGAAGCTTTGGAAGATTCATCAGATGACCAGTTGCAAAAAGGTGACACTAGAAGGGAGGCAAAGAATATTGCAAACAAGATGCAAGAACTGGAATTTGTGCTCATGCTGAATTTTTGGAATGAAACTTTAGAAAAGGTTCATAGAACAAGTCAACGTCTTCAAAGTGAAAGTGTGATCTTGCAAATGTGCAGATTTGTATTCATAATTGGCAGACCAGTTGCACACATCAAGAGATGAGTTTGAGAGATTTGAATCCCTTGCAAAGGACATGCTTCCTAATGTAGAATACAAAGCAACTCAAGCACGTAAACTTATAAGAAAGAGAATGCCCAATGATGGAAATGCACCAGAGGTCATTCTCCGTGCCAGAGACAAATTCTGTATCTCCACTTTTTATATATTGGTTGAAAAGTTAGAAATGGAAATGAGGAGGAAACAAAAGGTGTACACTGAAATAGCAGACAGATTCTCTTGTCTGACAGATGTTCCTAATGCCACCCAACAAGGTGCTAATTCCCAATTATCAGAAAGTGAAAGGTACTCAAAGACTTGTCAGACACTCATTGATGCTTATCCAGATAACATGAACAACGTTTTATCTACAGAGCTTCAGCAGTTCCATTCACATGTTCTTCATAAGTTTAAAACAACCAAGAAAACATCTTTCACTCACATGGAATTTTACAACACAATTACAAAAGACAAAACTAGAGAGTGCCTTTCCAAATGTTGAAATTGCCTTAAGAATATTTTTAACATTAATGGTCACCAACTATACAACAGAGAGGTCTTTCTCACAACTGAACCATGTAAAAAACCCAAATAGATCAGTTATACTTCAGGAAAGACTCTACTCACTGTGTATTTTAACAGTTGAAGCAGACATTCTGAGAAGTATTAATTTCTAGGATGTTATCAGTGATTTTGCAGAAATGAAATGTAGAAAAATGCCTTTCAGGTCAGGAATATTGGAACTTTGATACATTTAACTTGTGAAATATTAAAATAGATGTTGTATTGCATTTTTGTAGAACTTTATGTAGCCCACGCTTGGCTTAGTTTGTACAGTATATTGTGTTCTCATATGAATTAATTTATTGGTGCAACCTGCGTTGTATATCTGGTCAGACAGGTCAACAACTAAAGTGGACTGGATCAGTGTAGAAAGGAGGGGGGCACCAAGATTGGTCAGTGCTTAGGACACCAGTGAGCCTTAATCCACCCCTGGAAGAAACAAACAAGTGTTTCTTAAGTTTGGATTCATCTCATTCTGATCTAGGATAAGGAATGAGGAAAAAATCTGGAATAATGGTGCCTGATAGCTTACCATTACTGCCTTCAAACTTCAGGTGGGTAGCCATGTTGATCTGAAGCAGCAGAACAAATTTTGAGTCCAGTGGCACCTTTAAAAAGACCAACAAAGTTTTATTCAAAGTGAAGTGTGCTTTGCACATGAAAGCTTACACTTTGACTAAAACTTTGTTGGTCTTAAGGGTGCTAGTGGACTCAAAATTTGTTCTGCCTTCAAACTGTTCTCCTTAAACTTCTGCTTAGTCCTACAGTGAAGAGCTTTATAAATCTGCTAGGAGACTTGTCATGTGTTCCATGTTCACCATGGAGACTCCTGGCATCTCCAGTGGGTGGGAAAGTGTAGTATACATGACTCATTCCATGCATGCTTGAATTAGAGCGACAACTCAAAGTTTAGTGGGGTAGCCAAGTTATCTGTTGCAGAAAAACAAATTTTGTGGCTAAGTAATGCACTTCATGCATCTTATGAAATAGCCTCCAGTTGATGAAACCTTATTCCATAATACATTTGTTAGACTTCACGGTTCTGCAGAGACACAACTCACTTAACTTGGTGAAGTCCTTGTAATTTCAATGAAATTATGGATTGCCTCTTGATTATCCTTTTAAAATCTATTCATTGAACATTTTAGATGAGAAACATAGTTTCTAGTGAGTTACACTGATTTTAATAAAACTGATATTTCAAAATAAAGGGCTCATCTTGTACACAATTGTTGAACCCCTTTCTGCCTTATCTCATGCACTGTTGCTGTGCTGTTATGCACCTACACTGCCTCTCTAGATTCTGAAGCAGAAAACATGTCTATTAAGGATATGCTTAACGTTCATTTGCAGGTCAAGCTTCAAAACGTCAAAGACCTGCATATCTTGCTTTTAATGATTTGTCTTATTTATTCTGTGACCTGGATCTACAAAATTGGCCTCTTTAGGCTTACATTCCTTGTACTCCTCCCCCCCCCCCCCCCCCGGGTAGCAAACCGCATGTGAAATTAAGTGGAATTCCAAGAGCAGTCTGTGGCCGAGGACAGACTGCCAATCTAAAGCGGAGGGAACTGGAGCGGGGGGAAAACCCCACGGAGCTGGCCATTCACACTGGCCAGAGCAATGCGGAGGGAACTGGAGCGGGGGAAAAACCCCATGGAGCTGGCCGTTCACACTGGCCAGAGCAATGCGGATCAGTGGCAATACGGAGCGTTCAGACTGCCACGGAGCCAGCGCGTGCAGCTTGCACGTGCCGCTGCTTTTTTTCCTTTTTCGTTGATGTGTTTCACATGTGCGCACATGCGCATATCTTTTTGCCGGTGCGTTCACACTTCCTCCGGATGCCTCCCGCTTCTTCCAGTTTGGAAGCGGGAGGCATGCGGAGGAAGGCCCCAGAACACCGGGTAAAACTGGTGTCCTGTTAAAGCGAAAGGAAAGCAACTGGGAGACAGGTAAGTACGCAACGGAGCCGACGGACAAATGTGCATGTCTGAACGTGCTCCTTTCTTCCGTTTGCGAACCGTGCCTGCCCCGCTTTAGATTGCCAGTCTGTCCTCGGCCTGTGATAAGGGCATGGAGGAGCCTGCAATTAACCCCATTGGGGATCCCATGTACCTTTACGTACGTAAACTTTCTCTTAATATTTTGACCTGTGTATATCAAAATTTGGTAATAAGCCCTGCTAGGTACAAGTTTTTAAGCTACATGGTTATATTTATTCTCATTTAAAAATGAAGTTCTTGATCAGAACATATGTCAGAGTGACTGACACTTGGTAAAATAAACACTTCTACAAAGGCATTTTGCTCCATCAAGATTACACAACACTAGCACCAACAGTTACAGCAACTGTAGATATTCACTGTATTAAACTAGTGTATTTACTTTCCTATTCACCCAAGTGTTCTGTCTTCCCTGTTACCAAAATATATTACTGAATTGTATCTACTATCATACTTAATCTTTTGTATGTTGGAATGAAATGAGGTTGTGAAATGGAACTAAACTGTACCTAAAAGCAAATATGAATTGACTTTATAGTACCCATAACTCCTGGAAGGTATTCCAGTTGTTCAGATATCTGAAATTTGGTAAATATCAACAGTCATATGGGCATCTGATAACAGAAGACAACTTAGGAATGTCCAGAAACTCAAATACCAATGCATGTTGTGTTGTCTAAATTAGTCACTTTTTCCTGGTTTTTTTCTTACAACTTTGGAATTGTTATAAGATCAGAAGTTGTGGTTCACTGGGATTTCCAGATGCTAAGTTATGTTTAAGAACCTGGAAAGCAAAGGCCCATTCAGGTAATTCAGTAACAGATCTCTGAGTATTGATGTTTGCCTCATCAGAAGAAGTCTTTATTCTGTAAATGGTAAATATGATTACCAATAAAAATTTGGCAGTCTTTATAGAATCTGTTATTATCTACTTTGAGAAAAGCAAGATAACACTTAAATAATTAATATCAATTTATTGCCATTTTAATAGATAATTATGTTATTTCAATGTAATTGCAAAGAAGTTAAACTTTAAAAAATTGTATTTGATAAATATAGAATTAACTTAATAGAGAACTATGTGTTTGATCCCAAGAGCCCTGAACAAGCTGCAGCTACCTTGTTGCATCTTCATAGACAGTTTTTAATAAATCTATCTTCTTCCTTTCAGGGTTGAACATTAAGACGGTGGAAGGGTACTGTAGTTTTTCTTTTCTTGAGAATTTGCTGTCAGCTGAATTTTGTAATCAGGAGAAGTATCCAGAGTTTTACAGCTACTGCATCCTAGCTGCTATTGTAAGTTCTTTCTTTTTTTTAAAGCCACCCTTCATTTTCATCATATGATCTCCCATCTCTCAAGTGAAGATGCCTGCACTGTGGGTTGAGGTAGTAGGTTGTATAGTTTTAGGGTCATACCCACCACTGGGAGATAACTATACAGTCTACTGTCTTTCCTAAAGAAGCAGAGAATCACCAGTGACAACTTCATTATGGTTTCACTATTGGAGTTATGAGTCTGGGTATCTGACTTTGCTCTTGAGTTTGTCAAATGTAGCCACACATTGCCAAACATTAATGGTTTTCCTGAATAAACTCTAAGGCTGACATAGTAAGGAAGCACTTACTATAACCCTGCCCATTGGTTTCAGATGCAGAGATGCCAAATTAAGTAGAAATAAAGCTTTCTTGATCTCCTAAATTTCTCTGGTCAGGTTGAGGTAGTAGATTGTATAGTTGTAGGGCAGTTATTTTGCCCTCTTCAGGAGATAACTATACAATCTATTGCCTTCCCTGAGGAGTAACATTTCTGCAGCACTGTTTTTTGCTATATGTTTCTGATTGTCTGGACTAGATGTTTGTTTGTAGAAAAGAAACACTTCTTTTTGTACATAAGTATTAACTGGAAAGTGCTAATTTTTCAGCAATGAATTCATGTCATCTTAAATTCCGCTAAATGAGCAACCATAATCCATTAATGAAATCTGTAGTATTTGGGGTAGATCCAGAGCAGTGTTTTCTTGGACACAAGGACTTCTGCATGTGACACATGACAGCCAGGCTGCCACAGAAACGGGGAGCTGAGAGACAACTCCTGAAATCCTGTTTTTTTTTGGGGGGGGGGGGTACCGCCATGAACAGACTTTCAGGGCGCTACCTGAAAGAGTCTTGCTTTGTGGGGGTTGAAGTCCTTGTACCCATGGAAATGTTGCACTGGATCAAATTTTAGTTTCATGCTGAAAACTGTCTCACTGATGTAATCTGTTGCATGAGTTTATAGATATGGATGTGTCAGATGTCATTAAAACAGTATATCAACTTCATTTTAACTCTTCACATGCCCAGGGATTGAGTGAATGTGACAGACTTGTATATGTTATTCATGGTGTTCCCAGGTGTCTGCATTTTGAAAATTTGTGCCACTTAGCTTGAGTTTTAGAAAGATAAAGCTTTGTTGCCAGGCTGAATGGGAGGGGGGGGCACTAAGTGTTTTGGCTAGAGTCAGTGAGCTGCATTCAGACTACCTTTTCTGTTAATCAAAGGGATTTTTCAGGAAAATGGAGCTGTCCTGCCTCTTCCACTGACACTCACTGATCTCCCCAAACTGCTTGGCCTGGGGGACAGGACGCTGTCAGGAACTGTTAAAAATCTCCCCCTTTCATTTAATGGAAGACTTAGTTGGGAGCAAACCAATTGTGTATGGTGGTAACAATATCACATTTTGTGTTCACCAAAATAGTGTTTGTAATACTGTCTTTGTGCTTAAGTAATCTCAAGGGATGCAGCACTTACTATCCAAAATAAACATGTGCATTTCTGATAATCTGTTTTTCTGTTTCCACATAAAGTTGATCTTTCACTGCAGCTGTTTTTGAAGAATTGCAGAAGAAGTGGTGGGTTCCTAGGAAGAGGTAGTAGGTTGCATAGTTTTAGGGCAGTGGTTTTGCCCACAAGGAGTTAACTATACAACCTGCTGCCTTTCTTAGGGCTTTAAAATTACAACAGGATCGTAGTGGCTCAGTCTAACGCTTCATTAGGGTATGGTATGCAGAACTTAATATTATTTTATCCATTGGTCTGAATAAACGAGATAAGTTATTTCTACATTAACTTTCTTTCAGACTCCAAAGGTATAGCCACAGTGCAATCCTAAGAACATTTTCCTGGGAGTAAGCCCCATCAAATACACCAGTAAGATCCTGAGATCTAATAAGGATTGTGTTGAACTGTGTCTGTACTGAATGGAAAAGGGGGCTGGTAATAGATTGAAATGTGTTTCAACCTGAATAGAAAGCACCATAAAAAGCATAAAAGTTAAATTTACAAATTATTCTGTGTTGGTTCCATTTGGGTTACTTTATTAGGGTGGTTGTCTGGTGGATAATTTTGGAAACTATGACTCATGACATGATAGCAACAGATTTCCCTCTCTGCAGTGCTACTTCAGAGAGGAATGCAGACAAATACACCAGTAACTAGAATTAAAGTGGAACAGTGCTCACATAAGCAGCTGGTAAGAATCCTTGCCTTTTGATTATCCCAGTAAGAGGGTTGGAGAGAAGATGGCAGACATGTATGATTCTCAGAATTTTTTGGTGTAAGGTAGGACATAACACAGACCTAAACACACCTTTCCAAGCCCACCAACTTCAGTGGACTAAGAAGGATGCAACTGTACTTAAGATGGCACTGATAGTGGTGCAGTGTGACTTGTTGCAGTAGTTTGAACTGTTTCTCGTGCAGTAAACTGTATTCCCAGTGTCAATTTCCACCATATGCAGTTGTCTGTGGTGGGGCTCTAGAACTCTTAACTATCATCTTACCTCTATATCTGGAGATCATTATAAGTATATGCATTGTCAGCTAAAATGCTTCGGTTTTGAAGGAGTGTTACTTTGCAAAAAAAGTTGCTTGTTTTTTTCAAACCTTAGAAAAAATGCTTTCATTCTCATGCACTGTAGTAGAATGCTTAATAAAAAGAGAAACTGTATTTCAGGAGAACGTTTTCCCGACCACACACAATAAAGGTAAAAGAATGGGATTTTAAAGAGTCTGTACAAGATACAAGTGTTTTATTTTTGAAATAAACTAATATCAAAACTCGTCTAATTAAATTGCATGACATTTTCTTTATAATACTTAGTGACTTTAAAAAAAATAGTTGTATCCCTTGTTCACATAACTGGATTCTGTTATGCTGCTTAACAGTGAGTCTCTTTGGTGAATGTTGAATGGAATTAAGTCTTAGAGATCAAAGCTGTATGCTCTTAAAATGTCTGTCTGATCCACTCCAGCCACTACACCAACAATGCTGACATCATCACAGGCCACATTTGTAAAGCCTCTGGTAAAAAAGAATATATATATATATATATAAAAAGGTCAGCAAGGCTAAGTATTTACAATTAAATAATCCATAACACATCATATGCTCTATAGCAAATTAAGCTACAGTTTTTTTTATTTGCAAGGAACTGAACACCCCAGTCCTAGTTTTAAGGATTCTTAATGTAAGAGTATTTGTTAATCAGAGCTTAAGCTGTTATAGTGACTTCAGAGACCACAGTACACACAAGGACTTAAGGCAGTGTAAGGGAAAATAAACAATCAATTATCACAATGCATGGAATCACTTTCTTCACATTTTTAGATCCCCTAGCAGAAACCTTACTATAGAGCTGAAGATTAAACTTGGCATCTGTATATGCGTTACTTGCTTATGTTTTTAAAGTCATACTACCATCAGACAGTCACTTTGTTGTTGGACATCTTCAGACTGGTTGTACTAGTCATAAGCTTATATGCATTTTCATACAAATTACTTTTGCAAATTACTGGCTTCTGCAGCGCAGTTAAAACCAGACTGCACGAGAAGTCGTTCCAGCCATGATCTGCATGCTCTGGGGAGGTATCTCCCCACTGCATGCAGATCCTGGGGCTGACTTCTGCAGTGCTGTTTAAACTGGGCTGCAGGAGAAGCCAACTCAGCACCGGGATGGCTTCTTTTCTTTACCCAGCATTTTTCTCCTCAGGCTCATTGGACTCTCCCCCCCCCCCCCCCGGAAAAAAAAAGGTTTGGTATTTCTGAAAAGTCCCAGATCCCAATACCATACTAGTATTAAAATCTGGGATTTTTCAGAAATATCAAAAAAAAATTCAGGTCCAAAACCCGAACTGAAAAATACTGGTTAAGAAAATTGCACACCCATAATTCAAAGTGCTAGTCCTTATCTTTAAAGCCAGGGAATCCTTATCTTTAAAGCCAGGGATACCTCAAGGATCTCCTCACATATTGTCCAACCTGACAGTGGAGATCTGCCACAAAAGTCCTGCTCTCGCTACCCATCTTCAGCGGTGGTGAGTAGCAACGAAGAGATGGGGGGGGGGGGGTGGAGTAGTAATGGCAGCTGGCTTATTTTTATTTACGTAATGTGTACTTTGTATTCATAGGCTTACCCCAACTGATGGAAAACTGGGCGTCATTCGCACAAATAAGTGCAAGGTTCAGTAAGTGTATTCAACACCAGTCTCTCCACATCAGCAGTCTATGGGGTTCTAAGCTACCACTAAGCAACATTTAGGTACAAAAGATGCTGCTGCAAATGAACTTGTCACACTCATTACATGGTTTGTTTTAGATCCTGGCCTTAGTGTTACCTTCTAGCCTTCTGTATCTTAATTTCATAAAAGACTGTTAGTAGTATAGCTAATCAGTAAGTTCTGAAAGAGAGATTGCTATCTAGACTTGCAATCTAATAAACTGAAGTGTCACTATCTATTGGTAGTTTAGAGTAGGCCACCAGAAATCTATTAGCAGTCACTGTATTACACCCCTACCTGAAAATTAGTTTTAATGCTCCCCCCCGCTTTGAAGTAGCCAGAATTAGAGATTCTAAAGCACGCAATTGAAAACTAGCTTTAAAAGAGTAAACTTTACCTTGACCATCTGTGAGATCCCCCTACTAAATGATAGCGACTAACAAGGGAAGATGTTTTGTCATTTTTCCAGGTATACACACGGAGTGAGAGGTCTAAGGATGATGTGACAACACGGAAAGGGTCCTGCCAAAAATTAAAAAATCCTTTAAATTCAGTACTCTTTATGATACAGTATGTGAGTGAGTAGTAGTAACTGTATATACCACCCATATTGATGTGATCGTCTTCATGTGATCTTGGAAAGTGTTTAATTCAGTCCCATCCAGAGAGTATAATTTCAGCTCCATATTGAATGCTATAAAAAGCGTTTGTTTACCAAATCCTGCAATGGTTTTGTATTGTGTAAATATAGGTTTCTTTGGTAATCTGAAGGTTGCAACCTGTTGAGCTTTTAAGAAAAGAATAGTTAGATGCCTTGCCTCTTTAGTGCTTCTAGCACTAAAACTATAGCCTTTTCTAGCAATTTATATTCTACTTTCCAACCCCTAAAGTGTACTGCAACACTGCTCTACAGTGCTTAATTACCTTACCCTGACCTGTCAGGATTTGGATCTCCACAGTGGCTCTGGTAGTGTTACTTTGCAAAAGTAACTGGCTGGATGACTTTGGGCAAGCCATAGCTCTGTACCAGCTGTTCCCTCAAGGACAGCTTGGGAAAGAGCTCTCTCAGCCCCACCTACCTCACAGGGTGTCTGTTGTGGGGAGGGGAAGGGAAAGGAGTTTGTAAGCCGCTCTGAGACTCCCTTGGGGAGTGGAGGGCGGGGTATAAATTCAATCTCTTCTTCTTCTTCTTCAAAAGAGTGACAACAGAGACAAAACATTCCATTTAGATAGTGTGTTGTCTAAGTGCGTGACCTAAAAGGATTATCTTTGTAAGACTGAAATGCTTTTATCTGTTATTGGTATGCATTCAGCACAATAGTTAATTAAGAAATCCAGAACAGAATGGTCCCCGTGTTCATTCTGCAAGATAAAGCCCCTCAAAACATGATCTTAAGATGGACAAGTCTTACCTAAACAAGAAAGGTACTGTATACTACTAAAAGCATTACTTTAATTTGCCAGGTCAGTTTTGGTGCATAGGATATCACCATTAGTAAGTTTGGGGATGACTTGATGCTGAATACTGCTGGTGAAACTATATAACACTTGAGTGAATTTTTCTTCCAGAATGTCATCTGGAACTGGAGAAGTGTTAACTGCGGAATGTTTAGAAAGAGTGACTTAGACAGAATGGTAAACATAATCCTTTTATATTTTTTGGACTGCTAATAAATAAAGTAACAAAGAAAAACCTGCTGCTTTAAAGCAACAATTTAAAGAAACTTACCCATCACGTTGATTTTATATTTAGACTTTTGTATGGTTATATCAGTGGTCGTGATGTTATAGCATTGGTCTACTCCATGCATTAGGGCTATTCTTGCTGGTTCTGCTGGTAACCAACAGGTAACAAAAACACAATTCTTGATTGGCAGAGGACTAGAAAACATTGGTTGATCGTCTTCTGGATTAATTGCATGATGTGTATAAAGTACCTGGTATACAAAAATGAGACTCATACATATTGTCCTGACTTCTGCAAACTTATGGCGATCCTGTAGGATTTTTAAGGTAAGAGATGTTCAGAGGTGGTCTGCCATTTCCTGCCTGTGTGTAGCATCCCTGGTCTTCTGTGGTGGTCTCCCATGCAAATACTAACTAGGGCCAACCCCACTTAGGAGAGCTGACAAGATCCGGCTATCCAGGTCAGGGCAAAGGTCTGCAGGGCCAATTCAGACTGTTGCAGTCTTGGGACCTAGGAAATCTTTGGTTTAGAAAACAACAGTGTGTGACCTGGACCTTCTCTAAATACTGCCATTGATACTAAGAAATTCCTTTGATGGCAGCAGATGAAATAACTACTGCTTAGAAGGCAGTATTCATTGCATGTTCATTGCATGTTTTTTACACTAATATGGGGAAATGCATGAAAGAAGTCTGCAAACCAACTCTTGAATTACTACTATAGTTAGTTCCAGGTAGTCAGCCATGTTGGTCTGAAGCAAAAGAACAAATTTAGAGTCCAGTGGCACTTTCTACCTTAGTTAGTGTGAGCCAAGAACTCATGGAGTTCATCTTAAATATCTTGAGAAAATCCATGCATTACATTTAAATGTGGTTACAGTAGAAATCTTGAGCTCCTGGCTCACTTGTCACATCACTGCTGTTTTGTGCTTTTCTCTCTCTGCAATACAGTAGTCAGCTCAGAAAATTACGTGCACTGACAACATGAAACTTGCATATAAGAAATTTTGGTTGGGTAAACTTCTGTAATAACCCTGATATTGTTCCCCAGATTTTCAAACCTCTGTTGAAATGAAAGGAAATTTCAAACTCAGTTTATGATACAGCATGAATGTCTGCTGATAAATCGGGAAGATAGTTGTCTTTTAACCCAAAGCTTATAAGTATGCCTAAAATAATACAATGGAAAAGTTCCCTACTGAGATTAACATTAATGGTGAACTAGTGTCCCGAAACATAGCTGCAGGTGAGCACTGAATATGTATTCTGGGATGTCTCTGCACAAGGTGATAGCAGACAACCAGGAAGCAAGAGTACACCCTAGAACATCTTCAAGAATAATCCATAATGTACAGGGATTTTGTAGCTGAGTATTGATTTTTTTCATAATTATTAAAAGCACTAGGAATAAGGCCCATTGTGAAAATAAATACTACAGGCTCTAGAAGGAGGCTCTGGGAGAGTGCCCTGGCCTTGAGCACTCAATGTCAATTTGCTGTGGTGACCTCAGCAGAGTATAATGACACAGAGTCCACCATTTTCTGCAGAAGAACTGATCTCTGCTAACTGAAAAGCAGTTGTAGTTCTGAGTAATCTCCACCCCTCACCTGGAGATTGGCAATAATTGTTACCCAGGAGGAACTGGCTGGTTTGGAGGGTGGAGTCTATGGCATTGTACCTATCTGAGGTCCAACCCCTCCTCAAATCCCATGCTCTTCAGGCTCCACCCCTCAAGTCCCCTGGAATTTCCCAACCTGGAGTTGGCAAACCAATCTCCTTCCCAGCTAACCATCAACCTACTGTTATCTGTCCCTCTTTCTTCAGTTGACTTCTGCCCTCCCTCCTGGAGAGCAGTTGTAATTCTGAGTGATCACCCCTCACCTGGAGATTGGCAACAATGGTTCCCCAGGAGGAACTGGCTGGTTTGGAGGCTGGAGTCTATGGTATTGTACCTGTCTGAGGTCCCACCCCTCAAATCTCCAGGAATTTTCCAACCTGGAGTTGGCAACCCTATCTCCTTCCCAGCCAAGACTCAACCTACTTTTATCTGCTCCTCTGACTTCAGCTTTTGATCTCCAGCCCCCACCTCGAGATTGGCAACAATGGTTCCCCGGGAGGAAATGGCTGGTTTGGAGGGTGAAGTCTATGGCATTGTACCTATCTGAGGCCCAACCCCTTCTCAAACCTCACTCTCTCCAGGCTGCAACCCTATCTCCTTCCCAGCCAAGTATCAACCTGCCATTATTTGCCTCTCTGATTTCAGCTTTCCATCTCCTCCCCACTCCCTCCTGGAGAGCAGCTGTAATTTTGAGTGATCTCCAGCCCTCACCTGGAGATTAGCAACAATCATTCCCCTGGTGGGAATGGCTGGTTTGGAGGGTGGAGTCTATGGCATTGTACCTGTCTGAGATCCCACCTCTCCTCAAACCTCACCTCCAGGCTCCATCCCTCAAATCTCCAGAAATTTCCCACCTGGAGTTGGCAACCCTATCTCCTTCCCAGTCAATTAACCTTTTATTTTCCCTTCACTCTTCAGCTTCCCGTTTCCCCCACACACACACATGCAGCCTCTACAGTGCTCTGAATCCCTGACTGCTACATCACACTGGCTGTCATGGGGGGAGGGGGGCATTTCAGTAGGGTATAAGGACACAGAGTCCACCATTTTCTCCAGGGGAACTGATCTCTGCCATCTGGAGAGCAGCTGTAATTCTAAGTGATCTTTAGCCCTGAACTGGAGATAGATAAACAATGGTTCCCCAGGAGGAAAAGTAGTCTTTCTATGTAACGGGGACCAAAGCAGCTTACATCATTCTCCTCTCCCCCTTTTGACTTGTTCAACCCTGTGAGGTAGATTAGGTTGAAAGTCTCTGACAAAATCACCCACTCAGCTTCCACAGCAAGAACTTGGGTCTAGCAGACCCTTTTCTGTAGCGCTGACTGCTATGCCTAGAGTAGTCAACCTCCAGGTGGAGCCTAAAGATCGCCAGGTATCACAACTGAACTCCAGGCAACAGATCTCCCCCCCCCCCCGAGAAAATAACTGCTTTGGAGGGTGGGTTCTATGGCATTCTGTTCAGCTGAGGCCCCTCCCCGAACCCTGGCTTCCATAGCCTACCATAAAATCTCCAGGAATTTTCCTACCTGGAGCTGGTAACCTGGCCCCAATGAGTTTTCTCCCAAAGGCCAAAATAGGCGTGGAAAGGGCCTTTTACTGACAGAACCAGCTTGGTTGCCTAGCAACAGGCACTGAGGGGAAAGATTTGGGGGGTGGATCCTGTGGAGGGCTGCGTTGGGGGGGGGGGGCAGAAGGACTCAGCAGGCTATAATGCCATAAGGTCTACCGTCCAAAGCAGCCATTTTCTCCAGGGGAACTGATCTCTGTCATCTGGATATCAACTGTAACAGCAGGAGGTCTCCAGGACCGACCTGGATATTGGCAACCCTAGGAAAAAGTCAGCTGCACAGTAGGGGGTTGAAGAGAATGGTTTGATGGCGGCTGGCCCACCTCATTAGCCAGCCAGCCATGGTGGAGCCAAGCAGTAGAGACAGCTGTTTTCGCAGTTTGTTCTGACAGAAAAGTGGTCAGGCTAGCAGTGGGTGGGGAGGGGGTTACACTGAAAGTCTGTGACTGGTCCAAAATCACCCAGTCAGCTTCCACAGCAAGAACCTGGATCTGGCAGACCCTCCTCAGAACCGCTAACAGTTACGCCTAGGGTAGCCAACATCTAGCTGGAGCTTGAAGATCGCCGGGTATCACAACTGAACTCCAGACAACAGATCTCTCTCTCCCTGGAGAAAATAACTGCTTTAGACAGTGGACTCTATGGCAGGGGTGGGCAATTGTTTTGGCTCGGGGGCCACTTTGTGGGAGCGGAGGTTAGCGGAGGGCTGCACCTTTTAAAATGATTGCATTCATTAGTTAACTTTGCATTTCAGAAAAGGTATAAATTGTATCATAAAAATCAATAAATATAAATTAAATAAAATAGTGGTAGTTTTATTCCATTTATTTATTGTGCTAATTTCATATCTCTAGCTGTAAGCACATTTAATTTTCGAATCAGTTTAATGAGACAAATGTACCCTATCACAACTTTTTTGAAATCAGGAGTGAGATTGCTTGTTGAGATTCTCATTACAGCCTGCAAGTTAATGTCTGTCAAAGAGCATCTATATTTACTCTCGTTGATCTTCATGCAAGAAAAACTTTGCTCACAAATATATGTAGACCCAAATTTAGAGAACATTTTCCCAGCAAATTTCTTCATACATGGAATTCTTTCAGCAGACAAAGATTTGTAAAAGTCAACTAATGTCACAGCATTAAACATTTCTTTCACAGTGTGATCTGACTGCATGTCAGTAAGTTCAAGCTGCAGCTCCTCAGGTGCTGTATCAATATCAGCAGTGATGGGATAAGAGAGCAAATTGAATTTAGGCTCAATTTTCTTGAAGTCCTGAAATCTTCTTGGCGGGCCGCAAAAAACTGTGGCGGGCCGCATGTGGCCCCCGGGCCGCAATTTGCCCACCCCTGCTCTATGGCATTCTTTCTTTTGTTTATTAGCTTCTATGACCAAAGGTCTTAAGCTCAGCCAAAGTAAGTCAGTTATCAAACATGGGTATACAGCATTAGCCTCAGGATATGAAATTTACAATCAAAATAATCAAATCTAAAAGATCTAAAATGTTAAAACAAGTTGCTGACAAAAACTATAATTCATTTAAATAGATCCTATTATCTAAGTGTTACAAATTCTGTCACTGTCTATACAGCTGAGGCCTCTCCCCTCCCCAAACTCTGGCTTCCTTAGACAAAGAATATCCAGGAATTTCCCAACCTGGAGCTGGCAAGCCTAATCAGGATTGGCCCCAATGAGTTCCTCACAAAAGCCTGGAAAAGGTTTCCTTCCTTTGTCTTTTTATTGACAGAACCAAGCTTGGTTGCCTAGCCACAGCTGCTGAGGGAATAGTCCCATAGGAACCAAGCAGGAGAAATGTCTTTGTCAGGAGATACAGGCGTTTGACAGTTATTCTGACAGAACAGTGGCTGAAGTGGGAATGTGTGGGGAGGAGCGGGCCCAGAACCCAGCCAATGGCATGCGAGTACTCTTGAGTGGCAGTTGATGGGCCAATGCACTGCACTGCCAATGGGAGATGGAAACGGCCAATGCACTAAGAGAATTATTAAAGTGTAACAAGGGACAAAAATTCAGAGGTCTCAAATGTATATTGTTTACTTCCACTGTACTTAATACATGAATACCCAGCACATTTAATCAAAGCTAATGCACTGGCCAGAAATATGTAGGAAAAGAAGCAATAGCATAACATTACCTTTGGTGCTTCATTGCTATCCAGAGGAAGGACAACTATTGCTTGCCCATCTGGTGAACAAGGTGACAAATCTACACCACAATTTGGGAATGGTTTTATGCAAGAAATCTGACTTAGGTCAGGAACTGCCAATGTATAGATTTTTTCACTTGAAGTGGCTACCTAAATCAAAGGAGAAATGTGGTTGATATTAAGGTTGAGCCAAAACAGCACTCCAGTTATGCTGTACTCACAGGGCACCCCCATCCACCCCCACCCCAAAAGGAAAGAAGCAGCCCTCTTTTCAACAGTTTGTTGATGGGGCATTTGAAAACCAGGTAAAACGTTCACCCATCTCATTAGTCCCCATTATTTATTGTTCATTGTTTTCTCCTCTTTTGGTTGCATAACACCAGAATGGGGTACAAAGAATGACATTTGCTATGGTTTGGGTTTATGACTACTGTATTTCCAGTGAGACCTGGCTGTGTGATGCTGATACAAAACCAAGACAAACTGAGGGGAATATGTCCATGCCCTTACCCTAGTGCAATTTGGGGGGGAGGGGAATCATGCCAGACAAATATAATATGAGAAAGAGAATTCTGTTAAACTAGCTTGTAGAACACTGTGCTTATAGTGTAGTCCTGAACAGGATTATACCCTTTCTAGGCCCAATAACTGCAGTGCATGTGGAAGGGTGTAAATCTGTTTATGATGATACTGCTAGTCACATTACGGATTGTCCAGACAGGAGGATACAGGATATATCTAACTTTGAGTGTGTTGGGTGTGGGGGCTAAAATCAATCTCAGATATTGTTGTAAGTACAATAAAAGTTTTCTTAACCAAAACCTGTTCAACTGGCATGCTGAGTGAGTGACTTGGCAACAGACTGCTACTGGTGGACCTCCTGATGGCACCTGGTATTTTTGGCCACTGTGTGACAAAAGTGTTGGACTGGATGGACCACTGGCCTGATCCAAACATTGGCTTCTCTTATGTTCTTAAAAGTTTGGTCAACAAGCAAACTGATTCTCCTTGAATGCCACTTTACAAAGCCTTTACTGTACCATGTTTTACATATAGCCCACTGCTGCATTTGCCCATTCATACTTCAAAACTGGAGAGGCAGTATTGTCATCTTCTGTTTACTTATCCTGTAAGCCCTAAGACTGAGTCATTAAGAACTGGTGTGAAATGAAATGGAAAGTTTACTGTATGTTCACTGAAGGCTGTATTTTTTTCTCTGAACTACCAAGAAAACAAGGTAAAGGTTTCCCTTGCTCAAAAGCCAGTTGAATCCGACTCTAGGGTTGCAGAGCTCATCTCCGTTTCCAAGCTGAAGAGCCAGCGCTGTCCGAAGATGTCTCCGTGGTCATGTGACCGGCATCATTAGATGCCGAAGCGCACAGAACGCTGTTACCTTCCCACCGAAGCCGTACCTATTTACTTGCAATTTTGAACTGCTCAGTTGGCAGGAGCTGAAGCCAGAGACGAGCTCACTCCGTCATGCGGCACTCAGGTCTCGGACTGCTGAACTACTGCCCTTCCAGTCTGCAGTTCAGCGTCTTAATCACTGAGCCACCACAGCCCTCAAGAAAACAAGAGGGTATTTTAAATTCATATATGAATTACAAATACGTATAGTAATAAACTATATAACTTGGGGAGGTCATCTTCGTAAATGGTAACAAGAACCTTACATTGAACTTGGTAAGTGATTGGAAACCAGTGGAACATATATAGAATAGGTTTGTCGTGCATTTTCTGCTTAGCATGTTATAATAACTGAAGCACAGCATTTTGCACTGACTGGGATTTCCAACAGCAAACCTATCTAAAGTGCAATACAGAGTTTAGCCTCCAGGTAACCAGAGCATATGGATTCACATCGCCAATCAAGGTAAGGGTCTATTTTCTGGACTAAAAGGATAGGATGCCTTTTTCCTGCTGCATTAACTGGCGTCTGCAGTAATAATGCAGGTCCAGTATAACCTCTTCTTAACTGAGTTAACTGTTACAGGGCCTTTTTGTTGAAACTAAGGGGACCCACACTTCCTTTGTGATGACTGGGGGATCTTCTTGGTTTTGTGATATAAGCCTTCCCCACAGTTAGAAGACGTTCTTAGGGAAGGAAGTGTCAAGCCTTGGGTTCCTGCTGTGTAAGTTTTGTTTTGAGCATGAAGAATTCAGAGATCACTGAAGCAGGACGTTTAATAAAACAAAAAAACTTTATGTACAGGTTGTGTGGAGAATTCTCTTTAAGTTATCAGGTCTGCTCATCATCAGAGAAGGGCCTCACAACTCTATCCTCTCCCAGAGATGGAATTAAACCACCATGCCACACTACCAGAGCTACACATGAAATTGTGTGTTCCCCTGCTGAGATAATTTCCCTTTTCTGTTTGCACTCTCCCTCAGCCCTCAACTTTCATTTCAAAGAGCTAGATTTGAGTCCAGTAGCACCTTAGAGACCCATAAGATTTTGGTAGTATAAGCTTTACAGAGTCAAAGCTACCTTTGTCAGATAGGGAGCTTGACTCTTCTACCCACTCATCACATACAACTAGCACCCAGCTCATATTTATAAAATAGGCCTATACAAAGTAAATTTCATTTTAAAAAAAAAGAGCCTTGGAGGTAACTATCAATAAAAAAGGCACTTCATTATGTGATTTAAAAACAAATTTGATAAACCCTTTGGAGCTACTCTAGCAGGACAGGATTAACTAACAAAGATTTTCTGAACTCCCAGATAGGTGTGGCCCCCACAGGCAGCATATAGAGGCTGAATAAATTATCTAGAATCAAAACATGGCAATTGTTGACACATCTACAATTTATATATTTGAGTTCAACTCTTCCCAGTACAATATTTGTATTGTGTGGATTTTTGGATGCTTGGAAGCTATTTAAAACCACACCAGTTGCAGTCCAAGTAGAATGCATTCCACAGGTTAGGGAAGCCGCTGCCAAGTCTAAAACAATGCCTGTATGGTTAACAACACAAGTCAGGAAAGCTATAGTGATTATTAGGAAAGGGAACTGAACATAAATGGCCCTGCATAGATCTATGGTGAGGCCTCATTTGGAATATTGTATACAGTTCTGGTCACTGTATCTCAAAAAGAACATTGTAGAGCCAGTAGTAGTACAGAAGAGGGCAACCAAGATGACTGGAAGCTGAAACACCTTCCCTATGAGGAAAGTCTGAAGAATCTGGGACTTTTCAGTTTGGAAAAGAGACGACTAAAGAAGAAAATGGTAGCCATTGAGTAGAGAAAGTTGACAAAGAGAAAATCCCCCCCCCCTCCCAAAACACTAGAACTTGAGGGCATCAAATGAAGCTGATGGGCAGGACAGACAAAAGGAAATACTTCTTTACACAGAACGTGATTAAAATTGTGCAATTCGCTACCAGAGGCTGTAGTGATGGCCACAGGAATAAGCAGCTTTAAAAGAGGATTAGATGGATTCATGGAGGATAGATCTATCAGTGACTACTAGCTATGGGGCCTGAGGGGAACCTCTATGTTTAGAGGCACTAAACTTCTGAGTCCCAGAGCCAGGAGGCATCAAGGGAAGGTCTCAGCTTCTATGTCCTGTTGTTGGCCCTCCAGAGGAACTGGTTGGCCACTGTGAGACAGGATGCTGGACTAGAAGGACCACTGATCTAATCTTATGTTCTGGAGGACCACTTGAGACCAGATGTTGGTTTGGGCTTTTGCAACCGATATTAGACAAGGCTGACCTCGGTCTGATCCAGCTCATTACACAGTTTCTATTTCCCAGATTTTAAAATGCACTATCCCACATTCTTAGCAAATATCGATCAAGGTAGCAGGAAGCTTGTTAAACTCTGTACTTACCGATAGGAACAGCTTATTGTTTATTGTGTAGGCAATTGTGCAGAATGTGGACTCTGCTGAAAACACTCCAAGCTCTTTCCCTGTGTCCCCTTGCCAAAGTTTGATTGTCCCCGACAAATCTCTTGTGACAACCAGATTATGCTGAGGGAGTGTGATAACTTGTACTAGTTTCGTTTCCTGTTTGGGACTGGACCAAATCTGTGCACCCTGATCAAAACAATAGAAAATGCCAGCTGATGAGCACCTCTTTAAAAATATGACCTCGTCGTCAGTGCAGCCAGTATTGTATGCTTGACTGCTATGCATTTTTGAAAGTATTACATATTTGCATGACAATATATATCCTAGCAAATAAATTCCAGAAGCAAGTTTTTATGCTGTTGCTGTAGAGAAGGCCACCTATTCGTTTTTCTCTCTCTGTTTTTCCTTCACTTTTCTGGAACTTGTTCTGTTATTTCTCTGTTGGATCACTATGATGATGCGGTCTTGTTCACTGCATTTCAAAGTCTTGATCTGCAGCGGTAAGTCTTTTAACAAAATTTATATAATTTCAAAGAAACGTGTGATCCAAAGAAAGCTCAGTCTTGCTTGCCCTCCAGTCATACACAAAGACTGAACAGAAACAGGGAGACAGGAAAATTCCCTTGTCTTGCAAGGTGTCTTAAAAACCACCATATATATTTGTTCTTCCCCTGCAACTTCCTCTGAATTTTTTGTTGTCCTCACTCGCATCTACACTAGCAAGAAAAAAAATTCTGGGAGTCTTTGCACTCTCTCTCCCCCCCCCCCCTTCATATCCCTTTTGGCAAATAACAAAGTTTGCAGGATGGCTGCCATGTGCTTGACAGTATGTGTCAACATCTGACTGGATCAGGCTCATTGCGAGTTGTGATGTTTCTGTTTGTTTGGACGTACGTGCTGTAATACCGTGGCCCCTGCCCCTTTCTGTGCTGCTTCTTCAGTAGCAGTACAGGATGGCTAGCTTGCTCCTTGTCCTGCTCAAACTAAATTGTATATATACACATTCATCACCCCCATTGATTAAATTACAGTTTATATTTGTATGTTTTTTCCTGATATTGCACAGCTGTGGGGATTGACTCAGACTAAACTGGCAATTGCCACTGACTTTCCCCTGCCCTAAGCAGACCTTCCTTCCATGTTGTTCTGCAGGGTCCCCTATCCTTAGGGGTGCCAACTTAACTTCCTCGAGGGGAAAAAATGTCCTGCCCCCTAGAGACTTAATAGGGTGTTATTTAGCAGGTGATGGTACTTGTCTCCATGCCATGAAAAGCTTCAGCTGCCCATTTCCACACATTAAACACTATTAATGGGCTGTGAGTTTTTCCTCTAGGCTTGTTGAAAAACCTCTTGCAGGAGAGCATTTCATGGGGATCAATGAACTGCATTAGGAAGGAGGCAGGAAAGTTCTGTTCTGCTGGTGAGAAATTTAGCATGGATCCAACCCTTGGCTACTTCCACAATAAAGGAAGCCCAGGTTTCAGTTCAGTAGGGCAGGGTGGGTGTGCAGGAACAGACAGTGTTGGGTCTCAACCATGTTTGTATGTGACAGTCTTTGTTTTTCCTCTCCTTGTTCTACAGTCCCAGCCCAACTGCATTGTTCTGTCTTATGAGGAACCTGTGCTGTTAGAGTCAAAAGTTGTTATATTTTGTAACGTATTCACTGATGGACTGAAAGCTATTTGTCTTATTTGAAATCTGCCTTGGGTTCCACTGAGAATGGAATAATAATAATAGATAATAATTTGCAAATATAATGAGTATGTGGAGGGTAGGCATTACTCCAGGAGATTGCCAGTCAGGAGAGAAGGGAAGTTGTCCCTCTTCCCATTTTGGAGTCCAGCTTACCTCTTGGACATCCCATGCTTTGACTGTGCCATCACCAGATGCAGTGCACACAATGGATTTCACCTTTCCTGTGGCAAACGTGTGCTCATTCGGCGACAGGTAAGCCATATCTTGTATGTCTCCTAGAACAACATAGCACATAATTCGCTTTGGAAATAAAGTATCTGTCAGCTTGAAAACCTCTGTTAATCTGAGGTGCCCTAAGAGAATGAGCAGCCATTCAAACTAAGATCTGAGCAATCACTCTGGTGGGCATTTCTTTTCTAGTATCAGGGTTGCCTTGTTCAGCATCTTGCAAGCCTGGAATTAATAATTCGGAATAACTCTTGAGTGGAGTTGGCTGCATCAACGTATTGAATAGGGCTAAGCCCAAAGAGACCTAATCAACTTCAGTCTGTACATAGCCTGCAAAGAAAGGCCCCCAGTTTTGGAAAGGAAAGAGCTACAAGGGAGGAAGTTTTACCTATCTTAGCCAATAGGAGTTAACAGTAGAAGAAGCATCTGAATTACTCGGCTGGTGGGACAGCTACTGAAATGGCAGGAGTGACCCCAACAGACTTGGTACCATTTCTCCCAAATGGTCTGTGGGTGGGCCAGGCAGTGCAAGTCACACTTCTCTTCCTGCCAGTCTGTGCCTGTCCAGAATGAGCCAGTGCAATACAGGAAATGCTCTGCATTGCCCTCAGTAACATGGTGAAGCCAAATCAAAATGACTCCCTGGAATTCTGACATGACTTTTATAACACAATCGCTTCTTGGCTAGGATCTCAGTAAGAGGAAAAAGGAGGCCCAGTGACTAAAAATTACACACAAACCCCACAAAGCGGCTGCCAGGAGTAGCAGCAAACAAGCAGGGAAAGGAGACACGGTAAGGCATGAAGCACAGTTGATATAACTTCTGCATTTCCTCAGACACAACTCCGCCCCAAGCCTCTGAAACATAGGTTTGGAAAAAATTCCCCTCAGCTGAAAAAGTCAAACCAGGACGTGTGTACCAAACACAATTCCAGACTTGAAGCAGCCACACCAAGCTGCTTGTTAGGCTGAGAGCAATTTAAAAGCACACTTCAGGGAGGCTATCGGGGTAGGCGCTTCCTGGTAAATGCTTAATGATTATGTGCACACCTTTGTAACAGTAAACTTTGCACCTGCATGCTTTCCTAAACAAAGAATAAAATGCATAAAGAATGTGGTATATGCTGGGGGTTTTTTTTTTAATGATCTGTGCTAAAAGACTGGGTTTTTGCCACATCTCATACCTTGATGTCCTCTCATGGCTTTACATGTATAGTCAACCGAGGGCCGTCCTGACATCATTTTATGCTCAGTGTTAGAACGGTGGAGATAGTACTTTTTCCAGGTCTGCATTCCTGGCGTCACTGAGATATTGCAGAATGCCCACTGGTTTAGACACATATTTCTGTAAATACAAACTATGACAGTATTACCTTGAAATGTGAATGGCTTCCTCCGCAACTGTTTCATTGAATTACTAGTTGATCTCATCACTAGGGGCTGGTAGGTAATTCTTCACAACTACCATCTATGATTGGGGGGGGGGGGGTTGGGGGGAATGTATGCCTTATTCCCCAGCACTGCTGCTCTGATCAAATTTGGATCCACCCACAGCTGCTCTGAAGCAAAATATTGGGAACCCTTGTGTGGCTTTTCCTGAAGAGCATACAGTTTGGCTGCAAAGCTTAGAAAGCAAATAATATTTATTATAATTAGAAAACAAACTGATTCCCCTTAAGCAAGAAGTAATGCTGCTAAACCTAATTCAGAACACAAATATACCCCTAAGATGAAACCTAATAGATTATGTGCTGCAGCCTGTCTAAACTGTAAGAACACCATGAAGCAAGGTGACAATATATTGCATATGTTAGTTAATATGTTAGTCCAACACAGAGTGAATTAATAATGATTCTATCTTCCATTTCACTCACCCCAAACAGTTCCTTATTTTATAATGTAGTTATAGCTATAAATATAATTGTAATTAAATTTAATACCTTTGTTGTAGTTTCTTTTTAATTTAGTTATTTAGCTAGTGTTTATTTAATTTGGAAATATTATAATTGTCAAAATTATTATATTTAGTGTACTACTGATATTATACGTCTATATTTTTATGTGTCATTTCTCAATGTTTTGACTTATAATATCTGGTACATATTGTTTCTAAGCTCTTATTGTAAAAGTTTTAGCTGATTCAATAAAATAAAAAAAAGAGAAAGCAAATAATACACCGCCTCTGTGATATTATTGAGGCAAACTGCCAAATCTGATGATTAGTTGAGGGTTGAAAAGGCTGCACAGAAGCGAGTCCAGACAGCATGGACTCACAGCAGTACCAACACTATGTTGACACAACACAGCTGGTTTTTCTAGCTTACAGTCATTGTGCTAAATGTGTTTTAAAATTATTGACTGCAGCCCATTTTAACCATGCTAAAGTAAGATTATAAACAGTATTCAAGGTCTGTCATTGTACTAACATCCTGGAGTTCCAATGCCTACTCAGTACCTCTAAAGAATCCATTCAATGGTCAACATTCATTCTGGGTCAATGGATTTGGTCTGGTGGAACGTGTCAAAAGAGTACAACATAGCCAATCCCAAGGCATAGGTAGTGACAAAAAGGAGCCTGTATTTTCTAAAACTTGGCAGAAGGAAAAGACAGAAATGTAGGAGATGACTTATCTATTTAGCATAGGTCTTGATATTTCTGCACCTGACAAATTCTGCTGTCTGTTCTTCCCTTCCTTTTCTTTTCCCTCCAACACCTTCTGTGGGGCAATATCGAAGTACTACTTGCACAGGATAGGAGGCAGGGAAGGAATGGGCAGGAAACACAATAGCTGCACAACCTTTCATTGCATCATTAACATCAGGGTCTCTGTGGACTGCAACCTGGAAACTCAGTAGGAATTGGTCATCAAGTTTAAACAGCTATCCCCACCCTCCATACAACACTGCAGAAATCCTGCCCTTCCGCTCTGCACCCTCACCTAAAATTCTAATTCACGCTCTGGTCCTCTCACCTTCCTCCGGAACTCCACTTCTGGCAACCATATCCCTTCAGTCATATAACTGAAACAGACTGCCAGGTCTGATTATGTTCTTTTTCCTATCCAAAACAAGTTCTTTGTCCTGACCTTTAAAGTTCTCCACACCCTTGCTGCAGTTTATCACCTCTACTTTGCTACTATATCCATATCCTTGACCTTTCTTTCCATCACTCTCAACTGCTCAAAAGTCTCTAACTCGATTCCATCCATTCTTCCCTGATGGTTCTACGCACAGAACTCTATTCCTGAATACATATATGGTACCACCTCTGTCTTTCTGCAACAGTAGTGTTGCTACAGACACAAGATGAACTTACCTGGTTCAGCTTCCTTGATTACACACAAGGGGGGCTCCTGATCTTGACAGTAGTTGTCAAAGTTCATCTCCAGGAGCTCATGCAGTAGCTGCTTGTTTTATACAGCCTGGTCATTGCAGCTTTTACCAGCTTTTTGGCCAGTTGCAAAACTAAAGTTTCTTGATTGACAAATGAAGCTCATATCCCCTGAAGACATGTTTGGGTCATTAAAGTGATCTGCAAGGTGCAAAATTCCTTGCCAGTTGTTCCATGTGCCAATCTTAAAGACTCACTTTGAGGGGGTATTGCCAAAAAAGAACCAAATGTAAACTTAAGATGTCTCTTTGGTTGAATTAAAGCAACACACAAACCATGAGCTCACGGTATGGAGTGGTGAGTGAATGCTCCCTCTGGCATTTATCACTTTCAGGGCACTGAGGGGGGAATCAAAAGTTTACTTATTTACTCCAGCCAATAATCACTCACTCTTGTAGTTAAGAATGTTATTTTAAAGCAGTATGACCAAATATGAGAAAAATGGTACAACAGAATCACCAATACATAAGCCACATGGAAATATGTAAAAGCTGTTATTATGAGTAAATGAGAATACATGGCAATTCTATTCTGCCTACACTGAATCTAAGAATGAATCCAAATTCTCTCTCACCAAAGCATATGCAGAAAAGGCACCCTTGTTGAATATAGATCTGAGAAGTTTGTACATTTCCAGCTGTTTTAACTTGCTGAAATGTCTATTTCATTATGTTACTCTGAGCATACAAGTGATATTCAAAATAAAACTAAAGGCTATAGACAAGTTGCCAGTTTACAACAGTGAAGTGTTTTCCAGGGATTTATGATGGCAGATAAACAGCTATTCATGAGAAGTCACTTCAACTGTTACCACAGCTGATTTATGTCAGCTGAATGTATTTCTCTACACTAACTGCCTTAAGACAGTGAGAAAGAAATATCTGATGGGAGTTGTTTCAGTGACACTGCAAGTGTGGAGGGGGAGGTATTTGTGAATTTCCTGTATTGTGCAGGGGGGTGGACTAGAAGAGCCTGGAGGTCCCTTCCAACTCGATGGTTCAGGCTAATTTCTACTAAATAAGGGGCAAAGTTCTATAAGAATACATATATTCTGCATACTATGAATGATTTACATTAAATTAGATGACACCTCTTTGTACCATCTGCAGTCAGATGTATCTTTATTGATCGACATAGGCTAGATTGCACTACCTGCTCTTCGCAACTGTGTGCATTTATTTAAGAACTCATCTCAAGAGTCTCCAACATGGTGCCCAGCATGGTCCCCACCAACACCATACCTGGCATCTGCCAAGTGCTTTTAGAAACTGAATGGGGCAAGGTGGGACTTTTGCCTGACAGAGCTTCTGATTGGCCAATTGGAGATCTGATTGGCTGTGCAGATTTTTTAAAAAACACTGCTTCAGCAGCAGCTACTATTGAAACACAAGGATCTTCACTGCATGACTGAAGGTAAGCTGTATGTATGAAAATTTAAAAAAATATGTTCATTTTAAAAGGTACCCATAGACTTTATTTATTTTTAATTACATTATTAATAGTCTGCCTTTCTCACTTGGACTCAAGGCAGAGTTGTAACCTCACTCCCTGACATTTTGTGGTTGGCTCCACCTCTTTTGGCAGCCATTTTGTGGTTGTGCACACCATCCTGTCATGATTCCAAAGATGTCTGTCCACATGTTCAAAAATCACAGTCATAATTATTCTTTTGGACACATCTGAACAGCTCACCAAATGACCAGCCTCCTGCTAGTAACTGGTGAGCAAGACATGAGCCTAACTGAAGATCTTCAAGCACAACTCAAAGACCACGTTTTCCATGAAGTTGTTGGCCTAATCCACATGACCAAATCTAATCCAACCTTTGAAAATCTGGTCTTTTCTACCTGAAACTCTGTTATCCTTCCTGTTGTTGATTTTATGTTCAAATTTGATTTGTTATATATAAACATACACAATAAATAAAAAATTGGAGATTGGATTGTCCTCTATATTAATGGGATTCTTCTGATCCAGTTCTTAACAGCTTCAAAAATGTACTCACCTCCAAAGCGAAGCAGCCTCCGTTGCTTCGAGCCATGTCTAAAAAGGGAAATTATAATAGATTTTTAGGAAGTAGTGCCTCAGGACTCACTGAATCTCAGCATACAGAGCTTGACAAAGGCATTGGGTGGGGGGATTCCTTAAGAGTCTTAAGGCACAGTTTTAGAAAAACCCCTCTCATGTAAACACTAGGGTTGCCAGCCTCCAGGTGGGGCCTGGGGATCCCCCGCTTTTACAACTGATCTCCAGCTGAGAGAGATCAGCTCCCCTGGAGAAAGTGGCTGCTTTGGAGGGGGGACTCTATGGCATTGTACCATGCTGAGGCTTCTCTCCTCCCCAAACCCCGCCCTCTCCTGGATCCGCCCCCAAAGTCTCCACTGGTATTTTCCAACCCAGACTTGGCAACCTTAGTAAACACTGAAGTATCAAGCATTATTAATCCAATCCAACTGGCATTAATCCATTATTTGTTTCTTCAGAGTACCTACTTCATTCTTTATGGATCACTGGCAGAGAAGGAACAGGTTCTGGGCAGGCATCTGTGCTATTAAGTATCATGATTCAGCAGAAATTCAGAGGGTGATCTCCCCCCCCCCCCCCCCACCACATGCAGCTACAGTATTGGGGAAATCGTCCCTCTCGTTCCTTCAATTTCTGTACAAACAGGGCCTGCCTGTTTGCCAGGGCTTTTGAGGGGGTTTAAAGGGCGGAATCTTTTAAAGGAGGCAGGATTCGGGGCTTGCTATTTTATCTTGGGGCTGGTTGGTTTCACTTTATTACCATGCCACTGTTTGTCCAGAGACTAGCTACATTTTTTAAAAACAAACATCAAACCCACTCGGACTCCCGCCCTCCGCGCTTTTTAGGCTGTATGTATAATTAGATCATATTTAACCCTATGGAATTTCTTCTCCCCCACTCCCATACCAATACCGGGGTCAACGGTTATAAAAGGCAATAAAGGAACACAATTGTATAAAACTACTGCGACTCTCAGCGACTGAAGACTAATGTGAATGTAAACCCGAAGATCCTGACAGTAGTATCTGAAGAGTTTTACAGCTGCTACTTGCATATTTGACTAGAGGGGAGAAGATAGTAAGAAGGCTCCTCCTCCCCCCCCCCCCGTTCCTGTGTCCGTAACGTGCGTAAAGGCGGATCTGGACTGGAGCAAACCACATGTTTTGTCCCGGTTACCTTATTCACTTGGGCTGCTCTGAGTAAATCCGGTGCCTCCAGGTGCGAGAAAATATGAACCAGGCAATCTAGTGTAAGCGATTCGCCACTCATCTTTCCACCGAGATCGCCGCGCCCGACACAAACTTCCGGGATGGTTCTCTCTCCTCCCTGGCCGAGCGCAGTTAAGGTGGAGCTAAATGCTTTACAAGGTAATACTAAACAAACAGAATCATGTCTTTCTAGGTCGTTGAATTCAGTTGAAGTAGGAGGGTGTACTTCTTTAGGATTGCATTGTTGAGGCTCATCCCGTATCCTAAATGCTGCTTTCTCGCTTGGATGAGAGGAAGAATTCTGTTCATCTGGAATAACTGTATTATTGCTTGCTAGTGGACTAGCCCTTCCAAAGCTAATCGACCCATGGCGCAATTCCCGAAGCATACTCGGTCAAATCAATGGAATGTATTTCCTAGTTAAGTGAAGAGGTTTTAATTTTCGAACAGTTAGTCGGAAGGTAAAGCACGCCCCACCAAACGAAATATGATTCATTCCAAGCAAAGACTCGTAGGATCAACTTAACATGCTTTGAAGGCCCAACGGAAAGCATCACCATCATTCAGCTTCTTCACATTTATCTGGAACGTAACATAGTGACTTTGCTAACGTGGGTAAGATAGTTTCGGAGAGTAGCTGCATTGCCTTGCTGCAGAACAGCTCGATTCGAGTCTAGCACCTTACCAACGAGAGTTGTAAGTTCGTCAGATACAGCCTGGATGTTTATACCTCCAAAATCTTGTTGGTCTGTAAGGTACTATTGGACTCGAAACTCGAATCTAGCTGTTGGTTAGGATAGAAGTCGGGTAGATTTGCGTATTACAAAAAGTACCTGACTACAATCCTACCAATTGTAACAAAAGTAAATCAGCAAGCTCTTCCTTACTTGATGAACACAACTGCAGCTTGAGCTACTATCCCTATCGTGCTTATTTGGCCACTAAAATAAATAGGATTCATAAATAAGCATGCTTTTTTAAAATGCGGAAGTTTATCTTAGGAGACAAATCTCAGCCCTCCAGGATACGCTAGGGCTCCTTACTTAGCCTTCACCCTTTGCGCACGCGTGATGAGAGTGACGCCCACGCTGCTCCTGAAGATCACCGTGAGACCTGTGTGTTACTCTGGGTCCTAGATTTTTCTTCGGGTGATGCTGCGCTTTTTAAACATCACGGCTGAGATATTGTACCACTTTCCCAAAAGCACACGCCCTCAGCCTCCTCCCTTCCGCGGAGCCCTAGGCGTGGAAATAGTGTAATTCCCCAGGTGAAGACTTTCCCATAGCGACCTCGGTCTGTTAAATTCCTGCCTTCCGAGAAGCTTTTAGACGCTTTCCTCTACAAACGAACACTACCCCGTAATGGGGTGGGGTGACGGGGGATGGGTAAATGTGAAATCTGCAAGAAAAACGGCGATCCCAGCCTAGTTGGTTTTGTACTTTTTTAGGGAGCTCAGCTCTTCGAGATAATCTCTTAGGCGGCCAGTTTTATTAGATTAGTCAAGCTTAGCCCTGCGTAGAGCTTCCACGACTCTTCGACCTGTGTTTGAAAGATACTTAACCTACTCCCACCAAGAGCATACGTAAGATCTTACAAACAGCACACGGCTGTCTCTCCTCCACCCTGACCTCGGAGCCTCTCTTCCTGGCCCGCCTTCTCTCAAGCACAAATATTTCCGGCGTTGCTGAGCATCATGGGAACGGTAGTTCTTCCCCAGCCGCTGCCGTACAATGCAACTCAGCATGCGACGCACCTGCCACTGATTTGTTTACGGTTAGAGCCTGATGGTATACGCCGGGAAATAAATCTCTGTGGCGGCTTTAAATGTTGGTTCTGTTCCTACTGACGCTATCTGGCGACTGGCGGTAATAAGGGAGTTGCTTTTGTGGGTCTCCCGGCCGCAGCGCCAAGACAGAAACGCGAAACAACAGAACAGTGCAGTACAGTTGCACCCACTTTAAGTGGATTGCGGCTTTGAATTGGTCCGATCGATGCTTCCCTGCGGACTCCCCCCCCCCCAACCGTTTCTCCCCTTTCCCTTTTGCTTCGCTAATGGCGGTGTGCGACGAATTTTTTGAACACAATATAACAAACTGTGATTTTTTTTCCCACCTGCAGCTTAAAGAGGTTGCATTTATTTACAAAATTTATACCCTGCCTTGCCTCCAAGGACTGCCAAGGCAGCTAACAATTTAATACACGATCAAATACATGATAAAGCTCTCTCCCAAACATACCTCAAAAACTTCTTTAAAAGTTACAAAAATAGAACTAAAAGGCATACAAAGCATTCTACATCCACCTCAGGCTGCTACTGTAGAATGCAGGGAACATTAAAAACTAGCTTGGCCCAGTTAAGTAGCTTTCAAAGTGAGATGCTAATCAGCTTGTTTTAAATGTTGTCCTTGACAATGGCCCATTCTCCATGGAGCCTCTTAGAAACAAAAGACAGTTTAACTGCAAACTGAACCTGTGCAACTGCATCCCCCCCCCCCCCCATTTCAACTGGACACAACTGTCACCTTCAATTGCCTGTGGGTCTTTTTTACTATGGGAAAAGCTGCAGTCATTTCCTCTGAATGGCAAACAGTCAGCAACTTCTGACTTCAGATTGTTCACAACATGAGGGCTGTTTTCAACCCAGTTTAAACTGGGGAGGAGGCAGATGGAACATAGGTACAAGCCACATAACAGGAAATCATTAAAGAGTCCCAGATCCTGGTATCATGCTTTTGGGCTGCTTTCACAGGGAGGATTTGCTCTTCCACTGCTCTCAAAGAAGAAGAAGAGGAGATTGGATTTATACCCTGCCCTTCACTAGCCAAAGGAGTCTCAGAGTGGCTTACAAACTCCTTTCCCTTCCCCTCCTGACAACAGACACCCTGTGAGGTAGGTGGGGCTGAGAGAGCTCTGAGACAACTGTCCTTGAGAGAACAGCTGGTACAGAACTGGGGGAGGGGGCTCAGAGCATCCACAAGGTGTCATCTTCCACCTGTGCACCTTCTCATGCCTTCTGCAGGCTCCCCTGGTTTGCTCCAATTTCACAGAACCTGCAATTGTTCCGATCGTTCCAGAAATATCAGCATCAACATTTATTTGACACTGAGAGCCTTACTGGACATCACATTGTTGAGAGGCAGCGTGGCCTAGTGGTTAGATAAGTTGGCCTAGGATCTAGGAGACCCACGAAGATTGAATCCCCGCTCTGCCATGGAACCTTGGGCCAATCACACGCTTTCAGCTTAATTTACTGTACAAGGTAGTTGTGAGGATAAAATGGAGGGGGGGAAGGATGTTGTAAGCCACTTTGTGTCCCCACTGAGGAGAAAAGTGGGTCATACATGAAGTAAGTAAAAACTATTTTCCCATAGTGTGTTCAGGAAGATGGAGTCTTCGGAACTGCCCTCCCAATACCATGCCCCCCATCAAAACTAATTTCACTTAAAAAAAACCAAAACAGTACTATAGTTTTTGTTTGTATGTTTCTGAAAACGCTATAGCTGGGGGAGGGGGGGGGGGGTAGCAGGCATGAGGAATAGAGCAGAAGGAACTGAGATTTCCCTGTGTGGATAATCCATTGCTGCTGTGACGGCCCTTACATTTGTGGCATCACTGAGTCCCAGCTTTTGTCTGCCCACATACTTGTCTAGGGGGCAATTTTAAACCAGTTAATAGTTGTGATCCTATGCATACTGACCTGGGAACAAGCTCCACTGAATGGCTTACTTCTGAGGAGAGATTTATAGGATCATGCTGTAAAGATTTTATTATAGCTTACAACACTATGTAATATATTGCCATTAAAACATTAAACCTTTGTTATTTTCCCTGTGATGGAAACAGGAACATCCCAGGTCTACTGATTTTTTAAAAAATTGCATCCAGTCATTATTCCATGTTGGCCATTCTTTTACTCAGCTTTCAAGCTTGCTTGAACTATATGCCTCATAATCCTGAAGGTGTGTCTCAGACTGAGTGAGGAAAAAAAATCCTTAAAGTTCTTGGCATCAGTGAATTATGTTTCCTTCAAGAACTGCATCCCTCTGTAAGTCCTGGAGTGCTTATTGTGCATTTCTAAGCCAGTGCTAGACAATAATAAATGAGGCAAATTACAGGCCAGGATGTGTTAGTGATAACTGTTTTCCACTAGAGACAGAAGCGGTGAAAGTTTCCAGCACAACAGCAGGGTGATTTTCCCCCTTGCTCAGTGAGACAGCAGTCAACTCTGACTCACCCAGACAATCTGCTGTACCCCAGAAAAAAATATTCAGCTGTCTGATAACATCCTATTAGTAGCACTTGAACTGATCTAGAAGTTGAAGTGGGGTAGGCTGACCTACGGAGGTCTAACCTTTAACTTGATCTTTTCTTGTCTCCATGTCCAAAAGGAAATCACATGTATGGCATCAGCCTGACCCAGAAATTATTGCAGGGTGTAGGATATTTTGTGCAAATAAGGAAGGGCAGAGTCTGTAAGATGAATCACCAAAACAGCCATTATCCTGAGGAAAAACCTTGGTGGGTGGACTAACAGTGATAAGTTCCCTTACAAGGTAGCTGGATGATGTCAACTCCCCTGAATTGTTGGTTAACCAAAATATCTGCAGTAGAGTATTTAACAGCTAAACAGGTAGGATGGCTCTTTGAGAGTCATCACTACTCATATAACGTTGTAAGGTGTTTATAGATTGGAATGCTGGACTGTAAGCTAATAAAAAAAGTAAAAACATTCCTATTTTTAGGAGCCTACGCAGCATGAAAATAAATAGAGAGGCAGCTGCCATAATGGCAGGAAGTAAGCTATTACAACTATTTAATTTTTGGCAAAGCCGGGCATTTCAGAATTCCTGGATGTTCACGATGGTCTTAGATAAGGTGAAAATCCCAAGAATGATTACTTTCCCTCCTGCCCCCACTGATGGCATGTGTGGAGTGGTCCAAGTAGTGAAGTAATTCAGCAGCTAATGCTTGGATTCATTTCGATGTCTTTGCAACCAGGGATCCTAACCTCAACCATGCAAAAATCACTAACATTTGAAGTGTACCCACATTTGGAACTGTTTGCCTTGTGTTTTTTGATCAAGGTGGCCTTTTGAAAATGGGCTCTGCAACCTGCTTTAGCTTCTCTGATTGAAAGGTACTGAGGTCAGAGACACGTTGAGTGATTAAAAACTCTTAGTTTATTAAGAGGTCAGAACAAGACTGATTTTGCATGGCCCAAAGTTCTGCTTAAATCCTCATTCCAAACCACACCCTTACTACACCCAACACCCGTGATAGGCTATATACATTTCAGGCATACCCTATTGGTGCCTTTCAGAATTCGTTGCCCTCTAAAGCCAGGATCCTCTCGGTCTATTGTCTTTAGCTCGAAGAGCCACGTGTATATCCGGCCGCATGTGCAGTCCGTTGTAAGAACATAACACCGATGTAACCAGAGCTAAGGCAGGATGCTACGGCAGGCAGGCACATCTTAGAATCGCTTTTCCTTGAAACACAAAATGCTTGGGAGGATGTAGCCACATGTCTGGCTCTTAGAGCCTTCACCAATTCCCAAGTTGTCAGGAGGATACACTCCTGTGTGCTGCAGGAGAACTGGCAGCATGTCCTAAGAAGCACACCCTCTGCATCTCTGCCCTACCGCTTCCCACACAGCAACCTCTGGAGATGAGCAGTTTTGCCACTGGGGATCCACAGATGCCACAGAACAGCCTGTCCCCAGAGAAATTACGCCTACCCCAGGGACTCATAAAACACACACACAGAAACTATATTGAGATGAGTCTTAGTAGAAGCGTTGGACTTGTGTGCACATGTCTCATAGAGTGAACATCTCCTGGTGGGGTTGGTTCCAGGTTTTAGGGGGCCCTGGGAACTTGTGGCCTCTCTCCCCTTCTCTTCCTATCACCAGACACACCCACCCTTGCACCCTCCTTCCCTCCCACCCGCTCTCAGGCCTTCCGCCTGCCTGTGTATCCTTCCCCTGCCCGCTTGCAAGAACTCCCACTGTCCATGCTCACAGCTTCCTAACTAGGGTTGCCAGGTCTGGGTTGGAAAATACCTGGAGACTTTGGGGGTGGAGCCAGGGGAGGGTGGGTTTTGGGGAGGGGAGGGGCCTCAGCATGGTACAATCCCCTAGAGTCCACCCTCCAAAGCAGCCATTTTCTCTGGGGGAGATGATCTGTCAGCTGGAGATCAGCTGTAAAAGCAGGAGATCCCCAGGCCCCACCTGGAGGCTGGCAACCCTATTCCTAACTCCCTGCAGCTTTTCCCCTCTTGGCACTGGGCAGTGCATGCAGCTAGAAGCACAGGTGGTGGAGCACTAGCAAGTGAGTGGGAGGAGGGGGTCAGCAATGGTGAGCCCTACCAAAAGCTCCTAGATCTGCTCCACTTCTCCTCCCTTCTCTGAACCTTGTTCCTTTCTTAATCCGTTCCTTGTCTTGCCCCACTCCAGCTGGGTTTGCATAGAGCTAACCAGAGGCCATTGCTGTCTCCCATGCCCCAGCTAATGCCCTGGGCTGGCAAATCTCCCACTCCTGCTGCTTTGCTCAGCTTCTGCCTGGTGGGAAGGAGACTGCCCTGCTGGTGGTGCACCCCCATTACTGCTGGGCCCATCAGGCTCCTACTGCCTTTTCCTGTGGTGCCTCACCCTGTCCTGCATCAGTTGCTGCCTTGAGTAGGTGAGGCCTCCTCTGGCCTTCACTGCTGCTTCTGTACCACAGTGGGCTTCTCTTACTTTAAAAGTAAACCTTTTAGAGCATAAAAGGAACCTACAAATTCAGGGTGGGGGGAACCCTACAAAACATACAGACTCGGGGGGGAAATGTGTCTAAGCTGTGAAAAGTTTAGCTGTAGGATGTTCGACTTTATTAGAGAGTGCTTTCCCAGCTTAAAGGCTGAGAAGCGATATGAGAAGTGCATTTGTAAGCAGCTGTGAAACTGGGGGCATGTGGGGGTTGTATTGAAGAATGGAGGGGAATAAACCATGATCAAATGGAAGCATCCTGTGTATCAAGAGATCTGCAGTGAAAACAATGAAACTCAATAAGAGCATCTTCAAACTTTGTGTTGTGTTCTAATGGCTACTGTGCATGCGGTCGGAAACCACACTCATGGTCAGGCAAGCTACCAGAGCTTTGCATCGGTAGACAATAGCCCATGAGGATCGTCATTTGGACCAATCAGCCACTCAGGATCCCAGAGGGGACCTATGGTCAAAGGTGCTGTGTAAATAACCGTATCAGGGGAATCGGGCACAACCAGGGGTGTGGTTTGTACCTGCATATAAGCAGACCCCTGAGTCCCGCTCAGCAGTTCTTGTTTGCATGATTTAAATAAACTATGAGCTGAATTCACTACAATGTGTCTGGACCCAGTATATTATACTTTGGTACACTTCATTAAAGGTAAAGGTTTCCCTTGCTCGAAAGCCAGTCGAATCTGACTCTAGGGGGCGACACTTATCTCCATTTCCAAGCCAAAGAGCCAGCATTGTTCGAAGACTTTTTCATGGTCATGTGGCCATGACTAAATGCCAAGGCGCACAGAACGCTAATACCTTCCCACTGAAGTGGTACCTATTTATATACATGCAATTTCTTGCTTTCAAACTGCTAGGTGTGCAGGAGCTGGGGCCAGAGACAGGAGCTCACTCTAGCACATGGCACTCGGGTCTCGAACTGCCAAGTTACTGACCTTCCAGTCTGCAGCTCAGTGTCTTAATCTCTGAGCCACCATGGATGAACCTTCAACACTTCATTAATGCTTGCTAAATTATGAATCTCTGGTCGAAATTGTCTTCTATTCAACAAATAAAGCCTTATTCTTGTCTTGAATTTTTTTCAGCAATGGAAAAGGAAGTGCACCAAACACTGTAGAAGTAGTAGAAAGCAGGGGTCATTTCATAGAAAAAGAGGTGCAGGAGCTCATTAGCATAACTCATTAGCATAACTTATTTGCATATGCTAAACCACCTGCCATCACCGGAAGTATGTCGGAAGGAAGGAAGGAAGGAAGGAAGGAAGGAAGGGAGGGAGGGAGGGAGGTGCAGGAGCTCATTAGCATAACTCATTTGCATATGCTACACCACCTGACATCGCTGGAAGTATGTCAGTAGGCAAGAAAGAAAGAAGAGAAAGAGAAAGAAAGAGAGAAAGAGGAAGGAAGGAACAGAAAGAAAGAAAGAAAGAAAGAAAGAAAGAAAGAAAGAAAGAAAGAAAGAAAGAAAGAAAGCTGACAGAGAGGGGACAGTTAATAATCCAAGCCTCAGAAATACCACTATTCTGGAAGGATAGCTTCAGTGGTGGCTGAAGCCTTCAGAAGGCTGGTCGGAGGAACAAGGACCTTTCCAGGGGACAGGGTCATTTTGCTGCAGCCATGACACAAGTAGGCATTCCCCCGGGGGGGGGGGGCTGGCACCAACTCCTGGAGCTGAGCTCCCCCGAGCTCCTACTTAAAATGACCCCTGGTAGAAAGCAATGCTGAAAGAGGTGAAATTAAACACAAAGTATGAAATTCCCTATTTTATTCAGGAAATTTGTTGTAAAAATCCTCAGTGCATTTCCAAATGTTCCTACCTCAAAGAGACACACACAACTCCTGTTAGATTGGAAAGAGAAGCTACATGGTATTTGATCTTAAAAACAAATTCTCCCAGGAAAGATTTTTGAAACACTGCCAATTTTTACATGAAGCTTCTGAATGTAGAAAGGAAATTTTATACACATTTTTATTGCCACTTGTTTGCCTTTGCCTTGAAAGTTTTTGAAAAGGCATGCTAGTCTTGCCTGCATTTTGAAATTTCTTTTGCATACAGTCACCAGGCTAATTTGAAACAAAGAGTAACTGGTTGTGACATCTAAATCAGAGGAAATGACAAATTTCAGTTTGTTTCTTGTCAGGATTAAGCTGTAGTTACAATACCAATCTGTAGGCAAGAAACAAACCACGGATTACTAAACCTATCCAATTTTGATGTCACAACAAATTGCAATTCTAAACCATTTAGTCTTCAATCTTGGCAGGGCACTCAAAAATAAGAGGGTTTGGGGTTTTTTTAAATCTAAATTTTGCCTACATTTTGAAACTCCTCTTACACACTACCAGCTAATCTGTCTACCAGTTTTTGTTCCTCATGCTTGTTCCTCAGGAACCTGTGACAATTATTCCCAACATTATACAGGGCCTTATAGGACACAGAGTCCCGCTCTGACTCAGAAGTATCACCTGCAGATTCTGAAAACCACAAGCAATGGGTGAGGACAAGATATTCAAAAGCAAACAGATTGCCTTTGGTCACACTACCTAACACTAAGCAGGATTAAGTATGTGATATTCTTTGAGAAGTTATGAAAGCAATAAAAAAATATTCTAATGGATGTATACACAGAATGGGGAGGAGTCACACCTTTTGGTCCATGAAGTATAAATAGGTAAGACAGATCCAACTGCCTTACCTGTTTGTAAAGACAATTCTGTTTAAATGAAGCAGAGTGTCACTCCAATTTCATGGGGAATAAATGTTACAACTGTATCCTTTGCAGTTCTTTCCCACATTTTTCCTGTCCTACCTTTCTAATGTTCCATTTCCTTTCTCCTTTTCCCTCTGCTCTTTCTTGAACATGTCTTTAGTAATTCCTGTGAGTGTGAATTGGCATGTATATAAATTGGTTAGAAACTGTACAGGTGGTCAAGGACTGGAATAATCATTCTTGAATCCATTTGGTAAAAAAGCAGACAAACCTTGATGCTATGCCTACTGTTTCATGTTCTGTAATCATTAGAGTTTAAAAAATAGATTACTGTATAAAAGCTCTAGATCCCTCTTGGCTTCTGTTCAAGGAATTGATCTAGAAAAAATAACAACATGGGGGTGCCCAATTCTAATATAATTTTAAAATTAATTTTAATCAAAATGTGAACTTAAAAAAATAATGTAATTTTTTTAAAGGTGTACTGTCTCAGGAATTGTTACCATTGTGAGAAAATGCTACAACATAAGAAACTCTCCATTACTGGAGTCAGAGGATTTTTTCTATTTGGCACTCTTGGTCAAAAGATGACACCTCTAAGCACTGTTGTCTGGTGAACCTTTATTCATTTCCCCAGACTTAACATTTCTCTGAACCACGAAATGAACATGTCAATACTTGATTTCCCCCCTAAATACGGCATTGAGTTGACAGCACTCACAATGATAGGTGTGATGCATTCCTTTCATTTACTCCTAAATTATTGTTTGGAAAAACACTTGCAAACTGATGCAAACAATGTCTAAGAAGTAAAACTTGGCGTAAACAAAAATTAGCTTCATCGTTTAGCACAGAATTTTCAAGACATGTATGTTTTGATGACTCAGCAAGTCTTGCCCTCATGAAAGCAAGGGCCTCATTTACTTTGCATCACTGCGTAGGTGTTCAATTATACGAAAATACAGCATGGCCCCTTAGAACAGATACATGATGTACACTTCTTTACCTCTCTTTGATGGATGGTTATATACAGAACTTTGTGAACATGGTCCTGTCCCTGTACTATCCATATGCATAAATAAAATAGGTGAGCGTGTTTCTAGATAGCTTTTTGTTTAACCCTGTGTGGACAATTTTTGATGGCTGTATATCAGCACAGTGTAAAATTGGATCTTGAGTAAATCTGCAGTCATTCTAGGCTGTATGTAGGTTGAAGTGTTTTGAACTTCATATTTTGCCTACAAACATTTTGCTAGATCAGCAGGGTTTTAAATGCATAATTTATCTTCTCTTTTGAAGGGTATATGGAAAATTAGTTTCTATCAATTACATTTTTGTCTTACCCAGATAGCTCAGAGTGGCAATTATGGTTTTCCCTTTAATTTTTCCTCATAAAAACCCTGTGAAACAAGACCAAGCATACTGAGTGGCCCAAGATGAACTTTCTGTCTGAGCAAGGATCTGAATTGGGAATATTGAGGCTTACTCTGACATCCTCACTATTATACCACAGCAACTCCTTTCTAGATCTCCTGTTGTTATTTACTAATAGCTAGTCCGCTTGAGGTAATTTTTAGACCCCAAGAACAGCAGTGCTATAGGCCCCTTCTCTCAGGTCCAGGCCTTCATCTAAACTTCAGCTTCCCCAAACCTTGATTGATAAGCTCCTTTCATTAATCTGTCCTTTCCTGCATGTGCCACATCTCTGCAAAGCCATGTTACATAGGTGTGGCTTATTCTCACCCTTGTCTTATTCAACAGTCTCAGCTATGCCATCTCTTAGTAAACCTCAAGCAGAGTTTGCATCCCTCTGAGCCTAACAATTTCAATGGACTCTACTTAAAATTACAGTGTTGGGCCTGCAAAAGTTTTTCCATTTCCCAGACCTCTCAAGGCTATCTTCTTCTTGTGTTCTTGTGCTTCTTATACACTACATGCCTTCTTTTTGCTATCCTTTTCTGCTTTAATATTCCATTCCCATGTAGAACAGCCACTGTTCTTCCTCAGCCTTAGTTAACTGGTGGCTCTTCCATGGCAGGGACATTTGGGGTTCATACTTGCAGCAAAGCATAATCATACATAGCTCAGGCATTCTTACTCAAACTTGAATCAGACAGATGAAGATGGGCAGTTGTATTAAGTCTGTCTGTAGTAGTAGAAAAGAGTAAGAGTCCAGTAGCACCTTGAAGACTAACAAAAATTGTGGTAGGGTATGAGCTTTCATGAGTATCTGGAAAAAGTGTGCAGTGACTGATGAAAGCTCATACCCTGCCACAAATTTTGTTAGTCTTTAAGGTGCTACTGGACTCTTACTCTTTTCTATTGATTCAGACACAAAAGAAGAAAGTAATATTTTCTTTTCAAATATCCAAAAAGGTATATGCCAACAACATATGGTCACAGGTTGATAGTAAACAAATTCTCCTTATTTGATTTCTGTACATTTATTAAGTTGCTTTCCTTGGACTACAAGTTTCTGAAGCTTAGAACCATGACTGAAAACTGGAATGCCATTTCAACTGAATTACACTTGTAGGCACATTTCAAAAAATAGAAATGGTAAAATTGAGGTCTCAGCAGTAGGGCAACCAGTTAGTCAGACTGGAAATACAAGCACTACCTCCCAGGATTAATTAAGACAACACAGACTTGGGTAGTGTCTAAAGGCGCATTCCTTTAAGGCAGGTTTGTGAGCAAACCTTAAAAGTGAAAGCCGGCACCTGTATCCAGACTTCCTCCCTTGGCTCTTGGTCAGCATAACTCCCTGTCTCTCTCCCCTGAAGTAATCTAACTCCCCCAAGCCTCAGAGCCTATCAGTAGCCTGAGCAGCACATAATTATCTTGGAGCTCAAAGTACCTACCTGAGATGACTCTGGCTGGGAGCTGCTTCGGAATCTACAGGCTGATGTCCTGCTTTGGGCCTTCCCTCCTGGTCTTTGGATGAGCACGAGAGCAGATCTGCTGAGCTTGATCCAATGAGGAATGAAAGTAGCCCATAAGTATTGATACAATGGAGAGAGAATGAGTGTCAGATCTTGAGATTCTGGACAGATGCATAATAAAAGGTTGGTAAAATGTGTCCATCTAATCTTAAATCACAAAAATAGACAAGGATCTTTCTGAAAACTTGCACACCCTGTAGCAACCCATGAAGCAGTTTCTCTGGGGTTAGGTTGTTGTTTTTTAAAAAAGAATATTTTTGCTTCTGTGTGAGACCTGGTGTGGAATAGAAACTGTGTTGATGACCACAGCTTATTTGTTGTGTTTAGTTTAGAAAAGAAGACAGTTTAGATACTTCTGTGATTTTGTCCTGTCCTGCCATTGCAAAGACTTTCCAGGGTGGCTGTTGAGGAGGTGTTTTGACAACAAACCAGAGCAGTTTGATAAAAAGGGAGGGCTGGGATGGCATGTATGTTTAGGATCTAGTTACAAAATGGGCTTTTAACAACATTATCTCTTGAATTCAAACAGAGAGAGGCCAGGCTGGGGGGGGAGGGGGGAGTTGGTTGATGTTGTTGCTACTGCTTGAGTAATTCTTTATACATATGAAAAATGAGACATTAATAACCCTGACCAGAGCCAACCATTGTGTGCGGTCATTGTGTAAGCTTCCTTGCTTAATGCAGCCAATGGATTTGAATCCTGACACTGAAAAGCAAAAAGCAGTCTAGTTTCCAGTTCCAAGACAGACTTTACTAAGACCCAAAATGCCTCCTTATGTGTCTCCTGGAAGAATTCATCTTTGTATTCTAAGCATTGGACGCTGACCTAACAGTGTATTAAACTGTTGCACAGTCTCACCCCCGAGCCAACCCCGACAGACAATTAACAATAGGAATACAAATGTGGAAACACATGATAAATGGTTTTTGGGTGGAGCTTTGACCTGCTATCTTTGTTCAGGGGAAGGTTGCTGCTGCTAAATAAAGAGGTGGAAAGGCAGTCTCCTGGTAAGCATCTGGTGAACATGAATATATCATATTGGAAAGAAACCACTCCTGTCCCTGCAGTACATCTGCTTTTGCTGCCTAGTAAATAACTTATGGGACAAAGAGATGAAAAATGTTGGTGTTTAATAAACCTGGATGTACAGATTAGTTCTCCCTGATATTGTATATCCTATCAACCAACCCCCTCAAAGCCAGCTAACATTTGACTTCATTGAGTGGACACTAGCTTTTTTAAGTCCCAAAGATTTCAACAGGCAAGTTAAGCATTTCTCCCTATTTTTTGTATCGTGTGTGTGTGTGCATTTGTTTGTGAGCCTGGAAGTCATGGTGACTTTGGGCAACCCCTATTGGGGCTAGAATGTTTTTCAAAGAGGTAGCTTGATTACCTGTCTCTGTATCCCAACCCTGGTATTCCTTGGAGGTCTCCCTTCCAAATACTTGTCAGGGTCAGCCCTGCTTAGCTTCCGAGATCTGATGAGATTGGGTTTGCCTGGGCTATCCAGGTCAGGGCAAGCATTTCTCGCTCTTCTAGGGCTTTAAAAATGAACTTTGATGGGATCATCCTGAATATGATTTGCATCAGTACAACAGTTTGAAGACTGCAGTATCCTCTTCAACATTTATTTGTCCTGGCGTATGATGTTATTTTATCAGGTTACCAGATCTGGGGTTCTCCTGCACAGACACAAACATCAGAAATTTTGATTTTCTGTTTCAAGCACCCCATTTTCCTGTTCCTTTCTGACTTCCCTCTGAATTCTTTTCAACTTCCTGGATTATGGTAACCAAAAGTGGGAATGCAGTAGTGCAGATGGCCAGTTCATTAGCCTTTGGGACTGCAACATGGCACGGGGACTCAGTTCTGTTTATCTTTCTCAGAAGTGCTACTGCCTAGCCAATGGGGTATTTGGCAATTTTCCTCTGTTTTAGCGTTTTTGGGGGGAGGGTCTGTTTTAGTTCCCCTTAAATTATTCCATTTCAATTCTCCTTGGGAGGAAGGAGAGCCAGCCCCGTATTAATCAAATGCTGGAGGGGACTGTACACTTGTACAGCATTCTAGGTTCTGTTTACTTCGAGTAAGGATGTACTGTATCAGATCAGGGCCCAACCTGTAACAATGCCCCTCTCCCCCAATCACCTACACACAATCTCTTGAGCCAGGGAAGGAAAAATACATAAAGAGACATTATCATAATTGGCTTGAGGCCGGGGCTTCCCCCAACCTCCATTCCCGCAAAATGCGACTCCACCCTGTTAACGTAGAGTAAAATAACCTTCCCATGAAAGCATTTTACTTAACAGTCACTTTATTAACAATTCCCCAGGTCCTGCTGGGCATTTTTAATCCCACTAGATGGCGCATTTACAAAGAAAACTACGGCATTTTTGGTGTCGGGAGAAAAAAAAAATTAGGTTGATAGACCCTTGTTCCTTTACTTACCTGGAGGGATTTTTTTTTGCCGGGGGGGGGGGGGGATGTATTCCATGTGTTTACTTGGGTGGAGGAACGCTGCCCCATGCAATCGGGCAAAATATCACATTTGGTTACATTTATAACCGCTTTCGCCTGAAATGGGTTTTCGTCAGCTCAAAATCTCGGAGGGGGTGGGGGGATGAAGGACCAATAAATCAATAAACCTGCCTGGCATCGTTCCGTCCAAATGACTATTTCCAATCCTGATATAAGCGGCTCAGAGTAATGGAATGCCGATGCGCCCCCTCCCCCCCCCCTAGGTCGCTCTGGCTAGAGGAGCCCGAAGGGCCCTTCGTGTTTGGAATGTGTGCTCTGCCGTAGTAAATAGCTCCCATTGCCCTCGAGGGATGCAGATCCGTGCTCGGGCGTTTTGTCAGATCAGTGGAATTAAAAGTATTTGCAAATTGCTTGTCTACTCATAACTCTGTCAAACGTGCTAAGTTATATTCTGGATCACCTGTTCCTGTGGGGACATAGCAGACAACAGTGCATTAAAAATAATAATTAAAAAAAACAGCACCACACCCTTGTTATCATTTTAGGAATCCTCCCTTTGCACATGTGATAAGGGGATAATAATAAACTCGTCGCCCATAACAGCATCCAAATGTCCCGCTAGCCGCACAAAAGCCCGCCGTTCTGTGGCGCGTACACTCGGGGGCGGCGGCGGGGTGGGGGTGGGGGACAAGGAGTGGGGAGAAGCGGCCCTTTGCGCATAACCCCCGGAGGCAGGTGCCCCGAGCAGGTAACGACGGCGTGGGGGACTTGGCAGGGAGGGGCCAACCTGAGCAGAGTCTAGAGCCAATGGAATCCCGCGGAGAGGGTTAACTGCGTGTCGGGAGGCGCTCTGGCTGGAAAGCCTTTCGCCTTGAAAATCCTTGCTCGGCACTTTCTCCCGACTGGGAAGAGAAGAGGCGCGGGAGGGTGGGGTGTGTGTGTGTGTGTGTGTGTGTGTGGTGGTGGTGGTGGTGGTGGTGGTGGTGGTGGTGGTGGGTGTTGGTTAAAAAAATCCCCGTGACACCCGATCCGCAGCAGTCCCCCGAGCTCCGCCACAAAGAAGCCCCTAGCCGGACACCTGACTGCGAACTGGGTGAGCGGCAAGATCTCTCTCGCCCCCCCACCCCACCGCCCCACTCCACCCTCTTTTGTCTTGAAATAAATCAATCACAAGAAGTGGAAAAAGGCAAGCCAAGCATATAGGCAAAAGTGGTGAGGCAACAATGGGCTTTTTCTTCGGAGGCTGCTGCTGTCTGAGAGTCTAGCCTCGCCGTCAATAGCGGCCGATAGGATCTAAATTGTCCTGGGCTCGAGGCTTTTCGCTAGCGGCGCTCAACAAAACAGGGATCTATTTCCTCCACGGCCCCCTTCAGCCGCTGCGGCGGAGGCTGCGCTCGTTTGCAGCTGCCCGGTCTGTGCCCCCCGGTTCCTTCGCGGCCCTTCAGCCGGGAGATGCTGCTGCGGCTGCTGCTGGGCTGCTCTCAAGCAGATGCGAAAACCGGGGAAAGAAAAACCCAGAATGGGGGAGGGAACCGAAAGCATGATGAGCGAGAAGAGACAGAGGAGGGGGGACTCGGAGTCGACGGGAAACCCCGTGAAGCCAAAATGCGCTCACGTGTATGTGTGTATGCGGATCATGGCACACGAATGCCGATCTTGTAGCTCTCTCGCGCGCGCTCGCTCTCTCACACACGGAAAGTTCAGCTCCTCTCCCTCCCTGACAGGGCGCGAAACAATCGATCAGCGTGTGGGACAGTTTAAACACACACACACACACAGCGAAAAAGACACGCCAACCTGAGCTGGGAGAGAGGAAAAACAGGATAAAGGAGGGAAGCGGACGGTCAAAATTGGGAGATAAACCAGAGTATAGCCTAGGAAGCCGCAGGAGGGTCAGGTATGCCCCGTGTGGCTCTCTGCAAATATACCCTCCCAAGCCTGTGAAGTGGAAATTGATCAGACAATTGATCGTGTGCCTCGGACTGCCATTCAAACAGCTGGAGTTGGCCTCCTGTAGAGCCGCCTTTTCGGCAGGACCGCAGAGAAAATTCACTTCCAGCGGCATCCCAGAGGATTTTTTTTTTTGGTCCAAGCAGGTGATCCTTCATTCCCCTTCCACCGTCGTCCCCCATCTTCCACTTCTTTTCCTTCCCACCCCCACCCCACCCTGACTGGACTACTCCCTCCCTTGGAGAACACGCCCAAGTAAGCTGGAGAAGAGAGAAAAGATAGATAGTAACATTGAACCTGAGGGGAAATCCTCCAGAGCTGCGGCGTGCGGCGAGAGGCAGAGATTATTAAAGCCTATACATTCCCCAGCGCGCTCCCAAGTGTTACGTGTGACAGGCATACAAATCCGGAATAGAGAGGGAGAGAGGGAGTGAAGAGAGACCCAGTGGAGGGCTATGGTGATTGTCTCTTGGGATTTACAAACATACACCGCTCGCTCCGGGTGGCTCCGATCGCAGGAGGGCTGGTCTGTTTTGTCTGCATTACTTTGACCTGGCGTTGCACTGTCTGAGAAATTAACCAGCGCGCAAAGAGTGTGAAGGAGGGGAGGGGGTGGGGGAACCACTTTTTTTCCCCCATAAAAGATATAATTTTGCATGTTGGTCTGAAAGCCAAGAGCAAACGAGGAATATGAACAGGAAAACCAGGCGCTGGATATTCCACATCGTTCTGAGCCTAGGAATTGTCTATATCAAAATTGGGTAAGTCACCTCCTCTCTTTCTTTCTCTCTCTCACTCCCCCCCCCCCCGCCGCCGCCGCCGCCGCCGCCCTCCACTCTTTAAACGCAAACGTACTGTGCCTAACCTGTCCAGACCTGTTAGTATTCAACTTGAGGAAAGTCTGGAAGAGGTTTTCTTTTTAAAGCCAGGGCAACAATATGATGTGTGTGTTTTTTTCTTTGCTGTTGTTCTCAGGGAAGTTCGAAGTGTGTGGCTTGGGGGGGTGGGGAGGGACACAGAGAAAGCCCTGGTGCGAGGCATGCCCAGAATGGCAAATTGTGCCACTTAAGTTACGGCTGGACCGCGGGGGGGGGGGGGGGCGGGGGAGGAGAGAACCCTCAAGGCTCCTCTTGCCGGTGCGCCGCAACCAAGCCCCTGTATGGGTTCAAGAGAGGCAGGGAAAGCGCTATACCTGCCTCGCTCGCTTCCGGGGGAAACTGGCCTTCTCCGCGTAGGTGGTTTCTGCGAGCGAAGCGCTCTGCACATGCTCGGGGGACATCATTTCTTCCACAAGTTCTAGGGCTGGACTGACGAACTGCTCGGCGTTTTCGGTTAGGCACGACCCAAACTTCTCAAAGGATGAGCCGGTCGCATGGCACCTACGTCCGCTCATTCAGCAGCCATCTGCAGATCTAGTAGAATTGCCTACGGGTTAATAATGTAGAGCTGCAGCATTGGTGACTTGTGGGTCGCAGCTCGAGCCCGAAAGCCAATGGCAGCTCCTCTGTCACCACCGGCAGAACACAGTGGGCGCTGCAGCGCACTTTGTTGCACCCGAGCGCGCTCAGAGGATCGCGCAGAAAGCGATGGGGGAGGGGCGCCATCCTAAACAAGTCCATCCAAAGCAGGTCCCATTTATTCCAAGGGAACTTGTCTCCAAGTGCGCTCAGGATATCCATTTCTGAAACTGTTTATACAAGCTTTGTGCCTAAGACACCCTAAAAGCACCAGGGGATTAAAATCCAGATCTGCTTTGTGAAACTGTAGACAGTCATCCCGTTCTTGGATTCTCAGGTAGACTCGGTGCTCTTTGAAACTGATACGTGCTTGTGTGAAGCTGCTGTGTTTATACCTCTCTGTGCGTATTCACCTAGGTATAGAACACATGCTCACCTATACATCTCCCTAACACGGCTGAGCCACGGATTTGGTGATAGAGCGCAGCAAGAAAGAAGGCGGTAGTCCATTTAAAAAAAAAAAAAAGCGAGGAGATTTTAATCCCTGCAAACCAGTGACTCGCTCGGAGTTTCAAACGCAGCAGCAGCCTCATCCTGCGCCCATCCTTTTCTTCGGGAGTCAGCGTTTTGTCCAGGGGGGGAATTGCTGCGCGCTATAATTTACGTATCAGGAAGTTGGGTCACACTTTGGCCAAAGCCCACGTGCCCCTTATCTGTCGTTTAATTATAGGCCGACTAAACTATATATAAAGAGTCGGGGGGGGGGGGCGGGGATAAAGCGAAGCTCTGGTAGCCCATTCAATCGACCTCCTCGGTCTTTTCCTTATCCTTTTCTGCTCGTCACCCCCGGGGCGGGCAGACAAGCAGAGCAGCGTTGGGCTTGTCCCGGCCACCGGCTGGCGGAGTAAAATGCTGTTTTCGGCTCGGCTCGAGTATGTGCTGCAACCTGCCAGTTGACATTAGCAAACAACACCCGGGGAGGCTTGTTGTGAGTGCCTCCGAGAGGGAAGGCTGCACGCACGCTCTCTCTGGTTCAACACCCCCCTTGCCCCGGGACTATTGTGGGGATGTCACCAAAGTTACAAAACGTTTGGCTGTGTGAAAGGTTATACTTGTCCATAATGATAAGCTACTGTCACGTCTCGATGGGCAGATCAGAGGCTTAACAGGGTTTAAAAGGCACCGGGATCTGCTTTGAAGTGCAAAACCTGCTGCTTCCCGCGCGTACAGAAGGGCGCTCAACTAAGAACCGTTTTAGAGAATCGATTGACACCAAAGCGGCGGGGGCGTTTCCCATGATGATCCGCTCCGTTCAGATCAATCTCTCTCTCTCTCTCTCTCTTATTCCCCCCCCCCCACTCCTTCTAGGGGGTTTTCCTCCGTGGTGGCTCTGGGGGCCAGCATCATCTGTAACAAGATCCCCGGCTTAGCTCCTAGACAGAGGGCGATCTGTCAGAGCAGACCTGATGCCATCATCGTGATCGGAGAAGGCTCCCAAATGGGAATCAACGAGTGTCAATTTCAGTTTCGCAATGGACGGTGGAATTGCTCGGCCTTGGGCGAGAGGACAGTCTTCGGGAAAGAGCTGAAAGTGGGTATGTTATCTCTTTACCACAGAGCTATTGTCAGATGGAACCTGAAGTCCACCGAAGAGTTCCCGAAAGAAGTGAGGATGATAGGCTAAGAGTATAACCTCATCAGCACAACAGTCATAGTTAGGAGACAGTGCCTCAGCGGAAGTTCATGACCCCTCATGTAGGCCAGTTTGCCTTGCCTTTGGGAGCATTGGAAGTAAGGGAGGCCTGTGTGCTGTAGGCGTATAGTGGCTACCTCCACTGGTATCCCTACTACTGAGTATATGTGTGTATATATCTGTTAGCATCTCTTATTCTAGGCACAAACATTTCTTTACAGTAAACACACTTCCAAAGAAAAAAGCCTTTTTGACATGAATGGGATTTCTGAGCTTATTATGAGTTCATGTATTGGGCTGCAAGACTGCAATTGTAAATGGACTTACCAGGGTAAAAATCCCACTAAACTCAATGGCATTCAGTTCTGAGCAAACATGCTTATTATTTCAGCATTTCATGCACAACTAAAAATGCCCATGAGCCCTCTTCATATTACTGTTTTGTGCAATGTGTGGACATCACAAATGCCAAGTTAAAAACAAACAAACAAAACTTTCAAAAATTACCCCTGAATATAAGATTCTGGCCAGTGTTGTTTTTCCAGTTTCATTATAAACCAATGGGGAAGGATTACAAAGTTACACCCTTCTAAATCCATTGAGCTCAATGGACTGTTTAGGTTATGCTGTTAAGGTCCACAGTGTGAAAACATCATAACAGCATGTTTAAGTAGTTAGACTGTTCCCCCACCCCCACCAACACACTTCAAAATATGTCTGTCGGTGCAGTGGGGGATCTGATCCTAATGGGGCAGTTTTCTTGGTTAGTATTTGGATGGGAGACTACCAAGGAAGTCCAGGGTTACCATGCAGAAGTAGGCAATAGCCAGCCACCTCTCTTCATCTCTTGCCATGAACATCCTAGGGGGTCGCCATAGTTCAGCTGTGACTTGACAGCATTTTTCACCACCAAAAGGGCAGTTTTAATCTTGGATTAGCCAATATATTGTACGGTGGTGTAATCTTCAGTGTGTGATGCAAGAAGGAACTACATATCTAAGATGTTCTCATTGGCTGTCATACTAAGGTCATGTTCCTGGGAATAAGCCTCACTGACTAACATGGGATTTACTTCTGAGTAGATTTATTTAGGATTGTTCCCTTAGCTTTTTAATTGTTTCATTGTTGTCAGAATACAAATGGGTTTTTCATTCATCCAAATAGGATGCTATTTATTCAGCTGAGAAGTCTTTGAAATTGTCATTTGATGCGTTGTGTTTAAGGAACTTTCAGTTCTATTGCAGTGATTTCTAAACCATGAGTCAGCAGACAAGGCTCACTAATGGATTATGGGATAAGGTTATGTTGTGTGTTTCCAGGGTGCCTGAAGTACAACTAAAGATTAATGCCGCACAAGATGTTAAGAAAGCTTTACTTTTGTGGGTTAAAATAAACAGAAAAATCCCAAAATTAAGATAAAATCTAAATAATTATTTCTCATTTTCTTAGTAAATGTCAATATTAGTTACATTATATTTTCCCAGTTTTTGGTCATTTTATCCAGTGTTCATGGTTGTTCTAGGGATTATATCAGTGTTTACATATACATTTGAACTAAATCAATGCTTCAGGAAATTCCATACTGAATTCCCAAGTGTGATTTATCTGTTTAATTTTTTTTTAAAAAAGATCATACAAGTGAAAGTTTCACAGATACTTCTCATAAAGTTGATGGCCACAGTCCAACAGTTCATTGTGCTAAATACAGTTAATATTATTCGGGGTAAACATGCCTACTATTGGACTTAAGCATGGAAGCTGGATTGTTACCAATAAATTTTGAGATACATTCAAATGCAACTGCTTTATTTATAGCTAATTTATTTACACAAATAAAATATTAGGAATCTACTTATCAATTTTAAGGATAGGGTACTTTCTTGGGCACACTATGCTTGGAAAAATGTGGGATCAAAATCCAATAATGAAATAATACAGGCCTGGCATCTTCCATAGTCCTTACATTATAATTTATTTTTTTAAAGTTAACATTATTAATATTTTATCTTTTTTTGTGCTTATATAACAAAGCTCCCTTGGGAGTGCATATGAGGTAAGGAGTCACTTGTCAGTAGCCATGTTCTTCTCCAGATGTGCAATGTGCTAATTTTGCTACCCATGGTTTCAGTCATCTTTCCCTCATACCAAAATAACAAAGACGGCATGTCCAATGTACTGGCTGGGAGCCTCTGTAACATTCATGCCACATGGATCCTTTATTTCCATGAATAGTAACTTAGCCATCTTCCACATAACTTAATTTAATTGAGGCAAAATAGTGATTTCAGAACGGCTTCTCTCTGAATGAGACAAAACCCTGATATTCTTCCCTTAAACAATTTCTAGCATCACTCCCTCTTTCCACCCCCGGTTATCCACTGTGTTGACAATATTTGAACACAATGAGACATGTTAAGGGCAGAGTTCCAGGCATGCGATCATATGGTATTTTTAATCCACAGTCAAAATTGTTATATGTGTAATGGCATGAATTCCACTTTCAGAGGAGGAATGCATGAGTCTATGACTCCAGACCTGAAGACTGTTGGAAGGGAGCCAGTCAAAGTTCAAAGACTCTTTGGAAGCAGGAACACTCATAGACTCTTGTGGTAGCCTTAGGGGCATGCAGAGGAAGAAGCCGACACAAAGAGGCAGGAGTGCCTAAGGCATTTCTGGGCAGGGCCCTTTGATAGGTTAGGAGTGGTTATCCAGGCCCATTTAGACTTAATCCACCAATGCTTACTTGTGCATCAAAGTCAGCAGAGGGTCTAAATTATGGACTGAACACAGCCAAGAGCAGTCTAGGATGGGAAAGTAATGCTAGAGTCTTGACACTTCTTATTGTTTGCAAGTGTATATAAAGGAAATAGTTTGAGATAAATATGCAATCCTAAATTGACTTACATTCTTCTAAATCAATTGAAGTCAATAGGCTGAGAAGGCTGTAACTTTATTTAGGATTGCATTGTACATTAACTTTGCTGATACTACAGGAAACATCAGGTCTCAAGCATTTCCCCTCCATCTTTCAAGCTAAATGACCAGCAGCAGAGGTGTATAATATAATGTATCCTATACAATATAATGTGTCCCATTGTTACCCCTGTTTCTGTGGAGTTAGTCCAGAATATCAAGGACAGGCCATTGCCCTTGTATGTTTCAGATCTCATGTGATTGTTCCTCAGGACAGGAGGACCTCTGCTTGGGCTAGCTTACTGGGTCTAAACATGGATTGACTATTGTTGCAAACACTGCAGTTGTCTTAGTGCTACATGAGCTGGCCAGAGGCACAAATCTATTCAAACGGGTTTTCCTTAAAGTAAGAGCCTGTCCTAATCTGATAAGAATGCTGTAGATGTGGCTTACAAAAACAATAAGCACAACACTGGACTCAAACTTTGTTCTGTTGCTTCAGAACACCTGAGCAATAAGCACAGCAAATGATCTTTTCTGCTTTTTGCAGCCTGGAATAAGAGCACAGCTAAACCTTGCTGAATGCTGGCTCCCTAGTCTCTCTTCTTTCCCTGAAATCTGGAAGGATGACCTGGTTGTATGGGTTGCTTTGTGATATTATTTTGCTCAAGTAGGCAGGTCTGTGGAAGCAGGCATACAATAAAATGTATATATGTTGTGCCGTTTTCTCCCATGTTGTCTCTAAGTTAGGCCATAGTAGTGGCTTAGTTAGTTGTGTCATTCTTATCTGTTCCCTTATTATCTCAGTGGTTCCATTTGAGTGCTCTTAGAAGAGGTAAAGGCTAAGCAGGCTTTCTTTGGTCTTTGGGCATGAGTTTTACTGACTGCTCTCTAGGTCGGCAGTTGTGCTCCAGTGAAATGATTTGCACACAAACAAACATTACCAGATCCTTACCCAAGTATTCCTAATCACTCCTGTTTCAGTGGTTTTCTGTGAAGGAATATAAACAGGGGTCATTTCATAGAAAAAGAGGTGCAGGAGCTCATTAGCATAACTCATTTGCATATGCTACACCACCTGACATCGCTGGAAGTATGTCAGTAGGCAAGAAAGAAAGAAGAGAAAGAGAAAGAAAGAGAGAAAGAGGAAGGAAGGAACAGAAAGAAAGAAAGAAAGAAAGAAAGAAAGAAAGAAAGAAAGAAAGAAAGAGAAAGCTGGCAGAGAGGGGACAGCTACTAATCCAGGCCTCAGAAATACCACTATTCTAGGAGGATAGTGGTGGCTGAAGCCTTCAGAAGGCTGGTTGGAGGAACAAGGACCTTTCCAGGGGACGGGGTCATTTTCCTGCAGCCATGACACAAGCAGGCATTCCCCCGCAGGGAGGGGGGGGCTAGCACCAACTCCCAAAGCTGAGCTCCCCCAAGCTCCTGCTCGAAATGACCCCTGAATATAAATCATTTTTTAAATCCAGAGGAATTTCCGAAGTGACTTGGGAGTTCAGAGATGCTGGGGGAAAAGATCAGACCTGTATGTGGGGAGTTCTGAACACATGCCTGTAGGCTGGAGCCATCTCAGTTTGTCCATCATAGTGGTTCTCTTTAATATTGTTGTAAACCAGTTTAGACAGTGTTGTTCTGCAGAGTTGGCAAATACATATTCCCCAATCAATCAGTCAGTCAGTTAATCAGTATCTGACTGAAGGTGATTTTGGGCAAAATGGAAGCAGTGCAGGGAGTTGGTAGGTTCCCCTGATTTGGAGGGAATAAGAATCAAGCTAGGAGCAGAAATAACGCTTAAGAGAGTGAAATTGTTTGATAGAGACTTCACTATTGGTGTTGTGAACATATTTATTTTTCCTCACTGTTGTTTCTGGCTAAACAGATCTGACAGGTTTTTGAAACAATATGAAGGTCCTATCTGTTTTCCAGAGGCAAAAGTAGGAAGTGTAGCAGCAAGCAGTGGTCTCCCTTTCAAACCAACTTGAGCTCTTTTGGGGGAACACCTCTTATCATCTACCTTCTGCACTTTGAAATGAAGCAGTACAAAATTATATAGCAGTGATTGCTTCTATCCATTGATGCACAATGATTAAAGCTAAATCAACAATGGCTGAGTCTTTGAAAGTTCAGTACATATTACTATCTGCATCCAGATTCCATACCCCAGGAAAGATATGGTATAATGAAAGCACTTCCTCCTATGAAGAAATTGTAGGAAAGGAAATAGGAACACACTGAAAATATCATTATGAAGGTTGTGCTCACCGGGAATTTCTCTTGAGGAACTCTTCTGAAATGAATGTGAGTTGTGCATGAACATGGAAGAACGTAGCTGTTGTGCAGGCCACATTTATTTCAGTGAGGCTTGTAGAAAAAAACTCTCCTGCGGAGAAATGTTCATATCTCTTTAATATGATCAACACTGGGCTTAGTTATATTAAGATAAGAAACAAAACATTTTGTGATTGCCATTCTCCTTTTTATTTCTTAGTTTCTCTGTTTTGACCTTATAATGGCTATACAATGACATAGTTAACCTAAATGGGAGTGGGAAGTTATGGAAATTATTTCATGTGGGTAGATTGATTGTTTTAGAGTCTTGCTGTCTTGCAAGACTTACAGGAAACCGGTGGTCTTTCACTCTAATCTGCAATAAAACCATTAGGCCACAAATCTGAGAAGCACACTGTTCAATTATTTCAATGTGACTCTAGAGTGATTGTGATGATTATGCTAAAATCAGGATTTACTATCAAACAACTTTACTGCAACATATCCTTGCAATACCATTATGTTGTTACATGACTGCAACATTAGATCATAGGTGTATCTATGCACTTTGAAGAATGTTTTGCTCTTGGTTTGTTAGAATTCACCTACTTATTTTATGTGTTGATGGAAATTCTGTCTCTATATCCTCAAGGTTGGCACACCTTGAATACTAATGTTGTTATAAACATATTTCCTTGAAAGCAAGTCCCATTGGTCTCAATGGAATCTTAAACACAGTAGAAAGATAAAGATTTTCCTCTTCTGACAATACTAGAACTTGGATTCTTCATACAGCAGCCAACTAGTGGCCATGGAGGGCCAGCAAACAGGGCGAGATCAAGGATTTCCTCTGGTATTGCTTCCTAGCACATGATAGAAACTTGTGGCTTCTGAATATAGAGGTTTCAGTTACTCACCATGGCTAGTGACCTATCATCAATGAATGTGTTAAAACCATTTATACTATGGGCCATCACTATATCCACAGGCAGTGAATGGCGCAATTAAATTACTCATTGAGTGAAGAAATACTTCCTTTTGTTCATATTGAATATGTTCCCCATCAACTTCCCTGAGTGCCCATGAATTCCAGTATCGTGGAACAGGGAGAAAAAGTTATCTCAGGCTGCTTTCTCTACCCTGTGCAGAGTTATATAAATTACTATCCTGTCCCCTGATTAGTTGTCTTTTTTTCCCTAAATAGAACAGTCCCAAATTATTTAGGATTTCACAACAGGAAAGGTGCACCAACCCCTTCAATCATCTTGGTTGCCACCTTTTAAGCTTTTTCCATCTATTTTTTAGATATGGTGACCAGAACTTTACATAGTATTCCAAATGAGGACAAAAGATAGATCTATACAGGGATGTTACATTACCTTTCCTAATCATCTATTTGCATTTTCACCTCACAGAGTTGACATTTTCAACAAGGGCTCCACAACAGTCCCAAGATCTCTTTCCCCATCAGTCTCTGACGCTTCAGACCCCATCAGCATGCATTTAAAGTCAGGAGTTTTTGCTTAATGGCTACTAAGAAGATTTCTTTACTATATTTACGCATATTGAGCTTTGTTTGCCATATTGCTACCCCTTCACCCAGTTTGGAGAAATCCTCTCATAGCTTTGGGTTTTTACCATCCTGAACAATTTGACATTATCTGCAAACTTGGACACGACCCTGCCAGTCTCCAGTTTCAGATCATTTATGAATGAATTAAATAGCAGCAGTCCCAATGTCAATCCTTGTTAGACCCCATTTCTCACTTCCTTCCATTGTGAGGACTGTCCAGCATAATGGCAACTAACATTTATGTTCTAGTCTGCTTGTGAACTTCCAGAAGTGCTGGACTATATGGATTTTGGTCTGATTTAGTAAGGCAATAGTTCTATTCTTATTTAATTATGAATTTATAAAATTAGATGTCTAAGCGACCCTTGCCTAGGATGCTGAATAGATTGCAATACAAAGTACCCAAATATAAAATCATAGTGTAGAAATAAAAAAGGTATTAAAACCATTCCTATGATCTTACATCTTAAATAAAATATTTGCTTTATACAGATTAAGAAAAATCTCTTAGAAGATATAAGAGAAATCCATGGACATAGAGAAAGATCAAATACTTGGGTTTAAGCAGCTCTAGCCACATCTATGTATTGATGTTCAGTAGCTAGGAAAACCTTGTGAAAATGTGAGCCTGAATTAAAGCTTAAATCCATCCAACATAGAATATAAACAATGATATATATTGGCCTTTAAAAATGCATTCTTCATTACTGCATAACAGCACACATTAGCAGAAGCAATGATTTAAATTTTACACAGCTGTAAATGACACTGACTTTTATAAAGCTACACAGGGACACTGAAGAATCTGGCCCACTTAAGTAACAGTGCTTTTGATAGTATAACTAGGGGCATGCATAATGGAACTCCTGAGATGAAATTATACATGAAGATTGCTGTTTTGTGTCATTACTTCAGCTTAGGGTTGCCAGGTGCAAAGGAGAATTTTGGGGGCATTCAAGGATAGGCAGGGACATCATACAACATCCCTGATATGATAATGTCAACCGGAAGTGACATCATTGCATTGAGGACATCGTGCCGGGGATGTTCTGGTATTTGGGACAAACTCTATGTTTTTTTTTCAGCCTCAAATCTTTAGAGTTTGCCCAAATACCAGAGTGTCCCCAGCATGAAGTCCCTGGCACAATTACATTTCAGGGACATTGCACAGTGATGTCCCTGTTAGGGGATGGGGCTTCCCCCACTATCCAGCCTCCTCCCAAATCAGGGGTTTTTCCAGTGCTGCCAGGGGAATGGCAATTCAGCTTCCTAGAACAATATTAGGAATCTGGGATTTTTAGTGAAATGAAACTACCCTCCCTAAAAGTCCATGTCATTTTGAGTTCAGGTTCTTACCAAGCCAGCAGGAGCATGCATGTGAGCTCGCCATATTCTTTGATTCTACTTATTTTTCCAGGCAACAGCATCCTTCCAGCCACTTAGATCCTGGAAAGGATCTAGCATTTCCAACCGTTGGAGACCAGCTGCAGAGAGGGAATGCTCAGTCTGTGTGTTTACCTGTTGTTCTCTGATTCTGCTTGTTTCCCAAACAACAGCATCCTTTCTTCCAACTTGATCCTGGCAAGAGAGTCACATCCAGTGCTTCCACCTTTCCCAACAAGCATCAGGGTGGGAATTTGTAAGGCAGCTGTCAGCACGTATGTGCAGAAATGAGCTTCTTTGGGGGCCTGGCAATATGGAGCCGCTTTACTGCATGTGGTTGAGATTTGAGAAGTCTGGAGAGGAGAGGGCAAACTGCGTTCCATGTGATTTTGGTGGTATTATGTGCAATGACTGTTGTGTGAGAGACATCAAATTGGCTGTGCATTGAAAAGAAAGGTGTCTGCAGTGTGCATGTGCAGGAAATGGTCCAGAAAACCTAGAACACAAAAACACAGCACAGATTTTTAATCTGAACTGGTAACATTCTATCCCAAACTAAGCAATCATGGAAACAACCCCTCCCCCCGAAGCCTGGTTCTGAAACAGTAATGAAATTTTCCTCGGCACACATTCCTATTTATAACTTGGAATTTATAGTGAAATGGTTTCCGCAGTTATGAAAGATTCCCATTAAGTTTATTAGAACAGTTGACTAATGATGTGAACAAATGATTCATTTTTTTAAAAATCATAATTGTCTTTATCCTCCACTATAGGAAGACTTCCCGCCGCTTTGGAGTGATTCACAAAATTGGTTTCCCACCAAAAGTCAATTATTTAATGTGAGAGTCAATACCTTTTAACATAACTGCAGATGCCTACATTTCCAGCCTACTGTTCAGTGCCATTTGGAGATCTGTGAGATTATGTGGTTGCCAGTGCTGTTGAATGGATGGTTAAGGTAGCACTAGTCTGTAATTTCATGCTTTGCATAACTGTTGATGTAATATGGTTTGACCATGACCACACCGAAAAGGAGAGGGGAACTGATGCTGTGTCCATGGTCCCTTCAGGATGTCACTGCAGGCCTGCTGTCATGCCCCTCATTTGTCTTACTATGAGCAAGGCTTTGCTTTATCAGTCTGAAGAAGCAGGCTGTGATTCACGAAAGCTCATAGGAAAATTAACAATTAAGGTGACCCTGGAATAACAAAGCTACCCCTTTGTAATCATCATGTAAGTCTCTGCTTTAGGGCCTTTGTTACATTTGACAGTGTGGCTCTGCAATGAACATTCATGTGTGAATGGGTCACAAATGGGTTTGCTGTCTATTCATCAGCCCTGCCATCACTTCCCTGTGAAAGACAAACAATATTATCACATATAGGAAGGAAAAGCCAAAATGTCTTGGAATCATCACAAGATTGGGATTCACCTGGCCATTCACTACAAGGTGACTTCAGAATGTCACCTCATGGGTAAGAAAAATGATTGAATGACTGTTCTCCAATGGCACAGTTTGTACCATTGGTATAATGTATTCCTTACAGAATAGTTTATTCAGGCAGGGGAAAGTGATAACGCTTCTTCTCCTTTTCTATAAATAGGGGGGAAAGAGGCAAGTTGTGACTTCCTAGCTCATGAAAGTGAAAGGGCAACCCTCTCTGAATAGACTCTTCTGATGTTATTCTGCTCATGCAAGTAGATCACTCATGCGAGTAATAATTCACAGGGGTTTAGTAATGTCTGCACCCACTCTGAGTCACTGAAGGTCTAAGTCCTTGAAAAACAAATGAGGGTTTTGCTGTTGACTTCAGCAGGATCAATACACACTTGTAAATAATTTGTGTTTGTGACATTCTGTAACTATAAAAACAGAGGCACAGGCAGGGGTTCTATTTGTTTTTATTTTTGCAGCCAAGAAAGTATTCTTGCAAAAACAGGAGCCAGGTTGGAAATCTGGCACCAAGAATCTAAAAACCAGCATGATGCTTTATGCCAAAGAGTCAATCTTTCTAGGCAGTGACTGTCATGGTAAGATAAAAACATTGCCCCAAGGTCACTTTTGCAGGAATTCGCATCCCAAGGCTTTCATACCTGCCTTCAAATGTATCTTGTGAGTACATGTTTTAGAGAACAAAAAGATTACATTACAGTATGTTGGAGTAGGGTAGCTAACGCCTACTGAAAGTTCAGTTGTATGGGTTTCTCAAAAAGAAAATGAAATCACATAAAACATACCTGACAGTGTCATAGATAAGGTAAATTATATAAAAAGGAAGCCCTGTTCCTGAAATGCACGATAACGTTGTGATAACTATGTCTGATAATGGAAATCTGTAAATTATTTGGGCCACAATCCAGCACAGAGTATGCAACATATTCAGCCTGGTCCCACACAGTAAATAAATCCGATGTGATTATGCTGAACAAATAAATGCTGTAGTGTCTCATAGGGCTTACTCCCAGGCAGGGCTTTTTTTTGGGGGTGGGGGTGGGTGGGAGGTGCCAGAACTCTCAAGAGAGAAATGAAGTTTTCAATCTGTATACTGAAAACTCATGCACTTTGAAACATTTATAAAAGAATTTTGTTGAAGAGGTTCTGGAACTCTGTTCTGGTGCATTCTCCCAGAAAAAAAGCCCTGCTCCCAGATAGGCATGAACAGGACTGCAGCCTTAAGCTCAATGAAATGAATGGACTTGAATATATATTTGCCATATTGTCACTGTTACTTTGGGAACTGTAGCTTGAATTTCTTTCAGATTTTGCTCTGTCCCTAAAAGACAATGAAACGGGCAAAATTAATTCAAGCCATCATAAATTTATTTATTTATTTTATTACATTTATATCCCACCTTCCACACATAGCGGGCTCAGGGCAGATTCCAAACAAACTGATCTGCACACAGTGCAGATTTACAATTTAAATAGAAAAACATATACATCAATTAAAATTAAACAATAAAATAAATTACACAATACAATATGCCTCGACAGACGATGTTAAGGCTGGCAACAGGATCTGCTGTCACTGCGGGGGGGTGGGGGGGAGGCCATATGAGGTGGATGCCTGATGCCTCAACTGAAGGCCTGGTGGAAGAGCTCTGTCTTACAGGCTCTGCAGAACTGTAATAGGTCCCGCAGGGCCCTGATCTCATAAGGGAACTCATTCCACCAGGTGGGGGCCAAGGCTAAAAAGGCCCTGGCCCAAGTCAAGGCAAGTCAGGCATCTTTAGGGCCAGGGACTAACAGGAGATGGTTTGCAGACCACAGTGTTCTGTGGGACTCATATGGTGAGAGGCAGTCTCGAATATATGCTGGCCCCTGTTTGTATAGGGTTTTAAAGGTAATCACCAGCACCTTGAAGCGGATCAGGAATTCAACAGGCAGCCAGTGCAGTTCACGCAGCACCAGGCGGATGAGGGCTCACATAGGCAGTGACATCAACAACTGTACTGCTGTGTTCTGCACTAGCTGCAACTTCCAGAGCAGAGTCAAGGGCAGCCCCACGTAGAGAGAATTATAATAATCCAATCTGGAAGTGACCATTGCATGGGTCACTGCAGCCAGATCACTGGGAGAGAGGTATGGGGCCAATTGCCTGATCTGCTTCAGATAAAAAAAAGGCAGTGACCTGGGCTTCCATAGTCAAAGAGGCATCCAGGAATACCCCCAGGCTCTTCACCCTCGACGTTGGCACCAATCGAAGGCTGGGAGACTGATACCCAATCCTCATCCCCCACGACCTAGGTGCAGGACCGCCATCTTCGATGGATTCGATTTCAGTCGGCTCTGCTGTAACCATCCAGCCATGGCTTGTAAAGCCCTGTCCAGATGGTCAGGGGCAGAGTCCGGATGGCCATCCGTCAGTAAAGCTGGGAAGTGTTGCATTGCTAACACTTTGTAAAGGCAGTATTTTTTTTTAGTGGAGTTATTTGAGCAACAATTGTTCAGCTTGATTCCACAAGCTGCAGAATAGCCTTCTCTGCCTCTGATGACATCAGTGAAATGTGGTGGGTACGCTGCACCTTGCAGGATTAGGTTGTTTATCTGAACAACTGGCATGTTCTGTAACTCCCAAGGCCTCCATTTTTCATTGCATAGGCCTGGTTTTATGATCCTGTCTGTACTAGATGATGGAATGGAAGCAGACAAATCCAGATAATCAGGGAGAAGATGGGTTCTTTTCTCCAATTTGCTGTCTATGAATTATGGCTGCTATAGAGATGTGAAGTAATGTAGCCTATGGCACATAATTGGCAAGCTCTACTGTATTTTCCATCTTTATATTTTCACAGTCAACATATTATTCAGCACATGCCTCTTCAGATAACTGCCTCCCTGACCTCTTGGCTTTAAATAACAGAAAACACAACATATGTTTTCCAGCAAGATAAATACAAATTTGTCTTTTTTTAATTTTCCAGAATAACTAATTCATGATACTGCTGGTAGGGCAAAATATTTTTTTAAAATGTTCACCCTGATAGGACATTTAATCCACCATAACCCCACCCCATTTCCCTTTGCTTATTTTTGAGCAGGATTAACAGAGGATCCAGTGCTTGCTTACGTGGAAGTCCATTTTAGGATTCAAGGGGACTTACCTTCACTGGGACTGACTTTTAAGAAAACAATGAACAGGATTGAGCTGAAAGTCCCTAGTCCAACCTGACACCAAATGTGTATATTGCAGTACTTAGAAACTTTCTCTAAATAGTTTAACTTTTATTTGTTAACAGTAATGAGCCTGTTGAACACAGTGAACATATGAACAATAAAAGCCCTGCTGGATCAGCCAGGTAGTCCATATATTCCAGGATGCTGTTTCACACAGAGGCCAACCAGTTACCCTGGAGGACAAATGAAGAACGCACTGAGGCCAAAGCCTTTCCCTGATGCTCCTTCCTAGCCCTGGTATTCAGAAGATAACTGATTACCTCTGAATATGGAGGTTCCTTTAACTTACCGTGACTGGTAGCCTTCGTTGAAACTATCCTTCATGAGCCTTCTAATTCCCTCTGAAAGCCAATTATGGTCACATCCACTGGCAGTGAATTCTACAATTTAATTACATAAAGAGTAAAGAAACATTTCTTTTTGATGGTCCTCCTGAACCTACTGTCGATCAACTTCACTTGATGTCACCAAGTGGTAGTATTATGGGAGAGGGAGAAAAAGTTTCATCTGTCTACTGGCTCTAGTGCTTGCCCTCCCCCTCTGGCTTTTAGACTGTTTCTGGAATTGTTTCTGGTGAAATTATGCTTAAAATATTCTGGTTGTAGTGTCAGAAAAATACCAAGATACATAGCTCCCAATTAGAATAAGCGCCATTACTTCTCTTCATTCTATCAGTGTCAGCCAATCTGGTATAAAGGTAATAAGGTAGTGCTGTCTAGGACTACTCCTCCCATTCATTCATTCATTCATGACATACAAGTCGATCTTTACAAGGTAGAAATCACTTCTTGGCTCATCTGAAATAACTTTTCTCATCTAACATGTTGCATAACTTTAGCTGTCAATGACTGTGATCAGACAGCAGGCGTGACACAGTTTGGCTGTGCCTCAAATTTCTCCAGAGCTATTTGTTCCGGAGAGGGTGTGACCAGACACACCACACTTTTTTCTTTTAAAAAGTCTACTTTGCACATGCACAAAACTGCTTATTTGCCAGGAGCGAATATGCAGTTATGCCCATATCGCTAACTTTGGGGAAAAAATGGTGGCCAGGAAGCAGAAGTCACAGACCTCACAAATGGCTTGAGTGAGCAATGGAGTGATCAGATGGCAGGAAATCCGCAGTGGAACAATCCAGCCTGTAAATACCAGACTTTCTCTGGTGTTGATGATGTCGGGGGTGAGGATGGGGGGGCAATGACTGGGGAACAGAAGACAGATGTGGGAGAAGGGATGATATCGGACCAAACAACCCATCTGACTGCACCCTGTAAAAGGGGCATAGGAAGCAGCTGCCTATGGGTCAGTAGTTTGTGGCACTACATTTACTATATTATTTTTTCCCTTGTTTCCCCCTACTCCTCCTCCCTGGCTTTGAGTGTCTGTCCATTTTTATCGCACCTTTCCTCCAAGGAATACAGAATGGCATACATGGTAGTGCCAGAATTATCAAGGGGCCTGGAGGAAAATGTTCTGCCCCTTTTTTAAAAAGGCTTGGTGAGTGGAAATGGGCAGTTGAATTTTTCATGGCAGTGAACATCATGTGGTACATAACACCCTATCAAGCCTCAGTTAAAGGGATTTTTCTTCAGGCAGCTGGCAACCCTAGGTACTCTACTTTTCTATTTCATCCTCCCAACAATCCTGGCTGAGGTAAAGTGACCAGGTCAAGGTCACAAAGCAAGCCTCATGGCTGATTGGGGAACTCTCCCTGGTTCTCTCAAGCCCTAGTGTGACCACCACACCACACCACATCACACCAGCTCTTATCCCTCCTTTTGTTTGCCTGCCCTAAGTTAGTCTTAGTTCACCTGGTTTCCACATCAATCTGCAGTCTCCTTAAGTTTACCTTGCCTGCCACTGGCCTCATACACCCCCATGCCTTGACTACATGACTTCTGTACTGTGACTTTGACAGTCTCTCTCCCTTTTGGTCCTCTCTGGATAGATTTCTTTGTTCTAACTCTAGTGTATTTTGTCTCAGACCCCCCTGCTCTTGCTCCTATAGTGCAAGTGGTAGCGGTTTGGAATCTGAGAAGCATAAGTGCAAGGACACTCATGACACAGTTCTTTCCTGCCTTTCCCCTTCCCCCAGTAGCTCCCAGAGACTTCCAAAGCACTGATACTGGAGGTTGCTGGACACACATAAACAAAAAGCCACATAGTCTAGAGAGCTGCAATGAGGAAGGGGAACCAAGTAATTACCTCCCCATTCCTTTTCTATCAGCAGTACTTCTGCAGGATCCTTTGGCTTCAGCTTTAGGGTTGCCAGGTCTTACCTGGCTGCTGGTGGAAGTGCTTGGTCCCAGGATCTTCTGGCATGCATGTAGAGCGTGTGTGTTGTGATGATGACACCTGGAAGTGATGTCAGTGTTAACCCAAATGGTAGAGCACTCCCCCCCACCCCGCATGATGTGCCTAGTATGATGATGTCACCTCAGGCACATTGGGTGCAATGAGACTCTTCAGGGGTCGGGCTCCCCCCCACCGGCCAGCTAGCTGTCGGCAGATTGGGTCCCCCAAAAGCAGGGAAACCCCTGCCTCCATTGAGGTGGATGGCAACCCTATTCAGTTTTGTTCGGAGAGATGCTGTGTTCTTTGGGAATTACTTTAACATTTTCTTTGTTGAGATTTTGATTTATGTTTGTGCGCAGAGGCCTAACTAGACAAGAGGTGGGCAGGGTTTAACCTTTCCCCATTTGCACTGTTTTCCAGATATAACCACCCCACCCGGTAGCTTTTTTCCTACTAGGGTGAAAAGGCAGGCAAATTCCAGAGGAGTGTCAAATTATTTCAGATTTCCTTCCCAAACAGCTATGTCAACTGCTTAGTACTGAGCTAATTTCAGAAGTTTCTTGCAGATTTCTTTTAGTCAGTGGCTTCTGAAGGTTTGCAGAGGCTGGTTATAGAAAAAATCCTTGTGAAGGGATAGAGCTGCAAGCCCTCTGTGCTCCTTTGGGTTGGTCCCTGGGAGGTCAGAAAACCCAGAGATCACCCCAAGTCTCTGCTTGGTGACACTGCTCCTCCTCCTCGCTCCTCAGCTGGTACCAGTGACCCTGAGAGTATCTCCTCTAAACCGAGTCGCACCTCTTGCACATGGTACCTGCATTGCCATTTAGAGGCTTCAGTTAGCTGCCATATGTCCTGCTTTGCTCCTACAAGGAAGTGTCGAAGATGACTGCAGCTTTTGTCCTTTTGAACTATTGCATTACAGGGATGGCAGGCTTCCCTACTTCCCTGGCACCCCACTGCAGACAGCAAGACCAGATAACTGTGATGATCAGGCTTAGAGCATTCAAACAAAATACAAGAAAGTTTAATAAATGAATAAAAAATTCACAGGCGTTCCAGCTGAGTAACAGTACAAAGAAAAAGTCAAGACCCACAAACCCCTTTCCCTACACTTGGTTGTTAAGCTAAATGATGATTATATAGGAGTGGCTAGCTTTATTCAAAGCTGCATTCATTAAAATTCAGCATTACCTGTCTTCTCATGGCTGAGACTTCTCCCCATTGTCCTGTCCTATGTAGACAAGATGGAGTCCCTAGCTAAAAGTCTGAGCTATGTACCATAAGATAAGATAAGATAAGATTACAAGCCATAAGATAAGAGAGTTTCTTCTCTATGTTCAGAGAATCAAGCCCTTCCTTCTTCAAGAGGAAGAGTTAACTAGCCATTTGACTCCACTGTCTATTTGGGTGTGACATTCTAGCAGGGTGTGCTATGGTAGAACATGTCCTACTTTGGCCAGAGTTGTTAACATATGAAAGCCCTAAAGTACTTTGTGCTCGGAGCTTGAAGGCTCATCCCCTGGGCCCCTCTTTCCTGCAGCTATTAATTTGCAGCCCAGATTTCAACACACAAAGTGCAATCAAAATGACTGAAATAGTGGGGTGAATTCTTGGGTGGATGGCATTTCCCCACAGTCTTCAATGGGGATTTGTGGTAGGGTTGCCAGGTGCTTACCTCATGCTGGGGGGGGTGATTTGGAGGGGTGTTCTGGGGGTGGGCTGGGATGTTGGCAACATCTCTGTGCAACATCTGCAACATCCCTGTGCAACATCTGTGATGTGATGACATCACTTCCAGAAGTAACATCATGGCGTCAGCAACATCAGGGTGACGCTCTACTTTTGGGGCAAAACTCTATGGTAAAAATGGCTACAAACCATAGAGTTTTGCCTCCCAAAATAGAGCATCACCCCTGCTCAAAGACATCTGTTGGGGAGCAGGGTTTTCCCCACCAGCCAGCTGGCTGGTGGCAGGCAGGAGCCCACAGAAGTGGGGGATCCCCCAGCCCCACCCAGGAATTGGCAAGCCTGATTTGTGGTAAAGTTCTCCAGAATAGATTAAAGCTTTGTGTTCCTGTTTTTTGTTTTTGTTTTACTTCTCTGACACCTTTATGATTCATAAGCATTTTATCTGTAAGCATCCAAGCCCAGGAATAAAGTGGGATGCAACACTTGTAATAGTTGGGGGAGACTGGCAACTATGGCCAAACTAACTCAGCCAACCAAATAAGAGAAATGGTCTTTGTTATGTAATAGAATAGAGCATTTCAGGAGAATGCTAACCTTTATGAATGGTTTCCTTTGTTATGATGTTATAGTTATAAATAGTTATTTAAGTAAACAAACAAAGACTTCAGTAAGTACAAAGACATCTTTAACTAACTCTCTTAAGAAATACAAATAAAATTCATTGCTGGGATTTTCAAACTGTGTCATAAATCATTTTGATATGAAGAAAAAAATAAATGATATAGCCAGGGCTAAGAACACTTAAGTTCCACTGACTCCAGTGGGAGAGAATTAAGAATGCACTTAAGTCTCCCCCGTTGAAATCAATGGGACACGGAGCAGCATGCTTGATTTTTTAGAGGAGTGTGCATTTGGACTTGTAGTCTTAGTTTCCTCCTGGGGAGTTATACCTTTCGAGGCATGGCTGTACTGAGAATGGAACTTTTTGGTATAACAAAACCTCAAATAGCTTGGGATATACATGCCTTAAAGACATTGTCTTTGCTTAGGTACTATTAAGATCTCTGCTGTTGTTTGAAGATTGTCTCTTAATAACATCATTTATGGCTCTGACCTGGATAGCTCAGGCAAGCCCAGTCTCATCAGATCTCGGAAGCTAAGAAGGGCTGACCCTGGCAAGCACTTGCGTGGGTGACCTCTGAGGAATATCAGGGCCAGGATGCAAAGGCAGGCAATAGAAAGCCACCTCTCTGAAACTTCCAAGCCCCACTAGAGATCGCCATGTCTTCCAGACACACACACACACACACAAAATAACTCACCCCCGAAATAATGTCATGTATGAGCACAGACAGCTGGCATAGAGTCCTTCTTAGAGATTGTTTCTCTGTTTGGAACATTATGCTCCCTGGAGGCTGGCCAAAACAAGAGCTTGAGCATTTCTTGGGAATGTTTGGTAGCCTCGAGTAAGCAGGAATTGGTTTAGAATTATTTTAAAACACACTTCTAAAGTAAAACTTAATACATTCAAGTACTTTAGGCTGATCCCACATGGAACTTGCATTCCAGTTTGGTGTCCAAACCTGTTTTTTTTTTAAAGTATGCACATGATGTCATCACCTAATCACCCACTTTCCACGTTTTCCCCCACACTGCCACTACCTGTGGTCTTTCCCAAATGTAGTTTGGTATGATCTTTTGGGGAAAATCACAATCGAAGTGTGTTCATATGCCATGTGGATGGGAAGCTGCACATTTTTGCTGCTCCCATCCCCCTTGGCACCATTTTCCTTGCCTCAGCCCTCCCCTCTCCTCACAACTACAATTTTTCTCCTTGGGAGAACAGGAGGGATTTTTTTTAAAAAAATTGGCAGTTGGCATATCCCCATGGTGTCCACTAGTTCTTCTAACCTCTCACCTGTCATTTAAAGCAAAATGAATTCTCTAGCCCTTTTCCATCGTGCAGGGGGAAAGCTGCACCAGTTATATTTCCTCAACGAAATAGGCCAGAGACCAACTTTTAAAAAAAATAAAATCAAAGCTGGGAATTCAGCGGACCTTGCAAAAAAGGCTACAACAATTTGCCAGTTCCTGATTTTTAAAAATCAAAAACCCCACTGTTGTCATGGGGTGTGTGAGGAGGGATGGCAGCCATGTGGGTGCTCCATTTTCACTACAAATGCCTATGTGCAACATTGTCACCATGGGGGAGCAGCCTGTGTTGTTTATAATGTAGTACTTGGAATACCTTTATAATAAAATTAAAATCATGAATAAACCTGCAATTTATAAATTCCCTTGCTGTTCACCTGGTAATTCTTCCTCCAACGTGTATCCTCTTCTTTTCTCTTTGGCTCCTGTCTTGCAAGTGCATGCACTGAGCTCAGAATCACAGTTGTTATTTCAGGGCAAAACAAACACTCAAGGGTAAAATTAATCTTCTGGATAAAACAGTCTTAAAACAACACAATAAGAAAGCTGAATTACGTATACCAATGCCAGACTATTTTCTACTTCATTTACATTCTAAAGAACAATCGGGTGCTCTGGATCATGAGTCATCGGTGAAACCACAGTGTATATAAATTAAATGAGGCAAGAATGTGATATTTCATCAATACAGGACCCAAGCTTTTTATAACTCCATGGTGGTAAATTGCTTTGGGTTCTTGTCTTTTTGCTGTCCTTCTCTCTGTCCTTCACTACTTTAGAGATGAAAAGCAGTTTTCACCAAGGAAGAAGAAAGGAGCCTTTTATGTGCATTACAGTGTACCATTTAATGCAATCTGATCTAATTCTGACATCAAGGAGGGACACAGGGTATATGTCGCAAAGAAATCCCAAGAGTTCTTTGGATCTTTGATTCTAGTTGTATAGTATTTAAAATGTATGTCTGTTTCTGAGTGCATTCAGCTTATTGCCCTCTGCAAGCCAAGAAACAATTCTACATTTATTTATTTAGGGATTTTTTAATGCTACCTTTCCAGAGTTCTATGTTAAGATATTGTTAAAGAAAGAACCTGAAAGAATGGGTCCACGTGTTCCTCGTGGTGTTGGAAATCCCTGAATGTAATGTGTAAAGGCAGCCCCAATTTCTGACAAAGCCAATAATCTTCAGAATTATAGTATGCCTCTATGCAATGAACTTGTGGGTCATAGAAGGAGATAGGTAAGAATCTCTAGTTTCCCCTAGAGTGCAGCACAGTAGCACTGCTGCTAGTTTAAGGAATTCGAAAACCCTAAACTGAATCATAGTTCAAGGCATCACTCTCTGACAAAAGAAGTGATAAACACTCACACATGCTTGTGGGGGCACCCTCTCTCCCTGCACTGCGTCCCCACATGATAGAGATTCGGGAAATTCCTAGAGCATCACAAAAACTGTGATGGCACTTCCAGGTGCTCACCCAGAAGTGATGTCATAGCATCAGCACTGTTCTTTCCCATGCTCCCACATACAAAGCCACGCAGGTTTTCATTTTCATGCTGATTTAAGCTGAATTTTAGGTATAACAATAAGGTACCCCCACTGAAATTACAGAATATGTTAGGTCTGAAGGCTGTAACTAAGTTAAATTTGGTACAAAGAGTTAATTTGATATGCTGTAATAAATGAAATAAAATAAAAATAAAGAAGGGTTAAGATCCAATTCAACTAAAATAGTGGCCACAACTGATACATTTTGTCCAAAAGAGAAGGATGAACTACAAGATTTCTAGGAAAGATAAGCTATCCACCAAAGTTTGTATCACATTTGTTGAGAGCACTAGCCCAAGATGCTGAGTTGAGTTTTACTGGATGCCAGTCCATGCAATAGCATTCAAGCAATTTGCAGTGCAATCCTAAGGAGCACCATTTTAAGACCATTGACATCAAGGGTGTAACTCTTGTATAAAGGAGATACTAACCAAAAACACACGTTTATTTTTACAACTTGCAGTGCTTTTCAGTGAATGCCAGTTTTGCAGAAAGGTTTACCTGTTGCCTATGCTTTCAGAGCACTGATAATTGTCCAACATAACTATAATCAAATATAGAAATATATGTTTAGTGACAGTGTTTGCAATATTCTACAATTCACTGATGAAAAACAGTAACTGTAGCAACAGACCACAAATGGTGGAGGCCATTTTCAGAAAGCTCACCTTCAAAACATCCATCGGTGGCTACTTACCTCACAGAAATAGCCCCTACAATGAATATGAAGCCCATGTACAGAATTAACTGTTGTGATGCTCTACATAGGATACATATGGAATAAGGAAAGGGAGTAAGCTTTGCGGATGCTGGTATCACCATATACCTGATGACGTCTAACTTGACATTTTCAGAACCAGAATTGAAGAAACTGAAAATGATAGATTTTTGCAAATTGTAAAAAGAGGGGAATCAGCTGTACATCAGAATCTGTTTATTGACTAGGCACATGTGCTGAAACAGACACGAGCAGAACAGATTTAGAGTTTTGGTTTGGAGGCACGATTTTATGAATATCTTGAGTGCAATAGACTAGGCTCACACAGGAGCTTTAAAAGGTTTGGACCTAAATATATCGCTATAGTGTTACAGTTTTAGAGCAGATTCAGAAGTGCTATTAATTCTCACATGGACTCTGGCTCCTCACCTTAATAGTTTTCATCATTTCATCATTCTTAGGCTGCGGTCACACACACTAAATAATCCACTTTCAATCCACTTTCAATCCACTTTCCAACTTGATTTTGACTGTATGAACTAGCAAAATCCAATTCGAAAGTGCATTGAAAGTGGATTGAAAGTGGATTATTTAGTGTGTGTGACCACAGCCTTAGATTCAGGTTAGGAGAATTTGCTAGAAAAGTCAGGATGCTGATGATTCTGCATGTATCTGAGATGCTAATTCAAAGTTTCCTGACTTGGTGTCTTCATTTTGTAAGATCTGGACAGCCCTAGATTAAACATTAACCAAAACAAGCAAGTGCGTAGGGCACCACAGAATGGGGGCACCACAGAGGTTTTTTTGCTTATATTGTTTACTGCTTTTTAGTGTTCAATAAATATAATTTTTAAAAGTTGATATTTTATATAGTTGTGGGGGATTGCTTGGATGACAACTGAATTTTAAATCTTTTATTTCACCTTCAGCCCTTTTTGAGTCTTAATGTCTTCTCAGTTAAGCAATGGAAGGGCCAAGGGCTGTGTTTAGGGCATCAGTTGGCCTTAATCCAGCCCTGGATCTGAAGGCGGTAAATCAACAGTGCAAGGCTAAGTGGAGTCATTCCCATCTAAGAGCAATGGATTTAGAAGGGTATAACTCTGTTTAGGATTGCACTCTTGGTGATCTCAGTAAGAGCACAACGGCTTTGTGGGAAGTTGTTAGCTGAGAAACTAAGATGCTCACAGCTCATGTATGTACTAGTAAGTAGTGATAAGACATTTTCATTTTCTATGAAATCAAAATTTAACACCTCTATGAGACATCCTTTGGAGATTAATTATACCACAGCAACACGTCATAGGTGCATATTAATGCTGTTTCCTTCCATTTGCATTACAATAAGTTAAATTAGGCTTATGACAAAGGAGCCCCTTAGAAAGTTTAGTGTTTCCAGGATATTTATAAATTCTGAAAGTACAAGATGCTTATATCACAGAAACGACTAAAAACTAAAAAGGATAGTATAGACTTCTATCGATACATATCCTGTAGCTAAGTGGTCATGAAAATGCCTATTAACTGATTTTGTTGATGTCATCTGCGTCCATTATGCTCTTAGCTATTTGTGGCATATGGTAAGGAAGTAGGTATTTTCTGTAAAAGAACCACTAAGAGGCAAGCATTAATATATAGATCACTTGCAGAGAGTGATACTGTGGAGAACAGAATTGCCTAACTCCCATCATGAGCAGAGTTTACACCCCTATAAGCCCATTTACTTCAAAAGGAGGGTGTAACTCTGTTTAGGATTGCACTGTAGGAGACCTTCTTCTTTGCTTTTTCTTATAGACAGGTATATCAGATATATGCTCCACTAGGGTTGCCAACCTCCAGGTGGGCCCTGGGGATCTCCCACTTTTACAACTGATCCCCAGCTGACAGAGATCAGCTCCCCTGGAGAAAATGGCTGCTTTGGAGGGTGGACTCTATGGCATTGTACCATGCTGAGGCCCCTCCCCTCCCCTCCCCAAACCCCGCCCTCTCCTGGCTCCACCCTTAAAGTCTCCAGGTATTTCCCAACCCAGACTTGGCAACCCTATGCTCCACAAATCATGAGGTTCAACAACCAATATTTGGAACAGAATTATGAAATAACTCCAAACTTATGTGGAACATATCTAGTGTCGGGGTCTAAAAAAATGTTTATTCAGTTATACATGGTAGAAATTCATCCATTGAAACCTCGGTTATAATCAAAATCAGCTCCCAGTCAGCCTACTGCCATACCTTTTTCCTTGTAAAGAAAACTCAGTATTTTAAAACTTTCTTAATATCCCCGGAGAGAGGCAGTAAATGAATCAACAGTGATCATATGTGTCTTTCCAAATTTTTATTTTCTTTCTGAGAGAAAACAACTCCAGGGACGGGGCAGATCTACTATGAAACTAATAAAGCTTAAGCTTTGAGGGGCCATGAAGGAATTGTTTCTAAAATGAGTGAATTTTCAAAAAAATTGATGGTGTTTTTTAAAAAAAATGTTATTAAAATAAGGCTATTTTAGTGACAGAATCATAAGCCAATGGGTTGAAGTACCTAATATTGACCTTAGAATATGCTCTAATACCTCTTCTCTTTCATTTGGGCCTCAAGGCCCTTGCAAGGGCAGCAAGGCCCTTTGGAGCTTGTTGAACGTTGCCCTATTGTTGTTGGTTGAGAAGGGCCCCCCATTACAATTCAGTCTTCAGGGTCCCAAAAATATAGGTCCGCCACTGCTAATAGGATGGAGTGAATGGACAAGAGGGGAAAAGGGTGTGTGTGTGTGTGTGTGTGTGTGTAAGCTGTTATAAATCCTATTTTGTTTCAAAGGAAAAGTGTTTAGGGAATGCAGGGAGATGGGAGAAGGATAGAAGGAAGAAAAGTGCTGATGGTCACCTTAGACAAGAACACTGCAAAATCTCTGAGGATGTTTGGTTCAGCCTAGACTTGTTCCAGTTCATTCCCTGTCCATTTATAGCAACCAAACAGTAGTAGACAAAATGCATCTGTAGTGATGCTTTTCCAGCAATGCAAGGAAACTTGGGAAATTATTGAGGGATCCTGCTTGAAGTTCAGAATGTATTTTTTGTATATATATTTTAACGTTTGAATTTGTAAGCCTCCTTGAGCTATGGGGAAAATGGGGTATAATATTTGAATAAAATAAAATAAAATAGAGGCAAGCAGACTGGCTAGGGTTTGTAAACAAAATGTGTCCTGTTATGTAGATCCGGTGGACTAACCAGGGTTTGTGCAATCAGTTTGTGGTTTAAACAAACCAAGTTGATTGTGACATTTAGAACCAGAGTGTTGTACTATTCTCACTAAATCCCTGGTCAAATGGCATAAAGGAAATATTCATTCTGATTTTCTGTTGGGGTAAAGTTTATCCATCATGCTGATTATTACCTGAATAGCATGGCATTGACCTGTGTAGCCAAGGGCTAACTTGATCTGAAGCTGTCTTGTTGAGTTTTTCAAAATCCTGTTGAAGTCCTCTTAAGGTTTCCATTTGACATCGCAGTCTTGCCTGCACCATTGAGCCTGATTACACTAATGATCTAGTATGGTAACCCTACATCTATGAACATGGCAAAATGCACTGCCTTCACTACAGCATGTATATTGGTTCTTTTTGGAGTGCCTGAACATCAACCAAAGATCAAACCCTTGAACTGTCAAGAAATGCTTATGCCTGCATATGTATAGCATGTCTAATAATAACCTTGCAGCATTTTCACTGCATGGACTTGCACGTTTTTCTCCTTTCTTTCCCCCCCTGAATGTTGTGTCCTTTACTGAGCCATGTATCCTAATTTCAGGTAGTAGAGAAGCAGCATTCACCTATGCCATCATTGCTGCGGGAGTAGCACATGCAATCACTGCCGCCTGCACCCAGGGGAACCTGAGCGACTGTGGCTGTGACAAGGAAAAACAGGGACAGTACCACAGAGATGAAGGATGGAAATGGGGAGGCTGCTCTGCAGACATCCGCTATGGACTAGGATTCGCCAAAGTGTTTGTGGATGCCAGGGAGATTAAGCAGAATGCAAGGACGCTCATGAACTTGCACAACAACGAGGCGGGGCGAAAGGTAGGCACCTTTGCTCACCTCTCAATGTGGCCATCCCATGTCTACAGTTAACATCTAGGTGCATAGAACATTGCAGCTAATGTCACTTAGCAGTTTATGAATATGCATACTTGCGTACTGTAGAGCTATCCTTTTTCGCTAATGTTTGTCCCACAATGATTCTTCGCAATAACAACACAGCAATTATACAGGCATAATAACAGCTCATAACAATCCCATTGTGTTTTAAGTCTAAAATGTTCCCAGCTAGCTCATAGTTTGAAAATTTGATTTTCTTCTGGTTAACATATTAACTATTCATTATTCATTTTAAAAGGAGGGGGTTTCTGTTCAAAAGTGAATCCCCGCTTTTAAAAATGGTGACTCTGCTGGAAATTTTAAGAGAGAAATATGTTTCTTGTGGCAGCTTTACACTGGATTGCAAGGCAGTGCCCCTTCTGTGGTAACCTCTTAGAACCAGTATTTACATTACAGATGAGAAACGGCTGCTGCATCTTTTGATTATTCCTTCCCATCTCAACATTGCATGCATCATGCATCAGGGGCATCATGCATTGTTGTAGGAACTAAGCACACCTTTAGCCCTGCCATATGATCTCCTCTCTCTGCTCCTCTCTCTAACATGATTTTCTGTTATCAAGATGTGCAGCAAATAAAATTCAAATTGCCACAAAATGTCCAGGCTTTCTTTATCACAAGGCCACAAACTTCTGATAAGTTCTGCTAGCCATTAAAATGTTGAAAGCTAAGCAAGATCAGTTCTTGAAAGGGAGACCACCAAGGAAGACTCTGCAGAGGAAGGCAATGGCCAAACCACCTCTGCTTCTCACTTGCCTTGAAAGCCCTCTGCTGGGGTCACTGTGAGTCGTCTGTGACTTGATGGCACTTTATACACACAATAACAAAGCTGCTTTAGTACAAAGTTCAAGAATATTACCAGCACTGATAATTTTCCTCAGGAACTGAAAGACAGATAATAACTTAAAATTCAGCCTGTATAATTTTTCAGAAGTCACTGACCTGTCATGTGGCATCTAGCTAGAAATACTTACATTTGTGGCCACAGTGTTTGGGGTACATTGTGGTGTATTTTGTATTCTGCTTGGTGCTAGGAATCAGTAAACAGTTGTATTAATGATAGATATTGCTGCTTTCAGAAGAGAATTTGAACTCAGAGCCTTGATACATGTGGGAAAGTAAAATATTTTTTCATAACAACCCTCAACTTTTTTGGCTCTTTGAAATCTACGTCATGGTATTTTAGTGTGTATGTACGAGGGTTTTCTGGCATTGTCTTGGAATGATTCAGAACCGAATAGAAGAGCTTGGCAAGTAACTTTGGAACACTTATATTTCTAATGTACCAACAAAAATTAGCATTTTCCAAGCATCTGCACTTTGGAAAAGCCGCTTTCAACCTCAAACAATGGCAACATTAACGGTGGTAAAGTGTACTGATAGAGGAGTATTCAGATTTCATTTTTGTGGCTTAAATGCTTTGGTCTGGCATTTCATGATCTTTCTGGTTCCAAAAGTAAAATATTAATGTCCTTCTAACATCTTTTGTGGTTTGGTTTAAATGTACTTTTAATAAGTGCTACTTTGTTCCTGTGCATTGAATCAGAAACCTGACTTTAGGCTCCTTGAAGATGCACAGTGCATCTGTAATTGCATCTCGTCCTTTAGTCTGATTAATTAAAAACAATTTAGGACACTAATTAGCTTATAATATATGATGCTCCTATTTATGATACCTGGATGAGCTAGCAGTTTTTCATTTGGCAGGAAAAGAATGCTTAAAGAGTGTAAGTTATGTCAAAGTGTAAGTTGGCTCAAAGGATTACTGAGTGAAATATTAATACCATAGAGCTAAAAGATGCATGGACAGTATATTTTGGATATAAAAGTTATTGTCCAATATGATTTCTGAAATAGGTGGGCAAAATGTTATGAGTAGTTTGATTGCACACATGCCTGTACATGTATCATTTATCAACACATTTCTTTACTACCCCTCTCTGCCCCTATAGGGCCACCAAGGCAGCTAACAAAATATAACACACTAATTAAAATATCATATTAAAAGCCATTAAAACCAGCATATAAATACATCATTAAAGCAAGTTAAAAACAAACCTTAAAATAATTAGAAAAGATAAAAACAAGAGCTAAAACACTGGGGAAGAAGAAGGATCACCGGAGAATGCCAAGCAAAACAAAAAAGTCTTTACTTGCTGGTGGCAGATGGCAACTGAAGGGGACATACACATCTCCCTGGGGACTGAGTTCCAGAGTTTTGGTGCCACTGCTAAGAAGACCCTCTTCCAGGTTGCCAGCCATCTAATCTCAGAAGGTGGGACCACCCAAAGCAGGTTCATTTAAGATAACTGCAGTGGCCTGGTAGGTTCATAAGGGAATAGGCAGTGCTTCAGGTATGTTGGTTCCAAACAATATAGGGCTTTAATGACCAGCAACTTGAATTGTGCTTAGAAACAAATTGGGAGCCAGTGTAGATGGGCCAAGACTAGAGTGATATGGTTCCCAGGACTCACCCCAGTCAACATTCCAGCTGGGGCATTCTGTACTAGTTGACAGTTCCAAACACTCTTTGAGGGCAGCCCCAAATGCTGTGCATTACAGTAATCTAATTTAGTTTTAAACAGGATATGTACCACAGTGGCCAGATGTTTCCTGCCTAGGAAAGACCACAGCTGGCTAACTGGTCAAAGCTGGTAAAAGGCACTCCTGGCTAATGCTCTCTCTAAACTGTGGAGTCTTGTGAGCAAAAATTCAACTTTATGAGCTACTGGCATTAAGTTATGAGTGAGTGATTTGGCTACTGAATAAATAAGTTTGCTTTGGAGCCATCCTTTCTGTGCAAAGACAAAAATGTGTGAGCCAAAGGCTAAAAAACTGTGAGCTAGCTCACACTAACTCAGCTTAGAGGGAACACTGCTTCTGGCCACAGCTGCCACCTGCTTACCCAGCAGTAGGCCTGGGTCCAAGAGCAACTGTTCCTTCATGGGGAGTGCAACATCATCCAGAATGGGTGACACCTTAAATTCTGGGTCAGACCTTCCGCTCACCAGTAGCACTTCTAGCTTGTCAGGATTAAGCTTCAGTTTATTAGCCCACATCCACTCTAGAACTGCCTCCAAGCACTGCTTCAGGGTTTTTAGAGCTTCACTGGGATCAGCCAGAAGGGTGAGACAGAGCTGAGTATAATCCACATATTAGTGGTAACCCAGCCCAAATTGCTGGGTGACTTCATCAGCAGTTTCATACAGATGTTAAAAAAAAACATAGGGAATAACATGGAACTTTGAGGCATCCCACAGGCCCCGGGGCTGAGCAGCAGTTCTTTAGTCTCACTTTTGAACCCAACCATCCAGGTAAGACTGGAACCACTGCAGAATGGTGCGTCCAAATCCTGGCTCGGAAAGGTGGTCCAGAAGGATACCATGATCAACGGTATCAAAATGTTGAAAGCTCCAGGAGCATCAACAGATGTACTTCCTCTGTCCATCTCCTACCAGGGCAACCAAGGCTGTTTCAGTCCCATAACTAGTCCTAGAACCAGACTGGACAGGATCTAAACAATTTACTTTATCTTGGAAAGCTTAAAGTTATCCAGCCACCACCTGTTCAATCACCTTGCTCAAGAATGGAACATTTGAGACTGGTCAATAGTTACTGAGATCTCCTGGGTCCAGGGTAGGATTCTTTAGAAGTGGGTGTACCACAGCCTATTTCAAGGCTGGGACAACCATCCCCTCCCTCAAGGAGGCATTAACTACCTCCCAGACCCAGTCAACCAGCAGATGTAATTAGCCAGGAAGGGCAAAAGTCATTCAAGCAGGTGGTAGGCCTCAGAGTTCCAAGGATCCTGTCCACATCCTCAGACTGATTAAACTGAAAAGTATCTCAAACAACTGAACAGGACAGCACCCTGGAACCATCTGTCACAGCTAATGTAGAGTTCAAAATGTTATGGATGAGATTTTATCTGCAAAGTGTTGACAAAACTGTCAAAGTAGGCCAATGAGCAGTTCAGGTCCTCCTGCAGGCCAGATGCTAACCTGGAACAGCTACCTTTGGCTACCTGGAACAGCTCTGCTGGTCCACACTGTGTAGACCCAATGGTAGTTAAAAAGTATTGTTTCTTTGCCTCCATCTCTGCCAATGAGTATGATTTAAAATGAACTTTTCTCTGTGTCTCACTGGCTTCTTCCCAAGCCTTCCTCCATCGTTACTCTAGCTGTCTCCCTTGCCTTTTCATCTCCCACAGTCCCTCAGTAAACCAATGGGCTACCTGGCCTCTAGCACCTGAGAGAGGGCACCTGGGAGTGATTATGTTAACTGCCTGGGTCATTCTGTCATTCCAGATATCCACCAGGAGATCCAAGGAGTAACTCCAAGGCTCAGTCACAGCCTTAAGTAACTGATGGGAAAGCACAGAGGGTGGCTTTGGATGTGATGTTGGTGGAGGAATGGGAAGTATAAGTACAGGCACTTCATTTTCCATTCTTTCTGTATTCCTCCATTTCTGTCTCATCTGATGTTGTTCTTTTGCATTCCCTACTCCACCCTGTATGTGTCTGGGTAGAAAAGATGCAATGATGCAGGAGGTGACAACGGGAGGAGGTGCTTGTGCTTCCTGTCCCCTACTCTCTTGCATCAGCATCACATCAGATTGCAAATGGAGTTTGTATTTTTAGATGTCTTGTTCATATGCATTTTATTTCAGTTATTTCCCTATAGTACCCTGTATCTTGCCCATGCTTATTTGGTTAGATTCTTAGCCAACATTTTAGATTAATTCTTCGAATGTGTGAATCCAGTGCAGCTACAAATGTGCAGAATGTAAAACACTGTTAGGGTGGTGGGGAAAGGCTTATAAGGCAAAGCATATGAAGACAAGTAATATTCCCCCCTCTAGTTACCTCTTCAATAGGAATCATTGAGCAATAATACCTATATGATATAATGGCTCCATTTCCCATATGAGAGCTCACAATCACACGGTGTGCACAGCCAGTATTATATGTTCAACGAACAAACTTCTTGCAGGCGGACTTGACTTCATAGAAAGAAATGAGGATCTTGGTTGGGTACATGGATTAGTACAAGATTCAGTTGCAGTATCTGAACCCATAACTTCACTGATGGAATGATTGCTGTGAATGCTGATATATGTGAAGCCTGGCAGTCCTTTAAATATTCTCAAAGATGATTCCACGAACTGGATTTTTAGGGACTCAAGCTTCATCGCCTAATATAATCCTTGAACATCATGCATGCCAGCCCATTATTATGAAAAGTGTTCATGCTTAAGTTGGCACCATTCCTATATCATTCTATAGAAGAAAAACACTATAACAGAACTGGCTCATAGATACTCATTAACAGGGTTGGTGGCATTATGTGGAAGCACAGTCCTCATGCTATCTTTGGCTGTTTGCCAATTCCACAGCAGGCACATGAGCTGTTTTGATATGGATATATTTACATGTCTGTCCATTGTGGAAATGCTGCATTACTTTCAGGGTTGTTGCCAATCTGTTGATGTTTTGGCACTATACAAGACCAGCAGATATTACTGAATGACTACAAGGAAGCAGAAAAAGGACCACTAATGAAAGAGTTTAATATGTTGCTTGTTTTTGCTATATAAATATATTAAGACCATGTGATATGAAGATCCTTTTACCTCATAAATTCTTCAGGACAGAAAGCATCACTGTCCATTTCTTATAAGCCCTCAGTATAATTTCATAGAATCACAGAATCATAGAGTTGGAAAGGGCCATACAGGCTATCTAGTCCAACCTCCTGCTCAGTGCAGGATCAGTCTACAGTATCCCTGACAAGTATTTGTCCAGCTGTTGCTTAAAGACTGCCAGTGAGGAGGAGCTCACCACTTCCCTAGGCAGCTGATTCTACTGTTGAACAACCAGAACTGTAAAAAAGTTTTTCCTAATATCCAGCTGGTACCTTCCCACCCTTAATTTAAACCAAATATTGTGAGTCCTATCCTTCTACTGACATCTACATTTCTAACTCCTGTAACCAGGGCTTTTTTTTTGTAGAAGAAGCCCAGCAGGAACTCATTAGCATAATAGGCCACACCCAACAGCAGAAACTCATTAGCATATTAGGCCACAGCCCTGACAGCACAGATCATTAGCATATTAGGTGGGGGGCTGGGAAAGCACAGGCCAGCATGGAAGCTTGCCTCTCCCCACCTCCCTGAGCTTCTTCGGCCCACTTCAGCATCGCCTTTCTTCAGTATTGCAGAGAGACTTGGAGAAGTGTGGGGGAGGCATGGTTAAATGCTTTTCTCTCCCTCCCCCAGATTGGGGAGGGAAAGGAAGGCATTTTCAACATGCCTGGGTTCCCTGCTTGCCCTTTTCCAGCTGGGACATGTCAGCTAAAGAAGGGAAGGCAGAGAGAGGCTTTTCCTTGTCAATTTTACTCTCAGCTGACTGGCAGGGAGTGAAATTGACAAGGAAATCCCCACAGGCTCCCCAGTGGGAAAGACTGCCTTTTAACATGCTGCCTTTCCCTCTTGTGTATAAGGTGGGGAGGGCAGCGTGCTCTGTAGCCTCACATGCCAGAGGTTTTGGTTGTAGGCATGGCCAACTCAGGAGCCAACCGGAACTCCATTCCTGTGTGTTCCTGCCCCAAAATAGCCCTGCCTGTAACAGTTTTGTGTTTGACTCAGGATATACAGAAAACTGGTTCCTTCCTTGGCATAAATAATTAATAACATTAAGAGTTCTTTATTCCATTGGCTCTAATATCATGGGTTCAGCTAGAATAGCAGGAATAAATAATACTTAGCATTGGTAGGGTGTTTTCAGTGTTCAAAGTGCTTCATGTACATTATCCTATTGCTATCCTCACTACAACCCTATAGGCAGGCCAGTGTTATTATCCTCATATGTAGGACCAAGATTGAATGGTTTGCTTAAGGCTATCTCAAAAGTTTACTGCAAAGGCAAGATAGGAACAGGAGGTTACATGGGTCACTGGTTTAGCCCCTATGCTATTAAATGTTAACATAATTTCAGGGTTTATATATATAACTTTTTATATAGCATCATCACTTTATGATGTGCTTGACACACTAAGGCAGCATACCAGGGAGGAGGTGGAATGGAGCGGTCGCACTGCGGGGTGTCTCTCGGCTGTGCCATGGTTGTGCATGGCTTTGGTCTGCTCCACCGACCTGCGCATAAGCACATGGGCGCATAGGCGCAGCAGCAATTGGGGCAGGATCCTGTGGCTGGGAGCTTTAACTCCATGAGCTGGAAGCATCCCCGTAGGCAGTTGTGCACTCAAGCACACAGCACACCTGGGTGGTTATGTGCATTCCTGCCAGATCAGTGGGTTCACATTACCAGCGCTGCTTGATTGTGGCTTTTTTATGTCCACACTTCTGGGAAGCGTGATCAACGCACCCTCCATGGCTTGCCCCAGCTTTCACCTGGTACTTTTAAAAAGCAGGATCGAATCATTAAAGGACGGGGTGAGTACGGGAGAGGAACGCCAGACAGCTGTGGCTGTGTGAACCGGCCCACTTAATCTGCTTGAGAAAAGTGCCTAAATCAGGCCAAACTGCCAGTCTGAACTCGGCCTAATATAAGCAAAGCCATCTGTCTTGAGGAGCCTGAAATCTGAATTTAAACAGTGAGTGTATGGGAACAACAGAAAGATGGGAGGGAGGAAGGAACAAGAATTACAAGGGATGAATGTGCATAAATGAATGTTAATTATTACCTTAAACTTTCCTTACAGATATCTACATTTTCAACACCATTGTATGCAAAACAAAGCAGGAGGCGATGGCCATGATTCTCTAAGAATTCAAAGCAAAACTGGGGTCATATAGCCACAGGATATTGGCACATGTCATTTAAAATATAAGTTTTAAATTTCTCTGTTTGCAAAAAAATCTTACTCTGCCATAACCATAACTTACTCTGCCGTAAAAATGAAACAGTCTTAAGAGACTTAGAGTCTAATAAAGATGCCCCAAAAGAAAAATTAATCATTCCAAAGCAGGAACAGCTATTCTGTGAATTCTTATAGTGTTAAAAGTAAGTCTTTTAACAATAGGAGGAAAACTCTCCCCCCCCCCCCCCCCGCCAAGATCTGTAGTGAGGATATTCAGTGGATTTCATGAAATAAGGACCAAGGCTTTATATATCTCTATTCTTTGGATGGAAAGGCAAATCACTTCAAGAGTACTGACTGGTCTATGATGTCTTGAGGCAGATACTATGTCTAAAAATGCATTTAGATGGGATTTGTATGATTCACGCACAGTGGAAATCAGTTAGAAGCCTTAATTCATTGCTAGGACTCCCTCTCCTAGGTGATGAAACTTCTCCATTCCTCAGACAGAACTAAGTGCAGATTTAACTTACTGGATGTACCCCTCTTCGACACACAACTCAACTTGGTGAGGAAGTTTATGTATGTCAGCAAAGCTGAGAGCAATATCGTAAGGAGTTTAGACATTGTCAAGAGTCTAGCAGTGTCATGGAGAATGAGAAATTGAATGCTTAAACATTACAGTCCTTGGAGTAAGTGAGCTAAAGTGGAGTGGTGAAAGACATTTTCAGTAATTTTCAGTCAGAAAATTCAGGAAATGACAGACACAGAAGCAATGGAGTTCTAATAGTGAGCCAAAATGTAGCATAAGCAATCAGGGGCTCTAAGACAAATTCCAACCAAATAATATCAATCAGACTTCATGAAAGCTCTATCAACATAACCACCTTTCAAATTCATGCCCCAACTACAAATGCTGAAGAGGAAAAAATTGAAAGCTTTTATGCAAGTGATGCAAGAAACTGATCACAGCCCTAAACAAAATGTGCTGATAATCATAGGAGACTGGAATGCAAAAGTAGGAAGCAAAGTAGAATCAAATATTATCAGAACATTTGGCTAGGAGCATGAAATGAAGCAGGAGAGTGACTCACAGAAATCTGTGAAGACAACAAGTTGTTCTTTGCAAGCACATGTTTTGGGCAACCAAACAGATGACTTTATATATGTGGACATCATCAGCTGGCCAAAACAGAAACCGGATAGACTACATAACAAGAAGCAGAAGATGGAGAAGCTGTATTCTCTCTGCTAAAATAAGACCAGGAGCAGATTGTGGCACAGACCATGAATTGTTAATATTAAAAATGAGAAGAAAGCTGAAGAAAACACCAAAGTACTCATGGTGCCAAAATACAATCTAAGCAACACTCCTAAAGAATTTAAAGAACATATAATGAACAGGTTTGCATTATGGGTTCAAGTGAACATGAACCAGAACTAAGAGATATTATCAAGGAAGGATGCACAAAATCTAGTCCTGTAGCCAGAAGAAATGAAAAACTTCAATGGATCACTGATGAAACTCTTAAAATTCTTAAAAAGGGGCAAGAAGCAAAAGGTTACAGAAATAGAAGCAGAGATCTAAATGCAGCATTCCAGTGATTTGCTCACAGAGACAAAGATAATTATTATAACACCCACTGTAAAGAAAAGAACAAAGTTTGAGTCCAGTGGCACATTTTAGATCAACAAAGTTTTATTCTGGGTATAAGATTTTGTGTGCATACACACTTCTTCAAATACACACTGTCTTTCCCCCAGAAAGCACTTTCCTGGGGGCACCTTCTTTAGGGTGCTGTAACTCAGACCCTGTAAATCCAATTCTGACCAAATTTGGAAGACAGGTAGAGGAGGGTCAGCCAGAGATCCCTTGTGAATCTGGTGATTCTAACATACTGCAGACCATTCTACTGCCTCACAAATCTCACAAACTGAACCAATTCACAAGGCAGCTAAAAGTTTGTGACGGTCTATGATTCGTGAACAGGGCACACCACAAACCATGATCTGAACCACATTTTTCCAGTTCATGCCCATCCTTAGCTATAGTTGGTTTTTTTAAAATGGGTGTGCCACAGCATCTGATAGTTTGATGTACAACCTAAACTCTGGATAAAAAGCTACTGTTAGGACAGAATATGGAGAAACCAACTGGCAAAGGTATAAGATAAGGATGATGAAGAAGAAGAGATGGTTTTTATACCCCACATTAATCTACTGTAAGGAGTCTCAATCAGTTTACAATCTCCTTCCCTTCCTTTCCCCACAACAGGCACCTTGTGAGGTAAGTGGGGCTGAAAGAGTTCTGAGAGAATTGTGACTGATCCAAGTCCACTCAGCAGGCTTCATGTTGAAGAGTGGGGAATCAAACCCAGTTCTCCAGCTTAGAGTCAGCCACCCTTAACAACTACAGCACTCTGGATGTATTTATCTTCCTTTCTCTTTAATCTCTATGAAGAACATATCATAAGGAAAGTGGGATTAGATTTAGTTGAAAGTGGAGGGAAAATTGGTGGAAGGAACATTAACAATTTGTGATATACAGATAATAACACATTGTGTGTGTGTGCGTATAGTGCCATCAAGTCACAACCAACCCATGGCAACTCCAGCAAGGAGGTTTCAGGTCAAGTAAGAAGCAGAGGTGATTTGCCATTGCCTTTTTCTGCAGAGTCTTCCTTGGAGGTCTCTCTTGCAAGTACTATCCTTCTTGCCTTCTGAGATCTGGTGAGATTGGGCTACACCATGCCACCTTCCCCCAACAACACATTACTGGCAGAAAATAGTGAAGACTTGAAATTACTACTGCTGAAACTTAAAGCAGAAAGTGACCATGCAGGATTACAGCTGAACATCAAGAAGTCAAAAGTAATGACTACTGGGGAATTACATAAATTTAAGGGTGATGATGAAAAAACTGAAATTGTTCAAGATTTTCTATTCCTTGGGTCCATCATCAACCAAAAGGAAGTCTGCACCCCAGATATCAGGAGATTTAGACTGAGAAGGGCAGCCATTAAGGAGCTAGAAAAGTTTCCGAAGTGTAAAGATGTGTTCCTGGTGACCACGATAATTCATACCATAGTTATAGGGTAATTCATACCCTATTACTATGTATGGGTGTGAAAGCTGGACAATGAAGAAAGCTGACAGGAAGAAAGTAAATTCATTTGAAATGTGGTGAACTACCAAAAAGACAAATAAATGGGTTGGACATCAAATCAAGCCTAGAAGACTAAACTGAGGCTGTCATATTTTGACCACATTATGAGAAGATGAGAGTCACTGGAAAAGACAAGAATGCTAGGAAAAGATGAAGGCAGCAGGAAAAGAGAAAGATCCAACATGAGATGGATTGATTCAGTAAAGGAAACTGCAGCCCTCAGTTTGCAAGACCTGAGCAAGGCGGTTAGTGATAGCAGGTTTTGGAGGTCATTAATTCATAGGGTTGCTATAAACTGGATCTTAACATACTATTTACCACACCAGAGTGGCTTCTGCTGTTACTGCCAATTTTTATATGCTCCCTTTCAGCACATGTTGAAATATTAGTTGTCATCACTGAAAAGTAAACAACACAGAATTTGTTAGAGGTGTGCCAGAAAAATGGAGAAAGGCTTCAAAAATTGTAGATAATGTGCTCTGTTCTTCCATGGAAGCAGTAAGAATTCTGTCACATGGAACAACTGTATCATGAACCACATAGGCCAGTTTTCATGTCTGTTCAGCCACCAAGAAATAATGTCTGTTCAATTCCACAACAAATGTTTTTGTGAATTGCCACTTGTGCTGCAGCAGTAGTCAGGTGGGAAGCAGGACAGAGGGTCAAGTGGCCAAGTGGGAAGCAGAGCAGTTGGTTCCAATGCAGATCTCTGCCACAAGATGGCTTCTGGGAAGTCACCTTGTGGTTGAGAAAATATATCTATGAATAGACTCACAGCAAATTTAACATCCTTTGTACACAGGCCCTATGATCATAATAGAGAAAACTTACCATTTATTGCTTCCATTAAAGAAAACAGAAATCCATTTCAGGTGGTCTTACTGAATATTACTGAATATATAAGAGAAACCCAAAACCTTTCAAGGAACATTTTGATTATGTGGAAAGCAACCTATTGAATTGTGTTCCTTCTTTCTCCTGCCCTCTCTTTGTGACATTGAAATTCACTGAATGGCATTTTGCATCAGCATTACATCATATTAAATATAACGCCACATTATGAGTCATTGTTATAAATCATGACATGGGCTACATTAGTAGGCTCTGGAAACCAAGGGCACATCAAGGTGGATTTTTATTTGATGTTTCTCTACACAGAGGGGCATAGGTATGCTGATTTAGTAATCCTATCATGTCCTACATTTGGTAGTGCTTTGCTTTACCTTCAGCACTTGAACTGAAATTTGCTTTTGTGGTTCAAAGCAATTCAGAGAAAATATAACAAAATCTTCTATAGCTATTGGATATGAGGTCATTGCTTACAAAATGAATACACTGAAATAAAACTTATTCTAAAGGCAATGTGAAATATAAGATCAGTGGAAGTATCTGGACTCCCAAAGTACTGTGTGATGACAAGAATTAAGGAAGCCTGTCCCAGAGTCCTTGCTGGTTTCTCCTTTGCTTTCTTTTTTGGCTAGTAAAGAATTTAATCTCAGAAAAAAGATTTTGTTGATATACACTTACTGCTAGGGGTATCTCTACTTTCACAAGATCCATTCTAGTTACTATCTTCATACAATTGACAAAAACCTTCAGCCTGCATCTGAATATGCTTTGTGGATATTTAGGGCAGGTCACACTACTCTAGCCCATATGCATTCAGGCAGACCTATAATCTGTAGAAGGAATAGATCAAATCAATAAGGAAAAAATAACAATAAAAGAAGATAAACTGAAATAGGCCAGTAAGTGGTCAAAATTTCAAAGCATTTCCAATTGGTCTACAAATTGAGTAGATGTTGCTAAAAGTTCCATTTTGAAATTCAAAATGTGTTGGTTTTATCTAAGATAGGAATGCATGTACATTTGACCTTTACTAGAATTCCTACTTGCTTTTCTCTGTGTATGCAAGTGACTGCCTCACAATCATGGTTGGTGGATATATTTACCATCCTACTTTTCCTTCTTTAATTCATGTTTTGAATTTCCAGGAGGAACTGCTTAGGAGTCAGGTATCTACCATTTTCCAGTGGGAAATGGTCATTTTCTAAGACATTTTTTTAAAGAGACAGATGCCAACAAACACTGGCTTCTGTGCTAATGTAGGATATATTTGTGAAGATGACTCCATAAGAACTTTTTCTACATGTGCCAGCTTCAGGCTGGCCTTTAAGTCATGGAGCTTTGAACAGAGAGAGAGAAAAAAACTGTTGTACATGTAAGATAGCCAAAAATATGTGCCATGGCATCCAGCTATCTCAAGTCATGCCAGCAAAAAAAGCTTTAAATGCCCTCACGTGTCTGGATCTTTTGACAATTACCATAGACTCCAGGAAGTCTAGAAGAACATCCTACTTTGAATAATTAAAAACTGGCTGGGGCTGCTCTGATACCTTTGGAATCAAGGGATATTATGGTATCAGCAGCAAAGCCACCTAGGCCTTGAAGCTCAGGTGTTAATCATGCAATTTGAAATGTTTTCTGACTTTGGTGTCATTTGATTAACATCGCTGATCTTTGCTTTCCAAGCCTTCCAGTTTTTGGCCACAGTCCAATGAAGCTATGTGCATGTGTGTGGGAGAACTGCTTGTGTAGCGAGTGGTTTGTTTGAAGTCTCCCCTGCAGCCCTTAAATTGCTAGAGAGACAAGACAAGTGTCAAGAATGTTCCTGAATGTGTGTGTGTGTGTGTGTGTGTGTAGTTCTCCCTTAGATATACATAAGGTGTTGTGACCTTTCCTCTTTTAAAGCATGCTACATAAAAATGGATCCTTCAAAAAAAATGCCCTGACCCACTTAGCTCAGGCTAGATTGAGCTTGCCAATTATCAGCAGCTAAGGTAGGGTCAGCCTTGGTTAGCATTTGGATGGGAGACCACCAAGGAAGTCCAAGATTGCTATGCAGAAGGAGGCAACGGAAAACCACATCTGAACATTTCTTACCTTAAAAATCCTTTTTGGGGGGGTCATCATAAGTCAGCTGCGACTTGATACTTCCCACCACCATCACATAAAAATGGGACTGGATACTGTATCCATTTTTTTTTCAGCATGTGGAATTTCATTAGAGAAAAAGGTATTGTTTCCTGAACAGACATTATTTAATTTTGTTCATTACACCTTGCTCTTATTGATGTTTGTTGGTTGCAGCAGGAGTTGTATTCAGGTAGGCAAGATTTCAGACTTACCAGACATCCTCTTTGCAGATACCTTCTTTGGAACCAGTCAAGTGACTTATGACACTAACAGTGCAGTCCTAAGAACTTTTTCCCACTGAAGAGACCTGAGTAGGCTTCCGAGCAGATCTGGTTAGAATGGTACTGTAATAGTGCCATACTAAGTGTAGTTATGCCTTTTGTCCACTGAAGTTAGTAGGCTTAGAATGGCATAAATTGGTTTAGGATTGTCCCATATTTATAGGATTGGAAGGCTTGATGGAATTTATAGTGTCACCACCACCACCACCACCACCACATAACTTCATAATAGCCTTAAACTGATCAGATGCATCCAAACAAGGCCAGATAAACCACACTTAGGACCTGAGAGTAATTAGCTGATAGCTCACCTAGCTAGTTTCATAGTATTTCCTCTTAATGCTTGGGAAATATTCACAGCTCCAGAGTCAATGCAGCCATGGTAGCTACTAATACTTTAAATACTTCAGTGGATCAGGCAACTGGTCCCCTATCTCTACAGTGACCCATGCAATGGTCACTTTCAGGCTAGATTACTGTATTTCACTTTATGTGGGCTTACCCTTGAATCTGATCCAGAAACTCCAGCGAGTGCAAAATGTGATGCTTATACAGGTGTGCATTCAGTTGGTGCTACGCCAATTGCACTGGCTATCAGTTGAATACTGGATCAGTTTCAAGGTGTTGGTATTAACCTTTAAAGCTATATGCAGCCTGGGACCAACATATCCAAGGGACCATCTCTCCCCATATGTGCCCTAGAGAGCCTTGCGCTCTGCTGACCAACATTTGCTGGTTGTCCCTGGCCCAAGGGATGTCCGCTTAGCCTTGACCATGGCCAGGGCTTTCTCTGCCTGACCCTGGCCTGGTGGAGTATGTTCCCACTTGAGATCAGGGCCCTATGAGACTTATTGCAGTTTCTCAGGGCCTGTAAAACACAGCTGTTCCACCAGGCCTTTGGCTGAGGCGGCGGAGGCCCAATTATTTGGCCTCTCCTGCTAAGAACTTGTGGGTTTTCTATTTCCATTGCTTGTTTTTTAACATCACGAGATCCATGAATTGTTGCTAAGTAGACAGATATTTTCACATTTTAAAGGTTTTTAACTACTATTGCATGTATAGTGTTTTAATTGTTGGATTTGTTCTGCTGTTGTTACCCACCCTGAGCCCACTTGTGGGAAGGGCAGGATATAAATCAAACAAACAAACAACAAATAAATAAAAATATTTGCACACATAAAAACTGTTCCTAAATTTTCAAAATGGAGAAGAATATGTTAGCCTGTCTTTTCATTGCTTTCTCAACCCAAAAAACCTTTAGTATGGGCTTACTGGAAAAAAACTTTCAGAATTTGGTTGTACACATCAAGAAGAAAGAATCTATATCAGAACTTCTGTGAGCACACATGAAAATCTTTTCCGGAGAAAGCACCACATGGCAACAATCTAAACAATATTTGGTTCCATGGTTTCTCAAATGTGGCAACAGCGGCTACATGAAGCCACCAGAGCTTTTTGATGTGGCTACTAAAGCACCATTGACTGCCATGGGATTGCAGTGGTTGCAACCACAGGGCATGTTCTGTGGGAATATTTGTGGCTACAACTAAAGATTGGCATTGATAATCTTGTTCTAATTGTCCTGCTGGTGACAGCATGGAGAGAGAGATGTATGAATAGTGGAAAAAGTCATAAATACCCTTTAAAAACTGTTTTGCACCAATGATATCCTATTAGCCAATGATATCCTATTATTAATTGGGATACCAGTTATCATGTTAACCTCTACCCTGCTCTGCACCAAGACATAGGCCCTATTTAGTACGTTTTTTAATGGCAGAAACAGCATGTGCTGGGAGGAGGGAGGAAAGCATGCAGGCCTGACAAAAAGCTAGGTTTGTGCCTGTCCTGAAAAACAGGTTTCTTGTAACATCTGAATGCAGCTATATGTTTATTAGGTGGGATATTAAACCGCTTTCAGTGCTGAATGGAAACAAAATGAACACATCCCAAGGACTCCCTGACAAATCTAGCAGAGCTGAGTATTTTCACTGCCACTTCCACTGACAGCACTTTGCAAATGCAAACATCCCAAATGTTAAATTGGGAAGTCCTGAGTTATCTCACAGTACTTAATTATCATTTGAAAGGATTAAAGATCTATGTAATGCTTGTCCTACTGTGTTTTTTTTAGAAACTAAACAAGACTATAGTTGGCAGATCAAGATGGGTAGCTGTGTTAGTCTGTCTGCAGCAGCAGAAAAGAGCAAGAGTCCAGTGACATCTTAAAGACTAACAACATTTGTAGCAGGGTATGAGCTTTTGTGAGTCACTGCTTACTTCTAGTATGGGCTCACTGGAAAAAACTTTCAGAAATTTGTTTATACATGTCAAGAAAAAAGAATGTGTATCACAACTGTTTTGCAACCATGATACTTTGAAGAAGTGAGCGGTGACTCACAAAAGCTCATACCCTGCCACCAATTTTGTTAGTTTTTAAGGTGTTACTGGACTCTTGCTCTCTTATACTTGACAGAAAATCTCTGCAAAAACCCAGCATGAATAGGGGAAAATCACATTAAGTGATATGAGAACTGGATTACACACTAATGGTTATCTGCAAGACCATGTTTTCAGTCCAGCTGTCCTCTGTTTTCAATTTATATGAAGCTGTGGTACCCTGTCGTACTTCTTTCTGAGCTTTTGGCACTTTCATATGTTCTGAGGCTGAAGTTTTACACAAGAGATTAGGGCACCATGATCCATACTATTGCTTATCCTCCACTGTATGCCTGCTGGAGTATCTGTGAGAAAAATGTATGGCCTTGTGAGCAATTACACTTTTATTTTTTTAAAGCAGCTGGAACTATATCCTCCCAAAGAGAGGCATTTATTATTTTCTGGACCCTTCAACCAAACCAACCCAGCTTGATACCAACAGGCATGAAGGGCAAGAGTTGTGTCTATATATGGTGGGCTGCACATTTCTAAGCAGCGTGTTCACTTTCAGGACTCATGAACTGAAATTCATCTGTGCGGCTAAAACCAGTCTGTGCTCCAGTAGCATTTTGTGATTTAGCTGTATCGGCTGTGGCATCTAAGTTGTAGAGGTTGTGGGCAATTTTAACCACAAAGTGCATTGCATAGAGTCATAGCAAGGGCTGGATGTTTTCTTGGTCAACCTTCTCAGGAGAATAAGAGCCCCCTTCCCACCTGAAAAGGCAATGCTGGATGACACTGTGCAGATGCAATGGTGCCCCTACTCTAAAAGGCTATGCCCATGCCTTTTAAGTGAGGTTGAATCGGTAGAGCATATATTCTTCAGCTTTCCATTTTACAGGGAAGTCCATCTTAAAACTATTACCCCATTAGTTGACAGGACACCTGGGCATATCAATACAAACAAAGCAAGGCTTCACTGGCTCCTATCAGAAAAGAATGCAGAGATTACACATTCAGTTGCTGAGTTCTGTGCATTAATTCTTAGATCGAGGGAATCACATTTTAAAGGTTCTTCAATTCAGATTTCTATTTCTGTATATTATGAATGTACTTCCCCCCTCCCTTCCTTCACATATTATGTGTACTCTGTATATTGGTCTTAAGACCATAATAATAAACTAAACTGATGCACTGGTGACCGAGAAATGAGCTTGCTTCACTGCCATCCCCACCATGGAGCAGGCATTGTAACGTGTTCTCACCTGTGTTCTGTTACATTCACTTCAAGTTTTCTTCTGCTTCCACTCCAGCCATCACCCAACCATTTCATCACTTCAAGCTCCCCAATAAGCCTCCATAAAGTCCAGGCTCTGCAGGAGGGAAGAGAGTGGCCAGCCCTACTTGTGTACTATCACCCAGGTCATCGCTGCATTCCACAAGTCATTCAGCGCTATGATAAGCTGTTCCAATTCCCTACTGCCTCTGGCATGCTGGCCTTTCTTTTCAAATTAGCTGGAAGATAAAATTCACCCCATTGCTTCTTTGACCATCATTTCCAAAGCCCCTCCATGATCCCTTCTCATCCTACAATTGAACAACCCCTTTGTGTCCCAGTGGCTGTGTGAGGTTTATCCGCAGTCCTTCCTGCTTTATTCCCACCTTTGGGCTCACTAATCTTACAGATACTGCATTATTCATGAACATTCTTTAGTGAGTATTTTCCTCCTGGACACTTAGACTGTTTGAGAAGATTCCGGGAAGTCAATTACAGTTGTTTATATGTCTCCTGAAAGAAGGGTTAGAGGGGCTATTGGGCAACCTCTAATCTGTATGTATTATGGGCAACTGTAATCTGCATCTCCTGAATCTGCAGTTTTGTTAGGCCTTATCTTCCCTACATGCTTTCCCACCAATACATGGTTTAATTATCATGGAGCAGACAGTTAAAATGGCTAGTTCTTAAGAAAACTACAAACTTTACAAAGCAACACAACTGTTTTTTTAATGATACAGTGAAGTCTATATATTATATATTATACTTGAGTATACAGAGTCTGGTGATTATTGGGATGATTCAGTAAAAATCTCAGTGGGGTATAATGCCATAGAGTCCACCTTACAAAGTGGCCATTTTCTCCAGGGGAACAGATCTCTGTCACCTGGCAAACAGTTGTAATCCCAGGAGAACTCCAGCCACCACCTGGACATTGGCATCTCTAGATCATGCCATCTTGCTGAGGTACCTGGAGGCAAAAGTAGGTATCAGGGGATTTTGCCTTATGTGTTGAATTAGTTCAAATGATTCTTCATGGATCGAACTCAATTGGAAAACAGTTGTCATTAGTTTGGGACCTGTTTTGTGGGGTTCCACAGGGAGCAATTCTCTTCCCTCATGCTTTTCAATGTCTATGCAAAACCCTTAGGACAAATAATTTGTAGTTTTGGGGTTGATTTTCATCAATATGCTGATGATACTCAGTTCTAACATCCTTATCCAAATCTCCTGGTGATGCAGTAGAGGCTCTGAATCACTGCCTGGCCATGGTGGTTAACTGGCTAAAAGTGAATAAATTGAAATTAAACCTTGAAAAGACAGAAGTAATGCTGGTTGGGAAGGAGGAGGTCTTGAAGGTCATTGTTCTTCCCACTTCTGAGAGTTCAATTGACCTGACTCAGTTAAAAGACTTGGGATCATACTGGATCCCACTTTATTACTGAAGAGGCAAGTTAACGCAGCTGCAAAAATGGTTTTCTACCAACTCAGCCTAGACTGTAAGATGGTCCCTTACCTTGATGCGGCTAACCTTGCCACCTGCATCCATTGCAAAGTAACATCAAGACTATTCTACTGTAATGCACTCTGCATTGGTCTCTCCTAAAATTCAGCTTGGAAACTCCAGCTGGTCCAGAATGCGGTGGCTCAACTATTAATGGGAGCTAGAGGGAACATGTATATTACCCCCATTCTGCAGATGCTCTACTAGCTGCCCATCTGTTACCAGGCTCATTTTAAGGTGTTTGCCATACAAAGCCCTTCATAGCCTTGACCCCTCTTATTTGTGAGATCACTCCTCTCCCTATGTTCCACCATAACAACTTTGCTCATGTCAGCCGTGGCTTCTGCAGGTGCCCTGCCAACTTGCAAATGGGGAAAATCCACAACTGCCTGTATGTGTGCTTTCTCCATCGTGGCTCTTGCCTTGTGGAATGGCCTGCCTGAGGAGATCAAGAAAGCACCCACTCTCCTGGCTATCTCCAGACTATGCAAAACTGAACTGTTCAAGAGGGCTTTTCTACACAGGTAATAGGGCTGCCCTGTACAAAATAGTTCATAGACTTATTTGGATAAATGATTTGAACTGTGTATAGTTTATTGCTGTGTATAGTTTATTGTAAGTAGGATCCTGTTATGTAAGTTCTGTCCCATATAATGTGTGATGTGAATACTTATGCTATGCTCCAGTTCTTTCTGGTGGTTCCAGACTTCTAAAATCCTAATGCATTGGTTATTGAATGTCCCATTTTGTTGACTGTACCTTTGTTTCTCTAGTTCCTTTTAAAAAGTACCGTGGACGAGTACACTGATTAAAGATCATCAAGCTGGTGTTATTTTCTAATCTGACCTGCTGTCGTATTAGCTTGGCTGTCTTCCTTAAGTCCCTGAAAGTCATTTGCTCTTTAATATCTTTCTGAAGTATATCTGTTAGGAGTCTGGTTGTACCTATAAGACAAAGAAATGTATTGTTGCATAAACTTTTATGGATGTTTCTTATTCATGCTGTTTATAGTTTCCCTCTCTCGTGGAGGCTCAGGGAGGAGTACACAGTGGAAGGGAATGCAATCAATTGGGTGAGGCAATTAATAAACAATTCAATAGGACTAGGATTGTAGAAATCTGAAACAAAGTACCAGGACTGAACATGACATATTAAACAATGCAGAAAATGTGTTACATAAATAGAAATACAGTGTACTAAGAACAAGATAATATCTAATGCATACTATGCACAGTATTCATTTTTGTTTATTTACTTACAAAATTTGTGTCCCACTTTTCTGCCCTCACAAGGGGCTACCAAGGCAGGCAATGATTTAAAAAATGCATGACAACATAACATTTTCAAACCACTAAAATCACCCCCCAACACACATAATTTTAAAAAAATTAAAACAGAGTCAAAACATGTGTGTGTATGTGTGTGTGAAGTGCCTTCAAATTGCAACTGACTTATGGTAATCCCATAGGGTTTTCAGGGCAAGTGGTTAAGCAGAGGTGGTTTGCCATTGCCTTCCGCTGCAAAGTCTTCTGTGGTGGTCTCACGTCCAGGTGCCAACCCTGCTTAGCTTCTGAGATCTGATGAGACCGGGCTATACTATTAAAAGCAATCTTTTAAACATCAGATAGGAACAAGGAATCACTGAGGGAATGCCAAACAAAAAAGTTGTCACCAACTGGCAGAAGATGGCAACAGAAGGGGACATGCGTCTTCCTTGGGAAAAGTTCCAGAGCTTTACTATATGCAACAGTATACTGTAGCCCACAGCTTTGTGAATCAGAGCACACTTTGTCAAATATATGAAGTATTACGCTCAGTTGATGCACACATACATGAATGCCAACTGAGTGTAATACTTCATACATTGTGTGCAGGGGTGTGTGTATACAGACACATAAACACAAGGATTCCAAAAAAGAAAAAAAAATAGGTGGAGGGTTATTGCAAAGAGAGACCAAACACCCAGTATTCCAAGGCACAGGTGTGCCATGTTATATTGCAGATGAAAAGATCCAGTCAACAGAGTAAATGATCCAGTCAGTGGGAGTGGCTCACTCCATCCTACAAAAAGTAAGATGAATAATATACATCAGTCTGCAAAGAGGAAGCTAGCCACTGCCAGTCCTTATTGAGTCCTAGTGTGATAAGTGTATATTGTCTTTATATTGTCACATTTGGATGTTACCTACTTTTATGATGCATTGTGTAGGTTGGTGATTGGCATTTGGTAGATGGCTGGATACTTGTGCATTATGGAACATGAAAATATAATATATGTATTTTAAATATAAAAATAATGAGAGAAAGAGTATTAGGAGCTGTGTCCCAATAAGTGCAACCTCAGTCCCACTAAGGGCTAGACTAGACATGATGGGGGAGGGTATCCAGTGTATTCATGTGTGGCCATTCACAGAAAATGCAGGGAGGATCTTTTTTTAAAAAGAGAGAGAGAGAGAGCGAAAGACTCAGTGTGTCTTGTTGGATGTTTTCTCCCACCCCCACTCATGCCCAGCCCTGATTTGGACAAGAAAAGTCCCTAAACTGGTTCCAGCTGGCATCAAGAAAGATACATCACTGAGAACAGCAAGCTCAACACATGTCATGAGTCCTTTCATATGCTGATCCATTGCAGCAGCTTACTCAGCTCTTTCCAATGGAGCTGTTTATTCCCTCTGTGGTCACTGTCTGTACATGAACTGAACTGGAACTTGAGCATTCTAAAGAGTGGACTGCTCTGAACAAAATCATAAGAATAGCTGCAATACAAAGCACAGTGTATGTTTGTGTTTACATTTCATTTTAATTTATACCATCTTAAATGTAGACTTCAAAGGAATGGACATCAGATCGGCCTCTGTTTTCACTGATCCTGCAAATGATGTAGTAAAGCAATCTTTGGGAAAAAAGACATCTCTGAGAAATTTGAACAAGGTGTTATTGATAATAATCCAAGTGCATATTAAAACAACAGAGCAAAGTACCGAACAAGTATGGTGACAATCATTTACATGGTAGATAAGTAAAGGCCCTGTTACTGATGCTCTGCCATCATTAGGGTTGTCAGTTCTAGGCTGGGAAATACCTGGAGATTTTGGAGCCTGAGCCTGGGGAGGGTGGGGTTGGGAGGGGAGGGATTTTAGCAGGGTATAATGCCATAGAGCCCACCTCTAAAGCAGCCATTTTCTCCATGTGAACTGATCTCTGTCACCTGGAGATCAGTTGGAATCCCAGGAGATCTCCAGCCACTGCATGGAGGCTGGCAACCCTATCCATCATGCCTGGATGGCTAACTAGCTTATTAAATGGCGAGGCCTGGCCAAGACTTACCTCAGCCAGCACTGAGGTGCAGGAGGTGAGGAACTTTGGATAGAGGCAGGCCCAGCCACATTGTGCCTTGAGTGGGGTGAGGGCAGGTCGGCTCTTCACAGCCCACCTTGTCAGGCCAGGAGTCACAGTATGGGGGTGGAGGGGAGGGCCCGTGTGGGCTCAATATGTAAGAGAAAGGTAGATAAAATTTCCAGATAACAGTTTCAAACATGTTTCTCTGGGCTTAGGAAAAAATGAGACTGGTTTCTCATGAAATATTGTTTTGATCAACACATAACTGTGTTTCTTTAGCTGAGCTACAAACAGCATAACATTAGCAATATTTTCAAAGAAACTTCTACTGTGATGCCCTTACCTTCACTTGCAAAACAGCAGTTCTGTCCATTTACCTGCTAGACTTCCATAATGCACTAATATATCAATTTATGAATAGTTCTCAAGACACACTATTTCCCATCAAATTGACTTCTTGTGGACACACTTCTATTATCAGCGAAAGGATCACTAATGTATTTTCAGAACACGGGGCTGTTTAGCTCACGAACTGGAATTTTGCCATTCAAGGTTGTTGTTGTTTAAGTCACAAACAATTTGATCTTAGAACAACCATACCAGATCACTAGTTCTTAATGTAATGTAAGAGCAACACACTGTCTCCCATCCTCTCTTATCTGAAGTGTAATGGCCTCTCTTTCTTTCAATCTAGATCCTTGAAGAGAACATGAAATTGGAATGCAAGTGCCATGGAGTGTCAGGATCATGTACTACTAAAACCTGCTGGACAACTCTGCCTAAATTCAGGGAGCTGGGCTACATCCTTAAAGACAAATACAATGAAGCTGTTCAGGTTGAACCAGTAAGGGCAAGTCGTAATAAGCGTCCAACTTTCTTAAAGATAAAGAAGCCACTCTCTTATCGTAAACCCATGGATACAGATCTAGTGTATATAGAGAAATCGCCTAACTACTGTGAAGAAGACCCTGTTACTGGTAGTGTGGGAACACAAGGCAGAATGTGCAACAAAACAGCCCAGCAGACCAATGGCTGTGATTTGATGTGCTGTGGACGAGGTTATAATACTCACCAGTATTCAAGAGTGTGGCAGTGCAACTGTAAATTTCATTGGTGCTGTTATGTTAAATGTAATACATGCAGTGAACGAACAGAAGTGTACACCTGTAAATGAAAGTGTGGCTTGGGAGAGGGAATCTATGGCCCTGGAATAAACACATCTTTTTTTTTTGCACATAAGCTCAGTGTACCTATACAAGACAGTAGCAAAGACCTATGCTGATTCCAAAAGAAAAGCTAGCAAGTGGATCCTATCTTTCCCTCTGACATGTCAGTGCTTTATGGATACTCTTCAAAAACACAGAGAAATAAGCCAAAACCAACAGCAACTTTCTAAAAAGGAAGCAGAAACAAACAAGATACCTGATCCAAAAAAATAAACAGGAAAAAAAACCCGGTTTCAAATGATCTGCGCCTTCAAAATATAATTTATTGACTGCCTTAAAGGGAAAAAAATACCTGTTGAGACTTTGGCGATGTGTCCCCTGGGACTGGATGAGAGAGATCTTGAAATACACAAGCCACCATGCAGAAAGGGAGGGCCAGAGGAACAAAACTTTGCTTTAACATGGTCTTTGCACAGGACGGGGTGACAATGCGCCAGTGTGAATTTCAACTTAAGAGTGTGGATTATGCAGATTTAGGGATTTCTACACTTGAGAAAAGCTTCTGCTGGTTGTTTCTGGCTTTCCATTTTTTTCAGACAATGCGCTACAGCAAGTAGAATTGTTGGTGTTTTCCATGTAGGCACTGGTTTATCTGCCTTTTGTCGTGCTGCAGATTTTAGCACAGGGATTTGGCACATCTGGGCATAATAATAATAGCAATATTTAACAATTTATCCAGATAAAACTAATATTAATTTATTTAATTATAAAAAAAGAACTCTGCCAACATTTTGGGAACCATTCTGCAATTAAAGTAGATAGCCTGCTTTTTGTGGAATAATTTTGTAGATATGGCAAGGGAGCAACACCCCCCTCCCTCCCTTGAGCTGTATATATTATTCTTTACTCAGATATTTCTACTAGTTTGATTGCGGAATATTTTTTCCGCAGTAATAGATATTAAGTACAAAAGCAGGCATCTTTTATAATTTTTTTGGGCTGTTTGCTGCTAGTTGTCTGGAATCTCAAACCGATAGTCATTTTCATGTAGTTACCAGTACCTAACCTTTTCCCAGTTTAAAAAACAAACAAAGGAGCATTACAAACATCCAGTTGGAACAATACATCTCATATAAATGCAAAAGTCCAGACAAGTTTCCATCATTGGAAAATGAACCATAGGATAAGAGAGTATATTTTGTAAGAGACTATTTTTATATGAATATTTTATTTATACTATGTCTGCTTGTATAATTCTATAACTTTTTCTCAAAACAGGCACACAATTTGTAATTTTTAGGCTATTTAACAGATAACGGCTGATCACTTTGTTGACCTGAAAGTAGCACTCGGGACGCATTCACCCACCACTAGTGAATGTTCAAAACACAGAACGAATTTTTCTCTCCGGATGTATGTACAAAGTGGCTCTTTACTGCAGTTCAATTTGCAGAATGTGCAGAACAAGAACAGGGTATGTAGCATCGGTTTTGTCACATGGCTTGAATTCATGGTTGGTATTAACTGGATGCTCCTTTATCCCATTCAGAAAAAAAAAAATCTGAATTAGCTTCCCAGATGCATCAGTCATTAAACTGTGGCGTTATGACTAGCAAATGTGCTGTGTGTGCTGTCAGTTAAACCTCCATATTGTGCTACTGTCAAATTTGATTTTATCAGTGGAAGACTGTAGACTATGACTGTAAAAACTAGCATGACACGCATAGTCTGATTCTCATAGATAAGACACGCAGCTTACGGGTTTTGTCCAACTGGTTTTTGGCATTTGCCTTACTGTTTGCCTCCCCAAAAATTCTTAGCTAAAAAGATCAAGTTGCATTTAGACTAGCTTTCAATTATCCATTTCCCCCCCTACCTCATTTTTGTGCCAGTTGGTTTCTATGCTTTGGCATTTCCTTTTTTTATCCCTAAGATTTTCTCCTGCAATTATGTTCAATTAAATAGTTTGCTTCTTTGGCATTATTTTGATCATCCTGCCAGAATCATTAAGGATTTGATCTCCACTAGCACTGTTGCCTATTTGGTAGCCTGATACTTAGCCAAAATCAATGGGCTAAATTCTTTCACCAAACTGCACAAATTCCACCTGGACCGAGTGAACCTATTCTACCTGCATGAACTGTTTCTCACAGCTACATGAATGCTGTACAAGTGCTCCTGCAAGGCCTTTAGCATGGAAAAACAAGAACATTTTTTTATCTTGGGGAAACAGTCCTCTGGATTGTGGGCAATGGCTGGGATCACAGCACTCAATCGATGCACATTCAGTGGGCACATGGAGGGGTTGCTGATTTCCCCCTCTGATTGCAGTTTCACATGCCACATAAAATGTTACTCTGGAAGGCTAACTACTTTTCGAGAGCGGTTTTTGAGGGTCATGCACTGGTTCTGGTGCGAAGTGCTAAATGTGCTGCTTTCTGCATCTTAGATAAATTATTTAAGATTTATTAAGATGGGTAATTGTGTTAGTCTGAAGCAATAGAGCAAAGTTTGAGTCCAGTGGCACTTTTAAGACCAACAAAGGCTGCAGTCAGACGTGCCATTTGGCATGGTAAGAAAACACTCCTACTTCATCCATTGGTTCTTGGAATGGAGTCACTCAATCAGACATCCAAGTATATTCTGTTTCACTGCAGGATCAGCCCGTCACTGCATGATGAGATGGCGTGGATGGGTGATGGTTTTATTTTCTCCCCTGCTTTTGAGCATGCACATAAATGAGGTTGCAGTTTTTTGCACATGTGCTTTCCAGCTTCCAAGAGTTGATTCTTGGCTTTGACTACTCGCTGATTCTTCCATGGAGCACTGTGATCCCCTTTGTTCACAGTGAGCCGTGGTTGCCTGACAAAGATCACTCCCTTTCCTGCTTACTTTCAAGGCTGGCCTAGAGATGGGGACAATTATGCCATTATGCGCATATCACTAAGCAGGGCTCATTTCATAGCAGGAGTTCCTTTGCATATTAGGCCACACACCCCTGATGTAGCCAATCCTCCAAGAGCTTACAGAGCTCTTCTTACAGGGGCTACTGTAAGCTCTTGGAGGATTGGCTACATCAGGAGTGTGTGGCCTAATATGCAAAGGAGCTCCTGATACGAAATGAGCCCTGTCACTAAGCGAGCAAAAAAATGGTGCCTAGTTGGGATAGAGTGAGCAAACCATCCTGATGACCTGAGAGTGTGCTTGAGTGATCAGACTAGGGAAACTTCGTCCATAGCCCATCCGCTATGAGCATTAGGACTGGAGTTTCCCAGGTGTCTTTTTACTTCATTTCAGGGGCAGACCAGGATGGGGTGCCAACAACTGTGGAACCTTTCACAGATGTTGCTGTCTGATAGTGCACTTTAGATCCATCAGGCATTGGTGTTGAAGTCAGATCTAAAGGCACATCTGACCACAGCCAAAGTTTAATTCTGGGTATAAGCCTACATGTGCATGCATACTTTTTCAGATATACTTCTTCAGATAAGTATGCATGCACACTTCTCTGAAGAAACTGAATTAAACTTTGTTCAATTCTGCCACTGGACTCAATTTTTGTTCTATTTAAGATTTAGTTATTGAAAATACAGAGGCTTGCATCCACCAGAGTGTTTCCACAGATGGAACAGCATTTGATGCTTTGATATGAAAGCATATATGAGAAAGTCACACTTCATGGGCAGAAATTGTTCTATCTGTAGAAGTGCTCCAGAGGATCTGTGCAAGGACCTGGAAGTTAGTGCCATATTATATACTATGCATTGGAGATCTGTGATTGGTCTCACAGTGAACTTTTTGATCCTAAAGTTTGGTGGAGTGGTTAGGAGCGCAGACTCTAATCTGGAAGAACTGGGTTTGATTCCCTACTCCTCCACAGGCAGCTGTTGTTGTGACCTTGGGTCAGTTACAAGTTCTTTCAGATCTGTTCTCTCAAGGGCAGTTCTCATCAGAGCTCTCTCAACCCCACCTACTTCATGTAGGGTTGCCAAGTCTGGGTTGGAAAATACCTGGGGACTTTGGGGGTGGAGCCAGGAGAAGGTGGGGTTTGGGGAGGGGAGGGGAGGGGCCTCAGCATGGTACAATGCCATAGGAGTCCACCCTTCAAAGCAGCCATTTTCTTCAGGGGAGCTGATCTCTGTCAGCTGGGGATCAGTTGTAAAAGCGGGAGATCCCCAGGCCCCACCTGGAGGCTGGCAACCCTAACTTCACAGGGTGTCTGTAGTGGGGAGGGGAAGGGAAAGGAGATTTTAAGCTGCTTTGAGACTCCTTTAGATAGTGAAGGACAGGGTATAAATCCAATCTCCTCCTCCTCTTCTTCCTCTAAAGAACATCTACAGAGAGAACAGATCACATTGGGGACATAGTACTGGAAAAGACATTAAAATTAAAAAAAACTCTTAACCCTTACTTGTTTCTTGACCCCCACTTTAGGCTGCTTTTTAAAAAAAATTAAACTTCATTTATAACCCACCTTTATCTCCAGTGGGAACCAAAAGCAGCTTCACTGTTCTCTTCTGAGGGTGTGTGACTGGCCAAAGGTCACTGAGCAAACTTTCATGGCACAGTAGGCATTTGCACCTTGGTCTCCCAGATTCTTGTACTATGTTCTAACCTCTTCACTATGCTGATTTGCTCCAGTAGGGAGACAGGCACTATGTAGTGATGCCCTGCCTGGTACCCTGGAAGGATTCAGGATTTGCAGACAGGCCCTGGCCTTGCACCAGCATGTGACATCACTTCCATACCCCCCCCCAATGATGGAATAGATGCTCTAGGATTCACTAGATCTCTATGGTTAAACCACAGAGTTTTTTGGAAATTCTACAGCATCACCTCTGGTGTCATGACATCACGTCTCATTTTCAGCAGAAGTCAAGCAGTTGGCATATCCACTGCATTTCCTTTCATCCCCCCCCCCCCCCCCCGCTCACCTTTGAGGCTACAGTGGGCAATGGTGGGATTGCTGGAAGGTTTCCCTCCATAGTGGGACACCTGGCATCCATAGCACCATGTCTTTGCCTGTCTTCTTTCACTACTTAGGCTAATTGCAGCCCCCCCCCCCCAAAGCGAGGGCTAGTTTTGATCAAGAAAAGAGCCAGCTTTAAGAACTAAACCTACTCTTGCCAGGTGCCGCAGTTCAGTTATGAGTCCTCACTGTGTTTGCTTTCTAGGGCCAAAAAACCTATTGGAAGATCCATCCGGAAGAAATAGTTAACCCCTTCCCTTAATCAGTACTGTGCCCCTTATCCAGATTTTACCCCAGATAACAACACAGGAGAGCCAACTACAGCTATCCAATGTAATATGAACTCTAGCCTATAGATATTGTCATGACCTCATTTAAGGGTTTGGGAAGGTGAGCAGAATTTTTTTTTAAAAATTATTGCATTACATATTTCAGCATTTCACCTGTGAGAACTATCTGATGCTTATTCCCTAATCTATTAAAATAAATGACATTAACTTCTAAGTAAATGTGTTTAGGGTTAGAGTGACAGTGGACAAGTTGTAAAGTTATCATGTCTCATAGAGATTATGACAGAAATGCATACATATCTAGTATCTTCTCCTCTTTGGTAGCTCTTAGCAATACAAACATAATTTATGTGGGAAAGAACACAAACACGTTCACAAAAACCATGGTTTTGCTCATCACCAAGTTCACAATTGTTTGTGTACAATCCATTACAATGACTACATATGTGATATCAGCAATGGAAAAAAAGAAAAAAATGAATATGGGAAAACAAGCTTTATGGAGTCATATATGGTGTTTCCCTGATGTGGCTGAAAATTGCTTGAATTGCATGGGCTGCTACGTAAACAAGCAACATATCGCTTAGGACCTGCATGGTTTGACTTCTTGATGACAGCTATACTACCCAAGTTAACTATGAATCAGGCCTTGCTATGATATCAGGGGGTGAAGACACACATTGGAAGTTACGACTATGTAGGGGTTGGGGAAAGAAAGTGGGGGCCGTGGGCAGGGATGACAATGGCCCTAGACAGGTAGGACTTTTGATATTTTAAGAACTCTTGAGGAAGACCAGAGCTCCCCAAGTGCAGTTTTTCTTATTATACTATTGTAGTGGCAGGAAAAGTGAATGGTGAAGTACCTCATAGCTTTTGAGGGGCAGAAGGCAACATGGTTATCATCACTGGGAGAGGGTACACTAAAGCTAATGCAGAAATTCCACAGTTGCAACTTCTCATTACAAAGATGTAAGTTAGGATTGGGTCAGTGGTTGCTTTACAACAACTACCATTTATATTTGTTGTCTATAGTTTTCAAAGTGCAGTTCACAAAGCTCTGGAATGGAGAAGTTACAGGAGGACCATGTAGGTAAATGAGGTAGCTGCTTACAAAATGACTCAACAGCAAGTTTTCACTGACAAACCATGATGTATAACTCTGTGGCTTTTAAACTCTGTGTTGACCACGAAAAATTGATGCTTGAATTTAACTGAATAATAGACCTATTCCACAGTCCCCTACTAGATAAAGCTATTGTGAAGCGCCTAACATGGTTTCATGACACAGACCTTTGATTATAAGAGGGTTGATTATTGTGTACAATGGACTTCACAAACATCCCATTTGGAAATCAGATTTTTATTGATTACAGACTGTTACAAACAAGTGTTATGTTTGCAGTATGTTTTTATTCTTGGATAACATTCTGTAAAATTGCTGCTCTCTGTATATTTTGGTATGTTGTTGATACCCAGTGTATCACTAGCACAATAATTCCTAAAGGTCTGGTTTCTTTAGTTTTATTTACCATAATAAAGAAGTGGCTGTTAAAAAAGCAGTTTTAAAGGACCTCATAGTGAGCTAAGGAAAACTGAATAGGCTGCTACAGAAATTTTGTGTTTTAACTTTTAAAAAATGGATCTTATAATGTGCACTTATGATGCTTCTGACCATGCTGATCAGATTACATGCACGTGGGTGAGTCAGGATTAGTCCTACCCTTCTCTGTTCCTCTCTTGCTTAGAAGCTGGATTTCAAGCCAGGCATATTATTTAAAAACCAACTGGTTTATGAGTTAAGCAGTGAGGGAAAGGCAATGGCTACATCTTCTCATACGAAGACAAATCGGGTCTCTCAGCCAGCAGATGGGAAGGAACTGGTTCTAAACGTGCCTGGACAGCATGAAAAGTAAACAGCAGAAAAAGAGACCATTAGGGTTCTGTGGAGGTCAGACTAATTGTTCTTTGTTTCTCTGGGCTTCCTTAGGTAGGATCAGCATGAATTGAAATGCATACAATTGCAGTATCATAGGAAAATATTTTTTCCAACATTTTGCCAGCTGAATGAATTGCTGAATGAAGGTCACATGAGGAACTTTGCAGATATTCTGAAAACAAACATCTATCAAAATGAATAAACAGGAAGAAAGGAATATGAAAATCATAGACCAGCTATTCCTAAAAAATACCCATGGCTGTAATGGCACATGAAGTAGCTTATGCTAGCTCCAGATGAAGAGGATTATGGTATTTCAAAGCCCTTGATCCAGAGTGCCCCATCTGATCTTGGACCCTTGACCCAAGAATACACATATGTAACAGAGAAGATGGTTGTGGACACCTGATAATGCTGCTGATCAGGTTACATGCACGTGAGTGAGTCAGGATTAGTCCCACTCTTCTCTGCTCCTATCTGTTAAGGAGGCAGCAATATGGAAGAGAGTGGCTGGTCAGAGTCAAATACTTGTTTCTTCCCTACCCATTCTTCAGGTGATCAGTGTTACCAGAGCCAGCAGTGCCTGTCAGGACTCAGATAACATCCATGTGGCATAGGGAGAAAGGAGAGCTAGGCTGCCGCCACACACGCTAAACAATCCACTTTCAATCCGCTTTCAGTGCACTTTCCAAATGGATTTTTACTGTGTGGACTGGCAACATCCACTTGGAAAGTGCACTGAAAGTGGATCATTTCATGTGTGTGACCACAGCCCTAGTGTGGTGTAGTGGTTACAAGTGGTGGACTGTAGACTGGAGAACCAGGTTTGATTCCCCATTCCTCCACGTGAAGCCTACCAGGTGACCTTGGGCCAGTCACAGTTCTCTCAGAACTCTCTCAGCCCCACCTACCTCACAAGGTGACTGTTGTGGGAGAAGGAAGGGAAGGTGATTATAAACTGCTTTGAGACTCCCTAGGCTAGAGAAATGTGGGGTCTAAAAACTAACTCTTCTCTTGTGTGTACTGGATCAGAGGGTGTTTTTGCCCATTCTACAGCCTTTTGACTTCATCTGCATGTGCAGACAAACAGATTGATCTCACAGGATGAGAGTTTTTATGGAAACAAAGCAGTGCAAGAAGCTCAAGCATTTGTATTAAGTATTAAGGGGTGCCAATGAAACCATGTGTAATCCATGCAGTGTTGCAGATAAATGATGCTCAGCTCTCAGATTGAGCAAAGCCCCTTTCTGTTATTTTGAGTACTGAAAGAAACTCAAAATAACAAATATTGAACATATGGTCAACAAAAAATATGAGGTCCTGTGGAATGTACTTTAACTCTTATGTATACAGTCTAAAGAATTATTATTGACAAGAGAAACATGACAACTGAAAGCTGTCAGTCACAAATATAGGTTTAGTTTTAAAAGACATACTGATATAAAATGAGGATCCAACTACAATCTTTCAGGAGTTTTTTTCCCCCCATAGTTGCACAAAACTAACAGAGACATGTCTTTCAACACTGACAATTAGCACAAAATCTTGTGAACTGCACTCTAAATTGGCCCATCTGGTATGCTCAGGCTGGGTCTTACAAAGCAAGAAACAAAATAGTCTTAGTACTGTAAAACATAATGAGATATTTGAAGAACTGTATAACCCCCTGTGGCTAAATTCAGCTTAAAGATTTTATCTTTCTTATTGAGTTTAGAAATAAATCACTGTAATTGGGAAATTCACTGTACGTTAGATAACATTTTTACTATTTTCATAAACTGGGATAATGGTGCTGGATTGGGGATTCTCCAAACTGCTAGAGAATGCTTCTAAACACCCGATTTTGCCTTGATGCTAATATTCGGGTTGATTGGCTCTACTGGTAGCTGTGCAGTCATAGAACCACTGAGCTTTGAAATGAAATGAAAGGTAATTTGAGCTCTCTCACATTTTGCCCATACCAATCTCTAAGAGCCATACTAGATGTGATGGGGTCGTTGTGTCTGCCACAGGGACCATTCTGCCATTTTAAAGTGATTTTAAAATGCTACGAGGATCCAGTCCTGATTAGGCCACAGCATGGTAGGCTGAGGCACTCTGGTTTTCTCCCTGCATGTTTCAGCACTCGAAAAGGCATGTGGGAGGGGGGGACAAGAGTGCCTCAGCATGCTGCATTCTGGGTCCAATCAAGACTGGGGTCTTGTGGCATTCTAAACCACTTTAAAATGGTGGCAGTGTCCCTGTGCCATCATGCCTAGTTTGACCCTAACAGGTTGATTCACAAAATGCTGCAAAGAAAGAATAACTGTACTGGAATTAAGATTGAATTAAGATTGAATTGTTTTGTTAGATTTTTATCCTACCCTTTCTCCAAGGGATTTTGGGCAGCACATATGTTTCAGAAAGCAAAACAAGATTAAACCAGTTGTGGTTGGGGGGGTAGATTTCAGCTGAACACTGGAAGAAGCCTCCCAACAGTATGAGCAGGCCAACAATGAAACCAATTACTTAGGAGCTGGATGTGAGCTGTTTCTCATTAGAACTTTTCAAGAATAGTCTGGGCTGTCAACCTGTCAGAAATGCTTCAGCTTTGTATTTCCTGCACTGAGCCGGGCATTACACTAGATAACCTACAATCCCTTTTCCAAGTGTGGGACTCTATGACTGAAACTTTTTCCTCAGAAAACTCCCGGTGAGCTTCTTGGCAAAATGGGGATTCAAATCCAGATCTCCATACTGCTCATTTGGCCTTCTAGCCATTATACCATAGTATAATGTTGGGTGCATATGTTGAGTGCATAGTTGGGTGCATATGTCGTTTTGGATTGTTATTGTCTATTAAAAACGATCAGAATTAAAATACATTGGGCCTATTATGGAACATGTATCCATTCTGGGCTAGTTTACGCTTACCTTCAACATGTGGATGAAGTGGAAATGGCCTCTATATTATGGCTTCTTCCATAATATCCAGCAACAGATCAAAAGATTATTTCAATTACAGTAGCCTGCCTTGCTGCGGGTGGGGGGTATAAATCGAACAAAACAAAACAAACAGACAGACAGACAGACAGACAGACAGACAGACAGATAGATAGATAGATAGATAGATAGATAGATAGATAGATAAATAAATGGCAAAATCTTACACCAGTATCATTACCAGTAACAGCTGTCAGGGAAACACTCCAGGCAAGCGAAAGAATCATATGATAGTCTGTTTCCATCTTAAGTAAGAAACATTAAAACCTCACAATAAAATTAACAAAGCTACAAAAGAAAACCACTAAAAGCAATTAAAGGCAATTCAAGTTGTATTCTTGCCATATAAGGTCAGGAAATGGCCTAAGGTACGTGGTACAGGAATGTGCTGAAGATAAGACAATCTAGGTCTCATGGGAGATTTCCTAGGAACCTTGCTTATGCCACCTTGAGCTCCTTAATGGACAAAAGGAGGGGGTGGCAAGGCCCAGTAGTAGAGCATCTGTCTTGCATGCAGAAGGTCCCAGGTTCAATCCGTGGCATCCCCAGCTAAAAGGATCAGGTGGTAGGTGATGTGAAAGATGAGATGCTGGAGAGCCATTATCAGTCTGAGTAGACAATACTGACCTGGATAGACCAAACGTCTGATTCAGTCAGTATAAGACAGCTTCACGTGTTCCTGTGAAAGGCATGCTATAGATAATATAATTAACCTTGAACCATTTTATAAATTGTATTCAACTAACAGCTGTATTCTAAAATGTGTGCACTTTGAAACTGAACGTAAAACAAGTAATGAAATGAAAAACTTGAAACTGAATAGTCATTTATTTGGAAGAATGCAGCATTGTAAGTTTGCAGTAGGCAGATGCAACCAAAATGTATCTTTCAAGGTCCCTATGAATATTCATTCAGCAGTATTAAAACCTACTGATGGTAGGAAAAGATCTAATCAGAAAAATGTATGCACGTAAACATAGTTTGAACACAAAAGCCACATTTTACACTGTACTTCTTTTGCTGGCCAGAGGTTTACTACCGAGCATTTATATGCAGCACATGCCAACGTGTAGCTCACAGTATTTAACCCAGAGCTTGGGCTTTATCAAACATTATGACCTTCTTGGCACAGACTTTGTCTAAAAGTTTTTCTCTTTCTTGGGAGCAATTTTCACAACAGAGGGATTCCTAATTAGCTATTAAGGAATGTTTTTCTTCAAGCGCTTGTATAGGATTCCCTTGTTTAAGTGAATATAATATTAAAGCCAAAAAAGCAGAACATTAAGGAAACAAAGGTTAATGGTTTGCAGCAAACTAGCCTCAGTGTAACTAAGGCAGGGTTTTGTTTGCGGTAAGAGGGGAGGGGGCTTGTGTTTCCTAGCTAAGTTGCCAAAGCCATGCGGCTTGCCAGCTCTCTCACCCTTATCATTCCAGAGACAATTCTTGTATACCAGAAAGTTTATGCTTTCTGATGCAACTTGCAGCTTTGAGAAAAAAAGACGTCTCTGTACTCTGTGTACTCCTGGATGTGGCCCAAGGTAAAGTGTTGTGAGGCAAAAGCTGTGAGGAAAAAAAATTGGCTCCATAACCACTGTAGTATGCAACAGGCAAATATTCAGTGGTATTCTACCAAAGGACACAGTCCATTTTTAAAACTTTCACACTCAAGGCTGACTTTTTTTCCTTCCCAGACTAGTACAGAAACCCTTATTATACTTCTCGTAGTAAAGATGTTAATGGGAAAAAAATGTAATCAGGGATCAGCTGACTTAGTGTGGCAAAATGTATATTTTGTTAGAAGAAGAGAAAGGAGAGAGGGCACAGCCAAACATCTAGTGTTTTTTCTCTCTGAACATTAGAATTTTTTTGAGGCTTAATTCACATAGCTATTCTGCATATGTCTGTAGACTATATTTTTAATGGATTGTGTGCCTGTACTGAAGAAAGTTGTTTGACCTATTGCACAAGCCACATGAGGAAGGTTTGTAATGTCTTACAAAATGACAGCTCAGACATTGGTTCACATTCTCAAACAACGGTTCACAAGAGCACGAATTCTGGCCCGGAAAAAGGTGCCAACTACAGAAAAAATGGTTGCTGAATTAGCACTGAACTTTCTCAAAATTATCAGATTCATTCTTGATTTTTCTGCTTTTTAGAATATAACTTTTACATATTGTATACACACACACACAGATAAACACACACTTACATATGTACACGGTCACATACATACACAAGCTAGCCCAATCTCATCAGATTTTAAAAGCTAAGCACTAAGCAAGATTGGCCCTGGCTAGTATTTGGATGGGAGACCTACATGGAATACCATGGTCATCACTCAGAGGCCCATTATGCACACACATCTTACTGCATATTTTCAGAGCAGTAAGCCTTTAATCTTGACTTCAGATTCTGTGCTTGCCTTATGCACCATTTGTTTTCCTCTGGTGTATTCTGCAGCCACCACAATTTTAAAAATCCTCATTTTTCTAAATTGGGGTGGAATGTCACTTGTAACATGTGGGGTGGCATCCAAAGCTCTTTTTAAAAATAAATAAATAAATTATGGACTTGCCCTATTGCAGCTGTGTAGTCACATCCAGCAAACACCTTCCATTTAAATTCTCCTGGTTCAGAATTTGCACACGCATTTTAGCGTTCAGAAAGGAACACAGGCAAAGGGGGAAAACCTGATGTTGAAACTGATCATACTTTTTTTTTTTTGAAACTGACAAGCAGCTGTGAAGCCCCATTTTCTATATTGCTGAAAACTAGGGAATTCTCTGCTGTGTTATCGGTCACTGTAAAAATGGGAAAGAGTCATATGATCTCATAATATGGGGGAACATGTTGAATGTACATAATGCATGGTAGAACCCACTGACACTGGCATTGCAAGCTGTGATCGTTGGCAATGTATGTGCACATGCACACACACCTGTAAGTCAGCAATTACTCCACCGTGCTTTGCACAGGGCTGCAATTTGTATGGGGAAGGAGTCCTCTGGAGAGTGTTTTTAGTCTTGTGCCACTAAATTGAAAAAAAAATGGGGGGATGTTCCCTCTAAGCTCCACAGTGTTGTGAGCAGAAATTTTACCTCATGAGTGAAAAAAGCTAGTAGCATTAAAGTTGTGAGTCTACATTTGACTATTGCATAAATTATTTTAGAAGATTATTTCCATAACCTTGTAAATATCTCAGAATGAATTCTTTTAAACTGCATTTTAAGAACAATTTAAACATTATAAGCAGGGGTCATTTCATAGAAAAAGAGGTGCAGGAGCTCATTTGCATAGCTCATGAGGAACTCATTTGTATAGCTTATTTGCATATGCCACACCTCCTAACATACCGGAAGTGTGTCAGAAGGCAACACCCACCCCTCAGGCTCCACTCCACTGGTGAGTGAAACTGACCTGCCCTTCCTCCATTCCCTTCCCCATCCAATACTTTGTGCAATAAAAATAAGTGTAAAGAACACACCCTCATTCTCTTCCTGCTCCCTTGAAACCACCAGGTTTCAAGTAGACTTGAGACACCCAGGACATGTGCACCACCCATCCCTTTCCCTTCCCCTCCCCACAACAAGACACCCTGTGAGGTAGGTGGGGCTGAGAGAGGTCTTTTGAGAACTGCTCATGAGAGAACAGCTCTGAGAGAACTTGTGACTGGCCCAAGGTCACACCAGCAGCTGCATGTGGAGGAGTGGGGAATCAAACCCAGTTCTCCCAGATTAGAGTCCAACTCTTGACCACTACACCAAACTGATGGGGTAGAAGCTGCTGAAGGGTTGGTGAAATTTCTCCAGTACTTATGTGCCATGTGCCCAGATAAAAAATGGTATACTTAGAAAATTTATATGCCACCTTGAGCAAGTCTCTGGAAAAGCAGCACACAGTCATAAAAGGAACAATGATAAAATTATCAATATTAAAACAAAACATTAAAAACAATAAAGACCCTAGCAGGGCTTTCCCCGGGGCGCTGTGCCTCTGCACTGCTCTGGGAAGCTGAGGAGGGGGCGGGGCTTGGTAATGTGCCCGCCCCCTGGGCTTCTCCCTCCCAGAGTTGCGCTCCTGTGCACTCTTGCTCCAATGGACCCCTGATTATAAGAGAAAACAGAATCAAGTCAAATTTCATTACACAAAATGTTGTCCTCTATGGGGGTAGACCAGACCTCTGGAAAATGGGTCTGCTCACCCCTTTTCACTATATTGGTAGACCTGGCCTCCAGAGAACAGATCTACTTGCCCCATTACGGAGAACAGGTCTGTTCACCCCTTTCCGCTATATTGGTAGACCTGGCCTCCGGAGAACAGGTCTACCTGCCCCAGTCCACTACACTGGTACACCTGGCCTCTGGAGAACAAGTCTGCCCACCCCTTTCCAATATATTGGTAGACCTGGCCTCTGGAGAACAGGTTTACCCACCTCAGTCCACTATATTGGTAGACCTGGGCTTGGACCATAACCTTGCGCTGACCCTTAAAAGTCATACCAGCACTTAGAGGAGAAATTTTTTTTGCCATTGTTTTTTTTTAGTGAACTATCACAACCATCATTACAGGTCAAGTATAACAGAAGTGGAACAATCACTGTCAGAATGCTGCCTAACCTAACAAACAGGACGTTGCTTAAATGTTATCAACCTGCCCAAACTACTTATTTATTCATATATTCCACTTTCCCCTGTGACTCAAGCAGTTTACAAATCATACTGAAAAGCATAATAGGGGTGTGCAAAAAATCAGTGATTCCGATTCAATTATAGCCTATGGGGACCATTATATTCAATAGGCCCTATAGGCTATAATGGAAAATTGATCTGGGGATATCTGGGGCTCTGGGGGGCTTTTTTGAATTAGAGGCACCAACTCTGCAGCATAGCTGCTTGTGCCTCTCCTCAACCCCTCCCCCACAAGTTTCAAAAAGATTGGGCCAGGGAGTCCAATTCTATGGACCCCAGAAGGAGGTGCCTCCATCCTTCATTGTTTTCTATGGAAGGGGGGGAAATTGTGGGTTGAAGTTCTCTGAAATGTTGTGCACCAGCACCCCCTAGCACAGCTTAGAGGGAACTGTGGGTTTTTTTTTGCTGATGTCCCAAAACTTTGTTCACTAAAGCATTAAAGGGAAAAGTGTTTTCAGAGCTTTAGGCTTCCCCTCCCAGTCTCTCTCTCTTTACATCTCATATCAATTTCATTTCACACTGATGTTTGCTGTTTGTTGTTCAGTCACACAGTTGAGTCCAACTCTTCACAACCCCATGGACCACATCACACCAGCCCCCCCTGCCCTCCGCTTCCCTCCAGAGCCTGCTCAATTTTATGTTCGTTGTATTGATAACACTTTCTAACCATCTCCTCCTTTGCCACCCCTTCTTCTTTTACCTTCAATCATTCCCAGTATCAGGCTCTGCTCCAGTGAGCATTCCCTTCTCATTTGGTGGCCAAAGTATTTGAGCTTCAGCTTCAGTATCTGGCTTTCCAGGAAACAGTCAGGATTGATTTCTTTTAGGAATGACTGATTTGATCACCTTGCAGTCCAAGGGACTCTCAAGAGTCTTCTCCAGCCCCATAATTCAAAAGCATCTATTCTTCGGCGCTCGGCCTTCCTTATGGTCCAACTCTCACAGCCATACATTAGTACTGGGAATACCATCACTTTGACCAAAGAGACTTTTCTTGGCAGGGTGATGTCTCTACTTTTTTTTATGTTGTCTAGGCTTGCCATAGCTTTCCTTACAAAGAGCAGGCATCTTTTAATTTCATGGCTACAGTCACTATCTGCGGTGACCTTGGATCCCAGGAACGTGAATACTGATGATCCCCCCTTTATTTTGTTTGCATGAAGCACTGAAATACTTTTTTTGTTTTGCACTGGGGATGCTGCCATTTGCCTACTCTCTAATCCCCCTTTCAAGTCAATACCAGCAGAGAATGAAACCTTATGCAGCTCCTTTTAAACTCTCCTTGTCATTTTATTTTTTTAAAATTCAGTGATCTGAGACTAGCGATAGTCTCATATCTCTCAAGTCATACCATTTGTAAAAAAAATAAAAAATGAGGAAGAAATGGAGCTTGTACACTGATGAAGGGGGAGGATGGGGAAAGGCACAGAGTCGGTGGAACAACCTCTATGTGGGCAGGGGAGTGGAGGGGGCGTGGTGACACTGTGAAGAATGGCAGTTAAATAAACTACAGGCTTTGACTCCCCTCTCTCCTTAAGAGATCATACCAACGAAAACCAAACTTTTGACTCCTTAGCAATGGGAAAGAATTATGGAATAAACACAGCTATCGTAAAAAATATACTAAGATTGACAAAAACTTTTTAAAACCTAGAAACAAATGCACAGAACAGAAAATTTCTGGAGCAGCAGGCAACAGAATGGCGGCTAAAGCATCCCCCTCACAAATGTTCCCAGATGGTAACAGTTGACTAAATATACCCACTCTATTAGAACAAATGGGAAGAAAAGGCTGACAAATAACATACAAATGTCACTACAGCCGGTAAGAGAGCAGCTGTCTGACATTCAGTTTTCTTTAAATAAAACAGCTGGCACAGCAGAATCAGCACTTAATATGAGCCTAATGTTTAAAAACGATGTAAAGGAACTGCAGGCCAGAGAACTTAACTATAGAGATAGACTGATCACAGTAGAGAATCAGATACTGAATGTAAACTTAAAATTTTGTGGAATCCCAGAGGGAGAGGAAGGGAATTTAGATTTTATATGTTATATCATCATGGCTTGCCTAAGTATTTAATCTAGAGGAGGGGATGGTACCAGCCATTTCAAAGGCATACCATATTGGCTCAATAAACATGCAAAGAAAAAGGGGTCCAAGAGACATACTGGTTCAATTTGCAGACAACAGAACCAAACAAATTTTTTTTACAAGAAGCAGCAACAGTAGGGTATTTTAAATACAAGGAATGGCAAATGCAAGTAATCCCAGACTTACCGCAAGAAGCTCTGAAGATAAGGTGATCTTTAAAATCCATGACTTCCCACCTTCAATAGGAAAGTATCTGATACCATTGGCTGCCATAGGGGAGCTTACAAGTTCACTACCAGGGAGCAACATTAAATGCATATGATGAAGACTCGGGAGCTGATCTCTTAGAACCTTTAAAAATATTGGAGCCCATGGACATTAACAGATGCTCTGCAAAAAGACCCTTGCAATCACCAGGTTCGCCAGAACAAACTAACAAAGCACACCCTTGGGAAGTACTTGCTAAGGCTGCACTGAAGATCATAGACCCTCCCCTTGCCTTGCAGGTGGGCGGGACTAATTAGCTCAATGTTGTCTTACATAATAGAATAACAAGTTACTAGAGTTGAGATCGCTAGGTTGAAAGGCAAAGAAAAGAGATGCAGATTATACGAAGTTGGTTTAAAGATAAGTAATGTTAAGGGGGGAGGGGGGAGTTTGTTGTTCTGTAGGAAGTTGTCGTTTGTAGAGACCATTGCCAGTTACCAGCTCTCAGAGAGAGAAAGGTGGGTGCTTTATGAAGACGGTCCAGATAGAGCACAAAAACCTGTAAATTCAATAAAATCTAACACATAAAAGGGATACAGCACAGATAAGGGAAGGACATGATTAAGGCTTCTTACAGGTGGTTGTGCTCAATATAATAATTGTATAGATTAAATAAATTGTAGTTACACATTACAGTGAATCAATTTTAGTGATCAATTTAAAACTGGTAACTTAAATAAATTTGGAAGTAATATAAGTAACTAATTTTTATTAAGAAATAATTACTGATTTTATTAATAAGTTATATATATAAAATAAATTTTGTTAACTTAATTCGGTGATATATATATATACACACAATTAATCTTACTTAGGGAAAATAAATATTATATATTGTATAAGAATAATATTTAGGGAGGAAAGCAACAATATAAGTTTTAAGCAATAATTGTTATAGGTATATAGCTTTAGTGACATTATTGGTTATTGTTGAAGAAGTTATTTTATTGTTTAAATATACATAAACTTATTTTATCAATTGTGAATAAATACCAAATTGCACAATATAGAATAGCCTGGAAAGGAATTTGCTCAGATATATAAGACTTATATAGATACTTTGGCAATAATAAGTGGTATTTTAAAGAAATATTGTTAAGATTGGTAGCAATTAACTGGTTAAAATAAGTAGAATAGAACTTTGATAACCTTTATTAGAGCTATATTAGAACTGAAAAAGAATATTACACACACATTCAGCTCTCTGAATAGAAGCTGTTACAACACTAGTCTTTGCCAGAGGACTTTTATATTGCTATCAAATTGCTACACACTTTGCTCTGTGGATCTTTAAAATATCAACCTCACAGTGGAATTGTGAACACTGAATATACTCATTACATAGTGGAAAATATATCACATAGGTACATTCTTATTAAAATCTCACACTAGAATCCAACCTTACGTCATATCATTCATACCAAAAGTGCTCATAAGAATGAAGCATAACAAAATATTTTATCAAATCTATTCATGAGGGACAACATTTTTAAACATCTAATTGTCTTCAGAGAAAAAAAGTCTTCTTTCAAATTTTAACAGAGGAATGAATAATTTGATTAAGAAAAAAAAGGGTGGCACAATACATAAAAACTCTTTGTCCAGCAGTTCTGTTTATGCAAGAAACTCATTTTCACTCTGCCACCCACCCAATAGTAAAATCTTCCTCCTTCCCTCAGCAATATATGGCTCTGGGAAATTCAAAATCTAGGGGGGTGGCAATAATCATTGCAAAAAGAGTCAACTTCATCCTGAAAGACAAAGTTATAGATCCTAGGTGTCGATTCATCTTTGTGAAGGGAAGCATAAAAGTTGTGGTCTTTTGCATCCATTTATGCACCAAACGAGGAGCAAATAACCTTTCTAAATGATACCTTAGCCAAACTCCAAACTTTTCAGGAAAGTAACCTGGTTATTAGGGGAGATTTTAACTTCATAGCGGATAAAACCCTGGATCGATCACATGATGAGTCAAGAAAACAAAATCTAAGACAATCTGGTACAAGGTTAGCAGAATTATTTAAAACATTCAATCTCATAGACACATGGAGAACAAAACATCCTAAGGACTGCCATTTCTCATTTTTCTCAGCAAGACATGGAGTCTTCATGTGGATTGACTATATCCTGATCTCTTCTTCTCATGCCTCAACTACAATCAGCAACCATTGGCCCCAGATATTTCACAGACCATGCGTGGTTAGAATGCCATTTGCAAGGGATCACAGAAGAAATGACAGACAAACAATGGGTAATGGATACATCCATCTTATTATATGAAAAAATTACAGAGAAACTGAATAGCGACAAAGAATTTCTTTGACATTTATAAGGGCATGGAAACGGATACTGCTATCCAATGGGACGCGTTAAAAGCAGTCATAAGAGGTTCAATTATAGCAGCAACAGCCCACCTGAAAAGAGATACACAAAAATTGAAGACAGACACCCTGAATCATGTAATAGCATTAGAACAGGACCACAAACGAACTGGAAGAAATACAACATATTTAAAACTCCAAGCAGAATGGAAGATTATGGAATCCCTAGAAACTAAAGCAATTCAAAGAAACTTACTTATTATGATACAAAAATTCTGGCAAAAATGCTCAAAGAATATGAGGGTGTTGGCATGGAGGGTGAAAGGAAAAAAAAGAAGAATACGATCATTGGTGTACTTAAAACTTCAGAAGAGAAACAACATAATACTTCAAGAGCCATCGCAAATACATTTGCCAAATTCTATAAAAATTGTATCTTCTTCCCCGAAGAAAGAGGATATAGAGAAGTACTTAAATTCATTCACTCGAATAAACTCATCATCACCAGAACAAGCTGAGATGCTGGATGGCCCAATAACTCGTCAAGATGTGTTGGATGTAATAAAGCACATGAAATCAAATAAGGCTCTGGGAATGGATGGCCTACTGGCTGAATTTTATAAAACCCTCTGCCCTTCCCTCATAGAACCTCTCCTTGACCTTTGCAACATGGCATTAAGAGGGGGGCGTCTACCGCCATCATGATCAAAATCCTCTCTAAAACGGTATTGCCAAAAGAATAAAGAACTTACTGACCCAGCATCATACAGACCCATCACCCTTATCAACAATGATATTAAACTGTTCTCATCTATTCTGGCAAATTGTCTCAAGAAGGTATCTTCACACCTGATAAATACAGAACAAATGGGGTTTATGTCTCACTGACAAATTACCGACAACATAAGACATACACTGAGCATAATCCTACACGGGAAAAATACTAAATCGGAAGCAGTAGTTCTGGCCTTAGACTTCCAGAAGGCGTTTGATTCTATAGAGATCCCCTACTTAATGTCACTCCTCAAATGATTAGGTTTTAGAAAAACTTTCTCGCAGCACCACAATCAATATACCAAAATTCTAGAACAAGAGTACGGGTAAATGGTGTAAATTCTGCCTTCTTCTTTCCAACACGAGGAACAAGACAAGGATACCCATTATCACCACTCCTTTGTGCTTGCCATAGAACCTTTGGCAGAGGAACTGAGAAAGAATGACAGCTTCAAAGGGATCACCATAACAGGCAAGGAGCACAAACTGTCGATGTATGTGGATGACGTGGCCCTCTATATCTCTAACCCAATACAATCTCTATCGATCACCTCTGACACCAGATTCGGAAAAGTATCAGGGCTACATCTGAATACAAGCAAATCCGAATTATAGCCTATTGAACTCTTAAAGTCAACAAAGCTAGAAATACAGAGAAATTACAGCTTTAAATGGATCACATCAGAGTGGAGATATTTGGGAATCCAAATCCCTCTAAATCTACAGTAATTGCTGGAATGTAACTTTCATCGACTGCACAAAGACATTCAGGGAAGAATACGTAACTGGAACAAACAAAATCTCATTGGCAGACCACCTTCAACTCATTCAAAGCTTCTTGTTCCCTTGTTTCTTATATCTTATTTGCATGCACATAACAGACAAAGATCTTAACAACTGGCAACGAACACTGACTAACTTTCTTTGGAACTCACCTAAATCTAGAGTAGATCATCGACATCTGACCAAACCAGTATCTATGGGAGGACTGGGAGTACCTTCACTCAGGGGGTATCTTCAGGTTGCAGCAATCTCAAATGTGGTGAGAATGTTAAATAAAGTGCAATATACTAAATGGATGCAGATTGAACAGTCATACGTGGAACCATTCACCCTTCAAGAAACTATATGGATGCCGAACTCAAATAGACCCAAAACAACAGATCAGAACTTGTTTTTAAGATCGATGCTGAAGATATGGGAATTGAAAAAAGGAGCTCTGGCACCTAAAATCTCCCCCTTATCCACATACACACAACAACCGTGGTTCTTGCCGGGACAAGAAAGTGGAGCCTTTTCAATGTTGACTAAAGACGGATTTAGTAGATTACAAGACCTAGTTAAAAGATGGACACTTACCCTAAAAACCACTTTGAAAATCAAATATACTCTAAGATCTCATGGTTAAGATACTATCAACTCAAAAACCTAATAGAATGGACATTGAAACATTCTTTAGATCTGAGACCACATTTGAACTTACCTTGGACAAATTTTCTGAACATCAGAAGGGACTGCTATCAATTTTTTACAAAATCTTGATGGACTCTGAAAAAGAAAAAATAAAGAATAATGAAGTTGCGTGGCATAAGGATTTACGAAAAGAACTAACACCAAATCAATGGGCAACAATCTGGGACTCACACACTAACAAATCAAAAATCTTCTCAATAAAATTACAATTTTTCAAACATCACACAAGATTGTACCTTTCCCCAGCTCACTTGCACCACATGCACTCAAACTATAGTCCTCTATGCTGGAAAGGGTGTGGCGAAGTCAGCGATTTTTACCCTTGCTGGTGGTCTTGCCTGATAATTCAATCCTTTTGGAAGCAAGTCATAGAAGAAATTAGTAAAATCACATCACAACAATTGCCATTAGATCCAACCACCTTACTCCTTAATATGGCGGACAGAGATAACCCAGACTTGAAAATATTAAAACTCACCTCTACTTTGCTGGCAACAGCAAGACTGACCACCGCAGCAACATGGAAGTCCTCTATCCCCCTGGACATAATGATCTGGAAAAATAAAGGCCTTTGTGATGGATAAGATAGCGGATACCACCGAAGACAGATTTCGCAAGAAGGTGAACTCAAACTCAACATTTGTCTGTACATGGTTCCCTCTAATCCAATATTTGACAGAAAGCAATATTATACCCTCCAACCCACATTACATAGAATGGCTTCATTTTTAGGCTTCCTCAATGGTTTGAGCACTAATTACAATCATACATAATTTTGTCAATAAACACTAGCAGACATAAACAAGGTGACATATGGTTATGTTTATACTGCCACCTAGTAAGTTTGGGGAGAAACATAGGGGGGCAGGCGGCGGCCGGCGGGGCTTGGGGCCTGGAGCGGAGCACGGGGCAGTTTTCTCCCTTTTTGCACTTGGGCGCTTAAGTGCCCAAGTGCAAAAAAGGGGGAAAAACCCAATCATTGCGAGAGAGGGCTGTTCAGATCAGCTCAATCGTGCGTTCCTTGTGCGACCTCCGGGAAAATACTTGATTTTTCCGGGGTCAGAAAACGCGGAAGGAGCCTGTGATTAAGCCTTCTTCGGCGTGGGAGTTGTCCTGGCCGGTCTGAATGGTCCCTTTAAATGCAAGAGGAAACAGCAGTTCCTCCCGCTTTAAAGGGCCATGTGACCACGGCCTATATAATTGATTAGCTTTGCCAATGTTGCATACTCAGCTAGTTTTTCTTTCCACATGTCTATTGTAGGACAGTCTTCCGTCTTCCATTTCATTGCAAATATTACTCTGGCTGCTGTCAACATATATCTAAGTAGGTCTTGTGAAGTTCTGTCTATATTATCTGGTAAGATTCCCAGTAACATAGTCTCTGGTTTCATCAAGAAATTGGTTTAAAAAATATTTTGAATTTCTTCATATATATTTCTCCAGTATCTTTTTGTCTTGATGCAAGTCCACCAAATATGATAAAAGGTGCCATCTTCTTTTTTACATTTCCAGCAAGCTCCTTTGTAATTGTTATCTATCTTTGCTATATCTTTTGGAGTGATGTACCATCGGTAAAACATCTTGTACCAGTTTTGTCTTAATACTTGGCTAGCAGTGAATCTAATATCATTAGTCCATATATTCCCCCAACATTGAAACTGTATCTCCTCACCGAAATTTTGCATCCATTTAATCATGCAGGATTTGACCTGTTCTCCTTCAGAATCATATTGAAGCAATAGCTTGTAAATTCGTCCTAATAAATGGTCTTTAGATTGTGAGACAATCTTGTCAAAACCAGTCAGTTCATTCATGGTGCTGCCATTTTAAAGTATTTTAAAATGTTGTGGGGGTATTGGGCCTGCAGTGCAGTGGGGTGTGTTTTGGCACTTGAAAAGGTGTGTATGGGGAAACAAGGGCACCTGCTGCAGGCCAAATCAGGACTAGGCCCTCATGGCATTTTTAAATAACTTTTAAAAGGTTCTGGCATCCTCATGGTGACCATGAGAATGCAGTCATGTCTAGTTTGGCCTTTAAGCCATTATACAATCAGTAAATTGCCAGATTTGTCTACCTGAGAGACATAAAGGAGTTAACATCCATACCAGAAAAGCCAGGTTTAGATTAGAAAAGAAGACGGGGAAGAAGGCATTGGCCTGGACTTAAAATGGAGGTGTACAGACTTGACACAAAAGGTGGATTCCTCTGACAACCCTGTGCCTAGGAGTAGCCTCCCTGTCCATGTGGGGAGTCAGTGAGGATGGAGCAGATACACTCATGGGGACAGGGCATGATTTGTAAAGGACTGGAAGGAACCTAAGGAGTGGTGGTAGCTGTTGGAAGGAGAGAGAAACCAAGGAAGCAGTGGATGTCAGCAGAGAGAATGGCAAGTGTACAGATGAAAAAGAAAACACAGAGGGCAGGAGTGACAAAGGGGTGGGCAGGGCTGGGAGAGGGGAATAGAAGAAAATATAGACATAAGCTGCGATCATACACACCTTTAGATCCGACATAGCTGCGAATGCCTGATGGATCTAAAGGGCATGATCAGACAGCAAAAGCTGGGAAACATCCCGCAGCCATCAGCAACCCGTGCTGCTCTGCCACAGAAGTGGAGTTAAAAGACACGGGGAAAAGTACGGCTTTAGCTGGTTCTGATAGGCCACAGACAGACTTTCCGCTGTCTGATTGTGCAAGGATGCTCTCATGCTGTCAGGATGGTCTGATCATTCCATTCCAACTTGGTGCCGTTCCTCAACCCCTTTGCAGTATGTGCATAATCGCATACTCCATGGGGAGTCCTCAGTGCGGAGGTGCGATTCCTCATTTATGTGAATGGAAAACAAATGGCAAAAAAAGAGAGACTCACCTGCAGTTGTGTCTGATCACACAGTGACAGACTAAGCCCACAGCACAAAGGGATGTGTGATCTTGCAACTGCATGTCAAATTCCTCTGGAGGAAATAGCCTCACTTCCCCTCCACTCCAATTGGCACGTGTGACCGCAGCCACAGAAGGGGGAGGGTGAAAGAGTGAAGTCCAAATGAAAGATGAAGCAACATTTCAATACTTCAATGAGCATCAAGTTCTCCTGAGCTGGAAAGGTGGCCAGGAGAGCTACTGTGGAGCCACTGGAGATGTTGTACCAGGGGAATGCAGTTTAATTCTCTACAGATGATAAACAAATCCTTTAACTTGTATCTCTTGTCTGGATACTATCTACTGTGTGCTCCTGCCATTTCAGGGTGTAACACCAACAGATAATGGCACCCAGTAAAGGATGAGGTTAATGAGAGCTGGGGTTTGCAACAAGCTGCTTGTAGGTAAAAGTGACCCATGAAAGAATCCCTCTTGTGAACTACCTTTAAGAACTGCTCAGAGGCAGAGCTTCTGGAGAAAAATGAGTCAGTAACCTCTTGAGGTAGAAATAGTCAATAACCCAAGGCACATGGACTGTATTTCATTTTCTAGTTACACAAAATGGGTATCCTACCTTTTTCTTCCCTTACAGAGATGTCATGTTTCATCAGTGAAAACCTTCAACAAGAATTTTCAAAATCTCCAAGCAGAGGTGTGTTCTGGGGAATACATTTCCATATTGTTCAACCACAGTACACGAATGGAAAACCTTTAAGGTAGGAAAACAGGACAAGTTCTGTCAGGATGACCTGCTATGCACACTAAGAGCAAGAGGCGAGGGTCTCAGAATGAGAGAATGCCCAGATAGATGGAGGTTTTTGGAAAAGTTAGAAAGGCTTAGCCAACTTATCCAAGTCTTTCACTGCCTTTGTACTAGCTGTGGGCACTAGTCAGAATATTCCAGTGCTTGCCATCTCTAATTGCATGTTCAATGAACTGAATTTAGATTTAATTCTGGAAAGAGGGGGAGAAAACAACACTTCTGAGAATATACATTGTGTTTATTTAGGCCAGACCCATTTGGATGAAAGTACGAAATCAATCAAAGCCTTAAAAGGAGCTGGCAAAGATTCCGTGCCTTAGCCTCCTCCATGGGAAAACCACTGGTGGTGGGCTGATGCATTCTTCACATTAGTAGCATAACATCAATTTATTTCATAACGAGAAGAGTAAAGGTGATGCACCGACCCTAATTGATGGCTGTGGCACCAACGTTGTCATTTTGATGACTTGTTTGGGCAGGAGGAGTGGCAGTATCTGGGTGATAGATTGTTCTTTCTTTATCCTGCCACAATGACATCTGCTTTATTCACAGATCAGCCACCAGTTGCTACAACAACGGCAGTGTGCTTTAGAAAATGTTGTTGAGCTGCTGAGAGAATCTTGGCTTCCCATTAGCAAAATGTTAACTATGCATAACCAAAGAGCATTTGGTTTTGTTGTCAAAGAGGAGTCAATGCTGGGCAATAAGTAAGAATGTCAAAAAAGAATTTACATTCAAAAAGCAAAAGAGAGGGGGGTTAGCCCATGATATCACCATGATTCAAAAATACTCCTCCCCCAAGAATTCATTAGTAAGGTCAGGAGAAAAGAGAAAAGATATAAGGAGATTAAAACAGAGAGAACAAATAACGCTTCCATTGAGCAGCTTGTAGTCTGTAGCATGAGGCCATGTACACTGCCCTTCATGTTCGCTGGGAGCTTGTTTTGCAGTCCTTTGATAGCAAACCTTTTAAACAATTTTAGATTTGGTAACTTGACAAAGGCTATGTGAGCAACATTATGTTTGGTGCTATAGAACAATGCCTGGTCTGCTCTAATAGGAAGGATAGATGTTTTCCACAGAATGCCCTTCCTTTCAAACAACTAAGCATATAAGAACATTTGAAGCTCCCTTATACCAAACCAGACCACTGATCCATACTAGTTCAGCATTGTCTGTTCTGACTAGAAGAGGGGGTGTGGTTGGGTGTGGGAATTACATGACCAGTTGCAGAAGTCCACATGTGGACTTCTGTAATGGGCCAAATGTCTCCTTTCCTGGACTGTTTCTGTTCAGGCTAACAGCATGCATGTGTGCATATGTGTGAGGCTGAATCACTTTCTGCACCATGCCATGGTACTGATCTGGAGCAGGAAAAGTACATATGGGGTAAGAAATATGACTATCTGAGGTATGACTGTGACAGAATTTATAGATTGAGTCCAGAGTCTCCAGGATCTCATACCCTGTGAACTGTATCCTTATTTATTTGCTTGTTTGTTTGTTTGCTTGTTTGGCAAAATTTACATCCTGCCTTTCTGCTCTCACAAGGGCCTTGTGGAAATCAACCCCTGGATCCAAATAATGACATGTAGTGTTCCATGCATACACCCTGACATTAGCACCCCCTTTCTGTTGACCTCTTATCTCCATGAACAGCCACTGAGGGGTGGCTCTGCAGAACAGCATACTGTGTGGCATGTGGAGTATAGCCTGGATGGGTGGAAGGGAAGCAGTGCAGTGCAAATTGGCTACAACTATGGAGGCCATTTTGGATCCAAGCCACATATTTTATTTTATTTATTTTATTTATGACTCAGTGGTTCCAAAAGTGGATGGGGGGGCGTCCTTGGGTAGCCAGACCCCCTGGTCCGGACAGGGGTCTCCCACTTTTGGATGCTCCTCTCCACCCTAATTACCCCCTCTTACCTCTAAGAAGTTGGAAATAACTATGATGTGCATATGTAACCCGGAAGTGACGTAGGCATGTCAGGGACATCAGGTGGTGACACTCCAGTTTTTGGGCAAAACTTTATGATTTGTAGCTAATTCTACCATAGAGTTTTCCCCAAAAATCCAGAGTGTCACTGCCCAGCATCCTTGATGTGCCTAAGTCACTTCCCTGTGATGTAGGCATATTGTGGCTCTCCTCCCTGCTCCCGGAAAGTTCCCTCCCACCCTCCACCGGCATATCATTTGGACCTGGCAGCCCTAAGGGGTGCTAAGAGGCAAGGGCAGCAGGGATGTACTGGACTGCGTTGTTCACTTATTTATGATTAATCAGGTTAGAGCCTAGATGCTGGCAAATGGCACTTCAAGTTTCTGCCTCTGCACAGTGCTGAAATCTGATGGAACCTACTAGAATTTTTAGTAAATATGCCACCAAAGTTCTAATCAGACCAGTATGCTGCGTTTTGAGAAACTATTGTCAGTGTGTGTGCTTTTGTCTCTCCAGCATTTTTCAAGTTTTGCAGGGAAGACCGTAATATAATAGTACAAGTGGAGACCTGCAAGAAACTTGCGGGATGGTTATCCCATTCCTTACACCTTTGCTTTCTCCCTTCTCCCCCTACCTCTCTCACACTCTATCTCCTTTCTGCCCCCCTTCTTACTCTCTCTCTCTCCTCCATGTATGTTACTTCCTCTCTCTTTCTGACCCATCTTCATTCTCTTTGTTTTTCTGCCTCCCCCCATCACGCTTTCTCTCTTTTTCTGCCCCATCAACCTCCCAGCCTCCTGCCTGCTTCCTCTCTCCCCACAGCAGCAGTGGCAGCACACTAGGAATCCCAATGGATCTCCCAGCTACAGAGATCAATTCACCTTAGGGCTGCCAGCTCCTGGTTGGGAAATTCCTGGAGATTTGGGGGTGGAGCCTTGGGACAGTGAGGCTTGGGGAGGCAAGCAGCCTCAACAACCCTCCAAAGCAGACATTTTATCAAGGGGAACTGATCTCTGTCACCTGGACAACAGTTGTAATTCTGGGGGCTATCCAGCCCTTTTCTGGAGGCTGGCTGAAGAGTACTGGAGTCTGGAGGCCGGCTGAGTGATTTTCAGCATAGTGGAGTTTATTAGAGGTCAGGAACAAGCATACCTGAGGTGGCCCAGGGGTCAGTTTATATGCACAGAAAAGCCTCGCCCCTGTCCACACCCATACCCCGGGATAGGTTAATCTTCCCACCAGAGATTTACATTGGTTCATTTGAATATGCTAAGCTCCTGATAGGTGGATCTTTAGGAGCCTGGGTGCTATTGTTCTTTTACCTCAAGCTTGTACCTTTTCCAGGCCATGCAGTCAGACCACATGGCCAGCGCCATTAAGTGTTTGGTCACATCAAAGAATCATACCAGTGTATGATTCTTGGCCTGGTTGTCTGTGGAATTGTGTCCAGGACATAACACTAACAATGGTAGTTGAAGTGAAGGAAATGGTTGGTTTGGAGGGTAGAGTCTATGGCATTATACTGGTCTGTAGTCCCTCCTCACATCCCACCCTCCCCAGGCTCCACCCCTCACATATCCAGGAATTTCCCAGCCTGGATTTGGCAACCCTATTTCCTTCCCACCCAACAGCCAACCTAGCTTCATGCTCCTGCAGTCTCTGAAGAAGAAAATATTTTTCTCCCTGCCCACCCTGTCTTTTCTTTCCCCTGTAACAGTAAACCATAAAACCAATTCCCTGGGAGGAGGATGAGAAAGAGGGAAGAGTGGAGGCACTGGGAACTTCTCTCGTCTGCTCGAAGGGCAGACTCAGATATGTTTATTTTCTGCTGGCTTCCCACCTCCCTTTTTTTGAGTAAGTGTGTGCTTTCTTCTTGCAAGCGGAAGGAACTGCCTAAGCAGAGTGAAAATCGCAAGGTAGATGCTGCTGGAGGCTTGAACGTTCATTCGGTGGAGGGGGCGGGGCCATGAGGGAGGACTCTGCAATCAGAACTATGGGAGAGAGGGAGGAAAGGGGAGATAATCTGCCTTGTTAAGTCCATTTCCTGCGCACGCGCAGTGAACACTGATTTACATTTTGGCCATTTATAACTTCCCCATATATTTTTTACAGTTTTTAGATTTTTCTGCACCCCTAGGGAGCAGCCCACGTGTGCAGGATAATCACTTTACCCTCCATGTGCCCCTGATTTGCAGAAATAAGTATCCGCACACACAGGGGGCACTTGGGAATTAGATATAGAGATGCAGGGCTCATTTCGTAGCAGGAACTCCTTTGCATATTAGGCCACACACCCCTAATGTAGCCAATCCTCCAAGAGTTTACAGAGCTCTTCTTACAGGGGCGACTGTAAGCTCTTGGAGGATTGGCTACATTAGGGATGTGTGGCCTAATATGCAAAGGAGCTCTTGCTACGAAATGAGCCCTGTATAGATGGAGTGTGGTATTTATTTTCCTATATACTCTGTTTACTAAACCTATGGATTCTAAAGTGTACTTTTTAGCTACAGAAGTGTTATTTTTGTTGCAGCCCAACCAATATTAATATTTCTAGATTATACAAGTGTAATCTTGTGGCTCTGGCCCTCTATCGGAGTTTGGTGGGGAAAGGTATTTTGCCCCTGAGAGGGTGCCATAGAAGAGTCCTGCGGGAAAAGAGAAGGTTCTGAGGAGAAGAAGGGAGACAAAAGTAATCTGGATCTGAGGGCAGAGAACAGAGTGAGCTGAGAAGGAGCCTCAAGAGAGCTGCAGCCTCCGGGGAATTACGGCAACACAAAAAGCCTGAAGAGCAACACCACAACTGTTACCCCCCTTCACTAGCACACCCCTCCCTCCCAGCCTCTGTATATGTACTGAACATGTAATAGCGTGAGCAAGTCCCACGAGGCACCCGCTGAACATGGGGAGCAACCACCACATTTTTGTCTCACAGACAATCTTGTAGCAGTGAACACAGCAGTGGATTTTTTTACAGGAATGACTACAGCAAATGCTCCCAAGGAAGACTTTTTGGGAGAAATCAGGGAGTTCCAACAGGATGAAAGAAATCAAGACACACAAGGCTAGAAGACAAAGATGCATCTTCCTGCACATTATATTCAACCACTGATCATTAACACAATTCGTCCATTAAGTGCCCTGTGACAGTTTGGAACCTCTAGTTCAACTCTTTCCATTGTCCCCAAAGTTCCTGCTGAATATATGACTCAGCTTCATGTCTCCAGTTTTGTGATCCTGAATTATTATTCAGCGCAAAACTTCCTGTTGCTCTTCCCCCATGCCATTTAGTCAGTTCTATAGTTTTCTGCTGATTAGTTGTCCAGCTCTCAAGTATTCCTTTATCCTCTGTCATAATCTTTTGTTTCGGGGGGGGGGGGCACACACAACATTTTATGCTATGGGCCAAAAACTATATGTAGCCTAGCTTTAGAATCAGTAATTGGAGTCTGACTTGGGCTACAAACTGGACTGCGACAGAGGTTCCTAACATACTGGATGCTTCCTTCGTTCATCTGATTTGTTGGATTTTAATTCAATTTATACCAGCACCAACAAACCAGAAGCTGCCAATGTGTAATATGTAAAAAGATATTTTCTAATGAAGCGATGAAGCCTTCCTGACTGCTTGAGCATTTGAAACAGGCACATCCTGGCAAGGCTGGCAAGAACTTTTTTCAACCATTTTGTGCCAAATTCCAAAAGCAGCCAGCACTGTCAAGCATGTTTTGCAATGCCTCACAACCCCCCCCCCCCCGATGGTTACGTATGCATCATACAGTATTTCACTGTTGGCTGCTGAGCCTGGAAAGCCACATACAACTGGTGAAGAACTCATCCTACCAGAAGATAGTGAAGTTCTGAGTACTGTTTTGCATGTTGTCACATGATACAAATAAGGCAATTTCTCTCCGCAACAATTCAGTGCAAAGATGCATAGATGAAATGGCTGAAAATGTGAAGATATGTTGTGCGGCATACTAAGGACAATGGAATTTGAATTACAGCTGGATGAGTCAACCTCGCCAGACAATGAATCTTTGCTTCTCACTTATTTGCACTTTACAAAATGTGAACATTTGGCTCAAGAGTTGTTATTTGCAAGGCAACCATGAACAGGTTCTAAAGGGTTGCCAGTCTCTCATGTGTTTGAACAGTTCTTCAAAGATAAGCATGGCTGAGACTTAACCTCCACTGGTGTTTGCAGTCAGGAGGAGGGGCAGGCTGGAAGGAGGCTGACTTGGCCATGTGGTCCCCTCTGGCAGGGAGAGGTGGGGGTGGGCTGGTGCTCCATGGCCTGCCTCGCCAGGCCGTGAGTAGTGGCGCAGAGGCAGAGAGAGGCCACTGGGGTCTATATAAGTGTGCCTGCACAGGACCTCGACCTCTTTGTTCTACTTGCAGGCTTGCCCACCCTCCCTCCTTAGTTTTGTTGGTTGATAAGATGTATAACTTCATGTACTCAGCTCATTTATTCTCACAGCTTAGAGGAGCTTAGAAGAGAAGAATAAGAGAAAAGATTGGATCTACACCCGGTCTGGGCATTGGGATAGATCCTTTGAGGGAGAGGCTGGGCCTGTGGGCATGCCTCCCTCATTTTGGAGGCTCCCATAAGGGGCCTTGGGGTGGGGAGCCACTCAGCTGCATGCCCAGGTGAACCCCGCTAGGAAATTCCGCTTACTCATATACTTCCTTGTATAACTGATGGAGCGCCATCCATGACTGGTCACTACTGTGGATGTGTTGTTTCCAGAAAAAAGGAGCACCAAATGTCTTTACCATTCACAGCATCATTCACTGCCAACATCTGGTTGTGAAAAAGCCTCAGTGATCACCTGCAAAAGTCATTACTTACTTCAGTGAATAAAATTAAAGCCCATGCTCTCAATGATCAACTATTCTGGGAATTCTGTGTCGAGAATGATGAAGATTCTGAATGTTTGCTGCGTCATACTCTGGCTTTCAAAAGGAAACTATGTGAGATGCTTTCATGACCTTTTTGACACTGTTGTGGAGTTTTCTGAAGACACAAATGCTTTGCTCAGTGATGAACTCAAAGAGATCAGGCATGACATTGCTTGTTTATCAGAACTATTTGCACAGTTCAATGAAATGAATTTGTAGTTGCAAGGAAATGAGGTCAAATTTGTTAAGGTCAAAGCTGTCATCTCTACATTTATTCCAACATTAACAATATAGGCCTTCATAAACTATACCAATTTCTGAACCTGTCTGAGCTAGAGGAGAAAGGTGGCATACAAGATGATGACCTACAAGTTTTTTGTGACCATTTGGATATACTGTGTGAAGATATGTCTGAGTGATTTCAAGATCTTCTTTTGATGGGAATTGGGTGATAAATCCATTTTCAGATACTGAGGAAGCTGGTGTAGTGGAAGAAGAACTAACTGAGCTACAAAATGACACTCAACTGAAGCCAAAGTTTAAGAAATCATACCAAGAGTTCTAGTTACAAAAGGAAATTTCTGAACACTATCCAGTAATATGGACAGTGGTTAAGAAGCTCTTTGCTGCATTTCCAGCACCATATTTGGTGGAATATGATTTTAGTGTGGTTGTCTAACTTCTCTCCAAGCAAAGAAATCGACTCCAAATTAGTGAACATGGTGATTTAAGACTCTTGCTGAGTAACTTTAAACCAGATATTGGGAAACTGGTATAATTTCATCACACCTATTCATTGCATTAAGAATTTACTGAACAGTGAAATCATTACATAGGGGAATTTCACACTACACCTTTAAAAACGGTACTGACCCGGCTTGGAATAAACCAATACAATGACGGCTGTTTCACACAGCCCTTCCCCTACCTTTTTGGAGCCGTCTTTGAAGCAATTCATCATTTCAGACAGCCGCTTTCTTTTCGCGCCTCTTTTCGCCCGCACGGGCGATCTCCATAATTTTTTTTAGAGAGCCAGTTTAGAGCGCTATAGCACTATAGCAACCTCATTGGAATGCCTGGGCTCAGTTGGCTCAGTGGAGCCCAGGCATCCCAATGGGGTTGCTATAGCACTATAGAGCTCTAAATTGGCTCTTAAAAAATTCACGGAGATTGCCTGCATGGGCAAAAAGAGGCGTGAAAACACTCATTGGAGGAGGAAGCACTTCGGAGGCATTTCACACAGCACCCCATAGCGCTTCAGGACCGGGAGAAGAACAGAAGAATGCTTGGGAAGAGGTTTCAAGGTAAACCGGCTCAGGAACGCTTCCCCAACGGGAGAGACACGTTTCTGTCTGAAAGGGCCAATATGTTCCATTAGGGAACTGGTACTAGTACGGTTCTGTGTGAAATGCCAGACAGAAACCATTACTGTAGAGTTCCTGAAACAGAACATATTGGCTGTGTGAAATTCCTTTAAATGTGGTACCTAAGATTCTTGCCAAATGACTATCAGACTTTGAAAAGCTGGTATCAGTGGATCAAGTCAATCAATTTTGTTGAATAAATTACACTAAGAAGTTTTAAATGGATTTTGAATAAATGTGGAATTAATTCAGGTGGGTAGCTGTGTTGGTCTGAAGCTGCAGAACAAAGTTGGAGCCCAGTGGCACCTTCCAGTGGCACACAGAAGCTTATACCTTAAATAAAACTTTGTTGGTCTTAATGGTGCCGCTGGGCTCAAACTTTGTTCTGTGCAATAAATTGTTACTATTTTGAATTGTATTATTATTATCTTCCTTAGTGGGTCACTATTCTAGATAATGTTTTTTAGACAGTAGGATAGGGGACACTGTGGGTTAGTTTATGGAACCCAGGGGGAGGTGGCCCAAAAAAGTTTGGGAACCACTGGTTTAACTTAATGATGACAGCATTCTCATCTGACCAAAATTATGCATCAGTTACATCTATGCAAACACCCCTCCTTTCCTACTGTAGTTAGTCTGCTTATACTATTGTGACAGCAAAACTAGACATGCATATTCTAAACACAGTGGTTCAATTTTCTCACTTACTTGAGCAACTAAATTTACTCACATGCTTTTATTTTCAAAGGCAAAAGGGTTTTCCATATTGTGGGTGCAGTAATTAGAAGAGGCTGATATTTATTAGATGTGTTGGCAAGACAACAAATTTAAATCTGTTTCCTAAAAATAAAGTATACAATATGCTAAGAGTTTCAACAACATCTAAAAGGTTGCCACCACAAGCTTTTAAGAATAAAATGACAAGTGATGTTTGGTAGAAACTCCTAGTGCCTTCCTAGGAGAGGACTCCTGCCAACATCCTTTATTTATGTTCCTGACCTCCAGAAGTACTGAGGTCTTCTGTTATTTGGATGAGTGGAAGATGTCAGTTATGGTGAACACAGTATTCTGGCCATTTAAAACTAATTATATACTTGGTGCATTATTTCCTGAAAATATGTATATTTCCTTACCAGCCAGGCATGGATAACATCTTAATCTGCTAGCAACAGGATTAGTTTTGACAGAGTTATATTTACAAACATAAATTTTATCACCTATTTCTTCCAGAACCTGTGTACACCTGGAATGAGACAGTAGTTAATGATTTATGTCGGACATAGATGATGGCTGTTTTTGTTGGAGCTATGCCATAAGTTAGTGTCTGCTACTATGCCCTGTTGAGTCAAGACAACACATCAGTCAAGTGCACCACTTAAGTACATTACTTAGCACTTAAACTTACTTTTTCCACATAATATGTAATTACTTCCTTGAGTCAACATTCCATTACATCACTGATTGTGATGTTTCTTAAAGAATTCTCTTCATGAAAAATTAATACTTGCTGGGTTCTAATGGCAGCTGCCATGTAGTATCCGTCTGAAATTCTAACACACAGGATGTGCCAATATCATAACTTTTTTGCTTTCCATTCTCTGCTCATCAGCCATTAAAGTTACTCATCACTGAGAGCTCAAAAACTAGATCTTGCCCACTCCATTTCAATTTTTAATGAATCTCCTATGTATTTCATTGTATATTTTGTGAAGGCCAAGGTCCTTCTCCAAACATGTTATTATTTAAGCATGAGGACAAGGTAGTATAACATTTCTCCTGTACAGCAGCTTTCAGCAGAAAGATTGCCTAAGATTTTAAAGCACCAGTTCGGAATACACTGCAAAATCCCATGATGAGATGGCTACTATCTACTGATATCCTTATCAAATGATGGAAGTAGCATGATTCAATATCCATAATATAACTTTTTATTCACAGTAAATTGACAGATTCTGTATGACTGCAACATAAAGACACTTAATCAGAGTCATGCAGACTTGAGGGTTGTAATGGCATTTCTGAAGGGCTACATCTTCCAACAGCATGACACAGTTGTATTTTCCTGAGGGGAGAGAAAGGGAGGGAAAAGGGAAACTAGAGGTCTGAAAGAGAACTACAGCCAGGAGCAAGCCTGTGAGTGTCGGGAAGACAGCAGCAGGGATTGATGAAGTCGGAGGAAAGAACTTCTTCATGTCCTGCTACCAGACTGAAGCTGATGGTACAGACTTTATTGACTGTGTTAGGAGAGCCCTGGGAAGAAGGGCCTACAACTAGCGCATTCCTACTTCTTGCCAACAAGCACAAAAGGCCTCATCCCTTGGTTATTACTTAGTTATTACAGAATGTGACGGGGGAGGCAGTGGCTCTGTGTGATGACCTCACTTCTGGTGTGATCTGGAAGTGCCAACATTGCTCTGGGATGACACTCAAGCAATTGTCCCAAAACTTGATGGAGTTTCTGGGTAAGTCCTAGAGCAATTCTGGCACTTCCAAGTTGTGCCAGAAGGGACGTCACTGCATGATGATGAAGATTGCCTCCCCCCCCCCCAATTTTGCTGGCCTGATTTACATTTTGGCCATTTATAACTTCCCCATATATTTTTTACAGTTTTTAGATTTTTTGCACCCCTAGGGAGCAGCCCACGTGTGCAGGATAATCATTTTCTTCCCCATTTCCTAGGTTCAGACCATTTATATTTATAGTTTATATTTTTAAGGGTGGGGAGGTTGGAGACCAGCCAGGGTTAAAATACAGGGTTCTACAAATTCAACGGACTCCAGTTTTGCAAAGTAATATTAATTTTAACATGCACCGTCTCCTAATGTGGAGCTCCAAAGGAATAATAGCAGAGCAAGTGCTAAAGAGGACACACAAAATTATTATCGCAAACCACCCTGTAAAAAAAACCCAGCCCTGAGACCCTGGAGAGCCACTGCCACTCTAAGTAGACCTGGGGTGGTGGTGGTGCTGGGGAGAAGCTTGCAATGCTCAGCCATTTCATGTTCTTCCCAGGTCCTAGGTTCAGACCATTTATATTTATAGTTTGTATTTTTAAAGGGGGGGAGGTTTGGGACCAGCCGGGGTTAAAATGTAGAGTTCTGCAAACTCAAGGGACTCCAGTTTTGCAAAGGAATATTAGTTTTAATGCACACCCCCTCCTAATATGAAGATCTAATGGAATAATAGCAGAACAAGTGCTGAAGAGGACACCCAAAATTATTATCTCAAACCACCCTGTAAAACAACAACAACAACCCTGAGACCCTGGAGAGCCACTGCCACTCTGAGTACACGGGGGTTGGGGGGGGGGGGAAGCTTGCAATGCTCAGCCATTTCATGTTCTTCCCCTGGGTCCTAGGCTCAGACTATTTATATTTGTAGTTTATATTTTTAGTGGGGGGGGGGGAGGTTTGGGATTAACCACAGTTAAAATATATAGTTCAACAAACTCAAGGAACTTCAGTTTTGCAGAGAAATATTAGTTTTAACACACACACCTTCCTAATGTGGGGCTCCAATGGAATAGCTGCTATAATATCTTGAATTGTGTTTGTCTGTGTCTTTTATAAAGTTTATATCTCTGCTACCTGGCATTACAGGCCCAGCCCACATGGCCCAGCCCGATTTATGTCAAATCCAGCCCTCATAACAAATGAGTTCGACACCCCTGGCACAGACAGCCATCCATAGGCTCTGTTGAATTGTGACCTTGCTTTCATAACTGAATGGTATATTAAAACACTAGCTTTCTACTATGCAGAATGTTGTCAGAGTCATGGCAAGCTCACTACAATGCCACGGAGTCCAATTATTTGTCTTTAAGCAGATTTGGCTCCTCAGGTATGTTTGGAAGGCACATCTGCCTTGATGATGCTCAGGAGGAATGGCTCTGTTTTGTGGAAGACTGCTTAGGAACCCTTCTGCAGACTGCCTTGGGTTGTAGGGTAGAAAAAAACACAGGAGAGATGCATAATCAAATTAAAGTGAACCTCACTTCAAAACACATTTTCACAGAGAAAACAACTTACTAAAATTAGCAGGGCTGTTTTTAAATGAAGGTATACAGGATTAAGGGCCTATAAACCACTGGAATTGGTTGGCTCAAAGCATGGCCAGTTCCATATTTTTTGGGCCCCTGTTCAACAAACTATAAGTCGCCTCACCTTTGGCTTCACAGTGTAAAACTCACCCCAGTGCCATAAGAACACTTGTCAAAACTATCTGGGCTGAACCATTCCAGAAGGAAAAAGGTGAACTGTTGCTAGACAGCCAAGTCGGTAGTAGCAGTCTAGTTGCCACAGCAATAGGATGCATTCTTCTGTGGCTGCTGAGAAGGAAAAGGCAGCAGTGCAGGCTTTGTGGTGGGGTGGAGGTGGTGGCTCAGTTGTTGTGGTGATGGGGACACGCTTCTGTGCTCCTGCAAGGGAGAGCCAGAAGGAGCGGCTGCGACACAGCCAAAGGTAAAGTCTCAGCTGGGTTGCCAAGCCAACAAGGCCACACTCCCATGGTAGCTGAAAGTCTCTTAATATCCAGGCTGGAGAGAGGGAGGAAGCCTGGGAAGGAAGAGAAGGCATAGTTTCCCTTTGTAGCTCCATTTTAAAAAATGTTTTAATTCTTGCCAGTCAGGCCCCAGCAGATGGCTGACCACCATGTCAACTGTTGATGTTGGGCCTGGTTTAAGCCAGCTACTGATATTATTGGGGCTGCAAATCAGTCTGCCCAAAGTCAAGAGGACACTTCAAATGAATTAATTTACCTTCTGGTTCCAGGTTGCCATACCTGCATGCATACTTTAAGATCTTTGCCACAGAAAATTCCTTTCCTTCTGTATGTTGGATTCCTTGTAATGTCGTGATAGGAATGTTTAGTGCCCGTTCAAAATTATCTGAACACAGAACAGACAAATCTTTTCCTACAATCAGAACAACAAAAATCAAAGTAAGCCTGTCCTGCCATCAAGATAAATGGGGGGAAATGCTTTTAATTGGTTATAGTTTCATTGGCTTCAATGGAACATGTTTAGAATAAGCATTAGCAGCACATTATAAGTAAGGAAATTGCCTGCCCAAAATGTTAGTGCTTCAGCTACTTCCATACATAGAAATGCAAATAGTCTCAGTTAACTGAGCCAAAATGATGAGTAAATAGGGTTGCCAACCTCCAGGTGGTAGCTGGAGATCTCCTGAGATCAGTTCACCTTGAGAAAATGGCTGCTTTGGAAGGTAGACACTATGTCATTATACCTCACTTAAGTCCCTCCTGTCCCCAAACCCCAACCTCCACCCCCAAAATCTCTAGGCATTTTCCAGCCCAGAGCTGGCAACACTATGAGTAAATGAAAGCGATCTTATGCATATTTTTCATTCTCCACAAAAGTACTTTCCCTTTTGGCAGGTTTTGAGCAGAAGTCCAAAGGAGAAACAGTGGTTATCCATTGTGTGAGGGAGCAAGAGAAAATGTGTCCCTACTGTCTCAGTAAAGGAGAGATTCTAGATCTCTGTCCACCCCTTCAGAATAATGGTAAATATGCTCTTGCCCTCAGTCATGTCACCATACAACCAGATCTGACTGGATACATGTGCTATGATATCATTATTTTCATAACATGGTCCCTGATAGGCCAGGATCACACTGTAAGCAACAAGCCGCCTCTGGGAGCAGCACAGAGGGGAATGCAGTAGCTGTGACACTTCTGAACAGAAGTTATATTTGAAAGCTTAAAAAAAATGTTTTGTAGCCCTCCCTTGCCCCCTTTTTTACCCCACAAAACTTCACTGGAGAAAATTTGGCACAGCCTTGATCATTATAGAGATTACTAACAATACATTTCATGGGGAAAATCTGCCTTGATTGTTAACAATATATTAATCAGGCAAACGTCATACCATTTATTGTCCCAAGATGAGACAGCCACTATTAACGACACTGACCATCACCAAAACCTCCAGATGCAGACTATCACGTCTAAAAGATTTAATGGCCAAACAGGAAGTGAGCTGTGTTGTCGTTTTTTTGCTGGCAGGGGTAAATGCTGCAGTGTGAATCACTGCAGCCAATGACGCAGCAGCTAACGGGCGATCTGTGTGGACTCGATCCAAGAATTTACCAAGAAAATTAAAATGAGGTTGGATTTTGAAAGGTTGCTTGGCAAAGTAAGGCATGTGAATGTTAAACGCCTGCTAAATGTGATTTGAATGGGAAGATAAATTCATAGCAATTAGATGAGCTGTTCTTAGCCTTTTAGGCCCTGCTGCTGTGTCTTTCTAAAGCCAAGGCGAGATCAAGAACTCATCATTCTTCTCCCAGTTGCTTCTCAGACAGCAATTCCAAACCTTATTGAGCCACCCCGCCCTGTATGGGCCTTCCCTGCCTGATGATGGAAAATTAATTCCATCCAAAGGAAACATCAACTACTTAAGTTGTTGTTTTCAGTAAACTGCCAGTGCTGTTTTACCTGGTTAATGTGCTGTATTTATGGCTTATATGGCTATTGCTGGTTTTGAGGATTGCTTGGATCCATTTTTAATTTGCTTTATGAGTTATATTCTTGACATATAATAAACCATCTCAGGTGTGTATTCGCACAGAGAATATAAATATATGTATTTTAAAAATTAAATGCTAGCAGGGTGCTACTATTGTGCAGTGAGCAAGTGGGGAAGTGCTATACATGGATACAGTAAATATGTCTAACAGTTCTGAATAATAAGGAAGGTGTCTGAATCAACCACCTGTCTATATATTAAAGTGCATTTTAGTAAACAATAATGCTGCTTACAACAGTCTTTTGTATGTTTAATTGGTTCATACCATACCCACACACACAATTGGAATATCAGGACTGAGGGTACAACTTGTTTAAAAGGGATAGACAAATAAAGAAGGGGGGAGGAAGAGGAGGCAGAAGAGGAGGCGGTGGAGGAGATTGGATTTATACCCTGCCCTTCACTCGGAGTCTCAGAGTGGCTTACAGTCACCTTCCCTTCCTCTCCCCACAACAGACACCCTGTGAGGTAGGGGGGGATGAGAGAGCTCTGAAAGAACTGTTCTTGAGAGAACAGCTTTGAGAGAATTGGGACTGAGCCAAGGTCACCCAGCTGTCTTTATGTGGAGGAGTGGGAAATCAAATCTGGTTCTCCAGATTAGGGTCCACCAGTCCTAACCACTACACTACACCAAACTGTAGCATTATATGTAAAGGAGGTATTTATTTGTGAGGAAATACATGAATCTGAACATGGAAGTTTAGTTGAGAGTCTCTGGGTAAAAACAAAAGGAGTTAGAAAGAATAGTGATATTATGATGGGTGTCTGCTATAGACCACTAAGCCAGGCAGTGGACTTGGATGAGACACTCCTAGAACAGATTACAAAGTTTTCAAAGAGATGGGACATAGTCTTGGGAGATTTCAGCTACCCTAATAGGTGTTGGAAGTCCAACTCTGCTAAAAATGAAAGTTCAAATAAATTCCCCACTTGTCCTGCTGACAACTTCATTTTCTAGGAGGTGAAGAGGGAAACAAGGGGATCTGCTTTCTTGGATTTGATTCTCACCAATAGGGAAGAACTGGTTAATGGGATTAAAATAGTTGTCACCCTGAGTAGTAGTGACACCATGTAATTTTGGAATTTACAGTCTTAGGGATGGGGAAAGCTGTACGTAGTCAGACATATAAGTTGGACTTCAGGAAAGCAAATTTTAACAAAGGTAGAATCCCATGGTCAAGAATACTTAAGGAGAAGGGAGTTCAACAGGAGTGGGAATTTCTTAAAAGAGAAATATTGAAGACACAATTACAAATGATTCCTATGAGAAGGAAAAATGGGAGGAGCCTAAAGAAGCTAAGGTGGTGCCATAAACAGCTTTCTAAAGATTTGAGAAATAAAAAAGACTCCTTTAGGAAATGAATGAATATAAACCATGGATGAATATAAACAAATAACCAGTGTTTGTAGGAAGAGTGTTAGAAAAGCTAAAGCTCAGTAGGCTAGCAAGCGATGCTAAAAACAACAAAAAAATGTTCTTCTGTTGTGTTCAAAGTAAGACTAAGAGCAAGGACATGGCAGGCCCATTATGAGGACAGGGGATAGGAAAGTGAAATTGTAACAGGTAATGAAGAGAGGGCAGAACTGCTGAATTCCTACTTTTTCTCAGTCTTCTCTTCTGAGGGAAATGGTACTCCACATGGCAAAAACAGAACACATGATGAGGGAAGAGAGTTGCAGCCTAGGATTGGCATAGGGGTAGTATCTAAACACCTAGTTTCTTTAACTGAAACTAAGTCCTCAAGGCCAGATGAATTGCATCCAAGGGTACTAAAAGAACTTGCAGATGTAATTTCTGAACCTCTGTCCATGAATTTTGAGAATTCTTGGAGAACAGGTGAGGTGCCAGAAGATTGGAGGTGGGCAAATGTTATCCCCATCTTCATGAAGTGGAAAAAGGAGGAACCGGTCAACTACTGACCCATCAGCTTGATGTCTATACCTAGAAATTTTTTAGAACAAATCGTCAAACAGTCCTTGAGCATTTATTTAATATAATTGGATTTAGAAAAGAGTAGTGGAGCCAACAGCAAACACCGAGTTCCCTACTCTGCCATGGATGCTCACTGGGAGACCTTGGGCAAGTCACACACCCTCAGCCTAGCCTAGCTCCCAGGGTTGTCATGAGGCTAAAATGGAAGGGGAAGAACTATGGATGCTGCCCTGAGCTTCTTGGAGGAAGGGCAAGATAAAAATCTACTAGATATGATACACTCTGTCTTTCCTCAGTTAGGGCAAACACACAGGTCCCCCTCCCCCATTTTATTTTCATAACTACACTGGGTGGTAGTTCTAAGTGGGTTGTTCTGTTAATCATTTTATTCTGTTATGGCAAAATTAAACAGGAGTTCAGTGGGGTCCAGGATCTCCATCTCCTGGAAGGTAGATTAGGCTGAGGAGTAAGACTGATCCAAAACTAGGCATCATGGTTGATCAGGGATTTTGTTAAAATGGTCTTTGTTTTGGAAGACTTTTGGTTTAACTGAAGTTTCTGGTAAGTGGGCAAGTGATATATTTGCTTGTATCCCTGTAACAGTTTACTTTTTTGTTATCAACTTTTCTTGTTGATTAAAAATATTGTGATTGTGTTGGTTTCATTGAGTGTTTTTAGCTCTTGGATTTTAGGACTAAAAAGCAAACAAATGTACATAAACGGAAAAATGTATACATAATAAAACAAATTTATGATTCGTGAGGAACTATTGAAGTAAGCCGCTGTGAGTTTCTCCCCATCCCATGGCAAAAAAGGGTGACCTCTAGAACTTGTTGGGTAGCTTCCTGCTGCTCATCTAGTCCTGAATACCACCAGTCTAGCATCCTTGTACCGCTGCTTTGTAAAGCTCACAGCAGAGGTTGGAACAGGAACCTGCTCATGTAGCCTTGGATGTGAGCAACAGAATGCAGGGAAGGAAGAGATATTTTTTGCCTCTCTCTTTGGGGTGGGATGAATTCATGTTCACCATTATAAACTCAGTGGATTTTTGGCAGGTCAGAATCATAGAGTTGGAAGACACCTCCAGGGTCATCTAGACCAACCCCTTGCACAGTGCAGGAAAGTCACAACTATCTCCCCCATCTGCAGTTTCCCCATCCTCCTCTATTTTCTCCTTTATATTTTCTGGTATAATAACTGGAATAATAGTGCATAGAATTGCATTGCTGATGCCCTCTTAGAAGGTCTAGCTGGTAATCTGCCAACCACCGTGAGCTGATCTTGTACAAGAAGCAAACAAACAAGAATTGTGAAAGAGCACATATGTAAATTGCTGAGTTGCTCAGAGCTCTTCAAAAAAGCCATTTGAAAAATGTAGCCACACAGGGTTTTTTCCTCCCCGTAAACTCATGATTCTTTGTAGGATGAATGAAGGGACTGATGTTAGTTACGTTCAGGTGTTAGCTTCCTTCTTCAGGACAGCCTAGGGTTCTGCAACAGAAGAAAAAATAGAGCCTTGCAGAGCGATGGGTAATGGTGGACTGTTTCTTACCCATGCTATGACGAAGGGCAAGTGATTTTGCATCAAAATTGACTCCTTTTGTTTGGCATCTCTAGTGCTGCAAATCACTGTTGAATGTAAATATGCTGGGTTTTCCCAACCTCCCACTCAATACCCAATATCTACTTTGAATCTGAGAATTTTTTTTTTACATGCTGGGTTCAGTGTGCAAATGAAATGGGTAAGAATGCACTCCTTCTAACCCAACTATTTAGAGTAAACAACATCCTCCCTTCTATTCTTATTCTTCTATATTTTTCTCCCTCTTGTTCAGAAGCTGAATGTAGTCCGATTGAATTTGTTACTCTTTCTTAGTGAAGTGCTGCTGCCAATTCTTGGGAATTTACAAAGAGGCAGGGAGCAAAGAGTGCTGGGTGACACTGGCTGAAAGAGCTGGCTCTCAACACTTCCAGACAAACCATAGTGAATGAATGAAACATTTTCAAAGAGGAGAGGAGCAATGCATATTAGCTGAGAGAATTTTTGAGCCCTTCCCGTCCTTTCATGAGCTTCAGTTCAGGTTGTTTTAACCTTTTTTAATATGTAAAAAAGTACAATAATCCTAAAAGTGATAACAGAATTATTTTATAGATAAAGAAAATTAGACAGAGTAGTTAGTCTGTTGAGTTATGCTTTTGTATGATTATTTTGGCTTCTATAATTAATCGACCTATTCAACTAAATCATCAGGATGTGCAATTGGGAACTACTAATGAAGATCCAACTCAAACGACTTTTGTTCATAAATGTGTGTGCACTCTGAATCTGAACAGGGTTATTTCTGATCTGAAGAAGAAGTCAGGGCCTCATCAGCAGCAGCAGCAGAAAAGAAAAATCAAGGTGTTGAAAAAATCTTTTTATTGTTATTCTTCCTTGATCCCAACATGTTTTGCCTATAGCAGAGGTGTCAAAACATACAGCCCTTGGGCTGGAGCAGGCCTTTGGAGGGCCCCAATCAGGCCCACAAGGCCTGATTTTATGCCAAGACTCTCCTAAGTGCAACTGGGTTATTTCCCCCTTTTCACTGTATTCATGCCCTCATGATCCAGGCTTTCTCAGTAAGAAAGCAATGTGAACTATTTTAGAGGAGGAATAACAACAAGCCAATGAGGTGGATCAGGCTGAGAGTGTGTGTCCAGACCAAGTTCACCCCCTTTGTAGGAAGCTGTAGTTATTTCTTTGGGGAAGAGTATAGTTTTGTAGACAAACACATGGCCCTCAGTCTGTGTCAGGATGCCTTCTCATGTTCTTGACCAGCACATGAAGCAACTTATGTACAAAAGGTTGCAATGCTCAGCCATTTCATGTTTCCCCCTGGGTCCTAGGCTAGGAACACTGAGCATGAGATTTCTGCAATAAATGTCAATAAATCAAAAGTAGGTTTGCAGCTTACAGATACACACCTGAACAGCATTCTCAAGATTGCTACAGCACAGACATTTTGATGCAGTAATTCAGAGCAGAGGTGTCAGTTATCAGAGACTGTTAAACAGACAAAATATTGCAAGATTGCTAGTGTTTTAATCATGTTTTATTTAAAGTTTTAAAAAATCTGTGTTTGTCTGTGTCCTTTATAAAGTTTATCTCTCTGCTATCTGGCATTACATTTTATGACACACATGGCCCAGCCCAACAAGGTCTCATTTATGTTAGATACGGCCCTCATAACAAATGAGATCGACACCCCTGGCCTATAGGTTCCTCAGGGAATCTTTCATGACACAAGCTAGGTATGGTTGGAAGCTTGTGTCATGAAAGATCCCCTGAGGAAGCTATAGGCAAAACGCATTGGGATCAATAAGGCTAACAATATAAAAAGTTTTTTTTCAGCACCTTGATTTTTCTTTGCTGCTGCTGATTCTGATCTGACCATTTATTCTGGTGCCTCATTATCTGGTTTCATTTTCCCAGGTAGTGGGCGGGGCTTCGGGAAGTGAAAGGGAAAAAGCAGCTTATCATCTCTCTCTTGCTGTCCAATGAGAAGAGTCTCCGCCAAACAAGATTGTCCCAGTTGATAGCTTTGTGCTCAGCATTCACTTGCACCATCTCAGTGACGTGAAAGTAGATAGCTGGACTGGCAGTGTGATTTCCCTTGGCCCGATTACCAGTGCCATTTGCTTACACTTCTGGGCATTCATTAGGGTTTTTGGAAAGGAGTTTTCTTTGCTTAGAGTGGCAGGTGTATGATTGACACACTACAGCATATGATCCATGACAATATGATTATTCCAAATATTTTCTTGTGTGGTATGGCTGGGAGGCCATAGTTTTCAGGGGTGCTGATTGTATGGCATAAAAATAAGAGCTGCCCCCTTGTTATTCCATGGTTTCAAGGTTTTCTGGGTCTTGTTCTTTGCACTGTCCAAAACAATGCCATCCCATGTTAACCAGTCTGCACACTTTGCCATATCAGTTTGCTGGAGTTATAAAGTTAGCCACTGTAAAGAAACTGAATCTGATTCTTTTGTATGCCTAAAAACTTGTTATCATCAAAAAACAGCACAAAACTTTAGAGAGACAAAAGAATCAAATTCACTTTTTTTTGCTGACCTTTGGACTCATCAGTCCAAGTGGACTGATATGGCAAAGTGTGCAGTGCTCTTGCTTTGGGAATTGGAACTTTTCCTGGACCTTCAGGGACTGACAGCTATAGTCAGCTCTGTAATCACTTTCTTTTTTATTTTCATCTTTATTTTATAAAATTTATATCCTGCCTCTCTGCCCTCACAAGGCCTGCCAATGCAGCAAAGAAAGTAAAACATACCTGATAACACCACATTTTGAAACCATTAAACCCCCCCCCAAAAAAATCTCCGCACATTTTAAAAATAATTAAAAACAGAGCTAAAATATGTACAAAGACATCAGTTAAAACATTGGTCAGGGAAAAGGGATCACTGAAGGCATGCCAAACAAAACAAACCGCCCCAGGGGGCGGTGCTATCTCCTATGTTGTTCAACATGTATATGCGCCCTCTCGCCCAGATTGCCCGGAGGCACAGGCTGGGCTGTCACCAGTACGCTGATGACACCCAGCTATATCTGTTGTTGGGCGGCCGGTCCGGGGCCACCCTGGATGACCTGGAGCGGGCGCTTGAGGACGTAGCGGGCTGGCTCAAGCTGAGCCGTCTGAAAATGAATCCAACAAAGACGGAGGTCCTTTGCCTGAGTCGGAGTGGACCGGGGGTGGGTATCCCATTACCGGCCTGCAGTGGGGCACCACTGGTGCCAGCGCCGCGGGTCCGGAGTTTGGGAGTGCTCCTGGATGCCTCCTTAACTATGGAGGCCCAGGTAGCAGCCACTGCCAAGGCAGCCTTTTACCATCTACAGCTGATTAGGCAGTTGGTTCCCTTCCTCGAACGCAATGACCTGGCGACTGTGATCCATGCTATGGTCACCTCAAGGCTAGACTACTGCAACGCTCTCTACATGGGGCTGCCCTTGACCCAGCTCCGGAAGCTGCAGCTAGTGCAGAACGCCGCAGCCAGGCTGCTGATGGGTCTCTCAGTGAGGGACCACGTCCAGCCTGTGATGAGGGCGCTGCACTGGCTGCCTATAGCGTACCGGGTCCGGTTCAAGGTGCTGGTTTTAACCTCTAAAGCCCTATATGGCCTGGGGCCTGCCTACCTAAGGGACCACCTTTCCCCATATATACCCCCAAGAGCACTTCGGTCAGGCAGTCAACATCGCCTGATCCTTCCGGGCCTGAAGGAGGCGAGGCTAACTACTACCAGAAATAGGGCCTTCTCGGTGGCGGCCCCTCACTGGTGGAATGAGCTCCCAGAGAACATCAGGGCCCTGCGGGACCTTTTGCAGTTCCGCAGGGCCTGTAAATCGGAGCTCTTCCGCCAGGCCTTTGGGGCCGCCGCCGGGGGGAATGGTCCTTAGCATATGGTCATCATTAAGGACATCAATGGTGGTAGTCAGTTGGTGTAAGCTAATGGGGGTATCTAGTGCTGGTACGATGCCGCCATCTTGTGTTGAATGTCGTTATAATTTTAAATGAACCTATTTTATTCTATGTTTTTAACTTGTAACAGAGTGATTTTATGTTGTCAGCCGCCTAGAGCCGGCCCGCTGGCTAGGCGGGGTATAAATTGAAACAAACAAACAAACAAACAAACAAACAAAAAAGACTCCACCTACTGGTGAAAGATGGCAACAGAAGAGGACAGGCAAATCTCCCTGGGGAGAGAGTTCCAGAGCTTTGATGCTACCACAAAGAAGGCCCTTTCCCGGTTTGCCACCTGTGTAATCTCAGGAGGCAGTGGCACCCAAAGCAGGCTGGTGAAAGGTGACTGAAGTGGTTGGGCAAGTTCATAAGAGAGCAGATGGTCCTTCACATGGCTTTTTTTTTGTAGAAGCAGCCCAGCAGGAACTATTATTAACATAATAGGCCACACCCAACAGCAGAAATGTATTAGCATATTAGGCCACACCCCTGACAGCGCAGCTCCTTCCCAGGATCGGCTTCTTTAGGTGCCCCGTGGCTTGTGGAGCACATGGGGAATCCGAGGAGGGGAGACAGTTTAAACTGCCTTCCCTCCCTGGATTGGCTTGCCTTGCCCAGATGCCCTGCAGCTTACGAGGCACCTGGAGAACCTGAGGGGGGGGGAGGGGCTGGAGGCATGGCCAGTTTGGAAGCCAGCCGGAACTCTGTTCCTGAGCGTTCCTGCCCAAAAATAGCCCTGGTCCTTCAGGATGGTAGTCCTAAACCATATATCTTTAAAGAAAGGTAAAACCCAGCACCTTAAATTGTACTCAAAAATAAATTTTGAGCCAGTGTAGATGAACTTAGACTGGAGTAATATGGGTCCTTATGTAGGGTTGCTAGACCCCCTGGTAGAGGCAGGGGTCCCCTGCTGCCAGGTCTTACTGCCCTGCCACCAATCAGCTGGCTAGCTGGGGGGAACTTACCTGAAAAAATAGGGAGATCCATTCAACTTGCAGCAATGTGCCTATATCACTGCCCATGTGAGCTGGAAGTGACATCATCACCTCCAGGCCATTGGGGTGGTGCTCTGGTGTTTGGGCAAAAACTTTAAGGTAGAAGCCAAATTTACTATAGAGGTTTTGCCCAAATATCAGAGTGTCACCCCAACATTCTGGAATTGATGATGTCACTTTTGGATCACATGGTTAGTGATATAGATACTTCACTGAATGTCAGATGGCCCTCCCTGCTGCTCCCGGTAAATCTCCCCCATCCCCTGCTGTTTGCCAGAAGGGACCTGGCAACTGTTGGAAGTTCCAGATGTGATGTCCCCTGTCTCTGACCTCCAGACTGCGTGGCAAGAGAGACCAGACAGCTAGACAGGCACAGTGGTCTTTCTTCCTGTATCTACTTTTCTGCCACTGTCTTCTTTGTTATGCAGATTGTGATCTCAGGGACCAATTTCCCTTTTCCTGCTTCTCTCTCACTCTGAATGACAACTTGCTCTCTACCTGCACACACCAAGAGAGGGACATGCAGTCCTCTCTTGGCACCATGAGGCAGATGGGCCTCTTGCCATCCGCCTCCATCCTTTAGCTAGAAAGTCAGCAGTCAATCAATCTCTGCTCTTTCCTATCCAAAATGTACTTCTCAAATAAAGAGAGAAGTATTTCTCTTCTAAACTTATTGTGGCTCTGCGTAGCTTTGTAAGCTGAGTAACTTGGTAAAGTGATGCTCCTGCATTTGTAGCTTTATTTAAGCCCTCTGTTAACTAATGGTGACTGGACTAAACACACCAGTTAACCTCAATAGCAACCCTATCCTTACAACCCACTCTGCTCAACATCCTGGCTGCAACTTTCTGTACCAATTGAAGTTTCTGATCAATTCTCAAGGGCAACCCATGCAGAATGCATTGCAGTAATCTAATCTAGATGTAACTAGGGCTTGCACCAAAGTGGCCAGATCTTTTCTGCCCAGGGAAGGCCACAGCTGGCTAACCAGTCAAAGCTGGTAAAAGGCTCTCCTTATCCAGCAGCAGGTCTGTGTTCAAGAGCACCTTGAGACTATGGACCTGTTCCTTCAAGGGTGTGGTGAAACATAATCTTTAGTAAGGGGTTGGAACAAGGGAGGAGAAATGGGAACTAGAGAGAGACTGGATGGCAAGGAGGCTGCAAAGCAGAGCCTGGGGAAACTGTTTTTTCCCCCTATCTGTGTTATGGAAACTTAATAAATAGCTTATTATATTCAGGGCTCCGTTGGGGCTGAGGCACGCCGGGGCGCTGCTCCGGGAGAGAGGAGGCAGGGGCGTGGGCACATAACAAAGCCCCGCCCCCCGCTCACTCTTCCCGGCCGCGGCAAGCACCGCCAGCCCCAGGAAGAAGCCCCCTCCCTCCCCCCGCTCACTGCTCCTGGGGCCGCGGCAAGGGCCGTTGGCCCTGGGAAGAAGCCCCCTCCCTCTCCCACTCACTGCTCCAGGGGCAGCGGGAGGGGGGTGCAAGGGAGGGAGAAGCTGGGCCCAAGTGGCGTGAAGCTACTCAGGCCCAAGCAAGAGCGGGGGGGGGGGGAGGGAGAGAAATGCCGGCCCCAGTGGGGGGAGAAGCGCCCCTTCCTTCCTTCCTTCCTTCCTTCCTTCCTTCCTTCCTTCCTTCCTTCCTTCCTTCCTTCCTTCTCTCTCTCTCCCCCCACCTACCTACCTACCTTCCTGTTCCTTCCTTCCTTCTCTCTCCCCACCTACCTACCTACCTTCCTGTTCCTTCCTTCCTTCTCTCTCCCCACCTACCTACCTACCTTCCTGTTCCTTCCTTTCCCCCTTCCTTCCCCTCTCCCTCCCTCCCACCCTCCCTCCCTTCTCTCTCTCTCCCCCCACCTACCTACCTACCTTCCTGTTCCTTCCTTTCCCCCTTTGTTCCCTTCCTTCCTCCCTCCCTCTCTCCCCCTTCCTTCCTTCCTCCTCTCTCTCTCTCCCCCCACCTACCTACCTACCTTACTGTTCCTTTCTTTCTTTCTTCCTTCCCCCTCCCTCCCTCCCCCCTTTCTTCCTCCCTCCCTCCCCTCTTTCTTTCTTTCTTTCTTTCTTTCTTTCTTTCTTTCTTTCTTTCTTTCTTTCTTTCTTTCTTTCTTTCTTTCTTTCTTTCTTCTCTCTCTCTCCCCACCTACCTACCTACCTTCCTGTTCCTTCCTTTCCCCCTTCCTTCCCCTCTCCCTCCCTCCCACCCTCCCTCCCTTCTCTCTCTCCCCCCCACCTACCTACCTACCTACCTTCCTGTTCCTTCCTTTCCCCCTTTGTTCCCTTCCTTCCTCCCTCCCTCTCTCCCCCTTCCTTCCTTCCTCCTCTCTCTCTCTCCCCCCACCTACCTACCTACCTTACTGTTCCTTTCTTTCTTTCTTCCTTCCCCCTCCCTCCCCCTTTCTTCCTCCCTCCCTCCCTCCCTCCCTCCCTCCCTTCTTTCTTTCTTTCTTTCTTTCTTTCTTTCTTTCTTTCTTTCTTTCTTTCTTTCTTTCTTTCTTTCTTTCTTCTCTCTCTCTCCCCCACCTACCTACCTACCTTCCTTCCTGTTCCTTTCCATCCCCCTCCCTCCCTCCCTTCTTGCCTTCTGACACACTGCCGATGATGTCAGGGATGTGTGGCCTTTTGACACTTCCGGTGACGTCAGGGGGTGTGGCATATGCAAATAAGTTATGCTAATGAGCTCCTGCACCTCTTTTTTTACAAAAGGACCACTGATTATATTTAACTACAGAAGTCCTTAGCATTGATAAGACATGGCGTCAGAAGTCTGTAGGACTGCCAGATTCCCCCTGACCGCCAGTGAAGGATGGGGGCTAAAGTTGCCAGATCCAGGTTGGGAAAATCCTGGAGATTGGGGGATGGAGCCTGGGGTGGACAGGGACATCAGTGGAGTACAGTGCTGGGGGAACTGTTTACTCTTTTTCCTATATATGTTATGGAAACTTAATAAATAGCTTGTTATGCTAAACTACTGAAGTCCTTGGCATTGATAAGGCATAATGTCAGAAGACTGCAGGACTGCCAGGTCTCCCCTGCACTGGTGAGTAATTGGGGGGGGGGGGGAGGTAGAGTTTCCAGCTCTAGGTTGGGAAACTCCTGGAGATTTGAGGATGGAGCCTGGGAAGGACAGGGACCTCAGTGGAGTACAATTCCTTAGAGTCTATGCTTCAAAGCTTCCATTTTCTCCAGAGGAACTGATCTCTGTAGTCTGGGGAGGAGCTATAATTCCAGGGGATCCTCAGGTCTCCTGGAGGCTAGTGTCCCTAGAAATCTGAACCTTTGGTGAGGTGCTGGACCCTTTTCTGCACTCTCTATGTAGACTACAGAGCAACTGGCAGACAAGGCCCAGAATGGCAAAGTTCCCTACCGGAGGCCTTTGATTTCAGGAGGCCTGTTAGATAGCCTGACTGGAAATAGCACTTCTCTTGCTACAGGATCTCAACAAAACTGTATGCAGAAATGGAGAAAATCCAGGTATGCTCCTTAATTTATGCAGTGAGCCCACAAGCAGAGCAGATCTTTAATTCCTTTGCTTTTCCTGTTGATGGGGACAATAATAAACATGATCTTGTTCTGGGGAAGTTTGATGACTATTTTGTGCCCAAACGGAACCTCATTCACCAATGGGCCTATTTTCGCCAGAGAAACCAGAAGCCAGGGGAATCTGCTGTGGCTTATATACTATGGCTGCATGAGAAATCAGAAGCCTGTGAATTTGGCAGCTGCAAAAGTGAAACTATTTGGAATCAACTAGAAGTGGGCATTTTAGACAAAAAAAACTCTTTTAGCAAAGTGGCTTTACTTTGGAAGGAGCAATCCAAATGATCAGGTATTCAGAACTGTTCAGGGAACAAGTCCATGACCAAGGAGCTTTCAAGGGGCTTCATGAAATATCTCAGAGAGTGCAATTCCCAAAGCACTCCAACTGGATGGAGAGAGGATTAAAGCTTTCCCATAAATGCCCCACCAAACCACACAAGCAGTCTCTTCATCTTCAAAAACAGGCCCCAAAGTACATATGCTGTGGAAAAACGCATGCTCAGAGGGTTGAGTGTCCTGCAAAGACTGTTGAGTGTTACAAATGTAAAAGGATTAGACATTTTGCCATTGTGTGTCACACTCGAGGGTCAGAGAGGTCACAAAACAAAACAATGCCCCAGATCAGTTTTTTGCGTAGGCTTGCCATTGCCCCAGAGGGGCGGGGTTAGCCCGCTTTAGGGCCCCCTGATCCGCCAGCCCAGATCTGGCTGACAGGGGAAACCCCACCCCCAAAGTGCCAGGATCGTGCTAACATGCCTGGTGCAATGATGTCACCTGGAACACTCAGCCTAAAAACTCTATGGTACCGTAGAAGAAAAAAGAATAAAAACTCTATGGTACCCTGGCAACATGCCTAGTGTGATGACTTCACTTCTGGGTAAAGAAGCTCCATCCCCCCACCGGCAGCAGGTAGGGACAGGGCAACCCTATTTTTTGGGGACCAGTCTGCTGATCCAAACCCACTACTGACCCATGGGTGATATCATTACAAATTTTATGGCCTTCCTCTAGAATACGCCGTCTAGATGAACTCCCTACAGGACCTCAACATGAGCTGGGATCTTTACGGATTGTTCCAATAAAAATAAGGCTTAAAGAAACACTGTACCTTATGCTGTCAGCAGAGCCAGAACTGTATCAGTTCCGCTGCTCCCTAAAGTTAAAAGTTGAATTGGATAAGATCATCCAGTATGGGGTTATAGAGCCAGTTATACAACCTACTGATTGGTGTGCTCCAATGGTGCCAGTACCTAAAGAGGACAATGCAGTGTGAATCTGCATGAATCTAAAGCAGCTGAATAAAGCAGTAAGAAGAGAAAAATACATTTCTCCTACCATAGATGACATCATTCCACAGTTAGCTGGTGCCTTGCATGTTTTCACTGCTGGATGCAGCAAGTGGATTCTGGCAGATCCAGATGCAGCAGGATAGTGCAAAATTAACTACTTTCACCATGCCATTTGGGTGATATTTCTTCCAAAGATTGCCATTTGGAATCTCTAGTGCCCTTGAGTTATTCCAGAGAGAAATGACTCAACTGTTGCAGCATATGGAGGGAGTGTCTGTCTGCATGGACAACATCTTAGTGTATGGCCACACAGAGAAACAGCATAATAATTGACTGGACAACGTCCTAGACACTCTACAGTAGGCAGGCTTGAAGCTGAGTGAAATTAAATGCCTCCTGTGCCAGAAGACTCTCACTTGTCTTGGACACTGCATAGATGAGCATGGCATCAGGCCAGACTTAAGGAAGATAGAAACTATTCTGGGGATTGGTCCTCCCAAATCCACCATAGAATTAAAAAAGATGTTTTAAGGCATGGTACATTATTTGGGCAGATTCTTGACATGTTTGGCAAAGGTCTTAGGTCTCAGGGCTATTGAATGAACTGCTAAAAGTGTCTGTTGCTTGGCACTGGGGCCCACATCAAGAAGAAGCATTTTTGAAGATAAAACAGCTTCTGACTAAGGTACCTGTACTAGTATTTTATGATGTTGTGTGTTCAAATGCTAGCAGCTATGGCCTAGGAGGTGTGCTCCTTCAGGAATATGAAGGGGAGTTGAAACCTGTTGTGTATTGCTCCAGAACATTGACAAATTCCAAGACATGTTACGCTCAAATTGAAAAGGAATGTCTAGCAGCAGTTTGGGCATGTGAAAGATTTTCTCAGTACCTTTATAGCTTTTACAGATCATAAACCTATATAACCATTGATAAACTGTAAAGGTTTGAACAAGGTACCAATAAGATGTCAAAGACTTCTTCTCTGCCTAATGAGATTTAACCCTCAGGCAGAATATCATGCAGGCAAAACTCTACTAAGCAGATACACTGTTATGACATCCACTGAACACTGTTGATCCTGATTCAGTCATACCTGTAGAAGAAGTTGAATGTTATGGAACCACATTACAAAGCTTGAATTAAAAAAAAACAAGAGTCCGATCCCTTAGGCATGCATCTTCCACACCCAATACCCCTAACCATTTATTTTAAACTATGAGGGTGATTGTCCATTTATTCTAGAACATTTCTGAAATTAAAATAAAGTGAATACAATGTTGGAGGGAGAAAAACAAAGTTTGAACATGATTTCAGATCCTTTACCCCAACAGTGGGCGGATGTGAACCAGATGCAATTTAACAAGGATAAGTACAGAGTTCTACATCTGGGTAAAAAAATGCAGAATATGCATACTAGATGGGGGATAAAGTCCTGGGTAGCAGTGTATGTAAACAAGTTCTTGGGGGTACGGGTGGACCTTAAGTTAAATAAGAGCAGCCAGTGTGATGCAGTGACAAAAAAGACTAATGGAGTCTTGGGGTGTATCAACAGAGGCATAACATCCAGATTGCAAGATGTCATGGTCCCGCTGTACACTGCATTGGACAAGCTGCATTTGGAGTATTGTGTGCAGTTCTGGAGGCCTCATCTCAAAAAGGATGTGGACAGAATGGAGTGAGTGCAGAGGAGAGTGACAAGGATGATTGGGGGCCTGGAGACCAAGCCCACTGAGGAAAGGCTGAGGGACATGACAATGTTTAATCTGGAAAAGAGGAGGTTGAAGGGGGACATGATTGCTCTCTAAGTTTTTGAAGGGCTGTCACTTAGAGGAAAGAAGGGAGCTGTTCCTGTTGCCGCAGAAGATAGGATTTGCAATAATTGGTTTAAATTAATGGCAGGAATGTACTGGCTGGATATTAGGAAGAACTTTTTTACAGTAAGAGTTGTACAACAGTGGAATCAGCTGCCTAGGGAGGTGGTGCAGCCGTGGAAAAGTATCTGAAAACATCAGATATCTAGATGTTGTGTTCTAATTGACTATCAAGTCAAGAATACTTGGTTAATCTTAGTGATCATGATGAAATGTTGGAAGGTGACATTGTGTTTGGCATGCAGGAAAATGAGAGTCAAAAATACATTTGTAAAAATACAAACTAAAGCCAGATAAAACAGAAGGATTGTGGGACAGAGGAAAATCTGATCTAGGTATAATGTCCAACTTGCACCATAGGAGGTTTCATTCCCCTGAAAGAGGAAGCTCAGAATTTGGGCATGCTGTTGGATACCTCATTTACTGTGGCTGTCCAGGTGGCGTAGGTAGCCAGGAGAGTGTTTTTCCAGCTTAGATTGGTTTGCCACCTGTGGCCTTTCTGGAGAATATCCAAATATGGTCTATATGGGACTGTCTTCAAAGATGGGTTAGAAACTTCAACTTCCTCAGAATGAGGTGATTCTGGATGTTTCCAGGGGCTCTCTACAGAAAGCACATTACTCCCATCTTGTACCATGTTGGCTCCCAGTGCATTTCCAGGTCCAATACAAAGTCCAAGGTATCTGGCTGATTACTTCTACCTGGACATAGCAGCTTGTGCTCGAAGGTCAACCAAAGAAGGCTTATTGCAGAAGCTTCCTGTTGCAGAAAATCCGATCAGTGGGAACCCACAAGAAGGCTTTCTTGTCAACTGCCCCTTATCCTTTGGAATAATGCCCTGGTGTCTGGCATTAGCTGAAATAATTTTTTGGGTGGGGGATGACTTTCTTAGTTAAATTGTCCATCGTGCTTGTAAGTAAGTTTTCAAGTGGAATCAATCAATTAATTCAATTTAATTAATACAGAACCACAAATCTTTCTTTAAAAAAGAAGAGGCTTTTTTAAAAGTTGCTCTACCTGGGCAACTCTAAAGGAATCAGAAAAGATATTTAGAGTTAAAAGTAACAAAAACATTATTTCTGGCAGATAAATATTCCCCAAACTTTACTTCCCTGCCTTCAAAACATTGTGAATCAAGAGACGTATTGAATACAAATGGCCACTGCAATAATTTATTGCCAGATGTGGGCAAGAGGATGTGTTAATATATGCAACAGGATTTGAAGAAAAATAAAAGGGAAAGAAAATCACCCAGACAAATATCTTGAGTGCATCCTGTCCTAGTGTCTCCTTGCACCTGGCAAAGCTGCAAACTAAAGCAAACAAATGTGGGATCTAAGTTCATATTTCGAGAGTAAAAGAAAATAAGGCAATTTCCCTCACCTCCCATTCTAAGTTTGCAGTATTATACTTTCCCAGGGATATTCCATGTTAGTTGTTACTCCATTGTTTAGACAGCTTGTAGACTAATGCTATTTATGCATTCAAAACTGTGGCATAAAAATGCATCTTGTATCTATTCATTTTTTAGTATACAAAATAGACTATAATGAACTACGTTCCATACAAATAAGATTCAGTCTTACACATTCACCGTAGTTGTATCTTGTGAATATATTTTCGCAGTAAGCAACTTTATTATTTACTTAGAAGATTTTAAGTGCAAGAATTGCAGGCTGGAATTACAAAGGGACATGATAGGATTTCAACAACATTGTTTGGAAATAACCTCCACAGGGAAACCATGGGACCTAATTTTATATAAACATGCGTAGGATTAGAAATGCAAATGTCATATTAGCAAGCTCAAGAGTTACAAAGAAGGTGCCTTTTACTTTTCTTTTATAGAATAAGTATGTTACACTAAATTGTGGTCACTATTGAAATAATGACTTACAATGCAGCTATACATGATGATTTTTAGGGTACATATTATACTAATATATGAGCAGAAAAATGTCTTTCTATCACATATCCAAATGGAGTATGAGATTTGTTCCATTACTCATTGGCTGCTGCAGCCATAAAAGAACTGTCTCAGGAACAAAAACTGGAACTTGATCCTTCTCTCCTGAGAACTGATGGTAGAATTGCCAGTGGAACTAGATGTCGTGTGGGCCAAGCATATCTTCCATTTCCTTTCTGGCAATTTCAGAGCAGCACCACAGGGCTGTGGACGAAGCTTGGTACAGACTAACTGAATAGATTGTTGTGGGGAAAAGGTTGATCTTACTGAGAGCCAAAGGAACAATTCTGGAAGAAGAGCATTTTTCATTCAATGTTTTTGAAGAAAATTACAACTGATTTCCCTTCAACAACTGAAGGATGTTATTTTGCAACTCTTATTTTGGCCAAATGATTAAAATCTTCTGAATAAAAAGTTTCTGGATTTGCTCTGGAATATGTTTTCATTTTGTTTCCACTAAACTGTAGGAAACCATTCATGGGTTAGGAATAATACTCTAAAATGTTATTTATTTCATTTATCCATTACCTGCTATCTTCTCCTTCATTTTAGCCTCACAACAGCTCTGTGAGGGAGGTTAAGCTGACAGTGTGTGACTGGCCTGTGGTATTTTTGTACAGAGAATTTTCAATTTTTATTAGTAGTAAGTATTATTTAAGTATTAATATTAAGGCTAGTGGTCAATTTCAGACTGTGACTAATATTATAGAAGAATACAATTCTAAACAATGTTACATTTTCAATATCCACTACAGAATTGCTCTGTAGGCGTGCAAGGTACTGATATAAAGTCCCAGTCCTATAGTTTACTTTCCTCTAGGGAATACTCTTAACAAAAGTACACTTTACTTCCCACTAAAAATTACTCTTAACATCTCTTCCCTCTAGGAAATACTCTTAATAAAAGCATATATTACCCATATGTTACAACAGTATACCAATGTTACTTGAATTATATTTAATACACACAAACATGATAATTTACTGAGGGAAGAGAAGTAATTTCTTTGTGCATGTGTCATCTGAAGAAGGCTGTAAAGTCAGTGGCAAGGGAGCCACATGTGGCTCTTTGGTATGTCACCTGTGACTCTTCTTAGCAGTGTTCCCCAAGGTGGCATCTGTCTCATGTTTCCAGCTTTGCTGGCTAGGTGGGGTATAAATCCAAATAAATAAATAAATAATGTTTCCAGAAAGTGGGCAAGGCCTGTGATGCTTGTAATTGGCAGATGTTTCCCATCTTAAAACCGTCACATGGAAGGAATGTATAAACTTCAAACATCTTTGAGGTGCAGGTTTCATGCCAGGGATGAAAGTAAATGTGGCTGTTCTGGTTGATAGTCATTGCAAAAGTGGCTCTCTGCAAGCGGCAGACTTGAGTACCATTACTGAAAAGGCACAGATGCATGCATATGTTGCCAAAACACTCCAGGTTTGATTTGTTCCCCCACTCACTGCCCCATTCCACTATCTTGAAGCTCATAGAGGAGCTAATCTCACTGTCCTAGGTTGCGTTCATATGGCTCTTTTGAGCCACGCCAGGCATGAGTGCCTAGTGGATTTAAAGTGCACATCAAGATAACATCTGGGAATCCTGCCGCTTCCGTGATTAGCCCATCGATCCCCGTCAGGGATCCGTACTTAAAAGACAGTGGTGAAAGTCCGGTCCTAAGCTGGCCAATGGGCCAGTGGCGGACTTTCTCCCATCTAATTGTTCCACCAGCGTGCAATCAGCCCATAGGGATGGTCTCCAGACCATTCCGAATGGCTGCCATTTAAAAAAAGTCTTAGTGATGTGTGCATAACCACTTAAACATGTGACATCTGCAGAGCTCTGCTCAAACGATCCAAACAATTTAATGTTTCTGAAGGTCCCGTGATATTTATGCACTTTGCTAACTGAAATGGTACTTAGAGGAAGTTACAGCTGGCGATGCTTTTACCATTTTAGTCCGTGCATGTGCAGAAAAACAAGTATATGGTGAGGCGCATATGCACATAAATAGGATTTAAAAAAAAAGCCGACCACACAGCTCCTTACGGTGGATGTCATCTAAACAATCCACTGTGGAGTCACACACAGTAAAGTGATTCATGAGGGAGCTGTCTGGTCATGCAATGCTGGATCAAAAAAATCTAGATCAAATTACAGCCGGGCCAATGGCGGAATTAGCTGTTCGTCTGAACGCACCCCTAGATGAATTAAGCCCGACAGAGCAAAGGGACATTGAAGACTCCTCTGAGGAAGAGTCAGCCAGCAGACCTGACCTCATGCCACAGCCAGAGGCAGAGGAGTTGCAGGAGGAGGCAGTCTAGGGGTTGACAGACATAGACCTCAGCCAGGAACCAACACAATGCTCCCTCCCCCAGCCCTGAGCTGGCAAGTGAGAGCCAGTTGCACTTGCCAGTCAGTTCACACACACACCAGAGCCTCAGGAACACCATAGGAGGAGAAGAGACCTGCTAGTCAGAAGGGGTAGTGCTTGCTTGGCAGCATAGCAGTGTCTACTTTGTGCCTGAACCTTGGAACTGGATTTTGATGGCTGGCTCTGGAATTGCTCTACAAAACACAGATGCCTGGAAACTGCATCTGTGTGCCTGCTTGGAGGATGCCAGCTAGCAGAACACTCATCATACTAATTTGAGTAGTATAGGCTGTCTCTGGAAGAAGCCATTCCTCACTCAGTATCTGTCCATCAAGACCTCTAAGCAATTAATCAGTGTCCCTTTAACCACTTAAAAACTTGTATTAATGTATCTCAATAGGATTTTCCAATCTTGGACTTGCCTTCTTCATGAACTAGAGCACTGGGTTCCCAGTGGGCCACCTGTGGGTGCCCTAGTGCCCTCCAATACCTTTCCTGGCATCTACCAAATGTTTTTAGAAAGGGGGGGGGCAGGTAGGGCTTTTGCCTAGTAGGACAGTGTGGATTTTTAAAAAAACCTTACTTTGGCAGCAGCTGCCTTTATAGTACGAGGATCTTCATTAGGGTTGCCAGGTCTGGGTTGGAAAATACCTGGAGACTTTGGGGGTGGGGTTTGGGGAGGGGAGGGGCCTCAGCAGGGTACAGTGCCATAGAACCCACCTTTAAAAGCAGCCATTTTCTCCAGGTGAGCTGATCTCTGTCAGCTGGAGAACAGTTGTAAAAGCGGGAGATTTCCAGGCCCCACCTGGAGACTGGCAACCCTAATCTTCATGGTAGGGCTGAAGGTAAGCTGCATGTATGCAAGAAAATATTTTTAAACACTGTGTTCATTTTAAAAGGCATATGGTCAAGCAGAGTCTATGCCTGAAATGTTTGAGAGTTACTATGAGATATATCCATGGCCTGTCTCCCTGACATTTTGTGGTTAATTCTGTCTCTTGTGGCAGCCACTTTGTGGCTGGCTGCACCTTGTGGGGCAGCTGTTTTGCGGTTGCACCCACAAACCTGTTTCAGAATTCCAAAAGTGCCCATAGGCTAAAAAAGATCAGGGACAACCCCCCCCCCCCCCCAATTGAATTCTCATCAAATGATGCCAGAGGCACAGGAAAACCTACTCAGTTTGATATTAGAGCAGGGTTTCTCAATTATTTATTTATTTAGGAAATTTCTATGCTGCCTCCTCAGAGTCCTGGTTGAGACAGCTTACAATTAAAACCACATCACAGTATCAAAAAAAGCCATTAAACAATCTAATGGACATAAGCAGCACAAAAACAACCCATAAAACAGAGGAAGACAATTAAAAAGTTGATAACATAAAACCTTTAATTAAAAGTCTGGATAAAAACATTTATTTTGGTCTGGTACCTAAAAGAAAGTAAAATAGGTGAGCCTTAAGGGGGAGAGCATTCCGAAGGTCCTTCTGGTACCCTGGCCCGAAGCCACTGAGGGCCAGTTTGGAGTAGTGGTTAAATGTGCAGACTCTAATCTGGGAGAACATTTTGGGCTGAGCTGGTCTCACTCTGGATTTCCTGTCATCTGATCCCTCTGTTGCGAACCCAAACTGTCAGGCAGGTCTAACCAGTCTCTTTTGTTTTCCTGGGACCCATATTTAAAAACTAGTTAGCGATGTGTCCATAACCACACCTCTGCACCCAGGCTGTGAAGCTGAGGGGAGGGACAGGCTGCCACTCTGTTTTTGGCTCACCTCCTTTTTAAACAGGGGAAAGGGCCCCCATATCCGGGCTGTGAAGCTGAGGGGAGGAACAGACTGCCACTGTGTGTTTGATTGCAGTCTGATCGATCTACCATAAACATCTGATTACAACTCCCCATGACAAAATACTCCTTATTAGATTAGACACATGGTCACACCATGCTAAATTTGCCATTTGACTAAAGCCTTTGTCAAACAAGTCTTAACCAGTCTGTCCCTCAAGTAGTTCAGTCATCCCATCTAGATCATCCGGCTGTTCACTGTAACCCCACCTGGTACCGATGCTCCTCCTCTTATTCCTTATAACTATATTTGGACTTCTACCTACATTTCCAAAAATCCAAATCTACCAATAAGTAGTAGGATTCTACACTTTTGGTTCAATTTTATTATCAATTCAAACTTTCCACTAAATTTGGCCAACATTAGGGTTTTCCCCATTGGAGCACAGGTAAATTCAGGAGGATAATAAGGGCATTTCAAGCCCTTCCCATCTTTGTAGTGGTTCAGCTCCAGAACATTCTTCCAGCATCACAAACATGTAAACACCAGAACCCCCTCTTCAAGCCAGGCAGATTAAGTTTTTCTTTCCTCCATTCTACTCTCTACCTCAAATTTAACCTTTCACATCTTCTTACCTGCTCCCTGTTCTTACTTCCATCATCTCCTGTTTGTGGTTGGTCTGCCTTACTGCCAGCCAGTCCTTCCCCACTGCATCACCTTCTTATTCAGGGACTCCTTTCTACCCCAAATTCCTTCCCTTTTATTCTACTGCACCTTCTAATCCCATTCTGGGCAAAGCCTCACATATCTCTTACATATGATTTGTTCTGGACTAGCCATGTGGGAAGAACACAGTTAAGAATTTTAACAGGGTACCTAGTTTAAAGTAATACAACCAAATACTAGGACTGTGAAAACTGGAATGGTTTTGTTGGAATGTCATATATAAATAGCTGTGGTATTCTTGCAATTGTTCTGTAGCTTGTATCTTTGTCTTGATTTCTCCACTTTTTACTCTGTAGCTTGGATAGGGAAATATAGTTGTTAGAAGAAGAGGAGGAGGAGGAGGGCGAGATTGGATTTATATCGCACCCTTCACTCGGAGTCTCAGAGTGGCTTATAAACTCCTTTCCCTTCCCCTCCCCACAACAGACACCCTGTGAGGTAGGTGGGGCTGAGAGAACTCTCTGAGAACTGTTCTTTCAAGAACAGCTCTGACAGAACTATGGCTTGCCCAAGGTCATCTAGCAGCTGCATGTGGAGGAGTGGGGAATCAAACCCAGTTCTCCCAGATTAGAGTCAGCACACTTAACCACTACACCAAACTGGCTCTCCCTTATCTCCCTTTGATCTTTCTCTTCTCAAGGATCTATTGCGCTGAACCTGGGACTCATGATTAAACAGATTTAAAAGATCCCTTTTTTGTCCTCGAACTCACATTCTGTTCCTATATGTGCAGAGGATGCTCTTCATGTGACATGACTAAAATGGGACCAATTTGGGTAACAAATGGGCACCTGACAACCCATCTTGCTCCTATTCTTTTTTTTAAGTATGCAAAGAGAAAATAACTTCAAGGTTCCACCTCTTATACTATAATTGAGGTCAGACTCTGTCCTCAGAGGTCACTTTGACTGGCTCCAAGCCACCCATGTTTGTGTATCAGCCATAGAAATGCATCCTGTGTCCCTACTTTTCTTTCCTTCTAGGTTACTTCTGGATTGTGAATCAGCCATAGAAATGCATCCTGTGTCCCTACTTTTCTTTCCCTCTAGGTTACTTCTGGATTATTTGCAATCCCAGCTGGTTAGATCTTTGCCTCTGTTCTAGAACCTCCTGCTTAGACCGTCAGGGGATAGGTAGCAATAAACTTCTGACTATTCACTTCCCTCTCCTCTTGAGTGGCTTGCATTATTGTTTGAATGCTTAGACTGATTGGCTCTTAATTAGTCTTCACACTATTAATATTTGGATGTTTGATATTATTTTGACTGCTTGAGTTTGCTAATTTCTGGCTTCACTCTATATGGATTCTCAGTATTCTTTCTGAGTTACGCTTTTCAGGTTCTTTTATAGCCATTGAGTGGGTCTATACTGAGATTGGGCTATTCCTTCAAAACTTTTGGTTTTGATGTGGAGTTTAAGTCATCAGGTTTTAGGAGTGAGAAGCAGTGGAAGAAAGGTTTTCCTCCTTATGCTTAGGCTAATTTAATGTGGATTTAGGGCTCCAACTACAATGTGATTCATAGACACACTGACACAAGACTTTTAACAATAATCATTCACACATGGGCCCATCTTCAAATTGACTGCTCTAAGATGACATTTGCAGGCCTTGCTTGGTACCACATGCCTGTGGGGAATGTGGACAGGATTAAATGAATTTTTCTACAGAGATCAAGCACAGCCATTGCATGTGTAGTTTAAGTCTTTTGCACGCTGATGACTGCAGGCTGACCTATGTAACAGGTTCCTTCAAAACAATTGCCTACTTTCTTTGGCAAAATGGATTCATCTTGACTCTGAACACTGTATAACATGGTAGTGTTATCTCTCAGCTGGTATAAAACACTAGCAAAGGGCTACCATATCATAATCCATACCTAGCCATACTGAAACTGGAAAGAGGTATGCAGCCAATTTGAAAAGTCTGATCATTTTATCCACCAAGGGTATGATAAGTGCAACCCTGGGCCTGAATGGCCCCTTTGTTTAAAAGCAATTGAAATGATAAGAATTGAAATCCGTGCAGAGATGTGTGGCCAGGCTACATTACTTGCTGGACACAGTGAAAAATGGACTAAAATGGCAAATTACTTACTTGGCAAATACAGAAACATAACCCAGGCCTCTGCCAGCTCCCAGTCTGACTGAGGCGCTTGAACAAAGGCCTTTCATAGGCAGTGTAATTGAGGCTACCTGAGTTAGCAAGAATGGTCAGGTGTATAAAGAGGCCTCATGGAACACTAAACAGAGAGAAATTCACATGGAGTAAGTGAAGCACTTTGCTGGCATGTGGACACAGGTTCCGGGGACTATTCCCAATACAGAAGACAATCACTGGCAGGTAATAAAGGAGGCATTTATGTGATATGTCAGCGGTTAGTGCAAAGCTTAAAAGAAATGAGATCATGTGGGGAGATAGCATTCTCTGCCTTTCCCTGCGGGGAAGCAGCATTACTGTTATTACTATAAGCCATTGTCAATGCTACTGCTTTGAAATAAAATGTGACACAGCATTGTCAGCTGATACTTGTGCGATCCTAGCTATCATAAATTGTGGTTTTCCAGAATATTAATCTCCGGTTACACTACACAGCTACTATAGAGACACCAAGTACAGATGTCAAGGTAGTCTTTGGGGAAAGTGGGGGGAAAATGCTACAAATAGCTACATTTTCATTTGTTGTTTCAAAAATGGATGGTGGGGTGGGAAGGAGGAATGAGTAAACCCAAGAAGTGCCAGATTACTAAACCACGACTTTCCCTGTTTGTTTGTAGAAGGATTAATTCCTAATGGTTAATAGACTGCATAATGCATATGTCACTAAATTCCTGATAGCCACAAAACTCATGGCCAGGAGAGATGAAGGATTGTTAAAGAAAGGGCAAAATGGAAAACAAGAGATACAAGTCAGCACTGTTAAAGGATCTTTAACACCTATCAATTTCAGTCAGAGGGTTCTAAACACATGCTTTGCTTTCCCATCTCAGTCAATGGAACTGAAATAAAAACACTAAACTTTGGCTAGTTCATCGCTGGAATTTAAGAGTTATGACTCAGACCATGCATCACATTTTTTCCAGATTAGCTATTTAAAATCTAGATTCATGTCTGTTTCAAACTAATATCAAAACTTCATAACTACTGTCTTTATTTTCCTTAACTAAATGAGTAAAAGCAACACAGCAATATGCACATAACTATTCTCCTCTCATATCTGTTTACTATGATTAATTTTGGTTTTCAGGATAGGAATAATGAAAACCTAAAATAATCACTGTAAACAGAAACAAGAGGGGAACAGTTATCATAATATACTGTTGTAGATTTAGAGGTGCTAACAGTGACTTGGATCCTGTAGAAATTTCCATGGACAGGAGGGATTTCTGTTTGCAGAGTGGGATTTCCCTACCCCCCCAATTGCAGGCCAATATGCTCCCACCCATGCTGTTCCTGGGGTAAATGGGCTTCTCAGGAACATTATGGGTGGGGGCCAGAGGTCTGCAGTGGGAAGAGGAATTGGTGAAATTTGCCTGCCCCTTCTGTTCTTAGAAATCTCTCGAATGGATCCTGTTTGCAAAATGAAAACACAAAATTCACAATTTTAGGAATGAACTATTTTCACAGATTCTAAACAGTGCAAACCATTTCCTATTATGGGCCAGTTCATACAACCATTCCTTACATGGCTGCATGATAATCATTATTGTTTCAACATAAGTCAAGAATATAGATTGCTGCATCTTGGAAAATGCTGAAAAACTCCTTTCTTCTTTGATATGTTTAATTGTTCTCTCAAATAATCATTGTCGCATACACAAAAGTCAATTGACTTCTATTTCCCTCTCTTCTCAGCCCTACCTGCCTGCCTGTGACTACAAGCAAAGTGTTTTGTCTTCTCCAGGACGGACATTGCCTGCAGGGGCGGGGGTGGGGATTGAGGTATAGCACCTTTGTCTCATCCTTCTCCCTGTGCCGTCTGCATTCCAGTATAGATCCTGCTTGTGGGGGAAGGTGGGATATAAACAAACAAACAAGTGAAACCTGTACTGCCTGACACAAAGACCCAGACAACAGAATAATAATGTTTCTGTATTTGCCACCTTTGTATCTCTGAAGCTGTCACTGTCTCTTTTCAATGCATCTGCTATGCAAAAATAATTAAACTAGATATGTGTATATAAAAAGTGAGCCAAAATTGCAATATATTCCTATTTAAGTCAACAGCAAAACCCCTAGCTTCTTCTAATGGATAGGGACTATTGCTCAGTTATCAAAGGCTGTTAAATATGTTAACATGTTGACAGAAGGGCAACATGGATGTATCTTACCAAAAAGATAAAAACATAAGAGAAGCTTTGTTAGATCAGACCAATGGCCTATCCAGTCCAACACTCTGTGTCGCACAGTGGCCAAAACCCAGGTGCCATCAGGAAGTCCACCAGCAAGGCCAGAATAGAATACTAACTGCATCTAAATTAGAGTTATGGATTCTAAAAGATGGATTACTGTCTGCCAAATTGGTGTGGGAGAGTTGTGAACGTTTTTCAAGCAAGCCTACAATTGCTATGTACAACACTTGCAAGATGATGTCTCAGTCAAGGAATGAACCAAACAGCATGAGCCATAAGGAAAGACAGAATTCTGCTAACAGAGTCCTTGGATAAAATTTCTGGAAAAGTATAAGCTAGAACTGACAGTTCTTTCGTTGCACTAAACTGTGTACTTCCAAAGCCTCTATTCTAAAATACTTGGAATTTCATAACAGCCAACTATATATAGTTCAGATGGCTCTGATAAGAAGGTTCTTTTTTCTAGTGCAGTATATTAATCAGAAATCACATTAACCATAAAGCATTTTAACATCCATTGCACATGTGATAAAATCCCCCAAACATGGGTGCTGAGTGATATATGGTGCTCTGTGTCAGGCAAAGAAAGCCAAGGATCAAGCGCATGAGTACACTAATCTCATCTTTATCTCTTGACATGCAACCTTAGATCATAAAAAGGGATAACATTTATAGTGGGATCAATTTGTTTCTAATTTCTCCACTATTCTATTTCATGAAAGAAAAACTACTACATATATCATCTAACAACTATAGTTCTACAGTTACAGTTGGTCTGAAACAGATATACGTGATCTGTGCCAAGGCGTATATTAAGTACCACCAAATGTTATGCTTCATAGGCATTTTTAGAATGAGTTGGTTAAGAAGACTTCCATTTCCTCCTCTCCTTTTTATTATCATTAGTGAAGAATTTTGAAGAACCTACATGCTGCAATGATGATAGTATCTATAGTGATTGTATTATTATGATGAGAAATAAAAATAAGAATATTTTATTACCACTATAATGATGACTTTTCAAAAGTCAGTTTGCTCAAAGAAGCTGACAACACTCAATAGGACATGCATCACAACAACAACAACAACAATAGGTTGTCTGGGATTTATTGTGCCATCCTATGCAGAGTTACTTCTTTTAAAGCCCATTGATTTCAGTGAATTTCCACTGGCATAACTTTGCATAGGATTGCATTGTTATGCACTGAATTCTGAATTTAAGTCTCCCCAACCATAGTGGATTACTACACTTAACCTTCTTAAGCTTGCAGTCCTGGAATACTCTTTGTTGGGGGGAGTGTGTGTGTGTGTGTGTGTGTGTGTGTGTGTGTGTGTGTAAGAGAGAGAGAGAGAGAGAGAGAGAGAGAGTACTGCACATACACACCAAGTTGTATAGCAGTAGCCTATGCTGCACTGTTCGCAAACTTGAGGAATTTCATTGTGTGCTTCTGTTGAGCTGCATATAATATTCAGATAATTTGATGGAAAGCTGATAATCAGGTTACTGTTAATAAAATGTGGCATTTAAAATGTTTAAAATAGCAATTAAAAAAAAGATTACAGTAAGAATACAGATTTGTTTCCAAGAGACTCTTTGTCTCCTACTGCATAATGAGTACTTTCAGCTTGAGATGTATAACTCATTTTGTGGTCAATTATCTATCTCTGGAGTCCGTGGCAGTGTTTTATGTATAGAAATCTTTTGGATTTATTAAGGCTACACAGCACAGAACTTGGTGAATGCAAGACTATGCTCAGGCAGTTGATAGTCTGCAACATAATTACTGAGAAAGCTATGAGGGCAAAGACATCTCACCTCCTCCCCCACTAGAAATTGACTAAATTTAAGAGGCTGGTGCTAAGATCAGAAGGACACTAAAGCTATCTTCCCATCAAGGATACAGTTTTGCAACATCAGGTGAGTTTTCTATTGCACCTGTCCCTTTTAATTGATTTTTCCCCTTATTGCTTGCCCATTTGCCACAGGGAAAAACATGTTTATTTTCAGTAGATGAACTCACTGAGAATGAGAGTTTCTACAGAAGTGAGAGATGGCCAGCCATCCGAAAGATAAGGCACAGCACAATATAGAATGTGTACAAAAGATCTGGTGTTGTGCTAAAAGTATGTTTGTATACATTTTCTTTTTAATAAATGGTTTGAACTGTTGTGGGGGGGGGTTACCCTCCTTTTTTCTACTTACAGAAGATGGGCAGCAACTGAAAGAAGCCTTGTATGAACTCACAATGGAGACCTCAGTGCCCGTTGTGTTTGTTTGACAAAATCAAGTTGGAGGTCACTAGAAAACTTTTCAGGCACACAAGGAAGGAACACTTAAAAAGATACTTGGAGTGAATGGCCAAGCAGAAGGACATTCTTATGACTGTAATCTGATTGTCATTGGAGGGGGCTTGTATGGATTGGCTGCTTCCAAGGAAGCTGCCAAACTCAGCAAGAAGCTGAACTGTTGATGCTGAGAGTGGTTTTCTGTACCACATAGACCTCCACCATTCTGGACACACTATTTTAAACGGGACTCCAAGGGAAGTTGGCAAGTGGCTATTTCTCCAAGGGCATCCAAGGCATTAAACTGGCCTGTGTTAGCCAGGCATTGAGCAAGCAGGAGACATAGAGGCAAGGCCTCAGAACTTGGATGGGAAACTGGGGGTCCTGATCCTCCCAGTGGGAAATCCCTACAATTACCACATGGTGGCAGTGAGCTACCTTGAGAGTGAAAGAAAAGCCCCTCCAGGAAGTTGGGCACTTCTAGGAGGGCAGGGCAGAACAAGTCCTGCAGGCCAGAGGAGGCACATTTTACAACACTTCCCAACAACCCTGTGAGGTAGGCGAGGCTGAGAGTGTGTGATTGGACCAGGGTCACCCAGAAAGTCTCCATGGAAGAGTAGGGATTCAAACCTGGATTTCCCAGATCCTAGACCAGGGGTGGCCAACCTTGCTTAACGTAAGAGCCACATAGAATAAACGTAAGAGCCACATAGAGATGTCTGAGAGCCGCAAGACAGGAACAAATATCACACACACGTTTTTATTTTTAAAAATATGCAAATTTGCTTTTTATTAACGTTAAATGGGACTGCCAAAAATAAAAACAAACGAGGAAAACCAGTTATAAGAAAGAGAGAGAGAGAAACTAGGAAAGCAAATAGATGGGAGGGAGGAGGGAAGGAAGGAAGGAAGGAAGGGAGAAAGAGAAAAAGCATGCCTCCCCTTTGCTTCCCCAGCCGCCCTGCCAGGAGCCGCACAATATGTGTGAAAGAGCCGCATGTGGCTCCCGAGCCACAGGTTGGCCACCCCTGTCCTAGACCATCACTAACCTCTATACCATCCTGGTTCTGTTGTGGCAGCCTATGTAGGACCTGAGGGCCAGGACTGGCTTAATATCCAAAACGATAGTGTAATAAATGTCATTCAGACTTCTTATATTTAAATGTTTACATGAGCAAATTGGTTCTAAAATGTTTAACTCATGTTCATTATATTAATAAACATTCCTCTCTAACTGTACCTACCCCGCCCCCATCCCACTGGGATTAAAATCTCAGGTATTGCAACCCAAATAGGATAAAAATAGGATAAAAAGTACCAGTTCTATAGGAAAAATGCTCACCTGCAGAGCAGGTAGCAGCAGATTTGACACTGGAAGAAGGTAGAGAGGGTTCGCATGAAGGCCCAGGGAGGTAGTTGGAAGGTTGGCAAGGTGAGACTCTTGTCTGTGATGCTTAAGGAGACCAGGAATAAGTAGCTGGCAGAGCTAGGACTTGGGAACTCCAAGAATGCAGGCAGAGTTACAAAGTAGAGGGAAGGGTTTTGGTGGCACTCCCTAGAAGAGACACGCAGTTGGCAGAGATAAGAGGCTGATTTTGTTTTGTTCTGTTCTTTGTACTACTGAAGATATTATATTTTTAAAAACGTCTTCCTTGATGTGAAAATGTTCCTGAAGATATGTATCACTTCCCCCCTCCCTTCAAGGAAACACATGCCGCCTGGGGGGGGGGGGGTGTTGATGGGTAGTTAGAAATGTTTTAAATATAGAAACTACCCATCAACCCTGCCCCCAAGGTGGCATGTGTTTCCTAGAGGGGAGGGGGGAAGTGATAGATATCTTCAGGAACATTTTCACATCAAGGAAGAGATTTTTTAAAAAATATAATATCTTTAGTAGTAAAAAGAACAAGAAAAAATAAGAGCCAGCTTGGGTGTAGTGGTTGTGGCGGACTCTAATCTGGAGAACTGGGTTTGATTCCCCCGCTCCTCCACATGAAGCCACCTGGGTGACCTTGAGCCAGTCAAAGTTCTCTCAGAGCTCTCTCAGCCCCACCTGCCTCACAGGGCATCTGTTGTGGGGAGAGGAAGGGAAGGCACTTGGAAGCTGCTCCGAGACTGCTTCAGTTAGTGAAGAGCAAGGTATAAAACCAACTCTTCTTCTTCATCTTGCCTTTCAGTCTAAGGTAGCAACCAGTTAAAAACTTTAAAACCAACCTTAACACACACAAACATAACAAAATTAAAAACATAAACCTGAAGGATGATCAAGTAAGGGAATGCTAAAATAAAGAAAAAAGTTTTCAGCTGTGGTGGAGGACAACAATAGAGTGGAACAGACAACTCTCCCTGGGGAGGGAATTCCACAGTTTTGGTGTCACAACAGAGAAAGCCCTTTTTGGGGGTCACCACCCACCTAGCCTCAGGTGATGAGGATTCCCAAAGCAAAGCCCCTAAAGTTGAATGTAATGGTCAGATAGATTAATAGAAAAATAAGCAATCCATAGTGTATGCTGCTGCTAAGCCATACAGGACTGTAGAGAAATGCAATTTTCTTTTGGAGGTTTGTACTGAACAAAATCTTCACTTTTGAGTTTTTTAAAAAATCTCCTCTCTCTTGGCAGAGAACAGGTGTGTGGTGGGGGAAGTCAATTGCTCTCTAGCATCACCCAGCAAGGCTTTAGAGATGCAAATGGAAAGCCTGGCTGGGAAAGCTCTCGCCCAAGGTCTGCTGAAGATGGCCATTGCCAAGCGCAGGACCTTGGCTCTGAGCAGAGGTGCCAAGGTAATCAGAAACCTTTAAACCTACTGTAACTTTTAAGCTCAGGAGCCTGCCTTAGGTTAACATCCCTTGCTCAGTCTGTCGCTGTGTTGAGAGTATACATATGGGCATTCTCTTTTTAATAAAACAATTTGAAACTTTTAATGCTGACTGTGGTTCTCTCCACCATTTCAGACATGCTATTTTAAAAGGAGCACCAGGAGAAAGGGAGGGGCAGTCCATTGGCAAGGGGTTACTCCCACAGTGGTGGGCAAGTGCAGTAAGCTGTCCCTGTGGGAACTGGATGCTGGATGGTGGGAGACACAGGCATGAGGGGAGACCTTGGAACAGCACTGTGGGGAAGGAAAGCTGGGAGTTCTGTCCTCTCAGCAGGCAGTTTCTGTAAAGGCCTGGTGGTGGTATTGGGTCGATGGACAGAGGAAGAGAAAAGCCCCTCTGGGTGCTGGGAAAGCCAGGTGGGTGACACATGCCAGGAGGAGACCTTGGACAGTCACTGGTGCCCAGACACCTTAGAGGACAGGACAGAACAGGGCTTGCAAGTCAGGGTGGGATTGTTCCACCATAAGGGCTTTAACTGTCAGTACCAGCATGTTGGATTGTGCCTAGAAGCAAACTGGAAGCCAGTATGGATGGAACAAGATTGGAGCAATATGGCCTCTACAGCCCACCCCAGTCATCATTCTGGTTGCAGCTTCCTGTACCAATTGTAGCTTCCAGTCATTAAGGGCAGCCTCATGTAGAGCACATTGCAGTAATCTGATCTACATGTTACCTGGACATGCACTAGAATGGCAAGAATAATGCCAGCTGGGTGACCTTGGGTCAGTCACGGTTCTCTCAAGAGCAGTTCTCTCAGAGCTCTCTCAGCCCTCCTACCTCACAGCGTGTCTGTTGTGGGGAGAGGAAGAGAAGGTGATGGTAAGCTGCTCTGAGACACCGGGGGAAGGGTATAACTCCAAATCTTCTTCTTTGCCCAGGAAAGGTTGCAACTGACTAACCAGCTGAGGTGGCCGTCACCACCCCCTGCTGGATCCAGCATTAGCCCCAAGCTGTGAACCTGCTCTTTTAGGGGGAGTGCATCCCCCCTCCCTAGGAAAGGAGACACTTTGTACCCAGGTCCATCCACAAGTAGTACCTCTGTCTTGTTGGGTTTTAAGCTTTAGTTTATTAGCCCTCATTTGTCCCCAAACTGCCTCTAGGCGCTGGTTCAAGTTTTCCATAGCTTTCCTGGGATCCATTAGAAGTAGGTTGGTACAGGTGAGTATCATCTGCATATTGCTGACAACCAATGCTCCCTCTAAGCCATGGAGTCTTGTGAGCAAAAATTCTACTTTGTAAGCTACTGGCATTACAGTTGTGAGTGAGTGATTTGGCTGCTGCATAAATTAGTTTGCTCTGGAGCCATCCTTCCTGAGCTAAGACAAAAATGTGTGAGCTGGAGGCTAAAAAAACTGAGCTAGCTCATACTAACTCAGCTTAGAGGGAACACTGCTGACAACCTAGGCCAACTTTCTGAATAACCGCTGCCAGTGGTTTCATGTTGATGTTTAAAAGCATAGAATTTTGCAGGATCCAGTAGGCCAGAGACCAAGGAACTGAACTGCAGTGAAGTCTACCTTCCAGGTGGGACCAAAACCACTTGAAAATGGTGCCTCCCAGTCTCAACTCTGAAAGGAGGTCCAGAAGGATACCATGATCAATGGTATCAAAAACTGCTGAGCGGTCCAGGACAATCAACAGAGTCACAGTCTCTCTGTATGTAGTAGTGCACATAATTGGGGGTGTGGGGGTAGCATCCATTAGGATCATGGTTTTGGGGCCAACTTGCATTAATCACAAAACTGCTCTCAGAGAACTCCTTCTCTGCAGCTGGACACATCCTTTAAATGACTGACATTGGATAGAATACGTTGCCTGCTTCTTACAACAGCAGAGTCCGCAGCATCTATGCAAGAAGTGATTGCTAGAATTGATCTTCAGATTAGTTAATTTTATGGAAAAACACCAAAGGCATGCTGAGACACCTAAGTAGTCTTGTAAAAAATATCATTATCCTATATCTTTATTAATATGTCCCACAATGGTTTATCAGGACCTTGTTAATTGGAACTCAGTTGAAAAACCAAACCAACTGTAGCCTTTTCCATATTATGTTACTATCAAATCCTCAAAAGAAGAGGAAAAAACTTCACTTACTACAATACCTTCTGGTGCCCTTTATACAAATTATTCCTCTTAAATTTATTGTCCAGTTCTTCACTTTGCTATTATCTGTAAAGATAAAAGAGTGACTCTGTACCATGAAAAGGCAGTTAACTGAATTGTGTATTTGTTTGAAAGGCTGCCTTTGCTAGCTCATAGCAGTGAGTTGAATTAAGAATAGGTTGTTGTTGTTGTTGTTCAGTTGCACATTCGAGTCCGACTCTTTGTGACCCCATGGACCACATTGCGCCAGGCCCTCCTGTCTTCCACTGTTCTTCGGAGTTTGCTCAACTTCATGTTCGTTGCATCAATAACACTGTCTCACCATCTCATCCTTTGCCGTCCCCTTCTTCTTTTACCTTCAATCCTTCCCAGCATCAGGATCTTCTCCAGTGAGTGCTCCCTGCACCAATCAGGGCTGTGTGCATATAGGCCCAGTCAGAGACTCAAAACTGAGCCCATCAACTGGCAGACTGGTCTAGGGAACTGTATATTCAGCACCCATATGATTATAATTCGACTTGTGATGTGAATACAGAATCCTACTTCTATCCACATGTGGCTTATAGCTCTGACAAATTATTATTTTGTTTATGACTTTTCTGATGCCTTCATAATTGTGCAGGCAATATTTTGGAACTGCAATTAGTAGTTGTACTATCCTACTATTGGTTCCAAAGATTGAGTTCCGACAGAGTTCTTTCTTTAAAAAAAACATTTTTTTTCATAACACAGACAAACAAACATACAAACAAACATAAATGGGGGTAGTTACAGTATTCAAATTACATATTTTACATGATCATCTGCCTAATTGTAATATTTCAAATGTTTCACCTTGTAACATTAAAATAATAATTAAAATACTGCAAATTTTATCATGTTAATACCATATATGACCTTGTCAGTTTTAAAGTATATGTTATCTAGTTATAATAGTCTTCATACCAGTTGTAAAATCTTGTCCAGGTATTTTCAAATGTAGATTCTGGTCAACCTTCCAAAATTAGTCAATTTATCCATTTTTGCTGTTTCCATGATTTGGTTTATAATTTCTTTTTTTGTGAGTTTTTCTGTTCTTCGCCAATATTTAGCATACAATATTCTGGCCATTGTAGCAATATACAATATAAAATAAAAGTAGTTCCTTTTACAGTTTTCAGGTAATATACTTAGCAAAAATATCTCTGGTATCAAAGGAACAGTACATTTCAAAGAGTTCTGACAGAGTTCTGAATAGAATTCCATCTATTACCCAACTCTTGTCACAAATGAATAGGTCTGATTACAGAGGGAACCAGTGGGCTTTTAAAGTGCCTGAAGGTCAGAGCTAATATTATGCCTATGCAGCACTTTATACCAACTAGTGAATTGTTCCAATTACCAGCAGCTTGGTTGAATCAGCTCACTGCTATCAGCTCACAAAGTCAACCATTCAGACAACTCTGAGATTCCTACAGATACCCTGTGCTGTCTCCTTAGTTTGTTCACCTTCTGGTGCTGTCTCCTTAGTTTGTTCACCTTCTTATCCCTCTAGTCATGCTATTTTCCTGCTTCAGATTTGTGAGGCCAAACTAGGTAAACTAGTAAAAGATCATCCAGTAAAATAACTTGATGGATCTATCTGGGCTTTTTTGTGTGTGGTGAAACTCATTGAGTACCAACACCTGGGGGGGGGGGCTCTCCCAATTCTGGAGGGAGAATTGGTTGAAATGGGTGTAACCTTATGAATGAGTATAAGCATCACTTTAAAAATATTTTAAAAGCACTGGAATCAATTAGAAACTAATCTAAACCATATTTTCAGAACATACATCAAAGATATAAATTGCTCCTGACTGTGTAACACAGATTGTCTTTTGTCGTCACCATCCTCCCATTCATTAAAGGAACAGATATACCTAGATTTGCAGTTATGTTTCCTGCCCCAACCAGCCACTGACGGAGCAATTCCAATAATAATCCAAGAAAGACATATTTCAAACCTGAAATTAAATAATGATCAGCACTCATTACTTGGCTTATGTTCCCATTCATAATATTATAAATGTGCCCTTGAGTACATACACGTATGTTCTGCACATCTCTTGTATTGTCACTTTTTTTTAACATTGCTTTGCTGAGGTAAAAATTCTGCCTTGTTGCCTTCTTTCAAAATCTAACAACTGACTTCTTTTGCTGCTCATTTTATATTTCAGAGCATTTACAGTTTTCCCAAGGAAGCAATGAGCAAAATGTACTTTGTTATTTGAATTTTAAGGAACATATCTTGGACTGAGCAGAGTTATGTGTTAGTTGCCATGTTCAGTCTTTGAATCCTCTTAGAAAAGTCAAGTGATACCCCCACACAATAGAATTAAAAATCTGTCTTTAGGACTGGCAAACCATTCAGTGCTCTGTCTAGCTGCTTAGCATAGACTGTGCTAGGCCTCAATAAAAGAATAGCCTCCTAAAGAAGCAATAATTTTCAGATTGTTGTGTACAATGCAGTGATAAAGCTCCCTGTCACATTTTTCTTCCCAGTTACTGAAGTTCCCATTCAAATGAATTGTCACAGCTTCTTCAGTCCAAACAAACACCCTTCCGGCCTTGTTTGCATTAAAATGTGATAAAACTAAAGGTGACTTTAGCACAGCTGTGCAGAAAACTGGATTAGGTCAAAGTGACAGAGTTTGTTAGGGCTTGCCACAAAGGTAGTTCAAGATTTGTCTAGAGTGCTAATGTGGGAGAAGCAGAGGTTTCTTAAACCCAGACGTTTGTAATAAGGCTACCAAAAAAAAGAGAGAGAGTATTTCTTTCATCCAAGCATAGTTACCAGTGGTGATCAGCTTGTTGACCTGTTGTTACACAAAAATTTGGTATGGCAGAGCGATAACAAAGTACCTCATAGTTTTTGTTGTCTACCCCCCCCCCCTTTTTGCAGCACCACTGTCAGTAATCAAAACCAACCCAAAAGGCCAAGGTCCAGGCAAACTGACAGCATGTTTCTTTTAAAAATGGCTCAAAAGACAGATGCTGGCATCAGATTACTCTGATGAGTTTGTGAAATGTGAAATGTTATGTAAAACTTTGCTGGACAGAGAAGCAAGCAAGCAGCATTTTCCTTGCTCATGATGAATTATTGATAGGCAGCCTTTCAGCAAGACAGCATTTTCACCTAAGAATCTTTTGATCTCAGATTTCTGTGATCTCAAGAGAAAGGCAGAGGAAAGACCCCCGTTCCAAAGATGCAGCTAGCAGCTCCTGTATGGCACCTGCTGGCATTTGTTTTGAACGCTGTTTGGAGTATGAGGGCAGTTTGCAATTATCTCTTTCACAATAAAGGGAACAAAGATTTACTGAAGGGAAAGCCACGCGTCACGTAGCTTTTCTGCTGTTAACAAGGTGAGCCTGTTGTTACACTATGTATCACTATGCACTGACTTTCAGGAGTCCATTTAGGACCCTTCATCAAAATAAAGGTTCTCATGTGATTAAACGCATCATAGTTGCTTAATCATATGAGTTTCAGTTGATTTATTACATCTGTATAAATTTGCATATAAAACAGTGATGACTAATAAGGCAGCCTTTCCTTGATTTTTTCATTGACACACACTGACTTTGTAGGAGACACAATGCTAGAAGTATTTCCTTTTGTGTGTGAGATGGTAGAATAATCTTAATAGTTACTTTTTAAAAAAAAATGTTGCACAGTAAATTAGGGGCACTTTTTAACTGATCGAAATTGTCTAACTGCTGCAGTCCTAACTAAAATGCAAATATTGATGGCACCACTTTGCCTTTCTAAAGTGTAACTGGAGAATTTGAACATTCATATAAGAATAAGCTAAATGTTGCTTTAACTCTTTCCCCCCCCTTGCCCATTGTGTTGCATAGTACGCTGAAATGTACAAGAAAAGATAATTTGTTAGCAAATATATAACACTTCATATTTCATGGATTCATTATGGATAATAGAGTTACTTGAGCCCCACTGAGTCATATCCTCTCCCACTTTTAGTTTTTTTTTTAAAGGCTAAGGCTAAAGTCAGAACACTATTAGGTTAAGACTGATTCCCTTTGGAGTAAATGGGAGAATCAACACACTAATACACATAGGCCTAAGGCATCATATTGACCTGAGTTAATTTTTGAGTCCAGTAAACCTTAGAGCAGAGATGTCGAACTCGTTTGTTACAAGGGCCAGATCTGATATTAATGTCACTTCACCAGGCCGGGCCATGCGTGCCATAAAATGTAATGCCAGGTACCAGACATAAACTTTATAAAGTGCACAGGCAAACCCAATTAACAATATTAGTTTTTATTCAAAATACAAATATGCTTAAAACATTAACACTCTTACAGTGTTTCCTTTATTTAACAGTCTTCGATAACTGAAATATCTTGTTCTGAATTAGTCTATCAATATCTCCAGTCAATGTCTGTGCTGTAGCATTCTTGAGTATGCTGTTTAGGTATGTATCTATAAGGTGAGAATGTACTTTTGATTTATTGATATTTATTACAGAAAAGAGCGGTTTACAGATGTACATTGTCCAAAACATAGACAGAACTTTAGAAGCAAAAGCCTTAAGTTGGGGGTAATTCATTCCCCCAAACAGGTAAAATTTGCTCACACCAACTTCAGAAAGTTTGTCCTTCAGTACAGCATCACTAGGGTTGCCAGATCCACTATTTTGGGGGCTCCAATCCATTGCCGGCCAGTTGGTTGGTGGGGGAATCCCCACCCCAAACAGCTCCTTCCCACATCAATGTCAGCACAGTGACATCACATGGAAATGACATCATCATGCCAGGCATGTTGTTCAGTGATGCTCTAGCATTTGGGCCAAAACCATAGAGTTTTGACCAAAATGCTAGAGCATCACTGTGCGATGTGCCTGGCACAATGACATAACTTCTGTCATCACGCTGATGACATAGCACACAGTGACATAGCCCTACCCTCACTACTCCCAGAAGGTTCCCTCCCACTCCCCACTAGCTGGGTAAGTAGACCTGGAAACCCTAAGCATCACACTGCTCCCCCACCTACTTGCAATTTGTGGCATCCTTTCACTGAAATGTGGGGAGCAGTGTAAATGTCCCATTTTGTCACCTGTACTGACTCACTATGTGTAATCCGCCTTGAGTATGCCTCCCATACTCAACTTTTCCTGTCTACCCCCCCCCCCCCCATCCTGCCCAATTAATTCCAGGGGTCTTCTTCCTCCTCTGAAAATACACTTCCCCACTATACTAGATCAGCAACATTTTTCTCTGCAACCCTGGAAGCATTTTTGTGTGTGAAGTGGGGTTTCTTCCCCACTTAGGGAAGTCCAGCCCAAAATGTACATGTATAATATAAACTCTCCAAGGAACTGGCATCACCACCCTCAACACTTGCTCAATCCACCACAAAAATCATGACCCCTCCACAGATTCACCAGCCACCTGTCAATGACCAAAACTCCTAAATGAGACTGAATCCGACAAAGATGGAGGTTCTGTGGCTGAGGGGAGGGGGGTTCAGGATTGGGACACAGACTTCCCACTTTTGACAGGGTGCCACTGTTACTTGTGCCATCTGTCAGGAGTCTGACCCTAAAGACATCCAGCTGTCCTTGACCAGAGCCAGGGCCTTCTCAGCTATGGCTTCGACCTGGTGGAACTCTCTGCCAAATACCACCAGGGCCCTGTAGGACTTAATAATGTTCCACAGGGTCTGTAAGGCAGAGATGTTCTGCCAGGGCTTTGGTTGAGGATGGTTCCATCATAGCCAGCACCCTCCTCTTCTTCTTTTTTGCTCCATCCTCGCTTTGGCCCTCTCACCTGCCTGCAAGTCAGAGATGCAGTCCAGAGTGGGGTAGCAAAGAAGCTGTCTGACGTCACCTGAAATAATATAGTCATCCTTTTTTGGTTTTTTGTTATTAACTTGTACATTGGTTGTACATCACATAGAGCCTTACATCACAGGGAACAAGTGGTCTATAAATATAATAATGATGATGATGAGTGTCTTCCCACCACTTTTGTGTGATTCATCCACACCAATCCACTCTTCACCAAATCTCCAGTCTGCTCCCACTGACCATTCCTTTCCTTGTACTTCAGTCCCAATTAGTGACCTGACCTTCCACAAAGACAAACGTATACCCACGGTGCTGAGGTTCGAGCAGGGAGACTAACAACTGGGAGACCCAGGCTCATAAGCCCCACTCTGCCATGGAAGTTGCTGGGGGACTTTGGGCCAGTCACTCTCTCAGCCCAACATACCCTGCACAGCTGTTGTGAGAGCAAAAAACAGATGGGGAGAATGATACTTGTGAATTGCTTTGGGTACCCATTTGGAGAGAAAAGCAAGGCACAGATGCCTAGAAAAAAAACTATGGAACAAAATCTCATTAACTCTTTGAAGTGGCTCAAGACTTCTATTTTATCTTAGCCTCCAACTACATCCTGCTCTTGCCTGCCGCCACCCCCCAACACAAACACTCAACACCTTCCCCCACCCCAACAGCTATATTTCTCTTCCCTTCCATGGCTTTCCAAGTGCAGTTCCCACCACACACCCCATTGCACGCACTTTAACCCTCCCTTCTGTGCCCATCCCTCCAGTCCCTTATACCCCTCCAACCAGATAAACTCTGGCATTCCCATTCCTACATTTTCCCTAATACCTGCAGCTCCCCACTACCACCACCTGCACACATAATGACCTTCTCCCTCCCTTCTTCTTTCTTTGGTGTAGTGGTTAAGTGAACGGACTCTAATCTGAGAGAACCAGGTTTGATTCCCCACTCCTCTACTTGCACCTGCTGGATGACCTGGGGCAAGCCATAGCTCCGTACCAGCTGTTCTCTCAAGGACAGTTGTCTCAGAGCTCTCTCAGCCCCGCCTACCTCACAGGGTGTCTGTTGCGGGCAGGGGAAGGGAAAGGAGTGTGTAAGCTGCTCTGAGACTCCAAGTGAAGGGCAGGGTATAAATCCAATCTCTTCTCTTCTTCTTCCCTCCTCCCAAAGGGCTGCTTCTCTGGCGTTGCAGCAGAGAAACAGCAAGAGAGGTAGATAGAAGAGAAAAAGGTGGTGATAACAGTGGTGAAAGAGGCAGTTTCTGCTGCTGAATCAAAGGGAGAGGCCCAGCACACATGCTGTGACAGGAGGAGGAGAGGGGGCAGTGGCCTCATGTGTACAGCCTGGCTGAACTGAGAGAGAGGAAGGGAGGATGGACCCTCCAGCCAGCTGACCTGACATGGGTCTTTTCGCTGCTCTTGCTGCTGCCACCCCACCTATTTCCTGCTTGCGGGTTGGATAACAGACCTGGACATGCCAGTTCTGGCCCATGGGCTGTATATTTGACACCCCTGCCTTAGAGACCAACAATTTTTTTTCCAGGGTATAAGCTTTCATGGCTCAAAGCACACTTTGTCATATTCAAATATTCTGGTCAGAAGGTGGGAGGGGTGTTACCCAGTTGGAGTCAGGATGCAGAGGTACAATGCAAAACATAGTTTGATTAGATAGTTTGGGGGATGCAGAAAATCAACATTTGTAATGAGATAAAAATCCTGTGTCCTTGTTTGGCCTGCAGGGGGGGAGGGTCCATTGTCCTGAACTTGTTAATGGATTCTAGTTTGGCTATCTGCAGACATTCCATTGGTGACCTAAAAGTGACAGTTCTGTATAAGGTTGCCGAACTAGATTGCTGGAATCCCAGGGAATAGGGACACCAGATTCCTATCTCATTACAGATGCCAATGTTCTGCACTTCTACGCATATCTATCTCTTTGCATATCTCCTTGCAAGCAGATTACATTTTGGATTGTACCTCTGTATCCTGACTCCAACTAGCCTTTCCAGGCAACATCCTCTCCACCTTCTGACCTGGCTATAAGGGCTTATGGATCTTCATTCATATTTGTATCTGATGAAGTGACCTCTGGCCCATGGAAGCTTATTGGTCTGTAAGGTGCTACTAGACTTGAAATTTGTTCTGCTACTACAGACTAACACGGCTACCCATCTAAACAGTAGAATTTTGTATGTTGCAATATCAGCTATTTTTTGTGCACATATTATTTTCACTGGGAATGTTTTGGAGTAGGAAGTCAATGATACCTCAAGAGGAAAACCAAGTAACCAAAATGATGATACATTTGATTTAGATTTGTATTCTTTATATAACAGTTAATATTTTCATAGTGTAAAGCTTTTGTGGGGGGTTTTGGGGGAGGATTACCTGTAAAGTTGTGTTGAGGTATAAAAAACATTTGGCTGAGAAGGTTAGGCATGATGACAGCTAGCTACTGAATGTGAACTGTTTGTACACTGAGTTAAAAACTGAATTGGCCTTGCTAAGGGTTGCCTGCTATTAGTGACCCTTAAATGCCCTCAAGCAGACCCTCTGAAAGACATTCTCCATGCCTGGCAATGACATATGCTTAGGACTATTGCACAGCTAAGGAGTGACTTCAAAACTCTCTGTTGCTTGCAAACTTCCTGCAAGGCGCTAACTACTGTTAACAATCCTTAGATGTACTCAAGTATTCTCCCTCCACCCACGATCTCCATCCCTCACAATGCCATAGGTGTGGCATCAAGTCAACTGGTAGCTCCTGCTGCACCTGGGTGAGTCATGCAAATTACATGGTAGCAAGTTGATTGGTAACAGCTGATGAGCCTAAAGAGTCCTCCCTCCAGTGCAGGAGGGAGGTGGACCAGAAGGTCAAATTAGCCCTGGAAATGCTGCCGTTTACTGACTGATAGCAAGGTTTGAAGACTAGCAATATTGTTGTTGCCTAGCAATCTCCACAATAGCCTCTGAGATCCTCTTTCTTAAAGGTACTGCTTTTATTATTTTGAAGGGCTTTAAACCCCATCCCCCCTTTTAAGATTTAAGATTCTACTGCAAAGCTGGAGCTTTTCTCAGGTTTGTAGAAAAATCCATCCTGGCTTTAATCTCCATATTTAAGTATCTGTAAATGAAGTGATGTTGAAAATTGGATATACTGATATGTGTGTTTGGTGGTGTGCAGGACACACGTAGTCCTGTGGCTGTTTGGCCTGATGATGTGGCCTTCCTGCACTCTTGTCTTGGGGATGCAAAAGTTGCATGTTGTGACTTTTAATGCCACTGAAAATCAGTGTTGTTTTTATGATGTTAAATGTTTATGATGGCTTGATTGCTTTAATCTGTTGGTAAACTACCTCATGGATATCCATTTTAAATAACTAAACTGAATGACACATGCTAAGCAATGGAAAGGGAGTATACATGAGTCCCATTTTTAAAATAAATATCTGTAAAACAAAGGCAGACAATTACAGCAAATAACACTAGGCAGTACTGTTGGAGAGACTGACAACATTGCTGCTATTTTTCACTTTTGGGGAACTTTTTTGTTTGTTTGAAATGCTGCTTGAGTGCTTCACCCTTGAACAACATACTGTAGAGCAAAATGAACGTTTGAAAAAAAGTGCTCCAAATGTTGTGAGACTGATAAAAAGTGGTCCCAGGCATTGTCCAACCAGAAGGTAATCTCTGGATGACACTAGTATTCACCCAGGGTACAATCCTATGCAACAAGAATGTACTCCGTGAAACTCCCTTCTGTCAAACATGCATAGGATTGAGTTGCCAGTGTCAAACAAAACAGTGCAAGAAGAGCTATGCTATAGATATTATGTTTCAGTCTGTTTATGAAAAAAAACCCACATCTTTGACACAGAAAACATTTTTTGTACTTCTAGAAATTCTATTTACATGTATGTTTCCACATCGGGGAGTCTCACCTATTTGCAGGAAAAGAAAACAGATTTATCATCTTTGCTGACTCTTGCCTGTTAATGCATGCCTCCAGGTCAGCAATACACATGAGCTCTAATCATGCTGAGATGACTCAAGTTCTAGTTTTCCAACCCCTAGGCAAATGCCTTCTTCATCACTAAAGCACGGTATTATTTCAGTGCAATCAAGGCCGAATACAAACTCGAGAGGCATTTCAATATAGTAAGTGAAGGTGTGAACTGTGAGTGGTTCCAGGCATTATAACTACGCCGACAAGCCAATGCATGCACGTCTTGTGTTTCTACTTTATTCATGCCCACTGTAATATCCAAAGGGAGAACTCATGCCGGGACCATGGGAAGCTTTGCATGTCTCTGCACCACCTGCTCCCTCCAGATCTTATGATATTTATTTATTTACCTACAACATTAGTATGCTGCCTTTCTGCCTTTACAAGAGCCACTAAAGCGATGAAGAATCTGAAACATACATAATAAAACCATATTTAAATACCATTAAGACCAACCCCCCTAAAACACACATCATTAAAACAATTTAAAAACAGAGTTTAAGTACATGTGCATGGGTGTTGAGTGCTGTCAAGTTGCTTCCAAGTTATGGTGGTCCTGTTAATTAATGTCCTCCAAAATGTCCTATTATTAACCGCCTGGCTCGGGTCTTACAAAGTGAGGGGCCGTGGCTTCCTTTATTGAATCAATCCATCTCATGTTTGGTCTTCCTCTTTTCCTTCAACTTTTCAGAGCATTATTGTCTTTTCCAATGACTCTCGTCTTCTCATAATGTGACCAAAGTATGATAGCCTCAGTTTAGTCATTTTAGCTTCTAGGGAGAGTTCAAGCTTAATCTGATCTAGAAGCCACTTATTTGTCTTTTAGAAAGTCCACAGTATTCGTAAAACTCCTCCAACACCACACTTCAGAGGAATCTACTTTCTTTCTGTCAGCTTTCTTCACTGTCCAACTTTCACATCCATACATACTAATGAGGAATACTATGGCTTGAATTAACTGGATCTTGGTTGCCAGCTGCACATTCTTACACTTAAGGATTTTTTCTAGCTCCTTCATGGCTGCCCTCCCAAGTCTCAATCTCCTTTCGATTTCTTCGGTCCATTCCAGGGCTATAGCTAGTGGGAACAGGGGCAGCAGGCAGTGCCCCGTCACAACGCCCTCCCTGCCCCAATCTAGTTTAAAATTAAGTTTAGTTTTCCTAAATCACGCTGGCCTGAAGCACAATTTCCTTCCTTCCTTGACATGCAGGGACGGAGGTGGCAGGCAGGCAGGCAGGACAGAACAGTATGCCAGGGCAGCAGGGGAAAAGCTCACTGCTGGTGTCATGTTATCCATCATGTGACCTGGGTCACACGGTGCTAGCAGGCATGGAGGGGAGGAAGAGCAGGAAGCTAACAGGGTAAGGAGATGCATCTTACAGCAGCTGCTAGGGGCTGCTACTCCTCCTTTCCTCTTTAATTTTAATTTAATTTTAGTTTAATTTTAATTAGCCCCCTCGGCACCCTGGTGCCCCCCACTGAAAAAATTCTTGGCTGCAGGGCCGGTCCATTCTCCCTTTTGGTTGATGATGGAGCCAAGGAATAGAAAATCTTGAACAGTTTCATTTTCTTCATCAACCTTAAAGTTGTGTAATTCCCCACTAGTCATTATTTTTGTCTTCTTATTGTTCAGCTGTAATCCTGCTATAGCACTTTCTGCTATAGTCGTTTCATGTTTTCAGTATTTTCTGCCAGTAATGTGGTGTCATCTGCACATGTCAAATTGTTAATGTTCCTTCCACCAATTTTCACCTTCATCTAAATATAGTAATATATGTTCTGGATGTAAATTGAAGAGTTAGGGAAGTACAGCACATCCATGTCTGACATGTTTGCCAGTTGGAAACTATGTTTCTCCATATTCTGTCCTAACAATAGCCTCTTGTCCAGAGTATAGGTCACACATCAAAACAATCAGATGATGTGGCACACCCATTTCCTCTACATATAAAACATAAAGACAGCAATTAAATATTGGTTAAGAAGGAGGAGTCATTGTGGGAATGCCAAATGAAACAAAAAAGTCTTCACCTGCTGGCAGAATATGACAATAGAAGGAGACAGATGAATCTCCCTGGGGAGAGAGTTCCAGAACATTTGTGCTATGACCAAGATGACCCTCTCCCAGGTTGCCACCTGCCTAATCTCAGAATATGGGGCACCCAAAGCAGGTCTTCTGAAGATAACTGTAGTGCTAAGTTAAGTTCCTAAGGCAGTCCTTCAGGTATATGGTCCTAACCATATAGGGCTTAGCTGGTCAAGACCAGCACCCTGAATTGTGCTTGGAAACAAACTGGGTGCCACTGCAGATGGGCCAAGATTAAAGTGATATCTCCCCTACCATCTGCTCCAGTCAAGATCCTGGCTGCAGTGTGCTGTACCAACTGAAGTTTCCAAACACCTCTCAAGGGCAGCCCCACACAGAGCACACTGCAGTAATCTAATCTAGATGTAACCAGGGCATGCACCAGAGTGGCCAGATAGATATATATGGGAACATGAGGCTCCTATTTATCCACTTGTCTTCCACATTTTTAACATCCTCCCCACACTGTCATTTACTTCCTTCCCTTATGACACATGTGCATCTGTTTGCACTATCATGATGTTTTATATTCTATGTAGAGAGATCAAGATGGGTAGCCATGTTTGTCTATAGCAGTAGAAAAGAATAAGAGACCAGTAGCACCTTAAAGACTAACAAAATTTGTGGCAGGATATGAGCTTTCTTGAGTCACTGCTCATGTCTTCATATCCTACCACAAATTTTGTTAGTCTTTAAGGTGCTACTGGATTCTTATTATAGTCTATGTAGTTTTATTTACTGATTTACTTTTAACTATGGTGGCTTCTCTTGAGAAACTCAAGCGTTTTTTTCCATCAGGTGACTTTGGACTTTAGAAGAATATGCTGCCAATCTGAAAATGTTTGAGCAGTTGTCAATAGATCAGCACATACTAAATTTATACTTTCCTCATGTGCACATATGACCTCTTACCAGAATGACCTTTTTACTACTGAAAAGCAGAAAGAATCCCATGGTATCTGAAAGACTAACAAAAAAGAAAAAGGGGAGAGATGAGGCTAGTTCTTGGCTACTTTGCTTTAGAAATGTCAGTTGCTTGCTTTGAGTATACACAGCTCTGTTCACAAATGAGAGTGAACACATGTACTATCTGTGTACAATCTGAGAGCCAGTGTGTAATCCTAAAACTGATGCTATGTAAGCCTATATAGGAATTCAACTAAAAATTGTTGTTGTTGTTGTTGTTGTTATCATCATCATCATCACCACCACTATTATTGTTGTTGTTGTTGTTATTATTGTTGTTATTATTATGATTGTTGTTATTATTATTATTATTATTATTATTATTGTTATTGTTATTATTATTATTTTGCCCTATCCCAGCTTACACCAGGCTCTGGGCTGATGTACAAGGGGCAATTTGCCATAAAACAAAGACACAAATTTTAAAATGTCCATATGCAGTTGATAAGAACTAAAATCAGAGTAAAAGGATCTAAGGTGGCAACTTACAAATTTCTTTTCCAATTCTGGACTGCCTGGCCATTTAGTGGAATGTTTCTTGAGGCCAAATTTAAACCAGAAGAATCACACTTCCATTGCTGCCAATATAAAAGTCCATTAAATTAAAAACAACAACAACAACCCCATACCTAGAGCTATTCAAGCAACCCTAGAAGTTACAGTAGTAACTTCTTAGCAGCATAGAAGCCCATTGCACAAGCAGATTACCATTCTTAAAAACTGGAATGCACTGGCAGCTCATTTCTTGCTGCCTCCTATTTCTCCCTTCATATCTAAGGTTTTGCCATCCATGCAGAAGACCGAATCTCCAGGATCTCTACCTGTTTGTGTGTAATGCTGCTGCTGACCTCCAGATGGCTGTGCAGAAAACCTTGCCATGGAATTCCCAGACCTTGCATTGTAGCCGGCTGGAGTCTTCTTGTCAAGTGTTCTGCAATTATAACCAATTGAGGATAACTCAGTTAATAACTGTTTTGTTTGAAAACACGTATCCTATTTAAACTTAGCATGGTTTTAACATCAACCTAAAGTGAATACCTTATCACAGTGTTTTTATAATCAAAAGCAAGGAGATCATGCTCATTCATTGTAATTAATTGTTTTAATACTCTATATTTTGGCCGTATACAGTCCATCATGCATAAAGGTATTCAGCCTTTCAAAGGTAAACTTTCAAAGCAACATATGGCAGATTTAGCCACACAATTCCCATTAACATCAATGACTCACTCAGCTAAATCACTGTGTGTTGCTTTGAAAATTTACCTTAAGGGGTTATTCTCCCCTTGATACATGGGGGATTTATAAGCGTAGCTCCCATTAATGTTAATGGAAGTTGAGGCAGACTCTTTTCTGTTCACTGATCAGAGAATAGGCATGGGGGTGATTTTTGACTGGCAATTTTTTACGTCTTGAAATGAAATGGCTGTTTGGCTTTAGGGAAGGGAGGATCAACAGACTCAGAAGGTGTTTTTCTTGAAATATTCTCTCCCCTTTAATGCCAGAATATCCAGTATAAGTGCTTGAAATAATGCAGCATTTGGTATTTTGAAGCTAAAAAGACAGAAAGCAATTCCAGCTCATATTCATTAACTCAATTCAAATCATCTGCAGATGAAGATGAATTGTAAATTGTTCTCTCTTGAAAAAAGTTCCATGGCTCCATTGTTTCACTTGGAGCCATTCTTCATCTGAGAGTAAAATAAAAGGAATCTGAATAAAAATCATTTCAAAAGAGAAAACTTTTGGGGGGTAATTATCTGCAGGTGCTAACTTATATCCGGATTGTTGTCTAGAACCAGCACTTTGCGGAGTACAGCATTACATTGTGCAGAAGAACATTTACACAAGATAAACCTCAAATATCCAAGATCTGAATCATCCAAGCATTGTTAGCTTTTGATTAAAATTATATCACCAGCCATTTTCCTGATTGTTCAGTAAAGTACAAGGCTTTTTCACATTCCATTGCAATTCACCTTTTATACTGTTTGACTTGGCATGCACTGTCAAGTTAAACTTGCTGTGACCTATCAGCCTTTAAAACCTTACTTTCACCCAGTAATAACAACAGGTAGAATGAATTGTTGATTACCCACAAGGTAAAACAGGCTGGATTATCTTTATGCTCAGAAAAATATATTGCAAAGCAATGTGCATCAGATCACAAACATTTACATTAGGCACTCCTGGAAACTTTTTACAAAATGTATCTGTATTTTACAGTCATAATAAACAGCTAGTTATTGTTTCATGAAGTAGACCAAATGTTCATCATCAAAATTAGAAAAGAACAAGCTGAATACACATATTCAGCTTTATATCGTGCCCCCAGTAAATGCATGAAAGATGCCCCAAAGTTCTTAGAAAATTTTGGAGCTGTTTTATCAGACAACATTAGGAAGGAGGAAGATTAAATGCAATATGGACTCATTATGTTTGGTTGCAGTACCTGTTCCTAAAGAAGAACTGAGGAAAGAGGATATTACTGGTGCCCCATTAACATTATTGGTGTCTCCATCAACATCAGACTTTATTGCTTCACAGGGAAGGGCCTGTCTCAGACAGGAGATTTGTTGGGACTTGGAGGTATTTTCAATATTGAACTGACACCAGAGATATTTTGTACAATATTCTTCATTCAGATTGGAACATTTGATAAAAATTTACAAGATATTTTAATAAATTCTTCATTGTTATATTCACGGGTTTCTGGTCTTTTGTTAGTTTTCCCATACTGTGAATCTTCACTTTTTGCTTTTGAAAGATGCCTCCAGCAGGGCTGTTTCCACACTGAGAACTTCTTGTGCTTCAGCCATCTGACTCATGGGTTTTGTTGTTGTTTCGTGTTTCCACATGGGATCGTCCTCTGTTCATGAGCATGGGTAACACTGCTCAGGAATAACTCAACAGACCATTAACTGCTTGTCCTGTCCACACAACCCCCCCCCCTTTGCTTTAATTTAAACCTGTAAAAAAATAATGCTTCCCTGAGCAGGATGCTGATAAACAAGCAGTTTATTGTGCTGGAAAGGGAAACAGTGCAGTTGCAGGACTTTGGTGAAGTGCTGGTGATTTACTCTTTTCTAGCAAAGGGCCTGTCTCTTGCAGCAACTGTGGGAACTATCATAACATAAGAGAATCACCCACACATCAGCCTGCCTTTTAGATAGGTTGAGGGGACTGCCCAGAGGTGCCCATGCAAATATGTGAGGGGGGGGGTTGTAAAAAGGAGTTTTAAAAGGTATTGCATTACTGCTATGCAGCATTATTAGGGTTGCCAATGTCCATTTGGGGCTTGGAGTTCTCCTGGAATTACAACTGATCTCCAGACTGCAGAAATTAGTTCCTCTGGAGAAAATGGCAGCTTGAGAGGGTGGACTCTATGGTATTCTCCATTCTACAGTCACACACACCCAATCTCCAGAAATGTCCCAACCCATAGTTGGCAACCCTGTTACCCAAGCATCTCAGAAAAAAATAAAAACAAAACTGGGTGGGTGGAGAATCCTGAGGGTCATGTGATCACACAGTAGGAGTAGGTGTCAGTGCAGGCCAGCAACTGGACTACCATGGAAAGGAAGCAACCCATGACAAGATGAGAATACCTGATCTTCGTGTTTTGTCTCTAGCCCCTGGTATGTGGCAGAGTATTGTCACAGAACATGAGATGGTCACCTAAGGGTAGGTCTGCGTCGCCACTCGGAACCGCCCCAGCAGCCACTGAATCATATGCTGACCCGCCCACATAAGGGTAACCTGCAGTGGGCTGAGGAAAACCCCAGTGTGGCCCAACTCCCTGGAACCCAGAAGGAGGGCCATACAATGCATGTGAAGGCCAAGGCGCCTGTGGCATCTGAGAATAGGTAGCCCCCTGCTCAAAAGCCGGGCCCAGAGGCTGGCCAGGCTGCGGCATAGGCAAAGCGGCCGAAATCTCGCCGCCTGGGCCCCAAGGCCACGTTGATCCCTGCCTACCCAATGCCAACTCCTTACCTCCCGTCAATTGTGAAGGCGAGTACAGCGCCATCTGCTGCTCCCGTACACCTGGACCCTGCTGGCTAGACTCTGGACCCACCGGGCCTGAAACCGCTGCCTCCTGCCTGTCCTCCAAAAAGGCCAAACGTGCCAGCACCTGAGCCTGAAAAGACAACTTGTCAGACTTGTCAACCGGTAAACCACCTGCTGGCATGCCCCGTCCCTTTTCAAGCGCCTCCAGCCGCTGAAGAATGGCCACGTTAATCACATCCTCCTCGTCCTCATCACTGGAAGGAACCACAGGATCAGGTCGTGCCGGAGGTCTCTTCGGCGCCGGGCCCTTGCCCTTGCCCTTGCCCTTACCTTTTCCAGATGCCATAATACAAACTATTGACAAACAAAAGAAACGTAAGTGAATTGATAGTCTCAAAATCACCAACCCAATGTAACCACAGGGATATAGAATAAAAAGCCACCTAAAATGGCCGCCACAGACTTCTCCCAAAATGGCCACCGACCATGAGGCCTAGAAGACCTCACTAAAATGGCCGCCTATCACCCCGGTGAGGTAAACCTTTAGGCCCAGCGACCCTACCAAAATGGCCGCCAAACTGCTTAGCAAATAAGGCCTAACACCAGCTTGTTGTGACCCAACCCTATAGGGTTTCCAAGGCAAGAGACGCTCAGAAGTGGTTCGCCCTCGCCTGGCCCCCTGCAGCAACCCTGCACTTCCTAGGTGGACTCCCCTACAAGCACCAACCAGGCCGACCTTGCTTAGCCACCCCGGTCCTATGAGATTAGGGTGGCCTGAAAAATGGGGCCAGAATAAATCGGTCACTCACGACTGCCCAGCCGTCCGGGGGGGAGCAAACACCCCACACCAACTCAGCCCCCCACCCACACCAGAGAGGCCCACTCCAGGGGGGGGGGTGCAATAGCCACAGCAGGCTTAAAGAGGCCAACTCCAGGGGGGGGGTGCAATAGCCACAGCAGGCTTAAAGACCGAGGGGGGGGGCGCCGCAGCCTAGTCGCTGCCCCGTCAACTACTACCCCCACCTAGCCAGAAGCCTCCAAATGCGCCCTAAATGGTGGGGTGGAACAGCCTGCGGCAAATAGGCCCCCAGAGACCGCTCCCTCTAAACGCCACGTCGACAGGGGGGCCTCGCCAACGTCAAGCCTGGCCGTCAACTTCACCCCTCCCAGTCGCTCCACTGAAAAACGGGGGGGGGGGGCACCGCGGCAAAGCCCGGCCGTCAAATGCACCTTTCCCTGCCGCCCCAGCGAAAAAAGGGGGGGGGGAGGACCGCGGCGAAGCAGGAGCCTCGCCGCCGGCTCACTCTTCTCCCTTGCACCAGAGCCGACGAGCAATCACAGCGGGAAAAAACGCCGCGGCAAACCTAAACTCCGCCCCAAAGCTCCCGCACGCCAGAGGACAATAAGAGCCGCCGCCGCCGCCGTCCGCCCTAGCGCGAAAGGCCTCCCTGCACTAATTGAAGCAAACGCGTGCTCTCCCCTCGAGCGCGCAAACAGACTGTGACGGCGGGAACGGGGCAACGGCTCTAACCGAGCTAGCCCCGCCCCCTGCCCGGCCAATCGGATCGCTGTTGCTGCCTCGCTCCCTGCGAGGCGGCAAAAATGCTCCCCCGCGCCACGGCGATGCCGGGCGGCGGGGAGCCCATTGTCACAGAACATGGGGGCTGTGTTTCTGGCACTATAACTAATAGCCATTAATATCTTTTTTGATCACTTTTTTATTGATCCCTTTTTTCATAAGAGGATCCAACACAGTTTACAACAATTAGAAATGTAACCAGATATGATGAAAAGGATACAATTTAAATATAATGAAAGATATGACAAGGACAGACTGATTTAGTGTTGCCAGCCTCTAGGCAGGACACAAAGGATATCCCAGAATTACCACTAATCTCCAGTCTAGAGATACCAGCTACCTGGAAAAAATGGCTGGAGGCTGAACTCTATGCCTTTATACCCCACTGAGGTACCTCCCTTCCTTAAACCCCACCTTCCCTAGACTCCACCTCCCAAATCTCCAGGAATTTCCCAAGCCAGAGCTGGCAACCCTAAAATGTATACTGGGGCATTCCAGAATCCCATGGGACAGTTGCCCGAGGTGCAGAGCACAAGCTAAATTGGAGGGTTCACACCTCCTGGCCATACCCAAGATATAGACCTGAGAAAGAGCAAACCAAAAGCACAGCTAAGGTTTTGCAGCTGGCCTCCCTATTCACCCTTCACACTATCTTTCAAAGTCCTCATAATATAATAGCTCTTTTTCATACCACCCCCCTATCTCTGCACTCATTGCAACCAAGGCTATACAATACATTCTACAAGTAGATGTGCCATAGGTTTATACATGATCATAATACTTAAGGTCTCATGAAGCTGCTTTGTATTAATTAGACCCTTGGTCTGTCAGATTTAGTATTTTCTTCTTCTCTGACCGGTAGTGGCCGTGAGGCTCTCGGTCTTTCACAGCACCTGCGACCTGATCCTTTTAACTGGGAACTGAGCCTTGAACATGAAAAGTAGATGCTCTACCAGTGAGCCACAGCCCCAACCAATTTTTTTCTGTCTCTTGCCTGCTTGCATTCTAATACTGTATTTGATTTTTGTATTGACTTTTAAAAGTGTGGACTACACCTGCAGAGTCATTGTGGAGTTGTGGTTAGCAAGCTGGATTGGAATTTGGGAAATCTGAATTCAAATTTCCATTCTGCCATGGAACTCGGTGCCTGTGAGCTAGTCATCCTTTCTCAGCATCAAATGGTCACAGGGCTGTTTTGAAGATGAAATGTGGAAGAGAGAATGATATATTCCTTGGAGAGTATGTGAGATAAAAAACCATGCTAGGCAGGATGGTAGGGGAGGGATGGCAGTACGATATAGCCTGATCTAATCAGATCTCAGAAGCTAAGCAAGATCAGTATTTGGAAGGGAGACATCCAAGGAAGACTCTGCAGAAGATGGCAGTGGCAAACGACCTCGCCTTGAAAGCCCTTGCTGGGGTCTCTGGGGTCACCATAAGTTGGCTTTGACTTGACAGCACTTTTCACATACACACAGGATGGGAGGGAATGGAACTTCACTATTTTTATTTATTTAAAACATTTGTTCACTGCCTTTTTACCGTGTGGAATTCAAGGCAGCTTATAATATTAATGAAACAATGGTTATATAACTTATAAAAGATGACAGCTTAAAATCTTGATTAAATAAATACAAACTAAATACAAACTAAAACAGTCAAATGCAGTCCTAAATAAAACTGACTTCAGCTGCCTCCTGAAAATAGAAACTGAGGGGGCCAGGCACACCTCCCTGGGAAGGTTGTTCCATAATTGTGGGGCCACCACTGAAAAGGCCCTCTCTCATGTGCCCACCAGATGAGATTCTTTGATTGGTGGGACAGTCAGGAGGGTGTCTCTCTGCAATCTTAATTTCTGAGCCACTACTTCAGGCCACAGATGATGGATTCCAGTTTTGAATGTTTCTTACCTTCAACACACTGTCACTGGGGACTCTGACATGATCGATGTTCCCAATGGGTTTCAGCCCCAATCAGTAATGGGACCATCTGGTATTTACACAGCTCATGCATGGAGGAGCCGTCCATCTGGATGAAAACTAACAGTTCAGGTAGTCTCTGAACTAAGGCCCCCAGCCCTGTAACCAGAGATGGGCTGATTAAGTCTTTTGCACTGCCTGAGTCAATTAAGGCCCGGATTCGGATTTGCATGCCCAAGTCCCTATTTAAAAATTGTCACAGTGACAAACAAGATGCGATCAGAGCTGCTCACCATAGGAAGTGCCGACTACTCTTGGATCTGCTGTTTTGCGCCACTTACAACAGGTCCTGGCCTTTTCCCGCTGGCTCGTGGGTCTCCTTACTGCTAGACAACATGCCTTCCACTCGAACTCCCAACTGCAGTGCCCTCAGAAACTTTCCTTTTCCACTGCTCAGCTGTGATGGGGTCTCTGTGGCTTTCTTCTCGCCGGCCTTTTGCATGGTTGGAGCTGGGGTTATCAGGCACGCAATGGTGAAATGGCTGGCTTCACCACACCGAAGGCAGAGCCCTTGACACATTCGCTGCTCCTTGATGGGGTCTTTTCCTCTGGGCTGCGGCATCTTCTGGATAGCCCCTGGGGTTTTAGGGTACACCCGCAGGGTAAACATCTTAATTGTCTGCAGGCGATTCTCCGCATCTCCCGCCTCCCATTTGCAAGTGGTCAGGGAGATTGGTTGCACGTTATGCAGGACCATGTCCAGGATCTGGTGACTGAGCCCCGCCTGGAACTGTTCCACTAGCATGGGTTCTGGCCACCCCTGGATCTTTGCCGCTATCATTTTGAACTCTTCTGAGTACTCATGCACCATACGGTTGCCTTGCTTCAGAGTGTGGAGGTGTGCCCTCACCTTTTCTCTCACCAGCGAGTCTTCATACTGCCGCTGCAGTGCCCACATGAAAGCTTGCACACCTCTCAGTTCAAGGCCCTGGATCTCGTGTAGACCTACACACCAATCCGTCACCTGGTTTCTCAGCTTGCCACTGATGTAGTCAACTCGGTGCTCATCATCAGGGAACAGGTGGCCCCAATCCCATAGAAACCTCTGTACTTGTACCAGGAAAAAGGCCAATTTCTTGGGGGTCATCTGGGAAGGTTGTTCCATAATTGTCCCATGAAACGTGGCCTCAAATAACTCCTTGGGCTGTTGCAGTCCTGGGACCCCTGGGCCCTGGGGTTATATGGGCTGCCCCGGGCCAGCTGGTGCTGCGGGCACTCCTGGACCAGCCGGAACCACTGGTGGACCTGCGGGTGGCACTGCCGGGGGTCCCGCTGGAGCCGTGGACACTCCTGGCCCGGGAGGTACCTGCTGCCTCAGTTCATCTTGCACCATGGTAGCTATCATCTGGGGCAGCCCAATCATCAGCTCAAAGACCTCTTGTTACACTTGTTCCCACAGGCATTCTCCCATGCACTTGACCAGCACCTCAACCTTACCACTTCCCCCACGGGGTGCAGGCTCCGGTCATCGAGGGGCTGCTTGATTGTAGGGCTTGTCATAGTCGCCCGAGGAGTCAGCATCCACAATTCCCTTGGGGTGGTGGACAAATGCACCCAGGAATACTGATCCCTTCCATGGGGTCGCACACCCCGATTGGCTCCATGCCCAGAGCAGGGGTAGTCACCACCGTCACTGAGGCCTCTGCTGTCATGGTGGGGATCCCCTCCACCAAAGTAATTGGCAGGTCTCCACCATTCCCTGCACTCATGGTGGGGTTTGGGGGTTGGAGCTCTGTCCAGAGGAAATTAGCAGTCTTAACACTCTGTCAGAGCCCCCAGATATCAGAAACCAACAACATTCCTTAAACAGGATCAGTTGATTGATTACAGTATTCTGTATTGCTCCAAACACTTATTGTGTTAAGACTGCCATTACAAAGGAGGGTAGGGGTAGATATACCAGGTTCAAACAAGGGTCATCTGGTGCATACAAGCTAATAAGCAGCAGGTTACATTCGCGCTAAAACTAACAGCTTTTAGTTCCCAGTGGGAAAGCAGTGAGCATCTCTATAGTCTCCAAGATCAAGCCTTGTCAGTGTGGGAGATAAAGAGTCCAGGAGAATCAAAACTTAGAATACCAGAGGCCGAGGCTGAGCAATCCCCCCCCCCACACACACACTCTATGTCAGCATAGCTGACACCAATCCACAGGGGTCATTTCGTAGAAAAAGAGGTGCAGGAGCTCATTAGCATAACTCATTAGCATAACTTATTTGCATATGCTACACCACCTGACATCACCGGAAGTATGTCAGAAGGCAAGAAAGAAGAGAGAAAGGAGGGAGGGAGGGAGGGAGAGAAAGAGAGAAAAAGAGAAAGAAAGAGAGAGAGAAAGAGAGAGAGAGAGAGAGAAAGAAAGAAAGAAAGAAAGAAAAAGAAAGAAAGAAAGAAAGAAAGAAAGAAAGAGTTGGCAGAGAGGACAGCTACTAATCCAAGCCTCAGAAATACCACTATTCTGCCCAGAACTTACTTCCCCAGGATCCTGGCTACTCCTCCTGGCTCCGTCTCTGAAACCTACCACTCTGTCTCTTTCATGACTCTTTTCCCCTGCTCACACCACACACCCCACTAGACTTAATGGTTAAGACAGCTACACTCAGGTTAAACAGATTTAGCAAACCACCAGACACTAACTTGACTCTTTCAAAGATACTTACTTGTGATTGTACACTGCTTGATATGATGACTTTGGGTTTTTGTTTTGTTTTGTTTTTGTTTTTTGGCATTGAAAATGTTGACATTGTTGTATCCTGCTTTGATTTGCTATAATAATAAAAATTATATTAACACTTAAAAAAGAAATACCACTATTCTGGGAGTAGGGTTGCCAGCCTCCAGGTGGGGCCTGGGGATCTCCCGCTTTTACAACTGATCCCCAGCTGACAGAGATCAGCTCCCTTGGAGAAAATGGCTGCTTTGGAGGGTGGCCTCTATGGCATTGTACCATGCTGAGGCCCCCTCCCCTCCCCAAACCCTGCCCTCTCCTGGCTCCACCCCCAAAGTCTCCAGGTATTTTCCAACCCAGACTTGACAACCCTATCTGGGAGGATAGTTTCAGTGGTGGCTGAAGCCTTCAGAAGGCTGGTCGGAGGAACAAGGACCTTTCCAGGGAGTGGGGTCATTTTGCTGCAGCCATGACACAAGCAGGCATTCCCCTGCAGGGGGGTGGGCTGGCACTAACTCCCGGAGCTGAGCTCCCTCGAGCTCCTGTTCAAAATGACCCCTGCCAATCCAGCTTGGCACTGTGTTTACCCTTTTCTCCCACTTGGGAGATAATGTATAGTGAGTGGCCATATTGATAACTGTGATGATACGTCACAGTCTATAAAATTTAGCTTTAAGGGCAAAGCATGATAGAAACTTTCTTGCTCAACTTAATGTATCATCAAAGGATTTTTTTCAGCCATTTCTTGAATTTCGGTGTGATTATTCCTATTAAACAATAAATTAAGCCGCAGCCTTCCTTTTTAACAAGGAGATATTACCAGTCTCTTGGCTTTTTGAATGGCAAGTGAGAAAACATTATTGACTATAATTAATGAATTGTAGGACAAATTGCAACATGGGTTAAAATGTATACATGAAAAGATCCTTCGACATGACCCTCCCCCATCTGCCCCGAAAAGCCTGGTCTTTATTTTAGTTTAATATTAATGTAGCACTTTTCAGACTTTGAAAGGTATGTGACATTTTTTAAAAAAAATCAAGTATTATTCTAAGTGTAATTAAATTACAAAAATGGCAGCCCAGAAAAAAAAATCAACAGCATTGACTTAAATGAGAATTTGTATTTTAAATGATAAACACCTCAGGGCTTCCTTGTGCCTTCATTTGCCCTAGCTCAGAATTAACAATGGCAAAAAAATGCGACTGTGATTGCTTAGTGGAAGGAAATACTGTTCTGTGGTATTCTCAGACCTTTTATTTGGGCCCTCAGAAGCCATTCTTCCTTGCAGAGAAGATTTATGTCTCTGTCTGCAACTAAGCCAGAGACAAGGGGTGGGGGAAGGATGAAAAGTAGTTAATAAGTTGTTATTTCCATTGTTAGGAAGAAATGCCAAATGACTATATTTCTCTCAGGGTCTGATTCGAAGGTTGATTAGTTGGGATTTACTTCAGTGAGGTTTCCTTCCAAGTAAATGTGTTCAGGAATGGGATGCCAGGCTTCAAACACTTAGTAGAAAGTAAATTTCATTAACCTCAGTGAGAATTACTGTCAAGTAATTGTGCATCATAAGAAGGTGCCAACTGGCAAGTATTTTAGCAGTAAGATAAAAAATTGCATTCCTAAAGGATGAGGGTTTTGTGGCTCCTGAGCTCTTTGCATTTTCTGTTGGTCATAGAAAATAGTTATCTTCACCATATAGCGGTAGGTCAGTGTGAAAAACACATAGATATGTCATGTTGTGAGCTCAGAATAACTATGAATTCAAGTTCTGGGGTCTGTGTTGGTTCAGCAGAGCTGGTGGCTTGGATCCCACCAAATATTTGCACTGATGGAAGGATTTCTGTCCATGTAGAATGACTCCCCCCCCTCTACTTCCCACTGCAAGCCCAAATGTGCCTGTGAAATGCTGCTCCAGGGGCCTGGGGATTCCCTAGGCCTGGAATGAAGAGGAAGTCGGAGGTCTGCAATCGAGGGGGCATTGGTAAAATTCCTCCCACCTTCCATCACTGGAAATCCTCTATGGGATTCAACCCAGTATCTTATATTGAGTCACTCAGTGATGATCATATAATTCTGCAAAATTTTCTCCCTTGCTTCCATTTATACTTACTGGGGCCATTCTTTAAAAGCGAAAATCCCCATGAGTTGAGAACAAAAGTTCTATAAAGGTATCTCATCTATACAATTCTAGTTCAGATTTTTGTTTGTAGGAATTCTGTAGTGGATGTGGTTGTGCAGGAGAATCAAAGTGTAGTTGTTCTGGTACTTGGCACAACAGAATACGTACAGCTAAATACCCTCAGCCTTTTCATGGGGAACAAGCTCTACAAAGTACAGCATGCCATTTAAGTCTGAGTGATTTGTCAGTATTTTAAAGCAGACATATTTCTCAAAAGGAAAACAATTTTGTACCATGTGAACAAGCCTCCCAGTCTAAAAGCAAATGTGAAACATTCCATGAGCTAATCAATGGAGGCATCCGGCCAAGCCGTGTGGGGAACCTGCCCTTTGTCTTTGTCTCCTGAACTTGCCAATTCAGCTTGGATAGGTTTTTTGGTTGTATATGGTTCTACTTTGTTGTAACTAACACCCAAAGAAAATCTCCAAAAGAAGCAACTTTACATTTGTTTCCTTGTTTGCTTGCAAAGACACCTTGAGTATGTGTGACGTGGTGGTGACCGTTAAAATTCCCTCTCTTGGGGAAGCCTTTTGGGCAGCCAAAACATTTGCTTTGCCAATAGTCAACTTTAATTTATATGTGTTGGTAAATCAAGCCAATATCTTGGCCCTCGATATAATTATGAGATATTAAGGATTGGTTCACACCGTGTAGGTACATATACAATGATTTGCCCTAGCCATTCATCACACATTATGCATTCATGCAGAGGGATTTGAAAATGTGAACTCGTCCAAAGGATTGACGTGATTCCCTCGCCAAGAGTCAACACCTAGCAAAACCATGGTGATATTGCTTCTCTTAGCACAATAACAGCTTGTTCACACTGGAACTGTATGTTATAGCACTGTGTGGATGCTTGATAGCACTGGAGCTTGCACTTAAAGCTTACTCCTCCCTCAGCCTGACAACAGGTGGGACTGGTGTATCATTTGGCCGATTGCTATGTCGAAGTATGTGGGTATGGGTGGAGGCATAGGCATAGACTATGGGGGGGGCTCGAGCCACCCCCGAAATTTCCCGGGGGGGCTCAGCCACCTCCGGCAAAATGGAGCGCCTGCCGCTGCGCCTTGCCACCGTGCCTCCCTGGGCCCTTCCGAGGCCCGTCAGCCGCAGCTGCCGGTGCCTCTCCCCCCCCCAGCCTGGCCACTCCTTTGTCCTTCCCTCTCCCTCCCTCTTTTCCAGGCGAAATGCCCGGCGTGGTGGCGTCACCCGGAAGTGACGCCATCACGCTGGGCATGTTGCCAGGGCGACACTTTAGCAATTGCCCTGAAACTCTATGGCACTGAAACTCTAGAAATTGCCCTGAAACTCTAAAGGCCCCCCACACCCCGGAATTTAAAAAACTCTACGCCCCTGGGTGGAGGAGTTGAGTTTGCTACCTTTTCCCAGTTGGGCTCCTGTGCATGCAAAATACATCCCAGGCACAGAAGTAACAGCTATTTGTTTCAGGCTATGTAGGGCTTTTATTGGCATAGTTTTGGTTTTGTGAAAATTTTATTTCTCTGTTAGAGAAAAAGAAAATATTACTATTACCAGGGCTATTTTTGGGCAGGAAAGCACAGGAAAGGAGTTCTAGCTGACTCCTGAGTTGGCCATGCCTACAACCAAAACCTCTGGCATTCATGGCTACAGAGCACACTGTCCTCCCCATGTTACACACATGAGGGAAAGGTGGCATGTTAAAATGCCATCTTTCCCTCTGGGGAGCCTGTGGGGATTTCCTTGTCAATTTCACTTCCCACTAGTCAACTGAAAGTGAAATTGACAAGGAAAAGCCTCTCCCTGCCTTCCCTTCTCTAGCTGACATGTTGCAGCTGGAAAAGGGCAGGAAGGGAACCCAGGCATGTTAAAAATGCCTTTCTTTCTCTCCCAATCTGGGGGAGGGAGAGAAAGGCATTTAACCATGCCCCCCACACTTCCCCCATCCCTGTCTGCCACGGGGAAAGAGGGCAGGCATGCAGACATGCCCGGGTTCCCCTCCTGATATTCTCCAGCAGTGAGACGATCAGGAGGGGAACCTAGGCACATTGAAACTGCCTTTCTTTCCCTCCCCTATCTGGGGGAGGGAGAGAAAGGCATTTACCCACCCCCCGCACTTCCCTGAGTCTCTCCACAAAAATGGAGAGGCTCAGGGAAGGAATGAGGCATGTTTGCCTGGCTGCCCTCGATCTTCCAGCCTGCTTCACACACATACCTGCTTCCCTTCCTGATCTTTCGGGGGGAGGGGGTAGGAGACTAGAAAGGCACTGCTGAAGGCACCACCTTTCCCCGGCCATCTGGTTGGAGGGTGGTAGGAGACTAGAAAGGCAATGTTGAAGTGCCTGGGATCTTTCAGCAGTACCTTTCCCCAGCAATCTGGTTCAGAGGGGGGGTATACTAGAAAGGCAATGCTGAAGTGGGGTGGAGAAGCTTGGGGGGGGAGAGGAAAGCTTCCATGCATATCCTGTGCTTTCCCAGCCCCTGCCTAATATGCTAATGAGCTGTGTTATCAGGGGTGTGGCCTAATATGCTAATGAGTTTCCACTGTTGGGTGTGTCCTGTTATGCTAATGAGTTCCTGCTAGGCTTTTCTACAAAAACCCTCCTGACAATTACCAATAATAACAATAACCTTGCAAATAAATGTTGCACTGAAATGGGGCAAGAATATTTCTGAGAGCACAAGAAAAAATTGTTTTGATAATAAACTATATCCACCAAAGCTGTTAAAAGGAACTCTCACTCAGTGTCCAAACCAAGCAGCGATAAATAGTCTGATTACAGGGTGAAGGTGAAAGAGACATATACGCTAGCCTACAATTATTGATAGGATGTATTATTTCCCTCCTTTAGGACAGTGAGAGATAGATACACAAAACCTATTATTACAGAGTCCTAATTACATATCTGTGAAATGGATCTATCATTTTAGGAGAAATGCCTACAGACTAGAAAACGTCACTAATTGTTTCTTTGTCATTGACATACTATCTGAGAATAATTACAGAGCTTCCCCCCACTAACCTTTGTCTCAGTGGTCACTGAGACATGTTTCTTTTCAGACTAAATAGATTTTAGTCTACCCATAGGCTCTTAGAATGGGTTTGTCCAATAATGTCTACATAGCTAGAGTTATTGGGCTGTAGATGGAAAGTATAAACCTGATCTTTTTGAATATTTTTCTTTTGGTTTGAATGTAAACTGAATTGTATAGTTTATCCTGTCTGGGGTGATTTGCTAGGACTGGAGTAGGGTGGGGTACCGATCCTAGAAGGAGGTGGTGAGAGCCTGCTGCTATAATGCATGATGTTGTCTTCTCCTCATGCTGTTTAATAGCTACATGAAACTGCTGGAAATGTCATCCAAGAATTCAGTCTGTAGTTCAATCAGTATTCTCAGGTTCACTTCTCATTTCACATTCTCAGTATTCTCATTTCACTTTGATTCTAGGAGACAGTGGAGATTCTGAGCAGAAGTCTGAAATCTGTGAATGGATTGCATTAAGGCAAACAGACTGAAGTTTAAATCAGAGACAGGATGGAAAGACAGTGCATTAGAAATGGGCTTTTGTTCTGTACAGCCCAGCAAGACCTGTGGTGGGTCAACACATATTGGATGGAGCTGATCCCGGATTCAGGTGACACCTAGATTTTCAGGTGATATTTGTGGCCAGGAATGAATTTGAACTGGTTTGCCATGCCAGCTATGCCCTTTGATAAATAAGACTGGCCTACAGCATAGCCCCAGATCTACAACAGCTCTTGTAAAATATATGACTTTGAAGTCTGTGTGTGTGTTTCCGGACCATGTAAGTAACTGGGATAGATGTGCTAATCTTGTGCCATTAATTCCATAGCTTCCATTTTCCAAGGTGGCTGACATGAATGGTAATGTACTCAAGCCCAGTTTAAAAAGCAGGATCTGATCTTTAAAGCCAGAACTCTCAAAGGGCGGCCTATTTTACACTTCCTTTTTTCTTGGCATCCTTACTGGCTTTAACACCCAAGGATATAAAGCTTTTATTCAGACATGTAAATAAATGGGCAGTTTTTGCAAAGGAGGCAAGGCAAGGAATAGTGGGAAGACCAGTGCTATTTAACTTTCCCACAAATGATTTGGAATCAGAAGTGAACAGGCTCATTGGGGGATGAACGTGACTTAAGCAGATGAGTTCTCAGACACACACTGGTGTACACAGGTGACTCAGGCTCAAGTGTTTGGCTTACTGCACAATAATACAAAAAAAGCTTCATCCAAAACTCATTGGAGCCAATTAAAAAACAGCCTCTTGCTCGTATCACAAGACTCCCAATTTAGCAAAATTGTGTTTTATTTTCCGTAATTAAATTGCATTCCAAAACAACACTGTAAAATCTCCAGGTGTCTATGTGCCATATTAGTATGCATTTTCTTTATTAAGATTTGTATCTTAACCATAATGAATGCCTCATGTGATAGCAAGGTTGTCCTGGTTACTATGCAGATCATTGAATAACACTGCAAATTGGTATGTAAACAGTAATACTTATCTAACTTATTGGCACAAAAGTAACTGCTGACAAGTGCATTCTTCAAACTCCAAATGCCTTTGCTCTCAAAGCCCTCATTACTTTAAACAGCCTGCTCTCCCTTTCTGTGGAGCAACTCTCTCATTCCCCACCCCTCCAAAAGCAATTAAGCAATTACCTTTCAGAAATAAAGAGCTGGTTGTTGTTGTTTTTGTTATTAATATCATATTGTTGTTGTTATTGTTTTTCTGGATATCTTGCAACATGGCCTAATGTGCCGAGATGATGGGTTTGAGCGGGGACATTGCATAACTTTGCTGCACTGTCCAATGTTTAAGAAATAATGTTCAAATACCTGAAAAGGCTGTTTAGAAGGATCCTCGCATCCCAGCAACTAATCATTAGTATAAAGTTTGTCCACCTTAAGAAGAACCCAATTAATCTGAGAAAAAAACACAACAAGGTGTGTTACAAAACAAACTCTGTCCCAGTTTTAAATTACATCTATGAAATCAATGTGCTTAGACCAGAGTAACTTAGCACAGGGTTGAGTCATAGGAATATTATTTTCAGGAACTGCCTAAGACGTTACCCTTTTTGTTCCTGTAGCAAAATGGGGGGGGGGGGGATGTCCTTGAAAAGCCTTGGCATCATGCATTTCAAACCTCATCCAGAAAAGCCCCACACTTGAAGGGTTTTAGACAACTGCCCAGGAGCTACCCAAGGGAAATTACTTTGAGATGGCTTCCTCTCATAGCTACTGCCGCTGGTTCTCACCAGCCAGAGACCAAGGCTGCGATCAGATGAGCTGTTTGATCCATTGTCATTGCTTCTCCCCAACGGATCTAACATGCACATCCAGACTGCCACATCTGTCTCCTGCTCCCCAGTCGTTGGGCCCCTGTGCTCACTCCCGACTTTCCCAACACCACAGAAAGTCTGGTATTTACAAATCCTACCAGTCTCACAGTGTGTCTGTGGGTGTCTGATCACTTTGTTGCAGGGTGAAGCCTTTTGGGAAGTCAGATGGCTCACTTCTGGTTTTGCTGTCATTTAAAAAACCTTTTAGTGATGAGCGCATGAGCGGTTATTTCCTCCTCATTTAAAACTGTTTATGCGAGCCCAGGAGTGGGTGGGCAAGGACAGGCAGGACAGCTGACGGGGAGGTGCAACTGCTGGCAACACAATCGAAGCTGAGCTCGATGATGCTGTCAGTAGAGAAGGGCCAAGCGTCAGGCCCAGTGGGGCCTCATAGGAAAAGCGACCAGTCCTATTCATGTCCAGCAGTGGGCATGCAGGATGGTTAAGAGAGGTGAGGCGGACATGTAAGGCTGGAGTGGGAGGCTGGCAAGAAGGCGGTGGCGGCAGCAGCAGGCTCAGTGCTGTGGAGGAGCTGACGGTGGCCATGGTGAACAGCATGATGTCTGACATCTGATCACGACTCTCCTAGTACAAAAAAGCCTGGACCAAATTAGAGGCATGGCTAGACTGTGCCAAGACACCTGTCTGATTGCAGCCCAAGGATAACAGGTGGAGAAACTAAAAAACAAACAAACCTAAACGTGCACAATATCTAGCTATTGTTGCCAAGACTCCTCTGCAGCTTCTCTGATTGGGTTAATGCATTATTTCCCCCCACTGTCAGTGCTGGGCCTTAGGAAACCAAAATCACTGGAAACTCAAGTGTGATCCCTGGCAGGACTGAGACTAGAACTGTATGCAACATCTGGTGCTAAGCATCGTCTATTTCTGATAGAATTGTACAAGGAAAATTGCTGCTAAAGACAGCTTTCAAACCCTTTTATTTTATTTACTTATTTATATATTAAATTTGTTAGTTGCCTAATCCTTGCAGTGCAGGGCTTTGGGCGATGTACATCATTCATAAAAACGTCAAGATGAAACATTAATAACATCAGGTTTTCCCAATAACTTTTTTAAAGGATCTGTTGAGGTCATACCTATCTCTGTTGTCTGAAGATCAGGTATAGCCCCAGGAGATCTCCAGCCACGAACTGGAGGCTGGTAACTCTATATGGGACTCAGCTGGTGTCTAACAGTACCAGCTCTTGACACTGGCTCCTCCATGATAGAGCTGGGCCAACTGAGGAGGAGGAACCAATGGGTTCTGAAGGGGATGGGGCAGAGCTATCATGGGCTCTGGGATAGTAATACTTAGCTCTTCTCTCTGAACTTTGCAACCTGAATTGGCTCACAATACAGCACTCCAACACAGAGTTAAGATTTCCTTAGCCTATAATGTACAAGAAAAAAAAACTTGCAGTATTGTTTACAACTTTCTATGGACGGGATTATTCACTCTTCTGTATGACTCATAGTTTCATGCAGAAAATCTAAAATAGCTTGTGCATTTGTTTTAATCACCTCACTTGAATTACTGAATGCATTAATGATGACTTCTATAGACTTGGCCTGAAGAGAAGGTTGTTGTACATGTACACAAAATTAAGTCTGGTGCTGTGGGTTCAACTACTGATGTAAATTTCTTTCAAATTGGCCAGAAAATGCTCGACGTAATATTTATACAATGCCATCATCTGTATTTGCTGTCTGTTAATTGATAGCACAGTGACAGAAGGTTCTAAGGTGAGACCTGTAGTTCAGGCTAAGTAATGTGTTGATTTCAAATGGATAAATTTAGACTGATGGGCTAATGAAAGGGGCATTGACAACCACTTGCAAGCTCCTTTAACATATCTATTTTCAGGAAATGTAACATCTGGTATATACCGCATCCATTATCCTATCTGCCCAATTTAAGTGCACACAAATAATATATGTGCATGACTGATTTGTATGAGAATGTCTTCATTATTTCTTTGTGCAGATGAAATCTGTATATTGGAACTCACTGTTTACAGCTACGTTTTATTTTGTAGATTCTTGTGCCACATACATAAATGAGACGTTTTCTCCGAAATTGTCTATTTTTTTCCGACTGTAACTTTTCATAACCAAGGCAACTAATGGGACATGCAAATTATATAGACCAACTTAATTTGTCCCCCCCCCCCCAGTTTTGTATTTTGCAGACTCCATTTCCTTCTGTTTTTCTAAAGTTTCCCTGTGTTCTTCTCATTTTTCCCATAGAAGAATAATGCCAAGGCATGTGTTTTACATAATATATGACTGTTCTTGCCATATGGGATCACTATCTAAAATTATAAAAGCTAAGATGCTATAGTAGAGACCAGATATTCTGAACCTTGTGAGTAATGTAATTGTTAATTAATAGTAAATTGAATTAGCCAGTGTGGTTTAGCGGTTAAGAGTGGTGGCCTCTAATCTGGAGAACTAGGTTTGATTCGCCACTCCTTCACATGAAACCTGCTGGGTGGCCTTGGGCCAGTCACAGTTCTTTCAGAGCTCTCTCAGCCCCACCTACCTCACAGGTTGCCTGTTCTGGGGAGAGGAAGGGAGTGTGATTGTAAGACACTCTGAGACTCTTTAAGGTAGAGAAAAGCAGAGTATAAAAACCTACTATTCTTTGTCTTTTCCCTTCCCTGGCACTCCCATCACTTCTCCACCTCTCCTGTTTACTTGCTTCCTTCTCTTCTTCCTTCCCACCAGCCAACCTACCTTTATCTGTCCCCCTGTCTTCAGCTTTCTCTCTTTTCTTCCCCCTGGCAGCTTCCTCCCAGGAAAAGTCTGGCCTAGTTGAGCAGTGGCTGGTGGCACTGATCTAGGGCTGCCAAGTCCAACTTGGGAAATATCTGGGGACTTTGGGGGTGGAGCCAGGAGACTTTGGGGGTGGAGCCAGGAGAAAGGAAGTGACATCATTTTGTGATGTCACATCCTGTGATGTTGCTTCCACATGCTGACACATGAACTCATGAAGTTTCCTAATACTGAATCAGGCCATTGGTCCATCAAGGTCAGTATTGACTACTCAGACTGGTAGTGGCTCTTCAGGGTCTCAGGCTGAGATCTTTAATGTCACCTATTACCTGATCCTTTTTTAGCTGAAGAGGCTGATACCTCCTGCATGTCAAGCAGATGCTCTATCACTGAGCAATGGCCCTACTGAATCCTTCCTCATCTCGGCAGAATATGAAGCCCTAAGTGCTACACAAGTGCTAAATATGATTTTCATATCATAAGAACAGGAGAGAAGCCACAGTGGATCAGCCCATCCAGTACAGCCCATCCAGTACAACACTCTGTGTCACACAGTGGCCAAAAATACCAGGTGCCCTCAGGAGGTCCAGCAGCGGGGCCAGAACTCCAGAAGCCCTCCCACTGTTGCCCCCCAAGCACCAAGAATGCAGAGCATCACTGCCCCAGACAAAGGGTTCCATTTAGACCTTGTGGCTAATAATAGCCACTGATAGACCTCTGCTGGATGGGGACAGAGAGAGAGAGACAGACAGACAGCTTTTTCACTTACTCTTGCCCAATTCCCAGGCTTTCTGGCCCTTGTTTCACCCAGCTGTTGTCCATGTAAGTCCCATAACTACTCCCCCCCCCCCCCAGCATAGGCTTTTTGGTGGCTAAAGAGGACCTTTGTCCTCCCCTTTTCGCCAGCAGAAAAGCTAGTTGGATCCATCCCTAATTTAAAATACCGGTTACTTGATGTACAAATGCTTTTAAAAATGCAGATTTTTACTGTCGGAGGGGGGGACACGGTTGAAAGAAACAGAAAATTGGCATAAAAATGAGGAATCCCAACTTTTATTTGCAGAAGGGAAATGAGGATTGGGGGGACCCAAACAGCCACGACAAGACATTTTAAACAATCCCACTCCCAGACCTTCTACAGGCAACCTCTCCTTGTGATGTTTACCTCTTTGGAAGTGACAGTTTATTCCTTTGACAAAACCACAGTGGACAGACAGACAGCAAAAAGAAAGAGGGGGAGGGGGAGAGACAGAGAAGGAAAAGAGCTCGCAGACCCCAGCTTACCCGAGCAGTTTACTCAGCAGCAACCTTGCACGCAGTAGAAAGAGCTTAGTCCCGCCTTAATCTCTGGGCGGGGCTCTCTTGCCGGCTCAGCTCTTAAAGGGGAAATTTCCCTTTTAAGAAGTTCAAGAGGCTGGCCAGGGCAGGCTCCGAGGTTCCCCTGCTGGCAGCCATTTTGTCCCCCCAATGGCCAATCTTGGAAAAGCGGGGGAAAGCTTTAAAAATCGGTGTTTCCCCCGCTCTACCGGGGGACTTGGCAGCCCTACACTGATCTGAGCCCAGTTGCCACTGTCTGGCAGTGCTGTACTGAACCCAGTTGTATGACGGCTGGAGGTGGTGGGTGGGTTGGGCCAAGTTGTGTGGCAGCCACTGGGCCTGTTCTGGGTGACAGGGGACTTGGTGTTCTGGGTATTCCCATCAGGGGACACGACAGGGGAGAGGGGGCCTTTCAAGGGCTGTTTTGTCCAAATCCACCCCTGCTCCCACCAGCTTTGCTTTACAGAAACCAAAGCTTGAAAGGCTTAGCAATGTTGTGGTAGCCTAGAAACCTCCAGTATGACCATTGAGAGCTCAGTGGGCATTCTTTTCTTTACACTATAGGCATCGTTGCTATTATTTGAAGGAATTTTAAAATTTTGCTAAGGAGATCCATCGTTATATGCAGGGGTCATTTTGAAGAAAAAGAGGTGCAGGAGCTCATTAGCATAACTCATTAGCATAATTATTTGCTAAATCACCTGACATCACCGGAAGTATGTCAGAAGGCAAGAGAGAGAGAGAGAGAGAAAGAAAAAAAGAAAGAGCTGGCAGAGAGGGGACAGCTACTAATCCAAGCCTCAGAAATACCACTATTCTGGGAGGATAGCTTCAGTGGTGGCTGAAGCCTTCAGAAGGCTGGTCGGAGGAACAAGGACCTTTCCAGGGGATGGGGTCATTTTGCTGCAGCCATGACACAAGCAAGCATTCCCCCGCGGGGGGGGGGGGGTTGGCACCAACTCCTGGAGCTGAGCTCCCCCAAGCTTCTGCTTGAAATGACCCCTGGTTATATGGCTTTCCAAATGTGGAAATAGTGGTATAAATTGCACACGCATCTGAATGTGCATCCACAGATGATGGTGGGTATCCATAGGATGTTGCTTTAAACTGGATGCATTTCTGAATCTGCATTCAAATGCACAACTCCATCCATATTCTGACCCAACTTCCAGTAATAGATAAATACTTCTTAAAAGCATTACTAGAACCGGAACATGGTACAGGATCTACACAATTGGAGCAGGATGTTTTTTCTTTGTCCTCATCAAATTGACTTTCAGTGTGAGGTCAAACACAAGCGGTATTATTTTAAGAGACACAATTGTTGAAGATATGAGAGGAGCAAACAAAACCAAGCCTCATGTATACTATAAATATCTATTTATTTAATGTTTTTAGTAATCCTTTTCTACAACCTCAACACCGCTCACAAAAAGGTGCCAGAATGTGTTATAATGAAGTTATACTCCAAAATATTTTTTCAAAATTATTTTCACACTCATTAAAATAATGTAAGCAGCCAGAGAAGTGAAATTAACATGCTGGCAAACTGTCATGCTATAGAGACCCAGGTTCAAATTTGCCACGAAGCTTGGTGGTCTATAGGAAGATAGGAAAACTAGGATAATGGGGATAAGTGGACACAAATTCCAGGGAGTGGGGCCTTTGGGGAATTTGGCAGCTGTGAAATAAGAGTTAGGGATAATAGCCAGATGGACAAACTGAAACTGAGTTGCCCAGCCAAAGTGTATGGGGGTCACAAGCCTCACCCCAGAACTTACTAAGACCTAAGGGGACTCCTAGATGAATATTGCAGGCCCCACTGCACCGACAACTGGAGCAGCTCCAGCAATCTCAATGTGGAAGCCATGCCCGCAGTGAGGAGGAGACAGGCAGGCCGCAGCACAGGAAGGCCTATCTAAGATGCTCCCCAAGGCAGTTGCAACTCCCACACAGGGCAGCAAGATGGTGGGTCTCTGCTGCTAAGCCACACCTAATGGTGATGCTGTAGATGGAGCCAGCAGAGTCCCCATCCCTCTTAGTTCAGCCCAGCGTGGGCCAAGGAAGAGGCTCTTTAGGGTAATGGGGGTGGACAGGCAGCACACAGGAGAGGGAGGCCGATGCTAGAAACCCAGCCACCCCTGTGGCTCGTGCCTTGTGGGGCACACCTCCTTGCACTGGGAATAAGATGAGCACAGTGCTGCCTCACCCACAGAATCTCCCTTAAAAGGTGGGGGTCAGGGAGGCCTCTACCTCACGGTCAGAGGAGAGGGGTGGAACAAGGGAGAAGGGGACAAGGGCGACATAGAACCCCCTTGCTCTAACCAAAAACTGAGACATCTCTTGTAGCCCACTACCAAAGAATCTTGGAGAGCATGGCAGCCCCAGTCTCCAAACGACAAAAACTGTAGCCTGACAAAAAATATTATATTATAATTTTTGGAGTAATGAATCAGTCCACTGCTTAGCCTGAAAACATGATAATTTAAACATATTTGCTGTCAGTATTTAGGAATACAATCTGAACTAATGCCAAGATTAATTTGACAACTGGTTTTTGAGACAGGCGAAGTACTGAGGACAAGACAAAGGAGATGTGCATAGCAGAGGGAGGTGTCTAAAGTGCAGTCATATGCAGGGATACTCCCGCCTCAACCTGTTGAAGTCACTTCGCCTAGACGGGAATAAAACTACATGGGACCGCACTGTTATTCTCCTTCATTTTAGTTTCCAAAAGTGGGCACAGGTGTAGGCCCTATCTCTTTATTTAAATATATATCAAACTGGGATCAGAGGGGGCGCAGAGGGGGGCAGACTTGCTATATAGTCAGTAAGTGACTGTCTAATACAGCTGATCCCTTTTGGCCATCATTTCTAGTTTATTTCCATTTTTGAAATGAAAGGATTTCTAGCCCTTGTAGCTGGATAAGCTGATCAGCCAGTTACCAGCATTTTTGATCACTCCAAAGGAAGAATGTCTCAGTATTCTGTTTTGTCATTCCAGTAATATTAGTGTCATGTTACTGTAGTATAATATTTGTATGATATTATAAACTTGTCAGGGAAAAATAATTCTTTACATCCAAATTAAAAACCTCTACACAAAAGAAATTAAAAGAGAGAGAATTAACATTTATTTGATACACCATAATTCCTCCATTTGTTACATCTCATCATTCCTCCATTGTGGAGCTCAAGGCAGCATACATGGAGGGGGAGGGGCGTCCACAGGAGGGCTTAACTTCAGCAAACCTGGTCTATAATGTGGCCTCAGGCCATAACACAATAGAGATTACATTTAAGGTTTATAAAATATATGCACAATTTGTAATCGCTAAGAAGAGGTCTGTAGGTGGTATTGCTCTACCCATAAATTAAACCAAGGAAGACCACAAAAATGTGGAAATACTTACATCATCTTGGAACTTATATCATGCCAAAATGCAACAAAGGTAGACTCCTGTATGATGAACACATTGATTGATTGATGGATTGATAACTTCCACCTTTTTAATTATATGTCTAGAAGTCAAAGTGGGAGCTGTATATACAATGAACATTTTAATAATACATCACTCTCTGGCATGAGCAAAATAAATAGCATACCACTTGGTTTTGCAAAATACTTAGGGCTGGATCTAAAATACTGCCCATGGAGCTCTGCTCACAGAACAGAACTTTTCAATTTCTTTCCTCCCACCGCAGATCAATGATCTCCCCGAAATGTGGTTGCGGGGGGTGGGGGGAACAAGAAGGAAGCAAAGTAGAGTGGGGGAAGGAATCAGCAACAATCACTACCCCTGGCTTTCATGGATGGAAGTGCCTTATGCCAGCCAAAAACTAGCTCAGGATTCAACCCTCAAATTTAAAACCCAAATTACACCTGCAGCCTTTTACTGAACTCACAGATGTGTGGATGAAGCTCACAGCGGCAAGCCTTTCCCATGCAAATTCTCACTGAAAGTGCTACAATTCATCAAAGGCTGATTGAGCCAAACCACTTATAATTGTGAGCCATGCTAACACTGAAGTGACCGTGCCATGTGTAGAAATCAGAATTTTTAAATACCAGGAAAAAGAGAGAGAAAGTAGCAGGGGGAAATCAAGCTACTAGTTATGAAAAGAGACTTCTTTTAACATCAAAGTCATTAATGTTTCCATTAGGCAGAAGCTAAATAGCCCTATCTGAAGGAAAGAGTATTCTGGTGAAAACCATTTGTTTTGACAGTCTGAAGTGTCACAAGGATGTACTCCTGATCCCACAAAGACTTTGCATATTCTTAACATCCAGCATCACAAATCATTCCATGGAGTCTAGTAATGAATCTTACATGCATATATGTACACCTATGATAGGCAGATCATGCAGTAACATTCTTGTGAAACACCTACCAGCTACCTATTTACTAATTTGTTTCTGATTGAAAATATTTGTATTTCACTTGCATTTTGATAAACAGAATTTATTTAAAGTGTTGAGAGAACCAGTGAAGGATAATTGTTAGAGCATTGGACTAGGATCCAGGATGCCCAGAATACCCACTCTGCAATGAAGATTGTTGGATAACCATAGGCCGAGGACAGACTGGCAAAATGAAGCTCCATGGAAGCAGGGTAAAAGACCCGGGCCAAATTGTCCTGGGGCTTGCCATTCCCACTGGGCAGACTGAAGCGGGAGCATTCCGGGGAGGAGGCGGAACAGAGTGTTCACACTGTGGGGTGGCTCTGGTACCACCGCTGCGGCAACACGCAGCTTTGGTCTGTTTTGCTGAGGTGCGCATATGCACATAGGCACATGGGTGCAGTGGGTTCACATTACTGGCACCGCTTGATGCGCAGCTTATTTGCATCCACACTGCCCGGAAGCGGAATGAACGTGCACCCAGATGGCTTGACAGAGGTTTCACCAGGTATCTGCTTAACGCAGGATGAAAGCACTTCAGGACCGGGTGAGTATGGTACAGCAATGCTGGGCAGCTGTGGCTGTCTCAACGGGCTCTCTTCATCTGCTTGAAAAGCGGACCTATATCGGGCCAAAATGCCAGTCTAGCCTCAGCCCTAATCTAACTCATTGGGTTGTAGGGTTGCCAAGTCTGGGTTGGAAAATACCTGGAGACTTTGGGGGTGGAGCCAGGAGAGGGTGGGGTTTGGGGAGGGGCCTCAGCAGGGTACAGTGCCATAGAGTTCACCCTTCAAATTAGCGATTTTCTTGAGGGGAGCTGATTTCTGATTCTGAGATTAGTTGTAAAAGCAGGAGATCCCCAGGCCCCACCTGGGGGTTGGCAGCCCTATTGGGTTGTGAGGATTATATGGAAAAGGGGAGAAATGTAGATGCTGCTGTGAGCTCCTTAGAAGAAGGGTGGAATAAAATGTACTAGATAGATACTGGTAAAGGGATAAATATTTACAAAAGATGTCTGTAATGTTTGATTTTGAAGGCAGGATTCAGAGGACGATGTACATAGCAGTTCTTTTTACCACAGTTCTCTCCTGTCTTCGGAAAAGCTGCCTTAGAGTGAGATGCAAGAGACTGCCACCAGAAGGAAAAATCAGCAATGTTCCCATGTATGTGGAGAAGTTTTTAGCACATATATATGGATGTAATGCCATTGTCTGACGGTGATTTTCTTTCTCGCTCGCTGCTGGAGTGCCAGCAGGCAACGAGACCTCCTGCCCCCAGCAGGCAAATGGAAAGCCTGGTAATAACTCTGGTTCTGTAGGCCAGGCTTGTGCAACTGGGACCCACCAGATTCAGTGAAGCCCACCAGTCAGGAAGTGTGGCTGCCCAGGGGCATGAAAATCTCCTCTTCCTCCCTGCTGTTTTAGGCAGGCAACAACCATAGAAGTGTTTTCTTAGCTCATGGTGGGACAGCATTTGGGTGAATAAATCATAAATATCCTCTAGAAGTTCTAGATCCACAGATTAGAAACATCTGCTAATTAGCAATCTTCCAATAGCTGAAAATAATTCCTCAAAATATGTCAGCCATTTTAAAAAACATACTACCCCAGTACAACCAAGTAGCTCAATGTACATTTTGGCACATCAGGGAATCTGTTTTTGAAGGGGGTTACTTTAAAATTGTTTCCATTTCTTTATGATTGATAGAATTATTTCAACGGGGTAAACAAGTCAAAACATAATAAGATAGGAAAGAACAATCCAGATCACCGTAGGTGTGCCCAAGTCCCATTGAAATCAAGGGCACAATTAAGTGCTTAATCCCTGTTGATTTTCAGTGGGACTTAGGTGAGCTTAAAATCTTCTGAACTGTACCCAGAGATCAGACCTCACACCAGCTAGCTGAACAGAACTACTAATACCGAATAATTAATGCTTGAGTCAACTTGTGGTTCTGGAGAATGGGGGTGTTCCGTACCTATTCATTTACACCCTAAGAACACATTCAGGAGCATGCATAGTGAAAGATGTATAAGGGATTCAGTCCTCCAATTTGAAGTTGTTGACATCAGCTTTTCATCAATGCAGAGGATCAATAGCTTAGAAAAAAACTTGGATTCCTAAGCCAATGGCATCCACTCTCTGAAGGACTGTCTAGCAACTCTGCTGCTGTTTTCCCTGCCCACCCCTAATAATGTATTCTACAGCAGGTAGCTGTGGCAATGATAATTATTCTTGATCAGCAGGATACCGTAATTATTGCAATAGCATTGTGTAAAACTTGCCACAACTTGTGTGAGCCAAGGATACTTCTGTCAGTTATATGCTCATCTTGGAGATGAACTCAGGTTCTTTTATCATGAAATTGCACTGAAATTGAATTTTACTTTTAGCGTTCTGTATTTTTTTAGGGGCACTGTGTGATTGGCAGTTACTAGTAGATGTTTGGTTGGTATAACTTTTCTTGTTGCTGTGATTTTCATACTTAAACGACAGCACTGTCATATTTCAGAATGTGTTAGGTATCTCAAACATTTAGCCTTTTATTTCCATGTATTAAAGCAGTAACCAATGTGTGAAGTTCATGGCTCAGCTTTCTTGTGCTAAACTAGCTTTTCCTGATGTCATGATTATCAAGAAAGAAGTTTATCATTTAACCTGCAGCGTTCACCAGCACTGTGAACTATGAAGTGAAAAAGATAACCATTATCTATACCAGTAATAGAGGAATAATGCTGTACTTGAAGAGTGCTGAGAAAACTCTTGTGATTGTAACAACAAACAATGTTGGGGCGCCTTGTAGACTAAAAAACTAATTGTGACATAAGCTTTTGTGGAACAGAACCCACACACCCTAATTTAAGATGAAAACACTACATGAAAGCAGAATGAGAAAATAAACCATCAAATAGAACACAAAACCTGCAATACCACAACAATCTAACCTATTAGGGGAATGGTATTTTAAGAATCAATTAGAACAGTGGTCTTCAAACTTTCCAGATCTGGGACCCACCGTTAGTCTTCAGGTGGCAGCATATGACCCACTGGGCTACAAGAATATGAGAGGAAGTCATGGCATACTGTCATATGATGCTTCCTCACTCCTTTATTTAATCCTCAAAACTACCTTGTAAACTGAGTTATGCTAGGAAAGAACAATAAAGTGATGGAATAGAGGAACACTAGTGTGCTCATCTACAATTAATACCCTAGTTAGTAGTGTCTATTGTGAACATATCTTCCCAGTCTTGAAAGAACATGTGATTGTATCAGCTTTTGTCATCCTCAGGGGTAATTTCATAGAAAAAGAGGTGCAGGAGCTCATTAGCATAACTAATTAGCATAACTTATTTGCATATGCTATACCACCTGACATCACTGGAAGTATGTCAGAAGGCAAGAGAGAGAGAGAGTGAGGGAGAGAGAGAGAAAGAAAAAAGAAAGAAAGAAAGAAAAAGCAAGCAAGCAAGCAAGCAAGCTGGCAGAGAGAGGACAGCTACTAATCCAAGCCTCAGAAATACCACTATTCTGGGAGGATAGCTTCAGTGGTGGCTGAAGCCTTCAGAAGGCTGATCGGAGGAACAAGGACCTTTCCAGGGGATGGGGTCATTTTGCTGCAGCCATGACACAAGCAGGCATTCCCCTGCGGGGGGGGGGGCTGGCACCAACTCCTGGAGCTGAGCTCCCCCGACCTCCTGCTCGAAAGGACCCCTGGTCATCCTGGTTCCCAGTCATCCACTATGGCATGCCTCAAGTCACCTGTTGGGTAGGAAAGGAGAACCAGAAAGAAATCATGAATCACCTTTCCCTATTCCTACCTGGCCTTACAAGCAACACTCCCTCTAAGCTGTGGAGTCTTGCGAGCAAAAATTCTACTTTGTGAGCTACTGGCATTAAAATTGTGAGTGAGCATAAATTAGTTTGCTCTGGAGCCATCCTTTCTGAGCTAAGACAAAAATGTGTGAGCCGGAGGCTAAAAAACTGTGAGCTAGCTCACACTAAGCTTAGAGGGAACACTGCTTACAAGTGATCAGGCCTGTGGAGATTTCTGCTTTCTGGGCCAAATCACTCTGATAATCTCAAGACCAGCATATTTCCAGACAGCTACTCCAAAACACTGCACTGTGCAAAGATGCATACTGAAACATTATCTCCCAATGAAACACAGAAGAATATTTCAGAGTATAGTGTCAATCTAGAGTTCAACAGTAATGGAAACAAGGGAAGAGTTTGAGAAAGAACACTTTGTAGAAAATGTAACAACAGCAAGTGAAATTCATTTGGCCAACTTGTTGGGAAAGTTTTGTTCCAAAGACATCTCTCATTTCACAGGACTCTTCACAGAAAATAAGTGGCAAAGGATCAGTGTTCCCTTCTATGTAAAACATGCAGATCTCTCTATCCAAACAAGACAGTGTTTCATTTGTTCACCTCACAAAAGGAAATGTTGGAAGATGCACAGACCTTCTGCAAAAAGATCAAAGAGTTGACAAGGCATGTTGGTCAAGTATTTCTCTTTCATCTGGATATATTGTTTGTGACATGCCATTCCTCAAGGGTGAGGAAGGTTTCTAATCACTGTAAGGAGGAGATGACAGAGAAGAGGAAAAGGAAAGATTAAGGATCACCTATAAACAAATTGCTAGAATGGGCAGGAAAAGTTCCAGTCAGAGAGTGACAGATTCCATATAACTGGAAAGACCCATCTTTATATGGATAATAGAGATTAATTGAATACACAAATTTATACTTAGCAGTTTTTTTATTGGTTTCTATCCATTCCATCTATCAATGGAATATATGTAGAATGAACAGAGAAACATAATTCTATTCAATATTGCTTAATTAGAAGTAAAATGCATATTGATTACAAAATCTTACAGGACATACAGCCATTCCTGTGGCCTCAGTTAACCCAAATAAGAAAATTTTTCACTTTCTAGAAATATTATAAGGTATATTCTCAACAGTCCAGAAACATTGAATTTATATGGCATTTTTCAGGGTTATTATGTAAAACTTTGAGATTTCTATAGGATTTACTTCCAAATAAAGATCTGCTTTCTTTAATCTGTCTTGTGCTGTATCCATTCCTTCAGGACTGGTGAGGACTACTAACGTGTTGTGAGGGCAGGGCAAAATCTCATAGAAGCCAAGACAGCCTCCCACTGTAATTGACTGAGCGCAGCTCTTGCCCACCACACTACATCATGGAGGGAAAATATTGTTCTCAGCATTCCCGTCCAGTGTTTCTACAGTGGCCCAACTACAATGGTATATGTTATTAGCCTCAAGCGAACTTCTTTGGTGGATAATGAAGAACACATTGTTTTGCCTTGGAGGATCAGTTGCACCTGCTGCAGATGGCTCCTGCCATTTTTGTCTATAGTAACAACATTATCAGTTTTGCTACAGGGGAAATAAGAAAGATTGAGGGCAAGTATTTGCTATACAAATATTTATATAAAAGAAAACTGTTCCATACAAGCTACAGATGCACAGACGGACACCCAAGACCCGATGCAGTAAATAGTAAAATAGCCTTCAGAGGAAACGCTGACATGTTTAGACAGATGGTCAGTTTGCTCTAAATGCCACACTTTACTACTGTTCCCATAGATGGTCACTGTAAGGGAGACCAACCTATGACATTTTTTTAAGTAGGCTTCATACTTAAACCTACTGGTCGCTGCACTTTGTCCCTAAGGAGTACAGCCTTTTCAGAGAATACAGAGGAAATGCACTGAGCTGGATCCAGTACTATGTGGAGGAAGGTACAGATTATAGAAGATATTCCCTGCTTTATCCTCCATCAATGTCATATGGACCCAGGAACATTGATTCCTGGGGTCACAAGATTAACATGTAATAATAGCCACTTGGGTTGTTGGATGGCACTGAGGAGGGGAAGGGAGTGACATTGAGCTTCCTGGTTTTTCCACTGGGCTGACTGGAAGACAGAGTGATTTTTGCCCCCTTCTTTGTATTCACTGAAACTCACTAACCATTGTGATGATTGTTCTATGTGGATTCAGTGACCCTGGAATCAACATTCCTGTGTTCAGAGGGACTTGTCAAGGGAGGGGAAAGCAGGGGAACTCTGCAATCCTTGCACATGTGGATCATTGAATCCTACTAATTGTGGGCTCTGAGGGTGTTAGAGGCTTTCATCCTGTGGAGATCAATAAGATGTGAACTTGAGAATTAACTGTTCAAACACAATTTTGTTCCAATTGCTTTTGGAAATAAATTACTTTATCTGAACCCGTTCCAAATCAATTTGGAGGGAAGCATACCCATTACTACTGATGGCCGATTCACACATGCAAGTAATCATCTGGTGTTGCATTCTTCAATTTTGTGTGTGTGTGTGTGTTAAGTGCCATCAAGCAGCTTCCAACTTATGGTCACCCTATGAATTAATGACCCCCCAAACATCCTATCATTAAAAGCCTGGCTCAGGTTTCATAAACTGAGGGTGGCGGCTTTCTTGAGTAAATCCATCTCGTGTTGGGTCTTCCTCTTTTCCTGCTGCCTTCAACTTTTCCTGGCATTATTGTCTTCTCTGGTAACTCTTGTCTTCTCATAATGTGACCAAAGTACAATAGCCTCAGTTTAGTCATTTTAGCTTCAAGGAAGAGTTCAGGCTTGATTTGATCTAGAACCCTTGTCTTTTTGGCAGTCCATGGAATCTGTAAAACTCTTCTTCAACACCATATTTCAAATGAGCCTGCTTTGAGAGATCAAATGAAGTGAAAGTGGCGTGGAATCTGGACACTGCCATAAAATCCTACAATTAATCAAAGTGAAAGTGGCAAGCAATGCAGAAGGGAATTTCTGTTCCAACATGGGTTTTGGTAAAACAACGAAGCAAATGCTAGATGCAGAATGGGAAACATCAACCATAGTTAGTTCCACAGTGACTGGTATTAAAGGCACACTGCACCTGAAGTTTCCTTATAGTACAATGGCTAATATCCATTCAATGTTTGAACCTCCAAGAATTCTAGTCCAAAAAGACAGAAGTAATTCCTCCTCTGTGTGGTTCCTGATTGCCTGAAACCCTGCCCCTTTCTTGCTAGAGGCACTGCTTCCACTGGAGTCCGCCGGAAGGACCCTGACATTGCTCCAGATAGAAGGAAAGTTGTAAAGCACTTAGTGAGACATTTCCCACTTGGCTGGAAATTTAAGCCTGTGTAGTATACTCTGAGGTAGCTGGGACTCTTGGGGTGTGGCAAGAGACTCTGACAGACAGGAGGGAGTATGTGCCAAACCAAGTGCCTGGAGGTAGACGGCCAGCCAGCTAAAGGGAGATTCTGCATGAGCTCATAACATGGTTGGATGATGCAGAACTGCCTCCTCGGGTATTTTGCCACAGAGCAACATCATGAATAGATTCAGATGGGGACTCAAATAGAGGCAGAGAGTTTCACTGGGTGTCAACTAAATCTCTAGTATTATAAGGAGAAAATGTGTCTCATTGTCATGAATAATTTTATAAACCTCTATCATGTTCCCACATAGTTGTCCCATTTTCTAAATATACCCACGCCTATTAATGTTTCTTCATCTCAAAGATATTTCAGTTCATTGATCATTTTGCTTGCTATCTCTACACCTCTTCCAGGTTTTACATTTCCAGATTGATATGATCAGAACACATTACAGTATTCCAAAGGTAGCTGCACACAAATTGGTACCTCCCTGAGTTTTTATGAATTACGTTTGGTGTAGTGGTTAGGAGCGCAGATTCTAATCTGGGAGAGCCAGGTTTGATTCCCTACTCCTCCACATGCAGCTGCTGGTGTGACCTTGGGTCAGTTACAAGTTCTTTCATAGCTGTTCTTTCATAAGCAGTCCTTGAAAGAGCTCTCTCAGCCCTACCTACCTCACAGGGTGTCTGTTGTAGGGAGGGAAAGGGATTGTAAGCCACTCTGAGACTCCTTCAGGTAGTGAAGGGTGGAGTGTAAATCCAGTCTCCTCCTCCTCTTCTTCCTTCTATCAAATAATATAAGGTATCCAGTTGCCTTTGGGACCAAGCATAGTTTTTGGGTCCCTTCAGATTGGTTTGGAAAGGGGCCTTTTTCACCTGTTTCAGATTGAATTAGGCCTGGTGTTTGGTCAGGACATAACTAGGAAATCCAGGAGTAGTGTGAGTTGCTGCAGTACAAGCGCACTAAGCCGCCCCATCAATGACTTGAGCATATGGATAGGTTTGGGGAAGGACACCCTTTGTGCTGAATAGCTTCAGCCAAGCTGCTTGAGTGGCATTTATTTATTATTTTTATTATTATTATTTCTATTTATATCATGCCTTGCTGAAACAAACTGGCTCAAGGCAGCATACAGCATAAGGCAATAGAGCAATAAATACAGTAAAATCACAAATACAATATAAAATACAATAAAACCAGTATAAAAATACAAATACAAATATTGGCGGCATTCAGTATACAATCAAGGATGGAAAACAGTCCAACAGTATGTCCTAAGGGCCTTGAGATCTTCCTATGACACATCCAATGGTTGTGCGTTCATTAGTGGCAGCCCCTAATCGAAAGCCTGGTAGAAGAGCTCCATTTTACAGGCCCTGCGGAACTGCAAAAGGTCCCACAGGGCCCTGATGTCCTCCGCAAGCTCATTCCACCAGTATGGGGCCGCCACTGAAAAGGCCCTGGCTCTAGTGGTGGCCAGCCTGGCATCTTTTGGGCCAGGGAGGGTCAGGTGATGTTGCGCTCCTGACCTCAGTGCTCTCCGGGGCACATACAGGGAAAGGCGGTCCTTCAGGTAGGCAGGTCCCTGACCATATAGGGCTTTAAAGGTCAAAACCAGCACCTTGAACTGAATCCGGTATGCTATTGGCAGCCAGTGCAATGCCTTCAGCACAGGCTGGATGTGGTCTTGTATGGAGACGCCCATCAACACCCTGGCTGCCGCATTTTGCGCTAACTGCAGCTTCTGGATTTGGGACAAGGGCAGCCCCATGTAGAGAGTGTTGCAGTAGTCTAATCTCGAGGTGACCATAGCATGGATCACTGTTGCCAGGTTGTTGCCTTCGAGAAGGGAGATGAAGTTTAACACTTCTTGGCATTGCTTTATGTGTAAGGTTAGGATAAATGAACTGCAGTAATGTTGGCCAAATTTGGAGCCAGGTGGGTTTTCCCCAATCACTACAGGCTGCTTCTTAAAAGCAAGATTTATTTGTCTGATATAGAACAGTCAGACTTTTTAGGATTGCTTGTGTCTTTAATTTGGCTACTGGTACAAATCTTGTCCTATCCTTTCCTCCTGGACTGTGCCCTTCTTTTCATATTTGGGGCTGTTTCCAGGGCTCATCTCGGGGTGGAAAGTGCTGGAATATACAAGGTCTGTAGTGCACCTATATGAAGAGGACCAGAAGATCACAATACAGCTGAAGGACTGCTAGTTAGTATAGCTAGATCAGGAATTTCCCACAGTTTCAAATTATGTCCTTCCTGTCTCCTGATAGACTCTTCTGGATATTTCCTGCTCTTGTGAGCTTTCTGGTTCTTGTTCCACCTTCAGCAGTTATGCTAGATAGTTAAGGTTCTCTCTCTTCTGTGTTCTATAACAGTTTGTTCTTCTTTAATAAGCCTAATTATTTTTCTGTAAACAGTGAGTGTTCCACTTCCTCTGCATATTTAACCTCTGCCAACAGAAAGTTCTGTCAAGTCACAACTGACTTATGGCAACCCCAGAGGATTTTCAAGGCAAGAGGTGGTTTGCCATTGCCTACCTCTGCATAGCAGCCTTGGACTTCCTTGGTGGTCTCCCAACCAGATAATAATCATGGCTGACTCTGCTTAGCTTCCAAAATCTGATGAGATCGGGCTAGCTTGGACCATCCCAGGACTCTTTCTACCTCCTTTTAAATGGAAAACTGATATTACATCTATGTGATCCATTAACCCAACCCTTTGATTCCTTCCACTAATTTATTTATAAACAGAAAATAAACCTAATTGCTTTATTTTTTAAAATCAGTTTCACAATTCTTTGTCAACCACACAAACAAACTTCTTAGGAATGGTTTTCAGCATATTGTAGTTGTAGAAATTCAAAAATAAGTTTCCAAAATATCCCTCTAAATCTTGGAGAAGGAAGTACACATGACTGGGAAACACACAGCCTGAGTATTAGTAATCCAATATGCAAAAATGAAATACCAAATACAAGAAAATCTGGGCAAATGAGCTGTAAAAAAAAAATTAAAGCAGCGCTTTCAATTTCAGTGTGCCACAAAGCATCCTCTGTAGGTAATTTTAATAACATTTAGAAGCTATTTGAATATAAAAAGAGGTGTTAATAAGAGCAGAACATATTCTTTAAGCTTTAACAGAGACAGCAATTTATTGTATTTCAACAAGAATAGAAAAAAAATTAAACTGTAAGGAAAAATATCTTTTCCTCCTACACTATCCATTTGCAGTACTTAACTTGCATACATTTAGGACAATAATACAGGCCATGCCTTGGGAAGACAATTTAAATTACCCTTCAGGAATGGGGGATAACATATCATTAAAATGACACGTCTTTTTAAAAAATGCACAGAAGTCTTTGTTAGGCTACATAAAGAACTAGAAAGATATAAATGGAAAAAATATGTTTTTAGAACTTGGGGGATAAAGAAAATGTAGAAACAAAAATGCCAACATGACATCCAAGCTTCTGTTTTTTCTCATACAAAGGCATCTCCAGTCCATTTAAAGAATGAACACACACTGGAAATCTTGGAAGGAAAGTGTTCTTTAATAGCCTCAATGGAAAGATAAATTATAAAGGGAAGAATTCTGCACCACTGCTACCTCCCTTCATTAATAATCTGTTCTTTTAAAAACTAGGTTATTGCTACATAGAATGTGTCTATGACTTTCCATCTTTTTTTTCCCAAAAAAAGATAATGTGACTAAAAAGTGAATTTCAATTTTTGAGTGAATCGGATAACTTACAAGCAATTTTAAGAATTGCTGGTGGTTTCATAATAGTTCAGAGCCCACGCTGTGCTTTGGACTTTGGACAACTTAAAACTATTGCTTACTGATGAGCAGCCTTTCATCAGATTAGGTGACTGAGGTCCTAAACCGGAGCGAAGAATCATTAGTATTGTAGTGTAGTAGTGGTGGTCAGGGCTCATTTCGTAGCAGGAGCTCCTCTGCATATTAGGCCACACACCCCTGATGTAGCCAATCCTCCAAGAGCTTACAGTAGCCCCTGTAAGAAGAGCTCTGTAAGCTCTTGGAGGATTGGCTACATTAGGGGTGTGTGGCCTAATATGCAAAGGAGCTCCTGCTACGAAATAAGCCCTGGTGGTGGTGAAACTTTTGACTTTAATTGGCTGAACTGGTGTTGTATGACATGGCATGTTCAATTGCTGAGGAAACTAAGCAGTTGGTGTGGGAAAGGGATGTTGTCAGTATGAAACTAAAAACCTCACAGAAGTGCAAGGAGGACTGGGATGACGTCCTAGCAAAATCACCATTATAATGAAGAGACAGGATAAACAGTGGACAAGTGGCAGGAAGGAAGGGGATCTATAATGCTTTGAAGGGCTGGGGCCCATCAGTCAGGAGGCCAAGGAAATATAGATTTCCTTTTTTTCAGGTTATGATTTCTAGAAACTTTATCAGCTCAAGGGACAAAACGTTCTCATATAATGTGATATCACTGAATGGTTTTGTCACCTGAGCTAGTGAAATTTCTAGAGATGTTTACTTAACAAAAAGGTAACAATTCATGATTTTTTTGGGGGGGGAGGGGGGAATAATACATTTTATTTTCAGTATTTTCTAGTGTTGTTTAAGATGCTGGGTTTTATGAAGCCTTCAAATATTTGAACTAGTGACAGTAAACGTATTGTGTCAGTAGACTTGCAGCCACATTCTGTCCCCAAATTTTAACCTCTCTATAACCGTTACATTTTCCACCAATCAGTAATGGATCTTTGCGGTCAGCATTGAAATCCCCAGCCAGTGGTGACTGTAGCAACAGCCTATGCAATCATTTGTTCCCATTTGCTTTTGCATTTGCTCCCACAGGAGATGAACAAAAGATGGATTACAGCAGCCATACAATTGTATCTACACAGACTTGGAATCTGAATGGCAGAAAAGTTGTGCCATTATCTCATGGCAGGTCTAGTGGATAAGGCAGTCAGTCTACCATCCAGCTACAGAGCTTTCCCAGTAGTCACTTGAACCCACAATGCAACCAGCTTGGAGTCAAACGGCTATTAGAGCAAACAAAGTCCATTCAAAAGTTTGCTGCACATCATTGTCCTCACTCTGAATTGCTTTTTTTTTGTCCTTTAAACATGTCATGACCTAGTCAGATATGATTGGTTCTGTAATGTTATGTTATGTTCACTATGTGATTCTTGATTGGCTGTGAGCAAGTAGGATAGGAGGAAAAGCTCTTAAAATGGTATCACAGTAGCAAGCAGACCCGGGGGGGGGGGGGGAATGAGTAAGATCCTTCAGTCTGTGAGCACGTGGCTCATGAAGTTGATTCTTTCCCCAACTCCTTGTTCCTCAAGAAGCCCCTTTGATACCCTTGAAAATCAAATTATGGAGGTATGGGGAAATATGTGAACAAAATGAACAAAGTGAGGCATGATGCTGCAGTATACTGAACACCCATTGTCTTTGTTTGGAAGAGGAAGTACAGACAGCAAGATGGGCACAAAGGAACAAGGGTGGTTTTGCTGTGTTCTGCTTCCTCACAGAGCACCCCAACATTTCATGGCCTTTTGTTCATGATGGCCCTCCAGCACTAGCATGTGCTTTGGGGAGCTTTCAGAACTTCATGAACGAAATGTTTGTGTAGAGTGCCGTCAAGCCTCAGTCGACTTATGTGACCCCAGCTAGGGGGTTTCAAGGCACATGAGAAGCAGAGAAGGTTTGCCATCGCCTTCCTCTGTAGAGTCATCTTTGGAGGTCTTCCTTCCAAGTACCAACCATGCTTAGCTTGTGAGATCACATGAACCTGGCTCCATCAAAGTCAGTATTATCTACTCAGACTGGCAGTGACTCCAGGATCTCAGGGAGAGGTCTTTTACATCACCTACTGCCAGACCCATTAACTGGAGATCCTGGGGATTGAACCTGGGATCTTCTGCATAGGAAGCAAATGATCTATAACTGAGCCATGGCCCCTCCCCAAGATCTGATCAGATCAGGCTATACCATGCCCTTTTCCCTCCCAATGAACTAAATGCAAAAGTATATTTAAGATCCCCCCCCCCCCCCCCCCAGGAACATTTCACAGCCTCAGTGAACATCTGCTGCCCCAAACATACTTGCAGGTGAACATTTGGATGTAAAAGGCTATAAGAGGGATATAGAAGGCTGGAATTCTAAAGCATATTCTCTGGTCAAAAAATGTGTCTTAGAAATCGACCATGGCAGCTTGATTCTAAAAGCCTGCAGAGTTTGCTCACCCCTATCTTTTGGTCTTTCTTTCCCAAAATCAATATCCCTCTATATGTATTATCTTATCACCCCATGATATTGCAGAGCTTTCCTGTTCACAAGATTGAACATTATACCCTATTGTGTACTGGGTTCGATGCATGGAAAGTTCGGACTACAACATAGTGATCAGCATTGGCTTATTGAGTACACAACAATGAACAACCACCGGCCGAGATGGCCAACTATATACAACTCCTAGGACACACCCAAAAGTCCTATTGGTGGGTTTGAATTTCCCGCCAGAGTTCTTATTGGAGGACAAGTGGTGGTCTAGGATCCTTGGCTCTTGTTGTTTTAAGAAGCCTAGCTCTGACTGTATGCTGCTGGTGCCCAGTGGCGGTCAGCGAACGTAACACACCCACAATGATTTTACAGGGAAGATTTTTGAATAGGCCCTATTCTGACAGAATTTGTCCTTATGGCCTTTATAGGATCAATACATCCTTTCATGCCCTGCTTGAATGTAGGTTCTCTGAAAATACAAGGGATCATTATATTAAGCATTTAATTAACCCACCATTCCCTTATATTCCCCAAAAAACTGGATCTTTGCTTAGCAATAAGGATCCTAAGTTTACCTCAGCAGCTGTGACATATGCTTCAGTCCTTTTAGCCCATGCAACCAAAAAATAAGGGATTAGTATTTTCCACTGGTCAGGTTTTATGAACCAGTGAGCCTCTAAGGGAATAAAAGAAAGGAAGACTAGAATGTAAGAGGTATGAGCAGGATCCTTCACAATCTTCAGAGATGTGATCATGTGCCTACTTACAGTTTTTAAAAAACAAATAGAATTCACTTATTAATTATTTAGAGCCGCGCTGACTGTTCATACATTTCAGAAGCAGTTTGGTAGGGGGGAACTGAAAAAAAAACTACCATTAACAATGGTCTCCTTCCTTCCTTCCTTCCTTCCTCCCTCCCTCCCTCCCTCCCTCCCTCCCTCTTTCTTTTTCACAGCTATGGTTCTTTCCTTCCCACTTTGCTACTTTGTCAATGACATTTTCTATCCTGAGCAAGGACCTTTCTCCCTAACTACATGATCTACGCTAAGCAGCCATCTCAGAGTGAGAGCAATACTACTGGGACTGGCCGTATGGGTGCAGCCAATCAGGGAAGTGCTAACATTTTTGTTTCTTTCACAGTGATGCCTGAGAGACTGTCTAGAAATGGCAGGGGCTATTTTCAGTACCAATGAATATACTCACAAACATCACCATGTTGGTTCAACCCTAGAATTACCTACATGCAGTGGGATCTGCATGCAAACAACAGAAGTTTTTTAATTTGTTACTTTAGTAGATTTTGAATGTACCTAATTTAACTGACTAATCCGTCAACATTCCACAGTGTTATTTCTACACATATTACAATATCTCTAATTAATCTAATTAATCTTAATTGGTATGTAGCATTTGCTATCATAATTAGGGGGGAAAATTTGCTGTCAGGTAAGCGTCATGTGTTCTATGATTTGTATTTTTATTTAAAAAAAAAAAAACCCAAACAACCCCACTGACTTTGATGTTGTTTGATGGCGTAGGTGGATATGATGCTATCATTCAATGCAGTTCTGAAGAAACCACCAGGAGCTGCCAAATTAAAACTTGGAATGGGAGGCTACACAAAAGCCCAACACTGATCAGGAACTGATCAGAAATACTTAAGTAAGAAAACAGATCCACAAATCATCAAGCTGAATCATTTGGCTTCTCAAAATGTTACATGTTTCACTTTGGAACTGCCAAACACTTCAATATCACAACTGATTTTCTGGCTGTGTTGCCCTAAATAGGGTAAGAACACTGTTAATATCTTTTAATTACCTTTCCCTGCGTCATAAATTCTAGTTAAATTTTTTGTTCATGCGGCTTCTGATCCAGATCTCCATGTGCTTCCCAAAGGGGCTTCTCCAAGGTGCTTCCCAAAGGTAGCTATGCCAGATAGTATATTGCAAACAGGGGCCTTATTTTCCTATGCCATTGCTCACAGTGGCTGCAGTGGGAGGCATCATGCAGGCAAGGATAAAGCAAAACAGTTCTAAAAGTTTTTATGGCCGCTGATCCCCTTGCAGAACAGACAAGCTATTCCATGTAAAGCTGGCTTGTTTATTCAAGCAGGGCTGGCAAGGGGGTGGGTGGGACTAGGAGTACAAAATCTTTTTCTCCCTTTCTCACAATACAAGAACTTGTGGGCACTCCATGAAATTGCTGAGCAGTTGGGTTAGAACAGATAAAAGGAAGTACTTCTTCACCCAAAGAGTGATTAACATGTGGAATTCACTGCCACAGGAGGTGGTAGCGGCTACAAGCGCGGACGGCTTCAAGAGGGAATTAGATAAACATGTGGAGCAGAGGTCCATCAGCAGCTATTAGCCAGAAAATATAGATAGGAACTCTCAGTCTGGGGCAAGTGATGCTCTGTATGGTGCTTGATGGGGGGGCAACAGTGGGTGGGCTTCTGGTGTCCTGCCCCCACTGCTGGACCTTCTGAGGGCACCTGGTGTTTTTGGCCACTGTGTGGACAGAGTGTTGGACTGGATGGGCCACTGGCCTGAACCAACATTGGCTTCTCTTATGTTCTTATGTAAAATCCCCCAAGTCCAGTTGCCTCACTTTGCTGCCTTGAGAGCAAAGGAGCAGCCAACCCAATGTGTTTTAGTTTGGGCCAGTTTTAGGACTTTGTCAACACCTACAAGCCTCTCTAGGACTGCAGTCAGATGTGCCATTTGGTGCGGAGGGGAAGCTATCCTATGTTCTCTGGTGGAAATTAAAATGGAGTTGCGCAACCACACATCGCTTGGTACTGTGGGCCCAGCCCATCACTACCTGATCAGATGGCGTGTTCAGGTGAGGGGGGGTTGACTCCCCCCTCGCATGTGCATAAATGCGGAATTGAACTCCCGCAGTGGTTTGTGACTATGGATCACTTATGCAGTTATGTGAATACCACTAAGCGAGCAAAAAAAAAAAATGGCACTGAGTTGGGATGAACTGGGCAGCCCATCCCGATGGCTTGAATGTGCTTGTGCGATCAGACAGTCGAAAGTCCATCCGTGACCCATCAGAACCAGTTAGAACAGGACTTTCCCCTGAGTCTTTGAACTCTGCTTCTGTGGTGGAGCAGCACACGTTGCCGATGATTGCGGCAACCTTTCCCAGATGTTGCTGTCTGACCGTGCCCTTTAGATCCATCAGGTTGAGTCAGATCTAAAGGCATGTCAGCCTAGGAATCCATAAAGCTCACTTCATCCCTTTACAAGAGCTGGAATCGTAGTGAATGGTCTGCTGCAGCTTTTGCTAGCTTTTCAGCTAAACAAAAGGTTGAAAGGAGAGAATTTTGATTCTTAGGGGCTTTTTCCTACTCTGTTCCTTAATGACTGGTGTGCCCCTTTTCTTGTTTTCACATTTATCTCTGGTTTTCCATGCCAAGAGACAGCAAAGAAGTCAGTAGGGCTTATTTCACCCTTTCTCTTCTTAACTACACATTTCTTAAATTTGTGATTCACTCCCTCTGGGTTATATTTGAGCAGTGGCCTGCAGTGGCTCTTGCCAACACATGATTGGTTGCACTAAATGAGCTCCCAGTTGTGTATGTGTTTCTCTGATGACTTCATTATGGTTACCTAGAATTGCCACCACCAAAATACCATCTGGCATGCTTCCCTTGCCTAGTGGATACACAGATGCCAGTGATGGTAGCAGTAGTTCTTCTTCCCCTTCATTCCCCCCTCAGGCACCGAAGGTAGGCATTGGTGGAGGGTGCTGCTCATTCACCTTGCCCCTCCCTCTGGACATCAAATACTCTCCGCGGCAGTACTCTTTATGTGGGTGGAGCAAGTGAGCAGCAGTGATGGCTAGGAGCAAACACTGCTGCAGTTCACTGGCCTTTTCCCTGAGCAGTAATAAATGATCCTAGCATGTATCTCACTGCCTGCTCAGCAGCTGCTGTTGCCCAGCTTCAGGGACAGGAGGATGGGGAGGGGCCACCTTCTCATACAGCCAATGTACATCCAGTAACATGTGGGTGAGCATTAGGTGGAACTCCCTCGCTGGAAAATATTGGGCTGGATCTAACCAACTTTTTCATTCAATCTCACCCAGTTCTTCTCGTTACTAGAGCGCTCATCCCACATGGATTTTGTCAATACAGGTCCCATGATATCCCGCATAGTCTTTTTTTTGGAGGTCAGAGGGAACCCAGCTTTTCCTTTTCACCAGCAGAACAGCTAGCTGGATGCGACCAATTAGTGCTTTATCACATTGGTACTGATTTCCATAACTCACAGTACAATTCTAAGCAGAGTTGCACCTTTCTATAACAACTGAAGCTAAGGGAAGAGTAACTCTGCTTACGATGGCACTGTCAGTAGATACGCAGTCCAAGGGCCTGGGCCAGAGATGGCCAGCTGATATGAAAATAGTGAGAAAATGATGGCATTGGAGCCAAAAAGCAATTTGGACATCATAATAACTAACTTTTGGTGTGTGCTGGTCTGCAGTAGAACAGCTACATTTGAGTCCAGTAGCACCTTAGCTTTGTTTCTCAAAAGCTTGTACCCTGAAGATCTCTTTGGTCTTTAAGGTGCTACTGGAATCGAATCTTGCTATTCTAACTTGGTGTGCAAACATCATCATTGACTTTCAGCTTGCGATATGTTCATTTGATCTCTTTCCATGTTTAGTTCAATTCTGCAGCTTTGGCAGTATGGGCTGAAAAGCTGTAATTAATGTGGTACACTGATTTCTGTCTCATAATAACACAAGCTGAATTTTTTTTAGCACAGATTACTCTTCTCTAAACAAGATTTTAATGAAGTGTTTTTATGGTGAAATACTGTACCATGCAAACAATACAAATAAATGATTGGCACCATTGATTCGAACAGCGCCTATCACCCAGTATGTGTCTGTGGCCTGGCAGTTGCACCAAGTTCTAAACCCTGCAGAACTTTGATGGCTTACCTACATTCAGAAGAGCAGTTCTTACTGAATGTTTTAAATTGTGGCTTTGCACCTGGAGGAAGCAGCCAAGTCCTCTGGATGAGCAAAGCTGGTTAAAAGGTGGATGCTCTGACATGTATCTTTCTTTTCAAAACCAGCAGGGAAATACATTATCTGGTTCCAGTTACAGATGTTAGCAATTAGACCACTTGTTGCCTTCCTCATTGACCAGGAATAACCTGAGGAGCCTGAATGTATGTATGATGGCAAAGAAGTTTAAAGAGACATTCTGTCTTGTTACTAATTAAGAGGTATTCTGCCTCCTTCCTCTAGGCTGACTTGCCCTGCAGTATCAAGGCTTGCAGGGAAACAAATGTCAGTAAAGGAATGTGACTGCTTCAGGTGCTTGAAGGTTACTCAAGAATTCTCCTTTCCTCTTAACTCTCAATTTTTACTATTTCAGCAAAGCCAGCTGTTTACCCATATTATATTATATTCTAATTCTTCATTTGTATGACTTCATGTCTAAAAACTGAAGAAACAGAAAGTGATCCACGCAGAAAAATGACAATTTTTTTTTGTTGGTTTCAGCAAAACTTAGTCAATGGCTAAACTTCCTAAGGATTTAGGTCAAAGAATATCTTTAGGATTGGAAATAAGAAGTTTATGTTTCTCATAAATACTGAGAAATTAAACAGTAAAAACTTTGGAAAACCATGCTTTTCAAGACTTCCACGTTAGTTTCAGATAGAGTCCAAATATATATATATATATATATATATATATGTCCACATGTAGTAAAGTAAAAACCCAAAATCTTATGGGGAGCTTACCACTTGAATACTTACTATTAAATGTCTTTATACTAATTAATAAACAATATATTTTACCAAGTAGCCAGAGGTGGTTCACATTAAAGAGTTCAACAGATACCCAATGCACTGGTTTTATTTTTTTTATTTTTTTTGCATTTCTGCTACATATGAAATAAAACATGTTACAGCAAAGCATGAAATTTGATGAGGATTCTACCTTAAGGACACAAAAAAATCACCTTTTATAATAACAAATAGTTGGAGCTGGTGCATTGCTTTAGTGACATTGTTCACTTCAAGACAAGTCCAAACTGTTCAACATTATGAAAATGTTCTGCCTATTGCTTTGTAACAGAAAATTTATTACCCGCAAATCATTTACAACAGACAGCATGCATTCCAAAACTGATTTGTTACTTTAGGCCACAACAACTCACTTTCAACGTCTAAAGAATTCATTATATCGTACAGGAGGAACAGCATGAATGAAACAGCTCCCCGGGAGCTGGATTCAATGAACGTCTACTGTAATATATATTGCTTCAACTCAGACAAACTGCAGCCTTATTTGTAATTTACCAGAAATTATACAGGCACACTGCAATTAATATAAAATGTGGTATTTGAGACATCACATCCAGTGGCCAAACATTTGATTCAAAGTCCTCTCAGGTTTGGAATTGAGATGGCTTATGCCACAGAGGCCCAGACAAGACATACCCCCCCCCAAAAAAACAGTTTCTAATTAAAAAGATAATGTACATAAAAGAAGGGCAATAATATGGTTCTGCTGAAAACATGGATGGTGACTTGAAAAGAGATTTGATAAAGAAAATAAAATTGACAATCTTTTCCAGTTCTATGGTGTACTAAATCTTAAACAGAGTTAGACCCATGGGAGTCAATGGGGCTTAGAAGGGCTTACCTCTGGTAGTGTGGTAGAAAGAATGTGAGCACCAGTAAAGAATTAAGGACTGAGCTGTGAGCACAATTGTAATAGCAGGTATTACCTTACACATGCACATATCAAGTATCCACGCACACCCCATTTCAGGATATGCCCCGAGTCAAATCACAGAATTTATAACATTCATTCTACTCTTACTAATGTGATGCTCCCATCTTCTCAAGTCTCACAAGGTCTAAACACTCCCTTTTACCACAGTTATTACCAGTGGCTAAATGAACTCATCCTTTGAAATGTATAGAATACAGAAAGCCAATAAATATAGTGTAGCTGTAGCCTGTGTTCTTTGATTTATCATTGTTTTATACACTTCTGGATATTATTGTTTCCTCTTAAATGAAATATCCTACTACCTATAAAATTATGTTGAAAGTTTTACTGTGCAGGGTTTGGTAATTAAAAAAAAAGGTTTTGTGTGATACCATCTTCCCCTGGCAACAATATTTTTAGTTTCAATCCCTCTCCTGCTTTTCATCGCCTTTATTCTTTATAGCAATATCTCTGTAGTGAATTTTCTACTCCTTAGCAGTTCAGCAGTGTTCACACAAACAAAAAATTATTGTGGGGAGGGGCTATGGTTCAGTGGTAGAGCCACACTGGAAGTCCCAGATTAAATCCCTGGCATCTCTTCTTAAAAGAATCAGATGGTAGGTGATATGAAAGACCTTTACCTGAGACCCTGGGGAGTGCCTGGCACTGAGAGAAGACAATATGGACCTTGAAAGGCCAAAGGTCCAACTCAGTAGAAAGCAACCTCATATGGTAAAGAAAGTTCCAGAACATACATAATACAACAACGAAGTTTCTATATTTGAAATCCATGAGATCCTAACTCATGTTATACTATTAATGTGAGAAAGAACAAAACAAACAAAAACAGAAAATAAGCAACAGAAATTGTGTGAATTGGTCCCATTACAGAAGTTTTAATTCCATAAACACTATTTTCCTGCAGAAAATTCAATGGTAATAGATATTTTTTTTCCTGAAAATAGCCATTAAGACATCTCTGCCTTCCCCACTGCCAAATTTGGTAGATAAAAATAGGAGTGTGCAATATTTTTGTGCATTTTTGTTTATCCATTTTCTATTTTTATTTCCCATTGATTTCAGAGGGTAACACATAGCTAGGCTGCAACTTCTATTGTTTTTCAAAGCAGGGTGCAATTGAGGGGGTTACCTTTCACAAGGGAATCATTCCTCACAAATTTGGACCTTCACTAATGTGTACTTGGCTGTGAGATTGCTTCCAGGGATAATTCAAAGTGCTGGTTATTCCTTTAAGTATGGGTGCCAACCTCTAGGTGGGACCTGGAGATCTCTCTGAATTACAACTGATTTCCAGACTGCAGAGATCAGTTCCCTGGAGAAAATGGCTGCTCGGAAGGGTAAACTATGGCATTATATCCTGTTGAGGTTCCTCCCCAAATCCTGCCCTCCCCAGGCTCCACCCCCAAACCACCAGGAATGTTCCAACCCAGAGTTGGCAGCTCTACCTGTAAGGCCTTCAAAATAGCTTGGGAATGGAATGCTTGAAGGACTACCTTTTCCTGCACTGACCAGCCAGTCAGTTAAAGGCTTTTCGGTGGAGGTATTTCACCTTTGGAATTACATGCGCTATGAGCCTACCCTGCTACCATTTAGGCTCTAGATCATTTCTCTTTATCCAGCCTTATAACTGAAGTGTTCCATCTGTATTTATGGTTTGCTTCTAGCCTGGGCATTTTATAGATATTTTAGGCTGCTTACAGTGTAATCCTAAACAGAATTACACCTAGGGATTCCAGCCTCCAGATGGGACCTGGGGATCCCCCAGAATTACAGCTCATCTACAGACTACAGTACCCCTGAGGAAAATTGATGTTTTGGTGGGTGGACTTTGTGGCATTGTACCCCACTGATGTCCCTGCCCTCCCCAGGCTACATCCCCAAATCTCCAGGAGTTTCCCAACCTGGATCAGGCAACCCTACCCCGCCTCCCACTGGTGGCCAGGGATGACCTGGCAACCCTAAACACCTATCTAAGACATTTGTAATCAATTGATTTAGAATGCTGTAACTCTACTTAGGAATGCACTGTTAATCTGTTGATAATTTTATGGTTGTTACTTTTATGATTGTTTTTGTTTTACTTTGTGAGCCCCTATACAGGTCTCAGGAAGTCTTTAGTCTGTTTGTTATACAGAGTGCAAATTCCACCAGATGCAGTTTCTGCTGTTACGGAATTACTGCCATGGGGAAAAGGTATCTGGTGAAACATCCTCTGGCAACCAGTTATTTTGTACCAGAGTGGGAAAGCTGGCATCCTATCACTCAGAGATACCAATGGATTATCTGTTCCAGAATTATACAGAAATTAGGGATGGGCACAAACCAACCCATGATGAAAATTTGTCATGAATTTTGCCGTGTTCATGGTTTGTGAACTGAAGTTCTCTGCATTCTTTAAATCCCTGCTTTCTGTTCCCCACGAAAGCTACAAAAACAGCTAAGTGGTGGGGAGCAGACTGGTGGGGAGCTCAACTATTTTTTGTGCTTTTTGCAAACCTTGTTTAAAGGGACTGAAACACAAATCTGTTTGATTCGCAAATGAACCGCACAGTTTGGTACATGGTTTGGTTCATGGTTTGGCCAGGAACCACAAACCAACATGAACCACATTTTTCTGGTTCATGCCAATCCTTAGTAGAAATTAAGAACACCCAAACTGCTGTACACAGTGATAACTAATTCATGTATCTGCCACATGGGGAGATACATTAACCCACTTGAATGATGGTTTTACCTGATCTCAGATCCTGAACCAAAGCCCAGCCATCTACAAATTTTCAAGATTGCAGAAGCAAGGCAAACATCATCAACAGAGACTGCAAACAGAACAAAATGGTTCTTTTCCTGCTTTACCTTCAAACTGCATCCAGGCTGTGGACAAGAGGAAGCTGCAGTTTGCAGATTTAAGCTCAAAAGGATATGTCTCTATTTTCAAAACATGCAAGCTGCAAAGTGTTTCTCTCATTCAGAGCAGCAGCATGTGAACAGACAGGCAAGCAGCTTTATATGGAGTGTCAGCATAAGGATCTGTCAACAACCTTTGTTATATGAAAATCTCCCTTAGCCAAGTGATGAAAATGTGGGTGTAAGGGCATGCTCTTAAGGGCCTAGAATCTTTTCTTGTTTTTCCTTTCATGTTTCTAGGCACTTAGCACAACAGGTAAAAACAGAAGACTGTTAAATCATGAAATCTATTACCCATAGGCTTAACTGGGTGGCCTAGACAAGATAGGATCCCTCATACTAGCCTACCTGATAGGGCTGTCATAAGAATAAAAAGCCCATACATACTTCCTCAGGTTTCTTAGGCGAAGGGTATACATTTGTATAACATTACTGACAGGCTATGGAGAAAAACTCATTTGCAATTCTTAATAATAATGTGGGTTGTTGGGTACTTCACTGTCACATCCTTGAAAACGAACACCTTTGATTTGCTATTTTACTTTATCAGCCTTTAGATTAGTTTTTGAAATGTTATAGCTGTCATTTCAAACATAGCAACTTGGTACACAGAATCCTTAAAATACATTTAAGGCCTTTGAAAACAGAGGAGTGTTGCGGGGGTGGTGGTGGTGGAATTCTTTAAATGGCATCAGAAATCTCTTAACTGGAAATGAGGCCTCAGTAGTAATGCTAGAAACCTTGCTTCTCTCTACACACTGCACCTCTTTGTTATATGCTGAACATCAATGCTTGCTACATGCAAGGGCAGATCAAATTATTATTAAGTGTTCTGACTTGGCTACATTCAGAAAGGGGGGATTCTAGTGACTACTGTTAGTAACCCTGCCAGCAATCATAATAAGTAGATCATCTTTTGTAGATTACAATAGAGCAGTGGCACAGTGACGAATTCTGATTACAGTACGTTTGATGCAGAGAACTGCAAACGAACGTGTGGCTTTCTTACATAAGGAAGTTCTGTGGGGAAAAAATGATAGGAATACACATTTCAAAATTAATTATTCAATGTATGACACAAATCCTCTTTGTTGTAACCGAACAGATTGTTACAGAAAAATAATAACATTCAGTAATCTGCTCTGAAGCTACTGGCACCTTGGTGTCTGCTTTTCATAGCTGTACAAGAAAGGTAGCTGATGAGGCAGTGAAGGGGGAGAGTGACTCAGCAGTTCATCTGACAAGAGTCTTTTCCAGCCATCAAAATTAGCAGACGTTCCTGCCAAAGACAATTGTCAATCAGACATTTCTGTGCTTACTGTTCCTACTGTCTGCTAATCATTGAACTGTCCTCAGTGGCTTGGGGAAGGCAATATTTATTATTAGGGATGGGCACAAACTGGCTCACAAACGAAAGCTCGTCATGAATTTTGGCTGGTTCGTGCTCTGCAAAGTGATGTTCACAAACTAAAGAGCCACCACGAACTTCCATGACTTTTGATGCAGTTCATGGTGGTTTGGGAAGAGGAGCCATTTTAACCACTACTTTCTGGTCCCTGCAGTTTTTGCCCAAATACCAGAGCATCACCCAGAATTATTTATTTATTTAGTTATTAGACTTATATCCCGCCCTCCCACCTCTCGGCAGGCTCAGGGCGGCTGGAAGTCCCTGGAGTGATATCATTTCCTGTGCAGTGCTGGCAATGTGGCTTGGGCCTCCTTCTTTCTATTGGTAAGTCCCCTCACTGGCCAGCTGATCACTGGCTGGGGGGCAGGGCCTGGCAGTGAGGGATCCTTGCCTCCACTGGGGGGTCTGACAACCCTAGGCCAGAGTTTACCTCAATTTTTTTTATTTTTGAGGAAAACAAACCTGTCTTTATCATGTTTGAAGGTTTTGACAATCAGTAAAAACTAAGGTTGCCACACTCAAGTTCTCCAAATCCAGTTACCCTATATTGAATATTATGCAAATTGCTTCGTAAATATGCAGATCAAGTTAATCAATTGTTTTATAAACCAGTTGCTTTCTAATACCACGTAATTTTTTATTTTTAGATATGTTTTTTTACTTTTGTGAAATGCCATTAAAGGAATTGTTTGTGTGTGAATACCACAAAAAGGTGAAAGATCATCAAAATTACCCATTGTTCATGCTAGGATTTGCTCAGGATCTCTTGTGAGACAACAGCAAGGCTTGTTTGGGAGGGAGGACAATAGTGCCCGGCATCTCTGATTATGTTGCTCCAATAGTACATGGCTCTGCATACAAGTAGATGTGGGGAGTCCTTGTTTTTCTTCAAACTGCTGAACCTTTGGCACTTAAATACTAACACACACATACTACCACTGTATCTTGTGACATTTAGCCTTAGTAGAAATGGAAGGTCTTCATATTCAGTTGTTATAAGATTTGGGTTTCTGTACTGTGGACACTTACTTCCTACTGATTTCAGAGGAATTTCATCGGTTTCCAGGGTGCTTATTACCAATGAAGTGTGAATAAACCTTAAAGCCTAATCCTAATTTATTCAAAACTAAATCCTGTTCATTTCAATGGGAGTAACTTTCAAAGAAATATGTAAACATTGTAGCCTTACACAGTTTGAATATATCTGAACAGTATAGAGTAATATTCAAACTAAAAGATTCTCTGTGCAAACATTTAAGAAACTAAGAAACTAAAGATTAATATATCAGTCCATAGCCCGAGCCACCTAACTGAACCCCAAGAAATGCTGTCACTAACTTCATGCCAACCATAGGCCACACTACTCCACCCCACATCTTAAGCCTGAAGATTGTGAATACGATTTTTAGTGACATACATGACAACAGTATATGCTGAAAATCATCATGTATTAGGAATAAGGTAACTCAGTGGTGGAGAGGGTTCTGATTTACTACTTCACAGACTCTGGCACCTCCTCTTTGTATCACACAACTATGATGTCATGTAATTTCCTCTCATATGCTTGCAGCTCAATAAATCCAAGGTTGGCCCTTGTTACGGGCTGAGTTCCAGTAGGTCAGGAGCCAAGTCGAAGTCCGAGACAGTCCAAGGTCAAGCCAAATCAGGAACGAGTTACCAAGTCCAAAACACAAGCTGAAAGCAGAGTCAGCCCAAGCCAAGGTCAGAGAGGGAAACTCACAAGCAAACCAGTCCAAGGAGTCAACCAAAAGCCGAAGTCAAACAGAGCCGAAGTCATGAGCCAGAGGGTCCAGAATCAAGCCGAAGTCAGACAGAGCCAGAGTCACGAGCCAGAAGGTCCAGAATCAGGTTTAGCTGATGCGAGCCAAGCGGGTGCAGAGCTTAGCCAGAATGACTTGTTGCTAGCCCAAGTTGTTGGTCTTTGTGCTGTGCCTAAATATCCAGCCACTTCCTGTGCTTGTTAGCCGCTGACAGTGAGGTCCCGGCTCCCCCTAAAACGCAGGGCTGAGTGATCTGTGACTACGCATGCATGCCTCTTTTCTCCTAGCAGCTAAGTCTTGCCTGGATCGTGACCTTAGCCGTTCCACCCGAGGAGGTGAATCAGGTGGGCTTGAGCTTAGCTGTGGCTCAGTGGCTGCTGGTGCTAGGGTAATGCCCTGAGAGGTGCTTGCTTGAGCCTCCTCTGGTTCAGGTGGAGGCTCCTCTGGAGCTGGGGACTGATCCTCCACTGCACTTAGGTCCGCAGGAGGCAGGTCTTCAGAGGCACTCCTGACAGCCCTGGAAAGTCTGAAAACCATTATTTTAAAGCATTTCATATAAACTAGAGTACCATTGTACAGAAATCTGGGTCTCAAAGTGCCTGGGAACATTCAGAATGTTACTGAATCTTGGTTGAAGAGCAACGCAAAACTGGGCTTTGTAGCCCTGACCTGGATAGCCCAGGCAAGCCCAATCTCATCAGATCTTGGAAGCTAAGCAAGCCTGACCCTGGCAAATATTTGGATGGGAGACCTCCAAAGAATACCAGGGCCAGGAGGTAGAAGCAGACTATCAAGCCATTTCTCTGAATGTCCTCCATGCCCCAGCAGGAGTCACCAGAGGTTGCCATAACTTTCAGGTATGGGCACACACATACGTACACACACACAAAATGCCAAAATACCAAAATAAAAAACAAACAAAAAAGCCTAGGGTCTAAAATAGAAAACAATTGCAACCAAGATATTTTTTTAAAATATATATTTTATTTAGATTTTTAGATAAGCCACTGGGCAAAAATTTATAATCCCCCAATCTTGTTTGTCTTTAAGGTACTACTGGACTCGAATCCAGATCTTCTCCTGCAGACCAACATGCCTACCCTCTGAAACCACCTAGAAAAGCCAAATTCTCTCCATCCTCCACAGCTTACAAAGGCAAAGGCTTCTGAAAAACTGAATTAATTACATGTCCTCTTCCATTAGGTAATACCACCTGCTCCTGTTGACTTGCTCATGTACCATCTAAAATTATTTTCCCATTTGGGGAATGTAAAGTTGTAAAGTGAGCTGCTCTCATTCTGACAGATCTGAGGAAGCAATTGATAAATACTGCCAGTTTACATTTGTAAACAGAGAAACTTAGTTTTTATTACAATACTCTTTGCTGGGAGAGGCAGATATAATTTGGAAATTCACAAAAAACGTGTGCAATGTTTTTCTTTAAAATTGTTTCCTTTCAGAAGACAGTTAAAACTTAAAAAGCAGAAAGCAGACTGAGTGGCAGACCTTCCACTAGCATAGTGACAGAAGCTCCTGGCCACAGTGTGTATAAAGTGCCATCAAGACACAACTGACCTGTGGTGACCCTAGCAAGGAGCTTTCAAGGCGAGCAAGAAGCAGAGGTGGTTTGTCATTGCCTTCCTCTGCAGAGCCTTCCTTCGTAGTCTACCTTCCAAGTACTGACTCTGTTTAACTTCCAAGATCTGATGAGATCAGGCTATACCATGCTGCCTTGCTTTCCCTCTGGCAAGGGGGAAGGAAATATTCTCCTGGCTTTCTATACATGTCAGTCACAGCCCTGATTTCCCTCATTGACTAGAACTATGGGAAAATGGAACAAGCCTGTTTCCACTATGTTAAGTTAGGTAGAAAATTGTTAGTACATTTTACTTTCTATCTCCAGATCTACAATGCCTAGACCTTGAAGTATTTAAAAATGAAATCTCAGAATCCTGGCCAGCTAATGGGTCAAATGGGTACTGAGTGGCATGCCCAGATTCTGAGAAAAACTCAGTCACATGGGAAATATGGTTGCTGTAAAAAAAAAGTCACAAATCTGACTTCCCTGTGTCCTTTCTGCGAGTAAGAATTTCAATTGACTTTGAAATGTGGACACTTCCTCTTAACTTCTTAAAATTTGATATGAAAAACGCTTGTGATGCACTTCATGTTAATTTGGTGAGGAGAAAATTACAGGGAGAGAAGTGTTTCCTAGTGAAACTAATGGAAAGAAATAAAGGAAAGAATAAAGAACAGTGATGTAATATCAAAAGATGTAATGACTGTAATAAAGAAAACAGATAAAAATAATCAAATACTATAATGAACTTCATACACCCTTAAAGCCCCACCTAAATGGCATTTTTTAGAATGCTACTGATACAGCAAGAATCTTAGCAGCTTGATTCTCAGTTTAACACACGTTAGCTGTATTATCTTCCAAGAGAAGTTCTTGATTTTTCCCTATGAAATCTAAGATCTTTATCCCTGCGCACCTTTAGTCGGGAAACCAGAACAAAACATTCATTGTTAAGAGCTCACATGATTATATTCCGCTGTAGTCCCATTCAGAAGTTATAATGAATGCATGTACACTCTGTGTAGTGTGTACACTTGATTATTCTTTATATGTGTATTGAGTAATTCTTGCATTACATTCAATATGTGTACAGCTGAACTTGTGATTGAAATGCCACATTTATCCAGGTATTCATCCCTGGTTCCATTTGTAAAGTGAAGATTCATTGGCCCTTTTCCTTACAAATAGGTGTATGGCATGTATATTCAGGTAGCCAGTTTTCCTCCTCTGGCAGTCCCTTCTGCCCACTGCCACTCTGCTGGGCGATGTGGGGAAAATTAACAATCATCATCAGTATAAGGGCATTGTCATGACCCCTTGGGGTTGCCACCTTCTGCCACCACCACCCTGGACTTAGGGTCTCTTGAGAAGGCCCAGGGTACCCTCCCAAGCCCAACCAAATGCCCTCTTTTAACTGAGAAACATAAGGCGTGATGACCAGGCAGAACACTTAAACAACAGGGTTTATTTAAACAATACTGGGGCAGGGAAAACAAGACAAGGGGCAGTAAAATTAATAACAGTGTTTTAAAGGTAAACTAACATGAATCTAATGTGACTAACTGTTTTTCCTTAACTGGAACTGCTTAAGGCCTACAGCCTCTTATACCAGGCCTCCTGCCTGTTCTCACTCCATCCCACTGAGGGATTTCTCTCCCAGCCCAGACTTTCCCCTCAGCCTGACTTTCTATCTGAGGAAAGGCTGCAGTAGAGAGAAGAAACCATTTGTCAGTTTACACAGCTTAAATACAGTCTCCTCACACATTCCCCGAGCTCTCATTGGCTACCACCACTGCCAATTGTAGGCTGACAGCCCTCTACCCCCAGCACAGGTCTCTCCTATGCCCAGGCTGCACTAGGCCTGTCTCCCCAAGCAGGCACAGATCATGACAAGCATTATGTTATTTCCTGGCAAAACCTGGAAGTGGTATCATGTTAATTTGGTATCACTATGGATTTAACATAGAGTTTAAGGTGATTTCTGAGGGCTGTGTTGTCACATTCAGTTTTGTCAGAAGTGATGTGACACTGTCATGCTGACAATGCCCCACCATGCCCCCCCGACCTCTGCAAGTGCTCACCCCCTAGATTTCTGCCAGGTGCCAGCCACTGGCTGAAAACTCAAACATACATGGAGGATATTTTCAATATAACGTGTAAACAGGGCATTGTGTGTTTAGGAGATGTAGAATCCAAATATTACAGATTCACCCTTGTCCTGCTTATACAAGTAGTGAGTCAAGCCTGACAAATAAAGTAATCCTGAAAGACAACCCATGAATGATATTTGAGTTCCTCCCCACATTACATGTTCAGGTGTATACATAAGTTAAGTATTCATATGTAAAGTGTAAATGCTACAAGAACATGTTTGCAGATGCAGGTCACACATGGAAAAGAGCTTAAGCTGTCTGTTGAATGCATACTTGAAGGCTAACCAGGGTTTGCCTTTGCATAAGGTGTGAAATGTTCATTAGCATTTGTGAAACAATTGGAATGGCATTAAAGGGGAAGGCAGAGCAAAGGAAGATGACAGTGCTGAACTTCAAATATCTGACAGACCATTATCATACATGTAATATCAGCTACTCTGGTTCAAGTAGGTTCAGGCCAATGCCAGAACAGGCAATGCCCCCCTAAATGATAAGCTGCCAATAGCTCTAACCAGATGCAGACATAAAAACATTCTTGAACACTGCATTGGAGCATTTTGCTGAATGAAATACCGATGCTTTCCTGAACAAATGCCATCTTGTATAGAAGAAGAGCAAGTCATGAAACCATGGAATCCAACACAGGTTGATTTCCAGTACAATCCTAAGAACACTTTCCCGGACACAAGCCCCACTGAATAGACCAGATTGGATTTTGAGTCAACAACCTTGGGATTGCTCTCTTGGCCACTGGATTTACGTACTTAAACTTGTAAACATTTCACCATTTGTTTGCAAAATAGTCTATCTCTTTTCAAGCTACTTTTTGGGGGGGGGGGGGGAATCAAATTACATTGTGCCATGGCTTGAACTTGTGTTTGATCACACCCAGTACCATTTCAGTGAGTAGGAAATACTGAAAACAGCTATTGGTCTTGAAACGAAAAAGAAAATCACTTTGAATTATTACATGAACATATTCAGAAAGCAGATTGGACAAGTGATTTTTGTACAGTTTTTGCTCCCCTTTGCTAAGAGTTTACAATGAGCACAGTTTGTAAAAAAAAATTCCAGTTTAATTGCAGCTGTGTTTTTCCCAATTAAAATACATTTTAATTGTGTTTAGCTTTATGTGGCCACAACTGAAATATATTTTTGTCCCTGCCCCAAACATCTCTTTAAAACGTATAATAAATGATCATGAACATCCCAGGATTGCTGAAGGTATGGTGGCATAGCATCAATCAAACTCAATAACCATAGGCATGCATGTGAAATCCTTGTGGATTTCTGTGGGAGTCAGGAGAACCTGTAGGAATGCAGATTATAGCTCCCAGCACTTTTGACTTTTGAAGCAATGCTAACTGCTAGCTCTTTATCTGATAAGATAATTGAAAATCTAGAGGTGTTCCATGCAACATAGTAGATTTATCACGAATACATTCAGGAAAGGGACTTGGAATTTAGAATAAGTTTTTGTCATGAAGCAGCACACCTCTCCACTGGAACAAAATCAGACAGTGTGTGCAGTTTTCAAACATAAGAATCACAGATCATTTGGGTATTATATTCGAAGTACATTAGATGTAGGGCTAATATAGTCAGGGCAACTCTGGAAAGAGAAGAAAAGGGTAAAAACTTCTTTAACCAGTTGCAGGGTGTCTAAACGTTCAACTTCTGCTGTATTGTGATTGAAATCTGGAAGAGCAAAAGCGTAGCAGGTAGCAGGAAACATATTTTGAGGGGGGAGTGCCTGCTACCCTGCATTAACTCTGTGTAGCCATCATAGCTATAAAGCTCCTCATTCAACCAAGCCAGATCACTTGTCCATTTAGTTCAGCATTGTTCACTATGATTGGAACTGGCTTTCCAGGGTTTTCCAAGCACACCTAACACTTTCAGCTGGGGTGTGTGTGAATTGAACCTGGAGCCTTATGCATACTAAGCATCTGCTCTGAATGAAAACCTTAAGCAAGCCATTCTTCTGTTAAACTTCCCCAAACTGCAAAATAATAGGGCTGGCCTCCCTTGAAGTGGTGTTGTAAGAACCACTGAGACAATATATGTAAAGTGCTTTGAGAACTGGAACACAATAAAATATGCTGCGTAAGCACTGAGCATTACAAATGAATGACAACAGACCTATATCAAGGCAGATTATTTTATCTACCTTACAGCCAAGCCCCTAATAATTGAATAGTTAACACAATAAAAACAAAAAAGCACAATAATTTAAGATAGGTAGCACTATCTCTAGAAAGGTGTAATCCTCTCAAGTGACTGAAGCAGTTAAGCTGTAGCCCCCAAAATATGAGGATCTTCTTAGTCTGGGCCATACAGAGATGGAAAGTTTCAGCAAGGGAGGCCAAATAACTGGGCACCCGCTGCCTCACTCATGTTGCACTTGCCACATTGATAAAACAGAGCAGCTCCCAAAGGAGTTTCTTTTTGCATGTTGTATTACTTGAGACATGATGTATTGCTGTGTGTAGTTTAAAAGAGCACAGAAAAGAATCTTGATACAAACAGTGAACACTCACCCGAAGACTGCTTTTTCACAAGCCTTTTTATAAAACTAATGTTTCAAAGTAGTGAAACAATTGGAAATCTATGCTTATGTTTGGTTTAACTTTTCCAAAAATGACAAGGCAAGGACTCTGATGTAGAATCTGAGAGAGAAGGTTTGCATTGTTATAGCGCTCATTAGAGATGCTGTGCCATGCCTGTACCAAGACCAATGGGCAAGACTAAGGCCAACAGGGGGGCGGAGCGTCGTCGTTACATGGCGGACGCGTTTTAGCAGAGCTCCTGCCTTTCCCTCCCGCAAATCAACGAAAACTCAAAACAACACGAAGAAAACAACAGAAAAAATATGGGCAAACCTTCAAAGCCCAAAGCCACACCAAAAAAAGTAGAAACTGGGTCGGTAAAACAATTCTTTACCCCGGGAACAAACGGCGAAAAGACGGGCCCAGGTGACTCAGCGAGCCCCGCAATGGCGTCGACAACAACCCCAGCGACCACGGACAGCCGGAGAGGCGAAGATGCGCCGCTAACAAAACGAGACTTAAAAGAAATTCAGGGATGGATACAACAATCCATATCTACGGCAGTAGAAGAATTTCTTCAACCAATTCAAACGACTATCACCAGCCTGACGAACGAAATTAAAGCAACCTCTCAACTAGCAGAAAACAACTCAGAACTCACCATGACGCTGCAAAAAGAGGTAAAACAATTGCAATCTTCAGACTCTAACTTAACAGATCGAATTTTGATCTTGGAAAACCGTTGGAGACAGAATAATTTGAAATTCAGGGGGCTGGAAGAGGGGGCAGAAAATGGCGCAGATTTAGCCACCTTTATGTCCACTTGGCTGGCCAAATCTTTGGACTTAGAACAGGGTGTGGCTCCAGCCATCTTGAGAGCATACCGACTAGGTCCATTTGCAAGAGCCAGCAAGGACAGACCTAGAGACATTCTAGTGCACTTTCTGTACCCCAGGTCCCGGGATAAAATTCTACGAGAAGCTAGACTTAAAAACGCACTGACCTACAATGGCAAAAAAATCATTGCTTTACTAGACTTGTCAGTGGAAGCTTTGGAGAAACGAAAGACTTTAAAAGCCTTTGCAACACAACTATATGAAGCCAAAATTCGTTTTCGTTGGAGCCCAACTTCAGACATACAGATATTTAGGAACGGAATACAACACCAAATTACAGACCAAGCATCTGGAAAAGCCTTTTTGAAGACACTGAACATACCCACAAGAAAGGAAGACAACAATTTGGAAAATACATAAACCAAGATAATCTCACTATTTGCAGCTAGAACATGTGGCTTAAAGCAGACAAACCAAGCACAAAATTACCTATTTTTATTTCATTATTTGAAGTTTATAAAAAAAGAAAATATTTGTTAAAAATTTTTTAGCTTAAAATAGGAAATATATTATAGTAATAAGTATATAGTAAATATATTTAGCAACCTATAAAAATATAGTGGTAATAGTTAAATATTATAGATGTATAAGGATGTTATAGTAAATAATTGGTAAAGGTACTAGATAGGAGATATACATAGGAAACTAAGAAGAAATATAATGGGACTGGGTTGAAGTAAAATATTAAGTTAAGTATAGGAAAATCTTTAATTAATAATGTATATATAACTATAAGGAAGATAAGAAGTTTGGTATAGAAACTTATATGGGTAAATAATTATATGAATAGTATGTTTAACAATTTATAAGAAACGTAGTAGAAATCTATTTTAATTAAACATAGGAAGAATTTTACCTACTGTTATTTTATAAAAACATAGAAAACTATTTATGGAAATGTAGACTTATATATGGTTAAAATATATCACAAGGTAAACTGGTCTCAAACACAATTTAGTATAAAAGGCAAGTTCATACTTAGATATATAAGTGTAAGGTTTATAAAAATGTGTTAAAAACTCTGAAAGGGAGGGAAGGGGGGGGGGGAAATTTTGGGTAAAGAACAAGTAAATTATACCCCCATTTAAGTTAGGTTTTTGGGTATCTAGATAGGGAGACATTGCACTCTCCCTGAATCCTTCACAAGGGGTGGGGGATACTTCTAGAACCACACCCTTGGGAAGGGTGTTTTTGTGTGTATTTTGGTAAGAAAATTTATATTGATAGTAATAGGTTAGGTGTTAAGGGGTTTATTGTATTTTTTATAGAGAAAGTTTAGGAATAGGCTAAGATATAGTAAAATATAGAGAATATGACTTCTTCCCACAAAATATTAACTTGGAATTGTAGAGGAATGAACAACCCAGTAAAATTGAGGAAAATTTCAAACACTATGTATAAGGAAAAACCAAATTTTTTATTTTTACAGGAGACACATCTTAAGAAACCAGTAGATCGCATTTTAAAGACAAATTGGTTTACACAAAATTACCAAGCACAGGGCACTTCCAAAGCAAGAGGTGTAGCTATATTAATTTCAAAGAACACACCATTCCAATGTAAGGACACCAAGACTGACCTAAAGGGACGTTACCTCTTTGTAAAGGGGACTCTAGATGGCTCCCCTGTGACATTAGCATCCATGTATGCCCCAAATTCACAACAAATAGATTTTATACAGACCACACTTCAACTTTTACAAGAATTTCAAGAAGGCTCCCTCATAATAGGCTGTGATTTGAACTACATCATAGATCCAAACATAGACAAAACACAAAATAACAGTAATAAAAAGACTAGAAAACAGTTTAGACCCACAGAACTCAATAGCATTTTAGAAGATTTTCAACTATGTGATCTTTGGAGACAGTTGAATCCTGGAGATAAACAATTTACATACTACTCTAATGTACATGATATTTACACACGTATAGACTTTTTATTAGTTTCAAAAAATATATTGAATCAATTTTCTTTTGCAGATATAGGACCTAGAACTATTTCAGATCATTCGTGGGTAACAACACTTATGGCACAACAAAATTCGGATGGTAAAGGCCCAAATTGGTCATTTAATAAATTATTACTGCAAAGTGATATCTCCTGTGAAGAACTTAGGAAAACAATAGAAGAATATTTTTATTTCAACAAGAATTGTGGAGTTTCCAATTTAACAATCTGGGACGCTTTAAAAGCAGTTCTCAGAGGCAGATGTATTTCACTGACTTCTGCCTATAAAAAAGAAAGACAAAAAATTATTACAGATCTAACTGATTTAATTAAAAAACTAGAACATAAACATAGTAAATTCGGAGGGAAAAAGACTTTGCGTAAATTAACACAAACAAGGAAGCAATTGGAATTATTGGAAACCTCAAAAATCCAAAAACAACTACTTTATACTAGACAAAAATTTTTAACAAAAACTCCCAGGTCGATAACATTACTAAAAAAAAGGGTAGCACAACGACATAACACAAACTTAATACATGCAACTCGCTCTAAGACAGGCCAAATTTTTACAACATCAAAAGATATAAATACTAACTTTTTGACCTTTTTTCAAGAGTTATATACTTCAGAGAGGCCTGCACTAGATTCCATTCAGAAATACTTAGATTCCACAGAATATAAAGTAAAGCTAACAAAAGAACATAAAGACCTATTAGATCAACCATTTACAGTAGAAGATTTGAAAAAAGCTTTGAGAAAAGCGAAACCCAACAAAGCAATAGGAACAGACGGCCTACCAAATGAATTTTATTTAAAATTTCAAGATTTAATTTTACCAAATTTGGTTGACACTTGTAATTATATTATGAAAAATGGAGACCTACCTAAATCCTGGCTGGAAGCCAAAATAATAATTTTACATAAACCTGGGAAAGATAAGTTAGACCCTTCTTCATATAGGCCGATATCATTACTAAACCACGATTCCAAGTTATTTTCTTCAGTTTTAGCTACACGTTTAAGTTCAATAATAGCAAAATATGTTCATACAGACCAGTCTGGCTTCATTTCAGGCCGATCTCTTACGGATAGTATTAGACGCGCATTGAATATAATAGATTATTGTAAAAGTAAGAAAATAGAATCCCTTATTTTGGCCCTTGATGCCGAAAAAGCGTTCGATAGAGTGGAAATATTATTTTTACAAACGCTTTTACAAAAAATGAATTTTGGAGAAAAGTTCATGAACTCATTCAAAGCAATATATAGTAATCCTAGGGCCCAAATTGTGACTAATAATTATAGATCGGAATTTATAACTTTAACAAGAGGGACACGTCAGGGGTGTCCCCTTTCACCTATTTTTTTTGCAATTTTTTTAGAACCATTAGCATATTCAATCAGAATAAACACAGCCATACACGGAGTACAAATTGGACAATCAAGGCATAAATTAAATCTTTTTGCAGATGATGCAGCTTTTTTTATAACTCAACCATTACAAACATTACCAGAAATAATGGCCCAAATATCGGCCTTTAGTGAAGTTTCAGGATTTAAAATCAATTATACAAAATCAGAACTATATCCAATCTATATGTCATCAGAAACCAAGCAAGACTTGTTGAATAAATACCTTTTTAGATGGGTATCAACTCAATGGAGATATCTAGGCATAAATATTCCAACAAATACTAGTAATCTTTATAAAGCAAACTATGAACCTTTGATTGCTGAAACCAAATTGTCACTAGATAGATGGAAAAAATTAAATTTGACACTTATAGAGAAAATAGAAACAATTAAGACTTTCATTTTTCCAAAATTCCTTTTCTTATTTCAAAATTTACCCCTCAAAATAATTCCAAGCATTTTTCAAGCCTGGAAAAGAATTTTTTCAAATTTTCTATGGGCCATGAAGAAACCCAGAATTAGTAATATGACTTTGATTAAACCCATTAAGTTAGGAGGATTAGGACTACCTGACTTAGAATTTTACTACTATGCAGCGCAACTAAAAAATATTATTTATTATGCACAACCAACATGCCAAAAGGATTGGCTTGTGATTGAACAACATTCATTAGAGAAAGGTTATTTATACGAAAATATATGGACCCCTGCTAAACATAGAAAATTTAAACAACATTTACAAAATTCATACTTATTACTAACTCTAAACATTTGGGATAGATTTAGACCAATATTAGCCCCGCAAGTTTCGCCACTGACTGTCTTTACAGGACAGCCCTGGTTTAAACCAGGAATGGAAACAACAACTTATGCAACTTGGATTGCACATGATTTAATTCGTTTAGGCGACCTTTGCAATAAAACCCAAATGCACTCCAAACAATATTTAGAACAAAAATATCAATTTGATATACCTTGGTTGCAATATACTCAATTACGACACTTTTTATATAACCCAGATATAATTATGATATTGAATAGACCACTGACCACATTTGAATCACGAATTAAAACAAACATACAATCAGTTAGGGGAGTGATTTCTTTAATCTATACATTATTACAAGATAAAAAATGGAACCAATTATCCTCAATACAACTTTCTTGGCATAAAGACTGCAACATTTCATTAGATATAGAACAATGGAAGAAAATCTGGACCAACACCTTATACACAACACCCCTATTAAACATGAAATTACAAAACTTTAAACTGTACACAAGGTGGTATTTAACACCACAAAAAATAGCCTATCTCTTTAAACAACCAACATATAATTGTTGGAAATTATGTGGGTGTCCAGGTACGTTCATTCATTGTTGGTGGGGATGTCCTATGATTCAGACTTTTTGGCATAAAATTAAAAAACTGGTGGAAAGTATATTGCTTATTGAAGTCCCCTTTAACCCTGAATCCATTCTCTTGAATTATTGGCCAGAACTAAATTTAACACAAACAAATAGAGAACTTTTATCATTATTTTTTCTTGCAGCAAAAATATTAATAGCACAGGTTTGGAAAATACCAAAGATTCCAACTATTCGACAATGGTTTCAAAAGTTATGGGATATAGTTGTAATGGATAAGCTTGCAACACAACTTATAATAATGGAAAATCCGCAAAAACCAAATAATTTTCTGGAAAAATGGTATCGTTTTTTTGAGTATACGAGTAAAACAAAAAATAAACAAAGTGTAATGCCAGACAGATATAGAAAATTTTTATTTTATTGAAAAATATATGTTAAACTATATAAGAAAATGGAAGAAAATTGTAGTATATGCTATACTAGCCTTATGTTAAATGTTTGTAGTTATTAATAGTTTGATTATTGTTAATGGTTAAAGTTGAAAATTAATAAAAATTAAGTTATAAAAAAAAAAAGACTAAGGCCAACAGGCCAGACTTGCTCTCTTTTTTGCACAGTCTGGGGATTTCTGATGTATAACTGTATTCTCTGGTCCCTTCACCTCAGTAGACTTTGGGAGTCTTCTGTGCATTTGATGTCACTAGTTCCTTCCAGTTCTGAGACTTCAGGGGATGTCGACATGTGGAGGTGTGAGGTTCTCTTCATAAGTTAAGACTTCTTTCTATCTGGCATGCAAAAGGTCCCTGGTTCAAGCCCCTGCATGTCCAGTTCAAAGGATCAGGTCAGGTGGTAGGTAATGTGAACGTCCACTGCCTGAGATCCTGGAGAACCACAGCCAGTCTGAATGAACAATACTTTTTATAGATCGAAGGTCTGATTCAGTATAAGGCACCTTCATGTGTTCATGTGAAACTGCTCAGAACAGGAAGGAGCTCACTGCAGTATCTCCTGTGCCATGAATATCATACGAAAAACATACTCTCATTTTTTTGACAACTAATTTTGGGCAACTAACATAATATATTGGTTTAGAGGAAACAGAAAGATATGGCATAACATGGGTGGTGGATTTGCAGGTAAAGTTAAGAGGAAAGTATTGTTCCCCACCTTTTCTCCATTTTAATGCAAGTTTGCATCACATAAGAAACCACTTGCAAATGTCAAGTACTGCAGCTAGGTAGACAAACATCAGATATGAAGCTGCATCGCTAGCTGTCAGCCCAGAGAAGAACAATCCAAGACATTCCAGATGTATTTTATCTGTCTTCTGTGAAGAGGCAGCAACACATAGGATCACAAATCCAATTACAAAGGATAGTGCAATAGTGTAGCCACTAACTAGTAACAGTAACAAGCACTCTCTCTGGATGAGCCACTTAAGAAAGATCCTCATGGAAGACGAATGAGTGCAACCAGTCACTTTCGATGTACAGGGGAGTTTAGCTATAGATCAGTACGTGTCTAGCTGAAGGACATTATTCAAAGGGATAAAAACCTTATGCAAACTTATGATTATGGAGCTGCTGGCATGGATCTTGTCTGTGCACATACATACAGGTTTGGATTAGGGAGTAGGAGACTGCCACTGGTGAACAGGCTGTGCAGCTGGCATATCATTACTTCATTGAACATCAGGAGAGCAATAAATCACCCTGAGCTTGAGGGATTAGGGAATCCTGCCAAATCCTCAAGAATGCCTGATACTTGATAAGAAACAAATATATGAGTTAATGCTATTTAGGTTCTATGTTTCTCCTTAAGAATGTATGCCCAGTATTTATATTCAGTGTTCTTAGCTTGTCAGAATATTTTATGCCACTGTCTTGACCTGTTTCTGTGATACTCTGGCTATGAAACCATGACACAATAATGATGCTAACGAAGGTATCCAACATGCTTTTTGAAACTGAGGGCATTGGCTACATTTAGACTGCAATGCAAAAACCTTTATTTTTTTCATTCTGATCCAATAGAAAGGACTCTGTGCCTAGACTCTACAAACTCAGGCTTTAATTGATATAGTGCTACTGTTCTGAAAGCAAAAAACCCCACTGTGAACAAAGACTGTCAGCTGATTAAGGACCTTGTAGCTTATTAATTAACCAATTAAATTTACATACATATTACATATTGCAACAGCCTGACAACATTTCAAGGTTTTTTTTTAAGGGACCTGAATTAAAGCAACAGGTTCTCTTTATGAGATTACTTAACATTTTAAAACCACTGGCTGCCACTCCATGCTTAGAGAAAGGAAACCTTCACTATTCTTCTAAAATTATGAAGCAGCTAATACTACTTGGGTGTACACTTAAGTGATTTTGAGACAATCGAAGTTGAGATCTCTTCAATGACCAAATAAGGAGAACTTAAGAACAGCCCTGCTTGGTGTAGTGTTTAAGTGCGCAAACTCTAATCTGGGAGAACCGGGTTTGATTCCCCACATCTCCACTTGCAGCTTCTAGATGACCTTGGGCAACCCATAGTTCTGTCAGAGCTGTTCTTAAAAGAGCAGTCCTCTCAGAGCTCTCTTAGCTCCACCTACCATCATCTATCATGGGATAGAGCAGATAGAGAAAGAAGTACTTTTCTCCCTTTCTCACAATACAAGAACTCATGGGCACTCCATGAAATTGCTGAGCAGTCGGGTTAGAATAGATAAAAGGAAGTACTTCTTCACCCAAAGAGTAATTAACATGTGGAATTCACTGCCACAGGAGGTGGTGGCAGCTACAAGCATGGACAGCTTCAAGAGGGAATTAGATAAACATATGGCGCAGAGATCCATCAGTGGCTATTAGCCACAAAGTATAGATAGGAACTCTCAATCTGGGGCAACAGTGGGAGGGCTTCTAGTGTCCTGCTCCCACTGCTGGACCTTCTGAGGGCACCTGGTGTCACTGTGTGACAGAGTGTTGGACTGGATGGGCCACTGGCCTAATCCAACATTGGCTTCTCTTATGTTGTACCTCACAGGATGTCTGTTGTGGGGAGGGGAAGGGAAAGGAGTTTGTAAGCCGCTCTGAGACTACAAGGGAAGGGCAGGGTATAAATCCAATCTCCTCCTCCTCCTTCTATCGGACTAGTGGTGCATCTAGTCCCACATAATGTTTCACATAGCAGCTAACCAGTTGCCCTGGAGGGCCAAACAAACAGGGCATAGAGACTGAGGTTTCCCCCTGCTGCTGCTTCCCAGCACTAGTATTCAGCGGTGTTGCCCCTCTGTTGATGGAGGCTCCCTTTACAGTGCAATCCTAAAAATGCTTTCCTGGGAATAAGCCCCATTGAATAGAACTGTGTACAAGTCTGAGGCTGTGGTCATATGGCCCCTTTAAATCTGGGAGAGCTCCCGGATTAAAGGGGCAGCATTTTTTACCCTGTGGTGGCGGGCGGCGGTGGGCGGAGGAGGAGGAGGCAGTTTTCTAGCTTAATTTGATTCTATGTTGTTTTTAATATACAGAGGCTTAGACAAACCACACTTCTGCAGCTCTAACATTCCATGTGCAATATATGAGACGATATTGATTGACCAGTCTTATTGGGCTGTTTGTCAGGAGCTGCTAGGGTTTGGAATGGCAAATTTGGGGCATGGAGCTCTGCTGCCTTGGGTGAAAAGCTACTGAAGTAGCTGGAGTACTAGACTGAGGAGAACTGGGTTCACTTCCTCATTCAGCCATCTGGCTTGCTGGGTGACTGTGCCAGTCACTCTCAGTCTAAGCTTACTTCTAGGAAAGTAGTCTTAGGATTGCACTGTATGATATCTAGTTCCCTTACATTAATACTGAAATGAGAATTTGGCCTTTGTGTTAACTGGCTTACACATAATTTCAGAATATTCCAGTAGTACTATGCGTGGTTGCAAACGTAGTATCTTGAGTTCAGGAGGCATAAATCCTGCACCTTCTGTGATGCCACTTGAAGAACAGAACCAAATAAGTCATATAACATTCCCCACTCGGGCTAAAGACAGGATGGCCAAGGATAAGTCAATCTGGTAAACAGTAGACAGAACTAGTCCCAAAATTAACCATAGATACCAATAACACTGCTGTCAATTGAACTCTGAAATTGTGGTGTGAATTTATTAATGGTACAATGATTACTTGGAATGTGGTTTAGATAATTCGTTGATAATATGGTTGCCAGATTGCAACTGGCCCCTCATGGGAGACTGGGATGTGGGGGGGGGGGTGCCATCAGAGTGACAGCATGAAACCAGGTTTGTTTAGTAATTGATATCACAATGTTGCTCAGATGGTGCTTTATGGAGCATTCCCCCCCCATTGCTACCCTACTGAGAGATGGCAGAGATCAGAGGCTGCTGTCAGGAGACAGCCTAATCAAGAAACTGGCACCTGATTGTCCTTTTGTTTTTCAGCAATGGTACCAAAACTTGAGGCAGACAGGTGTAGGCTTCCCTACAATTGCACACCCCAATAGCTCTAGGCGTGTGTATACACTGGCTTGCTTTGGCATGCCCCTTCTCCGAAGCAGTTGGAAAGAAAGGCATCTCTACTAAGCAATAGTAAACTTTATTGACTAATATGTGGATAAGATCAAAGAAGGAAAGTGAACACATCAGTTAATCAACAGTAGTCCATAAATGCAATAATAGTACTCTGAGTCCATGTGTGATTATTCCCTTATTTTAAAGCAGTGTTCCACCCTTCTCTAATTCCCTTTGGCAGACCTGAGGAAGCGAAGAGTGCAGTAGGACCTGGCAAGGAACACAAGAAAGGAGCTGGAGAGAGAGAGAGATGGAAGAGAAAGGGAGAAGTGAGAGAGCAATTAAATCATACATTGCCTGCTCTTGTTGTCCTTGTACTGGAGTGGTGGTAGAAGAAAGACTGGGTCTGTTGTATGGCACCAATCCTAGTCCTAAACACCAACATTTCCTTTGCTTTTGGGGAGTCTTGTAACAGGTCTTGGACTCAGATTAAATTAACTTTATCTGTTAATTTCAGGCTTCAAGAAGACTGGTTTTGTTTGCTAGTCTTTGCTTGGGACATAACAAACTGCAACAGGAGACAGTCCTGACATCCTGATTCACTCAAGCACAGTGACTGGATATTTGCTTACTGATGTGCTGGGACTCAAGAACAGGAGGTAGGTTTTTTCGCCCTCAGCAAGGAGACTCGATTTCTCTGCTTGATGTGTTCTTAAATGGTCTTAAAATGGGCAAATCTGTAATATATTGTCCATTTGTCATAAACACTGACCAGCCCCCAGAGTGGGATGACAGCCCCTGGGAGTAGCAGAAGTATTATGGGGCTGGAATGGCAGTCCCCCCCCCCACAACAGGTTCTGGGACTGGAATGACAGCTCCCAGAGTGGAGTGACAGCTACTTCTGGAGTAGCAGAAGTGTTCTGGGACTGGAATGACAGCCCCCAGAATGGAATGACAGCCCCTGGGAAGAGCAGGAGTGTTTTGAGACAGGAATGACAGCCCACAGAGTGAAATGACAGCCCCTAGGAGGAGGAGTTTCAAGGTTCCTACCAGGAATTACATGATCAACTTCTTTCCATGGTGATCAAAGTACATGTATAGGAACAACCTCTGCTATGGTGCCTTTTGTCATTAGTTGCTAAAAATACCAGCTGATGGCCAGCCTGCCAGAAGAGTCCTGCCAGGGCAACTTCATACCAGAAGACTGTGTGGTACCAGAAGACTGCATGGTGTTCTGTTACAGCTGCAGATGATGGTATCATGCAGCTTGCCTACCAGCCACTATCACCCTGCCAGAATATTTCATATGCAAACAGTGTGCACACTAGAGTTAAAAAGAAACCAGTTTTGTTCACTAGTTAATACTATATGGATAATTTTTCATTCATGAATCCTTCTTGCAATTGCCATAGTGAACAGTGGGAGTACATGTCAAGAGGTGTATGTTGAGAGGTGGAGGTCAGGGGTATCAAAGGGAAGGCAGGAGGCAGAGAACTGTTCACCTATGCCTGAGATACTAACAAGCCAGAGGTAGTCAGAGCACTTGTCAAGATGGGCAAACAGCTTGATTGGCTATAGAGAGATCAGATATTGAAATCTTCATATATGAAAGAACATATCACCTAGAGCAGGTGTCCCCACTGTGGTTCCTGTGGGCACCATGGTGCCAGCCAGCACTTTTCCTGGCACCCACCAAGAGTTTTTAGAAAGTGGGTGGGGGCAGATATGACTTTTCCCCAATAAGGCTTCTGATTGACTGTGTAGATTTTTAAAATAATTCATTTAGCAGCACTGCCACCAGAACTCAAGGATCTTCACTATGTGACTCAAGGTATGCTGTGGTCATCCTTTTTTGGCTGGCTCTGCCTCCTGCAGCAGTCATTTTTGTGGCAGTGCTAACCACACTGTGTCAAAATTCCTAAGGAGCCCACAGGTTCAAAAAGGTTGAGACCCCTGACTTGGAGTACGGAACAGGACTTTTCCACAGACAGCCTACGGATGGGGTGCTTTTGGACACTGGTCAACACAGTGGGCAAAAAGTGCATGAGGATCTCAGACAGAGTGTGACATGTAATAGGAACATGGAGGATAGGAAGGAAGCAGAACTGGACACTGGAACTGGGAGGGGGACAGGGGCAACAGAAGAGGTGGCTGACACTAATATCATGACTCTGCAAGGAAACAGAGTAGCCAACAGACAAGACCAGTATTTAGGTGGAACTGATGGGGTGAATAGCTACACTCCTTCAAGAAACATCAGTTAAAATGTAAGGGATTTCAGGCCACACTATAGTTTGTGATTACAGTTGCAGAGCACTAATTTTAATCCCAGGAACCTTCATTCCATTCTGGGGGCTGTCATTCCAGCCCCAGAACATTTCTGCTCCTCCCAAGGGTTGTCATTTTAAGGGACTCTCATTCCAGTCCAAGAGCACTAATTCTATTTCTGGGGGCCGTCTTTCCACTCTGGGACCTGTTATACCAGTCCCAGAGTAGTTTATCTGGGCCCAGAGGCACTAACTGAAAATCCACTCTGCATTTTCATTGCAATTATTTTGTGCTGTAATGTATTTCAATGGAGCCCATGCAGGACAATGGGCATTCCTGGCTCCCTTTACCACTAATGGGCCTTCAGATGTCTCCCATTGTTTCCAATGAGCAATCCTGTCATTCCTTTTAGTATATCCCTTTGCTGGGCACTAGTACATTGCACCAGTTCTTAAAGGTGCCGCTGGACTCAAACTTTGTTCTATTGCATTGGTTCTGTTGGGTTTGCAAAAATGCCCCCCCTCCAGTTTCTACTGCCAAGATTCTCTGGCTTGACCTTAGTGATTTTGGTTTGCAGTGCCACAGTGGCACTGGTTCTGCTGGGCTTGCAAAAATGCCCCCCACCTTTAGTTTCTGCTGAGAGATTCTCTGGTTTTACCTTAGTCCATTGGAAACAATGGGGGGTGGGAGCACCTTCTTTGTGGTGCATTAACTCAAAACTCATAAATCCAGTCCTCACCAAATTTGGAGGGCAGGTAGAGGAGAGTCAGCTGGAGATCCCCCTGTGAGTTTGGTGACTATAGCACAACAGGGGGCATTCTACTGTATCATGAACCACACAAGCCAAACTGGTTTGTTTGGCCTCTAAAAGTTTGTGCCAGTTCACAGTTCACGAACTGGGCATGCCACAAACCAAAACAAACCACATTTCCTTGGTTTGTGCCTAGTGGACACTGCAACTTGAGATCTAGCATGGCACCACATTAAAGTTTATTTTGGGTGGTTGGGTGACCTGGTTATTCATACCTGATCTTTTAGCTGTTTCTAGGCTCCTAAAGCCAGATTATATTTGAACTTGTGGCCTTCATCTGATTCATGTTGCAGTGTTGGTGTTGGGTTTTTGAGAGAGATGGAACAGCAGAAGCCCTTGCTTTTTCATGCTTGGAGGAAAAACCTATGTTTAGCAATTGTCGATAGGGCAGGAGACGTGGAAAAGAGAAGAAGCAAAAGGAGATACCCTCAAGTCCCAAAACGAGTGTGCCTACAGTGCTTCCGTTCATATTTATGCAGTACATGTGAACTCCTCTAGTTTAGATTAAATGGCTGGGCTTCAGCATAACCCAGGGGAAAATATTTTAATTTGATTGAGGCTTGCTTTACTGATTGACAAGGTGTTGCAAAACAGTATCTATCGACATGTTTATGTTTTACAGAAGATTAATCCTCATGGCCAGTTAAGGAGATGTTTTACAGATGAAGCCAAAGATATGAGCTACATGCTTTTGCATTTTGATTTGGATGACTTGATTTAACATGGGAGAGACGGTAAATTGTTGACTAATAGCATGACACTAGCCTTTAAACACAGATCTGAAACTTGGCAGTGCTGCTTCTTTTGTTATGCTTTCACTTACTATACATTTTACTAATGTATGCTTGAGAGTGAAATGGAGATTGCACAACATACAGATTTCCTGATAATACTAAAAGCTATGTTGATGAAGTTGGCTGCCCTGCGGGATCAACTTTGCTGTATTTCAAAGCACACGGTATATTCCCTAATTCTGCTGATGCTGAGAGATGCATGTCTTCATGTGTCCAAATTTCTGTGCCAAACAATGAAAGTGAATCCTACAAAAGGACTGGCCTGGTTGCATTTCTCAGAGGTTTGATTCAAACATGCTACACAATGTAAACAAAGCAGTACTCAGTTATAAATGACAGCAGTCTAGTCTCCATGCAATATACTGGGAGGAACAATTAAAATAGCCCTGTTCTGCAACCTTATTCACATACCCCACACATTTATTCATTGCTGTAGTTTCTGGTCAGTTACAATCAACAGAAGAAATGTTAAATGCAACAAAAAAAATTTAAGATACTAAACATTCCACACATAGCATTGAGTATGGAAGGCATATTTTGTAAGAGAAGGAGCATCTTAGTGGTTTAGATTTAGCATGTATTTAAGAATGCTATCTGATTGGCTAGGGTTGCCAGGTCCCCCTAGTCACCGGTGGGGAATGGGGAGGGGGTACAGTTGCCAGATCTGGGCTGGGAAACTCTTGAAGATTAGGGGATAGAGCCTGGGGAGGACAGGCACCTCAGTGAGGTACAATGCCATAGAGTCTGCCCTCCAAAATATCAATTTTTTCCAGAGGAACTAATCTCTGTAGTCTGAAGATGAGCTGTAATTCTGGGGAATCCCCAGGTCCCACCTGGAGGCTGGCACCCTTATCTAATTCTATGACATGCAAATATTAATACTTTAAATATAAGTTAGTTGATATAAGTAATTATAACGTGAACTGCACATGAGTAACATGCTTTAGACCAGGGGTGGCCAAACTTGCTTAACGCAAGAGCCACGTAGAATAGATGTCAGATGTTTGAGAGCTGCAAGACATGATCAAATTACACACTTTTTAATTAAACAATATGCAAATTTGTTTTTTATTAACATTAAATGAGACTACCAAAAATAAAAAAACAGAAGGGGTAAAAATAGATATTGATAATGATATTTATTTGTCCAATGATATTTGTAGGCGGGGGGGGGGGGCTTTGAGAATGCATTTAAAGTTAAACCTCAAGCCCACCCAGGGAGGGGAACACTAGCTGGGGAAGGGAAGACGGAAAAGGGAGGCATGCCTCCCCTTTGTTTCCCAGCTGCTGTGCTGGGAGCCACACAATATGTGTGAAAGAGCCGCATGTGGCTCCCGAGCCACAGGTTGGCCACGCCTGCCTTAGACCTTCTCGGAATGTAACTGAGAAGCTTCAGACAATAATATAAGGCAGTTTGAAGCTGTTTAAAAGTCTTGATTCATTGTTAGTTCATAACCAACAGTAACTGCTTGAAAGGACTCTCAAGATGTTTTATACTTCACAGCTGTCCCCAGTTATTTGTCCCCCACATGATTTCTGGAGCAGCCTATACTGCTCCATGCTGTTTGCCTTGAAATACTAGAACAGACCTTTCTGCTAGGAGTTCCTGTCTGGCATCAGGATCTTTGATTCGGCTCGGCAGGATTTATGAATGAAGGACAAGGAGCTGAAGAGACCTCTTCCCTATCCACTGATCCCTATCCATCTGTGTACTGTCCACGAAAAGGGGTTCACTCACACTTCTGTGCCACTTCCCAGAGCCAGAGCTAGCAAAAGGCCTTTTTGCATAGCTGCTGGGAGGCCAGCTCTATGCTTGCCATTCTAGCATATGCAGCTAAGTAACACATTGAGCTCTCAGCCACATTGCCTCATTTTCTATTCTGGAACACTGGCTGCTTGCAAGGAATTATGTACTCCACCCAGTTCTACAAATGAGATAATTCTGTCACTGTTACTGAATATGACGTGCCGGAGTGTGGCTGGGCTATTGTTTTTATAATCACATACCTGTGATGATGAGGCAGATGCAGATTCCCAGTGCTCTGCTTGGCTTTTTCCTTTCCAATATTTTTGCAGCGCCTAATTAATCCTTTAATCTTCTAGTTAGACACAGAAATGAAATAACGGTGGTTCCCTCACTCCCATAGGGTAACTAATGAGATATATTCAGGCACATAAAAACGAAGGATAGGTGCTGAATTGTATTTATGGCTCGAATCAGAGTAAGTAGCACAGAGACCTGGGCAGTGTTGATTTTAGCTAACCATACCTCATAGTGGAAGGAATAAGAACTTCTTTTGTTATTCAGTTTTGTTGGCATTTTATTATTATTATTATTATTTATTATTTATTGCATTTCTATCCCGCCTTTCCAGCGAACTGGCTCAAGGCGGCTCACAACATAAACATAAACACCGAAGTGGTTTACAATTTAAAATCATAAATACACAACATTAAAAAATGACTAACATAGCCGTACTGGCGGCATCTACATGCTCCTGGAGAGTAGCGGCAACAGAAGGCTTGGCCTGTGGAACCAGGGCAATGTTGTCCTGCCATCTCCCCGGTGGCGATGTTGTCCTGCCATCTCCACATGGGTCTAGTTGGGATTTTAACGCAGACATTACACATTCCTTTTGTGATGAGATTGTGCTATTCTAGGTCTCACATATCGATTAACATTTTGCCTTGTTTGTCTAATTAAAATATAAAGACTGACATGGCAAGAGGATTTTGTTTCTCGGTTCAAAGCATTTGGAATAAAACTTGTGGTGGGGATCTAGACTTCCAATTTACAGTATAGCTTCCTTCTCATTCACAACTCTTTCAACACATTTACACTTTTTATTAAAACACGTTAAAGTGCTTCCATTATCACACAGTGCTTGAGGGAACCAATGAATGAGAAGAGAATTGGCATTAATCCCAGTGTGTTCTGGGGAGACTAAAATGAAGGTTGCTAACCACTAACAGAATGACAGTAATTAAAATTAATGAAAAAAATCACCATATAACAAACACTGTTTGGGGTTATTAGGTACTTTGCAGAACCTAAAGCTATCTGTCTCAGAGAAAATTTGCAGAGCTCTCAACAAATTCATGGTTGAATAAATATGCCAATAAAAAATTCATTATCCCAGGGTGTAATTATACAACTCTACAGTGTAGCAGCTAGGGATGCTCAAACAGCTCCGGTTCAGTTGACATTGTGTTCGCCAGTCGTATGAATAGGGAGCTGATGTTTCAATAACCAGTTCAACTATTTGTTGACCTGTTCAAAGCTGCTTAGCAGGTTGTTTCATTGCAATCCTTCCTAACCATGCAATATAGAACAACTGGCATTTTACCCATGCACATTCTCACACAGCCCAACTATTACCCCTGCCACCAATGTACTTGTTGCATAACTGCTATACTCAATGGGCAATTTTTAAAATAGACAATTACAAAAATCACAAAGCATATAAATGAGTCATAAATAAATGCTGTGTTTTAATAAAATCTTACTATTTAGTATTTGTCGAGTAGTCCACAGTAATACTAGTAAAAGGTAAAGGTTTCCCTTGTTCGAAAGCCAGTCAAATCCAACTCTAGTGATGCAGTGCTCATCTCCGTTTCCAAGCCGAAGAGCCAGCACTGTCCAAAGACTTCTCTGTGGTCATGTGGCTGGCATGACTAAATGCCAAGGCGCACAGAATAACCTTCCCATCAAAGTGGTACCTACTTATCTATTTGCAATTTCTTGCTTTCGAACTGCTAGGTTGGCAGGAGCAGGGGCCAGATACGGGAGCTCACTCTGTTACGTGGCACTCGGGTCTTGAACAGCTGAACTACAGACCTTCCAGTCTACAGCTCAGCAACCTCTGAGCCGCTGTGACAACCCCCCCCCAGTAATACTACTGGTTGTCAATTGGTTTGAATTGGCAGCATCTTGCAAAATCCCAATGAGCAGGCATTCATGGGTGTTCAGCATGAATTGGGCAGAGCGATCAGCTTGTGATGGACTGACAGTTTCAAATATGAAGAAAAAGAAGAAGAGAAGAGAAGAGATTGGATTTATATCCTGCCCTTCACTTGTAGTCTCAGAGCGGTTTACAAACTCCTTTCCCTTCCCCTCCCCACAACAGATACCCTGTGAGGTGGGTGGGGCTGAGAGACCTCTGAGACAATTGTCCTTGAGAGAACAGCTGGCACAGAGCTATGGCTTGCCCAAGGTCAACCAGCCAGGTGCAAGTGGAGGAGTGGGGAATCAAACCCGGTTCTCCCAGATTAGAGTCCGCGCACTTAACCACTACACCAAACTGGCTCTCTGACAAATATGACAAATTCAACTGTTGAAAACATTCATGGTGAAATCTGCAGCATCCTTAACAGCAAGGCTTCTTTGGTAGAAAAAGCCCAGCAGGAAATCATTAGCATAATAGGCCATGCCCAACAGCAGAAACTCATTAGCATATTAGGCCATACCCCTGACAGTGCAGCTCCCTCCCAGGATCGGCTTCCCCAGGTGCCCCGCAGCTTGCAGTGTGCATGGGGAACCTGAGGGAAGGAAGGCAGTTTAAACTGCCTTCCCTCCCTGGATAAGCTTGGCTTCCCCAGGTGCCCCCGTGGCTTGCGAGGCACCTGGGGAACCTGGGGGGGAGACTGTAGGCATGGCCAGGGGTCATTTCAAGCAGGAGCTTGGGGGAGCTCAGCTCCAAGAGTTGGTGCTAGCCCGCCTAAGGGGGAATGCCTGCTTGTGTCATGGCTGCAGCAAAATGAGCCCATCCCCTGGAAAGGTCCTTATTCCTCCGACCAACCTTCTGAAGGCTTCAGCCACCACTGAAGCTATCCTCCCAGAATAGTGGTATTTCTGAGGCTTGGATTAGTAACTGTCCCCTCTCTGCCAGCTCTTCCTTCCTTCCTTCCTTCCTTCCTTCCTTCCTTCCTTCCTTCCTTCCGACATACTTCCGGTGATGTCAGGTGGTTTAGCATATGCAAATAAGTTATGCTGATGAGTTATGCTAATGAGCTCCTGCACCTCTTTTTCTATGAAATGGCCCCTGGGCATGGCCAACTCGAAAGCCAGCCGGAACTCTGTTTCTGTGCATTCCTGCCCCAAAATAGCCCTGCTTAACAGTACCCAGGTAGGAGGTCTTCCTTTTCTTGCACACTAAGATAGTAGTTGTGTTAGTGAGCTCAGTTCTGTGGGGAAGAGGACTACAGAAGACTTGAGAAAGACAGGATATTTTAAATTTCTGTTGACTCCCACCAGATTTTTCACAAGTTGTTGCTGTTACTATAAGATACATGTCTGTAGGTGATAGTTCACCCATGAAGTGCTTTCGAGCTTGTCTTGAATTATGAAACCATTTTGCTAAAAGTATAGCCAACTTGGGATGCTTCAGTAAGCACAAATGACAGATATGATTCTACATCTAACATGGTAGGAAGGTACAATGTCATACAGCACAAACTTCTAGAGAAGCTTCATTCACTGTGTTTTGTTGGTTGTCCTGCATTTCATTACTGCCTAGATGCAGTATATATATTTGATGTCATAAACCTGTTGTGGGCAGTGGCTAGAAAGGTTCTCTAATGGCTACCACCACACTGGTATGGATCTCCCTGGGAGGGTCCAGAGCACCCACCCTACCCCTTTATATACTCCTTTTCCAATAGGTTTCCCCTTATAAGTGACTGAATGAGGTGTGAGGACCCAGGCAGAGTAAAAACTATTTGTATTAGAGAAATTTAACAATAACTGTGATTCAATAATGTGTAGGAAAAAAGGGCACAGTAAAGGTAGGTAAACCAGCAAAATAAGAACTCCAAACACGTCAGACTACACTGTCCTAGCATTCTCTAGGTACCTGGTCTCAGACTGACTCACCCCTTTTGAGTGAGGGATCCCTCCATCTGCAACAGCCTCACCTTTCTGGGAGTGAACACCCTCCCACTCTGGGAAAGGCTTTAATTCCTTCTTCCCATGCACAAACCTCTACTCCTGTACTGGTGTAATTTTTCCCTCCAAATCCCCTGTTAGCCAATTGTAGGGTCCAGAGGTTACCTGGAAACTATAGGCCCTGTAGTCACTAGGGTTGCCAGCCTCCAGGTGGGGCCTGGGGATCTCCTGCTTTTACAACTGATTTCCAGCTGACAGAGATCAGCTCCCCTGGAGAAAATGGCTGCTTCGAAGGGTGAACTCTATGGCATTGTACCATGCTGAGGCCCCTCCCCTCCCCAAACCCCACCTTCTCCTGGCTCCACCCCCCAAAGTCCCCAGGTATTTTTCAATCCGGACTTGGCAACCCTAGTAGTCACTATAATACAGGCTTCTCTGGAGCCTGTAGGCCTCACTGCTATAGGCCAAGGATTATGACAAAACCAAATACACATTTTTTCCCACAGGTAGAAAATGCTCAGCAGTACTCAAATTGCTTTGGGATCTTGATTCTACCATTTCAAAATGTCAGCTGGAACTAGGTGGGAAAAGCTACTTTGGTTATAGCTGATAGTTGTCATCAGGGCTATTTTTGGGCAGGAACGCACAGGAACGGAGTTCTGGCTGGCTTCCAAGTTGGCCATGCCTGTAGCCCCCCCCCCCCGGATTTCCCAGGTGCCTTACAAGCCACGGGGCGCCTGGGGAAGCCAAGCCAGTCCAGGGAGGGAAGGCAGTTTAAACTGCCTGCCCTTCTTGGGCTCCCCAGGTGCCCCGCAGCTCCGGGGTGCCTGGGAAAGCCAATCCAGAAACTGCCTTCCTTCCCTCGGGTTCCCCAGGTGCCCCGCAAGCTGCAGGGCACCTGGGGAAGCCGATCCTGGGAGGGAGCGGCACTGTCAGGAGTGTGGCCTAATATGCTAATGAGTTTCTGCTGTTGGGTGTGGCCTACTATGCTAATGAGTTCCTGCTGGGCTTTTTCTACAAAAAAAAGCCCTGGTTGTCATTCATTTTTTGGTGCTTCTTATCATCATCATACTGATGACAGTTGGAAAAAAATTATATGAGAAGCTGGCATTCTGTAGTAGAAAACAGAGGAATTAAAGATTGTGCACATATTAGAATTTTGGAATCATGTAATGGATAAAGCCCAATAGAATGGTATAAGTGCAAAACTTCCCATGTTAGTCTCATATTTCCTTAAAGAAACCCTTAAAAGTTTTCAGAAAATTGAAAAAGTCTCTGTGATATATGTGTGCAACAGAATAAAAAATGGTTCATAAAAGGATTACAGTGATGATATGGGTGAGGCCCTCTGGCTGTATGCACTTAAAGGGAGCCCCTTTAAGTGCAGGAAGCCAGTGGGAAAGGGCCCCTCACGCCCGATCTCTGAACAGTAATGCTGCTTGGAGATCGGGCAGGCAGGGCCCTCAAGCTGCAAGTTGCAGCTGGTGGGACCATCCCCGCAGGACATCCTCAACATGACATCGTCATGTTGGAGATGCCCTGCCCCCTCTGGGAATGCCCCCCAAAGTCCCCCACTGGGGACAAAGATGGACCTGGCAACCCTATGGAGTCAACTGAAGACAACTTGAGGAAATTAACAATTACATCCAAGAACAAAGAAGAGCCCTGCTGGATCAGACCAAAAGTCCATCTAGTCCAGCATCCTGTCTCACACAGTGTCCAACCAGTTCCTAGGGCTGCCAAGTACCAGTGACTTACCGGCGGGGGGGAGTTGTTTTCCCCCCGGAAGCTCTTCTGGTGCGTGCGCTTTGCGTGCGCGCCATGGCAATGTAATGACGTCACCTCCAGGTGACATCATTACACGGGGGAAGTCGTCCTCACCGGACGACTTCTGGGGCGGGGTTCCCCCGCCCCCCAGGCTGACTTGGCAGCCCTACCAGTTCCTCTTGATAGCCATCAACAGGGCATACAGGCCAAGGCCTTCCCCTGATGTTGCATCCTGGCTCTGGGATTCAGAGGATTAGCGCCTCTGAATGTGGAGGTGCCCCTTTGTCACAGTGGCTAGTAGCCATTGACAGACTTATCCTCCATGAATCTGTTTATTCTTGTGGCCATCACTACATCCTCTGGCAGCAAATTACAGCCCATCAGCTTCATTGTATGCCCCTTAATTCTATTATTTTCAAAGATGGAGAAAAAGTTATCTTTGTCAACTCTCTCCATTCCATGCATAATTTTATAAAACTGTATCATGTTCCCCCCCCTTAGCTTTGTGTGTGACTGCAGCTTCAGACTCTTCAGACTTTCCTCATAGAAAAGTGCTCTAATCCCCTAATCATCTTGGTTGCCCTCTTTGGTTGTTACATTTCCTCCCCCCCACCCCATTTTGGGTTGATTTAGAGAAGTTTCTGGGGGAAAAGGTTGACTCTAATAGTAACAAACTGTCACTTTTGTTTTGTGAAACAAATCAAGGATAAACTGTGGACAACCATACTGTAAGTAAAGCTATCTGGCCTAAGTGTTATGTGCACAGAAAGTGATAAAATTCATAGCTTATATTTTAGGATATTATCCAATAACTGGTTTCCAGAAATCATGAAATAAAATGTTTTCAATGTTTAATACCATATGCAGGATTAAACACACTGCAGATTATATTACACCTTTCCATTAATAAGATGCCAGTTTGTGCTTTCTTGTTTGTGTTGATAAAAAGCTTTTGTATTAAGAAATGTATGTTTATAAAAACCAGAAAGTATTATATATTGTAAATAGGCATACCACAGGAAACTGGTGAGTTTTGGTTGGGTTACAGTGTTTTCTTTGTTTAGTCACCTTTCTATATACACAGAAATAAAGTTCTCAGAGTTACATATTCAGTGAGTTATATTTTCTGTGAGAATCTATATATCTATTTCCCAACTGTGGCCTCCATCTGCAGATAGCTAAGCCCATAGATTGGGGTCACGCTTACCCCAAACAGATTTTTCTGCAAACTTGGGGGACTCCCTAGCTTTGCAGAATAATCTGAAAAGTTCAAAAAAGAACCCCACTGGAGGGGTTACTGCCCCAAATCAAACAAAGCATTGTCTGCACATGCACAGACAATGCACTTGCCGCTGAGCAGAGAGCTGCCAGCAGGCCCAGCTATGACAGCAGCAGAGCCTGGGTGATGCCAGCTGGCCTGGCCATGGCTGTGGTGGAGCTCAGGAGCCACTCCAATCCTGGGTGCAGCAGTGGAGCCTGGGAAATGCTTGGGCTCAGCCATGGAGGTGGCAGAGGCTGGGAGCTGCTGGAAGCCCTGGCTGTGTCTACAGTGGAGCCTGGGAGCCACTCTAAGCCCAGCTATAGTGTGGAGCCTGGGAGCCAATCCGAGCCCAGCCTCAGTGGCTGTGGAGCCCAAGAGCCCCCTATGAGTTTCGTGCCCCCTCGCTTGTGCTATTTTTCTCATGTGGGTCCTATTGAGTTGGCATAGCTGTGGTTTCATTGTATCATAATCTAGCCCTCATCTTCACATGGAGTGCTACTTATGGAGTTGCTTGCCCTCTACCCACTGCGTAATTTTATCCATTTTGGTTTCCATTGACTCTTTACCTGGTCAACTCCTTAAATAAGCTTTGTTAATACATTTTTGTTTTGCTTGCTGCCTTATAAGGGAATAAACTACTGCCTTTTATATTCACAAAAAGATAATGTCATTTTTTCCCTTCTTGTCAGAAGTCGTGAAAAACTCTTTTATACCTAGCAATATCTAATCATTGTAAGCCACAGTGGTTACACTGTAGTTTTCAATCTTTGTCACTTTTACCTGAATATCCTCTGCTTTTTCTTTGTACTGTGTATACATAGCCTAATAAAGAGTCTTAAAAAAGTGAAATCTTCTTTACTATTTTGTGATATTTCGATTGGCTCTAAAAGCAAGTATTAGGGTGTGTTCATGAGGCTCTTTTGAGTTGCGCCAGGCATGAGTGCCTGGTGGATTTAAAGTGCACGTCCAGATCACAACATCTGGGAATTGTGCCGCTTCCGTGATTAGCCCGTCGATCCCTGTTGGGGATCCATACTTAAAAGATAGTAGTGAAAGTCTGGTCTAAAGCTGGCTGGACTTCCCACCATCAGGATGTACCTCCAGCATACAATCAGCCCATAGGGATGGTCTCCAGACCATCCTGAATGGCCGCCATTAAAAAAAAACTCTTAGCGATGCATGCATAACTGCTTAAACATATGATGTCCCCAGAGCTCTGCTCAAGTGATCTGAACAATTTAATGTTTCTGACAGTTCCCTGCACTTTATTAACTTTATAAACTGAAAGGATACCTAGAAGAAGGTACCATTGGTGGTGCTTTTACTATTTTAGTCCGTGCATGCGCAAATAAACAAGTATATGGTGAGGCACATATGTGCATGCGCAGACAGGATTTTTTTTTAAAAAAAGCTGACCGCATGGCTCCTTATGGTGGATGCCATCTAGACAATCCACCATGGGCATCACGCATGGTAAAGTGCTTCACGGATGATCTGTCTGGTCACGCAGTACTGGATCAAAAAGATCTAGCTCAAATTACAGCTGGGCCAGTGGCGGGAGTAGCTGCCTGTCTGAATACACCCTTAGACGAGTTTTGTTTTTGGAATTTGAAGACCAATACACTACAGCAAGCTTTCTTCCGTAAAATATTAATTTTACCATCATGCATCACTTCCACAGTCATAAAGCTCGAGATGGGCCTCCCAAAAATCTCAAGTCTGATCTGTAGTCAGCTATAAATATCGATTGAGCTTCCTGTTTTATATGGTTTGAAACTACACTTGTCTGAGGATGTACATTGTCTTGGGGTGCTTTCAGATCCATTTTTGTCCTTTGAAAAACAAGAACAAGCCATAGTAAGAAGTGCTGCCCCCCACCCCATCTGGCTGCATTTGGTTAAAAGACATGTCCTGCCATCTGGACTCAGCCAATCTGGATAAACTGACTCATGGTATTGCAATCTCTAGGTTGTATTACTATTGGGCTGCCCTTGGAGAGAACTTGGACACTTCAGTTGATGCTAAACTGGGCCAACCTTTTGATTAGTGGGATAGGTCAATATGATCATATACGTCCAATGCCAAAAACAAATTGCACTGGTAACTAATTGACTTCTGGATTCAATTTAAGCTGCTGGTTGCTACCTTGGAAGTCCTTTATGACCTGGAAGTCCTTTATGACCTGAAAGACCACCTCTCATTGTAAAAATCCAGGTACACTCTCAAATCAGCCCACCAGTCTCAGTTAACTACACCTTCTATCACAGGTAGTCTGCCAAGTCTTGGTCAGAAACTTTTTTTTCCAGTGGCTGCTCCATTACAATGGATTAGCCTTCCTGATACACTGTGTAAGATCCTTTCTAGACTTACTTGTAAAACTTGGAAAGCTTTCCGTTTACATGGCTGGACTGATAAGCTATTAGATCAATGATTGTACTGCTGGTGAACTGTTGAAGGTGATATGGGCAATCATACAGATTTATACTCCACTGAGTCTTTAGTTTTAGCATGCTTGTGTAAATACTGATTAATCTTTGTTTCCCAGAGCCTACCTAGAAACAAAATAATACACAATTTTTAAAATTCTCAAATCTGTCCTTTGTCCAGAATTACCTATCTTTTCGTTCATAGATATTTTTGTCCATTTCCTAAGATTATGGGTCCTGGGCTTATAAACTCACCCTTCGAGATGTATGAAATAACATGTCTTATTGAGGCTTTTATGTGAGTGTCTGGTTTGTGTGGGCGTTCCTTTGATTACAAATAGATAAGGTGCTACCTTACCATAAAGAATGAGTCCCAAATTAACTTCTTGTACATTGTAATTATAAAGTGCAGACAGGCTATTGCAAGAACAAACTGATGGATAAAATGCTTCAGGGAGAGGCACCAGTAAATATCTTCATTTCTCATTTGTGCTACAAATATGGAAACCATAGCCAGATATTATTTACATAGCCTGTAGTAATGAATTGAAAAATGATGTTTCAACTGGATCCAGCATGGTTTCTTCACATCTTCTGTGCTGGGCAGTAACAAAAGACTGCTTGTGGTATCTTGTAACTTTAGATCAAGACTCTTGAATTCGTTGTATTTCTACAAAAGCAGTAAAAGGTTGCTATACTCGCTATAAATCACTGCAGTGAGAGAACTTAATTACATACCAATAATTATGGGACTGTGTTTATGTCTGGAACCTATCATTAGCAAATCAATTGAATGAGGATGTTATTTTTAATTAAACACAAAATGCCATGATTACCAAGTGACATCAGCATGAAGAATATGGAAGTCTGCATAGCTCCACTTGCATGGTAGCGAGGGCTCCTGCACCCCATTGTGATTGCCCCCACCTTGGTTGCAGCACTGAGGAAGCCTGTGCTACAGGGCTCATTGTTGTTACAAGCCTCTACTCACACAAACACCTTGGATATTCATTGTATCAGTAGCTGGCATGAAGCTTCTCAACATGCTCTTATTTGTTACAGGCTCATCTTTCCCCAGTACACTCATAGAATAGTCTCATTCACGCTAAGTAAAGGTAAAGGTCTCCCTTGCTCAAAAGCCAGTCGAATCTGACTCTAGGGTGCGGTGCTTATCTCCGTTTCCAAGCCAAAGAGCCAGTGCTGTCCGAAGACATGACTAAATGCTGAGGTGCACGGAATGCTGTTACCTTCCCACCAAAGTGGTACCTATTTATCTACTTGCAATTTCTTGCTTTTGAACTGATAGGTTGGCAGGAGCTGAAACCATGTGGCACTAGGGTCTTGAACTGCCGACCTACCGACCTTCTGGTCTGCAACTCAGCATCTTAACCTCTGCGCCACCGTGGCCCCCATTCACACGAACTAAACCACAAATGCAATATCAGGAACTGCACAGTATATTTGCTGTTCCCCTCTTGGCTCTTTCCCCCCGTTCTCTTCCTCCCTCTCTGGCAGCTTTGGCAAGGTGAAGTTCCACTTCTGTTGTTCTTGGTTCTTTTTAAAAAAAATCAGCCCAGATACTGTTTTGTTCTGGCTGAGGAGCCATGCACGCGGTCGGCCAAACACATGGCCAGGCGAAGCCATTGAGCTTCACATCTAGGAACAATAGACCCTGCAGATCCTAGTAGGGACCATCGGGGAAGCCTGCATCCATAGAGAGACCAATAGGATGTAGGAACACTGTAAATAGTGAATCACGGGTGTTGGGTGTGTGCATGGGTGCGGTCGAGAACAGGGATATAAGTAGGGCTGCCAAGTCCCCCGATAGGGCGGGGGAAACACTAATTTTTAGTCCTTCCCTCCCGCTTTTCCAAAGTTGCCCACCGGGGGGACAAAATGGCTGCCTTAAAAGGGAAATGTCTGCAGAGAGCCTGCCCTGCAGTAAAAAGCCTCGCCAGACATTTCCCCTTTAAGAAGTCAGCAAGAGAGCTTCCACAGCAAGAGAGGTCCGCCCAGAGGGACTGAAGGAGCTGCTTTTGCATGTGGCTGGCAAGGTGAGTTTCTCTTCCAGCTCTTTTCATTCTCTCTCCCTCTTTCTTTTTTCTGTCTGTCTTTCTGTCTGTCTGTCTGTCTCTCTCTCTGTCCCCATCCAGCAGAGGTCTATCAGCGGCTATTATAGCCACAAGGTCTAAATGGAAGTAAGTGCCTCTGCCAGTTTTTTTCCCTTCTCTCTCTCTCCCTCTTTCTTTCTGTCTGTCTGTCTGTCTGTCTGTCTCTCTCTGTCCCCATCCAGCAGAGGTCTATCAGTGGCTATTATTAGCCAAAAGGTCTAAATGGAACCCTTTGTCTGGGGCAGTGAGGCTCTGAATTCTTGGTGCTTGGGGGGCAACAGTGGGAGGGCTTCTGGAGTTCTGGCCCCGCTGCTGGACCTCCTGAGGGCACCTGGTATTTTTGGCCACTGTTGTGACACAGAGTGTTGGACTGGATGGGCTGTACTGGATGGGCTGATCCACTGTGGCTTCTCTCCTGTTCTTATGATATGAAAATCATATTTAGCACTTGTGTAGCACTTAGTGCTTCATATTCTGCCGAGATGAGGAAGGATTCAGTAGGGCCGTTGCTCAGTGATAGAGCATCTGCTTGACATGCAGGAGGGATCAGCCTCTTCAGCTAAAAAAGGATCAGGTAATAGGTGACATTAAAGATCTCAGCCTGAGACCCTGGAGAGCCACTACCAGTCTGAGTAGTCAACACTGACCTTGATGGACCAATGGCCTGATTCAGTATTAGGAAACTTCATAAGTTCATGTGTCAGCATGTGGAAGCAACATCATAGGATGTGACATCACAAAATGATGTCACTTCCTTTCTCCTGGCTCCACCCCCAAAGTCTCCTGGCTCCACCCCCAAAGTCCCCAGATATTTCCCAAGTTGGACTTGGCAGCCCTAGATATAAGTGGACCTGCGAATCCAGCTAAGCAGTCTTGTTCCGACCTCTGAATAAACGTATGAGCTGATTTCACTGAACCCATCTCTGGACCCAGTACTTTACAGATACTGTCATGCTGTACAAGTCATGTTGTACATCAGTCATCCTCTGGATGTGAATATTTAGGCTGTTACTACTGATGCAGCTCCCAGAAGAGAGCTGGATAGGATAATGCTCTTGCAATGGTACCTGAAAAGAATACTGTGGCTTGTGTTAATTTCAAATCATAGCCAGGCAAATGGGCTGTGTGATTTCCCCCCCTTAGATTTACTATGAGTGTTCCACTATTCGATTTCCACTCATCTACCCAGTGCATCATGCCTTTCACCTGGATCTGCTTTTGAGTGAAGAGCAGAGGTATCATAGTATGCCTTGTATTTCAGCATTTGAACAAGTAATTCACTATAAAAAACATGATATCATTACTAGAGATCTAGACTACAAGTAATCCAGAGGCCTTTGGAAACTTATTGATTTACTATATACAGAATGCAAATTAAATAAACAGGGAAACCCCCTCACAAACAGTACACTACATCTTGTGCCAGTCCTGGTTCTACTATACTGGCTCAGCCATGCCCAGGCTAAAAACCTGTAAACAGGACTGATCTAGAGGTGTTCTCTGCTTCTTCTGCTTGAAATACTTCCAGTTTAGCTACATCCGGGCGAAATACCTGCAAACAAAGCAGGAACAGAATTTCAGAGAACCTGAGAGGGCCAGAAAGAACAAGATGATTTTTAGAAGCCTGTACTTCAGCCAGTGCCAACTTTCCATGGAATGAGGTCTCACTCCCTCCTATTTTACTCTGTAGGGCGAGCAGAATGCTCTTTCAGTCACAATGGTGTGATGTAGATTAGTTAGGAAATGTTTCGAAGGTTTTTCATTAAAATAATTGTATAAAACACAATATTATACTTAACTGTATTTGCATCTTTTAATGACCTGCAATGCGGAAAGCAATGAATAAGAGACCTACTGATCAACCATGGCTCTAATTATTTTAACTAGCTGCATTTTAAATATTTCTGTATATATTACATTTCTTTTCATGGGAGCAGAGTCCAGAAAAGGGCAGGCATTTCCTTCTTTCTAAGCCTACACCCCTTATTTGTTTGGACCTTCCCTGGTCCTTCACAGTTTCATAATGGGAATTAGAAATGGAATTTTTATAAAAGGAAATGGCTAATGATGAAACAGTTCCGGGGTGTAATCAGTACGCAAAACTGTAAAATAACATATCCGATAAGAGCACATTTCTCTTTCAGTCAAAAAGGCTACGAAGATTTGTAATAAAATAGTATGCAAAAAGGGGAAAGAAATTCCAGAGGGGTAGTCATGTTAGTCTGTTCATCTCTTCCAACCAAAACAACAGAGTCTTCTGCCTCCTTGGAAACTAACAGATTTATTGTGTCATAAAGTTCATGATGAATTGGACTCTGGCTCACAAAAGTTAGCATTGGAAAAAGTGCAGAAAAGGGCAACTAGAATGATAAAAGGGTTGGAACACTTGCCCTATGAAGGAAGGTTAAAGTACTCAGGGCTCTTTAGCTTGGAGAAATGATGGCTGAGGGGTGACACGATCGAGGTTTATAAGATTATGCATCGGGTAGAGAAGGTAGGGAAAGAAGTACTTTTCTCCCAATACAAAAACTCATGGACACTCCATGAAATTGCTGAGCTGTCAGGTTAAAACAGATAAAAGGAAGTACTTCTTCACCCAAAGTGTGATTAGCACATGGAATTCACTGCCACAAGAGGTGGTGGCAGCTACAAACATGGACGGCTTCAAGAGAGAATTTGATAAACATATGGAGCAGAGGGCCATCAGTGGCTATTAGTCACAAGGTATAGATAGGAATTCTCTATCTGGGGCAAGTGATGCATTGTATTCTTGGGGCTTGGGGGGAAGGCAAATCGTGGGAGGGCTTCTAGTATCCTGGCCCCACTGCTGGACCTCCTGATGGCACTTGGTATTTTGGCCATCGGCCTGATCCAACATTGGCTCCTCTTATGTTCTTAAAGTTTATGCTACAATAAATGTGTTAGCCTTTAAGGTGTCACAGAATGCTTTGTTATTAAAGACATATTGATAACAGCAGTACCTATTATGGTCATGGCTGAAATGAAACAGAAGCCCATATCATCAACTGTGCCTATAGACCCACTCAACTGTGAGTCTGCACCTTGAAGAAATATATTTGTCATTTGGATTACAGTTGCTTCTTGAGAGTCACTTTGGAAGCTGTGAGTTTGGGGGTGGGCTTGGCTAAAAAGCATTATAAACTAAAATAGCAAATATGCCAGATCTGCCAACTTCCCATTTATTGATTTATTTTATATATCACTTACTGTTCAGCTTAAAAAGTTCTTAAGGGACTCCAAGACGATAGGATGCAATGATTGTTAGTTAAACCATTCACTCACATACTGAGGCCGAGGACAGACTGGCAATCTAAAGTGGAGGCAAAGCGGAGGGAACTGGTGCGGGGGGAAAACTCCACGGAGCTGGCCATTCATACTGGCCAGAGCAATGTGGACCAGCGGCGATACGGAGCGTTCAGACTGCCACGGAGCGTTCAGACTGCTGCGGAGCCGGCGCGCGCGCCGCTGCGCTTTCCCCCCCCCCTTTGATGTGTTTCGCATGTGCGCACATGTTCACACTGTTTGGAAGCGGGAGGCATGCGGAGGACGGCCCCTGAACACCGGTTTTACCCGGTGTCCTGGTAAAGCGGATGGAAAGCGACTGGGAGACGGGTAAGTACGAAACGGAGCCGACGGACAGATGCGCATGTCTGAACGTGCTCCTTTCTTCCGTTTCCGAAGCGTGCCTGCCCCGCTTTACATTGCCAGTCTGTCCTCGGCCTGAGTATTCATCTGTCAAGATCAGATATCTGTTCTGACTATGAGCAGCTCCCCAAGGCCTCAGGCAGAGGTCTTTCATGTCATTTACAACTTGATTATTTTGTCCAGATGTGGTGGTGAGTGAACTGGGACCTTCTGCATGCAAAGCATTGAGCCACAGCTCTGCTCGCAATGTATTATCCTTATTAGAAGAGTAATATTATAAAGTACTGAGGTCAGAGACCTGTTGAGGTGAATTCAGCTCAAAATTTATTGGTGGTCAGATGAACATGCCAGACAGCGGTCCGGGGGCCTGCTTATAAACATACTAAAGCCGCATCCTCGGCCTCACCTGATAAACCTGATAGGGTTATTTTCCTACAGTTGTGCACTATAGGTCTCCAGTCAGATCCTGTGTGCACCATTGGTCAGAATCAGGGCTCTTTTTCAGCAGGAATGCACCGGAACACAGTTCGGGCTGGCATCCGAGCCTGCCCCGCCCCCTCCCCGCCAGGCCTGAGCTGTTTACACTTAAAGGGAAAGTTCCTGCAGAGAGCTGGCAGGAAAAACCCCCACCGGGCGCTTTCTCTTTCAGTGCAGACAGCCTGCAGGAGAAAGCCCCGCCCAGAGATTAAGCATGGGGCTAGGCTCTTTGCAGGAAAGGCGTGGCTCTGCTCTTGGCTTGCCAATCTCGCGTCGCTCTCCCTGCTCCGGTAAGTGCCTCCCCCATCTGTTTTCCTTCTCTCTCCCCCCCCCACCTTTCTTTCTTTCTGTCTGTCTGTCTTTTGCTCTCTCTCTCTCTGTCTCCACCTTTCTTTATTTCCTTCTCTTTCTCTTTCTCTCTCCCCCTCCCCCTTCCTTTCTCTCTCTCTCTCTTCCAACTTCCTTCCTTCTTTCCTTCCTTCATCTATCTGTCTGTCTGTCTGTCTGTCTATCTATCTATCTATCTATCTATCTATCTATCTCCCTTTCTTTCTCCCTCTCCTTCCTTCCTTCCTTCCTTTTTGTTTCATTTTGTTCTTTGTGTTTTTATTTTAAAAATTATTGAAAAGGGGGGGATGTAAAAAAGCAGAGAGCCCAGGAAATGCTGCTTGTGACAATATCTTTAATTTTTGAGAATCTCTTTAGTTTTCTCATGGCATCTTCTGCTTAACAGTAAGTTTGAAGCCTGAGTTTATTGTTGTATCTTGTTGGGAATGGCTTGCAAATATATGTGTGTCTAAAGTCTGTATTAAAGTGGTTTGGTGCTTACTGCCATGCAAGAGAAAACATCTGAAAAAGTAGCTTCATTGTTGTGTGTGTTAGGAGAACACTTGACTGTTGCATGGGGGACTTTGGGGGACATCTGCAGAGAAACAGAGATGTAACTAAAAATGAGCATGGTCAGCAGCACTTTGGAGATTGCCTGTTTTGTGAAATTTAAAAAGTGGGCAGAGTTTCTGATGAAGATGATTGTCCCTCTTCTCCTGCCACTGGGCTGACATCTGCCTTTAATGGGCCAACAAAGTTGATGTTCTTAAACCTCCTAATAAGAGAGATTTCTGCTTCTGAGGAGTTGACTTCCAATGATTGGTGATCTTGTGATGGTAGTGATACTTTTATGTGGTAAAGACCACCTGTTCACAAGATAATTTTACCTGTGGGACAGACTCTGCATGGTAACCACTCCACTGGTACATAATTGCTTGTAAAAAGTATTATAGTGTAATAATTCAGATGGGTAGCCATGTTGATCTGAAGTAGCAGAATAAAGTTGGAGTCCAAAGTTTCATCCAAGGTATAAGCTTTTGTGTGCATGCACACTTCTTCCATCTGAAGAAGTGTGGGTGGCACATGAAATCTTATACCTTGAATAAAATTTTGTACCTTGAATAAAATAGTCCACAAACTAATCCCGTCCAGTGCATCCACAAACCTAGAAGAAGAAGAGATTGGATTTATACCCTGCCCTTCACTACGCAAAGGAGTCTCAGAGCATCTTACAAACTCCTTTCCCTTCCCCTCCCCACAACAGACACCCTGTGAGGCAGGTGGGGCTGAGAGAGCTCTGAGACAACAGCTGGTACAGAGCTATGGCTTGCCCAAGGTCATCCAGCAGGTGCAAGGGGGGAGTGGGGAATCAAACCCGGTTCTCCCAGATTAGAGCTTGTGCACTTAACCACTACACCAAACTGGCTCCTAGGGTTGTTCTGCCAGTGAGCTAGGGTTGCCAACTTCAGGTTGAGGAAATCCCTGGAGATTTGGGAGTGGAGGGTGGGGTTTAGGGGAAGGAGGGACCTAAGCAAGGCATAATGCCATGGACTCCACTTCCCAAAGCAGCCATTGGCCTGATCTCTGTAGTTTGGAGCTCAGTTGTAATTCCAGGAGATCTCCAGACCCCACCTGTAGATTGGCAACCCTAAAAATTCATATTCAGCATACTAGTTCTGCAGGAAGGCAAGCTGATTTCCATGGGAACCTAACCTTTAGGAACTGATTCCAATCCAGTGTGGGAATAATTGTTGGACATAAGATATTGGTTCAGGCAAGATTTTGTATAGATGGGACAGAAAATAATGTTTTAATTGGTTTTGTCAAAACTGTTTTAACAACAAGGTAAACAGAATAAGAAGCAAAAGGTGGATGTGGCTGGATGACCCCACTTCTGGTAACATCGGGTGTGGCCTAATATGTTAATGAGCTGTGTTGTCAGGGGTGTGGCCTAATATGCTAATGAGTTCCTGCTGGGCTTTTTCTACAAAAAGAGCCCTGGTCAGAATTACGATCCAGCTGGGCTATTGTCTGCTGGACCGAAGCTCCAGCAGCTAGCCCAACCATGTGTGTTATGCCAACCACATGGCGGTCACCCTTAAAGACATTACAAATACTTTAGTAAACTGGTGGAGCTCAGTGGATAATAGAATGAACTGTGATGAAGGAGGTCCCTTGTTCAAATCTCACATCTGTCATAAACTCAATATCTGGCCTAAAGCAAACCATTCTCCATCAGCCTCAGCCCTATCTGCATGGGGATCATAATCATATATCTGATTCTGAATTGGAACCTCATTGTGAGGAAAACTCCAGAACTATGGGAATGGTTGAGAAAATTGTTATTTATGGCAGAAATTGACAAATGGACAAGAAAACTAAATAATCAAGACTCAGCGAAGTTCTCAGAAGATTGGAAAGATTTGAAAGAATATATGGAGCGAGCGTGGAATATGAAAGACAATATTTTTACACTTTCTAACTACTGAAATGAGAGACAGAATTATAACACAAAAAATGAATTTTTAGTTGGCTGCGAAACTAAACCTTTTTCTTTTTTAACCAATATGGTTTTTAAATGTATAAAAGTTATAATAGCTCAAAATGTTACCTTAGGAGGCAAATACTTTTAAAATATATGTTTACCGGTTGATATATATGAAGGTGCAGGTGGGGTGGGAAGTCATCTAATGATTATATCTTTTTAGCTAACTATGCAATTTTATAGAGAATGGAATATGTATAAAAGCTAATTGCATTTGAGAATAATGGGGGGGGGAAATTCTATTGCAAAAAAAAAAAAAGGAACCTCATTGTGAGGATCATTAAATCCACACATTGGGGTCAGGTGCAGAATAGTGAGATGTTTTTACAAACCTGGATCAGCCACCAGGTTTGCACACACACACACACACACCGAAAATTAATAGCAGCTGCTATTTTTAGGGTGTATTCCTCTTCTTTTCCTGCAGGGGCAGTTGTCCCGCACGAGAGGCACAAAATAGTTGGAGCAGCCTCCATTCCTCCCCACGCACTCCTTCCCTGCTGGGGCCAGCTGCCTCCACAAGCTAGCTGGTGGGGATGTTCACTGCAGCACTTCTGAGGGCTGCCTTCTTTGCTGACACTGGGGGGAAGAAGCAGGAGTCTCCACCGCTGCCACCATCACCATGTCAGCCAGTCAGGTAGAAAAGGCAGCACTGCAGTTGGGCAGGCAGAAGAGTGGGCGGTCTAGTAAGGGTGGGAAGAAAGGATGGCAAAGGGAAGAAAGGATGGGACACTACCCTTGAGTCTCACAGGTCCCTCTGCTTTCACTGTTTTGCAAGGCTGTCATTAAAATCACACCATGATAATGAATGTGAGTTGCTTTAGGCACTGGAAGTGCTATTTAAATGTGAGCCCAAGCTTAGCGTAATAGCTAGGATGAGACTGGCCTGGGGAGACCCTAGGTTCAAATCCTTACTCTGCCAGGAAGCTTGCCAGTCACTCTTCTTCCACCTAACCTACCTCACAGGGTTGTTTGAGGGTAAAATGAAGGAGGGCACTGTAGAGGAAGGACTGGTTAAAGGGTATTAGGTAAAATAATCATTATTCATAAATTTCTGATCTTTATACTTGCAAAACTGCTTTGTTGCCTTTGCTTTGTATCTATCAAGTTTGGCCTTGATTTGTTGTTGTTCAGTTGCACAGTCAAGTCTGACTCTTCGTGACCCCATGGACCACATCACACCAGGCCCTCCCATCCTCTGTCGTCCTCCAGAATTTGCTCAACTTCATGTTCGTTGCATTGCTAACACTGTCCAACCATCTCATCCTTTGCTGTCCCCTTCTTCTTTGACCTTCAATCTTTCCCAGCATCAGGGTCTTCTCCTGTGAGTGCTCCCTTCTCATTTGGTGGCCAAAGTATTTGAGCTTCAGCTTCAGCATCTGGCCTTCCAGGGAACAGTCAGGGTTGATTTCTTCTAGGATTGACTGATTTGATCTCCTTGCAGTCCAAGGGACTCTCGAGAGTCTTCTCCAGCACCATAATTCAAAAGCATCTATTCTTCAGCGCTCGGCCTTCCTTATAGTCCAACTCTCGCAGCTATACATTACTACTGGGAATACCATTGCTTTGACGGTACAGACTTTTGTTGGCAGAGTGATGTTCCTACTTTGCTTGATAGAAGCACCCCAAACAATGTCCCTGCTCATGCCCCCTAAACTTAAGGCTGAAACTTATTCTTCATTATTACAGACTGTTTGTATTTTGATGCTGTGTACATAATACCTTTGTTTGCAAAGGTAGAGTTATATGTCTGATCAAATTTTTAAAATATTACTCTGATGGTGAGGGAGAAGACTTCTGGGGGCAAGAAACAACCATAGCAAATATTCTAGTAAACTGATGATACTTTGTGTAGGAATAAAAAACATAGGGTCAAACTAGACTTGAAATAGATATACATGGGTTGGCAATTCAGACAAGGGCCCTAGGGAAAAGAAAGAAAGAGAGCAACCTTCTTCCATCATGCCATTTTACCGAGTAACACCGATCCCCTGTCTTGGCTATTAATCCCGGAAGGAAAAAAGACAGGCAAAGGCAGGGTACCAGTCCATGTCCCCTTCCAGAGCTCACAATAGCATGAGGAGGGGTTGGCTGGGGGCACAGGTCTCAGTCAGTGAAGTAGAATGGAGGGAAGGCTTAAAGCTTGTGCAAAGCCTTTTCAAAAGAGATTCGATCAGGATTTGTAAACCATCTATAATATTAGCTGCATAATTACTGTGCCATCTTAACATATGGAAAGTAAGGTTCTTACTATATAGTTAGTAATATGAAACAAGTGGAGGAGGAGATTGGATTTATACCCTGCCCTTCACTACCTGAAGGATTCTCAGAGTGGTTTACAAACTCCTTTCCCTTCCCCTCCCCACAAGAAGAACAGCTGTGGCAGAACTATGGCTTGCCCAAGGTAATCCAGCAGCTGCAAGTGGAGGAGTGGAATCAAACCCGGTTCTTCCAGATTAGAGTCCTCACACTTAACCACTACACCAAACTGGTTCCCTTTGAGGTTTGTCTTTACTGTGGCCATTATTTTATTTTTTGTACTTCATTTATACTCCACCTTTCTCCCCAATGGGAACCTAAAGCAGCTTACATCATTCTCCTGTCCTCCATTTTATCATCATAACAACCCTGTAAGGTAGGCTAAGCTGAGAGTATATGACTGACCCAAGGTCACTGAGCAAGCTTCCAAGGCAGAGAGGGGATTCGAATCTGGGTCTCCCAGATCTTAGCCTGCCTCTCTAACTGCTACATCATGCTGATTGTCATTCCCATAAGGGGAAGTAGTGGATAGGAATTTAAACCTCCCTTTTAGATTTTCAAAGGCGGCAGGTATAGATGGTACAGGATATGACTCAAGGGAGGGGCTGTGGCTGAGGAGATGACCTGCTTGGCTTGCGGGAATTTCCAAGTTCAGCTCCCGGCATCTCTGGTTAAAAGGATTAACTAGTAAGTGATGTGAAAAACCTCTGTCTGATACCTGGTGTGCCACTGCCAATCCGAGCCACTGCCAACCAATGGTCTGACTCAGTTTAAGGTAATTTCATATGACACATGGCCTGAAAAGCCTTCAACAGTCTGCAGTTTAAAGGGCAGAAGGTTGTAGTGGTTTGTGAATGACAATCCTTTCCTTCGCTGTGCTCTCTGTTGGCACGACTGACAACCAAATTAATCTGAATTGTTTTTTAAAATATATTTTTGTTCTGTTCTACCTCTAAAATGCAGAGGATTGCATGTGATTTCAGAGGGAAATAATTTTATAATAATGTTATACTGATTTACGTTTGCTACAGTTTGTATGCTGAGATGTACAGCTCTGTACTCAAACACCCACACTTAATAGACAACATATAATGGACTGTATATGACAATATATGGGGTATGTCAGGAGCCAGAGGGGTATCCAAATAAAGGTTTCCAGTAGCTGGGGAAGCAAAGCCTTGGTGTTCTGCATAGCTTATTGACCTTACCAATGATTATGATAAGCACAATACATTACCAGAAACAGTCAGGTATTCTCATTTGCGTGTCTTATGCACCCTGCAGATTTTCTTGACAGTTGAAAAATAGATCCCCCCTCCAGAATACAAACAGCCCTGATTTAGTTAAAGGTAACAAACGAATATTTGGACTGGCATAATCAAGGCAACTGGCAAACAGTCAGTAAAGCTGGACAGCAGCACAGCAGGACAGGCACTGAACAGACAGGTGAGCAGAAGAAGAAGAAGAGAAGAGTTTGGATTTATATCCCACCCTTCATTCACTTGGAGTCTCAGAGTGGCTTACAAACTCCTTTCCCTTCCCCTCCCCACAACAGACACCCTGTGAGGTAGGTGGGGCTGAGACAGTTCTGAGACAACTGTCCTTGAGAGAACAGCTGTGCCAGAGCTATGGTTTGCCCAAGGTCATCCAGCCAGGTGCAAGTGGAGGAGTGGGGAATCAAACCCGGTTCTCCCAGATTAGAGTCCGCACACTTAACCACTACACCAAACTGGCTCTCTGAGCAGGTACCCATAGTCTGACAGCTTAAACTTACCTTCAATTGCTTTACAAAACTCCACTGAACTCTTTTTACCTGTTAACTGCTGCAAAAGCAAAGCACAGTAACTCCTGCTGGACCAGCTGCATTGGTGGTGATGGAACAAAGTGTGCACCAGGTCAATGACTCCTTCTTCTAGTGAGCTGGCCACACTGACGCAGATAGTCAGGTGTTTGGGTCTGGCTGTTCCAACCCAGGTCAGGACATCCAGTGGGAGGCAGAAGCAGGGGGAGAAAAAGCTGTGGAAGAACAGCAGATCATCTACAATAAGCAAGGCTTTTTCTGTAGAAAAAACCCAGCAGGAACTCATTAGCATAATAGGCCAAACCCAACAACAGAAACCCATTAGCATGTTAGGCCACACACCCCTGACAGCACAGCTCATTAGCATATTAGCGGGGCCTGGGAAAGCACAGGGCGGGCATGGAAGCTTGCCTCTTTCCCCCCTGAGTTTCTCCGCCCCACTTCAGCATCGCCTTTCTAGTCTACCTCCCCCTGCCTCTGAACCAGACGGCTGGGGAAAGGAAGGCAGGCATGCACACTCGGGGAAGTGTGTGGGGGGACATGGTTAAATGCCTTTCTCTCCCTCCCCCAGATTGGGGAGGGAAAGAAAGGCATTTTCAATTTGCCTGGGTTCCCTGCCTGCCCTTTTCCAGCTGCCATATGTCAGCTAGAGAAGGGAAGGCAGAGAGAGTCTTTTCCTTGTCAATTTCACTCTCAGCTGACTGGCCTGAGTGAAATTGACAAGGAAATCCCCTTGGGCTCCCCAGAGGGAAAGAGGGCAATTTAACATGCCGCCTTTCCCTCTCGTGTGTAACGTGGGGAGAGCAGCGTGCTCTGTATCCACGCATGCCAGAGGTTTTGGTTGTCGGCGTGGCCAACTCAGGAGCCAGCCGGAACTCCATTCCTGTACGTTCCTGCCCAAAAATAGCCCTGACAATAAAGAAGTAAATAACTGTCATATCAGGCATGCTTTACAGTACTAGATATCATTTAGATCAAGGGAGTAAGAGCTATGTAAAATAAAGTGCTTTGGAGGAATCTGAAAATAAGAGAAAAAAACAGCAAAAGATTGATATTTTCTGTTTGAGTTCCAACAATGAGAATCCTCAAGTGAGAGAAAGCAGCATGTTCAATCATTGCCTGAGTCTGAAGTGTCAGAAGGATTTATATGTACACTGCCACACAGACTCATGGAAAAGGAGAAATCAGGGCATACAAATGCCACTGGATCTTATCAGCACCTAAGTGTTACTGGAAACCATTAAATATAAAGCAGAAAAGAAGCCATGAGATACCTCACTGTGTGGGATGGCTACCAAGACAGCATTAATAATCTGATACGGAAGGTCTTTGGTTATGCAGAGATGCATATAGTTTCGAGAAACTGAAGCAAAAGAAGGAAATGAGGTTACTGACATTATAACCTCAACCAGGAGCAGAAGAGGAAACATATCTAAAAACAGTTGGATGTATATACATTTCAAAGAAAAAAAAGAAAGTGTCAAGGATCCACTTAATACAACAAAATATGCTATTGAATTGCATTGTATGTTGAGATTTAGCACACTGCGAGGAATGTACACAGTCTCCATGGTTAAATGCTCATGTCAGTCTTTGCTGCCAAATCCATGAACAAATGGATTTTCATACTAGTCTTGGCTGCAGTCCTGAAGGAAAATCTTTACTTTTACTGATGACCTTTACATACTCGTTCCAATACGCTTAGTTTTCATTGTGGACTTACTTTAGCCTAGATTATGAACCAAAAGAGTTGAGGAGCTATTACATGTTGAAGGCCAATGTACCTGGTCAGACATTTCAAGCACTCTGTCTAGCCTAAATAGGTTTTTGTGCCTGTTAAGTTTTCTTTATAAATGAAGATATAAAGGAATGGGTATCTAGAGAAGAAGACACACTTGTCCAGGGCTCATTTCATAGCAGGAGCTCCTTTGCGTACTAGGCCACACACCCCTGACGTAGCCAGTCCTCCAAGAGCTTAGAGTAGCCCCTGTAAGAAGAGCTCTGTAAGCTCTTGGAGGATTGGCTACATTAGGGGTGTGTGGCCTAATATGCAAAGGAACTCCTGCTACGAAATGAGCCCTGCACTTGTCCCAATCTGACCATGTGAGCTGCCTGGATGAGAGATTGCCTGGCAACAATACATAAGCTGCTCCGAGCACCTCAGTGGAAGATGCCTATCATCACTGTAATAAGTGCAAGGACTTAGTTTGTTCATTAGTTTGTTCTTAATGCAAAACCACACCCATACATTGGCATAAGAACATAGAACATAAGAGAAGCCAATATTGGATCAGACCAATGGCCCATCCAGCCCAACACTCTGTCACACAGTGGCCAAAAATAGCAGGTGCCCTCAGGAGGTCCATCAGTGGGGCCAGGACACTAGAAGCCCTCCCACTGTTGCCTTCCCCCAAGCACCAAGAATACAGAGCATCACTTGCCCCAGAGTTGCTATCTATACCTTGTGGCTAATAGCCACTGATGGATCTCTGCTCCATAATAAGAACATAAGAGAAGCCAATGTTGGATCAGGCCAGTGGCCCATCTAGTATAATTGAAGATGTCTGAAATTGCATCTGAGCAAAGATGGATCTGTGGACATAAGAAGCTTGGGACTCATTGACTAGTGAGGACATCAGCTTTGTTAGGATGCTTTCCCATGATTTAGCAATCTGAAATTTTATTCATATACCATCTAAGACAGCCTGATTAATAGAATGATCTGCAAATGGAACTTTACATGGAATGGTCTTTGAAAACTGCCAAGAAACCTTAGTTAGTCCAAAATGTGGAAGCCAGGCAATTGTCAGGGGTTGGATACAGGAAACATATCACCCCTGCACTGAAAGATCTCCACTGGCTACTCATTTGAAGAAAAGGAGGAGATTGAGTTTATACCTCCACCCTTCACTACACAAAGGAGTCTCAGAGCAGTTTACAAACTCCTTTCCCTTCCCCTCCCCACAACAGACACCCTGTGAGGTAGGTGGGGCTGAGAGACCTCTTTGAGAACTCCTCTTGAGAGAACAGTTCTGAAATAACTTGTGACTGACCCAAGCTCACAACAGCAGCTGCTTGTGGAGGGGTGGGGAATCAAACCCGGTTCTCTCAGATTAGAATCTGTTCTCCTAACCACTATACCAAATTTGTTTCCTATCACAATTCACAGTGCTTGTTCTTTCTTGGAAGGCTCAAAATGGCTTGCGTCCAGGTCACTTGAAGGACCACCTCCACCCATACTTTCCAGTTTGCTAGTTAGTATCTTCTTCCCAAATTCTGCTCTCTATGTCCTCACCTGCAAAAGTGAGGAAGGAAGCAACCAGGGACAGGGCTTTTCCTGTGGTGGCTCCTCCACTGTACAAGGTGGTCCCTCTTGAGGCTCACCTGGTACCTACTTTCCTTTTCTTTAGGCACAAGGCCCACACATTTCTTTATGTACTAGCTTTTAACTGAAGCTTTCCACACACACCCCTTTATGGTCTGCTTCTTGCCTGATGATTGTTTTATGAATATCATTTTACACTGCTAAGTGTTGTTTTATGTTGTTTTTGTGCACCCCTGGCTTGTTTTTATCATTATGTTATTATTTATATTTTTATATTGCTGTTGTTTATGTTTTTTGCAGTGTTTCTACTTCATAAGCCTTCTTGAGTGGGTCAGAGAGGCAGCATACAGCATTTTCTAATTTTTCAAAGGGAATAAAACTAATCAAAAGAATGAATACAACAAAAACAAAGCTCTAAAAACTTTTTTTGAATGCACATCCCTATTGCAGACCCAGTTCAAAATATTCAAGTCATGTCTATCATGAATTGTCAAGTTCTGAGTGTAATGTAATCACCTCAGGGACATGGCATTAGAAATGTGTAGCACGCACACACATTCAGTGTTCATAAATAATAGTCATACATCAAGGGGATGACACAAAAAAGCACAATATCAGAGCAAACCCTTGAGTAAGGCTCGACAATATATCACCTGGGAACAAAGACATATTCTGTACATTAGCCTAACAGTTCAAAAGGAGGTAAAGGCTGAACCATGAGGTGCTTTTGTTTTAGCAAAATTTGTTTCATGTTCAAACATTAATCATCAAAACTGGTTGGTAGCAAGCAGAGTTAATTGTTAATCATGTGCAAAAGTCCCTGGAAAGTGCACAGTGCTGAAAGTAGACAAGCCAAACTCTGCTAAACCATAAATACCCAAATGTTTAAAGATGAGCTGTCAGCTTTAAACAATGGAATTTATTGGGAAGTATTGTTATATTTTCAAAGAAACACTCCAGTCAGAGTGTTAGTCACCACCATTTAGTGTTTGGAGGATGTTAGATCCAAATTACTAGGGCATCATTATCATGACATCTGTCTTGATCAGCTGCTTAATTCCAGGATTACAGCCTGTTTAGCATCTACTAAAATGGCTACACAAAACTTTCTTAACAGAACAATGCCAATCTTATTGGGTTTGGTCAAGTCACTTATTAGGATTGTGACCAGTTCTCCAAGAAACCTTCTTTAAGACTAATGGCCACAAACAAGAAGCAGTTATCTCAGGTATTTGACCTCTCAGGCTCAAGACTGTTGAAATATGCAAGGTCTATTGTGCCTAGATAAAGATGACAAGAACAAGGGGGCAGCAGAAGGGACAACTAGTTAGCATAATGAGATCAGGGACTTCCTACTATTTTCAAATAGTCTCCTTCCTGTCTCCTGATTCACTCAGTTAGGGCTCTTTCCCATAGCAGCTGAGAACTGTTAGTCTGCTGACTCTGTCCCAGCCAGTCAGACTTCTCTTTCTCTATCCTCTTTATTAAAAAATTAGTTCTATTCTTAATAAACCGATTTTATTCTTTAAATAATTTGTGCTCTGCTTTACTGCATATTTAAACTCTGACAACACAAATGGTCTGGGTCCACAGTACCCAAACCCCTCCCTTCTTTTACATCAACCTGCCTGTGTCTTTAAAATCAAATCAATAACAGAGACCTTTTTGTGAGATTTTACTTTGACTGAGGTGAAACTGGCAAGGACCTGTGGTTTCCCAAGTGATATCCAGTCTCCCAAAGAAAATTAATAACCTTTCTTTTCTGTAAAATATGTAGATAACTGGAAGGCTGGCTGATAGTACCAGTTTTTCCCCTTTTAGTGTATTCAGTGTTATTTTTATTGTGATTATATATAATAATGTTTCATGGTATTGCAGTTTTGTGAGGTCTTAGGTAAAAAGGCAGCATAAAATTAACTCAATAAATAAAAAATGAGAAAACAAAAGCTGCAATCATACGCTCAATTAGACCCACATAGGCACAAATGCCGGGCAGATTTAAAGGGAGGGATCAGACAGCAACATCTGGGAAGTATCCTGCAGCCATCTGCAACCTGTTCTGCTCTGCTGCAGAATCGGGTGAAGCAATAGACTGTTGTTGATTGGATGAGAGCAGTTTTGAAGTGCTAAAAAACTGAATTTGAACTTAAAAAGCCAAAAAAACAAGTTGTTTAACATTCCTGCGGTTAAGAAGAGTCGGGAGGGGAAGCCAAGCATCGCGAGACAAAGAGGGAGAAGGGAACCAAGCATCGCGAGATTAAGACGTGAGGACTGAACCAGGAAGTGAAGGCTAGCAGAGCAGACAAGAAGGGAAAAGGAGAAGAACCGGAAGAAGGTAAAGGGGACTCTAAATACTGCCAGACCAGAAAGGGGACTCTAAATACTGCCGGACCAGAAAGACCATAACAGGAAGTGACGTGCAGAGAGCAGACAAGTAAATAAAAGGAAGGGACAAAAGGAAACTACGGCAAGCCAGAAGCAAGGTAAAAAGACTATAACCTTTGACATTAACCATAGAGAAGTCGCGCCCGCCATTTTGGATTTATAAAATTTTTAAACTGCAATATCTCAAAGATTATATAACTTAGAAGGCTGAAACCAACATAATTTGACTTGGCAAGATTAGCTTGTTTGAATGCACTAATTGGTGTTTGATTTGGAAAACAAGATAAAATTGATCTTTTTTAAAGAGGCAAAACGGACCGCAGACTAAGATCAAGAGCAGCTACATGGTCCTCTCCTACAATGGCAGCAAAAAAAGAAAAAGAGCTACTAGCCGTTATGGAAGCAATGGAAAAGAAAATGTTAGACGCTATAGGAGAGGTAAATGTTAAAATGAATAATATAGCGGCTCAAGCAGATAAAAATTTCATGGAATTAAAAGCAGAATTTCAAAAATTATCCACAAGAACACAAGATATAGAAACTAAAGTAAAAGAACTGGAAAAAAGCACCCATAAGACAATGAGAGAGAACGAGAGGATGGAAAAGATGATGCACTATAAAGATATGCAAAATCATTTGAGATTTCGAGGGATCGAGGAAAAATTGAATGAGGACATTTTTACAAGAATGCAAGAAGCAATAGCAGATTTTTTACAAGAACAGGAAGAAGTTGTTAAAGAACACATGGATCTTGTTTATAGAGTTAATTCTACATATGCAAGAGACAAAAACATACCAAGAGATGTGGTTGTCCAATTTACAATGAAAAGAACAAAAGAACAAATCTACAGGAAGTGCTTTACTGACCCTTTTGTAATAGATGGAAAGAAAATCATAGTAATGAAAGAATTGCCTAGAGCAATACTGCAAGAAAGGAAAAAATTCAAGCGTCTGACAGATAAACTGAAGGAGAAAAAAATCAGATTTCGTTGGGAAATACCTCAAGGACTAAGCTTTTATTATGGCAACTCCAGAGTAGTGATTAAAAGCACAGAAGAAATGTATGCATTCCTGGGAGAGAATAAAGATGATTTTGGAGATATTTAAGAATATATCAAAATGGATTACAAAATACTTACATGGAATGTAAATGGACTAAATTCACCCCAAAAACGTAGAATGGTAGGTCATTGGTTGGAAAAACAAAAATGTAATATAATTTGTTTGCAAGAAGCTCATCTTAAAAAACAAGACCATAAATATTTAATAAGGAAAAAATTGGGAGAAGAATTTTATTCTTTAGCAAGCAACAAAAAAAATGGTGTTGTAACATATGTCAAAAAAGATTTGGAACCTAAAGTAATATTTAAAGACAAAGATGGAAGATATTTAGTTATTGAAATTTTACTGCAAGGATTGAAAACTTTGATTGTGAACATTTATGCTCCGAATGGAGCTAAGGAAATTTTTTTTAAAGAACTTCAAATGGAATTGGACAATGTAAACTATGATCAAATTATGATGTTAGGGGACTTCAATGGAACTGTAGATAATAAACTAGACAGGCGCTTTAAAAGAAAGGATGGGACGTTAGGGAAGTTTCCAAAAATTTTTTTTGAACTGATAAAACAAGAAAAGTTGGAAGATATTTGGAGGAAAGCTAACCCACAAGGAAAAGATTTTACCTTTTACTCTAACAGACATGACTCACATTCAAGAATTGACATGATTTGGATGACTACTAACCTAACCTTTAAAACAAGAAAAGTGGAAATTTTACCCAGAATAAACTCAGATCACAATCCGTGTTTATGGACAGCTGGGGAGATTAAAAAACAAAAGAGATGGAGAATAAACGAGGACTTATTAGATAATCAAGAAATAATTAAAAAATTACTTGAAGAAACAGACCTATACTTCCAAGTAAACATGCAGAAAGAAGTTAAAATTCAAACTGTATGGGATGCATACAAAGCAGTGATGAGAGGACTATTGATATCGCTAAATGCTGAAGATAATAAAAAGAAAAAAGAGCAATATGAAAATATTCTACAAGCCATTAAAACAAAGGAAGAAGAACTGAAGAAAAAACCAGGGAAAAAGAAACTGCAAAAGGAAATTTGGATGCTACAAGACCAAGCAAAAGCCATTTTGAACCAAGAGATGTACTGGAACTTAAAAAAACTTCAACAAAAAGCATTTGAAGGTGCAAATAAACCCGGAAAATACTTAGCATGGCAATTAAAGAAAAAACGTGAAAATAAATTTATCACTAAAGTGATAAGAGATAATATTGAGATAATAGATAACAAAGGAATAAAAAGAGAATTTTTTAAATACTATGCAAAACTTTTTAAGAAGGAAAACAAAGACAGAAGAAAGATTAAAGAATACCTGCAAACATTAAAGTTACCAAAACCAACAGAGAAAATTAAAGAACTATTTAATAGTCCAGTATCATTACAAGAGATCAAAAATGCAATAAATGACTCAAAATTAGGTAAAGCACCTGGACCGGATGGATTTACAGCGAAGTTCTACAAAACGTTACAGGAGTCAGTTTCACCGGGGTTACTGCTATTGATGAACGATATAAGAGTTACTGGAGAGGTACCAGAAACCTGGAAAGATGCATCCATCTCACTGATCCCGAAAGAAGGGACAATCTAAGAGTAGTAGTGGATGCTATAGAGTACTACGACAAACATCCTGAAAAAGAAGTGGGCTTTTTCTTTTTAGATGCGGAGAAAGCGTTTGATAATTTAAACTGGGATTTTATGTTTGAAGTTTTAGAACATCTTGAGATTGGTGAATATATGCTTAACTTCATTAAAGCAATATATAAAGAACAGAAATCCTCATTAATAATTAATACCGAAAAGACAGACGATTTTAAAGTTGAAAAAGGAACAAGACAAGGATGCCCACTTTCGCCGCTGCTATTTATTTGGATTTTAGAAGTTCTACTGTTAAATGTGAAGGAAGACAAAGATATTAAAGGCTTAACAACTAAAGGTTTTTCTTTCAAATATAGGGCCTTTGCAGATGATGTGATGTTTATAGTGGAAGACCCCTTATCCACATTACCACATTTGTTACAGAGTGTAAAAGAGTTTGGTGACTTAGCAGGATTTTATGTAAATAAGAACAAATCAAAAGTAATGTGCAAAAATATGTCAAATAAGAAACAAAACGAGTTACAAAAACTTACAGAATGTGAGGTGGTGAAAAAGACAAAATATCTGGGTGTAAACCTAACTATGAAAAATATTGATCTTTATAAAAATAATTATGAAAAATTATGGTTGCAAATTATGCAGGATATTAAAAAGTGGAATGTATTGAATTTGTCATTGCTGGGTAGAATTGCGGTGGTCAAGATGAATGTGTTACCACGATTAATGTTTTTGTTTCAAACTATTCCAATTGTGAAAGATGTAAAAACATTCAAATGTTGGCAGAAGGAGCTGTCTAAATTTGTGTGGGGAGGGAAAAAACCAAGAATTAAGATGAAAATAATGTGTGATGCCAAAGAAAGAGGAGGGTTTCAACTACCAAATCTAAGGTTATACCATGATGCAATATGTTTGACCTGGGTAGGGACATGGACTATGTTACAAGATAGAATGTTATTGTCCCTGGAAGGTCATGATTGTAGATTTGGGTGGCATGCATATTTGTATTATGGTAAAACAAAAATGGACAATATGTTTAAACATCACTATTTGAGAAGAACACTAATGGATACGTGGACAAGATATAAAAACTTTTTTTCAGAAGAGATACCCATGTGGATTGTACCCGCAGAAGTCTTACATCCAACATCAAGATATAAAGGACAAGATTGGCTGAAGTATAGAGACTTATTAATAAGACATGGCAAAGATTTCAAACTGAAGGAGCAGCATCAGATTGACTTTGATTATGGTTGGTTAAGATATAGACAAATATATGATTTGTATAGAAGTGATAAAAACACGGTTTCAGGGGAAAAAATAATGAAATAGAACAAGTTTGGGAGGAAGGTGGGAAAAAAATGATTTCTAAAATGTATAAAGTCTTGCTAAAATGGTTTAATGCAGATGAAATGGTAAAAGAACAAATGGTAAAATGGGCGATAAACTTTAACAAAGACATTGAAATGGAATCTTGGGAATTTTTATGGAAAAATGCTATGAGTATATCTACGTGTTATAACTTAAAAGAAAATTGTTTTAAAATGATGTATAGATGGTATATGACACCAAAAAAAATTGCAAATATTGGTCAGAATATGTCTAACAAATGTTGGAAGTGTAAAAAGAAAGAAGGTTCTTTTTATCATATGTGGTGGACTTGTGATAAAGCAAAGATTTATTGGTCCAAAATACATGCAGAAATGGAAAAAATCTTGAAATGTACATTTAAGAAGTTGCCTGAAATGTTATTGCTAGGACTTAAACTAGAAGAGATAAATGTAAAGAAAAGGACAATAATATGGTATATGATTACAACAGCAAGAATGGTGTATGCACACAATTGGAAAAATGAAAAAATACCAGAGGTGTGGGAATGGTTGAAAAAACTGTTATATATGGCTGAAATTGATAAATGGACTAGAAAATTGAATAATCTCTACTCAGAGACCTTTCTAGAAGACTGGAAAGATTTGAAAGAATATGTTGAAAAATACTGGGATATGAAAAACTACATTTATACATGGTTATAATAGCATAAAGGAATAGAAATATATTATATGAAGGTTTTAGTTAAAATTAGACAATGAAGCTGTTTTTATTTAGAAATATATAAGAATATAGAAAATAAGAATTGGTGTATAAGTATTTTAAAGATATATAACCGTTACCAGAAATGAAACATAGATATAGTATTACTATTTTGAATAAAATGGAAAATGTGTTATGCTTCAGAGGTGGTGGGAAACCACCAAAACAAGATAAAAATAGAATGTACAAATAGAACAAAATGTTATATAATATGGAAAAAGGGATTTGTATAAGGTAAATGTATTATTTTTGATGTGTTTTTTTTGAAAAATAAAAATTTCTTTACAAAAAAAAATGTTTAAATAAATTGAAGGCAGGCAGGCAGGCAGGCAGGCAGGCAGGCAGGCAGGCAGGCAGGCAGGCAGAAAGAAAGAAAGAAAGAAAGAAAGAAAGAAAGAAAGAAAGAAAGAAAGAAAGAACAAGGGATTCTTCTTCTGGGGCTAGAACCTATCTTCCTGCCAACTCCTAAATGCCAGGAGGAAATTTTCAGGGATTTGTTTATTGTATTTATTCCCAAATTTTGATCTTTAGAAAGCAAAGAGAAAGTGAGACCTAAGGACATCTTCTGAGGTAGAGGTTCTGCCCCTGCCTCCACCATAAAATTTTGTCTATTACAAGCCCCAGATAAGTTCTTGAATTCAGGGCCAGTGCCAGGCTTTTTCACACACTAGGAGAGGCTACCTTCTGGTGCCCCCCCCCCCCCAAATTTTCAAACATAAATGCATTTTAGGAAGAATGAAAAACACAAAGATGAGGATTCCTGCTTGTAGTCAGGGCTGCTCTCCCCATTGTCCTCACCCCGCTTGCTGGCCTCTGTGCCCGTCAGGGTTCTGCACCCCTAGGCGGTCGCCTAACCTCATCTTATGGTAGCACCGGCCCTGCTTGAATTACGACTCTGATACAGATATTGACTCGCATATAGCTTGTTCTTCTGAAACCACCTGAAACTATTGTTCTTTTTTTAAAAATAACATTTTTAAAGACCTGATTTGAGAAGAATAAACTAGACTAAAGGAGCAGGTTTGTAGTTTGGGGGTGCTTCTGGACCCAGGCGTCCTGTTGGATAAACTGGTGGCAATAGTCGCCAGGGGCTACCTTTAGTAACTTGGGCTGGTGAACCAGCTGCAGCCCTTCCTGGACAGAAAAGATCTTGTCACTGAGGTGTTCGCCCTGCTAACATCTAGATTAGATTAATGCAATGCACTCTACACAGGGCTGCCCATGAAGACTGTCTGGAAGCTACAGTTGTGTCAGGAGTGCCTCTGAAGACCTGCCTCCTGCCTCTCCACCATGGCACCAAAACTTTGGAACTCCCTCCCCAGGGAGATTTCTGTGTCTCCCTCTATTGGTGTCTTTCACAAGCAGGTGAAAACTTTCTGTTTTGTCTGGCATACCCTCAATAACAATTTTTGATCCTCATTCTAGTGTTCTCTGTTATGTGTTTTTAATTGAATTTTTAACTGCATTTTAATTGTTTAAATGTTTTTGATGTTTACTACCTTGTAGATCCCAATTGGTCTTTAAAGAACTGAGGTCTCAGTTTCATTAGTGTGATCCTAATAAACATTTCCATTATCTTCAGATGCAGTGGTTCACTCCAAAGCATATGGGGAAAGCAGAAATATCCAAAAGTCAATTCAGCTACCACAGAGGATGGAGTTTATTGTCTGAAATAATCATAATCAGATGATGTAATTGTCTGAAATAATTCATCAGGTGATGTAAATGGGGGATCTTGATCTTTGTTGTTTTGAAATGTAGCACAGCAATTTTTTGCAAACAAAGGCTTATTTACCACATATTTGAATAACTAGTTATCTGAATAAGTTATTCATGGATAAATAAGTGCATGCCTGAATTTCATCCTTATCACCAAAATCACATATAAATAATACTTATATTCCTGATGAACTGAGCAACTATAACACCATCTTTTCTACCAAATTCACTAGGTTCTTTGATATCTGTAGATAATATACAGTATAAAATTCTGCTCTACACAGAAGCTGGGGTTTAGTAGCGGCAAAGACCAAGGAACTAAACTTGACCTGGAAACATTTTCAAAATTTTTGTTCATGTAATTTCAGTAGCAAGAAATTCAGTGATCTTGGCTGCAGGGTGAAACTGAAACCTTGTTCTGAATTATAAACTCTTTTTTTAGCACAAGAGATTGTAGGGTACATGAACATAAAGTAAATGTAAACTGTTAACAATGAACTGGTTTTTGCTTTTAAAAAGGAAAAATTATCACTTTCTGGTAACAGCATTTTTAAAGAAAGTTAAATATTTTTTCAGCAATAATATTGTTCACCAGTAGACCATGAAGACCAGCACATTCCAGACTTTGTAGATCTTGTAACATGCACAACAGAAACTGACTTTTGGAATGGTATCAAATAGCCTTTCCCAGATTACAATGCAGGTCAGACCACATAAACTAATCAAAGTCTTGGTTTATTAAAAATTGTAATTTATGAGTTGGAGAAAATATTTAATGTCTCTGAAAGACAAATTGGTTAAAAAATTAACCCTTTTATTATTAGAGAATGTTTACAAGTTTAATACAAAAAGGAAGCAGAAAATTCTGGTCAAAAGGTAGATAAAAATAAGATAAGAAACCTCCCACAGTAAAGTCAGGTGAATTTGTTTTTTTAGCCTATAAATCTTCTACCATGCATGGCTGTTTTGTAGACTCAGACATGCCTTAACCTTATAGTCATTTATGGTTTCAAGTATTGCTTTGTGCAGGCTGCCTTGTCTGTCATCAAGGTAACTTCCTGAGAACTGTGAAAGTGAGGACTGGAAGGATCACTACTATAGAAAGGTTAAAGGCTCCTTCAGGTACAGAGTCAGCCAAGAAATATGGATGAACTCCACCTGATCCCCTGGACAGAACAGTCATGTGAGCACAGGTTTACAGTAGAGGCAATACATGAGCTGCTGAGACTCTAAAGCTTTCCTGCAGTGGTTTGCTCAAGCATGGGAGATGAAAAAGTGCCTTTGCTAAGCACCACCCAAGCACCTGCATTAGTCAGAATTGTTCATATGCTATTTCTTCCATCTGATCACAGGACCACTCTGCATGGGCAACTTTTCCATTTATGGATGAACGTCATCATTGTATGGACACATAACACCATTCATTAATGCCTGCTCAGGGTGCTGCTGGGCGGAAACATAGTATTTGGGCCAAGACTGTATTCTTACCATTTGAAAGCAGGCTGTGTCTCAGTGGTAAACCTTCTCCTAAGCATGCAGAACATCTTAGGTTCATTCCCTGACATATTCAGTTAAAAAGATAGAAAAGACCTCTACCTGAGAACTTGAACAGCTGCGGCCACAAGTCAAAGTAGACAATACTGGTCTTGGGCCAATAAACTCAGTACAAGGCAGCTCCATGTTGTTATGTGGACCAGACACAGACCCACTCACCAGTCGGAGCTGGCAGCTGTGACTGACCCACAGGGCATGCTGTTACACAAGGTGCTGTTAGTCACAGATAAAGCTGTCAGACTACATGAGGGGGCATCTGCCAAGGAAAATAGTCTGCATACATGACGAGGCAGCATGATTAGTGGGGGTGTGGTGGCACTGGAGGACATCTTGCCCAGGATCCCCCCCCCCCCAAAAAAACCCTGGAGTCAGCTCTGCTGACAGGAATCATTCCTATTATAAAACTATCTCTACTAGTATGCTGTAGCACTTTACACCAGTGGCATAAATGGAAGGCCCAAATGTATACAGGTGGCTTTTCAACTCAGGCCCATAGCCAGAATTTTTTAAATTTGGGGGGGGCTTTAAATAAGTTGGGGGGCACCCCGCACAGATCCCCATCCACCCCCAAGGGAATACCACAAATAACGCCTTGGCTGGGAGGGCGGGGTAAAAATCCAACCAACCAACCAATAAATAAATAAAATTAAAAAATTGGAGTCAGGGGGCCTGGGCTGGATGGGAAGTTGGGGGGGGCTTGGCCGTAAGTCGGAGGGGCAGGCCCTGAGATGCCCCACTGTACCTATGGGCCTGTTTCAACTCCAAGCTAGCTGTGCATGATCATAAACCCGTTTCACCTTCCCTGGCTGGGAGATGAAAAGCCACTTGTATGCATTCAGAATTTTCTTCCTGGATACTGACTGTTATGTCTACTGCAGGATTCATACCTGTTATGTCAACAGAGTATGAAAATTGTGAGCAGAGATTAATTTTAAAAGTCTTTCTTTTGACAAAACCATCACATTTAGAAAGTGCATTGACAATAATCAAGAAGCTACAGAACCTACTGAATACATCACAATGTTGCATATATTATTCCTAATAATTATTTGTCCCAGAGAGCCAGTTTGGTGTCGTAGTTAAATGCACAGACTCTAATCTGGAATAACTAGGTTTGATTCCCCACTCCTCCACTTGCACCTTGTGGATGACCTCGGGCAAGCCATAGCTCTGTACCAGCTGTTCTCTCAAGGACAGTTGTCTCAGAGCTCTCTCAGCCCCACCTATCTCACAGCATGTCTATTGTGGGAAGGGTAAGGGAAAGGAGTTTGTAAGCCACTCTGAGACTCCCTTGGGTAGTGAAGGGTGGGGTATAAATCCAATCTCTTCTTCTCTCTTCCTCTTCTTCTTCTTCAGATAGGACAATCCTGACAAGGCAGAGCAATCACCTCCAGGGCCAGATTCTGCTGCCTCACCAGCATGTAACAGCCAGTGCTAAAAGTACTCCGTTCTGACAGCCAGTGCAAAAGGATACCAGGACTGAGGGTGCTGGATACTGCTGAAAGACCTATGGACAATGCCTTCATATTGTTGAATGAATGTTACCTAGAGTTGGTAGCAGTTTCTGTCCCCAAACTGGATCTTAAATTGGCTTGAAATGATTTCAGATAATCAGCTTGATGCAAGAGAACCTGTAATCAGACAGCCATCGCCCAGCTTCTCTACCACCTTCTCCTGAAATGGAAAGTTTTGAGACTGGTCTATAATTGCCTAGTTCCAGAGCAGTAGTTCCCAAACTTTTTGAGTATGAGACCCCCTTTTTAACATTAAAAAATTCACACATCCCCCCACATGGTAGTAGTTGTACTATCAGTATCTGTTGATTGAGAAAATGGTGGTAGTGGAAAGTGCCATCAAGTCACAGCTGACTTAAGGCGACCCCATAGGGTTTTCAAGCCAAGAGCTATTCAGAGGTGATTTGCCATTGTCTGCCTCTGCATCACGGCCCTAGTATTCCTTGGAGGTATCCCATCCAAATACTAGCCAGGGCCAACCCTGCTTAGCTTTGGAGATTTGACAAGACTGGGCTAGCCAGGGGAAGTATTCAGTGACAAAAAAGATGAAAATGAAAATGCTTAGTGAACATATGGATTAATGGACCCCTTGCAATAAATCCCCTGGCCCCCATGTTGGGAACCTCTGTTCTAGTGAGCCAATAGAAGGGGTTTTATAAGAGAGTGATCTAACCTCACCTTGCTAGAAAAAGCTAGGAACTACTCCCTGTTTTTATATGGTGTTTATTAGTTCCTTAATAAAACTGGATTCAGGTGGGTAGCCGTGCTGGTCTAAAGCAGCAGAACAAAGTTTGGGTCCAGTGGCATCTTTAATAATGCTGGTTAGTTTCCCATGACTAGCCTTAACCAATCATTTCCTAATCCCAATACCTTGGCTGTATCTAACCAATGGCCAGTACAGCATGAACAGATTTTCCTCAGATCACCTCCCCCTTAGTGGTCTCTTTTGACTTCCTGCAAGAACATATCGGGGAGTGAGAGGGCCACTGGACCAGACTGAACAAAGTGTCCTGTGGCTTGGGGAGGGATGTAGCAAAGCGGGGGAACTGGGTAAAATTACCTCCTTCATCCCTCTTCACAGAAGTTTGCTTGCAGAAGGGAAGCAGATTTACATGATTCCCCACCCCCCCCTTACTGCAGCCTTCAGACCCACACAGCTTTTGTCTGTGTAGATTCCATGACTCCAGATATAATCTCTCCAGGGATCCAAAGAAGATTCAAAGAGCAGGGAAACCAGGGGGAGGGAAAAAAAATCAGTGTCCCCTAGCACCTTGTGCTGGCACTGGGTTGGGTTGGGTACATCTCATACGACGTCCTTTGGCAACAATGATGTCATCCCTACAAAGCGTACCACTCATACCAAGGACATCTATCACACGGGAACTGTGATCGAAATGGCACTGACGTCACTGTCTCCCCTGCCTGCAGTGTCACGTGGTCTACTGTATTTAAGGCTCTTGAGTCATGTTCCCTTTCTTATGGATGCATTTGTTTCCTCTCGCCAGTGTCTCTTTTCTCCTTCTGCCACACATGCTACTGGGTTTTGGACTAGGATGACCTAATTTCTTGGCACAGCTGACTGTGATTAGCTCTGGTGACCGTCTAATCAATGTCTCCTGGACTGAAGCCAAAGGCTGCCATCACATGCGTGTGCAACTTGCTCTGAATGTAATGAAGCAGAGCGATCTGAAATGGACAGTTTCCTCGGCCTTCAGAAGACAGCCCCCCCACACACTGCTTTTCATCACTAGATGCACTCTCATCTGCTCATTACAGAACAGTAGTGAGGGTTCAAGTGCTTGTGCTGAGCATAGCAAAGAAAAAGATCCCTCAGGACCAGACTCGCTTTTGTAAAATGTGGCCTTAACACATCCTTCCTTTCCTTCCTCATTTTTCTTTTGGATTGCTTACGTAGCTGTTTTCCCCCTCTCTCCTGCCACAATTTGCAAGCATCTAATCCTGAGTGAGTTCTCACCATAGAAGAAGAGAAGAGATTGGATTTATATCCTGTCCTTCACTTGGAGTCTCAGAGCGGTTTACAACCTCCTTCCCCTCCTCCACCCCACAACAGACACCCTGTGAGGTAGGTGGGGCTGAGAGACCTCTGAGAACTGCTCTTGAGGTTCTGAAATAACTTAGGACTGACCCAAGCTCATAACAGCAGCTGCTTGTGGAGGAGTGGGGAATCAAACCTGGCTCTCCCAGATTTGAGTCCCTTTCCTGTTGGTAGATCTTGTGGCAGTTGCCTATCAGATTCCTTCCCACTTCTGCCTCTAAGCCCTGGAGAAGGGATCCAGCACGTCTACTGGAAGCAGTAGTGGAGCCAGTGGGGCAGCTACTGCAGCACCACAAAGGTGTACAGCCGCTGAATGGATAGCAGTACCTGCTGTGAACTGACAACAGTTTGGTGTAGTGGTTTGGTGTAGTGAGAGGCAATTTGTAGTGGTTAAGTGCGCGGACTCTAATCTGGGAGAACCAGGTTTGATTCCCCACTCCTCCACTTGCACCTGCTGGATGACCTTGGGCAAGCCATAGTTCTGTCAGAGCTGTTCTCTCAAGGACAGCTGTCTCAGAGCTCTCTCAGCCCCACCCACCTCACAGGGTGTCTGTTGCGGGGAGGGGAAGGGAAAGGAGTTTGTAAGTCGCTCTGATACTCCAAGTGAGTGAAGGGCAGGATATAAATCCAATCTCTTCTTCTTCATCATCATCACTTGTACCCATGTGTCAACACTGCTAATCATTCAGCAGCCCTGTGCCTGCAATCACCGCTCCAGTGTCTCTGCTGATGTCTACTGAGTTTCTCCAGGGAATGTGGTGCATCTTACTTTTGTGGGTGTTTGTACGGTAAAGTTTGCAGAATAAAGTATGTATAGTAAAAGAATCCACAAAAGACAGGGCTGGAGCAGGAAAGGTGTATTCTGCTGGCTGCATCCTTTTTCTGTTCTTGGAAGAGGAGTCTTGATCTGGCAATATGAATGGTATGAAAGAAGAACACTCCTAGCCTCTGGCCACCAGTGCTAGTAATTTCATAGTGTCTTAAATCAGATCTCTTATTCAATCGACATAATTATATAAAAGGGCTTGCATAATATGCACAGTTAGTCAAATAAATGCTCCTGGATTGTTAAAATGAAAGCATTTTTTTAAAAAAGGGAATGGCGTTTCATGTATCAGATCACAAGATCTTATGTTAAGTTCCAGTACTGAAATGATACTGGTTTTAAAGCTTTTCATTCCCTTTAAAGTTTAAATATTTTAGTCCTGAAGTAAGTTTTACCTTAGGGAGTTTGTGTGTTTAATTATCTGTGAAGTTTTTATCATCGCAATTGCTAAGTGAAATCACTGCCGTTCGGGGGGGGGGGGGGGGCGACAAAACCTATAAATCAATACCTGTTTCTATTAAAATATTAGTTACTGGAACAAGATGTGGCAACAGAGTGAGATCTGTAAATGAATTTTTGAAAAATCAATACAAAGCACATTTTAGAATGACGATGATGACAAAAATAGCAAAAGGGTAAATGTCTGCACAGATGTCGGGGGTGCGCATATATCCTTTGATATCTCTTTTATGTATTTACCACATTTGGATTTTGCATTTGCAGAGTTCAGTGTGGCATAATTGCCCTTTCCCCATTATATCATCACAACAACCTTGTGAGGAAAATCAGACTGAGAACCGGTGACTAGTTTAGAGTTGCTCATTAGATTTCATGGCTTGAGGAAGATTTGAAGCAAATCTAACATTTGGTCAACTTCACCACACTAGAAGAGAAGAAGAAAAAGAAGAGACTGTATTTATACCCCACCCTTCACTACCTGAAGGAGTCTCAAAGTACCTTACAATCCCTTCCCCTCCTCACAACAGACACCCTTTGAGGTAGGTGGGGGTGAGAGAGCTCTAAGAGAACTGCCCTTGAGAAAACAGCTCTGAAAGAACTTATGACTGACCCAAGGTCACACCAGCAGCTGCATGTGGAGGAGTGGGGAATCAAACCTGGTTCTCCCAGATTAGAGTCTGCCACCCTTGACTACACTAAACTGGCTCTCTGCTAACAGTGTTCAGCATCAGCAGCACTGGTTTTGGCATATGCAATCCTTTTTTATACTGGATCAGTTTCAGCTATAAAGTCCACAACATTCTAGCCAAACATTAAAGTGTAAAGGACTAGTCTGGTGCTGTGGAATAATCTGCTCATCCCTTCCTTTCCATTTCTTAGGGCAAGTCTACACATTGCAAATACCAAAGGGATGTCATCCGAACCAGCTTTTTGGTGAATCCCTTTGGATTGTAATTTCAGTGCCACATGGGTCAAGGCTGAGGTGAGGGGCTTCCAGATTTTATCATGTTTCCAATGCCGTTGTCATAATAGTGATAGGTTCTGAATTTTGGAACGGGATTTGAATAAATGAGTCATTAGAAAATGACTTCCAAAAATAGCTTAGCCCATTATGAATTAAGCTCAAGGGAATTTGCCCATCACTACCCTATTGCCCATCTCAGAATGCTTGGGATGAAAACTAATCATGAGTGGCTACCGAAAAGATATTGGAGTCATCATGGCATCAGGACCCCTCCAGAATTCAGGAGACCACTAAGGTTGCCAATCCCCAGAACCTGAGCCTCTCAGTCCAGAGATCTCAGCATGGCAACCCCTACAGAGGTATCAGAAGATCTGGACCAGCTAGGGTTGCCACGTCTGCCCCCATGCTACTTAAGAGTTGTTTGAGCCAGGAAGAGGAAAATGCTTCAGCATCTTTTCTGGGTGAAAACCTGGAACTGTTATCATCCCCATGACACTTTAGGAATCTCCCAAATCTTGATGGTGAATTCCATAGTGATTGGGTCAGGTCCTAGAGCATCGGGGGGGGGGGCGCTGTGATGTCCAGTCCTTTATATGGAAGTGACATCAATGACTCAGTGCCACACACACACCCCATATACCCCCTGCTGTTCACTGGAATGAGCATGAGGAACAAAGGGCAGGACTATCCCACCCACAGCAGGCACTTGACAGCCCTAGGGCCAGCCATCCCAAAACTATGTAGGGCCAAGCCTTCAACCAGCAGAACACTAGTCTCCCCTTCTAAGATTGTTAGGGGTATCAGGCTCATAACTCTTTGCAGGAAAAGTGACTGGCTTGCAGCCTGTGCTCCTGCTTTCAAACTGTTCTCACATTTATAGCTCCTCACAGGAGCTACAAATCACTGAGGCCACTGACACAAGGCACAGAATGGGCAGAGGTGCTTTCCTCTGTAATTATGGGTAGATGCTGTTGCTGAGTGGTAAGTGTCTGATTTGCATGCAGAAAGTCTCAGCTTCAAACCCTGGCATGTCCAAGTTAACAGATAAACCAATGGCCTGATCTGGTATAAGTCAACATATATATGTACCTTCCCCTAGTGTATAAAACTGTTTTAGTAAAATTGCATTTGTATTCACAGAGATGTCACAGAGTTGCAAGCATCATTCCTATGACCGGGTATATTTACAAATCACATAAAATGCATGTAAACCAAACCAAACTAAATGCATTTCAGCTGTGAGGCCTTCCTCAGTGGTTTAAATCTTAGCAATACACACCATATAATTTTTTTTTTTTTTAAAAACCATGGCACTACACATCCAGATATATCTTTTTCATGGAATATATATCTCCCTTATTTGTTAATTAGGACCACTAAGATAACTATCCAGATGGTTGATGTTAGTATCCAAAGTTCCTCATAAACCAGGTCAGGATCGACATTGCCCAGTGGTGTGTATAGGCATGTATAGGAAACCAAATGCAAAAACTTCATGCATTCATGTGACTATATAAACTTCAGTCCTGGCTGGGATCCTTGCAGATTTGAATGTTTTGCCTAGACCAGTTTATAGACAGCCAGCACTTGCCAATTTTTTTTGTTAATTATGTGACCCAGAGCCCCTGGGAAAAGAGGGGGGGGGGGAATAACTTCTTTCTTTCTTTCTTTCTTTCTTTCTTTCTTTCTTTCTTTCTTTCTTTCTTTCTTTCTTTCTTTCTTTCTTTCTTTCCTCTCTCTCCCCCCCTCTTTCTTTCTTTCATTCTCATGATTTATAATCTGCCTTTCTCATAGAGACCCAAGGCGGATTATGCATAGTGAGTCAGTACAATCAACAAAATGGGACATTCAGTAACTAATGCATTAGGATATTAGAAGACTGGAACCACCAGAAAGAACAGGAGCACAGCACAAGTATTAATATGACACACTAAGTGGTACAGAAACGACGTAACAGGACCCTGCTTTCAATATGCTATATACAGCAGCAAAGACCACAAGTCTCAATCATTTGTTCAAATAAAACCATTTTGTACTCTGAAACCTTTTTACCTATGCAAAAAAGCCTTCTTGAATAGTTCTGCTTTGTATAGTTTGTGGAAGGCCAGGAGAGTGGGAGTTTTCCTGACCTCCTTAGGAAGGCCATTCCACTAGGGCTCCCACCCCCCAAGTGGGGCCAGTGGACCCCCAATTTGGGGGGGCCCAATCCACCACTGGCCAGCTGGCTGGCAGGGAAGCCCCACCCACAAACAGCAGAATCCCATGGGGATGCTGTCGATGCAAAGATGTCACCAGTAGTGATGTCATCATGCTGGGACTGTTGCACAGTGACACTTTAGCATTCAGGGGGAACTCTATTGCCCTGAATGTTCAAGTGTTGCCACGCAACAGTCCTAGCATGATGATGTCCCTACTGGTGATGTCATCGTGCCCCACACACAAAGCACACACAGCTGGGGGGAGTGGAACCAGCGCAAGATCCATAATCCTTGCAGCAATCCTTTCTCAGTCCCTAGATCACTGGTTCCACCCCTTTGAAGAGATCTGAGGTATGGCCATGTTTGGAATGCTGTGTACACTTCTCTTCTCACCTCAAGGTCATCTCTTTGAGCTGGAAAAGGTACAGAAAAGGCCAACCAAAATGACCAAGGGACTGGATCACTTTCCTTATGAGGAAAAGCTAAAGAGGTGCTTTCCAGTTTAAAGAAAAATGGGTAGAATGAGAAAAATTAAACTATGTACACAATAGAGAAAGAGGATAGAGGGAGCCTATTCTTGGTATCTTAAAATACTAAAACTCAGGGACACTGCATGAAGTTGATGGGCTATAGATTAATATTCAGTAGATCCAGGGAAGACAAATGTACTTCTTTACACAATCCATAAATTGTAGAACTTCCTGCCACAAGATGTAGTGATGGGCGCTAGCTTAAATGGCTTTTTAAAAGGTCAGTTAAATTAATGAAGGGTAGGTTTGTTAATGTGTAAGGACAACTGCTAAATGTCACCTCCTCATTCACAGAATTCCTCTACATATCATTTGCAGGGGGTGGGAAGCAATGACAGAGAGGCTTTCACCTCTATGCCTCTGTTGTGAGCTTTCTGTAATATCTGAGAGGCAACTGTAGAGAAAAGGGCTAGAAAGACCCTCAGTGTGATCTAAGAGTGAACCAGCATGGCAGATTAGGTACAACGCTATTGCCAGCTGCATCATCAAGACATGCTGGTGGCTGCTTTTTCCTGGCTTCAGAAATAAAGACTGGGTATGGGCAGAGGCATGAGCCCCTGGGCACAATCTGAAGGTCAAAAGCCAAATGGCTCTTGGTACCCGGTTTGTTGACCCATTGCGGTGGCCTTGGACAAACTGGCCTACAGGACTCAGGACCAGCCTAAGCTACAGCTGGTTATTCTGTTCATTTGTATATTTAATGGTATTTCTTCTCTGCATTGAACTTTGTTTGCCTTTTTATTGTTCCAAGCTGGTTTAGGTCTCTTTGAGGAGAAAAGTGGCAAATAAATATTCTAGCTAACTTCTTATGTTGCCTGCCCATAGCACTATAAAAGTTGCAAATAGTAACATGGGTGCTGCCTATTGAACAATGGAAGTTCAACTGTTGTACCCATTGGCTACTATACACACAAAGTTAAAGAACAAAGTTTGAGTCCAAAGTTTGAGCTTTCATGTGCATGCACACGTCTTCAGATCTGAAGTATCTGAAGAAGTGTGTGCACACAAAAATATATACCTTTAATAAAACTTTGTTGGTCTTAAAGGTGCCACTGGACTCAGACTTTGTCATGCTGCTTCAGACCAATGTGTCTACACAAAGTTATAGTAAGCATCTCATGCAAGGAAACCAAACTAAATTCTTCAATATAGTAGTAGCACATTAAGTTATAGAAGCTGTCCAAAAAAAGAAGAGAAAACTAAAAGGAGGAAGAAGGAGAAACCCTGAAGCAATTAGATACCAATCACTTCACCACCACAAGGTTAGAAACAGGAAAAGAACTAAAGCCTGACACATACATCCAGGTCTCTCTTTAATCCTTTTTTCCTTTCAGGCAAATTCCACCCCATTCCCATTTTCTACCTGCCTGCTAGATAATTGCTGATCAATTATCCTGTTGAACTGAAAGTGAACCTGCAACGAAGGGTTAAAATGTACTTTTGCAGAGCCTACCGCTGACTTAAAAGAAAAAAAGGTTTTCACATTCCAACTAAAGAAAGATGGAAAACTGAATGAAAAATCTTCCCAAAGAAATGGTGGGATGACACAAGGTTCAGCCAAAAAGAAACTGGAAGGCTTTGACTATTGGACTTAATTGCTTATTGTTTTGCTCTGGACTTTAAAGCTATAAGGAAACCCAAGTTGAAAGAACATACTTTTATACAGAACCAGTGGAAATTTGACTCCATGGCCTTGTACCTGCTGTAGAAACATTGCACTGGGGGATTTGAGCCATAATCTTCTGTAGTCTTCCATGGAAGTAAGTTCTCCCCCCCCCCCCAAAAAATGGGCCTCATTTCCATGTAAACGTGCATAGAATTTGGTTCTAAAATATATATCTAAAAATGATAAATTGAACCTAAATAGTTGAGCAGTGAGGGCAGCAATGGACATTCTATTATTTAAGAGGTAGTAACCATATTCTTCTTAAATGAATGCATTTGTTGTTAATGAAAGAATGAAAGCTCAAAAATTAATTCGTCTAGTGTTTTTCTACTGTAAAGTGAATTTTGCACTGCTGAAAGTATCATGTGTGATGTATATGCCAGTATAGGCCATGATCACACGGCACCTTAATCCCAGATAAAGTCCTACTGGACTTTAATCCAGGATGTTTTAATTCAGGTTGGGATGATCATCCCAAACCCCTTGCCTTGACCTGCCCCCGGAAGTGCCAAAAAGGAGAGACACATGGTGAGATGGGGATGGAGGGAAGCGAGGGGGGAAAAGGCGGAGGTGGAACTGGCTGGCTGGATGGCTCGCTCTGTGCTCCACTCCGGGCTCCGAGCCCCACTGACCACTGCCTGATGAAAAGTCAGGGAGAAGGGGAGAAGCATGCCACGGGGGGGGGGGGGGGGGTGCCAGGTAGCAGCCGGTGGGGCTCGGTGCCCAGAGCGGAACATGGGGCATTTTTTTCCTTTCTTGCACTTGGGCACTTGAGCCTAAGTTTGAGAGCCAGTTTGGTGTAGTGGTTAAGTGCGCGGACTCTAATCTGGGAGAACTGGGTTTGATTCCCCACTCCTCCACTTGCACCTGCTGGATGACCTTGGGCAAGCCATAGCTCTGGACCAGCTGTTCCCTCAAGGACAGCTTGGGAAAGAGCTCTCTCAGCCCCGCCTACCTCACAGGGTGCCTGTTGTGGGGAGGGGAAGGGAAAGGAGTTTGTAAGCTGCTCTGAGACTCCCTTGGGGAGTGAAGGGCGGGATATAAATCCAATCTCTTCTTCTTCTTCTTCCAAGTGCAAGAAAGGGGGGGGGACCCCAGAGGGATGAGATGGCCCTCTCTCACAATCATTGCAAGAGAGGGCTGTCCAGATTGGCTAAATCCCAGGTTCCAAGCGCGACTTCTGGGAAAATACTTGATTTTTCCGGGGTTGGAAAACGTGCGGGGAACCTGGGATTGAGCCCACTTCAGTGCGGGCGTAGCCGTGGCCAGTCTGAACGGTCCCTTTAAATGGGGGAGGAAACAGCAGTTTCTCCCGCTTTAAATGGCCATGTAATCACAACCATAGTGTAGTGGTTAAAAGTGGTAGACGCTAATCTGGAGAATCAGGTTTGATTCCTCATTCCTCCACATGAAACCTGCTGGGTGACCTTGGGCCAGTCACAGGTCTCTCAAAACTCTCTCAGCCTCACCTACCTTAGAAAGTGCTTGCTGTGGGGAGAGGAAGGAAAGACTACTGTAAGCTGCTCTGAGATGCCTTAGGGCAGAGAAAAGTAGGGTATAAGAACCAACTCCTCTTATCTTCATATGCTGATACTATAAGGTCAAAAATGTGCTGGCAAGGTAGTAGGCTTTCTAAAAAATCCCAAAATTAGGCTTTCTAAATAATTTTAAGGTATTTTCAAAACCCAAACTGAAAATTTATATTTATTAATATGGTTTTTACAATCAGTCCAAATAATGAAAATTAATAATCAATACTATGCAAAAACCTTCAAATTTAGCAATTATTCAAGTGCTTGGATTTCTGGTTTAAAGTTTATGGGAAATTAGAGAAAGCGAGGGACAGGTAATTGACTGGTAATTTGTCAGTCAGAGGAATTATACCTTAGTCTTGCCACCAAACTGGCTTACATTGATAGTGTAATCTTTCCAAAGTGTTACCTTGACAAAGGGAGGGTTTTGATTTGGCTCTGTGTAAGCAACTGCCCATTTGCTTCCTACTTTGGTTGCACATGATGGCATACAGACAGGCAGAGTTGTGGGTGTGGGTGAGGAGGAAGATGAACACAGACTTTACATTTGACCCTCAACACCTCCAGTGTCTGCCATGCTGCCACTATGTGTGCATTGCAATCAGTGTAATAACAGACACAATGCCAAATCAGACAGAATTAAGAGATCAGTGAGAGGAGATCTGAGGTGTCTCAGCATCTTCAATGTTCCTTAGTTATAGTCATGGGGGTTATGGGTTTTTTGCCCAAACTAAAATTGCCCTATAGCTGGAATAGCCATGGAAAGGGGGGGAAGGCTTTTTAAAAAAGCTAATTCATCTATGTGTCCAAGTGGATGTGATGGGGGAATCCTTGGGTTCAGTCCCATGGTAAATTTCTGCTAATGGAAAATATTTTCATCAGTGGAATAGAACTTCCTTGCCTCCCTTTTCCACTTCAGCATCAAATACTGAAATGCTGCTCTGGGGGACAGAAGATCCCCAGAAACAAGAGGTGAGCTGGAGATTTGTGCCTCTCACGATTTACCTCACTGATCTCCATTGCTAGAAGCATATTTTTCTTTCACAGAGGAAATTTCCACAGTTGGATGTACGCTGATGCTATATGGTGCCTATATGTTTTCTCCTCAGAGTAAGGAAGAACTCCCAGAGAGAAGTCACACATATTGTGAAAATGTCTTAGGAAAAACTCCCATCCAGATTATCACCCCCACTGCCATTAAGCTTGGGGGGGGGGGGGGAGAAACTCTATCATAATATTCCCCTAATAGTCTCATATGTAGGGCTGCTGCTTCTCCTCCTCCACAGGAATCATTCCACTCATAAGTTATCCTTTCCCTATTTTCTTTCCCCTTCTCTGCTGGTTACTTGGCACTCACTTGGTTGCCCAAGTTACAGACTTGATTGCCATCTTCTGCCCACCAGATTGTATTGCAGCATTATAGCACCATAGGTATACAGGACTCTATTTTCATGTATATCCATCCATCCATCTATCCTAATTGAGGCTTTTGGGATCACACAGTCTTCTAGTCTTCAGTGAGGGAAATGTCAGGACTCAGGGTGCCACCCAACATTCATTTGATCTATTATGAGGGAATTATAGGCTTGGAGGAAGCACACAGTAGGCCTGATGAAAACAATTATGAAAAAGTTGTATTTTGGCGGTATAAGTGGCTTGGATGTGTCTTTGTTTTCTTTTAATCCAGCCCTCTCAGTATTACAGTTACTGGAGAGCTGGGGCCTAAGAAAGGGTAACAAAGCAGGTTTCAGGTTTCTTGTCTGACTAATCCAGACATGTAACATGGAACAAAAAGGCTTTTAACTTTTAATTGTTGTTGACAGGAACAGCAACCAAACCCTACCTATCTTCAAAATACCTAAATTCACTAATGGACTCCCTGCCTAACCAACAGACCTCCTAACCCTTCTCCCACTAAAATCCAATAACCCTCAACTTTGTCAGTTGACCAGTAGTTAAACTGGCAAAGTCCAATCCACTGTTTGAAAGAGACTGGCTAAAGATCCTGGAGGGCGGAACTTGGAGCTGACCATCAAAGAGGCATTTCATGGATTAAGACCCAAACAAGACCTTTCATTTTAGGAAGGACTTCAGGCTGTACCCCCAAAACTCCAGGAATGTTGCTACCCAGAGCTGGCAATCCTAAAAAAGGGCAAGGCATCTGGACATGCAGACAACAGCAGGAGGACCTTCAGGTAGATTTGCTTGGGAGGTGGATCAAGTTTGGAGAGCAGCATGAAAGCAGGGAATGCAGACTGCAAAGGGAAACTTTGGCACAGCTGGGCAGGCAGTTGGGAGAACAGAGGAAGGCAACGTCCCATCCCATATCCTTCATGACTGGAACACCTTAAAAATGTGTGTAACCTTAAGTGGCTACAGCTTGCAGGCCATCAAGAAAGCCCAGAGCCTCTCTCCCTCTTCCACCTGAGGAACAATGTGTTCTCTCTATGGGTGTGATCACATGAGCACTTTGGCCCAACATAGCCACCCCTCCCCTCCAGATCCAATGGGGGCAATCAAATTATTAAGTATAAATGATAAATTATTGGCTCCTGTGCCCCACTTGTCCCAACCTTGTGCTAAAACAACTCCCATGTGGATTAAATAGCCACCAGCAAATTCCAGTGGCTACCTCAGTAAGGTGCTTCCATGGCAGGTTTCCCGGCATCTGATCACCCAGGCATGCCATGGAAACACATGATAGTTGTGTGTGATAGTTCCACTCCATTTCTGGAGCATCCTTTTCCCCCAACCCCACTCCAACGTGCACTTCAGTGCTCCCATAGAATACGGCCAGGACCACATGTGTGCCTGTCTGCTTCTGCACATGCACAGTGAGACTTAGAAAAAAAAATAACCAATCCAGCTACAGGTCTGCGGTTGAGGCGCGTTAGTAATGTGAATGACCAACCAAAGGCCCATGACACTATGATGTCAGCTTAGGGGGTGCTGTGTGATCAACACAAAGCATCCCAAACTCACGTGGTTTATTTTGAGCCGATATACTGCCGTGGCAAACTGCTTGTATGACCATACCCTATGCCTATTAGGAAGATGCTGGCTGCCTTGTAAATGTAAAACCAGTGGAGGGCAGAGAAGAAGAAGAGATTGAATTTACACCCCGCCCTTCACTACCCAAGGGAGTCTCAGAGTGGCTAGAAACTCCTTTTCCTTCCCCTCCCCACAACAGACATCCTGTGAGGTAGGTGGGGCTGAGAGAGCTCTAAGACAACTGTCCTTGAGAGAACAGCTGGTACAGAGCTATGGCTTGCCCAAGGTCATCCAGCAGGTGCAAGTGGAGGAGTGGGGAATCAAACCCGGTTCTCCCAGATTAGAGACGGCGCACTTAACCACTACACCAAACTGGCTCTCAAGTGCAAGAAAGGAAAAAAATGCCCCGGGCTCCGCTCACTTAACCACGACACCAAACTGGCTACACCAGACTGAGATAACTAAAGTAACCTGAACAAAATGAAAGAAAATCATTTTTTTCCCTTTAGAAGCTGTTTAAATGGGGAATTGGTTTCGTTTTCAAATCAGTTATGATAATTAAAACATACCTGATTTTTGTAATCACTGTGATTAATAACGAAAGAAATCTACAAGTCTAGTACCCATGCACAGGACACTTAAATATGTGTATGAAACTTTACTGCCCGTGGCAGAATCTCCCACTAATTCTTCTTCTGCCTCTGCTGGTTGCTCCACTGTACTCAGCCTTTATCCCTATCCCATACCCAGCATTTCTCCTCTAAATATCTTTCCATCCTTAGTGCCAATCTTGATCCTCTTCCTGTTAGGAAACTCAGATTACAACACAGGTCAGGTTTAACATTTAATCCATCCCTGGCATCCTACACCATAAATCTAAACCCTCGTTTATTTCTCTTATAATTAACATGACTCTTATGCTTTCTTAAACTATTTGGGGTACTTCAGTTTATAAGTTTTCTGCTTTGGCACAGACAAGTTGCAAGTGAGGCATAGCTGAAATTCTTCCAGCCCCCTGTGCCCAGATATAGAAATAATAAAGCAAGAGCAGGTGTTTCCTTGTCTTAAGAAATTCCCAGGCAGGAATTAAATAATTTCTAGTACATCCCTAATTATATAGGCATTATTATTCCATACTTTTAAAGATAAGGAAACACAGAAGATAAAAGTGTAAATTATGAACATACTGATACATGGACAAGCAGTGAGCTTAATGATTTAATGGCTGTCACAATGTGATGAATTCCTTTCATTTTCTCAGAAGTTACACAAATAATATTCAGGGATGTGCTGCACTGTTAGGTCAACTTCTTATAGATCAAGGCAGACTGCTTTCTACCAACAGGCGATCTGATCATCATTTATACTTAGAAATGGGCACGGCTCCAAATATGGAGGCATTATATCAGTGTGAGAGTGTGTATGTGCGTGTTATGGTGGTGGTGATGGTGGTTCATTTTGGATGCTTATCCACTGATTAGCCCCACACAGCCTAGCCCCTCCCACTGGAAATCAAACTTGGAAAACTTCCAGGAGACACTTGTTAGGAGATTTAAACTATTATACTTCCTATTACTGATTAACAGCTAGATGAATTTCTTAAATAATTTTTAAAGCTTCTACACACACCTAAGTGTCGCTGTGCTTCCAATTCAAAGTTCCTTTCCATTTTTCTGATTTTAACTTATAGAAGGTACTTTCCAAATAAAAAAAAAAGTTGATTGTAGCTTTCACAGATTTAAACTTGCCCTCTTCAACATGAATATGCTAAATTACTCCTGTTTTAGTATTGTTATCAAGAGTGGAATTATTCTTATAATTATTCTTACAATAATAAGTCTTATTTTCCATGCTATTTAATCTATCTGCAGCCTCTGATACAGTAGATCATGCCATCCTATTGAGCTGTTTGGAGGCAGAAGTAGGTATCAGGGATGTGTTTTAGACTGGTTTAAATCATTCCTCATTGATTGGATTCAAAGGGCTACCATTAGAGATCAACTATCTTCAGTTTGGGAAATTCTACAAGACACACTCTTCTCCCCCATGTTATGTAACCTCTGCATAAAGCCTTTAGGAGAAATCCTTTGTAGCTTTGGAATTGGAAGTTACCAATATGTGGATGACATCCAGCTTCATCCAAATCCCCTAGTGATTCAGTAGAGGTCCTGATCGTCTGGCTGGCTGCTGTGGTCAAATGGGTGAAAGCAAATAAATTGAAACTGAACCAAAACAAGATAGAAGTCATGCTGGTTGGGAAGACAGATGTCTTGAAGGATGTTGTGCTTTCCATTTTTGATGGGGTTCAGCTAACAGTCGCTGACTCAGTTAAGAGCTTTAGGGTTATACTGGATCCAGCACTGCTGCTAAAGACATGAGTTAACAAAGGTACCAAAAATGCTTTCTTCCAACTCAGTCTTCCACAAGACTTCTCTATCTTAACTTAGCTGATCTGGCAACCTGGATCCATGTCATGGTGACATCAAGACTAGACTACTGTAGTGCACTCTACATAGGTCTTGCCTCAAGGTCAATTGAAAGACTCCAGTTAGTTCAAAACACTGCAGCTAGGCTACCATCAGGTGCTAGGCTGAGCATTCATATCAGTCCCATTCCATAGTCACTCTGTGGGCTGCCCATCAGTTACTGGGTTCAGTTCAATAATACTTGATTTACACTATGTAATCCACCTTGAGTCTCAGCAAGAAAGTGGGTTATAAATAACCTAAATAAATAATCTGTATATATGGTCAAAGCAATGGTATTCCCAGTAGTGACGTATGGCTGTGAGAGTTGGACCATAAGAAAGGCCGAGCACTGAAGAATAGACGCTTTTGAATTATGGTGCTGGAGAAGACTCTTGAGTCCCTTCGACTGCAAGGAGATCAAATCAGTCAATCCTAAAAGAAATCAACCATGACTGTTCCCTGGAAGGCCAGATACTGAAGCTGAAGCTCAAATACTTTGGCCACCAAATGAGAAGAGAGCACTCACTGGAGAAGACCCTGATGCTGGGAATGATTGAAGGTAAAAGGAGAAGGGGACAGCAAAAGATGAGATGGTTAGACAGTGTTATCGATGCAGCGAACATGAAATTAAGCAAACTCTGGAGGATGGCGGAAGACAGGAGGGCCTGGCATGATGTGGTCCATGGGGTTGCGAAGAGTCAGACTTGACTGTGCAACTGAACAACAGCAAAAAAGCCCTTGGGAAAAATAATTTGTGATACTGGAGTTATTCATATGCTGATGAAACCCTGCTCCAAAGGTTTTCAGCTGCATTAGGCCCAGAATATGGCTCCCTACCTTGACCTGGCTAATCTGGCCATATGGATTCATGCCACAATAACTTTGAAGCTAGAGTATTCTAATGAACTTGACATGGGTATGCCCTAGAAACCAACATGGAATCTCCATTTGGTGCAGATTATTGCTTGATTACTGCTGTAAGCTAGGCAAAGTATGCATATTACAGTTGTTTTACAGTTTATTCTGTTGGTTACTAATTAGTTTCTGGATTCAGTTGAAGGTATTGACTATTACCTATGAAGCTATTCATGGCCTAGGAGCCACACATCTAAAGGACTACCTCTCTCAATATGCTCCACTCCCACTGTGACAACTTCACTCATCTGAGCAAAGTCTGCATTTACCCTGCAAATGGCTACGATCAGGAGCTAGCTTTCACTTTGTGGAACGGACTGCCTGAGGAGGTCAGGAAGGCTCCCACACTTCTGTCATCCCACAGAATGTGTTCAATGGAATTATTTAGGGGGGGCACTTTTACAAAGGGACAAGGGTGGTAGTTTATAGTCCTGTTTATATATATTGCATGTATAATCTTGTTCTTCCTGCATTATTTTCTAATTTCTGGAGTCCAGGTTTTGCATGTTTATACATCTTATAAAGGTTGTATTGTTTCCTAACTTTGTTATCCAATCATTACACTGTTTATGGTATATCTTATACTAGTCCTGTTGCATTGTTTTACATTATTTAATCTGCCTTGAGTCTCAGCAAGAAAGGAAGACGATAGATAGATAGATAGATAGATAGATAGATAGATAGATAGATAGATAGATAGATAGATAGATAGATGGATGGATGATAGACCAATTTAATTGTGTGACATTTTCAGGAACAAGTGATTGACTGCAACATAACCACTGCACAACACAAGAATCTATATAGAGCTTGATTGCTTAGACCCAGTGCAAGAAACATAAAATTCATCCATGAGTATTATCAATTTAAAAAGAAAAACTTCTGAAAAGCTATTCTAGGGTGTTAGCTACCAACGGGTGTCACTGCCCTTTTCAAAATCAGTATAGAGGAAATAAACAGGACAGGACGTGGAAAGAGAAAACAATGGAAAGACCACATGACACAATGAAAACACATGTACAGCCCAGCCAGATATCAGATCAAATGAGCCACCAGTTTGAAACAGAGTTTAGTAGCTGCTGTATCATTATATCAAGAAATGGAGTGTGGGTGTGGAAAACAGCAAAGATTCTGGTATGTAAGGTGTCTGAATAATGTGAAAGAAAAAAAATGTTCAGACTTACTGCACCTTAAGTGTTTACATTCCTATTTCATAATTACCTTAATTAAAAGAGCAATTATTTCACTTACAGATATTCTTATCTCTGACAAGAAAATACCTGTCTGCCATGTTTAAAAAAAAATCAGAATTGTATTTGTACCATACTTCAGTGATTGCTCTTACTGTACAGACTGTCTTAACCACAAACAAAATTCATTGTTTTTCTCTTGAACACTGAATAGCAGTGGTATTTACAATCAATTTAGTAATTCTTGAAGAAAAAATTCCAGAGGCAGAAAGTCTGCCAGTCACAAAAGTCATTTGTTTTTCATTTGAAAACAGATGTCTTAACTGTTGGCCTTTATTTATTTAAATGTATAGCTGTCCTCAACCATTAGATTCAAGAACTGTCTTTTTTTCTCCTCCTTCCTGTCACCCTTACCCAATTTGAACATCAAGAGATGACTGGGGCCAAGAAACTGAAGCGAGTAGGTAGCCCAGTGGGTAGCTTATGCACTACTCACCACAGCATGTAAGGCTGAACTTTTCACCAGTGCAAAAAATAATCCAACAGTGAAGGACATTCAGTGAGGATCAGTGAACAAAACACACATGTCTAACCTTTCAATTCTCTCTCCTCACACCTTTTAAGTCATTAACATTGTTAGTTAAAGACACTGCAAGAGCTATATTTACATTTATTGTTAGGTACAAAGCTGTATATCTGAGTGATAACACATTTGTAAGGGTAATGGAATGATGAGATTTACACCAAAAAAAATAGGCTATCCCAGAACTAAGCTTGTAGAAATCAGGTACTGATGTAACCAATGTGCCAAAGACTAACAAGGAATTAGTGCTATGCAAACAGGAAAATAGTTACTGCCAAAACAAAAAAAATCTCCCTTCTATTTATAGACATTCTATCACCATCAGATTTTTTTTTAAAAAAAAACTTTATCTTCAGAAGGGAATCAAGACCAGCCAAGGTATTCTGGGGGACAAATCAGAATACTAAGTGAAAGATCTTTCCACAAGACCTCATTCTCTGACTGATCCATATATGTGTTGAAACTGTCTTTTACCATACAGTTCCCAAGATGACTGCAAAAACAAGATAGTAGTGGTTTTTCCCCCTCTACAAAAAAGAGGGATGACCAATCCAAGGCAGTACAAAAACAAATGCTGTAAACATTTGAGGAGAAATGTGTCATAGATAGCATGAAAAGGTTGTTTCTATTTATATGACTTTTTATCCTACTATCACCATGATTCACACTGTTCAATAATGAACCCACAAAGGTGCCATGAATAAAAGCAGAATAAAAACTCATCAGAGGAATTAGGTTCTTCCTTGTCCAGACTGCCTGCATTCAAGAGAAATGATATATAAAAACATATAATCCTCATCATTTTAGCATGTATTTTAATACATGAGGATCCCATAGAATACACAGAAGCTTCACTATGTATATATGTTTACAGATAGTGGACACATTGGTTTGGCTGTTGTCTTGACCTTTATGATCACAGTCTCCATATAGTTGCTAACTAACTTTTTTGCAGTGAAGAAGACTAGTGTTTAGTGTAGGTTGACTGATACATATTTCCTCAAGTCCAAGCTACTCTAGCAAAACAGTAGTATATATTGCCCATTGATCTAGGTTAGATCAGATGAAACAAGCTCATAGTAAAGTTACATACACTTGTATTTACCAAGTTCTCTACCCCATGATTTTGTACTTCAGTAAGGATTTGGCCTCTCTCCCCACCCAGTATGCCACACATCCTACACCCCTTGTGAATGTGTGTGTGGTAAGTGCCATCAAGTCACTTCTGACTTATAGTGACCCTATGAATTAATGTCCTCCAAAACATGCTATCATTAACAGCCTTGGTCTGGTCTTGCATACTGAGGGCTGTGGCTTTGTGGCTTCAATCCATCTCATCTCAGGTCTTCCTCTTTTCCTAAGGCTTCAACTTTTTCTAGCATTATCATCTTTTCCAGTGACTCTCATCTTCTCATTATGTGACCAGTCACTTTATCTTTTAGTGAGAGTTCAGGCTTGATTTGATCTAAAACCCACTAATTTGTCATTTTGGTGGTCCACAGCATCCATAAAACTCTCCTCCAACACCACATTTTGAAGGAATCTACTTTCTTCCTGTCAGCTTTCTTCATTGCCCAACTTTCACACCCATACACAGTAATGGGGAATATTATAGTATGAATTATCTTAATCTTGGTCACCAGCAACTCATCCTTACACTTAAGGACCTTTTCTAGCTCCTTCATTACTGCCCTTCCCAGTCTCAATCTCCTTCTGATTTCTTGGTTGCAGTCTTCCTTTTGGTTGATGACTGAGCCAAAAAACAGAAAATCTTTGACCATTTCAATTTTTTTATCATCAGCCTTAAAGTTGTGTAATTCCTCTGCAGCCATTACTTTTGTCTTCTTGATGCTCAGCCATAATCCTGCTATAGAACTTTCTGCTTTAACCTTCATCAGTAGTCATTTTAAGTCCCAGGAAACCCTACGAAACACTTTTACTCTCTTATGTAGAACAAGTGTTTCATATAAGGAATGTCTTATCACTGACAACCATGGAAAGCTTATTAAAATTACAAAAAAAAAATTACATTTGTGTACTTTCCAAAAACAGAACCTGAAGACAAAAAAGTGGGCAGAAAAAGCAGAAGGGGCAAAGTGAAATTTAATCAAGCTTTAAAAAGGAAAGAATGACCAAAGTACTAACTGATTATATTGGAGACGCAAATGGATGAGTGACATCACACTTAATTCAATGATCTTTCTTCCTTTGTCACAACTGGCTACAAATTGGTTACCTCTGCTGCTTTCCTTATGCTACATGATACATTCAAGTACAAATTGCCACATTTGTTAAGAGGTAGGCCTTATGAGAGGGAAAGCATGATGATGGCCATTAACCATATTTGAGTGTCAAGATAATGCTTCGCATCAGGAACTTTATATTTTACCTGCTATATCATTGTGAAATTTCACATTACCCTTTTAAAAACACTACTGTACCATCAGGGAATAAACTGGTATAGGGACAGCCATTTCACACAGCCTTTCCCTCCAGGTAAGGAGCCATCTCTGAAGTGGTTTGGCATTTCAGACTGTGCCACTTTCTTTTCACACCCTTTTTCGCCCTCACATGTGATCTCCACCATTTTTTAAAATGTTCTTTTAAGAGTGCTATGGCGCTGAAACATAACGGCAACTCAGCGCAATAGCGACCTCATTGGAATGCCTGGACAATGGACTCCTGGAATTACCCCAGGCATTCCAATGAGCTCACTATTGCGCTGAGTTGCCATTGTGTTTCAATGCCATAGCGCTCTTAAAAGAATGTTAAAAAATGATGGAGACCGCCCATGTGGGCAAAAGTGCACGAAAAACCTTGTCCATTGAGGAAGCGCTACGTAGCACTTCAGAAGCGGCAGAAGGAATTACGGACCACTTGGAAGCAGTTTGCAGGTAAAACGGCTCAGGAATGTTTCCCTAATGGGACTGAAGCATTTGTGTCTGAAAGGGGAAATATATTCCGTCAGAGAACCGTTACTAAAACAGTTCTGTCTGAAATGACAGACAGAAACCATTAGTGAACAGTTCCTGAAACGGAATGTATCGGCTGTCTGAATTCTTCACAATCATAAAATCATGTAAAGGCTCTGAAGGCTCTTCTTGCAATGTCTTATTAGCAGGTGAATGGGAGGATACAGTGGCCTTGAAACCTCTGACTTTCAGCAGTTCCTCACAGATCCAAGTTTTTTGTGGTGAACATTACAGACTCTGCTTCATGAGGGCCTTTGGTCAAGACAATATCTTGCCTCAAACAATCACTGATTCCACATGGATATCAACCCTATGAATCTTTCCTAGATCTGTTCAGTACAAGCAGGAGACTCTCAAAGACTTGCAGGGGACTTGCAAGGATTTCCCCCTCTACCTAGTATTTATTTTTCCCTTCCCCCACAAGCCCTTCATAGCCTCTCCCATTTTTCTATTTCTTTCTCTTCTTCTGACCCACAAGCCAACTCACCTTTATCTGCCCCCTGTCTTTACCTTTCCATCCTCTCCCCCCGGCAACCTCTGCCCAGGAAAGCTATGGGCCAGTTCCAATGTGCCAACCATTGGGCCTCTCCCAGTTACTCATAAGGAAACCCATAAGGTCTTGCAGGGGGTATCTCATTTTCTCCTTATATCCCCTTTCCCACACTATTTTCTCTTCCCTTGCTCCTGGCAACCCCCATCTCCTCACTTTTGCCTGCTTCCTTTTCTCCTTCTCACCCACCCACCAACCAACCTTTTTAAGGTACATTTATTATTTCACTTATACCCTGAATTTCTCCACAATGGGCATTTCTCCACAATCATTCTCCTTTCCCCCATTTTATCTTCACAAGAATTCTGTGAAGTAATTTAGGATGAGAATGTATAACTGACCCATGGTCACTCAGTTGAGCTTCCATGATACAGTACTGATTTGAACCTAGGTTTCTCAGATCCTAGTCTAAAACTCTAACCACTACACCACACTGGCATTCGATGGATAGCTGATGCTGAACAGTAGTAAGAAGCCAGGCCTACGTGTATCATGCAAATTGTGTGGTAGCATGTCACCACTGATTGCAGGTGGGCCCTGATGACTCCTCCTCCAAAGGCCCTCAAAGGCCCCTTCCTTTTAATGGCAGAAACCAAGGCTTGAAGGCTGACAATACTGTGGGGTTACTTAGCAACAGCCACTGAAAGTATTCATTTCTTACAGCTCCAAGTGGTGAATTTATTATCGAGAAGGATAAACTCCTTTTTTAACATTTCAATTTTTTCTGCAAGCATGGGGCATTTTTCATGTTTTAAAAAGATCTTACTTGTTTGCTCATTTAAGTATCCACAGATTGCCCATGTTGAGAATTAGATACATTGATTTTAAATAAATTGTTAAGGTAAAAAGACAGCACCATCATTTCCTTTTATTGGAAGGGATACCTGAAGCGCTCCTCATTTTATTATCACCAATGCACTGAGTATGAGTATGGATGTCCCCTCCCTCTGCCCCCCTGGTCAGTGGCCTGGATCCTTAAAATTTCTCGGTGCCATTTTAACCACCAAAATATCTGATATCTGCTAGAGTCTACATAGGACCTATGTTTTATGCTGTTGTTTTAATGAGGTTTTAACTGTACTGTTTTTATACTGTTGGAACCTTCCTTGAGCCCATTTGCAGGGAGAGCAGGATATAAATCAAAAGAAGGAAGGAAGGAAGGAAGGGAGGAAGGGAGGGAGATTGGATTTATACCCCGCCCTTCACTTGGAGTCTCAGAGTGGCTTACAAACTCCTTTCCCTTCCCCTCCCTACAAAAGACATCCTGTGAGGTAGGTGGGGCTGAGAGAGCTCTTTCCAGAGCTATCCTTGAGGGAACAGCTCTGACAGAACTATGGCTCGCCCATGGTCATCCAGCAGATGCAAATGGAGGCATGGGGAATCAAACCTGGTTCTCCCAGATTAGAGTCCGCACATTTAACCACTACACCAAAAGGAAGGAAGGAAGGAAGGAAGGAAGGAAGGAGAATGTTAAGTGTAGCTTCAGTCACTCAGCATGTCTTATTTCCTTATTTATTTTTGTTGACTGCCTCTCTATGAAAATGCCCAAGGGTGGCTTACATCATTAGAAATAAAGTGTGGGGAGAAAGGAAAAAATGAATAAAAATAATAAGAGCAGCAGCCTAAAACAATACTTAAAAAGTAATATCAATTTAGCAGTAAAAACAAAGCAGTAGAACTAAGAGAAACATAGAGCGGTAAAAATCATGAAGACAGCTTGAGCAAGGTGTAGAACATATCACCAAATGCCTGGGCAAATAGAAAAGATTTCACCTGGCACCTTAACAAAACAGAACAAACTCAATAAGTCAGGTCAACTGTCAGGAGAGCAGCCTACCTCAAAGCTGGTGAGCTGGTATGGGTTAGTGGTTAGAGTAGTACACTAGCACCTAGAATGAGGTTAGAAACCTTGTTCTGCCATGAGAAATCACTGGGTGACCTTGGGCCCACCACAATTTCTTAGCCTAACCTATCTCACAGGGTTGTTATTGTGAAGATGGACTAAATGGATGAATGTTTTAATAAACTGCTTTGGGTTTTCTCCATATGGAAGAAAGGGGTTTCCTTGCTTGAAAGTCAGATGAATCTGACTCGAGGGGGCGGTGCTCATCTCTGTTTTCAAGCCGAAGAGCCAGTAGTGTCGGAAGACTTCTCTGTGGTCATGTGGCCGGCACGACTAAACACCGAGGGGCACGGAACGCTGTTATCCTCCTACTGAAGTGGTACCTACTTATCTAGTTGCAATTTCGTGCTTTCGAACTGCTAGGTGGGCAGGAGCGGGGGCCAGAGACGGGAGCTCACTCCATCACATAGTACTCGGGTCTTGAGCTGCGAAGCTACCAACCTTCCAGTCTGCAGCTCAACATCTTAGCCTCTGAGCCTCTGCGGCCCCTAAGGAAGAAAAGCAGAATATAAATAAAATAATGCAAAATAAAATAAAATACAAGATGGTGGAAAAGCCCTGTCTGGTTGCCACATATCTCACTGTAAAGGCAGTGGTATGCAAGGCAGAATCCCTAATATAGATCTGAACTGGCAGGCAGGCACATATGGAGCAGGCAGTGCTTCAGGTACTCTAGCTCTAGACTCTTTATGGTTGTAAAGGTAAGAACTTTGAGTTGTACCTAGAAATCAATTTGCTGCCAAAGCAGTTCTTTTTAAACTGGCAGGATCTCAATAGCCCTTAGCAGTTATCAGTCTAGCGGCTGCTTTTTGTACTCTCTGTAATTTCCAGACAGACTTTAAAGGCAGGCCCACGTAGACTGCAGTGCTGTAATCTAATATGATCAGAACATAGGTTCTTGCAGCAGAGATGTTATTTTTATTTTATAAATGGAGAGCCACACATCCACTTTTCTTCTTAGCAGTTTGAAGCTGGGTGGAATAGTAGCACCAACCCTAAGGCTCATTCCAGCTTGTTCCAGAAACTGATACCTGCATATTTTAAACTCATTATAAAATGGTTCCCCCCACCACCACCCATGGTCATTATATAGTTTTACAGCACTCATTATGGCTTACTCTTGTCAGTTAAATAACCTAAGGTTTCCTTGATCAGGCAACTCTATGAGTTTAAAAAATATTTTTAGTATGCATAAGATTGCAGCATCAGTACACTTTATCCATCATAATGAACTCAGATGAAATGGCAGTGCATTTAAATAACATAAGAGTGGATAATACCTGAGATCACACCACAAATGTCTTTTCAGAAGAACACAGACTTATCTCTGCCCCCCAGTGGTTATACAAAAGCATAAACCAAACAAACTATAATTGCTGGCACTGCTGGGTACCTTCCACGTTTTTGAGAATTTAATCAGAATTCATGCATACACAAGACATTGTATAATCAGGGGTGAATGATCATCAGACTAAATTTCAAACTGTAGATTTATTCTGAGTGTTAGCGCAGGTTGTGGCTTTTGTTTCAGAGATTACACAGACACTAATTAAACAGAGCTACTGTGCAATTGATTGACATTGGGTAATAAACCAATACGTAGCATGGAAGTAGTATTTTAGGCATGAGACACCATGGTTTATTTTAACTATGAAATAAACCAGACTTCATAATTAGCCCTGTTCACAAATTACAGTGCATGCACATATAACCTGCATGTATGTGCATAGATCTGTTTGTGAGAAAGAGCCAATGCACATTCACTTTATATATGAAACCAGGATCCAGTATGTGGGTAAGTGTGGTGTTATACATTCAGTTGTATATGTGTTGAATGTAATGTGAGCGCATGTATACAGAAAATCGTGTATACTGTACACAGATTATATACACATTCACTAAAATTTGTGAATAGGGCATCGCAAAACATCTTTCAAAACCTTGACAAATGCTGGTTTCCATACCCTCACTTTCCCCCTCATTTTCCCTGCAGAGACCTGGTTGATATCTCAGCCAACACTGCAATGAGAGGGGTGAGTCAATTAAACCAATCCCAGATTCTTCTGGGATTAAACCAAGATGTCTACGTTCATATGCCATGCTTAACAGTAGTTAAGACCAACTGTGCTTAATAAATCAACTCCAAATGATGGTTTCAGATCCTGATTTGACAGACTCTATCTGAACATATGTAATGGCATCACCTGCATTCAGATGACCATGCTAACCATAGTTAATATAATTAAACCATAGTTTCATGTGACATCTGACCCAAGCCATTAATGGATCATCTATAAACAGGAGATATATGGCATATTACTGCTGCCTTCTTTATTATCTCACCTGATTCTGATCACACTGCAATTAGATATGGGTGTACAGATATGAATAAAAACGTGCTCAATTATATTGATGATATACCATTGCTTGCACCCAGGAAGACTGTTGCCAGCATGTTCATCAATAAATAATAATTGCAAATGGGAGAAATAAATGTTATCCGGCTATGCTGGACCCGACATTTTATTAAATGCTAACCACTAGGCTACATAAGCATTTTTTATGTGTAAGAGACAGGGATTACTCATGCAAAATGTTCCTATCTGCCCCCATAATCCAGAAAATTCCAGATACAGCACATGATTTTAAACAGCACTTTCTATTCTCCTCCTTTTTTCCCCTGCCCCTGGTTTTTTTGTCATTAAGAATACAGTTACATGTACATGTTGATCCTAAAAACATAACTTCAGGACTTGTTTACTGTGACTGCTGGTTGCTGGCAGCAGACAGAGAAAGCTAGAGCTGGCTGAAAGTGAAGCATATCAGGTTCAGGCAGGGTCTTTCTCTTTGGAAACTGGGGCAGTGGATCTGCTGTCCTGAAGGACTAACTCTTTGCTTCCTCCTGTGTTTTACTTGTATATTTGTAAATAGATCAAGCAATACTAAAGTACATAAGACTCCAAATACTCCCTTATCCAAAGGAAACCAAACCCAGGAACCACTGCCCAGGGAACTTCTCACTGCTAGGGGAAGTGGAAAGCATTACCAGAATTTAGGCCTAGATAGCCTTTCTGCCTTTTTAAAAAGTACTTTATAAAACAGATGTAAATCTCCCAGGGCTTTGTGATTGTCCCTACTCCCATGGCAGATATTTTAACTTGGTTTTAATAATGTGAATGCTGTGTTTTTGTGTTTTTGTTTTCAATGGTTTTAAAAATGTGTTTTTATGAGGTTTTTAATGTGTTAGCCACCTTGGTGGCCCAGATGAGGACAGAAAGGTGGAATATAAATTTTGTAAACAAATAAATAAATATTTTATGGTGGCAAGTGCTGTTTCTCAAAATTCTGGCCTCTGGGGGGTGGGGAATGTGGATCTAATAGAACTAATTTAAAGCCTTTACCCTTATCAACTTGCCATGTGAGATCATCCACCAGAGTAACTGCCATCTCTCTGCTATAGCCAGGCCTAAAGTGAGAATGAAAAAAGTTGAAGGAAGATGATTGTACTTATCCCACCCAATTGCCACTCTTCTGCGACACTTGTACTGAAAATATGTTCTCTTTACATTTTTATTTCCCTTCAGGCCCCCCACCCACCAACTTTCATCTTCTAGTTCCCTTAGTCATCTTCCTTTCAACAAACTGTTGTTCCCCAAACATTAATTTCCCACCTCAGTACCTCTGAAATTAATTTAGTCCCAGATGGCCCTCAATTAATTTCCACTTCAGTTCATTTCCACCCCCCCCCCATTCATTCCCCCTCAGCCATCCCCCAGAAGAAAGGAAACTCATTTTTTTGTATTGTACTCATGCCAACACTCTTCAAGAGAGGAGGAGTGGGTTGCACAGGGATATAAACGGACTCTCAGAGGGAGAGAAGGGGATCCGTGGACACCCCAGAAAGCCATAACTTCTACATACCAGTGTAGTCACTCTGTCTCCACCAAAGAGATAAAGGCCAGTATTTAATGAATGTAACAGGCACTCTTGAAGCCGCTGAGCCATTCTCTACCACACTTTTGTTTCTCTGCTACAAGTAGTGTGCATTCCCAAATATGCACTTTGGCATCATAAGGAGGGGCAGATAGAAACCAAACCCTGCAGACCTGTTCAGCACTGTGATAATTGCACAGACAGGTGTGAGGAACTCACATTAACCAGAGAGGTGGCACAGATAAAATATTTTAAAATATCCAAAGTTTCCTGATGTATTTATATTGTTTCTTCAGGAAAATCTGTTGATCAGACAAAGATAATAGTCACCATTATGTTTGTGATGAAAAGGACAAACTATCTTACCCATTATAAAAAATGGGTGTGGGGGGTTTTGCCTGAAAAGAACTTCATACTGTTTTCTTTGCCATCCCCTTAAATATGGACAATCTTTTCATCTATCCTGACAGGATATCTCTGATTCATTTCCTATGACTGGGCATTCATAAAATGAGCAACCAAGAAAGATTTCACTGATTAAAAATGATTGAGGAAAGCTAATAATTATGCCTAAACATAAGGAGAGCTCCCTATCAATATACAAAAGAATTCTTACTTAGATTTTAATTACAGAAAGGGAACAGCAGCCTCCAAGTTTCAAGAGCATACTCTTCCTAACTACTAATTATCAGTAAGGAAATGTCTAAGATTTCGGCTATAACCTGGAGGAGGTGGAGGAGGAAGGATTAATATATTTAAGTTACAAAATATTGCTGCTCTAGTGGGAAAAAATGCATCATGCCTGGCTTGACCTGTGATTTGTGAAGTAACTGCCAATGATCATTTTAAAAAAACTGAAGGAAAGAACAATAAATGTTCTGCATTTAAAATTAATTGTTAAGCATTTGCAGAAGCCCTGAAACACAGAATTCAGGGACAAGAAATAAATTGATTTGATCATAGTGTCATTCAGTTGGTCCAGGGACATACAGTTTCATTATCAGACAACCGAGGGACCTGCAAGGAATTGTGGAGGGCATAGCATTTTCCCTTCCCCACTATTTCCTCTTTCCTTTCCATGAAAGCCCCCTATAGTCTTTCCCTTTTTCTATCTTCCTTCTCTCCTTTTCATCCATTAGCCAAACTACTTTTATCTGCTCCATCTTCAGCTTTCCTTCCTTTCCTACCCTGGCAGTCTCTACATGGGAAAACTTCCTTCTCTCCATCGCACCACCAACCAACCTACATTTTATCTGCTCTGCAGTCTTCAGCTATATTTATTATTTACTTCAATTACACCCCACCTTTCTCCAAAATGAGACTCAAAGCAGTCTACCTCATTCTCCTATCCTCCACTTTATCTTCACAACAACACTATGAAGTAAGTTAGACTGATAATGTGTAATTTGCTCAAGGTCACTGCGATCACACACACTAAATAATCCACTTTCAATGCACTTTCCAACTGGATTTTGCCAGTTCATACAGTAAAAATCCAGTATGAAAGTGGATTGAAAGTGGATTATTTAGTGTGTAACTGCCGCCTTGTGAGCTTTCATGGCCAAGTGGTAATTCAAACATGGGTCTCCCAAATCCCAATCTGAAACTTTAACCAAGTTTTTGTGGGGTGTCTGATGTTGAGCAGTAACAAGCTGCCATTCCTGGGTGAGTCATGTACTTTGGGTGGTAGCAAGTTGCCCAGTGTTTGCTAGTGAGCCCTGATGAGTCATCTCTAAAAAGGCCAAAACATCCCTGGAATGCAGACCTGGCCCCGCACACTGATTTTTGCTGACAGAAACCAATTCTTAAAGGCTGGCAATATTGTTGTGTTTGCCTAGCAATGGCCTTACAGGGCATTCATTTCTTAAAGCTGCAGGTGTTGCTTCTATTATTTGGTTTTTTAAAAAACAAAACCCAGTGTATATTTTTTGAGACTTCAGATTTTTCTGCCAAACTGCAGCATTTTTCAGGTTTGTAGAAAGATGGTCTATGCATGATTGTGATCTCTCAATTTGAGTACTCATAGCTTTGTTTTATGTAATGAATACCAATAACAATTTGTATTTAAAGAGGAACTAAGTCATTTTTTTTTAAGTGGGTGAGGACATGTGGATGTGCTTCCAAGTAGGAATGGACAATCAAGTTCAATTGCTTCCTGTGCAGAATATTCTGGAATATCATCAGTGTTCTTAAAGCTTTCTGACCTGGGGTAGAATTCAAAGGAAATTAAGTCACAATCATTTCAATGGGGTTTGAATGCAACTAACTGTCTCGGGATTCAAGAGAAATAACTCAGTATCTTGATTCGTCTGATCATTTTGACTATACATTCATGCCAAAGCGGCAAGGTTACATTCTGTCTGTGCTACCATTTTCCTTGGAGATGAACCCTTTCCCTTAATTGTTCCGTGTTATGTTCAAGCTTCTGGATTTTTCGTATGAGATTTATTCATGTAAAATGATTTCCAGTCTCATTTTATTGCATGCCTGTTTGCTCCCTTAAAAAAAAGAGTTTTATTAAAGTATCTTCAACAATATACCACAAAGCTAGAATTTATAAATAACAAAACATAACATTACATTACAGTAGTTCAAAAGATAAACATATAATGCAATAAAATCTGTTCCAATATCCTTATGACATTAACAAAAAAGAGTCCAATTTAAATTTTTCATTCCAATAGTTAAATTGTATGCTATGGAGGTCTCTTTTTACAGAAGGCATCCATTTCTTAATAAAATATGATTTAGATTGTAATGAGCGATGTGAGTCTAAATCGCAAGTTAATTTTTCTAATATAAAATATTCCCAGATTTTAGCCAGCCAACAGGCTACAGTTGGGGGGATTGAGTTCCTTCCAGTTCGATGCCCAAACATTTTTTGCTGCTGCCAACATTATAGAAATCAAATCCTTAACTAAAACGGGTGGGGCCTGTTCATGCCACAGGTTCAGCAGAACAAGTTTGGGATCTAATGCAAGCTATACCCCTGTTAAATTCAATATCTCTTGTAATAACTGGTTCCAAAATGATTGCACCACCAGACAGGTCCACCAAATGTGAAAATATGTTCCAGGGTTTCCACACTTCTTCCAACATAGGGGAGAAATATTTTTTGTTGAGTGTGCTAATTGGACAGGGGTAAGATACCAGCATGTCATTACTTTGTAGGTTTGAATTTGTATATTCAAAGCGGGAGTTACCAAGGTGGGTGAATTCCAGATTTGTGCCCACTGATCCTCCTCAATTTCTTGGCCAATATCTCATTGCCAAGCCTTTTGGTAGTGGAGTAGCTTTTTGGTATGAGAATCATTTAATAAAACATAAATCTTAGAAATTAATCCTTTTATGGGTATTGAGTCAGAATACAATATCTTTTCAAATTCTGTCAATGCCAAAGTTATTAAAAGTTTATTAAAAGTTAGTTATTAAAAGTTAGTTATTAAAAGTTATTAAAAGTTATTAAAAGTTATTAAAAGTTCTATCCCTGTGTAAGCTAGCTATTTGATAATATTTGAACCAAGGCAACGTAACTTGGTGGTCTTGTTCTAGTTCCAATTTACTTTTTAAAAATCCTTTAGAGGTAACATTGATAAATCTAGTAAGATTAACTTGCCTCCATTGTTGAAAAGTATCAGGACCCTCACCAGGTTTGAACCATTGTTGGCCTGTAAAATTAGTAAGTAAAAATCATGCCGATCCTAATATTTTAATCCTGTTTACTTTCTTGACCAGTTCAAAGTGCTGGTTCTTATCTTTAAAGTTCTGGGTCTTGCCGGCCTTTCTCTCATATCTTCCATTCTTGGTTTGCATCCTATCATTTACTGTAGTTGGGTCTAAAAGAGTACAAAGCAGGATCTTCTCTCTTTTGGTGTCCACTCAGATTGATTCGTTCATTGTATATCTTCCATTGGCAAGTTAAAGCATGTTTTATTTGAAAAGCCATTTGCTATTTTATGCCTGTTGTGCTAGAGTGTTTTATCTGCTATGTTTTTATAAGTCTATATGATGGCTTTTAAAAAGAAGATTGCATTCACATTGGACAACATAGAGCTGGAATGATATAGGAGACATTTGGTACACAGACTAATAAAAATAAGTTGGATAAATTTGCTTCCCTTATGAAAATTTACAAAACCAATGAACACTTTATCTTTATTAAGGAACACTTCCGCTAAAGGCCTCTATATATATTTCTAGAAAAGCTACTGTTAATTCATATTTTTTGGGCCTTCATGCTTCTGTATTCTCTTAACCTTGGACTTAATCATTAAACATATTAAAAAAGTATGGCAGTCATGGGGAAATGGCCATTTAACTTACAGGGAAATTTCCTGGTGGGCCATTGTTCTAGTGGTTACACAATGTAAAGTAAAACTCCAGCAGTTCTGCCATCATGTCAGTCAGGGGCCACTTGGCTCAGACCCTTCATTGGTGATGATAATGCCTCAGAGGCCACAAAGCTTAGCTTTTTACAGGGCTATTTTGACCTCCCAGTCTACTCCAACTTACTGTTTTCACCTTTTTTCCTGTATGACCATGGCAAAGTCAGTAGCTGCTGCTTCCCTCCATTTCATGATGAGAAAAGCCCCACCTCTTGAATTTTTGCCTGTCAGGTCACCATTAAGAGCATAACAGCCTTCTTGCAGACTGGATAGATAAGCCAAGAAAACAACACAATTATATACATATCACACTGCTCCATCACAGACCATGAAATACAGCTCAGGACACCATTTATTCTTTTCAAAGGCCTTGTTCTAACAGCATGTAATATATCACAGCTTATCACCTTTGGCATGTCAGAGGATCTGCTATTGCCAGCTTCCTAACTTCACAACCAGCCAATTCATTCTCAATTGGCTATCAGTGCAAGTACTTAGAAGTTAATAATAGACCAAGAGACATCTTTCCCAGGAATCACTCCATTTCCTTACTATTGTATTTATATCTCACATTTTATATACACAGATTCCAATAGCTTGGTGATTTAAAAAAGAAATCCTTTAATGTACTGTGTGAGTTTATGAGAGTTGCCGATTGCTCCAGAAGGAGACTTTGAACAATTGCAAAAATGAGTGAGAGACACTTAGTGATTTTAGAGTAAACTTCAAGAGTGCTGCACTTGGCACAATAGAAACCCACCTAGATGCATGCCTTTTCTCTCTGGAAGTTCTTTAAAGTGCTACAGGAAACTCCCAAGAGCCTTGGAAGGCTATCAACAACTCAAGTGTGTGATCAACAGTAGCTGCTCCTAAATCCTTCAGGACACTAATTGTTACTACATTTCTCAGACACTCCAGTTACCACCCTTTTGAAACATGATAATTTCAGGGATACCATAGCAGAGGTGCCTAAAATGCCATTCTAAACAGTTCTGCTCATAATCTTAATCTGGTCTGTTCCATGGGTTTATTCCCAGGAAAGTGTTAGAACTGTACCACTAGGGGAGCTGTCTCACTCTTCTGTATTTCGAGCTTCTTATGCTCATTCTAGGGCTGTCAGATCTATGGCAGGAGACCACCTGTCGGTAACTCACACTTCCCATTGCTGCTCCCTTGGGTGACAGGAGATTATTTTTTAGATCATCACCAGCATGACGTTTACTTACTTACTAATTTATTTATATCCTGTCCTCCCCACTTTACGGCAGGCTAAGGGTGGCTACCAACATATACATTACAATAAGATATACAATATCATTAAAACATTTAAAACACAAAACCGGCACATATAGCATACCCCACTACAAAATGGCGGGGTAGCATTTTAGGTGTTAACCAATGTGGACGGTGGGAGATCATTCAGGCTAGTGGATTCTAAAGCGGGCCATGATGACATCATGCCACTTCCAGGGAAAAAACAACAACAACCATGCTGCTCTAGGAATCTCCAGAAATTCTGTAATTTTACCATATAGTTTCTGGCAATTCCCAAAGTGGCATGACATCACTTCCAGTTTTCCCCCAAAGGTGGTGTCACATTGTGTGTGACAATGGCACCCCCCATGTCCCTATCTCCCATCTCCCACAATCAGAAGCATCTGTATCTCTGGTGACTGTAACATATTTTAAAAAGGACACAAGAGATACTATCAGTGGATGGAGAGCAGCATATACTTTACCCAATTGTTGCTTTATTGTTTTCTACTGATGTAATGCCATTTTTGTTCATTATAGTCACACTCCGTATCAGGTCTAAAATGCTATGATCATTATTTCAGTTATCCTAGTACTAGTATATTCCTCATTAGATGACTCCTCATATTGATTGTATTGACTTACACTGTGCTTATTAGCTGTCTTTTCATATGGACTGTTATATCAATTTATATATTTTTTCCACTTTAGTTCTCAGTGAGAAAGATGGACTGTACATATAGTTAATAAATAAATAAATTTACATGGTCTGTGCTTCTTATGTGGATTAAAATGGAAGAAAATGGCCACAAAGAGCATGACCATTTTAACATATTTATTGCACTATTACAGAGATTAGGAAAAATCAGGGCTTTTTTTGTAGAAAAAGCCCAGCAGGAACTCATTAGCATAATAGGCCACACCCAACAGCAGAAACTCATTAGCATATTAGGCCACACCCTGACAGCGCAGCTCCCTCCCAGGATCAGCTTTCCCAGGTGCCCCGTGGGGAAGGAAGGCAGTTTCTGGATCGGCTTCTTCAGGGCGCCTGGGGAACCCAAGGAGGGAGGTAGTTTAAACTGCTGTCCCACCCTGGATCGGCTTGGCTTCCCCAGGTGCCCTGCGGCTTGTGAGGTACCTGGGGAACCCGAGTGTCAGGACCCAGGGTGCGGGCAGCAAGAGTTCAAGTTCAGTCTGAGGTCAAAGCCAACAAAAGAGCAAAGCAGGAACTGATAACGGAAGTCCGAATCACAAACTGAGAGCAGAGTCGTTCAGAGCCAAGGTCAGGAAGCCAAGAGTGCTGAGCAGGAGTGGAGTCTGGAAACAAGAGTGGGGTGGGTGCAAGGATGTTGCAAGATCAACTAGTTACTTCCACAAGAAGTCAGTGGGGAGATAAATATCCCTCTGCTGCTGTTTCCAATTAGCGATCAGCGTGAGCAGCCGAACTTCTTGTGTGAGAGCCAGTTTGGTGTAGTGGTTAAGTGGGCAGACTCTAATCTGGGAGAACTGGGTTTGATTCCCCACTCCTCCACTTGCACCTGCTGGATGACCTTGGGCAAGCCATAGCTCTGTACCAGCTGTTCTCTCAAGGACAGCTTGGGAAAGAGCTCTCTCAGCCCCACCTACCTCACAGGGTATCTGTTGTGGGGAGGGGAAGAGAAAGGAGTTTGTAAGCTGCTCTGAGACTCCGAGTGAGTGAAGGGTGGGATATAAATCCAATCTCTTCTTCTTCTTCTTCTTCTGTTAAAACTCAGGGCTGAATGACTGTCTGTTCGGCAAGTGTGCTTCATGCTGCCTGAACACCAAGTCCCAGCGGAGTCGGTCCCTCAGGCATGCAACCCTCGGAGGTGAGTCAGGAGGGGGCTGTCTGCTGGTAGTTGTTCCTCATCAGCTGTTGCTGTTGCAGGCAGCAACGGCAAACTATCAGTTTCAGGAGCTTTATTGGGGCCAGGTATGAGTTCTGCTGAAGCGGTCAGCTCCTCCTCACCAATGCCCATGATACTGAGGGGGGGGGGGAGGCAGCTTAAACTGCCTTCCCTCCCTGGATCAGCTTGGCTTCCCCAGGCGCCCTGCAGCTTGCAAGGCACCTGGGGGACCCATGTGTGTGTTTAGGCATGGCCAGCTCGAAAGCCAGCTGGAACTCCGTTCCTGTGCATTCCTGCCCAAAAATATCCCTGGGAAAAATTATCATTTTAAAAACTCTCTTTCAGTTATAACATTTTCAGCATACCTTCTAGCAATCCTTTATCGATTTAGAAGAGAGCAATGAAGATTGTCCAATACAAACTTTCCCCCTACAATTGAACACTTCAGTGAAGATTAGTCTGTTGTCTGTAAGTCTAATACTAGACTACATTTTTTATACCTGACACTGAAATGACTTCAATTCTTGTTTGTGGTTATTTTCTCAAAGCATAGTAATGCATATTTTCCTTTTGATCAATACAGTATGAGAACATGCCCCAGTTCCTAAGTAAATGGATGCATGCAGTAGTTTTTTTTAAATTCAGATGTTACACGTCTGTGGGAGAGCTTAAAAGTATGGACACTTCATGTATAGAACTATGCTTATTGTGAAACTCTGGGTCCTGGGCTGTTAGCAGCATCTAATATGCAAAAATATCATTTCCTTTAAAATGCAAGACATGTGCACAAAGACAAGAATACTGCAACTAATTTAACATTCACAAAATTTCTTAAAAATATGACTCAGCACATTCCTGTGCAGAATATTCAAATTAAAATACTTAGGTCATGATTTTTTCATTAAGTTTAAATTTAACATCTAAGTGTTAAATGGAAATAGGGAGATTATGACCTAAATATTTAAATGCCATCTATTCAATAAAGTTAGCAGGTGTGGCCATTTCTGTATTTATTTATTTATTGAATTTGATTTTCAACTGGCCTCCCCCAAGAAAACAGGGCTCAGGGGGGTGTACAACATAATATCATATAATAAATCATTAAAAATAATTTAAAACCAATAAACAACAATAATTAGCCAGTAGTGCCACTGCCTCACGGGGAGGCAGGGAGTGGGAGTGCCAAAAAGATGGAACCATCAAATAACAGTTAAGTGCTAACAAAAGGCATCTGTGTTGGCGATCTGTGGAGTTAAAATCACTTGATCATTATTAAGTTTTGCATTGTAAATATTCTTCCAAATTATAACAAACATTGGACAAAAATAAACTTATCTTGATCCTAAAAGGAACGCAAGGGTAGCATCAGTCAATTATTATTAGGCAAAACTTGGTGTTAGCCAGTTCAGACGTAGCTTAAAAATGGCTCACTTTAAAAGAAATCAGTGAAAACATCTGTTCTGCAAAGTTGCTGCTGGTATCCCAGACTGCATAGTAGTGACGGTGGAACCAGAGAAAAGCAAGGATGTTTGTATGCCACATGTAACTAAAGGTAATAGTGATAGTGGTTAATAAATCATCTTCAAACCATGGCCTCAGATCCTGGTTGGAAGAACCCTAACTAGCTAATGTAGTGGCTCACATTCAGATGATCAGACATATTTTAGTTGAATTAAACTATGGTTTTGCATAACTGTGATGGACTGCACTTTTTAAAAACTTAGACATGCTATACAGGATTCCTGCCTGCCACGATCAATTTGATACTTTTTTTGCTAGATTCCTTCAAAGCATCAGAGGAGCCTCATGCTTTGTGGCAGGAACTGTATTGAGAGCTGACATTAGGTGTGCATTCTCTAGAAGCAAGGGCCTGGGCAGCTTCTTTTGGATTTTGGCTCAAGTTAACCTTTATATCTTTGGGAATGGCCAGGCCCATTTTACTTAGGCACTTTGTTACACTGCTTATTGGACTGTCCAAAATTTCATAGGTATAGTACCATGTTTGTTTCTCCCTTCCTAAAAGACCTGGCCAGTTCCTCTGCCCACTGTAACCTACAGACTGTCTTGGCTGGAAACGATCATGATATGACTCTGGCTGTTGCTAAGTTCTTTTCTTATGTAATTAAATCCAACAGATAATTAGAGCTGGATAATTAGTTGTTTACCTGTTATAGGGGTGCCCATTGTTATAATAATTTTTTTACAGTGTTCTATTGTTGTTGTGCTGAATTTTAAATGCTCAAGAAGACTGTAGTCACAAGAGCACAGAATTAAAGTACAAGTACATAACCATGTTGGAATGTTGGATGGACTGTGGGGAAAATCAGTAGTCAATAGTGAGTGGCCTGCTCTTGAACATGCCTAGCTTATACCCCCTCTTTTTGATTCTAGATCTCAAACCAAAAGCTGAGAGGCATCAGATTAAAGTAGAACATCCAAATATAGAGAAGTCCATGAAACCAAACAGTAGCTCTTATGATTCTTTCCCATTTACTCATACAGTGGTCTCCCATTTCCTGAATGTGTTGATATCAACCTAATTACAAGGTAGGAGTATAGTTATTTTAAACACTCTAAGAAACAACGATGCCAAATAAGATACAAACTCCTCCCTTATCTGTTATTGTTCTAGTCCCACCTTTTCCTGTATTTATGTTTAAGAAGGAAGTCTTTAGTTGGCATGTTGTAAAATAAGTGTAAGATACTTAGGAAAGATAAATTGCAGTGCTCATTTTGCAGGAAAATGAAATTTTGTCAAAGGTCGTTTTTAATGGCCAGTAAGATGAACCTATCTGAAAAGAACTATTAGTCATAAATGTTTTTTGTTACATTGTTCTATATTCTGCTGGAAGAATTATTTTTGTTCAAGAATTAATGAAGCAATATTGTAATCAACTATCTTAACTCTTAGCTAGTCTATCAATGCAAGCACTTCATATTTAAATCTGCAAAAAATCTAATGGAAAAAGACCATCTAAGCAACATTAATACTAAATTTTATTTCCATGCTTATGAGTAGACATTTTATGGGGTTAAAAAAAAAAAATCTTGAGGACTGGAGCATTTATAACATTACACTCAATGCTATTATATTTGAATTTAATAGAATAATATTGGAGTCTCATTCAGTAAGATTGTCCATTTAACATTCAATTTCAGCTGCTTACAAGCTGGGAGGTAACTCCTGTAACAAAGTATTCCATTGAAATACAAATAGGAACTAGAATGAACTGAAAGGGTGCGATCACACGGACGTTTATTGCGGGCCTCGCGGCTGTTCCCCATCGCAACTAAAGGGGCTGACTAGACGGGCTGCATCTGTCTCCCGTCTCGAAGCCGCCCCCCCCCGCACTCGAGCCCGCTTTTCCAACCACCAGGAAAAACAAATACCTTCCATTTGGAAAAGCGGGCTCGAGTGCGGGGGGGGGGGGGGCTTCGCAATAAACGTCCATGTGATCGCACCCAAAGAAGATGAAGTTTCACAATTATTCTTTGTCATTTCTGTGGTGCCAGTCAGTCTGGTGTAGATAATTCAAAGAGAATTCAGTCTTAAAGGGAGAGACAGAAGAAATGAAACTGACATGGAACCTTTCCAATCATCAGTTTTTGTAACAAACGAGAACTGTGGTGATAAGTTTGGTTTCCACTGCTTATCCACAAATTGGCAGTAATCTGGGTAAGGCTTTAGTGATTTTACATAAGGACATTCCACACAGGCAGATTCTTCCTTTGCCTCAGTTCTCCTTTAAATTGAGCCCTCATATTTTTTCCCCTTAGTGTTTGTTAGTAGTTAAAATCAGTTTGACTGAGTGTGTTTCTGATTTGATTTCATTGTGAATTTGTCTATCAGGTTTGATTCTAGTGCACACAACCAATTTCTCTCTGTTAGTAGCTGGAGTGAATACAGAGTGAGTTCTCTGTGTCTCAGTGTTACATGTGCATTTCAGCGGAGCACTCATTTGTACTAGGTTTCATGCATACAGAATAAACAAGAACTGAGACGTTGTTCTCAGTTCTTTCAGTTCTCCCAGTTGAGATTTTTAATTGCTTATTGTTTAGGATCCTTTCTTTCACCTCTCTGAAATTTGGCAGGCTTGGTCTCTTGAGCAAAAGTTAGAGTATCTGAGGATTTTATCCCAATTGGATCAAAACCAAAGGTGTTACATTCTGACTGTAATGGGATTCTCACTGAAACTAATAGAAATGAAAATGTTTATAATAATTAATGATGAAATAAATAAAATATTTGAAATGAAAACAAGTTTGCATACCTTTAACCCGCTGTACTGAAGGGAAATCAACATCCGCCCTACCTTGCCTTCATTCTAACACAAATTCCTGCATGGCTTCAGGGGTCAAAGGAAAGAAGAAAAGCATACCCGTCCCTTTAACCCTCACAACATACCAAGCACTGGGATATTGAACCTTTCCTTAGACATTCAGAAAAAGGATCTGGAGTAGCAGCCAATGCCTTTGGAAAAGATGGTTCCCTGGAGACAAACCTGTTGTGCCACTTAGCTCATGCTGGGAACTTCTCAGCTTGAGCCATTCAGATTCAGCACCAGTACCTGTAGCTGGCTGCCTGGTGCCAGAATATGAAAGTGAACACACAGAAAGGAGAAAAGTATTGGGGGACACATCTTCTGACCCTCTTCTCTCACCTGTTGTGAGGAGTGTGCAGGGGGGGGGAATCAATTTTTTTTTAAAAAATTCTGGTATAATAAAGCCATTTTTTCAATATTCCCAAATATACCCAAATACCAGTACTGGTATTGTATTGGTATCTGAAAATATTTGGTATTCCCGAATATATTTGGCTCCATTATGTCATATGGGGCCATTGTTGGCAATGACAAAATTTTTCTCAGAAGTATTCAGGGGGCTAGGGGGGAGGGGGGTTGAGGTAGAGGCACCAAATGTGTATTGTAGCTGCTGGAGCCTCTCCCCAAAAGAACCCCCAAGTTTTGAAAAGATTGGACTAGGGGGTCCAATTCCAGGGGCATCCAAAGTGGGTGCCCCAATCCTCCATTGTTTCCTGTGGAAGGGGGGAAAGGCAGGCAGATATAGAACCAGCAGCCCAGCAGTTTCTCTCAGAGAATCTCTGCAGTAGAAACTGTGAGGTGTGGTGTGGTGTGTAGGGGCATATTTGCAAGGCCAGCAGCAGAACCAGGGCAATGTGCCCACCAGAAGCAGTGCCAGTGTGGCAGTGCCAAAGCCTAAGAGGACTAAGATCAAACATGAGAATCTCTAAAGTATACTATGAACTGAGGGGACATGTTTGCAAGGCCAGCAGCAGAACCAAGGCAATGTTCTAGTGCTAGCAGCCAGAACTACCGTTCCTGTCAACAGAACCCAGTGCCAACCTACTAGCTGAACCCAGTGCCATTGTGACAAATGCCAGTCCAGCTCAACTGATGTCAACTTCAGCACAAAATCACACAACAAATACAGAGAAGCCCTGCCCAGTAATGCCTCAGAAAGTGAGAGGGAGGGGGCAGTGTCTGTCAACTGCTAAACTGCTAAAAAGCAACAGACGAACCACAAAACAGAAGAACCAAAAAGGCCTAGTCAGTAACCCCCCCAACCCCCCCCAATAAGCCAAAAAAATACTAAGCACAATAAAAAATGAAAATAAAACTTTTAAACTGTAAGCAACAGGCTGGCAACAAACCACAAACTAGAAGACCCCCCCCCCAAAAAAAACCAGGAAGAGGCCTGAGAGGCCCTAGGGCCCAGAGGCCTGCCTACCCACCATCACCACTCAAACCCACCAGCCCACAAAAAATTAGATTTTTTTTAAGTGGCTATAATAAGTCAAACCAGTGATGTCTACAAGTCTTCTGTTGTCCAGCAGGCAGGATGGATCCTGAACTGAAGTAGTCCAATAGTCAGCTGCAGGAAAGCAGGCTCAGAGCAGTGGCTGAAGCAGAAGACAGCCACACAATCTCCAACCCAGGCTCTTTCAGTAGTGGGAATGGAGTCAGCCAGCCAGAGACCCCTGCTTTTATGCTCTCGGGCCATGCACAGAAGAATTTCAAAAAGAACAAACTTTTGTGATTGGCCAAAAAGCAGTATGCCACCCTTACCTGTAATCCTATTGGCCAGTGCTCCTCCCACTGGGAAAGCAGCAAGCTAGTAGTTGGGCTTCAACAAGTGAAGCCAGCAGCAACAACAGCCTTGCAAGCTGCAATGGCATTTGCTAATGCATTGGGGTGATTGGCTGAATGTAAGGTCCCTCTTACCCCTCCCTCCTAGGAAGCAAAGCGAAGGGCAGGAAAGAGACAAAAACAGTATGGGAAAGATGGTAAGGGGGGCCCTTTAAAGTTTAAACCCCTGCTGCACTTGTATTCAGTAATACTGAAAAAAGCCAGACCCCCCCCCCCCCCCCGGAATATATTTTTTTTCAGGAATTCTATATTTGATAGCTGACTCAGATCAGAGAATCTGATTCAGTGTGCTGAATACCCAAAAAATGCCAAAAAGGCATTTTCAGGTGGGGGGGTTGGTTTGAGTTTACCGAATGCACACCCCTAGTTGTGAGCCCTACTTCTTAGATTTTGCCCCTATTTATTATTATTGAAGGATTTACCTAACCCTGAAGTATACCAACATTTTATCTACCCAGTTTCAATCCTGACTGGTAAATGGTATCCAGAACCTTCTGCAAGGTCTGAACCTGGTTGTAAATTCAAAGCTGTTTCCACAGTGCCAGTTTTAGAAATGAGAAGCTACTGTGTTCACTTCCTGAAGATGTGGGATTGGTTGCACAATATCATGTGCAAGCAAAAATGAAACTGGAGAGACAATGATTGACTTAGTGCAAATGGTTACAGAGGTCTTTTTCTTTTATTTCTGCTTGTGCAAGAACGCTCACCCAAGCAGGATTTTTGTGCTGGATCCAACCCATTGTTCAGAAAATTCCTCATTTATTTATTTACTTCTCCACATCTCTGTGACTGACCTCACGGCTGGCTCATCACATGTAAATTCCTGGTTCAATTTAGGTGGTTGTGTACATGAAGAAATTTAGCAGTGTAACCTAGTCGGAGCATATCCCTTTTCTTTTGTGATCCATGTCTAAAATACATGATTTTTAAAAAGTGTTTAATGTTCATTGTGTGTGTGTGTGTGTGTGTGTGAAGTGTTAAGAAATGCATGCCCAGTAGTAATTAATCATTTACACCAGTCATCTTGCAATATGCAGTACAGGTGACATACCCTTCTGAAATGCTGTTATTTGTAAAGTCAGTTGTCAGCAGTATCAGTGCAAGCACCTTTATCTTAAAGTGTTATCTTTTTTTTTTTTTTAAAAAGGAAATTACATATGCAATAGCATGTGAATGACACCTTATTTATATAGGGAAATTTTATTCAGAACTGTACTTTTCTAAGCCATTCTCAGTTAATATTGTAGTAGTATGGAGACCTATTTGGATTTCATGATGTAAAAGTGCCATAGATTAAAGTCATAGATCAGAGGGCATTCCCACAGAGTGGTGCTAATGACGGCACTGGAAGCAGGCTGCCAGCGTCTTAGTTATGAAATTTCTCTCTGTGAGATTCTTGTCCCGTGCTCAGGGAACCATGTTAATCAGTCTCTTCCTTGCCTAAGCAGGAGGGCTGTGCATGGCAGACAACCAGCATTCACATTCCTATTGTATTTAAAAAAGAAAGAAAGAAAGAAATGGAGGGATAGGGTATTGGAGTGCACTGTGGTTTTTCTGGTTTGGCAGACAAGTAGCCCTTGCAAGGTATATTACATCTGAGTTTCAGAAAGGTCTTTTTTTTGCCAAGACAGAATCCAAAGAGATTTTAGAGAGGTGCTTGACTTAGCAGGAGACATTAGCTTGGCTTTCAATTTCAAAGGCAAACCATTAGCATATCAAACAGTCTACAGCTGCCTGTCCAGCAGTTTTGGATCAGGGACTTCATAAGGCTAATTTGGGATTTAAAAGTTATATATATTGCCCTGTTTTAGCAGAGCATTCACTTGTCTATGCTTGTTGCTTTAATGCAAATTGTTTTCCTCCTGCAAAATTCATAGATCATTATACTGGGTTGGATCCAGTAATGTGCAAATGGGAGAAAGAAATCTACTTAGTGCAGTTGTTATTGCAGAAGGGATTGTACAAGATCCTATGCAACATCTCCCTGTCTCATCCTAGCTTCTTCATATGCACAATGACACACACACATAGACCTTGTGCAATGCCTCCCACTGACCCGCAAAGCCAGCCTTTCACCATTTCCACTTTGAACACATTTGGAGGATTGTCCTGTGATACCCCAAACTCTCATTATGTCCCTTATCTTGGACCACTATGCAGTGGAGCTCTGTGAAGAACTACCCCAAAACAGAGGAATGCCAGGGCTTTCCCTTCCTCAAACACAATGACCTGGCGACTGTGATCCATGCTATGGTCACCTCAAGGCTAGACTACTGCAACGCTCTCTACATGGGGCTGCCCTTGACTCAGCTCCGGAGGCTGCAGCTAGTGCAGAATGCCGCAGCCAGGCTGCTGATGGGACTCTCAGTGAGGGACCACATCCAGCCTGTGCTGAGGGCGCTGCACTGGCTGCCTATAGCGTACCGGATCCGGTTCAAGGTGCTGGTTTTAACCTTTAAAGCCCTATATGGCCTGGGGCCTGCCTACCTAAGGGACCGCCTTTCCCCATATATACCCCAAAGAGCACTGCGGTCGGGCAGCCAACATCGCCTGACCCTTCCGGGCCTGAAGGAGGCGAGGCTAGCAGCCACCAGAAACAGGGCCTTCTCGGTGGCGGCCCCCCACTGGTGGAATGAGCTCCCAGAGAACATCAGGGCCCTGCGGGACCTTTTACAGTTCCGCAGGGCCTGCAAAGCGGAGCTCTTCCGCCAGGCGTTTGGGGCCGCCGCCGGGGGGAATGGCCCTCAGGAGATGGCACGAGGGCCATCTCTAAAACGCCATGGTGGCAGCCTCCTGGTTGGTGTAAGCTAGAGGCAGGTATTGGTGCTGGTATGACGCTGCTATTGTGATGAAAGTTCCGTTGTAATTTTAAAGTGTATTTATTTGATGTTATGTTTTAACCTTGTAATTGACTGATTTTATGCTGTAAGCCGCCTAGAGCCGGTCCGCTGGCTAGGCGGGATATAAATTGAAACAAACAAATAAATAAATAAATAAATAAATGGCCTCAAGAAGATATCATTCTCTTCCATCTCCCATGCAGTACCTTGGAGAGCCATTTCAAGAATGAAAAAGCTGTTGGTTGACTTGCTGAATGTTAATATATGTTAATGTTAGTATTTAAGGTGACACAAAACTCTTGTCTTTTGTTTTCTGCAGCAGACTGACATAGCTACCTCTCTGGAATGTATTCCTTAAGAACGCAAGAAGGTAAAGCCAAATACAGGGAACAACGCTGGGCCTCATTGGGAATCACAACTGACTTAGCTTGAGATTCTTTCAATGAAGATAAATGATGACTAAATCAGATTTCCCCCCTAAACAATGGGCTGGAGCCCGCACAACATTTCAGCATGTAGTAGAGCCTTTTGCACAGTCTGGTTGCATAAGATCTTGTGCAAGCAGAAATGCAACTGAAGATTCAATGTTTGATTTAGAGCAAATCGTTATTGCAGCTTTTTTCTGGAACTTCTGCTTGCAGGAGAGCTCTCCTTAGTCATCTGTAGCTTCCATAAAACACCAGTAGATGTCACCCTTGCTACACAAAGTACAGAAAGGTAGCCTCCCATTGTTTCATGTCCCTATTTTGGCACATTCCTATTATCTCCATATTCCTTTCATCTCCTTTTCAATTCCTTACTTTTTACCCTTTACTCTGTGCAGAGCATCTAGCCGTTAGGAGACAGTATTGTGTGTTGAGATATATGATTTTATTCGGAATGAGACACACACAAAGGGGTGATGCTATCAATGCTAATGAACAGATTGTAAATCATGATTTCTTTTTTTTTGGGGGGGGGGGGGGGGAAGGATCCAAGCCTGCTCTGTCTATTAATGTGAAAGGGAAAGCATGGCAGGGAGTAAATGCACGAGGGCAATCTTGATATTTTCACACACGCTGCTCTGCAGATGTCAACCATGTATCACATAGTGTGAAAATTGCCACACTAGTTTGTTTGTTTCCCCCTCTTGACCATTGCATTGGGAGGTTAAAAACAACACCTCTGGAATCACTTCAAGAGGAGAGGAGGGAAAAGACAGAACGTTTCCACTTTCAGGGCTCCCTTACTTCTAACAGGAAGAAGGGAAGCTGGGGAAACTCCCCGTCTACACTGAGGTGAATCTCTGCTTGTCAAGCATCCACTAAAGCATAGGAACCAACACAGAAAAACATTATGACCATTAATCTGTAGAACAGTTGGTGGCCATTAAAATAGAATGAAATCAGTGTTGTGTAGCGGTTACACTGTCAGATTAGGATGTGGGAAACCCAGGTTTGAATCCCCATTTGGCCATGGAAGCTTGCTGGGGGACCTTGGTTGGCTAGTTGCACACTCTAACCTACCTCACAGGGTGGTCATGAGGATAAAATGGAGGTGGGCCTTGACTTCTGTGCCCTGTTTGTTTGGCCCTCCAGTTAACTGGTTTGCCCACTTTGTGAAACAGGATGCCACATTAGATGGACCATTAGTCGGATCCAGCAGGGCTCTTCTTCTATTGTTAATGTAAGCTGCTTTGGATCCCCACCAGGGAGAAAGAAAGGGTATAAATGAAACAAATAAATAAATACCTTATCTTCTGTTACATTAAGATGCTTTTTTAAAAAGTTGTGCCTAAACATATGTCTGAATTCAGATGATTTCTATCCGCACTGTTGTTTTCAAAGGAATTGATGCTTGGTTGCACATACGAGTGAGCTTTGCATTGGAAAGCATTGTAGTGCTGATAGTGTGGTGCAATTGACTGAGCATTAGATACAAACTTTGATCCTAAGTGTCAAGGACCATCCTTGGAGTATCTAAAAACTTTAGTACAGAATCACAGAAACAAAACACACAATGATATATATTTTCTAAGGGAAGATACCCATGCCACATAGGACTTTAAAGGTCAATTACTCCTTGAATTTGGCCTGGAATTAAATTTGGAACCACTATATGTGGAGTGGAATGATGTGGTCCCTGTGACCCACTCCATTCAGATTTCCGACTACAACATTCTGCACCAATTGTCACTTCTGGATGCTCTTCAAGGGCTGCCCCACATAAAGCACATTGAGAGCCAGTTTGGTATAGTGGTTAAGAGTGGTGGACTCTAATCTGGAGAATCGGGTTTGATTCCCACTCCTCCCCATGCAGCCAGCTGGGTGACCTTGGGTCAGTCACAGTTTTCTCAGAGCTGGTCTCTCAAGAGCAGTTCTCTCAGAGCTCTCTCTGTTGTGGGGAGAGGAAGAGAAGGAGACTGTAAGCTGCTCTGAAACTCCAAATGAAGGGTGGGTTATAAATCCAATTCTTCTTCCTCTTCCTCCTCCTCCTTCTCTAATCTAGATGTCACTAGGGCATCCACTATAGTGTTACTGTATTGTACAGATGCTATTAGGACATCTGCTACAGTGGCCAGTTCTTTTTTCCTAGGAAAGGCCACATCTGGCGCACCAGCTGAAGCCAGTAAAAAGGACTTTGGGCCTCCACCACCACCACCTGCTTTTCCAGAAGAGGTCCAAGTCCAGCAGCACCCTCAAGCCATGAGCTTGCCCGTTTAGGGGGAGTGCTGCCCCACCCATAACAAGAGGCTCCTTAACATCCAGGCCCATCCTTTCACTTAGGATTATTGTCAGCCCTCATCAGTCCTGAAACTTTCTCCAGGCACTTCCTCATGGTTTCCATGGCCTCCCTGGGATCTGCTGAAAGTGTGAAACTGAGCTGAATATCATCCACATATTGGTGACAACTCAGCCCAAATCTCTGGATAACCTCTCCCAGAGCCTTCATGTAGATGGAAAAAGGCATGGAGAAGAAGATGGAACCTTGCAGGGCCATGTAGGCCAAAAGCCAAGGAGCTGAGCAGCAGTCTGCCAGCATCACCCTATGAAACCTACATTCTGGGTAAGGCTGAAACCACTGCTAGGTGGGGCTTCTCAGTCCCAAGCCCAAAAGATAGGCCAGAATGACAGTACGATCAATGGTATCAAAAGCCTCAGAGAGGTCCAAGAGAATCAACAGGGTAACATTCTCCTGGTATAAGTCATCCACCAGGTCAACCAAGGCTGTTTCATTCCCAAAACCACGCCTAAAACCAGTCTGGAAAGGACAATCTGCTTCCTCCAGGAATCCTTGGAACTATTCAATGAACAGACAATAAGGGTTTTTCATAACCTTGTACATTTCACTAGCAGATACATGTGTGTGTGTGTGTGTGTGTGTATGAATCAGGCCTCGCTACATTTGCCAGTATTTGAACTGAACAAGTCAGTAGTTTAACAGTGCTGTGGAAATAGATAAGCAATCTTGTGCTTTGTAACCCAGTAACAAAAATTCAGTCGTATCACTGACTGAATCTCATACTCACACATCCTTTCTTCCCACCCACAGATAGCTGATGGAGAAACTGGCAATTATGTTTATACTTCCAGTGTAGGTTTGAAAACGATGAATCCTGATTGGCTCATTTTTCTTTGCTGAAAGGCAGAAATCTACTAAAAATGTAAATTTCCTCTTGCTGACAGCTGGGAAACCAAAATCAATTGCAGCAGCTTGCTGAGTAATGAAATTAGCAGAGGGCTCACAAATGACAAATGCAGCCTCAGAATGAACAGGCAGCCAGCAGTATTGTTTCCACTTAACCCCTTTCGCTAGCTTTCCTGTCCTAGTAAACATACACCAAAGATCTCTTCAGAACAGCAACATTCAATAAGCCTTCTTCCTCCCCCTCCTCTCCCCCTCCTCCTTCTTCTTGTAAAAACAGTTTTAACTAGTAGGCATTGGAAGGGCCAGTTTGGTGTAGTGGTTAGGAACATGGACCGTAATCTTTGAGAACCGGGTTTGATTCCCCACTCCTCCACATGCAGCTGCTGGTGTGACCTTGGGTCAATTACAAGTCATTTCAAAGCTGTTCTCTCAGGAGCAGTCATTGAAAGAGCTCTCTCAGTCTCACCTACCTCACAGGTAAGGTTTTGGAGAGGGGAAGGGAAAGGAGATTGTAAACTGCTCTGACACTCCTTTGGGTAGTGAAGAGTGGGGTATAAATCCAATCTCCTCTCTTTCTCCTTCTGAAAGGAGGCATAGGCTGCAATCCTAAAGACATTTTCTTGGGAGTAAGCCCCATTGAATAACATGAGACTTACATCTGCATAGATCTGCTTAGGGCTGCTCTCATAATGTACTGATAACACTGGCAATCTGGTGTGGGCTACTGAGTATTGGACTGAACTCTTCCACCCCATCTAGAAGAGGCTGAACACCTATAACTGAGTCAGCTTTACTCCCAGTCTGTAGTGCTTCCATTTTGTGTGGATTAATTTTCAATACAATCATTCTTTGCTATATCTTCACTGACCCCACAGTGGTTTAGCATTTCCATCACCTCATTGGGCAATGGACCCAATGGACCCAAAAGGAAAGATGGACCTGTGCATCATTCACATACTAATGACAATGTGCCCCAAATCTCTGAATTATCTTTCCCAACAACCTTACAGATGTTATAGGGGACAACATGGTACCTTGTGGTGTTTATTTATTTATTCATTTAAAACATTTATTAGCTGACTTTCTCCCTTGCAGAAGTCAAACTGGCTTACAATAATGATTATAAAAAAACACATTACAAACAATATAAATAAAACAGCAATTTTAAGAACACATAAAAGGTCACATTTTAGATTAAAAACTCCAATTAGGACTGCCAGGAAAGACCATCTAAATCAGTCAGAAGCCATCCTAAAGTAAACAGCCTTCAGGAGCCTTCTGAAGATCTACAATGAGGGGGTCAGGTGCACCTCCCTGGGGAAGTTTTCCCATCATTGTTGTGCTGCCACCAAAAAGGTCCTCTCTAGTGTGCCCATCAGACAAGGGTCTTTGATTGGTGGGACAGTCAGGAGGGCTTTTCTCTGTGATCTTAATTCCCAGGCAGGAGCATATGGCAGAAGATAGTCCTTCAGTACCTAATGGTACCTAATAGGCCAATGGATAAGAGGAAGAGCCACACCCACCCAGCAACAAATTCTGGAATCTTCCTTGTAAGAATGACCAAAGTCAGTGCAACACTGTACCTCTCCTTCCAAGCCAGGGGATCCAGAAGGATATGGTGGTTAACAGTATCAAAGGCCACAAAGACATCCAGGACCACCAGCAAGAACATATTTTTTCCTGTAAATTGACCATTGTAGATAACCTTGCCAGGGCAACCAAGCTTGCTTCTGTACCATGACTAAGCAATGGACCATACTGAAAATGGACCAATTAACATCTCAGCTAAGAACATCTGGAGTTGTCTACTCACCCTTCTTTCCAGAGTTTTTAAGAAGAATGGTTAATTAGAAACAGGTTGACAGTTGTTCACATTCATTAGACCCACCACTAGCTTTTTAAAAAGGGATCTAGCTGCAACCTCCTTTAAGGCTGGAGGCATTGCACAACTGCTGACATTTACTGAGTCAGACCCCCTGTTGGCAAACTGGATCAAGACGCCTAGTGATAGATTTTGCATATCCAGGACTATTATTTGGATCTTTCCATTCTGATTTGACAGAAAATGAGCTCTTGATTTGGCTAGTCTGTTCCACATTTAGACATCCTTAATGCAGCTTCTTTCCTCTTGGTTTCTCAAGTGCCTTGCTCTCTTTTAAGCCCTCCAAGGAATTTTACCTGCCAATCTTACCCTTGCTGTCTCTCAGGAGTCTCAAAGCAAAAAAAAAAAGAAAAGTAAGTAATACATCTTACTAGTACTTCACACCAACCCATAAGGGCTTACTTTCACCCCTGCTTTAAATCTATAAAATCAACCACTTCCAGAGAAAGGTAATTTACCACACTGAAGTTCTACCATCCCCAAACCCATTGGATATGCACATTTTGAATGATTTTTCTCAAAAGGTCAACTTAACAAACTATGTTTTAATATCTTCTCTTCTGAAGAGCCCTCCTGGATCAGACCAATAGCCCATCTAGTCCAGCATCCTGTCTCACACAACAGCCAGCCAGTTCTTCTGAATGGCCATAACAGGGCATAGAGGCTGAGGCCTTCCCCTGATGTTGCCTCCTGACTCTGGGATTCAGAGGCTTAGTGCCTCTGAATGTGGATGTTCCCCTCAGTCACCATAGCTAGTAGCCACTGATAGACTTATCCTCCATGAATCTATCTAATCCACTTTTAAAGCTGTTTTTTCCTGTGCCCATCACTATATTCTCTGACAGCGAATTCCACATTTTAATCACTCTCTGTGTAAAGTAGTATTTCCTTTTGTCCATCCTGAACCTACTGGCCATCAGCTTCATTGGATGCCCTCAAGTTCTAGTATTCTGGGAGAGAGAGAAAAGTTCTCTTTGTCAACAGTCTCCACCCCATGCATTTAATATATATAAAAGCCCTAACATAGTGGGATTTTCCAGCTCTCCTATTGGCTGTGCTGTGCACTCCATCAGCCATTGGCTTATCAGCAGCCATTCAAGGGTACTTGCATGCCATTGGCTGGGTGCTGTCTAGAGTCCAGAGTTTTATTGTGTATATAGCCAAAGGACATCACAGTGGCTGGGGGCTGGGTCCGCTCCTCTCTCCTGCCCACTGCTGGCTTGGCCACTCTTCCCTTCCCAGGTTCTTACTGTGGAAGCTGAGTGGGTGATTTCGGACCAGTCACAGACTTTCAGCCTAACCTACTTCATAGGGTTGTTGTGCAGATCAAAAGGGGGAGAGGAGAATAGTGTGAGCTGCTTTGGTCCCCACTGTAGAGAAAGACTGTACTTTTCCTAGGCAGAGGCTGCAGGGAGGGGGGAGGAGATGGAAACCTGAAGTCAGAGGGGCAGATAAAGGTAGGCTGATGGTTGGGTGGGAAAGAGATAGGGTTGCCAATTCCAGGTTAGGAAATTTCTGGAGATTTGAGGGGTGGAGAGAGTGGAGTTTGAGGAGGAGTGGGACCTCAGACAGGTACTATGCCTCCTGGGGAACCATTGTTGCCAATCTCCAGGTGAGGGCTGGAGATCACCCATAATTACAACAGCTCTTCAAATGGCAGAGATCAGTTCCCCTAGAGAAAACAGTGGACTCTGTGTCCTTATACCCTGCTGAGTTTGCCACAGCAAACTGACACTGAGTGCCCAAGGCTGGGGCACCCACCCAAAGCGTCTTTCTAGAGCCTGTTGTATTTATTTCCACAATTGGCCTTATTGCTATTAATTTTATAAACCTCTATCATGTCCCCCCTTAGTCTTCTCTTTCCTCATAGGGAAGGTGCTCCAACAGCCTAATCACCTTGGATGCTCTCCTCTGTACTTTTTCCAGCTCTGCAGTGTCCTTTTTACTTACTTCTTAGTTACTGTTTTCACAACAGAGTCATAAACAGCAAACCCTCACCCCGCAAAAGGCAAGCCTAAAAGTTAATACAAAATTCATCATGTTAACAATAGCTGCCAGAAATTTCACAACACACAAAATGCCCTCCTATGCTTTGGAAGAGTTAGCTCAGATAGATAGTTTTTGTGTGTGTGTTTTGGTGGAGGGAGAATGCCTACCGAGAAAGATAGTCTGCTGCAGGATCTAATAAACAAACTCTCATAATCAAAGTCCCTCAGATGTCTTCTAATAAACTGGGTCAATTCTTGTTTACTCATTGTTTCTATAACATCATGGGTAATGCCCAAATATGATAATTTATGATTCAGTAATCTGTCCCAGTAGCAGCAACAGAGAGTGGAGACTGTAATCAGGTCCAGGCAAACAGACCTTGCTCAGTGAGCAACATACGAGACAAAAGCACTCCAGCAGGCTACAAGCACCCACTCACCCTCAATCTCTGTCCTCTCACAAAGCAACCTCAGTTAATACTCCCCAGTAGTTTAGCAGTTTAGGAAAGGCAAAAAAACAGACAAACAAACAAAAAACACCACTCACTTTCCCAGCAGCTCTCTTGAATTCTTTCTCCAAGCCCAGGTGGCTCAGTTTCTAATCAATTTAACTTTTAAAATATTGGTTTAGCCCCATTACTAGCACTTTGATGCTAAATACATTTACCCATAAGTTAATTCCATTGATATGAATAGGATCTTCTACCAATTAACATTTAGGTGTAACATTGTGAAGAGATGGCACCTTATTGCACTTCATGTTCAGTACATGGGAATCTGCAAGAGGAATTTTCTATTTTGCAATTATATTTTTCTTGTCTGCAGCAGGACTACCTTGGAAAATTTAGCAGTTAGTTTGAATTTCAAAGGGTTCCAGCTGCATAGCCATTCATTCCACATTAGCAGGACCCTGGGGCATCTTTTGCTTGAAAGAGAAAAGATGGCTTGGTATGAAAGGGCTAAAATACCAAGAGAAGACAAATTACTTTGTGCAAAAAAGGCTGAACTATCACAAGAATACAGATTATTTTCTGCAAAGAGAGAGTGACTGAAAGAGATCCTGATAATGCAGCTATCACAAAAGCCATGTTTTAGGTTATGGAAGTCTCTCTATATGCCTCTCTCTATATGCCTCTCTTTATATCTCATAGCTATATATGCTCTAATGTATGTAATGATGTATATGGTTAATCATGTTAGCAGGACTTCAAGGCAGATTCAGCATAAGCTCAAGCATAAGCAATAAGATTCAGCATAAGCATAAGCAAATTTCCCGGGGGGGACTGAGCCCCCCTGGGAAAACGGAGCGCCCGCCGCCTCTCTCTCTCTCCTCCCCCACCTGGCTGCCTCCGTCCCTCCCTCCGTCCAGGGGCCAGCTAAGCAAATGTCCAGCTGGCCCCTGGACGGATGGAGGGAGGGATGGATGGAAGCAGGAGTGGCCAGGCAGGGGGGTAGGAGAGGCAGCGGCGGTGGGGACATGATGGCGGGGCAGCAGTGGAGAGAGGTGGCGGTGGCAGGGACATGCAAGAGCCCCTGCGCACACAAGAGCCACCGCTGCCACCTCTCTCTCTCCCCCCCCTGGCCTGGCTGCCTCCGTCCCTCCCTTCGTCTGTCCAGGGGCCAGCTAAGCAAATGCCCAGCTGGCTCCTGGACGGATGGAGGGAGGGATGGAAGCAGGAGTGGCCAGGGGAGGGGGAGAGGCAGCAGTGGCGGGGACAAGGTCTTGGACTGTACCTTTTCAGGGAACAGCAAGGGACTGGCGTGTGTGAAGCGTTTTTGCCACCAGAAAAGGCAAGCCCCTGCAGATTTTGAAAATCCTCCTCCTGAAGGTAGAATCAAGAAGCAGGTATATGGAATGGAGAGACACACTCTGGGCAAATGGCTGGAGGCATGAAAGCAGGGGCCCTCCCCCCATTTTTTCCTGGCAGCAGATTCTCTCATGGCATCTCCAGGGCTCAAGGGTGCGTGGGCTGCAGATCCCAGATCCCTTGCCAGGGCCACGGCTGGAGCCTGTCTGGCTTTGTGCATAATAACACCGATCAGTCACGTGCCATGGGGAGCATTGAGACCCAGGCAATCCCGATCTGCATAGCCCCCCCATTTCATCTGCATAGCAGGACCCCAGGAGTGGTCTCGTGGTCCCAGCACAGCGGGACAGAAGTGGCCGGACCCCGTCTTTCACGCTTCTTCCTTTGCCAAGCTTCCCCAGCCTGGGGTTTTCCTTGGGGCTGGACCCAATTTGAAATTTGGTTTGGAGCCAGCCTGCTTAGCATATATTGACAGGTCTGCAAAGTTGACTTTTGTGCACATAGAACTCCCCCCTCTCACTTCCTGTACACTGGCAGTGCATCGCTGGATTCTAATGGCAGCCATCCATGCCGGCAAGATCAGGCATGTGTGGAAGCAGGAGTGGCCAGGCGGGGGAGGGGAGAGGCAGCGGTGGTGGGGACAAGGTCCCACGCATGAGCCCCCCCCCCCCGAGAATTTTAAAAGTCGACGCCCCTGCACAGTGGTTTTTGGAATACCTACTTTGAGATAATGATTTGGGAGTGACAAATGGGGGGGGGGGAAGGTTGCTAGTGATCTCCTGGAATTACAATGATCTTAAGACAACAGAGTTCAATCCCCCTGGTGAAAATGGTTGCTTTGGAGGGTGAACTCTATGGCATTATAACCCACTGAGGTCCTTCCCTCCCCTACACCCTGCTCTCCCCAGGCTCCACCTCCAAATCTCCAGGAATTTGACAGCTCAGAATTATGGGGAAACTATCTGATCGTATCCTATTAACCGAAAATTCATAGTATCACTCAGATTTTTGGAAATTTGGTTTCCTTTTCTTGATTTTATGGAAAACAACAACAAGTTGAAGAACATGGTTCCTGAGAATTTCAAAATTATAGCCATTTATTAAATTGTTTCCTTTCTTACAACATTGCTTACCAGTCTTCGGGCTGTATTTTGTGGCCTTGGTACATATTTGTACAATTTACATGTGGTTATTTTTGTTTTGGAAAATTAATAAAGATTTTTAAAAAGAAGAAACTAACTGACTGAAAGTGTTTGTACCACCTTCTGCAATACATGAGTTTGCTTTATTTTAGCCATTACTATTTTTTACATTTAATTCAAGGTCTCATTTTAAAATTGGTAAATCAGTATTCATGAGGTAGAATCAAGAACCAGCATTTTCAATATGAACTCCTGATTCAGGAGGCTTATTTGATAGATAGACAGACAGACAGACAGACATACTTTTTTCTGAACAAAAAGAAAACCATGCTGCTAGGAACTTGACATCTGGCTGTCAGCCCAGAAGCACTTTAAAAATGTTTAAAAACAAAAATCCATTTAGCGCTCCTTAAATTATAAGAATGTGCAAACACAGAGGTTCACAAATAAAAAGGAAAAGTTTAGAGGCACTTACAGAGTGTACTGGGATTTTCAAGTGTTTATTTTAAATAATGGGCCAGTAAGCAGTCAATACTATGCACAGTATGCTATTAATCCTTCAGTGTGCAGATTCATCCCATCATTCCTCTCATGCCAGGCCAATGTAGGCATTCACAGTGTTGGCTTAATCTAACTTGTTTTGGGGAAACATTCTGTTTTGTGAATCAAATGGCACAATTGGCCAAGATTTTCCGAGGGGTTTCTCCTCTACTAGGAAAAGTTAACAATTGCTCTTATTATGCTTCCTAAATATGGATTCTCTAAAAAGGCCAGCTTGCACAGGCAAAAAATCAACAGAGAGGCTGGGGAAAGCTTAAGGTCTATGAGCTTTGCAAAGCTAAAAAAAGTGTAACACATAGCCTTCTCCATAATAACATAGCCCAGGGATAGAACACCTGTTTGTATGCAGAAAATTCCAGGTTCAGTCCCCAGTATCTCTAGTAGAGGAAGAGGAGGGGATTGGATTTATACCCTGCTCTTCTCTCGGAGTCTCAGGGCAGTTTACAAACTCCTTTCCCTTCCCCCCCCACAACAGACACCCTGTAAGGTTGGTGTTGCTGAGAGAGCTCTTTCAAGAGCTGTCCTTGAGAGAACAGCTCTGGCAGAACTATGGCTTGCCCAAGGTCATCCAGCAGCTGCAAGTGGAGAAGTCAAACCCGGTTCTCCCAGATTAGAGTCTGCGCACTTAACCACGACACCAAACTAGTACCAGGTGCCTTTGCAACAGACTCACTAGCTTCCCTTAACAAAGTCAGACCTCATCATCTGCAACACAATAATTGTAATTCTGGCCTACCTCACAAGACATGAGAAATGCTCTGAGTCTAAGAGGTGCTATGTGAATGAGAAGTATTTTTTTTTCTTATTGGAAAGCTACTACCCATCAGAGCAGAGAGCACTGAACTAGATGGATCTGACACAAGGCAACTTTTGGTGAACAAAATATTGGTGGGAAAGTGGGGTTTGAATGTACTTTACAATGACGGAATGATTACCACGAGAAACTTTCTCATTAACACTTTAGAACTGTGTTTCATTAGAACTAATCAATACCTCTCTGGAGGGAAAACACAGAACAGTTTCCAGCGACCACATATCTTCAGAATGCAGTTTTTAGTAACATAATGCATACATGTCATATGGAAATCCCTTACAACATAGGTGTTGTCAGTGACTAGCTCAAATGGCTTTAAACAGGAACAGTTATAAAGAAAAATCTTACCTTATTCATAAATAAAAAATCTTACCTTAATCATAAAGAAAAATCTTACCTTATTCCTATTCTTTTAGGTTCCTTTACAGCTTTGGTACATGCTTAGCTATTAAGCAGGCGACTCCCTTCCTATTAGCTATTAAGCAGGCCCCTTCCTTACTGTAGGGCTGCCAATGTCCAGGTGGGGCCTGGAGTTTCCCCCAGAATTACACTTGATCTACAGGCTATAGAGATCAGTTGCCCTGGAAGAAATGGCAGCTTCAGAGGATGGACTTTGTGGCATCACACCCTTGCTGCGCTACCTCCCCTCCTAGAATTCTGCTCTCCCCAGACACTACCCCTAGGAATTTTCCAAATCACAGATGGCAATAGCAGCAGCCCTATCTGTGGATATTTATATCCAGATATTAGGGCTATTAGGCCTTTGAACAGGCAAGAAGAGTAATCTTTCTACAACCCGAAAAAAGTTCTAGGTTTTCAGAAAAATCTGAAATTAAAAAACCCAACAACATTGGGAGATTCAATCCCACCCCCCAAATAGGAAAGGCATTTGTCCCATTAAAAAAATGGATGTCCTCTGAGATATCAGTAACCATTGTGGAGGTTGCTAGGCAACCATAACAGTATTTCTAGCCTTCAAACAATTTCTGTCAGTGAAAGGCAGGGGAGGGCCCTTTACAGGGCTGTTTTGGCCTTGTGGTTGACCCCTGTTCCATTCTCCCCTGCCTTGGAGGGGGACTTACTGGGGCCAGCGGCAGCAAGGAACATGGGTAAACTTGCTACCATGGAATTTGTATGTTTCACTCAGGCACAACAGCCTATGACTCATTGTAACCAAACTCGCCTTGGTCCAGTGACTAGCCTCCACACTTTGGCTGGGCCTTACTATGGCCACCAGACAACTCAAAGGCCAATGGTACATGGAAAAGCTGAGGCAGGGTATCCTTGCTTTGTCAGGCCTTATGCAAATTATACAAGTTGCAACTTCCCAGCAGCTCTGACATGTAGTGGTTCCTCAGCAGGCAAATATTTTTATATGATGATATGAAAAAAGGCCCCTAGTCCGTACTAATATGTGCTAGAATAAAAACTGGCAAACATTTAAGGCAGACTCCTGTTTATTTACTGCAAGAGACTGGTACCACTCCATAATAAATAAGTAAAACTATACTGGCCACAAGGTGGCACCCTTGAATTTTCTGAAAGGGACTTCTGCTCACAGCATGACAAAGATTTTTTTCTTTAAACGATTCTTCTTAAACCAGCAAATTGACAGTCTAGGCTTGTTCTTAGCAGCCTATACAAATCTACAGCACAACAGACACACAGTAATAGATCAAGATCTAAAGGTCTGTAGTTTCTTCATGTTTGTTTCAGATCTCTTCTATATCTTTGATAGAAGCAACTTTATAGTTGCCTGACAAGCCGCAAGAGATGCTGTCATTTCTTGAACTGAACAATCCCCAGTTCTCCAACTGGAAGAATATAGGAGAAGGATTTATATAGGCAGTAATTAATCAGTGTGGCTTCACCCACATTTCTGAGAAATGCCATATAGGATTGGCTATATAGGGACTATGATTTTTTCCCCTTCTTTAATACAGATGGGACTAGAGAAGGAGAGATTTTTTTTTCACCTGCTATGTCCTGATGCTGTGCCTGGGACATGCCTATATTTCACAGTTAAATAAGACACCACTGGGAGGGTCACTGTGGATGTAAACAATTAAGAAAGTGACTGTATGAGTACCCAAGGCATCTTTTGGAACATGAAGGTATATTCCTCAGACTAGATGCTCAGGACTGTATGCCTCTAACTGAAATAGAAATAGGAAACATAAAGGTTGCTAGCTCTGTGTTAGAAAATTTCTGGAGATTTGGGAGTGGAGCCTAGGGAGGGGAGGGATGTGTATGTAATAGTCTAGGTAGTTAACAAAAGTTCAAATCTATTAATAAACTGGAGTGTGCTGATCTTGGGAAGATCTACGGCCTGAAAGCGAGGTTTGGTGGTAGTAATGTCTTCTGATCCCTGCCCTGCTTAATATTTTTACGGCAGTCTGTCAGTGTTCTCAGCTCAGTTTTGGCTTCATAATGTTGTTATGGAAACAAATTTTACTGGTAGCATGATTACATCATATCTTCCAAGAAGAGCAGACTGCTTAAAAAAAAATCGATGTCAACATAGTAGCCCACTGGAGAAACAAAGAGAGGCTGCATTATGAGATTATCACAACCACAAAACAATGAGAGTCACTGGTGGGAAAATGGGGCCCAAGAATGGGCCCTAGGCATATAAATGAAGTTAATAAACCTGCTGTATATGTGTTGTATTTAGAATTTTTATTTTATTGGTATTAATATTTTTATCTTATTTAGTTCAATCATAAGCCACCTTCCATTTTTATAAAAAGAGCTATTCCACTCTTTCTTCTGACATTATTCTGTTAAATACCCAAGAAAGCTCATGAGGCAAACCCCTTTGTTTGCATGTTCAGAATTCTAGGTTCAATCTCTGACACTTCCACTTAAAATTATCAAATACATGTTGAGAAATATCTACCTCAGCTTGAGTCATTGAACAGTTGCTCTCCATTAGAATACAAAAGCATTTTCTTCCATTCATCAGACTGTGGGGGGGTTGATTAATTTTTACCCTACATGGACCTTTCCCTTTCCACAGGGATCATTTAGATGCTGTTTGTGTCTTGTGGCTCTAAGACATTTGAAGACGACTGTATGTGGCTCAAGTACTGTGAGCCTGGTCACCCCTACAGTATTACGTACTGAGAGGAAACACCTTCAGCCCCTTTACCTTTCCATGCTCTTGAATTATTATAGTGGAAATGTGGGAAGTAGAACGTAGCAAATCACTTAAAAAACAGCACCACAGATGCTTTTTCTTACAGGCTTCAGCTATTGCTTGTGTTTTGAATATGAACACAAAGCTGGCACAGCTGTGTAGATTGTTGTGATGACAAAATGAGGGAAGGAGAACCATTTATCCTGTCCTGAGCTCTTTGGAGGAAAGGTGAGAGGGAAAAATGTATAAATAGTGGCGATTTTCTGTTCCCGCTGTTGTTATTCACATTCTTATCACAGACTTTGCCAAGACCATTCACCATTGTAACCACATGAGGGCGGCCAGATATCAGACTAAAATGAGAGTTGGGTATAGAAATGTGTAATTTCCTTGATGCTCTAGGAGAATTACTAAGAGACAGAGGTAGAAAAGAAGGATACCCCCCCACACACATACACACAAGGCTCAAATGCCCCCGTGTGCATTGCAATCTAGTTCAGCACAAAGAGGGCGGATTTGGAAACTGGAGTGCAGAGTGCCAAGGCCTGACAAGGAATGGGACAGTTTAGACAACTGGGATTGAAAACACATCTATTATTTGTTTAGGCTTTGCCAGAGAGAGGAAAAAATCAAAACGGTTGAGGTCTGAACACTGTTTGGAACATTTACAGAATTTGGATGGTGTTACCATTTCAAGGAAGCTTGCCATGCTTTTATTTTCAGTTACATCTTGCTTCAATTTCAGGCTACTTAAAATGATTTTTTTCCCTTTAATTTTTTAAAAAATCAGCTGATCACATCCCAAAAAGTATGATGAAGGTCTAATTAACTGTCTTTCTTTTTCCAGAATGGTTTGTAAACTAATCTTGTTGTTATACTCAGTGGATATGAGCATTCAATCCACGACAGAACATTTTGTGGATAGGTATCCTATGCAAGAGTATTTTGGAACATGGTAAGCTCTGATTCATTTCATCATTGCAGGGAAAATGCCTCCAGAGAAATGTTGTAGATAATTATGGGCTCAAGGATTTTGGACCCGAGAGTCCATGAAATTTCAAAATATGCTCTTTTGGCAGGAAACCAGAGCCTGGAAGGGCCTTGCGATTTGCAAGGTCTGGGAAAACCTATTGAAGACGCCTCAAGATGCCAACAAATGCTGGTGACATCACCATCATACATACCAGTACCTGCTTTCTAAAAGAGACCTTGTCCAAGGATTATGGAGCTAAGATCCTTGCTCTTGTGAAGTCCGCCTAATGTTAAAATGTTGGTCTTAAATGTCAGAATAGTTTGAAGTTCTGGTTGTCAGATGCCAGAATGACACTGATTTCACAGTTAAATGATCCACACAAGTTAATGAGTGTCATGTGTTGTCACATTAAAATAGAAAATATATGGCCCTGACCTGGATAGCCCAGGCAAGCCTGATCTTGTCAGATCTTAGAAGCTAAACAGGGCAAATACTCCCTGGCAAATACTTGGATGGGAGACTTACAAGGAATACCAGGGCTGGGACACAGAGACAGGCAATAGCAAGCCACCTCTCTGAAATATCCAAGCCCCATTAGGGGTCACCAGAAGTCAACCATGACTTCCAGGCACACACACACACATACACAAAAATACTCGCAAAAAATAAATAAATAGATAAGAAAATATGTGTTTTAACACGTGCATCCACTTTTAAAGTCTATTAACTTTTTGAAGAGACAGGAAGAGCAGACCCTCTTTGAAAGATAGGAGAGGTACCTCTAGCTGCCACCACCTTCTCTCTTCTGTCAACCACCTCCTTTTCTGCACTATTAGTAGCAGGATAGCTTAGTCACACCATCAGGTTAGGAGGTTAGTAGCAATAGATGGAGAAGATTGCTGGTGCAAGCAAGAACTCAAAAACTGTGACAGGCAGCTGGGAGCAAGCTCACTCTTCATCAAGTTAGCATGACTGAGGATTTGTGCTGAATATTTGGCATGTGCTATAAATGCAGCTGTTATGTCTGTTTCTGCTGCTTTGTACAACAGAAGACAGACTCGGCTTCTGCCGCGCCTCCGGCAGAATGGGGCAGGGGGAATTTCCCCTGCGGCGCGGCGTCCGCACGCCGCCGGAAGGAAGCCGCCCACAGCGTTCAGACTGTGGGCGGCTTCCTGAAGCGGCGGGCGGATGCCGCACGGCTGCCCCTGCCCCCGCGCGTTCACACCTGCTTTGGTGGGTGGAACGCGCGCGCTGGGCGCACTGCAGCTGCCGAGCACCACTTTAAAGTGGTGCTCGGCTGTTGCAAAAGGAGCACAGCGCTGGACGCGATGCATCCGGGCCGCCTCCTGGGGGCAGATGCGGCTGTCTGAACGGCTGCTCTGCCTCCGCTTCTGAAGCGGAGGCAGAGCGGCCAAGACGGCCAATCTGTCTTCGGAGAGTATACTATGTATCATATGGGGTTTGTGTGACAGAGATGTTTATGATATGTGCTTTCATGTACAACTTTCTGTATTTGTGGATGAAGTCACTGAGTATGGCTATGCTGTATGTATTCATGTGCAGCTGAATTTGTGTGTATGGGGTGTCAGAGCTCTTTTTAGTATTCATGACAATGGATGTCTACATGTTTCTTCTTCTTCTTCTCTCTCTCTCTCTCTCTGACTACATTCTTATAGTCTGAGGCTTGGCTCACGTTCTTGAGTTACCTGTCATGCATGTGCTTTGGATTGTACTTATCATTAGGTTGTTTCTTTATATTCCTCATTTGTAAAACAAGAATATGTATTAATTTTTGATTGATTTTACATCAAGCTTCTCCCAGCATGAAGTGGGATGGTGTCATCCCCTTCCCCCCATTCACATTGGGACTTTCCTCTGCACAGAGCCTTGATTCACCCTCTGGCTTTTTGCCCAAAGAAGAAGAGAGATTTAGCTTACTGCTATTGTTCTTGTTCTGCCCCAGAGATATTTATTTAAATATTTTCACCTAACTTTCTAGCCTTTGAAATGGTTTCCAATATTAAAACAGAGCAATACAGCCCGAGAACCATTAAAAACAAATCCAGGTATCATATAGTGTATGTTTAAGATTAATTAATACATTACTTACTTTTTTAAAAAAAATCAAATTTAAAAACATATTGATAGGAAAAGCTATTTTTGTCAATAGTTCCATCAAGAAACTTCTTCAAGCTAAATAAATGTCCATTGTGACTGACTTAAACTGAAAATGAAAGCTGAGTTCTGGCTTCTTTTGTAACATTACAGCAGGAGATGAAAAGAAAGAAGAAACACAAAAGCATACCCCAGAAACCCTGGTCTGTGACTCATGTGCAACAATTCTGTCTACAAAAGGATAGCAAAGTCATTTCCCTTCTGCCCTGCCACAGAGTACTCTGTGCCCTTTAGCTATCAAGAAAGGCTGTTTTGGTAAGGAGCACAGCTGAGTCCATCTTCTTTGTGTACACAGCCTAAACAAATGCTGAGCTTTACAGTAAAGCACATTGAGGTCCTAATAAAGCCATTGATTTCCTTACTGTCAAGGGAGTGAAAGGTTGCGCTCATCTTCTCACTCAGGCAATGGCAGTTAATAGGAAGCTCTGAAGAAAGCCCTACCTCCTCACAAATGCAGAGGAAATGAACGAGGCAAGGAGAATGATTATTTCCATACATATTCCTAACTCAAATGCAATCCTCCCCTCACTTTTCAGAAATAAAGGCTGGGTTTGTTTTTGTTTTAAATGCCTCAAAACAAACAAAAAAATTAATTCTTATGCCCAGTTTCTTAGAATATATTTCACACGTGTATGTTAAATTTGGCAATTTTTTAAAAACCTGTGTTAAAGAACAGGAGACCAGTTTCTAAACTTTTGGACATAGTTTGCCTTATCGACATTTGGACTTTTTAGAATCTAGATTTAATCTCTTTTCATTAAAATGTTTACACAAAGCTTAAATCCAAGGGAGGTGAACGATATGTTTGTCTCTGCTTAGACAGGCCAAGTAAGGATTTACATTGAGAAACGAAGGGAGCAAAACGAAGCAGATCTACTCAGAAGTAAGTCCCATTATATTCAGTGGGACTTATTCCCAGGAATGATCACAGCCATAATGTGAGAATCCTTGATTCAAACACTAGTTATACTGAGGATAACAGCACCTAGGAAAATTGCTGTCTTAATCACAGCAGCTGCCATTGACTATTGTCATGATCACTTGGTCATACAGAATGCTTCTGCATAGGAAGCTTTGTTGAATAACTTAAGGATGAGTCTTCTCACATGAGAAAAGGTGTATCCAGTCCAGAGCGGTTCCTTGTTAAAAGGAATATAAGCTGTACAAATGCTAGAAGCAAAGCTCTTTACTTAAGCAAAGATAAGTCATGCAAACCTGAACGCTATTTTTTTGAAAACCCAAAGTAGGGTTCATTGTGTTGTTGCAATATCTTTTTATCTCTGGAATTTCTCTAAGATGCAAGATAATCCTTGGAAAGGCATATCTTCAAATAAAAATAGAGCAATAAACATTCAAACCAATTATTTTTTTGCCCTGCTAACAGAAAGCAACTTTTCCCTCTCAATTTGAGGGTGAGTGTGATCATTTCCTGATCCAGATAAAGGTGCTTCTTCTTTGTCTTTCCATCATCAGGAAACTTCCTCTTCTTTTTCTGCTTCTTGATTTTGACCCCTACAGGGCCAACTGGGGGGGGGGGGGGAGCTGTTTTCCAGTTTCAGAATGCTCCGGTAGGGTCCGTTAGAGGAATTAGAGAGCTGAATGACAAGTTCCATTGCATGCTACCATCATCTTCTCCTTGTGAGCACTGGTGAATGCAACTGAGTACAAGGCAGGCTAATGCAGGCTAATAAGGTTCAGAAAATGCTCCAGTCGCACTTTGCATTTAATGTGACTGAATGGTTTTTTATTTCAGTACTTCCTCGAGATGCAAACTAATGAATTCCTTCATTTGGCATTTTAGTGTCATGAGGCAATTGCCATTACAAAAAGCAGCTTCCATCACCTAAGCCACTCAGTTGATTTGAGAAATCAAATGTATTTGTCAGTGTCAGAACAGGGCAATGAAATTTAATAGGAGAAGTTAGTTCTGTTCCTGCCTTTCATATTAATGTGTTATGTACATGATGATGACTGCCATGCAAGGATGCTCCTAATAAGCCAATGAAAGTAAGAGAATGCAGTCTTATGTACAAAAGTATCACCATTCAGCCCTGACCTGGGTAGCCCAGACAAGCCCGATCTCATCAGATCAATTGTGGTTAGTACTTGGATTGAAGACTTCCTTGGAATACCAAGTTGGGAGGAAAGAGGCAGGCTTGTTCAGCCACCTGTCTGAATATCCTCCAAGCCCCCAGTAGGGGTCAGTCACCAGAGGTCAATGTGACTTCCATGTGCAGACACACAGAGACACAAATACCAAAACTATCACCATTCAGGCTTGGAAATAGATGCAGCTGGCTTTGCTGCAGAACGGTTGAGGTCTCCAGCCAAAAATTGAGAAGGGTGGCATATGTAACAGATACCTCCTGGGGGGATAGTTGCTAGTCATTCATACTCTCATACTTTTTGTGAAGAAGAGGCAACCAAGAGCAGGGGTTTTTTTTGTAGAAAATGCCCAGCAGGAACTCATTACCATAACAGGCCACACCCAACAGCAGAAACTCATTAGCATATTAGGCCACAGCCTGACATCACAGCTCCCTCCTAGGATTGGCTTCCTCAGGTGCTCCACAGCTGCGGGGTGCCTGGGGAACCCGAGGGGGGGGGAAGGCAGTTTAAACTGCCTTCCCTCCCTGGATCGGCTTGGCTTCCCCAGGCACCCCACAGCTTGCGAGGTGCCTGGGGAACCCAAGGGGGTGAGGCTGTAGGCATGGCCAACTTGGAAGCCAGCCGGAACTCCATTTCTGTGCGTTCCTGCCCCAAAATAGCCCTGTCCAAGAGATATAAGCAGCCAAACTTCCACAACCATGAAGCTCTGGGGCACAATAAAAATCCTAAAAAGTAGCCATAAAAACAGCCTTACAGGTTCACATTCAGACACGCTACTACTCTCCAGTATCATTAGTCAATGCTGTGTGATCAAGTGAAGAACATATTTTAATTTTATTCGCTGGTCCTGTTCAGTCAGTTCCCAAAGGATATACCTCTCGGTGTCTTTTAATACCATCAGTCATGGTACCTTATGGACTGCCTATCTGGGCTGGAACTGGGAGTGAGCATTCTGTGGTCCTGGGCCTACCTGGGAGGCAGGCTTCAGAAGGTGGTGCTGGAGGACTGCTGTTCAGCTGCTTGGCCTGGAGGCAGTTTTGGAGGGGATGTGGATTAATAAACTGAAGCTTAATCCCGACAAGATATAAATGCTATTGGGTGGGTGGAAGGTCTGACCTGAGATTTAAGGTATCACCTGTTTGGGGTGGGTTTACACTCCCCATGAAGGAAGAGGTCTGTAGTGTGGCAGTGCTCACAGACCCAGGCCAACTGCTGGATAAGCAGATGACAGCTGTGGCCCAGAGTGCCTTTTCCTGCTTAGCCAGCTGCAGCCTTTTCTGGGAAAAAAAGTCTGACTGTTGTGTTACATGTCATGTTACTAGATTACTAGACTAGATTACTGCTATTTACTCTTGGTGGGGCTGCCCTTAGAAAGTGTTCAAAAACTCTAAACAGAAGGTTGCAGGATGTTGACTGGAGTGTGATATAGGGACCATGTGCCTTGGCCCATTTACCCTGGCTTCCAATTTGTTTCTGTGCACAATTCAAGGTGCTGGTCTTGACCTTCAAAGACTTATATGGTCTTGGACCAACATACCTGAATAGGGTCACCTGGTCCAGGTTGGGGAACACCTGGAGATTTTGGGGGTGGAGCCTGAGGAAGGCAGGATTTGGGGAGGGCAGGGACTTCAATGAGGTATAATGCCATAGAGTCCACCTTCCAAAGTGGCCATTTTGTCCACGTGAAGTGATTTCTGTCACCAATGGGATGTAAAAGAGCTTAGCCATATTCTCCTGTGGGGTGGTCCCACAGCTCAACAGTACTTTGTTCCCACATGGTAATGTGCTTCCTCATTTGCAATCTTTGCTTCCGGTGTCTTACTGGTAGAACTGTGTGCAATTTGCACACCTTTCTGACAGTTCTTTCATTTTAATATGGCATGTACAGAAGTCACCAATTCTTCTTTTTTGTACTTCCATAGGTGCACTGAGCCCTGTCAACCTCAAACAGCATGCCAGTGCTTAATCACCTTAAACTGTTTCTGTCAAGGGATAAGCAAACAATATCTAGGGTCGACTCCTCCCTGACAGTTGTATTTTAGAGATGTCTCTATATCTAACTAGCTGAATAGTTCCCAACCCTAAATGATAGCCCTGGACAGGGGTCCTTTCGTAAAAAAAGAGGTGCAGGAGCTCATTAGCATAACTTATTTGCATATGCCACACCCCCTGACGTCACCGGAAGTGTCAGAAGGTCACACACCCCTGACATCACTGGAAGTGTGTCAGAAGGCAATACCCATGCTCAGGCTCCACCCCAAAAATCTCCAAGGTATTTCCCAACTCAGAGCTGGCAAGCCTATCTAATGGCAAAGGAAGGAAGGAAGGAAGGAAGGAGGGAGGGAGGAAAGGAGAAGGAAGGAAGGAAAGGAACAGGAAAGAAGGAAGGAAGGAAGGTGGGGGGAGACAGAGAGAGAAGGAAGGAAGGAAGGAAGGAAGGAAGGAAAGAGAGAAAGAAAGAAAGAAAGAAAGAAAGAAAGAAAGAAAGAAAGAAAGAAAGAAAGAAAGAGGAAGGTAGGTAGGTAGGTAGGGGGAGAGAAGAGAGGGGGCTTCTCCCTGGCCCAGCGGCATGCCCGCTGGCCAGGAAGGGAGATGGGGTGGGTGGGCGGGCTGGGGGCTTCTCCCTGGCCCGGCGGCGTGCCCGCTGGCCAGGGAGGGAGATGGGGTGGGTGGGCGGGCTGGTGGCTTCTCCCTGGCCCGGCGGCGTGCCCGCTGGCCAGGGAGGGATATGGGGTGGGTGGGCTTGCTGGGGGCTTCTCCCTGGCCCGGCGCGAGCCGCGGGCCAGGGAGGGAGATGGGGGGGGGCCTGCAGCCTTCTCCCTGGCCCGGCGCGAGCCGCGGGCCAGGGAGGGAGATGGGGGGGCCTGCAGCCTTCTCCCTGGCCCGGCACGAGCCACGGGCCAGGGAGGGAGATGGGGGGGCCTGCAGCCTTCTCCCTGGCCCGGCGCGAGCCGCGAGCCAGGGAGGGAGATCGGAGGGGCGGAGCCTTCTCCCTGGCCCGGCAGCGAGCCGCGGGCCAGGGAGGGAGATCGGGGGGGGCTGGAGGCTGCTTCCTGGCCAGGCGGCACGCCGGGCTAGGAAGGGGCGACGAGGCGGCAGGGGCCGGGCAGACTCGCGAGCGCCGAGGAGGTCGCGACGGGCTGGGGAAAGCGAGCTGGGGGGCGGGGCTTGATTATGTGCCCACCCCCCCCCGCCGACTCTCTCCCGGAGTGTCGCTCCGGCGCGCCCCGGCCCCAACGGAGCCCTGGCCCTGGAGCAGCATTGCTGTATCTGCACAAAAAGGAATCTTAATTAGGTTAAGCAACACCAGGTTATAAAAACCAGGAACTGGAAAACACATAATAATGAACTGGACACCAAGTAGGCCTTGTGGGGGAAATCTCATTTTCCATTCCCTGAAAACACCCATAGCCCCTCCCCTTTTCCTGCTTCCTTTTCTCCTTCCCATCCAGCAGCTAATCTACTTTCATCTGACCTCCATCTTCAGCTTTCCTCCCTCTGGCAGCCTCTCTCTGTGAAACTTATGGCTCAGTTGTTCAGTGCAGAAGGCCTCCAGGCCAGGCTCAGTTGCTTGGTAGAAAACTTGCAAGGACATGCCAGATATATTATTTGTTTACCTCATTTATACCCATCTTTCTCCTCAAAGGGGACCGCAAGCAACTGAAATGGTTCTCCTGTGCTCAATTTTAGCCTCACAATAACCCTGTGTATGGTTGCCAACCTCCAGTTGGTGCCTGGAGATTTTCCAGTCTTACAACAGAGATCAATTCCCCTGGAGATAACTGCTGCTTTGGAGGGTGGACTCTATGGCATTATACCCTGATGAGGTCCATTCCCCATAAATCCCACTTTTCCCATGCTCCACCCCCCCTATCATATGGGAATTTCCAGGATTGGAGTTCGCAACCCTACATGGGGTAGGTAAGGCTGGGAGAGTACCCACAAGTTTAGTGCATACCAGTGAGGCCCCCTCAACCTGTGCAAACCCTGAGCCCTATGAGCAACCCATACCTAGACCCACACCTGTACCAGGCCTCCCTGTCTGGCGAGCTGCCTTGGTCAGATGGCTGGTGGCAAGGCTGAAACCCCCAAACCTTTCTTTTTTTGAGAGGGAGAGGGGCTATGACTCGGTGGTAGAGCATCTGCTTGGCATCCAGAAGGTCCCAGTTTCAATTCCTGGCATCTCCAGTAAGGATCAGGTTGTAGGTGATGGGAAAGACCTCAGCTTGAGGCACTGGAGAGTGGCTGCCAGTTTGAGTAGACAAGACTGACTATGATGGACCAATGAGGGTCTGATTCAGTAGAAGGCAGCTTCGTGTGACTGCCCCAAAGTCACCAAGTGAGCTTTCACAGCAGGGTGGGGATTTAAACCTGGGTCTCCCAGGTCCTCTGAAACTCTAGCCATTCTTGTAGTGGCTGCTCTTGAATAGTAGCAAGAATCCAGACCTGCCAGCTCTTCCTGCTGGACCTGGACTGAACAAGTCCTCACTCAAAAGCCAAAACAGGCCTGGAAAGGGCGCTGTTCCCTTGACTTGCCTTTTACTGACAGAAACCAAGACCCGAAGGCTGGCAATACTGTTGTGGTTGCTGAGGACAATGGCACTTGTTTCTTAGAGGTGCAGGTGCTGCTTCTATTATTTTGGAGAGTTTTTACTCCCCCCAACCCAGGTATATACCAATATATAATAATATATAGCAATTATATATTTATTAACTATAAATATTACATTGGCCTAGAAGAAAATGAATACTTTCTGTGTATATCCTTGGTCAATCCCATGCTGGAAAAGGATTACTCCCCGGTATGTTTTCTAGGACTGCAGCATTGAAGAAGCATTATTCCTACAAAACAGAACCATAAAAGGCCCCTACCAGACAACCTACAGCTCTTAACTATTAGTGCTAAGGATTGCAAATATGAGTTAGACAGATCATCAGTCTGCAAAGTAAATATCCTGGGTGTTTCCCACAGACTTGGATGATTCCCCTGTTGTTGCTGGGAATGTTGGTGCTTCCACATAGCAGATTTCCCTACAGTTTTCCTGCCCCCATTCTCCCAGCAGTGACCATCCCCCACCCCACCCCACTGGAGTTGTTCATTTTTAAAAGGCAATTGAATATCATTGCATCATTATAATGTGCTACAATACATGAATTGCATTCTCTGAATTCCCAGCTTTCATTTAAAAACAGAAAGGCATATCTGCTCAGTAAAACAGTCTAGATATTTTTTTAAAAAAACGAAAGCTTGGAGTTCAGAGAATCTGACAGACACATTGTTTTAATCATTATAACAATATGATATTCAAATACCAATTAAAATAACAATAGAGCCACTCAGTGATGGGGGGATGACTGCCACAGGGGAAGTGGTGCTGGTTGAAAAGGACTGAGAAAATCTAAACTTTCTTCCAACATGTTAGTCATCCACTCTTTACTGTGGTCTTTCCCAAAACTTTGCAGCAAAGCATATTTAGGAAAGACTGGAGAAAAGCCAGGGGGAAGGCAGGATGCTGTGGAGAAGCAGGGGGACGAAACACATCCCAATGGCATAGAATCCAGGGCATATGGATGGAAAAGGTCTAAGTTTCTGGTGGTAATGGGTGTACATGAAAAGTAACCAGGTTCAAAGGAAGACTAGAGTGCCATACCTTTAATCTTTGAATTATATATATATATATACCAATGTACTGAGGTAGCTCAGCAGTTTGAGACCTGAGTGCTGCATGACTGAGTGAGCTCCAATCTCTGGCCCCAGCTCCTGCCAACCTAGCCATTCGAAAGTAAGAAACTGCAAGTATATAAATAGTTACCATTTTGGTGGGAAGATAACAGCATTCCGTGTGCCTTGGCATCCAGTCATACTGGCCACATGACCTTGGAAACATCTTTGGACAGTGCTGGCTCTTCGGCTTGGAAACAGAGATGAGCACCGCATCCCTAGAGTTGGATTCGACTGGCTTTTGAGGAAGGGAAACCTTATTGAGGATTTGATTGCTGAATTTCAAAAGATGCTTGAATATTAGTACCTAGCCTTTTAAAAATGTCTATCTTTTGGGGGGCGTGGCGACGCTGTGGAGAATGGCAGACGCGTAGAGACCCTGCTCCTCATTCGACATGATCTTAAACTGTTCTTAGCCTCTTCCCCCGACACCAGCTGGATTCTGGAGGATGGGTAAGAAAACCCATACCAAGCCGGATCCAAAATTGGCATCGGAAGGCGCCTTAACAACTTATTTTACACGGGGGGAGAAGAAACTTGAAGCAGCTCGAACGGGCTCTAAAATGGAGGACGGAGCTTCCACGGAGGAGGCAGACGACTTTCCAGTTACCAGAGGGGAGATTTCCTCTCTCTTACAAACTTTGGAAAGAAATATAACGAAACAAATACGAGCTGAACTGAAACCTTTAAAAGAGCAACTGGATAATTTGACTTTAACTATGCAGCAAGTGTCGAATACAGCCGGCGTTGCATTGGAGACTGCTATAAAATCCCAAGAAGAGATAAAGAGACTGCAAACTACAGAAAAATGGACTAAAGGTAAAATCATGGCTTTAGAAAATCGGTTTAAAGAGCGGAATTTGAAGCTCCGCGGGGTCCCTGAGAAGGCAGAGGAGGGGCAAAGCTTGAAAATGTTGCTGCAAACCTGGCTAACTCAGACTTTGCAACTAGAAGAGGAAGGAGCCCCTATGATAGACTCTGCTTTCCGAGTGGGCTCATTAAATAGACGCTCTGATAAGTTTATAAGAGACATTATAGTCACTTTCTCGGATTTGAAAATAAGGGAAGCTGCCTTCAAAAAATCAAGGACAGAAGGGGGGCTTAAGTTCCAAGACTCCAAAGTTTTTACATTGCTGGATCTTTCGGCGGAGACGCTCCAGCACAGGAAATTACTACGCCCTATCACTGAAGTCCTTAATAATCACAATATTCGCTTTTGTTGGGTTACTGCAACAGAACTTTTAGTACACCATCAAGGAGTGCGTTTGACTGCCTCAGATCTTAAAACAGGCTATGAGTTACTCACCCAGCTGCAGCTGGAGTTTGAACGACCGCAGCAGTCAACTCCAGAAGGGTCGGAAGAATCAGACACAGATCCAGCTCCAAGATGGTCTAAACCTCGTAAAAATAAGCATAAAACTTGAAAAACTTGGGAAAAACAAAACAAAACAAAAACTGTCAATGCTGTAAACTGTATTGGCTAAGATGTAAACTGTAAAAAGTGAAACAATGAACTAGAGGGGGAGGGTTCTCTTTGTTAGCCCCTGGTTAGTCTGGTATTTAGTGGGTGGATCTTAAATTCCCCACTAGCTGGAATTCCCATTAGGGACCCAGCAAGTAATTTAGCTCCTCGGAATGTGGAGGGAGGAGACTGTGATATTGTTGTGGGTGATGGGTTGTTTGGGTGGTTGGTTATTCAATAAATATCTAATAACATTTCTTGAACTTCTAATGACTAGGGTTATATTTGAAATAGAAGGTGCTTACCATCTTGTTGAGAGATTGGGCGGCGTAAGACTGAAATTAGAGTCAGATCAGGAAAGTAGACAATTTATTTTACACTGTGTAAAGATTTAAGATGGATAGTCAAATTAAAGTTATTTCGCTAAATTGCCGTGGCTTAAATTGTAGAATCAAAGAGAAAAGACTGGCAGCTTCCTTGTTAAGGTTGAAGCCTGCAATTCTCTTTCTACAAGAAACCCACATCAAAAAAGCAGAACAAACTATTTTTATTTTGTAAGAAAGTTTTTATTTTTCAAAACATTAAAATTAATACATTTGTTTTATACAAATCCTTTTTTCCATATTATATAACATTTTGTTCTATTTGTATAGTCTTGCTTTTATCTTGTATTGGTGGTTTCCCACCACATCTGAAGCATAACACATTTTCCACTTTATCCAAAATAGTAATATTTATCTCTATGTTTACATTTCTGGTAACGGTTATATATCTTTAAAATATTTATATACCAATTCTTATTTTCTATATTCTTATATAATTCTAAAAAACAAGTTCAGAACAAACTATTTTTAGATCAAAGTGGTTTACAGATCAACACTCTGCTCCTGGCAGTTCTAAGTCACGGGGTGTAGCTATTTTACTATCAAAGCAAATCAATTTTCAGTGTCAGGATAAGATAATAGATCCAGAAGGATGTTTTCTATTTATAAAGGGCACCCTGAATGGTGAACAATATACACTAGGAGTTATTTATGCACCAAATGCAGGCCAAGAGAGTTATATGCAAAAAGTATTTGAACATTTTAAGGCTTTTAGAAAGGGCCATGTTATCATAGGAGGGGATTTTAACTGTATTTCAAACTTAAGGTGGGATAGAACTTATAAAGTTAAAAATAAAAAGTTAAAGGAAAACAGGCCCACACGTTTTCAAACTTTGTTGGATAAATATGAGCTAAGAGACATTTGGAGACTACAAAATCCTGGGGTAAAGGATTTCACATACTTTTCCCCTAAACACAAGATCTATACAAGGATTGACTTGATTTTAGTGTCTCAGACTTTAGTTAATGTAGTTTTACAATCAGATATAGGCCTGCGCACTTTGTCAGATCATGCTTGGACAGAGTGCAAGTTGGGGAATGTAACTAGGGATAAAATAACAAGACAATGGTCTTTGAATAAAAATATTTTATTCCAACAGGAAGGAGTGCAGGGCCTGGAGAGGGAATTGAAAGAATACTTTGAATTTAACTCATCTTGTGGAGTAGCGCAGGAAATTGTGTGGGATGCGATGAAGGCAGTTATACGAGGTAAATGTATATCGATAGCCACCTCCTATAACCAAAAGAAAAACCGGATTAAACAAGAAATTTTAAATAGGATAAAAGCTTTAGAAGACAAACATAAATTAACTGGCTCAAAAAAAAATTACAGACTGTTACTGGCTGAAAGAAGGAAACTAGAGGCTCTGGAAATAACACAGGTCCAGAAAAATATACTATATCTACGTCAGAAATATTGGCTTAGACATCCCAAAACATTAAAATTGTTGTCTTGGAAACTAAAGGTGATGCAGGCACGAAAAAATATATATTCAATTAAAAACAATAAGGGTGAGAATATTACTTCTTCAGCAGCTATACTGCAAATATTTCAAGAGTATTACCAGAATTTATATACGTCAGATAACCCGGGGTACGGAGATATAACAAGGTATCTTAGACAAAATAAATTAACAATGCGGATTTCAGATAAGCATAAAGAAGTCATGGAATCTCCCATCACACCCCAAGAAGTAGATCAAGCAATTTCTTTTTTTTTTTGCAAATTTTTTTATTTTTTCAACACATTAAAATTAATACCTTTATCTTATACAAATCCTTTTTTCCATATTATATAACATTTTGCTCTATTTGTATAATCTTGTTTTCATCTTATATTGGCGGTTTCCCACCACATCTGAAGCACAACACATTTTCCACTTTATCCAAAATAGTAATACTTATATCTATGTTTACATTTCTGGTAACGGTCATATATCTTAAAAATACTTGTATACAAATTCTTACTTTCTATATTCTTATATAATTCTAAAATAAAAACAACTTCATTATTTAATTATCCTTAATACATTCATACACTCTAATTTTATTAGTTTATATTATTATAACCATGTATAGATGTAATTTTTCATACCCCAGTATTTTTCAACATATTCTTTCAAATCTTTCCAATCTTCTAAAAAGGTCTCAGAGTACAGGTCATTCAACTTTCTAGTCCATTTATCCATTTCAGCCATATATAACAATTTTTTCAGCCATTCCCACACATCTGGTATTTTTTCATTTTTCCAATTTTGTGCGTACACCATTCTTGCTGTTGTTATCATATACCATATTATTGTCCTTTTCTTTACATTTATCTCTTCTAATTTAAGTCCAAGCAATAACATTTCAGGCAACTTCTTAAATGTACATTTCAAAATTTTTTCCATTTCTGCATGTTTTATAGACCAATAAGTCTTTGCTTTATCACAAGTCCACCACATATGATAAAAAGAACCTTCTTTCTTTTTACATTTCCAACATTTGTTAGACATATTCTGGTTAATATTTGCAATTTTTTTTGGTGTCATATACCATCTGTACATCATTTTAAAACAATTTTCTTTTAAGTTATAACATGTAGATATACCCATAGCATTTTCCCATAAAAATTCCCAAGATTCCATTTCAATATCTTTGTTAAAATTTATCGCCCATTTTATCATTTGTTCCTTTACCATTTCATCAGCGTTAAACCATTTTAACAAAATTTTATACATTTTAGAGATCATTTTTTTCCCACCTTCCTCCCAAACTTGTTCTATTTCATTATTTTTTTCTCTAAAACCGGATTTTTTATCACTTCTGTACATGTCATATATTTGTCTATATCTTAACCAACCATAATCAAAGTCCATCTGTTGCTGCTCCTTCCATATAAAGTCTTTACCATGTCTTGTTAATAAGTCTCTGTACTTCAACCAATCTTGTCCTTTGTGACGTGATACTGGATTTAAAACTTCTGCAGGTACAATCCACATAGGTATCTCTTCTGGAAAAAAGTTTTTATATCTTGTCCATGTATCCATTAACGTTCTTCTCAAATAATGATGTTTAAACATATTGTCCATTTTTGCTTTACCATAATACAAATATGCATGCCACCCAAACCTACAGTCATGACCTTCCAGGGACAATAATTTCCTATCTTGTAACATAGTCCATGTCCCTACCCAAGTCAAACATATTGCATCATGATACAGTCTTAAGTTTGGTAGTTGGAACCCACCTCTATCTTTGGCATCACACATTATTTTCATCTTGATTCTTGGTTTTTTCCCTCCCCATACAAACTTAGACAATTCCTTCTGCCAGCATTTGAATGTTTTTACATCTTTCACAATTGGAATAGTTTGAAACAAAAACATTAATCTTGGTAATACATTCATCTTAACCACCGCAATTCTACCCAACAATGACAAATTTAATACATTCCACTTTTTAATATCTTGCATAATTTGCAGCCATAATTTCTCGTAGTTATTTTTATAAAGATCAATATTTTTCGTTGTTAGGTTCACCCCTAGATATTTTGTCTTTTTCACCACCTCACATTCTATAAGATTTTGTAACTCTGTTTGTCATTTGACATATTTTTACACATCACTTTCGATTTGTTCTTATTTACATAAAATCTAGCCAAGTCACCAAACTCTTTTACTCTCTGTAACAAATATGGTAATGTAGTCATAGGGTCTTCCACTATAAACATCACATCATCTGCAAAGGCCCTATATTTGAAAGAAAAACCTTTGGTTGTTAAGCCTTTAATTTCTTTATCATCCCTCACATTTATTAGTAGAACTTTTAAAATCCAAATAAATAGCAACGGCGAGAGTGGGCATCCTTGTCGTGTTCCTTTTTCGACTTTAAAATCGTCTGTCTTTTCGGTATTAATTATTAAAGAGGATTTCTGTTCTTTATAAATTGACTTAATGAGGTTGAGCATATATTCACCAATTTCAAGATGTTCTAAAACCTCAAACATAAAATCCCAATTTAAATTATCAAACGCTTTTTCCGCATCTAAGAAGAAAAAACCCACTTCCTTTTCAGGATGTTTATCATAGTATTCTATAGCATCCACTACTACTCTTAGATTGTCCCTTATTTGGCGATTGGGTAAGAACCCTGCTTGTTCTGTTTGTATAGTTTCTTTAAGATGTTCTTTTAATCTGTCAGCTATAATCTTAGCAAAGATCTTATAGTCATTATTTAGTAGAGAAATCGGTCTGTAATTCTTAACATTAGTTAAATCTTGATTTTCTTTCGGAATAAGTGAGATGGTTGCGTCTTTCCAAGTTTCTGGGACCTCACCAGTAACCCCTATATCATTCATTAATAGCAGTAACACTGGTGAGATCGACTCCTGTAGCGTTTTATAAAACTTCGCTGTAAATCCATCTGGTCCAGGTGCTTTTCCTAGTTTTGAGTCATTTATTGCATTTTTAATCTCTTGTAGTGATATTGGATTGTTAAATAGTTCTTTAATTTCCTCTGTTGGTTTTGGTAGCTTTAATGTTTGCAGGTATTCTTTGATCTTTCTTCTGTCTTTGTTTTCCTTCTTAAACAGTTTTGCATAGTATTTAAAAAATTCTCTCTTTATTCCTTTGTTGTCTATTATCTCAATGTTATCTCTTATCACTTTAGTGATAAATTTGTTTTCACGTTTTTTCTTTAATTGCCATGCTAAATATTTTCCGGGTTTATTTGCACCTTCAAATGCCTTTTGTTGGAGTTTTTTTAGGTTCCAATACGTCTCTTGGTTCAAAATAGCTTTTGCTTGGTCTTGTAACATCCAGATTTCCTTTTGCAGTTTCTTTTTCCCTGGTCTGCTCTTCAGTTCTTCTTCTTTTGTTTTAATGGCTTGTATGATATTTTCATATTGTTCTCTTTTCTTTTTATTATCTTTTGCATTTAAAGATATCAATAGTCCTCTCATCACTGCTTTATATGCATCCCATATGGTTTGAATTTTTACTTCTTTCTGTATATTTACTTGGAAGTATAGGTCTGTTTCTTCCTGTACTTTTTAAACTATTTCTTGGTTGTCTAGTAAGTCCTCATTTATTCTCCATCTCTTTTGTTTTTTTACCTGGCCAGCAGTCCATAAACATGGATTATGATCTGAAATTATTCTGGGTAAAATATCCACTTTTCTTGTCTTAAACGTTAAATTAGTAGTCATCCAAATCATGTCAATTCTTGAATGTGAGTCATGTCTATTAGAATAAAAGGTAAAGTCTTTTCCTTTTGGGTTAGCTTTCCTCCAAATATCTTCCAGCTTCTCTTATTTTATCAGTTCAAAAAAGTTTTTTGGAAGTTTCCCTAATGCCTCATCCTTTCTCTTAGAGCGCCTGTCTAATTTATTATTCACAGTTCCATTAAAGTCCCCCAACATCATGATTTGATCATAATTTACGTTATCCATTTCCACTTGTAATTCTTTGAAAAAATTTTCTTTGGCTCCATTTGGGGCGTAAATATTCACAATCAAAGTTTTCTGTCCTTGTAGTGAGATTTCAATAGCTAAATATCTTCCTTCTTTGTCTTTAAATATTACTTTAGGTTCCAAATCTTTTTTGACATATGTTACAACACCATTCTTTTTATTGCTTGCTAAGGAATAAAATTCTTCTCCCAATTTTTTCCTTATTAAATATTTGTGGTCTTGTTTTTTAAGATGAGCTTCTTGTATACAAATTACACTACATTTTTGTTTCTCCAGCCAATGCCCTACCATTCTACGTTTTTGGGGTGAATTAAGTCCATTTACATTCCATGTAAGTACTTTGTAATCCATCTTGATATGTTGTTAAATATCACCAAAGTCATCTTTATTCTCGCCAAGAAACGCGTACATTTCTCCTGTGCTTTTAATCACTACTCTGGTGTTGCCATAATAAAAGCTTAATCCTTGAGGTATTTCCCAGCGGAATCTGATTTTTTTCTCCTTCAGTTTATCCGTCAGACGTTTAAATTTTTTCCTTTCTTGCAGTATTGCTCTAGGCAGTTCTTTCATTACTATAATTTTCTTTCCATCTATTTCAAAAGGATCAGTAAAACACTTCTTGTAGATTTGTTCTTTTGTCCTTTTCATTGTAAATTGGACAACCACATCTCTTGGTATATTTTTGTCTCTTGCATATGTAGAGTTGACTCTATAAACAAGATCCATGTGTTCTTTAACAACCTCTTCCTGTTCTTGTAAAAAATCTGCTAATGCTTCTTGCATTCTTATAAAAATGTCTTCATTCATTTTTTCCTCAATCCCTCTGAATCTCAAATGGTTTTGCATGTCTTTATACTGCATCATCTTTTCCATCCTGTCATTGTCTCTCATTGTCCTTTGAGTACTTTCTTCCAGTTCTTTTACTTTAGTTTCAATGTCTTGTGTTCTTGTGGTTAATTTTTGAAGTTCTGCTTTCAAGTCTATAAAGTTTTTGTCTGCTTGTGCAGCTATACCATTCATTTTAACATTTACCTCTCCTATAGCGTCTAACATTTTTTTTCCATTGCTTCCATAACAGCTAATAGTTCTTTTTCTTTTTTTGCTGCCATTGTAGGAGAGGACCATGTAGCTGCTCTCAATCTTAGTCCGCGGTCCGTCTTGTCTCTTTAAAAAAGATCGATTTTTATTTTATGTTCCAAATCAAACACCGATTAATGTGTTCACACAAGCTAGTCTTGCCAAGTCAAATTTCGTTGTTTTCAGCCTTCTAAGTTATATAGTTTATGAGATATTACTGTTTAAAATTTTTATAAATCCAAAATGGCGGGCGCAACTTCTCTATGGTTTGTGTCAAAGGTTGTGGTCTTTTTACCTTGCTTCTGGCTTGCCGTAGTTTCCTTTTGTCCCTTCCTCTTGCTTACTTATCTGCTCTCCGCACGTCACTTCCTGTTGTAGTCCTTTTGGTCCGGCAGTTTTTACAGTCCCCTTTGCTCTCTTCCGGTTCTTCTCCGTTTCCCTTCTTGTCTGCTCCTCAAGCCGTCACTTCCTGTCTCAGTCCTCACAGCTTGATCTCGCGCTGCTTGGTTCCCTCCTCCCCTCTTTGTCTCGCGATGCTTGGCTCCCCCTCCCGACTCTTCTTAACCACAGGAATGTTAAACAACTTGTTTTTTTGGCTTTTTAGGTTCAAATTCAGCTGTTTAACGTTTCAAAACTGTACTTATCCAATCTGCAACAGTCTATTGCTTCACCAGATCTGCTTTTTGTCTTTCAAAACGCGGTAATAGTAAGGCAAAAACTTTTTTTTCCGTTACCTTATGTTGTTATTTCGCTTCAGATGTGGTCCCAACGTTTAAACTTTGTCTTCTTTGTTAAGGAATCAGAGGAATTGGAGATTTTATGCTGATTTAATCAGCTCAGCTCGGCTCCTTATTTTTTTTTTTTTAACTTTATTTTTAAAGTAGTTTTTTATACATTATAAGTTAAACACTTATAACAAAAAGAGAAACATATACATAATTTTTGGAGCCACACATCTTAGTTTAACCAAGCATAAAATTTGGACCATATCTTCATCATATTTGTCCTGTCATTCATATTCAAAAGAAAACTTAGTTTGCTCATCTCTGCCCAATCCAGAAGTTTAGCAATCACAGCATCTTCACCCGGAAGCGTTGCAGATTTCCACGTGCTAGCCCGAACTATCCGGGCTGCTGTCAGTATAAAAGCCAATAATCTTTGTTCATGGCTAAGCAGACCTTCAGGAAGTATATTTAGCAGAAAGATTTCTGGAGCTAATGATATTTCCGATCCCATTATCTCCTTAATCATATTATGCACCATTAACCAATATCTTTGCATTTTTTTACATTTCCACCACATATGATAGTATGTTCCTATTTCCACCTCACACATCCAACATCTATTTGTTACATTTTTGTAGCATTTATGAAGCCTATCAGGGGACCAGTGCCACCGGTAGAAGAGTTTATAGATATTTTCTTTATAATTTATCACACCCAAAAATTTAATTGTTTTCCAGATTTTTGTCCACTGATCAACCTGAATATTATAGCCAAAATCTTGCATCCATTTCACCATTGAGGGTTTTATCTTTTCATCCTGCATTTCATAAGCTAGGATTATTTTATAAATTTTATTAAGTTTGTTTTTATTCATCCAATTTAGATCTAATCCATTCGGAACATCATAAAAATCAACCATTTTATCCAGATGATACCTAGAATTTAATTGATTACATTCCCACCACGATAATTGCAAATTTAGTTCACTTTTTAGCTGATCATTGCACTTTAATTTCCCCTTATTATCCAACAATTTATCATAACTCACTAAATTTTTTGAGTTTATCAGCGATGGCTTAATAAAGGCCTCCAGCGGGGAGACCCATCTGGGCGTTTTTAAATAAAATTTTTCTTTTATACTTAGCCAATTTTTCATGAGTGCTGCTCTTAGAGTATGAGTACTAAAATTTGCATGGATTTTGTGCTTATTATACCATACATAGGCATGCCATCCCATGTAAAGGTCATGCCCTTCTAATGCCAGAATTCTGGCGTTGTCTAACAGTACCCATTCTCTCAACCAAACTAGGGCTGCGGCTTTCCCATAGATTTCCCAATTTGGTATGGCAATCCCTCCTTCCTCCTTCTGATCTTGTAAAATTTTCCACTTTACTCTAGGTTTTTTGGGGAACCAGATGAATTTTTTTGTTAATTCATTAATATTCTTATAGAATTTAGCACTTTCTGCCAACAGTGGAATTGTTTGTGCCAAGAATAGGAATTTTGGGAGAATATTCATTTTAATCGCCGCTACCCTGCCTAGCCAAGACAGCTTTAGATTTTTCCAGATATCCAATTCTTTTTTAATCTTTTTTAATAATGTGTCATAGTTATCCTCTATCAAAGAGCTAGTCTTACTGGTACATATTACTCCCAGGTATTTCACTCTTTTCACTACCTCAATTCCAAATTTATTCTGTATTTTTATCTGTTCCTGAGTAGGGTAATTTTTAACAAGAATCTTTGTTTTATGTATATTGATCTTTAATCCCGAAACCTCGCCATAGTCTTTGATCTTTTCTAATAGTCTACCTAGAGATATTTCTGGATCTTCTAAAATAAACATTACATCGTCGGCATATGCGCATAACTTATATTCTTGCCCCTTACATTTAAGGCCTTTAATAGTTTTATCCTCCCTAACTTGATCGCATAGGGTTTCCAGAGCAAATATGAACAATAATGGAGATAAGGGACACCCCTGCCTAGAACCCTTTTCAATTTTAATCTCTTGTGTAGTGTCTGAGTTAATTCTTACTCTAGCCGTTTGTTTATTATATATTGCTTTGATCATGGATTCGAATTTTTCTCCCGCCTCATATTCCTTTAATTTATTCATTATGAATTCCCATGCTAGGCTATCAAAAGCTTTTTCCGCATCCATGAACATTAATATCGCTGATCTCTCCGGATGTATGTCATAGAATTCTAAAGCATTAATTAATATTCTCCAATTCTCTCTTAGATGTCTATTCGGCAAGAATCCTACTTGGTCTTTATTAATTATCTGAGACAGGACCCATTTAAACCTTTCCGCTAGTATATTGGCGTAGATTTTATAATCAGCGTTTAGTAAAGATATTGGCCTATAATTACCAATATTATCTAAGTCATCTTTGGCTTTGGGTATTAATGTTATCAGGGCTTCATTCCAGGACTCTGGTACTGAGCTCGTAATTCCTATGTTCTTGACTAGGTCTTTAAATACCAGAGATATTTGGCCCTCAAAAATCCTATAGAACTCACCTGGAATGCCGTCCGGACCCGGAGCTTTGTTCATTTTCTGTCTTTTAATAGCCTCCACAACTTCACATATTGTGATTGGTTCATTTAATTTTCTCTTTTGATCTATCGTGAATTTATTTAATTTGGTTTTCTCCCTGAGGTATTCCCTTACCAGATTTTCATCCTTATTCTCTTGTTTATATACTTTAGAGAAGTAATCTTCCACTATCTTTTTTAAATCTTTTAATAAGTATTTGTTTTCACCTACGGGGTCCTTTAATGTAATTATTGATTTTTTACCCTCTTCCCTTTTTAGCCTATATGCCAGCCATCTTGATGGCTTATTAGCATTTTCAAAAAAAAATAATTTATTATATTCAATCTTTTTCCCTATCTCTTTACTTAATAATAAATTTAATTTATGTTGTTTATATAGTAATCGTTGTTTACTGTCTTGTTCCCCTTTGGTTTTCAACATATTCATTTCTTCCACTTTTATTTGCTCAACTAGAAGTTTATATTCTCTATTTTCTTGTTTTCTTTTCCACAGGGTGTAACTAATCATTTTTCCTCTTATGTATGCCTTAAAGGTATCCCATATAATATTAATAGAAATTTGGGGCTGAATATTTAATTTAAAAAATTCTTTAATGTCATCTTTCAAGGATTCGACAAAGGCTTGATCTTTTAGGATATATCTATTCATGGTCCATCTGGGCGCTCTCCTAACCTCGTTAAGTGTTAATAAGATTGGGTTGTGATCCGCAAAGGTTAAGGGGCAGATCTCAATATCTAACATCTCCATTATTATAGATCTGGATATCCAGGCCATATCTATCCTTGACCATGACTTATGCCTACCTGAATAGAATGTAAATGCCTGCTTGTTCTTATTTTTTGTTCTCCATGCATCTAAGAGGTCTTGCTCTTCTACTAATTGATAGAATATCTCCGGTAGTGTTTGGCCTTTATTTTTTTTTCCCCATCTTGGTTTGCGTTTTCCTATCTAGTTTTCTCTCTACTACAGCATTAAAGTCTCCAATTAGACAAATCTTATCAGATTTTTTCACCCTCAATGCTTCAGCTACTTCTTTGTGAAATGGAGCTTGATTAGAGTTGGGCGCATAGACATTCGCTATAATATATTCCTTCCCATTTTTTATTATACTAATTACTATAATTCTACCATCTTTTGACGAATATACCAGTTGTGGATGTAAAAATTCTTTGGCATATATAGCTACCCCTCTTTTTTTTTCCACCTCATCTGCTGCTACGAAGACTATCCCCAATTTTTTACAATTAAGGTGTTTTATATGATCCTTTTTGATGTGTGTCTCTTGGACGCATGTTATCTCTGCTCTTATTTTGAGTAATTGATGGAATATACGCCGTCTCTTTTGAGGTGCATTGAGACCATTTACATTAACTGACATAATTTTGAATTCTTTAGGGCTCGGCCCCATCCTGGTTTTTTGTTTCTTTCACTCGGCTCTTTAGTTGGTTTCTTGTTTGTATTTGTGGTGAGGTTGGTGGTGTTTCTTTCTCCGCTGCTTTTCTTCCTTTCTTTCTTTTATCTTTTCTTTCTTCTTCTTTACCTTCTTCTCCTTCTTTCTCTGTTTGCGAATCTTCTCCCTCTTCTTCCTCCTCCTGCACTCCTAATTCAGCTCCATGGGACTCTAGAAAATTTTCCAGCTTGAACGTTGAGTTGAGTTTCTGTCTTCTTCCTCTATACTCAAAGAAGAGGCCCTCCGGAATGAGCCATCTGTACTCTATACCACGCTCTCGAAGCAGTCCTGCTAGTCGCTGGTAGGGTCTTCTTTTTTCCCTAACACGCCAAGGCACCTCCCTCAAGAATCTAATCTCTTCTCCTTGTGCGACGGCTTTGTTCTCATATGACGCTCGAATAATCTTGTCCCTTGTTTCTCTTTTATTAAGTTTTATATGGACTTCCCTAGGAGCATTAAATTTTCTTGCAAATGCCGTGCCTCTTCTAAACACTCCATCAATTTCAGTCATTACCTCTTGTTTGGTGCCGATGTTCAATTGAGTTGCTATGATTTCAGCCATTTCTTCTTTCAAATTAGTGCCAATATTTTCCGGAACATTTTGACACCTGACAATTTGTGCTGCTTTGTCCAGTTCTAGATTGATGAGCGATTCTTCCAGTCTTTCATTTTTCGCCTTCAATTCTTGTACGTCCAGATCTAAATCTCGTACTCTTACATGAGTTTGTCTACCTTTTGTGGCCAGCTCTTGTATCTCTGCTTTATTCGTTGCCACTTGTGTTTTGATTTCCTCCACTTCTGTTTTGATTTGTGAGGCTAATTCGTCTATCTTATTATACATAGGTACAAACTCTTTCTGGATCAAAACTGGAATTCTTTCCTCCACTTTGTCCATTATGGCTGGTAGCGTGTTCTCCATAACTGCTTTAATCGCTGTTGAGACGGCTGTTGAGACGGCCTCATCAATCATTCCCTTGATTTCTTTAGTCGCCAGTCCGGGGTTGCTTGTTGTCGACTTCATCTGACCAACTAGTGTAGTTTGCGATGGAGAGGGGACCGAGCCCTTCCTTCCTGCCCCTGGGTTCCCACTAGCCATAGGTTTGTTAAGTTTATCTAATTATTACCACTAGGCCCCACTCGAGACTATTTAGAGGCTATTTAGAGCTAATTAAATCTAAGTTGTCTGGTCTTATTTTATTGTATAAATACTTCTACAGCCTTTTTATCACTGAGGCTTTAGTCTTTATAAGAAGTAGTTCTTAAATTTTACTTTATAATTCTTGTTTATTAAATTTAATTCAATTAACTTATTTAATCAGGTTGATCAGTGTCTCCAACTTAACCAAATTAATTCACCCAAGTAGACTATGTATTTATCTGGATATTTACTTCCCCAGTAATTTGTTATAAATTAAATATAATTAATTCTACTCTCTTCTATCATTGGTTGTTTCCCCCTCAGACTCTAGGAACAATACTTAATATTCTAATTTTAGTGCGTTATCAGAACATGAACTAATGGTATTTATAGTTTAATTTATAGTTAATTAATACAGTTGTTACAATAAATTACTATGCCAAAGTTAATTACACAATGAGTTATTGATGCTAATAATAGCCACAGAAGTAATAATAATAGTTGTGAAATATATCCTGAATCAAATACTAATTTAATCAAATATTTCCTAAATTAATTCTTAACTTAATCAAAATACACACTATACTTTTTTTATACAGTGATTAATACACTTATAATTGCACTTATTTTAAACTTTGGCTTCAGTAATCTTTCTTACTGCCACTAATCAGTACCTCTTCCTTTTGAGTTACTCAGTCTTACGTCAGGCTGTCACGTCTCCTGCAATTGCCACCTACAATTAGCACACAGTATACAGTAAACGCTATTAGTCTCTATGTGTTATTTCTTACTCCTTTTCCGTAACTACCGCTATGCAGGCACCGGAGCTCACATTCCGTGCGTCTGCTGCGGATGAAGGCGGAACCGGAACCCTCAGCTCGGCTCCTTAGAGATACTTGCAGGAATCTTCTTCGGCTGCAGTGCTCAAGGTGTTGTAAAAGTCTCCTCCGAGACTTTTCCTTCACTGAGTTTGCTCAAACCTGGATTATATTGCTTGCTAGTCCTCACACTACCTGTGTGAGGTTGCGTCAGGTGGATTGATCCACCCGAGCTGTCAATAAGAGCCGCTGTCCGCCTTGCGCACTTGCAAAGCATGTCAGACCTCCATTCCTCCGACCGGAAACCGAGCAATCAAGCAATTTCTTTATTAAAAATCAATAAAACGCCTGGGAGAGATGGTCTTCCTTCGGAGTTTTATAAAAATTTTAAAAGCAGTCTTTTACACCCTTTTACAGACCTGTGTAACTCCCTTTTAAAAACAGGAGTTAAACCTAAAACTTGGAATGAGGCTAAAATCATAGTTATTTTAAAAAAAGACAAGGACCCATCCTTAACGAAATCATATCGCCCCATTTCACTTCTAAATTGCGATTATAAACTATTTACAACCATTATAACATCTAGGCTCAAAACCTTTATAGGAACATATATACATTTAAATCAAACGGGATTCATTCCTGAACGTGACATCACAGATAATGTTAGGAAAACACTCAATGTAATCCAATTTAGTAAGAAAAGTCAGGGAGAAACATGCATATTAGCGCTTGACATTGAAAAAGCCTTTGATAGGGTGGAACCAATATATATAAAGTCAATCATGATGGAAATGGGGTTTGGTACACAATTTTTAAAGATCCTAGAGGCAATATACACCTCCCCAGTGGCACAAATCTCAATTAATGGTCTCAACTCCCAAGACTTTACTTTATCTCGTGGTACATGGCAGGGATGCCCCCTGTCACCACTACTATTCGCAATTGCTATTGAACCTTTGGCTAATAGGATTAGGAGTTCACAGGAAATTCAGGGACTGAAGATAGGTCGAAACGAATACAAGCTTAGCTTGTTTGCGGATGATATGGCAGTTTATGTGTCTGATCCTTTAAATACACTCCCAGTGTTAGAGCAAATACTGGAAGAGTTTACTTTATATTCAGGATTACAAGTCAACCATTCCAAAACTATTCTATACCCGATTAAATTACTAAGTAGTACTAGGGAGTATATCTATGGAAATTATCATTATACATGGGTATCTAGGTATTGGACACACTTGGGCATTAAGATACCTCTTAATTTGAATAATCTATACAAAATTAATTATGTAGAGACTATGAAGGAAATTGAAATAAATTGTGCCCAATGGGAGTTGAAGAACTTGACATGGCTGGAGAAGGTAAACACGGTAAAGTCCTTTTTGCTTCCTAGGATATTGTATTTGTTTTGGGCCTTACCAATTTGGATATCAAATCTAACTTTAAGTAACTGGCAAAAGACCTGGATTAAATTTATTTGGGGGGAAAAGGGGGCAAGAATCAGTTCCTATACTTTACGCAAACCGCGCCTTCAGGGAGGGTTGGCGGTACCAGACTTGAAGTTATACTACGAAGCAGTAAAGTTAACAACTATACTTCAGATACTTCATTCTCCCCATACCTTAGAATGGATACCCATGGAAGAATCTTACTTTGCCCCTAGAACATACCAAGAATTTATCTGGACGGGTAAGGGAATTCATAATCAAGAGGCGGGGAACCTTTTTGTTGATTCATTAATGAAAACCTGGGACAATAAAAGAAAACACTTAGTATCCGAGCTGTCAATGGCAGCTACCTTTTTAAGACAAACCTGGTTCCCTCCCGCATTGCAGAGAGATACGTTTCGGATATGGAAATTTGCAAACCTAACTAGGTTTGCAGATGTTAGTAAGAATGGAACTATACTTTCAAAACAAGATTTAGATAAGAAGGCAAAAATAAATATTCCTTGGTATGAATATAACCAACTGTACCACTTATTAAGCTCACCTGGAATATCCAGATCCCTTCAAACCCCTCTAACCTGTTTCGAGAACCTTATGTTGAAGCAAGAATGGAAACAGAAGGGACTCATTTCAATGTCTTACAAAATTTTGTTGGACATTGAAATGATACACATTCCAGCTTACACGACAACATGGCAGACAGATTGTGGGCTAGAGTGGTTCGATATACAGTGGAATTCAATTTGGAAGTCATATGCGCTATGCTCTAAATCTATTAATATATTCGAACAGAACTTTAAAATACTAGCTAGATGGTACATAACCCCACGGAAACTCAATTGTATAAATAAAAATATAGCACCACATTGCTGGAAGAAATGTGGTGCTACGGGTACATTTTTACATTGTTGGTGGGAGTGCGAAATAATTAAAAAAATTTGGCTAAGTGTAGTGGGACATATAAAACAATGGACAGGATGTGTTATTCCTTTTAAACCAGAGGTAATATTGTTAAACTATTGGCAGGAAGTTAATATCTCTCAGATAAGGAAAGAATTAATCATGATACTCCTGTCTGCGGCCAAAACTATAATAGCCTTATATTGGAAGTCACCAGAGGCTCCTTCAATCAGGAAATGGTGTGCCAAAATCTGGGATCATTTATTGATAGACAAAATTTCTGATTCTCTTTCTAGATATGAGATGAAATTAGATACATCACAATATATAGCAAGATGGTGGCCGATATTAGAAAACTTGGATAAAATATTAGAGTCATATAAGAATGTTCAAGATTATAGATTTCATGTTTTTTTGAAAACAAGTTGGTTGATATAAGTTGTTGTTAAGTTAGTAGTATCAAAGTTATAAGCATTATGTACAGTGGTCTTTGTTAACACTGATTAAGTCATTTGTTGGTCTATATCCATATTTGATACGAAATTGGAACAACAATGTTTGTTTATGTATGTATAGTTAAAACAATAAAATATTTACTAAAAAAAAAAATGTCTATCTTTTCTTTGCTCAGATCTGAAATATATAGTGGTATGTTCCCAGCTTGGTGACTAGTGTTTATTTGAGAAACCCTGCGAGGCTGCTTTCTGTGTGTTTGAATGATACCCATCATAAACATAAAAATATACTCCTGATGCCAGTTCATCATTTTAAAGGCATAAATAAATTTCCAGCCATCAAAACTAATGATGAGAGCAAAAAAACCCACAAATATTTGCATATTCAGCTTTTAAACCATCTTTTTCTAGAAAAGGGAAGATGAATCCAGCTATGTTACACAAAGAAAGGCAGCTCCTATATAAACTGTTATCAGACCTGACAGGGCTCTGGATGGAGACTTCTCTAGCCATGTGGGGAAGCACCTGATCCCAGCCAGCTGCCATTTCTAAGCTTCACTTAAGACCAGTGATTGATATTCTTTGGACAGCAGCTCACCAGCCTGTTGTCCATGGGATTGCCAGAGTTTAGCCTGGCCCTCTTCCTGTGCTCATCAGAGCAGCACTGAAGTAGAGATTTAGCTAGCAGCACTTTCCCAATTAATTTACTTCCATGTTTGGAAAAACCATACTTGGAAAGATGGCAATCCTACACAACAGCTAGTCCACCTTTGAATATGCTTTATTTTATCTAGGCTGGGCCTTCAGACCTGTAGGGCAATCAAGAATAGCCATACTCAAGCTTTAACACTGTGAAATGAGAGGAAGTGCTTAAGGATCAGAAGATCAGTTTCCCCATAATCCATGGCAACTCCTAAATGAAAAACTGTCTAGGATCCCAATTATGTTTTTGGAGAACTGACAATGAACAAAACAGAATAATAATATGAAACCAAGAAACATTTTAAAGCTCTCAAGAACATGGATTTGGATATCAAGTAAGGTTGGCATCTTTTCCTGGCAGAGGCTTTTTGCTGTGTGCCAGTCAGCAATTCAACAGGAATAGCTTTTCCTGGCTTTCATTAGATAAAGTAAATCTTTGAATTTCTGAGAGCTGTGTAGCTATTCAGGTCACTGAACGTTATTCAGGATAAAAGCTAGCCACCTGAACATGAAGGACCTGAATCTCACAAAAAAAAGTTTTTGTAATGTATTTCAGATATCATGGTGAATTTATTGAATAAGTTGGTAGTTTAGTAGGCTTAAAACTTTATGACTTCAGAGACCTATTTCCATAATGATGTTGCCCAAGAAACCCTGCCACGACTTCCTTAGAACATCTGTGCAGGTGCACACAATTCCAATAGAACACTGCACAGATCTGCTGGGCTTAATCATTGCCCATGAGAACTCAGAGTGAGCCTGGAACACACATTCAGTAGTAGTGGGAAAGCTGTCTTTCAGCCTGCCACTATTGATCTTCCAGTTGATGAATTTCTGGAAAGCCTATTCTGAATCTGCATCACCCAGAACTCAAGTCTGAAAACCACTGGGCTGTGTAAAAGACATTCACAGAAAAATGCCAGCTCTTAACTTAGATGATAGAAGTACACTTCCAAGGAAACACAACGCAGAGTCATTTAACTGGTTACTAGCCTTCATTTCCATTAGCTTTCCATTGTTAGTGGAGAAAGGAAAAGGAATGGATTTTTCCCCCAGCAAAATGCTTTTATAATGGAAAACGGGTAGTTTTGGATTTTTAAAAGGATGTTTCAAATGTTATATAATTAAAGCTATATTCTATACACACTATTTATTAAGTATGTTGATGTCAATATAACTTCATCTGAATAAATATGTTCAAAGAGGAAGCTATGAAGCTAATTTTATTATGCCTGCTATTATATTGCTATCTGAAAGCATAATGGAAACAAACTCTTATTCTGTCACCACTGCCATTGCCAAACAATTCATGTTTTAAATGATAATAGATTGCATAAAATACTTCACTAGAAAATCGTATATTTGCCATTTCTTACATGACTTCTTTTACTTAGCAGATTTACTTTGTCAAACAAAGCAAAGCATCAAGGTCAACACCATTTATTTTTGTTTGCAATTTAGGCCCAGCCTGGAATTAATCATCCTTCTGATTGTAAGGCCATTTGTAACTGCCAAACTTAAGCATGTTCCAGTCATGTTGGTTTCAATGGGAGAGATTGAATCACATGCTTTAACACTTTGACTTGCTTAGCATTGCTGGATCATACTCTATTTTTTAAAAAATCATATAATTAAAGACTGTGCATCAATTATTTATTTATTTATTGTGCAGATAAGAGATATCTTTGGTTCCATTTTATGCACTTCCTGTCACAGGCTTTGTAAGAGAACTGAGAAGAGCCCTACCAGATCAGAATGGGAATCTATCTAAAATCAGGGCTATTTTTGGGCAGGAATGTACAGGAACGGAGTTCTGGCTGGCTCCCGAGTTGGCCACGCCTACAACCAAAACCTCTGGCATGCGTGGATACAGAGCCTGCTGCTCTCCCCACGTTACACACAAGAGGGAAAGGTGGCATGTTAAAATGCCCTCTTTCCCTCTGGGGAGCCCATGGGGATTTTCTTGTCAATTTCACTTCCACCAGTCAGCTGAGACTGAAATTGACAAGGAAAAACCTCTCTCTGCCTTCCCTTCTCTAGCTGACATGTGGCAGATGGAAAAGGGCAGGCAGGGAACCCAGGCAAGTTGAAAATGCCTTTCTTTCCCTCCCCAATCTGTGGGAGGGAGAGAAAGGCATTTAACCATGCCCCCCCACACACTTCCCGAGTGTGCATGCCTGCCTTCCTTTCCCTGGCCGTCTGGCTCAGAGGCGAGGGGAGGTAGACTAGAAAGGCGATGCTGAAGTAGGATGGAGAAACTCAGGGGGGAAAGAGGCAAGCTTCCATGCCCGCCCTGTGCTTTCCCAGCCCCCGCTAATATGCTAATGAGCTGTGCTGTCAGGGGTGTGGCCTAACATGCTAATGAGTTTCTGCTGTTGGGTGTGGCCTATTATGCTAATGAGTTCCTGGTGAGCTTTTTCTACAAAAAAAGCCCTGTCTAAAATTAACATCCTGTTTCCAGCAGTAGGAACCCCGGTACTTCCAGCAAGCCTACAAGCAGGGCATGGTGGCAACCATCCTTCTGCCCATTCCACCCACCCTATGGTAATGTTGTAGACCAGAAAGATGGTGGTGGAAAGTGCCATCAAGTCACAGGTGACTTATGGCGACCCTGAAAGGTTTTCAAGGCAAGAGACGTTTAGAAGAGAACAGTTTTTTAGCCTCCTGCTCACACATTTTTGTCTTAGCTCAGGGATGGCTCCAGAGCAAACTAATTTATGCTGCAGCCAAATCGCTCACTCACAGCTTTAATGCCAGTAGCTCACAAAGCAGAATTTTTGCTCACAAGACCCCACAGCTTAGAGGGAGCATTGGTGTTCTCCCATCCAAATAGTCACCAGGGCCAACCCTGCTTAGTTTCTGAGATCTGACAAGAATGGGCCTCACCTGGGCTATTCGGGGTAGAATGCTTGCTCATGAATAGCACAACACTGTGCACGTTTGCTTTTATGCAAGTTAAAGGTTACTGTGTGCTTACTCTCAGATAAATGTGCATAGGATTGTAATCTATGATAGCTGATTGAGGCAGCTTGATCCTATGCATGCTTAATCAAAGCAGGCAAAAGAGAGAAAGATTTTGTGGCAGCAAACTGGTAGCAGCTGAGTTCCCTCTAAGTTGGTTTCTGTCTGTCTCTCTTTTCAGGTACTTTAAAGGCTGGGAGGAGTAAGAAGTGTCAGATGAAGAGTTTGGGATTTTTATGGTAGCCTCTTTGCTGGGACTGGGATGTGTTTGTTATATTTTGGTGTGTGTGTGTTTATTTGGGTGAAAAGCAGCACAGAAAAGTTAGAATAAAACCAAGTCACACTGGATCCAAAGGACTCTGTTCTTAGGTATGTAGAGGACTGCTGTCTTAGTTTGTTAGCACTGGTTCATATACTCAGCTGGGGAACTGGTAGAACAACTCCTATATGTCACATTTAAGAGAACTTTCCTTATACATATGGTTACTAACTGGCCTGGAGAAAAAATGTTCTGCCCTGGAGTTACCAAAATTAATTTGGAAAATTCCTGGAGTTTTGGGACTGGAGCCTAGGAATGGTGCGGTGGGGAGAGACCTCATTAGGTGCCATAAAGCCCAGCCACCAAAGAATAGATCTCTGAGGGAACCAATCTATGTCATCTGGAGATCAATTGTAATTCTGGGAGGTCTTTAGGCCTTGCCTGGAGGTTGGCAACCTTACCCTATCCATTTAATAGTGGTTTAGATGTGTAGAAATGGGCAGCTGAAGTTTTTCGTCATATGGAAGTAAATGACATCACTTAGTATTTTCTGCAGACCATATTGTTGAACTGCAAGATGACTCTCCTATAAACAGAGGATTCAATTCACATGATAACCCCATGCTTTAATTGTATGAACAGGGCCTCTGCTAGGGTTGCCAGCTCTGAATTGGGAATTACCTGGAGATTTGGAAGTGGAGCTTGAGGAAGGCAGGAGGGGAGGGACTTCGAAGGGGTATAATGCCATTGAGTCCACCTTCCAAAGTGGCCATTTGCTTCAGATGAACTATCTCTGTTGTGTGGAGATCAGTTGTAATAGCGGAAGATCTGCAGCTACCCCATGGAAGCTGGCAACCCTAGCCTCTGCATGAATTTGCAGAAATGAACAGCAGTGTTTTGATTTCCCTAGGGCAATGCTGTCTTGTTCAAAATTGTGCCACCCTAGAGGGACAATAGCTAGGAAACGAGGAAAAGGTGTTGCAGGAGGATGTATGTACTATATCACTACCACCTTGTCCCAATCCCCCATTTTTCATCACACTAGGAAAATGCTAAAAGAGGCTTTATACATAAAATTCATTTTTCTGATTAAAATTCAGACAAGGCTATGCAAATTCTGCAAGATTTATTTATGTATTTATGTATTTATTATTTGGATTTATATTCTGCCTAGCCAGCGTTAGCCGGCTCAAGGTGGCTCACAAAAGTTTAAAACAACCACAGTATAATTTATCATAAAATTACAGCTTAAAATACACAAAAAACAGCACAAAACCACAGAAGTTGGCGGTCAACATTGCTTCCAACACTGAGCACAGCAATTTACCAGACCCAAGGCCAGGAGGTTATACCAGTTGATTGCCTGGCCAGAGGCTTAACTCGGCGCTTTCCAGAGGCCCCTTCCCCCAGCGGCAGCTCCTAGTTAAAAGCCTGGCGGAAGAGCTCTGCTTTGCAGGCCCTGTGGAACTGCAAAAGGTCCCACAGGGCCCTGATGTCATCCGGGAGCTCATTCTACCAGTAAGGAGCTGCCACTGAGAAGGCCCTGGTGGTCATCAGCCTGGCCTCTCTAGGGTGGGGATGATCAGGCAGTGTTGAGTGCCTGATTGCAGTGCTCTCTGGGGTATATACGGGGAAAGGCGGTCCCTTACGTAGGCAGATCCCTGACCTGTTGTTGTTCTGCTTCTGCTGTTGTTAAATTGTTGTTTGTTCTGCAAGTATAGAAGTGTTCTACTTTCTCTGTGGCCTAGGGTCCTATTTCTTACTACGATGGTGGTTTAAACTATAAACGTTTTATGGAATATGATTCCATGAAAGTATTCATGTTTAAGCTTGGAATTTAAACTTTGTGGTAAACCTGCTATATGACTTTTGATTTATGAAGTGAAAATTACAGTCGGTTGAATGAACTCTGAGAACGGGCAGGAATGCTGACTCCTCCTGTTTCTGTTGCCCTATAGCGTACTTACTACAGGAAATAGAGAATGGAGGAGGCCTTTATTCTGTCTGCTACTCTCTTCGTGCCAACTCCCAGACCCTTGACCTAGCTAGTAGCAATGTCTTGGGCTGGGGTCAAGGAAAAAATGTTCTCCAGCAACAATTATAGTACTTCTGCTCCCAGGTTCACTAAAGCCTGTTGGTACTCAGTTGGAACCAAACAGGAAATAATAGTTTGTATGATGAGGCTTAACTGAATGTTAGCCAGCCCCCTGTCCCCAAGTCCTGGCAGAGGCCGAGGACAGACTGGCAATGTGCCCCGCTCTGCCTCCATTTCTAAAGCGGAGGCAGAGGGGGCGTTCACATTGCCGCATCTGTCCTCCAGCATCGGCGCGGACTCACCCGTCCGCGAGGCACCGTCCATCCGCTTCAGCCGGAGACCACTTCTAACAGGTCTCCGGCTGGAGAGCCGCGCGTCCCTGCTGCTTCGCGGCAGTCTGGACGCGTCGGCAGCGCGCCGAAAGCGGGGGCAGAAGTCTGGACGCCCCCGCGTCAGCGCGCCTCCGCCCCGGGACAGCGCAGCCTGTGGGAACGGGCTGCGCCGGGCTGCTTTTCGCGCGGGGCTTTTGGCCCCGCGTCTGTCCCGGGGCGGATCAGCAGTCTGTCCTCGGCCAGAGTTTAAACATGCAGAGGAAGGGAGCACCAACTGTTTAAAGGAAATAACTCAGTTTATTAAAGAAGAAATAAACTCTGATAGAACCAGAGGAGAGGGAGAGAGGCTTAACTGACTAACTGCTGTGAGAGACAGGAATGAAGGGGGAGGGTTCCGTTAGAGCAGAAAGTCTTCAGTGAGCCAATCAGGGGACAGGAAGTACCTAATTTGAAATTGTGGGAAGTCCCTAACCTAGCTATGCTTATTAGCAGACCTTCAGCTGTCCCCATAGGCTGTTCTTCTAATCTTCTAAAAGCAGATGCACTATAGACCTTGTATATTCCAACACAAACAAGACAGCATTTTGAGATCTAATTACCTCACTGCAAATCTCCTGAGAATGAAGGGTTTACACTGGCAGTAGCACCCCACAATTTCTAAACTGAGAAAAATAAAGGCCAATAGAGGAAGTGGAAAGAGTACTTATTGTACCCAACATACAGCCAGACAGCATCTTTGGAATTACAGTATATGCAATATATTTATTTATAGCCAGAGAATAAGGTACATCCGAATACAACTACAGGAGTACACACTTTCCACAATGAGTTTTGTCTTTGTGTGAGTGGGTACGCAATTTATTGCCTAGTGGGTGATCATTGTTTGTTGTAAGCACACACAGAGCCACAGTTTCACAGTCATTTCTCAATGCATATCAGTCTTCTGGTTATGACCATAGCAACATTTATGAGGGCTTCTTTTGCCATAATATCTACCATTTTGAACTGTAAATTTATACATTTCATTTGTACGGCCTGTGTTACACTGTACTTCCTAGGATGCTTGCTTTCTTTAGCATGGGTGGTGACTGGTACTACTAAGTAAATGGGTGATACCTACAAAAAAGACAGACCATCCGGTGTGGAGAAAGCTTTCAAGGGGTCCATGTGAGACTTCAGCAATTTGATTCTGAGCTTTGCTGAATGTTTGAAACATGCAATTTGCAGAACAATGGCAATGAACCTGTTCTGGATCTTTTTGCTTGAGAGGAATTAGAGTGAAACTAGGAAGGCAAATGACATGTTTCTCAGTCCAGAAGTATTGTTCAGATTACGAGCATGCCATTCAAGGAAATGAAAGCACTTGAGCTGGCAAGGGAGCCCAAGTACTGGAGCTTATTTTCATCTGAAAATAATCCTTTGTCTCAGAGTTAAAATGAAATGTGAGAGCTTTGGAAGATGCCAGGATTTCACTGAAAGGCGTGCTTGCGGAATGCAGTGAAATGGCAGGGGAAACATTCTGGCAGCTTATGGGCAGACTCTTGGGCTCGTGGCGCTGTGAGATTCTGTCCTTCAGAACTAGTTGCATCAGGTGTAACTTTCCCTGGGAGTGGCAGCTCTTCAAGTGATTATGGTGAGTCCTGGGCCTTTGCAACTCAGCACAGGTTATTCTTGGCAGAGGCCATAAAGGCACTTTTGAAAAAGGAGAAAGAATCCAACAATTAGTTTTCCTCTCTTTCCTTTTGTTGGAGCCACAGAAGTGTGCCAAAGCCCATGTTGCAAAAAAAAGGGAGGAGGGGGTCTGATGGAATAGGAAACTCAAAATGATCTGATTGAATATAAGGTTGTTTCTCTGGGTGATTAAAAGCTATTATACCATTGCATTGGCAGAAAGACATGTGCAGCCCAAGCTGATGCCATTTTTATCTTTAAACATATAAGACTGTGATCCTATGTATAGTTACCTAAGCCCATACAAACTTGGAAGTAACTGTGTGTTCAGAGGGGTATGCTCAGGTAAATATATATGGGATCACAGTCTTAAGTGTGTGTATTTTAACATAAAATTAGTAGGGATGTGCAGTTAGACATGTACCTAAAGATCTGGTCTGAGCAGTTCACATTCATAAATGATCCACATCCAAATGGAATAATTTTTAAAATATATCTTTATTAAAAAAAAAACAAAATAATAGTAAAGAGGGTTACAGAAGAGGGGGGAAAAGGAGAGTTATATAACAAACTGTGTATATCAAAGATTGTCATACATTGTAGGGTATATCAAACAAGAAGTTGAAAAATTTTCTCCCCAACATCCCCTTCATCACAATTTTAAAACATTTTCTATAAAGTACGGCGGTCCTTACCTCAGTCATTTTAAATTTCAAGTTTTATTACTGATCTATTTTGCAACTTTATTATTAATTTAATCATTACCACAAATTCTGTATTACGTATTTCATCATTTAATATAGCAAGATTTAATAGAAATCCCTTATGTATCACACAATAAAAAATAGAGAATATTTTGTCCCAAATCCAGTTCCTTGTACATGTATATTCAAAATTTATTCTCAATCAGCTTAACATTGTGGTACATTTATTTGTATTACAACACATTCATGTACAATTTTTAAACTGTTTCTCATTCTAAATTTTAAACTCTCATTCTGTTTCCTACTTGCATAATATATGCTCCATCTCTCCTCAAATTTTGAAATTGATCAGTTTCTCAAATACATTGTTAGTTTCGCCATTGCTACATAATCAGCAAGTTTATTTCCCCATTCTTCAAAGCTTGGACAAACCTCTGATTTCCAGTTTGCTGCGTAAATAATTCCAGCCACTGTCACCCTATATTCAAATATGTCTTCCAAAACTGTTGGTAATTTGTTCAGTAATATTCCTAATAGCATGTTTTTAGCTTCCATAAGGAATTTAAATTTTAATATATTCTGCATTTTTCCATTTCCTTCTAGTATCTTTTTGCTTTTTTACAAGTCCACCACATATGATAAAAGGTTCCATTCTTGAAATTTCCAACATTTTCCTTTATAATATTTGTCCGCTTTCTCGATATCCTTTGAAGAGATATACCACCTGAAAAACACTTTATACCAGTTTTCTCTTAAGGCCTGGCTGGCTGTGAACTTAATTCCTTTTTCTCATAATCGTTCCCAATGTTGCATGGGTATTTGCTCTCTGAAGTTCTGCATCCATTTTATCATACATTTTTCACTTGCTCTTCTTCCAGTTTTGTGTAGTGGTTAAATGCACAGACTGTAATCTGGAAGAACTGGGTTTGATTCCCCACTCCTCCACTAGCAGCTGTTGGATGACCTTGGTCAAGCCATAGTTCTGTCAGAGCTGTTTTTGAACAAGCAGTTCTCGAAAGAGTTCTCTCAGCCTCACCTACCTCTCAGGGTGTCTGTTGTGGGGAGGGGAGGAGAAAGGAGTTTGTTAGATGCTCTGAGATTCCAAGTGAAGGGTGGGGTATAAATCCAATCTCCTCCTCCTTCCTGAAGTAATAACTTATATATTCATAATAATAAATGGTCTTTTTGTTTTGTAATCAATTGTTTGAATTCAGCCAGCTCTCTTAGGGTTCCACCTTCCGCTTTGGTAATCTTCTTTAATCTTGAGGATGATTGGTAATATGGTAGCCACTGAATGCTGATTCCTTCCTCCCTAATATCTTGCCAGGACTTAGGTTTTCCCTATCATGTTACCATACATTAAGAAATCACTTTTATTTCTTGTATTCTTATCTTGGTAAATTTCTATTGGGGACATGATCAGAGAGTTTGGGGGACTGAATTCCAGCATGCAAACCATATTCTCAAAAGCTCGTCTCTAATTATATGACTCCTTTCTTGTGTTATAATTGTTCTGATTGATTTCTTAATTCATAAATAATTACGTAAACCTTCTTCTAGGTTTGCTGATTCAAGTTTTACAATTTTTTGTCTTTGAATCCAATCTGTGATCCAAACCAGACCTGCTGCTTGCTAGTATAATTTTATATTTGGGACTGCTAGTCCTCCTCTCTTTTTCTCATCTTGAAGTATTTTAAAACTTATTATTGGTTTCTTGCCATTCCAAATGAATTTATTTGTCTTTGCCACTCTGTCAATATTTTTTCATGTGTGTGTGTGTGAGAGAAAGAGAGGCACTTGAAATAAAAATATAATCTTGGCAATACATTTGTTTTGATTGATTGCTGAAATTCTTCCCAGCCATGAAAGTAAATCTGAGTAAATCTGCTTGGACCAATTTCCAGGTCTTCTGATAGTTAATTTTGAAGTGGTAACAATTTTGACCATTCACATTTATCCCCAGATACTTAATAAAATCAGTGGCTGCTGTCCAGTCTATACTCTTTATCAGGGGTCCTCAAACTTTTTAAACAGGGGGCCAGTTCACTGTCCCTCAGACCGCTGGAGGGCCGGACTATAGTTAAAAAAAAAAACTATGAACAAATTCCTATGCACACTGCACATATTTTATTTTGAAGTAAAAAAACAATATGGGAACAAATACAATATTTAAAATGAAGAACAAGTAAAGTTAAATCAACAAACTTACCAGTATTTCAATGGGAACTATGGGCCTGCTTTTGGCTAATGGGATGGTCAATGTCCGGTTCCATATTTGTCACTGCTAGTCGTAACAAGTGATGCAAGTGTGCATCAGTTAGTCTAGATCTGGTTGGAGATTTCAGATGTTATTTTGCGGGTAGGGAAGGCGCACGGGGGGGGTGCGCGCGCGCGCAAGCAAGGCACCCTTGACGGGGCTGTTTTCTTTCCCTCTCCGAAGAAACAAAGAACTCAACATCCTCACAAACTTTTTAAGGCAGCAAGCCCCCAGCTGCTTCTCCCTGAAACTCCACTACTGCAGGCATCATGATGGGAAAGAGAAACCTCTCTCTCTCTCTCTCTCTCTCTCCCCCTCCGATTCCCAGCAGCACAAAAAGCCTCGAAAAAGACCCCCGCCCGGCTTTTGGGACTCCTAGCCTCTCAGCTGGCTAGGAGACTTGGGGCCAGCCGGAGCGCCTGCCACCCCACACTTACCCTCTTCCAGTCTTCCTTTTGCCTCCTCCTGGCTGACTGGAAGCAGAGGGGCCGGGCTTTGTCATGTGGCCCGGGATGAGTTGGCTGCAATTTTTCCGCTGCTTTGTGTGCTGCTGGGAATTGGAGGAGAGGCAGCGGCACACCTGGCGGGCCAGAAAAATGCCCTCGGCGGGCCGCATGTGGCCCCCGGGCCGTAGTTTGAGGACCCCTGCTCTTTATAATACCTCCTCCTTCTTGTTATGTTAAGAATTTCATTCTTTTGGTGTAGTGGTTAAGGCCGAGGACAGATTGGCCGTCTCGGCTGCTCTGCCTCTGCTTCAGAAGCGGAGGCAGAGCGGCCATTCAGATGGCCGCATCAGCCCCCAGGAGGCAGCCCGGACGCATCGTGTCTGGCGCTGCACTCCTTCCGCACCAGCCGAGCACCACTTCAAAGTGGTGCTTGGCTGCTGCGGCGCGCCCTGCATGCACGTTCCACCCGCCGGAGCGGGTGTGAACGCGCGGAGGCAGGGGCAGCCGCACAGCGTCCGCCCACCGCTCCAGGAAGCCGCCCGCAGTCTGAACGCTGCGGGCGGCTTCCTTCTGGCTGCGTGCGAACACCGCACTGTGGGGGAAATTCTCCCCACCCCATTCTGCCACGCCGCGGAGGCGTGGCAGAATGGCAATGTGTCTTCAGCTTTAGAGTGCAAACTCTAATCTGGGAGCTCCAGGTTTGATTCCCCACTCCTCCACATGCAAAGGCTGATGTGACCTTGGGTCAGTTATAAGTTCTTTCAGAGCTGTTCTCTCAAGAGCAGTCCCCAAAAGAGCTCTCTCAGGCCCACCTACCTCACAGGATGTCTGCTGTGGAGAGAGGAAGGGAAAAAGGGATTGTAAGCCGCTCTGAGACTCCTTTGGGTATTGAAGTGCAAGGTATAAATCCAATCTTCTCCTCCTCCTTCCTACTTTCTATCCTGAAAAGCACCCAAATTTTCCAGTATGTTCCATTATGTACTGTATTGATTTTTGCAGATCCAAGGGTGTTATAACCACACTGCCTGCATAGCTTTTCATTTTAAATTCTATATCATCCACTTTTATCCCTTTAATCCTTGTATCTTGTCTGATCTTTATAGCTAACATCTCTGTTGCTAAAATAAATAATAGATGTGACAGAGGACGTGTTCCTCTTTCAATTTTTGTTAGTTTTCCATTTATTAAAATCTTTGCTGTTTTGAATATATGGCTTGCATCCAGTTCCAGATTCTGGGCCACAGCCCATACTCTGAAATATGTTCAGTAAGAAAGGTCATGTTACATTATCAAACACTTTATCTGTATCCAAAAATAAAAATGCTCTTTTTCTCTTTCTTTTTTTTACTCACAAATTCAATTGCATCTATTATAAATCATATAATATATTTCATATATCTCTTTGGTACAAAACCTATTTGATCCATGTGTATTAGATTAAGTGTGCATTTTCTTAATCGTTCTACCATTATTGCGGCAAAAATTTTGTAATCCACATTCAATAAGGAAATAGGTCTATAGCGCTTTTTGTAATGGTATCATTAAAACTCCTTCAAGCTGTTCATAATATATTGCTGTCAGCCCATCTGGACCTGGTGCTTTATCCTTTAATAATTTTTATTGCCTGAGAAATTTCTTGAATTGTTATTGTTTGGTTTAGAATCTTTCTTCTGTTATTCCATTTTCAGAGACAGACTTCTTTTTTATATAATTCTGAGAAAGCGTTGATAAATTGTTCTTGTATATCTTTTTCTGCATATATAATTTGATCCCCTTTCTTTGTGCTTGTCTTTTCTCTTCCTTAATACACCAAATATCTGTCAGGTTTATTCACATGTTCAAATTATCTTTGTTCAAACAGAATGATTTTTGTCTCATCATTTTCCCAAGCAGCAGGAAGCAATAGGAAGAAATGACTAAATTAGAAGACACGTGCATCAGAGGGATGTCCTCCAACCAAAGCAGTTTGTTGATTTCCCAACCATGTAGGATTACCCCAAGGCTTTTCTCTGCATAGGCTATCCAACTTCTGCCAATCATTATGCAATCTCACTCATTTTAAGAGGCTTTTTCATTCTAAATGAGCACAGATCCTTAATTTGAATGAGCTTTCCCCCTGCCACTGCCTGCCAAGCAGGAATAAAAGACATGGTGTAGCCCCCATAAAGCAAAAACATCATGGGAGATAGAGGCAGAAGTTCAGCTTGAGGCTATATTTGCTCCCAGCCTGTGATAGGAAGCCTGCCTGCAAGGATTGGGGGAAGAGATTTGTTATCACATGCTAGAAGAAATGTAGGGAGGACAGGTCCAGAGTTTTCCTTCCCTGTAATCATACTGCAGAGTGTGTGGGATAGAAACAGAGGCAGAAGGCTTCCCCTACCTGGCAACTGGAAAGAACAGAAATACACACATACATACACTTAGTTCACAGGAGAGAGATCAGTTATAGACGAACCTTTCCTCCCCAAGCAAAAATGAGCCACTGATTCAGAACTGCAAATCTCTATTCCACCTATGTTGTATTTAACTTTACAGCAGGTGGGGGGAGGGGGGCAGGGGGGTGGAGAGGCACCATGTATTCATATCCATTCACTTACAAAGTGTGGGGGTGTGCATCTATTTTAAAACAAAACTAGAGAATGCAGATTATGAGAATGAACACTCCCCCCCCAACACACCTTATTTTGTTTATTGAAGCTTATTTTAGGAAAGTCAGGTGGGCTGGGAGAAAAATGCTTAAGAAAAATGTTGATAAATGGGCTGCAATGAAATCAGACCCAGGAATGTGCAGGCTGCCACTCCCTGTACCTGTGCATTTTATTTTTGTCAAAAATAAGATCTTTCTTACACCTCCCTTGAAGATCTCAAAAAGGAAGGGAAAATGACATGCCTTTTCATGCTGGGCTTTGATTTCTAAACAGACTAGCTTTGATTGGGATATTAAAGAACCAGACTCAAGGTTTTAAAATGATAAAAGAATTAAAGCAGATACTTTTTTTGGTACTCATTAAATCTGAGGATGAATCTTTCTATGATAGTTTAAAGTGTGATTGTTAATTGGGAGGTTAATAGGGAGGAAATTTTGTGTGTGTGTGCAATTAATTTTTTTTTTAATCCTTTTATTGGTTCTTGTTTTTTTCTTCTTCTCTGAGTGCCTTGGAGGTCAGGTTTTCTTGTGCATCAAAATGAAAACTCTGAAGAACAATGTCATCATGTTAAGACTGTTTCATAAATCTGTAGGTTCTTTTTTGTTTCTAGAGAATGGCTTGAATGATTCACTTCATTTGCCTCACTTGATTTTCTGGCAGACTGGAATGTGACATCAGAGGCTGATCAAAACATAAACCCACATTTGTATTTCCAAATGTCTACTTTTATTTTGTGCTGATCAGGAAAATACGAAATTTTGCTTGTGAGAGTAGTAAGAACTTGGTCTCTGGACTGACTCTACTGAAGTCATCTTTATGATATCATATAATACCACTGAACATTTTTCTGTAGTCACAATGTTATTGAGTTGAGAGAAATTATGTTGGTACATATTTTTTTAAGCTGCCATTTTTTGCCTTTGCTTGACTGCACTATTCCAGCTAAATATTTTGTTCTCTCAGACAGTATAAAATCACAGACATCAGTTGGGTCATGCCAGTTCATACCAGTTCTATAAATTACCCTGAGGTTTTGGAAACTTGCTGAAAAGGAAATCCTGAATCTGTGATGTTATATTGTCCCAGTCCTAAACATTTTTATCCAGATTGCGTTTAATGGGATTTATCAGGAAGCATGTTGAGGGCATCCTTTCCTTTCTGGTCTTAGACTACCATCTATCCCAGGGATGTCAGACATATGGCCCATGGGTTGGAACCAACCCCTGCAGGGCCCTTATCCAGGCCAGAAGCAACTGACTCTCATCTGCTTCCTGCACTGCAGCTTGCTTTTGCCCAGCTCTCTCCTCTCCTGCTTCCTGCTTTGCAGAGGAGAGAAAGAAAGCAAAGCATGCCTTCCCTTGATTGGCTGAGTGCTCCTCCTCCTTTGGGGAGGAAGAGAGGGACAGGGAAAGAGCCAGAGAGAGAGGGATGGGCAGGGGGGGAGAGAGAGAGAGAGAGAGAGAGAGAGACAGAGTCTCATGGCACCTTTAAGACCAACAAAGTTTTATTCCAGATATAAGCTTCCGTGTGCAAGCACACTTCTTCAGAGGGAGGGAGGGTGAAAGAGCCAGAGAGAGAGAGAGAGAGAGACTCTCCCTTTCCATTTCTAACAGATGGGGGGGAAGAAACCCAACAACACAGATTGCAATCTTTATTAGTGGAAGGGAGCAAGTGTCTGGGAGGGAGGGAGGGAGAGAGAGAGAGAGAGAGAGAGTTTCCTATCTGGTTACTAATGCTGATATCTCCACACCTACTACCCCTCTGCATATCACACCTAATCCAATCAAGCCTGCTATTGCCACTAGGTTTAAGTCCCCTCCTATAAATATCTCACCCTGTTGAAAATTAGAAAGTTTAGTCAGAGTTTCACTGAGAAATTATAATTGATTGGTTTGTAGAATATAATGAGGCCAGCGTGAGTTTTTGGTCCTCTAGCCAACCCTAAGCAAAGACATACCATCCCATAGGATCAATTTCAGTGTTTTCTATATGAAAGTTAAAGTTTCTGGAAGCAGTATGGCGACTCCTCTGGACTTTGATGAACCAGGAGCTAATATTTATTGTTGAAACCATTTATATTTAGTCAATAGGTAAGAATTAGAATTTAAATTAGTTTCTTGGGGGGAAAACTGCATTGGGTTTGAGTTTAATCAAACCCATAATTATCCTTTATCAATTTAATGGGATTATTTAGACCTCTAACATTAAGAGTTAAAAATATGATTGAGTTTGCTGTGTCTGGCATCATAAATTGAAACTAAACGTGTGAAAAATATCACTTGTTCTTCTAGCAAATCACTCTCAGTGTCTTTAACAAAATTGAAGAAGCTAAAAAGTTAAGTTTTAACCAGTATAACTCTGTAACACTCAAGTATTAAGCAACTTTAACCCTTACCAGAAATCCTTTATTATTAAAAATCAAAGAAAACTAATTGCTATTAGCAAATTACTATTTTCAAGTATTTTGAAAATTTTACCCACCCTATTACAGCCCCAAAATTAATTAGCCTAAAAACTTATTTGAAATTGATTGCAATGACTAAAATAATATATTAAAATATATTCCTTTTTTATTTTTCAAAGCCCCCTCCCTCCTAGAATCCCTCTAACTCCGCCCTAACTCCTCTAACAGGGGGGAAAGGCCTAGGGTTGGGATAATATTGGTATTGGAATACTGTAATGATTTCAAGTTATAAGTGTATGTTCTTTTAAAATGGTTGGTAAGTGTCAGGAGAACAAGGGGTGTGAAAAAGGAAGATGAGTGAGTGAGGCGATTGGTTGGTGACTGAGAGTGTGTGGACAGAGCTAGGAAGTGTGTGTGTTGGGGAGAGAGAGAAGGCAGAGTGTTCAGTTTGAGTCTGAAGTTTGAAGTCTGAAGTCAGCAGTCAGTAGCTGTCAGTTGTGGACAATCTACAATGTCAGAGAAATGGTCTTCCAGATAAAATCATATAGAGGTGCTGTGAAAGGCATTAAGATTCTAAAAGAGAAAGAACATATACTTAAGGGGGCAATTTAAGCAAAATCTAATATTGTCAGAGTATTATAAAAATGTGAGGGGAAAAGCTGACAGAGACCTGAGAAAAAGGGAAAGATTCTACTAAACAACTTAACAAATTTCTTTACTAATAAAGTTTTATCTTGTTTATTGTTAACCCAGAATCTTATCCTCAGAACCACATAGTCAAACGAAGGAGCCTTAGAGCTCGGGCACAATAGTGTGGGAAAAGCTAATTAAAGACTGGAATTAAATTCCTGGTGGCAGCGATAGATATTTTAAGTAAGAGAAAGAAACAACAAGAAATTTAAAACTATATCACACCTAAACACACAAAATAAGAGAGATGTATCATCACAAATACTATCCTAAGATCCTCTGTCTTTAAATCCTCAACAATAAATACTAACATGCAGTCTTACAAAGTTTTACAACAATGGTACCTTACTCCACAAAAAAATGTTCCATATGAAACAGCCATCTACTCCAAACTGCTGGAAACAGTGTGGAGACTTGGGGTCCTTTGACCACTGTTGGTGGCAATACAGACTCATCCATGAGTTTTGGATTTTGGTTTTAGACAAAACACACCAGAGAACAGGCTACAACATCCCTTTAGGCCTGAAATTATATTTTTGAATGTTTGGCCCAATTCCTCTATTCTTAAAATTAGAAAAGACTTGATTTCAACATTAATAGTGGCAGCAAAAACTGCCATTGCTTCAGAATGGAAAACCAATTCACTTCTAACATTATCACTGTGGTTCGATAAAATATGGTATAACTGATCGATTGTTACAATATGAACTCTTCCCTAGACACTCAGATTTCACTGAGAAATGGTACCCAGTTATAGATTATATGTCAACACATCATATAATCCCCCCCAATCACCTCTATACTCTTCAATCCATTTTTAAATCATCGATAGTTAGTAAAAGGCTTTCATTGCTGAAATATTTATAGACCTTTAATATTTAATAAAAATTCAAGCAATACACATAACCTTCAAGCTTATTATTATTGAGTGTTAACTACTAATCTAGATGTTGCTATTGTTTGTTATTCATGAATTCAATAAAATGTAACTTTAAAGCCTGCTACTGCCATTCAGCATCTGAAAACACCTTTATAAAGTTTATATCGCCAGTACCTCATGTTACATTTTATGGCTCACATGGCCCTCGCAACAAATGAGTCTGATACCTCTGATCTATCCACTTCTTAGGTTATCCTGCGTGCAGCACAGAGCACCACATGTATCTTTGGGCATTCTGAATATGAAAGAAAATGCAGAAAAAAATGGAGCAGAACAAAAAGCCTGACAGCTATTTCTGGCTCAAACTCATTGATGAAAAGACACTTCAAGCTGTGAGAAGCAGCTGATAGGGATTCAGGTGTGGGGCACAGCTTGACAGCTACTGCAGCCATATCAAAAGGAAATGGACTAAAGAGCCTGAACTAAATCTCAGTGGATCAAGGCAAAATGCAATGCCCTGGATAGCTGATGCATCTATCAAAAAATGTTACATGCTTTTTATACTGTGTATGTGTTTGCCATGTGCATTCCCCTTAATATATATATTCAACTTCTTTTTCAGTTCTTGTGGGCTTAAAATATAATTTAGGGCTTTGTCAGATCCATCAACTTTATTTTGAGGATTCATGTTCAACTATTGTTTTAGGCTATGAACTGGCAGAATAAATGGTTAACATTTAGGCCCAGTATAGTCATTTACCTTGGCCAAACATCTTGCTCTCATGGAAGAGCAGTATGATCACTGTGATGTGATCTTCCCTATGGTCCTTATACAACCTGTGTCATAGTTAAGGACCACCTTTTTGCCCATATGAACCTACCTGTTCACTCCAGTCATTCTTGGAGGCCTTGCTTCAGTTGCCCCCACCATCTGAAACTAGATGGGGGGCAACTCAAGAAAGGGCCTTCTCCATTGTGGCACCAAAACTTTGGAACTCCCTTCCTAGGGAGATCCATCTGTCTCACTGTATTGCCAGTGGGTGAAGACCTTTTCTTTTTTGGTCTGGCATACCCCCAATAATGATATTGTCTCTCCTTCTGCTGCCGTATATATGTTTTTAACTGCATGCATATCACTTTAACTGTATTTTTAATTGCTTAAAATGTTTTCATGTTTGCCGCCTTGTGGACTCTGACTGGGTGGAAAGGTGGCATAAAAATATTTTAAATAAAAAAAATAGTTGTTCCAAGAATAATAGCTAATAATTATTGTATGGTGATGTAGTATAGCAGTGATAGGTGATGTAGTATAGCCAGGATATCCAAGGATTGTTGGGCAGCCTTAAGTTCTAGGCCTTTAGCATTATGCACCACTAAAGTGGTGAGCTAGACTTGGGGGGGAGGGGCACTGAGAGACCTCTGAAAGAGCTTTGACTGGTTCAAGGTCACCAAGCTGGCTTCATATGGAAGAGTGCCGAACAGAACCCGGTTCTCCAGATTTGAGTCCATGCTGAATGCAAATTGTCAAATCATCCAACCTGTCCTGGTTTTTTGTTTGTTTGAAGATAAAGAAGCTAGAAGATCATGTAATCCATCCATATATCTGTCTGTATGGAAAAGTAGTGTCATATGTTATATTGTGAGAAAGGAGGCAAGCTCACTCTTCCAAGCCAGGAATGTAAACTGCTGCACAGACGCTCTGCCAACAGGCATGAGTAAGCAGAGCTAGAATTAAGAAGTCCCAGGAAGGAACCCCTAACTTGAGCTAGGCTCCTGCTCCAGAGGCAGACATGATTTCCTGTCTCGTTCTCATTGGTCACCCAAGTGAATGGAACACATTTGGTGCAAGAGCTTGGTAGAAATCACTTGGATCAGTGTGAGTATATTGCAAATAACACACATACTGGCATTTGCGCACTACAATCAACATTGCACTGCCGTCACATACAAGACCAGCTGAAAGCAGAAGACACAGACAGGGACAACTGGCTGCAGCAGAAATGGAATGCTGGTAAAACTCACCAAACTAGCTAGAGTGAAGTGCTAGAAAGAATATGGAAATATTTCATTTCAAATGCAACAAAAGTAATTCAGGCCAAAAGAGAAGTTGTAAGGAAGCTTATATAGAAGCAAGGAAGTGTATCTCCAAGCCACTGAGCCAACAATGTGATAGGTAGAAACACTGTAGAAAGACAGACCTATGAGCACCATTCTCTTCACTGGAAGTTTTGTTTCAGCTTTATTATTGCAAAGATTTAATATCAATTTCATATCAGTCCAGGAAAACAAATGTAAATGAAAGATGGTTGATTTCCACTTGTTCTTTAAAACAATGTATAAAGAAATGGGACTTTTACTGGTTTTAAAATGAATGCACATCCCTAAAAGATTTATTTCTGTAAAGACCAATAAACATTTAAAAATACCTAATGTGTAAGCAGAAACCTGCAACAGTTAGGTAATATTGAGAGTTCTTTAAAAAAAATTAAATACCTGATCATATTAGACAATTAAATAATATGCACAAAAACAGAAATGAAAACCTTTGTATTATATGATAATGGCATTCTGGCTAGCTATAAAAGTTAGTCTATGTCTGAACTACTTAAGGCAAACTGAAGGGGAATCACAGTTTGAACTGTTTGAAGTAGAGATGTCAGAAACAAACTTGGTATTGCCAAAAGACACCATTCACTCAATCTCATGTCTCATATACAGAGCATGAAGGAAAGCATGAAGCCTTCCTACAGCCTATAAAGCCTTATTCCACTTAAGTGACTATCCCTTTGGAGGAAGAGCCATTTAAGCTGGAAGAAGATCCCTTAGGCTGGAGAAAGGCTTCAACTTTGCTGAGCAGTGTGGAAGGATACAGGCCATTGCCTACCACCTGTGCACCATGGTGCCTGCCAGTGGGTTTCTTGGCATCCACTTGCTTCTTTCCCAAAGGAAAGAGCCAGTCTAGCCTTTTCTTCATATCACTGCAGTAGAAATATGAAGGCCTGGGGAAAATGGGAAAATTTAAAGAAGAAAAAAATCCCACTCCCCCATTTTTTCCTGAGGCCTTTTTTACATTTTTCTGATGGAAAAACTGGAAATGTATAGGAGTGCTGGGGAGGGGAATCTCCTATGAAATATTTTCTTTTAGTGAAATGCTTTTAAAGGCAACCTGGACATACTCCAGACACATACAGCTCTTAAAACCAATATGCATTTCTGCCCTAGAAGGATACCTAATCTTCATGAGGGGAATATGAGAAACTTTCCTTGCTTCTCAACAGTTGCATGCCTTCTGTTGTTCTTTTGACCTGACTTGTGGTTGACCTTTTCACTTCTCCCTCAAACCACTATGACACATTTATCCACAGACTGGGTAAAAAGGAATTTATGATACTAACTTGCTGGGGCGGTGGGAGAGAGATGAGAAGGTAGGTCAGGGATTGCATCAAAGCCTCAAGAGGAAAACTCTAAAAGTTTAATTGAGAACGGAGTTCTCTCTAATCACATTGCAAAACTTAAGGTATGTGTGCTAAAAATAGCATAGGGTACATAAGCTTGCAGTTTTCTCTCAAGTTTGTTTGGGATTTTGTTTGCATATTTGGGATTTTGTTTGCATAAAATGAAAGCATGTATAACATTTAAATTCCATAAACACATCAATGATTGCAATTTTATATGCTGTGTAAGTTATAACGATGCATTTTATGTTGCTAAATCAGTAAAATTAGTTTAGGTTTGATAGGATAGTAAATATTGCATATATTTCAGTTCCCCCCAATTTGCATTTTTCCCCCAAAAGGGGGGGGGTGTTTTCCCATGGCTTCTAAATTTTTTGAAATTTTACATCTATACACTGGTGTATTAGCTGCTTTAGAAAAGTGCAGGCTACAAGCATCACTTCCTGGTCAGCAAGGTATGCCAATTTGGAAGCAGCTGATTCCATTATAGGAGCATGCTTGGTTTGGAACCGCCTAACATTTTATTATGGTTGGACTTAGCACCTGTCGCAAACATTTTATGATGTCCTAGCATGACATGCAGCTGTTTCATTATGACACCCACTATCTGTTCTCAAAATTTCAAAAGTGCCCACAGACTTCACAGGATTTGAGCCACCTGCAGTGAACCAAATGCTGTTATGTCAGTCTTCTCTGCCCTTCCCTGCTTGCCTGTCTGGTTCCTACTGGTACCTCCTCTTCTCCAAGTAGGAAACAAATACCTTGTGCTTCAGACTGTATTCTGGTCTCTTTCACAATTGCACTGAGAACTGACTTGGAATTTTTTTTCCACTTCAGAAGCAAACTGCCAGCACTGTAATCCTATCTTCCTCTTATCTTAACCACTTGAGAAAGAGTGAGAAATAGATGAATGTGGGAAGGCTGTCAGAAGGAGAAAGATATGTGAGAGAAATTATGAGCACGGCAGAAAAAGAAGAGTAAATCATGATGCATCCATGTGTGAGGAGGTGGGATTTGGCATTACATTTGCCAGGGTTGCAAAGGGCAAAGGAACTAAAACTTTAAATAACCTGCATTTTCCTAGTGTCAGCAAGTATTTCTTATTTGCTTAAGTTGAATATTTTTGTAAAACAGCACCGCTGGTGCTGCATTGTTTTTAGCCTTCATATTGGTAAGTACATTTTCAACCAGTGTTTTATTTTGCAGTTGTTAGAAAAAAGAAATTCATGAGATAACCATCAAAATTACTTTGTCATAACCTATCAAAAACTGCTGTTCTTCTTGGGTGATTTTGGTAATATTTTGGATATTGTATAAATTATTCTGATTTAGAATTTTAGAGTATTAGCTCCTGATAGTCACTCATGCCTTTTAAAATTAATTAACAATAATGTAATTTTAATAGAAAATAAAGCCCTATTGATAGGCCACTGAAATTAATGAGATGCTTTCAGTGCTAGTTCTCAGATAGGCTGACTAGACAGAATATAGTGGGAGACTCAGCTACCTTTAATAAACTGTGTAGAAGATGGTATGTTCTTTGTCATGAGGATGGTGCAGGGGCAGCCCTTTTACATCAGATTTATCTGACTTATGTCCTGCTTTTCTACATTTAAAAAAGCATTCAGTAGAAGTTGCAGAAGAAACATCAATTTAAAAAATCACAAGCAAAATAAAAATCAAATGACAAAGCAACACCCTTGATCTTATAGAGTTTAGCATCAGGCTGTTCTGTGACTTTGTACAAAATCCTGCCTAGGGATGGGCAAGAACTGCGTTTTCGTGGTTTGGTTCATGGTTTGTAGCTAAACCACAAACCCATACAGATGTGGAGACTGGTTTGCAAACTGACCCAATTCGTATTGGTTTGTGAACCATTTAAAGTTTAAACCCCTGATTTCTGCTCCCTGCTGCTTTTTGCGATGAGCAGAAAGCGGGGGGGGGGGGGACATTTAAATCAAACAGCTGAGCAGCAGAGACCTCCTCGCCACTCAGCTGTTTGGTTTAAATAGTTGGGAGCCATTTAAACCACTGCCTTCTATTTACCAAAAAAAGCAGCGGGGAGCAGAAAGCAGGGGTTGTAATAGCTCTGAGCCATTTTGCCCCCTGCTTTCTGCTCCTCACGACTTTTTGCAGGGAGCAGAAAGCAGGGGTTTAAATTGCTCCAACCCATTTCAGCCCCAGCTGATTTAATGAAAAGCAGAAAGCAGGGGTTTAGACCTTTCTGCTTTTCACAAACTGCCACTAACTGCATAAAAATTATGAAAATTTATAGTGTTTCTTCAGTGACAGAGTGTTGGACTGGATGGGTCATTGGCTCAATCCAACATCGGCTTCTCTTGTGTTCTTATTGCTTCATAAAAAAAATGAACTGGCAAAAATTCATGATGAACTTTAGTTTGTCAGCCAGCCTGCACCCATCCCTAATCCTGCCATGCACTGCTTGGATCTTATCCCCCCATTAGTGGTTGGATCAGGTTAGTTCTCAAGCAGCAGTGAGAAAAATTGCTGAAGTTCCCAAATGCAAATAACTGTTGAAGAATAGGAGTGATGGTGGTGGCTTGTTCTCCATTACACCCACTTACTTTTTCATTTTGATTGTCCTAGATCAGTAAATAGTTCTTGGTCTGTATGTTTATCCATGTTTGTCCTTGAATGACTGAAGATGATATGTTAGGGCATACCTGGATGCCATTTAGTTGGCCATATGCACCAATATAATTGCCTTGGCCATCCACTTGACACTGAGACCAGTACCTAATGGCACAGAGCATAGAGGTGTCTTGAATAAAAGATGTCTAACTTTTCCAGGGACACTTTACCTATGGTGCTAGTTTAGTGCCACAAGAAGTATATGGGACAACTGCCAATAATTATGCTTAGTGGCCCTGATGCTTATGGTAAGCTGGTTAATTTTGGTATTCCAGTCTGCTCATTTGTGGGATGTACTGTGTGGTAGGGCTATTAATGCACCCATTTAAGATAGGGAAAGTCAGTCATCATAAGTTAGTTATGCCAACATAGTTTCTTAAATAAGACAAAAATATATGCTTGACATTTTCAGAAAAACTGAAATGTTAATTTCTATGATGAGAAAAGAAGAGTGGATGTACTTGCTCAGAGGGTATAGATCCTACTAAAGGAAAAAATTTAAAATCACTATTAAAATCTATCTGGACTTTTTTGATTAATTACCTCCCCTAGAAAATGAGAAGTTGTCATTGCAAACTGCCACTGACTTAACATAATGATTGACTATGGTTTCTTTTTGTTAGCGGAGGTCTCTGAGTTACAAATTGCTTGTCCATTATTTCCCTGAGAGGACAGATTGCTGGAGCTTGAATAGCATTTTCACTCAGTCAAATGCTTATGTTGATTGAGAACACTGGGCTTCAGGGATTCTTGATGTGCCCTGCTAGGGCAAGCATATAAAGAGTTTTCACTCTTTATACACTGCATGGCCTTCCACATAGAGGTATTCTTAGGGCTGCAGACAGTTTCATTAGAATATGGTGGTGACATTCCATACCCCTTGAAGAGCTGGTTTCAGACTCATCTATTCTTAGTTTCACCCTACTGGAATCTGGAACCACACCAAATTCTGGAATGCACTTGATGTTTTCTGGTGGGATTCTTCCTCAGTTCCTGCATATCTGCCACCGGTGTCAGATTTTGATAATGTATCCAACATATTTTCCATCTTTCCCCTTTACTGTTCATCTTTAAGATTATGAGTTCTGAGGAACATCCAGCTGTTTGCTCTGAATCTATTTACACAGGATGCACTCTTTTGGGTAATTAATCTTCTTTCTCCTTGAACAATATCAGCTTCTCTCTCTCTCTCTGAGCATGCACACAGTAAGATGACCTTGCCTCTGGGGTAGAGTGGTAAACTAAATGTCTTATGAATTCAGCAGATAATAGGGAAGAGTGAGCAAAGGGATAATAGGATGGGAGATAGTATGGCTGCACATTCATTTGCTACTTTTGCAGTGGCAAAGTAGAGTTACGCCCTTCTAATGCTACCTTCAATGGACTTAGGTGGGTACAACTGTTCAGAGTTGCACCACTAATCTCTTAAAGTAATTTGCGAAGCCTCTAGGTCAGGGATTCTTGCTGTGTCCTAGCAGTGCAAGGGGATCTCTACTGGTGAGGTTCCTTCCAACTCTAGAAGTCCAGCTATGCATTAGAATGCAACACTTGTAGAAGATGGGATAGCTGTAGCAAGATTGCAGCAAACTCTACAAATACAGGGCAAAACAAAACAAACCCCCACACTCTACACACATGACTATAGCATCGGGTAAAACAATACTGATATTTTACTGTGCACCGATATCTGAACAAAAATGACAGTCCTGAAACTGTCAGAGTTACCTGGGTGAGAACAGTACAGGTTTTTCTACTCTCCACCTCTCCTTAAACAAAAAAAGAATGTACATGTTTAATCCATAACAAATTAGTATTTTACATTGCAATAATATTGCAGATCACTGTATAAAAAGCATTCAAGACATGGCTTTGTTTTATATACAAAATAAGATCACTGGAGAATATGAATTAAAACTCTACTGTAAAAAAGAATCGTATATATTGTACTTATGTTTTCCATTAGCATTTTTGTAGAGTCAAGATACCCATGTTAACAGATATTCAGTAAAATAATACAACTGGAGCATTTGATCTAAAAAACCTCCACATATTTGTTTTGAAATTCTGCTGTTCACTTATAAATTTCAACAAATCTTTTGATTAAGCTACCCACTAGCACATTTGGCTCATAGGTCTGGATCTCGTTCACTTTTCTATAAAATACAAGAAATAATTTAAAAAAAATTAAACCTGCTATGTTGCTAGTAGTATAGCATATGATTTCTGCAAGATCCAAGATTAACCAGCTTCCTACACTTCCAAGCTGAAAAAGCAGAAACATAAATCTCATTTGTTTTCTTCAAGTTTTATCTTAACATTCTAATTGGACATGCATGCAACTCAATGAGGTGTGAGAATGGTTTGGCGTTTTTCATTTTTGGTTTGGCATACTTAATCTTTGGCATTTCCTTGAAAGAGTATAATACACCTTGTCTGCACCTCGAGTTCGTCGAAAAGGAGGTGTTATTTTAGGATTTAGTTTAAATATACCCAGGCAAGTACCCCAAACTGCAAATGTCAGCAAGAAAGCACAGCACTTCCTTCTGTTCCCTAACCTTTAGGGAACAGAAATGCTTGAGCAAATATTAACTCTAAGCACTGGATGTGCTCCCAGCCAGATCAGACATATTAGAAATGTGTTTGTAGTTGAGGGAAAGACTACACAAATTATGATGGAGGAAAAGCACTTAATACAAAGTAATTGGACTTCCGTTTGGCACCACAATCGCAAACACTGGCCTCCGGAATGAAGGGCAGTTTTATATTTTGAATAGCAAACATGATGGCTACAAGTACACATGAGCATACACCAGTTTTAAGGCTGTTTGCATGTGGTCAGCAGGTTTCTGATGAGAAACTCAAGTACGCACAGCAACTGACACAGAACATGCAGCACTATGCTGAGTTTGGCAGGGCTGATGTCTTTGCAACACCAACCATTGTGTTTCTATAGGCATTAGAATGCCCTGTCATGATTACTTGGGATCTGACTGGTGGTGTTTGAACAGATTTCAAACCCTGGCTTTAGAGCAGCTTAGGATAAGATCTGTGGCAAAGTAACACTAGAAAAAAATTGCCCAAAGTGCCAAAGAAGATCAGCTTCCTTCCTTTCATGATTAAGGTTGCCAGTTTCTGACTCAAAAGCTGATGATAGACAGGGCACCCAAAGGGCTGGAAAAACACTGTTTTTCCTCTTAATACTTCTGTTTAACACACTGGCAAATCAGGCACTGCCAAGTCAGTCTTGCTTTGCCCCCTTGCTTGCCAACTTGGTTGCTATCACTGCTCCAGCTAGAGGAGAAGGAAGAAAGAGGCTGCCATGGAAGTGGCTGAGCAGGCAAGCAGGTAAGGAAGGGAAAGATGGCACATCAGTATCAGCTTTGCTTGCATGCTAGAGGCAGATACTGATACAAAATCAGAACTCACAACTGTGAGCTCTCCTTATACTTTAAGTGTATCTTCAGCTTAAGTGGTTTTTTATTCATTGAAAAGCTGTACTAAAAAGGGAGCTCAGCAGGCCAAAGGAGTTAACCAGTTGAACTTTCTCTCTGCCATACAATTATTCTTCACCAAGTATTAAGACCAGAAAATGGCACCCAGCCTGTATAAGGGCACAAGCCAGATGCACTCAAGCACTTTTAAAAGCCTAACTGATTTCAGTGTCCACAGGTATATGTTCCCCACTGAAATCAGTTCAATGGGTAAGTGTTTAAATCTGAAATGAAAAATTGATTCTGAATTCCTCACTGGTGCAATATCAAGCGAACATACCAAGAGAACACATTGTCACTACTATACATACACTGCTTCAAAACTCAAAGCCTTTTTTTTTGCTCAGTTAAAATACAAGTAGTTGCAAGCAAAACAGAGTAATACATTTTTAAGTTAATTTTTCAAAAAATATTTTATGCGCTAGAAAATCAATCTAAAAGGCTAGACATTGCTTTTCTAAAATAATAATAATAGCCTGATCTGGAAGAAAAGTTAAAGGGCATAGCACCAGTATAAACTCCCATGGCAAGACACGTTGCCTCAGTAGACATGAGAAGTGATGAAGATATAAATTTTGGCCAGAAAAGTCGTGTATGTTCCTTGACGCCAAAGCTTCATTTCAACATCTAACAAAAAGTCTTTGGGTTCCTTCACTTGCCGTTGAAGGTAGACAATGCCTGTGTAGGAATTAAGCTTTCTAGTGCTGAAGTAGTTCTCTTCATTTCCTTTGTTGATGGTAAGGATTATGTTATCTCCAGCATAAGCTGGCGAAGGGCCAATTCGGAAAATATGAGCTGGGACTACAATGTTGGTTTGGAAGTTAAGCTGATAGTAAGTAATTCTCAAGGGAGTGTTTTGGCAGTCCACATAGTTGAAGCAGTTGATACGCTCACACCTCCTGAGAAAACAGGAGAAAAAGGAAATATTTAGCACTGCAATGACTGCAGTTCAGAAGATACAGCATCTGGGTGATTCGCAAAGTCCCAGAAAACCCCTCATCTGTTAGACGGATATATAGCAGAGCTGCAAACTTTTAACTGTGTAATTAACATCTGCTTGTTCTTCTTTTACAACACCCTTTACACTGAGGCAATTGTCAGCATAACATCCAAGTATCAAAAGATCATGGGCCCTGAAAACCCCTTTTGGAAGCTCCACAATGAGCGTATAGAAAACTACAGACAAAGTCATACTGTGTGGGTTTGCCTGGAAAAGGAATCTGTGATTCATCAAAGTGCAGTTCTCTAATCGAGCTGTATAAAAGCTAGAGAAAAGGCAGCCCAAGAGCATGGTTTCTGCATACATTTCCAGCTGCATAGCTCCACAAGAAGGAATTGCCTTATGCTAACTTACACTGAACATCGTCTAACCACATTTCTGAGAAGTTTCTGACTGAAAAAGGTCTGCAGATTCTCAAGCAGAGCCTCCAAGGGCGGGCCATCAGGAAAGACCCCACTTTGAGTTTTACTATGGGGCAAAATATTGAACTTGTTGAATATCTATGCAAAATATATTTCTGGCCTCCTGAGAGATTAAAAACGGGTTGTGATGCAGAGATCCAGGGCTGGATTCATGGGGAAAGATTCAGTCAAAGTCCTGGATGTTTATGTATTTAAGATGTTAAGGTCCATAACACGGATTTTGTTAAAATATATAATAGAAATACTTATGATACTAGTATTATACTAGAGCCAGTGTGGTGTATAGTGTGATACTAGGATCTGGGAGACCCAGGTTTGAATCCCCACTCAGTCATGGAAACTTGCTCGGTGTTCTTGTGCCAGTCACACACACTCAGGCCTTGACCTATCTCACAGAGCTGTGAGGATAAAATGGAGGAGAGGAGAACAATGTAAGCTGCTTTGAATCCCCACTGGGGAAAAAGGTGATTGAGTGAAATACACACTTACATACATAAACAGTATCTGCTTTCAAAATTTAGGGGTTTGAGGGCAATTCTGGGAAACTCAGAATATTCTTACAGATTTTTAGAAGAAGAGAAGGTTTTTATACTCCACTTTTTTCTACCTTAAGGAGTGTCACAGCGGTTTACAATTGCCTTCCCATCATCTCCCCACAATAAACACCTTGCGAAGTAAGTGGGGCTGAGAGAGTTCTGAGAGAACTGTGACTAGCCCAAGGTCACCCAGCAGGCTTGATGTGGAGGAGGACTGGGGAATCAAACCTGGTTCTCCAGATTCAAGTTCACTGCTCTTAACCACTACACCCCACTGGCTTTCAGTAGTGGGTAGTGCAGGAGGGGAAATCCCCAGTATTTCTTTGGGCTGTATGGATCCAAAGACTTCCACACAAGAGTGAAAATTTCCTCCCTCCCTAATTAACAACAGAAGAAGAGCCCTGCTGGATCAGACCAGTGGTCCATCTAGTCCAGCATCCTGTCTCACACAGTGGGCAACCAGTTCCTCTGGACGGCCATAACAGGGCATAGAGGCCAAGGTCTTCCTCTGACATTGCCTCTTGACTCTGGGATTTAAAGCCTTGGTGCCTCTGAATGTGGAGACTCCCTCAGTCACCATGGCTAGCAGCCATTGATAGACTTTTCCTCTATCAATCTATCTAGGGCTGCCAAGTCCCCCTGTAGAGCGGGGGAAACACCGATTTTTAAAGCTTTCCCCCGCTTTTCCAAAATTGGCCACCGGGGGGACAAAATGGCTGCCAGCAGGGGAACCTCGGAGCCTGCCCTGCTGGCCTCTTGAACTTCTTAAAAGGGAAATTTCCCCTTTAAGAGCTGATCGAGCAAGACAGCCCCGCCCAGAGATTAAGGAGGGACTGTGCAAGGTTGCTGCTGGAGTAAGTTGCTTCCGTGCAAGGTTGCTGCTGGAGTAAGCTGCTTAAGGTGCTGGGGTCTGCGAGCTCTTTTCCTTCTCTGTCTCTCCCCCTCCCCCTCTTTCTTTTTGCTGTCTGTCTGTCCACTGTGGTTTTGTCAAAGGAATAAACTGTCACTTCCAAAGAGGTAAACATCACAAGGAGAGGTTGCCTGTAGAAGGTCTGGGAGTGGGATTGTTTAAAATGTCTTGTTGTGGCTGTTTGGGTCCCCCCAATCCTCATTTCCCTTCTGCAAATAAAAGTTGGGATTCCTCATTTATATGCCAATTTTCTGTTTCTTTCAACCATGTCCCCCCCCCCCCCCTCCGGCAGTAAAAATCTGCATTTTTAAAAGCATTTGTACATCAAGTAACCGGTATTTTAAGTTAGGGATGGATCCAACTAGCTTTTCTGCTGGCGAAAAGGGGAGGACAAAGGTCCTCTTTAGCCACCAAAAAGCCTATGCTGGGGGGGGGGGGGAGAAGTTATGGGACTTACATGGACAACAGCTGGGTGAAACAAGGGCCAGAAATAAAGCCTGGGAATTGGGCAAGAGTAAGTGAAAAAGCTGTCTGTCTGTCTGTCTGTCTGTCTCTCTCTCTCTCTGTCCCCATCCAGCAGAGGTCTATCAGTGGCTATTATAGCCACAAGGTCTAAATGGAGCCCTTTGTCTGGGGCAGTGATGCTCTGCATTCTTGGTGCTTGGGGGGCAACAGTGGGAGGGCTTCTGGAGTTCTGGCCTTGCTGCTGGAACTCCTGAGGGCACCTGGTATTTTTGGCCACTGTTGTGACACAGAGTGTTGTACTGGATGGGCCGATCCACTGTGGCTTCTCTCCTGTTCTTATGATATGAAAATCATATTTAGCACTTGTGTAGCACTTAGGGCTTCATATTCTGCCGAGATGAGGAAGGATTCAGTAGGGCCGTTGCTCAGTGATAGAGCATCTGCTTGACATGCAGGAGGTATCAGCCTCTTCAGCTAAAAAAGGATCAGGTAATAGGTGACATTAAAGATCTCAGCTTGAGACCCTGGAGAGCCACTACCAGTCTGAGTAGTCAATATGACCTTGATGGACCAATGGCCTGATTCAGTATTAGGAAACTTCATGAGTTCATGTGTCAGCATGTGGAAGCAACATCACAGGATGTGACATCACAAAATGATGTCACTTCCTTTCTCCTGGCTCCACCCCCAAAGTCTCCTGGCTCCACCCCCAAAGTCCCCAGATATTTCCCAAGTTGGACTTGGCAGCCCTAAATCTATCCAATCCTCTTTTAAAGCTGTTTATTCCTGTGGCCACCACTACATTCCCTGGCAGTGAATTCCATGTTTTAATTATTCTCCTTTCATGACAGCTGAGAGAGGGGGGATTTCAGGAACAGGATTTCAGGAGGGAGGTGGGCTACTGTGGGAAGAGGGAGGCAGAAGAATCAAGTTTTGTGGGTAGAATTTCTTGAGTCTATACAATCATTTAGTTGGGATATTTGTCCATTTCCGAATTCTCTAGACCAACATATTCTATAGTAATTTCAAGTGAATTATTAAATTATAAACTTCAAGTTAGCAGAACATGTCCCTTTTTTCTCCTAGGTTTGAGTTATCTGACCTCCCTCCTACTTGATTCTGAAATTCTGGATGGAGGATATTTGCTCCTTCCAAATTAAAATTAGTGTCATGCCAACTGTTTGTGGATTTATTTATTTATTTATTCAATTTGTACCATGCCCTCCCCGTGAGGAGGCTGAGGGCAGCTTACATTAGTCAGTACAAAATACCATAAAATCCACACCAAATCATTTAAAACAGTCAGTTACAATGAAACATAAAATCATAAAGTGCTAATAACAATTCCTTCATTGATTAAGATGGTGAGCTATAGGATGTAAACAAACAGACAGTTTCCAACTCAGTGATCTCCTTAAGTTGCATGATGGTATGGCTCGATCTCAGAGCTGGGACAGTTGTTGTTGGTAGTGGTGAAGGCAGCTCCTTAGCTGAAAGCCTGGTGGAAGAGCTCCATCTTGCAGGCCCTGTGAAACTCTAAAAGATCCCACATGGCCCTGATCTCTTCCGGGAGCTCATTCCACCAGTATGGAGCCGCCACTGGTAGCAGCGAGCCAGGCATTCTTGGGACCCAGGAGGGTCAGTCGATTTTGAGACCCCAACCTTTGTGCTCTCTGGGGTATATATGGGAAAAGGTGGTCCCTCAGGTATGTCAGACACTGGCCATATAGGGCTTTAAAGGTGAGTACCAGCACCATGAAGCAAATTCAGTATTCTATTGGCAGCCAGTGCAGTTTCTTCAGCAAAGGCCAGATGTGCTCCCATCTAGGAAGACCCATCAGAAGCCTGGCTGCAGCATTCTGCACTAGCTGCAGTTTCCAGATTTGGACAAGGGCATTACAGTAGTCTAGTCTCAAGGTGACCATAGCATGGATTACTGTAGCCAGGTCATTGCGGTCAAGGAAGGGAACCAACTGTCAAGTCAACCAAAGATGGTAGAAGACCAACTTAGCAGTGGCTGCTACCTGAGCCTCCATTTTTAAGGAGGTATCCAGGAGCACTCCCAAACTCCTAACCTCCTGTGATGGCACCAATGGAACCCCACCGAAGGTCGGGAATGAGATCCCCACCCCAAAACCACCCCAACTCAAGCACAGGACCTCCGTCTTCATCAGGTTCAGCTTCAGCCAGCTCAGTCTAAGCCAACCAGCCACGGCTTGCAGTGCCTGGTCCAGATCATCCAGTCTGGAGTCTGACTGGCCACCCAACATCAAATAGAGCTGGATGTCATCAGAATACTCATGACATCCCAGCCCATACCTCCATGCAATCTGGGCAAGGGGGCGCATGTAGATGTTGCATACCATCGGGGAAAGCACTTCCCCTTGAGGCACTCTGCACTCAAGTGGGTGTCTCCTGGACCGCTGTTTCCCTAGTGCCATCCTTTGTCCCCGACCATGGAGAAAGGAAACAAGCCATTGCAAGGCAAGCCCCTGGATTCCTATGTTAGTGAGGCAGTGGGTCAGCAACTGATGGTCGACCATGTCTAACGCAGCTGACAGGTCCAACAATAGTACTGCTGAACTGCTCCAATCCAGATGCCTGCGGAGGTCATTGGTAAGAGCGACCAACGCCATCTCCATCCCATGTACCGGGCAAAAGCTGGACTGGAAGGGATCTAACATGGAAGTGTCATCCATAAAGCCCTGCATTGCCACTGCCCTCTCAATTAACTTGCCCAAATAGGGCAAATTGGAAACCAGCCAATAGTTAGCCAATTCGGCTGGATCCAGGGATTTTTTTTCAGGAGAGGGTGGATCATCGCTTCCTTGAGTGCCCCCGGAACAGCCCCTCTGAGAGGGACTTGTTGATAATTTCCCTTAGGGCACCTTGAAACTCATCATGGCCAGCTGCAAAAAGGATGCTTTGGGGGGGGGGCTTAAATTGTTCTCTGAAACCTCAATTATTGATATTTTTGCAACTAGTTGTTGTCTCTTTTCACAGCTGTTTCACTGCATGGTTTGTTTTTTAAAATCTTTTTATGGGGAATAGAGTCCCCAGCCACTCAAGGAATCATTATGCTAACATTATAATACTTCATGAAGAACATCTACACAATGTTACATTGGCAATCGATTTTGCTTCCTGCAGCCATTCTGAATGGGCCAGCACTTTTACCTTGATATGAAGTCCTCCTTGAAAAAATGCCTGAAGGGAAGACACTTGGATTACCCTCAAATAAGAGCACTTGGGGTTCAACAGACAGCCTTTTATCATTCAAAACAGTTACCAAGGAGCATTGTAAATACCTCTTCCCCTTGTGGCGTGGGCATTTTACATAGGGTTTTTTCAAATGGTTTGGACTTACATATCAGACACTTTTCTATAGTTGTCTGGGCACTCGAACAAGAGACATCGGAAACTGCCTTGAATATTGTAACACGACTGTGCTGAAGAACAATTGTGATTTCCCAGTGCACATTCATCAATATCTGGGAATGAAACACACAGGAGAGATTACACAGTACAGTCACAAAGAGTATACAGTCACACACAAGATGTGGCCTCATCCCCAAGCCATGCTAGAAATATCCCCTGCATGAACCAGCTGTCAGGGTAGGTATGGGAGGTAAAGTATACATTTCCACTAACAGAAATCAACAATGTATACATTTTGCTCCCATGTAATAAGGGATAGTTTAAATCCAACCTTCCTCTCTGTGAATTATTTACCCATTTTGCACATTGCTGGCTAGTAAAGAAATTCACTTGATACGCTTCCCACTTGATCCTAAATATTTAACTGTCAGTATAAAAGAAAACTGTATACTCCAGAGTTAAGATGACAAATGCATTCACATCTTGTAATTTTAGCAAGGAAACAATAAGGAGAAACTCACTACATCCTGTGAGTTCTCTGTGTTGGAGCTATTTTTCACTGGATTGTAATTGGACTCATGTTGCTAAAAGGAGCAATGGAATCCTCTTTTACATATATCCTTTTATATATGGATCTATATCGCAAAGGTACATAGGTATGATACTGCCCATATTTTCACATAAGGTGTGCTTAACAATAAAAAATACTTTCATTTCTGGGCACAGGATCAGTTCTTGAACAATAAGATAATAAAGTATTAAGCTGTGGTTCCGAAAATACAGAAATACCAGATGTGATGGATCCAGTTCAAGCAGATTAAAATAAAACTGTCTGAGCTTTTGTAGCCACACAGAGAACTTGCAAATGTCTAGACAGCATTCAGGGGGTTGCAAATAAAATACATGTTAACAGGCAAACCATGTGGCAAAGTACTATGGTGAAATCTGCCAGTTGTCATACAGGAGACGTAATCCTAAAAAATACCATAGCTTTCCCTGAAGGACAAGAATTGCTCTTTGCATGCAGTGTGGCTTCATTTAAAAACCCATGAAGAAAAATGTTCCAGAGGCAGTCAAAGAGAATTAAATTAAGCCCCTCCTTGCTGATTCTTAAAACAAAGTGAAAAGATAAATTGTTTCCATATGGTATCTAATGTCACAAAGAGATTTACTTCTCCAAAGTTATACCACATGATTTTGAAAACAATAATCCATAACATGAAACTCCTGCATGCCAGTTCAAATATATCAGAATGTATTGCTGAACTGTAAAAAAAAGCCATGAATGAAATACAAAGGAGAAAAAATAGTGCATTTCAGAATAAAATGGTCCAAATAAGACAATACTTTCACCTACATCGCCCTCAGTTCAGAATTGAGATTGTGCCTTCTGACTCAATCTACTGGGTGAACCAGTTCTAACTCTGAGACCTCCCAGCATCTGTGCATGAGTATAATATTTGAATTGGGTGGAATGGGTAAGTGCTGTCAAGTCGCAACTGATTTAAGGAGAGACTGTTTTCAAGGCAAGAGACATTCAGAGGTTGTTTGATATTGCCTGCCTCTGCACAGCAACCCTGGAATTCCTTGGTGGTGTCTCATCCAAATACTAACCAGGGATGACCCTGCTTAGCTTCTGAGATCTGATGAGATTGAACTAGCCAGGGTATATGTGCCTAAAATCGATATTCCTAAACAACAACAGAAACAAACAACAACAGCAACAAAGGGCTTAATTGATATCCTTCATTTCAAATATGGGAACTGATCACATGATTTTGGCTCAATTGGATTTTTGGCAACAAACTGTTAAACATTATTTATTTATTTATTTAATTCCATTTCTAGGCCACTCTCCCCGCACAGCAGGCTCAGGGCGGCTTACAAGACTTGGTGAACCAAGATTCACCTTATCAATAAAACAGTTCAAACATTATAAACTTTCATCATAAAAACAATACAGTTAATAAAGTGCTCAATACAATCTAAGGGTGTGCAATATCGCAATCTAATGTTGGGCGTGCAGTATCACCAGCAACTGGATGGTAATGCATTTGGTTGATCATTGGTAATTGCTGACAACGAGGGGAGGATAAGAAAGGCAGCGGCCCCTATTCATAGGCCTGGTGGAAGAGCTCCGTCTTGCAGGCCCTGCGGAACTGCATCAGGTCCCACAGGGCCCTGATCTCTTCTGGGAGCTCATTCCACCAGCGAGGGGCTGCCACCAAAAAGGCCCTCCCCCTAGTGGCAGCGAGCCTGGCTTCTCTTGGGCCAGGTACGACCAGGCGATGTTGGGCCCCAGACCGTAGTGCTCTCTGGGGTATATACGGGGAAAGGCGGTCCCTTAGGTAGGTTGGACCCAGGCCATTTAGGGCTTTAAAGGCAAGCACCAGCACCTTGAAGTGAATTTGGTATGCCACTGGTAGCCAGTGCAGTGCCTCCAGCACCAGTCGTATGTGCTCCTGTCTAGGAAGACATATCAGCAACCTCGCTGCTGCGTTCTCCACCAGCTGCAGCCTCCGAATTTGCAGCAAGGGCAGCCCCATGTACAGAGCATTGCAATAGTCTAGCCTCGAGGTGACCATTGCATGGATCACTGTGGCCAGGTCCATGCAGTCCAGGAAGGGAACCAACTGCCGCACCAGCCTCAGGTGGTAAAAGGCCGATTTGGCAGTGGCTGCTACCTGGGCCTCCATTGACAAGGAGAGATCGAGGAGCACTCCCAAACTCCTAACCACCGGGGAAGGCACCAATGGCACCCCATCAAAGGTCAGGAGTGGGAGCCCCGACCATGGCTCACCCCAACCCAGGCACAGGACCTCCGTCTTTGCTAGGTTCAGCTTCAGCCTACTCAGTCTGATCCATCCAGCCACAGCATGCAATGCCCAGTCAAGATCTTCCGGTCCCGAGCCAGACCAGCTGTCCAACATCAGATAGAGCTGGGTGTCATCAGCGTACTGGTGAGAACCCAGCCCCACGCTCCGGACAATCTGGGCAAGGGGCGCATATAGATGTTAAAAAGCATCAGGGACAAAACAGCTCCGCACTCAAGCGGGTGTCTCCGGGACTGCTCATCCCCTAGCACCACCCCTTGTCCCCGACCCTGCACAAAAGAAACAAACCAATGTAAGGCAAGTCCCTGAATCCCCACATTGGCGAGGTGGCGGGTCAGCAGCCAATGATCGACCGTGTCGAATGCAGCCAACAGGTCGAGCAACAGCAGCACCACCATGCCACCTCGATCCAGATATCTCCGGAGGTTGTCAGTAAGGGCAACCAGAGCTGTCTCGGTCCCAAACCCCAGGCGAAAGCCTGACTGGAAGGGATCTAACACAGAAGCGTCATCCAGGAAACCCTGCAACTCTATTGCCACCGCCCTCTCTATTAGTTTGCCTAAATAAGGCAAATTGGAAACCGGCTGATAGTACGACAATTCGGCCAGATCCAAAGTTGGTTTTTTCAAGAGAGGAAGGACCATCGCTTCCTTGAGTGCTCTCGGGAACTGCTCCTCCGAGAGGGACTGGTTGATAATCTCCCTCAGTGCACCTCGAAACCTCTCGTGGCCCGCTTTAATAAGCCAGGAAGGGCACGGATCAAGGAGGCATGTGGTTGGGTGCATGGTCATGAGTAACCTGTTAACTTTGTCAAGGCTGAGCAGGCTGAAAGAATCCAAACCCGGCATTATAGACATGCAAGGGGCCTCAAGTTCGCTCATTGTGTCAATTGTGGCAGGCAGGTTGCGGCGGAGCGCTATCCATAAAATAGCTCGCAAAAGCCTCACAGCCAATCTCTAATTCCCTACTATTTGGCTTGCCCTGTGGCAATGCTGTTATAGACCGAATTGTTCTAAATAATTGCACCAGGCCTGAGCTAGCGGATGCAATCTCGGCTGCAAAGTAATCTTTCTTGGCAGCCTTGACTGCCATCTCATAGGCTTACATAAACATCCTATAAGATGCTCTTGTAGCTTCATCGCGAGCATGACGCCACTGTCTCTCTAGCTGTCTGAGTTCCCATTTCATAAGCCGTAGCTCCTGGGTGTACCATGGAGCCAGCCTAGTACGGGGGCAGAGAGGGCGCCTCGGAGTGATCTCGTCGATGGCTGCAGAGAGTCGGCCATGCCAGTCCTCCACCAGCATAATTATGATTATGCATGGATACCTCTAAGCAGATGGAAAGTGTGATCTCACTCCTCCACAGCATATACGGCAGGAAATAATGACATCTAATCTGTGCCGTTAACAACTGGACTAATTATAAACATCCAGTGAAGGATCCTCTGCTGGGCTGATTCCTAGCTGTGGTTTTCAAATTCCCCATATTTGGCCCTGTCCTTTGGACATGAGCTGTTCATTAGGTCTGTTCAGTTCAGTACTGAATAATCCAAACACCAGAAAAACAGGTTCACATTGTGCTTTTGCAAAATGGCGCATACGTGAAAATGCTGTTCATCAAAACAGATCACCAGCCACTTAGACGGCCACTGAATAGACAGGATTTTTCCTACAGTGGTTACTAAACACTGATTTATATGATTTGTGACTGATTTAACTATCTGTTTAAACAATTACCAGCTGGATGGAGCAACTAGCAAGGGGGACTAGAACTTCAGCACATTGCTAAAGAATCACCATGTGGAGAATGAACATGTGTAAAAAGTCAGTTGTACTGTACAAGAGCAATAGCTGAAGCAACCTGCTGAAAAGCCACAAATGGGCTGATGGACAGATAAACATTTTGCTGAAAATTCAGTTCCCTGTTCACAACTGGTAAATAGTGTATGCACTGAACCAGTGGGTGTTCAAACATCCCTAATCAAAACAGTTTTAGAACTTGTGTCAAATTTAGACACAATTAATTATGATGTACCTGTATGGCTCAGGTTAGCCTAATCTTGTCAGACCCCCGAGGCTAAACAGGATTGGCCCTGGTTAGTACTTGAATGGGAGACCACCAAGAGTTCATTGGGCCGCCATGAGTCAGTTTCAACTACTGCTACCATGATAATTGCATTAACTGCTATCTTTATTAAGAGGAATGACAGCAAACAAACTATTAATAGTCCATAATGTGACAGAAATTTTTTAACAAACTGAGGCACTTAAACCTCATTCTTACCACGACACGTTCTTCCATTTGCTGACATTGTATAGCCTTCATCAGGACAAGCACACTGATAACTTCCAGGCACATTAGTACACCGAAAAGTGCACAGAATACCTGCACTTTGGGCACACTCATCTATATCTGGGGGGAAATTATAGACACATCAGAACCATGAAAAAACATTACTAAGCCAATGGAAAATTTAGAACGTAACTGTGATGTTAATGGATTACCTTTGCAAGAATTACCATCTTCTGCTAACTGATAGCCTTGCCTGCAGTAACACTGATAGGAGCCATAAATATTTGCACATTCTTGACTGCATGGATTGTTGTCACATTCATTGACATCTGTATAAAAAGAGAGAACCGATATTACATTTAATCAGTCTAACCCACTGCTCTGTTTCTAGCAATGACTCAGCTAAATTATTGAAAGAAAAGTGAAAGAGACTTTACTATGGGCAACTGCTAAACCTGGTGATGACTGCAAAAAGATCTGTGTCTGGAAACATGAAGATCAATGTTCAGCTTGTACACAGTAGCACACAGAAGAAATAATACCTGTTTTTTTAGTAGTACAGATGAGTGCAAGTGACCACAGGTCAGCCCAAAGGCTACAAAGGGCCTATGCAATGCACATTTATAATGTGAGAAACAGAAAAGGGAAAGAACTACCACAACAAATAAAGCATTCTTCATCTGAAAATGCATTCTGAAATCCTGCATACAAGGACCCATATGGCCAATTCATGTCAGTGAGACTTATAGCAAACAGTGAGCAGGACTACAGCCCAAAGTACATGAAGCTATATAAAGAAGATGAATAAGTAAAAGAAAAAGAAGAAACGTCCCACTTGATGATCATCCCTACTTGATGACATTCTCAAATTGTTTTTAAAGGAGTCAAGGTGTTGTTGATTACCCATCACATTTAAGGAGCTTTTCTTTCTTTCTTTTTAATATGGTTCAAATATAATCAGATCAAGAAAATTTAGCTACGTTAGAAGGAGAGGGAAAATGACCACAGATTGTCCAAGCAGATGGTTTGCATGCAGAAGGTTTCAGGGTCAATCCCTGGTGTGGCAGAACAGTCCCCGTGACCCATACGTGCCACTCTGTTCAGCCCTCTGAGGCATCTAGGCACCAGCAATCACGCCGACGCTCTGCCTGATGACATGCCAGTTTTCTAGCTCAACTGGCTGTAGAAATATATTGCAGAAGACCACCATTAATCCAAGGAGATAATGGTGATCACAAGTTTTTCTTTCTGTGTGTTTAGATGACAGCACCAGGCTGGAAGGTGTTAGTGATGTAGGGTTTTCAGTTTTAAGTAATTGCACCTGGTATTGGAATGGGGGAGATGTTTTCTCTGCCCTTGGAATGAATCCCAGCTGGACTTAATTGTTTCACTATAAGTTAGGAAGGCTTATTTTTCTATGAGAGAAGAATGATGGAGGAGAGAAGGAGGAGAAGAAAACCTCAGCTTAGACCTAGCCGGTGCTGAGCAACCTTCAGACGATACACCTGAATCGATTTGCCACTGATATTGTCAGGGCAGAAAGGAACATGGGTATCCTTCTGTTATTCTCTGTTTTATGTTTGTAATTTGTACAAAATAAAGCTGCTTCTCCTTCCACCACTAGTTTGGTCATTGCTTCTTGAAATCCTTAAAAGAACCATTTCCCAAAATGGGCAACACACTGACCCTGGGAGGGCTTCTCTTTCTCTTCTCTTTTAGTATGCTCAGGGCTCATTTCGTAGCAGGAGCTCCTTTGCAGATTAGGCCACACACCCCTAATGTAGCCAATCCTCCAAGAGCTTACAGAGCTCTTCTTACAGGGGCTACTGTAAGTTCTTGGAGGATTGGCTACATCAGGGGTGTGTGGCCTAATAGGCAAAGGAGCTCCTGCTATGAAATGAGCCCTGAATATGCTGCCTCCAACTGGTCATTTTGGGAATTACCTGCCAAGAGGACCAGTAGTTCCAGCTTCCCTATCACACTGGCATTCTGGGATTCCACCTAGTGCCCACATCTCCCACTATACAATGTCTGGTCACCATGGGAACAGCTCACTACACTTGTGTACTTCCAGGGAAATAATATTTTTGCAACTGGCCACCTCCCTTATCCTCAATGCCTGTTTTAAATAGTGTGCTTGAATGGTAGAGGTCTATGTGGTATAGAGAACACCTACCAGCATTTAAAACAGTAAAGAATGTATTAAAACTAAAAAGTTCACATGCATACTATCTGAACAGCAATGAACTGAACAAGGAACACAAAGGAATGATGTAAATGTGTGATCCTCTGTCCCTCAGCCCTATGCATGCCCTAGTTAATCTTTTTCTAAGTCAAGCTCCTTAGCTTGGAAGTTACAGTTTGCTAAAAGCTTCTTATTACCTTGGATTCTTAGTCCAGGAAGCCAGCCCTATGTCTGCTCCACAGGTCAATGGCCACCATCCAAGATGGCGCTTGATGCAAGAGTTCCCTTCTGCAAATTATCCCCAGACGGAGTCAGCCAAAATGGATCCCTCTCCCTGTGGGCAAAGGAATTTTATCTCTTCTGTTTTCCCACCCCCTTGTGGGTCAAAGAATCCTTTCCTGAAATCCCTGGTGAGATGTTACCAAGCCTTTTATGACACCAAGTCTCCTTGTCAACTTATAAAGTGTGAGCTGGCTATTTCATTGTCTCTGGCCAGGATGGCTATTAGCATTTCCAAAGTTTTGATGGCTGGTATTTGGGGACACTTGGGAGCAATTGAGTTCCCCCTTCTGGTAACTGAGAAAAATTTTTAAAAACAAGTGTGTTTGTATGACAGGTTTGCTAGATCTCACAGCAGCATTCAATGTGGTCAACCATGATCTTTTGACCCAACACCTCCCCGACATAGGAGTTCATGGGGTAGTCCTGAAACCTCAAAATAAAATGCATTTTGCTGCACCTGACATCTCAAGTTACAAGGACTGAATAGACAGCACTGCATCTGTTGTACCACGGGTCTGATTCATTACAAAACATACATTGGCAGTGGTGCCCTTTATCAGGGCTGTTACCCCCCCCCCAGTTTGCAGCTCTGTAGCTTGAATGGATGGGAGCTTCTTGTTCAGGGACCCATAGAATTAGACCCCTTGGAGATTACAGTAAAAACTTAGTGGGTCTTTAGAGGAAAGGCAGCACTAGCTACCATGCTATTTTGGTGTTCTTTGATAGACAAACAGCCACTCCAGCTCCCCTAAAAAGTTTCTCCCAGGCAATAAGAGAAAGATCTTTTCCAGCATCTTCTACTTAAGATTCTTTGACTGGCTATGCCAGTTAATTTAGGTCCTTCTGCATGTAAAACATCTTTATCATTGAGCTTTCCTTGAAAGAGCTCCACAGTCCACACATCTTTCTTTAATCTTTTTTGTCATTAAAGGACATTACAACACATCTAATTACCTTCACAGTGCTTCCCATCATAAGCCAAACGAAAGCCAGAAGAACAGGAACAATGATAGGACCCAGGAGTATTTTCACATGAGTGCTGACATAGTCGGCCAGGGTAGTTCCAACATTCATTTAAATCTGCCATAAACAAGGAATGTATGAGGAAAACTGTGGGATGGGGCAGGGGGGAGACATATATAATAGTGATTGATGCAGATTTCATATTTCCTTGCTTTGTATTCTAATATAAGCAAATGATGAAATATAGGAAGAGCCATTATTTCTATCAGTAGCAATGTACAAAGCCAGCCCCTTTGTTTTCACAGTTTTCCATCCTACTTTTCGTATCCTATTTTACATGGGCACATGCAAGTGGGATAGTATTGTTTATTCATGCCATAATCCATATTTTCAGCATTAATTATGCATTATCTAGTCAAGTGGTACTCATTCCACGGCTTTCAGACAGCCACATCTGCAATTATCATTAACCAAAAGAGCGTATACATCTCTCCTGTGCTAGCCATTTAAATATGGAACCCTCTTCCAACCAAAAGCCCCATCAGGCAAGGTCCTTGCCCACCTTCCAAAAGTGCCAAATAGGGATGTGCATTCTGTTCATTCAAACTGAATGCACCCTTGAAAATGGCCCATTCGGCCCCCTTTCAGGCAGCCATGGGCCGAATCAGATTCTCTGATCTGATTCAGCAACAGCCCAAAAAGCGGCTGGATGACAGGAGATTTGGGGGAGAGGCTACAAACTCGCAGGTTAGCTGCTGGAGCCTCTCCCCCAAATACCCACCACGTTTCAAGAGGATTGGACCAGGGTTCAATTCTACAGCCCCCCAAACAGGTTGTCCCCATTCCCTCCATTGTTTTCTATGGTGGGAAAAAAGTTACTTTCCCCCCACCATAGAGAACAATGGAAGGGATGGGGCAACTTGTTTGGGGGCCTGTAAAATTGGACCTCCTTCTCCAATCCTCTTGAAACTTGGTGGGTATTTTGGGGAGAGGCTCCAGCAGCTACCCTGTGAGTTTGGAGCATCTCCCTCAAACTACCTCCCCTCCAGCCCCTCATATACCCTATGAGTTTTTACCATTGACTTCAATGGCCCATAGGGTATTATGGGGCCAAAACTGACATTCAGCCAGTCGAATGACTCCCCCATCAATTTGCATTGCCGAAACTGACATGTGGGGGTCATTCGGTGGCTGGAACAGATGATGCCTGATTCAGCCCAATTGGGCCTATTGGGCCGAATCTTTTTTTTTTTTTTGCACACCCCTAGTGCCACACTCAGGAATGGTGATCCCAGGAGCCACACTGATCTAGTGTCTTTGAAAGGCTACAAAGAGCAACAGTGAAAAAGACACACTTCCCAACCCACCCTTCTTCAGGGAGTCCAGGGAAGTGCTTTCACAAATTAACTGTACATGTGAAACCGATGAACTCTTCACTAATTCCACCTTTGCAGCGGCCCCACTACTTCTGCCCTACTGCAGTAGAAAAGCTTGTAGGTTTCATTGCTGCTTTTTGAAAACTTTGCACAGAATCCTTCCCAAGTACATAAGACATTGATTACCACATCACATCATGCTTTTCACTAACACCTTTGTGAAATGGTTGCTGCATCCAGATCACAGTAGTCCAGTCCTACAGGAATGTAATGGAAAGTCCAGGCGCCTAATTGTGGAGAGACACTACGTGCTAGAAAATTTTTTAACTGGTAGTTTATATCTCTGTCTCCCATGGCCTGTTTTCTTGGAGGCTGTGTAGACATTCAGTGAGCTTTTTCTCCAGGAGGAAAGTTTTAACCTATGAGGAAAATACTGCATTTGGATAACCCAATCAATACCCTGTAACTGAAATATTCTCAATGAATATTTCTGCATATTCTCAATGAATATTTCCAACAAATAGATGAGCTGCAGGTAACTGGATACTGTGAGGGAAAGTTGTTTCAGAAGTAATTTGATTATCTTGTTTGAGCAATAGTGCTCTAGAATTTGTAAGTGTACCCTAAACAACAGCACTAAATACTGATTTGTAGTTCAGGCCTCATCCTTCAGAATGACTGTCTCTTCTGCCATACATACCAATGCAGGTTCTGCTGAATGCATCATACTGATATCCCATCTTGCATTCACAGCGGTAAGTTCCAGGTAGATTATGACAAACCTGTCCCTCTCCACAGCGGTGCACACCCGTCTGACATTCATCAATGTCTAAAGAAGCAAAAGGCAGCAATTACTCTAAGCCTGCTGAGTCAAGCTGTTGGTCACTCTCTGTGTATTGCCATTTGGGGGCAGCTGCACTGCACGAAGGAGCTTGCATTGCAAGAGGGGGAAATGGAACAGAAGCCCTAGTGTTTTCCTGACATTGCATGGAAAGTCATTAGTTTCCACTAGTCCCTTCCCCAAAGACAGATCAGTGCAGTTCTGCAGTTTTGATGGGCAGAGTTTTGAAATAACATGAACATATTCCACGCAAAGCTCTGGAGTGCAATATTACTGTTGCTTTGTTCCAAACAGAAGACCCAGTCCTCAGTGCTGTCAAGGCAGCAACATCTGATATTGCTGTTTTGCTGCTTTGTTAGTTATGCTTTGATTTAGAAAGCCAACGTTTTCTGGAAAAGGACAGAAAATTCAGTGCTGCAAAGTGATAAAACCAAGGTAAATTTTCATCACAAATAGAGGTGTCGTCTCTTGTTGAACTCTGTCCCCAGCCTATACAAAATAAGTAAGACGTTGTAATTTACTACACTCAAGTATGCCCAAAATATTTACAAATTGTTACAAATGGTTGCCCCCTCCACTACCCAAGAAAGCTGTATATAATATAATGATGAAATGAGACATGAGGCTTCCCTGCAAAACAGATGTTAATGCCGACAAATATATCATGCTGGATGATCTTATGCTGTTTTGTAGATTAATTTTGATATTCCTCTAGAACACAGGACATCCATTTTTCACAACATCAGGCATATTACCACCTGAGATTTTCAATCTGCCAGACTGAGCTATCCCAGTTATTTTCTCTCTCAGTGTTTTCTATATTCAACGTTGTGCGTCAACCTGGATGTTAAACAGACATCTCCTCTGACTGGCTCTGCTAAGTGATGCCTAAAAGGGACTTGCTCCCAGGCAACTGGCTGTCTGTATCATCTCTAAGCCCAAGTCCAATTTGGACTGTAACAGAAATGCTTTCTTTTGGATTTTTTTTAGACCCGCTTGACATATGCTGTCAATATTGACACCTGAAACTCAGAAATGGAGAGGATTTGTTTTTCCTTGCCTAGAGCAACAATAGCGAGCTCGCTACATGCTGTGAGGAGGAGTCTGGCTTTGCTCTCTGATGAACAGTAACCCTGTCAACTGTCAAGAGGCGAGTTTAACATTTCGTGTACCTAGGACAATCTCGCTGTGACTTGACAACCTGACTTTTATCTGTAGGTTATGTAGAGTTTTAATTCTTAGGATGCTATTTTTGTATGTATTTTCTAATGTGCCTGACCTCATACTGTATGATTGCCCCATCAGGTTTGCCTTCTGTGGTGGTGGCAGCCACCCTGTGACTCCACTATGTACCCACTCATTGGTGGCCTCAGATAAGAGGGAAGGAAGTTATTTCATTTTTGACCACCTTCTTCTCTCCAGGCTCTCACATGAACACATGAACACATGAAGCTGCCTTTTACTGAATCAGATCAATGAGCCATCAAGGTCAGTATTGTCTATTCAGGCTGCCAGAGGCTCTCCAGGGATTTTCCCACACACACCACCTACCACCTAGTCCTTTTAACTGGAAATACCAGGGATTTATTCTGGGAAATTCTGCTTACAAATCAGACGCAAGCACCATGACCCCCACTGAGCTATGACCCCTCTCCTCTTATGGGCTTTGAGGGTTTCAGAGATGCCCTTTCTAGTCTTGCCAAGCCAGGCATTAAATACTCAATTAACCCACCCCCTGAAGACCTTTAGTTCTTCCACTGGTCACATTTCCATTGGAGTGGTTACCAAGCCTTCACTTGCAGCAGCAGTTGAGTCACTGCTTATTCCTCGCAGAGGAATTCTCTCAACCTGTTACTGCCACCATTCAAGAAATGCCCTCCTGCTACATCAATGCCACCCTGACCATTGATCTATCAATTAAACTAGCTATCAGTGTTCACACAGGATTGTCCCAAGATATACTACATCTCCTTGAATAAACTTTTATTTGTTTCAAACTATTTTTTTTGGCCTGGGTTGCTCAAAACTCCTTTTCTGACAGTGTGCCTTCTGTGCTTGGTCCTAGGCTAGATATAACATTCTTTTGGACAGTAAACAATGAGATTAGAAAGTCCCCTGCATAAATAAATGTGTGTATAGATTTTTTTCTGTTTTGGTTTTTCCCAAGCATTTGTGCCACAAGAGATAAAATGTGTCAGAATGGCAGCAGCTGCACTGGTTTTGATTTCAATAAAAATGGTTCATTTGTTTGACAGGTTATAAGGCATCCAGAAATAAAGGCTTGAAGTAAAGGTGTGTTGGCTCAACCAGCTTTTCCCCTAGAACCAAGACAGAAGGAATGGATGAATGGAAAGAATAGATAGAATGGATGAACGCCCACTCTGCCATGGTGGCTTCTTGGGTGACCTTGGACCAGTCATATACTCTCAACCTAATCTCTCACAGGGCTTTTATGAGGATAAAATGGAGAAGAACAGTGTAAGCTGCTTTGGGTCCCCACTGGGGAGAAAAGGGGGGTATAAATGAAATAATAGAAGAAACAAATAAATAACAATTTCCAAATGAGTTCCAAATGAACACTCTGATCTAGTTCTTGGACGTTTGTTCTTCTGCATACCTGTCAAATTGTACCAGTCTTGCAGAGAATCATGACAATATCAGATATATCTAATCTGATCTCAGCATGGAAAGATGACTAGAAAATTCTAAAAACAAATGGTAGAAATCTGTAGTGTAGAATTGCATTGGAAAGCTTCAGTTTGCTTAGCAATATTTCCTGAACTATCTATTTTATAAGCAGCCTTTTAATAAACATGACAATATATAAATCCATATCATAAATGAGGACGGTTTTTATTAATAGGATGTCCCTTTACTTCTTTCCTTACATCTGGGGAAGCATAAAAAGTTAATTTTGATACTGATTTAAATCTGCAAATGAGCAACTTTAGTTGCCATTAGTTCATTTGTTCAGCCTCTTGATTAGTTTCTGTGAAATTGCGTGTTCTGGTGCATTCAGCCTTTAATTAGGTCCAGAAAATTATTCAGTCAGAAGGGCACCATATCTTATGAAAACTGCAGTATTTTTCAATTAAATATAGAAGGAAGGCGCTGCTAACCAACCTAGTGAATTAAAGAGAATGAATGTTAGTGGGAAGATGAATTCTCTAAACAAAGGAAAGTGAACACCCATACGCAGTTCTGCAGCCGAGACTTGTCCCAGTGATATATTTCTATTACCGTGGATTAATCTAATATGAAACCCAATTATCCGTAGTTACGCCTTTTATTAGGGAGGAAAAAAAATAAGAATCTTCGGGTTTTGTTCTTCATATTTCTACCTTATGTAAAGAAACTCTACTAAATATCTAGACTCTGAGCAGGAGACAGCTTGGACAGCACTTTGTAAATGTAGATTTGAGCCAGGGCTTTTTCTTCTGGGGGAATGCATTGGAACAGAGTTCCGGAACCTCTTTGACAAAATTCTTTTAAAAATGTTAAAAAGTTCATGAGTTTTCAGTATACAAATTGAAAACTTCATTCCCCTCTTGAGAGTTCCAGCACCTCTTTCTCCCAAAAAAGCACCTCAATCTGAGCAATATTTCACCAACTGCACAGCATCTTTCGAACTGACTCCTTTAACTTCACCATTAAATGACAGGTGCTGGTAAAGACATGCCTCTGTCATCATTGCTCCATGAGTTGTATATTTATTATTTACTTCATTGATACCCTGTCTTTCTCCCTGGGGGGTACTCAAAGCAGCTTACCTTATTCTCCGCTCCTCTAGTTTATCATCACAACAAACCTGTGAGGTAGGCTAGGATAAACATGAGTGACTGGCTCCTTGAGCTTCCATGGCAGAATGGGGAGTCAAACCTCGGCCTCCAAATTCAAATCTCACATTCCAACCAGTATACCACACCAACACTCAATTGCTTATTGACCCTTTGCCACCCATCACCAGTCACTGCTTGGACCATAAATGGTATTATAATGCATATTCAAAAATGTAAATCAAAATCCAGCTTAACTTCAGCAATCTTTCACCCCCTCCCCAATCTAAACTAGCTAATACCAATGAGGAATAAAGGTAATTTTCCCCCCCACCTTATAATGTGTGGCAGAAAAAACATATATACAGGTAGTTTGCCCTTTTGCCACAGCTCTTCTAAAATGGAATGTTCATCTCCCTTTGGGAAATATACACGATATTCAGATGCCCATGAATCATCCAGTAACAGAAATGCACTAGCCCACATGCACTGAAGAAATAGTACTCATACATCTCGTTCTCTGCCACTTATTCCAAATTATGAAATACCCTTGGGTGCTAGCTCAAAAAAGAAGTTATTGGACCCATTTTACAGCTATGCCATAGCTACTGATACATTGATAGTTATTTCCTGTTGGCTCACACTAGTGGTTCCTGTTGGTAAAAACTGGAATGAGAGTGCTTTCCTTCACAAACAAGACAAGCATTCTCATTCTACAATACTTGATATGAGCTCCCACCTCATTAAGAAGCAGCATTGTTCAAAAAAGAATTTAAGCGACAAAACCACGTGGATTTGGCAGCATCACTCAAATCTGTACTTGTTGAAATCCATCTTCCAATTAATTTTTTTTATTAATTTCAAAGTTTTACAAATGAATTACAATTTTTTACAGCAGGAAATGAAATTAATGTTCTTAAAAAATTTTCTACTACAGGTTGCCAACCCTATTCTGCTACTATTTCATTTGTAAATTATAATCATTAATTAAGTTAGATAGATGTTGGCACGCCTAAATAAATATTTCTGCCTCTCAAAATTACTCCAGTACAACTGCAATTATAAACTCTGTTTCCCAAAGTTTCCCATTAGATCTCCTTATGTTTATAACCATATGTTCTATATATATTTCATTTTCATTTCAAAACTAATATACTAAGATGAGTCACAATACAGTAAGATAGAAACAAAATCATACTCCATTTCATTATTCTGCTCTCTTAAGATTTTTTTTACTAAATTCTGTTCATCCTCTTTTACTGGAGCTCTTCTAATCAGTGTTCCTGCACCCCAGGACCAGAGCACTTCTGAAGCAGACTCACAAAATGTGAGTCTTGCCCACTGGGGAGATGTGGGGGGAAAAATCTCAATAGCCCTTCCCGCGTGCTCCCCTACACTTTATATTCCAGGCTAGCTCGCTTGGGGAAAATATGAAAAACAAAAAAACAAAAATGATAACTCTACAGCTGCTATCTCCTTCAATATACTTCTTTACAATCTTATAGTATGTTCCTCTTCTTTGGTTACCAGTTCTTGATTTCCTACCTGTCCAAGTCCAACACCTTCAGAAGCTCTTCACCAGATGCTAAACCATGGGATGTGACTATACGTCCTTGGTGTGTGACCGATATATGTCCGAGTGCAAGCCAACTGTACCTGTAGTTCTTCTCGGCAAGCTTTTGTGCAATTGGGTGCATATTTTTCCTAGCATTTAATATTTCAAAGGGAATATCGGGGTACAGCTGGATCAAAGTGTCTTCAAGCTTCAAACCTCTGTTCTTCCTGGCAATTTCCAAGAGGTTCCACTTAGTCTTCACATCCTTAAGGTCTGCCACAACGTCAGGTATTAATGCTAGTGAGCCCGTTCAAGAGGGGGGGTTTAAGCAGAAAGCAGTGTTTACCACTGGCCCTGAAAGCTGTATAATTCCTTCTAACCATTCATTTAAAGCAATAGTAAGGTCCTTGTTTAGCTCAAAGTTCAAAGAAATTCCACGAAATTTTACTTTGGTTTCCCGTGATTTTCATTCCAACAACATTAGCTTACTTTTTATCCATTCTTCAAAAGTTTTCAGTTCAGCTGTTTCTTTAGAGTACTTTTGGGTGCCGGCAGCTGCTGACTCTGCCTTCTCCTGTACATCCTGTAGCTTTTTACTGACTTCATCCAACTTATTTATAACAGGAGTAATGCTGTTTCTTATCTCTTCTTTTAAGTCTTGTTTTAAATCTGTCAGCATCTCCTGTAAATGCTTTTTTGATTAAAGAGTTTTCTCTTTTCCTTTTACTTCCATGAGCTTCTGCTTCCTCCATTTCCAACAGGGAAGGAGAGTCTTTGTCTGAAGAGTTTTAGCTTTCTTGCATTGCTCCAGGCATTGTTTTGGAAGGATTCTTGCCACTTTTTGCTTTTCTATCCTTCACCATTGTTTTAGTAAAGCTGTGATATTTAAATTGCAGCCCATTTCTTAAATTTTAATTCTTTTGTAGGAGCCCAACACGAAGGCTGTATTGGGTGTGACTGTGCAGCTCGCTGTCCCCCCCCCCCCCCAAATCCATCTTCAGATACAGCAAAACATGTCGGTGGACATCCTTTCTGTGAGAGCTAAGATATTCCATCACAAACTAGAACAGAATGTAGATGCTGTCAATGTTTTAAGGAATGTTTGCAATAAACTATTCCATGCATTTGTGAAAATTTGGATATAGAACAGAATAATTCCAAAACCGTTGGATGTAATGATGAGAATGCAAGGTTGTATTAAAATCTAGCCAAATATTCAACCAAGCCCTTGATCTGAGCCTTACCAACACATCTGGTTCCATCTTCACTTGAATGATACCCTCTGCTGCAAATTAACAGATTTCTCTGACATGTATACGACCCCACAGTATTGATGCAGTTGAATCCAGGCTTACATGGCTCAGAAAGTGATGTACATTCATTAATGTCTGTAGAAGAGAATGTATATTAATGTAGCAGTATCAGCTATTAAATTAATCAGAGACCCATCTCCCGGCTGTCACTCCTTTCCTCTCCATTTGGTTTTGATTTATTATGCAATAAATTCCAGGCTGATGAGAATCTATTATGCCAACATTTAGAAATTTAACATTATGCAAATAATCTGGGAAGGGGGGAGGGAGGGCTGTGGATTTTAAGAGAAAAAATAGTTGAACTTTTAAGAATATTATGAATACATTGCTCAAGTTACACTCACCCACACAATTTCCCTCTGGATCTTGTAAAAATCCATCCATGCATCGTTGCTTTGATTCGCAATAGAATGATCCTTTTGTATTTTGACATATGAAGTTTATCTTGCAGCTGTGAGTTCCTCTCTCACATTCATCAATGTCTTTTAAAGAAAAAAAGACATTCTTAATGAATATACCCATAGATTTTCTAATTTTATTAATAAATATTGAGTTCTAAGTGATATTTTAACAGCAGATGTCTAATAATGCATGTTTAGCTTCTTAGAGCATTTTGGTTACTTCATGGTTGGTTCAAAACATTTGGGTGAAAGTTGGTTCTACAATAAGATATAAAAATACTACAATAACATCAAGCACAATCACAAATTGTAAGGAACCTGAATTTAGTAATCTTGACTAAGGTTAAAACAGAGTCGACTGAAACTGAATCCAGGAAAGATGGAGGTTCTGTGGCTGGGTGGGGGAGAGCTTTGTTTTGGTTGCCAGCTCCCAACTCTTGAGGGTGTGCCTCTGTCACCAGCACAGACTGTCAGAAGCTTGGGCATGACCTTGGACTTTTTTCTATCTATGAAGGTGAATGTTGCGAAGGTTGCCAGCCAGGCATTTTTCCAACTTCGCCAGGTTAGGCAGCTGGTTCCCTACCTGTCTCACCCCAACCTAGCCCCAGCAATCCATGCAAAAGTCACCTCCAGTTTAGACTACTGTCATTTGCTCTATGTGGGCCTGCCCTTGTGCCTGACCTAGAAGCTCCAACTGGTCCAAAATGCAGCTGTGCAGGTCCTTACTGGGACCCCTCGGATGACACATATTCAACCAGTGATGCATGAGCTGCATTGGCTTCCAGTGGAGTACTGGATCAAGTTCAAGGTTTTGGTTTTTTACCTTTAAGGCCCTTAGTGGTCAGGGACCTACATATCTTTGGGACCACCTCTCCCTGTATGCCCCTGGAAGAGCATTACACTCAGGAAATAAGAACTTTCTGGTGGTCCCCAGCCCGAGAGAAGTCCAGCTGTCCTCGACCAGGGCCAGGGCTTTTTCAGCCCTGGCCCCTGCCTGGTGGAATGCTCTGCTGGAAGACATCTGTGCCCTGTAGGAGCTGTTACCATTCTGCAGGGCATGCAAGGCAGAGATGTTCTACCAGGCCTTCAGTTGAGGGCAGCAATGGAGGTAGCCTTTGGCACTCTCACACAAGTCCCCATCCCTCCTAACCCCTCCCCCATGGGGAGGCTGGGGTACTGGAGTTTTTTCCGCCAGCTCATACATGCTGTATTTTTGCCATTTTGACAATGTTGTTTTATGTATTGGTATTTATTGGTCTGTTTTAATTTATTTTAATCTGAGATTGTATATTTCTTTGTTGTAAGCCGCCCTGAGCCCTACTTGTAGGGAAGGGCAGCCTAGCAAATCCAATTTAATAAATAAATAAATACATTTTCTGTGAAAAGATTTGCAGAAACACAGCAAACTGAACTAAGTTAATACTTTTAAGTAGCCTCTTCCTAAAATCAAAATGTTTATGATGGCACCTAAAAGATTAACAGTGCAGTCCTGAGGGCTGCTGTGGCAGTGGCAACCACCTGCCAGTGCAGAAGCAGTGCCACTGGTCTGCTCCCTATAGCTATTCTATAGCTATTCTGCTGGGGTAAATAACATGTGCCCCTCCACAAGGCATAGATGGCATAGTGAGCATGCTAGAGTCCATAGCAACCACACTAGACAGGGAGGAGAGGTCCAACAACGCAACCCCAACAGTGGCATATGGCTGAAGCAGGCCCCCCTGCACCTGTACAGTGGACAGGATATCTACCCTGTCCTCAGCAAGGGCCTGTTGGCAGCAAAATGCTGCCCATGGGAAAAAAGGCAGAACCCACAGCCCCTACAACCAAGAACCACATCCTAACCACTTGGCCAAGAGGGTAGTTTCAAAGGTGGCATGTCATCTGCAGCCCTTATTTCACCACCAGCCACAGAGACAATTGCACAAGTAATGGTGGAAAGGCACTGTGGTATCTGGTTCAGTCCCTACATGGGGAGAAGTGAGAGGCAGGCAAAAGCCTTGAAGCTGGCATTTTGCCCCCGCAAAACACAAAAGGGGGATCCTGCAAGACAATAGCTCCCATGCTTGCTTGGGCAGCTGATCCACAGAGTACAGGGGGGCTGCTGGTAGGCATCCCACACCACAGTTGTGCCCAGTCTGCCACTGGGGGAGTGGCACTCTGGCAAAGGAAGGTGCAAACAGCTCAGTATGAGGCTGCCAGCATTCCCCTCCCCCATCATAGGCAGCTCTCCAGGGAACACTTTCCTGAGAGTATGTCCCATGGCATGACATGGGGCATGATGCCGGGTGGGCTTGGCTTGGGTCACTCCCATATGCACACACTATGAGCCTCAGGTGTGGGAGCCAGTATCGTTGAGGTGGCAGCTGGTCTTGTGTGAGGGAGAGGAGGGGGGCAGATGCAGACTCCCAGCAGCTGGATTCCCACCCCTGATCATCCTCTGAAATAGGGTACCTGTTAGGGTTCTCAAAGGAGAAATGGTAGCCACATGGGATGGACTTTGCTCTCCACTTTGGGTGGTAGTGCTAAATGCCCTCTCTATGCTTCTCCCACCACTGAAGTGCAACACTGCAATTCTCCACTTGTGTTAATATAAGTAAAGTCTTGGCCTCACCAACACATTCTCCATCCTTAAGCTCATAGCCTGAATGGCAGCTGAGTTGCTGGAGGCATGTAAATGACCCAATTGTGTTAATGCAGCGTTCCCCTCTCTTACAGGTATGAGCATCTGTTACACATTCATTAATATCTGCAAAAGAAAATACATTTCAACATATTATGCACCAAATTATTTCTCTTCTTGTTACTGTACATTTAAAAAAATCTCAACAATCTAATAAAGTCATCTAGAAAGAAAGATTTACATGGTGTTTTTACCAGAGTTTCCCTTCCACTGCAGAGTAGCTTAAGACACTCTCATTTCATAGGCAGACCCAGATTGTAGATATAGTTCCACTTTTTTAATGCTGAATTGTGAAATGATCAAGGTCGAAAGATGGAAAGAATGAATTAGATACAGGAGTTAGGAAGGCTTTAATAGCAATCTTTGCATAGCATGCATAGAATGAGCCTTTGCTAAGAGAACATACATAATTCTAATTTCATGTTCATTTAAGCATTTTTGGAGTGATTCAAAAAATGCCTGTGTCTTGGGAGCAAGAGCCATGCGAGGGAGCAGAGAGAACACTGTGCCACCTCTTGAATAGGCATTCCACTTAATAGGAGTTTGGACAAAGGAGACAAGACTCATTCTAACCCTTGTCACCATCTGCTGCTGCTGCCCACCACCGTTCTATATTTAAGGATCACACTTTTCAATGTAATGATGTCAGGCAATACAGGAATTCATTTCAGAACCATTTATCCAGACATCTGTGGACATCTGTGGCCTTCACAAAAAGTGACCTACCTTCCTCTTCCTCTTGCTGAAACCCAGTGCCCTACCCATTTTGTTCCTGGGAGTCAATGGCCCCTCAGGAACAGCAAGCGTGTAAAATAGGGGCCTAAAGTGTGTGTGTGTGGTGGAGGAATTATTGGAAACTGCTATCACCTTAAATGCCACTGTGCATTTAAAGGAGTGTGTGGCTGGCTCCTCCATCTCCAAAAAGAAAATCTAAATCAGCAGCAGCAGAATCTGAAAACTGCATGTGTATCAAAAGTCTGTCAGAAAGTATAAACATACAGAAGAATACACCAGGAGTATAAACTATATCTCTTCCTTGCATGACCTTGAACATTCAATTAAAACTAGAATGATATAGAAATATGAAAGCAGAATTGAAAAGCTTCCAATTATTTCCCCTCATCTCCAAGATGTATAAACAGCTCCCTCCTGGTGATATAGAGAAACCAAGGCAATTTCACAAGTTTTACTTGCATGCTGAATTATTTTATTGACTCAGAAGTTTTGTGAGAGGAAAATTCAATATATTTTATGTGGGAAATGCTGAAGAATTGTGGAAACAAGCTGAATCCTATAATGAAACAAATACTTTCAGTATCTTTATGCTTGTCATGTGAAAAATTGAAATCTGATGAATACCAACAGATACTAATTTTTTTTAAAAAAACAACCCTGGAATAGTACCAAAATTAGACTAAAAAATGCTCATTTTGCTTGTTGTACTACAACACGTAACAACATTAAAGGAGCCCATGATCAATTTTAAGAACCAAGTTACCTTACCAGATATATAATATTTGCATCCTTAAACCTGAGCAGAAATTTGAAGTGAACCTTGTATGGTTTTAAGGTAGATAAGTTGCTTTTCTAACACCCACTACATTTTAGGCTTGCATCCTGTAAACATCTGGATATCTTTAGATAAAGGAATTTCAGATACATCAGTCAAATAGTTTTGGAGTGTTTGCAGGTAGGAGTATGCATCTTGAAATTCCCAAAACAAAAAAAACCCCAGAAAAATCACTGTTTTTGTTCATTACCATGATTTCTAGAACAGTAAACACAAATCCAGGATTCTTAGGCATTGGGAAAAATACCCCCTGAAAAAAAAAATCTGTGTTGTTTGTCATGTTTGGATTCTTACTACTGTAAGGAGCAGCAGCAGCAACTGCTGCAGTCTAGTGGCAAACAAGACACAATGGGCGCCATTATCATGCCCAGCTGGTGAACTGGCCATTGTTGGAAACCAATTTTAGACAAAATGTACCTTGAGATTCAATAAGATAGATACAACAGGAGTACAATTCTTGTGTTCTTATGTACTCAGTTTTCACTGGCATCCTGACCAGTTTTAAATAGTATCAAGTAGGGACTTATAGTGATCTAAAGTCAGGGATCATTTCAAGCAGGAGCTTGGGGGACCTCAGTTGGTGCCTCAGTTGGTGCCAGCCCCCCACCCCGGCGGGGAAATGCCTGCTTGTGTCATGGCTGCAGCAAAATGACCCCATCCCCTGGAAAGGTCCTTGTTCCTCTGACCAGCCTTCTGAAGGCTTCAGCCACCACTGAAGCTATCCTCCCAGAATAGTGGTATTTCTGAGGCTTGGATTAGTAACTGTCCCCTCTCTGCCACCTCTCATTCTCTCTCTCTCTCTTTTTCTCTCTCTCTTTCTGCGTGTGCCCCCTTGCCCAGTTTGGTCCAGAGGGTTGGGTTGGGTTGCTACCAGTATGCTGATGACACCCGGCTCTATCTGCTGTTGGATGGCTGCCTGGACTCTGCCCCAGAGAGCTTGGAGGCTGTGGCTGGGTGGTTACAGCAGAATCAGCTGAAGCTAAATCCAAGAAGACAGAGGTCCTGTACCTGAGCCGGGGAGGGAGCAGATTAGGGAATCAGGCTCCCTGCCCTGCATGGGGCACCTAGTGCCGGACCAGAAGCTGAGGCGCCTAGGGGTCACTCTGGGTGCCTCACTCTCTATGGAGGCCCAGGTCACCACAGTTGCCAAGTCAGCCTTTTATCATCTTCGGCAGGTCAGGCCCCAGGTCTTGGCTACAGTGACCCATGCAATGGTCACTGATTACTATAACTTGCTTTACATGGGCTTACCTCTAAAGCTGATCTAGAAACTCCACCTGGTGCAAAATGTAGTGGTGCACCTGCTGACTGCGACATCTGTGTGGGTGTGCATTCAGTCAGTGCTACGCCAATTGCACTGGCTACCAACTGAGTACCAGATTCATTTCAAGGTCTTGGTATTAACCTTTAAAGCCCTATGTGGCCTGGGACCAACATATCTAAGGGACTGCCTCTCCCCATGTGTACCCCGAAGAGCATTGCACTTGGGCGGATCATCATCTACTGGTTGTACCTGGCCCAAAGGACATCTGCTTAGCCTTGACTAGGGCCAAGACTTTTTTCTGCCCTATCCCCGGCCTGGTGGAGAGCCAGTTTGCTGTGGTGGTTAAGTGTGCGGACTCTAATCTGGGAGAACTGAGTTTGATTCCCCACTCCTCCACATGCAGCTTCTGGGTGACCTTGAGTCAGTCACAGCTCTCTCTGAGCTGTTCTCTCAAGAGCAGTTCTCTCAGAGCTCTCTCAGCCCCACCTACCTCACAGGATGTCTGTTGTGGGGAGGGAAAGGAGACTGTAAGCTGTTTTGAGACTCCAAGTGAAGGGTGGGGTATACATCCAAACTCTTCTTCTTTTTTTCTTGAACATGCTCCTGTCTGAGATCAGGGCCCTGTGAGACCTATTACAGTTTCGCAGGGCCTGCAAAATGGAGCTGTTCTGCCAGGCCTTTGGCTGAGGCAGCAAGCGCCCAATTATTTGGCTTCCCTTGCTGTAGCTTTCCAACTGTATGCTGCCCAAATGAATAAGATCTTTACTGTTCTTTGGTTCCAGCTACTTAGGTTTGTTGAACCTTATGAATTTAGTGTAGTTCCTGTTTTTTTAACTGTTTTAACTATTTATTTCTTATAACTGCTTGTAATGGTTTTGTAACTTTACTGCTGTGAACCACTCTGAGCCCGCTTGCAGGGAGGGTGGGATATAAATCTAAATAAATAAATAAAATCAGAAGCATAGCAGTCACCTAATAGAGAGGGGTGTGTGCATATGTAATCTGAAGAATTACAAAACTTTTAAAAAAAACATATTGTAGCAGAGGTTCTCTATAGGATACCATATGGTGAGCTGTTTTCAGTTCTGCCTCCCGCCTGCATCACATGTAAATTCCACCTTCTGCAGAACAGTTTTGTATGAAAAAACAATGGTACTACAGCTGATGACAGTGGTTTTTGGGGATCAGTTGCATGAACCCACACTGCGACATTAGCATGACATCTGGGGACAATTCATAACACCAGATCAACACTGCAAATTGTGTTGACACAATCGTGATTCAGCCTCAGCTACAGCAAAACACAGCTTTGCGGCAGCTCATAAAATTCAAAATTCAACGCATATTATGAATATCAAAAAGAAGATACAAATAACACAGCCTTTGTCTTTGAGGCATTTCTTTTAAAACTGAAAATTTTCACAGTGACATCAGAATTCATATTTTGCATCGCCTTGGCTTCATTAATGAGAAGAAGAGATTGGATTTATACCCTGCCCTTCACTCAAAGTCTCAGAGTGGTTTATAATCTCCACACCTTCCTCTCTCACCACAGACACCCTGTGAGGTAGGTCAGGCTGAGAGAGCTCTGAGAGAACTGCTCTTGAGAGAACAGCTCAGAGAGAGCTGTGACTGACTCAAGGTTACCCAGCTGGCTGTGTGTGGAGGAGTGTGGAATTAAACCAGTTCTCCAGATTAGAGTCCATGCTCCTAACCACTACACCAAACATGGCTCTTATGAGGAAAAGCTCATGGCAGTTTCTATATACAGTGTTTTTTTTTTCTTTTTTACTAAATCCTGCAACAAACATTCTTATGCATTCCTAAAGAGGGTCAGAGCAGGTGGCTTTAAAGTACTGCATATGCAGTTACTCAGGGATTCTTGTCTCATTTTAAATTACTTCCCTACAGTTTTCATCAACTCAGCATCTTTTTCACTTGAAACTATTTGTTGAGATTCTTTTGGGCATTCTATTGTACAATCACCTACTACAAAGTTCCTGCCATTTTGCAAAAATACCCCCAAACTGCATTTTTAAAAGGTATAATGTTTGTAAATTGCTAGGCATGAGCTCTGAGTGAGGTCCATGACTTCCCAGGAGATCTCTCATTCAGATCTCTGTCTTCATCTTCAAATATGGAAGTAACTTAGATGCTTTCACTTTATTTTCTAAGCCATGTGGTAGATTTTTTATTTTAAAAAAAAGTTTTCAGAGGAAAAGGACACCAGAAGCAACTTTACCAGCTCTTTTTCGGTTGCAATCTGGGTGAACCTGACAGACACGAGCCAATGGGCTGGGTTCTTTTATTGGCATGACAAGCCAGTAGCGAGAGACAGACAAACACAAATGGGTACTTATCTTTGGCAAACACGAAGCTTTCATGAGTAAAAATAGCACAGTACTTATCCAAGGAGACTCAAAAGAAGTGCCTGTGTGCTGTGTTGTAAACAGATTGTGACTTCTTTGGCATGCCTGACTGTCAGGAATTCTGGAAGTAGGGTTGCAAAAACACCTGGAATTCAAATCTTTTATGATTTGACTCAAGGACTTTCAAGTATTCTTAACTTATCCACGGTGCAAGCCAGCTACAGCATGTGCACATACTGATGTTGTTAAAAACTTTAAACACTAGAAATACAATTTGCAAACAAGAAGTCCTTTACAGTTCCCCCCAAATACTTAAAGATGGAGCACGAAAGCAGTTTACTTGGCCAAAGAATCATTTATGGTTGGATGAAGGGACAGACACAGCAGCTTAATAAATTAAAACCATAATATATATGTGGTTTTTCCTCGTAGTTAAAGAATCAAGAAAATGTTAACAATGGCAAATGTACTCTATGTACCACACGTACAGCAGAAGACAGGAAACTCATGCAAAATGTATGCGTCCAAGTTCATTGTGGTAATATATCTCTGCTTGCCCTGTAGAAGATATGATTTTGAACTGATCTAGAAAGCAGAGATGGATTTTTGCCACAATCTGTCCTTTTTTGCATATGCACATTTTAAAAATCCAGAGATTATGCTGCATATTAATAATAAAAGTTTTCATCAGCCTCAGTAGTTATTAAGTAGTGGTCTTGAATCTACCAATGTATCACAGTAGAATTTCATTTCTAACAAACTGGTATAAAGACCAAGAATATGGCACAGGTGTCCCTTTCTTCAGTACCATGACCATGTCACTGGATGCTACTACAGGCCAAACAGTTCCGAGGATATAGCATATTTTGATGAGGTTGAAAGACAATCACCAGGCACCTCCTTCCTCCCCTTGGCCCAGGAGGAAGCCAGGCTGAGTTTCCCCTGTGGTGCTACTAACCAGTAATGCAGAAGCAACTACTCACACCTGGTTAGCTGCACCAACGGTGGTGCCAACAATGGGTGTTGCCTCACCTGCACCACTACCAAGTGGAAGCAATGAGGGTTGCCAGGTCCCTCCAGGCCACTGGTGGGAAGTGGCGTTGGCAGCTCCTGGTTGGGAAACTTCTGGAGATTTGGGGGTGGAGCCTAGGGAAGATAGGAACCTCAGTGGAGTATAATGCCATAGAGTCCATTTTCTCCAGGGAAACTGATCTCTGTACTCTGGAGATGAGCTTTAATTCCTGGGGATCCCCAGGTCCCACTGGAGGCTGGCATCCATAGTGCCATAGCATGCTCTTGTCAGCGCCGCTGGCTGGATTGGAGTTCAGTGGCCCCTGTAGCACTGGGACTTGAATCTAGCAGACCTCAAAGGCAGTGGGTGGCTCACTAGAAATTTTAGCTGTAAGTTAAATGGACAGTCTGCCCCGGCTATAAATTAGCACAGCTTCCAAAGTTCTATCTGCAGACAAGTTTGCCACTGTAAACCCAGCTCATTATGGCAGATGAATGACTGTAAACTCAGGTTCAGGGAGGAATACATTTTGTTAGACTTTAAGTACCGGACTCTAGAATAAACGTATTGTGATAATAAATGAATTTTGTTCGTGATTTCCATGTTTTACATCAGGAAGGAACTTACCCTGTCCCAGTGTTTAAAATATATATAAATATTTATTTATAAATTAAACTTTTAGACTGCCCTCCCCTGTGCAAACAAGGCTCAGGGAGGTGGACAACAATAAAACACATTCATAAATTAGTAGGACAATTTAAAACAGTGAAATAATACACGATTTAAAACATTTCCAGATGGCATTAAAAGACTTCAGATTGTGCCACTGCCTCATGGGGGGAGGCAAGAAATGGGGGGGGGGTGCCAGACAAGATGGAACCTGTTGCTGTCCTCAACTGAAAGCCTGGTGGAACATCTCTGCCTGACAAGTCCTGCAGAACTGCGTAAGTTCTGACTAAGACCTCTCTTCAGGGCTCCATCTCCACCAATTCAGACTATTTTTACTTCAAGGTAGGTATCAGCTTCAAAGAGATTACTCAGGTGGGGTATATGCTGAATACTAGTCTACTACTCTGCCTCTGGGTGTGAGATTTTTCCAACCCCATCCAGTACCTACTTTTCTTCAACCCAATAATATTGTTTCAGTATTTAATAATGCCCTGATCTGGCTAGCACAGTCTAGCCCAATCTCATCAGAACTTGGAAGCTAAGCAAGGCCAGCCCTGATCAGTATTTGGATGGGAGACCACTAAGGAATACCAGAATTGCTACACAAAGGCAGGCAATGGCAAACCACCTCTGAATGTCTCTTGCCTTGAAAACCCTCTGGGGTTGCCATAAATAGGCTGCGACTTGATGCAAAAAGAAAACAAGACAAAAATAGAGTTTACAGAACTTCATCAGTTTACAGTATCTAGGTTGCGGCCACACGAGTGGGAAAATCCAGATAGGAATCGAAACAAATTTGCGCGGGCGCAATTTGTGCCGCATTTGCATGATCACACAGGTCCATGGACTTGCGAGGACAAACCACCGCTGCGTGATCACACGCAACTGCGGGCAAGTTGGGTTTTTTTTCCGGCCATTTTCGATTCGCTTATTCGCTTAAACAAGGTGAATTGCCTCTCCACCCTGGGGGTCGTCCAATGATGTGAATACCAGGGGGGAAGAAAAAGCCTGATCCCCGATGCCGCACGTTTGTGCTGGCATGATCACACAGGGAAAGTCCGGCTCTGGGCTGTTGCAAACCATTTGCTACTGCCTTTTCACTGGTAGCTTTTTATGCCAATTCCCCGCCGGCTCAAAGCGGCTTGCGACAGTTTGATGACACTTGTGGGACGCTTCCCAGATGTGCTGGTGTGATCGCGCCACTTTGAGCCGGTGGGGAATCATCCCTCTCACGTCGCAAATGGGTGCGTATGATCGTGCCCTGAGTTTTTTAAAAAGCCATTTTACTACTGATAAACACAGAGACAAAAACATCAAGAAAAATAAATAATGCCAGAAAAAGAAGAAAAACATTGACTGTAAGTTATTGCTGAGCTGTTGCTGATTCGGTCCTAAGACTTAAATGGCACTATGTTTATTCACCCACTGCATTCAAGATATGGTATCAAGATATGGAATATGTCGTATATGGTTAGTTGTTACTCCCCACCCTGCCTAAAGACAATTTCACCTTAAACACAATTTTGAAAGCAACATTTGCTTGGGTATTGTTGGCCAACCAAGCCAGTAAACTGTGCTTTAGTATAACTTGCAAATATGGAGCCTGTTGATGAGAGTTTGAATATCTCCATTCCAGCTTGTTATAGATGCAATCTCCTATCAGGATTTTTTCCTCCCAGCTGGCATTGGGGGGGGGGGGGTAGTTGAGCTGGAAGAATAACACTGAAAAGAAATGCAGTGAGATAAGGTGAGGATTTAGGTCCTCTCACCTTCACATTCTATCTTCATTAAATTTAAAAAAGCATCATTTGAGGATCCTTGGAAAGGAGAAGAAAGTTCATTCACTAATTCACACCTGCTTCTTCCTGCTAGTGGGGAATCTAATTGCCTATAGCCCAGAGATACTTCTTTGTATTTATCTGAATCGTGGAAGAAAGGATCCCTTGGCTGAGAGGTGCAAGCCCAGAGAATTTTATAGAAATTCATCACCGCTACAAATGTGCCTTGATAACCTGTTTTAAAAACTTCAGCCCTGACTTAGATAGCCCAGGCAAGCCCAGTCTCATCAGATCTTGGAAGCGGAGCAAGGTCAACTCTGGTAAGTACTTGAATGGGAGATATCCAAAGGATACCAGGGCCAGGAGGGAGAGACAGGCTTTATTCAGCCACCTCTCTGAATATCCTCCAGGCCTTATTAGGGGTCTGTCACCAGAGGTTGGCATGACTTCCAAGTGCACACAGACTCACATGCACACGTGCACACACACACAATACAAAAGAGAAAAAAGGGGGGGAAAGAAAGTTAATGCAGTAGTCATTTACATTGATTTCAGTGAACATAATAATGTAAGAGCAGCTATGCTGGATCAGACCAGTGGTTCAAAGTCAGTATTGTCTACTCAGAAGGCAATGGCACTCCAGCATCTTAGGGTGAGTTCTTTCACATCACCTACTATCTGATCCTTTACCTAGCGATGTCAGTGACAGAATCAGGGACCTTCTGCATGCCAAACAGATGCTCTACCACTGAGCCATAGCCCCTCCCCAGGTTGCTGGACTACATTGGGGGTTCACACTTGGTATAAACCAAGCCAAAAACCAATTACCAACTGGACTGCTGATCTGGCTATCAAAAAAGGTCTGCCCTGAAAAATCCTGAAAATATTGGGGATTTTTCAGGACTACCGAATAGCTGGTGTTTAAATTCTGTAAGCCCCATAAGAAGGTTCCCCCATCTTCCATTGTTTCCTATAAAGGGGAAAGGGGCATTTAAAAGGAACATGGTCACATGGACTCCAAAGTGGTGAAACAAAGTTTGAGTCCAGTGGCACCCTTAAGGACAACAAAGTTTTATTCAAAGTATAAGCTTTCGTGTGCACTCACACTTCAGAGTTCACTCGTATTGTCTAACTATTGGTGTTGTAACTCACAGGATGTGTCCCTTAAACATATGCTTTGGGCAAGTCCACTCATTCAGTTTCTCTGGGAAGAAATTAGTACTCATAATTTTATATTAGAACTTCCATTGATTTTTTAGGATACTTACAAGTGGAGATCCGCAAGAAACTTGTGGGATGGTTATTCCATTCCTCACACCTTTTCTTCCTCCCTTCTCCCCCTACCTCTCTCACACTCTTTCTCCCTTCTGCCCCCCCTTTCTTACTCTCTCTCCCTCTCCTCCATGTATGTTACATCCTCTCTCTTTCTGACCTGTCATCATTCTCTTTGTTTTTCTGCCTCCCCACCTCATCACTCTTTCTGCCGCCTCACTCCACCACTCTCTCTTTCTGCCCCATCACTCTCCCAGCCTCCTGCCTGCTTCTTCTCCCTCCACAGCAGCAGTGGCAGTGCTCTGGGAATCACAATAGATCTCCCAGATGCAGAGAACAATTCACCTTAGGGCTGCCAGCTCCAGTTTGGGAAATTCCAGGAGTTTTGGGGGTGGAGCCTTGGGACAGTGAGGCTTGGGGAAGCAAGCAGCCTCAGCAGGGTACAATGTCATAGACAACCCTCCAAAGCAGGCATTTTATCCAGGGGAAATGATCTCTGTCACCTGGACAACAGTTGTAATTCTGGGTGCTCTCCAGCCCTTGTCTGGAGACTGGCAATGGTAGTTCAAGTGAAGGAAATGGCTGGTTTGGAGGGTGGAGTCTATGGTATTATACTGGTATGTAGTCCCTCCTCAAATCCCACCCTCCCAGGGTCCACCTCTCAAATGTCCAGGAATTTCCCAACCTGGAGTTGGCAACTCTATTTCCTTCCCACCCAACAGCCAACCTACCTTTATCTGTGTTCAGCTTCCCATCTCCACCCCCTCCCCCCACAGCCTCGACCTAGGAAAATTACAGTATTTCTCCACAGTGGGGACTAAAGCAGCTTACATTCTTATTTCCTCCTTGTTATCTGCACAACAACCCTGTGAAGTTGGTTAGGTTGAAAGTATGTGACTGGTCCAAAATCTCCCAGTCAGCTTCCACCACAAGATGGAGATCTGAACCTGGGTCTTGCAGATCCCAATCTGAAGCTCTAACTATTATATCACACTGGCTTTCATAGGGTGGCTGCTGATGAACAGTAGCAAGCAGCTGGGCCTACCTGAGTCATGCAAATCAGGTGGTATCAAGTCACACAGAAGGTGCTGCCTAGGGATGCCAGCCTCCAGGTAGGACCTGGGGATCCCCTGGAATTACTGCTTATCTCCAGACTACAGAGATAACTTTCCATGGAGAAAATTGATGCTTTGGAGGGTGGAGTTTATGACATTGTACCTCACTGAGGTCCCTGTCCTCCCCAGGCTCCACCCCCAAATCTCCAGAAGTTTCCCAGCCTGGATCTGGATCTGCTGCTGGTGGCCGGGGGGGGGGGTACTTGGCATCCCTAGACTGTTGCCAGTAAAAACCCTGCCTTTTACTGACAGAAACAGTTAGTAGCCTCCCCCCTCCCCCGAACATTCTAATCTTTCTTGATGCCTGGAGTTAGATCACTGCGAAGTCCATTTCAAAAGGTATTGGGGGGAATTCAATGGTCCCTGAAGATTTTAAAACTTTTTGGATTTTTCTGCAGACCGAGAAAGGCCCCTGACTGTGTAGGAAAAGCTGTTGGGGGAGAGTAAGCTCTCTTTTGGCAGATATAAGTATCCACAAGAAAAAAACTCTGGGAATTAGTATATAGATGTACTAGCTCTCTGTCTCTACCTGACTGTCAACAAAAATGGACCCTCCATGTCCTTATTACAGATAAAAGACTCATACTACAACACAGGAAAGACAAATGTCCACTTCTGGTAAATCAGTGGATTGAGGACCTTAGAACTCTATGAATATTTGAATGCATGGCATATAGATGACAATTGTGTATGGATTTATTTTTAGGTATTTGGAAACTTTTATAGAAATTTATCTATAGATCTTTCACCACTGTTGTATTTTTGGTCGACTTTATGTTTGGTTGACTTTATGTATACCTTTGTTTTCTTGTTTTTTTTTTTTTTTAAGTATTTAGTTCCTGGATTTTGAGCTTTATTCTCTTGCTGTTTTTTTCTTTTTCTATTTTTGAAAGAAAGGGATTTTAAAAAACTGGCAAAAAACTGCCTCACTCCAAATCTGACTTTATCCGTTTGCTCTCATAGCAGTTTTGGAGCCAGTTTACTTTTAACTGGTGAATCAAAATGTATCCAAGAGGGATTTCTAATTTCACACTGCAATGTAATAACTTTCTACCGTGTAACAAATATGCTAACTCTGGTGTCTCGTCCTACTATCTAAACAACTGATAGCACCAGCACAATAGAACAGGTCAGCTCCCCATTCCAGATGTTTATTAGCTGGCAGAGTGCGTCAGAGAATAAGGCTGCCAGTTTTATCAGCCTAGCTGAAACCACAGATGTTTTGAAGAAGTTTTACTATGTGGCTATGAAACTGAAAAGACAGTGACAGAGCCACCAAGAGGTTGATCCAAGTATTATAAATTAGTTACATTCATCTGAAAACACAGGCGGGGGAGGGGGTTGTGGGGTTTTTTTTGGCCAGTTGCTTGCTGCTGTCATATGTGTTGCTTCCATGCAATAAATGCACAACATTCTTGTGTCAAAATGACAAATCTCTAAACCAATAAAAGTCCGACAAAGGATATGAAATGGTTGTGTTGGGCGTAGTCTATTTCAACTGTCTTCTCTTCCAGAGGGCAGACATCCTAGCTAAGAACATTCAGGCTGTGTGTATCTTAAGAATGTATCACCAGGACAATAGCAAAAAACCGCAATTGCTAGATGGTGTCAAAAACAGTGCAGCAAACAGGGCTTGCGTTTCTGTGAACTTTGCTATAGCTAGATATACATATAGTATCAAAAGGCTGATAGTGAATGCTTTGCAGCATGGTGTAGTGGTTAGGAGCAGCAGACTAATCTTGAGAACCAGGTTTGATACCACACGTCTCCTCCACATGAAGCCTGCTGGATGACCTTGGGCCAGTCACAGTTCTCTCAGAGCTCTCTCAGCCCCACCTACCTCACAGGGTGTCTGTTGTGGGGAGAGAAAGGGAAAGGTGATTGTAAGCCACTTTGAGACTTCTTAAGGTAGAGAAAAGTGGGGTATAAAAACCTACTCTTCTTCTTTTTCTAAAAACTATGAGGCGGAGTGGATTGTTTACACCTACCAATTTACTAACACATTTTAATGCATGGTGAGTATAAAACCTAACCATCGCTGACAGTAGAATGATCCCAGTACATTTTGTTGGGCTAGAAATGTAAATATCTAAAGATCAATGCTAAAGCATCTGATCAATTCACACATTACAATGCTAAAGTATCTGAAAAAGTGAGCAGTGACTAATGAAAGCTCATACCCTGACACAAATTTTGTTAGTCTTTAAGATGCTACTGGATCCTTGCTCTTTTCTACTGCTACAGACAGGCTAACACAGCTACCCACCTTGATCTACTGCAAAATATATTATTTGCAAATGGTAAAGAACAGAAAACTAGCCAATTATCTTTTGCTGCTATGATATGCAAGGTATACAATATATTGTGTTATTGTCAGCACTCTCATAGCTGGAATTCTCTTATATTATTTTTACAAAGACAGAGAGACAATGATTGACACTGTTAATATTTCAGTCTATTAAACTAAGTGGAAATGCACTTACCTTCACATGAAACCCCATCCAACATCAGGGCAAACCCAGGTAAGCAAGAACACATAATTTCCCCTTCCATAACATGACATATGTGCTTGCATGGTCCATTATCTGGGAAACACAACAGTTCAAGATTCATGAATGTTTCAGACCAAAGCAAAAGTCCTTTGAACATCCAAGGCTTTCTTCTCCTAATTATAATCTTTGCCTTTGCACCAGAATGTAAAATGTGGAAACAAACAATCTATTCTCGTAACCTTAATCACTATGTACCACCCTCCTTCTACAGACAAACATTTGTGTGTTTGAAATTACCACACACAGCTGTGTTGCCCGAATGACTCTAAACAGCTAGCATGAAATAACCTTGAATTCAGAAGCTTGCTTCAAATTACCTCAGGACATTACCCTCTGAGATTCCCTCCACCTCTTTCTTCAGGCTAGTACTGGAGGCAAGTAATGTGTGGATGTGAACTAAAATGAAAACAGCCAAGGCAGCTTTGGAATTTATTTTGGACTTGTAAACAAACTCATGTCTCCAGTTTGCCTATCAAACCTACCTTTACATTTATCTTGCTCTACATGTAAAGAATTGTTGGTCACAGGTTGGATGTTCAAGGCTTCTGAAGCAACTGTGGCTGTGTCTGCCAAGGCAGTGTTTTGTCCATCGTCTTCAAAATCTATACACCATGTAGAAGGAAAAAGTATCAGCATTAGTTAATTCATATTTCTGAACTTTTATACTGAACTACTTCCATAAGAACAACCCCCAAGGGTCAAGGAGACTGTGGGAAAGGATCTCTGCTATTTGGGTTATTGGATTCAGTATAAGGCAATTACTTTTCTTACAATACCTTTGAGAAATATCTTCTTGAGATTAGAGTTTAAACCTAAGGTCCCTGAAACTGACAGGTCTAGGTTTGAACTGGGAATAAGAGAACTGCTCCAGTTCTATTTCATTATTGCTAGGGATGTTGCAAACATGCCATAAATAAAGGTATCAATCAAATGTGAAACAATAATCCAGCTTGTTTATTTATTATTATTCATTTCTTTAAGTCAATTTCTAATTTTTAGTTTGTACTGAGCACCTACCAAGTAAGTTAGCACCGGGGTTTGGCCAAACTGAGCATGCTGATTCAAGTTGGCAGTCATTAGCACCCCTAGGGGCTACTTAGATGAAGGCCAGTCTTATGACTGATTTATGTGATTTGTGTCCAATGTAATTGTTTATTTAAACAATTACCTCTTAAGCAGAGCAGTTATGCAGCAAGGATGTGAGGGAAAGAATAGAAATCAAATGGGCTGCATGAAAATGCGAATGCGCAAAAAGCCAGTTGTGCTGTAGTGCATGGTTAGGAAGGAATATAGTGAAAGAACCTGCTGAACAGCCATGAAAGTGTTAAAAAAACCAGTCAGACCAGTCATTCAAAAAGCTACCAGTGAATACGATGTGAGAGAACCATGTTGGTGTTCAAGCACCTCTAGTTATTGTTTCACTAATATATTCCACTCCTTTGCAATTCTGGAATTAATCTGACAAATTATTTTGCTTAAACCACAATTGGAATATGTCTAGTTTGACACAGTTTCCAGTTCCTCGCGTCTCCCTTCCCAACATTAGCAATGTGGCACAAGTGTATAAATAAAGCCCTTTTAAAAAAAAAATCTTGATGTGATTATATATATGATTGCATCTAGATCTTTCTCCTGCCAACCTAGCAGTTCAAAAGCAAGAAATTGCATGTAGATAAATAGGTAGCGCTTTGGTGGGAAGGTAACAGCGTTCTGTGCACTTTGGCATCTAGTCATGCCAGCCACATGACCATGGAGACATCTTTGGACAGCGCTGGCTCTTCAGCTTGGAAACAGAGATGAACACCATCCCCTAGAGTCAGATTCAGCTGGCTTTCAAGCAAGGGAAACCTTTACCTTTACCTAGATCTTTTTTGTGTGGTGATTTGAACACATATGCATACAGAGCTGCCTTGTACAAAGTCAGATAAATGGTCTCTCATTTATTCATTTAAGTTACTTATAGTTTGCCTTTCGCATTAAGACTCAAGGTGAATTACACACTAAGTCAATCTGATCAACAAGATGGGACATCCTATAAACAATGCAATATGGTTTGGACTGCAGAAATCTTTAAAACAAGCAGAAATCTGAAACAGCTCAAACAAAGCCAAAACGAAGTATTGTAGGAGCTTACAGACAACAACAGACAATATGCAGTAATATAGTTCATAGACCCTACCCTGCTACCAAAGCATCTTTCTGAATCATTTCATTACAGTACATCCCTATTACCGAAAGTAAAAAAGCCCTCCTGAATAATTCAGTTTTGTGGGATGCCAGGAGTGTGGGAACTTTCCTAACCTCATCAGGCAGGCCATTCCATAAGGTGGGGGCCACAACAGAGAATGTACAGGCAGTTGTGGATTTTGCCCATTTGCAAGGTGACATCTACAGAAGACCCTGGTTAGATGAGCAACAGTGTTGTGGCGGAGCATAGAGAGAAGATCCTGCAGATAAGATGGCCCAAGGCCATCAAGGGCTTTGTATATGATAGCTAGTACCTTGAATTGAGCCCAGTAATGGGCAGTCAATAGAATGACTGCAGAATGAGAGTCTTATGCATACTCTGCCTAGCTCTGAATAATAACTGAATGGTGGCAGTCTGCACCAAGTTTCCAATTCAAGGAAAGAACACAGTTGCCAGCCTCCAGGTGGGGCCTGGAGATTTCCCACTTTTACAACTGATCTCCAGCTGACAGAGATCAGCTCCCCTGGAGAAAATGACTGCTTTGAAGGGTGGACTCAATGGCATTGTACCATGCCGAGGCCCCTCCCCTCCTCAAACCCCTCTCCTGGATCTACCTCCAAAGTCTCCAGGTATCTTCCAACACAGACCTGGCAACCCTAGTCGAGAACCATGTAGAGTGTATTACAGCAGTCTCCTCTCAATATTACCATGGTGTCGATCCAGGTGTCTGGATCTGCCATTTCAAGGCAGGAGCCCATCTCGTTGGCTAGACTTAGGTGAAAGAAAGTGTGGGGCTTTGTTTTTTTGAAAAGGCTTTTTTTTGCAACTTTGTTGCAATTCCGGATTCAGTGAAACTCCCAGGCTCTCAGCAAGGGCCAGCTAAACACCATGGAAAGTGGGAAGCACAATGTCCTATAAGATCTCCACCTTCCCAACCAGCATCACTTCTGTCTCATCAGGGTTCAGTTTCAGTTCATTCACTTTCAGCCATTTGACCACAGCAGTTGGCAGTGGCACAAGACCTCTACCGCCTCACCAGGGGATTTGTGTAGAGAGATACAGCACTGGGTGTTATCTGCATATTGATAACATCCAGTTCCAGAGCTATGGATGATTTCTTCTAAAGGCTTTACACAGACGTTGAATAAGATGGGAGATAAGATTGCACCCTGTGAAACCCTACAAGACAGCTCCCATTCTGTGATTCTGAAGACATCTGGTCTCTAACTTCAGCCTTTGAGTCTGATCCTTGAGCAATGATTTAAATCAGTCCAAGGTACATCTCCTGACACTTACTTTTGAATCCAAACATCTGAACATGATGGCATGATCCACCATATCAGTGGCTGAAGACAGAGCGAGTAGGAGCAATTTTGTCTAAATTAAGATGGAAGACATTAACTAAAGCCTCCAGAGTCGTCTGTGTCAGCCAGACTGAAAAGGGTCCAGAGCACACGAGTTATCCTAGAAGACCTGGAGATGGCCTGTTATTGCTGTCTCAATCACCTTGCCTAGAAAGGGCAGATTAGAGACTGGGTGATAATAGTCCACATAATCCTTACATGACTTTAGCTGTATTTAGCACTGCTAGGATTCTGGCTGACAGAGGATCTCAGGTAGAGGTTTTTCACTTACTACCTCATCCTTTTTAACTAGAGATAACTGAATCTGTATGCAAGACAGTTGCTCTACCACTGAGCCATAGCCCCTTCCCAGTTTGAACTTACAAAATAGTAAAGGGGAAATTAGGTTAAATGATAATACAGGTGATGGAGACCTAGAGTTTCTTCTACTATTTTATCAATAATACCTCAATAAGCCTTGAGAATAATGACAATAAATTCATACTGATGGTCTATACATTGATGCACCATTGTGTTCTCAGATATTGCAGATATGGAATTTAAAATTCCATATACTTCCATGCAGGGGTCATTTCAAGCAGGAGCTTGGGGGAGCTCAGCTCTGGGAGTTGGTGCTAGCCCCCGCCCCCCGGAGGAATGCCTGCTTTCCCCTGGAGGAATGCCTGCCTTTCCCCTGGAAAGGTCCTTGTTCCTCCGACCAGCCTTCTGAAGACTTCAGCCACCACTGAGGCTATCCTCCCAGACTAGTGGTATTTCTGAGGCTTGGATTAGTAGCTGTCCCCTCTCTGCCAACTCTTTCTCTCTCTCTCTTCTTTCTTTCTTGCCTTCTAACATACTTCTGGGGATGTTAGGTGGTGTAGCATATGCAAATAAGTTATGCTAATGAGTTATGCCAATGAGCTCCTGCACCTCTTTTTCTACGAAATGATCCCTGCTCCCATGCATGTTATCAGTGTGAATGATAATGAAAATAAGAACCTTCCATTACTGCACGGGGATTTTCAGTGAAGTTCACAAAGTATTTAATAAGCCCAAAAGCTCTAGAGCAGAAGAAGCTTCTGGAAAAAGCACAATAATTTTATTTGGTTTCCCTCAGTTAGCTTTTTCTAATTCCCATGGTTAGGTAGACAGATTAATACCTGATATAGCTGCGTTTCCTAATAAAAGCTGCGAGCACAAGTGAGATAAATGATAAATTAATTTGGTTTTTCCACATCTTTTTTACATTGCAGCAGGTGAAGTAATTATATGCTGCAAACATTTTGGGGAAAAAATCACTTCCTTATGAAGATAGGGAACGCATCAGAACGCTGTCCCAAAATGCAGCTACATATGTTTTTATCAATGCAAAACACAATGCAGCATCACTACTAGTGAAACTGAATCAAGATCCTATTGATTATCCTTCCGAAAACCTAATGAATTATAAAAATCATGACCTTTTGCAGAGATCTTAGTGAACTACCCTCCTGGGAAAATAGCAGAGATGAAAAAAATATGATTGAGGAATGTTTATTGATTTTGGCAGAAAGGAAATAAATGGCTGGAATAACTTCTAACAAAGCAAAATTCAGGATAAAAGATGTACAACAGAACACATTGTTGTATTATCCTTAGGCATAATCAAAGACAGACCTGAACAAAAAAATTGACTGGGCTTTCACTCCTTTGCAAACTTGCACCATTCCTGGGAGATCACCATTCAGATCAGGGTCTCCTTGAGTGACTTAAGTTTGCAGAAGAGTCTCCCTCTCTACCTAGTGCAAAAGCAGCAGGGAGATTTGCTGTAGAACAGTTGACTTGACTCATGTAGGGCTGCCAGTAGGGTTGCCAGGTCTAGGCTGGAAAATACCTGGAGACTTTGGGGGTGGATCCAGGAGAGGGCAGTGTTTAGGGAGGGGAGGGGCCTCAGCATGGTACAGTGCTACAGAGTCCAGCCTTCAAAGCAGCCATTTTCTCCCGGGAAGCTGATGTCTGTCAGCTCGAGATCAGTTGTAAAAGCAGGAGATCTCCAGGCTCTACCTGGAAGCTGGAAACCCTAGCTGCCAGGTCCCTCCTGGCAACCAGTGGGGGATGGGGGGGACTTACCAGTAGAAAGGAGGCCTAGGCCATGTTACCCGTGTTGCATAGGAAATGACATCATCATGCCAATGACTTGCAGTTGACGCTCTGGTATTTGGGCAAAAACTCCATACTAAACCTGGCTTTTACCATAGATTCCCCCCCCCCAAAAAAATACCAGAGCATCGTCCAAAAGTCACTGGCATGGTGGCATCACTTTCTGTGTAATGCTGGCAACATGGCCTAGGCCTTCTTTCTACTGATAAGTCCCCCTGACAGCCAGCTGATTGGTGGATGCAGGGCAGAGGCTGGCAGTGGGAGACCCCCCTCCTCCACCAGTCTCATGACACTTCAAAGGCCTCACAGTTCTGCTTGGCCAGAGATTTCACCAGGTAACAGCCTCAAGTTTGTCTTTTCATTCCAGTTTCCTCCATAAACAAGTCATTATCCTTTTTACTGCATAGACAGGAGCAAGTTTCAGGGGAAGAAGCATGTAATGGATTAATTGTGCGAGTAATAGTAGGTTTCCACATGGATAATTCCCTAGCACTTGCCAAAAATTATTTTCATCCTCTAAAGAATCGAGTAGTTTATTATGGTACTAGTAAGTGCTACATCCCATGTTCTCCCCTCCTTTCTTCTGGAGGAGAGGTCTAAGGATATGGGGTGGTTGAGTAGGGTTGCCAGGTCTGAGTTGGAAAATACCTGGAGACTTTAGAGGTGGATTCGGGAAAGGGCAGTGTTTGGGGAGGGGAGGGCCCTCAGCATGGTATAATGTCACAGAGTCCACCCTTCAGAGCAGCCATTTTCTCCAGGGGAGCTAATCTCTGGCGGCTGGAGATCAGTTGTAAAAGCGGGAGATCTCCAGATCCTACCTGTAGGCTGGCAACCCTATGGCTGAGCAATAGTATAAGATGGAGAAAACTAGAGATCTGCAGAAAGTTTCAGATTGAACTGCATGTTCGTTCTTCAGAGTCATTTGGGGGTGGGGTAGGGAGACTGGCCCAATGTCACCCAGCAATCTTCCTGACACTGTAGATTTGAACCTGGGTCTTCTGGAACCTAAACCAACATTCTAACCACTACAGAACACTGTTTTATATGCCTTCTTCCATTAGCACAGTTCAAAAGGAATGTTCCAAAGACATTAAGAGAAAACCAGCTCATCTGGATCATGATGCATTTAGAGCTTATCCAGATGCTGCAAGAACACAGAGCTGCCGCCACCTCTAATTTATTTCCCCCCTCTTCCTCATAAAGTTGATGTGGACACAGTGCAGGAGGCAACATTATCATGCTGTGCATTGTTCTCAGCTAACGACCAATATCGTGAGTGGGGATAGAATAATGATGTCACATTGTGCATTTTGTTGCAGTGGAGGCAAAAAGACACCAAATAGAAGCCATTCTGTCTCTTAAGTCATATCTAGTTAAGGCTTCATCAATAGGACCTTGATTGATGAGCTGGGAGCTCCTGATTTTCAAAACCACTAAAAACTTTGCTATTTTAATGCTTCAAATGTCTTTTGTATTCTTACTGCTAATTTAACATTAGAAATTTACTACATAGCTGTTTCTTTTTAAAAGGCTTTCATGCAGGACATGAGGAATTTTGATGGTTGTGAACTAAAACCCAATGCGATGCCTAGTACCCCCCTCCCCCCTGCAAAGCACATCTATACCTGAGAGAGGAACTTTGGCTTACTAGACCACTGTGCTGTGAAAGCCCCATGGAAATGAAAGGGAATTGCCATTAATTTCAATGGGATTTATTGAAATAGTTCTTAGTATTTGGATGAATTCAATACCTGGGATATTCCAATGAGTCTAACAGAAGTATATTAATATTTATTTTATCAACCTCCACTATCAAGCAAAAAGATTCCAGACAAATCTGTTAGACTGAATTTTTTCAGTAAACATTACAGAAGTCATATCATTGGAGACGTTTGGAAACACAGCCAGATCAAACAGGTCCTGGGAAGGAATAACTCTGAATGGTCCAAATAGGTTTAAAATAACACTCCCCAGTGTTATTAACATAGTTGATTCTAGATAGGGTTGCCAGCTCTGGGTTGCAAAATACCTGGAGATTTTAGGAGTGGAGGCTGAGGAAGGTGGAGTTTGGGGAAGGGAGGGACTTCAACAGTGTATAATGCCATAGAGTCCACCTTCCAAAGTGGCCATTTTCTCCAGGTGAACTGATTTCTGTTGCCTGCAAATTAACTATAATAACGGGAGATTTCCAGCAACCACCTGGAAGTTGGCAACCCTTGTTCTAGATGTAGCAAAATCACTAAGGACCCATTCATACAAGTATATTCATCATGTAATGACTGAAACATCAGGTGGTGACTTATACATGTGGAAGATCACAGATCAAGCATCAGAAAGCTTTCATGTCAGAATGGGTAATGGGACTATGTTATACATCTGGCTGAGAATGAATAGCTTTCAAATCATGCCATTGTGAAACATCCCTTAGTAAATGAGGGAAAACCAATTATGAGATCAGTTCTTTCATAGTTAACCTTTGATACATATTTCCTCAGTTCAGCTCCTTGCTCATTTTCCCACCTGGATTGCAGCCCCGTCCATCGTCCTGAAGAGTAAACCTTGGGAAGCATGAACACTTGTAAGATCCTACTGTATTGATGCAGAGGTGCTGGCAGAGCTCTCCGGGATAGACAAGGCACTCATCCAGATCATCTCCAGGTAAGCTGTTTGACAATTCGGCTTCATTACTGATCGACAAGGCTTCATTGTGATCCTCAATCTCTGAAACTGCCAACATGCCTGAGCCATTAATCAGGATAAGAACCTCCCCCCCCCCCAAAAAAAGAGTGCATGCTCTGTATGTGTGAATTACATAACTTTGACCATTATTAGATACTAGCAAAGTGCTCCCCAGTAGGTGGGACTGCCCTATGTGTAATCCCATGATGATTTCGCCAGACTTCATTTATTTATTTGAAGGACTGCTCTCTACCTGCTTGGTGACCAATGCAAGATAACAATATAATAGCAACATTTAAATGCAATTAAACAACAACAATTTGCCCAAGAATTTTATGGGCTACCGCAACAGAAGCTCTGATTTAAAAGAAAAAGACTGGAGAAGGGCAGAGGAGATATTTAACTCCCTCCCCCCCCCCCCCCCCGGAAGTCCCCACTTCAGAGCTGTTTCTACTACATATGACTAGTAAAATATGAGTATCACCTTCCTAATCCCCAGCACCAGTTTTAAAAATCTTAATCCCCATGCATGTAATCTACTAAAAAAAATCTCCAAAAATAATCACAGAGCTACATGTAATGTGAAAAAGCCTGGAAAATTAACCATGAAACTACATGGACCATGTGGTGTGATACACAATCTGACAGACTGCTTTTCAGAGAAAAGAAGGCACCTCCTATCCAGGGCTTCTCCTATCAGTAATGACTTTGGTAGTATTCATGTGTCTGACAGGAAGCTTTCAGGTGACAGAAACAATTATATCCCCTTCCTTCTGATAGATCTCCCAGCTGGTCCCTCTAAGCTGTCCCTTTACTGTCAGTTTGATCTACAAGCAACAATCAGGTGATGTTGTTTACCTCCATGCCATGCTTCAGCTTAGTTCCAGTCATTAAACCTCTGTTACAAGGACAGGACCTCTCCCCCCCCCCACCCCGGTCCAGTTTGTAATCTTTCTTTCACAGTCCTTATCAGTCCCTGCCCGCCCCTGTTGAGGAGCCATGGTGGCAGCAGTGGAATTCTCCCTTCTGAGGGCAGAACTAAATTGGTGCAGTTCCATGCCTATTGTCCTCATTGATTATTTTTAACAGAATGCAGCTGTAACACCTGTGAATGAAATGGAGAGACTGGTAACAGGGGAAACTAAGGCTCCTTGCATTTTTTTTTCTTAGTGTGGGTAGATGCTTTTCACTGAGAAACCAGTGGAAGGGAAATAATTTATACAGCAGTCTATTCCCCACTCGCACGCACACACTAGACTGCCCCTTTAAACCACAACCTTTGTGGCTGCATTCTGTTAAGGACATGAATCATGAAAAAGAATCATAGAACTGACACAGGGGATCAGAAATCAGCACCAGCTGTCCCTTGGTCACACTGAGATTTTCAGTATGCACACAGCATGGCCTGTAGTGGGCAGGACAATGCAGGAAACCAGGTAATGGAACTTTAAAAACACACTATATGTAAAAGTTCGAGCAAAAGTCATTTGCCAATCCAATGAAATGTGAATGAACAAGGGATATATTTCCCTGAGTCCAGAGATTTATTTGCACATGCCAAGACCATCTTCAAGATGGTAACCATACGTCAGCCACAGATGCTAAGAGACGAAGATGATATGAACAACCAGGAAACAGTGTTTGTTTTTAAAGGGGAACATTTTCTTGTTCTATTTCTGCCTAGATCCTTGCCTCTGGGCAAGCTTGAGGCATACATAGAAAATCAGGCATTTGGCAGGTTTCAGCCTACCTTCCTTGCCATGAGTAAGAAAAAAAAAGGTGTAGAGGTCAAATACTGACTGGCAGGAGGGAAAGCTCAGGGAGAAGGAGAATTGAACCTTCAAATGGCTATTGATTGGGATAATTGTTTTAGTTCTTGCTGCACAGTTCATTTGCCCACAAAACAAAGAACGGAGAACTGATTTGCCTGAAATAATACCAGAGAAGCAATGATATAAATGCCATTGTTTTTTCAGCCCTGGATGTTTTCTGTTGCACCATGCCATTTCTCAATTGGCCTTATAGTGTCTGTCTATTTACATAAGAGCCAATTACCATATGTTTATTGTAGTACTAGTTTGGGAGAAAAGGGATGCATTTCTTATAAACTTGGTGTAAGATAAGAGGTGTACGGTAAGATTAGTGGTGGACGATGGTGCAAAACTGTGGAACCCAAATCATTCTGCTGGATTCTCTGGATGAGTCATAGACATAAAAAAACTATGTGAAAATCAGTGACCGTAAAAGAAACAGGATTATTCTACCTCCTCCATTCTTCTTCTGAAATCATTGGTTTAATTCACGATCTTGCATCAAGAACTGTAATCTGAAATGCTTTTGTACCTTGCAGTGATGTGCAAGCAAGGCACAGGCACTTCCTAGAGGTAAGATGTGCACGTTCCAAAGTGGATATGGAATGCATGCAATGTGCTGTAGGGGAAATCTCATCCTTTCATCTGTTAATCAGAAGTGCCACTCAGTGCAGCATCTTCTTTTCACCAATTTTCATAATAATCACAGAGGCCCAAAGCTTTTCTCTCTGTTGTTGTCTTCCTCCTCTCTGTCCAAATTTAAATGGCAATTCCTCAGGCAGGGACTTGTCTTGCAGTCAGCTACTCTGTAAAGTGCCATGTACCCTAACTGTACTGCATACATAATAAATAAAAATAGATTTCAGCTGTATCTACTTGTTAAACGTTAATGAAACACTCTGAGATTTTCCCCCCATAGAACTTTGTGAGAAACTTCTGGTTTTCCAGCTTTGGAGAAAGAGGAAAGTAACTACGTTTTCAATGTGAATCAAACACAATATCATAAAAGTACAACTTGTCAGACAGTTGCAAAGTTCAATTAAGTTTCAACCATTTCATCTAATAAAGAATTAAAAATCAACAAAGTGCACAGAAAACCATCATTTCAGTTTTAACACTGGGTTTCAAAATCCATAAGAACGAGGTTTTTGAGCATGTTTCTTAAATAAAACCTTTACAAGAAGCAGTACAGACTAACTCAAGAATCTAAATTCAAACACAGGGGAGGGGAGCAACATTCCAGTATGTCCAACACTGCCCACAGGACAATTTTAAAAGCCAGAGTGACAGTGTAGTAGTCCAAATATGTGCACATTTAACTGACACAGCTTCATGCCAGGTGTTTGCTTCTATTAAATTACCTGGGGCAACTGCTGCTGTCTAATCAATGGCTGACGACAGACTGGCAAAATGAAGCACAAGGAAAGCGGGGCAAAAAGATCTGGGCCGAGTTGTCACAGGGCTTTCTGTTCGAACTGGGTAGACTGATGCGAGACCATACCGAGGAGGAGGCAGAATGGAGTGTTCGCATTGTGGGGTGGCCCCTGGCAGTGGTGCAGCGGCACGCGGCTTTGGTCCGTTTTGCTGACCTGCGCATGGGTGCAGCAGCCGGATCAGTGGGTGCACATTACTGGTGCTGCTTGATGTGCGGCTTATTTGTGTCCACGCTGCCAGGAAGCGGGATGAATGCGCACTCAGATGGCTTGACACCGGTTTCACCAGGTACCTTTTTAAAACGGGATGAAAGCGCTTCAGGGCAGGGTGAGTGCAGCACAGCAATGCCAGGCAGCTGTGGCTGTGTGAATGGGCTCTCTTGATCTGCTTGCAAAGCGGGCCTATATTGGGCCAAACTGCCAGTCTGAACTTGGCCAATGTTCAGTTGCTTTCTTTTCATTTCCCCTCCTATTCCTTTGTTTTTAAGCCTTACCAACAATATTGGCTGAGCAGAGAAACAGTGACAGGAAAGAGGCAGATATCAATCTATTTTTAGTCCTGGGGAGTTTTAAAAAGTGTGAATTAGGAATTAAGATCCCTTTTAATTCTGTGAATTTTGTCTGATTATTCCAGTAGATCAAAACTATATTTTTAAAAGTATGGTGAGCATCAGCAAACAAAACTCAGGTGCCAGTTCATCAGCTAGGGTTGAAAACTCCACACTGGGAAATCCCTGGAGATTTTGATGTTTTGAGCCAGGGGAGGCTGGGGATTGGAGAAAGGAGGTACCTCAGTGGTGTATAATGCCCTCTGAAGCAGCCATTTTCCCCAGGGGAACTGATCTCTGTAATCTGGAAATCAATAGTTATTCTGGGATCTCTGCAAGCCCCACCTGAAGGCTGGCAACTCTATGCTCTCTATCCTCTTTCCCTTAAACAGGCAGAAAAAAAGGTGTTTAAGGGGGAAAGAAAATGAATTCAAGCTTCATAGATTATAGTGTGTGCAGGAATTGTTGGACTAGTCAGTAAAATAGTGTTATCTTGCTAAACTCCAGCTCCATTCCAGCATGAATCATTCAGACTTCACAAACCATATTTAGGGACTGCTTCCATGTGTCCCCCCCCAAAAGAGCATGCTGTTGTCACATGGTACCCCAGAAAACAGATTACCTACTCATTGAGGATACTGTAGTGCCTTATAGAGCGGCTAGTGGGCCACATTTGCTATTCTTTATTAAAGGGATAGTACTCCCGGTCTCCAAGCAAACATAAAGCCTCAAGGAGACGGGCCTTGCTTGAATCTGCCCAGAATTTATTGGATGCCCTTCGTTCCATGACAAGGACTAATAGTCTGCCTCTCAGTCTTTGAGACAGGTTCTTCAGGCAACCAACATAAAAAAATGAAATGCCAGATGCTTCGGTAAATAATAATGTTTTCATCTGGCACATAAAACTTAACAAAGAAGATTCCAGGCAGAGAGCAGCAGGGAGAAAAAAGAGGAGGGTTTTACAAGAATCTCTATCAATTTGTCCTTCCACACCACATGAGGAAAGTTTTAGCTAAATATTGCCAGATTTGTGAGAATCCTCATGTATGTACAAGACTTCAGAGTCTCACTACAAGGTCACAGGTATTGGATGTTCTGCCCTCTCATACCCTTTTATGTGAGAGAATCCCCCTCACCCCCAGCCTTGAGATAGATTTCCAGTCCTAGAAAACTCCATCCACTTTGTTTTATTTGTTTCTAGCACTTTATATGTATGTTATCAGTTAACAACAAAACCCTGAAAACAGGCATCAGATTGGATTTGTCTTCCAAGGTTATATATAAAAACCTTGCTTTATGATGGTATCAAAGGTATAACTGGTGATCATGTGGCTGTGATCACACACTCCTTTAGATCCAACATGGGTGTGAATGCCTGATGGATCTAAAGGGAGCAATCAGACAGCAACATCTGGAAAGCATCCTGCAGTCGTCGGCAACCCATGCTGCTCCACCACAGAAGTAGAGTTAAAAGACACCGGGGAAAGTCTGGTGTTATCTAGATAAGGCGGGCCATGGGCAGACTTTCCCCTCTGATCGCTCAAGCATGCTCTCATACCATCGGGATAGTCTGATCAGGCCATCCCGACCCCATGCTGTGCCCCCCCCCTTCACTGTATCTGCATCATTGCATACTCCATAGGGGGCCCTCAGTGCAGAGGTGCAATTCCTCACTTATGCACAAGGGAAAAAAACAGCAAAAAAAACCCACCCAACTCACCTTCAGTTGCATCTGATCACACAATGACAGGCCAAGCCCTGCAACTGTGTGTCAAATTCCTCCAGAGGAAATAGCCTTGCTTTCCCTCCACTTCAACTGGCACGCGTGACCGCAGCCATGTAAAACTCAAGCAACAAAATTGGCAAAAAGATATCCTTCTGAATTTAAATACTGTATGTTGGTATTTAGAACGTGAAACTGAAGAACAACATGTTCCCTTGCCCTATGCTGTTTTTCCTTGGGCCAATAGAATGGTTCCTAAGGATAAATAAGGAGCTTGGGAAAGAGCTCTCTCAGCCCCACCTACCTCACAGGGTGTCTGTTGTGGGGAGGGGAAGGGAAAGGGGTTTGTGAGCCACTCTGAGACTCCAAGTGAGTGAAGGGCGGGGTATAAATCCAATCTCTTCTCTTCTTCTTCTTCTAAATAGTTTCAAACTAGCTGTTTAAAATGGGAACATTTCATTCCACCCAGACACCCTCTGACCTAACCTAACAATGTCAGTTAAAACTTAGAAATTTCAAAGACAATCAGAGTTGGAATTCATTAATGTAATTATACTCCTCTCAGAAAGAATCACAATTGTTTCTTTTATTAGAATATGTCTCCAATTTAGCTACATATTGTAGTGATGATATGTTTATGATACTGGTAAACAAGCTTTGCTCAGTTATTTACTTAGCTATTTTGGTTTCCAGTCCACATGGGCGGGGAAATCCCTGCTAGTTAATTTCATGCATCCAATGAAGTAGGCTGCTGCCATAAAAGTACATTCCTCAACATGCCAATAAGTCTTTAGAGTTGCCATCTAAAGCACAAGATTTTTGTTGTAGATTTTACAGCTTAGCATGGTTTCTCAAAGTTCTATCAGGGAAATTTCCAGTCATTAATTTAAGGTTTGTCTTTCCTAATGGGTGCATGTTTTATAAAACAGTACTACACACTTTGATGGGCTTCATTATGAATCTATAAGAAATTCAGTTTGCCTCCTTTAAAAAAATGGTTTTCATTAAATATATGTCTCTCTTTACTACATTATTTCCTGCCATGGATTGTGCAATAATATATTGCTGTGCTCTGTTTTATGTAAAAACTAATTAGACGTCAAAAATAATAGCATGCTGCATTAATTACTTTATGATGTCTAAAAGCATAATTTATGGAATCATAAAGTAAAATAAGGTAATTCTGTAGTCACAAACAGAAAAAGCCTAAAGGCAGGAGAACTGCAGAGGGAAAATGTTCAGAGTCTACACCACGACAATTGGAAATATTTAATCTACAAACTACTGGGGCAGAGATAATATCACTTGAAGTGATATCACATTTCAGCCACATGTTTTAACCTGGGTTGACCCACCCATAAGGCAAAAGTATACTTGCCCGAGGCACTAGCTATTTGGAGGGCACCATGTAATCATGTACTAATGCTTTAATCTCCCACTAGCTGTGTTGTTAATTCCAGTGGAGAATAAAATTGCTTGCAATTAATGGAAATTACAAAGGCACATATCAGCAGAACTAGGGAAAGGAAGGGAGGAATGTACAGTATGTGAGCATTAGTTAGAAAAAGATGTATCAATGAGCCAATTTCTTTAATAACAGCATTTATGTTTTAACCAGCTGACCAATATTATTGTACTAAGTAAACACCTACAATTTAGACAGATGTGGAGTGAAGGAAAAGAAAAATCAAAGATTGCAGAGTCACCGTGGGAAAGAATTAATTGTGCTGTTCTCAGGTATAACACTTGTCTGACAGGATAGAAAACAGGAAATAGGAGGGAGAAGACTTTGGCCTGGGGCCCAGGGACGCAGTAGTTGTGTCTTGCAGACCCCTGTCATCTTATTCCTCAGGATTCCCTGTCTCTCAGGAGCAGCATTTCAGGAAGATTGGCAGGCTTTAGAGTTTCCAGGTCCCTCCTGGCAACCAGTGGGGGATGGGGGGGGACTTACCAGAAGAAAGAGGAAAGTCCAAGCCATGTCATTGGCATCACACAGGAAGTGATGTCATCATGCCAGCAACATCCGGGTGATGCTCTGGGTATTTGGGCAAAAACTCTGGTAAAAATGGCTTCTACCATAGAGTTTTTGCCCAAATATCAGAGCATCACCCAGATGTTGCTGGTGTGATGTCACTTCCTATGCAACACCAACAGCCAGCTGATAGACAGCAAAGTGGTAGGGCCTAGCAGTGGGGGACCCCTGCCTCCACCAGGGGGGTAGCAACCCAAGTGGGCAACAGTGTTGGAGGGGAATCAGATGCTGCATGTCTTCCCACCCCATCTTCCAGAGCTAATAAAAGCATTGTAAGTTTGGATAGTTTAGATTTGTGAAACACTGTAGATCCACTCAGTAAGATCCAGTCTCAGATTGCTAAGCAGAGACAGAAAGAGATAATGAAATGCAAGAATTTGCAGCTAATGTTTGTGAGAAGTTTTTTTGCCTTTATGAATCATAGTGAAGAAAAATCAGGAAATACAAAGCATAACTTCATTACAGCTGACATTCCATATCTTGATGCCTTTCCAGTTGATGTACAGTCTATCTCCCATGGTAGTTATGGATGCAGAAGCTCTGCTATTTCTTGGATTTCACAGGCATTCTATCGCTGGCACGTTTCATGTTCCCCAACATATGCTGATAACATTTCACTTTAGGCTAATGAATTCCTCTGTGTATCTCAAAGGAATCAATATATATCCAGTGGCTATTCTTAACAGTTCCTCCTAAAATCTGCTTGGCCTCTGGATGAAATGTGGCACTTTTCACAAATGCTTAAACAAGTAATGAACAAAAGATACGGAAGCAGAATCAAATGTGAAAAGTGAAATAATTGCTATAGCAGTTGTGAAGAAGCCAAACCTCTTGGAAACCTAATAGAGAAAGCAACCAGTACACTTAGTCTGTCTCTTATGTACATTCAGAATCATGTGTTTATGGAGTGAGAAGATGACTCTCATTGCTGTGCTTCCTGTAGCTAACAATGCAGCACTTACGTTTTTCAGGTGTTGCTGTTGGCAGTGGTTCAGGGTGCCTTTTAAGCTCTGGAAGGATAAGATGGTCTTCTCCTTCACAGCAGGAAAGCATCACATGGTTGCAGGGATATCCAAGATTTGGGTTGGACTCACACCTTTGACCTTCACTTTTTACTCGTAGGCCCAATGAGCAGCAATCACAGCATTGCTGTAAGGGAAAGAGGCAGTTACCAATTTACTTATGGCAGTGTCATTTATCAAATTCTAGAAAGATGCCTTGTAACAGGATCCAGTTATAAGCAAACACATGTACCTGTGCACAGGGGTATGTTAAGTACTCAAGTACAGTATTTTGCTTTTTCCTTATCTGAGTGGCAACATTTTATGACATAAAGTGAAAGGTTGTACCCACTGTGATCAAAACTGTTGGTTTGAAACTAGTTGATAGTGTTTTATGTTTACCTGCTTACATTTTTATAGGGCTACCATGCTGAAGAATCACTGGTTGGCAAAGTTGTCTTACTGTGAGATGGGTGGATAATAGAACATCTGAAACAAATAGGGCAGTATCTTACAACACTGTGATTGGTTGGACCTAGGTCAGCATTGTATTTTTCTTGATATCTATTGGTTCACCTTAGTAAAAACTTCCTTCCTTCAATATCCAAACAAGTGCTTTCATGTAAGCAAGCAGTTGAACCAGGTAGAGTTTCTTAGATTCATCATAAAGTAGATTTCAGCCTGCCTCTGGAAGCTGGGGGAGGGTGCATCCTTGTTTTCTGACAATTTACTTAGCAACTGTTTATACTAGGTATGCTTTCTGACAATAAATTTTCTTTTATCTACTTATACCTGTCTTTTCCCATTTCTTTTGGACAAGACAAATGGGTCTGAAAACAGTGGCATTATGTATTGCTAATGAGTTATTGCCACTAGGGATTAAACCTGCTTTGTGCCCCAGTGACCCCCAACCACTGAGAATCAGCCCTGCTGTTCTCTGTTACTTTCTGTTTCTCAGTCAGACCAAAGTTTTATGGAATGCTGAGAACTGGCTTTAACTCTCCCCTAAAGAGAAAGGATTAATGCCAGAACTAGAAAACAGCAGCCCAATGTGTCCTTCTTTTATCTTTCCCAGTAACATCTATAATTTAAAAAGTATAACATGGTATTATCATGTACCACTTTTCCCTGTGAACTGCAGGCAACGAAGTAGAGCAGGGACAAAGAAACTTGAAGCTCTATGTTGTCACATTTTGTATTGCTAGGCAGTATTAGGGAGAGGGAACAGACACACAGCTGCTGATTTCAACTAGAGCTACATATACCTTCTATAACATCCGGGCTTCTCCAGTCATTCCACAAAACAAATCTGTATAGGGCTATGGGTTTCCAGTATATTAGAAGTTTCAGAGGTAAGTTTTTGTTCAGTAAAGGTGTGGATTTCCCCCCCCCCCCCAAGAAATCTGTATCACAGCAGTGACTAAGGAATCACAGTGGCATTAAATAGGTGAGGAGAAGAGCGCAAGCTCATCACCCCACAGCTGCACAAGGAGACTGTACATCTCTAAAAAGTCATTACAATCCCCATCTAGAGTAAGCATATTTCAAGCCTAAGGCTGAGAGACAGAAAATACAACAACGATCCACTTCTACAAAATATCTTTATCTTTAGCCATCTGTCAAATGGTAAAATGCAATACACAAAGAGAAAGATAATGCACATATATTATTGCAACCAAAAAAATGAACAATTCTTATTTACTTTTACTTTTTGGTTAGGTAGGAAGCACATATAATAGGATGGGATATGGTAGTCAGCCTGGGATTTGCAGGCCCTTCTTTATTGTAAAACTTTGCATGTGTTCTGAATGCCTAGCTTGTACAACCTCTTTTCCCCAGCAAGTCACAGCCAACTTACAGCACCCTGTTAAGGGTTTTCAAGGGTTTTCAATGAACAGAGGGCCACTGCCTAACTCTTCATAGTGACCCTGACTTCCTTGGTGGTCTTCCATCCAAGTACTAACCTGAAGAAGAAGAGATTGGATTTATACCCCGCCCTTCACTTGTAGTCTCAGAGCGGCTTACAAACTCCTTTCCCTTCCCCTCCCCACAACAGACACCCTGTGAGGTAGGTGGGGCTGAGAGAGCTCTTTTTAGAGCTGTCCTTGAGAGAACAGCTGATACAGAGCTATGGCTTGCTCAAGGTCATCCAGCAGCTGCAAGTGGAGGAGTGGGGAATCAAACCCAGTTCTCCCAGATTAGAGTCTGCGCACTTAACCACTACACCAAACCTGGGCCAACCCTTCTTAGCATCTGAGATCTGCCAAGATCAGGCTAGCCTGGACTATCCCAGTCAGGGCACTACCCATCTATCGTACCCCTTTTGATTGTACAAGTAGATCCAACTTGTAAGTATTTATGGTTTGCTTTCAAGATACTGAGCGCAGTGATTCTGAGACTCTTTGCACCATTGCAAAGCAAAGCAGCTACATGCCAGGACTGTGTGTGAACCAGCCAGCTACACTTTACTCCTGCTCCAGCAGATAAAACAGCACAATGCAAGGGTACTCTAGGGAGAGAAAACACTCCTCTTTGCAAGGGAAGAATAATGTAATATCTGTCCTCATAAATATATTCCCTGATTATTGGTGACAAATTTCACCTTAATGAATACAACAGTTGACCTGTTTCTAGTCAATATTAGGATCACCCCTAGCTATTTTGCAAGATGTTTTAGAAGCTGATAATTCCAAATATAATAGACCTGTCCACTCTTACTGAGAAAGTTAATTTACCTCAGCAGGTAATTACAGTTACCCTCAAGGCATCCAGTTTATGATTCCATTTGCAGATTGTTAAATCAGACCACAAACAAGAGAGCTGCACATACTTTCCCAACAAACAAAAAGGTTGAACGGAGTTAGTTACCACCCCACCCCCACCCCCAGCATCTACTTGGATGCATGACATACAAGAGACAATGGAAGGAGACTTAACAGTTAGTTATTTTCAACTTTCTCATTTTGTCTCCTGAACAAACTGTAGAGAAACAAGCACTGCAGGGGCTTAGAAACTGTGGCAGCCCTCCCCTCCAGTTCTTCAGTGGAACTTGGCAGTCCATCAGGCCTCACAGAAGACCAAAGGCACTGAGTTCCTATCACTGAATGAATAAATCCACAGTACAGTCCTAAACTGAGTCAATGGGATTAGAAAGAGTGTAACTCAGGATTGTGTTGCAAACAGGAAATCAACCTGGCTTGATAAAGACCAGCTCCCCTTCCTGCCAGGGTTTGAGGCTGGTACACTGAGAATAATCGCACCAAGTGGCCATCTCTCTTGCCTCTATGAACTGACTGTTATGATGCTCAGTGTTATCGAGTGGATCCTTTTGCTTTAACCTAGTTTCCATCCTTCTGGACAACTAGAACCAGCCAAAGCTCAGTGACAATTTTGTAGAATTCTTTATTGAGGACATGTCTTGCATCTATTCCAAATTGGATCGCCAGAATGAAGGTAAAGTGTTTAAGCCAAAGCATCCAGAGCTATCTCTTATCTTCTTGCACTGGACAAGTTTCAGTTATTGACACCTGAGGGTGTGGATAAAGTGTTTTGGGGAGTTTTACCACAAAATAGGCCCACTCAAACCTAATTAATCCATCAAGGTTGATGGATTAAGGATGCTGAGGATGCTGTTCAATGGGTGGCTCTTCATTATTATTACATCAATGAGGGAAGAAAGGTTTCCAACCACTTTCAAAGAAACAACTGTGCTGAAAAAACACACACCCTACACTTCCATTGATCTTCTTGTGCACTAAATGTATATTGCCTTTGTTGAGCCGGTTTCCTTGCTGTTCCTTGCTGTTCGCATAATTGTCATCTGTTGTATCTGTGGGCTGGTAATGATACGTGTGTTATTTTGTCTATGGTAAAGTTTATATTTTGTGCCCTTAGAATCAGACAGGCACATGTTAACAATATCTCTGGGGTTAAGTATTAGCAGGGCTGTTGCTTTATTAGTTTTGCCAGGGTGCTTTGGGGCACATAGGCGCTCTGATTGTCAAACAGAATCTCCCTGGGCTAGGAAAACTGCAGACCCGTTTCCAACTTTCCTTTCTAGCCAAAGTGGGGAAATGGACAATCTAGTGTCTGCTCCAGGTGCTTTGGGATGAAAGCACCAGGACCACATATTCTATATATCTTCTGGGATTAGGAGATTAGTTGTTTTAAATGAATTGGGGTATTTATATTTGTATTCTTTTCATGAGTTATTTTTATGATATTCTACAAGAATGGTGTTTTATTTGGTTTTACTCTAAGCTTCTTTGTAGTCAACCAGTAGTGCATCAAATTTAAATATATGTTTATATCCCCCTAATGGGATTCTTTCTATTGTAGTGATCAAGGCTGAATCCTTCACAGACACAATTAGGCAGAAATATCCTTCAGTTGTTTTATGGACAACTCAGAAGACTACCTTCCTTCTATAAAGACAGATGTTACCTTTATTTGAGTTTTCTCTAGACATTGCTGTATTTTTGGATTTTATCTTCTGAGTGTATTGGATGCTTTGTTGTTCAACTGTATGCTTTAATTTGCATAAAATGTTAAACATTCATTGAAAACTTCATGCCTTTTAACCTAAAATAATCAGCTTAATACATGGAATTTGTGATTGTATTTATTTTTATTTTATACTTTCTTTAATCAGAAAAAAATGAAAGATGATAGACCATGGTATTACAGTGCTATGACCTTTAGCAAGCACATGTCATTACTGTAAGAAAGGAAACAAATCCAGCTACCCCTTAAGAAACCAGAGTATTTGAATTTCTATATGGTTAACAGGGTCAATAGTAAGTGCCATAGGATGCAATCTTAAGAACATTTTTCTGAGAGTAAGTCCAATTGAATACAACAAGACTTACTTCCAAGTAGACTTTCTTAGAATTGCTCCCTCAATCACACAGGCCATATGCCAGCCTGTCACCTATTAGGCTTGCCAGTACCCAAGTGGAGGTGGGGGATCCCCTGCTTTTGCGGGCTGTGGCCCGCCGGTGACCAGCTGGCTGGTGGGGGAAATCTGCCCCCAAACTGACATCCTCACGCAATGTTGGCGACTCACTGATGTCACTTCTGGAAGTGATGTCATTGCAGAGTTTGGCCCAAAAAGTAGAGTGTTGCCCCAACATTGCCGATACAATGATGTCACTTCCAGAAGTGATGTCAGCATGTTGCCAACATCCCTGCCCACCAGGAAGAAGGCACTTGGCAACTCTATCACCTGTGCTTCCCTATTCCATCATTTGTGTACACCCATCATTTTGATTGTAAATGTATAGGATGACCTTATGACGTCTAAAACTTCCAAGCACCCCCCATGTCTAAATACACAAACCAAAAGAGCACTTAAGCAAAACAAAGTTTAAGCTACATTGGGGTATTTCTGCATGAGTTATTTGCCCCAAGTTTGATGCTTTTGGGAAGTGGCTTTTTCTCCTCTTTCCCCACAGCATTGTAGTGTAATTGAGCACTTCCCAGGGTTTCCCCAGTTTTCTCCAGTCTTTCTCATACCTGCCTTGCTCCAAAGTTTTGGAAAAGATTGCAGCATACCCTGGTTGGTTGCTATGTGGGTGAAAAAGTTCAGGTTTTCCTAGTCCTGCCTGCAGAACAGCCATTTTCCCCACACTTGTCATTTCCTCTCTCAACTGCACAGGGTTTTCCTGTTTTTTAAAAATCAGCAATTTAATAGCATGATATCAGTGTTTCATTATACTAAAATATGCATCAAATTCTCTGAATTCTCAGTTTTCATTTTAAAAAAATATCTAGCCTCTTTTCTTGCAGAATTTGTCTGGGGACAGAATCCCCATCCTTACCCTTGCACTTATTACCTTCTTAAGTGCCCAGCAAGGCTGCCACGGCAGTGCCGGGCCCCTCTTGCCGCCTCTTCTGTGGGCTGGCCCTGCCCTGGCAGCAGGAGATTCCTTGGCCACTATCAAATGAGAAGGGGAGGAAAGGTGAAGCAACACCATGGGAGGGGCAACAACAGGAAACTGGGAAAAGGTAGAACAACTCTGGGGACTCCCTGGGGCAGATGGAAGGCCCAACAGGCCAATAATAGCCTGGGAAAATATGGGACAGGCCCTGCCCCTGAGGAGTAGGGGCTAGGAGAGGCTTGAAGGGGAAATGAAGGGAAAGTGACTGGCTGGAGAGAGTGGAGGGATGATAGCCATTGGCTGGAAGGCCAGTCACTACAGGGTTGCCTGGGGGAAATCCCACTCCAGGTACTCCTTTATAAGGCCTGCCCGGAGACAATAAAGTAGGATGGAGGATAGGTTTTGTTTTCAAAGCTAGAGGCTGGGGACAGCAGGAACCAGGGTGAAGGCCCTCTCCCACCATTGCTGAGGTATTGCTCACAGGCATGCTGAAAAAGGCAAAGCAAGAGGTGAGCCCCTCCTGGACTCCAGCCACTGACTGGTGGAGTCTGACAGCTGTTTAGGGAAAAGCATAACTCTGCAACAAAATGGGCTAGAGGCCTACTTTTTTAAAAAAAAAAATGAAAACTGGGAACTTGGATAATCTGATGTATATTTTAGCATATGTGGTATATTGCTACATAGGGTTGCCAAGTCTGGTTTGGGAAATACCTGGAGACTTTGGGGGTGGAGCCAGGAGAGGGCGGGGTTTGGGGAGGGGAGGGGCCTCAGCATAGTACAATGTCATAGAGTCCACCCTCCAAAGCAGCCATTTTCTCCAGGGGAGCTAATCTCTGTCAGCTGGAGATCAGTTGTAAAAGCAGGAGATCTCCAGGCCCCACCTGGAGGCTGGCAACCCTATTGCTACAACACTATGAAATTGTCAATTGAAAAAAAAATCCTCAGGAAAAGCTGCTGTGTGGAAGCCCATTCACCACTGTGTTGTATTAGGAGTCTCAGAAGCAACAGGAAAACTGCATGATTTCACCATTGCTCATATGGAGCTCATAGAAGACAATGAGGAAGACCCTGCTCACATAGAGCATGCCCTGTAGTCTGGCTGGAACACTTTCACTGCTCATCAGAGTCACAATTGGAAGGATCTCATAAGAGCTCTGGATGCTTCTCAGAAAATAAGATGAGGGTATCAGCCTGCTAATTGTCTTGATCTACTGAATTCTATAATGGATTCCAGATCTTGCCAAAACTGGAAGCATCGAAGAAAAGAGCATAGAGAGCACTATGTGGTAATCCAAAGTAAAACAAATGCTGAGAAGAAAGCATTAAAATCTGGAGTTAGGTGTCCAAGTCATATTTTACTGAAGCCCCACAAATAGGGTTGCCAAGTCACTTACGGTAAGTAGTGGGGGAACATTGGTCCTATCCTGGGACATTCACGCATGTGCAGTGCAATAACGTTGCCTGGAAGTGACATCATCATGCTGGGCACATCACCAGGTGATGCTCTGGTAATCGCCCTGGGAATTCTATGGTACCACAGAGCTTTCAGAGCGATTGCTAGAGTGTCGCCCAGTGGCATACCCAGCATGATGACGTCACTTCCGGGCGACGTCATTGTGCTGGGCATGTTGGCCGGATCCGGCCACTTCGGGGGCAGGGTTTCCCCTGCCGGATCCGGATTGGCGGACTGGGGGCCAATTTAGCAGGGGAATTCCCACCCCCCAAGGCAACTTGGCAGCTTTACCCACAAATATCCTTTGCATTCTCAAAATATTGTATGTGATCATGCTGTGTATTTTCTTGAACATTTCTTCCTAATAGCAAACACAAGACACTAAACCAGAATAAAGTGTATTCCTTATTATATTAAAAAAAATGAAAGTTCAAATTATTTAGGAAGGGATTATTTACAATTGCACTGGCAAGAACCATCTAAAGGCTTCACAGAACTCTGCAGCAACCAAACTCCACACGACTGGGAATGCCATGGCAACAGCCTCCTACGAGTGGACAAGTAGGCCAGCCACCAGGGAACCTTCAGGCAGAGCTGGCTCTTCTTGACATCTTGTGGCAGGCTGAGAAGGAGCAGGCATTCAAAGATGTGGATAGGTGACAGCGCTAGTTTTTAGAAGCCCTCAGTGGCCAGAAGGTGGCAAGCTGGAGAGGCAGGAGTGGGGCATATGCTCACCTGAAGGTGCAAGGGTAAGATGGCTGAGAGACAGGAGTTTGCCTTCTGGGTTATGTGTATTAATGGTACACTCAGGATAATCAAGTAATTGATTAAAAAAAGATTTTAGTGTAATACTCCTTTCTCTCTGAGTGGGAAATGTACATAGAATGCTTATAGCATATTCAACACTTGCATGCACAGCGAATAAAGTGATCCATTAAACAGCATTTTTACATATTTTAGAAACAATGATCTGAACATTAAATAATTAAATTAAAATACTCAGTGGAAACAAGCCTCTGCAACTGATTAAACCCTATGTTGTACCAAGAATAGCCTTCATTTTTTCCCCCTGACAAATAATTCGCAAGACTTTGGTAGACCAGGTACAAATAATTTACAAGACCAGGTAGGATTAATACATTTTCCACCAAGACAACAGAAAATTATAATGGGCAGTATCAAAGAGCTATGTAAATTGTGACCAGTCTTCAGTAGATCCTGAAACCTTCACTTTGGATATAACGTGGAAGAAAGGGTGTAATAAATAAGGAACTGGACCTTGAACTTATAGGACCTGGCTAGCCTTCATTGTACAGATTAAATCGGGGGGCTGAATAAACAATGCAGATTTTTGGCAGGCAAAGATCCATTCCTCAGTTTAGCATTGACACAATATTTATTTATGAGATAAAGTTTGTATAGCCATACAAACATTTGTTGTCCTAAGCCAGCTTTTTAACTGCCAACTTCTGTTCCCATCCAATAATAATAATAATGTATGTTATCAGGTTGTTGTTGTTGTTTTAAAAAAACCTATATTGTACAGTAATGGAGGTCTCCTGATTAACTATAATATGATTATCTTTTTCTCTTTTTATAAAAAATTGTATATTGTTGATAGGAACTCTGGGGCAAGTGATGTTCTGTCTTCTTGGTGCTTGGTGGGACAGTGAGAGAGTTTCTAGTGTCCTGGCCCCATTGTTGGTCCTCCTGGTGGCACCTGGTGTTTTTGGCCACTGTGTGACAGAGTGTTGGACTTGATGGGCCATTGGCCTGATCCAACATTGGCTTCTCTTATGTTCTTATGCTGGTTTTTCACCCTTCTCCTGACACTGCTCCTCTCAACCCCAGGAGCCAAAGTGTCCTCTCTGACCTATTTCTTTCTGCCTTATGAAGGGCCCAGCTTGTCCTGGGAGCCCCATTGGAGGCTACACCCCTCTGGAAGTTCCATGGGGGTCTGAGCAGTTCTTGTGGGAAGCTGTCAGTGCCCCCACATCCCAGCTGCAAATCATCTCCTTGATTCCCAACCCATGGCTCAAGGCTGCATCCCAGCTGCTCATCAGGCCCAATTCCTATCAAGAAGTGGAGCAGCAGCCTTTGCCTTAAAAGCACCACATGCACTACTGCTTTGGCGCCTGGACAATGTGGGTGGTCTTTGGCTACTCTCAGAGTCAGGTAGCCTGGGAGTTGCTCAGGTCCCCCAATAATGTAGCACTGCTTAGGAGGAAAAGGTGTGTACGAAATTCTTATCAATGAGATAAAAAGCAATTACACTTTTTGTTGCAAAGTACAGAAACCAAGGTCCAAGGCTGTGTATCTATCTGGCTTGAGCTAAGAATGTAAATGCTTAGCTAAGCGAAATGTTCATTCTGAACCCATGATTTTTTTGCAGTGAAACGTAGATCATGGTCAACAATTTAAAACAAAGAGACTTAAAGCAGATTGTTCTTAGCAATCCTCTCACAAAGGTTTCAGCAGAATCTCTTGCCTGGTAAAATGATCCTCCGCAGGTATCATTTTCATCCGGTCCACACAAATCACCTTCTCTGGCAGCAACCATGCCAGCAATGCAGCTGTTCTCCTTTAAATACGACACACAACACTGCTTCTGAGCAATTCTACAACAAATAAAACACAGGTTGCTTTCAAAAGGAAAGCTAACACTTCCACACACAGTAAAAATTGGTGCCCCACACTGAAGATATGTTTGTATATGTTTCCTGTGCCACTCAATTACATGGGTGTTTTACAAAATCTGAGGTAAAGCAATATCTGCCCATGTGCTCTATTTTATATTATTATTTTTTATGGGATACTTGGCACATTTTTTTCTTCAATTTTTTCAAGTACTGCTGCTTTTAGTGAGATTCCATTTTATTTGATGTTAGCTACAAACACCATTAAAAATACATTTTTTATTTATTTAAATTATTTCTATACTGCCTTTCTACCCAGTTAGAGTCCCCAAGGCAAGGAACATCAAAACATTATAATATTAAAACAGCATTTGAAATATACATATAAAATAAATAATTTAATACAAACATATAAATACACAAACACACATAACAACACAATCAGAGATGAAGGCCAATAACAGTTGTTGGGGGTATGCCAAGCAAAATAAAACATCTTCACCCACTGCCAGAAGGCAACAATAGAGGGAGACAGATGAATTTCCCTGGGGAGGGAGGTCCAAAATTTTGCCACCACAACTGAGACGGCCCTTCCTTAGGTTGCCATCTGTCTTTTACCAAAATTGGGCGCAGAAGGATGCTAGTTAGGTTGGCTGATTACTGTGATAGAGAGGAATTAAGAACTAATTATAATAAATCAAAAATCGTTGTCACCAGTAATAATAGATTCAAGCACAGATGGACTATTAATGCTCATGAAATAGTACAATGCCCCTTCTTTAAATATCTAGGAATAATTTTTCATGGGTCTCTGTCTTGGCAGGCATAACTTAAGGCCATTTTATCAACTGTCCGCTGTACATTGGGAGCTATTTTAAAAATTTTCTTTTCAAAAGGTGGCCAGCTAGTAGCCTAGGGTTGCCAGCCTCCAGTCAGGGCCTGGAGATCTCCTGCTTTTACAACAGATCTCCAGCTGACAGATCAGCTCCCCTGAAGAAAATGGCTCCTTTGGAGGGTGGACTCTATGGCATTGTACTATGCTGAGGTCCCTCCCCTCCCCAAACCTCCCCTGCTCCCAGATCCACCCCCAAAGTCATCAGGTATTTTCCAACCCAGAGCTGGCAACTCTATAATAGCCCCATCCCTTAAAGTATTCCAGGGCAAAGTTATCATGTAGTTTTGTATGGGGCTGAAATATGGGGGTGAAATGAGAAAATACTTGACCAGCTTGAAATCATTCAGAACAACTTCTTAAGGAAAATCTTTGGTCTCCCTCAGGAAACACCTGCTGCACTCTGAAGGTTAGAAGTTGGACTATCCTCTATTACAACAAGAGTCCACTTGAAACTATCAAAATATTATAAGAAAATTGACAGTATTTCTGAAGACCATTTGGTAAAATGTTGTTTTTGGTATTACAAGGAAGGGAATCAGTGGTCCAATTTACTGTCCCCTTTTCTGCAGTTATACTCCTTGCCTCTTTAGAAGCTGTGAAGCTTTGGTACTCAAGCAAAATTTGTAATTAGCTTTTTGAAAAAGATGCCCTTTGTAATACTGGTATGGCTTGACAATCCAAATTTTTCGCATAATATCCTTGGATTACAAAAAAACCCCAAATTCTTCTCTTGTTACTTGGCTGACCTTTCTAATGTTACATTAAGAAAAGAGTTATTTTCTTTTTCTTTCATTTATTAGCTTCTATGACCAAAGTGCATGTTTTCAAACTATGCCATCTGAGAATTTACAGGGCAGATTTCAAAAAATACCTCTGCCCTTGTGGTCTTAAATCAGGTGGAAGATATTGCACACGACATTCTAAATTGTTCCTTCTATGGGTCTGTCAGGTCTTGTTGGTTCACCGAGGTTGTTGTGAGAAAAAGTGGGCTCTAGGGTTTGAGATTTTGGAAGCTAAAGTCCAGAGCAGGGAGATGAAGGGGGGTTCACTCACCCAAATCCTTTTGTCCCTTTTCCTGGCCTCTATTAGCAGAGTTCTCCTGGACTCTCTCTGTACCGGCTGCTTTTGCATAGAGGTTCCAGACCCTTCCTCCCTGGTCAGCTCCACCTTCTCTCCTTAAATTTCCCAGCCCCACTACAGCTCCTCTCTTACATGCTACAAAGGAGCGTGGCCACAGGGCTAGCCAATTCCCTAATTTGGATCCCCCGGTTCCATCCTTCTTCTTCTCTATCAGGCCATCTTCTCAGGGTTTGCTGTCTGCTTCCCCTGTCTTGTCCTCCCTTCATGGATGCACTTCCCCAAGGTGGTTGAGGGGGTAAGATTCCTGCAGCCTCAGGCCATACCCTCCCTCCCCCAGTGCACTCGCTCCATCCTGTCATCAGAAAACCGGTGCAACTTTGTAACAGTCTAGTGTTCCTTTTTCATAGAGGATGCTCTCCCCGAGTGGTCTTGTCCCTGATCCCCCTATCCCACTTCAGGGTTGCCCTTCTCTCCCTGCTGGCCTTTGCAAACCTCTGGGGTTGGGTGTAAGTCCGGGATAGGTGGTTCTGAGTCCACCTCCGGTTAGGGTACATTTGAAACAAACTGCTGAATCAACTTCTTGTAAATTTTTCCAGCTCAGATGAGGAATGTATTGATTTTTTATTGGCTGATGCTATACCTTTTGTTACCCTCAAAGTGGCTACTTTTATACTTTTATCAATAAAAATAAGGAAGAAATTATTCTGCTAAGTATGCAAGAATTTTAGCTAAATCGTAATTCCATGTTATCCTATGGAGATTTTTTTTGCATTTATTTCTTACCATCTTAGTTTTAAACTTTTAAAGTTTTATCCTGTTATGTAAAAATGTTTTAATATTTCTGTTGTGGAAAGCGTGCTGTATATGCTGGGATGCTATGACCTATGGCTACAACAACCTATGGCTACAACAACAATAAACTTCACTGCTACCTGTCCAGCTTTTTTGGCCTTGGCTCCAACTTGGTGGAACTCTCTGCCTGCTAACATCAGGGCCCTCTGGCATCAGTTACCATTCTGCAGGGCCTGCAAGGCAGAGATGTTCCACCAAGCATGCAGTCGAGGACAGCAATGGTTTTTAACAGCAACAGTTTTCCTTTCCTTTGATCCCCTTAGAAGCCCATTGATTCATAGATCTTGAACAGCAGAAGACACTTGATTCTTATTTTTTTGATTCAAGGGCTAAAAGGACTGAGACAAATTTTGCAGTTGCTACAGTAAACTTTGATCACTGAGCAAAAGAACCAGAGTTTTTAGAGTATAAGGGGATGGTTGGTTGATTTCTAGGACATGCTTTTTGATCAGAGAAAATGCTTTGGATCTGCTCATCTCAAAAATATCATTAATCAACATTCCAACTATCATCAGTTTCTCATTCAGGGCTTTCATCCAAGTCAATCTGTGGGTACATCAATTTAGAGCGGATACCAATAGTTTCAAATAGTTAATCACCAGGCTTTCTCGAGAGCAATAATTAGAAAGATTGCAAGGCCCTTTGCAGCCCAGTCCTAGTTCAGGACAAAATCAGAGTGTCCTCTGTGTAGAGCAAAATAAACAACCCAGTCTCAGCTAATTTTGGTGGGGGCAGCAGTTATTAAAGATTGTTGCTACACCATTTAAATATAAATTAAACAAAAAGGTGCCAACAAACATCCCTGTCGTACTCCCTTTTTCTAATTAAATGGATTTGTTAAATTTCCATCATACCCACATTGTACTTGGGCTGTCGAACCCGAATATAATTGTTGAATGCGTCCTAGGAGTCTTTTGTCCATAGCAGTTTGATTAAGTCTGTTCCACAATCAGGGGCAATTTACGGAATTGAAGGCCCCTTGAGGTCAATAAAAGCTGCATACAGATGCCTTCCCCCCTTAAAGGATTAATATTTCTCAGTCAGGTGATAAGGAATTAGGCAATAGTCACATGTTAAAGAACCCTGCCTAAATCCTATTTGCTCATGTCCTAATAAGGTTTCTGATTTCATCCAATCCAGGAGCTTTTTTAGTAGATAAGCAGAGTATAGCTTTCCTAAAAAAGAAAGGAGGCTGATTGGTTGATAACAGGATGGATCACTTCTGGACCCCTTTTTAAATATTAGGGTAATAGTATAATGTTTTTAACAGCTTAATAGTTCTTAATAACTATCTGTTTCACAATCTGCTTTCACCCCTCTTCCCACATCGTAAATGTAATCAGGGGGCGGGGGGAAACCTATATGATGGCATCATATGGCTATTGGGTTTTTGAATTGTATTTTAAATTATTTAATAGACTTTAAGTGTTTTATATGAATCTGTTGTGAACTGCCCTGAGCCCGCTTGTGGGGAGGGCATTATAAAAACCGCATATAATAACTAAATAAATAAATATAGGAGGATACCTGAAGCTGGGCCTCCAAAGATGACCAGAGTGGATGGATAACAGTCCTTAAAGTATGGGAGATAGCAGTCCTTAAAGTATGCTGGCCCAAGCCATATAGGGCTTTATAGGTTAATACATGCACCTTGAATTGGACCCAGAAGCAAATTGGGAGCCAGTGTAGATAGAACAAGACTGGAGTCATTTGGTCCCTACAATCCACACCAGTGAGGATTCTGGACACAGTATGGCGTATTAATTATAGCTTCCAGGAAGTCTTCAAGGGCAGTTCCATGATGAGCACATTGCAGTAACCTCATCTACATATTACCAGGGCACATACCACAATAATTTGAATACCATTTCTAATTCTCAAGTACAACTTCTTAAATGGTTTGCTAAGTCATCTTGTGTTTTGCCTTTCCATTATTTGTGTTTAAAGGGCTCTCTGAGCATATAAGAGTCTAGTAACAGGTTCTGAAAACCTGAGCTGGATGCTCACCCCATCCACAAAACAGTACTATGGGTTTTTAAGCACAGTTTCTTTTCCGTTTCATACCTTGTCATATGAGATAGTGTCACATCTATGGCTATAAAACTGTGGCTACAAAACCATTGCTAATTAAAGTATTAATTCAAAAATGTCTTTGTGTTGGGAAATATCAGTATAACTAATAGTCATTTGAAGATACTTAAATCTGTGGATCAGGAACATGTTGACAGAAAACAGATAGTTCTTCAACTTGGGGGGACCTCAGGCATGCAGAAATTTTGAAAAGTTACGAACAATGTAGGAAGGAGGTTTAAATTCCCTCACAAGACAGGATGGATGTCTGCACATGTGCAAGGAGGAGCAAGGAAGAGAGGAGTCATGCCAATGTGTATACCCAGAAACATGCACTACCAACCCCATCACTGCTGCCACCACCTGAGAGGTGGGTAGGGAAGAGGAGCAAGAGCTGCAGGAGCCACTGTCCTCTCTTTGTTTGAGCCAGCTGGCAGCACTACTGCAGGCAGGCAGGCAGTGGAAGAGGACCAGAAGTCTCTGCTAATAAAGGGTGGGAGATGGGTGCATCAGAGAGAAAGGGGCCAGGAAAACAGAGCAGTGGTGAAAAGGGAGGGCAGACAGAATGATGGGGAGGGGGCCAAATTAGCAGACAGTGTTCCCTCTAAGCTGAGTTAGTGTGAGCTAGATCACAGTTTTTTAGCCTCCTGCTCACACATTTTTTGTCTTAGCTCAGGAAGGATGGCTCCAGAGCAAACTAATATATGTAGCAGCCAAATCGCTCGCTCACAAACTAATATATGTAGCAGCCAAATCGCTCGCTTTAATGCTAGTAGCTCACAAAGCAGAATTTTTGCTCACAAGACCCCACAGCTTAGAGGGAGCATTGGTGGGAACCGCAGAAAGACTGTTGGAGGAAGGGGGTGGGCATGGTGGCAGGGAAAGGGATTGATGCGGAAATGGTGGCCATGCAGGTGAGGTGGTAGGCAAGCAAAACTGGAGTGGGGGCAGGTGAGCAAGCAAGAATTCCCCCTCCCCATGAGTTTTCCTCTGGGGAGAGAAGCAGGAGTCCAAGCTGAAGATGGTTGTTAGTTCCATTGGAGTTTAGGGCCAGCAAGCAAGGGGCGGGGAACGGAAACCCCCAAAATCTTTCAGGTCCCAGCTTGTGGACACATTTATTTACTTGTTTATTTAAAATATTTATTAGCCTTTCTTCCTTATAGAGTTCAAGTCAGCTTACAATATTAATAAAATATATAAAATAGATTACATAAAAACATAAAATCAAAATTTAAAATCACAGTTTAGGACTGCTTTAACCAAATGCTGTCCTAAATAAAACACTAAACACTGAGCCTTAAGATCATTTTCAGAGTTCAGTTCTGAAATCCAAAGCTTGAAGAGGAGCTTTCAAAAGTATACAGCAGATGAGAAATCAGACTTTAATAGCCCAAATCCAGAGAACATTAAGCATGTTAAAGTCCCAGTGGGGACTGTTAAAAGCAATATGCCTCACTGATTTAAATTGGGCTTGTGCAACCAACTTGTTCTGGATAAAGGCTGCAAATTTACTTAGATTTTTTTTTATCAGGGACTCCTGATAGGATCAGGCGGATAGTGACTCATCGAAAGTACATAATAAACATTCTCCAGGAAACAGATGAAACTTGTCAAACTCTATCTGTGTGGCACATTTTATCCTGCCCTTCCTCCAGGAAGCCAAGGATGGCACACACATAGCTCTCCTTTCTCCCAGTTTTGTCCTGTGTCACATGAATTTTAAAAATGCATTTTTAACAGTGCAATCCTAAACTGAATTGCAGAATTCTAAACCCGCTGACTTGAATGGACACATTCGTTTTAAGAAGTGCATTCATTTTAAGAAGTGCATACGTTTTAGGACTGGCTCAAACTATTATGTGTGTTTTGTTAAACTGGCAAGTTATTTTAGAGATGTCCAGAAATCTTTCATATCCTTCCTTATGTTCAGAGTGACTCAGTTCAACTCTCTTTTCAGGCATATGTATTTTATGCTTGCAGGAAGCAGGGAGTACACAAAGAAAGTAGAAAAGAAAAGGGCTGACAAGCAACTCATTATTTTTCTTATATTTGTAACCAACTAGAATAAAATATTTGATTTCTGCATATATTAATAACATAATGGTACGTATGCACATTTCCCCTTTCACCTGAGAGCAAACATATATTCATGCACAGGCATTCTGAGTCTTGATCAGCTTAAATACACATGGTGCAATCCAGGCAAAATTATCCACAGAATAAATTGATGCAGTCCTTCCCAAAGGGCAAGAATCAAAAATATACTATTCTTGCAGTTTCATGCAAAGAAATGTCCTGGTGTTAGTTATGTGCCCAGTTTATGAGAAACAGGCTTTTGCATGCCGGAGATATTCTCTGAATGGCTCTGGATTGTTCTTAAGCAAAGATGAAGGCATCATGCTTCTCTCCAGTGTATGATCTGCAGAAATACTGTTGTAGTTGAAATAAAAAGGCCTCAAAAGCTTCAGTACTTAATTATGAGAAAGAGAACATTATTCCTTGTGACCTGATATACATACAAGTGAGGCCATAGTATAATACAGAATATGCAGGTTTCAGATTATGATGTGTTTGTGTAGTGTGGGTCATACATCAGATTACACAATATAAGTTGCTTGTAATTTTCTGTCTCTTAAATTTTAGTGAACCTACCTGCAAATATCACCATCTGTTCCACTTACAGGAGTTTCTGTGCATTCACTGTTGTCAATAGCCCACTGCTGTCCAGCGGCACAGCAAGTTTCAATTAAATCTTTTGTTGAACCTGAAAAATGGTAGACATAAATAGCTGAAGGATATTTTATATGTAGTGTATTTCATTCATTCTTCAATCAAGGAAGTCCACATAGTACACAGGCTTTTAGGCAAAATAATATAAAGATAATTGAAATACATGAGAAAAGGAACATTCAGCACTTTAGAAGAAAGTGACCATTGACATAATTTAAAATATTAAATTAAAATTAAAATAGCCACAGAAATACTGCATAGTTAACTAGGCTCTCCATTAATGGCAGTAGCTTGAATCTGTGGTGCAGGCAATATATATTTGGCAACTGTTCGACGGATGTGATTTTCATATCCAGAGAGAAAATTAAATATCTGATAGTCCTCTGAATAGTTCAGAAAAGTGAAGCACCAAGTCACCAGCTGTTCCCTCTTGATGGCTACTAGCATAGATGGTGTGGTAGATGTTGTATACTAGGACTGGTCCCCATGTCTGGGAAACTGGCAGCAGCTTCAAATCTTCCGCAATACCAAGGGCCACAACAGATGCACCATCCGGGGCTGGGCCGTGCTGTACTGTGACCCTGGAAGACTTGCCCAACCCTGATGCCCCCCATATAAGGATGTGGGCTCATCCACAACCACTCACTCCAGAGTCCCCATGCCCCCAATGCCCGAGGTCCAGAGGACAACTTCCCTAGCCTCTATGGCCCATCTTGAAGGGGTGAGGGTACAAAGATGCTCCACAATCTCAACAGAGATGGTTGCAGGGCAACAGAGAACAACATATCAGTCACAGAGCCCATAGCCATGCCCTACTCCCATGGCCACCTCACCTCAAACCCCATCTTCCCCTACAGCTGCTGCAATAGGGGTGGCTGCCCCATTGTTGACCACCATCTCCTGGTGGCTTGCCACTGCAGTATGGAGGGTAGGGGCACAGCCCACTGGGGCCCATTGGAGGGATCACTCAGAGAGGTCAGTGGGTCCGCATTGATGTCCTCTTCCCCCAGATGTATAGCTGGGTCTGTGATCCCCGAGTCAGCATGTGGCTCAACCCCCTTACCAGACTTGGCAGCAGAAAGTCTGGTACTATCTCCCAGCTAAGCAAGTTGCCTACAGGAGGAATGGCAGGAGTCAGTGGGTGGCAAGAGGTACAACCTATCCACTGTGAGGCCATATACCTACTTAACAGAACTTTGATGCTGAAGCCACCCCCTATGATAGGCAGGATCACTGCACACAGCATGGCCTCTGCAATAGGGAGACCATCCACCACTGCCTGCTCAAAAGGGACACACTGGGCCACAGGGGCACGCATGCATCTCTGAGCTGGCTTGGGCTCCTTCAGAGGAGTCGTTCCACCACTTCAGGGTAGATGCCTCCATCCATGCTACATGCCCAAAATACACAGTGGCAAACAGTCAAATAGCTGCCTCTGGCAATGGTAAAGGCCACACTGGCATGCTCTACCACCCAGCCCGTACAGCTGCACCTTCTCCACCTCAGGCTGGTGGCAGGCATCACCGTACACAGGACCCTATGTGGCTATGCTAACATGCCACAGGGGAATAAAGGGCAGGGCCAGGCACTGTGAGAAACACTGGACCATGGAATGCTTCCCCTCCCCTGCCAGCCACAGGATGGACATGGGACAGCAGTAGGGCACCTCTAGACAAGGAGAAGAAGAGTAGAGCTTGAATTTATACCCTGCCCTTCACTCAGAGTTTCAGAGAGGGCTGCTCTTGAGAGAACTGTGGCTTGCCCAAGATCACCCAGCAGCTGCATATGGAGGAGTGGGGAATCAAACTTGGTTCTCCCAGATTAGAGTCCATGCTCCTAACCACTATACCAAACTGGCCCACCCCATGCGGATGGTTGTAGAAAACAGGGCCTGGCCCATAGGGGGCCAGATGGGCCACAGGATGCAAGGAGGCCCTCCAATGTAATATGTGTCTCTAACTACTTCCTCCTTCTCCCACAGCAGGATAGTGGCCCTTCCTTTCACCACCCTCATCAGGGATCCAGCTGCTCCACTTCTTGCCCACACTGTATGTCTGCATGGAACAGTGATGCTGCAGGTTTCATGCCACATGGTGCTACTGTGAGCACATCAGCCCCCTGCAGCTCCAAGATGGCACCTGCTGGGAGCAGTTCCACCGAAATGGGGCAGCCATCCAAGCTGCAAGGAGGTCAAACCAGCACTACAAAGTGAGGCACCTTCACCTAGGGCCTGCAGAAGGTGTTTCTGTTGCTTTGGTTCTTCTCCATGGACTCATTCCAGGTAGTCATGGCTAAGCTGCTAGAGGTAACCCAGTCCACTGTGGGGGTCACCTGCTAGACTTCTATGTGGTAGGTGGTCTCTGCTGTCTGGGGGTGGGTCCACTTCCAAAGGCAGTTCAGCCTGCCTGGAGGTAGCAACCTGGTTATCAGGCAGGTCCTGGTAGGGGGAGACAGAATCCTATTCAGAGATGGTAGGGGATTGATTACATTGGGGGTCCCCTAGGGGGTCCCCCAGCAATGGGAGGATCTCAGGGTGCCAACCCCCGAAGGCTGTGGTATTGTCAGCTTCCTCATTAGCTGAGCTCTGTGCCACCATCTGCCCCAGGGCCACGTGCCATAGCTGCTCAGCTGTGACCATGGTTTTTGGCTGGAAGGGGTCAGGGTGTGGAAGGGGAGTGGGGCACTGAACCTTGTTCTGTACTGAAGTATCTTTGCCATGTCTACTGGGCTGTGGCTTTGCAGCCAGGCAGCATGCTGCTGTTGTGGCTGCTTTGGGTTGGAGTGCCTACAGGAGGGAACTGGGGTGCAGAAGGAATGGGGCACCCCAAGGTTTGCCAGGGTTTGCTGCCCCCCTGCGAATGCTTCCTGCACCTATCTGCCTATGGCTGAGTTGCAGTTCAGTATGGTGTGCCCACTGCCAGATTATGTGTGAGCCACCACCTTGGTGCAAAACACTAATTCCCGGGGTGACTGATGTAACTCCATGCCTGTTTCAATTGACCTCTGGCCTGCCCATGCATGACCCAGGTTTTTATTGTCTGCTGTGTGCTGCCACTGGCAGTCATGGGGTGGGGTTAAGCCAGGGGCCAGTGGGTGCTGGGCATGATGCTTGTTGGTCTCCTGTGGTTTTCAGAGCCACTGGGGACATGGTGGCTGGGGGAGGTGCTGTTTCCTGACTTTTGGTGGCATAACTTCTCACCAAAACTTGTTTAAGGAGATGACAAACTCCAGATATGCCCCTGGGCTTGTGCCCTCCCTGTTGGCATAGGGGGGTTGCATCAGCACTGTTCCAATGCGTCACTCTGAAAGAGCCATTCTGATGCTTGGAATGAGTGCAGTGGCATTGGGGCGCTGCACTGGCATTTCTCCAAGTCACTCCAGCATACCTCTGGGATACACTGGCAGAGTGGCTAGTCAGGTCCCTGCTTGCTTTTGCCCCCACCCAGGACTGTGCTGTTACTTGTAATACTTAAATTTTTTCCAAAGGAGTTATATCCTTCTGCATGGGTAAATTACAGAACCTCCAGACATTTCTGCTAATTTCCAGCTGAAGTAACATGTGTAACAGCTGTGAGATCTTGTACCAGAATAGTGCATTTGGTCAAGTTCTGATTGTCCTCAGTGCAGATGGGGCACCTCAGTGCCTAAAAGTACATTTGAAGAAGCTGAACTTTGTCTCGATCCCAGTAATACCCACATTCAATGCACAAGGTCAATGGGATGACTCTAGAATAAGCAGCTAGTGGGCAGTGGCCGTAGCCTTAAACATGCCAAATTATCAGCCCATTAGTAAGAGTGACACAGGTGGAAACCAAACAGAAAAGCAAAAATATGATACCTAGGTTGATTTCCTGTCACTATGTGTTTTCTTGTTAATTTATTTAATATCTCATAGGTAATGGCATGTTTTACAAGTTAGCTACAATAATAGCAATGGCTGACTTGCTGACAAAAGCAGAATAGCAATCCCTTTCATCCAAAAGTGCACATTAAGCTGAGATAACTAAGACATACTTCAAAACAAATCAATGTTCCTTTACTAGATACAATAATGGGCAAAGTTGTTCAACAGTCACTTAAGGGTTAAATTTCAAACCATATTAATTTTGCTACCAGTGCCAATTAATCATCTTTCTATATATTATATTAATCAGTTTGGCCCAGTTTGGATTTTTTTAAAAAAAATCTGGGAATACTTCCATGAATCTGTTTTGGTCCTTTCACTTGGAAGTGTTCAAAACCACACATAATTGCAAAAGGTTTCCCAAAATTTTAGAGTAAATGAGAGCCTTTTAAAAACACAGACCTACATCTGCTTCATCACAAATAGTAACAAACTTCTTTAACAGTTAATAACTTCTAGATAGTGGACAGCTAAATCAGGAGGGGAGGGGAAGGGAAGGACCTCTGAAATACTTACAGAAATAGAAGATGTCCAGTGTTACACACAATCTGAACTTCCAATATTCTATTGAAAGTTGTCATTGGTCATTATTCTCTACAGATGCAGACTGCCTCTCCTTTTCCTTTAAATTCTTTGCATCAGAAAATAGAGTGAAAGGCAGTTCAATTTAATATTAGAAGTAACAATGATCCTGCTTAATGCCATTCAGGCAATTAGAACTCCTAAGGCTGAGGTATTGGTTTCCAGCAACCAATCATTACATTTTCTGGATAGTGCTCTGAGGTAGTAGCTCTGTGTTCCCCCTTTTGAAAGAAGAAAAAAGCCAATTCCCTTCCCTTGAGATGGAAATTCCCTGCTTCCATTTCTAGAAAAACAAGAGGGCTTCATTTTCACATTGGACAGATGGCATGAGATGGGCTCCCCCAGAGTCCTTATAAAGCATTAATAATTCCCTTCTCTGTAGTCATAGAATCATCGAGTTGTAAGAAGCCGTACAGGCCATCTAGTCCAACCCTCTTCTCAATGCAGGATCAGCCTAAAGCATCCCTGACAAGTGTTCATTCACTTGGTGCTTGAAGATTATCAGTGAGGAGGAGCTCACTGTCACAGGCTGGGGGAGGTACTGGCAGAGAAAGAGGGAGTGAAAGTCCACATCCAGTCCGAGGTCAAAGCTGATAGGTATCAAGCGGAAGCTGAGCAAACAGAGTCCAAGGTACAAACTGAGAGTGTAGTCATTCAAAGCCGAGGTTGAGGAGCCAAGAGTTCAGGATACAGGTCAGGAGTCAGGAACACAGGTGAGGAGAGGTACAGAGCATCATCAAGCTGACTAGTTGCTGGCATGCAGAACTAGCATCGGGGGAATGGCTAAATACCCTGCAGGTGCTGTTGTCAATTAGTGCTCCGTGTGTGCATCCCAGCTTTCGTTAGAACTCAGGGCTGAGAGACTGCCTGCTGTGAAGGTGCGTCTCCTTTCATTGGGATGCTAAGTCTTGACAGAGCTGGTTTCGGAGGTGTACCACCAGTGTAGGCAAATCAGGAGGGTTGATTGCCGGGCGTTGCTCCTCTCCTGCCGTTGCTGGGACGGGTGGCAGGGTAACTTGGCAGCCTCCGAGGTTTCAACTGAGTCAGGTGTGGGCTCTGCTGGAGCTGGGACTGTATCCTCAGCAGCACTCATGACACTCACCTGCTCCCTCAGCAGCTGATTCCACTACTGAACTACTCTTACTGTAAAAAAAAATTTCCCTAATATCCAGCTGGTACCTTTCAGACCATAATTTAAGCTCACTATTGGTGAGTCCTATCCTCTGCTGCCAACAGGAACAGTTCCCTGGCTCCCTAGACCAGTTTGAGAAACACGGCTACAGAACCAGCTTTATTCAAGAACGTGTTGGAAAAGGGTGTGGTGGGGATACTGTAAATCTAGAGTTTGCTCAAGACAAGATAGACTAGTTTAATTTTTTGCAACCTTGCAACTCTCTGGTTTCATTTCCCAAAGATAACACTTCAAGTTTCATCTTAGTCCAAGCAACTGAAAGACATCTAGAATATTGTTCTTTCAAAAGATGCTCAGGATTCAAATAGTCTCCAGAGCAAAAACAGTCCATATTTCTTCCAAATGCCTTTTGATTTGACTCTGGTTTTTTAAAAAATATTTTATTAAAATACATACATAAAACCCATCATCGTCCAAGAATACAAAACATCCTGCATAGAAATGACTATTACAAATAACACACTTTACGATAATAAGGATTAGAGGGGAATAGCTTTTTTTCAAGAATAGGAGACCACACTGTAATACATTTCTGTTGTCTACAGAACTCAACGGAAGTTGATGCATTAGTAATTTTTTCCCATTATCAAAAGGTCCCATAATTTAATGGCCCATTGTTCAGTCGTGGGTTTTGAAGAATCTTTCCACTTTCCTCCAAGTAAAATTTTAGCAGCTGTTAACATATATGGCCAGCCTGACTCTGATTGCCTGATGATTGTTGGCTTGGCTCCTTTGGTAACATTCTGGAGGAACTATGGTGTGGGCTACTGGAGTATGATAAGAAGAGACTCCAGCACTGTTGTTCTGGTTTTCAACATCCCTTTAACGTTTTGGTCCTAATTGCTCAAAGATTCAGTGGTTTCAATCCTTGGACTATGAATTGTGGTGTTTCCTCAGCTTCAGCATCCATGAAAGTAAGCTCACAAGCACAAAGGCAGCTGACGTACATTTTTGCTCCTAGGTTGTCTTTGAACTTTTTTCTATAGAATAGCCACAGGAGAGTTACAGATCAGCTATCAGAAAGAAAACAACGGGACAGCAAAAATACATGTTGATGTTGGAACAAAGAATCCCAAACATCATGTCCTTTCCACCCGGGAGACAGGGTTTGCTTCACATGCTTCACAGTGGTATCTTATTAACAGACTGAAGTTTGATTTGGCTGCATAGTGTTTTCAAATGAAGCTGCCAGATGAATCATGATTTCACACTAATAATACAGAAACAGATCATTTGTGGTGCGATGAATTGTTGAAATAAGGTTTGAGTTTCCAGATGAATTTTTATTTGAAATTGCTATCCTACCTCAACAACAGAGTCTAAGTTAGTGATAATTTCTTAGTGTCAAACATAGACAATAAAAGGGTAACTTAGCCTTTCTACAAATCACAGCAAAGAAGTGAAATACCTGTAATTGAGAAAAGGGAAATCTTGATAATCTACAAAGTGCGGTATTCCAGAGTCCAGATCCTTTGGACAGTGATTCTGGAGTGGAGGAACTTTTACGGAGGTGGGTCATAGGACTTTTCCTTGGGAATCCTATAGATACGAAGGTGGTCTGAAGTCCAGTCTGAAGAAAGGCATTCTACAGGATGTCCAGAATAGATTCAACACCTGAATGAAGCCAGGGCTTCACAAGAAAGTGAATCTACAGTTTAATCACAGATAATTCCTATAACCACTCCCCTGTAGTGCAGCTGGAGGCCACCCAGAAACACAGAAGTGAAGGGTCTAAGCGAGGCCTTGAAATGAAGAAGATCCCTGCTGGATGAGACCAGTGGTCCATCTAGTCTCACACAGTGGCCCACCAGTTACCCTGGAGGGCCAACAACATGGCAGAGAGGCTGAGGTCTCCCCCTCTAGATGTGGAGGTTTTCTGTAGTAGTAGACACTGATAGACTTACTGTTATGTATTGACCATGCGGTCGCCATGTGCTCCAGTAATGGCGACCACCATGTGGCCAGAGTACATGGCCAAGAAACTACCTGAGCTTCAGCCAGGTAGAACAAAGGCCAGGTGGATTCGAACCGGCCACCAATCATGTACCTAGGTTTCTCCCAGGGAACCTATGAGATGTAAATAGACTGATAATAGCCTATCAGGCCAGTTGGGCGAGGTCAGGGGATTATCCCTGACAAGCATAAAAGGAGGGCTCGGAGCCATGGGTTGTATGCTTGATCCGGACCAGCAATAAAGATCTAGCTGTTTCACTGTTCCATGGACTCCCGAATCCAATACTTCTCACTTACTCTCAACAAATCTGTCAAAACCCTTTTTAAAGCGGTCCATGTCCACAGACATCATTACATCCTCTGGCAGCAGTTTCCATATTTTAATCGCTCATTGTGTAAGGAAATATTAAATTTTGTCAGTCCTAAATCTACTGCTCACAAACTTCATCAAATGCTCTTGAGTTCTGGTATTTTGGGAGCGGGAGAAAAAGTTCTCTCTGACCACTTTTTCTACACCATGCATCATATATATAATAGTTAAATATTGGCACATCTGCAGATACTTGAATCCACAGATTGGGACCACACTGGCAGAAAACAGAGAGTTTTGCAAACTAAAGCATTGTCTTTACATGAGCAGAAAACACACCTACCTTCTCTGTTGGTGGAGTCCCAGTGATAACACTGGGGAGGGGATCAGGGAGCTGTAACAGACCTGGAGGCAGAGGCTGAGAGCCAAGCCATGTTCACCAGCAGCAGCAACAGTGAGGGGAGCAAGATCCACAATGGGTCTAGCAGCAGAGGCCAAGAGCTCCAGAGGGCCCAGTGGGGACAATGTGGGGTAGGAGCCACATCAAGCATAGTGGTAGTGATGGTGATGGTTTGGAGGCCAGGGAGCTGCAGCAGCCCCTGTGTTGGAAGGCTCACTGGAGGCAACAGTGGGGGGCTGGGAGCCACAACGGGCTGAGCAGTGGAGGCTGGGAGCCATGCAAGGTTTGCTGGGGTCAGTGATGGGATGGCAGAAGCTGCGCCAGTCCTAGCAGGGGTGGCAATGACTGTATGGAAGGCAGGGACCTGCAGCAGGCCTGGTGGCAGAAGATGGGAGCCAGAGCAGACTCAATGGTAGCAACGGGGGGGGGGGGGGGGGCGGAGACTGGGAGCTATGCAGGGTTTGCTGGAGGAAGCGATGGGGTGGCAGGAGCCACGGCAAACCTGGCAGCTATGATAGAAACCAAGGAGCCATGGAGGGCCCAGCAGCTGTGACAGTGGAGTGGGATAAAGCTAAGATTAGGAAGGGATCCCCCCCATAAGTATTGCAGGTCCCCATGAATAATTTTATAAACCTGTACCATGTCCCCTCAGATCCATAAATCTGTGGCATGGCAGAGGGCAATATAAACTTCATTTCCCACTTTTCCATCCAATTACAACACTTTCCCATGGGAAGCAAAGATGAAATGTAAAATGCATTTAACAACCGGTTTCCTAGTGCATCAGTTTCAAAGAGCTGGGAGGTGAAGAGTTAACTCTTCACTGGAATAGAGTGCTTGAGTGACATGCTGCTCCCCCCCCCCCCCCACTCTATAAGCAGCTGGCAGCAGCTGAGCAGAACTATATGATTAGCTAAGTGCTGACAGCATGGTCGTTTTAGAGTCTTTCAGCCAGTTGGTCTTTGGGAAATCAGACAGACAGTCAGTTGGCTTCTGACAGAGTCTGTTGGAGTCAGTGAGTCTGGCAGAGTCAGTCAGACAGGTTCACCTTTGGAGTGAAGGGAAACGACTCCTTGCCTTAACTGTTTTTTATCGATTCTGAGGAAGAATTCAGTATCAGAACTGAATATCTAAGAGTGAGCCTAAACTGAAGTCCATTTTACACAGACACCAGATCTAGGGTTGAGATTAGGTGGTATGCTGAAACTCCCGTTCAGGCAAAAGAAAAGGTTTATATCTTCTGATGAGAAGAAGAAGAATTCCTGCCCAGTTACAAAGGAGGGGTTGCTCTGAGAAGACCCCCTGGTCTGTTGAGAAGGGAATCAGATTTAGACACCTCAGGAAACCACAAATTGTGGTTTCCAGAAGGGGGAGAGTTTAGGTGCACAAATAAAGATACTGTCTCCAGGAAATCTGAATAGTTATTGGAAACTATATGAAGAAACATTGTAACTGTAACTAAAATACTCAATATGTTGCCACTGCATGACGATGCTCTATTTTGGGGTCAAAACTCTACGGTTTGAGCCCAAATTTACCATAGAGTTTTGTCCAAAAACTAGACCATCGCTGCACAATGTCAGCAGCGCAATGATGACACTTCCGAGTGATGTCATCATGCTGCACTTGGAGGCATTTGCAGGTGGGATTTCCCCCCACCATCCAGCTGGCTGGGGCAGGGAGGGGCCCACAAAAGCAGAGGAATCCCCACCCAGATCAGGGGGCTGGCAACCCTATCAAGCTCACTAAAGGTATGTAGTATTGTCTAGCTGCAGACAATGACTGACTGAACTGTAATTGAAACTTTTTCAGAAAGATATGCAAGTTCACTGCCTAAAAGCTTTAGAGATATAAGCAAATTATTTCCTAATTTGCTTGAAAAGACTTAATGTTGTGAAATGTGTTTCATTTTGCTCAGTGATATAACTTGTATTATAACAATAAACAAATGATTTCCATGCTCAGAGTATATCTCAGTTCACACCTACATAAGAAAGTTTCCATTCACCAGAGGGTTGTTTCTATTTTTCCCTTATTCTTTCTAAAGCTATTGACACATCTCCTTCCATATTTGTACATGACTTCCTCTTACAACAGTGGTTTTTATTCTTTGCTCTGCCTCTGATAATGTTCTCTTTGTGCACTGATTAATCTTTATTTTATAAATTCTCTGGATTGTTTTCTTAGGTTAAAATTTAAAGGCTAGTCTGACAAAAGACAAATGTAAAAACTGGATAAATGGAACTACCAGGTTATTTTCTCCATGCATCTGTGCATCAGAGATAGAACCATCAGCCTGAATTATTTGGCTGACTTTGCCTCTAATGTGAATGAACAGGCAAATGAATATTCCCTCTGGCCAGAATGCTGGATAATCTTTCTCCTTTGAACTGTTTGGGCCAGAGGTCAACTAATTTAGCATGCTCAGTCTGTAATATTTCCAAGAAAGCATTATTTATTACCTCCAGTTTTAACTGGGGAAAAGATAACATAAGGCTGTATCAGTCCTCAGAGATCCTTGAACCTTTAAAGCCTCACTGAAAAACAGTAAGTTGTCTTGAAAACCAGTGTCTCAGTTACTCAGTTACCAGACAATTATTGTTGAGCCTCAGAAAACTGAGTAGTGTTCTTCAGCTTGTGTTTATGTAAACTTGAAAACAAGTGAATTTACAGTTGTGAAACAGAGGATTTATATTTGCACATCTCCTTGTGTAATTCACATTTATTTATTCATTTATTTATTCATTTATTCATTTACTTATTAAAATTTATATCCCGCCTAACCAGCATAGCCGGCTCAAGGCGGCTAACAACAGTTAAAATCATCTAACCATACATAAGCTAAAACAGAATACATTTACATAAAATTAGCAGAATAAAATGACAAAAGATGGCGGCAATACAGAACATCCAACATAGAAAGCAGCAACCTAAGTATCCCAGGCCAGGAGGCTTCCACCAGCCAATTTCCTGGGCCAGAAGAGCTCAACCAGCCATTTTTCCAGTGGCCCATTTTCCCCAGTGGCGGCTCCTAATTGAAGGCCTGGCGGAAGAGCTCCGCTTTGCAGGCCCTGCAGAACTGCAAAAGGTCCTGCAGGGCCTGATGGCTTCTGGGAGCTCATTCCACCAGTGAGGAGCCACCACTGAGAAGGCCCTGGTTCTGGTGGTCACTAACCTGGCCTCTCTAGGGCCAGGGAGAGTCAGGCGATGTCCAGTGCCTGACCGCAGTGCTTTCTGGGGTATATGTGGGGAAAGGCAGCCCCTTAGGTAGGCAGACCCCTGGCCATATAGGGCTTTAAAGGTTAAAACCAGCACTTTGAACTGGATCCAGTATGCTATAGGCAGCCAGTGCAATGTCCTCAGCACAGGCTGGATGTGGTTTCGCACAGAGAGGCCCATCAACAGCCTGGCCTCAGCATTCTGCACTAGCTGCAGCCTCCGGAGCTGAGACAAGGGCAGCCCCATGTAGAGAGCATTGCAGTAGTCTAACCTCGAGGTGACCATTGCATGAATCGCTGTAGCCAGGTCATTGCGTTCGAGGAAGGGAACCAGCTGCCTAATCAGCTGTAGATGATAAAAGGCTGCCTTGGCAGCAGCTGCTATCTGGGCCTCCATGGTTAAGGAGGCATCCAGGAGCGCTCGCAAGCTCCAGACTCTCAGCACTGGCACCAATGGTGCCCCCTGAAGGCCGGCAATGGGATCCCTACCCCCGGCCTGCTCCGACTCAGGCACAGGACCTCTGTCTTCGTTAGATTAAATTTCAATCAGCTCAGCCTGAGCCAGCCCGCCATGTCCTGAAGCATCTGCTCCAGGTCATCTGGGGTGGCTTCAGACCAACAACAGATACAGCTGGGTGCCATCAGCGTACTGGTGACAACCCAGCCTATGCCTCCGGGCAATCTGGACAAGAGGGCGCATATAGATGTAAAGAGCATCAGAGATATGGTTCCAAACCTCCTGGTGGGACCTGGGGATTTCCCAGAATTACAACTGATCCCCTGCTTACAGAGATCAGTTCCCTGGGAAAAAATGCCTTCTTTGGAGGGTGGACAGTATGGCATTATACCCCACTGGGGTCCCTGTCCTTGCCAAACCATGTTTTCACCAAATCTCCAGGAATTTCCCAACCCGGAGTTGGCAGCTCTACAGGCTCTATAGCCAGGCTCTACACTACAATCCCATCTGTTCCAATCCTACAGACAGAGATTCTCACCTGCGGGATCTACAACAAACTTTTTTGGAACTAAACTATCTACTTGATGAAGTCAAGAAACAGTTTAACAAAGCCAGAACAATATCCAGAGAAAGCTATTAGAAGACAAGCCCAAAAGGGACAATAACAGAAGAGCATTAGTCAGTTCAAAATTATTCAATGCATCATCAATGACTTACAACCTCTACTGAATAATGAAAGATCTCTTTCACAAGCACTGGGGGGCAAACCTTTTCTGAATCATGACTGAATAATGACAGTTCTTTCACAAGCACTGGGGAGCAAACCTTTTATTGCACAGACAGCCCCCCAATCTTAAACAACTCCTCAGCCACAATAATACAACATCTAACTTGAACATGGACACTGGAGAGTTTGCAATAAACCCAGATGCCAACTTTACTGCCACATACACCCAGACAACGTGATCACTGGAACTAACAACATTAACTACGCCTTCTCAGGCTCATTCACTTCTAACATTGTATATGCCATTAAATGCCATTAAATGCCAACAAAGCCCTTCTGCTCTCTACATAGGGCAAATAGGTCTAACCCTACACCAAAGGATAAATGGACACAAATTTGACATTAAGAATCACAAGACTGAGAAACCTGTAGGAGAACACTTCAACTTTCCAGAACATTCAGTGAGTGACCTTAAAGTAGCTATTTTATTGCAAAGGAACTTCAGGAACAGACTGGAAATGGAATTGCTGAATTACAAGTTATTACAACACTCGGAACAACACCCCCACAGGCCTTAACAGAGATACTGATTTCTTATCTCACTCAATATGTTAATCTCATTCAGTCCTTACATCTGTATTCTCACCAAGACGGGCCATGCATCCTCTTTATTTTCTTGAATTTTTCTTGTATTTCTTATTTGGAATAGTAGGTTGGAATAGTGATTGTAATGTAATGAAATGAACAGTGGACTGTAATGTAATTTGGAATGATAGATTGGAATGTATTTCTCTGGTCTGGTGACAGAGGAGACATAACACTGTGCAACTAATCATCTCACCTTAAAGAAAATAATGCTGTTAGTTAACCTCCATGTTTGAGAAGAAGTGGATGGAACATAACAACAGGATCTCAGTTAATTACTCTCAGAATTCCACAATTAAGAAGGGTACATTTACACATCAATCTCCAATTTTGATATATTTATTTGCTTCATTATGTTTTCTCCTGGAATCAAATCCAAACAAATGGCGACCATATAAACTAAGCTTGTTATTCCTGTTTAGTCCTTGCATCTGTTAAACATCTTTGTTATGCTGTATGCTAATATGCTGCTCACACTCTTCCTATATGTATGGACTGGTAACTTCCATTTCAATGTCTCTGAAGAAGTGTGTGTGCATACGAAAGCTTATACTATGAATAAAACTTTGTTAATATTAAGTAGGTTTTTTTACAGTAGGATCTGAACTGTCCAAGACCAATTTGAGCATGGGAAATTAGCAGTGTGTCATCTGTGTAGCGCAAAATTGAAATAGTCTTTCTGTCTACTCTGACTGAAAAGAAATGAGGACCCAACAGGAACTCTACCGTATCATTTATGTATAGATTAAAAAGCAGTGGGGCCAAAATACAGCCTTGGTGTACCCCTTTTGCGGTTTTCACTTACCTAGGCAATTGGCCATGGACACCTAATCTGATCTTAAACTGGTACCCATATAAAGGCCAGCCTGTTATCTATATTCATATTGCTTAGTTTTCTCCATAAATGGTATTTTGGGATGAAATCAAATGCAGCTTTGAGATCGATAAATGCAACGTATATAGTTGCCTAGATGTTCCATTTGAATATTTGTTGATAAGGTGTTGCAGTAGAAGGCAGTGGTCCAGGGTGGAATGTCCCTGCCTAAATCCAATTTGCTCTGGCGCTAACGAGTTATTTTCAGTCACCCATGTCTACAGCTTCAATATGGAGATGTCTTGTATAAAGCTTTCCTATTACATCCAGCAGGCTTATTGGTCTATAGTTAGCTGGATCAATATGCTCCTCCTTCTTATAAATTGGGACCCACAATAGAGGAGGTTCAGTTCTGAGGGAACCTGCCAGACATATCTATATGAATATATAGCATGGCTAAAACAGGCACCCATCAGTCCTGAAAATCCTAAAGCAATTCAGGGGCAGATAAAATTTTCACTTGGGGCTTTATTATTACTCCAAATGATAGAAATTAGGGATTTTAGTTCACTGACAGATACAGGGGACCACACATAAGGAACAGGTTGCTTGTGTTCATAAGTCATCAACATTTTTATGCCAGTACCATGAACACGTTCTAAATGTGATTGATTGATTGACTGGATTGACTGGATTTTTATCCCATCCTTCCAGCCAAGGCCAGCTAAGAGCAAATGAATCTGGATGAATGAACAGAGCAAATGAATCTGGATTATCTTCTACAGTCTGCGCACAATGCTTCAGTTAAACAATCCAAAAGTAGGACTGAGTTTGTGGGTTTGCAATAGCCCATAGCCATGGATCCAAGACTAGTTGCTATAAATCAGGAGGATGGCAGACAGTGTATATAAAAATAGTTTCAGGTGGGTAGCTGTGTTAGTCTGTTGTAGTAGAACAAAATTCGAGGCTAGTAGTATCTTAAAGACTGGCAACATTTTCCAGGGTATAAGCTTTTGAGAGTCAAAAATCATTTTGTCAGACACCTCTAAAGAAACACAGCTAATGAATTGGATTGCCAACCTCCAGGTGGTAGCTGGGGATCTCCTGCTATTACAGCTGATCTCCAGGTGACAGAGATCGGTTCACCTGAAGAAAATGGCCATTTTGAAAAGTGGACTCCATGGCATTATACCAAATTGAAGTCCCTCCCCAAACACCACTCTCCTCAGGCTCCACTCCCAAAATCTCCATGTCCTTCTCAACCCAGAACTGGCAACCTTACCACTGAAGTGAATATGAAAGAACTCCAGTTATAAATTGGGACCCACAATAGAAGAGGTCCCAATAGAAGAGGTTAGCTTTAGCTAACTTAACTTCCTTCCTCGAGCTTTGTCAAGCTGAAGGGCTGCACAGCTTTGCTCCCCAGGCTTGTGTCGTGCCCTGCGGTCTACTTCAAGAACTGCACAGTTCAGTGATGCATCCAGATTAAGCCTTTGGGGGCTTTAGCACAGTTCAGTTTGCATTGTGACAGTGTTCATGGCTTAGACAAAACAGCAAAGAAATATCTGAGACTTCTGTGCAATCCAGCTGTTTGCCAAAAGGCTCTCCTTCAAACGTGAGAATTTTAACAACCAAAAAAGAAACTCACAAAGGTTCAGCTCAGCTCCATCCAAAGTAACATTTATTTCTGTCTGAGAGAAAGAATATCACATTTCTGGGTTCTATTTAAGACATAATTCACTGCAATTCTTTTTTTTTTTTTTGTAGAAATTTTTTCACTGCAATTCTCAGTAGACCTGGAGTTTAGCTGAAATTTTCTCATATATTCTCAGAGCATAATACATTTTATTGCTTGCAGACCTGTTCTGCAATTGATTGGGGTTATTTTGATTTTTTACCCCATCATGCAAATTTTGTACTTACAACAGCTTTGCTGAGCATATTTTCTACAGCACTTTGAACAGCACTGGATGCAAAACTGACCGTTATGAAAAACTGTAGCCTTTTCACAGGTTTATGTTTCATAAAGAGCTGTACCAGAGACAGATATATTTTATTAGCCAGTAGCAGAATTTAAAAATCATGGGGGTGGCAATTAGAAGCCACACATGAGTTCATATTTTCCTGGCTAAGTCATTCGTTCTGTACTGTGGCCCCAACCCAGAGAACTTTTCAGCATGCACATTTGGTACATTGGCCTGTTGAACTGCTTATAACAATATTCACCTTTAAATTCCCTTGACTTAAACTAGCCACAATAATTAACTTATCCCAGTAATTTTGATGGGATTTTCATGCAGCTCTGTTTTCTGTGATGTCATCTAGCAAGTAACTATGGCTGAGACCAATTAAATGGTTACAACCATTATGAAATTGTTTAAATTAAACTATTAAATGGTTACATTAAGTTATTAAATTATTATGAACAATTACATTTAGGAATGCATGCCAAAGCCACAAATAATAAAAAAGATTGACCACTGTTTAGTACTTTGCTATTGTTCTTATGGACAGCTATCAAATGCATGTAAAGTATCCTAGTTTGAAGAGCCTCTTGTGACAAGGGAAGACACCATGCACTGGAGGAAGATGGTATCATTAGCAGAACAGATCCACCGGATACTGTCTTCCCTTGTTTACTGATCTCTGTAGTAACCCTGCTAGACATTTCATGAGGTTCAAGGGAAAACTCAGCATTTTGCAAGACACAACTATGAGCTATGTCAGACTACTGATTTCTTATATGTTTAGTATACTTTCTAGATGATTCACCAACCAGCTGTCCTGGTGAGGGTGAAAATTTTTAGAACGGGAAGACTGGAAATTAATTCCCCCAGTTTAGATTTAGCCCAAATCCATTCTGAAATTAAGGTGTCGGTCATAATGCATTTGGCACCAGCCCTAACTTCCCTGTCACGATAGCTGCCTTTTCCATTTCATATTCCAGGACAGCTAGCAGTTGAAGAAGTTTGGCATCTAGGAAGATGGTGAATATGCACCCCAAATCTGCTGCATCAGTAAGAGCTACCCACTTCCAGGTGGCACCTGGAAATCTCCTCCAGATGACCAAGATCTGTTCCCCCTGAGAAAATGGCTGCTTTGGGCAGTGGAATCTGTGGCATTATACCCTGCTGAGATCCCTCCCCTCTTCAAACACTGCCCTCCCCAGCTCCATCCCCCAAATCTTCAGGAATTTCCCAGCCTAGAGCTGGTAACCCTATACAGCAACTCAAGCATCAGAACTCCTAGGGATAGTAGATTCCCAGGGCTACTGAGTCCTTGCTAGTCTCATTTCCCTAGGGGCTATCACCCAGGACACTGTTGTTTATTTATTTTATTTTATTTTATTTTATTTTATTTTAGAAGGAAGGAAGGAAGGAAGGAAGGAAGGAAGGAAGGAAGGAAGGAAGGAAGGAACAGAGAGGGTATCTCCTACATTCAAAGCAGTTTAACCACAAAATTCAGCAATAAAAATCACAAAAACAGTAAATCATTAAAAATCCTTTTATGGAACAACTACCTTATTGGCAAAATGTCCAGAGTAAACAGGAATACCTTACTGCCTTTATAAAATGTCAGGAAGGAAATAATTTTCTGTACCACCTCAGGGGAATAATTTCGGGGGGGGGGGTGTCACTAAAAAGACAAGTTTCTTACCTAGCAGAGAGATAGAATAGGGTTGCTAAGTCCAGGTTGGGAAATATCTGGAGACTTTGGGGGTGGAGCCAGGAGAGGGTGGGGTTTGGGGAGGGGAGGGGCCTCAGAATAGTACAATGCCATAGAGTCTACCCTTCAAAACAGCCATTTTCTCCAGGGGAGCTTATCTCTGTCAGCTGGAGATCAGTTGTAAAAGCAGGAGATCCCCAGGCCCCACCTGGAGGCTGGCAACCCTAAGATAGAACCACCAGTAGGGCTCACTGTCCCAGGGGTGTCGGGTTTTGAAATCCGGGGGGGGGGTCGTGCGTGCGCAAAGCGCACATGTGCTCCAAAACGATGCTGCCGCTGCCGTCGCCTCTCCCCCCCTTGCCTAGCCACTCCTCCCTCCTTCCCTCTCCCTCCCGGGGCTCTGGGCGAATGCCCAACGTGATAGCGTCACCCGGAAGTGACGCCATCACGCTGGGCACGTTGCCGGGGCGATGCTCTGGCAATCGCCCCAAAACTTCCATAGAGTTTTGGGGCGATTGCCAGAGCATCGCCCCGGCAACGTGCCCAGCGTGATGGCGTCACTTCCGGGTGACGCTATCACGTTGGGCATTCGCCCGGAGCCCCGGGAGGGAGAGGGAAGGAGGGAGGGAGGAAGGAGTGGGTACAGGGGAGCTGGGCGGGGGGGGAGAAAGAGGCTCTGGCGGTGGCGGCCAGCAGGCCTAGGAAGGGCCCAGGGAGGCGGGGGGAGAGGCCGTGGCAGGTGCTCCGTTTCGCCAGGGGGGCTCAGTCCCCTGGGAAATTTTGGGGGTGGCCCGAGCACTCAAGCTCCCCCATAGTTTATACCTATGCACTGTCCTGATGGTACTCAGGGGAAGAAAAAGTACTTCTGCATATCATGAGCATGCTTTTCAACATATCAAGTGTCACTAATGTGAAAAAAAATGTACTTAAGGATACAGAAGTTCTGGAAAACTACATTTCCTAGTGGCTGTAATGCCTGGAACACCACTGCGACAACTTCACAAGGCTCTGATGTCAGCCATCCTTGCTATGAGTGCTCCTGTTGTTACCACCACTAGCAAGTATATGGGGAGGGAGAAAGGGTACCAGGGAGGTCCAGAGGTTCAAAGGGAAGCAATGAGGAGGAAGGGGAAAGTAGCTGGGTCCTAATATGCTCCTGATCATATAATTCAAAGCACAATGAGAGCTAAGGATGCCAGCCTCAGGTGGGACCTGGGAATCCCCTGGAATTACAGCTCATGTCCAGACTACAGAGATCAGTTCCCCTGGAGAAAATGGATGCTCTGTAGGGTGGACTCAATGGCACTGTACCCCACTGAGGTCCCTGTCCTCCCCAGGCTCCACCCCCAAATATCCAGGAGTTTCCTGGCCTGGAGCTGGCAACCCTACCCCCCATCCCCTGCCAATGGCTGAGGGGTCCTGGCAACCCTGAATGAGACTCAGTCTTCACAACAGAGCCAGTGTGGTGTAGTGGTTAAGAGAGATGGACTGTAATCTGGAGAAACATATGAGGCCTGCTGGGTGATCTTGGGCCAGTCACAATTCTCAGAACTCCCTCAATTCCACCCACCTCACAAGGTGTCTGTTGTGGGAGAGGAGAGGGAAGGTGATTGTTAGCTGCTTCGAGACTCCTTTGGGTACAGAAAAGTGGAGTATAAAAACCTACTCTTCTACACTTCTAAAAATCAGAGAGGAAACTATGTTATGTGGTGTCAGCTATGCTGCCATAGAGAGGGGGATGGGGGGAATTGTAACGTCTTTGGTATCTTAGCTTTTGATTCTCCTGGACACTATTTCTCACACTGACAAGGCTTGACCTTGGAGATGCTTAGAGAGCGCTCACTGTCTTCCCACTGGGAACTAAAAGCTGTTAGAAAGCTGTTAATTTAGGTGTGCTTGTAACCTGTTGCATATTGGCTTGTACCCATCAGACGACCCTTGTTCGAACCTGGTATATCTACCCCTGTACTGGTAGTCTTAACAGGAGAAGTGTTTGAAGTAACACCTACTATTCTGTAATCAAATAAACTTGATCCTACTTAAGGAACCCTGTTGGTTTCGGATAGCTGGGGATATGTGGCAGTTGTGTGACTCCTTGCACTTTGCATTGTAGTAAATGCACACAGAATTATGGTCAAATTACTTCTTGTCTCAGAGAAATATAACTGTGTGTAAAATGCCTTTAGGAAGGAAGGCAGCATGGTATGGCCCTATTTCCTCAGATCTCGGAAGATAAGCAGGGTCATTACTTGGAAGGGAGACCACCAAGGAAGACTGCAGAGGAAGGCAATGGCAAATCACCTCTGCTTCTTACTTGCCTCCTCATCCCTTGCTGGGGTCGCCATAAGTCAGCTGCAGCTTGATGGCACTTTACACACACTCTCACACACAATGCCTTTGATTACAGTTCAGAGCATTCTTACTGAACAATGTCAGCATTGTGCAAATAGTGCAGCAAAAAGCTGCAGGGACTGTTGTTCCTGCCAGATTATTGGGGAGAAGCTGTGGCTTTGGGGTATAGCATCTGCCTTCCATGCATCTCCACTGAAAGGCATGTGGTACTAGGAGATGTGAAAGCCCTCTGCCTGAGATCATAGAGAGCCACTGCCTGTCTGAGTAGACTAGGGCTGCCAAGTCCAACTTGGGAAATATCTGGGGACTTTGGGGGTGGAGCCAGGAGACTTTGGGGGTGGAGCCAGGAGAAAGGAAGTGACATCATTTTGTGATGTCACATCCTGTGATGTTGCTTCCACATGCTGACACATGAACTCATGAAGTTTCCTAATACTGAATCAGGCCATTGGTCCATCAAGGTCAGTATTGACTACTCAGACTGGTAGTGGCTCTCCAGGGTCTCAAGCTGAGATCTTTAATGTCACCTATTACCTGATCCTTTTTTAGCTGAAGAGGCTGATACCTCCTGCATGTCAAGCAGATGCTCTATCACTGAGCAACGGCCCTACTGAATCCTTCCTCATCTTGGCAGATTATGAAGCCCTAAGTGCTACACAAGTGCTAAATATGATTTTCATATCATATGAACAGGAGAGAAGCCACATTGGATCGGCCCATCCAGTACAACACTCTGTGTCACAACAGTGGCCAAAAATACCAGGTGCCCTCAGGAGTTCCAGCAGCGGGGCCAGAACTCCAGAAGCCCTCCCACTGTTGCCCCCCAAGCACCAAGAATGCAGAGCATCACTGCCCCAGACAAAGGGCTCCATTTAGACCTTGTGGCTATAATAGCCACTGATAGACCTCTGCTGGATGGGGACAGAGAGAGAGACAGACAGACAGACAGACAGACAGACAGACAGACAGCTTTTTCACTTACTCTTGCCCAATTCCCAGGCTTTATTTCTGGCCCTTGTTTCACCCAGCTGTTGTCCATGTAAGTCCCATAACTTCTCCCCCCCCCCCAGCATAGGCTTTTTGGTGGCTAAAGAGGAGCTTTGTCCTCCCCTTTTCGCCAGCAGAAAAGCTAGTTGGATCCATCCCTAACTTAAAATACCGGTTACTTGATGTACAAATGCTTTTAAAAATGCAGATTTTTACTGCCGGAGGGGGGGGGGGGGCATGGTTGAAAGAAACAGAAAATTGGCATAAAAATGAGGAATCCCAACTTTTATTTGCAGAAGGGAAATGAGGATTGGGGGGACCCAAACAGCCACGACAAGACATTTTAAACAATCCCACTCCCAGACCTTCTACAGGCAACCTCTCCTTGTGATGTTTACCTCTTTGGAAGTGACAGTTTATTCCTTTGACAAAACCACAGTGGACAGACAGACAGCAAAAAGAAAGAGGGGGAGGGGGAGAGACAGAGAAGGAAAAGAGCTCGCAGACCCCAGCACCTTAAGCAGCTTACTCCAGCAGCAACCTTGCACGGAAGCAACTTACTCCAGCAGCAACCTTGCACAGTCCCGCCTTAATCTCTGGGCGGGGCTGTCTTGCTCGATCAGCTCTTAAAGGGGAAATTTCCCTTTTAAGAAGTTCAAGAGGCCAGCAGGGCAGGCTCCGAGGTTCCCCTGCTGGCAGCCATTTTGTCCCCCCGGTGGCCAATTTTGGAAAAGCGGGGGAAAGCTTTAAAAATCAGTGTTTCCCCCGCTCTACAGGGGGACTTGGCAGCCCTAGAGTAGACAATACTGACTGTAATGGGGCAAAGGTCTGATTCAGTATAAGGCAGTTTTGTATGTATGTATAATCCAGGATTTTTTGTTAACAGGGCTCTTCTTACAGGTGTAAGCTCTTGGAGGACTGGCTACATCAAGGGTGTGTGTGGCCTAATATGCAAAGGAGCTCCTGCTACGAAATGACAGTATGGAAAAATTCTGAGGCAGTATATGAGAATGAAGTCAGTGTGGTCCCATCCTTTACTCCTCTCCTATGAGCACTACTTGTAACATAGAGTTGCCAGCTCCAGGTTGGGGAATTCCTGGAAATTTGGGGGTGGAACCTGGGGAGGGTGAGGTTTGGGAAGGGGAGAAACCTCAGTGGGATATAATGCTATAGACTCCACATTGAAAAGCAGCCATTTTCTCCAGGGGAAGTGATTTCTCTAGTTTGGAGATTAGTAGTAATTCCAAGAGTTCTCCAGGCCTCACCTGGAGGTTGGCAACTGTACTGAGGAAAGACATAAATAGAGAAGACCACCAATGAAGGTGCTGTATGCTTTTATGCTGCCTTAGAAATTTAAAAGTTATGGCATCCTCAATCTTGGGTTGCCAATCTCCAGGTGGCACTTGGAGATCCCTTACTATTTCAGTTGCTCTCCAGATTACCAAGACCATTTCCCCTGGCTGCTTTGGAGGGTGCACTCTTTGGCATTACCATGTGCTGAGGTCCCTCCCTCTCCAAACCCCACCCTCTCCGGGCCCACCCTGCAAATCTCCCAGTATTTTCTAACCCAGAGCTGGCAATCTTACCTCAGTCTGACATGAATTTCGCTGAGGAGCACTGGAACTCAAGGTGAGATAAAGTGCATAAGCATTTGCTTCCAGTTTCAAAGAGACTCAGAAGCCCAGTTCATTCCAGATCAGAGAGAGACTTTGACAGGATATTTGGCCAGAAGCCACCAACTTTTTGAAGAAGGAAACTATTCAGATTCTGAGCAGACAGGAAGATTTCGAATTCTAAGAGAACACCGTCTCTAGGACCTAAACTGCACCCTTGGATTTGGATCTCCTTGTGCACGTCCCAACCAGTCTGTTGCAACCTTATAATTATAAATGGTGTTTTTGTTATTTCTCCTACAGCCCCCTGTGTTCTGAGGCAAATAAACACTGCAACAAACCCATGTGAGAACAAGCACTGTTGTTTCCTTTGGCTCTTTCCTTTGTCACTTTATTAACTTCTGTAATCAGTGTTTGTGCAAGAATGTCAGCAATTATGATTGCAGCCCAAGGTATTTCCTGGATTAATGAAAAAGTTGATCGCCCAAGGCTCTGCCGCGATCCATTAAACTCAGGCAGCTCTTCAGTCCTCAGGAAATGCCTGCGGCTCAAGCTGTAATTGCTGTTAAAACTCGTTGGGGAAGTTAGTCAACAGCTCCACACCCCCCCCCCCAAATTAACTATTCTCATTTGTGCCTCTAGGCACAGTGGGAAGCACCAATTGCAATGGATGTCTGCTTAGGTTCTGAGCAAGTCAAGGAAATTACCAGGAGCATAGTTATAAATGTCAATTTTATAGTCAGGCTACCACCAGTCAGTCATAAAGTTCACATAAATTACAATGCTTCCAAAAATAAATTTTCTGTGCAATATATTCCGAGCAATGAACATTCAAAAATGAACACACTGTTTTCACTGAGGTCAGGATACAATAAATTAGTCAAGTGTCGGTGCATCTTGGTATGTGAGACACCCGAGAGAGCAACCTTTGTGTCTTAGAGCAACATTCTTAAATATTGTTGCCATGGTACAGAAGAGGACATTCCCAGCATTGATATGCACACTCCTTTCTTTCTGCTTCTCTTTCCTCTTTAGATCTGCTAAACTGCTTGACATTGTTCCAGTGAACTAAATAACTGCAGCAGTGGCCTACATTTATACAAGTCTTAGGTTATAGGCCTAGACTCTCTCAGAGACAGTCTCCCAGACTGTTGTGTTTGTGTTTTGGATTATTGAAGCAGCAATAGCTTGAGAGGGCTCTGGTATCCTAAAGCTCCATTTATTATTGGCTGATGAATAAAGACTCCCATTGGTCCTGAAGCCAGTCTGGATACCCTATCACTGAGCCCCGCTTGGGTCCAATAGTATTGCTTGTATATAGTTACATTGTTGAAAGTTATGTGTTGGAACAGTATAAATTAAGGTGCCACTCTCATAGAGCTGTCTTTGGAGCTGAGCAATATCACTGAATAAAAGCCTGTTGTTTGAATTCATCGCCTCCCGCTCAATACTTAAAACAGACTAAAACTTAACAGCAGGAATGAGCCAGCTAATAGACTCACAAGCCCTGGGACCGGACCCTGCAACAAATACAGATGTCAACTCTGTGCTAAATAAACGCCCGGCAACAGTGTTCTTACAGCCAGGACCTAATAACATCAGACCGCTAGGGGCTGCCCCAGCAGCTCCTCCACCAATGTGACATCTGTATGACCCTTCAACAATACCGTTATCCAGAAGATATCTCTCCCATAGCATGGCACTCTCTTAGGCTCCAATTGCCTCTTACTTCCCCGCCCCCAATGATCAGTTTACAAAACTTTTTTTCTTTTTCTTTTCTCAAAAAGCCACTTCAGGATGCTTGTAATCCAACTGTGAAGAGGAAAAAAGATTCCTATATCCATACATTTTCTACAGAAGCAAGTAAAAGTAGCTGAGCAGCGGTGTGTTTTTCCCCCCAGGGAGAACTGCTGGGGGAAACAGGATAAAGATAGCATCCCAGCAAGGGAGAAATTGGGTTCAATCTGATCCCCAAGGACTGCTCCTCCACCACTGAAATCACTGGTCAGAGACCCCTCCTCTTTACCTGGACCCTTCCCCTCACTGCTTTGGAACCTCTTCAGTGGCATTAAGACTTCCAGACTAAGCAAGGTATGAAACTTTCTGCTCTGCTGCTCTAAGACTCCCACTCTTCCTTCTTCCTAAATCTCATCCCTTCACCGAAGCACTATGCAAAAAGAACCTGCATCCTCTGCCCCCCTGCCCCCCTCTATCTGGGGACACTGTGCACTGAACTGACTTTCTGGACCAGCCTCAGGTAGGAATATCTAGCATAACTAGGACAGCTTCCACTAGGAGCTTTTTGATTTGCTTGTTGTTACTAGTTTCATATACGCTGGTGTAAATTTCAGTAATTTCCCAAATTTAGTATTCCATATTGCTCTTTCAATCTACCGGCATGTCCTACTTTTTCTTATGATAATTTTACATGTTCAATAACTATTAAAACTTAAGTATTGTTTCCCCCACTGTCTGCCATTCCAAGTCCCTTCCAGAGTTATTGCCCAAGTGTGCGCTTGTTTTAGGACTGCCAAGTCCCCCGGTAGAGCGGGGGAAACACCGATTTTTAAAGCTTTCCCCCGCTTTTCCAAAATTGGCCACCGGGGGGACAAAATGGCTGCCAGCAGGGGAACCTCGGAGCCTGCCCTGCTGGCCTCTTGAACTTCTTAAAAGGGAAATTTCCCCTTTAAGAGCTGATCGAGCAAGACAGCCCCGCCCAGAGATTAAGGCGGGACTAAGCTCTTTCTACTGAAGGGCTTCCGTGCAAGGTTGCTACTGAGTAAACTGCTGGGGTAAGTTGGTGTCTGCGAGCTCTTTTCCTTCTCTGTCTCTCCCCCTCCCCCTCTTTCTTTTTGCTGTCTGTCTGTCCACTGTGGTTTTGTCAAAGGAATAAACTGTCACTTCCAAAGAGGTAAACATCACAAGGAGAGGTTGCCTGTAGAAGGTCTGGGAGTGGGATTGTTTAAAATGTCTTGTCGTGACTGTTTGGGTCCCCCCAATCCTCATTTCCCTTCTGCAAATAAAAATTGGGATTCCTCATTTTTATGCCAATTTGCTGTTTCTTTCAACTATGTCCCCCCCCCCTTCCAGCAGTAAAAATCTGCATTTTTAAAAGCATTTGTACATCAAGTAACTGGTATTTTAAGTTAGGGATGGATCCAACTAGCTTTTCTGCTGGCGAAAAGGGGAGGACAAAGGTCCTCTTTAGCCACCAAAAAGCCTATGCTGTGGGGGGGGGGGGGAGAAGTTATGGGACTTACATGGACAACAGCTGGGTGAAACAAGGGCCAGAAATAAAGCCTGGGAATTGGGCAAGAGTAAGTGAAAAAGCTGACTGTCTGTCTGTCTGTCTGTCTCTCTCTCTCTGTCCCCATCCAGCAGAGGTCTATCAGTGGCTATTATAGCCACAAGGTCTAAATGGAACCCTTTGTCTGGGGCAGTGATGCTCTGCATTCTTGGTGCTTGGGGGGCAACAGTGGGAGGGCTTCTGGAGTTCTGGCCCCGCTGCTGGACCTCCTGAGGGCACCTGGTATTTTTGGCCACTGTGTGACACAGAGTGTTGTACTGGATGGGCTGTACTGGATGGGCTGATCCACTGTGGCTTCTCTCCTGTTCTTATGATATGAAAATCATATTTAGCACTTGTGTAGCACTTAGGGCTTCATATTCTGCCGAGATGAGGAAGGATTCAGTAGGGCCGTTGCTCAGTGATAGAGCATCTGCTTGACATGCAGGAGGTATCAGCCTCTTCAGCTAAAAAAGGATCAGGTAATAGGTGACATTAAAGATCTCAGCCTGAGACCTTGGAGAGCCACTACCAGTCTGAGTAGTCAATACTGACCTTGATGGACCAATGGCCTGATTCAGGATTAGGAAACTTCATGAGTTCATGTGTCAGCATGTGGAAGCAACATCACAGGATGTGACATCACAAAATGATGTCACTTCCTTTCTCCTGGCTCCACCCCCAAAGTCTCCTGGCTCCACCCCCAAAGTCCCCAGATATTTCCCAAGTTGGACTTGGCAGCCCTAGCTTGTTTCAAGCATAGGGAAAAGGTTGCTTAACCCAGAAATCTAGGAGTGCCTCTGCAAATTTAGGGAGCTTGTGAGGGCACTGCTTGGGAAGGGATGATTTGGGGAGTATTCGACAACATTTCTGGGTTCTATGTTCTATGAATTTCTCCCTAATCTTCTATGGTAAAGATCACAGAGACCTGGCAAAAAATCATCACTTTGGAGTTCCTTTTCTAGCAATTTTATATTCTGCTACTCAATTTCTTGAAGGTAAGGAATTGGGGCTGAGGGTAGGGGGTTGCCCTCAGAGGGCAGGAAAATGGCATGTTATATTAAAAGGTGTAACATAAAATATTTTAGCTAAATGAATGAATGAATAAATAAATGTAAAGGTGTCTAAGCAAAAGCTTCAACAGCTAAAAAAGCAAAAAGGCCAAGTCAATACAATCAATAGGAGTGATTTACAAAGTACCAGCAAAGAGGTCACAGAGTCACAGAGCAGGATGCCCCTTTCACAGATCAAAACCTTTTAAAATCTATGAATATTATCAGGATCCCACAGATGCAGGGCCTTTCCATATTCCTTTATGAATGGACAATGTTTTGTATGTCCATGGTGATTATCCAGTTATTTGTACTGCACATTTCCACTGTATAGAAGTGAATGGAGAGTTTCACGTACTTGGAGTTTCATGTGCTTTCACTGAGCAAATTTATCTATTTATTTATTTACTTAATTTCATGTATAGCCTTCCTTTCTCACTGAGATGCAAGGCAAATTAAAAAATATAGAAAACAGTTCAGTCAGACAGGACAAAACATACAGTAACAATGCTAAGATTACAGAAATTAGGAAACAATGCAAACAGAAACCTGTCTGAGGCAAGATACATCATAAACAATGCATGGAGTAGATTACAAGGAGAGAAGACAGTGCAATAAAAGCAAGGGGATACATACAATGAACACAAGAAGCTGGACTTATACTGAATCAGACCATCAGTTCATCATGGTCAGTATTGCCTATGCAGATTGGCAGTGGCTTTCTAGGATCTCAGGCCTTTCACATCACCTACTACCTGGTCCTTTCAACTGGAGATGCCAGTGGTTGACCGGGGGACCTTTGCATGCAAAGAAGATGCTCTACCACTGAGCCATGGCCCCTATCCAAAACAATAATAATTATTACAATAAACAATTGTAGTAGACTGCAATCCTGTTCTCTTGTAAAAGTAACCTCCTGGACTGTTTTATTACACTGCAATTCTGCTCTCTTTATAAAAATGCCCTCCTGAACATTTTTGTTTTGCAAATTCTGTGGAATAGCAGAAGTGTCCTGACCTACCTGACCTCTTCAGGCAAACTGCTCCACATGGTGGGACCCACAGCAGAGAAAGTTGCAGCCTTCTAAGTTAATGGGCTTAGAAGGGTATAACTCTGCATAGGATTTTGCACTGCCGGTATAAAGGAGTTTTGTATGGGTGCTGTATTTGTATTTGTATGGGTATTTGTATTTGTATGGGTATTTGTATGCAAAAAAATTCTTCGGAAACAAAGTACTGCCTTTCCTCTCCCTTTACAAAGGATGCCTCCAGGCACATTATTGGGTGGAGCAACATATTGCTCCATAACAGCAGTGCTGTGCTAATTCCTTTTTCTTTCTTTCTTTTTCTCAAGCAGTTCTTGCTGAATGCCAACTGCTTGGTTAATTTCCCATTACAGGATTCTACAGTACTTTCAAGTCAATGAAACTTTCTTGGATAAATCTGCCATCAAGCAAGAACAGAAGAGATCCACTAGGCTAGGGGGTATGATCAAGCCAAAAGTTAAGCACATTTAAGTATCATTGATTTAAGTGAAAGAACTAATTACATACTTAAATCTCTCCCTTTCAAGTCAAATACAGTGGGTTTATCATTGGCTGGACTGTGACCCTGCCATAGAAATAAGGGCAGAAAATAGCAAATCAGATGGTCACCAAGAGAAATATGAGTGACAACTGCACACAAAAGGATCTGGTGGTTTCTTTTGCTCTCTAAATCAAGTTGTGAGTTCAATATTTTAAAATAAATCTTAGTAGATTGTCAGAGCCTTTGTTTCTTGACTGCAAGTATAATAAATACCAGACATTTGAAGTAATACAATAGCGAAATGGAGTGACTCACTTTTTTGGCCGCAGGAAGAGGAGAATATTTAAATATTGTTTTTCCCACAAGAGACAGATAAGTGAAGGTAACCACTTCAAATGACAAGTTAGCCTGAGGATCATCCACATCCAAGAAACCTAGCCATGCTCTGCAATTGATCCAGGCATGAACATATTTGCCAGCGCAATAACAAAGTGACTAGCTGTACACAGTCGAAAACCTTCAAGAGCCTACCAGTGTATAAAAATAATCATTAAGAAAAGGGAACAGCTGGCCACTTTTATGCACATGACTGTCACCATCACATAATAACACCGAAATGAGTGGAAGCATTGATATTTTCTTGGCCATGATAGAAATAAGAAAGCACAGTCTGGATTAATAAATGTTCTCCTCTCCCTGAGAGGCACATCCAGTGGTGAAAGTCTCCTTCAGTAACGTGGACTCCATTTTTGCCACATCAGAGCTTCTCTCTCATCTCCATCCAGCTTCCCAAACACAGACCACTAGCCGGGGAGGGGGGGGGAGTTGTTGCTTCTATGGTTTCCAGGTATATGATGCACCTGCCTTCCAACGTGTTACGTCAGGGCATCCCTATCCATCACTGTTCTCATTTTCACTGAATGTACACATGACTACAAGACTTGGAAAGCATACGAGTGTGCCCACATAGAATCTGGGGGCTTATGACAATTATGACATTTAGAAGCAATTATGACATTTAGAAGCAAAAGGACAGTATGAATCTGAAGATAATCTAGTTTTCTCAAGGCTTCACATATCCCTCTCCTTTTCCAGGACATTTTACAGTTTTGTAAGAGTCAGAAAGCTCAAAACACCATCTGGCCCAATATCCCCCAGCCATGGGTCAGCCCACACATACCCAAAGCACAGCATGTCACAGGGAGAGAGAACAAGTGCACAGTAAAAAAGGTCCTGCAGAGTCAATAGCTCTGGCTGGGTCAAGAAAGCATGAGGAAACAATGGCAACCCTTTCCAATTGTGTCACGAGCAAAGAGCCAGTATAAACAAAAGGCACCAGAGATGACTTCAGAGAAGGAATGATTTGATTACACAAGTCATTCAAAATGCAGGCCAGATAATTCTTTATTTTCTTGGGGACAAGGATACAGGGGAGAAATTAGCTGCAGTAGATGGAGAAACACATATAGCAGTTTTCTATATTTTCTTTCCCCCAAAGATCAGTTGGGAATGCATTCATTTTAACTAATTTATTCATGCTGGATTTCTAGTTTGCTCTACCTCTAAAGTCCTGGAACAGATAATACTACATTTAAAAAATGTATTCAGTCTTAATAAGTAAAATAGCTGAAACATTGTAAGCATTAACATAAAACTTCCCCTGAAGAAGAGAAGAAAAGATTGGATTTATACCCCACCCTTCACTTGTAGTCTCAAAGTGGTTTACAAACTCCTTTCCTTTCCCCTCCCCACAACAGACACCCTGTGAGGTAGGTGGGGCTGAGAGAGCTCTTTCCCAAGCTGTCCTTGAGGGAACAGCTGGTACAGAGCTATGGCTTGCCCAAGGTCATCCAGCATGTGCAAGTGGAGGAGTGGGGAATCAAACCCGGTTCTCCCAGATTAGAGTCCGCGCACTTAACCACTACAGCAAACTGGCTCAGGAACCAAGCAGGTTCATAGCTTGGTTGGGAGCACTGCTGGACCCCAGCTTTCTGTTGGATAAAGCTTTGGCTGGTGAACAAGCTGTGGCCCTTCCTCAGCAACAAAAGATCTGTTGCAGTATACTCCAGATGGAGCTGTCCTTGAAGAGTGTCTAGAAGCTACAGTTGGTACAGAATGCTGCAGCCAGAATGTTGACTATAATGGGTCATAGGGACCATCTATATACTATTAGACACCTGTGGCCACCATCAGCGTATATCTAAATCCACAGATTGGGGCCATGTGTAAGCTAAAGAGATTTTTCTGCACAGTTGGGGCACTCCCCAGGTTTGAAAAAAATCTGGAAAAAATACACAGGAGGTTTAAATCCTCCAAAAATTAAACTACCTTGGTAGTCAGCAGTGGGACAGGGGAGTCATGCTGGGTTTGGTGGTGGCAGTGCCACCCAGGAGCCTCGCCAGCAGCTGCTCAGACCCAGCCACTGTCTGCAGCAGAGGATGCCAGCTGCTGCTCCAGGCCTGGCTGCAGCAAAAGAGCACATTGGTAATAGCTCCAGCTCGGCTGTTATGGGCCCAGAAGTGGTGGTGGTGAATGCTGGATGCTGTTCTTACTCAGCTGCGGAGAGGACACCAGCTGCTGCTCTGGGCCAGCTGTGGTGGTGAAGGCTGCAGGCTGCTTCTCTGGGCCTGGCCATGATGACAGAGGATGCCGGCTGCTGCTCTGGGTACAGGAGAACATTGGCAACTGCTCCAAGCCTAGAGCAGCATGCTCCACCATCATGGCTGGGACCAGAGCAGCAGCTGATGTTCTCTGGAGGAAATCGGTAGCTGTGGGGGGAGGGATTGCCCCCCCAAGTACTGTGGGTTCACACTTGTCTATATAGTATTGGCCACATGTGGCCCCCATCTGTGGATAGCTAAATTCATGGATTGGAAACATACAGATGATAAAGAGATTTTCCTACAAACTTGGGGTTTGCAGAATCAAATATATTTGCTCTTGCCAGATGAGGAGCCACACCAACCCGGCCCCACAGCCACTCTGGGCCTGGCCTGTCAAAGGAGGGAGTCAGCAGCAGTGGAGGATGCCAGCAGCCATGCTGGGCTCAGCCACTACAGTGGAAGACACCAGCAGTGGCACCAAGCCCAGTCATGGAGGACACTGGCAAGCACACCAGCCTCAGCAGTGGCCAAGGAGCATGCCAGCAGCCACACCAAGCTTAGCTGAAGTGGTGAAAGATGTTGGCAGCAGTGGCAGAGGACAACGGCAGCTGTGCTGGGCTCAGCAGTGATGGCAGGAGACCCTGGACTCATTAGTAGCCACAGCAGGCTTGGCATTGGGAGAATATGGGGTTCCTCCCCTGTGAGTATCCCCCCACCCACTGAGCCTTGTGTAGAATCAGCAATGTTGGGGGTTGGGATCCCCTTCAGGAGTATCATGGGTCTCTAGTTATATCACTCTAGTCTTTCTCAGTCTACAGTGGCTTTCAGATTGCTTCTAGGCCCAATTCACTGGGCTGGCAGCGACCTTTAAAGCCCTGTATGGCTTGGGGCCAGCATACCTTAAGGATCACTTTCTCCCATATGCAGCCCTATAGCTAGGAAATTTTCTGTGTGTGGGGGGGTCAAAGACAGAGTGCAGGTTAGTGACTAGATTAGTGGATGACTGACGCGTGTGGCTCTGGCCAGAGTGCCAGTGAGGCAAATCATTCCTTGTCAGTGAAACAAAAGGTGGTGGGAGGAGCCAGCTGGGGCTGCCTTTGCCAGGCATGCTTCAAATGCAAGGCAATTTCCTGGGCAAAGTACTCCGCCATAAACTTCCTGCGTTCAGGCATGGAAAGAAACCACCTGTTTGCTCCAGCACTGCACTGCCCAGCTCCTGTGTGCCCTGCTGCCCAGGCTCGGCTGGCCTCCCCTTCCTTGTGGACCCAGCAGCTAGGTGGGGGTGAGGGGGTCTGCCTGCTTCCAGCTGCAGCTGGAGGAGAGGGGCTTTGAGAAGCCAGCTGCAGAAGCAGGAAGACCCAGCAAGGCCGCACGGAGGCCACCCCTCTCCCTCCCCTCCTGTTCAGCCGCAGCTTCAGACTTTGCCTGCATGAAGCTGAGGGGGCCCCACCTGCACCAGGGGGTCTGGAATGGGCTAGGCACATATGTGGGGTCATAGCCCCCCTCACCCCACCTACCAATGGTCCTGCCCATATGAACCTACCCCACCACTCTGGTCATCTTAAGAGGCCCTGCTTCAGGTACCCCCACTACCTGAGGGTAGAAGGGCAGCAACCTGAAAAGAGGCCTCCTCAGTCAAGATGCCAAACCTCTGGAACTCCCCCCCCCCCCGGGGACATTTCTCTCTCTCCTTTCATAGTTGTCTTCTGCCGGCAGGTGAAGTTTTGTTGTTGTTCCTGTTTTATTTGGCATTCCCTCACTAACTTTCTTTGGCATTCCTCCGTGTTCCGGTGTGTCTCTGTTTATGTGTTTTATTTAACTGTTATAAAAGTTATACAGGTATTTATCTGTACTTTAAACCCTGTTTTGATTGTTCGCTGCCTTGGGGGCCCTGAGTTGAGTGGATAAGCAGCAATATTTTCAATCAATTAGTAAATTAATAAATAAAACAACATATGCATTTACCAGACACCAAAAGCCAAGCCTAACAACAACAACATTGCTTTAGCATGACTCAGGGAAAAGGCACAACGTTTTGTTCCGATGCAATTTTTGCAGTTACATGGTATATGAATGTTCTTTTTGCCCTGTCAGATAGCCTTTTCCAGACATAATTTACTGTGATGCTGAGAAAATTATTGCAACATCATAACTGGATGATGTGATTTGCATTAGAATTTAGATTCTGGAATTCACATTTGGATTGTATTTAGTGACAAGAGTTAACATTGGCGCCTGCTTTTGTGTTGTAAAGCAACAAAATGTTCTCACTCTCACTAAGGAATTATAAATTAAAGAAAGGTTCATTAAGCACTTTCTATAGCCTGCCAGCTGTTATCAGCCAGGGCTCAAGTCATCCATTTTCTAGCCTAAAGTGTAAAAGAATTAAAGTGGTTTCTGTATTCCACATACCATTAACTGCACTTCAGCTGTTCTCTGCTTCTGGGGCTGAAAACAAGCAGGATGTGGATTGCCTGTGCGCACCCTCCCTTTCCCATTCCTAGCACCCAGAGAAATGATTATGGCTACATGACTGCATGGGCATTGCCATGCTAAGGTACATTGCCAGGTTCCAAATGCTGGCAGCGCAAAATGACCTGGAGCAACTATACACAACAAGCCTCTGAATTAAGCTCAGGAAACTATCATGTCAAAAAGATTTCTCTTACTATAAGTTTAGCAAGATGTGCATTCAAGAGCATTATAAGGAACCACATTCCTTTCCCTTCCTCAGTACAGTAGAAACGATTGCTATCATCTCCTAAACACAAATTATAAAGTCTCTGGTGGAGTCTGAAACATATTCAGCCACGGAGCACATTCCAGATACAGTCTGGTTCAGAAATGTAAACAATGTGAGGGGTTTGGTTGTCATTTGCAGCCTGCAACTAATTAAATGCCTATTCTGTACCACCTACCAAGGAGAAAAACTGGAAAGGAAATAAAACACAAAAGGCAGACTATACAATTCAAGAGCCAGCCTTTTGACTTATGTAAATTGGCAAAGCTACACGTACAGCAGAGCAGCAGAGTCCCTGAAATTCAGTGTTGCTGTTTTGAATTATGCCAGCTAAGAAACTGGCTACAATCTTGTGAGTGTGAGTGTGTGTGTTTGTGCATGAGTGTATGTCTGAAAATATTTGCATCTCTCCTTTCCATGAAACCAAGCCAAGGCAACCCACAGAATCAGTTCCAAACAATAACAAGCTTGTTTTCCTTTTGCTATCGAAGAGAGGAGGCCAAAGTGGACTTCTCTAGGGAAGCCATTCCAAAGTTTCACTCCCACCACAGAAGCCCTGTCCCTGCTTAATGGTGCCTAGGAATGGCAAGGTAGATAGTTCATACTGCAGTAAGTAGCCATTTCGGTACCAAGCTGTTCAGGGGCCGGAAGGAAGCAATAGAACTCTGAATTGTGCCTGAAGCCAACCGAAGCTAGTAAAGGTGTAAGCACAACAGTAGCAACTGTGGTAAATCCCAGTTTAAAATGGACTGCAGCAGACCAGCGCAGAGGTCATCCTACCAAAAGTCAAGCTTGGAAGCTGTCAAAGCATATACAACAGTGGCATACCAAGGCTGAGGACAGACTGGCAATCTGAAGCGGAGGCAAAGCGGAGGGAACTGGAGCGGGGGGAAAAACCCACGGAGCTGGCCATTCACACTGGCCAGAGCAATGCGGATCAGCGGCGATACGGAGCGTTCAGACTGCCACGGAGCGTTCAGACTGCCGCATAGCCAGCGCGTGCGGCTTGCGCGCGCCGCTGCACTTTTTTTTTTGTTTTCCTTTGATGTTTTTCGCATGTGCGCACGTGCGCACATGCGCACATGCGCAAAACTTTTTGCCGGTGCGTTCACACTTCCTCCGGATGCCTCCCGCTTCTTCCAGTTCACACTGTTTGGAAGCGGGAGGCATGCGGAGGAAGGCCCCTGAACACCGGGAAAAACCGGTGTCCGGGTAAAGCAGAAGGAAAGCGACTGGGAGACGGGTAAGTACGCAATGGAGCCGACGGACAGATGTGCATGTCTGAACGTGCTCCTTTCCTCCGTTTGCGAAGCGTGCCTGCCCTGCTTTAGATTGCCAGTCTGTCCTCAGCCCAACAAAAGCTAATGAAAACCACACTGGTCCTAGATGACACATGAGCGTCCAAATCCTTTAGCATCCTGATCCTTTAGTGAAATGCAACCCAATCCAGAATATATTGATTTTAATGTGCAGGATCAATTAAAACACTGACTGTTATCACCTCCTACTTGGTTGACTGAGTTTTAGTTTTCTGGCCCTCATCATAAACACTTATTCGGTAGGTTAACCACCTCACCCGCATTAGATGAAAGAGCACTAGAATTAAATATCATCAGCATCATTTTCAGAGCATGCTTCACTCCCAAACCCAATACAATCTCTCCCAGTGGTTTCTGGTTTCATGGTAACATTGTGAGTGACAAGATAGATATTTGTGGCAACCCACATAATAACCACCATAAAATGAAGCTGAAGGATTCTTTAGTGGAATATACTGAAATTCCCCTTGAAGTTCCATCTCTGCCTTCATAAACAGATATCACTGTAACAGTAAAGTGAGCGGTTCATGCAAATGACGAAAACAACAAAGCCAGGCTCATTAGAGTCTTCTCTGTGCTGCAGGTATACAGAAATTGTTCCCTCTGCAGCAATTCCTCATAGCCCCCTTCCCCCCTGTATCCAACCTATTCTGCAAATGTAGTAAGTACCAGTACATTCCTGGGTAGAATTGAAGGTCCTGGCGCTTAACTGTTATATCACTATGACCCATTTGTCTGAGAGGCCACCTCTTCGCATGTGAGCCATGTCAATTTCTACGCTGTGTGTGGTTCTTCCTATTCTGAGTTCCCATACCATGTCAAGAGAAGATATCTCTGCCAAGGAGCAGGTCTTTACTACAATTCATATGAGGCTGTGGAACAGCTTCTCTGAAGATGATCAGAGTTACTCTTGTCTTGTGGAACTTTTTCCAGAGGTAGGCTACTTCGTGGGCTTTGGGAGTCTAGTAAAGACCCCCACTCCCTCTCCAGCTGAGATCCCCTTGGTTAGTGAGGTCCCCCTTTTATTTTGGACTTGGTTGTTTTAATAGGAATCCCCTTTTAGAGCCTATGTGCCAGGGGATCTGAAACTTGAAGTCTCATAAAGGCACCTGGGTTCTGCCATGACACTGAAAGCCCAGGGATGAGGAACGGTGGGCTGCAATTGTGCAATCTCCCTCAGCTCAAGTGGCATATTTGTTCTCAAGAACAAAAAACCTTTCAATGCTGAGTTCTAAAATATGCCTAATACAATCCCATCCCTTGCTCCAAGTGATACTTCATCAAGGCAATGCGAACCATTTCCAGCTATAGACAGCTGGGCAACCCTTAAGTATTGTTAATCTAATTCAGACATTGAAAAAGGCAGCCTAATATCAGAATCATCCAGGATGGACCATCAGGATAATGCTGAAACTCCCAGTTTTTTGTCAATATGCTAAACCTGTCCAATGACCACTCAACCTTGGACTGTCAAGAATTTCCTTCTCTTCCCACCAGATTTTGGCAGCGATTACCTTTAAACTAAGGGGCTGCAGTGGTTCAAGTGGTTAAGATGCTGAACTGCAGATCAGAAGGTTGGTAGTTCAGCAGTTCGAGACCTGAGTGCTGCATGACAGAGTGAGCTCCCATCTCTGGTCCCAGCTCCTGCCAACCTAGCCACTCGAAAGCAAGAAATTGTGAGTAGATAAATAGGTGCCACTTTGGTGGGAAGGTAACAGCGTTCCATGTGCCTCAGCATCTAGTCATGCCAGCCACATGACCATGGAAATGTCTTTGGACAGCGCTGGCTCTTCGGCTCAGAAACAGAGATGTGCACCACATCCCTGGAGTTGTATTCGACTGGCTTTTGAGCAAGGGAAACACCTTTACTACTTTAAAACTACTCAGTCAAATTCAAACTTCACATCTTGGACCAATCAGGTTCCTGGGAGTGTGGGTTCCCATGTCTAGCTAAAAGACTCTTCCCCATAAAAGGACCATTCCAACTCAGTGGAAAGTGTGCCAGGTTTTCCACTACCTGAACACCCCTTCAGCTGTGTTGCAGGCTCCTCTCCAGACCTCAAGCTCAGGATTTCAGGTTGTATGTCCCTTCCCAATTTCCTCCCTTTTCCCTTTAAATTACGTGTACCCTCTTGCTGGTGTATGTGTGTGTGTGATTGCTTAGGGAATTAGTTCTCAGGTGCTTAGTGTAGGTTGTTTTACATTTTTCCTTTTATTTATTTTGTATTCAGTAAAGCTATTTGTTTGTGTTTAAAATCACTCTCCTTTCTTCCTAATTTTATTCTGGGGTGCCCCTACAAAGATCCATCCTGGTATACATAGACCAAAAGTCTCATGTTATTCCTTTCTGGAACTCTTTTAAAGTTAATTTCCCCCTTCTCTTGGTCCAGTTTGAGTAACAGTCTGGGTCATTGCTGCTTATTAAGCATGTAATTTTAAATTATTGTTATTGCTATATATGTTGTTTTATTTTTAGGAAGATGCCATGGCTTTGGAGAGGTGAACTTTACAGCTTTTAAATAAATGAGAGGGGAGAAGAGGAGGGGAGAGAGATTCTCTTTGAGGCAGTTACAGTTAGGGGCATAGGTGTCAACTACAGGCAGTTACAGTTAGGGGCATAGGTGTCAACTACAGGGGGGCTCGAGAGCTCGAGCCACCTCCGAAATTTCCCAGGGGGGACTGAGCCCCCCCAGGCAAAACGGAGTGCCCGCTGCCGTGCCTCCCTGGGCCCTTCCTAGGCCCACCCACCACCACCGCCACCTCTCCCCCCCCCCCCGCTTGGCCACTCCTGCCTCCTTCCCTCTCCCTCCCTCCATTCCTCCCTCCCTCTGTCCGGGGGCAGCTGGGCAAATGCCCAGTGTGATGGCATCACCCGGAAGTGATGCCATCATGCTGGGCATGTTGCCGGGGCAACGCTCTAGCAATCACCCCTAAACTCTATGGCACCATACAGTTTCAGGGTGATTGCCAGAGCATCGCCCTGGTAACATGCCCAGCGTGATGGCGTCACTTCTGGGTGATGCCATCACACTGGGCATTTGCCCAGCTGGCCCCCGGACGGAAGGAGGGAGGCAGGAGTGGCCAGGAGGGGGGGAGCGGCAGTGGCGGTGGGGACATGGTTCCAGCATGCGTATACGCAAGAGCCCCCATCCCCCCCCCTGAATTTTAAAATTCGACGCCCCTGGTTATGGGGAAAATTGGCTTTCTCAAAGCAAAGAATCACCAGAGATTATTGAGAATGTCATCAAACCACAATAACACACACAAGAACCCAAATCACATGTTGCCAAATATTTCACAGCTCAAGGCAGATTTTTTTTGTGGCAACCAGAACTTTTGGACAAAGTTCTAGCCCCAACATTGTCATGTTTTCTTTGCACATTCTCCTTTGTTGGACTGAGATGAAGGCAATGTTGGCAGGTTTTTGAACATGAGAGACATTGTGAAGGAAATACATTATTTGAGAGGAATGTCTCTCTTTAGCTTTAATAAACTTGAGTTCTTTGGCAGAGAAACCATTTCAAAATAAGAATCAGCCCTTTTTGGTACAGAAGAAGCACACCATGGGCCTTCTGGAGCTTGACAGGCCTCCTGGGGGGTAAGAGACAAGATAGCCCTTGTAGTGTGAAGATTTTTCCCCCCCCTTTCCAGAGACACTGCCAGTGGGAATTCTTTTGCAGTAGCTGCACAGGGACAACAGCCAGCCTCATCTGCTTTCTCCACAGCACATCTGACTGTGATAAAATGAGCTTTGACATGACTTCTAAACCCACCAAGATTTCTGCAATCTGTCTGACAATATGCTTGAGAGTCCCATTTAGACTATGAACCATTTTTGAGATTGTGGACTAACACAATGTAAAAGGCCTGAGGTGTTGCCTCATATTTCTTCAGCTGTCTCAGACCCAGAGCTTCCTACTGATGCACAGGTATTCAGAACTCCCTATACGTCTGCATATGACTCCAGAAGAAGGAAGGGGGTTCTTACCATCAGTGGCCAAAACATGGGAGTGTTACTCCAAAGAACTCTCCCATATGCTTCTAAGCCAAGATCAATGTGACACCATCTCTGCAGCCACAATGTCCTGGCTCCTAGCACATTGCAAAATTTAGCATAACTCTCAACTGGGGTGGGGGGCGGGAAAATGTAGTCGTTTGGTTATTTTGGGAAAAAAATATCCTGTTTGCTTCAGGAAAAACTGTTCCCCGGAAAGCATAAAAGCATGTGTTACCCAAGCAACTTAGTGAGCCTGGCTATTGCTGAAGGATAATGCTATAGCCTCATGGCAAGATGGGGGTGGCAGCACTCCACACATCTCACACTGCATTAGACCACTCATCTATCAAGATCAGTATTGTCAACTATCACTAGCCACAGCTCTCCTAGGTCTCAGGCAGGCATCCTTCATATCACCTGCTATCTGATTCCTTTAACTGAAGTTGGGTAAGAGATTCCTCTTAGCCAGATGCAAGCAGGAGAAGTGGTTTCAAGCAACAGTCACCTTTTGGGACTCTTGGGAGGCCAGTGCAAGTAAGAAATGGATCTCTTGGGAGACCAGTGCAAGTCAAAAGTGGATCTCTCATGCGGAGGCCAATACGTGAGTCAGCCCCTCGTCACCCCTTTTCTAAGGTTTGTAGTAAGCCAGTGCACTTTGGATGGACAAATATAATGTGGGGGGGGAGTGCCTTCTGAACATGTGATTTTTTTTTTAGTACAGTGGCTGCTACTTGAAGTTGACTGAGAAATTTGAAATATCATAGCCAGATAAATAAAAAGAGGCCCATCTAAGTGGGTGGCAACTTAATGAACAGTTAATGAATAATGCACTATCTTGCTATACTTTCCTTGCATTTATATGAGATGAGATCGAAGTTATAAAAGTGGATGCCAGCCCACATTTTGTTTGTTGTAAACTGGTTTAAAGCATCACAGATAGACGCATTCAACACTCAGGTTAAAAACTATTTATTTATTTAATGTATATACCACCCTCCCCGTAAACAGGCTCAGGGCGGATTACATCAATTAGTATAACACAATTAAAACAATGACAGTTGCCAGTTATAGTAATGGGAAAAGGAAGATCAGACTCTTCAAGTGAGGTGGAGAATTTAGGAAAATCCTGAGGGATACTGTGGCAGGTCAGATGGTGTTTCCAAATTGTCACACACACACACACACACTGCAATTCCTTTCAAGAACCCACTTTGCATATTCTGAAGGCAGTACCACAGGTTTTGTTCTCCTTTTTGCTGTGTAGCAAACATACTCATTTCCTGAAGAAATCATGTGTGTTTCTCTATACCTGACAGTGGCAGCCAATGATATGAAACAGAGATGGGGAAAGAAATGCACAACATGATGACATTAAGAGAGAGGTAAGTTCTATAACATGTTAACAAACATGGAGCTGCCATTTTCACCAGTTGCTTCCTATTTGCTGTAATGAATAGTTCCATATCACTGGAATCCAAATTAGCCACAGACATACAGGGAAAAAAATTCTGGGGTCATATTGGAAAGTTCACTCAAAATATCCACTGAGTGTCTGGCTGCAATGAAAAGGATCAATTAACGGTTCAGACTTACTAAGAAAGGGCTTAATAATAAAACAAAATATTGCTTTGTAAATAACTGGTTACCATGAACCACCAAAAAGGCACATAAGTGGGTTGTAGATCAAATCAAGCCTGAACTTTCCCTAGAAGCTAAAATGACTAAACTGATTTGGTCACATTGTGAGAAGACAAGAATCACTGGAAAAGACAATAACCCTAGGAAAAGTTGAAGGCAGGAGGAAAAGAGGAAGGCCGCGGTCACACGGCCCCTTTAAATCCGGGAGGGCTCCCGGATTTAAAGGGGTCGCATTATTCAACCGCGGGTTGGGATGTCCATACATCCCAACCCCTGCGGCAGCACCAGCGGTAAAAGCAGCAGCCGCGGCCGCTGAAGAGGCGGCTGCAGCGGGAACGACTGCCGTGGCGGCTGTGGCCGCGGCGGAAGCGGCGGCGGCCGCTGAAAAGGCGGCGGAAGCGGCGGCGGCCGCAGAGCGAATGGCGGCCGCGGTGGAGGCGGCCCCCAGCAGCAGGAGAGGCGGCTGTGGCGGCCAAGGACTGCCAGCCGCCTGGGTAAGTTTTGGGGTTTTTTTCCCCCCCTTTTACACTTGGGCGCATGAGTGGCCATGCGCCCAAGTGTAAAAAGGGGGGAAAAAATGGAGGGGGGAGGCCATCTGGACAGCCCTGCTCTCGCAATGCTTGCGAGAGAGGGCTGTCCAGATAACCTCCAATGCGGGTTCCTCCCGCGACTCCCGGGAAAACACTAGTTTTTCCCGGGGTCAGTAAAAGCGGGAGCAACCCGCATTGGAGCCCGCTTCGCTGCGGGACTCGCTGCGGGGCTATGTAGATGGCCCCTTTAAATGCGGGAGGAAGCAGCCCTTCCTCCCGCATTAAGGGGCCGTGTGGCCGCGGCCGAAGACCCAACCAGATGGACTGACTCATTCAAGGGAGCCATGGCCCTCACTTTGCAAGATCTGAGCAAAGCTGTTAATGACATTCTGGAGGTTACTAATTCATAGGGTTGCCATAAGTTGAAAGTGACTTGACAGCACTTTACAACCCAAATAAGTGGTTTGTTCACACTAGAATAATGTGTACAGGTCTGGTTGACTCATATCAAAAAGAGATAGTGATGGAGAAGATACAGAAAAGAAAAAAACTGAATTCCAGTTGCTGAATGTTGTCACTGGGCAAGTTTGCAGAAGGATTTGTGGTCTATTGGAGACATCAATGAATGTACCTCCCCCCCCCCCCCCCCCAATTGCAAACTTCCCAAACTCTGTTGCCTGGAGATCAGTTGTAATCTCAGGAGATCTCCAGCTACCACCTGGAGGTGTGCAATGTTACTCAATGCTACTCCACTCTCAGCTTTCCTGCAGAACTATCTTGCAGCACTAAAAACAGTACTGCATGTAATAGGAATTCCAAGAGGCTTTCCCATTTCTGTATAGATTTCTACAAGTATGAACACAGATGCACTCAAATATATTCAAAAATGAAGATGAAGCTGTGTCACATGATGACATATGACTGCTACAAGTTTAGTCTCCCAGCAGGAAAGTTCAGCTCATTAAATTCAGCTCATGTAACACACGCCAAAGGAATAGCACAGAATTAATTTCTTTTACACTTGATTGTCATTGCTGTCTGCTTCTTCATGTAAATTATTTCTACCCTCCAGACAGACATTTCCCTTACAGCATTTGCAAAGCCAAGATAAATAGCTACAGTAACATTCATGCATAATTATTACACTTTTCTGTGAGGTATGTTATAAATAAATGAAGCATAAGGGCTTGGAAGGCCTAATTTTACTATAGGATTGCATTCTGTTTCAGTTGCTGGATAACTGATATCCATGGGACAAGAAAGAGCACGGTATGCTTGCTGAAGACAGGGCTGTTCAGGCTGGGTCTCAAACAGGCAAAAGGAAAAGACACAGATTAGAATCAGCCGAGAACAGAAAAGGCAAATGAGAAGCAAAAATGCTGCTCCTGGAATAGCTACAAGGGGTTAGAGCACCTTTCCTACCAGGTGTTTACAAATCTGGAAGAAGAGCCACTTAAGTTGGAGGAAGTATTCTTGGGCTGGAAAAGGGCTGCTATCATTAAAATGGTACCTGACCTAGTGCCATTTCACAATGTGATCAAGGTTCCACAACCTCTTGTATGTAAACTAGAATGTGATTGTGTGAATTGCCATGCTGATTTATTCATAGTTTGTGTTTTAGAGACATTCTTCTCAGCAGAGTACAGGATAAAAAATGGCCCCTGCTCTCTTTTTAATCTTGTGGGTTTTATTTGGCTTGACATATATTACCAGAGTTGCTCAAAGCATACCTTACAGCAAAAGTTTAATCAAACAACAGAATTATTAAACAGTCTACAGCCAAATCTGTGCTTGTGAAAGAAAAGACCTCCTCTCTCTCTCTCTCTCTTCTCTCTCTCTCTGATTACCCTCAATGATAAATGACTTTATTATTAAGTCTTGATAATGTTGCCTTTAAATGAAAAATGACATTGTGAAACAGCTATTATAGACCAAGGGGTGACCTGAGCTAATCTATGCTGATAACAGCACGTTCACTCATTTAGGTAACACATGGCTTTAAGAAACTTGGCAGTCTCCCACATTTCTCATGTCTCTCTTTTGAATTAAACTGCCATAAATTACATTAAGACATTGTTTGCGTGCTTTGATTCAGAACCAAGGAAAGCACAAATGTTGTTATCAGTAGGATCAAGTGTTACCTGCAGTTCAAATGATTTGAATGTAAAACAGCTCCGTGTGTGATTCATTCTCATCATTTTACCAGAATATCACATTTGGGCTTCTGATGCTTTGAATAGTGTAAGATATGGTCAGAAAAGATTGGAAATGATTACATTTGAGAAAGCAATGCACTAGGAAGAACTGTGCTGATCATAAGAATCAGAAAGGCTCGTTACCCAGGGTAACTTCACAGCACCATAGCATGTGAACTCAGAGAGCAAAATGGAGCGATAAAGCTCAGTTTCCAGTTAGAGTTTATTCCGAATTCCTTCAGCTGAGTGGATATCCCACTTCATTGGCCGTTCAGAAGCATGCTGGTAGAGAGATCTTTATTTCATTCCCAGCCAGCTAGACAAATAGTAGCTTGTGACAGAGTTCTAACTAGAGCTCTGTGAAATAATTATTCAGCACTGTAAAATACTTCTTTAACCACATTATTATGCTTTTCCATATATAACATTTGCTCTTTGTTTTAAAATGGGATTCTGGTGCCCATATTACTTAAAGACTTTGTGTGCCATATTGAGAAAAAATTTCTTGGTAGCCCCTGGCTGATTTTTTATAATTGTGTCTGATTTGTTATGAAGATTGAAAACGGTGGCCATTATACTTACTCAAGGAGGTAACATTAGGCAAGCTGAAGGAAATGGTAATTTCCTAAGCTAATGCATACTCCAAACCACCTACATTTAACTGGTCATGAGCACCAGTTCTGTTACAACCATGCTCCATAACAGTTCTCCTTTAACAAGCAACATTACTGTTTGCTTAACACCACTCTTCTCTCTTTCCCTTTCATAATATGACAAAAAAGCAGAAAGAACATATAATCAAGCCTTATAGAATCTTTGGAGCAATAACCTTGTCTTGCTTAGAACTGATTGTGGGAAACTCTGAAGGGTGCTAGGTTGCAAATGAAAGGGGGGATAAGCTATGTCCTTTACATGGTATTTCTTGACTGAGCCTGGCTGCAGTTCCAAGGATACTAAAACACAGCCACTAAGGCTACTTACAGGGTTCAGTACACAAATACAACAGTACCCTGGAGCTTTAACCATGCAAGAGAATGGCTCCTCCCTGACTGGAGCATGCTTCTCCAATTCTCTTCCAGCAGGTCTCCTGAGCACCAGAGTGCAGCAGGAAATATTCATTATAGCTATGGATCCAGGCCTCAGCTTGGTGGATCCTGCGGTCATCCTTAGATCCTATCAGATGCCCAATATAGATGCCCCAGTATAGCAGCCAGGTGCTGAACTGGAAGTATGAGGAGAGGGGTCTGTCATAATTCCAGTGATGAAAATCTGCTCAGTCTTCTGTCCCAACTCACACTATCCATGCTCTCCAAATATATGTGAGACTAATGCAGAAGAAGAGATTGGATTTATACCCCGCCGTTCACTACCCGAAGGAGTCTCAGAGTGGCTTACAATCTCCTTTCCCTTTCCCTTTCCACAGCAAACACCCTGTTAGGTAGGTGGGGCTGAGAGAGCTCTTTCCAGAACTGCCCTTGAGAGAACAGCTCTGAAAGAACTTATGACTGACCCAAGGTCACACCAGCAGCTGCTTGTGGAGGAGTGGGGAATCAAACCTGGTTCTCCCAGATTAGAATCTGCAATCCTAACCACTACACCACACTATGCTCCGTATTCATACACTTGAATTATATTTCTTTGAAATAATGGAGTGCAAAGACCACCTGCCTAGGTTATTAGTAGTGGGGGACAGGGACAATCTCTGATATTTATTTATTTATGCTGCCTTTCCACCCAGTTTAGGGTCCCCAAGGAAGTGAACAATCGAGAGAGAGAGAGAGAGATTAAAAACATGAACCCACATAAACAGGAAAAAAAAGTTTAGTGTAGGAACACCAAACAAAACAGAAAAGTCTTCACCCGCTGGCAGAGGGGGAGGGAGGCTACTACACAAAAAGGCACATAACAACACTAACAATCTATTCCACTGATAGCCCACAGTGCTGATGTATGAACACATAAAGCTCTTTCCACTGGGTCACATTGCTCAGTAAATCTACTGGGATTAGCAGAGCTCTCCAAGGTCTCAGGTAGGAGTTTTTCCCAGCTCCAAAGATTCAGGAGACTGAAAATGTGATACAGTCTTTTTACTGATTGCAAGGCCTTGTCCATTATACAGGGTACCTATCCATATACACACATTCTTGTGGCATGTTACATTTCAGCTAGGGGAAACCAGACCCTGTTCAAGTCTGTACAATGCTGAGAATGGCAAAGTTGTGTTAGTATGGTGCCAACATGAACTCTTACTATCGTTACAGCAGTAGTTAAAAGCAACTCAGATCAGTACTGACCTCAGTATGTTTCTTGTTTCAGAAACTAGTGCATTTGAGATCTTAGAAAAAGGATTCAAGGTCTCACTCTTAACATTAGCTTGTCACGCAAACTAAAAACCTGTACCAAGTGAAGAGCAAATGTCCCTACACATTATAATCAGAGGTAAAGGTTTTTCAGAGACAGCATTGAAAAACTGTGCTCAGGGGAATAAAGTTTCCCTACAACCAATTAGTTTCTATTCTCTTTTCAAAAAATAGGGAAATCTTGAAGGGGGTGGAATTCTTTGTCATTCCTGTTTATGGTTTCTGCAATCACAATGCAAAATACTCCGCCAAGTTTGAGCTTTTGAGCCCTTGCCATTTCATATATAATGTAATTCAATAACAAAATACTTGAAGTATGTAACTCACTAACAGGGATCAAAAAATGCCCTTAAACAATGGCTCCCCAGTACGAGGGGACAAAAGCAGGAAGGGGGCAATATGTAATGGAGGTTTGCTGGTTTAAATGATAACATAATTACTTTTTATCCTTCTAAAGGGTACTGGCTAAGTGCCATACATGACACCAGAGACTTTTGGAACTGGAAGCAAGGTCTTTCTTGTCTCTGAGAAAGTTTAGCCAATAAAATGTGAAACCTCTCACCACCTGAGAGATCAGATATTTTGACGTGCTATTTAAGAATCCCTGAAGAGATGAGGGATAGCCATGTGTGAGCAGAGTGTATTTTGTGCATGACTAAACATCTGTTAAAAAGATCCTGCAAACATGTCCATGCCCTCACATCTTGTACATTCAGGGTGACATTCTTAACTGGAGATGTGTGCCTTCAGACATCAAAGGGATAACTTTTCACAACATTTCAATTTCATAACATTTCTGACAAGTTGTGAATCCACAAGGAATAATAGGGAGAGGAGAAAACAAATGATACAGAAATCTACCCACATATACACATACACACAGATCCCTCCAGATCATTATAAATTCCCAAGGGATAAACAGATCAATTGTCTCTTCTCACTCATTCTCCTCTTTAACCAACTCTAGAACTGTTTCCAACTTTCCATTTCTCCTACAACATGCAGTCTTCAGTCCTTGGGCGGGGGGGCTTTAATTTTAGTTAACTGAATCTATACCTACCTATATACCTGTAGAGTTTCTTAAGTATACAAAGACCCTTAACTTGTATGTAGGTGACCTAGTTTTGCTGTTGTAATGGTCAGCTATGGGAACCAACCATTTTACTCTTTGATATACAGATCATCAGTTCCTCTGAATTTATAACTGGTAGAATCATTACAAAGAACAGAAGTGCCAGTTTACATTTACATAGAGATCCCTATCAGAAAATACTCAGCACTCGGGGGGGGGGGGGGGGGGACACAAGTTTTTAAAGAGAAATCATACCAGTGCCATAATTTTTTGCCACTAGTTTGGGCTTCTACAGTGCAATCCTGTTATTGCTTTTGCACAAGTAATGGCTTTACACATAAATACATATGTCTAGATACCCACCTAGCTGTTGGCTACTGATGTGGAAAGCCTTTCTTTTGGGACAACTCTCTTTCGCAGTCAGTATCAAATAGCTAATGAGGCTGGGGCTCGCAAGGCTGGCTGTAGAACTATTTGACCAAGAAGTAACTTATGATTTTTTCATGAATGAGAGGTAACTGGCATTAAAAAAGATTAGCAATTAAATAAAAGATCAGCTTTTGGCTGAACGTATTTGAGAAACAAGGTAAAATCACCTTCCATCAGCAAAGAAGGTCAGCCTGTCACCCAGAAGGGGGGCAGAGTTTGCTACAGTGGGGGAAGGGGAAACAGTCCAGCCTGATGCTGCCCATCTTACATGTAGCATCAAGGGGGTGGAGGAAAAGGTCACAGGGAGATGGTGACTGCTCCACTCCCAACTGCTCCACTCCCAACTGCTCCACAACTAGGGAAAGCTCCAGCTCCATCACTTGCATTTCCAAGCAACTGCTGTAGCAAGGGGCAGCCACTTTGGCCCCCTGAGGGCAGCCACTGAGAATCACATGTCAGACACACCAGCCTCTCCTCACCTAAAGCACAGGGGCCTGCAGTGAGGAAAGTGAGTCTTGTGAGTCTAGGAGCTTTCCTGCCCATTCAGGACACACTCATCCAACATTGGGGTGGCCTCCACAGCAGCCTTCTTAGGCAGTGACAACAGGATCCATGCCACTGGCAGAGAGTGCCCCCCACCTTCAGAATGTAAGTAGGGTTCCCAGCCCCCAGTTTCCAGTGGGGGTTCCCCCACTTTTGGAGGTTCTGATCCACCGCCAGGCACTTGACTAGCGGGGGAAACCCCACAATGATGTCAATTCTGGGATCTGATTTATGTCAAATAAACAAACTTGGCTCTTTATTACCCCATCTGAAGGTGTCAACTTTCCTTATTCCATGTCTGCAGGCAAAGAGGAGTTGTCAGGTCTGTAAAGTGGCTTTTTGGCTGCTCTTGCAGACATCTGTGGAGTGAAAGGTTTTTCTTCCTAATAAAGTGCTAAAATACTGAGTAACATGGGAGTTGTTGTTGTTGTTGTTATTTTCTATTTATAACCCCATCTCCCTGAAACTGAATCAGAACAGGTAACAACAATTTATGAAACATACGGTTTAAAACAGTTAAATAGTTAAATACTCAGAATAAAATCAATAAAGTACAACTACTATACAGGTAGAAGATGGCATAAATTTATATGGAGGAGCAATATATAATCATCTGGTAAGAAGGAAAAAGGTGCGAGTAAGGGGGAGAGGAGAAGGAGGGGGAGGCCAATCCTAGATGAAGGCTATCAGAAAGGAACCCACTGCTGCCCTCAACTATAAGTCCTGCAGGCCCCGTTTTGCAGGCCTTGCAGAACTGTACCAGGAAGAGTATTCCAACAGGCTTGACTCATTATTGGGAGCATCACCTGGATCTGTACAGTAATAATCTAAAATGAGTTTATTTCTAATTTAACCCATTTGAATATGACTGTCTGAAACTGCCTTGCCTGGAGGCTGATGGAAAAATGAGAGAGATGTTAAAAGCAACCAAATAGCAAAGCTGGTTTTCATTTTTATTTAAAAAAAATAATAAATCTTTTTCATTCTTAGGGATTACTGTCAACAAATACAGCATAATTGCTTTACATTTTATAATACTTTATTTGAACCAGTTCTATTCCAGCTCAGTTCAATTCGCATACAAAGGCCAGAGCAATGCACATATGCACATAAGCACACGCACACACACACAAACCACAATCAGAAAGAATAAGCAACCAGGGTGTTTGATGATCAAGTCCTTTTGATTTACAGAAAGGACTCTTTGCAGGGAAAAGTCCAGGAAATTATGGCAAAACAGTAATAAAAGGTGACAGCAATGTTTTAAGATGTTTTATCCTTCCCCGCTTTGTTCGTAGCTTTTGCAGCATGAAGAACAGGGCATATGGCAGCAACTATCCTTTTTTGTTACTCTTGTGAGACTTATGGGATTGGAGCAGTATTAAACTACTTTGGAGGAAACTGTATAAAGAGTCAGTCTGTCCTCCCTCCCCTTGGGTTGTAAAAGTGCTTGAGTAATTAATTTATGTCTCCTTGTACTTCACACTCAGCATTCCCAACAAACTCTTACAGAAAGTGCTAATGAGCATTTTTCTCTGGGAACTGTAAAAGGACTAATGCATTGCTAAAAAAGGGATGAGTCCTGAATACAGAAGGAAGAAAAATAGGAGAATTTACACAGTTTCCATGAGAGATATAGCAGCATCACAAGAATCTGAATAAAAAGAAAGAACAGAGCCTCTTTGAAAATGAAGTACTTAGTGATATCCAAATAAAACATCGCAAGTCCTGGTCTAAAGGAGACTCTTCTTCAGATTAACCTATCTCACAAATGATATATAAACAAGACCATTTTAGGCTCAGATTAAATGGAATGGTAGTAGAGGTTAAAATTTCCAGAAATTTTAAAGCCATTGGGAAAACAATTTGGAAGAGTGTGCTTATATATGTGTGTGTGTTCCCTTTTGAAAAAAATGAAATGTAGAGGACATTAAAATATATGAAATACTTAAAAAAATATTTCACTGCTTTACTAACATAAAATGCACTGTTTACTGCTTAGCATATGCAATTGTGCTATTTGGTATGGAGTTTTGTTGCCTAGGGGCTGCAGTGGCTCAAGTGGTTAAGACGCTGAACTGCAGAACGGAAGCTCGGTAGTTCAGCAGTTTGAGACCCGAGTGCTGCATGGCAGAGTGAGCTCCCGTCTCTGGTCCCAGCTCCTGCCAACCTAGCAGTTCAGAAGCAAGAAATTGCAAATAGATAATTAGGGACCACTTCAGTGTGAAGGTAACAGTGTTCTGTGTGCCTGGGCGTCTAGTCATGCTGACCACATGACCACGGAAACGTCTTTGGACTGCGCTGGCTCTTCAGTTTGGAAACGGAGATGAGCACTGCATCCCTAGAGTCATATTTGACTGGCTTTCGAGCAAGGGAAACCTTTATCTTTACCTTTGATGCCTAGATGTTTTGTTTCCTATAAGCAAAATTACAAATACAGCTAGGAGGGTTGCCAGCTCCTCATTTGGAAATACCGGGAGATTTGGGGGGGGGTCTAGGGATGATGGGGGTTTGGGAGGGGATGGGCCTCTGCAAAGCATAATGCCATACAGCCCACTCTCCAAAGTAGATACTTTCTACAAGTGAAAAATCTCCTTCATCTGGAGATCAGTGATAATTCCAGGAGATCTCCAAGCCCCATCTGAAGGCTGGCAGCCCTAACACCCAGTACTGGGGGTGGGGGGAGTCTATATACAGCTGTAACGGTTGCTTCCTTAGGAAATGTATCTTTGACCGAAGACAGACTGGCCGTCCAGACGGCCGCATCTGGCCCCAGGAGGCGGCCCGGACGCACCGCGTCCGGCGCCGCGCTCCTAGCGCACCAGCCGAGCACCACTTTAAAGTGGTGCTCGGCTGGTGTGGGGCGGCCCGAGCGCGCGTTCGACCCGCCGAAGCGGGTGCGAACGCGCGCGAGCTGGGGCGGCCCCGCGGCGTTCCCTCGCCGCTTGAGGAAGCCGCCCGCAGTGTGATCGCTGCGGGCGGCTTCCTTCCGGGCGGCGTGGGAACGCCGCGGGGCGGGGGAATTCCCCCGCCCCATTCTGCCGCGCCAAGGAGGCGCGGCAGATTCCTAGTCTGTCTTCAGCCTTTGTTTTTGTCATCTGAAAAGTAGGAATAAATAAAAGCTGAAAGCAGAAAACATCAGTTTTGTAGTACAGAAAACAAAGTAGTGTTATTTGATCAGAAACAGTCTCATAAAATCATAATATGGCAGGCAGCACGTTTGGATAGTGAGCTAAACTTTATAATATCGAATGGTTCAAGAGTGCATTTATTATCATCATTACAGCACAAATCATACAAGATTTCGCACACAGTTAAATCAGGCTACCAGTGCCCAGGTAATTATGCAACATTATTACCTCAGCGATTCATGCCTTGGGAGTTCACCGTACTGGTTGGCAATTAGGATTGCCAGACTCCAGGTAAGTCTTAGAGATCTCCTGAAATTATGACTGATCTCCAGACTACAGAGATCTGTTCCTCTGGAGAAAATACACAAACCACAGCCCAAAATAATAATGTACAAATAAAGTATTAGACAACAAATTGTGTCCTTAAAATGAATCAGTATTTTCTTTTACAGTCCTTTTTCACAGAGATTATTGACCACTCCCTTTTTGTCTCTAAACACAGTGACAAATGAAGCAGCTATGGATCGCCTAGGTGGCCGTCCATTTCCTCTGACTTCTTCAGGCCGCTGTCTCAATGGTGGAGCCCCAAAAGCTCTAACAGTTAACTCTGACTTTGCAGTCTATCTTGCTAAGCTGAATTTTAGAGCTTTTGGGGCTCCACCATTGAGACAGCGGTGTTTGCGGTGATGGTGTTTGCAACAAAGGTTCTTGTCGTTACTGGTATCAGTGTGCTCTAAACAACTGTATGCCTAGCCACTTCTTTTGTTGATTGTCAATGCAGAGACAATACTTATTTTATAATTCCAAACGGATAGTTGTGTTAACCAAAATAAACAGAAGTCTTTTGGCATCTTAAATTCTGGCAATGTTTATTTCAGCATAAACTTCATGGACCAGAGCCCATTTTGTCCAATGCATATTCTAGGGCTGCCAAGTCCCCCCGGGGGGCGGGGATTGCCCCGCTAAATGGGTCCCCAATCCACTGGTCAGGATCTGGCCGGCGGGGAGAGCCCCACTCCCAAAGTGGCCCAATCAGGCCGTCATGCCGGGCGTGATGATGTCACCCGGAAGCAATGTCATCATGCTGGGCACGTCGCCAGGCAACGCTCTGGCAATCACCCTGAAAACTCTATGGGCTGGAGAGGGACCGGGACTCTCCCACTGTTATGAAGGTAAGACTTGGCAGCCTTAGCATATTCTGGGTTCTCACTAGACAGAGAGAAACATAAAACTAGCAAAATCATTTTATCACCAATTACTGCTATGGCGAATGGTCTTGTTATTGCTCTTGATTGCACTGGAAATTTAGGTAATTACATCTCACTCTGCACTTCCTACAATGCATGGCCCTTTGACCCTGCTTTTGGCAACTGCTTTTTTCCATGACTTTGTATATATCTGTCTGCCTACAGAGGACATTACATGCATCTAACAACATGGGCTGTAGTTTACACCAGAATAAAAAAAGCATAAGTCTTTAAGGTGCCTGTTTATTTGTAGCTATTTTATACCACATCTAAAAAGCCACACAGGTCTTTCTCCTTTTCAGTCACTTAAGCCATAGCATAGCATAGGTTCCTGTGGTCCTGGTCCCTCCTCTTCCTCTCTCTTAGTTAAGAGAAAGTCATATTTAGTGTGGACTGGCACGGTGATTAGGGATGTCAACATCTAGGAGGGATCTGTAGATCCCCTGGAATTACATCTCCAAATACCAGAGCACCACCCAGATGTCACTGATGTGATATCAGTTCCTGTGTGATGCTGGCAGTGTGTCTTGGGCATTCCTCTTTCTTCTAGTAAGTTCCCCACTGGCCAGCTGATCAGCAGCTGGGGAGCAGGGCCTGGTGACAGGAGATCCCCACCTCTATTCTGAGAACAGTTTCCAATGTTGTTTGTCATTTGTGGTTCATGAGTGGGGTTCCCAGGTCCCTTCATCTTGCTGGCAGGGGGATTGTGGGGGCATTCCAGGAGAGGGCAGGGACGTCCCCGATATACTGATGTCACCAGGAGGTGACATCATCATGTCGGGGGTGTCGGGGGTGGTGGGACTATGGGGAACCCATCACCCTGCAGCCTCTGCAGAGCAACCATCTGCTCCCAACTGCCAGGACCACAATGGGTAGGCAGCAGCAGCAGCAAACATACCTCCCTCTTTCCTGCCAAGCCAGCCAGCGAGGGAAGTCCTGGGAGCCAGCTGGGCAGAGTAAGGCCTTGGCAAGATTGAGCAGTGGGCAGAATTGGTGGTGGTCAGGGCTCCCCGTCCAAGTGACCTGGAGGAGAGAGGGGAGAGTCCCCATCAGGGCAAGATGGGCCTAAAGCAAGTCAGCATGTCAGGCTGGCCCCGCCGTGCTGCGGAGAAGGGCAGCATGGCCTGACAGCTGCACCATCTGGAGTTGTAGCAGTTGGCTGACACTGGTCTGCCCTGATCCACAGTGTTGGGACCAAATACAGGGTAGAGGCAGGGGGTGGAGTGAGTGCAGAAGAAAGGAGGGAACAAGGGGATAAAAGGAGGCAGTCCAGTAGGTCAAGGATGAAAGCTGGTGGCTTGGAAGAGCCAGAGAGAGAGAAGGGTTGAGCATAAGCCAGTCTGAATGGGGGGAATGGTGACGTAACTGTCCTCCTCTTGGCCCATCTGAGACCTCAGACAATCTCCAGGTGTGGGAAAAGATCTGCCCTAGTGATGGTGACTGGTGGGGGCCCACTGAAGATGGAGATGGGGCATGACACCACCTGATCATGCTAGGGAAGGGCAGGAGCAGCCCTGACAGATGCAATGATGTCAATTCCATGTGACATCAGTGCATGGGGGTAGGGTAGAAGTGGGTAGAAGCCTCAAAAACAAGGAGATTCCCCATCCAGATCTGGGGAATGACAACCCAAATCATGAGGGGTGGGAGGGGGGAATATGACTTCTGTATTTCCTACATCTTGGTTATCAATGAGTGTTAAAACAAAACAGAAACAGAAGGGGGAAACTTCCATATTCTTTCACCCATTGTTGTTGTCCTACTTTTACTATGGTGTAGCAGAAAGCCAGGATAGTGCTTCATCCCACCCAAAATGTAAGCATTGCTCCTAATTACATTAGGTGTAATCCATCTCCATTATCATCAATGGCAGCTTTACCACTACCTCACAGGGAATGTAGATTGTACTCATTATCTTCCAAACCTCCCACTTTGATTTGCTTCTTTGTATCCAATTAGTCCACCTGAGCTAACAAAGGATAATTTGAAATTTTTTTTGCTTATGATTGGTTTCCTGAAAGGCTGTATTGCTTGATAGTTTGTATTGCACTTGCATTTTCAATGTTACTTCAATAATTATCTTAGCTTACTCCTTGATCATCATCAGGTGCAGTACACTGTGCATTGAAATATCACATTTAAGGAAACATGGAAAATTAAAGTAAGGCAGGAGAGAGAAAGGAAATAGTAGGCAACCAATAGTAGTCTTTTACATCAAAATGCAATGCCCTTTATTAGGACTAACTGCAGCATCTAGCATTTCATAGTTTAAAATCTTATGTAATTCAGAAAATGAAAACTGAACACCAAATGGAAGCTTTTTGAGATATATATATGAGAGAGTGTAAAGCCATATACATGCAGTAAAGCCAGATGTTTAACCAAAGGCATGAATGAACTAACCACATCTAAAACTATTTGCCAGGAAACTGTTAATAGGAAGATGAAAAAGATCAGCATGGCTTCCTACTTCAGGAGAAATATAATCACCAGTTGGACCCTGTATAGGGACATTTCTATGAACTGTGAATATCCTGATGCGTGCAAGTTTATGCAGATTATTTATGTGATCATGAATCCATATCAATTTGCTCTGTAAAGTATCAGTACATGGATAAACATAAAAAAAAAATCCCAAAATATGTAGGCAGGCATCCAGCCCATGAAGTACGTTTTCACTATACATACAGTTGGGGAGTGTACAGTGCGTGTATGTGTTTTAGGGTGGCTAGGTTCAAGCCTGGAACCCCCAGGAGACTTGGGGGGGAGGAGGAATATGAAAAAGGACATTGTTAATGTCACTTCTGTCTAAAATCTGGAAGCAATGTCATCCACCAATGGATTTTGCTGATCTCTATAGTAAAACCATAGACACTGGCAAAATCCTAAGATGTCAGTGCTGTCACTTCCAAGCTTAAGCCAGAATTGATGTTGATGCATCAATACCCCCCCCCCCTTCATTTTCTTCTGCCACTCATTTGAGTCCCAGAAAGGAACAGGGCTTCAGTGGAGGTTTTCCAGCCGAAAGCAGGCAAAGCACTCCTATTTGTGTGTGTACCTAGACCAGTGTCCACCCATAAATCATAATGACCTTAAACAAGGTGTTAAGAGCCTATGATTAAGGGTCCAGCTCCCCAGAAGGGCAGTCCTCCTTGGCTTTCCATCCCCTTTGCCCCCTTCTGCCTCTAGAGGCTCCACCCCTTCCTGGGTCATTCCATTCCTAGCTAGGGGTTACAACTACATGTTTTGCTTGTAGGCTTTCCAGAGGCATTTGGCTTGCTGATATTGAAAACAAGGTGCTAGAACACATATAAATTGCATGACCAGGGCCACAAACAGAGGACTAGGCAGGGGTAGAGTCTGAACCCCAAACACCAAGGTTACCAAATAAGTTTCCTTACAGTTAGTGTACTGGATTTTCCAAGCTGATGTTAAACAACAGAAGTAGCAGTCATATTGGGATCTGTATATAAACTAGAAAAAACATGCTTCTCATGTTGCCCTCCTTACTGTGACATAAATGGGTTAAACACCATGAGAAATGAGAATGCAGCAGCTACATGAGGCTGTTTTACATATGATGAGGGTAGCACGAATCACAGGAAGATACACATTTGTTTTACATTTTCATGTGAAAATAGGTGATATTAGCAGATCTTTCAGACAGAAAGATTACAAAGAAACTATAAACGAGTCTCCTAATTGGGAATGTCTTCTGTCATTGCTGGGAGTGGGACCAAATTACTGCCTGGTAATGGTGGTTGTTTTAATTGAGGGGTAGAGGGTGACTCATGTGAGTGTGTCCATATGTGTGTCATGATTAAACACACATGTTGAGGGGTTTTTGAGGGGTGTAATTCCTTGAGATATTATGCATGGTGACTGCAGCCAGAGACTGGAAGAAAACTGACTGGAGCCGCAACGGGCATGGAAAATAGGTTTGCTAGGCCACATCGAAAATGTAAGTTACTGCAGATGCTAGAGCTGCTTTGTAGTGCCTGCCTGCCTTCCAAAAGTCCATGGTAATTATGTTAATCAACAAAAGCAAAGAAATGAACCCTTTAAAGGGTCATTTGTTAAGCTCTGCAGTGTTTCAAATATGGTAGGATGGGTTAACCATTACCTAATTAACTGCCTCCCATGTCACTGAAAGGGACAATATACTGGATAAAATAAGCATACTCCTGGAGAGCCTTGAATTCGCCCATAGATTGTCACTGAACAAAACATAATAAGCTCCATAGTTTAGTTTATTATTATTACGGCCCATGGCCAGCATAGATTGAAGCAAACTAGTTTACAGAAAATACAGAAAATGCACAGCCATTTGTATGAGAATGTTATAATAAAACGTACAAAGACTTAAGAAAGAAGTATTTAAAAGAAGAAGGGGGAAAAGATGCAAAACCTAAGGGACATTTTATCACTCCTCTATATAATCTTTGCAGATTCTAGAGGCTGCAGCCAAAAATCTGGACCAAGCGAGCATAATTTGGGGGTTAGAATCCGCCAGAAGTATATTCCTTGATTCAGGGTCCAGGAGGCCCATAAATTTCACCAGTATAGGTTGAATAAATTTGGCTTGTATTTCTTTGCAAAGACTACACCCAAGCAAAGTATGTTTGATCATTTCTATTTTGCCCATGCCACATGGACAAACTCACTCAGCCATAGGCACCTTTTTGTAACAACCCTCCATAACTGCAGAAGGGAAAGTATTACATTGGGCCATAGAAAAGGCCCTTCTATAGGATGGGACTGTCAGATTTGGGACCCTCATTTTGGAAGCTGGTGCACAGAGTGTTCAGATGGAGACTTCTTGACCCACCAACAAAAGGGAAAGGATGGACTTTGGAGATGGCAGGCTGTGAAGAAGGGAGAAGTTAATGGTTTGGACTTTAAAAGATCCCTGTTCTGTTCTGTTGTGTTACTAAGATCTCTGTTTTTGTCACATGATGTTAATTGTTTTATTCTCTCTAAAGGACTGCAAGATTTATTCCAAGTTCTGCTGCACAGAACCCACAAGCTTGGGTTACATAGGCAATCCTTGTTGTTTGTTCCCAAGGTGTGTTATTCAGGGCTATACTGCCTCTGAGCACAGAGGTCCATTTTGATATCATGGCTGACAGAGATTCTACAGACAGAGCTGGAATGAAAGTTGAACAAATACGAGGAGTTATGGGTGGATGGTTCTTAGAGAAGATAAGATGGGTGTTACCTGATAGGGTGGCTTGGACATAGTACGCCTCCTGCTTTGGAGGCCCCAATAGAATTGCCAGTTCTGGATTGGGAAAGGAGATTTTGGGGGTGGAGTCCGAGGAGGGCCGTGCTTGGGGAGAGGAGGGACTTCAGTAGGTTACAATGCCATACAGTCCACCTTCCAAAGTGGCCATTTTCTCCAGGTGAACTGATCTCTGTTGCCTGTAGATCAGCTGTAATCCCAGAAGATCTCCAGCTACCACCTGGAGTTTGGCAACCCTAGGCTCCAACCACCCCTATCTAGCCAGTCAAAAAATGGTATGGTTAAGGAAGAGAATTCACAGCTCATCTCTTTGGTTTTGAAAATTTGCTGACACTGCTATAAAACCTAGTCAACTCATCTCAGCAAAATTAAACCCCCATAAAACACCACCAGATTCAAATGACTGCCAGCTTAAAAAAACTCTTTTAAAATGATGCCGATGTTAGTCATAGCAGCTACCTTACAGAACTATGACTACAATATAATGGGGAAAACAGGAGGTCAATAGCTGACTATTTCTGTGCCACAAAGTGTTCACAGGACTGTCAATGTGCTTCCAAAACCAAGAAAGATAGTCACTCCACTTCTTTTTTCCTTACAGGACCACTTACAACCTCCCTGTTTACCTTAAATACACTATAATTTGCTATTTTTTTACACCAACTGTATTCTGTTTCTACAGGCATAAATGACCTTCTAGAGGAAAAAGCAAATTTCTTTGCCTTGCTTCTACACAATATAGGGATAAAGCAGTGCATATCCTTTCTCTCCATGATGCAGAGAACCCCCAGTGTGAGCATCCATGTAAACATCCAGTCATGCAGAGACTTCATTCAAATTGAATATCTAATTAAGGTCTGGAACTATCTGCATGGTGGAAGTAGGGTTGCCAGACCCCCCCCCCCCACCAGTGCAGGCAGGGATCCCCTGGTTTCTGGCACTCCCCCCCTGCCACCAGCTAGCTGGCCCATGGGGAAAAGTTACTGCCCCCAAATCAATGTGCCTATGTCACCCAGTAGTGATGTAGGCACACTGGTAATGTCAGGGAGTGACACTCTGGTTTGAGGGGCAAAACTCTATGGTAGAATTAGCTTCAAACCATAGAATTTTGCCCAAAAACCAGAGCATTGCCCCCAACGTCCCTGATGTACCTACTTCACCTGGAGGTAGGGTTGCCAGAGCCTTACCTTCTGCTGGCAGGGGGGGCTCCAGCCTGCTTTCCTGAGTCTTCTGGTGCACATGTTTTGTGCATGCAACACAGTGACATCACCCAGAAGTGCCACCATTGCACTGGGCATGTCATGAAGGGGACGCTCTAGTATTTGGCTAAAAACTCTATGGTCACCAAACAGTAAAGCATCCCCCGCATGACATGCCCGGCGTGATGATGTCACCTCCGGGTGACATCATCATGCTGGGCACGTCAGGCATGGCACAGCTTTTTAGTGGCAGAACCCCTGCCCCCAGAGGTGATGTAGGCATGGCATGCTTCTTCCCTCCCCTCTCTCAAAGCATCCCAGTAAGTCTCCCACCAGGTTGTCGTTTGGACCTGGCAACCCTAGGTGGAGAGAAGAAGCTCCTTCATTGAATTATTATGGTTTCTTCTTGAATTTAATAAATTTTTGCAGGCTTGGCCATAGTGGCTCCGAGTATACTTCATGACAAAGGAAATTATGTATCTTAATGATCCAGATGTCTCCTCAATGGGTTTTGAGAGTCAGAAAATGGTTTTAAGTGCCCATCAGGGTTTGGAAGAGGTGACTTTCCCTGTTAGCTTGAGGGAAGGAGAAGATAGGTGTTTGTGCAAAAAGGAAGTACAGTGTTTGATGATAAAAAGGACATGGAAGCAACTGGATCTCTCTGTGTCTGTCTCTTTCTGGGGATCTGATGTAGGGTAGGGAATCTGCTGCCTTGTAGGAATGACTCTACCTGTGCTCTGTTTTTATTTCTGTGCTCTTTCCTCCAAAGGAAACTAACCTGGGAAAACACTGCTGTCTGGAACTTTTTACCTCTGCAGGCCAAACTCCACAATAAACTAGAAGTTTGTTGTATGGATCACCCATGTGTGTATAAAGTGCTGTCAAGTCACAGCCAACTTATGGTGACCCCAGCAAGGGGCTTCCAAGATAAGTAGGAAGAGGAGGTGGTTTGCCACTGCCTTCCTCTGTAGTCCTCCTTGGTGGTCTCCCATCCAAGTACCTACCAGGGCTGACCTTGCTTAGCTTCCAAGAAGGTCTGATGAGATCAGGCTGCCTTCCCTCCCATGGATCACCCATAGAAGTTAAAAAAAAATCACTTAGCCAGTATAGGGGTAGGGTCAGATTGAGAATGTGGCACAAGGATATGACGCCTTTAAGCCTTGGCTGCTGTGCCATCCCCTCCCCTGATCAAAAATTGCCCTGAGAGGGTGCTGTTTGCTCTGTTGTTAAATTGCAGGTACCTCTGATACCAGGATATGTGGAGTTTCATAACACAGCAAACAAAGCCTCCCCAGGGCTGTTTTTAAATCATGAAAACAAGCATCAAAGGAGAAAGACTTAAAGCTCTTTCCCTTCATACTGTGGTCCCAATCCAAATTGTGCCCATGCACACACTTGCTAAGTGAACTCTATACACAGAATTCTCAGGCTGCAGTCACACACACTAGATAATCCACTTTCAATCCACTTTCAGTGCACTTTCCACCTGTATTTTTACTGTGTGAACTGGGAAAATCCAGTTGGAAAGTGCATTGAAAGTGAACTGAAAGTGGATTATTTAGTGTGTGTGACCACAGCCTCAGTGTATCATAGGGTTGCCAGCCTCCAGGTGGGGCCTGGCCTCTCCTGTTTTTGCAACTGATCTCCAGCTGACAGAGATCAGCTCCCCTGGAGAAAGTGGCTGCTTTGAAGGGTGGCCTCTATGGCATTGTACCATGCTGAGGCCCCTCCCCTCCCCAAACCCAGCCCTCTCCTGGCTCCACCCCCAAAGTCCCCAGGTATTTTCCAACCCACACTTGGCAACCCTAGTGTATCATGCAGCTCGGCCTCCAGAGAAGTGGGCCACATACAGTGATGTGAAGAGAGCCTTGCCAGTTATGAAGTGTACAAGTGACTGTTTCTCTGTTCATATGTATGTGTGGCTGGGCATGCATCTGCAGAAGAGCAACTGTATATTTAGTACATTGATTTATTATAGTTCTTTTCAACTGGTTGAGACAAAAGTGGCTTCTGTATCCAACTCGTCTTGTGTTTTCCATGGTAATGTCTTAATGCCAAAGCCATGCTCCTCCCTTGCCCTCTGTTCCACTTCACTCCATGCCTCTTACAAGGGCAGGTAGTATTTTAAGTGCAGTGGTGTGATGTCATGTGATTTGTATGATTATCAAGGAAAAGAGGGTGAGAGGTGAGGCTACTGCCAGCAGTAGCCAAGCGCCTCTCATTGCATCTAGTTCCAGGCTTGGAGCAGAGTCCATCGACAGTCCTGCTGGAAGGTCTAAATGCAGCACCTTGGGGTCACAGAAGATGTACTCAAAGGTCCAGGTTGTTACATATGGCTTGCTAAAAGCATCATGGTCTAGATAGAACAAATCATGTTGGACCTATTTCCATTCTGCAATGTTGGTTTCTAAATTTACTTTAATAGAGGTTGATGTCAGTGTTTAAAAAGGCTTTTTAAGCATAAATTTTTACCTTCCCTTGTCTGGGTGTGAGCTTTCCCACAGGTCATAAAGTGGCAACCACCCAACTGTAACACTCACCAGCCAGGAATGCAGCCCTTTTGTAGGTTTTATTTACCATACGGATGAATACATTTTATCTTTTGGCACAAGGAGATCTGACATCGTTCAGAATATTATTTTACCATACTTGGAAAGTGTAAGTTCCCTGTCTGATTGCGACCACAATCGTTAATGACTGGCAACAAAGTACTGGCAACAAAACAATTTAGAAAGGCAAGTGCAGAGGCTCCCAGATTGGCAGGAAAGGGAGCGGCAGCCATCTCCATCGTTAGATCATGGGCAGATTTTATACCGGACAACAGCCATTGTGATGTGATCTCATTTCTCAACTTATCAGAGAGGGAGCAGGACAAGAGCAGGGATAAATAAATAAATTGTTGCCAGGAATAAATGAAACAAAAGTGAAGCCCCTGAACTACTGATGTTTCCTTGATGTCACACAGATAACATAAGTAGACCCAAAGAAATGTGGTGGTGAATATATACATGTATAAATATATGGTTAATTTTATAAAGATTTGGGTGTAATGGAAAATGAACTACAAGTGTGCCATTTATTGGCTTGTACCTAAATCAGTGGCCTTTGCATCCAGTAGTCTAACAAGAATTACACATTGTTCAGGTTGAACTAGAAATGTCATTTCTGAACTAGTTGTGTCCAGCCAGACCTGACTTTCCCCGCTGCAGCCACATAGGAGCCACAAGGAACTATCCTTAAAGCGCACACACACACACACCAGGACTGAGTCAGATTGTGGCTGTAGTGCACAGGAAGGAGGGGTTCTGTCTCCACAACCCCGGGGCCATTATTTGCTCTGTTTTGGAAGCTGCAGTTGACACTTTCCTGTGTGGAATTACAGAGGAGGAGAGAAACTGGAAAATTTCCCTTATTGCACAATAATCAAGGTTGAGCTCCAGAGTGAGATTCATGCTCATCTAATCCTGAACTTCAGCAGACTAATGCTGTAGCACAATATTATTTATTTTAACTTTCATAACTTACAACAGCAGAGCTTAAAATACCCTCTTTAAAACCATCAAAGTACCATGCAAAAACAAATATCAAACAAAACCCCAAATATCAAAAAATCATCTAAAGATCATGTAAACTCCATCTGGAATTTTTTAAAAGTTTCTAGTCCTTTTAAAAATGGAAAGCAAGAGTATCTGAGAGCCAGCATGGTGTAGTGGTTAAGAGCAGTAGACTCTACTCTGGAGAACCAGGTTTGATTCCCTACTCCTCAACATGAAGCCTGCTGGGTGACCTTGGGCCAGTCACAGTTCTTTCAGCTCAGCCTCACCTACCTCACCAGGTGACTGTTGTGGGGAGAGGAAGAGAAGGTGATTGTAAGATGCTTTGAGATTCCTTAGAGTAGAGAAAAGCAGGGTATAAAATCCAACTCTTCTTCTTCTTACAAATATCCTGGGGAGTTCCTTCCACAACTGTAGGGCAACTACTGAAGTGGCCAGGTGTCCTGATTTAGCTCCCCATTCCCTGCCACAACTTCACTGGCAGGGAGGGGAGAAATAAAGGAGACTTGCCAGTGTTGTGCTGATGAGCAAAATCACTTCCTGAGCAAAACCAGAAGTGATGTCATTGCATCAGGGTGACCCTCTAGGATCCACCCAAAACTCTATGATTTAAGCATTGCCCTGATGCAATGATGTCACTTCCAGTTTTGCTCTGACTGATGTTGTTCAACAGCAAAATGCCAGCACACCTGTTTCCATCCCCAAACACCTTCACAGCAACAGAGGTCACAGGGTCCAAGTTGTAGCCAGCCATGTCATTCCAGCAAAGGACACCCTATAGCACTGACTGAACTGTGAGGATAGGCAAGTAGGAAGCTGACCATTTATCTTCATTTCTGAGCAGTACAGAGAAGGGAGGAAACTATTTTTGCCTTATTCTGTAAGGAAGGATTTAGGGATATCATAAGCTGCCAGAGCAGAGCAGGAAAATTCTCCCTCTCCCATTTCCCTTCAAAAAAACTTTACCCAATGTTCAGCTATCCTCAGTACTCAGCGCCTCTTGGAACGTAGCTAACAAATTCAGTCCTCATTAGGCCATTTGAGGGGGTAGTACTTTTAAGATATCTATATCTATATAACCTTTTTTCTGCATACCCAGTGAGGCCCACGAGTATACAAAAACCTTGTTTGTGGATGGCCCCATTTTGCTGCCCTACTTAGCGGTACAAGACTGTTAAGCTGCTATCAGAGGGGGTGGTTCTCTTCAGCATATACCTGAATTTTAGAAACGACAGAGACTTCTATGTACACTGTGATAAAAACTACGGTAGGGTATCCAGCCAACTCTTCCCCCATCTACTGCAGAGGTCTAATCACAAGACATTTAGAATCGCTTCAATACATAACATGGCCAATAAGCCACATTATGAACCTCTGCATATCAGTCTCCTTCAAATGCATAACAACTATCTTTTCAGCACAGTCCTTGAGTCTAGTATGCTGCATCTTTAGCTGATGTCCTAAAATGCATAGACTATCCCACAGCATGCTCTTTCTCCAAACCATAGTTTTTAATACACTGTCAGATGCCAATTATGCAGTACCAATAGTTTATAAATGGAAAGGGTACCTGGGCTTTATTCAGCAAGGTGCAAACTGTTCCCTGTTCAAGCTGTTTGAGAGTTTACTGATGGCTCCAGAAATATGAGACATGGTCTACCAGCTCTGTACAAAACTCAGAGAATGGTTCTTTGCAAACCATATGCGTGCACACTCTTGTGCGTGCACACACACATACAACATATTGGTATTGATGGTTTATGCTGACACCAAATCTAAAATAGGAAGGTACTTTATACTAAATCAGACCAGTGATCTACCTAGATTTATCTACTCTGACTGGTGGCAGTTCCAAGTGTTTCCCAAGTCAGCTCCCTGAAATCCTTACGCCTGAGCCTATCAACGTGGAAAGCACCTGCTGAGATAGGGAGCTTTTCTTGGAGAAGTTGAGGCACTTGGTGGTGTTCTTATCCCTCCCATTTCATTTCTCTAATCCTATTTAATGAAGATAAACTACACTAAGTCAAACAGCCAGGACTTTTAAAAATTATTCCTATATAAGGAGTGGTTATCACAAAACTTTTTTTCCCCACAAGGAAATTCATAAATATATGATTTCAGGTCAGAATTTCTAAGATAAATTTATATTCCTTTCCTCAGAAGCAATGGAAAGCATGCAAAAGGTCAACTGTCAAGAAGACTGTGATGATAAGCTGTTACGTGCAGAACAGAGGTTATCAGGTAACCTCTTGCTCTAATGGAGGAAGTAGTCACTTTTAACATTATAGATACATTTGCCAGAGAATAATAGTTTCACGATTCACACAAATATCAGATAGGAAACTGAAGGGTGATTTATAGTGTACAGTAATATTAAGTGCACAAATGATTAAGCCACATTCTGGCAATGATTAGCTTCTTATTTATCCAGGCATAAGAAATAATTATTAGTATTTGCTAGTTGGGAACTACTTTACATAAGTGTGATAAAAATTAAGTAAATGGAGGGAGGGAAACAAAAACTGTCAATCAGTGGCAGAGGAGACACCCCTCACACAGAAAGTCATTGGCCCCCAGCATCGGATTGTGGGTAACAAGATTGTGAAGGCATAAATGGTAGAGGACAACACCTTCATCTGATACAGTACAGGGGGTAGACTATATTCTGCTCTCTTTTTATAGCCTGTTTCAGCACTACAGTAATGAATATACAATCTTACCTTCAGGTAATCTGGAGGAAGTATGAACTGAATTGGGATCTACATCTTCTTCAGGCTGGTAATGGTAAAGTGTCTGAGACTGTTTGGGAGATATTTGATTATGCTCTTCCTTTAATGCAATAGGAGGTGGTGTTGTTGGATTAAACTTGACTTTGGGGAAATGGTCGCCTTCCCGTTTTTCATGCAATGAGTTTAGCCCTTGTGACTGAGTCACGTTGGATTCTTTAAAGACCATTAATTTGTTCTCTTTCTGCTTATTGTCTTTTTTCATGTTAAGTTTGATTTTAAAGCGAGCATTTTCTTCTTGCTCGTGCCTCGCTCGGTTCCCCTGGTTCTTCCTCTCCACTTCTGCCATGTTTCTGGGAATACCAGTGGTTGCCACAACAGGATCTTTTTGAATATTGCTTGCAGTGGTCATATTATGAGTTGTCCATGGCCCTTCCGTTGTTGATATGGTGCTTCTAGAAGTCCTTTCTTCACTATTTTCAGTAGCGTGACTTGTTTCGGGATGGTGTGTAGGAGCATTTGTGGGGGTCAGTGACAGAGCTTCTTCAACACGTGAAACTGAAGGTGGTAGTGAAGAGGAGGTAACAATGCTTGCAAGATAATCATAGTCCTCACTTTGCTCTTGCCCAATGCTCTCTTGCTCTGTATGCGCTGAATAACTGTAGTACTTTCTAGGTGGCTCCACCTGTGTAGTGTCTCCATCTGGTGCTTCCTGGTCATAACTGTAGGGATCATCATAGTGCCGCTCTGGTTCAACATCATCTGTTTCAGACAGGTTATGGGGATTTAATGTAGACGCATTACAGTCCGGGAGCTCATAGCACATGAGGTCCCCTCCAGAATTCGGGCAATGGCAAACCTTGCATGGAGGCACATGAAATGTATGTCCCGCTGCATACTTCTGATCATCTTGGACACAGCCTATTCTTCCACACTGAGGGCACCCGTCTGATGGTAGCACAGCATCAATACAGTTTGGGGGAAGGTCTGGACAAAGCATAAACTGGCAGCTGATCTTGCCTCCCCCTTTGGGACATGAACATTCGGTGCTTCCAAAGTCGACAAAATAGGACTGCCCTTCAGGGACTTTGCCGTTTATAAACCCTACATTCACACAGTCATAGTACTGGTAGCCTTCACAAGTGCAACCGTGTTGTTGACAGGCAGCACAGCATTCACCAGGCTCAAGCACTTCTTCAATGCAGTTTTCCAGGTGCTTACACTCCACACCTGTGCAGTCCTTCTGAGCTTTTGAGATGCCAGTCCAAATAAGCACCAAAAAGGCAATGTTCATGGGGCGTAAATGTGACACTTGGTGCCTCTCTGTGGTCTTCCTAAACATGTGCTGCAAAAATCCAGCCTTCCTCATCTTTTATTGGGCTTTTTTCCCCCTGGAATTTCTGAACACTCGGCTCCTGGTCAGAAATATTTCCCTGGATTCTCTTTTGCAATTAGAGCCTAGGTTCATGAAAGAGAACTTTGTTAGAGGCTACACTCAGCACATATCCTGTTAAACATTAGAGGTACTTTAAAATTGGGATAAAATTCCAACATCTGGAAACCTATGTATAAAATTAATCATAATGTTGTTCAAGCACCAGACCCCAGGATGCATGTTTTTCATTTCTCTCTGTCTTTTCCTTCCCCTTCTCCCTCCTTTTAAAAGAGAAACAAGAAAGTTGCCTTTTTATCTATTCATGAAATATACACATAGTAAAATAAAAAGCAGTACTTTGTGCTGTATCTTTTGAATGCACTCAGTAGATATATTTTTAGCATTGGATTTTTAAAAGAACAATTTTTGGCAGGCAAGCCAATGCATAGTATTTTCTTTCTTCACATATACATTTTACCTATTTGATCACATTAGTGATGACACAGAAATTTAAGTAGGGGATTCAAAGTATGCATTTTAATATTTTGGCTTCCTGGAGTACATTTTGAGCAATCCCAGATCTCTTAAGAGTTCATGTATGACTTGAAATGGGCTTATTTTGGTACCTCCTGCCATGAGCTCTCTGTGCTGCTACCTTTTACTAACCCAAATGAATGAAGTGACACCAAAAGGTCATCCTCTATTACATCATAAATGATAATGCCCACATGGAGCAGGCTTTATTGTCACCAAGAACCACATTAAATGTATGACACAAGGAACCATGTCAGGGATTCTCTAGGCTGATCCTGCATTGAGCAGGGGGTTGGAATAGATGGCTTGTATGGCCCCGTCCAACTCTGTGAATCTATGGTTTCTCAGTTTTCCAGGTGACCACAGACCCTACTGTACATGTCTTGGCAGTAACTGGTTTCTAATGGATGCCCCACCACTGTCATTCCTTGCCACCACTGGCAGGTAGATTTGGAAAAAAAGAAGGTATGGTGATTGCACCTTGGCCCCAGCATGCTTACAGTGAGATCATGTGACTAGGGTTGCCAAATCTCTCATGGCCACCAGGGGGCAGGAGGTAGGGTTGCTAGCTCCAGGTTGGGAAATTCCTGGAGATTTGGGGGGGGGGTGGAGCCTGAGGAGGATTCAGTGGGGTACAATGCCATAGAGTCCACCCTCCAAAGCATCAATTTTTCTCCATGGGAAGTGATCTCTGTAGTCTGTAGATGAGCTGTAATTCTGGGAGAGTGGGGTTGCCAGCCTCCAAGCGAGGCATGGAGATCTCTTGGAATTACAAATGATCATCACAGATCAGTTCCCCTGGAGAAAATGGCTAGTTTGGAAGGTGGACTCTATGGCATTATATCCCACTGAAGTCACACCCCTCCCCAACCCTGCACCCCTCAGGCTCCACCCCCAAAGTCTCCAGGTATTTCCTGACCCAGAGCTGGCAACCCTAGCGAGGTTGCCTTAGGAAATCCCTCCCACTTTTGGGCCACCTGACATCTACTTTACTGTTGTTTAGACACCAGGCCAAAATGTATCTTTTTACTCAGGTTTTTTAACTACAGGGGTTATCTTTCCAATTTTTGTCTGCTTCTGAATTGATGTTTGTTTTATGGATAGTTTTATGCTGTTTATGTCCCTAGGCTTGTTTTAAGGACTTCTTGTTTTTATATAGGGTTGCCAGAACCTCCAGTTTGGTGGGGGTTACCTGCTTTTGGGGGGGTTCAACCCGCTGCTGGCTAGCTGGCTGGTGGGAGAGGCTCCACCCCCAAGCCTCAGCACCTGCAGCCCCCCCCCCCTTCCTTCTCTCTTGAGAGAGAGGAGGGAGGGGCAGTTGTGGGCTGCGCACCCAATCTCCGAGCGGCATTGCCACTTGGAGATCAGGCAGCCAGTGGGAAAGGGCCCCATACGCCCGATCACTGAGTGGAGATCGGGTGTGTGAGGCCCTCTGGCTGCATGCACTTAAAGGGACTCCCTTCAAGTGCAGGCAGCCAGTGCAAAAGAGCCTTGCATGCCCAATCTCTGAGCAGAGATCGGGCACATGGCCCTCCGGCTGCCTGCACTTAAAGAGACCATCCCCATGGGGGCGGGGCTTGGAGCTGGGAAATCAACATGACATCATCACATTGGGGGTGCCCCACCCCCTTCGGAAATGCCCCCCAAAGTCCCCTGCTGGGGACGAAGATGGATCTGGCAGCCCTATTTGTATACTGTTACCTTATTATTTTAATTGTAAGATACCATGAGTGGGACTCTGAAAAGGTTGCACAGAAATCTCATAAATAATTAATTTTTAAATAAATAAATAAGAAGCAGGGCTTAGTTTCCCTTACCCACCAATACATATAGTTCCATTTTAAAAAGAGACCAACCAGTCCCTCATTTTCTTTAGACATGAATGGATAACCTCATGCATTAAAAACATGAAGGTAAGACTGCCCCTGAACCTTCAGCAATAGAAAGTAGCAAGAGTCCAGTAGCACCTTAAAGACTAACAGAATATGGGCAAGGTAGGAGCTTTTGTGAGTCACTGCTCACTTATTCTAAACTACTGAAGACCTACTAGACCCTTGCTTTTTTCTACTGCTACAAACATCAGTCTTGATACGGCTACCCATCTTGATCTACCTCCCTGATCCTTGAGAACAGAGGTGTTGAACTCATTTGTTATGAGGGCTGGATCTGACATAAATGCCTGTCAGGCCAGGCCATGTGCTGGAGGTTCCATGGAGGGGTGAAGCCTGGCCACTGAGTCACGTGCTCGGTGGCAGGAGTAGGCCCCCGGTGTGTGGAAGAAACTGCCAAAGAATGCCCCACATGGGCCAAAGCACAGCTGCCACTTGAGGAGTATGAATACGGTGGCAGAGGAGGCTGCAAGCAGGCCCCAACAGAGGGTTGTCTGCACCCTTCACATGCAAATATTGATCCCTGCAGCCATCCAGGACAGCATCCCTGGAGCTGCATGCCTAGTGGAGAGGTATGAAGGCAGCTGCAGTGGCTCCCAATTACCAGTGAGGCTGTTCCTGAAGTGAAGGGGTTCTGTTTGACTACTGCAGATGAGATCGTTCTGCTATGCTGAAGCTACAACTGGAGTGGCTTCGCCCCTGCCCCACAGCAGCCTCCTGTTCCCTCCCTTGCACCAGTTGCTCATGGGCTTCATGACAGCCCTGGACAGACTGGTTCCAGCCCCCGGGCCTTATGTTTCACACCCATGCTTTAGAGGTTGACTTTATTTGCCATTAAGTCACAGCTGATTTATAGCAACCCCATGGGGTTTTCAAGGCAACAGGTGTTCGGAGGCGGTTTGCTCTGTATCACAACCACGGATTTCCTTGGTGATCTTCCATCCAAATACGAACCATGGCTGACTATGCTTAGCTTCTGCGATCTGATGAGATGAGGCTTGTGTGGGCTATTCAGGGCAGGGCAGGGCTGCCTGTCTTCTCCCATGTAATGTCCCTATTCCAAATTATCCCTACCCAGCTATTTTCAAATAAAAATAAACATGCCGGGGGGGGGGGGGGGGAGAGATGATCCTCTTCACCTATCTCTTGCTTAAATAGATTTCTGTTCTTTCTACATAACAGGTCTCTCACATCTTTTCTGATGTATCGCCATCTGTTGGCTTCCATTACCATACCATTAAGTAGCCACAATGCCTGCCTGCCTTCTACAAGGTACAATAATCAAAATGTTTCCCTCTTTCCCCTTTCTCTCCTATGTGTGCAATGGGTGGGGAAGGAATATAAAGGCTTTGCCTATACCCTCTTCTACCTCTGCCTTCCAGAGAGTACAAGCAAAACATCTGTGTGGTGGAAAGTGACATCAAGTCACAGCTGACTTGTGGCAACTTCATACGTTTTTCAAGGCAAGGTATTTTCAGAAGTAGTTTGCCGTTGCCTGCCTCCATATCCCAACCCTGGTATTCCTTAGAGTTCTCCCTTCCAAATACTAGCCAGGGCTGATCCTGCTCAGCTTCTAAGATCTGTTGAGATTGGGCTAGCCTGTGCTATCCAGGTCAGGGCAAAAACATCTATAGCACTACAGAATAGAATAGCAAGCAAACAGAAGGCTCTATGGCTGATTATATATCAAATTAATAAATCCCCATTGAATCCACTGGAAGAATTTAATCCTGGTGGAAACATCATCAGTGATTCCTTTTTAGTGGAAAAATCTGCAATCTCTTTTTTCCCCAAAACAATCCCGGTACGCCAACTCCAGGTTGGGAAATTCCTGGAAATTCAGATGTAGAGCCTTGGGAGGGTGGGATTTGAGGAGGGAAGGGGAGAGACCTCAGTAGGGGATCTTGCCACACAGGCCAGCCATTTTCTCCAGGGGAACTGATTGTTGTAGTCTGGCACTAAGCTGTAATTCCAGGAGATCTCCAGGCCTCACCTGGAGGTTGAGAACCCTACTCCCCTGCCAGTTTGATAATCTGATTATTCACTCTTGTCTGTCATAGCTCCTTCTCACTGCTCCCAACAACTTACACAGCTTTATATAACAGATGACAAAGTACCAGTATAAGAGTCATTGCTAGTGATTTCTGGAAATTACTCGCTGCCATTACATTTAGTTATTTGATTTAATATATTTTAAATATTTTTAAAACTTACTTAAAACCTGGACATCTCTACCTTTCTTTCTATCCTGAACACACATTTATTTACTTCATTTTACCCCACCTTTCTCCCCAATGGGGACTCAAAGCCACTTACCTCATTCTCCTCTCCACCATTTTATCCTCACAACAACCCTGTGAGATAGATTAGGCTGTAAGAGCGTGTATTAGATCCAAGCCACCCAGCAAGTTTTGATCTGCATAATGATCCAATTTGATTCACTGTTTTAAAATGTCAAGTTACCTTGCTGGCATAAAGGTTTGTTGTCTTTTTCAGCAACTTTCCCAGGTAATTTGTAAAAGCTAGGTTTGCAACTGATAATAAGATTTCGACTCTCAAACATAACTGACAACAAAATTAAAATATCAGTACAGATCTGGGCCTTGAGCAAGACTTTCCACTTTTGTATATAAAGATTGCTTGGCCATATTGTTGCAGTGACACTGGAAACGGGCAACTTAAAAGTAAGATTACTGTAACAGCATTAATAGTAACCCCGCACAGACAGCTAAATATGAAGGCAGAGCCTTTACCCCTGACCTACATGTCTTGATCATTCTTCTGTACAGAGTTTATGCATGCACAACCTAAATGCAAGTAGGCTCTCTCTATGTGAAACCTAGCCTGTGTTTTTACAGTATTCTCATTTACAGAAAAATGCATACAGCTGATCTGAAAGCAAGCCCCTTTTAAATATGGCATGTGTATAAACCGTGCATAATAGAAAAGAGTAGGATTGATAAAAAGGTTGGAACAGTTTCCCTATGAAGAAAGGTTAAAGCGTTTGGGGCTCTTTAGCTTGGAGAAACGACAGCTGAGAGATGACATGATCAAGGTTTATAGAGCATGGGATAGAGCAGGTAGAGAAAGAAATACTTTTCTCCCTTGCTCACAATACAAGAACTCATTGGCACTCCATGAAATTGCTGAGCAGTTGGGTTAGAACAGATAAAAGGAAGTCCTTCTTCACCCAAAGAGTGATTAACACGTGGAATTCACTGCCACAGGAGGTGGTGGCAGCTACAAGCATGGACAGCTTCAAGAGGGAATTAGATAAACATATGGAACAGAGGTCCATCAGTGGCTATTAGCCACAAGGTATAGATAGGAACTCTCAGTCTGGGGCAAGTGATGCTCTGTATTCTTGGCGTTTGGGGGGGCAACAGTGGGAGGGCTTCTGGCCCCAGTGCTGGACCTCCTGATGGCACCTGGTGTTTTTGGCCACTGTATGACAGAGTGTTGGACTGTATGGGCCATTGGCCTGATCCAACATTGGTGTCTCTTATGTTCTTACAAATGTGGTCCCATTTCTCTTACTTTCCTTCATTGTAGAGGGAGATGAGTATCTCACCCATCCCTCATCCTACTGCACATACAAAATAGACATAAATCTAGTTGTCAGAGCACTGGGACCATCTCGCCAAGTAAGGTAACTGATGAAAGCTCTCAAACAGAACAGTTCTTCATAGGGTTCTTAGAAGGGTTGCCAGGTTTGGGTTGGAAAATACCTGGAGACTTTTGGGGTGGATCCAGAAGAGAATGGAGAATGGAGGGGCTCAGCATGGTACAGTGCCATAGAGTCCACCCTTCAAAGCAACCATTTTCTCCATGGGAGCTGATCTCTGTCAGCTGGAGATCAGTTGTAAAGGTGGGAGATCCCCAGGCCCCACCTGGAGGCTGGAAACCCTAGTTGCCGGCTCTCATTTGGGAAATACCTGAAGATTTTGGGGGGTGGAGCCTGGGGAGGGCAGCGTTGGGGAAGGGAGGGACCTCTGCAAGGTAGAATGCCATAGAGTCTATCCCCCAAAGTGGCTGTTTTCTCCAGGGAAACTGATCTCAGTTGTCTTGAGATCAGCTGTACTGGCAGAAGATCTCCAGGCAGCACCTGGAAGTTGGCTACATTATAAAAAGAGTCCCTTCAATGAGAGGTGCCAGAGACTGCACTCAGGACCTTTTGTACACAAGGCACGTGTTTAACCAGTAAGCTTCACCCCTCCCTCACATCTTTACATCTCTATCTCCCAACACCACAAGCTGTTGTCTCATTATTTGGTATTTCTTAGCTTAGTCTTGATCATTTATACCTCCTGCAATTTCACTTAATTCAGTGAGAACATACCAGGTAAAATCCTAACAGAACAGTGCTAATGACAACAGTATGTCCACATGAATGCAAGAGGCCCAGTAAAAATGCAAACTTCATTTTCTATTGCTGAAAATATGTGTTTAATTAGAGTGGCGTAAAGAAGAGGAAAACGAAGGGTCTCATGAGAATAGACCAGGTGTATGATCTTTCCAATTACATATTCCCCCAGCCAGTCCTAGGAAAACAACTGGCTATTCATAGATCTGGAGTGACATTCAAATATATTACCACCAAGTTAAGCATTAAAAGGGGGGGGGAGACTTATTTAAAAATCAGCTCTAAAGATACTATTTCTAGTGGCAGAAGAATTCATCCAATTCACTTTTTTCATTTTCCATCCTCTTCAGAAAGCCTCCACACAAGAAAAAATCAGGCATACCATGAACTAAAAACTTGGGGGATGAGAGCGTGTATGAATGTGAAATGAATGTGAAATAGGATTCCTGACTCTTAGAGGAGGAAATAATAAGGCTAATGCTTCAGTTAATATTCTGTGTGAAGGTCAAACTCATCAGATGGATCAGTTTTCCCCCCTCCCTTTTGGTTCAGCACACATTCCTGAAATGCTAGATGTATATACCTGTTTATTCCAATCACCCTAAGAATCACTCCAAGAGGAGAAAAGATGACTGGGAGATTGGTAAAATGGATGGCTCATCTGCATAGCCACTTCAAATCTTTCCTCACAGTTATTTGCATGTCTATCAATATTCTCATCTTGTATCTGCATTTCTAATGTTTCAGTCATAAAATTAAGTTGGGCATATGTGTAAATCACAGGACCACACCATACCCAACAAAGGAAGTGCTTTAAAAAGCCAATCCTTATTGTTTCAAAAAGAGCTATTGAAATAAATTTCAGTTTGGTCTGTAACATCAAGTCTAAACGTTGCTCATCCTTTGCTACTACGGTTGCAAAACAGCCAGGAGAAAAATGTCCCATCCTTTTAAAAGAGAGCTAATGGGATGTTATTTACCACGTGACATTCTTGATCTCCATATCATAAAAAGTTTCAGCTCATTTCCACACATTAACCCTCTATTAAAGGGACAGGACCACCACCACCACCCCCGCCTCCACCACTTGACAGCACTATTTGCTACTTTACACATTCTCAATTTTCAGGGCTTCACAAGTCTGAGTGTTTTCCCACCACCTTGGTTTTTTTTTTTTGTCTTTCCACTTTATCATTTGAATTGCATCCTACCCTTCCTTCAAAGGGTTCCTGACAGTGTCCATTGTCTCTTCCTCTCACCTCCCAACCACCCTAGTTTATCCTCACAGAACTCCCTGAGGTAAGATTTCCTGAGTGAAAGTTAGTGGACCAAGGTCACAGTTATTTCAGTCTAACTCCTTTGATTTTAACGGACTCTGTCTGAATAACTCTGCATAGGATTGCACTGTATGGATTGCCAACTGAATATGTAACCCCAATTCTGATATACGCTTTCAAATCATATGTTAAAGATATTAAAGCTGCCTTTTGTGTGCTCTTTTCAGAACACTCAGATATGTAGCAGCTTTTGGGGGTGGAGAATGGGGAAGAGGGGCATTGCTGATGAAGCAACCTCACTTCCAGATGATTGCCCAGAAGTGAAATCTCCATGTAAGTAATGCTCTAGGAATCCCCCCAATCTCTATGGTGAAGACCATAGAGAAGGGGGAATTCCTAGAGCATTGCAGATGTCTCTCTCTCTCACACACACACACACCATTTTCTCATACAGCTCAATATTCCAAGAGAGGGAAAGAGTAGACAAGGCAGCAGAAGGTTGCCCACTGTGGACAGACAATTGGCAGCCCTAAGTCTTATTGGCATTGTGATTGGAGGAGGGTAGGGATGGGCCCGAACCAGAAAAATGTGGCTTGGTTCATGGCTGAACCACAAACCAAACCAGGAGGTTTGTTCATGAACCAAACTGGTTCACGGTTCGTGGTCCTACAACCCTGTTGAAGCCTGAAAAACAGCTGAGCAAGGGGGAGCAGCTTACTCCCCACTGCTCAGCTGTTTTGGGCTGTTTTGTGCAGTCCCTTTAAATTGGGACTACAGAAGACTGCCTGAAACAGCTGAGTGGCAGGGAGCGCCTCCCCACCACTCAGCTTTTTTTGCAGCTTTTGCAGGGAATAGAAAGCAGGGCTTTAAAGGTACTCAGAGTCCCTTTAAATCCCTGCTGTCTGTTCCATCCATCAACCACCACAAGCCACCAAGAACTGGTTTGTGTTTGTAGAGGTTCGTGATGGTAGACTCACTATGACCTTCTGTTTGCAAACCATGAACAGGCCAAAATTCATGATGAATTTTCCTTTGTGGTTCCAATCATGCTTATCTTTAGAGGTGGGTATGAATCAAATCTTAACTTTAACCTAATCTGTGGCAATTAAATTAGGTTGGTTCTTGCTGGGTCTGATTCCCTCCCAACCATGGTGAATCCAATAAGAACATAAGAGAAGCCAATGGCCTATCCAGTCCAACATTCTGTCACACAGTAGCCAAAAACACCAGGTGCCATCAGGAGGTTCAGCAGTGGGGCCAGGACACTAGAAGCCCTCCCACTGTTGCCCCCACCGCAAACACCAAGAATACAGAGCATCACTTGCCCCAGACTGAGAGTTCCTATCTGTACCTTATGGCTAATAGCCACTGGTGGACCTCTGCTCCAGATGTTTCTCTAATTCCCTCTTGAAGCTGTCCATGCTTGTAGCTGCCACCACCTCCTGTGGTAGTGAATTCTCATTATCTGATTTCATTATCTGTTTGGAGCCAGAGGGAGGACTAGAAAGATTTCTTGTAGCCTGCCCTGGAAAAGGAAGTGCTCTTCCCCTGGGAAGTAGGCTTGCAGATTCTGACTGAAGCTTACAGATTTTTTTTTCAATTTAGTGCAATGTTGCATATTTTTGGAGTGGAACAATGTTTAATTCTTCTGACGGACTGCTTTCATTAATCTCCTGAGATTAAGACTAACTCATGGAAATTCCAGGACCATTTTAGAGGACAAGTAATGGCACCCCTACAATTAAGGGTGGAGCTGATTTTTTAAAGAGAGAAAGGAGCAGACAAATGAAGAAGCTACAGCCTAGAAGGATACATTTGGAATCCCAGAAATGAAGCGGGAAGAAAGCTGAAAGAAAAGGAACATGTGACAGTTTATTCTGGTATTTTTCACAGACATTGCTGGTAAAGCCTAAGAGGCCCTTTAGGGCCTGTTACATTGTTAGGTTTTGCAGTCTAGCACACAACTTGGCAATATTACAGAACATACCAGGGTGGCAGGAGGGGGTACCAAAGGCAGTCTTCACCTAGGGTGCTATTTCTCCTAGGGCTGCCTCTGATTTGGTCATTTCAATGTACACCATTTAGTGGAGTTAACAGATAGATCTGAGCATAGGTCTCTTTAGTCCTGGTATGGTGCTGTAATCACTACACCACGCTAGCTGTTCTCATCACTACGCATGCTCTGTCTTCTTACAATGTTGACCATTTTATAGAAACTTTGAAGAGCATGGAAACAGAGCTCCCTAGTGACTGCACGCAGAGTCCATCACCTACTTAAGTTGATGAGACAATGGGTAGATCTTTCAAAGTATTAATACTGTTCTATAAGGAGGCATTGTGGGACATGATCTTTATTCAGATGTAAGTTGCATTGACTGTGCTAGGATTTAATTCAGTTAAGTGGGCATAAAACTGCAGCTTTAATTTAGAAAATGTAAACTGTATGGTAGGTATATTATCATATTCTTCATTTCTTACCACCACATAATTGCCAGCTCTTGCTAGCTTCAAACGGCTGCGGTAGAAATACCAGCGCTCGAGACTGCAAGTGGCAAACAGAAATGGGGGTCAGCAAAATCAGAATAAAAACAATGTATTTTAAACAATAAGGTGGTAGAAGAGAAAACCATTAAAAGTGTTTATTTCTTTCTTTTTAAAATGTATAAAACCTGTAATTTTGGGAAGACCATGCCAGACATTGGATTAGCATTTCCTTTCACACCCTCACAATCCGGAAATCTGTGCTCTCACCAAAAGTAGCGAGAGAGAATTCTTGGCAATTTCACCCGACCACATGGACAGAGGTAACTGGAGTGCTTTTCAAAACATGAATAAACAAATGGCAATAGAAATGACTGTGCAGTAATCATCCTATCAAATGTACTGCATCAACTGCTGCTCTGAAATTGAAATTTAAGAGGGAATAAAATTACACCCCTAGAGCCACAGATCAATTAAATCTGTACACAGTTCTAAGTAGAAATGACACATATGGTTTTAGAGAAGCATGTAGAATCAAGTGACATCCTTCAGATCCTGCAGGCATCTTCCAAATAATTACCCTACATACCAACAACCCAGAACAAATAAAGATAAAACAGACTAATGTTTAGGAAGGGGGAAATCCACCTATTCTTAAGACTTTGTGGGATAGCCCTCCAGTCATCAGTATCTTTGAGCTTTGTTTGGAAGATACATCTGTGGACATGAACAGAGAGAGAAAAACAGGTGTATGTCCAGTTCTGTGTTCTTCACATGTAGAGTTGCCAGCTCTGGGTTGGGAAATATCTGGAGATTTTGGGGGTGGAGCCAGGGATTTGGGGTTGGGGAGAGACCTCAGCAGGGTATAATGCCATAGAGTCCTCTCTCCTAAGCAGCCATTGTATCCAGGGGAACTGATCTTGATCGTCTGGAGATCAGGTATAATAGCGGGAGATCCCCAGGCACCACCTGGAGATTGGCAACCCAATTCACATGTGTATGAAAGTGTTAACAAAACCTATGTGCATACAATTTGTGTTTGTGTATGCACTACCCACGCAAGGAGGAACCATGGATTTTACAGGGTTTTAATTACATATACAGACCCTACTTGTATGTAGCCAGTACATGCTTAGGCTCTATTTACAATTTGAGATAGGTTTGCCAGACCCCCCAGTTTGGTGGGGGTTCCCTGCTTTTGGGGGGTTCAACCCACCGCCAGCCAGCTTGCCGGCAGGGGAAGCCCCACACCTCCAAGCCCCAACAACCGCATTCACCTCTCTCCCTTCTCTCTTGAGAGGGAGGAGGGAGAGGGGCAGCTGGCGAGGGACCCTTTAAGTACAGGCAGCTGGCGAGAAAGAGCCCCATGCGCCCAATCTCCAGACTGTCCCCATGGGGGCAGGGCTTGAAGCTGGGATGTCCCCAATGTGACATCATCACAGAACACAAAGGACATGACACATCAATGTGCATAGCAATAAGAGTCAGCTCTAACCCTCCTATTACAGATTGTTGGAAAGGAAAACATTTAGAAATGCTGCTGTAGTTTGTTAGGGAAATAAGAACCCCTAAATCTTTGTCCTCTTTGGCCTAGCTGCCTCCCTGGGCTGGTTTCTTGCTCCTAATATATTTGAAAATATGTTTGTTGTTTGTCTTGATGTTTTAAATGTTAATCTGGTACATTTTGGCCCTGTTACAGCCTCCCATCTTTTCACGAAATGGATTTCAGACCCTGACTCTGTGTAGTTTGTCATCAGAAATTATGACTTTGGCTGAGAATGCAATGATACAGCACAGAGTTATTGTTATGTGTTCCATGAGGAACATTTAACCACAAATAGCTGCAAACACTGGGAAAGCACCTTTTAATAGTGAGAGAAAACTTTTGTTAAGAGGAGGAATGTGCCAAAAGCTTGTCTAAACTTTTTCCAAATGAATTTTTCCAACAGAAGACCCTTCCCACCAGAGGACCTCAATTGTCTTTGACCCAACATGGTATTATAGGATGAGAAGATTGCTGGATTTTTTAATCCTATTTTGCAGGATTGCTCCAATAGTTTGGGGGCAATTTGTGTATTCAGCTCCAGGAGCCCAGAAACTGGTGTGCCAACTGGAGTATTAACTTGGCCAATTAAGCTGAGAGATCCCAGAATGTATTGTTGACTGTTGACCAAGCACAAAGCATGACAAATACACACCTGACAAACACCTGCAATCCTGACGAACAAGACGACCAGTCACTTGACTGATAAAAACAGCTCTGGCCCACATATTATTTAAGGATACTGAGAAGATGCTATGAGTATATGGTTTTGCTGTCCCTTGGGTGCCAAAGTAAACAATGAATAAGGGGAAAAAATTAAGTCCACGCCTGTCTCCACTTCTGAGGAATGGGGTGCCTCCATGATACCACTTCTGCACAAGGAAAATGTAGAAAAGGCCAGGAGGAAGGCAGATGCTGTTCTTAACCTACTTCAGAACAAAATGGTTCCATTTAACCCAATACAAGAGAATGTGATTGGAAACACAGAAGAAGGAAGGTGGGTTGTGGATAACAAATTATGAATTTTATAAGGATGGGAGCTGGAATAAATTGGTATGATGTGGTTAGAGTGCAAATAGAAGTTCACTTTGATAACAGGGTTTTCTTTCCTCCCCACCCCCACCCCGTACCCTCTGAAATCCTGCTTTTGAATGTCTGGGAGAACCCAAGATTTATATGGCACGTGCAAATTTAGAACACACCCCCATCTATCAGTCAAAGTGTGTTATGCCTTCCTGAAATTTCAGTTAGAGCTAATGGTTTCACATATTGCTCTAGCCAGATCTCCAAAATAGCACATAGGATTGCACTCAAGTCTGATAATGAACTCTAAAAGAATTATGGGCCATTTGTGTCACAGTAAATCTTACTGTAAGAGTCAATCTGGTATTTATTGTGGAAAATAAATGATCAGTCAAAGTCGTCTAGACAAGGGCCATTTCCATGATAAATAGTGAAACTATTGCAATATACAGTAACATGTTAATTGCACCATATTTTGCTGGTTCTCTATCAATATCCTGTGTGTTTTGGTTGTGGCTGCTCCTATGATTTTCCACACTTCTGACAGCAAGAGACGGATTGCTGGATTGCTGCAGATAAGGCCCTGAGTTCTGTTAATGTGTTTATGCTTTGATCATCAAAACATTCCTGACTGTCTAAGAACTTTTGTTCTCCTGAGGATAAGCAGCCAATCAAACGCTTTCTTCTAAACTGGTTGGTGGTCTTGTAATGTAGGCAAATATACATCAGACCTTTTAAATTTAATCTCCTTTTTTTGTGATTCAGAGAATGAACCCTGCCGCTCCTCAGATAATGCTGTTAGTAATTGAAATGTGTTAACAAACTGTTTATTTTTTCTGCCATGATTTCTCCATATGCTGTTACTTTCTCCTAGATGTCACAAGGTGCGTAATAGTTAATTAACTGTTCTGCTTGCCTAATGTCATGTTTTTAAAAGATGAAAAACCAAAAACCTGATTTAGAAAAAAAGAAAGAGTTTTCTACAAGTATAGTTGGACAGTAGAACAGGGGAGGGGGCATTCTGATACACGTGAACCTGAATAATACCAAGTGAAACCATTGGCCAGTGTTGTCTACTCTGACAGGCAGTGGCTGTCATCAGGGCCAAACTACATGATGCATGTGACACGAGTAGTCATGTGTAGACACGAGTAGTCATGTGTATGATCAATGCACTCCACTGCTCACTCGTTTCCGGAGGGTAGTTGAGAGCCAGTTTGGTGTAGTGGTTACGACTGACTCTGGGTCAGTCACAAGTTCTCTCAGAGCTGTTCTCTCATGAGCAGTTCTCGAAAGAGCTCTCTCAGCCCCACCTACCTCACAGGGTGTCTGTTGTGGGGAGGGGACGGAGATTGTAAGCTGCTCTGAGACTCCTTCAGATAGTGAAGGGCGGGGTATAAATCCAATCTCTTATTCTTCTAGTCTCTAGTGAGCAAACTGCCCAATTTTTTTTTCTTAGGGCTAATAAGAAAGTGGGGGTGGCACGGTGGGGGAGGCAAGTTTGGCAATGTGGGGCAAAAGTGAAGCCAAAGTTCTTGTCATGCATGCAGAAATGTGCCAAGTATGAAATCACTGTCCAAACACCATGCCTTCAGCACTCCTGCTCTGTTTCTTGACCAGCAGTTCCATTTCAGCCAGCTATAGCTGCTGTTTTGTCTGGGCTTGCAGAAGTGGAGCCAGGCAACCTGGACTGGAGCTCGTGGTACAGGTGAATTGGACGTTCTGATGGGCAACAGCAATAGCAAAAAAAAAAAAAAGTCTACAAGGCGGGCCTGAGGCTATTGCGGCTTCTGGGGAGTGTTGTTGGTGTGGAGGCAGCTGGCCGACTGCTGAATAGGTGCTGTACAAGGATCAAGATTTTATAGCCCACCGTAAACCTCAGTGGTTGCATAATATTCCATCTAGGGAAATGTCACATTATTTATTAATTATCATTACTATTGTTTATGTAACACCATTGTTGTGCATAGCTCTTTTCTGAGTAACGTAACTATCTGTTAGGTCCCTGTTGGGGCATCATATTGAAGATCTGAAGATGGGAAAGAAAAACAAACCCACAGCTGTTACAACATTTTGGAAGAACATTACAGGCTTCTTAATATTTACCATTTAAGTGCATTTTCTCCAGTCCGTTCATGAAATGCAGGAAGGTCATGAACAGAGAAAAGAGCATATCCAAACTGGATCTTGTAAGAAGGCGACTCTTCTGCAGATGAGTGCCTGCAAAAGGCTAAACTGGAGTATTTGGGTTTACAATGGATTGGTCACATTAATCTTCAACATCATGAGACAAAAACTGCCCTATGGTTCAGACATGTTGCAGCCAGAGCTCCAATTCCTCAGGGACAGAACAGAGGCATAAGAACAGAGGAACCCAGTGGCCCATCTAGTCCAGGGGTGGCCAAACTGTGGCTTGGGAGCCGCTTGCGGCTCTTTCACACATATTGTGTGGCTCCCAGCAGGGCAGCTGGGCAAGCTAAATATCATTAGCAAACAAATATCATTGGACAAATAAATATTACTATCAATATCTGCTTTTACCCCTTTTTGCTATTATCTTTTGCAGTGTCATTTAATGTTAATAACAAGCAAATGTGCCTATTTTCTGAATAAAAATATGTAATATTTGTTCATGTCTTGCAGCATCTGATGTTTATTCTGTGTGGCTCTTATTTGGGCAACTGAGGTTGCAGTCACACATGCAAGATAAAGCGAGGGGGGAAGAGAGGCTATTTTCTCTGGAGGAATTTGACCCGCAGTTGCATGATCACACCTCCCTTTGAAGCTGCGGGTGCAGTCTATCAGTGTGTGATCAGACGCAACTGTGGGTGAGTAGTTTTTTTCCCCCTCCTGTTTTATTCCCATGCGCTTAAGTAAGTTTGGCCACCCCTGATTTAGGCCAACATTCTATTTCCAGATCTCCAGCTGCCACCTGAAGGCTGGCAACCCTACTCTTCTTCCTTTTCCTGGCTCCACCCTGCTGCCCTCTTTGCCTCTCCTGGGTCACAGCTAGGGTTGCCCACCTCAAGCTGGTGGCTGGAGATCTCCTGCTGTTACAACCAGTGTTCCCTCTAAGCTGAGTTAGTGTGAGCTAGCTCACAGTTTTTTCACCTCTGGCTCACACATTTTTGTCTTAGCTCAAGAAGGATGGCTCCAGAGCAAACTAATTTATGCAGGAGCCAAATTGCTTGCTCACAACTTTAATGCCAGTAGCTCACAAAGTAGAATTTTTGCTCACAAGACTCCACAGCTTAGAGGGAGCATTGGACAACTGATCTCCAGGCAAACAAGATCAGTTGACTTGGAGAAAATGGCTGCTTTGGAAGGAGTCCCTCCCTTCCCATACCCCGCCTTCTTCAAGCTCTACCCTCAAAATCTCCAGGTATTTCCCAAGCCAGCGCTGGCAACCCTATAGCACAGCAGCTACAGGTAAGTCGGGTATCCTCTGCCTTCCCAAACATTCTTCCTGCAGCCATGGCTGACCTTCCAGGCCACTGTCCCAGAGACTGAGGCCCCAGCAGCCCAGATGCTACACGGCTACTTGCTCTGTGGGGATCAGGCAATGGAGGGGACTTGTGGCATTCCACCCTAACCTATAGAGTTTCTGGTCTAGCCTGAGCAACTAGTCCTGGAGGCACAAACTAAACTCATTTCAGCATCTAGATCTTGGCTTCCCTAAGTACCTGCTTGCCTCCATCTGCAGCACTGAGACTTTATGCAGAGGTATCCCAAAGCTGCGAATGTGGCACTTAGGACTTGGCACACCAGCATTAAGTTAACTGAAAATTACAATATGTCTGCCTCTCCCACCCACGTCAGCAGCTCACTTAGTTTATTCTGAGACTGTTGACTAAACAGACTTTACTAATGAGAATGCAGACCCACCAATTAAAGTCTTTTAGCTGAAGGCTAAAAATTATTGTTTTAGCAGAAGACAAACTGGAGCAATTGTTTGAAATACACTAGCTAAAATGTTAATCACCACCATAGATTTCAAACAAACTGAATTCAAACAAACATTTTCAGGAAAAGGGTTTTTTTGGGTTTTTTTTACAATAGATAGCCAAAAGTATGCTGAGAGAGAAAATCTACAATTTCTATTTCTCCAGCAATGAAAGGAAAATTCATGAAACAGAAGCTCTCATCTATCATTCTGTTAATGAGTCTGCAACTGCAGATGTAACCCATCAATCAAAGCAGCTCACACATAATCTAGCCATAAAAAGATAATGGAATTAATTTGATTCGTTAGATACAGAGATGCACGCCTTTCTGTTTCATGCAATCATGCAAAATGCTGCCACTGGGAAATAACAATATCACCAGCTGGAGAAGTTTCTACACCAAATGATCCAATTGTCAGGCTCCAACTCCCAAAGGATATAGCCCCGGGCTGCTGCACCCTCCAGTGTCCTTTTAACAGCAGGCTGCAGCCAAAGCCTTAGTTGCTGGGGAAGCAGGGTAAGTCTTGTCCTGCTCCTTTCTATTCCTGTGACTGCAAGGAAGGGACCTGGCCCATCATCCACGACTATCTTGCTTCCTGCCTTTTAAAGGATTTCCTGTGGGCAGGACAGCCCTGGGCTCGTCTAAAGCTCCATGAAAGGAGGCATGAAGATAAGTACATAAGAAAAGCCCTGCTGGATCAGACCAATGGTCCTGTCTCACACAGCATCCTGTCTCACACAGTGGCCAACCAGTTTCTCTGGAGGGCCAACAACAGGGCACAGAGGCTGAGACCTTCCCTTGATGTTGCCTCCTGGCTTTGGGATTCAGAGGTTTAGTGCCTCTGAATGTGGAGAATCACCTGAGTTACCATGGCTAGTAGCCACTGATAGACCTATCCTCCATGGTCCTGCTGGATTTGGGCAACTGAGGTTGTGGTCACATACGTGAGATAAAGCACGGGGGAAGAGAGGCTATTTCCTCTGGAGGAGTTTGACCCTCAGTTGCATGATCACATCTCCCTTTGAAGTTGTGGGTGCAGTCTGTCAGTGTGTGATCAGTAGGGGGTTTTTTCCTCCTGTTTTATTCTCATGCACTTAAACAAGGGATTGATGAATCACACCTCCACACTGAGGGCTCCCTATGGAGTTTGCGATAATGTGCATACTGCGAAGGAGGGGAAAACAATGGCATGGAGTCGGGATGGCCTGATCGGAATATCTTGATGCCATGAGAGCATGCTGGAGTGATCAGACATGGGAAAGTCCATCCGTGGCCCATCGCAACCCATTTACTACCAGATTTTCCCTGGTGTTTTTTTTTAACTCTGCTTCTGTGGTGGAGCAAAACGAGTTGCCAATGGCTGGGGGGCACTTCCCAGATTTTGTTGTCTGATTGCTCCCATTAAATCTGCCTGGCATTCATCCTGAGGTGGCTGGGTTCCCAGGCTTTCCCTTTCTGTGCTCCTCTGTCCTCTGCTACCTTAGAGGGCCTCCTCGCTCACCCAAGGCAGCCTAAGAGGGGTGGGGATGCTGCTGGCCTTGTCTGTGGGATTACCTGCAAGTGTACCTTGGCAGCAGAGCCCTGCCCCCTCTCTGTGCTGTACAGAGGTGCTGCTAGCATGGGGAGTGTCCCAAACAAGCCTCCCCACACTGTGGTTCACTTGGCTCTTCTTTACCTGCTGTTGGGCAAGGCTTCCGCCAGGGGCTCACCATAGCTATTCTAGCCAACAGCAGGACCTGTGCCACCTACCCAGAAGCTTCCACAGGCCCAGATAAGTTTGGGGGTGGGGACCTGGACTCCCAGACACCTATGTAATGTGTTTCCGTGGACGATTCTTTGAATAACTATCCTGTGATCCTGTGCAAATTTACTGCACTCAAGTTTAAGCAAGTTTTGTTAACATTTTAGGTCAGTTTCACTGTATTTACTGTCTTGTTGTATTATGTTGTTTCTTGTGCTGCTTTTTAAATTTTTGCAATATACCTTGAGTCTTTGAGAGAAAGGCAGAGTATTTAAAAAGTCTATAAATAAGTTTTGATATGAAATGAATGGCCAAAAGGTTTTATCCACATTTACTCAGCACGGATGTATGGTAGAATTCAGCTTTTGCAGACTCTACATGATAGGGACCCTGGTGGAGCAAGGTTGCCTGAAAGAATCAAATGTACAATGAGTTCCACAGTCATCATGTGGATTTTGCCCATGAGTGTGACTGGTGGGTCAGGCAAGATGGAAGAATCTAAAGTCAAGGGTTAAGAGGCAAAAGCCAGTAGATAAACTACCGATTTCCCACAAGACACTGCTCAGGTGTCATTCTTCCCTTTGCCCCAATTGCATGCTTGAATTTCCCACTATCTGCCCCGCGCCATATTTTGACCCGCGTCTTCACTCGAATTCTCCCGCGAATTCAATGATCCTGTTTTTTGAGGATCACTGAAGCTGCGGGGGAATTCAGGAGAAGCCACGGGTCAAAATGCGGCATGGGGCAAATAGTGGGAAATTCAAGCACGCAATCGGGGCAAAGGGAAGAATGACACCGGAGCAGTGCCTCGTGGGAAATCGGTCAATGAGTCCACAGGCCATGGCAGAAGCGTGTGGGTTCAAGACAGGTCAGGAATCCACAAGGCAGTTCAGGGCAGATGCAAGGCTAAGGGTCAAACAGGCAGGAGTCAGCTACTAGGGTCAACCAGGTTAGCACAGTCTTTACACTGGAAGCAGGAGATCAATACTTCCAGGCTAGACCTTACTGGTTTCACCAGAAGCTCTGACAGGATCTCCTCGAGCACAATGACCTTCCTCTGCTGGCCATTTTTAGGAGGGCACTATGGTGCAGAGGAGACAAGGCAGCTGTTCTTCCTTAGAGGCAGGCAAGCCAATGCCAAACAGAGTAAAGGTTCTAGAGTTGCTGGCCACAGGTTCAAGAACCCATGACACCTGAAACCCCAGCCCCAACCAATCATGGATCCCAAGGAGGAAGAAGAAAATTTAGCTTTTGTAAGAATCTTGTGTTTGGCATTCACATGAATTTAAAAAGACACTGCATTTTTTTGCTCATTTTATTGTTAAGCTATAGCACTGATTTAAGGTAGAATTGGCTATCGATTCAGATATCTTATCATGAACTGGACAAAATGTTATACAAACCTTCCAAAAGTGTCCACTGCATCCAACAGAGGAACACTGTGGACCAAGGATCCAGAGAATTATTGAGATGTCCAACAGCTTTCAACATGTTTAGCAGGGGTTTTTTTAAACAAAAATTCCCCATGACAAATAAACTATTTATGAAAGTTAAGTTAGTTTCCATTGTGGATTACCACGTGGCATGGGATGCTATTATTCCAGAGTCACAAGTTACAAAGTGGAAGGATTCCAAAGTCATAAAGTGCACATTCAAGAAAATCTGAATGCTTAAAGTTGACTTTACTGAGTTTTGGACAATAACCAAAATGTCTGGTTTGTATTGTTAATTTAATTCAATTTACAAAAATCCCTGTGGTTTGATTTTAACTACATTATGGAATCAAACACATTTTTGTATATTTTATAGATTGGCAAGTGTCAGCCATTCTGAGATGCTTGGGGGGAAATACATAAAGTCAAATTATGTCCTTAATGCATGTGTGGGGTACTTTGGTTCTTAATGATCATGCAGCTTGGTACCAGATTTCCCCAACAAACCAGAATCATATTAAAACATCTATTTTGGTTACTTTTGTAAATTATATGTTATGGTTCTTTATTGCCACAGGAAGTTGTTGTGGTTTTTGCCATAAGTAACATGTGGCTTACAATGGGCAATGCTAGCCTATACTTTATCAACTAAGGGCTTAGGTTAAGGCCCTGATTTAGAATGCTTTTACTAGGGATGGTTTCCCATTGGCTGAAACAGGATTACTTCTATGCTGAAAACACAGGGACAAGATGAGATATATTGAAGGCAAGAGATCAGCATTTAAATATTAGTCCAAATGTTCTGTATAGTAGCTGTCTTTAGAACTGAATCATGGTGGCAGCATTAAGGATTTTATTATGTCAGAAGCAATGGTAACCAGGGCTCATTTCATAGCAGGAGCTCCTTTGCATGTTAGGCCACACACCCCTGATGTAGCCAATCCTCTAAGAGCTTACAGTAGCCCCTGTAAGAAGAGCTCTGTAAGCTCTTGGAGGACTGGCTACATTAGGGGTGTGTGGCCTAATATGCAAAGGAGTTCCTGCTACGAAATGAGCTCTGGGTAACACTCTACCCTATCCTTTGTAGAATAAACCTTTGTTGGAATTAAAGGTTCCACTGGACTCTAAATTTGTTCTAAACCATACCCTGAAATGTATTTATTTCTTCTTCTCTGCTGCCTGCCTGCCTGCCTGCCCGCCCTTGTCAGCACTAGCCTCTATCATCTAGTAGCATCTTGGATGCTCTAGTGGCCAGGGAAGCTTCTCCAAGATGAAGGGCCCTCTTTCTCAGGCCTAAGTGTTACTTATCTCAGCTGATCAAGAGTGAATGTGACCGAAAACTAATCACATGTTGCCAATGCTCCAAAAGAAAAGATTATAAAGATGTGCCAGATCCACTCCTGGTACATAGCATTAAAGCTGTCTTGGATCTTTGGTGGACTGCCACCACTTAGAGGTGTTAACCAATTTTTATTATAATGATGGACTGCTCCAAGGTAGACTTGGATATCTGCTGTTGGAGCTTGTGGGGTGGGGGAGAAGGCCTTCTTCCCCCTCTCTTATTCATGACAGAGCAAACTAAGCAGCAGACTCAGCTGGGAAGTTAACACAGAAAGTCTGTCAGAGCTGAAGAGTGAATTTTAAAAACTTTGTTCTACCTTTAAACACAAAAAGTTTGACTGCTACAGAATTCTAAACATACAGACAGGAAATTGAAAAAAAATCACAAATAATTTAGAAAAAGAATGAAAAAAAGTGTCTGGCTAAATCTAAATTTACAAGGTTTTGGGGTAGTCACACTTCCCTTGAGAAAGCAGGCTGAACTCCCCACCACTCCCCTATGGTTGAAAGCTTCAGAACTTATAACTGCTGGTCAAATGGCAAAAGGCCTTCTTTGTGCTAGTCTGTATGCCAGAGGATCCATGGAAAAGAGGGGTTTATCTTTGACCAATCAGAAAGTGGAGCCTTGTTCCCTCAAAATAATGTGTATTTTGCACCTAGCACTTTTGGGGTTGTGTACACAATTAGAGCAGGATGCTGAGGTCTTTGGTAAGCAGGTTTCCCAGAAGCATCTGATGAGACGAAATTCTCCATTGTCTTCCCCTGGAGTCATACTTTACTGGCTTGTGGGACAGCCAGCTATGTGTCAAATCCAGCTTAAATAGAGTCTTTGGTCAGCTAAAATGCTCACTCAGAATTGGCCTAACAGCCAATCATTGATCACTGAGACCTGCATAAGCACCGTGATGTACAGGGCCTTGGACTGGTGACAGGGATCCCAAATACAGAATCACAACTGTGCACATGAAAGCTTATATCTTGAATAAAACTTTGTTCGTCTTAAAGGTGCCACTGGACTCAAACTTTGTTCTACCTCTAAACACAAGAAGTTTGACTGCTACAGATGTCTATGGCTAAATTCACAGCATCCCTACATTCACAGTATCAGAATCCCAACTGAGCATCAGTTATTTGGCATTCATAGAGTAATTTCTTTGGCTTTTATATTAGTTCTCTAAACAAAGTTACTAAATAATATTTACAGTGTTGGAGCATAACACAGCAGCAGACAAATAAAGTTGTCTAAATTTACTTGCCCAGGTTCACAGAATAATTTCTTTTGCTTTTTTTGTTAGTTCACAAAATGAAGGGCTTATGAATTACAAATTAATATTTACAGTATTGTAATACATCACAGCAGGAGACAAATTTTGTTGCTATAGACTTTCACACACTAAAGAACACAAACTTCCAAAAGCAAAGCATCTCCTGATCTTAAATTGTAATCTGTTGTTAAGAGATATGGGACACATTCCTTCAGAAACACCAGCTGGACATGTCTTTCTTAAAAAGTGAATGGAAATGACACAAGAACAAAATTAAATTTTGTCTGAGTGTGGATCGATTGTTACCAACAGAAATGGAAAACAAATCAGCTTCTTTGTTTATCAGGCAATACACAGCTAATGAAAATTCTCCCTTCATCTGCCTCATCTTGCTTTTGTTTTGTTTTGTATTTTTTAATGTGCGTGTGTGTGTGTGTGTGTGTGAATGTGTGCATCTGGAAATCATGGCAACCTCTGATGACTGACTCCTACTGAGGGCCTGGAGGACATTCAGGGAGGTGGCTAAATTCAGCCTGCCCCTGCCTCCTGACTACTGGCATTCCTTTGGAGGTCTCCCATCCGAGTACTTACCAGAGTTCACCCTGCTTAGCTTCCGAGAACTGATGAGATTGGGCTTGCCTGGGTTATCAAGTCAGGGCTCATCTTGCTTTTGTTGAGGACAAAAAACTTCCTATATCATAAATTATGGTTAAGCTGCATTAAAATGAATATCCCTACCACATTGTATAAGCTGATAAACACAGTGATCGGAACATGGTGGCTGCTCTGCTAAATGTTCTGCTTTTGCCACTACATCTTCCCCTTGAAAATTAGCTAATTTTATTCACTTTCTTCTACATGAAAAATTATAAACAAAAGAAGAATTAAGCAAGAGAATATAATTCATTACTATAAGGGAAAAAGAGAATGAGCTAATGCACAGGCAATCCATATTCATTGCCCAAAGCCCACTGACAACAGATAAAGAAAGAGTCAAACGTAACAGTAAGAGAAACAAACATTCAGGGGGGGAAACCTGATATGCAAAAGAGAGTTTGCCAAGGAGATAAGGTTTTAGTCTGATAGAAAGTACCATAAGGTATCTATAAAAATAAACCAGAGTAGGTACGGCTACAGCTCATCTTCCCCAGAGTCCTAGACCTGCCAGATCAGATCACTACATTTGAATTACATTATTTCTGTCTATTGCATCTTTGTCTAGCATTTTGCCTAAGCTCTGATCACTGAGGAGGAAGGGAACTCTGCTTCTGTGGAGGTAACTGTATGATTTAAGGCAGGGTTTCCAGAATGGCATCTTCGTTCGCTTTCCCAAGTGAAGAAATTTGTCTTTGCTAAACAGAACAAAAGATAGGCTGTTTGCCTAGAAGTTGATATGAGTGGCATATGGCAAGAGAAATTCTGGCCTGCTTTGGATGTTTATATAGCAATGAGGCTTCTGCCAATCCTAAACAGGGAACCACATGTGTGTCTATTTGCCTGGAAAGTCATATTTGTGAACTGGTATGATTCAAGGAATCTTAATCTAATGGGTGGGGGAACTGTCTGTGCTAGGATGATGTGAAAGATGCACACCTCTATGTGAAAGATGCACAGCTCTTATGATCAACTGCAGCCCTTTTTCAAGCTACTGCAAACAAGCAGAAGGTAGTGGCTCCCACTTTAGAACTGAAGGGAAAATGACACAAAAGAAACATAAGGGAGTCAGATCTTCAACAGGCCTTCCTAGTTCTGTGGCTCCTTTCCTCTCCACTCAGAACAAACAATTGAGGTGTGCTGCTTGTAAAGTTGTCACGTGGCTGGCTACCATTTAGAGGTTCCAGGTTCCTCATAGCAAATGGCAGGGGAAAATTATCAGGAGTGGGAGGGAGGCCCAGGATACATTACCAGCAACATGGTAACATCACTTCCAGAGTGTAATGGAAGTGACATCATCATGTTGTGACATCATGACAATGCTCTGGTATTTGGGTAAAAACTCTAAAGTGAAACTGGCTTTTACCATAGAGTTTTTGCCCAAATACCAGAGCATCACCAGTGATGTCACTTCCAGTACACATTGGAAGTGACATTGCCATGTTGCCAGTGACATAGCCTGGGCCTTCCTCCTGCTCTTAGTCCCCCCACCAGCAAGCTGATTGGCAGTGGGGGACAGAGCCCATGGGTGGAGGATCCCTCACCCCCAGCGGGGGGCTAGTAACTCTACCACTGTTAGAAACACAGTACTGGATAAAGAGAACAATTTTAAACAGGTCTTCTCAGAATCCTACTTAGGTCTAGTCAGTGAGGCTTACTCCCAAGGAAGTCTTATCACAATGGCATTATAAATGGACTTCTGGTCCAACTGAGCTATGATCTGCTTGTATTCTTACACCTTTACATCAATAGAACTGTCTTGCACTGGCATTAGTTAAGAATGGCTCAGCAAATGGAAGGAGAACATCTTGTGGGTGGGATGTTGACTTTTGGGTGTTACTTTTCTGAAGCAGTGCCAGCTGTCCTTCAGAATGAGCAGGCCTTTTCCTAATAACTTGTACTTTGCACCTATCTGACATTTAGATGTGCATAATGTGTCCTAGTTGGGTAGAGGGCAAGATCTACAACTACAATAATCTGTGAAATCATGGCCAATTTATTGCATTCATACTGAAGCATCATGGAAATTATGCTTTTGTAAAAGATGGAATTCAATTTTTTTAATAATTAAATTTGTTTACTCTACACCAGTCTTATTTCTTCCTTGCAGATGGATATGATCTATCAAAGGCTTGGAACATTTTCTCACATAGCAAAACTTGTTTAAACTGCTTTAAACTACCATCTGTTCTTTCTAGATGGGCACAATAAGATCAGAAACTATTTTACCACTCCATAAATTAAAAACAGAGTTTGGGTAGTTTGTTGTAAAAATGAAGCAAGGAATGACTTAGAGTCCAATGACAAGACTTTTGCCAAGACATGCTTGATACAACAATACCAAAGTAGACCATTTGTTTGGGTTAAAAACTCAAAAACTGCTTGAAGATGCAAAAGATAATGGCACTTTAGTTGGATTGCCATCTGTCAGTCCCATTAAATGATTTCAAGCATATTTTCCTACTGACTTCAGTGCAGCCAATTCTGCAGCTAATTCTGCTTCAGACCCTCAAGCAGCTATATCTCGAAACTATCACTGCAGACAGAGTTGTATCAGCAACAGAAACCACAATATTAGGCCCAACATTAGATACTTACTCTGCAGTTCTTCTAGGGTTGCCAGGTGTGCAGATGGGCATGGACTGACTGGCTCACAAACTAACATTTGTGACAAGCTTTGGCCAGTTCAGGAAGTTCATGGCAGGTCAACTGACAAACTTTCCATGAACTTTCAAGCTGTTCATGGTGGTTTGTGCTGGTTCATGAATGGATACATTTCCAAACAGGCTATCTCCACTCTATCTAAATGTTTATCAAACTTTAAAGCAACAGGGGATGGTGAAACTTGGAAGGCATGTAGAGGATCATCCAGGAGAGGTCCCCTGTGACTTTGATGTCTCTAGCTTGTACAGGATCCTTTCTATACACTCCTGAACCCACACCTGTCAAAATGCCTCTCATTTCCCCAGAAAGCACTTTCCTGGAGGCACTGTCTTTGGAGGACATAGCTTGGACCCCATAAATCCAATCCTTACCAAACTTGGAGGGCAAGTAGAGGAGAGTTAGCCAGAGATCCCCTGTGAGTTTTGTGCCTCTAGCATGCCGGGGGGCATTCTATCGGGTCACAAAACCAGTAAAGTGTGTGATGGTTCATGAACTGAGTATGCCACAAACCATGAACTGAACCACATTTTTCTCAGTTCATGACCATCCCTAGCCAGGTTCCCCTGGCCACTGGCAGGGAATGGAGGGGTAGGGTGGCCATGGCCAGATCCAGGTTGGGAAAGTCCTGAAGATTTGGGGATGGAGCCTGGGGACAGCAGGGACTTCAGTGGGGTACAATGTCATACAGTCCACCCTCCATAGCTGCCATTTTCTCCAGGGGAACTGATGTCTGTAGTCTGGAATTCAGCTATAATTCCAGGGGATCCCCAGGTCTGGCATTCCTGTGCCCTTCTCTTCTAGTTTTTCACTTCTCGCTGATCCTCCTCTTCTCCTCATTCTTTTAAGGTACTCATTTTTCCATCCATCTTCTTCAGGCCACTTGACAATCTGACTTTGTGAGCTTACTGCCTCTAATCTTTTCTTCTGTAAAAAGCAAAGCAGTTCAGCCCATGGCACTCAGATATGCTGCTGCCCACTCACATGAGAACAGCTCAGGTGGCAGAAGATTTACCACAAATATTTGTACTGCATACAATACAGATGGTTCCTTTTGATCATTCTGGTGAACCTGTTACATTATATGCAAGAAAATAATGTACATGATCAAAAATGCACCTTCACCCCCCTGTCAAAGTCTCTCTCTCTCTCTCTCTCTCACACACACACACACATGCAACAAAATCTACTCTGCCTGACATTCTCTGACTTCTGTAGTTGTGAAAATTCCAGGAGAATTAGACGAAGTACAAAGGCAAAGGGGGAAAACCATCCCTGATATATTTTGAATACTTGAAAGTTCAAGATTAACCAACAACAGAGCATGTTAAAACATTCTTTTGAAAATGTCTTTCTTTTGTCTTTTCCACACTTAACAATATAGCAACATTTGGAAAGAAAAAAAACTCAGATTAGAAAAGAAATTGTTCATCAAAAAACTTCTAAAAACACGTCTGTCTAAAAGCAAAAGTGAGGCTGGAAATCTGTTATGGTCTTCTGGGGCCAAAGAATCATCAGAAAGAACATGCAAAAGATGAGTAAGTTACATTCCATCACATGCCACAATGAAAATGTAATCCTTATTAGCAGAAGACTGATGCCTGAGGCAAGTCCTGTCTCACAGAACTTTAAAAAAAAAAAGTAGCTAAGGAAACAGGCCCATCAATGACTGGGGCAAAAAAGCCCTGTTTCATTACTTGAAAACATAGGTAATTTTGACTGCTTAGAACTTAGTCAAGTTGAATTAATTTTTAAAACTGGGTATGGCCGGTATCTGAACATATCGCTATGTACTGGCTACACATTCTTTTGTAGCTCATAAGGTTCCCTAAGAGCACACTCCACAGCAAAAAGAAAATTCTGCCAAGACATTACTATTCCCAAGCACTTTCCATGACATAAAACAATAGAACATGAGGGGGAAAAATACAGTGTTCTAAAGCAGTGGACATTGTTGGCATCTAATTTTTTCTTGGTATTTTGCAAACCACACACCGATTATAGAAGCTTAACCCTGTACATCCTCATAAGGGTCACATTCAGCTTGTCATACTGAATCACAATTCCTTCTTGATTCCTATTAACCAAAACAAACTTAACTTTCTCTACACATGCAGTTAAAAAAAAGCTTTTCAATTCACAGTCCAAAGACCAGAAGCAGCATCTAAAATAATTGCCTCTTTAAGAAGCAAACTTGCAAAGAAAGACTCTATGCCAGATTACTTTTTTGTATAATTCAGATATAGCTCTTCTGCATCTGATGATGTAGCCGGCAGAAAAGTATATTGCAAAAGATTTTGTCCAGTTCAGTCTAGCTGTCATTCTTATACTGAATGGCTAAAAGATTGCCCAGTAAATCCTTGCACATTTACAGAATGTTTCCAGACATTATCAGACAGAAATATTTAGCAACAGCTTTACCCTTTGAGCATTAAAAAGAAAATCTTGAGAACAAAGTCAGCACCAAGTCACAGAACAGCATAGCAAGACATAATATTTACAGCCAACAAAGATCATCATGTAACAAAATGAAGGCTACCCCCCCCAAAAAAAATCAATTTAAGCATACCAAGAATAATAAACCCACCAGAATTGCAGCTAATTGCAACAAATGCATAGATTTACAGATCCATAAGTGTAGTTATATTTACTTATAAACTTTTGTCTCCATTCATATTACTGGTGCTCTGTTCCCAAATGCTGCTCACAACTCACTAGTTTCTTTTTCCAACCCCTGTCCAAAGGAACTGCCCAGATTTTGTGGTGTAATATGAGCCGGGAAGTACTATGTGCCTATGATACGGTTAATTCACTTCTTACCTCCTTCTGATGTGCAGTGAAACAGCACAAAAATGAAAGGACTGTTTTCTATCCAGCAGATATATTAAAAATATTAATGGCAGCACATTTATATGTGGCAATTTTGGTTTCCATTATGCATGTAAAGACATTAACTGCCTTGAAATGTTATCCCTTGAACATTCAGCCTGGCCCTAATCCTGCATACCTGCAGGTACTAATCTTTTGGTAACTTTTCTCAAGGTTCTGGAAAGAAGCTAAAGATCAATCACGCCAATTTTTAAAAAAATTATAGATTGCATAGGAGCACTGCCTTGCTTTATCCTACTTTTTGAAGAACAGATGGCTATTATAACTGCTAGGTTCTGCTACTTTGTATGCTTTGCTACTGCAGCTGGATTTTGTTCTGTGAATTATCTGAAATCGTAGAAAGTACTTATTTCTTCATGGGCCTTTCCAGGACTATTAGCATAAACAGTAAGACAAGTTGTATAAACAAAATCAGAATTCCTTGTCAGAATCCATTGTCTGCATCAGTCAATATATGCACATAGGAAGTGAAGTAGTTAAAATTCTAATTCAAATCAGAATTTAAAACAGAAGTTCAATTTCTCTGCAAGTTACCTACTTTGCTAGCTTGCACTTAACTGGTTTCCTAAACCCATAAACATAAACTCCACTAGACCTCACTTGCAAGATAAATATACACTACCAAGCTGGGACCTGTTATTAGCTCACTCTCAGCTCCCTTGGAACCAACAACTGCCCCTGCATCTCCCACTCCTACAGACAGACATGGGGTGGGGGGTGCTTTTCTGGCTTGCCTACACAATCCCCCACTCAGGTGGCCTGCTGCCCTGCCAGCCTCTTCACCATTTTCCCCATCCATCCCCTCCCTGCTGCTATGCCCATCCCCTTCCCCAATCTCCTTCCTCCATGCTCCCTGCTCTGTCCACCAATCTGTCTTTCACACATCAGAGCTTCCTCCCTGCCACTCTGCTTTCTTCCTTCTCACCACTGCCACTGTTTGCCTGCCTGGCTGCTCACCCCATTCACCTTCATTCCTCTACCCCTCCATTTCCAGCCTTGCTGTCTGTTGCTCTCTCCTTGTCCTGCTCACTCAGCAAAGGCTCCCAGTCCTCTTCCCCCACTTGCCCACCCACAGTGACACTGCCACTTGGCTGTAGCAGCAGGTATGACTGTGGCCCTGGCACCACCCAAGAGGCTGCAGTGATGGGGCTGCCATTGGTATGGTTGCCAGGTCCTACCTGGCTTCCAGCATTGGGCTCCTGTGGCTATTCTGGGATCTTCTGGTGCATGCACTTCACACCCATGCTGCAATTACATCACCCAGAAGTGACATCATTGTGTCGCTGACGTCAAGAGGGTGACGCTCTACTTTTTTGGGCAAAACTCATGGTCTGAGCCCAATTTTACCATGGAGTTTTGCCCAAAAACTAGAGTGTCACCCCCCCCAACATTAGCAACATGATGACATCACTTCCAGGTGATGTCATCCCATCACATTGGGGGCCATTTGCAGGCATCAGTGGTGGAAAGGGGTCCACAAAAGCAGGGGAACCCCTGCCCAGACCAGGGGCCTGGCAACCCTAGCCATTGGGAATGGGTGTCTGGGCATGAGCACTGGGTTGGCTCCTCATTCCTTCCTCTGCACGTGCACTGAAAGCATTCCTGTCTTCAGGGGGTTAAAGCCTCTCCCTCCACAGTCCGTAACTTTTATGATGTTTCTGCAAGCCTAGGGGTCTCCCAGATTTGAAGAATATGTGTTTTCCATCAACATGGCCCCAATCTGCAGATTTACATATCTGCATATGTCAACCTTTTCACTATTAGATATTTTCATGGTGCCGTTAAAATATTCATAACCATTATATACATTTAGTCCAGTTAGGGTTCTGTTTCCTTTTTATATGATGAACCTTAAGGAGTGTCTTACTTAGCAATACTCCTTGACTAAGCAGCAGAAGAAGAAGGTCTTAATGGTGATATACAAGATGTTAATGAGTCTCTAGTTCCCATAATGTCCTGGCAAAGTGCATGTGCACCTGCATGCATAAACATAGGAAGAAGAAAAGAAGGCTTTATGGCACCTTATAGGAATGCTTCTGTGCATAGGCTGTGCAACCCGGGAGGGTCACAAGGCCAGAAATAAGGAATGAAACGAGTAAGTTTTCCTTGAAGTCTCAGGGCAGTTTCAGGGAAGCTTCTTAAGTGTCAAATCCTTATTTAAAACTCTTTGGTGCTACCTTTCACCCAACTCAGGGTCCCCAAGGTGGCAAACATTAAAACATAAAATGTTTATTTCACTTTTTTAACAAGGAGGAGGGCTAATAAGAATTAAAGAGGAAACACCAAACAAAACAAGAATGTCTTCAATCTCTGGTGGAAGACCACAACAGACAAATCTCCCTGGGGAGGGAGTTCCAATATTTCAGCACCACAACTAAGATGGCCCTTCTTCAGATTGCCACCCATCTAGTGTCAGAAGATGACCAGACTGATCAAGTAGGTTCCTATGGGTGTAGACTGTCCTCCTATGCTGCCTCCAACCATATATGACTTTAAAGGTCCATACTAGCACCTTGAATTGGGCCCAGAAGCAAATTGGGGACCAGTGGAGGTGGAATTGGATTGAAGTGAGATGGTCCCTACAGCATACTGATTCCATGTATCTAACCACTGAAAATCAAAGAGGGGACTGTCTGATCTCTGGGAATCCACATGGCATAGCAGAAGACAAGCAGGGCCAGCACAGAGGTTACTGTGATCCCAGCTGCAGCAGTGGGTGTCATGCAGGGCCTGCAATAAATTTTTTTTGGGGGGGGGTGTCTCTATCCTGTTCAGACTGCCAATAAAGACACAACAGCCTTGTGCAGGCAATATACACTTCTTTATTGCCATAAATATTTATTGCTCTGTTCCGGCGAGGGACCTGGTATCTTCCATGGCGACACTAGGGCTCTCCCAATTTGTAACGGTTCCTACGCACCAGGCCGGACATATGCTCGACCTGATCTTCGCGGCGGGGGTTACGGTGGGTCAGTTGACTGCTACGGCAGTGCCATGGTCTGACCACCTTGCCCTGAAGGCTCGTCTGATGGTGTCACCCCAACTCCGTTTGGGCAACGAGCGAATTTTAGCTCACCCGCGGAGTCTGATGGACCCTCAGTGGTTTCTGACGGCTCTGCGGGATCCCAGGCCTTCCAGTGACTCATTAGATGGACTGGTCGAGGACTGGCATGGCCAGCTCTCGGCGGCCATCGATGAGATTGCTCCCCGACGCCCTCTGCGCCCTCGCTCAAAGCTGGCTCCCTGGTTTACCGGGGAGCTGAGGCTGATGAAACAGGGTCTCAGACGGCTAGAGAGACGGTGGCGGCGTTTTCGCGATGAGGCATCAAGAACATCTTATAGGACGTTTATGAGATCCTATGAGGTGGCAATCAAGGCTGCTAAGAAAAAATTCTTTGCAGCTGAGGTTGCGTCTGCTAGCTCTCGCCTGGCCCAATTATTTAGAACAATTAGGTCGCTAACGGAAGTGCCACAGAGCACCGTAAATGATAGGGAATTGGAAATCAGCTGCAAGGCTTTTGCGAGCTATTTTGCAGACAAAATCTTGCTACTCCGCCGGGAACTCACGGCCACAGTTGAAACAGTGTGTGAACTTGAGGCTCCATGCACGTCTTCAGGTGTGACCTTGGATCATTTCAGTCCTCTCAGTCTTGAGGAGGTTGACAGGTTGCTCTTGACTGTACGCCCAACCTCGTGCAGCCTTGATCCGTGCCCCTCATGGCTTATAAAAGCTTGCCATGAGGGGTTGCGTGATACGCTCCGGGTGATTATCAACAAGTCCTTTTCAGAAGGACTGTTCCCGGAGGCGCTCAAGGTTGCGATGGTCCGCCCTCTCCTTAAAAAACCATCTCAGGACCCGGCTGTTTTGGCCAACTATCGGCCGGTGTCCAACCTACCCTATTTGGGTAAGGTCTTGGAGAGGGCGGTGGCGATTCAGTTACAGAGCTTCATGGATGACACCTCCATGCTGGACCCGTTTCAGTCCGGGTTCCGACCGGGTCATGGGACGGAGTCGGTTCTGGTCGCCCTCACGGATGACCTCCGTAGACATCTGGATCGAGGCGGTACGGCAGCACTGGTGTTGTTAGACCTGTCGGCGGCATTTGATGTCGTCGACCACCAGTTGCTGATCCACCGCCTCGCCGATGCTGGGATACGGGGGCTCGCTTTACAATGGCTTGCCTCCTTTCTGCAAGATCGGGGACAGAGGGTTGCGCTCGGGGGACAGACCTCCCAGAGGCACCCACTGGTGTGTGGTGTGCCTCAAGGGGCGGTCCTGTCCCCGATGTTATTTAACATCTATATGAGCTCCCTTGCCCAGATTGTCCGGAGGCATGGGCTGGGGTGTCATCAATATGCGGATGACACCCAGCTCTATCTGTTGTTGGGCGGCCAGTCCGGCTCCTCACCAGCTGACCTGGAACGAGCGCTGCAGGAGGTTGCGGGCTGGCTTAGACTGAGTCGACTGAAATTGAATCCACTGAAGACGGAGGTCCTGTGCTTGAGTCGGACCGGATCGGGGCTAGGGCACCCACTTCCGTCCTCCTGGACTCCTCTTTAACGATGGAGGCCCAGGTAGCAGCCACTGCCAAAGCAGCCTTTTTCCATCTACGGCTGACTAGGCAGTTGGCTCCCTTCCTCGAACGCGAAGACCTAGCTACAGTGATCCATGCTATGGTCACCTCACGTCTTGATCACTGCAACACTCTCTACTTGGGGCTGCCCTTGTCCCAGATCCGGAGACTGCAGCTGGTGCAGAATGCAGCGGCCAGGCTTTTGATGGGTCTCTCTTTGCGGGACCACATCTGGCCTGTGCTGCAGCGGCTGCACTGGCTGCCTATAGTATACCGGATCAGGTTCAAGGTGCTGGTGTTAACCTTTAAAGCCCTGTATGGTCAGGGACCTGCCTACTTGAGGGATCGCCTTTCCCCATATAGGCCCCAGAGGTTACTGAGGTCGGGCACCCAAAACTGCCTGACTTGCCCCGGTCCAAAGGATGCCCGGTTGTCTTGTACTAGGGCCAGGGCTTTCTCGGTGGCAGCCCCTTACTGGTGGAACGAGCTCCCGGATAACATCAGGGCCCTGCGGGATTTGTTGCAGTTCCGCAGGGCCTGTAAGACGGAGCTCTTCCGCCAGGCTTTCAAATAGGGGCCGCCGCCGGGGAGAAAGCTGATTATACCATCTCCCTGGCCCTGTTGATCGCACCCCATTGCAGCTACTCACCGGAGCCCTAAGAAGTCGCCATCTTGTGGTATTTATTTAGAGTTTTTAATTGTCGATGTTTTAAATTGTAAATCTGTTTTTATGATTTTATATGTTGTTAGCCGCCTTGAGTCGGTTGTATAACTGACAAGGTGGGATATAAATGAAACTAATAAATAAATAAATAAATAAATAAATAATAATAAATAACCCAAATGACTTGGTTCTCTGCTTTGGGGAGTTCAGTGCCAACCCCTTACATGGGTGCATCCTTTAGTCTTTCTTCCTGAGATCTGCGTGTATTATGGCCATTAAGCCTGTCCTAATAACTGGTCTTGCCCCTAGGAACAGGCCCGCTCCCTGGGCTTCCCCAGCTGCTCTCCTTTACAGCTAATGGGGTGCCTTGGCCACCCAGCATTGCTGGCACAGAAAACCATCCTCACCCTCTGTTCTGGATATCCGGCCAGACACATCCCACTCTTCTTGTCTCCACCAGCCCAGGCTTGACTGCTCCTCACTCCCCTGTTTGCTGTGTCACACCCACACAACTCTTTTTTGTATTCTGAGCTTCCAGCTAGCACATAACTGACAATACAAAAGTTTCTACTGGCCAGTTATGGAAAAGAGAACCTCACAGAAGCCCCAAGTCCGGTTTCTCAGCATCTTTTGAGGAGTCCCCCTGCTGACTCTTGACACAAGCCTTTCTTTTCTGTGGTGCTTTGGACAGCTATAATAAGATCCAATCCACATTATGAGGCTGCAGTTTCACAACTCCCTGGGGGCATTTTGCTTCATCTACACTGGGGAAAAGGCAAAGTGAAATAGAACCCGGTGATGCTTCCATTGCCTTGCCAGACACACTTCAGAGAGGAAGAAGGAGAGAGAAATATGAGGGGAACACTTCATGACAAACAGCTGCAAAGGGAGATTAAAGAGAAGCAACAGCAAGAAATCTCAGAGAAAGAAGAATGGCCATAAAACTGGAGCACTCAGGAAACATAAACACTTTGGTTACAATTAACTTGGATTAATCCTTGGATACAAGCAGGTTTTCTTTAGCAAATTCAAGGGATGGACTGGTTAGAAAACTGCATCTTCAGCCAATGCTAAAATACAGCCCTTTCTCTCTAAATGTGTAATATAGAGGTTCTTAAGAGGTCTCCCTTCTAGGCAGTGACCATCTATACCTGCTTAGCTTCAGTAAGGTTGCTGCTTTAGGTACCTTCTGGTCATAACCTGGAGGTGTCTGTTATTGGGAGAAACCTGCAGCTTTGGCCAGTTCTTTTGGACCAACAGGCTTGGTTCAACAGGGCTGATACAAATGCAATTGCTTGCCACACACATACCCACCTCTCATCTCTCCTGTCCATTTCTGTTTCCCTGTAGCAGGTCTAGTGGTTACTAATATTCCTTCAGCTTTTCCTCAGCAATCAGAATTATTATGAACATTTTATGATATTATAGCAATTCAGACCATAGCTTATAAGAGGAAGGGTTGCCAACCTCCGGGGGGGGGGGGGGCTGGAGATCTCCCACTTTTACATCTGTTCTCCAGACAACCAACATCAGTTCCCCTGAAAAAAATGGCTGCTTTGGAAGGTGGACTCTAAGGCATTATACCATGCTGAGCTCCCTCCCCTCCCCCAAACCCACCACCCCCAGGCTCTACCCCCCCCCCCAAATCTCCAGGTATTTCCCAGCCCAGAGCTGGCAACTCTAGTAAGAGGACAGGCCATCGAGGACAGATGGGAATCTGTGATCTTCTTGATATATTGCTGCAGATGATCAGCCCTAATGAATTCTCTAGGACCCAAGAGAAAGAAAGATTGTCCCTTTGCTCAATGCACTTGCCCTTTGCCAAACTGACACAAGACATATATAATCCCGATTGCTTATTCAGTTTCAATAAGCAGCCCTTGTCTCCTCTCCCTCTTTTCAAAATATCACTATCTCCATCCAGCATTTCATTTCTGCTGCTCTTTCCCAACATTGGGCCCTAGACCTGTAGACACTTATTGAGAGCACGAATGAAAATGGCAAAGGTGTACTACCCAACAGATTAGGTTTATTTATTTATTTCATTTTAATCCTGGCCTACCCCACAAGGGGGCTCAGCACGGCTCACAACATGTAAGTATAACAATGTAAAAGAATAAAACATAGTATAATAAAAGATTAAAATCCAATTCTATACATAAAATCACAAGATGGAGATAATGCAATTAAAGTGCTCTCAGAAAAATTCAGCCCTTGTGGGTGTATTAAATCTACTGATTTTTAACAAGTGGCAAAGAATTTCCACTAATCATTACATAGAAAGTCCCTGTGCATAGCACAGATGATAGGGTTGCCAAGTCTTACCTGGCATTCGGCGGGGGAGAATCCTTGTTTTGGGATACTCCTAGCGTGCGTGCAAAGTGCGCGTGCCGCAATGACGTCACCCGGAAGTGACGTTATCGCGTCGGGCATGTTGGGGTCGGGACCTCACTAATTCAAGGGAAAACCATAGTTTTCCCTCAGATTACAGAGCGTCCCCCCCCCCCCGAAACGTGCCCGACGCAATGACATCACCTCCAGGTAATGTCACTGCACCGGGCACGTACCCCTCAGCCCAGCAATTTAAGATGGGGTTTCCCCCAGTGGCCTGATCCCGACTGGTGGGCAACGGGCCGCTAGAGCAGGGGTTTTCCCACCACCGGGGGGACTTGGCAACCCTGACATGTGAATAGCATGGGTGGGTAGGTGGGGGGAAACAGTCTAATGTGGTGTTCACCACCTCAGCCAAGGGCCTGGCAGAACAGCTCTGTTTTACAGACCCTGCAGAATGGTTGTAAGTCCCGCAGGGCCCTGATGTCAGTTGGGAGGCTGTTCCACCAGGCCAGAGCCAAGAAGGCTCTGGCTCTGGTCAAGTCTAAGCGGTCATCCTTTGGACCAGGGATCACCAGTAGATGTTGATCTGAAGAATGCAAACTCTTTGGGGGACATAGCAAGTGAGACAGTCCTGCAGATATGACGATCTCAAACTGCACAGGGCTTTAAAGGTCAATACCAGAAACTTAAACTTGATCCAGAACTCAACTGGGAGCCAATGCATGTGGCAGAGCACATACTGTATATGCACTCATACTGAGGTCCCAATAAAGACACGTGCAGCTGCATTTTGAAACAGTTGGAATTTCCGGATCAGTCTCAAGGGTAGCCCTGCATAGAGCAAGTTACAGTAGTCCAGCCTGGAGATGACCAATGCATGGATCACTGTGACTAAGTCATGGTGAGAGAGATAAGGGGCCAATTGCCTGACCTGCTGAAGATGGTCAAAGGCTGATCTGGCAACAGTCGTGACCTGGGCCTCCACTGAAAGTGAGGCATCCAGGATCACCTAAAATGAAGGGGGAGGTCAAAAGTTCTGCCCTACTGCCACAGACCACCACATCCAGATATTCCTGTGAGGCCCTCATCCTCCAGAAATATCATTTCAGGGTCATTTTGAGTTGTAGCAAGAAGGGGAGGGGGGAATTGCACTCCACAAAAAAATTTAAGCAAGATCCAAGTTACTGTTTCTCATATGGAAACATTTTCATATCAAGTATCCCACAGTCTCACATTGCTCCATCTGCTGTATGCTATATTCGCTTATTCTGCAATAGCCTTGTGTCCTCTGACACCAAAGCAATGAAGGTGACTGTGAGTGAATAGCTTTTTCTAGTGTGAAGATACACTAGAAAAACATAATTGTCATACAGTAGACAATCAACCACTCACAATTTACCTCAGTAATTGCAGGGTATAAAATAGCACATTGCCCTTTATGTGATACCTTACATATCCATGAATTATAGATGAGATGCATCTACCCTTTGCTCAGACGTAGCTTCTAAAGAACCTGGGCATGGAGCTGAGCCCTAAGGTATTGTTGTTTTAGCAGTTCATTGTACACAAATATTAATGAGACATTTCAGTTGTAAAAAAAAGAGTATGGAGTTGCTTTTGACTATCAAAAAATGCTACACTGTGTATCGTGGTACCTGTAGGGTCAAAAGCACATAGGGTGGTGGCTGCAGTGTAGCGGTTAAGAGTAGCAGACTCTGATCTGGGGAATCAGGTTTAATTCACCACTCATCCATATGAAGCCTGCTGGATGACTTTGGGCTAGGTTTGCCAAGTCTGGGTTGGAAAATACCTGGAGACTTTGGGGGTTGATCCAGGAGAGGGCGAGGTTTGGGAAGGGGAGGGGCCTCAGCATAGTACAATGCCATAGAGTCTACCCTTCAAAGTAGCCATTTTCTCCAGGTGGGGAGAGGAAGGGAAGGCAATTGTATGCTGCTTTGAGACTTTTTAGTGCAGAGAAAAGTGGGGTATAAAAACCAACTACCAATCTTCTTCTGTGGTAAGAAGGTGAATTGGGGAGGATTGAGGGGGAAAAGTTGGCTGGGTCCAACCCGTTGATTTCAAAAGGAAAGGTACCCATTTTTGTACCCTTGAAATGAGCCTACCAATTTCTGTTTGAGTTGGAAGCTTCTGGTTTCCTAATTGGCTGACATACTTCTGCTTCTTGGAATCTGGGAGCTTGAGGTTAATTGGAACAATTTGGCACCAAGAATGTTTAAAGGCATAATTTTAGAAACACTCCATTAATGGCTTTATGAACTAGCATGTTTGTTTTAATTTTAGTCATCGTGCTTGTAGTTGACAGATTGCAGAATGGATTTTAATGCTCAAGAATAATGACAAGGGCACCCTACTATAGGATGAGCTGTTTATGAAAATTACAAGGCAGAGGCCTCATCAGGCAGAGAAAAGCTCACCGTGGATTTACTGGTATTATAATGCAGATTTACTAAATACCTAAAAGCCAAGAGACATTGCAAACTATTATGGGCCATAAAGTAGTGGGGGAGGGGAGGAAGAGGAGATTATGCAGGGCACTTGAGTACGTCCACCATCAAGTGGTGACAAATAATTAGGGCTTTTTTTGTAGAAAAAGCCCAGCAGGAACTCATTAGCATAATAGGCCACACCCAGCAGCAGAAACATATTAGCATATTAGGCCACACCCCTGACAGCGCAGCTCCCTCCCAGGATTGGCTTCCCCAGGTGCCCCACAGCTTGCGAGGCACTTGGGGAACCTGGGGGGAAAGGCTGTAGGCATGGCCAACTCAGAAGCTAGCCGGAACTCCATTCTTGCCCAAAAATAGCCCTGCAAATAATTATGGAGAAATAAGAATCAACACCACTCAAACCACTCTAAACAATCCATTGTTTGCACATGCCTTAAACCACCTGGAATAATCCTGCTACTGAAGGGCTCTGTTAAGGAAGGAGATGACAGAAACACACTGCTGCTCCTTTTTGCCCACAGTAACAAGCTCTCTTGCCACCTCTACCCACCTCCACCCCCGGGCCCTGCCACTGATAGAAGATTCAGACACAAGGAACTATGCTATTGCTTTTGGGAAGCCAATCTAAACTGGCATTGCTCATCTCTGACCAACCCTGGGTTGGCCACAACAGCCACTGCTAAGTCCTATGTCCGACTAGTTTTACAGAATTGACAAAAGACTTCATCAGTCTTGTTATGAGGCACTTGCTTCAGGTGGGTGGTCAGATGCAAACACAGAGACCGTAGGAAATGAATATTTGAGAGAAAGGGAGGGAAGGAGGGAGGCACAGTTGTTTTATCCAGGTGTGGGGGTTTTTTTGCAGACCTGCAGACTCTCTCCCTTATAACACAACAACCAAGTATTTCAGCACTGTATAACCATCTTCAAAACAGCATCTGTGGGAAACTGTCCTCCCCACAGGTGTCATTTGGAGGTGTTTATTAGGGATGAATCCTATTTGGATGGATTTTCTTGGTCTTCTCACACTATATTACTGTTTGGGTTGAAAGATATCTCATATGAGCAGATGAGAAAGGCTTGCACTTTTTTGTTTCAAACATCCACATAAAGTATTAATACTGTGGATATTTTAAAGCCCCCCTAAGTATGTATCTGGGATGGAATGGTTTCATTTTGTGACATCCCACCGGGGGGGGGGGGGTGGAAAGGTAAAAACTATCTTCCCTAGGGATGCCACCCTCTAGATGGGACCTGGGGATCCCCCAGAATTACAACCAATGCTCACTCTAATCTGTGGAGTCTCATGAGCAAAAATTCTATTTTGTGAGCTACTGGCATTAAAGTTGTGAGTGAGTGATTTGGCTACTGCATAAATTAGTTTACTCTGGAGCCATCCTTCCTGAGCTAAGAAAAAAATTGTGTGAGCCGGAGGCTAAAAAACTGAGAGCTAGCTTTGAAGAAAATAAATGCTTTGGAGGGTGGGTTCTATGGCACCATACCCTACAGAGGTCCTTGTCCTCCCCGGAATCTACCCCCAAATATCCAGGCGTTTCCCAATCTGGATTCAGCAACCCTATACACACACACATCCCCCACCCAGTGACATGGGGGGACCTAGCAGCCTTATCCCCTGTCCACACTGAAATTGGACTTTCTCTCTACTGCCATTCTGCTTAGAAAATTGCTAGAAATATTCTTTCATAGTCCTCCTATCATCTCATGTATTCTGACCATTGTTAAAATTCAGATAGCATGAGTTCTTAGAGTTGTCATCTGTCTGAGTTCAGCTCCTCCAACTTCAAGTATTTAGGGATCTGGTCTTTGAGAAGGGTGAGGATATATCTGGTCTCTAGTGTGCATGGGTGTATTCGCATGTGCATGAATGCAAAGGCACCACATGGTACACAGTTTGTCATTTCAAATATTGTAGCTGCTGACGCATACTTTGATTAAGCATTTCTAGTATCTCTTTCATCAAAGGTACAACACCTTCCTGGCTTTTAAATAGGTAGAAGTCAAGGGGACTATGGAATTAATATAGAGCTGAGAAGGCTGGTTAAAATCTTCACTGATGGACAATTGGGAGGCGCTGTTGGCATAAGAATTTTTAAAGCTTTTGAAATGTTGGAGGGTCTGCTGATAAACTCTTGTTTTGGCCCCAGTAATCTTGTGATAATTTCTCACTTTTTGCAAGAGAGTTTCTGCAAGACAAATTTTTCAAATGTGCCAACAGAAGATATTTTACTGCCAAAGCAAACATAGTTACAAGGTGAATTTTCCATAACTTCTCAGTCCTGGGTGAACAGCTTCATTTTACCACACAATTGTTCCAGCCTTCGCAAGAAAATTAGTAGCCTTAATAGAAATAGACATACTTTAAAAGTTGAGTAAGAAGAAAAAACAAAGACCATTTTTTGTTTTTAAGGGGAAATGGTAAAGAATAGGAAAACACACAGAATGTTCAAATTAAACCTCTAAAATGTGGTTTTCTCTCTTTGGTGCCAACAGTGAGGACTGTCTCCCAGCTCTAATATAACATTCAATAGCAAGAAACGCTGGCTGTGGTTTCTCCTTCATTTCACACACACTGATAATTGGTGAATAATGTAGCATTTGTCTAATTAAATAAAATGTACACCAAAAATCATTTTAATAAGGAGTGCATGGTTTTGCAATGAAGGTTGCTTGGGAATGCTTTGTGTTCAAGAATGTGAACTCTGAAAAACAGCTACAAAAAGTTATCACAGTTTACTCCATCGGAAGCTCTGGCTTTTACTAATTGGTGTCAGATATACGGCAATAGATAGAGTTATCCCACAAGTATTTACACAGATGGGCGTTCCAACATGTTCAGGGAGCATGTTCCATTCCCCTCCCCACAAAGGTCTGTTCCTCTTACTTCAGAAAATAAGATATTCAGTCCTACTTGCGCAAAGAGATACTGCCAAAGAGCTGTCCCCAACTAGTATATGGGGACGCACAAGATTTCATGTGTAGACACACAGGGAGGGAAGGCAACATGGTTTAGCCCAACCACATCAGATCTTGGAAGCTGAGCAGGGTTGGTACTTGGAAGGGAGACCACCAAGGAAGACTCTGCAGATGTAGGCACTGGTAAACCACCTCTGCTTCTCACTTGTCTTGAAAGACCCTTGCAGGGGCTGTTATGACTTGACAGCACTTTACACACACATTAGATGTGGGTTGCCAGGTCCCCCCAGTCACTGGCAGGGGATGGGGAAGTAGGGTTGTGAGATCCAGATTGAGAAACTTTTGGGGATGGAGTCTGGGTAGGCCTGTGACCTCAGTGGAGTACAATACCATAGAGTCCACCCTCCAAAGCATCCATATTCTCCAGGGAAACTGATCTCTATAGTCTGGAGGTGAACTGTAATTCTGGGGATCCCCAGGTCCCAGCTGGAGGCTGGCATTCCTACATTAGACACACATCTATTTTTAAATCATCTAAATAAAACTGACAGCCTGATCTTTATGGGGTGGAAACAATGGTTTACCCTGTTTTTAGCTTAAAAGGATCCCTGCCTGGCAACAAGTGCAGACACCATGTCTGCCTTGCCTGATAACCAGTTGAGGGTATGGAGCATGGCAGGCAGGGAAGGGAAGATTCTGCAAGGATTTGCATAGAAGGACCTAGCAAAAATACTGTTGAGATTAGATAGGCATACACTGCTATCTTGCAATAGAACCTTAACACATCAAATAGCTGATAAGTTGATCAGCAACAGCAGCAAGCCTGTCCTGTACTGCGTTTTGTTGTGCTTATATTAGACCAAAGACATAAAAAATAAAGAGCTGATAAAGAACATTAAGGAAGAATGGTCTTTTGGTATCAAATATAAAATCCCTTCCACATGCAAAAAAGAATCCCTACAGATTTCAGAGGAAGTTACACAACTAAGCTGGAATGGTGTATTACATCTAAGAGAATGAGAAAGTAAACTTTATACCTAAAATCCTAGATATACTAAACTACAGTCATTTGAAAACCTTCTGCAAATAGACAAGATTCCTAAAGTATTCCAATACTGAGTCTTTTAAGAAACAAATCTAAATGAAGTGCCATCACTTTTAATCACGTAACTATACACTTACAAATCTAATGTTATTTTCTGCCATGTATTAAAAACACATTTCTTTTCAAACTGTAGCATAGAAGATGTTCCATATTTATCATGCACCACTTATTTCCATATTAAATGAGCTCAGGATTATAAAGAACAGGCATAATTTACTAGCAGCCTTGCAAACTCAACCAGACATTCAACCCTTTTGTCCAAGTTCTCCTATAGGTTTTAATGACAACAGTACCCATCCATATTCACCATCCTGAGCTACTCACAAAAAGGATGGGATATCAATGTGAAGAGTGAATGAATAAACTGTTCAGTTCCCACATAAAAATGTTAATTTTTTTCACTGTAATTAACAACAGTAGTCCCCATTGATCAGCTCCTTGCCATGATTATAAGTGCCCCTGTTTCTACAAGGTAAAAAAAAAAAATTAGATGTTACACAGATGCTCTCCAGCCTGAAATATCAAGTACCCATTTTGCTGAGGGAGGTTGGTGGCTGACTGTTTGAGCCCGAGTGGGGCTCAAATATTCTCTCAAAAAAGTGAGAGATTCCAATTTTCAAAGCTCTTGAATGTCACTCTTCATAATCACATTTGTCAGTCTATTGAGTGTGGATGAGGATTGACTTCATCATCTCGGATGAAGGATGAGGTACCAATAGGGTCTGGAGAAAATGGCCACTTTGGAGGGTGGACTTGAAGGCATTATACCTTGCTGAGGTCACTTCCCTCCCAAATCCTGCCCTCTCCTGCCTCCATTCCCAAAATCTCCAGGTATTTCCCAACCCAGACCTGGTAAGCTTAGGCACCAAGTTCAGGCAGCCTCACTGGTATGTCTGTCAACCTCCAGGTTGGGCCTATTACAACAAATCTCCAGGCATCAGAGATCAGTTCTCCCGGAGAAAATGGCTGCTTTGAAGGGTGGACTCTATGGCATCGTACCCTGCTGAGGTCCCTCCCCTCCTCAAACCCTTACTCCCCAGGCTCCACCCTTAAAATCTTCAGGTATTTCCCCACCCAGAGCTGGCAATCCTACTCACTGCCTTATTCTCACCAACCAGTGGAAATATGGGCCCCACTCTTTGGCTTCTTAGAATGGCAGCAGAAACCCTCCCACCCACACACTATTTACAGCACAGGAGTAGCTACTTCCTGAATGGAGCCAAGTAGGAATTTTGGGGTTCTCAGCATGAACTGCCCAATGGATGGAACTAGAGTTTTTTCCCCCCCTGCTCCACAATGTGGTATTAAGGGTTACCTTTCCTTGGCATTTAATTACCCAACAATGTTAATTATGTGACAATGACTAGTTCAGTACAGGAGAGTCCCCAAGTGATAAGTGAAGGAGGGAGATTCACCTAAACCAGCCTCTTCCAGCTATATCTTCTATTACTTGGAGCAAGGGTATTTTTGTAAAACTAAGCAGTTGCTTGAGACTTAAAGAGCTCTCTGTGGTTGCCCACATTGAAGGATGGGAAGCTATTAACTGCAGTTTAGACTTTTAATTAAAGTTGTAACCTGCAATTTACCCAATTTTGTTGTCTCATGTCTATTCCAAGAGGTCTGATGACAACTCAGAATAGTCAGCTCCATCTATAATTCAGGGTTGAAGCCAAATAAGGTAAAAAAAGTACAGCACTGAATGGACTATGTTAGATTCACATAAGTGCTTAGTGCCAAATGGATATGTATGGAAACAGCCCTATATAGTACACCATTTGTATGATGCAATTCTGCAGATACCTGCAGTGATTCTAATCTACCCACCCAATGAAGGTTAGAGCATGAGCTATGAGATAGAAGTTCTCAGTCCGAAATTCAAATCAGCCACGAACCATGAGCCTTATCATTTCCATTGTAGATGATAATAATGGCTACCATATTTGTTCGTTGTAAGAATTAACAATACAATATGGGAAACATTTTTGAACAGTTAGGGAAAATGCTACATAAACATTAAGCAGAAAAGGAGTGAATTGGGTCCAAATGAAGGCTGACTTAGAACTTCAAAAGAATTGGACAGGCCCTGACCTGGATAGCCCAGGCAAGCCCAATCTTGTCAGATCTCAGAAGCTAAGCAGGGCCGGTCCTGGCAAGTACTTGGAAGGGAGACCTCCGCAGAATACCAGGGCTGGGACACAGAGGGAGGCAATAGCAAACCACCACTCTGAAATGTCCTTGCCCCACTAAGGGTTGCCAGAAGTCACCATGACTTCCAGGCACACAAGCCCATAGACACCAAAAAAAAAGTGGGGGGGGGGGAGAGAATAAATTAGACATATATGTATTGCCTCCCTGTGGGCTTAATAACCATTCTGCATTTATGACCATTCTGAGCAAGATAGGCTGAGACAATTAAATGGCCTTCGCAGATTCAAGGTTAATCACCCGGAGAGGTGCCTGGAGCCTCACAGAGTGCAAGATAGTTCAAAAGTGACAGCATTTCACCTTGCACAATTCTGCAGTGCTGTGCTTTGGTCATAATTCTTGAAGGCACCCTTCCAATATCAGATGATTCCCTTCTCAACAAAAAGAAAAGATTGCAGCACCCCCTTTCCTTTCCTTTTCCTTTTTCTTTTCCTTCCTTTTCCTTTCCTTTCCTTTCCTTTCTTTTGCCTTACCACTACAGGTAATTGGTTGGCTGAATGGTTGACCTCTAGAGTTCATCCTGTACCAAATGAACACTAGGCAAGGAACAAGGTTTACTAATGGAATGTCTTACTGTATCTTTGTAAACTGCTTTGTGACTCTGTGTTGGCTTATAAATCAATCACACAGATATAAGCTTACAGTTAAGCTTACAGTTAAGCTTACAGTTCAGTGTGTGCCTCTGTACTACTAGCACACCTTCCATTAGCCTCATTCAGCTGTAAATTAAATGTTGGAATCAAATCTAATTAGCCACATTTTTTAAAAAAACAAAAACCTTAGGGCCATCCAAGGAGTCCAGTGCATGCAAGTGGCACTCATTTTTTTCCTGCCTCCATTTTTGTCAAGAAAAGGCCACTTTGGCATTAACAGCTTGATGATATGGAAACTTCAGCATCCTCAGAGAGAAGAAGAAGGAGAAGAAGAAGAGGAGGAGGACAAGGAGATTGGATTTATACCCTGCCCTTCACTACCAAAAGGAGTCTCAGAGTGGCTTACAAACTCCTTTCCCTTCCCCTCCCCACAACAGACCCTGTGAGGTAGGTGGGGCTGAGAGAGCTCTTTCAAGAACTGCCCTTGAGAGAAAAGCTCTGAGAGAACTTGTGACTGACCCAAGGTCACACCAGCAGCTGCATGTGGAGGAGTGGGGAATCAAACCCAGTTCTCCCAGATTACAGTCTGTGCTTCTACCTACTACACCAAACTGGCTCTCTGGCACACATTGGATCATGACCTTTTGTATGAAAATGCAGATTAAAATATTGGAAAGACATCCATGGCACAACAACTAACTACAGCTCATTGTGATTTAGGATCCATCTGTTTGTAAGAGCTTTCTATCCAGTTCTGAAAGCGGTATACCCTTTCTTTGTGTTCTTACTTAGTTTAATAAACTTAGTCTCCCCTCTGCATTTCTTATGTACATATTTTTGTTTGTTTGTGGCAGTAAAACAGTATTATAATAAAGTATGTCCTATTTGTTTTTGTTTCACTTAAATTACTTCAAGAAGATGCCAGGATAATAGGTGTTGTTTTTTTCTCAGGAGCCTTGGAATGAAGCATTCCTCTTTTTATAGAGGAAAGTTAATTAGAAGTTGGAGGAGCTGACACTTGGATGGTTTCACCAGATGTAAGGGGGTGAGGAATCATACAACAGGGCAGAGGCCTGAGATATATTTCCAATCCATGATAACAAAACTTTGCTCAGTCTAAAGACAAAAAAGCCACACATGGTGAATTTCAACACTTTGTATTAGAGCTGGTTATGAAAATTAAAGACACCTAGAGGAAACTCTCAAGAACCAACCATTTCCAAATTGGTTGTTCCAGACCAGCCCAAATAACAGTTGTTGGAAAACATCATGAATTCCTAAGAAAAATCTTAACTTCAGAGACATATTTCCTAGATCAAGACTTGAGTTACAGATACAGTTCATGATCAGATTGGATATACACTTTTGTGTCTGATTAATTTTTGGCCCCTGGCTCTCTCTCCCTCTCTCCCTCTCTCTCTCTATCTCTCTGTCTCTCTCTCTTTATATTGTGCCTGTCCTACATTACAGAAATATACTAAGATGGTGATGAATGATCAGCTTTTAATATTCTCGCACGATTCATTAGAGGGGTGATAATGAGAAAAACCATGTGAATTCCTGGACCAAGATTCAGGAAAAAGGAGGAGGAGGAGAAGAAGGAGGAGATTGGATTTAAACCCCACCCTACACTACTTGAAGGAGTCTCAGAGCAGCTTACAAAACTCCTTTCCCTTCCCCTCCCCACAACAGACACCCTGAGGTAGGCAGAGCTGAGAGAGCTCTTTCCAGAGCTGTCCTTGAGAGAACAGCTCTGACAGAACTATGGCTTGCCCAAGGTCACCCAGCAGGTGCAAGTGGAGGAGTGGGGAATCAAACCTGGTTCTCCCAGATTAGAGTCTGCACACTTAACCACTACACCAAACTGGCTCTGAACATACCAAACATCTGGAAACAAAAAATTCCTTCAGATAGGTTTACAGGCTATTAAATCTCTTTGACAACTAAATCCTAAATAAGTAAAAGGAATACACGAAAAGGACTCTGATGTCACTTCATATATATGAACATAGGTTACAACAGAGGTTAAAACATTGAAACTTCCTCTCCTGCTTTTCTCCAAACGTAGTACCGTCCATCCAGATGAAAACAAGAGGGCACCTGTTCTGCCAACCAGATGCATCACTAGAGCAAGCTGGGAATCAACTCTTGAACATGGTCAATTATTTTATTTATTTATTTTATTTATTTAATTTATCTCCCACTCTCCCCGCCAAGGCAGGCTCAGGCTTGTGCAACTTGTTCTGCTCCGCAGAATTCCCTGTATTGTTAAAAGCTAGAAATCTTCTTCACTTGCTCTGAGAAAGTATTCCAACCTATCTCCTGTGCTCCTTGAAGCAGGAGAGGATTTTGGCACGGCCCCTCTAAAGAAATAGAATGGAAAGGTGCAGGGGGTGAAAGTAAGCAGCCTGGCCAATTGTAAAGGATACAGGAAATTGTGAGACAATCCCCTTTGCCACAGAGCTTTGTACCCTGTCCACCTTTCAGAACAGCATTATGGGATTATTCACTTCAGGGCCAAACAGGAATGTTTTGGGTCCATCAATAATTGGCTCAGAGAAGGACCCTTTTCTCCCTGATTCACATTGCTTAGGAAAAGTTGGGTAATTGGTTTGTTTAGGCCATAACGCAGAAGTTTTATAGGATTAATGCAGGTTATGTGGTGGTGGAAAGTGCCGTCAAGTCACAGCTGACTTATGCTGACCCCAGGGGGTTTTCAAGGCAAGAGATGTTCAGAGGTGGTTTGCCATTGCCTGTCTCCGTGTAGCAACCCTGGACTTCCTCGGTGGTCTCCCATGCAAGTACTAACCAAGGCCAACACTGCTTAGCTTCCCAGATTTGGTGACATTGGGCTACCCTGGGCCAGCCAAGGCCAGGAAGCAGGTTATGTACTGGAAATTTATTGCAGCATGATGAGCATCCTGAGGCATCTTATAAGGGGTTGACATACCCAAGCCAGCCACTCATGGAAGAACAGACCCAGGATGCTGGGAAGAAAACTCTCTTTGTAATGGGCATCCATATTTGAACCTTTATACTGACCAGGATGGGTAGATAAGTGGGGATGGTCACCAATTCTTGGCAGGTTTCTGCGCAGGCAAGGAAAAGCAGTTCTGCCAAGCTGAGACTGGAGAAATAGTAGGATAGCACACATTTATTTATTTTATTCATTTATACCCTCCTTTTCTCCTCCAAAGGGGACCCAAAGTGGCTTACTCTATTTCTGTCTCCTCCATTTTATCCTCACAACAACCCTGTGAGGTAGGTTAGGCTGAGCAAGCTTTCATGGCATGAGTGGGGATTCAAACCCAGGTCTCCCAGATACTATTCCGACACTCTTAACTGCAACACCACATTGGCAACCCCAGGGAGCCTGCACTAAAGGGCTGGGGGAGTTTAACATTTGAACAGTTATGAATGAATAAACCCTAATTTAAACCATTTGTGGGGGCAAGAACTGGACTATGGCACTATAAAAGGTCCGGTCCCAGGATCTTTCTCACTCATAGAAATAGAAGAGGCAAGGATGGATGCACAGCTCCAAAGGCAGATGAAAATCTGCTTATATTTTGAAAAATATATCTGCTCACATCCTGACCTAATTTCTTCTCCTTACAGAGGTATGCATGATCCTTTCTGCAGCTGTCTCTCACCACAGGACTACCGCACTGGAATGCACAGTGGATTGTTGGAGGAGTCTGAGCACACTCTGCGCATGAGTTTGCAGCATCTTCTGCACTGAAAATAGGGCAGGAGATTCATTTGATGGCTAAATCACCGGTAACCAAACTGATGGCCTATCATCTGGCACAGATCCCTTCTGCTGTCCTACAGACAAACAGTAACAGCATGATCAAATACCCTGGTCCCATATATGACCTAGCCATAGCTCCCTGATAGTATAAAGGAGGTTACAATCAATTCAGTTTGCTAGGTCAATTAAAAGTAACTGAAGAATCATGTTCTCCAACATTATTATCATCTGCATAACACAAAAGTACCCTTCCTTTCTTTACTGGGGAACTGTCCAGCAAACCAAAACCCAGCAGCACAGACACTTCTGTGGAGATACCAAATGCAATTTATTCTAAAGGTTGTCCCTTACTGGGGCACCCCCACAACCCATCTCTTTGAGGACTGCAGTGAAATATGAGATATAACTTCTCAAATTAAACAAATACCACTTCAGTTTGCTGGAGCGGACACATATGATTGAAGGCTTAACCACTCAGAAATTAACTTGTATACAGAAAAGTTGATGTTACAAAGAAAAAGCTCTTGACCAATGGAGAGCAACCCTACACATTTCTGTTCAGAACTCCCATGTTATTCAGTGGAGCTTACTTCGAGGAAAGGACTGCAGCCTCATTTTCCCTGACACCCAGTTTTCTATATAGAAGGATTTTGTTGGGGAAGGGGAAGCAATCAGTCAACTGTTGCCCCCGTAGACAGTCTGAACTTATACCGCCACTTATATAGGCTGAACTTATATAGGCTGAAAGCTGAAATGCAGGAACAGTTAACCATAAGATGAACACACACAAGAAGCTGTCTTATACTGGGTCAGACCCAGCATCTCATGCAGAGCTCTTTCACATCACCTACCACCAACCTGTGTAGCTCAGGTAAATCCAAGCTCAGTAGAGCGGGAGATATAATCAGGATTGGCCACAGTTAGTACTTGGGTGGGAGACTGCCAAGGAACACCGGGGTTGTTGCACGGAGGAAGGCAATGGCATCCTGTGAACATCTCTTGCCTTGAAAACCCGGGGGGAGGGGGCATTCACCATATGTCAGCTATGACTTGATAGAAAAAAAACCCAAATAAAGCTACCAGATACTTTTAAATGGAGGTACTGGGGGGTTGAGCCTGAGACTTTTTTTTATGCAGAGCAGGTGCTCTGCTACTGAGCCACAGCCCCTGCCCTGAGTACACTGGCTAGAAATGTAAGGCTTTTGCACCACTTCAGAAGGCCAGTGGTATCAAAGGGCCACTGCTAAGGATCAGAAGTGCTTGTTGCAGATGGCTCTATGTCTTTGTGTTCCCTCTGCTCTCAGATACAGCCATGGAAAGGAATTCCAGTTAGAGGAATACTTTTGTGACAATGAGGGAGAGATAAGAGGAAGAAAGGAAGATTATCAGCGTGAGAAAGAATAGAGCTCCTTTTTGACCATGTGACTGGCCTGCTCTTCTATAATAGTAATACTTAGCATTTGTATAGCACTTTCAAAGCCCTTCATGTACATTATCTCCTTGCAACCTTTTCAGCAAGCCTATAATAGAGGTCACTTTTATTATCCCCATTATGCAGATTGCGGCTGGACAGAAAAGAAGGGGTTTGCAAAAGACCACCTAGTGAGATCACAGCAGAGACAAGATCCATTTGCAGCTCAGTCTTTCAGTGCAGTTGGCTAGTTTCTCTCATTTTCCTCCCTTACCCCTAAGTATCTTGTCCTATGCTCCACCCCTTGAATCAGGACGTTTTTCAGAAGAAACAGCAGTGCCACATTTGCCACTGAAATACTCCAACTGCTAGCCTAATGGAGGTGACTGTACAGCTGTAGATATCCTACAGCAGTCACGTGAGCACACAGTATCATCTGACGTGCCTTGTGGCCATGGCTCAGTGGCCATGCTTTGCATTGAGGAGGTTCCAGGTTCAACCCTGGCATTTCTAGCCTTAACAGAATCTGCTGCTGTCCATCATGTATGACAAGGAACAAAAGGGGGAATTAGTCAGTGAAGAGAGGCAACTAGACAATACTGGGTTTGATGGAAGAGAAGTGTAACTTTTGTAACAGTTTTATTTATTTGCTATTTCTTCGCTAAAGGCATGGATCTGTGCATGCCCCCTGCCCAGATTTTCTGTGCAATCTGCCACCTGGGTTGCTGATCCCACTATAGTTTATGGTAGGACCATGGTGTCTACAGCTGGAATTCTGCACTTTATGTGTGTGTTTTTTAAAAAAAAAAAAAATCTAAATCTTGCACTAATGAAAGCTTAGTTCTGCCGCCTAGAGATATAATATGATTTAAACAAATTTACAACTTTGTTGCAAGGTGGGAAGGCATGCTGAGAACTTCTTAATGGATATCCTTGCCAAGTGAACATACCTGGTTCAAAATTCCTTGATCAGACAAAAGGTGGGCACCCAATCAGATAGCCTTAATATTCCCTTGTCTTGAACCTGCATTGTAGCCACTTGATCAGTGCAACTAAAAGCTGCTTTTGCCCAGTTCAAAAATGAAATCACCTCATGTTCAGGTTATCAGATCGACTGACTTGGATAAGGCATAGAATCACTTGCCATTTTTCCCCTCTTTGCATCTACCCAGTTGGATACATCCTTCAAAAACCTGACATCAGATAGATTGCAGTGTCTGCTTTTTCCACCAGTGCTATTAATGGCATCCATTTGGAAGAGAGTACCAGAACTGACCACATGTTTAATTGGGTGCATGAACCGACACTGAGTTGGAGCCAGCAAAGTGCTCCCATGGGTACAAGGGCTTCTGCCTGTGATTTCTTGGCTCCTCCCTCCTGCAGCACCCCCAAATGCCCACAGAAATCCTCATGGGGGAGAAGTTTGAAGTCCTTGCTGCCCACAGAAACACTGTGCTGGATCCAACCCAAACAAGGTATATAAAGATACTATGTAGTAACCTTGAAAAGTTATAACTGGGCCCTATTTTACTATATGCTCTTTCAATAATCAGAGGTGGGAGCAGTGTAACAGGGAGACAAAGGTAGAGCGGCAACAGTGAGAAAGTGTAGTCAGGTGAGGAAATGGTCATAATCATACAAACCAACTATTCCAAATTCAATTGGATATGTTTGAACAGCCTGTTGAACCATCAGCTCTCAGTTTACAAGCAATCAGTATATGAGTCAAACCAGTGGTTGTTCAAGCATGTCTAATGGGAAGGCACTGAAACCTCCAACCTGACCAGTGGTGGTGTTGCTGAGCCTTGCCTTTGGATTGAGGAATTTTACCAGGCATTGCCCACAGAAATGAGGCCATTGGCACAATCCCTACCCACCAGGAACAACAAAACCTAAATACACAGGATGGAAATAGAGACGTTCTTCCCCTGTTTATCCTCACTTCCCCCTCCCTTTAATTGTTTTGTTCATCTCACATCTTTGGGGCAGGAAACTTTGTATATTCTGCAAAGCACCAACAGTCTTGGTATTGTATCAACAAAAGATCATCATAAAAGTCAAGCTCTCTTCATAGGAAAGTTACTGTCTAAGAAAATGAAAAGTGAAGAATTCAGATTTCTGAATTTTGAGCTACATATTAAGTCCCACGTTTGTAAAGGATGATCATGGAATACACCCTCCTGTACATTTTCTTCCCATTCTATTCTACTATGCCCCTTTATTAAGTCTACTTTCCCTTACCGTTCACTTTGCCTTGCTCAGATTGCAGGGACTAGAAAGACTCTACAGAGCCATTTGATCACCTGCTCTACCACCTATGGACACATGATATGTGATAGTACACCAATATCAAAGCAAACCAAAAGGTAGAACTTACCTCAAGGATCGTTTAGGCGCCTGTAGAGACTCAGACTCTCCATTTGATCTGTCCAGTGCATTTTCACCCTGATGACTTGCAATACACATTACGTAATATGTAACATGAGGACTGGTATGGTGTAGTAGTTAGAGTGTTGGACTAGGACTGGGGATTCAAACCACTGATTGGCCTTGAGGATTGCTGGCTGACCTTGGACCAGTCAGTCTTGCACCATCAAATGTACCTCACAGGATGTTTTTGAGAATAGAGTGGAAGCAAGGGGTATCCTGTAGACTGCCCTGGGCTCTTTGGAACAGATCTGTTCTTTGGAGCAGATCTGGTACAGATCACATACTGTCCTTCCTGGCTGGGTAGGAATTTGAACCCAGATCTCACCAGACCTACTATGACACTCTAACCACTGTGCCACAAGAAACCTCCACTGGTCCCTTAACCATTCAATGGCAGGGTATGTTTATTTTTCAAAAACTACATTCTATATGTTTCCCAACAAGACTCTCAAAACCACTGAGACATAGTATACTGGTGAGAGTGTCGGAGTACGATCTGGAAGATGCAGGTTCAAACCCTGCCTCTACCCGGGAAGCTTGCTGGGTGACCCTGGGCCAGTTGCAGGCTCTCACCTGCCTCACTGAGTTATGGTGAGGATAAAACAGAACAGGAGAATAATGTCAACTGCTTTGATTCCCCATTAGGGAGAAAGCTGGGGTACAAAGGAAATAAATAATTAAGGCAGCTTTCCTCTTTCTTTTCTATCCCCACCAACCCCATGAAGCACTATAATGGAAACCACCCCCAGAACAAAGAACTGTCCTTCTTCCTCTATGAACTCTTCCCTAGCTCTGCAATATCACCTGGTTTCCAAATATTCATCCACTCTCATGCAATTGTCAAACATAAAGGACTGTGCATTTTACTGGGAAGCTTGAATCTATCCTCCTTGGATTTAGTAATTGTGTATATGCAGGGGTCCTTTTGTAGAAAAAGAGGTGCAGGAGCTCATTAGCATAACTCATTAGCATATGCCACACCCTCTGCCATCACCGGAAGTGTGTCAGAAAGCAGTCTTTAAGCAGTGTCTAGACAAACACTTGTCAGGGATGCTCTAGGCTGATCCTGTATTGAGCAGTTTGTTGGACTGGATGCCCTGTGTGGCCCCTTCCAGCTCTCTGATTCTGTTATATTCTATGATTCTAGACTTCACTCTCCCTCCCTCTTGCCTAATATTTCACTTCACTTTTCCCTAATATTTCCCTTTACTCTTCCTCCATCTTGCCCTCAATAGCTCACCTTCCACCAACTCTTGAGCTATTACTAATACCAATTTTTGCTTAAGAGCCCCTCCAAACACAGGTCTTTGATCCTCTGGGGTACTATATACACTTTCAGTGGTAGAGCATCTGCTTTGTATGCAGAAGGTCCCAAAAGATCAGGTACTGGGTGATGTGGAAAACCTCAGCCTGATATGCTGGAAGGCTGCTGCCAGTCTGAGTAGGCAGTACTGATTTTGCTGGACCAGTGATCTGATTCAGTAGAAGGCAACTTCATGCATTCATGTGTTCACTGGTGGTTCTATGAAAACTAATTGAGGGTGGGAACCTTGGAACTGAGGGGACCCACATAGCCAAGTTTGTTTTGAACTGTATACCTTCCTCCCAGTTACAAGATGCTCTTAGAGTAGCCTGAGATCCTCCCCCCCCCCTTTCCTTCACCCCGCTTGGAGGCAAAAGAAGAGAGAGGGGGAAAGAAATAGAACTCAAGCGCTTCTGCCTGTCACTGCCCCAGACATAACAGAAGCCATGTCGGATCATCAGGCCAGCAGCCCATCCAGTCCAAAACTCTGGGTCATACAGTGGCCAAAACTCAGGGGCCAAAAGGAGGTCCACCAGCGGGCCAGAACTCCAGAAGCCCCCACACACTCTGCCCCCACAAGCACCAAGAATACAGAGCATCACTGCCCCTGACAGAGTGTTCCATCTCTACCTTGTGGCTAATAGCCACTGATGGACCTCTGCTCTTAAGAACATAAGAGAAGTACTGTTGGATCAGGCCAGTGACCAACACCCAAGTGCCCTCAGGAGGTCTACAAGCGAGGCCAGAACTCCAGACCCCATCCCACCCTGGCCCCCTCAGGACCCCGAAGAAGGACCAAGCCTCCCAGCCCCAGAGACCCCCTTCCTCCCAGGCCCCCCATCCCACTCACCGGCCCCGTCTCCAGGCTGCGCACCGCCTTGGTTGAGGTAGAGAATGGCAAGCAAGTGGGGCTGCGTTTCTCCAAGGCCAGGCGCAGGTCCTGGAAGTGGTCCTGCTCCTTGGCCAGCAACAACTGGAGGAGCAGCTCAGCCTTGTGCATACTGGAGGTGGCAGCGGCTCCTCTCTCCCTTCCTCCTCTGCCTTTATCCCTGCTGCTGCTGCCACCCCCTTCCCCTCTTCCTCCTCAGGTTGCGGTGGAGCTCGTGAGGCCCCAGACAGGGGGGGAGGTAGCAGCAGGGTGCTGCAGGGCTTCTCCAGGCCCATCCACCTTGCGGGCGGGCCCGGAGAGGTGGCAGGGCGGCGGGGCGCTTCAGGGCTTTTCCAGGCCCATCAGCCTTGCAGGCGGGCCTGTAGAAGTGGTGGGGGCGGTGGGGAAGGGGGCGGGGGTGCTGCAGGGCTTCTCCAGGCCCATCTGCCTTGTGGGCGGGCCCAGAAAGGCAGCGGGGGTGGCGGGGAAGGGGGCGGCGGGACAGTTCACGGCTTCTCCGGGCCCGTCCACCTTGCAGGCGGGCCTGGAGAAGCAGCAGCGGCAGTGGGGAAGGGGGCGAGGGGTGCTGCAGGGCTTCTCCAGGCCCATCTGCTTTGCGGACGGGCCCAGAAAGGCGGTGGGGGCAGCGAGGAAGGGGGCAGCAGGACACTTCAGGGCTTCTCTGGGCCCGTCTGCCTTGCAGGCGGGCCTGGAGAAGCGACAGGGGCAGTGGGGAAGGGGGCGGGGGTGCTGCAGGGCTTCTCCAGGCCCATCCGCCTTGCAGGTGGGCCCAAAGAGGTGACGGGGGCAGTGGGGAAGGGGGCGGCGGGGTGCTTCAGGGGTTCTCTGGCCAGTCCGCCCTGCAGGCGGGCCTGGAGAAGCAGCAGGGGTGGTGGGGAAGGGGGTGGCGGGGCACTTCATCCGCCTTGTGGGCGGGCCCGAAGAGGCAGTGGGGGCAATGGGGAAGGGGGCAGCGGGGTGCTTCAGGGCTTCTCCAGGCCCGTCCGCCTTGCGGGCGGGCCTGAAGAAGCGGTGGGGGTGGCGAGGAAGGGGGTGGCGGGGCACTTCAGGGCTTCTCCGGGCCCATCCGCCTTGTGGGCAGGCCTGGAGAAGCAGTGGGGGCAGCGGGGAAGGGGGCAGCGGGGCACTTCAGGGCTTCTCTAGGCCCATCCGCCTTGCAGGTGGGCCTGGAGTAGGGTTGCCAAGTCCTTGTGACTTACCGGCAGGGGGAGTCCTCCTGGGTCCGGGAAAAGCAGCGGGGGCAGCAGGGAAAGGGGAGGGGGGTGCTGCAGGGCTTCTCCAGGCCCATCCACCTTGTGGGCGGGCCCAGAGAGGTGGCGGGGGCAGTGGGGTGCTTCAGGGCTTCTCCAGGCCCATCTGCCTTGCGGACGGGCCTAGAGAAGCGGCAGGGAAGGTGGAGGGTGTGTGTGCTGTAGGGCCTGTCTGCCTTGCGGGCGAACCCAGAGAGGTGGCGCAGGAGGCAGAGAAGGGGGCGGCGGTGCACTGCAGGGCTTCTCCGGGCCCATCTGCCTTGCAGGCGGGCCTGGAGAAGTGGCAGGAGCCATGGGGAAGGGAACGGGGGAGGGGTGCTGCAGGGCCTGTCCACCTTGCAGGCGAGTCCGGAGAGGCGGCGGGCAGTGTTCCCTCTAAGCTGAGTTAGTGTGAGCTTGCTCACAGTTTTTTAGCCTCTAGCTCACAAATTTTTGTCTTAGCTCAGGCAGGATGGCTCCAGAGCAAACTAATTTATGCAGTAGCCAAATGGCTTGCTCACAATTTTAATGCCAGTAGCTCACAAAGTAGAATTTTTGCTCATAAGACTCCACAGCTTAGAGGGAGCCTTGGCGGCGGGGGAGGCGGGGAAGGGGGCGGTGGGGCACTGCAGGGCTTTTCCGGGTGGGGTGCCTGGGAGCAGTGGGGGGAAGGCATGTGCCCACCCCCCAGGCTCCTCACTCCCAGAGCAGCGCTCTGCCGTGCCCCTGCCCCAACTGACCCCTGTGTATAAGGTTGGACCACAGTAGATGTAAAAATATATATATTACAGGTTCCATCATTTGTGTTGCTTTAGCTCTACCAAATGCTTTGAAGCTAAGACCCTTAACTAAAAGGACTCTGGAGCCCTTCAGTGTTGGCTTCTTGCTAAAAGATTAGCACAAGGAAAACAGCATTTCTTGCCAGACAGTGACCACAGACTGTTGTTTGTTTGTTTTTTGTCTCTCCCAAGATACCCAAGACCTTCATTCTATTCATTCCATCAAATAGAGAAAAACCAAGAAATCAGGATTTCGACAGAAGAAAATCGACAAGATCAAACCAAGGGATCTGCAATACTTTGAAGGGAAAAGACTTGGGCTTAAAGCTTTGAAGAAGGCGGGGGAGAAGAATGGGGCACACCAGGACGAACTGGAGCCGCTATAACTTTGGTTTCTGGCACTGATCTTTTTTCTGATGCCTGTCATAGAAAGTCGGATATGTGCTCAAGGTTCTGCCTCCCGCGTCCCTCCGCACTGACACACACACCCCCCCAAATTTACACCACGCGCGCTTTTTTTGGTCTATCATGTCAATTACACCGACCGGGCATCCCTCAGTCCCGCCGCCGCCACCCCCATCACCACCCTGGTGTCTGCTCGTTCAAGCTCCTCTTTACAAAAAGACTTACCCCACATACACAGTCGGCGTGTGCTGCTGTGGCTGCTGCTGCCGCTGGTGCAGCTGCTGCCTTGTAAAAGGAATTTTTTGGGAAACCAGGAGGAGGAGGGACTTGAAAAAAAGTTACAGTGAAACTGACCAACTGCATGAATTGTTTATCTAACCTGAAACCCGGAGGCAGTGGCCCATCAATCATGGTTAATTACACCCTGATGCCAAGCCTTTAGAGACCCCTTGATCTCCCCTCCCCTCCCCCTCGCCATGAAAAAGCAGGGCTGCCGGGCTTGTGGACTTGCCTCACTTTTGTTCTCCCTCATAACTTTGGTCGACGAGGTGGTATGCATCGAAAAGGTGTGAGTCCGCGACTCCCATATAACAAGACACGTTAAACGCCTAGACAGTGGCAACAGCAAAGGGGTTTCCCCAGAGGGATTTAGGCGGGGCTAGAAATAGAGGGGAAGGGGGGGGGGGACCGTGGAAATATTTCGCTCTGGAATGAGATGGAAAGAGGTGGGACTTTACTGCAGCGTGCTGCGCATCATCTCCCCGTGGGCTACAGCATCTTCCTGCAGTGAGCAGACCGCAAATGCTCAACACCCGGAGGGAGAACTGGACATATTGAAACAATGAGACAGTGTGTGCTTTACAACATTAATGTGGAAAAAGGAGGCGAAGAACTGGATCCAGTTTCCTGACTGAAAAAAAGAAGGAACAGTCCGAGTTATGCTCACCAGGCCACTTGAATTTGCACCGTAATTTCCCTCGGTTTTTGTAACCAAATAAGTTTCCAAAGAGGCATTAAGGTTTTCCTTTGGGGTAGGGTGGGGTCTTTTTTTATATATAACTAAGGGCAATAAAGAATGGCTTTAACATGCTGCTGATTTTTTAAAAAAAATCCTAATGATTTCTGATCTCATGTGCATATTTATGTGGCTGTTTATAGAAGGCTGTGTTTCAAGAAATTCCATTCTGCCATAAATTCAAAGCAAGTTTTAGGCAAAAAAGGGGGAAAGTTATGTCCCATCAATAAAACATACTTGATGGCCTTTGAAGACAAATTACTCAAATTCTCCTCTTTCTTTCAATAAAAGAGAGCTTCCAAACTTAACCCCAGCTTTTTTTTCCATTTAGCTGAAAGAAGGCCAACTGCCTCTTCTCTGAAAAGAGCAGATTTATTGATAATAAATCCATAGGGTAGCCACATTAGTCTGTTGCAGCAAAATCAAACAGAAGTCCAGTACACCTTGACAAGTTTTTTTTTTTAAATTCCAAACGAGCTTTCATGAGTCAGTGCTCCCTTCATCAAGTGTATGGCGAACTTTATTGAATAAGCCATTGGGATAGGTGTGTCTGTTCTTTTCTCCATATGGGAACCTGGTGTTTTGGGGCACTGTGTGACAGAGTGTTGGACTGGATGGGCCACTGGCCTGGTCCAACACTGGCTTCTCTTATGTTCTTAACCTCTGGCCTTCATAGATAAATCTGACAAAAAACCTAAAACAAGCACATTTACAGATCAGAATGCATACACAGCAATTTCAGATCATTGTAACAACCCTGCAAAGCAAACATGGTGTGATCTCTGCTTTGCCATGTTCTGGTGCTCTCTCTATAATATGATAGTCGGGGGGGGGGGGCGTTGAATGCTAGAGCAGGGCTTTAGGGGGTTCTAGTGACCTTGGATGGGTCACTGATGCTCAGCCTAACCCACAACAGGGTTGCTGTGAGGATGGGATATGATCCTGCCCTTCTAGCTGTCCTGAGTTCCTTGGAATGAAATAAATTAACATTTTTGTTCAAGCAAAGAAATTCTTAGGACCCAGAAATAAATTCTGTGGCATACATGGCAATGATTTGCAATGTTTGTCAGGTAAACAGAAATGATGCCCTCTAGCTTGAAATGCTGTTGGGAAAGGCACATCTTTGAATCACTGCAGGGAACAGATTGTATAACACCCACTCAACTATATCCAGCCATTCTTCAAGCAAGCAGAATTATTTAGTTAGGAGACTTTTCTTGTTTATTTTTCCCCTCCCCTTCTATTTGAAAAGGCTCAAGATGGCTTACAATAAATTGAAACCATCAATCTGATACTAAACACAAATTGATGAAACTGGGACACTTGTTACTGCCTTATAGTCTTCTCCCCATCTCTTTTGCATTGTGGCTAGATGCTGAAAGAGAGGTAGGTAGTCCAGTAGGCAGGCAAAGGGAAGGGGCCTTCCTTACACACTCTGCTGCTGGCCACTTATGAGAAATGGCTAATGTAGTTTTATTTTTTTAATTTAATCTCAGAGGTGGACGGGACCACTAGGGTCATCTACTCCAACCCCCTGCCAGTGTAGGAACTACAGCTATAATATCCTCAACAAATAGGTATTCAATCAATACTTAAAACCCTCCAATGATGAAGAATCCACCAACTCATGAGGGAAACTGATCTAGTGTCAAGCACACCTATCTGCCAAGAAGTTCTTCCTCAAATTTAAACAAAACCTCCTTTGTTGCAGTTTATACCTGTGAGTATGAGTCTAGTCAATGATATGGCCACATTGCCATCCTGAAGGAAACAATTTTGCTGACAATCTTGAACTTCCAATCTAATTAGAAAAAGAAAAAAATATTTCTTCCAACAAGGCCAAGATAATATACATGGCTTTCTTTTCTTTAACCCTCAAATAGCTACCGTGATAATGACTGAAGAAAGGTAAGACATAGAAATATTAAGCGAACATTGAATGAACAAAGGCAAGTTACAAATATTTTGGGTTTTTGCTCAATTATTTAGATAAATATTGAGAGAGATGAGAGATCACCCAGTGAAGGTCATGGCTGAATGAATGTTTCAACCCATATTTCTCCAGCTCAGTCACACAGTCCAACCACTAAACTATGCTGGCATTTCCCACCACTCTGTTGCTATTCTAAAATATAATGTTCTCAGGCAAATGCACTTCCAAGGAAGAATCCAACACAAAATTTCTTAATCAGAATTTTTTACCATGCCATCCCACATAGGATCCTGGCATTCTTCATTCACTCAAGGTGTTAATATCTTGCATATCTTTCTGTAACTTCCTATGGTATCTGTTTAAATTGCACTCAGTTTTATGTTAATCCTACTTTGTATCTCTAACAACAGTTGAGGTGGCCCTCATCCACTTTGAGTGAATAGCTTTCTCTTTTTTTTATTAGCTCTTGTTTTTGAACCAGCATTGACTGAATGAGTGGAAATCCCAGGGCATTTGATAAAAGTGAGCTTGGCCTATGACTCATGAAACTTTTGCTAGAATAAATTTTGCTTATTTTTTAGGTGCCACCTTAAAGACTCCTGTTTTATTTTGAAAAATGCCCAGTAGCTCCCATTATTGACAGACTTTCTAATGACCTCAGTCTTCCCAAATGCTTTCGTTTGGTAAACCTGGCCCCAGTTACTGCTGAGCTCATACGCAAAATGTGCATACAATTATGAAAAACCAGAGATGTAAGAGTTTCCATATTTCAGTAATATTATATCCTTTTCCTCATGCTGTCAAAGGTAATTTTTGAAGTGTTGTGCTGAGAAGTATTAAATTGTCACATTTTTTTTTCTGACCCTGCTGATCATCAGTATTTTTGAGGCCATTATGGCTTCCGTAATTGAACTAAAGGACTGTGTAACTATAATAAAAAAAGAAGCAATGTCTTTTGATACTATGAGGAAATTATCTCTTTGTGAAAAAAATATCATTTTGTATGGAATTGCCTGAGTTGCAAAGGACTAATGGGACACACACACACACACACACACACACACACACACACACACACACACGTTAAGAAGACTCCAAGCTCAGAGGGCTTCAGCTAGTGTTCTATTTACAAAGCAGCACAAACAAAGGTCAAACGGCATTTATCTTGGGCTGATCAGTAGTTTATGGAGCATCATTAGATGTTAAGTGCTGAGAGCCAATTATGACAGGAACTGTTTAGAAATAAGACAGGCAAGAAATAGTTCAACCATAGAAAATCAAGCTTAAAGGCTCTCCTGACCAATGTAGGTAGCAGTTGAAAGGAAAGGAATTTGGCATTGTTCTAACATGTTACTAACAGATTGCATAAAATATAATGTAACCGTTTTCAAAACAAAAATTGGATCAGTTTTTACATTTCCACCCCTTGACCGCCCCGTGCAGGATGAAAAGCTCAGTCTTGAAATTATTTGCATCTTCACTAACGAAACAGCAAAGATAGCATCAGATGCTTTACAGCTTGAGGGCACTGAAACTCTCATGTAACACACTCCAGCCCATCTCATTCCCTGCTATGTGATGCCAGCCGTTCCCTCTGCCCCTGCTGTCTGTTCTCTGTCATTCTCCTTCTGCTGCAGCAAGGACTCTACCTTCAGTGAATGGCAAGCAGGTCAGTCAGGTAGGTAAAATTGCCGTGCCTACAGCACACAAGCCACTGCCATTAATCTGCATAAAATCGCATTACTCCATCGCTTCTTCAAAACAGGTGCAGTCCCTGGGTCAGGAGCGGAGGATCTAAAACACACCCTGGAGCTGAAATGAAAGTGGCTCCCAAAAAGTATATGCTGTGTATCCAGAGCCCGCTTGCGGGGAGGGCGGGGTATAAAACTGAAGTATAAATAAATAAATTAAATAAATAAATAATAGTTGCCATCAATATCTAATTTCCATACAAGGCAGTTTTAAAACAGCCACTTAAAAATGACAAGGTTCCTCAGCTTCACCTGAATGCATCTTCATAGGATTTACAGGGCAGTCCTAATCAGTGTTATATTATGCTAAGCCTTCTAAGACTTTAGTGGACTGAAGAGAGTGTAACTCTGCTTGTCACTGCACTGTGGTCATCTCATATATTATCTTTAAAACTGCATGTGCATGATTTTTTTAAAGAATATATCTAAAAATGTACCATATCAATGCAACAAGTTAATACTTGAGAACAGCTGTATCATATACACTCACCAGAGCGATGTGGTTGGCTGAAACTCTGCTGAGCTACAGGTGAAACTCTGGAAGATTTACAATAGGGTCTTTCCAACATTTTTTTTTAAAATGTTAGTTGCATGAGGCCCAGTTAGTTTCATGAGGCCCAGTTTCAAGTCTGGGCCATCTGGGGAGAGAGGTCTTAAACCCTCCACCCCTGAGCGACTTCCTCTGTGTCAACTGCTTCCTTCCTCTTGTGCTCCTATCAGCCATGAAAGGCCAGAGATGAGCACCTGCCCCCCTTTTTCCCTTCAAAGGTTAATAGTACTGTACAATGTGCGAGAATACACCCACATGTTCGTGCATTCACACACACACAAAAGTGCACCTATGGATATGCAGAAGAATATGTGAGAATATGTAAGAATAGGTAGAATCAATCTTCTTACCTCCCTGCAAGCTGAGGCTGCACGCATCTGAAATTTTCCTTTTAAAATGCTTAGCGATCTGTGACCTCTGTCTCACAGAGTTTGACCCTCAGTGGCAGATCTGTGTTTGTTGCTGATTAACATGTGAAATGACCCTAAGTCATCTTGCTCCGAAATCTAAAGCTGGTATCTGATGAAGTGAGCTTTGATAAACAAAAGCTTATAGCCTGGAAAAAACTGTTGATCTTTCAGGCACTACTGGACTTGAAAATTTGTTCTGTTACTACAGACTAACACAGCTACCCACCTGGAATTAAAGCCGCAAGTTTATCACAGTGATGAAATCTAATCTTTGATTGTTCGTTACTGTACAATTTTTTCCTCTTTCTTTTAAAATTTAAACATTTACATAATACAAAAAACCTCCTCATAATACAAATCCCAAAGAGTTTAAAAAAAAAAAAAAACTATGGAGAAAAGGATGGAATAAATGTCAATTAAATCACCTATCACCTTTTTCTTGCGACAGAGCATAGCAATTAAACACATTCAAATCACAATCCAGTTTTTGCTGCCTTTAAGGTAGATGAGTTGACAAGATGTATAAAAACAAGATTTCTGTTTTCTGCCCTCAAATTCACCATCTCACTCAGTTCCAGCAGTTTAGCCATCTTCCAGACCCTTTTAATCCAAGTCTTTACATTCAAATTTATAGCCAGTTATCCCTTTTTGTGATTATAATCATATTTTGCTTTTTACACAAAAATCTTTTAACACAAAAATCTGACACGAGGCCTGGAAGAAGAATGTTGGCGCCCCCCATCTCCCACCCCCACCCCCAGCAAATAATTGCTTGAAAATTCTGGTAAGGTTTTTTTGTACTATATTACTTCCTGTGGCTAACTCTCAAAGGATAGCTATTTTAATTTCTCAGGGATGGACAGAACATAAACAGTCTAGAGTGAGGCAGATCTGACTCCCCGCACCCCTTTGGCTTACTAGAGCATGTTGTTGGTTAAGTAAGCACCATCCTTAACAGGGCAAATGTCTAAGCAATGATTTCATTGAAACTAAGTATGGAATTCCATTTGTCATATTATCTGTTTGATGTCAGGAAAAGGGTTTATTGTGAAGTTTAAAAGTACTCATCCTGCTGAGGTAATGGTTCTTATAAGGTCAGTAGTCTCCCTTTCACTTCCTTAATCGCATCTGCTGATGCTTCATGATCCATCTGCAGGTAGCTTGCCTAATACTTAGCATCTGTGAACTTGCTTTCAAGGAAAGGGTTTGTGTAGATGGGGCACACATGTCAGATGTCAGGGGAGAGGAGGCAGCTCACTAGGGGGCAGGCAGCTTAAAGCTGACACTGATACAAATGGTCAGATGTTCGTTACAGTTTGATTTCTCCAGCAACCCTGCCTGGGAATTTCTGCTCCCGTCTCTGTAACCAAATTCCTCCACACAGGGGAAAAAGGTGTCTGTAAATTAGGTCAGCAAAGTGAAGTCAGGAATGATGGCCAAATAATCTTCCTTTTTATGTTCTAATAATGACCTTCGCAGTTTGCAGGAAGATGAATTTCTTTATATGTCAATGCCATATGAAAACAAAATAAAAAAAGCAAGCCCACAGTATTTGCTGCATATCTTTGGTAAAAGAATATATCTATATCTATAAGGGCCTGCTTCAGTGCACCCAGATCTGAGGCAAAGAATAGTTCCATTAAGGTTCAGAAATACATTTTTAATTTAAATTACATAAAGGATTTTTATGGAATATAAATTATGGAGTCATCATTTGAGGGTGGGGGGCCTCCCAGTCATACAGAATTAACTGAAGGGCAGAATCCTTGCCTTACTGGTAATGTCAATCAAGGGATATCTGTGTAGGCTTTAAGTTATAGCCACACATGAAACTTGCCAGATACTTGCTTGCCTTGTATTAATAATATGATAATATTCTGTCAAGAGTCTAGGCATAGCAGTGCATAGAAAGGTTGCTTTCCATCTTGTTGCCTGTTCCCTTTTCTATTGCAAAGGCTCACTTGTTACCAGGGGTCCTTTCGAGCAGGAGCTCGGGGGAGCGCAGCTCCGGGAGTTGGTTCCAGCCCACCCACCCCCACCCCACGGGGTAATGCCTGCTTGTGTCATGGCTGCAGCAAAATGACCCCGTCCCCTGGAAAGGTCCTTGTTCCTCCAACCAGCGTTCTGAAGGCTTCAGCCACCGCTGAAGCTATCCTCCCAGAATAGTGGTATTTCTGAGGCTTGGCTTAGTAGCTGTCCCCTTTCTTTCTTTCTTTCTTTCTTTCTTTCTTTCTTTCTTTCTTTCTTTCTTTCTTTCTTTCTTTCTTTCTTTCTTTCTTTTCTCTCTCTTCTTTCTTTCTTGCCTTTTGACATACTTCTGGTGATGTCAGGGGGTGTGGCATATGCAAATAAGTTATGCTAATGAGCTCCTGCACCTCTTTTTCTACTAAATGACCCCTGCTTGTTACCCAAATTCAGGTGGGTAGCCATGTTGGTCTGAAGCAGCAGAACAAAGTTTGAATCAAGTGGCACTTTTAAGACCAACAAAATTTATTCAAACTGGAAGATGCAAGAATAAGGACCTTGAGAACAATGTCTCCCCATGTGACTTACAATAAGGACACTCCCTCTGTGGTTAAGGTGCCCCATATAGGAAGTGCCTTGGGCAAGAAGCCACAAATTATTAATCTATTGGATGATGGGTGCACTGGTCAAAGGAAGGAATCCCCTAGGTGCCAACAGAGATTGGACGGCAAGGAATTTCGTCCTTCTAAGGTGACCACAAACAAGGAGGAAATTAAAGCACCTTTTCAAAAAAGAGAGAAAGGGAATAAAAGTTGCATCTTCTTGGATGTTGAGGGGACTCTGGATGCTATTGAGCCTCTATCATGACTAGATAAGACAGACACTGGTGATTTTGATTGGCAGAAGCTTAATAAAAACAAGTTGTACAACTTTGTCACCATTAATGTGAGAGGTCTTGGGAGTACCATTAAAAGAAAAAAGAATTTTATCTAACCTAGGGAAATTAAGACCAGATATTACCTTCTTGCAAGTGACTCATTTTCACTCCACAAGTCCTGCTATTCTAAAAACAAAATGGATTCAGCATCAGTTCCATTCAAATGGATCCTCAAAATCTAGAGGGGTTTCTATTTTAATTTCTAGAAACATACTCTTTCAGCTTACAGCTACAGAGATAGACATGAGGGGCAGATATATATTTGTGAAAGGCCTTTTTGGGGTGGAAATGACAACCTGACACTGCCTCTGCCTCCCAAGTTGAAGCTGCTACTCTCCTTTACTCTAAAGCCTGGGGGAGACTGAAGTAAGAAATAACAAAATGCAGTGCCTTTAGGAGGGATCTATAGAGGGGTACCAGCTGCCTTCTAGGATTCTGATCCTGGTCCATGGGTTTCAATTACCACACATGTTATTTGTACCCCCAGAGCAGCATTTGAGAGGGGCTCTGTGGGCTTCAGTAGGAGGATGGAATCCGCAAAAATAAAATCCCCCTTTCCATTACTGGAACGGATTAGCATCAGTGAAAAATAGCTTATCTGTATTCCATATTCTGCATTTCAGTTCATATCCAGGCCAAGTACACTTAGTGAAGGAGCTGAAGGAGCTTTGCAAGCAGCTTTGTTTGCATCTGGCAGCTCAGCTTTTGCAAGCCTTGTTTAAAGTAGCTTAATAGAAGAACAGTTACACCTTAAATACTGGCAACATTTATTTCAGGCTGAGGACAGACTGGCAATCTGGAGCGGGAGAGCTCCGCTTGGGAAGTGGGGGAAGGGAGCCTGTTCAGACATCCGCAGCTGTCCCTCGGCTCCCTTCTGCACTTACGCATTTTGCAGCCGGTTTCCTTTCACTTTAGGAGGACACCAGGAGAAACCGGTGTCCAGGGGCTGTCTTCTGCATGCCTCCCACTTTCAGGCAGTGTGAACCGGAAGGCAGGATTCAAGCGGAGGCGGCTGTGGGAACGTGCCATTTTGGCAATTTGCACATGAGTGCTCATGCGCACATGCGCACATATGCACATTGCTGAAAACAGCCCTGCCACAAGCTGCGGAGGCCGGCCCACCCGGGGCCGCTCTGCAGCAGTCTGAACACTCCGTAACAGCATCCTTGCGCAATACACTGGCCAGTGTGAACGGCCAGCCCCGGGGAATTTTTCCCTCACAGCTTTTGCCTCCGGATTCCTCCCGCTCCAGATTGCCAGTCTGTCCTCAGCCTCAGTATAAGCTTTTGTGATTTACCTCACAATTCATCAGACATTTATAGAAATCAAACTGAGAATCCTTCTTAAGGGGCAGGCTGGGGGTGGACTTAAGGTGGTGGGTTAATTTAGTCATGAGTCTTTCAAATGCAGACTCACTATACAAGGAGGCAGAAAGGTATGGATCCACTCATAAAACTTCCTAGTTTGAAGTCTCTGTATGACTGAAACAGAATTAGCAATTATAACACATGGGTGATGAGAAAGATTACAGTTCAAACAAATAAGTAAGGTGATCAATTTAAGTGAAAAGGAACTGATACTAGTACAAGGAAGTTTGTTTTGCAAAGTGTTTCCCTTTGGTCTAGCATGCTGAGCCCTTGGAAAAGGTTTGCATGGCCCCTAGACCTGTATTCCAGACATAAGGAATGGTTAAATCTGTCAAAGAAATGTAATTTGTTGTTTTTGCTCCCCACCCCACCTCCGCTGCCATTGCACAGATGAGACATTAGCACTTTTGGAGTTGGTCCTTTTGAAACGATATTATAGACTTAAGACATATGGTTTTTTAAAAAAAATATAATGACCTGGAGAACAGTAATACTTTTTATAAAGCTGTTCCTTATAAAGCTGTTTCATTGTAGCGCTCTTGATCACCTCCATGTAATTTCTTAATATACAATAAAGCAAAAAGAAGATTCATGGTTTCAAAAGCAATACAAATGTGAAGAGCCGTGGAAAAAAGATGCTACAAAATCTCAATATGTTCTATTATAGATAGTTATGCAAACATATTACAATGAAGAATCTCATTCACAGACATGAATCTCAGTTACAAACCAAAATAGGTAACAGATGACAGAGACGTGGAAGGCAGTGGGCTAGGTAGAATCTTCCTGGCATCCCCAGAATGAGGAATCTTGACTCAAAAAGGAAGTGGGCAGAGAGAAGACATAAAATCCCTTGGCACAGAGATTTCATCTGGAGGGAGGAGCTAACACACCTGAGCACCATCTTGGTAACTCCCACTGCCCCATGGAAGAAATAAAGGGCGGGCTGCTTGGAAAAAGACAAGGTAATGGGAAGGTTTTAGAACACTGTAATTTATAAGCTTAGAGCCTGTCTTAAAATAAGACCAGCTAGGGCATGTGTATAGAAAGTGACTCTATGCACCCTTTTTTGTATTTTTTTTTTTTGCTCAAGCTGTTGCTATACAGAATATGTGTGTGGCATTTTTTCTTTAAATGTTCTCCATATCACATAAACCTCCACTGTTTAAACACACTATTCAAAATGGGCACTGGGGAAGGAAGGTGATTGGTTGCTAGATTACTAATTCCCTAGGAGTGCGCAAGTAGAGTAAACCATGATAACCAGTTGCTGGATAGTGGGCGATGCAGTCATTAGGTGGTGCCTATAATCAGCAATGTGGAAGGGAAACAAGGAGTGCTAGCACTCTTGGTGGGTAATTCTGAAAATCATCAGCATGCAAAAGGAGAAGTCTGTGAACTGGGAAGCACTGCATTGGATGGTGGAGACTTGGGAAAACCGCTGGTGTCTGGGGCAGTTCTAACACACAAGAAACTTACAATAACACAATACAGTTTACATATTTCAACATACAATCATTCCTGTACATAATAATGCAAGATTGTGTCTCTTCTGGCATTCTTGTATTTGACATGGGTCTTTATTATTTATTATTTGTCAATGTCCTTCCTGGACAGTTCATCAGCAAACTCAATATTCATGTAAAACTCTTGAATTTTCCAAGACCAATGTTGAAGTTCAGTGTTAGAATTCCTCATGGTTTGTAAACACTGCAAAGAAATCTACTATGGGCTGAAGCATCCAGCAACCTGAAGAATGTGTTCTGTCCAAGTTGTCACCTTGTTCTTGTGCCTTTGACTGTTATATAACAGGTGTGCCTTTTCCCTTCCTGCATCTCTGTAGTACATTGTACCTGATTGTGGGGTGGGGTTGTCCTGTTTGGAGAAAAAGGCTTTGCCTGGTTCTTTCCCCCCACCCAGTTAGAGAAAGCTTTGTCATACAGACACATATTTTAGCAGGGGTTGAAATGAAGAAAGCAACCAACACTAGGTACAGTGGGGTCTATGGGGGAAAGGGCTGCTGCAGAATAGTCCCTAAGAAATACCACATTTTGTTAATGAATCCCTGACAAGAACAGTTTTTACCAGCTGTATGATTATGCTTTTTTGCTTCCCAACACAGTAAGGCATGTCTTCTGGGCCTAAGGAGCAAGACCTACTTATCCATTCAAAATGGATTAGTAGTGCCAAAACAGCAGGAAACAAATGCACTCTTTGGGCATATGAGACCCCACTCCATACCTGCCACCACCTCCACTCTTCATGAGCAGGCACCCTCCCAGACATTCCTGGGAGCTATTGCATATGGGTAATGAAAGAATTAGAAGAAATGGTGCTAGGGCAAAGCAAAACAGTGGCCCAGTTTAAGTGAACCAAAAATGGGACAGTCATTTCCCTGTCACAAGGAAATGGAACAATACCTTCATTTCTAGGTAAAATATGGTTGCTTAAATCTTCAGTTATCAAACTCTTTGGGGTTCTTTAGTTTTTAAATCTTAAAAAGCACTAACAGAAAGGTTTCTTTTTCCAAAAGAGAAGCTCGGCCAAACCCTTTAGGCTAAGTTATTGCTCCTTGGGAAGGAAAATAAGCCCCATCATTCCCCCTAGAGTCCAGTATCTTGTAAATGGTTTGGCTGTGGTCACATCCAACATTTTGTCCTATTGCAGGAAAGGAAAAATTGGACTACTCAGGTCTCAGCAGGATCTTTTAGAAAGGATAACCGGAGAAAGTGCCTAATTTTTAGTCTTACATTTGCATTTTAGAGAGACTTAATAATTAGCAACGATTTTGGCTAATGTGTAATTATAATATTTTTTAAAAAAAGAACTTATTTGCTAATTGGCTTATAGATATAAAATATAAATGTGGCTATGGAAGAATATTGCTTGTAATAATTTCTTAGAAGCTCGTCATGATTTAAGCATGTGCTCCCAAAATTACAAATCTGTTATATTTGGGTATGGTTGCCCAGGGATTTGGTCAAGACCTAATGCATAGACAGTCACTTGAATTATATTTGGGGTTCCAAATTTTGACCAAGTGAAGAATATTCTGGAAGGAATGACATGTGTTATGAATCTTGAATATTTCTAAAGTTATAGTTTTCCAGTGACATTCCTATCACTTAAGAAGGTTATCTGGTGTATACTGCATCTGATTACAGAATCTTCCTTTATCCTGCTCAATAATTACTCTTTGAATGGAGGCAGAAACCTTGACACTACTCTATCTTAATAATGTCTGATCAACTTTATTTATTTATTTATTTATTTATTTATTTATTTATTTATTTGGATTTATATCCCGCCCTTCTATATGCAAATGTCTCCTCTTTCTCCTGATCTAAGCCTCCCACCCCCGGCCCGGTTTTGTTAGTACATTTCTAGTCTAGTTTGTACTGGGGTATGAGGGGGAAATCATGTATTAGCAGGGAGTAATAAAATTCAAAAAGACTGGCCACTAATTAGAAGAGACAGCATGTTCATAGGTGCCCTGAAACAACAAAAAGGCATCAAAGAATGGAATTCCAGCTTGCTGATACAGCCTTACATTAAATTCCTTCATTTTAATCAAGTATACATTTTTGGACATCCCTATGCAGGAAAGTAGCCAGAAAAAAAATAGTGGGTACATATGCATGAACCCTCATAAGAACATAGAGAAGCCATGTTGGATCAGGCCAATGGCCCATCCAGTCCTTGTCATATAGTAGCCAAAACCCAGGTGCCATCAGGAGATCCACCAGTGGGGCCAGAGCTCCAGAAGCCCTCCCACTGTTTCCCCTCAAGCACCAAGAATACAGAGCACCACTGCCCCAGACATAGTGTTCCATCTATACCTTGTAGCTAATAGCCACTGATGGACCTCTGCTCCATACATTTATCCAATCCCCTCTTGGAGCAGTCTATGCCTGTAGCTGCCACCACTTCTTGCAGCAGTGAATTTCACATGTTAATTACTTTTGGGGTAAAGAAGTACTTCCTTTTTTATATCTGTTCTAAGCTTACTACTCATTAATTTCATTGAACGCCCATGAGTTCTTGTATTGTATGAAAGGGAGAAAAGTACTTCATCCTCTACCTTCTCTATCCCAGGCAAAATTTTCTAAACCTCTATCATGTCACCCCTCACTTGTCATTTCTCCAGGCTAAAGAGCTATAACCTCTTTAACCTTTCTTCATAGGGAAGGTGTTCCACCCCCTTAATCATTTTCGATGCCCTTTTCTGCACTTTTCCCAATGTTATAAAATTTTTAAGGTGTGGTGACCACAATATTCCAATATTCCAATGAGGCTGCACCATAAATTTACATGGGGGCATTATGACACTGGTTGAGTCAGTTTCAGTTTCCTTCCTAATAACCCTTAGCAAAGTATTTGCCTTTTTTTATTGCAGCCACACAATGAGATAATATTTTCAGTGAATTATCTACCACAACTCTCAGATCTCCTGGTCAGGTATTGCCAGTCCAGACCCCATCAATGTATATTTATAGTTACAATTTTTTGCTCCAATGTGCATTACTTTGCACTTGCCCACACTGAACCTCATTTTCCACATTAATGCCCACTCGCCCAATCTTGACAGATCCCTCTGGAGCGCCTCACAGTCCTCCCTGGCTCTCAGTGCCCTGAATAACTTAGGCCGAAGACAGACTGGCAATCTGAAGCGGAGGCAAAGCGGAGGGAACTGGAGCGGGGGAAAAAACTCACGGAGCTGGCCGTTCACACTGGCCAGAGCAATGCGGATCAGCGGCGATACGGAGCGTTCAGACTGCCCACGGAGGGTTCACACTGGCGCGTAGCCAGCCCGCGCGGCTTGCGCGGGCCGCTGCACTTTTTTTTGTTTTCCTTTGATGTTTTTCGCATATGCGCATATGCGCATATGCGCAAATGCGCATATTAGATATGCGCATATTGCATATGCGCATATGCGCAAATGCGCATATGCACAAATGCGCAAAACTTTTTGCCGGTGCGTTCACACTTCCTCCGGATGCCTCCCGCTTCTTCCAGTTCACACTGTTTGGAAGCGGGAGGCATGCGGAGGAAGGCCCCTGAACACCGGGAAAAACTGGTGTCCGGGTAAAGCAGAAGGAAAGCGGCTGGGAGACGGGTAAGTACGCAACGGAGCCGACGGGCAGATGCGCATGTCTGAACGGGCTCCTTTCCTCCGTTTGCGAAGCGTGCCTGCCCCGCTTCAGATTGCCAGTCTGTCCTCGGCCTTAGTGTCATCCGCAAACTCCCATTTGCAAATAATTAATGAACAAGTTAAAAAAAACACCAGACAGAACCAAGCCCTGCACTACCTCACTGCTTCTACTGTGAAAACTTCCCATTTATACTCACTTTCTGTTTCCTGTTAATTAATTAGTTTTTAATCCACAAGACTTGTCCTCTTGTCCCATGACTGCTCAGTTTACTCAGAAGTCTTTGATGAGGAACTTTATCAAAAGCTTTCTGGAAGTCTCTGTAAACAACATCTACTGGGTCATCCTTGTCCACATGTTTGTTTATCCTTTCAAAGTACTCTAAAAGGCTAGTGAGACAAGATCTTCCCTTATAGAATCCATGCTGATTCTCTCTCAGTAGTTTTTGTTTATCAATGTGCCTAGTAATTCTATCTTTAATAACAGATTCCACCCACTTACCTGGTATCAATGTTAGACTGACCAGCCTGTAATTTCCCAGATCTCCTCTAGAACTTTTTTTGAAGATGGGGGTTACATTGGCTACCTTCCAGTCTACAGGAATAGAGGCAGACTTTTGTGATAGATTGCATATTTTTGTCAGGAGTTCCACAAATTCACATTTGAGTTCTTTCAGAACTCTTGGATGTATGCCATCTGGCACTGGTGATTTGTCAGTTTCTAATTTGTCCATCAGTCATGGCACCTTCTCTCCTGTCACCTCAATCTGACTCAGGTCTTTCAACACCCTTCCTGAAATTGGCGGTTTTGGAGTCTGCAAGCACCTCCCATCTTCCACAGATGGCATCCTACAGAGGAATTACTGCATGTTTGGTGCATGCTTGGAGCTTAGTTCGAAATGAGCCAAAATTAAGTGGATGCTGTAAAAGGAGCATCACTTAGGAAGCAGGAGAAAGAGGGCTAGATTTAGTGATCCAATGCCATGTGGGGATTATTGTAGTGGTCTTCAACCATGGAATCTAGAGTCATCTCTGAAGGAAACATGGTTTCTTTCAAAATGGGGAAGTTCCTATTTTTGATTATGTATACAGAAGTATTAATCTTTTCTTTTTCTTTGACTCTCTGAGAATAACCTTGGAATCTGAAAGTGCTGTACTAGCAGTCCACATGAAAATGCATTCTCTGGTGCTGACACTTATGCCTGACCACATAAGGAAGTAGCATGGGGTTTCTGAGGTTGGATCTGACTTAAAAGCCAAGTGTGCCAAAACATATCCCAGTACTTTGAATACCCTTCTCAAATTTCTGTAAAAGGGGATGGATGACCCTCACAAAACAGGCTTTGAGGCTGGGCTGTCTTTGCAGCTGTCTGTAATTTTGCTTTCTGCAACTTGGCTGGCTCTTCCAGTGGAGGTCCAAAACATAAATGTAAGCAGTTGTGTGAGACGAAAGGAGTGGGGCGAAGGAGGAGAATATTCCATTTTCTGATTAATGGTGCAAGAGAAAATGCAGGTCTGGTTTTATAGCTTCATTAAAAGCACTGCTGTAATTAGAATCTTTATAGTGATCTGGCCCATTTCTTTGCTATTTGGGGGCAGATGATCAGCTGCAGTATGTTGCTGACACAGGCCTGCAAAATGGGTGGTCACTGGTGGTCTTCTACATACATCAGGCAGTAGGGTGATAGAAGCTTTCAGTACCACAGTAGGATCTCTCTTTATAAAAACTATTGTAAACATTAGAAAAATACTATCAGTGTCACATTACTCCTGTGTATTAAAGCTTTGGATGGAGGCTTAATATGTAATATATGCCCAAACTGCAACAAAAAACTAAGAACACTGATATCAAAGTAACATCTTTACTGCTGAATGTCTTCAGGAATGACAGTATATGCAATTCTTTTTTCCTAAATGAAACACTGGGAGGAAATGGAAGTGCAGGTTTACTGTAGCAGCTCTGGCTCATTGTATTAGTAGATTTGACCCCCCAAAAATATATTGAGGTATTTTTCTTTATGTGGCTCAAATCAACCAAAAATTACTCCAGGGTCTATTGTATTTCTCAGTTGGAAAATGCTGTGACTGATTTACTTGGTTATGTGAAGAAATGCATTTTGGATAGAGGTCTGACCTGAGTAAAACCTTTACCAGGAAGTTTTAGGTTTTTCTCTCCAGACAGAGAACAGGCAGGAAGGGGAAGTCAGTTCAACAGCTTTCCAGCCTCAGCTCAGCTACCTCTTAAGAAAGTATAATAGGTCCAGCTAAAGACAATAGGATGGTCCAGTCTCTCCCCCCCGCCCCCCAAGAAGGGACCAGAGATTTGGAGGGGAATTAAGACTAGAAGACTTCAGGAAGAACCTTCTGGAGAATTCAGGAAAAGCTTCTTTGACCCAGCCTGACCTAGTCAGTGGGGGGGAAAAGACATATGGTAAAACTCCTGGGAGCAAGGAGGAGGGTCTCTTTTTGTGCTGAGTCCATCAGAGCAGACAGAACTCTTAACTGACCTCTGGAGGAGGCAGCTATTGCCATGTGCTGGCCTGGACAGCTGAAGGGAGCTGCAAGGTAATGGTGACACTGTAGAAATCTATAACATTCTAAGTGAAGGAGTCTGTCCTATATTCAACATCTAATTGGGCATGTATCGAGAGAGGGGCAGAGGAATTGCATTTTACCCATTTCTTTTGAATGCCTTGCTCATTCTGGTGCTGTGCTAAAAGTATGTGTGTGAACATTTTCTTTTTAATAAATATTTTATAACTTTTGATGCTGGTAGTGGTTCTCTGTACCACACAGACCTCCACCATCTTGGACATGCTATTTTAAAAGGAGTGCCAGAAGGAAGGGGGCCGTCAGTTGGCAAGTGGTTATTCCCCAGTGGTGCACAAGACAGCAAATGGTCCCCGTGGGCAGTGCAAGACACAGAGGAAAAGCCTCAGAACTTGGAAGAGAAGCTGGGAGTTCTGACTAGGGATGGGCATGAACCTCGTCAGAATCTTAATTTCCTGAATAACATCACTGGTTGGTGGTTCACAAACCGGAGGTTCATGCCCATCCCTATCCATGACCTTTCACATGGTTTTGGAGGTTCGTGGGGTTCATGGTGGGAAGCAGGAGAAGTGAGAGGGATTTCTGAAATGCCTTGCATCCATTTCAGCCTCATAGCGGGACTGGTGCATCAGTCAGCTGTCAGGCTGAAGTAGATACAAGCCATTTCAGCAATCCCTTTTGCTGCCCCCCTGCTTCCAAGTGTTCCTTTTAAATGGCTTTTGCAAGCCACACACAAGTGAAGTCCATGTGGTGAGTTTACCTGGAATCCAGTAAAAGACCATTTTTTTGTTTGTTAGTTTGGGCTTTATTGTTAAGATGGAGAGAGAGGGAGGGAAGGAGAAAGACACACACACACACACAAAGAGCATATGCTATAGGCTGAGTTAAAGGTTGATACTGGACCTGAATAGGTTGAAGGTTACTGATCCAACATGGATTGTAAAGAAGGAATGGGAATATACTTACGGAAGATTTTCACTTAATAGCCTCCAAAAACCATGAATTGCAGATTATTCCAGCTCTATTAATACACCATATAAAGATATCATATCCTGCAGGAAATAGGGAATATATAAAGAATGCTGCCCTCAGTTTGTCTGTTTCTGGATCTTGCAGCTATGCTCATGTTGCAAGAATCCCTGGTTTGTGGGGAGGGGCAGAAAGGACAGAGCACAGTATAAGAAATGCTCTCAGAATGCAAGTAAAAGAATGCAATTAATTGTGAAACAAAGCACATTGCATGCTGGTCTTTACTATGACCTTTACCGCATAGCACAGCATGAAAAGGTGATGAGAATTCTAAAAGTTTAGCAAACATGTTGTCCATAATTAATGTGTTTCAGAAGACTGAAAACATTTTATCTTAACCAGGGGTCATTTCAAGCAGGAGCTCCGGGGAGCTCAGCTTCGGGAGTTGTTGCACCCCCCCCCCCCCCGCAGGGGAATGCCTGCTTGTGTCATGGCTGCAGCAAAATGACCCCATCCCCTGGAAAGGTCCTTGTTCCTCCGATCAGCCTTCTGAAGGCTTCAGTCACCACTGAAGCTATCCTCCCAGAATAGTGGTATTTCTGAGGCTTGGATTAGTAGCTGTCCCATCTCTGCCAGCTTCCCCCCTCCCTCTCCATTCTTGCCTTTTGACATACTTCCAGTGATGTCAGGTGGTGTAGCATATGCAATTAAGTTATGCTAATGAGTTATGCTAATGAGCTCCTGCACCTCTTTTTCTACGAAATGACCCCTGAACTTATCTACAAGTAGACTGTATTTTCAAAAAATGCAACAGAAACTGAGGATTTCCAATTGTGCATAGACAAGATTTCCATTTAATGAATTTACAGTGCACTAGAATTCTCAAAGGAGGGTACTTCTACCCAGAGGCCTTTCTTGTTGGAAATATGAGAGTTGCAAGGTCTAGATTCCAGTCATTATAGGGTTAATCTGTTTACCCTCTGTGCTATTGTTTAGACTGACCTGGAAGGAAACCTGGCACAGAGCCAATGGAATAATAGCCCACAAAACAGAAGTCCCTCTAGTGACATTGATTGGCTAATTTATTCAGGTGTTTTCTTCTAGGGGGTCAAGAAGAAGAAGATTCTCCACTGATGTGTTGTTGTTGTAGACTGTGTGGTCGGTCTGTTTTGTAGCTCTGAAGCTGTAGTTTTAGTCTTTGTTATTTTCTAGCTCTTCCTGTGTACCCTACCCTTTAGAAATGCCTCCAGTGAAGCAAAGATCCATTGCAAACTCTGAGTATTTAAGTATTTTTGCCAATTCCCAACATTTCTGGGGATTTGACATGTGCAATTTGTATGGAAACTATGTGGCTTCCTGATCTCAGGCAACCATCCTTGATTGCCAGAGACTGAGCAGGGAAAGGAAGGTGAAGCTGTTGGAAATGTATGAGTTGCAAGGTTCAGATTCCAGTCATTATAAGGTTAATCTGTTTACCTTCAGTGCTATTGTTTAGACTGACCTGGAAGGAAACCTGGCAGACAGCCAATGCAAGAAAAGCCTGCAAATGTAAAGGAGTACTGATTGGTAATGTATTCAGGTAATTTCCTTCTAGGGGTCAAGAAGAATCAGATTCTCCATTGTTGTTGTGTGACCGTGTGCCTCTAGCAGTAGCAAGCAAGATGTAGCTTAGATATGTTTGTTTGTTGTCCTGTGTACCTTTTACCCTTAGAAATAAAGCATTTTTAAACAGAAAGAAATGTCTCCTCTCCAGTGAAGCAAAGATCCATTGCAAACTCTGAGTATTTAAGTATTTTTACTATTTTTCCCCCAACAGAAGCAACACCAGCAGGGGGGAGATGGACAGTGATGGGAAACTGGGGGAGGGGAGGGCATCTTCTGCGGGACCCTTGGAGCAGGAAAAAAGCCCTAGCAGGCCAAAAACAGATTGGGTAAATATGGGATGGACCATAGCCCTGAGGAGGAGAGGCCTTTAGTGATTTGGAGGAGGGACAGATGAAAGCCCATTGGCCAGGAGGCCAGTCACTCAATGCTTGGGATGCATCTGTGAGAGTCCAGGAAAGTCCTGACCCAGGAATTTCTTCATAAGGCCTGCCTGGAGGAAACTAAGGAGGGAAGAGGCCAGGTATTGTCCTCAAAGCCAAAAACCAGGGAGAGAGGGAACCAGGGTGAAGTAATACACCCTTCACCTCCATTGCTAAGACATTGCCCACAGGCATGCTGGGAAAAGAGGAGCTGGAAGGCAAGCCCACCCACACATATACACAGGTGCCAGCCCCTGACTGGCAGAATCTGACAGAACTGAAGTCATCTGAAGCTACAGCATGGCAAGACAGAGAAAGGAGAGACTCTGCTCCCCTCATTGTATGCAAATACTGAAGGTTTGGCATGGCAGGTCACGGTGAAAGAGATGTTGGCATGTTTTTTAAAAAAATTCTCCATCAAGACAGAACAGCCAAGTATTTAGTACAGTCTAGGAAAAATCCTACCCAAGCTAGCTGGACCTCATCAGATCTCAGTAGCTAAGCAAGGTTGGTCCTGGCTTGTATTTGGATGGGAGATCTCCAAGAAATACCAGGACTGTGACTTGGAGGCAGGCAATGGCAAACCACCTCCAAACGTCTCTTCATTGAAAATCCTTTGGGGTCACCATAAGTGAGCTGTGATTTGATGGCACTTTCCTCCACAGGAAAAATCCTAGTCTACATCATGCTCTCTGATATATACTGGAAGAGGAGCACAAGGTGAGTAGAATAACTTGTGGTAAGCATCCCCCGAGCAATTTTCAAGGCTGGTTTAATTGTTGCTAATTAATCCCATTGATTTAACACTGAAATGCAGATTTCATTGGTACCAATAAAACTAATAGCTCAGTCATGTGCAGTAGAAAAGAGTACGAGAGTCTAAGTAGTGCCTTAAAGACTAACAAAATTTGTGGCAGGGCATGAGCTGCTCTCTTCTTCAGATACAGTCAAATGTATGTTGTCCCACTGAATTCAAGGGACTTTCCTCCCTGTGTCTACATATGGCATGCCTACACAAAACCTTAATTGGCTTCTTCCCCAAGAATCCTGGTCATTTTAGTTCTGTATGAATGCTGGAGATTATGTTAGTGACTTTTTTGAGAGCTTTCCTTGAGTTTCATGGAAGGAAGAACTGAAACAGATAAACCAGTTAAAATGTCTTATAGAAATCCAGATGAAATTCAAGAGTTTTGGGTTAATCTTTAGTGGAGCAATATGTAAATGTCTAGTATATCCAGTTATATGTGTTACAAAAGTTCAACTTGTGGGTTTATGCAGATTTCATAATGGAGCTATTCAGCTCCATTTCCTTTTCAGCACTCCACTCTCGTTGTGACAAGCATTCTTCCTGCAATTTGAAGTGATTCTGGCAGCCTGTAGGTATTTTACTGAAATCAATTTAGATTCATTACTTTGACAATGAGCTCAAAGGCAGTAAGATGTTCTCTCCCACCAGATGCCTTACTTAGAGGTGATTTACATGAGGAAAAAATGCAAGAAATAATCAGCAGTTGCATTTTTAACATTATTTCAAGATGTCTGCAATGGCCTATTCATTTTTTTCCCTTTGGTTTTTAATATGTTTAGATGGCTTGCTTCAAATTTACTATATGAGCACATGAGTCTCATTAGCTTAATGATGTGCTTCGTTATTCTTCAAAATGCTGCCAAAGGGTTTTTTTAATTGTAGCAATGGGTTAGATGAATGCTATTTTTAAGGATACAAAACAACTGAGTTTGTAATTAACCTAAGAAATTGTCTGAATATTAAAATACCAATAACCTGATTTGTTTGTTTTGTCCTTGATGGGAAGCTACATTTCTGTGGGGTGGGAGTTTAAAGTAAGGCATAAAACTTTTGTAACAAAGTTTAGTTAACATTACTTTCAGAAGTTATCTGCTATTTCTACAATAATTTTCCTTGTCTCAAAATCAGGCATAAGACACACTCGTTCATTTATAAGTCCAGTGGCACCTTTAAGACCAAGACAAAGTTTTACTCTGGGTATAAGCTTTCGTGTGCATGCTCACGTGCACACTTCTTCAGGTATCTTCAGGCATCTCCTTTGGGTATCTTCAGATGCACAATTCTTCAGGTATCCTTGTTCTGCTGCTTTGACCAACACAGCTGTACCCACCTGAACCTATCATTTATGTATGGTAGTGTTATATACATAACAAGTTAAATGGTCCACCATGTATTCCCATCTAGCTTCCAAACTTTTGGGAATTCAAAATTGCAATCAGTCTATTTATTCATCAGTATTGCTACGCAAATTTAAAATTTTGTCAGCCTGGTAATTTTAACACTATAATGGGAAATATTTGTAGAAGCTTTACTCAAAATCAGGAATGCTTCATCACCCACCTGCTCAGCTCCTCCATTCATAAACAGCTGACCATTCAACATACTATTTGCCTCCATCCAGTTTGAATGGGTCAAAGTGCGAATTTTACTAATGAAAATAACAAACATTAATAACACTTAAAAGAAGAACTTAAGCCTAAAATGTAAAGTGTTTACATCCTGTACATTCCCATACATGTCTTCAACGTCACCTAATAATTAGTTCAATCTCATCTCATGAATCTGATTAAGCCGTTTAAAGAATTTAATATAATCAATACAATGGCTCAAGCTTTTAGCAACTCTTGAGACTGGCAGTTAGAAGCCCCTTTCTTCTTTTCTGTAGCGCCCAAATTAAAATCCTTTTCAGCTGCCACCTTTCCTGCTACGGTTGTTTCTGTTGGGTTTTTTTTAATCAAGAAGGAGTAATAAGGATGAGATTACATTATGAAGGAGGCAGAGAAGGTTTAATAGGCAGTGTAACTGAGATTGTTCTAAGTTTGAAATCCTGTAGGGCACAGGACAGCAGAAAGAAAAAGAAATGTATACAGGGATAAAAGAGATGCCTGATTTCTTCATGCTGCCAGTTGTGTAGGAGCTATTTGCAAATATTACTATGTGGACTGCTACCCATGGCCAGTAATTATCAACCAGAAGTACAAGGGGTCCATTACATGCCGTAAGATCCCCACACACACACACCCAACCCAGTGCTGGGGAGTGGAGAAGTCAGGAGGACCATGCAATGGGTCATGGTGGTGGAGTTGCAGAGAGAAAGGACAATCTGGAAAAATTGCCCTAACCTGCCACTTCCACTGAAATAAGTGCGCTGGAGCAAGCTGTATATTAGCAGAATAGAGAAAAGAACAATTTCACCTAAGAGAATGAAAGATGATAGAGAACATACTTTCAAAGGTAGGAACATAACAGGCCTTTAAATATTAAAAGGAACCTTCACTATATTTGTGATGGGAATCTAGTACACACTCAACAATAAGAATTAATTATTATAGCAATGTGGAGGGAAGGGAGAGACTACTTTTACCAGAAACATCCCAAACTGATATCAGAGAGAATTGAGGGCAAGAGGGAAGGCCAGCAAGTTGCCCCACCACTGAGGCCATTTAAATCAAACCCAGCTAGCAGTAAAAAGTAGCAACAGTAACTCATCATCTTTGAGTTGAGTGGCAGAGATTAGAGCTGAACTGCGCAGCTGTTCTAGGATTGATAGCATCACAGGGGCTGTTCAGTTTGCTCTGGGGCCATTTTTAACCCTGCAGTCCACTCCTGTCCTAAACCCCCTTTTTTGGAAGTTAAACCACATTGATTTCTAAGTAAGTATGCTCAGGAATGCAGCTTAACATTCATAACTGCGATCCCCTAAGCAACGTATGGTTTGATTCGAAAACCAAGCACTGTATCAAGATGCTCATCTGTTGCAGAAAAGGTGACCAATCTTTTGGACCCTAATATCTTAGTAAAAAAGGAGGCTCAAAGTTTTTATATTCTTGTCCTTGAAATAAACATTGGAAATCAACAAATAAAATCACACTTACTCCATCCTCCATCATATTATAGTTGAAGATACATTTCTTTGTTCTAGTTTTATTCCATCTAATATTAGATTATCCAGTCAGTGAAGCTGCATTATCTTTTTAGTTCCTAAGAGGTTTAATAACATGGCTTGGAGTACAGAGTTGGGGAGGGTGGGTACACTCTTTAAATATGCTGTGCCCTTGTCTCCATCATTAATCATCCTTGAGCATCCTGTTTCTTGTGATGCACATGCAAGTCAATATTCCTGCTTACTTTTAGTCTGGGAAAATCCTCTGGTCGGAAACACTCATTAAGCACTTTAAGCTTGGATGTTACTTAAAACAAGGTTGAACATTAAAAGAAGCCAGTCAAATCTGTCTGAGATCTCTCGCTCTGCAAATAGAAGTCAATCCTTCTTGAAAGATTGGGCAGGTTCTGTGGAGTCACCGGAGTGAATAGATCAAAAAAGGAAGCCATTTTCTGAAAATAAGATGGGGGGAGCAGTTTCTTAATATGAAAGTACAGAAGATTTGCCAGTTGTTAACTGGCATGACTGAGAGAGGAGGACATTGAATATAATTTTTTACCTAAAGTGATATTTAAATTATAGAAGATCTGAAACAGGGTATAAATGAATTGTTAGTTCACATTCATTCAGCCCATTTGTATTCCACCTCACATGCACGTTGATCTGTCTGTCTTTCCCTCCAGAAATAATTTGGAAGGAGAAATACATTTGGAAAGCTGAGAGGGAAGACAAAGTATTAGACTGTGTCTGAGTAATTTGCAGCCTTGCAACTTGAAGAGAGTCCCCCAAAGGTCCATTCCTTTAAAAACTGCATAGGGAAAACACACTTTCCCAACATCTCCAATTAAAGGATTTGCAGTAGGTGATTTGAAAGACCTCAGAATGAGACCCTGGAGACCTGCTGCCTGTCTGATCAGACAATACTGTCCTTGATAGACCAATGGTCTGATTCAGTATAAGGCAGCTTCATGAGTTCATGTTCCAAAAGAGATAACACCTTTCTTTCAGATACAAGATGGGGTTGTGTACAGAATGTCATCTTCAGAGGAGAAAGGGCAGTAATATCAGAAGTTCTTAGGACAGAAATCATGAACAGTCATCCCATCTGGGAACTGAAGGATTCTGATGCCTGTGATGGGCCAGGGAAGCCATTTATTGGCCAAGAATGAATGGGCAATTAAAGATTTTCATGAAGAAATGTGATGTATGTAGGCCTTGGGAAGACCATAAACCTAAAGAAACATTAGTACATCATGACGTTCCAGAGAGTCCTTGGGCAAAAGTAGGAGTGGATTTGTTCAGCAGGGCAGACAAGGAATATATGTTTATTGTAGGTTACTTTTCAAAATTTTGGGAAGTGGACTATTTACCAGGTATTTCAGCCAGAACAGTTATATGGAAGATAAAAGCACACTTTGTGCTTTGGAATACCAGATATAGTCTGCGCCGACAATGCTGCTCAGTCTGTAGAGAAGGAATTCCAGAAATTCAGTAAAGAGTAGGATTTTGATTACATTACATCACCACCTAAATATCCTCAAAGTTATGCCAAAACCGTAAAAACCAGTGAAGAAATCCTTAAGAAAAGGAAAAACTGCAGGGGCAGACCCATACCTAGCACTCCTAGATCACAGAAATACTCCATCTCAAGTCCAGTGCAGTGGCTAATGAACAGAAGAACCAAGACCGTTTTACCTACAAGTAGGTGATTACTATAGCCAGGTGTAGCCCAGAAGTGCTGCCTTACTCTCAGGTAGCCCCAACAACAGGGCACCCCACCTCTACCTTGAACCAGAGACGCACAAAGTCAGGCCAAGGAAACCATTCTCAGCCTGAACCACAGAGCAAGCCAAAGCTCTGGGGAAAGGGTCTCCATTTTCAGGTGGCGCAAGGCAGCCCTTGAAGCCAACCTTCAATCTTCCACCCACCCAGCAAGGTATGCATATGAAACCATAGCAAGTTCTACCAGGTAAAGTATCTACATTTCTAAAGGCTATTCAAAGGCCACCTGGCAAATAGCCCTCCTGACTCCAGAACTTCACCTAGCCCTTTGTCTCCACAACTGTCCATCCTACTCCATCCCTCAGGATACTGAGATAAACCAATGAAACATTCAAATGTTTAGCGATCCTTCCTGCTAATCAAGGGCTCATCTCCCACCTTTTGTCTAAACCTGGGAACCTATTCAATATGCCTTGGCAGAACCATCAGTGGTCATCAAACACATTCAACCAGCTTCAGTACTGCCACCTAGCATCTGGCTAATCCCATCAGCACTATTGTGAATCCAGACTGTCTTTCTGAGACCTCATTGGTCACACCTATGTTCTGCCTCTCCTGGTGCCACACCCCCTGGGACCCCTCATTGGTCCAGGTAGGCCATTGGTGGTAACATAGGGTTTACTGGGACATCCCTCAGTGAATTGAGAAGACAGCACCAACAAAGAGAGGCCCTACATTACAATCAGTGAGCCAGAGACCCACAAAGTCAGGCCAAGGAAACCATTCTCAGCCTGAACCACAGAGCAAGCCAAAGCTCTGTGACCTACAACCAGGCAACACAGTGCTAATTCAACCATTAACAAAACAAGACAGAATCTGGCACAAAGCAGCAACAACACAGACAGTAAACCATTGATCTGAGGATTGAGAAGGAACCAAAGACATCTATGGAAAACAACAGAAACAGTTGATGAGAGCACAGACTTTGATAAGAGGCACATCAACAACCTGCTAAGAGATCAGCATGAGGGGACAGGATATGAATCTCAGCCACCTGTGGACGGAGAAGCACTAGAGAACAGTCCAGTTGGTAGATCAAGATGGATAACCATGTTAGTCTGTCTGTAGCAACAGAAAAGACCAAGAGTCCAGTAGCAACTTAAAGACTAACAAAATTTATGGCAGGGTATTAGTTTTCATGAGTCACTGCTCAGTTCTTCAGTCCAGCTGAGAGGCACAGAGAATAGGGCTGCCAAGTCCAACTTGGGAAATATCTGGGGACTTTGGGGGTGGAGCCAGGAGACTTTGGGGGTGGAGCCAGGAGAAAGGAAGTGACATCATTTTGTGATGTCAGATCCTGTGATGTTGCTTCCACATGCTTCCACATGAACTCATGAAGTTTCCTAATACTGAATCAGGCCATTGGTCCATCAAGGTCAGTATTGACTACTCAGACTGGTAGTGGCTCTCCAGGGTCTCAGGCTGAGACCTTTAATGTCACCTATTACCTGATCCTTTTTTAGCTGAAGAAGCTGATACCTCCTGCATGTCAAGCAGATGCTCTATCACTGAGCAACAGCCCTACTGAAACCTTCCTCATCTCGGCAGAATATGAAGCACTAAGTGCTACACAAGTGCTAAATATGATTTTCATATCATAAGAACAGGAGAGAAGCCACAGTGGATCGGCCCATCCAGTACAGCCCATCCAGTACAACACTCTGTGTCACAACAGTGGCCAAAAATACCAGGTGCCCTCAGGAGGTCCAGCAGCGGGGCCAGAACTCCAGAAGCCCTCCCACTGTTGCCCCCCAAGCACCAAGAATACAGAGCATCACTGCCCCAGACAAAGTGTTCCATTTAGACCTTGTGGCTAATAATAGCCACTGATAGACCTCTGCTGGATGGGGACAGAGAGAGACAGATAGACAGACAGACAGACAGAAAAAAGAAAGAGGGAGAGAGAGAAGGAAAAAAAACTGGCAGAGGCACTTACTTCCATTTAGACCTTGTGGCTATAATAGCCACTGATAGACCTCTGCTGGATGAGGACAGAGAGAGAGACAGACAGACAGACAGAAAAAAGAAAGAGGGAGAGAGAGAAGGAAAAAAAACTGGCAGAGGCACTTACTTCCATTTAGACCTTGTGGCTATAATAGCCACTGATAGACCTCTGCTGGATGGGGACAGAGAGAGAGACAGACAGACAGACAGACAGACAGACAGAAAAAAGAAAGAGGGAGAGAGAAGGAAAAGAGCTGGAAGAGAAACTTACCTTGCCAGCCACATGCAAAAGCAGCTCCTTCAGTCCCTCCTTAATCTCTGGGCGGACCTCTCTTGCTGTGGAAGCTCTCTTGCTGACTTCTTAAAGGGGAAATGTCTGGTGAGGCTTTTTACTGCAGGGCAGGCTCTCTGCAGACATTTCCCTTTTAAGGCAGCCATTTTGTCCCCCCAATGGCCAACTTTGAAAAAGCGGGGGGAAGGACTAAAAATCGGTGTTTCCCCCGCCCTACCGGGGGACTTGGCAGCCCTAACAGAGAACAAGAGGTTACACCAAAGACATGTCTTAAGATAGAGAGGGAGAGGAAAACAGGAGGACAGTTAACAGAGGTCACACCAGAACCTAAATACACTTGAAGTGGGCATGTTATTAAGAAACCAGTACACCTCAACAATTTTGTATGATGTTTTATAGATGGTATATGACACCTGAGAACTTAGCAAAATAGTATCCAAATATGTCGCATGAATGTTGGAAATGTAAACAAACTGTTGGTTCCTTTTTTCATATGTGATGGACATATAAATGTGTAAAAAATATTGGACCTGGATTCATGAAATATTGCAAAATATGTTGCATATGACTTTCCCATTTGTGCCAGAATTATTTTTGTTGAATATGATTCCAGAAACTTTTAACAAATCTGATAAATATTTGATTATACATGTAATAACTGCTACTAGAATACTTTATGCAAGGTATTGGAAAAGAGAAGTAGTTCCCTCGAAGGAGGAAATACTATATAAACTATTGGAGACTGCAGAAATGGACAATTTAACATTGAAATTAGCAGATAAAGGAGAGAAAACTTTTGAAAATAATTGGTTAAGATTTTATAAATGGTTGGAAAAACATTTTAAAAAAATGAACTAACCATAATTGTATGCTCTTGTAAAATTGAGATAAACTAGTTTGGTGAATTAGATATTGATTCTAGTAGAAATGTTAATATAGATATGTACAGTATAGACTCCTTATTTGTTAGTATACTTTTATCTCTATTTGTGTTTTCTTGTTTCTATTTTTTTTCTTTTGCTTTCTTTTCCTTTACTGGAAACATAATAAAAATAAAATTTTAAAAAAAGAAAAAGAAAAAATGATTGCGCTGTAGTTCTTGGGAGGAGCCAGGAGTTAAGCAAGTGTAATACCCACTTCCTGTTTCTTCTCAGATGGGGCCTTAGCAGAATGAGACCAATTTCCCACGAGGTGCTGCTTCGGCATCGTTCTTCCCTTTGCCCCAGTTGGTTCCCTTTGCCCTGTTTTTTGGGAATCACTGAAGCTGCAGGGGAAATTGAGCAAAGCCGTGGGTCAAAATGTGCCACAGGGCAAATAGTGGGAAATTTAAGCATACAATCAGGGCAAAGGGAAGAATGATGCCGGAGCAGCACCTCGTGGGAAATTGGCCTAAGAGAAGGCCAAGACTGAGAGAACTCTGTAAAATAGTTATATTAACATAAGTTTAAAGTCCCCCCCCCCCCCAAGACTGGGAGTGTTTTAATATAAAGATAGAAATAATGCACTTTGAAACAGTTGGGTTCTCTCTCTAGGCTGTGCAAAAGACACCCAGTGAGAAGAGGAAGAACCAGGTGCTGCAAACCCCCTCCCCTCTCAAAATCTGCAAGCCCAAGCAGGGCAGAAAATGACATGCTGGATAAGGGAGATGCTGAGGGCACAAGCATGGAGGCTCTGAACCCCACACAGGCATTAGACCTCTTATGCACTTCTGGAGGACAACTTAATGCATTCAGCTCCTCCATTATTTGAATGAAGCACATGACAAGTGGAAGCTTCAATTAACTAAAGAAGTGCACAGAAGGTATAGGTCCCATCTTGTTGCAGAATGAGCCTTGTATGCATACTGGATGACAGTATATGTTCTACTAGTCACAAGGGTTTGGACTCTATTACAGCCTTGTCTCAAGTGATGTAAATGTAAAAAAAGTTTCTTATTACACACACACCGTGCTGTATATTTTCCAACACATGTCCACAATTTTAAAACCATGAAATTCTGCTACCAAAACCATTTGTTACTGTTGCGTCATAGTTCTACTTTTCATTGTATTTTCCCTGCTTACTTTCCAGCTATCCACTTTGCTTAGCAATAGTTACATGACTGTACTATTGCTTTGCAATAGCAATAGCAATAGCCACTTTCAAGCCAGACCCTCATCAGAGAGAACAGCCATTCTTTGTTAAGTACCAGCATCTTTAAGTTTCATTAAAAAGCAGACAAATTGGAGGACATGGAAGCACACTCTCATCCTGAAGAAGAAGAAAAACAAATTAAGAAGCGCTTAAATAAGAATGTACTGGCTGTTGAATAGTATTAGCTCTCCTGGAACCACCTATTGAGATATTTCCTCGGTAGTATTAACCAAGAGATAAGGATCACCTGCTGCTGAGTAGCTACATGGCCTTTCCACTTCATTTACTGACACTAGATAACCCAAAGGGAAGTGGCCAGTGATAAGACACCCTTACGCCTGCTCCCCCTTACATAGCTGCCATTTGATATTCCTGGGACACCTTGGTGGGCTCAAAATAGCTTTCTTCTTCCTTACAGTCCCACTGAGCAAAAGCTTCCCCATAATGATTGGATTAATTCCCTCTATATCTAATGAAATGTTAGAAAGAGCAAAACAAATTACCCAGTCTAAACTATTAAGACGATAACAAATAGAATCTCATTAGTATGTTCAAATGGTGATTTAAAAGCCCAAAATGGATTAAATGGCATTTAAAAATTAGATAGCAATTAGGTTCAATATCTTCCAAGTCTATATTATCTCACGTATAGTGACACAGCACAATAAGACACTCATTCAAGGCACAGTACAGCAGTTAATGGAGAACAGCAGCTATCAACAGTCCAAGATTACTCATAAACCGCTTCATTGGGAAGAAGCATTTGGGACGAGGATTTGTAAATTATCTTATCCGCAATATGAAGTGATCTGGTATAAAAAATCGCTGTGGAGGGAAATCTGCTGTCAGACAGAACATTAATGATCTTTCCTCTTGTGTTCGGTAAAAATTAAATTTATATCATGTTGGGTGGCCATAGAGGATGGTTTGGAAGCTTCAACTGGTGCAGAACACTGTGGCACATCTTCTGACAGGAGTGAGAAAGGAGTATCAGATTCAACCACATTGTGATAGCTGCACTCAGTTTGAGTCAGCTTGAGGGAGGGGGAAGACTTTGGTGCTGTTTTCTAATGTCCCTGCAGTCAGGAATTAGCATATCTCAGAGTATAGCTCTCTTTATATGTGCTGTGCCCCCCATATACCTGTTAGGACCACTAGGCTGAGCCCATCTCATTAGGGATAACAGAAGACCAGTAAGAAAATATAGCATTGGGGAAGGAAGGCTGACACAGTGTTGAGGCTCTGGAATAACTTCTCTGAGCCTTTTTAGTATTAAATTCAAATATGAGAAGAGTCTTGTGGCTTTTTAAATAGTAACATCTGATGAGTAAAAAAAATCTTTTGAGGATGAAACCACACCATTAGAAATAAACAAATGGGAACCTGCAAGAACTTGCCAGAGGCATCTCATTTTCCCCTCCCTCACTTTCCCTTTCCTGAAAGCCCCCATAGCTTCTTCCCTTTCCCTGCTTCCATCTCTCTGTCTAGGTTTGCCAATTGGGAGATCTCTTGGAATAACAATGGATCTCCCAACTACAGAGATCAGTTCCCCTTTGGATTGCCAGCTCCAAGTTGGGAAATTCCTGGAGAGTTGGGAGTGGAAGGGCAAGGTTTGGGGAGAGAAGCAACCTCAGCAGGGTATAATGCCATGGAATCCACTTTCCAAAGCAGCCATTTTCTCCAGGGAAATTGATCTCTATCATCTGGAGAGCAGTTGTAGTTCTAGGTAATTTCCAGCCCTCACCTGGAGGTTACAAGCAAAACAGGGAACACTCAGTGTGGAAAGATTATAAGTGGACCCACTGGTGGACCTCCTGATGGCACCTGGTATTTATGGCCACTGTGTGACAGAGTGTTGGACTGGACAGGGCCATTGGCCTGATCCAACATTGGCTTCTCTTATGATCTCTTAAATAACAAAGTAACACCATGAACAAAATATTTACTGCATACTAATTATTAGAATTTATTATCATATAGCATATGAGATTCCAACAATATAAATTTTACACCTGTAGGTTGGCAATTCTAGTTCCTCAGAGGAAATGGCTGTTTTGGAGGATGGATTCTATGGCATTATACCTGTATGAGGTCCCTCCCTTCCTCAAACCCCACCCTCTTCAGGTTCCACTCTTCTAATCTCCAGGAATTTCCCTGGACCTGGCAACCCTATCTCCTTGCCATCCAACAGCCAGCCTACCTTTATCTGCCCCTCTGTCTTCAGCTTTCTGTTGCCTCCCTGACTGCAGCCTCTACCTAGGAAAACTATAGTCTTTCTCCACAGTGGGGACCAAAGCAGCTTACATTAGTCTTCTCTCCTCATTTTTATCCACACAACAACCCTGTGTGGTAGGTTAGACATAAATTATGTGACTGGACCAAAATTACCCAGTCAACTTCCACAGCAAGATGGGGATCTGATTCTGTGTTTCGCAGACCCTACTCCAAAGCTCTAACTGCTACACCACACTGGCTTTCATAGGGTGATTGCTGTTGAACATGTCAGGTGGTAGCAACTCACCCAGAGGTAGCTGCCAGGCCTACGATTGCCAACCTCCAGGTGGGACTTGGAGATCTCCCAGAATTACAACTGAACTCCAGACATCTGTTCCCCTGGAGAAAATGGCTTCTTTGGAGGGTGAACTCTGTGGCCTCTCCCCTCCCCAAATCATGAATTCCTCAGACTTCATCACAAAATCTCCAGGAGTTTCCCAATGCGGAGCTGGCAACCCAAGTAAGTCCCCAATGAATCCTCACTCAAAGGCCAAAATAGGCCTGGAAAGGTCCCTGCCCCCTCCCCCAGCCTTTTTACTTACAGAAACTGAAGCCTGGAATACTGTGATTGCCTAGCAAGAGCCACTGAGGAAATTCATTGCTTAAGCTACAGGAGCTCAGCTTTGATCATTTGCAGATTTTTTAAACCACCCAATGTATTTTTTTTTTAGATTTCACATTTTTCTTCACACTTGGGACCCTTTTCAGGTTTGTAGAAAGATATGTCTTGCCCCTTCACAGCTCCAGTCACTGGATTTAAGCATCCAAAGATTGGCCAACTTTGCTATTAGAATATGTTTTCACTCAATCCCTTAGCAAAATCTCAATCCCTCAAGAAGGATGCCTAATAGTTTTTTAGAGATCCATGAGCTCAGTACAACAGGGCCGCATCCAGTGGGCCCAACCGGCAAGGCTTCTACTTTTGCTCCAGTTCCCTCGTTCAAAAATGGATCCATTCAAGTGGGCCCCAATGGAGGACTGAATAGGACTAAGAGGCTAGACTCACTACTACACCCCCTCTGCTGAAACCTTATGGGATGGGGGAATAAACTCCATAATTCAAATTTCCTCTTATTTCTGCAAAAATTAAGACTGAATATAGTCTTAATTCATCATTAGCTGAGGGCAATTTTGAACACAGACAGAGTACTGGGGAAAAGTTTGGCAAGGAGGTTTGGGTAGGATATGCAGTCTCCCATTCAGGCCAAAGGAAAAGGGGATAAATCTTCTAGGGAGAGAAGAAGAATCCCTACCCAGTTAAACAGGGAAAAAGTTATCTCTGATGAGTAGAGATTCCTTAGTCTAATGTAATTGAATACTGCTTGTGGAGACTTTAAAAATCAGTTAACAACACAAGAAGGTTTCTGGTACTCCAAGAGAAAGAAGGGGTTTGGGTACTGAGGAGAGGTTGCCAGCCTTCTGGGCATCAAAAGAGTCTGCTAATATACAAATAAAGTAAGCTTGGAGGGGTTTGGGAAAAACCAGGAACAAAATCTCTCAAAATAAAAAACAATAGTAACTGTGAATAACTCAAAAAACTCTCACTAGCCTGATATATAAGAATAAGAGTTTGTGCTTATACTATTTTACCTGAGTATTTTCAGCCCCTGACTTCACCTGACCTTTCCCCTTGATGTTAAATAAAAACTTCTTGTTAGTTTTGAATTTTAAAAGCATCTCAAGTGCCATTATCTTCATTTAAGTTAAAGGGAGACCCTAACCCTTCCTTTGGGTTGTGGGCTGAGAAAATAGCCATTACATATTACTGACACAGGGTGGGACTGCTAAAGCTACTCTAAAGCTACGTAACCAGGGCTGCTCAGTCAGTGAAGGGAAACAAAAAGAACAATGGAGGGAAAATCTTGCCTCCAAGGGAGGGAATTGGATGGAATCTGTCATAGGAGGAAACTTGATCCCAGGAGAACAGCCCCCCCCCCCCCCGTTTCTACAGAGCTTCTAAGCATTTGCTGTCCCTGCTGTTAAAAACCGAAGTAAAGGTTGTGCTAGTGGGGGGGGGGGGTCTAGTAATCTTTGTCTCAGTTGACCTCAAGACTAACATCCAGGTCCTGAACAGTGGCACCCAGAATCATACCCAGGTTTTGGATATTAGAGGCAAACATATCAGATCTCTTCTCTGTGTGAACACATTAAAATATAAGACATATAACTCTGCCGACTAGTTCTAACAAATAGCTGGGGATCTACAGTTGTACAGTTCTTTAAAAAGGTGGATAGATCCTATCACAGGTTTAATTTGGCTCTTCAATCCTAAAATGCCTCCAACAGCCTCTGGAGAGGCAGCGCATAAATTCCCTAAAGCAAACCGAGAAAGAGAGAATTTGAATAATAGTTCTTCAGCCAAGCCTCTCTTGTGCCAAAACTACTCTCAAGTATCTATTTTTATTTACTTTAATCAGAGTATTTTTGTCCACCTTTTTAACTGAGACTCAATGTGGATTACACCATGTAAGTCAGTGCAGTCAAAAGAATGAGATATCTAATAAGCAATGTAATAGGATCTGGATTGTAGAAATCTGAAACAAAGCAGAAATCAAAGTGTAAGTATTGAACATGACATGTTAAACAAGCAGTGGATTTTATATGAGTATAAATGCAATGCATTGTGAACAAGATACAGTAACAGATAACATAGCATTTTTTGTTGTTGATCAGTCACACAGTTGAGTCTGACTCTTTGTGACCCTATGGACGACATCACACCAGGCCCTCCTGTCCTCTGCTGTCTCCTGGAATGTGCCCAACCCCATGTTTGCTGCATTGATAACACTGTCTAACCATCTCATCCTTTGCTGTCCCCTTCTTCTTTGACCTTCAATATTTCCCAGCATCAGGGTCTTCTCTAGTGAGTGCTCCCTTCTCATTTGGTGGCTAGAGTATTTGAGCTTCAGCTTCAATATTTTTCCTTCCAGGGAACAGTCAGGTTTGACATAGCATAGACAGTAGTAAAATCTACAGACCTTTTCCCTTCTGAACCATTCCATTGTGATATAGCACAATTGCCTTTATCAAAATGCCTTCCAGAAAAATTCTATTTTACATCATTTGTGGAACATCAAAAACATGGGAGCTTTCCTGACCTCCTTAAGTAAAGCATTCCATGAGGTGAGGACCAATATAAAGATGACATTTATGGGCAGTTGTTGATCTTACTAATTTGCAAGGTAGTATCTGCAGAAAGTCCTGCTTAGATAAGTGAATTGCCAGGTGAAGCATGGTAGGAGAGGTGGTCCTGTTGGTATGAGAGTCTGAAGCCATGAAGGGCATTATATGTGAAGGACAGAACCTTAAACTGAACCAATAGCTCATGGGCCACCAATGGAGGGACTGCAAAATGGATGTAATATTCATGCTCCAACTTTTTTTTTTTTTTTTTTTGCTGTCAAGTCACAGCCAGTTTATGGCAATCCCATAAGATTTTCCAGGTAAGAGACATTCTAAGGTCATTTGCCATTGCCTGCCTCTATGCCATGATCCTGGTATTCCTTGGTGGTCTCCTATCCAAATACTGACCAGAGCTGGGCTGACCTTGCATAGCTTCTGAGATCTGATGAGATCTGGCTAGGCTGGGCTATCCAGGTCAGGGAGGGCTCTGGCTAGCTCCTAATAATAACTAAGCTGTGGCATTGTGCACAAACTGGAATCCCCAAGTTTACTTTGAGGGTAGACCTATGTAGAATGCATTATAGTAGTCTAGTCTCAATGTTACCTTAGCATAGATCCAGGTAGCCAGATTGGCCATGTCAAGATGGGGGGCCCTCTTCAAGGCTAAACAAATTTGGAAGAAAGCGTTTTTGTGGCTGCATTAACTTACTTCTCCAGCAGTAACTCTAGATTCAGTATAACCCGTAGGCTCTTAATGGGGCCCCCAAGGGTCAGCTAAATCCCACTGAAAGTAGGGAGCATGATATCTTTCAAGACCTCAGGCTTCCCAGCCAGTAGTATTTCCATCTTCTGAGGGTTCAGGTTCAATTTGTATTTCTATTTGCATCTCCATGCAAGAGCATAAATGATATATTTTCATTACATTGTATGTTTCTTGAGTTTTCCTCACAGTTCTCTTTTCATTTAAGGAGCTATTACTACTGACTCCAGATCTTGAAGAGAAATGTACAGCAAGGATTACACTGAAGGAGCAGTCTAAATTGGGTCCCATTTTCATGCCTCCAGTCATCATCGTGCTATTGCAAATAAGCTTCTTTCCAAAGCAGGATTGGGGGGAGAAGGTCACAGTGATGAATGTATTAGGCAAGCACTGGGGGGAAATTAGCCACCCCCCAGTGTTAAAAGATAGCCCCATTATGGTTCAATTAGAGTCACACTCCAAACTTGTTGGGTTGCAGATGTTGTTCTAGATCATGTACTCAACTCTAAGTTTATCTTTTGGTCATTTCAACATACGTAGCTACCTCATATTGTGCAATCCTCTTGGTCTATCTGGGTCAGTATTGGTTGCTCTGAGTTATGGTAGATCTCCAGTGTCTCAGGCCAGGGGTATCTTTCCAAGGCCTGCTCTCCTCAGACTTTTTAACTGTTGGTGCCACAAACTGAAGCTGGAAACTTCTGCATGGAAGTTTACCTTAGAAGTAAAGAATAGCAAGCTTTGCACATTGCCAAGCAAAATCACATATTTACAATTTTGAAACATTCCTTTCTATTTAATACTGTTCAGGAATTAGTACCAGTAATTTATGGACTTGCCCTCAGATCATATGACCTTAGTTTGTTCTAGAGCAAGGCTGAGACACTGCTGTACAAAATGTTTTAATAGCTGTTAATAGTAACACTGTTTTAAGCCATTCCTCATTCAGTTAGTTTTTATCCATAACCCAGAATATTACAGTTCATAGCATTATACTCATACTTTTAAGTCTCTTCATGGTAATAACATGATGTTTTTCTTACTATCTCGGTGAAGAGTTGGAATCAAAAGAAAGTAACCTCTTAGATGTGATTTTTCCCTGCCGAACATCTTGCCTCTTTGTAGAATCATTTAGAATAGATTGCATATAAAGTATAAATTATTCAGTAACGTATTGTTCAATGGCAGATGAACAATTAGTCAGTCATTTATATGTGATCTAGAAACTAATGTAATAATGGAGACAATTGTTCAATTAATTTATTCAGCATCAATGAATGAAATATTCATGGCATCTATTATTTGTCATTAGTATTCAAGCATCTCTAATTGAGTGGTATATTTATCTGTATTCTGCTATGAAAAGAACATCGTGGACCACTAAGCACAGGAGATGCTCTATATTCAGTGAACACAGTGTGTCAAACTGCCTTCTTAAGAGCAAGGAACACAGTAAAAACAAAGCACCTTGATTTAATTCTCATGTCCCGTTAACATGGTAAATGGAACCTAATCAGGAGGGGCTGTGGCTCAGTGGTAGAACTTCTGCTTTGTATGCAGAAAGTCCCAGAGTCGGGGAGATCCGAGCATCTCAAGAAAAGATTAGCGGGGGGGGAGGGGGTTATGCCACCTCTCCAGGGAACCTGCCTGAGGCAGCTTACAAAAACAAGCATAATAAAAACACACCTTCAAAAGTTATTACAATCCAGCATTACAGACCAAGCCACAGCATAAAAACATAGACCCCCGAGTTTAAAATACATTTTCAAATGAAAAGTACATTAAAATGGTGTTTTAAAAGCCTTAATGTAGAAAGGAGAGTAGTGTAAGTGCCAGGCCAGTCTCAGGGGGAATGACATCCCACAGGCAAGGTTCCCCTACTGGAAAAGCTGTCTCTGGTTGCCACCTGCCTCACCTCTGAAGGTGGGGGCGCAGACAGCAAGGCTTATGAGGCAGATCTTAGCTGGCAGGCTGGACAACAGAGGATAAGCAGTCCTTCAAGTAGCCTGGCCCCAAGCCATTTAGGGCTGTAATGACAAGAACTAGCACTTTGAATTGTGCCTGGAAATAAATGGGTATCCAGTGCAAATATTTCCACAAATGGGTGATACAGACTCTGTATTCTGCCCCTGACTGTAGCCTGGCTGCTGCATTCTGAATGAGTTGCAGTTTTCAGACAGTTTTCAAAGGCAGCCCCACATGGAGTATATTACCGAAATCTAGCCTGGATGTTATCAGAGCATGGATCACCTTTCAAGGAAGAGCCATAGCTGGCATGTCAGCTGAAGTTGATAAAGGTCACCACATGCCACAGAGGAAACTCAGGCCTCCAACTGCAGGCCAGGATCCAGCAGTCCCCCCAAGGTACAAACCTGTTCCTTCAGGGAGAGTGCAACCCCTGTCCAGGACAGGCTACCTCCTTGAGCAGCTTTGTCATTGATCAGCACTGCCTCAGTCTTGTCTGGACTGAATTCAGTTTACTGGCTGTCATCCATCCCATTACTGTCTCTAGGCACCTGTTAGGTCCTCTGTCTGAGTGACCCCGGAGAACCACTTACAATCAGAGTAGACAGTACTGACCTTGATAGACCAATGGCCTGACTTAGTAAAATGCCACTTCATGTGCTCATGCATGCTTAAGAGATTATTTGGCACCAGGCCATCTGCATGAATGGGAACATGGTAGTTTAGTTTAGTATCTCTTACTTTGTATCCCAACTAATAGGAAAACCTACTAACAGCATGGAATACAGCAGATAGGAAGAGCATTGGGTTTGGGAAGCCAAAGGTAGTCTGGCTGGAAGGAAAAATAGGGAGAGTGAGAAGGCATGTTTAAATGCCTTCCCTTCCCTCCCCTCCTCAAGCTCCCTGCCACTTCCAATGGTTAGTTTCACTCCTCACCAGACAGCTGTTAGCTTTAGGCTATTTAAACCTAACAGCTGTCAGGCAGAGGAGAGTGAAACTGACCAGTGGATATGGCCTAGTGGCTTGGGGAGGGAAGGCATTTGAACATGCCTTTTCGGTCTCCCTTCCCTTCCCAAGTCACCAGCAAGGTGGCTGGGAAAGCCAAAGAAGAAAGGGAAGGCAGGTTTAAATGATTTCCCTTGGCTTCCTCACCCAGCCTGCTGTGGGGGGCCAGCTCAGGGAGGGAACTACCCCACCACAGCATGGTGTGTTCCTTGCTCTTAAATGCCTTCTCCCTTCTTCCTCCAGCTGCTGGCAGGGAGGGGGGAAGGAATTTGAATCTAACAGCTGACCAGCACAGGGTAGTGAAACTGACAACTTGTCAGTTTCACTCCCTTCCACCAGTCAGCTGTCAGATTTAAATGCCTTCCCCCACCAGCCAGCAGCAAGGGGAGGAAAGGGAAGTCGATAGTACCCGAAAAGCTGGTTAAAAAGCTGAATAAATTCAGGAAACTCTATTCGGCATCCAAAAAGTTTCCTGAATTTGTATTTGGCTTAGGAAATGCCTAATAAATACTGATAAGGTATTTATTCAGTATTCTTTTCACGAATGCACTTCCCTAGTTAGGACCCTGGTATTCCTTGGAAGTCTCACATTCAAATACTAGCCAGGGCTGACCCTGCTTAACTTTCGAAATCTGATAAAATCAGGCTAATCTGGGCCATCCAGCTCAGGGCATTGTTGCAGCTACCCAATTGTATATAAAAGAAACTGATCTTAAAATTCAATACACGGTGGGGAAAGGCTCAGGACGTAAATCCAGACCAAGTATGAGTTATAACGTATTTGTTTTTATTAATTCACCATAAGAAATTATTGTAGAAGGTTGACAAAAAAAAATAATGATCACTCTAATGTTCATTTTTCCTTACAAAAGTGCCTGCAGGCTAATTCCATTATTAAAGATGACTGAGTAGCTTTAATGTGTTAATTATATTCATGTCAAAGCAACCCATTTCAATAATTGGGTTTCTTTCAACTCCATATTAAGTAATGGTGTATTGATGGCAATTATTAAAATCCGTGTTTTAAAAGGGAACATTTGAAAATTCATCAAACATGTAGAGTCATAGTACAAATAGGTAAGGTCCTTCCCCCCCCCCCCCCGCCTTCCCTCCCCATCACTCCAAGTCTTCCAGAGCAATCTGCAGACATATTTGTTCTATAAGGCCCTTGAGGGAACATCATTGCTAGGCTTCAGGTTTTAATTTTAATTTTTCATTCTGTGAGGCCTCTTGGACATTTGTCAGTCAGAAAGGTAGCATGGAAACACACTAAACAAATAATACAGTGAAAGCACAAAGAAAATTGACACCAGAACAGAAATACTGTGGCTTTTGAGACAAGAAATTTCTTTGCTGTGATCCATTTCTTACTGTAAAGTAAGAGGGCCCACATCTCCATAACCAAATATTCATTATTCGCCCATGCTTTCTTATATCTGCAAAACAGTCAAGGAAGGCCAAGCATTCTGAATTAATCTTGTCCTGTTTTTACATTTCTATTCAAGCTTTAACTGGCTTTAAGGCTCATTATTACATTGATACCCTGATCCTGTGCTTTTTAACTGAAATTAAGTCCCAGTGGAATTTACTCCCAGGAAAAGAAGTATAGAATTCCAGTTTATTAATCATTGGTCAGTGGCTTAATCTTTTGTGTTTTTAAAAAAGCCGGTATCATCACTTCCCTAATGTTCTAAAGCCTGAGCAGATAGTCCAGAATTCCATGCTTCTAAAACATTTTTGGCCCTGTCCTGGATAGCCTAGGCTAGCACAATCTCAGAAGCTAAGCAGGGTCAGCCCTGGCTAGTATTTGGATGGGAGACCTCCAAGGAATACCAAGGTCATAATGCAGAGGCAGGGAATGGCAAACCGCCTCTGAGTATCTCTTGCCTTGAAAATTCCGTTGGGTCACCATAAGTCTAGATGTGACTTGATGGCAAAAACAAAAACATTTTCAACTAAAAAAAAATCTATTTCTGTATGCACTATAAATAAATATTGTAAATGAATTTACACAAATCACGTAGATCCTAGAAATATGCAATACTTTTAATGCAAAGTATTTTTTTTAACATGTAAAGTATTTAGAGCTTTGGAGCTGGCTGAGCTCTGACTATTTTGGCAGAGGAAAAGTTGGTGAAAGGGAAAGGAAAACACTGTTGATAATGAGTGGATGATAGATATGTTGGAATGGGACCAAAGAAAACCTGTGTGAGGCAGGGCTGCTGAGAGCCACCATGGCCCCCCCAGATAAAGATTCCATCTGCCCCCCATATGACCCTGATCCAAACCAAATGTCTTAACAAAACCAACAACTTCACTGGATCTTACCACACATCTATAATAATTAAAAGATCTGCATATCCATCTGTCTGTCCATTTGTGGCAGGCACAGTTTATCAGAAAACAAAACTAGGAATCTCAACATTGGCCACCAACTTCAGGATGAACATGGGAGTCCCGGGCCAAAAATGAAGGGTTATCTCCACACACACATCCCTACCCATCCTATTTGCAAGAGAGCTAAGCTTGTGTAGTGGTTAAAAAGTTGGACTAGGATCTGGGAAGCTTACTGGGTGACCTTGGACCTGTCTCACTCTCTCAGCCTAACCTACATCACAGGGTCATCTTGAGGATAAAATGAAGGGAATGAGAATGATCCAAGCCACTTTGGGTCCCCCTTGAGAAGAAAAGTGGGATAAAAATAAAGTAAATAAATTAATATTCTAACTTCTGTTCCTCCTTTGTTACCGCTAAGGCAGACTAACATTCTATTATGATGCATGTAAAGGGTAGAGAGAGGGAAGCATACTTTTAATACTGTGATAGGTTATGGGAAAATATTAACTCCCCCTGATCTGTTCATAATATTAACAAAGGTTTCCTGCTGTACTACTATTAAATACATTCTAATTTGCCAAGCAGAACATGTGAAGAGTTGAGACTGGAAAATAGGGGGCAGGGAGAAAAATTAGAAGTGGGGGTAGATGAATGGCAGGTCATGAAAGGAAGAGAGCAAAATGAAGGAGGAGAAAAGTGTGGAAAGGAGTTAGGGAAATGTAGGAAAAGATAACAAAGGGTTGAGGGGTTGCTACCACACTCTAACAGGATTGCCCTTTGCAAGATCTGACTATGCAGGAGCTGGGTGAATCTAAAAAGAGAGGGAAACCATAGACAATGACCTTGTGAAAAGTCTGCATCTCGCAATGACTGTAGCTTGTTCTGGCTGGTCTCTTGCCTTGCTCCAGTGATGGCTGATTGGTTTAGCAGGATCTAATTATTCCCTCAGCCTCATTGGAAACAGAGTAATTCTGCTTTCAAGGAGTACACTTTATGGCAGCTTTGCAGCAACTATGCAGCCCTCCGTGATTCAACAAAAGGCACACTGCTGGGTCATGATAATTCTAGAGGGGTAGCCGTGGTAGTCTGTTGCAGCAAAAATAATAAAATTCTGTGCCACCCAAAAGACTAACACAATTTTATGTCAGCATCAAGAAACAGAATAGGTGGCAAAGGAGGGGGAGTCTGTGCAAGGAGGAATAAGCAAAAAACAAAACCTCTTCTTCTGCAACTGGAAATGCTGTTCTGTCAAAGGAACTGCATGGTTGGATACATGCCAGTGTTTCCCCATTTGTTCTATTCTAGCTTCCTTACAATTATCATTATCAGTACAGACATAACAAAGGAGGCATGATTCTAGTGATTCTAATCTATTTGATGGACTTGCTAATTAGAAAGCCAGTGTGGTACAGTAGTTAGATTGTTGGGGTGGGATCTGGAGTTCTGAGTTGAAATCTTCACTCTGCTAAAAAGCTCAGATCAGTCACTCTCTGTCAGTCTAACCCACCTCACAGACTGTTGTGAGGATAAAATGAGGGACCATATATGCTTCTCTAAACTCTTTGGAGAAAAGGCAGGATACAGAAGTGCTACATAGATAGGGTTGGTAACATCCAGGTGGTGGATGGAGATCTCCCACAATTACAACTGATCTCCTGGCTACAGAGATAGATTCCCCTGGAAAAAATGGCTGCTTTGGAAGGTAGCCTCTATAGCATTATACCCTGCTGAGGTCCTTCTTCTCCCCAAACCCTGCCCCCCCCCAGCTCTTTTTTGCAGTGAGGAGCAACTGACAGTTGAACATATCCCATTGACATAACAAGACCTTGCCTGTAGATCACTTCCAGTGGGTCTTGGTACTGCCTGTTTAAAGTATCAGTGGAAATTACATTCCAAGTGATTATCTGCAAGATTCAAATGCATTGAGGGAAAAGATAAACAGAATAATTGCCTCAAGCAATTTAATTGTTAGGAACCTAAAGTGCAGGAGTAGAGTGCTTATCTATGTATTAAGACCACAAACTGTAATAAACGTGATAATTAAATCAATCATCCAAAGCTTTAACTGCAGATTAATAATTTGCCCCCTGATTAAGTGTTAGAGTCAAGATTGAAGGGCACAATGCCTTTCAGGCTGTGGAGATGCACCAGCTCTCTCCTCTCTGATCAAACAGAAAGAGAAGGTTGGTTTTCCTTCCAAGGCTAGCACTCTCTGAAATATTACAGGAAGTGACCTCAGCTTTTCTTCTAGCACTAACAACTGTGTAGGCAAGTCCACTGAAGATTACTTCACTGAGCTAAAATCTGTGTTGATACATCTATTAAATCTTCAGTTTCCTTTGTGCTAAGTAACTGACGGCTAAAGTTTTGTTGGATAGGATGTGTTTATCTAATAATTCTGTTTTCCAGATGAAAATGTGCACCTGGTTTTAATTTCTAACAATGAGAAGTGTCTTTTGATTACTAAATTGTAATTTTTCACAGTTAAGAGAAGTAGTGCCCTTGGATCAATATTCTCAAAATGACTACCTCTCACTTTTCTTTTATGGAAACGAACATAGCATACAAAAAGGCTCCAAGGCAGTTTCCAATCCAAGCATTGACCAGACCTAGGTTGCGATCTCACACACAGTTCACGAATGCCGGGCGGATTAAAGGAGTGCAATCAGACGACAACATCTGGGAAGCACCCCTCAGCCACTGGCAACCCATTTTGCTCCGCCGCAGAAGCAAAGTTAAAAGACACCTCGGAAAGTCCTGTAGCAAACGAGTTGCAACGGGCCATGGGCAGACTTTCCTGCATTTGATCACCCCAGTGTGCGTCCATGGCATCGGGATAGTCTGATCAGGCCATCCCAACTCCATGCTGTTGTTTTTTTGCCCTTCTTAGTATGTGCATCATCGCACACTCCATAGGGAGCCTGCAGGGCTGAGGTGCGAATTATTGATCCCTTGTTTAAGCACACTGGAGACAAACAGCAAAATACAAAAAAAACCTGACCCACCCATGGTTGCATCTGATCACACAGTGGTGGGCTGTGCAACTGCGGGTCAACTTCCAACAGAGGAAATAGCCTCACTCCCCCCCCCCCCACTGCACCTTGCACGCGTGACTGCAACCCTATACTGGTTTAGTTTCAGCAAGGTTCATGTTCATTTCCCCTGATACTATTAATTCATTCATTAAATAAATTTGTGGCTTTGATCCAGGAATCCAGGTCTGATCTTGCAGTTTTGATGATGACAGTGGTGGTTCTTGGAGATGTACTGTTGGATATAACACAGTCTTGCCACAGATGTAAAGATTTCTACTCACGGACTATGATCATACCTCTGTATAGGGCTCAGCTGTAATTGCTGATGACACTGTCTCTTATTACTTACTATTCTCTGCTAGTTTTAAGATGTCTTATTGTTTTCATTATTACCATGAGTCACCTGGGAGGCCTGTTTGGGACAAAAGACAAAATAAAAATGGGTACAGTCCATCAACTGATAGATCAAACAAGGTTATGGCAGCTTACAAAGGGTTATAAAGGGCTGCTGGTGGGAGGGGACATAGAAAATGTCCACGATCCTTGTATCTATGTAACACTGGATTCAATCTATATAATATATACAGGATTATGGGGGAAAGTTACATGTTCCTATTTCTTTTGCATGCTTTGCACTAAACACTTTCCCAAATTCCCATATTAGTGGCCTAAAAAACTGTCCAAACTGCCTAGTTAGAAAATCCACATAGATACCATATATGAACCATAATAAACTGTTCAGAGGAAGAGAGGGGGGAACAGGAATTGAATAAATAATTATTCAGAAATGTATTTAAATATTGATTTTTTTTCATGTTCCTCATTCCAACATTGTTCAGAGATATTCCTTCCATCACCATCCCTGGTTTCACAGGAGTCTTTGGGGTCAATAGGGGTTTTAGAACTGGTAAAAATATAGACTCAAGTGGTTCCTAGGAACTTCACTTTTGATCACATATACTTCATCTAAAAAGTAAAATAGTCAGATTATAAAAGGAGAATTCTCCTTTTCTTTGTTATAACATTTATTTTGTGTTGGCACTCATTATTTTGGTAAACAGTTTTCTCTCTCTTGGGCTAGTCGCTGCATAAAATATTATTAAGCAAAGCAGACCTTGTTATGGAGCACCAGAGACTTTATTATTTATAACAGCTAAAATTATCCTGCAATTGTTTCCATAACTACTGAGAAAAAGGGTCTCTTATCCATACAACATATGGAAACTATTCCCAATTCATTAATTTCAGTGTAAAAATTTAAATTTTCAGACTTGCACAACTGTAAATGTAGACTGCAGTAGCTGTTGTTATCAGAGGGTGAAAGAGGAGAGCGCAAAAGAGTTATAGAACCAATCAGAAATCTAAAAATCAGAAATCTAAAAAACAGAAGTGCTAACATGACACATTAAATGATGCAAGAATACATAGTCGGATCCAGCTTACAGAAAACTATACACAGTAGTATAGACTGCAGTCCCTAATAATTTTTCCAAGTAACTGTGAATCATTTTGTACAGTCCTACTCTATTTCCTGCATAGAAAAACCCTCCAAGTAATTCAGTTTTGCATCGTTTGCAGACAGCCAGAACAGAAAGAATAATAATGAGATAGAAGTTTCTCACAGCTTTTCATCTCTTTCCTGGCAACAGCTTTGCAGGTGGTGTTCTGTACCTAAAAGGCAAACTCATCCCTGACAAAGCACATTTCTGATACCCACCCTGTACTTTCCATTTCCTCTTAAGCAAATTTCTGCTCACAGTAGCTAACGTGATATTTGAGTTGACATATTGATTGTCAAGGTCAGCAGCTGTGGTGGCTCTTTGCCTAACTGAAATGTTCTCATAACTCTCGTTTTCATAGCTACATGTAGAGGCTAGTCCCTCCCTGGCCTTTTCCTAGTGCTCTTTCCAGATAGAAGGCTCCAGAACACACACCCTGTCAGCACATAACAAGGCGACCTATGTCCAGCTTGTGTGTCCATCCCCACTGGGAACATAGAGGGGGGAAAAAAACAAAGAGAAGCAATAAAGTACCAAGGTAAACATCTCTCCCCTTGGTAGGAGGATGACTATACAGATTGTTTCCATGTATGTAATGTGGCCAGGAGATCCTATGACTGTCTGGCTGCCAGAAGTTCTAGCTCTTTAGTGTTATCCAGGCTGCACCCTGAGGAAGTGAGCTAGAATTGGATGTCCTAGATGGGTCCCTCCAACACATAATAACTACCATGGATTCATTGGAGCTGTTATATCTATGCAGGAGTCATTTCATAAAAAAGAGGTGTAGTAGCTCATTTGCATAATTCATTTTGCATATGCCACACCCCCTCACAAAGGGCATGCATGCAAACATGCCTGGGTTCCCTGTCTGATCTTCTCCAGGTGGCCTGCAGCCGCGGGGCACCTAAAGAAAATCACGCAGGGAACCCAGGCATGTTTAGAATGCCTTTCTCTCCCTTCCCCATTTGGGGAAGAGAAAGACAGGCAATTAAATCCCCCTAGGTGGCAGGGGGCTCTGCAGGCCTTCCCTGGCCCGTCCGCCTGCGCAGGCGGGCCAGGAATTGCCGGGGGGGGGCTTTAAACTTTTAAACACTTTGGCAGGTCGGCTAGGGAAGGGGAGGCTTTTGAAGATGCCTCCCCCCCTTTTTTTGCTTCCCCAGCTGGCCTGCCAAGGCAAGCTGGGGGGGGGGAGCGAAGCGAGAAGGAGTTTAAAGTTTAAACCCCTTCTCGCTTCATTCCCCCTACCCTGCCTGCCTTGGCAGGCCAGCTGGGAAAGGGAAAGGGAAGGGGAGGCTTGCGCTTCGCCAGCCCAGGAGCGGGCACAAATGGCAGTGGCAGCAAACCCCGCCCCCAGCTCCCAGGAAAAAAATTGTGTCATCACACGACTCTAGAGAGAAGGGGGTTAAACTTTAATCCCCTTCTTGCATCGCTTCCTCCGCAGGCCTGCTGGGAGCTGGGGGCAGGGCTTGCCATCACCACCATTTGTGCCTGCTCCTGGGCTGGCAGAGCACCGCTCTGCCTCGCTCCAGCCCCAAATGACCCCTATATCTATGGCAAAAAGGCACATTCCATTAAGATATTGGAAAGAATATATTCCAGGCTGGAGAAACCAGAGCGAAAGGCTGTATCAAAATTTCCTCGACAGCAAAGACCCAGATGTAGCAGATGAACTCAACACTGAACTCAACACTGTGCTTAGACAAAAATGAACCAAAACAACAGCAAATTTGGATTTCAGGCATTCCAGCAGGAAATCCTGAAGCCTGTTGAAAAAACTAGGTTCAAGTTCACCTGTGCTCCAAGGAAATTTGGAGTTAACACCAAACCAGGTAGCTGCCTGACTGGTATCCCTATCCAGAACTTAAAGGATTGAGATTTTACAATCAGGATAAAAAACCTCCAAAGTTTGAAACGTACCTTCCCTGAAGACTGCGAGCTACTGGGATTTCAGTGCTGATGAGATTTCCAAGGCACTGAAGGACGTCAAGAGCAGAAAGCTCCAGGCTTTGACTGCATCCATAATGAGTTCTTAATCAACAATGGCACGTTCACTAAGAATTCACTGCCACAGGAGATGGTGGTGGCTACAAGCATGGACGGCTTCAAAAGGGAATTGGATAAACATATGGAGCAGAGGTCCATCAATGGCTATTAGCCACAAGGTATAGATAGGAACTCTTAGTCTGGGGCAAATGATGCTCTGTATTCTTGGTGCTTGGGGGAGAGCAGTGGGAGGACTTCTAGTGTCCTGGCCCAACTGGTGGACCTTCTGAGGGCACCTGGTGTTTTTGACCACTGTGTGACAGAGTGTTGGACTGGATGGGCCATTGGTCTGCTCCAACATTGGCTTCTCTTATGTTCTTAAGTGGCTTGCAAAGTTTCTCACTGACATCATGAGAACAGGAAGATTCCCAGGGGAACTGAAGAAAGCAAAGATGGCTGCTATTCTGACACCTGGAAAACTAAAACAAACTCCTTGAGAGGCTAATCCTGAACAGAATCAGTGACAGAATTAATGAACATGTCCCTATAGAGCAAGCAGTATTAGACCCTGTCATAGTTGTGAAGACCAGATTCTCAGCTGAACAACTTTAATTAAGGCAGGGTATCAGAAATGTCTTAAAATTTCAGCAGTTTTCGTTAATCTGACCGCTGCTTATGACAGTCTGGAGGGATGGTCTGCTTTTACAAGTTTTCCCCTGCAGAACATTATTTCAACTCCTAAATGACACACAGAATGATAGAACTTTCTAAGTAATTATGGGTCAGCCAATCAGCAAGCAGAAGAAACTGAATAATGGTCTACCCCAGGGCTTGGTCTTCACTCCAATTATTTTCAGTCTATACATCTCTGATGTTCCCGAGACATCCAGGAAGTTTGCTTATGCCAATGATATGGTGATTGCAGTAAGGCACAAATCCATTGAAAGGACTGAAGAAATACTGACAAGGGACCTCGAAATTTTGGCTGCCTACTACCATAAATAACAAAGGGCCTTAAAATTTTGGCTGACCACTACTGTCCCAAGTCTAGGAAAAACAGAATGCTCCTGTTTCCATCTCAATCATAATCTTGCCAACCGTGAACTGAATGTCTACCTTCATGGTACCTGACTTACATACACCTAAGTACCTTGGCATTACCCTGGACAGGGCCTTGAACTATAAACACCGTCTTACCAATGTAGCATCAAAAATATGTAAAACAACATTCTCCAAAAATTATGTGGTACAACTTGAAGTGTGTCTGCTACAACACTTAGATGATCATCTTTGGGGTTAGTGTATATTACTGCAAAATATGGTGCTTCAGTGTGGCTCAGCAGCTCCCATGTCCACAAACTTGATGTCCAACTCAACACAACAACGAGAACCATCAGCGGCTGTATTAAACCCACCCCGACTATTGGCTACCCACATTGTGCCACATCACTCACCCACATCTCTGAAGACAAGATGCTCTTCTTCGTGAATATAGAAAGATTATTGAAAACAAAGAGTAGCCCATCAACAAAGACATGGCTGATGCGGGCCTATCCAGACTAAGATCCCAACACCCAGCAATAACATCTGCACAAATTCTGCAATCACAAAATTTTGGTCTAGGGAATGAATGGTTGCAAACATGGATGAAATCAATTCCACCCAATATCCATAACCTGATAAACACCAACAAGAGGCCCTCAGGATTTGACTTGCCATGTAAAGTATGGAAGATGGCTAATAGAATACAAACATGTTTTGGCAGTTGTGCAGAATGTTGTTTAAATGGGGCAAAATACCAGGACCCGAATGTGATTGTGGTACAACCCACCAAACTATCTTCCATCTGTCACAGGAATGTGAACATCGCGCTTTCCAAGGAGATGTGATGGAGCTCTTTGAACTCTCACCAGCTGCAACTGAGTAGACTGAAAAAGTTCACCTGTTTGTCAGTGGCATCCACTTTCCTGGGACAAAGCCCCACTGAACAGACCTTAGTTATTAGGATTGTAAGTAGAGCTGCCTGGGGTTACTCTCTGCACTGTGTTCTCTGGTGCTTAGTATAACCTTAATCTTTTGGTCTCCAGTAAAATCCTTTGAAGTCTCATGTCATAAGTGGGTGCATGTTCCCAAAATAATTTTAAATTTCTCCTTTTCCTGGCTCTTAAGCAAGATAAATAAGAATGCTGCTAAATCTTTTGCTGATGGGAACATGTATATATACATTTTCTGGTTTTGTCTCCTTGTGGAAAAGGGAAATATGGCATGCATAGGATACAGCCATGCTGCTTCTATTTTACTCATTACCAATCAGTTCCTAAAGAAATATCCCATCTCACATTATTTTACTGAAACCTTCGGCATCCTCAGTTTATACTCAGTCACAGTAGATCACGTTGCTGTCATTGAAGAATCTGCTCAACATATTTCTTCCATTAATACACAACTGGAGTTGACCTAGGTAGAAACCTACCACTGATTTACTTTAGGCTCTGATGGGTGTTATATATATGCTAACCTTGTAAAAAGCCCTATAAAGCCATTATATTAAAGTGGTGCATTTCCATTGCCATAAAGCTATGCCACTGCTTCCCTAGTAAATAGCCTATCTCAGGCATAAAAATTCTCTATGAGCAACTTGGCATACAACATGATTTCAAGAAGAAAATTGGGCAAAAATGTTCAAATCTGGTGCTGTGATTTTGCTTCTGTTTTGTTTTTCTTCTATATGCTGTTATTAAAGGAAACCCGACCTAGCAAAGCTTTGGGGCAAGGATTTCTATACCACAAAGTACTAGTTTTTATTCTAATCTCAGGTCCCTTTCTCTGTTCCGTTATAAGGGTTGCCAAAGCGTGGGAGATGAGTGTGCTGGCCCCTTAAACAGAAGCTTAAGGTGTGGAAGTGGGCAGCTGATGCTTTCCTTGGCATGAAGGTAAATAACATCACCTGGCATTTGCTGCAGATAAAACTGGCATTCAGGATAGCCAGAGGGACCAGCTTAAAAGCTGGCAACTGTACTCATATCTTCGTTTCCTGGTTCTGAGGGAAAAAATAACTTTGTGGCTCAAACTTGTTCAGAACATTTTTACCAAATTTAAAAACAAATGATAGTAAGTGTGAAAGTATGTGTCTTTTGAAGATGCTCTAAAATGTAATACAGGGTCAAAGTGAGAACGACTCAGACCTATGAAACCAAATTGGGGGATATCTTCGTATATAGTAAAGGTAAAGGTTTCCCATGCTCAAAAGCCAGTCGAATCCGACTCTAGGGGGCGGTGTTCATCATTTCAAAGCCAAAGAGCCAGTGGTGTCTGAAGATGTTTCTGTGGTCATGTGGCCAGCATGGCTAGACGCTGAGGTGCACGGAACACTGTTACCTTCCCATCAAAGCGGTATCTATTTATCTACTTGCAATTTCTTGCTTTCAAACTGCTAGGTTGGCAGGAGCTGGGGCCAGGGACAGCTGCTCACTTCGTCACGCAGCACTTGGTTCTTGAACTGCCAAGGGTGGTGGTGACTAAGCCCCAATGCCTTTGTAATGTGGAGATTCATCAGAATACCAAAGAGATAAGACACCTATAACTTTCTATATACTGGCATGGTACACCACCAATGCCACGCTGCTATAAACTTAGTGCTGGTGAGGCTGCATCAGTGTTGGACTGGAAATAGGTGGTGTTGGGATGTGCCAGGGAAGGAGCTGAGATTAATCAGTATCCTATAATTCCTTAGTCCACACCCAGTGTAAATGCATACATGGGGGCATAGTGACCAGGGATGATCACCACATTCAGTGTGCATTGGGAGTCTGCTTCCTTAAATGGCTTGCATGGAGATTTGTGGGTAAGATTTGTGATTTGTATGTATGATATAGTAGTTAGGGTATAAGGACCACCAGGACCCAGATTCGTATCCTCCACTGACTCATGAAGCTAGCTAACCTTGAATCAGGCACTCTCTTTTAGCCTGCTGATCTGCCCCACAGAGCTCTTGTGAAGATAAAACAGATGAAAGGAGAACCATGTGTGCTGACCTGAAGTCCTGGGAGAAAAAGTGGAATATAAATGATACAGATAGTAAGTATGTGAGTGGGGTTGCTACAGTCTCCTGTATGGTGGTTGTCCTTTCAGTTCCTTGAGTGGGATCCTTTTCAGAATTTCTTTGAGAGCACAGGATAGATACTGACTAGCTATACCAGTGGTGATGCCAAGACCTAGTGCTTAAAATTGTGCTTACCCCTCACTGTATTCATCAAATTTCAAGACTTAATTATTTGAACCACAAGCACAACTCTTTGGTTTGTTTCATTCCAGATCATAATGTTATTGTAACGAAACTCACAAGGCAGCCAGCATCTGGGACTGTCTAGTGAGTACAATGGAAACTGTGACTCTGCTGGTCTCACCAAGCTCTTCTTTTCATTTCCTTAATGGAATGCAGAATATATATTAATTTTAACTGCCTAGATCTTGATCACGTGATACCTAAGGGGCTAATTGAGTATGCATACTTAACCTTTTAGAATGACATGACAGTGTCTCCTTATGAACACAGCCTGAAGAATAAATATGCCTAAGCCTGCAGCAGTAACATAATATGTCACGGTCTTGCTAAATGCTGCTTCTCCTTCAAATCTCACATTGGTGTAACTCTAGTCTTCCTGCAGGTTGAAAATCCAAATCTAGCCCATGGGAGGTGAGTCATTTCCCCATGCGCTTCCATTCTGTTGCAGCTGCAGCCTTCGCAACCTTCCGTTGCACTTAGTGAGAGAAAGCTATTCATATAAACAACTTTAATCACACACTCTCTCTGGTAATTGAAGTATGCTACAAAGTGGAGGCTAAAGATTCTCATCCAGTCTTGTATGGCAGTTAAATAATGACTGTAGTGATTTACATATTAATAGCTGGGAACAGCTTGAGTGATTTCTGCTGTACTTGGGTATAGAAACTGATCTACTCTTACATATGTTAATATCACAGTAGTCATTAGGATCACACATGAATCTCACATAACAAATCTACAAACTTCTACATCCTGGATCAGTGTTAAATTCAAAATAAATGTCAACTAAAACATTGGGGGAAATGTTACAGATATGGGAATGCAAACGTGACATGGGAACATCAGTCTTCCTTCTGCTGTCTGTTTTACAGGGCACATTTAGAGAACTCTGGTGATATAGTTTACTAAGAGGGTCGCTAACAAAATAAGTTATCATAAAGATACAAATATTTATTATGATTTACACATTAATAAATGATAAAATAGGTTAAAAACAATGGTCCAAATATCAGACTCTTAAAACTTTTGACACACAGAGTTGATAGTTTTACATATACAATTGATGGGTATATCTTATGACCAGTAGACAATATGCATTTCGGCCCCTTAGGGTCTCTTTTCAGTGGTCAATTTTGCTATTGTACGACAACACGTGTCCAGAAATAAATATATGAAAAAAGCTTTTCTTTAGAGCCAGGTGTTGCTTTCTCATGTGATATGCAGTGGCTAAAAGTTTACACAGTGGGCCATGGATAATCTCTCATGGTAACTGCACACGCTCTCCAAATTGTTCTGGTACCAAATATCTGATGTGTCTGAATGTGTGTGTCTTTGATGGAAGTTTACACACACACACCTTTTCCCCCCCTCTCAATATAGTTTACTAAACAGAACGTGCCCATGCACTTCTACCTCTGATTGCTGTGGAGTTTGTTTCTGTATTGGAAAAATGGGAAGTCGGTAGCTCAGAAATGTCATTACTTAATTTTTAATTTTTATAAAATGTCAACATTTTCTTAGCATTCACAAGCCAATAACAATTACAGCCAGCCATAGAGCGGTGTAATCTAATAAGCACTCCAGACACATAGAGAAGACCAGGATGACCTAAGCTGAAGGGGAATTCAGATACAGCTAAATTAATTGGCCGCTTCAAATCTATACATTAAATACCCAATCGTTGCGAATTTCAGTAACCCTAGCCTTGAATTGCTTGTTCTGATATTTGGTATAGAAGGGATGGTGCTTTACATGACAGAGCAAGGTAAATCACCCGCTGAGTTATGCACCTGATTCTACATAACAGCCATCTTAGTCCTAAGCATGTTTACCCAGACCTAGATATGTGTGTTGAATCACAGAGACAACTCTCAGTCCTATGCTGGCTTACTCCAAAGTAAGTTACTTTGCAAAATAGCAGTACAATTACATACATCTGGACAACGCAATGTACTAAAAGGAATATTAACTCAAGAAATAAGTGACAGATATGCAGTCTGTGCTTGTACGTGGATATGCTGTCCCAAAACCTATATTGCTACTTTGCCCACCTGAAATAATATGCAAACCTATGGTAACCAAATGTTCACAGTGGGAACATTTTTCTTCCTTCTGTTTGCAAACAAGAATCAAATGCAAACAATGAGGCACAATTCTATCTCTGATGAAAGGCAGTGTGAAAACATCAGCAAAGCCTTGCCCAAGGTCATGGGGGTAAGGTTGCGCTAAAGTGATTATGGAGTGAAGGAAAAAGCTTTTGCGCTTAGGAGAGTATACACTTTTGTGTACCTGTTGTGGAGATGCATGTAATTTTATTGTTATATCTTTGACAGTGACTTCCAAGTAATAATTGAAATATTATTTCAGCTTCAGTGCATTATATATGCATTTCATATAATTTATGTGGTATACGAATATTAAACTGAAAGTCAAGAATCAATGAGACTTTAATACCCTGAGATCACCATAAATATCTACATTTCTATGTCAATTATTTTTTTGTTGATTTATTTAGACATAGTGTTATTTATCATTACATGAACTAGTCAAGGGCTCATACCCTCCTTCCCTCTCTCCTCTTCCCCTCTCTTTTCTCCGTGAGATTGGTGGCTTCAGGTTCCCAGCAACTGCAGTTCATCATGACATCTAAACTGGATGAAACAAAAAAAAATAGTTTATGCTCTTGCCTACAACAAGATTCCAAGCATGGATTAAACCAGATTTGTCCATTTAAAAAAAATCATTTTCCTTCTCTTTTTCTGTTCCAGCAAAGAAAATTATTGCTTAAGTTGATGCAGATAAGAAGAAAGTGAGGAGATGATCCTTTGGTCTTATCTAGCAGGGACCAGTAGTCCATGTCATCTGCACCAGGTCTTTCACTGTGTCTAGCCAGATGTTGCAAAAAGTTCACTGCAGAAGCTCAACAGCCAAGGTCACCCTCAGTTGTTGGCCTGAGCAACTGGCATTCAGCCTCTGATTGTGGAGATCTATTGAGCTATCATGGCTAATACCCATTTATGGATGTATCCAATTGTCTGAGCTCCTATTAAACCAGTACTCATTAGGGATGCATATTGGAAAAATTATTGTTTTAATTCCATATCATAATTTAAGAAAGGGAAGGTGTATTGGTTTTAGGAATGGTCATAAAAGTTATCGTATTGTGAAGAGTCATTGGGTTCCATCTCCCAGTATGATTGGATTGCATGTCTGCCCATTGTTTTCTATGTAGGCGAAACTGCAGATTTTCCTGAATGGATGTTTTCCACTGAACTGTATCAAAATATCAGGAAGCCTAAGCCACCAATACTTCTAAAGACTTCCCAAGCTTCAAAGGTCTGATTTTACAGCCCTTTGAATAAGGTGCCCCAAGCCATCCTTTCAGCATAGTGGGAAAAGGTGCAGACATGCCTGCCAGTTCTCTGGAGCAAGGTGTAATCCCCACCCCACCCCAATTTAGTGACTGTGGCCTATTATGCATGGGTGCTTTCCCTCGCTTTCACTATGAATGTCCGTGGGTTTTCTTTGTTGTTCTGCATTGATTTTCCTCCTTTCAGCTCTCAGTTTGCTTTCTAGTCACTGTTTCCCCAGGTTTTCTGAGAGTGCTTTTGTGCCAATTTTCCCCTTGTTTTGCTTCTAAGCCAAAGGTAATTCAAAAGCATACAGATTCCCTCAGATTTTCCCTCATGCTTTTTTGCCACCCCTCGAAGGTCACTCCCCCACCCACATCGGAGTTGTTCCTCCCACTCTGCACCTTCTGCCATCCTCCACCCTTCATCAGTGCACAAGCTCCATTTTCCCCTTGTTTTAAGTTTATTTTTTGACAAGCGGCATGAGTCTAGTGATATAAAATTATTGCTAGTCTTGGATCACTGAATTTTAAAAAATTAAAATGGGGGGAGTGGAGTTTAAAAGGAGCTGCATGAGGCTTAGTTCCCTGCTAGTATTGACTTGAAATGGGGATTGGAGAAGAGCCAAATGGCAATGTCCCCAGTGCAAAAAGAAGAAGATTTCAGTGCTGTATGAAAACAAAATAAAGGGGGGAGGTTGTTAGCATGGAATGAAATTGACATGAGATGTAAAGAGAGAGAGAGAGAGAGAGACTAGAATGGTAAGCCTAAAGCTTTGAAAATATTTTCCCTTTCATGCTTTAGTGAACAAAGTTTGTGGGGAACCATTTTGGCAGTCTCTGGAAGCCTAACATTAAAATGATGGCTGAGCCACATGGACCTTCTGCAAACCACTGCACTTAAGAGTCGCTCGGGATTGATCCATTTGGAGGACAGAGTGCAACCTGAACAGGACAGGCTCTAAAAATCTGCCAAGATCATGACCAGTGTGCAGGATCAGATTAGAGAATCACAAAGAGAAAACTGTGGAAATGTCCAAAGAAGGGCAGGAAATTAGCATTACTATGCAGCTGAGCTAGGGCATCGGCAAAAATACCCCCTCCCATTTTTTTCATTTTAGTGGGAGAAGACTTAAAAGGCTCTCCAGAGCGTCTGCCAGAGAACTCCTCCCCCATACAAATTGCAGCCCTTTGCAAAGCATGGTGGAGTTGCAGCTGACTTTATACAGACACACACACACTCACACACATGTTGCCATCAGTCACAGCCTTCAGTACCAGTGCCAGTGGGTTCTACCATGCATTCTGTACACTCATATGAGATTGTGTGACTCTTTCCCATTTTTCACAGTGGCCAATAACACAGCAGAGAATCCACAAGGGCTTGGCAACATGGAAAATGGAGCTTCGCAGCTGCTTGTCAGGGTTTTTTTTTTTTTTTTAAGTCTTGTCATTTTCAACATTGGGTTTTCTTCTTTTGTCTGCGTTTCTTTCTGTTCCTGTTCATTCAATGAATGAATGCTAAAATGCATGTGTAAAACCTGAACCATGAGGATTTAAATGGAAGGTGCTTGCTGGATGCTACTGCACAGCTGTAATAGGGCAAGTGCATTTTTTTAAAAAGTTGGACGCCACCCCCAACACAACAAGTGACATTCCACCCCAATTTAGAAAAAATGCATTTTTAAATTGTAGCTGCAGAATAAATACCCCACAGTAAAAAGAATGGTGCGTAAAGCGGGCACAGAATCCAAAGTTAAAATTAAAGGCTTACTGCTCTGAAAATCTGCAGTAAGATGTGTATGCTCACTGGGCCTGTGAGTAAAGTAGTCCTTCCAGAATCCACTCACCCTGCCAGCTGTGTTGGGGAGAAAGACGAGCGTTTTTTAAACTGAGGCAAGATCACATTGCATTGCAATTGGTTCACTGGGTGTGGGTGGGCAGGCCTCACAGTCTGTTCTTGCAGAGGCATGTGCTGCAGCAAAGTTTCATTCTTCTGAAAAGCAATGGAGGGGCAGTCAGGTGAGCAATGTGAATGATGCTTTTCTGGACTTTGGGGGAATCAATAATACACAGACACAAAGTTTTTATGTGTTGGAAATAAAATGCGGGTATGCTAAACCCTTTTCCTTCCCCTACTATTCTCCCTAGCCTCCCCAGGGCCCCTCCCATGTTGTGAGTCCACCTTACTCATCCTACAAACTATACTGTGTAACTGATTTGCTTATTTATTGCTTATTTGATTTACTGCAAAGCAATGTCACTGTTACTATAGCATTAGCTGATTAAACTTTTTCCACTTTAAAATTTGCTATTTTAAAATATTAGAAATCTCAAAACGGTAAAACATGTCTAAAGCAACCTACTAAATGAAAAGGAAGCCTATGTATCTAAACCTAAGCAACGAAAAATGTGATGCTACCCCAGCTCACTCAACTACAAAACGGTGAAAAGCAGGTAACCCACGAACCAAAGATAACCAGAAAAGCCAACAAACAAACAAAAAAAATGAACTACAATAAAAATCAAGAAACAAACTCTTCAGAACCACAGAAAAGGAAAAACAGAAGATCAAAATAAACCAGAGTCTGGGTCTGTTCCTCTGTTTGATTTTATCTATTTCCTGACTTCATTTATACCTCACCTTTCTCCCCCATTGGGACCTGTTGTTCTTTGACATCTGGGAAAGCTCTTTGCATTACCTGGCTAGCCCAAGTGGACTCAGTCCCTTCAAAAGTCATCTCCAGATCCAAAGGTCCCTTTTTTGGTGCAAGCAACCTTTTGGTTTTCTCTCTGGATCTCATACTTATTGTGTTCTTTGATAGCACCACATCAGTAGTAGAATTACTATCACATACTTTGGACATCTTTGGAAATGCTTTAATGCAACTTGAAATAGTAATAAATATCACATTGAACAACATAATACATTGATTATGCCCATGCCATTCTCAGACATCCCAAAGATGTAACACAGTGACCATTTGCATGGGTGGATTTCTATGGGACTTTATATTCTTCACCTGCATATGACATTACTGAGTTACTCTACTGAGATAACATGCTCTTCCTTGGATGGAAATTAAAGGTATTGCATTAATATTCATGAGTTCACAGTGAAGAATCTAGGAAACCTGGCCACTAGCATGCAAATGAGTCTGCAATACATAAATTTATTGGCTGTGAACATTGCTTCTCAAGACACGATGTCAATCAATGCTTCCAATGCTACAGTCTCAGATTTATGTTCTTTGCTCAGTTCTGTTATAAACCTCTTAACCCATGACATGCAAGTAGCCTTGACATTTTCCAAAATGTTCTATTCCCAGCTCCTGAGAGAGATCTGTAAGGAGCGAAAGAATGAAATATGCTTTCCCAGCATCCTTACTGGAGAGGTAAAAAAAAAGGTACAAGGCAGAGAGAGCAACAGGAATGGTGGATAGTATATCTTCTCTCCTTCAACAAAATGCACAAAATGTCTCCTGTTAGGCAACACATATGAGTATGCAGAGGAAATGAATCAAGTTTGTGGAGCCAAGGCCAAAGAAACCATCTGCTAATAGGGTGGGAGGAAGGGCTTAAGCCCTCATATGCTTCAAGTGCCAAGAGCCATTAAAAGGAAGAAAATTGTATTAGAGTGGAGTATTTTCTTTCCATTAAAAAGACATCAAGGTTACAATCTGTTGCTTGCACATAGAGATGCCAGTGCAGAGGAGGCTGCACAAAACCATGGTGACCACTATCCTCTAAACCTATGCATGAGATAATTCTGGAATAGACAGGAAGCGGCAATTAGGCAGTGGACAAGAGCAATGCAGTCAGTATTCATACTTGTATAAACTCTGACACTCTACAGATTTATATGAAACATTGCAGGCCCAACGTCAGAACCCAGAGAAGTAGGGCAACTGCTGGGACCTGAGGGCTGCCCATAGGCCCACTGCTTCTCCCAAAGGTCCCAGTCAAACATCACCATCCAACAGCTGACTGAATCAGAGCCTGGTGGACACAAGAGACTGGTGGGGACCACCTGCATCAGCTCTTGGGCACCACTGGAGCTTCAAACCTGCTGGAGAGGTGAAGGCAGGGAGTTGGTCTGGGCTCTCCTGGGCTTTTTGCTTCTCAGAACCTGATAGGATTTGTAGTTTTGTCCCCCACACTAGGGCTGAAGCAAAGGGTCTGAATAAAGACTGAGAGGGCACGTGGTCCACTATGCAGCTCCCTCTCCCACTGACCATGTGCAAGCCCTTCTAAGCCTCTAAGCCTTCTTCCTTGCAACTGGAGGGAGCCATGGTGACTGAGCCCCAGAGCTGCTGCTCTGGTGAGGCCAGCCTGCAGGAAGCATCTAGTCCCAGCTGGTAGCTCCTGCCTTGCCTTGCTTTGCCCCACCCCAGCCAGCTCCAGTGGTTGTGGTGCCCCATGCAGCACCAGCCTGGCTCTGTCCCAAGCCATAACTGTCTCCCTGTCTCCTCTGGCAGTGCCCATCCTTTCTTCCCAGCATGCCACCTGCCAAACAAAAAGCCTTCTTTTCCTCATGATCCTACTGGCCAGGCGATGTTTCCTCTTCATTAAACATCTCTGGAAAGCAGGTTTAGTACAAAGAGATCTTTGTGCAGGATGTCTCAGAAATAACTCTTGGTGAGTTCAATTAAAATAATTATGAAGTAATAATTCCACTCCAAAGGCACAGGATTGCAAGACTGAGTATTTATTTTATTTTGCTTCACTTATACCCTGTCTTGCTACCATAGGATTTTATTATTTACTTACTTACTTTGTTCGTTTGTACCTCATATTTTCCCCCAGTGGTGACCCAAAGGGGCTTAAATCATTCTCCTCAATTTTATCCTTACACCAACCCAGTGAGGTAAGTTAAGGTGAAAGTGTGTGACTGGCCAAAGGCCACCCAGCAAACTTCCATGGCAGAGTAGATATTCAAACCTAGGTTTCCCAAACCGTAGTCTAAGGCTTTAACCACTACACCACACTGGCTCTCAATCACATCTCATTATAGTAAGCAGGTTGGGATGTGAGTAGCTCAGATGTGTGGAAGAATTGGGTGCTGCACATAAACACTTACTGTCACACACACACACACACCCCGCCCCAATATATGTGTGGACAAGTACAATTATTGCATTGTGTGGACATGCATACAATTATTCCAGACTTGAGAACTGAAGGAGAAAAGCTTAACAAGCTCCTTGCCTCTTTTGGAAAGATGGCTTTATTCAGTAAGGGCAAAGGGTGATGTAGCTGTCCATTGCATGCTTCTGGTACAGTTCCAGTGAGAAGGGCAAGGACATAACTAAGGCACAGTGGGAAGAAGTGCTGTCCTCTTTATGTCTCACACACAAATAAAGTAATCGTGAGTGTCTGTCCTAAACACATCTACTTAAATGCAAGTCTCACTGAAATTATACACTGCCGCCCAGGGATCATGAACATCCAGAGTCAGCCCTAGAACAGTGCACATCACAAGCCAGACTCGCAATATATGTACACTGCTGGCATAAAGCACTGTGTATACATTAACCAGATAGAAATGTCTACAGCATGTAAGTATTTAACATGTTTTGTTACAGATACACACATTTAGTGTTACCAATTCCTGGCTCAGTACTATGGATAGATCAAGATGGCTGCTAGTATGTCAAGAGAGACAAGGAACAAACTCACCGACTTCTTTAAAGTACTTCTTCTATCCTTCTAAATCCGACTCAGTACTATTTGCTTTGGCTAGCCGCGGCTAGTTAACGTGTCCCAGAGAAAGATCCTGAAACCTGTTACCTGACATCTTTGAATCTGGGACCTTCTGAATGCAAAACAGGTACACAATCGCTGAACCACAAGCCCTTCCCTAAAACTAACTACCTCTTCAGGTAACATAACCAGATTAAACATGCTGAAGAAAAACACTTATTACATATTGAAGCACTGTCCCCCCCCCCCCCTCATCTTTTGTACACAGAGCCTTTCTTTACAAGTCCTAACATTTTATTTTGGAGCTCTCTGCCAAACCACCAGGCCCCTGCAAGGCCTTCTGCAATTCCACAGGGCCTGTAAGTCAGAGATGTTCTGCCAGGCTTTTGGTTGAAGACAGCGACAGTTTTCTATCATGGCTGGCACCCTCCTCTTTTCCGCCACCTTTTTTGTTTTTGCCTCCTTCTTACCCTGCCCACAAGGTGGCAACACAGTCCAGAACAGGTTTAAGATCAAATTAGCAACGCCATCTGGAGGTTGTTTTAGGAGTGTAAGGAATGTTTATTTAGTAATTTTAACAATGTTATGTCTGATGTCTTAACCTTTGTTGTACATCGCCCAGAGCCCTGCGCATTCAGGGATTGTGCCATCCAGAAATTTAAAGTATAAACAAACAAACAAACAAACAAATAAATAAATAAAATGTTACTTTACTCTACTTCGTCAACTGCCAGAGGGAAAGTGTGGGCAGACCTTTGAGGACAGGGTGTCCTGTCCTCATTTAGCATTTGATGAAATGATAGATTTTGTGAGGTTTCTTCCAGCTCTACCACACTGACAGTTTGGTGTATGATTTGAGTGCTAGACTAGGATTTAAAGGTAAAGGTAAAGGTTTACCTTCCTCAAAAGCCAGTCAAATACGACTCTAGGGGGCAGTGCTCATCTTCATTTCCAAGCTGAAGAGCCAGCGCTGTCCGAAGACTTTTTCCATGGTCATGTGACCAGCATTACTAAATGTCAAGGCACACGGAATGCTGATACCTTCCCACCAAAGCATTACCTATTTATCTACTTGCAATTTCTTGCTTTCAAACTGCTAGGTTGGTAGGAGCTGGGGGCAGAGACAGGAGCTCATTCCGTCATGTGGCACTCGGGTCTCGAACTGCCAAACTACCAACCTTCCGGTCTGCAGTTCAGCGTCTTAACCTCTGAGCCACCACGGCTCCTGACTAAGATTTAGGAGAGCACAATTCAATTCCCCCCCCCCCCCCGGTCATGGAAGCTTCCTGAGTGACTTTGGGACAGTCACACACTCACAGCTTAACCTTCTTCAGATGGTTGCTGAGAATGATATGAACAGTTTTGGGTCTCCCCCGGGGGAAAAGATGGGGAATAAATGGAATAAATGAAATAATTTTGTGTAAGACAGATTCCAAAAGTGCAGATTCTCCCATTTACAAGTGGACAGAATAGTTTTAAAAACAGACATAATAGGGGTTTTAGCACTGACTCCAGCAGAAGGTTTTTACCTCTCCACTTTCTTTTAAACATTTGACTCTTTTTAAAAAAACAATAACAACACAATACAACACAATACAGTTCTTGTTCAGCCTGTTGGCCTTGTGCAACCCCCTTCTATTTGGGAAAAAAGTTATGTATTCTTAATATAAAATCCATCACTATATTTCTGAGACAGATGAAAGAAACTGAGTAGAACAATGCCTCTTTAAAGATGCTACTACATATATATAAAAATCTGAAAATTAATCTGTTACACTGATCGTAAATGTTTAGCATACATATAGTAACCTTGAAATGCAGAATGAAAGATGGCTATATTGTCTAACAAAAAGCAGATGGTCAAATGAATTTCAACAGATTTTGTAAAATGTAATTGTATAAGCAGTACTTAAATACCTAACTGCGTTGCTCCATCTGAGCTGCTGTAGTGTCAGTTAGAAACAGTTAATATCATAAGTGTTGGTACTTTTGTTCAATTTAGTCTTCAGATCCCATATAGTTGGTGCATGGATAATATAGCTCTAAATATGCGTCTTCCATAACACACACCTGTCAGTAATAGTTAAGCTCTTCCAAGTACCAGGAAATTCCTGTCAGTGCAATTAGCCATATACATAAGCATGGTCTTTCAGAGGAGGAAATAACAAATCTATTGTGATGTGAATCTTTTCTTCATTTAGAAAACAAAAAAGTATGCAAAAAATAGTGTGTGTGTTCTTCTGCCTAAACTAGAAAAGAAAATGGTGCAAGTGTCATGATTAGATGATGTGATATTTTACAAAAATTTGCCAAGGAAAAATTACTACCAGCTGAGCCAAAACCATTCAGTCTTTTTTTCAGAACAATTTCAGCAAAGTCAGAAATATCTCCTCCTTTTCATAGTCCTTTAGTACAATCCTTGTATGGTATACACCTCATACATGTGTTGAGTAATTCTCATGTTACATTCACTGCATGTACAGCTGAACGTGTGATTTATCTAGGTACTGGTGCCCAACTTCATTTGTAAAGGGAGTGCTCATTGGCTTTCTAATGAATAGGTGTTCACATGTACATGCAGGCTGTACATGCCTTCAGTGTAACATGTGAACAGGGCTAATAACATCTTCAGTTCTGTGATGCACAATATGACAGTTCCTCACGTCTTACCAGAATATCATAACAGAATGGCCTCTTCATCTGTGTAACAGGTTAAAAGAAGGTGACACATAATGGAATTATCTAAACATCGGTCACTCAACAATATCTTTTTACAATGTGCGTTTTAAGGTTTCTAAATGCTTTATAATAATTTATAATAGCTTCAATTCAGTGCAAGGTCATTGTGAGGTTCATACAAGGATCCCCAATCTTCCCCAGTCTCATCTTCCAAATAGTAGCCATGTCTGAAGCCAGAAGTAATAGTCATGTGGGTCAGGAAGCTCAGTGGGGAGCAGAAAAGGAGCAAAATCACTCCCTTCTGCCTCTTGCATCGGTGGAGCTCATGCTGAAACGGCTGCTGGGGGGAATGGGGAGATCCAGAAAGACCTTTGGTCATCAGCAGTTTCCACAGATGTTGGAATGCAACCCAATATATTATGCAGTTATGTATCTGGAAGCCTTTTACCTGCCTTGAACAGGGTAAGTTATTGTAGAAGTTTGTTATTCTTGCTACTTGCCTTCAAATAGAATAAGTTATTCATCAAATATACGAAAGAGCTACTATATTTTTATTCACCGGAGGTATAGCCAAGCCAAAGTCATTTCAAAGACAGCCTGCAGTTTATAAAGCGGAGCTTATCCGAAAGAATTTCTAGACAAAAAAATCCTGCTAGATCTTGTAAAGAATGCATACGTACTTTGGGGCTATTATCCTACAGTAAATGTGATGCTTTGGCAAACTAATTTTCTTCTGACTGAAACAACCTAATAATTGAAATAGTGTTTACCTTTGAGATTAACATGAATACCAAAACATAAAGCACAGCAGGAAATATAATCCATGCACTACGTTATAAATATGGGGTAGCCATTTGGTTCTCATTCTGAACTTTGTAGATAGGCACTAGGTAAAAATTAAGCAGTTTCTAACATCCATTAAAATTAAGGCTTGTTAGAAGAGGATTGTGAATCAAATACCTGTATTTTGTCTCTCTAAAGAATATATAAAGTTTCTTAGGCATTTTCATTATTGTTTTGCTGCAAAATTTAATAATTCCATTTTAATATCAGACTTCAAAGAGTATATGTATATATATATTTCCTTTAATGTTAAATGAGTTCCAGATATATAAATTCTCAGTGCCTAGATATTGGTCATTCTCCAGCCATTTCTGAAAATTGTGATCTGTTATAAAGATCAGAGTACACCCTTTTCACTTCAAGCATTCTGATTTTGCAGTTATAAATATAAAGGATTCATCACTTAAATATCTATCTCAAGTATATTCATGAAGCGTGATCAACATTATATGTAACTAATAGCTAAAGCAATACTGCTTTGTTGTAGTACCTGAAATGTACCTTTATTTAATACCAGACAACTTTAAGCAATAAGCTGGATGGGAGGGATGGAGAAATATCATTGCCACTGGTGTAATGTCTGTCAAGGATTTTTTTTCCCCTTCCTGTTTCAGGAAGCTTGGGTGTGGCCACAGGCACAGTCCCTTGAGGTAAAGGGCAAGAGCCAAAGACACTCAGCCCTTTGGGCTCTTAGCCTGTGTCTCTGGACAAGCCAGCTAATTAGTCCAGGACCAGCCTGAGATGCACTGGTTTGTTTTGCTTGCAATGCACTGGTTTATTTGTGTTTCTCTGTAGTATTGTAAGCCATTTGGGGCTTTTTGTGCAAAAATGGCATAAATACATAGACAATAAATTTCCAATATTAAACATGCCAATTAATGTACAGTGCCCATCTATTTTTACATACTAAAGCATATGGGAGTAGTCAAGGAACTCTACTACGCATGATACATCAGACACAGTGTTAAGTAGTACACTATTTAAACTGTGACAAGGGCACCAACCCAGCTTCAAGCATCTAAGACTGTTTGGATCAAAAGCATATAGTTATATTCCTAAAGAAAAACAGACAAGATGGATCTTAGGGCAGAAGAGGCATATTCATTGGGTATGCACAGGGATGCAAAGGATACTGAATCCTCAACCCAGAAACAGAAATGATCAGGATCTGTCACATGGTCTACATTGATGGAAGGGAGAAACCAAACAACATATAGAAAACAGATGCCAGAAATTCTACACCAAAAGAGAAAATAAAATAAAATACAGCAAATGAAACAGTAGGTTTACACATAATAGATGACACATATGACACAGAAGAAGAAGAGGAGGCGGAGGAAGAGGAAGAGATGTAGTGCCAAGTTTCAGATGCTATACCTGACCCTTCTATGTGGGAAGATATAGCAAAGATGCCTGCAAAAAAAGCAGAAATCTGCAGCAGAAGAAATTGAATTCCTAATCATAAAACATGGACACTTCCAGAACTACTGCCAGGGAAGAAGGCAGTAGGATGCATGTGGATCTTCAAAACCAAGCAGGATTAGTTGCTAAAGGCTATTCTCAAAAATATGGAGAAGACTGTAATGAAACCTTCACAGCCATGTTGAAATATACTTAACTAAGAATACTATTGAGCATAACAAAAGCATGCATGTGGAACATCTAGACATAACGACTGCTTTCCAACATGGAGAAATAAAGGAAATCTACCTGGAACAGCCACCAGGATTTGAACACTCCAAGGACAAGCAACTGATCTGTAAACTTAAAAAGAACCTCTAAAGGCTAAAAGAGGCTGCTAGGGCATGGGATGAAAAACTAAATGAAATGCTCATTAAAGATATATTCAGACAAGGCAGGACAGAATGCTGCCTATGCTCAAGAAACAGAGACAACAAATGTACCTAAACTCTCACTTATGTGGATGGTCTGATCATATTTGGAGAAGGACTGTGATGAAATAGTTCAAAAATTGGATAAAGAAGTAGAAGTGAAACAAGTAGGAAACATGAGCTACTATCTTGGAAATCAAATAGAGTGAGAGGAAGATGAGAGTTATATTCTCAACCAGTTACAGAAAATCTTAACTTACATCAGCATAAAAGGTGCCAAACAAGCAAAGACTGCTATGGAAACAAACTAAAACAGCAAGGAAACAGTGATGCTATGCTGAACAACAAGCAATACAGAGAAGCAATTGGAAAACTATTGTACATAAGCACAGAGAAAGGGCACAACATCACTGCAGCTGTGGACATAGTATGTAGAAAAACTGAATCACCAAGCAAAAGAGGCTGGCAAAATACCTCAATGGCACTGAACTCCTGAAATTAAAGTTACCAGCAAGCAACAATCCCAGACTCATAGGATACATGGATGCAGACTGAGCAAGAGACACTACAGACAGAAAGTCCACCAGCAGACACTTGTTCTTCTATGGCAGAGGAGCCATCAGCTGGAGCAGCAAAAGGCAAGAAACTGTAACTGTGTCTGCTATGGAAGCTGAACATTATCTGCATTGGAATCACGCAGGCAACTCAAGTAGATGCTGCAACTAATCCGAGATTTTAGGATAGATGTTCCTGTTGGCAGCAGAGAATAGGACTTGCAATAATGGGTTTAAATTAAGGGTGGAAAGGTACTGGCTGGATATTAGGAAAAAATGTTTTTTACAGAAAGAGTTGTGCAACAGTGGAATCAGGTGCCTAGGGAGGTGGTGAGCTCCCCCTCACTGGCAGTCTTCAAGCAGCATCTGGACAAACACTTGTCAGGGACGCTCTAGGCTGATCCTGCCTTGAGCAGAGGGTTGGACTCGATGGCCTATATGGCCCTTTCCAGCTCTGTGATTCTATGTTTCTATGATTCAAACCAATACAATTCCTAAGAGGACACTCAAGGATGCATAGGCCATGCAAAGATAGAGAAGATCACCTCCAGAACTAAATGCATAGATATAAAGCATTGTATAGTAAGAAACATGCAAGAAGAGGGGCTTGTTGAGTTACAATATTGTTCAACAGAAGAAATTATTGCAGATGCACTCACCAAACCACTGCCCTAGGAAAAAAATTGAAAGTCAATACAAGAAGATGAGTCTTGCAGAATTAGTACATCAGATCTTGAAAAGGGGTGTTGGAATATAGCAATGTCTTGTGTACAAAGAAGAAGAAAGAAGATGCTGCATGGGGCAGCAAGTTCCAGCTAGACTGTAGGTGGCGTACTTTCTTTCTGAAGGGGCTTTTCCCTGTCAGCAGAATGCCACTTAGGTTTTTCTTTTAGAACAGTGTGTCTCTCAGCTAGTAAGGCAGGTAGGTGTATCTCTTATCTTTTCCATCTGTCTTATTAGTTCCTAAATAAAGCTTTGTTATTCTTTAATCAGTTCAGTGTCCTGACTGTTGCATAGGCACTCTGCCAACATTAACAACCCAAGGGGTTGTTACATAATAGCAGCAGTGAGGAAGCTGCCCCCTGCCCGGCTGCCATTTCAACCTTGAACCATTGCCAGTCTCTTTCTTGGACACAATACATTTTCTGGTACTAAGAATTCAGCCATTGCAGTGACAGCACACAGATTTTGTTTTGAAATGACTTTTTATTACTAGTCTTTTGTTTTAATTCTTCAGGGGAATGTTGCAGGTTTTGCCGAGAGACCCTAGCAAATCAATCCTACATAAGCCTGTATTTATATATCTGCCTCTTAGTCCAATTCCATATCTCAGAGAATCATTTGGGATTTTGACAAGTGTAAAAGGTGATGGCTCACAACAACAATGAATTCTAAAGGGAAAGATGCTAGACTTGGACCTTGTCTGAGGATACAGTACAATAATAAATTTTAATGAGAGGTAAAAGCGGCAAAAAGGGGGAGGGAGGAAATGTATGTAACATCTTAAAAATGTAGGGACGGAAGGATAACAATCAAAGCCACAAGACAAAAGACAGAATTCTAAAATGTTAAAAGACAAATTCACACAGATCATCTGCAAATAATTCATACATAATTAAAAATATGTGTGCATTTGGAAAAGATTTGTGATTCAGAAGTTAAATCCAGAATCACCCCATTAATCAATTAATCACTATTCAAATTTTTATAGCATGCTTCAGACAAGGAATAAAAAATGCAAAGCAATGGGATCAGGTCTAAAGGTGGTTATCGTCATTGGATGCTTACATTTTTGAAAGATATTTCATGGTGCCATCCTCATGCTGTTTTCCAACAAACATTGCCAGTATATTTGTTGGGGGCTTCCATAACACAGAATGAAGGTAGCTGGAGTGTCAATGACTTTTGATGCATTAGGACCAGAAACCCATTGTGAAATGTGGGTTTGTGAGGAATGAGTTGCTAAGACCGAGGTGACCAAGCTGTCAATGCCAAAGAGAAAGGCCAAGTTCATGCTAGGATCGAAATGTTCAGTCACTATTCAACATGCCGGTTCTTGTCCTTTCCTTCTTGTGGAGAGATTCTACAACCACTGGAGCTAGAGCACAGGAGCTTGTAGAAGGTAAGGCCACAAGATAACAGGACTGTTATAGCGGGGCTATTATACTGAATCACACTGAAGCAAATAGTTGGAATCAAAAGAAAGCAATATGGACAGAGCCATTACTAGCTAATTTTGCACCCAATGAATAAAATAGTACCCTCTATACCAGGGGTGTCAAACATACGGCTTATGGGCCAGAACCAGCCCATGCAGGGCTCTTTTCTGGCCCATGAGCAACTTGCAGGGGGGGGCATTGCTCAGTGTGGGCCCCATTTCCAGTCCTGCATGGGGGAAAGAGCCAGCAGGGTGAGGGGCAGCCATTGTGGCCACGTCCGGTAAAGTGATATGGGCTGCAGGGGCACTTGAAGGGCTGGGTGGCAGCAGCAGTGGGAAAGTCAGGCCCTACCCTTCCCAAGCAGACCTATGGCTGGGCCTGAACTGGTCTTGGAGGAGTGGGAGGGACCACCAGGGAAGTTTGCTCTGTGCTGCCTGGCCCGCCTCATCTGGCTGCATGAGATTGCTTTATCTCAGATCTCAGTCACTCTGCTCTGTTTCACCAATCCGCATGGCTGCCCAATGTGAGCAGAGCTCACATGCACCCAAGCCAGCTTTGCTGGAGGAGGTCAGGTCAACCACATTGATCGTGCTGATCTCAGGAGTGGCAGCAGTGAGAGGAGGTGGCCGAGAGGCAAGTTCAGGCACCCACCCCAGTCTTCAGGGTATAGATCAATGGCTTGGACTTGCAGCAGCCTGGGTGGGAGGGAGGGCTGAGGAGCCGAAGTGAAGGGGCATGGGGGGCCATCAGGAGATTCGGCAGTCAGGTTAGGGCCCCCTCTCCCTCACTGCCTCTCACAGGGATATGTGAGCACTTTGCCAGGCTGTGGAGGCTTGCATTGTGGCAGAGGCTCCACTCCTTTCATCACCTTCTGGGGACTGGGTGGGCTGCTTCGGCATGGACAAGGCTGCATGACTTGCCACACTGGCATCCTGGGGTTTAGGGGTGAGGAACAGCAGCAGCTGTTAGCCAGGGGCCAAAAGAGGGCAGCAAGGGGAGGGAAAGCCTCAATGTGTGGAGTGGCAGTTTAGGTTGCTATGCAATTACTCCTCTCTATAGGGCTGCCACCATCATAGCCTAAACTTTATACAGTAGAAGTCTTTATTACAGAGGCTGTGATGCACATACAAACTTACAGTAGGGATCAGACAAATTACAATTCACATATGCACGTAATTTCACAGTTTGCAAAGAAGATGAGGGTTTCCCATCCCCTATAAAATACTTACATTTTGTATTCTGAAAAGTACTGGAGTCAGGAGGCTGGTGGAGTGATTTCAAGCATAGCTCTTTTATTAGATGGTTCTGCTCAAGGTGTGGGCCGGGGGTCTGCTTATATGCACAGAGAAGCCTCACCCCTGACCTCACCCATACAACGTGATAGGACACCTTTCCCGCCAGAGACTCTAGTTGGTACATTTGAATATTCTGAGTCTCTGATAGGGGGATATCCAGGATCCTAGTGGGCTACTGTTTCCTGGCCTCAAGCTCAGGCCACTTTCCCGGCCATGTGCTCGGACCGCATGGTGGTCGCCATTACTGGAGCCCATGGCAGCATTACAGTTCAAGCATAGAACATAACATATTCCATCCAGAGATTCATGTTGACTAGGAACTAACATTTGTGAGTGTTGGTTAAGAGATCTATACAAACAGCAGGATCAAAATATGTGACATAGGGGCAAATCACAAAAACTGAAATCCCCATATAATCACAGTATAAAATGGATAAACAATTGATACATGGAAATTTTGATTAAATTTGAAAATTAAGTTAAATGTTTACACTTGCAAGCAATGTTGACAAAAAAAACTTTTTAAAGTTGCAAAACCATTGCTAATTTATTACTTTGAGTGTAGTCAAGGCAGGAGAAGCACAATAAATCAGCTAGAGGTAGACATACCTTGGACAAATGCCTTGATTACATAGAACTGTATAGTCATAATGAATTATGGACATAGAACTTATTCTCACATATGAAAATGCCAGACATTCAGTTGTGGAAATATGGATAAAGGAGAGCAGATGACACAGAAAGTACATTATTGAGAACAAACTGGGCCTTCTGACAATGAGAATGGGAAAGTTATAACAGAAAAGATGGACTTTATAAAATGTGCCATCTATAAGCCTTGGAACTTCACTGTAATGCTTTGGCTGCATTTCTCAACTCAGTTTTTCTGGAATACTCCAGTTCCCTTACAAAGGAACTCTTCTGAGTAACAGAGCCCACAATCAGAGTTATAAAGAAAGCACATTCTGGCCATAATGCATGTCATAATATGCTAATGTACTGATGTGCTACAGTGCTAATATAAAAGAAGGGTTGGGTCAATTGTCTGGTTTGCACCTTCAAATTTTAACTGCCATATTTGGTGTTGTGAAATAAATTCTCATTTCTGCTTCTGAATGGCTTTGACTTAGAATGTAGATTATAACTTGCAACATGTGACCTTGTGCAATCCTGAGCACAGTTACACCCTTCTAAGGCCATTGACTTCAATTGTGGAAGTTTAGCTAAAATGTTAACCAAAATCTATCTCCCTTTAATTAGTGGGATGAAGTGACAGGAAGATGGATTTTGTCTAAACATTAAAAGAAAACTTAGTTTAATGTAAGAAATTTCTGTTGTGGGGGGGGGGATGTAGGAATAGATATAGTCAGAATAAGCAACTGAAGCTATGAGATTTGTATTTAATGCAAAAGACAATGAATAATCCTTTTTTTGATATAGTGCATTGGATATAGATTATGAGGGAAAATGGGAACTGGTTTATATGAAGTGAGTCGTGCAGTGGGACCATGGAATGAGTCTCTTCAACATGTTTGTGAATGTGAAACCTCCACAAACATTTGGCAGGGCATACTTGATAAGAGAAAATATGAACTAACTAATACAGGACAAACATAGGCTGAGGACAGACTGGCAATGTAAAGCGGGACAGCCCCGCATTGGAAGTGGAAGAAGGGAGCGCGTTCAGACATGCGCATCTGTCCGTCGGCTCCGTTTTGCACTTACCCGTCTCCCACTCGCTTTCCATCCGCTTTAACAGGACACCGGGAGAAACCGGTGTCCAGGGGCCGTCTTGCGCTTGCCTCCCGCTTCCAGGCAGTGTGAACAGGAAGAAGGCGGGAGGCAAGCGGAGGCGGCAGTGTGAATGCGGCGTTTTGCCAGTTTGCGCACGTGCGCACATGCACAAACTGGCAAAACAGCCCTATCATGAGCTGCGGGGGCCGGCTCACGTGGGGCCACTCCGCAGCAGTCTGAACGCTCCGTATCAGCACCATTGCGCAATACACCAGCCAATGTGGACAGCCAGCCCCGGGGAGTTTTTCCCCCCACAGCAGTTTCCTCCGCATTCATCTCGCTCCAGATTGCCAGTCTGTCCTCAGCCGTAGAACAGTTATTTGAAGAGCAAAGTAACTTTAAACCTAAAACAATGAGGGCTATCTTATTGAGACCAGTGGGATTACATCCAGGGTGTCCATTCTTCACTATTTTTGCTGAGCTTTCCAAATAGACTATATAATGAAAGTTGCTAATATTATTCACATTAGATAGAAGAGAAGTATGGGTTGGAATTTGTGGAAAGCTCTGGGGTAACTAGGGACTTGTCATGGTGCTACTGTGAGTCCCTTTTTAGAACATGATATCACTGAAATTGAACAGATGTCTTTTAGTGTATAGAGTTTTGCATAGACCTACATAAAGCCTATCTTTGCAGCACATGAAGAGAAATACTCTCTCTTGCCTCTGAGGGAAGAGCGTTGATTAATCAGCCAGGTCAATAATTTAACATTTTACAAAATATTCTTTTGATTGTGTCCTTTGCTAGGACCTCACTGGTCCCTGCCCCCTTTCCCTATATTATAGATTCATTTTTTTTGCCAGAACGTTTCATTTGTCTTCCATTGTTTTGACCTTAGATGCTTTAGAGCCTCAAATCTCACACAAGTACCTTTCAAAAAGTATGTTTTCCATCTGGATATCTTTCCATCATACCTCAGGAGACCTCTATTCTAAATGACTCTCATTTGACAGCAGCACTTTTTCAATAGTTGTAAAGAGAGATTTCACTGTTCATGCATAAAAAGAACCTAGTTGGCATTCACACATATTACTTATTTAAATTAGTACACTTCTTCCTAACAGGGGAGCTCATCCTATAAATCCAAACATAATTCCTACAAGATATTAACATTTGCACCGATTTACCTTCAAGACACTCTTCCTCTTGGCTGTTTTCCATAGAAATCATACTTTCAGGATTACATAAATTCTTTTATCACAAGAGGATCTTATTGTTTTCCTCCCTATGTCAAAACTTCAGAGATCATTTGGCCCTATGTTAATAGCTAAACCATAGCAGATTTTTCATATTAAGCCTTTTGTTTTTTTTAAAAAATGACTCTGTGTATTTTATAGAGTGCCAAGGGTTTCTGATTATTAAAGCTATTCCGAGGGGAAGCTGCTGCATATCAACAGCAAGGGATGCTGTAGAAAAATATAAAAGTACACTTGATGCAATGCACATGGCTGCCCCTCTGTTGATGCAGTACGCTGCACTGGCTGTTGAAGCCCTTTGAGGTATCATGTTTCTTCACAATCGCACCATCAGTTATCAGACTTGGCTTCAGCTCTGACAAGCAACCCTCTCATCATTTTACAAGGACTGAATAAAGCCAGCTCTAATTCAGACCAGTAAGTGGTCTATTTCTGTTCTTTAATGTTAAGCGTAGAGTACTGGATACGAGTAGTTACCAGTTAAGAGGAAAACTATTGGTGTGATTTTGATTTAAAAGAAAAAAAAATCCAAACATTTTAGAGTAGTGTATACCACCATATAACTAATTCAGGAGAATTCAGTGAGTGGTTTTATTAGCACGGCTAGAATTTCTGGCTATGAAGGCATTTTCATGTGTATATATACGTATATAAACCAGTGCAAGTTAGTTTTGTTATTGTTAATATCAACTGTTTCCTGGATCAGTAATTTTATGCTTGAAAAGCATATGAAAATCCAACAGATTCCAGTGGCATTTTTTTTGCATGTTTAATTGTTGTAGGCTTCCAGCCAGAATTCTGTATTTACTTCTACATAGGAGTCAGCAAGGGATTGTAGAATAGTCTAGTTAACATTCTCCTGTGCGTGGTTTAAATAGAAACACTGGAGACTGCATGTGTGTGTGAGTGAGCAGGCAAGCAAAATGTTGGACTGGATGGGCCATTGGCCTGATCCAACATTGGCTTCTCTTATGTTCTTAAGGGGAAGGTGATAGGAGGGCAGCAAGTCAGAGCAATGATGAGAGGGATGGGAAGTGAGAGAAGGATGGGCAGGTGAGCACAGAAGTGAAGAGGGGGATGGTTGGCTGGGCAAAGTTTCAGGAGAGGAATGGGTAGGCAGAGTTGCAAGGAGAAAGAGGAGGGGACAGTAAGAGCAGACTGAGGAAACGGCACAGCAGGAGGGCAAGGGGAAGGCGGAACCAGTGCTGCTGGTAAGGGGGAGAAGAAGTAGGGTGTGGAAGGGAAAAGATAGGTGAAGGAGATGACAGGAGTAAACCAGTGACAGCGGGAGGGCAAGGGGAAGGAGGGACCAGTGCTGGTGGTAAGAGGGAGAAGAAGCAGAGCGTGGAAGGGAAAAGACAGGAAAAAGATCTGACAGTGAGAGAAAGAATACAAGAAGGTGGCTGGGTGTGTCGTCAGAAGTCAGTGAGGGAATTCCCTCATGAGTTTATCATGGTGCCCAATTGTCATATATATAATTCCAGACTGGACCATAGATTATATAATCACTAAATCTGCAAAATGGAATAAGGGATAGGGGGCATTTCTCTACAAACCTGAAGGAAGTTCCAGGTTTGTTGAAAAATCTGAAATAAAAATATCTGTTGATTAGAACTCTCCATAACGGGGGGGGGGGGGGGACAGAAAAGAATGACCACTGACCTCTCAGGGTCCATGTTGGGGGCTGCTGAGCCTTCCAAGCATTGGTTTCTAAAAAGCAAAGTAGGGAGAAAAGTGTGTGTGTGGGGGGGTATCTATAGAAAAGGTCTTGCCCCTTCCCCTCTATATCCCATGGTGAGTGAGAAGGAGAGAAGGAAGTAGAAAAATGAGAGAGGCTATGGAGGCTGCCAGGGTAGGAAAAGAATTAATAGTGAAAGATGGGGAATACAGGGAGAAATGGTATCTAACAAGCACAGTGTAGTTTGATACAATCTATAAGAGGTGTAAGAGGTGACATTGAATGAGTTATATACTAGAATTAAGGTTACCTAAATCTGGATGATCATAGGATATTAGACATGGTATGGAGTGTGAATATAAAGGAAAAAATTGGTAAAACAATGAAATGACAATAGGGTAATCCATGCAGCAAACTAATAATACATTCTACACATAGTGGTATAATCCACAGCATGTTTTCCTTTATAAAGTGCCTTCCTGAACTGTTCTGTTATAGCATAGCTCTATTACCTTTATAGAAATGCTCTTCTGAACATGCTGTGTATGGGCAGTAATCAATATAATTTTAATTATATATTTACACCCTGCTTTTCTTCCCACTGGGGACCTAAAATGGCTTACATGATTATTCTTCCCTCCTCTGTTTCATCCTCACAGCAATCACCCTGTCAGGTAGGATAAGCTGAAAGTGAGTGACTTGTATGAGGCCTTAAGGAGGAAGAGCTGTAGGGTACATAGATAGATTTTGAAGCCATAATATAGCCTGATCTTGTCAGATCTTGGAAATTAAGCAGGGTTGGTACTTGTATGGGAAGCCACCAAGGAAGGCTCTGCAGAGGAAAGCTATGGCAAACCATCTCTGCCTTTCACTTGCTTTGAAAGACCCTAGCTGGATTTGCCATTAGTTGATTCTAACTTGATGGCACTTACATATGTAATTATCGGGGGTCCTTTCATAAAAAAAGAGGTGCAGGAGCTCATTAGCATAACTTGCATAATTTGCATATGCCACACCCCTTGATGTCACTGGAAATATCAGAAGGCCACACACCCCTGATGTCACCAGAAGTGTGTCAGAAGGAAGGAAGGAAGGAAGGAAGGAAGGAAGGAAGGAAGGAAGGAAGGAAGAAAGAGAGGGAGGGAGGGAGGGAGGGAGGGAGGGGGGGAAAGAAGGAAAGGAACAAGAAGGAAGGTAGGTGGGGGGGAGAGAGAAGAAAGAGATAGATAGATAGATAGATAGATAGATAGATAGATAGATAGATAGATAGAAAGAAAGAAAGAAAGAAAGAAAGAAAGAAAGAAAGAAAGAGACAGACAGACAAGGCGCTTCTCTCCCCTCCCTCGGCTGTCAGCCACTCGGCCCAGTATTTCCCTCCCTTCCCCCCTAATGCTTGGGCACTGGGGCCCAGCCAAAGCGCGGGCCGGGGAAAGCGAGCTGGGGGGCGGGGCTTGGTTACGTGCCCACCCCCCAGCCTCCTCTCTCCTGGAGCAGCACCCCGGCGCACCCTGGCCCCAACGGAGCTCTGGTAATTATAGCTCATATGCAATTATAGCTCTGGGCTCTCCTTAGCTAAGGAGAGCCCAGAGACCCAGTAGGCCACCTGATTGGCCAGCCTGCCTATGTGTGAAGAGGTGTCAGGAGTCAGAGAAGAAAGTCACTAGGAGGATTACAGTGTATAATACAAATAAACAAGAACAATACTAAAAGTGTAAATAAATCTAATCAAACATAAACAGAAATCATTTTAAAGTCTATTTGTTTATATATAGTATGATTTTTTAAATATATACCTAATAACAGAATTATGTAACAAATCTAATATCCATATCCACAAACATCCAAGTGTAGTACATTCCATACAAGATGGGTTCAAATGATAATATTAAAAAGAATTTGAAGAATCATCAAATTCATAAGAAGGAAAATTCATTATAATCAAATTCAACAGAAGTAAGATTCATCAAATCACATGAGGATCCTGGTTATATGCTCTCTCCTTTCCATTATCTTCTTCAGAGATTCTAACAGTAATAGTGGATACTATTCCACAAGCTTCTTTAAATTCCAAGATAGAAGATGGCAGCTAGCCACAAATACTTCTTCAGTTGATCTATAATATTTTTAAATCTGGGCACCATTATACAGCTTCAGGTCAATATAAATCAGAACATTACTGCAATGGTATAGCTGTAATGTTCTGATTAATCTTGTGTGATTTGATTAATCTTTCTTCTGTTGAATTTGATGACGATGACTTTTCCTTCTTACTAATGTGATGATTCTTCACATTCTTTTTTTTTAATACTGTCATTTGAACCCATCTTAGATGGAATATACTATACTTTGATGACTGTGGATATGGATATTTGATTTGTTACATGATTCTGTTATTTGATATATATGTAAAAAACACTATATATAAACAATAGACTTTAAAATGATTTATGTTCATGTTTGATTAGATTTAGCGCAAATTGTTACAGTAGTATTGTTCTTGATTAATCATAGGAGTCAGAAAGGCAGGGAAAGGGCTTGGTGTACATGAGGGGAAGAAGTAATGTAGGTGAATAACAGCCTTGATCAGGGATTGGCCAAGGCACGAGCAAGGGCAGAACCTGGCCCTGGACTGGATGTCAGTGGGAAAGGAGTAGGGTTGCCAGGTCCCCTCATCACTCTGGCAGGGGGATGAGGGTCATCTGGGGATTGGCAGGGAAGTTGTGTGACATCCCTGTTGTGATAATATCACCTGGAAGTGTCGTCATCACATCAGGGACTTTGTGCAGGGATGCTCTAGTATTTCGGTGAAACTCTATGGTTTTTTTCACCCTCAAACCATAGAGTTTGTCTAAATACCAGAGCATTGCCACACAATATCCCCAACGTGATGATGTCACTTATGGGTGATGTCACCACATTGGGGATGTTATGTGGTGATGTCCCTGTTTAGCGGTGGGATTTCCCCCACTGGCCAGCTGGTCCATGGCAGGGAGAAGCCCCTAAAACTGGGGGATCTCCCCCCGAGCTGGGGGGCCGACAAGCTTAGGAAGGAGTGGAGACAACAAAGACTTTAAAAGGAGGCTCCCAACGATGGCCAGAGAGGAGAAAGAGGTTCAGCTCAAGACTGGGAGCTGCTGCCTGTGGAAGAGAGGAACAAGGTGAAGCACCCCCCCTCTGCTTCCAGTTCTGAGTCCTGGAGAGGCCACAGGGCTCATGGCAAAATGGCAGAGAGGTGGCTGGGTGAGATAGTGCTGGAGGAGTATCACAGCCAGTTAGGAACCCTATTTCCAAAGCAGCTTGCCATTCAGTTTTAGGTGTTACTCTTGTGGAGGAGAGGATGAGTGCAAAGTCCCATTTGGCACATGAAACTAATTCCTGTAGTTTTACACACAACAAGACTGAAACAACTCTTCTTTTCAAACTTTTTCAAGAAGTAACCCAATCACAGTGATTTAAATAATTATAGTCCCATTTTCATGAAGGGATTTAAATCTGCTAATGATAAAGCTCTGCTAAATGATGAACCTGTTTAAGCACCAGCAGGCACATTCAGGGGGCTAATGGGGGAGAATGAGAGGCTCATGCTTGTGTGCATCACAATGGTAGGATTTATTGCTATGGAACACCAGGTCCCATTGTCAGCTCAATTTACTATAAATTAATCAAAATGATCAGCAGAATGCTTCTGCCAGGGGAAATGAGGTTCTTCTCTGAAATCCTATTTTGTTTTTACACAGGAGCTGCATTTGGAATATATTAATATCACCACCACCCCCTTGTTTCAGCCACTCCCTCACAACTCCCATTTCCTCAGAGATGCAACAGAAATGAAGTCTGTCCACTAATTTCTAGATTTTATTTGCAACATTGTATTCCACTTCTGAAAATCTTACCTCTCTAGTTTAATTTTTTTTTAATCTTCTCTTTATTTAGGAGCAGTGAAGTCCTTGAGCTTGAAATAAAATATCACCTATTATGCTTCCATCTGCAGACACAATATTCTGCTCTGTATTTTTGAAAAAGAGAGAGAGAGAGAGAGGCCAGGAAATAAGTGTTTCCATAAACTAAGGGCAAATACACCCAAATGACAATAAATCACAAGAGAGTCTAGAGTTATTTTCATGGTCACTGGCTGATAAGTTCAAGGATTTTTTACCACTCCTTTGTAAATAAGGCCCATTTTTTAATCACACCAGTTATCTAGCTCAGCATAGGCTCTAAAACACACGGCTTCTGTGCTGAGATCTGCAGACTTACTTCCAGGGTAATTAATGGAGGATAACACAATCATTTTTAAACAAGCGCAGAGTCAGGCCCCATGTGTTTAATATTTTTTTTTTTTAAGAAAACAATATTGGGGGAAGTTCACAGCCTGACACTGGAGAAGGTGAAACTGGGGTTAGTTCAGTATTGTCTACACGCACAATACCATATAGCATATATGTGTGTAATTAATATTCTAACATCATAAAACTGGTGGTTTTCCAACTCCAAATCAGTTTGCTGCACTGGAAACATATAACTGTGGGATTTAATGAAAGGTTATGGCCCAGAGATTTTTTTTTTTTCTCCCAGACACGGTGGGAGTCCTGGAATTTTTCAGACCTTGGCACACATTTCCACATCTCGCATCTCGATTTCAGCCAAGATCAGCAGGCTTCATTCATTGTGAAATGGTCCTCTTGGGCATTTGCAGTGGAGACAAGGAGCCTGAATCTCTTTTCAGTTGAGTCAAATCAACCTTACAAATTCCACAAAAGATTCAAGGAAGATTTCCTCCATTAAAAAGACAAATGTCACAAGGTCTTTACAAAGTCATTTAGAATGGTTCGGCTTTAGTATTTAAGGATGCCAAAAAGCCTAACATTCGTGAAGAAGGACAGAATCATGGGAAGAATGTTGGACACTGACTACAAAAGCAGTATTTCAGAAATAAGGGACAGTTTGGGGTCAGTGTTCCCTCCAAGCTGAGTTAGTGTGAGCTAGCTAACAGTTTTTTAGCCTCCAGCTCACAAAGTTTTGTCTTTGCTCAGGAAGGATGGCTCCAGAGCAAACTGATTTATGCAGCAGCCAAATCACTCACTCACAACTTTAATGCTAGTAAGCTCACCAAGTAGAATTTTTGCTCACCAGACTCCGCAGCTTAGAGGGAGCACTGTTTGAAATATATTCACTATGTTCTGGGCAACTATAATGCTCTGAAATGAGGGCCAGTTAATTAAGCACCACAGCACAAAATATGAGCTGCAGAACTGACAAATTTATTAAACAGCCTTAGGCTTGCAACTGTTCTTGCAGCCTGAACTCTATCCAGTGATCTGAAATATGGGAGAGTAATATCATATAACTACAGTAATACAGGTCCTCAAGCTGATAGAGCTTGCACACATCTCTGTCCAGAGAAAGGAAATCATAGCCCTAACTTTGTGCTGTTGAGCTATCTTCATGCTTTAGAATTTCCCAAATACTGCACAGCTTTCACCCTAGCCTGTTTTAACTGCCAGCTCTCAACGCTACTGGAAGGGAGATACTTATGTATTCCCTACCGTCAACCGTCAGTGTCTGTGCTCCTGCCAAGTTAATGCAGTTGAAACAGTGGAACTTGTGTGATTATATTTTGAATGCAGTCAAAACAGTGGAACATGTGTTGTTATATTGTCCATTTCATAAGGATATCCATTTCATTTATCTCACCCCTGTTCTATCCAAGTGCCCAGGAAGATCTGGAAAATTCTACACACATCTCCTCCTTGCAGACCACTCCAATGATACCACTTCTAAAGTGACCAAATTCTGTGCCAAGACACTCTCCATAAGAAAGCAAATATTCCAAATTTCAAATAACTTTATGTATAATTAGTTACAGCACAACAAAGTTATGGATTTTAATCTCTGTATATTAGTTTTATGTTTATATGTAAACTGTGCTTTGTTGTTGACTGATGTTGATCATAATAAATGTTGATGGATGGATAGCTACTGTAAAGATTAAGCACTGGGACAGAGGAAAGCTTCAAACTTAGCTGTGCATAATGGCTGGATCTACCAAATGATTATAAACACTTGGCAATCCAGTATAAACTTCTTCCCTGAAATAATCTGTGGGTCAAAAAAGATGGATTGAACTCAAAGCATACAATCCAGACAAAATGAATCACAATTATCCCACTGATTTCAGTGGGAGAGTTAAACAGGTAGTAACCCATATCTCAACTAAAATCAAGGCGTCTTAGAAATACTTTACTTTGGCTGAATAGAGCCAACTATCTCTATGTTTTAGACACTAGTTTAATTATAATTCATTTAAATCGCACTAACTTCATTGTCTATAGACCCATAGAAAGGACTTTTATTTGGTCTTCAACTTAAAGTGTGTGTTATACACCACAAATTCCCATGCTGAACTCACATAAAAAGTAACATGCAGTTTGGCACTAACTAGGATTTTTCTTTTGTCTACTGGTGAAATATGCTCCCATGTGAGATCAGGGTGCTGCAGGACCTGTTATAGTTCCACAGGGCCTGTAAAATGGAGCTGTTCCACCAGGTCTTTGGCTGAGGCAGTAGATGGTCAATCCATCTCAGCCCCCCCTGCCCACAAAGATACTAATCATCTTGCAGGAGGCATTATGAACTGCCCTGGAGTTTTCTGTCTCTGTCTGTTGCCATCTTGCTTTTGATTGTTTGAGGTTGCAGTCATACGAGCCAAATAAAGTGGGGGGGATGGATCACACCTCCACACTGAAGGCTCCCTATGGAGTTTGTGATGATGTGCATACTGAGAAGAGGGGGGGGGGGGACAATGGCATGGAGTCCAGATGGCCTGTTCAGACCATCCTGATGGCATGAGAGCGTGCTGGAGCAATCAGATGGGAAAGTCTGCCTATGGCTCATCGCAACCTGTTTACTACTGGATTTTCCCCAGTGTCTTTTAACTCTGCTTCTGTGGTGGAGCAGAATGGGTGGCCAACGGCTGTGGGATGCTTCACAGATGTTGCTGTCTGATTGCTTCCTTTAAATCCACCTGCCGTTTGTGCCTGTCGGGTCTAATTGTGTGTATTGTTGCAGCCTGATTGTTTTAACTTAATTTTATTATATGTTATTGTTATTTATTTATATTCTAATTGCTGTGAGCCACCCTGAGCCCATTTTTGGGATAGGTGGAATATAAGTCTAACAAAAAAAAAAAACCCAAATAGTTAAAGCTGATTCTCCCAGAGCACACTTGTAAATAACAAATAAATTTCTCATTTTTAAAAATACACAGCAGCCAAACATAGGTTCCCAAACTTATTTGGCCTACCGCCCCCTTTTCAGAAAAAAAATTACTCAGCGCCCCCCCCCCCCCCGACATCTACCTTCAAGAAGTGGACAAAAAGATGCAGTTTGTGGATCTGCATCTGGATCATTCCAGCCCACCTGGATCATTCTAGCGCCCCCAAGGGGGCGGTACTGCCCACTTTGGGAACCAGTGAGTCAACAGATGCTATTACATTAGATGTGATGCTGACCAATCCATGGCTGCATCTTTCCAATATTTTTAAAGCTTATCCAGACCACTCTCTCCATATCTGCAATAAGCCCTGGAAAGAAACAAGGTGGGCAAAATGGAGGCCTATTTTTTAATCCCTTCCAGGATGGACAGCACCACAGGGACAGGTATTTTGATAAGCAAAGCCATACTGGAGCAGATTGATTATACTTTCTGTCCTTGTCCATGTATCCCCAGTCTGACATTTTTCTTTGAAAACCGCTCAGCAGCTCCAATTACAGTTCTCCTACAATCTCTACTGTTTTGATCCTGACAGAATTGTATGTGAAACACTGTCCATTAATTAAAAAAACAAACAAACATGCTGCTTGTTGATTTAAAGGCATTCCTATTGGAAACACATAAAACCTGGTCAATGACTTCAAGTGTAACAGCTAAACAGTTGTGCAGATCAGAAACATCATGTTCATGATCACAAAGGGCTCTCCATTCTAGCATCTGTAAAAAAAATAATATATTCCACTGTTATATAATCCTTATTCTACTCTGATGAATTGTCTAGAATTTATTATTCTTTGAACTCATTTTCTCTCCAAAGTCATTATGAAAATGACACAGAGCTAAACTAACTCATGTACAAATTGAGTCAAATACAATAAAAGCTTAAGCTAGCATTTAGATGGATGTGTTGTGGGAGATGACGGAGGAATAGGTGTCATATAAAGAGGGCTCCTTGCACCTTATCCTGTAATCCAATTTCAGCTGCAATTAATCTCAGGTTCTTTTGTGCCAGTCACAGTCAATATGCATAGAATCATGTTGTGTATGTTTTTCTTTTAGGGATACTAGCCTCCAGGTGGGACCTGGGGATCCCCTGGAATTACAGCACTTCTCCACACTACAGAGATCAGTTCCCCTGGAGAAAATGGGTGCTATGGAGGATGGACTCTATGGAATCATACCCCACTGAGGTCCCTGTCCTCCCCAAGCTCCATCCCCAAATCTCCAAGAGTTTCCCAGTCTGGATCTGGCAGCCCCAATCCCCACCAGTGGCCAGGGTGGACCTGGCCACCCTAATTTGAATTTGGCATTTTTTTGTTCTCAGCATTTTAATGATTGTTAACAATTGCTGATAGTTTCCCCATCATATGCACAAACATGCCCACTAATTAGCTAGGGGTAGACAGACCATTCCTGCCCCCTGGCATTTGTCATAGTTCCATTCCAGAGCTGAAGAGAAGGGTAGGTTTCTCCAGTGAAGCCCCTATACCTCAGCACAAGGATAGTGTAGCTATTTGGACAGAAGAACGAGAAAAGCCAACGTGTGGCTTCTCCATTCATATCCCTGCTCCTTATGTCTTTTAGGAAGTCACTAGCTGAATATGTGAGGAGTAGATAAGAGGAAATGCCCTTCCTTGACCTCACCACAATTCAATCCAGTAGCTACAACACCAGCTCCAAGGACTGGTCCCTGCTGCTCTCTGGATCTGCTACAGCTGCTGTTAGGTTGGGGAAAAAGCCTCTCTACCTCAGTTTGTTTACTAAGAGTGGCGTTGTTGCAGAGGGTAGCCATGTTGGCTTGCTGTAGAACACTTACGTAGATTCGGATCCAGTAGCATATTAGAGAGCCATAAGATTTTTAGGGTATATGTTTTCGAGAGTCAAAGCTCCTTTCATCACACCAGCTGCTCCCTGACCCTGTTGAGTTATTTAGGAGTGCACACACTGGAAACTGTGGGCAAGCGAATGAAGTATTATTCTACTTTTGATCTCTGAAAGTTCAGCACAGTCAGTCTGCATATACAGCAAAGCTAGTGTTGGCTATGGAAAGGAAACACAAATCATGAGATTTGGAACCACGGGCCTCAAAGCCACAGGAGTGTGCAAACCAAAAGATCTGACCTAAAACCTGAAGCCAGATCCTTTATTACCAGAGTTTAAGCTAGTTAAGAAACCAATCCAATAATAATTTCCACTGACTCACCAGAAATCACATTTGCCTTGAAAACCCCATGTCATTGCCATAAGGCAGTTATAACTTGACAGCAAGACTGGCATTCATAAAACAGATACCTCCCCCTTTCCTATGTATTTCCTTCTCTTTCCCAAACATCTGCTCTAGAAGGATCACTGAGAATAGAGACGGGGTTAGAAAGTAAGACAATCTGCAGAGATATGTCCCACTTTTGCATGACTTCTTGGTCAGTTGGTAGAAGAATTCACACAAGAGAGGATGAATTGTGTTGATTCTCCTCAGGAACAACCCTCCAGATCACTTCCTGAGATCCCACCTGTTCACAACGGTCCTTTCAACTATCTGGAGAATGACTTCAGAGGCACAAGGAGAAAGGAGACAAGAGGGAGGGGAGGCATTCTGTGAATGCCTTCCATCCACAGACTCCAGACAGGAAATATCCAACTGCACATCTGCAGCTACATCATGTAATAGTATCGATTCTGCACCAAGTTCACGTGTTCAAGTCCCAGTGTTAACATGATACAAGCACATGTCCAGATGTGCATGCTAGAGTTTCACCTATTCTCTAATATGCTTTTGTTACATACATCATCCCAAATTATGCCAGAATATACTGAAGTACAAAGAAAACCCTGAAAAGTTCAGGATTTAGCTGTTGAATAACAGAGGAGCATCAGCTATAAAACACTCGCCAGGCATGCAGCAGAAATACTGTGCTGTGCTGTATCTCTTCCTTGGATTAGTTACAGCTTCACATAAAATCACCAAAATGGAAAAATCATGTTTGCTCACAGATTTTCATATTATAATCTTTTAAAATACTAAAAATAGATTACAGTAAAACTAACCCTCAGATTAACTGTGAATTTCCCCTCTATTCATAAGGTTATTTTAATCTATCTAATCGTCTCGTTCATCTGGTCTCCAACCTGGAGAAATAAATCATAAAATTTATGTATCATTTGGGCCAAGCAATATATTACTATTTCCTTTAGGAAAATGGAAACACTAAATCATACTTTTTCCTCACTGCCAATATTTTGAAAGGTGTGCATTCTTCTGCATTTTAGAATCAAGTCTTCCCACAGATCAAGCTTATTACAGTGCCATTCAGATTCATAGGGCACTCCCAGTCCAGCTCATCAATTAATCCAAATACAAAACTTTAATATGCAGACTTGGTAATATCATGCTCATCCAAAATAAATATCTGTGTCTTCTCACTTGAGATTTATTATCATAATACACTTGGCTATACTGCTGGCCCTGGAAAAGAGACCTAGTGTTTTATTTTTAATTAAAGAATGCATTTTTTAAAAAAAATCCCCAAATCCCTGGAGTAAAAAATTCTATTATTAAGCAGATGGAAAAGTTAATGAATCTACAGCTGAACTATCTAATAAGTTATCTTCTTTATCTCATGTTTGTTTTACTAGATACACATTTTTTTCTTATTTGCAATGCTATCTATTATCAGTATTTAACCTTAGCTCTTTCGAAGTCTCCAAGGAACACTAGAATCAGGAAATAAATTAAGGTTCTTGAAATCCAAAGGAAATTTTGTTAACCCATAGTGCAGTTATCCAAATGGCACTAATAAGAATAGACCCGTCTAATAACAGGGGATGTTAGTATGACACAGTAGTCTGTTTTTACTTTGATAGAAAGACTTACATGCTGCTATGGCACTCCATCCACATCTCTCCCTCAGAGGCAAGATTTTCCCTCCATTTTTCTTTCTCTTTACTGACTGAGCCACCCTAGTAATGTGTTCTCTTCTTTGCTGAAGAATTCTGGCTGTCCCACCCCATCATAATATGATATTTTGGTTGTTGGTTCAGCCCAGGAACCTGAGGGAAGGACCAGGAGCCCACTTTAACTTAAACGGCACTCGAGGTGTTTGAAATTCATAAATAACAAAATAATTTATTTAACAAAAAAAATTCTTCTCTCTCTAGATCTAGCCCCTTTTCTTGGCCCAAATGGGAATCTTTGCCTACTTCCCAAAAATCCTTGCCAACTTTCTCCTAGTTCTCCTATCTGTGTTAAAACTGCTCTCAGCTAAGACTGAATTCTGAAACTGTCAATATTCAACTCTTCTCAGCTAGTGCTGAAATCAGACTGAATTCAGTCAAGGCAGAAATCAGACTGAATCTCTCCTCAGCATGCAGCTCTCTCAAGACTTTTTCTGCTCAGCTGATGCTAACCAATCAGATTGTGAGCCAGCAAGGCATTTTATATGCTCTTATGAACTTTAATATCATAAGTTTGACCTTTGGGGTTGGTTCTCTGCCTAAGGCAAAAGCACTCTCTATTGCTATGAGAGGCTCCAACCCACAGCGGGAGACTTCCTTCAGAGTTCACACTTGCATGAAGAGCAAAAATACATTTCAAAGAGCTCTCACATCTACTTCACATGCATCCACCATCAAGGAAGCCAAAACTCCATTTCAAAGAGTCCTTTTCTCCTTAATGCTGGCCCCTTCACACCTGCCCCCAACAGTTCCAGTAAGAGATTAGGTTGCCCAGCAACTAATAGTCGTCCATCAAGTGACCTGGCCGAAACCATCACGAGACCAGAGATTGGTGCCAAGAAGACCAACCAGATGGCCCAGGTGTTAGATCCTGATTAGCACCTAGTTTTGCAATATTGCCCACTCCTTCCTGCCCCCTCCTAACTATGACACTGACCAATAGAAAGACTAGAAAGAACGGACAACCTAGTGGGTGTGACAATGGGATGTGGTCAGCGCAGCCTGCCCAAATGCCACCTGATAAAAGATCTTGCACAACAGAAACCTACCTACCTACCTCTAAACCAGCTAGCTTGCCCTCTTTGACCCCTATCTTCTTACCAACCTCTCATGTCCAGCTTCCTATACCCAGTACCTTGCCTCCATCTTTAATCCCTGGTTTGCGCAGCCAGGACTGGAGCGTGTATCTGCAGGTTCAGATCTCGTTCCCCCTATTTTTCAATTCATCCCTCCTCAATCTTCTCGTGGAAGTGATTCACCCTCTATCAAGACAGGTAACATAACTCCCCCTCAACGATGCTCCTGCTCATGCAACCGTGTTATTTTCTGTCTAATTTCCTTAGATCTTGTGTGTGTGTGTGTGCTTTTTATTATTATTCCTTGTATGCTTGAACAACATCTTTTAGTAAACATCATTTAAAGAAACCGCTTTGTTTCCACGCCTATTCACTGAGAACTTCCGGGGAAGTGGGACCTAGGTATAGTTGGCAAGAACCCGTTATTACGCCAATTGCTAATGTAAATTAAAGCAATTCGGCTAACAAGATTCCTTGGAGCAGCCTGTCACTCAAGGCTCTCTGGCTCTGTGAAGAATTAAACCTTCACAGTCCTTCAGCTGTTTGTACAGCACTTCTAAGCTTTTAAAAAGTGTAGTCTATTGCAGCCACTTAAAAAAAAAACATGCTGAAATCAGTCCTAGCTCCTCCTTTCGTGTACTACTATATAGGTATTATTGTTTAAAGTCCTAGCTAGGAGCTTGCATTTGAGGCACAGGATGGAACCAGCCAACAAATAAATAAATAAATAAACTCACACTCACCTGTCCTGTGTTGCAGTGCTCCTGGACTGGTTGCAATCCATTCACCCATCAGCTGCAACTCAAGGCTGTGATTCAGCAAGGGAATGATTTAAAGGGTCACTTGCCAAGCTGGCTCACCACAAGCAGTGGAGCAGCTGCCAGACCCCCCACCACAGACAAACCCTGTGCCCTGGTGAGGGTGGGAACCACGTAAATGACAGACCACTTCCCCCACCATTTCATGGGAAACTTTCCAGGGAAGTTTTCCCATAGCGTGTCAGGGGCCATGATGCTGCATGGCCATGGCTTGTGCCATCCGATGCCTGAACTTGATGCTGGGCCTGAGTGCAGAAGATGCTGTCATGGCACCCAGCCTCAAATGGGGAGCGGGGTAGCAGGTTTGGGATGCTTGCCCATGCTTACTTGTCAGTGTGCAAGTGCTCCTGTGGGTCGAGCCTCCAAAGGCGGGATAACTGTTAGGGTTCTAAAATGGAAGAAGTCAGCCACAGAGTAGACTTTGCTCTCCTTCTTGGGTGTCAGCATGGAGAGCTTGCCCTATAGTGCTACGTGCCCTCTCTGTGCATCCCCCACCACCAAAGTGCCTCACCCCTCACTCTAAGTCTGCACATCAGAGAGGTCCGAGACACAGTCCCCTGCCATGTGCTCTAACTACTGAATTGTACTATGTCCTGGCTGAAGTTTTTGTGGGATGGGAGGCCTGTGATTGGGTGCTGGGAAGGGGCTTGGCTGCTCCAGGGAGGGAGTTGATTGGATGAGCCTGTAGTTGGCATCCTGAGCTCCTACAAGCCTAATGGGTGAGGCTACAGCAATGGGGGATGACTTAATTTTCAAGATCAAATCTGCCTCCATTCCTGAGGACTGGAAGGTAGCGAATGTCACCCCCATCTTTAAAAAGGGTTCCAGAGAAGATTTGGGAAATTACAGGCCAGTCAGTCTGACTTCGATACCGGGTAAGTTGGTGGAAACTATCATTAAGGAAAAAAATTAGTAGGCACATTGATGAACAAAATCTATTGAGGAAGACTCAGCATGGGTTCCGTAAAGGACTCACTAACCTGTTAGTGTTCTTTGAGGGAGTAAACAAACATGTGGACAAGAGAGACCCAATAGATGTTGTTTACCTTGACTTCCAGAAAGCTTTTGATAAAGTTCCTCATCTAAGGCTCCTAAGTAAGCTCAATAGTCATGGGATAAAAGGAGAAGTCTTCTTGTGGATCAGAAACTGGCTAATTAATAGGAAACAGAAAGTGAGCATAAATGGGCAATTTTCTCAGTGGAGGAAGGTAAGCAGTGGGGTACTCAGTCTGATGCTTTTTAAATTGTTTATTCATGATTTGGAGTTGGGAGTAAGCAGTGAAGTGACTAAATTTGCAGATGACATGAAGTTCTTCAGGATGATGAGAACCAGGGAGGATTGTGAGGCACTCCAAAGGGATCTGTTGAGGATGGGCGAGTGGACATCAACATGGCAAATGGGGTTTAATGTGTTCAAGTGCAAAGTGATGCACATTGAAGCCAAAAATCCTAATGGGACTCCCACTAGGATTGCCAGCTCTGAGTAGGGAAATATCTAGAGATTTGGGGGGGGGCCTGTGGTGGGCAGGGTTTGGGGAGGGGAAGGACTCAGCAAGGTATAATACCATAGGGTTTACCCTCCAAAGCATCCATTTTCTTCAGGGGAACTCATCTCTGTCATCTGAAGATTAACTGTAATAGCGGGAGATCTACAGGTCCCGTCCAGAGGTTGGCAACCCTAACTCCTACCTGTTTATCCAATAGGAGGCCCTGGTCCAATGACACCACCAGTTACAAACCTGATCTTTAGGGAGGGTGCAACCCCATCCAGAACAGAAGGTAACCCATTTCCTGGGTCAGATGTCCCACACACATACCTGTAGCACTTCCATTTTTTCAGGCTTAAATTTCCATTTGTGGGCCCTCATCCACTCTGAAACTGCCTCCAGGCACCTGTTCACGGTTTCCACAGCCTCCCTGGGATCTGCTAGTAGCACAAGACAGAACTGAGTGGCATCTGCATATTGGTGGCAGCTCAGCCCAAATCTCCAGATGACCTCTCCCAGTGGTTTTACATAGACATTGAAAAGTATGGGGGGCAAGATGGAACCTTGGGAAACACCAAAGGCCAAAGGGCAGATCATCAATCCCCCAGCACCACACTCTGAAATCTACTCTCAAGGTAGGACTGGAACTGCTGCAGAACAGTGCCCCCCAATCCCAGTCCTGAAAGGTGATTCAAAAGGATACCATGATCAATGGTATCAAAAGCTGCCAAGATGTCCAGGAGAATTAACAAGGTGACACTCCCCTGTCCATCTCCCGGTACATACCATCCCCCTGGGTTTATGGGCTACCCAAAAGTAGCAGGGTAGTCTTATACCCAACCTGAACTGGTCCTGTGTGTGCCTGGTGATTAATATCTGATCATGGAACTCTCAGCACATTTCTGATCAAAAAGTCCTTGTGGTAGCGGCTTGGCAGACATGCAGACTTTCTAACATGTGAATCATCCCTCAGTCACTGCATAGAGATAAAGGGTTCTAAAACCTGATACAGAACCTAAGCCAGCAGCTCTGTAGGCACAGAGTCAAAGGCAGTAGAAGTTTCTTTATATTTGGTCTATTTCAGGGGTGGCCAACCTGTGGCTCGGGAGCCACATGCGGCTCTTTCACACATATTGTGCGGCTCCTGGCAGGGCGGCTGGGGAAGCAAAGGGGAGGCATGCTTTTTCTCTCTTTCTCCCTTCCTTCCTTCCTTCCTTCCTTCCTTCCTTCCTTCCTCCCTCCCTCCCTCCCTCCCTCCCATCTATTTGCTTTCCTAGTTTCTCTCTCTCTCTTTCTTATAACTGGTTTTCCTCGTTTGTTTTTATTTTTGGCAGTCCCATTTAACGTTAATAAAAAGCAAATTTGCATATTTTTAAAAATAAAAACGTGTGTGTGATATTTGTTCTTGTCTTGTGGCTCTCAGACATCTCTATGTGGCTCTTACGTTTATTCTATGTGGCTCTTACATTAAGCAAGGTTGGCCACCCCTGGTCTATTTTAATAGGGATTTGGGCTCTGATTGGAAAGTGGACCATATACTTATACACACATATAAGGTAAATGAATCTTCTGACCACACATGGTAACAAAATAAAGGCTTGGATCCACTGGAGCACTTCCACAGATGGAAGGATTTACACCTGCATACCACAACTTTTTTCTGTGTTGGAGGTGAGAAAGTCATGCTCCGCAAGCAGACATTCTCCAGTCTGCGGAAATGCTCCAGTGGATCCAACCAATTATAAATTCTTTGACCTGCAGCTGGAATGTATTCTATGTTACTTATGAAAACATGATCTTGCTGTGCAACCCACATAGCAAAGATTTTACTAAGTAACCAGCTTCTAACCCAAAAAGAGATTTTGATTGGCATTTCCCTCGCAATATATGAGAGATGCTGGAGATTGATATAGATGGTGATACCAACCTGTGTACAATTTGGAAGCAACATAATTCCTTCCTGCCTTCTACCAAATTCAGGATAATTTCTTCCTGCCTTCTACCAGAATAAGCCTTCTACCAAATTCTAAATTTACTGCATAGCACATGACCAGTAAAATGTTGTTTGGGCAGATTTCCTGCTAAACAAATAAAGACATACAACTCAGTTGGTATAACTATTCTAGATTTATCACAAATCCAGAATGGCTTTATGGTACAAATCAATTTTATTCTTCCTAGCTATGTGTCTATAGCCAATATCTCTATTTCTAAGAAGGTAAATCACATCCACACTTGAGAACATTGTTCTTGCTGAAGAATTGCCCAGTAAATCAAGTAGACTTCTAATAGTATTTTCCTTGGCAATGCCTCTAAGCTGTACCCTGTCCTTATCTAGAGGTCCAGCTTGAGTTGCCTTGTAGAAGAGCTGGGAATGAAAGATTGCTCATAAGGGTCAAGTCTCCTGGCAATAGTATTTTGGTAGAAAAAAATGAGCTGGGATCACAGTTTCTATTACAGAAAATACAAACAAACAAACACTGTGATATGCTGGCTAACACATTTAGTAAAACATTTTACAATCAATATATAAATCTTATGTCACATTATAGAGAAGTCCATCCTCATGATGTTACTATGAGCACCTGGATGTAAGCTGTTTAGTCAAAGTCTTCCTCAGGAGTAAATGTGTTGGCCATTAGTTAGGTAAACAACATCTATTGGGTCTCCCTTGTCCACATATTTGTTCACCCCCTCAAAGAACACTAACAGTTTAGTGAGACAAGATCTTCCCTTACAGAACCCATGCTGAGTCTTCCTCAATATATTTTGATAGCCTCTTCTGCTTATATACATATATAGGGTTTGATCCTATGCTGCAAGGGAAAAAGGATTGTGGATCTTCCCTGCTTTCCCCTTCCACACAGGGCCCTTTCTGACCCTGGAAAAAAATATTGCCTTTTTTCTCTTCCATGAGTGGAGCTCCATGCACACAAGATACAAAAAGGGAGAACGTCTTCTGTTTCCCCTCCCCTCTACAGCTATCCACCTGATACAAGTGCACACAAGTCACTCAATCCAGCTAATTCCAGAGTCAGGAAGGTCTCCAGAGTGGAGGGGAAAGTAAGAATGATATCAGACCATTAGCTGTTTCTATTTTCAGTTCACAGGATCCAAGCCATAGTATCTGTGGCATGTGTTTGTAGCTAACCAGGGCTTATTTTGTAGCAGGAGCTCCTTTGCATATTAGGCCACACACCGCTAATGTAGCCAATCCTCCAAGAGTTTATAGAGCTCTTCTTACAGGGGCTACTGTAAGCTCTTGGAGGATTGGCTACATCAGGGGTGTGTGGCCTAGTACGCAAAGGAGCTCCTGCTACAAAATAAGCCCTGTAGCTAACAAGTATTTGTTCTGTTTTTAAAAATTGTTCAGATTTTGTGGGGCTTTAGTTAGCCTAATTAATATGTAATATCTCAGTTATCAGTACATTTTCATAAATTTTCTCTCTGAATGTCACTCATAGAAATGATGTCAAAGTAAAGGAAATCATTACGGTAAAGGAATGCCTATTGGAACTGCAGCCAACATCCTAAAAATATGTGTTTCCATAAACCTAAAGATATATCTTTGAGCAACCAAAATACTATGCAATGGAAAAGTAATAAAATTATGTCAAGGAAAGGGGGAATCATAGATTTGGAAGGGGCCTTGTAGGCCATCTAGCCCAAGCCACTGCCCAATGAATGGAATCCAAAACTAGAACACCCCCAAATAAGGCTTTCCAAAAAATTAAACAAACCAATACTGCTTAGTTATTGGTCTCTAGGTGTTATGCTCTATTTATGGTCTTATACCACAGTTTATCATTCTGCTTCTTACACCAGATATGTCAGTGTCAGAAATACCTCTTCAAGGTTATTATTATTTTCTTATTTGTCCAGGCTTTCAACTTTACTGCAGTTTGTGTGATCAGCAAAATGTCTTGTAAAATAATGGGGATAATCTCCAGAATCCGCCTCAAAGAACTGCAATATTTTCAGGGTAAGGGTCATGAAGTACATTAATTTCTAAGACATCTGTAGAAAGAGTTACTGTCTACTAGAAGTTGTTTACTGAAATTGCTCCCCCTCCCCAAAAAGATTAAAATAAAAATGAATAGCAATGTAAAAGCAAGGCAAAAAAAATGTAACATTAAGCTTTTTGAGGCTCTCCAAATGCAGGTGTTCCTATCGAGATTGGAGACTTGCTTATGCTAATATTATAAAAGCACAAAGCATAGTGTTTACTTAAGTGTGTATAAAATGAGCCAACTATTCATCTACCCATCTATGTATGACAAATACATTGGCAGTCAGACTGCTAGTTCACACTCACAGGCTTTACTTCCCTAGATTGAGTTTGGCAGGGTAAATTTTACAAGATCAGTGCAAGCACAGCTTGCCTATAATGGAGAGAGAATGATACTATAACTATAGAATGTAATAAGATCTGCCTTCTAACCCCCTGCCTCATGAGCAGGGGTCATTTCGTAGAAAAAGAGGTGCAGGAGCTCATTAGCATGCCTATTAGCATAACTCATTAGCATATGCCACGCCCCCTGACATCACTAGAAGTGTGTCAGAAAGGGAAGCAAAAGGGGGGGCATCTTCAAAAGCCTCCTCTTCCCTTCCCCAGCTGGCCTGCCAAGGCGGGCAGGGGAGGAGTGAGGCGAGAAAGGCCCCATAGAATACAATGGAAAGGTCATGCTGCTGCTGCCGCATGACTCTAAACAGAAGGGGTTTAAACTTTAAACTTTAAACCCCTTCTCACTTCGCTTCCTCCACAGGCCTGCTGGGAGCTGGGGAAGGGGCTTGCCACCACTGCCATTTGTGCCCACTAGGGGTGTGCAAATAAAATTTTTTTGGCTTGATTCAGATTGGGCCAAATCAAGCCACATCTGTTCCAGCTCCCAAATGACCCCCGCATGTCAGTTTTGGCAATGCAAGCCCATTTGGCTGGCTGAATGTCAGTTTCAGCCCCATTATACCCTATGGGCCATTGAAGTCAATGGCAAAAACTCATAAGGTATATGAGGCGCTGGAGGAGAGGGGATTTGAGAGAGAGGCTCCAAACTTGTCGGGTAGCTGCTGGGGCCTCCCCACAAAATACCCACCAAGTTTCAAGAAGATTGGACCAGGGGGTCCAATTCTACAGGCCCCCAAACAGGTTGCCCCATTCCCTCCATTGTTCTCTATGGTGGGAAAAAACGTTACTTTTTCCCCACCATAGAGAACAATGGAGGGAATGGGGGCAACCTGTTTGGGGGCCTATAGAATTGGACCCCCTGGTCCAATTTTCTTGAAACTTGGTGGGTATTTGGGGGAGAGGCTCCAGCAGCTACCCTGTAAGTTTGGAGCCTCTCCCTCAAACCCCCTCCTCTCCAGCCGCTCTTTAAGCCGCCACTGAATTTCGGTAACAATTCGGCAGCAGGCCGAATCAGATCAGAGAATCTGATTTGGCCCATGGCTGTCCTAGTGCCCACTCCTGGGCTGGCAGAGCACCGCTCTGCCTCACTCCGGCCCCAAATGACCCCTGCTCATGAGGAGGGAAAGTATGGCTAGAGGATCTAGTATACTGCTATACAAATATTGAGCTGACACAGAGAGACTATTGGGGTAGCAGTGCAATAGAAGACGGTGTATGAGCAATGGGTTAGTGCTCACATAACATACTAAATCCCACATTTAAATGATTTGTCTATTAGTGAGGCTCAGATGGCATGTCTAGCTATAGAATTTGGCATATCTCTTACAAAATGTTATTGTAAATTGGACAAGTGGAGATGGTTTGATCTGTGCCTCATCGTGAATTTATTATGTCTTCATTTTTATTTATTTTATGCGTTTTAAATTTTTATATGATAACTTCTTTCTGTAAGAAAGTAATTCACCACCAGACACAATTTTGTGTGTGTGTGTGTGAATACTTTGAGATGAATTCATCACTGCTTTTCCAAAGGTATAAACACTATAACATGTCAACTAGTCATTAAAATTATATAAATGAAAACAATAGTGACAGAATAACATCATGTGAGTAGAGAAACCGTCTTAGAAATAAGCTCAGAGCCACAATGCCTGCTGGTCTTGGCTGGAGCTGGGGTTGGGGGCATAGTTGGTAAGCAGGGTGCATGCTCCTTCCAGATTCGAGGGCATTGTAAATTTGGGAGGGGGCATCCTCCGCGGGTCCCGCACTAGCTACAGCCCTGCCTTTAAGGTGATTTTGCTGAGATAAAGTAGATGGTTGAGAGATAAAATTTTTGGAGGCAATTGTTTTCTGGGTGGGAAGTAGCAATTCCAAAGAAGGAGGGAACAGAATTAGGATCAGATTAGATGCCATGGTTCTAGAGGCAAATATCAGAAAAGATTAGAAACTCCAAGAAACAAAAAAGTTCTCTGAGAAAGAAGGAAGCTGACTTTAATAGAAAGGTGAAAGCAGGTTAGGTGCACTGCATCCATCTATTAGTGTCTGTGGTCCTCTTCAACCGTTGTTCTTTTCAGAAGTGCAGGGATCTGGCTAATTAGAGGGAATGTCTAGCTAGATGCCACAACCAAAAGAGACCTCCCACCTTAATGTCGTCTCACTCCAGAGGTCCGGTTTCCAAATGGGCACCAATTGACATGCCAGACTGATTGCGCCACTTGGCCCTCACACTGAATTACCTTGAATACATTCTTGCACTAGCATTGTCATATGTTACAAAGAAGGGTTTAGAAGGAAGCAGAATACTTTGCGACCAGGTGATTGGCCAAGTTTACAATAGCTAAGAGCTCTTTGGAGACAACTGTATGAGAAACAACAGGCATTATTCAGTGCATAAACTTCTTCATTCCCCTGCTTGTCCACAAACAGACATGCCCTAGAGTCCCATTTTTAAAAAAGTAGACAGCTCTTCTGATTTGTTATACTGCCTCTTCCCTTAGTTGTACATCTTCCAGCAACTTTACATATCACCAGAAGTTCCAGAGGAGGAAGCGTGAGCTATACTTCTTTTAGCACTTCTGAGTAACTCACAAGAGAGATGCATGGGTTTCCCATTCAAATGTTACCTTGGAAGTTCAGAAAAGGAGCATAAGTCATTTAGAACCTTGATGCTTCCCATAAAATATGAAGATGCCTCAAGGCATATAGATAACAGAGGATGTTGGATGAAATTCTGTGGACACTTGAAGAAATGCAAAAACCACATCAGTCTCCAGCGGTGTTCTTTTTTAGACCACAATTATTCCTCTCTCACTATGCTCTGGCACAACAGATTTGCTCATCTGAGAAAAGCCTTCTGAGTGCACCTCCCTGCAAATGGGTAAGATCAGCATCTTCCCCTACATATGCATTCTCTGCTGTGGCTCCCACATTCTGGCACAGCCTGTCCAAGTAAAGCAGGAAGATTCCCACTCTTCTGTTATTTCACAGATGGTATAAAACAGAAACATTAGAGGGCGATTTTACAAAGAGAGTAGAATTGCAGTGTAATGGAACAGTCCAGGAGGGGGCTTTTATTGTATGCTTCATCTTGCTTCTACCTTCGTAATCCACTTTCTGTATAGTTTATGGTATGTCATAACTTCGCTTTTGTAATCTACCTTGAGTCTCACTGAGAAAGATGGGCTGTAAATGATCATGACATAAATAGGGTTTATCACATTTTCAGCACCCAAAAATCTGAGATTCATGAGAGAAAAGTCTGAGATTCCTACTGTTGTTTTAGGACTGCCAGTTCTTCAAACACAAAAATCTTGAACCTGAGCACAGCCCAATTGTAAAGAGGTAAGTGGGGGTACGTGCACCATACAGTGATTGTGTATGCTTACCGTCAGATTATACACACATACATTCTATCAGACCCACACAAATTAGTCAAAGACAATCAAGACTCCAACTGTTATACAAGCACAAAAGCAAGAAATACAAGCGTAAGCCCAGCTGCAGAACATCAGTGAATGCATGACAGAACTCAAAATCCATGCAAAGCAGATAATCCCCAAATGTGAACCAATTAATCAGCTCTCTCATATGCTCTGATTAGGGCTACCAACCTCCAGGTAGGGCATGGAGATATCCTGGGATCACAACTGAACTCCAGGTTACAGAGGTCAGTTGCCCTGAAGAAAATGGCTGTTTAGGAGGGTGAACTCTTTGGCATTATATCCCTTTTAGATCCCTCCCATCCAGGCCTGTAGCTACCATGGGGCCCATGGGCCCCGGCCCCCTAGCAGTTTCTATGGCCCCTCCCCAAGCCTTGGCTCCCACTCCCCTGGGCCCCCTCCCCCCATTGCCCGTCGGTAGGGAGGATGAGGGCAGCACAAACAGCGGCAGCCAGGCTGGGCTAAAGAGCAGCCTGGGCAAGTGGCAAACATGAAAGGTGTGGGGAGAAGCCTCTTTCTCGGGCTTCCATGAGACACTCGCTGCATTGCCATCCAGCAGCAAGTAAGCCAGGCAAGGCAAGGAGGCAGGCGGCTGCCTCCTCTGGCCCTGGCCAGGTGTGCTTGGCTGTGCTCCAGCGCACCAGCAAGCCTGCATGCAGCACCTTCATGGACAGCCTGGCTGCTGCGAGTCTTGCCTCTCCTGGCCCCAGGAGGGAGCTGAGGGTGGAGGTCAGGCTGTCCCTGGTGCTGCACTGCTGCAGGAGAGGAAACTGGGGCGCCTTAAGGAGGGAGGGAGCCAGATGCTCTGCAGGGAAAACCTGCCTTTGCAGGGGGGTGGGGAGGGAAGCTGCAGCCACTGGGCATTATGCCACCTTGCCCTGGAGGGCTGCCTTAGGAGTTCCACCAATTAAATCAAAGTTAATTTTATTAACTTTGATTTAATTGGCTGGTACCCCTCCCAAGGCCTCCTCCCACCATAATCCTTAGCTACGGGGCTGCTCCCATCCCCACACCCCACCCTCCCCAGGCTCCACCCCCAAACTTCAATCAATCCATCCAATTACCTTTATTGGTATGCAGACCCCCCAATTTCCAGGAATTTCCCAACCCAGAGTAGGCAACCCTAGTTCTAACACATTATTCTTTTAAAGCTGCAGATAAATTCCATCCAACTCTTTCCCTTTCAACACCTTTCCTTGCCCAACAGTTCACTATGCTTTTCTCACCCTCAAAGATCTCTTGCACCCCTCCTTAGCTAATCTGGCTGCTGCTGGTTCAGCTCATGCTGCCTTCTTCATAGGACTTGGCTCAGCAGTGCAGTCCAGTACAATGCTGCTGCCGTCATCCTAACTTGAACAGTCCCTTCATTCACAACTTTCAGTTCCATAGGCAAGGCGGGGTGCTGCTGGGCCTCCACTGTTACAACATCATGCAAAGCTCCATTAACCCAGCCAGCCAACATGAAACATGCTGCATGAACTACCACTTCTTCTCTTTCTTCAGAAGTTTATCTTTTGGTGTGCACTGTGTGTACTTGTAAATTTTCTGAGATCACCTCCTTCCACAGTCCAGGCAAGTAGGGATGTTTCATTCCAGATGTGCTGGTGGGTTAGCTGTAACCCAATGATTTAAGCCATTGGCCTGAAGAGAGTACTATATTACCTGACACTGCAAACCAAAGCCTGCTTAGCCCAGTTATAAAATATATGTGGTGGTGGAAAGTGCTGTCATAAGAACATAAGTGTGAGATTGTGCCAATAGATGTAGTCCACAACAGGTCTCCTTAAACAGAAAGTCCTTTATTTGCAGAAAAAATCTTGTTGGTCAAATACACTTCTTCTGTTAGTAATGCCCAAGCATAGGAATACAACTACAATTATACTTGATATGAAATAAGCCTCCTTCAACATCCACCAATCAATTGGGAGGATTATTGGCACCCAAATATACTGGCCCACTGTTCCCAAGGAAAGCACAGTAAATTAGGTTCCCAGGCAAAGACACTATTAGGATTTGTGGGGCGGATATTCCCAGGGAAAAAATCAAGCAAAGGAACACATAGCACCTGTGAATAATATAACACATAGCAAGAGGCTTGTAGCTCAAGGCCGTGAGCTAGGGAAGAGCGAAAGACAGATAAGAGGGAAGAAAAGCTGATGAGCAACAAGCATGCGCAAAGTGAGCAAGACGCGCATTCCTGCGGTGGGAGTTACTCCGCTGATGCTATTTCCCGTCCGGGACCTAGAGGAGTCAATATGGTACTCAAAAGAAAGACAAGGTTAATTGATCATCAGAATATGCGATTGAACCCTTAGGCATTTGTACATGATGCTTAGGCAACAGTGTTATTGATAATAACGGTCAGCAGGAACCTATGGCAGTGCTGACAATAAGAGAACATAAAAACATAAGAGAAGCCAATGTTGGATCAGGCCAGTGGCCCATCCAGTCCAACACTCTGTGTCACACAGTGGCCAAAAACACCAGGTGCCCTCAGTAGGTCCAGCAGCGGAGCTAGGACACTAGAAGCCCTCTCACTGTTGCCCCCCCAAGCACCAAGAATACAAAGCATCACTTGCCCCAGACTGAGAGTTCCTATCTATACTTTGTGGCTAATAGCCACTAATGGACCTCTGCTCCATATGTTTATCTAATTTCCTCTCGAAGCTGTCCATGCTTGTAGCCGCCACCACCTCCTGTGTCAGTGAACTCCATGTGTTAAACACTCTTTGGGCGAAGAAGTACTTCCTTTTATCTGTTCTAACCCAACTGCTCAGCAATTTCATGGAGTGCCCCATGAGTTCTTGTATTGTGAGAAAGGGAGAAAAGTACTTCTTTCTCTACCTGATCTATCTCATGCATAATCTTATAAACTTTGATCATGTCACCCCTCAGCCATCGCTTCTCCAAGCTAAAGAGCCCCAAGCACTTCAACCTTTCTTCATAGGGAAAGTGTTCCAAGTATCAAAGTTCCAAGTAGAAAGTATCATTCTAGTTGCCCTCCTCTGCACTTTTTCCAATGCTATAATATCTTTTTTGAGGTGTGGCGACCAGAACTGTACACAGTACTCCAAATGAGGTTGCACCATCGATTTATACAGGGGCATTATAATACTGGCTGATTTGTTTTCAATTCCCTTCCTAATAACCCCCCCAGCATAGCGTTGGCCTTTTTTATTGCAGTCGCACACTGTCTCTGCATTTTCATTGAGTTATCTACTACAACTCCAAGATCTCTCTCTTGTTCAGTTTCTGCTGGTTCGGACTCCATCAACATGTATTTATAGTTAGGATTTTTGGCTCCAATGTGCATTGCTTTGCACTTGGCCACACTGAACCCCATTTGCCACGTTGACACCCACTCACCCATCCTTGACAGATCCCTTTGGAGTGCCTCACAATCCTCCCTGGTTCTCACTACCCTGAACAACTTCGTGTCATCTGCAGATTTAGCCACTTCACTGCTTACTCCCAACTCCAAATCATTTATAAACAAGTTAAAAAGCATCGGACTGAGTACTGATCCCTGTGGTACCCCACTGCTTACCTCCCTCCATTGAGAAAATTGTCTATTTATACTCACTCTCTGTTTCCTTTTAATTAGCCAGTTTTTGATCCACAAAAGGACTTGTCCTTTTATCCCATGACTATTGAGCTTACTTAGGAGCCTTTGATGAGGAACTTTATCAAAAGCTTTCTGGAAGACATGAGCTGTCAAATCACAGCCGACGTATGGCATCCCCATAGGAGTTTTCAAGGCAAGAGACGTTCAGATTTGGTTTGCCATTGTCTGCCTCCACATCACGGCCCTGGTATTCCTTGGAGGTATTCCAATCAAATACCGGCCAGGGCCGCCCCTGCTTATTTTCCAAGACTTGATGGGACTAGGCTAGCCTGGGCTATCTAGTTAAGGGCATAAAACAGCTGGCTAGTAGAATTTCCAAAATCAGCAGCAGCACCAGTTTCGTCCAGCTACAATTTAATAATACAGATTTCTTCTAAATTACATTTTGAAATACTTACTACAATGTGTTACAGATTGGGCTCTCTGTATCACAGGTTTATGCTACTGTCTTCCCTTTTTTCTTAAGACAAGGATTTTAATATATTTTTGAAAGCTGACTGCTTCAAATATGCAATTCCCAGAATTGTGGCTGTGCCTTGTTTAAACACATTCAGCATATTTTAATCTAAGTACCAGTATTTAAATATAAGTAAGTGATAAAATTAAGGTAATTTGGTTTGCTAATTATTGGTTAGAAAAATATTAGAAGTTGGTATGCAATGGTTCTCAAGGTATAATTAATCAAAACATAGGCTTGGATTGAAAGGATGAGTTTTGTGGATGGAACTATTTCTGTCCACAGAGTGTGACTTTCTCAGCTCCCCCTTCCTGTTATACCTCCAAATTTCATTCTCACACTGTTCCTGGGCAAAAATTGGGGAGAGTTTTCAGCTACAATGGGAGGAGGAGGTGAGAAGATTCAGCTCCATGAGTAGAAATTGTTCTGTGTAAGGAAATGCTCTACTGGAGCTAAGTTGTCATGGATCAGCCAGAGCTCAGCAATAGCAAGGATTCCTCAGGAGAAGAGGAGCCCCATGCAGCCAGCTCTGAATCAGTAGAAGCCAGCAAGCAGGAAGATGAGCTGCAAGTCTGTTAGGATTCACAGCCAAAAGCTGGTGCAGAGCCATCAGCACCCTCCAGCCCCTATCCAACAGGTGAAACTTGGTTGGTTCTAGCCCTTCAGTATCACCCACATCCTTAGAGCACCACTGACAGAGGCTAAGAATAGAGCTACAGGAGAGACAACAAAGCCCATGCCTCCTGGTCCAATGCCAGCTACTTGCTGATAGCATGAGTAGCTGCAGGATTATTCTTGAGCAGCTGGCTGCAAGCATGACCCTTCAGTATATGGCTATAAAAACCAGCCAAGGGAGGCTGTTAGATGTGGAAACAACAAGTTGAAATTCCTCTGACACTGTGACCTCTGCATTGGATCCTGCCTTGTTCCTGTAACTCTTTGGACTGTACCCTGACTCTGCCTTTGTCTCACCCTTGAACCTGCTCATAGATAACTCTTGGCCTTCCAGACATTGCTGAATGGACTGACCCTTGGACCAGATTACTGATGGCTCTTGACACTGTGCTTTGGCCTTGGCCTGGACCTTGACTATGCTGCTAGAGTTGGTGCCCTTGCCTTACTTGTTCCATGCTCTGATGGTGTGGCCTGCACCACCCCCGCTCTGGCTCCCAACAGTTTGCTTCTACTTCAAACAAATTTCATGGCATGGATGAGGCTGTAGCTATGCCAGGGAGCCCTGAGGTGCTGAAAGACCAGGTGCTGAAACTTAGTCATGTTCTGGCAGCATTACAGCAGCAGACCACCACTCTTCATGCTGCACCTGCTGTACCTCCACCTAACAATCCCCTGGAAGAATTTGAGGGCAACGTGGAGGAATTCCCAGCTTTTTTTGCCCAATGCCAGAGATTTTCCCACCAATAAGGTAAAAGTTTGTTTCATTCTCAGCCTCTTAAAAGAGCATCTCTGCTGCTCTCCAAGTCTCCATTTCTGGAAAACTTCCCAAACTTTGTGGCTCATGTTACTGCTGCCTTTGCCAACCCCCTGAAAGCTAAAAATACCAATAGGAGAATATGTGCCCTAAAACAGGGGAAGAGTACCGTGGCCCAGTACACCACTGAATTACAACTATTGGCCCAGGATTTAGGGTAGAATGAGGCAGCCTTTGAAGATCAGTACTTAGAAGAGCTATCAGATGGAATTCTAGATGAAGTTGCTTGGATAGAATGCCTGGCTAGCCTGCAGGCTATGATATAGTTATGCCTACAGATTGATGGGCAGCTGGAAAGTTGGAAACAAGTCCATGTTAGAACACACCCTCACCAGGATTTAGGGACGTCTGTGCCTCCTCTACCTAACTGCCCTCTGCCTGGAGTTCCAACAGAAGACAAAGATGAACTGATGCAATTGGATGTCGCATGTCTCCACTTGACTCTTAAGGAGAAGAATTAGTGCTGCGCTAACAACCTTGTTCATATTGAGCAAGGGCAGGGCATTATGCCTGTGGATGTCCTGCAAAATGGAAACCACAGATAAAAGGCTAGCCCCAAGTCAGTTTAGGGCAGTTCGTCGGATCCATGTGAAGAAGAAGAGATTGGATTTATACCCCACCCTTCACTCACTTGGAGTCTCAGAGCGGCTTACAAACTCCTTTCCCTTCCCCTCCCCACAACAGACACTCTGTGAGGTAGGTGGGGCTGAGAGAGATCTGAGACAACTGTCCTTGAGAGAACAGCTGGTACAGAGCTATGGCTTGCCCAAGGTCATCCAGCAGGTGCAAGTGGAGGAGTGGGGAATCAAACCCGGTTCTCCCAGATTAGTCTCCACGCACTTAACCACTACACCAAACTGGCTCTCAAATGAGCCCCTTGTGACAACCCTGGCCTGTTCCTAGTGCCTGTGAAACTTTGGCTGCCTGACAATCGTAAAAAGGCATTTTCTGGACCAGAAGTAACAAAATTAATTTTATTTATTAATTACTTTTTGAATTAAGTTTCAATATTGTAGATTGCATTGGTTTATAATTTTTTGTTTCTGGATTATTATCAGTGAAATATCATTTGGCATGTGACTGGATCTTGGGAGGCCTCATTTATACTTTTATTCTATGCCTAGTAGTTTCACTTTGAAAATAAGTCAAATTTTTAAAGTAGAATATAGGCATTGTTTATTTATTCATTTTATTATTTGTATTTAATTTCATATGTTTTTAATTATGTTTTTAATTTTTTTTTAACAGCAATTCCTTTCTGGTCCGTTTTGTATCCATGTTGTAGAATTGTATTGAATTGTGGTATAAGCCAGTTTGTTCCTCATTGTGTTTGACCTCTGAAAAAGGCCTAAACAGGCTGAAATGCATCAGGTCAAGTCCATTGGCCCTTGGGTGTATGATTTTGGTATTTTTATATGATGTGTAATTGGGCCCTTATATGTTTTTTAATTCTTTACTAATAAATACATGTATTTTTATATTATATACATTAAGTTTTAATGGTTGGCCCTCTACTCTGTTTGACTTACCTCTTTGGTTCTTGATCCTAGGTTTCATATCCTAGGTTGTCCCCCCATTTTGTCCCTAGTAGGACACGGGAGCCTCCCACTATTCATGGATGTCCACACAGCACAAAATCCTCCCTTGGTCCAAGGATACACCCACCATAGTCCAGGCAATAGATAGATGCCTACTCCGCTCTGGTCAGGTGGTTCATGAGATTCAACCAATCATATTACAGATCCAACAGCACCAAGAGCAATTTGTTTCAATGTCGTGTGCATGCCCTAGTTTCCTCTCATTTGGGGGTTATCCTGGCTAGGCCTCCATGACCCTATCATCAGGTGGGCTCAGCTAGACTTCCAATTTCAGGAACTATGCCTGCACCTGAACCAGGCCACAGTCCTTGCTGCTGCACCTGTGCCTCCCGTACTTCCCAGAAAATATACAGATTTCAAGGACATTTTTGAGGGAAAGGGAGCTGATCAACTTCTGCCCCGTTGAATGTATAACTGTGCCATAGACCTGGTCCCCAATGCACCACTGGTAGTAGGGTACCTATATTCCTTGTCAGAGCCCGAGTTGGCCACACTGCAATACTTCCTTGCCAAAAACCTGCAGCAAGGGTTCATCCGTCCTTCAACCATGTCCACGTCCACTCCTGTACTTTTCATGAAGAAGAACAGCGGAGAGCCATGAATAAAATACTTTTCTTGAAGAAGAATAGCAGAGAGCCCTGAATAAAATCACCCATTACCTCTGATTTCTGACCTACTGGAATGCCTAAAGGGAGGAAAAGAAGGAGGGGAACAAAAACGTAACCCCTCCCCCAATGAATTTAGAACCTGAAAGTTTAAATGAATACAAATTAGGGGGCCTAATGTTAAAATCAATACATATACAACATAAATATTACAAATTATCAAAAATACATGTATTTATTATAGATTAAGAACATTTATAGCCTGAAATATAGTTTTAATCAGAATTTTAGTTCATAACTATTACTATGTTCCTTGCTTCCTACTGCCATCCATAACTATGTATCAAAACAATGTGAAAAATCTATGTTAATAGCATTAGGACTGTGAACACCAACCCAAGTGTGTTAAGGAAAACTATTCCAGGTTTAGTAGTCTTCTGAATGTTTCCTAAGAGATTGGTTATCACAAATCTGGAAAATATATTATGGCCCCGTCCACACTGTCACTTTTGTCACTCATTTCTCCCTATTGCTTCAGGTTCCCCCACCCCCCATATGTTTTGTTCTCTCTAGTAGTCCCAGAGGGAGCAAAACACATGTGGAAAAGGGGGAGGAACCCAAAGCAATAGGGAGAAATGAGCAGCAAAAGTGACAGTGTGGACGGGGCCTATGAATACTTTCCACAGGCATTACATAGCAATTTTTTGTTACATAGCAAAACACATGCAACACTTCTCCAAGCAACAGAGGTTTTGGGGAGTATTGAAGTGCACTCTCATCTGGCTCATGAATATGGAGGACTGGAGTGCGCTGATTTGTAGAACTCTCCTCATTAGCCCACACTTAGGCCAATGGATGCAAAGCAGGTATTAATTAACATGAATAATGTTCAGTCTACTGGATGAAACAAAAATTGGTGAATCAGCCAGTGGCCTAGCAATAGAAAGGGGAAAATGTATTTAAATATTAAATCTCAACTTTTCACAAAGGCTGCAGTCCTGTTCCATTTTAAGACAATGGGAGTGCTAATCTTGACTTGTACATACACAGAATGTTACCCAGTCTTAATGTCAGAATGGATAAATAGGCAACTAACCTAGGCTTTCTGCCTACTCCTCTAAATGAACTGCGCCAGCAGGATGTATTCCCAGTTATTTATAAACTCCAAACTCATTTTTTTATTTCAGCATTTTCACTGTTTGATAATTCATATTTTATAACAGAAGTTATTTTGTGCTTTCATTTTAATAATTATACCAGAAATGTTCAAAGACAAGCATAACTTTGAGATAATACCAGCAGTATATGGCATAAACATCTTTGAAACATGAAAACTTTAGGGTAGTACTGCACGATCAATAGACCTTCATTTGTCTTTTTTAAATTCCAAATTGATTTTTTTTCTTTTTCCTAATGACCCATTTATCTTACTTTGCAGGAGATGCCACTGCTTCAGTTATTGTCTAAATCTCAAAACTTTTTAGTTTAATAAAATTTATATTTATTGTACCAGGAAGACCCAGTAAAAATTAGCTACTTCTCTCAATCAGCTGTAACTGCCGGCCACCTCTCCTGTAATAAGGAGTACCATTTTTCATACATTCCAAGGCCATAAATTCTTCTGTCATGATCAAAGAGACCCACAAATGGAATCCACAGACCAGTTTTATTCTCTCATGTTGAGATCTGAATGGGAAAGTAATTAAATAAATACATACATACAAAATACTAATAAACGAGATCACATGCGCACTCTACATACAGTGGATAGGAGGTTTCTGGTGTGATACTTTAGGATGCTACAAGGCCATGCTTCATCCTTTGGGAGTTTTATTTTATTTTAGCTTTCTGCTTCGCTTAGCCCTATCTTATCTTAGCCTTAGCTAAATTTAGTTTTCAGTTTTCTATCTCTGTTTTATTCCCACCCCCCACCCCCCCTCAGTTCTGTAGTCTCCTCTCCCTTCCTTGTTTGGGTGTGTTTGGAGCAGCTTGAAGGTTTTTCCTTTTCCTTCCCCTCTATTAGTGTGTTTGAATTAGCAAAAGTAGAAGTTTGAGCCTTGGGTGGATAGCTATATATTTAGTTGTTACATGTTCATTTGAGTTTATTTTGAGTTTAATGTTTTACATTTTAGGTGCTACAGTTTGGTTAGGAAATTACCTTATCCAATTATTTATTTATATTACATTTACATTTATTTATATTATTCTGTTATCAAGCTCTTTCTGTGCAATTTAGACTTTTAAAGGTTTTATAGACCTTTTTATTTGGGTTGTTTTTTTAAAAAATGAAGTCAAACAGGAGGATCAATCTATCCTTATTAATGTACCCTTCCCTTATGTAATTAATGAAGTAATGAAATTATGAAACAATTAGGGTCTTAGATTTTTAGAGTTTTATACCTTAAACAGATTAATTTTAATTAGTTTCTGTAGGGAGTGTGTGCGAGCACTGACTGCAAGACATGTGAGGGCTATGCTGCGTTGCTGGGGTTTTATTCTTTATCATATTTTTTCCATTTTTTTGTTTTTCTCCCTTTGTTTTTGCTCCTTTAATTACTTCTTCTCTTTGACTTCTCCACCCCCAGTTTTCTCTTTCCATTTTATCTACATGAGGGAGTAGAAGGCGTGCTTCTGCCAAGATTACCTCTACTCACTTTTAAGTGCCCTCTAATTTAGTGTGAGGTGACTGATTAATTTAGATCTAGTTCAAAGTCATTTGTTTTGTTTTGTTCTCCGAGTGTGTGTGCCCATGTTTTAACTCTATATGGGTGTCTGGAGGAATTGCTGAGCCACTGGGTGGTTTGTCTGTTGTGAGTGTAAGTCCTAGAATAGTACTTAAGATATATATTTATATCAGCCCTATTTTTATTTATTTCTATTTTATTTTACTATTGTATTAGTATTATCTTAATAGCTATTTTAAGTTAATTAATTGAACTGTAATCATCAGTTGCAGCTAAACTGGGAGTAATGGGTCAAAAGAGGGTAATGATTTATTCTCCCCCTGAGCTGGTACATTGTAAGAAAAGGAAATTGAATGAAATGTTCCTTCCTGATGTTGCTAAAAGGACAAAAACCCTTCTGAAATTCTGGAAAATGAAGTTCCTGTCCCCTTTCTCATTTGTTTGAAAAACTTAATGGAAATTTTGCAGTCCCCACAGAAACAGGAGATAAGACTTCACAAACCATAGAAGACTCTACCCACTTGTACTCTCAAATTTTAGCCAGCCTTTTTGATCGCACAAACTCTGGAGAAGATATATGAGAAATTAGATCTGGTTTCTGGCAAATTAGCTAATCTAGATTTTTATATAATAAAGTAGATCGTATCTGTCAAGCTCCTGTACCCCTCAGATCCTCAAACCAAACAAGAGAGAGGCAGGGAGTAAGGAAAATTATTTGAAAAATGAATCCTTAGTAGAACAAAACTTGCCCCACTCCTTGGTGAATAACCCTGACTAAATAGTGCTGCCTGTATTTCCAAAAAATGGTAGACTGCCAAGATGGGATAGCAGATGGTTCATTTTAAACCATTTGTTTTTGTTTTTTGCTTGGATATCCATCGCATAGAATTGATTTGAAATCATTCCTGATTCTTGCTACCTCTCACCATTCAATTAGAGTTAGTTCTCCATTCTTCTAGAGTTCCCTCTTTAATCTGGAGGAGAGGGAAATTCTTAGAGAACCAAATTTATATGCAGAAAGTGTTAAGTAATCCTATTATTTTGCTTTTAATTAAATTAGTACAAACTCCTAGTAATAATATACTATATACTAATGCTAAGGGCTATTTGAGAACCACATAATACCCTGTCTCACTGATTTGAGCATTTCACCCAAAGATAAGACTTCCATCTGCAACAATTCCTTTGAAGAAGACCTTATTGAATCTCATAAAACATTGCCAGCAGCTTATCAAGATTACATGGTTATTTGCTTGATCTCTTTGCGTAGCAAACAGGACTCCCTCTGTATTAAACTGGTTGACTCGGTTGAGCTTTCTTTGGTGGATACCGCCCCGCCCCCATTAGATCCTAGCTCTAAACCATTAGAGATAACTGAATCTAGGAAGAACATGACTCTAGGGGAAGGTGTAGGAGTATACTTTTAACAAACCTAATGACCTAATGGAAATGAACCAGACAGGAAATTTTAGTACAATTAAAGCAGATTTTAATTTTATTCAGACAACTAGATCTAATGTAGCCATCTTTGATTCAGGTATGAATTTTTTAGAAGAACAGGATTAGATAGTAAACCATCACTGCATCTTCTTTCATGGAATGCAGCCAGATGGAAATCAAGGGCTATAACCACACACAGTAAATAATCCACTTTCAATCTACTTTCAATGCACTTTCGAATTGGATTTTGCCAGTTCACACAGTAAAACTCCAATTGGAAAGAGCATTGAAAGTGGATTATTTAGTATGTGTGATCACAGCCAAGGATTGCCAACAAAGAGGTCTTACGTTTTTTAAATGATTTTGATGTTATTCTTCTCCAGAAGATGTGGTGGCAGCCCAAATCATCTTGTCTGGCAATCAATCCTTGTCAGTTAAAGCTAACAACATAAAAAATAAGGGAAGATTATAGGGGGGAATTGGTGAGCCTATTTCAAGAGAGTGTCATCACCAGCATAAAACCTGTGATTGTAGACTCCATTGTTGCTTAAGCTAGTTTGCTCTCTGTTGGCATCTGGCAGTTGTTGATAATAAATGCTTATGTACCTCCTCAGCACAACCTGCAGGATAGCTTTCTTCACTGTGTCACCATGCTGAATTGCTGTGCCCTAACATTCCAGTTATCCTGAGTGGAGATTTAAACACATATATTGGTACTAATGCAGACATCTTTCAAAGATGGTCCCTGATGTTCATTTCTAAAACAAATATAGTATAACAATAGGAACTTAAGCAGCATATGTTGGTATGCAGGATGCAAGTACTGTGTTTCAATAATTAGTTATTATGGGTCAAAATAAATGTGGTAACAGAAAATCTGAGAAAAAAAATTAGCTTTAAATTGCAGCTTCACAGGACCCTGAGTTGGACTGGTGGAATGTCTTGGGGGGGGGGGTGTTAACTCTTCTTCCTCCAAGCTATTTTCCCCATCTGTGAATTTCTCCCTCTGGGCTTGTAATTTGCTCTTCAAATGAAATACACACACACACATACACTGTATGGTGCTTGTAATGGAGGAGGCCATTTCAGATAATGAAAATGGCACTCAAAGAAAGACTGGTACAGGATAGATTTGAATCAGGGCCCCAAGGTAGCTGCAATTTAAATTTAAGAAAAAACGGGAGGTCCACTCAGGGATCTATGTACTAATAGCTAAGCCAAATCTGGAGAGGTGAACGGGCAAGACCAATTTTTCAATAAACCTGAAAAGGGCCCCAGGTTTGCAGAAAAATGTGAAATCTAAAAAAAAGGGAGACAGGTAAAAAAAAAACCCAAAATGATAAAAGGAGCGCCTGTCGCTTTAAACTAATTTAAACAGTAGTGGCTGTTGCTAGGCAACCACAGCATTCCAGGCTGGGTTTCATTGAGTAAATAGGCAGGGGGAGAGGGCAGGGTCCTTTCCAGGCCTATTTTGGCCTCTGAGGTAGGACTAAAGCAACCCTAAGGGGAACTGTACTTAGGAGATCCATTGTGGTTCCAGGAGATCTCCAGGCCCCACTTGGAGGTTGGCAATCCTTCAAGTAGAGAACAAAGTAGGAAAGGAGGAGAGACTATTGGAGCTTTCAGGAAAGGAAAAGAGGAAATAGTGCAGGAGAGAGAAATGAGATGCCTCCCACAGGTCCTTGTGGGTTCCCGCTTGTTTCTCATAATCATACATAATTTAGCACTCAGTTGCAAGTTTTGTCAAGAAAATCCTACTGGAAACAAATAAACAGCAATTGTAATTGTTTGTAATTGTCTGGTAAATAACTTAATAATTGATGCTTTAAAGACTAGAGTTCAATATGACTTTGGTAAAAGCCAAAATGAGTTCAAAATAGTTTTAAAAAGAAAAGAAATGGTTCTATAATTAACTACTGTGTTTATTTTGATGAGATGTGAATTATGTCAAATATGAAAAATTGAGAAAGAATGCACAGGAGAAAATTTAGCAACATTTTAATGTCATCAATAAATAAGAACATTAAACTCAATACAAATTTTAACATATTATAAAAATTATTTCAAATTATAACATCTCTAAATATTACATTAGACAATGTAGAAAAAATAACTCTCAATATTTTGCTAGTACCTTAAACATTTTCATTAGAGGAAAGTGCTTTTTGACAGTTATGCCATTCACTATTCATAAAAATAATATTGACTACAAAAAAAGCATTCAGAGCAAGTTGGAAATCCTTCTAACATTACTAGTTCATACCGAAAACTAGTATTAGCTGAGGTTAAATATATCTATTATTACTTCACATTATTCAGGTACTGTGGGATGCTTATTCTATCACTAGGTGGTATGGTGATATCTGGTAAACACGACATAAACTAACAAAACACCATGTGATAAACTAGCACGGTACCTATAATTATCCAAAAACCAAAGAATGGTCCTCTCATTAAGTATCTGTCATTCATTCTAACAAACTTGATGACCCATTGTCTTATCAGTAAGGCAGCAAAATGGAACTACCTACAGGCATCCAAGTCCTGGTGCTAAAATATTTTAAAGCCTGAGCAATCTGAAGTTTAATTGTTGTGGAGGAGAGAATTAATTAAGTTTCAAGAAAAAGTGCTTTGTTTGGGACTTTTTAAGCTAAAATGGAAGTAGACCCTAGTAGCATTAGTATCCTAGAATTAGAGATATGTGTTGGAAATCTGAGATTCATGTATAGCCTCAGTTTCTGCCCCTGCTTTCTCCAATTCTCTTTTACAGCATCCAATACAGCAGGGGTGGCCAAACTTGCTTAATATAAGAGCCACATAGAATAAACGTCAGATGTTTGGGAGCCACATGACATAAACAAATATTACAGACATGTTTTTATTGAAAAATATGCAAATTTGCTTTTAATTAACATTAAATGAGACTGCCAAAAATAAAAAACAAAAGGGGTCAAAATAGATATTGATAATGATATTTATTTGTCCAATCATATTTGTAGGCTGGGGGGGGGGCTTTGAGAACACATTTAAAGTTAAAGTTGCTTTCTTTCTCTGCTTCCCCCACCTCAAGCCTACCCAGGAAGGGGAACACTGGCAGGGGAAGGGAAGACTGACTGGGAAGGCATGCCTCCCCTTCACTTCCCCAGCTGCCTTGCCGGGAGCCACACAATATGCGTGAAAGAGCCGCATGTGGCTCCTGAGCCACAGTTTGGCTACCCCTGCAATACAGCATCATCTAGGGCTTTTTAAGGTTCAGCTATATCCATTTAACATTCCTTACTAAATATGACTATGCAATCTTGGGCCAAGGACAGACTAGGAAAGTGAGGCGGGAGAGCTTCGCTTCAGAAGCGGGGGAAGGGAGGCTGTTCAAACAGCCGCAGATGTCCTCCGGCGCCCTTCCATACTCATCCGCTTGTGAGGTGCTTCCCTGCTGCCTCAGAGGGACACCGGGAGAAAGCGGTGTCCAGGAGCCATCTGCTGCTTGGATCCCACTTCCCAGCAGTGTGGACAGGAGGAGGCAGGATTCAAGCGGAGGCAGCGGTGTGAATGCGCCGCCATGGAGAGATGCGCATGAGTGCATGAGCGCTCATGCGCACAAGCAGCCCCAATTCAAAAGGTGGGGGATTTAAAATGTTTAGACTGCTGCTGCAGCCATGGGCATAGGCGCCCATGCACCTATTGCCGAAACAGCCCCGCCACAAGCTGCGGAGGCCGGCCCGCCCAGGGCCGCTCTGCAGCAGTGTGAACTGCCATCACACCTCCTCCCCGGAATGCTCCCATGGGAAACTGGCCAGTGGGAACGCGCAGCCCTGGGCCAGTTTTCCTCCACGGTTTTTGCTCCCACTTCCGTCCCGAGGCAGATTGCAAGTCTGTCCTCAGCCTTGGTTAATAAAGTGGTGGAACACCTTATATTATAGCTCTCTCAAAGTCCAAGTTTGATAAAAACTGGTTAAGACAAGACTGGAATTATCCAACAAATTAATTCAGAGTTTAACTTTAAAGATTACATTAGATTTCTTATAATAACAAGCCTTAACTTATTAGAAAGTGCAAAAAGGTAAAACAAAATGAAACCTGAGCTCCTTTATTTTATATTCACTTTTAAGACAAAAAGTATAATTTAATGACATGCACTAGCAATGCAATCCCATCCTGCGTAACGCCAGCTTGAAGAATATGTGATACCAACTAAATGCTTTCTTTAGGATCAGTGGATCCTAAAGAAATATTTGATTGGTTTTCAGAATCTATGCCAGCAAGCACTATAGTTATTTTGGCCCTGCCTCGGTGAGTCCAGGAATTAGTGGTGGTAGAAGGCTGTCAGGGAAAGGATTTAGTCAGTATCCTATTCTTCATTCTATTTCAGTCCTGCCCACATCAATGGCATAATACAGAGTCAGCAAAAGAAGTGGTGTAAGTCAAAACACTCCCACGGAACTAAGTAGAAAGCCACTAAGCACTTCCCACTCTTGCCCTGCTTGCCAATCCATCACAGAGCATAGGGCTCCAATTCATTATACCACTAGTGGTTGCAGGTGAAACAGTATCACAGGGGGTTGTCCCCCACCTGATTATTTTTACAAGTCTAATGAAAACAGAAAAAAATACCTTTATACTGTTCTTTAAAAACAACAGAATAGAAGCTGTAAAATATAACTGAAATTTAGTTTACATCAGCTTAATGTTGTTACTGTAAGTTTTAAGACTTCACTGTTTGTATGTAGCGTCTGATATAACATTATACAGTAGTATCACATATTGTTACATATTAACATTGATAAAATACATATAACCAAAATATATTACAGTTGTTCTTTCTTTGCCATATTTTAAAAACAGTATGTCCGGGTAACAGAGTACTGATAAACCCACTCCAGCAAGAAGGAAAGGAAAGGGAAGGGAAGGAGGAAGGGAGGGAGGGAGGGAGGGAGGAAGGAAGGAAGGAAGGAAGGAAGGAAGGAAGGAAGGAAGGAAGGAAGGAAGGAAGGAAGGAAGGAAGGAAGGAAGGAAGGCCACTAAAAGAAATAAATGGGACTCTTGGGAGAAGATCTTTTCCCTCCAAACCTGAGGAGCCCCTAGGTCTGCAGAAAAACCTCAAACCTTCACAAAGGAATGGTGTTCTTTTAAAAAGTCCTCCATGGCACCCTGGTGCAGGGAGTGGAAGCAGGAGCTTTCTCCTCCCTGTGCACACTGAGGCAGAGGTGCTGGAAGTAGGCAACTTAGGGTTGCCAAGTCCTACCTGGCATGATGTCAGGGGGACTCCTCACCTGCCCGGGAGTCTTCTGCCCCGCGCACGCGATGACATCACCCAGAAGTGACGTCATCGCATTGGGCATGCTAGGGCGACACCGCTGAAATTTGAGGGAAAACCATAGAGTTTTCCCTCGAATTACAGAGCGTCCCCCTCAAAATGTGCCCAACGCGATGACATCACCTCTGGGTCACGTCAACGCACCAGGCACATTGCGGCAGCCTGGCAATTTGGGGGCGAGGTTCCCCCGGCAGCCCAATCCAGCCAGCAGGGAGTGGGCTGCTGAAGAAGAGGTTTCCCTGCTCCCCGGGCTGACTTGGAAACTCTAAGGCATGTGCATGAGAAGAGGAAGGAACTGGGAGTTGGAGCCTCTGCAGCCAGTCCACCATCCCCTCTCCACCTTCAGACTTGCCATCAGACAGCTGGGTGGGTGCATAGAGCTTCAGGAAGGCATGAAATGGGCAGAGGGGCAGAGCAGCAGAAAGGGGAGGTGAAGAAATGAGTGAACAGTACAACAGGGAGTCACCGTTGCCACCGGGATTACTCTCTCCATAAATCTTGAGATTCCCTGCTTGTACATTTATAATAGAGTTCAAGTATTCTGGGGCTGCTCCCTCTTTCACCATGAACAGTAAACCTTCTCTACATGTTACACTTCAAGCATCACAATGGATGAGATTTGCTGATGCACTATAAGCAAATCTGTGTGTGAATCACTCTGAGGAATTTCACACAGCCAATATGTTCTGTTTCAGGAACTCTTCAGTAACAGTTTATGGTTGAAGACAGACTGGTAGTCTGCCGCACCTCCGCGGCGCGGCAGACTAAGGCGGGGGGAATTTCCCCCGCGGCGCAGCATTTGCACGCCGCCGGAAGGAAGCCGCCCGCAGTGTTCAGACTGCGGGCGGCTTTCTACGGCGGCGTGCGGACACCGCGCGGCTCCCCCTCCCGGCGCGCATTCACACCCGCTCCGGCGGGTGGAACGCGCACCGCAGCAGCCGAGCACCACTTTGAAGTGGTGCTCGGCTACTGCAGGAGCACGGCGCCAGATGCAATGCGTCCGGGCCGCCTCCTCGGGGCAGATGTGGCCGTCTGAACGGCCGCTCTGCCTCCGCTTTTGAAGTGGAGGCAGAGCGGTCAAGACTGCCAGTCTGTCCTCAGCCTCTATCAGGCATTTCACACAGAACCGTATTAGTACCAGTTCCCTAATGGAACATATTGGCCTTTCACACAAAAACGGGCCTCTCCTGTTGGAAAAGTGTTCCTGAGCCGGTTTACCTTGAAACCTCCTCCCAAGCATTCTTCAGTTCTTGTACTGGTCCTGAAGTGCTACGGGGTGCTGTGTGAAATGCCCCTGAAGTGCTTCCTCCGATGACGAGTGTTTTCGCGCCTCTTTTTGCCCATGCAGGCGATCTCCATAATTTTTTTAAAGAGCTGATTTAGAGCGCTATAATGCTATAGCGATCCCATTGGAATGCCTGGGTGCCACTGAGCCAACTGGAGCCCAGGCATTCCAGTGGGGTCGCTATAACGCGTTATAGCGCTCTAAATTGGCTCTTTTAAAAAAATGATGGATATTGCCCATGGGCAAAAAGAGGCGTGAAAAGAAAGCGGCAGTCTGAAATGGCAAACGTCTTTGAAGACGGCTCCAAAACGGTAGGGGAAGGGCTGTCCGAAACGGCCATCACTGTACAGGTTTATCCCAAGCTGGTTCAGTAACGTTTTTAAAGGTGTCGTGTGAAATTCCCCTCTGTCAGAGCAGGAATGGGCTAGCAGTGAATGGCTGCAATATTGTATTAGGACCAGAGAGCCCAGAGTTCAAATTCCTGCCATGATGCTCAATAGATAATCTTAGATTTAATGGATAATCTTAGTCTTAAACTAGCTCACAGAGTTGTTGTGAAGATAGAGGAAGTGGAGAGAACTGTGTGCGCCATCCTGAGCTCCTTGGAAAATGGGGAGGAGATAGAAATGTAAAAGGTAGATATATTAACTGTATTTTTAAAGTGTGGTATAAAAGAAGTCTCATCCTGGATAGCCTAGGCTAGCTCGAGATCATCAGACCTCAGAAGCTAAGCAGGGTTGGTCCTGGTTAGTATTTGGATAGGAGAAGGTTGCTACACAGAGGCAGGCAATGGCAAACCACTTCTGAATATCTTTTGCCTTGAACACCCTATAGGGTCACTCTAAGTTGGCTGTCACTTGATGGCAAAAAAATAAAAAATAAAAATTGCTCTTAAGACTCCACACACAGTGTGAGACATTTGACAGAAAAGTTGGCACACCATAAATTTTCGCTCTTGGAGGCCCTGAGGTGAGGCAGCTTTTACTTCCAGGATGCACCTTCTCTTGGTCACAGATGGAGTTCTAGATGTGAAATGCCAGAGTGGTACTTCCCAGAATTCCCCAGAATTAACCTGGAAAGGCACTCTTGAAACATGAATGCTAAAAACTGGATTACAAAAAAATGTAATACGGGATGAAATGCTTCCAAAACCATATTATTCAACTGGGCTTTCTCCCAAAGAAAGTGTCCTTAAGATTGCAGCTCCAAGGGATGGGAAAGAAGCACATTCTACTGGACTTTAACTGCCTGAGCCAACCAACTACAGAATGATGTCTGCATGCACCCAAGACCGGATCCCCATTTCCTGAAAGGCAGTGGGTCCCTTAGGAGTGAGAACTCGGTATAAACTAAAGTGAAAAAAATACCAGATCACTAATCACTGAGGGTGCTAGTGATTCGGCTATCTGGAAGTGACTGCCCTGAAAAATCCTAAATGCCTTTGGAGTGAACTCTCAAGCATTTAAAGGGACCGTGATTTCTTTAAATATCTTTGGAGTACACTTGCCATAGCTCAGAGTTGTACCACAGCCTGAAGAAGGCATTTAAAGGGACCATGTCCCCCCCTCCACTGGAAACAATGGAGGATAGGGGTGCCTTCTTCTGGGGCCCATCAAATTGGACCCCCTGGTCCAATCTTTTTGAAATGTGGGGGGGGGGGGGTTTGAGAAGAGCCACCAGTAGCTATGCAAATTTGGAGCCTGTATGAAAAAAAGATAGCCCTCCTGAGCCCCAGATCCCCCCAGATCCATTCTCCATTATAGCCTATGGGGACCATTGACTATAATGGTTCCCATAGGGTATAATGGAGCCAAAAATAAATCGGCAATCCCAAATATTTCCCGAATCCCAATGCCATGCCAATACTGAGATTCAGGAATACTGGAAAATACAGGTGTTTTCTGGGTTTAACATACCCGAACAATACCGATTTTTTTTTAGCACACCTCTGCATAGAACAGTACTATGGATGGGTAGACTGCCCCACCACAGAACCTCCAAGAAGGAAAATTCGTGGTGAATGCCAACTTTTCTTTCTCTGAAGGTTGAGGGTGGGTCAATCATGTTGAATGTCATAAACTGAGAGCCCATTTAACACCCAGGGCATGCCACTTTTTCTCCTTTTTGTGGGACAGGTTCAGACACAATGAAGGAAGAACCAATTCTTGAGCCTTATAAAAGGTTGTACTGCTTTTAGGAATGAACGTGAGACTTGTTCTAAGAAAAACCCTGTAATATGTAGTGGTTAAAGTACTGGACGAATCCCCCCTCTGCCATGAAAGCTTGCTGGGTGATCTTGGGACAGTCACATATTCTCACACTAACTTACCTTACAAGGTTGTTGTGAGAATAAAATGAAGAACAGGATTATGTTGTAAACAATTTTGAATTCCCATAGGGGAGATATGGGGTAAAAATGTAAACACATAAATAACTGAAAATATATACTTTGTTAACAGATAGGACATGAAGCAAATAGCATACATGCTAAAGTGGCTCCTATCAGGAAAGCCATTTTCAATGACAGTTCTCCAAGGGCACAAAGCTAGGAGCTCAAAGGGAGTGCAGTTAAGACCAAGGTTGTTGTGAGGATAAAATGGGAGGAGAGAGAAGAGTGTAAGCTGCTTTGGGTCCCCACTGAAGACAGTGGTAATGTACAGATGAGGAACATAAATAACTATGAATCATGGGAATATTAAGAAAGGCTACCCTTTTTGAAAACCTACATACATGTATGTATTAGGAGAGAGGCTTGCCCTTTTCCTGGTCTAGACTATTATACATAGTAAATGATAGTTATTTCAGTGTATTGGTATCGATTCTTTTGTTGACATCATCCTGAAGAAAATCTAACTCGAAACTTATGGGTATCAATGTCCCTACCCTTGCACTATGCTAACACTGTCCAGGAAACATCATACATTTTATTGGCAGAAAGAATATGCAAATAGTGTCTTGGTGACCAGTTTGGAGAAGCTCAGACACCTAACTTGTTGCTGCTCATTTTCTAGGCTGTCAGCTGTAGAATTTGAGGCCAAGAGTCTAGGATTGGATCTTGTTGAGGGATATCCAACTGGAAAGTGAATTCCCACAGAGTTCATACCAATCACCTGAATGTACGTCCACGTTAATTAGCAAAGCAGCACTTAATAGCTCAAAAATAAATTATACATTAGTATTCCTTGTGGGATCACCAATTATCACTGTTAAGTTGGTGTTTATAGGCAAATTAGAAGCTTTCCCCACTAAAGTACATTAATTCTATAAGAATTGGGAAAATTTCTTGACTCTTGGTTTAAATATTAAACAATTAGAGAGTTGTCTTATTATCATACAATAATCCCATATTCTCTTAATTCACTGACAGGTTAGCTGTTATTTCTTGCCTTCTCTAATCATCAGTTCTACCTTTGGGTTTTCAGCTTCACCACGAACAAGCTCCTTGTCAATAAGCCCTAGGTTGTGCAAATTGACAATAGAATCTGCAATTATTCGCGCTGTCCTCTTTTGATAGCCTCCAGATGTCACCATCAAGATAGGGATTCTGTGTTTTCTAGCCGCTCTGAATACAATTAAATCTCTTTCAATAATTCCCTGCATATTTATAACAAAAGAGAGATAATATGAATACTGGATTTCATTGTAATTTATGAAGCTTCACTCAATAGGTTTCATAATATTCTATGCCTGAGAAAAAAAATCATGTCTTATTATTGGTAATTCAAATAAGGATTAAACATCTTAAAGAATCTGGAAGTTATGAATTACACTTTTGACAAGGTATAATACAGCAGTGACTAAGGCTGCTATCCACAAACCAATTATTCTAGAAAAGTCTAATTAAAATCAGGGATGCAGATTCCTGGTGAGGTCAGCAGAAAGCACGTTCACACGTTTGTTAGACGTTGTAATAGACACTGTAAACCAGTGTAATCCTTCAATGCCTCATAAATCTTTCCAGGAGAAAAGAATAAGAGTCCAACGGCACTTTAAAGACTAACAACATTTGGGGCAGGGTATGAGCTTTTGTGAGTCACTGCTCACTTCTACTGCTACAGAGAGACTAACATGGTTACCAGTCCTGATCTATCTCCATGAAAGTTTTTCCAGTTTCCCCATTAAATGCTAGAAATCTAATAAATATGGTTTTGTTGTACAATCTCCATTTCATGGTATAATCATAAAAATCCCACCAGATACATTATGAATGAACAAGATAGATTTTAGCTGACAGCATCACATAACTGGAATACTTTTGACAGGTCCTAAATCACGTGGGGCAAGATATTACTAAATCTTCAATTTCAACAGGACCCTTTTTCTTTGATGGTAATACACATCTGCCAATATTTTGCTTTTAACTTTGCATATGTGATGCCCTGCTTTTGTAGACAGCAGGTATATGTGTGCAACTGGAAAGAACATCAGCCCTCTAAATGAGGAAATTAACTTTGATTCTAACATGCAGGTAATGTCCTTTTCTCTTGTAATTCCAAGTACTGACCTTTTTGAACTAAATCAAAGTATATGTACATTACAATGTATTTTGATTTAACTTTTATTTTCCCAAAAAAATTTTCCCCTCATTTAAAGCCACTAGTTTTGGTCTGGATTGTTCAGAAGGTATGGCCACCTGAGTTTAGACCTTGGCATCTATGCTGCCTAAATAATGCCATCTAACATAGTGCCTCAATCTATATGCACAAGATATAAGGAAAACTGGATTAAATGTAGATGATGGTTGTGTGAAAATCGGTGGAAGGATTAACAATCTGAGATATGCAGATGACACCACATAACTGGCAGAAAACAGTGAAGATTTGAAAAAGCAACTGATGAAGGTTAAAGCAGAAAGTGCTAGAGCAGGATTAAAGCTGAACATCAAGAAGATACAGGAAATGACTACTGGAAAATTATCAACTTTAAGGTTGATGATGAAGGAATTATTATTATTACTAATTAAATTTATAGACCGCCCTTCCCCAAAGGGCTCAGGGTGGTGCACAACAGGTTTAAATACAAATAAATTAATTCCATTTACAATAAAATCAGCAGCTCTAATCGATGGCATAAAATTGTATTTCATTCCCTCCCTCCCTCCCTCGGGTGGATCAGGGACTGGTCATGGAGGAGGCCAAAGTGAGAGCCACAGTGTGGACCATTACTGTCCTCAACTGTAGGCCCAGTGGAACATCTTTGCTTTGAAATTGTTCAAGATTTTCTGTTCCTTGGCTCCAACATCAATCAAAAGGGAACCTGCTTCTGAGATCAGGCGAGCCTGGGCTATCCAGGTCAGGGCAATCAATCATAGGATAGCAATAACTCAGAAGCAACTTGACAGCACTTAACACATACACAACAGCACTGTGTTGTGTGGATAAAATGGGAAGGGGGAGAGCCAATAACGTATGTCATCTATAGTCTCTGGGGCAAGGGTGGAATAAAACATGAGATGAGAAAAACCCTAGATTCATCAAGGAGTGGTGTAGTTAGCTCTCTGAAACTGTAAGCTCAATGTGCTGTGGCAACGAGAAAGGTAAATTTAATGTTAGGGATTTAGAGAAGGGGTTGAAAATAAAACTGCAGATATTGTAGTAGTGCCATCATATAAATCTACAGTGTGATTGCATACAGAGTGCTGGGAACTGTTGTAATCAACAAAAAAGGTATTGAAAAAGGCAACTAAAATGATGAGTGGAAAATCTTAAAAATGAAGAAAGCTTTAAGTAGAAGTGATTCTTTAGCTTATGGCACTGGGAGCAATGGCTTTTAAAAAGGTGAGTCAATATAGGTATAGATCTATTCACAAAGGACAGACAGAGAGAAATTAAATCTTCAGGTCTAAAGCCAACATTCCTTTAAAACACAAAAAGAGGATTTGATTTGCAGCTGTAAAAAAATATCTATTTAAAGTGAATTACTTTTCTATATGGACCTGCTGGGAACAGCAATATGAACAAAAAGGAAATATAATAGCCCAGCACAGTTGTGTGTTTTGGCTTCCTTTTTCTTCAAAGTTGTTATAAACATAATTCCCTAACACATTTTGAATTACGAATGATATACTTTAGCTGATATACTTCTAAATTTTATTTTTAAAAACAACACAGAATTTTCCCATACCTTAACAATTAATAAATTTACTGCAGCACAAGAGTTTGTACATCTGCTTGGTCAGATCTGGCTCACAAAAGTTTATGCCACACAAAAAATCATTAGTCTTTAGCACCTTAACACTTCTTTCATTTCAGTGCAGTAGACTAACATGGCCACCATGCTGGACTTGAATTATTTTTAAAATCTTCATTTGTCACTGGGCTTATTTTAACATGATTGTACACTTATAAAACAGTTTTGAAGACCTACTGCATGATGCTTCAGTTGCCTAAAATACGTTATTCACAAATTGAAGCATTTGTATTCATTAATTCCAAACTTATCACTGATGATAAAAAGAATCTGAATATCAGTCCCATATCCATGCTAAATTATTGTTCAAGCTTATTCATAACTGTCTGTTCCACATCTGATTTCTCTGAGAAATTCAAATCAGGAATCAAAAGGAAAATCAGAAAAGCAAGACAAAGAGTTGGTTCCAAATAGCCCTACTGTGAGTCAAGACTACCTCTAACTTGCCCACCCCAAGATTTCTCCTTATTTTCTTATTCCGAGAATTTCCCTAGGCATGAGAACTCCAAGCACTAATCCTTCTGAGATCACCTGAATTTTTCTTTCCTTTCCTAAATCAGGAAAAAGGGAATTTTTGCATTCTAGTTAATTCCAAATCCTGTAACTGGAGCTAGAAACTTTTCCAAATCATAGTCTCCTGATCCCACCATATTCTGCCCTGCCGGGAGCAGCTTTAATCAGGCCCATGGTTCTTTCTTCCCCCCTCCTCCCCCTTCTGTCCTCCCCCTTTGAAGCTTGAGACTGCTGAACTTCCCAGCTCCCTCCTTCTTGTCTTTGCCTGCTTCTGCAGCTCTTCTGGGCTTGCAAAGTTACAAAGAAAATATGGAATGGACTTTTCCATCAAGGTCCCTGCACTCAGATAAACTACTCTGGGATTGTTTCCAGCAACAGAAACAGTGCTCTGGGACTGAAATGACAGCCCCCAGAGTAGAATGATGGTCCCTAGCAATAAAATCTGTATTCTGGAACTGGAATGACAAGGCACAGAGTGGAATGAACAGCCCCTGGGAGTAGCAGCAGCATTCTGGGAATGGAATTCCACTCTGGGGGCCCTCATTCCAATCCCAGAATGCATCTGCTACTCCCAGGGAGTCATTTCACTCTAGCAGCTGTCATTCCGGTCCCAGAATAGTCTGTCTGGGCCCGAAGACATTAATGGGAAATCCATTCCGCAGTTTCTTTGCAACTTTGACTGTGCTGCAATATATTTCAATGGAGTGGAGCTTAAGAAGTTTCACTTTCCAGTGCTTGTATAGTGGAAGCTGTTGCTTGCTGGAGTTGTCTCCTTACAAATACATGGTTGATGTTTTGAGCCAACTTGTCTCTGCTGAATGGACCTGAGAACTCTAACCTGGGAACCCACAGCCAAAGGGGGATATTACACTGGAAAGCCACTGCCACTCTGAGTAGACCAGGGGGGGGGGGAGAGAGAGAAGCTTGCAATGCCCAACCATTTTATGTTCCTAGGCTCAGAGCATTTTATATTTTTAGTTTATATTTTGTTTCCGCTGTGATCCTTCTGCTTTTCCCTGACGTTTTGTTTAAAAAATTGCATTGCCAAACCCCACTATTCCTCAACCTTTCCATTTCAGGCAGGCATGGGGGGGGGAGTTTGGGAGGTGTCAGTTATCAAAGACTGTTAAATAAACAAAATATCACAAGAGTTTTAAGCGTATTTGTATTTTAAGTAAAAAAATCTTTAATTCTGTTTGTATCTTTTATAAAGTTTATATCTCTGCTACCTGGCATTAACATTTTATAACATGCATGGCCTAGCCTGGCCTCACAAAGTCCTATTTATGTCAGATCCGACCCTTGTAACAAATGAGTTCGACACCCCAGTCCTGAGCTCTCTTGCTGTACTGATCCCTGCCTTGTATAACAGTCTCCTTTTAGTTATCCCCCCATCCTTGAAACTAACCCTGGATTTTAGTTGAGTCTCTTGCTTCTAAACCTGGCAAGAACCATCCTGACTAGCTCCAAACCCTCTCTAACAGGTAGCTTGTGAACTACCAGTAGCTTGCTGGCTGATCTAGAGTAGCTCATGAATCTCCTAGAAAATCCAGTAAAATATTAAGAAAAGATCTGCCCTAGGCTTTTTTTTTAAGCTTTTATTTCATAAAATTTTTATCTGGGTTGCTTAGCTTTTCTTAGTTCATGTTCTGTTTCTAGGACAGAATAAAACCTGGTAACATGCTGGGGAGGGGAGTAGCTCAAGGTATTTTTAATTATTTAGTAGTAACTCTCAGTAACAAAAAAGTTGACAACCCTGAGAGCTACAGATATTTACTTTGGTAATTATTGACTGCCCAGACATGTGGAAGTCTCACCTGAAGAATCCCCACTAAATACCTGTGCTGACAGGTAACTTTATGTCTGTGCTCTAACTCAAAGCAAGCATGTTATCTACTAAGTCAGTAACACTCTACTGTCACCTTCAATGTTTTATAGTTATGCTTGTTTTGCTTCAGTCAATCAAGCAGATACACACAGTTCCTGATGAAAGAACAATCTGTATGAGTTTTTATATAAGGTATATGAGAAAGACCCTGACCCTGACCTGGATAGCTCAAGCTAGCCTGATTTCATAAGCTAAGCAGGGTCAGCCCTGGTTAGTATTGGGAGACTACCAAGGAAGTCCAGAGTTGCTGTCCAGACACAAGCAGTGGCAAACAACCTCTGAACATCTCTTGCCTTGAAAACCTCATGGGGTTACCATAAATTGGCTGTGATTTGACAGCCAAAATTAAAAGGGGTTTTGAGTCTGTGTGTATCATTAAAGGAAGAAACCTTGGGAGGCAAGCAAGAGGAATAAATGATAAACAGCTGCAGCATGGGGTGGAAATTATGTAAGAGGTAATCAGAACAGATGTGTCCTGAGGGAATTTAATGTTTCTTGCATACTGACATGCAAACCATTTCATTTTTACCTTCAATTTTTGTGTTTAAACACATTGCTTTCTAAACACAGTGCATCATTCTGCACTTGCAGCCTTGTTAAACATTTCCTAAAATTGAATTAACCATTACAGTAAAAAGTAGTCTATATTTTCTCTTTAATAGGGCACATCTTTCATTTAAATGGATTCCTCCTTGAAGTGATTGGAGATTGCACAAGAAAAGCATATAGCAGATTACACGTACATTAAAGCGTAGGTGGCTAGTGCACTGCTGACTTGAACATGGGCAGCACTTCTGCACCCTTCATTCCCTAAACTGAAGTGGTTTACCCAGTAGCTTCTACCCAGCTACTGTTATTGCTAATACTGGTACTGGGGGAAAATAAACCAACAGTGTTGCCAGTGTCACACCACAAAGAGTATGTATACGTTTGCCTTGTCATCGCTTCCAGAGTGGCAAGGAAGGAAAGAGAAGGCCGTTATGATCTCTAAGCAGCAGCTCTGAATGAAGGGGACAGCCAAGAGGGATAGCAGGCCTGGACAGAAAGTAATACTTGTTTCAGGGAAAATGAAAACATGAAGATGCTGGGACTGAAAACAAGGGGAAATGCACAGCAAGAGATGATATCCAGCTCAGGAATTACATGGGGTTGTACAAGGATGTCAGAAGGAATATTGTGCTGGTGGCTTGGTCGATGGTTAGAGCAGGCTAGTGCATCATTCCTGCATTTATAAAAGGTACATTATGCTATACAAACCTGTGGTGAAATAGCGAGGCCTCCCAATGGGTCTCCATCCAGAACATCAGTTCCAGCATTATAAATGATGATGTCTGATTTCACTTCATTCAATGCACCTTCCACATGTGTTTTTACTTTTTGAAGGTATTCTGTGTCTTCTGTGCCCCAGTCCAATTCAATTTTACGTTTTATGGCTCCTAAAAGTTATTGTAAAAATGGTACACAGTAAAGATACATGTGGTAGAAAAAACATGAAAATAAAAGAAATAACCTCTTATAACTAATTATCTTATGCTTTCAACAATATTGTAGTAAATAATCTCCTTTATTAAAATAATTAAGTCATACCAGACATTAGAACTATAAATGAAGATCTCCAGTCTATTAAACAGAAGCAAAGGTAAGAATACATGCACAATGACAATCAATATCAGTGTTTATGCCATGAAACCACAGCACTGATCTAGGCAAGGATTGGTACGTAGTGTAATAAAAAAGCTAAAATAAATAGTAATTAGTTCCAGTGACTGCTATTTACACTATGAAGCAAGAAGGAAAATATGGGACCTAGGTATTTACACTGATAGACAGCTTCAGAACATATTACAGAAGTTTTTTGGAAATTATGAATATTAAAAATGAAGATAAATTAGCCACATAAATTAACAAAAGGAGAATAGAAGTCCCAACAGGAGATCTTGGGTAGCTGGGAAGGGCAGCTGAAAGGAAAAGGAGTCATTATCTGCTACCCTGCATGCAATTTCAGCAAAAGGAAAAAAGAAGAAACAAAGTTCAGAACATTCTGAAATGAAATTCCCATACCATGTAGGCCATTGCCTCTCCCATGACTCAGAACCTTGTAAAATATCTGAAGAGGGATGGCAAGTCTTGGAATCAGGATTTCTTTACAGCACTGAGATGAATGTCATTCTTTGGAAACATACTCATTCATAAACTACAGGTACGGGATATTTTAAGTTGATTACGGTAGCAACAGTACCTTCAATACAGCAATGTGCTACAGTAAAACATTATCTGATAGCTATGTACAAAGCATTGCATATATATAACAATTTGATTTTAAAATATTTTTCCTTGTGAGAGTGCATTCCCTCATTATAAAAGAACACAGTCATCTTTTATGTTAGAACTAGGAATAAGGCCCATTGTGGGAATAAATACAACGGGCTCTAGAAAGAGGCTCTTGGAGAGTGCCAAGGCCTTGGGCACTCAGCGTCAATTTGCTGTGGCAACCTCAGCAGGGTATAATGACACAGAGTCCACCATTTTCTCCAGGGGAACTGATCTCTGCTACCTGAAGTACAGTTGTAATTCTGAGTGATCTCCTGCCCTCACCTGGAGATTGGCAGCAGTGGTTCCCCAAGAGGGAATAGCTGGTTTGGAGGGCAGAGTCTATGGCATTGTACCTGTCTGAGGCCCCACCTCTCCTCAAACCTCACCCTCTCCAGGCTCCACCCCTCAAATCTCCAGGAATTACCCACCTGGAGTTGGGGGTTAAACACAATTCTTCCTGGATGGGCTGGAGTCAATGCTTCCTCTAAGCTGTGGAGTTTTGTGAGCAAAAATTCAACTTTGTGAGCTACTGGCATTAAAGTTGTGAGCAAGCAACCTGGCTACTGCATACATTAGTTTGGTCTGGAGCCATCCTTCCTGAGCTAAGACAAAAAAGTGTGAGCTGGAGGTTAAAAAGCTGTGAGCTAGCTCACACTAACTCAGTTTAGAGGGAACACTGGATGGAGTCTATATTGATGGTGCCCCGCCCCTTGGGATGGTCCCTCTTTTCCCACACTTTTTGGCCTTGGGGCAGCTGGGAACTGTAGGCCAGCAGATGAGGAAGCCCCATTCGAACCAGTGAGTGATACTCCTGCAGGCCCCTCTCTGGAACTACAGCTCAATTGAACCTTACGGGGGAACATTTTAAACAAACCACAGACAGCAGCCATCTTATGAACACAGGTAACTGCCATTTTGTTTCACCTACTAACAGCCACTGAGGTAACAGATTAAACTTATGGGGGAACATTTTAAACAAACCACAGACAGCTGCCATCTTATAAACATAGGTAACTGCCATTTCGTTTCACCTACCAACAGCCACTGAGGTAACAGTTAATCCCCCCACAGGAGGGAACTAGGAGAAGTGTCTTTGTCAAGAGAGAAAGCCATCTGCCAGAAATTCTGACAGGGCCAGAGGCTGAAGGAGTGGGCGGGGAAAAGGAGCAGACCAGCACCCAGCCAATGGCATGTGAGTATTCACAGCCAGCGGATAGGGACAGCTTCTGATTGACAGGCCAGGGGACCAAAGGCTGGGGTGGCGTGTGGAATGTTCAGGAGCGTGCCACCATTTACAGAGAATTATGTATAAGAGAGATTAATACCGATTTTTCTTTCCACAGATGTTACTTGTATCTTAGCAACAGCCCAGATGTGTGATAAACCACATTTTAGTTTCAGGAGATACAGCTTTTCTTCTCTGTTACCCATTTTGTACACAATTATGTAAAACCGATTTTCCTGTAGAAAATCAGAGAAGTCAATAACAATGCTGATTTGAAGCATATCATTTCCAGTCTTGATACAAGCACTCTCTAATATGAATGACTATTTTGCCTACAGTTACTACTCTTCTGTACTGTGTGCAGATTCCAGAAGCTTTGATAAACAAACTGATATAAAAGACCATTAAACCGTTATGGCATGACATAAGAGAACAGCGGGGGAAAATCTAATGCTACTTGGCAACATGACGTATTTGTCAGCTCAAGATCAAAATCATAGGTCAATCACCTTTACAGTTTGGCAGAAACACAAACATCATCATCATTATTAAAAACTACTATTTAAACGACATTCCCACCACCGCTGATACAGTATGTGAACTGGAGGCCCCTTGGCCATCTTTGGACTCAGTACTTGATAACTTCAGCCAGCTCACCTGGGCTGATGTCGACAGGATCTTGGGTGCTGCTAGGCCAACCACATGACTCTTAGACCCATGTCCCTCATGGCTGATGATAGCCAGTGGTGAGGGATTTGGGGGACTATCCATAGGGATTAAAAGAGGCTGTGGTGGTAACACTGCTCTTGAAAAGCCATCCTTGGATCCTACAGATCCTTCCAATTGCTGCCTAGTCTCAAACCCTTTGTTTCTGGGTAAGGTAATTGAGAGCACAGTAGCCGAGCAACTTCAGAGTTTCCTGGATAACATATCAGTGCTGGACCCATTCCACTCCAGTTTCCGCCCTGGCCATGGGATGGAGACAGTGCTGGTCACCCTCATGGATTATCTCCACTGACAGCTGGATCGAGGTTGGTTGGCGCTGTTACTGCTTGATCTTACAGCGGTGTTTGACACAGTCAATCATGATCTCTTGACCCACCACCTCACCCACTTAGGAGTTTGTGGGGAGGTCTTGAAGTGGCTTACCTCATTTCTCCAAGGTCGAGGACAAAGGCTGGTGGTAGGAGAGAGGGTGTCAACTAGACACCCTCTAACATGTGGGGGCCCTCAGGGGGCAATCCTCTCTACAATGTTGTTCAACATCTATATGTGACCTCTCACACAACTGGTACGGAGTTTGTGGCTGGGCTGTCACCAGTATGCTGATGACACCCAGCTGTATCTGCTGATGCGCAGGCTCCCGGACACCACCCCACAAAATCTGGCGGAGGGACTGGAGGCCATGGTGGGATGGCTGAAAAAGCAGCAGCTGAGACTAAACCCAACTAAGATGGAGGTTCTGTGGCTGGGGGGGATGGACTCAGGGTTGCGGTGCCAACTCCCTCTTCTTGATGGTGTGTCCCTAATACCAGCACTGAATGTCAGGAGTTTGGGCACGGTTCTGGATGCCTCCTTATCAATGGAGGCCCAGATCACAAATGTTGCCAAGCTGGTGTTCTTCCAGCTATGCCAGGTGAGACAACTGGCCCCCTTCCTATCTCATCCCAACCTAGCCACAGTAATGCACACAACAGTCATGTCCAGGCTGGATTACTGTAACTCATTCTACGTTGTGCTACCCTTGAGACCTGACCCAGAAACTCCAGCTGGTCCAGAATGTGGCAGCATGGGTCCTCACTGGAACATCATGGACAGCACATAATCAACCAGTGCTCTGACAGCTGCACTGGTTCCCGATGGAGTACCGAGTCATGTTCAAGGTTCTGGTATTGACCATTAAGCCCCTAAGCAATCTGAGACCCCACATATCTTCGGAACCACCTCCTCTGGTATGTCCCCTGAAGCTCATTGCTCTCTGCAGAGAACAACCTACTGGTGATCCCCAGCCCAAAAGACATCTGGCTGTCCTCAACCAGAGCCAGGGCTTTCTCAGCCCTGGCTCCTACCTGGTGAGACTCTTTGATGAATAACATCCGCGCCCTGTGGGACCTAATGCAGTTCCACAGGGCTTGCAAGGTAGAGATGTTCCACCAAGATTTTGGTTTAGGATGGTGACAGGTACCATCCTATCTGGCATCCCCTTTTCCCCCTGCTTCCTCTCTACCTACCCGTGAGACAACGATACAATTTGAAACTCTGATGTTTTAGCGCCACCTGAGAATGTTTTAGTCATATTTTATTTAAACTGTTGGAATTGTTTTATTAATTTATGAATTCTTTTACTGTTGTTCACCACCCTGAGCCCTATGTATTCAGGGAAGGGTGGTCTATAAATTTAAATTATAAATAAATATAATAAATAAAAGACTGAAACAAAATTAAAGAAACTGAATTATCCAACTGAGTCAGAGAAGTAGTATTTTAAAAGTATGATTTGCTCAAGAAAAATCAGAAGTCCAATAGTAACAGCCCAGGACATATTTTATTGAAATAGTATAATATGCAATATCCACCACATGAAAACATGCCATCCTAAGCAAAGTTACAACTTTCTTAGTCCATTGGCTTGGAAGGGTATAGCTTTGCTTGGCCTGGCACTGCAGATCTACTCATGTTCCCTATCGGTTTCTTAAACTACCAATAGCAACTTTTGAAACATCTAAACGAATGATGATGAATTTAAAATATCTGTCCCATGTGACTGAAAGAAGTTTTGCATTCCATTTCTTAAAATGGAATATTTCTGTAATGAAGGTGGTAATTTCTTTATTAAGGATGTTTTTTAAAAAGATTTAAATTGCTTTGAGATCACATCAGCAATATCATCCACTTACGTTTAGCAAATCCATCTCCAGGATAAATGTACCGGTTGTAAACATCCATGATGTATACTCTGCTATCCTCCATAAAGTCTCGTTCATGGCCATTGCCCTGAAAATAATTACAACCAGTTCATACAAATCAGAAAGAATGTAATTTTATCAATTTGTACCATTGTTGCAGCATAATCCTGCCCATATGGCTCACCAGAAACCACAAGGAAGCTTATTGTGATATAAAATAATAGCATCTCATTATATTTCTGCTTACCCTTACAATTACTAATACATATTTTGTATTTTCTTTAACTGCAGTATTTTCATTTCTGTGGGCATCCTAATGAAACATGAACTGAAATGAAACCTTTGAAATACAGATTTTCCCCTTCACCTTTTGCTCAGAGAGAAAACAGGAAAACCTGATTTTGATTCTGTGTTAGAAAATATGTCTATGTATAAGTCTAGAGTTGAAGTGATATTTCCCCAAATCTCTCCAAGCCTTATCTTTCTTTCTAAGAAGATATTATATAACAGTAAATATCTCAAGCTTTTTTAAGTTCAAAGAAATTCTGAAAGTTTACATTTCCCAAACTATAACAGGAAATTCTATTTTAGTTAAGAGGAACACAATTTTATATCTACAGTTGTAGTACTGGAGTACAGGAGAGTAACAATTCAAGTCAAACATCATATTGAATTCTAGGTTTTTTTATTTCAGCGGCTTTTACCTAGACATTTAAGCTCTATCCCTGAGATCATGGTATCACCTACTGGAACACAATACACTGAGGAAGCATTGAAAGGCATTCTAACACTATTTAAAAGAGGATGCTGTACTCAGGAATCAAGGCTGATATTTTACAATCTGAAAGCAGGATCCATGGCAACCCATGGGACTGCTTTATTTCTGGGATGCTTTAACTTCCAGAAGAGAAGTATGTTACAAAATAGGTCATTCGGGGATCTCAGTTTCTTTTGAGCAGTGAATATTCATCCAAAAAGTAGTGTAATCTTTCCTATATAATAAAGCCATTTTCAAGTGGCAAGATTCCATGGGGCGCCAAAATCAGTTGGCTGGAAGGACTGCCACTCAAAAGGGGGTCCCTGGCCACTGGCTGCATTCTCTCTCTGCTTTGCCTCAGTCCCGCCCACAGAGCCACCGGCCAGCATCTTGGCCTCAGTCTGGAGGAAACCAGCAAAAGGGAAGGACCGACTGGGTGCTGGATCCACTCTTCTCTGCCCACTGCCAGGTGGGTCTAACTGTCCCCTCAGTGGCCTGCTTCTGTCAGTGAAAAGACAATGGACTTTCAGCATAACCCCTCCCCCACCCACTGCCTTTCCAGTCAGAATAAACTGTAGAAACAGTAGGGTTGCCAAGTCTGGGTTGGAAAATACCTGGAGACTTTGGGGGTGGAGCCAGGAGAAGGTGGGGTTTAGGGAGGGGAGAGGCCTCAGCATGGTACAATGCCATAGAGTCCACCCTTCAAAGCAGTGATTTTCTCCAGGGGAGCTGATCTCTGTCAGCTGGGGATCAGTTGCAAAAGAGGGAGATCCCCAGGCCCCACCTGGAGGATGGCAACCCTAAGAAATAGCTTTTTCTACCAGGTTGTGATCAGAAGTCCAGTTTGATCCATTGCCATTGCGGTTCCCTGATGGATTTAAAGTGCACAATCAGACAGCAATATCTGTCTGTTGTGTCCCAATTGTCTGTGTCCCGTTCCACTCCCCTTTACTACGTTTTTATTTGATACCTGTTAAAGTCCAGTCTTTTTGGCCTGAGCTGGTTTCAAACCGGATTTCCTGTTGTCTAATCACCCAGTCAATCAGGCAGCTCTGACAGGGCTCTTTTTTTCTGCCGCCATTTTTTTCAGTAGTTAGCGAAGTGCACACGACTGCTTATTCAAACCACTCTTTCTCTCCCCCACACCCACAGGGGCTGCTCTAAACACTGTTTTCTGCATAGAAACTTTCACATAAAAACACCTCTGTACTTCAGCTTTTTCCTGTGATTTGGGGAAGGGGTACCTAGAGAGTAAACTTTTCTAAAATGGCCAACGGCCTCATGAACTACATACCCCAGAAGGCACAGTAGTGCTTCTGGGCATGCTCGAGGGAAAAAGGGGTGAGTCTGATCAGTATTCTCTGTAATAAAATACTCTGGATCAGTTAGAGGCGGGGCAACAGTGGAGTAAAACGCACGTCTGACCGCAGCCCAGCTTAGCTCCACCATGGGTGGCTGACTTGCTGGCTAATGAGGTGGGCCAGTGACCATCAAACCATTCTCTTCAACCCCCTGCCATGCGGCTGACTTTCCCCCAAGGGTTGCCAATCTCCAGGTGAGATCTGTAGATCTCTTGCTGTTACATTTGATCTCCAGATGACAGAGATCAGTTCCCCTGGAGAAAATGGCTGCTTTGGAGGGTAGAACCTATGGCATTATACCCTGCTGAGTCCTTCCATTCCCTCCCCGAAATGCTGCCCTTCACAGGATCCACCCCCCACACAATCTCCAGGTATTTCCCTAATCAGAACAAGCTTGGTTGCCAAGCTGGCAGTGGGCGGGGATTATGCTGAAAGTCCATGGTTTTTTTACTGACAGAAGCAGGCCACTGAGGGGACAGTTAGATCCACCTGGCAATGGGTGGAGAAGAGTTGCCAATCTTCAGATGAGGGCTGGAGATCACTCAGAATTCCAAGTGCTCCAGGGCTTCAGAGCACAGTGGAGGCTGCGGGGGGGGGGGGGGGGGAGGAGGAAAGTTGAAGAGTGAAGTTGATGATTGGCTGGGAAGCAGATAGGGTTGCCAACTCCAGGTGGAAAATTCCTGGAGATTTGAGGGATGGAGTCTGGAGACGGTGACGTTGGAGGAGGGGTGGGACCTCAGATAGGTGCAATGCCATAGACTCCACCCTCCAAGCCAACCAGTCCCTCATGGGGAACCACTGTTGCCAATCTCCAGGGGAGGGATGGAGATAACAATGAACTACAACTGCACTTCAGATGGCAGAGATCTTCCCCTGGAGAAACTGGTGGACTCTGTGTCATTATACCCTGCTGAGGTTGCTGCAGCAAATTGACGCTGAGTGCCCAAGGCCTTGGCACTCTTCCAGAGCCTCTTTCTAGAGCCTGTTGTATTTATTTCCACATCGGGCCTTATTCCTAGTGTAATATAAACTCATAAATGGCTCATTAAATCAGTTTTATTATTTTATTTCTCAATAAACTGTAAGAAATGTCCACAAGTTTATAGTAAGCACAATTTGTATAAAAATATAAGAAGTGCATAAGAATGCTACTTTTTTAATCTATGTGTTGTTGTCTTAAATACTGCATAACAAAACCAGCAACAATCAACAAATAATTCAGGCTTCTACAGCAAGCCCACACAACTCTCTTTTCAACTTCTATACAGAATTTAAATACAAATGTTGATCTTATTTCATATTGTACATTGGAAGCAGGTAGGTTTGGTATTTGTCCTTTAGCTTAGTCTCCTCTCTACTTCCAGCACAGAAGGTCAACTGTTGTAGAAAGTTCTGCAGTGATTATGCCTGTTGAGCTAATTATAATTCTGTTTAAGGATTTCCAGTGTCTTAGATTATACCAAGCAGGCCTCAAGGACTGTTATGCTGCTTCTATTAGCAGACTGAAACATATTTTTTACATTCCAGCCACATGATGGAGCTACAGCTTAGACTAAATTTATAACTCAGTGGTTGTTTAATTAATTATATCCCTCAAACCAAAACCCACCAAGCTTGTACAGCAAGCTGTAGTTAAGTAACAATCAAACCAAATAATTGATTATCTAATATTTTTTATCACAAATGAATAATAGCAGAGCTGTTCTATAACAGAACATGAACAGCACAGCTACCCACCTGAATCAGCACAGCTAAGTGCTGGAGTTAATTTATTCATTTTGTCTCTTCCTTAGATTTATATCCAGCTCTTCACCAACCAATCTCAAAGTAGGGCACTGAGGCTGCATTTTCCTGGAGTAAGTCCAATAGAATAAAACTGGACTTACTTGCAGTCTTCTGTCCAGGTACTAGCTATGCCCATACCTGCCCAATTTCCAGAACAGAACTGCAATATTCTAATTCTCTTAAGGTGGTACAATGAACAGCCCATGGTGGTCAGCTCCTAACATAACTCCAGTTTTATGTAAAAATATAAATTTCTACAATGTTTTAAACATATCATTAAAACAATTATGCTAATAAATTACAGTGTAATGTTTTCTTTTAATTTAAAACATTTTTATCCTGTCTTTCCACGCACTTTGGGCTCTCAAGACAGTGAATAGCTAAAATATTTAAAAACAAATTTAAACACAATACACATATCAATTAAAAACATTAACAGAAGAGAGGGTCAAATAAGGAAGGGCTCATCAAACAGAACAAAAAGCTCTCCACCTACTGGCAGAAGATAATAGAGGCCAGAAAAATCTCCACAGGGAGGGAATTACACAACTTTGGTACAACAACCAATAAAGCCCTTTCTCTGATTGCCACCAGATTACAGGGCTTCCTGAAGCAAGACCTCTGAAGATGACTAGATAGATTCAAATGGGAATAGGTGGTCCTTCAAGTTCTACATTTTTTCTGTTTTTTAATTTGCTTTGCTTTTTTAAAAAAATAATTAGATAAAATGTTAAAATATTAGACTTCCATCATGCAGAAACTTCATTTAAAAAACTAACAAAATCTAGCCATGATAAGTTATCCAAATACCACTATAATTTGTTTATTTTGTAGCAATGTCAGTTTCCATGCTTTATCAGATTATTTTGTATAAAATCTGTGAAAACACAGTAGATGCAATATGTGCATGATAAAAGTTTTTAAAAATCATCTAATATCACATGAAATCTCTGCACATGTGTTTTGCTTTTTAAAATGTCTTTACTGGAAGCTTACAGTACAAATTAACTTTTGTTGTAAAAGGCACAATACTACAATGACTCAGGGATTCTGGTTTGAATTTCATTAATACGATCACTCACCTGATGTGCATCCAGGTCTATAATAGTTGCCTTAGAAACTCCTTCTATTCTTTCAAATAAAAACTGGAATACAAAAAAATATATTAAAAAGGCAGGTGAGACATTTTAAGCTTAACATTTCATAGCTCTCTCCTCAGTGAAAGTCTATGGCTGTGTAAGTGGGTAAGTGGAAGGAGCTCATGCAAGAGAACTGTCCCAGCCTTTCCCTTCCCCCAGCAGGCTTGGATAACCCTCTGCTGGGTCAGGAGAACCTCATTAATAAGGTGTTCTGCAGCATGGAAGGTGTAGTGAGTAGGGCGAATTGTACAAAACTGCCCCCTCTTGCATGATTGCAACTCCTCTGTTTATGCATATGTACAATCCAATATAAAACACCATATAACATACCAGTTCTGATTTTTTGAAATATAATTTGAAGGTTTCTTCAAACTATGTTCAACTCTTCTTCAAAACCTGTATTCTTTATAATGGTTCCAGGCACTGCTTGGAAACATCTCAGCAGAACTCCACCCCACCCCATTGTGTGATTGCTGGCTCGTAAGTATGGCACATCACCCATATGTGGATGAATTGTACATATGTATGCTTCGTTCTTTGTGATTAAAAATATTCAAAAAGCAGTATCTCTGATGAGGGAGGGAGCATACACACACTGACTTCCTCTGCACATAGGCACCATGCCAGCTTGCTCTCCCTGTCCACACCTGCCGAATGCATGGAGGGATCATGTATTGTATAAAGGGTTTACATTTAAAACTCTGCATTAGAGTTGTGCACTACAAAAAAACCCGGTATTTTTTTCGATCCAGATATCAGGGAATCAAAAAATATTAGTATTTTCAGTTATCCAGGTTCGCAATACTGGTCTGGTATTCGGATATGGTTCTTTTTTTTTGGATTCTAGTATTATTTGGCTCCATTATTCCCTAAGGGGAATATTTCCAGGGGAGCTAGAAGGGGTGTTTTTTAAGCAAATAGCACCAAAATGGCAGTGGAGCTGATAGTGCCTGTCCACTAAATAACCCCCAAATTTCAATTGAATTGGACAAAGGAAACCACTGTTTCTGAGGTGGGGGGGCACATTACATGTTTCTCTAGATCAAAGAATAACTAAAGACACAACAGCAAGCAAAGCAAGCACTGGCCAAAAGCCTCCCAATGCAAATAGAACAAGCCAAACAGAACCAATGGAAAAGCAGGGAATCCCAGCAGAGCCATAGGGCAATGTGGTAAGCCCAGGGATCATTTCGTAGAAAAAGAGGTGCAGGAGCTCATTAGCATAACTCTTTTGCATAACTCATTTGCATATGCCATACCCCCTAACATACCGGAAGTGTGTCAGAAGGCAACACCCACCCCTCAGGCTCCACTCCACAGGTGAGTGAAACTGACCTGCTCTTCCTCCATTCCCTTCCCCATCCAATACTTTATGCAATAAAAATAAGCGCAAAGAACACACCCTCATTCTCTTCCTGCTCCCTTGAAACCACCAGGTTTCAAGTAGACTTGAGATACCCAGGACATGTGCACCACCCATCCCTTCCCCTTCCCCTCCCCACAACAAGACACCCTGTGAGGTAGGTGGGGCTGAGAGAGGTCTTTTGAGAACTGCTCATGAGAGAACAGCTCTGAGAGAACTTGTGACTGGCCCAAGGTCACATCAGCAGCTGCATGTGGAGGAGTGGGGAAATCAAACCCGGTTCTCCCAGATTACAGTACAACTCCTGACCACTACACCAAACTGATGGGGTGGAAGCTGCTGAAGCGTTGGTGAAATTTCTCCAGTACTTATGTGCCATGTGCCCCAATAAAAAATGATATTCTTAGAAAATTTATATGCCACCTTGAGCAAGTCTCTGGAAAAGCAGCACACAGTCATAAAAGGAACAATTATAAAATTATCAATATTAAAACAAAGCATTAAAAACAATAAAGACCCTAGCAGGGCTTTCCCCAGGGCGTTGCGCCTCTGGGGAATCCGAGGAGGGGGCGGGGCTTGGTCATGTGCCCACCCCCTGGGTTTCTCACTCCCGGAGCTGCGCTCCTGTGCACTCCCGCTCCAGCGGACCCCTGGGTAAGCCTAATACAACTGAAGTCAAAATAGAGAATCCAACTTAAACTAATTTAACAAGGACTGGAGGGATGCACTAAAACAAATGACAGCACAGCATTGAGAACAATAGGAGATGATGAAATGCCCATTGGATGTAATGGTAGCCATTGCATGGGCTCCACTGAAATGCATTACAAGCACACAAAAGTTACAATGAAAATGTGTAATGGATTTACAATGAGGGTGTCTGGGCCTAGACAGACTGCTCTGGGACTGGAATGACAGCCCTGGGCATAGCAGATGTGTTCTGGGCCTGAAATGAAAGCCCCCAGAGTGGAAGGATAGTCCCTGAGAATAGCAGAAGGATTCTGCAATTTGCATGTCAGGCCCCAGAGTGGAATGATGACCCCTAGGAATAGGATCAGTGCTCTGGGACTGCACTGACAGGTCTCAGAGAAGAATGACAGTCCCTGGAACCAGATAAATTGCTTAAGGGCTGGAATGACCAGAGCAGTTTATCTGGTTCCAGAGACCACCATTCTACTCTGGGTGCTGTCATTTCAGTCCCGGAACACTGATGCTACTCCCATGTGCCGTCATTCCACTCTAGGGCTGACATTTCAGAATGAGAGCAGTTTATCTGGTTCTAGGGACCATCATTCCACTCGGGGGGCTATCATTCCAGTTCAGGGCACTGATTCCAGTCCCAGGGGGCCTCATTCTATGATGGGGAAATGTCATTCCAGTCCTAGAGCAGGCTATCTGGACCACGAGACTGTATTTTTTCCCACATTTTCACTGCAACTTTTGTGTGCTGTATTACATTTCAATAGAGCCCATGCAAGTGAATTGGCATTCTTGGCTCCCATTATATCCAATGGGCATTCCATTATCTCCTATTGGTGCAGATGGACAATCCTGTCATTCATTTTAGTACATCCTTCAATGTCAAACCAGAGAATCCACAGCAAATCAACTTCATCCTTCAATGTCAAACCAGAGAATCCACAGCAAATCAACTTCAGAAAGGAACACAATGTTGCAAGACCAACAGAACCAATTTCTAAACACAGAATCCAAGCCAAATGAACCTGGCAAGCTGATACTAAGCCTTGGCAAGAAGACACTGACACATACACAATAAAATTAAAGAAACACAGTCCTGGAAGCCTTAAAATGTTGCCCCCTAATAATTTTGGTTACTCTAGAATATTTCTGGAATTGCTTTGTACCCATTTATTGTATCTCAGAAAATCCCAAATACCATCCAGCCACCCAAATATATCCAGATATTTATTCAGACTGGAAATATCAAAATGCACATTCCTAATCTGTATCTGGAGCTCCCCTTGTGATGAGAATTTTTGTATTACAATCTCTGTTATTAAAACTCTTAGCCATACCAATGTCAACACTGCTTCAAATAAGTCAAATCCATCCTCCCTCATAGGAAATCATATCTATCAGAATTAAAAACACTTAAGGAACAGTGTGTCTGGCTTCACAGAGATGTTCAAAGAATCAATGGTTTGTCTGAAAAGGTCTTTCCTTACCTTTACAGCCAATGTAATATCAGCATACGCACAAAATCCTCCACCTTTATCGCTACTACAGTGATGAAAGCCCCCACCTAGAAGAAGAAAAATTAAATCTTAAAGAATACATTTAGCAAAAAATCCTGGTGTTTTGGGAAATTATGAGGCTACTGAACAGATTGCTTCATTAGGCATGCTCAGTTAACCAGATCCATAAGAATGTAATGAAGAGATTATAAAAATCCTATAATGATTTTTTAATATCTTATCAGAGCCAATTTCACATATCTGAACTATCAAACCCTTGCAAAGGCCACAACGATTAGCCCTCAACTTTTAGTCATGGAGGTGTAGTAGAATCTTGGGATCCCTAGTAATATAAAAATCTGGACCCAGAACTGAACTCAGACATCGAAATAAAATAATGCAAAGCATGCATATAATACATAGCATAAATAAGTTGGACATGTCTAAATCTAAAATACATCACACCCTCTTAATCAGAGTAAATTGGGATCTTGAAATTCTACAATCATTTTAAAAGCTAATACAAGGTATGTCTATAACAGCTTGCATGTATGTAACAAAAGCCATGCCTATTCAATAAAATACTCTGAATCCACAGTTAGCATATGTATAATGGTGTGCCACCTACATAAGATAAGGGAGCCAAGTATCATTATCTTCACAGATGATACCCAGGCATTGGAAAAAGAGCGAGAGCGAGCATCAAGCTTATCATGGATTTCAACAAATTGCACTAATAATAGCATGAGACCAGACTGAATCTGGAACTAGGTACTACACCAAACACAGTTGCCACTGAAAACCTTGTGTCAACTTCTCTGCCTTCAACTTAAGATGCATTTACCCATGTATGAATGTCAACTCATTATACATTTCCCCACCACACTTAGCATCCTTGCTGTTGTTGGTAAAGGTCACATTAAGTGATAACTGTGACACAATTAAGTGTCATAAACATCACAGAAAAGGAAGGGGACCCAACACTGGACTATTACTTTTCAGTGGTAACTTTTTGCTGAGTCTAATAACTATTTCCACCCTGCAAGGCAATCTAGTTGAGTCTCCTGCCACAAGTAGTATCATCAAGTCACCGGTGTTTCACAAGCTCAACCTAAAGTGTGCCCAAGAAACTGCAGCATGCCTAAACATATATTCTTAATTCTTAGGGGGTTAATGTTCCTGGAATCATGCAGCTCCATTCCAATCAATATCCTACTTCTAGTTTTGGCAGACACTGGCAGAAAAAAAAGTCCATATTGGGATATGACAGTAGAATCTATATGTTTGTATGGTATATTAAGTTGTGGCCATCTTACAGTAAAACCTACATTACATCAATATTATGCCCTCAGGGGTCCGCCACTCCTTGATTCCTACATATATAATGGGACTGTCCTCATGCATCTTCCGCATTCCATCTGAACTTCTGTCCAATATCCAATGCAAGATTTCTGAATTCTATTAAGATTCTCTTTCTCTAGTGCTGTCCACCTACTTACTTAAGCCAGGTATTCATTTTTAGACTGGAATTTCTAAAAAAATTCTAGAGGCTCACTTTTAAAGAGACTTGTGATGCACCTTTCTCACTCACACAGATCACTTACCATCTTCCACAACCTCTTTCTCTCTCAGGTTCAGGGTTACAATAAGGCAGACTCACACAATGCTACCCATCTTGTTTCTTTTAAAATACAGAGACCATTTTACCTCTTAGGCCCTCTCTCTCATTCACAGAGACATCAACAGATAGAGTAGCAATTTCCCCTCAGAGAGCTATAGGGGTTGGGGAGTCAAACCTTGTTGCATTTACACACTGCCACCATTTATTCATATCCTAAGTTATGTATAGACCAAGATCTTAGCTTGTGTGAGACAACCAGCCCACAGGGTTAAACAAAACAAACTCTTTTTAATAGTTTGAACAGAACAGTAAAGAAAGTAATGTAGAGATTACATTGTTTCTTTTCAATTGAACTTTTGAACTGTTTACCTATTCCAGCATGTTGGATCTTTCTTTTTTCAGTCAACTTTAAAGATTCTGATCTTTTTTCAGTCAACTTTAAACAGCACGTTGCCACAGGTTCACTCAGCCAGACTCTCTCTCAACTTTCCAACCACCTAACTGTTCTCTGTTTACCACTGTTTCTCACTAACATTCCGTCAGCTCCAATTGACTGCTCTTAGGGAGAGGCGGAACGTAACCTGTCCATCACAAGTCTTCCCTTGATAAGTCAAAAGTTCTATCTGACTGTGGGTCTTTTCCTTTGTCTTGACTGCCTTTGCTCCCAATGAATTATGTGAGACTGATATCCTCAAATACAGTTGCCAGACTGTCACTATTAAACATAAATGTAATTCTGACAACTGGCATGAAGAGCCTTTAGTATTCTCCATTATAGGAAAAATACATCTTTATAAGGCCATGACAGTATTACACATCCACATTGTCTGCCGCTCTTTCTCCATGAAACCTTCAGTGATTAGTGGGTACAAACAGGGAATACTTATTTTGCAAATGTGGAACAAAATTCATGAACACTGATTCTAGCTAGCTAATAGAAATTGGTTAACAAACGCAGCCCAGATTTTTTGAGCCCTGGACTGAAGACATTTAATGGATTCTTTCAATCTCTAAGGATCTCTGACTTATGTTTTTGACACGTATGCTAAAGTGGGTTATATGGATCACTCTGATATGGCTCAATTTATTGCTGCTTCATGATGTTCAACAGGTTGTCCTTTGGCTTCTGTGGGGCTTACTCCCAGTAAACTGTCTGTAGAATGGCACTGCAAAGCACAAAATATTTGCTTTATAACAAGAAAGAATTTCTACAGATTTTAAAGTAACCTAAGTTAAATAAGAAAGGTGTACTAAACTGTTTGTGGGCCCCAAAATTTCTACCTAGATGTGTATTTTAAAAAGTGCATGAAGGTTGCTAGCTGCTGGAATTAAGAGTCCAGACTGAAAATCTGATCAACCTAGACTCATTCACCAGAAATAAAAGTCATTCTAGAGATTTATTGAAGAGAACTACAACAACATGAGGTCATCCATGACAGGAGTAAAAAACCTCCTGACCCAATGGAACACAGCTGAGACACAGGAACAGAAGTCACCGAGGCAACAACAACCAAGTAACAGGATTCTCCCCCCCCACCCCAAGTTAAAAAGAGACACAATTGCCCTTTCATTGTCATTTACTTTTAAACCTACTGACTCAGTTCTTTACTTATTTTTCCAAAGTCATCCATGTGGTAAGCATATGAATTACTAAATGTTTCATTTTTGTATTGATATATTTAAAAAAACAACCCCAAAGCACTAGTCGTAGCTTAATTAAATGCTTTCCTTTTAGGCAATTCAAGAAAAATTGCAATGCAGTCTGTTTAGGAGGAAAATCAGTTCAAATCTACACAGCTCAGGCTAATCTGTTTGAAAGTATCGTTTATGTGAATATTAAGTGTTAATAATTTAGAAGTTTGAATACAATCTCTGTATCTGTATTTCAAAATTAAAGCAATTTCCCTGAAGGCTTATGCTATTAATCCATACAAGCTGAATGCTTCAAGCACAAGAAAAAAAATAGAAAAATCCTGAATTTATTACTTCAGTTGTTATTACTCAGCTTTTTGTCTTATGTTTAAACTGTAAATGCAATCTATTTATGTTTAATCTGTTTAAAGTTAAATGCAATCCAAAGAAGAATCTGCATGGCTAGGCAGGGAGTGTGCATGAAGCCTTCTTTAATTTTTTTTCCATTACCACATGAATTAAATCATTTTACTATCATTATACTAACATAAGAAGAGCTCTGCTGGATCAGACCATTAGTCCATTTACTCCAGCATCCTGTCTCACACAGTGGCCAATCAGTATCTCTGAATGGCCATAACAGGGCATAGAGTCTGAGGCCTTCCTCTGATGTTGCCTCCTGGCTTTGGGATTCAGAGGATTAGTGTCTCTGAATGTGGAGGTTCCCCTCAGTCACCACAGCTAGTAAGACATTGATAGACTTATCCTCCATGAATCTATGGCCCCGTCCACACTGTCACTTTTGTCGCTCATTTCTCCCTATTGCTTCAGATTTCCTCACCCCCCATATGTTTTGTTCTCTCTAGTAGTCCCAGAAGGAGCAAAACACATGTGGAAAAGGGGGAGGAACCCAAAGCAATAGGGAGAAATGAGTGACAAAAGTGACAGTGTGGACAGGGCTTATCTAATCCCTTTTTAAAGCTGTTTATTCCTGTGGCTATCACCACATCCTCAAGCAGTGAATTCCACATTTTAATCACTCTCTGTGAAAATGCTATTTCCTTTAGTCCATCCTGAACCTACTGCCCATCAGCTTCACCGGATGCCTTCAAGTTCTAGTATTTTGGAAGAGGGAGGAAAAGTTCTTTTTGTTAACTGTCTTCACCCCCATGCATAATTTTATAAACCTTTATCATGTCCCCCGTAGTTGTCTCTTTTTTAAACTGAAAAGTCCCAGACTCTTCAGCCTTTCCTCATAGGGAAGGTGCTCCAACCCCTTAATCATCTTGGTTGCCCTCCCCTGTACTTTTTCCAGCTCTGCAATTTCTTTTTTGAGATACAGTGACCAGAACTGTACATAGTATTCCAAATGAGACTGCACCATAGATCTATACAGGGACGTTACAATATTGACAGTTTTTTTCTCAACCCCTTTTCTAATAATCCCTAACAAAGAGTTTGCCTTTTATCACCACTGCAGCATACTGGGTTGACACTGTCACTGAGCTATCCACTACAACCCCAAGGTTCAGACCCCATTAGCTTATACTTGAAGTTCATCCCAATGTGCATCACCTTACACTTATCAACACTGAACTTTATTTGCCACATTGTCACCCACTTGCCCAGTTTGGGGAGGTCCTCTTGCAAGTCTTCACAGTCAGCCTTGGTTTTCACCATCCTGAATAATTTGGTGTCATCTGCAAACTTGGCCACTACACTATTCACTCCTAGTTCCAGATCATTTATGAATAAATTAAATAGGACCGGCCCCAATAACAATCCTTATGAGGATATGACTGCTTACTTCCCTCCACTGAGAACTGTCCACTGATTCTTACTCTTTGCTTCCATCATTTAACCATAAGAGAACTCATCCTCTTATCCCATGACTGCTAAGTTTACTCAGGAGTCTTAGGTGAGGTACCTTGTCAAAAGCATTTTGAAAGTCCAGATATGTTAATGTCTACTGGGTCAACATTGTCTACATGCTTGTTCACTTTCTCAAATAACTCCAAAAGGTTGGTGAGGCAGGGCTTCCCTTTGTAGAAGCCATGCTCATTTTCCCTCAGCAGGATTTGTCCCTCTATATGTCTAACAATTCTAATTTGTCTAGGACAGACATTAGGCTAACTGGCATGTAATTTCCTGGTTTCCCTCTGGATCTGTTTTTAAAAATTGGTGTCACATTTGCTATTCTCCAGTATTCTGGTAGTGGCTGAATTTAGTGATTGGTTACATATATGGGTTAGTAGATCAACTATCTCAGATCCAAGTTCCTGAAGAACTCTCAGGTGTATGCCATCAGGATCTGGAGACTTACTGGTTTTTAATTTCCCCAGTAGATCTAGAACATCTCTGGTCACCTTACTTTGGCTCAGTTATTCCTGAGAATAGGGGCTGTGGCACGGGTACACGCTCCACACTTTCCACAGTGAATACAGAAGCAAAAAAGTCACTGAGCTTTTCTACCATCTCCCTATCTTCCTTTAGCAATCCTTTTATTCCTTTGTCATCCAAAGGCTGCACTGCTTCTCTATTTTTTAAAATGTTCATTGTTTGTCTTGATGCTTTTAGTAACCTGCTCCTGAAAATCTCTTTTTGCATGCCTAATTATTGACTTGCATTTCTTTTGCCCGAGCCTGTGGTCCCTCCTATTCAATTCATGGCAGCAGAGTTTCCACTTTTAAAAAGAAGCCTCTTTACTTTTTATAGCTTCCTTGACGTGCATATGGCTTCCTTGACATGGAAGTGCCCTTTGTAACCTGTGGAAATGCATTCTATTTGGGCTTCAATTAATGTGGTTTTAAATAGCTTCCAAGCATCCTCTGGGGAACTGACTCTCTTGTGTTTCCCCATCAGCTTCCTTTTTACTATTCCATTCATTTTTGTTAAGTTCCCTCTTTTAAAATCTAATGTAACAGTTTTGGACTTTAGGGGTAACTTTCCATTGATCTGAATGCTGAACTTAATAGCATTGTGGTCACTGTTCCCAGTTAGTGAAACAACCTCTGCATCTTACACCAGGTCTTGAGACCCACTCAGAACCAAGTCCAAGATCACTACCCCTCTGGTTGGCTCTGTGACCAACGATTCCAGTGCACAGTAATTTATGTTGACAAGGAATCTCATTTCTACAGTATGACTTGAGCACGTGTTTACGCAGTCAAAATGAGGGTAGTTGAAGTCTCCCAGTATAATAACATTATTTGTTTAGTCAATTCCCATAGTTCCTTCTCCATCTCAAGATCAGCCTCAAGGGTTTGATCAGGTGGGTAACAGTACACCCCCACTTTTAAATAAACCTTAGGTCCGAATAGTTCCACCCATATAGCTTCTGTTGGGAAATTAATTCGCCAGATGTTTTCTAACTGATTTGATTTCATGTCCTCTTTGATATACAATGCAATACCACCACCTCCCTGTCCTGCCCATGGAGCTTATACCCAGGAATCACTGTATCCCATAGATTTTCCCCACTGTGCCATGTTTCTGAGAAACCTACTCTATCTAAATTGTCATTGAACACCAAGCACGTCCCATCTTGGCTCAGAGACTTCTAGCACTGGCATATCAACACCTATAATATCTGAAGAAGTGACCAGTGACTCATGAAAAGCTCATACCCTAACACAAATTTTGTTCGTCTTTAAGGTGCTACTGGAGTCTTACTCTTTTCTAATGCCCTCGCAAGTGATCATCAGTGATCATCATCAGATTCAGTAACAAAATCCACCTTGGCATCACTTAACTCGGAGCCCTCCTCCTACTTAAGTAACAGCCACTTAAATTGGCAGGCTTCTCAGTCTGGAGAAAGTCTTCAAATTTTGCTTAGCAGGGGGCTAGGATATATACAAAGAGGATTCTCAGGCACCTTATGATCATGTAAGTGAAGAGCCAGAACAAGCTATGGAGGGACTGCCATTGCTGAATTGGAACAATTTGGTAAAATTGAAAACTTTATACATACAATCTCCATTATTAACTCTGAGAACTGATCATGAGATTCCAATCTATTATTATAACAGGCAGACAAGAAGAACTTTGAAAGAAAATAATTTTAACAATCAGATGTATGTATATTTTTACTTACCAACATTAATTGCCCATCCTCTCTCAATGGCAAGTTTTCCAGCCTTTAAAAATGAATCGAGAATGTTCATGAATATTGGGAAAATAGTATTTGATAATGCAAGTATCTTGTTGATATTGTCATTTCTAACGATCATAGGTCACATTCTGAAGTGTATCAAATGGAATATTGAATCATTACAAAAAGTAAAGCATGCTAGAGTACTCTGTTAAGAATCACCTACATGAAACATTCACTTTAACATATTTATTTTTCACAATTAATATTAAATTTGCTATGAAGAGTAGAATACTGACCCCTAGTAGGCAAAGGGAAAAGTGCATGATAACTGCAGAAAATAACTGAGATTGAAAATAACTGCGGAGAATAACTGAGATGGATAATGTATCTAGTGGTAAAGCTTCTGAATTATTCATTGTAAACAATAATAATAATTCTAAAAACCTGACTATTCCAGATAACTTAGTAATCCTCTTGATGGCCTGAGTGGGTGGTGGGAGTTGGGGAGAGCCTGCTTGCAAGCAAACAGCATCTGAGTATCATCTGGGCAGCCTATATTTTCTCCTCTGTCTGCAGATAACCTGGTGAGGCCCTTGGGCAGAAATGAATGGCAAGAGTCAAAGGGCTCTTGGCTCTTAGCCAGGACTTGCAGCCTGGGACCTATAATAGGGAGACAAGTGAATTAGGACCCACCCAAGATACATTTTTCTTTTTATGTTCTTTATTTAAAATTATATTGTTAAATTGGTTGGTCTGGAAGTTTTCTAAGATTCTTTGGATCCCTTCACAGAGAAAAGTGTCATAGAAATGTTATAATTAAAAAAAATGTTGCAAGATCTGAAAAATGCCTAGTACCACTCTGCTTTTGTTTGTTTACAGAAAATGGAACACATGTGTTATGTACTGATGGAGCTTGGGTCTGAGCGAAGGCTCCAAAGGCCTTCAAGACAATTGGTTGTGTTGCTGGTAACGGCCAATCATGTTTGTTGTTTATTAACCAATAGCTGCACTGTTAAGAGTTACTTTGAATACAGTTCGTGCAAATGAAGGATTCTAGCTGCCTATTTGGAATTGGTTGTTGTTTAAGGTAGGGGTGGTTTTTACAAATATAAATTGGTTCCTGTTGAGCCTGTGTTTTTGGTTCGGAAGTTCAATAAAGAAGCATGTTATTATGAAAGAGCTGCCTTGTCTCAGTACTTAATAACATGAGTGAGTGGAGTTAAACCCTAAACTCTGCTACCTCTGTACTTTGCTATGCTCTCATGCTTTAAGCATTTTTCTTAAATAACTTCTGGTGTCAGAGCCAATTTACAGGAAAATGCTTCACACAGCAAGGTATAGAGGAGAGAGAGGCAAAGTTTGGTTCCCTTCTCCTATACATTCCGTTTTCTTTCTGTTATTAAAAGGACCTCATGGACAGTTCTCTGCACAAAACACATACAGCTGCTTGATTTGGCATAATGAAAGGAATGCCATCTGGAGCAAGCTGAGCTGTCCTTACCATGACAGCACCTGCCTGGTTCCTCCTCCCACTGGGAACTGCCTGTCTGGCCAGCTCTAGAGGACTCCTCTACCTTCCAAGTGTGTTTTATTGTATCTCCCCTCTTTGGTTTGACTAAATTTGAAGCCAAAATTTTCACAAAGCTATCTTTCCTGAGTTGTATACCTCCTGCTCTAATTTGAAGCCTTGCATATTAGAGATGATCCTCCCTTCCTTATAATTCTTGATTATATAAATTACAAAATTATGGTGAGAAACTGGCATTAAGTAATTTTTTAAAAATTAATTTGCTGGCTTTCCCTCCTCCCTCTGAATTTTCCACCATGAAGCTTCAGTGATATATGCAAACTGGATACACAGTACTGGCTACTTCCCTCTCCAGCCCTCTAAGACTGAAGAAGCTAGCCAGAGGCCACAGCGGAAGTTTCTTGAAACTGGAAAATGTGGAGAGAAGGAGGTTAAGTAAGGGAAGGGCTTTTCCCCCTCATTTTGATACATTTTAATTATTGATAAAGCATCAAAATCAACATTCAAAAATTAAAACTGCCCACTTTCACTGCTTTTGTAAGCTGATCTATTATCTTTATTCAGTATGATGGAAATTGACAAAGAATGGGGGAGAGAAGCAAAAAATCAAGAAAAGCTTTTTGTAGAGGAATGGAGTTGTAGACTCAGCTCCTGAATTTGAAAATCCTGCCTATGTTTGTGGCCTAGAGGCTTCCTGGTCCTGAATTATTTAGTACAAGGGGAATAGTAGACTGCAGCAGGCCAGTGGTATGGAAAAGGCACTTTGTGCATGCTCAAAGGTATTTTTCTTACAAGTAAGTTTGACAAACTCCAGGTGGGGCCTGGAGATCTTCCAGAATTATAACTGATCTCTGGACTACAGAGATCAATTTCCCTGAATGAAATGGCAGCTTTTGAGTGGGGACTCTATGTCATTATACTCTGCTGAGGTCCCTCCCCTCCCCTCCCCACGCCACACCCTTCCCAGGCTCCACCCCAAATTTCCAGGAATCTTCCAAAAAGAAGTTGGCAATCCTACTTAAAGGATACAGCCCTAGTGTTGAAAACATACCCCCAAACTAGGCCTATTTTTGGCAGAAATTAAGCAATTAATTCCAAAGAGAAATAACAGAGGGTTAGCCATGTCAGTCTATTACAACAAACCTAAAAAGAAGTACCATATTAATGAATAAGTTTAGTTGGAGCACCTACTTTATAACTACAACTTATTTCATCAGGTGCATGAAGTGAATCCCCAGGCAGCAGATATAACTACACATACGCATACAGAGGGAGGAAACTGTGAACAGCTGGGTTCAAAAACCACAAAATACAAGAGGTTTGGTTTGTGACATTTCTATGGTAACACACTTGAAAGTACAGTTGTCGTTTACAACAGCTACAATGGTATCTGTTTAAACCCTAGTTAACACAATTCAATCTGCTGTTAAATTCTAATATAGCAATAATTTATTCAGCAATTATCTATGCCAGTGGTTCTAAACTTTAGCCACTCAGGGAACCCCCTTTTAGATTTAAAGATCATGCAGAGCCTAGTCCTTTCCTCCTTCCTCACCCATACAACCCCCTTTCACTTCCATGCTCTAGCATTCTCAAAACAGTACAATAAGAACCACATCACCTACACTTTACAAGCAAGTTTAACAACAATTTTGTACACTGCTTATAAGGTCACATCTCAGAGTGCAGCTGATTCTACAGAAGCACCGCTTAAAAGGCCCTTGCTCAAGTTCTAGTCAGTCTCATCCCTAATAGACACAGCATGAAACATCCTTATCGGTCAATACCTTCTAGACAGAAGGCAGCTGATCAGGAGCAGGAAGGAGCCCGGGAAAACTTTCAGAGCTGCTCACAGAAATACTAAAACCAGTGTCAGACAACCCCTGAACTTCTGGTGTTCAACTACAAACAGTTACTGACTTTTATTGTCTGTAGATGCAGAGCATTCTTGCTCTGTGTGCGCATGTGTGTGTGCGCGCACTGAAATCCACTGCACTGGTAAATACAATGAAAACCAGTTACATTTCATACCAGAAATAGCTATGATGACTGCATTAGGACTGTACTTCCTTGGTGCCACTCAGCCAATTAAGAGTTCCTAGGGCTGATCTACTGGATCCTGACAACTATATTCTAGCTAGTGCTGAGGTGATTTGAAAGCCAGGCAACTGCAGGTGGTGGTAGTTCTAGGAGCTCCTGACCTTTGAAAGAGGTTTACCTCCTTCCCTCAAGGTGAAGGGTCCCTGCGCCTATTCCTTTCTCTCTGCACATAAAGGATGTGTGAACCCCTAAGGTGCGTTAACCCTGAGAAATACGACCTGTGCTACAATTATCTGCTGGTCTTTGCAGCACAACAAAACTCCTTTTAGTATATACGGAAGGAGAGCTATTGTAACACCAATTAAATGCATTCTTACTTGAAGCTATGATCCCTTGCAATAAATTAATACATTATTTTCCATTAACCTATATTATTATGTTTAGGAATGTATCGGTGTGTGTGTGATTGTTTGGGGTGCAAAGTACCTTGAACTGGCACTGTATCAGCTTTGAACAGATAGATGCAAATTCTTCCATCACATCTAGTTTGGCCCTCAATAACTAGGAAATCCAGCGGAGCAGGAACACTTGTAGGTACTACTTCAAGTAGATTTCTAATACTTTATTAAATAAAAATAGAAAACCCACTTCTAGCAGATAAGAAATTTTGTTTAAAAAAATTCAGCAAATCAAAATTCTTACACAGTAATTATTTAAGTCAAAGACAGAAAGTCAATTCATTCCTACAGTGATCAAGATAGGGTGAAGTAAAGGTAAAAGTTTCCCTTGCTTGAAAGCCAGCTGAATCTGACTCTAGGGGGCAGTGTTCATCTCCATTTCCAAGCTGAAGAACCAGCGCTGTCCAAAGACATTTCCGTGGTCATGTGGCTGGCATGACTAAATGCCAAGGCACACAGAACGCTGTTACCTTCCCACCGAAGCAGGACCTATTCATCTACTTGCAATTTCTTGCTTTCGAACTGCTAGGTTGGCAGAAGCTGGGGCCAGAGATGGGAGCTCACTCCATCACACGGCACTCAGGCCTCGAACTGCTGAGCTACTGACCTCCCGGTCTGCAGTTCAGCATCTTAACCTCTGAGCCAATGTGGCCCCAAAGAGAGATACCTTCTCCGAAAACCTAGGTGTACTGGAATTTGTAACACAGCCTGCATAGACAAGAATTGTCCCCTTTTTTAAATGTTTAATTTACAGCAATTAAACACCAAGGAGAAAAAAATTATGAAAGCACTTTCTTTACCATTATTGTTCCTCCTGTTTGTGTTCTTAGAGGTCTTAGCACCTTCCGCTGGACAAGGAAATTGGGCAAAAAGAGAACAGGTGGAATTTCTGTAATTGCAGCCACAGCAAAGGACCACTACAAGAAAAAACACAATTAAGATTTAGGGTATTCATATCACCATATGAAAACAAAACACATGAACGTAAACAAATTAGATTACTACAAAAAGCACCAATGAGTTCCAGGAAAAAATGTTGGTGAGCAAATGATAACAGCAGATTAAATGACTATATAATCTGTAATTGAGATCATTGGTTTTAGAAAGAAAATAGCTTTTGCCATTTCATCTTTTTTTGTATCCTTATGTTTAACTGTGACCCAAGAACATTACATCTGAGCCCCCTCCCAAAAAAACTTTTAAAGCATGCATTTAATGGTGCTAAACATTTAACTGTGCTTACTGCTGAAACATTTTTAATATAGCCCTTAGACCATAAAGTTTATACTGAATTACATATCTGATAAATACAGTTAGAGACCATGGTTTATAAATCAGTTTGATTAAACACTGTCGTATCATAATGTCCAAATGCAGGCTACCCGCACTATGATTTACTGATGACTGCTTCTCTGGAATTCTAAACTACACTTTGTACTTTATTAATGTGATTGCTACTATGATTTCTGAATTCAGCATCCTGGATGCAGAATTATACAGAAAACAGGGAAAAATCTCTTCCAGTGCTACTTTGCTATCAATGATTTTCAGGATATACTCTTCTTTGCTTCCTTTCCACACATCTGCCTCTTTTCTAGTGATAATTCATCAAAGAGGACTTTATATTTCCTGCCTCTCCCAAACAGCAGCAACTAACCAGCAGTTATTAACCATAGGTTAATCTGGAATGAGAGCCAGTTTGGTGTAGTGGTTAAGTGCGCGGACTCTAATATGGGAGAACCGGGTTTGATTCCCCACTCCTCCACTTGCACCTGCTGGATGACCTTGGGCAAGCCATAGCTCTGTATCAGCTGTTCTCCCAAGGACAGCTGTCTCAGAGCTCTCTCAGCCCCATCTACCTCACAGGGTGTCTGTTGTGGGGAGGGGAAGGGAAAGGAGTTGTAAGCTGCTCTGAGACTCCAAGTGAGTGAAGAGCGGGATATAAATCCAATCTCTTCTTCTAGGTATATCTGGTAGACTAACCAGGGTTTCTACATAAAAAACTATGGTTTATGAAGATGTCTAAATACAGGTTCAGCATAAGCTACTGAAAGCTTTGAATGTTCAGGTATGAGTTTTAATCAATAGGTTTTTAAAAATAAATATGCTATGTCACGGCTTGACAAACCCAGGTGCCAGGTTGCCATGGTCCCAAGAAATTTCACTGTCACACCTACTATTTTCAGCAGTGATTTTATTGTCCTTTAGTGATCCTCAGGAGATGATAATAATAATAATAATAATAACAACAACAATAACTATTATTATTATTATTATTATTTAGATTTCTGAATCGCCCCATTGCTGGAATCGAGTTAATAAAATTGTGTCCTAAGTTTTTTGACTGGTGCCCGATTCAGAAGCTTGCTGTTAAACATTTTTTTCATATCGCGCTGATAATCATATAATTGGAGTACCACTACAAAAGAAGTACAGAGATACGATCACATGATGTAATATATTCCTAAAGAAGCAGCTGAACGAAACGAAGCATTAATCTGGAATCTTCATTGTGTTATATTAATGTGTTATATTGATTTTTTGTATATTATACTTATCTGGTGCCACATTGTATTTACCTGCTGAATTTTGATATATTGACCTGTGTTATATTGACCTGTTGTATGTTATACTTACTGCTTGAATACTGAAATATTTACTTGTTGTCATTTGTTAGCATCTCATGCTCAGCTTTCCTTACCCTTACAGAACTTCTCTGCCTTACAGGCCCTGCGGAATTGCATCAAGTCCCACAGGGCCCTGATGGAAGTTGGCAGAGAGTTCCACCAGGTCAGAGCCAGGGTCAAAAAAGCCCTCTGGCTTTGGTCAAGGACAGCTGGATATCTTTGGGGCCAGGGATCACCAGCAGATTGCTCTCAGCACAGCATAATGCTCTCCCAGGGACATACCAGAGAAGAGAGTCTTAAAAGATACACTGGTCCCAGACTGCTCAAGGCTTTAAGGGTCAGTACCAACATCTTGAATCTGACTTAATACTCCACTGGAAGCCAGTGTAGCTGGTGCAGCACAGGTTGTATACGTGCTGTCCTTGGCATTCCCATCAAGACTCGCACCACCACATTCTGGATCAGCTGGAGTTTCTGGGTCAGTCTCAAGAGAAGGCAAGCATAGAGTGAGTTACGGTAGTCTAATCTGGTGGTGACCGTCACATGGATTACTGCAGCTAGGTCAGGGTGCGACAAGAAAGGGGCTAGTTGCCACATTTGGTGTAGATGGAAAAGTGCCAGTTTGGCAATATTTGTGACCTGGGCCTCCATAGTTAAGGAGGCTTCCAGGACCATGCCCAAACTCCTGATGGATTGCATTGATGTTGGTGGTGCCCCGTCAAGCATGGAAAGTCTATGCCCCAGCCCTGACATGCCCCCCCCAGCCACAGAACTTCTGTCTTCATCAGATTCAGTCTCAGCCTACTCTTTTTTAACCATCCCACCACATCCTCCAAACCCTCAGCCAAATTATGTGGGGCGGCATCTGGGCGGCAATCCAGTAACAGATATAGCTGGGTGTCAACAGCATACTGATGGCACCCTAACCCGAAACTCCGCACCAGCTGGGCAATGGGGTGCATACAGATGTTAAATAACGTCAGGGAGATTACTGCCCCCTGAGGAACCACACATATTAAGGGGTACCTAGTTGACATCCTCTCTCCCTGTGCCACCTTCTGTCCCTGACTATGGAGAAATGAGGAGAGCCACTTTAGGACTACCCCCTGAACTCCTACGTTGGCAAGGCAGTGAGTCAGAAGATCGTAATCAACTATGTCAAATGCTGCTGTGAGATCAAGCAGCAACAGTAGCACTGAACCGCCTTGATCCAGCTGTCTGCGGAGATTGTCTGTCAGGGCAACCATCATCGTCTCCATGGCCAGGGCAGAAGCTGAATGGATCCAGTAGAATAAGTAGAAATGAATCCAGTAGAATAAGTAGAAACTTATCACTTCACATCAGAATATGATTTGCTGTATGACATAAAAATACATACACATGAAGTTCTTGTCATTGCTTGTTTATATGGTATTAGATGAATTCATTTCTTAACCAGTTGCTTTCTAAACTAGCTCCAATATTCACTAAAATAGAGCTTTTTAAAGCTATAATAGAATTATAAGAAATCAGCTTAGAATTAGATGTTAGCTTTTTATTGTGGTGATGACAAACATGGTAACCCTCTATTTATTTATATGCTACAACAATTTTGTTATAGCTTTATTAATATTATGATAAATTGCAAAGAGTTGAGGATTCCGTTTTTGTGGTAGCAATAATTAGAAAATCTGGTCATTATTATACAAAACCCTCAATGCTGGTAAATGAGTCTGGCTCCTAAATTTTGGGACTGGTTCCTAGAGCCAAAGAAAATTTGCAAAGTCCTCCTCTAGGCAATCATTGCTGACTAGACAAGGTTAAAGTTTACAAATAAACAAAATCTAATCTGCAAAAATGTTTAGTTTTGTGTTTTGGAGAAAAATATAGAAAAGAGTTCTCACATTGCTTACCTGCCTTGCCACTTTTAAGCATAGTTATTTTCTGAACACCAAGCAAGGCTGACTAAAACCCAATCTACATGTGATGCATAAATTTCTCCTACTCCTTAAAAACTGGAGTAATGGAGACTGCAGTCTTGATCAGAGGACGCTAGGGAGGGGCTGCTGAACTATTCTCTTTCTAGTCATTTTCTGCCCAGTATCACCCACAGAAGAAAAGATGTAGGTAGAAAAGCAGATGAGAGTGATATTGGGTAGGAAAATGACTGGGTATGAAAGGGTTATATAGGACACACACAGATACCCTCAGTCATCTGCTCAACATTTCAGCCCTTTTTAAAATAAGAGGAAGAATATTTGCAACTGGACATAGTGTCATTTGGGCCAACATTACTGTATTAATATAAATAACAGATTAAAATAATCACTTATCAATCATGACCTTTAAAGTCAAACCCCAATGTATTGTTTCCTTTCCCACCACTACCAAGAATTCACTACCTGTCTCCCAAGAGGCCCCTTTCACAGGATGGCAACTAGGCTCAATCTCAAACAGGTATGTAGAGAAATCTTATTTAGGTTGGTTTGGGTATATTTTATTCTTTTAGGTACAGTGACTGCTTATCCTTAAGTGCTCATTGCATCAGTTATAAGGGATCATTAAACCATTGCTTGAGACACACATTTTCAGATACAGTTTGCCATTTCAGGAATGAGTCTTGGAAATCCTCAGGTTCGCATGTTTCTTCTCTCCTTCTCTTGCATGCAGCCTGAAAATTAATCATGTCTGGTTTGTGTTAAATCATTGCTTTTTTCTATGTCTGAACAACAAACTATGTTCCCTTGTCTCTAAATTAGGATTACATTGTATGCTTGGATCCTGGTTTAGAAGAAAGAGAATAAATCAGAGTTTGTAATGCACATGAAAAAACAAGCCATGGTATGTCACAAGAATGATTTGTTTTGTGACAGTACAAGGGAGAATGAGCTGAAGGACTTCCAAGGCCATAACCCTCGTTTGCATATGTATTGAGTGAATTAAGTTGAAAAATATCATTCTTATATAGCTACTGGAAACTTAGATATAACCTTAGTTTGATCTGCTTGGAGACAGAGATAAGTAGCTGCAAACGAAAACTGCCTCTTTTAAGAGCTGGTTCAGTGGTTTATCCCGATGTATGAGTCACTCATCCAATGGTACACATTTTTATCCATCTTGATGTACTCACCAAAATGTTAATCCTTTCTAAAAACTAGAAGTCTAGACTTAGAGTACCTTTAAACTATGAAGCTATTTCAAGACTGCTAGTCATCGTTACCTCCTTTATCAGCTTCACAACAGTCCTTCATTCCTAGAAGAAATTACATTTTGCCTACATAGATAAAACAGCATTTCTAATCCTTCCTTAGCCCCTATCTTGAGATGTACTTACAAAAACATCATTACTAATAGTGACAACACAGAACATGCTGGTCTTCAGTTGCTGCTCACTGTGGCAGGTCCTACTACACTGCTACTCAAAGATGGGATAAAGGGCAGCAGAAACTATACCCATTTCAAGATGTCTCCTGACATGGCTTTTAAGGCACTGTACACAAGTTCTCTTTAGAGAACAGAAAAAATGGTATCTAATATGCAAAGCCTTCTACTATATCATAAGTGTGGAAAATAAAGAAACCACAGAAAGTAAGCACAGAAAAATGTTTAATGCCAGTAAATTTGGTTGAGAGAAACTGACCTTTTCAGTGCCTCATCTTGAAGCATCGTATAATTTTTGGCAAATATTTTAATACAAAAACAATTTAGCAAAATACCAAGGAACAGAATAACATTTAAGTATAGGGCAATGATGGATAATGACAATGAACTCAGTGCAATATGTAGCTAATGCAGGCTGTAACATCGGTCACCAGCAACCGCACAATTAAAATGACAACACAATGAATAACTAATCTGCATTTTATATTCATAGCACTTTCAAGTATATAGCCAAAGCGCAAAATGATTTCTAGAATACCTCTTCAAAGCTTTCCAGCATATGCTTCTGTAAGCGATACAAAAACAAAAAGTTGAAGAAAATATATTCAAACATTTTGAATAACTTATCGCCACAGCTAAGCTCCAAATTATGTTTTGTGCAAAGTAAATTTCAGTCTTGCACAGGTCTCCTAACAATATTATGAATAGTCCTCTGCAAAAATATTATAAAACTGCATAATAAAACAACAATGTATCAAGATCTCTAATAATAAATAAATCAGTAAAAATAGCTCTACACATACACATAAGTTCCTGGTCAATGACATATGCTAGGAAACAATTCAGTGCAAGAGTCAGTCACAGCCATGACTTCTCCCATTGGCTAGAACAAAGGAAAGGCAGGCCTGCCTCCGCTACATAAATGAAGTGGAAAACTTAATGCACATTTTGCCTTCTATCTTGAAGGCCTAGATAACTGCAAAGAAGGGGGGGGGGATCCTAATGCATACAGGTGGCATGCCTAATTTCTGGACAAAACCCAGGCAATATGGCAATCTTAGCCATGCAGCTCCTTGGGTTTCCTTAGGCCAGTATGTCTTGCTTTACTGAATCTCATTCATAGGGCTGTTGTATGCATGACATGAAAGAGAGAATCATGTACGCTGCCTTGAGCTTGTTAGATGAAGAATGAGATAAAATTCTGATATATAAATTATACAAACAGCAAACAGAGTACAAACTTTAGCAATATGTAGAATAGAATAGAATAGAATAGAATAGAATAAGGTTTATTGTATATGGTCATTGGCCGTTACAATTTTTAGATAAAACTGGATCTTAATATACACACTAAGGTAGATGTGTGATTCCTGCAGTGATCCTGGTTATGAAAACAGAGGAGTGATGTACTTTTAATATAGCATGAAGGGCATAAAGATAATTTTTGCTGTAGAATGTTAAGTAAGATTTGTGGCTGGCCACTTCAATCTCTCACTTTCCAAGATCCCCATCTCTAGAAAAGAGCCAAGCTGTTTAGTGATGGGTGAAAGGAACTGAGAAATAAGAATCTAAGCATTACTGCATTCTAAAACCTTATGAAATTTCAAAATTGGAAAATAGTTTTAGATGGTGCATTAGCAAAAAGAACCGACATACATGCCTGAATGAGGATACAAACCCTGACCTCATACACTTCAATAGTCAGTCCTCCATTAAAAGCTAAAACGATGTTTGTTCTTCTGCACTTAAAAGACTTAAAATACATACTCTCTGCTATGGAGCTTTAGGTAATACACATAGGTTTCCAGGTCCCATCAAGACACTGACCTGACCAAGACCTGTGCCCTCAGACCATGATCCAGACTGGAGCCTATCACTTACAGAAGCTGTAGTAATTTAAATGACTGACTGTAAACTGGTGATTATTCATGTACTTATAATAAACATGTACCCTAGAGGGATTTCTAGAACTCTGAGGATGAAACTAAACCTAATGAATGACAACCACAACATTTCACACTAATAAATATCTTCAAAGGCATCCAAAAAAACAAAAATTGACAGAAAAATTGGGATCATGATTTACAAGGACAGGTATCAGAAAAAAGGGATTCTCCCCATAATAGGGAGATGGAGCATATGCATCACTACAGGAGGTGCAGACACTTGAACTACCAAATCAGACTTAGATATTAAAGAAGGACAGGCATCAGGAAAGAATAAGCCAACATGCAGTGTCCACCCAATCAAGGGAAGAATACCACTAGGTCATGTTCACGGCATATCGAATTCTACACTAAGAAAAACAATGCTGCTCTTGAAAAAAAATGCAAAATGAGGGCATCATAATTTAGTATAATGAACATACAGGCTCAGAGCAGATATAACCTCTTCACATATTACTTTCCTCTCCCTTTTATTTTCAAGACAACCATATGCCTAACTGTGTTAACCATAGTTTCAAAGGGTAGCCGCGTTTGTCTACAAACAGCCACATTCATGTTCAATAGCACCTTAGAGACCAGCAAGATTTTGGGGGTATGAGCTTTCAAGAGACAAAGCTCCTTTCGTCAGATGTTACCCATGACTCCAAATACAAATCAGTTGCCACTGGCCTTTTAAAACTAGGCTAAAACAACTCCTGCAATTTATAATATGCTTATATGGCACGTCTTTTTAAAAAGGTTTATTCATCTGTCAATTGGTATTTATAAGTAGGGATGGGCATGGACCTAAAAAAATCCAGTTCGGTTCAGGGTTCAGAGTGGTCCCCAAACCGAGCACCAAACCAAACCAAAGGGCCCCCACCTGAACCAAGCCAGTCCAGTGAGTTCAGTTCCCCCTTTCAACAAATCCAAGCAAGGGAGAAGGTTCCCAAGCCCTACACATCCAGTGCATGTACAGAGCGCTGAGCAATACCAGTACAGTGTGCCCAGCAAAACTCATTGCCTTCCCTTAAATGCTTTCTTTTTTTCTTCCACTGAAAACAATGGAGGATGGGGGCACCTTCTTTGGGCACTCTGTACATGCACTGATTCTGCTGGGCACTCTGTACATGTACTGATTCTGCTGAGCTTGGAAACCCCCCACACTGCAGTTTCTAATGCAGAGACTCTCTGGTTTGACATCAGTCCTTGGGGGGTTTTGCTAGTTTTCCCCCAACCACTGAAAACAATGGAGGATGGGGCATCTTCTTTGGGGGCCCACAGAATTGGACCCCCTAGTCCAATCTTTTTGAAACTTGGGTGGTCTTTTGAGGAGAGGCACCAAAAGCTACACTGAATTTTTGGTGCCTCTACCTCAAAACACACACCCCGGACCCCTGGATACCCCCAAATAGATTCCCCATTGACTATAATGGTCCCACAGGGTATAATGGAGATGGGGGGGGGTCAAGATTTTTTAAAATAATGGAATCTGAATATTACACCAGTATTGGAATCCCAAAATTTTGGGTGTCCAATCTATCTGAATCTGAAAAATCCTGATATTTTGTTTTGTGCACACCCCTACTAGGAACCAGACAGAACAGTATTTTCAGTTTCCTATTATTTTGTTAATTGCATGTCCCTTAAAATCATTCTTTAAAAAAATAATAGTATAATGGCTTTCTGCTGCAAAGTATTGACAGAATTTTCACAGCATTTTCTGTTGCCAACTGCAATATACATACTGCATTTATGCATTTCACAAAGATGCAAAGTCTAGTTTTCTTAACACCCATGCAGATTTTTCCATTAAGTTCAATTTCCTTGAGATTTGTCAAACCCAAGCTCTTGATTTTTTTTTACTGAAACACAGTATTTACTTGAGCTCTTATCGAAAGAGCATCTCATCTCCATGTGAAAAAAATATCTTCTGGATAGAAAATATCAATTCTATAATTAATCCGCATAAACTAAAACAAAACAAAACTGTCCACCTGGAAATATATGGCTCACAAATGTACTTTTATCAGTTTGTAACCATGACAGGGCAACTAATTGGTCACTGTATGAAACAGGGTGGACCACTGCTCTGACCCAGCAGGGCTGAATGCTGATGTGCTGAGCGCTCTGTATGCATGTCTGCAACAGGGCCATTTCATACATTGTGACATTCTTAAATGATATTGGTTCAAGTAGCACAGAGAAAACATCAGATAACACAATCACATGTGTTGAATGTCTGCATGTGCGCCATCCATGTATAATATGTACCATTTTCGTTACCCTGCAACAAAATGTCTATTTGACCCCACCCACCCCCCATTGCTGCCACAGCAACATCAACACCATATTAAGGATAAGATTAGACTTCCTGACTTTTTTCAAGGCTGCAAATGCTGCAACCATATATAATAAAACAGCATATAAGTAGATTAGTAAGTACAATGTTTGAGACAACAGACTGAAAATCTAACATAAGCAGAGCAGATTCTTTTGAATTACAATCTACAAAACCAGCACAACTTTCCAAGAAACCTTTCTCTGCTTAAAAATACAGGTGGAAAGCATCCAAATTCTAATTTAAAAGGGACTGTTTTCTGCACTAATCAACAGTAATCAACTGATTTCATTTGCCTATATAAAATTTCAACAGAGTATGTTCCCTATGCAGCCTGAATATGGTGATATCTATCTGATGTGTGTTTCACACTTTCAAATACAGATGCAGCATTGTAATAAAAGACTGTCTCACCCTTGAGCACACTCTTTTGCCTTTCCATTGTTTGGTATTCTACTGATACTTGTGTTTCTTGAGGTACAAAATATCTCTTCTCAACAGACTGGCTGAGTAATCCCTGAACAAATGTTCTTCTAAAATTACCTAACAATTGCTTAATAGGTTTGGGTTTTTAAAATTTCTAGTAGAATACAGTATGTAGGAGATTTTTATCTTTAATACTCTATTCCTTATCCCCTTCCCCACCAGTCCTCAGTACAATCCTGGCACTAGGCTTCAGACTTGAAAAATCAACCTTCTTAAGCCTTAGACCTAGGGAAGAAATTATCTGTGCTCTAGACACTGCCATTCTCCTTACCCTCACTTAAATTGGGGTGTATGTGTGTAGGAGGAAGAAAGAATTTTAAAAACTTATCAAACTCAGTAGAAGATACAACACCTTCAATCGATTCAAGTAGCGTCTTGTGTGGACAACTAAAAGGTCTTGTTCAGTTGCCTCCCGAGCTTGTACGATCACATCATCTGCAATGAGTTTGTCTTCTGAATGGAAAAAGAAAACAAATGGTAATCACTAACATGAAAAGGTGATCTACCTTTCAATGCTACAAATACCAGAACATGAGACTATCTACTACAAAAGCAGTGATTTAAACATACACTAAATAAATAGCTATGATATTTTATATGTGTATCAAAATATAATACATTCGTAAAGATAAAAATTAAAGTAGATTTTATGTTCAATTTAAAATTTATATTAAAATGTTAATGAAAAAGGAAAACATGTGAGGCAAAAGAAAAGACTAAATGTCAACAAGCCTTCATATTCCAAACGTAAATAGATGAATCTACCCTCACACCATTAATTATTTACCTCAGTTCTTTACTGTGATTTACTGCAAAATCCACAGCCAGGCATTAGTGTTTAATTCAGTAAATCATTAGAGCAGAAAATGCCAAAACTCAAAGAACAATAATTACTTAGAGAGGTGTGATAATAAGAGAACATTTAGGATTAATTGGAACATTTAACATTGTCAACCCCCTGTTGATATTTAATTTGCAGAAGCCTGGAAACAGCTATTACTGACACTTTCTATCAACAAGTACCTTACCAAAAACTTAAGGTGGATACTTATGATAATTTTTCAGAAACAGGAAGGCAGTATCATAAAAATGTTATCAGTAAAATAAAATATTTTTAAAAGTGTTATTAACCAAAAGGAAATTTAATTTTAATTTTGTTTGTTGCAGCGGGGTCTGTTTTAACCAAACCAGTTTGCAGATTTTTGAAATTTTACTCAATAACCTGGAAAACACAACTGGTCAGAGTCAGAAAAACATGTACAAATGGCATCTCTCGTGTACACCCTTGGAGTCAGTATGACAATCTGGACTCAGTCTTCGTTTATCAGTACAGTAGCTCATAGATCACTTTCAAGTTTCTTTCTTCTCTGAACAAATTCAAATGTTTCTATTAATGATCAATACTACTGTTTCTGCACTTGTCTGCAATTATTTTTCAGTTTTGTTATTATGGCTACTAAGGTTCCCCCGTTTCCCCTCGGGTCTCAGCCTTTTAAGGGACCTGGGTGTTCTGTCTGATAACAGAGAGACTTTGATTAACTGGTTTTTATGATTTCAGTTAGAGGCTAATGTTTTCCGTTCCTCTCAGGTACAACCAGAGACAAACTCCATTCAGCAACTTTTTATTTCTTTACCTCAGACTTTTTCTTTTCATCTGGTATATCTGTTTTTTGGTGGGGTGGGGTGGAGTGAGGAAATCCACAAATGTTTATGTACATAAAGGCTTTCACATCTCATTAGTTTCAATTATTACGTGTGGGATGCTAAAAAAATAAATAAATTCAAATCTGGCTTTGACTCTACAAATAAATCAACAGATATGCTCATACACATGGCAAACTAGTAATGGGTATATATTAGCACACACTTAACGGTATCAATATTCAAAACCTGCTTTAAAAACCCTTTCCATGTAGAACTTAGGGATCTTTCCTATAGAAGGCTGGAAACATCTGGAGGCCAAGATGAAGCAGAAGCAGAGAGAAACAGATTTGGGGCTAGGGTTGCCATGTGTCTACTGGGTTTAGCTGCCAGAACACCAGTAGCTGATTGGGGAAAGAATTTTTTTTAAGTTGCCATCAGCAATTGCGTGATGTCATTTCCAGAAAAACTCCAAACTGACATCGTATTTCCCTAGGAATTGCCACAGAGTTTTCAGCCATTCCCAGAAAAGGCTGATGTCACTTCTGGGGGAAACACTGATGGCCAACCCCACCTTACCTGGTCTCCCTCCCACTGCCCTGGAAAACACATTTAGGACTGTGTTCTAAAAATAGATACAGAACCTATCTGATAATACGACTGTAATTACATTGTTGAATAAAGAAAACATATGCTTTTCACACTCTCCAAGGCAGAAGAAAGAACTGCAGAACAGATGCCTTTCCTCAAGATGCATGTAACAAAAAACACTCAGCTAGCAATGAGAACTAAAGGTTTCTTATACATTCAGGACTACTGAATTGGTTTCCTTTTAGAGCATGGCATTGGTCATGTGACTACTTTCTTCCCAGGAGGTAATCAAGCAAAGTTTACTCAAGCAGACTTATTAAGGCTAGAAAGGATTTTTGAACTGCATTTTTCTGTCCTGATCTAGTTAACAGAAATCAGTACTGAACTAAACACTTTTCCACTCAAAGAGACTTTCATGGTGGAATGGATGTGCTTTGTTTTGAAACCAATGTAAAACATTGCCATGGATACTTCTTGCTTCTGTTGACGCACCATCCATACACAAGGTGATTAAAAACAAAGTACAGATGGGTTTTCATTTGCCACAAGGGCACGTTTGGAGCCCCATTGTTTCTTCTCTACTGCTTGTAACTTCATACTACCACGTTCTATGAAACTACCTCCTTTATTTCCACCTTTCCGTCCTTCTTTTGATTTCCTAGATTTATGCCAAATGTATTTTATTTAATTAAGACCCTTACACTGAGGGATACAAACTACTGCAACCCTAATGCTTTGTTGCACTGCAGGGTAGCATGTCCCCCCCCCCCCCCCCAAAAAAAAATGTTGAGAAAAGAAACCACAGGAGCCCAGTAACTTTGGACAAAATTGCTAGTACAGTACAAATCCAAGTCCCAGAATTGTACTGACTTTTTTCTATAGTGTAGCACTATGATGATCTGGAACAGTCACCATGCCTATCACATGCATTACATTTGAGGAATAACAGCACTGCATGACTGGAGGGCAGACCTTCAGCTTCTGAACAAGCCCCAAGCCTCCATGCCTAAGTAGCAGGAAGATGGTGCATCAACAGTATCATAGCACATAAACAGATTTGAGATTTAACATCAATTTCTACAAAGTAGATGCACAGAGTAATTTCAGTTTGAAAGTTTCATTAGACTGAAGTACCAAATACCATCAGGGTAAGTATCTAAAACACTCCCTCACTTTTTAATCTAGTACTGGAACACCTGTTTAATGATGCCAATCACAAACAAAATTAACTATAGTTCATTAGATCAATATAGTTCAATCAGGAAGAGAAGCATTTTGCTATAACATATCAGCAATGGGATACTATATGTAAAAATTAGCACCAGTACCATTAACTGTGAGCCAGAACAATTTAAATTTGTGTTAGTTTGGTACTCACAATTATTTGGATAAAAAAACAGCTCTAACAACAGAGATTATACTGCTGTGACATGTAACTAAATTCAATAGCAGCCTCATTAACACCCACTTATTTCCTGTACTCATAGCTAACTTAAACTGAACACACCAGAATGACATGATACAGCACTGTCCTGACAGGGAAAAGGAAACTATATAAAATATACACATGTGTGTGCACACAAGCGCACATGCACACACACACGAAAATAATAAATCAATCTCCATTACATCTGTCCAAGGAAGCTTACAAAATAAAACATAATAAAAGCAAATCATTAGAAGTTATTAATTAAAATCCAGCATTACAGGCCCAGCCATAAAAACATAGATCACTGAGCAGCTTAAAATAACAGCTTTCAACTAAAAGTACACTAAAATGATGTTAAAGCCCTTAATTAAAAGCCTGTGTAAGCAGAAACATATTGCCATGGGGCCTAAAACAGAGCAGTGTAGGTGCCAGGCAAGCCTCATGGAGAAGGACATTCCATAAACAAGGTGCCTCTACTGAAGGCAGAGGAACACAGAGCAGGGCTTGTGAGGTTGAACTTAAACTGGTGGGCTGGACTATAGAGAAGGAGGCTACCCTGGCCCCAAGTCTTTTAATACTTTAAAGGTAAGAACTTTGAATTCTGAACTTTGGGCAGCCAGTGCAGATGTTTCAGCACTGGGTGATTTATTTATTTATTTATTTATTTTCGACTTATATCCCGCCTAGCCAGCAAAGCCTGTACTTTGCTGTACACTCCCTGTACTTTGCCCGACTGCTGCATTTTTGATGAGCTGTAGTTTCCAGACCATTGTCAAAGGCAGACCCATGTAGAGTGCATTACAATAAGGCTTTTCAAGAAATGACCATAGCTGGCATATCAGCTGAAGCCAATAAAAGATACTACGTGCCACAGAGGAGATCTAGGTCTTAAACAGCATTGAACAAGATGAACCTGCAGGACCACATGCATAAATGCCACAAGGTCAAGCAGCTGTCCCCCAGCACCACCTTCTGAAATCGGACAATCAAGTAAGAACAGAACATAACCAAAGAACACCAAAACATAACACTCCCCACTCTGTCATCTCTCCAAAAGGATACCTTGGTTGATAGTATCAAACAATGCAGAGAGGTCCAAGAGAATCAACAGGGATGCACGCTCCTGTCACTCTCCCAGTGAAGATCACCCATTAGGGTGACCAAAACTGTTTCCATTCCAAACCCAGGCCTGAATCCAGATTGAAATGAGCCTGAATAATCTGTCTTCTCTAAAACCACCTGAAGCTGCATCGCCACCACTTGCTCAAGCCCCTTGTGAGCAGTGAGCCAACTGGCCAGATTTAATCTAGCAGTTGCCTATAAGAGCTACATTGAAAAAGTCATTGTCTTAAACAGATATGTGTGCATCCGAAACATAAATGCATACCATTGTTTATACTATAATAGGAAAGTGTATTGCACACAAAACAAAAATGCATACAAACTGTTCAACCAACATATAATCAGAACAAGAATCATGCCCATATGACTAAAAATAACATGCATATAAATTTATTTCTTGCAAATCAAAATAGTACAATTTCTGCAAAAGCTAAGGCACTCAGCCTTGCTCTTACTTTACCTTTCAAGAAGTTTATTACTTTTCCCCATTTCCCAGCATCAAATGGATGTAGTTTCTCCAGGCCCATAAATGTAATGTTGTAATCTGGAGAATACACAATGGGCCAGCATGTTGGTGGGATATCATGATATAGTTCTGTCTTGTGAGGCCTTATAGAAAAAAAAACCATTATTACAACAAGTGAAAAATACTGATTTGGGAAAATATATCCCTTATAAATGCTTTACACTGACAAAATAATTTAGTTAGGAATTCAGACACGTTTATTTGTAGTTAGCTTTTTAAAAATTTATGTTTTTGACCTTCAGAGTATCATACTTGGTAAAAATGTACATAAAGGGAAAATGAGAGAAAAGCCAGCAAAGGGGTTGGGAGGCTAAAGGGGAAAAAATAGAGAAAAACCTTTGTCCATTTCCTTAAACATAAGGATCCTGAGATCTTGCCATTTTCTACACCATGAGATGTCTGTGGTATTATTTCTTCTGAAGTATTATTTGTCATATTCTAATTTCCTTTTGTAGATGATACTTCAACAACACATCAGCATTTGCAGCTATTTCTGTAATCTCATTTTGTAAGCTTCCCGCAGCATTCCAGAAAATGAGAATCGGGTTCATTTATTTACGGGTCTAGGGAATCCTTATATTATGCCATCTTGTGTTCTTTATTTAGGCTGCTGGCAAAACAGTAGACTGAATTTAATGTAGACCTTAGCTATGCTGTTGAATATGTGAAAGTATTTATGCTCAGATAACATTTCCTAGAGTTGATTTCCCTTACTGTCCCTTTTTCCATTCCAGCTGTTTCCATGCTATGTGAAATATAATTTAGTTAAAAATGGGTTTTAAGATTCATTTAATCTGGCACGATCCAACCTTACATACATAAGGCAAGAACATGGCTAATGGTCTACACAGCTGCACTCAAGGGCTACAGGACATAGTTTTGGCAGTGCAGAGCCACTGAATATTTCTGGCACGAGCAACCCGTGTATGAGTGACTACACAGTGTAGTACAATCACGGCGTAAGTAGCTACTCCTATCCAGCTCTGATACAGGCACAGACTTAATGTTACTGCTTCCACTATCATGAGGCAGGGCCAAATACATTACTTCCATCTAGATATCCCAGAGCCAATAGGTTGAGGAAAGGGCTATAAATAACATTATTAAATGAGGTGTTAGGTGTATTTGATCATAGTACAAATGACCATTCTCAATAAAAACTGTAATAAACGATATCAAAGCCAAAAGAATTCAAGTCTTCATATCCAAATATTTCTGTGAGAGTATTTAATGTCAAGTACTTGTATTTGATTTGTACAACAGTGGGAGGGCTTCTAGTGTCCTGGCCCCAATGGTGGACCTCTTGATGGCACCTGGTATTTTTGGCCACTGTGTAACAAAGTGTTGGATTGGATGAGCCATTGGCCTGATCCAACACTGGCTTCTCTTAAGTTCTTATTCTCTGAATAACAGCTGTTTTCTTCATTTAGTAAAATAAACTTCAAGACATGTTACCATTATACAATAAAAAGGCAAGAATTCTAATATCATTTCTATCATGTTCAGTGCCATGAGGAAGAGAACATAATATATTTTGTCCTCACATTCATTCAAGAAACTAAAGGATTAACTTCTTCCATATATCCATTGCCTATACACTCTCTGCATTTTTAATTTAAAAATCATAGGAGATATCTGACATTAAATTTGATTTTACTGGATCAATATTAGAATATTGGTTCTAAATTGTTTAATCCTTAAGTAATTGCCATAAACAAATAAAATGTGCTCAAAAAGACAAAAACAGTACTATGCTTTAAAGTCCAGAAGAGTCTTCTGTTGCTTATCTTGTTCAAATCAAAAATATGGCACCATCACACAATTGCTGTATTTCTTTTATAAGCACTAATATTTTTGAGTTGAAAGGAGACTAAATCTTTCATATTGGGAAAAGTGCTTTCATTTTCAGTATTTGTATAATACAGCTATTACTTGTAACAACGACCTATTATTGTCAGAAAATTAGAAAAGCTTAATAAGAATGCTTAAGGTCTCCAATGTGACTGAACATTATTTTCTTTAAATAACCATTCTTCAAATGATTAAATTATAAGAATGAAGCAAATTGATTAGAGATTTAAATTATAAGATTAGTTGATGATGAGATACAACCTGGTACAAAAAGGTATTTTATTCACACAACTGGAACGAGACCTTGAAAAATGATTTTGGATAAACCAAAGAAGCAGAAGAAAGCTAAGATTTTTGCATGCCATAGAAGTAGTTATGTTCAATGATGTCTTGTTTAAAATCATGAATAGAAGCTAGCCTGCAGTGGAGACCAAAAGAGAACTGTGTATATTGGGCATGTTAAATTTAAAATGCAGGAAGAAAAGTGGTAGAAGTGCTGGCAGCACAATCAGTGTGTACATCATGTTAAGCTGCTAGCCTAGGGTTGCCAACCTCCAGGTGGGGCCTGGGGATTTTACAACTGATCTCCAGCTGACAGAGATCAGCTCCCCTGGAGAAAATGGCTGCTTTGAAGGATGGACTCTATGGCATTGTAACCTGCTGAGGCCCCTCCCCTCCCCAAAGCCCACCTTCTCCTGGCTCCACCCACAAAGTCCCCAGGTATTTTCCAACCCGGACTTGGCAACCCTATGCTAGCCTGAACCAGGAAGCCAACAATAATACATACTTGTGGCAGCCATCAAACAGCAGCCTAGACCACCTGCTAAACCAAAAACTGTGCAGCCCCAGGAAGCCAATAGGGCTGAATGCTTATGGAGGTGATGAGCATATTAATAAATTAACACAACGGCAGCACAGGACCAGGCATGCAGCTCCTGAACACTACAGCGGGGATCAAAATTAGCCACAGCAGTTAGATTAGCTGGAAGAGGGCCCAACATATGTGTATTTACAGATGTCATGCCAGGTACTGGACCTTGGCTCTCTCGGTGTTTCTATTTTCCAAGATCAACTCGTGTTTCTCTTTTCATTCGGAAATAGCCATAGGTGGAGGGGATCCACCTGGGTCAGTGGAGGGGAGTTTGAATCCCTTCCCCTCAGTTTTCCTGATCTAAATTCATCTCCCACACAGGCAAGGTAAAATAGCTGCTTCAAGAAGGAGCAGTTTAGACTGATGAAGCAACATGGGTGGACAACCTCCTAGCATTGCTGCCTTGATCCAGTTCACACACACACAAACACACACACAAAAACTACTTTCAAATAAAGCTGTCACAGCTCCTCTATTTTGATCCAGAGAGACAGAGAATATGGTAGTTCATTTACAGTATGAGGGAAAGAAACCCACAATGTGGGAGGGAGGATACTTGCAATGTAGATGTGGCAGGGTGAAGAAGAGCTCCTGTGTATATGTTGAATTAGAAGTTCATAGTGTGAATGCGTATGGGGTACTTGTGAATAAATGTGCATGAGAAGTGAAAGGACTCTGCTGTGTATGATAACTGTCATGTTTGTAAGGGGATTCTGAATCAGAGTTCAATAAATTTCATAGCCATTGAGTTATGAGTTATGAAGCATCTATTATGACAAGTCATAAAATACACACGCTTAAATGTAACATTCATATAAATGAATTTAGAACTAGATAGATAGACAGACAGACAGACAGACATAAAATAGGACTCTAAAAATACAGACGTGCATAATAAAATAAAGGAAAAAGCATAAAACAGAGACTACTAGGCAACTATTATTATGTATTTGATTGTGTATTTCGAATGTAGTAGCATGCTACCCAAAATTTTGCCATAGATTCAGTAATTCTTCATTACTGAACCCATTGATTAACAGTCAGTTACCTTGCTCAGCACCTGTTTTTCCCACCATATCTATTATGAGGAGTAATATATTTGTCATGGATCTTGCTATACCAGTTACATCTGAACATCATGTGCCCAATGGTTTCTATCTCCCCTGAGCCACATTGATGAAATCTATATTCAGTGGGTATCCTTTTGAATCTGCCCTCAAGCATCGCAGAGGAGAAAGCCTCACATCCGGCTAATGTGAAGGCTTTCCTAAACTTGTGACTATCAAGCCACGATAAATAGGACATGGGTTGCAAGCGATATTTGACAAAATTCAAGGCTCTACCAAGATCTGCAGAGCCAATTTCATAGCCATTGTTTGTGATTGCAAACTGAACTTGCTTGGTTTCAAGAATTTCTTCCATCTTTCAAAATAATGCTAGTTTTAATATTCCTCAGATGTTTAGCTCCCTTTTCATACCCTGAAGTAGCTCTAGACAAAAGTTTTTCCAGTTGACATTCTAAGTTAGCTTCCTGACATTCCCAGAGAGCTTTGGGAGAATTTCAAACATGATAAAGACATGTTCTTTAATCAGCTTCACTGAAACACTGCTGATCTGTTTGAGGGTACAATATTAATGTCTAAGGTCAAATTTACATCTGACTTTCCCGCTAAAATCATTCTAGTTTCCCAAAAAACTGTCTATTCCTGTTCCTAGTTTCAAACCATACTTGTTCTAGTTCATAAAATATTGTTTACATTCGTTAATTGCCCTCCTGTGGTCAAGCTAGCATTATACTGCTTTAAACAAATGGTGTTGCTTAGTACTCTTCAGACCCCCTGGAGTGAAATTTGGAACCAGCGTGAAATGAGCTTGGGAAAAGTCAGCAGTCAAATTACTTAAGAGAGGAGGTGTAAATTGGGCCTAAGGCAGGGGTGTCGAACTCATTTGTTATGAGGGCCGGATCTAACATAAATGAGACCTTGTTGGGTCGGGCCATGTGTGTCATAAAATGTAATGCCAGGTAGCGAAGATATAAACTTTAAAAAGGACAGTCAAACACAATTAAAGATTTTTAAAACTTTAAATAAAACATGCTTAAAACATTAGCACTCATGCCATATTTATCTATTTAACAGTCTGATAACTGACACCTCTTGCTCTGAAGTACTGCATCAAAATGTCTCTGCTGCAGCAATCCTGAGTATGCTGTTCAAGTGTGTATCTGTAAGTTGCAAACCTACTTTTGATTTATTGACATTCATTACAGAAATCTCATGCTCAGTGTTCTGAACCTAGGATCCAAGGGAAAACATTAAATGGTTGGGCACTGCAACCTTTTGTACATAAGCTGCTTTGTGTGGTCAAGAACTTGAGAAGGCATCCTGACACAGACTGAGGGCCATGTGTTTGTTTACAAAACTACAGTCTTCCCCAGAGAAATAACTACCACTTCCTACAAAGGAAATGTGCTGGGTGAACTTGGTCTGGACACACACTCTCAGCCTAATCCACCTTACTGGCTTGTTGTTATTCCTCCTCCACTGCTTTCTTACTGAGAAAGACCAGATCATGAGGGCATGAATACAGTGAAAAGGGGGAGGGAACCCAGTTGCACCCAGGAGAGCCCTGGCATAAAGAGCCCAACAAAACACATACAGATTGTAGCAAGGCACAAAAACGCTCATACTTTGAACAAAACCTTGTTGGTCTTAAGGGTGCTTGGTATTTCTCCCGTGCAACTGAGGCAGACCAGAAAAGCAAGCTCCCCTCGTTCCCTCCCTCCCGGGAGGAGCTTCAATCAGAGAAGGAAAGAAAGACTTCCCTTTGTCTCCTGCAGCCTGGCAGGGAAGCAAGCTCTGGCTGTTCCCTCTCTCCCCCTGGGAGGAGGAGGGGGAGGAGCCTCAGCCAGTTTGTTACCAGACTCTCTCAACTGCACAGGAGAGGCTTGCCTATCTATCTCTCCTGTGCAATTGAGAGAGACTGGTAAAGCAAGCTGTGATGTGGCGACAGCAGAAGAACTGGGAAATGAAGCAGGAAACAGCCAGGGCCTTGCAGGCTGGATTGGGGCCCTCCAAGGGCCTGATCTGGCCTGCAGGCCACGTTTGACACCCGCGGTCTAAGGGCTCTCACCACTGTACTGTATTACCACTGTGTACACTTTTCTCCTGTGTATTTCATCAGAATACTATTTTTATTAAGCCTCTTGGTGGGGCCTGGCAATCTCTTGCTTTTACAACCAGTCTCCAGCCGACAGAGATCAGTTCCCCTGGAGAAAATGGCTGCTTTGAAGGGTGAACTCTATGACATTGTACCATGCTGAGGCCCCTCTTCTCCCCAAACCCCACCCCCAGAGTCTCCAGGTATTTTCCTACCCAGACTTGGCAACCCTAATTAAGGTGCACATTGATTTTTGTGTTGGGGATTGGGTTTTTTTGCAGATACAGCTAAGTCTGAGTTTAGTTCTGTTCTGAGTACTTCCACCTCTACAAGCATTACCCTTACAGGTTCATTATTTCCATCTGTTACACACATAGTGGTGTTGATCAATTCTCTTGTGTCTGTTTCTACTGTATGTACTTTATGGTACCCTCCAAGCTTTTTACTGTTACTTTATCTGGATGACAAACCAACATGGCTAGATGTAGCATCTTTTTCCCACCCTATCAGCAACTTATGTTTTCAAGATGACAGGCTATAGCCTTATATTCTCCTTTGTCACACTTTAAGCAACAGCTGTGATGCACAGTTTCTCTGGATGTGTGAACTTATGAAGAATGAGGTATGTCTTGTTCTTTGTGTAATGTGGCAACATGAACACTTTCTATTTATCCAGGGTATTACAAAGTGCAAAAGGCTATTCAAGGCAGACTTCTGCAATATTACTCTCTCTAGGATACCACATTTTAAACTTCCTGAGGCTGTCTGCCCACCTCACATGAATCCTCTTTGTCTCTGCCATTTGAGGTATGTAAGCTTACAGTGCCCTTAACACAAGTTCCCATAGATCCTCACCACCACTTTAACTACTTGCATTTGCCATGTCCTTTGCTAAGAATCTTAACATTTGTACACATAGCAAAAGTCTAAGGCTGCTCTCACATTTCTATCACTGTTACATCTGAGGGCCCAGCTGATAAATTCTCAAGCTGACATGACACTGGAGCAACTGTTTATAGATAGACATCTTGTTTGCTTTGTTCTGAAGTAATACAGAGAATCAACTGGGACCCACCCTCTTGTTTGTGTTTGTGAGAGCAGAATCAAGCGTGAACGTGTATTTGCAGAAGACAAGTAGCTCACTACCTTCACTGATCTCTTTTTTCCACGGACGTTCATTCCTCTTCCAAGGATTGTGCTGCACCTACACCAACCTATTTCTAGATCTTTCTTTGCATTTGGGACACACTGGGAAACTGCACAATGGTCACCGATCTTTTGTCAGCTTGATATAATGTATGTGAATCAGTTGAGGGCAAGCTGTAGAGGAATTATAGGGGTCCAGGCCTCTTCCAGGAATCCCCAACCCCATTAGGTTTCTTTTCTATGGATGGGTGGAGTCTGGCTAGGGAACTCAGGCCTCCAGAGGGAGAGAAACACAGCAAAAACATATAACCCCAAATTCTGCAACACAAGGCACCTGCAAGCAACTGCCAACTATGTAGGCTTGGTTGCAGGCACCCAAACCCTTCCAGGGTTACCAGGCTGCGTTTCTCAGAAGCTGACAGTTCTGTATAACGTCACGGGCTCTGCTATGGGGATGTCACCTTCACTCAGGATTCTTCTGCATATACAGTGGAGTTTGTTGCTTGAGAAGCGGCCGCCAAGGAAACAGATTAGCATAAATGCAGAGGGCCTGTCGAGGAGGCAGCGCGGACCGGGAAAGTGCTCAGAGGCGACACGGCCTGTGCTCTTTCATAGCCGCATCCCACTCAAGCTGCGACTGCTTTGGGCGTCATAGCCTGAGAGGAGCATCAGCCAAGCGGAGACAAGTGGCTCAGCCTCCTCGTGCCCAGGTGAGAGAGACGGAGGAGTCGAGCCAGCAGCGAGGTCCCCGGGGGCGCCGATTTCTGGGAAGGTGTTGCGGCGACAGCGGCGTCTTCCCCACCCCGCATTCGACCTCCGTTCCTTCATCCCCAAAAAGCCCCTCACGCCGCTGGCTGTTATAAAACGGCAACGAAGAAGGCCACCCAACCGCTGCAGGGCATTTTGATCACCCTCAAGGAAAACACACGAGGCGGGGCGCCTTGGAACCTTCCCGAAATGGCGCCCCTGACTGACTCCTCGCTCTCAAGGTCCCGCGAAAGGGCCGCAACGCCCGCTCGCCTCGCCCTGCAGTGTGACCCCCCTCAGGAAGCTCCAGCCGGCCAGTCCGTCTGCCACCTCCACCTGCTGTGGCTTCCTCGTCCTCCTCCGCTCCCCCCGCCGCCGCCGCCGCAAGCGCACCAGGCCACAGCCTCGAAGCGGCCTCTCCGCGCCCACCCGCCTTCCCGGGGACGGAACTGGCCGAGCCCCAACAACCCCGCCGCTTGTTACTCACATGATGCCCCTGACGGCCCCTCAAACAAACTCCTCACTTGTCAGGCAACCATTCCATGCTAGCTGGTACTGAGCATGCCTGACTCGCGGACGCATGCTCAGAGGCATCGCGCGAAGCCGCCTTGCCCTTCGCTTGCCCTCACGGGCAGATTGGTCTCTCTACGGGAGGTGGGGAAGAGGATGCTGTTATGTATTTCTAAGTAGTTCGTATGGAGAAGAAAGACCAGTGTTCTTCTTTTTAAAATCGTAGAACGTAAGAAACTGTACGGCTGAGCTCGTCAGGAATGGGGCGGGGGCAACGTCTACCGTTTAGCAAGTCTTTCGCCTTCCATCGTTTTGCCGCGCCTTGGAACGCGGGGGTCGACGAGTCTGCGGAAACGGAGAAGGGTTATTGCCGGAGAGTGACACGAAGGGCGTGGCGTGGCTGGCGCAAGCCCTTCTGCCGGCGCCAAGTGGTAAAGATGGAAAAGGAGAGCTTGTCTTGTATCATATGGCATTGGTGTTACAAGGTTAAGTTGACTACTCTGCTTCCTTAATTCATTAAAATGTGTCCCCCTCCCCCTTTTCACTATGCATTTATTATTATTTATGATATACGTGTTTACACAAACCGTGGCCAGTGCCGACTTGAAAAAGGCATTCCTTCTTCCCTCCCACACAGAAAACAGTGTGTCTTCTGAAGTGGGGTCTATTATATAGGGTTGCCAACTCTGGTTTGCAACATACAGGAGATTTGGGGGGTGGAGGGGGGTTGGGGAGAGGAGAGACCACAGTAGCCTATAATGCCATAGAGTCCACCCTCCAAAGCAGGCATTTTCTTCAGGGGAACTGATCTTGGTCCTCATTTGATAGATGCAGGTGGGTTGCTGGGTTGGTCTGAAGCAGTAGAACAAAGTTTGAGTTCAGTGGCACCTTTAAGACCAACAAAGTTTTCTTCAAGGTATGAGCTCTCATGTACATACACAGTTCCTCAGATACATTGAAACGGAAGTTAACAGTCCATACATATTGGCAGATGGTGAACAGCAAATTAACATACAATATAATGAAGATGTTCTAACAGATGCAGAGACCAGACAGGAATAACAAGCTACGTTTACATGGTCAGCATTTTTTTGGATTTAATTATGTAGGGGGGAAACACAGTGGAGCAAATAAAGATGTCCAAATAGGCGATGTATGTGTAAATATATCCTTCTTAATTGTGGAATGCTAAGAGTAAATAACAGATCCTGTAGTTATGCTCCATTCATTTCCTCTCAAGCATGGAGGTAACAGCATACTTTTCTTTTGAGGTGGGGTGAATGGTTATACAGTGTTATGTCTCCTCTGTCACCAGATCAGAGAAATACATTCCAGTATTCATTTCATTACATTAAAATCACCATTATATTCCAAATAAGAAAGAAATAACACTAAAATAAAGAGGATGTATAGCCCTTCTTTGTGAGAATACATATGTAAGGACTGAATGAGTTTAGCATACGTAGTGAGATAAGAAATATGTAGTGAGATAGATAGCTGTTTCATTGCAAAGGAACTTCAGGAACAGACTGGAAAGGGAAACTGCTGAATTACAAGTTATTGCAATGTTCGGAACAACACCCCCCAGGACTTAACAGGGATATTGTTTTCTTATCACACGAAAGCTCATACCTTGAATAACACATTGTTGGTCTTAAAGGTGCCACTGGACTCAAACTTTGTTCTACTGGCCTTATTTGAGTTGCTGTGTACGCCAAGAAAGCGCTAATCCATCTATTACATTCTTATTAAAAATGTAGACCCACTATTAGTCACTGTTCATATGCCAGCAAATGAAGTGTTGGCATCGTTATCTTATGGAGATGTATAACTACCATGTCATATTCAAAAGTTACAAAAAGCCTTATAAAACTGTTGTATGATCAGAACATCTGCTGACAGGAAGGGAGGATCTTCAACAAACCCAGCCCTTGGAAGGAGAGTGGGAAAGGTACACAGAAGCCACACTGCAAACTCAGTGAAGTAGGGTAGGGTTGAGTAGTAAGCTGAAACACCTGGTGAATGTGGACCATGAAAGTTTCTTGCACTGCCATCCTGAGCAGTGTTACACTCTTCTAAGTGTGCTAACTTGAATTGACTTAGGAGTGTGTTGCTCTGTTTAGGAGTGCACTGATAACCAATGAACTGTGCTCTTGGATTTTCACTGGTCTTTGTTTTCTTTCAAATTAATAAAAGTAAGCTTTGAGAAAAGGAAAAAAAAACATTTTGGCTTGATCCAGCTAAACATAATCACATTTAAGACCCATTGAATTCAACGGGAGAGATAAATCTCTCCCGTTGAAATCAATTGAACATAAAAGTGTTTAACTTTTGATTGGATTGTTCCCACTGTGCATGTGATTATGTTTTATTAACACTCGTTAATTAAATTAATCATAACACAACTAGTTAATTATGCAAATAAATTAAAACATTGCAAACATTAAATTGAACGGTGTGTAAAAATGCCTTCAGAAATTAAGAAAGGGAAAATTAGAATGATTTATCAGAAACTCATCTCTGTCCTTATCCCCTGTTAGGGATAAAATCTGCAGCTATAAACAGGATGTTTTGGCCCTCCTAGACAGGAGCAAGGTGGCCCCGGGATTTGTGATGCAGAGTTAGGCATTCCTGCCTTTCCTATGCTGCACTGCTGCCTAATGGACTTAGCAAACTACTGGAAAAATTGGGGGGGGGGATTCCTCCATATGTTCACTGTGGACATGAGAGCTGCACTGTCTCATCTGTGGGTTTTATGTCACTTCCCATCAGCACCCATGTAAGTCTGGCCCAAATAAAAAATTACACACTGGAAGGGTGAAGATGATCCTCAGTCTTACTTGTCAGTCATGACACTGGTGATGTTATGTTCCAGGAGTGTTTCTTCATCCCACATGGTTTTATAATACCTTTTGTAAATTTTCCTGTAACAGACTACCTATTTTCTAAGCCCTATCCTTATGCTTCTTAAGAGGTGTTTTGAATAGATCTTTATAGGATAACTCTGGATACTGTTCATCTCAATGCTGTATAAAGCCATTGTGACTCATTTGCTTTCCACACAATACTGTAGCATATAAAGGCCAACTGACCTGGTTACTTTCAATACATCTGGCATTCCTTGCTCCATATATAGTAACAGTCTTTGTTGAAGATTTTGAGCATCACTTTACTTGTGTGAGAAATTAAGACAATGGTCCTGTAGTTGCTGTAGTCTTTGACATCCTCTTTTTTTCAGAATTAATATGTGAATCGAGTATTTCCTGTCTGTGGGCCATTGTTTTGTTTTCCATATTTGTTTCTTGTTAAGATTTTGATGGACTCAGTTTCTGTGGCTTGAAATAGTTCTACTGATATTGCATCTGCTTCTGGTGATTTGTTTCTCCCTGTTGCTGTCAGTGCAGCTTTCACTTCACTTTCTAAAATTGTAGGTTCTTCTTCAAGTCTCTTCTTGGATGGAATCTGTCATTCTTTCATCTCTTCTATATAGTTCTTCAGTGTATTGTTCCCATCTTTTCTTTATTTTGCCTTGTTCAGTTAAACTAGCAGCCCGATTGAGAGGGGGTTCTGGTTTTCGGTCAACTAGTGGATAAGATGCTTCGGGAGAAGCTTTGACTCTTCAAGGTCTAATAAAGTCTTCTCCAGACAAGTCCTCTCAACATAAACCTCCTTTGGACTATTTGCTTTTGTTTTTCAGCTGCAACCACTGAAGATAAGAAATGTTTATAGGGGATTTCCGGTTTTCGACGACTCAATGGCGGGCGCCTCTTCCCACAGCTCTGGGAGAGATGACCTAGACTCAGTGGTTTGAGGGGGTTCCGAACAGGTTTCGGACTCCCAGGGACCCTTGTAGGGGGACCCTGCCTGAGGCGCTTGGGGGTGGCCTCTCTCTGGGATGGCGATCCCGAGATTGAGGAAACCCCCCTGCCTCTATAGGCTCAGCCGCTGCAGCAGCCTCCAGGCATGATTGAGCACACACTGGGACGGCTGCAGAAGTCTGGTTGCTACAAGGAAAAGATTACTTACCTGAGACACGTGGCGGAATGTGAGTGAAGGGACTTCTTTGTTATGCGGGAAGATTATCTGATGTGAGCTTAATTGCTCAAAGCGAAGGGGGGGCTTTAAAGCTTAAATCCTCCCCAACTCCTCTTAAAGCTACAGAGCTACAGAGAATCTATGTGCTGGGAGAGTGGCTGAAGACTGAATGAGACTATTTTAAGCAATTTAAAAGAAAAGGGAAGACTTTTGAATAACTTGTGGGACTTTACTGTGAATGTAAACAAAAAACCATGACTGGACGGGGAGAAAAAATGGCAGGGAAATCAAAGCCTTCTCCTAAAGCTCAAATTACTCTTCCGTGCACAAAGTCTGAGCCCAGCACAGACCTGACTGCAGCTTTGGCAATAGCACTACTGATGGAACAACTGAACGCTGTTAATACTAAGCTGAATTCTCTGCAACAACAGGTGTCAGAGGCAAATAAGAGGTCGGATCAGACTTCTAAAGGGTTGGCAGAGGTTAAAACCAAAGTTGAAAAGACTGATTTAAAGCTGATCGTGATGGAAAAAGAAAGGATTTTTGATAAAGATAATTTGCTGAAACTTCAGATGGAGAGGTCTTCCTTTTATTTGAGATTCCAGGGCATACCTGAACAAAAGGGTGAGAATCTCAAAAAGATACTCAGCGATCCTATAGCTCCAATGACGGATTTGCAAGCGGATGAAATACAAAGCAATTTGGATATGGTCTATAGGACCTATCCTAAATTTGTAAAGAAAAAAAATTGCCTGGAGAAGTTATGGTGAGGTTCTCCAAAAGGTCAACCAGAGATGTGGTGCTCAAGGCCACCAATAGAAATGCCCTGAAGATTCAAGAAGAAGATATTAAAGTGTTAAAGGACATTCCATTTTAGGTGATGAAGAGGAAACCCTATAAAAATTTGACTGCATTTCTCCAAACAGAAAACATCATGTATCGCTGGCTCATTTCAGAAGGCGTTGGTTTTACCTACAAAGACAAGAAGTGAAGAATTGATTCAGCTGCAAAGGCCAAGAAATTTTTGGACTTTTGCAAAGAAGGAAAAGACAAAGCATCATCAGAGGATTCTTTGGACTTAACAAGAGAGCATTTATGGTCTGGAAGGTTCAGACACATTGGGAAGTAAAAGCTCAGAAGATGAAGAGTCAGACTCTGCTTTGGGGGCAGCAGCACTGAAACCCCAGAGAGGAAAGAAGAAAAAGAGAACCAGTAAAGGAAAATAAGTTGTATTGGTTGAAAGTCTTATGTGTTTTTTATTGTTCATTCGGAATATCAGCAACTCATGTATTTGTAAGCTTTTAAATCAGTAATGATATCAGTTTAAAGCCTTGTTGATTATAAGTTTTCCTCGAATAGATAGAAGCAAGATATTAAATAGCTTTTTTTTAAGATTTCTGTATACCTTAGGGTAGTTTAGTATTTTAGTTATGGTAGTGGTTTTAGTTGCTGTAGTTATAAAATCAATTAAAAATCATTTTAAAAAAGAAAGAAAGAAATGTTTATAGGGAACATTCCTACTGCGCATCTTTTAGTTTTTAATTAACTGCATTATTCCTCCTCCTGTCATTCCACTTGGCATGTTCTGTGGTTTCTGCCAGTTAAGCTGGGTAAGACTTGTCTTGAAAAATCTCTACTCAACTGCTACAGAACTCTCTACTTCTTTCTTGTTTTGAGAGCTGCTAGCAATCAGGAAAATTTTCACAGCTGGCTGTGTCTACTGTTAATTATTACTCACAATTTGAGCTGTGTTCTCCCTCTTTGCAATGTCTGGATCAAAGAAATGTATAAAAAGGAAAAGGGAGGATGCTGAGTGTAACTCACCACAATCGCCTCTTTCTAAATATTCAAAACAATTGCGTATTGATGACATTTTCAACAATGAACAGCCAGCTAATGTATTTCCATATTGGTTTTGCAGCATGCACAACTGTGCTTTAAATTTCCTTTTGATTTCTTGGTTCTTGTGGAACAGATCTCTTATTCTTCCTTTGTTCTTGTTGTTCTCTTCTATTTCTTTAAACTGGCTATTGTAATAATTTTCTTTGGCTCTATGTGCCAGTTGCTGGAACTTCTGATTCTATTTCTGTCATCATTCATTTTTGTTTCTCATCTATAGCAAATTTTAAGAGTTTCATCAGTCATCCACCAAGGCTTTTCTCTTCTTTTGATTACAAGAATAGTCTTTGCACATTATTTTTTAAGAATATCTCTGATTTCAGCCCATAGGTCTTTATTATTATTATTATTTCCTTTTTTATTTCCTTCAAAAATCCAGAAAAGGGGGGGATTTCAAGGAAAAAAAGATATAAAGACAAAAATATAACAGTAGTGGCAGATCTACATATAAGTTTCTGTCAGTGGTTTCCAAATATCTAAAAATAAGTCCATGTGTGATTGCCATGAATTCAAATTCCATGAATTCAAATTTTGATAGAGTTCTAAGGTCCTTGATCCATTGATTTACTGGAGGTGGGCTTTTATGTGTAAAGCCCGTGTGCCAAATCTGGAAGCTGCAGCTGGTGCAGAATGCAGCGGCGAGGCTGTTGATGGGTCTTCCCATGTGGGAACACATTCAACCCGCCTTAAAAGCACTGCACTGGCTGCCTATAGCATACCGGATAAGGTTCAAGGTGCTGGTGCTGACCTATAAAGCCCTATATGGCCAGGGACCTAGCTACCGGAGGGACCGTCTCTCCCCATATGTACCCCAGCGAGCTTTACGATTGGGATCCCGAAATCGCCTGGTTCTCCCAGGGCCGAGGGAGGCCCAGTTGCGGCTACAAGGGCCAGGGCTTTTTTGGTGGCAGCCCCGCACTGGTGGAATGAGCTCCCAGATGACATCAGGGCCCTGCGGGATCTCTTGCAGTTCCTCAGGGCCTGCAAGACGGAGCTCTTCCGCCAGGCTTTCAAGTAGGGGTTGCCTCAATTCTCCATAGCCCTGGTCCCACCATCAGAAGTCGCCAATTTTGATGCACCCTGCACCGACTGGAATTGGATACCATCTATGACACTGCTCAGATAAGGGGGACAAAGGTGTGCCATCTTGTAGCTGTTGGGTATTATCACTTACTGTGTATTGTATATTGTATATTTTATGGATAACGTCTTAGCTGTAATTCAGCGTGATCTCCATTCCTCCCCTGGAGATTGGCAGCAATGGTTCCCCATGAGGGAACGGGTGGTTTGAAGGGTGGTGTCGATGGCACTGAACCTGTCTGAGGTCTCACCCCTGCTGAACTTCACCCTCTCCAGGGTCCACCCCTCAAATCTCCAGGAATGTCCCCACCTGGAGTTGGCAACCCTACCTCCCAGCCAACCATCAATGTATCGTTATCTGCCCCCTGGCTTCAGCTTTCTATCTCCTCCCCCCTCCCACCTAGAGAGCAGTTGTAATTCTGAATGATCTCCAGCCCCCACCTGGAGATTGGCAACAATGGTTCCCCATGAGGGACTCGCTGGCTTGGAGGGTAGAGTCTATGGTATTGTACCTGTCTGAGGTCCCACTCTTCCTCAAACCTCACTGTCTCTAGGCTCCACCCATCAAGTCTCCAGAAATTTTCCACCTGGAGTTGGCCACCCTATCTCCTTCCCAGCCAGTCATCAACCTCACTCTTCAAGTTTCCATTTCCCCCCTCCCGCAGCCTCCACAGTGCTCTGAAGCCCTGACTGCTATGTCACATTGGCTGTCATAAAGGGTCCATCTCAGCAGGGTATGAGGACATAGAGTCCACCATTTTCTCCAGGGGAACTGATCTCTGCCATCTGGAGAACACTTGTAGTTCTGAGTGGTTTCCAGCCCTCGCCTGGAGATTGGCAACCATACTTCTCCTGGTGGAAAAGTAGTTTTTCTCTGCAATGGGGACTGAAGCAACTGACATAATTCTTCTCTCCCCCTTTTTGACTTGCACAACAACCCTGTGAGGTAGGTTAGGCTTAAAGTCTGTGACTGGCCCGAAATCACCCACTCAGCAAGAACCTGGGTCTAGCAGATCCTGCTCTGAAGCACTGACTGCTACGCCTAGGGTAGCCTACCTCCAGGTGGAGCCTGAAGATCGCCAGGTATTACAATTGAACTCCAGACAACAGATCTTCCCCCCTCCCTTGGAGAAAATGTCTCCTTTGGAGTGTGGCCTCTATGGCATTCTGTTCTGCTGGCCCCAATGAGTTTTCTCCCAAAGGCCATCACAAGTGTGGAAAGGGGCTTTCAGAGAAGCAAGCTTGGTTGCCTAGCAACGGGCACTGAGGAGAAAGTTGTTGGCTCTGATGATGTAATAGGGTTCCCAACCGCTTTTACAAGCTGACAGAGATCAGCTCCCCTAGAGAAAATGGCTGCTTTGGAGGGTGGACGTTATGGCATTGTACCATGCTGAGGCCCCTCCCCTCCACAAACCCCACCCTCTCCTGGATCCATCTCCAAAGTCTGCAGGGATTTTCCAACCCAGACCTGTCAACCCTGTGATGGAAATACCTGAAGATTTGGGGCATGGATCCTGTGGAGGGAAGCATTTTTTTGGAGGGGGGGGGGATAGAAGGACTCAGCAAGCTATAGTGCCATAAGGTCTACCCTCCAAAGCAGCCAGTTTCTCCTGGGGAACTGATCTCTGTCATCTGGAGATCAGTTGTAACAGTGGGAGATCTCCAGGTCCCACCTGGAGATTGGCAACCTTAGGGGGAAGTCAGCCACACAGCAGGGGGTTGAGGAGAGTGGTTTGATGGTGGCTGGCCCACCACATTAGCCAGCCAGCCATGGTGGAGCTAAGCAGGAGAGAGGGCCTGAGGAATTTCACACAGCCAATATGTTCCGTTTCAGGAACTCTTCAGTAACGGTTTCTGTCAGGCATTTTACACAGAACCTTATTAGTACCAGTTCCCTAACGGAACATATTGGCCCTTTCACACAGGGATGTGCCTCTCCCGTTGGGGAAGCGTTCCTGAGCCGGTTTACCTTGAAACCTCCTCCCAAGCGTTCTTCAGCGCTTGTACTGGTTCTGAAGCGCTACGGGGTGCTGTGTGAAATGGCCCCCTGTTTCTGATTGTTTATTCTGGGCACGCTGGCAGTGTACGGGGGAGGGGGTTATGCTGATAGTCCATTGTCTTTTCACTGACAGAGGCAGGCCACTGAGGGGACAGTTAGACCCACCTGGCAGTGGGCGGAGGAGAAAAGTGGACCCCCTTTTGAGTGGCAGTCCATCCAGCGAACTGATTTTGGCGCCCAATGGAATCTTGCCCCTTGGAATCTTAAAACGGCTTTATATAATAGGAAAGATCCTAGATATAATATTCATTTTGAGTGTATTTACTTTGCCCCATGGAGACAAGTTTAAAGTTGCTCTTCTGTCCAAATCCAAAGATATATCAGTAATTAGCTTGTTAAGATTTAGCATCCAATAGTTCTTCCGGTTCACATTCACTTGAACTTAGTCTCTTCTTTGCCAGTTAGTTCTTTACACAGTCTTTAAACTCGGCTTGTAAGAATTAAGCAGGAGAAACGAGGTATTTTTACACATGAAACTAGTAGAGCTTTTTGCTTTTCATGTATCTCTAAATGGAAATGTAAAACCTGCATTCTGTCTAGTTTTTGCAATTTAATGGTGTTTTTCCACATCCATGTACCACAGCAGTGTCTGACAATGTTTCATTTGCAAGCCTAAAAGCAATTACCTGGAAGTAACTATCAATTAAAATCCATGGGAAGTACTTCTGGATGTCTATTGTTAGGACTGGGCTGTGCATAGTTTGTGTGGAAATATGGCACCAACTCACCAAGGGATGTCCATTGAGGTCTGGGAAGTGGGTGAGGGAAAGGAAGTGTTGCCTGCAGCCTTGTGCTGTCCTCAGGCTTGTAGGGGCAGGGGCAGACTTTACTGGGATAGGTGGGGGGGTACAAAGCCCTGGTGGCTATTTAAATCTGTGCCCTAGCTGGCTTTCCCTCTCTTCGCATCTTTGGCTTCCCCACCCATCCCTCCATTTTTGCATTTTTATGGTGTGATAGCTGGCTTACTATGTTTATTTGCCTCATCATGATTATTGTGTATCATTCTGCTATATTATGTTATTTTATCACAACTTGGGTCGTTTTAGGCATTGGGATGGATCCTTCATGGGAGGAGGACGTGCCTGTGTGCTTGCCTTCCCCAGGTTGGGGACTCCCTTATGTGGTCTTGGTGGTGGAGCCGTTTAAGTCTCATGCCCAGCTTGGGGGCTGCCAGCTGGCTTCCACCACTAGGTGGCAAAAGGACCATGCAGAGGCCAGTCCCCACAGGGATCTGGGGTCTTGTCACTCCATAGTTATATACGCCAGCAGGCAGGCTGGGGGTACAGTTATCAAGCAGCAGGCGGGTCACCTAGGGTTGCCAGCCTCCAGGTGGGGCCTGGGGATCTCCTGCTTTTACAACTGACCTCCAGCTGACAGAGAGCAGCTCCCCTGGAGAAAATGGCTGCTTTGAAGGGTGGACTCTATGGCATTGTACTATGCTGAGGCCCCTCCCCTCACCAAACCCCACCCTCTCCTGGCTCCACCCCCAAAGTCTCCAGGTATTTCCCAACCCAGACTTGGCAACCCTAGGGTCACCTGATGTTGGATCCATCCCCATGCTGCACCAGTGCTCCTTTGACTGTAATCAATTAAGGTGTGGCAATATATTTTATCTAAATACTGGTTTCTCGTGTTTTGTTCTGCCACATCGCCGTCCTATCTTCCCTAGACTAGCGAATGCTCTTGAATATTTCCCGAGCCTTGTGATGAGCCTTGGGTGATGAGGAATAGCACCAGTTTAAAATTTTATACTGCTGTACTATGGATAACGATTTTCTAGGTGCAAATGCTGCATATAAATGAAGTTTAACGCTCCTTAGGTGGGTTTCTGGTTTTCCAATATTCCCAAGGCTAGTTTTCTGCACAAAGAAAGTGGATTATTAGCACAATGTGCTAGGGTAGTATAATGATTAAAATGTCATAACCAGGACTAAGGAGACTCAGAACGATGAAGTCAGTCTCCTGCGGCTGTAACCCACTTCACAGGAGTGTTATGAAAATTAACTGAATTGTTTCCTTATGTCCCTTAGGGATTTTATGGTCACCAACTTTGGCACTCATGTTATGGTTCCTGGTTGACCTTTGGAATGCAGAGATGGCATGGGCCTATGGGCACAGTTGCTCTGAGCATCATCTCCCCTTCTGTGGAGTGTGAAATGCCCCTTGGTTTTCTGAGAAGTTCAGGATGATGAAACAGGTAGACAGAGTATAAGTGTATGAAAATTCAGAGCAACTGAACACAGTTGAGAGCGCACTGTCCTGCCTGCTCTGTGGTGGTTGGTGAGGCAGCAAAATGCGTTCATTTCTCTGCCACCATTGCATCTGCACAATGACATCTGGCAGAACTTTTCCAGTTTGTGAAGGGGCTTTTATTCCATGTCCCAGATAGGATTGTCAGGCCTGGCCTGGTAACTAGCAAGAGACCAGGTATGGTGGGGACATGGGGACAGCTGCCAGTGCGGGTGTGATGTCACTTTCAGGATAACTTGGAAGTGACATCACATCTCTCTAGGAATTGCCAGAAACTCTGGAAAAACCTTAGTTTCCAGATACTCCTAGACAGGTTTGACATCACATCTTGGTTTTCCTGGAAGTCATGTAATGCTGACAGCTGTTTGTTTATTTATTTTTTTATTTCTCCCACCAGCTACTGGAGTGCTGGCAGGCAAGGCCCACTGGGGGGTAGGACATATCCCTCCCCCAGTGGGCACATGGCAACCATAGCCCAGATGTAATTGACCTCTAAAACATAGAGACCTGCTGTGACCCCTTTGCAATAGATTTTGGAAGTAAAATTGCTCGCATCTACTTCTGCATAAATACCACCATTGATTTGGTTTAGTCTCAGGATGCTGTTGGGGTGCACTCTGGTCCTATAGAAGACTTTCAGTTGGTGAGGCCTGATGAAGTGGACAAGTTGCTTAGAAATCTTTAGCTCTAGGCCTGACCCTTACGCTTCATGACTAATAGTAACTTTTAGGCACAGAATCACTATTGCCACCAATAGCTGTTTACATGCATTTTACCTAAAGCAGATTATTGTGTCCAGTCATGGGACACAGGGATAACCCCCAGCAAAGGATCAGTAGCACACAAAAATCTGGAAAGGACAGATACTGGACACCAGAATTTAAAAAAAAAAAAAGAATTATGGTTTCTCTGACTATTTTACATAGAAATCTCTGAAATAACATTAGGACATAATACAAAAGTTTGTTCCTATATTGACTAACTCCTACTTTTAGGCCCTGATGGATTAAACTAAAACAACAACAGATACAGATGGGTTGTTGTGTTGGTCTGAAGCAACAGAACAAAGTCTGAGTCCAGTGGCACCTTTAAATCAACAAACTTTTATTCTGGGTATAAGTTTTTGTTCACTTGCACATGAAAGCTTGTACCCTGAATAAAACTATGTTGGTCAAAGGTGCCACTGGACTCAAATGTTCTTTAAAAAAAAAACACAGAGAAAATATGAAAATACGAAATATTTCAGTCTAAGGTTGGATCCTGCATTTCTGTTCTGCTAACGGCAGCACCTTCCCACATCGTTATGCCTTTCCCTGATCCAAAAGTGGAAGAGAATCCTCTGTCAGGAAATAAGCTTGTACTGGAAGAAGATGTTGCCATGAGTGGAATGGATCCCAGGTATCCAATCCCCAATCTTATAAGAAAGCAATTTGTAGATTTTAAAGATGAGTTCTTCTTCTGAATCCTCTGTTTAAGTTTTGTTTTCTGTTAAAAGACAGAAATCATATTTCTGGCAGTAGTTACAGTTCAGTACTGTAAAAAGGTTTTGTACAATATGTGCGTATGTGAGAGTGTACTCGGTATGTGAGAGTGTTCTCGGTATGTGAGAGTGTACTCGTACCACTGACTGAATTAGAAACAATACAACTAGAGAAAAGGTGTGTTTAAAAAAAAAAAAAAAATCTTTACTGAATCACTGTTTCCCCATGGGTGTAGGAGGCAATATGCAGTCTTTTTGGTGAAATAATATATAGAGGTCCTTATCTTGCAATATTAAAAGGTTCTAGCCAATATCTATATTATATTTTACTTAAGTTGCCGAGACAGCATTCTTCTCTTCTATACTAAAATTGCATTGCAAAGCTATTGAAACCTTTATACAGCTACAACATCCCATTTTGCTGAAAGGTTAAAAATTTCTGTACAGAGGAGATAGTTTGTGAAGTACTTCAGAATGATAGATGCTCCGTATCTTCATGCAGAGGTTAGAGCTAATGTTGCAGTTACCGAGCTCTTAACTGCTGTTGTTCACATATTTCCAAAAGGAGGCAAAGCTGACTGCAACCGTGGGAAGAATAATGGGTGCCAGAAGTATAAGAAGCGATCTAGACCTACTTTTAGAATTATATTTTTATGATCATTTTCTATGAAGTGTGTGTTGATATTTCATGATAAACAATGCACTTTTCAGCCCTAATCTCATACCTGTGTAAAATGTTCCATTGACTTAAGTGAAATTTACTTTCAGTTCAGGGTGCTTAATACTTCAGTCTGTAACTTAGTTGAACTGAACTAAGAGCACAGTATTTTCTTATTTAATAGATTTTAACCTTGTAATAGTTTTCATGGAAACTATCTGTACTTTAATTCCTTGGAGACCCACCACCACCACTACTTTGAGCTAGGCAAGAAATGAGACATTGAAGATATGTGAACAGCAGAGGGCAGTAAAGCCTATAGACACTGGAGAGTATTTGCGTACTGCGGATGCTATTTCACATAGAGGAGTCTTTGATGCATATGGCACTACAGTCTGTTTAAGGTGGGCGGCCTTGGTGTGGTATATTCCTGAAAACACTCATGTGCCACAATGGCAAAATCCTACAGAACAATGATTTCCAATCTTGTGAATCTTACAACCCACCAGTCATTCTACCAACAAACCTGGGTCCTATCATAACAGAAACAAAAAAACCCACCTTTTCTGAGAAGGACATGTATATGATTACAGGTGTTTTGTTATTACTACTGGCATGCCAAAAGGTCCCAGATGGACAATCCATGGCAAGCAGGGCCAGCCGGAGATGGCATGTCACACTTGTAGGTGGACGTGGGGACTGAGGGAGAGCAAATTCTTAGTAACTGTTATGAAAATTCTGCATCCCACCTCGATTACTCCTGCATCCCACTAGCAGGACATGTACCACTGGCTGAGAACCACTGCCATAGGAGGACTAAGGTCTAAATCTCTCTAGTCCTCCTTATTGCACCTAATGGAGCTCAAATAAATACAAATTTTAGGAAGGTGAAGCTGCTGGTGGAACCCCCAAGAACTAGACGGTCTAGCCAAGTAGAGGTGGAGTCAGTGTGTGTTGCTTAGCAACAGAAGAAGAAGTTAGTTGCTGGGAAGCTTGATAAAATTTTCTGGGCTCTTACCTTGTATAAGATAATTGGAAAACTTGGTATGTGCAAATTTATTAGTAAAGGGGGGGTTATATTTAGTTTAGCTGGTATTATTTTACTAATCATATTGTTACTGCAAGGCTGTATCTTTCAGGCTGTAGATTGCTGCCTGGTTACTGCATTGTCCAGATTGTTGGGACTAAGTCCTTTGGAAAGAGAAGCAGATGAGAAAAATCTTGCACCTTGGTGGACTGAGAAGTGGGACTTAATTCAGCACAAAGTTTTGCAAGCAAGAGCTAGTTGTTTAATTGAACTCAGAGAGATTATTTGCTACAGCTTTCTTTTCACTGCTATATTCATGCATTTGCTGCATCAGTACTGTTGCCTACATTTATGTATTTGCTGCATCAGTATTCGGCCCCTTTTCAGCTGTGGAGCCCAGGCAGCTGTAGTGGGTGGGGGCCACTTTGTCTCTCCAGAAGGAGGAGGAAGCAGGCAGTGTGTGATGCCCAGTGTCACAGCGGAGGAGCAGAGCCAGTAAAGATTTAAGCCTGGCTCCGCCCCCCCACCCTTCCTCTTTTGCTTGCGTGCTCATGAAAGAGAAGGCCCTGGTAATTCAAGCAAAGGCTGCCTTGGAGCTCATCAGGAGCAGGTGGCCTGTTGTGCAGATTGTGTGGTCTGCTATATTGCCATGCCATGTGTGGCATGGCAAGGGGGATCCTGGGTGTTTGGACAGGGCTCGCCAGAAGGTGAACAGGGAACTGAGGAATGCGATAGTGGCTGAATTGGAATACAGTCTGAATTGATTGACCTGTACAGGGATGATGGAGTACATTTATTCAAAAAGGACAATGATATATTTCTGGGGGATTTGCGGCAAGCGCTGTGGGCGACTTTAGGCTACCCAGTGGGCACAAGGTCCTAAGCAGAGGCTTGGCTTTGTGTTAGCCACAACACCGCATCTCTATATTAGATGTTATGGGGAGTAGCTTAAGAGACCTTGCGTGTGCAAGCTAGAGATCATACTCCAGCTATACCAGAGTCAGTAACCTACTCAGAGCAGCACAGACGACAGACAGAAAATGTCTTTTATGAAATTTATTAAGAAAATAATCCTAATACATTCAGCTAATTCAAATACACACAAGAACTAGGAAATAAAGGGGTGAATTGATCTTAAGAGATCAGAAACAATAGATGGCGAAGCGTTGATGGGGGTAATAGCTGCCTTCCGAAGAGAAGAGTCCGTGGTGAAGAGCAGACAGCTCGACCACCAAGCATGTCTGTGAAGACCCAAGAGAGATGGGGGATCCAGCCAGTGGATGTCCCAGAAGACTGAACCAAAGATCGCTGGGTTGGGAGCCCAGTTATAGGGAAATGTTGACTTCAGGGTAGCGGGGCACAATAGGGAAATGGTCCTGGATGGACTGGAATGACCGGTAATGGCTCAGAGGGAGGTATTAGGCAAAAAAAGTCCCAGTTTGGGAAAGAAAACCTTTGTCAGCAAAGCATGGAGCAATTGTACAGTCTTGGCTCTATTAATGGCTGGGCTTTCGAAGGAACGTTGGGAACAATGGGTCAGGTCCAGGATGGTCCTAGTATCCAGGGCAAATTCCAGAGGTGCAGGAGCAAGATACAATATAGGAACGCAGGTGCTGGAATACTGGAAACTTATATTTTGAGATGCTGAAATCAAGTCATTGTCATCATACAATGGCAGCTATGTGCTGGGTGTATTGGTGCTTGATTGTAAAAGGAGTCAGAGTGATGGTCCAAGGGACACGTCCAGGCTTGTTGGTTTCTGTAGGGCTACGCCTGCCTATGCCAACTTTGGCCCTAGCTTGTCCGGGAGTACCATTCTTCATGTTGCAAGAGGGGGCTCATGCTAACACTTGGTGGTGGCAGGTTAGTGTGGGGAAAGGAGAAACGGATTTTGTGAACACCGTGGGCACCTTCCCTGTTGGGGGTCAAGAGGTCTGTCAGACTCAGCCTTCAGGTTTTGTGGCCCAGGGCTGGGAAGGAGGACTGCCTTTGGGACTGCCCTGGCTAGGCTCCTCCTCTAAGTTCCATGGCTTGGGGGGAATTCCAGGGTGGTACTCAGTTTGCTATGCTGGCCAGAGGCTAGCCAGAGGGATGGCTCGCTCAACATATGGCAAGGAGGTGGTCTGGAGCAACCCCTGGCCTTGGCCTATTTCTGCACTCAGAGTTTGTCCTTGTCACAAAAAATGTAAATAGTTAATAAAGTGGCCCTTGGTTAAACCCAATATGGTGTCTGTCTCTGTCTTCCGACTGGTGGGGGGACAATTGTTGCATTGTTCTGTATTGTGGAAAGGTTGAGTTAAAAGAAATCTTTTAAATTTTAAATCAGCTTGTCTTGCAAGTTCTGTTTCTGAACTGGCCTAATAGAACCCACCCAGAAAGCACTTATACTCTCACTGTCCTGTATTTGGGAATCTGTGATAAGGTGTATAGGCAGATCTGGCTTGAGGGGCCACCTTTCCCTGCCCTTGCTCATGGGCCATTAGTAACCAGCCTGACATGCAGAAGTTAGCAGTTGAAGCTTTCAGTGACATGGAAACAGTGGAGTGAAAAGAATCAGCTGCTAAATTTCTGCACGTTGTTCTTAAAAACAGGAGCAGGGCCAGTAAACAATGGTGGCATGCTTAGCGCTGAACCTTCTGAAAGTGGCTTCTATTACACATTTGACATAAGTAGCATTTTCCTAGCTAAAAATGAGCTTCTGATGCCAGAGCAAGGGCTCCCTTGTTGCTAGGTGAGAATCCTGCTCTATGTTTTGCAAAGTAATGTAGCAGACGGACATCTTGTATTGCCATATCTTCTGACCTCACATAATAAAATAATACCCACTGCCCTCCCCACACTTTTCTTTGCAACCCTTTGTATCTACAGTTCTGTTCACTAAGTGTAACACTCTATGCACCTGATGAAGTAGTCTCTGGGTCATGAAAGCTTATTCCAAAAAAGCTTTGTCAGGCTCTTTCCTGTTGTGTCTGGCAGCAGACAAACACAACTAGCCCTTTTGAGTTTAACATCTGTAGATAAGTAGTAGACTCTTTTAGGTATTTTGATTAAAAGGATCTAGTGGAGGAACACAAGAGTGTGATTCTGTTCTCTTTATAACAACAAATGCAAAAGTATACCTAAGAAGACTGGATGGCATTTTATAGAAAGTAAATTTGTGTGTGTATTTCAAAACACACTAGTCCATTCCTAACTTCTTTAAACATTAGAATACTAGGTTTAAAATTGAATGACTTCAGCAGTGCAATGTTGTGAAATCAATGGATTTAGACTGGAGTAACCCTGTATAGCATTGCACTGTTAATATTTTTGTTTACCCTGACATATGTTCACCAAAGAAGAAACTTCTGCGACCACAGCTAATCAATAAAAGTACATCATAAACAACAGTCAGTGGTGGGATCTATCAAAGCCAGAGATTGGAAAGCTTTATCATTTTCTTTGGATAACAAAAATAATGTCCTACCATGACATGCTCAGATAAATGATTTCCAATTTAAAGCCTCTTTCTTTTGTGTTAATGTTTAGTTTTGATGGATGCCTGGACTTCACCTTGGTATTTATCTAGCCGTAGGGGACAATTATCCCCTGAATGTATTCTGTTCCTCTGACATTATCTTTTAATTAACATTTCTTTTTATGGTGGCCTTTTATGCCTATGCTTCAGAATGCAGTTCATTTATAGTGACTTATTTTTTACTGCTGATTACTTAATGCTGTTTGCTAATTAAGGGTAAATATTATTTATTTTAATGGTATGCTATATGTAGCTGCTACAATGCATATTAATTTTTTTATTTACAAAACTGGTTTTAACCTTTATTCAATACGAAATCCCTTTTCCTTTATGCTACTTAATAATTACTACCAAAGGTTGCCAGGATTTTTTTTGCTGGCCCTGCTCTTGTGCCTATGCATATAAATCACTTCTTAGCATAAAGTGACAGCAAAAGCTTAATCTGAAAAAAAAAATGTGGCACTCTGTTCTTAAAGGTATAAGAGCAGGAATGGTTATAATGGTGTCATTCTTACAAAAGACTTTTAAAAACACCCTATTAATTATATAGACATCAACCCAAGCATTTGCAGGACATTGCCATAGAAATAAAATTTTAAAATTGGGTATTCAGAGTATAACCTGCCAAGATTTATGCATGGGACATTCCATTGATTTGTATGGGAGTCAAGCCCAAATATTTATAGAATGCAATCCTAAAAGATCTTTCCTGAAAATAATCCCCATTGAAAAGCATGGGATTTACTGATGAGTAGACCTGCTGAGGTTTGCTGTCATAGGCTCTGTTTCACTCAGTGACTTCTCAATGCAAGTTTTCAAGCAAGGACTTCAAATTTAAATTTCACCTACCATCTACTAAGGACCTAGATTTCCTTCATTATTGTAAGTAAAAAGTAAATGATCTTTTCTTACCAAGTGCCCAGTTGAGTTCAGACTCCTGTTGTACAATCCATCTTGTGCGGGAGTTTTCCCAAATTATGCAGAGCCTAACCATTTCTTGCTGCCGGGGTAGCTGATGTCAAAGTCCCGTTCCAAGTCCCATTGAAGTTTTATTTCATATTAGGATTACTCCTCCCCAGACAAAGCTCCAGTTTTAAAGGCTTTTCTCTGATGCTGGGATCTTGAGACAAACTCAGAATTCTGCTGCCTAACAGCCTCCCTTCCTGCACTGTCCAAACTGATCTTGTCATTGGTACTGGAGATGCCGAGGCTGACAATTCTGGAAAATTACAACATCAGTGACTAGGTATTATAGCATGACACAGCTCAAGGTTTATGGCCACCATGTCAACTTTGGGACTGTCTCAGATAATATAGCCAGTGATATCCTTCACTTGGTGTTTTATGCCCTGGAGATAGAGGAAATTAATATAATTCCATGGATATGGACAGTTCAGATAACCTGGTCCGATAACCTGCCATCTTCCACCAGCAGGTGAAGACATTTTTGTTTCATTTGGCACTTCCATCAATGATCCCTCCTTCCTAACCAATGATTTGTGTTTTGTCTGTATTTTAACTGTTTCATGTGTATTTTTCTGTGTTTGAACTCTTTGCAAAGTTGTTTCAATGAAATATGTTTGGGGACGGGTATTTTAATGATTTTTTGGACATTTTTTTTTCCGTATGTGCATGTGAGTGTGTGTGTACCTGGAAGTTGTGGCAACCTCTGGTGACTGACACCTACAGGGGGCCTGGAGGGTATTCAGAGACATGGCTGAATAAAGCCTGTCCCCACCTCTAGACTGCTGGTATTCTGCCTTCCATCCAAGTACTTGCCAGAGTTGACCCTGCTTAGCTTTCGAGATCTGACGAGATTGGGCTTGCCTGGCCTATCCAGGTCAGGGCTGATTTTATAATGTATTTTATTCTGTATGTTTTAAATTGTTATCTACCTGGGTGGCCCTTGTAAGGGCAGAAAGGCAGGGTATACATTTTGTAAATAAATAAAATATGCACCTGGTCAAAATTAGGCTTCTGGAGATCCAAGACTCTGCTGAGGTGGAAAATCAATTAGAATGGTAGTTTCCCAGAGAAAGATGGCTCCTGAGAATTTCCTGACAGCTCTGGAAGATTTTCTTTGTGCTGGCAAGGCTGGCAGTTGACTTAAAAAATAAGTGAATTCTGGAACTGAGAGTCCCTGCATGCATGTTTCTGACTCAGTTGCTCCCAAGGAGTCAATGGGATAAAGCTAACATCTATAGGATTATGACTGATTGCCTTCAAGTCATAATCCTTCTGAAGTGTAGCAATACTGATGCTCTGTGAAGCCTCAGATGGCCTTGGATAGTCAGGCCCCCCAGCCTAGAGCACAGCGCACTCTGTCTTGGGACTGGAACCACATCTCACCCATAGTTCATCACTCATTGGAGGGGAAACCTAATGCTAAACTATTCTTAGATGACCTGATTCTGGGTTAGGGTTTTGGAAGCAGCAGAGCAGCTCTCTCACTGTGATCTATTGAAAGTCAGCCTTCAGCACACATTTTTGTTGATCCAAGGGGGTCATACACATGGTCTGGAAGGGGGCCTTCTTGAAGAAGTTATGGTAGTGAAGAAACCATATGTCTGCCACCATAGTGTTTGCATGGTGTCATATGACAATGCTGTTTGAGGTAGCAAAAAGCCTGTTACATCTTTACTCCTGACAACATTAGTGAAGCCCTCAACAGCTCATTGTGACCATTTTGCTACACATTTTGAGAATAAAAATAACTCACATTGCGTCTAAATTACTGCATTATTACAACAGTTACACTGACTTCACTATTCAGGTCCATAGGGTTTATTATTGATATCTTTCTGGTAGGGGTGGAGCTGGCTGGCCTCATTCAAGGTATTAGCACGGTGGTTGAGGCAAGCAGAAGAGATCTGCGGATGGAGAGGACAGGGGAAGAGCCAGGTTTAGAGGCTGGAGGCAGAGCCTTGGTCATAAAAGCCAGAAGCCACTGCTGAGAAGCTAAGATCAATTATAATATGTGAGGTCAATCAATTTTCAAAGTAAATGTAACACAGAAGAAATACCTCCCAGTCCCCAGTCAAACAGTAAGTGTTAACAATAAAGTTAATCACAAGAGGCTAAGAATAAAGATCACTTTAAAAAGTATAAATAAACTAACAAGGTAACATTATTAAGACAACAAAATCAAACATTGTGGATTGTCAATGGATCCCATATATCTAAGATTGAGCGGCAAAGGAACTGTGCTTTGCTTCCAAAGAATATCTCAGGTTTATAGGGGGAATTAAACCTCAGAATCTCCCTCCCCTTGCTTCCCCAACTGGTGCTTACTTATTATGCGTATGGGTGAAAAATAGACTTACAAGCATAATAGATGAATTATAAGGAGGTATTGTTAAATTCAGAGATTATCAGAAACCAGAAGTCAAAATGGGTAGCCATGTCTGTCTGCAGGGCTTTTTTTGGTAGAAAAAGGCCAGCAGGAACTCATTAGCATAGCAGGCCATACCTGACAGCAGAAACGCATTAGAATATTAGGCCACACCCCTGACAGCGCAGCTGGTTCCCAGGATCAGCTTCCCCAGGTGCCCTGTGGCTTTTGGGGTGCATGGGGAACCTGAAGTAAGGAAGGCAGTTTCTGGATCGGCTTCCCCAGGCACCCTGCAGCTGCAGGGTGCCTGGGGAACCCAAGGAGGGGAGGCAGTTTAAACTGCCTTCCTTCCCTGGATTGGATTGGCTTGGCTTCCCCTGGTGCCCCAAGGCTTGCAAGGCACCTGGAGAACCCGAGGGGGGGAGGCTGTAGGTGTGGCCAACTCGAAAGCCAGCTGGAACTCCGTTCCTGTGTGTTCCTGCCCAAAAATAGCCCTGTCTGTCTGTAGCAGTAGAAAAGAGCAAGAATCCAGTAGCACTTTACAAAATATGTGGCAGGGTATGAGCTTTCGTGAGTCACTGCTCACTTCTTCAGAACCATCCAAAGGTATTAGGTGGAAATACGAATGGGTACTTTGCTTTCCTTCCATGGTGTCTCTGTAAGGTGTAATTTTAGGTGACTTCTGGTTTTGGTTTTGATCACCTTTCCAATGTAGTTCTTGCAGAAGATCAAGCCTGCTGCCTTTGTCAAAGGTGAAGAGAGAACAGCTATGGTGGTTTACTTGGAGTTTTCCAGTGGGCGACCATTTGTACCAGACATTGGTGCTTACAGTTTGAGAGTGATCGGTTTCAGGCTTTTACAGATTTGTAGCACTTCTGAAGGGCTGTCAGGGAACACTAAGATCCATTTATCTTTGAATAAAAAGTACCTTTTCATCCTTGCAGCCTCTTGGGTACATTGTTTTGTTCTCCAGTCACTAAATGATGCAATTATGTCTCTCAGGCCCTTCCTTTTCAGGTTGTTAGGGAAGCTGGATTTGAAGGCTTTGATGATCAAAGGTGCTATTTCCTCTTCTAATTGGAGTACTGAGGAGAGCCATCCTGAAAGGAAACTTGCCAGGTCCATTGAACCTTCTGCGTCTTCCTCCAGACCCCTGAATTTCAGATTCGATCTGTCTCAGGCTTTGTTTGTCCTAAAGAAAGTGTGAGTTCGTCATGAAAATTGGCCCCACAGTTGATTTTTTAGTCCCCAGTTCTTTTTCATGCTTTGAGAGCAATTTCTCCTATTTTGGTGGTTTAGGAATGCCCAGGCTGAGGGCGTGAGAGGAGCACTGAAATTAAGTGTCAGCCATCTTTCATGGTGATGCCCTCCCATTAAAAGATTTTTAGCATCACTTTACTCACATGAGAAATTAATGTGGTGGTCTAATAGTTGCTGCAGTCTTTGATGTCTCCTTTTTTCAGAACTAGAATGTGAATTAAGCATTTCCAGTCTGTGGACCATTGCTTTGTTTTCCGTATTTGTTGGCATATTCTTGTTAAGACTTTTGATTGGCTGCATTTCTGTGGCTTGGAGTGTCTCTGTTGATGTCTCTTCTACTCCTGATGATTTGTTTCTCCCAACTGCTCTCGGTACAGCTTTCACTTCACTTTCTAAAACTGTAGGTTCTTCTCCAAAAATTTCTTCTTTGAAGGACTCTGTCATCCTTTCAGCTCTACGGTGTAGTTGTTTCCACTTTTCTTTATTTTGTCCTGTTCAGTTAGTGTATTTCCACTTCGATCTTTCAGCATGCCTAACTGTGCTTTAAATTTCCTTTTGATTCCTTGGATCTCATGGAACAAATCTCTTGTTCTTCCTTTTTTGTTATCTTCTTTTTTACACTGGTTATTATAATAGTTTTCTTTGTCTCTACATGCGAGTCGCTGGAACACTGCATTTAGACTTCTGATTATATTTTTGTCACCTTTTGCTTCTCATCTGTCTGCAATAGAAACCAATAGAAACTATACACTTTCATCTTGTTCTCTATAAATAAAATTGTGTTATATGTTTGAATTTTCTTCTATTGAATATCTCTGTCCAGAACTACTCCAAAGAAATGCTACCAAAACCATCTTATATTACCCTAGTTAACCAGTGCCTAAAATAAAAAGGGACCAAGGACCCTCAAGAAATATCAACAGACTTTACATGTTCCCTTGCTTATGTTATGATTTTGAGCTTACTTTCTCATGTTCCATGTTCCTGTTATATGCATCCAACAGCTTTGGGCTTTTCTTTCGCATCTCATTGCTTATTGTTATGGAAATCTGGGTCATTAGTTATGAACAGATCAGCTGGGAGGGTCCTTGGGGAAAATGGCCATTGATTGAATCCCTTTTAGGGTGGGTGTATGCATGTGACTGACAGAGGAGCAGTCCTGCATTCCTTTCCTCCTTTGGCATGGTGCACTATCTTTTGATATCACTTTAATTTATGTTCCTCCTATCATTTTTGGGCCCATACTTACATGTACATATCTACTGAAGGGGATCAAACCACAGAGAACAAAGGTGGTTCCCTAGGGTGAAGGTCTCATGGGCCCTATTAGCTACTTTATGCTGGTCAAGTGACAAGGGAGTGTCCCTCTGGTGGTCCTCTAGGACCTTTTTGTGGCCTTCAGTACCATCAACCATAATATCCTGCTGGATTCCCCTCGCCAGGATGGGCCTGGGAGGATCAGTATTATTTTGGCTTAATTCTTTCCTTGAAGGTTCAGAGCCAGTGCTGGGGGACTTTGTTTGATCCCTTTTTCATTGGCCTATGGGGTACCACAAAGATCCCTTTGTCCCCCATGCTTTTTAACATGTACATGAAACTGTGTGAAGATCTCATCCAGAGATCTGGGCACTATACCATCACTATATGAATAACTAACAATTCTGTCTCTCCATCTAAATCTTCTAGGTTGACAGTAGAAGTGTATAACTAGGGGTTGGAGACTACATTAGAGTACTGCATATAGAGAGCAAAGCTGATCAAAGAATAAGTGTTCCAGATAGGGTTATATTCCTTTTGGAGGATCAGGTTTGCAGTCTAGGGTGCTTCTGGGCTCAATATTATCAATGTTGAAACAGATGTCAGAAGTCATCCAGAGCAACAGCTAAGACTGATCTGCCAGATAAAACCATTCCTGGAGGAAGCTGATCTAGCCACAGCCATACATGCCTTAGTAAAATCAAAATTAGATTACTCCTCTGTATAGGGCTACCCCTGGAGATGATTCAGAAACTTTTAATTGGTATAGTCCTTACAGAAATGCATGGACCAGTGCTATTTCAAGCAAGAAATCAATGTTTGAGAACTGCTTGTGGCATGTCTATGCATTTCCCCTTTTAAAAAGAGATTTTTTTCAAGGTCACATAGCACAATCCTTGCAGTCACAGATAAAATTTTTGCTTTCACTCTGTAAGCCCTGTATGCTTTTATGTCAGTGTAGTGAGAAATGCGGTAATTTCAGAGGCTTTGATATCTATATAAATAGTGTATTATCTAGAAAGCAAAATTACTAGGTGAATAATGGAGTTCTGTACACCTTTGATTGGGCTGGGACCAAAAATAGGCAGCCTGGTCTTACACAGAAGCCAAATCTTATTACTGTAGATTCATTTTATACAATGCTGAAACTTGCTTCTGAGAAACATGAAACAACTTTTCACTACACTATCAATTGAAGATGTTTCAGACCATGTCTGCAAATACTCAGGTCAACTTTGTAGACAATTTTACCAATATGCAAAAAGAGGCTATCACGGAATTCAAAGAAATCTCCCCCCCCCCCCCCCAGCTACCCTATAGATCTTCATTATGTCGATCTCTGCAGTATCTTTAATTAATGCTGTTAGTGGAAAACATTTTGGTAATGTATTCTCCTTAAATCTTTTTTTATCCCAAGTGCCTTTATCTCTTACAAGGGTGGCATTACTGAGATCAGAAATCTATTTTCACAGCATGGAGAAAATGTACAACTATTGATCTCTATAGTCCAGCATGCAAGAAAAACCACTGTTCTTTTTATAGCATGGAAGCTGCTTTAGTTTTTATATCTCATTGATGATCCCAGTTGCTGGTAATATTAGGCTTAGTGCCTCTGAAAGATATCATGTCACTCTTTTCACAGTCTCATTTTTTCTCACAGACTGCTCAAGTTCATGGCTCTGTTTTGCTAGTCATGTAGTTATTGTTGTTGTCATCATTAGAATAATTTCTATGCCACTTCATCAGGAAGCCAGTCTAAAACATAATGAAGAAGAGGAAATTGGATTTATACCCCGCTCTTCACTCAGAGTGGCTTACAATCTCCCTCCCCTTCCCCTTTCCACAATTTATACCCTGTGAGGTAGGTGGTGATGAGAGAGCTCTTTCAAGAATTGCTCTTGAGAGAACAGTTCTCTGAAAGAATTTGTGACTGACCAAGGTCACACCTGCAGCTGCATGTGGAGGGGTAGGGAATCAAACCCGGTTCTCCCAGATTAGAGTCCACTGCCCTTAACCACTACACCAAACTGGCTCCCAAATCACTACATCAAGGCATGATAAAAACATAAAACGTCGTGAAAGTTATTGAAACCTAGCAGTTTTAAAAAGCCACATAACAATACATGGAGCAGCTTTTAAAAGGTCTCAAGCTAAGACATATAAAACAATATTTTTAAAAAAGAGTAAAATAAACCCCTTAATTAAAAGCCTGCGTAAACAGAAATGATTGGGTCTGATCCTTAAAAGAACGAAGTGCAAGAGCCAGGTGAGCCTCAAGAGGAAGAGCATTCCACGGGCCGCCTGCCACTGCTGAAAAAGCCCTCTCTCTGGTTGCTAGTGCTGCCTGCCTCACCTCTGAAGGCAGGGGCACACAGACCAGGGCTTGTGAGGAGGATCTCATCTGGCAGACATGACAGTATGTGCGCACTGTCAAGTACCCTGGTTCCAAGCCATTTAAGGCCTTGAAGGTAATAACTAGCATTTGAACTGTGCTGGTTATTGAATTTTAAAAAGTATCAGTCCTATTCTCTGATTGTTTGACAGTTAAGAATTGAAAAATAAGACATTCAGTCTGTTTCAACAAAACTAGATTACTGTTCACATACTTGACTTGATTGACGATTTTTATAGCCATAATATAAAGCTGTCTGTTCATGGATGAAGAACCGTTGGATTAAGAAAATGATAGGATTCCGTGTAATTTCTTAAAGTATGCAATAAGAATGCTTGTCTCAAGCCTGAATACCTAAGTAGTAGAAACACGGGGCAATACGTAAATAGGGATGAAACAAGTAAAAATTCATCAAGTGCTTTCAGATCAGATGGGGATCTGCGAATGTTTTTAGTGGCACATGACAAATGAACAACAGAAGGAAGATGGAAAAAGCTTAATGAGGCAAAGTATAAATGGAACTGCTGTTGTTGCTTGCTTTTAGTCCTATTCCAAGAATTACATCCGGGCTGTTTAAAAATATATAAAGAGAAACTTACAAAACTTACAATAAAATAGAACAGACTGATTGCTCTTTCCTGTTCAAGAAACTAGCAGCATTAGACACTTCTAAGCCCATTGACTTTAACAATACATATGCAATGGTGTTACCATGCTCCTATGAATTTCTCCCTAAATGTGGGGGTGCATTAGATCAGATGCTACTTCCTCTACAAGCACAGATTGTAAGACTGAACCAGCTGTTAGTGTTTAGTGCTCTCATAATCACTATGGTGCTAGCATTGTCCGTTAGGTTGCTCCTGTCATCTCCATACATAACTACTCAAAGTATTGCAAGTTATTTATTTATATGGAAAATTTTCTCTAAGGAATTTGCCCAGTCTTTGGCTACAGTCCTAAAAGCATGCGCTTAGGAATAAGTCCCACTGAATAAAGTGGGACTTACTTCTGAGCAGACATACTTCGGACTATGCTAATGAGTTCCTGCTGGGTGTGGCCAACTCAGGAGCCAGCCGGAACTCCGTTCCTGTGTGTTACTCTGCCCAAAAATAGCCCTGCCTGTGCCTTCTCTGAAAGCAAGGATTGCAATTGTCTATCAGACTTTTCCACCTATGTGACTGACATATGACAATAATGATCCCTTAGAAATGGTTACAGCCAGTGTTCCCTCTAAGCTGAGTTAGTGTGAGCTAGCTAACAGTTTTTTAACCTCCAGCTCACACATTTTTGTCTTAGTTTAGGAAGGTTGGCTCCAGAGAGCCAGTTTGGTGTAGTGGTTAAGTACGTGGACTCTAATCTGGGAGAACTGGGTTTGATTCCCCACTCCTCCACTTGCACCTGGCTGGATGACCTTGGGCAATTCATAGCTCTGTACCAGCTGTTCTCTCAAGGACAGCTTGGGAAAGAGCTCTCTCAGCCCCACCTACCTCACAGGGTGTCTGTTGTGGGGAGGGGAAGGGAAAGGAGTTTGTAAGCCGCTCTGAGACTCCAAGTGAGTGAAGGGCGGGGTATAAATCTAATCTCTTCTTCTTCTAATTTATCCAGGAGCCAAATCGCTTGCTCACTACTTTAATGCCAGTAGCTCACAAAGTAGAATTTTTGCTCACAAGATTCCACAGCTTAGAGGGAGCATTGGTTACAGCCCCTAAGAACTTGGTCCCAATTAGATGTAAAGCAAAATAACATGAAATGAAATGAAATTACAGCCAGAAGTGTATTTTCCAATGTAGCTAATGGATATAAAATGTACAAAATGTGCTAGCTAAAACAAAGGCTGTGGTCACACAGTCCTTTAGATCGGGATTCACTGCTGTTCCCGCACAGATTTAAATTTGATGATCAGACTGGCCGATCCCCCTCCCGCACCAAAGCGGGCTCACTCCTGGGTCCCTAGCACGTTTTCCGACTGCGGGAAAATCAAGTATTTTCCAGCTTCCTGTTCTTTAAATGCACGATTTTCCTGATCTGGACAGCCCTCTCTCACAATGATTGCGATAAGGGCCGTCTGATCATTCTTCCAGGTTTTTTTTCCCCCTTCTTGCATTTGAGCGCATGGGCACTCAAGCGCCTGGCAGCCCTAGTTCCTCAAAATGCCCCGCGCTCCACTCTGGGCCCTAAGACCCATTGGCCACTGCCTGGCACTCCCAGCATGCTTCTCCCTACTCCATCAGGCATCAGCCGGCGGGGCTCGGAGCCCGGAGCGGAGCGTGGGGCGAGCCAGCCAGCCAGCCAGTTCCTCCATGTGGAGTTTGGAGGAAGGTAGCCATGCACGGGCATGCAGGTGGCCCTCGCCTTGCCTCCCCCAGCCGCTGCTGCCACCAGGTTGGGATGTGTGATCATCCCAACCCGAAAGAAAAAATCCTGGATTTAAAGTCCAGTGGGAGAAAATCATGAATTAGGCTGCCGTCTGATCACAGCCTAATACCTTTTAATACTGAAAATGAAGATATTTTTTTTTTAAAGCAGAAAATGAAAACAAAAAAACATTTTTAATATCTCTGGTACTGAATGTTGCATGTGGTACTGGCAAAAAAATACAGCTTTAAAAAGCCAGCATGGGCTGCTAAATGTAATTAATGGTACACAAATACAAAGTTCTGCAAATTTAGGCTCCAAGTGGACTATGAATGCTCAGTTTCATATCTAAATGTGTATAGCAGCCTCCTCACCTCAACTTATTAAATCTCTTTATAGCTTTCACTTTCTACTACATCCTCACTCCTTTAAAAAGGACTCTAAGATAGCATTTAAGAAATTTTTAAATAGTGATCCACATCTCATTTCTGTTTATGTGTACATTTTATTAATGCATTGTTGCTCAAGGCAATATATAAGTAAATCAAAAGCCGTACCACTCTTGATGTGTATATGAAGGATTATTTGGTAGCAAAGTGCTCAAGGCGCATAACGCAGCAGAGCCAATCTGGTCTGTGTGTGCTGACAAGAAACAAAGTGACACAGGGAGCCCCTTTAACTTTGCAAAATTAATATGAGTCCTTTATTTTAAGGAACTCCATTCTAGACAGGATATAGTAGAGATGGGATTCTAATCTAGTAGTTTATCTGACTAGGATGGGTATAGGTGCAGGAAGCATGTCCTGCTCTCATGGTTTCAAGATGGAGAAAGCTTGCACAGTGTGGAGAGAAGTTGTTAGACTAAAAGGAAGGAAATAAGATTCCCTAAGAGTAGTAATCTACACGTCAAAGGGATAGCATCAGAGAGTAAAGGGAAGGGTGATCAGTGTCCTGCCTATCTATCTCTCTGACCCTCTTATAGACCCCCTCTGGGTATCACATTGAGCAAGTTAGGAGTGCTCTTCCATTGTAACTCCAGATGGGCTGCTCACAAAAAAGAAGTGATGAAATCTATGAACAATGACATGCTAGTGATTACCCATTTTTACTATTCTAAGGGCAACCAGTATGTCCCAGTGACCCTATGGTTTTTTAATCATAAACTATGTGCTATTTGCTCTATTTGGATTGATACTATTAGGGAGATAGAAAAAAGTCAGTCTAGCTTCCTTTGGAAAATTCTAGGCCACCCTATGTGTGTCTCCTATGCTGCTATGTGTCTTGAAACTAATCAGAGGTTGCTAGAGACTAGAGCGTGGTTAATAACATTTAAATTCTGGCTAAAATTACATTTTAAAACCGCTTCTCATTCCAACTGTCTTGCTTCTTTAGTTTTGACAGAGTTTCATCAGTCCTCTTGGTTGACATTTATAGAGGAGAAGATTGCTGTCATAGGGATAATCTTTGATGAGCTGCTTTCCCTGTCAGAAAAAGATGCTCTTGTCTTACTTAAACAAAGACTCTTGGATATTGAGTTGCAAGAACAGTGTAGCCATGCCTCTGGTAGATGTTCCCCCCTGAGATTAGGGATTCCTCCTGTGGGGATGATAGCATCATATTTTTTCTCCCTCAATGATCCATGTACTCACAGAGCTTATGTCCTAGCTCGTTTTAATGCGTTGCCCTCTGCAGTACTCCAAGGGAGCTTTTCCAAGATTCCTTACGCACAGAGGCTATGTGATTGTGGAAGAAAGGAAGTAGAAAGTATTGAGCTTGTTCTCCTGTACTGTGATTATTATGCTGACATTCATGCTAAGTATTTAGATCGGTTGTTAAAGGATTTAACAGGCCAATCCGATAATTACAAGTCTCTTTTTCTTCATTCCTCAAAAAATGCTGTAACTGTTGAAATAGCGGCAACTTTTTTGGATCAGGCTTCTAAAAAGCAAGATTTATGTTAACTTTATTGCGTACTTCATATGCCTTGTATTCTTCTTAATGTATAACGCCAGTGAAGGTTTGCTGATGTTGTTGTAGACCCCATCTGATGTCTGAGGCTAAGAGACAGTGCGAAGTCCTTCACTTCCAACAATATACACATTGTTTTGATCAGGTGGACAACGAAGCTGGACTGCACATACTGTCCCTTCTTTTGACTCTATATGTTTATGTAAACATTTGCACAGAGCTATACACATACAATTGTGTGGTGCAGGGCTCTCCCTGCATGATTCAACTGGAAACATAGCTATGTGTCTACACTTGTATGTGCATGTGTCATATGTAGACAGAGTGAGGAGCAAGCAGAGTGCATGTGATCCTGCTGGCCCTCCCATGCATTCAAAGTAATGTGTGTACATGGCTCATGCAACTCTTAAAACAACATTAAAACAGGGCACTAATACAAAGACAAAAGGCAGTATGAAACAATTTTATATCAGTTTCCAGGCTTGAGAAAACAGCAAAGCCTGTGTGCCTAAACACTGATTGGCAGGTAGTCTTGTAAGGCTCCATGGGTGCTCATGCACCGTAATGCTACCAGCAACCACTGTAAAATCCCTGCCCTAGGCTTGTTGTATTATCATACAAAGCATGAAGAAAGGTATAACAGTTCTTATGGGGAGCAGATTCATGGGTGGATCAGTTCTTTGCTTCTAATAAGGTATATCTATTTCTACTAACTGAGACGACTAAGGTACATTGCCCCTAATCACAGAAAAAGTCCATATCGCTAGAGGAAGAATATATTCAAGATCTTTTGCATATTATGGAAGACTTGTGGGACTTTACAGATTCAGCTTTCCAGTGTAATTTTTCATTCGTTTTTCATACTTAATTTTTCAGCAATTAAGACTACCAAAAGGTATAAAAGGAATCAGACAACTTCAAAACTGTTTAAATATATTTCCCACTAGAATATGGATATTTAATCTTTGTTTATGTTTGGAAGGTTTAATACATTTTAAGTTCTAAAAATGTACATTATTTTAAAATACCATTTGACTTCAGTTTGAAAACAAAGTTTCTAATTAAGAAGTATTATTTGACTATAATTAAAACAGATGTAACTGACTGGTTCACTCGTATGGTTCACTCTTTTATATTAATTAGTTTGAGCCCAGTGGCAGCAGCATTCAAAAAAATAGCATTTTTTTCCAAAGTTTTTTTTTCTAATAATCAAAGTCTGCAAGCTATGAGAGCAGTGAATTATGAACAAAGTTACTATGTTTGTCAATGAAAAGTACTAGCTGAAAAAATATTTTTATAAACCTAAAATATTCCACAAAATCAGACATATATGGAACACATTTTCCACTGGGAGTCTGCATGGGAATTCTTTTTATAACTGCAGAGGCTAAAAGTATCATCTTATAATTAATTTTGTGAAATTGAGGCATAAAGGACACAAAGTAAAAAAATTCACAAAGAGTATCGCATGTGAACAAGTAACTTTGAAACCTTATTTTCCCCCTCTCCATAAATTAGCATTTCAGATACTAATTTATACAGAGCAACTGCAATTATCTTTTAATCGGAATATTTTAAAATAAATCATATTGTTCATTTTAGCATGTAATTAAAATTGTTGTGATAAACTGACTAAATAAACATTATATTTTCTTTTATGGTGTTACATATAGTATCAAGTGAAAATAAAAATCTTACTTCCATCTCATTTGATTTTTAAAATTTTATAGATAGGTGCAGGAGCGTAGAGTTTTGTAAATTCCGGGGGGGGGGGGGCTCTTTAGCGCTCGCACGCTTGCTGGGGCGATGTCCCTCCCTGCCAGGAAACCTCCGCGCCTCCCTGGGCTCTTTCGAGGCCCACCAGCTGCTGCTGCCGGGGCCTCTCTTCCCCCCCCCCCCCACTCCTTCCTTCTCCCTTCGCCGGGAAAAGAGGGAGGGAGAGGGAAGGATGGAAGAGTGGCCAGGTGGGGGGGAGAGGCACCGGCAACAGTAGCTGCCGGCCTCGGAAGGGCCTTGGGAGGCACAATGGCAGGTGCTACGTTTTCCCGGGGGGGCTCAGTCCCCCCCGGGAAATTTTGGGGGAGGCTCGAGCCCTCGATCCCCCCCATAGTCTACGCCTATGGATAGGTGCAAACATGGGTGGGGGAAGTGAGAGTTTAGTTGTGAAGTGATCATTTCCTGAGCAGGACAGAGGCTAAGAACTCACTTTCTTCCACTAAAAAACTGACACTTTGGCTGAGGACAGACTGGCAAAATGAAGTGCAAGGGAAGCAGGGCAAAAAGACCCGGGCTGAGTTGTTGCGAGGCTTTCCGTTCACGCTACACAGACTGATGAGGACCATACCAGGGAGGAGGTGGAATGGAGCATTCACACTGTGGGGCAGCCCCTGGTGGTGGCGGCACAGGGGTGCGTGGCTTTAGTCTGTTTTGCTGACCTGCGCATAGGCACATGGGTGCATAGACGCATGGGTGCAGCAGCTGGATCAGCGGGTTCACATTACCAGCGCCGTGTGATGTGCGGCTTATTTGTGTCCACGCTGCCAGGAAGCGGGATGAATATGCACAAAGATGGCTTGACACCGGTTTCCCCAGGTACCTTTTTGAAGCACAACGAAAGTGCTTCAGGACCAGGTGAGTGTGGCAAGGCAACGCCAGGCAGCTGCGGCTGTCTGAATGGGCTCTCTTAATCTACTTGAAAAGCAGACCTATATTGGGCCAAACTGCCAGTCTGTCCTCAGCCTTTGGTTCTTCTTGTATCCACAACAGAAAGGAAGGAAAACTTTTCCTTTTCTATGAGGAAGAACAAAGGATAAAAGTTATGTTCTGAACTTCAGTCCTGTTTCTGTCAAGCAAAACTGAACATTTCCCTACACACCCCTTTTTCATCCCACCCTACAGAACAGGGTCAAGTTTTAAGAAGCTAAAAAATCCTTCATAAAGAGTGTCCATGTGATGTCAGCTATGTGAGGTAACATCTGACTTACAGTGCTATCCTAAGTAAGTTGAAGTCAGTAGACTTAGAAGGGTGTGACTGTGCTTAGGATGGCATTACTAGAACATGATTCCCTTGTCAGAGGCAGGAATAGCTTTCCCAAACAAAGCAGTACACATACAATTTAAATTTTGTCAAGCATGAGCGCACATACTTAATACCAAGGAAATGTGTAGACTGCAGTATTAAACAGCTCTGTATCTAAAGTAACTTCAAAGCACAAAGAATTTACTTCCGTCATGGATGGTAGGTTCAGGTTGCTATGCTCTTAACACATTCATTTACTACAGAGACTCTCCAACCCAATTTTGTTTTACAAGAAGTGGGGACCCGCAATACTCATGGGGGGGAGCTCCACACAGAGGAGAAAGCTGCCACAGGTGAGCCTTTTCCCCTGCCCCTGCCAAGCTCTCTCCTGCCCCTCTGGCAGTGACAGCGAGGCCCATGTGGCTCCCAGCCTCCGGGCCCACCAAGCCTTCTCCCCCCAGCACTGGCGGCGAGGCCTGAGCTCGGCCCACCAAGATTTCTCCCTCCCCCCTCCCCTAGCAGTGGTGGCAGTGAGGCCTGGCCGGCCCGCCAAGCCTTCTCCCCCCGGTGGCAGCGGCAATGGCAGTGAGACAGTTCTCAGAGTGTTCTCTGCACATGCACAGGGAACGCTCTTTTACTTTTGGGGGGATTTAAGTATCTCCCTATAGTTTTTTATCATTTTTTATTTTGGATTATTTTTTTTTTGCACATCTGGGGATTGCAAAAATTTTACTTTTGGGGGGATTTGGGGAGCTCGGCCCACCAAGATTTCTCCCTCCCCCCTCCCCTAGCAGTGGTGGCAGTGAGGCCTGGTCGGCCCGCCAAGCCTTCTCCCCCTGGTGGCAGCGGCAATGGCAGTGAGACAGTTCTCAGAGTGTTCTCTGCACATGCACAGGGAACGCTCTTTTACTTTTGGGGGGATTTAAGTATATCCCTATAGTTTTTTATCATTTTTTATTTTGGATTTTTTTCCTGCACATTTGGGGATTGCCCCAAATGTGCAGGAAAATCTCTTTGCCCCCTAGGTGCCCTGATGTGCATATTTAGATATCCACACGCAGGGGGCACCTTGGGAATTAGATATATAGATATGCAAGCAGTAGACAGGATAGAAGAACGGTCAAGTCTGATCCTGACAGACTTGTGGTCCTGAAATCAGGGCTTAATTCCTTTATTTGCTGGTTCATAGCTACTAGGTGCAGAACAGGAATGACTCCCGCCATAAATATGTTGCTACCCTGAAGATAAGTTCTGAATATTTCTCCACAGTCCAAAGATTGTCTGAAGAATTAGATAAGTGGCTTTTAAGCCTGTAACATACATATTTAAAGAAGATTCTCTGGTTTACATTTCTGTTCAAATATAGAAATGCTTGGAGATAATGTGTATGAGAAATTCAAGCAAGATTTGACTTCCACTTCCATTAGCATTCTATTCCCTATCAACTATTCCCATGAAAGCCTTTCAATTGAATGGAAAAAAATAGTTTCATTAAGAACCCAGCTAGTTGCAAAAGACAAGAATGAAAATAAAATTAGAAAACCCTAAGTGATGGTCTCTTGGTAGCAATAGTAAAAGAATATTTATGAAGTTATGATATCTTTCAGAGAGCTGAACATTTTTGATTGCTCAGCAGCAATGCCTTTGGGAGCATATCAATAAATGGAATCAGGTATAAATAATAAAATACAAGTTATAAGCTTCAGTTTAAACAAAACACACAAAATGGGAAGGTTACAGACCATGACAGTTCCCCCTGAAGTGCTGTTACAACAGATAACAACAGATTGAAGCCATCTAACATAAGAGATATTGTGTAAATAAAGCATTAGAAGTAATAAAAGCTGTTGGAATGTGAAAGTCCAGGAAGATAATATTACAGACTTTGATCCAATCATGAATTGCTCCTTTTGAGAGATAGAAGAGAGTCAGATACCTATAAATAAACTGAAATAAAATGTGCAGTTGTACGAAAATAAAAACAATGGAATGAATGTCACTAATAAATACTGATTTAATAGCTGTTTATTTAGAGGAAAGTACAAATATTTCAGTTATGAACAGAGTTAAAAAGTGTATTCCATAAAAAGAAGCCAAAGATATTACAATAACCAGTTTCACTGCTCCTTGCCAATGGTCTTCAGTGGGTTTCATTTGTAGCTAAAGTTCCCAGTTGGGTCAGATATGTGCTATTGGAGCTTCCAAAGTTATTTAAGCTTTTAACTTTTGGAAATAAATGTGGGGCCTTTTGAAACAAATAGTAGACCATATGGCAGTTTGTCATTAAAGTCCCATGATAACCAAAAGTATGCTGTATTCCTCCAAGTCTCTGAAATCATGTAAGACCATAACAGATGACCTGGTTTCACCTGGTTTCCATTTGTACCAGTCCCAGGTCACCCAGTCCACCAAAGGGAGTCACACAGCAAATCTTCTTCCAGATGCATTTCTACTAGAAAGACCAAATGCATGTGTGTGGGTTTTTTCTACAACAGCAGCCCTAACTTCCCTCAGATATACGTTTCCATGGACAAGTAGCGGGCTGTAATTCCTCTGAACAAAGCAGCCCTGATCACAGGAATTGATTCTGGCGCTATTTGTGACTGAATAATACACATAGAACATTTGTTCATATGTATGCTTAACAAAGGATGATCAGGACTGTGTGCAGTGATTAAAAATGTTTTGAAGTCAATCAGCCCTTATTCCTGTGTCTACTCTACCAATGTCTACAGGACTTTTGTGTAACAAAAATGGGATCTTCAACATGGTCTACAGCATCCATCACACCTTACTCAAGCCAAGGCATTGTCATGTTTGCACCTTAGTAGAACAAAGAATCCAACTTCCATCACATACAACTCATCAAATGTTTGGGTGGGCAGGGCATCAGACTGAAACTCTGCCTCGGGAGCATGGGCTGTAGTTATGCAGCGTTTACTGTAATGTGACAAATTATGGCCCATGTATATCTGCTGGGTGGAATATTTGGCCCTCTAACTCATTTGTAACCCCTGATGTACACAGTTGCACTTTTAGAAAATATTAGGTGAGTTATATCTATTTCCATTTGGTTTCTTACCTGTACAGCAAAAGTTATCTCTGTGTTGTTTGCTTAATGTTTTGCAGCAAAGTACTAGGAGTCCCTTGCCTGCAATCAAGTTCTCTAAAAGTCAATAGCTTGTTCTTCATTCTGCTGACACTTTTCAATGCTGATATAATGAAGCCTCCAGTTTCTATAAACACCAGCAGTACACATTTTTCTGAATTCTCAAGATGCAAATTAAAATCCCTCTGAAATTGCAAACTTTTCTATTTCCCCCTCCTTTCCCTTTCTAGCACTGCAGACTTGTTCCCTCTGTTGCTGACCTGAAAGTCTCTTTTCTTCAAGAAATTACTGAATAGGAATTTATCTGTAGGTGTAATTGTATTAACAGATCTTAAATAGAAACCACACCTTTGTTGACCATTACAGGTGTTAAACTGTTTAGCATAACTAGGAAGACTGTGTTATCTTCAGTTGCAAGTATACATGTTACTGTGTTTATCTTGTATAGTTCTGAGGCTGGAGACAGACTGGTAGAGGCGCAGCAGACTAAGGCGGGGGGAATTTCCCCCCCGCGGCGCGGCATTCGCACACTGCCGGAAGCCGCCCACAGCGTTCAGGCTGCGGGCAGCTTCCTACGGCGGCGGGCAGATGCTGCGCGGCTGCCCCTCCCGGCGGGTGGAACACGTGCCACAGCAGCCGAGCACCACTTTGAAGTGGTGCTCGGCTGCTGCAGGAGGAGCGCGGCGCCGGACGCGATGCGTCCAGGCCGCCTCCTTGGGGCAGATGCAGCCGTCTGAACAGCCGCTCTGCCTCCGCTTTTGAAGCGGAGGCAGAGCGGCCGAGACTGCCAGTCTGTCCTCAGCCTGAGTGTTGCAAAGAAACCCCACAAACTAACCCTCTTGTTTTCCCTATTTTAACCCATTGTTAGCCATTTCCTCCTCTGTATGTGTGTCTATCTGTCTCTCTCTAGATTTGCAGAGGTTTTAAAATGCATTTCTGTCTAGAGAAAGAAAACCATACATACTGGCTATACTTTTAAGGGAATTGTTTACATGCAGTTAATACTGACAGCCTCAACAGGACAAAGTTTTTGAGCCTCTTCTCTATGGATTCTGTCCCCCAAAGCACCACAAGGGGGGCTTTTTATCCCAGCATTTTCACTTCTCAAAGGATCTCAGCCAGCAGGTGATAGGAAGGATTCTTCTCTGCCTGAGACCATGGAGAGTTGCTGCCTCTACCAGACAAAGTAGACAGTGCTGCTGAACTAAATGGAGGACCAATGACCTGACTTAGTATAAGTTAGAATTGCCAGCTGTGGATGGGGAAATACTTGGAGATTTTGGAAGTGGAGCCTGGGGAGGGCAGGGTTTAGGGAGGAGAGGGACCTCAACAGGGTACAATGCCATACAGTCCACCTTTCAAAGCAGCCATTTTCTACAGAGGAACTGATCTCATCTGGAGATCAATTGTAAAAGAAAGAGTTCTCCAATTGGTAACCCCAGCCTTACATTCTTAGTTATTATGAAACCCCATTTGTCCAGTTCTTTCTCAAGGGAAGCCCGCCAATACCTAATGCAAGGTTAACACTGTCCTATTTAAGCAGAGATCTGTATTGCTTTGACTTCATTTGAATCAATTTGAGCTGAGTATTATGTTGTTTTATGACTTTTTATTATGATTTTGTTCTGGTGATGGCAGCCACTTTGAGTTTCCACTGGAAAAGAAGAGTATAAACAGGGAAAATAAATTATAAGCACAGGTAGTTGTTTAATAATATCACTGAGATGAAGTTGACAGGGATGGGTATGCACAACTTTCTTTGCAAAGTATGCCACTCAAGGAAAATTGGTGCATACCAGTCTGAGTTGTGACACTGTAATGCATTCAGATGTGTGCCAGACTTCACTAAATTCACAATGACTTTAATATGTAGTAGTTTGCTTTCTTAAAAGCAAATAAAGCAAAATAGTTTCTTTTCAATTACCATTTCATCATTTCCACAGCTGATGTAACTATCATTTTCTACCCATTATATTAGACTTCATCACCATAATTTGGCTACTGAATAGCTTATAGTACAACCCTCAAGTTTACAAGTATTTCTCAGCAGTGCTAAATGAGAGATTGATAGCAGCAATAAAACTGAATTGCACAAATTCTGTCTTATGCTGTATTTTACCATTAGTGACAGAATGGAATCTTTCATTTCAAACAGCTGTTTTCAAACAACCAAGCCTGGTAGAGATCCACCAATTAAATCTACTCTAGAATCGACAAAAAAAATGAAGTAATCAAGAATTTCTTTTCTCAAAGAAAACAGAAAGTTTTATATTTAATAGATGTTTATATAAATGTTAGAGCAAGGTGAATAGTACTTGTGTTCAGGTTTATAATGTTTGGGTCGATTTTTATTTAGATCCATCATCTTTCATTAAGTTAGTTTCACCCTGACCTGGACAGTGCAGGCTAGCCTGATCACATCAGATCTCGGAAGCTAAGCAGGTTTAGCCCTGGCTAGTATTTGAAAGGGAGACTACAAAGGAATACCAGGGTTGTGACGCAGAGGCAGACAATGGCAAACCACCTCTGAACATCTCTTGGCTTGAAAACTCTACAGGGTGGCCATAAGTCAGCTGTGACTTGACAGCCAAAAAAAAACAAAAAACCAAGAGTTCGTTCTAGCCTTCAATATGGCTTTACCAATTTTATATGATTTTGGAAAGTATCAGAGGTAATATATCAGAAAGTATCAGAAGTAATGTAAAGGGCTGTGGCTTAGTAGTAGAGCCTTGTATGCAAGAAGGTGTCAGGTTCAACCCCTGGCATCTCCAGCTAAGAAGATCAGGTGACAGAGGATATGATATGGAATCTACATGCCAGGAAACATGTTCCTAACCTGATTTATGGTTATACTAGGAATAAGGCCCGTTGTGGGAATAAATACAACAGGCTCTAGAAAGAGGCTCTTGGAGTGCCAAGGCCTTGGGCACTCAGTGTCAATTTGCTGCGGCAATCTCAGCAGGGTATATTGACACAGACTCCACCATTTTCTCCAGGGGAACTGATCTCTGCTACCTGAAGAGCAGTTGTAATTCTGAGTGATCTCCTGCCCTCACCTGGAGATTGGCAGCACTGGTTCCCCAAGAGGGAATAGCTGGTTTGGAGGGCAGAGTCTATGGCATTGTACCTGTCTGAGGCCCCACCTCTCCTCAAACCTCACCCTCTCCAGGCTCCACCCCTCAAATCTCCAGGAATTCCCCATCCGGAGTTGGCAACCCCATCTCCTTCCCAACCAAGCATCAACCTACCTTAATTTCCCCCTCACTCTTCAGCTTTCCATCCCCCCCCCACCTGCAGCCTCTACCGTGCTCTGAAGCCCCTCTTATAAACACAGGTAACTGCCATTTCGTTTCACCTACTAACAGCCACTGAGGTAACAGTTGAACCTTATGGGGGAACATTTTAAACAAACCACAGGCAGCAGCCATCTTATAAAGACAGGTAACTACCATTTCGTTTCACCTACCAACAGCCACTGAGGTAACAGTTAATCCCCCCACAGGAGGGAAGCAGAAGAAGTGTCTTTGTCAAGAGAGAAAGCCATCTGTCAGAAATTCTGACAGGGCACAGAGGCTGAAGGAGTGGGCAGGGAAGAGGCGCAGACCCAGCCAATGGCATGCGAGTATTCACAGCCAGTAGATAGGGACAGCTTTTGATTGACAGGCCACGGGACCGAAGGCTGGGGTGGCATGTGGAATGTTCAGGAGGGTGCCACCACCAACAGAGAATTATGTATAAGAGAGATGTTCTTTAAAAAAAGTTTCTGCTTAGGAGCAAATGGGGCACAGGGGGAGAACTTCAGGCTTTCCTCCCATGGCATTTCCACCACTAGAAAATATGCTGGAGGACCTGTTAGACCCTACCTCTGGCACCACATGTCCATCCTAAAGCATGTAAAGCCAGAGGAAGGGCAAACAGACCCCCCACCACTATGCCACATGAAGGAAACCTGATGCCCCTCCCTCTCCTATACCCCATTTGCAGCTTAATGGAGAAATTTAGAGTTTGTGAAAGGTGAATCCCTGCTAAAATGTATAACTTTGGGTCAGGTTGAGAACCTAACATGTGAAGTTCAAATTGTGCATTGTAGCCCTTCGCTGAAAATAGTCACAGGATCAACTTAGTAAAAGAGGATCAGAGGATCCAACCTTTTGAGAGTCTCCTTTGCAAAAACCTAGGGCTATATTCAAACATGCAAGTGTTTTTCAGTCCTTCTCTGTTGTTGGTGTGCATATTTAAAAAACCCAAAAAGGCAGCTTTGAGTGTTCTTGTATGGAGTTTCTGAATCAATTCATGGTCATTCAGGAAACCTGATTAACAGCTGAATGTCAGTCTTCCTGCACTTTATAACATACGTGTGATCTGTTCATGCGATGACATTCTAAAAGTTAAACAAGCATGTATATGGTTGAATTTTATGAATACATGGGAAAGAAAAAAAAGCAGATTGCACCCCCATCCCCAATAATGGTGTCGTGCCTAAGTGATTATTAAAGGAGAGTGGGCTCCCTGCCTGGTGATGTCTCAATGGATGAGAGGGTGGACCAGGTATGTGAAATGGTCATGGCTCTCTTTCTATATTTTAAAAGAGGCAAGACAAGTGGTGAACTGTGATTGTCTGTTACCTGTTTTGTGTTTTTGAGATTTCTTAAACACTGAATGGCTAGGACCACATTGTACTTTCAATCATTCTGTGGACATTAATGTTTTGTTTAATACTATCTGGATAATGGAATAGCATGATGGGCAGATCCATAACAGTTTTATTAAAAACAGACTAAGATGATATCCACTGGACAGCCAACATTAACCTGTGCTTCAAACAGATCAATTATGAATTACTGAAGCTTCCAAGCTCCACTGCTTTTGCAAGGCTTCAAATATTCCAACACATGTAATGCATCTAGCTATCATGTCAAGGAGCACCTGAGGACTACTGAAGTTTGCACCATTTCCAACCTGGAAAGAATCCTTTCTGCTAGAAATCAATGTTTCCTCTAAGTGGAGTCTTTGTGAGCTGCTGGCATTAAAGCTGTGAACAAGCGATTTGGCTACTGCATAAATTAGTTTGCTCTGGAGCCATCCTTCCTGAGCTAAGACAAATGTGTGAGCAAGAGGCTAAAGAATGGTGAGCTAGCTTACACTAACTCAGCTTAGAGGGAACACTGCTAGAAATATAAATGAGGATGGCCAAGATGGCCCTCTTCAAATTGGAAAGACTGGGGACTTCACATACATCATGGTCTCGATATCAACAGGACTATACTAGTACCTTGTGGCATGCAGTCGGTAGTGGCGGCCAGATGAGAACCTAGAGGGCCAAAGGCAGCAGCTGCTTAAGATGGGGCACCCCCAGGACTTCCGGCAAGACTTGCGATAATGGCGGACGTGCTCCTCCGCAACTGCGGGGAGCGCGATCCGTACCCGGCGGGAAGAAGGGGCTCTGGACTGGTGCCGAGCCCCCAGAGACCCCAGTGAGGGGGCTCTGCCTGGGGTGGCACAAAGGGGATCTCTCCCTACGGTGGCGACCGAGGGATCGAGATCCCTTTTCATCACCCCCATAGGTTCCCCCACTGTGGGAGCCGTATGGCTGAAAGCGCAAATCCGTGAAGCAGCAGAGAGTGCGAAGCAATGAGGCTGGAACTGACAGTTACGCATGGAGAAAACGTGAGTCTGAAGTAAGAAAAGCAGAATACAGCGGGAAGACGGCGGGAGGAGTGAAACCCACCCCCCCCTCTCCGGGACTGGCGTACTTACCAGACTCTTCACGTGGCGTTACTGCATGAATAAAAGCCCATCCGCCTTGCTAGATGGCAGCATCGCTCACTTGGAGATATAAACTTTAAAAGGACATAAGTGCTGTTCGAAAATTTGTTCCTTTCGTTCATCTTATCTATCTATAAACAAAGAGCGCAGCCTCAACAATGGCGGGGAAACCGAAACCTTTCCCCAAACTAGGAAGTACAGCTCCGAGTGCAAAGGTTGATACCACAGAGATGAGTGCGGTGTTCTCCTCGTTATTGCGACCTCTAGTGGACCAAATGACAGCTCTCAACGTGAAGATGGACAAAATGCAGTTAGAACTAAAAGAGTCGAATAAAACCACAGAGAAGCTGCAGCGAGAACTTCTGGAAGTAAAAACTTCAGTAAAAAACCAAGACTCAAGACTACAAAAGGCAGAGAAGGAAAAGGCCTTCCACCATGATCAGCTTTTGAAATTACAAATGGAAAGATCGAATTTTTTCCTAAGACTTCAGAATGTGCCAGAAAACACAGGAGAAGACCTTAAAAATTTGCTAAGTGAAGCACTTGAACCAGTGACAGGCATGAAAGCAGCGGATATAAAAAGCGATATGGATATGGTTTACAGAACCTATCCAGATTATACTAAAAAGAAAAGCCTGCCTGGTGAAATTATGATAAGGTTCTCCAAAAAATCTACAAGAGACGTGGTGCTTAGGACCACAAACAAAGCAGCTCTGAAGATCCTGGGAGAAGAAGTAAAAGTGATGAAGGATATCCCATTTGAAATAAGGAAAAGAAGGAAAGCCTATGGAAAATTGACATCTTGGCTCCAGTCTGAGTCTATCATCTATCGCTGGAATACTCCAGGACTATGCTTCAGCATCAAAGATAAGAAGTATAAGATTGACTCTGTTCAACAAGCGAAAAAATTTCTGGAAAAAAGCAAAGAAAAGAAAACTGGGAGAGACTCAGATGGTTCACTGGCCTCGCAAGAAAGCATGTATGGATTTGATAGCTCAAAGAGTGAAGAAGAAGTGTCTGACTCGGAAAAAGGAGCAGCAGCTCCAAAAGTAGATGAGACTGTTAAGACAAGAAGAGGACGAAAGAAGAAATAGTGATTAAACTGTTTTATTAAGCATTGCACCTATGTATTATAAATTGTTTAATTAACCGTATTTCTCTAGGTGGGCGTGCCTGCCAAATAGTTTTGATAATTTTTATAGTAGCAGTAACAAAATAATTGAAATTTATCCAAGGTTCTAAATGCTTCGTAATTATATTATGTAACATGATAGTATTAAGCAAATGATAAAGTACTCTCTGTATAAGGTATATGTAGCTTAGATTGTAGCGTATTAGTTGTAGATATAAGGAAAAATCAATAAAAATTTATAAAAAAAAAAAAAAGATGGGGCACCCCCAGGATGGCAGAAACATGGCAGTCTCAGCAGGAGACCCTTTCCCTGCAAGTCAGCAACTGATCACAGGAGCAGGGCAGGCATTTTGCCAGCCTGAGGCTTCAGATGGTGGCAGGTGTGATAGCAAGGGGCTCTGCCTAGCTTTATGTAAACCCAGCTGGGGTAGAGCAAGGCAAGGAAGGAGTTAAAAGATGGACAGCAGTTGAAGAAGAGAGGATCAGAGATGAGCTTGGACAGTGTAGGTGGAGCCCCAGGGATAAAAAGGGAGATATCAAGTACAGAGAAGGGAAAGGCTGAAAAGAGAAGCTGTGGTTTTGGGCAGGATGAGAGGATTGGACTTGCTCAGGCCTGGGCAGGGGAACTGGCACATGGCAGAGATGCAGCTCAGCTCCTTAAACATTTAAAGGGTCATAGTGGGAAGGTGAAGGGAACTGTGACCATGTGGAGTAGAGATGACAACTCTGGGTTGACAAACTCCTGGATTTTTGGAGGGGTGGAGCTTAGGATGGGCAGGGTATGGAGAGGAAAGGTACCTCAAAGGGTCATAGTGTTGTTTAGCTTATCCTCCAAAACCGCCATTTGCTCCAGGGGAACTGATCTCTGTAGTCTGGAGATCAGTTGTAATTTTGAGATATCTCCAGGTCCTCCTGGAGGTTGGCAAACCTAACATACAGATCTGTTTATCTGTTTCTTGGCAATAAAGTGAGCCTGAGTGAATGCCACTGAGTCCATGCCAGTATCTGCCTGCCATGGAAAACACTTGTGATGTCCTGCTCCCCCTAGTGATTTTTCAGAGTCTGTGTCCTTCACATGTACACATGGTTACAACAGCCATAGATGAACAATGTGATATAACAGTTCATGGAATATGTTGTTGAGTTCTTGTCCATTCCCTTGTTCACCACCATTACCTCCACCCCAGTATCAGATTCTTTTCCCCTAAAAAGTATGCCTCTGGAATGGCAGTAACAATTAGGCAGGGGCTTGCAGAAGGAAAGCAGGAGGCGAGGAAAAAGTTCAATGCTCTTCTCCACACACCTTTTCCAGCTTGAAAGTACTTGCTGCCAAAGCTGTTTTTCGGAAGAAGCAACCAACATAGTATGACAGTGCCATTGTAAGCAGCTACACTGTTTTAACCCTACTGACTTAGAAGTGTATAACTCCGCTTTCAGTAGACTGTAAATATGTGTTGGTGAGTTATATAGGTTGACCCTTATTCTTGGAACAAATATAACTAGTGCTTTCAACCACTTTGACAATACGAAATATAAGACAATGTATCAGACTAAGGCTATAAAATAGGCTAAATTTGTAAACAATCCTAAACAGATCTGTTCAGAAGTAAGTCCCATGTTATTCAACTGGGAAAGTGCTCCTAGGCTTGCAGCTGTAGTGACTCAAATCAACTACAATAACTACATGTTTGTAATGATCCTCATTCCACTTTCCACTTAAAGAAATTACAAAACCAAGTATAGACAAGAATATGGCTGACAGAATCTAGTAGTATAGATAGAAGACAAAGTCTAAAAGTTAATCTTGAGTCACTCATGCTACTTTCAATATTTGTTCAATTCTGTCTACTACTTATTTCCTTGTGAGTTGGTTTTTCAACTGCAATTATTTCTTAGATTTACTAAACCTTTCTTCCAGGCCAATAGTACATCCAGACTGGCTTTTCTCCATTAAAGCTGTCTGTACTCAATAAGGAATTTAGACATGGCAGGAAAACAGGCACATTTTCAAGTTAGGTAGAGGCAGGTTTAAGTCAATTAATAGATTTTTATAAAAGCAGGTGATATCCTGGGCACAGATTAGGTGAAAAATGGAACATAACACTTTGTTGAGAAATAATTTACTACAAATCAAGAATTATAATTTACTACAAATCAAGAATTATATCTAAATCAATCAATCTTATTTTAGACCGTTTTGAGCAAATGATGGTTAACTTCCAGACATCAAAAGGTCTGTTAGCTAAAACATATGTACTACAGTACTACAGTAGTACTAACAGAACTAGACTATAAAGAACCAGTACATAGAGCAAAATTGCAGTTAGGTCTGACACAAGAGATTACACATCAAACCTGTAAGAACTTTACAAGGACTTATTGAAGCTGTTCTGTAGGTGGCATTGTACCCCAGACAGGATTTGTAGGATGTCTAAAAGTGGAACGGATAAAAGTTGACACTTTTTCACGTCAAGGGATCTTCCCCGCATAGATAGTGGAGTTGCCCTGCTGTGAAGCAAATTTAGCAAAACATGTGTAAAATAATGAGTACAGTCGTGCAGTGTAACGTGCCAAGGAGCCCAACGCTAAATCTGTTTGGACAGAATTCAAGAAAACTTTATGCGTTTTTCATTTCTGGCACAGAGCGCATCTGCAATGTGTGGCGGCTGCTGCCGTCTCTACAATCACTATATGCATCACAGGGCTCATGATTTAGGTTTGTCACCGACCAGTTCTGAAGGCGCGGCAACTAGACCTCCCCCCTCCCATTCAGAAACAGTTGCAAGTAGAAGACCAGAGAAACTCTTGCTGGAGTGGCTCTCCTTCTCCAAGCTTCCACTACAGCGCAAGCAGCCCGAAGCCGCTTCAATTAACGGTGTTGAAACAAACAAACGCAAATGTGTTTCCCCCGCGAGGCCGGGGTGGCGGCCAAGACTCCCCAGCCGCCGCCGCCGCCACGTGACAGCAGCGGCACACCTGCTGCTGCTTCTCCCTCCGCCGGCAGCGAAGGGCCTTCCTTCCGTCCCCGGAGGAGAGCGCCCTCCCTAGCCTCAGCGGGGTCTGTGCCGCCGTTTGGCCGCGCTGTGACGTCCCTCGAATAGCAACTCGAGGCGGGTGATTCTTGCGAGGCGCGCTGCCCGCCACTTCCCTGTCTTTTTGGCTCAGGCAGCGCTTCAGGACCAGGTGAGCGGCAGGGCACTCCAATCCGGCCGGACCTTTTCCCTTGGACGCGGCGAAGCTGCCTTCTCTGCAGGGATGACGGCGGCGGCAGCCCCTGCGCCCTGGGGGTTGTTCTGGCTACTTCTTCTCCTGCCGGTTTCCGTGATGCCATCCAAGCTGAACATCCCCAAAGTGCTTTTGCCGTTTACTCCGAGCACCAGAATCAACTTCACCCTTGAAGCAAGCGAGGGCTGCTACCGCTGGTGAGTGAGGCGGACAGGGAGGACCTTTGGGAAGCCGGCGCGCGATTGAGGCACGTGGCGCAGGTGTGGCCGCCGCTGGCGTTTGGGTCTGCAGCACGTGCGCGAGGAAGCCAGGATGGGGCCCTGGAAAGGAAACATTCTCGTCTTGCGTGACCCGGGTAGTTCTGTGGAAGAGTGGTCGCTGGTCACATACCCTGAACAAGCTCCCCTTTGCCCCTCCCCTCGCAGTTGTCTTCTCCACAGGGCTCTTGTGCCACAGCTGCAGGCCACTAGCCTACAGGAAACACGCTACAGAGCCCTATGTTGTGCAGAGTTAAATGCTCTTTGTAGAATCTGGCTTTTGTTTGTTGGTTTTTGCATGGACTTGACCGGAAAAAGTGTCCTCTCCACCCAGGAATCTTGAATGAACGATTAAGTTTTGTATTTCTTTTTAAGTTTTTGAATGAACTATTACGTTTTGGTGTTCTCACCATTAGCCGAAAGCAGTGGCACCAAACTGAGCGGCCTGGTCTTGGCGGCAAACATCCCACTGATATCAGAGCAGTGGTGAGCATCTCTGTGTGCCCTTTACATAAAATCTCACTTTGGGCAATGTTCCTAAAGTATCAGGAAACAACAAATCTTTCATAACTTGTGGGCAAAACTGCGGGTCCGTGAAAAAAGAGGGACTTGGTGGTTGTAAAATAGTTAGCACCTGTTATCTGGCAGTCCTGTGGTATAACTATTCCAGTTGTATAGCTGTGCTGTTGAATTTATAGGTGCAGGGTACACCATGATAAGGGAACTGTAATATAAATTAGGTACCAACATGGCTGATTCTTCCTTGTGAATATTAACATTTTACATAAAGGAAGTGTTTAAAAAGCTTGAAATTACGTTACCAACTTTAGGATATTTGTATGTCACCTCTTATTATACATAGGGTGTGCATTTAGTAATCAATGAAATTAATAGAGAGCACACTTAATTTTTTAAATGCTTCTGCTCATGCCAAATAAATGGAAACCATTTTATTTCCAAGTAGCCAAGTGGACAATTTAATCAGTTCAAAGATACTATATCTCATCGTGACACCTCTTCTTCGCACTCGTCCTCATCCTTGAAGCCCGCCAATAATAGAATATATGATGTCATTTCTGAATATTTGAAAGTTTGCCTTCATGCAGTTCCTGTTAGCTTTGTTTTTCTATCATCTTTAACCTAAATGTGATTGTTCCACTGATTTCAGTGGACATTGCTTGGCAGAAGTGTGTTCAGGATAAAGCTGAACAGCACATTTCTAAACATATATATTCAAAAGTTCCATTCAGTTCTCAGGAACTTATTCCCTGTATGTAAAGCTACTTTATACCAAGTCCAGACCGTGCTTGGATCATGAGTTCACTTAGCTCAATATGGTCTACTCTGATTAGCAGAAGTTCTCCAGGGTACCAGGCAGGTAGAGGTTTTTCCTAACATCTGCTACTTGAGCCCATTTAACAGAAGATACAGGGGACTGAATCTGGGACTTTTCTGCATGCAAAGTGTGTACCAGACGCTAGGCCCTAGGCTCTCCTGTAATTTCCAGAGGCAGAATATCCCCAACCACAATGCAGTCAGGGCAAAGGCAATCTTGAACTCCAGACTCTGCACATCAGAATCCTCAAACTCTGAACACTGAAGGAACACTTGTAAATGTAGATCCAGGTGGTCAGCCATGTTGGTCTGAAGCAGCAGAACAAAATTTGAGTCCAGTGGCATCTTTAAGACCAACAAAGTTTAATTCAAGGTATAAGCTTTCATGTGCAAGCACACGTCTTCAGATACTTGTAAATGTGTTTAGGATTACAGTAATAATGTGTCTGGATGGGAAGTTTTGATAGCATGTAGAATGCACTTGTGTGTAATTACAATTTGTAATTTGAATTACCATTTGGAAATGTGATAGATTCAGGTGGGGTAGCTGTGTTGGTCTGAAGCAGCAGAACAAAGTGTGAGTCCAGTGGCACCTTTAAGACCAACAAAATTTTATTTATGGTATAAGCTTTTGTGTGCAAGCACACTTATTCAGATACAGTGGAGGTTCTGTTCCACTGTATCTGAGGAAGTGTGCTTGTACACGAAAACTTACACTGTGAATAAAACTTTGTTGGTCTTAAAGATGCCACTGGACTCAGACTTTGTTCATTTGGAAAAGTAAAACTGTTTAGAATGTCAGTAGTTGATGGATAGCACTTGTGAAATATGCAGGCATTGTTAGAGGGCATATACATGTGTAATTTATGTCATAATCCAGTATGTGCAAGAGAACTGGGTATCAATAGCTACTGTCCTTCACCACATTTCTTTCCATTTGTCATGGGAGGTATATGAGACAGGGATTTGGCAAGGACCATAATTGTGAGAAACTGGTCATCTGTGAAAAGAAATTCCTTTAGTGACCAACCAGTGGGAAAAAACGTTTTCCCCTTCTCATTCAGGCTGCCCAATGGCTAACTTGTGTGTTATCTCTGGGCAGCCTATTAAAACATTGTGCTGGCTAATAACTTTGTGGACATATGTGGCAAGTAGTGTAATTGGCCTGGCTGTGGCCGTTCCTTACAATCACAAGCTGATGAAAAATACCTTTGTTATACAAAGTCACCTATTGTTCATGTTTCAGAAAGCAGGAAATGCATTGATTTAGGACTAGCTTTAAACTGGAGTTATATGTCTGTTTTAACTGATGGGGGGGGAGCAGTTATTCTAATGTCATTCAAGGCTGGATCCAGTGGTGCCTTTGCACTATTTATTTATTTATTTATTATTTGGATTTATATCCCGTCTTGCCAGCATGAAAGGTGCTTCTGTACACACAAGGGGAAGGTCCATAATTTTTACAGAGTTCCCACTCAAGCTGCAGGTCCCCCTCTCCCGATTGAATCCTTAAAAGGTAGCGAAATGGGTGATGTGGGAGGCTTGAAAACACAGGTGAAATGGGGATATTAAAAGTGGTTCTTTGGATCCAACTCATAGAGTATACTTTTTAAATTTTTAATTTTTTCATTTGGTTGAGCCATCATTTGAGCCATCCGATGGCATGAATGCAAATAACATGTCAAATCATGCAATTTTGAACATAGTCTTCCAAGTCCATTGAAGTCAATGGACTTAAAAGGATGTAACTCTGTTTAGGATTGCTTTGTATAATAGTGAAAAAAATATCCTGATAAAATGGTGAAAATTATGAAAATAAGTACATGTAATAAGTATATGTAATGTATCAGTAAACTAAAGCTACCAATCATGCTTCTGTGTGCTAGTTTTGTTTTAATGTTTGTTGCTTCTTGATTTGGTATTTTGCTTATGATTGTTTGGTAGGATTTCCTAAAGACTTTCCTAAAAGTCGGGGGGGGGGGGGGGGGTAAAGCAGAAAAAGACCAGGAAGCGTGTTGCATCAAATGTGTTTATTCTTGTTCTATATGCAGAGGGGAAAAACAGGAAGTAGTTTTTTTTCAGTTAGAACGCTGAAATATGTTGGTTATGGTTTCATCAGAAGTGATTAAGCCAGCTACAGTTTTCTTCATTGATGTTTTTTGGTTATAATTTTAATGCAAGTTGGTGTCTGGCAACGGACCTGGTTGAGATAATAAGAGAATTTCCAAATGTATCCCCAGTGCGATTGCATCAGTATATGTAAGAGAGATAAACTGGTATGCTCTTCATCAGGGCTTTTTTGGTAGAAAACCCCCAGCAGGAACTCATTAGTATAATAGGCCACACCCAGCAGCATAAACTCATTAGCATATTAGACCACACCCCCTGACCACACAGCTCCCTCCCAGGATTGGCTTCCCCAGGTGCCCCGTGGCTTGCAGGGCGCATGGGGAACCCAAGGAAAGGAAGGGAGTTTCTGGATTGGCTGTGGGGTGCCTGGGGAACCCAAGGAGGGGAGGCAGTTTAAACTGACTTCCCTCCCGGAATCGACTTGGCTTCCCCAGGCGCCCCACGGCTTGCAAGGTACCTGGGGAACCCTGGGGGGGTTTTAGGCATGGCCAGCTTGGAAGCCAGCCAGAATTCTGTTTCTGTGCATTCCTGCCCAAAAATAGCCCTGCTCTTCATACATACCTTAATGTATGTAGAGTATATGCTTAGTAGGGCTGCCAAGTCCCCCGGTAGGGCAGGGGAAACACTGATTTTTAGTGCTTATCTCCCGCTTTTCCAAAGTTGGCCACCGGGGGGACAAAATGGCTGCCTTAAAAGGGAAATGTCTGCAGAGAGCCTGCCCTGCAGTAAAAAGCCTCACCAGACATTTCCCCTTTAAGAAGTCAGCAAGAGAGCTTCTTCCACAGCAAGAGAGGTCCGCCCAGAGATTAAGGAGGGACTGAAGGAGCTGCTTTTGCATGTGGCTGGCAAGGTGAGTTTCTCTTCCAGCTCTTTTCATTCTCTCTCCCTCTTTCTTTTTTCTGTCTGTCTGTCTGTCTCTCTCTCTCTCTGTCCCCATCCAGCAGAGGTCTATCAGTGGCTATTATAGCCACAAGGTCTAAATGGAAGTAAGTGCCTCTGCCAGTTTTTTTCCCTTTTCTCTCTCTCCCTCTTTCTTTCTTTTTTCTGTCTGTCTGTCTGTCTATCTGTCTCTCTCTGTCCCCATCCAGCAGAGGTCTATCAGTGGCTATTATTAGCCTCAAGGTCTAAATGGAACCCTTTGTCTGGGGCAGTGAGGCTCTGAATTCTTGGTGCTTGGGGGGCAACAGTGGGAGGGCTTCTGGAGTTCTGGCCCCACTGCTGGACCTCCTGAGGGCACCTGGTATTTTTGGCCACTGCTGTGACACAGAGTGTTGTACTGGATGGGCTGTACTGGATGGGCTGATCCACTGTGGCTTCTCTCCTGTTCTTATGATATGAAAATCATATTTAGCACTTGTGTAGCACTTAGTGCTTCATATTCTGCCGAGATGAGGAAGGATTCAGTAGGGCCGTTGCTCAGTGATAGAGCATCTGCTTGACATGCAGGAGGTATCAGCCTCTTCAGCTAAAAAAGGATCAGGTAATAGGTGACATTAAAGATCTCAGCCTGAGACCCTGGAGAGCCACTACCAGTCTGAGTAGTCAATACTGACCTTGATGGACCAATGGCCTGATTCAGTATTAGGAAACTTCATGAGTTCATGTGTCAGCATGTGGAAGCAACATCACAGGATGTGACATCACAAAATGATGTCACTTCCTTTCTCCTGGCTCCACCCCCAAAGTCTCCTGGCTCCACCCCCAAAGTCCCCAGATATTTCCCAAGTTGGACTTGGCAGCCCTAATGCTTAGTTGAAAGTCACATTGCAGCCTTCTGCTCCCACTTTCCAAGTGCACATTTTCAGCTTGAACCTGGCATACAGCCTCTCAGTTTCTGATGAGGGCGTGAGTTTGGCCTGTAATATTGAACTTCAGTCATATAGACCCTAGTTAAATATTACATTCAGTGCACTGATCAAAGGTGGCACCTGATAGATGAGAATGGTCAGCTGTGTGATCTTCCTTCCTCACTGTGTACACATTCTTACTCCTATTAATGATTGGATTGCCATAGAGATCTCATTCAGCCTCTTGAATAACAAGCAGTGTGCACTGTTCTGTTGGTTATGTGCTAGAAATGAAACATTAATTTGATAATATAATCTTGCCTTGAACCATTGTTTCTGCTGATGCTGCCAATAACCATTGCAGTAGTTTATATTCAAAATTTAGCAGTTGGTTTATGCAGACTTTGAACTAGGTTAGGAAACATTATTTAATATTTTGTTGCTTGTGCATTTCAGTATAGAATCGTGTGAGCTTTCATCAACCTGGAGATGCCCACAGACCATCAGAATAAAAAACAGACAGCACAAGGAGTGAATGTGTCCCAGAAGAATTTAGACGAATTTCACAAAGACATTCATAAACACACTGGAGGGGGCTATTTTTGTGCTTTTGTAGTCTTTAATTTATTTTGGTACTCTGTTTGGCCAGTAAGAGCTCATTTGTATCAATGGACGTTGGTGACTCCCAAAATGTCAGCAGTTTGTTTTATGCCCACTGGCCCTGCAGCTTTCTCTTCTCAAATTAAGCAAATTGTCATGCTTTGCAGGTCAGGATTTGAAATACTTTTTCAAACAGTTTCGTTTTCAGCATTAGAGTTGCTTTCTGAAACACAGGATGTGTAAGTACATATTTTTTGTGTGCGAGAGAGAGAATTTGGAGGAAGTTGCAACAGTCTATGTTTTGGCCTTCCTAATCTATGTTTTTATCTCATATTTTGCTCAGGAAAGCAAACTGAGCTGGCACATAAGTAAAGAAACTGTAGAGAGCCTGGGTAATTAAAGAATGCAAGATGCTGCATATATCTATACAACACCCTTAAAAACAGTTTTCTTTCCACTTAATTGGCTTTACTCATTGTGAGTGCTGAAAAATCTGTTTTGTGTGTCCCTTATCCACCCATAATGAAGCAACAGTGTCTGAGCTGTCTCTACTCCTTTTAAAACATGTTGTAAATGTGTCAGATAATTATTTACAAGTGGAGACCCGCAAGAAACTTGTGGGATGGTTATCCCTTTCCTCACACCTGTGCTTCCTCCCCTCTCCTCCTACCTTTCTCACACTCTTTGTCCCTTCTCCCACCACCTTTTCTCCCTCTCTATTTCTCCATGCATGTCACTTCCTCTCTCTTTCTGCCCTCATCATTCTCGTTGGTTTTCTTTCTCCCGTCCTCATCACTCTTTCTTTCTGCCCCCCACCCCATCACTCTCTTTCTGCCCCATCACTCTCCCAGCCTCCTGCCTGCTTCCTCCCCCACCTTGCACAGCAGCAGCAGCAATGGTGGCGGTACTCCCAGCCACCCACCTGCTTCCTCTCCCCTCACAGCAGTAGTGGCAGTGCTCTGGGAATCACAGCAGATCTCCCAGCTCCAGAAATCAATTCACCTTAGGGCTGCCAACTCCAGGTGGGGAAATTCCTGGAGATTTGGGGGTGGAGCCTTGGGACAGTGAGGCTTGGGAAGGCAAGCAGCCTCAGCAGGGTATAATGCCATAGACTCAACCCTCCAAAGCAGCCATTTTATCCAGGGAAACTGATCTCTGTCACCTGGACAACAGTTATAATTTTGGGTGATCTCCAGTCCCCACCTGGAGACTGGCAATGGTAGTTCTATGGAGAAAATGGCTGGTTTGGAGGGTGGAGTCTATGGTATTATAGTGGTCTGAAATTCCTCCCCTCCTCAAACCCCACCCTCCCCAGACTCCACCCCTCAAATGTCCAGGAATTTCTCAACCTGGAGGAACTCAGCTTAGAGGGAATACTGCTTGAGAGTCTGTTCCTGAAGCCAACCAGCCTGGTTTTTGGGACTCTGGGGAAGAGTTGCTTTGGACCCAGAACCCTGAATGGGTAACATCTTGTCTTTTGGAAACCAGTGTTTTAGAGTGTTTAGTTAGCCTCTTAATCTTTTGTTTTATTGTTTTCTTCCTCACAGTATTTTAAGTAATCTTTGCACCTTAATAATTTTTTGCACCTTAATAAAGTTGTATTTTAAATGCTAAAGTCAGGTTCTTCTCTCTACAGCTGCAATAAGAAATCTAGTACCTAAATTGGCAGTCCACTACCATAATAGTAACTTTGGTGGGGTTTCCTACTGTGAACCAACCTTGCAGGGAGGACTCCCTAGGTAGTCCCAGGAAAGTCAGGAGTTTGTCCTTTGGTTCCTGACTGGAGGGACATAGAAGGACTGGTGGTAGCCTATCTATGTTGAAGGTGCACAGGTGCCTCCAACACATTTTGTAATTTGCAGCTAACCAGCCTCTTGGCAAAAAGGTCTTTAGCCCAGATTGGGCAGGTAACCTTTTGTGACAGGCCATTATTAGGGCCATTCTTAAGAAACTGACTCTATATAAAAAGGACCTAGCCAAGTTACTGCCCAGTGTCAAATTTACAATTCCTCGGAAAGGTAATTGAGAGAGCAGTGGCTGAGCAGCTTCAGGTTTTCCTGGATGAAACCTCCACGCTTGACTTTTTTCAGTCTGGCTTGAGGCCTGGTTTTGGGACGAAGACTGTGCTTATAGCTCTGATGGACAACCTCTGCTGACAGATTGAGACGGGTCAGCATTGCTGATTTTATTTGATCTGTCAGCAGCTTTTGGTCAACCGCCTGGCCTCACTGTGAGTATGTGATACTGCCTTGAATTAGTTTTTCTCATTCCTCCAGGGATGCTCTCAGAGGGACGCTATAGGGGACCAGGGTCTCATTGCACACACTAGATTGCCAAGTCCCACAGCATTGCTCCTGTCCCTGATTTGTGTGTGTATATATATGTGTGTGTGTGTATATGCATGCACACACTCTCTAGCGGAACTTGTCAAGAGATTTGGCTTTGGGTGCCATCCATATGTTGATGACTCCCACTTCTTTTTTCTGCTGGATAAACAGACAGACTCAGTGGTTGGTTGGTTGGGGGAGAGCTGCCTGAAGCTGAGTCGATCAAAGAAGGAGGTCATGTGGCTGGGGAAGGCTGGGTCTTTGGTGGGATTGCAATTAATGGCTCTTGATGGAGTCCCCTTAAGTCTGGGGGTGTGGCTTGATTCCTTGCTTCTGTTGGAGAAACAGGTGTCCACAGTGGTGAGGTCAGCATTTTTCTTTCTACACCAACCCCAACAACGGGCTGCCTGTTTGGCCTTGCCACACTGATCCATGCCACAGTCGCCTCCAGATGAGGCTGCTGCTGTGCGCTGTATGCCAGGCTGCCCTTGGGGATACTTCAGAAACTTAAGGGGATCCAAAATTCAGGTGATCCAAAGTGTAGCTGCCAGGCTGTTATAGACCAGTACATCTTTGCCTCCCCATATACAGCCAGTTTTGAGGCAGCTGTACTGGTTGCTAATTTGTTTCTGGATTAGGTTCAAGGTGCTTGTTACAACCTTTAAAAGCCTCAAACAATGTTTAAACATACCTGAAGGACTGCCTCCCCTGATTTAACCCCTTATGCTGCTTGCGCTCATCATCACACAATTTTTTGACAGTTCCTGGTCCTCGGGAAGTCCATCTTGTTTCCACCTGGATGAGGGATTTTTCAGTCATAGCACCACCCTGGTGGAATGCTTTATAGAGGAGACATGTCCTGCTGGACCTCTCAAGATTCTGCAGGGCATGCAAGACAGAATTGTTCCAGCAGGCCTTTAGTTAATCCTTTTATTTTCAGAGATAATTGGTTTGCCATGTGTTTTCTCTTTTGAATATTTCTAGGTGACATTCCAGGAGAATGTCAAGATTTTAACTGTTTTAACTTTAACTGTTTTAATGATGAACCTTACAGTTCTGTTGTATGTTTTTAAAATGTTGTGAGCCACCCTAAACCTCACATTGTGGGAAAGGGATGGATATAAATCTCAAAAATATTAACAATAAAAGTTATGGGACTGTGTATCTTCAGGTGTCTCTCCATGGTAAAGGAGAGAGTTACAATCAGCTTTAAGCTATGCATCTGAAAGGCAAAGGAGGAAAGGGTTTTGGAGTCATGAGGTTGTTTTCTTAAATGTTATTTGGATTATTAGAAGTTTAGGATAAATTGACTAAGTATCATTGGCTCATGGTACAATTCCTGCACATAGGCTTAAGAAAGAGCTTGAATTGAGTTCTATTCCCATAGTCCAGAAGAGGGAAGACTTTGTTGTGGGCAGCTACTTAATTTTTTTTCAAGAGCTTGAAAATCACAAAATGGCAGTCCAGTGGGTGTAACCAGACAAAATGATGGCTTGGCAAAAATTATACTATTTCAGAGCATGTCTGTAGTGCTTTAGTGAGGGAAGCTTCCTATGCTGTTTTCCCAAAGAAGACGACAATCCCAGACTGTAATTTGCCCTGCAGTTACCTCTGTGTTTTCCATGGAAGAGGCAAATAGAAGATTTGACGCCAGTGCAGCTGCTTCAGGATAGGTTGAATATGCATAGACCAGGGTGTACTGGTCAAAAGTCTGGCAGCTGCATTCTAGACAACCTGCAGTTTCTGAATCATCTTCAAAGCCAGCCCTGCATACAATGAGTTGTAATACTCTAGTCTGGAAGTGACCATGGCATGGGGAGTGGGGGCTATCCATTGTTTTGTAGGGAGTACCACATGTATTATTATATACCCACTGGGCAGAAATTGTGGGGGTGTGCTCAGTGCATGGAACTGAGTTCTCAGGGAACAAGTTTGTTCTCTTGAGGTTAGGGTTGCTGACCTGGAGAAGCTTCCACTCCTATAGTGACCACTCTTCTGCTGTTATGGAAAATGAGGGTTTTGAGAGGCTGAAGAGCATCAGGCTGAGGAGGAGGGACATGATCTCTTATATGGGCCTCCTTCCTTGTGTGATAGACTAATATCCTTTCCTACTAAAGATGCTCCCCTAGGGTTGGCATTGTGAAATTACTTTTCAGAAGTGTGGTTATGGAGTAAGTAATTTCAATCTGGGCAGTTTGTAGGACAGTGTCACATTTAGGGACCCATGGGGAATTTTGGCCATTGGCAAGTTTCAGTTGTTAGTTCAGAGAGACTTGGTGTGATTGTCATCTTCTGGTCAGGCTTCCTTTCTCTCCCCAATGTCGAGGGCGGGGGGGGGGGGGGAAGAGAGAAGTGTTCCCTCTAACCTGAGTTCCTGTGAGCTAGCTCACAGTTTTTTAGGCTCCGACTCACAGGTTTTTGTCTTAGCTCAGGAAGGATGGCTCCAGAGCAAACTAATGTATGCAGCAGCCAAATCACTCACTCACAGCTTTAATGTCAGTAGCTCACAAAGTAGAATTTTTGCTCACAAGACTCCACAGCTTAGAGGGAGCATTGGAAGAGAGGCATTCTAAACATTCCTGTTTCCCTTCCCAATCTTCTCCAGGCACAGGGTACGTGGCTGTGGGGGGCCTGGAGAAGATCGGGAAGGGAAGCAGGCTTGTTTGCCTGACTGCCCTTGGTCTCCCGAGCCCACCCTGCCAGCATCGGAGGAAGCAGCAGGGTCCGAGTCGGGGCGGCAGCGAGGCGTAGGGGCCGCATCAGAAACCGGATTCTGGCACCAGCATTGGTGGGTTGGTCCTCGGGGATGTGACTGTGTCCTCCGGCAGCGGGGCAGTCATGCTGGCCTATTCCCAGGCACGCATCATTGGCCCAATGTGGGGCAGCTGCGCTGGGCTCCCTTGGAAAAGGCACCCCTTCTGGCCCAAAAATCGCCGTGCTAAGCACCTTGTAAGAATTAGTTCAGTATTAAGACTGGTTTTGTACAATGGAGTGCCTCACTGGGTCAGAGAATTATTTGCTGTAATTAAAAAAAAATCCAACACAGACCTATTTTCTACTTGGTAGGGTAGCTAATCAAAAGAAAAAAGGACTACAAGATTCTACATGGTACCTTGTTTATAATAAGTAACAGTGAAGTAATAACTAAAAATTGGTTGTCTTGAAAAAGATAGTGAAACTTTGATTTGAAATGAGTATTGCTGAAAAGGCAAACAACTTCTGTTTAATTATTATTTGTTAACTTGTAAAATTATTTCTGGAAAATCTTACACATTTAAAGTAAATCCCCAGAATAACACTGGAATTTTTTGTCAGCCAAAATACCTGTATTTCCCATGCCTGTGTGCATATCAATATTTAGCTGGCTTACAAAAAGGGGATTTGGGCTTTGCGTCTTTTAAAAGACTACTGCAGGGGACATGGCAGAGATCTGCCAGGGAAGAAGTAAGCCTTTAAGCTAAGAAAGACTATTCTGAACACTATGTGCAGCCGCCATAGTATTGTGCAGTTTGCAACCTGTATGCAATCTGATACACAATTCCCACATATCTTAAGAGAGCAGGCAAGTGGTAAATTGCAAGGATTTAATGTTTCAAAGGAGCTCCGGGTACCTGGTTGTCTTCTCCATGTTATGCTCTTGCAAACCTATGAAATGGATTCAGCTGTGAGACAATTAATTGTGCCAGAGAAGGAACAAAACGTCAGGTTTCCCTAGTCTAAGTGCATTCAGCTCAGTGTACTGACCCTCTGTTACAGAGGTGTCAAACTTATTTGTTACGAGGGCTGGATCTGACATAAATATCACTTTGTCGGGCCAGGCCATGTGTGTCATAAAATGCAACACGAGTTACTGGAGATATAAACTTTATAAAGATGATTTCAGATGCTGAGTGGCAATAGCAGGCTTGATTAGATTAGGTATGATATGCAGAAGGGTAGTAGCCACGGAGAATTCAGCATTGGTAATGAGACAGGAAACCTAGGTCTCATTTTGGTCCAGGAGCATTCAGTCCAGAAGGATGCAAAGAATAGAAGTGAGCAGTGACTCACAAAAGCACATACCCTACCACAAATTTTGTTAAAGGTGCTACTGTACTCTTTCTACTGCTATTAGAAACCACAACATTATTAAAAAAAACATTGGGGGAACATTTTAACCTTCCAGGATATTCGGTTGCTGACCTAAGAGTAGCAGTTCTCCTACAAAGGAATTTCCAAGGGATATTAGAAAGAGAGACTGCTGAATTGCAACTGCTAATGAAGCTCAAGACAATGCATTCTCCTGGATAGAATTAGAACCTAGGTTTCTTCTCTCATTTCCAATGCCTACTATTATCATTTTGTGTCTGACATCACTTTACCCTCCAAGATATAAGGACAGATAGGGTCACTGTATCTGAATAAATGAACAGTAACTCATGAAAGTTCATGCCCTGCCACAAATTTTGTTAGTCATTAAGGTGCTACTGGACTCTTGCTGCCTTTCTCTAATAAAGAATGCAAGCTGTACTGTTAGGTTTCCTCTCCCCCTCCCCCATCTGTTACAACTGAAAAGCGGGATCTCTCCAAGTGCCATGGGGCTCCATCTCTCTGGCTCTCTCTTTTTCCCTCTGTTTCTGAAGAAGTGTGCAGACATACAGAAGCTTATACCTGGAATAAAACATTGTTGGTCTTAAAAGTGCTACGCAACTCCATTTCTCTCTCTGGCTGTTTCCTTCCCCTCTCTCCACAGAGGGGGAGAGGGAGGAGCCCTCAGCCAATTGAGGGAAGGGAGGCTTGGCTTTTCCCCTCTACTCTGCAAAGAAGAAAATAAGAGAGACCGAGCAAAAGGAGCTGCAAAGCAGGAACAGAAGCAGCAGAGAGCCAGTTGCTCGTGGGCCAGATAGGAGCCCTGCAGGGGCTGGATCCAGCTCACGGCCATATGTTTGACAGCCCTGCTCCATCACTTTTGAAAAAGTTGCTTAGAATGTAAGGAATATCTTGCTGGACCAGGCTCAAGGTCTGTCTAGTCCAGTATTTTTTTCTGTCACAGTTGTCCTGTAGATGCTTTTCAGAAGTCTGCAAGCATCACATTAAGTCAATAGATTGTGGAATTTAAAAATCCCTGAATTTCTTCCATGTTAGGTCTTTCTTCCCTATATAAATCTTCAAAGAATTGCCTAAATTCTTCCACTACTCGAGAAGGAGGATCTGAGAGAAGCCCTACTTAATTTTCTCATCTTTACCTGCTAAAAAGTGTGGCAAAACTTTTCCCAGATAATGACCATATTTAAAAAAGATTTTGTTTCAAGCAAAGTAAGGATTTAGCTGTAAGGGTATGTATCATATAATTTAAGTTTGTCCTTAGTCAGTTCCATGTGCACTTGTAATTTGCAAGGACTATTGCTTAATTGTTTCTCTTCTTATCTTGTAAGATCTTCTAATCACTTAACACACGTTTTCTCTTCTCTTCTTTTTAGAATAAACCTGCTGAGATATAAAATATTCTCTGAAATTGCCTCCCAGACCATTGTGAATATTACTTCTTGAGTGTGATTCTTCCTTTTTAAAAAATCTTTATCTTCTTATATGCTAAATCTACATCCGTGCAATAGTGAGAATTCCAATTTCTGTCTGTCTCTAGTGTACTGTTTATCATATTGTTGTTGACATTTTGGTTTTATGTTTTTTAATTGCTGAGTTTTTGTAAGCTGCCTTGATCTCCTTTGGAGAGAAACCATGAAGTACAAATGTTTAAGTTAAGGATGAAATTGACAAAACATTTGTATATATGCAGTACCATCTGACAGATCTGCTCTAGGTTAAGAGACCTCTACAAGATCGCTTACACTTTGAATTGTGGTATGGTATTGCATAGATACAGTTATATTCCAGTGATTTTAAAGAAGTTTTTTTTTAAAGGTCTTCTACCAGACCAGAAGTTGCCAGCATAGAAGCAGTAGAACAAGACAGTCGGCAGTGTTCACAGAAGGCTATTGTCCAGGCACGGTCATCCCAACCAACACGTCTTACAAGTATCATTTTGGCTGAAGATGTTAGTAAGTATAATGATGTGTGGGTGGAAAGACCAAGAACAATGGATTAGAACTGAAATTGGTGCAGAGTTCATTTATGCATCCTGCTTATTTCTACTAGAATGCACTACTTTCTCCCAGGACTGATTGGTTTGGAATGATTTGAGCAGAGACATCTCTATCCATCTTCGCTTTCCTGTCATTTGATAGACAGAAATATGAAATGTTTGTTGTTGCAAGCACAGATATCCCACAGATCAGGAAAGACTGAGAAGGCTTCATATATGTCTGTAGATGAGGGAAGGAGAGGGCACTGCAAGGGAGCAGGAATGAGCAAAGTATCTTTTTATCTGCTGTAGGAAGAAGCTTAAAAGGCAAGAAAAGGCAATGTGCTTTAAACTCAGAAAAGAGAGAAAGTGGCCCTGACCTGCATAGCCTAGGCAAGCCTGATTTTGTCAGATCTCAGATGCTAAGCAGGGCCAACCCTGGCGAGCACTTGGATAGGAGACCTCCAAGAATACCAGGGCTCGGACGCAGAGGCAGGCAATAGCAAGCCCCCTCTGAAATATCCAAGCCCCGCTGGGGGGTCACCAGAAGTCAACCAAGACTTCCAGGCGCGCGCACACACACACACACACACACATACACACAAATGTACACATTCACACACACCCTAAAAAAATACCCTAAAAAGAGAGAGAGAATTAAAAAAAAGAAATGGGGGAAATGTGTGATAGATAACATGGTAAGACTCGCATTAGTTAACTGTTAAGACTTGCATTAGTTAACTGTAAGATGTAAGACCATTTTGAGCTGATGATAGAACCTGGGCACTGTGCATGTATTGATGGAGAGAGTTGACACATGAATAACTTAAGTGGTAAACCTGTGTTCTTTGTGAATATTCAGTTCTGGGAATAACATTCCAATCTTATGCTTGTGTAGAAGTAAGTCCAATTGTAGGGCTGTATATAAATCACCACTTCTTAAAGCAATGGATACGTAAAAATGGTGATCTCTTTTGCAGCCTTACAATTATAAATACAAGAGATGCATGAGAGTAACTCTCTGCATGGTGAAACTGAGATAATATTCAGGAGTTACAGAGTACTGGACTGAAAAAGTTTCATGGAGGACAGAATGGATGTCACATATAGACTGTGAAAGCCAGCGCAGGTTTCTCAATCCATTCCTGGTCTGTACAGAGGCTTGGACCAGGTCTATGACTCATTGATCTACAGTGACCCAGGGACATGCCTGAGCCATTCTAGAATACAGCTTTGTATGTCCCAATCCCATTTATTTATTTATTTATTACATTAAGTGAATACAGTCAACAGGATGGGACATGCAGTAAACCATGCAGTAGGGGTTGGGTTGCAGAAATCTGATAACAGACCTGAAACAAGGCATAAGCATTAACATGACATATTAAACAATGCAGAAATTACACAGTAGGATCATACTTACACCAACAGACAGTACATACTATACACAGCTGTATAGTGCATAGTCCCTGTTCCTTTATGAAAGTAGCTTTCTGAACCATTTCATTACAGTACAGCACAGCACAGTCCTATTTTTAAAGCCATCCTGAATAATTCGGTTTTGCATAGTTTGCAGAGTGCCATACAAGTGAGAGACTTTCTGACCTCCTTAGACAGGCCATTCTGTAAGGTGGAGGCTGCAACAGAGAATTCATGTGTATGGGCAGTTGTTGTTTTTGCCCATTTGTGGGCTGGTGCCTGCAGAAAGCCCTGATCAGATGAGCAAAACTGTTATGGTGGAGCATGGGGTGAGGTAGTCCTGCAGATATGAAGGGCCAAGACTATGAAGGGTATTGAACCCAGTAACTGATGGGCAACCAATGGAATAACTGTGGAATGGGAGTAATATTCATGTTGCATCCTAGTTTCTGATAATAACCAACCTGTGGCATTCTGTACAAACTAGAGTCTCCAGGTTGACTTTGTGGGGAAATCTATGTAGCGTGTATTACAGTGATTATAGCGTGTAGCGTGTATTACAGTGATTACAGTGATTAACCAGCAGATAATGGGTTTTTTAGTGCCTGCTGGCTGTATCCAATGTGATCAGTGCATATGAATCAGGATTTTGACTGGCCTCAAAATTCCCCAGCCTGTCTATTATGTTGAACTATTTGCAGGTCAAGGCAGACGTGATATGCATAAATGAGAAAGTGTAGAATAGCTCAGGCATATCCCCAGTTATTCTAGGCTTTGAAATTGGATTCTCTGTGTTCAGTAGGTAGTGGCTTGCTTAGCACCACCAGGTGAATTCATGGTGGTGACAAGGTTTCAACCAGGCACTTCTGGTTCCCCCTCTAAGGAACAATCTAGACAATACCACATCTTGAGTCCACCATGAGGACACAGCACCATTTTAGAGCCATTTTAGAAACTTCTAAAAACACCATAAAGATTCTGCTGGTGACCACAAAATGAGTAGCTCCTGTGTCTCCCCACACTGTTTTTGAAATCCAAAATGGCTGCATGTTTTAAGTGCTGAAAACAGCATGTTAGGGAGATAGGAGCCCATCACCCTCATCCCCCCTGTGCTATGTTCACCAGCAGGATTGAGAGCCCCACAGCATTTTAAAAGGGGGGAAAAGGCTCTAAAGTGGTGGCGTGTCCCCATGGTAGACTTGGGGTTGTGGTATGGTCTAGTTTGGCCCTAAGTCAGTGCAGTGTAAGTATAGAAAAAACAGTGCAGTTTTCATGAAAGTAGTTTTATCATGTTGAGACACTTTTATCAGAGTTAGTAGTAATGAAAGAATTAAAGGGACCTTTCATCTCATTTCATCATTTCCTTGTTATGATTAATTAGGCAACATCCCCTTTAATTATCAGGTCTATTACTGTATGAAGTTCACATTCATCCTTATGCTGATATTTATACCTCTTCAGGAAATATGTTAAAGTACCTTTTGAATGGCAGTTGTACCAATAATATTTTAAACCATTACGAGTAACTGCAACAGTTTGTTTATAGCTAGTAATAAAAATGTTGGCGCCCGGCCCGGATCTCGCCCACTTTGCCTTGCCTCCAGGGCGGTCTCGGCCGAGCGGCTGCTGCTGCTAGCAGGTCCCGCCCAGATCTCCAGAGTACAGGAGAGGCCCGCCGGTGGCGGCGCCTCCCTGCTCTCCTTGCCCGGCTTCCGACGAGAGGGGGGGCGGCCTAGTCCGCACTCCTCTGGCCCTCCGGCACCACCTTCTTCCCTCGGGGGCTCTGGGGGCAGCTCTCCCCGGGGCTGGGGCTACGCGGCCGGCCTGCTCATGCAGGAGACAGTGGAGGAGCGCCTAGGTGGGCGGTGGCAGCAGTGGCAGCAACATCATCCCAGCGTGCGTGTACTTTGTGCACACACAAGAGCCCCCCCCCCCCCCCCCGGGAAATTAAAAAGTCTACGCCCCTGATCCTACCTCATAGAGTTGTTGTGAGAATAAGAAGGGGATATATCAAGATGGGTAGCTGTGTTAGTCTGTCCGTAGCAGTAGAAAAGCCTAGTAGCACGTTAAAGACTAACAAAATATGTGGCAGGGTATGAGCTTTCATGAGACACTGAAGTTCTCTGAAGAAGTGAGCAGTGACTCACAAAACCTCATGCCCTGCTACATATTTTGTTAAGTCTTTAAGATGCTACTGGACTCTTACTCTTTTCTACTGAAGAAAGAGGGAATATTGCACAGAACTTTGAATCTTCATTGGGGAGAATATTGGGGTATGAATGATGTAAATAAATAAATCAGATTGAGTAACATGGTGTTTTCTCATATCTCATCAAGTGACTGGTCAGGTGCTTCGCTGTGATGCTATAGTTGACATAATTCATGATATTCACATTGTGTCTACAACCAAAGAACTGTATCTTGAAGATTCGCCACTGCAACTAAAAATTCAAGCATTAGATTCTGAAGGTAAGAGTTTTTCTGTTGTGTGGCATTTCGTCTTAGCTCTTTTGCCCTTTCTGTGGCTGTGAAGACTACTTTTGTTTCCAAATTTATGGCTGCTGATTTTTTTTTCTTTTTACTTAGGAAGGCTGGTATGGATGAGGTTTTGAAATATTTAGTTTCCAAATATAAATATCTGTGCTTAGAAGCTGGGCTTTAAAGATCAAAGGAAAATGAAATAAAGGAAGTAATGGTGCTGATCAATAACATCAGTATTAGCCTTCATTAGATAACAGTGATGCTTTCTCATGAATTGGTCTAATGGGCAAATGCTGGTATAGGAGAGTTTTTTTCTATTTCCGGGGGCATTAAACTGCCTATTAGGGGTATTGTACATAATTAATGATATTGATGTTGTGTCCACAACCAAAGAAGATTCACCACAGCAACTGAAAATTCAAGCATTGTACTGTGTACAGTTCTAGTCACTGTATCTCAGAAAAGACATTGCAGAGCTGGAAAAAGTACAGAGGGCAACCAAAATGATTAGGGAGTTGGAGCAACTTCTCTATGAGGAAAGGCTGAAGAGTCTGGGACTTTCAGATTAGAAAAGAGATGACTAAGGGGGGTCATGATAGAGGTTAATAAAATTATGCATGGGGTGGCGATAGTTTACAAAGAGAACTTTCTCGTCTTCCAAAATACTGTAATTTGATGGCATCCAATAAAGCTGATGGACAGTAGATTCAGGATGGACAAAAGGAAATACTACTTTACGCAGAGAGTGATTAAAATGTGGAATTCGTTGCCAGAGGCTGTAGTGATGGCCACAGGAATAAAAAGCTTTAAAAGGGGATTAGAAAGATTAATGGAGGATAAGTCTATCAATGGCTACTAGCCATGGTAACTGAGGGGAACCTCCACATTCAGAGGCACTAATCATCTAAATCCCAGAGCCAGGAGGCAACATCAGGTGAAGCCCTTGGCTTCTATGCCCTGTTATGGCCATCCAGAGGAACTGGTTGGTCATTATGTGAGACAGGATGCTGGACTAGATGGGCTATTGGTCTGATCCAGCAGGGCTCTTCTTATGTTCTAATAATACATGTGCTATCACAGTTCTCTGGCCAGTGTTAGAGGAGGAATAGAGGAGAAGCAAAAAACACACAGCTTTAGCACTGTTCCATATTTTTGCATTTTAAAAAAACACTATTTGCTTTGCTTTTGCATTACCTTTCAGCAATATTAATGAGATTTGTTTCAGTGTTGTTCTGTTAAAGAATGTATCATGTATCAGTGTATTTTATATATGCTAACTTCAAGCCTTCAGCTTCATTATAATTTTAAATAATAGTTTAAGGTGGGGAGTGTAGCATGGATGAGAATACATAATGATTTTTTGCAATGCAGATTATTCATATTCATTTTTTTTTTGGTTTTCTTATGGGGTTTTATATTCAGATTTTATTAAGGGTTAGCAAAGGCCTATTAAATAGTAAGGCCTCTCCTCAGTAGGGTAAAAGTGCCTTTCTGACGGATACGAGAAAGGTGTCTAGCTGTTTGGTGTTTCTTTTGTTTGTTCTCTCTTTAGCAGATTTGTGGTGACGGTAATATGGCAGAAGATAAGTTTTTCAATAGAAACTTTCGTTTGAAGTGTAGAGTTCATGGGTTTAGTTATTTGGGGCAAAAGTCTGCACTGTATGGGTCAAGAAGGGCTGTTAGTTTCATATCAGAAAACAACAACGTTTGTTTGGGTGTGTAAAATCCTTGGTTATTGTTATTAAGGTTAGGTTAAGTAAACATTTACAATATTATGTAGTTACACCCTTTTCTGTAACTGACCAATAATGTATGGTTGTTCAGGTGACATTCTGCCATTTGTAACCAATTATGATCTCTGCATCTTATCTCTCTGAGTATGTCATTCTAGGGTATAAAACTTCATGTACTTCCTGATATTGCCCAGAAGGCAGTTAATTTTTGAAAGGCTAATTTGGCCTACATGTTTTCCTAGTATTTCCTGTATTAAATACTAAATGAACTTTTCCTTCTCATTGTGACTTAGTCTTTTTTCTGACTTGGAAATTTTATTTGTGTAACAGGAGGCAGAATATAATATTCTACATTCCATTGTAATCCCACAAGTTTCAAAGTAAAGTGTATTATAAAATGCTTTAGTGCAGACTAAGTAGGACTAAAGGCAAGCTAAAGCAAATAAGTGGTTTAAATAGTTATATGACATTTTAATTATAGGAATTTGGCAGTGAAATTACAATACTGAGTGTGCTTTAACAAGAAACACACAGGCAGAAGAGGGTTTTGGAGGGTTTTTTGGGTATTTTCATGTGTGTGTGCGCGTATGTGTGTGCACCTGGGAGTCATGGCGACTTCTGATGGCTGACCCCTACTGGGGGACTGGAGGGTATTCAGAGAGGTGGCTGAATAAAATCTGCCCGTCCTCTGGACTGCTAGTATTCCAAGGAGATCTCTCATCCAAGTACTTACCAGAGCTGACCCTGCTTCGCATCCGAGATCTCATGAGACTGGGCTTGCCTGGGATATCCAGGTCAGGGTGAAGAGATTTTTTAGAAATGAAAATAAAGTGATGGCTCAAAACTCCAGATTTGTCAGATTGAGGAGAAAGAAACCCTTTTCGGACTCATGAATTTGTGTTACAGATAAGTTGTAGTAACAGTCAGATTTTTGCCTTGGGAGTTGGTAAGAAAAGATATTAGAGTAATGTAGTAATAATTGTTGATGTGAAAAGACTGTAAGACAGATGGTTTATGAACAATCATTAACAGCACAATTCTAAGCAAAGTTATCCATTGAGTTCAATGGATTTAGAAGGGTGTAACTCTGCTGAGATTTGCACTGTAGCACAGTGTGATTATGCCACCCAGAATGTTTTCTTAGCTTTAGATTAATGTCCAGATGCCCTTTCTACTCTTCACATTTCATTAGTTTTGGTCACATTATTAGCATTTATAGAAGAAGAGCTACACAGCCACTCTATCCTTCCTTCTGACTAAAAATTATAACACAATAGACTCCAGGATAAATGGTTTGATGGAGAGGGAGGAGTAAACGTCTATGGTTTCTAAAAACTTGTTTGCAGGCAGTAAGCAATATTTGTAATTAAAGCATAGCCTGAAAACTGACATCACCAGGAGATGAGGTGTCAGTGTCCTGAAGCGGTGAGGAGCTGGCCTTGAATAATGATTGTAGATCACCTTTCCCACAAACTGGCAGGGGTTGATGTAATAGCTTTTAATGAATTATATGCAGTAGTAGCTCTTGAGATTTCAGAGACTTGCAGATTCCTAAGAGTTGCTGTGGCAACACAATTACCTGTGCAGTGCGGTCTGTGGAAGGGTTCCAGTGTTACTTCCATTGGCTCCTTTGGACAAACAGCTGCTCATGCTAGTGGTCTAATGCCATGAGCAATGTACCAGTTGGCACAGATAGCCTTTTAACTTTTAGTATTTGATTTGTTTCACCAATCATAATTCATATGCATAGGCTAGGAAAATGGAACAGCTTGAAACAGTTACTTACTGACATACTGCCCACTTACCAGTACTAGGAATAGGACTAGATTTTTTAAAACCAGTTATGTGGTGTGGAGCAGACTTCTGTAGACTGTGGAATGCTTTGCATTCAGATTGTAGCTCATAGCATGCGGTGTTAAATGAAAAGAAAATGTACTTCTGGAAGATTAAATAATTTAAATTTAATCTCCTAAGGTTAATTATACATTAGTGAAAACTATGCCTTGATTCATGTTGCTTTTGTACCATTTCTAATTTCCCACAGCTTGCCTTATCAGTTACTTTCATTAAGTTTAGGTTACTTTGTATATGATCTCAGTTCCACATCACAATTTTTTTTGTATATTGCACTTGGCTTCTGTTAGTCAAGGGAAGGATGTTGTGACCAAAATTAGTCTGTCTACAGTTCCTTAAACTTAGGCAATAGAATTGTAAGTTAATTCTGCCTTGGATGTAATTATTCCATCTTTAAAATAAAACTGTGGTACTGGTTCTTTAAGGTTCCATTTCATTTACCATCTGTTTTTCCTTCTTATTGTGCTTGTACAAATCACTTCCAGGGTTTGGGAACAGTGTTTGATTATTTGGCTTTTTGATGCTTAATTTCTTGATTTGTTTAAAGGAAACACTTTTAGCACTTTGGCAGGACTTGCTTTTGAATGGACAATCATGAAAGATCCAGAAGCTAATGGAGTCTCAGATTCCCATAATGCACTGCGGTGAGTATAATTTGTATTTGTTATTCGTAGACCTTAAGTTATTTTTGCTTATCTGCTTTGACACGTAAAGATGGGCAATAGCTGAATGGGTTGGCAAATGAAATCCCTTGCATACGCACTACCCGGCATTGTCCAGGAAAGGGCACGTGGGTAGTGCAGGGACCTGTGAGTGCAGGTGATGAGGCTTGTCGTTGAAGGATGCACAGTAAGGTGGGTGGGAAGGGCGACAGCAGCAGCATTTGGCAGACGTGGGGAGGAGGACCCTGGGCACTCAGTCTGGAACCTAAAATCGAACCATCCTTGATAGCCATCCTCTCTTAAGTCCCTTAATGCCTACATCCTTCCCCTTCCCTAACCCACTCCGAACAGCTCCAGCCACAATTCTGTTTCCTTGGTTTCTGCTTCCTCTTGCATAAGCTGCCTTGAGTCCAAGGAGTAAGGTGGCATGTAAGCATTTTTAATTACTAAAACACTAAATATTCTTTACCTCCTTTCCTTTGCAACCTGCTTACCTTTGTACATTGCTTCTGTTCGTTGCCTTGTTTGTCACACTCCCACTGCTTACCCTTCTTTCTTTTGGGTCTGTTCAGCCAGCGCCTGCTACAGGCACATTTTCACACCACCTCTACAGAATGTGCATGGGATCCTGTATGCTGTTGTGATCTGTGCGGTCCCATTAAGCAGTATTCTATGTCTTTGACCAAGCCACAGTACAGCAGAAATGAGGGGACAAATGTTGGTTGATAATGCTAGTTTTTTAAAATATCGGCACAGAACAAACAGCATTGACTTTATTATGTTTATATCCCATTGTAGTTCTATCATGGCACTATGCATAGGGTTTCTAGGAGCTCTCCCATCTAAGCATTGACCACACTTACCTTAAGCAAGATTTCTGTATCATGTGCTTTCCCACATCAAATTCTGGACCATACATAGTTGCTGATGTGCAACTGCTCATCTGATGTACAGAAGCCTCAGTCGTGAGTCACCCTTACTATGATGTTCTCCGTTACAGTTTCTGATTTCTCCTCTGCCTCTGGGAAGGGGAGGTTGTCCAAGTATTTAAAAATTGAGGCTTCAGTGCTTTTGGGACAGCAGCAAATGGTAGTGACCATACACCTCCTCTTAGATCTAACTTGCAAGTTAATCCTTTTTATTTGCTATGATGGTTCAGAAGTTTGACTGGCAACCAATGGCTACATTCAGATATTGCAACAAAATGTGATTTATTGAACAAGCCATGGTTGGCATAGTAGGCGATCATAACTAATGAGAGTTTGATTGGACCTCCTGATTTACTACCTGCTTTCCTCTGTTGTTGGTGCAAAGCAGAATTTCCAGGTGCTGCCCTGAGCAGTGTCCTCCTATAGGCAAAGCATCATTCATCTCACTAGAGGAAAGGGACACATGAGGGAGAGTCTCCTTCAAGAAAAATGTTACTTTCTCATAGTATTTCTCTCCATCTTCTCTGGCCAGGAAAACGAAAAGACATAAATAAACTGACAAAACTAATACAATATGTACCCAGCAGAGGCCTGACCCATCAAGCCAAACTTAGTCTACTAGCCATGTGTGTGTAAGCCTCCCGGGGTTTTTGCAATGCCCTGCAAGCAGCAAAAGCAGATTTAACTGAGCCTTTAGTGGGCTTCCATAGATAACGTGCAAATAAGTGGGCCAAAGGCTATGTTAACCTTACTCGTCTCATCTACCACTACACATACCTTTATAAAGAGACTTTTATATTGATGATCTGCAGTTAAAACTGAAATTCTCTTTAATGCTGCATATGAGTTAGTTAATTAAGATTTATAATAATTGCATGTTCAGCATACATGCCATTAAAAATTACTCTTAATTAAAACAAAGTGACTTCAATAATACGCCTGTGGCTCAAATCCACAAAGTAGCAATAAACTAAGGATTTTACTTTCTGTACATTGTTGGCTAACTCAGATAGTTCAAGGGAAAATTATGGGTTCTGGAAAGTGAGCAGAAATATTGATGGCTCTGCAGACTTGTTGTAGGATAGTAAAAACTGCCATGTAGTATGCAGTAAGAATTATATAGACGTATGCCTCTTTTAGAGGAATCTACAGTTAGGATTTTATTCCCTAATGCTAGATAACTTCAGTAATAATTAATATTTTAAGGCTCATTGTAATTTTATTTATTTGTGTCCTGCCTTTCTGCCCTCAGAAGGGCCATCAAGGCAGCTAACAATTGAAAACATACATGATAAAAACAGCATTTTAAAACCATTACTCCCCTACATCATTAAAACAATTAAAAACAGAGGTAAAATACATACACGACATAAAAACAGCAATTGAAACATTGGTTAGGAGGGAGGTATCACTGAAGGAATACCAAATGAAACAAAGAAGTCTTCACCCACTGGTGGAAGACTGCAACAGAAATGGCCGGATGAATCTCCCTTGGAAGAGAGTTCCAGAGCTTTGGTACCATGATTGAGAAAGCCTTCACCTGGGTTGCCACCTCCCTAATCTCTGAAGGTGGAGGCATCCAGAGCAGGGCCTCCAAAGATGATCATAGTGGTAGGGCAGGTTCATAAGGGAATAGGTGGTTCTTCTTGCAGGGGCACCCAAAGCAAGGCCCCTGAGGATGACCATAGTGGTTGGGTAGGTTCATAGGAGAGTAGGCGGTTCTTCAGGTAATCCTGCAGGTATGAGTAAATGTGTTCATTTATTGCCTCCTTAGTTTACCCATTTAATTTTGCCGTAGAATAGATACTTAAAGCAGGGGTGTCAAACATGCAGCCCGGGGGCTGGATCAGGCCCCCAGAGGGCTTCTATCAGGCCTGCACTGGAACTGGCCATCTCCTGCTTCCAGTTCTGTTGCTGCTGCTGCATCATAGCTTGCTTCGCCAGACTCTCTCAATTGCTCAGCCATTCCATGTTTTCCCCTGGGTCCTGGGCTCAGAACTCTGAGCATGAGATTTGCCACCCCAGCAGGAATAACGAGACAGACAACAGTCTTGGAATTAAACAAGGGCCACTTTATTAACTTACAAGACATTGCAGCAACGGGACAAAACAAAACCTAAGCAAGCCTGGAACAGGCAAGGCAGGCGTCATTCCCTGACCTGCCTCCTTGCCCTTGTCGGGCGGGTCACCCCAGCCCCGGTCTTGAGCCAGTGATCTAGCTTGTGCCCGGCAGCCTGGCAAGCTGGTTGCCACCTAGGAGCGCCTACCCCTGAAGCCTTAAAACTTGCAGGGAGGTGCCGACCTAAGAGGTTCCCAGAGGCGATCATCATTTCCTACCCTGGGCCTTAAAACCCGAAGGCAGTTCCTGATGACCTCCTGTTCCCTAACGGGATATGCCATGAGGTGCTCACCAGTTCCGTTTACTTGCTTGCACAACCTGCCACAGCCAAGGCCAAGCCTCTGCTTTGGCCTTTGCTCCCCACTCAGTGACCAAGCACTAACCAAATCCCGTGCTGCAAATCCCGCAAATATTACATTGCCCTTGTCTTGACAAATGCACCCCATCCGGCCTATACAGGTCCGAAAATTCAACACGTAAAGACACCCAACCCAGAACAATCTTCACGCCGGGCCACCTTGCTCTTATCCTCACAAGGTCGGCCTCCGCCAGCACCACAAGGGCCTTGCCCTTCATCACAGCCAGTAGCACCCGCCCTCATGTAAGCTCTTCGTGTGGAAGGGGGCGAGGGCCAAATACATCGCCCTGTCGGCCTCAGCCCTCCAACCTGCCATACCTCCTCTGGCAGCCGCATTGGGAACTGATCGGCTTCTGGAGCTAGCTGCCGGAAGCTCATCATCTGTTTGTGAGAGAGAGCGTCATCGACCCCGTTACTGACCCCCAGAATGTGCCTGGCCTGAACATGATGTTATGACGTAAACACTGCAGCGTAAAGGCCCGCACCCGGGCCATGACCCTGGGAGACCTTGATGTCAGGGAGTTGATAACGTGTATGGTAGACATGTTATCACACCAGAAGTAGACTGTCTGATTGGAAAGTTCTGCTGCCCATATCCACACAGCTGCTCTATGGTGCGGTAGGCGGAGGCCCGCCATTGACTTGCGGAGTCTCCTAATAAAGGCCCTCCCGGGTGCCCCAACCCTACCTGTAAAATTGAGATGGCCGGCCAGTCGCTGGAATTCCAGCAACGCATTTTTTTTTTTTTTGCCTGTGACATTGCCGTGCCCAGGTGCTCTCTTAGGCACAACTCCTAATGGGGAAACCCTCAAAATTTTTGAACAGGGGGAGAAGAAAAAAGGGGGGCCAAGGACTCTACCTTCCCTACATTCCCGCGCTATATGCTCCATTCCGCAAACTGATTTTAAATTTGGAGCCATATATGAAACCCTAGTCCCCTGGTAAGGTATCCTGAAGCCATACCGCAACCCTTCCAAGAGGTAAACCCGGTCGCAGACGCGAGGGCAATTCCGCAACCAGTTTCCCAAAATCAGTAAGTTAATTGGGCTGGGCCCCTTTTTCAAGGGGGGGGGTTGAGACCACCTCCTCCCCCTCCGTGCTTACCGCCCCTGCCACTCCACTTATCCTGTGGCTTGGGGCAGCTGGCAAGGGCATGGGGGCCTGCGCACAGCGGACACTCATGTCTAAAGCAACATGCCTTGCGGCTACAGGTCCCATGGGAGGTGAACTCCCAGCAAAGCGGGCGTCATTGAACAACCTGCCCCGCCTGGGCGTGGGTACCTGGCGGTACTTCAGCTCTCCTCATAGAATGGCCGCTATGTGTTCTCTCCCCCCCCCCCGGTGTTTTGGCTGGGGACATTACTTGCAACCATAAGTGAGGGTGGATCTGATCCCACCTAATTGCTGGATTCGTGGCTGCGCGCATGCGAAATTCCTCATCATATTGTGACCAGGCCGGGCTTGGGAAATCGGTAAATGCCTTATAAATGATGTCCATATACTGGAGCATCGCAGAAGCCCTCCATGGGTGGTGCCTAACTATCACTGCTGCATGTATTAAAAATCCCAGGTACCAGTTTGCCCAGTTTCTATCCACTACCCTCCTTTTTAAGTGCTCCTTTTCGCGTTCATCAAGGTCCTCCCTGTCTTTCTTTTCTAGCTCCCTGTACAGTAATGAGAACACGTCCACGAACTCACCCCTAAGGATCTTCTCCTTAGTAGTGGTGGACAAGTGATCCCCCAGGGGGAGAGCTGCATCCCCGCTTGGAATCGCACCTGCGTGCACTGAATCATAAGACGCAGCACTGAGAGAACCCCACCCCGGCCAAGGTCCCTGGTTGGAAGGTGGGGCCACATGTGCACCCGATGGGCCACTGACTGGTGTTGGTTGCGACCCAGGAGCACCCTGAGAGTAGGGGCCCCAAGGCCAGCCTGACACTGGGTTTCCCCAGCTGTCTGCCTTACCTCCCTGCCTCGGTGGCCTCTTGTACACCTCCACCTGTTGGGCATTCAAGCCCTGATTGTGTGAACCAGACGGTGCCTCCTCCACGCCCTCCACCGGTGCGGGCCCCCCGCCGTCCTCCAAGAACGCCAAGCGGGCTAACACCTGTGCTTGAAAAGAAGCATTAGAATCCGTCCTAGCCTTTTTACTACCACCCCCCTCCAGTGGTGTACCCCTTTCCCTTTCCAGGGCCTCCAGGCACCGGAGAATTGCCATGTTAACTGGGTCATCCTCCTCCTCGTGGTGGCGGAGCCGGACGCGCCGGGGGCCCTCTTGGAGCTGGCCATTTTCCCTTAGGTTTGGGAGCTGGCTGCTTGCCCTTAGGCTTGCCTTGCCCCTTTTTCGAAGCCATGGTATCTAGACACGTGAAGTGGCAACAAACTGTTAACCAAAACAAAACAAAAGCAACAGCAACAACGACAACAAACACACAGAACCAGGCTGTTAGAAGAAGAAGAATAAGAGGAGGAGATTGGATTTATATCCCACCCTTCACTCACTTGGAGTCTTAGAGCGGCTTACAAAACTCTTTACCCTTCCCCTACCCACAACAGACCCCTGTGGGGTAGGTGGTGCAGAGCAAGCTCTTCCCCAAGCTGTCCTTGAGAGAACAGCCGGTACAGAGCTATGGCTTGCCCAAGGTTATCCAGCCAGGTGCCAGTGGAGGAGTGGGGAATCAAACCCGGATGCTCCCAGATTCCACTACACCAAACTGACTCTTAGGGAATGTGAAGGGCCTAATCTGAGGGGGCCCCTGCCTTAAAAAATGGGCTGCCCCACCAAGCAGGCCGCTGTTGGCACTATGGTATTGTTAAAGTGGAGGGGAAAAAAGTACCCCCGTGACTTAAACCACCCCTTGGAGGGCCTGGCCAGCCCTATCGAAGAGAGGAAGAAGAAGAAGAGAAGAAGAAACTATATTTATAGCCCGCCCTCCTACCTTGGAGTATCAGAGCAGCGTATAAACTCCCTTCCCTTCGTGAGGTAGCTGGGGCAGAGAGAGCCCTTTCACGCACCCTACCCCTACCAAACTGGCTCTCAGAAGTGGGTAAGGGGGAGGAATAAGCCCCCTCACACAACCCACCCACAGATTGTAGGCCCTAGAGGCCCCCAGGAAGAACCCCCCCCCAGCAAATGAACGCGCAAGGAGGGCCCACTCCAAGTTGGCCGCCGGCCTAGCGTGCAAGAGGGAGGGGGAAGGAAGCACCCCCTGCCGGCTTATTATGCCAAAGGCCCCCCACCCTGCAACGGAGAAAAGAAAGAACCCCCCCCGACAGCCCGCTGCAAAGAGGCCGCCGTCGGCCCAATGCACAAGAGGGAGGGGGAATGAAGCTCTCCTCCGTCGAGCCCGAGAAAAGAAGGAAGTGGAGCAACCCCAGTCCCCCCCCCGGCAATGAACGCTCCCGGAGGGCCGGTGTTTCGGGAAAAGGGAGGAAGCCCGTCTCCCACGGAGAACACGCTCTCTAACAGGCCACCGCCCCTGGAAAAATCCCCCCCCGACAATGTACGCTCGCAGAGGGCTGGGGCCGCCGGACAAGAGAGATGGAAGCCCCGTCTAACTTCCCCCGTGGAGGGCAGGCCCGATACAGACCACCACCCGCTAATTGGTGTTACCGCCCCTGAGGCCCGCCGTCGCCGCTCCTTCGCCGCCGGGATCGACTCCCTGAGGTCTGCCGCCAGCACCCCCGGTCCTCCGCCGTCGTGTCCCACCGGTGCCGGTCCTCTGCCACCGCCGCCAAAAAAGCTGTCGCCGAGGCCTGCCGCCGCTTCTCCTGGGTCCGCAGTTTACTCGCCGCCACGTGGACCCGAGGGCACACCAGCCAACCACGTTGGATCAAGCTAGCATGCGCTCCTCGGATCCGTTGCCGCTGGGCCTGCCGCCGTCAGGACTCCCCGCCCTGGATGCTCTGCCGCCGAGGGTCGTTCGCTGTCGCCGCGGGTCTGGCTGCCGGCCACCACGCGGTCGTTGAAGCCACCGCCAGTGAGACCTGCCGTCAAAAAGACTTCCCGCCGCCAAAGCTGCTGGCTGGAGCGCCGTCGCTGCCGAGCGCTCCGAGCACGTGGACCCAGAGAAGAGGCTGAGCTAGAGCGGGGCTCGGCCTTTTAACAGGCCGGCCCCGCCCCGCTGGCTACAGGACGCTGAGCGTCCCACCTGTTGCTGCCCCGCCCTCCCGCGGTGCGGCAAAGCAGCACCCGGGCGCTATCGGCGGGGGCCGGGCGTCCGGGAGCTCAGTTCTGTGGTGAATGTCAATAAATCAAAAGTAGGCTTGCAGCTTACAGATACACACCTGAACAGTATACTCAAGATTGCAACAGCACAGACATTTTGATACAATAATTCAGAGCAAGAGGTGTCAATTATCAGATACTGTTAAATAAACAAAATATTGCAAGAGTGCTAATGCTTTAAGCATGTTTTTATTTTAAGTTTTAAAAAATCTTTGTATTTGTGTCCTATATAAAGTTTATATCTCTGCTGCCTGGCATTACATTTTATGACACACATGAGTTGGCCCCACAAGGTCTCATTTATGTCAGATCCAGCCTCTCATAAGAAATGAGTTCAACGCCCCTGACTTAAAGGATCCACTGGAGGAGTTCATGGAAAGTGGTCAAAGAGTGGATTATTCTCCACTCTCTCTTCCCCCAGCAGCCTGACATTTGACCCAAGACTCATCTCTGATGATCAGTGAAGTCTTGCAAACAAAGGTTGATCGGTGGAATCACATAAAATCTTTATCCCTCTTCTGCTTTCAGCTTTCATCAGCAGGAAAGAGGCAATTTTACTTGATTCTCCCACATCACTACAACCTCCCACCTATTGATGCATGTTGCCTGCAACACTTATCATTCGAGAGGAGTTTGAATATAAATGCCAGGCTTCCTGGGAGAAGAGAGAAGTGAGGAATGATGTTTTCCCAACACCTCCCTCTTTGAGTGGATCCAACCTTATTTTATTCCATCGCTTCAGGGTTGATAGCAAGCAAGAGAGTCATCCCTCTACAGACCTCTGACTTCCACTGTATGGTCCGTGCCCCCCCAGAAGTACCGTTATGGGGGGTGCATTTTGAATTTCAGTGGTAGGTAAGGAAGTTGCCCTTTGCAGATGGAAATCCTTCCATCAGTGGAACTGATCCAAACCACTGTATTTCAGTGTTTGCCCATTTGTGCTTCTGGATGAGATGTTTAGAGTACTTGTTCTAAATTAATCTTTAATTCTGATGGAAGATTTGGGATTGTATCTGCTGTCAAACTCTCAAACAGCTCACAAATCTGTTAGTGGTGAAATCTGTGAGTGACAGCTGACCTTGTGAGTCAACTTTCATGTTCTTCAGCTGTGAACATTAACAGCAAAACTGTGGGAAGAAGAAGCATGACTCGCTTGTATTTCTATTTTATTCTTTGCATTGTTCCTAAAGGATACACATTTCTTCATTTCAGACTTGAATTTTTTGTGTTTCATTTTGCATTTTGATTAAAATCCATCAACCTTAAATGATCTCTAAAAACAGTCTCTTTGGATATTTCTCAAGATCCTCATGTGTTTCTGTACTCCTGTTATTGATACTCTTTGAAAATTGATCTTCAGTGAAGCTGAATCACTTTGTATACACCTGTTTAGTTACTATCCATCACCACTAATGAAACAACAGATGTTTCATTTGCTTAATTTCTGTGGAGTCTCCAAAATACTTTTCTGTTATATTTTGGAATGTCTGACCATATTCAAGGAGTACTCAAAGCACTAAATCAAATTTTCTCCTGTTTCTGCACATTAGAGCCAGCAAGAACATTAAATTGATGCTCTTAATCCGGAAGCAACATACAGTAAATTTATACTTCACTTCAGCATTGCCATTTATTAAAAAATGAGCTTGGTGCAGATGAAGTTGAGCAAGTTTGCTTTCTACAGGAAGGTTAATCATATGCTTAACTTTTTTCTTTTAACTCCATAGAGATTTAAATGTGTTGAAGCTTAGTAGAGCCATTGTAAAAAATGAAAAATACTATGCCTTTCCACCAAAATCCAGACATTGGGATGACTTATGAACAGTTACCTAAAGCAGTACAGCAATGTAAAATAACTAAAATTAGCCACATAAATGAAAATAAAAAGTTTGGAGTAGCTCAGAAAAGCAGGAGATAATTTTGTAACTCATTGAACATACTTATTTACTATTTTTTATTTAAATCCCAAAGAGGCTTTTCACATAATTCCCCCCTCCTCCACTTAATTTTCACAACAACCCTGTGAGGTAGGTTAGGATGAGAGAGAGACAGGCCTAAGGTGACCTGGCAGGTTTTCATGGTTGAGCGAGGGATTCTGGTTATCCCAGGTCCTAGTCCAATGCTCTGATCTCTACACTACACTCTACCACACCAACAGGCCCATTATGCATTACCGAAGTCTCAAAGTTCTTGGCTAAATTGATATGGGACCATGTCGTTCTTCACTCGAGCACCCCTGTCCTTGGTCACTTTGGATTTCATAGGTCCAAACAACAGTTTTAATTGCATTCAGAAGCAGACTTAATCCTTACAAGCGCAACCCTATGACAGTAGGTTAGGCTGAGAGATTGTGACATACTCAAGGTAAACCTAGCATGCTTCCATGGTTGAGTGAAGGATTTGAACCTGGTTACCCAGGTCCTGGTCTGATGCTCTAATCATTACACCCCATCAATATGCCCATTATATATTGCCAACTTAACAGCACTTTTAATTGCATTCAGAAGCAAAGTGGCAACCAGTGGCAATCTTCAAACACTGGCATTGTGCATTCAGCTCAGTGAGTACAAGTTAGTAACCTCAATGTTTTGAGCCAGTTGCAGTTTCTGAATGTTTTTTCAAAGGCAGTCCTATGTTTACATTGCAGTAGACCAAAGCATGATTTCTGTAACTGAGTATAACAAAAAACAGGAGAAAAACACAATTCTGCATGAGAAAGGTAACCAAAAAGGTTGAAATAAAGACTAAGAAAGTAAAATATAACTATGCACATAGTGCAAATATACAAAATTCAATATATCATCTAATAATACAACCACGAGTGCTAAAACATTATTTAAAAACAACAATCCAATGGTTAAGCATATATGTAGCAATATAAAGACAAATGTCCATTCATATAAATGCAGGTTAAAAGGTACATAATGCCTCCATATGCAAAAACCATTTGGGCAGTAAGCCTTCCTCAGTGGTATAATTCAAACTGATCATTATTTTATTGAAGATATACATAAAACTGACCATACACAGAATGGAGCTTACTCAAGCTAAGATGTTCACTCATGGAGTAAGTGGTATCAGATATTCTTGAGATACAACATGGACAACTCATCAAGATGTAAAATATTTCATTAGGCCATGGATCTTTTTAGGTCCAATCTGCAATACTTAAGCTCCACTGGACTGCTTAAGTACAACTAGGAAAGAATCAGCCAAATCAGAAGAAAAATCAGTTTTAGGCTGAATATCGTGTCTGCTCTTTGTATGTGATTAGATACATCCCCTCTAGTAACTTCTGCATGCTGTTATATCAGGAGGAGATTTGAGGCTCACCAGGAGATGCTTCATATTTTACAGATTTTTCATGTATTTGGTATATAATGGTTGTATTTCACTAGTAGTTAAAATACTCATAAATGTAATGCCTAATATTTATAGTATCCTGAAGTTCTCAGAATCAACATATATACCACCTTCCTATGTAATGAAGATGGAAAAGATTGCCAAACAAGGAGACATTGTTTTAGTGTCTGGAATGAAAACAGGAAGTTCAAAATTGAAAGCAAGAATACAGGAATCTTTTTATAAGGTAAGGTATCTTAATGTGATCCATTTTGTACAGCATCATCTTAAGATACATTAAGATACATTTTCTTTTTTCCAACTATTGTTCATCAAAGTGTCACTAATGTCTGGTATGATTTTGGCACTGTATTCATAGTAAAATTTAGGACTCTTATAGTACCTTAAAAATTGGAAAATGTATTGTGCCATGAACTTAAGTAGCCAAAATGCATGATACACATATATTGTGGAGGAAAGAGAAATTGGGAAGTGAGATTTTTAGAAAGCTAAATCATGATGTTCTTAATATTAATCTAAATGTTTTATTGCTTACTTGACTTTGTTTACCTAATCTGTATTTGAGCATTCAAAAAATTCTTCTGGGATTGTCATTAGTTGCATGTGAATATCACATTTTACCAAATTTTGACTATAACAGATATTTTGTTGCTGTTCTTCTGCCCCTTTCATGTTCTCTATTTTTCTTTTACCATATGCTTTGGTCCATTGTTTTTGTATTATTTGAGAAGCTGTTTTTGCATAAACCTTTGGGATACCCCTCTCCATCAATTTATTCTGTTGTTAACAGTTTTGGGAAGCTGAAGAAGCAGACATTGGTACACCCCCCTCCATATCATTGTAGTTATTTCCGGCTAGATATGTTTTGTGAGTCTGTTATTGATGTTCTTTGATTTTTGCCCAGTAAAGGGTGTTATGATAACATAATGTAACATTAAAGAAGCAGATAATGGGCTCCCTACTCTTGAGTTTTCAGGGATTAAAAATTGCAGAATAATGCATGGTTTTCTGCACGTTATAGATCCTCTGGGTATTTAGATGCCTGACAGGTAAAAATATGTATCAACAAGTGTGGAATTTGCAGAGCCAACAGCACTGTGGCAAAGTCAGCAGGATTCTATTCTGGTAGGACATTATCAGCAGAACTGTATATATATATATATATGGACTATTTGTAACATTAAATCTGCAGCAAATTAACTAGGGCTCCCATGGAAACTTCAAGTCATGAAAAGAAAATACAGCCATTTCTCATATAGTGAAAGTCTGTAACAGTAGTAGAGTTACCGACTTTTCTGCTAGTGAACATGAGAGAGAAATAAGTACTTCGGTACTTATACCCAAATTGAAATGAATTTTCCTTATTAAATATTAACTGCATAGCTGTTAAGCAGCATTTTTACAGTAATCAGCAACTGATTTTGAGAGGATTTTGTCCTGGCCCCACTGGTGGATTTTCTGACAGCACCTGGTATTTTTGTCCACTGTGTGACAGAGTGTTGGACTGGATGGGCCATTGGCCTGATCCAACATTTCTCTCACGTTCTTATACAACGATATCCATACAAATCCTGTGATATATTACTGTGTTGTGTTTGTGTTTTTATACACAGTTTTGTACCACACAAAACAGGCAAAAGGTTTTTGTGCACTAGCCTGGAACAGATATCTTGCGCTGGTATTTTTAGCCAGTTTCCAAATACTACTCATTCATTTTCAGCCCCCACCCCCTTTTGCTTAATGACAGATTTGTACCGCTGCACTTTGGCTCTCACATATGGAAAAACCTATTGAGGCACCCACGTATGGAGGATGTGCTGAGTTTTATCCTGCATATCTCTTGTCCCACATACCCAATCCATTTTCCTTAGCCAACCCATATAAAAACACTACCTCCCACCATCTGTTTTTTCAAGCAACCAGAAAACTTAAAAAAAAAAACCTCCGATATAAGGATAAAAAGAATCCCAAGTATTATGGGGTTTTATTTTGATAACATAAAGTAAAGTGAAAGGTAGGTAGGTAGAGTGTATTATGAAAAATCCTAGGCACAGAATTAAAACCAGAAAGTTAAAATAATGTGTTATAGCAGTAGTCAGGATGTATGACATTACATTAGAAGGTAAAAATCAGCAAACTTCTTTAAAAATAGCAAAAGGCAATAGTTCTACACTATCAAATGTATTACAGTTACCGTGCTGTTTTAACTGCAGACCCAGACAACGCTGTTATCAATCTGTTCCTTGTTTATGGTCCTGTTTTCCTAGAAGCTAATTTATTCTGCTTGTTTTGATTCTGTAGTGAATGGAAACACACTCTCTGTGTTGTGGGCATTGGCCTGTGCACTACTATTACACAATGTTCTCAGGATGACGTGTGTTTGGTACATCTTAGAAAATAGTTCCTATTGGTAGCCTCCAAACTGTTTGCTGCAGTCAGCTACTTTATTTTAATTTTTTTTACATTTTTGGTAGTGCTGCTCAGTGCTGCATGAAACAGCTGTTTAGGAGGTACCTATAACCCTGTTCAAATGAACCGAGTGATAAGAAGGTTTCATTGGAGCATTGGCGATAGCGCTAATAGTGGTGAAAAGTTAGTTTTTAATGTTTAATTTATGAACACTAGTAAGTGCTCAATAATGTATCAGGTTGAACTCTGTGCTGCCTCTCATCCAATGTGATAGTTGTAAAAACAATAAGAGGAGTTCCTAGGAGAATGAACCAGAATATCAGTCAAGAGGCATAGGAACTGGCCCCACTCTCTTATTTGGTGCACCGCTGCCAAGAATACATCACTATCGTTGGTTAAAGGCACAGCATAGACAGTTATACTTTTCCTGTGGAATTTTTTTGTAATAAAAATTTACACACTGGATGATGTATAGTTATACCAGAAGATGAATCTAATATATATATATATATATACATAAATGGAATTAATTGTATCTGAAGAGAAATATGTTTCTGCTACACCTGTAATTTTCAGTGCTTAAAAAATGAAGCAATCACAAGTTGTGGTTCTGTAGGAAATTGTGGGTTGAGGGAGAGAATAAACTATGAAGAAAATGGCTCAAATAATACAGTTCTGCTCTCTGCCTCCAGCACTGTAACACAATGTTATTCAGCTCTGGGGCTAAATGAGTAATTTCCTGCTCACCTAGCCTAGTCTACTCTTTCCTCTCTTACCATTTTTCTGTCATGCTGGTGATGATCTATAAAACGTAGGTGCTACTGAAACAATCAGTGTTTGTTTGTCCTGATTTCTGCACATTAAGAAGATATTGCAGTTTTAATTCCTAATCCCAGATTTTAAAAGAGCAATGATTGTCTTTTTTTCCTCCTTTAAAATTTACCTCATGATTGCAGGATTTGTCAACCCTTAATGGTTTCTTTCCTGTTGACACCAGCGTGTATGTGGGATTAATTTTATTCATTCCTCCCCCAGGTCTTTTTTTTAACTTCAGTGGTAGACAAGTGAGCATATATTTGAGTGAATTAATGTCAAGTTAATTTACTTTTAAAATTTATTTTCCTTATTTAGCATTTTATCTTATTGTGGAAAATGACAAACTTATCTGTTTTTAGATTGGTTTGACTTTATTTTATTTACTAATTCTGTATTTTAACTGATTTCCTCTTCATAATTTTTTCCTGACTATATATTGAGTGGGTTAGATCTTCTTTAGAGATTTTCAAGAATCCCTTCTTGCTATGTTCCTCATAACCTTTGTGTGAGCTCACTGAAAGCTGAAAATTTTACTTCAGTCATCTGCATGGCAGTACATATTACTATTGCTTACGTTAACTTGCCTTCTTCAGTTATGATTGACAAGTTGACATCCATTCCATTTCCCAAAGGGGCAAACCTCTTGCTCTCAAGAAAATGTAATTAAACCTATAGAATTTAATAATATACATTCATTCTAAAAACTTTTCAATTGTTCAGGTAGATAGAGTGCTATAGGTTATTTCTGAAAATATGGACCAATGGATAAAATATGAAAACGGAAAAGCTCTAATTGTAAAATTTAAAAAAAATAACAACTGTTTAAAAAACATTTCATCAACAATTACAGACTTGACACTTAGAGAGCAATAATGACTAAACTTTGGGCTTCCTCAAGTGTCCAGACATAGTTACGCTTCAGAACAGTGTTACAGTGTGCAGATGGCATTTGTGGTTATCTGTAAATATATTGTGTTCCACCTTTTGGTAAGGTCTTGAACTTTTATTTTGCTGTTATAAGAAAACAAGAGGCAGGGACCCACAATACTCGTGGGGGGGGGGGGGAGGATTCCTAAAGGCTGCAGCCCCAGGTAAGTCCTCTCCCCCCCCCCCCAATTCTTCCTCCGGAGATCAGTTCTGCCTGCCCCAATCCACTGTATTGGTAGACCTGGCCTCTGGAGAACATGTCTACCCAGTCCTTTCCACTATATGGGTAGACCTGGCCTCTGGAGAACACATCTACCCAGCCCTTCCACTATATTGGTAGACCTGTTCTCCGGAGGCTAGGTCTACCCATACAGTGGAAAGGGCTGGGTAGACCTGGCCTCTGGAGGTCTACCCACCGATTTCTCTTCCCCCCCTGCCCCTGGTTTTCCTGGCGAGGCCTGCTGATTTCTCTACAGTTTGTATGATTAATAGTATCATAGTTTATTTTTTTAATAAAATATGTTTTTATCACTTATGGTTAATAGTTTCAGGGGGTAGCTATGTTGTGGGTGAGAAGTTATCTAAGGTAGGAGGCTGCCTATAGGCAAAAAAAAGGTTTGTCTCCCAATGCCTGTGAGAGAGGGCTATCATCTTCCAGTTTAGGTTGTAAGTAATAGCACCTTGAACTAGTCTGAACTGTATGCTGTCACCAGTGGTGTTCTGTATTTATTTTGCTTGGGCCTATCATGCAGCAGGTTATCCCTTTGTATCATTCTGGCTTTGTTGATCAGGTGGGTACTTGTAATTCTAAAAATGTCTGATGTAGATCTGCAGGTGAGAATAATTGTCTGAGGAATTGGAACAGGTGTGGCTGTAGCGTAGAGCTTGCCTGTAGACAATGGTTTGTTTGGTATGTTGAGAATGGTGACTGAAGATGTATAGATAAGTTCATGAAGGTTTGTGAAGCTATTATTTCTTTGTAAATCTATATACGTATGCTGAGAATTATCTTAATTTACATTTATTTTTCTTTTTACCAACAGAATGTACCTGCTGCGGAAGTCAGATTGTTTATTTTGGAAAACATCCTTCTAAACCCAGCTTATGATATCTACCTGCTGGTAGGAATGTCAGTACAATACAAAGTTCAGAAAATAAGGCAAGGGAAGATTACAGGTTTGTGTTTTTCTACCTTTGATGTTTTATATTTGATGTAAAAAAATCTGCTACAGACTGAAACACGAACCCACCCGATGTATTCACAAAGTTGTTATATTGGTGTAGTCCGATTTACATCAGCAACAGCACAGTTCTAAGCAGACTTACACTCTTTTAAGTTTATTGAAGTCAGTAGGCTTAGAGGTGTGTAACTTTGTTAGGATTCCAGTGTAGGTCTGCAATAATGTTTGTAGTCTGCAAGATGCTGCCTGCCACATTTTGATGTCTCATTCAGTATTCACTCTGCTAGATATTTCAAAGGTTTCATTAGGTTCATATTGACCTGAGTGCTATCTTACTACTAGTGCTCTGATATTATAATAGGTGGTGTGTGTGGTTTGTCAGCACAAAAAAAGTAACTTTTCTCTTTCTTACCAGTGAGACTTGCCTGTTTTGTATTTTGAAGTAGCTGGACTTGCCTTTACTGCTAGCAAGTTGGAGCAGTACATTTGGACATTGTGATGCTCTTTTAGTTAAACCTATTTGCACAGTAAGATTACACAACCCCGATAACTCAAGATGATTTTTGTTGTTCAGTTGCACAGTCGAGTCCGACTCTTCGTGACCCCATGGATCACATCACGCCAGGCCCTCCTGCTCAGCTCCATGCATGTCGCATTGATAACACTGTCCAACCATCTCATTCTTTGCCGTCCCCTTCTTCTTTTACCCTCAATCTTTCCTAGCATCAGGCTCTTCTCCATTGAGTGCTCCCTTCTCATTTGGTGGCCAAAGAATTTGGCCTTCAGTTTCAGTATCTGTCCTTCCAGGGAACAGTCAGGGTTGATTTCTTTTAGGATTGACTGATTGGATCTCCTTGCAATCCAAGGGACTCTCAAGAGTCTTCTCCAGCACCATAATTCAAAAGAATCTATTCTTCGGCACTCGGCCTTCCTTATGGTCCAACTCTCGCAGCCATATATTACTACTGGGAGTACCATCGCTTTGACTACATGGACTTTTGTTGGCAGGGTGATGTCTCTACTTTTTATTATGCTGTCTAGGTTTGCCATCACTTTCCTCCCAAGAAGCAGGCCTCTTTTAATTCCATGGCTACAGTCACCATCTGGAGTGTTCTTGGATCCCAGGAACATGAAGTCTGTCACTGCTTCCATGACTTCCCGTTCTGTTTGCCAAGGAGTGATGGGGCCGGTGGCCCTGACCTTAGTTTTTTTGATGTTGAGTTTCAAACCAACATTTGCACTCTCCTCTTGAGGTCCTCTTCCCTTTCTGCCATTAGAGTGGTATCATCTGCATACCTGAGGTTGTTGATATTTTTCCCTGCAAACTTAATTCCGGTTTGTGATTCATCCAGGCCAGCATTTCGCAGGATGTACTCTGCATATCAATTAAATAAGCAGGATGACAATATACATCCTTGTCCTACTCCTTTTCCTATGCTAAACCAATCAGTTGTTCCATATCCAGTTCAAACTGTCACTTCTTGATCCTTATACAGGTTTCTCAGGAGACATGTGAGGTGGTCTGGTACTCCCATCTCTTTAAGGACTTGCCACAATTTGTTGTGATCCACACAATCAAAGGCTTTAGCTTAGTCAGTGAAGCAGAAGTAGAGGTTTTTCTGGTACTCCCTTGCTTTCTCAATAATCCATCGAATGTTGGCAATTTGATCTCTAGTTCCTCTACCTCTTCAAAACCCAGCTTGTTCTTCTGGTAGTTCTCTATCCACGTACTGCTGAAGCCTAGCTTGTAGGATCTTGAGCATGACCTTGCTACTGTGTGAGATTAATACAATTGTGCAATAGCTTGAACATTTCTTGGCATTGCCCTTCTTTGGGATTGGAATGTAAACTGACCTTTTCTAATCCTTTGGTCACCGTTGCATTTTCCAAATTTGCTGGCATATGAAGTGCAGTACCTTAACAGGATCATCTTTTAGGACTTTGACTAGTTCAGCTGGGATACCATCACCTCCACTAGTTTTGTTGTTAGTAATTCTTTCTAAGGCCCATTTGACTTCACACTCCAGGATGTCTGGCTTGAGGTCAGTGATCACACTGTCATGGTTGTCAAGGACACTGAGATCAGATGACAGACAACATTTGAAGTATTCAGAGTTTTTTTTTTACATATTTATGTTCCATCCTTCCTTTAAATAGCTCAGGGTGTCATATCTGAGGGCTGACTCATTTTATTTTCTTTAGAACCCTGTGTTGGATGTTTGCTATGTTGTAGTTGGATGTATGCAATGTTGGGCCCAGCAGTAGCGGTGGTGCCTATGCATCCCAGGGTTCTGCAGCGTCTGTGCAGTCTGGGAGAAGCACCAGGCATGCTGCTGCTGCAGCCAAGGAGATGCACCAGCCATGCTGCCGCAGCTCAGGAACTGCACTGGGCATGCTGGTGGTGGCGGTGCAGCCTGGGAGTCATGCCAGGCCTGCAGGTAGCTGAGGCATAGACCTGGAACTTCCGCTAAGTACAGGCCTGGCGAGAAAGTTGGGGGGGGGAGGTTTGAGGGAATTCCCCCACCCCCACACAAGTGTCGTGGGCCTACATTTGTTTTATGTATACCTTATTTGAAATGCTGATTTAATGTTTGGATGATTGCTACCTTGGGAAACCTGTTTGGGTGTAAAGGTTACATAGAACTGTTTTTAAACAAATTTTTAAAAAAGGTCTTGGGTTCTGTTTTTTGGTAGTCTGTTCAAAAAATTGAATTCCGTTATACTACTCGTGTCTTATAAGCATTTTCGTCATTTTACCTGAATACTTATGCATAACAAAACATCCCAGCTAAGTGAAGCATTTAACTAATTTTTTTTTGGCTTTTGTTAAAATGTTCTTAAATACGTGCTCACTAATTCATCAGTGGTTGTGGTGTTATTGTTGTGTGTATCACCAGGATCCGAATAGTGATACCTTATCGTTGTTTCTGGTTGTTGTGCTTTCTTACTTTATATACAGAGTTAGTGATGCCTTCTGATCAGTACGAACTGCGGCTTCAGAACAACACATTCAGCCCTGAGGGAGAGACAGCCTGGCCCGTTGCCAAGCTGGATCAGGCAATATCCACGGTTACTGCATTGCAGCGGGGACAGACCAACATCGTACTTGACCACAAAAATATCCTTCTGTGTGGTATTATTCAGAACAACAGATTTCTGACTTCAGCCCAATAGCTGAATAAATTTAATATTCTGATTCATGCAATAGTCTATGAACTATTTACCTTGTGTTCAGAGACCTCTGGGTGATGGTTGCAGCAACTGCCAAAAGTAGTGTCCAGCCAGTAGCTTGCTGCCTAGTAACAGCTGGTTTCTTCAGATAACAGAAAGCAACATGCGGGTCTCTGTGACTTTCTTATTCCTCTCTACCATTAGAAGAAGCTGGGCAAGTCAATGTTAAGTGGCCTGTATCCAGCCTAAGAAGACTTCCTCCAGCTTCAGTGTCTTTTGTGCCAGAGGCATATCAACATGAATTGAAGAAAGGCTCCTTAGGCTGGAAGAAGACTTCAGAATTCGTTGAGCTTAATTGTAGAATACAGGCCAGTGGCATTGAGAGCGGCTGCAAGGGAACCTGGAGAACGGCTGGCTGTAACAAGTTTAACAGCTATTGCTACGGTCACCTGGAGGCCTCTTCTCTGTGAATCAGACCACAGTGGCTATGAACAATATGACACAGCATATAAAGCCTCACAAGTGAATGTTGCTTTAAATGTAGTATTGCTATTTGTTTTCTTTATTTTAATTCCTTCACCTTGACTAGTATAAAACAATGTCATGAATTTTATTCAAACTTACAAAAGAGCTTTAAACTAACTTCTGGGTCTTCTAAACTTTATTGGGATATATGTTCCTTGACTGATTTCCAAGCATTAGTATGCAGGGTGCTTCTAAATTACCAAATGGTAGTATTTATGTTGTAGACCCAGGATACTTAGGTTAGTATTGCATGTTCAGTGTTAACTTGTCAGTTTTTCTTGTTTACTTTGGGGAAAAAATATTTATCACGTGTAATTCTAACAATAGTAGTTAAATGAAATTTATGCAATAGTAGAATGATATGTAAGTCATATAATGCAAAGTATGGGGGGGGGGGAGAATCTTGAAATCTGCATGACCAAAATTAAAGTCTCATACTTAAGACTTCTGCATGCCTAGTACCCTAAGAAATTCATTTTTTAAATAAGTTTCTTCCTCATGCTCTGAAGTCCCCTTTCCCCTTCTGCAGTTAGTTAGTTAGGAATGTGAAATAAGTACGTATAGTTTGAATAACTGATTTTCATCAAATAATTTGCTAATCTGCAGAATTTTCTTACTGAGCCAAAATCTAAGCACTATATGAATGTTTGAAGCCTCTTTTCAAGAGTACTGTAGTTTTTAAAAAGTATTCTAATGCCTGTTGATAAGATATATGCTTCTCACTGCATTCCCGCTGTATAGGATTTTCAATTCATCCTGGGGACAGATGGGTCCTGGAAACAGAAAGGCTGTATGAAATAACAGTTGAAGTATATGATAAATCTGGTAATAAGGTTTATTTGTCGGATGTAAGTAAAATACTGGTATATGGTTTCTTATAGATGCTTTAAAGCATGGGTGCTTAATGAAAATGTCATACATTGAAAGATTTAAATTGGTTTACATTAAAGTTGCTACATTCGTCTTCTCCTTTTTTCACTTACCTTGTCTTGTAAATTATGTAGATGGGCATTTCTTTGTGTATCAGACAATTGTTTAAAGGAACAAGAACAGGGCAAGTAAAAAGATTCTACTGTAGTTGAAATGCAGTCAAGTCAAAATTGTGATTTATTATTGACTTTTTAAGTGTTTAAATTAAAGCTGATATAATTCCTTGAAATGTGAGTAGTCAAAATTAAATTTTTAAAGTATTTTTGTTTACATTTTAATTACTAAGCAATAACACAAGTTGAAACTGGAATTTATATATCGGAGAGTGAATTTATATGGGCCCCAGTTGTGCACTTTAAAAGGTAGCAGTGGACTAGCCAAACAAAATGATCCACTCTTAAGCAAAGGATCTACATTCTGGTTACCCTTGATGAGAATCTGGGAAGGGCTTTTGATATTCGCTTTCATATTTACCAGTAGGTTTCGTTGATTTAACATATCTTACAGTGCTTCAAGCTAGAGTTCTTAATTGGCATCAGAGTTTGGGTACATCAAAGAGCTTAGGAAGGAAAGTATTAATTCAGTTTGGCTGTTTGGTTTACGTTTATTGTTTTGCCAGCTAGGGGCATATTTTTTTATTAGATGCAGAATATATATTATGTCATAAAAGTATAGAGGTAAAAAAGAAAATTGGTTGCTGGAAGCTTCAAAAGGTACCCATTCCAGGCTAGTTCTCTAAATTGGCATAGTTGGAATGGGTTCCCGTCCATACTGTTCTCATTTGGTGCCCAGTTGCTGCTGGTCATGTTCTTCAGCAACTTTGTGACCAATTAAAATCTCACATGCTCCTTTGTACCAAAACAAGAAGAGTAATGCATAATCTAAAAGTGACAGGAACACTATTTCTAATAGTTTTATATCACAACATCAGAAATACAGAATATAGATATATTCAGTAAGATATTCAGTAATCACGCTTGCCTATCTAATTTCAGAATCTCAGGATTGATACATACTTTGCGAAAGAATACTTCACAGTTCTGCAGTCCTCTTTGAATGGATCATATCACCACGTGAAAGCAATAAGGGAAGGCCAAACTATTATTACTGCTTCATTAACATCTATTGTGGATCAGGTATGTCTGCTTAGATATGCATTTCAGAAATGCATTTCAGATATGAAGCATTTTATCTGAAGTAGAAAATGGAAAATACAGTAGCTGGAGGTTCAAAGTAGAGAACAAATGTTTGCAGACGTCAGCAAAACTCGATAATATCCTACTGTTCAATCATAAACACATTTATTTCAATGAGATTTACTTCCAGGTAATTGTTTTTACAAGCTTGTGACCCATTCATAAATTACTTTGAAACTAATGGGACATATTCAAGCCAATGAATTTATGGCTGATTTGTAAAAGTCCTGCTCAGATCACCATGACGTATTTCTGAGTGGTGTATTCAGTAATGTAGTAAAGCTTTTCTGGAACTGTACTGCTGTAGGCTGCACTAGAAATTGCATGTCTGAAAGTTCCATCAGTGATAAAATAAAATTCCACTGTTCACACAGAAAATAATGTGCTTAGGAGAAGGCTGGGCTGAAGAAGGTAAGGAGACATGAAACAGTAATAGTAATGTACAATACAGTAATGATGAAACATTAGGACAGCCTGAAGTTCCAGTGTGCTCCCACAGCCTGAGTCTGTAGGTTAGATCCAGATTCCTTTCCTTTCATTTATTAGCTCATTTGACCAAAGGTCTCAAGCTTAAACCACGGTAAAGTTAAGAATTATAACAAAATATTGTGTAAAACAATTAAAGCAGATCCAAAGATACACTATATAATCATCAGTAACCATCACAAGATTTCAAATATCGCAAAATAGGAGACTTCAGTTACATATTAAAGTAGAAAATAAAATATCCCAATATGATAAATAAACTAACATGGAAAATATAAAAAAATGATGTAAGTGAAATAAGAATAAACTTTCTGCTAAAATCTCCAGAATCTAGAATTAATGATAAATTAAGAGCCCATTAGATCATATAGACTAGGCCATCATTTTGTTTATAGCTATCAGGCACATTTTTTTGGTGTTTAAAAGAGATCACTACTGTTGGATATTGCAACACAGTGGGTTATTTCTGGATCAGAATCTGCCAGTAATGGAGATATCACCTGGGGTTCTAGAGAAAGTTGATATTTAAACAGAATCGGGGTAATTCAGAGGGACTGGGAGACTGTCCATTGATGGCAGAATAGTAAGAGATGTTCCAGTGTCTCTATTGCTCCAGAAGCACGATCGCATAACCAGTCTGAATATTGCATTTTCGCAAAGCAACCGTTTTGCTCTGCAGTCAGAAAACTGTTTAATCTACTAAGTATAAAGGCATGTCTATGGCTGGGGATTGTAAGGAATCTCACGTATAGAGGTAGGATCGTGGGGGGAAGAATCCCTAATGCAAGGGGGTTAGATCCAGATTTAAGTTTTCTGTCAGTGGACTAGAACAACCTGTCTCCTCCTCCCACTGCAGCCCACTGATCTCTACAAAATGCTGTGGGGTAGCAGACCCCAAGTATCAGCTTGAGAAGGGTCTGTAGTGGGAGGAGGAATTAGTTGAAATTGTCAGCTTACTCTAGATCCCACTCATTGGTTCTCAAACACCTTGCTAACAATTTACTACATGAAATAAAGTAGCACTTCAGTGCTGCAGATCTTGCAAGACAGGTCCAATCAATCCCAGATGTTCTTCAGCTGATTTACTTGGATAATGATATAGAACACTGTTTCTTAGTTAGGAATGAAGAAGCTTTTACAGCATAGGGAGGAATGTCTTGGTTTAGAAGCAAGTGGTTTTGTGTAACAATGTATTTTTAGTATGGAATTAGTAAAAAATGCTCTCTCTGAGCACAAATATGTAGCAGTCTTTTCTTGTAATATGTGTATTCCTGGTGGTTTGAAGTTCAGTGACCCTATCACAGTGTGGAAAATAAGTAAATAAAAAGAATTTGGTAGATTTTTCTTCTGAATAAAACTTTATGGGATTATATTTTGAACTGACAATATTGTTTGGTAAAATGCGCTTTCACAGGCTTTCCAGTTTTACCCTGGTGAGGGACGTACTGGCCTGATCAGGGTCCTAAGCTGATGTGCCTCAATAAGGGTATTTCTTTTGCAAATACTGTGTGCATTTACATGAAAGTAAACTCCATTAAGCACAGTGGTATTTACTCCTGATTAAGCATGCACAGGATTGCCCTGTTCTTCTTCCAGCCTATTTCTGTCATCTGAAAGGGGGAGGGGATCTTTTCAGATTCCACCACTGGGAGTGGTAAATATAAAGTTTAGTTCTTCTAGAAGTGACATTGTTTCCTTGACATTTAAGGGGTTTTTTTAAAAAAAAGAAGAAGAAAATCGTGTGGTTCATCAGGCCTCTCTTGCTTCCTATTGTCCTTCCTCTTAGCACAAGGAAAACTTTTTGGAATCAAGCCTGCCATGACAATTATATTTGTCCACAGACAAGTTCCTTTTTCTCCTCTTCAATTATCTTGTTAATTTATAATATCCTAGACTGTATCTTTTTAAATTCAGACAATGTGTAATGATTGTATGCTGCTTATTTTTGATAGGATGGAGGCGTTCACACATTACCTGTTCCTGTACTAAATCAGCAAGAAATAGACATTTATGTCCCCATTGCCCTTTCACCAAACATTTTGACATTTCCATGGCAGCCAAGAGCAGGAGCCTATCAGTACACAATAAAGGTAAGTGCTAAAAGCCATTTAAATGCAGAAAACAGTCAAGTTTAGCTATTAGGTGCCTTGTGGTTCATATTAAATCTTTGCTACCATATTTCTGTTAGAAACTGGAATTTTTTTACAGTTCTGCTGCAGGTAGGTGCCTGCTGTTTTGAAAACTTCATTTTGTGTTATGGCTCACACTTATAATTCAGGAGCCTTCCTTTAAATGCAGTATGATTGCAGAACACAAGCTGTGCTAGCAGAAATTGACAAACAGAAAACAGATAAAAATGCTTGTGGTTTGCTGCATCCAGGTTCCATAAGTTAGCAGCTGCATGGGCTGCCAAGACGACGTCCAGGAAGGAATGAGCATGGCCCCTAGAGCACTACACTGACATACTTCACTTCCTCTGTTTCATTCACTAGAGCAATAACATTGTTATTGGAAGGCAAAGGCCGTAGCATTATTTATGGTAGATCTTCCAACCATGACTTTTCTTCTGCACTTTTCATGCTTCCTTCATTTCCAAGGAATAAGTTTAACTGGGACCATCTTTTGGTGAAACTTTTTTTTAGGTAAAAACAAACTGCTATTCCAGGAAGGTTTTGTTGGTTTACATATATATTTTTACAAGTAACATGAATTCGTTGAAACCTTTGATAGTGTTTACCAGAAGTGTTCAGCTGTTTATAAAATGCTTTTTCATAAAAAGAGAAATGTGTAGTAATAAAAATGAAGCTATCTCATAGGAATAATAATGTTTACATTTTGAAGTTAATGTTATGCATTCTTTTTCTCTTCCAACTCAAGTCAAAACTGAAATAATAGTTTCTTCTAAGTGTTTCCCCCAGATTTGTAGCAACATCTTGTAGCAACAGCCCATTCCATACGTAGCTGCAAGGCATGAATTTTAGGGACACGTTCAAAAATAGATGTATTTATATATAAGGAAAGGTCCAGTGGGCTGGGGACGTGATTCAGCAGTAGAGCACATGCTTTGTATGTAGAATATTCCAAGTTCAATGGCTGGAATTTCCAGTCAAAGGTATTAGGAGTTGCAAAAGACTTCTCTCTGCCTGAGACCCTGGTGAGTCCTGCCATTAGACAGCAATAGTGAACTGAATGAACGAATAGTCTGAGTTATGATAAGGCAGATTCGTGTGTTCATAAAGGTCCTGTATGATTCTTGAATTCACAAAGTTTACATTACCGCCCATTACCTACTATGGTTCATAATATGCCCTTTTCGTATAACTCATCTTTAATGCCATCACAGCTAAGTACTATCTGTAATAGTTGGTAAAATAAAGTTACAATCCTGTGTGCACATACCTGAGATCAAGCACCATTGACTGCAGTGGAACTTACTTCTGAGTAAACATCCATAGAATTGTGCTGCATACTGGACTGATTTCCTTCAATAAAGCACAGAGTTAACACTGTTTCTTAAGCTATGCATGTTGCACAAATTTTCTAGGTGTGTCTTAAGGATTACCTACTCCCATATAAAAGTACCCGTCCATTCTGGTCTTCTTCAGAGGTCCTGTTTCAGATGCTCATACCATCTGAGGTTATATGGGTGGCAGTCCAAGAAAGGGCCTTATCGGTCATGACACTGAAACTTTGGAACTCCATCTCCAGGGAGATTCACGTGTCTCCCTCTGTTATCATCTTCCACCAGTGGGCGAAGACCTTTTTTTTTGGTTTGGTGTTCCCCCACTAACTGTTATTGGCCCTCCGCCCTTATTGCATTATGATGTGTATTTGTAGGTTTTAGTCAATTGTTTGAATATTTTATGTATACTTACATATTTTAAATGCTGTTTCAATGCCCTGATGTTTTAATGTTGAAATATTCTGATGTTTGCCACCTTGGTGACCCTATTGAGGTGGAAAGGTGGCATGGAAATATTTTAAATCAATTGATCAATATTTATGTTTACATGCTCTGAAACGGGATTCAACCCGTCTCCTGAATTAAAGCACTAGGGCTTGAGGTAAAAGTCACATTCTGAGTTCTGATCTCTTGAGCAGTCCCATCCTAATACTTTATTGTAACAAATGCTTTGAAGAACCAAACAGGGTTTTCTCCCCTTCAGAAAGCCTCCCACTCCCACTTGTATAGTTACCAAGCGACGATGGCTGGATCAAGAATGATGCCATGGTAATAACAAATGGAAAGTCAATTGTCTTGATCCACAGAAATAATATACCTGCTGTATTGACTGAAATATGTACGTGGGCAGATCTGCTAATTCATTGAACCATAAAACTGAAATGTCTGTAAAATGTCTCTGACATTTTAGATGATAAATCTGAATCACTCTGAAAAATCGGGCCATTTAACACTGCCTTGTATTAAAGTTTGTGAGAGGAAATGAAGTATCTTGCTCCTCTGTTTCTGTACTATTTATAATAATAATATTTGGCTCACAAGCCGGCTGCAGGAACTTTGTGTGTGTTACGTGCCATCAAGTCACTTGCAATTTACGGCGCCCTATGAATTAAGGACCTCCAAAATGTTCTGTGATCAACAGCTTTGCTCAGATATTGGAAACTGAAGGCTGAGGCTTTATCTTTTTTAAGGATCTTTATGCTACAGAAATTGGCTGATGCTAAACTAAGCAAATGCATTGGTGTAAAGCTTCCTGCATGAATGGCATTGTATGGGAGGGCCATGGCTCAGTGATAGCACATCTGCTTGACGTGTAGGTGGTCCCAGGTTCAATCTGTGGCATCTGCCAAAAAAATTTGGCAGTAGGTGATGCGAAAGACCTCTGCATAAGATCCTGGAGAGCCACTCCCAGTCTGAGTCGACAATACTGACCTTCGTGGACCAAGGGTCTGATTCAGTTTTAGTATTCAGCTTCATGTGTTCAACTGTATTGATAGTTTCAGGATATATTGATTTCTTTAATATATCTAGTTCAGGAAATGAAAATGTTTAATTTTAAATTTTAAAACTAATACTTTCCCCCCTTCATGCCACCCCCCTGCCTCTGCTTTTTTCAACATGCTAGTTTTAAAAATACTTCTGTAGCGGATTTATGCTTTCTCAGCATATGCAGCTCTCCACAAGATACCCAGGAGGAAATTTAGCATACAGGAGCACTGCAGAGAGGGTGGATGGGTATGATTCAGAATTGTGCCATTAGTGTTTTTCTCTTTCCCATAATTAATTACACAGGCTAGATTTACATTGCCAATATATTTCTTGTGGTAGGGAAGATGTAAAGATTTTATGTGACTACAGAGCTGAAGCAGATGATGTGCATCTTTGATATCCATAGCATACCAAGTTATCTTGCTGCTCAGCACATGAGGTCGTTCATCAAAGTCACAGGCTATGAAAGTATAATTTTGGTTTTTGTGTTTCGTCTGCAAAAATAAAGCTAAACTTCTGAAAAAGTTCTTAAACATCTTCTGTAGGCTGCCGAGGTTTGATTTCAGTAAAGGACTTGGACCTGAAGATACATAAATTGAATCTTTAAAGAGTCTTGACAAAGACTGTAATGTGCAAAAGTGATACAGACCTCTGTGAGTCTCATGGTAAATAGAAGTGCTCTTCATTGTTGTCAGTCACCGACTTTGGATGAGTTTCTGGAGCCATGAATATATACTGCTAGCCTCCCCTTAAGGCTAAAAATAAAGACACAATGACAGCAGGAAATCAATTTTCACTCTTTTCTTTGCCCCCTTTTGCCATTTATACTTTGCAGCAATTCCCATTGGTAGAAAACACTTTCAGCAGTACACAGGTTAGCTGTACTGAGACTTAAAATCGTTCAGTTGTCTGTCTTTGGCTTTCAGTAACAGGAAATTAATCAGCGTCCTAAAAAATACAGCAATTCTATAAGCTGAGCCTCTTGTGTGCTGACTTGTGAAATGATATGCTGACTACAGGCACTATTAATCACTGAGATATGTCCGAGTATCAAAATTTTTGCAGAAGAGGGACAAGCAGTAGGAGTGATGTGGGTGGCAGTTATAGTAATAGACAAAACGTCTATGTGCAAGGGAGTGAGAGAATAAAATGTAGTGAAGGGAGGATAGTTGATGTTTCTGGTCTTACAGAATTCTTTCCTCTGTTTCTGAATTGACTAGGGATGGTTTGTTTGGTTTTTTGAGCAAACCCACTGGCATGCAGCTGAACATTCCCATTTCCTACATTCACAATCAGACCCTAAGCCAATCAAGAATGTGTTCAGCTCTAATCAAGCAACTCAAAGGTCTGCTGAATGAGGTGGCAGCTGCCTGTTGATCAGAAGCCAACTCCCAGCTGATCTGGGTATACCCAGATCAGCTGGGAGTTGGTTTATGCTCCTCCTGTTGATCAGAAGCCAACTCCCAGCTGATCTGGGTATCAGCTGGGAGTTGGTTTATGCTCCTCAAGTACTTCCCTAGTCTTTTTATGCTGGAACACAGGCAGGCTGTGTGTGGGGGTGGGGGGGAGGAATCAGAAGGCAACTCACAGCTGATGGGGGATAAGCTAGAAATGGGCTTTTGATCCCCCTCCCCTCAGAAAAATGGCTGTTTTTGTGATGTGGGAGATCAGAAGAGATTAGCTCCTGTTCTCCTGTTGCAACTGAGAGAAGAGACACAGATTGTTTCTCTACCTTCCCTCCAGGCTGAGGGGAAAGAAGCCAAAGCAACATTTCTGAGCTTTCCATTGCAACAGAGAAAGGAGAGGAGATTGTTTGTTTTCGATCTCCTCCAAGCTGAGGGGGAGGACATAAGCAATGCTTCTGATCTCCCCATTGCAGAAGGGCAGAATCTTTTCTGTGCAGCCCAAGCCTGTAGGTTGGGGTAGGAAGAAGAAATATGGTCTGTTTCTTGTATTTTAGCCCAACTGTGAAGAAAAAGAGTGATCTTTTCTCTACAGTCCATGCTTGACAGCATGGGATAAGGATAAGAGAATGGGAATTATCTGGGTTTCTGATCACCACCTCAGTTTGCTGCATCTCAGAAAGTCTGGGACACAGCAAAGCTTTAAAGTTGGGAGATTTGAAGTACTTAACTTCCAGCTGATCACCATGATCAATCGGAGGCCAGTCTTGATGCCCCCCATTGCTGATTACAAAGCAAAAATGTCCTCAGTATGAAATCCGGCTCCTTGTTGATCCCTCATCAGGCTTCTGATGGTTGTGACTAGCCTGTTCTGGAAAATGGATATGGACAGGTTGTAAACAACTGAACAACTCCATTGATAAACTGACTGCCTTATTACCACTGGTGAACCAGAAGCTACCTGAACTGGCAGGTGTTCAAGCAACCCTAGATTTGACAGTTCCAGGCTAGACTTTTTTATATACACTACAGAATTATCTATATTCTAATTCCGAGAGTTTTTTTTCCTGTGTGGATGCTTATATCTGCCAAAAGAGAGCTCCTTCTCCCCCAACAGCTTTTCCTACATAGTCAGGCCCCTTCCTTGGACTGCAGAAAAATCCAAAAAGTTAAAAAAAAAAAACTTCAGGGACTGTTGAACCCCCCCCCCCCCAAATACCTTTTGAAATGGCACCAACTCCAGACATCAACTGTGAGGAGATTAGAATGTTTGGGGGAGGGGGGGAGGCTCTAACTGTTTTTATCAGTAAAAAGCAGGGTTTTTACTGGCAGCAGTCTAGGGTTGCCAAGTACCCCCCCCCCGGCCACCAGCAGCAGATCCAGATCCAGGCTGGGAAACTCCTGGAGATTTGGGGGTGGAACCTGGGGAGGACAAGGACCTCAGTGAGGTACAGTCCACCCTCCAAAGCATCCATTTTCTCCATGGAAAGTTATCTCTGTAGTCTGGAGATGAGCAGTGACTTCAAGGAATCCCCAGGTCCCACCTGGAGGCTGGCATCCCTAGGCAGCACCCTCTGTGTGACTTAATACCACCTGATTTGCATGACTTAGTTAGGCCCAGCTGCTTTGCTACTGTTCATCAGCAGCCACCCTATGAAAGCCATTGTGATGTAACAGTCAGAGCTTCAGATTGGGATCTGAGAGATCCAGGTTCAGATCCCCATCTTGCGGTGGAAGCTGACTGGGAGATTTTGGACCAGTCACATACTTTCAGCCTAACCAACCTCACAGGGTTGTTGTGCAGACAACAAGGAGGAAATAATAATGTAAGCTGCTTTAGTCCCCACTGTGGAGAAAGACTAATTTTCCTAGGTAGAGGCTGTGGGGGAGGGGGGTGGAGATGGAAAGCTGGAGACAGATAAAGGTAGGTTGGCTGCTGGGTGGGAAAATAGGGTTGCCAACTCCAGGTTGGGAAATTCCTGGACATTTGAGAGGTGGAGCCTGGGGAGGATGGGATTTGAGGTGGGGAGGCAGAAAGAGAGAGAAAGAGTGATGAGGTGGGGAGGCAGAAAAACAAAGAATGATGACAGGTCAGAAAGAGAGAGAGAGTAAGGGGGGGCACAAGGAAGAAAGTGTGTGAGAGAGGTAGGGGGAGAAGGGAGGAAGCAAAGGTGTAAGGAATGGGATAACCATCCCGCAAGTTTCTTGCGGGTCTCCACTTGTATATTATAATAGCTAATTGGATGGTATCCATGTCTCAAGGTATTTATAATAAAATCATATTTCATTGATTTCTTTTTCATTAATGGTTTTAGGCTCAAGGTGGAAGTGGCAACTTCACTTGGTCCACATCTAACCAAAATATTGCTACAGTGACAGTTAAGGGACTAATGACAACCGGAAATGAGATTGGTGTCAGTGTGATACGTGCCAGTGATGTTCAGAATCCATTGCATTATGGGGAAATGAAGGTAAACACTATTTATTTTGTTCTTTCTTGCACGAAGACCTCAGTGGCTGTGGGGAAAATGCCTCTGTAGCAGCAGTAAAGAAGCAAAGAAATTCTTAAACCATGAACCTTTCTGTGTTTAGGGCATTTTGCTTGTGAGGTTCAGAGCAGACAGGAAATGTTGGACATTTTTATTTCTCTCTCCTCTTGCATGAACTAAGCACATTTATGGTAACTCAGAATATTGTGGAAGCAGTTTTGTATGCATGGCATTGTAACGGGCTACTATTACTCTCACATCCAATTAGAGAATCTGGATTAAACAATTTTTAAAAGGTCTTTTGCTATTCAAACCATTTAGCGGCAGTTTTCCAGGATTTGTCTATTAAAGGTTGTTTATCAACCTTTAAAACTGGTAATACAAAGAAGTAAGGTGTGAGTTCTGTTCTTTGAACTGTAAGCAGCAAACAGGAATGAAAATATTCAGAGCCTTTTTTCTTTTATTGAAAAAAGTTCTCTTTATTATGCAAGACAGTAAGAAGTACAGACATGTGAAAATTAAGCCTACAGTTAGTAAAAATAAGTGCTAAAATTATCAAATTTCCTAACGTTTCTCAGTCATGTTATAGTGAGTAATATCTTTAAAAAACAAACCAGGTCTCAAGTTTTTGTCTTACTGCTTTTAGGGATTATCAGCAAGCCCAAATCACACGCACCCAGAAATCTTGCCTAATCCTCTTCTGAAACTTCTATCCAGAGAAATCTGATTTGCTTATCATAGTAATGCATATCTATACAAAAATGTTAAGTCTTATCTTTTTTATACATCTTTTCGGTCATAATCATGTGATACTATCTAAATAAGTTATTGGTTCTTAACAAATATGAGATAATCAACACAAGTGCAAATGAACCAATCAGCAGGTGCATATGAGTTACATCTGATAATGCAAGATAAGGCCAATCTTAACTCTTAACTGCTATTAAAAAGCGATTAATCTAACTTTTCTGTAACTTTTTCAATTAACTGTCAAAGATTAAAATAAAGCAAACAGTTCATTGACAGTTGAAGAGTCTGTGAACATTTGGTTAACAAGAGTTAGCATGAAAAATGATGAAGTAATCAGCTTGCACTACAGTATCATACAGCTGAAAAAAGCAAAGTATAATTCAAAAGTTCACATATAAAAAGGCAGCTATGTTAGTCAGCAGCACTATAATAAAAAAGGAATCCAGTAGCACTTTCAAGATTAATGAATTTTATTCCAGCATAAGGTTTCATGACTCAGTTCACTTCATCAGATGCATGAAATATTTATCCCTAAGGCCAGTCCATAGAAACATAGAGCTGGAAGGTACCTCAAGGGTCATCTAGTCCAGCCCCTTGCATAATGCAGGAAAATTCACAACTATCTTCCCCCCCACTCCCAGTGACCCCTACGATTTACATCATACCTCCTCTGCTCCATTTAAGCACAGTCTGCAAATTTGGGGTTCCATTGCACCTTAGAACCTCCCACACTTTTTTTTGCTTTAACATCCAGCATAACACACAGTTTTGGGGTCCAAGAAAGCTTGGCACTACTTTGTGACATTTTGGTTGGCTCTAATAAAGGACATACTCTACAGTTGGCTCGTGGATAACATAGGAAGCTTTGGCCATCCCATTGTGCCCCAGAAATCAATCCAAGGCAGTGAGTCTGTAGCAACACAAAAATCACACAAGACCAGAGCATCAAACTATCATAAAGAAATGCTATTGAACAGCACCAGGACAAAACTGAACTGATTTCAACGGCCACACAAAGAAGAAGAAGAGGAAGAAGAGATTGGATTTATACTTCACCCTTCACTACCCGAAGGAGTGTCAGAGTGGCTTACAATCCCTTTCCCTTCCCCTCCCCCAATAGACACCCTGTGAGGTAGGTGGGGCTGAGAAAGCTCTCTAGAGGACTGCCCTTGAGAGAACAGCTCTGAAAGAACTTATGACTGACCCAAGGTCACACCAGCAGCTGCATGTGGAGGAGTGCAGAATCAAACCCATTTCTCCCAGATTAGAGTCCACACTCCTAATCACTACACCAAACGGGAAGGAAACTGTAATTCTGGGAAAACTCAGGGTCACAGAGTAGCTGCAGTCAGTCTGTTTTGGAAAGAAATCAGAATAAAAGTGACTAAGGGCACAATCCAGGAGAATATTTTCCTGCACAGGCAGGCGAGCTCTTCATGGCCCCAAGGCAGCTCTCCCAAGGCAGATTTACAATGATTAAAAAAAAATGTATTTACCTTATTGATATCCCACCTTTCTCCCCAATGTGGACCCAAAGTGGCATACCTCTTCTCTGCAGTTTTACCCTCACAACAAACCTGTGAGGTAGGCTGAGAGAGTATGACTGGCCCAACATCACCCAGCAAGCTTCCATGGCATGAGTGGGAATTCAAACCCGGGTCTCTCAGATTCTAGTCTGACACTCTAACCACTACACCAGGCTGGCTCTCCACTAAGCATCACTAAAGGGTCCTTCTTGGGACCTCACATTGTAGGAAGAATATTTCTCCTGCAGAGGGGGTGGTCAGGCTTCCTAGAGCAAAGGGCCACCATCCCGAGCCCTGCCTCTGGAGACCCTCCCATGGGATCCACTCACCCAATTCTTCGGCAGAAGTGTTTGCAAGAGACCTGAGCAAGATACCTACGGAGAGGGAGGGAGGGAAAGGGATGCTATTTTACAGTCCATATATCTCATTCTTAATGTGTCCCCACATGCAGATACTTAAAACCAGAGATTAGAGCCATCAACAGACATGGCACATCTTTCTACAAACCTAAGAAACACTCCAGGTTTGCAGAAAAAATAGAAATGTAAAAAAAAAAAAAACCAACCCAGTATGGGGAGATTAAATCCCCCAAAATCAGGGAAGCAGGTCCTGTAAGAAATGAATGCTCATTGAAAGTAATGGATGCTCTTTGAAATCTTAATGGCCATTGTGGGGGTTGCCACAACAGTATGGTTAACTTTCAAACTTTAGTTTCTGACACTAAAAGGTGTAGAGGAAGGGAAGAGTAGGGCCCTTTCCAGCACTATTTTGGCCTTCCAGTCCCCCTGTGCTTGCTTCCATGCTGCCCTGGAGGAAAGACTCATCAGGAACAGGGCCAGCAACAACCATTGGGCAACTTGCTGCGAAGCAATGGGGGCTACGACTGGTTGCCTGGGCCCAGTGGCGCCCTCCACAACTTGCTCAACTTGGCCAAGCCTAGCCGTAGCCACCACACAACTCACCTGAGCAACTTGTTCACACACAACTCTTGCAACTTGCCCAGACTTTTTCTGGGGAGAGACTGCCAGGAAAGGGAAGATCGCAGAGCAATGAGTCAGTGTGGTTAGTGGTTAAAGGGTCAGACTGGGAGACCAAGGTTAAAATCTCCCCTCTGCCATGGGAGCTTGTTTGTGTGACCTTGGGCCAGTTACACACAGTCAGCCGAATCTACCTTGCAGGATGGTTCTGAGGATAAAATGGAGGAGAGGAGAACGATGTAAGCTGCTTTGGGTCCCCATTTGGGGAGATAGGTGGCGTATAAATGAAGTAAATAAGCTATAAATAAAGCTGAAGACATTGTGGGAGAGAAAATAAAATAAAAGTTGGTTGGTACGTGAGAAAAAGTGAAGGAATACTGGGAAAAGGGGTATGATATGGGACTACTAGGAGGATGCAAAGAAGAAATAGTGTGGTCAAGGGGATACAGGGGAAAGTGGAGTGACCCCTGTGAGTCGCATGCTTGTAAATTTATATTTAAAGGTTCAAACACTAAAAACATGGAGGAGTAAAAGAAATGTTGCAAAGAGAGGCCAGAGTATCAGTACTGTCAGAGTGGGTGAGAATCACTTCTAACTATTGCTAGATATTCAGACAGGATTGGCATAAAATATGGTCTAGAAAAGTGCAGGATAAAACGCGAAAAGCAAGTCCTGTTAGAAAGTTATAGAGGTGTAACTGAACACATTTGTAAGGGGTGAGTTATGAAAGAGATTAAGAATGACTTTTCACCCATTTATTTCTGAATGTTCTGGTTGTTAATGTCAGACGGGTGTCCATTGGATGATCCTTTTATGCAGGGACTGACCTGTGTGTCCATTGTATTAATGTTCTGATGAAGTCAGCTCTGTCTCACAAAAGCATTTGCTGGAATAAATTTTGTGAGTCTCTGAAGAGCCACTGGACTGTTGTTTTACATTTAAGGCAAGTTCCTTTGTATAGTCAGATCTTAAAGTTAAATAGTGCTGCTTTTATCCATGGAACAAATGTTACTCCATAGAAGTTGGGAGGCTCATATCTTTATATTCACCTTCTGTCTTCTGTGCAGTCCCACATTGGGACTGTGCTTGTACAGGCCAGCCACCAGAGGCTCTCTTACAGCTATTCTGGTACTATTCATCACTCTAGGGGGAGCCACTCCCCTGCAGAAGCCACTAGAGGCCGTTTTTCCATCCAGTGGTCACGTGCTCTTCAGGAAGTGGGTCCCCTTTCCCTCAGGCCTTTCTTCTCTGCCATGTGGTTTGGGCATGTTTCTCTTCAGCTCTGGTCTTCATGAGTTTGTTCTAGACTTTTTCATTGCTTCTGAGGTCTTCCCCTTCCTAGGGATATGTCTCAGACAGCTTTATTTTTTAAAATTTACCCAATGTGGTATGAAAATGACTCGTTTGGATGAGCACCTACCATGCCTTTTCTGTTTTGGTGAGGCCCATAATACAGCCACATGCAAAATTTGTCTTCAGTTTACCCCGAAAGCCTGCTCAGATAGAGCAGTGCAGCTAAAGGTGAGCATATGGGAGAAAGTGCTATTGTGCTTTAATAGCCCAGCAGCAGAGCATAGTCAGTCCCTAACCATCAAAATCACTGGTTAGAACTGACCAGCTTATAAGTCCGCCTTCAAGTGTCACAGTTCCGTTGGTTCCAGGGACAGATCTAAACATCAGGTCCAACCACCTGCCTGTTTGAGTGAGAAATGTTTGTTATAAGCACCATTTAAGAAAGCCCATTCTAAATCAAAACATAAGGAAAAACATCATGCTGGTTCCAAGACACTCCCGGAACCATGCAGCTCATCAGCAGCTCAGCAGCTCCAGCTAAGTCACCCTCAGTTCCTGTGGGACAGATGTAAGTCCCTCCACCGTGAATGCTTTCACTTTGTGGCTCCCTGATGTAGTCATGCTCTGAAGGGGAAATCAAGCCTGGCAAGGGCTCATTGGTGGGTTCCAACAAATTGTATTTCTGAACCATCCTCACCAGCACCATGGCAAAGTTCGATGCCGCCGCCTCCATGGTAAGGGTATCCATGCTATTTCCTTTCTCCCAGACTGCAAGAATGGGGAGATTGGCAGTCACAAAGGGTACCTCCAGAACAGAGGCCCATGTTGTCATGGAACCAAGATATTGTAGTCCCACTGGTTTGGTACCCCCCTATAGTCTGTAACCAACCCCTCATGGGAAGTTTGGATTCTGAGGAAGAGGGAGTGTTGAGGGCCAATTCCTCTTCAGATCTGGTCTCAGGCCTGCCATTGGACCCATCCCCTGATGACATTGTAGGAGTATTGAGGCTTTGAACCTCTTTGTAGAACAAATGATGTGAATGGCAAAATCATTGAACATAGAGGTGACCTCCAGCAACCCTAGACCTAAAGATAAGATCTTGGGATAGCTGTATGCAGAGTCACCTGGCATAATTGCCTTCCCCATCCTGGAAGGCATTGCCAACATCTCCAAGGCTCTCTGGCAAAAGCCAGCCAACATGGCTGCCACCTCCCAAAAAGGGGAAAACCTGTACAGAGTGCAGCAAGAAGGTCATACTTATTTGGGCAACCATCCCCCGGCTTCATCTCTTATAGCTGAAGAGATGCAGGCTAAACAGTGCTCAGGTACCCATTCCTTGGAGTTGGTCCTACAATTTTTAACATTAAACTGTTGGTTCTGTGTCCTTGACCTGCAGGATGCTTATTTGCACATAGCTGTTCACCCTTGTTGCCACAGGTACCTCTGCTTTAACTATAACCATGTTTCTTACCAATATATGGCCCTCCCATTTGGGTTAGCAATGGCCCCTATGGTATTTTCCAAATGTGTTGCTGTTGCGGTAGCACACCTAACGTCAAAAGGGTGCTCTGTCTACCCATATTTAGATGACTGGCTTATTGCTGCACCTTTATGTGGGGAATTAGAGTCACCAAGTTCCCCTGATTGTATATACATGACAGGAAATGGGTTTGGTAATTATTAGGGGGGGAAAAATCACCTGTTCAACCTTCCCAGAAGGTTCCCTTTATTGGAGCTCTGCTGGACACCACAGTGGCCAGGGCCTTCCTGCCAGTTGATAGAGCCTTGCAAATTAAGATGCTAGTTAGTGTCTGTTTAACAACAGATTTCAATCAGTTTTGTTCTTTCAGAAGCTGCTAGGCTTAATGGCCTCTACCACAGTTACAACTTTGCATGCCTGCCTAAGAATGCAACCTTTACAAAACTGGTTCTTAAGTAAATTCTGCCCTGTTGTGCTCTCTAAACATACTAGGTTCACTGTACTCAGGACTATAGTTCAACAGATTGGTGGAGATGTGTTAATAACCTTCTAGCTGGGGTACCATTCAGAGGAAGGGTCCCTCAAATTTCCATCACCTCCAGTGCAATGTTGCGTCCACCTTTCCCAGTTCATAGTCCTTCCAGTATTTTTTCCTTCCTCTACCTCTGAGGCTGAAAAAACATTCTTTAGATGTGAAGAGGTCTTTATTATTAGATAGAACAAAAGGTTTCAGGCAATATCTGCTCCTGTTTGTGTGATTCTCTGGTATTTCAAAGGGGAAGTACTTCAAAGGGGAAGCCATCATAGCACAAACAATTTCTAGATGGATAGTCTAAGTTTATCTGACAGGGGTACGAGCAAGCTAAGCTTCCATGTCCTCTGGAGCTTTAAGCACATGTCCTCTGGAGCTACAAGGGTGCAGGCAGCATCAGCAGCATTTTGGAGAGGGACCCCCTTGGAGGACATCTGCTGAGCAGTTATGTGGTCATTTTCAGACACCTTCATCAAGCACTGTTCTGTGGACGTAAATGCAAGAAGAGATTCAGCAGTTGGCTGAATCTCCTTGTTCATCTGAAACTCATCCCATCTCCCAACCTCCAAGGTAAGGAGCTCTATAGTCTCCCAGTGTAGGAGGAAAATGGCCTCTAATGGGCTCTGCAGGGAAGGGCCTCCCTCTAGAGCAGAGGTGTCAAACATGTGGCCCGGGGGCCAGATGAGGCCCTCACTGGAACTGGCCATCTCCTGCTTCCAGTTCTGTTACTGCTGCTGCATCATAGCTTGCTTCGCCAGACTCTCTCAATTGCTCAGCCATTTTATGTTTCCCCCGGGTCCTAGACTCAGAAGTCTGAGCATGAGATTTCTGTGCTGAATGTCAATAAATCAAAAGTAGGTTTGCAGCTTACAGATACACACTTGAACAGCATACTCAAGATTGCAACAGCACAGACATTTTGATACAATAATTCAGAGCAAGAGGTGTCAGTTATCAGATACTGTTAAATAAACAAAATATTGCAAGAGTGCTAATGTCTCATTTACGTCAAATCTGGCCCTCCACAACAAATGAATTCGACACTACTGCTCTAGAGTGTTGAATAGTACCAGAATAGCTGTAAGAGAGCCTCCGGTGGCTGGCTTGCTCAAGCGCAGTCCCAATCTGGGACTGCACTTTGCTGTTTATGACTCCAGTTGCAAAAACAGTAAAGACAATAAATGTGGGACTGCACAGAGGATGAACAACAGTTACAGGTAAGTGCAGCACTATTTACAGAGTGGGGGTATGGAAATATTTCTTTTGTTTATGCAGACTTTGCAGATGATATATTAGAAAAATGCAGGCTCAAGCATACAAAGTCCACTTACATTAACCATTGTTTAACAATTTTTGATAGAGGCAGGAGGAAGGTTAATATTCCTTCCAAATTATCTATTTTTCTCCCTATTGTGGAATTCATACTGCATGGAGGAATCTTCTGTGGATTCCCAGTCCTCAGCAACAGAGATATACACATATAAATAGATATCAGAACCACAGTGCTGTGCCTAGGGATTTCTGCACAGTCACCTGCAAAGCATATGGTTAACTGTACTGCTCACCTGTTACAGTCATGGGTTTAATTCCTTCATTTTCAAAACAGATAATTGGCAGTGGGCACTGTGATAAAGTACAATACCAAAATCTGTAAAAGGATGCATATGTAGACCCAGTCCAACAAGGATATACTACATATGTAGAGTCAGGTGCTGAACGTATACATGTGTGATGGGGAGTGAGAAATAGTTAACCCACAAAGTATCTTTCATACCGAGTGATCACAGAAGGGCAGACCTGCCCAGGTTGGTTGACTGACTGTATGAATGAGGGGAATGCGGCCAATCAAATGAGCTAAGTACCAGGCCAAAGTATTCTAAGACCAGGCAGGGGCAAAAAAGCCTTAAGAAATCTATATTTCTGTGACTCGAGGGATATTTTTTACCTTCAGAACCTAGCACCCTGTGTTACATTGGAAAATTTCCTGACATCTGATTGATGTTGAGAGTGGCTTAGTACTGTATAGATGTCTGTGTGAATTCGTAGGTGGCCCAGAAATGTTCCTGTGCACATAGAACTTGCTGCACAATCTGTCATATGTCAGTTTTTTATTGCATTCATATGCTGTCTGTTATCTATCAGCTAGGTGTCTGGTATTTTCCATAGTCAAATGACTGTACTACTTTTTACTACATTCATATGCTTGTGAAATGTTGTTTTTAGCAATGAAGATCTAAATACAACATTGGATTATTGCTGGGTTTTAAGTACTCTGCCTCTATATCCAAATTTAGTTCACATTAATTCCTCTAGAAGTTCAGCTCCTTATGTTTTCAGATGGATTAAGAACAAGTCTTTTTTTAAAAAAAAAATGCAGTGTCTTTTTAATTCAAAACATTCAGACAAGACCTGGCCAAGGGAGAAATCATTACACTGTATCTAATAGAACAAGCAAAAGATGGCCGCTGTGAGCAACCAACAGATCTGTTTTCACTTGAGCAGAGGAGGACACTCTTAGGCATTTCGGTGATTCTTGTCCATCTCCAGTGGGGAGGGAGTGCCCGCCACCCTTAGTTTTTTTCTCCCAGCTTCCTTAAAAGTGCTGTAATTTTCTTTCTCAAGTTTTCGAGTTGCTTTCTTTTTCTCTTGTGTTTCTCCCCTGTCTCCTGTCTCCAAGCTATCAAAAAACCCCTCTGTCTCTGCTTCTTTTTTTGGCTCTGTCTTTGTTGGCTACTCCTTCTACTGTGGCACTGGCCTCTGCCACCTCACTGGCAGAAGCCTCAGATGCAGCAGCCTCCTTGTGCAGAAAGAAAGCGAGAGCAAGTCATCCCTGGCACAGTGGCCAGAAGATGACTGGTATGAGCATCTCACTCCATGTCTACCTTTTCACTTGCTCAGGTCTAGAAGAAGACACAGGCAGCCACGTGAATTTTGCCACGAAAGGCTAAGCGCACCCTGCAGAACAGCAAATGTCAAGGGAAGTGTTCCAGGGTTTTAGATAATAAGGAGCAGATGTCTTCTATAGCTGGGAGTGGTAAGCAGGTAGGGAATCCCTGCAATATGTGCTCCCAGGTTTATGGGCTTGGATGGAGCAGTTTGTTAATTCGCAGTGGGAAATCAAAGAGCAGCAGGCTCTTCAATCAACAAGAAAAACACCTCAGCAGACAGCCAGGTCTCCCCCCCCCCCCATCCTCCTATGGTTCTTCCCAAAGGACAGACTCTGCAAAAAGATACGAAACAGTTCACCAGTAGCTTATCTGACCTTGCTAGGACTGTGAGAAAACACTCCATGATCCACCCCTGCCCTGAATCATCCTGTTCTTCCCAGAGTCAGCAAAAGTGGGGGCCGTGGTCCATAGATCTCATGAAGCAAAGGCTCTATCTATAAAGACTTTAATGGCTACTTTAATTTAGCCACTTGGCCATTTCTAGATGGTATACTTTGTGGCAAAAGCCTCTAGGTGGTATGCTTTGTGGCAAAAACCTCCATGAGATCTTAGTGGAAACAAAGGACAAGAATAAATTGTGCCTTTCTCAAGTAAGAGAATGTAAATGAAATCTAGTCATTATGGCTCTCAGTCCTTTTGGTCTCACCAGTCCTTATCAGATTTTATGTCTACAAAACCCTTCCAGTTCCAGAAAAGGATACACACTAGACAATGGACCCCATTCCTCTGGTCAAAACCTCACTCTGGGGAAGTTAAACAAGTATTCACAGTTAAACTGACTCCAGACAGCTGCCAATGGGAAGCACCTACGTCTCTTCACCAAGGTCTTGAATCTCTCCACATCTGACTTATGAGCTCAAGAGTATCTTCCATGGATACTCCCCCTTGAGTCTCTGTGAGACAGGCACTCTATAAATAATGAAAAAAATTACTCAGTTGAATTAATCTCAACCCCGTAGAATAGATTTCCCCAGTTTCCAAGGCTCCAAAAGAGCTGCAGCGAACCATGGATGCCATAGATCACCTGTTGTGGATCAGAGCAGTTGAACCAGTTCTACCACATCTCAGATGCTCAGGTGTTTACTCAGTCTTTTTTTTACAGTGCCAAAATACAACAGGCTGGAGGGTTATCCTGGATTACAAGTTCCTCAAGAAATATGTGAGGCATAGGAAGTTAAAGATGGAAATCCTCGTGACTATTGCAGATGCGGTTCTACCAGGGAGCTTCTCTATATCCATAGACCTCTCAGAAGTGTACATTCATGCAACCATCCTTCCAGTTCACAGACATTTTGAGATTCACCTACAGAAACTTTCATTTCCAATTCAAGGCAATGCTTGACTCCACTCCCTGAATGCTTCCAAAGCTAAGGTGGTGGTGCTGGTGACAGATCTTCAGACCTTGGGTATTCACAACCACCCTTATCTAGATGACCTTCTCATAAGGCCCCCAACCAAAACCAAGGCTCCACAAGACCTCACACTAATGATCCACAATCTGGATATATAATCTGATAAACTGAAGAATCAGCTTGTTCTGTCCCAGTTGCTTGAACACTTGGGTACACAGATAGCTTGCAAGGTAGTGAATCTATTCCTTTCTTCAGACAAAGGCAGGAAGATGATGGAAGCAGTCAAGCTGATATCTTCATCTTGAACAATGGATGTCATGTTCCTCACCCACTTAAAAGGTTTAATGATCTTGATGATCAACAGTTCCACTGGCCAGGGCCCGCTCACAGCTTCTTCAGTGGACCCTCTCATCTTTTCAGAAACACATAGCGCTCAAACTTCATTGCAGCATAGGCTTTAACTAGCACCTTCTAAAAGATTTGAAATGGTGGACAGTAAAGTCACATCTCTTCTAAAAAACCAATTCTAGTCTCCCTCCTCAGACTTAAAATTCTTAACCTGTGCCATGGAGGGGGAGGAGGTGTAGTGCCACTTGGCTCCCTTGGGAGGAAAGGAGGCCAGCGGCCTTGCACGGCTAGAGGTCCTCTGAACAGTAGCCACCAAAGGGGCATGCAAGCCGCTGGGTGGACACTCTGATTCCTGCCCAGACCCTACCTCTTCCTTCTTTAGAAGTACAGAGCCTGGCCCTCTCCAACTGCCTCTGCCTGAAGCTGCTTCCCCACTTGCTGACCTGCAGCAGTGATCTGGCTGGTGCTCCCCCAGCTTCTGAAGAGAGTGCAGCAAGATAGAAGAGGAAGTGGATGGGGATTCTGTTGCCATGGGGGACTCGGGCAGCCACCTGCTGTGGGAGTTGCTCCAGGCTTCCTCCACCTCCTGACACTGCCTCCTCCCAGCAAAGTACTATTATGGTTGCTTCAAGGGCAGCAGGAGGGGGAAGAGTTTATTTGGGAGGGGGCACTGCCCCAGTGCCTCACCCTGGCTATGGGCCTGCTGTACCATCATGTTCAGTTGAGAAGTCTGCTGCCCTCTAGGCCATGTCCATGGCACCTTGACACCTTCTGAGGTCCTTCCAGAGCATAAATCTTCTGGAACTCAAGGCTGTCTCTCTAACCCTAGTCCACTTCCAGGATCACATTGCCAACCTCAACAGTCTTGTCCAAATGTAACAGTAAAAGCCCACATAAACTATCAGGTGTGCCAAGTTTAGGTTCCTACAGCAGGAAGAAGTGGCTCTGTTGTTGTGGGCCAAGAGTAATTTAGCCTCTCTAAAAGTGGAATACATAAAGGTTTCTTTCAATGTGCTGGTGGACTGGCTCAGTCACAGTCATTTGGGCCCCATGGATTGGGTACTGAACAGCCAGCTGTTTCAACAGCTGGCAAAACAGTTTGGGCAGCCAACAACAGATCTGTACGGAAAAGCAGAGAACACCAAGCTTCCGTGTTTTTCCTCTGAATTCCACTGCCATATGGCAGAACAGATGGATGCCCTGATGACATCATGACTGCTGTATGCATTTCTCCCAATCCCATTTTCCCCCAAGGTCTTGAGAAAGCTGTAACAGGAAGCAGCTGATCTGCAGCATTGCAGAGACCATCATTCTCAAGTCTCCAGTCTCTGTGCAAATTCCGTGGAGACTACCAGTTCACTAGACGGCTGACACAAGGTCCAATTCCCCATCCTGATCCTAGATGCCTCAGTTTGACAGCTGAGAGACTGAACATGAAATTCTTCTTAGTTTCTCAACACAGGTAACAAACCATCCTTGCTTCCAGTAGACAATCCTCTGCTAGTCTGTATGGTTGCACTAGGAAGGCTTACGTAAGGTGGTGTAGGAGGAACAAAGTTGATCCAACCTCTAACCTACTTGAAGTCACATTCTTTCTATAAGATGGCACAACACAAGGACTCAGTCCCTTCATGCTATATATCATCTGTCCTATCAAAGCTTTCACCATCTTGACATCCTAGGCTAAAGTGCTTTTTGGAAGGGCTGCTTCTCTTGCACATCCTACAATTCTATGGCCTTTCCAGTCCTGGAGGTTATATGTAGTGTTGGATGCGGCCCCCGAGCTCTTTCTGTGTGGCCCTCAAGGCATTTTCCCTCAGACCCACACCATTCTTCCTGCCTCGAGAGGTGCCATCCACTGCTGTTCTTCCTGTCCCTTTCTTGCCAAAAATACAATAGCAACATTGTTTCTTCTGGTCTCCATGGTTTCTTCTGCCAGCCCCCTCTTGGTCTTATCCTCCACACTAGCATTTTGGCCATTCTGAGTCCTTTGAAGACACCTGTACCACTCAGCTTTTTCATTGCCCCACTCCATGCATTACCATGTTGAAGGCTATATATGTGTCTTAAGAAAGATTAAGCAGCTGTGTGAACGTATACAATCGATGTCTGGCCTGCTTTTGCAAAAAATACGGGAAAAGGACAGTAAAAGGGCTGGTATTTTTGCCCCCCCCCCCCAAGGATACAAAGTGTTTTCCATACTGAACATTCCTAAAGGCTCCACCCATCAAGGCTCCTCCAAGTGGCTTCTGAGGTTGCTGGTGCAGGCAAAGGCATTCTTCCTTCCTCAGCAAGAGCTGGTTGCTCTGACTTCTTGTCTTGCCTCTCCTCCCCCAACCATTCCAGCTAGGAGTCTTCTCATGCATCTGTGATTGCAGGGGCTGGTGAGTGGCTTCTTGGTTTGGAGGGAAGGAGTACTCTCTTAGCAGAGAAGCTTATGAGATTCCCCTTCCCACATCTTACACCAGCCAAGTTCAAACCGGCTACCAATCATGTACCTAGGTTTCTTCCAGGGAACCTATGAGATGTAAATAGACTGATAATAGCCTATCAGGCCAGTTAGGCGAGGTCAGGGGATTATGCCTGACCTCGGAGCCCTGGGTTGTATGCTTACAAAGAAAATAGTCAGATTTCTATTGTGGCCTACCTGATATATTTATCGACCTAAAGAATTTTGCTGCAGGCATGTTCACAGTCTTTGGCACCACATACATCTGTGAACAAACTTCTTCCATTATGAACATTGTGAGATTCAAGTGTAGATCAAGACTTGTAGATGAACATTCATTGACCTCTGAATGTTTACTTTTGATCTAAATAGATAGATTAATAACTACATTTTGCTACATTTTGATTTAAGATGTGGTCCTCATCAGGCATTGAGCACTCTAATGTGACTCCCATGTGCCAGAAGGTTGGGGACCCCTTTTTCCAAATATAAATTGAAATCAACATAGTGGGTAAATATTTGCATGTAGTGTTCTCCTGGCTGTTAAAAGAAGGAAAGAATTCATTTACAGTCTCATACTGCTGTATAGACCTTAGAACATCTGTGTTCTAAAAATGGCACTTTTTTAGCAGATGACAGTTGCCCGCAGGAGACTCAGAAATGATGTTTTTAATTAAAACTTTATTTTCAGATTCATGATTTAGAGCACATATCAATAGAAGTACACTTCATGCTATTTGAACTTGTAGCAGCAAGCATTAAATGAAATGAGCATCTTCATTTTAAGAGATTTTAACTATGTCTGCTCAAGCTTTGCATACTGTGTTAGAAGCAAGCATCTGTCTGCTGACCTTGATTATCAGGTTATGCAAGTCGTCTATAAGTTCCATGAGGATTACAATTTTAACACTGTACCATATGGTGCAACAATTTAACCTGAAGCAGTAAGCAGATGGCCTAAAAGTTAGACATGCCAGATGAAAAGCTTTGATCAAGCAGTTGTTATGAAATGTTACTACCACATCTGCAATTGTTTTAATGTTAGAAAGAAATAAAATATAAACATACAAATCAAGAATCTAATTATCCCCATGTCTGAAGTAACATTTTTACACCTTGTATGTCACTGGAAATATATTACAGACGATCAGCCTGCTTAATAATCGGTGGTGAGCTGTCAAGACACACACGTCCTATGCATATAGGCACAGCAGAAATCTTGCTTTATTCCCCATCTAATGTCGTTGTGGAATTACTACCCCAGTCTACAGGAACTTGTGTGCAGTAACGAGCCATATGTGAATCATTACATGCAATAAACTCTGCACATACGCTTATGGAATATATGAATGATGAGGAGGGAAGCAACAAATTTAAAAGTGGGCTACATGTTCAGAACATTTCAGAAACACTGATCTAATATAAAGTTTGTGGCAAGTTCACTCCCCTTGAGTGTCTGAGCGTATTGCATTTTATGTGGTTGAGTCCTAATTCTCCCTTACACTAAGTGAGGACCCCTCCTACAGCAGAGCAGGGCTCCTTAGTTAGCAGCAAGGAGTTGTATGGTTTTATTTATTTATTTATTATTTCATATTTATATCCCACCCTCCCTGCAAGCGGGCTCAGGGTGGCTCACAAGGGCACACAGTGCCAAACCCAATACAACTTAAAACATTTAAAATACAATAATAATAAAACAGTTACAATTAAAGTGCTTCCAGTCATAATAATAGTCAGTGTTCAGATGGCTTCCTCTCAGGGTCGGAGTCCATGACCGTCCGGCCTGGGCTGCATTCAGGACCAACCCTCATCGCCGGTGTTACTAGTGATGGAAGATGATGCTAACAGTGGCAACTCCTAGTCAAAGGCCTGGCGGAAGAGCTCCATCTTGCAGGCCCTGTGGAACTGCATAAGATCCCGCAGGGCCCTGATCTCCTCCGGGAGCTTGTTCCACCAGACAGGAGTCGCCACCGAGAATGCCCTGGCCCTGGTTCCGGTGAGCCTGGCCTCCCTAGAGCCCGGGACACAGAGTCGGTGTTGCGACCCCAACCGAAGTGCACACTGGGGTATATGTGGGAAAAGGTGGTCCCTCAGGTATGTTGGACCCTGGCCATATATAGCCATATATGGCCAGCACCTTGAAGCGAATTCAGTATGCTATAGGCAGCCAGTGCAGCGCCACCAGCACAGGCCGGATGTGGTCCCACTTTGTGAGGCCCATCAGTAGCCTGGCCGTGGCATTCTGCACCAGCTGCAGCTTCTGGATTTGCAACAGGGGCAGCCCCATGTAGATAGCCTTACAGTAGTCCAGCCTTGAGGTGACCGTTGCGTGGATCACTGTAGCTAGGTCATCGTGGTCGAGGAAAGGAACCAACTGCTGAGTCAGCCGAAGATGGTAAAAGGCTGACTTGGCAGTGGCTGCTACCTGGGCCTCCATTGTCAAGGAGGGATCCAGGAGCACTCCCAAACTCCTTACCCTTGACGCAGGCACCAATGGCACCCTGTCGAAGCTCAGGAGTGGGACCCCCCACCCTGGGCCGCCCTGACCCAGGCACAGGACCTCCGTCTTTGTCGGGTTCAGTTTCAGCTGGCTCGGCCTGAGCCAACCAGCTATGGCATCCAGGTCTTCAGGGCTGAAGTCCGACTGACCACCCAACATCAGATAGAGCTGGGTGTCATCAGCATACTGGTGACATCCCAGCCCATACCTCCAGGCAATCTGGCCAAGGGGGTGCATATAGATGTTGAACAGCATCGGAGAGAGCACCACCTCCTGGGGCACACCACATTCAAGTGGGTGCCTTGTGGATTGCTGCTCCCCAAGCACCACCCTTTGTTCCTGACCCTGAAGAAAGGAAACAAGCCATTGCAAGGCCTGTCCCTGTATCCCTACATTGGCGAGGCGGCAGGTCAGCAGCTGATGATTGACCGTGTCGAACGCTGCTGACAGGTCAAGCAACAGCAACACCGCCACAATGACCCGATCCAGATGTCTCCGGAGGTCATCAGTAAGGGTGACCAGAGCTGTCTCCATTCCATGGCCCAGGCGAAAGCCAGACTGGAAGGGGTCTAAGACCAAAGTGTCATCGAGATAACTCTGTAACGCCACCACCCTCTCAATTAATTTGTCCAAATTGGGCAAATTGGACACTGGCCGGTAATTAGCCAATTCAGCCGGGTCCAGCTGTGGTTTTCTCAAGAGGGGGCGGACCATCACTTCTTTGAGTGCCCCCAGGAACCACCCTTCAAAGAGGGATGTGTTGATAATTTCCCAGGCGGCACCTCGCAGCCCCTCGTGGCCAGCTTTAATCAGCCAGGGCGGGCACGGATCAAGGATGCATGTGGTTGGGTGCACAGTCATAAGAAGTGTGTCAACTTCCTCTAGGCTGAGCGGGCCAAACCCATCTAAGCCCGGAAACGAAGGCATGCAAGAGGCCTTGAGTTCACTCACTGTTTCAAAAGTGATGGGGAGGTCGCAGCGGAGCGTCAAGACTTTATCCCTTCTGTTTCCAAATGATGGTCACTAGTACTCCTATGGGAGCACAATGTTATCATGTCGTACTCACTTCTAAGCCATGGGCAACCATGTATAAAGGAATAGAAATGAATGTGAATTTCCTCTTTAGGTGATATAACTTCACTTTAGGGATTTTCATTAAAAACTATTATGAAGCACTCCAAACATCAAAATTTGCTTGGGGGGGAAATAGTCAACATAGATTATATTAATAAAGGTTTACTACATTTTTGGCTGCATGCTTACAATATGATGTGTAAATCCTAATGTAAGTATACAGAATTAAAATTTTGACAGGTAGCTAAAAATAGAGGCTCTTGAACTTTATGATGGGATCACTCCCGTGAGTACAACCTGCCCAGCTATATTAAAGACCAAAAATGGGTCAAATATAAAAGTCCATTCTTCTCCCAGGTAAAGGGTTAGGAGCATAATCCTATGCAGAGTTACTTCACTTCATGCCCATTAGTTTCCGTAGGCTTACATTTGGAATAATTCTGCATAGGTTTGCACTATAAATGGATCAGTGAGGACAAAGGAAAAATATAGTCGTGTAGGTCTTATGACTAGTGTTAAGGTACCCAAAAGAATGGTAGCTGTCTCCATTCTTCCCTTGATTCCCCAGTACCATAAGCGTCACTAGCAGCATGAACAACTGCTTGTGTTCTATTGATTGGAAAATAATGGGGAGAGCGGGGTAGATCCATTATCTACTCACTGTTTAGGTCAGACCATAGAACTTTAATATGTGGATGAAGATAAAATGTTTTCCCTAGAAACTTCTTGCTCTTCTATGGTCTCCTCACTGGCCAAAAGTCAGTTACCCTCTATGGTTCAAAACATACACCAAACCACGCAGATGGATCTTATCTTTGTATTACTTCCAAGGGTTCATTTCTTTGACTATGTTTGTTGATGAATAAACAAGAAAATGGCCTGATGTTCCTTTTTATAATGCTTGAAAAGTCAGAGAACTTCTGTGGAATTTTTTAACATTTTCTTCTTTAGGGTTTAATCATTATCTCTTAATAATCATCTCTTTTTCTGGCAACTGTGTCTTCATTATTTTTTCTTAGGTATATGTGACAGAACCTAGTGACATGGAGTTCATACCATGTCAAGTTGAGGCACGTGTGGGTCAGATTTTGGAGCTGCCTCTGAAGATTAATGGTCTAATGAATGTGGAAACTAGTCAAATAGTCACCCTGAGTGACTGTTCACATTTTGATTTAGTTGTTGATGTTGAAAACCATGGTGTGTTCAGTCCAATTCAAGGTAACACAAAATTCTATCCATTATTCACATTCTGTGGTTTTAAGATTTTTAATGAACAGCAGATGTTTATAAATGATTGTCAGGGATTATAACAAGATTAGTGTCACAGTTTGTCTCTTGGATGCCTACCTGGCCTGAGTACAAACTGCCCTTCAGGTGAGTTGAGTGCATAAATGCATCACTTCCTCTCTAATCAGCTTTACCTCTGTTGGCAGTGGTCATGCTACACAAAATGTTGTGCCCACTGCACAAAATGTTGTGTTGTTTAATATGCATATGAATGAGGATGTACAAAGCTTTGGATATCATCAGTGTGCAGAAAACTCTCATACACAAACACACACACACAAAATACACCTCTCAATGCCACCATCTCTGTTTTGGGCCAATACCTGATTGCCACGGTAAAGTTGCTGAGAGAACGTAACTTGAAAGTGAATCATAACAAAATCGAGCTGTTGCTAGTTGTAACACATTTGCTTTTGACAGGGGTTGTGCTTCCCACATTAGTTGAGCCCCAGCTTTTTTTGAAAGATATTCAGAGCTATGCACATGTTAATTTACAGTTTAAAGTCTCAGATTATACCCCTCCCATTACTAAATTAACTTCTTTGCTAGTAGGGCCTTGTTAATTTAATATGCTCTTAAACTGACATAGTTTAGGGATTATTTAGGGATTGTCAGTTTGCCATGGTGACTGCGCTACAGTAACCGTGAGGCTTACTTATAATACACATTACATGGGGCTACTCATGAACACCACTCAGAATTGCAATTGGCACAAAATGTGTTATCCTGCCTGTTGATTTGGGGGTAGCTGTAGGAAGCTTATTACTCTCACTTTACAGTTGCTTTTGGATCTAAATCAGTATGCTGGTGCTTACCTTTAAAGGACCATACTTCAAGGATTATTTTTCTCAGTATAAATTTATGTGGCAACACCATTCAGCACAACACCACCTTTTGCCCCATCCCCAGGCGCATCAAGATGACATCAGCTGCTGCCTGCTCATGGGCTTTTTCAGTGGCTGTCTCTGTTTTATGGGATGGCTTCCCAGGAAAATGGAGGCAAGTCTCTATCCTGATGACATTTCAAAAGGATAAGAACAGCTTTTAAAGAGAATTGGGGGGGGCAGGTTGGAAGATCAAAGAGCTTGGATGAGTTCTCCTTGCATTATTTCTGAGCATTGGTCAGTCAAAAGAGTGGTATATACGGTTTTTTTAAAATTTCCTTCATTTATACTTCACTTTATTCCTAAAGTGGCTCTACAGCATCCTTCCCTCCTCCATTTTATCCTCACAGCACCCCTGTGAGGCATGTTAGGCTAAGAATATATGCCTGGCCCAAGGTCACCCTGAGAGCCTCTGTGGCAAAGTGGGGATTTAAACCTGATTTGAACTTCCCAGAGTACAGCACTCTAACCACTACACCACACTGGCTGTTGTGCTTTGCTGGCTGTTTGATGGATCTTATTTAAATGCTCATGTTATTTTGCTTATTATTTGTTTTTGTTTGTGCTGATTGTTTTTGTTCTTGTTACCATCTTGGGTACCAGTTGCTGGGAGAATGGTGGGCTGACAAGTGTTTCAAATAAATGAAGTTTACTTTCAAGAAAACCCATTTTTAAAACCTACACGTGAATATTGATCACTTTTTTTCTTTATGAACTTTGGTTTGTTTTTAAATATATAGGAAAGCTAAACCCAACTCCAGACTACTGCAGCGGAGTCAGAGTAAAAGCTGAATCCCAGGGATACACAGCACTTGTAGTTAGCTATACACATGGTCATATTCACCTCCGTGCGAGTATCACCATAGCTGCCCATCTACCACTCAAAGTAAGTCTGTGTTTTTTTCCCTTTTTGGCTGCCCTTTCTGATTTGATGCAAGTCTAATTTGATGCAAGGGAAATAGTTGAATTGACTGGAAATATATTAGAGATAGGTCGTTTTGTTCTATGAAGAAGCTTTTAACAACAAATTATCTTCCTTACAGTAACATTTTCTATCTGCATTACCACCATCCATACAAAGAAAGCTGTGCTCAGATTATTGCCAAATTTCCCACAATGATCCAGGTACAATCTTAAGAAAAAGAACAATTATGTTGAGAGCAGCTGAAAATAAGCCTGACATATCAGTGCTAAGTATGTTTTCCTAGTATAGCTCTCATTCATTTTAGTGAAATGCATTCCAAGTATGTTTGCTTAGGACCACAGCAGTAATATGAATTTAAACTATCAGTTTTCTGACATGGAATTTAAAGCTGTGGTACCCCAGACCTCAACACATATTGGCCTTTTTCTCCCATGGGTAGGTTACTTCAGAATAATCACAATACTTTTATTATTAATAGGAAAATTTATCAGATGGATGAATTACAAGAATCAGATTTCAGGATTCTTGAAACAGACTGATAGAATGCGTACCAAAATGTGGGATCAGTTGTCTTATTGATTTATACTGCTTGAATTCTCACTAGGCAACACAGGAAGTTAATCAGTGTAGGTTTTGTTCCAATATTCCTTTAGAGCTTCCTGATCTCATTCCATTTTCATTCAATACCACATGTGGGAAAAGAGCTAAACTTGTGAGCCATAAATAGTAGAAATCTTTATGCTGGGACAGGTACAACTGTAGCAATGACTGCTGGTTGATGGTGATGTTTTGAGTGCTAGAATTTTAAATTTATATGTATTTAAAATTGTATTAAAATGTACTTAGCTTACAATACTTAAAATTAGATGGGTACACATTATAGGCTAAGCGTAACAGCTAAGATGATATAATTGTTTTTGAGAATATATTATGATGAGATTTATTTTAGTATCATGCCTTGGATTAGTTGCCATGATCTGTCAGCAGAAAGTGGTCACCATCTTCCTGGTGTTTAGTAGACATTTCTGACCACAGAAAAGTTTATTCCCAGGGTGGGATCTTCATGGAGTAACAGCCACTCAGACTGGGAAACTGCAGTGGAGAGGAGGGCAAAATCACTCCCTCCTGCCTCTTGTGTGAGTGGAGCTCAACTAACAAAACAGAAAGAAGGGAGCAATTTCTGCTCCCTACCACTGTGAATCAACAATCCTTGCATGGCTCTGACTAGGGATGGGCACAAACCAGGAATATGCAGTTTGGTTTGTGGCTTGGCCAGTTTGCAGACCATGAACCGTGACAAACTTTTAGCTGCCAAACAAACTGGTTTGGTTTGTGAGGTTCGTGATATGGTAAAACGGCCTTCTGGTGTGCTAGCAACACCAAGCTTGCAAGGGATTTCAGGCTGACTCTCCTCTACGTGCCCTCCAAATTTGGTGAGGATTGGATTTACAGAGTCCGTGTTACAGCTTCCCAAAGAAGGTGCCCCCAGGAAAGTGCTTTCTGGGGAAATGACAGGTGCAGGTTCAGGAGTGGATAGAATGGATCCTGGGCAAGCTAGAGATATCAAAGTTGCAGGGGGCCTCCCTCAGATGCTCTTCTACATGCCCTCCAAGTTATGTTGATTTGAAGTGGAGACTGTCTGGAAAAGTATCCATTCACAAACTGTCAGGAACAGCTTGAAAGTACATGGAAAGGTCGTGCCGGTTGACCTGCCATGAACTTTAGTTCACAAACCACGAACCGGCCAAAATTCATCAGGAACTTTAGTTTGTGCCCATCCCTAGTTTTGACAAGGTCCTTGCACTGAATTCATTCTATAGTTCACAGCATTTAATCTATTTTTTCTAGACAATTGATCCTACTTCTGTTGCATTGATAACTTTGGGTTCCTCCAAAGATATAATATTTGAAGGAGGATTGAGGCCATGGGTTCAAGAACCATCCAAATTCTTCAGGAATGTTAGTGCTGCAGATCCAAATGACATTGGTTTATTCTTACTTGGGCCAGCTACAAATAGGAATCCCTTCCATCATTGTGTTCGGGCATCTTGCAAAGCTTTGGGAGAACAAGTGAGTAGAACAGATAAATGTGATAAATTCTTGGACTATAGCTAAGATTCTCAAGTATTATATTGCATACAGTATGACATTTAAATAATTAATTTAGTTCCTGCTCTTTCCACATTCATTTGAATCTGATACCACTCCTGAGATACAAGCATTCTTAAATTGTGAACACTACAGGTCCTCCTTCTTGTGTCAGGAATAGTGTTAAAAGCTTTAACAGCAGTATATTCCTTAAGTACAAGAACATTGCTTTTTTCAGAGATTATTGAAGTCAGAAGGTTTGACAATATTTGTTTGTGTATTTTTATTTAAATATTTTACCCTGCTTTTCTCCTGTACCGGGGACTCAAACTTGCTTACATAATAAAATGTACAACAAAATCCACAACTAACTAAATTTATGGCACTTAAAAGGCTCTTAGTACACTCTTGAAATTAATTCAAGGCTGTTCTGGGCTGGGTCCACCAGCATGGCTCAAGAGCCATCAGCTAACAGCTGAAAGTCTTTTGGCTCTTGCTGTTTAGTTGGTACCTTTGGCAAGCTCAAGCTTCCAATACCTGGAAAATGAGAGGGGAGATGTGCAACCCAGGTTCTATTCAGCTGGCTCAGGTGCTCCCAGTTCCCTCTCTACTTTAGTTCTTTGTTTAAATATGCAGAATTGTAAGAGACAGCTAAGATTTTTGTGTTCCTTTTAAAACAGTAGTCACTTGCACATCTGTCTATGTGAATGTACCCAAGATCAGAGATAGCTGGGTATATTCATAAACAATTTTTGTTTGTTCAAATATGTTTACTCCACTTTTAGTCTAAAATGCCCAAAGTGGTTTACAACTTCATTTTAAAAAGACTAACAAGCAGCAATAAAAGAATATTACAACAGCAGTTTAAAAGCTCTAGTTGTCCTCATTCAGCCCATTATTGACTCCAGGTAACTGTTCAGAATGTTCATGGTCAGGTGTGGACTTTATATAACGGGGAAATACAGCTAGGTGTGATCAGAATAATAATGACACTTACTCCATGACCCTATATGTACTTGTTTCATATGGTTGTTAAACAGCATAAAAGGTTTCTGACTGCACAGTTCCAAAAGATGGTGTTGGTCTGCTTGTACTATAAATCCCATGGAGCATACCAGCCATACTCTAGCACCATCTTTTGGAATTGTTCATCCCGAAACCAAATTGTTAGAGGGGGAGCTGCAATCTTCATACTCACACACTGACTCAAAATTCCACTCCAGACTAGGGATGTGCAAAAAGACAGAAAACCCTCAATATTTTACAAGTTCAAGTATATTGAACCCGAAAAATATCAGTTTTTCCTGATATTCCCGAATCCCAGTATGGGTATGGTATTTGGATTCAGAAAATATTTGGGAAACCTAATTTTTTTCTGGTTCCATTATACTCTATGGGAACCATTATAATTTCTGAAGTAGAGGCACTGTATTTGCAGTATAGCTGCTGGTTCCTTTCCTTTAAAAAAACCCCAGGTCTCAGAAAGATTGGGCCGAGGAAGTCCAGTTCTGTGGGCTCCCAAAGAAGGCACCCCCATTCTCCATTGGTTTCATTTTAAAAAGGCATTGCGGTCCATTTAAATGCCTTCCCCAAGCCACGCAACTCCATGGCTTGGAGATCTCTGAAGGCATTTAAAGCGCTTGCAGTCCCTTTAAACAGCTGGGTGAACTCACCAGCCCAGGATCACCCAGAGTGGTGGGAGCTCTCAGCTCCACACCAGCCCAGCTGATCCTCTCTTGCAGCTCGGAGTTCCAAGAGAGGATCAGCTGGGGCAGCGTGGAGCTGTCAGCTCCCGCCACCCCGGTTGGCTGATCTAAGCCAAGCTGCAAGAAAAGCCAGCCAGCCCCAGCCAAGGTGGCATGGAACTGTCAGCTCCCTCTGTCCCAGGTGATTCCCCTCTTGCAGCTCGGTGCTGCTGGCTGGGGCTGGGTAATGGTATAGCTGATACACTTGAATAAAAGCCAGGGGGAAAAATGACTTTTGTCAGGCTCCAGCTATATTGGTAGCTGAATACATACCTCTGTAAGGTATTTTTAGTGTACTTTTTCAGTTTGGTTTTTGTTGAACGCACGCCCCTACTCCAGACAGTGGTGCATAAAGGTACCAGAGTTGATGGTATGAAAAACAATTGAGGAGTGCAGGAGAATCATAGGACTGCAGTCTCCTTATTGTCTTCTGCTTTCTTCTTTTTTCTATTCTTAATAAATGGTTGGTGCTTAACATTCACTACAAAAGAATTCTCTTACTACCAAAGACTATAAGATTTGGACACTATCATTTACAATCATGTAGGTTTTTTTGTAAAATCTGACCGTCTTTTAAGGGGCAATGTAACCTTCATAAAGGGATTGACACATTGCTTGACATTCCAGAACTGATAGATATAGCCTTCATCTCCCTTTGTCCCCAGTCCAGAAGAAATAAACTAGAGCACGCAATTCCTCTTTTCATTAGTATTATATAAGAGGTATGTTAAACAATAACAAGCATCACATCAGGCATAGTCCATGACGTAATCATTCTAGTGAGTCATTGTTTGATCTCCTGCACAATCACCACTGAAGTCAATAGAGGCTATATAATAGCAGTATTCGGATTTTTTTTATATATTTAAGATAGCTACTTCTATGGTGTACATAGAGCCTGCAGTAATTTGTAATATGCACTGGTCTGTTATTTTAGCAGAATATCACCTACTTTGTTTCTGATAGAAAATGAAAAGGTTTTGAGCATTAAGCATAAATTAATGACTCCCAAAGAAGTCACAAGTGTGTCTGCATACCAGTCGCCTTTCTGGTTCATTTTCCTTGGAAAAAAGAAAAATAACTGTCATCTGTTTTCAGCATCTTGAAAGCTTAATTTTTGTTTTGCAATGTAAAGTTGGATAGAATAGCAATAAAGTATGAGAATTTGTGCTTTGATAATGGACTGGAACTGCTTCTGAAAATAAATGTCAAAATGATACATCTGTATCCATCAGCAGTGCAGGTTATTACTGGAGCATAAAGTCATGTTGGCTTAATGTTCCATCTTTTAAAACTATGCTGTTGAAAAAGGTTGTATTAGACTATGTTTAACTGTACAATAAGCATTCCTAAACATAGTACTCATTTTCTCTCTTACTCATACTCATATTTTAATGTAGGTAATTTCATTAACAATTGGAAACAAGCCCACTATTACTAATCCATTTCCAGTTGTTGAATCTGTGGCCATGAAGATGATTTGTGCCACTCCCTCCCGACTCACTTTGGTACCAGTATATGCAAATCCTCAGCTAGGTCTCTCCTGTCCTTTGCTCCATCAAAACAAACAAGGGGTAAGTGTCAGGAACACCCTCCTCAGACTATGGCACGAGATCCTTTTTATATTACAGCAGCTGTGAGGTGTTAATTTGAATAATTTGTTTAAAAATTACTGTTTTGCTGTGGTTTTGAACTAATGCAATGAAATAAATTTGTGTGAATTTGTTATTGAAATATATTTTGTTCAAAGATAGAGGCTTGACTGGGCTAGTCTGGGACCCAAAACTGTGACGACTAGCATGAGGAAGTAGCTTTATGTATTATTTATTGATTTCATTTATAGTCCGCATTTCTTGAAGTCTCAAGGTAGATTATACTTTTTTTTTTTTAAAAAAAGTAACAAAACCATTATAACACATACAGTAAACAATGCAATTCTATACATCCTGTGGAACATTAAACGTAAGGGAGCTTTATCTGGCAGGCCATTCTTCCAAGTAGATGCCACAACAGAGAATGTCTAGGTACAGGCAACTGCTGATCTTAACCATTTGCAGGGTGGCATCTTCAGCAGACTTTGCATCGATGAATGAAGCTGTCACTGCGGAGCATATTGGGAGAAGCGGTCTTGCAGATATGTAATCCCTAGTCCATGGCTTCATTCTATGATGCTGTACTGATTTAAAGCCCGAGGGGCTTTAAGTGTCAGGTGGAGATAATTCAGTTTCTTGGGTCTTTCCTGTGCAGTAGTTTGCCCACAAGGAACAACTTCTGTCAACTTTTGAGGGATGATTTACAAACATGATCTGTATTGGAAAATAAAGGCAGTTGGATTGAAATGCACAAAAATGACTTACGCTTCATGACTTCATGCAAAAATGTTCTTCCAAGAATCTGTTTTTCTTTTGCTTATCAACCAAATTATTTATCTTTCAGGTTCCTGTCTCAAATTATCGCAATCCAGTATTGGATTTGGAAGTTTATGACCAACAGGGGCGTAAATTTGACAATTTTAGTTCCCTTAATATCATCTGGGAATCAAGAAAATATCCATTAGCTAGCATAGAATCCAGTATGCCAATGGAGTTTTCTTTGAAAGATGATGGAAATGGTCAGAAGAAAATGCATGGTACAGTTTCCATTAAATTACACATTCAATGTTGTTTTGGATTGGTTGATCATATTTGATAACATTTGTGTTATGTCCAAAACCTACATTTTGGTCCAGGGGCTGAGGTGATGGGCAACAAAACCTACTTTTAAGCATTAAAAAAGTCTGTTTAAAGACATATCAGATGAAAGAGAAAATGTGCAAAAATGTAACTTCTAAGACCAGTCGTGTTTCACACTCTTACGTGCTGTTCATGCAGGTGATAATCAAATAGTAAATGCTACTTTTTCAGTTTTGCTGGAGCGTTTGTTTTTTTGTTTGTTTTAGGTTTGCAAACTATTTTAGTTCACGGTGAATCTGGAACAACAACTCTGTTAGCTACTGCAAGTGGATATCAGCATTCTCATCTTAATGCTGCTAAAGTAAATTATCTGGTAATGCAATTTTGCTCAGTTTTTTCCTAGACTGTTCTAATGAGGTATATATACTACAGTCATTTTCTTATCTTTGTATATTTGAGTAGCTTTTTGAAAAAATAATCATACTACATACTTTTATGGGCCTTTCCAGAAGACAGAACCACTCAAATACATTTTTAGCACCCAAAGTGCCCTTGTTCTCTCTAAATTAATCATATGGATTCTCTTAAAGTCTCTGAATACAGGATTGGCACAAAAGACGTTCTGTGGTTTCATGTATTAGAGAAATGCTTTTATGTCTTTCATATTAAATTTCATCACTACTGCAGCTGGCTCCGGGCAGGATTATATTTATTATATATTATGGAGGAATTTAAGTAATCCAACTTGTACAGTTGCAAATGCAGTACTGGCTACAAACTAATGAGCTGTGATAGCTCACTGGGACATTTGCCTAGTTTTTATAACTGCAATTCTTATTCCCTTGGACTGGACTGGACAGCCAAACTTACACATTTTAATTGCATGACACTTCAAGACATTATGTCTGTGATTCCACTGGCTTTAAAATCATATTATCAGTGGAACAGTAATATATATTTTAAAGATGAGGATGTGCTCAGATGCTAAGACTTAAATTCAGACAGAGAGAACTTGGTATAAAGTTGGTCCCAATTCAGGAGCATTGGGGCAAGATCTGCATGTACTCATTTCTGTATGTACCCTTTGTGTTCTCAATGCCATCTCATCCTATGCTGCAAGCCAACCTGTTTTACCAAGTCTTGCACAAGTACATAGGGAATCTCTCTAGAATGGACCAAGTGCATGAAGGCATAATTAAATTTGGGGGGAAGAAGAGGCAATTCACTCTCAGAGAGAGAAGGTAATTGTGGGTCCATGGCCTATTAGGGAGAAAGTGTGTGGAAGTAAAACACAACCAGACATTTTTGGAATAAAAGTGGCCACAGCTTTATTAGCACAGCATAGGGACAGATCCAGTATCAGACAACCCACCTGTTGCCCGATAAAACCATCCGCCAGCCCACCTCCTGGGGGGGGGGGAGAAACAATGGAATGGCAATTTCTGTGGGGGCCACCCGGGTGCCAGCCTCTGAGTGGTTTCCCTTGCCACCTTTTAGTGAGAGCCAGACAACATCCCCAGTTTGGGTATGCTGCATCACGGCTCCACACCCATGATGCTTTAAGGGCGTCCCCAACCAGAGGATGTAGGCATGCAGGCCCAGCCTTCACAAAATGGATCCATCCCAATGCCCAACTTGCCGAAGTTGTGAAAAATATAGAGCATGAAAACACCATTTACATCATAACATGAGGGCAGGTGGGTGTGAGAGAGTCAAAGAAAAACAGGAGGAGGCACCCAGCAGCTGCCATTTAAACAGTGGTGGGGAGAGCTGATGTGATTTGCGTGTCAGTATTCCTCCCCAGGGATACCCCTTGCACACAGGCTGGCCGCTTCTGATGGAACTGGTCACTCGGCATGAAACCAGTGCCCTCTTTGAAAATGGACATGTGGCAGCCAGAAAAAGACCTTCTTAGACTTGTCTCCTGGCCTGGGCCTGCAAATTCAGCCCCTGGTAATTTGGGTTCCTTGACTGTTCATCTTGTCCCAGTATACACTAGTACTGAAAGAAGCCACATATTTGAGCATACTTTGCTCATTGTTCATGCAATAAAAGCAAACCACTAGTTGTAATATAACTACTTTCTAACTCAATAACTGATCCTTGCTTCATGCAGAGCATAAATGCAAGTAAGCTGCATTCCATTATGGCTCATGCATCTGTCTCACTGAAAGTCAATGAGATTTACCCCTATATAATTGACTGCAGGGCTGTATCCATGGATCTTTGTATAGAGCAAGGCAGTGATATAATTTTGTAGTTCTATTCATGTACATAGTGATTTTCTAAGCAGCTCTTAAGAGAAAAAAGGACAGACCCCTGCCCAGTCTTTTATCAGTAGGCAGAAGGGAAGGGAGGGAAAAGAAGGAGAGTGAGGAAAATAAGCAAATGAATTGATAATGTGTAACTAACATAAGGAATTAATAAAGTATAAATTTTCATTAGATCTCAAGTAGGAGACATGATCAGCTGTTAGATAAATATATGTCTGTAAGTAATATCAATATAACTAATATCATTCCAACAGCAACTGAAAATGGGTTTGTTTTGCTGGGACATACTGAAATACACTCCATGGCCATTAGGGAAGTGCAGGGATGACAAGTTAGAATACCAAAGTAGCTGTCCCTGTGCTGATGTTAAAGAGGTGGGAGAAGGAAGAAGCAACAGGGCTGTGATTCTGTGACATTGTGGAATGAGCAGAGGGTAGGAATGGAAGCCAAGGTTAAAAAGCTTTTTACTTTCAACAGTTAGAAGAAGGATGTTTGTAGTAGGAATTCTTACATTAACTTAGCTGTAGTGTCATTTTGGGTTATTTTATTATTTTTAGAAGGGTTTCAAGGTTTTGTACGTCGATTTATTCTGCAAGCAACCTTGGAGTTTATAGAAGGCAGGGCTACAATTAAATCTGTGCTACAATTAAAAATCCTACAATTAAAATCTGTGCTGGCAATCTCATTTAAATTATATATGAGGTTTCAGTGGTGTAAACGATGAGATATCAGTGGTGTAAACACTTTAGCAATAAGACAGATCTTTAGTTTCCCAAAACTATGCTAGGTGTCCCCACATGGTACTTCAGCTGCATTGTTACGTGCAGAAGCTAGCTTCCACTGAGGAAAGAGCACACAAAACATTCCTGCTGCACTGATCAAGTTTGCAAAAGAAAGCTGAAAATCAGCAAAGAAATACCTGTAGAAACAGGTTGCTTAGAAGAATTGGGATTAGCAGGGTGAAAGCCGTATGCAAGATTACCATCCGCATGCAACTATATTAATGACAGCAGAACAGGGACAGTAAAAGAATTATACGAGATGGGAGGAAGCATTCAGCATATCCAATTCTCTTACTGGTACTCCCTTCTTAAGATGGATCATATGCAACAGAGTTATTTTAAAGAACTCAACACACTGCTGAATCAGGAAAGCCTTCCTCCAGTTATGTTTTCAGACAATGCAATTGGTTTGGTTAAATGGCAAAACCAGTAAAATCTCAGCTGTATATATTGAGAACTGACAGACAGTTGAGAATTTAGATCAACGCATCTTATAGTGCCTTTTGTATAGGGACCCCCTTAGAGACCTTTCTTTCAAGCCTGTTCAGTATAACCAGTGGGCTAATGGATTTAGAAAGCTCTGTTATCTGAAAAGACTGTATTTTTTGCTGTAATAGCTGAGAAAATCAGAACTACAGCATGTTTTGCTGTCTCTCTTAGAGAAAACAGCCATCATAATAATTCTCCCTGAGCTCCCTGTCCTTCCTAAACTCCACCGTCTCCGGGGACCACCCCCAAATCTCCAGGAATTTCCCAAGCTAGAGTTTGGCAGCCCTAATTGTAGCTTTTCTTCTCTCTTCCAAAAAAGCAAGATTGCACAAATGATTAAGAAACAGAATGACTTATAGGGCCAAAGGTGTGCTGCTTACCAGTTCTTCAGAAAATAGGCCTTTGTGTTCTAAAAAAAGCTTTGTTAATTGCAAATTGTTTTGGTCTCAAAGCCTGGTCTTTTTCAGTCAGTTAACCATAGAGCTGCTGTTTGTGTAGTGGCCAAAGGGAAGGTAGGGTATAAATGTTGCAATAAAATAAAAATGTAATTTGTCTATAATGTCCTACTGGCTATGTAATTCAACTGCTGTTTGTTGATGGACTTCCTTTATTTCTTTCAGTATGAATCTCTTACACCTGTGTCTGCCACTATTGAGCTGATACTTGTGGAAGATGTGAAAGTCAGCCCTAAAGAAGTGACACTCTATAATCACCCAGCTGTCAAGGTGGGGAACAGAATCTACATGTTCTATTTTAATTAAGAAAATAAGTGGTCTGTGAGAAAATGTAAATTACACAATATGTACTTTTGTTGGCAGGCTGAACTGCTCGTTAAGGAGGGCTCTGGATACTTTTTAATTAATACAAGCGTTATCGATATTGTTAAAGTGACCTATGAAGAAGCCGAAGGTGTTGCTGTGGTGAGTACTGTAATGATAGCAGCTTCTCAGTTGCGGGGCAGGGGAAGAGAGAGAAATATTTTAAATAGTTATTTTTCTAGAGCAAATTGCTTAGGCCCATAAATCACACTCATTAAAATGAAAAAAGTAATCTTAACATTTCGAAAGAGATACATAGTTACCTTATTTGCCTGTAGTTTTCCAAGAGCATTTCCCATACAAATGCAACTGGAGTTAATAGAAGGTACATAAGGCTTCTGTGCTTCATCTCACAGAGGCTTCTGTAAAATGTTTCTAGGGTTCTCAGTGCAACGTATTACTGTTAGGGCTATCTTCTAAACCATTTTAGAGTGAGGAGACAAAACTCAAACTGTTTGCCACTATGTTATGTCTGGGAAATACAGCATTTTCCTGTCTTCCTCTGATGGGTTTCTGTCTCAATCATGTAAAAATCCATCTTTGGTCAATGTGTGTCCTATTCTAGTCAACAAAATCAATAGAAATGTCATTTAGGAATACATCTGTGGCGGACAGGTGAGGTTCAACATCTTGCTAAGAGCAACCAGTGGGAGCTGACAGAATGTTGGTGACGGAGACAGTTGAAAACAACCATTAGTGCTGTTGAAAGTGAGTCTGGCTGAGTGAAGCTGTGGAGAAGAGCAGCTTAATAGTAACTGGAAGAGGTCAAATAGTAACAAAGAAACCCACTCCTGAATAAGGGAAATAGTTCAAAAATTCAACTGAAAAGAAACTTTGTAACTTCTGTCCAATCAATTTTATGTTCAAACCAGAAATAAAAGTCAACTCCTTGTTTGGTTAACGCTGTGGGCTAGATGTATGCTCTCAGGGAAAGAAGCACACAGATCTTAGCCTAAATATAAATATATAATAGCTTATCAATAAATAGTGGCAACATGTGAATGAAACAGCGTTTGAGTCTCTAACACCAGTAGCTCTTGCAGTTTTGGAATGAGGGATGATTATTTTATTTTATGTTTTGTATTTTTGCATTTGTGTGTGTGCATGTGTGTGCGCCTGTGCCTGGAAGTCATGGCAACCTCTAGGAACTCCTACTGGGGCATGGAGGACATTCAGAGAAGTGGCTTGATAGCCTGCCTCTTCCTCCCGATGGAGGTTTCCCATCCAAATATTTGTTAGGGTCAGCCCTGCTCAGCGTCTGAAATCTGATTAGATCGAGTGAGGGGTGATTATTAACGGGAACTAGGCTGCCCTGTCTGGCGATGTCTCTGTAAGTAATAGACAGGACCTGGTAGTTAAAATGGGAATGACTCTCACTATATTTTAAAAGAGGCAAGATGAGTGGTGAGTTGTGACTGCCTGACCTACATGTAACCCTGAATCTCTGTGACAGAAGATGTGGAGTGAGAAATGCCATCCCTGATGGAAGAACAGAATGGACAAATTAATCTCTTTGTAAATATAGAAAGACTGTGTTTTAAACAACGTTTGAAAATGTTTTATTCTCACATTAATGCATACAAGCATTTTATTTAATGTCCCCCACTCCAAGTATCAAAAGATTAGGTTCAATTCAATCTCTGATTTAATCCACTACACCTGATTTTTCTCTGGCTTCAAGGGTGAAATTATACTGATTATTTAGGAAGTGTTGTATTACAGCATGATATATCTGATTTGGCCATTTGTAAAGAAATGGCTGTGCTGAAGTAGTGTGATAGCTGAAGCTGTAGGAAATGGGTTGATGACATTACAGAAAATTACTTTGTATAACAAAAATAACATTCTGATTAATGGCTTTTCTTAAAATATTACATTTATTTTTATGAAGGAGAGGGGCCATCAACTTATGTGTAATCATTAAGAGTAAAATGATCACTCTTCTGTCTTCATAGGTAGCTAATTCTGATGCAAGTTAAAATTCTGAACTTTAAAGTGCATGATTCACACACACACACATTTTGGTTTTTTATAAGGCCTCCTTTAAAAAGTGTTACTTTTTTCATAATTTGCTTCTTTCTTTTTTTTTTGGTCTTACTAATATCAGGGGAGAACACAGGTCTAGAAGAAAACCCACTGCATTCTGTCTGTTAATGCAGTTTCTTCCTCTAGACCTTTTGTGCTAATTCCGTAATATGAGACTGTTAAATGTATTAATGCTCTACTTGGAAAAGACAGTTATCATTCAGTGGGAAAATCTTAGTACAATTCTGTTTCAGACTCAATAATCTCATTGTAAGAATACTAAGTTGTTATAGGAAACTGCTAAATGTTTGTGGGGGGTTAATTTTATTGGTTCTATAAGGTAATTTTATCATGTTGGCCACTTTGGTTGCCCTTGTAAGGGCAGAATGGTGGGTTATAGATTTTGTAAATAAATAATAAAATAAATTAAGAATTACATTTTTGTGTATTCTTTTCCCATATTTAAGGTATACCCATTACTTCCAGGGTCATTGTCTGTAATGATTCAGGATTTGTGTCTTTCCTCTTCTGTACTTGCTAAAGCTGAAGTGTATGTGTCGGATATACACGAAGTATATGTTGGTGGTGTTGATAAGGTTAGTATTTATTTTTAAATAATTGTATTGTTGGTTATATTTGATGAGCTGGAGTGCCACACATACATTTCTAAGGTTCCTAAAAAGAGAATTATTGAGAGTTCATTTAACATAGTGCCAGAGACTGAGTTAGGAACTCCATAGATGGGATTTTACCCAAACTGATATTCCTGAGTCTTTCATCGAAAGTAAGAGGATAGCAGTACCGATGTATCTTACATGTTTTTGGTAAGTCCTTTAAGAGCCAGGCTCTGTAGTGGGTAATGTTGGATTGCTACCAGGGAGGTTGGATTCAAATCTTTATTCTCCCATGGAGCAGCTCATTGAGGCTGCAAGCCTTAGAACACTTTCTGGGGAGCAAGACCCACTAAATAAAATGGAGATGTCCAATTAGGCCTGTTTAGGATTGCACCCTGAGTGACTGTGGGCCAGTCACTTTCAGCTTATCCTGTTCACAGGGTGGTTGTATGGAAAAAATGGTGGGAGGAGACTATTTGCTCAACAGTGAGTTCCTTGGAGCATGGCAGTGTAACTATCCAATAAATAAAGGCACTTAGGTAATGCAGGTAAAATGTGTTTTTTAAATAAATTAGCATAGCATCACAACTGTAATTGTAGGGACTGTATCAATGATGATAGTTAGTAGAAATGTATACAAGCTAGTAAAAAAAAAATTAAATTATGGATTGAAATATGTCCAAGCATTATTTTCAGATGGAATGTGAATGTTCATAAATCATACCTTGCAGGTAGAGATTGGCAAAACAGTTAAAGCATATGTCAGAGTACTGGATGCTTCCAAGAAATACTTTCTGGCTAAATACTTTACTTTCATGGATTTAAAGCTAAAGGCAGCATCTCAGATTATTTCCTTGAAGTAAGTACCTTTTTTGTTGTTGTTATGTGCTCATTCAGGCGGACAAAACTAAAAGCAATATGTGTGCAATCTGCATAGATATTGCAATAATAATAATATACATTCAGAAGTTGAGTAGTTGAATATTATAATGTATGTGAAAGATTGCATTATTAAAAGTTGAGGCATATTTTTTTTACTCTACTAATATTTATATGGCTGAATCAGACAGCCCTAAGCAAAAGTATTTATTTATATTTTCCTTTCTACTAGAACTAATTAGGGCAACTTGCAGGCTCTTAAAACTACCAGTAAACTTTCAACAATCAAAGCATTAACCAACAAAACATACTACTAAAACTCTAATAATATGGGCCCATAATTCTCAATAACAACATTGTTGCCTATCATTTACGTAAGGGAAGGATTTATAAAAAAATATATATAATAGCAAAAACTATTTAAAGGAAGAATTATTGGGGGGGGGGGCTCAATAGGGAGCCTTGGTGAAATTACAGGAAAATGTCTATGTCCACATTCACACATATCTAATTTCTGTACTAGAAGAAGCATGGAAGCCAGGCATTTCTTCATAAGGGTCCTATTTCTGCTTAAGTAGATTTGCCAACTGACCAGAAAACAAATGTCCTGTCCATTTTGGGTGAGGAGGTTGCCAGAAAGGCAGAGCTGAAGGGTATTTCTGTACCACTGTCATTGCTATCTCCCCCTGCCGCTCACTTTTTAAAAAAAGTCTGTGAATATTTTTTGTACTAGAATCTGCCATGGATATACCAGTCTCCCTCCAGACAACTAAAATTGCTGGGCTTTTCTCTCTGGCTACTTCCCTGAGCCTTCTCTGTAGATAATCTTGTAAAATATACTTGATTGAAGAATTAACAAACCTTGGGGTCAATCTCTAGTTCAGTAAAACAATTCCATCAGAGCCTTACGTATTTTTGAATGAACTCAGTTAAGCTTCAGTCCTGAACTATTAAATTCGGGGAGTAAAAATGATTAAAGCAACTTGTCCTGACTCTATCTGATGGAATCAAAACAACTTTATTGCTCCCATTATTTTTCTTCTCATCTGATATTGCTAAAACTTTAAAGTATATAATTTTTTTTACATACTTGTGTTGTCCCCAAAAGGGACTCCTTAAAACCTGTTTATTGAGTACATAATAATTGTGTCACTTGCTATGACACCAAAGCCTCATCCTTAATACAACTACTTTAGATTCAGCCAGTATCCGAGCCATTTTCTTTTAAACTGAGACTATGGTATATTATGCTACTTAGTAAATAAACATTAGCAAAGTTCAGAAATATGAAAGACTATACCCCGGTAGAGAAACACCATCTTTATCTCTGTCTTTTTTTAAAATGTAAACTAACTTGCCTAATTAATGTATTTTCTTACTGCAGTCTTCTCAGTGAAGCTCCTGATGAATACACTGCTGCTTTTCTAGTTCATGGCATGGCCATAGGTCAAACGAGTATTACAGCAGTTGTCACTGATAAAGATGGAGAGAGAATCAGCTCAGCTCCACAGCAAATTGAAGTAAACATTTTCATTGTTAACTGATAATGCCTTCTCTATTGCTTTTCCTCTGTGCTGCTGTTTGTTGTCTGAAATAACTAAGGTCTCAAAATAATTAAGTTATTTGAAAATAGCTTTTTAAACATGGTTAAATATCAATATAATTAAGCAAAAATACATTGGTGATAGATTTTTTTCTAGGTGCTCAGCTTTTACTGCATCCTGGGAATATATTATTAATCATTTAGAAGTAATACTGTGCTGGACAGAACAAGTGATAGGTTTTTTTTTAAAGTCTAATCATGGCACAAAGATGAAGGGAGAGGCAGGGTTTGATAGAAGGAAGGATTGGGAAGGAGGATAGAAAATACAGGGAGTTGCTAGGGGAAGAAAGAAAGAGAGTTAAGATTTTGAGGGACTTTTCACTGAAAATATGGATGCTTCAAAGTTGTAATAGTATAAAATCAAGAAGAAAACCCAGAGAAAATAAAGACGACAGATGGTAGGATGGCAGAGAAGAAGGTTAGAAAAGGATTGGGGTGTGGAGGGCCTGAAATGAGACTTTCTGCCCAAGCACCAGTGAAAGGAGCAAAATTTAGTAAGCCAAGCGTCAGAATCTGAAGTACGTAGAAATAGCAGAGGGCTGCAACCAGGATGTTCAATACCCAGTAAGCATTACATGTATAGCAGAAGGAGAGAGTACCTGACAACAAAAAGAAAAGTTTGGACAAGTAGAATAAGGACCGAAACTGAGATGCAAATGTCTTGTGTTCACTTTTTAACAGAAGTGTTCTTAAATCAGTTTATGGTTTCAAGCAATGAAAGCTGGAAGAAGGAAATCCATACTTAGGTATGGGCTCAGGCATGATGAAGAGCCAAGCCGTGTTCTGCCCTCTCTGTAATGGTTCGCTCAACCTGAAAAGTTGGATTGTATTTTTAGAAAATTAACCTGTTTTCTTTCATCTCCAGGTATTCCCTCCTTTTAGACTAATACCAAGAAAAGTCACATTACTTAAAGGTGCAGTGATTCAAGTGAGTTATTTTTAAGAGTATTATTCCAAACTAGTTATTGCTTAACTATGGCTATAAATTTATAGATAGGAATTCTGTTACTGGTGGTTCTCTGAATGACATCCCACACAGTCCGTCTCCTGTCATGAACTGCACACTCCCTGAAGAGCAGCTACCATGTGGTGCCCTTTATTTAAAACGGAGTGAGCGTAGGGAGGTGTTCCATACGGTTACCTGCTTTTTAATCTTCAAATATAAGCTTGAGAAACAAACAAAAACTTTTAAATTTTTATTAAGGCAAGTGTTTTCTTTATCATTTATTGTAAGAGAAGAACTACTCCTCCCCCCCCCCCCAAAAAAAACCCATTTGTTTTATTGTGAATCAGTTTTGTGAACTTCCTTGAGCCTTCAAGGGTAAAGTGAGTTGAAAATCAAAATCAGTAAAAGTAAAATAAATTCACATATACTGAGACAAAGAGTTAGTTGCACAGGTTTGGGGAATCTTGTTTGTGCTTTCTAGAACAATATTTTTGTATGACACTTAACAGCAGACCTTGGATAAGCAAACTTTTTTGTGGTTAAGATTTTAATAGTCTTCTGCCCTGCTTGCTTCAGTCTCCTATAGCTCCAATAGCTGAAGGGAAGCTAGGGTATATTTTGTGTTGTTGATGGCTGAAATTAATTTGCTTTTTTAATAACTGGATACAGATTATTTCAGAAGGAGGTCCCCAGCCTCAGTCCAATATAATCTTCTCGATGAGCGACACCAGAATTGCCTCTGTGAATAGCAGTGGCCTTGTAACAGGAATGGTGATTGGGAACAGTACTGTAACAGGAATGGTTCAAGCTGCTGATGCAGAGAGTGGAAAAGTGGTTGTGGTATCCCAGGTATGGATCATTAAAAGGACCATTTATTGCATTGCAAAAGAGCAGTTCTTACATGTATTATTTTTAGGTTTAGTGCATTTACAAAAATAATAGGGTATGTCATATTGCTAAATTGTAGATCTCTGTTGTCAGGTCAGAGCCATACAGAATCATTGTACTTCACAGGAAAACCCCACTTGACATAGCTCTGGTTCCAAATAGTTGTTGAGGCCTTCAGATTTTCAGGCTGCTGAGAAAAAGATGAGCAATCGTCTTCTTCCTTTTGCTCTCAAATATAGTTGCTGAAAAACAGTTCAATTTAAATCTATGAGATCCAGTTTTCTGAAGAGTGCTACAAATAGATTTCTAAATGGAACACTCTGAGAAACATGCTATTCTTTGTAATGCAGAAAACAGTTTTTGTTAAGAAACATAGGTGAGCTACACTGTGCTTGAACCAAATGAATGTGCTAAACTGTGGGAGGACATGAACAGCAAATTCCTGCAGTTTGAATCTTCTGATCCCCTTTTGAATTAACAAGTCAAAAAGGGACAGATTCTGTACTATCAGGCCCATCTTTAACTCTTCCCATTGCCAACCTGCTGTCTCCCTAGTTTACCCAAGACAGCAGGGAATGAGGGATACTGGCAGCATTATAAAAGTAAAACTTGGATACTGTGAACATGTATTCAAGTTAGTGCTAGGAAGCATGGGAAATGTAGTTCCTACAAGTGGGGACCGACAAGGAACTTGTGGGGGGAAGCCATCCCATTCGCCTCACTAATGCCTTCCCCCTCCCACTGTCTCATCTTCCTTCTCTCTCTGTCTCTTTCAATTTCAGCCATGGTTACTGTCATTTCCCCTCCCCCACTATTGACATTTTCTCTCTGTGTGTTTGTCTCTTTTTTCCCATTGCAGCCATGGCTACTGTCATTCCCCCAAACTACTGCAGCTACTGTCGTTCCATCTCTTTATTTCTGTCTCTTCTATTTCAGCCATGACTACTGTCATCCCTTCCTACCCACCACTCTTCTACTGCCATTCCTTCTCTCTGTTTCTTTTTCTTTTTTACATTTCAGCCCCACTGGTGGACATCCTGATGGCATCTGGTATTTTTGGCCTCTATGTGACAGAGTGTTGGACTGGCTGGGCCATTGGCCTGATCCAGTATTGGCTTCTCTTATGTTCTTATGTTCAGCCATGGCTACTGTCATTCCTCCACCCCTCCCATCCCCAGTGCTGTCATTCCTTCTCTCTCTGTTTTTCTCTCTCTCTTTTTTTCCATTTCAGCCGTGGCTACAGTCATTACCCCCTCACACACTGTTAATCCTTCTGTGTCTCTTTTTTCCATTTCACTTCACCCATGCTGTCAGTCCTTCTCCCCACTACACTGTTATTCCTTTTCTCCCACTCCTCCCCCCATCTGCCTGCCTCCATTGCACTCCAGCGATCATGGAGTCGGTGGCTTCTTACCTGCTTGCCTCCCTATCATGCTCCTCACCAGTACTTATGGTTCTCTGGAGGGCTGTTGTCTTCCTGGGCTTTCCTGTTGCCCTCCAGCCACTTCAGCTCTCATGGCAAATGGTGGGTGCTCCCTACCCTTCCAATCTGTCCCATTGCCACCCCGCCCCCCAGGGTTCCACCAGCCCCTGCCTGTCTTCATTGCAGCTGGTGGACACTCCTCTGTCATGCTGCTGCCACTTTGGGGCTTCCCCGGGCTTCTCCCAGCCACTGTCTCTCTATCCCTGGAGACTGCTGCACTGCAGCTGCCTCATCTTTGCTGGCTCCTTTTTTTCAGGCTGAACTTCCTCTCACCATTTCCACCAGTCCCAGCCACCTCTCAGTTGATTCCTGGCTGCCTTTTGAGAGTCCTGGCAGCTGGACTAGGTCCCACTCCTCTACCAGTACCTGAGGTTCCTTCCAGCCAATACCATTCTTTTCCTCCAGCTGCTGTTAGAATCATCCCCCCCACACCCACCCTGCTTAAATTGCCTGAGAGATATTTCTGTACAAGTGCAAACAGAAGTACTCTTATTTTTAGGTTTGGTATTATCCCCTGCCTTCCTATTTTACTTTCAGATTTTTCTGCAACCCTGGGGAGTCCCCCAGTGTAAGTGGGTCTGATCCACAGATTTAGGTCCAGTGATTTGGCTATTAGTATATTGAAAGTCTGGGCCTGCAATACTCAAGGGAGGAATCCCCCCCCCCCCCAATTTTCTTGTCAGGCCTAGCGCAGCTTAGGGGCTGCGCTGCTGGTGGTGGCAGGCCCAGCGTGACTCCCAGGTTGTGCTGAGGCTGAGTGCAGCATAGCCACCAACGGGCTGTATGATCACCAACGCAGGCGCCAGTGGGGCTCCCAGGCGGCATAGCCGCTGACATGGGGACTAGCGCATCTCCTGGGCTTCTCAGCTGCCAGGTCCAGCAGAGGTCTCAGGCCGTGCAGCTGCCAAGGCATCCCCCAGGCTGCTTCTTTTCCAATGCTAGGCCCAGCGAGGCCCCCAGCCTCTCCTCCAGCCACCTCTGGGCCTGGCACAGCCCCCAAGCTGCTTTGCTGCTGCGTCTGCTGGGCCCGCCACAGTGCCAGAGATGCTTCACCACAGAGAAGGTAAGCAGTTACTTTTGGGAAGATTTAACACACACCCTGGGTAATTTTTTTTTGCAGATTTCAGATTTTTCTGCAAATTTAGGATGTTACCCAAGTTTGCAAAGAAATCTATTAAGTGCAAGTGTGGCTCCGATCTCCAGATATAGATATCCGCAGATAGGGGGCACACTTGGGAAATAGATATATAGATACTTTCTGGTGACAGTGGATAAACGAACGCATGAAGCTGCCTTATACTGAATCAGACCTTTGGTCCATCGAGGTCAGTACTGTCTACTCAGACTGGCAGCAGGCTCTCTGGGGTCTTCCACATCACCCGCTCCCTGATCCTTTCAATAGGAGATGAGAGATTGAACCGAGGACCTTTTGCAAGTTAAGCAGCTGTTCTACAGGTGCTGACAACAGGTTGCTAATTGGATACTACCGTGCATGTTTACTGAAGCAGTGAGATTTGATTCAGTGGTTTGCAGTGGGACTTGATTCAAATTAAAACTGAATTACAATCAGTTATTTTTTTAAAAAATCCATCAAATATTCTTGAAAATAATTCATTTTAATGAATCCCACTCCAAACTGAGCTGGGTGCTACTAGAAGCTGTTCCCTAGACTTACTGTTGCTTCATCCAGCCTATGAAGTTGCATGGGAGTAGTGCTCAAATATTCAGACACAACTTGGTAAGGCTTAATAGTTAAACTGGAACATTTAAAAGTCCATAGCAAGATTTGCCCAATATTGTGTGTTTTATTGTTTCAAGTGGGTAACATGGCCCCCCTGAGGGACTTTAATCCTTATATAGTTCTAGGGCATACAGAAAAGGAGTGCTCTTATCCCTATCCTACACCTCAAAATTACAAATGATAAATCTTAATATTTTGTAATTTAAATATGGACTAGAAGAGAAAGCAGAAAGGGAGACTGAAATATAATCTTCTGTCACAGGTATGAGTCAGTGGAAGTTTCTTGTTTGAGTAGTTGGGAATTGTTTAAAAAGTAAAAATAATGCAGACAGATTTATGGTGACAGGAAAGAGAAGCATGGCAGACATGGAAAGTTGTACAGGAAAGTGAAAGAGAGCTGCACAGAACTGAATAAGCAAGGAATAACAAGGGGAAAAAGCTGAACTGTAAAAACTCAATAAACCAAAATAACAAGAGCAGGATCCCTAGGGGAAAAGGAATTTCTTCCCCCAGCGGCTTTGCCTTCCACCACTTTCCCTTCTTCCACTCTGGTTTCCAGTACCCTCTTCACTGTCCCCACATCTTTCTCTCTGTCCTGACTGCCTTTTCACATATCCATGCTCCATGTCTACTGTCTTCTCTACCTCACCACCCTTCCACATTCCTGTTCTCCTTTCCAGTTCAGTTGTTGGGTCCCGCTTTGGGTTGCTAGAGCCACTGAGATGCCACCAGATGGTCTTCAATCTGCACATTAATTTCCCCAAGTTTTGCAGAAATATCTATTGCAGTCTTGTGTGCCCCCCCCTTCCCAGGTAGATTTTTTTATTCACATGGGAGGATTGTACTTGGCGTATTAGATGTATGATGTTGTGGCCATTTTAGAGTGCATCAAATATAGGTGGAATAACAAGTGGTTAAGCTATAAAACAAAGTTTGAGTCCAGTGACACCTTTAAGATCAAAAAAGTTTAATTCTGGGTTTAAGCTTTTGTGTGCACCTGATAAAGCTTTGCATGCTCATGAAAGCTCATACCCAGAATTAAACTGTGTTGGTCTTAAAGGTGCCACTGGACTCAAACTTTGTCCTGTTTCTCCAGACCAACACAGCTGAAGTGGTTAAGCTGTAAGGGCAAAGCAAATACTTTGCTTCTCCAGATGATAGTCAAACTAAGGCAGCACCATATTGTCTTCGCAGCAGCTTCATGAAGAACTGCTGGCTGTTCAATAAGCAGAGAAGAGCTCTGTCTTCCTGTCTCTTGCAGGACAAAGTACTAAAATATCATAGAACAAAACTTAAAGAAGAGGAACAAAAGAAGAGTAGTGCAGAACATAAAGAGAGTGATATTATTTATCACTACCATAAAGTGCCTTTATCTTCTGTCTTGTGACCTCTTTTCTCCTTTATTTATCCAAAGGAGGCACACTTTTTTCTGATCTCCTTTCACTCGTGCCATTCACTTACCCTAGAATCTAAGGCTGTTAAGATTTAGCACCATTTGCTGTACAGTATATCCTACTGAATAAGCATGAAGAAGCCTCCCTCTTTGTGCAGTTGTCATTTATTTTATAAGTCAGTAATGAAATGTTATCGTATATTTTAGTTTGTGTTATAAACTATACACGTAGTGTGATATGCACATAATTTTTTAAAAAAAATACTAGCTAGTGTTATCATTTTATAAAATGATATTCATAAGGATTTACAATCCTTATTCCATTCAGCTCCAGAACAACCTTGTACAATATGTTGTATTTATTCCTGTCTCAGGTGGGGAAGAGAAGTTGAGTGATAAGCATTTTGAACAAGGTCGTCCAGTGAGTCTATAGCTATGCTGGAATTTGATCCAAGTTCAGCACTTGATTTATAAATTCTATATCAGTTCCAGTTTAAGAATCCATCTGCATTCTCTTCATCTCCATCTGTCCTTTTTCTGTCTCATAAATAATTTTAAAATGGAAAACACTAATTAAAATGCCCACACAAACCTGAATTCCTGCTTTCCTAATACTATAGAAATTAAATCCTATTCTGTTGATGTATGGCTTTCCTTGGGTAGAATCAGACACACCATTTATGAACAGCTGACTTTGATCTGATCTGATTGAAGTTATTACAATGTTACATCTGGCTTTCACGCCTGTTATTTCATCCACTGGGTTGACATATATCTTTTAAAACTTCATTTTGTCTGCAAACTTATTTTAATTCAATGAATAAGAAGAACTTAAAATAATAATAAGATGCACAATAGGACTATCTGATTTCTGTATTCTCTGTATTAAAAATCTGAATTTTACATTACACACATTTAAGTTCCTTCCTTAACCTTTACAATTAGTTGTATGTAAATGCTGAAACTTTTATATGTTTTTGGAATGAGTAGGTACAGTTGACTTGACATGAAGTTTTAGTGTAACATTTTGCTTTCTTCTCATTTTCATGGATTGCATGTTTAATTTGTAATCCACATAGAGGCCTAGATCTAAAACAGATCAGACATGAGTAAATAGCATTGCATATATCCTTAATTTAGCTGATAATTATTGACATTTCTGCATTTATCCCTGCATGTAAAGCCACTGATTCATTTAAATGCTGCTAAAATTAAAATGCAGCTCTTGGTTTGTGTCTTTCTCTTAGGCCAAGGTTGACATTGAGGTAATTCAGCTTCAGGCTGTTAGAATCCATGTACCTGTTACACGAATGAAAACTGGTACTCAGGTTAGTTGAATTACAGTTATTGGGGATTTCAGTCCCTCTCCTTTGGTTACCACATATTGATCAAATAAAATAGGAACTTGGTGACATAATGTAGTTATTGGTGATTACATATGATTTATTAATGACATTTATTAATTTGTTTCATGCATATAACTGTGATGTTAAAAATCAATCACTTTGTATTGTTTTCCAAAGGAAGAAAGAAAAAAGCCAGCTCTCTTTTTCTTTCCTTTCAGATGCCAGTATATGTGATGGGTATAACCAGTAATCAGACTCCATTTTCATTTGGAAATGCAGTGCCTGGCTTAACATTTCATTGGTCTGTCACTAAAAGGGATATTCTGGATGTAAAGGCAAGACACAGTGAGGTGAATTCATCATTTACATGTTGTGATTAATTTTGCAAAAATTTTCAAGGAGCGATTGGGACAAAGTTTCTTTTTGTCCTTTACTCAGGGCTGTATTTACTTTGATTTAATTGTAATTGTTACTTGTTTTCTTTGCTTATCACCCTGTCATGCTTCTCCTTCCCATTCTACCTTGTGCTTCTGATGGCCATATTTGTTGCCGAGCATATAGCTGGTTCAAACTCTTTCATTTCCTTTTATCAGTTTGTTTAATGGTCCATTTTCTACCTTTCCTTGTGGACAAAGTGGTTCACAAAATAATAAAAGTGCAACAGTTAAATTTACAAACTTATAGTTCCTTTCTCAGGTGAATAAAAGAAAGCTCATACAGCCTTTCAAAAACTTGCTAACCTCTATGGGAATTTGCTTCTAAAAAGTGGGTATAACCGTTTCTCATAGTTGAGGTTTTGGCTTGGTAGTAGAAGAAAACCACCAAGAGATGGTAGAGGTAATCTTGAGGTACGCCTGGGCTCATATGTAGAAAAGTGATCCCTCAGGTATGTGGTGTACAGACCACAAAAAGGCTTAAAAAGTTTAATGAGCATCTGTTTTCTGTACTGCTTTAGCACCCACATAGAGCATAATACAGTAGTCAGGTCTGAAGGTTACTGGAACAGTTGGAGTCTTCATGCAAGATGAAGATGGAAAGAAGTACGTTTGAATGCCAGAATAAGGGTCTATGTGCAAGCATGGGCTAATGACATGAAATCTTCACAGGTGCTTTGGGCTGTTTGGGGACACGCAGATATCAATGGCTTAAATAATGGCAGAAATTTGCTAGCCCTCCCTAGGACTCCCTGAAATCCTTTTTTAAGTTTTATAGTATTTCTGAATTACAGTGGAGGAGGGGAACTGAAAATAAACCCTAGTGGCTCTCTTAAGAATTTACAGTGTTTTGTGGTGGCAGTAAATTCTGTTGGTGGGCCTAAATTTCTGGATCAAAAACTCTGGGAATGGGATGTCAGCTCCAAGATATGCAGTAGAAGTTTTTTTATTTTCTTGGGTAATATTTTCTCTTTCAGACTTCTCTTCAGCTTTCAGCTCAATATAACTTTGCCATGGATGTTTACAGTAGAGGCAAAGGAAGAACAGGCTTGAAGGTTATTGTGAAAGCCCTTGAGCCTTCAGCAGAACAATTTTGCCACATGTCAAGGGAATTGTCAGATGAAATCCAGATACAGGTATTAATTGACTTATCTATGCTAGCCAGTTCTGTGGCCCAAATGCTTCAGACTTCCACCAATTTCCTGTTTCTCCTAGTCCCAATGATACTCGAAAGCTGCAGTATAAATGACTCTGGCACCTCCATTTTAATATGTTAACTACAATGCAAGTGCCATTGGCTTCACTGGATCTGACTTTGAAAGAAGTGTACTTAGTATGAGAATGAAAGTAATTATACTGAAAATGAATTTTTTTACATAAATTGAATAGTCAAAGTTGATTATGTGTAAATATGGTCTAGATAATATATCTGGGTTACTTCTGAATATTGTAAAACTAATTTTCAGCAGACTTATGCTTCGGGTTTTCTTCATGTGTTCATGCATTAAACTTGCATATATGTGCAAGTATGTTTACCTTTAAGTAAAAAATAGGTCCCTTTAAAATATATGCATGGAAATGCCATAAGCATAAATGGTCTGAGGGTTGCAGTTTATCTGCAGTCAACACAAATTCTCATCAAGTTATTCTTTAAACAGGGATGTAGCGAAGATTATCAAGGCAGCTAGGACTTGGTTCCATTTATCTCTGATTATCAGTTGTGTTTGCTTTTATCAGGTACTTTATTTAATGCTAACCAATAAATCTGGAAGCAAAGAAAAAGTAGAAGTCAAAAGTATGTATAGGCTGAAGGATCATAATAGTAAGCCTGGATTGCACCTTACATACAGAGGACCATAAAACTCTCATGAGTCATAATACCTTGAGATTTTATGTATACAGCATTATACTCACATTTTAAAATCACAGGTGACTGCATGAAATCATTGAGATTGCATAATGGCCCCTTTTCATAGAATCATAGAGTTGGAGGGACCTCCAGGGTCCCACCCCCTGCACAAGGCATGAAATACACGAATACCTCCGCCTCCCCACCCCCAGTGATTGCTATTCCATGCCCAGAAGATGACAAAAAACCTCCAGGATCTCCAGCTAAACTGACCTGGAGAAAAATTGCTTCCTTGCCCCAAAGTGGCATTCAGCATTCCCTGGGCGTGTAAGAAATGGCATTTTAAATGGCATTGTTAGGCCATGCTGTTATTAACACATATCTAGAGGTCTTTTTACATTAGGTAATACAACTAGGGGATGGAAGTTTCATGATCAGCCCTAAATCTAGCTATATCATTTGCTACATATTCCATGTTAGCAACAATGGAATAGTAATTTTTAAAATGAGAAATACTATAATGAGCAGCAAAGACTAGTTATCTTCACAGACTTTACGTGATAGTGTTCCCGAACTTTGCAAAATGTAAGTGGTCAATAACATATTACTATTCAGTATACGGAATAAGTAATATGTTACACATTTCTCTTTTCAGATTCCTTTTAGCATGGTGTGGTGCACACTTAAGACAAGCAGTTGCAGTAATTTAAGAATAAGTTAAGCATAGCTTGAGACATGAGTCTGGAAAGTGCTTCTAATATTTGGGGCTTTCAACTGCTAGTACATGGAGACAGGTTATTCAGTATATCATGCGATCCTTAGAATGCAATCAGTACGATAATGTGCACTTTGTTAAATCTGCCTTGTTTTTAAAAACACGAGTTGACAAGTTATGCTAGAAGCAATGTTTTTGACTTTGGACTGCATGCTATAAATGCTTGGTAGTTATCAAATTGTAGATTGTGGTCCACTAATGTGCAAAGGATTTGCTTTTAGTAACAGAAAAACCATGTTTGTTCTCATCCTATTTCCTGTTGCTTTCTCCCCAAAATTTAAATATAATTTTTCTTCATTATATCCACATTCTGTATCATAGGTAATATGCTATACTTGCTCAGATTTCCATAATCCTAGTCATAGTGCATTGCTCATTCAGTGTCTCCTCATATTGATTGTATCAGCCTACATTGTGCTTGTTGAATGTATCTTTGTTTGGACTATTGCCAATTTACACTGAGTAATCCTCTTTGAGTTTCAGTGAGTAAAGTGGACTATAGCTACAGTTAATTAATTAAATATTGGCTAAAACCACAAATCTACTCAGAATTCAAAGTATACTTTCAGCAGAACAGCCATATAGTCATTAAATTGAAACTGTGCTTTTAAAAGCAAATATACAAAGGATCAATGTCATTATAAGAGTATAAAGGAGGAAATAATGCTGCTAAGATTTTAAGCATCTGTGATATTTACAAATGACCATTGTTCAGGTTGGAAGTCAATTAGTAAATTTTCAGTTGCACATCCCTAGTGTTTTCCTTTAAACTGTTGTGATATTCTAGTTAGTTTTGTTTTGGATGGATGTTGAACATGTTTGTAGCAAGTGGGGTGGTCCCACAGGGCCCAGTCTGCAGCAGCCAATGGCCCTGACAAAAGAAAGAATACTCAGGCCACTGGTGATCAGCTGCCACTGGAGGAAGGGCTGGACCAAGCACTCCTGCTGGGAGCTTTAAAAGCCAATCAGGCTAAGGATGACCATAGAGGGAGGACCATAAGAGAAGCTTGGAGCAGCAAGGAACCACCAAGAAAGCAGCAAGGCTGGCAAGAACAAGAGGCAGACTCAGTGGAGACAGCACTTACCTATGAGGAGTTGGGAGACTGGGAAAACTGAAGGCCCATTAGGAGCTAGGAAGGGTCTCCCAAGCGATTTATTAGGAGAAACCTGGTCTGAGGCCTTGGGAAACTGTTACAGTGCTGCTACTACTTCATAAAATAAGAGATTTTAAAAATTATTTTCTAGGTGTTTGAGAAACTGGTGATTCTTTATATAGAAGCAGAACAGATCTTAATGTCACCAAACTCTTTTTTCAAAGTTCAAACGAACAGGTGAGTATCTTCTTTTTTTAACTTGTCATTTCTCGATTAGAACTTGTAAAGGATTTCTACTGCTCAGGCCATTGAAGGGAATAGCGGCAGCAACCAGCCACACTGTTCTTCCTAAACTCCAGAGGACTACCATCCCTTTCACCCAGCTTCTGCTGTTTTAATTGTGTTTTCCTGTCTTTCAATATAAACTGCCTTTACAACCCTTTTACAACAGATTAATTATAGAAGCAACTTAAGTTTTTAATTAAACATAAAATGCAGTGAAGTCCATTGCAAAACTGAAGGTGCACAGAAATTTTCTTCCATTTATTGAGATATAATCATTGAGGGCATATAGTTGGGCGTGGGGGGGTTGTGTGTCTACCCATTTTGTTTCTGCCCTGCCTCTATGGAGCTCAGGGCAAAATGTATAGCTGTCTTCCTGCCCATTGCATTCTCACAACAAGCCCTGTAAAATAGATTTGACAGAGCGAGAGTGATTGGTCTAAGGCCACCCCTTAGCTGTATGGGTGAGTGGGGATCTGAACCCAGGTCTCCTTGATCCTCATCTAATACTCTAATCACTGGCTCTCTGTGGTGGCAGCTACTTTATGGAATGCCCTGTTCAAGGAGATCTGTCAGAGACCTCTTTATCTTTCTTCCACTAGCAGGTAAAAACCTAGTTTTCTTACTAGCAAGAATTCACACATGTGTGTTGCAACATAAACATATATAATACTTTTATGTTTTTAATATTTGATGCTGCTTTTAACAGAGTTTAATATTGTTAGTATTTTAATCTTTAAACTATACTTAGTTGTAACATTATTGCTGTTTTGCTTGAATTTAAAGTCATTTGGATGATAGATCTTCTATTAAAAGTGATGGTTTGATGACAAATAATGATGGATCTGTCTTTTAAGACATGATTTATCAGGTATTTTAACAATGCGTTAAGAGTGCAGTGAGTGATCCTCATACTGGTTTCTGAAACAGTGTGCAGCGGTTTGTTCATTAAGGACTACTTATTGTTCAAGAACACGGGTTTTAAGATAATGTCATTTTTAAAATAGTAAAAACAGATATTGGCTTTGGTGCATTAGCAAGGAACAAAAGCATATAGAAAACTATGGAATAAAGACTTCAAATTACATTCCAGTAGAGATTCACAGCAGGGATGGGAGGTGAATGGTCTTTGTAAAGTAATTCTAGATTCCATTTTCCCCCCATTGCAAACAGTTAAGTACCCTAGGGAACCATTACTGCTGAGTACATACATGCATTTCAAATTTAGATACATTAGCAAATCAAATTCTAAAACTAACAGAAATAAATATAAATTCCAGATGTTAAAGCGGAAAGTTAAAAAAAATACTCTAGTACATTACATTTCTGTCTTTATCATTTATTGAATCCCATTCCAAGGGACTTCCAGTGAACAATCTGACCAAGTTCTACCCTGAATCTCAGTCTGTCTTAAAGATTGTTTTTTAATTGCTTGGACAACTTCTCCAAAGTGATCCAGATTCCTAGAAAACTATCTCTAAGTGTCAGAACCAGACTCTTTCCCCACCTGCAGACACTGAGTGGAAAAAATTGGTGAAATGGCAGGAAGCAAAGGCAAGAGGTGGACTACTCCCTCACGTTCCATGGCGTTCTGTTCTGTTGAAGTTCATGAATTTTGAGTCCCAAGGAGTGGAAGAATCACACCTTAAACAGGACAAAACTGTGGAAATCTACTCATCCCTAGAAAATTATAATTGCTGAAAGAAAAGTTGTTTTCGGTACTGGTGCCTCTTGAGACAATGCATCTACAAGGCAGTATGCATAGGGAGAATGGGAATGGCCATACTTCGCCATCAACACTAGTTCACTGCCAACTGTACACATGTAGCATCAAAAAAGGAACATTCATGACCATGCATGTAGGTGCTGTGCATGCACTGGGACAAAGGGTGGGCAGCACACTCAGTCCTGGATATAGGCAGAGTTCTCATTCCCCCTTCTCCTCCCGAGTGTATGTTGTTGTATACATGCACATGTTGTGTGTTCAGGGCTATTAACATTGTCCATTTGATGTATTTGATAGGAAAAGAAAAGCCATTGTTGTACAGTTGTCATGGATGCTTTTACACGTGCTGAATAATTCACCTAATCGACTTCCAGTGCACTTTGCAACTGGATTTTACTGTGTGAAACAGCAAAATCCACTTGCAAACCATTGTGGATTGCAGTAAATTAATCCATATGTGTGGAAGTGCCTAAAGTCAAACTAAGTCTAGGGAGGTTTGATCTTGGAGCCTGTGCCTTCATTCAACTTGCATTGTGCTTTACTCTTTGTGGGGGCAGCAGGCCCATAGCCCCAATTTTGTGGCTTGTGGGGCAATTTTTTTTTCTGGTGGGGCTGAAGTTCTCAGTGCAGAAAGAAAAGCCAGAATTCTGAGGATTAGGACTTGGCTACTGTGGAATCAAACATTTTAAAATCAAAGCATAGAGGCTTCTGCAAATCTTAGCTCCAAAGTGACAATAGCAGGCGGGGGGGCGGGAGGAATACATTTTCTGGTAGATGGTAGGCATTGTACTGGAAATACTTATTTGGGTTTGGCCAGTAAACTCACTCCAATTTGTATGAAAACACATAAAACTTTATTTACAAAAGCAAAGGACAAACAACACATAGGGGAAAGAATGTATACAGTTCAGCTAGGATTGCAAACCTAAACAAAAAACCCAGCTGGCTATTACTACTTTTCCTATCAGGCACGTAGCTCTGGCATCTCAACTGGCATTCCTGATTAGCGGAGTCTGTGGAAGCATACCAGCACGATAGAAGTTGAAGAGAGCTTCCAAACTGTCTCATTTCGTCTGTTCGTCCGTCTCTGTCTGTCTGTCTGTCTCTCTCTCTCTCTCTCTGAGTCTTTTAGGCTGTCTATTCTACATAGGTGTTCTTAACCATTTACCCAATAGACAGCTGTTGGATAGATCTCTAAATTGCAAGCTGTCAACCATTTTAGGTGACAGTTCTCAGCTGCTGCAAGTTAATCACTTCTGCCAGACTAAGCAACAATTCTGATAATAAGCCAGCAGGTGGGGGTGATGACTTCTGTAGTCAAGAAAACTAACACTAACACATAAAAACTCTCTTAAAGGAGACCAGTTTCTTGACACAAAGTTACAAGGGAAGCTAGAGGTCACCTACTCCAACCCTCTTGCTCAGTGCAGGGATTAGTCAACCACAGTACTCCCCTCTGCTTAAAGGAGTGCACGCCTTTAAAGAGGGTTTAAAATGATTGAAAAAAGCACTTACAGAATAAATTCTTGTGTGGCTGTGCCTTTAAAGAAAGGTGTCAAAGCCCCAAAAGCCTCACCATAGCTACGGGCCTGAGAGGCAGTCCTCCATTATGGAGCACATTCTTCTGGGGCTAGGTTTTTGGTTCACTGAAACTGTTGCATGAGCAATAGTATGAAGCAGTTGAGGAACATGCACAACAAAACAATAAGGATCCAACCCTTGGTTCAGATTTGGTTATTTGAAAATTAGGTTGGTACTTTGCTGCGCAAAGACTGTTCTTTGCCCCTTGCTTTGTCTGTGGACATGGGCAGCATTGCAGTCTGGCCCCATCAGCCAGATTTTTTGCTTCACTCATTTCTTTTGCTCTGATATGATGAAGCTTGGACTGATGGTGAAGACCTTCTAAATGATGTATCTCTTCCTTTGGCTATATAAACCCTGATTTCTAGTAAAATAGAAGTGCAAACACAAAAGCTCTCTTCTGTTGCTTGATTCAGTCCCAATGGTTTCCCCTTGTGCACAACCCTAAAACTCATTCTGACCAGTATGAGTAATGTTTGTATTTCTGCTGAATGAAAAGGCGAGTGCTATTATAGGCAATGTAAAATATATGTAAGTCATTCTGCTTTCCTCTGCACTATTTATGTTTGTGTCTTATTAATACAGCAATGGCATGGAGGAACATTATTTTAAAAATCAATCTTGTATACAAATGATTTTCCAGGGAGCTACTGAGATCTGCTTAGTCATGTCCCTGTCTGTGCCTTTAATACCAACATTGACCCTGGCAACCTAATCTCACTCAGAAGACTTTATAGAAGAAGTCTCTGAAGGCAGCATCCTGTAGTTTTGTCCATTAGTATTCTGAATCAAGTTTACATCAGTGAGTGATGACACTGCAGGGCAGCAGATGGCAAGTAGATTGAAATATGTGCAGAAGCACTGATAAAGGTGTTCAACAAACAGGCTTGAATGAAAATCTGAACACTTGAATCTTAGATAAAATTGTTTCGGGGAGACAGAAATGTGCCCTCAAATGGTAAAATATTCTGTATAGAAATAATGTAAACATGTATTTTTCTGCGTTCGAGCTCTTGTGGTGGTTTTATTTGGTTTGTTTTTGCTTTCTCAAGGGACCGGGTGGCATCTCTGAGTTACCGCGTCCTGGATGGTCAAGACAGGATTCCTGTTGTACAGATTGATGAGAGAGGCCTTCTTCATTCTGGGTCCCTGATAGGACTGGCAACAGTAGAAGTAGTTGTGCAAGAGCCGTTTGGAATCAACCAGACCCTTATTGTTGCTGTCAAGGTAGTCTTTTTCAGGCCCTTTTCCACAAGATTAGAATGCTATTTTCTGGGTTTAAAACTGTAATTTAACATTATTCCAGCTGAGGAGTGTAATTGAAACTTCCACTGATGAAAGTATAAAGTAAGCAGAGTACCCATAGATTGTTTTTTAACCGAATAGCAAAGTGTTTCAGAATTTTAACACAGTGCATTGAACTTTTCCAACCCTCATGACCAGTATGGATATACACATGATGTGGTGCTTACTGATATTTGAATCTTACTTACTGCTCAGAAATGTTTAAACAGTACTGAAAGAAAATGTGATACTTAAACATATATAATACAATGGATAAGCCTTTCAGACAAAATGCGAGTGTTATTTGGGGGAAGGGTCTTTTAAAGCCTTTGTGCTTGAAAATTGTAGATTTTAGGTAACTGTTGCTTCAGGCTCATGATCTTGTTACCTTGAGAAAATGCACCACAAAATATGTAACCCTCAATCTGAAGCCATGGTTGCATCCTAAAGTGCTATCAGACCTGTATGTTGACCAGGATATAGTCCCTTCTTGGAAACAAAAGCTAATAAGGGGGGAAACCCTGGATTGCCTTTTTATGAACATGCCCTCTCTTTCTCTCTGGATCAGCAATCTAAAGAAGAAGGTTCTAGTGCAGTGCACGGAATGTTAAAATGTCTTATAGAGACTAGAGCTGCGTGCTGTGCTGTGCTGTGCATTTTTTATCTCCATGAATCACCTGCTTGAGTACATGGGCAATTTAGAAAGAGAGATATGCATTTTTTGGGAATAATTTTGCATGCTTGAGGGACAGATGAGATAAGACTGAAGCTTCAGGAAAATCAGTTATTTGGGAAGAGTTTTTTGTGCCGGTTACTTGATAAGGGAGCTTGCCTGATTCCTAAAATCAGGGCTACCCAAGGATTTTGTTTTCATACCATCCTTTGTGCACTGATGTGTCCTATGCTCCTTCCTCACATTTCATCCACAACAGACATGAGGAAAGTGAGTGCCTGTATGCCCCGATATGTAGCTAATGCCCAATGGGAAAGAGTCGTTTCTATTCCGGTCGAAGCATACTCTCCCTGCCATGTAACTATACTGAAGATTCTTTAAGGACAATAAACAGATAGGTTGTCCATTTGGATATTTCCAGTCTGAATATATTGGTATTTTTCAGATATATTTGAGTCTTTGGATGGAATCTGGGATTTTTCAGGATACTGGGAAAATCCTGAAATATACTGAAAAATCCTAGAAATATCCAGGAGTAACCAGGAATATCGGGAGCCAGTGTTTTAAGGCTCTCAGGGCTGTGTTTCTTTAATTCCACTGTATCTCTTGGTCCTGCCAGGACTTGGTATGTATTTGCCATGTTGGTTTGGCTTTGATTCTGTCATTTGAAATTGGTTTTGTTGGTCTTGCAATGTTATGTCCTTTTCTCAAGTTGGTCTACATAGGGTTTTGAGGTTTGCTTTGGATTGTCTGGTTGGCTTTGATTCCTGGGCTGTACATTGGCTTAAATTCTCTGTTTGACTTTTGTGCTACAGCATTCCTTATTAAATGAGTTTGGCGTGGAAAATTCTCTTATGACATTGGCTTAGATTTTCTGACTTGACATTTGTTGTGTTAGGCTTACCACATTGTCCTGTGCTTCTGCTGGGATTCCATGGTTCTGCATTGGTTCTTTGGGCTTGTTGGTTCTATCTGATTGGGGAGACTTTTGGGCAGTGGTTGCTTTGCTTGCTGTTGTGTCTTTGGCTATTCTTTGTGCCAAAGAAAGCATGGAATCTTCTCCCAATGAGAAACAATGGAAGATGACTTGGAGGTCCCTTGTTCAGGATCCCATTCATTTGAAATTTGGGGTTATTTATTGAACAAGCACGAGCAGCTCCACTGCAATTATGGTGCCATTTGCTCAAAAAACAGCCATTCATCCCTCCAGAAGGCTTCCCCATAGGGAATAATGAAGCCAAATAATAATGGAATCCGGATATTTGGAACCCAGATAACTGGGGATACAGATATTTTTCAGTGCCTTGATATCTGGATCTGAAAAATACAGATTTTTCCCCATAGTGTAGATCCCTATAAGCAGCCCCGTTTCATGCTTCTCCAAAGTAATAGCTTGGCGGTCTTCTGAAACAATCTGATAGCATATCCCTAGAACAGTAATTTCTAAACAGGATGCAAGATACACTCTTATGCAGTAAGAAACTGCCAGACTTCCATGGTAATTAGATTAATTAAATAATAAATCCAAAGTAAGTTCTAATAGAGCAGTCTGCTCTTTGCTTTTGTATTCAATTCAGCATTGGATGTCTTTCTTTACAGCCCCCTGTGGAAGAAGCAGAATTCTGCTGTATCTTTGGATTTAGATAGAATAACACTTTTGCAGGGAACACAGAATGACCTGTCGAGAAAAACTGTTAAAAATCTACATGACTCATTCTTCTGTCTTATTTATTTTATTTTATTTGCATTATTTATAGTCAGTTTTTTTCACTTGGACTCACAGAGTGAGTCCATACAATTGACAGATGGGACATTCAATAAACAGTATTAATAGGATTAGGGGTGTGGAACCAACCAGAAGTCTAAAAACAGAATTGAAGCAAAGCATAAGTATTAACATGACACATTAAATGATACAAAATTCTATAGCAGGATCCTACTTTCAACATGTTATACACCAGGGGTATCAAAACATAAGGCCCAGGGGCCAGAACAGGCCCGTCCAGGGCTCTTGTTCGGCCTGTGAGCAACTGGTGCAAGGGAGAGAACAGGAGGCTGTGCAGGCAGAGCCACTCCAATTGTAGCTTCAGCATGGCAGAACAACCTCATCTGCAGTGGTCAAGTAGAACCCCTTCGCTTCAGTGGCAAGTTGGGAGCCACTGCAGTCACATTCATGCCAGCTCAGGGTTCCAAGGCGAGGCCACACACCTCCCCACTTGGCCAGCTGTTTCAGGGATGCTGTCCCAGATGGCATACTGCCACATAGATATCTCCAGTTTATTGGGCTTTACTTGGCCTGGGTCCTGCCATGCACATGGCCTTGGATCTGGGCTACCAACACCCCGCTTCCGAAAGTGGGGGGGGGGGTAGTTCAACTTGGGGTAGTTCAAGTGGGGGGGGGTTAGTTCAACTTGTCTTCCTAGGGTGGCTCAGTGGCAGGGGGCGGCTCGCAACATCTAGTCACTTCGTGTTTTTGCCCTGAGCATTGGCAGTGGGAGTGGGCTGGGAAGGGGTTTGCCCCCCCCCCTCCAGGCAATGTAGGAAGGTCTTCTCAGCACTGCTCTGCTGGTTGCTGTCCTTCATAAAGTTTCTATCTCAAGTACCAGGCTTTACATTTTTTGGCACACATGGCCCAGCCCAACAAAGTCACGTTTATGTCAGATCCGGCCCTTGTAGCAAATGAGTTCAACACCTCTGTTAAACACAGTAGCATAGACCACAGTTTCTAATAATTTTTCTAAATAACTTTGTGAATTATTTAGTATAGTGCAAATCTATTGCTGGCACAGAAAAGCCTTCTTGAATAGTTTAGTTATGCATAGTTTGCAGAAATCCACAAGAGTGGACGCCTTCCGGACCTCCTCATGCAGGACGTTCCACAAGGTAGGGGCCACACTGGAGAAGCCACATATATAGTTGTTGATTTTGCCCACTTGCAGGCTGGCATCTGCAGAAGACGCTACTCTGATTATCATGATGGATCATCGAGGAAGAGACTCACACATATGAGGGTCCAAGGCTGTGAAGGGCTTCTTGTGTGATAGCTAATACCTTAAATTGAGCTTGGTAACTGATGGGCAGCTAGTGAAGTGCTTACAGGATGGGAGTAATATATGCACTCCATCTAGCTCCCAATAATAGCTGAGCCACAGAATTCTACACCAACTGAAGTTTCCGAATTGATTTTGAAGGAAGATCAATGTACAGTGCATTGCAGTAGTTCAGTCTCAATTTTACTGTGTCATGGATCCAGGTGACCAGATCAACTGTATCAAGGTAAGGGACCATCTTTTGGGCTAGGCTCAACTAGAAGAAAGCCTTTTGTGCAACTGCATTAACCTGCTTCACCAGTAATAAAGTTGGGTCCAGTGTAACACCATGGCTCTTAACTGAGTCAGCAAGGGTCATCTGAACTTCATTAAAAGTGAAGATGAAGATGAGCAGCTGTGTTAGTCTGTCTATAGCAAAATTTGTGGTAGGGTATGAGCTTTCGTTCTAGCTGAATCTGAAGAAGTGAGCAGTGACTCAGGAAAGCTCATACCCTACCACAAATATTGTTAGACTTTAAGGTGCTACAGGACTCTTACTCTTTTCTTCTTCTATTAAAAGTGGGGAGCACGATGTGCTTCAAGATCTTTGCCTTCCCAGCCAGTATTATCCCAGTCTTCTCAGGGTTTCATTTCAATTTGTTCACTTTTAGCCAATTTACCACAGCAGCCAGGCAGTTATTCAGGACCTCTGCCATATCACCAGGGGATTTGGATAAGGATATATAGAGCTGAATCTCATCCGCGTATTGATGACATCCAACCACAAAGCTATGAATGATTTGTTCTAAGGGCTTTACGTGGAGATTGAAAAGCATGGGAGATAGGACTGCACCCTGTGGAACTCCACAGGATAGGTCCCACATTGATGACACCTGGTCTCTTACAGCAACCCTTTTGAGTCCAATGTTTGAGGAATGATTTGAACCAGTTTAGCCTGTGTGCCCTACTTCTGCCACCAAGCACCACAACAAGATGGCATGATCTACTGTATCAAAGGCTGCAGATAAGTTGAACAAGAGCAACAAGGAGGCATGGCTTTTGTCTAGAATTAAAAGGAAGTTGTCACCTAAAGCTAGCAGAGTCATCTCTGTCCCATAACCTGGCCTGAAGCCAGACTGAAAAGGGCATGGATGTGGTCTGCTACTCTTCTCCCAATCATTTTGTCCAAAAAGGGCAGGTGAGAGAGCAGGCTATAATTGGCCACATAATTTTTCTGTAGAGATTGCTTTTTAAGTAGCAGATGGGTTACTTTTCAGAAACAGAGGAAATTGGCTCCAGAGAATTTCTTACTGTTGAATGCTCAAAAAATATACATACAACTCTAATTCAGAAAATATGTGCCTGAATTGTTAGAAGTTTGGAAACTTCTTGTCAGGAGCCAACACCCATCCCCAACTCACCCCCACCCTAGCTGCTTGAGCAGAAGACATCTGAAGGGGCTGACTCACCCATGTGAGGAAGGCTGGGAGAGGAAGGTGTCTGGAACCCTGGCAGATTACTCCAATCCAATTGAGGACAAGACCAGGAGACTGTATAGTAACATAAGACTTGTTTCTTGCTTGCTTTGTTTTTCGAAGTTATATTAACACAAATTTCAAAATGCTCTAGAAATGGAACTATGTATCTGGGAGAAAGGAGACAGATACTAATAGTTCAGCTTGCAGTATGTATCAGTAGTGCAAAAAGCGATATATACCAATATTTAGCCACATTTTAGAGCTTCTAGAGATGTGTGCTTTATGGCAAATCTATCCTTTCCTTTAGAGTTTTGACAAGTAACATAAAACTCTATCAGACCCTCTTAGGGCAGAAAAAGAAAAAGCTTTTGTTACAAGGTGGATTTAGAGGGAGGGAGGGAATTTACCATGCGGTTGTTCTACCAATAAATATTTTTTATCCCTTTCTGTGCCATCTCTATTTTTTTCCTAAGCAATATGAAATGACTCAATTTCTCTTCCTCCCTTTTCGATAGTTAATCTAGATAAATCATCTTTGATAATCTGTTGTATGTTAATAGCACTGCAGGCACATGTTGGCTTTTTGAAAGGTAGTATGAAGCAGGTCTGTCAGGCTTATGCTACCTGACCTGCAGAACCAAGTGCAGCCAACAGCAATGTACTGTCACTTCCCAGGTGCTAGGCAATCCATTTGTTTTTGCAGTCACAAGCAGACAGCAAAACGGAAGATTTACTGAGCCCTGGCACAGTCCTTCAGCTCAGGCAATCTAAAGTTCAACAGGCCTGAGACAGATGTTGCTTTAAAATCAGTCCCCTCTAGGAGTAATCTAGCCCTGTGTTTGAAATCTAAGGATTAAGGGAACCTGTCCTTCTAATACATTCTTTTCTTTAATTCCTATTTTCACATATCTTTATGTAGACACCTAGTAAGTGATGTCACAATATTATTTAGCTAGGATGTGCATCTCCAGAGTTTATGCCTTTTAAACTGATTACTTACATGACAGCTGATTTTTTTTCACAGTTTATAAGATTAAACTTCAGTTTAGTGTGATACTTGGATACATGCTGCCCAGCAGACTGTGTTTTTGGTGGGTGCTTAAGCTTTCATGTGGGTTTTTTTGGGGGGGGGGGGGGTTCCTGGCCCCATACTGCTTCAGTTTATTCCCCTGACTTCTGTACTTATTTTTTTTGCCTTTTGCTTTCATTTTGGGGGGCGGGGTGTCCCCCCAGTTTTCATCTGCTATTGAGGGAAGTTTTAAAAAAGAAGAGAAGATGGATGAGAGGACTCTAAAAGTTTGTTTTGTGACTTTCAGGAGTTCAGGATTCAGTGAAGCAGCTGGACAGGAAAAGAGGACTGATCCTTAGCCGAGAGTGAGGAGGAGGGAGCCTGGCTTGTCATAGGCTTGTCGTTCTACCTCTCCTCACTGTTCCTTTCCTATTTGTGGCTGCTGACAGATTAAGTGGGCTGTGCATGTAGCATAAGAAAGCTTGAGATGGTGCCCAGGGATTCTGTTTGGAGGCAGGCAATAGAATAACTAGGATTGATGAGAACAAATTTAGAGTCCAACGGTACCTTTAAGCCAACAAAGGTTTATGCAAGGGTATGAGCTTTCATGTGCATGCACACTTTCTCAAATACATTGGAATGGTAGGTAAGGTTCAAACTTTATAGACAGTCTGAATGGCAAATTAACATGTAACATGATGAAGATGTTTTAAGATATGCAAAGACAGAACTAAAAAAGCTAAGGTTATAAGGCCAACAGTTGTTTTGAACTAAGGGGGGGGGGGGAAGGACAGCAAAGCAATAAATATGTTAAAATAGGAGATAGATGTGTAAAGGTATCTTTTCTAATTGAGGGAAGTAAATTGAAACTCTCCATCTCAGGCATGGAGGTAATTTAACAGCATTTTTTTCTTTCTTTTTTGAGGTAGGTGCAGTGAGATGTCAGCAAAACATTCCAATAGTCCTTGCATTACATTCAGTATTCTAATGTACTATTCTGAAAAAGATTTATTAATGAACTGTGGTCTGTTATATACATCTTGTAAGAGTTTGGGCAATAAACTGGTTTAAATCACAGTCCTGCATTGGGCAGGGGGTTTGACTAAATGGTCTGTATGGCCCCTTCCAACTCTATGATTCTGTGATTCTATCTGGATGCAGCCTTGGCGAAGTATAATACATTGTTCAAAATCCCTCCCCCCAATATTAATAGTGCTACAAACAGTGGAAAGAGGCTAAAATGATAGAACTACTGACAGACTTTATCTCTCAAATAACTGTGTTGCTTTTTGTTTCTAATGCATGTTAGGCAACTAGAAAAATCATTTCAAATTCTGTTTTCTGTTGCTCATACCATACAGGTGGCTCCTGTTTCCTACCTTAGAATATCCATGAGTCCAATTCTCCACACAAAAACCAATGAGGTATTAGAGGCCTTACCACTGGGAACAACCATGACTTTGACCATCCACTTCCATGATAATTCTGGAGATACCTTCCACTCACAAAATTCTGTGGTCAGCTTTGCAACAAACAGGTAATCACTAGTAGCCAAAGTTAAGTGTTGTAGGAGGCATAAGTATGTGCAGTATGTGCTTTATTATTTATTTGATTCGATTTATATCCCGACCTCCCCACATAGCAGGCTCAGGGTGGGTTCCATCAAATTTAGTAGAAAATACAACATACAAAAATTAAAACAGTTAAAACACCAGTAAAATACAACAACATCATTCATCCAGTGCAAGTTATAGTTACATGAGGTATGGTGCCTCAGCAACTGGTTTCCCCTTTGGAGCAGTTGCATTAGCAGAACTGAAAAACTGAGGGATGTGGCATAAAACTAGTGGGGTGATGTGGCCCTATCAGATTGCTTGTATGGAAGAGGCTTCATGCTGTTCTTTCCATGTTTAATTGTCAATATCAATATTATTAGTCACATTTTCACTCATCCTTCCCCTAGGGAACGCTGAGGGTTGTGTATGACTCCTTTTAATCTCATAACCCTGTGAAATAGATTAGGTTGAGAGATTGTGAATAGTCCAAGGTCACTGGCTTCATGGCAGCTTGGGAATTTGAATCCAGATTACCCCCAATGCTAGCCTAACCACTATGGCCTCGATCACTATAGATGATGGAAAGAGGAAAGGAGTTTGACTAACTTCTGTACCAAGTTGAGAGCCAGCCTGGTGTAGTGGTTAGACTGTCAGACTGGGATCTGGGAGATTCAGGTTCGAATCCCCACTCTGTCATGGAAGCTTACTGGGTGACCTTGGGCCAGTCATACGCTCTCAGCCTAACCCACCTCACAGGGTTGTTGTGAGGATAAAATGGAGGACAGGAGAATGTTGTAAGCTGCCTTGGGTCCCCACTGGGGAGAAATTCAGGGTGTAAAGAAAGTGAATTTTTAAAGACAGTAATTTCCATAAAGCCATTAAATAATTTACTTGCTGGAAAAGGCAATAATGCTAGGGAGATTTGGTTGCAGGGAAAGAGGAAGATCCATGCTGGCATGAGATAGACTGACTCAGTCAAGGAAGCCACAGCCCTCAGCTTGCAAGACCTGAGCAAGTCTGTTAACGACAGAAAATTTTGGAGAACATTAATTCATAGGGTTGCCCTAAGTCAGAAGCGACTTGACGGCACTTAGCACACGCAATTCACTTGAAACATTGTGATGGACTATAACTATTCAAGTTATTTTGTTTGCTTAAGAAACAGGGTATTGTTTAAATTCTAGCACAACATTTTTCGTAAACACAGTTAAGTGCTGCTCCAGGCAGCAGAGAACACAGAGTACAATAGCATAGAATTTAATGAAGAAACTCCTTGAATACATATGAGTAATAGGGATTCAATAGAATCTTGCCCTTTCTTTCCACTTGGTGGGCAGTACTGGTGAATCATTGTGCTTTGACATTCTTAACCATATGAAGATTTTGGTGCATGTGTCTCAACTATAAATTGATTGAAGGGGGGGGAGGAAATCAGAGTCGAGTAGAAGCAAGTATGTTTGAGTTCATACAACATTTTTAAAAGATTATTTGAATCAGAAGTAGAGCTATACAAACAGGGAACCCACAGGGACGTGGAGTGGCATCTCATTTTCTTCTCCCCCAGTATTTCCTCTTTCCCTTCCCTGATAGCCCCATTTTCCCTCCTTTTCCCTCCTTTTCTTACTTCCTGTATGTCCTTACCACCAAGCACCCTTTATCCTGCCCCCCCCCCCAATCTTCAGCTTTCTCATCTTCTCTCCCCCTGGCTGCCTCTACTTGGAGAAACTATGGCAAAGTTGTGCAGTGCTGGTTGGTGGGACAGGCCCACATGCATGGTGAGGAAGCCACAAAGACTTGTGGGGAAGGCACTTTCCTTTCCTTTATATCCCCTCCCCCCCACACACACAGAGTATTCCTCTTTCCCTCTCCTGGCAACTCCCATATTTTCACCTTTCCATACTCCCTTCTCTGTTTCTCACCCACCCACCAACCAACCTACCTGTTATCTGCCCCCCAATCAGATATATTATTTATTTACTTCAGGTCTGTGAGGTAGATTAGGCTGAGAATGTGTAAGTGGCCCAAAGTAACTCAAGAGACCTTCAAACCTGGGTCTCCCAGATCCTAATCTGACACTCTACAACATGCTGGCTTTCATGAGGAAGCTGCTGTTGAACAGAAGTAAACAGCTATACCTGGTTGAATACTGCAAGACACATATCAAGTCACCTGATGGTTGCTGCAGTGCCCGGCCACGATAAGTATCTCTCAAAGGCCAAACAGTGCTGGAAAGGACCCTGCCCCTGCCTTCTATTGTCAGACAGCAAGGCCTGAAGGCTGGCAATACTGTTGTGGTTGCCTAGCAGCCCCCCACAATGGCTGCTGAGAGGGCATTCATTTTTTACAACTACAGGTATGGCTTCTATTATTTTGATGTGATTGAAATAACTCCTTCTCTGTACGTATAAATGACATGGCCAATATATTGCCCTACCAACTTTGACTTTCCTGGGCTTGTGCCATTCAGGGACAATATAAAATGCCCTATTTCCTTGACTGCAACAAATTTTTATCTCTACATTGTTATTGTTTTCTACAGAGATGACTTTGTGCAGGTTGGGAAAGGAGTGTCCAACAACACACTGACCATCCGAACAATGAATGTAGGGCTGACAGTGCTTATGGTTTGGGATACAGAGCACAGCAATATTGCAGATTATGTGCCCCTTCTTGTTCAGCATGTCATCTACCCAGAACTCAGGGACATTGTTGTAGGCGATGTCATCTGCTTCAGTTCTTCACTGGTAAACCAAGAAGGTGAGAAAGCAATGAATCAGAGCTGGCATTAAGAGGAAAGCAAGGGACTAAATTGCTATGGAAACTTTATTCTGTTGTACGTGTGACACATCTTCAAAACAACTGAATACATTATTCATTATGTTACTCACTATCAAATGTCAGTCCCTATTCTTCTTAATGAGATAAACAGATTTAATCAATTCCTCTCTTTAATTATGTCAATCCACTTTTTCATTTGTCCTGAATGGTGTAGTTTCTATTAATCCTAAAAATAACATATGAAATACGTTACACATAATTGTGTTTTATCACTTACGTGTGGGAAAATACAGTTACAAATGTTTTATTACAAAGCAGGTTGTGAGACAAATTTTATTCCAAGGATATTTTGTCAAAAGAACCACACTGAAGTCGCTCAGTATTTTATATAAATGGTTTATAAGTCATCCTATACTGGTACTTGGGTTTGAGAACCAGACCAATTTCCCACAAGCAGGTGTGCCGCCATCACTCTTCTGCTTGCCTCGGTTGCATTGGTCAATTTCACACTATTTGCCCTGCAGCCGCATTTTGACCTGCATCTCCCCTCGATTTCCCCTGCATCGTCTTGATCCTTGTTTTTTGAGTTCGAGAAGACGCAGGGGAAATCGGGGAGAGCTGTGGGTCAAAATGTGGTTGTGCAGCGAATAGTGTGAAATTGACCAATGCAACCGGGGCAAATGGAAAAGCGAAGGCGGCACAACTGCTTGTGGGAAATTGGTCCATGACTTAAAAGCTGCTGTGCTGCCAGTGGAGGTGATGGTATGGACCTAACATATTGCACTTACTCCTGGGCCTGGCAGGCAATAGTGAAGACCACATATGCACAGACTAAGGTGTAGTATTATTTTTATCTCTACATTTTATCTCCACAAATTCAGCCTACCAGCAACATGCTTAGTAGTTCCTTGGAGCAAGAAATGGGATTCATGCAGGCACAGTAAATAAAATTCTCCCAGAAAATTGTACACCCATATCCTGCTTTTATATTGCCTGGGCACAAAACGGTTAGCAAGCCAGCTGAAAAATGTCATGGTAAATACATGGTAAATGAACAAGAAGGAAGAGGTCATCAGAAAAGCAAAAGTCTGGGCAGAAATTATCTGAAATGTGTAAATACCAGATAGAAGGATATGACAAGATCCTAGGTACAAACTCAGGTTTTGATATCCTTCTGATGTCTTCAAGTTGTGTGAAGAATAAGGACCACACTCATACAGGCGTGCAATAGATGTGAACTATAGCCTCTTGGTAGTGTGTGCATGTGTGACAAAAACAGCAGAAGTTGTAATAATACTAGACTTAAGCATAGTAATCTTACAGATGTGAAGGTGGAGAACAATAAAGTTCTTAAACTGCTGATACAGGTAATTTCCTCTAATATTTTCCAGACTTGAAGGAGTCATTCAGCCTGGAACTTTAGATGACCCCTAGCCATCTGTCCACTGAACTAATTTTGTTGTGCTCTATCAGTTCAAATTGTACTGTATTGCATTTTGGAAATGGGGTCATTCTATCCCCCTGCAAGACAAGCCCAGGCATGTCTGCAAGCATCCACTGAAGCTATACACATTTTCCAGACCTGGTGTACTGAAGAACTTAACTATTTTCTTATAGTTGGCAGGTTTATGTGCAGCCATTTTAATTATGTCAAGATGATTGAAGCGTTGCAAGATGGGCTAGTCCAGCCTGCTTAAATGGTTAGCCTTTTTTCTACAGGTTTGTCAGGGATGTGGAGTTCTTCTTTAAATGGTGTTCTTCAAATTGACCCAAAAACTGGAGTAGCTGTAGCAAGGAATTCTGGTACAGTTACAATATATTATGAGATCCCGGGACTACTGAAAACATACAGAGAGGTGAGACACTTCTGAATTCTCTGTGCCGTTGAAATCCAAGGTGGACACTTGCTGTGATCAAGAGGTGAATGCCCAGATTACCCATGCTCTCCTTTCTGATCACAGCATCATTGAATTGCCACAGAGCTCTCAAACCATCTTTTTTAAAGTCCTCTGCGTTTGCAAAGAAATTTGCTAAAGTTCCTATTAATCATAAACACTGTTGTGTCTTTTCAAATAGTTCTACTTAGAAATCCCATACTGTATTTTAAATTATGCTACTGAAAGGGAAAAATCTCTCAAGAATGATGCTGGTGCATTCTGTATTCTAGCCATCATGTGTGTTAAAAGCAGAATAAACATCTTTATTCTTTGCTTCACTGGGAACCTTCATTGGTTTACATGGGTAAAGCACACTAACTTTAGTAAACTAGCTGGCCATTTCTTAAATAATGAACGGAGCAAAACCAGATCACCCACAGAAAAGGTAGGAGCCCCTCAGAAACTGCTCAGACACAAGGAAAATAAGACTGTAAATTAATCTAAAGGGGGGAAAAAGAGCCCTTCAAAATCCTTCATGAAGAGAATGAAACATGATCTGTAATAGATGGAATATGGGGAAATTAGCCTGCTGAAACCCCTGAGCAATGAAGCAGATTTGGGCAGGAGAGGGTTGTGGGGTAGGATTTCCAAATTGTTACTTCTTCGTATGATTTTTTCACACACCCCAGTTGTTTCCATATTTTAAATACTTGAAGGACCGCCTCTCTCCACATGTTCCCCAGCGAGCATTCTGGTCTGGATCCCAAAACCATCTGGTCCTCCCAGGGCCGAAGGAGGCTCAGTTGGCGGTTACAAGGGCCAGGGCTTTTTCAGTGGCGGCCCCGCACTGGTGGAATGAGCTCCCGGATAACATCAGGGCCTTGCGGGACCTCCTACAATTTCGCAGGGCCTGCAAGACAGAGCTCTTCCACCAGGCTTTTAAGTAGGGGCCACCTAATATTTACATCTTTGGCCCTGGCCCAACTTTATCCGCCAGTCTGTGTGACCGCATACTATGGTTACATCTGGGTGCTGCTCTGATATACCAGACTGAAGATACGCCATCTGCACAATGTTTACGTTGTTTTACATGTTTTAATGTTTTTATGATATTGTATTTGTTACTGTTTGGCTTTGTTGTTAGCCGCCCTGAGCCCGCCGTATGGCAGGGAGGGTGGGATATAAATCTCAAGAAATAAAATAAAATAAATGATAAATCTCTGAACTATATCTGAGAGCCAAGCTAAAATGTGCTGATGCTATTTTAGAAGCAGTTGTAGTTTGTTAAAAATTGCCATGGGGCCCCAATCCAGATCAAGTGGGCTTGTATAGTATGAGGGGCTGTTTCTGCACAGAGGTAGGAAACAAGCTCCTGGGGCTAGCACACGGCTGATCTGGATCAGGGCCTCATAGCAATTTTTAAAGAACTACACTTGCTTTTAAAATGGCATTGGCAACCATGGGAAGGACCCGTAGCTGCTGTCATGTTTAGTTTAGCTCTCATTCTGTTCTTCATGAAACATTTCACCAATATTTTGTTTACTGCATTATTTCACTTTGTTTTTCATTTTCTTCTTTATCATCCTTATAGTGCTTTGTATAAACTTGCCTTAAAAACTCAAAATAGTTGATCTATTCAAATGGAGCACTGAAATATATTTAGAATTCATGTGGATTATAGCAGAGTCCAGAGTAAATGTGCATGTAACTCTACGGCCCCGTCCACACGAGCAAGATAAGCCAGACGGGAAGTGACTCAAATTTGAGCCGGTGCAATTTGTGCCGCTTTTGCAGGATCACACAGGTCCATGGACCTGTGAGGGCGAACTGTCGCTGCGTGATCACACGCAGCCGTGGGCGAGTTGGGTTTTTTTTTCCGGCTGTTTTCAGTGCGCTTATCTGCTTCTACAAGGGATCGATGACTTGCCTGTCCACCCTTGGGATCATCCAATGATGTGCATACTGGGATGGGAGGGGGAAAAAACCCCAAAAAGCCCGCTCCCCAATGCCACTTGTTTGCTCTGGTGTGATCACACCAGGAAAGGTCAGTTCTGGGCCGTCGCAAACCATTTGAGACTGCCCTTTCACTGGTAGCTAAATAAGTCGATTCCCCACCGGCTCAAAGTGGTTTGCGACACTTTGACACCAGTTGCAGGATGCTTCCCAGATGTGCTTGTGTGATCACGCCACTTTGAGCCGGCGGGGAATCGTCCTTCTTGTGTCGCAAATGGGTGCGTATGATCACGCCCTACACATCCCACAAGACTTTCTTCCTGTATTTCTCAAATAGCGGCCTCCACTTTTGAAACTCTGGAGGTTTCAAAAGCATTTTGTGATAGAGCATTGGGAGGAACATTCTTAAATGACATTAATGCAGTATATTTTATGAGAGAGCCATTTTTTATCATGGTGGAGAATATTCATCTTGCAGCAATCCGATCCTCTCCATGGAAGCAAATTTCAGTCAGCAGTTTTTGTATCCAAGCAAGTGTGCATAAGATTACAAGCAAAACCGTTCTGTGTAAATGAACTTTTGTTTTGCAGGCTTCAGTAAGTGATGCTGTGATCTCTTTTTATTATTTAAGGTATTGGTTAATGTACCACAGAGGATTGTTGCAATACATGTAAGTGGAACAAAAACAAGCTTGGAGGGTATCTCATCTTCAAAAGTTATTGTCAAAATTGGGCACAGTAGCAAAAATATGAAAGGTATGATTGTTCATTTTGATTTCCTTTTTTTGTCCAAGCTGTCTTGTTTTTTTAAAAAAATCAACAAAAATGTTATATAACATTCATTTTTATCTCTCCATCAATACTCCTTTTGTATAACTTACTGAATTATGAGTTGTATTATAGGAAAGAGTCTGAAGAATTATTTTAGAGTTTCAGTTAACTGAACTGATAAGCTGCATCGTTTTAGTGGGACACACATCTTTTGTAGAAGAACATAAAGTAACGCAAGTACTGGGCCATTTATTCTAGAATCAACATAGCCCTGTACCTGAGCCATAATCCCACCTCAAAATTATTAAAGCAGGTCCTTTATAAACCTCTCAAAATGTTTAATAGGAAGCAGAATATAAGCTTAATAAAGAAGTCAGTGAATTCCACGATATATGGCTGATTTAGATGCTCATCCCGTTGAGGATCATCTTTCTTCTCAAAGCTGAGCTCTTCAAATGTAGGCCTCATGTATGGAAGCTAAACTGATTAAAAGGAGGGAGGGAGACCTCAATAATCAAGCCTGTGAACATCTAGGCTTATGTGTGGAGTTCCTGGCTGAGCAATCCCTTATATTCATTGGGAGGGAACGTACTCATCTTTCCAGCACAGAGAAACAGGTTTTGGCTGTGTGAGAGTGTTGTTTCACTGCCTGCCAGGCTTCATATTTATCAACCACATTTCTTTTCATCCCCTTCCAAAGAAGTATTAATTCATTATTATGTTTTGTTAGAGAACTCATTTCTTTTAAACTTATCATTGTGAGTGGTTCAGATACAGCATGAATAATATCTACCACCACCATTTAACAAATATTTAATGACTAATAAGCGAGTGTATTTTTAACAATGCATTGAATAGCCCTCAGCAGTTTCTGATATACTGAGTACATTTCCACAGAAACTAATGCTCCATTTCAATCCAGTAAAAAATGGCATAATTTATCTTCTTGACAACCTCTGGAAAACACATTAGCAAAGCTTCCATAATATACTAGACTTACCAGGTTACAAGGCCTTGAACCAAGATTTAAATGAAGAGAAATTTCTGGTTGTTCAATGTGGCACATCCCTGATAGCACTTTATACCTCATTCACTCTTAATTATCATTGTATGCTTTTCATGTTAAATGTTTTCCAATCATATGTTGGGAATAGTCACCTGTTCAGTCTTCCGAATCATCAGTTTTTGTTCAAATACTTGGAAAATACAAGAAAAATTACACTTCAACATGCAATACCTTACCACAGCTAATTCTTGAATAATTTTTCCACCCATTCTATTCCAACTATACTGCACAATATTCTTTAGGGGAGTGTTCACCTGCCCAAATTGAAGTGATTGAAGAAATTAAGCCTCAGTCTAGTATCAGTTGCCATCTTCATTTCAACAGTGATTTATTTGATTTCCAAGCCTCTGAAATTTTTATAGCAGAACCCGGGTTTGATGCAGTATCAGGTAAGCTTAAATCATTTTAAATGTACAATCTTGATTTCTAATGATGGTACTGAGAATTATATGGGGAGGACTGAATGGGGTACAGTATGATTGGGGTACACTATGATTTATGTTTGCAGGAGTAATGAAAGCAGTGTATAATACATTTATACATAAGGTATACGGTGGGTGTTGGATGTGTAATATAACTTGAATGGAGGTTATTTATTGTTTTATTTCTTAAAGGGTCAGGGAAGATTACAATTGGTGATGGATTAACACATTTATTATATTTTAGTTATAAAATTGAACTGGTTTCACCAGTGCCAAGGATTTCATCAGAGAGACAGATGCCATTATGCATTTATAGAAGTTTTTAGCTAAATATTGGATGTTCACATTTTGTGTGATGCCAGTGTTTTCCTATTTCTATGAGCAGCTATGAAAGTTTTTTTTTTAGGCTCCTTTGCATCATGTTCAAACAGGACCTGACTAGAAGTTATTAACTGATAATGAAGTTTATTGCTCTACCTTGCAGAAAGTCCCTTACAATAAATGGCTGAGATTTATTGGAACTTGGGTAAAGACCTTTTTAGTTGTCTCTGAGACTTGACCTTGTAGGCCACGTGCAAACAGTACAAATGTTTTACTTAAGCTTGTGTAACTGATGCAGTTTGCACTGTATTGTTCTGAGGACACTAAGAGGATAGAGGCTATGGGGCACATGTGGCTTGCCATGTACTTTGATGCCAGTGAGGAAGGACAGGAAGGCTTGGGTCAGCCCAACTGCTTTAATCAAAATGGGGGGTCCCTGGGTTGCTAAGGCTGAGAACCACTGCTTTGAAAGATGTTATGTCTGTCCTACACTGATTCATACTTCACTGGAACAAAGTTTGAGTCCAGTGGCACCTTTAAGACTAACAAAAACAGATACTGAGGTATCCGAAGAAGTTTGCATGCACACAGAAGCTTATACCTTGAATAAAACTTTGTTGGTCTTGAAGGTGCCACTGGACTCGAACTTTGTTCTGTTGCTTTAGACCAATACAGCTGCCCACCTGAATCTATCATACTTCATTGTTTACCTTTCTGCTTCATAAAAACTTTAGAATAGCCGCACTGATTCTTAAGTAGAGTACATGTAGTCCAGCATTCTGACAGAAGCCAGCCAAGCAGATGAAGGTCTTTCTCTAGTGCATCACAGGAACTGATATTCAGTGGTAGACTGCCTCTCTGAACATAAAGTTCCATTAAATTGTCACAGCTAATAGCTGGTGGCCATCATCATGTCTTGTATCGCAAATTCCCTAAATTAATTATATGTTGTATAAACAGTATTTTTGCCTGTACTGAGCCTACTGACACTCATTTTCATTGGGTGACTTCAGAAATAGGAAAGGGAGAAACCCCTCTCTCAAATCATCCTTTTCCCACCATTAACGCAGGACACTGTGGAGACATGTAAGTGTATTTGAAATAGGCATGTTTTCAGTGTTTCTAAAAAGCTGTGAAGGGGTAGCTTTTTTAAAAAAAAATCCATTTGGTTCATTATTTCTCTTTTCTCTGTTATGAATGTGCTCTGCTTTTCATATGTACATAAACTGCAGTCATCAAACCTGAAATATGTCATTCCCATACTTAGATAATGCACCTACCTAACATGTTTCAGTTTTATGTTCAACTGTGTAACCCTCCCAGTAATTTTCATGTAATCCTCTTACATATATCCATATAAGTCTCTGTGTGTGGGTGTTTCAGATGTATATGGAAGTAAAAATAGTTAAGGCTTATAGGTGTATGAGAATTTCACTTAACAACTCTTCAGTTCATGCTCTAGTCTAACATATTATTTATGGCACTAACATAATATTGGGTACTGAAGAGGAGAGAGTGAAAATGATAATCCAGTAGGTAAGTAATATGAAGTAGTAATGAGCAGCATGGGGATATAAGAACACAAATGTGCCAGACAAGCTTTAATAATGATGATGATCATTGGCTAGAATTAAAGTGCTAAATAAAGAAAGGCTAGAGAGTGATGGGTTTGATTTTCAGTGTCAAGCACACTCATATCAGTGTTTGAAATGGGAAAAAAGTTGAGCCTGACAATGTTCTTCCCTGTAGGCAATTTAAATTAAAAGCACAGCATACTGTCTCATGCATCAACTGCCAACTATAAATATGGTCCTATTTAGCTGTAGTGGCTTTGTACTAAAGCTGTATTGATAAGACATTTTTCTGAATAAATAGTGTGGCACATTCAACAACAAAGTAATCTGGAAAGTCAGAAGGAAAAATAAATTTTGAATTATTAATAATCAAATTCTTATTGATTTTAGGACATTATACTTGTTCTGTCACAATGCACAGACTTCCTGACAAACAACTAAAGCAACTGACTATGAGCAAAACTGTTCTGGTTGTAACAGCTTCAGTCCAGAATGGCCATTTCTCTACAGAGCAGATAAGTACTGAAGTGCCATTCAATCCAGGATTTTACGCTAATGAGACTGAAATTATCTTGAGTAATCATTACCCAAGTTCTGATGTGAAAATTTTTGGAGCCACTGAAATTCTTCAGAACCTTGAAGTAAGTCATGGCAAATACTTACTAGTAACTTATGTAAGACTTTTGTAAAATGAACTATCCAAGCACACAGGGTTTCTGACTCTGACATGAATTTGAATACTGTATATCGTATTGATATTCTATGTACATTGCATGAACTTTGAGAAATATTTTAATCACTAGGGGGGTCACTGAAATAAAGTCAGGTATTTATATCAGATTGAGTAATACAGCATTCCACATATCTCTCACAGTGATCCTGTTTTTAATTCCATTTAAGTACAATGACTATTAGTTCAAGCCACCTAGTTAAAATTTGACTTCAGCTTGTGTTTAGATTAGCAAACTGGACAGAAATAACTAAAATAAAATAATCAAATTATTTTCTTTTAGGTGTTTTTGTCATGGAGTTATAACCAAAGGTTCACAAAGTGGCTTATCATAAAATGTAAAATTAAATAAAATACCATATTAAATACATATTAAACATAATGGGAAACAGACCCAAGTCAAATCCATAACAACTTTAAGAGTGTTCATTAGTAATATCAGTTTCTAGTATCTTTAAATAAAAGCTTGATTAATGATAGTCTAATAGAGATATAATACTTCCAGTAATACAACAACCTGGATGAAAGTGGGTGGGATAGCCACCAATCACTGACATACAGCTAAAATCAAAGATTAATAAATTAAGTAACATTAATATGAAGCTGAATTTATACTGCTGTTAAAAACAATTTGTTTTCAAGTACTTAGATATAACAAAAGCTTTATCATTCAGCTTACTTCATAGTCATACCTTGTTTAAGTTGTATTTTTATCTGTTTAATAAAATTTATTCCCCACCTTTCTGCCCTCATGAGAGCTACCAAAGCAGCTAACAATACATACATGATAAAATCACTTCTTAAAAACCCATAAAAATAACCTAATTAAAACAATTAAAACTAAAGCTTAAATAAATACCAAAAAAATTAAAAACCATGATTAAAACACTACTCAGGAACAAGGGATCACTGAGGGAATGACAAATAAAACAAAAATGGAAACAGGAAGGGGCAAATGAGTGTCCCTGAGGAGAGAGTTCCAGAGCTTTGGTGCCACTGCTGAGAAGGCCCTCCCTCAGTTTGCAGCCCACCTAATCTCAGAATCCAGGGGCACCCAAAGAAGGACCTTCAAAGATAACCATAGTGGTCAGGTAGTTCATAAGGAAGTAAGTGGTCCTTAAGGTATATTGGTCCCAAACCATATAGGGGCTTTAAAGGTCAGCACATTGAATTGGGCCTGGAAACAGGTTGGGAGCCAGTGTAGATGGGCCAAGACTGCAATGACATGGTCCCTGTGACCCCCCTCTAGTTAATATCCTGGTGGCAGTATTCTGAACCAATTGATGTTTCTGAATGCAACATCAAGGGTTGCATTGCAGTACTCTAAATGTAACCAGAGCACACACCACAGTGCCAGATCTTTTCTGCCCAGGAGACTAACTGCCCAACTGACTAACCAGTCAAAGCTGTTAAAAGGCACTCCTGGCCACAGCTGCCACCCGCTTATCCAGCACTAGGCCTGGGTCCAAGAGTACAACCCAACTATGAGCCTCTTCATTCAACCCCATCCAGAATGGGTGACAGCTTAAATCTGGGCTCAGAGACTTCCATCTTGTCAGGATTAAGCTTCAGTTTGTTAGTCTGCATCCACTCCAGAACTGCCTCCAGGCACTGGTTCAGGGTTTCAGTAGCCTTCCTGGGATTATTTATTTATTTATTTATTTATTTTGCGATTTATATCCCGCCCTCCCCGCGAACGGGCTCAGGGCGGCTTACATGGGCCCAAGGCCTAGTCAAACATTAAAACATTAAAACCAATAAAACATACAATAAATACAGTTCATACATGTAAAATTCCATAAAATCCTTCAGATAGCCACTTAATGGCAGGTTTAAACCCACCCACCCACCCACCCCCCCGTGCCAGAACCAGACAGGACCAGGGCTACAACACTGATGTCAGGTGGTAAGTAGTTTCGGCGGCGGCTCCTATTCAAAAGCCTGGCGGAAGAGCTCCGTCTTGCAGGCCCTGCGGAACTGCCTCAGATCCCGCAGGGCCCTGATCTCTTCCGGGAGCTCATTCCACCAGATAGGAGCCGCCACCGAGAATGCCCTGGTCCTTGTACTGGCTAGCTTTACGTCCTTGGGGCCAGGGACACACAGTCGATGTTTCGACCCCGACCGTAGTGCTCTCTGGTGTACGTACGGAGAAAGGCGGTCCCTAAGGTATGTTGGACCCTGGCCATATAGGGATCAGCTGGAAGCGCAGGTTAGAGCTGAGTGTTATCTACATATTGGTGACAACCCTGCCCAAATCTCTGGATGATCTCACCCAGCGGTTTCACATAGATGTTAAAAAGCACAGGGGACAAGATGGAAGCTTGAGGATCCCCACATGCCAAAAGCGAATTAAAGGAGCTGAGGAGCAATCTCAACATGACCTTCTGAAACCTATCCTCCAGGTAGGACCAGAATTAGTAAATTAGTGTAGACAGTGGGTTTAGTAATATGAAGAAGCAAGTGGGAGACCCACAAGCACTTGTGGGAGGCATCTTATTTCCCCTCAGGATTCCTCAGGAAGGTTAGTTACACAACATATACAATAGCAGCATGTATGGCCACATGAATGTGATGTGGTCTCACTCGAAGAAACTAATGGAAGCAAGAAGCTCTATCAGAGAAATAAGAGGTTAGCTACTTGGTCTCCACTATTGTCTGAGGAACCATAACAGGGCTTTTGCAAGGTATGTTTTAGAATACTTGTGCAAAATCAAAGAGGGATGCACTTGTGGGTTCCTCAGCAATTCTCAGAGGTATGCCATCAAAAAGGGGGGATGGTCATCTTATATTTGCATACAAGTTTGTTTGTTTGTTTTTGTATAACATTGTTAAGGGGATTGTTTTACATTCAGGGTCCTCTTCCTTTCAAGTAAATACAGTAGTCCCTTGCTTCCTTTAAATTGAACGGTAAATTTTCCTTAATGTTTATTGAGAATCTATTCAGGAGAAAAAAAAAACACCTGAGTGTGTTTACTATAAGAAATACATTTTACCTTGCAGGTGAAATCGGGCTCACCTATGGTAGTGATCTCTGAGAAAGACAGATCTTATGGCATGCCTAGTTATATAACTTACACTGTCAGATTATCAGATCCAAGACTGTCAAGCAAAGGTTCTTTATCTACCATGCTCACTATAACAAGCAGAGTGACTGACCAGTCTTTCACTATCCCAGTGACAATGATTTATGTATCTGACAGAACTATGTCAGTGAAATGTAAGTTTCTCTTTTCTGTATATGCAATTTATATTGGAATAAGTCTGTTTTTTAACACTAAGTATTGTTGTAGTAGACATATTTAGAGCTAGAATGGCACAAGTTTTTTCTACAAGGCTGTGTGTATTATTTAGGAATGCTGGCACAGCATTGTCACCACAGGTTTGCACAAAGATTTCCCTTTTCTTCTGGCGTGAAAAAGTTAAAAAAAATCAGTGCCAGTTGATTTTATGAGGGATTGAAAGGCCTCATCTCTGGTCATCATAAGTCCTCCACTCCTGCTACAGCCCAGTGCAATTCACAAAGTTGAAGGCCCTTCAAAGTAACATCAGATATAGCACACAGTCCTACAGCTGAAAAAGACAGTTTGAAAACCTGAAATCATGCACTCATGTGCTTGAGTGCATATAAGGGAATTTTAGGCACCTCTCTAACAGCAGCACAGTACTAATAAGAAACATAGTGCTAATATCTTTAGAGCTACACTTAAAGAATATGGTTAAAACATTTTCAAGAGCATTTAGTCAGTGGGAGGAGGCTTTGTAAACAGTATACATTATTGATTTAGTATATTTTTGACCACATGATTGTTTTGAAAATTGAACATTATATTGAAAATTCTTACCCTGCTTGAATTCAGCCATGCTGTTTAGATATGTAGCACAAATAAATATTTCTGACTAAATGTTGGAAAGAACCCAATTCCAGTAGCCACAAAGTAGGAAGACAAATTAATATTTGAAACATTAATATAAGAATTTCTTTTTTTGAATTGGTTCTACAGATGGAGCCAGCTTATTCCATCATTTCATTGATTCCTACCAGATCTTCTTCTTTACACTTTTTGCGCTGCTGGCAGGTACAGCTGTTATGATCATAGGTAAGAGAATCATATTTTGTTAAAATATTTTTAACTTTTTCAGCATTTTTCACTGTGGTTTTAAACAACTTATTTCAGTGCTGTCATTCATTTTACAATGTCTTTCAGTTCATTGTGCCGTTTTTTCACCAAAAGAACAGAAAACTCATCCAGCTTTTACCCCAAGGAGAAGCCCCCAGCACAGACCAAATGGTAAGCAGACATTAGTCTGTTAAAAATGAAATTTTAAACACTGCAGCTGAACAGATATTGTACCTAGGAAAAGGGTTTTACATACACTATAAAATGGTGGCCTGCAAAATATCGAACTTTCTTCATCCAGTGCACTTAAATATGAACACTAGTTTTCTGGACTTGACTAGTTGAAGTCTTGGGGGAACTTGGAAGGATGTAACTCCTTTCAGCGAAGCATGCCAGCAGGTGCCTCCTTGGACTGGGTCTAGTTATTCCCATGCTTTGGTAATTCCAGCACTTTAAAAAAATGGAGATTCCTGCTGAACAAGGTCTTGCTATCATACGGAGACAGTATTGTTTCTTGTTAAAAGAAAATTGAATCTAGAAATTGGAGAAGTTCAAATATTCATTTTCATCTCAGGGCCAAACTATATGACACAAAGTCAGCTGGGTCTTTCTTCCATTAAAAAAAAATGACAATCAGCTTTTAAGGTTGAAGTTGTGAGTAGATGAATGGTGGAGGGGGCAGAGGGGAAGGGTCCCCCTCTATTTTATTTTGCTCCTCACTCATACCTGCAGCCTACAGAGCAGCTTTTCATTAAAAGCAAACCAACCATTAACAATAAACACATGTCAGTTTGTTGCATCTTGTTTGGCCCTGTGTTATTCATCCTAGGCCTAATTCTCCCTGAAGAAGTGAGCCTCTGTTGAGGCTGAGCCAAAGTGGCTGGAGCTCCAGGATTGTTGGGCCGTCACCTGGCCCCCTCCAGAAAATTTGGAGGTGGGACAAGGGCAGAAATGATGTTGCATGACACATCAATATCACTTCCAGGTGAAACCGTAGATGTAAAGCAAGCTCATTAGGCAACACTCTAGAATTTCCTCAAAATTCTGGTAATTTCAGGGAAATTCCAGAACATTGCCTGACACATTGTTGTCACCTCTGGGTTTTCACCTAGATGAGATATCAGTGTGCCACACAATATAATTTCTGCCCCCACATTTCTCCCACTAGCTCAGATGCAAGGAAAGGTGGGAGGACCAAACTGCTGAGAGATTGTCTGCCCAAAGCAAGCAGATGGTATGCCTATGGACTGACTATTCTGCCATATAAAAAAGTCCTTCAGTTTAGAATTCTAGAAGAAGAGTAGGTTTTTATACCTTATTTTTTTCTACTGTAAGGACCCTCAGAGCAGCTTACAATAACATTCCCTTCCTCTACCCACAACAGTCACCTTATGACATAGGTGGGGCTAAGAGAGTTCTGAGAGATCTGTGACTGGCCCAAGGTCTCCAGTCAGGCTTCATGTGAAGGAGTGGGGGATCAAACCCAGTTTTCAAGAAGAGTCCATTGCTCTTAACCTCTACATCACACTGGCTCTAGATGTTAGAGGAAGGGTTTTAACTTAGTCTCCTTCTTGATATGCTAGTTTTGAGTGTGAATGAGTAATAGTTTATATGTGATGAAACTGTGTGAACCCTTACCTTGCACTCTGAAGTGGTGAAGTCCAGACACAGCTTTACCACTTGGATGAGAACTAAGCATTACCTGAAAGCAATTATTGTAAATAGCTGGTAGAAGAGGAGGAAATAATCATTTCTGTTATTTATTGATAGGTGTTGAATTTCCTGTTCCATCTGCAGTTGCTTTCAGCCCGATATCATCAAGTAGAGAAAACAACTCTCCTACCAGGCTATGGAGCCCCCATTATGCTTCACAATAGAGAAAAGCTATTTTCTACACAAGGATTTTTGTTTGGGTTTTAAATTGGTGCCTTCCATACCATGTGAAACTGTGTCAAAGTTTTGTTTACTTTAGTCCAATTCTTTTTTTGTTAAGAGAACAGCAAAATCACTGTATGTTTTCAGTGCACCTTGCTGATAAAATGCATCTGGGTTGCTTTCAGTTTTGCAGACTCTGTTCCTATACAGTCTTTCATTATGCTCAGTGATACTGGGGGAAGGGGGGGGGGTGACCAGTATCTGTGCTTAGCAAGCTTGCTTCCCCTCCCCCCCTTCTGCATGCTCCAGTTAATTTCAGTTCTGCTTCTTAATTATACAGATGCACAACATTTCTTCACTTATTTCCCATGGATTATATTTTTATTGTTTTGCAAGGAGACTGCATGCTTTTAGAATAGTGACATAACTAAAACATGAGCCAAGTGAATGAAGGATTATACGGTTCTACAGGACTAAAGTTTTAGTTTGGTTTCTCATTTTATTTTATTTTTGAGACTCAGGAATGAATGTGCTGCACTGATACATTTTCTCCCTGTTTAGCCTTACAAATCTTTGTAATTGGCCAGTCTAGAAAGCAGTTATGCTGTAATAACTGTGAAGAGTTTCTTCTTTGTAAGAACTGTAGCAGAATCCCCCTTTACCTACAAATGGTCAGCTCCTCCAGTTGCTGCAAATGTAATGAGCATTCAGCATTTCTTTGTGAATAGAACTTTTTACTAAAGCTGTTTTATAACTATGCAGACTTTTTAAAAAATTGAAGGCAATTTATTTTAACAATTTTTTTTAAAAGAAGAAACTTGAATAGTATAAGAGTGGTGGAGAAGACATCTTCATGAGCCTTGTTTGTACCTCAACAGAAAAGCCCCCATGCACATCTGCTGACCCGTAAATTGAATTAGGAGCCTGATCTTTGAAGTGATGCAGAAGCACGAACACCATTGAAATTCAAGAAGAGTAGTTTAGCCATCACAATCTGGATTATGCAACAGCAAATTGTTTTGTGCTGCTTTCTTCAAAATTTACCATAGTATGAGACTATCTGTTAATACCTTACCAGGCCATAGATTAAACTACTTGCCATTGCTTCAGCTTCCCCTGGTGTAAAACCATGTCAGTATTCAAGGCAATGCAAAGTTATTGAATGCTTCAGGTGGAATAGAATGTCTCCCATGCATTTCCATTATATAAATAGTAAATACATCTGTTACTATTAATTATATATTACCAGGATAGTTAAAAGAGTACTTACAGTAGAATTCAAAGCAGAGATGTACCCTTCTAAAACCATTGTATTTAATGGACGTAGAAAGGTGTAATTGTGCTTACCATTGCATTGTTACTCATATATACAGACCAGATCATCCTGTGCGTTTCAGCACATTGTTTTATATAGGACCAAGTTTGGGGCTGAATTTGCTTTAAAGAGCAATACAGTTTCATTTGAACTTTCCATATATTGTTTTGTGGATCCCCCCCTCCCCCCCCTTATTCCTGTGGGGAACTGCATGCTTCCTTTCCCAGTGGCTGCAGCAACCATAAACATTCTCAGATGCAGTGGTGGTATGGAACTCAAATTCAATGAAAGTAATTGTTTCTAAGCTCTGATTCACTGGCTCACATCTTGAATGCGCAGCTGTCAGGTATTTCAGAAGAGCTTTTATTGGGCCCAGCAATAGGTCATTGTGCAAATGCAATCTCGCTAACCTGTCACAAAACAAGGCTGTCAATAAAATTCACATACAAGAGTTTTTTTGCAGAGGCTGAAATAAAAATAAAATGATGTTTACAAGGGAATATCCTTAAGTCTTGTCTTGGGATAAACATGTCACCTTATTTGTACTACAAAAAGTTCTTTATCACAGTAATTTAGTAAATTTTCTTGAGCCTTCAGGCTAGATATTATAGATCTTGTTTATTGGGAAGTCTTCCATTCTAGTACTGTGAGAATTGTGTCTGTGAATCTGCTAAATTGTGAATTCTTTTTAAAAAGTGTTTAAAAGAATAATAGAAGACTAAATTAGTTACAAAAGGTCCTGTGGCATAAAGCTTTATTCTTAAAGTATTATTGGAAAAAATGCAGTTTGTGCTTGGATTTGTATAATCTATTCATGCAGTTTTGAGAAATAAAGATGTGCCTTAATTTGACTGAGTTGCATGAAACTGATTGGATGGATGTAGATATGAGTATTTAATTTTTTTAAAACATGGTTTTAAAGCATTGCTATAATAAAACTACAACTTTAAAAAACAGGGAGTGTGTTTGCATTGAAGGAGACTGGAAAAGATACAAAAGGGAAAATAATGGCTTGGCTTATGGCATGACCTTGCCTTTACATCTCCTTGAACACTTTCCAAGTGCCTTTGTTTTTCTGCTATAGTCTCTATGCTCAGTGATAGAAGTGCATTTTAGATGGAAGGCACAATTACCTACTGACTTCATGGCAGGAGAAGTCCTACTGCCCTAGGAAGAGCGTTGTCATTTGAATACGGAGTAAGGTCTAAAGGGAGTTCAGGGATCTGTATTTTTTTTAGTTAAGATGCTGCTGTTTTTCTGGTTTCTCCAGCAGTCCTCAAACTGAGTGATTTGGGAAGGTGGAGGACAAAGAGAAGGCCAGGCTTTTTTCCTGGTGAGAATTGCACCAATTATTCCTCCTATCCCCTGACCTGTAGTTATCTTTCTAAAGGCTGGCCAATTTTACATTACTAGCTTGCTTCCACTGCAAAGAAGGTAAAAATCCATTGTGGCAGGGAACAGTGCAGCTGCGGCAGAGGTTTGTTTAATCCACCCTCTGTCACCTAGACAACAACTGGGGAGATGATTGTTACAGATTCCCTAGGAAAGTATCATGTGAAAGTTTTCACCTTCCTAGAATTTCTGGTTGAAATACACTAAAACAACCCGAGGTGGAACAACCCAAGGTGGAAATTAAGTGACAAGTCTGATTCACGGCTTCCTTCATGCCTTCTCCAGCTCTAATTCTCTTTTAACAAGGCTTGCTTCTTACAGTCTTTTAAGTGACTGGTAGTATTTTGATTGGTTTACATGTATAGGTGTCCCTCTTTGCTATTCCCCAAGAGAAGTCTTTAATTAAAGAGAGGGGGCTGAGGCTGTAGCTCTCTGTGTCTCCTTTTAAAGCTTATTCTACTGGATTTTTGCATGAAGCACACACACTGTGTCAGGATGTACCCAAGAGTAACCTATCAAATGATGTCAGTGCCATTCTAGATGCTCTGAAATGACCTGAAAATGAATGTTAGAAGACAGGTAACCAAGTTTGTAAGTACCTTGCCACACATAGATTTGCAACCAGTATCAAATGGCTGTGTGCTTTGGCTCTTGATTTTTAAAAGCCACCTGTTAATGGAATCACTGTAAGTAGCGGTCGGTAGGCTTTGGCATGGTCAGGATGGAGCTGCTGGCAGAAGAGCAGAGGACATGCATAGTATGGCCCTGAAACTTGATGATTGCTGGGTATACTGATCACTTTCACTATGAGCATTTGTTAGTTATTGTTCATGGTAATTCATGTGCCTTTCTGCAATCTCCCATTCCCCATATGTTTTTTGGTTTCCTTGTGAAGCTGCCTTGCTTGGCTGCACTCTGTTTCGAGTGTAAAAGCTCGTTATCAGTGGTCACGGTCTACATCTTAGCCAAGGCCAGTGCTCAGATAGTCTGCACTAGCATTTTTAGGATCAAGGATGAAAGAAGCAAGTGTGGCTCAGTAAGTGATTGAAATTCTCTGTGGGCTGAGGCACCACAATCAAGCCAGAGAAAATAATGGAACTGCCCAAATTCTGAAAAGTTAACATTTTAAAATTATTATTATTTAATATTGAGCATCTTTCGGGCAGCGCTGGCTCTTTGGCTTGGAAAGAGTCTAAAGGGAGACCATTGGGAGTGGAGATGAGCACCGCATCCCTAGAGTTGTATTCGACTGGCTTTCGAGCAAGGGGAACCTTTACCTTACCTTTCCATTACCACAGCAATCTCTGTTACCTGGTTTCAATTCCTACCTAATCACTTCTCTAAATATCCCAATGTTTGTCAAAAATGGTGAAAGAATAAAATCAGATTTCACCAGAGGCTGCTAAGAAAAAATGGTTGGCTACAGTCTGTAGACCCCTTAACATGCTTGATCCTATTTTGTTAACTTGGAAGTCTCACTTAATTCAGTGGGACTTAACTTTGAGCAAATGTGCATAAATTTGTACCTCCAGGTTGAGATGGGTATGAGTGAATGGAAAATACTAGGCATGGGCAGTGTGTCAGACTACATGAAGATAACTGTAAAAATCTGGTTTTTGAGATCCAGTAAGAAAGATATGGCTGCGTCCTGCCTTGAGTTTTCAGGCATCCTCCTATTCATTATCATTCTATTTGTCTCTCAGGAGTGAGATGTCAGAGGGGAAGGAAGTAATAGAAGGCAAGTGAAGGTGACAGAGACAGTGAAAGAAAATAAGATGAACTGACAGAAGGAAAAGAATACAGAAGTGAGCAAAAGTGGCACAGGATGTAGAGGTTGAAAGAAGGTGTGAGTAGGCACAAAGAAGGCAAAGGCAATAGGCAGAAACAGCAGGTGACAGATGGGGTAAATAAAGGGTCAGAGGAGGTGAACAAAGGCATTTCAGAGTACAAGAGAAAGTGAAAGAAGGTGACAAGGCAGAGAGGTTTTAAAAGTGTTGAAGATTTCAGTAAGCAAGGAGTATTAGGAATGCTTTCTTTAAACAATAAGGGAACACATTAAGGTAGTGATGACATCCCATCTTGTATAACATCAAGCACTACAGAAGGGAGAAACTCCAGAAAACATAAAAGAGAAAAATTAGCAACTAGTGTTTACAATCTTTATATTAAACAAGTGGGGACCCACAAGAAACTTGTGGGAGGGTGCATCCCATCCCTCTATCCCTTTCTCTAATAATCTTCCCCCTCTTTCTCACCCCTACTGTACCGTCAATTTTCTCCCCCTCTCATTCTTTAACACTCTCCCCCTTTCTCCTCATCCCCCTATCTGTCAACTTACCCCCTCTCTCTTTCACCCCACCCTTCTCCCCTTTTCTGACAATCCCCCCCATTTCTCACCCCTCCCATTCTCTGCCCCTTCCCCCCCTTTTCTTTCCCCTCCCCTTCTTGTCAATATTCCTCCCATCTCTTTCTCCCTCATCCTTACCTTGATCTCCTCTCACTAGTGGTGGCCCACAAGACTCATGGGGAAAATCCTATCCCCCCACCCCCACAATTGCCAAGCCAGGCACAGCTTCAGATTTCTGGGCCCAGCCATGATAGCAGCAGTGTATGGGAGCTTCTTCAGGCCCGGAGTGGCTCCCAGACACTGCTGCTACCACAGCCAGGCCAGGAGTGACCCCCCAGACACCACCACCATGGCCATCCTGGAACAGCTCCTGAACAACATTGCTGCACAGCCAGGCCCTTGCCCTCAGCTCTGCAGAGCAATCTTGTATTTGCACAAGTAATCTTTTATTTAGGGGGGACGACTGATCCACCTTTTTTTTTAAGATTCCAGATTTTTCTGCAAAGCTGGGGAGTTTATCAAGTTTGCAGGAAAATCTATTTAATGTTAGTGTGGCCCTGATCTACTGATTTAGATATCCACAGATGGGGGCCACACACACATTTATAGCTATGATTTACTCCAGTGAAAAAATTGCCTGTAAATAGCACACTGGCTTAGTTCAGACATAATGCAGACTGTACTTTGTGCAACCAGGATTCATCTCACAGAAAATCACTAAAACCTTGGTTTGTCTCAGCAAATGCTAGTTTCAGTTTCTTCTCTCAGTAGCCTGGAAAGGTGCCTCCAAAAAAAGAAGAAGCCAGGATTAAACCAGGAAGTCTGCATTCAGACATCACATGAAACCATAGCTAACTGGTTAATAAACCATCCTGGCCTCGTAGGCCCTAATTAACCATAGTTAGTGAATTGGCCTACATTCAGACAATTACAGTAACTGTGGTTAGTTTGATTAAACCTTGGTTTTATATGAGTCTGAACCAATCAGGCATCTGATGTGCTGAGATATGGGAAATTCAAGTTTGAAATTATCCAAGATGTTGAGAAACTCATTGATAAAATAAAATAAGATTTTTTGAATACACAACCAGTTTGTAAAGAGCAAGGGAATTGTTATCCATTCTACTTTATCTGAAAATGTACTACTATCCCATTTTGTGTTTCATATCAGTTTGCAAAGAGGAACAAAATATTCTACAAATTAGAGAAAAACTATTGCCAGAACACTGAAATCTTTGTTACAGCTGTGCTTTGAAAACTGAAATATATACCTTTTCAAGCACCACATTAATCAGAGATTTGGTTACATTTCTGATTATTTAAAACTTCTAGTAGTCCACCACATAAAACCAAACAGGATTTTGCAGTACAACTAAATCAGTCAAGAGGTGAATCAAAGTATTATTCTTGCATATCTGTGATACATGAAGGAAAGAAAAATTAAGGCAAAAATGTTACTCTGCAAAGAACTTTTTTGAAGCTTTGGATAGCTTCAGCTACACAGGGAAATAAAATGTAATATTTGTGTCAGACTAGCAACAAAAGGTGTGGCAGGTATGACTGGCAGGAGAAATGAAGCAATGCGACTTGTTCGCAGAGATGTGCCACATACAAAATTGATTCATTACTTCTTGCATCGCTATTTATTAATTTAAAATATTGATATGCCCACCATTATCCTGACAAATCAGGACCCAAAGCAAGTAACTATCATGTAACAAAATACAAGAAATACTGAATTCTTTAAAACTAGCCAGTAGTTCTATGGAATAACTCCCATTTTACAGCCTCACTAAAAAGCCAGGAGGAAAAAACTGGCCAACCTTTCTATGAGGCCATTCCACAAGTACCATTGAGGCCATTCCACAAGTACCATTCCACAAGGCCATTCCACAATCACTGAAGCAGACCCTGCTGAAAAGAGTGAAGCTGCTGCATGGAAACATGCAAGGAGATGTGGGCTTTAAATCTAAAATGAATTGGATCCAGAAACAAATAGTTAGCCAGTGAAGGGAACTCAAAATGGAATATGATACTCATAATTAGCCCATGATAACAAACAGGCTACCATATTTTGTACCAGCTGAAGTTTCTAAATCATTTTCAAAGGCAGCTCCTTTAACGCATTATGAACTAGGCTATTTAGAATCCAACTAAAGGCTATTCAATGGAGCTTACTCCCAGGAAAGTGTCCCTAGAATTGCATTGTTAAGTGAAAGTGGAAAAAAGGTTTTTCCAATATTATTCCTCCAACAAAAGACAATGGTTCCTTGTTGATAATCAGATTTCTGTTGTAAAGTGACACTTTTCTTATGTTGTTAGCATTAAGACCAAAACCTTAAAAAAGGACAAGGTTTTGGTCTTAATGCTAACAACATAAGAAGAGTGTCACTTTACAACAGAAATCTGATTATCAACAAGGAACCATTGTCTTTTGTTGGAGGAATAATATTTGCAACTGTTGTTGTTGTGATGGAAATTGATAGTGATATGTTAAATCTCTTTTTAGCAGATAATGTCCTATGTAGATACGTTTCCACTGTGAACATAATTTGGAAATATATGACATTAAAAATGACTTGGCAATCCTGATTCATTCACCCTTTCTTAACTTAGGATATTTTAGGAAGCATTTACAATAATGCGTGCATAGGTAAAATATTAATCTGAATTTCAAACTGATAACAGGAAATGTTTGTCCTTGGAACATGCTTCCTAAACTCTCTCACACATGCAATTGGAGAACTGGGGTCAAGACTCTCACTGCCTCTCAAGCAGTGACTCAGCATAGGAACATAACATTATTTTTAAAAAAATTTAGCACTCCATATGTAGAGGAGAGTGCCCATCCTAGTATTCCTTGATGAGAATGAGGCTGACTTCTCACCCAGGGAACCCTATATTTACACACACCCAAAGACCGTCTGACTTGGATAAAAGAATCCAGATCGTTGTGATAGTGGGGGTCCTGTACTCACAAGAATTTTCCTTGGATGCTCTCATGTGGGAATAGTCCACCTGCTGGAATGCTCCAAAGAGCATACTGAGCACATCTTCAGCCTCCAGAAGGTGACTGACATCCAAGAGTAATTGACTGAAGCTTCCTGGGCAGTAACCAGAGGTGAAAACCCACCTGCCCTGTCCTGGATGGCCCAGACTAGCCTGATCTCATCAGCTCTCAGAAGCTAGGCAGGGTCAGCCTTGGTCAGTATTTGGATTGGTGACTATCACCAAAGTCACTATGCAGAAGGAGGCAATGGCAAACCACATCTGAAGATTTCTTGCCTTGAAAACCCTACAGGTTTGCCATAAATCAGCTACAACTTGACAACACTTTCCATCACCAAAGGCCTCCTTAGTATTCAGTCTATTGTAATTATATCCCAAGCCCAAGGAAATGTCATCAAGCCCTGCTCAGCCTTCATCAGACCACCTGGTCCACCATGCTGTTAATTCAATCACTCCACATAAATAATCCGGCTGTGATGCCCATCTAGATCTGAACCTGCACTTGGCTTATTTCCGGGAACTTTGCCCTCTTTTCTGAATTACTGATCCCCAACTTCACACTTGACTTTGATTCTTTTTCCCCCCTTTGCCCTGGTAATTCCTTGCCCCTGAAACAACTTTTCTACCTTCTGCCCAGACTCAGCACTTTGGACTCTTCAGAGTAAGCCAAGGTAAGTTTTTGTTTCATCCTTAGATTCTGCAGTCATCCCCAGTTATGCAACAACCTAGGGCAGCATTGCTAGGGTTGTGCTACTGTATTGCAATGTTGTTTTGTGTTTTGCTTTCCCTTGCGTTCCACAGCTTTGTATGTTGTTAGGGAAATAAAGACTGTTTCATGTGAGATTCTATTCTTCCATCTTGTTTTCTCTTGTTAACTGGTGTGCTGTATCAGATCAAGGCCCGGATTTATACTAGACTGTTTAGGCCCAAAATAATTCCCCTGGTTAGGCTCAGGGAAATAAGAAACTTGGCCAAGGTCTTTCTGTCTGTTGTTGCAGGTCTTCCTCTTGTGCTTACAAAGCAATCCTAAGCAGAGCTAAACCATTCTAAACCCACTGGATCTAATGGATTTAGGTGTGACTCTATTTAGGATTGTACTGCTAATGATTCTGTACTGGATAACTCACGCTGATCTTAATCTTTCTTCTTAAAGTGTCTGTGGTACACAATATTTTTTCAGTGTTCATCCACTTCAATTATATTGCATTATATTCAGACTACTGATTTCCTGATGCCCATTTTGAAGAACTCCATCTGTAAACGTTTACTCCAGACAGATTGCAGTAAATTTTGATTTAATAAATCCTTTTTTCCTACAATGCTAACATATTTCAGTGCCATCTCTGTGTCCTGATTTTTAAAAAACAACATTCAAGTATGAAAGTCGCAGCATGTAAGAACTCTTCTGTGTTCAGTGTGTTTGCTCAGTATTTAGCATTAGTAAGGATTACAAAAGACATGGACATGGATCGTCTTAAAATAAGTCTGATAAAATCCTAGTCAAATTGTGGCATCTGCCACCAGATGAACTCCTTCCTCAAAGGGATGGGAATATCATGCTAATAAAACTGAAGATTGTTTACTGAGTTAGAGCTGGCACACAGTCAAGAATGAGGATAAACTAGAATTAATTAATGGTCTCAAAGAAAGAACAGTGGTAATAACATAAGAATTTCCTTAGATGAACATATTTTTTTCTTCCTCCCAGTTCAAATTAACATAGGATCAGTCAGCTTCTGAAATCCCTTTTTTACCTAATTAAAACTATGCTGAGTTTTTCTTTTTCTATTTTTTTATTTTAGAAAGATGTTGTAAAATGGGTACAGGAGAAAAGAATAGGGTTGCACAGGGCTTATGAAACAAATTATATTTTCCAAAGTTTATAATACATGCAGGATCTATTAAGGAAATAAAGAAATACTTCTCCCTGATATCCCATTCATTAGAATTTTAAGACATTTTCTACAATAATTTTATCATTAATATATATTCTATATCCCATATTTTATCAATACTATGTACTAGCTATAACTTTTAATATACCCTAATTTGAAGGACAATCTATTATCTAACTTGCAATAAAATAATTAAGAAACATTTTGTTCAAAATCCACTTCCTGGTGCATTTATATTCAAGACTTGTTCTCCTTTTTTGCATTATACTACATTTGTATGCCTTGCAATATATTTATAGATCATTTTTAGAATTTCTCATTCTAAGTTTGTCTTCTGCTTGCATAATAGACACTCCATCTCTCCTCAGATTTTGAGATGGATCTGTTCCTCAAATAACTTGGTAATTTCACCATTACTGCATAATCAGCAAGCTTGTTTTCCCATTCTTCTAAGCGTGGACAGACGTTTTATTTCCATTTTGCTGCATAAATAATTCTAGCTGCTGTCACTATACATTTAAATATCTCTTCCAAAACTTTTGGTAATTTGTTGGGCAATATTCCTAATAACATATTCTTTGCTTCCATAGGAAATTTGAATTTTAATATATTCTGTATTTTTCCATGTATTTCCTTCTAATATCTTTGGTTTTTTACAAGTCCACAACATATTGTAAATATTTCTGTCTATATCCCCTGATTTTTCCCTCCTCTGCAATAAGTTGCCAGCCACAATCCACAATTCTACTCTGAATTATGAATGCATAGAACTTCTAAGCTTGCTGTGAAAAGTTTTGGCAAAACTATGGATTGATCCATTCACACTGCTAAACAACTAGACTTCTGTCACTTCTGGAGCCCCTGGGCACAATGGAAGAATTGGCAGAAGAGTCTTCTTCAAGAAAGCCATTCCAGAAATTAGAGTGGACAAAATTTCAGTTAAAAAAAAAGTGTTAACCAGATTTTCTAATGCTTTTACTTTCAAGCCTAACTTTGTTCTCTATGTTGTGCCCCACTGCTATATCCAGAGTTTAGGCTGTGTCATTGACATTACACTATGCTGAGGGGCGGGGTTTTTACTATTTCCTGTTGGTTCCCTCCTATATGTTGTCCCAGAAGTTGCAGAGCTTAAATGCTCTTTTCCTTGTTTCCCTTTATTCCTTCATGGTTATGTTTGTTTCCCTTTTTCCTACTGCTTTTTTTGTTTGTCACTAGGATTTTGGTCTCTCAATTGAGACGACATTTGTTTATTTATTTATTTTTGGGTACTTCTCACTACACAATACTTGTGTTCGCATTATAGGTTTTATTGGAATGCTGCCTTAAGCAGATTAGGTAGACTTAAGTTTTTTTTTTGTGTTACTGTTGCTCCACTTGACTGCTAATATTCTGGATTTGCAGTCCTATGGTTTATTGGGAGGGAAAACTCCAAGACTAATTGGTAGCATTTTGTTAATATGTTATCTGAATGCTGACCTCATGATCTGGGGATGGAGAGGTATTTTGAAGTGTGGTAGAGGTAGGAACAAGGGTGCTATAGCATATATTGCAGGTCTAGTAGAATGTTATAAGCTTTGGGCTTTCAGTTGCTCTTTTTTATCATATTATCTCCAACTACTTTGATTCATAATCGTTATGGTACTCTAACTTTATCAATATCTCTTGTATTATGCTTTGATCTTTCTTGTTATAGGAAACACTGCATTCATTCCATTATATTAATAATTATTATATATGTAATATATTTACTGCCAACTTGGCTGCCAGATTAGGTAAAATCTTGACACAGTATGCAGACAAAGACCAAACTGGACCCATACCTACCCGAAACATCACAGAAAATATCCATGAAACGCTCAATGTGATCCATTACAGCCATCAAAAACAGCTGCCTTCAGTGATCCTCTCTGGATTTTTGATTCCCTGGAACCCACATACCTGCATCAATTACTACACCATATGAATTTTGGGGACGGGTTCTGCAATACAATACAATCTCTTTATGCTAACCCTAAAACTAGTGTTAAAATCAAGAACTCTTATTCAATACCCTTTGCACTCAACAGGGCACCAGACAAGGCTGCCCCGTGTCAGCAGTGTCATTTGCCCTTGCCCTAGTTACAGCAATACGATCAAATCCTAACATTAAAGGAATTTCCACTGCAAATAAAGAATTCAAAATCATTCTATGAAAATATAAAATAAAGTAATAAATACACTCTGTGATCCAGCAGGCATGCATTCCCCACCCTCTACAAGCTGCTCTAAGCCCATCACTCTAAGCCCATCTCTGTTGTTGGCACATTCTCTAATTTTGCCTAGGAGTGGGAACAGGTCCCATCACCCCAACAAAAAGGCTGGTTCTGCTGTTCCAGATAACCATATTGCAGTTGTGGCTTTAAGGGGAGCTTGGCGTTAACGGGCTTCCAGAATCTCCATATTTGTTGGCTCTGGTCTTCTGTAGCTGCCATGATGGAACATGGAGGCCTTTTATTTTTCTCATTGCTCATTTTGAGTGCTCAGTAAGTAAAATGTTCATTCTAGATTTCCCACTTTTCTCTCTATGGAGAGTCATAGTTCACCTAGGGCACCAAAATACCTTGGATCGGCCCTGGGGAAATCCAACTGATCCCCTTACAGTTTCCATTTACCAGCCAAAGCTGGTTCTCAGCTCATGGGAAAGTTGCCAGTGGAGAGTAGATATTGATGAGAAAACTAAGGCAAGTGAATCAAGATAGGACAGATGGAGGGAAATGTTGACTGCATCATTCCCTAACGTAATTGTTTGTAACTCACATTCATTTATATATAAAGTATGTCCATGTAAATGTGCTTTGGAACTGACTGTGAGGCATATAGCCAAATCTGTTACTCTCCCTTGCTTTACTGACAATGTCATCGTTTGGGGTTGTGTATCCTTTTTTAATTCTTGCAGCGTTGTGATATTTATAGATTCATCAGTGATGACGATTGCTAAGCATTGCCAATTAGGTTTTAGAAATTACAGCTATGCTGTGATTAACTCTTCCTTTCAAACATTTCTTTAATTCAAAAGGATTATTTATGAGCAATAGTGCCTTTGCTTGTAACCTGGGAGAATGTGTGGCTAGGTTTTTGTTTATTCTTTCTTGTCTCCTAGGAAACAGGTGTAACCAATCCACCAGCACTGAGACATCTCACTTCACAGAGTAGCATTGTAATTCAATAACCAGAGACAATATGAGGCAAACTTGGAGATGTTTATGTTGCTTTTCTTTATTCCAATATGACCGAATGTCAATTTTACCTGAGGACTTCCAATTTCATTCCTAAATCATGGGCTTTTCAATGCTTTATGCAGAAGTCAGGAACCCGATGCTCCTGTACCAAATTCAGCTCCCCAAAGTGTGCCTGCTGACCCCTTCATGATGCTTTATAAAAATTTTGAGCACTGGACAAAAATACAGTATTAGGGTTGTATGGCAAGATACACCCTCACACACATATTTTTTAAAGCAGATGAACACATTAAACCACTTTATACTGAATCTGAGCCATTTATCAAGTCAGTATTGTCTACTCAGACAGGCTGTCCAGGATCTTAGACTGGCTTTTACATCAACTCCCTCCTGATCATTTAACTGGCCAGGGATTGAACCTGGAGCCTTCTGCATGCCAAGCAGAGACTCTACCACTGAGCCATGGTCCCCGACTTCATAGCAAACCTGTACCACTTCACAGTTCATTTATTCCTCAATAATGGGGTCAGTTTTGGCCCAGTGTTTCAGATGCACTCCAGTTTTTCTTCTCCTTTTAAATGGAAAATACCTGAACACTATAGGAGTACATTGGACCTCTATTGGAATGAATGGGAAGATGAAAGCATGAGGCATCCACTCTTATGGGTTCTATTGAATGAAATATGTTGTAGACTTGTCTGTTATCATAGTATGCCATTTTCTGTACATATAGAAAAAGTTCACTCAGGCTGCATTGGGGCCAACTAAACCCAAGGTGGAAAACTTTAGGCACAACCCATAAGTTTACTTTATATTCTTTACAGTTAACTCTTCCATACTGTGAAGCATCAATAATGTTTGTTTACTTGCAAGAGTGTGTTGTGTATTTGGCTCATGGGGTCATTTGGAGCCCTCCATTAGTTTTTATGTCAGTGAGCTAAATCACTGCTGTTAAAGCCTCTGCTCCTTGCAAATTGAACTGGGGTCATCTTTGGGTCACGCTGAAAGTTGTTATCTGCAGTTAAATCAGGGTTTGATTCACAGACAATCAGATTCCACATGTTGGTCAAAGCAGGGAGAGAAAGTTAACATTTTAGAAGTCACAACGAATACAGATACGTTGTTGAAATGTATGTAGCTGACGGAAGGCTGTGAATTGTTCTGTTCTTATCGTTAAGCTTTTGTGATTTTATTATTTTAACCATAGTAAATGTACAAGTAGCACTTTCAACGTTATGACGATGTTATGATTAAAACGGGGGATCAGCTTAATTCCAGCAGTGTCGCTGATGGGTATTGTTGTTTGCAAGGTACAGTTCTATTGATCCCAATACCTCTTGTACTGAAACTGTATGTCTTTTCAACAATGTTTAATGTTCTAATTTGGGGTACATCCAACCCCAGTAGTCAACTAATGCAGTATATCATAAGGCAAAAGAAGCTGAGTATACTCTCTGCTGATGACACTCTTTTTGACCAGACTCCCAGTCTTTCTTTGGGCAGCCACAGATTCAGTAGCGTAAAAACTCTGGGACTATTTCAATTTGGTAAACCACCAGCAACAATCTGCAGATTATCTATTATAATTGTGTGTGAGACTGTTTATTCATCCTGCTATCTTCCAGCATAAGTTATGATATATGTGCCCATATATTTTTGTAATGGAAATAATCCATTTGGGTTTGTGGCAGGCAGAGAAATATTTAGTATAACATTACTGTATATTGAGTGAGACGAAAGACTGCTCTCTAGAACAACTGCATACCATCATTATCTAGCACTGGAGTTTATGACTGTGCTTTACAGGATCTGTACTGAACATTCATCTTCACTGGGCCTACAGCACACAGGAAACTCACCTTATGCACTACACACACACACACACGCACACAATACTTTGATAAGCCGCTGCTTCACAGAATGAAGGCTGAGGATAGTTTCAGTGTTTTTCATTAGCTGCTGAAACTGCAGAAAGAACTCTTTATAAGCTTAATAGCAGGACCACTTAGGAGAATTTATGCTTCAGAATCCTTATCCATTTCATTTCCCTTTCCCTATATGTATTATATCTTTTTAAGTCTTTTTAGTTTGTGAGCCTTTGGGCAGGTGCTGGGGCTGAGGCTAATGTGAAATACCTCATTGTAGGCAACAGCAACCATAATGAATAGAATGAAAAACTACTTGTTAGATCGGTTCATAGCAGGAAACAACAGAAGCGGGGGGAAAAGAAGGGGGAAATATACTTGCATACTGATTCTTGATCGTCTAGATGCACCATATAACCTGCATAGCATGCAAGCTCATGGCCTAGTAATGGTATGCACATGTCCACAGTATAATAATATATATATGTGTAGTATTTATAGCACAGCATCTTATATTATTCTTTGCTCTTCTCCTAATGGATCAAATAAGATATGATAGATTGGCATGATATTATTGCTGTTGTTGTTTTAAAAATGTATTGTGTAACAGGTTATGTCTTTTACCCAGAAGCGCTGTCTTACCCAAGGATAGCCCCAACAGCAGGGGCACCCCACTTCTAACTGAATCAGAGACTCACAAACTCAGGCCAAGGAAGGCACTCTTGGTTCTGAAACACTGATTAGCCACAGTTCTACAAAAAGGGTTTCAATTTCAGGTTGTATAAGGCAGCCCTCCAAGCAATCTCCAGGTTTTCCCTCCACCCAGCAAAGGTATGCATAAGAAACAATGCTGAGTTCCACCAGGTACAGAACTGCATTTCCATTAAACTATTCAGTAGCCACCTGGTGAACAGCGCTTCAACTCTGCATAGTCCCTTTTGTGATTCCTATACCTATGCGAAAAATCCTTTGTCTCAATACCTGTCCTTCCTGCCTCCTCCCCACAGGATACTGAGATAACTAAGCAAACATTAAAATTATTAATGATCCTTCCTGGCATCTATCAGGGACTCATTTCCCACCTTTTGTCTAAACCTGGGAACTTATTCAACCTGTCCCAGCAGGGGTGCATTAGTAGTCATCAAACCCATTCAGCAAGCTCCAGTTACACTATTGTGAATCCAGATTCTGCCCCTCCGAAACCTCATTGGTCACAGCTAGGTCTTGCACCTCCTGGCATCACACCCCCTGGGACTCATCTCTGGTTCAGGTAGTCTTTTGTCTTCACCTGGGACAAGCCCCTCAAGGCCTCCCATTGGTACACTTTGTTTTCCCATGTCTATATCCTCCAAAACACATCGTCTGAGATGGTGTGTCTCTGCCCTGATGCCAGCTGGCAGTCCACCCCCAAACTTTGTTTGGGCCATAATTCTTTCTTCATGGACTTCTGCATATTTGGACAGGTAGCTATGACCCCAGTGCTATGCTCTCTTTCCTCTCTGTTCTCTTAAGATTGCTTCATCCCTTTTATTTCCTAGCTCTCTGGTATGTGTGTGATATTTTATCAAATTAGCTGAATGTATTAGGGATATTAATAATTTTCATAAAAGATATTTCCTGTCTGTTGCCTGTGCTGCTCTGAGAGAGTTCTGACTCTGGTATAGTTGGAGGACAATCCCTAGTTTGGGCACCTATTAAGCAAATGGTCTCTTAGCTAATTCCCCCATTATAACTCAAACAGAGACCCAGGTGTTGTAGCTAACATAACATAATCTTGCTTCAATATCTTGATTATTTTACATTGTCACAGTTAATAGAAATTGGGTTGTAACCTATTTTCTCCAACTTTTGCATCCTGGGAAAATAATTAAGTTGCACATTGAAATGTGAGTGTGGTAGTTAATGATCTTATCCTGAAAAGGGGCTATGTTCAGCCCTGTGATTGTTAGTGCAATCTGCTGCTAACAATCACATTAGGAAGAAGCAATACATTAATTGCATCCCATGATCCATCTCTGATTGTGCTCATCTTCTCTCTTTTTTGTTATTGCAGTTGTACAGTTCACTCAAATTGTGGGATCTAGTCATAAACCTAATGTTGCAAAGTTTTAAAATACCAGACTCCAGATTTCTTGCAAGCTGAGAAGGAGGGAGAAAAACATTGAAGGGAGGTCATGATGAATGCAGAAAATTTTTCAGTCTGGTTAGGAGAAACCAGGGAGGATAACAGTAATGAAAGAAAAGTAAAATCAATAGACTCAGTTAGGGCCAACATTCGTAGTACTTTTATTATGTGTGGAGTAGGGACTATGACAGACCCCTGCTTCTTCTCTGTGAGGCAAATTTTCCTGCCAAAACACTGTCCTCCACTCTGACTGAGCAACCTCTTACAGCATATTTGAATTATAGAATTATAATTTTTTGCATGTTCCACCCTGTGATAGAGAAGTTATTTGGCTTTTGCCCAGGCCAGATATTTATTGTAACACAGCAGGAGTCCTCTTATTTTCCTTTTCAAAATGGCACTTGACAAGAAATAAAGTTCAAACAGAGGAAGGTTGATTTTATTGAACAGGCACAGTTGAGTTAGGAATAGGGCACAGGATGAGAAGATGAGGAAAATGTGATTGTTTATACAAATTGTAATATTTTGAACAGGCAACAGAGTATAGTTGAAGCTTACATTCTTAGAGAATGTAGAGAACTGTGAGATGTTTGTTTGTCTTGGAGATTTCTTTCAGCAACAATGTGTCTTAATAAAGTCTCATAAGTCTATCTTAGTTTCCTGGAAGTTAGTACTTTCTTCCCGTATTTAAATACTTCCCCTGTGGGATTATAACTTTCCCTATTTTACTCTTGGGAGTCTGTTTCCCTTTTCACACAAACCAGGGGTCCCTTCTGAGTTGAACTCTCTGAATAACTGGGTAATAAATCTCCTCTTTCTAGGAATGATATTCCCTTTCTGTTTGGCTAGACTGACAGTTTTCAACCTCTTGTCCAGTCTCTTCTGTCAAACCCAAACCCCTGTTCTGGAGACTGAATAAATGGAATTCAGCTAGGGCTGACACTTAGACTTTTGAGTTCTTCTTTCTGAACATTTCCCCAAATGTGTTGGTACACAGTAAGGGCAAAGAGTTGTGTCCCTTCACTTCCCAAGTGAACTTATCTGTTTCCCTCAGATCGACACACATACTCCGACTGGCAACTGCCAAGCCAAAGTCCAAATGATGACTGACTGACTCTGACAAGACTGACAAGACTTTTTAAAGCTCTCCTCAGCTGGTGCTGACCAATCAGAGAGAAGTGGGTGCATGTGGGCAGCAGCCTGTCAATCAAGCTGTGCTTTGCAGTGAGGTGTTATCCCCTAATCTCCCGGCTCTCTGAATCTGATGCACTAAGCATCCTGGTTTGGGAGGTCAGTTTGTCACAGGGACCATTTGAAACCACTTTCTTCAGTGGATAAAAGGGGTGTACATTTAAAAAAGTCATAACTTAGGATCCGGGCTTTGAGGGGAAATTTTTACAATTATTGCTTATTTCTGGGTCTTTTGGGGGGCAGAATTGCAGCCAGCAACACCCCCTCTGCCTCCCTGCTGAAAGATTTGAAGGGCCCTCCAGCTAATTGGCAAGCCACATGTTCCTCACTGATCAACTGAAACCCTTTAAATCTCTGCAGGAGGGGAGGGAGAGGGGTGGCCGCAAGTGGCTGCAACTTGGGGTGGGGCTTTCCCCCATTGGCCAGCTGGCCAGGGGCAGATTGGAGCCCCCAGAAGCCAGAGAACCCCTGCTTGGACCTGGGTGCTGGCAACCCTATTAATTCTTCAAATATTCAACACATTTTTTAAAAAAATTCTGAGCATGTTTTATTTATGACTATATTAAGATACAAAATATAATTTCATTTGCAAAACAAAAGAGTGAAGCTTGAAGTGCAAAGATTCTAATTCTGGAGTTTTATTCGGAGGGTATCATTCTAATGCAAAATTCTTAGTTCAGTTTCTATTTTACATTTCCTTAAATCACAGTAAGAATTTTGGAACGGTTTGTGCCAATTAAGTGTGCATAGGATAGCAGCCTTAATTGCCATACAATGTGATTTTTAATTTATTTGGCCTATATATACCCCCAAATCTTTGATTACTTTGAGTTTTCCCTTGGAGCAGAATTACATGTTTGAAAGAACAGTTGAATTTACAAGACAAAGTATGCTGTAAATCATACATTAAATAAACCATAATGCCTGACCACCATGGTACATGTCCTTGTACCTTTCCAAATGGCCTACTGTTACACAGTCTATATAGAATTTGTTTAATTAATTACTTTATTGGACTTGAAAGCCATTCAAAATCTGTAGATGGTCCAAGATGGGTCAAAAATCTTTGAATTGGTTTATTGGTTCCTGATAATTTTTATGGCAAAATTCAAAGAGCTGTTAAGAGCCCTAAATGGTTTTGTTCCCAATTTTCTAAAATGCCCCATTCTCATATAAACAATTCTTTATACAGGCATACCCATTTAGGGAAACCTTTTTCATTAATGACCCCCAGGATTGCCATATTGGCACCTTTCCAAGGGCATGATTGTGTCTGCCACCTTCTGAATAGTTTCCAGAGGATGAGGGTTTCTTTCCTATGGAGGGAATAGGAGAAAAAATAGTTTATTTAGTATTTTTCTCTTAGGACTGCAACTAAACCCACTACAGGTGAGGCTGGAAAGCCTCCTCACATCTCACACAAAATGATCACTGTCATTCTGATTATGAGAAATGAAATGGAAGGACACATGGGCAGGCTTTTAAATGCCTTCATCTCTGTCCCCACCTTCCCCTCCTCACTTGGTTTTGTAGCAAGTTAATGGTGGGTGGGTCATACTGTCTGCTAGATTTGCAGGACTGTTTCACCACCCAAGCAACCTCAATAGATGCTTCAATCACTACATTTTGATAAGAGTTTGAGGTGAGCTACAAGGGTGTGGTCCATGCCTTTGGAGTTTGGACCTCATTAGTGGCAAGGCAGGCCTGAGAAGCAGTGTGCCTCCCAGATTGAAAAGACTAGACCCATTGGCACTGCTAATGTTGCTTGAGTTCCCTTGCACCCCAATAGCAGGGAGGCAGGTTTTGGAGGTAATGCACCTCCTAGACATGCCCTGACACTGTCCTCATTGGAGTGGGAAAATGCCTTGAACTGCCCTCCAAATTCGTGCCTTCCAACAGTGGGCAAGCCTTTGGGCTCATTCATTCGATAGGGAAGATCACAAGATCAATTCTCGCATGATTCTCTTATTCCAAGAAGCATTTGAAAAGTTTTGATACTATTACTTGGTTGTTAACAATTCTGCATTATATGGATTCTTAGTTTTCTGGTTATTGCAGTTGCTATTTTCTTGGAATTCTAATTACTTTATGTAAACCCATTGAATGTGGGAGAATAGGATATACATTTAAAGTAGAGAAACATGTGTGTACTTTGTTCTTATACTCTATTCTTATATTTGAATGCTTCTTTATTTCAGTTTACTTGCCCATCTCTGCAACCCAGCTTGATTTTTGGGGGGGGGGGGGTCACTTTGTATAAGGAAAATCACAGACAAGAGCTTGATGCAAAAATACAAACACTTCAGAAAGGTGAGGAGGAAGTGAGATTATTATATTATATTATATTTATTTATTTGACTTGTATCCTGCCCTCCCTGCCAAGGCAGGCTTTGGGTGGCTTACATAAAACATTTTAGAACACTAAAGCAAAGTTAAACAAAACCACATAAAATACAATCATGAAACAGCAGCATAAAGTGCTAGTGCATGTTGATGATGATAGTAATTTGAATCTAATATTGGCATATTAGTGATGAGGTTAGCAGCTGCCTCTGTGTGTGTTTGTGTGCTGCACACATGCATGCACAAGCATGTGCATGTACCCATGGTGCTCTTTTCATTAAACAAATGCAAATACCCATTGATGCTCCAAAAATGTGCATGGCTTCGGGTTGAGCATGAGAATGCTTACCCATCACTACTTTCTATGTGATTAGTGTAACAAGTTGCCAAGTTCTTAAGAGAATCCAGCATGGATCCTTCATGTTTCTAAAAGACTGTTAAACCTTGCTTCACAGGAGAGATTTCCTGGGTTTAAATTGCCTAGAAGATGTCAGCTCGCTGTGCTGACACAAAGGCCTCCTGCACCAAAAGGGGGTGGGGTGGGGGCTCCAAAATCTGAAGCTGAGAACTGGAGGCTCAGTAGACTTTTAGATATAAAGTCTGAAACCAGTGAAACTTTTCCAAAATGAAACCTGATGATTTTGCCCCTCTCTAGCCAAAAGCTTATTAATTTTTTAAATTGAGAGAAACATATTTAGATGATTTTTCAAAATAACAAATGTGACAGAAAATTTAAAGTCAGGCATTGAGGTCAAGGCAAGGGGAACTGGACAATGTGGATCACATCTTATTTCTACAAACACCTGGAGTACCACACCCCAAAAGTTAATTCAAGTAAGCTCATCTTTGTTAGTACTGGCAAACAGCTATTCCTGGGCTGGTACAGTAATCATTTTATTGACTTATATGTTTATAATGTTCTGTTCACTTCTTTTAATACAGTTGCTGACAACAATGGTTCCCCTCCCCTTCAGATAGCTGACAATGTCAGCTAGTTTAATTATTTAGAGCATCTAACTTTCAACCTTGAAAACTCAGAAGCATTACTTCTTTCTGGCAAAAATCCAGTCTAGGTAATAATCTTTAAATCCAAGCTTTGTTTCTCCAAATTCCGCTGCTGTTCTGTTTGACATCACTTTATCATTCAGTAAACACCTTGAGGATGATCTATCAGGAACTTCCTGCACAAGTCCAGTGGAGAGCAATTTCTATGGATTATGTGACACACAGTATTATACCATTTTGAGCAAACAAAGCCTCACATGGAGTCTTCCATTGATTCAAACATCCTCTTGCATATTTCTGTGTAACAAAGGAACAACTCATAAAGCACCATGAGGGCATTTAAATGTATTTTATGACAAAGCAGCAAAGGATTGCAGTGTGATGTAACTTCTCTAAGTGCTATTATTTATTTCTCTATTTAGCTTATTTCTCACCAAGAGATCCATCTTTCTCACTGAGACTCAAGGTGAATTACAGAACACAGAAAGAGGGAAAAAATGAAATCATAGAATATAGGAGACTGAATGCCTTAGTTTGTTTCAGTTTTGGCCACAGCCTATCCTATAAGTAATGTCTCCATATTGGAAGAAGAAGAAGAAGAAGAAGAGATTGGATTTATATCCCGCCCTTCACTCACTTAAGAGTCTCAGAGCGGCTTACAAACTCCTTTTCCCTTCCCCTCCCCACAACAGACACCCTGTGAGGTAGGTGGGGCTGAGAGAACTCTTTCCCAAGCTGTCCTTGAGGGAACAGCTGGTACAGAGCTATGGCTTGCCCAAGGTCATCCAGCCAGGTGCAAGTGGAGGAGTGGGGAATCAAACGCGGTTCTCCCAGATTAGAGTCCACGCACTTAACCACTACACCAAACTGGCTCTCTGGAACAAAATGGCTTTTTCAAATGCTTGGTTTTGTACCCAGCCTGAGGTTCCCAAGGCTCAGAAACTGTTGGTTTCAACACTGGCCAATCAATAAGGATTGTCTAAGTACAAGATAGCAGCTGTAACTGCTAGGCAGTCAATGAAGTACCTCATTCCCAGGCCCATTTTACAAGTGCGCTTATGGTGGCCCCTATGGGAATTATAGGTACAAGAATTCATCTGGGAAAAGCAGTGTCTTTGTAAATGTCTGACCTGACCTGGCTGAGAGACAGAAACAGTGGAAGAATGAAAGTCTGCATATGACTGACAGCTTTGCAAGATGTAACATGGAGAAGTCTTAGCAGGACTTGGTATCATTCACTGGTACTGCAAGTTATAATTTTGGCAGACACAAGGGAAAGTGGTTGAAGGGCCAGAGGTCTAACAAATTAAGAATACTGGCAAATAATCAGAAGCCTATGTGGCAGTTATGTGAATAGACTGGTGAAGCAGGAATATCTCTGCTAGCTCTTCCTAGGGGGTGTCAGACCCCAGGAAGAAAGCCCAGATACTCTGGAAATGTGGGAACTGATGCCGCCTGCTCTCCATTTGCACAGAACCATGTCCTGTTCATCAGAGGGGACCCCCTTGACCTGTTTACCAACACAAACATGCTTTACAGGGGTACCTCCCCCCCACCCCCGCTGGAAATTCCACATTGAATGCACTGCTGATTGCTGACCAAACATGAAGAATCACAAACAGACGTGAAACTCTGAGAAACAAGAAAAACAGTCTCATGACCAATAAGAACTAAAACTGGCACATTGTTTTGTTATACTGGAAAGATGTTATGGGAAAGGGACACTGGGTCCTCTGGGTGCCAAAATAAACAGTAAATGAGGAGAAATTACATGTCCATACCTCTTTGTCCACCCTGTGGGTATGGGAACTGTCCTGGTCAAACCACTGATCAAGCAAAAGTATAAAGGTCTCAGGGGAGGGTGGGCTTTTAGCATCTTGGAAGTCACTCTCCTGTGAATTCAGCTCTACTACCATCAGGCCTTCGGACACCTATTTCTGGGACTTGGACTCTCGGTGGCCAATCTCTTGTTAGCTTGATCAGCCCCCCCCCCCCATTTTTATTTCTATAGTTCTGTTCTTCCCATGTAGAAGAAGTATACTTTTAAAAAGGGTTTTCTTTCTAAGGGCCAAGGAATTCTGGGTCTGGACAGGCCTGTCTTGTAGTTCCAGGCCCTAAGCTGCTGTGATTGGTCCTTCCTTTCTCCAGGACCCTAGCCATGGGGCCCCAACAAGGGCGACTCATCCTCCCCAAATTTCCCAGCCCCCTCAAGAAACATCCATGCATTTTTTGTTTCCCTCTTTGTTGCCCAGCAAGGCGTGAACCAAGCCAGAGCCTCATGAAGGCGGGGGTGGGCTGGAGGTGGGCAGGGGCAGCCATGTGCTGGTGCTGCCACCTTGGAGGGAAAAGGTGAGTGGGAAGCTGCCGGAAGTGAGAGTCTTCCAAAGCCAATGAATGCTCAGCAAGTACTGCATGTGGGATCTTATGCAATTTCAGTCGCTTCCTCCAGGAAGTTGATCCCAGCCCAATCCAGCCCCACAACCTATTCCAGGCAGGTTCCCGACATGGCTTCAAATGGTTGCTTTGGCTTTGTCTTCTGCTCCTGGCTCCACTGGCTCCTGGGCTTCCCAGGCATGCTGGCTGGTTTCTGCCATTGTTGGCACTCCACCCAACTCCCCTCCAGGGTGCATTAGCATAGCCCGGTCTCTGGAGTGTGCTGCGCTGCGAGCCTCGCCCTTTCTTTCACACCTTCCCCAAACTACTTCCTTGCTGGCATAGGCGGTAAGGAGTCCTTGGCCCAAAGCCTTGCAGGCCCGGAGTCAGCAGCATCCCCTGCCACACTCCCAAACCAGCCTCACTCCCACAGGAAGTGAGGGTCAATTGTGGACTCGGCTCACCAAGCAGCAGCAGCTCCTGATTTCCAAGTCCAGGCTTTTCTCTGGAGGAGAGCAGTCTGGTTACACTTCTTGGCCCCCGAGGTGCAGTGTTTTGCTTTATTTTTGTTTTATTTTTAAAAACCATCTCCTAGAAACTCCTCCAGGCATGAGAAGTACGGGACTTTGTTCTGCTTAGCCCAGGCTGCAGATCTCCTCTGGTGCTTTTTGACTTGAATAATAAATGGCCAAAAGGTTCCAAGTGGTGGGGGGGGAGGAAAAAACCCTTAGGAAGGTCCCTGGACCGGGGGGGGGGGGGGGAGGCATGCAAAACAGCCACTGTCTGGCAGGTTGCTGGGCTCAGTTCAGCTGGGAGCGCGGCTGGGATCAAGTGAGCCTCTGTATTGATCTGCAACCAAGGGCAGCAGTGAATTAAAGTGAGTTAGTCAGGCTGCTCTCAACTGTGCTAAACTGCCTCCTTAACCAAAAAAAAAAAAATTGCCCCCTCAGAAAAAATTCTGGCTACAGGCCTGCCTTTCTCCTAATTCCCAGGAGTTTAAGAGTCGAAAGGCTCACAAGCCTGTCTCTCAGTCCTTGGACAGGTAGCTATGAAACTGCATCAGCTTGCTTGTGAGGAAACTGAGCTAAAACTAAAAAGGACAAAAGGGTGATAGGGTGGCAATTAACAGTTCAGCATTTAGGTTTAAATGGGCTAATATGCATTCAGTTTGCTCTCATTTTTGCAGCTTTTTATTTCAAGTGTATTTACAAGGTTTCGTGGTTTGTGGTTCATCATCTCTCCAATGTCTTGACTCTATTTAGCCCTTCTTGGCAACTAAACACCCACCCCCCTCTTGCTATATGTAATGGTTGAGGAAGTTCTGTTTCATTGTATCTGAAAAAGTGCTCTTGCACACAAAAGCTTATAACTCGAATTAAAATGTGTTGGTCTTAAAGATGCCACTGGACTCAAACTTTGTGCTGCTACTTCAGACCAATATGGCTACCCACCTGAATCTATCTCCACTCCATAGTGTGTTGTCTGCTGATCAGATTTTTGTTTGATTTGTTCATGTTTCAGCACTACTTGTTTATCTCTGTATATTATTTTCTGTATCCATCTTCATCTTTCGGACGATTTTGTATCTATGCCTTTTTCATATGTATTCCTGTATCATGCATCTGATTCAGTCTGCAATCTGCTTTTGTAGTATATTGTGCAATAATGCCTTCCAATATACCATTTAATTTGTATCAGTAACCGTTTGGAATCTGTATCTTCCTACTGACAGTCACATACCCACCAGGGTGATAAGAACCCATAGAAACAGAGGCTTCTTCCTTAAGGGGACAGAATTAACAGAAGGAACAATGCAGTAGGCGTGGGAGTACAAGACTGAATGACACTGCCAGCAGCAATGTGGACATACAATGAACAATGCAAATGAACAATACAATAGAACTAGAAATATAAAACTGAATGCTAGTACCAGTGCACCAGGAACATTTAATTTACTTAACAATTAAATGACAACGTGAGACGCTGGTATTAGCATTTGCTGTAATCAATTTAAAATTCAACTTGTACTAGTAAAAAAAAGATGTTTATAAGAGAAGTAGGTGTTAATCAATCTGCATATATTTTTCCAGCTAGTCTACAAGAAGGGCTTGCCGTGTAGCTATCCAAAAAACCCAGAAATTACATGATAAATAATTATGCCCCATTCCCCTTCTCTTGAAACACCAGGACTTGTTTTGAGATTTTAACTGACTCTTAAAGTTTCTACAGGCAGTTCCTAACCACACCAGACCAAGGATCTCTGCACTCTTCAGAGTTAACTCCCTGTTTGACTGGGTAGGGAAATTCTCCTCTCACTAGAAGGTCTATTCCCTTTCTTTGGCCTGAATGGGAGTTTTTGCCTACTTCACAAACTTTCTTGCCAACTTTCCCCAGTACTCTGTCTGTGTAAAATCACTCACAGCAAAATCACTCACAGTAAAATCACTCACAGACTCAACTCAGTCAAGGCAGAAATCTGACTGACTGTCTCCTTAGCATGCAGTTCTCAAGTCTTTCTCTGCTCAGCTGATGCTAACCAATCAGATTGCTTGGAGCAGCCTGTCACTCAAGGCTCTCTGTTTCTGTGAAAATTAACCCTTTACAGTCCTTCAGCTATTTGTACAGCACTTCTAAGCTTTTAAAAAGTGCACTCCGTCACACAATCACACTATATGGATCTTGTAAGAATAATGACCTTATAGAAACAGTAGTCTGCTTTTGGGCATATCTGATCTCATTTGTGGATTCATTCAGCCTAACAGAACAAAGGTAGATCTTGATCCCAGAGTAAACTGCTGTATGTCAACTTTAGCACACAAGAATCCCATGTTTTTAATAGGCTAGCATTTTCCAAGAATGGGAAGAACATTAGCTTATGTTCCCACTTTATTATTTTTCTTACTAAAAGAAAGATAGCAAGATGATCAGGACTTTGAAAAAAATTGATATCTGACTCATTAACTTTCTCTATTGTTCTTCTTAGGTCAATAAATGTTATAATGAATGCTATGGTAATGTACTTTGCATCCAGCACATTATTTTGTCATGGCATAAACCATTCCTCATTCAGTGCACCATGGGGCTATTTTTAAAACTTCTATTGATGAGGTTCAACCTGGACAACCTTCTTCCAAATAATAATTACGTTCTGGAGTGATACTACTTGATGTTATTCATATATAGCTTATCTGCAACATACTTTTAAAAGTCTTTCATGTCTATTGATTCTGTGACATTTTGCTTTTATGTAGTAGTCATTAAAATGCTAAATCATATGTGAATTAGCTATATAAAACAAAGAATTAATCATCAATTTTATCAACCAACTTGTAAGATGGCTTTCTCTTGCTCTGAAAAACATACCAAGTTTTCATCCAGTCCTGTTTTATGACTTAATATACGGAAAAGAATGCTCCATACAACTATGGAATCCCCCCCGCCAAGCAATACTCTGATCCAGCTAAGGAGATCTGTGTGCTTCCACAAGGATCTGTATTATTTTCACTTACTACATTGGGAATCATTGGCATAATTTGGATGTTTATATGAATGTTCTTCAGAATGTGCATCTAAGTGCAATCTGTTTCCACTGCTTTGCTTTCAGAAGAATTTATATTTATGAATGTACATATGACACATATAGTCTAGGAGAGCCAGTTTGGTGTAGTGGTTAAGTGCACGGACTCTAATCTGGGAGAACCGGGTTTGATTCCCCACTCCTCCACTTGCACCTGGCTGGATGACCTTGGGCAAGCCATAGCTCTGTACCAGCTGTTCCCTCAAGGACAGCTTGGGAAAGAGTTCTCTCAGCCCCACCTACCTCACAGGGTGTCTGTTGTGGGGAGGGGAAGGGAAAGGAGTTTGTAAGCCGCTCTGAGACTCCAAGTGAGTGAAGGGCGGGGTATAAATCCAATCTCTTCTCTTCTTCTTCTTCTTCTTTGTGTAAATAATGACCTTCAAGGTGCAACTGGAGCTGTATTGGGGTGACTACAATTTAATCTGTCTTTTTTAAAAAAATTGGTTTGATTTGGGAGAATAAAATAGCCAAATGTTTAATCAGGTTTGCAGTTTCAGGTAGCATGGATAATCCATTTCAAGAAGAATGGCAGATTTACGTGAATATTGCAAATAGAGAAATTGATAGATTCAAACAGTTTTTCCCCTCGAGAGCAATGCATTATAGTTGATATTAGGATTTTGTTTTGTGGATGAAATTGCAGAACTTATCAGCTATCAGGGTTCACTGGGTACAGTTGTTGTTTTTAGACATACAGGGTACAGATTATTATTCATGTTTGTAGTCAAAGAGTCTTATAGGCCATATAGTCCAAATCCCTTCTCAAGGATTTCTAAAGCTAGAACATTTTCAGTGGTCAGATGTCCAGTCTCAGCTTGAAAACTGCCAAGAAGGGAGAGCTTTCTGTTATTATTAGGAAGTTTTTCCTGTTCAGCTGAAATCTACCCTTCTGTCACATAAGCCTATTAAATATAGTCTTGCCCTCTGAGGTGACAAAGAACAAATCTTCACCCTTTTCCATGTGACAGTCCTTCAAGGACTTGAAAAATGTGATGCCTCAAACTTCTCTTTTCCAAACTAAATGTCTCCAGTTCTTTCAACCTTTCCTCATAGGACTTGCTTTCAGGTGCCAGCCATCTATGTTGCCCTCCTCCTCTGAACTTGTTCCAATATGTTTATATTTCTGGAAACTGGCCTGATTTGTGCCCCGAATGGGGATGAACTTGAAGGGGAGGGAGAGAACAACAACACAGACATACTGGAGTGGGAGAAAATCAGGCCACAACTTTATTGATTACAGGTTCCTTAGGTCATAGCACAGCATAGGATGGGGTGGAACACCCCCTCCCAACCCACCAGCTGGTTATAACCAAGAAGAGAGAGCTAGTGTTAGTGCCAGAAGCTGTTCCTGCCCACTACCAGCCTCTTGGGAGTGTGGTCAATATGCCTGGACATCCTGGGCACCCTGCACTATGTCCCCAACCAACATTTAAACACCACAGCAGTCAGACAGCTTAGCTTGCCTGGCTACACTGACAAACCAAAGGAAGCTGTACTCTGGTCATCTCTAGTTCTCAGATCCCTGAGGCCCACATCCTTGCCTTCTCCTGTAAAGAGATGTATGCCATCCAACTTGTAGATGCCACTCTGTTGTGGATAGTGCTCAGGTTCCCTATTACTTCTCCACCATGAGGTACAACAAAGGTCTGGACTGCCCCATTACTCCCTCACTATGGTTTAAAGCAAAGAGGTTGTTGGAATGCCCTGCTAGGGTTACCAACTCTGGGTTGGGAAATTCCTGGAGATTTGGGGGTGAAGCCAGGGGAAGATGGGGTTTGGGGAAGATCCTCAGTGGGTTATAATGCCACAATTTATCCTCCAAAGCAGCTATTTCTCTGTTTTCCAGATATCATTTGTAATTCCAGGAGATCTCCAGGCCTCACCTGGAGTTTGGCAACCCTACATCTACTTCTGTGAGCTAAAACAAAGGCCTTGAACATCGTGTGGAATGCACCTTAATTTTCATGTCATGTACTATACATTTGCTGGGATCCAGAGCACCTAGCTCTCCTGCTTCTGCAGCAGCTCTGACCAAATGATCCACACATCTGGAAAGCACAGCAGGGATCGCTGCAGGTCAGCACCACAGGGCTGCCCATCCTTTTGCCCAAGTCATTTCCAGCCAGCAAATGACTCTCAACTACACCTCTCAGCCTATACAGTGTGGGGCTGGCTGCCAAAGTTCAACCATGTAGTTGAAAAGAGTTGAAAGGAGACACCATCATGCCTGTTGCAATGAGTGGCTGTTTTACCTCCTCCCCCCAGTCAAAGCAACTCTCTTGCTGCTGTGGAGCAAGAGACTCTTCTCCCAAACTTCATCCCCAGGCAGTTGCTGGCTTTTGTTTGCTAGCCCATGCAACAGAATTCTCCCCCCACATGCACACGCACACATATCCCTCGGCTTCCACCCTCCTGGGATACTCAGCCTGTCAGGTGCGCCGTGCACCAGACTTCATCTCCTTGCTGGGGTCATGGGGAATGCTGCCTGCCAAGAGGAGCAACAGATGGAAGGGGGCTGGGAGACTGCACCAGCCCCCTTCTTTTAATGGTGCAGTGTGGACAAAGTGGGATCCTCCCTGACCATCAGGTCTGCCAGCCCCCCCCCCCCCCCCATGATGTATAACTGGCCAAATGGGAACAGGCCTCAGAAAGCAGCCCCTTGGCTGAGCTACTGCTGGCCACAGTTGTCCAGAGCCTTCTGCTCCCTTCCCCTTCTCCACCCAGCCATAATAATTGCTCCATCTGAGCAGGCATTTTTATTGCATTTGTAAAGCACAGCAAAAGGCCAGCCAGGGACAGGATATAAAACACTAGAAATGCCAAGAGGAAGAAACTGATACAGTCATTTCTTCTGATTCAGTGCTTGCAAGTGTGATGAGGCAAGTTGCTGATCAAAGACAAGAACCTTGTAGATGTCGAATATTGAATTTCTTCCCTTTCTTCCTAGTTAAAGAGAAAAAAAGTTAATTAAAAGCACAATTTTAAAATATGTAGTACTTCTGGGAGTTTCTAGAAAAAATGAGGATTGCCAGCCTCGAGGAGGGGCCTGGAGATCTCTTGGAATTACAACTGAGCTCCACAGTCCAGACCACAGAGATCAATTCCCTCGGAGAAAATGGCTGGACTCGATGGACCATTTGTCTGATTCAGGAGGGCTACCCTGATGTTCTTATGTTCTCTGCCTCCAATTCTCCAGGAATTAATCAATCCAGAGTTGGCAACTCTAACAAACAACACAACTGGGAATTTGTATTTGAGGGTCATTGAGTGTGCAATTAATATTTCATTGCATCTATAACCTGATATTTTCTACTTTTAAATATAAGTGGCCTCATGAGATGTAAGTGTATTGAGAACCTGCAAAATTCTCACCATTAAAAAATGAGCAGACCACCCAAAGGAAAATTATTTAAAAAAAACAAACCAGAAAGAAAAGAAAATCTACAGTGTTCCTCATGAACGCCCAAAATAGCAGAGGAAAAGAAGTCTTTATGGTCCCAGGTGTCACTGTGTTATATTTCACATGTGACAAGTCCAACCAAACATGAGACATCTCACTGGCTCTTTAATCAGTCCTTTCTAATCACTGACTATGATCAACCAAAGGTCCCCATAGGTCAGCCTTCACAGCACCACCTCAGTAGTCTTCCTTTTTGTATACTCTCATTGCTTGATTCTCTATACTCTTCCAAGTGGGACTACATGACATACATGAACAATAGTTTTGCCTTTCTATACACAAGCTTGGCTGTGGAAAATCATATAATGTCATGGTAGACAATTATGGGGCCAGTAAAACAAAGAAGTGTTTTTAGTTAAGTAGGATCCTGTCACTCTAGAGAGAAGCATTATGAACTATGCCCCATTGCTCCCATCTTCTGACCTCATGGCCAAACCTGAGATACATAGGTCACTAGATCGTATTAATCCAAGCTTGTAAAATGTTCTGAAGTCTTCAGGACTTGTGCCAGTAGTTAGTCCTCAAAAATAATGAATGACAAGTACTTCAGATTATATATGTTAGTAGCCAAACAATTTCTGTTACAGCTATCTGATACTAAGAAAAAATGATGCCTGAGTTAGTTTTCATTTATGAAATGTTGTTTTATTGCATACTATTATGATACCTTTGCTTAAAGGGAAAGCTCCCTTTGAGGGCAAAGAGCAGGGAGGCCAGACCTCGCGCTCAATCGAGTGCGGGGGCCTTTCCTGCTGGCGGGGAGGGGCGGGGCGGGTTCGGATGCCAGCTGGCGACCCCTGTGAAAGGGTCATTCAACCCCCAAAGGGGTCACGACCCACAGGTTGAGAACCGCTGCTTTAGAGTATGAAGACAAGTCTCAGTACTGTCATCCTAGACCTCATGGAGAATTTGTTAGATATTGTTGACCAGTATTATAGGGGTCACTTTTGTAAGGCAAGCTGTCCAGATACACCACAGACAGTCTTTCTTTACATTCAGATGAAAACTTGGTGGAGTTTACAGAAACTCAGCATACAAAAATTATGTGTTTTTCCAGCACAAAGCCCTTTAGCTGTATAGTTGCCATTCTGAATCCCTTTACAATGCTTTCAGCCTTTCCAGTTAGGGGATGGGCATCTCAGGCTAGACCAGTCTCGATCATGGAAGCTAAGTAGGGTTGGCCCTGGTTAGTACTTGGATGGGAGATCATCAAAGAATACCAGGGTGGCTACACAGAGGCAGGCAATAGAAAACACCTCTGGATGTCTCTGGCCTTGAAAACCCTGTGAGGGGTCACCATAAGTTGGCTGTGACTTGATGGCAAAAAAAGAAGAAAGAAATCTTATGTGGACTGCTGCTGCCCATGCACTGTAACCATACATGCTTAGTTGTCGTTAGTGGTCCATAACCCAGGCAGGTGTTGCTCTATGATGCAAATTATTTGTACTTGTTTTGCACTGGTAGCAGCCTGGTTTAAACAAGATACTAAGCAAGTAAATTCTCACTTTTGCCATGCTAGCATCACATTTAAATCAGGACTTCAAGTAATTTCTGATATTACATGGAGACACCAGTGCACTGAATACATGGCATATAGATGGCAATTGTGTATGGACTTATTTTAGATATTTGGAAAGCATTTTCTAGAAACTTATGTGTAGATCTGCCACCACCATTGTTATATTTTTGTCTTGATGTATATCTTTTTTTCTTTTCTTTCTTTTCTCTTTACCCCCAGATCTTATGTAGTTGCTGGATTGTGAGGTTTCCCCCCCTTGTTCTTTTGTCCTGGGTTTGTTTGTTTTTTTTGGAAACAACAACAGCAAAAAAACCCCATGGAAAAGCAAGTGCTCTTGGGCTTCTTGTTTTGCCACATCTTTTTTATTTTTTATACTAGAAATAGAATTCTAGTATCTCTTCTCCAACCACCACCTCCTGTCAAGAGATTCACAGTTTTTCCTCACTGAAAGCTTCAAAATATTTCGAAGGGTATGCTAGGAGGCATGTGAGGTGACACTTCCATTGAGGAGACAACACAGCCATAGGGCAAGTAGATGTGCTAATGTCATGTACTTGACAGGAAGAAACCCCCCTTAAAAATGTTATACACTTGATAAATGATTATTGGATATAGCCGCAGCATGTGTGAATGTAAGATGACACCCTCTTTTTATGGCATGTCTGTGGAAAAAAACTAGTCTTGCATTTGAGTAAATGTTGTACTTCCTGTTTGCTGGGCTTAATTATTGTAATGACTTAGGTTTGGTACTGTTCTGTCTCTGCATTTCTGTTTCTCCTTTGGATCACAGAGAGAATCTTTTCCTCTACATTTCCCCCCCACAACATCAGAGAGGTACAGGCAGAGAAATGGCCCCAGAAGAATAACAGAGGCCACTAGATAGCCCTGAAAGCTCATAACCAGAACTGAAAATTATGTAATGTATCTTTGAACTTCTGCCTGCCATGATTTCAGAAAGAATGATTTGTTACTATATATACATATGAGTTGTTTTTCACCCATTTGACTTAAAATCATTTAGACATGAAAGCAAGAACAAATCAGTACAATAATTCGGCACCATGACAGCATTCTGGTTCACATCAGCTTTATATCAGTTGACTGCAGTGGCCACAATTTAAACTGTGTAATGTCATAAGTCAGAAAGAGGGCACATATTTTGCAGTTAAAGACATTGTTGATATATGTAGGCTACTAAATATGAAGAAACAAAACACAACATTAATAGCCAAAGCTTCTAATTATGCATCTACTTACTGTATTGAATGGAGAATCTTAGAAATATTACATTAACAGGTGAAGAATCTTTATTTTTATTTTCATCTAGGAGATTTGTGACCAGCGCTCTTTTCTCATTTTTTAAAAGAGATCACTGGATTTATTTACAGTATGGGCACTGTAAATGAATTTGTTAATATATTTCAACAGGTATACGCATCATTCATAATTGGAATGTCTGCAGTTTGGGAAAGGGATACCTTCTAATGCTAAGTCTCAGCAATTCTGTTCATAAGTGCAGGTGTTCATTGAGTAGGGATACACAGCTGGAACTTTACTGAGCTACAACACAAGACAAACCTATCCGTAAATACAGAAAATGCTCTGGATGCTTTCTGACTTTCAGCAGCGGTTGAAAGTTTCGAGTATACAATTATTCTGAAGTCTCTCATTCTCTGGTTTCATTTTTCTCAAGCAGTGGGATCAGGAAGGGCAGTGAAGGAACAGACTGGCTCTGCAGGGGTGCCCAACTGGAACAGTTAACCTGCCTTCCCATCAAATAAAAACCTCCCATTTAGTGTTTCTGTGCATAGCATTTCCATTCTACTTTCTGCCAGTCATGGCACATCTCACTGCTCTGTAATTCTACATAAACAGGGGTTCTGTGTTCGCGTGAGTTCTTTAACTATCTGTGGCTGTCCTTCCTAGACAGAGACAAGTGTTTTTTCATGTATATGCTGGCAGGCTAGCAAGGCAAAAGGGAGGAACAGAGAGCAATAGGCTACTACTTCCACCTTGATTCTCCCCATACACACTCCTGCTGTGTAGAGCAGTGCCCTCATATCAGAGGCTTAGGTGGAAGAGATGCTAAAGCTGCAGCCAGCCCATCTACCCTTCAAGGCTTTGTTTGAACACACTGGCAGTTTGCCAGAAACTGGGGGAATAGTTTCTAGGCTTTTCTGATAGGCTGCCTTGTTTCCATGCAGATGTGCTGGCTAGGTGGGGTATAAATCTAAATAAATAAATAAATAAATGTTCAGAGGGCATAGATACAGAAATGTAAGGCTTCCTATTATGCTGTAGCATACACCTCTGGTCTGTCTAACTTCAGTACTTAGATTCATTCCAGGTTATTACATGTGTCTTCTTGCTAATCCTAGTAATTTCAAAATTATTTATTTACCAAATTTATACTCCTCTTCTCTGTCCTTATGAGTGTCACCAAGGCAGCTAACAGATTAAAAACACAGATAATATTTTGGCCTGGTTCAGTTTATTCAGTTCACAGTTCATTTTCTGTGGTGGCACTTTGCCTTTGGAATGTCCTCTCCCTTGAGGCTTGCCTGGCATCATCCTTACTGTCTTTTAAATTAAAACGTTTCTTTATACTAGGGCTGCCATGTTTCTGCCGGCATTCCACAGAGCCAGCATAAGAAAGAAAAAAATTAAAAATCACTATTAGCAATGGTGTCATACCTCTCTAGAAATCATCAGAAACCTTGTGGTAAAACTATAGCATTTCTGCAATCCCTAGAGAGGATTCACATAACTTATGGGGAAAACAGGAAGTCAGATCAGTTGGAATTGGTTTTACCATAGAGTTTCCAGCCATTCCTAGAGAGGTATGATGTCATGTCTAGGTTTTCCCAGAAGTTACATTACTCTGTAAGTGATGGCCACCCCATGTCCCTTACAGCCCTGACTGACAGGCACCCCCAGGATAAGTCTGGCAACCATATTTTCTTCCTGGGCTTTTCATTACAGGTTTTACTTTCCTGCTATTTTATGCCTTTGGTGTATGTTTTATGTTGGTGGTGTTTTATGGATAGCTTTATACTGTTTTTACATCCATTGACTTGTTTAATGGCTTGTTTTAATTACTTTAATTGTAAGGCGTCTTAAGCAAGACTCTTATTATCTATTATTTTAATTTAATCTATTTTAGTTGCTGTTTTAGAAATATAAGTCCCTATAGTTCATATACATTGTATACCCATATGTCACAGTACTGATAATATACTGCCTATTAATTGTATTGAAGAACTGAGGCTATTCCCTCAAAACAAATTCTCTGACTTTGGTCCTTTCCACATTTGCCTCCCACTCCAGATTTTCTCAAGTGTTCAAGTCAAGTCAAGTTAAGTCCACAGCAAAACAGCATCCAAATAACCTGGGGCAACAGCAGGCTGAAACCAGGCTGACCACTGAAGGGAGGTAATGTAATACAGAATGGGGGAAAAAACCTGGAATAAAAAGAAGGTTGAACTTGATTTTAGTACATAATTGGGGGGGGGGGGGGGGAGACCTGGATTAAAAAGAAGTTTGAATTCAATCTTAGCACAGAATTGCTTGGAGGACACTGTGGTGAAACATTAATTTGAATTGTAGAAGTCTAGTCTGGCAGTCACAGTTTACTCTACACCTGTGAAACACCTATTTCCTTTCCAGCTATACACACAACAGTTATTCATAGGCCCTCAAGACCCTACTTGGGATTCTTGGTGATGTCATCTGTGGCACAGCTTTAAATAATGGAATCAGTACCTATTAGTACCTATTGTAAAGTTTGGTCCATATATGTAGTTGTGAAATGTCTGCTCTTCAGAGATAGTAACTAATTTTGCCCAGCCCAGTTGTGATTTAGTGTTAGATTTTGTGCCACAAAACAAAACAGAGTAGCAACGTATGTCAAAGCGAACTCTTTACCAAATTTATTCATTTCATTTATTTATTTCAAACATTTTAGTTTACTAATTGCCTAGAGTCCTTAAATGCTTTTATTTATTTTTTTTAACAAAGTCGCCAATCCTAATTTTAAGAAGTTATTCAGAGGCCAAAATAGGGTTGGATACGTTAGGCAAAGTTCTACTGCAGACTTTCAGCTCGCATAGGAGCTTTCTGAATGCTTTTTTGTCATTCATAAAGCATATCTTGCTAACATCTATTTTATATAACAAATATGTAATTTCTGGTGTCAAAGAACAGCCTTCCTGATTATTTAATTGTAGTCCATCCTTGTTCAGTCATGAACAAAACCTCAGCTAAATTTTGTATTTGTAGCTTGTGAGCCCTGTGATTAATGTCCTCAGAGACCAATCCCTCCATGGTTCTATTTTTAAAAGTCTCTTTTTAAAAAAAGACAGTGTGTATTAAAGAACCTTTTAAAGATAAGCAATCATATTTAAATGCTTGCTTGATGCAACATACAGCTTGAAATCCTCATACAATCTGAATTTCTACAATCTGACCTTCTGTCAGCGTGACTCATGTTTAAAATTTGCTGATGCTGAAAAAAAAGATCCTACATTTTTGATAGGCGGCTGCTCCAGCTGTGATACACTATTTACAGTGAAAGTATAACAACCATATGTGCACAAAGAGCCATCTGGTTTTAATACAGGTACAACAAGGGGTTGCCTATTCTGCAAACTTTACAAGTTCAATCACTCCTGCTTCTTGCCTTCTTTTCAAATCCACCTCAATGTTCTGTTTGAAATAGCAAGGCATATTGTTGGATTCAACAAAGAACTTTTTGATAGTACTCTTCATACAGCCTCCTTGAAAATTTCCTGAGGTAACTAATGTGCTTCTTTCATCCAGTCCATGAAGGATTCAGCTAACCAAGCCTTTACAGCCAAAATTAGCACAGGCAGTTGTCTCACTTTCCCTTTCTATCAGTTACTGTGTAATTCCAAATATCTTAAGAGCATCTCCTCTATATGTGCATTAATTTAAAACAAATTGAATTTAATTTTCCTTTTTTGCAGTAAAGGGTAGTTTCCATATGGGGCCAGGCTTGTGTGGTTTCCCTGTTACTGGCCCAGCCACCAGTACAGCACAGCAGCAAAGGGCTTTTTCACAGGGCAGTTTTCATCACAGTTTATTTGCCCGTTGGCAGCAGCCATTCCCTTGCCCTGGGCTATTGGGACTTTTTCAATTTTTTTAAAAATCATCAGTGTTGGACTTACCTTGTGGGATTCTACATTGTACAACTCAATCCCCCATGCTCTTCAAATCTCCTTGTGATGAGGTAGAGGTCCTGAACAGCTGTTGGCTACTGTATTTAACTAGTTAAAAATGAACAAATTGGAACTAAACTCTGGCTGAAGACAGACTGGATATGTGGCCCGCTGTGCCTCCGCTTTAGAAGCGGAGGCAGAGAGGCCGTCCAGACACCCGCAGCTGTCCCGTATCGGCCAGCCGCACTCACCCGTCCATGAGGTGCTGTCTGTGTGCTGCAGCCGGAGACCCCTTGAATCCGGTCTCCGGCCATCTGGGTGTGCGTCCCTGCTGCTTCCCTGGCAGTGTGGACGTGTCTACACAGCTCAGGAAGCAGCGCCGGAAATGTGAACCGGCTGTTCTGGCTACTGTGGCTATGCTAATAGCTGTGCCTCGCCGGAACAGCCGCGTGCCGCTCGCCACCCCAGTGGAGGCTCCAGGGGCCGGCTGGCAGAGTGGACACGCTGTTCCACCTTGTTCCCGGTAAGGTCCCGCAGGACTGGAGCCAGTGCGAATGGGCAGCCATGGGACGGGTTGGCCCCGGGGCTTTTCCGCCCGCTCGCGCTGTGCTCCAGATCCCCGGTCTGTCCTCAGCCTCTGAAAAGACAAAGGTAATGCTGGTTGGGTAGAAGGAGATCTTGAAGAACATCATTCTCTCAACTTTGCTGACTCTGTTAAAAGCCTTGGAGTTATGTCAGATCCAAAAGAATTACTGAAGAAGAAAGTTAATATAGCTGCAAAAAAATATTGCTTTCTACCAACTCAGCCTAGCTCATAAGATGGCCCCTTACCTTGATCTGGCCACCTGGATCCATGACACAGTAACATCAAAACTAGACTACTGTGATGCACTGTGCATCTATCTTCCTTCAAAATCAATTCAGAAACTCCATCAGGTGCAGAATGCCATGGCTCGGTTGCTATTGGGAACTTGATAAAACATGCATATTACTCCCGTTCTGCAGACATTCCATGGGCTGTTCATTTGTTACCAGCCTCAGTTTAAGATATTGGCTAGCATATACAAAGCCCTTCACAGGCTTTGTCCCTCTTACCTGTGGGACTGCCTCTCCCCCTATGCTCCTCCATGGCAGCTTTGTTCATGTCGCAGTAAAAGAGACTCAGCTGTAGAAGACACTAAAAACATACACTATTTGTTAACAATTTCAAAATAATTTTTTACTTGTAACTCGTGTATTCCAAATACAAGGTATTTACAGGTATCATCACAGTCAAACTTGGAAAAATAGCTGAAGATAGCTGATTGCTGAACGAAGTCTTCCATATTTGTTTTCTGTTTCGTTATTTCAACTTCCTCAGTAGCTGACACATTAAACATAAAATAATATCAGATACAATATGTAAAGCTATTTTTCCAAGTTTGACTGCGATTATACCTGTAAGCTATATAAGTAGAAAATTAGGTTAGAATTTGTAGGTTATATAAGGTTTCTTTGTTGGCTATCTTAAATGAGTAAGCAGGATAACATTCTTTGTATATTGTAGTGATAAGCTATATGTTAATAGGATCTTTGTAATTGAAATACACATGCAGTGATAAGCTATGTTAACAGGGTTCTTTGTATTTGGAATACACAAGTTACAAGTAAAAAAAATTCTTTTGAAATAGTTAATAAATAGGGTATGTTTTTTAGCATCTTCTACAGCTGAGTCTCTTTTACTGCAGCAACTATACAGCTGTTTGATTTTCTATTGCAATTAGCTTTGTTCATGTCAGCAGGGCCTCCTTCAGGTGCCAATCTGCAAAAGGGCAAAATCAAAAAATTGTCCATAAATGTGCATCCCACCTTATGGAATGGTTTGCTTGTGTATCTCTTACTGTAAGTAGGATCCTGTTATGTAATTTTTCACTGTTTAATGTGTCATGTTAATACTTATGCTATTCTTCTATTCTTTCTGGTTGGCTCCATCCAGACTTCTACAGTTCTAATGCATTGTTTACTGAATGTCTCATTTTGTTGATTGCATTGATTCACTGTCTACTCCACCATGGTTCCCTGTGAGAAAGGTGGACTAAAATAATGTAAATAAATAAAAATCAATCAATCAATTAATAATGTAATGCACAAAATAAATACAGGTTTTAGAGAGTAATCAATATGCAGGCCTACTCAAAATCCTGTTCTGGTCTATTTTGTGGAGCTTACTCCAAGGAAAGTGTTCTTGGCACCTAGTCCATGTCTTTCCCACAATGCATTCAAAACAGATTACAAGGACAAGTTATCCATACCATATCCATGTCTTAAAAGCAGTGCATCCTATCATCAGCTTCAGCTGTTATTCAAGAAGGACCTCGTAAAAAGGTCAAACTTAAGAGAGTTTACAGTAACTCCACAAAACCTTCCTGAGAGCCAGTTTGGTGTAGTGGTTAAGTGCGTGGACTCTAATCTGGGAGAACCGAGTTAGATTCCCCACTCCTCCACTTGCACCTGCTGGATGACCTTGGGCAAGCCATAGCTTTGTACCAGCTGTTCTCTCAAGGACAAGTTGTTTCAGAGCTCTCTCAGCCCCACCTACCTCACAGGGTGTCTGTCGTGGGGAGGGGAAGGGAAAGTAGTTTGTAAGCCGCTCTGAAACTACAAGTGAAGGGCAGGGTATAAATCCAATCTCTTCTTCTGACATATTCCATAATGCAGTGTAAAAAAAATGACCCCAATTGGACCAGAGCTGTTTTTACCTGCCTTCAGGACAGGGTGACAATAGGCTATGAATATGACTGCTTCACAGTAATGTACCAGGAAAAGTGGTTGTGCGAGTATGTAGTTCATGGAGACATGGAGGACTTTAAAGGTAAGTACCAGCGCCATGAATTGAGCTTGATAATACACAAGTAGGAAAAGCTTGATAATACACAAGTAGAAAAAGTCACATTTGCACATTTGAAAAAGTCACATTTGGATTATTTTCAAAAGCAGCTCCATATACAGTGCATTATAATATTGTATCGAGGTTACTCATAGCATGGATCAGCATTGTCAGGTCAACATAGTCCGAAGGGGGCAGGGCAGTTTCCACGTTGGATGTAATTGGAAAAAATGCATTTTTAGGTCACAGCCCCAGCCTGCTTTTCTAACAATAGAGCTGGGTACAGAAAGCCTCGTAACCTATTAATAGAGACACCGATAAGTTCACCCCACCAGAAGTAGAGAGCATAAGATTCTCCAAGACGTTACCCTTGCCAACCAATACCATCTCCTTCTTTAGGCTTTGAAATGTGTAACTTCTAGGAGCATGCGTTCTTCCATTGTAATAACAACTTTTCTGAAGTGTAGCTATTTACTTATCAATTACTTTTCTAAACTTAAATACATTTCCTACTGTCAACTATAGACTTGTGTTCTGCCCAGCCTCTAGCAGTAGTGCCTGTAAATTCTGTACATTGTATTTGCTGATTCCATAGCCAGGTCCACCTTTAAAGAACAAACAAACCTCATGCAGTTCCGCAGGGCCTGTAAGACGGAGCTCTTCCGCCAGGCCTTCGAATAGGAGCCGCCACCAGAGACACCAGTTAGGCCGGTGAGTCCACCCATCACATTAACCCTGTGATGACCCTGACTCAGCACAGTCCAAGTAAGATGGCTCAGGGCTCAGATCTGCCATTAGGTCGCTAGAAGTTATATTATTGGAAGTTTAAATATGTATTAATTATGTAGTTCTTGGAATGTTTTAATGGATTTTATGTGTTTTAATCTATTGTAATATTTAGGCCCTGGGCCCATGGAAGCCGCCCTGAGCCCGTTCGCGGGGAGGGCGGGATATAAATCCAATAAATAAATAAATAAATAAATAAATAAATGCATACATACATACATACATACATACTACCTCCCCCTTAACTACTGAGTTAGTCAAAGGACCTTAATTTCAGTTCTGGGGAAAAAAAGCCTTCTCAGTGCTGCCACAGAACTTCCCCACTTGATCACCATGACCTAAATGTAAACTGTTCAGCCATTTCACCAGAATTTAGGTTAAGCTGGTTCTTTAGCAGATTTGCCAACTCCTCAAAAGTTCAGTCTCCTGCCATTTCAGAGGAGAGATATTCAGTTAAATTGTGAGCCCACCCACTACTGAGTAAAATTGCTCTCTATTGCTTATCTTCTGTTTTCTCATTAGCAATATGAAAATATTCCACAGCATGGCTCCCAAGTTTGGTGCTGTTGATTAGGCAACAAGAAAGTGTACCTCATGTGGCACCATTGTCTCTTAGCAGCAAAACCTTCACATGAACTGAAATTGCACTTCTTTCCTGTTGTCTTCTTAAAATCATGTCAGTTCAGTTCCACAGGGATGCCATCTGTGTTAGCAGTCAGACCCCTCTTCCTGCAGAGGGGCAGTTTAGCACTTAGAGAGACAGAGGCATGAACACTCCTCATACAAATATCACCTCAAAATTATAAAGATGAAACACTATCTGGCCCAAAAGGACACAAAATAGATGCCAGTCAGAAGCCAAGCCTGGGGGAAATTTTGAAGGTGAAGTCAGAGGGCTGGCTGCCCTCTCCCCACCCTAAGGAGATGCATAATTAAGGACAGTAGGTTTCCCAAGAAGCTATAACCTCACCTTGGTCTAATCCCATCAACTCCAGCCTCACTTCCCCCCTTTACTAATTTACCCTAATTTAGCCTAACCCTATTCACCCAAACATGGAAGTTTTCCCATCTGGTAGTCATTGGGTCATCAAGAACCATTTAAACCTTTAGTCTACCTCAGGAAAAACTCATCAAGTTTCTCCTAAATCAGTGTGAGAAATGCAACAAGCCTCTCCCAACACATTGTCCATCTCTGAAAAACCAATCAAGTTATTGTTTTGGGGGCACACTTATCAGCCTGCCCTCAGGCCACATTTTGCCATATATCTGGTGAACCCAGACACCAGTCGGTGTATGTTTTCTCAGCACCATAGCTCACACCCCCACTTCTTCTCTCCATGAAACGCTAGTCATTTTGCTGCTGTTTCCGCAGACCTTGTTCAAGACTGGTAATTGTATAGCCTTCTCCAAAACTGCTTTCTCCCCTGCTTCCCTTCTCTTAGTCAGCTTGTCTATTTTTAAATGTGTTTTGTGTGTGTGTTTTGCTTTTTCATTTTTTAAAAAATAAAGAACCCGCTGAAAATCTGACTGGCTTATTTCGAGACTCCTTTTGAGGGAATAATCCCTGTAAACATTGGTGGCAATCCCAGTTACCCCCTCTCACTTGTCTCCTTTAAGCTAATTTCCCCCAGGCAATTAGGGGACTGCTTCTTTGAGTAACATCTGGGGTTGGGGGTCATACTTTGGAAGCAGGAGGTCCCAGGTTTAACCCCCAGCATCTCTGCCTAAAGGATCTCAGGCAGGATGTGCCAGGAAAGACCTCTTTCTGCCTGATACTCCCAAGGCAGCTAGATGGACCAATGGTCTGACTTGACATAAGGCAGTGTTATGAGTTCACAAGAGTAATCTGGTCTTCAGCAGCAAAGTATCCTTTATTCATCACGGCCACGACTAACTCAGAACCCTGGTGTATGTTTAACTAAAGGACCCACTGTCAAAATAGCGACTGTTCACAGTGACTGCTTATACACATGACAATGTACAACCTCTTTCTCCACCATTAACTGAATCATTGCAACAGATTCATCATGCTTTCTACTGCCCTAGGGAAATAGGTAGCTAATAACTAGTTAGACTTTTAAAGTTTTAGAATTCAAATATGGTCTTTGTTAGGGCCAGTTGAAAAATATGATATGTAACATTATGCCGAGAGACTTTTAAGGAGAATCTGACTGGAGAGTCAGGAGAGCAATAACACACAGCAGAAATTCAGCTTTACTACTGTGTAATACTGTACATGATTAGAATTTTATTCTGGCACTTGGACTGCAGCACAACTCATCTGGATGAGATTCAGCATGGCTGTGAGGTACAATAAGACTGGAGGTTTCAGGCTGCATAGATAATTTCAGTGACCAGAGGCTATAAATAAATCCAGCTGTCAAGAACTGGCTCTTTTATTTTTGCTTTATAGCCACATGGTGTTTCTGTTGCCGTAGTAATACTTACATTGCTTTCTTTATAACACTGGAACTTTAAAGAAAGGAGAGACACTTAATCTTTGAAGGGTTAGAGGTAACGCCCTAGCTACATGCAAGGGGAAAGGCAAAGCAGAGTTGGTGGAATTAGTATCACTGTAGTAGACTTCCTTTCACTCTTCCTTACGGTAAGATTGCAAAGGATTAGGGGAGCTGTTATAATCCCCACAGGGACGTTAAAATTTTTATCATCATGGTAAGTTAACCATATGTACCATCACAAACAGATACACTCACTGCATGGGTTGAATCTCCATATATGTATCCCATATCCATATATCTAATAGCCAAGGGCTGGCCCCCATGCAAGTTAAAAGTCTGCACAATGGGACTAATCAGTGCTACAGTCTGGGGCCCTGCGAACTCAGGGAAATATATGATTTCTTAAAAATGGGGGGGGGGGGAGGCACAAAACAAGAAATTAATTGATTGATTGATTGATCAAATGAGGCTTTTATACCACTCTCCCCACAAGCAGGCCTGGGTAAATGGTAAACACAACACGTGTGCATGCACAGGCAATGTAAAAAAGTTCTCCCAAGTTCAGGCAGCATTTGGGGTGGTTGGAGCTAGCCAAAATGCTATGGGAAAACATGAAGGTGAGAAGCAGGCAAGGAGGGGAAGTTCAAGCCGCTTCTGGCCTGCCCCTTCGGCCTGCCTGCTTCTCTTCCCTTCACTATGCCAGTGGGAGTGCAGAGGTAAGCAGGAAGAGAGAGGGAAGACCAAGCTGGCGAGTGGGCATGGATACAGTGGGGACAATGGAAGAGAATGACTGAGCAAGCAGATGTGGGGGGGGGAGTTTGATTTTGTACTTCTCCACAGGAAGCCAGCTGGGTGACCTCTGGTCAGTTATAGCTCTTTCAGAGCTCTCTCAGCCCCCCAAAATAAGTCTAGCTTGCCACTTTAGTGGTGCATAACACTCATGGGGCTAGAGCTTAAGGCTGTCAGACAGTCTTTGAATCTCCTGGCTATACTACACACATTGCCATGATATTTATTTCAAATGATACATCGCTATTCCAAATCTGACTTTTGCTGATGCCTACCACTGAATCTTTGTCTGTTCCATAAGCACTGTGATTTTAGTAAACCATTCATTGAGATTCAGTGCAAAATGGAGTGAGAATGGCCAATGTAGCATTTTATTTCCTTCATATAAGTTGCCATAGAAATGCAAAAATTCAGTAAAGATATACAAATGAATTCCTGACATTGAACAACATGCCTAGGCTGTAGTTACCCTAATTGTCATGAGTCCTGTTGAGGATACGGCCCCGGCTCCAGCTGAGCCCGTGCTCCCCGGCGTCAGAGCCCACACCTGACCCTGATGAAACCTCAGAGCTCACCAGCATATCCCTACCATCTGTCCCAGCAACAGCAGTGGAGGAACAATACCTGACAGGCAGCCCCCCTGACTCGCCTCCTCCAACAGTGCAGTTGTGGAACCAGCTCAGGCAAGACTTGGTGTCCCAGCGGAGGGAGGCATGCCTGCGCAGCAGGCAGTCCCTCAGCCCTGAGTTCTAACAGAAGCTGGGACGAACACACTGAGCACTAATTAACCCTGGCACCTGAGGGGTATTTAGCCTCCCCTCCTGATGCTGGTTCCTTGTGCCAGCAATTAGTCAGTTTGAGACCCTCGCCCGTGCTTCTGATTCCTGAGCCGTGCTTTGAACTCTTGGCTCCTTGACTCCAGCTTCCAACAACTACGCTCTCGGTTTGTACTTTGGACTCTGTTCTTTTGGCTCCTGCTTGCTACCCCTTGATTCTGACTATGGACTGGACTTAGACTTTCACTCTCTCTCGCCCGGCTGGCACCCAGCCCGTGACACTAATGTTAGAAAATAATAGGTTCAGAATACAAATTTTCCCAGCTTCTAATTATGAGTTGATCCTCCTTCCATTTTTTTCTGTTCTCAGTGACAGAAGATACGTTTCAAGCTTATATGACTTCCCCCCCCAGAAGTCAGTTTGCTGCGGGAGGGAGGGAGGGAGGGAGGAAACTATCCTCATTGCTCAGAAAGCCCAGTTGGTACAGAAAGATGCAGTTCAGTTTCCACTAGGAGCTGAATGAAAAATAAACAATAACATCTGTGATATAATTATGAAAAGTCAATTCAATTTTTCAAGTGTTTGATAACTATTAATACATTTCTGTGAAATAACATGGAATTATCCTTCACAATAAGAATAACCCAGTGACAATCCTCTTCTCTGTTGCAGGAGACTGCTTAGTCCTCTTTACCTCAAGCATCACTGAATGCAAATAAAGTGCAATTGCTGAGCGAAAGTACTCCAAACCACAGCAGCCAGCTGATTTTCTAAATGGACTGCTGTGTCAAGCAGCAATCCCAGGTTCTGAACCTGACTTTTCAAAGTGGTTAAGATGCTAAACTGCAGACTAGTAGTTCAGCAGTTCGAGACCAGAGTGCTGCATGACGGAGTGAGCTCCCATCTCTGGCCCCAGCTCCTGCCATACTAGCAGTTTGAAAGCAAGAAATTGCAAGTAGATAAAAAGGTTCCACTTCGGTGGGAAGGTAACAGCATCCTGTGCACCTCGGCATTTAGTCATGCCAGCCACATGACCATGGAAAAGTCTTTGGACAGCACTGGCTCCTCGGCTTGGAAACGGAGATGAGCACCGCATCCCTAGAGTCATATTCGACTGGCTTCCAAGCAAGGGAAACCTTTACCTAATATTACAGTACTCCATGATATGGCACCTACCAGTACTTCCCTGGCACTCACTGAGTTTTTCCTAGAGTGGGCAGGACCATTGTTAAGCAGGGCTTCTTGGTGGCTGCTCTGATTCAAATGAACAGACTGCAACAGTAGACATAGCCACTGGAGGATCAAGAGGACTTGTAAGCAGCAAAGCATGTAAGCCCTCAGGGTTTACTGAATCACTTTGTTTCCATTTCCCCCTCTCTCCTCCTCCCTTCAGGCTTTCCTTCTTTTCATTCCCCCTCCTCTTGCCCCCCTCAGGCTTTCCTTCATTTCTTTTTTATTTCCCTTCCTTTTTTTCTCTCTTTCTCTCTCTCCCTTTGCCTCACCTCAGGCATTCCATCATTTCTTTTTATTCCCTTTCTGTTCTTTAAGAAACAAGCTTTTATAATTTTTACAGGAAAATTATTTTTTAAAAAAACAGGAGCCTACCATAAGAAAGCTTATTACTATGGGGAAGCAAGCCTGAGAGAAATTTAAATATGCATTGAGTGGAGAAAGCGGATAGAGGGAGCTTTTTCTCACTCTCCCATAATACCCGAACTTTGGGGCGCCCAAAGAAATTGCTGGGAAATAGGCTCAGAACAGACAAGAGGAAATACTTCTTTACTCAACAAGTACTTAAACTGTGTAATTCATTGCCAGGAAAGGGAGTGACAGTCATAAGGTTTTAGACAGTTTCATGAAGGAGAGGTCTGTGGAGAAATTAGTTCTCTAACAAGGAGAACAAATGCTGTTTGGAGTAATTTCAAAATATAGGTTATTGTTATCGTTGTTTTGCTTACATATAGAGCAGGGGTGTCGAACATTTTTTATGAGGGCTGGATATGACATAAATGAGACCTTGTTGGGCTGGGCCATGTGTGTCATAAAATGTAATGCCAGGTAGCGGAGATATAAACTTTATAAAGGACACAAACACAAAGTTTTCTTTTTACTTAAAATAAAAAACATGCTTAAAACATTAGCACGCTTGCAATATTTTGTTTATTTAGCAGTCTCTGATAACTGACACCTCTTGCTCTGAATTATTGCATCAAAATGTCTGTGCTGTTGCAATCTTGAGTATGTTGTTCAGGTGTGTATCTGTAAGCTGCACAATTACTTTTGATTTTTTGACATTCACCACAGAAATCTCATGCTCAGAGTTCTGAGTCTAGTACCCATGGGAAAACATGAAATGGTGAGCGACTGAGAGAGTCTGGCAAAGCAAACTATTATGCAGCAGCTGCAGCAGAACTGGAAGCAGATGGCCAGTTCCAGTGCGGGCCTGATAGAAGCCCTCCAGGGGGCCTCATCCAGCCACCGGGCCGCATGTTTGACACCCCTGTGTAAAGGGATAGGAAGAGGGTTCCAATGTTACAATGTATTTTCAGTTGGTGAAGAAAGAGGCTGTTGCTAAGGGGGGCAACTAAAGAAAAGATTTCAAGCTCAGAATGATTTTCAGTTGGGAAAGATGATTACAGGAGGTTCCTAAAGTCCAGACTTCCAGAACCAATCAAAACAAGGCTTGACCAAGTTTTGCATTTGATTGGTCAGAGCCTTCCTGACAGTATCTATAAGGAGCAGCTGAGAGAGGAAGGGGGACAGCACAGAAGATGGTTGAAAGGCACAAAATCTTTAGGAAGAAGTCATGAAAGGTACCAGCTTGCAAGAGATAGATGAGTCAGAGGCTGTAGGCAAAGAGAATTCACCATCAAGGAGAAGGCAGGAGAAAGAGCACAGATAGCCTAGGAAGAGTTATCAGAAACTGTTAAATAAACAAAATATTGCAAGTGTGCTAATGTTTTAAGCATGTTTTTATTTTAAATTAAAAAAGAAATCTTTCTGTTTGTGTCTTTTATATAGTTTATATCTCCGCTACCTAACATTACATTTTATGACACACATGGCCCAGCTCAACAAGGCCTCATTTATGTCAGATCCGGCCCTCATAAAAAATGAGTTCGACATCCCTGGCTTAGAGGAAATAAGGCAGGATGCAAAGCTACAATGTGTTTTCTAAGTAGCTTGATTAAAACATGGGTGTGGAACATTAGCATCTATGGCGAGATAAGAAACCATCAAGCCCTGATGGATCCATCCTTGTGAACTTAGGAATGAATTCAAATTTAGGAATCTCAGTTTGTTATCTGTAATTGAAGCTTCTCTGAGGAGCGTTAAAACTCATTCAGCAAGGCAGTGACCTTCACCCTAAGGTCTGCCTGTGTGATTGTCCAGCTGGAAGCTCACTGGGAATAGTTCCTTATTCCAAGGTACTTGGAAATACAGGGACTCCAAATGGAAACTTGAGGGGCCAGAACCAGTGTTTGGACCGAACACTGCAGTATGTCTCCTTGCAGAGGACAGTCCTGTGGGCACCACACTTTGGAATGGCTGGCATAAGAACTGGGCTTTGGAAGAGGAAGTGCCATATGTGCCCTTGAAGGGGAGGGTCCCCGAAACATGGGGGTGTATGATATGTGGTGGTCCAAACCTTATTTTGGGGTGTAAAGGGCAAGCAGCCAAACCAGTATCTTATCCAAATCTCCTGAGAAATACAGGCCTCTGGGAGGCATTCCAAGTAGAAGCATGTGGTGCCAGAACTAGTGTTTGGACCAGGCATCATTGTATGTCTCCTTGCAGGGCACAGTCTCCAGAGCATGGGGATGTGTCATTTGGGGTGGTCCAAAGATTGTTTTGTGGGTGCAGCCCAGCCCCAGTGTCTGCCTGTGTGATTGTCCCAGGGGCACCTCACTTTGGAGCAGCTGGCACAAGAACCACGCTTTGAACCATGACACAGCATATGTCCCTTTGAAGGGGAGTCTCCGTTGAAGATGCAGGTGCATGAAGTGTGGGGGTCCAAACCTTATTTTGGGTGCAGAGGGCACTTCCTTATTCAAATCTCATTTGAAATACAGGCCTCTGGGAAGCACTCCGAATAGACACTTGTGGCTTCAGAAATATTGTTTGGACCGGGCATCACTGGATGTCATCTTGCAGGGGAACGTCCCCAGAACATTTGGATGTGTCATTTGGGGTGGACCAAAGATTGTTTTGGAGTACAGCCTGGCCCCAGTGTCTGCCTGTGTGATTGTTCTTGGGGGCACCTCACTTTGGAGTGGCTGACACAAAATCTGTGCTTTGGACCAGGACAAAGCATATGTCCCCTCAAAGGGGAGAGTCTGCTGAAGATGGGGCTGCATGAAGTAGATTTTCAAGAAGAATAAGGATCTTTAGGCCATCAGGATATTCTTCTAATTAAGCCAAAGTAGAGTTTAGACATTTCAGATGTAGCGTATGACAGAAGGGGCACTGAAACAAGACATGGGAGATCGTTTTGATATGATAATTTGTGCATGGACAACATCTGCCAGAAAAGGGCACACCCTGAAAATGGATGTGTGAAGTGTGGGGGTCCAAACCTTATTTTGGGTGCAGAAGGCACTTCCTTATTCAAATCTCCTTTGAAATACAGGCCTCTGGGAAGTCCTCTGAATAGATGCTTGTGGCTTCAGAACCAATGTTTGGACCAGGCATCATTGTATGACGTCTTGCAGGGGACAGTCACCAGAGCACCTGGATGTGTCATTTGGGGTGGTCCAAAGATTTTGGGAGCGTGCATCCTGGCCCGTGTCTGCCTGCATGATTGTCCTGGGAGCACCTCACTTTGAAGCAGCTGGCACAAGAACTGAGCCTTGGACCAGGAAGTGTCATATGTCCACTTGAAGGGGAGGGTCCCCTGAACTTGAGGGTGCATGAAGTGTGGGGGTCCAAACCTTATTTTGTGTTGTAAAAAGTAACCATTTCCTTATTACAGTCTCCTTAGAAATAGAAGCCTCTTGAAGTCACTCCAAATAGAAGCTTGTGGTGCTGGAACCAGTGTTTGGACCAGGCAGTGCTGTATGTCTCCTTGCAGGGGACAGTCTCCAGAGTATGGAGATGTGTCATTTGGGGTGGTCCAAAGATTTTGGGGGCATGCAGCCCGGCTCCAGTGTCTGCCTGTGTGATTGTTCTGGGGACACCCCACTTTGGAGCAGCTGGCACAAGAACCGTGCTTTTGGACCAGGACACAGGATATATCTCCTTGAAGGGGAGAGTCTTGTAAACCTGGGGGTATATGGTATGTATTTTGGGGTTCAGAGCTTTCCAACTCTCCTCAGTGTTTCTGGATGAATTCATAAATAAGTCATGAATAAGGAATGACTAAGGAACTTCAAATAAGGAACCAACTTCAGCCTCCTGTACCAGGCAAATATTGATGAAACTTCCCCATGGCAAACACAATGGCCAGAAGGTCTGCACAGGGGTCATTTCGTAGAAAGAGAGGTGCAGGAGCTCATTAACATAACTCATTAGCATAACTTATTTGCATATGCTACACCACCTGACATCACTGGAAGTATGTCAGAAGGCAAGAAAGAAAGGGGGGAGAGAGAGAGAGAGAGGAAGGGAGGAAGGAAGGAAGGAAGGAAGGAAGGAAGAAAGGAAGAAAGGAAGAAGAGGGGACAGCTACTAATCCAAGCCTCGGAAATACCACCATTCTGGGAGGATAGTTTTAGTGGTGGCTGAAGCCTTCAGAAGCCTGGTCAGAGGAACAAGGACCTTTCCAGGAGATGGGGTCATTTTGCTGCAGCCATGACACAAGCAGGCATTCCCCTGCGGGGGGGGGGGGGGGGCCTGGCACCAACTCCCGGAGCTGAGCTCCCCCGAGCTCCTGCTCGAAATGACCCCTGGGTCTGCATTTAGTTTTGCTCAGCCTGTGTAAGCACTCGAGAGGCAATAGGCAATAGCCTGCATCTTCTGGAGCAGGCAAGCACCCAAGCCGTCTTTGGAGGCATCAGCTTGGACCACCAGCTGCTCTGTTGGATCAAAGAAACTGAGCACAGGAGCTGTGGTGAGTCATGACTTCTGTCTTAAGATCAACCAGTGCATCTTGCTGAGCTGGACCCCACTGCCAGGCTGCCTCTTTCCACAGGAGCGCACGTAGAGGTGCTGTCAGGGCTGACTGATTAGGGATGTACTTGGAGAGATACTGTACAGTACCCAAGAGACTTTGTATGCCCTTTCTATCCATTGGCAGGGACATCTGACTTATGGCCTATACTTTGGCATCATCAGGTTGAATGTCATCTTTAGAGACTTTGTCAACCATGAACTGACCTTTGTCAGGGTTGAAATTCACACCTTTCTGGCGAGCCTTCTTCAGGACTTATTCAAGGATCTGATGTTGTTCTGCTTCTGTGGAGGCTGCAATGATCATACCATCTGTGATGATGTGCACACCTGAGATATCACAGAAGCACTCGTGATTCATTTGCTGGAAAACTTCACTGACTGACTTGATGCTGAAAGGCATCCTATTGAAATTATAGGGACCCCATGAAGAGTTGAATGTGCACAGTTCAGCAGATTCCTTGTCAAGTTTGACCTGCCAGTAGCCATCTTGTTTGTCCAAGATTGTGAAGAATTTTTTGCCAGCCAGGCTTTGTTGCACATCCTCAATGGCAGGGATGGAAAAGTGCCACCACTGGATGGCTTTGTTTAGGGCTTTGAGGTCTAGGCAAAAGCGATGTGATCCATTCTTCTTCTGAGTAATGACAAGGCTATTAACCCATACAATTGGCTTTGTCACCTTAGAGATTACTTTGGTCTTTTCCAGATAGGGTTGCCAGGTCCAATCTTCTCCCTGATGGGGGGATTAGGGAGCATTCCAGGAGGGGGCATGACCACCCCCAGCACAATGACATCACTCTGCATGATGTCATCATGTTCCCGCTTTCCCCTACCATTTAAAAGGAAATGGCCCCCGCTCTGGAAGATTGGGCATGCGGGGTCCCGTCCCTGCTGGCTGCAAGCACTTAAAGACAGGGGTCATTTCGAGCAGGAGCTCTGGGGAGCTCAGCTCCAGGAGTTGGTGCCACCCCGCCCCCCCCCACGGGGGAATGTCTGCTTGTGTCGTGGCTGCAGCAAAATGACCCCATCCCCTGGAAAGGTCCTTGTTCCTCTGACCAGGCTTCTGAAGGCTTCAGCTACCACTGAAGCTATCCTCCCGGAATAGTGGTATTTCTGAGGCTTGGATTAGTAGCTGTCCCCTTCCTTCCTTCCTTCCTTCCTTCCTTCCTTCCTTCCTTCCTTCCTTCCTTCCTTCCTTCCTTCCTTCCTTCCTTCCTTCCTTCCTTCCTCTCTCCTTTCTTTCTTGCCTTCTGACATACTTCCAGTGATACAAATAAGTTATACATAACTTATATGCATTACTTATATGCAAATAAGTTATGCTAATGAGTTATGAAAATGAGCTCCTGCACCTCTTTTTCTACAAAATGACCCCTGCTTAAAGGGATCCCTTTAAGTGCTTGCAGCTGGCGGGCCCCGCACACCAGATCTCCAAGTGGCAATGCTGCTTGGAATTCAGGCACACAGCCAGCAGCCACCCCTCTCCCTCCCCTCTCTCAAGAGAGAAGGGAGAGGAATAGCTGTGGGTGTTCCGGAGCACCGGGAGGTCTGGCAACCCTATTTCCAGATGGTCAAGGGTTTCCTTGATTGCAGGTAGTTTAGCATAGGGCATTTTGCAATCATGAATCACTGGTGGTATCTCAGATCTACATCGATATGGTAGGTGCTGGGGAACTGTCCAAACCCTTGAAAGACATCTGCATAGGCTTGCAAAATATCATCTTTAGAAGCCAAGATGGGCAGTGACATACTATGGACTTTCCTAAGAAGGTCAAGGGCCATGCAGGCTGGTTTCCCAAGCTGGGGTGGCTCATCGTCCTCTATGACATAGGTCAACATGAGACAACCACACAGGGCACTGTTACTGTTGCTTTCAGCATGATTTTGGACCCTCCAAAAGTGACCAGAACAACATTTGCTGGTGCTATCTGTGCAGTAACTGGCAAGGTAAAGACTGTGCCTTCAGGTAAGGTATTTGGTTGAACACCACTATCCAGACTGCAAGAACACCTGCTATATTAATGGTGGAAAACCATGGCTCCAAAATGTTAGGTTCTCCCCTAGGTTGAGGTGCTAGAATCACTCCCTTGCACAAAGAGTCTCTGAACTCTTCTCTTGTTGGGTGAGGGTCTGTTTGTGCCTCCACTCCTTTGCAAAATGATTCTGTGCTCTACATCTGGAGCAAATAGTTCCAAAAGCAGGGCAGGCTTTGGGCTTGTGACTGCAGCCACACCTCTTCAAGAGGATTATTGTGCAGGCAAGCTCTCTCTTGAGGCTGGAGCGTTGCTTGGAAACTTAGCTACCTTTTGTCTTGGCTGCTTTTGCTTTTGTTTCAGTGCTACTGCATAAAAAGTCACTGGAGCCTCTGCAGCCATTGCTTGGGCTTGTGCATGAGCTAAGGCTTGAGCTCGGTGAAAAACCAACTGCTTTTGCAAGGGTGAGCATGTTTTAGCAGCTTCCCCTTTGGCTTATTATCAGGAATGCTAAAGACACTGTTGTCCCTAACCACCATGTACTCTGCTGCTCCAAATTCATCTCAGTTGTATGACAAAACTATCATCAATGCCCTCTGCTTCACTGAACCTGAACTGCCAAAACTGGTTGCGCTCCAAAACAAGGTTTTTTTCCTGGGCTCACAATAATTTCTAAAGGCTGTTAGAGCTTCTTCCAGGGATTTTCTGGCTGGATCTGCAAACACATTCTGCATATTATTGTTTATTTCCAAGGCTTTATCACCAATGCAGTGCAATAGGACTGCAATTTTATACTCTTCTGGTTTATTTATTGCATTAGATACTGCGAGGTAAAGACAAAGCTTTTGCTTCCATATCCTCCAGTTCTCCCCCAGATTGCCAGTCAAGAGTCCTAGAGTTGCCAGGTCTGGGTTGGAAAATACCTGGAGGCTTTGGGGGTGGATCCGGGAGAGGGTGGGGTTTGAGGAAGGGAGGGACTTCAGCATGGTACAATGCCATAAAGTCCACCCTTTAGAGCAGCCATTTTCTCCAGGGGAGCTGATCTCTGTCAGCTGGAGATCAGTTGTAAAAGCAGGAGATCTCCAGGTGCCACCTGGAGGCTGGCAACCCTAATCAAGACCAACTGAGATGGAGGCTTGAAAGTAGGGTTGCCAACCTCCATGTGGTGGCTGGAGATCTCCTGGAATTATAATCTCCAGGCAACAGAGATCAGTTCACCTGGAGAAAATGGCTTCTTTGGAAGATGGACTTTATGGCATTATAACCCACTGAAGTCCCTCCCCCTCCCCAAACCCTGCCTTCCTCAGGCTCCTCTTTCAAAATCTCTAGGTATTTCCCAACTCAGAACTGGCAACCCTACTTGAAAGACTGCATCTTACAGGTTTGAACAGAAACCACAAGTCCTGGGAGAGCTGCATCAGGCTTGATGAATGAGCAGACCCACTTCTGACACCATGTGGTGTTTGTCTCCTCCGTAAAGCATACTCACTGTGGAGGTGGGTACATGGTCTGCCCTAAGGCCAGAGAGACGCAGCAGGCAGCATGTCTTCAAAACCTACTTTAATGTGCAGAACAGCAAGGAAGGGAACAACTTAGACCAGAGGTGTCAAACTTGTTTGTTACAAGGGCCAGATCTGACATAAAAGTTACTTTGTTGGGCCAGGCCATGTCTGCCATAAAACGAAATGCCAGGTATCGGAGAATAACACAGGCAAACCCAATTAATGATATTATTTTTTACTCAAAATACAATCAAAAGCAATTGATTCCTAGCAGTGAAAGCAATTGATTTACTGGGCAATCCATAGAAGCCCCAATAAATGTATTTAATGTTATGCAAGACTAGGTTTTTCCCCAAGGGATACCATACCTGCCCCTAACCATTTCCTTTCATTTCTTCTTTTTTTGTATTATATTTTATTAAGCTTTTCAACTTAACATCTACAGTTATTTCTTCATTGACAACACTATAACAGTTTCAAAATTCTTTGCAACAAAAATCATATTATTAACTTTCCTAATTTGAGTCTTATTTTACATTTCCAATTCCATCCACTTACAAACTGTGTTCCATCGTTAATAAAATAGCTCTTCATTTTGGTTTAACAAGCTTATATTCAACTTGTCCATTTCCGCTAACTCAAGCAGTTTATCTTTTATTTCTTCTCTAGAGGGAAGTTTTTCCAATTTCCACGCTTTTGCAATAAGCAGTCTAGTTGATGTAATAATATAAGTGATTACATATCTATCTGGACCAATATTTTCTGGTAACATATTTAGTAAAAATACTTCAGGTGACAAAGGTAAGTTTACTTCAAATATTTCTACAACCATTTTATGTACCATGTTCCAACAATCATTTTATGTACCATGTTCCAACTGAGCCTGCTTGCGGGGAGGGCGGGATATAAATGCGAAAAATAAATAAATAAATAACATTTTTGCATTTTTGTACATCTCCACCATAGATGAAAGAAGGTTCCAACATTAGACTTACATTTCCAACAGTTATTGACATATTAGGAAAACATTTCACAATCCTGTACGGAGACTAGGTTTTCCCCCAAGAGATACCATACCATTTCCTTTCATTTCTTGACAGCTTTGACTGCACACATCTCACTGCCTGCCCTTGTCCCTCCCCCAGCAGCCTCCTGCCTTCCCTCTCTTGTACCAGTCGCTCACAGGCCAGATAAGAGCCCTAGATGGGCCAGTTCTGGCCCCCGGGCTGCATGTTTGACACCCCTGATTTAGACTTAACAGTGACTGGACTGGTAGCTACCAACAACCCAGTTCTAATTAATATATTCCAGAAGATGCACCCATTCATATGAAGACAGGGATTTCCACTTAGGATCATATACTATAGAGTTTGTCTGACAAGATGAAGAAAGTGCTTTTGCTGGACCAGAAAGAAGACTGTGAATCAGCTGAGGCAGTCCACCAGCAACAACAGAAAGCTGCCAGGACAATCAGAACTATCTCCAACAGTAAGCCTCTGAAGTGCTATCTGGGATTGAGGTAGGACTGTCAAGCCCGAGTTGGTGAGGGGGATGGCCCACTCCCCGATCTGTTTCCAGCTACTGCTTAGAATGGCATAGGAAGAAAATCACCAGAAAGTCCATATCCTGTTGATTGTTAGGCCGTGCCTGGTAACCCTAGATGTGGGAGTAGGGAAATCTGGCCTTTTTAATTTTAATAGGAAGAGTGACTATTAGACCCTCATCTTGGTCATTAACTGAGGAACAGAGTTGCATAAACATTAGATGTGTAGTTTTGTTTGTTTGTTTTTGCTATATAAGACTTCAGGCTATGTTTCTAGAGGACATGACCTACAGCCCAGTGAGGCTTGCAAACCTTTGGGGTCATATCAGGTCATCACAAGGTCCATCAATGGCTACTCACCGTAGTGTTTGAAGGGAGCCTCCATATCCAGAGACAGCAAACCTCTGAATACCAGAGCTGGGAGGCAGTAGTAGGGGAGGGCCTGTTTGCCCTCCAGGACAAGTGGTTGGCTATTGTGTGAAACAGGATGCTGGATTAGATGGACCTCTGGCTCTTCTTAACATGAATGTTGTTAAATACTTAATCTGACTAACTAAGTCTGTCAAGGAAAGGGTTAATGCATTAGTTAATGCATTCTTGAGAGAGGGGTTTGCCACCCCAGCCTTGAAACAGGCTGTGGTGCATCCACTACCAAAGAAGCCTACCCTGGGCCTAGGAGATTTCAGTAACTATTAACCTGTCTCAAACGTGCCATTCTTGAGGAAAATGATTTAATGGGTGCTGTTGCACAATTTCAAGCATTCCATTTCCTGGATGAGGCAGTTTGTTTGTATCATTTCCAACCTGGTTTGTAGGCTGCATGCTTTTCAACAACTATATAAAATAGGTGGGTGAGATCATTTGGAGATTTGGGCTTGGTGGTAACCAATATACAAATGATACTCAGTTCTATCTTGCACTTCCAGGTGATCCCAGGGAAGCTGTAGAAACCTTGATTTACTGCCTGGAGACAGTTTTAGACAGGATGTGGGTTAATAAAGCTTAGTGCCAACAAGATGGAAGTGTTACTGGTGGGTGGAAGCTCTGACCTGTCATTTAAAAAGACAGAGTGAGAGGTGCCAGAACTCTCAAGAGAGATATGAAGTTTTTAATCTGTATATTGAATACGCATGAACTTTTAAACATTTTAAAAAGAATTTTGTTGAAGAAGTTCTGGAATCCTGTTCTGGCATGTTCCCCCAGAAAAAAGGCCTGGGTATTACCAGTTCTGGGTGGGATTGTGCTCTCAGTGAAGGAACAGGTCCATAGTTTAGGGGTGTTTGTTATGTTTTCTTATTAAGTTATGCATTGCTTCGTTGGGGTTTCTGGTACTACAATCCCCTCATTCTTATTGGCTGCCGAATAAAGACTTCTCATTGGTCCTGAAGCTAATCCAGGGAACCAATCACAGAGTCCTGTTTAGGTCCAATGAGATTGAGTTATTCATAGTTACATTGTATATAGTTATTTGTTGGAACACTATAAATTGAGTGCCGCTCTTGCTAGAGCCGTCCCTGAGCTGAACGATGTTTTGAATAAAAGCCTGCATTTGATTTATTCTCTCCTGACTCAATACTTAATAGTGTTCTTGGACCGAAGTCTCCTCCTGGATAAGCTGGTGGCAGCTATAGCCAGGAGTGCCTTTTATCATCTTCAACTGGCTACCTAGCTGTGGCCTTTTCTGAGCTGGTTGCTTTGGTTACATCTAGATTGGTTGCTGCAGTGAACTCTACATGGGACTGCCCTTGGAAAGTGTTCAGAAAATTCAATTGGTGTGGAATGCTGCAGCCAGAATGTTGACAAGTGGGTCAAAGGTACCATATCACTCCAGTCTTGGCCCATTTACACTGGCTCCCAATTTGCTTCAAGACCCAATTCAAGGTGCTGATACTGAAAATCATGTGGCTTTAGACCAGCATAATTGAATAAATAAATAAATACCTGAAGGACCTCCTGCTCTTTTACAAACTTCCCAACCTCTATGGTCATCTTCCAAGGTGCTCCCACCTTTTGAGATTAGGTAGTTGGCAACCTAGAAGAGCGCTTTCTTGGTCAAGGCTCCAAGCCTCTGGAATTCTCTCCCCAGAGAAACTCACTTGTTCCCTTCTGTTACCATCTTCTTTCACCAGTGTGTAAAGACTCTTTTTGCTTTTGTTTTGTTTTTTGTGCAGCATTCACTTAGTGATCTCTCCTTTCTGACCTATTTTAACAGTTGTTTTTATGTTTTTGTTTTTATTTGTGAATTTTAGCTTGGTTTTAATTGTTTAAATTATGTGTTTCTGATTAGTTTTAATGGTTTTTAAAATGCATTTTTAATATGTGTTTAATCTATTAGCCACCTTGGTAGCCCTGATGAGGGCAGAAAGGCTGGGTATACATTTTGTAAATAAATAGAATCTTACCAGTGTTTGCCAGTCAGAGTAGAGAAAAGTATGACCTTGATAGACCCTGGGGTCCTTTGGGGCTGGAGCGAGGCGGAGCACTGCTCCGCCAGCTCAGTAGTGGGCAGTAGGGCAGTCACAGGCCGAATCAGATTATTTAATCTGATTCGGCCCGCCGCTGAATTGCTGTTGAAATTTGGCAGCGGCTTTAAAAGTGGCTGTAGGGGAGGGGGTTTGAGGGAGAGGCTCCAAACTTGCAGGGTAGCTGCTGGGGCCTCTCCCCCAAATACCCACCAAGTTTCAAGAAGATTGGACCAGGGGGTCCAATTCTACAAGCTTCCAAACAGGTTGCCCCCATTCCCTCCATTGTTCTTTATGGTGGGAAAAAAGTAACGTTTTTTCCCACCATAAAGAACAATGGAGGGGATGGGGGCAACCTGTTTGAGGCCCCATAGAATTGAACACCGTGGTCCAATCTTCTTGAAACTTGGTGGGTATTTCGGGGAGAGGACCCAGAGGGTACCCTGCAAGTTTGGAGCCTCTCCCTCAAACCCCTTCTCCTCCAGCCCCTTATATACCCTATGAGTTTTTGCCATTGATTTCAATGGCCCATAGGGTATAATAGGGCTGAAACTGACATTCGGCTGGTTATGCTAATGAGTTATGCTAATATGTATGCTAATGAGCTCCTGCACCTCTTTTTCTATGAAATGACCCCTGGATAGACCAATCAATGGTCTTTTTCAATCCAGGGCATCTTCATGCACTGATTGTGGAATAAAATTAGGCAAGAAGGAGTAGAGTGATGGAGTGGAGTTTGTGACCTTCTTTTGCAAAACAGAGAGGAAACACTGTTCTGGTCTTACAGTACAGGGAGCTGGGTGGTTGCCAGTGGGGAGATGAGCCTTCAGGAGTAGAAGCCCATTCCTTCCTTCTCCAAGCTTCCTGTCCTCCCAGTGGCTAGGGTCACCAGTTCTAGTTTGGGAAATAAATGGAGATTTTGAGGGTGGAGCCTGAAGAGGGGAGGGTTTGAGGAGGGGAGGGACAGGAGAAATGATCTCTGTCACCTGGAGATCAGTTGTGATAGTGAGAGATTTCCAGGTGCCATCTGGCTGTTTGCAACCCCACCAGTAGCTTGCCAGCTTCCAAAGTACAGATAATACTAAGCTTGACTCTAAATAAGGCAGCTTCATGTTTTCAGCATGTTTGCAATGCAATTCTTTTGCAAAGTGAGGCAGGAAATGTTAAGCTTGGCTCTGCCTCATTAGGTAGCCATTTTCTAGAGATGCTCCCCACCTTCTCTTAAAATTCCAAAAGTGCACACAGGCTCCCTGTTCTGTTACATTGTTTATTGGATGTCTCATGCTATCTGATTGCATTGTTTTATATTGTACAATATACCATGAGTCTAAGCAAGAAATCTGGGCTATAAATGAAGTAAATTAAAAAAAAAATGTCCCCTTGGTTTCTGTACAGCTTACATTTTAGTTGTAAGGGCTTCTGATTTCATTTGGAAGTAAGGTGCACTGAACTGCAGAGCTTAATCCCAAATAAATTACCCAAATAAATTACCTAAAGATTGCAGCTTTAAACACAATTAACATTAGATGGACTGAGCCTAGGATCTAAAATTCTAGCAACTCAGTGTGTGTTTGTGTGTGTGGGGGATATGCACAACCAGACCTTGGCCTGCTGCTGTTCCCACACCACAGCAGTACTCACAGCTGAAAAAAACAAGCCATTGTTTAGTTTAAACAGTAGTTGGCCTCCATGTCAAAGCTTCGTGTGCTCTCTTGGTTCTCCTTCACATTATCATGTCCCTGGTTTGGGGCTAAGGATGCCAGTCCCCAGGTGGGAGTGGGGGCTCCCAAATTTTTGAGGCTCTCCCCAGATGCTGGCTAGCTGGCTGATGGGGGGAAATCCTGCCCCAACAGTCATCCATGGCCCTGCTTGAAAAGAGTGGGCACCATCCACGCCTGCCGCACAAGCCATGAATTTAAGACTTATATGGCAGGTGTGCAGGGCGCCTGTTCTTTTCAAGCGGGGGCCATGCCTACCTGCCCTGCAAGTGGCGAATTTGTGGCTTGCAGGGCAGGTACATATGGTGCCCACGTCCCCCCCCCCCAACCATTTAAAAGAAAGGTTCCCCTTAAAAGGTTGGGGGAAAGCAGGAGGCATGTGGATGGGGTGCTGCGTCCACAACGTGATGACATCACTCTGTATGACACCATCACATTGGGGATGGCTTCACCCCCTCCCGGAATGCCCCCAAATCCCCCTGCTGGGAAAAATATGGGACTTGGCAATCCTATTTGGGGCCCAAGAAAAGAATCAAAATGGTCAAGGATCAACTTAGGCGAAAGAACAAATAGAATTATATGTTCATTCAAAGATTTCTGGAACACCATGTCCAAAGGTCATCACAACACAACAATGAAAAAATATTTAAAAGATTAACGGTATAAAAGGACAACCTTTGATCAGATGAAATTATAGAATCCTGCAGTCACTTAATCGCAATGTTTTGTATTTTTTTTCTTGATCTAATTTACATTTTTAATTTTAGACATTTAAGACATCACTGACATTTTCTTATTCTCAAAGCTTTACCTGGCATTTGATGAAAATCTAGCATGCTATGTTTTTTCAGGTACGGTAAGCTTTGTCCTTGGCCATGTATTCAGAAATGTCAGATAAATTATTCAAATGTGTTAGTTCTGTCTTTTTTTTTTTTTAGAGTATCACTTGAAAGGTAGGGTATTTATACACAATAAATTTTGTTAATGACAAAATATGAAGAACATTAAAATAAAAAAATAAACCCTACCACCCTGTGTCCTCATTTTGAAAGACTTCATTAAAACAGACAATTTAATCTATAATACAGAGTAGGGGGAAAAACAAAGAAAAATCTATTAGGAAAAGCCATTATTTAATCATATATCAAAAATGCCGCACCTCCTGTTTTTTTCACATTCATATAAACTGAAGAAGCCTTTTCTACATAGGAATGAAATAAATATACCATGATAAATGACAGGAAATATATTACATTTTTCCTCTTTAAAATTATTTTGGAAACACTATGTTGTTTAGCATCAGAAACAGTCTGGTGAAGCCAGCCATGTTAAATGCTGACAGAAGGTTGCATAAATGAGAAAAATTATACAGGCAGGAATGTTTTGACCAAGAGAGGGAGCAGGAGCAAATGGTTCTCTTCAACTCTCAAATGGCTCTAATATTTACAAATTTCCATTGTTTCTCATGGGAACTGGGCATATTTTGGAATCTACTGAACAGATGCAGCAGCAGGAACACAGTCATCATCTTACATCTCAATCCTAAACATGTCTAATGAGAAACCAGTTTCACTGATTTATGTGTTAGTGTCTTAGTACTAGAAACTTTAAAGAGCCCGAGTCTCAGAGTGTACAGTCAAAATGCTGATTTAAATGCAATTCTTGTGGGACAGTAACAGAAGTTGCCCTTGTGACTTTGCTCATGCCCAGCATCTCATTAATTGGGCCATGTGTCATCCTGCTATGTATGTCATGATAGTATGCCACTGCAATACCCTTTTTAAAAAGTGTCAGACTATGGCAGGGGCTGGCCAGAATCTGGAGCTGTGGTACCCTCCAGCATTCCCTTGCATCAAGGTTTGCCCCAGAAGAAGGGGGGGGGGGTCCTCCACCCTGTTTCTTCTCCCAATCTTGCCAATTTACCTCTCCCTGGGTTTTATAGGCTAGCCCTGGCTCTTCCAGGACCTTTTAAAGAGGTCCCTGGGCGGGGGACACCTCTGGACTCACCTACTAGCAGAGGAGCTGGGCCTAGTGGAGTATCGGATTCCCTAACCAATGGGCTGACTGATGGGGTCCCCCCCCCACTCTCCATCCTGGCTGTGTCTAAAGAGCCACATCCACAGCCCATGGGGGCCTGAGGAGCCAGCCATAGTCTGCTTCCTTTCCCTTCCGTGGGCTTGTCTCATGCCTGCAGACCTGGGAGGGGCAGGCTGATCACTGCTCCGAGATGGGCTTCACCTCTCCTGCCCCTACTGCCTTTGTCAGCTGCTGCCAGTTGGGTGCCCACTGTTCACTACTGTGCCATCTTTGCTATGGCCTCCTTGGTTGGCCACCTTGTTACCACGTCCTGCAGCTCTCACCAATTTCTTGTGTCCTGCCATGGCTTGTCCGGCTGCCACCGGTGACACAGTGAGCCAGGGTATGGCTCCCCCATCATCATCGTGCCAGGCTCCCAAGGCTCCTCTACACTAGCTCCCCCAGCATAGTCTGAGGGTGACTGAGCAGGTGGGGGTGCTGACCCAGAAAAAAGACTATGGTGATTAGCAGTAAAATTCTGCCTCTTGAACTAGTCAAGGCATAGACAAGACCTGAACAGGACTAGAGAACACCTACAGTGGAATGTGAGGCCATCATTTCCTTGAAAGTTTAGATACATGAATTACCCATGTTCAGATCCTGAAGCATCTAGCAAATCCTTAGTCAATCTCCTTACAAAACCACCCCAGAGAGAACCACAGAGGCTAGGAATGATAGAAGTTTGCTTTCTTCTCTCAGCACTGTCTCAGAGGTGTCTGGCTGACTCCAGGAGCCTTTGTCCCAAATGGAGCTTTCATATTTAACTGCAGAGTGCTAGTTTACCCAAATAATAGCTCAATGAATGTCAAAAGGTTGTAATATCTTCCAGAACCAGTTATTTTTTAAAAAATGCTTTATATACTTTGTGGCTCACAATTCAGCAAGGTGCTCAAGCATATGCTTTAGTTGCCCTGAAACAGCAGAAAACAGCACCATTTGGCAGTTTGCAGTGTCAACACTTTAAAAAAACGAGCAAGAATTAATCACAGCCATTCTTTGATTCCATCCCTTTGTTCCTTCACAAATCTGCAGGTTAAGTTAAAATTACTCCACACCTGTACTTTGCAGGAAACCAGAAGATCCTGGATTTCTTACAAGAGAATCTCTCCTGTCTGCAAAACATACACGTGTGAGGAATTGCGAGGCCCTTCTGGTTCCAGCATTAGCTTAAGGAAGCTGTTTCTTAAAACTGCTTCCCATAGAATGTTTCTTCCGAGACGGAGGGAACAACTGTGTAGTGGGGAAAACATATACATCATTATGTATGATAATTATACCAGTGTCTACTCTAATACAATTACCACATGTTTGGAAGCTGGCACTGCAGAATACAACAACAAAACCTGACTGATTTTGTTCCTTATCATCTGGGACACTATTGTCTTACTTCCTTTTGTTGCTCTGATTATCTGTCATTTCCACACATTATCTTTTGCATTCCACAATATAGTTTATTTGAACACTGAAAAAATACAAACACTAAGGGAAAGAACAGGATTTGAGAAAACTGATGATTTCCCAGGGTTTATCTACAGCTGCAGCTGCCTATGTGTTACTACTAAAGTTATGCAATTGATTATTGTTGCACGATAAGAATTGAGAAGGAGTAGAAAGAAAGGAAGGAGATATAAGGAACAGGATTATTACAGAAGCTCCATCACACACTTTGGACTTGATCTGTGGTATGCTGCCCAAAAAAAGGTGTTTGCTGCCACCAGGCATGAGATTTCCTATCTTGCATCCCTTCATTGTAGAATTACGCATTGCGCTGTTTTCTATTATTCCTTTATTCCAGACTTGGAAATTTACTAAAATTAACTTTACTTTACTTCGTCACAGCTTTCTACTTTACTAATACACAAGTCAGCTTTGGACCCCTGTTTAGTCCTCTCTCATTTGATTAATAAGTATGTGAGAAGGAAAAGGTCTAAATTGTTTATTGCTTTTTTGGACTTTAAAGGGACTTTTGAGTCGGTTTCTAGGGAACTTCTTTGGGTAAAGCTTGAGGGACTGTCTTTAAATAAGAGGTTATTATTTCTTATTAAAAGACTCTATGGCCGTGGTCACACGGCCCTTTAAATCCGGGACTCCTCCCGGATTTAAAGGAGCCACTTCTTTTAAGTTCGGGTTGAGATGTTTATACATCCCAACCCCCAGCAGTGGCGGCCATGGCAGGCAGCCACGGTAGTGGAGAAGGAGGTGGGTGGCAGGGGGCGGCAGCCGAGAAGGAGGCTGGAGGCGGCGGAGGCTCTTGGCATCAGCTGTGGCGTCAGAGGAAGTGGGCAGCTGTAGCAGAAGAGGAGGTGGGCAGCAGTGGCGGAAGAGGAGGCGGCCGGCGGAAGAGGAGGAGGAGGCGGCCAGCGGCGGCAGCTGGGGGAGGAACCCTTCCCTGAGCCCCGCTGGTCGCCTGGTAAGTTTTGGGGGTTTTTTTCTCCTTTTACACTTGGGCGCTTGAGTGGACGGGACCATCTGGATATGATTGCGAGAGAGGGCTGTCCAGATCGCTCAAATGTGGGTTCCTTGCACAACTCCGGGGAAAACGGTTGATTTTCCCGGGGTCGGAAAATGCAGAAGGAACCCCCATTTGAGCCCGCTTCGGTGCAGGACTAGCCGCGGCCGTTGTAGATGGTCCCTTTAAATGCGGGAGGAGACAGCCCTTCCTCCTGCATTAAAGGGCTGTGTGACCGTGGCCTATATCTCTACATCCTGTCAGGTTAGGTGCACCCCATCAGGGAGACTTTCCCCTCGGATCCCTATTGGGAGGGAGGTTAAGCAGGGGGGCATTTTAGCCCCCCACTTGTTTAATCTTTTTCTTAATGACTTTGCCACTTTTTTGTCATTAGTAGATGGCTATAGCCCTAGACTTGGCTCTGCTATTATTCCCTTGCTATTATATGCAGATGACACGGTTCTGTTGTCTACATCCTGTGTTGGATTAAACTGCTTATTAAATCACTGTCATGAATATTGTATGATTAATAGATTGGAGATGAATTATGAAAAATCAAAGATATTGGTCTTTCCCTATTCTCATAAATCATATAACTGGATTATTAATGGTAATAAATCTGAACAAGCTAAGCATTTCAAATACTTGGGCGTCCACTTTCATTCTAGTGTCACTTGGATCCATCACCGCAGAATGGCTATTAATGTTGCTAAAGTCAGTGCTGCAGCAATCTCTCGATTTTATTTCTCTGATCATGGTAACCAATACATCCCAGCAGCACTCAAAGCTTTTAATGCTAAAACTGGAGCTCAGTTATTGTATGGAGTACCCCTCTGGATTGTTGCAATTGACACTTCAATAGAACGTGTCCATTCTACCGTTTTGCGAAGATCATGGGGGTACCCATGTGTGTTCCATATGCTCCTTTATGTTTGGAGTCCTCAGTTACACAAAGCAGGGGAGCAGTTGCATATGGAATCTGTCTCTTTAAGAGACAGGCTTAGGTCCTAGGTGGAACTCCCTCTGTTCACATGAATGGGTGTGTCTTCGGGAATAGACTAGTTAGAACTGGGTTGTTGGTAACTAGGACTCCAGCCGCTGTTAAATCTAAATAGTTCCCTGCCTTGCCGTTCTTCATGTTAAAGAAGGTTTTGAAGACATCCTGCCTGCTGCATCTCTCTGGCCTTAGGCCAGACCATTTACCCACCTCCACAGTGAATATACTTTATAGAGGAGACAAACACCACAACAATTCCTTGTTATATTTATATTACAAGTCACAGACAATAAGGACTGTTTGGCCCTTCAAAATGCCTAATAAAGTTGACATTTGTGCTTGCAATTACTGAAGCCCATATGACTCACCCATGCAATAAATGCAATAATCAGGCACCAAAAGAAGGAAAAGCTAATGTTTCTGTATGTAGAGGAATGGCAGAAATATGGCAACAAAGTCAACAGAGCTTTCCCACTCCTGATATAATATTGGAAGTGTAATTTTTCATTTGTATCTTAATTCCCCCCCCCCCCCCAATATATCAATATAAGTTACAGGATGCAGCATCATGGCTCCTCTCTTGATGTATAGTAACCCTGAGGTGGGTGAAGCTCACCACACCTTCAAGTACTTGGATAGTTAGCTGGAAACAACTACATGTGTAAGGAAACAGTGCTTTTGAGACCTCATGGACCCCAGGTATGATGCTCCCTTGCCCCTCCCCTCCCGAGAGCAGCACAGTGGTCAAAAATATTATTGTATGCATGCACACAAAAAATGTAACACCAGTGGATGATGTGCTATTATTACAGAGATATCCCTAGGAAAAGCTGGTGAAGAGACACTAATACATTTTGCTTCCCTCTCTGGGAATATTAACAGAAAGGGTAATGGGTTTTATGCAGGCTAAATACATTACAGTCCTTTTACCCAAACACAGCTTTCCTCTTCCTGTGAGATGGAGTTACTATGCCTTTCTCTATATTCTTCTGTTATTTAGATGAGAGCCTGTTGGTTTAACCTGCTGTGCTGCTGATTTCTGGATTCCAGGGTCCCCAATCTCTATTTTCATGAGTTCTCTAAGAGACACCGGCTGTGGAGAAAAGTTCTGCAGAAGTAATCATATGTCCTCCTCATCGGCACATTTGTTATTTGGTACCTCACCCAAAGGTCATTTACCAGCCTTTCCAGATCCTTTATCTATTCTGTATTGCGGCAGTAGGCTTTGCCCAACTATTGAGCTTGGCATAAAATGACAGGGAGCAGAACTCTTTGCCAGACTTTGTTAATTGGAATGCTCAGCAAATTGGCTCTGAATGGCATTGTGCCAGTAGCTGGGTTGTCCTTTGACTCTTGCGACACGAGCCATCCCCACCACCCATTCTTCACAGGCACTTCACATTACTTCTTTCCACAGAGACAAAACAAACAAAGAGTGAAACTGATTATTGTGACTAATTTTGCTATTTCAGAGTCTGGTTTGTATGGAGCACTAGCAGAAACATTTTTTTGGGGGGGGGGTAGTCACATTCAGTAGTGCTGGTTTGCTTCCAGTAATGTTTCTGAATTTAGTTTTCTCAACAGCAAGACGTTAAATTTATATAGTGTTAAAGTATTACAATAGGACTGCAAGATTCTTTTGTTACATACTGACAGGCTAATTATTTAGTTGTAGGAGTAGGATACACTGACTGGATGTCCTTGTTACAAGAGGAAGTAGCGTAAAATCAATAGGGGTTTTCTTCTAACCATCACTTTAAAAAAATGTAAAATCCGGTTGCTTTTGCAATATGGTAACATTACAGTGAAGGATAGGGAATGTCACACCAGGAAACATTTCAACCCAGGGAAACCTCCCCCCCCCCCCCCCCCCCCAAATCTGGTCCCATTATCCTTCTGCTCTAATGATCTGGGGCTATTTTTGGAGAACTGAAATTAGACCATTTTCTAAAATTCTCTTATTTTTTCTTCCTAGAAAGTAATATGATAATCCCATTTTGAATCTATTTTTTCAACCTAAAATGTTTCCTATATACATTGTTGCTTTTTTAAAAAAAATGTAAAATGCCTTGGGTTTCTTTGTTATAATGGCCTTGTTTTCAGCTCTCTTTAAGGAAATGGTCTGATCTATAAGAATTATTATATTGCAAGCTAAACTATATTGTAGGATCATATAGTCATCTGAGCAATATAATCTAGTTAATGGTGGTACTTATAACTCCGAAGCAAAATATAATCTGAACCCTGAAAAATAGTTTCAGATAATATTCTCTGATGAGATCATTTTATAAATGGATTTGAGCCTGTTCTGGGTAAAGTCAGTCTAAGCAAACATTGTTCTAGTGACTCACCACATTACTTTCAAAGTGATCCAGAAATGAGTCTTGATCAGCTTTTGACAAGAGACTTGTATTAACTACACATATTAACTGCAACTCAGAAACGACAGACTGGAAACTCTGTAATTTAGAACTGGAAGATGATTTATAGACAATCTAGTAGTGATATGCACTTGAAAATTTATTCTGTATCATAATTTCAGAAAGGGCAGGATTATTGTTTTCATTAAATGTTGGGAGTGCTTTTATCAAATCAGAAAATCATGCCAGGGAAAATTTCTGTTTTCATTTCCGTTTTCATTTATGTTGGATCAGATGTCTGCTCATTATTTCCTATGGAGGATAATGGCAGATTTTCTGGAGAAGCTGTTTTTTTTTTCAAATCCTCACTTTCTAAGAAAGATCTCCAAAATTTCTAATGAATTAGATGAAGGGCTCCAATTATACAGCCCTCTGAAGAAGGGAAAAATGTTTTCTAGAGCAGTTATTTTTAACTAAATCCCCCTGTTTTTTTAAAAAAGCTCCACTACAAATGAACAACAGTTAAAATAAGAACAGTATATTAATAACAACAGTGCAACTTCCCCTTTGCCCCAGAAAGGACAATAATGTCTCCTTTGTAACAAACTCCACCACTACCCCAGGAAAAAGGAAAAGCTAGTGACTACTAATGAACCAAACCAGTCAGTAGCCCAGGCAAGGGTCCAGAGTAGGAGTACAAGGTACAGGCCAGGGTCTGCATAATCCAAGCAAGGTCCAGGATAGTGTGATTAGCTGGGGGCAGCTCTGCTAATTGTTCTCTGTGATCAGACTGGCTTGGAGATGAACCTGTTTTCTTTTCCTCTCCTTTTTGCAGGAAACAAGAACAAACAATTTGGCAGAGAACTGAGAAGAAGCCTCCTGAACCAATTCTGGATATTTTTTTAAAAATTATCACATAAAAATTATTGGGGTTCAGAACTATTGGGGGCTTTTCACTGTGTCAGATATTATCTGCCTGATCTGATGAAAGGAAAGTTGGATGAGTTTTAGAGTCGACAACATGATCTGAAAGATGACTGTCCAGAGTCTCCAAGGGGAATTCCAGATAGGGAAAGCCCATTGCAACCACTAGCAGACATGACATGAAGGAGGCTTTAATGGAATCATTCCCTATCATCCCACACTGGACCCAAGTTGTAACATCTGGTGAAAATAATCAGATAGAGGGAGGAAATGGTTCTCTCTCACCCACAAAACATTGATTCCTCACAAGTCTCTAAATGTTAACCATGACTAGTCTTTCATAATTACACCATCTTCCTTTAATCTCCTGCTCCACTGAGGTTTCTTCAGCTAGGAAATAAAGTCTTTTCTCTGGCTATAAAAAAGAACATAACTTTTTCAATGAAACTCGACTTACTTAATGACCAATGTATGTCCTGAGAGCAAGGACAGGTCACAATCCTTGAGGGACTGAGTCTGTCAAAGAAATTTACATTGCCCTCTTTGTCATGGCTCCTGTTGACAAGATGTGTAACTAACCTATTATACATCCATCTGTTTTCACTGGGATATTCCAGAAGTATACATCAGCATATTGATGTTAAGATGCTCTCTAAACAAGTCAATATCATGGTTATTCAATCAGTATGAAACTCAATAATATTAATTCTAGGTGGAAAATGTTGTACAAACCAAAAAGAAAGGGCAATCAACAGTAACCAGCAGATTACCCACAAGAAAGCTGGAACCCCAAACAACAATAAAAGATACTAACTCTGAAGTCAATTGTAACGGAAAGAATGATACAAAATGTTCCCCAAGATGTTCCTGAAAGACAGATTACCCAAGGTATGTCATGGAAGCAACAATCATAAATGTTGAGCAGTAACCAATGTGTTTTAATAATAGGTATCTGACCCATTAATAAATATAATAAACATTTTTACTTCAAACACAACCACTAACTCCCTGTTTGTGTGTTAACAAGTGAAGGATGTGAAAAGACTTGTAGGGAGCATTTCCCACTCCTGCACTGTTTTGTCTTCCCTGAAAGCCCCCGTAGCCTCTCTCCTTTTCCTGCTTCCTTCTATTCTTCCCACTGACCAGCCAACTTACTTTCATCTGCCCCTTCTGTCTTCAGCTTTCTCTCCTTCCCTTCTCCTAGCCACCTCTACCTTGGAAAACTGTGACCCAGTTGAGCAGTGCCTGCTGATGAGCCAGGCCCAATTGTGTGGTGTCTGCCACCAGGATAGGCCAAGTTGCATGGTGGGGCAGCCACAAGGACTTGTGGGGGGTACTTCACTTGTCTCTACATCCAGCTTCCCATATTATTTCCTCTTTTCCTCCTCCAGGTAACTCCCATATCCTCACCTTCCCCTTTTTTCTTCTCTCCTTCCTGCCCACTAACCATTCTTTTTTCTGCCCCTTATCTTCAGCTATATTTATTATTTATGTACTTAATTTTTACCCCAGTAGGAACCAAAAGCAGCTTGCATCATTCTCCTTCTCCTTTATTTTATTCTCACAAAGACCCTGTGAGGTTGGTTAGGCTGATAACATGTGACTGGCTCAAGGTCACATAGTGAGCACCATGGAAGAATAGGGATTTGAACCTATGGCTGAGGACAGATTAGCCGTCTCGGCCGCTCCGCCTCCGCTTCAGACGGCCGCATCTGCCCCCAGGAGGCGGCCCGGACACATCGCGTCCAGCGCCACGCTCTTTCCGCACCAGCCGAGCACCACTTCAAAGTGGTGCTCGGCTGCTGCGGTGCGCCCCACGCGCGCGTTCCACCCGCCAGAGCGGGTGTGAACGTGCGCAAGCAGGGGCAGCCGCGCGGCGTCTGCCCGCCACTCCAGGAAGCCGCCCGCAGTCTGAACGCTGCGGGCGGCTTCCTCCCGGCGGCGTGCAAACACCGTGCCGCGGGGGAAATTCCCCCGCCCCATTCTGCCGCGCTGCGGAGGCATGGCAGAATGCCAATCTGTCTTCAGCCTATGTTTCCTAGATCCCAGTTTGAAATTCTAACCTCTATAGTACTGGCTTTTGTGTGGTGGCTGCTGTCAAACAGGTGGAATCAGCCAGTCCTGGTTGAATGATAGAAGTCATGTGTAGGGTTTCCAAGTCCCCCCTGGCCACTGGCGGGGGATGGAGTTGCCAGATCTAGGTTGGAAAAACTCCTGGAGATTGGGAGATAGAGCCTAGAGAGGACAGGGACCTCAGTGGGGTACAATGCCACAGAGTGCCCCCTCCAAAGCATCCATTTTCTCCAGGGGAACTGATCTCTGTAGTCTGGGGATGAGCTGTAATTCCAGGGGGTCCCCAGGTCCCACCTGGGGGCTGGCATTCCTACGTGGTATCAAATTGTCCATGGTTGCTACTGATGAGTCATCCTTCAAAGGCCAAAACAACCCTGGAAATGGACCTTCTCCCTCCCCTGGATTCTTGTTGACCAAAACCAAGGCTTCAACTGGCAATACTATTGTGGTTGCATAGCAATGGCCTCTAAGGGCATTCATTTCTTAATGCTACAGGCACTGCTTCTATTACTAGGGGAGTTAATCTCTCAGTGGTTTTGTTTTTGTCTGTTTGTGTTTTGGTTTTGGTTTTTAAATTTCAGATTTTCTGAAATCCTGGGGCTTTTTGCAGATTTGTTTCTCACGGCACAAATTTTTGGATTTTAGATATACTGGTATTTTTATATAATGCACACACACGCGCGCGCACACATACATATTAAAATGTCTTAAATATTTGTGTTATGTTTTGTGTTAATGCTCTCTGTCTCGGGGACTCTGCATTGGGTAGAATGGTAGCATAGAAATGTTTCGAACAAACAACTGAATCCCACAATGCAGGAATGGATGGGAATCTTCCATCTTGACATTTAATCTGGCATCTCACTGTCTGGTTTTGCTGTGCATCAGGAGGCAGGAAGGACAGTGAAGGAATAGAGTGACTCAGCAGATACGTGTGAGGCAGGGACATCCAATCAGTTACTCTGTTTTCCTGACAAACAGGATCATCCCAGTTGGCATTTTGTTGCAGAGTGTTTCCAGTTCTTTTTAATCTTTTAATCATTGTGATATCTCAGTGTTACACATGCACCTAACCAGGAAAGATGTGACAGTTCAGTAATGACAAAGGATCAGATCATCTGGGCATATGAGGAAGAACTACTAATTCAGGATCTCAGCTCTCAGTGTCTGTAGTCTCACATAAAAGCATTACTAAGAAGTCCTGAATTTCCCTGATACAAATTGTCCTGTTTTAGCTATTGCATTCATATGAGCAGGGCTGTTCTCTGTCTCTGAAGCTCAGTTGCTGTGGGAACTTCTGCCAGCGTTAGCCATACAAGTATTCTTGGCTTCAGCATTTAAAGGGTAGCTCACAACAGAGGAGTCCTGACTAACAGGCAAAAAGGGGAGGCAGACAGGATACTTGCTACCTGTCTAACCTCCGTAGCACCCCAAGATTGATAATATAAGGGCCCCTATTTTTCCCACATCTACACTAATGTTGTACAATATCAGAACAGTGAAATATGAAATTGCTCACCTTTATGATATGTTGCAGGCAGAAAAAACTTAAATGGCTTGCACAAGAGAAACGTGGTTGGAAGAACATGACATGGTATGTCTATCCCAACTAATACCACCTGGTTTCACAGTCGTCTACCAACCCCACACAACTGGCCAGGGAGGAGGTGTGTCTGTTATCCTCTATGAGTCCTTTAACTTCTGCAGATTTCCAGTGCAAACTATCACTGGCATTGACTGTATACTCCTTACATTAGAGATTAAGAATAGATTAGGCATTCTTCTTGTCTACCAGCCTCCTGGTTCCCCAGTTGGCATCCTCTATGAGTTGGCAGAGGTCATGTCAGAAGTGGTGCTGGAGACTCCTAGACCGATCATTCTGGGAGACTTCAATATTCATGCTGAGGATGCCTTGCCAGGACCAGCCCAGAATTTTATAACTTCTTTGACTGCCTTGTGTCTCTCCCAAACTGTGACTGGCCCAACACATGAAAGAGGTTAACACCCTGAAAATTAACTTTTGCACTGAGCCTTTGAAGGAAGTGTTGGTTTCAAGGCAGTAGATTCACCCTGAACCATGGTCTGACCACTACCTACTTCAAGCCAAGGTGACTGTGGCTCCAACACCTTGCATGAGTTAAAATGGCTCCAATACCTTACACCAATTAAAATGGTTCACCCATGGAGGCTCATGAATACTAATGGATTCCAGGATCTCTGGGGGGTTTTAGGATTTCAACATGTGGTCTGTTGAGGCTGCAATGGAAGTATGGAATGTGAAGCCCCTTGATCTCTTCTGCTTTTGAGCTTATACAGGATCCAGCTTTATTACTGGAGAAGCAAGTTAATGCAGCTGCAAAAAAGACTTTCTATCATGCAGCCTAGCTCATAAGATGGCGCCTTACCATGGTACAGCTGATCTGGCCATGTGGATCTATGCCAGAATAACACAGAGAACAGACTACTGTAATGCCTCAGTAGGGAGGACAGGATAAAAATGGAAGGAAGGGAGGGAGGGAGAGAGAGAGAGTTTTACATTGGCCTCCCCTCAAAATTAATTCTGAAATTCCAGCTGGTCCAGAATGCTGCAGCTCAGCTATTATCAGGAACCATAGGGAGCATGCATATTACTCCCATTCTGCAGACACTCCATCAGCTGCCCATCTGTTCCAGGTTCTATTTATTTATTTATTAAAATATTTATGTCCTGCCTTTTCTTTTGGTTCAAGGCAGCTTGCAATAATAATTAAAACTTCCCCAGATAAAACCAAAGATAAAATAACAAGCTGCAACAACAATGGCCCCCAAATTCTGTATAGCGTTCATGGCCTTGGAGGGGCCATGGCTCAGTGGTAGAGCCTCTGTTTTGCATGCAGAAGGTCCCAAGTTCAACCCCCGGCATCTCCAGTTAAAAGGATCAGGCAGTAGATGATGTGAAAGACCTCTGCCTAAGACCCTGGCGAGCCGCTAGCAGTCTGAGTAGACAGTACTGACTTTGATGGACCAAGGGTCTGATTCAGTATAAGGCCATCTTCGTGTGTCCCTCTTATCTGTGGGGCTGCCTCTCCTTCTCTGCTCTGCCATAATAGCACTGCTCACGTCAGCAGGGGCTTCTGCATCAGCTAACCTGCAAAAGGGCAAAATCAACAACTGCAGATACATGTGCTTTCTCTGTTGTGGCTCCCACCTTGTGGAATGGTCAACCCAAGGAAGTCAAGAAGCTCCCACTCTCCTTACTTTCTGCAAATGATGCAAAACTAAATTATTCAAGAGGGCTTACTTGGAGAAATGATCTGGGACTGTGCATCACTTACTGCAGGGGTGGGCAATTGTTTTGGCTCGGGGGTCACTTTGTGGGAGCGGAGGTTAGCGGCGGGCTGCACCTTTTAAAATGATTGCATTCATTAGTTAACTTTGCATTTCAGAAAAGGTATCAATTGTATCATAAAAATCAATAAATATAAATTAAATAAAATAGTGGTAGTTTTATTCAATTTATTTATTGTGCTAATTTCATATCATCTATAGCTGCAAGCACATTTAATTTTAGAATCAGTTTAATGAGACAAATGTACCCTATCACACTTTTCTACAATTTTTTTGAAATCAGGAGTGAGATTGCTTGTTGAGATTCTCATCACAGCCTGCAAGGTAATGTCTGTTAAAGAGCATCTATATTTACTCTTGTTGATCTTCATGCAAGAAAAACTTTGCTCACAAATATATGTAGACCCAAATATAGAGAACATTTTCCCAGCAAATTTCTTCACACATGGAAATTTTTTCAGCAGACAAAGATTTGTAAAAGTCAACTAATGTCACAGCATTAAACATTTCTTTCACAGTGTGATCTGACTGCATGTCAATAAGTTCAAGCTGCAGCTCCTCAGGTGCTGTATCAATATCAGCAGTGATGGGATAAGAGAGCAAACTGAATTTAGGCTCAATTTTCTTGAAGTCCTGAAATCTTCTTGGCGGGCCGCAAAAAACTCTGTGGCGGGCCGCATGTGGCCCCCGGGCCGCAATTTGCCCACCCCTGGCTTACTGTAATTAGGATCATATTATGGAATTTTTGCACTTAATGTGTCAGGTGAATACTTATGCTATGTTTCAGTTCTTTCAGGTTAGTTCCAGACTTCTACTGTCCTATTGCATTGTTTATTGAATGTCTCACTTCCTTGACTGTACTGACTCACTGTGTGTAATCTGCATTGAGTCTCTGTGAGAAAGATAGACTATAAACAAACAATCAATAAAAACATATTCAGACCACACAGATTATGGAAACTAAACCATCCCATGTCTTCATCTAGTGTCCCCCGCCCCCCCCCCGGTCAATGTCAGGGACTAGAGGAAAATGCTAGAAGCATCAGGAATTTATGAGGTAAGGTAGAGGGGGCAAAAATTAGTTCTCACCCATCTGCTACATTTTGTTAATAAAAACCAAGACCCTGTCCCCTTGACGATCCCAGGAAAGGAAGAAAAAGATTGCATACTCATGAAAACACTTTCCCATGTAAAGCTGTACAGAGTTATTCCAGTTTATGCCCTGGATTTTGACTGGAGTAGCTCTGCATAGGATTGCACAGGGATACTTTGCATATACACCTAAAATTTGGCAGCTAGGATCCTTTGGATGAGGAGTACAGGAGGAGTAGAAGCCCCGACAATTTCATCTCAATTTGTTCTTAAACATAGATGAGATTCCATTGGAAACAACTATCAGATTGAGTTCCTAATTTAATTTTGATATTAAAGAATCAGACTCCAGTTTTCAAGAATGACCAGAAACCCAAATCCCAATCCATCTTGTTGTTATTGTTATTTGTTTTGTACACCCTAAAACTCCTCACCATAAGCTAAACTGCTTCCCTTGCTCAGTGAGCGCATGCACTGACTTGCATTTTTTTTCTGTGCAAACACATTCTTACTCTGCCATTAGGGACTTGAAGTCCAGCTGTGGGCAAAGGCAATGTAATATCTAGACAACTATGTGACACTCCCATTCTTTCTATGCACATCACAACAATGACCTCATGATAACTGTCTGCTAGCAGGATTCTGTATTTACTTGCATCATGCATCCCCTAGTGAAAAAGACGTGGTTGTAGGAGCTTTTGGGGTATTGCTTTTGTTTTATTTTGAGTTCATTCTATGTTGTAAGGTTTTGGCTCTGGTATCGTAATTCCCTCATTCCGATTGGATGCACAATAAAGACCAACCATTGGTCCTGAAGCCACCCTAGGGAACCAATCATAGAGCCCTGCTTAGGTCCAATAAGACCTCTTGTATATAGTTACATTGTGTATCATTCACTGTTGAAATTGTATAAGTTTGAGAGCCGCTCTTGCTAGAGCTGTTCAGAGCCGAGTGATGTTTAGAATAAAAGCCTTGCTTTGATTCACCATCTCCTGACTCTCAATACATAAAAGCTTTGTCTTGAAAATTATGTTCTCATTTTACCAAACTAAAAACCAAAAAAAACCCTGGTGTCAGTTTTAGCAATCAGGACAGTTTCTGAAAGGCCAAAGGACTTTAAAGTTATCAACTTATGAGCATGAGCCAAGAGCAGCAACTGGCCTCACATGCCTAGCATGATTCATGCTCACAGTGTGGGCACAAACCTGCTCTCAGAATACGTTGTTTTGAACTGAAGATGGAGGAATAATTGCAGGACAAGAGGGACTGACTCACAACCCAAATGACTGTTATTAGCAGCAGGGAAATTTATAATACAAGTCCATTAATTTTTAACTTTGCAGCTTCCCCGGATGGAGAACAGAAACATTTTTACTCCACAAGTAAAATAAGGCTAGAGCTGAAAGAACCTGTTAGGAAAAGTATCTTGCTATCAGAAACGTTAAATAAAAATAACTTGTAGTCTAAAATGACTAAACTTGATGCTTTTTTTTCTGGCAAAGTCTTATTGTCTTTCTTTTAAAAATGTATTTGTTTTATGCTTATTCTGTCTCTAATGCTGAATATGGTCCCCATGTGGATTAATAACTATTGTTGTTGTTGTTGTTAGGCATTGTGTGTAGAAAGCCTAAGATTGTCTGACAGCCAGAAGTTCTAGCTGATTTAGCATTATGCACCACTAGGTGGTGAGCTAGACTTGTTTTTAAGGCAGAAGACATTTCATAGGTGATTTGCCATTGCCTGCCTCTGTGTCACAACCCTGGTATTCCTTAGAGGTTGTCCTTCTGAATACTAGCCATGGCCAACCCTGCTTAGCTTCCGAGATCTGATGGGATCAGGCTAGTCTGGGCTCTCCAGGTCAGGGCCCCATGTGGATTGACAGACCCAGAGAACAGGGCCAGAGGCATTCTTCTGCAGACCTCCAGGAGCCTCCAGGTTGCAGAAAAAGTGAACCCTCCCCAAACAAAAGGGGGGGGTGTAAAATCCCTCCCCAGAAAAGAGAGGAACATTGTGCTTCCTTGTGTCCCCTTCAGTACTGCTTCAGCATGGGTGGAGGAGCAGGAGCTGCCATCTAAGCCCCGTGGGTGAGAGAGAACTAGAGCTGCCTCCACATGTGCCAGGGAGGGAGGCAGGCAGGCAGGCAGGCAGGAGGAGGGGAGAGCTGGAGTCACCACCAGATGTGTCAGGCAGATTGAGACATCAGTGTTGCAGGAAGGCAGGGAGAGAAGAAGGGGGACCAGAAGCTGCCCTCTCCCAGTGTGAGCTGAGCAGTCATTGGTAGCAGCTCTGTGGACAGGGGGTTGGGATTGGTTGCGATCCGCCCCCCCCCCCCCCCCCGGTGAGTCTGACAAGTCCCCTCGTGTTTCACTTTCATGGTAGTCCCACATTTTCCATAAGCTTAAAGCAATTTGCAAGAGTTTAAGAAGAAACAGAATTTGAAAGAGACACTTTTCTCATACAACATTAGATGTAGCCAATGACCATTGGTTCACTTTTATGCAATGAACAGGTAGTGGCTGTCTTGGGGTAGAAATGTGTATTATGAGCAAACCCCCAGATGGCTCACTCCACTGGAATCGAGAATTTGAAGGGAGAGCCGGTAGATAATAGGGGATACGTAGCACCTTCTATCAATCCTCCTATGCAGATCTCCTCAGGCAGTTTTAACTTCTATTTCCCTGGGCTGGTAACCACGGCTGGAAATAAGCCCAATTAAGGAATAGTTAGTTATTTATTTAAACTATTTATATCCTTGCTTCTCCCCCCACCGAAGATCTCAGAAAACAAGGCAGATTACAATATAAAAGCAATGTAATAAAAAGCCATTAAAATAATAGATCTAAAAACATTAAAGCCATTTTACAAACACCTTATGCCCCACTGGTAGGGTATTTCCTCTTTGCTCAAGCACAGGCTGCCCCAAAAGCTCTCTGGCATAGCTCTGTTGTGCAGCTTTGCCAGAAAACCAAAGCTGAGAGCCCTTTGCAGGGAGAACCAGTAGGCACGGGGCATGTAGAGCTTCCTCTCAGCGCAGGACAGAGCATTAGCCTGGCAAAGGTGTTACCTAGCTGTCTCTAGACATGCATGTGTCAAACTAGGATATAGTCAGACCCTTAGGGCTAAAACAGACAGTCTATATTGCTGTCGCTGAAAATGTCACATTTGATTCCCTCTTCCTCCATAGCCTCTATTAGAACAGGGTTCTGCTACCTATGGCTCTTCAAAAGAGAAAAGGAAATCTTTAAGCTAGGGTATATGGGAGGGGAAGATGAAGTGCTACCATAACCAGTATGTGAAGAGAAAGGCAGGCAAAGAAAATTATGGGACGAAAGGGCTTCTTATACAAGTTTTACCAAAAGGAAAATGATAGAAGTGAACAACTGCCAGTCATGCAAGTGCAAACCATGCACAGATTTGTGCTACTTCCTGTGTACTACTTCCTGATAAAATACTTTCATTAACTTACAATACTTACAATAACTAGTTGGGGGGGGGGGGGGGGCTGCAGAAATCTTGTGGATCAACATGCCATTTTTCAGTAATGTTAAGTTGTATATTTTCAGTTACACTAATTGGATTTTTTAAAATCCTGGCTCTTTATTGATCTCTTGCCCTGAAATTTGATGTAGTTTGGTTCTGACCTCTGTGTTAAAAGATAGTCATTACATTTTCCCTCCTACTCTCCCACCAATGGCACCAAGTGATGTGACGTGGAAGGAGAGGAAATGCAAAACACTGTGACATCATAACATGCTGCAAGTTCTAGTGGACATTATAAGGAGTAGCTAAATTGTCTGTTGCCATTTACTGTGGAAAGATGGGCATAAAGTGCAGTAGCATATGATGGGCTGTGATATAGACCATTTTCCTGGGAATAAGACTCAATGAATAAAACAGGACTTTAGAAGAGAAAAGTTCAGGATTGCTTCCAGCTTTTTCAAAAGGAATTTTTTTGGGGAGGGATCTCCTCAGCTCATTTCAGGTAAAGCCATTTTCTTTGTCATTGCCACTTTAATTGTTTTCCTGGTAGCATCTACACAGCATTGGATATTGTGGTATTGTAGCCCTCCAGCAACCATTGGCAACTGGATTTCCCTGTGTGGACCAGACAACCCCAGTTGCAAATAACTTCTACAGCACCGGCCCAGCACGATAGCCAACAATGTGTGGATGCAGGGCTTGTCAGATTTGTTAGCTACTGCACAACTTTATATAAGAAATAGCGCTTGGCACCCCTCCTACACGAATCATTTATTTATCGGTAACTACGTTCTGTGACAGCACCAGATGGAAAATGGGAGAGAAGTGCTGTTTTTTCCAGCAATGAACCTCACAAACATTGATTAAGGTTCAAGCTGAGAATGTTATAAATGGCGGGAAGGCTGATACACAAACAGTGCATGCATACTATTTGCAAGGAATTAGTAGCTGAGAAGCAAACACCAGTCTACACATTGTCATCGAATGGGCCACTGCCTAACAGAAGCTAGGGAGATCTGAAAACAGTTTTATGGCATACCACTGTGATTCCACTTTCAGTGTAGGAAAATGCAGGGTGGGCATCAGTTCAGTGGGCTTCAGTCACAACTACCTCTGCACTGGGTCAGGACTGGAGTGTGATTCCAATAAAGGTGCAAATATAATAGTTATATCCTTGCCCAATCGCTCATTTAACCCTTATATTCTGTGCTGGAATGCCATGACTTTAATTTTATTCTCATTTTAACGATGTTCTTCAGTCTGCAAATCAGGGAAAAAGCAGGAAAAACAATAACTTCCAACCGATCATGTTGCTGCAGAAGCAATTAAGCAAAAGGGATATGAACAACAGTAATGTAGCAAAACAAGAGCAACAGTATAGTAAGAATGTGCTGGAGGTGTTATTTCCTGAGATTCTGAATATAACCATTATGGTTTGGAATGTTAGCATATTTGTCGAAGGAGAGTGCATAACAACTCAAATAAACTCTTGGGAAATAATATTTTAAAATAGAAATTTACCTTTTTTTAACCTAAGTATATTTAGGAAAATATATACATACCTCTCCAGAGCTGCTCAAGGTGGCTTACAACAATAAAACAAAACCAAGCAAACAGATAATAAAAACAATAAAAAGAAATTGTACCAATAAAATCATAATCAATAAAATAATCCAGATCAATAACAAATAAATCAAACAAAGTCAGTAAAAACATGCCAATAAAAACAGCCAACAAAAACAAGCCATGGCAGAAAAGCACATAAAATGGAACAGTCTAAAATGATATTAATAAAACTGTCCTCAGGCTAGGAGCAAACACAAAACACCAAAAAAAGTTAAAATCCCTTTGTTAAAAACCAGGAAAAGAGAAATGTTTTGGCCTGGCAAAGGAAAGGAAGGGAGTCACCAGGTGGACTTCCACAGAGAGGACATTCCAAAAGCAAGGTGCCACCACAATAAAGAAGAAAATAGTCCTTCAGGTACCCCCAGATTGAAACCATTTAGGTTGTCATAGCACCTTGAATTGTGCCTGAAAATAGATAAGCAGCCAGTATAGATCTTCCAGCAGCACTATGGAACTTCTAACCACTCTGGCTTTCAGAGGTGTGAGTGCAGTTACAACATGGAGTTATGTCGACATCAAGGTGTCCAAATTGTCTAACGTGGCATTGTCAGCATGTGATCGTGTGGTTTTTTGATATTGTTGGTGCTGCTGTAAACTCCAGTGCTGTTTCCTGTGTTCTCAGTTCCTTAAAATGGTAAGGTTTTCCAGTCATTTCTTGGCTGGGAGAGAATAATTGGTATATTGTTATTTATTTCATTTCATTTTATTTCTGTCCTGCCCTCTCCTGCACAGCAAGACTTAGGGCAGGTAACAACAAATAGACGTTAAAACAGAGGTGTCAAACAGACAGCCTGTGGGCCGGAGCAGGCCTGTCCAGGGCTCTGGCCTGGCAGCAGCCAGCAACCTCCTTCCTCTTCCTCCCCTCTCTGCTGATGCTCTGCTCCACAATCAATGAGCTCCTCTGCTTCCTTTTATTGTTCACAGTTTGGTCACACCCCTCTCCCTCTTCCCTGTTGCTGGCTGCCTTCCTGACTCAGGTTCCGACCTACAGATGGCCAATTGAGCAAAGGCAAGGAGGGGAGGGGCCCGAAGGCAGGGAGGCAAGAGACAGCCCAGCCAATCCCCGAGCAAAAGAAGCTGTGACGCTGGACAAAGAGTGGCCGATGCAGACATGGAGCACCTGAGGCCAGTGGGGATCACTCTGGTGGTGGTGGCCCCCTGGCTGCCTGTGGTGCACTAGGTGGTGAGCTAGGCCCTACCTCAGCAGTATTCCTGCTTTGCAGGAGAGGTTTGGGGGTCAATCTGATGGGGTGGGGTGGTCAGGCAGTGGGCCTTGATGGCTGCCAAGGGGTGTTCAGCTGCTGCTGTAAGGCAGGGGTTACGGCCGCTTTGCCAGGTGTCGCCTTCCCACTTCCCCACCCCTGCTTTTTGGTTGAGTCTCTCCAGATGGGCTTTTGGTGGCCTTTGCACTCCCACCCATCCCCACTCACGGGGCAGCTGGGGAGAGTTCAGCTGCTGCTGCTGGCCTGGGGTTTGGGCAGCCTTGCCGGATTCTGCCTTCTCAGCTCTCCACCTCCTTCATTTGGCTCTTTCTGGGAGGGCTTTTGGTGGCCTTTGCATGCCCACCCCCTCCACTCATGGGGCTGCTAAAGAGCATTCAGCTGCTGCTGCCAGCCTGGGGTTTGAGTGGTCTTCACGGCATCCTTGCTGGCCATCACCTCTTTTCACCTCTCCACCCCCTTTGGTTGGCTATCTCTGGTGGGCTTTTGGTGGCTGTTGCTCTCCCACCTCTGCCCCTCACTCACAGGCTTGCAGGCTGACAGCTTGCCCAGTCTGTTGCTTTGGGAACTGTTGGGGGTGCTTGTGGGCCTGCAGCTTGGTGAGGGCCTTAGCCTGCTCCCCTGTGGTGGCCTCTAACGGCCACTGGAGATGAGACAGCAGCCATGCATTCACCTCCAGACCTGGGAAAGGGATGGCCCTGGTGGAGCCCAGCTGAACTGTGCTGCACCACACACACCTCCCTCACTTGGCCCAGCTGGTCCTCTGCCATGGAGGGGAAAGGCTGGCTGGATTAGCTGTCTGGCTTTTCCACAGATGTCCCATGCTGGATCTTGCACCTCTCCCTAGTCGGCCAGCTTCCCCAACTGGAGCTTGCCTTCCCCCAGCTATTTTATGGGCACTTGAGCTGGGGATGCCAACTCCATTGGGAACTTCCTGGATTTTTTGAGGGGGGGGGGAAGTCTAATGCAAGGGAGTCTGCTCTCCAAAGTAGCCATTTCCACCAGGATATTCTAGGGGCTTAGAGGGCAACCGCGGGAGGGCTTCTGGAGTTCTGGCTCCATTGGTGCACCTCCTGAGGATTCCTGGGCTTTGACTGATGTGTAATTCAGAGTGTTGAACTGGGTGGGCCACTGGCCGGATCTAGCATTGCTTCTCTTACATTCTAAGCCAGTGTGTTGCAGCAGTGAAAACAGGAAACCTTTAAAATTATGGATGATTAGGAAAGAGACTGAAAATGAAACAGCTGGTATTGTAGTGCCCCTGCCTATATAGATCTATTGGGTGGCCTCATTGGGAATGTTGTGTAGTCTCAGAGGAATTGATTGGCTACTGTGTGAGACAGAATGCTGGACTATATAGACCACTGGTCTGATCCAGCAGGGCTCTGCTTGTGCTGTTATGTTTAAAGTATGTTTGACCTTTGAGTAAAAAATAATATCGCTAATTGGGTTTGCCTGTGTCTGGCCTGACAAAGCATTTATGTCAGATCGAGCCCTCGTAACAAATGAGTTCGACACCCCTACTTTAAAACATCTTACATATATGGAATTTTTAAAACTTTATACATTAAACATCTATTACATACAAACCATCTATAAAGATTAGTGCCTATAAAGCCAATACAGTGTCCCTATCACAACTAGTGAAGGGAGGATGGGGAGGGGTGCAATTGGACCATTGCTGTTGCTCACCCACAGGCAGTGGTTAGTGGGAGTTAGTGGGAGCTAGCTCACAGTTTTTTAGCCTCCAGCTCACACATTTTTGCCTTAGCTCAGGAAGGATGGTTCCAGAGTAAACTAATTTATGCAGTAGACAAATCGCTCGCTCACAGCTTTAATGCCAGTAGCTCACAAAGTGGACTTTTTGCTCACAAGACTCCACAGTTTAGAGAGAGCATTGCCCACAGGCCTTGTGGAACATCTCTGTCTTGCAGGCCCTTAAGGCTACTCTGGTCATAATGGGATACCAGTGTAACAAGACCTGAGGACTGGGCTGCCCATGACTTTTTGCTTGTATTTCCATAGTTCTTGCACACAGACTTTCCAACAGAAGCTGGTGACAAAGTTTGAAGTCCCTGAAGTTCCAGCTCCATGCCATTTTTTTTTGCAGAGGAAACAAACATCCTTGGCAAATGGTGCTGTTAATGACTGGGTAAGCAGAAGAAAACAAACGTTTGAGTGACAGGAAAGCATGTATGTGCCCCCGCCACCCTCCAACAATGATCTATTAGCTTCTTTTCTACAGAACTCATTAAAAAATGACAGCGTGACAATTGAAATGTCCTCATAGCTGAATGCAATCTGTTCTTTTCCAGCAGCAAGTAAAATCGTAATTCATCGAATGCCGTGTTTGCCTGCCTGACTTTTCGTGGAGGCAAAAACAAGCAAAAACATGAGAACTGTGGAGCACTCCAGTGCTACATTGCGTTGTGTATTATATTATAATTATGTTGATCATTTCCCCCCTCATGTTAGGAATTTGCTTTGGGGGGAAATCTTCTGTTACTTGAACATCTTCAGCTGGCTGAGGAGCAAATCAGACTTGTGTTGAAACCAAACTGTTGACAAGGAGTGAGAATCCCATTTTTGTGCAGTTCTGCATATGCTCTATTTCAGATCTGAAGTGCTGCAAGAATCATCTTACTGGACTGAGATGGGCCAGCAGCCGTTTTGAAACCTCATCACTTAAAGAGCAAATGACAGGAGCAAAGCATACCGTGCCATATCATTTCAAAAGTAGAACAATTAATCATAGGCAAAGGAATCTGTTGCCTTGCAGGTGGAAAAAAATAATCAGCTCTTCTGTTCTGTGTTATAATTTTGAATTAATTTTTGAATTAAGGTAGAGCTAGAGTTGAGCAAAACTGTCTAGTGAAACTTGATTAACAGAGAGCGTTTCTGGTCTGCAGCCATATTCTTTCCCTGTTAGGAGAAAACTAGCATGAGAAGAACACGTTTGAATGAAATATCTCCCAGCGTTTCCAGGCTACAAAGCATTGATACTATGTGGACTGTCTAGATGTCAGCACATACTCGGTATGCCATCCATGTCCTCTGGGACCTACAGGCCTCTGTCCAGGCTGTGATTTTTATGGAGAGGCAGGGCCCTTGTGTACCACCCTAACATTCAGGAGAGTGGGTCCTCAGGAGAGGAGGCCTGAACCTACCGTGTATGTCATAGCCTGCAGGGAAGCTATGAATGCTTTCATATGTATTGCACATTAGAACGTGCAATACATAGTTTACCTATCAATCCACACATAGTTCTTTTTAGAGGAATCCTAGGATCTGATGCAGATTCCATAATGTTCAGGAACTCAGAGGCAAGCCTAGGAATGACCAAGGAAAACCATATACATTTTCATGAATAGTTAATTGTCTAGTAGCTGGCCAAAGCAGGAGATGCCTATATGACAATATACTCACTGAAAACTGTAAAGCGGAAATGACGAGACAAAGGGCTAATAGGCAAAAGTAATAAGGGAGAACCTTGTGGAACTGCATAGTACTATTTAATTAAAATGGGTCTTTTTCAGCAGGAGAAAGAGGAAATTGGATTTATACCTCACCCTTCACTCGAAGTCTCAGAGCGGCTTACAAAATCCTTTCCTTTCCCCTCCCCACAACAGACACCCTGTGAGGTAGGTGGGGCTGAGAGAACTCTGAGAGAACTGTTCTTGAGAGAACAGTTCTCAAAGAACTTTGACTGATCCAAGGTCACCCAGCTGACTGCATGTGAAGAAGTAGGGAATCAAACCCGGTTCTCCAGATTATCAAACTGGGTTTTAGGATTTTGCCCATGAATCTATATATTATGGGAGTTATAGCTCTATATACAATGTAGCATTCTCTATTCTACTTATTTACACATCTTTGATCCAGATGTTGCCAGATTAAATTTTACATAGACAATAACTTTCCTACTTGTTTGCTTTCCATTGCTCAAATCTGACCTGGTTTATTTTACATTAAAAGTCTTTAGTCTCCATGAGTTCAGTTTGGGAGGCTACAGGAAATATTGCATCTGAGCATTATCTTGAAACACAAGTAATCATGTAAACACTACATATGGATTATTTGCCTTCAGTCACCTTTGGTTGAAGGCAAGTAAACATAGTTTTAAATATTCAATTTGGCTCTCTTTGATGTCAGTCGTTAATGTCCTCTGTGTATTACAAATACATTGTTATAGATATACCTGAATATCCTCTCTAGGCTGTTTCTAAATATATTTTTGCTAATCTTCTAGAAGGTTAAAATAGGATTAGAGCTGTAGTACAGGCAAGAGCATTAAGTCAAGCATTAAAGTGAAGTGAGGCATTTTAAATCCATTTTAGTCCCAAACGTACTTCTGGCTTTTGTCGCCAGATTCTCAATGATTTGAAGCGAATAGACACTGGTTTAGTGAGTTGTGAGTACTTAACTCCAATTCCTAAACCAAATTAAAAGTCATTTCTTTACATTCTGTGATGCCCACAAGGGGACATGGAGTGTCCGGGAACAATCATGATCTTTCAGCAATAGGCAACCAGACAAGCATTCAGATTCAAGACTATGTACAACAAGGGAAGTGGCTCACAGGAAGATTAACAAATTGAAGAAACTGTAGAACAGCTAGATTTGAGTCCAGTAGCACCTTAGAGCCCAACAAGGGTCTGATTTTCGGAGTCTGCCTAGGAGGAAGGGAAGGCTTTCTGTAGCCATCAGTAGATTTAGGTGCCAGTAGTTCTGGGTGTCTTAAAAATGGGTGACATTTACATAGTAAATATTGGGTGAACAGGTTCAGACGATGTGCCTGTTTCCATGGTTTAGAGGTGATAGGATGCATGTAAGCGACTATATTTGAGAGCCTGGTTGTCAGGCATGCACATATTTTGAGATAATAGATCCAGGTTGAGTGAAAGTTTTCTTCTCTGTGGGGCACCAAGAAGTAAGAAGCCGAGATTGCAGAGTGCAAACCTACCATTTCTTGTGTTCTTGGTGTGCATTTTCCCCACTGGAAGTGCAGAAAGTAAAACTTCAGTTGGGGAAGCCCACAAACATAGGCCGAGTTCAGACTGGCAGTTTGGCCTGATATAGGCACCTTTCTCTAGCGGATTAAGTGGGGCTGTTCACACAGCCACAGCTGCCTCCCATTCCCCTGCTGCACTCACCCCGTCCTGTGCCGCTTTGATCCCATGTTTAAAAAGTACCTGGTGAAAGCCGGGGCAAGCCATGGAGGACACGTTGATCCCGCTCTCCAGAAGTGTGGACGTTTGCAAAGCCGTGATACAGCGGCGGTGGTAATGTGAACCTGCTGATCCAGCAGGGATGCGCATAACCACCCATGCGTGCTGTGTGCTTGAGCACACAACCGCCTGCGGGGACCCTTCTGGCTCACAGAGTTAAAGCTCCTGCCCCAATTGCTGCTGCACCTATGCGCCCATGTGCCTATGCACAGGTTGACGAAATGGACCAAAGCCGCGCACAACCACAGCGCTGCCACCAGGGGCTGCCCTGCAGTGTGAGCACTTCATTCCACCTCCTCTCTGGTATGGTCCTACATCAGTCCACGCAGTGTGACCAGAAAGCCCTGTGAGAACTTGGCCCGGGTCTTTTTGCCCTGCTTCCCTTGCGCTTCATTCTGCCAGTTTGTCGTCAGCCATAGTCCATTCCAAAAGCTCCAAGACTGGAACTCATAAAACTTGTACCAATATTTTCGTGCTAGGACTGAATTATCAGAAAAGTCAGTGATTCTCAAAATGGAACTATATGGGAATGTATGAGCTAGGGTTTTCACTGGCTAGAAGAAAAATGTTCTGTCTCTTTACTAGTAGCTTAATAGGATGTCATTTGCCAGGTGGTGTTATTTACCTCCATGCCATGAAAAGCTCCATCTACCCATTTCCACACATTAAGGCTGTGGTCACACACATTAAATAATCCACTTTCAGTGTACTTTCCAACTGGATTTTGCCAGTTCACACAGTAAAAGCCAGTTGGAAAGTGCACTGAAAGTGGATTATTTCATGTATGTCACTGCAATAGTCTCTATTAATGGCACAAGATGATTTTCACCATGCCAGTTTAGGTATTTTTTTAAACTTTATATATACCTCACTTTTCTCCCTAATGAGGACCCAAAGTGGCTTACAACATCCTCCCTTCTGCTTTTCATCCTCGCAACAACCCTATGAGTTAGGTTCGGCTGAAATTAGGAACACAGAACATACTGCTTATATGACTGAATAAGGCATCATGCCCCACTACTGAACACAAATGTCCCCTTTAATATATTCTAATACTAGGTTTCAGGAGCATCTGAATATGTCATGCTGGATCAGAGCAAAGGCCCATGTAGTCCAGCATTCTGTTCATACAGTGGCCAACCAGCTACCTCTAGAAAGCCCATGAACAGGAGGACTGCAATAGCATCATCCTGCCTGTGCTCCCCAGCAACTGAGTTAAACAGACACACTATCTCTGGTGCTGCAGGGAGTAGATATCCACCCTGATTAGTAACCACTGATCGCCTAGTCATCCATGAATTCGTCCACCCCCCTTTTAAAATCTTCCAGGTTGTGGCCATGACCACGTCCTCTGGCAATGAGTTCCACAAATTAACTATATACTGTGCGAAGAAATGCTTCCTTTTGTCTGTCCTGAATCTCCCACCACTCAGCCTCAGTGGATGAACCCCAGTTGTAGTATTATGGGGAAAGGAACCATGAAATGGTTAGAAGGCACAAAGTACAGCAGCATGCAGAAGCTTAGCAAGTCTGGGTGTAGACCAGTGATCCCCAACGTTTTTGAGCCTGTGGGCACCATTGGAATTTTGACACAGTGTGTTGTGTGCAGCCACAAAATGGCTGCTGCAGGAGGTGGAGCCAGCCATAAAATGGCTGCTGCAGCTTAACTTTAATCACACAGCAAAGATCCTTGTGCTGAGGTGGCAGCTGCTGCTGAAGTGAGCACAGCCAATAAAGTTGCCAAAGGTGAATCAGAAGTCTCACTGGGCAAGAGCCCCATTTGGCCCCACCTACTTTCTAAAAACATTTGGTGGGTGCCAGTAAAGGTGTCAGTGAGTACCATGGCACCCATAGAGATTATGTTGGAGACCCATTGTCTAGTCAGTGCCTTTATGGGAAACCTCTTGGGACCCAAGTACACCACCTTGACATCCATCTTGGATGATGGGGGGAACATAAATGTAACAAATAAAGAATTGGTTCTTGTAACTGTGACTTGTCCACTGCACGTTGTCTGAAGAATATCTGAAAAGGATCACAAGTTTGTCTTACCTATGATAGACCATTAAGCTCCCTTATTGCTTTCCCTCTTTCACACATGGTATGAAGAAAGTTGAGTCATAGCCCCCAAAAATGGGGCCTGAGCTATGATTGTACCAAGATGGCATATGAACTTTAAACAGTTGCTGTAACTATGCCTTTATAAGCATGACAGGAAACACTGTCAACTGGTAACTGCTGCAGATCAAGCTACCATTAAAGGCACATCTACCAACCTGGGATGAAAAGTTAGTCTCCTACACAATTTAGATTCAGAATTTAAGACTGATTTCACACAAACGGCTGCTCCACGCCCGCTCTTCCCTTTCCCCCAATTGCACACGCCAATTTCCCACTATGTGCTGTGCGGCTGCATTCTGACCCACAGCTTCGTCCGATCTCCTCTTCTAGATCCTCAAAAAACAGGATTGCAAAAACGCAGGGGAAATCGGGTGAAGCTGTGGGTCAAAATGCAGCTGCGCAGCACATAGGGGGAAATTGATGTGTGCAATTGGGGGAGGGGAAGGGAAGAGCGGGGGTGGAGCAGTGGCTTGTGTGAAATCGGTCTAACGCTTGTTCCTACAACTTTTTCCCAAGCACACAATCACCACTTTCTTCCTTGCATGGCTTCAGTTCAACAGGTGTTGCCTTGCCCAAAACAGAAGTGAACATATGAAGCTGCCTTATACAGAGTCAGGACTTTGGTCTGTCTAGCTCAGCCCTGTTTACTCTGACTGGAAGAATCAGGTGCAGAGAACATGCTACCAGAGACCCTTTAACAGCAGATGTTAGAAATTGAACCTGGGAGTTTCTGCAGACAAAGATAGTGTCCTGCTGTTGAATGACAGCCTCTCTCCGGAAGGGGGTGCAGGGGGACAAACAGCATGTACTGAATTTCTGTTAGTAATGTTCATGTCCTAAGCACCAGTTCCTAGTCAGCAAAACTGTTGTGATGCTTATCAGTTCCTTAAACTTTAATTCAGACAAGCTATAAGTTGCCCTTTTTTGTAGTGCTCATAAATATTGCCACCCTACTCACTCCCAGGTCATTTACTTTGTCTTGCTCTGGAACAAGGAGTTGTGAGGCAACTTTTAAAACAGAGAGATCACCTGCTGTAGAGCATGTGAATGTCTTTGAAGGCAGGACATTAATTGCCATGCCATGTATGTTATTGTGGGGGGGGGGGGGGACTGTTAAAATTCTGGCAAATAACATAAAAACAAAATGAGTTACAATGGCAACATGTTTGGGTGTATTGTGATCATCCTGACCAGGGTTTTGCAACATGGGTACATCTACTAACAACAGCTATTACCATTCTTAATCCTACACAAGTTACTAGTGAAATATTTCAATGGGGTTCAATGTGGCCAAGTGCAAAGTGATGCACATTGGAGCCAAAAATCCTAACTAAATACATGTTGATAGGGTCCGAACTAACAGAGACTAATCAAGAGAGAAATCTTGGAATTGTAGTAGATAACTCAATGAAAATGTCGAGACAGTATGCAACTGCAATGAAAAAGGGACAATGTTGGGGGTTATTAGGAAGGGAATTGAAAAAAAAATCAGCCAATATCATAATGCCCCTCTATAAATATGGTGCAACCTCATTTGGAGTACTGTGTACAATTCTGGTCACCACACCTCAAAAAAGATATTATAGCACTGGAAAAAGTGCAGAAAAGGGCAACTAGAATGATAAAAGGGTTGGAATACTTTCCCTATGAAGAAAGGTTGAAGTGCTTGGGGCTCTTTAGCTTGGAGAAATGATGGCTGAGGGGTGACATGATCGAGGCTTATTAGATTATGCATGGGATAGAGTAGGTCGAGAAAGAAGTCCTTTTCTCCCTTTCTCACAATATAAGAACTCGTGGGCACTCCATGAAATTGCTGAGCAGTCGGGTTAGAACAGATAAAAGGAAGTACTTCTTCACCCAAAGAGTGATTAACACATGGAATTCACTGCCACAGGAGGTGGTGGCAGCTACAAGCATGGACGGCTTCAAGAGGGAATTAGATAAACATATGGAGCAGAGGTCCATCAGTGGCTATTAGCCACAAAGTATAGATAGGAACTCTCAGTCTGGGGCAAGTGATGCTCTGTATTCTTGGTGCTTGGGGGGGGGGCAACAGCGGGAGGGCTTCTAGTGTCCTGCCCCCACTGCTGGACCTCCTGAGGGCACCTGGTGTTTTTGGCCACTGTGTGACAGAGTGTTGGACTGGATGGGCTACTGGCCTGATCCAACATTGGCTTCTCTTATGTTCTTATTTCAACCAAATGTTGACATAATTTTTCTAAATATCATCTATTTATGGGCACTTGATCCATAATTTTCATGCCTAAAGTATGATTTAATTGGACTGTACATTTTCCATAAGAAAGTAAGAAGAGATTATGGAAGTTGTCAATTCATTCCATGTCAGTGTATTCAGATGCAATTCCAACACATGGAACAAAGCAGATGTGCTTTGGGAGTGCACAGGTTCTGTGGGTCACAGTCTCTAAGTGAAATGGCATACTGTCAGAATGAACCTGAGCTTTCCACTGGTGTGCTTTGTTTAAATTACTATAGGACTTGACTTAATAAACACATTGATATAATTTCTTTCATAAATTCCTTATACTAAATATTCAGATTTGTTAATTTCTATAGCATGATTAGTGATGATTAGTGACAAGAAAATATACGCTTTGACAGTTTGACAAAACAGACTCAGCAGCTGCACTGTGATGGAGTGGATGTGCATTATCTTCATTTGGAGACTGCCATGAATTTCCAGGATGCTTTGGTCTGTGATTGCAGAAAATTCCTGTTCCCACTCCCCACTTCCTCCAATTGTTATAGAGTAAAGGTCATGAAGCTACTGAATACAAACAACTCAACCGAGAAGCCTGAGACCAATTTAGAAATTATGCACAGGTGGAAACAAACTATATGGCAGCAGATGTTCAACATTCCTAATTACAACAGGTCAAACAATTTGACAAGATTAATTTATAACCCCTGCTTGCTAATTGTTCCAGATATTCAGGTAACTTCTTATTTTACCTATATTATTCACCAGCACACTTTGTAAACACATTGGTGCACCACTTGCAAACTATTTAATAGGGGTGTGTATCTGGGTGGGGTTCCGTAATTGCTTATGTTTGTGTAGGATGTTGCCAACTCAGGATCCAAATCCATATGATTTGGGGGGTTCTGGTGCTTTGGGACCATTAATTTCAATGCGGAATCTCTTGGAGGGTCTGGGGCAGCTGTTTATAAAGAAAATGGCACCAAATTTGCGCAGAATTTACTCCTTCCTCTAATCTGAAGACCCCTTCCCCAAGTTTGAAGTAAACTGGACAAAGGGGTTCGATTTTAGAGACCCATGGATTTTGTGTCTGCCAGGGCTTGTGCAGTTCTCTCCATTGATTCCTATCGGGGGGAGATGGCATCAGCCACAGACATTAAAAAAGCACCTGCATTCATTTCATTTCCCTACCAAACTAAAATGCAAATTTAAACTACATAAAACAGTAACTAAAATCAGCAGAATCAAAGAAAAACACAAGCTCATGCTGTAATGCTGGCAAGCACTGGAACATGGGAGAAAAAACACAGAAAGATTGTTAGGGGGTGGGTGGTGCAATTCCCTAGAATCCCAGATTAGTATTCCTGTTCTAAGAAATCACTGTCAGTACATGAACCAGCCATGCATATCTTCAGTTCAGGCATTTAATTCAGCTCTTCACAGTCTTTCATGATGTGGCAGCCTTCTTTCTGCCCATTGATTTATATTCAGATGAAGTTTTCTCCTCATGCTAAACTCTTCCCATCAGTGCAACAGAATGTCCCTCCCTTCCCTGCACCCTACTGATCTCCTTGAAATGCTGGTCCTGGAGGACAGGGGAACCTCAGGAACAGCATGAGGGGCAAATCATGGATCTATAGCATAAAGGGATAATTGCTGGGATTACCTCAGATCTTCTTTTAGCAGGAAATTTAATCTGGATCCCACCCAGTGATGGGAAAACAAACTTTCAAAATACGGGAAACAACAAAGGAGGGACAAATTCTCCCTCTGGGGATTTTTTTTTTATTTTTCTGAAAGATAAAACATACACTTCTTCATCAGTTTGGTTGCCATGGAGATGATTATGTTGACCCAGATGATTGCTGCTTCAGAGGATGAATAAACTGTGAAGGAGATGATGGCTTCTAAAGAAACAAATCTCTCATACTAATTTTTTTTCTATATGTGGTTAAGTGTATAAGCAATAACTAGGTAAATTGAAGCACCCAAAGTGAAAAAGTGGAAAAGCTACTAAATGGATTAGATAGTCTTGGCTGGGATAGAAGAAAGGGATATTTTGATGTGCATTTGGGAATAAATCCTGATGTTCATTTGGGAATAAAAGAGCCACCAGTTTCCAGAGTATTTGTAGAAGTAACGGAAGTAGAGATAATGTAAAGAAAAATAAAGCAAGGGGTAATGGTAAATACTTAAAGGCTCTTTCTCTGACTATTAAAAGGTTATTAATATTTTTGAATTAGTTATCTTTATGGTGAACCTGATCTTGGGAAACACTTAAAGGATATGCGTTGTGGTAGCAGGACTTCGGACTTTATTTCCCCCCAATATTTATTGTGTTGGTGAAGAAAGCAAGAATAAAGTGAGTCCAACTGAGGCATGTTATGTATAATCAGGTGAGGAAGAAGTGACTGAATGACAGTTTGCAGAGGGTCTGGACCAACTGAATGGACCCTATACAGGTGAGGGGGGTATGTATTTTTAAAGTGTCTTTATGTTTGAAGGGTACATCTGAGAATGTCAAATATAAAAGTGTGTTTGAAAAGGTGATGAAAAGCTAGTTTGTATTTACATGATATTCTTGAAGGAACTTAAACATGCTCACATGAACACTGATATCTTCTCCCTGCAAGCCCTGAAAAATACAACCTTGTTAGTGGCTAGACTGAAACAGGTAAGGTGTAACTTTGCACTGGCCCAGCAAACTAAGATTTTAAAGTATGATCTGATCCTTTTGTTGCTGTACAAGGTCAAACTATAATTTGCTGCAAACACATCTACAGAGCCATCCTTAAAACAGATACCCCATTCTAAATCCATTGCAATCAATGGGCTTAGAAGGATATAACTCTGTTTGAGATGGCACTGCTAATTATATTATCTTGTCTTGTGAGAGGGAAGGAAGGTGGAAAAGGACATTTATAGGAGCAAGCCTGGACCTCTTTCATAGCTCATGTGCATCACAGAATTTTAGCATTTGCAGTTACTTTTTTCTGGGTTTGCTCAAAGGTAATTTGGGACTTCATAAAACAATTTTCTGTGGATTTAAGCTAATAAACTGGAATTTTGGAGTGAGCATGGACTAATAAACTGAAGTTTATTTTCAACAAGATGGATGTGCTATTAATGAATAGAAGGTATGACCCAAGATTTAAGGTGTCACCTGTTCTGAATGTAATTGTATGCCCAATGAAGGAAAAAATCTGTAATTTGGGAGTATTCCTAGCCCCAGGCCTACTGCTGAATAAACTTTTCCAGCTGTGGTCTTTTTCTGAGCAGAAAAGATCTGACATGCCCTGGTAACATGTAGATTAGATTACTGTAATGTGCTGTACATGGGGCTGCCCTTGAAAAGTGCTTGGAAACTTCACTTGGTATGGAATGTTGATATCACTTCAACCTTAGATCATCTTCGCTGGCTCCCAACATATTTCAGGGCCCAGTTCAAGGTGCTGGTATCCACTTTTAAAGCATGATGTAGCTTGGTACCAGCATACCTGAAGAACCATTCCTCTCACATGAACCTTCCCAACCACTAAGGTCATCTTCCAAGGCCCTGTTTCTCTCTGTCCAGGAATATTCATCTGTCCCCTTTTGTCACAGTCTTTCACCAGCTGATGGCATTCCTTTAACAATGCATATTTTTGTTCTATGTTTTACTTAACTGGTTTTTGTTTATTTAATGTGTATTTTAGTATTAAGTATTGGTTCTGAAGTATATTTTATAAAGATCTGCCATTTCCCAAAATATAATTGATTAGCACAGTTTTGTGACAGTCGTGGAACCAGTTACAGTTACTGGCTCCACAACTGTCACAAAACTTTGAACTTTTGAGTCCCCTTTTGAGAGTGTGGCCTGATGAGGATGCCCACAAAAACAAGTTGGAAAACTTATAAAATGCCAAAAACTTAACAATTGTCTACATTTGAGGCCTTCTTTGAGGTTAAGGCCCAAGTCAAATGGCCTGCCTGTATCCCCTTAATTTGCCCCTTCCCCTGTCATACTTGTGCAAAAAGTGCAGATGTGATGGTGATATTGCCAAGACCACTCGTACTCCAAAATCACTGCAGCTCAGCATGGAATAGGAAACAAGCCCTTTAAAGGGGGTGAAAGGAGTGAAGGAAATGGTGACCAGCAACAAGCTGCCCCACACCACTTTGAAAGTGGAGCTTCAGTTCACTCCCATTGCCATAGTGGCAAGGAAGGTAGTGTCCACACAGACACACCCATGTCCATTGGATTCTAGCAAAAAGAGGTTTATTTATTCTCCAGATTAAATGTTAAAGCACTAAAAGTATCACAAGTCATGCTCAAAATGTGGATGCTCCCCTTTAACATGGGGGCTTCCTGCTTTCCATGGGGGGAAAATAACCCTGTCATAGAAACAGCCAGAGTTAGGAAAGGACTTCGGTTTTGGCATTGTGAGTCTTTATCTGGAGGTGGAGCACAAAGGAAATACTCTGCTGTTGAGTAGCTGGGAAAATATAAAGAATCAAGTACACTGCTCTGAAATGTAAGGAAAGTTATGGCAATATTTCTTCTGCAGCATATCTCCTGGCAGTAGCTGATCTAAGAAAACAGAACAGAATGAAAGATGATAAGAGTCATGGTAACAAGCTAGAGTTGCTGCTTTTTTCATTACTATGACCAATTAAAACTGAACAGACACTCTCAAAAGTTCAGGCTAGCTTGCTTTGGCAAAACTGGTACTGCAACCAGTAGCAATAATATTTAGCAATACTGCCCACAGCCAGTGCTCTTTGTCATATCATTGGCTATATTAAATTTTTGACAAATGTGTAATGGGATTAAATCTTTCTGCTACTTGAGATTTATAGAGCACTTGTATGGCACAAACTTTCTAAGAGCTCAGCCTAGGAGATACTTGAATTGTGATTAGAACATTATGTTGGAGGAGGTCAGGGATTTATGCCCTTGAAGCCTTCCCATCTGACAATTGCTTTCCCAAATACATTTGCAGTGATGGCTGTTTGTCTTTATTCTATTGACTTCTTCTGAAGAAATACTTTCTCTGATATAAAACTGGACATTCTTTTTGGCTTGTTGTTGGGACAAACTTTCTTCAGTTCCTCCCCCAGCAGCAGCAGCTGGTGAGGTGGTTCAATAGCTGTGGCATGGGCATAGCTTCAGGTAGTGGCCAACAGGCTAGTTGGCGAGAACAATGGCATGCCAAACAGGGTAGCCAATGAGCAGTCATAGGATATCTTTCTCTGCTCAAGACCAGCTGTATCAGAGAGGTGCTGAATCTAGTCCAACATCCTGTTTTACACAGTAGCCAACCAGTTACTCTGAAGGGCCAACAAACAGGGCATAGAGGCCAAGGCCATCCTCTGGTGTTGCCACCTAACACTGGGTGTTAGGTGGTGGCGGCTACAAGCATGGATGGCTTCAAGAGGGAATTAGATAAACATATGGAGCAGAGGTCCATCAGTGGGTATTAGCCACAAAATATAGATAGGAACTCTAGTGATGCTCTGTATTCTTGGTGTTTGGGGGGGCAACAGTGGGAGGGCTTCCTGCCCCCACTGCTGGACCTTCTGAGGGCACCTGGCATTTTCGGCCACTGTGTGACAGAGTGTTGGACTGGATGGGCCATTGGCCTGATCCAACATTGGCTTTTCTTATGTTCTTATGAGAAGTTATGGGCGGCGGGGGGGGGGGGGATGTTGGTCATTGTAACCTGGGGCAAGTGATGCACTGTACTCTTGGTGCTTGGGAGGGCAACAGTGGGAGGCCTTCTAGTGTCCTGGCCCCAATGCTGGACCTCCTGAGGGCACTGGTGTTTTTGGCCACTGTGTGACAGAGTGTTGGACGGGATGGGCCACTGGCCTGATCCAACGCTGGCTTCTCATGTTCTTATGGGGTATTCAGAGGCTTACTGACTTTGAATATGGAGGCTTCTTTTAGTCAACATGCATACAAGTCTCTTCTTCCTTCTATCACATGTGCTGTAAGAAATACATTTCCCAGCATGTTCCAAAGGTATCAGAAGAAGGCAGAAAAACAGAGGAGAAAGAAGAGGGAGGTCCTCCCCTTGCCTGTCAGCCAGCCTGTTGCCATATTGGCTGCTATCTGGAGCTGCACCTGCCTCGTAGCATCTGGATCAGCCACATCTGCCTGATACAGTACTTAAATGAATACTTTTGAGGAGTAGAAGAGAGGAAAAGATGAGATTTTATTTCCGATGGGAACTGAGACAAATGATAACAAAAGCAAAAATTGTGGGAAATAAATGGCATGAAAATATATGAAAACATTAACATGAAAATAAAACATAATTTTATATATTCCTAATAGCCAGTAGTAATAATGGATCTCCTGTCTCCTTTGCTGCTGATCAGCCAAGGTCACAGACCACTGATATACCAGCTCACGGGCTGCCACTTTTGGGGGGGGGGGGGCATCAAATCACAGCTGACTTACAGCAACCCCATAGGCAAGAGACATTCAGAGGTGGTTTGCCATTGCTTGCCTCTGCATCATGACCCTGGTATTCCTTGGAGGACTCCCATTCAAACACTAGCCAGAGCTGACCCTGATTAGTAGCAGCAATCAGGCTTGCCTGGGCTATCCAGGGCAGGGCAGGCTGCCACAACCTACACAATAATTCATTATTCCTGAAATATAAATAATGATACGTTCCAAAGTTTAATGAATGGTTACTGGCAAATTTATTTGCTGCCTATCCAGACACTTTCTTGGGGCAGTTCATAAAGTGCAACAGCACCATAAAACCAACAGAACAAAACAAGCCAGACCATAAAAACAGCATAAAACAACATAAAATGACATTCATTAAAATACTCCTCAAGTTAGAAACACACCATTAATACACCTCAGTTAAAAACCTGTGTGCAAAGAAATGTTTTGGTCTGTTGATAAAAGGAAGATGAAATAACAACAGCAATAAACTGTGTAATAAAAATCACCATACAACCGTTGAACAAATATATACTATACCATCTATTAAGATACAGTAGTTATCAAAATCGTGTACAGCAGGGTTTACTATAATGTATGAAGAGTGGTTCTGTTTGTTTGTTTGTTTGTTTATGTAATTTGATATAGTTTCTACGATTTTGATAACTACTGTATCTTAATAGATGGTGTGTTTGTTCAATAGTGGTATGATGATTTTTATTACACAGTTTATTGCTGTTGTTATTTCCACTTCACTGTGTAATCCACTTCATATTGTTGTTGACAGGGGTCATTTTGTAGAAAAAGAGGTGCAGGAGCTCATTAGCATAACGCATTAGCATAACTTATTTGCATATGCCATGCCTCCTGACATCACCAGAAGTATGTCAGAAGGCTAGAAGGAAAGAAGGGGGGGGGGAGAGAGAGCTGGCAGAGAGGGGACAGCTATTAATCCAAGCCTCAGAAATACCACTATTCTAGGAGGATAGCTTCAGTGGTGGCTGAAGCCTTCAGAAGGCTGGTCGGAGAAACAAGGACCTTTCCAGGGGACCGGGTCATTTTGCTGCAGCCATGACACAAGGAGGCATTCCCCTGTAGTGGGGGGGGGGGGGCTGGCACCAACTCCCGGAGCTGCGCTCCCCCGAGCTCCTGCTTGAAATGACCCCTGGTTGTTGACAAAAGGAAGATGCCAGGCCAGCCTCCAGGGGAAAGGCATTCCACAACTAAGGTGCCATCTAAATTTGCCTACTAGCCAGCAAAGAGAGAGAGAGAGAGATGTTCTGCCCATGTAATACTGCCATAATGTGAAGAAATATACAGTTGAGTCTTCTCATGGCATGGAGTTAGATAACATCCTCTGTGTTTATTATTTACTTGCTTGGTAGTTTAGGTGGGTAGCCATGTTTGTCTGTAGTAGAAGAGCAAGATTTGAGTCCAGTGGCACCTTAAAGACCAACAAGACTTCCAGATTATAAGCTTTCAAGAGTCAAGTTCCCATTGTCAGATAATTGTTGTAGCTCTAACTGATATTAAAGGAACAGCTAGATGCACCAGTTTAGAAGTTAGCTACCCTTGTGCCACCACCAAATATCACTGGGCACCATCTGGCTCATCTTACTAGAGAGAGGCACAGGGAGCAGGCCTTGGGAACAGGAGCTTAAGTGGAAAACTGGACAGTATAGGAGGAGGACATCATTTAAATACCTTGACCTTCAAGCCTTTTGGTGTCTTACAGGTAAGAACCAGCACTTTGCCTGGTCCCTGGAAACAGGTAGGCAGGCAGTGCAGATATTTTAGCAAAGAGGCGATGCAGTCCCTGTGTCCAGACCCTGATTGCTGCATTCTGGACTCATTTAAGTTTCTCAACAGTTTTTAAAGGGAGTCCTACATAAATGCCATTTCCAATGCAGTCGGCTATGGATTTTTTAAAAAAAAATTTTTTTAAAAATCATATTGAGTAGGACAGTCTTATGGTCTAATTCTAAGAGCAGTCAAACCAGAAAAGAAGCACACAGGATCTTGGCGCTGATGCAATATCATAATTTGTGCCATAGGCGTAGACTACGGGGGGGGGGGCTCAGGGGCTCAGGCCACCTCTGAAATTTCCCGGGGAGGACTGAGCCTCCCCGGCAAAACGGAGTGCCCACCTGGCTGGCTGGTTGCCCTCCCGCCATTGCCACTGCTGCACCTTTCTGGCCCCCTTCAGAGGCCGACCAGCCCACTGGCCTGCTGGCTGGCCACCTCCTCCTCCTCCTCCTCTCCCCCCCGCCTGGCCACTGCTCCCTCCCCCTCCCTCCTGGGCAAATGCTCAGTGTGATTGTATCACCCAGAAGTGACACAATCATGCTGGGCATTCACCCAGGAGGGAGGGGGAGGAAAGAGTGGCCAGACCGGGGGGGAGAGAGGAGGAGGCGGCAGCAGCAGCAGCGAGGACATGGTCCGGCGTGTGCGTGTGCTTTGCACACACAGGTAAGAGCCCCCCCCCCCAGGGAATACATAAGTCTACGCCCCTGACTTGTGCCCTTGCAGCAGAACCTGATCCCAAAGTCCAGCCTACCAAGTTCTCTGAGACTTGTCCCCATGTGGCAGAGAGAGTAATGTCATCTTGGGTTTCAATTGCTAATATTTATGTGGAAGGCACTGAAGCAAGAAAAATCTTTTACAGAATCTGTAATTTATCTACAGACAAATTAAGGTGAAGATTTATGCTCTATTGAGGCCAGCAGAACTAAACAGATCTAAATCCAAATACTTTGGTATAAATGGTTATAGAATGGAATGTAATAGTGCAATTTCCATCCATCAAAATAAACTGCAAACTTTCTGATTGTCACTGGGATGAGAACAGTATCCTCAGACATTTGGGGCTGACCTTGCTAGCTGCTGAGAACTCCAGAGATGACCTAGTAAAAAAAATTAGGTATCAAAGTGCAATTTAGTGATGCATGATATACACTTGCAGGTGTCTGCATGATAGCTCATGTCTCAAAAATTAAATGAGACAAACCATTTAAGTCTTGGTTTAAACACTTCTGTACATCCGTGAAGTCCTCTAATTCCAAACATTTGCTTTATTTATTGGGCAGAAGGAGCAGCTGCCCAACTGCCTGGAGAAAAAGTGCACACTTTTCTTCAGGCCTAGCCACCTTTCCCATCATGACAGTGGTTGCCAGTCTGCCCAGGAAGCTTACATGCAAAGCAGCAGAGCTAAGCCTCTTTTCTTTTTACTCTCCCACCTTAGAGTGGAGCTATGCTAGGATTGAGAAGTTATTGGGGGGGGGGGGGGGTTTGGTCGTTGTAACCTCTTTGCACATTACAAAGTATACAAGTTGGGCATGGGATCCCCAACAATCATACATTAGCTGTCGCTTTCCCTCAATTCCTATACAAGAAGTACACAATTAGGATCAGGACCATGGTGTTTGTGGAGAAGAGGCTTCAGCCTCCCCCCCTTCCATTTTTGCAGTTCTTGAAGGGGAAACCCTTGGTTTTGTAGAAAAAAAACATGTATACCCCAAGAAACATATGGATTTCCCATGGGACTGTTTCAGGTTGGAAAAAATGGGGCAGACAAGAAACCTGATGCACTTTCTCTGCATGGACCATGGTCCCGAGCCTAATTGGGAACTGTCCACATGGGAATTGAAGAGATTCATGTGGAACCATATGCCTGCCTCACAGGGGACCCCAACCCCAACCTGTGTACTCTATAATATACAAAGAGAGGTGTGGTGTTTTTCTATGTGAATATTGTGTGTGTTTGTTTTATTTATGTGATTTAATGTGGGGTTTTGTATGTATGCTGCTGTGGGTTCAAATCCAGGCCATAGAGTAAGAGCAGCAGGGTGGATGGGTGATTAGAGTGTGTTACGATTGGATGGGAGCTGTACTCTAGGAGGCAGAGCTGGCTGGTTTATAGAGAGAGAAAGTAAGTTCAGTGTGTGAGAGTGAAAGAGTGGGTGAAGAGAGTGAGAGAAAGCTGTGTTCGTTGTGGAAATTATTAGCCTAAGTGGCATGCTGGGAAATAAGCCTTTGTGGCTAGGTCTATTTAAGGAACCTTAGAGAAAGAAGGAAAACTATACCTATCTGCAACCATTATGCTTATGAACTTTACTGAAAAACATTCTGCTGTTTTGCTTCTAAATAAACCCTGTTTAAGTTAAAGAGAAAACAACTGTTTTACTTAAAGGATCCCCTTTTATCTCAGAGCCACCCCTATGAGCTGACTGTTCTGTCATTTACCAAATATAACGAAGCCATCCTGTTCTTTGGATCCAACTAAGACAAGAGCAAAAATATGTAGGAAACACTAAAGAAGACAAGGAAGCAGCACAGCGGCTCAGAACACTACGGAGAGATGCCTTTACAGGTGCTACATATAAGGGTTCTCAGAAAATAGCAAACCCTTGTAAGAGGTCTCCTGAAGGAGAATCTGGAGGGACTTTTATAGCAGGGAATGAGCTGTGTTCCACCTAAATTAGATGCTAATTGTTAACAAGGGAGCTATGGGTTGTGCTTATTAGAAAAGAAGTTGTATTCAGACACGCAGAAGCACAAGAACAGTCCTCTACCTCCTTAACGGTAGGCACGTCAAGACTGGTTGTAATAGTTATTGGAAAGGCACCCAGCTCTTGTTTACAAATGAATAACTATATCCAGTTCTCACTTGCTGAGACAAGCACTCTCACAATGTTCTGAGGTGCCATCTTTGTCATTACTTATACATTACCTTGGAGGATGAGCATGGCAATAAGGCAATACATATCAATAAATAAATGTTCCAGGCATGAGACCTGGGAGCACTTGAAAAAAGCTGCAGTAGAATCCTAAGCAGAAGTAAATCTCCTTAGCTGAAGCCTGCAAAATCATAACCTAGCTTTTGGGTTCTTGTTAAGTCAGTGTTTTTAGAGAACGATATCTTCTGTCCAATTGCTACAAAACTTTTCATTTTATAAATCCTGATCATATTCTTCCACTATATATCTAAATACAAACACACATGGTCTTGTCAAACAATCACAATATATTATCTAAACAGCAGCTGTTAAATAGTGCACCAAAATTAGATAATTATGAGAAGCAGTAACGGAACATTTGGCATGCTGTAGTCAGTGGAGCAATGCATCTGCTTTGGCATCACTGTTCTGTTACATTTGCCATAATGCTGAAGTGAGTCTGTAGCTGAAAGGAAGGCAAGATCCTCGCCACCCCCCATGCAGCTCATGTTTCTAGTGGCTTCTCCTTAAGAAAGTGTAAGCAAGTAGGTCCACTCGTGTCTATTTCATGAAGGGTTTAAATGCAGCCCTGGCAACTGCAGTGGCAACTTTGGTTTTAAACGGATACAGACAATGGCATGCAATGTTCAATAGTGCAGTTCTGAACAACTTTGACCCAATATGCTGAACATGGTCCACCTACTGTGTATGGCAATATGCCAGTCCCTTAATAAACTTTTTCATTTTGCTGACTCTCTAGAGCTGTGAAAACAGGGTAGCTTGTCACAATACATGGCCAGTGAGCAGCCTGCAGTTTAATAAGTCTTAGGTGAGAGCCAGTTTGGTGTAGTAGTGAAGTGCGCGGACTCTAATCTGAAAGAACCGGGTTTGGTTCCCCACTCCTTCACTTGCACCTGCTGGATGACCCTGGGCAAGCCATAGTTCTGTCTGAGTTGTTCTTGAAAGAGCAGTTCCTGAAAGAGCTCTCTCAGCCCCACCTAGTGCACCACTGGCATGCATTCCTTTCCCCCACAGGTGCCAGTGGGCAAAAGAGCAGGACACAAGGAGAAACTCTCACTATAGCTGGCATCCATTGCTGTAAAGGTTACAATACAATACATATATGAGATCCTTTGAATACCCCAAAATACTAGATGATAAGAATGATAATTGATTATTTTTTATTTATTAAAATATATTCTCCCTTCCTCTTGGTTCAAGATTTTCCTGTGTAGCAGCCCTTATAAACTGTCTGAACAAAGAGCACAAGCATATACATTTTTTCAGAGGCTTAAGATGGATGAGTCTGAAAACAAATCGGTAATCTGGGTTCCCAACTCCAATTTAGGAAATTCCTGGAAATTTGGAGGCAGTCCCACGGTAGAGCAGAGTCTGAAAGTATGAGCAGAGTATGATGCCATATAGTGTACCCTCCAAATATGCCATTTCCTCCAGGGAATCATCACCGTAGTCCGGAAATCAGCTGAAATTCCAGGAGAACTCCAAGCCCCACTTGGAGATTGATAACTCTACCTGTAACTGAAAGTGTTCCTAAAATCTTCAATATCTTACTACTTTGAGTGTATTGAGGAGGAATGACAGGTTAGGGTAAAACGCAGAACTGGGGGATGAATCCTCACTGACTAGGGTAACGAGCCACCACCGGTCCCTCTGACCAACCCTCAACTGAGAGACCGAGGAACCAAGTCTGTAGCCCTTTTGTTGTTGTTGTTCAGTTGCACAGTCGAGTCCGACTCTTTGCGACCTCATGGACGACATCACACCAGGCCCTCCTGTTCTCCACTGCCCTCTGGAGCCTGCTCAACTCCATGCTTGTCACACTAATAACACTGTCTAACCATCTCATCCTTTGCTGTCCCCTTCTTCTTTTACTTTCTTACTTTTACTTTCCTAGCATCAGGTACTAAGTTTAGATTGAAGCCAAACTCAAATAACATCACAGGAGTATAATTAATAGGTTTTATTAAAAGAAGTGTGCAAAAAGTATACAAATATAAGAGCAGTGCAAAACAAGGAAGAAAACAGTAAAATCTAAATAGCTAAACTAAAATACTTCGGCTGTTTGGTCCTCTAACCAGATGTTACCTCACCAGTCTGAAACACAGAATCCAGATAAAGTTTCAAAGTCCAAGAGCAGGTATTCCAGCCATGCAAGCCAGCCAGACAAAAGGATGATCCAAAGGAAGGGCTCCAGAAGAGCTGACCAAAAGTGGGTACAACTAGAATAAAGGATCTTGCTTTCCGCCAAATTGACAGCAGCTGGCCTGATTCTGGTTGACCAATCAGGTGTGTTGCCAAGAAAACATGTGGGGTGGACTGCACTTTTTAAGAGACTTAGAAGTGTTGTACCAACAACTAAAGGACTGTGAAAGGTTAATTCTTCACAGAATTAGAGAGCCTTGAGTTTGCTCTAAGCAATCTGATTGGTTAGCATCAGCTGAAAAAAAGTCTTGAGAGAGCTGGATGCTGAGGTGATTCAGTCAGATTCCTGCCTTAACTGAGCATGAACTGAGACTATCTGTGAATAGTCCTGACAGAAAAAGGGTTTAGTGCTGACAGTCAGATTTCAACCTTGACTGAATGCAGTCGGAATTCAGGAGTAGCTGCGAGCAGTTTGAACACAGACAGAGAACTGGTGAAAAGCATGGCAAGGAAGTTTTGGAAAGTACAAGACCCCCATTCAGGACAAAAAAAGGGGATAGATCTCCTAGAGAGATAAGAAGATTCCCAACCCAGTCAAATAGGAAGAGTTATCTCTGAGCACTATAGAGATCCTTGGTCTGGTGTGATTAAAAACTGCCTGTAGAGAACTTAAAAGTCAGTGAACTCAAGAAGAGTACTGGTGTTCTAAGAAAAGGTGTTTGGGTACTGGTAAGAGGGTATCAGCCATCTGGGCACCAAAAAGGGTCAGCAATTTCAAAGTGTATTAGAGTGTCTGGGGAAAATTGGAACAAAAGCCTCTCAATGTAAAGATCTAAGTAACTGTGAATGAATTAAGAACCTCTCATTAGTCTAATATATAAGATCAAAAGTCTGTGCTTATACTAGTTTTCACGGCTTTTTTTTGTAGAAAAAGCCCAGCAGGAACTCGTTAGCATAATAGGCCACACCCAACAGCAGAAACTCATTAGCATATTAGGCCACACCACTGATATCACAGCTTATTAGCATATTAGGCCACACCCCCATGTTACCAGAAGAGTGGTCATCCAGCCACAGCCACCTTTTGCTTCTTACTCTGTTTACCTTGTTTGTTGTCAAAATCCAGGGCTTTTTTTGTAGCAGGAATTAATTTGCATGTTAGGACACATACCCCTAATGTAGCCAATCCTAATGAGTTTCTGCTGTTGGGTGTGGCCTATTATGCTAATAAGTTCCTGCTGGATGTGGCCAATTCAGGAGCCAGCCGGAACTCCGTTCCTGTGTGTTCCTGCCCAAAAATAGCCCTGCTAGTTTTACCTCAATAATTTACCTCAATAATCTATCTCAATAATACCCCTAATTTCTCCTGACCTTTCCCTTAGATGTTAAATAAAATTTTTGAATTTTAAAAGCATCTTAAGTGTCATTTCCAAAGGTTTAAGTTAAAGGGCGATCCTATTCCTTCCCTCAGGGTCCTGGGCTGAGCAAATAGTCAAAATATATCTTACTGACAGAGTGGGACATCAAAAGTTTCTTCAGGGGAGAAGAAAACCTGTTACCAGGCCTGCTCAGTCAAGAAGGGCCAGAGAAATGGAGGGAAAATCTAGCCTTTAAGGGAGGGAAGTGGAAAGGGTCTGTCGTAACATGACTACACACTCCTGCAGCCAATACATACTCAAAGTCAAGCAACACAAAATGCTAACCAATGTAATTAAAATGCTTATATACCACCAGCTCAAGTCAGCCAAATTTCCCGTTTTCCTGACACAATCAGTTATGATTGCTAAAACCAGTTATGATTCCTAATAAAACTTGAGTTGTTTCTTTGTGTCTTTTACTCTGTTGGATTTCTGCCTGTTTGTTTGTTGTCTCTTAAAAAGTACACTGATGTCCACAGATGTTCAATGTAATTTACAGATGTTCTATGTAATTGCCACTTAACCTTGCTTGGTGTGAAAAGGCAAAGATCATGGGCCTTTATTGTCTGGTACAAAACTAAATCTCAAAGACTAGTCATATAACTAGCGGCAAAAAAACCCCATACAGTATGTTTCCTGTAAACAGAGACTGAAGTCACATTTAAGTTATTGTGTGTGCATTTATGTTCAAAAGACTGATATGAGAACAACCCATTGTAATGTTAGCATATATTGTCTTTCATAAATATTAATTTCTTTTGGTGTGCAAAATACATAGTCCACTGTTCAGAATTTAAGACCTGGTTTTTAAAAGTTTAGAAAAGCAGTTTATGTGGAAACAATTGGGCATTATTATATGAAGCTGAACAATACCGCTGACTCTTCTGCTGTCACTGCACATTCCATTCAGGTGCAGAACTGAAATGGATCCAATTACAGTCATAGAAAGAACATTTTAATGAACTGCAGAATCCTGCAGATTTTTTCTAAAGCTTGCACAAAGCACGTGAACTGCACTTTCCCCCCTTCTGAGTCCTCCACTGTTTACTTGAGAAGGAAGAGTTGTGGTGCAGTAAACAAAAGTATATCACAACTGCGGACCTATAAATAATTTAGAATCCTGAACAGAATTAATTAAAACGCAGTCATTGTGTACCATAAATCAATGAAAGTAGAAGATAAAGAGGAAGGAGGGAGGAGGTTGCAGGGCAAGTATTTTAAAATTTGTATATGATCTGAAGAATTAGGTTCAGCATGAATAAGGACCTTTATTATGAGTTGATAATATTTTAAATTAAGAGCAACAGGTAAAGAAGAATTAAATCAGTAGACATTTTCCCCATTGCCTACATTGCTGTTGGGAGAGTTCTTGCTGTTACTTTATTCTACTGAGTAAGTAGGCACATAATAGGAGTTGGTATTTATTCATACTTAATTTATGCCCTACCTTTCTTCCTCACTGGGGACCCAAAATGGCTCACATCATTCTCCTGTCCTCCATTTTATCTTCAATTTTCACTAGGGTTGCCAGCTCTGGGTTGGGAAATACCTGGAGATTTTGGGGGTGGAGCCTGGGCCAGGTAGGGTTTAGGGAGGGGAGGATCTCAGCAGGGTACAATGCCATAAAGTCCACCCTCCAAAGAAGCCATTTTCTTCAGGGGAACTGATCTTGATTGGAGATCAGTTGTAAAGTGGGAGATCTCTAGGTACTACCTGGAGGTTGGCGACCTTAAATTCCCTCTTCCTGCTGCAAACCCTTTTTATACCATTCCTCTGGGTCTCCTATTCCCCAGGTGCAGGATTTTGGGGAAGTTAAGAGGGCTGCAGATGGAGAGGAGAGGAAGGAAATAACATTCTGCTGCTGGAAAATTTAGTATGGATCTGGCCTGTGGGCAAGTTGAAAATAACCACCATTTCCCCCCCACATTTAGTCTTATCTGGAGGCTCTTGGCTCAGTCCTGTTAATTGAAAGCATAGGCATCATCTCAGGGCAAAATGACATGTTATGAATAGTTCTGTAATTATTTTTCCTGACAATTTTAAAAAACAAAATGAAACTGTGCTGTAATTTAAAGAGGACACACCTACATTTTTTCTAGCGGAGGTAAATCAGCTTGAGGAGAATGATTCCAGCAAGAAAGCAGCATGCTGGAGAGGGGGATCTAATGTCCCCTTTCTACCTGTATCCATCTTCCTGTTTAAGTCATATCTCATGCGCCCTCCCCCCCCAGCACAGTGCTGGTGAAATGATGGCACAGTAATCAGATGGTACAGTAATGTGTGGACTGTCCCTCCCCCCAGTCAGAAGAAAAATATGAACGCAAGGTGGGATAAATAAGGGCCACTTTATTAACTATTTACACAATGTAAGCAGCAAGGGCCAACCTAACAGTGCGAGATGGTCAATGCCAGAGGTGGCCATCGACGTCTCCTCACCATAGTGTGGAACCACCCTGCCCCAGGCACAAGCCATCCTTATAAGGATTGGACCCAACCAGCAAAGCAGGCTACCCCATGGAGCTCCAGCCCAAGTCACACAACTTGAGAAGAGGACCTATCCAGGGTGATACCATAGGCAGTCTGCATTCCCAGCCCTGAGCCACACAATCTGAAGGCTGATCCTGACATACCCTTTCCTGCACAGTTCTGCCACAGACAAGACCAAACCTCTGTCTAGGACCTTGGGCCTACCAGATGGCCCAAAGTGCCTGCAGACCTTGCTGCAGGTCCTCTAAAAGGATGTCATTGCTCTTTTCTGACAGGTGAAAGCCATCTCCCCTATACAGGTTACCAAATTCGACCCATATCCTGGGGTGAGGCAAATACTGGCTTCTCCAGAGCCCAGGCAGTGTTCATCCTGAGCTGATACTTACTTTAAGGACTAGAGTCCTCGTGGCAGAAAAGTATGCTTGCATCTCCTCCCCTGGCCACCAAGTACTGATGAGTGATTAACACATGGAATTCATTGCCACAGGAGGTAGTGGCAGCTACAAACATGGACGGTTTCAAGAGACAACTGGATAAACATATGGAGCTGAGGCCCATCAGTGGCTATTAGCCACAAAGTATAGATAGGAACTCTCAGTGCTTGGGGGGGGGGGGCAACAGTGAGAGGGCTTCTAGTGTCCTGGCCCCACTGGTGGACCTCCTGATGCCACCTGGTATTTTTGGCCACTGTGTGACAGAGTGTTGGGCTGGATGGGCCATTGGCCTGATCCAATATTGGCTTCTCTTATGTTCTTATGGTCGTGGAAGCAGAGATGCCACCCTCATTGCCTCTTCCTCCTTCTGAGAGTGGCAAAGGCAGCACCTGGCCTGCAACCGCTGCAAGGGCTGCCACAGCCAGATGGGGCCTGATTCCTGCTGGTATCAAAGGCGGTATTGGTATACTGAGTGTATGGGAAGGTAATTTGCTTCCCATCTCCCACCCTATTTGTCATGTACAGAGCAGCTGTATTATTCAAACCTGCCAAAGTTGGATAAACCAGACATTTGCAACTAGAAAGGGGCAAAAAAATATATTTTTCTGTCTCTATACTTTCTAATTTTTGTTTTTTCCTGTTCCTTTCCCCCAAATTTCTAAAAATCTCTGAAATGAAAATGCTTTTTTGCAGTTTATAGTTGATCAAAATAAAAGCATATTCATATTCTGTTACAGGACTTTCCCTTACTGTTCAGGTTTGTATGTCTATGTTTTTACTTTTACAGCCAAGTTTACGTTACTTTCTTCTGACTGCTAACAGGAATGGTCTACGTCATCCAGATCAGTGGAGTTCAGAAGGCCTTCCAGCATGCTTCCTTAGCCTGTTCAATTAATCAGCTGAATAACAGTTTTCCACCTGGCTGATACCTTTCCGCTGAAGCCCTTTCGCTTTGAATTCTGCAAAATAGCAGGAAATGACCCACAGACCTTACTGATGATAGTTAGAGAGACAACGCCGTAGGAATCTGACTGATGTCGCGCAACCTTGTTATCTCTATACTTCTTCCTTTGACAAAATGAACTCATCCTCTTTCCCTGTATGTTCTTAGTGGCAACTGGCTTGAATATAGAAATTAAATTCATCTGAAAGGTGGCAATCACTATTTATTTAAAGTATTTCTATGCCACCCTTTTCTCACAAACATGGGCTTAAGATGACTTACAATATACATAAAAATGTGGAAAATACTGAAGTGCCATAGCTAAAATGGCTTTAAAGGCTAGAATACACCATTTATACCTCAGCTCAAAATCAGCTAATGGGCAATAATCAGACTTGGGAGACTCATGGAAATACAGCTTAACAAAAACAGTGGGGGCGGGGTGGGGGGAGTTCATTTAGCACTTGCAAAGGTGCAGGGGTGGACAAGATTGCCTGCCCCCAGTGCCATTTTTCAAATGGTCAGATTCTTCTGTGGCCTGCAGAGTTCTTAGGAATCACAGAAGGAAAAGAGCCCCAAATGCTGTTTGTCCTCCAGCACCAATGAATCCAGAGCTCCAGCAATGGGGACCACTCTCCAGTCCCTGAAGGGCTGAACTTCCATTTTGGGGCCCTAGGCCATAGTGCTAACTCTGTAAAATAAGAGACTATAGAAAGATTGCACTGTCACTTGGGGCACCATAAATATCACTTCTTAGAATGCATGTTTGCTTGCTTTAATGCCTGCCAAAAAGCCTGACCAAAATGTTAACAAAGCCAGAAGTACCAAATTAAAATGCATTTAAATGAGCAGTTTGACTAGGGGGCCAGTACACTTTCCTTTGTCAAAGGAAAACCTTCTCTGTGACAACACTGTCACACTGATAACTGTATGTTGCTTTTGCTTGACAATATATTCTGACACAATCACTGCATGAATGAGTCAAAGAAAAAAAAGTATTCTCCTGCCTCTGTTCTATCTCTGTTCATTCCGACTGGATATTCTGCATATGGAGATTCTGGTGAGTGAGCTTTGTTCAGTACGCTGATTCACAAAACTGCATAAAAGGCAACTGTTGGCATCTACTAAAGAAAATGGTATTACCACATCTCGCAATGGCACTGGCTCATGGCCACTCTAGAATGGATTTCTGGTACCCAGACTTTATTAAACTATTCACTTTCATGCTTAATCCAATGACTGAAAATTAAAAGATCTGAGCTGCATTATTCGACTAACTCCTGTAGTCACTTTCCATACCATATAGGGACAGAAGCATGGAAGCTCTGCCCTGGAACAAATAGTTACAACCTTATGATCTCCGCAAGTTGGCTTTTTTTCTTCCTAAAGCTGCTGCCTTACACCTGCAAGCAAAAGTATGTTGAACTGCCACTCCAGGAAGCTAGTGGCCATCCTTTTGACAGTCAAAGGAATATTTATCACCAGGCCTTCGTTTCAGATACAGTTAAGACACATCCTAATCAAGACTCCAATTATACTATTTGTATAGTTAATCAGCATCAAAAGAGCTGCAAATTACACTGGAAAGATCAGCTCTGGAGCTCGTGACTCTCCCTAATTCAGCATAATACTAATGAATAAATGAATAATAGCAGTAGTGCTCACTCTGGGGGTCATGCAGAGCCACATTCTCAATTACCACCAACCAAAAGAGCCATCCATTTATTTCCACTCAAGCATGATGGAGTCTACACCTCAGAGAGGTTTTCTGTTCTTCTGGTGGCAGCTACTTCAAGGTGAGAACCAACTGCCAACTACAGCCCCCACAGGTCACAAGAAACTGTTTTGTACTGAATCAGTATTGTCTACTCAGACTGGCAGCAGCTCTCCAGGGTCTCAGGCAGAGGTCTCTCACATCACCTACTGCCAGATCTTTTGACTGGAAATACTGGGGATTGAACCTGGGACCTTCTGCATGCCAAGCAGATGCTCTACCACTGAGCCACAGCCCCTCCCTACTAAAATATATATCTACCTGTGCTGGGCAGCCATTCACAATCTTATAGCATATGTACACACATGAATGGATATGAAGCTGTCTTATACTGAATGAGACCATTAATTCATCAAGGTCAGCATAGTCTACTCAGACTAGCAGCAGCTCTCCAGAGTCTCAAGAAGAGGTCTCTCACATCAGCTACCACCTAGTCCTTTTAACTGGAGACACCAGGGGTTGAACCTGGGACCATCTGCATGCCAAGCAGATGCACTACCTCTGAGCCATGGCCCTCCCATCTAGGGGCTTGACCCTTTCCAGAAGCACAGTGTGGGTGACACATTGAGGAACGGTACTCAAATGAGCCACAGGTGACATACCAAAGAGCCACGTGTGGCTTCAGGGCCAATGAAGAAGTATTATTAGAATGAAGAATCTACAGCATTTCACATGGCATCTGAAACAAAGGTGTCCTCACAGAGACAAGCTATTTGGCTTAGACAATCAATGGAAAAGCAAAGCTAACACATGTAAAATATAAGCATTTATTAAGCCCAGGAACATTATTTCTTTGATTTTGGCATAACATCATCAAGATCCATTGTTCAATAGTTGTTGTTTACCTTGACTTCCAGAAAGCTTTTGATAAAGTTCCTCATCAAAGGCTCCTAAGTAAGCTCAATAGTCATGGGATAAAAGGACAAGTCCTTTTGTGGATCAAAAACTGGCTAATTAAAAGGAAACAGAGAGTGAGTATAAATGGGAAATGTTCTCAGTGGAGAGAGGTAAGCAGTGGGGTACCGCAGGGATCAGTACTCGGTCCGATGCTTTTTAACTTGTTTATTAATGATTTGGAGTTGGGAGTAAGTAGTGAAGTGGCTAAATTTGCAGATGACACGAAGTTGCTCAGGGTGGTGAGAACCAGGGAGGATTGTAAGGCACTCCAAAGGGATCTGTCGAGGATGGGCAAGTGGGCATCAACGTGGCAAATGGGGTTTAATGTGGCCAAGTGCAAAGTGATGCACATTGGAGCCAAAAATCCTAACTATAAATACACATTGATGGCGTTTGAACTGGTGGAGATTGACCAAGAGAGAGATCTTGGAGTTGCAGTAGATAACTCAATGAAAATGTCGAGACAGTGTGTGACTGCAATGAAAAAGGCCAGTGCTATGCTGGGGGTTATTAGGAAGGGAATAGATAACAAATCCGCCAGTATCATAATGCCCCTGTATAAATCAATGGTGCGACCTCATTTGGAGTACTGTGTACAGTTCTGGTTGCCACACCTCAAGAAAGATTATTATAGCATTGGAAAAAGTGCAGAAAAGGGCAACTAAAATGATAAAAGGGTTGGAACACTTTTCCTATGAAGAAAGGCTGAAGAGCTTAAGGCTCTTTAGCTTGGAGAAATGACGGCTGACGGGTGACATGATCGAGGTTTATAAGATTATGCATGGGATAGAGCAGGTCGAGAAAGAAGTCCTTGTCTCCCTTTCTCACAATACAAGAACTTGTGGGCACTCCATGAAATCAGGTTAGAATAGATAAAAGGAAGTACTTCTTCACCCAAAGAGTGATTAACATGTGGGATTCACTGCACAAAAGGTGGTGGTGGCTACAAGCATGGACGGCTTCAAGAGGGAATTAGATAAACATATGGAGCAGAAGTCCATCAGTGGCTATTAGCCACAAAGTATAGATCGGAACTCTCAGGGTGTTTTCGCACTGGCTTTTTTCCGGGGCGAGCACCGGAGTGAGCACCGGAGTTTCTGGTCAGTTTCACATCAGTTGCTCCGTGCTCACAAACTCCTCCGGAGTTTCACCGCACTGCTCAGGAGTATCCCTGGAGCAAGAAAATCCTGTTCCTGGCGGTGTTTCCTGTTTACTCCATTGGAGAAACCTAGATGAGAACACACCCACTCGCCCGCCCTCCATCTGGCCCGCCCCGCGGTGGGCGTTTCTTGAATTTTTTTTTTCGAAACGAGCCCTCCTAACGTTATATCGAAATAAGGAGGCAGGGAGGCAAGATCGCACCACAGGGACTGCGTTGGCGAGGTGGATTTGCCATTTCTTGGGAGCAGGAGCCGGGCGCCATTGGCCCGAGAGCTCCATGTGCTTGCTCCCCGGTAACTGCTGCCCTTTGTTTGGGCTTCCCCGGCAACAGCCTGTGCAGAGCTGGTGGTGGGTGCTTTCCTCTAGCAATCCGTGGAGAAGCCGCGGCAAGCGGGCGGGCGGGCTGGGTAAACTTGCCTTCCTTTCTGCTCCCTGTGTGCGGTCCCACGATCCTGAAGCAACACTTCCCCCCCTCCTTTTTTTTTTTTTTAAAAAAAGGCCCTTATAACGTTATAACATCATAATGAAATTTTGATGCAGCAAGGGAAGACGGCACAATTGTTGTCTTTATATAATAAACACACGTTCACATCTACTATGGGGGGGGTTAATTTGCTGTTTATTGGCAGCCCCTGCAGAGCAGGCTGGGCGCGCTTCTTTGCAGAAAAGTCACAGAAATGGATTGAACTGTTTTCAAAGGGCTATAACTATTCCTGCGGAGCGGGGAGACTGCTCTGCGTGTCATGCTGCTCCTCCTCAGCTGCCGCCACCACCACCACCACCATTTATGTAATTTTTTTTTTCTTAACACGGGCCAGCTGACGCCATGTTGCCCATCCTCCATTTTGTTGCCTTGATCGGGTTAAGCACATGACATTTCAGTTCACATCGGAGAATCCACCCATGGGGGGGGGGGTCCTCCTTGTAGCCTGCCAATCGTTTTGCACCAACCCAGAACGGCGGGAAAATTTGAATACTGAGGAGGGACTTGATGAATTCTGGGAAGAGGAAGGCGGGTGATGCACTGTCGTCATTCCACTATGACGTTATAACGTTACCACGCATGCGTTTAAAAAAAAAAAAGGAAAAGCGGGGAACGAGGGAGGAGCTGGGGGGGAGGAAGGGGAGGGAAGGGGAGGGGAAATGCAAGGGGCGGGCACAGAGAGCATCGAAGCAACCCAAATGGGAACAGAAAACTTCGGGGGGGGGGGGAGAGGAGCAGATTGCTATAGTGCGAAAACGGCAGGTTTGCTCAGGAGGAGTCGCAGAGGGGGAAATGAGGAGGAAGTGAGAGGCAACTGGCCAGTCTGAAAAGGCCCTCAGTCTGGGGCAAGTGGTGCTCTGTAATCTTGGTGTTTGGGGGAGGGGGCAACAGTGGGAGGGCTTCCTGCCCCCACTGCTGGACCTCCTGAGGGCACCTGGCATTTTTGGCCACTGTGTGACAGAGTGTTGGACTGGATGGGCCACTGGCATGATCCAACATTGGCTTCTTTTATGTTCTTATGTTCTTAATATACATGCAGGGATTATATTTATTTAGAGATACATCAAGATTCTACCCAGACTCCTGAAAGTGCCCTGGTTGGCAGGCATTCAGAAGTAGACCAAGTTTTTACAATAGCCAAAACCAGATTGTTGAGTTGTGAAACTGACAAAGGATTCTGTGTACAGTTGAACTCAAAGAACATAACAATTGCCTTCTGGACCGAATAAAGGGTGATGTAACACAGTATTGTTTGTCCAACAGCAGCCAGCCAGGTGCAGGGTGTGCCAGCCCTTTCTACCAGCTGAGGACCCGCACAGCCTCTTATGCTTATGTGGAACCAGGGCTGTTGTTTTTTTAAGAACTGCAGACCTTCCCCCTCAGTTACAAGATGTTGTAAGGGTAGCAAGCGTAAAGGTTTTGGATACCCTGCCATGAGATATGCTTTGTGGTGAGCAGAAGAACATGGAGATTGCTGAGGCAGGAGTTATATGTAAATAACAAAGAAGTTATATTTATTTACAGTTTGGTTTTAATGAACAAATCAACAGTGCAGGTCCCCAGATTGTCAAAGGAGAAGCCTGGCTGAGGAACATACATTTAAGCTAGTTATGGCTTCAGAATGTTACTTGAAGTCTCTTTAATGTTTTCAGGTATAAACAGCCTTTCACTGAGTAGCCACTTGATTGGATCCTTTCACCCACAACAGCCAAGAGTCTGACTAAATGATATAAAGTCTGCTCATTATGAGATGGGCCTCACAACTGGGTACTCTGACCGCTCCCAAAAGAAGGGTTACAACCAGGGGTGTACATTTGGTATACACCAAGCAAAATAAATACCTGAATAATGCCATCAGTATTATTTGGGTATTTATTCAGCCAAATATCAAATCAGAGCATCCATTCAGTAGCCAAACTGGGGATTCCTGAATATTGTTTGGCTTTATTTGGCTATTTTTCATCTCTATTATACCCTATGGGGCATTATGATCAATGGCAAATTTCCTGGGGTATATTCAGTGGGCTGGAGAGGAGGCAGTTTGAGGTCGAAGTACCAAATTTGCAGGGTAGCTCCTGGAGCCTCTCCCCAAAAGGGCCCCCCAAGTTTCAAAAAGATTAGACCAGGGGGTCCAATTCTATCGGCACCCAAAAAAGGTGCCCACATCCTCCATTGTTTCATATGGGGGGGATAACAAGGCAATACAAGACCAGCAGAATGTCAAAGAGAATCTCTGCAGTAGAAAGTGAAGTCTGGGGAGGGGGCATATTTGCAAGGCCAGCAGCAGAATCAGTGCCACTGTGGCAGTGATAAAACCCAACAGGACTAAGGTCAGATCTGAGAATCTCTGAAGTAGAAACCGAAGGGTATATTTCTGCAAAGACAGCAGAACCAGTGCAATGTACTAGTGCCCAGCAGCAGAAGCCCGTGCCAATGTGGCAGCAACAGAACTAACCAATGTCACACCAGAGAATCCCATCAGGGTTTAATATATTTTTTTAGCAGAAAAAGGGCAGTAGAAGCCCAGCAGAACATTCAAAAGTGCAGAGTGGGCAGGCACTTCTGCTAGTCCACCTGAACCAAGGCCAGCCCAAAACACAGAAGTCCAGAAATTTTGAGCTGCCATTTGCCACAATGGCATAGGGTTCTGCTGCTGGGTAGCCACTATTGCACTGGTTCTGCTGTCCTGCAACCCCCCCTCCTCCTTGTTTGGATTGTGATTGTCACTGGGGAAGGGGGGGGGGAGGAAGGTAGTTGTGAATTTCCTTCATCATGTAGGGTGTTGGACAAAATGACCCTTGAAGTCCTTCCATCTCTATGTTTTTATTAACTGTCTGCACTTTTGCTGAGGCAGACCCAAAACTATCACTGCTCTCTCGCTGAGGTAGATCTGAACTCCTCCTGTGCTTCCCTCCAACATTCCACCCCCCACAGGTGATTGGATGCTGGAGCAGCACTCCCATAGGCTCAGGGATAAAACATCTGAGTGGCTGCTTTTGCCTTCAGAGGCACAACAGCCTCATGTCCATCACACAGGGCATGAAGGCAATCACAATTTACAATATTTGGCATTCAACTTATACTGGATCTATGCATGGAGATACTTTTTGATTAAAATTGCTAATAATTATAAGCCATGCTGAGAGAGAATACCATAAAATTTACTAAATAAATAACTATGCAATCTGGAGGGGGGGCATGATTAGGGAGCCAACCAGACACTATGCCATCATAATTCCAAGATGCACAGGCATAGCAGCCCAGCAGTGTTGTACCAGTGCTGGGTGTCAATGCAACCCACCCATACCCACATGCTAGTGTGCCACCAGTATAACTCCCTGCTAAGGATGGGCATGAACTGGCTCATGAACTAAAGTTTGTCATGAATTTTGACCTGTTTGTGGTTTGCAAATCGATATTCATGGTTTTGCAATATGGAATAAGGCAATATTTGTTGCAATATGGAATAAAGCACAAACTGTCATCTACAGCCAGTTCACATGACCACTCTTGGCAATTTCTAGAGGCAATGATGGGCATTCACACTACCCTCAAACAGGAGTTTTTGAATCTCACAACAATTCTAAAAACTCAGTGCATGCAGAGTCCCGTGATCACCATGGGCACGCACATGACTCCACATAAAGAGACAGAAGTCAGCTCTACCTTTAGCAGTAATCAAATAGTTTACCACCAGTTTTTATTTTACCACCAGTTTTTATTTAAACAAGAAAAGGCATAAAAGATACAAGAGAACCAAGTAATACAAATCTCTACATCAGCAGATTGCCTGGGATTCCAAACTGGCTAAATAATACTTATTTTCTTTCTTGTAGTAATACAATTCTTCCAGCACAACACTTCTATAAATGGAACAGGCTTGCATTACTATAAAACTGTATCATGGAAAGAGCTCCTCCAATTGCCACTGTGATCACCATAATTGAGGCAGGAAAACACTGTGCATGTAGATAAGCCCCTTTTCTCTTAAACTGTAACACACAAAGAGACCAAAAGTCATTTCAGAAGACCTATGCAGACCAATAAACTCATCGGACAGAGAAGAGTCTTGTAATTGAAAATCAGTTTTAATATCGTGAGCCCACTATCTTAAGCTGTTTCAGGCTGAGTGTGATAACACAGTTATCCTAAGGATATGCTTAGAAATATGGCAAATGCAGAATTTCTTACAAGGAGGAAAAAAGAAGCAGCAAATGGCAAAAAGGAAATATTCATAGTATTACAGGTAGCACTACAGCAATGACACCTATTATAGTCCTTCACATTGGTAAGTAGCAGGAGTAGTTTCCCCTAATGGCATATATTTTATCACTCAACAGGAAATGGTGTTTTTAAAAAGAAATGTCTATTGTGTGGAAAGAAAGTAAGGCAGACTCAGGTCATGTTTTCCTCTGAATTTGTTATCTTGACTTCTAAATGCTCTGGTTCTTAATGAATTCAGGCATTCAAAAGGGTAAAAACCCATTTCATTAGAATAAGCATAAGGCATGGAACTGAAAATGGTGTCAAAAGAAGACTGAATTCAAGCTCTTTTCTCATTTTCAGATGTACAATGTTGTCTCTGTCTTTAACAGAGGTTGTCTGGAAGTGCATGATTCCATCTTATCACATCATAGCTCCCAGAGTTACTTTAAGCAACAGTTCCTACTCGAAATAAGGGAATGATCCCTCACTAGTCACGTTTGAAGACTGTGATTACGAGACATTGGCAAGAAGAAACATCTAGCCTAATGCAGAGGCAGATCATTGAAACATGTTCTATATTGGGCTGCCCTTGAAGACGACTCAAAAACTGCAGCTGGTTCAGAATGCGGCAGCCAGATTATTGTTATTGTGAAATACTGATAGCTCATCACTATATTGTGGATATCTAACTCAGACCATGAGGGCCATGTCCAGCTCAACATTTCATCATCCTCCATGGTAACAGCAGGTCTGAGACACAGGTCTCCTGGACTTGCCTCATCACTCTCTAGCTGCGAGGCATGCTCTAAAGCTGAAAGCACCCCTGGGGCTTTGTCTTCTCCCAACTGAAGGCGATACAGGTCTCCGAGGTGAGTTGCCCTGTCACTAACAGGCTTGGCAGGTCATTAAAATGGAGTGACAAACTTCCAGAGTATTTTATGAAGTGGCAGAAAAACAGCTGCCCTAACAAAAAATGTATATATTTTTTCATCTTCATCTTATACGATACCAGATAGAAGTATGGCAGAATGCTATGAGAAATATATTTCATAAAATTATGTAGGTACCAAATCCTGCTTGTTTCTCCACAACTTTATGGAAAGGGGCATCTTTGCTGACATGAGGCAATCCCCATTGCCCATGCTAGAGGTGGGGAAGAAAGCAACTGTGCTAAACCTCCAGCCTATTGTCAATGACCTATCAGACATGCAGTTGTCTAGAAGAAAAATTCTGAGGCTTACTTCTGGCATTTCATGCTTACCCACGCAATGGCACCAACAGCAGTCTCTCCTCAGACCAAGGGTTTCCTCCTTTATCTTGTATGGGGGATGGGGTGTGTGAAAACCTGAGACCTCTCTAGGGTTGCCACCTCTGGGTTGGGAAATACCTGGAGATTATGGAGGTGGAGCCTGAGGAAGGTGGGGTTTGGGGAGGGGAGGGACTTCAATGGAGCATAATGCCATAGACTCCACCTTCCAAAGCAGCCATTTTCTCCAGGGGGACTGATCTTGGTCATCTGGAGATCAATTTTAATGGCAGGATGTCCAGTTGGCAACCCAACTTCTCTCCCACACCCAAGTATCCCTACCTACTTTTGTTGGCCTCATTTGTCTGAGATGTATAATCTTGAAACCTACATTACAGAGTTGGTGTGACAATAAAATGGGAGAGAGCCACACTAAGAGAGGATGAAATATAAATGTAATAAATTGATATAAACTAACTGTAATGAGTTCAGAGCAACGCTAGGATTGAAATTCAAGTGCAGTAAATCAGGAATAAAAGTAAATAATTGGTGGGGACAGTCTTTCCCCATGATGATGAAAGGGAAAAGAAGATTGTATCTCCCCAGGCCTTCCATTCATTATCCTCATTCAATTGCTGAAAGGGAAAACACCTTGTTTCATTTCCCTCCCTTCTGCTTTCTTAAGTTCACATTGATCAGTTTTATAAAAGGTGACAGAGAATAAAATATTGAAATCAGTGTCTCATGGAAGTGAATGCAAATTTGGGACAACTTCCCCCCCCCCCCCAATACACTAAGCACACGCTGACTGGACCAGAATTAGCTTTGGCTATTTAGGAAACAGGTCTTGGGGTGATTGTGACCACTCCTTGACTCCTCAGCTGATTATGCAGCAACACTGAAAAAAAAAGAAGAAAAAATTAGTATTAAGAACTATTAGGAAAGTTCAAAGATAAAACTGCAAGTATAATTAATGTTATTAATACGAATATATAGTGAAGCCATCTTTGTCTTGATAGGCGAAATTCTGCTCCTTACAGCTCACAGAGGATGCAAAAATATCTAGAAAATGACAAGTAAGGCGATGAAAGGATTGAAGCACCTTTTCGACAAGGAAAGGCTAAAACTATTAGAATTTTTTTTTAAGGGAGACAACAAAAGCTGTAATTCCAAGAATATTTACTAAGAACTAAGTCCCATTGAACTTAAATGGGCTTACTGTTGAGTAAGTATGCTGCATGTGGGAGACATAAAAAAGATTTATAAAATTATGAATGACACAAAAAGTGTGGGTAGACAAGTACACCCTCAAATACATGGGCTTGTAATAATCTCCAGTGAAGCTGATTGGCAGTAGGTTCAGAATATACCAAGAACCAGAGTTCTAGGATTGGAACTCCCAGTTATAATCTAGGTATAAAAAGACACTCCAGGGTTCTTTGATATGGTGTGAGGAAGAAGGGTTAACTCTTCTCATACCATGTGATTTCCCTTCAAAAATCCCATCCACCCCACTAGTGGTGGGGGGGGGGGGGGTAGGAGACTGGCATATTATGGATATCTGTCTTTTCCCCCCAACTGGCAGAGTTCAACTATCCCATACCTAATAGACCTGCCAAACACCACAACAGGAGTTCCAGCCATAGAATGATAGTCTTACGTACAGTTTTGCCCTAGAGGGTGCTTTATGAATTCCACGCTATGTGGTGTCAGCCACTAGCTAAGGTGGTTTAAGAAAAAAACTACACATATTCATGAAGTCAGATCATCCACAAATCTATCCATAATAGCTAAATGAAGCCTCCATGTATGGAAGTAGAATACATTTGAATAGTACTTGCTGAGTCAGAATAAACAGAGACCTGCCATTAGATTATGCCTCTCAAATACTCTCAGCTGAAATAATGATGAAAACAGAACACTGGACTTGACTAACTGCCTGATTCAGACAAGCCATTCTGTTATCAAAGCATGTAGTATGCCTTCCTAAGGAGAAGCAGACAGACATTAGAAACAAATTCCCTAATTCCTCCTTCATTCCAATAAATACCATGTCTTCTTTGTATACTGTCTGGCTGAACTATCAATAAGAGTAAGGTATCCATTCCCCATAAGCTTTGAATAACTACTTCCGATGAAATCTAATATTTTTATTCTAAAAAATACCCAAATTTTGCTTAATGCTGAAATTAATCTATCCCATCAGATTTTAAGGAAACTGACATGGTTACAGCTTTTTATTTGACTCTTTGCAAATAAGCAAATAGAACGTTTGTCCTCATTCAAGCAAGCTTGGCTTGAAATTTCCTGTTTTCCTGAGTGGGCAGTCAATAAGCTGCATCTTCATTCACAGGCAGTCTGCAACTAGCTTTTCTGCATATGAACTTGAATGTGATACTGATGCTATAAATATGTTTTTTTTCCCTGCCTCCTCCTAGTTGGCAAGCTTTCTTAATTCATCTGGTGCAATGAAGTGCATAGACTGTTTAAAGCTCCTGGGAAGAACTGTGATTTTTCTCTGTAAACACTGCCCGCAGGATCCTAGCAGCATCTTGCAAACTAGTGGCTGGTCTTAAGAAACCTTTAAAACAGATTGTGCAATACTTTATTATTGTATTTGTGTGTTTGTTTAAAAGTAAGATTCCTCTAAAGTGAGTTTTGACAAAATTCTGTCCATCCAAGAGAATGTGGCTATCTCCTGAATGACAAGTGAACCTAATTAACCTGTTAATGAACCCAGCTGTGTAGATACTGCTGCTATCCTCAGGGAGGGGAAAGGGTAAAAGCCTGTAGGGGAAAGCTCTTAACAGACAGATGGAATATATCTAAGAGAGAGGTGATATTGGCCTTTGTTGTTGTTTTTGGAAAAAATACATAATTGATAATGGCTTTGAAAAAGTAGAGAAGCTTTATTTGAATATGCAAATAAATATACAATCCCCCCAAAAGGGGTAAACAAGGAATCCCTTTCCAAGCAAGTCAAAACAGTCTTGTTACCTTCTTTTTTCTTGCAGAAGCTTCTCTGTTTTTAACTGGAGCAAAGCAAGCAGAATTTTCACCCTTGCAGCCTTTCACATCACTGTGTCTTCATGATGTAACAGCTGTGCCTCTTGGACTCTACCAGTTTTATACCTCTTAAAGGCATAGAAGCCTTTGTAGAAACTCTACAATAAGGTCTCTCATCAACAGTTATGTGTAACTTATGTTTCCTTATCTTCAGAAAGCCCAAAGCTGCTTCTATAAAATATCCATGATTGTTGTTGTTATTAACATAGCCCCATCAATGAGTGTGACAATTTACAAAGTCACCAAAGCAACAACAGTAAGGAATATGCAGTTACATAAACAACATATTTATGAAACAGAATGATGCAATTGCTACATAGAGCAAACTCCACGGAATATACCAAAAAATCTGAAAGATGCTATTTTGATCAAGCAAAAACTGTTAACAGATTATTGTATGAAACTCTGCTAAACTAGGACTTAATCTTTTCCTTGCAGTTTCTCAGCCTGGCAGCCTTACCCTATGTGTATGTTAACTCAGGAGTGAGCTGTACTTCAAAATTATCCTGCATTAAACAGTAGAGGGTGGTTCTCTCGTACACCTCAGCATTTAGGTGAAACCTTGTCTCCCCATCACTCTGGGAAGTGATGAACACTATAGATGTCATCCCACAGGAAGCATTAGTGTTTAAAGGAAACTTCTCCTCTGGAGTACTATGTCCAACTGATTACCAAACACTGGAACTTTGTTGCCAGATCTGGTAATATCCCTCCTGGCGCATGCAGTTAAGTGGCATCCACACAGATCTGTAATACTTACAGATCTCATAGAAGCGTCTTGACTATTTAAAGAACACTTTGGTTCAAAACTTGTGTTCATGGTGGAGCTTGTTGACATCCCAAATGTCTTTAGTACAGCTACAGCAGAAGTTGATTATTATAAATTGGGGGGGGGGGGGAATTCCCCCTCCTCTTCTGTGGTTGTTTGCATTAGTGAAGGGCAATTTGAAATACTATCAAAATGCTCCAGCAGTTATGGTTTGGAAGTAAATAACATTGAAGACAGCTATTTACCGTCCATGTCGTTCACAACAACCCTATTCATGTCAATGGGTCTCCTCTGGAATGAGGGCATTGGAGGGATGGGAGCCATAACTTTGAGAGCTCTGTGATCAGCAGCCCTGGGGTCTCTCCCCACTTCTGCTGAATCACCCTCTTCACTCAAACTGCCTAGCCTGTCAAGTGTTAGCAAGATTTGCAGCCCAAGTTCTAGAGGAGCTGACTTTGCAGAAGAAGGGGCCAGTGAAATTAGCAGGGCAGCAAATGCACTGCGGTATTTGAGTGTCAATGAAAGTTTGGGGAAGGAAGAAGGCACTAAGGAAGGAAGAAGAATGACAATGAAGGGGGGGGGGGTAAAGAAGCACACCTCCTCATTCCCTTGGCTTGCACCTCCCTCCCCGCTTCAGCCAGCTCGTCTTCCAGATCCTCTTCAGCCAGGCCCCTGGATCGCAGCCAAAAGATCCCCCACGCCAGTCAGTCACTTTCCAGTTTGATGCTACAGCAGCCTTTCCACCACCAAAGAGATTCGCTTATCAAGGAGGCCGGCGAGGAGAGAGGCAGGTTGCCGCTCTGCCAGCCAGCAGTTACCAGCCAGAGGAAGTGTGACTCTGGGCATATGGCTCGGGAGTGCCGCCTGGAGCGCACGGCTGGCGATGTTTTCAAACAGCCTCGGCTCTTGGCAGCAGCCGCCTTCTGTCAGCCCAGCGCTCTCCATAAGATCCTGGTTTCCCCGGGGGAGGGGAGGAGGGGGGAGCGCTCGGCCACCAGTTCAGCGGCCCCCCGCCTCGTGCAATCGCTCCCCCACCCCACCCCCAGCGACGGCGCGCGCGCGCACAGACACCGCTTTCCTTCGAAATCCAATGTTCTCGTTCTGGGGGAAAAATATAATCCAGGCGAGGCAGGGAAGTTCGGCGCGTCTCAAAAGCAGCCAGCCGCCTTCGAAGCAAGGAGGATGGCTGGGCACGGCAAGGCTGTCACCCACCGAGCAGATCCGGAGCCAAGGCAAGAGGAGAGAGCAAAGTCCCTTCGCTGCCCCAGTTTCTCCCCCAAGCGAAGGGGGCACAGATGACTTTTAGGGAGGACCAGTCATTTAAAAAAAAGAAGAAGCAGAAGCAAGCGCGCGCACACACACAGGGCGCCGCATTCCCCAAGCCGCTTCGCTGGTCTTTCTCCGCCCTCGCTCAGGACTTCTTCCCTCGCGGGGCTTCTTCTGCCCCCGTTTGGTTCCCTTCACCTGCTGGCCTGGGGGAGATGCCTCCTGGCGGGGGGGGGGGGGGGGAGATGAAGAGAGACGGGACTGAGACGAGAAGGGCGCTGTCTTCCCTCCAGTCCCATCCCAGCCACCTCGCCGCCCCTCAAGGCTCCCGGCAGGTTCCCGCCAAAAGACCAGCCGCCCTCTGTAAGGCGACTTAGCCGCACAGCCCCTCGCTTCCCTGGGGCCGCCCGCCACCCAGTGGTATCTCTCGGCCGCCCGCCCCCCCCCCCCGCGTCTTCGTAGCTGTCAGCAGCCGCCGCCACCGCCCCCCTCCTCCCCCCGCCGCCGCCCCTCCACTTCTCAGAGCCCAGCCGGGGTGCGTCGGTGCGTTTGGAGGGAAGGGGACCGCTTTGAGTACTGCCCGGCGGCCAGCGGCTGGAAGAGGAAGAGGACGCCGCCACCGCCTTGGTGCCAGCAGCCGCGGGTGGCGCTCGAGCCGTTCGTCAGCAGGCCGGCCAGCAGCTCCTCCCTAGAGCCGGAGCCGCGGCGCAACGCCTAGGAGGGAGTGGGCACTTTAACAAACTCCGCGCCGGCCCGCGGAGCGAAGCGCTGTTGCTGCCGCCGCCTGGGAAAGACCTGCGGCAGCCGAGAGGAGGAGGAGGAAGAGGAGAAAAGCGCCTGCGTGAGAGAGAGGCAGGCGTCGCTGCCGACGAGGGGAGCCGCGCGGAGGTGAGGGGAAAGTCGGCGCGCGGAGTGCCCCGCAGAGACTTCCCCCCGGGCTGTTGTGGCTGGCTGGCCGGGGAAAGGAGGCAGGAGCCCGCGCCCCAGAGGGGCGGCCGGCTGGACCTCGGGCACGGGACTTGCCAGCACCCCGGCCAGGAGCGGCGGCGGCGGCAGGGGGCCCCCTGGACAATGGCGGACCCGAGTCGGAGCAGCCCCGTGCTGCCCCGCGCCTTCCCCTCCTCCTTCCCCTCCTCCTCCGCGGCCGAGGCGCGGGCTTGCTGAGGCGGGCCCGGAGCGTCCCGGTGGGACCGGCGCGGGGCTGTGTCGCCCCTTCCAGCCGGCCGACGAGCTGCGCGCCCCGAAGCCGCCGCCGGCCCCCCAACGCCCAGGTGTGCGGCGGCAGCGGGCGGCGGCGGGGCTGGTGGCCGGGCCATGGAGGCGCCGGCGGAGAACCCGAGTAAGGCGGCGGAGTACCTGCAGGAGCTCAACAAGATCATCGAGACGCAGCAGGAGCTGCTGGAGAAGCAGAAGCGCCGGATCGACGAGCTCGAGCAGCAAGTGGCCAAGCTCTATCACGAGAACGGCCGCCTGCAGGACGAGCACCAGCGGCACCTGGCCACCTGCCGGCTCCCCCTCCTCCTTCTCCCGCAGCAGCAGCAGCAGCAGCAGCAGGGAGCCCTGCCCGCCCCGCCGCCGTCCAGGGATGGCCCAGACCACGCCAAGGAGGAGAAGTAAGGCAGCCAAGGGGCCTCTTGGGGCGAGGGGGGAGGCTCCGCGAATGGGGCAGGTGGAATCCGAGGGGGAGGCGCTTGGTTGGGACAGACCTCGGGTACGACAAGAGGGCAGGGGGGCAGCCCGATCGCTGGGGTTTAGGGACTCCTACGTGCTTCCGACGGCTGCTCTTCGCTCTCTGGGCGATGTTTTCGCTTTGGGGTGCCAAGGAGAGACGCTCTACTCCCTTGCATCTGCTGCGAAGTGGTGGCTGAAAGCTGGGGGGGGGGGGCTTCACGTGGGCCAGGTTGGTGGCTCAGCAGTCCCCCCCCCCCCCGGTTGGATTACGACGAGAGTGCGAGGTGGGCTTCTTGCGCGCAGGACAGCCGGTGCTGGCGCTAACGGGCACGGTGCCAGGTGACTTCAGGGAAATGCGCTGGGGAAAGACAGGTATGACAGGACCCAGCTGGTGGCTTCTCCAATTAAGGCGAAGGGGCCGGGCCTTTGGCGTGAAGAGGAACTGCTAAGGGCAGGGACATAAAGGGGGCCCGGAAACATGGAGAGAGTGGACCCTTGCCAGAACAGTGACTAGTTCAAGTTAAACTTGTTGATCTTCGGGAACCCCTTTGCTCTTAATCTATGTGTCTATTTACAGAGCACTTTAATCTTTAATTAATCATGCACTGCTTACTGCCTGCCTGGAGCTGCTTAACTGCATTACTGTTTAAAGGAAGGCCCACTTGGGAGTACTTACAGAACTACACCTGTTCAGTTTCCCCCTTTTAGCTTGGTAACTAAAAGTTAATGAATTACTTTAAGTGAGATTGGCAAGACCAGTTTCTTTGAAGACTGCAGTCTGGAGGCTCTGATAACATCGACTTTTGCTAGAGTACATTCTTCTTGTAAGGTTCTTCAAGAGGGGATGATAAGTTTCCTCCTTCCGTACACTGTTTAGTTACTTGCAGCTGGTGTAAAGGTCCGGCTTGCTTCTGGGACTGCAACTAGATGTTTGATTGGGTTAACTGAAAGTTTTTTTAATGAATTAAAAAAGTCGGTCCTGATTGGGCTGTTTTTTGAAATGATCTGTTTAATGCAAACACTTGCAAAAACCACCAAGGGTGGCATATTAGAAGAGTCTTCCTTCTTTTATTACCTGGGAGGGAATGCCTCTTTGCAAGGTGGGTGTCTTGAGTGCTTTTCTCCCCTTTAAAATGTATTCTCGAAAGGAGTATTGTTTTTACTCTCATGAAAATTTATGCAGGGTTAATTGGGCAAACAGTGCAAACTCATAAGATAAATCGACTAAAGTAGGAGACTCTTGTGTTTTCAGTTAAGTACTTGTAAGAGAAGTATAAGCCTAATCACAACTGACTCTTTCTATATGTCTCCAGTGTGATGTTATCCACACACTGTTGAGACAGATGTGCCTCTTTTCAGTTATAGTCACATCAAGTAACATTTGCTTTGCTGTACTATAAACAAGCCAGTCCATGACAAAACTCTCTTTGTCTTCACCTTAGTGGTTATTTCCTGGGGTTTTTTTTGGTTACATCTAGAAAACAGTTGAATCCAAGTCTTTTAACTGGCACTGGTAGCTAAATTCCTGAGGCATAAAACTTTGCCAGTTGTGTAGGACAGTATTTCCTACATGGTTCCCATTGGAACCATTCCTACATGGTTCCAATGTGCGCTTTGGCACCCACCAATCTATTCCCTGGTGCTCATTTCATTCTTCCCCAAAGTGAAGAAACAATCTTTTTTCCTTCTGTCTAATTGGAGCAGAAGTTCCTTTGCAAAAACTCTTGGAAGCATCCCTTTGAGTCTGCAAGAAGTACTTGTTTGAAAACAGCTGCCTCCATTGGAGGAAGATGCTTGGCATGATACCTCAGAGCACTGTTTATTTGCCTAAGTACCCATGGATGAAGTTTTGTGGTTGCCTGTGGCAACCCTTCTGTGATGGTGCCCACAAGTTTCTCAATATTCTAAAAGTGCCCACAGGGTCAATACAGTTAGAGGCCCTTGGCATAGGAAATTATGGCGAATAGCTACTGCTACAAGTTCTCATTTCTTGCAAAAGTTTGTAGGAATATATAGGGAGTATATTTTAAAAGAATAGAATCTAAAAATATTTGCAGCTCCTCATGTGGTTTTCAGTCAGAGAGGACAGATTAGAATGGAGTAAGAAATTCTTCCTGTTTGCTTCGCAGTATGATATCTCAGAAATTCAACTCCATATTTAGCAGCCTGTTTGTTTAATCTGTACTGTTCCCATTCACTCCTAAGTATCTTATCAAATATACTTGCTTCGTTTTCTGGAGGGTGTTGCTTTTTTCTTCTTGTTTAGGATGAACTTCCTCATACTGTCAGAAAAAATATAACTTGGAAAGAATGTTGCTTCTGCTTTTACAAAAGTAGACTAGGTATGTTAATCCAGCAATAGATTTGAAACATATTTGGGGGAAAATCCTTTCAAACGAGTCTCTGGAAATTCCTCCTAAAACCAATGGATTTGAATTAATATGTTGCTGTTTGGAAAACATTCCTCCTTTTTTAATAAAAGAGGGCCCTTTACAGCCCTTATTGACATGTTTTTTAAAATACCCAGTTAATTCAGCACCTAAAATTCATTTTCAGATAGTTGCCTTCCATCCTCCATGCTCCCGATGTACAAATAATGTACCAGAAATAAAATTAATTTGTTGTTGTGTTGTGATAAAGTGTTTTTCTTGTCTCTCAAAAGAAGCAGTCTCTGAGCTACAGCCTTGATGACTGAGTCTTTTTTAAGTCTCCTAAATGGATTTGATGTTGGGATCAGAATTAATCTGGGATATTTATGGAGTAGTTATAATCCTTCTGAGGTGTAGTCCAAACGACTCAGTGGGAAAGTTCAAATTTACCAGGCTTCTGCTGCCTTGCCCAACACGTAGAAGCTGAGTGAGGCAGTGGTGGTAGAGCTGTCTCCTATAATCTGGATGTACAACTGTAAAGTGCCAAGGTTTCAAGTAGAAAATGCTGGTTTTCTTCTTGGCCTCAGCAAGCCATGTTCCTTCTTTCTGAGTCACCACGAAATGCCAGGAGCTGCCCCCTTGCTTACACCACCTTTAGGGAATGTGCTGGTGTTAATGCATCTGTCTACCTGAGTTTTTTTTAATACATTGTATTACAGTGAGTCCTGTTATATAAGGAATGTAGCAAGCAAGTCCAATAAAAGAAACATGGATTGTTAATTCCTCTTAAAATGGCTTCCTGTGCCAGTCACTATGGCCAGTATGGAAAACAGATACAAAATCTCGTAAGTGGATACCATGTAGATTAATATGTAATGAGGCTTGCTGATGTTTTTGTAGTATTGGCCTCATTTATAGATTCTGTATGTTTTAGAATCGCGATGCCTGAATGAAATTAGGGATGTGTCTAAAATTATCCAATTATACTAATTTTGGGTTGTGTTTTTGCAAAAAAATACATTTTTTGCAGGGTGTGATTTGCTGTTGAAGGCAGCTAAATACCAAAAATCTGAATGTCATTCTTGAGGTCACTGGATGACCTTGGACTAGCCATTCTTTTTGAGTTTAACCTACCTCACAAGGTGATAGAGAAGAAGGAGATTAGATTTATACCCCGCCCTTCATTACCCAAAGGAGTTTCAGAGTGGTTTACAATCTCCTTTCACTTCCCCTCCCCACAACAGACACCCTGTGAGGTAGGTGGGGCTGAGAGAGCTCTTAAAGAAACTGCTGTTTTTCAAGAACAGCTCTGAGAGAACTATGGCTTGCCCAAGGTCATCCAGCAGGTGCAAGTGGAGGAGTGGGGAATCAAACCTTGTTCTGCCAGATTAGGTCCGTGCACTTGACCACTACACCAAACTGGTGTAGGAGGAAGGAGGGGAAGAAGTAGAGCCATCCATGCCAACCTGAGATCCTTGGAGGCAGGGTGGGTAAAAACGGGATGGAGAATCAAACATATATTTGCTGCAGGGATGCACAGTGGCAGAGGGCAACTCTAGTAATAATTAGAAAACCAAAAACCTCTTGACTATAAATTCTCCACTTGTTACTGTTTTGCTTTGCAAAATCATTAGGATCATACATATTGGGATGATCATATTCCCTCAGTTACATTTCATTGTTGTTGGTTGGTTGACTGTGGCTTATTTTCTAAATTGTCTAACTTTCTTTTATGCTTATCTTCAGATTTTTTTTGTATGGAAATCTTTAAAATTACTTTCGAGAATGGTGTGAGCACACAGTTGCTTATGCCACAGCTTTCCTTTTGGTTGAGTGATTTTGTTCTCTTCTTAGGTAAGCCATGTAGTGGTGCACATTGAAAGTGGGTCCCAACTTGGTTTGCACATTAATGTTTATCCTCCTAGCATTCATGCACATGGTTCCTTGTTCATTTAAAGGCACAGGCAGTCTCAAAATATACATGTGTATGTATGTTAAATCTTTTATAAATGTAATTATTTCATGGAAAGGGGGTAGTAATAGGACCTGTACCGGTGGAGGTGCTGCAAACTTTGTGGTGAATGTGGTTGGCAGGGTAGGCATAATATGAAAATGGCTGATGTTGTGGTTGCATGTTTGGAGCTTATATAGCATGCCTCATATGGGTGATACGTGAACATGAGCTACTGCTACAGTAAGGCAAATAAGTTTGTTCCATATTTTCATGCCTACTTGTCTGTCCCTATTAAGGAGCTAATGTACATGATTGCTGGGGATGAGTTTAGAATGTGAAGTTGCTGCTTGAACTCTTCTTAATAAAGAAATGCCCCATAATTACAGAAAATGAAAAGGTCTGCTGACTTCTCAATTACTGTACCCTAAGGTACTCTGGAGAGGAAGCAGGAATTGTGTAGAGGTCCTTATTTATAGAATATTTATTTGTGCTATTATGCTTAATAAAATTCATAATCTAACCTGGTGAGTGCATGGTTTGGCTTGCTGGCACTAGAATTCTGAAAAGAATCTGCAGCGGTCTGGCCTGCTCAGCGGAGTTAAGTGTGTATGTGAACTGTGGCAGGAACTGTTGTATGCAATATGCATCCTATAAGGTAACCTAATGGTTCTTGGTCATTAATCCACTGCTGTCCTCAAGTACACAACATTGTCTGTCATCAAATGTCCCGCCACTTAAAAACAGCACTACTGGCAAGAGAACTTCATTTACGAAGGTATATTTATGCATACAATATTCAGACCTCTCACACACGTTCATTTGCTGCATTCCTGGGGAGATAGCTAGGATTTTATCCTCAAGACAGCATAAAACAATTTTTCATCACTTTCTGTCAGAAACCATTGCAAGTTGGGAGTGGGGCATTTGGGTATTTGCCCCTGAAAGTTCTGTAGATTATCCTCTGAGGAACACGTGGTGTCTGATAAAAATAATTGAGGTAGCATATTGATTACAAAAGCCCATCCCTCAATAACCAGATAGTCTCTAAAGTGCCATTTCATTTTGTATTTTTACTACTCAGTGTGATTTAATAGCTTTTTGGAGGTCTTCAGCTCCATTCACTTAAATTGACCAAGGACTTCCAAACGTGCTGAGAATCTTCTGCCAAACAAAAATAAAGTCAGGAGATGCTCACTTTTGGCGCAGGTTTAGTTAGGGATCCATGAAACACAGCTATAAAGAATCACAAGCAGTGGTAATAAATTATCTAATGTTGTATCTTTTCATCTCTTAAATAGCTTGGGGAATATTTGGCTGAAATACGTTGTACTAAATTAATAACTCTACCATTAAGTTTCCTTTAAAATCTCAAGCAACTTTTTGCACGAAACGTTTCCGCTAAATATTTCAAGTAACTGGTATTTGGCTTATAGTTTTCTTTATGTTGGCATGAAGGGACGCCTTTGAAAATGGGCCAGAAACTTCAGTTTACCCAACATGCAGCAGCCAGGCTACTATCAGGGGTAGGAAACAGAAACGGTATCAGCCTGTGCTGAAAAATTTGCACTAGAAGCCTGTTTATTTCTAGAGACTATTCAAAAGTGCTGATTCTTATCTTTAAAACCATAAATGGCATGGGGGCCAGGGTACTTAAAGGCCCACTTCTGCCATACTGTCCAGCCCCCCAGTCAGGATCTGTCTCGTAATCCCTATTCTCTCTGTCCCATCCTTCAGAGGTGAGGCATGTGATAACCAGAGACAGGGTTCTTTTTCCTGTAGCAGCACTTAGCGTATGGAATGCCTTTCCCACTGAGGCTCACCTGGTGCCTGTGCTGCTTTCTTTTAGGCACAGGCTCAAAATGTTTCTGTTTTTATTTAATGGCTCTTTAGTACCATTTTAGTGTGACCCCCCCCCCCCCCCGCAACCCCCCCTTATTTTAAGGTGCTCAGTGTTTTTATGCTGTGGCTGAGTTGTTAACGTTGGATTTTAATAAATAACTTTCAGTGTTCCATTTTATTACATAATCCACCTCAGGCAGGTTCCCTGGTGAGGTGGCATAAAAATTAGCTAATAAACAATAGATTAAATGTGGTTTTATTGTTGGGCTTTGCTATAAACAAAATTCATGTTAATACCTTTTATTAGAGCCAACCAAAATGACCAAAAAAAGGTATTACATGGATTTTGTTTCTTGTTCTGGATGTTGCATAGGCCCAAAGTCTGTTTACAACTTTTGGCTGCAAGCACCATTACATGACCAAGTGATGGAAACATTAACACTCCTTTATCACACATTTCCATACTTATTAGCTAGAACACATCTCATCAACCATTGTTTATAGTTGAGTCTTATGATACAGCAACATTTGTTCCTGTTCCGTAGACAGTGTGAGTTGCACATAAAGGGCTTACATAGTCTTTAAATGTTCTCCCTCCCCCAGCGAAGTGAAGGAACAGATTGATAGAGATAGGCTGGTATCATGGTACAGACTACTACAGGAGCAGCCCAAATGAGAAAGTGGCAGAACACCTATAGCTCCCACTAAAAGCCCAGTGTATAACTATCCTATTCTTGGTAATGATATTTGTCTCTTGATGGCCTTGGAAGGCAGGACTTTATTTGGTTTCAGGCAGCTCCCTTATCTTACACTGCAACTCTAAGAACATGTACACCCATCTAAGTAGGGGTTGTCAACTCTGGGTTGGAAAATTCCTGGAGGTTTGGGGATAGAGCCTAGGGAGGGTGGGTTGGACAGGGGAAGGGTCACAGCAGGGTGTAATGCCACAGAATCCACCCACAAAAGGAGTCTCTCTAGGGAAACTGAGCTCTGTAGTCTGGAAATCAGTTGTAATTCCAGGAGATCTCTAGGCCCCAGCAGGAGGATGGCAACCCTACTTCTAAGTCCACTGAGGTCAAGAAGTGAAGAGACCAGATTTTGAAACAAGCCCAAATACAACCTCTGTCCCCTCATTCAATTAGGAAGCGCTATGACAGGCACTACTGGCATCGTTGTACCATCATAACATGTTCATCACCCCCCATGATTATATATGCAAACAATGCCCTTCTGCAGTTTAAGAAGGTTAAACAGGTCAATCACTATGAAGAATAAATTGGACGCAAATTTGACATACAGTGGCAACATTCAACAACCTGTGGGAGAACGTATTAATCTTCTGGAACGCTCTGTTGCTGATTTGAAATTCTTCAGCAAAGGATCTTGAAAGGGAGGCTCCAGTGGAGAAATAGCTGTATTAGAATTCATCAGTAGTATTAGTCATCACTAGTATTAGTCAGGAACTCAAGGGGTCTGATAATGTTCTTGATCTCTCTGGGTGTTAAATTGCTTAATATAATTTAACTTGTGATATCACCAGTTATAGCTGTTACGACTGATCACTATACTTATCTGTTTACTTCTAAGTTTTGCATAGAAATGTCAGAAACCAGGACTTTTAACAATTCAGTTTTTTTCCCTTTCCTTTTCATGAACAAATAATTTGTTGCCTGAAGATTCATTTCATGCAGCTGGCAAAATGGGCCCAAGCTCTCAAGCATATAAATTTGTTATTCTTTAAGTGCCAAAATGCTCTCCCTTTTTTGATGTGCTTTTGTTTTCCTGTGTTACATATGAACACATTAAACATAATCTTAAACATAAGGTGAGTGGCTACTAAAAACAAGCTCTTCTCTGGGACTCTGTCTGCATCTATTTGCCTGGTGCCAAAACTGTTGGAAGTACTTTTAAAAAATGTTTTGAACCTGCAGGAGCCTTTGGAATTCTGATGCAGGGTGGTGGGTGCCATCACAAAATGGCTCTGTAGGAGGGAGAACAGGTAGAAAAATGTCAGGGAGTGAGGTTGTGCATAACTCTGATAGTAATGCTTCATTATATCAGGCAGAAGCTCCATTTAACAAGATGCCTTGTAAAATGAACAGATTGTTTTAAAATATTTTCTTGTGTAGAAACAAAATAAGTATACATATTGAGCTCACTAAAAAAACCCCACATTTTGCAGCCATGTAACCTTGCTATCCTGTTTACATGAGCTGGGCAAAAAGCCCGTCTGGCCCCTCCCATTTTCTAAAAAACATTTGGCAAGCTCTAGGAAAGATTTTGCTGGATGCCATGGCTCCTGCGGACACCACAGTGAGGGGCCCCTGACTATGGCTAGTTGACTCTACCCTGATTGTTTTTTCTTGCTCTACTTATATATTGCTTTTAATCACTCTATTAGTAATATTATACTTATATATGAATTTCAACAGTATAGCTTTTATTGCTTTTCGCTTTGATGCTGATTTTATTTTGCTGACACTTTTTATACTATTTTTGATGCTAGTTTATGGGGAGGGTGGTAGAGAAATCAAAAAATGTTGCCACGTGAGCTTTTAGTTGGCAATGAAGGATAAATTGTGGCTTTTTTGTGAGACAAAATGCAGCACTAATCCAATCTAAAGCATTTCCAAGTTTCTGTTATGAGTGGCATGCCTATGCACATGGATGGCACCCATACAATTTAGAGATTCAATCCATTGTTAATGTGTGAGAACTTTTTGAGTAACACAATGCAACAATAAGTAATTTAAGATAAAATGCACACAAATAAAGAAATCCACAAATAACTTGAGGCGTATTGGGCTGGATCTTGCCTTGAGTGGAGCCTTCCTGTCACGTAGGGCTGCACGCTATACAACCTATGGACACCCTGTCATGTGGCTCATAGCACCAACTAACATAATCTTCCACTCGTGCACCTGCCTCATGAAAACTGGTATCTCACAGCTGGCCAGGAAACTGCAGTTAAAACATTGATCATAAAACATTGATCCAGACTCAGCTGGAAAGTACCAATATCTCTGGAGAGGAGGGATCAACTTCCAGCTGAGTGTGAGGTGCTGTGGTAGCTGTAGAATCAACAGTGTCCCAGGTGGTTACAGTGGGAGGCCTGGATTGTAACAGTGATTGTGATGCCTCTGACTCAGCATGGAAGCAGCACTTCTCCTTGGAAGAAAAGGTTGCCACTGCAACCACAGTATTCTGGCCAGCTATCCATCTGTGAAACATCTGGGCCTCCCACTGGAGCTGGCTGGATGCTGTAGTTGCTAGGGTGACTGCAAGTCCTCTGCTCACCTGAGAGTCATTGCCAGTTTGGGAAACCCTGGGAGGAGGGTTTGAGAAACTTTCTTTGGTATATTGTTTGTTTGTTTGTTCACTGGATTTATATCCTGCCTTCCCTGCAAAGCAGGCTCAGGGCAGCTCACAATAATGCTTAAATAATAAAATCCACATAAAATCATCTAAAAACAATTCAGTTATACATAAAAGATCATAAGGTGCTGGTGATGTTTCCTTAATTACTTTAGATGGTGTACAAATGAGGTCTACAATCATTCTGTTCACTGATCTTCCAAAGTTCAAGCGGCGACACAGGCCAGATGTCGAAACCAAGGGCCAAACTCTATAATAGAGATCATCAATGGTAGTGGTAGTGGCAGCTCCTTACTTGAAAGCCTGGTGGAAGGGCTCTGTCTTGCAGGCCCTGCAGAACTGTAGAAGATCCCACAGGGCCCTGATCTCTTCTGGGAGCTCATTCCACCAGTATGGAGCTGCCACTGAGAAGGCCCTGGCCCTGGTGGTGGTAAGCCTGGCATCCTTGGGACCCAGGAGGGTCAGTCGGTTTTGCGACCCCAACCAAAGTGTTTTCTGGGGTATATATGGGGAAAAGCGGTCCCTCAGGTATGTTGGACCCTGGCCATATATGGCTTTAAAGGTAAGTACCAGCACCTTGAAGCAAATTTGGTATGCTGTTGGCAGCCAGTGTACGGTCTTCAGCACAAGCTGAATGTGCTCCCATCTGGGGAGGCCCATCAAAATCTTGGCCATGGCATTCTGCACTAGCTGCAGCTTTCAAATTTGTGACAAGGGTAGCCCCAAGTAGAGAGCATTACAGTAGTCTAATCTCGAGGTGACCATTGCATGGATCACTGTTGTCAGGTCATTATGATCGAGAAAGGGAACCAACTGCCTGATCAGCCGAAGATAGTAAAAGGCCGACCTGGCAGTGGCTGCTACCTGGGTCTTCATTGTTAAGGAGGCATCTAGGAGCACTCCCAGGCTCTTAACATCCGGCACTGGCACCAGTGGCACCCCATCAAAGGTCAAGAGTGGGATTCCTACCCCCCGAACTGCTCCAACTCAGGCAAAGGACCTCCATCTGGATTCAACTTCAGCCAGCTCAGTCTAAGCCAACCAGCCACAGCTTGTAGTGCCCGGTCCAGATCTTCCGGTTTGAAGTCAGACCGGCTGCCCAACATATAGATGTTTAAATGTAGTCTTCTCTTCAAATGTATAGAGATGCCAGTTCCTGGGGGGGATCCCTGGGGGGGGATGCCCTTAAGAGGAACCACCGGCAGCTTAAAAGAGCTCTCAAGAGTGGTACTTTCATCACTTTCCCAATCATCCCCCTTTCTGCATGTTTCCCAAAGGCTCATAGTAATGGATTTGAAAGACTCACCATGACTTAGGTGGTATACAGCAGGACTGGGCTAGCAGATAGGAGGATTGTTGGAGATGTATTGAAGTACCCTTCTGAGTGTGTGTGTGGGTGTGCACCTGAACTCCAATAGTGAATTCACTGCTTGGAATTCAGGTGTGCAGGGCGTTGGACCCCAATGTGATGATGTCACTTCTGTTTGATTTCATTGTGTTGAGGATGCCCCTGCCGCATCCAGGAATGCCCCCCAAAGTCCCCTGCCAGTGACAAGGAAGCACTTGGCAACCCTAAAATTATACCCAGGTGTGATTGCAAAACAGCAAAAAACCTGTAACAACTAAGTTACCTGCTTAGCTGTACTCTTAAAAGGGCAGAACACTTTTTCTTCCAGGCAACCGTAGTTATGGGAAGGGGCCTTGTGGTATCACAGGGTGGGCCTAGTGTGGCCCACTTAGCTCTAGTCCAGGGCCACTCTGGCCCGTGTTACTGTTTGAGTTCTGTAGTATAGTTCCCCTGTGCTGGAACAAGAAGAGATTAGATTTATATCCCACCCTTCACTCGCTTGGAGTCTCAGAGCGGCTTACAAACTCCTTTCCCTCCCCCTCCCCACAACAGACACCCTGTGAGGTAGGTGGGGCTGAGGGAGCTTTTTCCCATGCTGTCCTTGAGAACAGCTGGTACAGAGCTATGGCTTGCCCAAGGTCATCCAGCAGGTGCAAGTGGAGGAGTGGGGAATCAAACCCGGTTCTCCCAGATTAGAGTCCACGCACTTAACCACTACACCAAACTGGCTCTTAGCTAAGCAGAGTGGTAGGATGTAACACACTGAAATTAATATCTAGTTTATAAGTTAGGACCCCTGTACTGAAAGGAAGAGGCAGGCAAAATTAGGTAACCAAGCAATTCCTTGTGGTGGATGCGAAGTGCAAATACTTTAATGTCAAAGGTACTTAAAGCAGTTTTTTAATGGAACTTCTTGAAATTAATGTGATTTAGGCAAAGCAAATATATTACACAGAAATATGTACAAGAGGATTAATTTATTATTCATTTATTTACATTACAATCCACCTGCCTCACTTGGACTCAAGGTGGATTACACAGAGTGAGTGAGTACAATCAATGGATGGGATATTCAGTAAACAATGCAACAGGATTAGGGCTGTAGAACCACATTCTCTAATAATTTTCCAAGTAACTTTGTAAAACAATTAGTACTGTGTGTTTCTGTTGCCAGCGTAGAAAAGCCCTCTTGAATAATTCAGTTTTGCATCGATTGTAGAAAGCCAGTAGAATGGAACCTTTCCGGACCTCCTTAGGCAGTCCATTCCATAAAGTGGGGGCCACAACGGAGAAGGCACAAATAAGGGCAGTTGTTGATTTTGCCCGTTTGCAGGCCCCTGCAGAAGACTCTGCTCCAATGAAACTGTCATGGTGGAGCATAGGGGGATAGGTGATCTCACAGATACCAGGGTCCAATGCCATGAAGGGCTTTGTATGTGATAGCTAATACCTTAAATTGAGCCCAATAATTGATGGGCAGCCAGTGGAATGACTGTAGAATAATAGTAATATGCATGCTCCATCTAGCTCCTTATAATAGCTGAGTCTCAGTGTTCTGCACGTTTCCAAATGGATTTTGACAGGAGACCAATGTACAGTGTATTACAGTAGTCTAGTCTCGATGTTATTGTGGTGTGGATCGAGGGCAGCCGGATTAGCTGTATCAAGGTAAAGAGCCATTTTTCAAACGAGGCTGAATTGGAAGAAAGCCTTTTTTGCAGCTGCATTAAGTTGCTTCTCCAATAAAAAGTGTTTGGACCAGTATAACCCCAAGGCTCTTAAATGAGTCAGCAAAGGTCAGCTGAGCTCCATCAAAAGTGGAGAGCATAATGTCCTTCAAGATTTCTGCATTCCCAACCAGCATTACCTCTGTCTTTTCAGGGTCTTGTTTCTATTTGTTTACAGCCAGTTTGCCACAGCAGCCAGGCAGTGATTCAGGACCTCTAATACATTACCAGGGGATTTGAATACGAATATATAGGTAGGTATATATAGGTATTATCTACACATTGATGACATCCAACCCCAAAGCTATAAACGATTTGTCTAGAAGGCTTTACCTAGAGATTGGAAAGTGTGCGGGATAGAATTGCACCTTGTGGAACTCCATGGGATGGGTTCCACACTGATGGCAACTGGTCTCCAACAGCAACCCTTTGAGTCCAACGTGTGAGGAATTATTTGGATCAGTTTAGTGCACATTCCCTGATACCTACTTCTGCCTTCATGTGTCTCAACAAGACAATATGATATGTTGAACCAAAAAATGCATATAAGTCCAAAAAGAGCAACAGGGAAGCATGGCCATTGTTTATACTCAGACGAAGCTCGTCAACTAAAGCTACCAGAGTTGTCTCTATCCCATAAGCCAGCCTGAAGGCAGCCTGAGTAGGGTCTAGAGCGGATGAGTTATCCAAGAAGACCTGGAGTTGGTCCACTCCTGTTCTCTTACTCACTTTGCCAAGACAGGGCAAGTTAGAAACTGGGGGATAATTGGCCATATCAAATTAAAGAACAGACTGTTTCCCACTAATCTAAAATTGTTGGTAGATATTTTAAGAATTTTATGAATTACTCAACAGGCATGTAAATGGTAGGATTTGGTAGTCATGCAAAAGATTACAGATTGCAAACATATGAGTCAAGTTTCAAAGTTCTTAGTTGTTATGAGTGAAGTAGTTTATTTTGGTAATATTTAGTGATCTACATTAAGGTATAATGAGTGTAAGTGTTTGGGCATAGACCAATTGATTTAATACTGTCAGATATCCATTTTCTGTTTCTGTTTGGGAGAACCAGGTTTGATTCCCCATTCCTCCACATGCAGCTGTTGGAGTCACAGTTCTCTCAGAGCTCTCTCAGTCCCACCTATCTCACAGGGCACCTGTTGTGGGAAGTGGAAGGGAAAGGAGATTATAAGCTACTCTGAGACTCCAAGTGAAGGGTGGGGTATAAATCCAACCTCCTATTCTCCTCCTTCTACCATTGAGTTTTTGTTCAAATACTAGAGCATCCTCACATTGCCGGTAATACAATGGCATCACTTCTGTTGCATGCTGGAAGTGATGTTGCTGTAACACCGGCCTAGGCCTTCCCCTTGTGTTGGCAAGTCCTGCCTCCTGGTTGCCTTTAGGGACCTGGGAACCATGTTCATTAACACAAGCATGGGGCTGGATCCAATTATAGATGGAACCCTTTGGATCTAACTCATAGATCTAAATGCTATATGTACTCTATTTTAGATCCATACAGTTGGATCTAAACTCTGTTTCAGAAATTGAATCGTTCTTGTTGCTTAGAAGGGGTAGGAGTGAGGAACAAATGCTTGATCAAGAAATGACACCTTCAAAATGGCCTTCTATCGATCCCAGCTTTGATATTTTTTTTTAATTCTTGGGTCTAACTTCACATTTTGGAAAAAGGTCATATGTTGGAGACTAGCTATGTGAACTAGCTGTGAAAGAATACCTTTCATAAGAAACACACAAAGCTACCTTACTTTGAACCAGACCATTGGTTCATCACAGTCAGTACTATCCAGTCAGACTAGCAGTGGCTCTCCAGGATTTCAGGCAGAGGTCTTTCACCTTACCTACTACCAGATCCTTTAACTGGAGATGCCAGGGAATCAAACTCTGGACCTTCTGCATGCCAAGCAAATATTCTGCCACTGAGCCATGTCCCTTCCCATGAATAGGAGAAGAGAAAATATGAATATAAAAGTGTATAATCCTACCAGGACTGGTACTTAATAGAGTTTACTTAATGTGGTTGTGTAGGTTCATCTCCCTATGCCTCTTTTAAATCATCAGTGATGGTTCAGGTAATTGAAAAACTTCCTCCCCCTCCCCCTGTATGCTGCATATCAGTAAGCTTCCTTCCATGCAGAGAAGGACCTGCAGAGATTTTAATAGTGAAAACTCTTTCTCTCTGCTCCCTCAGGGGCAGTTTTGGGGTCTCAGTGGGCAGACAATATACCAAGCATCTTGCTTTCAGTCCTGCTTCACTAAGTTCAAATGCAGTAAGTAAATGACTTTAAAATTAACCTTACAATGAACAAATGAAGAGGTTGAGCTGTTGTAAGTCTTCATTAGGGGTAATGATCCAGCAAAGAGCAATAACAATAGATGCATCTCACCACAAAAAGCTCAAGCATCAGTTTGTCTTGAATAGTTCCCCAGTTTTAAGGTAAGTAAAACAGAGAAACAGAGTTTGGCCCTCTGCAACTTGTAATGGCCATATGTAGTTAGTTGTTGGTAAATAAGATATAGTATGTTTAATATGGATCAGGAGTCATAAGATCCTGTCCAGGAAGATCTTTCATCAGTGCTTGAAGCCAGGGAAGTCTGAAATTACTGGCAAATGTCCTTGTTCCAGCTTTGAGTTTGTATTATTAAATGTCAAAATTCATGCATTATTGTGTTGGATTCAGTGGAGGGTTTCTGTGAGTAGATGGAATTTCCATCTGTGGAGCATGACTCCCCCCCCCCCCCCCCCCCCGCTTTTGAGGGAAAGGGACTCCCAGGAACAGATTGAGGAAAGTCAGAGGTCTGCTGTGGGAGGGGATAGAAATGAAAATGGCGCTCCTTTCCATCCACTGAAAGGGCCCAAGCCATTGGAAAGTATGTCATTTCATTTCAGAGGTGGAAAGTTGTTGTATCATAGAAATCCATTTAGGGAAAAACTCAGATAAATACATGAGTTATTTTTAACTAGTTTTATTAGAAGAAACTTGATAATTATCTTTCATTTTGTACCAATTCACTGTGTCTCCATACCTATTGTCATTGGTCGTAACTGAGGGAAATAACACTTGTATAGTTACTTTAAAATGGGCTTAATTTACTGTGGAGATCCAGAGCAAAGACCAAACAAAGCCTCTTAAGAGGAAGTACCTTTAGTAGTAAGCAAATTTGCCTACTGTGTTCTTCCTACATCTCCTGTATGGCAGGAGGTAACCTCTTTATGTTACTACTTTATTGCTGCAAGGTTTGTCAATAAACTTGAATGACTCATGCAAGCAAAATAAAACACTGGAACGACTAACTAGAGATATGAGAGAGACTGCCTGATCTCAGATGTCAAAAGAGGGATGGATTATACTCCTCTGGCTTCTAGAATCTACAAACTGATGTTCATAGGATATCTCCTGAGTCTCAGAGATTACTGTGGTGAAGGTTCATTCTACAGCGATCCTGAGTGAACAATTCAGAGAGAGGCTGTTGAACTGACTGTTGGAGAACCTGGTCCTAGTGTCTTCCCACAGTACTATGCAGGGCACCTGAACTCTCCAAAGCTGGGAAACCCCTGCCCTACACCATTCTGGTAGCAGGTGGTGTGTATGCTGTGCTGCCCTAGCAGCACTGAAGATGAACTCTCTCATTCAGAGGCTGGATCATGAGCTTATTTGAATGCATGAGGAGTCAAATAAAATGATTTGAGCCTAGCAGACTTGCATTGATCACTTTCTTGCAAACAGGGCAGGAATATAAGCCATCTTGTGATCTATATGTTATCTCATGACCATCCCGCCCTCATCCACCCAACTTGGATGCCAGCTGCCTGGGAGAATGATGAGCTTTTAAATACCTTAAATGAATAAAATTATCTAATATTGTGAATTAGGCCTAATTGTCAAGGGAGACCCAGAGAACAGACCAAATACGAACCTTCTAGTAGGAAGTGGAACCTGTTTGTTTTAAACAATGAACAACTCTGTCCACAACAGCTTCACAAGTCTCATGCATATCAGGGCGTTAACACTTACATTACAACATTAATGCACACAAATCAAAGTGTTATTAAGTGCATTGAGAACCAGAGTGTTATAAATTAGGGTTGCTAAACCTCCTGCCAATCACTTCTGTTGCCTTTTACTGCTTCAAGCAGTGGTGGGAGAAGAATGAAAGCACTTCCAGCATCTCTGCTGATACGTCACTTGCAGGCATTTCTAGAGTTCTCCATTGCCACTTCTGAGTTGTATCCAGTAGTGATGTCAGTGATGGCACTGACATTATGCTTATGGTTGCCAGCTCTGGGTTGGAAAATACCTGGAGATTTTGGGTGTGGAGCCTGGGAATGCTGGTGTTTGCGGAGGGACCTCAGCAGAGTATAATGCCATAGAATCCATCCTCCAAAGCAGCCATTTTCTCCAGGGCAACTGGTCATCTGAAGATAAATTGTAATAGCATATCTCCAGTTGCCACCTGGAGGTTGGCAACACTATGCCCCCATGTTCCTGTCTCTCACCCTAAAAAAAAAACTCCAGCTTGTGGTCAGGCAACACTCATTATGAAAAGATATTTGTAGTATTGTTATTCTGTGATCCACCTGAGGTTTATGAATTAGAAGCTTATGCCTTACAATTAATTTTAAGAGTGCACTTGAGTAAGAATTACTGAAGCTTATAAAATTAGTTTGTGAGGTGCATGCATTCCCTTACATGTGTACAGTTGCAGTCAAAGAGTAAGGCCGCACATTGCATTAACAGAGAAATAACAAAGCAGACTGAGGAAGTGAAGCTCTCTATTAGTCCCTGTATACTTCACACATTTGTAAAGAAAACAGTATTTGGTTTGTAATGTTCTATCACAGCAGTTATACATACACACAAGCTATTATGAATGCATACATCAAACCCAAATTTCTATAATTGCAGAAAGATATATAAATTGCTAACATGCTTCAGGGTAGGGTTGTCAACACTGAATTGGGCGGTCCCTTGGGAGGACAAATTTCGGGGAGGGGATATCAGCAAAGATGTGATGTCACTTCTAGGTCAAAGATCAGTTTCTCTAGCCCTTCCATTCCTAAATCTAAATTTGGCAACTCATGCTAGTCTCAGCTAGCCTGTGGCCTTTAGTGTCTTTACAGTTTATCTTAGTCTCTAGGGTATATTATACAGCATCCATGGTATACCATCGGATAAGAGGAAAATAGAGAGCATTCACCCTCTGTAGGAACTGTAGGACTTCCATTTGTCTAGATTCTGTGGTATACTACTATAGAGTCCACCCTCTAAAGCATTTCGTCCCGGGGAACTGATCCCTATAGTCTGGAGACTAGTCCCAGGAGAATTTCAGGCCATATTTTTGTTTGAGTGTTTTTCATATTTACAATTCATAATCAGTCTTATGATGAAAAAAAAGAAAATTACAGATGAGTTAAAGTGAGTTTGCATTATTAGTTGAGAACAGAAAAATCATGAAGACTTGCCTCAAATTTATGAAGAAGTCTTAAATGTAAAGATAATTTCAGAAATAAATTTCCTTATGAAGTGAAAAAATGCTGTAGATACAGGCAGCAAAGTCAAATGGTGTTATACTTTTACTTAGGAGAAACTAAAGATATTTTTACTAATATAAAAGTGAATAACTGAATAATACATTGGTATTTAATTCCATATTTGCATAAATTTTACCTATTCTATGACAGTGATAAATGCTGGCAATGTACCCCAAGAAACACATATTTTTTTCATATGGGGAAACTGGAGAATTCACATGGGGGTTAAATTATTAAGAAAATGATGAATGTTTCTGAATTTTAAATTAGATCATGGCAGTGAAGTTTTTCTAATGACTTCAGTTCAATATTTGCTCAAAACCATAAGTCTCTACAAATAAATATTAAAATAACTCACAGAAGAAAACAGTGTATACATAAACATTTAATAATCTAACCAACATAACAGAATAGAGAAACTCTGTATTGGGTTCTCAGATGCTCAGGAAAAGGAAGGAATATAAATACTGTAAATATACAAGGATATGCATAGCATATTTATTATAATAAACTTAAGCTGAGCGATCACCTCTGCAGGAAACAGTAGTTGATTGCACATATTTTCCCAGCTTCTGGAGCAAGAATTGCTGTTTTAAGCCTGCTTCTTTAATGTGATACTAAGACGCATATAATTTTTCAAATATCTGTACATATTTACATTTTGCAGTAAAATGCTACAGTTCAAAAACTCTTACTAGCCACTCCATAACTATATTATTTTTTTTGCAATATATACCCTTCTTTATTTAAACATTTTGAGGGTAATCCTGGTAATATAGGGTTGCCAGGTCCTACCTGCGACCTGACAAGGGACACCCGGGTCCTGGCTGGGATCTTCTGCTGCACATGCTTTACACTCGTGGCCTGATGATGTCACCCAGAAGTGACGTCATTGCATCACCAATGTCAGGGGGTGACACTCTAGTTTTGGGGCAAAAATCTATTGTTTTTTCCCTTCAAAACCATAGATTTTGCCCCAAAACTAAAGCATTACCCCCTGATGTCACGACATGATGACATAACTTCTGGGTCACGTCATAACTTTAGGGATATTGCCCAGTGACATCCCTGTTAAGGGGTGGGGCTTCCTCCACAAGCCAAAAATCAGGAAACCCCCACCCGAACTGGGGGTCTAGCAATCCTACGCTAATGTTTTGCAGTTTTAGTAAGCCTCATAGACTGCATACGTGTAACTTTCCAGTGGAGATTAGCAGTCCTTAGAAGGTTAGATTTGGCATGAAAGTCTTGTAGTGGGCAGAAATTTGAATGAAAGTGTTGTGGAATACTGGGATGAGGAAATAGAAAGCCCTGAGAGCCTAGGGAGGCAGGGAGTTATGGTTGTAGGGGGATGTAGTTAATGGATGACAAATGGGGAGACACAGTAGATCTTTCCAGTTGTTCAGGATCCTTCCCATCTGAAGGAATGTTCCAGAGCATACCCTTCTGCCTTAATGATGTGCAATGCCAGGTCAGTAAGAAATAAGATCTTAACCATCTCTGACCTGATTTTGGAAAGAGGAGTTTAAGTGGCTTCCTTGACTGAAATCTTGCAGGAGAAGTCAATATTTTTTTTGCCCCATTTGACTCCAGCTGGGTATGTGCAAATCAGTCCCTGTTCCAAGCATGTTGCATCAGAGTATTCCCTTACATGTGTACAGTTGCCGTCAGACAGTACTGTGGTAAGATTGGAATAATCCAGTCTATTATCTATACAACTCCCAAGATTCATGCAGTAAATTTTTTAGATAAGAAAAATGGGAGACAAAGCGCTGAACAGGCAAGTACTTTTTTTTAACTCTAACAAGATAAAGATTGGAAACAGAGATCAGAGGAAAATTAAGGCAGTGAGCATTACTACTCTGAAAGCATAAAACAAGCAAATTTACCCTATCCCACTTTATAGTTGTATTATTTCAGAATAAAAATGCCTGGTTAATATTGCTTTGTAGCAGATTGTTGCCCAAGATAGGACTAAAAGGTATGGCGACAAAAATAGGATGGGGCATTGATAAGAAGGGAAGGACCCCCTTACTTGGTTCCTGTGTAGAGAATCTGGCTGGCTTGAAGCAGACCGATCCTGAACTGGAGATGGGGAAGCTAAGAGAAGGGTGCCCAGAGGAAATAAACATTATGCATATTAAGATGGGCAAGAGGAGCAAAATGGGACAAAACGACTCAGACTTATTAAAGATGAGAAGGAGGTTCGTGAAGGTTTGTGGTTCATGGGGTCTCATGAACCACGAACCTCCATAACCTTTCCATTTAATTAACTGGTTCATGGTTTGTGATGCAGTGCAGCTTGCAAAAGCCATTTTAAATGGCTTTTGCATGCCATGATGTCACCACACAATTTGCAAGTGAACCCAGAAGGCAAGCTGTAGCACCAGCATGTCTGCTAACATGAACCACACAAATCTCCCAAAGGTTTGTGGGACATTTGTGGGGGCAGGATGGCACGAACCTTGGTTCATGAACCATGAACCAGGCCTGGTTTGTCATGAATTTAGGTTCGCGAGCCGGTTTGTGCCCATCCCTAACGTCTCTAGAAGAGAGAAAAAACTGTAGTCTTACAGACTTGATATCTTGAGTTCTAATAGCAGAAAATAATTGAGATGCCAAGCTCCAAAAGTCATTTGGGATGAAATCTTTTAGCACAACAAGCTCAGACTTGCTTTTGAAAACTCTAATCAAATCAACAAAACATGTCTGCCTCAAGGGAACCTATCTCTAGGGAGAAGATTCTTTAAAAGACAGATGGTAGAAACATCATAGAGACTAAAATATTTCAAACTCCTCTAAAAGTGAAAGAGTTTGATTCATCCGGTAGCACCTTAAAGACCAACAGGATTTTTGGGGTACAAGAGCTTGGGCTCTCAAAGCTTATGCCCCCAAAATGTTGTTGGTTCCTAAGATGCTACTGGACTCAAATATAGCTCTTCTATCACAGACCATCATGGTAACCCTCTTGAAAGTGTCATGGAAAGTAAATTATTAAGCTTAAAATATGATGAATTATTTATTTATTTATTTATTTAGACTTATATCCCGCCTAGCCAGCACAAGCCGGCTCTAGGTGGCCAACAACATAAAATCAGCAACATACAAAGGTTAAAATCAGATCAAAAATATGCAACTAGACAATAAAATCATAACAGATGGCAGCCATACAAAACTAACACCAGAATTATTACATTTTTGTTGCAATCCAGCATCAAAAATTTGCTCTTATTAGATATTATTTTAAATTTGGGAGGTATAATTCATGTAATGTGAATATTAACTGTATTCTTTGCCAGGGTCATGGAACACTTCCAAAGAGGCTGAGAAATTGTTCCTAAAAAGATTACGATGGCACGTGTACTGTCAGCTGGAAAAGTGTGGTTGCAAGAAGTCTTGTACAAGCTGGAGCAATGCATACAATTTTCAATTTATGACTAGTTTTTAAGGAGATTTTCAGTGTGTACATGGGACTACTTAAATCTTTGTAGACCATGGGACCTAATCAGCCCAATGGTATTCAGGAGTACACTCAGGTTGTCCTCGAATACTATTGCCAATCTCCAGGTGGGACCTGGAAATCTGAAATTACAACTGATTTTGAGACTACAGGGGTCTGTTCCCTTGGAGATTATGGCAACTTCCAAGGGTGACCTCTGTGACCAACTTTTTAAATAAGAAGACTCCTTTTTAACATCATCATCATCAACAAAAACAACAAAAATCATGGACCCCTAGATGATAGTAGTTGTAATATTAATATCGATTGACTGAGAATCATGACAAAAAGCAACTATGATCAGTAACACTTTTAAATTGATTGGTGCATTATTAATCACAGCAGCATTATCTGCCTTTGACAAATAGTAATGCATATACTTGTAAGACAAATTATGCATTAGGTATACAGAAAGTATGCTTGCTTTTTTATCATACTGAGTCATTTAATGAGATTGCAACTTTCAGATATTGCAAGACTGGTTGAAGGGTAGACAGTATAGACAAATGACTTGATATCATATAAGAAAGCTTCATATATTTGTATGGTTTGGATTTACTGGTGTAGTTGCCTAGAATGACTCCTTTGCTAACAAAGTTAGTAGTCAGTCTGCACTCATGGGAATTTGCTTGGATGTCCAATGAGCTTTCAGTCCTTGATAGAACAGTTGGTGAATGCTTATTTATTTTGATTTCCCCCTGCTTCTCAGTGGTAAGCAGGGTCGGTGCCAGATTTTTTGCACACTAGGCGAGGCTACCTTCTCTCCCCCCCCCCCCCCCATGCCCACCAATTTTCAAACATAAATGCATTTTAGGAAGAATGAAAAACACAAAATTTGAAATTGCTGATTTCTTTCTTTTTTATTTGTGAGAACAAGCTATCTGTTGCAGTATCTTTATCTTGACAAACCAAAAGGCTTGGACTAGATTCACTGCAGCAGCAGGAGAAGCCCCTCAACGGCGCTCATCATTGGAGACTTGCTGTGCCCTTGGTGCCCCAGGAGGGACCCAGGCAGCAAAACAGCTTCGATGCCAGCGGGGTATGCCCTCATCATGAGGGCTCGGGAGTCGGGTAGGGAAAGCAAAAGTGGCTTTGAGGGAAGGAAGGAGCTTCCCTTTCTGCTTCAGGGGGGGCACCACAAGGTCCCTCCCTACAAGGTGCTCAGCCCCAGGCAGTACTGGACGACGGCACCAAAGCCCAGGAGTGGCAGGGCACAGATGAGGGCACACAGTGCCATGCTGGTCAAGAGGGTGCCCAGGCAGCAGCTGATGTGGTGCTCGTAGAAATAGGCCCAGCGAGAGCCAGCACTCCAGCAGGCGGGTGGCTGAGATGGCAGTAATTCAGAGGGGGGGGGAGAAGCATCCTCCCCTTCCACAACCCAACTCCCTGTTGCAGCTGAGATGGCAGGTGGCAATGTGGGAGGGGCCAAGAGGGGAGGGGCAGCGGGCCAGTGTGGTGTTCTCTTCCAGGGGCCACTCCAGGCAATTGCCTAATTCTGTCTATGGGTGGTCCAGCCCTAGTGGTGAGTTGGCTTCTAAAGAAATCCACAGGAATCAGAATCTAACACAAATAATGATTCAAGTGCAACACAAAATGTTCTTTGTGGAGAGAATTCTCAATTGTACTGGATCCAGATGTGGTCAAGGGATGCCTGGCTCCTCCCCTGGTGGCCTTAGGGATGGTTCTTAGATTGCTTTGTTTAGTTTATTTACAAAATGTATAATGCATCTTTCTGCCATCATCACACAGCTAACAGATTAAAAACAGAAATAATAAAAACCTGTCTTCAAACCAAACAAAAATACACCATTCAAAAAATTAAAACCAACGCTTAAATATACATACAAAACTGTAAAAGCAACTACTAAAACATATCAGGCCTGAAGTAAGAAGTACCAAACAATATCTTCCAAAAAGGGAGAAAGGAACCTTATCTCCAGAATATTCTGTCAAATATCTGGGCCTGTGTTGAGTTGGGATGGGCATGAACTGGGAAAGTTGTGTGGTTCATGGCATGCCCAGTTCATGAATCATGAACCACCATGAGCTTCTAGGGGCTAAACAAACTGGTTCAGTTTGTGAAGTTCATGATGCTGTAGGACACCTCCCCCCCAGCATGCTAGAAACGTCAAACTCACAGGGAATCTCCAGCCGACTGTCCTCTACTTGCCAGCCAGGTTTGGTGAGGATTGGATTAATGGGGTCCAAGTTACATGGCTGCCCCCCAAGAAGGTGACCCCAGGAAAATGCTTTCTGGGGAAATGGCAGAAATGACAGGTGCAGGTTCAAGGGTGTATAGAACAGACCCTGTGCAAGCTAAAGGCATCAAATTTGCAGGGGATATCCAGATGACTCTCCTCTACATGCCCTCCTAGACATGTGCAGATTGGATTTAAGGGGGGGGGTCTGAATTATGCCCCCCTCCCAAAGATGCCTCCAGGAAAAATGTCAGGCACAGGTTCAAAAGTATATAGAATGGACTCCCTGCAAGCTACATACACTAAGCGCACAGGGAACCTCACCCTGTCACCCACTCCTCTACAATCTCTCCAGGTTGGGGGCAGATTACATTTCTGGGATCCCAGTTACGGACCCCGTAAAAAGGTTTCCCCAGGGCTCTCTTTGGAAAAGAGAGCTGCAGTTACAGGAGTCTATGGAATGGCTCAGGAACAAGCCAGTGACACCAAACTCACTGGAAAACGTCACTAGGTGTTTTATGTTCCCCAAGAGCTTGTGTTTCAGCTCTAATAGAATAAATGTTTTGACTACACAAAATAAAACTCAGTTTATCTAAATGGAATTTGAAGCAAGCAGAGGGAGTGGCTTTTAACACTTCACAATACATAAACCATATTTTGCAATACTGGGAGCAATCTTGAGAGCACTGCTGCTGTGCAGTTTCCATCCATTCCAGTGGGAGTCTCAGTATTGAAGTAAATAGAAGTAGTGTGCGTGTTAAAACTTGATATCGGTTTTGTGTCCTTGTCAGTTGTAGAATAATGGAAAATCAGTTGGAGGGTTAAAAAGTTGCTTCTGTTTGTTTGGAAATAATAATATGTTAATATGTAGCAATATAAATACTAGATTTTTTCCCCTCAAGGTAAATCAGAGTTTTCCATTTTAAGTGATTAGTGATACAAACTGTCTTCTTGCATAATAAAGAAAGAATCTTTACAGTTTCTTGCCCCACCAAGTGTTTATGGATTGAAGTCTAAGTTCATACACTGAAATAATGCATACTATTTCAAGTATGTTCCTAAGTAATATTTTATTAATTTATTTATTTATTTGTATTTATATCCCGCCTAGCCAGCACAAAGCAGCATAGATGTGCCTCTAGGGTTGCTTCCATATTGGATGTTAGGACTGGCTCCTCTACAATCTCTCCAAGTTGGGTCAGATTACATTTCTGAGGTTCCAGTTACAGACCCTCAAAAAAGTGGATCCCTCCAATCCCTCCTGAGTGTGAACACCTCTGTGTGCTGTGAGGGTGAAAGTATGCTTGTCGTGGGGGGAATAAGTCCTCCACCCCTGTGTACCACAGGCTCCTGTCCCCCGGCCACCAAACTCATCCTGCAAGCCCACTGGAGTCTGGCCCTAGCAGGACATCAGCAAGGGTCTCAGAGTTTCCTTCCCCTGATCTGTTCCTGGGGCTCTCCACAGAGGCAAAAGAGTTGTTAGCACTGCCCAGAGGCACCCCCAGTTGCTAACACTCTTTGGAGAGGAGGACTCTGACAGCAGTAATTCGGGGGGGGGGGGGGGGAGAAGCATCCTCCCCTTCCACAACCCAACTCCCTGTTGCTGCTCCCACCTTGAGTACACCTCTCCATGGCCCAGCCTAGCACCAGAAAGCAGCTGTGCCTCCCAGAGGGACACAACACCCAACACTTATCCTTCTCTGTAGGCACCTGCACCCAATCATGTTGTTGCTGGAGGAAGGATTGGCAACCAGTGGGAGGAAGAAGACCATTCCCTCTCAGCAGGGAGAAGCAGAGGGGATGCAGGAGGCCCCTCCTAGAAAGGATTCCTGCACTTAGGCTGCTGTGTTTGGGAGATCAAGGTGGGCCACCCTCCCAAGAGGTCAAAAGGACTATGTGGAAGGACCAGGAAGCAGTCACTTGCCTCACTGGCGAGATGATTTCTGTGGATGGCCAACACTTCTCCCTCATGGAGGATGTAGCCTTTTGCCAGCCAGCCACAGACCAGTATCTTTGCCTCAGATAGCCCAACTAGAGAGAAGCCCCACAACTGGTTGTCAATAGTGAACTCAGAGGTCAGTAGTAGTGGAGATGCCAGGCATACAGTGGCAGAAGATTCAGCAGAGGTGATGGTGAGGGAGTACCTCGCCAAGTCACCTGAGCCCACAGACTTCGATTGCCTGGAGTACTGGTAAAGCAAGGCCATCATTTGGCCTAACTTCTCTAGTGCAGCCATGAGCCCTAAGTCCATCTAACACCCAATCCCCAGCAGGGGAGAGTAGTTCACAATCAGGAGGGTATAAAACATGAGTCCTCAGCTGAGGCACTTGGTGTGAGCAGAAAAACAGGGTGGCTCAGAGCCCTGAATCCACAACACCCAAATGCCAGCAGGGAAAGAAGTTCACAGTCAGGAGGGTATAAAACATGGGTCCTCATGGGCCAAGGCTAAGCCCCACCACTCAGTGTGAGCAGAGACAGGGTGGCTCAGAGCCCTCAGTCCACCTAACACATAAACCCCAGCAGGGGAGAGAAGTTCATAGTCAGGAGGGTATAAAATGTGTGTCCACAGCCAAGGCATGCAGTAGCTAAACCCCTCTGCTTAATATGAGTAGAGAGATGGGGTAGCTCAGAGCCCTAACCCTCAAACTGCAGCTGGGTAAAGGTGTTCACAATCAGGAATAAATGAATGTTGTTTGCTTTTAACAAGTCTCTGCTCCTCTGTCTAACTGCCAACAGCCATCAGAGGAGAGGCTGTACAGCTGAGCTGATATACAGCATTCTTATCCCATAGAACAAAATGGGAACTTTGTTATTGGCAGTCAGCAGTACCTGTTAAGCTTTGGAGGGCTTATATTGATGTTTCCAAGGCTGGAGAAGTCCACCCCTCCTATTGCTTTGAAGTTTTTGTAAACCGTTTAATTTAGCGGAGACAGTCTGTCCGGAAATGCATCCATTAATGGACCGCCACAAACAGCATGGAAATTCATGAACTGATCGTACCAGTTGCCCTTGCATGAACATCACTTTGCAAACCACAAAGTGGCCAAAATCCATGACAAACTTTAGTTTGTGAGCCGGTTCATACCCATCCGTAGTGCTGATGATATAGTGAATACTAATCTAGGAGGCAAAATAAATGAGAAGTCCAGTGGCATCTTATCAAAATTTAATCAGAACTCTGTGGCTTTCCAGGGTTTCCAAAGCCACAGGTTGGGGACCACTATTCTATGGCTTTACATCCCTGCTAAGCTCCCTCCCCAAATTTTGCCATCTCCAGGAAATTTTTCAACCTAGTGTTGGCATGACTTGTCTGGGGGTGACTCCTCCTCCCACATTTACTGGGCAAACTTGGGGTGGTCAAGAGGGAGTCTCTCTATTCTGGTGACGCTCCTGGCTGCCTGATGGCTGCCTGATGCAGTATGGGCCTTCCCAGATATGTGGGAGAGGGCAGGGAAGCCAACTGACAAGCTCACAATGTATTTTGGGGCAGCATGGCTGCCATGGAGGTGAGGGGGAAGGCAGAAACCTTCCCATACTGGATAGATTTGCAGACCTCTTGCTCTGTGGCTCTCCTGGGTTTCCAGACCTACATCCCTGCTAAGCTCCCTCACCAAACTTTGCCCTCACTGGGCTCTGCCCTCAAACCTCCAGGAATTTCCCGACCTGTTGTTGGCAACTCTATCCTTGAGTCTTCCATAGAGAAGATACAGTCCTTATAGAGAAGACAGCAGTGCTGTTTGAAAATCTAGTTTTCAGTCCAATTAAAGAATAAACGGGGCATCTTACCTACTTTCTGTTCAGACTTTTTCATTGCATTGGTTCCTTTTTCTTCACTTTTGTTTAGAATATAATGCTTAAATGTCAGTCCTGTCACTTCTTAGAAGCTACTTATTCAAGAGGAAAAAAAGTTTGGCTTGGTGTTCAGGTTTGGCGTATGGAGAGTTTATATAAGTAACTTTAACAGTGCATGAATAGCAAAGCTGAAGTCATAATCAGCAATTTTATTTGCTCTGGCTTCAGTACTACTCCCATCTTCTAAGAATCCATAAAATAGAGATCACTTGCCATTGTAAAGTTTTTGGATTATGCATGCTGACCTTCTATAAACGCACTTCTAAAGCAAGCTTTCATTAAACCTAGCCAGCTTTCTTTTGTGTGTATGTCTTAAAGGTGGTTTGTTTTTTTAACAGAATGTACACTAATTAGTATTTTAGGCTGCAACCCTGCTAGGATGAGATCTCATTGAACAAACTGGAATGTATATGTTTAACTGAGTGCCAGGAGCTGAACTTAGTAATATAAACCCAAACCAATTCATAAAAATGATATTGCTGTTCATGCTCCCTCTGCTGGTTCATTAGCAATGTTCCACTATTTCAAAGATTTTGTTAAAATCTGTTTTGATGAATCCAATCCAAACACAAAATCTATGTACTAATTCATTAAGGCCAGTGACATAGAGTAGTGTGTGAGCTTTAGAGTTGTCTAGAACTCTTCATCAGGCGGGATGTTAAAAGGTAAAAGAGGGGAGAAAGATGAGAGAGAGAGAAAGGCCATGATTTTGAGGCATAGCGAGGAAGATATTGTCCCCATTTTGTATTTTCTCAATCTTATAAGGAAAGTCAACCTAGCACATAAAAGAGCCAATGAAGGAAGCGTCCAGTGGCATCTACAAGACTAGCAAAATTTATTCCAGTATAAACTTTTGTGAGCTCTCACAAGCACTGAATGTTTCAGGCAGGCCTTCCTACAGTCCTTTGAGTGAAAGCCTTGTGAGAGAAGCTTTCTCTTGATGCTGTTTTTGTCCCAAATGACTGAGTTCCTCAGCACATTGTGGTGTTTTCTATTTAGGTGCAATCCTCTGGGAACTGCTGCTAATTTGTACAATTTAATATTCTGTGCTTCAAAGAGGAAAACACTACCTCTGTCCAAGGGCAATAAATATCTATCATCTGAGAGTGCTGGAGGTAAAACTTTTGATGTTCAGTGGGAGCTAAGAGCTGTATACTTAATATGCTTGGAAATTAATGAACTGAGGTTACAGGAGTTTTGCTCGTTGATCAAGTTAATACTATTAACCTTGTAAGCATGTGGTAGGGAGCAGGGTAGATTTGATTTAAATTAAATTGATTTAAATTGTGGTTTAAATCAATAGTCAATAAGACGATTTAATTCATAGTTTTCTACATAAAGGCTCATTCTTGCTGGCCTTAAAATTCACAACCCAGATGAAGGTTTAATTTTAGTATAATAACTTTTCAAGTTAGTTTTTGTTATATCAGAAAACCAATGATTAGTTCTTTACTACTTGAACTGGATAATTATGAAATCATTACAAGATGAACTCTCTGGTTTAATAGGTTAATCATTCATATTTGGGCAACTTTTCTGTTGTGCTTTACTGGAAAGAGAAAAATAATCCTTAACAATAACCATTTAAATTATTTTATTTAACTAAAACAATAACATTATATAGCATATGTATTCTTGTATTTGCTTAAACATCCATTAGGATACACTCACAAAGATCTCAAGATTTCTGGAGTATTCTGCTCCAAAAGTTTCACTTTCATTTGTACTGCTTGCCCCTCCCTCCTCAGATTAGCTCTTAACATCTCCTCCTTATCTAGACCTATTCCACCCCAAACAATCTTATTATATTCATTGAACTTCTTGATTCTGTATGCACAGATTTGCAGAGGACCAATAGGACTGAATCTCTTAACTCTGTATGTTTATTTTATAAAATTTTGCTGTGAAGAAGAGGCATGTGATCTTGGCGGACACAAATTCACAGTTTTGAGAACTATAAAACCAAGCATCTGTGATAATATCTTCTAGATAGAAAAACTGCCCAATAATCTTACAGAAACCTCTGGAAGAGGATGGCATTATAAATGGATTCATTTACCAAAACATTTAAACATTGCATGACTAACCTTTGGACTGTAATGTATCTTAAATAAAAAAACTATCTTTAGATTTTTCCTCAAAAAGCATTTTATTTAAAAATCTAATTTAAATAAAAATCAATTTAAATTTTAAAATTTGATTTTTTATTTTTTAAAAATAAATAATTGATTTTTATCAACCCCGATAGGGAGTCCGATTCAGACTGTATATAATTTAGAGTGAGATTTTTTAACAACTGATGAAAAGCTAGTCACATTAGGAAATCAATTTGATAGTTACTTTCATTGGTTTCAATGATACTCACCCAGAAATGCAGTTTCCTCTTCCCTCACCCAATTGGCATGTCTAGGGTTGCCATCCTCCAGGTGGGACCTGGAGATCTCCCGCTTTTACAGCTGATCTCCAGCTGACACAGATCAGCTCCCCTGGAAAAAAATGGCTGCTTTGAAGGGTGGACTCTATAGCATTTTACCATGCTGAGGCCCTTCCCCTCCCCAGACCCCGCCTTCCCCTGGATCAACCCCCCAGGTTTTCAGGTATTTTCCAGCTCAGACCTGGCAACCCTAGGGATGACATTTTTAGGGGTTGCCCATGACTTACAAGCCCAAATTTTTTAATTTAGAATTGTTATTGCACATCTTATTTACATAGTCACCTTCCTACATCACCTTTTCCCCCACTTAGGCCACCCAGGGCAGCTCACTAAAATTTTAAAACAATTTAAAAAACATTAAAACATCAAAACATGAAATCATACACAAAATACAACAAAGGAGATCATTATATTTTCAACTCTAAAACAATGTAATTGTCAACTCTAAGAATATTTTCTGCTTTCTCCAAAAGGCCTGCAGAAATGGTGCTAACCTCATCTCCTGGAGTGCAGCAGCTGAAGAGGCCCTTCCACAATTCCCTATCAATCTTACCTTTGACCAAGAAACAATGCTCATTGGAAAGCCTCATTGATTAATCTTAAAACTCAGGCAGGTTGATATGGGAGATGATAGTCTTTTTAGGCACTGTAAACCCAAGCCATTCAAAACCAGCAGTTTCAACCGAGCTGAGAAACAAACTGGAAGTGAAGGCAGTTGAGACAAGATTGTGTGCATATATTATGACAGGTTCTCGTAAAAGCTACTATATATTGTACTCATTGGAGTGTCTGTGTAAGTAATCCAGGGCTGCCCCACATGGAATGCATTGCAGTAGTAGGCTAGCCAAAGCTAGAAGCAACCTCTGCCACCTCTCTCTGGGAAGGGCAGTGCACCTCCAGAAGGACCTGCAGACTGTGAGCCAGTTGGGTGTAGTGGTTAAGAATGGCAGACTCTAATCTGAAGAACCGGGTTTGAATCCCCACTTCTCCACATGCAGCCAGCTGGGTGACCTTGAGTCAGTCACAGTTCTCTCAGAGCTGTTCTCTCAAGAGCAGTTCTCTCAGAGCTCTCTCAGCCCCACCTACCTCACAGGGTGCCTGTTGTGGAGGGAGGAAGGGAAGGCAATTGTAAACTGTTCTGAGACTCTGAATGAAAGGTGGAGTATAAATCCAATCTCCTCTTCTTCTTTCAGGGACAGTGTAATTCCAGTAGGGGAGGCTGTAATCTATTTTTGTATCAGCCTTGTTACCAACGCATAGCACTTCCATCATGGATGAATGAAATTTCAGTTTATTCATCCCTATCTGTGTTATATAAAGTGCGATCAAACCACAGCTGACTTATAGTTGACCCCGTATGGTTTTCAAGGCAAGAGATGTTCAGAGGTAGTTTGTCATTGCCTTCCTCTGCATAGTGACCCTGGACTTCCTTAGTGGTCTCCCATTCAAATACTAACCAGGGCTGACCCTGCTTATCTTCTGAGATCTGACGAGATCAATCCTGGGCCATCCAGGGAAGGGTCATCGTTATCTAGTCTTTTTGTATTTCTGCCATCTCCCTGGATTGAGGTGGAAAAGTGAGAGACAGCTGTATATCATTTACATATTAGTGACTGAAATCTCCAAATTCAAGGAAGCTTCTGTCCCAAATTTTCAGTCCTTGTTCTGCAGGCAATTAAAATGACCGCAATGTAGGCATGCAAATAGCTTTTTTGCCATCTTTCCTGGGATCTTCAAGCAATAGGAAGGGGGCATTTTTTTAACAAAAGCAGTGTCTAAAGGTGAGGGATTTAAACCCTGCCCTGCAATTTTATCTTCAGTATATTTCTTTCAAGATTTTTCTTCTCTCCAGGCCTGTTTGGAAGAATATATGCTGTAATTCCCATGCTGGGATGTAGGATGGAGTAGGGTTTTAGTACTTGTAACCTCCAGGGCTCTGTTTTTGTTTAAATATTGACCTATACTTTCTTTACGCATGAATAGGAAGCACTGTATGTCATTCCCCCTTACAGAAATCAGTTGGGGAAGACAATCTGGTGACAAGTTACAGCTGCTTAGTGTACTTACATAGTGCTATATAGATGGTGATAAGTCTTAGATCCTTAGTCAGCAGCGTTCTCTCACACAGAAAGATATTATGGTGGTTCCTCATTGCTGATTCCTCATATCTCATCTGATTCGTGTGTGTATACCATTTGGGAAAGAGATTTAGATGCCTATATATAATACCGATAGAAGTACATTATGTAAATCAAGATGAAGAAGAAGAGATTGGATTTATACCCGGCCCTTCACTACCCAAAGGAGTCTCAGAGTGGTTTACAATCTCCTTTCCCTTCCCCTCCCCACAATAGACACCCTGTGAGGTAGGTGGGGCTGAGAGAGCTCTTTTGATAACTGCTCTTGAGAGAACAGCTCTGAAATAACTGACCAAAGGTCACACTAGCAGCTGCACTTGTAACTGACCAAAGGTCACACTAGCAGCTGCATGTGGAGACGTGGGGAACACTCTGGTTTTTGGGTGAAACTCTATGGTAAATCAGTCAGTAAAACAAATATACCCCACCTAGCTTATCTGCAGGGTGCACAGATTGCTTACTGATGAGGGAGGGAGCATAGACATCAGTCTCTGTTTCCCATGATTCCTGCCTGCCAACTAATACAAGTGTATAATATTCCCTGCAAGGCAGACTGGCTCATACTTACCAGTTATGTGTCTACCCTTTGTGTCTACTCTGCTTGTATGCTAGCAAGTGCAAGCATTTGCTCTTTTTGCCTAGCATGAATGCAGCCACCAAAGGCAGAATAACTCAGACAAACAAGACTTACACTTTTTATAGAATGAATTAGGCTTCACCAAACCAGTAATAACAGTAGTGGAAAATGGAAACATTGAACATAACAATGCCGATCAGAATTCCTCTGTTTGACAGTTGGATGAGTTCCCTCTTATGAGTGTATTTGCTGATGTTGAATCTAGCTGTTCCTTTGCTCCCTCCCCTCACTACCTAATTAAAGAAGTAAAGAAGTAATGTAAGGTCAAAACAACAACAAAGAGTTCCTAAAATGTAGATGACTTTGAAATGATATCATGATGTATTATTTTCCCCCCCTCAGAGGTAAAAAAGGATAGAGCTGCGCCCTCTTTTTCTTCTCCAGAAATCCCAGCATCTTCTCCGCATTCCCTGATTCTTCTCTTTATCGTTAACCAGCCAACCTTTCTTTTTTCTGCCACCCCAGTCTTAAGCCTTATTTATTATTTACTTCATTTATAGCTTATGTCATTCTCCTCTCTTCCATTTTATCCTCACAACAGCACTGAGTGTGTGTGATTGTCCGTAAATCACCCAATGAGCTTCCATGGCAATGTGGGAATTCAAACCTGGGTCTCCCAGATCCTAATCTGAAACTGTAACCAGTACTCCACACTGGCTATCCTGGGGTGGCAGCTGTTGAACAGTAGTAAACAGGCAGGCCTGGATGAGTCATGCAAGTCACATTGCAGCAAGACGCCATGTGGTTCAAATAACTCCTTCCTCAAAAGTCAAAACAGTGCTAGAAAGGGACTTGCCTCCTTCTCCCTGACTTTTGGAGTCATAAACTAAGACTTGAAGGCTGGTGATACTGTTGTAGCCTAGGAACACCACTGAAAGTATTTGTTTTCTTTAAAAAGCACTACAGGCACTGCTTTTGTCACAGGGGGGTGTTAACCCCAGTGCATTTTTAAAGATGTAGATGCCAGACTTTGCTGCAAACTTGAAGTTTTTCGTAGTTTTTTTTTAGAAAGAAAATCTGTCTTGTCTGTCCACAGCCCCAGTCTCTGGATTTAAGTATCCACAGGTGATGCTGTGCCAAGAATTAGATACATTGACAAGCTGGGGATCCACAAAGATTTGTCGGGGGGGGGGGGGGGGAATCTCATTTTCCATTGTATTCCCATTCCCCACTATTTCCTCTTCTCTTTCCTGAATGCCTCAAAGCAGGTTACATAAATTTCCTTTCCAACTGTGTAAGGTAAATTAGGTTGAGAAAAAATAACTGTCCCAAGGTTACACAGTGAGCTACCACAGCAAATTTGGGATTCAGTCTTGGGTCTCCCTGATCCTCATTTGAAACACTAAACACTGTACCACACAGGGTTTTGGGGGGGGGGTGGCTACTGTTGTGGCTGTAATAAGCAGCCAGGTCTGGGTGAATCATGCAAGTTGGATGTCAGCAAGTGGCTTGATGGTTGCTGCTAATCCTGGCCCTGATGAATCCTCCCTCAAAGGTTAAAATAGCGCAGGAAAAGACCCCCCCCCTGCCCTTTACAGACAGAAACCAAGGCCCTGAAGGCTGGCAATGTTGTTGAAGTTGCCCAGCAATAGAGGTGCCAAACCCCAGGTCCAAGCAGGGAATCCCTCACTTTCAGGGGCTTCTCCCCACCATGGACCAGCTGGCCAGTGGGGGAAAACCCACCCTGACACTCTTGACAAAATGATGTCACCCGGAAGTGATGTCATCACATCAAGGTCGCTCTGGTTTTTGGTCAAAACTATGGTTTGAGGGCAAATTTACCATAGAGTTTCACCCAAAAACCAGAGTGTTGCCCCCCATGTCACCAGCATTATGACATCACTTCCAGATGATGTCATTGTGTCATGTGACATCCCCGCCCACTCCCAGAACACCCCCCAAATCTCCCTGCTGGATCAGTGAGGGGATCTGGCAACCCTTCCGAGCAATGGCCACTGAGGGTCTTCACTTCTTAAAGGTACAGGTGCTGCTTCTATTATTTGGGGAAGAGTTAATGCCCTGATTGGGTTTTTTTTTAAGATTTCAGAATTTTCAACAATCCTGGGGATTTTCTCAGGTTTGTAGAAAGATTTGTCTTGTCTGTTCATAGCTCCAGTCTCTGGATTTAACTATCCACAGATTTGGCCATGCTGAGAATTAGATATATTGATAATGTGGACAGAATCAGTGAAGAAGAAGAGGAGGAGGAGGAGGAGGAGATTGGATTTATACCTCACCCTTCACTACTCAAAGGAGTCTCAAAGCAGCTTACAATCTCTTTTCCCTTCCCCTCTCCACAACAGACACCCTGTGAGGTAGGTGGGGCTGAGAGAGCTCTTTCGAGAACTGCTTGTGAGAGAACAGCTCTGAGAGAACTTGTAACAGACTCAAAGTCACACCAGCAGCCGCATATGGGGGAGCAAGGAATCAAACCCAGCTCTCCAGATTAGAGTCTGTGCTCCTAACGGCTACACCAAACTGCTCGTATTCAAGATTTTGTTATGCTACTTATGGACCATAAATGGTGAAAGTAACACCAAGTATGTGGGAAAGCACAAAGAGGCCTTTGGATGGATTCTCAAACTGTTTTAGTATTATTACAATTAAGATTAATGTTTTGACAGCAAATGAAGGAAAGGAAAGGGGACATTCTGACTGCAGCAGTAAATGTGGAAGTTGGTGACTTTGCAGGGAAATAAAACAAATCTAAGCAGCCTACCCGTATTTAAGCCTCATACAGTACTTAAGGAAAAGAAGACTTTGTATGTGGTGGTTTTATCTGTAGCATTTAATCTATCTAGATTAAATGTAAACTTAATTCCTTTAAGTCTTTCAAAGAAAAACTACAGTTCTGTGTGAGAATTTTTTGAGGGGTGGAATATAAAGCATAATACAGCTTCTGCCTTTGAACCATGAATAGTTTTGATTTTAAAATTCCAATTTACTGGACTGTACTGGGGTTCAGGTAGGGAAGAATATTAGGTGTTAGGTAGAAGACTGCTCTCTTTAGAGAAAGGCCCAAGCAAAAGCTTAATGAAAGAAGAAATATAGACAGGAGCAAGACCATCGGTACAATTCTAAAAATGCAAGTAACATAAAGCAAATATGAGAAGGAAAAGTCAATTAAGAGAACAACACAGAGAAGGAGATATATAATTGCAACAGCAACAGAAAATATCAATAGCTGAGTTGAACTCTGTATAATAATCAATATAAGAAATAATTAGGATTAACTAAAAATCTGTATTAAAGTAATATTATCTTCCAAACAATAAATCATCTAAGAACACAGTGTAAACATCTGCCAATATCTATTTTACATAAAACGTGCATGGTATTTCTGGAAATGTCTGTTTATATTATATAACGGCCTCAAGAAACAACAGTTATTTAGTGGGCATGCTGCAACACCAACCAAGCTGGGTAAACTAATGCACACCCAAGGTGTTTTGAAAAGATTATGAATTGCAAAGCATAAACTAATCAAATACACTGTGGAGCCCTGTAGGTATGGAATGAGGTGTAAATTACAATGGAGAAATATTTCAACTGTGAATACATTGAAAACAATCCAGCAAATCAGTAGAAGAATACAATTTATGAATGATTATTATGGGAACATTTTCATAGACATGGTCTGCTAAGCAAGTACTATAAATATGGGAACATGATCACAGACCGTGGTCTGTTAGGCAAGCTATAAATATGTTACTAGTCAATCCCCGTTAAAAACAATAACACTGCAACTGTTGCAAGAAATTCTGGCATCAGCAGCACTTTGTACAAAGATGGCTATAAGAAAAGGACAACATTTTGAAGGTATGTTGACTGAGGAACAGAGATTGCAAAGTTTGTCATATTCTACTGATGTAACAATGAAAAACATGCCAGCGGTAGACCACAAAACATTGCCCTTTTGTAACAAATGTTAGTAATTTCTTAAGGAATTTTCTTTTAATAAAGTCTACAAACTTTTCAAACATAGAAAAATGTTTTACATCAATATTGAAAAATGTTGGTTTAATGTTGTATTACACTGTCAAGGTTTCCACCCTGACATGTGTTTTCATGAACTATAACTAGAAAGTTCTCTCTGCTGCTATTGTTTTGATGTTGGTGTATTGCTGTGAAGAGGGCATCACCATAGGATTATGAAAGTTTTAAAAATGAAGATTAATTCACTTTCAACGTAAATATGAATATAGCACATAGTTTCAAATGGCATAGGAGCAGGCCAGGTTAAGGTTGAGCCTGTGCTACAGAAGCCACTTGGCTCAGACCTGTCCAGCAGCACCAACAGTGGGTTCTGGCTTGCTCGTTGCTGCCCCCTGCTTTGTTGCCATTGTTGGAGCCTTGGGCAAGGTCTAAGTTGAGCAGTTCCTTCTGTGCTGGCAGATAGTCTGTGTCTTACCTCTGCTTGCCAGTGGTCATTCAAGGGCAGTGGCCCACCAGGAACTTTCCCTATGAATTAAATGGCCAGTCTACCTCGGTAGATTATTAATTTAGGTTTATGAGTGAATTTAGAATTTAGCTTAAGAGCCCCATAGAATAAACATCCGATGTTTTAGAGCCGCAAGACATGAAATAATATTACACAAATGGTTTCATTGAAAAAATATCCAAATTTGCTTTTATTAATATTAAACGAGACTGCCAAAATAAAAACAAAAGTGTTAAAAACAGACCTTGATAATGATATTTATTTGTCCAATGATATTTCTTTGCTAATGATATTTATTTGTATAACAGAGAGAAAAAGAGAGAGAGGTGGCAAGAAAGAATAAAAAAGGTGGAAAGAGAGAGAGACAAAAAAAGCAAATAGGTGGGGGAGGGAGGGGGAAAGACAGAGAAAGACAGAGAGAAAAACAAAGAAGGCAAATAGATGGGGGAGGGAAGGAAGGACGAAGAGAGAGAAAGGAAAGGAGAAAGAGAGAGAAAGCAATATGAAAAGAAAGAAAGTGGTGGAAAGAAAAGCAAATAGATGGAGAGGGAGGAAGGAAGGGGAAAAGAGAGAGAGAGGTGGAAAGAAAGCAAATAAATGGAGAAGGAGGGAAGAAGAAAGGGAGAAGTGGAAAGAAAGCAACTCTAACTTTAAATGTGTTCTCCAGCCCCTCCACACACCCCACATGCAAACCAGCTTGGCTTGGAGAAGGGATTTAAAGAGACAAATGCCTTCTCCAAGCTGGCAGGCAGGGCTGTGGGGTGGGGGCTTGGAGAACGCCCTTAACTTTAAATGTGTTCTCCCAGCACCCTGCTCACACTGCCATGCCAGCTTGGCTTGGAGAAGGGATTTAAAGAGACAAAAGTTTTTCTCAAGCCAGGCCAGCTGGCCGGTGTGGCAGTGCTTGGAGAACACATTTAGTTTTAGATGGGGAGGAATGGGGGAAAGAGAGAGAGATTTAAAGAGATTAAAAGAGATTAAAGAGATTTAAAGAGAGATTTAAAGAGACAAATGCCTTCTCCAAGCCAGCTGGAGGGGGGGGGGGGTTTGAGAACGCATTTGAAGTTGCATTCGTTCTCTGCTCCCCCCGAATTCAAGGCTACCCAGGGAGCCAAGGGTCCCCTGTGCATGTGGATACTTATTTCCTATGATCTGGGGCACATGGAGGGGAAAGAGGTTTTTCTGCACACTTGGGGTAGTCCCCAAGGTTGCAGAAAAATGCAAAAAGTTTTTAAAAATTCACAAGGGGGTTAAAACATCCCAATTTTTTTTTAATGAGTTTTTTGCGCTTCCACAGTCCGGACTCATGGTCCCCCTGAACTGGACTCGGAGCTTCGCTCAGCAGCCAGCCAGCCAGCCATCCCTGGAACTGTGGGGCAGGGGATGCCGCTGCTGTGTCTCTTCCAAGTGAGTGGCCTCCCCACAGCCAGCAAGTCAGCCCTGGAGCCACGGGGCATGGGTCACCACCACCGGGTCTCTCCCAAGTGAGCCAACCAGTTGTCCCTGGAGCTGTGAGGCAGGGGATGCTGCCGCCACTGGGTCTCTCCCAAGTGCGTGGCCTCCCCGCAGCCAGCAAGTCATCCCTGGAGCTGTGAAGCAAAGGAGGGGAAAATGCCCCCTCCCCTCAAGTTTCTTGCGGGTCTCCCCTTGTTCTAATAGCTAAGGCACCTCCTGCATGCGGATATCTAAATCTGCACATCAGGGGCACCTCGGGGACAAAGAGATTTTCCTGTACACTTGGGGGACTCCCAAGATGTGTAGAAAAATCTGAAAAGTAAAAAAAAATATTCAGGGGATACTTAAATCCCCCCAAAAGTAAAAAGCATTCCCTGTGCTTGGTGAGCCCGGTGGCTGGGAACTGTGCAGGCCTTGCTGCCAGAGCCTGGGGGGAAGCTTACCTGTTACTGCCTCCTCCTCAGCTTTGAGGTCCTCTCCCCTGCAAGTATCGTGGGTCCCTCTGCTTGTCTATATTCTAATTCTCAGAGGGTTTTTTTTTGTGTGGATACTTATTTCTGCCAACAGAGGGCTCACTCTCCCCCAACAGCTTTTCCTACATAGACAGGGGGCTTTCTGGGTCTGCAGAAAAATCCAAAAAGTTTTAAAAAAAACCCTTCAGGGACTGTTGAATCCCCCCCTCCCCCCAATACCTTTTGAAATGGTCTCTGCAGGGATCTAACTCCAGGCATCAGTGGTGAGAGATTGGAAATTTGTGGGGGGGGAGCTTCTAACTGGCTCAGTCAGTAAAAGTCAGGGGAAGGGCCCTTTCCTGGCCTATTTTGGCCTTTGAGGGAAGGAGCCTTGGGGCCAGGCTTGACAAGGGTTGCCAATGCCAGGCTGGGGAATTCCTAGAGATTTTGTCATGGACTCTAAGGAGGACTGAGTTGGGGAAAGGGGAGGCCTCAGCTGGGTATAATGCCACAGAGTCCATAGGCATCAACTACGGGGGGGCTCGAGCCACCCCCGAAATTTCCCCTCCGGGAAAACGGAGCGCCCTCTGCCACGCCTCCCCAGGCCCTTCCTAGGGCTGCCGCCACCGCCTCTCTCTCCCCCCGCTTGGCCACTCCATCTCTTCCTCCGTCTGTCCAGGGGCCAGCTAAGCAAATGCCCAGCTGGCCCCTGGATGGACAGAGGGAGGGACAGAAGCAGGGGTGGTCAGGCGGGGGGGACATGGTCCCTGTGGGCGTGCGCGCTTCGCACGCACGCTCAGAAGAGCCCCCGCCCACCCCGGATTTTAAAAACTTGACGCCCCTGACAGAGTCCACCCTCCAAAGCAGCCATTTTCTCCAAGGAGACAGATCTCTGCTGTCTAGAGTTCAATTGTAATTTTGGGGGGGTCTTAAGACCCCACTTGGAGGTTGGCAACACTAGGTCTGGCAGCATTCTAGGGTTGCCAGGTTCCCCCCGGCCACTGGCAGGGGATGGGGGGGGTAAGGTTGCCAGATCCAGGCTGGAAAATGCCTGGATATTTGGGGGTGGAGCCTGGGGAGAAAAGGGACCTCAGTGAGGTACAATGCCACAGAGTCTACCCTCCAAAGCATCCATTTTCTCCATGGGAAGTTATCTCTATAGTGTGGAAATGAGCAGTAATTCCAGGGGATCTGCAGGTCCCACCTGGAGGCTGGCATCCCTAGGCAGCACCCTCTGGGTGACTTGATACCACCTGACTTGCATGACTTAATTAGGCCCAGCTGCTTGCTACTGTTCATCAGCAGCCACTGTATGAAAGCCAGTGTGATGTAATAGTTAGAGCTTCAGATTAGGGTCTGCAAGATCCAGGTTCAGATCCCCATCGTGCGGTGGAAACTGGCTGGGTGATTTTGGACTTTCAGCTTAGCCAACCTCACAGGGTTGTTGTGCAGATAACAAGGAGGTCTCCACTGTGGAGAAAGTCTGTGATTTTCCTAGGTAGAGGCTGTGGGGGAGCGGAGTGAAGATGGAAAGCTGAAAACAGAGAGGCAGATAAAGGTAGGTTGGCTGTTGGGTGGGGAAGAAATAGGGTTGCCAACTCCAGGTTTGGAAATTCCTGGACATTTGAGGGGTGGAGCCTGGGGAGGAGAGGGTTTTAGAAGGGGAGGAACTTCAGACAAGTATGATGCCCTATACTCCACCCTCCAAACCAGCCATTTCCTTCATGAACTACCATTGCCAGCCTCCAGACAAGGGCTGGAGAGCACCCAGAATTACAACTGTTGTCCAGGTGACAGAGATCTATTACCCTGAATAAAATGGCTGCTTTGGAGGATTGGGTCTATGGCATTATATTCTGCTGAGGCTGCTTGCCTCCCCAAGCCTCATTGTCCCAAGGTTCCATTCCCAAATCCCCAGGATTTTCCCAACCCGGAGCTGGGAGTCCTAAAGTGAATTGATCTCTGCAGCTGGGAGATATGTTGTGATTCCCAGAGCACTGCTGTTGTGGGGGGAGAGGAAGCAGGTGGGTGACTGGGAGTACAGCCACCACTGCTGCTGCTGTTGCTGCTGTGCAGGGTGGGGGAGAAAGCAGGCAGGAGGCTGGGAGAGTGATGGGGGCAGAAAGAGGGGGGGCAGAAAGAGAGATAAAGTGATGAGGTGGGGAGGCAGAAAAACAAAGAGAATCATGACGAGTCAGAAAGAGAGAGGAAGTAACATGCATGGAGGCGAGAGAGAGAGTAGGGTTGCCAGCCTCCAGGTAGGGCCTGGGGATCTCCTGCTTTTACAGCTGATCTCCAGCTGACAGAGATCAGCTCCCCTGGAGAAAATGGCTGCTTTGAAGGGTGGACTCTATGGCATTGTACTATGCTGAGACCCCTCCCCTCCCCACACCCCACCCTCCCCTGGCTCCACCCCCAAAATTTCCAGTTATTTTCTGACCCAGACCTGGCAACCCTAAGAGAAAGTAAGAAACGGGGGGGGGGGGGGGGGCAGAAGGGAGAAAGAGTGTAAGAGAGGGGAGGGGAGGGGGAAGAAGCAAAGGTGTGAGGAATGGGATAACCATCCCGCAAGTTTCTTGTGGGTCTCCACTTGTAAATATTGAAAAGCATATCTTAATGTTTGCTTCTTAATGCTGTTTATTATAATTGTATTGCCTGATCATGTTGCATGAGATTCTATTTGTAAACTACCGTTATGATTAACCATGCATTATTTTAATATAATATTCTGATTTTTTTAAAATTGTACTATCTGCTCAAATGCCCAGACCTGGATAGCTCAGGCCAGCTTGATTTTATCAGATCTCAGAAACTCAGCAGGGTTGGCCCTGGTTAGTGTTTTGGTGGGGCACCACCATGGAAGACCAGGGTTGTGGCACAGAGGCAGGCAATGACAAACCACCTCTGAATGTCTCTTGCCTTGAAAACCCCATGGGGTCACCATATGTCACCTATGACTTGATGGCAAAGAAAAAAAAATCTGTTCAAATAGGTCAGGGGTGGCCAACCTGTGGCTCGGGAGCCACATGCGGCTCTTTCACACATATTGTGCGGCTCCTGGCAGGGCGGCTGGGGAAGCAAAGGGGAGGCATGCTTTTTCTCTCTTTCTCCCTTCCTTCCTTCCCTCCCATCTATTTGCTTTCCTAGTTTCTCTCTCTCTCTTTCTTTCCACTTCTTTAATTCTTTCTTTCCATCTCTCTCTTTTTCTCTCTCTCTCTCAATATCATTAGCAAACAAGTAATATCATTATCAATAACCAGTTTTCCTCGTTTGTTTTTATTTTTGGCAGTCCCATTTAACGTTAATAAAAAGCACATTTGCATATTTTTAAAAATAAAAACATGTGTGTGATATTTGTTCCTGTCTTGCGGCTCTCAGACATCTGACGTTTATTTTATGTGGCTCTTACGTTAAGCAAGGTTGGCCACCCCTGAAATAGGTGAATGGTTAAGCCAAAGACAATGCTACATAATAATTTCTAAGAACTGCAAAGAGTTGCTATTAACTATTATCTTTTTTCAAACCATTTAATGAAGATTCCATAGTTAAATGTGCTGCATTTTTCCGGCTCTTGAGCAGTTCTCAGAAGCACTGCTAAACTCATGCCAGGGTTTTGATGTTCCTAATAGTCAGTATAAAATGTTTTCCAGTATAATATATTTTGGTTTGATTTTTTTCTCTGTTTCATGTAAAATAGTTATGTGCCCAGAGTCCTTAACGTTTGCTTAACATTCAAATAACCGGGGCGGTGGGAAGCAAAACTCGAGCAAGTTAGAATTTTAACATTGTTTAGTGCAGGCCATCTCAGTCATTCAGCAAGATGATGGACAGGCTTGTGCCAAGAGCTTGGCAGTCATGACTGCTGATTTCAGTGTAATAATGGTGAATAACAAGAGCAAGCTGGCAAGACTTTCAACCTCAACAGTTGCATACAGCATAGAGTTCTCTTTATGGCAGACAGCTTAGATGGGTAATGTATATCTTGGGATGTAATAGGATTTTGAAATCCCGTGTAGATAAAAGGACAAATGTTGTTGCTATATAAAGTAGTAATTTAAATGCTGCTGGGCACGAAGCATCACTTTGCTAGTCATTGGGAAGACCTCAAGAGTGATGTCTGATTAGCTAAAAACAATAAAATTCATATTACTTTTGGCAAAAACAAGGAGGACAGAATGTGTGATTGCACCTTCAAAAATAAAACTTGATTTTGCTTGGAATTATATCAGATTGCTAAATACCAGAGTTGTTCTGCATTTTTAAAAAAATAGATAGTAGAAAGCCAAAGCATTCTTATCTTAAGAAAATGACAGCTCTCCTTTATCATTATTGGGCTATAGCCTGATATCATATGGGATCCTACACTGACTCGGCAGCTGAGGATCCAGCCCTTTTGTTGCATGGCAGTAGCACATTGTGGAGTATGTCTATACAGCTCTATTGCACCATTGGGGACAGACCCAACAATAGCCTGTATGTCCCACTTACTTTCAATAATGCATTGTTTTCATGGCACATTGGATTAAATGATATCTCTGCCAAGACTGGTAGGGAATGAATTCAGCATCAGATCTGTAGATTCAGCCGCAAAACAGAAAAAAATACACTGGCAATGCTTGCACTTTTGAATCAGATGGCAAATAATGGAAAAGAGGCCTAATGGTTAGGTGATAGGTAGGCTTATTTTTATTTTTGTTTTATTCATTCATACATGCATATATACTGGTACAATTGCTAGCATCCCAATTAGTGTGGGCATCTTAAGGGTAGATGTTGATGGCATAGTACATTAAGTATGTGAAGCGCTTTAGAAATCCTGTATCCCATTCCAGTTTTTATAATACTTAACCGAAAAAAAATGGTAACTAGTTGTAGATGTGTGTGTTACCTGTCAAGTAATAAGTGGTTAGAGTGTCAGACTAGGATCTGGGAGACCACGGTTCAAATCCCCACTCCATCATGGAAGTGCTCTGGGTAACCTTGGGCTAGTCATATACTCTCAGTGAAGATACCTCACAGGGTTGTTGTGAGGATAAAATGGAGAAGAGAACAAAGTAAGCCACTTTGGGTATTCATTAGGGAGAAAGGTGGAGTATAAATAGCATAAATAAAAACTTTAAAAAAATTCTAAAAGAGTAAAAATTATTCTTAACTTGCTTGGTGGTATCCAGTTTTGTCCCTGGAAGAAACAGGAATTAATTATTCAGATTAATAAATGGAAGTAGGGAGACTGTGTGTTTATTTGAAGAGTAACATTATAAAACATGTGCTATATAAAAACAATTTTCTATCTCTCTATAGAATAACTACAGCAGGATTGCAATACCCTTTTCAGTTATTTTAGGAGTATTGTTTTGTGGCACTGACAACTGTGCATTTTGCTGTACTTGCTGGTACCTGTAGGCATATATAAGGTATGATTAAAACATGTCAGGACCCTCAAATAGTGGTAGTTTGCTCTAAGCAAATCTTGCTGCCTCGCTGAAGTCATGTAATTGTGGAGCAAAGCCAAGGTATGTCCAGAAGGTGAGGTAGAACCAGATGTTAGGAACAGGAGGGTGCTGGTACATAAATGAGGCCATCTACTAAACTGCACTTTCTATAAAAGTTGTCATCTATTTCGCTAGCTGTGCCTACAGCTTCTTGCATACAATTTGTTGATTTGAAACTTGTCTTGACTGGAGAGTTTGTCATCTATTATGGTGCCATCTTCTCCACATCACATCCCAAAAGTAGAATCTGGTGGCTGGATAAGTATGAAAAAGCATGGAAGAATGTGTTGAAAAAGGCATGGAAGAATGTGTTGAAAATGAAAGAAAGTCTTGAGAAAATTATTGTGTTTCTGTCCCATCTTTATTCTGTCATAGATCTGAAGGTGGCATAGTGACCAGCCATCTATCTGTTCAGTAAAGTATAATATTCCTTCCAACCATATCTAGCTGTTAAAGTCCCAGCAGTTCAAATCGGTTAATTTTTGTAAAGCACTTGCACAGACTTATTGAGGACAGCAAACCACATGCAACACTGGGATACATGTTCATATCCTCAGAAGTGTAACTGAGTACAAATAGCGGCCGCAGGTGGACCATATATGTATTGAGGCCATGGCAGTGGGGAAGAGGATCACCAGCATCATGTGTGGTTAGATGTATTTAGAAATGCGTCCTATTGATTTCAGTGGAGCTTTATTCTAGTAAATACTTTGAGGATTGCTTCCTTACAGACAAACATATGCATATTTCCTATAAAGTAAATTTTGTGTGTTGACTTCTTGAACATGTTTACATACAATTGCAGTCATGAAAATCCTATGTATGTGTATTTAAAAGTAAATCTTAGCACACAGGGATGCAACTTGCCCATGGGTAGCAGGAGGCTTCCCACTGGTTGGGCCATTCCTCCAGCCCTTGCTCATTGGAGTGGTGCGAGAAAGTCCTGAGGCTGGAAATGATGTCCAGCAATGTGTGACATCATACCTGCTTGAAATCCTGGATGTGAGGACAACAGGTCAGGCAATGCTCTGGCTGTCCCCTCCAAACTCTGGCTGTCCCCTCCAATGCTCTGGCTGTCCCCTCCAAATCATGTGATGTTATGCTGGATATGTCATACATCACCAGACATCATTTCTGCCCATTGCCCCACCGCAAAAAGCTGGCAGGGATGCTGGCTGGCAACTTGGCATCCCTACCTACACAAGCATGTTTAGGAGTAGTTAAGAAGGGAAGTAATTTTTAGTTTTATTTTCTGGTAATAAACCTCAGATCCAGGGAGAAACATAACACAGGTAGATTCGGTGAACCCTACTGTTATGATTCCATTCTATTGAGTCGTTATGATGCTTGTTAAAGCTGCTTCAAGAACTAATTCAAGAACTAAGCCCCAGTCTGCCAAAGAACTGATATTGGAAGCTGGACTGACTTTTTCCCTGGAGATTCTCTTATCCACACCTCTTTTTTCCATTTTTTACATGCAGATGATATGCTAGACCAGGAATCCTCAACATGGTGCCTGTGGGCACCATGGCACCCACTGATACTTTTCCTGGTGCCAGTCAAGTGTTTTTAGAAAGTGGGCAGGACCAGGTGGGTCTTTTGGCCAGCAAGATTTCTGACTAGCCAATGGAGATATGAATGGCTGTGCTGTATTTTTAGAAAGGTCCTATGGCTGCAGCTGCCACCTCAGCACATTGATCTTCACTGTGTGATTGACGGTAAGATGTGGCTGTAGCAGGCATTTTGTGGCATCCCTTCTGTGGCTGTGCCCACCATACTGTGTCAGAATTTCAAAAGTGCCCTTAGGCTGAAGAAGGTTGGGAGCTCTTGAGCTAGACAAAAGTAGTCCTCACCACTCCCTTGAATAATATCTGTAGGCTTTGTAGTAGTGATTGTTCCAGAAATAATAGAGTTTAGTGGGTTAGCTGATGAAGTTAGGTAAGGATTCGTTTGCTATAGAAGTACATTATCAAAGTTACCAGAATGTCTGGTTACATCATTTACTGAAACAAATGTATATAATTCCAAAACTAAAGAACTAGTTAGATTAGCCCAGGAGTGGCAGAGTCAGTGAATGGAGGATATCATCAGAGCAAGAGTCTGCTAGGGAGCCAGAAAAGATTTCCTTGGCTCTTATAGGTTTGCCAAGCACCACCTTTGTTCTAGTGGGAGGGAAAAAGAGGGGGTGATGTTGCAATAGACTTTCCAGTAGTACTCGAAAGTGATGTCACAACACTGTAGAAATTCGTGGATCTTTATAGTAAAAAAAAAAGAGTAGAGACTTGGAAATCCTAGAGTAGTGAAATCACTCCTCACCCGTAATTTCCCCCTCGCTGGAGTAAAGATCCCTGGTCAGGCTCTACTTCTTGGGCTCTACAGTAAAAATGGCTACAAACCATAGAGTTTTGCTCAAAAGGTAGAGTGTCGCCAACATTGCGAGGGAATGTCTGTTTGGGGGTGGGGTTCCCCCACCAGCTAACTGGTTGCCTGCAGGATGGAGCCACAACAGCAGGGGATCCCCCCACTCTGACATATGCATTCTTGGTGTTAGTATTAGCATTCCACAAAAAGAAGAAGAGGAATAAGAAGAGATTGGATTTATACCCCGCCCTTCACTCACTTGGAGTCACTCACTTGGAGTCAGATTAGAGTCCGCGCACTTAACCACTACACCAAACTGGCTCTCTGGGAAGGTCAAAAAAGACCTTGAGGCAATCATAATACAATCACAGTAAATATTGAGAGCCAGTTTGGTGCAGTGGTTAAATGCACGGACTCTAATCTGGGAGAACTGGGTTTGATTCCCCACTCCTCCACTTGCACCTGCTACATGACCTTGGGCAAGCAATAGCTCTGTACCAGCTGTTCTCTCAAGGACAGTTGTCTCAGAGCTCTCTCAGCCCTTCTACCTCACAGGGTGTCTGTTGTGGGGAGGGGAAGGGAAAAGAGATTGTAAGCCACTCTGAAACTCCAAGTAAGTGAAGGGTGGGATATAAATCCAATCTCCTCCTCCTCTTCTTCTTTTTACCCAGCACACAATGATGTTAGAAAGATTTACTAAAAGCTACAGTGTAAATTGCTGTGCATGTACAGCTTTTCATGCAAAATTCAGAAATAAAAAGGTAACAATTGAGAACTAATAACACTGGTTTCACTTGAACACATGAAACTACCTTATACTATCAGTCCAAACTATCAGTCCATCAAGGTCAGTATTGTCTAAACTGGCAGTGGCTCTCCAGGGTCTCAGGAAGAGGTCTTTCAGATCACCTACTCCCTGATATTATTAACTGGTAATGCTGAGGATTGAATCTGGGACCTTCTGCTTGCTTAGCATATGCTGTACTAGTAAGTCATGGCCCCTCTCCTTCTACTTCAGAAACAAGACCATGGTATCTGGATTGTCAAAATTTGGGGAGACATTTCTAACTTTAGAAATGATCTGTATAAAAAGTAAACATGGAAACTGAAGATGATAAATGGTATTTCATAGGCTGTAGGGCTGCCACATAGAAATTACTCTTATTATATACTACAGGAAGGTTTGATTAATAATGGATGGATTAAGAAATGAAGTTGTTGGGTATATTGCTATGCTTCTGTCAGAAGTGGGAGACTTTAAACAAAATGTAATACACAGACTTCATTTCACCAGACTTCTTAAAGAGAAAGAGAACTGTCAGAAATCTGCTTCATCCTCTACTGCTTTCCTCTGAGTAGATTAAAGTATAGTGTCATAATTAATTCACAATGGAATGTAGAGCATAAAAAACATATCCCACAATTTTTTGGAATGCTGTAAGGTTTCTCATGGAAGCAACCCAAGGCTGCAAAAATCCACCTTGAATTCCTCTACTGTCTAGCACAACCATACCCAGGGCCAGCTCGTCATAGACAAAATTTAGACCATAGCCTAGGGTGCTGGCTTGACGAGGGCTGCCAGCTTGATGAGGGCTGCCAGCTTGACGAAGGTGCCAGTGGTGCTGCACCACTCTGGCCTGCCTGCTGCCCCACCATGCTGTGCACCTGCACCCCTCTGGCCTTACCTGGCTTTGCCCTGATGCACTTGACAGCTCCCAGGACTCACCACCGCGTCCCCCCAGCGCTCCTTGGCCACTTTTGCCTCTTGTGTCCCTCCCTGGAAGGAGCCCGGAGGTAAGGCACAGAAGGGGTGGGGAGAAAAGCCAGGCTGCTGCTTCCCCCCCCTTTCCTGGCTCCCGATCGTGGTGAGAAGCATGCAGCTCTCACCTCCCAAGGCGCAGATACTCTATGAGGCAGGCCGGGTGGCTGGGTGGGGCGGACCGCCATTGGGGAGGGGAGGGGGGTTGGGTCTGTATGGCTTTTAAAGGGCTGCTGCACCCGGGAAGCTTTTTCCTGCCCCGGGGGGTCCTCTTTGTGCTTGGAAGGCTGTTGGGGGGCATTGGGAGCCTAGTTCTCACCCTGCGTTCACACACCCCTCCTCACTTGCTTTGCCAGGGTTGGGGATGGTTGGTGGAGAAGGGAAGGCGAGGAGCGCGCGCTTGCATGGCCAGGGGTGGCAGCAGTTGTGACATTGCTGTCAGACTTGTTCCTTTTTTTGCAATAGTAACTGACCTGCAATGGGCTGCTCCTCACAGAAGAGCCAACAGGTGTCTGCTGGAGGGGGTGGGCGGCGAGGGAGGGAAAGAGGCTGCAGGTAGCCAGAGAGGAAGGCCAGGGGGGGAGAAAGAGAAATGACCCTTGGGGTGCCCAGCCAGTCAGGATCTACATGGGGGCGCCTTGGCGGATGCTGCAGGGGTGCACCAGAAGGTAGCCCTGCCTAGTGTACAAAAAAAACTGGAGCTGGCCCTGAACATACCAGAGCTCTACTCACAAGTTGCTTGATGTAACCCAATGACTTTTAAAGTGTTACTATCTTAAATAGAAAATAGTAGATCTCAACCCATTTTAAGCTAAGGCAATTCTTAATCAGGGTTAAGAATGGGGTAAGAAGCAAATGTTAGAAGGTAGACAAATCTATAATGTGCAGATAGATTCAGGTGGGTAGCCGTGTCTGTCTGAAGCAACAGAACAAAGTTTGAGCCCAGTGGCACCTTTAAGACCAACAGAGTTTAATTCTGGGTATAAGCTTTCTTCAGATACATTGAAACAAACTTCACCAACCATTACATATAGGTAGAGAGAAGGTAGGGAAGGGAGTTAGTTGTCAGGAAGTGCTAATTGGAGTCAAGATGCATAAGTAATTGAGTGATTAGGATAGCTAAGACTGGATTAAAGCAGTTGGTAAAACCTGTGAATAGCAGCAAATTAGCATACAGATAATAAAAGAGTTAACAAACAGATGAGTAATTTTAGCATGTGTAGTGAGATAAGAACTTGATATCTCTGTTAAGCCCTGGGGTTCCATTGTCCTGAGTGTTGTAATAACTTGTAATTCAACAATCTCCCATTCTAGTCTGTTTCTGAAATTCCTGTGCAATAAAACAGCTACTTTGAGGTTCCCCATTGAGTGTCCTTGGAGGTTGAAATGTTCTCCTGCTGGTTCTCAGTTTTGTAATTTTTAATGTCAGATTTGGGTCCATTTATCCTTTGGCATAGGGTTGACCTGTTTGCCTGAAGGGCATTATTGGCATTTAATAACATATACAGTGTTACAAGATGAGCATTTGAATGAGCCTGAGATGGTATAGTTGATGTTAGGTCTGGGTGTACGTGGCAGCAAGGTTGGCATCTGGGTTTATTGCAAGCTCTGGTACCAGTGTCCATGTTCAAATAAGTTGCTGATGATACATTGAACTGTTTTGAGTTGAGAGCTGTATGTGACCACTAGTGGTGTTCTCTTATTGTCTTGCAAAAGGTTTTCTCTGGGTACCATTTTGGCTTTGCTAATCTGTTTCTTGACTTCATCAGGTTGATATTTTAGTTCCAAAAAGGTAGATCCCTCAGGTGAGAATCTCTGTCTGTAGGATTGGAACAGATGCGGCTGTAGTGTGGAGTCTAGCTGTATACAGTGGATTGTTTGTTATGTTTAGGATGATAGCTGGAAGTATGTAAAGAAGTTTGCTGGTCAGTAGGTTTCCAGTGGTGGTGCATCTATGCATCCATTGTGTATTTTTACAGTAGTGTCCAAAAAATGTATTTCTTGGATAGATTAATTCATTGTCAGGTTGATGGTGGGGTGAAAGTCATTGGAATGCCTAATGGAATATATCCAGGGATTCTTTACCGTATGTCCAGACAATAAAGATGTCATCGATGTATCACATGTATGAGAGGGTAGGAGTTCGGGAAGCTTTGCTCCAAGTCGGCCATAAAAATGTTAGCATACTGTGGGGCCATGCAGGTAAACATGGCTGTACCATTGATCTGAGGGCCTGGCAAAGTTGGGGTGGTCAGAGTGGTTCAGGTCACAGCTGTTGAGGGCCAGCTCCTGGTGAGCAGAGACATGCCCACTGTTTTGGCCCACAAAGCTGCTCTGAACCATCCCAAAGAGATTGCTGCATGGCTCCTGCTGTGGGTGCTGCTTTTCCTGGGCAACTGGGATTGTGTGGCGCATCCCAGAGGGGAGCTCTTAGTTGCCAGGCTGCATGTAACTCCATTGTCATTCTCCCCTTGGGGGGGGGAGAATGCCAGCCAGCCAGGGAGTGAGAGCGCTGAGGCAGCATGTCAGGTGGCCTTGCCCAGTGGCAGCCTGGAGGCTTGGCATGGCTCCACTCACTGGGGTGCCCTGTGTACCTCCTTCACCACAGCTTCCTCCCCCTTCTCGTCTGGAGTGCACACAGTGCAGGCACCAGCCGGGGAAGCTGCAGCTCAGCCTGCCACTGCACCTGACATCAAGTGAGGATTCCTGTGAAGCAGGCTAGGGGCATCAGCTGGCTCTCGACCTACATGGTGCTTCTGGGCAGGGGGCTGCACACATCTGTGGGGGGAGTGCCCCCCCTTCCCTAGCTAGCTACGGGCCTGATCCAGATACCACCACAGTGATAGTGCCTATCAGGGGTCCGTTAGAGCGGGAGCGCACAGGAGCGCAGCTCCAAGAGTGAGGAGCCCAGGGGGTGGGCACATGTCCAAGCCCCGCCCCCTCCTCAGCTTCCCCAAGCAGTGCAGAGGCGCAGCGCCCCGGGGAAAGCCCTGCTAGGGTCTTTATTGTTTTTAATGTTTTGTTTTAATATCGATAATTTTATCATTGTTCCTTTTATGACTGTGTGCTGCTTTTCCAGAGACTTGCTCAAGATGGCATATAAATTTTCTAAATATGCCATTTTTTATCTGGGCACGTGGCACATAAGTACTGGAGAAATTTCACCAACCCTTCAGCAGCTTCCACCCCATCAGTTTGGTGTAGTGGTCAGGAGTTGGACTCTAATCTGGGGGAACCGGGTTTGATTCCCCACGCCTCCACATGCAGCTGCTGGTGTGACCTTGGGCCAGTCACAAGTTCTCTCAGAGTTGTTCTCTCATGAGCAATTCTCAAAAGACCTCTCTCAGCCCCACCTACCTCACAGGGTGTCTTGTTGTGGGGAGGGGAAGGGAAAGAGATGGGTGGTGCACATGTCCTGGGTATCTCAAGTCTACTTGAAACCTGGTGGTTTCAAGGGAGCAGGAAGAGAATGAGGGTGTGTTCTTTACGCTTATTTTTATTGCACAAAGTATTGGATGGGGAAGGGAATGGAGGAAGAGCAGGTCAGTTTCACTCACCTGTGGAGTGGAGCCTGAGGGGTGGGTGTTGCCTTCTGACACACTTCCGGTATGTTAGGGGGTGTGGCATATGCAAATGAGTTATGCAAATGAGTTATGGTAGTGAGCTCCTGCACCTCTTTTTCTATGAAATGACCCCTGGCCTATGCCTGAGAAAATGGGGTGTCCTGGGTTGCCAGATTTGTGTATTCTAGGTATAAGATAAAAGGCACCTGGTCAAGGTTCCTGTGGTGTATCTAAAAGGATTTGTTCCTGAATGTGCAGGAGTAATTCCTTTATAATATTGTTTAGTTCCTTTTTCTATTCTTGCGTGGGATCTGAGTCCAGTTGTTTGTAAAAAGCAGTATTTGAGAGTTGTCTTTGAGCCTCCTGGATGCAGTCTGATCTGTTCATGATGACAATGGCTCCCCCTTTGTCTGCCTCTTTAGTTATGATATCTGAATTGTTCCTGAGACTGTCTACAGCCTTCCTTCAGCATGGCTGAGATTTTGTTGTACATGATGGTGTTTGTTGATCACATCGGTTTGTACTCTGTGGTGAAAGCATTCAATGTAGATATCCAGTGTGGCATTGCAACGTTCAGGAGGGGTCCATGTGGAGTCTTTTTTTTCCCGTTTCATTGTCTTGATGGAAGTTGGTGGTCAGTATCTTGTTCATTGATCAGTTGGAGGGATGATAGCTGTTCTCCGGTAGATTGTGTGATAGTATGTTGTAAAGATGCTAGCTGTTCTATCTTGTTCTTTTCTTGGGTATGTTGAAAGTACTCCTTCAAGCGTAGACAGTGGAAAAAGGCTTCCAGGTCCTCGTAGAACTGAATCATATGTGGATTTAGTGGAGCAGAATGATAGTCCACACAAAAGAACTGATTCCTTTGCTGGGCTGAGTCTGTGCTGTGCTGTGCTGTGCTGTGCTGTGAAAATACTGTTGGAGGAGTTCTTGTTGTTATGATTAGCTACCTCTTCAAACAATTTTATCCTTTGATCTCCATGAATATAATGGAAGTTGTATGATCCAGTTTGAAGAACTGATGAAATAATGTCAAGCATTGTTCCTTAGGAAATATGTTTTCCAAACACTTGGGCTTTTTATAGCACAGATGTTTGGGAAAAGTTGTCTACATTATGTTTGGTAGCCTATATTAGGGTCATTGTTGTGCTCTAATTTCTTAAAAGCAAGCTTTTTAAAAAATATCTCTTTCATTCAGTATGTACATGAAAGCATGTTTCCTTACCACTCATGCATTTAATAAAAGTGTATGAAACACATGTGAAGGAATAATATTCAGTGTCAATGGTAGCCCAGCAGGATCAGATGCCTCTGCATTATGAGAATGAAATAATGGCTGAGACTGCTGTCTTCTGTGTAGCCAGTCCGCTACTACTACCAAATAGCTTAGAATCTAGCCTCCTAAAGTCTCATCAGTGACCTCAGGAGATCTGTGGATGAGATATAATTGTAATCTGGGAATTCCTAAGGTCAAGTAAACACAAGTAATGGATCTATTGTAGTAAGTTGTTAAGATTCATAGATTTAAACAAAGTATGAAGCTGCTGTAAATTTTGAACTGATTTGAAATGTCTGGAATCATTTAGGGTGTCTATGTTGCTATGTATGTAGGGGAAATTAATAAATCCTCTCAAAGCAAGCAGAACTATGGTTCTGAAATATCTGAAACAGCATTTAAAGTTGCTAATGTCGAAGCACAGATTTTCCCATGTTAAAAAATAAATACCCACTGGACCCACTGGAAAATTTCCACATATAGAAGGTCCCTTGTACCCCAGGAGTTGTATTTCAGTGGGTAGTTCAGGCTGCAGTAGAGAGTAAAAAAACTGCACTCCAGTGATAGAAATTCTTGTATCCATGGAAAAGTTAGGGTGGATCCAAACCTTTATCTACATAACATGCTTCAACCTTGATAAAAGATGCAAGATGGTGTCAGCCTAGCAGCAGCTGACTGTTCTATTCCTGGCTTTTTGTTTTATCCAGTTTCTTTTAGTTTACTTTTGATTCATCGTTATTGTACTTTGAAGGACAAAGCCAATATTAAGGACTTGCTTTCCTGAGGACTGTTAGACTACTTCTGTGGTGCTATTATTTACCATCTGTCACGACGAGATCCCAAAAAATTGCTGTGGCTCAAGCCCGGCCACTCAGTCACAACCTTTTGATAACCAACTTTCTTAATGGCTTGTACTTAGGTTTGCCATGCCATAGCCAGAAACCCTCAGGAAAAATTTGGGGGTGAGCCCTAAAAGTGTTGGAGGCATGCCAGTGCCATGATGCCACTTCCAGTGAAAACCAGAAGTGATGTATTTAGACACTCTTAACAATTACAAAAACTCTATGGTTATATAATACATTTTTTAAATAAATGCTACAGTGTCCACTATATCACTCCTGGTGTTTACCAGGAGTGGTGTCAGCATGCCAGCATGATGCCTGCATGCACTTCACTCAACCCCCATTTTCTTCCATTATTGCCTAAGGTACTGGGGGACAAGGAGCTGTAGCGGAAGGCCCGGCATATCTTCTTGTAGTCACCGGTGCTTAAGGCTTTTGGTGTACGGACAGGCCTTAAAGAAAATGAACAATATTTTTATGTTATTATCAGAACTGAGTATCTGGTATTTGTTCTTTAGGAGGAGCTTTTTAACCCTCTTATAATACTTTTCCAGTCTCCATTCCTTCTGGACATAATAACATCAACATGCATATGGAAGGTGGCTATAAGGAGCATTTGTGTTGCTTGTATGAAAACTATTATGAACCTTGCTGACTGGAAAAGTTGACATTGTGACTTGCTTCATTAGTTAAAAGTATTAAGGCCTTCAGACTAATTTCATTGCTTGAATGTATAAAGTGGTTGATGTGGATCTCCATTTATGATACTCTTAATTTTTTTTTAAAAATACTCTTTAAAATTGTTATACTCTTTTTGGTTGCATAATATGCTACATTTGTACTTCTGAAACTTCAAAACTAATAAGTGTTAACACACTGTTAACAAGTGTGTGTGGAGATGAGACGAGAGATTTACAAACAGGATATTTAAAGCATTTTAAGTACTACTGTTCAAAGGTTAATGCTATTATTCTTTGCTTTTATCACTAAGAGTGTGCAGACTCTAATAAGATTATTACATGACTTTCTTGCCTGACTGCAATCAGAATGTTAATGGTATATATATCTTTCACAATACGTAGTTAATGTGGTAAAAATTAAGATTGTTTCAGTAGCTTAATGCTGTGTGAGCCTTCTATAATAATGTTGTTGGCTTAGTGTCTAAAAACTTTCATTTAATAAAACACATAGGAAGAGGAGTCCTGTCCAAATAAGCCCTGATTTACTTTTATGTACTTTTCTCTTCTCATGGAGACAAGTAAAAATGTATGGACTTGGGATTTCCCCCCTTTTTCTCCCAGCAGAAATGCTCATCCTTACTAACTTGCACTAGAAATGCTGCCAATTTGCTACAGGCTACTTTGCCAGTTCTCTAAACTTGTGTGGAACAATGTAAACACAGCACAAAACTCTCACCAGGTGTATTAACAAGTCTGGCTGATTGGTCCATGAAGTTACAGTTTCTTGACATGTCTATGTGGACTCAAAATGTGCTTTATTTTATTCTTTCATTATACAGCTTGTTTTGGGGTATAAATATTTTTCAGTTTGTTTTAAAAGAGATAACAGATGACACCACTATGCTTATGTCGTGGTGGGGAGGAGACTTGCAACAGGAAAATATGTAATAGTGATGCCATGGCAGCAACATACTGCAAATCATTCCCCCTTGGAAATGGATTTCAGTGTACTACTTAAACAGCTGGAGTAGTGCCATACTAATAAATGGGAAGGAGCAAACAACTAAGCAGCAGCAGTCAGTTTCCTTGTCAGAGATGGCGGTAGATGATATGAAAAGCTAGGTAGAATGCATGCCACACCGTCTGTGGCTGAGCTCAGGGGATATAAATCTGTTATTGTAACTGTAAGCAGTATTAACTACGTGTGTCTAAAAATAGTGTGCATGGCTATGAAAAGGAAGATCCTGTTTTGTCAGTGATTCAAGTGCTCTGCAGGGAGTGGATATTAAAAGTAAACATTTTTGCAGAGATTTCTCTACCATGGTGCACATGATCAGAAAAGAGTAAAGAATGACAGTGCACGCTGGAGAGTCTTAACCGGGGGGGGGGGGGGGGGTCCTTCCAAATGCATCACAAACAGTACCATACAAAATTATGTTTTAAAAGGGACTGTACTGATTTTACCTTCCATCTCTAGGGAATGTGGTTAGCCACTGCCTGATCAAGAATAGTGATGGTCTAGATGCAGTATGGGGTCTGACCAACCATTTTTGCTCTTGCCCCTTTCTCTTTTCTCTTCAGTTATGCTTTGAAAGCAAAATCTTGATGATCACATTTGTAAGCTGATAGTCATGCTTAACTGTGTGTATAACACTGGTTACATATTGTGAAATATCACACAGCCACTCTCCTAGAATTTTTATCATTTTAGAATGCAGGTGAGGGATTACATGCTCCCTCACATACACATACGTAATAGCCAAGGGCCTGTATGGCTCAAATAATCAGCACAACGGATCCTGTTTACTATATGAAAAATAACATGCATCAATGTGATCACTGCCATAAGCTCCTTATATTGTAGTCAGGGCATGTTTATTGGTCACACATATTTATTGAGATAAATGTCAAGAAGACAAGAGACCATTTGGCAGTATAAGCAGGAAGGGGGGAGATAGGTAGCTTTCAATATCTGCAGCTGGAAACCCTAAAGACCAGTGATGCAAGATGTTGTGGGATGGGTAATACAAGTTTGGCTTGATTTAGCAAACCAGACTCCTAAAGTAAGGATTGATCCCAAGCATGAGTGGTACATCCACTAGGCAGCCCCAGGCAATTGCCTAGAGTGCCAGAGATGGAAGAATGCCAGCCCACCCAACAGTCTTCCACCTGAATGTCTCCAATCCCCTCCCCTGGCTGTGGCATTGGGATCTGCCCCAGAGGTGCCCCTGGCCCAAGAAGGTGAGCAGAAGGGATTCCCTCCATCAGGGGCAGGGCAGGCCCAGTCCTGTTTCTCCTTATGTCTGCCCAACATTGCTTCCTCTTACTTTGCCTGACCTTGGTGATGGGGCAAGGTGAGGAGGACAGGCAGAGGTTTCCTGCTCTGCTGTGGAGGACAAGGAGGGTCATCTACATCTTCTTGCCTTCCCCCTACCTCCTCATGGTGAGGGGAAATAAGGAAAGCAGGCACCATCTTCCCAACTTCTTCAGCCCTGCCTCTCCACAGTGGGGTGTGTGTGAGAAGGATGGATGCTGTTTTCCCACCTCCCCTAGTGTGGTAAGGGGGGCTTCAGCACTAGCCTAGGGTGCCCAAAATCTTTGGGCCAGCCCTTGTCCCATAGAGATTCTCCCAGCTGTTTGAAGAAAGCACGGTGAGAAAGAGAAAAACTGGAGAGAGCATCCTCTGCTGAGCCTGCTGTCAACTCACATCTGTTATTCAGTGGTGAAGGAGAAAATGGAAGAGAAATAACTTTATACTCAGTCTAGGCTAAGCATCCCTTCTGAGTTTTATTTCTTAGCAACTGTATAATCTCTGTGCAAGGTGATATCATGCTCATTTCATCTGTGTTGATCGTTTATATAGATATATGCTAGTTAAATAAAGGCACATTCCTTGAATGGTGTTTTGGACTGCACTGAATCCTTACTTACCCATCAGGCTGCTTGGATTGGCTATGCACATCTCTCATTTTGGTGGCTCAAGACATTTGGTGGCTCAAGACATTAAGATTTATAAGGAGCAAATCCTGGAGTGGTAGCAAAATCTGCCAGGGGACCCCAAGGCTATTTGGAGAGAAAGGGGGTTGTAATTCCTGGCAAGCACGCTGGGTAACTCAGCTCTCTTGATCAGTCACTGTCTTAAAGGAAGTGTTGGAGAAAGTGAATGACAGACCCCAGGGCAAAGAGTTCTGTGCTGTCTGGAAGTTCATAATCAAAACTTCTGAATGGGAATATTATTTGTAGACAAGTACAGAAGTATTTTATTTGGAAAGAGAATTTTGGCTAGTCTGAGCTTTTCTTGTTATTTTTCTTTCCAATCTCTAAGACTAGCACTCTTATAGAAGCTCCATAAATGCACAGGAGAACAGAATATTTCCTCATTTTTACTAGCACCAGAGGGGAGTATGAAAGAAACGGTGGAAGCAGAGCTGGATGGGTAAGCAAAACCAGTGTGATGGAGGGAAAGCAAAGCTGGGAGACCTCTCTTCTCTTGTGTCTTTCTGCCTCCCCATACGAACTTCGGCTATTATCTTACCCTTCTCAGCTTAGCCCTCCTATTGTGTGCAGTCATCACTAGGGATGGGCACAAATTGGACCATGAAGCAAAATTCCTCACAAATTTTGCCCTGTCCATGGTTTGCGAACAGAGGTTCGTGATGGGTCTACCATCACGAAATTTCCACAAACTTTCAAAACAGTTTGTGGCTGTTCAGGCTGGTTCGTGGACAGATAAGAAAGCAGGGGTTTAAAGGGATTCTGAGTTCCTTTAAGCCCAGCTTTCTGTTCCCTGTCAAAGCTGCAAAAACAGCTGAGCAGCTGGGAGGCACTCTCTGCAGCTCAGCTGTTTTGGACTGTCTTCTGCATTCTCTTTAAAGGGACTGCAGAAGACAGCCCAAAACATCTGAGCAGTGGAAAGTGCCTCCCCACCACTCAGCTGTTTTTCAGCTGTCTTCTGCCATCCCTTTAACGTTTAAGGTGATGGAAGAAGACAGCCTGATACAGCTGAGCAGCAAGGAGCAGGCTGCTCCTTGTCACTCAGCTGTTTTTCAGGCTTTTTGTAAACCCTGTTGGGTTTGTGGGACTATGAACCACAAACCAATTTGGTTCATGAATAAACCTCCCGATTTGGTTTGGTTTGAAACATGAACCATGAACTGACACAAACTGCAGTTTCCTGGTTTGTGCCAATCCCTAGTTGTAGTAGCTAAAAGAAGATTTTCTGAATCACTTAAGCTAGTCTTCTGTTGGAACCTGCAGCCCATTGGCTGCAATCTCTAAAAGGAAAATCATATAAAGTAACTGTGGAGATGCATGTAATGTAAACTCCTAAATTGCAACAAAATGGAGATAACAGTTGGGGAAGGGCATATACATTCAGCTTTAGTATGGAATAAGGTTTAACTGTATGTGCAAAAAAGTCACAGGTAAGGTGGTTTTGAGGAGTGAGATGAATTGGAAATAATAAGATAAGGATGGGTGGAGAAGTGAGGGTCACAGTTAAGAATTGTAAAGGAATCTGAGGTAGAAAGCCTCTGAGCCTGCTTTGCGGGGAGGATGGGGTATAAATTGAACTAATAAAATAGGGAGGGAGGGAAGGAAGGAAGGAAGGAAGGAAGGAAGGAAGGAAGGAAGGAAGGAAGGGGAAGGGAAGGGAAGGGAAGGGAAGGGAAGGGAAGGGAAGTGGTGGCAAGACGGTTGAGGTCTTTGAAGGTAAGAATGAGGAGTTTTGGCTGGATCCAAGAGCAGACAGGAAGACTGTGTAGAAATTTAGAAAGGGGCAAGAATCAGCAGCAAATGGTTCTGGCAGCAATGATAGAGTTGTGCCAATTGAAAGCCAGAGAATGGAAGACTGAAATAATCAATGAACAAGGTGACCAGAATTGTTGGTCCAGAGTGCAGATAGAGATTAAGAGCTCTATGGAATAGCATTGTGGAAAAGATAGGGAATCAATTGCTCTACCTTTTCAACATAACATTCTTTCTTTGAGTTTTCCTGTGATACTAGATTTCTTTTGGGACATGACAGTAGTCCAAAGGCCAGTGCTAAAATTCTTGCTACAGCTGATAACATGGATTCCTTAAAGTTTAATCATATGATACCTTCAGTCTCTTGTTAGGTTTCCCAATTATACCTGTCTTTGAATACATATTACATTTTACAGCAATGGAGCTTTGAGAGGAGAAGAGCTATGAGAAACTTTGGTTTCTCAAAAGCATTCATTTATTCACTCATTGGTTTTATCGTTTACAAAATAAAGAAATCAACCAGCATCCCCTGTTCTTGCAAGGAAGTGTGAGAATAAATGCCTCCATGTATTGAAGTTATTTTGAAATCAAATTTTTGTTTATTGTTTTCTTCTTGTTGGTCGAGTTGACTTGACATTTTCTGTAGGTTTAGAAAAGTAATTTTAGCATACCTTTCAAGAATGTTGAACTGCAGTTTATGCAAGTCAGAGGGACTCATTTGACTTCACTACCTTAGCAGGGAAACTGTTGTTCCATTTTTTAACAGTTGATTTGTAAGAGAGAAAGTAAGAAAAGTAGATGTTCCCTTTTATTACTATTTTGTCTTAAATCACATTTGCAAAATACACATGACATTGAATCCAGTTTTCTTATTTGTCTTCTGTGATTGATACTACTTCTCATTATGTCTGCTATTTTAAAATATGTGTACATGACAAAGAAGCCTGCTTGGTGTAACTATTCATCTGGATTAGGCACCTGCTAGTTTTTCCTTTGTCCATGCCTTTGCTATCTTCTAGCCAGGCATGGTGTGATAAAGGCAAGTGAAAATGTTGAAGGGCACAGAGGCAAGCAGTTGGCTGCCTAGCAGAGGGGCAGAGTATAATAAGCAGTGGAAAGGAGGCTTGGCCAGGAAGCTGGGACCAAGCTCCATTACCACTGTTAATCCTTCATTACTTTGTTACAAGATGATTCCCATATGTACTTAAGGGTTTTTTAATATTGCAATTGAAATGGAAGTTCTCAATATGCCAGTGTTTAAATGAAATAACATTATGAGCTTGCCTAGAAAATCCATGAATGCATATATATTAGGGTATAAAAAAGCATGTAATTGTTTTTTAGCTCCTCTTGAGTTATTGAGAATCTTCTTAGTAGGGCTCGTTTAGTTGATACTGGCAAAAGTCGTTCATATTGGCCATGGGGCCCTTGCCCTCAGGGTGCCTCTGGGTCCACCACACACATACCACCAGTTAGTTGGCCACACTATGCAGGATGGGGAGGTGGGGCTCCACCGCCTCCCCCGGGGGTTTGGTCTAGATGGGGTTATCCACATCCAGGCTTGGGGTTTCCAAATCCAGGGGCTGGTTCATATGATGTGGTATCAGCCAGAGCTATTCGGCACTGCCCTTGGGGGATCATCTGTCTACCACTACTAAGGAAAAGATCCTTAAGGGTGAATATGTAGACATATTTGCTTTATTATACCGTGAATTGGAAAAGAAGGACAAGGAGGACCTTGATGAGCGGAACACGCGGAGCAACTGCCAAGTGCGGGAGCGGAGCCCAGCCCTTTCAAAGGCTGGCTCTGCCCCCCGCCGATGTCAGGATGCATAGCATCCACTCCATTGCTGCCCCGTCTTCCTTGGGCCAGCTAAGCAGCCCCCAGACACCAGTGGCTTTGCCAGGCGTCTGGGAGCTCAGTTCTCTGAATAAAATTGACATACTAAAACTTTGTCAAATTATTCTATAAGAATCCTTCAAAAACTTAACATGTAACATGAAAGAGATTATTTCTGAACCAAGCCTGGTTTGGGATGTTTATTCCATACATTACACTCCTTGGTTAAGCTTTTGAAAGGAAACAGTTTTAAATGTAGGCAAACTATTTAAGCAAATATCCCATTTTATAGCAGTCTTCCCCTTTTGATGAGAACATGCTATATTTTATAGTTCTAGTTAACATTCAGTAATTTGAGGGCTATTTTGTGTATTTTGCAGTACAAACTAATCTTCTTAAATCAGTACCATCTAGCAGTATGGTAGTTTCAGAGGGTAGCTGTGCTGGAGTGCAGTAAAATAGATTCAAGCCCAGTAGCACTTTAGAGACCAACAAGAGCTTCAGCTCTTGAAAGTTTATACCCCGAAACTCCTGTTAATCTCTAAGGTGCTACTGGACTTGAATCTAACTAGCAATAAGCCTGCTGTGTGGGGAGAGCGGCCTAGAAATTGAATTAAATAAAATAATTAAAAAAAAATAAGGGTTTTACATATATAGAATCTCTGTGTGTGATACAGCTGAAGTGTTCAGTACCAAATCTAAAACAGAAGTGTATCATTAATAGAGTGTCACTCCCTTGTTCCCTCACTTGTACATGCATACATCAAAACCATTCTCGTCCCCTCCCCACCAAAAAATTTCCTTGCAAGTGAAACTGGGGAAACTGCTTACTATATGGATTGAAATTTTGTAGGGCCACACAGTGCCAAATCATCTTGCTCTAGGAGCCACAGCTGGCCTATGGACAGCCAGTTGGGTATTTCTGATAAAGGCTACCTTTTCTTTTGTGAGGCATCATTAATGTGCAACTTTTGAACACAGGAACATGTTAAATGTCATTTACCACAGCCATTAATTGTTGAGGATTTGTGCGGGCTATAAAGATTGCTTGCAGAAGCCCATCTTCAAACTATTGCTAATGTGTGGAGGTACAAATGTTAATTAAGTTGTGACAGATCAGATTTTAATGTTATGAATATGAAGGTTTTCACATACTGTATATATTTACAGAAATCCATGATTCTGATTTCTAAGTCCATAACTGCTTAATTAGATAAATGTGTTTGTTTCCGTATCTGTCACTGAACTTCAATATTTATTAAGTTTGCCTCCTGGTTTCTTGTTAAGATCTCAAGGCTGTTTAACAAATGGAAGTTGTTTGTTAATTACTGCAGCAGAGAAGTACCTTACTACAGTGTTCTGCATCTTAAAATATAAAATAGTTTCACTAATTCAGAACAATAGACTTTATCCTTAGAATACTTTGCAAAACAACATTAAGCTCTGGGAGCTGTTCCAGGGATCTACATTGTAACTGAATAATGGGCTCTATTATCCTTATGTTTTGGAATATATTGTTGGTCGCCATAACAGCTTGCACAAATATGGTTTATTACACTTTTTTTGCAGGGTCTCCTCAGGAGAAGGGCTGTTGGAACAATGCATTAGCAGTGATGATGGTGAGGTTGGAAAACTTAGCTACTTAATAAATATGTCCTTTGCCATTGGGCTGCACTTTGGGGCAATGGGAAGCATTTTAATTCTCCATTCTGAGAGTCAGGGATAATATCTGGATGAACTAAACAATCCTGAATGGTATTTACATGACAATTTCTTGCTAGGAGAGTATTAAGATGCCCCCTGTATAGGCTGCATCAGCTTGTGAAAAAATATCAGCTTATACATGTAAGGTTTTCTGGCCAATGAGTCCTTTGTGCTATATCATGGATCACTTAGCATGTCAAATGGTGAAATAGAAGAAAAGTTGATTTTTATACCCCGCTTTTCTCTACCTTAAGGAGTCTCAAAGTGGCTTACAATTATCTTGCCTTCCTCTCCCCACAACAGGCACCTTGTGAGGTAGGTCAGGCTGAGAGATTAATTTTAGTGTATAAATTCCATTACAGTCTAAAGTGACTCAATAAATAAATATCAAATATTAAATTAACACAGTAAAAACAGTTAAAAACAGTTAAAGTGGGCAGTGCAGCAAATTTCAATTTCAGTTCCCACAGCTGGAAATGAATGTGCCGAAGCTGAGCCATAAAGATCTTGTTGATACTGCCACAGCCACAGGGAGGCCAGCTGGTAGATGCCCGCTGCCTCAACCAAAGTCCTGGTAGAACAGCTCCATTTTGCAGGCCCTGTGAAACTGTAATAGGTCCCGCAGCGGCCCGATCTCAGTTGGGAGCATGTTCCACCAGGCTGGGGCCGGGGCTGAAAAAGCCCTGGCCTTTGTTGAGGCTAGGCGAACATCTGATACAGCTGTACATTGTCCAAGGCTAAGATGATTATATAAACATGTCTTTATTTTAAAAGGAACACATAGATGGTTCCACCTTTCATGTATCACCTCATTCAAAACTAATTATTTTGATACAGAGTTACTGTTTTTTAAAACCTTAAATCCTTTTAACTACTGACACAGATGCAAAAGAATGATTGAATGATGTTACTATCATGTTCCCCTACTAAATCTGTATGTTCTAACAATGATAATTCAATCAGCTTTTATTTTTCCTCTACATGATTTATCTTAAATAGTTAACTGCAATAATTATGAAGGAGCCTTCACAGAAAATATATAATGAGATGTATGAAGTACTTTTATAGCACTTCAGACAAACAATAACCAAGAATGTACATTTGTGAAACAGCATCAAGGTCTTCAGTCCAAATGAAAAAATATGCTTTGGGGCTTAATCAAGTACTGGAGTCTACCTAAGGTAGCTCTTTGGATTCCAGATAATCTAAAGATGCTGAAGAGGCTGTTAGATTCTCCCATCTTTGAGGAACTAGGACAATGTGGCCTTCAGATTAGTTAACTGTAGTATTCTTTAACAGCCTCAGATGGAATGTTAAATGCACCATCATTTTTTGGAAGTAGCTTCTAGAAATGTTTAGCTGAATAGGTGCTAATAATTGTATTAAATAAAGCCCATGTTTGATAAATATAGTGAAGTCATTATTATAACAATGTACTTATAATCAATATTTTTAATTGAAAAAATATAATATAGCACCTTTACAACTAACCTGTGAATTAATTTCATTAGCCATGTTTGGCACCTGACACTATAAATCATTAAACAGTAGATTGGAACCAGTGACCATTTTATTTTGAAAAATGGCAAAACAGTCATAGCCACTGTTTCTTAAGACTCTTTACAATTAACTGTAGGACAGCTTACTTCACATAAATAATTGATGAATTTATTAAGAGTTCTCAGCAGAGTTCAAAATTTATTTTATAGATAAATGACTAGATCTCTTATCACTGTGCATCTTTTGCTTCAACTGCAGTACTGCTTGAAGTCTTGTTCTTTCCATGCTGCTAGGTTTACAAATTGAAACAACTGAGGGAAGTGAGATGCAGAATCTTCCTGTTGCTTTAATCCAGAGAAAAAACTTTAAGATAAGAGATCCTGTTAAATTCCACTCAAAGCAGTGAACTTGCAGTTCTTTTAATGCCTGGATTGTGGCAGGCTTTTCTTTTGTGGTGATTTCAGAAGTGTCATTATGTTGGATATCTAGCATGTATGAAAGCTTCAAGCCAGAATGTCTCTGCATGTGAGCCTTCCTGAAGGCTCTAGAATTGCCAGAACTGCAAATTTCCTTTGCTAAAACTAGGAATTGTAACAGGAAACAAATACTCAATGTGGGTGCTGCAGGTCGGGGTAGCACCAGTAGACACTAATATATTTTTGGTAGGAGGAAAAGCTCTTTCTCAGTACAGTGCTACCGGATTCTTGGAGGTATTAGAGAACTGTTGATGTATTGGCCTGCAAATGCTTGGCGGCCTTTAAAGTCTGCCACACTGAAGTAAAACAGTGATGGTGTTTCTGAGGGACACTCTCCCCAAACCCTGTTATAACGTTGTCCTCCTTAACTACCAAGTAGGAGATTTGACACAAGAAATAAGTTTATTTTTCTGGTAAGGGAAGATAAGGTGGTATTCACAATCAACTGTACACAAATGTAACTTCTTGATAAATTAATATATGGAGATATAGTTTCTTTATAATATTTCAGTGTGGAGTTAGCCAGGAACTGCAAGAATACTTTCTGAATGACAAATTTTCTGAGTTTCCTAACATATTTAAAAATATACTTGAGCTTTAAAATCCACAGACCTCAGCTTGCCCCATAACTTTGCACTATATCAGAAAGATGATGCTTGTGAGTTTTAAACCAGGGGGGGTCACCTCACTAACCCAGCCAGACTTCTCCCTGAAGGGATTGTGAGAGAGATCCAGATCCCTGACTAAACGACTTCTTGCTCCTGTCTGCCCAAGTGACTGCCCAACACTTTTTTCTTTCCACACATTCCCCCTCCCTTCTCCTCACAAAGGTTCTAAGGCCTCTGATTTGCTATATCTGTGCCTTTCTACCACACCAGTAGCATAAACTGGGGACTAACAGAACAGGGGAAAGACTGTCCATCACAGTGAAGTCTAGAACTTCAGCAGCAAGCTAAACAAAGTCTCTGTCTGTCTTAAATTAATTCTGGACCTACTGATTGCATATATCCCTCCTCAAGACAGTATGCTTGAATTTTTCCTTTATTGGTAGAAAGAGAGACACAGAAATGTAGTTTGATGTTCAAAAGTGGGCCATCACAGAAGTGGTTGCTTAAGGATTCATGTGAAATCTTTTTAAACTTTGATTTTTCCAAAACTTACATCTTGCCTTGTTGCACAGTCAGGGTCATCAAGGCAGCTAACAGTTCAAAACAAAACGTTATAAAACACAGCTTAAAATCAAAACTATACACGTTTATAAAACCATTAAAACCAGCAATTAAAACATAGAGTGGGAAGGTCATTGGCATCATTGAGGGAATGTGAGATGAAACAAAAAAAGTCTTCAACTGCAGGCAAAAGACAGTGATAAGAGTGAACAGATGAATATCCATAGGGGGAGAATTCCATAATTTTTGCATCACAACCATAAAGGCCCTCTTTCATGTTGCCTGCTGTCTAACCTCAAAGTTTGGGACACCCAAAGCAGGAGATGACTTTAGCAGTTGGCTAGAGTTGTATAGAAAGTAGATGGTGTGAAACTTGGGGTTTTAGTTGACATTAGAATAGAAGTAGTGTAACGTAAAATTTGACCATGGTCCCTACCCCAGCCTCCACAGACTGAATGAAAATGGCTTCTAAATCGTAGTTACTTCAGATGAGACATGAGGTAGACACGGGGGGGGGGGGGAATTATTAACTTCCTTGGGTAGAATAAGATGGTTCGGCAAAGTGGGGGGGGGGGAATTATTAACTTCCTTGGGTAGAATAAGATGGTTCGGCAAAGTGGATTGAAACTATATAAAGGTATAATATGCTGCATTTGTTGAGCTTATTCAGTAATAACATTTCAGATGTGAATTCCTGGGTGCAGAGAACAGTTATCAGCAAAGTTTCAGTTCTTCAGGTAACTCCTTGGTCTTTCCACAACCTTAAGAATCCCACAGCATAAGTATGAGCTCCTTCTGAGAACGTCAGTTTTCCCCTGAAACTCAGCTCTGAAACAGGTACTGTCTCCTTTTAAAGCATTCACTAAATTAGCCCATTTTCTCTAAAAGACAGATTCTGAGACCTGTTAAGTCTCCTGAGACAGGATCGTTCCAGTCGCATTCCCTTGAGACACAAGCCCTATCTGACTCAAAACTGTTTAATAGGTTTTCTTCTCTACTTCCACCTCCCTCTTGCTTCTTTGGTATTCAAATAGTTCTGATTGGTTGTTGGCAGCTCTACACACAGGCATACAGAGGATTGTTGACTGACAGAAAGGGGCAGGACTTTGTTACCCAAATCAGTCCCCCTGCCTAGTATGCTACAGTAAGGGTTTTCCCCTTTTTCTAAACATGTATAGACTAACCCAGCAACACTGAGGTAAATCACAGAATCTTTTGGTTTTTGTCTACATAGTTCTCAGTTCTGATTAAATAGACTGGTGTAGGGGGAGACAGGATACTAGAAAGCCAACATAGTGCACTAGTTAGAGTGTCAGAGTAGGATCTGGAAGACAGCGTTTTAATCTACACTCTGCCATGGAAGCTTGTTGGGTCACATAGTCTCAGCCTCACCTACTTTGTAGGCCTGCTCTGAGGATAAAATAGAAAAGGGGAAAATGGTGTAAGCCAATTGAGGTCCCCACTGGGGAGAAGAAGAAGAAGAGTTGGTTTTTATACCCCACCCTTCACTACCCAACAGAGTCTTGAAGTGACTTAACAGTCACCTTCCCTTCCTCTGCCCACAACAGATACCCTGTGAGGTAGGTGGGGCTAAGAGAGTTCTGAGAGAATTGTGACTGGCCCAAGGTCATCCAGCTGGCTTCATGTGGAGAAGTGGGGAATCAAAACTGGTTCTCCAGATTCGAGTTTGCCACTCTTAACCACTACACCAATCAGGAAAAGTGAAGAAGTAAATGAAGTAAATAATAAAATTTGATAAAGTAACTTTATTAACTTGATGCAAGAGAAAATCAGTATAAAAAGGCATGAAAATCAGTACAATCTTAACAATAGTGCACTTAAACCAAATACCTAACTGAAATTGAGGTGTGCGCTTCTCCCAGAGACAACATTAACCCTTGGGTGGGGGGAGGGAGGGAGACAGAGACCAGAGAAAGAAATCAGCTGTCAGTGAAAGCTGGAGCAGCTGGAAACAAGAAAGGAAATCATATTTTATTTGATCTTGGAGAGGATCCCAATTTGCCCATGTTGGTGAGGAAGAGGTACAGCCACAAAATTGGGGGGCTTGCCTAGTTTCTCTTATGCACCTGATTTTACCTGGGTGGTGAAGCATGGCAATTGGTCAAACTAGGCATGAAACTTGCTGCTGCAGTCCCATTAGACCAAAAGGTAAACTTGGGGTGTCAGTTGATAGATTTAGGCTTCTACTTGGTGCAAGTGAGAACCTGAGACCTTAGTGGTACTGGTGGTTAACTGGACTAAACTATGAGAGAAGCTGTACCTGAATAAGAGATAACCACCTAGGACTGGTGTTAAGTTTTAATTTGATGGTACCCAGGAGATGGGTAAATGGCCCATGTGAGCAGATAATTATCACTTCCCTTTGCAAGTGAGATATAAAAGGGGTTGATTATTTTATCTTGCAAACCTAGGTCATTGAATATGAGCCAAAAGGTGTGAGGAGCTCAGGGAGCTATCAAAGAAGCCTATGCTGATATCTTCCTGCTTTTCTTGGGGTATCAAAACAGCCTTTCCTGCCAGGGTTCCTATTTTCCACCAGGTATTTGTAGTCCTTGAGATGTAAAACAAAAGGATGTTGTTTCCTTCCCTTCTGGTATCCATTGATGAGAGATTTGTTGGAGTCTTTCATTCTGCCTTTCTTCCATCATTTCAAAAGTTCCTGCATTGAGATTCTGCTCGAGTTTGAAGGAAAGATATTTTCTGGAGTACTTTTCCCCCATTGCTGATCTTTGTATTGGGATACTGGCTATGGTAACAACCTTTGCCCATCTGTCTCTGGCAGTCCTTAAAGTATGCTGGTCCCAAGCTAGAGGGCTTTCATGTTCAACACACTTACCTTGAACCTGACCCAGAAACAAATTGTGAAGGCCAAGACTGGAGTGATTCCTTCCTTCCTTCCAAAGATTCCTTATTACTGTCGCTTATAAGGAAGTGGTTAAATATGAGCTGAATTGTAGTGGGGAGAGTGTGTTGTTCCAGTCTAATAATCTCTGACATTTAAGTTTTAAAAGGAAGTCTTTTAAGTGATATTTGTTATCTGAATAACATGACAAGTTGCAAAATATTCTTTGTATGTGAAGTCAAGTGTGGCTGTTGTTCAAGAAATAGGGGATTGTCTGGTGTGTAAACAAATTTCCTCCATTATCAGATGTATGTAGATAACTGTCTTGATGGAACATAAATGGATTGGGAAATGGTTTGATAAATTCTGAATAATACTGTGTGTCCCAGATATATAATTTTATAATAGCTATGAAGGCAGCACTAACCCTGTGGTAAGGCACTGTCTATTTCCCTGAGCAGTATGAATAGATATTTCTATGATGTTTGCCAACTCAGTTGCTAGGTTCAGTATCATAAACAGAAAACTTGCATCCAGAGCAACTTGTTTACCTTTTGACTTTTCAGTCCATCAAGAGATAATTACTTTCTTCCTGTTGTGTTCATGGTTTATTATAGCAAAGAGTGCCAGACTGAGCATTTTCTGATTAGCTGCAATTGGTTGGATTTGGCTTCTATGACTACAGCTCAGGCTTCAAGTCCCCAAGCAGGTCATTAATAAGTAGCAAAGGGCAAGTCAGAAGTGTGCAATTTAAATTACTACATGGGTTGCTAATGAGTTTTTGTTAAATTCCAAAACCACCATTTGAAGCAGTATTGGGGGGGGGGGAGCATGCACACCCACACACACCATTGCTGACTTAAAAGGTTTCAGGTTAAGAGAATGTTATTGACAAATAAATAGGAAAGGAAGAAGTTCTTTGTGAGAGATTAATTAAGAGCAAGTAATTGACTTGACTAACTCAGAGGCATGAACTTGGGTTACTTACATCCAAGCACTAGAACCAAATATTTGCCCTCTATTGGAGCTCCTGACAGTGGTCTCTTCCTGCCTCCTCCACTAAAACTACAATGGGGAGAAAAATGCAGGAAAGCTGGCTAAGTAGTGGATTGAAATGTCTTTGTGATAGCACAAGCCAGTAGGCCTAGGCCATGTTCACACAGGCAGTTTGATCCATTGCCCATGCTGTTCCCTTATGGATTTAAAGTGCATGATCAGACAGCAACATCTGTCTGTTGATCCCCAGTTGTCCGAGTCCCCACCCCCCCTTGTGTGTTTCTTTGATACCTGAAAACTTCCGGTCTTCTTGGTCTAAGCTGGTTCCCAAATGGATTTCCTGCTGTCTGATTGCACTTTTGCGCACCCAAGCCGTCAGGCAGGTCTGACTGATCTTGTTTTCTGCCATTTTTAAAAAGTAGTTAAGGATGTGTGCACAACTGCTTATTTGCACCTCTCTCTCCCCACCCCTTACAGAGGCTGCTCAAAACTCTGTTTTCTTTTTTAAAACCCTAAAAGAAAGATGCCTCTGTTCTTCTGCTTTTTTATGTCTATGGGGAAGGAGTAAGTTGAAAAGATTAGAGGGAGGATGGCAGTGAACTCTATGTCCCAGCATGCTCAGCAAGGGCTTGTGCAATTGCTTAGAGGGCAAACTTGTAAAAAAATGGCTGACAGCCCCATGAACTACATATCCCAGCAGGCTCATCCATGCTAGTGGGCATGCTCTGAGGACCAGCTTTTTGAAAAATGGCCAACAGGCTTACTCCATGCCTGCTGCCATCTGATCACTCCAGGGCCAGTAGAAGCACTTTGAAGCATGCTAAAAGAGGTGAGTCTGATCACAATTCTCTGGCACAAAATAATCTGGCTCAATTAGAGGCGGGGCAACAGTGGAGTGAAGTGCCCATCTGAACACAACCCTAGACTTTCACTCCAACTCATTCTTTCCTTGCTGCAGATGAAGTAAGAAGGAATGAAGGAAGCTGGAGCTGGATCAACTCTGAAGGAGCTAGGAAAGGGGAAGAGGAGAAGTAAACAGAATAGGGAGAACGATAGCTAAGGAATGAGGAAAAGAGACAAATGATTCAGTAGACAGACAGATGAGGAGGAAACAGGGGTCTTGGGAGAGGAATAGGGCTGCCAAGTCCCCCAGGGGGGGTGGTTTTCCTGCCAAAATGGCCCCCAATCTGCTGGTCTGGATCCGGCTGGCGGGGGGAACCCCACCCTCAAAGTGCCTGGTTCGGGCCAACATGCCCGGTGTGATGATGCCATCACCCAGAAGTGACGTCATTGCGCCAGGCACATCACCTGCTGGCACTCTAGCAATCACCCTGAAAACTCTATGATACCATAGAGTTTCCAGGCTGATTGCTAGAGTGTTGGCCAGTGACATGCCCAACGTGATGATGTCACTTCCGGGTGATGTCATCATGCCACACAAGCAAATGTCCCAGGCCTGGACCAAGTCACCCCCGCTGCAGCAGGTAAGTGACTTGGCAACCCCAGAGAGGAAGAGTGAAAGAGAAGTCAGTGAAGGGAAACTGGGATTCCTGGAGAGATTGCTGGGGAGGAGGGGTGCATTTAATAGGTTGTATAAAACTGATTATATTTAAGAAATACGACCAATGTGTGATCCCATTTCTCTCCAAACATAAAGTTCCTGTGTGGCTGTTCATAATAAAATGTTTTATCTGGATATTTGCTAGACTGTAATGCAATGGACTGGGCTGGGCTGGGCTGTCCTGGAACACAGCTGCTTAGCTCAATGGTTCTATAGAAGATTTGCCTGAACTAAAATACACCACAGGCACAAAGGTTTATGACAAAGGATGCAGATGTCAGTTTGCTTCACCAAATTGACCATTTATAGCAAATTGTTTCACCCCCACTACAAAAAAGATATCACTAGCCGCATGAGTGAATAGGAAGTTGGAGAGAAAAGCTGTCAAGGACTGCCTCCTGTACTTTGGGGGAGACAAAAAATGACAAATCTACACACCAGAAGCTTCTGGGCTGCATTTAACTTCTCTTCGTTACCATGCAGAATTTCAGTTCTATGTGAACTTAAATGAAAACTGTGGTTGTTTGGTTTGGGAAGTCAAGGGTTATTAACTTACTGATGCCAATAGGAGATGTTTAACTTCTGCTTCTATTGCGACCTTTTTCTGAGCTGCTTTGGAGATTCTGCTTTTTAATTCACCAAATTTTACCAATGTTTAAGAAGGGTCAGAGTGTAAACTGGTCAGGAGTTACAAGCACTAAATAATATAGGCATTGCTGATACTATTGAAATACTAACCAGTTTTATATTACAAAACCTTATATTGCTACAAACTGAATTTGCCCTGAAAACATATCACTCCACTCTAGCCCTCAGTATAGGTCATGGGTCCTCAGCCTTTTGAGCCCATGGGAACCTTTGGAATTCTGCCAGGAGGGGCTATCATGGGAGATGGTGCCAACCATAAAATGTTTGGAAGTAACTCTGATAGTAACTCTTCAGCATTTGGGGCTGGAGCTCTGTTTTACAAGATGCCTTTTTAAATGAACATATTGTTTAAAAATATTTTCTTGCACACACACACACACACCTTACCTTCAGTAATGCAGTGAAAACCCTTGTGCTGTGATGTCAGCTGCTGCTGAAGCAACTTTTTAAAAATCTGCACAGCTAGTCAGAAGTTCTGCTGGGCAAAAGCACTTCATGCCCTGTTCACTTGGTTGCCTGGAAAGGGGTCAGTGGGCACCATGTGGTGCATCCCTGGTACAAATACTGTTTTGTGCTGGATTACTGTGAATCACCGCTGTTTCAATGCCACAATCTGCATTCTTTGCTCTCAAAAAATACTACTTCCTTATAGTCAAAAGTCAAGTACTATCATTGCTATTATAGGGCACAATCCAAGGAACTTCTGCTCAGAAGTAAGTCCTTCACTATCCTTAGGATTGCAGCCATAGTTCTCCCAGAAAGGAACATTACTACCCAAGGGCTCATTTAAATCGTCCTTGATCTTGTTTTGTATTGCACAGCAAGTCCTTCAAGTATCTTCGGTTTGCTTGCTCAGTCTACATTTGTAGATGCCATATGGTCTTACTAAGTATCAGCTATTTTTTAAAAAAACACAACACCACCCAGTCGTCAGTTGTTAATGTTCTTTGTGTGGAACTGTGAAGATAGTTTCTGTACATGACAGTTTGCTGTCACCTCTGTTTGAGAGAATTGTGCTAGTTTGCCAAATGTAGCTTAAGGATTCTGTGTTTCTACCAAAATCTTAATGAGTCTTCTATGTCACTGCTATAAAAATTGCAGTTACTAATCAACCAAACAAGGAAAAAGAAGGAGATAAAACCTTAGCTTAATTGTAAAGGTCAAGAAACCAATAGGGTTGCCAGGCCTCGACTTTAGTCTGGCGGCGGGCTCCTGGCTCCTCTCCGGGAGTCTTCTACAATGCATACGAAGCAATGATGTCACTGGTAGTGATGTCATCATGCTAGGGCTGTCGCTCTGTGACACTCTGGCATTCAGGGCAAAAACTCTATGGAAACCATAGAATTTCCCCCTGAATGCTAGAGCATCACTGCATGACAGTCGCAGCATGATGACATCACTACCGGTGACTTCACTACCAGTGACATCATTGTGTCAGCAGTGTCCCTACATCCCCATGGGATGCTGCTGTTCAGGGGTGGGACTGCCAGGGCCGGCTCTCTCATAAGGTGGGGTTAGGCAGTTGCCTAGGGACGCCTCCTTAGAAGAACGCCCTGCTGGCCTGCCGCCCCACCTCCTCGCAGCCCCTTGCCAAAAGCCCTGGTGGGTCACCTCCTAGAGGGGTGGAGAGGGGAGGCGAGGTGAGGGGCAGGCCTGGCCCCTGCACTCCCTTGCTGGCTTGGCTGTGGCTTCTCCCTCCATTTGTCCAGCTGTTGGGAGCAAAGGTAAGCAGGCAACAGAAAAGAGGCAAGGCCCCTGGGGGGCGCATGGGGAACGGAGCCGCACTGCACAGCTGGTTGCTGCACCTGTGGCTTAGCTGTCATGGGTGGGGAGGTGGGGCGGAAGGGGAGGCGGGGGAGGTGGGATCGGGGGGCAGGCCCTCAGGATGCTTCTTTTCCCCAATCATCTCTTTGCCTGTGGGGTGTTCCCTCTCTTCCTCATGGAGCAGCACACCGAACTCTGCCTCCTCCTTCAAACTGGATGGAGGCAGGCAAGCTGCCACAAAACTCCTGCTGCAAAAGTTTTCCTCTGTTCTGCGAGGTTTGGTACTGTTCACTTTCAGCCACCCTCCCCAGAGGAAATGCTCAGATAGAGTGGCAGGTGGATGCTTGAAGATGAGCTGCGGGACTGCAAAAGCATCCACAGGCAGCCTGTACTCACTCCCCCCCCCCCCGCCCCTCAACGCCAGGCCCAGGAGGGTGATATAGATGTAGATATATACACATTATAATTTTATACCTATTTTAATGGTATTACCAGTCAGGGTCTAAAGTTTAATCACAATGGGAGTTACAACTGTTCTTGTATTTTGCAAAAGCTAGAAAATTTTAATTTACTTATCAGCTAAATGACATTTGTTTTTCTTCCATACAGAAGTAGTTTATTTTTTCAAAGGCTAACAGTATTTCCAGGCTTCTTCACACTAGTGGGTCATATCTTGGCTGCTGTAGAGTAGTAGCTAAAAGACTTAACTATGAATTGGAAAACTCACCATGAATGAACTCCCTAGTAGCTTTACACAAGCCATTGTCTTTTAAGAATTTATATCAGATGCAAGATTTATCTGGGGACTTATGATTCATATCTCAGTTTCTTAGTCCTTACATTACTAGAAAAACTATTTATTAATAATAAAAACACCTAACTTACTCCTCCATAACTGGGAGGTTACTTTTTGTGTCTGTGCATTTGGTTAAAGCAATAAGGTAACATTTTAAATATAGAAATACAAGGATTTATAGTATGGAATTGAAGTTCTGTAAACCATCTACCCAAGAGGATTTATTCTAAATCACCTACCAGCTGGGTTGACATGTTGTCTAATCCTGTCTTTTCAGTGCTTCTGAATTGGATATAATTGCCTTTTGTACCTACTTAGATTATTGGGTGTTATGGTTTCACTTGACACATTTCTCCATATGCCACTATTGCATCTCTAAAGTAACTCAAGTAAAAACTTGCTCATAATTCCAAGTTTATATACCAGTTTTGGTGTTGAATATTTTTTTTTTATCATTTCAATATTTTCTAAAAGTTTTTTCCTGAAAAATAATTCACTGATTGTTTTAAGCCTAAAAGCTCTTTGACAATTAAGAGATTTGGGGCATGGATGATAATGTGCTGTTTAATCTTCACCATTGTCCACGGATTATTGATGCAGTTAAGTCATTATGGCTAAGTCTAAACCTTTCAAATTCACAAACCTAAGACTAAGAACATAAATTTGAACCTACAAATTGAAATAAAGTAACTTCATATGGTTTGCTATACTTTAATGACATTATTCTCTTTTATTGCAAGCATAAATAGCATTAAGTTAAACAATTCAGCTTCAGGCAGTACTTTGCTACAAACTTGTTTGAGCATTTCAGAGCAGCACTTCTGCTGAGCAAAAAAAATGTTATGGAAACTTATACTAGGAGTTCTCTCTTTTTATATCTATAATATTTTACATATTAATAAAAGAAATCAAACTTTGAAGGTGGATAGGTTTCTTTCTTGCCAGCAAGCAGGACAAGAGGTGGCCAAAATCAGCTCCTCTTGTGACAGAATTAATGATACACTGTTTTTTAAAAATCCATATGTGTTTGTGGTATTTAAAAGTTATCAGTCCTAGAAACTGGGAATTTTCCAAATCTGTTTCTGAATAGGTGGAAAGCCATGCAGTTGTGCAAAAAAAGGTAGAAATAAAAAGTCATTCCTGGGATTGTTACAGGTGGTAGAAGCTGATGGATGTTTTAATATTGGAAGGCTTGAACCCTTCTAGAAATAAGCTACAGCCTCAGGTTGCATATGTACAATGTTATGTTGAGGAAGCTAATCTGGTTGAAGTGAATCAACACTTTGCTAGGCTTCTACAAGAGCCTTTGGGGAGCAATGCAGTACAGCTGAAGGAATGAAAATGGTCCTATGGAGTCTGGGTAGCATTGGAGCAAGACTAAAAAGGAGTGTCTCATGACACCTTAAAGACTAAGGGTTAGATCCAGAGGTTGTCTTTTGCCAAAGTTCTCAGCAGAATGGAACTTTTCTGCCTTGTCCTTCTGGTCACAGTCCATTGAGTTCCCTCAAAAGGCTGCTCCTGGGTGTCAAGATACCTTTTCTGAGGACAGCATGGAGGGCAAAATGTGGGTCTGGAAAGAGAGAAGAAATTTGCCAAAAAACAAAACAAAAACCTCTCTTCCTCCGCTGGCTGAAAAAGGCCTTTGAATTCAACCTCAACAGGCTTACTGTGGCATAAGTTTTTGTGAATTAGACTTGTTGCTGTCTGCAGAAATTTATACCACAGTAAATCACACGTATTTAAGGTGCAGTTCTTCTGTCATTTTGCTTATATTAGCCAGACTAGATAGGGAAGCTCAAGAGCAAGAGACTGATAAATGTGTCAGATAACCCATTTCTTTTTGCCTCTTAAATGTGTATTAAAATATCTGGAGGAGGATTTTTATCGCAAAGTGTTGTCTGAATTTGATCTCTTCTTGGCTGTATGTATAGAAATATCCGATACTCACTTTACAACTTCTTAACTTAAAAATATGTGCCTAAAGAGAAATTGCAAGTTTCTACTCAACTTCCAAATTGAAATGACTGCTGCACATCAGTAACAAAATTAGTGTTGGACAATGTCATCAGGTTCAGTTAGTACATTGCAGCTATACAGCGTCAACAGGATGTGCAGGTGTATGCTCCCTATGTAATATCAGAGAGGGACACTGGTACAGGGAGAACTGTGTACTTCAGATTTGTATTCAACCTGTGCCCCTCCCTATGACAGTTTCCCCCTGAGGAGTTGTGGTGGTTGGATAAAAATCAGAAGTAGGCCTTCTGACTACTTTTCAGCGTGGCTGTAAAGTTCAATAATATCCCTTGTTCTTTCTTTTTTAAAAACTTTTGTTTCCTTTATATTAAAAATTTGTACAACATTTTTTTCAAACAAAGCAGAATACTTGTGACAGTTAGTTCTTTCCTATCACTCAGTGAAAGTGGACTGGATTTAAAGGGGTAGAACTCAGAACTTTGCATACAACTGTCATGTATACTTTTCCTTTTCTCTGGTGGGTTTAATGGAGCAAAGAAACAACAGCGATTAATAACATCCTACTCCAAAACGAATAAGGCTGATTCCACTCAAGGGTTTTGTTCCGTGGTGGTCACGTTGCCAGTGCAGCTGTTGGTCAGTTTGCACTTTCAACAAAGATTTCACACAGCATACGATGATCTAGTTTTTCATTATAATTAGCCATGGGGTCCCTTTCACGCCAGTTGTGGACTGCATTTCCACGCATGCTAGCTTTCTGTTGTCAGGCCACCATCATGATTCTCCTTCCATCTGTTTTATTTTTTGGTGATGAGTAGCACTTCTCAAGAATAGCACAATACTACACCCTATGCATTCTTCAGGTTCTGGCTGCTGTACTTATTTTGCTTGCCGTACCCTTTCCCTCCAACTGTACTCTTGCATGGGAAAAAGAAACAAAAATCCCAATATTGACAAACACTGCTGTTACAGTGCCCCTGAGTCACTGTGCTGTTCTGCCAATTTTTTTTTTTAAAAAGCACTGTAGTCAGCATTGTAATGCAACATAGGAGCTGCCCTTCCTACAGACTCTTGGTGTTCCAACAGTCAGGATTCTGTCCCTCACCATTCCCTTCCTTCTGCACTGTAGGGGGGGAGAGCCTAATATTGACACACACTGCCAGTGGGACAGTAGTAGTGATTGTGCTGTTCCAAGTTTTTCTTTTTTTTTAAAAAAAAAAACCCCAACCATTTTGGCATTACCAAAATGTAGCCATCCCCTTTCCCTGCAGTTCCAAGTGTAGTAACAGCACTACTCACACACACACACACACACACAATTTCAGGCAGTACACTGTGAAAATGTGGAGGAAGAGGGTATTTTCTTTTCACTCAAACAAAGGGTGTATCTTCCATTCTGAAGATCATCCCAAGATTGTCATGCAGGAAAGATATTTTTTCCAGGTTTAAAAAACAGCTGAGGGTTTTTTGCATAAACGAAAAGGTTGTCATGATTAGTGCAAGATAGCAATGGAGGAGAATGTCATGTGAAAACCAAAAAAGTGAACAAGTAGAGTTACTGGAATGGAGAAAAACTTCCATATGAAATCAGCCCTAGTAATAGAGTTCGTTGCTAACACCATACTTGATTATTTTTTTTTTCATAACTTAAGATGCAACCACCCTGCTATTTGAAATACTGGGAACCCAGTGTTTTTATTTTTTTTTAACAGCTGCAGAAATGAATTGGACCAGACAGGAGAAAAAATGTCATACAAATTCAAACACAGATGTGTGGAGAAACAAGAGAAATGATTTTTGATGACAGCTAGATTTGATAAGATAGTTTTATGTAGGGAATCAGTGCACTGCCAGGGACACTCTGGTATTTGGGCAAAAATCTGTGCTCAAATACCCGAGCATCCCTGGTGTCACTGGTGATGCACTTACATCACTTCCAGGCACATGGGAGTGACACCAGCAATGGCTGACATCACCACTGGCTAGCTGATTGTCAGCTGGGGTTTCCCACCTCTGATTGTGGAGAGGCAGCCCTATATGTTTATAAGCACAGTAAACTTTTTAGACTGTATCTAGTGAGCTGGAGAGTAAATTCATTTAACAAATTCAGAAGCAGAGAGATTTATCAAGCCGTGCTTAACTAGGGCTGCCAGCTACTAGCTAGTAACTAGCACAAATCTGGGGGGTAGCTGTCAGACAATGGCAGGACATCACTCCCGGGGAAAACCAGAAGTGATGTCATGCCTCTCTATACTGAGTTTCTAGCACTTCCTCGAGCAAAAATGACATTATTCCATCACCCAACGGCAATTTTTTTTCATTATTTTTCTCCTACTGGATGTAGGAGTAGCATCAGTAAACCGGAGCAGGGTGAGAAAAATGTTCTTCATACTTCTCTCAAGGACTTACTTGTGCAGTGTGCTTTCACACAAATTTCTAATTTTACAGCAGGCATTAAAAACTACTATTCGCTTTGGCAGTAGATTAAAAACAGCATGATTTCAAATTATTCAGAAGCCTCATTGCAACTGAGAATGTTTTTTTTTTTGATACACAGAGTACTCTTTGTGAAGGTAATTTGTAACATACTCTTGTACAGAACTCACTGGAAATTAAAGCAGGCTGGGAGGGCAGAATCTTAGTTATTCTGAATTTATTACTGAATGAAGAACTAGTTAAATCTTATTGTGGATTTTTTTGGGGGGGATGCACAATTTGAACATAAATTGGTAGCCCCATGTAACAGCATTTAATTTTTTTTAAGGTCATGCATCTACTTGATAACATGTAGTCTGGCCTTGAAATGACAGCAGTAACAAGGTGTAGGATTTCCTATGATTGGACTGGAGTCTTTGTAATATTATATAGGTGAGGCCCTTTTTGTAGAAAAAGCCCAACAGGAACTTATTAGCATATTAGGCCACACCCCTGACATGGCAGCTCATTAGCATATTAGGCCACACCCCATGTTACCAGAAGTGTGGTCATCCAGCCACACCCACCTTTTGCTTCTTATTCTGTTTACCTTGTTTGTTCTCAAAACGGTTTTGACCAAACCAAAAAAAACATTATTTTCTGTCCCATCTATACAAAATCTTGCCTAAACCAGTATCTTATGTCCAACAATTATTCCCACACTACATTGGAATCAATTCCTAAAGGTTAGGTTCCCATGGAAATCAATTTGCCTTTCTGCAAAGCTAGTACGCTGAATATGAATTTTTAGGGTTGCCAACCTGCAGGTGGGGTCTGGAGATCTCCTGGAATTACAACTGAGCTCCAAACTACAGAGATCAGGTCAATGGCTGCTTTGGAAAGTGGAGCCCATGGCAATATGCCTTGCTTAGGTCCCTCCTTCCCCCAAACCCCACCCTCGTCAGGCTCCACTCCCAAATATCCAGGGATTTCCTTAACCTGGAGTTGGCAACACTACTTCACTGGCAGAACAACCCTAGGTTTGTGGATGCACTGGACGGGAGTAGTTTGTGGACTATTTTATTCAAGGTACAAAATTTTATTCAAGGTATAAGATTTCATGTGCCACCCACACTTCTAATTCTTCAGAAGCAAAAATCTCTCTTATTAGGAGGTTTAAGAACATCAACTTTGCTGGCCCATTAAAGGCAGATGTCAGCCCAGTGGCAGGAGAAGAGGGACAATCATCTTCAGAAACTCTGCCCACCTTTTAAATTTCACAAAACAGGCAATCTCCAGAGTGCTGCTGACCATGCTCATTTTCAGTTACAACTCTGTTTCTCTGCAGATGTCCCCCAAAGTACCCCATGCAACAGTCAAGTGTTCCGCCAACAATGAAGCTACTTTTTCAGATGTTTTCTCTTGCATGGCAATTTGCACCAAATGACTTTAATACAGACTTTAGACACACATATATTTGCAAGTTATTCCCAACAAGACACAACAACCAACTAGTTAACACTCAGGCTTCAAACTTACTTTTCTTAAACAGAAGATGCCATGAGAAAACTAAAGAGATTCTCAAAAATTAAAGATATCATCAAAACCAGCATTTCCTGGGCTCTCTGCCTTTTTTACATCCCTCCCCTTTTCCAGAATTTTTTTTTAAAAAATCACAAAGAACAAAATGAAACAACAAGTAAGAGAGAGAGCAAGAGGGAGGGAGGGAGGGAAAAAGAGAGGGGGGAAGGGGGGGAAAGAGAGAGAAAGGGAGGGAGGGAAAAGAGAGGAAGGGAGGGAGAGAGGGAGGGAGGGAAAAAGAGAGAGAGAGAGAGAAAGGAAGGAAGGAAGGAAGGAAGGAGGAGGGAAGGAAAAGAGAAAGGAAGGGAAGGAAGAGAGAGAAGGGAAGAAAGAGAGGAGGACAGAAAAAGCAAGAGAGAGGGAAGAAAAAGATTTTGGCGGCAGCTGGTCTTGGCGCAAGCAAGGCTTTTTGTCTGCAGAGTGGCACCTGCTTCCTGCTTTGTCTCACCTCTTTCCTTCTTGAGGTGCTGATCCACCATCGCTTTTCCTTGCCGTGTGCTGCAAAGAGTGGGAAATTCAAGCTCACAATCAGGAAAAGAGAAGAGTAATGGCGGAGCAGCGCCTCGAGAAGGAAAGAGGTGAGGCAAAGTGGGAAACAGGCGCTGCCCGCTCTGCAGACAAAAAGCCTCGCTCACACCAAGACCAGCTGCCACCGAACTGCCCACGTTCACCATCATCACCTTGTTTCTGGCCACTGTCCTCTGCCACCGCCACCATTTGTGTATCTCCTGCGATGTCCCCTCAGCAGCGGGAGTGGAGGGGAGGAGACGGCATGCCAGGGGGCTTCCAGCCGCCAATCACCATCACCACTGGGCTGCGCTCGCTCTCTTTTTTGGTGGGCAAGGTGGCACGCTGGCACGCCGGTACCTATCACATGGCTCCCTGCTGCTGCCCCCACACTTGCAGGAACCACTGAATGGAGCGCAGTTGGGCCTCCTCCTTCTTCAGGGCTTTTGGTGAGGGAGGGGTGGGGAGGGGAGGGACTCTTGGTGAGGGAGGGGCGGGGTGAGCTTGGAAGGCAGCCAGAATGCTGTTCCAGTGCATCTGGCCCAAAAAGAGCCCTGTATATAGGAAGCCTGAAAAGGAAACATGGAAAATCCTTTAATGCTGAAGAACTAAAGCTTATGGAGAAAACAGTCTTTCTCCAGAATTTGTGTAAACTGCATGTAGTTACAGATTTCTTTCTGTATGTTTATGCAGTATCCTTCTTTCTAGGAACCATTAGGTTTAATTCTATTGCTGTTGGAAGAAAAAAGGAAGTAGTTAAGCAAATTTATATGTTTATTATCCCCTCTTCAAAAACCTGAAGACATGGATGCTTGCTTTCTGTGTCACTAATAATGTATACAGTTTTAATATTTCATGAATGAAGGTAGCATCCAGTGGAGAATATGAAAGATCATTTGCCTGATTCTGTCAAAAGGCTGCATCAGCATTCTATTTTTATCTGGAAAAGTTAGAGCTGTTTTGATTTGAATGATGCTAGTCTCCATATTTTACGAATTACAAATATAAGAAGAAAGAGGATGTTCTCATTTTAGTTCAAGTTTGCGGGGGTGGGGGTTGCAAAAAGCAACTTCCCCTCTCCCATGCTGAACAACATACCATTTGAACTGTAGTTAGGGCAAAACAAAAGCCTCCCTGCAAATATGTACATACCCTTGTGTATCTTTGTGTTTGCTCTTTGCTTCTTAAATTTCATGTTGCTGCTTATCTATGTTCAAACAATAACTTTGAAAGCCATAATTGTTTAACATTTATTTTAGGTTTGACTGTGTTGGAACTTTTTATCAGCTTTTCAGAAGCAAATTTTATTTGAAGAGTCAGGATAATTAGTTCTGCAACGTTTTTGACCATGGCCCTTGTGCTGAAGACTAGGAAGGAAAGAGACAAATGTATAATATGCCAACCATATGCTCAGATGGAGACTAATATTTTTTGGGTACATATGTGGAGTGTAATTGTTCAGTAGTATCCAGAAGGTCTTTATGAAAGGTCTACAATGTAATAGTATCACTTAATATTATTGATTCAGTTAAGTAGGCTTCTGTAGACATTAATGAGATGCATATCAACTAGTGCATTCAATTATGGATCGCACCTATCTATACTGCATGCTTTCAGTTGCATTTGCATTTGCACATGCATCTGATCCAGATTTTGGTGTAACGAGCAGTGCATAAATTCTTTGTTAAGGAATGACTAGATCGGGATTTGGAATGTATATGTCTAAGGGGTTTCACTACAAATATTGTTAAATTTCACTTTGTTAATTTCTTGCTACTATAAATAAGAGATCTTTATGTATTTCATTAGTAACAATTTCAGGACAGCTGTGTCAAAATAGCAACAGATAGTTGTGAACATGCAAACTAGCTTCTGCTGTTGTTTTTGAATTAGCATTCTAATTCTTTGCTTTCTTTACAGGTCTGAAGGAGACAGCTCAAGAAGCATCAGGTATGCATTATCATTTTCTCCTCTTAGATAGACTTTGTGGAACTGGTTAGGTGAAATCATATTTTGTTTGGAACCTTCAAAATGAGAAAGAAAATGTACTTAATACATTACAAGATATGTATAACATTTCAGTAATGTTTCAATAATGTTTTAATATATATATATTTACATTTCAACACTATCACAGAATTATGTACAGCTTTTTAAGATCTTGCCAGAGTATACTGTGCTTTAATTAGAAAATACAAGTAAGCTCATTGTTTTGAAACACTATTTAAAACTTATTAGATTTTGTTTAATTATGTAAAAGGGGTAGTCTGTCCTTGAACAAAGCTGGGGTTCTAAATTCTAGGTGTTAATAGCTAAGTTTGTAGAGCTACTGGAGGGGGAAAATGATTACTTGATAGCAAGGTATAAAGGTAGCATCCTCAAGCGCATGTAAAATAAGAAAGAGCTGTGCGATTCTTAAGGACCAACAAATGTATTATTACAAAAGCTTTCATAAACAAAAACCTACTTCATGAGGTACTCTGTCTCATAAAAGCTTAAGCAACAATACATTTGTTAATTTTTAAAGACTCTATTACTTTGACAGTAGTAGTCAGATTAACATGGCCATCCCTCAGTAATTTGTAACCAAGGACAACAGTTCTCTCTGTGATTTACTGAAATTTCCGGCTGTTTTTTTTTTTTTAAATAGATCCTTGATTTTACTGCATTTACTTCCGGTTCAAGATGTGTGTTGGTCTTTTGTCAGAACAGTAAATTTTAATGTTACAATTCAGTATTAGAAAAGACTTCAGATTTGGCTCTCTGCAATACTCAGCTTTTTGTTCAGCCATAAGAATAGCCGATTTCACCTGATTTCCTCATTGTTTTATCAGGTTACTTTGGTTAATCTACATCCACCTTCATTAGATGCTTTTGTCTCCTATGTAGATAAAACTAATTCTTTTATTATTACATCCAGTAATAAATGCAACATGCTTGTCTCACTTGTCTTCGGCTGTGATTAATTTTTTTTTAGAGATTTTAATAAACTGTGTTTAAATTGCAACCTGAAGTTCAATAAGGCTTGTTAAAGGCAATATTGCTAGTTGATTATTTCAAAAAGAACCCTCAAATTGTCTTGCTATGTATGTATGTATGTATGTATGTATGTATGTATGTATGTATGTAAAGAAATAGTCCAAAACTAGTTGTTTGGTAGAACATAGAATCCTTTTCATGTTGTATTTACATTTTTTACATTAAAGCAGCTTTTTGAAAGACACATAGCTCTGATAGTTGACCTTCTATGTGTAGTTTTCTGTGAAACATTCAGGCTGCTAATATCTTTTAAATTGTTCTAGCATTATAGAATTATTCTGCAGATTGGATTGCCTGAATTTTTTAGTTTACTGGATAAGAACCAAATGCAAATCTACATTAACTCAATTATGGTGAATTAGTTTTATAATATGTTATTGCCATATTTAACAGATGTATTTTATGAAGCGATACAAACATACCAGTATGATGATGTTTTAATTGGCAAAGCCATTCAGTATAGATTGAGATAGCAACAGTAATTTGTTACAAGTGGTTTTAATATTTGTGAAAGCACTGTGTATAATGGTCATTACACTAGTTGTACAGAGTTGTTTTCTACATCTAAATATGCTTAACTTTGGTAGCCAATACTCAGTTAACCAATCATACAGTCTTATGAAATGGTAATGTGTACAGATATTTATAAAAGTAAATTCTATGGGAGTTGAATTACTTGGTCCCAAAGATATCCAGCTGTCCTCAACCAGAGCCAGGGCTTTTTTGGCCCTGGCTTTGACCTGCTGGAACTCTCTGCCAAGGGCCCTGCAGGACTTAATGCAATTCCACAAAACCTGTAAGGCAGAGATGCTCCACCATGCCTTTGGTTGAGGACAGCAGCTGTTTCCATCATGGCTGGCATCCTCCTCTTTTCGTCCACCTTTTCGCTTTGGCCTCCTCCTCGCCCTGCCCGTGAGACAGCAACACAGACTGGAGTAGGGTTTAGGATTAAATCAATGATGCCATTTTGAGATTATTAGTAATTATTAGTAATATAGATTATAGAAATAAATTAGTAATGTAGAAATGAATGATTTATTGATTTTAACAATGTCATGTTGATGTTTTTAACTTTGTTGTACATTGCCCTGTGTACTCAGGGTTAGGTGATTCATAAATCTTAACTTATAAATAAATATATAAATAAAATAAATAAATTTCATCTGCATTGTATTCCACAACATTTCCCAACCCTTACAGCCAATAATGAAAGCAAACTGAATGCATGTAATTGTATTTCAGCAAGATACAAGTGATTGTGGCCCTAGAGGCAGGAGAGAGAATTAGGGTGGGAGAATAAAACACCAAGACATGACTGGAGAGAAAATAGGCCACAGCTTTTATTGAATACAACCACAGGACTACTGGTGCAGCATAGGGATGGATCAAGCATTGGGTGACCTGCCTGCCGCCTGATATTATCCTGTTCCTCCACCCCACTTGATGGGGGAGTGAACATAGAGTGGTAAGCTCTGGGATCCCACAAGGGTGCAAGCCACTGCATGGTTCCCTTGCCATCTGGTGTGAAAGCCAGCTGAAAGCCCCCAAGGTGGGTATGCTGCTGTATGGCACCACCCCAAGAACAAAGGATAAATCACCGGGCCCAGATGGCATACATCCAAGAGTTCTGAAAAAACTCAAATGTGAACTTGTGGATCTCCTGACAAAAATATGTAATCTTTCATTAAAATTGCTACTGGAAGGTAGCAAATGTCACTCCCATCTTTAAAAAGGGTTCCATAGGAGATCTGGGAAATTACAGGCCAGTCAGTCTGACATCAGTACCGGGAAAGTTGGTGGAAACTGTTATTAAGCAAAAAATTAGAAGGCACATTGATGAACAAAATCTATTGAGGAAGACTCAGCATGGGTTCTGTAAGGGAAGATCTTGGCTCATTAACCTGTTAGTGTTCTTTGAACAAACATGTGGACAAGGGGGACTCAATAGATGTTGTTTACCTTGACTTCCAGAAAGCTTTTGATAAAGTCCCTCATCAAAAGCTCCTAAGTAAGCTCAATAGTCGCAGGATAAAAGGACAAGTCCTTTTGTGGATCAAAAACTGGCTAATTAAAATGAAATAGAGAGTGGGCAATAAATGGGCAATTTTCTCAGTGGAGGGAGGTAAGCAGTGGGGTATCGCAGGGATCAGTACTTGGTCTGATCCTTTATAACTTGTTTATTAATGATTTGGAGTTGGGAGTAAGCAGTGAAGTGGCTAAATTTGCAAATGACACGAAGTTGTTCAGGGTGGTGAGAACCAGGGAGGATTGTGAGACACTCCAAAGGGATCTGTCGAGGATGGGCGAGTGGGTGTCAACGTGGCAAATGGGGTTCAACGTGGCCAAGTGCAAAGCGATGCACATTGGAACCAAAAATCCTAACTATAAATACACATTGATGGGGTCTGAACTGGTGGAGACTGACCAAGAGAGAGATCTTGGAGTCGTCGTAGATAACTCAATGAAAATGTCGAGACAGTGTGCAACTACAGTGAAAAAGGCCAACACTATGCTGGGAGTTATTAGGAAGGGAATTGAAAACAAATCAACCAGTATCATAATGCCCCTCTATAAATCGATGTAACCTCATTTGGAGTATCGTGTACAGTTCTGGTCACCACACCTCAAAAAAGATGATATAGCTTTGGAAAAAGTCCAGAAAAGGCAACTAGAATGATAAAAGGGCTGGAACACTTTCCCTATGAAGAAAGGCTTGGGGCTCTTTAGCTTGGAGAAATGATGGCTGAGCGGTAACATGATCGAGGTTTATAAGATTATGCATGGAATAGAGCAGGTAGAGAAAGAAGTACTTTTGTCCCTTTCTCACAATACAAGAACTCATGGGCACTTAATTAAATTGCTGAACAGTCGGGATAGAACAGATAAAGGAAGTACTTCTTCACCCAAAGAGTGATTAACACATGGAATTCACTGACACAGGAGGTAGTGGCAGCTACAAGCATGGATGGCTTCAAGAGGGAATTTAATATGTGGCCTTCTCACTTAATTAAACAAAAAAAAAGATTATCATCCTTTATGAAGGCACTGCATGCTGAGAAGTCTCAAGAGTACCCTATCCTAGGCCCTTAGTATTAATTTCTCCACTTTGCATATACAAGTGAAAACTAATAAATTACCTTTTGCTATTATAATTTAGAGCACAGTTAAGGTACTTTAGGATTGATCTGAAGGGCACAGCTTTGTTCACTGAAATTAAAGGATTCTTTTCTGGAATTTACATACTGCTCTTGCTTGTATCATTTTGAGATTCATGTGCTTTTATCCAATTAAAAGTACAAATGTGCTGAAATATTTAAAATTACATTTTGATGGTACCTGAAAACCCCATATCTCATGGCATAGAAGAAAAACATTATGCATTACACTGTGCTGTTCAGTTGTAGGTCATTGCACTCTGGCATAGTCACATTTAAGCTAGTCACATAAAGTCACTGTTGAATTTAACAGCTTGTAACAAAGATGTGAAAACAAACACTTAGATTCTCTGTTAATTTAGGAAGCTTGTGCCTTCGATCTTACTGATTACTATCATTATAATAGGCTTTTAGGAAATAATAAGCAGGCATATGAACCACACTATTTGCACTTACGCATTGCAGCCCACAAAAGCATAGAAAGATTATTAACTTGAAGGAAGGGATGCAAAGAAGAAAGATTATGGTGAACTGAAAGTATAAATAGTGTGTAGTTCTATCCTCTGTATGGATACAAAGAATTCTGGCAAAGATTCAGAATGAAAACTGAAGAACCCCCCCCCCCCCCATTATTATCTGTAATTTTTCAAAGATGTTATCCATAGTCAATATTCTTGTACTCTTGAGAAGTTAGACCAACTTTAGTTATAACTTTAAAGTTTTAGTCATTCAGTGTGTCCATGCCTCTGAATTTACAGGGAATCTAGGGTATGAAGTAGGCAATGCCAGCATCCCCAATCACCGATACCAGAGCTCCTCCACACTCCAGGCACTTATGAGAGAAGGCCAAAAGAGTGGACAAACACAAGGCAGGGAGTACATGTGGGTGGGTGCAGTGCCAGGCCTGACATGACCCTGCCTAAAGATGACAGGAAGAGGACTGGGGGATGCTTGGCCTGGCATCAAGGCCACTCATCTGGATACCCATTGTATCAACTGGGTCATGTGTTTTATATTATTATATGGTTTCTCTGCCATACAATAAATAAATATCTGAGTGGGATAAACTCCCCAGAACAGGAAGGAAGGTCCAGCCATAATTAAACTTTTGCCTATCTAGCAGTCATGCAGTCCCTTCACTTCCTGTGGGTGTGACCAATAGGGCCTACTTCATAAAGGCCAGGGATAGCCAGCTAGAGTATAAAGCAGTGGAGGGGGAGGACCAAGAGTATGGGTGACCTGAAACTCTTCCCTTCAGAATTCGGAATTCTTTTTGGACATTATCCGCAATGCCAGGCAGATGTGGCTGGTTGTGTATGAAGCTGATTTTATAAATAATATATTAAAATACATTTTATAAATTTAAAAAATCATGCCATTTTTAGTCTTGTATATCTTAAAACAACAATATTCATGTTTTCATAGCATTAGGAGTATGAACTGAATGTAGAAAATCAGCAGAAAATGAAAACAGGTGAATACTGTAAGCCACTTTGGGTCCTCACTGAAGAAGAGAAGAAGAGATTGGATTTGTACCCCGCCCTTCACTACCCAAGGGAATCTCAGAGTAGCTTACAAACTCCTTTCCCTTCCCCTCCCCACAACAGACACCTTGTGAAGTAGGTGGGGCTGAGAGAGCTCTGACAGAAACTGCTCTTTTTCAAGAACGACTGTGCCAGAACTATGGCTTGCCCAAGGTCATCCAGCAGGTGCAAGTGGAAGAGTGGGGAATCAAACCCGGTTCTCCCAGATTAGAGTCTGTGTACTTAACCACTATACCACTGCAAAGAAAAGTGGGGTATAAATAAAGCAAAAAAATAAATACAAAGTAGTGAAGAAAAATAATTATGGTGGTGAGTGACAAGTTTACTGCAAGTATATTTGTACCAACCTGTGTCTTCTCCATCTTCAATAATATTCAGTTAGAACTAGGATTCCCAAATCCCCCCAGGGGGCGAGGAAACCCCCGCTCCAGCGAGGAAACCCCGCCCCTAAATTGCCAGGCTGCAAAGACGTGCCCGGCGTGATGACATCACCCGGAGGTGATGTCATTGTGTCGAGCATGTTTTGGAGGGGGGGATACTCTCTAATTCGAGGGAAAACTCTATGGGTTTTCCTCGAATTAGGGAAGTCCCACCCCAACGTGCCCAACACGATGATGTCCCCCCCCCCCTGCAACAATAAAGGTAGGACTTGGCAACCCTAGTTAGAACAGATGGATGACATCATGTTCAGCACTTTCTTACTGCTCCTCTTCAGTGGCTGCCACTAGGCATGATGGAACTTCATATTTATTTTAACTGAATATGACTTGGAGATGTGGAGAGGAGCTGTAGATCAGCAGGTGCTGTACATTTAAAGTAGGCATGGGGCAACTTCCTGTTGAGTTAGAGAGGTACATGCAGCGTGTCCTGGGCTTATCCTAATGCCTGCTTCCCACATATGGAGACCTCAAGCACATTGAAGAAGCACTAGTATTAGAAGTTTCAAATCAGCCGAGTATGGCCAAAGTCTGTGCTTGGCTTCTTTGACCAGCTGGCTATGTGAACTTGAGTACAACCAGCTGAATGTGTAATGATTTTTGCACTTGGCTGCAGATACTCTGTGAATGTTCCTTTTTTGACCAAAGCACCACACCCAAAGGCAGAAGTGAACAAGTATTTTATTGGCTGCATAGGAGCCTATTATGTGCATTTAGCCTGTTGTATGCTTTGCTTTAAGGTGGCTAAAGAATTAAAGGATACATTTATTAGTCTCCTGAATGCTATCATCATAGTCTCTGTTGACCTCCACTGAACGCCAGTCTGTGGTGAACTAGTGGGTGCTACTGCGTTGCAATTTTTCAGAGTGTTGTGGTAGTAATTTGAAAGCATTTTTAGGCTTAATTCACCATGTGATAGCAGTTTGCACATAACCAGATATTAACATAACCTCTACTTTTCTGCACAGCTGAATCAGGCAAGAGATGAGCCTTAATTTTTTGTCTTAAACTATGATGTCAATTGTTAATGGGTCCATCCACTGAAGCTACCATTTTCTCAGGAAACTGATCTTTGTAGTTGAGAGATCATTTGTAATTCAGGGAGATTTCCAGGTCCCTCTTGGAGGTTGGCAAACATACCTAGAAAATTGTCTTGCTCACTTTTTAGAATTGAGGTGCTGGTAGAGGCTGACTACCTCCGTACCCTTCTGGAGTATAATGTAATTGTGTCATATTGGGTAAGTATCTTGTAGTGGTGACTAGTAACAAAAGTGTGTGTGATGAGTATAGAAGTTATCATATACATCATGTATCCATCCATTTACATTAGTTTTCTCGCTTGTTGTTCTATATCTTGAAGATTTAGAATGGATGGGATTTTTTAAAAAAAATGTTCACAGAAACAGGTTTTTTGTATCTTATCCTTTCCCCAGCAGACCTCTGCACTTCCTGCAAGGCAATTGCTGAAGGTCAGAGAACCCTCTAGAACAATATGACATGTATGCTTCTTTCATATATGTTGGATAATGCTCTCTCAGTGCACTACAGCAACTGTTTGCAACTGGTTTTTCCTGTTTCACACAGTAAAATCTAGTTGCAAATTATTGGTATAGCATATTAGGAGTGCATTACCAACAATGTCTGAAAGCCGCTATAATGTGTGGAGGACTGCAGCAAGAAGAGATAATCAATAGAAATAACCAACTTCATTCTTGAGTGACCAAAGCAAACTCCCTGAACAGAACAATAAATTTCACAAAAAAGCAGTTTTGACCCTCTGCAGTGGTTCTTCAGAAGGCATAATGTTCTGACCAGCTTGCTCCATTTGCAGTACCTTAAGCTGTCCATAGACTTTAAAAAGTAAATATTGTTATTTGTATAGCACTTGGCCTAAGTGGTTTAAAAAAGACTAGTCCCTTCTCATAATCTAAGTAAAAACACGGCACAAGAAAGAACAGATCTGAGAGGACAAAAGGCAAAATATGCAAGGTGTTTGTGGAGTTCATTCACAGCCACCATCTAGAGCCTTCTGAGGTGATCCTTAACCTGAGTACAACCAAAAAAGAGGAGAAAAACACAACCCTGCATGAGAAAGGTAACCAAAAAGGTTGAAACAGAGAAAAAGAAAGTAAAATATAACTGTGCACCTAGTGCAAATGCACAGAATCCGATATATTTAAAAGACCTAACACGTTTGCACTTTCCAGTTCTCCCATTGGCTGTGCTCCACGATGCGCTCCATCAGCTATTGGCCCATCAACCACCACTCAAGAGTACTCATGTGCCATTGGCTGGGTGCTGGGTCTGCTTCTCTCTCCCGCCCACTGCCAGTCTAGCCACTTCCCTGACAGAATAAACTGCCAAAACGGATGTCAATCCTGATGAAGACACTTCTCCTGCTTGGTTCCTGTGGGGCTAACTTTTCCCTCAGTGGCTTTTGTTAGGCAACCAAGCTTGGTTCTGTCAGTAAAAAGGCAAAGGCAGGAGGCCCTTTCCCAGCCTACCAGCTCCAGATTGGGAAATTCCTGAAGATTTTATGGTGGAGTCTATGGAAGCCAGAGTTTGAGGAGGGGACTGAAGTAAAAGAGATTGGATTGGATTGGATTTATTAAATTTCTACCTGAGCCACTGAGTTGGGCCTGGCTCAGATTGGATTTATACCCCACCCTTCACTACCCGAAGGAGTCTCAGAGCAGTTTACAATCTCCTTTCCCTTCCTCTCCCCACAACAGAAACCCTGTGAGGTAGGTGGGGCTGAGAGAGCTCTTTTAAGAACTGCTCTTGAGAGAACAGCTCTGAAAGAACTTATGACTGACCCAAGGTCACCCCAGCAGCTGCATGTGGAGAAGTGGGGAATCAAACCCGGTTCACAGATTAGAGTCTGCATGCCTAACCACCTCAGCTGAATAGAATGCCGTAGACTGCACCCTCCAAAGTAGTTATTTTTTTCCTGGGGGACCATTGCTGCTAATCTCCAGGTGAGGGTGGAGATCACTCAGAAATAAAACTTCTCTCCAGATGGCTGAGATCAGTTCCCCTGGAGAAAACGGCTGCTTTACAGGGTGGACTCTGTGTCATTATACTCTGCTGAGGTTGCTTCCCTCCTGCTTGGGTCCCCACTGTGGAGAAAAACTGTACTTTTCCTAGGTAGTGGCTACAGGTGGGGGTTAGATGGAAAACTGAAGTCAGTGGGGCAGATAAAAGTAGGTTGATGGTTGGCTGGGAAGGAGATAGGGTTGTCAACTCCAGGTTGGGAAATACCTGGAGATTTGATGGATGGAGCCTGGAGAGAGTGGGGTTTGAGGAGGGTACAATGCCAGACAGGTACAGTGCCATAGACTCCACTCTTCAAATCAGCCATTTCCTCCTGTGGGAACCTTTGTTGCCAGTCTCCAGATGAGGACTGGAGATCACTCAGAAGTACAACTGCTCTCCAGATGGCAGAGATCAGTTCCCCTGGAGAAAGTGGTGGACTCTGTGTCATTATACGCTGCTGAGGTATGACACAGCAGTGCACAGCAATATAAAGACAGATGTCCATTCATACAAATACAGGTTAAAAGTTACATAATGTATCCATAAGCAAAAAACAATATCAAACACCTTCCAGCAATAAGCCTTCCTCACTGGTATAATTCATACCGAGCACTCCATTAATTATAGATATACATAAAACTAATCATACACAGAAGGGACCTTATTCGAACGCAGACGTTCATCCATGGAGTAAGTGGTGTCAAATATTCTTAAGATATAGCATGGGCAACTCATCAAGATGCAAAATATTTCCTTTGCCCATTGATCTTCTTAGGTGCAATCAGCAATGCTCAAAGCTCCAGTGGAGTGCTCAGGTACAACGACAAAAGAATCAGCCAACTGTCACCCATGAGGTAACCTGTGAGGTGTTGTTTAAGGCATCCTTGCTGTCTTACTTGAAAGGTGTCAGTGTAATAGGTCTCTTATTCCCTTGCCTTGGGGGGCGGGTTATTAACCACAAAAATACTTTGTCTGCCCAATAACCACACAAGAATCTTGAGGTAAAAAACAAAACTTTTATGTATTCACAGGAAATGGTTAAAGGTCTAGAACACTCAGGCTTGAAAATATGTACAAATGTAATTCTCATCTTCTTCTGGGCAAAGGACAAGAAATTGTTACAGATAAAAAATAATTAAATGGGTCACAGGTGGATGTGTCCTCATTGGAAGCACTGGAGCTGGTCTGACACCAAAATTTTCTATCACCCTCCCTAGAAAAGTTAAATTGGATAGTGGCCTATAATTGGCCACCTCAGCATAAGGATTGTATAACTATGAAATATTTCTTTAGAATGCTGGCTAGGCAGGATATAAATCCCAATAAATAAATAAATAAATAAATTTATCTTTGTTTCACCTCAGCACTAACCAATGAAGATTTTCTGAGCAGAGGTATCCTCACACTCCCAAGGACCTGTCAGCATCCATAGGCAGCATCATTCTGAAACGATCTTTCCTATTATATAAAGCCGTTTTAAGATTCCAAGGGGCAAGATTCCAAGGGGCGCCAAAATCAGTAGGCTGGACAGACTGCCACTCCACCCTCCAAAGCAGCCATTTTCTCCAGGGGAGCTGATCTCTGTCAGCTGGAGATACATTGTAAAAGCGGGAGATCCCCAGGCCCCACCTGGAGGCTGGCAACCCTATTCCATTATCAGAGCCGACAACTTTCTCCTCAGTGCCTGTTGCTAGGCAACCAAGCTTGCTTCTCTGAAAGCCCCTTTCCACACCTATGATGGCCTTTGGGAGAAAACTCATTGGGGCCATCTGAACAGAATGCCATAGAGGCCACCCTCCAAAGCAGACATTTTCTCCAAGGGAAGGGGGAAGATCTGTTGTCTGGAGTTCAACTGTAATACCTGGCGATCTTCAGGCTCCACCTGGAGGTAGGCTACCCTAGGCGTAGCAGTCAGTGCTTCAGAGCAGAATCTGCTAGACCCAGGTTCTTGTTGAGTGGGTGATTTCGGGCCAGTCACAGACTTTAAGCCTAACTTACCTCACAGGGTTGTTGTGCAAGTCAAAAAGGGGGAGAGAAGAATGATGTCAGCTGCTTCGGTCCCCATTGCAGAGAGAGACTACTTTTCCACCAGGGGAAGTATGGTTGCCAATCTCCAGGTGTGGGCTGGAAACCACTCAGAATTACAAGTGCTCTCCAGATGGCAGAGATCAGTTCCCCTGGAGAAAATGGTGGACTCTATGCCCTCATACCCTGCTGAGATGGACCCTTTATGACAGTGAATGTGACATAGCAGTCAGGGCTTCAGAGCATGGTGGAGGCTGCAGGGGGGGCGGGAATGGAAACTTGAAGAATGAGGTTGTTGATTGGCTGGGAAGGAGATAGGGTTGCCAACTTCAGATGGAAAATTCCTGGAGACTTGAGGGGTGGAGCCTGGCGACAGTGAGGTTTGAGGAGGAGTGGGACCTCAGACAGGTACAATGCCATAGACTCCACCCTCCAAGCCAGCGAGTCCCTCATGGGGAACCATTGTTGCCAATCTCCAGGTGGGGGCTGGAGATCACTCAGAATTACAACTGCTCTCTAGGGGGGAGGGGGGAGGAGATAGAAAGCTGAAGCCAAGGGCAGATAATGATACATTGACGGTTGGCTGGGAGGTAGGGTTGCCAACTCGAGGTGGGGACATTCCTGGAGATTTGAGGGGTGGACCCTGGAGAGGGTGAGGTTTCAGCAGGGATGAGACCTCAGACAGTTTCAGTGCCATCGACTCCACCCTTCAAACCACCCATTCCCTCATGGGGAACCATTGTTGCCAATCTCCAGGGGAGGAATGGAGATCACGCTAAATTACAACTGTTCTTCAGATGGCAGAGATCTTCCCCTGGAGAAAATGGTGGACTCTGTGTCATTATACCCTGCTGAGGTCGCCACAGCAAATTGACACTGAGTGCCCAAGGCTGGGGCACTCTCCCAGAGCCTCTTTCTAGAGCCTGTTGTATTTATTTCCACAACAGGCCTTATTCCTAGTCCATAATAAAAGGACTAGTAGGCACCTTTGACATTTGTTACCACAAGTGGCCTGTCTTGATATTAGGGGAAATTAGCTATGAGACAGAGGAGGCCAAAAGGGCACAGGAACTGCACACCTATATATACCAAGGTCCAGTTCAGTATGAAGACTCCAGATTTCAAGAGTATTCAATTGTTTTATTAGAAAATTTATTAGAAAATAAATTAGAAAATAATTGCATACAATCACGCTTAAACAATCAAAATATACGTGCAATCCAGAACTAATAAATAAAGAGGTGGTGATAGAGACATTAAGGAGCAGTTATAGGGGTTATACTACCTGTCCAGATGTGCAGACGCCCATGTAGAAGAAAGCACAAACAGCCAGCATTTCACACAGTAAAAATAAGACCCATAGTAGAGGCTTTGGGGGTGTACCCTGTAATACACACCCAAGGTGGGGCTTACTCTCTATTTTTATAGGAATTCAAGGGGTGGTCTCCCAGGCCAGGGCTTGTTGGGATTAATGACCATTGATGGTCTGACCAGGATAGTTTAAATAGGTTTGATGACCACTGTTGGTCCTACTGGGGTAGGTTGAATGCGTTCCCAGGCTTAGACAAAAGGGGGAAATGGGTCTCTGATAGGCATCAGGAAGAAACAATGATGAAATTAATGTTCAATCAATTTGTCTTGGTATCCTTAGGGAAGGGGCAGACAAGAAGTACAGGTGTTGAAGCAAAAGATTTCCACATAGGCATAGGTATCACACAAAGGGGGTCATGTGGGGGTATGGAGACAGAGAAGGTTCACCAGATGTCTACTGAATGGCTATGGAAATGCAGATACTTTACCTGAAGGAACTCACGGTCATTACATATGCATACCTTTGCTGGGAGGAGGGGGGATTGGAAATCCCTGGAGGGTGCCTTATACAACCTTAGACTGAAACCCTTTGCAGAGCTTTTGACTAGCTCTTTAGCACAGGTGAAGAGTGTCCTCTTTGGCCTGGTTCTGTAGGTCTCTGGTTCAAGTCAGAAGTGGGTGCCCTGCTATTGGGGCTACCCAATGAGTAAAGCAGTGCCTCTGAGCTACAACTTCAGATACCAGATCTGCTCTCAACTTGGACTCCAAAAGTGGGAATGGATGAAAAAGATTTTGTCAGCAAAGAGCCTTGCAAAAACATGACTGCTGTTGGCCAATTTTCATCACCAGCTGGGTTGGACTTGGCTGTTTTTAAGTCACAGACCTCTTTTAACAATTGAGCTGGGCAAGATGCTGCTAACGCAGTGGTGGCAGAGGAAATGGGCTCTATGTATTAATAGAATTTAAATAAATGTTTAATGTCTATGATCATTACATGGATGAAAATGGCAACAAGCTCATAAAACCCCAATTTTCACATGGAGGATCACTGCTGAAACCCTCCCACCACTATTACACATTGTTGAAGGCTCTTATTTACTTTACAGCTACCAGTCTCCATCAGTTTAAAAGGCAAGAATAGGCTTTATTCTTAATGTATTATAAAAAAAAATCATTGTCACACTATAGGTCATAAAGAGCTCAAAATATACCTCTGTAGCTGTAGTGTGACAAAAAGTAGGCTGTGCACTGCAAGGTGCCTTACAGTGGAGGCTTTGACAATACAGTGTGTGTGTGTTTGTATCCATTCTAAGATTTGACTTCTAGAGGCCATGGGAAGAAAGCTTAACTTTAGCAATTATGGCGACTCACACTAAAAAATCTAATGAGGCATTCTGAACAGCAAAAGTAGGGGGTATGTAATAGCAATGGTTGGAGCATATTTCCTTTGCATTATGTTTTGCAGCAAGTAATTTTTTTTAGGTTGGAAGTCAAAGTTAATAATGTAAACTGATCAATAAAGTGTGCAGAAATAATGTAAATGTCCATGTGAAATGCAGATTTTTATTTCTGTTTATCAGATGGTTGCCTAAATGTCACAGGTTTTCATTCTTTCTGCTACAGTTAATTTCATCTGTTATCTCTGTCTCACCACAGTCATTAGCTATTTACTATTTTACTAGGGGCATTTGATAAATATGCAGTTTACTAGAGTGATAATCAAGTTCCTTATTAAGAATAAAGATCATGCTAATGTTTCTGAGGAAAGGGAACATAATACAGAAGGCTTGATAGCAGGCCATTTTTATTTGCCCTGTAGCTTGTGGCTAAATTGATATAAACTCCTCTAAAGGAAGTAGAAACTAATGGCTCTGAACCAAAAAAGAATGTAGTTGAGAAAGGAGATACAAAGCACTATAAGAATAGCTTTAATTTCTACAAAAAAAACTGATGATGTTCATTTATTTCAAGGAAAGGCAGAGGATGATTTCACTTCACTTTTAGTTTATCAAAAGCAAGTTGAAAAAATATACTGAAGGAGGTTTTCAAATGACATGAAAGATTCAAAAGATACCCTTTTCTCTGGCAGTATCAAAACTATAACTATATCAATACTTGGTCCTTGACTGATGTTACAGTTATTGGGAAAGTTGTATGAATGTAAACATTTGGCTATGAGTAATAGGGTTGCAACTTGTGGCAGCTTTGGGGAGTAGGACATGGTGATTCCTAGAACTGCCTGTAGTCACTTTTGGATTCTCCCCAGAAGTGACATTGCAGTACAGAAAATGCCAACTATATAACCAGAATTGTTCAGGAGGGCATTTTTTTTAAAGGAAATAGGACTAGGGGTGGGTGGTCATGGACCAAAAAAAAAAGAGGTCTGGGGAGGTTCGTTGTTTATGGGTTTATGAACCATGAACCTCCATGGACTTTCCCATTTTATGAACTGGGTTGTGGTTCATTATGTTTGTGAAGGGAAGGCATTCAAAATGCCCTTTTCCTTCACTCACTGAATTGTGTTGCCGCCACAGTGTGCCTCAGCGAGTGAAGGAAAGGCATTTAAAATGCTATCCCTTCACTTGCTGAGTTGCGCCACCAGGGCAGGTGTGTGGTGGCAGCAAGACTCAGGGAGTGAAGGGAAGGCAATCCCTCCATTGCCTTGGCAATCTTCAGTGCTAGCATGTCTGGCTCATAAATTGCTCTCATCTCATTGCTCCCCGCACAAATCTCAGTGGAAAACATAATGATTTGTGGGACGTTTGTGACAGATGCAACCTCACTAACCAGGCTCATGGATCATGAACTGGGCCCTGGTCTGTGATGAAATTTGGTCCAGGAGCCAGTCTGTGCCCATCCCTAAGTAGGACTATGCTATGATATAATGGTTCAAGAAGGTAATTTAAGAAAGGAAGCAGAACTGTGGGTTACACTACTGCATATATATTGTGTGTCATATTGCTTGTTATCTATCTGAAAGGTTAACTCCACCTTTCAGCATTAATATATGTCTATTAGTTACGTTTTGTTTTCAGATTTCTGTAATCCTAAACCTATTACTTCCCTTATCAGATTTCTTTTACTGTTGATTGCACTGACATGCATTGTGTAATCCACCTTAAATCACAATGAAAAAGGCAGACTACAAATAAAGAAAAAAATGTAAATCTCTCACACAAATTTTGTAAGTCTTAAAAAACAAATGGGAAAGTTTTGACCTTTATTCCTTTTTCAGATGAACCTGTTTTTCCCTAAGCATGTTGATATGCCATTAGCAGATCTCCTGTATAGAATGAGTTGAGTGTAGGAGTCAGTGGACATGGGCAAGAATGGAAAAGGGGACTAAATATAGTGGAAGAACAAAACTATTTACAAATGTTTGCATACATCTAATTTCAGTCAGGGCTATGTAGAAAGGGAGAGGCAGTTTTGTGGACATTTGTCTGCTTTAAAAAGCATCCCCCTTTGTTACTTTTCTAGGGATTGCTGCAAATTTATTTACCTATCAAGATTGATCATACCCTTTCTTATCAGCAAGTATTCCTATGTGACCAAACCAGCCTTCTGGATGCCATACTTTTATGCCTTGATTATCCTCAGTAGTGAGGTAGCAAGATCATATTCACTATATGATGTCTGAAGTCATAATGGCAAAGGAGAAACAAACCCTAAGTGTAGGGGACATATTAATAGTAATATTAATAATAAGGTAGTAAGATGAAAAGCGGGATATACTAATTGGGATAATCTTGTACTGAAAATAACAAATGACATAGTGCATCTCTAGCCAAATTTGTTGGAATATTGTTACATTTTTCTCACTTAAGTCAGTAACTTAAATTCTTGTATGCACATCTGAGGAAATGACTAAGCATTTTCTGTGCTTTGGATGAAAGAATGTGAAGGCACCTTCATGCTGCTTGAGAATCTGGTCATTCATGTGTGAAATAAACAGCTGTATTACATAGGCAAAATATGGGTTGATTCTTTAGAAAATATTTTTATCAAAAATTCTCTTGAGAATAGGAGATCTGCAATGTCATGTCATTGCACAAAATATTTTTAATATAAATAACCTTGTGGATGGTATGAGAGTTCTATTAGTTGTTCATATATGTATATATATTGACCTGAAATTTCTGAAAGTATCTGCATATTGAAATGTTTACAAGCTTCTGGCATATTGGATCTGAAAAACTGACTTGTTCTTGACCCTTGCAAAATTCTTCTTTGAGTCAACAGTTTTGTCACTTGTACAACTGAGAGAACTTTAAATGAACTAGGGTTGCTAGGTCCTTACCTCTCACCAGCGGAGGACTTTGGGGGGCGTTCCAGGAGGGGACACGGGCTCCCCAACATGATGACATCATGCATAAGTGACACAATCACATTGGGGATGCAGCCCCTTAGAAGGTGCTGGCAGCACCCGTGCACAAGAAACCATTTAAAAGAAAGCTTCCCATTAAATGGTTTCTTGTGAGCAGATGCTGGCTGGCTACCTGCACCTGAACTCCAAGTGGAGAATTCACATTTTTTCATCTGAAGCATAGAAAATGCTTAGCCAGTGTTATGTGTTTAGGAGCATGGACTCTAATTTGGGAGAATCGGGTTTGATTCCCCACTACTCCACATGTAGCTGCTGATGTGACCTTGGGTCAGTCAGAGTTCTTTCAGCGCTGTTATCTCAAGAGCAGTTCTTGAAAGAGCTCTCTCAGCCCCACCTACATCATAGGGTATCTGTTCTGGGAAGGGGAAGGGGAAGGAGATTGTAAGCCACTCTGAGACTCCTTAGGGTAGTGAAGGGTGGGGTATAAATCCAATCTCCTCCTCCTCCTCCTCCTCTTGTTTAAATACATTTCAATCTGATTTCAGGTCTGGTTATGGGACTGAAACAGCCTTGGTTGCTGTGGTGGATGACATGCACTGGGAGATGGTCAGGGGGATTGCAACCCTGTTAGTTCTCCTGGACCTCAACAGCTTTCGATACCATCAATCATTATATCCTTCTGGATCACCTTTTGGGATTGGGTCCAGGAGGCACTGTTTTGCAGTGGTTCCGGTCCTACCTTGAGGGTAGGTTTCAGAGTGTGGTGCTAGGGGACAGCTACTCTGCCCCTTGGCCTGTGGTCTGTGAGATTTCCCAAAGTTCCATCTTGTCCCCCAGCTTTTCAACACCTATAAGAAGCGACTGGTAGATGTCATCTGGAGATTTGAGCTGAGTAGCCACCGATATGCAGATGACACTCAGCTCTGTCTCACCCTGCCAGCAGATTCCAGGGAGGCTGTGGAACAGTGAATAGGTGTCTGAAGGCAGTTTTGGAATGGATGAGGGCTTGAAACCTGATCCTGACAAAACAGAGGTGCTACTGGTGGGGGGAGTTTCTGACCTAGAAAATGAGTTATCCCTTGTTCTAGATGGGATTGCACTCTACCTAAAGGAGTAGGTGTGTTGCTTGGGGGTTCCCCTGGACCTGGGTCTCCTGTTAGATAAACAGGTGGCAGCAGTGGCCAGGGGTGCCTTCTACCAGCACCAGCCCTTCCTGGACATTAAAGATATTGCCATTATGGTGCAGGCCCTAGATTAGATTACTGCAAAGAGATCTATGTTGCTCCCCTTGAAGACTGTCTGGAAGCTACAGTTGGTACAGAATGTTGTGGCCAGAGTATTGACTAGAATGGGTTGTAGGGACCATATAACTCCAGTCTTATTCCATCTACACTCGCTTCCAATTTGCTTCTGGGCTTAATTCAAGGTACTGGTATTGATATGTAAAGCCCTGTACAGCTTGGGACCAACATACCTTAAGGACCGCCTTCTCCCATATGAACCTACCTGTACATTCTGGTCACCTGCGGAGGCCCTGATTTGGTTGTCCCCACCTGAATCTTATATGGATGGCAACCAGAGAAAGGGTCCTCTCTGTTGTGGCACCAAACTTTGAATTCCCTTCCCAGGGAGATTCATCTGTATTGGTGTTTTTTGCCAGCAGGTAAAGACTTTTTTGTTCCATCTGGCATACAAGGCAGCATTAAAATATTTTAAATAAATAAATAAATAATATTAGATGGGTGGTTAATATTGCCGGATTTATTTGACATATATAATAGGAAACCTAGAGCAGGGGTCCCCAAACTCTTTGGGCCTGTGGGCGCCTTTTGATTTTTGACAAAAGGTGGGTACAACCATAAAATGGCTGCCACAGGAGGTGAAGCAAATTATAAAATGGCCGCTGCCAGAGGCAGAACTAAATCACAAAATATCAGGGTTATACATTAATGTAATACTAACTCTTCAATATTTCAGGCAGCAGCTCTACTTATCAGGATGCCTATTAAAATGAACATACCATTTAAAAATATTTTCTTACATACACAGAGCTTACCCTCAGTCATGCAGTGATGATCCTTGTGCTGTGCTGGTAGCTGCTTCCAAAGCAATGTTTTTTGAATCTGCACAGCCAACCAGATCTCCAGCGGCCAGTCAGAAACCCTGCTGGGCAAAAGGCTCATCTAGCCCTGCTGACTTCCTGAAAACACTTGGAGGGCACCATGGCACCCATGGGCACCACACTGGGGACCCAAACCTAGGGCATAATCCAGACAAAGTTAAGCACTTAAGGTCCCAGTGATTTCAGAGGACATCATAAGCATTGATTTAACCCTCTTCCATTTAAGTCAACACCAGTGAGCGTTTAACCTAGATTGTGAGCCTAGTGCTTAAAGCTGGAGTAAGCAGATGAATAGTCTGTGAAATAAAGTTTACTTCAGTGGCAAAATGAAGGTACACAGAATGAGCAGTGAGAAATTCAATGTTTTAAAAATGATCTAATTTAAGGACATGTGATGCTCAAAATATTCCTACCATTTCGGAATTAAATCTGTAATTTAAGATAGATTTAGCATGTTGCAAGAAGTCAGAAATTAATTTGCTCCTTCCAAAAACCAGTCCTATCATCAGGGCCGGACTGTCCATAGACAAAATTTGGTAGTTGCCTAGGATGGCGACTTGATGAGGATGCCCCTGCGCTGGCCTGCCTGCCGCCTCACCCTCCCATCCCTTGCCTCATGTCCTGCTTGGCTGGGGGGGAGGCGCCTTTTGGAGGAACATGCTGCCACCGCCCCTTCCCTCGAGGAGTGCTAGTGCAGGCTCTTTTTCACCCCCTTCAGCTTCTGCAAGGAGCCACGGTGGGGGCGTGCCTGGGTGGGCTGTGCACTTTTCTGGCTGCCCCCGTGTGCACAGCACAGTGCTGCCTCTGGGCAGGCCAGGTGGAAGGCAAGGGGTTGGTGCTCCTCCCCCCGGGGCAGGTAGTCCTGCTTTGCCTCTTATGGTGAAGGCAGGGCTGGGGGGGTGGCAAGCCAGCTGGGATTCAGGAATTATGTCAGCTGCCACTGCTGTCAAAAGTGCCTCCTGCTGGTGGACCCCTGGCAGAGCTGGCACACCTGCCCCACCCATGCTGGTAAAGCTCACCAAGTCACCCAAAGGGCTCGTTTAGATTCAGGTAGCTCTGGTTTGCCCTGGGGAGGGGGGATTCCCACTTTCTATGTGCCACTAACTCCAGCAGAGCATTAGAAAGGGCTGGCTGTGCCCGCGTGGAGAATGACGTGGTGGGGGCAGAAGGGAACACCCACAAGGATGCGCAGCTCTCTTGGGCCCTGCTCCATCCATGCTACGCCAAAACTCCGGTGTGTGCACTGCTAACAGGAGACAGGAAGGGGGGAGGGAAACGCAGAGAGAAAACCCGCATTCTGGTTGCTCCAATGCAATAATTACATTCCTGCGGCGTAGGCCGCCCATGTACCAGGCTCTCTGTGCCACAGAAAACGCGGAGCAGCCCCAACTGAGATGGGCAGGGGGTGAGAAAAACGAGGCAAGCCCACTCATTTGTACCAGCAGTGTGGAGGTTTCCTGTTCCAGAAAAATCACTTGCGTCTGGCGGAGGGCCACAGCACTGCTAAAGAATAAGACCTCCAGTGGTGCGCCTTTTCATAACCCACTTCTGCTTTCTGTTGCAAAAGAGTATTGTGTTCTTTTGCAGCGCATGTGGAGAGCTTTGTTGTCTTTCTGGCCAGGGTTAAAAATAAGACCACCTTAATAGTCCTGTTCCTGGCTCTAATAAAATCGCTTTGGAGATTTTGTGAAATCAGATTAGGCTGTGCCCTGAGCAGGGTTAGATCAGTAGACTGCAGTTGCTTCTGGCCATTATTGCAGAAAGTCAGAAGGAAGAGGAGAGGCAAGCAGAAAAGAGTGAAAAGAAGCTGGATATCAAGGGGGGGTCATTTTTTCTAGGAACTATCAGTGACAACACAGTGTATTGTGATTACGCCAGGTTGCAGTCGCAATCCTAATAATATATGCATTTGAAAAATGCAAGGCTCCCCTTATGTAATTAAACCAAATCTGAGCATTTGAATAGAGAAGGAGAAACACTTAAACCAGGTGTCTATACCTTTAAATGGGCAGTGAAGCCCAATTATGCTAGGATCTTATTAGGGTCAGAAATAGCTTACCTGAACTTACAATGGCTCTTTGTTTCTGAAGTTGTTTCTTCTAGAAATAGCTGCAGAAAATATTTATTTATTAAAGATATATCTGTCCAATGTGCTTAGGGAGATATGGCACCTGTCCTCTGCTGTTGGCCTCACAACAACCTTGTTAGGTAGGATAGGCAGATGGATAGTGATTAGTCTAATGCATTTATGTTTGAAAATTGGTGGGTGCACAGGGTTGGGGGTGGGGCCAGAAGGTAGCCTCACCTAGTGAGCAAAAAAACCTTGGGGCTGGCCCTGCCTGTCATCCACATACATTGACTTGTCAGATATCTTCCAGATACTCTGAATATTTTCTTCCAAAGATTGGGTGTTGATGTTTGATTAATGATATTTTATTTCAACATTTAATATGACAATCAATATAGTACTTCATAAGTTAGTGTACAGTCACTTGGTATCAATAACTGATACATGATTGTATATCACAAGAACTTGCAAATAGATACAGTTAAGTGTGCAACCATGTTTTACCACTCCTGCGAGTAAGGTCTACTTTCTATCCTTCGCCTGAGCAAGCTCAGATTATTTACTGTACAGCCAAGTGCTTTCTCTATAGCAGCCTCATCCATTTGGATGGGTTGCACCTTATTTGCTTTCCTTTAGGAAAGTCTAAAAAGGACAGTTGATTAGGAAAGCTTTTAACTGACATGTTGAGCTTGTGTGTATTTCTTAAGATTTTGATATATTGTGTGGTGATACTACTAAAGCTACTTTTTGCTGTAACAAAAAGCAGGGTAGAAATGCTGCAAACATGTAAAATGTAATACTGCTTTTATACTCAAACATCCAATACCTTAAAAATAAATTTCATCAGTACTGAAAAAAACAAAATTAACGCCTAACATTGCTACTGCATTCAAGAAAAGGCTAGAAATGACTTGCTGCTATATTTGACCCAAAACAACATTTGAGATAAATTTGGAAAGTACAGTTTAATGAAAAAGTCTGAAGCATTTTTGAGAAAAGTTGAAAGATTTTTTTTGTAAGAATAGCTGCATTTCTCTCAGGATTTTTATACATCACTGAGTTTGTTGTATAGTTCTACAAACAACAGTATGCTAAACAGTTCCTTATACTTTAAGACCAATATAGTTTTCTGTCCCTCTGGAAAAGTGTCTTTCACTAACATAAAATGAAATAAACAGATTAACATAGGTTCACATTGTACAACAATTATTGGGAGCATTTTATCAGCATCTATAAAGAGCTGTGATTTCTTGGATTTCGTACCACTAAAGCATAAATATGAAACACTGTCTCGGAGTCTGTTTTCATTTTGTTATCCCAATAGTATTTTTAATATATACAAAACTAAACTCTATTTAATTTATAATAAAAGACTATGTTAAAAGTAGAGACTTGTGCAGATCGTTAAACATTTTTTATTGCTGTGACATAAAATATGATAACGGGAGTGAATGTATGTGGATGAGTTGACCTGTACTGTAGGATTTTAAGGAACATAAAGTCTTCAAGAAAGATGTATCTGCAGAGAACAAATTCATATACTCATGTTCCAGGAACTACATTTTATGTAACATTTCTTAACCCAAACAATAAGCTATAGTAAATAAGAGAATTATAATCACTCAGTGAAAGAGCAAGAACAGATAACTGGAAAGTTCTGAGCCCCTTTTCAGCCCTCTTCTTGAATACATTGCCTCAACTTGAGAGCTTTTCTATAGTTTGTATGCTCAATTTCAAGATAACCATCTTATATAAGTCTACATTTTTGTGTATTGTCACAATAAGACAGGAAAATTGCTGCTTAGTCAACAGAATGGCTATTGTGTACAAAATACTTGAATTCAAAGGCACTTTAAACAGATTACTGTGATTTCAAGTCAGGTCTGTAAATTTAATTTCACTTACAAAATAATAGTTGAAAGACCTTGAGGGAAGGGAGGGTTTACAACATTTTAGTATTGTTACAATGGATAGATGATATTCTTTGTGATGGTGACAGAAGATACTTACAAGCTATAGATACTTAACAAGCTATAGAAAAGCTCTCAAGTTGGGACAATGTATTCAGGAAGAGGGCTGAAAAGAGGCTCAGAACTTTCCAGTTTACCACATAAAAAAGATCCTTGAGAGGTATCAATAGCATTTATGCTTTTCAGAGTTTGCAGATGGACATTGAATAAAGGGAGCCACCACCAATAGCTGGGATAATCAAGGACCAACTTTATTTATTGTACAGCCAAATAAAAATATGCAACATCCAAGGGCACTGTTGTGTTGACTGCAATTTGAGACTAAAGGAAAGATTACCAAAGCAACCCTTCAGTGATAACTATTGATCATCTGCTCAGGACCTCAAAGTTGCTTCAATAACCCCGGTAGCATTTTCTATCTTTTTACAGTGGGATACTTTTTCTATGAATGGATTTTTCACTGTACAGGGATCCAGGAACAAAGTACCAATTACAGCTGTTCAGACTCTAGTGTAAGGGCAACACCAGCTGTGCTATCCTCAGATGTCTGGCACCGAAGATGATTACAACAGGATTGTGAGTCAGGGATGCCAGCCTCCAGGTGAGACCTGGGGATCTCCTGGAATTAGGGCTGCCAAGTCCAACTTGGGAAATATCTGGGGACTTTGGGGGTGGAGCCAGGAGACTTTGGGGGTGGAGCCAGGAGAAAGGAAGTGACATCATTTTGTGAAGTCACATCCTGTGATGTTGCTTCCACATGCTTCCACATGAACTCATGAAGTTTCCTAATACTGAATCAGGCCATTGGTCCATCAAGGTCAGTATTGACTACTCAGACTGGTAGTGGCTCTCCAGGGTCTCAGGCTGAGATCTTTAATGTCACCTATGACCTGATCCTTTTTTAGCTGAAGAGGCTGATACCTCCTGCATGTCAAGCAGATGCTCTAGCACTGAGCAACGGCCTGACTGAATCCTTCCTCATCTCGGCAGAATATGAAGCACTAAGTGCTACACAAGTGCTAAATATGATTTTCATATCATAAGAACAGGAGAGAAGCCACAGTGGATCGGCCCATCCAGTACAGCCCATCCAGTACAACACTCTGTGTCACAACAGTGGCCAAAAATACCAGGTGCCCTCAGGAGGTCCAGCAGCGGGGCCAGAACTCCAGAAGCCCTCCCACTGTTGCCCCCCAAGCACCAAGAATTCAGAGCCTCACTGCCCCAGACAAAGTGTTCCATTTAGACCTTGTGGCTAATAATAGCCACTGATAGACCTCTGCTGGATGGGGACAGAGAGAGACAGACAGACAGACAGAAAAAAGAAAGAAAGAGGGAGAGAGAGAGAAGGGAAAAAAACTGGCAGAGGCACTTACTTCCATTTAGACCTTGTGGCTATAATAGCCACTGATAGACCTCTGCTGGATGGGGACAGAGAGAGAGACAGACAGACAGACAGACAGAAAAAAGAAAGAGGGAGAGAAAATGAAAAGAGCTGGAAGAGAAACTCACCTTGCCAGCCACATGCAAAAGCAGCTCCTTCAGTCCCTCCTTAATCTCTGGGTGGACCTCTCTTGCTGTGGAAGAAGCTCTCTTGCTGACTTCTTAAAGGGGAAATGTCTGGCGAGGCTTTTTACTGCAGGGCAGGCTCTCTGCAGACATTTCCCTTTTAAGGCAGCCATTTTGTCCCCCCGGTGGCCAACTTTGGAAAAGCGGGAGATAAGCACTAAAAATCAGTGTTTCCCCCGCCCTACCGGGGGACTTGGCAGCCCTACCTGGAATTAAAAGCTCATCTCCAGACTATAGAGATCAGTTCCCCTGAAGAAAATGGATGGTTTGGAGGGTAGACTCTGTGGCATTGTACCCCACTGAGGTCCCTGTCCTCCTCAGGATCCACCCCCAAATCTCCAGGAGTTCCTAGCCTGGATCTGGCAATCCTACCCCCCATCCCCCACTGGTGGCCAGGGGGGACTTGGCAAAGCTAATCTTACTTATTTTTAGAAGGTATGGAGAAGAAGAGCTTTTTACTGTTGTTCAGTCGCTCAGTCTACCCTTGCTAAATTTTCAGCTTTGCCATCTTCGGTTATTGAGGGCAGGTATAACAAAATTGCTCAGACTGAGAGATTTTGCCCTTGCAGCAGTGGTGAGATAGAGTCAACGACACATCTTTCTTTGCTGTTCTTTCTACAATGAAATTCGTACTGCTCTTATCTCCCCGTTACTTGAGCTCTGTCCTGATATCTCCGACTCTGGGATTATTAACATGCTTCTCTCTGATGTGAGTATAGAGATCACCTGGAAAGTTGCTAAATTCTGTTCCCAAGTGATTAAACTGTGTTCTATATATATTTCCCAAGATAATGTGGAAGATAGTAATTAATTATATTCTATATTTATATTTTTATGTAGTTAAGTTAGAAATTGCTGTATTTGTATTAGCACTAGTGATAATTTATTTTTATACACTTTTATATTTATACACCTTAATTTTTTACATTTTATCTGGTTATGGTTATTTTTTGATTGATTTATTTTTTTGAAGCAATGGACTATAAATAAAGTAAAGTAAATATAAGGTATGGTGGAATATAGGGGGAAGTGTATAGTGTTGATGAAACTGTTGATAAAACTGTATCAATCATGCAGAACTATGCAATCCCTATGAAAAAATATTTTTAAAATCTTCTAGGAAATCTTTATTCTTTTCTGCACTTCTGCTCAAGGAAAAGACTGGATACTTCAGAGGTTTACCAAGTTAGGATACAGCTTTATTTGTTTTCTTCATTCTTTGCTGTACCTATAGCATAAGTATCAAGGAGCTAAAGAACTGTGTTTCAGTAGAGGGAGACTATTGATTCATTCATTTGCTATAGTGAAATCATGTTTGGGTCCTTTTAAAATTAGATGTCTATGTGAGGTGTATGAGGGAAACGTTCTTATAAATATTAATTGCATGGTGTTGAAACTGCTGGGAGTCTTTTCTGCAGAAATCACATAATGCCATTTTTTTTTAACAAAGTGTAGTTTACTTGTTTTAAATTGCTTTCTGAAACTTTGCAGATTAAGCAGTTGATGTGATTATTAGTGGTGTGCATCCAAATTGAAAATCTGCCCCAAAATGCATTTTGGGGGTGGTTCTGTGGTTTCTGGAATGATTAACAGAATCCTGGAATTCTTTGGGATTATTGCTGTGTATTCGATCAACTTGTGCATTTTCCCCTGGGTTCGTACCTTGCCTTGCTTGCTTCTGAAGTCTTGTTTTTTTCTTCAAGTATACTGATTTTCTGGACAATGGAAGGGAGATAGCGCTTCCTTCTAATGGGATCCTTTGGAGGGATCAAGAGAATATTCCCAGTAGCCAATCACATGAGCCCAGCCTTAGAAATGAGCTTTGGAGAAGGCTCCCCTGAGGGGCTTTTTTGTTGGTACACCCCACCCCCATAATTTCTTTCTATTTGTAGAGTTGTGGCACTTTTTATTATTTTGTTTTTTCCTTGTGATTTGGTTCTGTGTGGGCCTAGTGGGTGATTGTCCATTCTGTTTGTTTATGTGCATAATTTATACCCTGCCTTTCTGCCTTTATCAGGTCCACCAAGGTGGCTAGCGGATTAAAAATACAATAATAAAAATAATAAAAAATAATAACAATGCCTGCTGTTCCAGCAACAGAGATGTTATTACTGGGAGGAAGGTCTGCAACATGACCCTGGGGCTTCCATTGGGGCTGATGTTGGCTTTTTAAGTTAGGGATTGATTGGATCCTTTCTTTCTTTTTAATCTTTAAATAAGCATATGAAGCATAGCATGGTATTTCCTCCCATATAAATGATGAATTCCCTTGTTTAATTCTCATTAAACTTTGCAGGGGTCTTTACTGAACAAGGAGGACTATTCACATACAAATTTAGTGCCATTAGCTTTAAAAAAAACACAGCTGCCCCAGACCTATAGATTGATTCCTCCATAGGAAATAATGGTCCAGAAATTCCAGAATCAAAACAAAACAAAAAACAGAATCCTTGCGTGGTATTTGCTTTTTCAAAAAAAAAAAAAAGGCATTATTTTTCTGTTGTTTATTGTAACAACTTAGGGTTGCCAGCCTCCAGGTGGGGCCTGGGGATCTCCTGCTTTTACAACTGATCTCCAGCTGACAGAGATCAGCTCCCCTGGAGAAAATGGCTGCTTTGAAGGGTGGACTCTACAGCATTGTACCATGCTGAGGCCCCTCCCCCCCAAACCCCACCCTCTCCTGGCTCTACCCCCAAAGTCTCCAGATATTTTCCAACCCAGACTTGGCAACCCTATAACAACTGACAATTATAATTATCTCTTTGAAATTCTGGTAGTCAGTTTCTTAAGAACTATAACTGTACACAGCATAGAAGGACACTGTGACCCAGTATGTATTCAAAGAATACTAAAAAGAAAACAGCAGAGTCTTTATTGTTGTTCATAAAATAATTTATGCTCTGTAAAATGAGACCCTTAGGGCTTGCCGTGTAAATTAATAGTGATATGATTCACTGTCTATTGCTAAATATAAATATGAAGAGAACCCATGGATATTAGCTGCCTGGCCATGCATATAAAGTTGATTTTTAGAATGTGCTGACTGCAACACTAATATTTGCTATCCAGTTCAGAAAGGAGGGAAAGCAAGTGATTTGTATGTGGTACTGTCACCCCCCCAAGTGGCCTAAATGCCTCTACAGTGGTGCTTTGCCAAGCTCTGAATCTCTTCTGGGTGCCATTTACACTTAAGGAGAGAACCACATGTGACTATCAAATATCCATGGGGAAGACTTAGGATCTGCCACCCCTGCTGTTGCAGACATCAAACAGAGCTAACAGAACCCTTTATTGGCCTGTTTCTTGTTGATCAGGGTAAGAAAATTGCTATTTTATAGCCTAATGAAGTAAAAATGATCTCCTTATGCTGTTAAACCAAAGCAAAACTAGGTAACTTACACTATAAAATCATGTATGTGACTGGCAATTAATGCATTTTAACAAAAACAGATCAGTTTTGCTGTAGAACAAATATTTTACATAGGCATTTCGTTGGTTAAGAAACTGCTTGAAGTGAAAGAAAAACAGACAGAACCTCCCATGTGCAATTTATCATGATTAAAATGTGGACTAAGTGTTCAATTAGTCATTTTTCAAGCCTGAAAGATTTACTGGATAGATGAACATGTCTGTTGCAGCAAAAGAACCCAAAATATATTCAAGCATCCTTCTGGAAAGCTCATGATTCTCTGCCTGTGTTTTACCAATCTTCAGAGTGATTTAGCAAATAATTGGAAGTAGGGCTCTTAAATGGTAGACAGAAAATACAAAATTATTACAAATCAGTGTTAAAAAAAGAAAAATAACTTATGCAGGCCTGTAGCCACAGTGGTGCACAAAGGGGCAGGGCCTCACCTATCATTTGCCATGGCCCTCCAATTGGCACTAGGGATTGTTGTGAAATCTGTCACAAGTCTTCTCCCTTTGAGAGAGGGAGTTTCCTTCCCTCCTCCCATCTCCCTCCCAGGCTTTGCCAATGAGGCAGAGATTCTCCTTCTCTTTTCCCACTGCCCTCCCAGGCTTTCCGTTTGCACTTTACAGGATGTGCACAAAGTAGTTGATCAGGCTGTAATCTGTAACATGTGACACAGTCCATTTCCCGCTTTAGTTTGTGCCAGTCATGGATGCCTCTGATCTGCAGCACAGTAGCACATTAAGGTAGAAGCTTTTTTAAACTCTATTTTAGCTCGGGTGGGGAGTGTTCAGAAGTGGTTGGAATTAGAGGAGGTTGGTGGTGGCAGCAGCCTCTGTATTCTACCTTTCACAAGTGGATTCCTGACCATTTTGCAGGTTGTGCAATGCAGCTGTTTTGGCCCTTGAAAACATTGGGGGGGGGAGCTCTGCACCACAAGCCCACAGTGCATTGGGGCATTGCAGTATTTTAAATTGGTGATAATGAATTGGTGCTAGCAACAATTTTCTCTTTTACTTGGGCTCAGCAAGGTAGGGGAGAGTTTATCTCTGTATCTGTGGAGAGGAGCCTCCCCGGTTTCTCTTCTCATCTGCATGAAACAAAAAATCCACCTTCCTCTGCATGCCAGGCAGGCTGTAGCTGCGAAGAATAAGTGTGTATGCATGTACTTGCCAACTCCATGTTGGGAAATTCCTGAAGATTTGGTAGATGGAGCCTGGGGAACATGGGGAAGGGACATTAATCAGGTATAATATCATAAAGTCTATCTTCTGAAGTTGCCATTTTCTCAAGGGGAAGTGATCTCTCCAATCTGGTGATCACTTGTAATTCTGGGAGATCTCCAGGCCCCACCTGGAGGTTGGCAACCATCTTAAATTCCAGCCTGAGTTCCTATAGCTATTTTTAAAGTTTTCCTTTAGCAAGTTATGTGGAGCCAAACCAGAGCAGGGTTTGGGGCTTTTGGAGGAGTTGTGAATCAAAGGGGGCATCCATCCAAGAAAACTCACCTTCTTCTGTGATCTCTGTTAGCAAAGCCTCATTTCATGCTCAGAGGAAGAAACAGACACTTTTATGGTGATGCACTGATGGGGAGGATCCCCATTTGGCACACTGCAGCCCAGGAAAGTGCAAGTGGGACAATATGGGGGTGGGAATCTTCATACATTTACAAGACTCTTCATCATGTGTAAATAAAGGAAGAAGATATTTGGTTTTAAACAAAATGGATTATCATTTAACCTTCTTTGTAGAATGATGCCTTGAAGAGACTTTGCCCTACATTATAGCTCATTCATAATAAAGTAACTAAATAATGATGTGCTTACGAATACTGTACTCATCCCGCCCTCAATAAAAATTTTCTGGCTACGGGCCTGAACTTACATAACTTTTTACTGTGTAACTTGAAAATGATAACAGAGAACCTCATTCAAATGAAAATCCCTGTTCTCTCCAGAATCATCCTACTGGGAAAGAGTTGTCCAGTGTTGGTGACCTAACTGACCAGCAGTTCTTCAAGAATTTATTGTACCAACTTGTCATTACTGTTGACAAATTGTTGACTAAGTGCCTGGTTTCACATTTCAAGTTATTTTGTAGTAATGTGCAAATTGCAGAAAATAAACAACTAATTAGTATATCAATGGTCAGTAAGCTGTTCTTTATGTTAAAAGATGTAAAATAGCTGGCTTTTTTCTCTATATGAAGTAAAGTTTCCCACTTGTATTCCTGTATCTTTCATTGGCAACACTATAGAGGAATCACTTCAAAGTCAGCCTTCTGAATAGGGGGAAAAGGCTTTTTAGTCTTCTGATGTACATAGGTATTGTAACAATACTCTGTAGAGAACAATTCATAATTAGCTTTCAAGCAATTCTTCTATACTCTATTGCATACAAAGTAACTTGTGTGCCAAATTTTCAAGGACAAACTGCCAAGCTGAACTAGCTTCAAAGAATCTAAAGTAATATGTATTAATGCTAGCATGGATTAAAATGAGTACCAAATCATCAAATTGAGTGGATCAAAGATGGTACACAGTGGGAGGATTATGTATTAAAATATTTCCAGAGGGCAGGAGACTTACATTTGTGGTGTCAGAGGATATTGTGTTTTGTACCTGAGTCATGGATGCTAAATAAATAGAATGGATCCTAAACACTAGAGTTTTTAATATATTTGAGATATGGGCTTTTAGGTAGCAGCACGAAACTTCAGTAATACTACTAGAATGATTGTGTATCTTGATCAATATTGCTTATAAGATTATCTTGTAACATTCTCTTGTGCTTCCAATTCTTTGTGCTTGATAACTGCATAGATTGTTTGCCATAATAACATTTGCCCTTCACAACTTTGATTATGACTGCAAATAAAAATATTAATATTGTCTTGTCCTGTTACTGACAGGAATTCTTGTAGTGTCATGTAGTGACTTGCAAAACAAAAAATATCCATCCTCAGTGGGTCTTTTATACTGGAAAATGTACTTGGTGCATACTTGGTCTACTGTCTAAAACTTGACTTTCTTTATATATACAGCAGCATAAATTTGTGACAGTTGTAGGCACCTGCACCAAGAGCTCCCTGCACTTCAAGGTGGCAGATCTCCCTTTCGCTTCCTCCAGCTTGGAACAGGGGGAGGGAAAGGGAGGTCTGGAATAGCTTGCAGCCATTCAGACTGAGCTGACCCACCACACCATTCAGTTTAAATGGCCACAAGCCATTTCAGACCTCCCTTTCTCATTTAATCCAAACAGCTGACAGGCTTACTCGTCATGCTTTTCATTCTGTGAGCCATTTCAGACCTCCCTTTACCCCCTCCATTTCCAAGATGACAGAAAGGGAGGTGTGAGGTGGTTTGTGGCCACTTAAATTGAACAGTGCGGTGGGTCAGCCGATCAGCTGTTTGTGTTAAATGGCCACAAGCCATTTCAGATCTCCCTTTCCCTCCCCTCCATTTGGAAACAGTGAAACAAACAGGTTAAATGGCTCAGACATTTCAGCCTGATAGCAGGGCAGGTGCATCTGCCACTTTGTTAGACTTAAATGCCTGAGAGCCATTAAACTGGTCAGTTGCACTCCCCTCTGCTTGGAAATGGAGTGGAGTGAAACTGACCAGTTTTAAGGGCTAGTAGGCACAGAAGTGCTCACCCGGATGTGGGTGAACTTCACGCCACTTAGCTAACCAGAATAAAAGCCTCTTTTTTAATTTCTTTTTTAATTTTTATAGAGAGAAAATTGGATTCGGCTGAATAAATACCTGAAAAATACCAGTAAGGTGTTTTGCGAGTATTTATTTGGCTCGATATATACTGAGGGCACACCCCTACTAACAGCCAAGGTGAAAAGCCCTTTGGGCCTTGCCCTCCACCTCATGCCTCTGTCATTTAAACTGTCCCTTTGCTGGTAATTACATATCTCTTACAGGACACCAAATTGCCTTACCCTGGGATGCCATTTTGACTTGAACTAAGGCTTAGACTGGTTTTTTATATTTTACTAGCTACAAAGAAACCGTAAGGTGATGGAAGTTTCCAGCACTTGCATATCTCCTGGACAGGGAATCCTTCATCTGACATAGCAGAAGAATGGGAAGCGTGAACAACTTGAGCAACTACTAGTTTGGTGACTTTCTTAGCTGAGATGGAGTTTTTTTTGTTTTAATATTCATGTATCTATAATGTAGATACAGTTTCCATAATGGAAGAAAACAGATCCTTTCTTCTGTTTAGTTTTCTTTTTAAAGGCTTCTTTCTGTCACTGTTGTTCAGTAAAGTCCATAAAAAATGTGTCCAATGAATTATACATTAAAATGAATGCTGCAGTGCTGCAAGTTGAAATATTCTGAAGTGAGATAACGTACTGCTTAATTAAAGCTTGCATTAACATACAGATGTTTCAGTTCAGATTATACTTTTTTGCTGCTGAAAAATACTCTCTGAATTTAGTATTTTGGAACTGTGCCTTAATGATGGAATATTTATTGTTTTCCTTGTGCTAAAACTGCACACTGTAGGCCAAAATCATGTATTCTGTAGCTTGAATATTTGTTTTATCCATGAGGTTTAAGTTCATGTAAGCGTACATGGCCATTTTCAGTTCACCAATAATACAGAGCACAAAACAGAAGGATTGAATACATTTGTACATACATGTATATTTATGGAAGGAACTGCAAACACTGATTTTTTAAAAGCATTTAGTACAGGAATGATGGTTATTTCTTCTAAGGAAAATTGCTGACTAAGAGCAAGATATTTAAAATACTCAATATTTTACACCAGAGAGGGGGAAATAGACAAATTATTATTAACAGCCCAATTCCTACGGATGTGCACTAGCACCAAAATTCAATTTAGAAGATAAAGAAATCCAGAATTTCTGAGTATCTTGAAGCCCATTAAAATCAATCTGTTCATCTGGTTCCAGGCAGGAACTCCCTGTGATATCATAGCTATTTAGGTTAGAAAAAACCAAAGGTCTTAATCTATATATCTTAATTCTCAGCAGTCCCCACTGCCTGCAGATACTTCTTTCTGCAAACAAAGGGCACACTCTCCTCCAACAGGTTTTTTTACAGACTGTCAGGGGACTCTGTGGGTCTGCAGAAAAATCCAAAAAGTAAAAAACAAACAAACCTTGGACAGGATTGAATTCCTTCCCAATACCTTTTGAAATGGCCGCTGCAGGGATCTACTCCAGACCCTTCCACATCAACAGTGAGTGAGAGAGACTGACTGTTAGGCAGAGAGAGAGAGAGAGAGATAATGAGTGGGGAGAGGAGGGAAAAAGCAAAAACAGAACTGGAGCTAGGATTGGGGAGGATTCCTCCTGCACTATGAATGGCTAAATAGCAGAAAGATGTTTTAAAAGGACATCTGAGCTTCTCAGCCCTACCTCTTTTGCTGTGGGCTCCACTATCCTCTTAAAACTTTCTTGGGGGGAGGTTTCTACCTGCTTCTCCCCCTCCACCAGCTCAAGAAAGACTGACTGGGTGAGAGTGAAAAAGACAGAGAGAGACAGAGAGAGATAATGGGTGGGGGAAGAGGGGAGGAAGCAACAACAGAACTGGAGCTGGGATTGGGGATGATTCCTTACTACCACTCACCCATCTCCAATGCTGTTTTTCCTGCAGTATGAATGGCTAAATAGCAGGGGAGAGTTTTAAAAGGACATCTGAGCCTGCAACTGCAAAGTCTTGCAAGGGGGAGAGAAGGATTGTTCTCATCCCAGTCTCTGTAGCTATGGGCTCTGCTATCCTTTAAAAACATCATCTCCAGCTTCTAACTGATCCTCCCCCCACACCAGCTTGGGCAGTGCTTCTTCCCACTGCTTCTCTCTTCTGACTGACTAGAAGCCAGAGGGAAGTTATAAAAGGACAGCTGAGGTGTCATTAATAGACGAGTGGGGACAGTGACTGAGAGGTAGGGGGCAGGTAGGGAGGAGGTGGGATTTCCTCCAACCAGTGTCAGTTTGTACACACCACCTTTTAAAATGTTCTTTAGCAACCCTGACAGACAAATAAACTGCCAAAGCAGCTGTGGTGCTGTGGGGTGAATGCAGACTCATCTCAGGCTGAAGGAGACTAGAACCCTGCAACCACACAATTCTCCACAGCATGGTGAGAAACTGAACAGGCAAAGGTTCCTCAGGCTATCCATTGATAAACCAATGGCCATTTAAACAGCTGCTTTTCACAAGGGCACTCAGAAGGAGAGTTCATCTGTAGGACATCAAGACCTACAGTACCCAGTAAGGTAATCTTTGAAATCTCACCTCACATAAATATAGTGATTGTAATTCACAGGCAAACTCCTCTTTGAAGCCTGGCTGACTATGCACAAGGGAACTGAGCAAGGCTAGATGGCTCTCTTTCCAGTGTTCAATAAAGAAAAAGGGGGAAACAAAGGGAAAAAGGGGAAAGTGGGCTCCAACTTTCACTGCCTTCCCTTCCCAGAAGGCTTCTACTGAGTTGCCTCCTCCCTTAAGAGGGCTGTGACAGACTCCAGGCTTGAGATTAGCCTGCAAGAAAAGACACTTGCAGTCACATGACTGGCAATGGTGATGGAATTCTGATTCAGAACTCGGGGGAGGATTCTAACCAAAAAAAACCTCTTAACAGTTGGGGTTTAGCAGTTGAGACAGTCTTTTTTTTTTAGTGGTTGACACTGTGCCAGGGGACTGACAAGTCATTTTGAAGATCTCTGAGTCTGAGGAGCAAATGAGCCTTCTCTTCAGATTCCAATATTAAGGGAATCTGAGAAGAGCCAAACTACAGTGAAAACTAAGGAGTCTTAAAAGGAAAATGAGCCCCTTGTGGTTAAACAAGAGATTCACATGCCTCTCACATAGGATCTATACCCTGCTGAAAAGAGCGTTGGGTTTAGTGGATGTAGTATGTGCCAGGAGGGTTTAGTGGACTAGTGGGTGTCCAGAAACCAAGGCACAGCAGAGTTATTTCTCTGTGGAGGTGGAGAGTACCTCAGAAATCCAAAAGAAAACCGGCAGTCTAGAATAGCACAAGGACTGAGATTAGCGAGAGGATGTTTTGTACTGTGGCATCTGAAGTGAATGATTATAAGTGAACCAACCTAAGGCTGAACTATACCATTTGAAATAACGTATACACAAGCATCAATTTCCCCTTATATACATACTCCCTTCCTGCCTGTCCTTGTAAATAAAATCTTCAGTTGCTTTTATTGTTCAATGTTGTGTGTGCCTCAGTGTCTGACAGAGCTCAGTATCTGTAAAAGTTAAACAGTAAGCTTCATCCCGGAAAAAGGGCGGTGTTCATGAAAAGCTGTAGAGATTAATATTTATAAAAGGGTCTCCTCAATAAGTGGCTTGGTTTGTGACAGAAGGATGAACGGTGTGGGTTCCTGGTTAAAAGAGGCTGGCAGACAGTGTCAGTGGAAAATAAGACTGCTTTAGCCTGTGAAAGGTTAAAGGTACAAAACCCCAGATACTCGGAAATAAGGGGGTTTGTCATAAGGGCACAATTCAGACCAATTGGAAAAATCTCTGCCTTTTTTCAGAAATAACAATCCCTCATAAGTATCATGCAGAACAATACAATTCCAAAAGTACCTCACAAAAGAGAACATCCTGCCAAAATGAGGAAATCCAAAAAGCTAACAAATTGGTTACTACAAGAAGGCCATTTAAACAGTAACCAATTAAACAATGAAAAAGACATTGAGAGCCAGTTTGGTGTAGTGGTTAAGTGCGCAGACTCTAATCTGGGAGAGCCAGATTTGATTCCCCACTCCTCCACTTGCACCTGGCTGGATGACCTTGGGCAAACCATAGCTCTGTACCAGCTGTTCTCTATATGACAGCTTGGGAAAGAGCTCTCTCAGCCCCACCTACCTCACAGGGTGTCTGTTGAAGAAGAAGAAGAAGAAGAAGAGATTGGATTTATATCCCACCCTTCACTCACTTAAGAGTCTCAGAGCGGCTTACAAACTCCTTTCCCTTCCCCTCCCGACAACAGACACCCTGTGAGGTAGGTGGGGCTGAGAGAGCTCTTTCCCAAGCTGTCCTTGAGGGAACAGCTGGTACAGAGCTATGGCTTGCCCAAGGTCATGCAGCCAGGTGCAAGTGGAGGAGTGGGGAATCAAACCTGGTTCTCCCAGATTAGAGTCCGCGCACTTAACCACTACACCAGACTGGCTCTCTGGCTCTGTTGTGGGGAGGGGAAGGGAAAGGAGTTTGTAAGCTGCTCTGAGACTCCCTTGGGGTATAAATCCAATCTCTTCTCTTCTTCTTCTAATTTTAAAAAAGCATGCAAAAATGCATTCATAAACTGCTAACAGAAACAAGGAAAAATATGGGTATTAATATTCTAACACATCATGACAACAGTGCAGCTGGAGAACACAACTTACCCTTATACATGGAAAAACCAAAAGGACTTCAAAATGCAGAACACATTATTCCTTAGGATACAGGAGACATGATATATATCTGTCACCACTGCTCTGCAAAGCATTTCATAATTGAAAAATCAAGAGATCACTATAACAGTTGCTGCCACAATGGAAAAGTAACCATTCTGCCAATACAGTGCCCATGCCCAACATTACTTAAAACACTCTAAGGCCCAATTTACACCTCCCCTCTGAAGTAGTTTGACTGCTGCCTTTTCCTACACTCATTTCATGCTGGTTTCAGATTTCACTCCAGGGGGTCTGAAGAGTACTAGCAACAGGATTTGTTTAAAGCAGTATAATGCTAGCTTGACTACAAGAGGGCAATTAATGAATGAAAACAGTAATTTTTAAACTACAACAAGTATGGTTTGAAATTAGAAACAGGTATAGACGGGGTTTTTGAAACTAGAATAATTCCAGCGGGAAAGTCAAATATAGATTTGACCTTAACTGGGCAGCATCCTCTTTCACAGCATTTCATAGAAAACATTTGTCAATACAATAGCACACTTTCATTTGTTCCAGTGGGAGCTCAAATACATAATGTGTCAGGCCATGGAATCTACAGCTTCCATATACAGGGATCTGTCTACCACAGCATAACAAACCTTTACCCACACCATCAAAGACTCCCAGAGTATGGCCAGCTATATATTATAGATACTACTTAAATAAGAATGCAAAGAACCGAAAAAACAAACCTTAATGTAGAATTAATGCACAGCTTAATACAGTTAACACAGCAAATAAACTCATATGCAAAAAAATATATACATATGAAAAAAATATTGCATACAGAAGAAGAAACAGTAAAAGAACAATAAAGATTGCCAATATAATATTCAATCCATTTTTACCATGAACCAAATGAAGATACAAAGCATCGCAATCAGCCACAAGTAGCCAGAAATTGCCTCAGTATTTGAAACCAGTGATGGAGCACCACCAACAAGAAGTTTCACCATATATCCAAGCCAAGGTAAACCAATGCATTTGGATCCCTACAACCAATACTATGATCCATTATCATATGTGTTAGCCTTTCCATGTGGCGAAGCAGGGTGGCACTGTAAATTAACACACAATTCAAACTACAACACATTACACAACATTTTGTTGTGAGTCTCCAGTTATGTCCCATTTTAAATATTTTTAATTTTTTAAAATCTTGATAGGTTGTTGGATTTGACGTTTTTAAACTGTGTGTGTGTGTTATTTCAAGCAAAAATGCTGAAAATCTGTTCTTCTACTGAACAGTCTTGTTTGTATTTTCTTTCTGTCTCCAAAAGGTGTGAGGTGCCCAAGAGCAGGTATTTTTTCTGTACTGCCTTTAATATGCCTTTCTGTGCCTTTCCTTGTAACTTGGCTGTGGTCACACACACTAAATAATCCACTTTCAATGCACTTTCCAACTGGATTTTGCCAGTTCACACAGTAAAAATCCAGTTTGAAAGTGGATTATTTAGTGTGTGTGACTGCAGCCTTAGACTTGTTTTGCTGGGAAAATGTGAAAACTAGATTTTAATTGCGGTTTCTCCTTCACCCCAGTTTGTGTGTTCTCCATAGGGTTTTTTAAAATGCTGTTAACACTACATTTTAAAAATCAGTTTGCATTTATTCTCTTGGAGTTCTACGCTACGTGGCAATAGAAATACTTCTTCTGTAGAACCCATTTTATCATACTTCCATGATAAATTACAATTACATAAAAATATTTTCCACTATTGACGCTGGTTGCCTCTGCATAGTCCAACCAGAATGGAGCCATGTTTATGCTACTGTTTTGCAAGGAAGGATTACAATTGGGACACAGCTGTGCTCTGTCACTGACAATTTTCTTTCAGTGCAGTCTAAACCATTTTCAAGAACAAAAAAGACCCTTTAAATCCTGACCTTGATTTTATATTCTGAAGATATTTCCCTTCATTGCTCAGATGGCATTAGCATTCAGATCATATCGTCTCTAAGCAGGCAATGGATGGATACCCACTGAGGCTTGAATTTATGGCACAAGAGCCTGAGATTAAAGTCTTTAGTCTGAGTGTTTTATAATTCACACTAAGAGCATGCATGGTTTCGGAAAGAATGTTTTGTGAACCACTACGAACGTTTGCAATGTACTATATAAATGCTAAGATTCTGCCTCTCCTTGCTTAAACCATCTTCTATTGGTCCTGGAGAATCTGTTAAGGCCAAACAAAGGTTGTTTGTTCTAATACCACAGTGTTAAATGGAGCTAACTGAATGCAACAATCCTGCTGTCTCACAAATGACTCCCTGTTGCTGCTCTCCGAGAAACATGCCTGCCTGCCAAGTGTTAACCAGGATCACTCCGTCTGCTGCTACCAGATTACAAAGCATGTGGACAAGAGGTGTATGAGAGATGTTTGTACACTCGCAGCCACAAATCTGTTACTGTATGTAACAGATGTGCAGTTTCAAAAAATGTGGGGTGCCCTTTAGATAGCATCAGTAATGTCTTTCTCCATTTTGTTATATGTTATTGACTGCAGCTTTGAAATTGTATTTTCAGAAGAGTAATTTCTATTATTCCCATTCATCTGATCATAAAAGACAATTATTGCTCTGTACGATATAGGGTCTGGTTGTATGCTTATGAAAATACTAGAATTAGTGGAAACTAATTCTTCTGCATGTTTCTAATTTGGGGGGGGGGGGGGGGTCACTATCTACCGCCATTCCCATTCCCATGTTTTAAAGGCAACAAATTTTGTGAGTCTAGAAAAGAGCAATTTGTGACAGTGTGTTCGCATTGAAGAAGGTGCCTAAGAATTGGCTGCACAAGATATTACAGAAGGAGAAAAACAAGTGGGCATACAATAATGTTGGCTTAGTGCAACCAGCTACTGCAATCTTTTTCTTGTGTTTTCTACTTGCACAAAGCAGAGGTGTTAAACCTATGGCCCACAGGCCAGAACCGGCCCGCCCAGGCCTTTAATCTATCCCAGGGGTGAGGCTCTCTTCTCTTCCTCCTCCCCTACCCATCCTCACTGTTCTGAGCTTCAGCTGCCTTGGATTATAAAGAGTAGTGGGTGGGGCTGCCTCTGAGAGCAGGAAGCAGAGGGCAGGGTTGCCAAACTTCCCAGCCACCACTCCTGGCCTCCGTAGTCCTCCTCACAGGTAGGAGCTGGGGGTGGTCCTTCTGCTGTGATCCTTGTGCTTCTTTTTTATTTTAAAAATTGCTTTGCAAAATCCCACTATTCTCCCACCTTTCCAATTTAGGCAGGCACATTTTAAGGGTGGGGGGGCTGGGACCAGCCAGGGTTAAATCTTTAGGGTTATGCAAACTCAAGGGACTCCAGTTTTGCAGAGAAATATTAGTTTTAATACACACACCCTCCTAATGTGGGTCTCCAATGGAATAGCTGCTATAATATTTTTAATTGTGTTTGTCTGTGTCCTTTATAACATTCATATCTTTATTACCTGGCATTACAATTTATGACACACATGGCCCGGCCCAACAAAGTCAAATTCATGTCAAATCCAGCCCTCATAACAAGTGAGTTTGACACACCTGTTCTAATGCAAGTGGAAATGTGGTGGATGCAACCCTGTGGGATGAATCCTACCACTAAAACTTCACTGAGCAAAATTTATTTCTTTAGCTAATTATACCCTATCTTTCCTTTTGACTCACATTTAAAGCCTTTCTCCAATATAAGGAGCTTCCTACCAAATTTAAGTGGCTGGAGTTGAAATTTCAAAGTTTCAGAGTAATTCACATACAAAACCCCTGTAAACTCTGAGGTGAGAGAATTTCTAAATGTTAGGGAATGATGCTCTGCCTGCATGTAGCTGTACATTTGAAGAGCTACAGTAAGTTCATGCACAAATATATCTTCCTTCCCCCCCACCTTTTAAAACTGTAGAATCCTAAATTCAGGGGTCCTTTGGGGCCGGAGCGATGCAAAGCGCAGCTCCGCCAGCTCAGGAGTGGGCAGTAGGGCAGCCAAGGGCTGAATCAGATTCTCTGATCTGATTCGGCCTGCTGCCGAATTGCTGCCGAAATTTAGCAGCAGATTTAAAAGTGGCTGTAGGGGAGGGGGTTTGAGGGAGAGGCTCCAAACTCGCAGAGTAGCTTCTGGGACCTCTCCCCCAAATACCCACCAAGTTTCAAGAAGATTGGACCAGGGGGTCCAATTCTACAGGCCTCCAAACAGGTTGCCCCCATTCCCTCCATTGTTCTCTATGGCTGGAAAAAAGTAACTTTTTTCCCACCATAGAGAACAATGGAGGGGATGGGGCAACCTGTTTGAGGCCCCGTAGAATTGGACCCCATGGTCCAATCTTCTTGAAACTTGGTGGGTATTTCGGGGAGAGGTCCCAGAAGGTACCCTGCAAGTTTGGAGCCTCTTCCTCAAACCCCCTCTCCTCCATCCCCTCATATACCCTATGAGTTTTTGCCATTGACTTCAATGGCCCATAGGGTATAATAGGGCTGAAACTGACATTCGGCCAGTTATGCTAATGAGTTATGCTAATAGGTATGCTAATGAGATCCTGCACCTCTTTTTCTATGAAAGGACCCCTGCCTAAAACCATTAGTAGACTCCCATAGTTCAAGTAGTCTCTTCCTGGTTAGTGATGGTTTGTCTAAGACAGAAAGGGGTAACAGGGATGCTGTTTTAGTAGTCATTACAAATATTTTAATTGACTACTGTTTTATCTCTTTACTGTAGAAAGGAAATAACAATGTGATGTTGTTCTGCTCTGCCTGGCTCAGAATTAAAATGTTGTGTGAGACTCTAGCAGCAATTGAACAAGGGATGATTAGCAAGTAGGCATTGTCTCTGACAAAGGGGAAGAAAAATCAACAGGAATAACAACTGAGGATCCCTAAACAAAGACAATTTTCCATTTTGTAATTCATGTTTCCTGAACAAGAATTCATTCTGCTTAGTTGCTATAAAAATGTAAATCTATTAGTTTGCATTTATTCAGCCTAGGAATATAATCCAGTACATTATGCAAGCCACATATCTTTGCACTACTGAATAATGGCTGCTTACACACAAGGGGACCACTGTGAAATTGATTGGTTTCTGTTTAAGGTCCCTAAGTACTTACTTGAAACTAGTATCCTGGCTCATATAGAGATAGTTCCTAAGTTCATACTACTGGTGGGTAGTTCAAACAACATATAAAGGTTGATCACATGGGGACTCTGTTCTCGTACTTTCTTCCCTCTACCCCTATGTTTCAAGAGAAGGAAATTGCATAAGCAAGTACTCTGGGTAACTGAGCTTCAGTATGTCATCTCTAGGTTGCATGGCTTCTTTAATTCATGGTACAGGGAAAGGGTACACATCATCTCCTCCTCAATGTGCTGGCAGGTGTTGTCACCAATAATGTACAAATCAGGTCAGTGTCCTGAAATTTCCAATAGCAAATGCTGGTAGTTACTAGGAAGAAATGGGTTTCTCTAAGGTGAAAGTAAATAGATATGCTGTTATGTAGTACCATAAATATTCATAACTTCAGAACTGAACACATTGCAGAACATGGATAGTTGGTGGAAATAAATCAACAAAACAAGATTATGTGGAGAGTAGGGCTATGTGGATGATGCTTATGAAATACAGGATACTACAAGATAAGCTCCAGAGCAGAATGTGAGATGAAAAAGAGGGCTGTGGGACACTTGAAAGTTTAGCAAGGTGGAGTATATGTTCCTCTGTAAGCAAATCTTGATTTCACAAATGAATTACGATAAAAATAAAGTCATAGTTTTCATGATTTTATTGATTTGAAGTTGGGAGTAAGCAGTGAAGTGGCTAAATTTGTGGATGTCACAAAGTTGTTCAGGGTGGTGAAAACCAGGGTGGATTGTGAGGCACTCCAAAGGGATCTGTCGAGGATGGGCGAGTGGGCATCAACAAGACAAATGGGGTTCAATGCGGCCAAGTGCAAAGTGATGCACATTGGAGCCAAAAATCCTAACTATAAATACACGTTGATGGGGTCTGAACTGGCAGAGACTGACCAAGAGGGAGTTGTAGTAGATAACTCAATGAAAATGTCAAGACAGTGTGTGACTGCAATGAAAAAGGCCAATGCTCTGCTGGGGATTATTAGGAAGGGACTTGAAAACAAATCAACCAGTATCATAATGCCCCTGTATAAATCGATGGTGCGACCTCATTTGGAGTACTTACAGTTCTGGTTGTCACACCTCAAAAAAGATATTATAACATTGGAAAAAGTGCAGAAAAGGGCAGCTAGAATGATAAAAGGGTTAGAACACTTTCCCTATGAAGAAAGGTTAAAGCGCTTGGGGCTCTTTAACTTGGAGAAACGACGGCTGAGGGGGTGACATGATCGAGGTTTATAAGATTATGCATGGGATAGAGCATGTAGAGAAAGAGGTACTTTTCACCTTTCTCACAATACAAGAACTCGTGGGCACTCCATGAAATTGCTTAGAAGTCGGATTAGAATGGATAAAAGGAAGTACTTCTTCACCCAAAGAGTGATTAACACATGGAATTCACTGCCACAGGAGGGGGTGGCAGCTACAAGTATGGACGGCTTCAAGAGGGAATTAGATAAACATATGAAGAAGAGAAGAAGAAGAGATTGGATTTATATCCTGCCCTTCACTCACTTGGAGTCTTAGAGCGGTTTACAAACTCCTTTCACTTCCTCTCCCCACAACAGACACCCTGTGAGGTAGGCGGGGCTGAGAGAGCTCTGAAACAACTGTCCTTGAGAAAACAGCTGTGCTAGAGCTATGGCTTGCCCAAGGTCATCCAGCAGATGCAAGTGGAGGAGTGGGGAATCAAACCCGGTTCTCCCAGATTAGAGTCCGCGCACTTAACCACTACACCAGACTGGCTCACCAATATGGAGCAGAGTCCATCAGTGGCTATTAGCCACAAGGTACAGATAGTAACTCTCAGTCTGGGGCAAGTGATGCAATGTATTCTTGGTGTTTGGGGGGGCAACAGTGGGAGGGCTTCTAGTGTCCTGGACCCACTGCTGGACCTCCTGATGGCACCTGGTGTTTTTGGCCACTGTGTGGCAGAGTGTTGGACTGGATGGGCCATTGGCCTGAATCAACATTGGCTTCTCTTATGTTCTTATGTTGTCTAGCACCTGAATGAATCCAATGATAACTTAATGACATCTGAAATCTTCCACTAAAAGATTATGTTGGTAGCCAGTTCGAGCCTGCTGAACAGTGGGGAGGGTGGGATATAAATCTAAATAAATAAATAAATCCAGGTTCAACTTAAGCATTAAATATTTATTTATTTATGACATTTATTTCCTGCCCTACCTCATAAATGGGCTCAGGGTGGCTTACAACATGTCATAAAAGCATCTAATTAAACATCAGTACAATTAAAACATCAGTTCATAGGAAATAACATTAAGTACCAATTTAAAATACCAATTGGCATCTCAGTGGTTCATTTGAGTCCACTGTATGCTGAGCTCATGCTGGGGGGTGGGGTGGAGAATCAGTCTATTTGAGTCCATCTGTCACTCCTGGCACCCATGATGTAAATAGTGCCATGGAGCACTTGAAGCAGGGGAGACCAATGTTATTTGATGTCCGCCACCTCAACCAAAGGCCTGGCAGAACAGCGTCATTTTACAGACCCTGCAGAACTGCAACAGTTTCTGCAGGGCCCTGATCTCCATTAGGAGCATGTTCCACCAGGCCAGGGGCAGGCTGAAAAGTCCCTGGCCCTGGTTGAGGCAAGGAGGATGTCTTTTGGACCAGGGACTATCAGACAGTGCTGTTCTGAAGAGTGCAAGGCTATTCAGAGGACACATGGGGAGAGATGGTCCCGCAGGTATACTGGTCCCTGGCTGCATAGGGCCTTAAAGGTTAATACCATAACCTTGAACCTGACTCAGTACTCAACTGGTGCAGCTGGTACAGCACTGGCTGAATGTGTGTCTGCAAAGGCATCCCAGTCAGCAAGTGTGCCACTGTATTTTGTATCAGTTGACGCTTTCAGATCAGGTTCAAGGGCAGGCCCATGTAGAGTGAGTTGCAGTACTCAAACGTGGAAGTGACCATTGCATGGATCACTGTCATAACGTCCCAGGAGGAAAGATAGGAAACCACTGTCGGACTCACCAAAGGTGGAATAAGGCTAATCTGGCAACATTTGTGACCTGGACCTCCATAGAATGGGAGGCATCTGGGAGCACTCCCAGACTCTTCACTTTTGGTGCCAGCATCAGTGGTGTCTCACCAAGGGTTTGAAGTTGGATTCCTGAACCTATCTGCCCACAACTCAGGAACATGACCTCTGTCTTCCTTGGATTAAGTTTCAACTGACTCTGTTGCAAGCTATCAGCCACAGCCTCTAGGGCCTAGCTAAAATGTCCAGGGCAGAGTCGGGCCATCTATTTAACAGCAAATACAGCTGGGTGTCATGAGTGTACTGGTGACAACCCAGCCTAAACCTCTGGAATAACTGGGCAAGGGGGTGCATATGGTTATTAAATAACATAGTGGAGAGAATTGCCCCTTGGAAGATGCCACATACCATAGAAAAATGTGGCAAAACCCTCTCCCCAAGCACCACCCTCTGTCCCCAACCATGGAGAAAGGAGGACAGCTACTGCAAGGCAGTTCCCTGTATCCCCATGTCAGTGAGGTGGTGGATCAGAAGGTCATAATCAACCGTGTCGAACACTGCTATTAGAGCAAGTCACAACATCAGAGCTGACCCACCTCAATCCAGATGCCTCCAGAGACTGTCTGTGAGGGTGACCAGTGCAGTCTCCATCCTATGGTCCCTTGCCTTGGGTTCTGAGTCAAGCCCAGCAGTCAGTGTCCACCAATATGCCCAGTATTGCATCCTGTTCATAAGCTATGGCTCTTGGTGCCCACTGGTTAACAGAGTTAGGAAGAAACATTATAAGGAAGCTGTGTTAGCTGAGGGAGCCAGGAGGTGGTAGCAAAATGACCACTTCTTTGTTGAAACCATCTATTTTCTTTGGCAAACTGATGTGGGGCAGTTGGCAGTAGATTGGGCCTAAGGATGTGTAAAAAAAAGTCGGTATTTTTCGGCTTCAGGTATATCAGACTTGGAAAATGCCCAGTTCAATACCAGTAAAGTATTAGGATTGGGGAAATATTTGGTATTGCCAAATATATTTGGGTCTGATATACGTGACAAGAGGGAAAGGGGGCATGAAAAAATGCCTTCTTTCCCTCCGGAAACCCCTGCAGCTTTCCTTGTCAATTTCATTTCCTGCCAGTCAGCTGTTAGGTTCAAGCCATTTAAGATCCAAGTTTGCTGGAAGATCTGCTTACCCTCCATGTGACCCAGATCCATGGAAATAAGTATCTGCAAGCAGAGGGGACCTTGGCTATTAGATATATAGATTAAACACTATGCATCTGTGTCCATTTTTGTGCCCCATTTACTCCAGATTTTTTCATAGACTTCAGTGCAAATGTTTGTAGATTTTCTGATGCAGAAATCTTTTATAGAGTCAAGAAATATCATTAGCCAAAAAAGCTGCCTTACATTGACAGGTCAGGTGATATTGTCTACAAAAAGCTTCTGAATCAGGTCTGCTCACCTGTTTCAGGTGACCTGCTGCTATTACCTGCAGGATTTATTTCATCTTTCTCACTGGCTCCCTGTATCTCACCCCTTCATTGGTTGCACAGGAGAAAAGGATAGCAGTAATATACAGTTTTACCCTATATGGTATGTGTTTTAATAATGTGTTTGCCTTTTTTCAATTGCTTCTGTACAGACTTCAATTAAAGGTGTAATTTCACAAAATTACCCTAATGATTTTCTGAGAGGAAGAGATTGCAGAATTTATCAAACTTGAATTTAATAATAGGGATGCTCTATTTTGACCTCAATTACTTTTCTCTCTCTGATATCTCAATTTGTAGAGCTTTTCTCACATTGGTCCATGATATAAACAGATATTACTTACAAATCAGTGCTTCCATCAACAGCTTCCTAGACTTGTATGTTAGTTTGCTAGTGAGTTTGATGTTGCATATGAAGAAAGCCTAAATGGAGGAACCCCTATTTTGATATTTGGTATTTCAGCAATCCACCCACCAACCCATTCCGCCACTCATTAAACTCCACATGCTGGAGCGCCCATTTTCAAAATGTGTGAAGCAAACCATGTGTTTCCATGGAAGCTTTTGTCCTCTCACAACCCCAAAACAATACAGTGAGGCAAGAATTAGCTACAGTGCAAAAGCAATTTAAGAAAACTGTTTTTGTACACAGCCTTCAAGGTGAGGTCTCAGGGTATCTGGGAAAAGACCAGTATCACAGGACCTGGTATTCTATTATCTATGGGTACAGAGGTGGTTTCCACACAGTGACAGTCTTGTGTAGCTCCCCATTGTTGGTGGGGTCCTGGTTGCTGGTGCAGCTGCCAATACAGTGGACTGCCAACAGAGCTTCCACATGTTTCACTGCAGTATCCCTGCACCAGCCCCCCAGGATCATATAAAGTAATGTAATGATCCAGTCAAATATAATCCATGCCGAAAAATGGACTGTGGTGGAAAGAGACAATGTTCTATCATGACCCAGCTCAGTTCATGATGGAGACTTGTTCCCTTTTTCAAAGGATATTGGATGGAGACATTGACTATTTACAGTAACAATAACATGGATTTTTTTTTCTGTTCTGGTACAGCCTGTTTTCTGTTAGTTCAGTATCATCTAATTGCACATTGGTATAGCCACAAGTAGATCTCATTTCACTTTATAACCATTTGCATGTGTATATTATAATCACTAGATTTTAGTCCTGCTGCAGCTGTATATCATACTGTGGGCAAGTCTTTCTAATGCACTGCTGTAAGCTGGTTTATGGGTATAATACTCAAAACATTTATAACAGCTGCTGTTAAAGAAAAGAAAATTGCTAAAGACCACTGAATAAGATCTAGTGAATCACCTATGTGGGGCAGACTAGCCACTGTCTTGCCTTCCCTTTTTCTGTCACTGATCCACCACGGGTAAAATCCAGCCCCCCTCTGTCTCATGGGTCGCAGAAGGCCAATGCAACATGGGTGTATTACTGTAGCATGCCAAGTAGCCAAGGCAGGTGGGTAAGAACACATGCAGACTCTCTCTAATTAATCTCTTTAATTAAACAAGTCACAAACTTGGAAGAACAGATCTAGGTGCACTAAGCAAAAAAAAAAAATGGAAAGTTTCTGACTACATACTTACAATCAATGGTATAGCTGGTCTTCATTGGTTGCATGTTCCCCCTCCCCCCCAGCACACCTGCAACAATATTTATCAGGATCCTCTGTCATCCTTCATGGAGAAACACACAGGAGAAATAGCTGTCCTAACAAGCACCAAAAACCAACCACCTGAAAGAAACCTCACCTCTTTTCAGACCCCATCCCACATGTGCTTAAGGGCCCTTAGCCAGTCTGGGTGCCAGGTCCTCCTGGGCTCAAGCCAGCCAGAACATGGATCCTGCGATTAAGAAGTGTTAACAAAAAACAAGCAGGTTTTCCCTGTTGGTTCTAAAGGATGCTCTCTATCCAGAGAACAGCACCTTTCTCACAGCCTCCCAGTCACCACAACTGTCCCAGCATCTCCAGCTTCCCTGCCTCTCATCCATCACAGTTCTCATCTCTGAATCTTTTCAGCTTCATAATATTCGTGCTATAGATTTTTGTTAATGGGTTGATAGTTAAGTATGTATTTTAAGGTCTTTTACTGTTTCCATATATGAAGTTTATATTTCCTCCTTTTAACAGATACATATGACTTGTGCAAGGTCAGTGGCCTTTTCTGTGGTTCCTGCAGAATAATTACCAGTCAATGCGATATAAAATGCCCTCTCCAGTTAGGTTTCACAAATTATGTAATGTTGCTTTTATTTCAATCAGACCTTTGGATGAGTTTCTGTACCCTGATTTGTTGTGTTTGGCCTATTTATTTAAAACATTTATTAGACACCTTTCTTCTGTATGGAGCTCATGTCATCTTACAATATAGATAAAATACATGAAGAAGAAGAAGAGAAAAGATTGGATTTATACCCCACCCTTCACTACCCAAAGGAGTCTCAGAGTGGCTTACAAACTCCTTCCCCTTCCCCTCTCCACAACAGACACCCTGTGAGGTAGGTGGGGCTGAGAGAGCTCTGACAGAAACTAATGTTTTTCAAGAACAGCTGTGGCAGAACTATGGCTTGCCCAAGGTCATCCAGCAGGTGCAAGGGGAGGAGTGCAGAATCAAACCCGGTTCTCCCAGATTAGAGTCCGCGCACTTAAACACTACACCAAACTGGCTCTCCTATGTATACAGTACACACATACATATATACATATCTACACATACATAAACCCCCCCAAATTTAAAATCACATTTTAGGCCTTCTAGTATATTAATCAAATGCAGTCCTAAATTCAGCTGCCTCCTTAAAGATCTAAAATGAGGGGACCAAGTGCACCTCTCTGGGGAGGTTGTTCCATATTCATGGGGCTGCTACTGTGAAAGCCCTCTCTCATGTATATGCCAAACAAGTTTCTTTGGTGGAGGGGGCAGGCAGGCAGGCCTCACCCTATGACCTTAATTCCCAGGCAGGAGCATATGGGAGAAGATGGGCCTTCAGAGATTCTAATCCCAAGACATGTAGGACTAAAAGGGACAAAACCAACATCTTGAACTAAGCTTGGAAGCAGATCAGTAGCCAGTAATTGCTGTTGTATTTGGGGTCTCATGCTTCTAATAGCTGGCCCCAGCCAGCAGTCTAGCCACAGTGTTCTTCACTAGCTGCAGCTTCCAAGGATAGCCCCAAGTAGAGCATATTGTTATAGTCCAGTCAAGAGGTAACTAAGGCATGGATCACTGTGGCTAGATCTGAATGACCCAGGAACAGACACAGCTGGAACACCACCTGAAAGAAAACCACTCTGAGCAACCAGTTGGTTGTATGTTTTGCTTTTCAAACAGTGGTGATTGTTTAGTGGACTAAATTGTTGTTTTAATATGTCTAAGTGATATCTTTTGACTGGCAACATGACTGGTGGGAAATACTCTTTTAAAAATAAAATATTATTTGAATACTGTTTGTGCCAGGAAGGATTTGGTTAAACTGCTGCAGGTAGAGGTTGAGTCTGGGAAATCCCACTATTTTTTTAAATCCAATAAATAATCTGAAACTAACAGCTACCATTGAATTTTAAAAATAATATCTTTACATGCTTTCTATGCCTTGCCTTCCTTCCAGGTTTGCTTGTTCAACTATATTATTTCAGGCTGTAAAGCCAAATGGTTCTTTCTGGTTTTCTAAAGCTTTTTAATGTGTATTGTGCTCTGCTAGCCCAGTAGCTGATTGCGCATTCTCATATGTAATCAGCTGTTTGTTTGTGCCTCTACATCTTTATTTTTTATGCAAATTGATGACATAAATATACACTGTCTGTAGACATTTAGTTGTAAAAGTTATAGGGATGATTCCTTAAAGGTGCATTATTGCCTTAAATACAGTAGTTTGTTCACTATGAACACATTTTTGGAGTTGTAAAAATAGTACCCTTTAAATTATAACATTAAATTGTGACTGTTTACATAATGCTAAATATGATTAGTGCTACTGTGGAAATATTTATTTGTTTCTGGGTAGATCACACCTCTGTGCCTTAACTAGAAAACAGATTAATTAACTACCACTTGAATACTGACAAAAATGAAATTGTTTACTTCCTCAGAGTATACATTTACTGCATAATGGAATGATTCAGTGTCTATTTAAACCAACTTATTCTTATTGAAGCCAGTAGAACTAGGTATATGCAATAATTTTCTCTCTATGTGTGCTCATTATTCACTAATGTTACATTGATCAGTTGGATGTTAAACCAATCTAGCTTCAGTTAGGATGGAAAGGATCCTCAGAGTTCCATCTCATTTAGGGTTCAATCCATTTTCACTCCTGGTGATTCGATCAGAAAATGTTCCATAGAAGTTCTTGAACACTTAAAGTGAAGAAGGAACCATGCACCACTCCCCTCCCCCTTTTTTACCCATTTCTCCACAGTGTCTGAAGAGACTTGGGCCACTTTGAGTGGGGGTAGTTTCTGATTTCAATCATTCCTGGCATTTAGAGAAGCTTCTGGATCCAGTCTTGGAGCCTAGAAGTAGAAATTTCTAGGCTTTGAGACAAGGGAAGAAACAGTCGATCACATGGTCAGTGCCTGCAGTAAAATTGCTCAAACTGACTATAAAGAACATCATGATACAGTTGCAGCTATGTTGCACTGGAATCTTTGCAAGAAGTATTGGAGTCTATTTTGTAACCTGTTGGAGTCTCTTTTGTAACCTGAAGTACATCCAGATACCTTGATCCCTTTGATGAGACTCCTGGACACATAGCAGCCACAGAAGCATGGATTTGTTTACTTTCCTCCCCTACTCTGAGCTAAGAAATTGGGTGTGCTAATATTTCAAGCACAAAAGAAAGACTAATTCTCTTAGTTAACTAAAAATACTATTTAAACAAGGAATAATACAATGTATTCATTAATAATACAATGCAATAGTGTACTTCTGTTCCAAAAAACTGTTGGAATCTTTGGTGGAAGTAGTAATACCAGTATCACCAGTACAGATATTGGTTAGAAAGGAGAGTAGCTCCTTTTCTGTACAAGACCATAAAATTGTCTCCAGGAGATGAAAGTAATGGATAAGGTAGAACTCTAAAGTAGCTGATGGATCACTCTTGTATGTAGTGAAAATCAACTGAAGCATGTGAAGAGAAATAATATATTTATTAAGGTAATATGTTACCCTGCTTTTCTCACCGGAGTGGCTCACAAAAAAAGCTCCTTTAAACAAGTAATAACTGAAACTAGCAAAATACAACTAATGAACAAACATAAATAGTTTGGACTGTATGACAGTTTATTTTTTATTTATTTTTTGAATTTATACCCCACCTTCCCAGACGAACCGGCTCAAGGTGGCAGTTATAACTCCTTTTCTTGCTGCCTATCTAGAATAGTAATAATAGGAGAATTGTTACAATCACATTGTCCATAAGCTGCATTTGGCTTTGGGGGTGATGAGCTGTGTGCACACCTACCTTATTATTTTTGATGTCTTGCAGAAGCATGGGTGCCAGCGAGTTGGCACTTAATCCAGGCAAGAATAAAAATAATGATAACCAACAGGTCCAGAAAACAATAAAAACATAGGGCAAGTCCAAACATTGCAGCTACTGTTGGGAAGCAGCAATGCATCCTACAGCATAATTTAGATATTGCAAAGAAATCAATTTTTTTGTGATGAGTGCAAACATAGTTAATACTTGGATATGCCCATAGTCAGAATGGCTGGATTTAGTTTGCTGGCTGGGAGTATTTACTTAACGATCTTTGGCAACCACTAACTATTGGATGCACACGATCTGCTTGGATGTAGTTTAGGCATGGGCTGAACCACGAACTGAACCATGAACTGATATCAACCAGGAGGCTGAATCACAAATCGGACTGGTTCATAGTGGATTGTGATCCCTGCTTTCTGCTCCCCGCCAATTTTTGCTGGGACCAGGAAGCGAGGGTTTCCTGTGAAAAGCAGCAGGGAGCAGAAAGTGGGGGTTTAAAGGGATTGTAGCTATTTAAACCTCTGCTTTCTCTTCTTCATAAACTGTCGTGAACTTTCTTAAAATTTGTGGAATTTTGTGGCAACTCTTCAGTTTGTGAACTTCTATTTGCAAACCACAAACGGCCCAAAATTCATCATGAACTTGCGTTCATGAGCCGGTTCATGTCCAGCCCTAAATAAACCTTATATATATTTCTTCTCTACTTGACTGCGTGGACATTGGATAGGGTTGCCAAGTACTGGCGACTTACCGGTGGGGGGGGAGTTTTTCTCCCTCCGGGAGCTCTTCTGGTGTGTGTGCTTTGCGCGCGTGCCACGGCGACATAATGACGTAATGACGGCGACATAATGACGGCGACGTAATGCCCCGGCAACGCCCCCAACGTGATGACGTCACCTCCGGGTGACGTCATTACACGGGGGAAGTCGTCCTCACTGGATGACTTCTGGGGCGGGTTCCCCCCGCCCCCCGAGCTGACTTGGCAGCCCTAACATTGGACTCTGTGGAATTTTGGCTCTGCACTTTGCTTAGCACTCTGCTCTGGTGCTAACACACCAGCTCAACAGATACCAGAGCCAGTTTGGTGTAGTGGCTAAGTACGCGGACTCTAATCTGGGAGAACCGGGTTTGATTCCCCACTCCTCCACTTGCACCTGGCTGGATGACCTTGGGCAAGCCATAGCTCTGTACCAGCTGTTCCCTCAAGGACAGCTTGGGAAAGAGCTCTCTCAGCCCCACCTACCTCACAGGGTGTCTGTTGTGGGGAGGGGAAGGGAAAAGGAGTTTGTAAGCTGCTCTGAGACTCCCTTGGGGAGTGGAGGGCGGGGTATAAATCCAATCTCTTCTTCTTCTTCTTCCTTGACATAGATTGGGGTTAAGGATAATTGCAACAAAGAAACTATTCTCCCAGGCCTCCAGAAGAGAAGAAGTATGAGTTCGTACTGACAAGGAGGAGCCTGTGGCTTCCAGGAACCTAGTACTGCTTTATAGATAAGCAATGTCTAAATGTTCATTTATATAGACAAGTGCTGGCTGACTACTCACTTTCATCTTGTTTATTTGTAAACTGTCTCTCACACAATAAGAACAGCCTTGTGATTGGTGCAAGGTTACCTGGTGAACTTAATGGCAGAGCAGGGATTTGAACCTGGCTCTTGCCAATCCTAATTGGATGTTCTAACAACTGTACCACACTGGCTGTCTACCTTTGTTATAGTTATTATATCTGGACTTTCTGTATTATTTGGGATTTTAGTTCCAACGGATAGGGGAATGTTTTCCCATTTATAGGCAATTAAAATTCTTCTTTGGAAGGATACATGACAATGTTAATGTATTTTTTCCCCTTTCCCACAGTCCTCAAGTGAGGAGGAGATTATATCATAACAAAAATGAAATGTGGGCAGGCATAATGAGCTGGGAGGCAGTGAGGTTAAGGCAGAGGGACAGGTATCACTCCCCTCACCTGTGCATATGATCCATATTTGTTTTAAAATAGATTCACACATCCCCCATTTTCTTTGCACATAAATCAGCAGAATCATGCACCAGTATATAATGGTCAATTTTTGGTCTTTATTTATTTGAAGTGCATTATTTATGTATTTATTTACTTCATTTATTAATGCTGCCTTTCTCCCCAGTGGTGCCCCAAAGGGGCTTATGCCAATGCCATTCTCCTCTCCTCCCTTTTATTCTCAGGTTAGGCTGAGAGTGTGTGGCTGGCCCAGGGTCACCCAGCAAGCTTTGATGGCACAGTCGGAATTTGAACTATGGTGACTCTCACTGTGTGGCATGAAATATCTATATCCTGCCTTATCTCCATAGAATCAAGGCAGTCAACAGAGCAACAAGTTGCAAAACACTTGAAAACAATATAAGAGTCAGTGAGATTAAAAACAACCTGCAAGATAAAACCGGCACAGCCGGAACTGCCAAAACAATTTATCTTGTAACAAGTCACTGGTTTTGAGGGAAATCAAAGGAACTGGTGGGGCTTGCCAGTGAATGCACCTCATTTCGAACCTGGCTGCTGGTGACATATCTGGGAAGTGACAGATCTCTTCCTGTGCTGCAACTGGCAGGCAAAATTCCAAGTTCCAGTGGGGCCATCAGTGCCTCAATCTCATTTTGAATCCAGGCAGTGGCAGACCTGAAAGATGATGACAAAACATAATCCATGCCTGTCATCTCCTTCCACATCACGAGCAGCTAGAAGCAAACTGTGTTCTAGCAGCATATCCCTTCCTAATTATGTCACCTGAAACAGCAGCTTGGGTAGAGAACTGGCTCTGACCTCTATTCTTCCTCCATGCACCTGTTGCTTAACTAGTTTCCTGAGTGTTTAAAAAAAACAAAAAACGTTTGCATCTCTTACTTGCATGCTGTTGGTTGTGAAGTGCAGCCTCTATTTCTGTTTCCCCCATCTGCAGCAGCTGGTTTTGGGAGGAGTCCCCTGCAGCTATATAGCAGGCAAAGCTATATGGAGTAGTGAATGGAGTAGCAAGCATATATTGACCTTGGAGACGTGCAGTACTTGGTAGAAAGTGGAAACACTATGCCTGTCAGAATGATCCTTTTTCAGTGGGACTATCTGCAATTTACTCTGGTTGGAATATGCCCCAGCCAAATTAGATAATCTATCAAGTCACTTACTACTACTCCCACAGACCTCTTCTCCTGCAGTTGTGAAAAGCAGAAAGTAAGGACCCAAAGTAGTAATAGGTTTTCAAAAAAATATTGTTTTTCATTATCTGTTTCAGCATATGAAGTAATACAGGTGATTTTGTTTCGGATAGTTTGCATATCACAACAGAACAGTACATCAGGATTTCCTGATGATGGTGGAGAATCTGTACTTGATGCAGAATGCAGTGACCTATTGGGGGTAACTAAGTAATAATCATACCTGAATTCTCGAGTAGAGTTTCTGTTGGCTTTTGATAGTTTTTGTAACACAGGTAAAGTTGTTGATTCGATTTAGTAATCAGAACCATTTAAAAGATCACCTGTTTTCTCCAGCCTAAGAGTCTCAGAATTCCTTAAAGAAGTCTTTGGGTTGGGGCTTAGTGACTAGATGAAGGCAGGGCTTTTTTTGTAGAAAAGGCCCAGCAGGAACTCATTAGCATAATAGGCCACACCCAACAGCAAAAACGCATTAGCATATTAGGCCACTCCCAGGATTGGATTCCCCAGGTGCCCCGCGGCTTGCGGGGCGCATGGGGAACCCGAGGGAAGAAAGGCAGTTTCTCTGCAGCTGCGGAGTGCCTGGGGAACCCGGGGGGGGGGGGGGAGGCTGTAGGCGTGGCCAACTCAGAAGCCAGCCGAAACTCCGTTCCTGTGCATTCCTGCCCAAAAATATCCCTGGATGAAGGAATACTGCTTATGTGAGGTTTTATTCTTGTTAGGATTTTTTAGCTTACATAGTATATCTTCAGAATTGATTTTTGTGCTTTGATTTGAAGAATCAGCATAAGTTCCCTTGAGTCTTAATGGAAGAGTAAAACATTGAAATGTATTCCTTGCTGTGATTGAGATCTTTATCTTCTGTTACAGGCATTGCCTTTATTTATTTCTATTCAGCATAAATAGAGGGAAATAGTGCTATGCTTGATGAAGCATATGTGTAGACACTATTTATCAGTGTTCAAGCAATAATGAAAAATTCTCTTCACTCTATAAAAACCGAGAAAGAAGAAACAGTTCTCCAATTAAACTTACAGAACTCAAAGCAAACACAAATGTATTTGTACTATGAGACCATGGGACTTTCTGAATTTTCTTCATCCTCTATTTTTCATTGTTTCTTTTATTACTATTTTGAAAATCAAAATATTGAAATTTCAGGACAGGGGTGTGTCCTACTTTTCCCCCTTCCTTTATAAGTGTGGGAAATCACAGTACTTGGATTTCTACTGTAGATTTTGTGTGTGTGCGTGCACACACGGCACTGCCTCTGGAACAGACTGAAAGAGAGAGAATGATAATATGGGAAACAGTTCAAAAACTTGGGATGATATACTTAAACTGATAGGTAGCAAGAGTAACCTTCACTCATTCATTTACCACTGTTTTGCGGGGAGAGCAGGATACAAATTAGACAAATGAATAAATGAATAAATAACATGAAAGTATAAGTAAGTTAACTTATTGCCATAATTAAGCTCTAGGGTTGTCAGATTTATCAATAGCTAGCATCCATGATAATCAACATTCTGTGTATTCAGCTGACCATGTGAAATACCGGGAAATTTTAGGGGTGGAGCCTGAGGAGGGTGGGATTTGGGAAGGGAGGAACTTCAATGGGATATAATGCTATAAAGTCCACTTTTCAAAGCAGCCATTTTCTCCAGGAGATCTCTAGCCACCACCTGGAGGTTGCCAGTCCTGTGGATGAGAAAGCACCATAGACTTGTTCATTTACAAATGCAGAGTGACCCATTGTTTACAGCCAAGCACTACACTACAGCTGCATTTGTTCTGATCCTGGCCTGTACCTATGGTGGGGCTACTGAGGGCTCTGCGCCTTCCTTAAAGGCCCTTCCTTAAAAGGCCAGCCCCCTTCCTTAAAGACATGTGCCACCCCCCCACCCCCCACTTCTCCTCCAAAGCATTTAAAGGATCCTGCTGCTTCTCAAAAGCATTTAAATGGATCCGTTAAATGCTTTGGAGAAGAAGCGGGGGTGGTGCACACCCTTCTCCTTCCCTATAAGATTTAAAGGGTCCTCCAGCTGATTGGCTGGCCACATGCTCCCCACTGATCAGCTGAAGGGCCCTTTAAATCTTGCAGGAGGGGAGGGAGGGTGCGCACACCACCTCCCCACCAGGAAAAATTTTGCCCCACCAGGCACAAAATCCTGACTATGTGCCTGTTCTGATCCCTCAGACAGAAATTCTCACCTGAGGATCTACAACGGACTATCTTGGAATTATAATACCCACCTGAAGTAGTAAGGAAACAGATCGGCAAAGCCAGAATGATACCAAGGGATAACCTGTTACAAGATTGGCCCAGATAAACACCACTGGTGGTCATATAAAGCTCTCAGTTCAAATCAGTTCAATGCATCATTAACGACCTACAGCCTGTGCTGGACAATGATACTCCTGTCTCACAAGCATTGGGAGGCAAAGCTTTTCTTGTCCACAGACAGCCTTGTAACCATAAACAACTTCTCTTCCACAGCAATTTTCCTCTTCCATGTCATTTTATTGCTCACCTAAGAATGGCAGTCCTAAAAAGAAAAAAGAAACTTCAAGGGGAAATTACAATGTGGGGTTGCTGAAGTTGAGTTCCTTCAAAAGTTCAGAACGATGGAACCCTCCCCTGGACTGAATAGAGACATAGGATTCTTAATTTCACTACTGATGCTGATTTTCTGCCCCAACCATTTCCAGTCTGCTCTAATCAAGCGAATTACAATATGCACTGTGTCTTTGTGTATTGTAATTGGCTTGGTTAGACTCAGATCTCCTTTCCTACTCACGTCTGATGAAGGGAGCTACTGGACTTGAATCTTAACAGTACAAGCCAAATGCTTGACAAAGCAGATATTAACTGTTCCACTGCAGAACAACATGGCTACCCTCTGAATCTTGACTTGTATTGTTCCTCTCTCTCTAGGAATGTCCTTCATGCCTCCTCGTGCATTACAGTGTCTGTGTTTTATATTACTCAGTGTGTGTTGTTGTTAATTATTAAGCACTAGTGAACTATATTAGTCCAGTGAAATATTTAGGGAAATCAGAAAAATAAATCTGCTACATCTTGGAGGTTTTTTTTTTTAAGAGATACTGAATGCTGAAAGAGGGTGCAAGGAAACTCTTGTTTCTAGTGTATTTCAGAGAAATCCTTTAAACAAATGTGGATTAGTTTCAGATTGCGGAGCATTCACTTACATTGCAGATATTTAAATGTTGGCTGTAATCCTGTGCTAATACCTCTAAAAACAAAGTTGTGTTTGAAGTATTCAAAGTAACATAGATCATTTTTTATTTAGAATGCGGTGTTTTGGAGGAAAATCAGTCAGCAAAGTAGGACATTGGCTGTTTTCCCTTTTACAATGAAAATGTGCTGTTCAGCATTGCCAGTACTAGCTTGCTTGCTGTTTAAACTTGTTTGCATTTGGTTTATGAGGTGTGAATAAACACTCTGATGTTTTCCACAGGAAACTAGTGCCCTCTTCTGGATACTTTATGCATTTCATCAAAATAATTCCCCATGGTCTCTTTGATAAACATACTGTGCCTACAACTGAATTTACTCTCTTAAAAATAATTTTAATTATGATAATGTAATTCAAATTCCTTAATTTTTAATTTCAACTACAACAAATAGATATTAAGAGATGTCATGGGTAGAATGCTTGACTAAGATCTAAGAGATTAGATCTGAATCCCTACTCTGCAATGGAAGCTTTCTGGTTGACTCTGAACCCATCACACACTTTCAATCTGACCTACCTCACAAGGTTGTTGTGAGGATAAAATGGAGAATAGGATATCGATGTAAGCCACTTTGAGTCCCCCCTGGGGAGAGAGGCCGGATACACATTAAGTAAAATTTTAAGAACTGGAAGTCAAGATAATATTAGTGATCCTAATACCAACTCTACAGGGGGACTGTGTCTGAGACACTAACTCAGTTCAGAATTCCTAGACTGGTAGCTTATTGCTATGTGAGGGACTGCAGGACACTCACATTTACCAAACCATGGACTAGTTGTTCCAATTGCTTCAAAAACTATGTTATTCATCTGAAGCAGTAAATTCTGATTCACAAAAGATTATGCTAGAATAAATTTTGCTGGTTTTTAAATCCTACTGTATTCCTGTTTTATTTCCTGGGCTCAGCATACAAATTTCAGTGACTTGTAATAATTACCTTTCTGTTCCACACAAAGTTGAGTATTGCAATGTGCAGTTCTTCTCTGGCTCAGACTGTATATGCAAGGCAGAGAAGACCTGGCCCCTGTTTACCTTGCGGCGGCAGCGACTCCTATGGTGTCCAGCTGGGAAGAGGGAGAGCAGGTGTGACCTCTAGTAATCTGTGTCCTTTGCAGGCTCTCTCAGGGACTTATATCAGAGAAAATTAGAAGCAATTATAAAACATCTGGAATCCAATTAACAGTATTTATATAAAATATATGCAGTATGTAGAAATTCTGTAGCTCTTGAGTTCTGTGGTACTTGCTGATGTTGTCTCTTGAATTGTGGTGAAATGCTAACTTGGATGTCTTCCGCCATCTAGACCCAAGATGCAAACTCAGTTGCAGAATTAAAAAACAAAGAATATAAGTACACTTTAAGCCTTACAAAAATACATTTTGAAAATCTCTTTTCACTCCATACTAGCTTGTGTAAAGTTTTACAGAGCTTATAAACTGTCCAAGAGTTCTCTGTCAGTTTATTTAGCCACTTCTTAAAATCTAGAATTTCTGGAGTGTGTGCAGCTTTATTCCACTCTGACTTTTAAAGAAAAACAATTTGAATGAGAAAATATTGATGTCTTTCTATCGTTGCTCAATAGAGAGTATTTTAATATATTGTATCTGTGCCTGGTTTGCTAGTTGTACGGTTGCAGATAGGAAAGCACTCCAGAGAGTCATCACCACAGCCCAGAAGATAATTGGCTGTCCTCTCCCACTTCTGGAGGAACTGTACAGTTCTCGATGTCTGAAAAAAGTGAAGAACATCCTACAGGATTTGTCACATCCTGCATATTCTGTGTTTGAACTGCTGCCTTCGGGAAGATATAGGACAATCAAAACAAGGACAAATAGACTAAAAAACAGTTTTTACTCGAGAGCTATTATTGCCCTGAATGCTGCATGAGACCGAAATCGGGGGGAAACAGTGGTTTGGTTGCTATGTAAATCACAAGGGAGAAGCAGTTGTGAATGTCTGTGTGAGTGCGCATGATTATATGTTGTGAGTCACTGAATGATGGCACTTTTTAATTTCATTGTACTATGTACAATGACAATAAAGTATATTATTATTATTATTATTATTATATTGGTAACTCCGTCATAAACCTGCTCTGGATCTATGTGTTCTTACCTGTATTCCCCTTTGTTGTGCCACCATCTCAAATTAAGAACCCAGCCTCCAGTGTTACCAGTGACTTGGGGAACACTGGTAAAGGCTGCCTCTAAGTAAGTACAAAGGGCAGAGTTTTCCAGTTGCTTCAGCCCCTCTCCTGTGAGTGCATGTGACTGTGAGCGAGTGCTCTAAAGTCAGGTGAAAAGAATGTGAATATTGTCTGATTTCTCAAACAGAAAGACTACAGATTAAGCTGGAGCACAGACAGGCGAAATAGCTATCACACCTACTGGTTACAGATCTAATGCAAAGAACAGAAAACATGACACTAAGCAAAGCTTTACAGTACAGAGCAGTTACCTCTAATATCCTTACCTGGATATCTGTGGAACAAATGTACACCTCCCGCTCCCTGCAGGGAATCTGTTTCCCAGCATTTGGACCATACCTGTCCTTTTAACTCTTCCTAACTTGGTTGACAAGACAGTCTCTCAGAATCCAAATTAGGGAACTTTGGGGTAGGAAGGTGCACCCCCCAGTCTCCTCCAATCAGCCTAGGGTGCACGTTCTATACATCTCACTGCCCAGATTGTTTTATAACAGCTGTTACTGATAGTTCCGGTCCTAGTTTGTCAGCTTCTAAGAACCCCATTGCTTGCCAACTGTCAGATGTTAACTGTTGGGTAGATTTAGTATTTGGTGCTGAAGTTGGTGGTACAGGGAAGCAGAACAGGCTGGTTTAGTGTCATTCAGTCATGGGTTTAGTTTCATTTTCCCTGAGTGACCATTAATTAAGTTGCTTATATTCAAGGAGGCCTGCTCCTGTTCAGTTCCTAATAATAAAAGTGTTTACTTTAATTCTGTTGGTCTACCAATGATAGCTTTTTGTTCTATGTGGGAGTGCCAAACAAAAGAAAAGGTCTTTTTCCTCAGTTTCCATAGGGCAATCAACATTAAAAATCATCTGCATTGCATTAGCTTCCTTAATTGGTTTAGGACAAAGTGTGAGCTCAGCATTGGCAACAGATTCTTCCCACTTAATTAGGTCATATGGGGGACTTACAGGTTCCTGCTTTGATAGTTCAAAGTTGCCAGAATTTTCAGAGTTTTACTCTACGGAGTTTCTCTTGAGAACAGTCAAGGGCTCTCTCAAGGTATTAATAAAAGAGCTGTGATGGAATTAATCCATACTGACATAACTTACTTTGGTTTCTGTAAATTAGCATCTGCACAAGTGGACTTTTAAAGGCTATGAGATATTTTTTAAATAGTATCCCACCTGGAAAGGCCTCCGTTTCAGTTAGATCTATTTGGATCACTGGCATTTTTAGGAGACAGTTTAAGCGCTGGGTGGCTATCCTTTTCTTGTCCCAATTAGGGTTGCCAAGTCTGACTCAGGAAATACCTGGGGACTTTGAGGGTGGTGTCTAGCAAAGATGTGGCATCACTTTTGTGATGTCATGTCCTGTGATGTCACTTCCAGGTCAAAGGTCAAGTGATGGCACTTCCCAAGTCCCACCCCCTTCCAATGATGTCACTTCTAGCACACATCACCCAAACCCAACTCCTTCCCGTGATGTCACTTTCAGGGCACTCCCCTAAACCCGCCTCTTCCTCACATCCTTCCTTCAAGTCACATCCTTCCTTCAAAATTCAAATTTAAATACACTGTTGTATATCACTTCCCTCTAGGGTTGCCAGCTTCAGGTTGGGAAATTCCTGGAAAGTTGGGGATGGAGCCTGGGGAGAACAGTGAGCTCAGTGGGGTACAATACCATAGTGTTCACCCTCCAAAGCATCTATTTTCTCCAATGGAACTGACTTCTATGGTCTGGAGACAAAGTCCCTTCTTTGCATGGGAAGAAAGACCCAGACAAGTCCCTGCTGCCTCCTCCTTCTCCTCCTCCTCCTCAGCCTTTCCTGTATTCAAAGTAGCATGGGCAGACAACTGGTCTGAGAAGAAAGAAGGTTAAGGAAGCCTTTCCCTTCCAGTCAAGAAGCTTAAGAGCTTCTTTTTTAAAATGCATCTCAACATTTTCTTTCCTTTCTTCAACACACTCCACCATTACGTTTCACAACATGACTTTGCAAGAAGGTGGCTAGAAAGTAAAATCAAACCTATGAGTTTCAAATATCTAATAAGGGCCTTGAGACAAAATGCCTCCTGAGATGAAGGTTGCTTATCTTTTTGTATATCCTTTCACAAGGCAAAGTCTTGTTGCTTCTATTGTTTTAATAAAAGATTTACATTTTAACTACAAAAGACTCCAGTGATGTGATCCTTTGGGGCCACAGTGCATTAAACAATAGGTTTATCATAGCTGTCCTTCAGCCACAATGTGTCTAAACATCAACTTAACATAATTAGTACCCTGCTTAATATCTCATGGATGTGCTGTGGTTAGCCATGCCAGTTTATTTTGTATACCTTCCTCTTGCTAAGGTAAACCTATTTTTTTCTAGTTAACATCTCATCCTCCACAGAAGCAACGGCAGAAAAACCCTGGAGACTAAAAGAGGGAACTGAATTCACATTTTTTAAAAAGCAGAAACATTTGGGGATGATTTTCAACATCAAAAAAAATGTAGGATTTCACAAGCAGCCAGTTTCAGATATTTAGTGTTACAGAAAAGATTCCAAATATAAGGTAGTGTCTTCTTGTAACAGAACAACTTTTCCCATAGTTGGGTCAGAAAACTGCATATCTCATAATTTAAAATTTCATGTAAGCACAGCTGGGAGAAAATGTTACAACTATCCATATCAGTAGCCTGGTCATTTCAAACTATAAGGAAACTAGCTGGCATCCTTAACAAGCTTGATACCTTTGAAAATGCAATAATGAGGGCTTCTGAAAAGCACTCCTGGATTTGACCAGAGATCCATCAAATCCAACATCCTCTTTCATACAAAGAATCAAATATGTAGGGCACAGGGGCCAAGTCCTTCTCCTGATGTTGCCTCCCAACACTGGGATCCAGAGGTTGACTGCCTCTGAATATGGAGGCTCACCTGAGTCAATGTGTCTAGTAGCCACTGATGGATCCTACCCTCCAGGAATCTGTCTGACCACCTTGGAAAGCTGTTTGACCATCACTACCTACACTAGGGTTGCCCACCTCCAGTTGATGTCTGGAGTCCATCTGTAGGATTCTGCAGCATAACACCCACCTAAGGTCCCTGCCCTACCCAGGCTCCATCCCTTGGCTCCTACCAACCACCCCATTAAACTCCAACTCTTTGCTCTTTTCCCCTGAAGCCCCTTCCTTCCCCTCTTTCTCCCCATCATTGTTTTCTACCTTTGGAGAGAGGGGCTGTTTCTGCCTCTTCCTAGCCTCCTTCATTAGGGGCAGAGAGAGAGAGAGAGATCCTCCTGGCTTAGAAACATGGTGGTACAGAGAAGGGATATTGGGGGCAGGCGGTGGTGGAAGAAAACATTCTGGTGAGATATAGGGTGGTTTATGTGTGTTCATACAGTGGAACTGTTTTGCCTCACTTGCTTTTTTTTCACTTGGCATTTACCCCCCCCCCCAACAGGCTGGCTCCAGCAATCTGCAAGGGGCCTGACAGACTTTTTAGTTATAGAAAAGAGATGGGAGGAGGGAAGGCGAGAACTGGAGAGCAGAGCGAGACAGCTGGGGTGTGGATTCTTTCAGGAGAGCAAGAAAAAAAAAACACATGCACACTTTTTAAGAAACAACCCAACCCAAACCTCCCAACTACACTTTTCACTGTAGACTTTCCAAACACTGCATTTGATACAACCATTAAGCTAAGATTAGAACATCTTCCATTCCCTCCAGCTGCAGTTTTAACAACATTTCTGCTCCCCCCCCCAATCTGTGTTTGGAACAACCCTTCACTCTAAAGAGGACAGTGTTTGCATAAAGCACACAGAACATGCTACAAGGTTTCCCTCACACTTCCAGGGGATTGAAGATCCATTAACTTTTTATATGCTGACTATAACGTAAAGATTTTGCATAGGAAGGAACCTGGGAAGCTCATTTACAAGATGGGACAGTAAGGCAAGAAGTTCTTTGAAAGTCTCCCAAGCCAGCATGGGGCGGGGTCCAAAGCTTTGACCACTTTGCCTTTGCAAACACCACCAGCAGAATCAGGGAAGAGTTTAATCTACTACCTCAAAACACACAACCACACACACAGAAAGCCCACTTCTCCTGTGCAAACTGCTGATGACATCAGATGATTGCTCGGGTTGAGCTGCAAACAGCTGCTCCTCCAAGGAAGAAGATGCAACCTGACAAGACAAGCAGGACTTTTCTCTCCCCCTTTCCCCCACCAATTATTATCCACCAATTATTATTATTATCCCCAACCTACCCTTCCTAGTCCCATACTGGAGCTGCATCCAGGCATCCCATGTTCAAGGCTACTGGGGCCATCAAGCTGACCTCACTCTTTGAGGGTCCTGCTGTCGGGGTGCTACCCCGAAAACACTGTTGTTGGACTTGGGTTCTGAGTCCTCCAGCAGCTATGACACTTTAGCTTTCCTACTCTGTGCTTACCATCAGGGTGATTTTTGGGCAGGAACACACAGGAATGGAGTTCTGTCTGGCTCCTGAGTTGGTCAGACCTACAACCAAAACCTCTCAAGCATGGCTACAGAGCACACTGCCCTCCCCACGTTACACACAAGAGGGAAAGGCGGCATGTTAAAATGCCGTCTTTCCCTCTGGGGAGCCCCTGAGGATTTCCTTCTCAATTTCACTCCCCATCAGTCAGCTGAGAGTGAAATTGACAAGGAAAAGCCTGTCTCTGCCTTCCCTTCTCTAGCTGACATGTCGCACCTGGAAAAGGGCAGGTAGGGAACCCAGGCACATTGAAGATGCCTTTCTTTCCCTCCCCAATCTGGGGAAGGGAGAGAAAGGCATTTAACCATGCCTTCTCCACACTTCCCCGAGTCTCTCTGCAATAGCAGAGAGGCTCAGGGAAGGAATGGGGCATGTTTGCCTAGCTGCCCTCGGTCTCCCCAGCCTACATGCCTTGGCTGGCTGGCTGGGGAGACCAAGGGCAGCCAGACAAACATGCCAGCTTCCCTTCCCGATCTTTCAGATGGGGGGGGGGTAGGAAACTAGAAAAGTGATGCTGAAGTTCATGGGATCTGAAAGATCCCAGGCACTTCAGCAGCACCTTTCCTCAGTTGTCTGGTTCGGAGGGGGCGGGGTAGGAGACTAGAAAGCATTGCTGAAGTGCCAGGGATCTTTCAGATCCCAGGCACTTCTGCAGCGCCTTTCCCCAGCCGTCTGGTTTTTTGGGGGTAGACTAGAAAGGTGATGCTGAAGTGGGGTGGAGAAGCTCGGGGGGAAGAGGCAAGCTTTCATGCCTGCCCTGTGCTTTCCTGGCCCCTGCCTAATATGCTAATGAGCTGTGCTGTCATGGGTGTGGCCTAATATGCTAATGAATTTCTGCTGTTGGGTGTGGCCTATTATGCTAATGAGTTCCTGCTGGGCTTTTTCTACAAAAAAAGCCCTGGTGATTTGTAAGCTGCCTTGAGTCACAGGAAAAGTGGGGTATAAACATTTGAATAAATAAGTAGTTTGGGCAGGTTGTTAACATTTAAGCAACTTCTTGTTTGTTAGGTTAGGCAGGGTTCTGATAGTTGATTGTTCTACTTCTGTTATAATTTGTCATATTTGTCAGTAATTTGTCATATTTCACTAAAAAGTTACTGTCAGTTACTGTCAGTAATTTGTCATATTTCACTTAAAAAAAACCCCACCAAAGCAGGAGTTTTTCCCCCCTCTAAGTGCTATGGTATGTTTTCTAAATACTATGGTATGTCTTCTAAGTGGTATGTTTTCTAAGGCTCAGCACAGGGCAACAGTCTGATCTACCAATATAGTGGACTGGGGCATGTAGATCTGTTCCCCAGAGGCCTGGTCTACCCTCATAGAGGACATTTTCTGTAATGAAATTTGACTTGACCAGAACTGTACACAGTATTCCAAATGAGGCTGCACTATCAGTTTACACAGGGGCATTATGATACTGGCTGATTTGTTTTCAGTTCCCTTCCTAATAACCCCCAGCATAGCATTTGCCTTTTTTATTGCCGTCACACACAGAGTTGACATTTTCAGTGAGTTATCTACCACAACTCCAAGATCTCTCTCCTGGTCAATCTTCACCAGTTTGGACTCCATCAACGTGTATTTATAGTTTAGGATTTTTGTCTCCAGTATGCACTACTTTACACTTGCCCATGTTGAACCTCATTTGCCATCCTTCTGGATCACCTGGCAATCCTCCCTGGTTCTCACCACCCTGAACAATTTAATGTCATCCACAAGCTTAGCCACTTCACTGCTGACTTCCAACTCCAAATCATTAAAAAGTTAAAAAGCACTGGACCCAGTACCAAGCCCTGTTTTACCCACTGCTTACCATCCTCCACTGTGAAAACTGCCCATATATACTCACTCTCTCTTTTCCATTAATTAACCAGTTTTTAATCAACAAGAGGACTTGTCCTCTTATCCAGTAACTGCTGAGTTTACTTAGGAGCCGTCGATGAGGAACTTTATCAAAAGCTTTCTGGAAGTCAAAGTAAATAATAACTATTGGGTCATCCTTGTCCACATGTTTGTTCACCCCCTCAAAGAACTCTAATAGGTCAATGAAACAATATCTTCCTGATTCTTCATTAGTAGCTTTTGTTCATCTATCCTCCTGATTCTTCATTACAGAATCCTCCTGATTCTTCATTAGTAGCTTTTGTTCATCTATGTGCCTACTAATTCTGTCTTTAATAACAGATTGCAGCAACTTACCCAGTATCGATATTAGACTGATCAGCCTGTAATTTCCTGGATCTCCTCTGGAACTTTTTTAAAGATGGGGGTTACATTAGCTACCTTCCAGTCCTCAGGAATCGAGGCAGAATTTAATGATAGATTGTGTACTTTTGTCAGGACATCCACAAGTTCACATTTGAGTTCTTTCAGAATGGATGTATGCCATCTGGGCCTGGTATTAAATTAATTTGTACACATCTCTAATGCAAAATACCAGATAGGATCTTGATTCAATTATAGCAGTCTGGCAGTAGGTCACAGAGGCACCAATATTTCTAAATTTAAATTTGTTTATTTATTTTGACTTATATCCCGCCCTTCCCACCGAAGCAGGCTCAGGTCAAATAAAACATAAATCAAATAAAATAAATATAGACGAGCTTTGTTTTTTCATAGATCTGTTACTTATCCTTAAAATATCATAGGAGTTAACTCTTATCTGTATCTATGGTGGCTTATGGTGAATTTCATGTAATTTCATGTAACAAATGAGGAATTATTTCAGAAAATAATTAAAGAACTGTCTATAACATGATTCTTTAGGTAGCTAATCAACTTGCTGGCTGTTTTTAGGCTTGGACACTGTAGTCTTTAATATTGCTGCAAAATCTATGGGCTTAATGGTGGATGGCCCTTACCTCAGGAGCAGGAGCATGAGTCAGTGGGGAAGCCTGTAACAAGATGTAAAACCAAGAATAAGTTTTCATGCAGTATCACCTATCTGTCCTGATCTATGCAATTAGACTGTCATGTGTTTGAATGTGATTAAAAATTAGAGCTGATTGCTGGACTCTTTACCTGATTTTACAAGATAAGAGACCATTTGTACTCTCTCTATATGTGCATGGTATTGCTAGGAACCAGGGATCCTGAGTGAAATAGTGCTGCTGTTACTTTGTACTGACACACCTATAAACTCTTGTCTTATTAACCGCAGAGGTTCAGCAGAGAAGCACTAATTTTAGTCTTACCTGGAAGTAGAATTTCACAGGTAATGTTAGACTGTCTCTCTTATCGTAGAGTTATTTTTTATCGGTAGAAGAATAATGACTCTGGTAAGAAAGCAAATATGATTTCTGCATACACACCAGAAGTTTATGTGTTTAGTAAAGACATGCCATGTGATAATATAAAACTGCTGAACAGATGAATGAGTCATCATAATTAAGCATGCAAATAAATTTAGTCAGGTTTCCTGAAGTGTCCTTGGCCTAGGAGAAAATATATATATTTCAGTTCACAGAGAGCAGAATGATTGGTGTGCTGTCTCTTCAGCTAATTTATTTCACTTCAGGGATGCAGCATTTATTAGTCAGTGACTCAGATCTCTATAAATAAATACTAAACATAGGGAGTCTAGTGCCATCTTATGTCAATGTCTGAATAAAGATGCAAAATTAGAGTCAAGTCAAGCTAGAAAGTAAGCCCTGCCTTCAGTAAATAGGGTCACACAATAAGGAATCTAAAGTATTGTGCTGTTTTATATCATCTTAAACGATGCAAATTGCACAGTAATCAGTAAATTGTTCTTTAGTGATAAAACAATATGGCACCCTATTAAATAATTTTAATACTCTAGATTGTAGGTAATACCAGTTTAAACTATTGATGAATAGATAAATAAATGTATAATGTGTGACAGAGAGGTGCATGTTTGTATTTTCATTTTGTAGGTTTCTCCCATTGCATGCCAGCAGTGGTATGGGGAAAAGCTACAGTTTTTATAATGCTGCTAAGTTACAGTGGAATATGGCACACAGTTAAGGACTATAGCACACAGTTAAATGCCACTATTCAGTTGTTCTTGTTAAATTTTGTGCATTGTTACTTTTTGCTATTGCAGTAATTGGAAAGTACTGTAATATTTGAAAAGCAGATTTCCTAGGTGGAAAAACTAAGCATTCTGAATATTTGTGAATCTAAAAATGTTAGGATAAAAATTATAGAATCATAGAATCACAGAGTTGGAAGGGGCCATTCAGGCCATCTGGTCCAACCCCCTGCTCAGTGCAGAATCAGCATTCCTGACTGGTGTTTGTCCAGCTGCTGCTTAAAGACTGCCAGTCAAAGTCCAGCTTTCAAAGTTTAGAGGGAGCATACTTTTACAAAAATGATCACATCCCCACACTCCCGATACTTCATTCAGAGATTATGATGTAGAAGAGACCTGTATATGGGGATACAGTAATGATAATTGTGTATCCCATAGATTCCAAACCATCCTAAGAAAAAACAGTGTGCATTTCACCTAGAAGAAGGTTATTTGTAATCTGACTCTGAGTCTGGAAGCTCATACTTTAAAAATGTTCTTTAAGAATCCTCTACAGTTTCTCCTTACTCTCCTATAAACTTCCTATAGGATATTCAGAGGGTACAGCCACCTAGTGATAATGGGAGTACTAGGTGCTACTACTTAGATACACAGTTCATCCCAAAGTATCTTATTTATTTATTGAAAATGTTTATATTCTGCCTTTGTATCCACATGGGGTCCTCAAGGTGGCAAACATCAAGACATTACAATATTTAAATAGCATTTTAAATGTATATGTAAATATTTAATAATACAATAAGAACATTTATTTAAAAATACAATAAGAACATGTAGTCACATACAAACAATACAATAAGAACAACACACACAACCAGGGGGGAGGAACAATAAGAGTTTACTGTGATATGGCAAATGAAACAAGGAAGTCTACCCACTGGTAGAAGACAATAACAGATGGAGAGAGATAAATTTCCCCTGGGGAAGGGCATTGCAATGTTGGCATGATGACCAAGAAGGCCCTTTCTCAGGTTGCTACCCAGTTAGTCTCAGATGGCAGGGACACCCAGAGCAAGGCCTCTGAAGACAGCCAAAGTATGGGAGAAGGCAGTCCTCAATGTATGCTAGCCCCAAGCCAATAGATACCAGCACCTTGAATTGGGCCTAGAAGCAAATTGGGAGCCAGTATAGATGGAACAAAACTGGAGTGATATGGTCCCTGCGATCCACCCAATCAGCATTTTGGCCACAGCATTCTGTACCAATCGGAGCTTCTTGATAGTCTTCAAGGGCAGCCCCACTTAGCATGCATTGTAACAATCTAATGTTACTGTTGGCAGAGTAATTAACACAGCAACGATGCACAACCTGATTAAAGAGTAGATAAAAGTTTATTTAGGAATTAACATACTTGATAGGAAAGAGGAGAGACAGAGATAGGTTCCTAACTACCTCCAACTGAGAGAAAGGGTAAGACTGAGTGTGGCACTTCTGAGAAGGGGGAAATTGCCCTAAAAGTAGCAATCTGGAATCAGACAAGGAACTGACACTTAACAGAAGAGAAGGTGCTGACCTCTCTATCCTATCTCATTGTCTTTTTACTGCCCCCTGCAGGGTCTTCTTCTTCTTCTTGATACAGTAGACATTGCCTTTTCCAACAGTTACCAGGACATGCACCAGAGTAGCAAGTTTTTCCCTGCCCAGGAAGGGCCACAGCTGGCATTGATGAAAGGCATCCCGGCCATTACTGCCTCCTGTTTACCCAACAGCTATGAACTTGTTTCTTTAGTGGGAACCCAACCCCATCCTGAACAGGAGATATCTCCATTCCTGGGTCAACCTTCTTCCCACCGGTAGTGTCTCCATCTTGTTGTGGTTAAGTTCAACAATCTTCCAGGGTTTGTATTGGGATCTCTCCCAGATCCTGCCATACCTCAGCCAGCATTTGCTAGAGAGATTCATGCCACCTCACCCCAAGTCACACTTCTGTGGGCCATATTCAGTATTTTGCGGGCACACAGGGTTGCTAGCCCCCAAATGGGAGCAGGAAATTCCCCAGTTTCATGTGCTCCAGCCCACCAGTGGCCACCTAACCAGCAGGGGAAGCCTCACCCCAACAGCCACAGTCAGGCATGACATCCCCAGTGTGATGTCATCACATGGAAGTGACATCATCATGCTGGGGATGTCATGCAGTGATGCTCTGGTATTTTGGGCAAAACTCTAGGGTAACCATAGAATTTTGCCCCAAATACCAGAGCATCATTGTGCAACATCCCCGTCATGATGATGTCACTTCTCTGTGATGTCATCATGCCAGGGATGTTGCACATGGTGACGTCGCCCCACCCCCCTCCCAGGAAGCTCCCTCCCATCCCCTGCTGGTAGAAGAAAAAGACCTGGCAACCCTACCAGAACATGATGAGAAGCAAAGTGATAGTGAATAGTGCCTTTTCCTCATCACTAAATAAACACATTCAGCTTCCAGAAAATACTTTAACCTTGAGACCTTGCACATCCATACCCTTCCCACTGTATACAATGTCGCCTCTTTGCTGAGACCAGTGTTCAGAGACTCTTAGTGCATCTAAGAGTCCTCCTTGGTTCTGAAGTTTGTGACAAAAAGCTCTTTAAAATTATACTCAATATTATAACATCTTCGGTAATGAATGGTGTTCTTCAGTTGTGCTGAATGTGTTTTCATATTAAAGGGGCTAAGGCACAGTCTTCTTACCATTAGTAATTTATTCTGAGACAATAATTGATCTACTGTTTGGTTGAATTTTATATATATTCTCTCAACAATTTGTAAAGTAGTATTTGCTCAGGTAGTTAGTTCCCTGATAAGAAATGTGGTAGAATCAGTCAAAACCAATTTTATGTGTTGTTGTTTTTTGGCTGGGACTGTCCAAGGTAAAAGGATTCACGATGACAGCCTCAGTTTTCTCCAATTGCCAGTAAAGAGGTGAACATATAACATGAGTTACCAGAAAATTTGGACTGTCCTAGTTTCTTTCTCTCTTGGCTTAACCTGCAAACTTGTTGTTCTAATATAAATAATCCTGGATAGGTTTTCTGTGGGCGAACTGAAACAAAGTTGTGGTATGATATGACATAACATTGTTACTTAAAAAATCAAGTTAAAACAGGGTAATTATTTTCATAAAGTAACACCAGTCTGGTTTAGTGATTAATTAGATATGCATTTTCTCTTATTTTGCTAACATCTAGTCTTTTGTTTCATTTTTTATTTCCTACATTAGATACTACTTAAATTTAATATTCTTTTATGGATTTGATTATAATAGTTTAGCTACTCATCTAGCAAAAAAAGTATTAGTCTGAAGTGTTAACATGCTTCAAATTTGCATGTACTAATTTGTCTTTTCATATTTTTTAGTGATCTAAGATGCAAATAATTCAGTGAGTGATATACAGCTAGGGAATAGTTGAGATGTGGTGATCAATATTACCTGTAAAACTCTGTAGCTGTTTTTTTGTTTTCTGATACGGTTTCAAATGTTAACCCCAGTTGGTGCCAAGATAAAAGCAAATTTCTTAGAATAGGGGAGGGAGTTACCAGGGGAGGTGGAGAATAGTGCTTTGGGATAAATCAGTTAAAACTCACTTCTGAAGCCTTGACCATAAAGGTTATATGTAGACAGCATAGCAATACTTAAATTTAATAACATTCTTTTATGGATTTGATTATAATAGTTTAGCTACTAATTAAGCCTGCTACTTTTTGTATACTAGCAAAAAAGTATTATAGTCTGAAATGTTAACATGCTTCAAATTAGCATGTACTAATTTGTTTTTTTTCATATTTTTAGTGATCTAGGATGCAAAAAATAATTCAGTGAGTGATATACAGCTAGGGAATAGTTGAGATGTGGTGATCAATATTATCTGTAAAGCTCTGTAGCTGTTTTTTGTTTTCTGATATGGTTTCAAATGTTAATACCAGTTGGTGCCAAGATAAAAGCAAATTTCTTAGAACAAGGGAGGGAGTTACCAGGGTAGGTGGAGAATAATGCTTTGGGATAAATCAGTTAAGACTCACTTCTGAAGCCTTGACCATAAAGGCTATATATAGACTGCATGCATAGCCATAGGCGTAAACTACGGGGGGGGGCTCGAGCCACCCCGAAATTTCCCGGGGGGGCTCAGCCACCCCTGGGAAAATGGAGTGCCCAGGCCGGCTGGCTGGCCGGCTACCGCCGCCACCGCCTCTCCCCCTGCTCCGTTCCTCCCTCCCTCCGTCCAGGAACCAGCTGGGCAAATGCCCAGCATGCTGGACGGAGGAACGGAGGCAGGCGCAGGCGGGGGGGAGGCGGCAGGGATAGGCGGGGGGCAGCAGGCAGGGAGGAGGCCGCCTCGTTTGCCCGCCGGCTGCTGCCGCCACCGCCTTCCGCCCCCGGGACTGGCCTGGCACGCTGGGCAGTTGCCCAGCTGGCCCCATGGAGGCAGGAGTGGCCAGGCTAGGCCAGTCCGGGGGAGGGTGGGGACATGGTCCCAGCGCGTGCACAAGAGCCCCCGCCCCCCCCCCCCCGGATTTTAAAAATCGACGCCTCTGTGCATAGCAATGTATTTTTGATGCTGGATATTCTGTAGGTTTCTAGGTGCCCTAAGGGGTAACAGATTTGCTGGCTCAGCTGCTAATATTTGTGTTCTTGCACACTTATTACATTACACTCCTAGACTGGCTCTTCAGAACTTGTTTGAGATATCTTGACCCATGAAAATCTTGTTCTAATAATGTACCCCAAACACATAGCATTTCATATATTTTTTGCACTGATTTGGAAATAAGTGATCTAGTCATTGTGGATGTGAAATGTCCTTTCCTCTTGAAGACATAGATAATTGTCTTATATTTTCAGGTCAGTAGCCATTTTGGTTTGGAGCAGCAGAACAAAGTTTGAGTCCAGTGGCACCTTTAAAATCAACAAAGTTTTATTCAAGATATAAGCCTTTGTGTGCATGCACACTTCTTCAGATACATAAAAATGGAAGTTGCCAGTACATACATATAAGTAAATGGTTAGCAGCAAATTAGCATACAGCCTAATAAAGTTGTTTGATAGATGCAAGGACCAAACTGGAATGACAAGCTTAGTTTATATGGTGACCATTTGTTTGGGTTTAATTCCAGGGGAAACATAGTGAAGGACATAAATATATCAAAACTGATGGGCAGATATACCCTCCTTAATTGTGCATGCACACAAAAGCTTATACTTTGAATAAAACTTTGTTGGTCTTAAAGGAGACACTGGAGAAGTAGTGGGATCAGCAGGGCCTGGGTCAGAATGTCTCCATTTAAAGCAGGAGACCTGGTTAGCCTATGGAGAAGGGGATTTTGAGGTATGAGTTGAGATTTCCAAATTGTTCCCCTCTACCAGCATTTTCTTGCAAGTATCCTTAACTTGTAATAGTACTAATAGTCACTTGTCTGGTTCAGTGTGATATGATATGAGAAGACACTTTGGCAAGGTTCAGTGCTTGAAGAAGTTTACACTCTGTAGGTATACAGAAAAACAACTCTATGGTCCACAAAACATCAAAAGCTCTTTATCCATGACGATTGACCAGGTGAGGCAAAAAAATGTTGGAAGCATCATGTAGGTACGAGCAAGACTAATGCTTGTCGTAATTCAATGAAAAGTAAAGGGGGAGAGGTGGGATAACTTCCATTTATCCTGCCCTGGTGTATGAATGATAGAGGTATCAAGTGAGTGGAAGCCAGGAGAAGCACTACCTAGGAGTGACAGCTGTTAGACTCTTGTCAATCTCAGCAATATTGGAATCTAGAATGATGCATGCTGGTCTCCCAGCACCTCAGCTGTTTCTCCAATTTTTATGCAGTCCCTTTAAACCAGGCTGGTTTAAATGGACTGCAGAAGAAGCAGGATGGACAGCTGATAAGCAGGGAGCAGTCTCCCAGCCTCTCAGCTGTTTCCCTGATTTTTTTCTGCAGTGCCTTAAAACCAGCCTGGTTTAAATGGACTGCAGAAGAAGCTAGGAGGGAAACAGCTGACAGTTGGGGAGCAGTCTCCACATCTTTCAGCTTTTACCCAATTTTTCTGGTTCCTGAAAATATCTGGGATTTTTTCTGGATTCCCCCTCCAAAAAAATCCTGAATACTTTTGGGATGTCAAAATATGCCTGAAAAACACCGACAAGGTATTTTGGGGGTATATTTTCAGCTCAGGAAGATCTGAATTCATACCCCTAAAAATTATACCTCAATTCAGTTATCCTAGGCTATAATCTTCTCAAATTAACCACAGGCTACATATCCCATTCAACAGAGGATGAAGTTCACTAAATTCTGCAATTGTGCAAACCTGTTAAAAATAAATGACACACACACACACACACACATGGCTGCAGTGCAAAATGCCTCCTGAAATGGTATTCCAGGAGGGAGGACCCTCGGGACATAATTTCTGGGAACATTTGGGCTACAGCAGGAAGGGATAGGCAAGAAAGTTGTACTTCATCCATGGAAACTCTCTGTTGAATCCAAGCCAGTGCTTGTGGTCTGGAATGACAGCTGGCTGCGTTTCCTGTATATTCAAATGCTATGAAGAATGCTGCCGTCTGTTGCATCCTACGTTCTTGCTATGGAAGGACACTATGGGGGGGTGTATGTGATCTTCTGGTAAAATGATATATTAGAAGTAGACTGTCTAAGGGGAAAAAATAGGTTAATCCTTGTGAAACTGAAGCAAAATCCTCATTTTTCATACAAGTGAAAGGAGAATATATTTTCCTTCACTTTATTTCATTTTCATTAAATAAGAAAATGGGAACCATTCCACACACACCATCCACTGATTTACTATTGCCTTGTGGGTATATCTCATGGTGTTCATTTTAACACTTGTAGTCCTAAACAACATGCTTTGTGTACCTGAGAGACATTCTGTTTCTATGCCTTAATCTCTAAGGTCATATGGCAACATCTTCTAGTTCATCCTATCTTTACACCAAACCCTAAGATGCTAAACATCTTTCTGTTTGGGCTAGGCTTTTGATCATTAGGTTCAGGGCTCTTTTTGTAGAAAAAGCCCAGCAGGAACTCATTAGCATATTAGGCCACACCCCTGACACACCTAAACCCCACCCTCCACTCCAAATCTCCAGGGATTTCCTCAACTTGGAGTTGGCAACCCTAGTTCACTGGCAGAACAACACTAGGAGCCATTTTGGTGTAGTGGTTAAGTGCGCGGACTCTAATCTGGGAGAACCGGGTTTGATTCTCTGCTCCCCCCCTTGCACCTGCTGGATGACCTTGGGCAAGCCATAGCTCTGTACCAGCTGTTGTCTCTCAGCCCCACCTACCTCACAGGGTGTCTGTTGTGGGGAGGGGAAGGGAAAGGAGTTTATAAGATGCTCTGAGACTCCCTTGGGTAGTGAAGAGCGGGGTATAAATCCAATCTCTTCTTCTTCTAGGTTTGTGGATGCACTGGATGGGAGTAGTTTGTGGACTATTTTATTCAAGGTACAAAATTTTATTCAAGCTATAAGATTTCGTGTGCCACCCACACTTCTTCAGATGGAAGAAGTGTGCATGCACACAAAAGCTTATACCTTGGATGAAACTTTGGACTCTAACTTTGTTCTGCTGCTTCAGATGAACACGGCTACCCACATGAATTATTACACTATAATACTTTTTACAAGCAATTATGTACCAGTGGAGTGGTTACCATGCAGAGTCTGTCCCACAGGTAAAATTATCCTGTGAACAGGTGGTCTTTATCACATAAAAGTATCACTACCATCACAAGATCACCAATCGTTGGAAGTCAACTCCTCAGAAGCAGAAATCTCTCTTATTAGGAGGTTTAAGAACATCAACTTTGCTGGCCCATTAAAGGCAGATGTCAGCCCAGTGGCAGGAGAAGAGGGACAATCATCTTCATCAGAAACTCTGCCCACTTTTTAAATTTCACAAAACAGGCAATCTCCAAAGTGCAGCTGACCATGCTCATTTTTAGTTACAACTCTGTTTCTCTGCAGATGTCTCCCAAAGTCCCCCATGCAACAGTCAAGTGTTCTGCCAACACACACAACAATGAAGCTACTTTTTCAGATGTTTTCTCTTGCATGGCAGTAAGCACCAAACCACTTTAATACAGACTTTAGACACACATATATTTGCAAGCCATTCCCAACAAGACACAACAATGAACTCAGGCTTCAAAGTTACTTTTCTTAAGCAGAAGATGCCATGAGAAAACTAAAGAGATTCTCCAAAATTAAAGATATTGTCAAAAGCAGCATTTCCTGGGCTCTCTGCTTTTTTACATCCTCCCCTTTTTCAGTAATTTTTAAAATAAAAACACAAAGAACAAAACAAAACAAAAAGACATTAAGACAGAAAGACAGAAAGACAGGGGAGAGAGAGAAAGAAAGGTAGGTAGGTGGGGGGAGAGAGAGAAGGAAGGAAGGAAGGAAGGAAGGAAGGAAGGAAGGAATGTAGGGGAGAGAGAAAGAAAGGTAGGTCGTGGAGAAAGAGAGAGAGAGAGATAGGGGAGTGAGAGAAAGGAAGAAAGAAAGGAGGAGAGAGAGAGAGAAAAGAAGAGGGAGAGAGAGAAAGAGAAAGAAAGACAGAAAGACAGACAGATGGGAGAGAGAGAAAGGAAGGTGGAGGAGAGAGAGAGAGAGAGAAAGGAAGGGGGAGGGAGAGAGAGAGAAAGAGAAAGAAAGAAAGGTGGAGACAGAGAGAGAGAGAAAGACAGAAAGAAAGGTAGGGGGGGAGAGAGAGAAGGAAAAGGGATGGGGGAGGCACTTACCGGAGCAGGGAGAGCAACGTGACGTTGGCAAGCCAAATGCAGAGCCAGGCATTTCAGAGCAAACAGCCTAGCCCCGTGCTTAATCTCTGGGCGGGGCTTTCTCCTGCTGGGTCTCTGCACTTAAAGGGAAAGCACCCGGTGGGGCTTTTTCCTGTCGGCTCTCTGCAGGAACTTTCCCTTTAAGTGTAAACAGCTCAGGCCAGGCAGGGAGGGGGTGGGGCAGGCTCGGATGCCAGCCGGAATGGCGTTCCGGTGCATTCCTGCTGAAAAAGAGCCCTGATTAGGTTCATCAGCAACTGGAAACGGTACTGAAAACAATGGACCCAAATAACAACCAAGAGAGTAATGTCCTCGTTTCTGAACAACTGCATCTTTTCCTCCTTACTGCCACTAAGTTGTTTCTCCCTGTTCTCTTTAAAAATAATGGTAGCTGATAGTCGTTAAACAAATACCTTTTAAGCAAAACATACCTTAAACTACACCGAAGGAAAATATATGCCTTTCATCTTTGTGATAGGCAGGGCTTTTTTTCTGGGGGAATGTGCCAGAATGGAGTACCAGAACCTCTTTGACAAAATTCTTTTAAAAATGTTTAAAAGTTAATGAGTTTTCAGATACAGATTAAAAACTGCATTTACCTCTTGAGAGTTCCAGCACCTCTTTTTCCCAACCCCCCCCCCCCCCCCCAAAAAAAGCCCTGGTGATAGGTCATAATTTTTTGAGGCTAAGCACATCCCCACATTAGGGTTGTCATCCCCCCATAGAGGCAGGGATTCCCCAATTTTGGCCCCCAAATCCACTGCCAGCCAATTGACTGGAGAAGGAGCCCTGCCCCCGAAGAGCCCTACTGTGCCTTGTGCAGTAATGTCACCTGGAGGTGACATCATCGCACCAGGAACATTGGGGGGGGGGGATGCTCTATCATTTAGCTAAAAACTCTATGGTGACTATAGAGATTTTGGCCAAATGGTAGAGCACCCACAACATACCTAGCACAATGACATCACTTCTGGATGATGTCATCACGGTGTGCACACTTTGCGTGTGTGCAAGAAGATCCAGGAATGCAGCCTGGAGCCCCCACCAGCAAAAGGTAGGGACCTGGCAACCCTAATCATCCTTCAGTACAGCATGGGCTGTTAAGAATATAAGAACATAAGAGAAGCCAATGTTGGATCAGGCCAATAGCCCATCCAGTCCAACACTCTGTCACACAGTGGCCAAGAACACCAGGTGCCCTCAGGAGGTCCAGCAGTGGGAGCAGGAAGCCCTCCCACTGTTGCCCCCCCAAACGCCAAGAATACAGAGCATCACTTGCCCCAGACTGAGAGTTCCTATCTATACTTTGTATAGATATGTGGCTATTAGCCACAAGGTATAGATAGGAACTCTCCATCTGGGGCAAGTGACGCTCTGTATTCTTGGTGCTTTGGGGGGGGGGGGGCAACAGTGGGAAGGCTTCTAGAGTCCTGGCCCCACTGCTGGACCTTCTGAGGGCACCTGGTGTTTTTGGCCACTGTGTGACAGAGTGTTGGACTGGATGGGCCATAGTCCTGATCCAACATTGGCTTCTCTTATGTTCTTATGTTCAAAGGCATTTCCCCCATTTTTGCATTACTTTTTCTGCATGTGAAACTATTAACTGTTTTTTTATGCCATTTTAGTGACGGGTGGATAGAGCACATAAGAAATATCCTGTAGCAATAAACCAGGGAGTATGAAGCAGAGAAGCGGTTTAATGAAACAAAATTATGAGATTGGGCTTGTCAGAGTAAACACTTGAGCTGTAATGTTAACAATTTTCAAGTATATAATGGGTCACAGCACTCACCTTTATGAGCTAAAAGCACATGAGGAAAATGGCTAATTATTTGCATTATATGTAGTAAAGATATTCTCTGAATCAGATGGAATGAAGTAATTCATCAAGCTGACACGTTGTGATTTCAGTCCTTCTTTCTGCTAGGTTTTTTTCCTATAACGCTTTCCTATTGTTTAAGACTGCTAACAGTTACACAAAAGGCAGGATACAAATGCAGGGCTATTCGTTAAGGTAACTTTTGTTTTTAACCTGTAACTGTTTCCCTCAGGAGCATGGTATTTAGAAAACCTTCTTAATGTGCAAAATACAACTGCAAGCCTGAAAAGGACACGTCCCTGCTGTTTTCTGTCTGTTTTACCTGCCTTGGAGTGGCTGAGGACCCTGTTATGATGAGAGCAAGCATGCTGCTGCTCAAAGTATTCTGCTGAAAGGCTCCAGCTGTTTGGCTATTAGCAGCTTTCTAAATACCCATTTCTTTTCTTTTTTTATCATAATCCACTTACAATTGTGGGGTCTAACTGATTTGCATTGGCATGGCCTTCTGTTGGCATGGCCTTCTGTTCTACCTGTAGGTAGGCTGCCACTTAACAAAGGAGTACCTTTATTTGTTACTTGTCCTTTACTCACCACTGCTTATTGTACAGTTTTTCCCACTATTTTCTTTATTTGTTACTCATCTCTTGAACTCTGGAATCTCTGTATCTTGGGCCTGCTCTTCTACATACACACACCCAATTTTTTCTTACAGCCCATATAATTGTTTCCGATTCCACCATGTTGTTTCTGAAGTGGTTAAATAGAAATATTTTCTGCATCCTCAACCTCTTCCTAACCCTTACTGAAATAATGACTGTGGCAGCATCCTACCTTCTGCTCATTTCTTTGGCGATTTTTCTCACTTTTCACCATGGTAGTTATAGAAATTATACTGGGGGTGACTTGTTGTGACTGCTAGTTTATTTATTTTCTTATGCCCTACTTTTCTCCCAAATGGGGACCCAAAATGGCTTATAACATCATTCTCCCTTCTTCTATTTTATCTTCACAACATAACCCTGTGAGGTAGTTAGGCTGAGAGACTGTGACTAGCCCAAAGGCACCCAGTGAGCTTTCATGTTAGAGTAAATATTTGAACCCAGATCCTAGTCTTGAGACACTAACCACTACCACACTTTGCTTAAAATGGTACTCATTTAAAATACTTGGGAGGTGGCTGTTGCTTAGAGAGTCAATATTTATTATATTGTGCTATGGATTCTTAATCTGACTTATATTGTGCTCCAGATCTGTGATTACTATTAAAGATATTCAATAAATAGATGTGGGCCATAATCCAAAGAAGTCATTCGCATATGAGAAAAGATAAAATATCATCAATCTGAACTTTTTTTGAATACTGGTCAAAATCCACTTCAGAAGAGCCAAGCTACTTGTTCTCACAATTAAAAAAAGAAAAAGAAATTAGCAGTTTCAAATTTTGTGTTTTTCATTTTTCCTAAAATAGATTTATGTTTGAAAATTGGTGGGTGCACCGGGGGGGGGGGGCAGAAGGTAGCCTCACTTAGTGTGCAAAAAAACCTGGCACTGGCCCTTCTTGGCTATCTAGGTCAGGGTGTCATTCCACTTCTTATTTCCCTATCTCATTATATTTATTTCTTTTCAAGACTCATTTCATCTGTCTCTCCACTCACATTTGTTTAATTATCTGTTGTCCTCCTGATCCCATCCTGTTCTGTCTCTCTGGTTTCAAGATACATCATGTTTCCCCCACCACTTTTGCATATTCCTGCCCTTCCCAGGGATTTTGACATTTTTGTTGATCCTTAGTTTAAAGTTTAAATTTCACATGTTATACTGCAGTCTCCACTTTTGGTCAGCATCCTCTGCTCATGTTGATTCTTATAGTCATGGTCTGATCTCCTTAAATAATCATCTGTTTCTGTAGTAAAGACTCTCAGGGGTTCCTCATTTTGTTATTTTTTCCTTTTTATGTCACTGTTTTGTTTAAACAGGGCTTAAATTGCAAGGTGGGATCTAGAAATGGAAGAACCCTTCAATGTACAGTATGGTATGGATGTGGTGAGTAATCAACACTAGTTCAATTCTCAGTGGCCAATAAAATTTCTATATCAGTTGATGTCCCCTCTACAGTGTGACAAGATAATTCACAGAAGCCTCATCTTGTTCTGAGCAGGAGCCTATCCTGCCACCCCCTTTTAATGCCTTTTTAATGTTCAGGCTTTTCATTTCCCATTAAAGATCTTCACAAAGCAAAGACAAAAGCTAGTCCTAAAAATGGGGGGGGAGTAGAAATTCTGCCTCTCTCTACTCAGCAGGACTGTAGGTAGAGTTGCCAACTATTTGGCAGAGAGGGGGCCCTGCTAGCAACGTTGTGACCATAGAGTTCCATAGAGTTCAGGGTGGGTGCTAGAGTGTTGTCTAACATGATGAAGTCACTTCTGGGTCACACAGAATGTGACATCATGGCATCAAGTGATTCCAATTCCTCCCTGTTGTGTACTGAGCATGAGTCATCCCTGAGCTAGCAGGGCTGAGTTTGTTACTCCAGAACAATAGCTTACCTGGATTCAGGAGTGGGCCAGTAGAGATGTAGTATTACATAAATAGCCTATCATTGGGAGTGGGGTGTGCATGCTTTATAAACAGGGCAGCCAGTCCTCGATTCAGTCCTTGTAGTATTCCGGAAATCACTAAATAAACTAGAGCTGATCACTGCAATGTGTCCAGAACCCTGTGTTTAATACTCCCCATCCCCCCCTCATTTTCCCAGACCATTTGTTCCCTGCCACCCAGCTGGGTGATGGTGGGGAGTGCCAGCAGAGGATGGATGATCATGATGTCCTGCTAAAATAGGACACCTGGCTTCCCTGGCTCCAGGTCATATAGAAACCAACGCTTCATGATCTTACTTGAGTAGGATTTAACCCAACTGTTTTCTGCTCATTTCCCTGATAAAATTTAAGTGTGTTCATGGCTTCCCTTGGAATCTGATTTCTTTTTGAACTTGAAACTACTGCACATGTAGGAGAAGCTTTAAAGCAATTAGAAAGGCATTTTCCACTTGGCTGGAACTTCCCACAGTGAGTGTTCATGATGATCCTACCTGGGACCACAGTATGAATGGATCTAAAGACAATAAAGCATTGCAGAACTGGAGACTATGCTGCCATCTTCAGCTAAGCACATAACCTAGTGATATAATGGAGGCAGGGAGGCCAAGGATGTGCTCTTGAATACAACTTTTGAAAGAGCTTAACAGACCCACACATGCAAGCAGTTGCTAGGGTTGCCAGGTCTTACCTGGCTGCTGCCGGGTGGCAGGGAGGTTCGATCTTTCTCTGGGAGTCTTCTGGCATGCCTGTGAATCGCGCTGGGCACAATGAGTGGGACGCTCTTGCATTTGAGCAAAAAACTCTATGGGACCATAGAGTTTTTGCCCAAATGCTAGAGTGTCCCCATGCGACATGCCTGATGTGATGATGTAACCTCCAGGTGATGTCATTATGCCAGGTGGGATGGGGCTCTTTGGGGGCAGGGCTCCCCTGGGGGCAGATTGGGGAAACCCCTGCTCCCATTGGGGGGGGGGATGGCAACCCTAGCAGTTGCACAAGAACTTCTTGCAGAAAAGTGGTCTGGTAGGCCATGTCAAACAGTAGATGGGGCATTCACTCAGTGAGGGGCTAAAGGACTGCACTCTGGCTTCACCCTATTTCCTTGTAAGCAATATGCTTTTGTCCTAGTCAGCTTCATTCCTAAAGAAAAATGAGGAAAAAATTGTAGAACCTCCTCCTTTGTCAGAAGTTATTCACGCTTGGGCCATATAGGTTAGTTTGCTGTTTGTCTTCTGCTTATCTCCCAGATGTTTGTTGGAAAGACAAAGTTTGAGTCCAGTGGCATCTTTAAGACCAACAAAGTTTTATTCAAGGTATAAGCTTTCGTGTGCAAGTGTGTTTGCTTGCACACAAAAGCTTACACCTTGAATAAAACTTTGTTGGACTTAAAGGTGCCACTGGACTCAAACTTTGTTCTGCTGCTTCAGACCAACATGGCTTCTCACCTGAATCTATCTGTTTGAAAGACAGTCATGTCCTATAAATACAGGGAACAAGAGCAGAGATCTTCTGAGCCCTTCTCGCACTATATGCTGCTTACACAAGCAGATCTCTTGCATGAATAGTAAAACTGGCTGCAATAATATCTTCACTTGAGAAGGTTTAGAATTCTGTAGCTGGAGCAAGCCACAATCTGAGCCTGGAGTGAATAATGCAAATGCATTATTGTCTGATTGTTTATTGTTCATAACAGATTCACTTCCTCTGTTTGTAAAACAAGTCTCCTACATGTGCTGGGAATCAAAATTGTGAAGGGGGGAATCTTCCAATCAGAAGGACTGACATAAGCAAAAATACCTTTGTATTTAAAAAAAAAAAATCTGCCCCCCTTAAAAATCTCCCAAAATGACAGATTTATGGTAGCATCTGAATCTTGCTCTCTAATATCCAATGATATATTCTGTATACATTCAAGCCCTCAACTGCATGGGTAAAATCACAAGGCACAACTTAAAAGGAAGGAAGCAGAACTCAGATTCCTTTGGTTCTCACTGGAGTTGCCATTTGTCCAGTGGTAGCAGAAAACCTTCTTCCCCCCACCCTCAGCCCCCCTGCTTGCTATTTCAGCTGCAGGAGAAAAAAGGGTGTATTAATATTGGCCTATTCTGCATCTAGCATTCGCTCCATTGTTTTACCAAACCCACATTGAAACAGAAAAAAGATGCAGCTTAAAACCACATTCAAATACCCCCGGGCCAATGCCTACTGACTGCAGAGTCACCCCTGAACAGCTATAAAATGGCCATTAAATCTATGCAGACAGTTCCATAAAACTGAGAGATCAGAGGAAGTGAAATCGGCATGCAGTATGAACACGACAATAAAATCCGACAATCAAAGAAAGGGAAACTGGCACATAATGTAGAGGGGAATTTCTGCTCCATTGTGGGTTTGGTAAAGCAGTGGAGCAAATGCTAGATGCAGAACGGGCCAATGACACACTAGGAATTTCCTCACAATCTCTAAGGTAAAGAGTTCTCTATGGTAAAGATCATAGATATTGGGGAAATTTATTTACCATAAAGATAAGCCAGAAGTGACATCACAGCCAGCAACCACCACCCAGAAGTGATGGCACTTACAGGTGGCACTCTTGGAATCCCCCCAATCTGTATAGTAAAGACCATAAAGGGACAAGAATAAAGTGGTATTATCCTGCAAGCTCCACCTTCCTTGGGCACCTCCCAAAAATCTCCCAACATTTGCTGGAGTAGAGCTGGCAATGGCAATCCTCGTTCTCTTATTTTTTGTTATAATTTTTTATTGTTTTTAGACACTACATCCTAAGGGTTAGGGACAGGGGATATCACTACAAACTAAAACAGAAAAGAGGGAAATAAGAGAAAAAAGGCTAAAAGGGTTAAGACAAGAATCATATTCCATAGGTTACATTCTTATCAGTCCTACATTACTTGTATACATTCTTGTGAAAAAAAATTAGTTTCTAAGTAGAGCTAGCTATAGTCCTTAATAAGAAATTTCAGGTGTTCTGTAGTCATTTACGTTCCATTAAACTTCATTCTTATTTTCCACATTTTTTCTTCTTATGTTTTCGATTAGCTTTAAGTAGTTCAGGGGCTGCTGTTCCTTTCTCCAATTCTGAGGTCTCGGTAGTGCTGTTAGAGCTACTAGAGCTGCTCAAGGTACCTTCCAATTCACCATCGCTTTTATCCTCTTCTTCCATGCAGCCCTCGGTTTTTCTTTCATGTTTATTTAAGCTTTGTTGTTGTTTCAAAAAGTCTTTTGCTTTCTAAATAGATTCAATCTTAATTTTCTTATTTTTATATTTGAATACAAGTCCTTCTGGAAAGATCCATCTATAAGAAATCAAGTTGTTGTGAAGGAAACCAGTAAAGTCTTTATATTGCCATCTTTGTTTCTGCACCTCAAATGGGACGTCCTTTAGAATTTTTATTTCTTGATGCTTAACTTTCAAAGTCTTCCCAGATGTGGCTTTCAAAACAATGTGTCTAGTAGTTCTCTTAGAGAATTTTACAAATATTTCTCCAGGAAGCTTATTTCTCTTAATCTGAATAAGTTCGATAGGTCAGGTCCATATAATTTTGCAATACGTCTTGTATTGCTTGATCTGTTATAGGTGCTAATGCTTCACTTAAAAGTTCTTTTAAATTTTCTCCTTTTTGTTCAGGAATACCCTGAAATTGTAGAACATACATTGATTTTTCCATTTTGAGTTGCAACAATTGTCTTTTATCTGAAATTCTCTCTTTTTCCACTTCTTCCAATTTTTGCCTAATGTCTTTTGTTTTTGTTTCAACTTTCTTAATGGCTTTGTCAGTAGCATCTGCTCTTTTATCCATCTGTGTTAGTTGCTTTTGGACTCCACTCAGTTTGCTATTGACATTAGCCATCTGCTCCATCAGGGGATGCAACGCCTGTGCCAGCAAATTGGAAAAGTCAGCAGCAGCTTCCTATGACTGGGTGGGAGACGTTGGTTGAGTACTTCCTGTGAGAGGTTTCTTTTCCAGCGCCATTCTTCTCCCTCTCCCAGTCATTGTTTACATATGAAGAAAGTTTTCATATTTAAAATCAAAGTTCTCTGATTTGAACACACTTGGGATTACTTTGCACCTTTCAGTCTGCTGTACTGGCTCTTAAGGTCATTTTTGCTTTTCCATTTTAATTTATCATTCAGGAACCATTCAATTCGAGGGGGGGAATCCCCAACTCCTCTCCCACTTGCCACTTATCTCCTAAGTTGATGCCGTTCTCCTTAAAGACTCAGCCACTTTTGAAGGGGATTGATTAATTCACAGTTTTCTCGTGTTTGAGTTACTGTAGGAGGGTAATCACGCTAGGTTTCTTGTCCACTTGCCTGGTAGCAAGCTCTAAAACACCATGATGGCTTCGCTGCTGTAGGACCTCTTGGGGTAAGGAGAGCCTTGATTCCTCGGCCACCACCTCAGAAGAAGCTCTCCTCCACACCCCAGGCTAGGAGTCCCCTACAAGGACTCCAGGTCCCCTTGGACCAGTCTGGGACCCCTGCTATCCACAGCAACTTGGCAATCCCCATCAGAGCTTGACGGGATGTATTCAAGTTGCAAGTCGCCAAAACCAGAAGTCCGCAACCCTCATTCTCACACACCCAATGGTTCTTTAACCTGCAAGGAGGACTGTCTCATGTTAGTTTAAATTCACCACAGGAGAGACATTAAGGCCTGAGGGCATACTTTCTCTGAGTCCCATTTCTTCTCCTGAACTACTTTTCAAATGCAAGAGGTATTGTGTAATTTTGAGAGGAGGAGTTGGCCTCAGAAAGTACATAGCCTCAAAATGTTCTCCTCTTTCTTGGAAGGAGATCCATTTAAATAGGGTTCAGTGTTTAAAACAATGGGATTGATCCTTTTCCTTCAAGGCAGTAGAACTGTTCAGTTAACTCTTGATTACAGGGCTATATTTTATTTCAGTACTTCAGGTTTCCCCACACACTCCATTTACTGTGCCACTTACTTCGGTGAACAATGGTCCTGTTATTTCATCTGTAAATTTAATCAATATATGGTCCCTTAAATCTGACTTGGCTGATAGACTGGTTGGTGGGTATAGAACTGAGTCAACTTCCTAATTTCTACCAGCCAGGAATACTTACTGTCTCAGCTGAAGTTATTAATAGACAGTATTGTCAAAAAATTTTGTCTTTTCCCATCTCATAAATTTGTTCAAAATCTATTAAACCGGGGGGGGGGGGGGAATCATACACCATACCATGCATTTACTAATTTATAACACAAATTGTGATTGGTAGAAGGTGCTTCACCAGTTAAACCTCATATTTCAGAAGTGGAACAGCTATCCCACAAACTGCTGCTTCTCTCGGCTGAACTTATGGCCAAGTCTTAACGAGCTAAACTCTCAGCCAGTTCTTGGGCAGTCATCCTGAAACTACTCATTCATCTCTTCAATTGATAGCTGACGATGGGCCATGAGTTTTGCATTTCTCCTTTCTTGCAGCTCTAAGCATCTTTGACAGCTTTGGCATTGCAAGGGTGTGGGTGAGCTAGTTGGGCTGGGAGTGGCTTCTGAAGACTTGTTTACTGCTTCTGAGCTACAAGGTGTTGGCTCAGTTTCAGCTGTCGGCTGTGACTCCCGATCAGCCTGTAACCTGGTCTCTTGTTGTTCTCCTTCTGTCTCAGAGCCAGCTGCAGCCTGCTGTTCAATTACCGGCTGAGGGCTAGCAGATAACTCTTCATCTGAAAAATCTGAGCCATCACTCAGCACAGACTGAGGACAGAAGCAACAAACAGGGGTCATTTCGAGCAGGAGCTCGGGGGAGCGCAGATCCAGGAGTTGGTGCCAGCCCTCACCCTGGTGGGGGAATGCCTGCTTGAAAAGGTCCTTGTTCCTCCGACCAGCCTTCTGAAGGCTTCAGCCACCACTGAAGCTATCCTCCCAGAATAGTGGTATTTCTGAGGCTTGGATTAGTAGCTGTCCCCTTCCTTCCTTCCTTCCTTCCTTCCTTCCTCCCTCTCTCCCTCCCTCCCTCTCTCCCTCCCTCCCTCCCTCTCTCTCTCTCCCTCCCTCTCTCTCTCTCTCTGTCTCTCTCTTCTTTCTCTCTTGCCTTCTGACATACATCCAATGATGTCAGGGGGTGTGGCATATGCAAATAAGTTATGCTAATGAGTTATGCTAATAAGCTCCTGAACCTCTTTTTCTATGAAATGACCCCTGGCAGCAAAACTAACTACTTCCCTCATCCCACACTTTCCCTAAGAGCCAGGCTAGAGAGTTTGAAATATAGTTCTGAACTGTGACCCCAGTTACTTCTGAAAGACTTTGGTCCAGATGAAGTAGACTAGTCCATGAAAACTTCTGTAAATCTATTAGTTCTTAAGGTGCCATAAAATACTTTGCTGTTTTTCCTGCAACACAGCTTCTCCTTTGAAAGAAGATACTGCTGCATTTTGTTGACTAGCAGCTGTCTCTATCTGCAGGTTTTTGTCTTCGAAGACACATGCATATGCAGCTTAAATCCCATTAAAAATAAATACTGCCCCCCCAAACCATCTTTAGAAAAATCTCTGGGTGGTGAGAGCAGTTTGTGCATGTTTACTTAAAAGTAAATCCTACTCTATTGAATGAGCTTACTCCCAGGTAAGTGTGTATAAGAGTGAAACTTGGAAACCAATGTTAAAAACTAAAATATCATTAGTTACCAAACTGCATAGGCTGGAAGAATTGAGGTCAAGTCAACTAGTGTTGCCAGCTCCATCTTGTAAATTTTCTGAAACTTTGAGGGCGGGGGATGAAGTTAGGGGAGAGGACTCAGCAAATGATTTATTCATTTATTTGTTTATTATTTCAATTTATATCCCGCTTTTCCTGTGAATGGTCTCAGGGTAGCTAACAAAAATAAACATTTAAAATGGGCAGTGCAACACATTTAATTCCAGTTCTACAGCTGGAAAAATAAGCGGGCCGATGCTGAACCATGATGGTTTCCTGTAGCAGCAGTAGGGAGGCCAGCTGGTAGATGCCTGCTAACTCAGTCAAAGGCCTGGTGAAACAGCTCCATTTTACAGGCCCTGCAAAACTGCAACAGGTTTTACAGGGCCCTTATCTTAGTCGGAAGCATGTTCCACCAGACTGGGGCCAGGACCAAAAAAGTCCTGGCCCTGGTTGAGGCTAGATGGGCCTCTTTCAGGACGGGGACAGCAGATGGCTATCAGCAGAGCGCAAGGCACTCCGGGGCACATATGGGGAGATGTGGTCTTGTAGATACGTTGGTCCCAGGCCACATAAGACTTTAAAGGTCAGTACCAATACCTTGAAACGGATCTGATACTCAATTGGTAGCCAGTGCAATTGACCGAGCACCGGCTGAATGTGCGCCCACACCAACGTCGCAGTCAGCAAGCATGCCACCACATTTTGCACTAGCTGGAGTTTCCGGATCAGCCTCAAGGGTAAGCCTGCATACAGCAAGTTACAGTAACCAAGCCTGGAAGTGACCATTGCATGGGTTATTGTAACCAAGTCCTGGGAGAAGAGGTAAGGGGAAACCAGCTGCCTGATCTGCCACAGATGGTAAAAGGCAGACCTGAAGACTGCAGCGACCTGGGCCTCCATGGAAAGTAAGGCATCCAGGGTCACCCCCAGGTTCCTCACCTTCTGGGTTGGCACCAGTGGTGCTCCATCCAGGATAGGGAGCCTATGATATGATGTCACTTCCAGCTTAAAGTTCAGTTCCTCCAACCTTGAGATTATGGGGCTTTCAGGAAAGAGAAAGAGGAAATAGTGGTGGAGGAGGAAATGAAATGCCCCCTACAAGTCCTTGCAGGTTCCCACTTGTATATTCTAATAGCCAAGTCAGCCAAATCTGAGGATACTTGAATCCAGGGTTTGGAGCTGTGAATGGGCAAGAGGCAGGGAAAGGGCTGAGAATATGGGGGTTGTCAGGAGGAAAGAAAGATGAAATAATGCAGGAGGGGGATACTGAAGGAAATGAGATGCCCCTCTCACAAGTACTTGAGGGTTCCCTACCATGCAACTGGGCCTGGCCCAGTGGCTAACACCACACAACTGGGCCATAGTTTTCATAGGTAGAGGCTGTGGGGCGGGGGGGAGAGAAGGGAAAGCTGAAGATGGGGAGGCAGATAAATGTAGGTTGGCTGTTGGGTGGGAAAGAGAGAAGAAAGCAGGAAAGGGGGAGAGGCGATGGGGGTTTCAGAAAAGTGAAAGAAGAAATAGCAAGGGAGAGGAGAATTTACCCTACAATTCCTTGTGAGTCCTTGTAAAAATATAATCCTAATCTGAATGCAAATTTATAAAAAAAAAACCTGATACAATACCGGTAAATTGGAGCCATGCAGATTGTTAGGCTAACTAAGCTAATCAGAATAGGTGTATTCTTTGGTATATGTAAGACTTTATATATTTCTGCTGCTGAAGTATCTAAACAGCCATTGTAGCAATAACCAACGTGTTTGATAGACCTCCTCTTCTGGTTAGCTGAAATGTTTCCAGCCTGTGGAATAGTCTGAAATTCATATCTTATCCACAAATAGGAGCTGTCCTTGTAATATATTTAATTTAGTAATAGGAACAGATGGTCATTATAGTGACTCATAAACCAAGGGAGACAGATTGGCTATCTTAATTATGTTCAGAGAGCGCCGAATTGCTCTAAAATGGAGATTGAGGCTGTATGCTTCTCTTGCTCATCTGGTAATGAGTGAGAATGTTAGGGGTTAATTGATTCCTCAAGCATAAAGACTGTTGGATTAAGAAAGGTACAAAACTCAGGTGTCCAAAGAAAGCATGATGTTAGGTTTGCTTTCTCCTTATGCTATAAGTGGTTAATAAAAGGGGCAGCATTGGGAGCTTTGTGCAACCCCCTGTGCCATCTTTATTTTGTATGAGTACTGCAGCAATATGTATGTTAAAACTATTATTTAACTGTTACCTGATGATGTAATGCACTGTAAATTTTTAAATGACTATCAGAAGATATATGGAATATGATGCATATTTTGTATATGTTATTCACATTGGGAGGTATGTACTTCTTTCCAAAACTTTATAACCATAGATAAAATTATGAGGTAGGGCTTCTACAACAGGACAAGGGAAGAGAAATGTTTAAAAAATGATTTTCTTCTCAGGTCTAAATAATGCTATTAAATGACTGAGTTTTAATCTAATTAATATAAACTCCTTTTTGTTTCTTAAAAACAGTTTTTCTTCCTTAGCAGTTTCTGTCATGGTATCTCAGTAGAAATTGACTTTGCAGTACAGAAGGGTGTAGAATTTGCCTCCACAGATGCTGCTGTTACCATGGAGATAAAAGGACCAATGGTCTTTTTCTAGTTTGGACTGTACTACGCTGTTCATAAAAAGATGGTGAATTCTAAAACTGCATCTTTTGATTTTTTAAAATATGAAACAGAATATCATAAAAGAAAGCAATTGAAGTTCTATTTTAATACTGTTATCAAGTTACAAATTGAAGATTTCTCATGAGACAAAGCATAAATGAATACAAATGTTTGAAGCCTGTTCTAGTGGCTTATTCGTTTGCTAATCCTCCTCCTTAGAAAAACCTTTGGCTTTGCAAAATATAACCCCTCAGAGCCTTTGGCTTCATCTGATGCAGCATTTGATGCTGGTTACATCACAGACTCCCTTATCTGTGTTGCTGTTCTATGGCTGAATGTGAATGAGCATGTGAAAGCTGTGAACGTGAATTCTGATTCTTGGAAGAGAGACGTGCTCTGCCTCAGATTGTTGTAAAGACGAAAAGGGACAAAGAATTTTTCCCAAAAAATCAACAATGGCTTGTAGAAGGTGTCATTTGTAAGTATTCTCTGTCATATAGCTTATGTCTTTGTCATTGGTTAGAAAAGAGTACAGATTGCTGCACAAGAGTAGGAATCATGATTTAGTTCCTTTTGTAGTGGCTTTCTCTTCATGAACCATTTTTGGGGTGTTACCTTTGAGCAGCATATTGGTGCGGATGTTAGAATTGTGCAGTTGTAAAGCTTCAGAGCTGCAGATGTAGGAATAATTTGGCATGGTAGCTAATAGAAAGAAACCTGTTAGAGGTTTGATCAAAGCCAGCTGTTTTAAATGTGACATTTGCAGCACAAAGGATTGAGGTTTTCTCTGTATAAATATTTTAATCAGCAGTTAGTGTATCTTCAGCTTTGTATAAATGCTTTGTTCCAAGGTTTGCTTAGGCAATGGCATGTCTCTTTCGGGCAATATATTTTTGATGCTATCCATGACACAACAATGTGTAATTTTAATATTGTGAGCTAAAGTGTTTATGTACCAGATAAGAGATTGTTCATAATATTAACACTGCAGGAATGTAGTACTTAATAACAAGGTGTGGGGTTTTTTGTTTATTTTTAGTCAAGAGACAAGCTAACAGCATTTACAGAGCCTGGTAAAATAACTTAATCAATGTATTTAAGGAGCATTGGATCTACTTATTTAAGAGGATTCAGCAGTCTTTGATTCTTGAAACTGCAGTCATAAACTCCTAGCATCCCAATGAATGCTTCATCCAAAACCAAAATAAAAATGGGATGAATGCATAGTACAATATTTTAAAGTAGTTGGTTAACTGTTTAGTTTGAAGGAAACAATTCAAAAAGCTTATCATTTTGAATTCACTACTTCTATATAAGTAACCTATAAATGTACCTCTCACCTTGCTCTGATGTTAATATATGTATCAGCATGAAAATAGCCTACCATCGTAATATGTCAGCATGCATACTTTGGCCCTCCAGTTTCCAATAAGTGAAGCTTATCCTACAAGCAGACATTTTAAAATCGGCCACTTATGAGAGAAGTGTTATACAGCATGAGCCTTGTCATAATTTGCTTTAATTGCTGCCTGATTCATACCTCTGAGCTGAACCAAAATACTTGGATTTCAAGCAATACATTTTCAATGTTTAATATGCAGTTGATTTCAATGTTTGCCATTCATGGGTAGGGATTGCTTAGTTGAAATGGAGAAGTCGGAACTTGATTCTAATTGTGCTGTGTTGATGTAATCCCAAAAAACTCATTTTAGGTTTCTTGTGGACCTCAGTTTTTGACAGTAATTCATTTCTATTAACTTTAATGGACCTCTTCTTGAAGATGGAGGCTGTGGTTTGTGGACTTGAATAACTTACTCCAGGGTAATGGCTATAATGAAGTGGATGATTGTTACCTTATGTTGAAGTAGAAAGAAAACCCCTTTATGCTAGAACTGCATAATTGTTGATATTTAGAGCAAGTTTGACTTGATGAGGTTCAGGCAGGCATGTCATCAGTGTGTGCTCATTAACTGTGATACTCCATCCAATATGTTGGTGTTAACTTGTCAGAATGAAAGACTGGCAAGATTTGGACAGATTTTATGCAATCTCATGTAGCCAGCATCCAAGACAGGATTATTATACTATGCTATAGTAGTTGTTTCCACAACTATTATGTGATCAAAAATGTCAGTCTTATATAGGGACATTGTTCGGGGGAGGCATAACATACAGCATCTGCCCACTGCTTAATTCTTGACCCAATATGTTTACTATTTGTCTTCCCCCATAGAATGGTTGTTTGTGGGTCTATATTTGCATTAATCATATTTAGATATTGCTTTATTTGGGAGTGATGTTGGCACTTCATTCTCAAAGCCAAATATCAATGCACTCTTCTTATTTCTAAGCAGTCAGAACAATATAAGGATACATATTGTGGAATACCCATTTTAATTTTTCATTTTATCTCATATTTAATATTTTAGTCTGATAGGAATATATTTGGCTTTCAAAGGTTTTGTGAGAAGAAAGTTTGCCAATTGAGAAATGCCAAAATATTTGTCTCTGGTAATATATATATATATATATATATATATATGATTTGCATTTGGCACTTTTCTTACCTACCTACCTGTTTCTTTAAAGTCATATCTTACAATAAAAGGTAAATTAAGGTTAAACAGACTGGACCTTAATGTTTAAAAGAAATATTTTTCTCTGGATAGTTTTCAGAGCCATTCTTAAAACAGAATGATACAAATCACATATTTTGACTCTGGCAAATATGTAAAGTTGATAATTTAATCAGAAAGGTATTTCTCCATGCTAGACAGGAATAATTTATGGGCTGTATGATTTAACAAAGGAGATTTTCCTACAGATACTATACAGCATGCAACACAGGTTTATACACTCATACTGAATAATAAACTTTGCTTTGCCATAAATATTTTCATGAACTATTTCAGTACTACTATATCTCTGTTAAGAACCAACAAATTAGCTGCTGCCATGTTGCTTCCATGCAATATTGCTACAAGAAAGTGTGCACTGTACTATTTTTTCCTGAAAATTTGTAGTATTTGATACTGTAATCTTGAGCAATTGTGACAGAAGTATTACTTATTAGGGGTGTAAATTGATTTTTAAAAACCGTTCTCTGCCAATAATGCTGCTATGATTCTTCCTCAGTTTTCTTAGGACTTTTGTTCTGTGGTTTGGCTTTTTTTTTTTTTGGCATTGGCTTCCAAACTGAATTGATTCATTCTGAAAATTGTAATCAACCCTTTAAGAGCTGATTCAGATCTCTCATGGAATTTAATTGTTTGATAGAATGGTAACCGCCTATTAACAACTTAAATTTGCCCTGCAACGTTGAATCGCTTATCTATTTTCTATCATTTGCCATATCACACTGCTTCTTGGGTTATTTGCTCATTTTATCATGGCCACTTAAAGTAACTGAAATGAAAGGGCTATTTTTATGTAGTTTTTAAGTGCATTATCATCTTGTGCCCTTAGAGCTATGGGACCACATCAGTAGAGAAACATAATAGGCATAAGTTGATGTCTTTTATTGGATTGTTTGCTTCTCTGGACAGGACAACAGTCTATTCTCTTAAAATTTTAATTCTTTGCTAAAGGTTTCAACAGAGCTATTTAAAACTGGTAGATAAAAATAAACTATGCAAATATGACTGATAAACAAGATTAGTATGTAATTAAGGATGCAGTCTCTAGTGATATTTTTATGGCTATTTGTAAAAAGGCAAAAAAACCCTTTCTTTATTCTTTCAATAACTGATATGTTTCCTTTGTGTGGTAGAGTACGTGGTTTAAAAGGCAGGTTCACTTTGTCCAGGAAGAAAGCAGCACAAAGACTATATTTAAAATTCAGTCTTAGCCTAAGGTCCTTTTAAGATTTGTGGTACAATTTAAATTGCATTAAAAAACGCAACTGCAAACCTATCTGTGTAAGAAAAATATTCACAGGGTTGGGCGGCTTCACATACTATGGGAAAGTAGAGTAGACTGAACTTTTTAATAACTTTTTATGACCATGCTAAGTCCTCAGGCTTAATAGAACATTCTCAAGGAGGAAGCAACATTATTTGATTGATTAATTGTATTTTATTCTCTTTGTATCTTGTGACTGTCCTGTGTTTAGTTTAGTCCATCATGCTAAAGAAGTGAGCCTCAAAGTATCCTAAATGTGATGAATATTATTTAAGTGACAATGTTGTATCAGAGAAATTTTATACCCAATTATATAAAATCAGTTGGGAGTTTTTGATTTTGTTGTCAAGGTAAAAAACTGAATTAAGGGAATGATATCTGGTTGGATTGCACATTTATCATATTTTATCATTACAATGTCTAATGTAGTTTTGGTTTTATTTTTTTAAAAAAAGCTTGAGGCACAGTCCAACTTCTTTTGCACAGCAACCAGAAGCAATGCTATGCCCTTTTCATCCCACCAGCATAATCTATGAGACACATCCCTAAGAAAGGTGTGTATAGCCCTTTTCACAGAAAGACACAATCTTGTTGACTGATCTAACCTCTAACACCTATGCATCAATCAGATCTTCTAGCATAATAAATGGTTGTGCAACTTGTTGGGTCTGTGCATAAGGTAACATGAATATGCAGCAGACAGATCACTGGGTGTGTTATCATTTTTTCCTCCATTCATAGTTTATGTAAATTTGGTATATGGAATTTTGTACAAGAGTGAGAAGGCCAGAGAGAGTGCACTCTAGTTTGTGCTTTGAATTTATTAGGATGGAACAGTAACAGAATTTGTAGACTGACTTACAGTAGCCATGCTAGCCAAGAAAACAGTATAGAGTTGCTGGACTCAGGAATGTGACTTTAGATGATCTGTATAACTCTTTTAGTCTCCTTCCCACGGCCTAGTGATCCAAAATTAAGTTCATGCTGAGGTATGCTGTGCCAGCATAAGAGCTCTCCTCAACATTTTTTTCCTATTCTGCAACAGCATTGCCTTGTTCATAAGCAATATCCTTCTTAGTACCATATTCTGGTGGCAGCATATGGTAGCCTTCATCCACATGCGTCGGTTGAAAACATCTGGATGCAAATGGCACAGCACTGTCAAAAACAGAATGCTGGTCTTTAGTTGACCCTGGTTTGATTAAGAAGAGTAAATAGATATAATTTTCTCTTCCATGTGGTCCAAAGAGGATCATACTGCACATAAGTGTGTGTTATGATCCTGGCTGAGGGGATGGATGAGGGTCCTCCTATCACCATACTAAACTGGGCATGGCATGGCACCATGTGTACACTCATCCAAGGGACTGATTAGGGAAGAGGTATGTGCCTGCTCTGTTAATTCTGAGGAAGAGTATTTTTGTTGTTCCTAGCAGGCACGCTTGCGGGGGTCTGGATCATGCTGATTGTGTCTAAATTGTGGGTTACTAGTAACAGAAAAGAAATTACTAATATGTATACCAATTTATGGACATTTTTATGACATTCATATACTTTGTTATTAAGTATCTGACTCTTAGTTATAGTTGGAGGTGATTTGTTCTTTTGTAAAATCTACTCGTGATATTTTGATGGATTAGTGGCACATTTCAAGGGTAATCCTTGCTAATTTACTAATGTCAAATTTTAACCATTTTGCCTGAAAAAATGTAATCCCATTATGGTTCAATAATAAGACTGTGGAAGCATCAGTGCAACAGCATTATTGGTTTCTAGACAGTACCATCTATTTTCATATGTCTGTATATATGAAGACCAGGATGCAGAATCATGCATTCTATAAGCTCCATCATTCAGTTTCATTTGCCTGCCTTAACCTTCATTCAATCTTAATTGTAATCAGCCTTAACCCAGGTAAACAATAAACAGGGTTTCTTCTTAATCGGAGTTTTGAAACTGTTAGTCTTCTTAACCATGGTTTACATCTGTGCTGAATTAAGCTTTATCATAATTATAGCAGCTGAACATCATATGTGCATCTCACTCTCAATCAGCTCGTTATGGTTAAGGAATGAAAGCATGGTACAGTTGTATAGGTTCCATCAGAGTCATGACTTTGTAGCCGTCTTGTATCCATTTCAGAAGAAAAAGGGAGGAGAATTCTGAAAGGGAATAGTCAAAATGTTGTTAGTCAAAATCCTAGTAAACAATCTATGCACTTTAGACTAATGACATGCTGTTAGTTATTCATGGGCTACCATTCTGATTTCAGTGCAGTGTGCATAAATAACTAGGGTCCCTGTTTCAGCCTTTAAATGAAATGAAAAAATAATATGCCACAAAATTCCTTTTCCTGTTGATTCTGATGGAGTAACACATCTAACCCTCTAAACACAGGAAAATCTACTATAGGCACCACAAATTATTTGGAGGAAATTGTTTTCTGATTATTTGTGATTTCCAACTATAAAACAAAGTATGTAGCGCATGAATGAATTTAAATTGTAATGTATGTCTTGCCAATATCTGATTGTTTTGTAAAACATACCTCTGCAGGTATGTAAAAGTCAGTACAAACTGCTCTTGTTAAACGTGCAAAAATAACATTCTTAAAACAAATGATCAGCAGAAACATGGGCTTGAGTAATATAGATATTGAATAGAGGGTATCTTCTGGACATTACCATGTTCTCTCTCTTTTAGGTATGAAGGGTCAATATGTTTTCTAAATTACGGTGTACAGTGAGAGACTTTAATTATCCATCAGTAGTATTAGTAGTATTTTACACTGGCCTAAAAACTAAATGAGTGTGAATATTACCCAGTTGTGTGAAGCATCCAGCTAAGGCAATCAAAAGATTTGGATTTCATGGGTCATTTTAATATGAGCAAGCTAGACCTTTCAAATCTGACATGCAAGTATAAGAGAAATATAGAGACTAAGTATGAACTAGATTTTGACTTGAAATATTTATGTACCATTGGAATTACGCGGTTGACTAAACATAACATTCAGGTTCAGCTCAAAGCTATTGATTGCTTACTAAATGGGTGAAGCTATTAAGAGCTGGAAAGAAATTCTCATTCTGCTTTTCTTCCTATCAAGGATTCTTAACTTTATAATTAATGTTAGTAATCTGAAGAACTGTTTGGGCTTATAATGCAACATGGTTTTAGAATTTATTAATTGGTGTAATCATTGTAGAATGCCATTGTAGAATGGATAAAATAAAATGATATCTTTGGGAAGTATTTTGACTAGAGGGAAATAACACCAAAAATAATCACCCACAGGAGCAAAATGTATGTTTAGAATGGGTTCAGTTCATAATCAGTATTTTTACAATATTAATTTGGTTTGCAGATGATGGATGTTGTCTTGGTTAATCCAAAATGCTTTACTATTACATTGAGAAAAATCTCATGCCGTTTCATTAGGTAATAATATGCATTTAAGTAATCCAGCATGTATATTGTGAAAGTGATGGCAGATAAAATACAATGAAACCAAGTTAATATTGTTTTAAAAGGACTGTTACGATTAAGAGGCTTTTGAAAAAAAGTTACACACAAATATTTCAGTACAGTTAACAGAAGGACAATTCAGTTTAAGCTGTGTAGTATTTTTCAAAAGGTGTTCAGATTATTACAATTTATTAGTCCTCATTTTTCCTCTATCATGCAGCCATCTTCTCCCCTTCTCATAATAATTCATATTAAAGTTCTTGTTCACCAGGGCTTGCATGGTTTCTGTTGCAAGTTTTATACCTTCCAAAATTCCATAGATACAAAAATGGACTTCCTGTGCTTAAGTGGATAGGGCTAGGGTGCAGTCTGGCAGCCCAGCACTGTGGCCTGGTGGGCAGGGTTGACATCTATGTAAGCCATATGCAAGCAGGAAGTGGGAACTTGAGGACATGCAAGCAGATAGCTGCAGATGACAAGATCAGGTGAGGCAAACCACAGGCTAGATGATATCTATATATCTAATAGCCAAGGCGCCCCCTGCATGCGCATATCTAAATCCGCACATTGGGGGCACCTAGGGGACAAAGAGATTTTCCTGCCCACTTTGGGGGCTTCCCCGGTGTACAGAAAAATCCAAAAACTTAAAAAAACTATACAGGGATATTTAAATCCCCCCAAAAGTAAAAAAGTGTTCCCTGCGCATGCACAGAGAATGCTCTGGGAACTGCAGCGGGCCAGCGGCTGGGAGCCACTGAGGCCTCAACGCGAGTGCCAGGGGGGGAGATTGGTGGGCCCAGCAGCTGAGAGCTGCTCAGGCCTCGCTGCTGGTGCTCATGGGGGGGAGATCAGTGGGCTTGGGCCTTGCCATCGGTGCTGGGGGGCAGGAGAGAAGGCTCACTTGTGGGTGCTTCCTCCTCCTCGACGTAGAGCTCCTTCTCCCCCCCCCCCCAGCGAGTATCGCAGGTCCTTCTGCTTGTTACATATAATACAAGTGTATTATGACAGCCAGCATGGTGTAGTATCAGACTAGAATCCAAGAAATCCAGGTTCAAATCTCCAGTCTGCCCTGGAAGCTTGGTTGGTGACCTTAGACCAGTCATACACTCTCAGTCTAACCTAATTCATGGGATTGTTATTAGGACAAAATGGAAGAGAAGAGAACGATGTAAGCTGCTTTGGGTACCCCCTGGGGAGAAAAGCAGGATATGAATGAAAATAGGCACTATTATTACCTCGATGCAGTTTACACGGTATTGGTCTCATTCTGTAGCTGAAAAATTCTTAAGAAGCACCACGTAAGCAAATCCTCAAGCAGGAAAAAAATGTTGTAGTAACAGTGAATCTGAGCATGTTCATAGAGGCTTCCATATATCCCTGGTCAACTCAACCCACTTCTTCATACATGTAGGATTAAAGGAATGAAGCTTTTTCTGCACACTCAACTTAATCTTAATTCTCTTGGCAGTCAATCCACAAGCACTGGACTCAGTTTGGCAGGGTTCTTGTGTATGTCTGCCCGCCCTCTACATTTTTACAGTTGTGTAGTCAGTTTATTTTCTGTCCGCATGCCCGCAAGGGAGAGTGCTGTTGTCAGTAGCATCACAGCAATCTCACCCTTTTATTATTTTGTACATGCTTATATCGATATATTGATATCATGGCTGAATTTTTTTTAAAGTTACTAAAATATTAATTTAGTGTTCTAATGTTAGTTTAAGCAGGTTCTCTGAATTCCTAGCTTTTTTTAAAAAAAGCAAGTCTCTGTTTCTTTTCCTCATGGAGATATGCCTTTTTCCTTATATCTCCATGAGGAAAAAGGCTGGAGACTTACTTTTTTAAAAAAAAAAAAAAATGAAAGCTGGAATTCAGAGAATATGCTTAAACTATCACTATAACACTGTTGAGGTATTTTAGTCCCTTTTTAAAAAAACAACTTGTCTTCATGGTGGGAGGGAGGAAAGTGAGTGGTTTGATGACAACAACAGTCCAGTCATCAAAACAGTGGGCTGGAGGTTTATGGGAGTGGGCAGGCCAACAGAAACACACACTTGGGGGGAAATTGACTTAAAATTGGCTTCCAGAAAAAAGATTGGGGTAAAAGTGGTCTAAAAAGAAGGGGGTAGACAAAACAAAAAATGAAGAGAAAACTACAGGCACAGAAGTACCTACAGAAATCAGAGGATAAACAGAAGCAGTATGGGGCCAGGACCAAAGGGGAGAAAACCAGGGTTTACAGGTGATCTGACTTCCAAGTAGAGCCCAAAGCACAGTAACAAAACATTTGGTTTTAGAAAATGTTTTACTAGCTTTCCTTTCAGGTAAACAGTTAAGATTTTGGTCCTTCTCAGACTAGCCATTTAGTGTAATATTGACACAAAGTATTCATTAATTTGTATGAACACTTTGAATCTTATCACGGTCAATTCATTGCATTGCTCTATTTTCTGTGATGGTGTTTCAGCACAAGGCAATCTTCTGTAGTGTTAAAGGGCTAGTGATGTGCCTAAGGCTGCTGTCCTTTATGTCGTTGTCTCCTCCTTCAAAATGAATTAATTGAATGAATTACTTCCTGGCCTCTGCCAGCTGCCCACTTCCCTCTCAGTACTGATGAATAAATGGTTAATTATCTGCAACAGTATGTGGGGAGGGTGACACTTAGAATCCCCTTCCTTTTTTAGCAATAAAGTTTTAAATATTATTAGTAATGATTCTGACTTGTTCCACAGGAATTTTTATTTAAAAAATGTAAGCACCCTCTTCAAGAACTATTAATTAACATGAGAATTTAAACCAGAAAGAGAGTAAAAAAACAAACAGTAGGACTTAAATAGAAGAAATGGAGCTAGAAAAGGAAACTGGAGAACGATGCTGGAAAAAGATTTTGAAACTTAATTCTCTGTGCACACAAGTGCATGTGTGTGGCGGGAGGAACTAAACCAGGACATTTTCAATTAAAATGTAACCCTCTCTACATGGGGCTGCCCTTGTCTCAGCTCCGGAGGCTGCAGCTAGTGCAGAATGCCGCGGCCAGGCTGTTGATGGGTCTCTCGGTGCGAGACCACATCCAGCCTGTGCTGAGGACACTGCACTCGCTGCCTATAGTGTACCCGATCCGGTTCAAGGTGCTGGTTTTAATCTTTAAAGCCCTGTATGGTCAGGGGCCTGCCTACCTAAGGGACCACCTTTTGCCGTATATACCCCAGAGAGCACTGAGGTCAGGCACCCAACATCGCCTGACCCTCCCCAGCCCTAGAGAGGCCAGGCTGACGACCACCAGGCCCAGGGCCTTCTCGGTGGTGGCTCCTTACTGGTGGAACAAGCTCCCAGATGACATCAGGGCCCTGCAGGATCTTTTGCAGTTCCACAGGGACTGTAAAGCAGAGCTCTTCTGCCAGGCCTTTAATTAGGAGCTGCCACCAAGGGGAAAGGGCCACTGGAAAGTGCCAAGTTTAGCTCTTGGCCAGGTAATCAACTGGTACAACCTTCTGGCCTCAGGCCTGGTAATACGCTGTGCTCTGCTTTAGAAGTAATGTTGACCGCCAAACTCTTCTGGTTTTCGGTTGTTGATGTATGTTTTATGCTGAAATTTTTATGATAATTTATTGTTGCGTTTTTATAACTTCTGTGAGCTGCCTTGAGCCAGTATATCCTGGCTAGGTGGGATATAAATCCAAATAATAAATAAATAAGTGATAAATAAATAATTAAGATATTTAGCTCTCAGCTTTAAGGTGGAGCTCCTATTATGTCTGGGTGAAGGAGGAAGTGGAAACAGAAGGACTCTGGGACCATTGTGCCCAGCCAGGTGACTCACACTACTTTCTAAAGCTCTTTCCCTTTGGCCAGTTGTATGACTTGCAGGGGGTGAATGCAGCCCCCATTCAGTGGGCTCCAATTTGGTCTGTATTGCATATTTAAAAGGAGGGGGCTGGAGGTAGGCTGGATGGCAAACCCACCCTTTCAGCTGTATGAATTGTTCCCAGCCTATGGTATGCCAAGACATGAGGAACATGTGATCAGTAAAAGTTGTGGCCTGATTTTCCCCAGTCCAGTATGTCTGGGCTCCAATCAGCATTGGTTTTTCCCACCACTGTGCCAGTGATCCCACATGGTCTCAAAAATTTCTGTCTGCATTTCATTCCACATCTGGTCTCCTATTGTTTCATCTTAGCATCGCCTGTCTGCATTATTTTATTGACATTTAGTGGTGACTCCGAGATCACTACGGCGTCTCGCTGTGTTATGTGGATTTGGTTTTAAGCTGGTCCAGCTGCTCCTCCCTGCCCTCGAGCTGCTGTGAGCAAAAAGTAGACAAGTGGAGCTGAATTCTCCTCTCCCATCTTTTCTAAGGAGATATGCAAATTGTCACAAAGGAAATGAATTAGCTGAAAATCTAGTCATCTGCGTTTAAAAGCAGCAAGGGAACATTTTTCTGCGATCATATTGGGGGGGGGGGCGTTGAAAGCACACCCATCCCTGAACCATTTATTTCTGGGCAGTCCCCAGAAGACCCTGCCTGGCAACCGCCGGGTATTTCATGTTTTTTATCCAGCTCATTCTGTCTTTCCTGCCCCCTGGCCCTGCCTCCCCTTTCATCAGGTCACCCCCTTTACTTTCTGTGGGGGGGGGTCACAGGTGCTGTTTCTTCCCTGCAGCACAGTGCAGCACTCTGCTGGTGCCCCCAGGAGGCTACTCCTATCCCCTCTCTCACACGCTCTCCCTAAACAACTGCATCCTGATGCAGATGGTGAGTTTTTTATACTGAGCCAAATGGGAAGGCAAAAGAAGCTGATGCCACAGCAGAATGAAACAGCTTTACATAGTAGATGCAGACTGGGCCTGAGTCATCCTTCTTTTCCTCCCTTTCAGGCTGGTCCCTGCTCCTGACACAAGATCAGCTTATGTGACAATGCTATATAGTAGAAGGTCATGACTTTATTTTGTTACAGGTGCTTGAATGAAGTGGTATTACTGAAGGATCTTTTTTGAAAAAAATGAGTGAAGGAAAGATCAGAAAGTAGAAGTAGTAATTTTGAGCTTTGATTTTATTACAAGAGAAGGAGACAGTGGCAGGGTGTGATTGCACATTTTACTTGAGTGTGTGCAGTAAGGGATAACATATTAGGCATAATTTATTTAATCAATTTTCCCTGCTGCTGGGATGAATGGTTGCAGTGGCCAGCAAGGAGCATATGAGCATTGTGGGAGAGAAGAGAAAAGAACAAAATATTAATTCAGTATAAATTTCAACACTGTTGGATGGAAGCAGTTCATTCCTATTGTATCAAATGGTTCTTGCTTGTGGGTAGACATAATGGAGAGCTATAAAAAATGTAGTGTTGAATCACTGACATAATTCTAATTCCATATGATAGGTAATCCCTCAGCAATGCAAAATGACGTTCACCTAGATAGTTATTTCAAATACAGTATAAACTCAAAGATACCCTTTTGGTTTTCAAGTACAATAGAATCTTCTTATCCATAGACCAAATAACTACATATTTTTGTCAACACTAGACAAAACTAGGTATTGTGAACTGGCTAACAGAACTGAATTTTTTTTTAAATGGGGACGTAGCTGCAGAAGGGAAAAAAACAAGTACTTATTTATAAGAAGTGATTATATGAGAATTATTTCTACTTGCAGTATATAAAAGGTAATAATGATGATATAATGTTCCTAGTCAATGTTGCTTTAAGAATCAATTTTTTTGTTCATTATCCATTTACACTTGATACGTTGGTAGCTTTTGAAACAAACCTCCAGTGTTTAAAACCCTTCTGGCTTTTCAAGACAGACAAGGTCCATTTCCACACTGAAGGCTCACTCTGGCCGATTCCACACCAATGGTTTGCCCTCTGTTTTCCCCGGGTCTAATTGGCCCAATTCTGTTGAGGGAGTTCTGCATTTGTCACCTTATCCTAAATCTAGCGTCCCCTTCCCTCTCTTCCCCCTCCTTTTTTTTGATCGGGGAAACAGGGGTGCTTTGCATTGTAACGCAATGGTTTGGGGAGGAGGCAGAGCAGAGACCGTCGCCGCCAGAGGTATTCAGCCCACAACCCACGGCTGACAGACTGGGAGAATTTGATGGATTTTGTTTGTTTTCTGAGTTCAGAGATCCTGGGCTTGGAAAAAAAATCCTCTCCAGGCAGGCAGGCAGGCAAGGAAAGGCAGCAAAGCAATGCCACATTGCGCCCTCCCCCCTCCCTCCTGGGCATCTGCCACCAACACCCACCATGCTAATGAAACGATCTCACGCTTGCTTTCGGAGTAATGACCCAAATTAACAGAGAAAACACAGACCCTTCAAACCACATTACATTAATCATCCAATCAACCCCAGCAAGGCCCAGAACATTTAAAGTACATTTATTAAAAAGACATTTAAATGCTGGTCAGTGATGGATCAGTGTTGTGTCATGGTGTTGTAACGCAACAATGGGGGGGGGACAAAAAACCCCACTCACGCCAGGGTGGGAAAGGGAGGGGAAAGGGAGAGGAGAGGCAGGAAAGGGGAGGGAAAGAAGCAGAGGGGCATTAAAGGGGTGGAACAAGAAACCCTGATTTGCAAATTCCCCACTAGAATGCCCCAACTTCAACCCTGTGGCAAAAAAAGAAACCTGAAAATCCCTGAAACGGAAGATCCAGGGAGGACAAGGATTAGATTCGGGCCAACTGCCATGGATTTTATCAGGGGACGACACCAGGGCAACCGCTGGTGCGGAATCGGCCTCTGTGTTTTCACAGCTTAAGTGCTTTCACAGGTTACTTCTAGACTGATGGTTTTCCTCTTCTTTTTCCTTTTGTTTCTAAGTTGTCAAGTCGGGTTTTTGTTTGTAAGTTGGATCTGGTAAAGGATTACATTTCTGCTAAGTCTGCACTTTCATCCCCTCAGAGGGGTCAATGTGCTTCACACACCCCTTTTTTGCACATGTTGTATCAGCACACCTGAATATTGCCTGACACTCCCTAGTCTGAAAGAAGTTAGGCTGGTGACCACCAGAGCCAGGGCCTTCTCAGTAGCAGCTCCACTCTGGTGGAATGAGCTCCTGGAAGACACCAGGGCCCTGCAGGACCTTTTACGGTTCCGCAGGGCCTGCAAAATGGAGCGCTTTTACCAGGCCTTCGATTAAGAGCCGCCACTGATTAATGGGCCGGTGGAACTTCTGGCCTGGGACCTGTGGGTTGCCGCAGCCATCATGGGGTGTGATCTGAATGCTGCCATCAGGTCTTTTTTATCTGCAATTTTACCCGTAATTTATGCTTTTTAACCGGTGTTCTAATTGTTTATGATATTTTAACCCTGTTAGCCACCTTGAGCCAGCTTGCCCAGTAAGGCGGGATATAAATACAAATAATAAATAAATAAATAATGTGAGGTGTTCCCAGGACAACATAGTTTCATCTTTTCTAGACCCAAGATTGCATTTTTAGACATCTCACACACAACCTTATTTAACCAAAAGCCAAGCAAACCTGTGAACACTTACTGGCATCCTTAGTAAAACAAGAAGGGGGGAGGACTCTTTCACTCACACATAAGGACTCTTTCCTGTCATCTTCCAAACACCTGGCCATGGGGAATTCTTATCCCCAGCTCCTTTGTTTGAAATTCAGTGTTCCAATAGCTAGGATCCTTTCTTACTCCCCCTCTTTCCAGCCACTGGGGAATACCTGGCCCTCCAAATAATCAGGAATTGTGCTTGTGTGCAAGTGAAAGAGAGAGATAATCATGGAGTTGAGTCCTTCCCTCTCCTACTTTATAACTAATCCCCTTTTGTCTGATCAGCACTGAACTGTTCCTTAGCAATCTGCACATTAAAGAAACAAGAAACTTTAATAGCTAAGTATACCACTCTACTGTAAGACAAGACATACACATCTCCACATTTGAATGAGCCGTATATTGCTATATTTCAAGGTATTTGTTTGTTTTAAATGGCAAGCACCACCACAGGAAACACAAATTTCCTTGCAAAATTTTGAAATGGATTAGAATTCTTTATTTGTCTCCCAGGTTGGAGATGCTGACTAATAGCGTATTTTCCACAGCATTGCCTCTTCAGAGGGATACTAGACAAGGTTGCCCTCTTTTTCTTCTTATTTTTGATCTATGCCAGGAACCTGTGGCTTATGCTATTCATGTCTAGGGGAAATAGTAGAAACTTTGGGTGGAAAAGGAGGTGAAATGAACTGAGGCATACAAGAGAATGATCTTTACCATAGTTCCTGTTGTTGTAGAAGCTGCACTGGTATAGCATCATAATCAATCTGACAAAGGGAGCTTTGATTCTCAAAAGCTTATACCCCCAAAATCTTGTTATCTCTAAGGTGCTACTGGACTTAAATCTAGCTCTTCTACTGCAGACCAACATGGCTATGCACTGAAACTAGCAGCATAATAAACAAAAACATAGTGGTGGACTGTACTACAGCACTCTATCAATAGGAATAGGAAGACTTTTAAAAAGCTGGCACAAGGAAGGAAGCAGCTACTTTTTAAAAAGGAGGGGGACTAGAAAGTGGGGGCATGAAAGTTGCTGGTTATGGGCAGGACCTTTGGATTTGTATCAAAATGTACTTCCAAAAAATGCTTCAGAAGTGATACATCAAAAAAACATAAGCACAAAATATGAGGAAAAGTTGGAATGAAACCGGCATAGCACTGGCTGGAAGTCTGTACGGTCCTGCAAAACCCAGTGCAGTAAAGTAGTTCAGCAGCAGCAGCATAATCTCCATGTGAAAATGCCCTCGTTTCTTGCTATCAGTGGTACTCTGGGACAAGCTGCATTGAACTATTGTTCCAGAAATCATTAGTTATTTGTGCAGGTTTGAAAGAAATGTAAAGTGAAATGAAAAATAAATACGCACTTAATCCAGCAGTTTTAAAATTGTCTTCAGAACTATCTGTTAAGCCTTAGGTTTCATTTGTGGCTCAGCTAAGACGATGACTCTTTATCACAGGTCTTCACTAATCTACCAGTCTCTATTTTTCAATAAAATTATCTTATTAAGACTGCATATCTTGAATGGAGATTATTATTAAGAAGTTATTGAAATGGATTTATCCTGAATATCACAGACAATATATTATTTCAGATATCAATACTAATGATCAGTGCTTTAATACAACATTTTGAGACTTTTACAGAAACTCACAACAATTTAACAGTCTCAAACCCATTTTTAAAAAGTGATTAATGTAGTATAAAAAAACCTGCATTTAGCTCATCGCTCATTATAATCTGAAAAGGATTTCCCAAAAATTCCTAACTGAAAATGCTTTCTGTATAAAAATTCTGTACTATTTGAAGCAGCCACCTAATAGATGCATCTTCAGTTTTTCTTTCCCTGTAATAAAATCTGTACCATCCATGATGAAATATCCTTAGAGACCTCATGACTACTTCAATTTCATCTGATTGGCTGCTTATTATTGAGCACCGGTTTCTTTCTCCATTGATAATGAAGTGGCTTCAAGTGGCAATCGATTTTCAAGTTTAATAGAGGTAGAATATTCTCCTTCCTCTTTCTGGAGACAGACAGTGTGACTTTTTTCTACTTAATTCTCTTGATCTTTTAAGAAGGTGACCTCCTAGGACCACTCTTTCATCACCTGGAGCTAAAAATACATTGTTCTTTTGAAACTCCTAGGGAAGTACTGTAAGCAAAAGAAGAAGAAGAAGAAGTGACAAAATGGAATTATATATGTATTTTAATCTTGTCATGAATACTTTCAAGTTTTATTTTACAAAACATATCACAACAAGTGACTGCTGTTTTTATCAGATCATTGGCTTGGATTTTCATTATTGCTATCAAAGTTACTGCAGACAGGAAATTTGATTTTGTGGTATCACGCAGGATTTTCAGTACTAACCTATGCTTACCATTTCCCCAGGAAAATGTCAAATACAAAGCACAACTATGCATTTTACTTTTTCTTTTGCTCTGTTGCTTTGTGTTACTTTATTGGTGCATTGTGTTTATTTTTATTTGGTCTACTCATTTACTTGTAGAGATATACTCAGAAATAACATTCAAAAATCAAGGTGTAAAATTTCTGCTTTTTTCATAGTTCAAGGTGGTTTATTAATTTACAGTTGAAAACATAATTGCATGATTAAAATTTAGGTTATTAAGCTATATGTATTCATGCATTCTACTATTTTCGTTCCTGAAAACATGGTGCAATTTGGAGTAACTAAAACACACAGAAATACACACAGCTAGACTGGTGCAAAGTAATCAACAGGTTGCTTCACATTTCTACAAAAATCACATAACTAACCTTTAAATGGTATCTTTGCTACCATAGTTCCACGTAACACAGCAAAAAAATCAATTTTAAAACCTGGCACTTTTTTTGGATTTTTTTTTCCTGACAAAATTTTGACTCATCATTACAGTCACTCATCTTACTCATTTCTGATGTATGCATAAACTATGTGAAGACTTACTCCCCTTTGTTTTCTGTGAATTGGAACTGACAGTTTGAGGGTGTTTGTTTTTTTTTTTAGAAACTAAACTTACTGATATATTTTAGATACAATTACTAGCCTCTACCTTTCCACTAGAAAGCCCCTTAACTAGACACTTGATGTGTTGACTTTGTTTTTCCTTATGTCGTAGGTCTATAAATACTCTGCACCAGTTTTGCTGTCCAGCTCCATTGTACCATACCCAGCTAGCTGTCCCTGCCACACAGTCAGAGTACAGGTAAGAGTAGATATGGTCCAGACACTTCTTCCTTTCATGGAAAAGTCTGACTTTTTTGTAGCTCTTTATGATAAAAATAACGCTACAAAAAATTACAGGATGGATTTTAAAACTCTGTGTAAGACAATTTAAATTTAGTATTAGCTGTATGTAGGATTTCCACAGAAAGGTAGAATAGTAACTCTGGGCTCCCCGGTATTAATATTCATGATGTTAAACAGTTGTACTCAACGGGGATGCTTGCATGGTGCATGTTCTCTCACACGCTTAGGCAACATATAGGATACTGAGATCTGTACAACTTGTATACAAGCACATCTGTGTGTCTTGTTAAAGAAATATAAATTTTAATACTGGTGCAGAGAGCTAAAGGAGTGTGTAAATTAAAGTGAATAATCAGCTAGAATCACACTGGGTCCTTAGCCGCTGTTGTTTTCAAATCAGTGCAGGGGGCTTCTGTAACAGCAGGAAGGTTATTGTTTCCAGCTATATGATGTAAGTGCTTGTCTTTCACTACTCAAGCCACATGCATCCTCTCTCGTCTTTGATTTCTGATCAAAGGCAGATGGACAGGAACTACAGCCAAGCACCTTGATACTGGGCACTAAGTTGGTTGGAAAGAAATCTGAAACTAGCAGACAATCAGTGTCCTGTGAGAGGATCTTATGACACAGAGCAGTTACTATTTTCAACAGTAAACTAAGTCCCCTCCCCTTTCTTTTTACAACTAGTGCAGCCCTTAGGGTCACTTACAGCAGTCACCTCAAGTTGGTGGGTTCTGAAAGGCGGCAATCACCTGTCCCACCTGCCAGTGGTCATCTACTGCCACCTCCATTCCAAAGGAGATACTTGTGTATCTCTCCCATACCTCTTTAAAAGCAGTGCCAGCTGTGCAACCACCTCAAGAGATTTCTTCTTATTGCAAAAGTTTTATCATCATTTTTGTTTCCTGTTGCCAGAGCAACTAAAATGATGTCTCAAGGGAGTTTGGCAAACCCTATTGTATCTTACTGTCTTACTCAAGGAAGAAGTCTCAAGGGAGTTCGATAAACCCTACTGCATCTTACTTACTTATGCAGCTTGAGTCTAATTAGCCCTTCCGGGCAACACCCTCCCCACCCTCTACCTATATGTAATGGCTGGTGACTACTGTTTCAATGTATCTGAAGAAGTGTGCATCCACATAAAAGCTTTATACCCAGAAATAAAACGTTGTTGGTCTTAAACGTGCCACTATTGAGGACTGATTGCTACACTGTTTTTAAAGAGTGCTGGAGGAATGAAGAAGATTCTCTCCTCTGACTCCAGGGCAAGGGGGCAGTGAGTGCAGCTACTGCTGACACTGCTTCAGGCAAGAAGTATCTTTAGCTGCCATTATTGGGCTAATTGCAGGGCAAGAGAAAATAATCAAAGGGAAAGATGTCCTGGCACTGCAGAGTCCTCCCAAGCTGCTTATTACCAAAAAAAATCCAAGTGAAGATAAGATGCATCAATAGTACATCACATATTGTCAGACAATATATTTAGTTATATGGAAATTATGTGTGCCCTGGATATCTAATTATCTCTTCCTTAATTGATTTTACTGATGATTTAGATAGTGATCATTTGCCAGCTTATGAATAACATTTGTGCAAATGTCAGTAATATGATGCTGAAAAAATCTTTTTGCTCATGCTGTGCTAGTAAAGATTATAAAATCAGCAGTGAATCCTAAATCTGTAAATGCAAATGTGTGGTGTGTTGCTTTCATAATATATATGTTGCCTTCAGAATTATGTTGCATATTTGTCTTCCATATTTTCAGCATTTTCCTCCTCTGTTTTTCCTTGTTTGTCTTTCTTCTACCACATAAGCCTTTCAACACTGTGAATTTGTTGACCACTTGTATGTTCTTACAGTAGAGATAATTCAGCATGTCCAGACTATTTGTTTTGTGAATCATGTTCTTCACTCTAGAGTAGGCCTACAAGCCAATGTCCTGACACAAAGGGCAGTCCACTATAAACTAAATGATTTTGCTGCTTCTCCGCACTACCAGAAGCACCACCGGTCTGGCCACATTTTATCACTAGATTTCTGCACCTGGGTTAATGGGTCATACTTTTCAGTATTGCGGCACATGTGGTTCTGCACTGGATGAGGACAGAAAGCCAATCATTTGACTGACTACAAGGATTATTTGTTGCTCTGTGTTCAACTAGGGTTGCCAAGTCATAAGAAGAGCCCTGCTGGATCAGACCAGTGGTCCATCTAGTCCAGCATCCTGTCTCACTTAGTGGCTAACAAGTTACTTACTTTCCTCAGTTGTGAGAACTGTCCATGTATTCCTACTCTCTGCTTCCTATCATTTAACCAGTTTTTAATCCATAAGAGAAACCATCCTCTTACTCCCTAATGGCTAAGCTTACTCAGGAGTCTTTACTGAGGTATCTTGTCAAAAGCGTCTTGAAAGTCCCAGTCTACTGGGTCACGATTATCTACATGATTGTTTATTTTCTCAGAGACCTCGAAATGTTGGTGAGTCAGGACTTCCCTGTGCATTAGCCATGCTGATTTTCCCTCAGCAGGCTTTGTTCCACTTATGTGCCTAATAATTCTATCTTCAATTACAGTTCCTATTAATTTGTCTTGGACAGATGTTAGGCTCACTGGCCTGTATTTTCCTGGTTCCCCTCTGGACCCCTTTTTAAAAATTGGTGCAGCATTTGCAACTCTCCAGTCTTCTGATGCAGTGGCAGCTTTTCGTGATAAGTCAGTAGATCAATGATCTCACTTAAGTTCCCTAACAAATCTTGGGTATATGCCATCAGAAGCTGGAGGCTTACTGTTTTCGAATTTTCCCAATATGTCTAGAATGCCTTTGTGCGTCATCTCAGTTTGATCCAGTGCTTCAGACTCCTTTCCTAAAAATAGTTGCTGTGCTGTGGTTACATGCCCCACAATGTCCACATTTACCATCTCTGCCAGTTTCCCATCTTCCTTTAGCAATCCTTTTATTCCTTGGTGATCTAAAGGCCCAACTTCTTCTCTGGCTGTTTCCTGCTCTGGATGTATTCAAAGAAATGTTTATTGCTTGTCTTGATGCTTTTAGCAATCTATTCCTCAAATTCTCTCTTTTCACATGCCTATTTATTAATTTATATTTCTTATGCCAGACCCTGTATTCCCTTCTGTTCACTTCATTGGGGCAGATCTTTCACTTTTTATTTTTTTGCCTTAAAGCAGTGCTCTTCCACTGGGTAAAAACAGTCCATTTGCTATTTTGATCGTTTTTATTTATTAGAAATATTTGTAACCGATCTTACCATAAGAACATAAGAAGAACCTTGCTGGACCAGACCAGTGATCTATCTAGTGCAGCATTCTGTCTCAAACAGTGGCCAACCAGTTACAGATGGAGGCCAGGAACAGGACATAGAGGCCAAGGCCATCCCCTGATGTTGTATCCAGAGGTTTACTGCCTTTAAATGCAGAGATTCCCTTTAATCACCAAGGCAAGTAGCCACTGATAAACCTGTCCTCTATGAATCTGTCTAATCCCCTAACGTCCTCAGACTCAAGGCAGCTAATAAAGCCAAATCAATTTGCAATAGGGCTGCCAGACCCCCCGGTTCTGTGGGGGTTTCCTGATTTGGGGGGGTCCTTCCCACTGCCAGCCAGCTGGCAGGCAGGGAGAAGCCCCACCCCCAAGAGTGACCACCTGGCCTTCCCCCCCCCCCTCACCTCTACCCAGCAGCATTTAAAGAATGTCTTCAAATGCTGCTGGGGAGAGGCAGGGGCTGCACACCTGAACTCTAAGCCCCGAATTTGAGGCTTGGACTGCAGATGCACATGGCCTCCCCCCCACCACCTCTCCCCCAGCAGCATTTAAAGGATGTCTTTGAATGCTGCTAGAGAGAGGTGGGGGCCATGCACCTGCACTCTAATCCCCAAATTTGTGGCTTGGAATGCAGGTGTGTGCGGCTTCCCACCCCAACCTCTCCCCAGCAGTGTTTAAGTGATGTTTTTAAATGCTGCTGGGGAGAGGCAGGGGCTGCGTGCCTGCACTTTAACCCCCAAATTTGGGGCTTGGAGTGCAGGTGCATGTAGCCTCCCCCCACCTCTTTCCAACAGCATTTAAAGGATGTCTTTAAATCCTGCTGGGGAGAGGGAAGGGCCACCACTCCCCAATGTGATGGTGTCACTTCTGTGTGATGTCATCACATTGGGGACTCCCCACCCCCTCCAGTAAAGCCCCTCCCAAAGTCCCCTGCTGGGGACTTTGAGGGAAGCTAGCAACCCTAATTTGCAAACACATATAAACTATTCAGTCAACAAGATAAGTTGACTCAAAGGACAAAAACACAGCCAGATCTACCAAAACTTTATATCTTGGTATGGATAGCCACTCCACAAAATGAATAATTTGATTTGCATTGATCTACGACCTGCATAAGAGGCTGTCTACAGATGACAGGGAGGTTGCATCCATACTGGAGGACAGAGTTGTTTATAACAATGCTGGTCCAAAAGTGAAAATGAAGAACACTATCTGTGTAATGGCCAGCTTTGACAGTGCAGATCACAGGCATTTCATTTATTCAGCCCAAGGGTGTGTATTACAGTGTGCATTATTACTTCTGCTTTTCATCTTTTTTTGGCTTAGAATGGACTTCTAGACTTATACTGGACTGAGAAATTGCTTATGGCACCAATCATCTTTATGGATGTTGGCCAAAATCTAGTCCATGTTTAGAAACACACATGTTCTATTTTCAAGGGGATTAAAACATTTCAAAGCATTAGATTTTAGCTGTTGGTCATGACTTTTCTCATATTAAGCCTTTTATATGTTCCACTAGCACCACCCCCACCCCCGTTTATTTTTTAAAATTTCTTTTTTTTGTTAAAAGACTTTGAAAATTTAGTGCTAGAACATTAAGGGGAGAAGATTGCCCATGCAATCTTGGTATTTGTTTTTTTAAAGATCTTGTGCCACATTCTAAAACATTCTCTTTTTTTACATTCAAGGAATGTAAAGTGCAGCATGAAAAATTCACCCAAGTAATTTTCTGTATTGTGATAAGTAACCATAAATAGAAATGTATTTTAATTTTACTCATATAATTCCAACATACAAATGGAAAGCACATTCACATCTTATACAACCCTTTTCCATAGTTTTTGCTTTGTTCAACATAATTGCTCTTCAGTATGTATTAATTTATTTTTGTCATTCTGCCCATGAAGTTACGTAACATCTCCCATTGTAATTGTACTGACCATTTCCCTTTCTGTTTACATTACTGACTCTTCTGAATTATCATGTCCATTTCTCTCCACACGTGTTATCTGCAGACCATCATCTAAACATTTTGAAACTGGAGATGTTTTCTCTTCTTTTCCCCCCAGTGATGCCTGTGAAAGCAAAAAGATATTGCAAAGGATGTTGTAATACCAAAGAAATCACATCATTTTCTTGCAATACCCTACCTGCATATTGTATGTTCAGCACCTCTGTGAGGTAAAATCATTATTCTGAGCATATTGTTCTGATTTTGAAATTAGTGGCTTTTTTTGGTTTTAATAAATCATGATGTGTAAAACTCTAATCAGTTTCTGCTTCCAAAGCAAAGAAGGAAGGATTGATAGTGGTTAACCATACTGCTTCTGCTGGTGGCAAGCAATGTTGTTATAGTTACTTTATGAATAGTATAAGAGCTGAGAACAAGCTCAGTCATTGCTAATTAAAGGACCTGTGTGGTAGAAATATGTGGCTCTGAAACATGTGACCACATTTGCTTCTGTAAGAGAAAAGTTTCTGTTCCACCACCTGATATAACTGTGACTTTTGAAATTGTGAAGAGTCTTGGACATGTTTCCTTTGGCACAGAAGAACCAGATATGATGGGCAATAATTTAGCTTTGTGTAGCATATCTTTAACAAAATCTTTCATAAAAACTGAACGGGCATGATTAACCACTTTTACCACCTACACTCTCCTCCATATTTTTATTCTCACTGCGGCTGTTTTGCAGCATTCCTATATAGAGTCAGCTTTTCCAAAGCTTCTGTGAAATGTTTACAGAATGGAAGAAGCAATGGTAAGAAAAATAGAACTAGTATTCCTGACTATGAACACTTGGTAATGGAATTTAGTGGCATGTGGCTTAATTGTTTAGTTCATGGTTTAAAGAAGAATTAGTCACTCTAAATCTCTCCGTACACATGAAGGCTTCCAAAATGTTTAACTGAAAGAAGTGTTGTCTTGTCCTATTTATATAAAAAACTCACCCAAATTTTAGAAATATATTTCTTGGCCAGCCTTTGCACTGAATGCAAGAGCTGGCCTACATAAAAAGACAGTAACAGTGGTATTGCTGTTTTATATGTATAACTCACAGTCTTCAGAGGAACATGACTAGCTCTAGGACTCAGTGGGGTTTTGGATTTGTGTTTCTCTCATTCCCTAATGCTACATGACAAACCACTTTTGAAGACCAGGAGAGTTTCAAAAGCAGATTGTGATGTAGCAGGTATTGGGGGCAGTGTTCCCTCTAAGCTGAGTTAGTGTGAGCTAACTCACAGTTTTTTAGCCTCCAGCTTACAAACTCTTGTCTTAGCTCAGGAAGGATGGCTCCAGAGCCAGGGCTCATTTCGTAGCAGGACCTCCTCTGCATATTAGGCCACATACCCCTGATGTAGCCAATCCTCCAAGAGCTCACAGTAGCCCCTGTAAGAAGAGCTCTGTAAGCTCTTGGAAGATTGGCTACATTAGGGGTGTGTGGCCTAATATGCAGAGGAGCTCCTGCTACGAAATGAGCCCTGTCCAGAGCAAACTAATTTATGCAGTAGCTAAATTGCACAGTCACAACTTTAATGCCAGTAGCTCACAAGATAGCATTTTTGCTCACAAGACTCCACAGCTTAGAGGGAGCATTGAGTTGAGGGTGATTCCTTGTTCAAAGAAGCAAAACTGTAAAATGTCCCACACAAAGTACACACAAAATATTATGCACTTCTAAATTAACGCATACATTTGCAATACAATATAAAATAAAACAGTCAAGTTATAGTGCGAATAAGAAGAGAGTCCATCCTACCATATGATTATTGTCCTATCATGTAGTATCTTTTATTCAAATAGTCATGTTGTACAGCAAAATCTTTTCAAATTATTCAGCTGATCATTTCACTTTCTTATTATATGAAGCACAGGGGAAGGCATTTTCCTTGAGTGGTCTTATTTTCCGTCCTTTATCATGTTCCTTTCCATCCTTCTTCTTTAGCCTGCTATTTAATTAAAGGAAATGGCCACTGGTGGTGGTACTACTGATAAAGAAGTGACTTCATGCAAGCTTCGTGCTAAGCCGGCATCCTTTTCTCCTACCTTAGAGTGCAATATAGCTTTACAGATGTAGGTATTCTATATTGCTTTTGTGACTAAAGCGTTTGACTTCTGGTTTGTAGCATTATTCATGATGCTGGCAACTCAGGAGACTCTGTAAGCAGAGTTCTTTCATGTAGTTTTTAAAGAGAGTACAGCCATATCTGTAAGAGACCATTCTTAATGGAGCCTGCTACTATAGATGTGCTTAAAAACTCCAAAAACTTTCTCTTTTGACTTATTAAATAAAAGCCTTCTGAAGTGAAGGCAGAATAAGTAAAGCATCTTTCCAAGAAAGGTAGAAGCACTCACACTGCAAAACGTATTAGAATACGGATGAAACTGTGTTCAAATCCTACTAAGTTCCAAATGTCCTGAGAATTTGGAACCCTGAATTAATCAACATGTTGCTTACAAATGGGCTGTATTTTTAAAAATGCTGTATTCTCATAACAATATCTCTATATGATTCTGTTCCTCTATCTCTCTTTTTCCGCTCCTTGGCAGGGAAGATAATGTTCTACACCAGTTCTGTTGTCCACCTTCTGGGTCTAGTAGTCCATCTTCCAGATAACAGAGAAGTTCTGAGTCGCTATTCTGTGCAGTCAGAGTACTACATCTGTACATTCCACTTCCTCTTCTTTCTCTGACTGGTGTGTATGGAACTGACACTAACTTGCATGGATACAGTAAAGGTTCTGGTTTATGTCAAATGCAAATATATTCAGAATGGTATATAGCTGACTGGTAATTTTCACTCTGCATTTTCTACTTCCAACATGTTTTCACAACTTCCTGTTATCATTCTTTTTTATTTCTCTCTTTCGTTGTATGATTTGAATGCATATGAAATGTAAACTTAACATGTAACTTAATATTTTTAACTAAAATAAAAAGTGCCATCAACCTGCATTCTCTACAGTTTCATTACATATAGACCTAAGGGCTTTAAAGTGTGCTATTATTAGTAGTAACTTGTTTATTATGAGTAGTAGTATGATTTATTAATAGTAATAATTATTAGTATTAACTGAAAATGTTGTGCCCTTTCTCTCTGTGTTTCAAGACATTATCCTGAGACCTTTTAATACCATACAGCCTACATTTTACCATAAGGACACAAAATTTTTCTTTGGCCCTGAGTTTCTCTTAGTCTTTGGAATCTGGGGCTTTGTTTTATCTCCTTTAGCATTTCATTCCATTATTAGATATATCAAGTTGGTCAATCAGAGTAATATTTTCTCATTTTTTGAAAGAGTTTACTTGTTTCTCTTAGTTGCATCTCAGTTAAGTGTATGGCAAAGCAATGCAGATTCTGTGTATTGCACTGATTGACTGATAATATTTGAGTGAGAAGATCAAACCTGGTTTCAGTGGACTAAAATAATTCCATTTCCAAGCTGTGTGAAAATCCACATCTGTCCTTAGTGAACACGGAAATTATTTTGAAGGTAAATGTAACTCAGATGCTCTTGTGCAAAGTTGAACAAGGATTCCCAGTTAGGAGTGCATAACCTTGTTTACTAACAACTGGTAGGTTGCATTTTAACATCCTGAGTGGTTTTCTGACCCATTAGATTTTTGGCTGCTTTCCGTTTAGCTATTAAAAGGTTGCACTTTACTTTTTAATACTGTTTCTGAACTTCTTGACATTAGTATAGATTGTTTATTTCAAAAAAGAAGTATTTTCCATATCAAGAAAGATATTTTTAAGACTATAAAGCACAACCAAAAGAGAGATCTTGGAGTCGTAGTAGATAACTCACTGAAAATTAGGGCTGCCAGGTCCCCTGGTAGGGTGGAGGTTCCTCTGCTAAAAGGGTCCCCAATCCGCCAGTCCAGATCCAGCCACCCCTGAAGTGGCCAGATCGGGCTAACGTGCCTGGCATGACAACGTCGCCTGGAAGTGACGTCATCACACTGCACACTTCACTGGGTGATGCTCTAGCAATTGCCCTGAGAGTAATTGCTAGAGAGGTTGATAGAGTGTCACCCAGTGATGTGCACAGCATGATGACATCACTACCTGGCAACATCATTGCACACGTGCACTTTGTGCACACCCCGAGGGACTCCTGGAGATGGCCAGGAGGCCCCTCCACTACAGCGCAGGTAGGACTTGGCAACCCTACTGAAAATGTCAAGACAGTGTGCGACTGCTGGGGATTATTTAAAAAGGCCTCCTGGGATTATTAGGAAGGGAACTGAAAACAAATCAGCCAGTATCATAATGCCCCTGTATAAATCAATGGTGCGACCTCATTTGGAATACTGTGTACAATTCTGGTACCCACACCTCAGAGAGGATATTATAGCACTGGAAAAAGTGCAGAAAAGGGCAACTAGAATGATAAAATGGCTTGAACACTTTCCCTGTGAAAAAAGGTTAAAGCGCTTGGGGCTCTTTATCTCGGAGAAACCACGACTGAAGGGTGACATGAGCGAGGTTTACAAGATTATGCATGGGATAGAGCAGGTATAGAAAGAAGTACTTTTCTCCCTTTCTCACAATACAAGAACTCATGGGCACTCAATGAAATTGCTGAGCAGATGGGTTAGAACCGAGTGATTGGAACACCCAAAGAGTGATTAACACATGGAATTCACTGCCACAGGAGGTTTCATGGACGGCTTCAAAAGGGAATTGGATAAACATATGGAGCTGAGGTCCATCAGTGGCTATTAGCCACACAATGTAGATATGAACTCTCGGTCTGGGGCAAGTGATGCTCTGTATTCTTGGTGCTTGGGGGGGCAACAGTGGGAGGGCTTCTAGTGTCCTGGCCCCACTGGTGGACCTCCTGAAGGCATCTGGTGTTTTTGGCCACTGTGGGACAGAGTGTTGGACTGGATGGTCCATTGGCCTGATCCAACATTGGCTTCTCTTATGTTCTTAACGTGGCAGTGTTTGATCAAACCAAAGAAATCTGGACTGAAATCCCCAATCAGCCATGAAGCTCAGTACAGACCTTGGGCCAGCCACATTGTGTCAGCCCAATGTATCTAATAGCATTATTAGGATAAAATAGAAGAGAAGAGACCTAAGTTTGCCATCCTGAGTTGAATGGAGGAGGCAGAACAAAAATGTAAAAGTATATACACAAAGGTTTTAGACCTCTTGTAAAGGCACTTCACACACACAACATATGTATGACTATGCAGATTAATGAATTAAAAGCATCACTCTTTTACACTATGAATTTAGATAGCATATCCTGCTCAGGTCTATTCAGTAGGGCAAGCATCCTCAATGTGGTGCCCATGGGGGCAGAGTTTTGCCTAGCAAGGATTCTGATTGACCATTGGAGCTTTGAATGGGTGCCCAGATTTTTTAAAAATATTGCTTTGGCAGCAGTTGCCACCACAGCACAAAGATCTGCACTGTGCTACTTAAGTTAAACTGTGGCAATCATTTTGTGGCTTGCTCCGCCTCCTTTGGCAGCCATTTATGGCAGCCATTTTGTTGCTGTGCCCACCATGCCATGTCAGAATTCCAAATATGCCCACAGACTCAAAAAGGTTGGGGACCGCTGCAAACTGGGTTTAATCCCAGGAAAGTGATTTTAGGACTACACTGTTGTGATCTTGTGACCTATCAGTAGAGCAGTAAAACCAGATCAGCTACATAAATATAGAAGGTTCTTAGAGTTACCAGTCTCCAGGAGAATTCTGGAAATCTCCAAGAATTAAAAGCTGTCCTAATAAGAGCTGAATGTTCTTATTGTCCCTCAGTCTGCAGCAGAGGAAATATGCTTCCTTGGTCCTCTTACAGATCATATGATTAGGGACATAGGCGTAGAGTACGGGGGGGCTCAAGGGCTTGAGCCACCCCCGAAATTTCCTGGGGGGGGGGCTTAGCCACCCTTGGAAAATGGAGCGCCTGCCACTGCGCCTCCCCGGGTCCTTCCGAGGCCCGGCTGCCGCTGCTGGAGAGGGAGAGTGAAGGGGTAGCGGGGGGGGGGAGAGAGGCATCGGCAGCAGCAGCCTCGGAGGGGGAGGCGGGGTGGTTTCCTGGGGGGAGGAGAACATCGCCCCAGCTAAGGAGCCCCGCCCCCCCGGATTTCCAAAAGTCTACGCCCCTTACCAGGGATGAAGGAAATAGGACCTGGGGATGAGCATTGTGAGGTAGGAATTGGATAAACATATGGAGCAGAGGTCCATCAGTGGCTATTAGCCACAAGGTATAGATAGGAACTCAGTCTGGGGCAAGTGAGGCACTATATTCTGGGTGCTGGGAGGGGCAACAGTGGGAGGGCTTCTAGTGTCCTGGCCCCACTGCTGGACCTCCTGATGGTACCTGGTATTTTTGGCCACTGTGTGACAGAGTGTTGGACTGGATGGGCCATTAGCCTGATCTAACATTGGCTTCCCTTATGTTCTTATGAGGCTGCAGAAGATGGGAGTGAGGAAAGGTTGCTGTGTTGTAGAAGGGCCTGGAGAGGGGGAGAGAGCCTACTGCTGGATAAGCAGTGGCAGCTGTGGCCAAGAGTGCCTTTTACCAGCTTTGACTGGTGGGTTAGCTGAAGCCTTTCCTGGACAGAAGAGATCTAGCCATTGTGGTGCATGCCCTGGTTACATCTAGATTAGATTACTGCAATGCATTGTATGTAGGGATGCCCTTCAGTTAGGGTTGCCAGTCTCCAGGTGGGGCCTGGGGATCTCCTGCTTTTACAACTGATCTCCAGCTGACAGAGATCAGCTCCCCTGGAGAAAATGGCTGTTTTGAAGGGTGGCCTCTATGGCATTGTACCACGCTGAGGCTCCTCCCCTCCCCAAACCTTGCCCTCTCCAGGATCCACCCCCAAAGTCCCCAGGTATTTTCCAACCCAGACTTGGCAACCCTATCTTCAGTAGTGTTTGGAAATACCACTTGGTACAGAATGCTGCAGCCAGGATGCTGACTGGAGTGGGTCATAGGGGTCACTCCAGTCTTGGCCCATCTATACTGGTTTCTGATTTGTTTCTGGGCATAATTCAAGGTGCTGATCTTGATCTTTAAAGCCCAGTGTGGTTTGGGGTCAACATATCTGAAGGATCGCCTAATCCCTTATGAACCTGCCAAACAGTTACAGTAATTTTCAGAGGCCCTGCTTTGGTTGCCTCCACCTTCTGAGATTAGGCAGGTTGTGACCTGGGAGAGGGTGTTCTCAGTGATGGCACCAAAGTTCTGGAACTCTCTCCCCAGGGAGATTCATCTGTTCCCTTCTGTTCCTGCCTTCTGCTTGCAGGTGAAGACTTTTTTGTTTCATTTGGCATTCTCTTAATGATCCCTTCTTCCTAACCAATGTTTTATGTTTTGTATTCCTTGCAAACTTTAGTAATCACCAAAGTTTACAGTATTTTCAGCATTGTATTGCATTATATAAGATGTTAACAAACAAGATGTAATAGATATTAATTCCCATTTTCTGGTGTAGATATTTATTTATTTCTATTTGTTTACTTATATTTCACTTTTATCCTGAATGGGGATCCTGTATGGCTTACAATAGTCTTCCCTTCTCTATTTTATCCTCACAGCAACCCTGTGAGGTAGGTTAGGCTCAGTGTGTATGACTGGCGCAAGGTCACCCAGCAAGTTTCAATGGCAGCATGAGATTCAGACCTGGATTTCCCAGATCACCATCCAACTTTCTAACCACTGTTTCAGGATATGTTAGAGTTGCCAGGTCTGGGTTGGAAAATACCTGGAGACTTTGGGTGAGGGTGGGGTTTGGAGAGGGAAGGAGCCTCAGCGTGGTACAATGCTATAGAGGCCACCCTTCAAAGCAGCCATTTTCTCCAGGGGAGCTGATCTATGTCAGCTGGAGATCAGTTGTAAAAGCGGGAGATCCCCAGGCCCCACCTGGAGGCTGGCAACTATGGGGTGGTGAAATATAGAGAGAACATTTAAAAATGTGTGGGTCCATCTGGCATTTACTTAGCCTTTTACTCTATTCAGTAAACCATATCCTCACAGACAGTGTAAGGAGTTATTTTGTTGTGACGTGCTTGTCTTTTTCACAAGCATAAACAATAATTACCTCTGCCCTCAGCACAGTAAAACAGAATGCTGTAATTATTATTTTTCAGAAGCTGGGATTTGGGGGATCTTTTGATCTGATTAAAATTTTGTTTGTGTGATGACCAGCCAGAAGGGCCTGAAGGTTCAAAGCTTTCATTTTGATGCCAGGTTTTAAGTGTGAGAGTATGTGTTTTTTTAAAAAGGAATGCTGATTAGTCTGACCATCCTTACCAGTAACAGTTCTGTTTGTTTGTTTGTTGAAAGAGAAAAGCAGAGCAAATTGGATTTCTACTACAAAGTACTGCATAGAGTGTCATTGCTTGGTTCTGTTTCTTTTTGGTTATTATTTTCAAGTTAACAGATATTCTTTGGACATGTAAACTGTTTGCATGTGAAAGTCATCATAATGCATTGTGTTAGTCATCATAATGTCTTTATACAGCAAGTGTGTGGCAGAAAAGTGAACCTTCAGTGAAAGCTGGTTGTGTACTAGTGTCCCTTTATCCTTTTTGAATGAAATAACGCCTGTATGTCTTGGGCATCAGCACTGGAACTGGCGGGATTTTTTTGCTCATTAGCTTGTCTTAGTCTTAAGGAGGCAAATTAATTGCTTTATAAAATCGAAAACAAAAGCTCCAGTGGTATGGGAGGGAGAGGAATCTGCCTTCCCTCTGATTTCTTTCCGTATCTGGCAGCACAGCCTGTGCCTTTAGCTGTGCATGAATGGATCTTTCAATGAATGGCTCTTTACCGTATACCTTTTTTAAAAAAACAGAAAGCTTGGGTGGCATTCTTATTCCTATTAGTATCCTGTTTGCTTCACTGACATGAAGAAATCCATTTTCTTCTCCTACAAAACATGTTTAGTATGATGCTGCAACAATGACTTGCAGAAGAAAACCAACATTAATTTGGTATTCTGTCAGTGACTCTGGTGGTAGAGTTTCTGCCAGGTATAAGCTATGATACTTGACGCATCCTTCCAATATGTGAAATATTAATGAAGAAGAGAGTGCTCTGATCATCTGTATGTGTATGAACAACATTTCATCTTTTCACATTTGGAATTAGGGCAGGGTTTTGTTGGGGAGAGCATGTGGCTCCCAGGGGAGCTTATGCCCTAAAATCTCTGATGTCTAAGAAATTGCTATTTCACATTTTTATTACTTCACTGTAAATGACAATCTGATTCTGTGAAAATTCTGTCTGTATTTCTTGTCTGGGGGTACAAATGCAGCTATAGTTGTCAGTCCCTTTCATTTGTCTTTCTGTTTTTGGCTGTTAGTGGATGGCATTTTTAATTTTGCCCTTCATTTGTTCATTTAGCTGCACCATACTTAGAAACAGCTACAAAAATACCATACAAATAATCTGGAATTAAACATAATTTATATGCCACAACATAGAACAAAAATTAATTTGAAACTTTCAGTTTTGTATAAGTGTGTGGTCCCAAATTGGCACCCTGTCAAGTAATGAAAGCTATGTGCACAGACAAAATCCAAGCACTCGGTAATTATGTACTAGTGATATGTTTAACAGAATGGTTATTTTGTTCTGTGATTCCTTGATAGCCAAGGAGCTCATTGTCCCAGGATTCTTTTTAAGGGGCAATAGCAGCCACAGCTGAGACTTTTTGCATACCCTAGGTTTTGGGATTGGTGTTCTTTTCTGTTTTTTAATATTGTTTAATACTGATCCTAGAAAGGTCCACAGAGTCCTGTAACAGAAATGATCCAGTTCATACTGGGACTGTCACACAAAGGGGGGGGGCACTAACCCTTTCTTTCATTCAGTTTTGCTGATCAAATATAACTTCTGCATTCACAGTACCGTTGGTAGCCCTGAACTTAATACTAGCATGGAGGGGGCACAGTGATAGAATTTATAATTTAGAGGTATTCCCCTTCAGGGCAGACCATTCCACAAAGTAGGAGCCAAAACAGAAAATGCTCAAATAAGGGCAGCTGCTGATCTTACTTATTTGCAGGGTGGCACCAGCAGCAGACTTTGCTTAGGTGTGTGTAACTGTCACATTGGGGCATATCAGGAGAGGCAGTCCTTTAGACATGTGGGCTCAAGGCTGTGGAGAGCTTTTTGTTTTGCTTCGTTTGCACCAAGGTACAACTGACTTATGGAGACCCCTGGTGGGATTTTCAAGGAAAATGACACTGGGAGGTGATTTGCCATTGCAAATATGTATAATATTCCATGGTGGTCTCCCATCCAAATACTGGCTAGGGCCAACCCTGCCTAGCTTCTGGGATCTGACAAGATCAGGCTATCCTGGTCAGGATCTAAAGAAGGATTCAGTTCAAGGTAATAAGTATCACCTATTATGAGCTTTGTAGGTGATACATGTTACCTTGAATTGAACCCAAAAGCTAATTGGTAACCAATGGAACAACTGCAGAATACGTAGGATGTGCATATTCCATGTACTTCCCAATAATAATCAAGCTGTGAAGTTCAGTGCCTGCTCGAGTTTTGGGGTTGTCTTTGAGGGGCAGGCCCAAAGTAACCAAAATTGCAAACCATTCAAACTAGGTAAAATTATGTTTAGCATTAGTGGAGATGTAATGTTACACAGTGTTAATAATGGAAGGAAGAGGTTATGAGGATACCGGGAGAGGAATTACATACACTTTTGAGCACGGTTACACCTGCTTAGTCACTATTTCATTTTGCACTAAATAAAAGAAGAGTAGTGCTGAAAGACTAAGAAAAGCAGGGGAGGGGAGGATGCTTGGGCACTTGCTTGGGTTGTCCAGGTTAAAAAGCAAGACACTGTTGAAGACTGTAGAATGTTTTCACTACTTACTGAGCCTGGAATTTAAATGGGGTGCCTTAACTTATAATTTGCAATCTACTTGCTGAAATTAATTGTTGGTTTATTTTTAACCTTTGAAATGTATCTCTTTATTTCACAAGGTTACTTCTGTAGGTAGAGTCAATTGCTGATAACAGTGGCTTAAGCATGACCCAGAACGTACGCTGTTGCACATTTTGTTTTATTCAGCTAGAAATTATAGTGCTGCCTACTCACTGAACATGATTAATGCATAATGAGTCATAATAAAATATTGCTTTTAATAGCAACATCACAGAGCATTCAGTCTTGTCAAAACTGTAAAAATGCAACAGTATGAGTCATAAAATGCTCCTGATTCTGCAGTTGGACTTGAAAAGGCTATGACTAGACTAACCATTCCATTTCAAAAACGATGGCAAATCGCATTGGATAAGGATACCTGCATATAGAAGCTAGAGGGAGCTCTGATGCAGCAAGTTTCATTCATCATGTTGTTCTCATTCATCATGTTTACTTTATCTTGGATTGTTCTTTGTTCAATTTTATCTGTAACGCCTTAAAATGAAAAAGAAAATAGTTTCAATTAGCCATTAAGGGACTCATTTATTGTGTGTGTTAAGATAGCTGCAAGAACACAGTATGTATGTAAAACAGAATGGCTGTATCATCTCTCCTATACCAGGGCAGTGCTTCTGGACATGGAATCATTTTAACACAGTAAAATGCTTTCTCTGTTGCTCTTAGAACCTCTATCTTTCTTAGTTGGTGACACAAGAAACATTAATTAGGTTCATATCATGGTCTTGGAAGAAATTAGATCAATTCTGTCTGGTACTTGACTTTGAAAAGTTTTATAACCTGGACTGGGTGTATTTATTTATGTATATATATGTAATATTTATACCCCACTTTTCTTCCCAATAAAGACCCAAAGCAGCTTATGCATTATCTCCTGTTATTTTGTACTCACAAGAACATCCCTTTGAGATAGGAAAGGCTGGGAGAGAATGACTGGCCCAAGGTCAGTCAGTGAGCTTCCATGGTAAGCTGGGATTCAAATTGCAGTCCCCCTGATCTTAGATTGGAGCTCTAACCAAAGATAAGCAACCCTATTTCCTTCCCACCCAACAGCCAACCTACCTTTATCTGTCTTCAGCTTTCCATCTCCCCCCTCCCTCGCAGCCTTTACCTAGGAAAATTACAGTCTTTCTCCACAGTGGGGACTAAAGCAGCTTACATGATTATTTCCTCCTTGTTATCTGTACGACAACCCTGTTAGGTTCGTTAGGCTGAAAATATGTGACTGGTCCAAAATCTCCCAGTCAGTTTCTACCGCAAGATGGGGATCTGAACCTGGGTCTCGCAGAGCCCAATCTGAAGCTCTAACTGTTACATCACAATGGCTTTCATAAGGTGGCTGCTGATGAACAGTAGCAAAGCAGCTGGGCCTAATTAAGTCATGCAAATCAGGTGGTATCAAGTCACACAGAGGGTGCTGCTTAGGGATGCCAGCCTCCAGGTGGGAGCTGGGGATCCCCTGGAGTTACTGCTTATCTCCAGACTACAGAGATAACTTTCCATGGAGAAAATGGATGCTTTGGAGGGTGGAGTTTATGGCATTGTACCTCACTGAGGTCCCTGTCTTCCCCAGGCTCCACCCCCAAATCTCCAGGAGTTTCCCAGCCTGGATCTAGATCTGCTGCCAGTGGCCAGGGGGGATACTTGGCAACCCTAGACTGCTGCCAGTAAAAACCCTGCTTTTTACTGAGAGAAACAGTTAGAACTTCCCCCCCTCCCCTGAACAGTCTAATCTTCTCACAGTTGACGCCTGGAGTTGATGCCATTTCAAAAGGTATTGGGGGGAATTCAATGGTCCCTGAAGTTTTTTTTAACTTTTCGGATTTTTCGGCAGACCGAGGAAGGGGCCTGATTATGTAGGAAAAGCTTTTGGGGGAGAGTGAGCTCTCTTTTGGCAGATATAAGCATCCACACAGAAAAAAAACCCTCTCGGAATTAGATATATAGATGCCTTTGGGTATCAATAAGCCCTTGAGCATGCTTTAAATAGTTCCTTTTGTGCTGGCATTTTCTCCCTAATGAATAAAAAATATTCTGATGAGATAATCTGAGAGAGTGATTAATACAGTTGTCGGGAAATATGAATGTGCAAAGAATTTTTATGAATTAAAACATCTTTGTACAGTACCTGTAAAAGTGAAATATTTGCTGCACATTAATTTTATGTCAAATAAAGATACTTCTAAATTGGTTTGTATACATATTGTAGGCACACTTGCATGCTTCATTGCATGTCATCCTTCCCACAGAAGCAATTGTGATATGTGCTCCTGTTGTATATTCTCCTGAAATATATTATTGTATACATATATAATTGGATTGGAACAAGTGATACAAGCTTTGGGGAATAGCTGTCCATCTCCCATTTTCCAGCATATTGTTTCTAGAGATGCAGAGATTTTGGATTGGTGACTTGCTTTCACATGGTGATGTGATCAGTGAAGAAGAAATCTCAGCGAGTCAGATGTTGGAAGCAGTCTTTCTGGCAATTTGCGCTTATTTCAAGACATCTCACAGCTTCTTGCTTCTAGTACAGAATACAATTGTCAGAAAATCTTCTTCCATCTTTCAGTATTTCACTGGTTAGTTCTCCCTTCCTGAGACAGACAAGACTCGTTTTCTGCATACCCAAATCTTCAGGAAAAGGAGATTTACCCACTCATTTTTTTCAGAAATTATTTATGAACACTATCTAACAACATATCTGAAAAGTTGCTCTCATTTCAGAGAAAAATCTGTTGGGTGTTGAACAGGAAAGTCAGTTCAGATTTTGTAGACACATAAATGGAGAAAGCAACGGAAGAAGCAAAGATTGTTTGAGTTCAATATAGTGTGTTTACTGTTAAAGGTTGAAGGAAATGTCAGTGTTTACATGGGGATAGACCTAATCTTCAACACACATCCCGTTCGTTAATTTTTAAAAAATCATAAATACGTTTTTCTTACTCCATTTTTTTGTTTATTGGAGTTTTTTTAAAAAATCAGAAAAAGTTGTAATATACTTAGGACCTTTACTTCACTATTCAAGTGTTTCGCTTTGGAAGATGATGTTATTGTATGACAAATACACTTTAGGGTATGATCCAGCTAGGTGCAAGTCAACCATTTGAAAGAGTGCTGATTTTGCATCTAAGCCATACGAAATCCTCAGATATACTGTGGCATCCCATAACTTCCTTCAAAATGCTTGCCTTCTATCAATAAAAAGATTCCTTTACCAGCGGTACATAAATGTTGCAATCTGTATTAATATAAGGTGTCTTGTATTTTTAATTTTTTGTGAATTGGGGGGTACAATAGTATAGGACGTAGCAGATGTTTCAGACAAGTTAGCATACTTGCTAGGCATGAAGAGTCTGATTAAAGCAATTTTTCCACTTCTTTGTTCTTAGTTAATCAGTGAACTGTCAGCTGAGCCCTATCAATACCACCAAACCATGAAACTGACAAGCTTCCTTCTTTGCAATTTTGTCTTTCCTTTCCATACATCACAAATTTAAAGGTAGATTCTCCTATACAATAAAGTAACACAGATATTGAGATTTATTACTTTCAAAGTACTTTGGTACTTTATGTTAAAATATTAAAATGGTTATTATTTCTGCACAAACGTGTACCCTCCTGCATTGTTCAAAATAATTGTTTTTACCAGAGAGACCGGGAAAAAATGGCACCCAAAAGAATTAAGAAGGTAATAACTTAAAGCACACAAGGAAAACTCTGGAGACCAGGACACCGTACTGTATGTGTGTATGTATGTATGTATGTATTGCCTTACAAGTCACAGCTATAACACTGCAATTTAAAACCAAAAGAATAAAACCTCACATACCCCTTCCATTTTGAATATGCCTCCAATTTGTACACCATTAAAATCCCAGGGAGATAAAATGGCCTTTCAGTGCCTCTTGAAGATTCCTAAGGATAGCACCTTCTCAAGGAGCCTGTTCTCAGGGAGAGTGAGAGCTACAATAGAAAAGGAATGGGCTCTGGTTGATGTCAAGCAGGCCAACTTAAGTGGGGGAGCAGCCAGCAGGAGCAGCCTGAAGACCATCATTGGCATACAGGGATATATGGGAGGAGACAGTTCCTTGGAAGCATTGATTACAGGCTATGAAAAGTGTCAAAGGTAATAAATAACCAGTACCTTAAACTGGACTTGGAAACATATGGTCAGCAACTGTAGCTGAATTAGATGTATTCCTTTATGTTAGCTCCTGGCAATAATTGGGCTGCCACATTCTGAACTAGCTGCAGTTCCTGGGTTGTCTTCAAGGGCAGCCAAAAACAAAGCACATCACAGTAATTTATTTATTTTATTTTATTTACATTATTTATTGTTCACCTTTCTCACTTGGACTCAAGGCAGATTACACAGACTGTGTCCACACAATCAGCAAGATGGGACATTCAGTGAACATTGCAATAGGAGTTAGGGTTGTAGAACCAACCAGATGTCTGAAACAGTACTGAAACAAAGCCTAAGTACTAACATTAAATGGTGCAAACATGACATAGCAAGCTATACACAGTAGTAATAAACCACAGTCCCTAATAATGTATCCAAATAACATTGTGAAACAGTACAGTGCAACCCTATTGTCTGTGTAAGAAAAGCTCTCTTGAATAATTCAGTTTTGCATAGTCTGCGGAAAGCCAGGAGAGTGGGACCCTTCCTGACCTGCTTAGGCAGACCATTCCTTGAAGTGGGGGCCACAGTGAAGAAGGCACATATACGGGCAGTTGTTGATTGTGCCATTTGCAGGCTGGCAGCTGCAGAAGACTCTGCTCCAATGAGTGAAAGTGTCATGGTGAAGCATAGGAGGAGAGGTTCTCACAGATATGAAGGCCCAAGGCTATGAAGGGCTTTGTACATGATAGCTAATACCAGCAATTGAGCCTGTTAACTGATGGGCAGCCTACAGTATGGAAGTAATATGCGCACTCCATCTAACTCCTGTAATAGCAAAGCCACAGCATTCTGCACCAACTGGAGCTTCCAAACTGATTTTGACAGGAGGCCAATGTACAGTGCTTTACAATAGTCTAGTCTTTATGTTACTGTGGTGTGGATCCAGTTGGCCAGATGAGCTGTAAGGGCCCATCTTTTGGGCTAGGCTGAATTGAAAGGAGGCCTTTTTTGCAGCTGCCTTATCTTGCTTCTCTAGTAATAACACTAAGTCCAGTATAACCCCTAGGCTCTTAACTGAGTCAGCAAGGGTCAGCTGAACTCTATCAAAAGGTGGGAGTCCAATGTCCTTCCAGATTGCCATCTTCCCAACCAGCATTACCTCTGTCTTTTGAGGGTTTAGTTTCAGTAGCTCACTGTTAGCCAATTTGCCTCAGCAGCCAGGCAGTTGTTTAGGACCTCTACTGCACCATCAGGGTATTTGGATAAAGCTATATAGAGTTGGGTATGATCTGCACATTGATTACATCCAACCCCAAAACTATGAATGATTTGTTCTCACAGAGATTGAACAGTGTGGGGGATAGAATTGCACCCTGTGAAACTCCACAGGATTGGTTCCACACTGATGACAACTGGTCTCTAACAGCAACCCTACGAGTCCAGTCTGTAAGAGAACTACATGAACCAGTTCAGGGCACTACAAGGTTATGAAAGCATCAATTAGTGTGGCATTGCCAGATTGTCTAACAGAAAGGGAAGAGTTGGCAAACCAGATGCAACTAATCATAGCAAGGCTATGAGCACACACACACATTCCTCCAAGCCCTTAACCTACTCTGCAAAACAGTCAGTTTAGTTTAAGGCAGTCTACCTATTCTTCTCTTTTTATCCTACTATCTTTAGTATTAACTCCAGAGCATGAGAGAAGACAGGAGGGCTGGTGTGATGTGGTCCATGAGGTCGCAAAAAGTCTGACTCAACTGTGTGACAGAACAACAACAACAAAATCTTGATTATTGTGTTGAACACATATGTTGGGGTGCTTGGTAGAGTGATTAATAATTCCGTGATACAAATATTTTATGTAGAAAAGATTTTTCTGTTTAATGGACTACTAAAGTGGTTAAGCAATTTATCTACAATTTAAATTTACTCAGACTCAGGAAACAGAGGTGGATGTGTGATGCCTGGTGTCTTTCAAAATGCTACACTGGGAAAGCCAGACGATTTACATACACAACCAAGTTGTTGCTTTCCAAATATCAAAGATTTAAAAGCATCATTGAGGAAGTAAATCAAATGATGTCTGGGTTGGTTGGGGATATTTTGGCTGCATTTCATGTGTTTGAAGATGAGATTATTTCAGAACAATTTAAGTTCTTACGTATAATTATCATCCTCCTGTTTTTCTGTTTTGTAATAGAAGACAAAGGAGAATAGTTTCCCTGTTGAGAAGGAGTTTCAAAATGTATGGGTTGTCAGCTGGAGGGAGCCTTTGACCCTGCCTGTTAGACATCTTCATGTCCCATATGCCTGTGGTTGTCCTTTGTTATCTGTGCTCTGTAATTTCTTTTTAATTTTTTTCCTTATTATGCCACAACTCTTGTATTGCTAAACCATAATATATTGCACTGTTGTCATTTTTGGGCAAACAAAACTACAATCAGGGTTTTTAAATTAAAATTTATTATGTAGTCATTTTTCTGACCTCCTCTTTAATGGATTTTGGCAATCAAATCATCTGGATAGCTGTGAAAATCTCAGGTGCTGCATCTATAATTGTTCTGGACTATTATTTGCTTTAAAGCAAATTCAAGTAATTTGGCTTTCCTGGTATTTTCAAATGTTGCTTAATGGTTTCCCTTGTGAAGAGAAACAGACCAAACAGACCAAAATGGTCCTTGATTTAACCTTGATTTTTGGTGTCTAGTTTTCAATTTGTTATCTCATGGTTATTTAAAACCTTGCATGCTACAAGACTCTGTTTGCTGTTTCTGGTAACGATTTGCAAATTTTATCTTGTGTGTTTTGATGGGATGCTATTGATGCAGCATGCCTGGAAGGTTCATATCCCTGCAGCTGGCTCCTCAAATGATTAAATGTTTAAAGAAATAAAGCAAAAGCTGTGGCTGTACTGAGGCATGATAGAGGGTTATTTGGAATAGGGCTTAACTGGCATATGTTTTAAACCACTGGAGGTGGTTTGATTTACTTAAGCAGGTTTTCAGACTTGAAAAAAAATCCTTCTATTTAAGAAAAATGATCTGAGAAAACAAGTTCAAGGAAGAGCCAGAAAACGGTATTAAAAGGGGGCATGAAGATGTTACTACCTTTATTGTTTGTATAGCTCTCCGGTTTCTTTCAGTGGATAGGATGCTTCATATGCCTTACATAAATGGAAATAATAGAGCTAAATATTTGTCAGTAATGCAAGTGCATCAATGCTGGGTATGTGTCAGTGTACTAGAACAATTGTTCAGGGTGCTCCTGTGTATATGTATCAACTTACCATGAAATTTTTTCCTAATAAAGGACTCACAGCAACCAGTGTTTGCGCTGCAGAAACTTAATGTGTTATTAATCAAAATGTTATATTAAGTTGCATATTTTCAGTTATGCAAATAGGCTTTCTCACACTGTCTCTTTGTTGATCTCTTGCTCTGGATTTTGATGTAGTTTGGGTCTTTAATTATCAAACATTAATGACCCCTACCTGAAACCTTTAAACAAGCCTGTGCCCACAACTCTTTGATTCTATGATCCTAACTGAGGCACAGTTAAGTAAGAAAATCTTACCTTACCTATGGGAAAGTAGTAATTTAGAAAGCCTACTTTTCTAGTTTTCTGAATTCAGAAGGAACATGTGCTGTTTTTAATAAGGTTGCATACAAACTATTTTGTGGCTGTGTTCTAAAACCCTAAAGCTTAGTGTCTTTCTGCATAATCAGCTAATCAGTACAATTTAGTATCTCATTACCATATTTCAGTATGCACAACACATTGTCACTTCATCATGAAGCTGGGAGAGAGTTTAAATATTACAGGAATAAGATGGAAACCTCTTAATACAGTTTTAAAAATATTCTGTTGAAGTCAAAACAATGCCATATTCAGAGACCAGATGACACTTCCAGATGAAAGCTGTGTTAAATGAAACTTAATTATAAGTAAATTAAGTCCATCCTTTATAATTGTCAAGTTAACAAAAGGGCCTCTAGAAGACATGTGTAAGACACCTCCTCAAAATGCATCACGATTCACAACTCCTAGACGCTGCTGAATGCAAAGGGAGGGGAAAGCAGCTGGAAGCTGATTTAAAATTATGGGGATATGTTGAACAAATTTTTTTTCTACCTAAATGAAGTGACCATTTTGCGGGGGTGGTTATGTAGCAAGACACACATTTTATATGAAAATTAAAGATTACATGAGAACTGAAAATCAGAAATTCAGCTCATTATTATGTATCCTACGACTCCATGCATGGAATATGGAGGGTTTTTTTACATCCCTCTCTGTACCTGCAGCCCCTTCCAGTCTCCTGGAGAGATCATTCCCAGGACTGTGGGACCTCAGGGACAATTGCATTGGTTGGGGGTGCTGGAGTCAGGAAGGATGAGGAGGTATAATCACTCTTTCCTCTTCTGCAAGCACAACTCTACTGAGGAAAGGGAATCATCTCCTTGTCCTTCTTTACTCCAGTCCACTGACCTGCATGGCTGTTCTTTCACATGGATCTCATGACCCCTAGAATGATCTTTCTGGGGATCAAAAGTGGCTGTCTTTTTTTTTTTTTTGTAAGAAAGTTTTTATTTTTCAAAACATTAAAATTAATACATTTGTTTTATACAAATCCTTTTTTCCATATTATATAACATTTTGTTCTATTTGTATAGTCTTGCTTTTATCTTGTATTGGTGGTTTCCCACCACATCTGAAGCATAACACATTTTCCACTTTATCCAAAACAGTAATATTTATCTCTATGTTTACATTTCTGGTAACGGTTATATATCTTTAAAATACTTATATACCAATTCTTATTTTCTATATTCTTATATAATTCTAAAAAACAAGTTCATTATCTAATTATCCTTAGTACATTCATATACTCAATTTTTATTCCTTTATGCTATTATAACCATGTATAAATGTAGTTTTTCATGTCCCAATATTTTTCAACATATTCTTTCAAATCCTCCCAATCTTCTAAAAAAGTCTCTGAGTACAGATTATTCAACTTTCTAGTCCATTTATCCATTTCAGCCATATATAACAATTTTTTCAACCATTCCCACACTTCTGGTATTTTTTCATTTTTCCAATTTTGTGCATACACCATTCTTGCTGTTGTAATCATATACCATATTATTGTCCTTTTCTTTACATTTATCTCTTCTAGTTTAAGTCCAAGCAGTAACATTTCAGGCAACTTCTTAAATGTACATTTCAAATTTTTTTCCATTTCTGCATGTATTATAGACCAATAAGTCTTCGCTTTATCACAAATCCACCACATATGATAGAAAGAACCTTCTTTCTTTTTACACTTCCAACATTTGTTAGACATATTTTGATTAATATTTGCAATTTTTTTTGGTGTCATATACCATCTGTATCATTTTTTTCCCATCTTCCTCCCAAATTTGTTCTATTTCATTGCTTTTTTCTCTAAAACCAGATTTTTTATCACTTCTGTACATATCATATATTTGTCTGTACCTTAACCAGCCATAATCAAAGTCCATCTGCTGCTGCTCCTTCAATTTAAAGTCTTTACCATGTCTTGTTAACAGGTCTCTATATTTCAACCAGTCTTGTCCTTTGTAGTGAGATGATGGATTTAAAACTTCTGCAGGTACAATCCACATAGGTATTTCTTCTGGAAAAAAGTTTTTATATCTTGTCCACGTATCGATTAATGTTCTTCTCAAATAATGATGCTTAAACATATTGTCCATTTTTGTTTTACCATAATACAGATATGCGTGCCACCCAAACCTACAGTCATGACCTTCCAGGGACAATAACTTTCTGTCTTGTAACATAGTCCATGTCCCTAACCAAGTCAAACATACTGCATCATGATATAGCCTTAAGTTTGGTAACTGAAACCCACCTCTCTCTTTAGCATCACACATTATTTTCATCTTAATTCTTGGTTTTTTCCCTCCCCACACAAACTTAGTCAATTCCTTCTGCCAGCATTTGAATGTTTTTACATCTTTCACAATTGGAATAGTTTGAAACAGAAACATTATTCTTGGTAACACATTCATTTTAACCACTGCAATTCTACCCAGCAGTGACAAATTTAATACATTCCACCTTTTAATATCTTGCATAACTTGCTGCCATAATTTCTCATAATTATTCTTATACAAATCAATGTTTTTCATTGTTAGATTTACACCTAGATATTTTGTCTTTTTCACCACTTCACATTCTATAAGATTTTGTAATTCAATTTGCTTATTATTTGGCATATTTTTACACATCACTTTCGATTTGTTCTTATTTACATAAAACCCAGCCAAATCACCAAACTCTCTTACTTTCTGCAACAAATATGGTAGTGTAATCATAGGGTCTTCAGCTATAAACATCACGTCGTCTGCAAAGGCTCTATATTTAAAAGAGAAACCTTTTATTGTTAAGCCTTTAATTTCTTTATCTTCTTTCAAATTTAGTAACAAGACTTCCAAAATCCAAATAAATAACAACGGCGAGAGTGGGCATCCTTGTCATGTTCCTTTTTCCACTTTAAAGTAATCCGTTTTTTCAGTATTAATTATTAAAGAGGATTTCTGTTCTCTATATATTAACTTAGTAAGATTAAGCATATAGTCTCCAATTTCAAGATGTTCCAACACGGAATGGAGAAGAACATTGAAAAATTCAGTGTGTCTTCTATGTGTGGATTGATGGATACTTGGCATTTCAAAATTAGGTATTTTCTTTTGATATTATTTCTAGATAGCTAGAAGTTATAGCTAGGAGTGTGCAGTTGATACTGCTGACTTAAAAGCTGTCCGATATCACCTGGCATTGGATTGGGTAGGCTATACTGAGGCTATCAAAGGCTGCTTCCCAAAGCAGCTCCTGGATCTCTTAATATCATGGAATTATGGTGCCTGCCTGGTGCTTGCCTGTCCTTTTTAAAAATGTTTCTTCCCATTCCCTGGCAAACAGCATTTCTCCCAGGCAGTCTTAGCACTGTGACAGATCAGGTGAGCAGCTCTGGAAAATCACAGTCTTCTTTTGAGGGGAAATTTTAAACTGAAGCTCTCCCATTACATTGGCCCATTTGGTACCATGTGTGTGATGCATGCATGCTGCACTCACTGCTTCTTGTGTCCTGAAAAAGATGCCTTGCTTGGATTATGCTACACTCTGGCTGCACAGATCCTGTCCAGATGGCACTTCTTGGCAGACTGGTCTGATTAATTTGTTATTACTACTTGCCAGCAGTTCCTCTCTCCATTCCCCCCCAGGGAACAATTAGTGAGGGGATAGCATTTGGTCACTTGGAGGAATTTGGGAGAGGTGGTATTTTTGTTGTTGTTTGGGGTTCTGTGTGGTTGAATATTTTGGTTGTTTTGATCTTCTGTTTTGCATTGGGGGGTTGGTTTGTTGGCTTTTCTGATCACCTTCAGTTTAGTGGGTTACCTATTTTCCATCTTTGTGCAGATTAATTAGTGATTTGGGGTAATGTTGTATTTTTCATTCTTTAGGTTTGGATAGGTATGCTCTGGTCACTTTACAATGTGATCAGTGGGGCAGGTGGATATAACTGGACAAACACTCCAGAAAGATTACTTATACTCACAATTACTAAATTTGGGGGTTTTTTTAAAAAAAACCTGCAGCCTTTTTTGCGCCATTTCCCACTATGTGAAGGGGCACCTTATCCAGGGGGCTGTAAAATTGACCCCCTTTGTCTAATTCACTTGAAACTTGAGAAGACCATTTGATTAAAAAAATCTGCTCAAAAAATCTGCCATGGAAACCAGTGAGCAGACAGCCAATCTAATCTTAATGGAAATGGAACCCAGCAAGTGCTCACAATACAACAGCAGCATTTCCAGGAGTTTTTAAAACCAATATGCCTTCCCTTTCTTAAATTAAGATATGATATTGAAATAGTGATTTTTTCCCCCAGTACACAACCCTAATTATAACTGAATTGTCAAAAGGTAAAATGTGTAGGTTGGATTAAATAGTATTTATGGATGGGTTGGATTAATGTATTAGGTTGGATTAATAGTATTTATGTGTAGGTTGGATTAAATAGTATTTATGAAATTACAACTATAGTTTCAAAATCTAATTGGCAAATATATATAGTTATAGGCAAGTGCAATCATTTCAGGCATCATAACAAAGTACCTACTAGAAAATATGATTACCAGGGCATCATATGTAGTAAAAAAACAGTTGAAGTTTTCTGACCCGTATAGAAGCGAACTGCAGTCTCCCATGTACAACTTTCAAAATGTGATTTTCCCTCAACTACATTGCTTTACTAGTATATGAATGTAAAAAGATGTGTTTCTAAAAGTGTGATAAAGTTCATTCATTGCTTTAAAACGTATTGTTGCAAAGCATTGCAAAAAGATATGCCAGTATAAACATTTAGCATCGGAATGTAAATATGGTTAGTAAAGAAAAAGCAATAAAATTTGTCATCCTTTAAATTATTGTTATTTTGTTTGTTTGTTTGTTTGTTTGTGACATTTTAGCCTGTCTTTCTAAAAAAAAAAGACTCAAGGCAAATTGCAGTGTTGTTTAGAAGCATAGTAAAATAGAGATAATCTTAACAATGTCACTGTTGTTGAAAATATCAGAGCCCCCAAGTTCACATAATAGTTTAAGTGATTGAATGCGATACCAGTATTTAGCAGAATAATCTGAAAGGCAGATTTCCCATATAAGTGACAAAGAAGCTACAATATAACAGTAAATCTGTTGTCTGACTCATAAGCGCTCTTTGAAGAGAACTGAGAAATATAGTGTCCACCTTTGCCTGCAAGCAAGATTTTTCTGTTGTATTGTTTCATTCCTTTTCTCTGGATAGCTTTGTAGTTCAATAAACATTACAATTAAAGGAAATTGGCCTGTTTCCCTATTCTGTGCAGAGGTTCTCTATCCATATTGAGTATATTAAAGATGAAAGAGGCAATTTACCCATCTGTTCGTGTGTGCTTGTATGTATGTAAATCACAGTGATCCCAGTTAACATTTTCTTTGATATGATCAATTAATTCACATTGTGCTTCTGTCTCTGGTCCCTCTGTGTTTTTAGAGCCTCTTTTGAAGCCTGTAGGGGGTTCTTCCATGTGGAACACTTACAGAATTGAGACGCTAATGTTAGTGAGGGCTGCACGTGCTGCCAGCCTGTGTCAAGTTCCCCTCCCCCAACAGTTCAAGGTCTCATCTCTTATTTTTGTGATTATTTCAGGTGTGTCTGATATCTGAGGGCTATGTAACTGGGTAAGAGAGAGACTCTTTGGCTTATTTCTTCTTGAGAAAAGATCCATGTTGGATTGATAGCTAATTTCTCCTAGAGAAAACTATTACTTGTCTCCTCTTCCCATGCTAGGGTCTGTGTGTGTAAAGCAATGTCAAGTCACAGCCAAGTTATGGACACCCCATACTAGGCAAGAGACATTCAAAAGTGATTTGCTGTTGCCTATCTCTGTGTAGTGACCCTGGATTTCCTTGGTGGTCTCCCATCCAAGTGCTAACCAAGGCCGACCCTGCTTAATTTCCGACATCTGACAAGAGTGGACTAGGTTGGGGTATCTGGTCAGGGTTCCAAGGTTAACAATGCCTCCAGGACCTTGCATTTTCACTGCAAAATGATGCCAAATATAAGAGTCAGTGAGGAGGGGCTACTTTCATTTTGTGTTTCCGCCCCACCAGTGATTCTGCTTTACTGTCTCAACACACTGGGATCCTTTTACACCAGCAGGGAGAGATTTTCACTGTTCCCATCTACTGCACCCAGCCTTCCCACTCAATTCATTGTGTTTACAAGACTACACACACCCTTTAACCCACAGAGCACTTAACACACTTTTCCATACCTCCATTACCTTTATTAGCATAAAGGTGCTATAGAAAATGCTATGATTCAAAAACATTTTAAGGTGCTGTGGCATAACAGTCCAGAAGCAGCAAGGCATTAAGCCATTTGGGTAGTAAACCCTCAAAAATACTGTAAGCCAAAGGCCGTGCTGAACAGCCACTTCAAAGGACCTTTGATGTTTCCCTTTGTGCAGAGGCACAAAGAGAACAGATTATCTGGTTCTCATTTCTTGTAATTTTACTGACCTGCAATGTTGGGTTCACTTTAAACTGGTTTGAATCATAGTGTTTCCCATAAATAAACAGACATCTAGTGGCAATTTAAAGAATCACAAGGTTTTATTCTTGTATAAATTGTTTTAAATCTGTTAAGATGCCACTAGACTCCTGTTTAATTTTGCTACCATTGACTAGCTTGGCTGCTCCTCTGGAAATATTCCACATGGTATTTTTACACCAGTGTTTGATTGGAGGGATGGAGGAAGATGTTAAGGGTGTTCTTGGTCAAAAAGATATGCAAAGTTGTTTCCAAGGTAGGCATCAATTGTGTGGGATGGTTAGAAGCAATGTCATGGATACCTGCCCAGACAGAGGAACATTTGAATTTGGCCATGGTCACACAGCACCCTAATCCCAAATAAAGTCCCACTGGACTGTATTCCAGGATTTTTTATTTCAGGTTGGGATGTTCACACATCCCAACCCTTGACGGGGCAAGCAGGAGCTCTACTTACCAGTAAAAGGCGCCTCAGCTTGGGCTGTGTTTCCCCGTAGTTCCCACACTTCACCAGAGAGCCCTCTCACCACTTCCCTTCCTCTTCCCTGAAGCCGAAATCATGCCTCCTCTCCCTCCGCCACGCCTTCCCCTCAGAAGTCCCCAAATCCAAGAGAACCAGAAGGAAACTGCTCCGTCACATCAGTGGGCGCATCAGTGGGCGCACTAGCCGGCCCGCCCTCCAGCCTTCCACTCCACTTCCACTTAATAGCAGCGCTGCTCAGTTTTTTCAGTCCATGTTGGTGGAGGGAGAGCCGCCGCCGCCGCCACAGGGAGCAAGGCCCGAATGCCACAGGGGGAACTGGCTGGCCCCACCCTCCACTCCGGTCCCAAGCCTCGCCGGCCACTGCCTGATCAGGAGAAGTTGGGAGAAGTATGCGGGGGGGGGGGGTGTCAGGCAGCAGCAGCCGGCAAGGCTCAGGGCCCGGAGTGGAGTGCAGGGCATTTTTTTTTCTTTCTTGCACTTGGGCACTTGAGTGCCCATGCACCCAAGTGCAAGAAAGGAAAAAAAAACCAGATGGATGATCAGATGGCCCTCTCTCGCAATCATTACGAGAGAGGGCAGTCCAGATTGGCAAAATCCTGGGCTTAAGGCGCGACTCGGAAAATTCGCTTTGAACCTGGGAGTAAGCCCACTTTGGTGTGGGCATAGCCATGGCAAGTCTGGTCAGTCCCTTTAAATCCGGGAGGAAACAGCAGTGACTCCCGCTTTAAAGGGCCGTGTAACCACAGCCTTTCAGTTAGAGCTGGTTGTTCCTTGTGAATAAAGTAACAGAAAAGTAATGATCTCATCCTTGAAGAAGCAAAGAATTTCACTCTCTCTCACTCACTCTCTAGAAATAGGCAACCAGCTCTGGAATTATTGACCGGCTAAGATGCTGTCTACAGATGCAGCTATACTTTATGGCATATGTATTCAAACAAGCTTTTAAGGATATTTAAGAACTTTAAATGCTGACATATTTCTAGGTCAATTTATGTTCTTAGCATTTTCAAATTGTAGTTTGATTGGATTTACAAGTTAAACCAGGCTGAGTAGGTGCCCTCCCCCCTTACTGCAATAAAATAGTTACTGGTTCTCTTCAATGTATTATTGGCAACAATAGATCAAACCAGTGTTTTAAAACCCATATTCAATTATACATGCAAATATTTTGTTCATTGCTAAAGCAGATTATATAAAATAAGATACAGTGAACATGACAAATGTATATTTGTACAAAGGCTTACAAATGGTGTTTTATGGCTAAATTAAGAATTAAAATAATGGGTTTATAGAAATATATTTAATACTAAAACTGTTTTCTCTAATTAAAGCACTACTTTGGCAAGTGTAAGGCTTCCTTTGTATATTATTCATATACAAGTCACTTTTTTGAAATGAACTTGCAGGTCAGATTTTAAACCAATTTATAAGCTATCTCATTTTTTCCCCAAAAATAACTTCTTAAACATCTTAATAACTTACCAGAGGCTCAATATGGGATCTTTTGTAAGCTTATCATATGTTAATATTGTTAATTTTATTCTTTTGCAACTATCTCAGGACCTCCTTGGAAACAAGAAGCAGTCTGTCAACTGATCCACTCAGGTATGCTATATATTATTTTTTTAAAGCAAAGGCAAGCTAAGTATAATTCATGCTCAATACATATCAAGTAGCACATATGAATCTCAGTTATCTTGTGATCCTATATTTCTCCTTGTGAGGGTTGTGCTACAGAGATCTTTCTGCCCCAGCCGAGAGGTGTGGTTCTGTTTTATGACATCTTCATGCAAATGACCATGGGTAATCCTCTGTTAGACATCGCTTTCTCTATACAGCTGTATCCTAATACAGAAGTACAATTTACAGATGAGCGGATTAGGCCAGACCCATCAGCCTATGGAGGTATGTAGCAAAGGACACTCTAGAGATATTACAAAATAGTTTAAGGATTTTATTCATTCTGAAATAACATTTAGTGACTCTCTGAAGTGAGTCCTTCCCTATAAATATAGCATACTAGAGCACATGATGCCCTGAACTAAAATAGCATATAGCTGTTGGGGAAAGCATGACACTTCCTCTGAGTAACTGTACAGTCTGGAAAGTTTTGCCTGTTTAAAGCCACAAGATTTTAATGGAAACAGAAACAGAGATTAATTTCAATTCTTGGTACTATGGTAATGATAATTTAAGGCTGAGTCAAAATGTAAGGGAGAACATTTTTATCCCTTCCAGGCGCATTTCCCCTTTATAGTGGTGTTTTCCATTCTTTTGCAAAAGAGTTTGAAATGGTTGATGAGAAGAAGAGGAAGCACCTGCCATTTGTAGAGCAATAGGGCCAGTGCTACCTCACTCCAGTGTGATTAGTCGATTCTCTGGATGGAATGTGTATGGATATACTCATCCAAATGTAATCCCAACAGAGTGCAGATGAATAACATCAGTATTAAATTCATCATTCTGTACTATGAAGTGGTTGAGCATTACTATGTATAAATAGAGCTGGACTGGAGTGAAAGTCTTGCTGTGAAACCCTGGAAGCATAGCATAGGAGGGAGTACCAGCCCAGTTTCCTATCATGGTGGAATTATTTATTTACATTATCGATAGTTCTCCTTTCTCACTGAGACTCAAGGCAGATTACATAATGTAAATCAATATAATCATCAGAATGGAATGTCCAAAAGAGCAATGTAATAGGATTAGGATTGAGGAAATCTGAAACCAAGCAGAAATGTGAAACAAAGCGTAGGTATCAAGATGACAATGCAGAAGTTTCCTAGTAGGATAATATGCACAGTAACAGATAGTAGTATGTACTATATACAGTACTCTATTCCACAGGCCATTTCCCTTTATTAAACTATCTTCTATAGCTCTCTAACTTTGTAAAAATACCCCTCTGAACAATTAAGTTGTGCATAGTTTGTCCAATGCCAAAAAAGTGTAAATGTTCCTGACCTCATCAGGCAGGGGTCCAAAGAAGGACTTCTGAAGAGCATCTTGATGAAGGGCAGGTTCAAGGATCATATGGAACCAGCTAGGACTCCAAGATACTCTGAACTCAGATCACCTAGTACTTTATATTTCCAAAACCTGCTTTTTCTATTGTGCCCTGAGCCAATACATGTCTTGCAGGATGTTTAGAGAGACATTCATGGTGGTATCTTCTTGTCAATAATGTTGCCACAGCTTTTTGGACCAGGTATAGTTGTTTCAGTCTTCAGGTGCAAAGGTGACCCTACAGCATTTACCCCAGCCATCCACATTACAATGATATGGCATGGGGTACCATATAGAGTGAAAGCTACAGGTGTAATAAACTCAAGCTTTGGACAGGTAGGAGGGTAAATGCCTCTTTGGATCCAACACAGTGTCAATGAGCCATAAACTTCAGGTACCATATAAGACTATCTGCCATTTGGCATGTTACAGAATACTTGAGTAATTTAGAGGCACTGTTTTTACACTAAATTTGCAGTCTAACAACTTCTTGAAGATTGTATGAGGAAGTAAACACCGCCAAAAACGTTATTGTGTTTATGCAAGTGGAGACATTGCTAAGCAATTTGGGAGTGGGTTTTTTAAAAATCACTTTTTTGTTCTTGGATTTTTCTGTATACCTAGATGTTTACCTTTACAGATAAATCTCCCTCCTTGCCTGGTCACCTATTGTAAATCTGCACCAGGAAGGATATTTAGATATACAAATTGTTTAGGATATTATTTAAATATTTCTAAGCTGCCTTTCTTGCAAACACTGGGATCCATGAAGGGTAACTATAGGAGTTAAAATAGTGACATCAAAACATTTTAAACCTAATCCAAGAAGATAATCCAGCAGTAAAAATTGTGTCAATTTAAAGCCTTCATTGAAAAACCTCATGAAAACTTCTGCATAACTAAGTATATATGTATTCTTTCTATCTGGAGAAACAAAAGAACAGTCATTTTATTGTAATATGAAAGCTATAGTTATGGGAAATTACGGCCCCGTCCACACTGTCACTTTTGCTGCTCATTTCTCCCTATTGCTTTGGGTTCCTCCCCATTTTCCACATGTGTTTTGCTCCCTCTGGGACTACTAGAGAGAACAAAACATATGGGGGGTGGGGGAACCTGAAGCAATAGGGAGAAATGAGCGACAAAAGTGACAGTGTGGACGGGGCCTACATTTGTTTTCGAAGTAGTTAAACTGTGCTTTGTAACATTAAACAACCTAGCAAAAATAATGTTTGAGTTGCATTGAGTTGCATCAATAGAAGTCACTCAAAACAAATAGTGTATTTCTGCAGAAATTAATTGAAGTGGTTTGTCATTTATGATAAATATAACCCCTTGGGTTTTACTTTCCCAAAATGAATGGTAGCAGAAAAAATAGGTTTGCTCAGACAATCTTAGAAGAGGATTCTGTACATCCATTGTCATACACTGACCCATGAAATATGATTTATTTCTGCTTTTTGCCCATGGAGGTGGGTTATCAAACAAAACTGTATTTGGTCTTTTGTTTGGTTTTTTGCACTCTCTGTAAGTCCCATTTCTGTTTTAAATTTGTGAATAATAGTATTTCTTTGAAAGGAGGAGGCCAGGTACACATAGCCATGCACGTATAATCTTATTATACCTTTATTCATATGCCTTGAGGTTTCAGTTCTGATCATCTTGAACTTTTTGCTCTGTGTAAGAAACTCCAAAAACCTTGGTTTCAAACACAGATGTGTTCTTGACTTTTAAACTGCTCGATCTGCATTTATGGTTCACATTTCTTGTACTTATCAGCTGTAGAAAAAAGGTCTGTAACTCATTAATTGCTCCCCCTTTAGGCATAATGGTTATTCATTATGTTAAAAAAATTACCATATTTATAGTGAATTCTGTTGCAATACATTGAAAAAGCTGTAAGCAAAATCACTCAAAATCATCATTTTGTGGCAACTGTTTTTTAAAGAGTAACTAAATCTGACTTAACATTTTCTTTGGTAGGGGGTGGGAGGACCTGAGCTTCTTTATCATTGTTGTTGTTTTTAAAGTACATTTCATTAGCATGTAGCCCAGAGTTAGCCAGCTCTAAGCTTATGCTGTATTTATAAACTCTCTCACCAGCATTTTACAGAAGCCTTTCTTCTGCATCACTGATTGCCAAGGCAACCGGTCTTTAAGAGAAGCTGCACTATACTTTCTCAGCTTATTCAATATAGCTTTTTCTTAATGTCTGCTTAGAGTACTATGCTCTCGTTTGCTGCTGACCACTGAATCACATAAATGAATATACAACAACAGCTGAACGCGGCTCACTGAGCATCACAATGCGGAAGCTGCACCACATCCAAAAGTTACTATGCTGTTTAAGCCTCTGAATTCTACAACAAAAAGCGGACCAGGGAAATGGCCTTTCAACAAACCAGCTCTATATTCAGGCCGAGCGTGACATGAAATTTAATGCATTTTACTGCTTGTTTTCCAAGGGAAGAGATGAAGAGCATGTATGTTGAGATTGTTGTGCCTTTCGTTCACAAAAGTCCACATTAGCATTTCTTTACAACACAGTACAGTATCATCAGTATTAGAGTCTGTCAAAATGTCTTGACGAGTACCTTTTTAACTACTTAGAATCCACACTTAAAACACAGACACTGACAAACAAGCTTTCCGTTATTTCTTGCTGGCAGAGTAGGGCCTTTGAACAAACCTGAACCTTGTGTCACTTCAGGATCAAATGTTTTGATAGTGTTCCACCACTCTTTGAGAGGTTTACTTGTGAAAGAAGGAATGAAGAATAATGAAGAATTTTATTCAAGCACTTCACATCAACTTAATCCCTTTTATATTTTATACATTATTTTATTTATTATATCTGTATTTGCATGTGTGTGTGTGTCCCTAGCCAAATAGTCGATGTGATGGAAAGATACTTCTCTAATTCTCTTTTTGTAATAAGTTTACTTTGTGTAGCTACAGTTAACAATTGCTTTTGTGTGAATGTGTTTTCACAGGGGAGAGAAGTTGAACTTGGTCAAATATTGGTTTTAGTGGGGAGGGAAGTGCAGTGTTAAATTTTCAGTCAAAGCTCAGAGTTTAATGGTCTAATGTCTAAGTCAACAATAACTGACCATTTTTTAAAAAAAAAAGTAGAATAATTGTTTAATCATCATTTTATATTCTAATAGTCCAGTGTGGGCCAATCTGCAGATCCTCAAATCCTCAAATTGAGGCCACAATGACAAAAAATATTTCTGCAAACCTGGGGGGACTCTCCCCCCAGGTTTGCAGGAAAAAATGAGAACTTCAAACAAAAATTGAGTGGAGGGTAAATCCCCCCAAAACACAATAACGCTGTCTTTGCTTGCATACAATACATGACTCTGTGAGCTGGCCATATTACCCTTGTCACAGTGGGAGACAGCAGTTGGAGGAGGAATTGGAGTAGTGGCTGTTGCCACTGCTTGAGCAAGACAAGTGGAGGCTGCAAGCAGAAGTGGAGAAAAAAGGAGAAAATGCTGGGGGGGGGGGGCTGAGACAGCAGCAGCATTCCTGGTGGGTAGGTGGGTAAACAGGGATGGAGGAATGTAAACTGCAGCCCCCCATCACTGAGCTGCAGGGGCAGGAACAGTGGGAGCCAGTGAATGGGTGGCCCAGAAAGGTGGAGAGACGAGTGACCCAGTGAGGGGGGGGAGAGACTCACTGTTGAGAAAGAGTGAATGTGTGAGACAGAAGGCACTGGGGATGAGAAAATGAGTATGTGCATGTGTTTCAGGAGGCATTATGGATGCAGAAAGAAAGGGAAAGAATAACAGTAGGTCTTGGGGGGACAAATAAGAACAGGCTATGGAGGAGGGAGAAGACTAAGAGAGATAGAAAATGAGAGAAGGGGAAGGGGAGGAAGCAAAAACGGAGGGAATAGGATGGCCACTCCCACAATTTCATCGTGGGTTCCTGCATGTCAATATATCTAATTCTCAGTATGGCCCCAATTGTGGATATTTAAATCCAGACACTGGAACCAGGAATAGATGAGACAGTTCTTTCTATAAACCTGAGAAAGACCCCAGGTTTGCAGAAAAAGGTGAAATCTAAAAAAAAATACATTGGAGGTTGAAGCATCCCAAAACAATAGAAGCTGTGCCTATACCTTTAAGAAATGAATGCTCTCAGTGGCTATTGGGTGGGTTACTGCCATCCTTCCCCCCTTGGTTTCTGTCATTAAAAGGCAGGGGGGAGGGGGCTGTTTTGGCCTCCCTGTTCCCCTGCCCCCTGCCCTTTAGAGAGAACTTATTAGGGCCATCAAGCAACATGTGACTTACTACCATACAGCTTGCACAACTCACCCAAGCCAAGTGGTTACTGCTTGGCAGCTCACTACTATTCGACAGCAACCACCATATGGAAGCCAGTGTGGCATAGTGGTAAAAGTATCAGAGTAAAATCTGGTAGACCCCAGTCCAAATGCCCACTCTGTCCTGCATGGATGACTTTAGGCCAGTGACTCCATTTCAGCATTCTCTCTACCTCACAGAGTTGATATGGGGATAAAATGTAGGCAAGGGGAATGAAATAAGTTGCTTTGGGGTCCCCACTGGGGAGAAAGGCAGACTATAACTGAAGTAAATAAATAATAAATATAGCTGAAGATGTGGGGCAGATATGGTATGTAGGTGGGTGGGAGGGAAAGCAGAAAGCAGGGAAGTGTGAGGATATGGGAGTTTCCAGGAGAAGGGAAAGAAGTAGTGTGGGGAGGGGGGATTCAGGGAAAAGTGAGGTGCCCCTCGCAAGTCCTTGCAGGTACAGCCAGCACAATTGGGTCAGGGCCTGACAACCAGCACAAAGCAACTTGGCCAGAGTTTCCCCAGCTGCTGGGGGAAGGAAGACTGGAAAGCGGAAGATGGGAGGGGGCAGATAAAGGTTAGGTTAGGTGGTGGATAGGAAGGAGAGGAGAAAGCAGGAAAAGGGGGAGAGATGGGGGCTTTCAGGAAAGGGAAAGAGGAAGTAGTAGGGAAGAAGAAAAGAGAGGCTCCCTGCAAGCCCTTTTGGATCTTCCACTTGTTTGATATAATGCTGAACCAGGACCTAGAGTGTAGATCCTTAAATCCACAGATGAGGGCCATGAACAGACAAGACAGACTTTTCTACAAACCTGAGAAAAGCTTGAAGTTTGTAGGAAAATCTGAAATCTTCAAAAAAAACACACAACACCTTAGGGCTTGTGCAACTTGGATGTTTCTGGGAATGGCTACCACTCACGTCCCCACCACTTAAAGAGTTATAAGATCACACCTATGCAACCACCTGGTGGTTAGTTGATTGACACATGTGCAGCATTTCCACATGCCAACTGGAAGGTTGTTCTTTAACTAATAATGGAGCCTGGATGCTGTTCTGAGATATCAAAATTACTTTAGTGCTTGGGTGATGTGATACAAGATTTGACATAACCTCTTTCACAGTGATTTAAAATTTCATTACAAATAGTACAGGCAGCCCTATTATAGTAAAAAATGTTTCAGAGAAGTGGCATGTTACTCACAAAGTTGTGAATGACATGCAGAATAGTTCTGCCCATCTTAAAATATCCATCTAGGAAACGTGCATCTTTAGAGGTCTGAAAAATCCAAGTGAATGTATTTCTTGGGATTTCTTGATTAGCTCTATCAATTAAGTGTTGCCAAATCAGGCATGTTTTCCATTTACTAATACCCAGAACATTGTTCATTCTGCTCAACTGTAACTGATCACCATAATATACCTGGGCCAAAGTCTTTAGATTAACTATGCCCTGTCCCACAAACAGTTTTTCCATTATCAGCATCTTGATGATTTAGGCAGCAGCAATGTAATTTCCACTCAGCAATGGTCCCAGGCAATGGCTCTGCTCTGGAAACTAAACAAAACATTCCCTCCAAACTCACCAAAGCAGCAGAAACATTGACCAGGGGAAGGAGGCCAGCAGCCTTCAAGAATGGCAGTGTTGCTTGGCTGTTGATTGCATCTGGTTCTACGTGGCACCAAAACAGCCTTTCCAACATCCCTTTTGCACTTACCTCACAGCCAGCCACCCTCATCCTTTGAGTGTCTCCCCTCTTTTCCTCAATGGAGTCTGTGGTCTTTTATATCATTTGGCCACACAATGCTCAGGGTTTATTTAAGAATCTTCCACCCTCTATATTCCTGTTGAAATCCCCTTTTTCCTTCATTGATTTCTGTTCCACAGAAATGTGTATTTTAAAAGAGGAGCAATCTGGCTGTGGAGTTTGCCCTGAAATAATGGGTCTGGGGGGGGGGGGGATCCTTCACCTGTGAGCAACCCAAGGGGAAACGATGGAAACCGAGAGAGCTGGCGTTGTCCCCTGGAATTCCTGTCGGTGTCAATTTTCTCTGACTGCCCCCTCAGTGAAGGGGATAAGTGAGAGTCCAGTTTTGTTCTGATTGCCTGACTGTGAGGGCCAGCTTTGTGGGGCCTTAGTCCAGCTTTATTCAGCCACAGGAGCTACTTATCTAAGTAGATACAATGTAGATAACAGAGTGGTTAACTTGTGGAATTTATTGACAGAGGTTGTCATGTTTGCCACTATTTTACCTGGCTTTAAAATGTTTAGACACAGTTATGAATAGTAGTGGTTTACCCTATTGTATGTTACTTTAGATGTTGTCTTCCCAGTAGAATGAATTGTTCTTCCCATCAATTAATAGAGTTAGTATGAAGTACAATTACTGTGGGAATTATCTTACCATGGTAGGATTGTTACAGCCACCATGATCTCTACCACAAAAACATTCAGGTGAATACTGGTAGTTCCAAGGTAAGTGCAGTTTGCCAAACAGGTACATTTATGGGGTCTATGGCATGCACAGAGTCATTTACACGTGTATGAGCTAACATATGCCACTGAGGGCAGTTGAATTATCAGGTTTGAACTGTCTAGCGTATACCAGGCTCCCAACCTGGGACAGTACTCCAAAGAATGAGTAAAAAAAAAGTTCTGGAATAAGAAAAGTCTTTATTCTCCTGACAAGATATAGAATGGAAACAGAATGGTAAGAATGACAAAATGAAACAGTATTGCAAAGAAGTAATATAAGGTATCGATAAAACCTTCACACAAGCCTATGTGCTCATTTGCTCTTTGGGGAAAAACCTGAGACCAACTGGCAGTAAGGGAAGCTGGGGGTGTGTTGGGGAAAGGGAACAAGGAAATGTCTGAGCCTGAAGAGAAGAGACAGCCAAGTGTCCAGTCCGGGAAAAGGTGATGAAGAGTAGATTCCCATATGAAGTCAGCTGTGAGACTGAGGATGATGGCTTGGGAACAGAACAAGGAAGAGCAGTCTGAGGGGTAGCTTTTATGTACCTTTAATTATATCAACAGAGAGGTATTGGTTTGTGTGGTGAGCCACCTCTGGGAAGGTTACTTACAAATTTTCCAAATAAATAAATGAGAACTCAAGAGACCTGCTGCAGGAGACAATGAGCAGAGATTGCCCCACCCTTTCCATCAGTGGAAATCTTCCAATCCATTATAAAGAATACAAAATCCATGTTGTATTTCCGGGTGTGGTGATAACATAGATGACAAAGAATAACAGTAATCTGCATTTTTTAAAAAAGGCAATGTTCCAGGGCCTGTTGGCAAAGTCTTAGCTTTTCCTTGATAGAGGGAAGAGTCGGCTTGTTTAAGAGAGTCTCTGAATGTGATTCATCTCACCCAAACATACGTTCTTTGAATATTACTTTGATATTTATTCCCTGAATAGTCTAATTCTAACCAGCAGGGATTCATGCAGTGGCAAGTTACCACTGAATATTAATTTCTAAAATGCAGAACTGGGCCCTTTAGTGTCTCTTAAAAGATAAGAGACGCAAATGGCTTGAGGTTTCAAAGGGTGGCAAATGAAAGCTGCTTTATCATCCCTGTTTCACCCAAAGGATTTAAATAGAAATCGCATCTAATTTTTAAATTCCTTTTTTTCTCAAATTACCTCCCTGCTAATTGCTTCTGTGCTCCCTTAAGAATAAAATGGTTTGGCTTTCCACTGTAACTAAATGAGGACTAGCTGCTGCCTTTTTTCCCCGGCTGTTAATTAGCCAAGCTCCAAATTCATTCTCCGCTGATGAGATTGCTATGAGTGCCTGCACATTCCTTGTTACAGATGCATTTTATCCCCGCAAGCCAATGAAAAACTGTCATTGGGCTTCCATTTTAGATGTTATCAATGTGTTCTTGTTGCCTTAGCAACCAGAATCAACCTATCTCTGAGAGGCTTTATGTCGCTGGCTTTTATAGCTGGGAGCGTGCCCCACTGTGCACCATGTGGTTCAGATGATTAGTTTTTCTTCACACAGACCTAACTGGCAAAGTGTGTTGGGATTAAGATAACCATAATTTATTTTGTAAGTGGGAAGGACCTGCACTCAATTCTTGTCACTTCCCGCCTCCCTTCCACTCCCAGGAAATCAACATTTTTCATAGGTGCTGGCAGACAATGGAGCAGATGTGATTCACACACCAGAGGAGCTGACTTAAAAAAAAAAGTTCCATGAAGCTTAGTTACAGAACTGAGGAGTTTCCATATGATGCGATCTTAAGTCTGCTGGGATCATAGGGCGTTTGTATTCAGCTGACTGGGATGTTTGCTTGTGAGCTCTGGGGATGCCTTCTGGGGGGCCTTTGGTTTCTAACTGAAATATATACTAATTATTTATCAAATAGTTTTGGAATGGCCAGAAACAGGCAAATGGGGGGGTTGTATGTGTAATAGTAAAACTGGTTGCATTGAAGACGTCTGGAAAGATTAGCGAAAATCAAGGGAAAGGAGCACAGTAAATGAATTTGTAGCCTTTGTGCTACTGTCTCTTTGTATTAAAGTAGTACACTGTAGCTATGCAGGTGCGGTATCATGTGGATGAAAAGCTGCGTACAGTGGAAATACTTACACTGCTGCCTCCTTAGAGAAGAAAAGGCTGTTCTATGTCATATCAGTTTTTTTCTTTTAAGAAGTGGAATATTCTTTCATTAAAGACTGAAAACGAGATTTCACTTGCTGCAGTTGGATTGTTTTAAAATGCTGAAATTAAAGGCCTTTTGCTTGGATTATTGGCAGTTTCTGTGTCTCCAGCCTCTCCATGGTTTCTATAAAAGGTAAGAAATATTAAATATTTGTAAAACTGGGTAACTGGGAGCTGCTGCACCCACGCTCTGTGAGATATATTTGCATGGAGAGGAAAGGGGTGTGGTGGGGAAATTAATGCAGACTTATTGCAACAAAGGTTAAATGTGTATTGCTCCTATAAATATGGTAACAATTGCTGGTTCCATATCTCTGTATTGAGGTGATGTCGTGTTAATAATCTTATTTAAATTAAATAGTAACTTTTTAAAAATGTAGTTTTAATTCCCCTTGATTTTTCTCTCCCACAAGTAGATTAACTGCTTGGATTTGCACAACATAAATGGGGCTTGGATATTGTTTGGAGTGTCATGGACATTTATGTAATGCAGATTAATGTTCCAACAAGGAAAAAGTTTTAAAAGAACAGGGTGTGTTTCGCATGCAGAAGCAATTGCACATCAGAGCAGCTGTGACAGAAAGCTGAAATGATAGATGGTGAGGCACAGCCAACAGTAATGGGACCGAGTGTTGGATGCATTGTTCTTGCCAAAGTAATGGAACAGCAAAATAAGCAATTTAATTTGACATCCGTGCTACACTTACCCTGATGTTTTTATCTGATCTTTGGAGGTCTCACTATTCAGAGCAATTTCTCAATGAAGAGATCATGTACATATTGTTCAATTAGCAACCCTCCAAGGTTGCTTTTAATTGTTACAACGTTTTGCAATCTTTTATAGAAGCAGTAGACTTTATCTTAGAGCAAGTACTTGGTAGGAATGCTAAGTGCAGCTTTATTAATCCACAGCAGTTGCAAATCTTCCATATGTGTTTAAGGAATATATGTTCTTTTTAACTGTGCTCCCTAGGCAGATAAATACAGTAGTGGCCTTTGGTTGCAAACTTATTTTTAAAGGATAGTATCTACAAGTCTAGCCACACAATGCTGTAGCTTTAAAATTAATTAGAATATGGAAGTCATTCTTGTGCTTTTTCTGCATTTATTTAAATACTTTCCTTTTACTCCAGAAGCAATTATCCAAAGTGACAGCAATGGTTCCACTACAGCTTCACTGTAAGATGCACAGTTATTTCATCTGAATGTGAAAACATTTTCAATAGCTCCCTGTTGACCACATTAAAACTTCCTTCTTTCATCAGATTATTTTAAGAGTTTACACTGCAGCTGAATATAGGCTGGAGTCACTTACCTGAGATAAAATACTGCTAGAGAACCGATGACATAAAATGTTACCTTTTAAAGCACAGGCTACTTAAGAAGCTCAGAAAGTATTTTGTTCCTTGTATGTGAAAGGGGAAAACCTAAAATGCATTAATGAATATGCTGCTCAGTTATTAACTCTTCTAGTTATTCTTCATTATAATTTTTGAAGTTGATCTAAATTTTTGGGAAGGTGCCCACAGGCCCGCAAGAAAAAAAGTGAATGGATAGTAAAAGTGGAAGAGGAAGCAAAGTGTGTGAAAAATAAATGGTTACCTGACTCAAAGTCTGATGTATGCATAGATGGCTTAACATTATGTTTAGCAGTGATGTTGAGGCTTTTGCTGTCCTCTCCCACTGAAGGTCTGTAAGAAGGAAGTAGGTTTGACAAATTTAACTGAAGAAAATCTGATCACTATAGGTCAGCAAGTTGGTCAGCAAGGTAAACTGAATTTACAATATTTTAAAGGTCTAAAGGAATTAGCCATGTTAGTCTGTTGCTGCAAAATTAAAAAGCCCAGTAGCACCTTTAAGACTAACAAACTTTATTGTAGCATAAGCTTTTGAGAAACACTCAGATGATAAACGGGAAAATGATACTTTGAATGCAACATCACACATCCAGACCTTGCAAACAAAGTTGAGTTGGAATGGTTATGATACAAAGTAGTAAACAGTTCAGGGGTGTGGAACTCATTTGTTATGAGGACCGGATCCAGGGGTCCTTTCGTAGAAAAAGAGGTGCAGGAGCTCATTAGTATAACTCATTAGCATAACTCATTAGCATATGCAACGTACCCTGACATCACCAGAAGTGTGTCAGAAAGGGAATGTCAGTTTCAGCCCCATCATACCCTATGGGCCATTGAAATCAATGGCAAAAACTCATAGGGTATATTAGAGGCTAGAGGAAAGGGGGTTTGAGGGAGAGGCTCCAAACTTGCAGGGTAGCTGCTGGAGCCTCTCCTCGAAATACCCACCAAGTTTCAAGAAGATTGGACCATGGGGTCCAATTCTATGGGCCCCCAAACAGGTTGTCCCATCCCCTCCATTGTTCTCTATGCTGGGAAAGTGTTACTTTTTTCCTGCCATAGAGAACAATGGAGGGAATGGGGGCAACCTGTTTGGGGGCCCGTAAAATTGGATCCCCTGGTCCAATCTTCTTGAAACTTGGTGGGTATTTCGAGGAGAGGCCCCAGCAGCTACCCTGCAAGTTTGGAGCCTCTCCCCCAAACCCCCTCCCCTCCAGTCGTTTTTAAAGTTGCCGCCGAATCTGATTTGGCCTGTGGCTGTCCTAGTGACCACTCCTGAGCTGGCGGAGCTTTGCTCCGCCTTGCTCTGGCCCCAACGGACCCCTGACCGGATCTGACACAAATGTTATTTTGTCAGGCTGGGCCATGTATGCCATAAAATGTAAAGCCAGGTACCTGAGATATAAACTTTATAAAGGACACAGGGAAACCCAATTAACAATATTATTTTTACTCAAAATACAAACAAAAGCAATTGATTCTTAGTAGATAAAGCAACTGATTTACTGGGGAACCCACAAAAGCCCCAATAAATGTATTAATCATATGCAAGACAAGTTTTTTTCACAGGATACCATAAAAGGGGAGGTATCTTACACTTCCATACAAATTAGTAACTTTTTGCATATAAAGCACTTTTAGGTGATGAGTCATTATCCTTGCAAGTAAATAAGGTAGTTTTTCAGCATACACATCCATACACCTAGCCCCTGTAGCTGAGCATGGCTATGATCCATCTCTCACTCTTTGTTTCCTCTCTTCCCCCATCCTACTTCTGAAGAGGCACACTGGACTTCTCCCTCCATCACCCCATCCCCACCACCACCCCTGTGAGGTGCGCCAGTCTGAGCAACCAGCCCCAGGTGACCCAGACAACATGGTCCTGGCTCACAAGGAGGGGGATCTGAACCTGGATCTCCTAGATCCCACATCCCCAGTTCTCATCCAGCCTGTGTTTCCCACAGAAGCAGTGGGGCTGAGGGAAGGCCTGATGGAAAGGCTGTTTCCAAAACCTCCAGGGGACATTTTTTGTCCTCTTGCAACCCCTTTCCCCTCATGAGCTAAGAACAGGTTGGGGGAGGGAGGTCACAGTCCCCCACATACCCCAACACTCATTCTGCCTCCCAGCTGTGCGACTCTTCAGACATGCAGTATCAGCATCAGTGCCTTTGTTCCTCCATTCACTTCTGAGGCCGGGAGGTGTTTTCCCCTCAGAGCAGCACACACAAGACTGCCTAGTTGCCTCCCAATCCATGTGCCAGCCCTCCTCCTCTCTTCCTCACTGGCCCTGGCCCTTCATCAGCTGACTGCCACTCTGTGTGCCCACACTCACCTAGCCACCCTCACAGCCACCATCTGAAAAAATATGAAGCCAGTTGGTGCAGTGGTGGCAGTGCCAGCTGCTCGGCTCTGGCCCACCCCCCTGTAGTGGCTTTTCCAATCCTCACTGAGCTGCAGTGAGAGGAGGGGGGAGGGGGGAAAACACCACATCTTCTCTTTCTCTACCTTCGCTTCTATTCCCCCACACACTATTTCAGCTTAGTCTCTTAGCCCCACTCTCTAGCCATTTCCTTTCTATTTCTTGACAGCTTTGACCACACTTACACCTCACCATGTGCACCTGCTTGTACCCCGAAGCAGCCTCCTGCCTTCCCACCTTCACACCAGTTGTTCGTGGGCCAGGTAAGAGCCCTGGACAGGCTGGATCTGGCTTCAGGGCCTTATGTTTGACATCAGATATCTACTGCTGCAGTTAAAATCATGGTTCAGTTTTGTAATTAATATCACTAACCTACACTTTCAGACCTAGAACTATGACACACTCGTTTTTCTGTGTGCTGATAATGATACTGCTGCAGTGTGAAATCTATTTGTTTATAAAGCTTAAGAGAAGCTAATGTTGGATCAGGCCAATGGCCCATCCAGTCCAACACTCTGTGGCCAAAAACACCAGGTGCCATCAGGAGGTCCACCAGTTGGGCCAGGACACTAGAAGCCCTCCCACTGTTTGCCCTCCCCCAAGCACCAAGAAGACAGAGCATCACTTGCCCCAGACTGAGAGTTCCTTTTCTATACCTTGTGGCTAATAGCCACTGATGGACCTCTGCTCCATATGTTTATCTAATTCCCACTTGATGCTGTCCATGCTTGTAGCTGCCACCACCTCCTGTGGCAGTGAATTCCATGTGTTAATCACTCTTTGGGTAAAGAAGTACTTCCTTTTATCTGTTCTAACCCAATTGTTCACAATTTCATGGAGTGCATACGAGTTCTTGTATTGTGAGAAAGGTAGAAAAGTACTTCTTTCTCTACCCACTCTATCCCATGCATAATCTTATAAACCTCGATCATGTCACCCCTCAGCTGTTGTTTCTCCAAGCTAAAGAGCCCCAAGTGCTTCAACCTTCCTTCATAGGGAAAGTGTTCTAACCCTTTTATCCTTCTAGTTGCCCTTTTCTGCACTTTTTCCAATGCTATAATAACATTTTTGAGGTGTGGCAACCAGAACTGTACACAGTACTCCAAATGAGGTTGCACCATCGATTTATACAGGGGCATTATGATACTGGCTGATTTGTTTTCAATTCCCTTCTTAATAACCCCCAGTATAGCATTGGCCTTTTTCATTACAGTCACACACTGTCTCGACATTTTCATTGAGTTATCTACTACGACTCCAAGATCTCTCTCTTGGTCAGTCTCCGCCAGTTCAGACCCCATCAATGTGTATTTATAGTTAGGATTTTTGGCTCCAATGTGTATCACTTTGCACTTGGCCACACTGAACCCCATTTGACACATTGATGCCCACTCGCCCATCCTCAATAGATCTTATGGCTTTCATATGATATGCTTGAAAGATACAAAATGGTCTTCTTTGAAGCCTAGTTTGGCCCTCTATAAAGCAATTAAAATTATAAAAAGCATGGAATAGACAATGTTTTTTCTGTACATAATTTAATGTCACTATTTTTACACAAGGAATCCTTACAACTGCAATTATGATTGCAAGATAGATACTGTTTCGCAGTTATGCAACCTGGGATAACCTTCCATTTATTGATGTATTTAAAGAATGGGCCAGAATCAGCAAGAAGGAAGTCAGAACTGTTGAGAATGGGGACTTTTGACTCATTTCTTGCTTGTCTGTCATCCTTTACCAAGTGATATTGGCTTATGCCATTTGGTTCAGAAGAGGGAGGAGTGATTCTGTTCATTTCCCCTTCCCATTGAAGACCCACACTGATACACTTTGCTCCAGTGACCTCCAGAACAAAATTTGAAAGAGGTCTCAGTGGGCTGCAAGGGAAGAGGGATCAGCTAAAATCACTCTCCCATCCTCCTCTAACAGAAAATACCCTTGGTTGCTGGAGCTGTGTGCACATGAGTTATTTTCCAGGTTCAATGGTGTTGGAAAGTAGGTTTTCTCCTGTTTCCCCAAGCACTGTTCTGTGTTCATGTATCTTCTTGGCTTTCTCCAGTTTTCCTCTGATCTTTCCCAAACCTGATTTGTGTAAACTTTTGAGAAAGGTCACACCAACCCCTGCATGTTTGCTGTGTAGGTGGAAAACCTTGAATTTTCTCCGTCCTATCCACATGGCAGCCATTTTTCCTGCCCCGTCCTTGCAAAGGGATCATTTTCTCTCCCTACCACCAGGCAGCTTTTTTTAAAAAAATCTGCAATTGAATATTGTTATGTCATCATAATTATAACAAGATTTCCAAAATCCCAGGTTTCGTTTTTTAAAAAGTAAGTCTCTTGTGATTTTCATTGTGGAGGTATAAGGGGAAAGGCATATCTCCACAACAAAAGAGGGTAGAGACATAGTTCTTTAAAAAATGAAAGCTGGGAATTTAGAGAACATTATGTACAGAGTATGTCATCATAATGATGCAAAGGTATTCAACTAATGATTTTTTTAAAACCTGAAAAGGTCCTGGTGGTTTGGGGGATATGGCTACTGCCAGGGGACAGGGGCAGGGAAACTTGCTGTGTGAAAGCTTTGTGACCACTGCACTGTATTGGCAGCCAAAGTACTAGAGTTGCCAGGTCCTGTCCACTTGTTGGTGGGGAACTTTGGGGGGGTGTCTCTGGAGGGGGAGAGGATGTCCCCAACATGAGGATGTCACACAGAAGCGATGTCTTCACGTTAGGGAGGCAGCCTGAATTGCAAGCAGCGAATTTGCCACTTGGAGTTCAGGTGCCAGCAGCTCCCACATTTACAAGCGGGGGCCAGGCGTGCCTGAACTGCAAGCAGCGCCTGTTTGTAAAAAGGATTTAAAGGTGACATCTTCACATTAGGTAGGCAGCCTGAACTGCAACTGGCAAATTTGCTGCTTGGAGTTCAGGCGCTGGCAGCCCCTTCTTGTAAAAAGCATTTAACGGGTCCCTTTGAATGCTTTTTACAAGCAGGGGCTGCCTGCACCTCAGCCACAAGCAGCAAATTCACCAGTCGCAGTTCAAGTGTGCAGCCGGCAGCCACCCCTTTCCCTCCTCTCCTGCAGTTTTAAAGGGCCCTCCAGCTGATCGGTGCGCCACATGCTCCAGCCAGTCAGTGGGAAGACCCTTTAAATCTTGCAGGAGGGGAGGGTGAGGGGTGGCTGTAGATGGTTGCTCTTGGGGGTGGGGCTTCCCAGCTGGCCAGCTGTGTGCAGGAGCCTGCAAAATTAAGGGATTCTCTGCCCCCACCTGGGGACTGGCATCCCTACACAATAGCAATAGGGAAACTACACTTGCCTGTCTCTGTGTGGAAAACACTTGGGTTTCTTTATCAATAAGCAATGCAGATCCTATTCATGTGATACTTTTAGCTGTGAGAGATGTTTCCTCTCATAAATCCTGACCAATTTAACATCTGCATCAGGAGCTCATAGATATCAGATGCAGGAAATGCAGTCACTTACAGGTTTTTTTAAGCTATACACATTGTGGGAAGCCAATGGATGACGTTCATAAAAATTGACCACTCTCATAAACTATGATTGTATACTGAAGGCAGGCAATTGTTGCTGGATGTGGTCCCTCTGGGGGTACTGTAGGACACTCTATCTTTATCAGTGCTATCTCCTTCCCATTGACAAAGCCTTTAAGCTCTCGAAGAAGAAGTAGATTTGATCTTTATACCCTGCCCTTCACTACCTGAGGGTGTCTTGGAGCAGCTTCCCTTCCCTTCCTCTCCTCGCAACAGACCACCTATGAAGTAGGTTGGGCTGAGAGAGCTCTGAGAGAGCAGTGGATGACCCAAGGTCACCCAGCTGGCTTCATGTGGAAGAGTGGGGAATCAAACCCAGTTCTCCAGATTAGAGTCCTGCTGCTCTTAACCCCTACACCAAACTGGCTCCACCAAATTGCTTGCATCCTTGATGGTGCCATATCTAGGTATATCTGTCTTTGAGTTTTGCTGGCTGTATTTATCTGAGGCATGCCAAGATTCTACCCTGAGGTTAGCTTTTAGGATACATATCCTTCTATGCTGACCTTTATCATACAAGTATATATCCTTGGGGCCCCAGGGGCAAGGCAGGAAGCAAGGGTGCAGGGAGAATAGATCACAGACACCTTGTTGGGTAAAATGGCCACAGCTTTTATTGAGTTCAATCACAGCAGCATTTGGCACAGCATCAGGCCTAGATCCAGCATCAGGCTACCTGCCTGCCAGCCAAAAACACTGACCTTCTCCCCAGCCCACCTACTGGGGGGAACTGTGCAGGATGGCAAGTCCTGTGTTCAACTCAGGCATGAGCCTATGCGTGATTTCCTTGACACCTGAGGGCTAGAGCTGGGTAACTACCCTGGAGCTGGGCATACTGCTCAAGACAATTTACAAGGGTCCCCAGACCAAGGGAGGCAGGCAAGCAGGCTCAGCTCCCCCAGTCCAATGCCCAAACCACCACAAGAGATTTGCTTCCACCCATTTCCCACGAGTGCTCCTATGACAACAATCAAGAAATGTCCAGATGTGTGATGGTGGAGCTGCAGAGTGCCTCCACAAGTTTCCCAGTGGTCTTGTTCACTTTCTGCCATATCATGTCGAGCTTGTCAGGAAAAATGGTCCTGCTCATCCCCCCACCCACCCAATAGTCTTGGATTTGGCTCTCATATATCCATATTAATGCCTCAGTTATCCAACTAGTGAAAACAAGGAACAGATTAGTTTAGCTTGGGATTTTATCCTATACCTGATGCGCTAACCTCCACACTTCTGGTCCTCTTCCTTTCATCCATCCCAATTCCCTCACTTGAAATGGGAATGGAAATTAGAATCTACCACCAGTCCCTGGCTAGCCCCTAAATAATGATCCTGTTCTCAGGACTAGCTGCTGAGGTCTGCCCAGGACCTTATCTCAGCTTTTTCTTGCTTTTGGGATGCTGTGGATGGTTTCCTTCTTCTGAGTATTCCTAGTTCTTATAATGTGGTATATTTACTGTATACATGTATGCCTATAATGAAACAGTCTGCTCCTGCCCTAATATCTGTATGGTTTGGTCTATTGGGTGGTGCTCTTGTTCAGTTTCCAGTTTTGTACATTAGCTAAAATTGTTGGTTGTTTGAGTTGTCTTCTTGCAAATAAATGGCTGATGTTTTGGGCCAGCTTGTCTCTGTTGAGTGGACTTGAGAATGGGAGCCTGAGTGACTGGCCTAACCCGGGAACCCACAGCCAGAGGAGGATCAGGGGTATTTTTGGGCAGGAACACACAGGAACAGAGTTTTGGCTGGCTCCTGAGTTGGCCGCACCTACAACCAAAACCTCTGGCATGCGTGGCTACAGAGCACGCTGCCCTTCCCACATTACACACAAGAGGGAAAGGCGGCATGTTAAAATGCCGTCTTTCCATCTGGGGAGTGGGTTGGGATTTCCTTGTCAATTTCACTCCCCACCAGTCAGCTGAGAGTGAAATTGACAAGGGAAAGCCTCTCTTTGCCTTCCCTTCTCTAGCTGACATGTCACAGCTGGAAAAAGGCAGGCAAGGAACCTAGGCACATTGAAAATGCCTTTCTTTCTCTCCCCAATCTGGAGGAGGGAGAGAAAGGAATTTAACCATGCCCCCTTGCACTTCCCTGAGTCTCTCCACAATAGTGGAGACGCTCAGGGAAGAAAGGGGCATGTGTGCATGCCTGCCGTCTTTTCCCCAGCCTGTCCACCACAGCAGGCAGGCTGAGGAAAGAGGGCAGGCATGCAGACATGCCTGGGTTCCTCTCCTAATCTTCTCCAGGTGCAAGAAGATCAGGAGGGGAACCCAGGCATGTTGAAAATGCCTTTCTTTCCCTCCCCAATCTGGGGGAGGGAGAGAAAGGCATTTACCCATGCCCCCCTGCAGTTCCCTGAGTCTCTCCGCAAAAGCAGAGAGGCTCTGGGAAGGAATGAGGCATGTTTGCCTGCCTGCCCTCGGTCTCCCCAGCCTGCACGCACGAGCTGGAGAGACCAAGGGCAGCCAGGCAAACATCCCTGCTTCCCTTCCCGATCTTTTTTTGGTGGGATAGGAGACTAGAAAGGCAATGTTGAAGTTTCTGGGATCTTCCAGACAGCTGGGGAAAGGCGCTGCTGAAATGCCTGGGATCTGAAAGATCCCTGGCACTTCAGCATCACTTTTCTAGTCTCCTACCCCTCCCCCCCCCAGACAGCCAGGCATCGCCTTTCTAGTCTCCTACCACCTCCTCTGAACCAGATAACCAAAGAAAGGCTCTGCTGAAGATTCCAGGCACTTCAGCCACACCTTTCCTTGGCTGTCTGGTTTGGAGGGGGTGGTAGGATACTAGAAAAGCATTGCATGGGATCAGACTAAAAAGGCAATGCCTGAGACTAGAATAGCAATGCCTTTTCCCAGCCATCTGGTTGGGGGGCAGGTAGGAGACTAGAAAGGTGATGCTGAAGTGCCAGGGATCTTTCAGATTCCAAGCACTCAGCAGCGCCTTTCCCCAACCGTCTGGTTCGGAGGGGGGGTAGACTAGAAAGGCGATGCTGAAGTGGGGTGGAGAAGCTTGGGAGGGAGAGGCAAGCTTCCATGCCTGCCCTGTGCTTTCCCAGCCCCCTACCTAATATGCTAATGAGCTGTCAGGGGTGTGGTCTAATATGCTAATATATTTCTGCTGTTGGATGTGGCCTATTATGCTAATGAGTTCCTGCTGGGCTTTTTCTACAAAAGAAGCCCTGAGGAGGATATTACATATACTACTATTCTTGGTAAATACAGTCACACCACAGTAGAGCATAGTATCCATCTCTTACTCATAGAGCAGCCTGCCATGAACTCTTTTAAATTTTTACAATATATGGCAGTAAATGTGTGCAAAGGCCAAGGATTTATGCTTCAATAATTTAGTTACCTATTGGATTAGAATGTGTATATACTTTTTTAAAAGTACACACATAATACAAGCAAAATAACTACAGAGGAAAAACAATTTCCACACCAATCACAAGGCATAATGCTAGGTTAGCTCCAAATCATGTGGACTGACAGGCATCGCCTTCCACAAATGTCCCATGATGAGTAACCATGTTTGTCTGTAGCAGTAGAAAAGGGTAAGAGTCCAGTAGCAACTTAAAGGCTGCGATCATACGCACCATTAGACCCGACATAGGCACGAATGCTGGGCAGATTTAAAGGGAGCGATCAGACAGCAACATCTGGGAAGTGTCCTGCATCCACCAGCAACCCATGCTGCTCCACAGCAGAAGCGGAGTTAAAAGACACGAGGGAAGATCTGGTAGTAAATGGGTTGCGACAGGCCATAGTCAGACTTTCTGCTATCTAGTCGCTCGAGCACACTCTCAAGCCATTGGGATGGTCTGATTAGGCCATCCCAACTCCATACCATTGCCTCCCCCCTCGCAGTATGTGCATCATCGCAAACTACATAGGGAGCCCTCAGTGTGGAGGTGCAATTCCCTGATTCCTTGTTTAAGCACGTGGGAAACAAATGGCAAAAAAACCCTGACTCACCCACAATTCTGTCTGATCACAAACTGACGGGCTGCACCCGCAGTTTCAAAAGGAGGTATGATCTTGCAACTGCCTGTCAAATTCCTCCAGAGGAAATAGCCTTGCTTTTCCTCCGCTTCAACTGGCATGTGTGACCGCAACCAAAGACTAACAAAATTTGTGCTAGGGTATGGGCTTTCATGAGTCACTGCTCACTTTTTCAGATACTTCACAAATGTTGTTAGTCTTTAAGTTGCTACTGAACTTTTACTCTAATCTACTGCCACAGATGTCCCAGGTACTGTTTCTGCCCTCACAGAAGTTTCACAGCATGCTTTTCAATATCTCTTCATGCTCACCTTTTCTTACACAACTGACTTCTCCATTAGATGGACAGCAGTTCTTGTCTTCTTTTATTGCTCCTATTTTAATGTAATTAATATCCTTAGTTTTAGGAAATCACGCTATTTCTACAAACTTGAATTGTCAGGTGATAAGAAGTGCTCTCAGCTACAAAACAGCTGCCTAATGCCACATTTTAGTAATGCTAGGGAGAAAACTGTTTCTGAATACATCCAAGACAATAAACAGAAGCTACAGCTAAAACACTCTTAGATTCCTTACTGGCCTAGATGTTGTTTAATAACCCTAAGGTAACTTCTGAATCTTGATTGGGGAAGCAGGTTTTTAATCACCACAAATAAGCATGTTTTGGAAAACCAGGGTGTAAATCCTTAAATAAATGATTGCTTGAAAAACCTATACTTCTTGTTTTTGTTAATAATGACTTGTTGATATTCTAGCTTTCTCCTCAATAGGGACCCAAGGTGGCTTACATTATTCTCGTCTCCTCCATTTTATCCTCACAACAACCCTGTGATGTAGGCTAGGCTGAGAGTGTGTGATGGGCCCAAGGTCACCCAGGTTCCATGGCATAGTGGGGATTCGAACCTGCATCTCTCAGATCCTAGCCCAACACCCTAACCACTATATCACATTGGCTCTCAAACCAACACTTGCAGGCCTTGAGAAAGTATTCTTTTGTTCTACAACTGGTAGTAAAGCTGATTAAGAAGAGCCAAAGTAGAATTTAGAGGTAGCATAGATTTCAGTAATCTTTGATTATCCGAGTGCAGGGGATATGGAGATAGTTCTTGGATCAGCTGCAACCCAAAAAGAACAAATCACTTCTTTATTCTTTTCTGTCTTTTCAAGAATTTGTGTGTCCTTTAAATCCAAGGATTGTGGCAATAAATTGCAGAATTATATGATATTTCCTTCCAATGGGTAGTATGAATAATGACAAAGCCAAGCTTCGTTTTACTCTTACACTGTGTCATCAGCAGCTGGTGTGTAACAGTCTAAGTGAGAAATATTACTGTTTTATTAAAAATAAGGCTTAAGAAAAATCTGTTCCTGGAAATGGAAATGCCTGAATCTTTAGCATGCTTTCAAGGTCAGTGCTACAATCCTTCCAAGCTTGCCCAGGTGTAAAATATGGAGAAGACTTAGATGTTGCTGACAGTGGCATCTTGACTACCAGCCATCCTCATCCCAGCTGTAATATGGACTTAGTGAACGTATTGCTATCATATTTAGAAGGTTAATGTCCCCTCCAGCAGATGCCAGGAATGCAGGCTTTAGACAGCTATCATGTCATGGCAGCTATCACTTTGATAAGTATTCTACATGCTACATTTGGGACAGAGATCACTTGCGATGAGAAAGCAGTCTTCTGCAGTGCCTAGGTAATATGTGCTCTTTATTGTATGTGCTCCATCCCTAAGTTCTGCTGGTGCTCACATTTCCTTCATTCTGTTGTGTTACAGTTGTACATAACTGATTGCACAAACAGTTAATACAGTGGAGACAGACTATAGCTTAGAAAATAGTTGCTTCTCTGAGTATCTGTTGTTGCACAGAAGCTTGAGTCTTGTATTACTTTCCTGTCTACCTCTATCATGTTTACACTGTATCTGCACAATGGAGGCCACTGGGGGAGTCATTAGCCTTAATTTAGATGCAGTTTGAAAGGAAGGCACAGATGCTATAGATCATGTATGTCATTATCATCTGGTCTCACTTTTATTTATTCCATATTTTATTGCATTAGGGGCTGTTCATGATGCCATGAGATTCAGTAGCTTCAACGAGGGCACGCTGGAACTACGGTGCCAGTGTGATAGCCAATAGGCTCTGCCAATTTGTCATGCTTTTGTTCTTTTTTTAACTTTTATTCATTACTGCACTTTTTAAAATAATTTCTCTCTGGTTTCAATGAGAAATACATGCTCAGATCTGGGTTATTTTTTAAAATCTGTTGTAAAAGGTATCTTCCCGGCAAATTTAATGCAGGGAGAAGAAAAGGTCAAAACTGTATAGCTAATGAAAATTCTCACCTGAAGAGTGGACAGAGACAGATATTTATAACCCAAGAAGGCTGGCAGTGTTACAGAGTGGGTTAAAGGAGAGGCATTTGGCACCCCAGTAAATGCAGACAGTAAAAACTGCAACTTGATGGCAAAAGGGGGAGGGAAGGCTGATGTGGCTGAACAGGAATTTTGACTATTCCGGGAACTTGGAGGGTGATCTCTTGATTTTCCTTTATGGATAGTTACCATTTTCCAATATAAATGTTTGGCAGTCTCAGAGGGACCATTACAAAACTGTCAAGAAAAGTACTGCTGCAGTCGTGGACAAAGAGGCAAATATTTCACAGCCAGAAAAGCAGCAGGGCAGAGGAAACAGAGAGCTATTGTATTTTAGTGGTTACAGTGTCAGACCTGGGAGACTCGGATTCAGAGCCCTTCCAGCCACTTAAAAAAAACAACCCGTCACTAGATGATGTTGGGCTAGTGATGTTGGGTGATGTTGGGTGAAATTAGGAGAGGAAAACAATAGCTATAGAAATAATCTTTAACATGTGAGCAAAAATGAATTAACTATTTCTGTCATAAAGATCACTTCACACTGTAGCTGTGCAGTTTTAAAAACATGAGAAATAACCTGGAAACAATTCATCTCAAAGAACACAGAGTAAATGCAGAGTTATAACAGCTGGGGAGTACAGTGCTGCTTACATGGAATGAAGGAAGCCCTCCCCAAGCCGGAAGTGGCTGGAGAAAGACTGAAAGAGAGAGGTCAGCTTCTTCCTCCTTGCAGCCTGGTTACTGTGCATATTTATATGGACATGAATTCTGCTGAGTTCTTACTTCTACATAACTGTGCCTCGTATTTTATCTGTAAAGGTGAATGTCATTTGGATCTATATTTGCTCATAAAAATAAGTTTCCCTGCTGTGTTGGTAAGGTAATGGAAATATGCTGTAGATCCAAAGGATAGCTAATAACCAAAAGATATGTTCTGAACTCACTGTCATGGTTGTTGGTGGGGCAAAATAGTTTGCTGTAAATCATTGTGGCCACAGTACGACACTCCAGGGAAGCCAGTGCTGGATAAACTTGCTGCATCTGTAGAATAGTGGCGCTTATGTGCCCTCCTTTCCCTCCTGTATAGCATATGCCACCATTCCCTGTGATTTTACAGCATGTGCTGTACATTCTTCAGGGAGTCTGCTTCATAATAAAATTATGGGAGACAGCCAACCAAAACAGAATTCCTAGTAGCACGTGCAGAGCAAATACATTAATAATGTAAAAGCTTTCAGCATCTCTCCATGCAATACAGTACATGTAGTCCTTGCCATTGCTGACCCTGTACTTAGTTCTTGGGTTATGAAAGTGGCCAATCTGTGTGTTTAGCTGATGCTAAAAATGTACATTGGTAATGGAAAATCTAACAATGTAGTAAGTCTGAAACAGCTGTCTGCGTTGGATTCTACCTACAACCAAAACAGAACATTTTTGTCTCTTGGTGTCTTTCAGTGCCATAGGAATTTTTTAAATACCTTGTATAGGGTTGCCAACTCTGGGTTGGGAAATTTCTGGAGATTTGGGGGAGAGCCTGGGGAGGGCAGGGCTTGGGAATGGGAGGAACCTCAGTGGGCACAGTACCATAGAGACCACCCTCCAAAGCAGCCACTTTTGCCATGAGAACTGATTTCTGTTGTCTAGACATCGGTTGTATACAGGCAGATCTCCAAGCCCCACATGGAGGTTGCCAACCCTAACCTTGTAGAACAAGAATGTGGGGGCACTGATGTAGGTTCGTGTCCAGTGATCAGTGTCAGGGAACTAACGCGTAAGGATTTTTGGTGTTTCTGATTATCCTTAGGATACCAGTTCTGGTTATTTCTCATATAATGCTTACAGACAACCTATCATTGAAAAAACCCATAGAATGTACATAAATATATTGCCAGAAATGAGCCTTTCACTTAAGTATTGATGTGCATCGTGGGGAACATTATGCATTCCTCTCATACAAGAAATCGCTGCCTTTTATGTGAGAGGTATAGGACAATTTACAAACACTTTCCCTTTCTTTGGTGATTCTCTGTCATTAGACTTTTGGAAAACTTGCTTGAGAACTAACGCGTAAGGATTTTTGGTGTTTCTGATTATCCTTAGGATACCAGTTCTGGTTATTTCTCATATAATGCTTACAGACAACCTATCATTGAAAAAACCCATAGAATGTACATAAATATATTGCCAGAAATGAGCCTTTCACTTAAGTACTGATGAGCATCGTGGGGAACATTATGCATTCCTCTCATACAAGAAATCGCTGCCTTTTATGTGACAGAGGTATAGGACAATTTACAAACACTTTCCCTTTCTTTGGTGATTCTCTGTCATTAGACTTTTGGAAAACTTGCTTGAGAATTGTAGTGAAGTTAAAAAAAATGAAAAAGAAAAACCATGTATTATTCTGCATGATCATTATGAACATAAGAACAGCTCTTCTGGAACAGATCAAAGGCCTATCTGTTTCTGTTTCTGTGGTCACCTGTGGCCAGCCAGATGCCTCCGGTTCATGAAGACAGCGGATGCCCTCCCTGCTGTTTGTCTTCATCATCTGATACTGTCTCTGAACATGAATGTTTCATTTAACTATCATGGCTACTAGCCATTAATCTGTGACACAGAAGATCTAGACTTCCTGAATTTTCTCATTATCGTCCTGGACAACATGTGATCTTGCTGCAGCATGGTTACTTCCTACACAATTCTAGTAATGGCTGAAATGAAGAGATCATGTGAACAGACTGACTGACTGCTTCTCATACCAGGATTGCTAATATGGAAAGGCAACCTGATATTGACCAGTAGCCTGATTGCTTCCCTTCCAGTGGTACTTGAATAGTGTGAGAAGCAAGTGGCTGCCATGCTATTTAGGTAACATTTGAACTGGGCTTTAATTAGCCTACTCGAATTAGTCTATTTACTGTAAACTAAAATACAAGTTTATGTAGGGTTGCCAGGTCTGGGTTGGAAAATACCTGGATACTTTGGGGGTGGATACAGAAGAGGGTGGGTTTGGGGAGGGGAGGGGCCTCAGCATGGTACAATGCCACAGAGTCCACCCTTCAAATCAGCTATTTTCTCCATGGGAGCTGATCTCTGTCAGCTAGAAATCAGTTGTAAAAGCAGTAGAGCCCCAGGCCCCACCTGGAGGCTGGCAACCCTAAGTTTATGGTTGTCAAGCTTTTCAGAAACCTTTTTGAACAGTGTATTGACCTTCTAAACTTCTTAATATTTTGAACTGAAGAACTTGTAGAACTTTGGCCCTGTACTCTGGGTAAATTATAATTGTTTAGCACAAACCCTTTTGAACACCAGTTGTTTTCAAAAATATATAACGTGACTAGTCCCCCCCCCCCAAAAAAAATATATTATTAGCACATTTGCTGGCTTTACTAATGTTCTAAGTCCTTATCTTGATAAACTGTTCTTATGTAATTATTGAGTGATCTAGTAGAATTAACATAGTTATTCTAATGGTAATTCATGTCAGAGCATATCCAAGGAGGAGAGTGGCAAATATAACATGCTGAGTGAAATTACTTCTGACAGAATGTTTTAGAAAACAGCTGGGAATTGTAATGATTGAGGTGGTCTGAAACAAGCTGGACTAGCTGGCTTATAATGACTGCTAAAAAAAAACATGAAACAAGTTGTGTTATATGTGAAAATATAAGAAATCTAAGATGGTTTATGATCAGTTCCAAAATAGCAATGGCTACTGTGACGAAATGGAACTTAAAGGGGCAGAGTAGAATGCCTGGAAAGTCACATGACTTGAAAAGGTGGGGGCCCAAGGGCTCGGAACCCACTGTTGATAGACAGATAACTGTCGGAGTGGTCAGTTAGGAACGGACAGTCAGAGAACTGCGAGGTGGAGAAAAAGTCCAGCCTGGGACGTCAGAGAGAGCAGAAGGGCAGTCTGTGTCCCTCGATGCTCTGTGGGAGCGAACAGCGTGTGAAAGCTCAGTGAGAAGAGCTACGGTGTCTGACTTGCCAGAGTGGGAGCAGACAAGTGAACTTAAGAATACACACAAACGCTATTCAGTACTGTCAACCAAAGGATCCTGACTGAAAGGGAGATTAGGGAGGCTGAGGGGCAGGACGGTCAAGAGCCAACTGGGGCTAGTGTGAGACCGGGGTGCCAAGCCAAGAAACTGTACATCTCCACGCAGCAGGATAGGAGGGTGAAGTCTGAGTGTTTAGCGAGTATGTGCAAAGTATATCAAAACATACCATCTGCAACAAAGTAACAACGAGTCTGTAAAACAGTAAAGCTTAATGTGACATCAGAAACAGTAACATCGTGACAATATAAGCAATCTCCGCAATATCCCTCCACTTATACTCAATTGTACCAATAAAGTTGTATTCAGTAATAGAAAAGCTGTGGTGCCTTTTGAAAAGGGATTTCAGACCAAAGTACACAGGGTCCCAAATATTTACCTCAGATACTAAACGCAGAGTCCAAATATCAACAAACCCCGAAGAGACTATATTGTAAAACTGTAGCTACTTTAATTGGAGGAAACTGGTCAGCGGGTTTATTGTTATTTAGAGAGAGGCTGATCCAGGTTACCTCAAGGACCCCGTCACCCAAAGTAGGACAGGAGATCCGTTCGCTCGCTGTTGGCCAGTTAGGGGACTGGTTGGTAAATAGGTGAGGGGTCGACTTCGTTATAGGTACTTTTTTGTGTATTAATACTGCCCTTCAAAGATCTTTTCCCATAAGTTTTCCAAGAAAGCCAAAGCTTATTTATGAGGAGAAATGATCATTTCTGTATATTGATAGTATATGCATAGTGTGCTTAGCAAGAGGCATCATCAGTGTGTTTGGTCTTCAAAAGGGCAGGACCAGCATGTGTGTGTTTGATAAGTGCCATCAAGTTTCTTCCAACTAATGGCAATCCTATGACTTAATGATGTCCGAAATGCCCTATCATTAATAGTCTTGCTCAGATCTTGCAAACTGAGGGCTGTGGCTTCCTTTATAAAGTCAATCCATCTCATGTTGCGTCTTCCTCATGGGTTATGTTGAGCCAGCGTACACTGCCCCATTCCTCTGCCATATGCATGCTATAATTTAAGTAATAATTATCGTATAGCAGTGTGTGTATAGCCAGGAGATCCTAAGATTATCTGGCAGCCAAAAGTTCTTTAGCATTATGCACCACTAAGCGGTGAACTAGACTTGTTTTTAAGGCAGGAGATGTTTCACAGGTGGTTTGCCATTGCCTGCCTCTGCATCACCCTGGTATTCCTTGGAAGTCGCCCTTCCAAATACTAGCCAAGGCCAGCCCTGCTTCGCTTCTGAGAACTGACAAGATCGGGCTAGCCTGGGCTACGTCCTGTACGCCAACAGGTCAAGTATTCAAAGAAAGACCCTACTTGGATCCATTTGGGGGGAGAATGCACATGTAAGCAAAACGGTGAGGTCTGTGTACTCAGTTATGAGTGAGGCACACCAATTCCTGCACCCCTCTGTGCCCTGTCCACTGTATGCTACTGTATGCCAATGGGAAGTCATTTTGCCAAATGTACATGCAGCTCTGAAAATGATTGTTTTGTTATGAAAACCAGTTGGGAAAACGTTTCTCTTCATGTGACAAATAATTTAACATATAAAATGAGTTTTGTGCTTTGTAACTATTGGGCTTTGTTTAAGAGATAACAACAAACAGGATCAAAGCATAAAAGCATCCTTGTTCTGTGAGTGGCATGAATATGGCTCTTTGTCAATTGCACTGTTATGAGTGCTTAGTTCAGTCCCTTTCATCCATTAGAATCTGATTGGGTTTTCCCTTCACTTTGTATCTACACTGTCTCATGAACCCGAGCACGAGGCAAGAAGAGAGGGATATCTGTCTGATGAAATTCCTGACACTGCCTGGTGTCCGTTTTGGCAAAAGGATCCATGAAAACAGAGTGATACCCATCTGCAAGGCAATGCAAAGATTATTGCTGTGAAATTTATTGTTGGTGTTTGATGAGAAAAAGAAAACGTTTAATATATTTTATCACTGTTAAATAAAAATATATATGTGGATCATGTACATCAGGGATAGCTTCTTCCTCTCTCATTACAGCATTTTCATTTCAGGTGCTGTGTCCTAGTTATTTGAATATTAGATATTCTTTGCTGCCATTTGTGTTCATGCTCAGAACTGGAAAATGACTCAGTTCTTCTGACAGTCAAATGTTTATTACAGAGGACAAGAATTTTGTTTAAAATCTGCTTGGAGTTTATATAGTTTGAACTGTATCGTTTAAATGTATTTAGTAATCACTTGCAGTTCTAGTAAATGATGTTCTGGAGTTCTGTAGACAGATGTTTTAAAAGAAAAAAGAATTCCCCCCCCCCGGATGTTCAGCCTATTCTGTATCTTCCTAATTTAATAATCTGTAACTATAATCTATAATCTAATTTAATAATCTGTAACTGTTACCTTCTGAACAGCCTTGAAGAATCTTTCCTAGTTAGCGAATAACATAAACAATTCTTGTAAATCGTGAAGCAAGCTGTAATTTGAAACCTCAGATGGGAAAGCTGGCTTCCCTTTCAACCTTACAGAGTTAAAGTCAGTGGAGGTTGGAGGAATCGTCGGAGATCATGAATCAGAGTCTAGCTGCGTCCTGAATCTTGGCTAACTTTTGCTTGGTGCCTGTTATGTGTACTTCTTGACTGGATTATTTGGAATAAGTTTAACCTTTTGTAATATTGCTGAGGAGGTCATGAAGGGAGATGGAAGTGCAATGTGGAATCTGATGTGGAAATACTGCATTTCAGTCAGGACAATCAGGTACAGTTGTTTGAAACTTGCATATGTTCACTGTAGGCATAGGCGGTTTACAGTTCCTATGGCTATATTGTACTTTTATGACTTTGCACACTTGTATGTGATGATGCAAATTTCTCTACCAAGGGATTCATGTTGTGCACAGTTAAATATGAAGGGCTATTGTGTGCCTTTTATTGGTTTTTCATCATTCATTTTTCTTCCCTGAATTTCAGATGTTACATGTTGACTTGGTGTGACATGAGCATAGAAAATAGATCCAGGTGGTCAGCCGTGTTGGTCTGAAGTAGTAGAACAAATTTAGAGTCCAGTGGCACCTTTAAGACCAACAAAGGTTTATTCAAGGTATGAGCTTTCATGTGCAAAGCATACTTTTTCAAATACAGTGGAAGGGGAGGTAAGGTTCAAACTTATAGATGAACTGAACAGCAAATTAACATGTCACATGTGCTTTGCACACAAAAGCACATACCTTGAATAAACCTTTGTTGGTCTTAAAGGTGCCACTGGACTCTAAATTTGTTCTATGAGCATAGAAAGTTAGTAAAAGGGTGGTAGGAATAGCTCAGTTTGAATATGCCATTCTGTTATATTACCTAGGTCTTACCCGTACATTCTGTATGTTTAAAATGCCATGTATTTCACTATTTTGACAGCATAAGGCTGCCATTCAACAGACTAGTCACTATTCATTGGGCACTTCATATTTTGTATGTTGAATATTTTTCTAAGCTCTGATGCTGTCTGTTCCAACAAAGCTTATTTGGAGAAGGGCAGTATTTAGCAAGTTAATTGTGTGTACTTACGGTGACTTAGAGAGATACTTCATTATTCCTTTCATCCTAGGACTTCTTTATGTGATAGGGTTGTGTGTTTTGAATGGTATGTTTTGTATGCAAACCTCCCTCAAGGAAATGCGTAATCTAAATAATTACCACACTTCACAGTATATAATTATTCACTGTGCCAAAGAAACTGTCTAGCCTGAATTTCTGCATGAACTTTTACAGCCAGTATGAAAAAGAAAAGCATTTGCCTGGGAGGCTTTTTCAGTTAAGAATTTGTTGAGACAGTGAATCCCTGCTGCCCATATGATAAACAGATATTAATTAAATAAAGTAGGATTGATGACTGAAGAGCTTTTACTTAAAATGCTTTCAAAAGGTTTGGGGGCAGGGAGGTCAAATGCAGGGGCCTTAGTGAAGTGGCTTCCTGATGCTTAATTCATGTTGGAAAATAGTTGCCATCACATTATCAAAAATATCCACCTTGCTTTTAATAATGCTTGGAAGTAACATTCAAAATGTGTGTACAGTTCACTTGGACAATAGTATGCCAAAGAGAGACTGAGGGAATGTCACAAATTTAAAGGTCTGGACATTCTGGGGAATTTCATAAGAACATAAGAGAAGCCAGTGTTGGATCAGGCCAGTGGCCCATCCAGTCCAGCACTCTGTCACCAGGTGCCATCAGGAGGTCCATCAAATGGGTCTTCTCTTTTTGCTTAAGCAATTCACGAATATCCATTTGCATTTTTTGTTTATTTCAGTGCTATTTTGAACATGTGGATTTATTTCTTTGAGGTATATTTCTACACTAGCTGTTACAAATAGTGCAATTCAAAATAATTTCTCTTTTTGTATGTTTATGAATAAGTGGGATGAGATAACTGTCTGAAGAACTATCTGGAAATCACATGGCCTCTGGGATCCACTTCCAAAATTAGAAGTTTTTCTCTTGCACATTTATGGCAGTTCACCCCATGATGAGAATGCTAATGTCTGAAGGCTGCTCTTTTGTAAGATTTCTGTAGTTCTCAACAAGCACTTGTTTACATCACAAGTAGAGTAATTTATCCAACTAGTTACAAAGATGTGGATAATGGTGGTTTCCAAAATCCCAGAAGAGCTTACAGCCTAAGAATGAAAGTTGATTATATTATGTCATTCCCTTACTTGCTGTTGCTGCCACCATTAGAAGCATTATTAATCTATCCAGAAGTACCTCCCAATTGCCCATGTGTGTTTTTTCAAGGGTAAGGAGATGGTATCAGTGACAAATAATCCTCCTGCTCCCCTGACCAACAGAGTCATGGATCACCATTCCTTCTATTTTAGTTCATAGGGAATTTTTAGCCCTATTCTCCTTTAGGAAACTCAAATTAAGTGTATTTATAAAGGTGTTTATTTAGGGTTTCCAGGTCCCATTTTGTCCCTGATGGGAAGATTTGGGGAGCATCATCACATCATGGATGCAGCACTGCGTGTGCATGCCCCCAACTTCCCCCAACCATTTAAAGGAAAGCTGTGGATTCATCGCTTGCAGGCCAGGTGCACACTGACCCCACTTGAAAAGAGCAAGCATTCTATGTGCCTGCCCTGCAAACTGTGAATCCACCACTTGCAGGGCAGGAGCTGGTAGACCCCACTTGAAAATTGGGGGATCCCCCACCCCCATCTGGGGACTGGCATCCGTATGTTTATTCCTCTGCCTAGTTATGGCCTGGTCTTGCTTGACAAAGCCCTTTCAAAATATGGTTGCTTTTGTGCTTTTTTGTATCCTGTAAAGCCAGATTTCTTCCAGCTATATCAGAATGCACTGGTAACCTTCTTATGTTCACATCACTCATGGGATGGATCTGTCTGACTCACCAATACAATTATTAACAACCCTAACCCATATCTGATTGCCACCCTGCCTTCCATTTTTCTTTAGTTCTGTCTCTTACCATTGACCAAACCTGTGGGCAGTTAAGGAAGGGATCCCAATCCCCCTTTGAGGGCAGGGGATCCCTCACTCCCATTGTCCTGGAGCGCTATACTATATGGTTTTACCATAAAGTTTCAAGTAATTCCTAGAACTACCTATGTCACTTCCATATTTTTTTTACTAGAAGTGACATGGTGTTGTAGCCAGTGTCATGCCGCCCCCCATAATCTCCACCCACAGTCTTTCCTTTGGTTGCCAGACACTGCCTGGGAACCAAAGTAGAAATGGAAAGCCTCCTTCATCTGCTCCTGTACCAAAGCGGTACCCAGTAAGTACATTTCAATGGAACTGTTTTTGTCCCTGTTGTAATCATATAAATAGAATTTTAAAGTAATTGCCCAGAGTAGCTAGTGGAAATGCCTGTCAAGACTCCAAATGTATCTCCCTGATGCCCATTTGTTGCATATTTCTGACTTGGCTGAGTGCCATAATGCAAACCTGTTTAATCTGCTCCAGGGCCCCAATACAGCAAGTTCCTTCTATGCACTTAAGTAACAAAGTCTCTTAATTTCATCTTTGATAAACAGTCTCCTGTGTTGGATTAGAAATCTCCTTTAAAATGCCCATATGTTTCAAAAGTGGTCTACCAGACAATACAGGATCTTAAAAACATATGTTAAAGGAACAACTGGGCATGCAGATTTAGTCATACAGTTCTCTGAATTTTCTCTGCAAAGTGGGTGGACTTCAGATGCATGGCTATAGTTGTTCTAGTTACCAGTCAACACAAAATGACTCATTTGCTCTACCAATGATGGTCATGATTATATCAATCTGTTCAAATACTGAAAAATAGATTTTGCTAAAATGGGTAGTTTTCAGCTGAACTGTAATCAAAGACTGTTTGTGTACTGATAGGTGGATTTCACAGTGTATCTATTGCATTTACCTCCTATGTTGTGAATCCCATGGCTGAATAGCCTCACAAATACAAGTAATATACTCAGTTCTGTGTATTGATTTACCAATGTTTTTAATAGTATGTCCCAAAGAAGTTTATTCCCAAGTTTTGGTTTAGTGGTTAGAAAAGCAGACTGAGCTGTCTTAGTCAGCAAATCCACAAGCCACAGGGAATAAATTGCAGAGTTTACAAAAGAGTAATACATAGCTTTATGCTTGCGTCTTAAGTTCCATTTTCAGGGAATGGAAGAAACGAGTCAATGGTTTGCTTTCCACACTTCACACATCTGGAAAGAGTAAAGCATTTGTTGCTCCAGTCTGAGAGTTGTCATGGTTCTTTCTCCCTCCTCTACAAACTTTTTCCGCCTTGCCTCAGTTCTCTTCTTTATTAGCTGTACTGTATAAAATAATTTTACTCCTGGAAAAAAGTCTAGCATATTCTTTGGTAGTACTGAATACAAATTTTGTCAGCTAAGTGTAAGAGAAAGACAAACCTGTGTCAGTCTTCATTTCTTAAAAGGAAAACCAGCTTCTGGTAACTAGGGCTGAGGACAGACTGGTAGTCTGGCCTGCTCTGCCTCCGCTTTAAAAGCGGAGGCAGAGCGGGCATCCAGACTGTCACATCTGCCACGCGGAGGCGCACTGGACTCACCTCGTCTGGCAGCGCGCTCCTCCCGCAGCAGCCAGGCACCACTTCCAAGTGGTGTCCTGGCGGCTGCACGCGCATTCCACCCACTTCCAGCGGGTGTGAACGCACATGGGCAGAGTTGCGTGGCATTCTGCCGCCGCTGCCAGAAGCCACCCACAGTGTGGACGCTGCGAGTGGCTTCCTTGCGGCGGCGTCTGAACGCCATGCTGCAGGGCAGTTCCCCCCCCCCCCCCTTGTTCTGCTGCGCTCCTGTAGCGCGGCAAAACAGTAGTCTGTCCTCAGCCTAGGTATGCTTGAAACTGCCTGATTCTGCTCCATAGATTTTGATGGAGAGTGGCATGAAATCAAAAGCCTAGCACAACAGAACTATTTCTGTGTACGACTGGCCCTGAGGCACAGAAATAGAGGCACATTTTTTAATGGCCCAGTCATTATATCAGGAGCAGGGTCGTCCTTTGGGTATGTTTGGACACTGCATTTCAGTGCAAAATGTCTGATGCAGCAAGAGTTGAGTAAAAAAAACTGGCCTCATGTTATATTAAAGAGTTATTAAGATAATAAGGTCCCCAGCTTGTTAGCATGTATGCAGACTCCAGTGCTAGGGAGCAGGGAGCAAAAAAACCCCTGATTACCACATTTATTTCCAAAGTGGTCCTGAAATAACTAAAAGCACTTGGTATTGCACTTGTTACAGAACTGTCTCTGCCTGTAGCAGAAACCATGGTTCTGGATGCGGATGTCTGTCCCAGTCTTGCTGGCAACATGTAGAATTTACTATGCTTCCGTGCCATGCCTCCTCTCAGCCTTCTATTGGCCACTCCAGTGTGAGCCAGTGTGGTGTAATGGTTAAGAGCAGTGGCCTCTAACCTGGAGAACTGGGTTTGATTCCCACTCCTCCTCCACACGAAGCCTGCTGGGGGACTTTGAGCCAGTCACAGTTCTCTCAGCCCCACCTACCTCACAAGGTGCCTGGTGCGGGGAGAGGAAGGGAAGGCAATTGTAAGATGCTTTGAGACTCCTTAAGGTAGAGAAAAGAGGGGTATAAAAACCAACTCTTTTTCTTTGGCCTTCTCTTTGCCAGCTTGAATGAGCCAGCGGCATGGCAACTGCTAATTCGACTAGACCAGGCGTGGGCAAACTGTGGCTCGGGAGCTGCATTCTTTCACATATATTATGTGTCTCCCGGCAGGGCGGCTGGGGAAGCTAAATATCATTAGCAAACAAATATCATTGGACAAATTAATATCATTATCAATATCTGCTTTTACCCCTTTTGTTATTATTTTTGGCAGTCTCGTTTAATGTTAATAAAAAGCAAATTTGCGTTTTTTCCAATAAAAGCAGGTAATATTTGTTCATGTCTTGTGGCTCTCAAACCTCTGATGTTTATTCTATGTGGCTCTTATGTTAAGCAAGTTTGGCCACCCCTGTACTAGGTGGCTCTTACGCTGAGCAAGTTTGCCCACCCCTGGACTAGACAGAATCTCTCCACCTCCAAAAACGATAAGGAAAGGGAGACTTGGCTCTGGCCCCTCGTCTTGTGCAGACCAGAACCCTCTCTACTAAACACCTCACAGACTAGAAGTGCATTCTTAGATCTATCAGTAGAGTGACTATTTTGTGGACTGGGAAACAGGGCCAATTTAAAAAACCCAAAGTGGTTTAATTAGGAACTAACATTACTGGATAAAAAGAGACACAGGTAAACTTCTTCACTACATGTAAGGGTTGCCAGTTGCCACTAACCCAGTGCTACTGGGGATCCTGCAAGTACTGATCCCTATCCCCTGGCCTTGCATTATAGAGCAGCAAGGGGAAATGGCATCAGTTGACACCTGGACATCACATTGTCCTTTTAAAACAGAAAGTGATGTCATGACACTCTAGGGTTTTTCAAATCTCTATGGTAAAAACATAGAGATTACATAAATTCCTAGAGAATCCCCCCCGCCAGTGCTCCTGGGGCTTGCCATATAAGGGTTGGCGACCCTACCTATGTAACTGATGGGATGCAAAGAGAACAATGAACTGAAACAGGCAGGGAGGAAGCCTAAAAGTTGCATTCTGGAAACAAACAAGGAAGTGACATTTAGCAGAAGAGGGAAGGTAATGACCAATATCTCTATCTGGCTGGTTTCCCCATATGTTGCTTTCTGTAGGAGCTTCTTCTCCTGTACACTACATGTTGCATATTTCAACAATATATTGGGTGAAACTGGGCACAGAGATGATAGGAAGGCAGTTTTGTATTTCAGTGGGTGGGAACTGAGGATAAAAAGCCTGTTTTAGGATGCTTACATTGCAAAAACAAAAAAGACTATTTTAAGAACAGCTTGAATATATTGGATTCTATCTCCCAAATTGTTCAATAACTTCTGTAAGCTTACCATTTCCTTCTGTACCATCTGGCTATTTAAAAATTAACAGTAATATTCCTTATTTCCAAGCAAAAATGTTGTGTTTTTATCAACTTAGCTTGATACATCATTACAACAGAAAGGGAAGATGCATTATTGTTCATGAAGTATCATATAAAATGACTTTTATAAGTGTAGGCCAAGACAATGAACAAATGTGCCAACTAACTAGGCTTACCAATCATCATGTGGGGCCTGGCAATCTCCTGGAATAATAACTGATCTTCAGACTACAAAGATCAGTTTGCCTAAAGAAAATGGCTGCTTTGACAGGTGAGCTTTATGGCATTATACCTTACTAAGCTTTATGGCATTATACCTTACTTATTATACTTTACCTTCCTCAGGCACCCTCCCCCCAATCTCCAGAAATTTCTCAACCCTACCACTAATTATACCATGTATGTCCAAGGAACAAACTTGCATGACAACAGATTGCAGCACTGAAGAAGATACAGATATTAACTCCATGAAATTGTTGAGCAGTTGGGTTAGAACAGATAAAAGGAAGTACTACTTCACCCAGAGAGTGATTAACATGTGGAATTCACTGTCACAGGAGGTGGTGGTGGCTACAAGTGTGGACAGCTTCAAGAGGGAATTAGATAAACATATGGAGCAGAGGTCCATCAGTGGCTATTAGCCACAAAGTATAGATAGGAACTCTCAGTCTGGGGCAAGTGATGCATTGTATTCTTGATGCTTTGGGGGGGCAACAATGGGAGGGCTTCTAGTGACCTGGCCCCACTGCTGGACCTCCTAAGGGCACCTGGTGTTTTTGGCCACTGTGTGACAGAGTGTTGGACTGGATGGGCCACTGGCCTGATCCAATACTGGCTTCTCTTATGTTCTTATGTTCTTATTTTGTTTCAGTAAACACAAATTACTCCTTTCAGAGGAACTGTTTTCCTTATTTCCTCTAAGCATTGTTGAAGCACCCATGTAGTCAGCTGAGGCCTGGAATCTCCAATGATCCAATTTCTAATTGGATCCAATTGGGGTTTCTTTCAGTACGCCACCACTCTTTGGGTTTAAATTATGCTGAAGATCTGCACTTTCATGAAACAGAGAACTGGCAGTATGCAGTGAAACACTAGACTTTAGAAACCCAATCTAGTCTGCCTGGGGAAGTTAACAGAAACAGTTCAATTATTTATTTACACAGCTCCTTTTAGAAGAACTTCTTGATACAGAAGCACAACACTGGACTGGTAGTGAATGTGTTTACTTGAGACAGGAGTGTAGTTCTTCTTATATTTGGTGTGTTAATGGTCTTTTAGTCTATTTATAATACCAAATATTTCTCTGAGCTAGGCATGCTGCATGGGAACAGCACAAAAAGCATAGATTCTAGAGTGTTTCCGGTGTCACTTTTTTGTTTTACTGCTTTATGAGTTCTTCAGCTCTTCTAGAATGCATTTGCCAGGACTATAAAACTCTGACCAACTTGCCATTGCTCTCATTTTGTACTGCTAAGTTTGGGGGCATTTACTTATCAAATATAAGAAGTCATAATTATTATTGATCTCCATGACATCTAAAAGTGGTAAGTTATATCTGCTCCTGAATTTTCAGCTAAATAGCTTTGTTTGAGTCAATCAAATACAGGGCAATTTATAAAGAAAAACTGTTTTAACTGTAAATGCATATATCTTGACATTTTGAATCCAACAAAATTCTTAAAGAATCTAGCTTGTTAGCAGCTTGTGAATACTGCTATCTGTTTAAAGACAGCAGATATTTAATTGAAAGAGATTATGAACCATATGCTTTTTAGGGATTAGCAGTATTCCCAAACTGTTTATTCAGTTTATCTCAGTGTGAATTTTTTTACTTTGGTATTGGTTGTGTCTCTATATATTGGGAAAGGGTTGTCTGTAATAGCCACTTTTGTTTAATAGAGAACAAAATGCAAAGTAGATTTTACGAGGCTTATGGTCTGTATTACTAAATTTTTTGAAACTTAGTTCTGTTTTGGGGTTGTTGGAAAATGTCTGACAACTGCATTTTTAAAATGATTCTTTCTTTTGGATTTGGATGCTGTAAATCTCAATGTTAAGCATGATGCCAGCTTCACAAAACCCTGAATTGGCAGGATTTTTTGTAAGCTGTCCAGTGATTATGTTTAAATTGGGCTTTGTATTATAAATTTTTTTGCATATCCTGAGCAACTTCATTGTTAATTGACTTTGGGTTTACAAAAATGTTATAACTTGTTCCCTTCTTATTGTTGTATGTGTTCTAGCTCTAAAATTAAGAGTTTGGAAATAATTATGCACCCAACACACCCTAACTGGCAAGTGATTCTCTGGCTGTGTCAGTTTTAGGACTTTAAGAGTCATATGTGAACAAAACAGTATGCTGCGTCATCAATTCCTTCCAGACATGAAATCCTATTAATTTAAGTAGTCCTTAGCTCATACTGACAGTTCATCTGAATATATTAATAAAATAAAACAATGAAAGTGTTAAAGCTAAACCATCAAGTACATGTTTTTCTTTTATTAAATGTCATACCATGCAATTTTACACAGAAATCCCTTAGAATTTTCTTTATTTGTTGACAATTACCTTAATAGTAACAGATAATTTGCTCAATATCTTTCTGTCTGTATGAATGAAATGTGATGATGTTTTCCAAACCAATGTATGCCAAGTTCCTTCAAAATATTTTGTACAGTCATCCTGGATCCAGTTCATTTATATAACTTTTATGTTGCTTGTTTAGCTCTAGAAAGGAATAAAACATGTGGGAAGGTCTCAAATCAGAGCCTGGGGGTAGGGTCATGTTTACTCCTTCTTTGAAGCATAGATATTCCTAATTAAACAATTAGGACAACAAACACTGTCCAGCCATGGGTCAGGTAGAAAGTTCAAATCCCAGATGGTCCCTATCTACACATGACCCATCTACCAGATGGGACCCCATCATGACTTTTTCAGGGTTAAGCCAATTTGTTATAGTCTTAATCAAATATTTATGAGTCTTGGAGCATTCACTAGGAAGGGTACAGCTTGTGCTTTGTTGACAGACCTCTTTCTCTGCATCATGTACGTGTGAAAAATGAATGGGGCTTTAAATGCAAAAAACGGATGGAAGAATCCTGGCCCTCTGGGAATACTCAGTCCAGCAGTACTCTGAACCACAGCAATAAAGCACAAAGCCACTGTCTATATTATGACCATGAACACTTTTGATAACCAGCTAAAGTGAAGCTAAGTTAATTTTACTAACTGTGACTTAGTATAATAAAGGTAAAAGAGAATTGATAGACCAGCCAGTACAATCTACTACTTGAAACTTAACATCTTACCCTACAGTATCCCAAGCAGTTCCCTCTCCAGCCTTTTCTTGAAATAAGAGTAATATCCCATTATGTGTAGGCAGCAGTCATTGGCTCCAGTATGGTGGAAAGAAGTAATTTGGATACGCCTCCCAGTCTTTATCCTGTATTTATAGTTGTGTGATTTTAATGGATGGAATGGGACCCAATGTGTTGAGGTGTTTTTTTTGGGGGGGGGGGGATGTTGGACTAAAATATGGGAGATCAGATCTAAATACCCTCTTAGTCATGAAGCCTACTGAATGATAGCAGGTCAGTTACTCTGCCTCAGGCTGACTTCCTTTATTGTGTTGCTGTGAGGGTAAATAGGAAGTGGAGAATCATGCACATTCCCCTGAACTCTGTGGAGGTAGGGTGAGATAAAAGCTGTGAAACAGAGACACAGATTCAAAGGGTAAGAAAAAAAGACTTTTACTATAGATGTTGAAAATGTTTGACTAGGAAAATCTAATTATAGTGACAAACACAGTTCCTAAACATATTCTTATAGTGTGTTTAGCAGAAAAATGTAAGTTCCACATAACTGATATATTATAGCCTTATTCAGACATTATGTCCATGTAAACTGGGATTCCAGAAGCACATGAATAAAGAGCATGCAGTAGCTGTTTAGTATGAATTGGAAATAGATTTTCAGTGCCCATTCACCTTCGATACTATGGAAAATCCACAATTGCTCAGTTCTCATGTAATGGTGATTCCATGTGTTAGGTGTGTTGCATGGACCAGATTCCCCAGATATACACCGTTGGTGGACTCCCAGTTCACATAGACATAATATCTGAAGGGGCCTTATATGGCATAGTAGAATATTTATTTTTACTTAGATTCTTAAATATTTAGTGATGACGTTGGCATTTCTAGATATCCTTGAATGTAGCACCCATTGCAGTGAAAGGACAAGATGGTTTAGGATTTTGGTGAACTAGAAACTAAGACTGCTGTAACAATGTCCTATTGACCCTTTAGGCAATGTGTTTTGAAATATTCATCATGCAGTTTCTAGTTACAGGGCTTCCTTTATACAAGTATGCAAGATATATTCTTTCTAAGGGTAGGGCTCTTTCCAGCTAGCTTTACGTATACTGTTAGTCTTGTTGAAGGGAAAAGAATAAGCTGAACAAGCCCTAACAAGCTAGTTTTCCAGCATTTAATTTCATCTTAGGTATTTTATACAACTTTATTACATTCCAGTGTTTGTTTCCAGGGAGCATTTAGAATTCCCAAAGCTGCTAAACTCTGGAAGTTAATTAAATTTAAGCTTGTAGATTAACTTTAGAGGTTATATTAAATTAAAAATAAAAACAAATGTCTGTTACTTTTAATCTTTAGTCTTCTGAACTTTCTAGGACTATATAGGATTTTTGTGTTCATTGTACAGTTTTTCTTAAATCCTAAATACATAATCCAGGTATCTACAGTAGCACATTTTTATGAAAGCATTTATTAGACAATTCCTCAAGATCAACAAGGGCTTTTGCAAGTCCTAATTGATGAGTATTGGAGAAAAATCTCTGGTCTGTTCCAGGGTTCAAAGGGACTCATAATTGTACAATATACTTCGACTGCAAGAGGAAAGGGTATCAAGGAAAATACACTTGTTGCTTCATGCCCAACACTAATAAGAATGTAGTTACCGAGATAGGGTGAATCTGCTGCTTAAAAGACCTCAAAATCTGGATAACCAGATCATCAGGTAGAGGCAATACCTGGACCTTTGCTGCTTAAAAGACCTCAAATCTGGATAACCAGTTTGTCAGGCGGAAGCAATACCTGGACTTTTTCTGGTCAGTGTAAGGCAAGGCATCTCTGGTGGAAAAACAAGGCTTCTCAGATGGAAAGACAGGTAATCTACTAGAACTTTGAAGTATTCAGTCAATATGTGATGAACGTAGGTGGCAAAAACCTGACTATTTGTGAAGGTTAAAAGAAGAAGAGCCAAAGCAGGGTTGCAGATGAACATCAAGAAGACAAAAGTAACAACTACTGAGCAATTACATAATTTTAAGGCTGACAATAAGGAAATTGTTAAAGGGACCCCCTGCTTTGCAAAAAAAATTGGTGGTGTGTGGGATGAAACCATTCAAAACAGAGGAGTGTTTGTACAGAATGGTTATATGGTCTACTGGAGTTATTCTGATTAACAAAATTTTCTGTCCTTCTGTTGTTGTCAACATTTGGTTGCATCCTGTTCTTCTAGGGGCTTGGGTTAGAAGTGAAGCACATCAGCCATAAGGAGGATTTAGTGCACATAGGAACCAGTCACATCAGTTTCCAGTTCATAAAATATTACTTAGTTACTCATGCTCAGAAACAATTACTTTTGGTAGTTAGAATTTCAGCCCACACAATCTGAGAACAGTTTTTCATGTGTTTCTAGCACTGATAAACCCCTAACATTCACTAGGTATAGCATGCTGTAGCTAACTAGTCTGTTGTTATCAAGGGCTGGCGTGTCAGTTTATTTTGTTAGGCATGTTACTAAAACTCCTGGGGGGGGGGATCTTCAAAACATGCTTAGCACACTGAAGAGACATGGCTTAAACAGAGATGCTTGCTTCATGACAGCTACTTCTAAAATTTCTTCAGGATCAGTGTGATGTATGGGGAGAGTGTCAGGCAAAACTGGTAATCACCCTAAGGCACCCACAGGGTGAAGACAGGCTTGCCTAAACCTGCTTAACCAGCCAGGGGAGAAATTGGTGAGAAGGCCATCATATCTTGAGACAGGGCACCAAACGCATAAGCCAGCCAACCTTGAAGAGGAACATGGTGCTTGGTGGTCCCTCTCAACACAGCTGGTGATGATATGCAGGCACTGAAAGGTGAGGAAAAGACATCATTTGTTGCCCACCCACCCCTCAAATGAAACACGACCAAATTATGGGTTAAACTGGGAACTTCATTTACACGCAAGCTGATCTGGAGCGAGTGGCCTGGTGTTCTGATCATTGGTCTGGAAACAATTCCAGCCTTGTGAAAGGGAAGACCCTGGGTGATTCAGGCAAAGGGGCCAACCTAGAGCTCAGTGGAGCAGGTGGTCTGGTGTGCAAACGGTGTGGTCTGGGAATAATCTTGGCCTTGTGAAAGGGAAGACCCTGGTGATTCAGGCAAAGTCTGACCTGGAGCTCAGTGGGAGAGGGCAGCCCGATGTGCAGCTCAGGGGTCTGGAAACAATCTCGGCCTTGTGGAAGGGAAAGCCCTGGTGATTTAGTCAAAGGTCAACCTGGAGCGCAGTGGGGCAGTTGGCCTGGTGCAGATCATGTTGGCTGCTGTATGGCCACCCTGTGTGTGGTGCAGCCTGGGGCCCCTGGATGTTTGTGCAGGGCTTGCCGGAGGGCGAACCAGGGTATGAGGATGCTGCAGAAGACCGGCCAACACCAGCGTGATGATTGGATCAGCTTCCAAAGCTGACAGAGTTGGGTTCAGCTCATCTGAGGTTCAGCATTTTGGCAGCTGGAGGTCCCAGGCATATCGGATTTATGTGCATAAGTGGTGACAGCTGATGGTTTGTTTCTTTGCAGGATATCGCACAAGAACTGAGATCGCCAGGGTGCTGATATGTGGGCATTTGATCGATATTGGTCAAGCAGGAGGATCGTCTGATCCAGCATCGGTACCCAGCTAGGCACCAGAGACTGCACCTCTGTTGAATGGCCATGGGAGGGAGGAATGTGGTGGGGCCAGCTGTTATCCCTCCTCCATGATCATGGGTCAGCAAGAGCACCACCTCAGGTCATGTTGTGCATTTGGGCGAGAATGGTCTGGGCAACAGGTCGGCAGTCTCATTGCTGGCGGAGGTTCTGCAGGATTTGGAGAGCCTTAGGCATTGGTTCCCCAACACTGTGCTGGTCTGGTCCAATATGTTGCCCAGGTGGGTTGGGGGGGGGTTACTGTCCAACCAGAGTTGGCGAGGCCCGGTGCTGGCTAAACTTTACCCGGACATCATAGGCAGTGGTCTCTTGGGGGTGGAAGGGTGATTCTGCTCCCAGGATCAAGTTCTTGTTGCTGCATCTTATCAGGCCCAATTATGGAGGGAGGCAGCCTGGCTGGTGTGCCAACCTCCCCATTGGCTGGCATTCTGCTGTTGAGCCTTAATTGGCTCCCCCAACCCTCATGGTGGCCAACATATTGGGCAAAAACCGATGCCTGCTTCGCTCATCGAGCACCAGTCTGGTTTTGGTATATAGCTACAAAAAATATACAGTTAAGGAATAGTTACTACCTGAAAGAGGCCATCTGCCTCCTGGTGGTGTCTGGAAAGAAGCTGTGTTGATAAAGAAGATGAACAAAGCAAACAATCCATAATGTAAATGGAAATAATCAGAACAGCATAAAAGTTATATCTAAATAAACCAAAGCAACATAAAACAATAAGACTTCAGCATGATCCTATCCAAATTTATTTGTAAGAATCACTTATTCATGCCAGGGTGGCCAACTTCCAGGTGGGGCCTGGAGATCTTCCAACTACAGAGATCAGTTTCCATGGAGAACACTGCTACTTCAGAGGTCAGAGCCCATGGCATTATACCCTGCTTTGTTGGTTCTGTTAATATCACTTCAGTAGTTGTAGTAGTAGCAGCAGCAGCAGCAGTAGTAGTAGTAGTGAATATGACTGGTTGAATTTTCCTTGAAGATTAAGTTTTATATGCTTAAAAACTGATGTAAAACCAACCCCCCCAAACAATTATGTGTTGAATTTTGATTCCCTGTCTGTACATCCAGAGGGAACTGTCAAACTGAGTGGGCAGCTGGTAGGTCCATTCATTTGTCACTCCTAGGCTGAGGACAGACTGGCAATCTAAAGCGGGGCAGGCACGCTTCGCAAATGGAGGAAAGGAGCACGTTCAGACATGCGCATCTGTCCGTCGGCTCCGTTGCGTACTTACCCGTCTCCCAGTCGCTTTCCTTCCTCTTTACCCGGACACCGGTTTTTCCCGGTGTTCAGGGGCCTTCCTCCGCATGCCTCCCGCTTCCAAACAATGTGAACTGGAAGAAGCGGGAGGCATCCGGAGGAAGTGTGAACGCACCGGCAAAAAGTTTTGCGCATATGCGCATGTGCACACATGCGAAAAACATCAAAGGAAAACAAAAAAAGTGCAGCGGCGCGCGCAAGCCGCGCGCGCTGGCTATGCGGCAGTCTGAACGCTCCGTGGCAGTCTGAACGCTCCGTATCACCGCTGATCCGCATTGCTCTGGCCAGTGTGAACGGCCAGCTCCGTGGGTTTTTCCCCCCGCTCCAGTTCCCTCCGCTTTGCCTCCGCTTCAGATTGCCAGTCTGTCCTCAGCCCTAGTCAGCGGTACCCATACAACAATCAGTCTTCCAGGACTAAATTAAAAGTGGTTTTAGCATATAATTAGCAGCATAGCAAGACAGTGCAAGGGGTACGTAGAACAAAGAACACTGAATGACAAAAGAATGCATGCATCCTATAATTTTGTGTTCCATGATTCACAAGGAAACAATAACTTTTCTAAAAATTGCTCTGGTTCCAAAAAAAAAATTCTGATAAGATTAATCATGTCTGAGTAATAACATGCATAGACATTGCTTGCTGGCTAGTCCTGTTTAATTTCCTTAAGCTTGGGTACTAGAATGTTTTAGGCATTCTGAATATCCATGTTTAACAAGGTGGGAACCTAAAGCCCAAGCTCTGGATATAATAAAGTGGCAAATATTGAGTGACCTGGGCTCGTTTTGTGAGAATTCAGTTAGTGCCTACAATGAAACTGTGCCAGTCTAGAAGAAAACGTGATTGATCAAGAGGTCTTGGGGACTGAATGTACGAAGTCAGCACTCATATGCATACATAAACCATAGTGCCATTTAGCTTCTAAACATAATTTTAAAAGCTATGCATATGTGTAAAATGCATTCTTTCTAGAAATAAGAGCAATAATACTGAAGCACCAAGTTTGGAGCATAACATTATTTATTTTGCCTTTGAAATGCCCTCCACCCAAGAGGCTTCCCTGGCACCTACCTGGCTCTAGGTTAAAACTTTACCCAGGCTTTTAACTAAGGGGGTTATTGTTAAAACACTTTATTATCTGTTTCTGGCTCAAGGATCATTTCACTTGCACAATTTTAGACTGCTTGGTATGTATTTTATGCTGTTGGTATGCCCAGGCTTGGTTTAATGGCATGGGCCTTTTTGAACAGTTGTATTTTAATAGATTATTTATTATCTAGGCTACCTTGAGCAGGTCTTTGGGGAAATGGCACACAAATTTTCTAAATAAGTAATATTTTAAGACTGTAGTGAAGGTGTTAAGCATAACGATTGTGTGAAAACTATAACAATACAGGAAATCCTGGCACTTCAGATGAAGCAATTGTATGTCAATAGGCCTAATTGCCTAGAAAGCTAATAAAATGGAATGTGCAAAAAATAACTTCATTAGAAAGCAGATACCATTCTTCAGTGTTAAGAGCTTACAGTGGTTGCCTACTGAGTTTTGTCCAGTTTGTAAGTCACAGATAACTGAGGTGAACAAATGGAACAAAATTTGATATTTTTTGTCCAGGCTTATCTGGTTTGAATGGAAGGAATGTTGTCTTGATGGAAGGCAGGGAGGGATCATTAGAGATTGTGGTCTTGCAGTTTATAGTCATTTGAATATTTTTGTCATAAATGCTTCATTATATAGCCCATAATGTAATATTTTTCCTTTCTGCCGCCAAGTCGCAACTGACTAATGGAAACCTCATAGGGTTTTAAAGGCAAGGGAGGTTCAGAGGTGGTTTGCTATTGCCTGCATCTGTACATATTAATTCATAAGCTGATTGTAGTAAATGTGAATGATGCATATTCATTTAATAGATAGCTGATTACAGGAAAATCAAACAAAGCTACCCCCATTCCTTGGCTCCTTTCACATACCCTCCAATGTCTGACCAATCAAATCAGAAAAAAATAATTTGAGAAGGGAGGAAATTATAAAAAAATAGCTTGCATCTTCTTTTAATCATCAATGGTCAATAGTAGAAGAGGATCAATAGACCAAAGTCTATAGGTGAAAGTCAGGAAAAAGTAATCTGTTCAGTATGTGCCAAATATTGCTCCTCTTTAGGGATCTGGGTGGATCTTTTTCAGGGAATAGTGTATATGAAAAGAATATTGTGTACATAAACAATTCTGAAGGTCTGGAAAGACTAAAGGTGGTGCCATTTACCCAGTAGCATGCCTGACATGCCTGCTAATCTTTCCCATAATAATTAATTCACTGGGGGAGGGGGGAGGAGACAAAAGACATTAGCTTGAATCTGACCACAGCTGCAATGTAGTTTAAATCCAATGAATTCTGCATGTTCAGCATATCTAAATAACTGCATGATTATGCTGATAGTTCAGCACCCAATTATAAATACTGAGTTCCTTGATAGATTTGGATATTCAGAGTTGGAAAAAAGGTTAAAACTTCAGAATATGTTTTCCACAGAAAAACTCTGCTGGCGTGTAAGGATTTTTTTTTTAAAGTGTGCTTTGTGCTTTCTATGGTTCAGTTGCATTTTTAAGCTGTGTTATGTCCGCTGACAGCCGCAAGGCGGCAGTGGCATATAGGCCGCCAATAAGATCTCTGGCGGGAAATTCAGGCCCGCGGATAGGGCAGGGAGAAGTCAAGGCTACTGTATATAGTTGGCCCCTCGCGGCCAGTACGCCATTACTCTTTGTGTACCAATAAACTAGTGATAGCTACGTCGTTGTCTGTCTCCTCTATGCCGTGAACCCAGTACACAAAACTAAGTTTATTTATGGCTGAGTCTGTGTAGTTGGAATTTGAATAACTATGGCCATGGAAATATAATTGTGGGCTTTAATCTGCTTGTTGGCTGTCTGTTAAGTAAAGGTGCAAAAGTATATGGCCTGAACCCATTGCTGCATCTTTCATCACTTAAGATAGGCAGTGTTACTTAATGTTTCAAGAGTCCCCACTGTAATTAAGCAGAAAGAGGGAAATGTAGGCATTTTATTGTGCAGTCAAGTTGAAAACTGCTTTGATTCCGGCTTAAGAGACCCATTTTAAAAGCCTCTTCACCACAACTCCATTATTGTCCACAAACTCATGCCATAGAAAGCACCTCCAGGTGGGACATGGCGTTCTCCGAGATTTATAATTTATTTCCAGACTACAGTGGTCAGTTCCCCTGAAGAAATGGCAGCTTCAGAGGATGGATTCAATGGCATCACATCCATGCTGAGCTCCTTCCCCCAAAGTCCACCCTCAGCAGGCACTCCTCCAAATCTCCAAGAATTTTTCAAGCCAGAGTTGGCAACCATAGTCCAGAAGCTTCCATGGGCCACGTGAACAGGGTGACTCTGGATGTAGTTATGACTCTTCCGGTACCTTCAAAGAATGTGGAATAAAAGCTTCCAATTGCCTAACACCTTATATTACCTTTTCTCACTTTGCACTAAACAATCATATTTAGAAGAAAGGATTAACTTTTGGCCTTTGGGAGCAGGTTTACCTTTTTGGAATTAGTTTACGCTTTACCAAGAACAGTCCTTATCAGTTAATTGAAGTCAGGGTGCTATCCTATACAGCTTCTTATTTGAGGCAATTGGTCTGTTGCAACACCTGGAAGAATTGTGGCATCACGAGAGAAATTAATCACCTGTATGCGAGAACTAATTTTACTTTGCTACGGCTGCAGTTTGATCTTAAATTCCTCCCAGGAAACTGACAATGGGACAACAGATGACCATAATAAAAGTAGTACTTTACAGACCTTGTGAATTTAGCTGTGCTTGGTTTGACCTGAGGAGCTGAAAGAAGTTATATTCATCCTTCCTCTCTGTGCCACCATTCAGTGCTGGAGAGCTAAAATAAGGCATTTTATTGGCCATCTGATCAAGGAAGAAATAGCAAGCTGCAGCCTATTCCTTCAGATACAATCTGCTTTTTTCCTTCTGTGCATTTGATACATGGCAGAGGAGGACAGATATATCAAGGAGGTCCTGTTTTTCCATCAGAGGTACCTGGCTATTTTGTTTCTGTAGGACCGATTTCGCACACGTGCTTTGCTTCCCTTTCCTCCTGGGTTTAATTGGTCTGAATCAGTGTGCGCGTTTCCGCATTACATGAATCTGACCCGGGTTGATGCCAGTTCTTCATTTCTGCATCTGTCCTTGCCCCGAATCTTGAGCCCCTGCCCGTCTCCCCCCCCCTTTTTTAATGTAGGCAGAGTTGCGTTATGACATCATGATGCAACAAAGCCGTGATTGGCCATCTGAGCTTCTAAGCCTGCGAAAATCCATGTAAGAAAAAAAAGCTTGCGCCAGAGTTGGAGGGGAAATGGAGGGTGGGAAAGGGATGGGAAATGGAGGGGGAACATGTAACACTAACACATGTAACTCCTGCAAAAATTGTGTCCACGCCACCCGCAATACATTGGCCCCGCAAAAATGTTAACCACACAATGATGGATCAATGTTGTGTTCTGTTGTTGTAATGCTGTTTGTTGATGATTTTAATTTTGAATTCTGATCTTGGATCGTAATAAATCAAACTGAAACTGTTGTTGTAATGCAACGGGGGGGGGGGGGGACAGCTCGCACTGTGCCTCAAAGCCATCAATACATATTTTTATAGTGGCATGACTCAGGCACGACTTTTGTACAAAAGATGCAACACAGAAGTGTGGAGACATCAACAACAAAAGTACATTTTTAAAAAGACATTTAAATGCCAGTCAACGGTGGATCAATGTTGTGTCGTGTTGTTGTAATGCAACAAAGTGGGAAACAAAAAAAAAAACCCGCTCGCACCAGGGCGGGAAAGGGTAGGAAAAGGGGAGAGAAAGAAGCAGAGGGGCATTAAAGGGGTGGAGCAAGAAACCCCGATTTCGGAGTTCCCCACTTGAATGCCCCGACTTCACTCCCATGGCAAAAAAAAAAAATACCTGAAAATCTCAGAAATGGAAGATTCGGGGGAAACGATGATTACATTCGGGCCAACTGCAGACCCGGAGCAACAAGTAGGGAACTGTTGCTCTGCCCCGGATTTTATTGGGGAATGACACCAGGGCAACAACTAGTGCGGAATCGGCCTAGGTTTAGATAGAATTATATTGCATAGTAGGGCTTCTTTTTGTTAGATACCAAAATGTCTTTAGAAATAAAGGCTTATTATATCAAGGCTGGGAACATGCTAATGGTAATTTCAGCTACAAACAGTTGCTTGGTTGAAAATAGTTCTCTGATATTATACTGATAAGCAAGATACATGGGTCTGTACACACTGGAGACTTCAACAAGGCTGCACAGGAACTCTGGGAAATATTTATTTATTGTCTTTACTGTTTTTGTAACCAGAGTCTAGGAAATATGGATCCTTAATAAGAAATTCTGTGTGTACCAGCTACACTACAGATTCCAAGGTTCTTTGTGGGAAGTCTATGACAGTTAGGTAGAAAACCAATATAGATTTGTGACATTGGCCCTTTCTGTATTCATAACTTATTGTACAGTATCCGAGCAGTCAAGCCTTAAACTTGACTTCAGATTTCTGTGCCTCCCATCCACATCAGTCTTACATCATCCAGTGTGTTTATTCTGCAGCTACAATTTTAAAACTGCATTTTTTTTAGCAGGGTGGAATGTCACTTGAGACGTGTGGGGGGGGGGTTGTCCACAGTTCTTTTTAAATTTACAAAACCACCCTATTGCAGCTGCACAGTAGCATCCACCAAGCACCTCCCTGCCAGTGGTGGGAGAGGGCAGCACAGCCTGCTGACTGGGGTTGTGCCGAGGTGTTTTGTTGTTTTTTAAATAGTCTGAAGGTACTATTGAACAGCTTCAATTGCCCTTTTTGCTTCTGCTTAGACAAAATGGCCATTTTGCTCAATTGGTTAAGTATTGTAATCATCACACCAGGGTTGTAGGTTTGAGCCCCAAGGTGAAAAGTTGCTTTTTTCAAAAAAGAAAAAAGGCAGAATGTATTATTGAACAGTACTGTTGAAGGTACTATTGAATGCTTAGGGCTCCAAGGGAAGGGGTGTACCACAGAGGCATTTTTGCTTATATTGCTTACCAGGGCCCTTTTTGTAGAAAAAGCCCAGCAGGAACTCATTAGCATAATAGTCCACACCCAACAGCAGAAACATATTAGCATATTAGGCCACACCCCTGACATCACAGTTCATTAGCATATTAAGCATGGGGGTTGGGAAAGCACAGGGCAGGCATGGAAGCTTGCCTCTTCCCCCCCCCCCCCCGAGCTTCTCCACCTCACTTCAGCATCGCCTTTCTAGCCTACCCTCCCAACCAAATGGCTGGGGAAAGTGCCTGGGATCTGGGAAAGTGCTGCTGAAGTGCCTGGGATCTGAAAGATCCCAGGAACTTCAGTATTGCCTTTCCAGTCTCTTACCCCCCCCCCCCCGAAAGATCAGGAAGGGAAGCAGGTATGTTTGCCTGGATGCCCTCGGTCCCCCCAGCCCACCCGCCAAGGTGTGCAGGCTGGGGAGACCGAGGGCAGCCAGACAAATATGCCCTGTTACTTCCCTGAGCCTCTCTGCTTTTGCAGAGAGACTCGGGGAAGTGCGGAGGGGCATGGGTAAATGCCTTTCTCTCCCTCCCCCAGATCAGGGAGAGAAAGAAAGGCATTTTCACGGCAGACAGGCCGGGGAAAGGCAGGCAGGCATGCATACATGCCCCTGTCTTTCCTCAACCTCTCTGCTATTACAGAGAGACTTGGGGAAGTGTGTGTGTGGGGGGGGGCATGGTTAAATGCCTTTCTCTCTCTTCCCCAGACTGGGAAGGGAAAGAATCGTATTTTCAATGTGCCTGGGTTCCCTGCCTGCCTTTTTCCAGCTGTGACATGTCAGCTAGAAAGGGGAAGGCAAAGAGAGGCTTTTCCTTGTCAATTTCACTCTCAGCTGACTGGGTGGGGGAGTGAAATTGACAAGGAAATCCCAACAGCAGCATTTTAACATGCCTCCTTTCCCTCTTGTGTATAACATGGGAGGGCAGTGTGCTCTGTAGCCATGCATGCCAGAGGTTTTATTAATTATAATTTAAAACACTAACACTGACCTTTTATTTTTTTTTAACTCAAGGATGAGTTTACCAATAGGATTTTATCCTTAAACTTTGGTCGCTGGGGGGAAATTACTAAACTGCAAGGTGTGTGTGCCTGTGTGCTTGGCTGGGAAGCCTGGGAAGATGGTGGAAGGTACAGAGTGGGAGGAATGACATCGACGTGGATTGGGGGAGTGGCCTCCAAGAAGCAGGAAAAGGGAGGGGGAAATCCAAGGGAATCTGTTTTGCTTTTGAATTCCCTTCGGCTTGGAAGCAAAGCAAAGGGAAAGTCTGTGGCAAAACAACTTTTGGAAAAGCTGGGGATGCAGCGAACTGGGAGCTGAATTTGTGAAAAACAATGTAGAACCAGAGAGAAAACATAACATACATTCAAGGCGGAAGCGGGAGGAAATGCACAAGGAAATTTAAATGTGGCGGAGATGCACGGAAAAAGCGAGAGAAACCACTGGTGCAGAAAGGGCCATTGTATACAGACTTTTCTCAAGTGTGTTCAGAGGTATGATGAAAGCATATAACTGGTAGTATGTTAAGCAATTCAAGGAAAGGAAAGAAGGAACTACCAGTTATCACTTCCTGCCTAAAGTTTAGCACATACATTTTACAGGAAGACGTACTGTCTTACATAACATTTTTTATCAATTGCTGCTTGGGAACAAATGACTAAAGTATCAATCCAAAGGAAAAAAATCATAGGAGTAATATTTCCTAGGTGTTCTATTGAATAAAATGGAGCTTACCTCTGAGCCAGTTTGGTGTAGTGGTTAAGTGCATGAACTTTAATCTGGGAGAACCAGGTTTGATTCCCCACTTCTCCACTTGCACCTGCTGGATGACCTTGAGCAAGCCATAGTTCTGCCCCAGCTGTTCTCTCAAGGACAGCTCTGGAAAGAACTCTCTCAGCCCCACCTACCTCACAGGGTGTTTGTTGTGAGGAGGGGAAGGGAAAGGAGTTTGTAAGCTGTTCTGAGACTCCTTCAGGTAGTGAAGGGCGGGATATAAATCCAATCTTCTCTTCTCTTCTTCTTAATAGGTGTGTTAGGATTGCTTCTCAAATCATGTATGGATTTCAGAAGACTAAAATTTCAGAAAAACCTTCATTTGCTTGACAAAATTTGAGACCAGTAGCACTTAAAGCACCTTAGAGACCAACACAATTTTCCAGGGTATAATCAAAAACCACCTTAATTATAGCTTCTCATTGATTTTTCCTGAAGCTAATCTGGGCAATTTCACAATCCTGTGTCATAGTTTTCCATTTTGGCAAGCTGCATCATATTTATTCATATCTATGTATCCTTACATTTTGTAAATTAGTCTTTATTTAAGAAAAAATCTAAAGTCAAATTACTACTAGGAAAAGTGAGAGATAAAATTGAATAAAATAATTGTAGTCAATGTGTGTCTTAACACAAATATTAATAATAGTGTGTTAGAGATAGCAAGCCTATAAGAGAGGAAATTAAAAAGAATACATGCTTACAAATGGTATAATTTCGAATGACTCCTTTAGTTAGCTTAGTGCTTACTTTGGCTGTTCAGCAGCATTGGTTGTATCCCCCTGGTAGCATAATAATGGCAGGAAGGGAGGATCTAAAAATTGTTTATAAGCACTATCAAATGCCTTTTCTAAAACAGAGAACTTGTGGGCTGTGAGGCAGTTCCAAATACTGCTGGTTTTGCTGATATAACCACTTGTGGAAAGACATATGAAATTTGCTTATAAACAGTGTGATAGGAAAATGAATGTAGAACTTTCTCTGCATATTTTTGAGGCAGCAGTTTTTGTATCTAGTCAGTGTGCCACTGTATTTTTTTTAAAAAATCTAGTATTTTATTCATTGTTCATAAATGACCAGTCCTTTTCAGATGGTTGCCACCACCAGTAAGAAATTCTCAGATATTCATTGTAGCAGGATTGTACAAATTATTATTTGCAGCTCATAAAGCAACTTGTGGAAAGTTCATTATCTTTAAAAAGCTATAATAAAAAAGACCTGATCATTGGGCTTAGATTTTGTTCTGCTGCTTCAGACCAACACAGCTACCCACCCAAAACCTATTCTTGTTAGCTAAGTTCCCTGCCTGTCATATTACCTGGCAGATCTTAGTCGATCCCCCTTAAGGCCACTCTCAGCACCATGTTGTTCATTCTTGCTGTTGCTAGGCAGCATCTATTGCTACCGTGCTGGTTCCTTAGGCTTGTCAAGATCGCAGTTTCCCCCAAAGCTATTTTAACTCTGTACTGAATATGTAGGTAGAAGAAGCCCCATCATAAGAACACCACATCATAAGAATATAAAAAGAAACCTGCTGGATCAGACCAAGGATCCACGTGGTGGAGCATCCTCTTTTACGCATTGACTGACTATACAAGCAGAGCATGAGACAGCAGCCTTCTACCACTGCCGGCTCCAACAAATGGCACTCAAAGGCACATTGACTCTGAGCGTGGAAGTTTTATTTAGACACCATGACTAATAGTTGTTGATATCCTCCAGCCATCCAGCAATGCACACCCAAAAGCCTTGAGCTAACCTTAGCAGAATAAAGGTGACTGTTTCTAAGCAAATCAACACCATGAAGCTATTCCAAAAAAGCATTATTCATTTACTTTATTTACCAGATATTCTAGCTGCATTTCCAAAATTTCTCAGGTTCAACAACCACAGAATTCAATAATCAATAAACCATTAGAACAATAATTTAACAAATAAGTTCAAGTAGTCATTTGTAAGTGAGAGTATAAAACAAGCAGGGTATAAAAGCTCAGTCATCAATTCAGATTAAAACAGTCCTGCTCATTTTAAAGCCCCAGAAAACAGAAAAATGTTCAGTCATCAGAGGTGGAGCCAAATTAAGGATTTTGGCACGGTAGGACAATAACAGAGATCGCCCTGCTATGCACAAAGGCAAGAGTGGCCTCCCTGTAAAATGGCACTTTACAAAATGTTCCCCCAGGCAATCTCAACTCATTGGATTATCTATATGAGAATAGATGCTTTCTGAAATATGGAGCCCAGGACATTTGGAGCTTTATTGCCAACACCTTAAATCTGGGAATAAATAGGAAGCTGTTCCAGTATTGGTATATTTTCCTGCCTCGGACAGAAATCTAGCAGTGGTGTTCTATATTAGTTGAAATTTCCTAACCATATTTAAGGCAGCCACACTTAAAGCACATTACACTAAGCTAGATGCCAGTGGATGACAAAGGTAAAGTCTCTTGTCTTTCAGAACACAGAGCAGCTGGCAAATGAGCCAAACCTGGAAAAGGTGCCATGGGCCATTCCTGGTGAAAATGAAGTATTTAATTACGCTTGCCTTGGTGGGCAAAGTCTACACTAGTAAGAAAAAAACAGGCTCCTCGGTCCTAAGTGGAAGGAATTATGTGATTTATTTGATGTAAAGATAGAAGAAAAGGTAAAGGACTAAAAAGGAGGGATTATAGACGTATGTTGTTGCAAACAGAAGTATCTGCACAGTGAGCGGTTATATGGTAACAAAAGAATACAAGTACATGGTCACATAGAAATGCAATGAAATTGAAGCTGCCTTGTGTCTTAGGAGATGAACAAGGAGATGAATGTTTTAAATAAATAAATAGGATCTACATTCTGGTTTTGTCTCCCTAAACACCCTCCTGCCCATTCTTATTTAATGCCATGTTAACCTAAGGTACTTTAGGCCTAGAAAGCATAGATAACCATAATTAATTAATAGAGGTTTCAGCAAAGGCTTAGGATAACTCTGATGGATAGTCAACCAAGGTACTCTAGGTGCTTAACAAAACCCATCAAAGTTTAAGCCTATTATTCATTTCATGGCAACAGAGGTTTAAGTGTCATTTTAGTTTAAATTAACACCCAATATTTTCTCCAAAGGTAAAGGTAGTTTACAACATCCTTGGTGGTTCCTAAAACACAGTCTTCTGTCTGTTCTAATTGGACTCCCAAAGGTTATGATGTTCTTCCTTATTGAGCTTCCTCACCTCTCAGGGTTGGTTGTGTCAGCTTGATTCCTATGCCTTCTCATACCTAGCACCAGGGTTTTCCATACTTAGTTCCAGTGTTGCTGCTCTTCCTGCTGCCACTCCTTCAGGTAGTGGGAGAATTTTTTTTTAAATCTTCTGTGTTGTATATGGCGTGACATCACATCCTAGGAAAACCTGAATGTGATATCGTGTCGTTCTAGGAATTGCCACAAACTCTGTGGTTTTACCATAGAGTTTCCAGTGATTTATAGAGCCATGTGACCACTCCTTATTTCCCCAGAAATGATGTCACACAGCATGTGATGCCAGCACCCCTTGTGTCTCCCACCCCCATCTATCTTGTCTTCTGGAGAGCAGAATCATCTTCTTATTGGTTTCTCAAGACAGTGCACTTCAAGTGTCTTACTGACATTGTCAGTTCCTGCTTTCAACTGCTTGTCTTTCAGAAGAACTTTCACAAACTCATTTTTTCATTCAGTAAAATCCATTTTACTTTGGTGGATTCTATCTGAATGTGAACACTTCAGGTTTCTTGAGGCTGGTACCTGGGAATCCAAGAGCAGAATTTAGGGATTACCCTCTGTGATGGACAGTAAATAGTTAATGTTGTAACCCAGGCTGCGAACCTTGAGTTATTCAAATGGAATTCTTCAGCTGAGACCATGAGTTGGGAGTAGGAGTTTGGAATTGACAGTAAACTGTGTGAGAGAGAAGCAGCCTGGGAGAGGATCAAAAAGAATCCTGAGTTAAGAAACTGGGACACGTAGCCCATCCGTATAAAGTCTAAGGGAAATAGCTCCTAGAAGACAGGGGTGATCTCTAGCCAGGGTATAAATAAGGACACAGGAACTTGTGTGAATGTTATTGTCTTCATCAACTTAAGTGTATGGGATACCAAGAAGCTTATGTTTGTTTATGTAACCAGAGACTGCCAAGAAACCTCTCCCCTCAAGTTTTAAAAACCTGTCTGAGTAACATTTATTTGTGACAAATTATCTGGTGTTTATTTTTATACAAAGTTACCTCATTCCTGTTGCCTGTTTACCTCATAAGTCCTAAACCCAATTCCTGTCTGACCATTTCCCCTCAAAGTGAAATAAAATAGTTTGTTAGTTTTGAATTACCATCAGCCTCTCATGTGCTGTTACAAACAAGTACAAAAGAAGGATTTTAGTCTCTCCCTTCAGCTTCCTAGGATGGGTCAGCATCTACCAATATACATTCAAATGACTGGGTAGGACAGCCAGAGGAAAAGCAAAGAAGAAAGAAAAGGGGGCTGCTCAGCTAAGAACAATATAAGGGAAGTCCTGTGAGGGAGGGCAAAATCATCATACCCTCCAAATTTGCAGACTCAATGTTTCATATAGTGTTTAATCTAAACTAAGCCTGGCATTTCCCCATCTGATGTGTTGACTGTATTGTCTAAAAGATCACCTTTGTGTCTTGAGTTTATTCATCCTGAGACAGTCCGTTGCCTATTCCAGGCACAGGGTCATGGTTGGCATCACCTCTACTAGAGAAGATGAAATGGAGAAATAGAACCTGAATATTGGTGATACTAAACTCAGTGACTATAACACATACAAAATGTAGGAATTAATAATAATGCACTGTTTCAGTGCACTATTTCAGAAAGTTTCAGAAACTTGGGGCAAAAATAGATGGTACATTTTAAGTGAGTTGGGTCAGGGTTTCCCCAAAGTGACTTTCCCGCCCTTTTCCTCCCACAGCAGCTGCTGGGAACTAAGTTTCTCAGGACCATTTGAGTCAGGGCCACAGTACATGGAAGGAAAGGGCTCTAAATACATACAGAGAGAAAGACACTTTGCTTGACTTGAAATGGTTCAAGGGTTATTTGCCCCATTGGGGGTGCTGCAGTTCACTGTGGGTTGCGTGTTTAAGGAATATTAACTGTTCATCCTGGTTTTGATTAGATGCTCATCCTGATTAGAACAGATATTCAGTAATATTAATAATTTCACATATGGCATGAGCTAACTACCATGGACCTTAGCAAAGTATCCAAGTGAGTCATCCCTATTCAACAAAGTGTACATTATAACAATAGGCATATGCATTTGGTTAAGTAATTTGCTGAGTCAGGACCTTAATGCATTATACAAAATCTGTTACCGATAATTCCAGGAAGAGGAGCAAAATAAAATGGCTGCCATCCAGAAAAGCTATATTCATATGTAATGAAGAACTGTATGCAGCTGTATGCTCATTTGACATTTTCATCACAGTAGCTCTACTGCTGAATATAAGAAGCTACTTTACTGAGTCAGACAATTGTCCCATCTACCCCTGCATTGTCTTCTCTATAGGGCTGCCAAGTCCAACTTGGGAAATATCTGGGGACTTTGGGGGTGGAGCCAGGAGACTTTGGGGGTGAAGCCAGGAGAAAGGAAGTGACATCATTTTGTGATGTCACATCCTGTGATGTTGCTTCCACATGCTTCCACATGAACTCATGAAGTTTCCTAATACTGAATCAGGCCATTGGTCCATCAAGGTCAGTATTGACTACTCAGACTGGTAGTGGCTCTCCAGGGTCTCAGGCTGAGATCTTTAATGTCACCTATTACCTGATCCTTTTTTAGCTGAAGAGGCTGATACCTCCTGCATGTCAAGCAGATGCTCTATCACTGAGCAACGGCCCTACTGAATCCTTCCTCATCTCGGCAGAATATGAAGCCCTAAGTGCTACACAAGTGCTAAATATGATTTTCATATCATAAGAACAGGAGAGAAGCCACAGTGGATCAGGCCAACAGCCCATCCAGTACAACACTCTGTGTCACACAGTGGCCAAAAATACCAGGTGTCCTCAGGAGGTCCAGCAGCGGGGCCAGAACTCCAGAAGCCCTCCCACTGTTGCCCCACAAGCACCAAGAAGGCAGAGCATCACTGCCCCAGACAAAGGGTTCCATTTAGACCTTGTGGCTAATAATAGCCACTGATAGACCTCTGCTGGATGGGGACAGAGAGAGAGAGAGACAGACAGACAGACAGACAGACAGACAGACAGCTTTTTCACTTACTCTTGCCCAATTCCCAGGCTTTATTTCTGGCCCTTGTTTCACCCAGCTGTTGTCCATGTAAGTCCCATAACTTCTCCCCCCCCCCCCCAGCATAGGCTTTTTGGTGGCTAAAGAGGACCTTTGTCCTCCCCTTTTCGCCAGCAGAAAAGCTAGTTGGATCCATCCCTAACTTAAAATACCGGTTACTTGATGTACAAATGCTTTTAAAAATGCAGATTTGTACTGCCGGAGGGGGGGGGGGACATGGTTGAAAGAAACAGAAAATTGGCATAAAAATGAGGAATCCCGACTTTTATTTGCAGAAGGGAAATGAGGATTGGGGGGACCCAAACAGCCACGACAAGACATTTTAAACAATCCCACTCCCAGACCTTCTACAGGCAACCTCTCCTTGTGATGTTTACCTCTTTGGAAGTGACAGTTTATTCCTTTGACAAAACCACAGTGGACAGACAGACAGAAAAAAGAAAGAGGGGGAGGGGGAGAGACAGAGAAGAAAAAGAGCTCGCTTACCCCAGCAGTTTACTCAGCAGCAACCTGGCACGCAAGCCCTTCAGTAGAAAGAGCTTAGTCCCTCCTTAATCTCTGGGCGGGGCTCTCTTGCTCGATCAGCTCATAAAGGGGAAATTTCCCTTTTAAGAAGTTCAAGAGGCCAGGGCAGGCTCCGAGGTTCCCCTGCTGGCAGCCATTTTGTCCCCCCGGTGGCCAATTTTGGAAAAGCGGGGGAAAGCTTTAAAAATCGGTGTTTCCCCCGCTCTACCGGGGGACTTGGCAGCCCTACTTCTCTAACTTGTAATGGTTCTCTGTGGGCTTGAACAAAAACCCCTCCCAGCCATGCTATCTGAAATACTTTCAACTGGAACACCAGGAATTGCAGCCTTTGTGCATGTTAAGCCTGTACACATTTCAAACTGACTTCTTTAGCATGACCAACATCTATAGCATCACACCCCATATCTGCTTCAAATACACACATACAAGTGGGGGACTGCAAGGACTAGCAGGGGGCTTCTCATTTTGCCCTCACCCACTATTACCTCTTTCCCTTTTCTGAAAGCCCCCATAGCATCTTCCCTTTTCCTGCTTCCTTCTCTCCTTCTTACCTACCAACTAACCTAACCTCTTTATCTGCCCCCCCCATATTCAATTTTTCCTCCTTCCTTTCCCCTGGCAGCTGGAAAAACTCTGGCTGAGTTGTATGGTGCCCACAAGGTCTTATGGGGGCACCTCACTTTCCCTGTGTCCCCTTTCCCACAGTATTTTCTCCTTCTCTCCTCCTGACAACCCCACATACATTCTTTCTGTGTTTCATTCTCTCCTTCCCAACCAACCAACCTTTTATCTGTCCCCCATCTTTAGTTAAATTTATTGTTTATCTGTTTTTATTTATTTTATTTTTTAGATTTCTATCCCACCCCCTCCCACAACACAAGGTTTAGGGTGGCTCACAACATTAAGAAAAACAAAAAACCCATGAGCTTCATAATTAAAACAGTTAAAACTGTTAAAACTTGACATTCTCCCAGTACCTAGAAAATGTTCAAAAGAGAAAGCATCTGGCAAACCAGTAACAGCTGAAAAGAGAAGGATTAACCAAAGATCTGATGGAACAATTCCATCTTGCATGTCCTGCAGAACTTTGACAGGTCTTGCAAGGCCCGTGTCTCCACTGATAAAACATTCCACCAGGACACAGCTATGATGGAAAAAGCCCTTGCCCAGGTGGAAGCAAGACAGACTTCTCAAGGACCAGGCACTGTCAAAAAGTTGTATGATGATGAGCGTAAGCAGCGGGGGGGGGGGGGTGTTGTATTGGGAGATGCCATCCTTCTGGTATGCCTATCACAGACTGTTTAGGGCTTTAAAGGTTATAACCAGCACTTTGAACCTAATCCAGAAACAAATGGCAACCCGTGCAGCTATTTCATTTATACCTTGCCTTTCTCCACAATGAGGACCCAAAACAACTTACATCATTCTCCTCTCCTCCATTTTATCCTCACAGCATTCCTGTGAGGTAGAGTTAGGCTGAGAATGTGTGCCTGGCATAAAGTCACCCATAAGCTTCTATGGCAGAGTGGGGTTTTCTAGATCCTATTCTGAAACCACTACAATGCACTGGCTTTCTAGTAGTATTGAAGAATAGTACTGGCTTTCTAGTATTATTGAAGAATAGCAAGCAGCTGTGCCTGTGTGAGTCATGCAAGTTGGGTGGTAGCAAGTTTCCTGGTAGTTACTGCCAGACTTATCCTAGATGAATCCTGCCTCAAAGGCCAAGACAGCCCAAGGAAGGGCCCCTCCCCCTCCCCGGCTTTTATAGAGGGAAACTGAGGGTTGAAATCTGGCAGCACTGTTGGGGTTGTCTAGCAACAGCCACAGAAGGCATTTTTTCTTAAACCCATAGGCATTGCTTCTAGGTTTTTTTGGGGGGGGGGGCGGTTTAACTCCCCAGTGTTTTTATTTTTGCTGTACAATTTCAGAATTTTCTGCAAACCTGGGGCTTTTCTCAGGTTCAGAGAAAGATCTGTCTTGTCTGTTCTAGAGTCCAATCTAAAGAGTGAAGTAAGTATCCACTGAGTTGGCCATATTGAAAGTTAGACATAATGATTTATTTTGTCCATATTTCAGAGAGTTAAATTGCTTACAACTGGGCTCTAGTATATCTCTGGGAAAAGATGTTTGAGGGAGGGTGAAGGCTGTTAGTTACACTCAGTGCAGTTTTGTTCATCAGCTGTCATATTTTGAGAACCATTGGTTTCACATAATTTTTAATGTGAAAACATACTTCCCCTCCCCCCATCAGACGATCCTATTATCTCTTACTGCTTGTAGATATAGTTAATGAGATCCCCTGAGATGGTAAAGAATGACACTCTGGTATTGCATTTGTTTTGTCAATTAAAGCATAATGAGAGACTGTCAGTGGTTGTCTCAGAGTCCACATGTGGTGCCACTTATCAGTTCCTCTTTGACTTTTAATCCTTACATATTGTATGGAGGGTGTCTGTTGAGAATCAGCTCTTTACTTTTCCTGTCATTTTAGATAACAGAAAGTCTACATAAAGCAGTTTCAAAGGCCTACTAGATTTGGAACAAGCATGTAGCCTGGAAAACGGCATTAAAATGGAAAGAGGAGTAATACTTTTCTTTTAGCACAGGAGGAATTTAGCTGTCCTTGGCACTGGTGGTTATGTTTTTCCCATCTTTAGGGTGAGAATCTCCATGTTTTGTAAAGCTAGACGGGGAGAATCAAAGGTAAGCTTCACTTCAACAGCTTTCTTAACTTTTCTTAGAAAAGGTGGTCAGAAGAGGAAGCCTGTTTGGTTTTAGGAAGGCTACCTCAATAATGCCAGTGGGGAAAAATCTGGAAACAAGGCACAGGCACAAGATCAAAGCTGGTACTTGTCCATTACTGTAGGCAGTACTGCAACATGCCTAACATATTGCTTTCTCTTTGGAATAGCTTTGAGTTATATGTTGACATAGTTTTTTCCAGCCTTTAGCATCTAGGCAATTGGAAGGGATTTTCCCCCCCTTTGGCTTGAATAAACTCTGCAAATCCAGGACACCAGAATATAGGCATAAAAATATTTATAGATGCTTGTTATCTATATACTAGTTGCCAAATTTTGTTAAATCCGGTGACTGGAGTTGTGGATGGCCAAGACAGATCTTTCTACAAACCTAAAATGGGCTCCAGTTTTGCAGACAAATGTGAAATCTTAAAATAAAATACCCCTGGTTTGGGTTACAAAACCCAAAAATTATAAAAGGAGTGCCTGTAGCTTTAAAAACAGTTTCTAATAACGGGATTGAAAATTCAGGAGAAAGAATATAAATTATTAGCCTTCACTGATGACCTTGTATTTATTGTGGAAGACCCGGAAAATTCTGTAACATATTTGATAGATTCATTACATGAGTATGGATGAATGGCAGGGTTGAAGGTGAACTTCCAAAAGACTCATATGATTACCAAAAACTGCATGCCACAACAGACAGAATGCATACAAAAAAAGTCAGGCATAGAGGTGGTAAAAAAGGTAAAATATCTGGGAATAACAGTTTCTGATAGAAACACGACTCTTGTAGAGGATAACTATAAAAAATTGATCCAGGATATCCAGAAAGATATAATAAGATGAAAAAATCTGAAGCTTTCCTCTATGGGTAAAATAGCAGTGATTAAAATGAATATTCTGCCTAGATTCCTTTTCATAGTACAAAATTTACCGATATTAAGAAGTATGAAATATCTGGAAGAATTTGGAAGAATATGCAGCAGATTTATTTGGAATGGGAAGAGGCCCAGAATTAGAATGAAAATATTACAAGAGAAAAAAGAAAGAGGAGGATTTAGTTTTCCCAATTGGGAATTATACTGTAGAGCTGCAGCCTTGAAGTGTTTCTACTAAATATGTTTGCAGAAGACTACAACAAAGATGTGAGATATCTATTAATATATATTAACAGCGGCAAGAATTTTGGTGGCTAAGAATTGGAAAGGGGAGATGCTGCCTTCAAGAGAGGATCTGATACAGAGACTACTAGAAGTGGCTGAAATGGACAGGTTGAATTTGTTATTACAAGGGAAAGATCTAGAGGAATTTCTTAAAAGATGGAACCAGTTCTATATATGGTTAGATCGTAACAAGGAATAATAGACTCAAAACAATATAGGTATATGTAATCTGAATGTCAGAGGCAGCAGCTTGTATGGGCTCTGCCTTAAATGCTGAAAAGTACAACTTATGTAAAGACAGGGTATAAAATATAGGTTACATTGTTGAGTTTCTGTATGTATATGTATATGCAATTGGAGAGTCAGAGGCAGTGGCTTGTAGGGGCTCTGCCTTAGATTTTGAAAAGTGCTATACATGTAAAGATAATGTACAGAATATATGTAATATGGTGGATGTACTTTGTGATAAGTGGAAATTCGAATGTCTTTTAAGTTGCTAATTGTAAAACATGGAAAAAGGAAATAAATAAACTTAAAAAAAAAAACAAGATTCCCTCGGTGGCTATTGCTAGGCAATCACAACATTCCAGGCTTCAGTTTCTGTGACTAAAAGGCAGGGGTAGGGGACATGGCCCTTTCTAGGCCTATTTTGGCCTTTTAGGGAGGACTCATTGGGGCCATGATTGGCTAGAGTTGCCAGCTCCAGCTTTGGAAATTCCTGGAGATTTTATGGTGAATTCTGAGGAATGGAGAGGAGTGGAGAGGCCTCAACATAGTATAATGCCACAGAGTCCACCCTCCAAACCAGCCATTTTCTTCCAGGGAACTGATCTTTGTAGTCTAAATATCAGTTGTAATCCAGGGAGCTATCCAGGCACCACCTGGAGATTGGCAACCCTGAGCCTGGAAGCAACTTCTGAGTGACTTGATACCATATAATTTGCATGACTCAGCTAGGCCTGGTTGCTTACTACTGTTCAACAGCAGCCACCCAATGAAAGCCAGTATGATATAGCAATTTGAGCTTCAGAGTAGGGTCTGTGAGACCCAGGTTCAGATCCCCAACTTGCTGTGGAAGTTCACTGGGTGGTTTTGGATCAGTCTTGTACTTTCAGCCTAATCTACCTCACAGAGTTGATGTGCAGATAAAAAGGAGGAGAGAATAACGTAAACTGATTCAGGTCCCCATTGTGGAGAAACACCATAATTTTCCTAGGCAGAGGCTGCAGCAGGGAGAAGTCAGGAAGCTGAAGGCAGTGGGGCAGATAAAGGTAGTTTGGCTGTTGGTTGGGAAGTAGGGTTGCCAGGTCTGAGTTGGAAAATACCTGGAAACTTTGGGGGTAGATCCGGGAGAGGGAGGGTTTGGGGAGGTGAGAGGCCTCAGCATCGGACAATGCCATAGAGTCCACCCTTCAAAGCAGCCATTTTCTCCAAGGGAGCTAATCTCTTGTCAGCTGGAGATCAGTTGCGAAAGTGGGAGCTCTCCAGGCCCCCCCTAGAGGCTGGCAACCCTATGGGGAAGGATTGCTGGAAATTTGAGAGTTGGCCTGGGGAGGGTGGGCTTTAAGGAGGGGCCTCTGACAAGTATAATGCCATCGACTCCAAGAGTCCACCTTCCAAAGTGTCTATTTCCTTCAAGGGAACTATCATTGCCAACCTCCAGATGAGACCTGGAGATCATCCAGAATTACAACTGATCTGCAGATGACAGAGATCGGGAGGAAGTAAAGAAGGGGGAATGGGAAAGCTGCCCATGCACGTTCCTTGCAGGTCCCCACTTGTATTATCTAACCACCTTAATTGAAGATTTAAGGTTGTTTCTTATAGTCTTCATTTTATTTTTTCATATTTATGTTTTTTTCTTCCTTCAAAGAATTAATTGTATACAGATTTAGCTTCACAACAATCCTGTGAGAAACCTTGGTGTGAGAGTCAGTGACAGAAGAGGGAGGAGAGGGCAATTTCACCATGTCCCCCTCCCCACTGCAGCCTTCCAGCAAGCATGGTTGTTAGTCCATGTGGGTTCTGTGTCAACCAGAACTATCAGCAGTGAGGAGAAGAAAGAAAAGATCCACATCCTTCACTCAATACTAGTAGTTCACAGAATCCAACTCAACATATTCATGACTGCTACAGAATTACTGCGTATCTAATCTCTTCATATCCTTCTTTCTCACACCTTGAAACAACAGATTATGTCTGATGTTTGAACATCTTAAATCAGGCTGACAATATTTCTTTGTTTTTAGTTGCTGATCTTAACAATGATTGTGAGTACTTTTAAGAAGTGCCTAAAGTTCAACAATTAGCAACATATCTAGTAAACAAATTAATTATGACAGTAAACCAGGGATGGAGGAGTAGAATATGAAAGCTCCACATGAAGTTAACAGCAAGTAAACTAAATGATGAGAAGGAATTGGTCCTCCTGAGAGATATTATACATTGAATGCTAATGTTAAGATTGAATGCTTTCAGGTGAAGAGGGTATTTTATTAACAAGTACTTAAGGGATCCTGTGTCAGAAACATTTTTAGAATATTGCAAGCTGGTGCTTTATGAAGCATTATTATTAAACCCGTTTCAAATGAAAACAGGAGACAGCAGTTGAGTTTAAACCAGGACCCAATTTTAGAAATATAATAATATGTACTCAAAACACACAGAGAGAAAAATAAACCCAATGTAATCTACCATAATTTTGTACGGATGAGGGGAAACTAATCTCATTTTCCATTATTGCTATTTCTATGCCAAGAATGCAACTGGACTTGTTCCCTTCTAGTGACAGCTGTATTATCCAATGGCGATTCTGAGACCCAGTGTAGTGTAGTGGTTAGAGTGCTGGACTAGGATTTGGGACTCCCGAGTTCAAATCCCCATGCTGCCATGGAACCTTGTTCTCAGCCTAACCTTCCTCACAAGGTTGTTTTGAGGATGAAATGGAGAGAGCAGAATGAGGCAAGTCACTTTAGGTCCCCATTGAGGAGAAATGCAGGGTGTAAATGAAGTAAATAAAATAAATTCTGAAAGGTCCTAGCCCGGTTTCCTAACCTCTAAACTCAACAGCTTTCCAGCTTGCTGAAACCTAGCTGTACCCAAAACACCAATGCCAAGCCACTTGGCCTAATGGAACTGTACTGAGGGAACCTCTTGCCACCAGCAGAAATGCCTCAAGTGCTCACCAGCTAAGTCCTATTCCCTGCCCCCCACCGGCCCTGAAGGTGCCCCAAATTGTGACCAGTTAATCTAATGCTGTATCAGGCCTTTCAGGAATTAAAGAAAATTACCTGTTCTCTCCCCAATGTGAGTGACTAGTATCTACCTCCCATGTAAGGGTGGGGGGGACAGCTTTGCATAGTTGCTGTAATATTTGTCAACTGAACCCTTCCATATGGCAAATGCTTCAGCAAAGGCTAGGCATATCCTGGTGGAAGAGAGATTCCTTTCTCTGAAGCCTGTGAGGAAACTGCTGTACTATATGGCCCATCCTAATATGATGACTGAGATCTCTTGCAGGTTTTCTCTTAGTTTAAAGCATCTGCTAGAGTCAGATTGGATCAGGACTATGCTGTAGCAGGGGTGGGGGAAGTGTAAGTTACCCATTTTTCCCATGCCGTTTTCCCAAGGTAAATCCCCCCCCCCCCCCAGCTGTATTTTTGCCTTGAGGAGAAAAATATCATGTCTCTCTGTTTCCCACCTCCTGGGAAAAGAACACCTTCAGTTGCTTTGAATTTTAAAGTCCCACAGGAATCCTGATCACAGTTCTCCTATGTGACATGCAGTTTGATCCTTTGTCTGCTGTATTTGGGGGGAAGTGTAGGGCTCTTAATCCTTCATTTCTGCCAGTCATCTTTGAGGTGCTGGGAAAGTAATTTGAAAAACTATATTCTTTCAGAGAACTGTGATTATCCTAACTGCTGATTTATAGTGCTGGGAGGTAAAGCGTTACCTACCATACCTAGGTGGTTTGAATGCTTTCAGAAGAGAACATTAAGCAGAAACTACTAAACCCAGTCACACGAGCGAAATAATCCGGGGGGGAAGTGAGGCTTTTTGCACTGGAGGAAATTGACTTGCGATATCACAATCACACAGAGTTTTGTAGATGCAGGCACAGCCCACCACTGCATGACCAGATGCAAACGCAGGTGAATCAAGGTGGGTTTGCCATTTTTTTCCGATTCGCTTAAACAGGGGATCGATGAATCGCATCTCCGCCCTGAGGGCTTTCTATGGCAGTATGCGATTATGCGCATGCTGAGAAGGGGAAAAAACAATGGCATGGCATCGGGATAGCCTGATCAGACTATCCCAACACCATAAGTGTGCACTGGAGTGATCACACAGGAGAAAGTCCATCTGTGGCCCGTAGCAACCCATTTGCTACTGGACTTTTCCTAGTGTTTTTTTACTCCGCATCTTCGGCGGGGTGGTACGGGCTGCTGACAGGTGCAAGACACTTGCCAGATGTTTCCATGTGATTGTGCCCTTAAAATCCGGCAGGCATTCATGTCTATCACTCAGCGAATACTGCGTGTGATCGGACCCAACTGAATAGTTTCATAGACTGAGGACAATAGGAAGCCTTCTCCCCCCCCCCCCCAATATACTCATAGGAGCTTTATCTGAGGGTATTTGTGTAACATGCTAAATTTGAGAAGAATCTTAACTTCATCTCAAACCATGACAAAACGAGCACTTAGGAAGCTACTTGGAGCAGTTAGGAAACTACTTGGAGCTGTAACTTCACTAGAAGCTGAATGATACTATCCAGAGTAGCGTATTCTTTATCCATGTTTAACTTAAAAGGTGAAGAAAGCCTGTTTCCAAAAGGTGAAAGAAAGCCTGTTTCTACTACTGCAAAAAGTAACTGAAAATTAACAAGAGCACTATTGATTATATTTGTATTCCAACTTTTTTTCAAGGAGTTCAGAGTGGCAGAAAGAGGTCTTCTCTATTATCCTTTCAAGTACACTGTGAGGTAGATTAGGCTGAGAGGGAGCAACTGCTCATTGTGAGCTACATGGGTATGTGGGGATTTGAACTTGGGTCTCCTTAATCTTACACCAACACTCTAACCACTATACAATACTGGGTCATACTAGACTAAGTTTGTTCAAAATATCCTTTCCCTTCATTTTTTGTTGTAGTATGGCTCCTCGAGCTTAGAGACTTGCCAAATTATCCATTGACATATGAATAAATCTCCATACCTAGTTCTCTCCTTCCCATCTTTGATAAATGTATCATTTTAAAATGTTTTTAGTGTATGAAATTGAGATTTAGAATCCTTCCCTAAGGTATGTGTAAAACTGTGCCTAAGATTTAACAGTGCAAAGCAATAAAATTCAACCTTCTGCAACATTACTGGATCTTTCTTCTGAACTTTGCAGAGCTCTGGTATTTTTTCCAGTGAACTATAATAAAACATAAATTTACTGATGTAAAAGACTACCTTCTCATTTTATCTTTTTCTGAGTCATAAAAGGTTGCAGGGTATTTCCATTTTTATGGGAAAAGAATAAAGTGGTTGGTTTTCCAGTAGACTTTCCCCCTAGATGAAACGTGTTATCATATCTGCATACATTATCTGTATATAGGGTTATATCTTCTGTTGCCTAAAAGAACAAATACCTTTGGAGTGTATATGGAAGGCAAAGTCTCCAAAAGAAAAACAGATTAAATAGATTGTTTTAAAGCTGGTGGCATAAAGTGAAGACAAGCTAAATGGATAATATTGGTTGGGTAGTTGTCATTAGTTGTGCAGTTACCTCCCACCCCATGTGCATCTGCTAGAATTGCCTACTGAGTTGCTACCAGGACTACAGAGACCTAGGTAGGTCCAATCCATCCTGTGGTCTTATATTGCCACCTCTTGAACTAGATACAGAATTCATACCATCCATGGAAATAAACCTTGGCTTGCATAATCAATAAACATAAACTCTAAACATGATCCCATCTCTGGATACTTAAATACGGAGACTTAGACCATGGATAGGCAAGACAGATCTTTCTACAAACCTGAGAAACGCCTCAGCTTTGAAGAAAAATCTGAAATAAAAAAAATACTATGGAGGATTAAAAACTCCCAGTTAATACAAGCAGTACCTGTACGTTTAAGAAATGAATGCCCTCTGCAGTGGCTATTATGGGGGTTACTAAGCAACAATAATAGTATTGCCAGCCTTCAACATCAAGCCTTGGTTTCACACAGTAAAAGGCAGAGGGAAGGTCCTTTTCAGAACTGTTCTGATCTTTGAGGTAGAACTCATCGGAGCCAGGCAGCAACCATCAGGTGACTGATACCTCATGACTTGAATGGCTGACACAGGACTGGCTGCTTGCTACTGTTCAACAGCAGCCATCCTATGAAAACCAGTGTGCTGTACTGTACTAGGATCTGAGAAACCCAAATTCAGATCACTACTCTGCTATGAAAGCTCACTGGATTACTTTGAACCAGTTACACACTCTCAGCATAACCTACCACACGGGGGCAGATTCAAGACCAGAGACTGAGGCCCCAATCACACACAGAATTAGCTGCACCATAGGCACGAATGTCATGCAGATTTTAAGGGTGCAATCACACCAGAACATCTGGCAAGCGTCCCACACCCGTTGGCAACTCATTTCTCTCTGCCAAAGAAGTGGAGTTAAAAGATACTAGGGAAAGTTCAGTATCAAACAGGTTTGCTATGGGCCACAGATGGACTTTCCCCATGTGATCACTCCAGCATGCACTCATGGCGTCGGGGATAGTCTGATCAGGCTATCCTGACGCCATGCTGTTCCCCCTCCTTTCTCAGTATTGTGCATCATCGCATACTGCCATAGGAAGCCCTCAGGGTGGAGATGCAATTCATCGATCCCCTGTTAAAGCGCATCGGGGGAAAACGGCAAAAAAAAACCCAACTCACCCGCAATTGCGTCTGATCACGCAGTGGTGGGCTGTGCCCGCAGCTTCACAGAACTGTGTGATCATGCAACAGCGGGTAAAATTACTCCAGAGCAAATAGCCTCACTTCCCCCCGCCCCCCCAGATTATCTTGCTCGTGTGACCGGGACCTGAGAGAAGAAAGAAGCCACCTTGAAGCCACCTGTATGATTGTATGGGAAACAGGAAGAGATTGGTGGTGGCACTGTTATCATATTTCTCTCCCTCGTTAAAGCAAAAAGATGAGAAGCCAGAAGCATTTTATCTGCCCATCTACAGACGTCTCTTCTGTTTTTCTTCTTCAACCACCCTACCCATGCACATGGAGATGCTCCTTCTCAACCCCAGCTTTCAGTTGTAATTATATCAAATAAATGATCTTGGAAATCACCTCTTTATTTTAAAATCATCTCCATGTCAAAGCACCCTTGCTTTTGAGAAGACTATATACCAGGAAGAAGACTAAAACAGGATCTCAGTGTCAGTTTATTTGCGGGTTACCAGATGCTGATGGTCAGACCATCAGGGGTAGAATATCTTGTGACCTGCTTGTGTGAGCTTCCCTGAGACACCCAGCAGCCCACAGTTGGAGACTGTGGTCAGATCCAACAATCTAATTCTTACAGTTTAAGGAGGAGGAGGAGGAGATTGGATTTATACCTTGCCCTTCACTCAGAGTCCCAGAGTGGCTTACAGTCTCCTTCCCTTCCTCTCCCTGCAACAGACACCCTGTGAGGTAGGTGGGACTGAGAGAGTGCAGAGAGAAATTCTCTTGAGAGAACAGCTCTGAGAGAACTGTGACTGACCCAAGATCACCCAGCTGGCTGCATGTGGAGGAATAGGGAATCGAATCCCGTTCTCCAGATTAGAGTGCACCACTCTTAACCACTACACCAAACTGGCTCTCAATATCAATAGATAAATTCAGATATATAATGGCATAAAAATTTCTTGTCTGCATTACCAGTCTTCTGACAGAATAATTATATATTGCCAGTAATTTATAGGATGGCTATAAAACTAATTTAAAATAACATTATAATAGAACAAAAGTTTCCTGCTTTTAAAAGAAATGTTTTCTTTCAGCTTTGACATTGTTTTTTTACATGAGGATGTAGCAAATGCAGCAAAACAGCCCCCCAGATGATCAGTAAATTATGGAATTCCAGGATTATAATTTATCCTGATTTAGTCAATATCTTTCTTCTCTCTGGTTGTCATTGTTTTTGTTACTAGTGAGCAATAGTATCTGGAGCCTCAAGAAAAGGAAGCTGCAGTTGGGGATTGCAGTTGTATTTTTAATTACCTCCACAGATTCATGACTAGTCAACATAAAACTAGACGTGGCGCAAACTCTGCTCTGGTGAGTTGGCAATCTGAATAACCAGATAGATGGCTAGGCTGCATCAGAAGAACTCTAGGAAAATTAATACAGAAAGAGTAAGCTGCAAAATCTTAATAAAACAAGTAAAGTACTTTTTAAATGTTTTGGTCCATCTTTATACAGAAAAGAATAAACACCTTGGAAGTGAATAAAATTTGTCAAGATGCCATGCTGTGAATGGGGACACAGGGGTGTGAGAGGAAAAACAAATGCACAAACAAACAACGATAAGTCTACTGGAACTGTAGTGTAAATCAGCCTTAGTGAAGCCGGGGAGGCCAGTTTGGCAGATGTGAACTAAATCTAACTAAGGAGTTAGATTAGAAGGCAAACCACTGATGTACTGCAGTGTCCATACAATGAGGAGCACAGGTTGATAATCAGGATGAAAGATATAGGAAATTCAAGCAGTCAAAGTGTAATCAATCATGTGAGCATTTTTAATAAATATATGTTTAATTCTGGAAGCTGCTGTGGATGCTGGTTTCTGTTAAGAGATCACTAACATATGCCAGAAATGACAATGAAATCTCAAAAAAGTGGTATTCAGCAGAAGCAAGCCAACAGGAAAGATAGTTCGAAGTCACATGGTAATAGACTTTCCCCCTACTTATTAGGAGCATTTATTATTATTTTTATTTTATATTTATTTTATTCTCTTTGAATTACTTGCACTAATTTTGGGGAAGTGATTATTACGATTAATTATGCAACCAAGCACATTAATTGTTGATGTTTGATGTCTGTTTGGCAATGAGGTAAAAAGTTGGAGAAGAATTAGAGGAGAAGCAGGAATGCGTTGGGTTGCTATCCACAGATTTATTTCAGGTACCCAAAATACTGAATGTATTTGGCTAAGTGGCACCAAAACTCTAGAACTCTACCCCCAAAGCAACTCACCTTTCCCCTTTGGGTTGCCATCTTCTGCCAGTGGGTGAGGATTTGTTTGTTTGTTTGTTTCATCTGGTGTTCTCTCAGTGATCCCTTCTTCCTGCCATATGTTCTAATTGTTGTTTTTATGTTTTTGATATGTGTTGATTTTCCTTGTTTTAAAGAAGGTGTTTTGTTTGGTTTTATTGGCTTCTAAGACATGTTTTGTTATATACATTTTTCATTTTTAACCATCTTGGTTGTCCAGATGAGAACAAGAAAGGTGGGGTATAAATTTTGTAAATTAAAAAAATCAGACTTGTAAAATCATAAGCAGCTTTTGGCCTGGAGAGACCTTGTCATCTATGCTAAGCTTTTCTGCCTGCTCAGCTCTACCACCTTGCTGCCTGCCCATCAATTAACAAACAAACTTGAAAAGTAATACTGATTTACAAGGAGGTTAACAATAAATTGTCCATGTTTCTACTTATTAGTCAGGACATGCACAGTACACAAAGGAAAAAAGCAAGAGATCACCACTTCTCTTACTTGTGATGTTAGCCTGACTGCTTTCTTATTTATCAATTGGCTAGAACAATCAAAGATCAGAGAGTGCTTGTTTGTTATAAACTGATTAGGCAAAATCAGTTTGTTGCACATGTTACCTCGCATCTTTGGATCTACAAAGATTACAGACTGACTTTTTAAAAAATAAAGCTGAAAATTAACAGCTAATTGTCCAAAAGACAGGTGGTGTACCCAGAAATTGTACAAAGCTTGGGCAATTGGACCATATGGCAATACCACTTTTTCCTTTTCAACAGTCCAGGTAAAGATAGAGCAGAAAGATTTGTTCCAGTCAGTTTGGAGGCTCAAGCTGCCAGTCATGTGAAGGGAAGAAGACCTAAATTGTTAAGAATACACACCAAAAATGGAAGAAAATGAAATGCCCTGGTTATAAAGGCAAGGGTCTCTTTTATCCCCAATTTAAATTTCTTATCATAAATTAGGGCTGCCAAGTCCCCCTGGGGGGCGGGGATTCCCCCGCTAAAGGGGTCCCCAATCTGCCAGTCCGGATCCCACTGGCAGGGGGAACCCCACCCCCGAAGTGGCCCAAGCAGGCTGACTGCCCATCGTGACGATGTCACCTGGAAGTGATGTCATCACACTGGGCACATTGCCAGGGCGACGCTCCAGCAATTGCCCTGAAAACTCTATGGTACCATAGAGTTTTAGGGCGATAACCAGAGCGTCACCCCGGCAACGTGCCCAGCATGATGTTGTCACTTCCGGGTGACGTCATCTCGGCACGCGCACGAAGCACGCACACACCAGACTCCTGGAGAGGGGCCAGGATTCCCCCGCTTTTTAAACGGTAAGACTTGGCAATCCTATCATAAATTATATTCAGGGGAGATAACTTAAATGGAGGTTTCAGTAACTTGAGCTGATTAGAGTTAAGGGGAAGGGGGCACTCTGCTATTATACACATCAGCTTTATCCAGTTGTGACATGGTGTGGGACCTGCTGCTATTGTACAACTAATTAGTAAGAGATTTTATGCTAGGAATTAAAGCAACAAAACTGCTATCACCATTTAACCCAAGGTTCTATTTGTACTACTTTTAAAAGCTCTTGCTGCAGGGCTGTTATTAAGTACTTAAGTTCCCCTGTGGCTATGCTGGTTTTCTTATGCATTTACGTCTGTCTAATCTTAAATGTCTCTGTGCTACAGTGCAAACTCGATATGGAAATTCTTATGCCTGAAGGTCAGAATCCTCTTTGTGACATCACAGATGACAGATGTGAGGCTGACAGGGAGAGCAATTTCAGAGGGTTTAGGTAGAGCAATAAGCAGCAGGAGCAAATGAACACTTATGAAACAGTGATCATATATTTTATGCAAAAATGATCAGTGATAAAGGAGAAAACCTCCAGGATATCTGTAATACATGAACAGGGTCTCTTTTTAAGAGTGTAAAAAATTGCCAGCTATTTATTGTAATGGTATTGTAATGGCACCTAGGTTTTGGCCACTGTGTGACACAGAGTATTGGACTGGATGGGCTGTTGGCCTGATCCAACATAGCTTCTCTTATGTTCTTATGTTATGTTATAACACTTGTGAAAGAAGCCATTGTTGAATGTTTTAAAGGGAACTGTTGCATGTCTGTACACAAAAAGCTTATCTGACTAGTTCCATCAGCTGACTTGTGTTGTAATGTTACTGAATGCTTCTTTGGGACAAGGAGTGGTCTGCATAGTTTTAAAAGAGGCCATAGTGAGACTTCTAATTAAGGCTCAGCCTGCTGATCTTGAACAATGTCCTCCTGTCTCCAGTCTTTCATACTTGATCAAAATGCTAGAAGGGTGTTGTGAATGATCAGTTCCGGTGTCTTTTTCTTTCCTGATATTATTCTGATAGTTTTTCCATCTGGATTCTGATCCAGTATTGGTACTGAAACAACCTTGGTCAACTTAGTAAATAACCTGCACTGAGCAATGGAATGAAGGGGTTATAAGAGCTCATTTTGACAAACAGTGACAGTATACTAAACAATTGTGGACTGTAATTCTCCAAAGTGCTGATGGTGACTTGTCTTCCACATCTTTGGGCTGCAACAGATCTTTGGACTTTCTACCATTTGGGGATAAGAATTTAAAAAATCTGGTACAGCTCCTACTTTTTTTTCTAGTATTCGGACATATCCCTGACACTCCTTTGTGTTGGCAGTTCCCAGCACTGACTTGGCAACAATGGGAGATTTGGGGAAGGTGCTTGAGGAGGGTGGAGTTTGGACAGGATGTGATGTCACTGTATTGATTGTGTGGCTATCATGCAGGGCTAAAGGGGAAAGCCAATTCAAAGTGAAAAGGTGACACACTGCAGGGAAGATACCAAGACAGATCCAGTCAGTGACCCTACAAGAACTCAGCTGTGGGCAATTTCAGTTTATATTCCAGTCTAATGCTATGCTGTGTCCTCTCCTTTGCCTCTCCACCCTTACATTTAAATTGGGCAGCAATCTCTGAACAATGCCAACCAGGGGCGTAGACTTTTTAATTTCCCCGGGGGGGGCTCTTGCGCGTGCATTGGGATGACGTCCCCGCCACCACTGCCAGAGCCTCCCCCATCTGGCTCCCAGCTCCCCTGAACCCACACCCCTGAACCCACTCGCTCTCTCCCTCCCTCCCTCCCTCCAGGGGCCATTCGGGCGACTGCCCAGTGTGATGACATCACCCAGAAGTGACGTCATCACGCCGTGCACATTGCCAGGGCAATGCTCTGGTAATCGCCCCAAAACTCTATGGTGCCATAGAGTTTTGAGGCGATTGTTACAGCATCGCCCTGGCAGTCGCCCAGATGGCCCCGGGAGGGAGGGAGGGAGAGATTGAGTGGTTTCAGGGGAGTGGTTTCAGGGGAGCTGGGGGTGGGGGGTGGGCAGGCCTAGGAAGGGAGGTGGGGAGGTGTGGCAGCAGGCAGGCACCCCATTTTGCTGGGGGGGCTCAGTCCCCCTGAGAAATTTCAGGGGTGGCCTGCGCCCCCGAGCCCCTCCGTAGTTGACGTCTATGATGCCAACACTTACTGGTTTCCCCTTTTTTAATCAGCTGTAGCGCATACACAGGGATAACTGCTTGTATACTGTTAGACTTCATTTGGACAGAGAAAGCATTCAGTGTAGTAACAGGCCCTCCTTGAAGAACTCCCAAGGCACCTTGGCAGGGAAAAATATAGTAGATCTACCATGTCCAGCTTGCTGACTTCTCTGTCAAATACATTCCATAAAAATGGGCATGCATAAAAACACCCACACACATGAAAGAAAAGTATACTTTCTCACTATACAATTCCACTACTTATGGAAAATCTATCCTAGTTGGGTTAGGAGCAGCATGTTATGACAAGGCCTCCCATTTACCCACTGAGGGGGGAGGTACCGAGCAGCAGTGTACCATCCTGAGAAATTGAGGAGTAGGAGAAAAAATGTCTTCCATGTAGTGATGCAGTAGAGCATCACAATCAATACACACATAAAAATGGAGGTGCATTTTCCTTTCAAACCCCTCTCACAGACATCTGTAACATTTTATGCATGAGTCAAGAGCCCCACCTGTTTTAATTCAGGACCATGTTCCCTGGGTATCCAAATCTGTTAGCAGAATACTTTTCTTCATGAATTTCACCAGAAGTAAATTATTGGTTCTAATTATCTCATATTACAATTGTTTATTTAGACTAATTGAATTTCAGTGCTCTAAGGAATCACATGCCTGCTCATCCATCCCCAAATCCTGTCTTGCCTTATCCTATACCTAAAATATTCCTGCTGGGTATCAGTCCCACCTTTCTTGCGGACCTCAAGAGAAAGTTTTTCAGCCTTCCTAAACACCTTTCTAGTAACTGAGGTACTAGTCTAAAGTAAAGATGGTTTTCCTTGAGTCCAGTGGTCATTTCAAGCATGAATGCACAAGAACGCCTCTCTGGGAGTAACAAGCCCAGGAGCAGGCACATATGGTGATGCACTATGGAAAAAAGCAAAAGCATACTAACTTGATCCGTATTTTCATGGTTGTTGTAGGGTAGCTTCCCTGCAAGACCAAAGGAAACCTAAAGTGTCTTTAGTCAAAGTGTAAAGCTGGCTGACCAGCTCTGAGTTGGGAAATACCTGGAGATTTTAGGGGTGGAGCCTGAGCGGTGGGTGTTGCCTTCTGACACATTTCTGGTGATGTCAGGGGGTCTGGCATATGCAAATAAGTTATGCTAATGAGTTATGCTAATAAGCTCCTGCACCTCTTTTTCTATTAAATGACTGCTGCTTGAGTTTCAGTGAAAAAGACAGAACATTTATCATATTTCATTTATAGCCCATCAGCTGCTCTGTAGTCATACTGTCAGTAGTTTACATTTACATTCTCTGTTAACTAGTATGGGTGCTTGTTCTGATGCACTCAAGGTGCATAGACTTCTAAGAGATTCTAGTCCGGACACCACGGAGAAGGTGGCCAAGTTTCTTTGTCTGGTCTTAAAGTTGTGCCAAAGGTTCTTTTAGAATTTTTATATATGTGTTTATAACGGGTTTTAACATGCAGAAATTGTTTTTCTAATTTATGCCAATAAAGGCTGACTTGACTTGACTTGACTTGAGTAGTTCTCCTTAAACTTCAACCTATTTCTTATGAGGACCAGATTAGTGGTGAACCTATATCTTCATTGTAGAATTTCAAGTGAGATCTTGCAAGAAGACAGATCCTTCATATCATAAAGTTTCTACACAAAAGGCTATCCTGTTAGAAAAGGAGGCTAGGGCCTAAGGCATCTAGGGATGCCAGCCTCCAGGTGGGACCTGGGGATCCCCCGGAATTACAGCTCATCTCCAGTCCAGACTACAGAGATAAATTCCCCTGGAGAAACTGGCTGCTTCAGAGTGTTCAGTCTGGCATGATACCCCACTGAGATCCTCCCCCAAACTCTGCTCTCCCCAGACTCCACCCCCAAAGTCTCCAGAAATTTCCCAACCTAGATCTGTCAACCCTGTGTGTCCATGAATATACATTAAATGGTTTTTTGTATGGAGAAGTAAGTATTCAGTCTCTGGATGTTACAGTCCAGAAACAATTTTACCACCTCAGGCCTGCATAAGCACAAGACTCCTCTTGTGACTTTACATGGGCTCAAAGTCTCTCTAAACTGTGCTGCAAGTCATACAAGCTACTAGCACAGCAGCACGTTATTGGCAGGGGCTAGGTATCTCTGGCATGCAAACTAAGCACCTATGCAAATAAAGCAACTAAGCTTTGCATAGGTTTTGGCACAGTATAAACAAGACCTTGGCCACATGCAAACTTGGACGGGGAACTTCTTTGCCTCTCCACCCTTACAGTTAAATCAGACATTATTTGCTGTTTGTGAGCACTAAGCTTCAGAAAGAGAAGTGTTGTCTGAGTGCCCTTTCAGTAAAATATTGAATACAGGGTCTCACAGGAACTGGTCAGAATAAAAAGTCTAAATAAACAATGGAATATATAAAAATAGTTGGATAACAAGAACCTTAGATATTTTTACACACGCATTTCAGACATGGCCCAGGGTGTGATGCTCAAATCTACTTTTTAGTGCCACATGAAGTAGGGTTGCCAGGTTCCCCCTAGCCACTGGTGGGGGATGTGGGGGTAGGGCTGCCAGATCCCAGCTGGGAAACTCCTGGAGATTTGGGGGGGAGCCTGAGGAAGACAGGGACCTCAGTGGGGTATAGTGCCATAGAGTCCACCCTCCAAAATGTTCATTTTCTCCAAGTTAACTGATCTCTGTAGTTTGGAGATGAGCTGTAATTCTAGGGAATCCACACGTCCCATCTGGAGGCTGGCATCCATAATTTATTAAAACAGCCTTATTCTTGTTAGGGTCTTGTTGTGTCCTGGTTCAGTGTTCATATCTGGACGTTGCTAAATGATTCATTGGTAGCAGTGAGAGTTTGGAGGATGAGGGCAAACCAATATGTAATTTTTTAAAAAAGAAATGTGTGTTGGACACTTCAATATTTTTTTACTTGGAATAAGGCCCATTGCGGAAATAAATACAATAGGCTCTAGAAAGAGGCTCTGGGAGAGTGCCAAGGCCTGGGGCACTCAGCATCAATTTGCTGTGGCAACGTCAGGAGGGTATAAGTACAAGAGTCCACCATTTTCTCCAGGGGAACGGATCAATGCCATCTAGAGAGCAGTTGTAATTCTGAGTGATCTCCAGCCCTTACCTGGAGATTGGCAAGTGTGGTTCCCATGAGGGAATGTGGTCCCATGACCACAGGGACCCATGAGGGAATGTGGTCCCATGACCACCCATGAGGGAACTGTGGTCCCATGAGGGAATGGCTGGTTTGGAGGGCAGAGTCTCTGGCATTGTACCTGTCTGAGGTCCCACCCTTCCTCAAACCTCACCCTCTCCAGGCTCCATCCCTCAGACTTCCAGAAATTTCCCACCTGGAGTTGACAACCCTATCTCCTTCCCAGCCAAGCATCCATCTACCTTTATTTCCCCCTCACTGTTCAGCTTTCCATCTTCCCTCACCTGCAGCCTCTACCGTGCTCTGAAGCCCTGACTGCCACTTCACATTGACTGTCGGGGGAAAGGGGAGGTATCCCAGCAGGGTATAAGGACACAACCATTTTCTCTGGGGGGACTGATCAATGCCATCTGGAGAGCAGTTGTAATTCAGAGTGATCTCCAGCCCTCACCTGGAGATTGGCAACTGTGCTTCCCCAAGAGGGACTGGCTGGTTTGGAGGGCAAAGTCTATGGCATTGTACCTACTGAGGTCCCATCCCTCCTCAAACTTCACCCTCTCCAGGCTCCATCCCTCAAATATCCAGGAATTTCCCACCTGGAGATGGCAACCCTATCTCCTTCCCAACCAAGCATCAACCTACCTTTATTTCCCCCTCACTATTCAGCTTTCCATATCTCCCCCCCACCTGCAGCCTCTACTATGCTCTGGAGATTGGCAACAGTGGTTCCCCAGGAGGGACTGGCTGGTTTGGAGGGCAGAGTTGGCAACCCTATTTCCTTCCCTCCAGACTCCATCCCTCAAATCTCCAGGAATCTCCCAGCTGGAGATGGCAACCCTATCTCCTTTCCAGCCAAGCATCAACCTACCTTTATTTCCCCCTCATTGTTCAGCTTTCCATCTCCCCCCCCCCCCACATGCAGCCTCTACTGTGCTCTGAAGCCCTGACTACCAAGTCACATTGGCACTGGGGGGGCTATCTCAGCAGGGTATAAGGACACAATGAGTTTTCTCCTGAAGGCCAAAATAGGTGTGGAAAGGGCCTTTTACTGACAGAAACCAAGCTTGGTTTACCAGCAGCAGGCACCAAGAGGAAAGTAGGGTTCCCAGCTCTGAGCAGGGAAATACCTGGAGATTTGGGGAGATGGATCATGTGGAGGGCAGGGTTAGCAACCTGGGGTTAGCAACCATACTCAGGACTGGCCCCAATGAATTCCTCACTAAGGCGTAGAAAGGGCATTATATTCAGCTGAGGCCTCTCCCCTCCCCTCCCCAAACTCTGGCTTCCTTAAACTGGCTTCCTTATCTGGAGCTGGCAACCCTATGAGTTCCTCACTACAGCCACTGAGGGAAAACAGTCCCACACAGGAGCTCAGCAAGAGAAGTGTCTTCATTGGGAGACACAGTGCTTCTGACAGAGAACAGTGGCTGAAAGGGGAGTGTGCGGGGAAGAGGAGCAGACCCAGCACCCAGCGAATGGCATGCGAGTACTCACAGCCAGTGGATTGTCACACTATAGGAGTGACAGGACAGGCAGCCAAAGGCTGTGGGATCGTGTGGAACATTGAGGCATGAGGAACACGAAAACTCTTTTATTATAGAGAGAGATGCCCTTTAAGTTGGCTGTACTAGATTATATTTTAAAAGCTGTGTATTATTTAATATGCCATTATTAATCTCTAATAAGCATGTGCTGCCAGTTTATTATTAGGCATAGTGCCTGTATTTTCTTTATGTGCTTGCACGCATGCTCACTCAAGCACAATGTCCTTTATTCATAGGCTAGAAAAGTCTACTGTCCTTCCAATGAAATTGTTTGACAGTTAGAAGCAGTATAGAGATTAGGCATTGCTTGGGTTACAGTGGCTTTGAAAGCTGCTGAGCAGAGATCCAAGAGGTCTAGCACATGATAACAGTCTGCTGATCAGCACAGAGCATCTATCAGCCAAGAGCCCTGCTCTTTGCTCCATGATGAGGCACTGACCCAGCTTCATCCTCCTGTAGGACCCCAGGAGCTTTTTTCTGTCTAGTATTGCTGTTTCATATCCACTGCAAAAGGAAACTGTGACAGAGCTCCACCTGGATATTTGATGGGGGTTTTTTCATGGCCTATGGAACAATGAAGTCAGAGGTATGTGAATGATGCAGTGCAGGAAGTTACTGCAGCACTAGCATTTACTAGGGTGTTATTTTAATGGGCTAGCATAGCAGTAGCAGAAAATGTTGTTAAACTCTGTTTGTTCTGCATGCGTTCGGTAAGACGGGAGTAGAATGTTGGTTTCTATATTTTCCTTGTTTTACGACTTTCTATTGTGCTCTGGTATAGCACTGGAGAAAATAGGTTTTATGGGGGTGGGGGAGGCAGAAGATCTGTGTTTTTGAAAGAGGGAGCGAGAGCGAGGGATGTACTTCTAAGCTATACAGCTTAACAGGATATTACAGTTCGGTTTTTTGGTTGTAATAAGCTCCTTTCTATAAATAAACATGCCTGTGTTTCAGCTGATGCTCTGTTTATATAGATTATTCCCATTGATTCAGTGCTCTTAAGGCCAGGCTTCTTATTTGCATTTCATCAATTAAGTGTATATGCTCATTCTGAGTCACTTCTGGTGAGTTTCTTTCTGCTGTTTGATTAAGAGGCGTGGGGTTATTTAGTCATTTCTCTTTGGGTTAAACAGAGATGTTATCAAACAATCTTCCAGTATGTCAGTAAAGCCACTAGCCAAAAGGTATGAAAAAGAAAAATGGTTTTATTTTACAAAATTTCTTGCTAGCTCTGTCCATTTTATAGGAGGAGCTTCTTTTCTGGGTCACAATCCTGCTCTTTTGGAGGATTGTCATTATGCCTAAATTGTTTTGGTAGAGAAAAGGAGGAAATACAAAAGAAATTAACCTGTGAATAGGTTAACATTATTTTCAAATACACTTGTTACTAGCTAAAATGTGAAAGTGCCTTGTAGGTATGTAATAAATTAGTAGCCATTTGTGTATGGGGGGGGATTACATGACACCTAAATCTGAATACACAGAGAGAGAGAGAGAGAGAGAGAAAGATTATGTATTTATTTAAATTAGTTATTTAATTTTGTTGGTTGGGATTTGAGTATTCATACTTGTATAGAACTGGAAATTTTCCCCCTCCTCCCAGTGCTATTTAAATTTTTTCAATACACAAACCTGAAGCACATGAATGAGAAAAATCTGCTTAAACCATCAATCAATAGTTCTGACAAAGCCTTTGTTAAAATTCATGACCAGGTAAAAATTGTATGAGAAAATCTGTAAACAGAATGAGATATGGCCTGTATTGTCATAGACTCTGTAATATAAATGTCAAAAATATTTATTAGCTACCACATGAATGGGTGGCTTAATTGGAAAATGTAGAGCCAGATTTAGACAACTCAAAAATTCAAGCATGCTCCAGTTTAGAATTCCAGCTGAGAGTTTCTCCCTGTATTTTAACAAATGTATTACTTTAATGTGTGCTTCAAAAGTCTTTATTCATGCTGGTTCCCTCTGTATTTTATACTTTAATGAAGATCAACTGGAAGTTCTGCTCTCTGGCATTTTGGCCTTTATCATTTATTTCAATGTGTTACATGTTACCCATGAGTGAACAGGTTGGTCTTATGAATAATTTAACACTGGTTCATCTCAGCAAGTCAATATTCCATGTTCATGGGGTTGGCAACCAATTAAGCATCTTGGCAAAACTGCCCTTTATGAGAGAGAAAAGTGTAAATAATGAAGTATGTACTGTTGTCATGTTGAATGGCTAGGTATAAACAAATGGCACAGACTTGAAAAAAAGGTTTTTTAAAAAAATTGCTGCGACTTGATCATAAACTCAGTACATGACTGATCTTTGAAATACATGGCTTTTTATTTGTAAAAAGTATTATACTCTGACTTCAGCTATTTCAGTTGCTCTAGGTTCTCAGAGGGGACAGGACATAGGAAAGCTTAGTTCTGTCTGAGAAAGATGTATTTACAAATGCCAAATCTTTCCCCATGCAGAAAAAAAACACACACTAATAAAAAATTTAATGTCCAGTTTTGGATTTGTACTTCTTCATCAAGGTTTAATACCATCAACTTCACAGTTATAGTACTCAGTTTATGAGGGTACATGTATAGAAATGGGTAAAATCTGAATCTATTAGTGAAAATCCAGTGCAAAATTTCCACTTGCACTAGTTTATGAGGGTACATGTATAGAAATGGGCAAAATCTGAATCTATTAGTGAAAATCCAGTGCAAAATTTCCACTTGCACTAGAGCTCTTCCACAAGTGGAAACGCAAGGGGAAAAAAACCTGTGGTAGCCTCTAGTGCTGAGCCAAATGTATTATATCCCTTCTTGCATTTTCGCTGTGCAGCATCTTATGCAATCATTTTCTGGATACTATACTACATAGGGAGGAAATGCTAGATGTTGTACAAGATCTTGCACAACTGGAACTGTGGTAAGTCCATTTATACTTCCACTTGCACATTGCTGGATTCAAACCGGTAATATCCTTGAGCCTTCAATGCATTCTAAAGTTAGCAGGTGTATTAATTACATATATACTATGTATATACTATGTGTCTCTCTGTCTTTTTTCTTTCCATTTTTAAAATATTGGAATTTAGCTATGTTGTGTCAAGCTTGATGGGAAAGGGTGATTGTTCCAGAATCAGGGCTCTGCAGCAGTCTGGACTGCCAAGAACCATCACAGACCCCAGAGGAAGACTCCCTCTGGGTCCCCTTCATTCCACAGATCCAACTCAAACATAATATGAAAACAAATCACATGACTCTCCTTGTTCCATGGGCCCCATAGTGACCAGAAACCCAGTAAAATATCCTGGCAGCCTTAATGGCAGCCTCTGAAATTTGCACAGTGGAGTGAAAATGGGATTTACATTTAATAGTATGCAAGGTACACAGTAAAAAAATAAGATGTTGCCTATCTAGAGGCAATCAGTTAACCAACATGAAGGTGGTGATGGAATACATAGTTAGAAACTGGTAAAGGTTACATTCCAGAGGCCTACGTATTAAGCCACAGGTTTAACAAGAGTTCAAAGAGGAGCAGAGCCAAGGCCAAGCACATAGTGTTTCTTGCCACACAAAGGAGAAGATGCTTCTGATGTTGAGCAATAAGGGCAGAATATGGCCATCCAGCCCTTACATTTTGTGGCAACTGAAGGGTTACTGGTACACACATACTGGGTCCTGATTTTAATCAAAATAGTAGCTGTTTGCTGAGTCAGCTTGAGACTTCTTCCCCAGTCCCTAATGACTCCAAGAAAATATTTTTAAGTTAATTAAAATTGCTGTAAGAATGATCTTGGGAGGGAAGGCAGCATGGTGTAGCCCGATCTCATCAGATCCCAGAAGCTAAGTGGGTAGGGTTGCCAAGTCCCTCCTTGGGGGTAGAGTTGCCAGATCCAGGTCATATATGAAGCTACCTTATACTGAATCAGACCATTGGTTCATCAAGGTCAAGAATTGTCTACTGAGACTGGCAGTGGTTCTCCAGGTTCTCAGGCAGAGGTCTTTCACATCACCTACTGCCTGGTCTATTTTAAGATGAGATGCCAGGAATTGAACCTGGGACCATCTGCATACAAAGCAGAGGCTCTTCCACTGAGCCACAGCTCCTCCTGAAGATTTGGGGATGCAGCCTGGGGAGGACAGGGACCTCAGTGAGGCATAATGTCATTGAGTCCACCCTCCGAAGTATCCATTTTCTTTAGTGGAACTTATCTCTGTAGTCTGAAGATGAACTGTAATTCTAGGAGATCCCCAAGTACCACCTGGAGGCTGGCATCCCTATAAGCAGGGTGGGTACTTGGATGTGAGACCACCAAGGAAGACTCTGCAGAGGAAGGCAATGACAAACCACCTCTGCTTCTCACTTGCCTTGAAAGCCCTTTGCTGGAGTTGCCGTAAGTCACACAAGACTGACATTAATGGTGTGTTCAGACAGCGTGCGGAGCCGGCTCAAATGGCTCCACCTCGATGCGGCTCGGTTTTAACTCGCGATCATATGGAGGGGTTTGTTTTTTGTTTTTTAAAAGTTTGCGCATGCGCATAAGCAAACACCTGGAGCTACGAGCTTGCGCACGTGCAAAGGGGGTGAGCAAAGCCTCTCAGAAGTTGAGCAAACACCATGACTTCCCCACCGTAATAGAACACGTCCCTTTGAACTTCTTCCCGAACACGATGGTAGTGGCCATTTAAAAAAAATTTCTTTTAACAGGGGGTGAAAAAGCACTTATGCGAACATTGGCAAGGCAAAAAAGAAAATGGAGGGCAAAAAGCGGAAGCCAGAGGCTTTCGCGGTGTGTGTGTGTGTGTTAAGACTCAGAAGTGGCTCGGCGATGGCTCCAGGATCACACAGGGAAAAGGCGGCTTGAGCCGGAAGAGGACAGGAGAAACCACCTCGGGACCTGGTCTCAAAAATTCTACGCTTTGAGATGGTATTTGGTCCGGTAGGTGATGGCTGGGGATGGGAGGCAGCTGTGGCTGTCTGAACGTGCACATTTGAGCCGGCTCGAAGCGTTTCGAGAAGGCTCAAATATGCACGTCTGAACGCACCCTAAGAGCAGCTTTTGGAGTCTTGATTCAGCTGTCATTTTTTTTCCTCAGTCATAGGCAGACACCTTAAAAATAATTTCACTGTGTAACAAAATGCAAAAAAAAAAAAAGATAGGTAGATGATAGGTGATAGAAAATTTATTGTATATGGCCATAGGCTTTCACAATCTAAAATAATAGGTGATAGATAAATAGATAATAGATAGATGACAGAGGATGGATGGATGAAACATTTTGGTGGTAAAATAAAAGGTCAATGGAACTGTATGTGCAGATGATATAAATGTGTATAAAAATAAACAGTATATAAGCCAGCAGCAGGAACTAAAAGCCACAATATCAACATAGTAGTAATTCAGCAGGTGAACTGAATCAGAAGAAACTCTTAACAGAACTAATAACTGGGAATATGGAGTGAGTACCAAATATTATTGCTTAGTGTACGGACACAAACAGGAAAGAACCACAGAAGATATTCTTAGGTAGGAACTTCTATAATCCCATTGAAGAAGAGAGAGAAGAGATTGGATTTATACCCCACCCTTCACTACCCGAAGAAGTCTCAGAGCGGCTTACAATCCCTTTTCCCTTCCCCTCCCGACAACAAACACCCTGTGAGGTAGGTGGGACTGAGAGAGCTCTCTCAAAAGCTGCCCTTGAGAAAACAGCTTTGAAAGACACTGCTGACAAGGCCTTCCATGTAGCAGCCTACCACATGCATACAGATCAAGTCAATTAAAAAGATACCATATCTGATACCAAAATCTGTTGGTAGGTTCAGGATAATCAGAGATGCAGTCACCTTGTCCATTTCTCAACTGACCTTACCCGTTTTCAAGGAGATCCTGCTTTGTTGTAGGAGAAATTGATAGCTTCTCAGAGATAGATGATTTGGAGATACCAGTTTACAAATAACTTCTGGCACAGCTATTAAAAATAATTGGGTACTTGCTGGCTAAATTAAAAATACATTTTCAGGGCTGAGCTTTTCTACCTGCTCAGTTTCATTCCCTAGTTACCTGCATGTAAAAGAAGTTGAAACTTGGTACTGTTGTATTAATTAATCATTAACAATTTGATGGTTTTATTATATTTGGGTGTTTTATATCTGTTAGTCATCTTGGGTGCCCTGTTTTGAACAGAAAAACAGGATGTAAATAAATAACTATAGTAGTATAGTCCACCTTGGCTTAATGTCTGAAGATCTGCTGATATGGTAGCAAGTGGTGATGTTAGTAGTACAATCCAGTATAGCCTACTGTATACTAGAAAGATAGAGCATTCTTATGCAGTTACTCCATTCTAAGTTCAGAGGTTGCAGTCTGTGTACTTAAGAAGGCAATAATAGGAGTCACTTTTCTTGGTCCATTGAAGGGTTGGGAAATGGATGTTCAGGTTCTCCTGGCATAAGCAACACATTATTTAATTAAGGCAATATGTATGGTATAAAGGACTGCAAATGCTTGCATTTCCAATACATTACTAACAAAGTTTAAAACCAGTTGTGGTTTCATAGAAAAACTAGCAAGTGTTACTCTGTTGAACTGGTGGGTATTTAATTTTTAATGCCGGTCCTAAACACTGGAGGGCAATGTATTTACTGCATCTCAGATTTTATGTACATTATGAAATGAAATAAAGTGTTATTGCTTTAATCCCACAGAGAATTCAGAATACTAAGGCATGAATTGCTTGCATTTATATTGCATTTGTTTGAGAAGCTTATAATTTCTCTAAAAATCTGAAGAAGGGTGATTGGTTTTAAATTATCTTTATGATTTTTTCTCCATATTGTGTCACTTACTGAAGCCAACTGTACAGGTAAAAAAAAGTCATTAGACAATAATAGGACAATGTACTTTCAGTGTACAATAAGCCAGATTGTTATGGATGGAAGTGTTATAGATGATGACCTGTATTGTCTCCAAGTTGGATGCTTGATATTGATGTAGGGTATTCCAGCTGTATTTTCCTACAATTTAAGCTCTAAATAGCTTTACTTTATACAATCCTCAAGGCAGTAATCAGCAGAAAAGAACACAAGGATCAAAGAGATCTGTTTGGGAAATAGCCCATCATGACACGATGCTTTTATTGTGTTATTCAGAGGATGTAATAGAGGGTGTTAGTTCAGCTGCAAGCTCCAGCCATGTTCTGTTTCATCTAGAGAATCTTTGTAGGGAACTCTGTTAGACAAGGAAAATATAGCATTGCCTTTGAGACATTACTTGCTTTCTCCTTTTTTGGTAACTGTCCCCAGACTGAGTTGGCTTCTCACCAGTGCCAGAAACTGGGAAAACATTATTTTCACTAAAGAGCAGCAGACTATTATTATCACTACCACTAAGTGCTGGAGGCATTAGTGTAATGCAGAGAGTTCTCATATGAACACGCATACAACTGCCTTGTACTGAATTGTACCATCAAGTGTGTATTCATCAAGCATGTATCTTCCTGTGAGAGAAAAAGTAAATGTTAAAGACTTAAGGTTTAAGGCAGATTGGTGTTTTGTTTAATTTTTCTAGTTCTGGAGCAATTGCTAGCATAAGACTATTGAGATCAGTGAGATGAAAAACTATCTCATCATCTTCATTTTCATTCAATTTATTGAAGATACATGTTGTCTCTGGTAAATTCATCTTATCATAGAAGCTGCCTCATTGATGAATATGTAAAGATACTGTTTAAAAAGGTAGAAAAGGATAATGAGCTAGGAAGCAAATATAAGGGGTAACTTAATGGTTTCATCTGATCAGTGTGGACTGTCATGCCACATTAGGGACTGTCATTGCAAGGACATGTCCTGTACTATTAAGACTGAAAATGGAGCAAACAATCAGGGTTAAGTGGAATACTTCCGTCCTTTGCAATCTGGCTATCAGAGCATTTTCCAATTTTCCTAAAAACACAGAGAGAGGGAGAGATTTATAGAGGGGGCACAAAATGTTTTCAAATCTGGGACAGTCGATGAAAGTTAAAAGAATTAAATCTACAAAACCTTACTCATCAATAGCATGAGCCATTCTTAATACATTAGAATGCATATTAGACCATGAAGTGTTGTATTACAAAATGGGGAAAAACTAATCTCAACAACAAACTCAGCCATGCTGCATACTTTGTATACTTTGTATGCATGCAATAAGATGTTGTGCACTCACTGACAGTAATAGTCTATAAAAATTAATTTTCTGTGATTTTTTTTTTCTCCTGGGATTTTATCCAGTAGAGATTAGGAATGGGCTTCACACTCACTTGTTTCCTTCTGCACTCTCCTCACTATTGGAAAAATGTACCAAGTGAATCAGGGTGAATCCACATTTCTTTGAACAACAGGACATCCAAGGGTAGGAAGATCACACATTCCAAGGCATGAAAAACCTTAATGTATCCTGCAAGGTTCTAAGGCAATGTTTACCCAGTTCAGGAAAGTGTCATGCAGAGCAGTGCTGCAAAGATAATAAAAGGGGTCTGTGAAGATCAGTTGAATGAATTGTTTATCCTAGACACACACAAAAAAAAGGAGGAAGAAAGGAAAGGGAAGGGAAAGGGATATGCTCAGGAGTCAGTTTGTAGAAAAAGAGGTGCAGGAGCTCATTAGCATAAGTCATTAGCATAACTTATTTGCATATGCTACACCACCTGACATCACCAAAAGTATGTCAGAAGGCAAGAAAGAAAGAAGAGAGAGAAAGAAAGAAATAAAGAAAGAGCTGGTAGAGAGGGGGCAGCTACTAATCCAAGCCTCAGAAATACCACTGTTCTGGGAGGATAGCTTCAGTGGTGGCTGAAGCCTTCAAAAGGTTGGTCAGAGGAACAAGGACCTTTCCAGGGGACGGGGTCATTTTGCTGCAGCCATGACACAAGCAGGCATTCCCCCGCTGCGGTGGGGAGGCGGCACCAACTCCCGGAGCTGAGCTCCCCTGAGCTCCTGCTCGAAATGACCCCTGGATATGCTTAGCACTGTCAAATTCTTGTCAGAGTCTCAAACTACTCAACTAGACATGACAGTAGGTTACTGTTCCTAGCCTTGTGCCAGTAAATTCCAGGAGATTTTTGAGGCAGTGCTGGGAAAAGTGGAACTTCAGGAGGATATGCCATCACTGCTGTGTGATACTCTAGGAATTTCCCCTAGTTTCTATGGTAAAGACCATTCCCCCACCCCCCAATTTTTTCTACAGATCCTCAAATTATTAAGGGCATGGAAGTGAGGGTGGGGTTTGCTTGCTAGGTGGCAAACCTAAATATGAAACATAGGAAGTTTTTGGTGTGAAGATGTACTTTTTAGGTGTGGAATATACTGTATGAGGGAGAATATGTAGATGATTAATTTGATTTATATACTGTCCTCCCTGCTGAGGCGGGCTTAGGGTGGCTTACAAACAAGTCAAAAATACAATTAAATATAGTAAAATACAATAAAACTCTAAAAAAAAACCTGCTTCCTGTCATGCAAAGCTAACAAAATGGGCTAGCCTTCTCAAAGGGGAAATGTGTACTTCCAAAATTGACACAGTTCACAGTAAGGGTACATTTCCTCCTCGTTTATGTTCTGGAAGTACAATCTAGAAATGCATATCTCACTACTAGTTCCTTTTCAGTACCATGCAAACCACTGTGTTCTAAATTTCCCCCTTATATTTTCCCTATACAAATGGTGTATTTACTAAGCACCACAACTTTAACTGGATTTTATAGCTGCATCTTTAAACCTATCTTGCTCTTGTGGGGAAATCAAACATTTGTTTAAAGAGTAGTCTTAGCTGAAATTTTTTTCCACAAAATTAACAGAAAAACACAAAGACCTATTAACTAAAGAATGTTAGTTTTGAATCTGTGTTAACATGAATTGTTGGTTTAAATCAGCAAGAATTCTTTACATAATGAAAAACTCCCCCCCCCCCAAAAAAAATTATAGAATCTCTCCAAGACTTTCCAGTTATGCTCCATATGAGATATTGTCCCCTCATGTAACTGGCCACTGATCAAAATCCACATTTGGTCATGTTTGCAATATACTTGGTATGGATTTCTGTAATAACATAAAACAAAATGTCCTGCTTTTGTGGTTCTGTGAAGGCAGGCAGAAGACAAACAGTAAGTGTCTAGAATGTGGAGTAATATGTGTACTCAGAAAGTTTACATATTTGGTTGACTTTTGGCACCACATATTTCCTCTTGGCAAATTTGAGGAATGTCTACCACATGCTGAAGCTTGGCACAGATTGAGCTCAAAGTATCCAACAGAAGAAGGCTGATCTTCAGAACGAAACTGAATGAACTATTTATGGATCTGTCTGTTGCATAACAAGTTCAGACTTTCCTGGACTGATCATTTCTTTCAAAATACCTTTCAAAAGCTGCCTTTCTGAAAAGCTGCCAAGAGCCATGAATGTCCCTTTCAGCTAGTGGTTGTGAAAAGGCTATATTGCTTAATTTTAATTTTAATATGCAACAATGGCATTAACTATGTGATGATTTAGTTTTCACTTTCTGTACCCAGCTCTGATAAAATCTTTCTTTTCTTTCATTTTAAATTTTGGCAGTGGAAGACTTTAGAGCTGACTTTTTGGTTGCTTATATAAATATGTAAATGCTCTCAAGTTGACTTATGGTGACAACAACAAAGGGCTTTCAAGGAAGTGAGAAACAGGAGTGGTGTGTCATTGCCTTCCTGTGCATAGTCTTCCTTGGTGGGCTCCCTTCCAAGTACTGACCCTCAGGGGTCATTTTGAGCAGGAGCTCGGGGGAGCGCAGCTCCGGGAGTTGGTGCCACCCCCCCCCCAACGGCGGAATGCCTCCTTGTGTCATGGCTACAGCAAAATGACCCCATCCCCTGGAAAGGTCCTTGTTCCTCCAACCAGCCCTCTGAAGGCTTCTGCCACCACTGAAGCTATCCTCCCAGAATAGTGGTATTTCTGAGGCTTGGATTAGTAGCTGCCCCCTCTCTACCAGCTCTTTCTTTCTTTCTTTCTTTCTTTCTTTCTTTCTTTCTTTCTTTCTTTCTCTCTCTCTCTCTCTCTCTCTCTCTCTCTCTCTCTCTCTCTCTCCCTCCCTCCCTCCCTCCCTCCCTCTTTCTTCCTTTTTTTCTCTCTCTCTCCTTTCTTTCTTGCCTTCTGACATACTTCCAGTGATGTCAGGTGGTGTAGCATATGCAAATAAGTTATGCTAATTAGTTATGCTAATGAGCTCCTGCACCTCTTTTTCTACGAAATGACCCCTGCTGACCCTACTTAGCTTCCGAGATCTGATGAGATGGGGGCTGTACTGTGCTATCTTTCCTCCAATTGCTGATATATGCTGTCCTGAAACAGCAGTGGCTAGACATTCTAGCAGTATAGTTATGTTGTAAACACCTGCTTAATAATGAATTGGTTTGAAATTTCTGGAAATACTGAGAGTTCATGGAAAGAGAAGCTTCCCACATTCCCCTGAGTGCCCCCTGAAAAAAATCCATGTGTCACAGGGGGGGCTGTAGAAAGGAGGGAAATTCAAAATTTGCAAAATTGCAATAACCTTGCCTGGTTCGCCCTGCTTCTTTTGGGCAAGACCTGCTTCTACAAATGTCTTTAGTTTACAGAAGTTAATGACTACCACACAGTATAGGTACTGTATCTTACCTAAAATCACTTAATTTTTAATGGCATGAAACCTAATCCAAACATTTAGAGAGCTGAACATTTAGGCAGTAATTGACTCTGTAGGGCTGGTGTGGAGTGGACCACCCCCCTACAGGAAATTACACAATAGCAGAGTGTTGTCGATGCAACAAACATGAGATTAAGCAAAGTCCGGAGCATGACGGAAGACAGGAGGGCCTGGCATGATGTGGTCTTTGATGTCGCGAAGAGTCGGACTCGACTGTGCGACTGAACAACAACAGAGTGGCAAGGGTCCACAGTTAACGGGAGACGGATAACCATGGGTATGCTTACACTGGCACAAACATCATAGTCTGCCAGGGAGCTAAGGTACCAAAGCCCCATAGAATCTTATAAAATTTGGAGATCTCCTGGAATATATGAGTTTTGTTGGATCTGTTGGCTCCTGGGATCTCATAAGCCCAGTCTGCAGAAGATATGGGAGCTGGATATAGCCTTATTCAGTAGGCCTTAGCATGTATTTTCTCTCTCGTGATTATGAGCATACCCAAAAATAGAAGGATTGTGTATATTAGGTCCCTGTGTGAAAATAGTATTGCACTTGTAATTCTAAGGGTTTGTGTGGAAAGGTATCTAGTAGTATGCATGACCAAATTCCATGGAGTACAGGTTTAGGATTTGTAGATGCTGCTTACCTTTCTACAGAGGCTGAGATGTGTGTGTTGAAAAATACACACTTTTTGCCAAGTGACAGTAAGTAGCTTATGTAGAATGGCTATACTGTATCTGTACTAAAATAAATCTGAAGGTTGTTTAAACATCAGAAGTCTGCTACTGTACAATTTGATCTAGCAATCTAAACTTTATCACAGGTTTCCTTAACACAAAATGGCCCAGATGTTGAGCTGTTGTACACAATCCACACTGCAGCTGGATACAGCTGTGGTATCTGCTGTGTCAGAAATGATGTATATGGGTGCATTCATGCTCAACTTATACCCCAAATGCAAGGTTTCTGTATAACATAAATGACTGTGCATGAAAACAGTTGGTCATGAAACCAGCTACAGGGGAATTGACCCTTGGCTTGATTTTGAGTGGGGCCCGAGACCTGGTGTAAGTTGTAGATGATGATGCTCCAGCTGGAAATAGTGATTAATGCTATTAAATTCACTATCTGTGTCAATGGAAAGCTGCACCCAAAGTCCAAAACAATTACATTTGATTTGAAAAGAGGAAACTTACAAAAACAAGAGAACTAGGCAGAAGGAAGCTAAAAGGAAAAATTAAGAGAACCAAATCCTTCTTGATACTTGGAAACTATTTGAAACTATGAGTTAAAGCCCAGATAGAATACATACCTCAGATCAGTTTCAGGAAGAGAGCCATGTTAGTCTGGAGTAGAAGAGCTGGATTCAAGTCCAGTAGCACCTTAGAGACCAACAAGATTTTTGGAGTATAAATTATTAGGCGTCAAATCTCCCTTTGCCAGATACCTCCGTTTAATAAAGGTATCACCAACCCTAAAAACCCAAGCCAAAGAAACCATAATATCCAGTGGCAAGGTGAATGAAAAGGAGCACAAGTTCTGATAAAATCTATGTAAGTTGACAATAATATGAGCAAAAAGAATTTAACAAGTAAATTGCTAAAAACATTAAACAAGGATTTTTAACAATATTTCAGAAGCAGGACAACAGCCAGACAGGTAGATGAGAAGGGAGTGACAGGATTTGCTAGTGTGGGCTAGGAGATGAAGAAAGAACAATGGTGCAGTGGGAAGAAAATTTTATTCCAAAATATTCATACTCCTATGCATTCCATATTAAGATTCCTCGGGGGGGATCTATACAAATGTTTAAAAATGAAAGAGAAAAGAAGAAAAGGTTAACAAATATCTTTTCACTGTTTCTCTTATTTATTTGTTAAACCATATCAAACCAAGGATAAAAACATGTTTAAAAAGATAGAACTTCTGAGTATATACAGGGAACACTTAATTATCAAGAGCCACCAAACACTACTAGTAACGTAGAATAATGTTACAACAATTTATGCAGGCATGTAAAAACGAGAGAGTTCCCAAGCTATTGATTTTGAAAATTATTTCATAGAATGAATAAACACTTTTAAACAAAAAGACTGGTGGAATATAAATGCAGCAGTCCTCCCACTAAACCAGCTTCGGGAAAAAATGTATTGTTCTCATTCTGCATTTATCTAAGTCAAAGCCAGCCAGGAAGTATTGGTATTTAACTCATGGGGTACCAAGGTTGTCAACTTAAGAATCCGTTCTGCTTCTCTTCTAAGAACCTTATTGTTCTAGCTATTAGATATGTATATAGTCCTGAAGAAGAAATCAGTTGGGGCGTGATTATGTTCTAAAAAAATGTTATACCAGTGGTACACCTGTGTTTTTTTTTTAAATGTACGCTACTATGTTTTGTTCCCCAATGTGCACCTGAAGTTTCCTTTTCCTAATGTGGGCTTGGCCTTCAAACCCTGAAGCCAGGGAATGTTTCAGCACTTGAGAAGTCATGGAGGGGAAAACAACTAGAGCACATGATCCGGCTGTAATTTTAAAACATGGTGTCCCTGGTTCAGACACAGGGATGCCATCACATCTCTTTGTGCTGTCAGACCATAGGTGTCAACTACAGGGGGGCTCGAGGGCTCGAGCCCCCCCCCCAAATTTCCCAGGGGGGCTCAGCCTCCCCCGGCAAAATGGAGCGTCTACCAGGCACGCTCGCTTGCCTGCCAGCCCGCCCGCCTGCCGGCCGGCCCACCAGCCAGCTGGTCGGCAGCTGCCACCTCTCCCCCGCACCCCAGGCCTGTCCTGGCCACTCCTACCTCCATGGAGCCAGCTGGGCAAATGTCCAGCATGCTGGCATCACCCAGAAGTGACGCCAGCATGCTGGGCACGTTGCCGGGGCGATGCTCTAGCAATCACCCCAAAACTCTATGGCACGAAACTCTATGGCACTATATTACAGTATCCCATTCCCCCTGCCTTTCCTTCCTTCCCTATCCCCCACTATTTTTCTGTCACTCATGCCCCCTTGCTTTCTGTCTCCCCCCACTCCTTCTTCCCTGTCAATAATGCCCCTCTCATTTCTATCTCTCCCCACCTGCCCCCTTGCTTTGCCCTCCTTTCTGCTTCCAATCCACACTCAGACCACCCATTTCTCCACCTGCCTGAAACTTGGCTGAGACCTCAGCAATCTGGCAGTGTGCCGCTGTCTCTCTTCCCTTCCTGCCCTCTTCCTCATGTGCCTGCCTGCATTCAGAGAACAGTTCTCTGCACTTGTATAGTCAATTGTTCTCTGTCACTTTTTTTTGTAAACTCCACTTTTATTAGCCTTATGATTTTTCTGCAAACTTAGGGGTTCTTTCAGGTTTGGAAAACAGTCTCCACTCTGTGTTGCCCCAATGCGCAGATTCAGATATCCACAGATTGGTCCCTGTTTGACTATTAGAATATAAGATTGTTGGGCCAGTCCTCTTCTTTCAGCCTAAGTTGCTTTGTAGGGTTGTTGTGAGGTTAAGCTGAAGAATCAAGTATGTTGTCATGAGATCTTTGGAGGAAAGGCAAGATAAAAGTGGGATTGTTAGAAGGAGAGTGTGCCAATGGGGACAGTGTGACAAAAGCTTGCTTGACTCTGCGGAACATGTGGTTCTCATACAAGTTGGGGGGAAATTGTTTCAACAGAAGGGAAGATGCTGCTGCCTGAAGAAAAAGTGTTTCTTTGCTTTGTTATGTCTGTTATTATGGAAAAATCCTATTCTAACATTTATTTTTTATAGTCAGCTTAAAGTTTACTTTCATAGAAGGGACCAAAGAAAGCAGTAATAATCTATTAAGGGCACCACTTTTACAGTGTATGGAGTACTAAAATTAAATTCATCTTGACAAAAATTATTAGCCCATTATAAATCTCATCTTCATTTGTGTGTATTTTTGAGACTCAAACCTTGAAACCTTTGTTCATTCTTTAGTTTGGCTGAAGACAGACTGGCAATTTGGAGCGAGAGAGCTCCGCTTGTGAAGCGAGGGAAAGGAGCCCATTCAAACAGCCACAGCTGTTCCCCGGCTTCCTTCCGTAGTTACCCGCTTCCATGCTGCTTCCCTGCCGCTTCAGAAGGACACCAGGAGAAAGTGGTGTCCAGGGGCCGTCTGCCACTTGTTTCCCGCTTCCCGGCAGTGTGAACCGGAAGAAGGCGGGATTCAAGTGGAGGCGGCAGTGTGAACATGCCATTTCGGCAATGTTCACATGAGTGCTCATGCGCCCATGCACATATTGCCGAAATGGCCCTGCCATGAGCTGCAGAGGCCAGCCCACATGGGGCCACTCCGCATCAGTCTGAACACTCCGGTCCGGTATGCTAACGCAGGAGTCTAGCCAGTGTGAATGGCCAACCCCGGAGCAGTTTTCCCCCGCAACTTTCAGCCCCGCTTTCCTCCCGCAGCAGATTGCCAGTCTGTCTTCAGCCTTTGTTGTGCTAGGAAACCTGTGAACTAATAAATTATGAAGACATTATGACAAGTGTAATTATAACAGTCAGTTATGCAGCTCTTTCATACTGGTGATGTGCCAAAAACACCATCCAATTAAAAAAATGACAGTTTGATTACATAAAGAGGTATATTTTCCTCTCATTTCCTACTAAACGTGCCCTTTTCCATTTCAGTGGATGCTGCTCAGTGACACGAAAGGTCTGACTTTTTAGCCATCTTGCCACTTCTCTTATCTTTTAGCTGATAATAATAATAGATATGAAGAAAACTCTTCTCCATAGGTAGGAAGTAATAAGCGACCAGAAATCTTCCTGCAGTGTCTACAGCTAGTATTAGAGATTTGTGTCCTTTGAGGAAATAATCTGACATTAACTGTCTTAGTTCCCTTTGCAATATGTGCTGTGTAACACCAGGGTGTAAGAACACTATGGAACCTGATGGCTCAGGTATCACATATTATGATGAGAGACTGTTTTTCCCAATCTCCTTGAAATGCTCTAGCAGCTTTTAGGTAATCTCCAAACAGTTACCCATACCTGTGCTGCTTTAGACCTCTCTTCAAATATGCATCAGAGGAATTGTTTGAGGGTTTTTAAAATATATAATCACTGCATTTGAATAAAGCATGGAATGAGAACCTTATGCAGGAAAACTGGTAGTTATTAGGGGATTCAGTGATGTCCCAAAAATGAGTTTCCTGAGCACTAGTATTGGATTTTGATATTTTAGGGGAATAACCTGTTTTTTGGCTTGGAGTTCAGCATTGTTACTTGTATGAATTTACAAAAATCACACACATCATTGTACATCGTTACAATAAAAAAAACCTATTTCTACTAGCGAAACCACAGAAAACATAGCTATAGTGTTTAAGTCAAATTATTTACAATTGTGTATTTGCCCATTCTCAGAGTATTCCAAGGGAAATGGTCCCTATAGAGTGAAATGGGTACTGAGCCACCAAGTTCAGCTACTCCCCAACCTGCTCTTGCCTGCCTCCTTCTTTAATACTAGTCCAGGGGTGGCAGCTTGTCAGTCTTGTCTTTGTGGAACTCTGTGGATATGCCTCTCCCTATAAAGACTTACATGCACAGCCTTTAAAAGTGAAGGTCCCAAAAGGTTCTTCATGGTGATCAATGGTCAATGTATTGTTGTAGAACCTATTGACCTATCAGGGACTCAGAGGGGCAAAAGAGGCCTTTGCACTAGTTTATGAGCTATCTGGACGGATAGATGAGGTCTGACCTAGGTTAAGTGTGGGATGCTAGTGCTTTCAATTTCTGCACAAGACAGTGTTCCTTTCTGCTTCAGCAAGAGGCCTCTTCTGTAAGGTTGCCAGGTCTGTAAGGTTGCAGGGGAGGGGGGGACTTACCAGGAGAAAGAGAAAGGCCCAGTCCATGTTGCTGGCATTGCATAGGAACTGAAATCATCACACCAACAACTTCTGGGTGACGCTCTGGTATTTGGGCAAAACTTCTATGGTAAACCTGGCTTCTACCATCTGGCAACCCTACTTGAGATACTGAAGGCCAGATACTGAAGCTGATGCTCAAATACTTTGGCCACCAAATGAGAAGGGAGAACTCACTGAAGAAGACCCTGATGCTGGGAAAGATTGAAGGTCAAAGAAGAAAGGGACAGCAAAGAATGAGATGGTTGGACAGTGTTACCGATGCAACAAACATAAAATTAAGCAAACTCCGGAGCACGACAGAAGACAGGAGGGCCTGGTGTGATGTGGTCCATGGGGTCACAAAGAGTCGGACTCGACTGTGCGACTGAACAACAACAACAGCCCTTCTCCTCTAGTTGCAGATCTGGCTGCGTAGAAGTCACATTGGCTTTGTTCTGATGTTCAGTGGAGCTGGGAGTGTTTTTCCTGGTTGCTGGTGCAATTCTGGTCACTCTACCTGTATACATAAGAGAAGAGAATGTTGCATCAGGCCAATGGCCTATCCAGTCCAACACCTTGTCACACAGTGGCCAAAAATACCAGGTGCTATCAGGAGTTCCACCAGTGGGGCCAGTGTAGCAATTAACTATTGGTTTGTTAAGATTAGGACACTCTATATCAACTGCATATTTCTAGAGTATAAAGTCACTGTATAAAAACAAGGCCTGGTATAATTTGTTTTAATTTTTAGTTTAACTGATACTATGTGATCCATATACCTGCCCAGCCTCTGAAGGCACCTGTTGCCACTGATGTGATTAAGATTTAATGTGATTAAGATTTAAATGTGATTTAAATGTGATGCTGGTGAGATGACTTTGCACAGGCTCAGAGTCTCATTTTAAGCTGTGTTGTGGCCATGCAAAGTAGCTACATGGACTTAGTAGACCTATCATGGGCTTGTCTGGGTTGGCTGAACTCCCACCCCTGCCTTTAATTGCCCATGCTCTATCAGTTGAGCAGCAGGAGGAAAATGAGGGGATGACATTCCAAGTTCTGTGATATCACTGTCAGGATTTCTAGAGGGGGATTTCTAGAGTGTTGTGTTTCTAGAGTCTGTGGCATCACATCACAGTGATCATCTGGAAGTGATGTCACACTGTCCACAACACTCCCCCCTCCCAAGGCTCTGCCCCCAAAGCTCCTGAGATTTGTGGGCCGGCACAATAGCTGCTAGAGCTATGGATCTCTGGCACATAGTCTAAACATACGTAGCTGCTTTGCAAGGGTTGAAGCACAATTTAAGTGAAGACACTGCATCTGTGGAAAGTTGCAGGGGAAAGTTCTGTGCCATGTCAGCATCACATTTAAATCAGGGTTAAGATGATCATTCCACTGCAGTATGTAAATAGGGTGTTGGGCTTTCAGACCAAAGTTTGAATCATCAGTTAGTCATGCAGTTCACTGGGTTATTTTGGATCAGTCTTTCTCCGTCGGCTAAACTTAATCCACAGGGATGATATGAAGTTAATTAACCTCTGTGTATGCTAGGAAGGGTGGGATACAAATGTGATAGAAAAGCACAGGTGCTTTCCACCTGTGAGGTAGTGGGGGGGGGTAAGTATAGATTGCCTGTGGGTCATCGCAAATCAGCTGTGACTCCTTGTAGTTGCCTTCTCTAAAAGAAGTGTGCTGCTGCAGACTGAAATAAACAGGAGTCATGTAAGATAGAAGAGGTCTCCCTTCCTCCTCTGGCTATTTTGCTTTCCTTATTCTTTTGCCCAGTTCCTTCCTGTATCCTCCCTTTCCCTCCCATAAGTTGTAAAGTGAGATAAGGGGCTTACAAATCTTGCCTGTAAAAGACTTGCCTCCAATCTCCCCATGTCTGAGTCGAATTTTTACTTTGTTTTCCCGAATTTAACTCACCTCTTTGCCAACAAGGTAATGTTTTGCCTCAGAACCTAAACATTTGGCATTCATCTAGAATATATTGTTTGTTTTTTGGTGTTTCTATCTCATTCACATACTTCTATTATTTGTTTTCATTGCCAGATAGCTGATACGTCATTCCTACAAAGTTCTGTGGTGGTCTGTGTGTTTTTCTTTTCATTTGTTAGGTTGCAACTGGCACCTTTATAAATATCCGGGGAGGGGGGGCAAGGTGGGAAACTGTGCTTTGTCTCTGTCTTCTCTCCCTGCACATCAATGAAACACTGAACATCTCAACTGATTTTAAATTCTCTCTGATGTGGAAAATAGCAGTTTAATCAAATGAAGAGCAGAAGGAGGAACTGCAAAGGACATATGAAGTGCCAAAGTGTGGGTGCCAGGAAAGTTCTGAGCTGTTCTTCCTTTGACTCCTTAGGCAGACAGGGCCATATGGTCCTTAACAGTGTCAGATAAAATAGTATTTAGTCTATTCTAGATTAAATGCTGATCTTTTTTTAAAAAAAAAATCAAGAATATGAAGAGAGAGAGAGAGAGAGAAGAAAAATGAAAACAGTTCCTGAAGGCAAGTTTGCTTTAGCTTAAATCAAGAAAAGCTTGTACAACAACAGCATCAGCGCTGATGGGAAATGAGAACTGACAAGCTATAAAAATTGTGTTGTTTTGGTAAGGTCCCTCCTTATGCGAGTTGCTTCTGTGTGTATTTTGATACTTCCAGGGAGACAGAACAGTTATTTTTTTTATGTCTTGCTTTTAACAGGTAGGTAAAATTGTTTTCTGAAGCAGTGTTTCTGTTCTAACAGAGCTGTGTTTTTCAGAGTTTACTTTGTTTTTTTCACATACTTAATGTTTCTTGAATGTTTTTCATTCCTTTTTGACTGCCAATTTTAAAAAAGCGTTTTCATTGTTTAAGCGTTAACTATCCAATATAAATGGGGGGGATGTAAGTGATGCTAGCTGACACACACAAAGGCACTGTCAGTCGTTGAGTTCATGATTAATTCAGATACTCCAATCTGTTGTATTGGCATGTGCTGTCAGGACAAAAGAAACACCACACACACACACACACACACACACACACACACGTACACACATGAAACCTAATTTGCATTGTGAAAGTTAAAACAGTCTTCATTGTATGGCATCATCAAAAAGCTGTAATCATTGTGTATCTGCAAATCAACATTTTAAAGTGACAGCAACATTGCACAACATTGCCAAATTGTTCACTAAGGCCAATACTAGTAAACATTAAAGAAGAAACATGATGGCCACTTGAAACAGCAGCTACACATTTTCCCCTCTTCCTTCTCCAAAAATACAGTCAGAGAACATGTACTAAGGGCTGGTTCTGACATTACAGTGTATTCATGCAGTATCGCCATTCCCAACTTACTACATGTTCTTTTACCTAAGCTGAGATCAAAGAATCTGGACAGCCTCTCTCATCTTATTTGTGAGCCCAGGTTTCCATTTCGTTGGTGGTTTGTTAGTTTATTGTTATTAGGCTGCCTGGACTTTCGACCTCTAGGTAGGAAAATCTAATAACCAGAATCATTCTTATTAGTGGTCTATTAAGAGGCAGGAAAAAACAAAAAGGGTTACTTTTCTTGCATTTTTTAAAAGATTACAGAAGAGGCAGAGGTGGATTTGTAATGTAAATTAGCATTCTAACAGCTGTAGGTGTTAAATCTTCATTGCAAACAGATTTAAACAAGCACCTCTTTAAGCATTGTGTGTAAAAATATTATTACTGCTTATTAAAAATATGCAGATGCCACATTTCTCCTTGGACTCAAAGCAGTTTAGCCACCTTTGTCCCCAAAGAGGTCAGTGGCATGAGAGCATTTCTCCTAAGTGGTGGCACCATCATAGGGCTGATCTATTAGAGGGTGGTGCTTATGAATGAGGAAGGGAGACTGGAACTGAATGCTTCAGCTGAAATACAATCTAATTGTTGAAATACGTGCATTCATGTAAATATGCATGTGTGCTGTCGGCTACTGCCCACTCTTTGTACCCTATCATATGGCTAATAGCAGACCAGTGGCTGGGGCTGTACCAGACTTTAAGCATACCAGTGATAAGCAGATCCACCAGTGCACTCATGCATCCCCTTTCCTCTGCTTCTGTAAAGTGACCTTGTGTTCTTGTTATCAGTGGAGAAATATAGATAAGAGAATATTCGTACCAATAGTTTAAACATGCTGCTGCTGCTGCAGTTACTTCCTATTCCATATATAAGCCATGACTTCTAAGGCTGTTGAGAGAAGGAGTCCAGGAGCGGTGCCGCTCTTGGAAAAAAAACTTCACAGTGGCTCAGTGTGCCCTTTCGCTTGCCCCCAAAGTGCTGCAGAATTTCAGAGACTGTAGTTTGTCATACTGCAGAATATATTGGGAAATGCCAGCAAGGAGTCTAAAACTTAAGATAAAAGTGTTATTTAAAGTGTCAGGCAAAATCTCAAATTAGAACTTTAAGCATGATCCAATAAAGTGTTTGCTAAGCAATTATTCAGATGCACAGTTTAAAGGTTTTGTTATTGTTCTTTCTTTTTGTGATCAATGTAGAAAAGGTGTGATTACACTGGCAGCTTTCAAGAAGAGGCTGGACAAATATTTGTCAGAGATGCTTTAGGTTGGTCCTGCATTGGGCAGGTTGGAGATGGTCTGTATGGCCCCTTCCAACTCTATGATTCTATGAGTCTATCAGTACATTTGTCATTTACAATTACAGAAGAAAAACATAATCTGGAAAAAGACCTGCAGATACATGTAATTCACAATTTAAACAAAAGATGGCATGATATTCAAGCCTAACCAAGCAGGTAATAGTCTTCTGACCCCTTTGTTGCCCATATAATTTCCTTCAAAGGAGGCATATTTTATGTAAGCAAAGAATGAGGTAAGAATGAGGCACGTGGGCTTGGTTTGGCAGCTTGCCAGCTTTTTTATGTAGTAAATCCTTTGAGCCTCAGGTTTTTGTTTTTATTTTTTGCAATGCAGATAAGCAAGAATGCTAGCCATTGATGAGAGGGTGAAAGGTTTATTAGTGATAAAAGATTGAATGACTGTTTGAAATGGACTGTAGTTTTATCAAATTCTGAGAGATGTTCATTTTAGTATACTGTATCCCCAGCTTCTTGCAGACCTTCCTAAGCCTTAGAAATCAATGTGCAATGAAGATTAGACAAAAACAGGTGATTTAGGATAGAAATCAAAAGAAAATGTGCTCAAGAGGAGAGGGGTCGTGGAGAAGTGGAACCATGATAAATTGTGGCATCTGAATAATCCCCTAACAGTATATTGGGGTTGGGGGTTCACAGTGACAGCAATCCTGTTGATAAATATTGGAGTCGGGAGTCCATGGAGTAGTGAAACAGCTAGATCTTTATTGCTGGTCCTTGATGAAGCATACAACCCAGGGCTCCAAGCCCTCCTTTTATGCTGGTCAGGGACAATCCCCTGACCTCACCCAACTGGCCTGATAGGCTATTAGAAGTCTATTTACATTTCATAGGTTCCCTGGGAGAAACCTAGGTACAGGATTGGTGGCCGGTTTGAATCCACCTGGCCTTTGTTCTACCTGGCTGAAGCTCAGGTAGTTTCTTGGCCATGTGCTCTGGCCATGCTCTGGCCATGTGCTCTGGCCATGCGGTCGCAATTAAGAGAGCACATGGCGACCGCATGGTCAATACAACACCTGTGAATGGTTTCTTGGCAGTAAGCTCCAGTGAACTCAGTGGGATTTACTTCTGTGTAGGCCTACTTATGAGTGCTCCAAATATCTAGCATTACATTGGCTGAGGGGAATTTTTTTTGACTATACACATGCCCATTTAATATACATCAGAAAATACTGGATATCAGGGCTTTTTTCTGGGGGAATGGACTAGAACAAAGTTCTGGAACCTCTTCATGGAAAGAAAATTCTCAAAAAATGTTTAAAAGTTTGTGATGGGCACCAGGGGAGCAAGACATTACTTGTGACTTCACAAAAATATAAAAAATGTAAAAATAAGCTTTAAACGAGGGTTTCAAAGAAGATTGTGTGTTTCTCCTTCGTTTCCTTCTTGAGTGTTCCAGCGTCTCTTTTTTCCAGAAAAAAAGCCCTGCTGGAGATAAACTAGTACATCTCTGATACTTATATCTGCCTCCCTAAATATGACAAAGGGAGCTTTGACTCTCGAAAGAGTATACCCCAAAAATCTTCTTGGTCTCTAAGGTTCTATTGGACTTGAACATTGCTCTTCTCATTAGCTGACTATGAAGATGAAGTCTTTTTAGCAAGCCAATGACCAAAGCTAGTCCATCAGGTGGATGGATGGCACAGTTTAGAAGCCCTTCCTTTCTATATTTACTATTTGTAATACCGCTGTGATTTCTTGGCATTTGCCGTTTCAACATTATCTGTGCTGCAGAATTAAACGATATAGCAGGCATTCCCTCTTTCTAGGGAACTATGTCTAATTGTGTGAGGGGAATTCTTGCCAGAGTCTTAGCAACAAAATGTATTTATACCCATTTAATAAGGTAGCTGTTTCCCTAATGCTGAGTTTTTAAAACTCCGGCAGCAAATACCAGCAAGGAAGCTCCTTCCCCTGCAACAATGTCTTACTTTTGTTTTGATGTCTAAAAATGTATCTAATCATTTGAGGACCGTTATCATCTGTTCCTCTCTAATGCAGTATACTTGTGCACTGATATTTCTGTGAGGCAAATGGCTAATATTGTAAGTAGGGCAGGTTGCAAGATACCCCATAGCCCAGCAAACCTGCAGTTTAACAGTCAACACTATTACAACTAGTTGGATCAGTAAGTTCAGGTCAGTCATAGCAAAGCTGGCAAATCTCTGCAGTGGCTCTGCAATATCTGCTGCATCTTTGTTGCCTATACTACTAGTTGTGGGTGGGGAGTCATTGTATGGTAGTACTACAAAACACCAGTTAAGTTTGCTGATCAAATCCTACACTCTAGTGCACCAATGTAGTTATATTTATTTTGCTGTGGTTATACATCACTTTGCTGTAAGAATGATCCAGGTATAATGCAGCAAAAGAAATTATGGAATAATAATGCAATGAAGATATAAAATAACTTTAAAAGCTACACCACATAAGGTCAATAAAAAGCTGCAACTAATACTACCATTATTTTAAAACTGGAGGAGATTAAATGACCCTGGTTAAATTAAACCGGAAATGCTTTTAAAAACAGGAAAAGCCCCTCTGGTAAAATACATCTGGCAATTACAACTAGCACTGTGATGCCTTCTGTTTTATTTTGAAATTCCTTTTATTTAGCATCATATTTTCCAAGGTATTGGCCAGTTCTTAACTTCACCTTATTTTGTCACTTAGCTGACAACATTAAAAGCCTTGTAAGAAATTGGTTTAGTTTTCTGTTTTGTACACAAGCAAATGAATGGAATGAGGCTCAGCCTTTACTGTATCAACATATTATTGATAGAAATTAATACAGTTGTAGCTGAGGGCCAAATTGCACAATTGGGTTTTTAAAGAGTTGGGTCTGGGTTGTCCTGGGTGAGGTTCCTGCCTCACAGCAGCTGCAGGAGGTGGCTTTTAAAAAATGGGGAAATAAATGGGGATTATTGTTTATCTGAGTACAGAACCTATTGCTAAGAGAACAGCAATTTTGTTTTCAGCTATTTCATTAGCCTCGATTAACTTCAATCGCATAGGACAATAACAAGTGTCCTTCACATGGATGAAAAAAAGGCCCAGTGTACTCATGATGCTTTCCTCAAGGAAAGCCTGATGATCCTGAGGCCATGCATCTATATGGGCAGATGGAACACACTAACCGTACAATTCCACAAACTGCCAGCTTCAGTTCCACTCTAGCACTTCCCCAATAGTAGTAAAACAATCAGAATCTTTGGTTCCTGGTGATTAAGGCTGTAATATTATGTATATTTACTTAGGAATAAGTCCCACTGAGCTCAGTGGAATGTGCTTCCCAATAAACATGCATAGGATTGGGCAGTACATCTCTTATTTTATTAATTAACATAATGACTTTCTGATATATTTATCCTGCATTTGCAGTGGACATAATGTAATGAGCTCATTCAGTGAAGTCAGCTGCATCCAAGCAGATTGTCAAACAATTTATTTCAGTATAGTCAATAGAATATAATTATAAGTTTATATTTGAAAGTCAAACATATTTGCGCAATACATAGTTCCATCCACATCCTGCTTCCCACCCACCTCAAACTATTTATGAATTAACATAGGAATCCATATAAGAGTCGAAAGGATGCTTACAATTAGAGATATCTTCTGCTGTCTGACAAGGCACAGTTATGCCAATCATAGGCTTCTTTATTTGGTTTCACATTTATAAAGCTGGAATTAAGTAGCATGCCAGACTGTGAGTGCCAAGTCTGAAATTTTTGTGGGATATCACTGTTAATATTTTGCTTATTAACTTTATGAAATCTTGCGTCCTTCAGTTCAATGCCCAGCTATGGCTAAATACATCCCAGAGATCTACTTTTGACCCCACAAATGCACACACCAACTATCTAGGGATCTCTTATGCCTGTGTGCACACTGGCTTGCTGTGACATATCCCTTCACGAAAGGAATAGGAAAGAAAGACACCACTAATAAACAAAAGTAAATTGTGTTGGCTAAAAAAGTGGATAGATCAAAGAAGGAAAATGAAAGCATCAGTTAATCACTGGCAGTTCATAAATGCAATAATGAGAATCCTAGTATGATTATTTCCTTATTCTAAAGTGATGTCACACCCTCTTCTGGTTCCTTTGTTAGGGGTCCCAACCAAAGGAGGATTGTGTGTGTTGGGTTCTGGCAGGGACCAAGAAAAAGGAGGTGCTGAGCTGAGAAAAAGAGACAAGAGACAGGAAGGCACAAGGGCAGGACTGGATGGTGGGGGGTAGAAAATGCCTGAAACTGAATCCAACAGGCTATGCTTAAGGCTGTTGCAGAAGATGGGGGTGAGGGAAAGCTACAGGGTAACAGAGTTGCCTGGAGGGAGGGGGGGAATGTGCGGCTCTGATGGTGAGATAGGAGAGAAAGAGGGAAGCTGGAGCAGGATGGTGCAGTGAGATCATACTTGCAAAAGTGCAGCTGAAATCCTGGGGGCTGAATGCAGTGGTAGTGGGGGTGGGGGGTGGGGAGGAGAGAAGATTTGGCCTGATTCTGTTGTCCTGGTGTGGGAGTGGCAGTGGAGATCAGTCTGGAGGATAGGCTGAACCCATTTTGTGGCTGACTTCCCAGTCCTTCTGTACCTCAAATTCCCTTTGTTTTAGGGCATCTTGTGACAATTTCAAACTATATTAACTGTATCTTCTAGTTTTCTGGTTCACAGAAATTATTGCCTTGCTTAGTGTGTGGCTGTGGCAAATGCTGACTATGTCATGATTAACACCATGGATGACTATGTGCTTACAGATGGGTTGAGGCTCAGGAGATGCATATTTGCCCTCATAATTAACTAAGGACAGAGGCTAAATTGTTCTCTTGGATGTGCTAGACATTTGGCTTATGAAAATCCTTTTATGCATTCTGCAACATTTCTCCTTTGGTGTTACAAATACTTTTTTTCAATTAATACTTTATTGGTTTTAACAACATAACATAACAATGAACATAACATTACAAATACTGACCATTTCTTGTGGCTGCTGGAATCTGAAATAGTCTCAGCTAATCAAGTTGTTTGCTTTCAAGATTAACTTTCTTGCAAAAGATTGCTTTCCTTTGCATCTTCCCTGTTGGAGTCTGATCCATTGTCCTTTTGCCCCTGGAATTAAAGGGGGAGATTAGTTCTCCCTTTTCCTCTTTTGGGGGTGGCCTGAGGCCCTGGATGAATATTGGGTTGCTGGCATAACATATTTGAGTAAAATATGCTGGTATTCACCATTTAAATGAAGCTAAATAGCCTAATGAGAGTTCTAGTTCTCTTAGAAAATAGAATCGTATGACTGAAGCAGGCCAGAAGACCATTGATTCCAATCTATACACCTCAAGGGTAGATAGGATTGCCAGCTCTGGGTTGGAAAATACCTGGAGATTTTTGGGATGGAGCTTGAGGAAGTTGGGGTTTGAGGACAGGAGGGACTTCAGTCAGTTATAATGCCAGAGAGTCCACCTTCCAAAGCAGCTGTCTACTCCAGGTGAACAGACCTCTGTCACCTGGTGATCTGTTGTAATCCCAGGAGATCTCCAGCCACCACCTGGAGGTTGGCAAACCTAAGGGTAGATGTTTTGTATGTCAGCCTTTCTCTGTTAAGCAATCTCATAATTCAGTTTGATGCAACCGGTGAAATGATGTAGGCAGCCCTCTCAAGGTGTACGCACAACACTTAGTTTGTATGAAATATCTGGAAATGAGTACACATATACAAAGCATCTAAATTTCACTGAAATCAATTAGCCAGGCATAACAAGCCTCTTAGGAAAGTTTAGAGAAGGAAAGTTGTTAGTTGCTTTCTATTCAAGTGTTCACTTTATGGGAAATCTTCATTTTTTAAAAATAATTTGTTTCTAGTGGCTTCAGTACAAAAAAAAATTTCACTGCTGCTTGTATGGTTACTCACACATCCTTCATTCAGAATGCAGTAGTATTTGATATTTAGGCTGCATTGTAATCTCTGGGTAATGCCAATCCTTATGACATCAAGTTACTGAAATGAGGTTTTCTGTATTGCTCAAAAGCATTTATACTATGAAATCCATTTTCTAGATGGAAAGCAGCTCATCTGTTTTTAACCCTTTTTCTGCTATTAAGAGCATATTGTCTGGTACTTTTACAGGATTTATGGTGGTCAATACTGGGTTAAATCCACAAGTAATGCAAATTACTAATGCAGGCTGAATTTGAGTGGATGCTCAGTTGCATGCCTGTTAGTTTAGTGCTAGGACACACTCAGTTTACATCAAATGCCTGCATATATCCATGTTTAATCAAATGTATCTGACCTAATTAAATCATGCTCTTTTGTTATTTATGCACCACTTTGATTTTGCTTAGACTTAGATTGCTGCCCATTTTGATAATGTAATTGCCCATGATGTTTGCTGCATGGTGAAGACGTAACAATGAGCAGCTTTGTATGCTTGCTCTCTCTGTCCCTATGTCTCTGGAAAAGTGATAAAAGAAAAAGAACAGGAACTTCAAAGTGTCTGGGACTGCCTGATGAGTACCCACACCCTCCAAGGAGCAAGGCCTCTCGGCAGGATTTTGCAGCCTTTCCCCCACTACTACCAAATTCCTTCGTCCTGCCAACAGAAACATTGTTCTAATTATCTCACTATGAGGGAGGATCATACAGATTTTTCATGTAATCCTATGCACAGTTGATGAAAATAGTAGCGGGCAATTATTTGCAGGCAGGAAACTTTCTCAGTATTTCCTAATTGGATCATAGTATAGTGTAACTTTTTCATGGATTGCCTTGAAGTGCACCGTGCCTGAATCAAATTATTTAGAACACATGTTTGAAACCTTTGGGATGGGAACCTGAATACTTTATTTCCTGTCAGGATTCTAAGAACATAAGAAGAAGCCTTCTGGATCAGACCAGTGGTCCATCTAGTCCAGCATCCTGTCTCACACAGTGGCCAAGGGTATAGAAGGCTAACAAAAGAGTACAGAGGCCAAGGCCTTCCCCTGATATTGCCTCCTGGCATCCTTCAGTCACCATGGCTAGTAGCTGCTGATAGATCAATCCTCCATTAATCTGTCTAACCCACATTTAAAGCTGCCTATGCCTGTAGCCATCACAACATCCTCTTTTAATAAATTCCACATTTTTATCACTCCTTGAGTAAAGAAGTATTTTCTTTTTCCATCCTGAATCAGTCACCCATCAACTTCATTGGGTACCCCAAGTTCTCTCTGTCCATTCTCTCTACTTCTTGCATTATTTTATACATCTCTACCATGTCCCCCCTTAGTCATCGCTTTTCTAAACAGAAAAGTCCCAGACTCTTCAGTCTTTCCTCATAGAAAAGGTGTTCCAACCCCTTAATAATCTTGGTTGCCTTCTTCGGAACTTTTTACAGCTCTGTGATATCCTTTTGGAGATACGGTAACCAGAAATGCACACAGTATTCCAGATGAGGGTGCACCATAATTCTATACAGGACCATCACAATATTGGTTGTTTTATTTCCAGTCCCTTGCCTAATAATCCCCACATGGAGTTTGCTTTTTCACCACTGTAGCACACTAGGTTGAGCTAACCACTTTCATTGGGCTATTCTCTATGACCCCAGAGGTCTCTTTTCCATCTCACTCTCAGAAAGTTCAGACCCCATTAGCATATACCTAAAGTTGGGATTTTTTGTTCCATTGTGCATCATGTTACACTTACTTACACTGAACTTCATTTGCCATATTGTTGCCTACTCATCCAATCTGTGGAGATTCTCCTGGAACTCTTCACAGCGTTGGTTTTCACCATCCTGAAGAATTTTGTGTCATTTGCAGACTGGGCCACTTATACTGCTCAAACCCTGTTCTGGATTATTTATGAAGAAATTAAATAGCACCAGCTCCAATACTGATTCTTGTGAGACTCCAATGCTTACATCTCTGCACTGTGGGAACTGTCCATTCATTCCTACTCTATGCTTCCTGTCATTTAACCAATTTTTAATCCATAAGAGGACAGGTCCTCTTATCCCATGACTGTTAAGCTTGCTCAGGAGTCTTTGGTGAGGTATCTTGTCAAAAGCCTTTGAAAGTCCAAGTATATTATGTCTACTATATCATCGTTATATACATGTTTGCTTACTTTCTTAAACAACTTCAAAAGGTTGGTGAGGCAGGACTTTGCTTTGCAGAAGCCATGTTGATTTTCCCTCTGTTCATCTGTGTGCCTAATAAGTCTATATTTGATAACAGTTTCTGTTAATTTGCCTGGGACAGAAATTAGGCTAACATGCCTGTAATTTTCTGATTTCCTTTTGAAACCTGTTGTTGTTGTTAGCCATTCAGCAGCATTGTTAGTCTTCTCGGTGGTCATGAACTTGGTCTTTTTGATGTTTAGGAAGAGGCCAAACTCCTCACTTTCCTCCTTCATTTTCTTGATCAAGTATTCCAGGCCTTCTTTCATTTCAAGAGCAGCATTGTGTTGACAGCATATTGAAGATTGTTGATATTCCTTCCTCCAATCTTTACCCCAAGTTTTTACTCTTCCAGCTCCAACTTCCTCATGATTGTTTTGGCATATTTGTTGAATAGGAAAGGTGAAATAACGCAACCTTGTCATATTGCTTTCTCTATCTTGAACCAATCATTATCTCCATATGGTTTTTGCACAGTGGCTTCCTGGTTTGTGTACAATGATTGTATCAACTTAACCAGATGTGCTGGCACCCCCAGGTTTTGTAGGGCTTTCCACAGTTTGTCATGGTTGACACAGTCAAAGGCTTTCTTGTAATCGATGAAGCATAAGTAGATAATCTTTTGATAGGCATGAGATTTCTCCATAATCCAACTCAGGTTTGCTATATGGTTATGAGTGCCATGACTCCTTTGGAAGCCAGTTTGTACATCTGGTAATTCCCTTTCAATGGTTGAGGTCAGGCATTGTTATTTTTAAGCAGAATTTTGCTGATGTGAGGGATGAGAGCGATTGTGCAATAATTGGAGCAGTCTTTGGAGTCTCCCTTTTTTGGTAGTAGAATGAACACTGAGCATTTCCAGTCCCTTGACCATGTGTTGGTCTCCCCAATTTTTTGACACATGGCTCTGATTGCAGGTGGTACAGGCCTCAGCAATTCTGTGGAGATGATGTCAACGCCTGGAGCCTTGTTGTTTGGTAGTTGGCTCATTGCCCACATGATCTCTTTCTCAAGGGTGGTTGGTTTTTTCTCAGCTTCCCTTTCCTTGGTATCCTGGTTGGGCTTCTTTGCTACTAGTGTAGCTCTTCTGTGTATTCTCGCCATCTGTTTTTGACATCTTGTTGGTTGCACAGTTCTTTCCCTTGCTTGCTTTTGATAATGCATTTACAGGCAGTAAACGGTGCTCAAATCTTTTTGACTTGCATAAATGCAACCTTGGTGTGGCCCTTTATGCAATCCTCTTCTAGCTGTTTGCAATGCTTGTCCCACAAAACTTCATTGTCTTTCCTTCTTAACCTATGGAAATCCGCATTAAGTCTTCTTGCTTCTTACCATTTTCCTGCTGCTTTGGCTGCTTTTCTTTGTTCTGCTCTTTTTATGGTTCCATCTGAGAGCCACTTGCACTTTTTCTCTGGCTTCTTGTATAGTATATGTTCAGCTGCTATTTTGATGATTGTTGAATAAATTTCCTGTCACAGTTTGTCAGGTGTTTTCTCAGCTGTGTCCAGCTGTTCAAACCTATTTTTTACCTCAGTTGTGTATGTGGAAGGATTTTGGTGATGGCAAATTTCTTTAGTGGTACTGTCCTTTTGATGTTGCATAGTTTGACTCTGATTTTAGCCACCAACAATTCATGGTCTGAACAATAGTCGGCGCCTGGGTATGTCTTGAACCGAGTACTGAACTGGTCCATCTATGATTACATAGAATATAGTCAATCTGATTACAGTGTAGTTCATTTGGAGAGGTCCAAGTGTATACATGATGTTTGTGCTGTTTGAACCAAGTATTCATGATTCAAAAGCAGTTTTCTTGGCAAAATTGTACCAAATGATAGCCTACATCAGGGGTGGGCAAATTGCGGCCCGGGGGCCACATGCGGCCCGCCACCGACTTTTTTGCGGCCCACCAAGGCATTCGGCCACGGGAAAATGTTCTCTATATTTGGGTCTGTATATATTTGTGAGCAAAATTTTTCTTGCATGAAGATCAACAAGAGTAAATATAGATGCTCTTTGACAGACATTAACTTGCAGGCTGTGATAAGAATCTCAACAAGCAATCTCACTTCTGATTTCAAAAAAATTGTAGAAAAGTGTGATAGGGTACATTTGTCTCATTAAACTGATTCTAAAATTAAATGTGCTTGCAGCTATAGATGACATGAAATCAGCACAATAAATAAACTGAATAAAACTACCACTATTGTATTTAATTTATATTTAGATTTTTATGATACAATTTATACTTTTTCTGAAATGCAAAGTTAACTAATGAATGCAATCATTTTAAAAGGTACGGCCCTCCGCTAACCTCCGCTCCCACAAAGCGGCCCCCGAGCCAAAACAATTGCCCACCCCTGGCCTACATCATTCCTTTCCCCAAGTCCAAATCTACCTGTGATGTCTGTCTCAGCTTGAGCGCCAACCTACCACCCCCGTTTAAAATTTGGTATAACATTTCAACTCCAGTGACCCCCATTTCTTCATTTGACATAAATCTATAATGGCAGAAGTCACTGTAGTCTCAGACTTGAAAATGTGTAATGGAAGCTTGCTGGGTGACCTTGGACCACTCTTAGACTAATCTATATATAATCTATAGTGTTGTTGTGAAGATAAAAAGGAGAAGAGAGAATGTTGTAAGCTGATTTGGGCTGCCATTGGGGAGAAAATGGGGCATTAAATGAAGTAAATTAAAACAAAACTTACTGATTTGTAAGCTATATACAATGGCTACCTTTCTAATTTATCCTAAGAGTTTTTCTGTAAATTGAAAGTTGCATAAGATTCCAACATAGGTTGGTGCATTAAAATACAAGTCATGGATACATGTGGTGGATTTTGATAGGAAAATTAAAAGTAGTTTGAATTATTTGAGTTATTTCAGACTCTATCAAAATAAATATGAATAAAACAATAAAATGAGAATAAAACAATATCCCCCACGTCACTTTGCTCAGTAGCCATACAAATGTAATTTTTTACATCCACAGCTGTATTCTTTACCTGTAATCCAGATTTAACACAAAGACAAAAATATATTTGATTTTTTTTTTCAGAAGGCATTGTCGGGCTGTGATAGAAAAGTGTTTCTCTCATAGTGAACTTCACATATGTGCCTTAATTTGAAACTGGTTTTGAAAATTGTGATTTGCATTGGTATGGTTAACAGTCATTCAAAAGAAGAAGAAAATATGCCAGTTGCAGAAGTGCAGAGTTTAACAACATCACTGTAAGGTTGACTACTGCTATATAGCGTCAATTTCCTAATTGTGGTTGCGATCATATGCATTATTAGACCCGACATATGCGTGAATGTCGGGTGGATTTAATGGGAGCGATCAGCCAACATCTGGGAAGCACCCCGCAGCCGTCGGCAACCCGTATTGCTCTGCCGCAGAAGTGGAGTTAAAAGACACCAGGTAAAAAATGGTAGTAAACGGGTTGCGATGGGCCACGGGCGGACTTTCCCCATCTGATCACTCCAGCATGCTCTCATGGCATCAGGATGTTCTGATCAGTCCATCCCAACTCTGTGCCATTCCCCCCCCCCCCACTTGCAGTATGCGCATCATCGCAAACTCCATAAGGAGCCCTCAGTGTGGAGGTGCAATTCATCGATCCCTTGTTTAAGCACATGGGGGGAAATGGAACAAAAACCCCACAATTCACCCACAGTTGTGTCTCATCACACATTGAGAGACTGTGCCCACAGCTTCAAAGGGAAGTGTGATCATGCAACTGCGGGTCAAATTCTGCTGGAGAAAATAGCCTCTCTTCCCCCCCTCCTTATCTCATACGTGTGACTGCATTCCATGTATTTACATGGAAGTGAGTGTTTTCATTTCAATGGGTAGAGGATCTCAGCCAAATAAATCTATCTCGTCTGCCAGAAAAACTGAACAATATAAGGTCCTCATGAGGTATACTATAAAAATATAGTTAGGCCACATATAAAAAGAATCACAATATTATTTTGGTTTATTCAGCAGTTTGCATAAATCATTATAATTTAACATGTTAATAGCCAAGATATCAATGTTTATAAATCCCCTGGAGTGCAACAAATGTAATTTGTAATTACAAGCACACAGCAATTTGTACTATGTGTCATCTAAATCAGCAGTAATTGTTATCCTGGCTAAGACTAATTCCAGAGTTAATCATATTGAATATACTAGAAGGTGCATGCCTTAAAGGGGATGGGCTAGAAATTTAAATCGATTTTGGTTCATATTAGAAAATGAGAGATCATATGAAAGAAAACATAACAAAACAATGTAGGAGTATCCTTAAGAATTATTTTTATTTATTTAATTTAAGATGAAATCCAGTACTGATTCCTTGACCAAAAGAAATCATATGCATTGAACTATAATTCATACATCCCTGTTTAATATTGTTCTGACATAATCATAAGAAGAAGGCAATTGTGGTAGCAAATTGGGTTCCTTTGTTCTCATTTTAGAGATCTTCTGGGATAACAACTAATCTCCAGACTACAGAATTAAGTTTCCCTGGAAAAAATGGCAGGGTGAACTCTGTGGCATCACATCGCTGCTAAACTCATTCCCAAACCCTGCCCTCCCAAGTCTTCACTCCCAAAACTACAGGAATTTTCCAATCTGGATTTAGCAACCCTACTTTACATTACTTCCTGAAATCATTATCTTTGTTTAAAAGTATACTATACATTGACCCACTGCCCCACCGACATGGGGATATGAAGGACAACCCTGAAGTGGTTTGCCTCCTTTCTCCAAGGTGGGGACAGAGGGTGGTGCTTGGGGAGAGAGTCTGGCCACAATACCCTTTGATATGTGAAGTCCCCCAGGGAGTTATTCTCTCCCCAATGTTATTTAATATCTATATGTACCCCCTCACCCACCTGGTACGAAGATTTGGGCTGGGTTATCACCAGTATGCTGATGACACCCAGCTATATCTGTTGATGGACAGCCAACCAGATTCTGCCCCTGGAAATCTGGCAGCAAGTTTGGAGGCTGTGGTTATATGGTTGAAGTAGAGCCAGCTGAATTTACATCCTATGAAGGCAGGGGTCCTGTGGCTGGGATGGGGAGATCCAGGTCTGAGGTGTCAGCTCCTGACTCTTGACAGAGCACCTGTAACACCGGCACCAACAGTGAAGAGTCTGGGTGTGATATTGGATGCATCCTTACCAATGGAGGCCTGGGTCAGAAATGTTGCCAGGCTGGCATTTCTACATCTGCGGCAGGTTGAGAAACTAGCCTTCTTCCTGTCTCACCCTGACTTAGCCACAGTGATCCATGCAATGGTCACCTCCAGATTAGACTACTGTAACTCACTGCCACAGAGCTGCCTTTGAAACTGAGCCGGAAGCTTCAGCTGGTCCAGAATGTGGTGGTGTGAGTTCTTACTCAAAGTCCATTCAGGGCACATATTCAACCAGTGCTCGGTCAGCTGCATTGGCTCCAGATTGAATACCAGATACATTTCAAGGTATTGGTTTTAGCCTTTAAAGACCTGTACAGTCTGGGACCAGCATACCTTTGGGACCACCTCCCCCCCCCCCCCCAAGAACATTATGTTCTTCAAACAAAGATCTATTGGTGGTCCTAGACCAAGAAGTATTCAGCTGGCCTCAAACAGAGCCTTTTTGGCTCTGGCCCTGGCCTAGTGGGACACTCTACCAGCTGAGATCTGGGCCCTGCAAGATCTCTCAGAGGCCTGTAAAACAGAGCTGTTCTACCAGGCCTATGGCTGAGGCCCCTGACCAAGGAAAATGACAGCTTCCTTGATGGACCTCCCTCTGTTTCCCTTTTTGGCCTCCCCAATGCTTATTTTATTTTTCTCTGATGAAACTGTATGATACGCACCATCTATGAATTGTGAATTTTAATTTTTAATCATTTTAAATCATTATTTATGATTGTTTAATAACATGTTGTTACTTGCCCTGAGGCCTGCTATACCAGGGGAGGGCGAGGCAGAAATCTAATAAATATTTAGTGGGACTAGGATATTCACCATATTTTAGAGAAAAGAAGTGTGTACTTTGTATGTGTGTGTGTGTGTGTGTGTGTGTGTATGTGTGCGTGTGTATACACACACACACACACACACACACACATATACACTTACAAACTTCCTGAATTTACAGTGTGTATATATGTATATATGTGTGTGTGTGTGTGTGTGTGTGTGTGTGTGTGTGTACTATAAATTTGCTGGACTATAGATGTAATCTTAGCATGATTAGTAATTGTTTTATACAGCAAAAGTATACCTTAGTATTCTTTGAATATTATAAACTCCAGTTCTGTTTCCTAATATGTAAAATTATAAATTAGTCCTTAATCTGTGACAGAAGTACTATTTAGGTACATGCAGGGCCTAACGGAAGGGTAGAACAAGAGGGCCATTTGTGCTGAATCTCAAATTTAGATGCTTGAATTTTTGTTGGAAGAGTTGTTGTTGTTGGGGTTCTCTTATATTTCATCCATTTCACAACTGCCTTGGAAACTGTTGTTTAACTCAAGAAAAGTTTCAGACATGCATTGTGTTCTTGTGTTTACACAAACAACTACATTGAAGCTAAAATTATCTTTGCATCCTGGCCACAAGGCCTGTGTCATACAGTGTTTCAGGGGAAACATGCACACTCTGAGATGTTCTGTTCTATGAACTGAGTTTGTATCGAATTCCATGCTCCACACTTTTGTTTGCATATTATATGCATATGGATGGCAGAGCCACTAACCGAACAACTTTCTGTTATCTTTTCGGTTGTTTTAAAAGTTATCAAGTGTAATGCTATTTCCAATTTATTCATGTTTTCAAATGTATATTCAAATACATATTTTGACTAGTATATCCCTACATAAAATGTAGGGGGAAATTGATTAAAGTAAAAACAGACTAAGTTAAAGGGGTGGGGCAACAATATTTGCATATGAATAAAGTTAACACACTGTAAATTAAATGCTGCTGAAAGCTTGAGTACATTTTTAAAAGTGTTAAAAATGCCATGTAAAAGATAGCATAGGATTTTAATTGATATGCTTATGGAGGATGTTTCAAACTTTCCATGCCACCAAGAGAAAGGGCCTAGTGATAGTTGTCTACCTTTCCTAGGAAGGAAGGAGCACCCAGAAGACATTCTAAACAGAATAATCTACCACAAAGATAGGTGGGAGGAAGCTACTCTTCAGCTTCACTCTAATTCAGCCATTTTTAAAAATGCTAGTTTTATTGCTGTTATCCTTTAAGAATTTTATCACTTATGTAAAGAGTTCTGCATGGTTTACTCTACCTTCACCCACTGGCTAAAAATATATAATCTTTCTTCCTTTTCTGCATGGAAAGTAAATAACATATTTGAGGAAATATTTGTGTCATATTTTTGCTGTGAACATAGGGTTGCCAAATCCCCCGGGGGGGGGGAACCCTTGCTCGATTGGCCCGCTCCCCGCTGGCCCGGATTGGGCCACTGGGGGAACCCCACCCCCAAATTGCCAGGCTGTGGAAATGTGCCTGGTGTGATGACATCACCAGAAGGAGACATCATCACATCAGGCACATTTTGGGGGGGGGGGTGTTCTATCATTCAAGAGAAAACTCTATAGTTTTCATTTGATTATAGAGGTCCCGCCCTCAATGTGCCCGACGTGATGACATCACTGCTGGGTGACATCATTGTGGCGTGTGCACAAAGCGTGTGCACCAGAAGACTCCCAAAGAGGGCCGGGACTCCCCCCCCCCCACTAAAATGTAAGAAAGACTTGGCAACCCTATGTGAACATAAAATCCAACTGTGTTCTGAATAGCTGTTTGGAACTTCTACAGTGTTATTTTTAGTGCTAGCATTCTAGCCAAATAGTAATTGTAAAACCATGTGCTTGGAAAAAATGTGTGGAGAATGAGAAGGATTTTTTTTTAACCAGCCATTGCACAGTAGCTGACACAGATGGATTTATGTGAACAGTTGGGGGGGGGGGGGATGAGGGGACACTTACAAATTCTGAACTTTGGTATAATGGATTTCTCTGCACTAGGAGATTCTCTTGTTAATAAGATTAGACCTTGAAAAAGGGACATGGAGTCACTCAATTTTTTTTTTAACAAAGAAACTTTTCCAGAGTTTTTGTGTATATTTATGTATGTGGTCTGCTTTTAAAGAGCAAATTAAAGAAATTCCAAAGATAAACGAAGGAGTAAACTTTTATGCAAGTTAAAGAATTGGGAAGACAATGCATGGTTTAAATGGGTGAAGAGGTCAGGAAAGTGGGTAAAACGTGCAAATGTTTCATCATATCTTGTTGACTGTGTTTCTAATTATTTCTTTATATATAATTTAAAGTAGAACGTAACAATGAAATAATTTTGAGTGAGCCATGCTGAAGTCTGTTACATTTTGAAAACATCAGTAAGCACACAGAGCTTGATTCACATAAATACCTTGTTTGATATGGTGGCAGTGCAGAAAAAAAGAGAGAGAGTTCTTGTAATGGAATGGTCTTTTGAGACTGATCTGGTGAATGTTTTGTCATGATTCAAGGATTTTTTTTTCATGTTAGGCATAACCCACATTTTTCCCCATGAAACAGAGAGCAGAAATCTGAGCTTGCCTCCACATGACATCGTCTATATTCCAAGTTTTTCTGTTTGCTTCAGTCTTTCCCAAACTTGGTTTGATGGTCTTTTTGTAAAGGTTGCTGTCAAAGACTGTTTACATGTCATGTGGTTGGGAAGATGTGCATTTTTGATGGTCCCACTCATATCAACATCATTTTTCTTGCCTCAACCTCTGTGGTAATCATTTCTCCCATGCCACTTGAGGGCTTTAAAAATCTGTAATTGTTAAATATAGCATATAATGTATAGCGATGTATTGCTACAATATACTAGTTCCTGTGAATTCTCATTTCCATTTTTAAAGCAAGTTTTTAGCCCTTTCCCCTTATATGTCCACAACAAGACTGTAGTCCTTTGACTCTCCTCTCATATATCTACAAAATAAAAGGCTAGAGACTCACTTTTAAAAAAATAAAATCTGGGAGTTCAGAGGAGCTACTAGATCATGGCAATAGATTGCTATAATTTCATAATGTACAGATTTTTAAAAAAATAAAAAGCACTGTGGTGCAGTGTGTGTGTGTGTGGGGGGGAGAATGCAGAAAAAAATGGCAGTGGAAAATGTGTGCAACTCTCTCATGTGGACCCTCCAACGCCAGTGCAAATGCCTCTGTATTTACTGTAGTAATGATACAGAAAAAGAGAATCATCACTGTGTGGATACAACCTGAGTGTATGATAGACAACAGAGTTAGGGTGCGATTACATGGGCATTTAAACCCGGGTCTCCCGCACTGCTCTTTCAAGTGCGATGGCTCAAACGCGGCTTTGGGGTGACCAGACACCCCTCAGATAAGCGCCTCAGTGCTGCAACCGGGCTGCAAACCGGCGCGGCGCTCGTCCAGAACGGCGTGCCAGCAAAGCGGCAGCGCGGCTTTTTTTTTTTTAAAAAAAAAAAACTCCACTGAGCATGCACACAAGCATAACATTGTTCTGACGAGGAAGCGAACATGTGCAGAACGGCGAACTTTTTTAAAAAAAAAAGCGGCAGGAGGGAAGTCGGGCTCGTTGCGAGCGGAAGTCCAAACGGGCAGAACTGCGGGTTCCCGCCGGGAGAAAACGGAAGGTACTTGTTTTTGCTGGTGGTTTGAAAGGCGGGCTCGAATGCGGGGGGGGGAGGCGGCTTCGAGACGGGAGACAGATGCGGCCATCTGGTCAGCCCCTTTAATTGTGAAACGGAACAGCCGCGAAGCCCGCAGTAAACGTCCGTGTGATCGCACCCAATGTCAACATTCCAGTACATCTGATGTCTAGTGTAGTATTTTCAGCTTCTGTATTCAAAATACCAAATCTGAACTTGGTAAAGATAAATTATGTATGTTGATTATGAGATTAACCTGCTGCTCACCTTCTGCTAATCCTACCCCCGCTTAAATTTATGGTAGTTTCTATTAGTCACCTAGTTAGTGATGGCAAGTAGGCTGTACAGCTTGTTCAAAATGTGTACACCATCTGAACCCACACCTCTGCTTGTGCCAAATAAGGCATATGAACCACTCAACACTTTGGGTTCAAGGGAAAAAGCTGAGGAGTTGTGTGAATGGACCTTTAATCCAATTGACTAATTTAACTAAACTGGAGGCAGGACTTTGTCCAGAAGCCTGGACTCATTCTAACATCAAATAATAATAGGAGAGATTTTTTAAATACATGCAGAGTGCCTTGTCAATATATCTAACTAGGGGCAAGGCCCTTTGTAGGCAAAAATACAATGGGCTCTAGCAAGACATGAGACATTGTGCTGCCCCGCTGGTCTCTAGGTGCCCCCCAGATGGTATGAGATGCCCCAGCACCGGTTCCCTGGCCAGCTGCCTCCACCGGCCTCCAGGCCGCCTCCATGGCCCTTCACCCCAGCAGCATGCTGCCGCCCGCTGCCTCCAAGCACAGTGAGGTCTGGCCCATCACTTTCTCCCTTTCTTGAGAGCTCCCGGTCCCCAGTACTGGCTTCATGCCCATGTGTGTCCAGGGGCCTGCGAGCTGCCTCCACTGCCTTTACCCTTTTCACTCCAGTTCCTCCCCCCAGTGCCCTACCCCTCTCACTGCCCCTCAGCACTGCCTACCCATCCCACCAGGGTCCTCTTGTCGCCTGTGTCCCTGGCGTGTGCTGTTCCCAGGGTGGCTGCAGCACTGTTGCTGCCTGCCTCCCCCCAGCCTGGCTGCCCCCCATCCCTCCCTCCCCTCCGATTCCTCCTGCTGCTGCTGCTGCTGTGGCCGGGGTGAGCAGAGGTGGCAAGGGTGGGGGCAGAGAGGCGGCGACAGCAAGCTTGACTGCGGCGCCCTTGTCTCATCTCCTTTGTCCCACTCTGGCCAGTTCCCGGCTCTCCAACACCCTCACTCAATTGCCTGGCCGCAGGAGGGAGGTGCGAGCAGGGCATGGCCAGAGCCTGGCAAGGATGAAGATGGTGGTGGCGCAGTTTAGGGCAGCTTGGCCTGAGACTCCATCCCCTTCTCTGGCTCCATTGAGAGTGAGGGCGAAACGCTGGCCGCTGTCTCCGTGGGTGGGGCCGAGCCAACACAGTGAGGCAATGCAGCCAGGGGATTGGGGGAGCATGAAAAGACCATGAGAGTGGCAGCTGGGCTGGCCAAAGGCTGTGGTGGCATGTCCAGAAGTCACATGAACACAGCTTTATATATAAGGAAAGAGTCTCAACATGGCCAAATCTTTGGATACCGAAGTCCAGAGAGTGGAGCCATGAACTGCAAGACAGATCTTTCGAAAACATGGGATGGGCAAGATACAAATACAATAAATAAATAAATAATAAAAAGCCTGAGGTTTGGAGAAAAGTCTGAAATCTTCAAAACAAAACAAAACATGGGGGGGGGGGGGAGTTATATGCATAAGTGTTATAAAGTGGTAGCCGACTTATGATGATCCCAGCAAGGGCAAGTGAGAAGCAGGGTGGTTTGTCATTGCCTTCCTCTGCAGAGTTGTCCTTGGTGATCTCCTAGTACCAACCCTTCTTAGCTTCCAAAATCTGATGAGTTCAGCCTATACCATGCTGTCTTCACTCCTTGGGGGTAGGGGCGTAGACTTTCCATTCTCCCAGGGAGGCGGGGGCTCTCTCTCTCACGTGCAAAGCGCATGCACCACCGCCGGGATGATGTCCCTGCCACTTCTCCCCCTGCCTGGCTCCCACGCACCCCTCAGAGGGAAGGAGTGGTGCGGGGGAGCTGGGCAGGGGGGGGCTCTTGAGGCGGCCGGAGAGGCTTGCAGCAGGTGGGGAGGCGCGGCGGCGGGATGTCGCACTGCCACTGGTGGGACAATGTCCCCACTGTGGCCAGAGCCACCGCCGCTGGGGTGATGTCCCTGCTGCCAGAGCCGCCGCGCCACCTCTCTCTGGGAGGGAGGCAGGGAAGAATGGGTGGGGAGAGCAGCTCTGGTGGTGGCGGGAAGGCGCAGCGGTAGGTGCTCCATTTTGCCAGGGGGGCTCAGTCTCCCACAGGAAATTTCAGGGGTCGCTCGAGCCCTCGAGCCCCCTTGTAGTTTACACCTATGCTTGGGGGGTTAACACCCCCCCAAAAATAACAGATGCAGGACCTGTATCTTTAAGAAACACATGCCCTCTGCTAGGCTGCCATAACAATATTTCCAGTTGAAGCCGTGATGTTTCTGTCAGTAAGAGGCAGCGGGAGAGGTCAGGGCCCTTTCCAGAGTTTCTTTGGCCTTTGAGGGAGGACTCATTGGGGCCAGGCCTGGCAGCAACTACCTGACAGCCTGCCAACATCCTTGTATTCCCCTGGCCCGCTGTCCACCTTGAGCTTCCGTTTCTCACTGCCACTTCAAGTGGAGGCATGAGGAAACTATTTAAAAACTCACTGGCATTGCAAGCATGATGATATCACTCCCAGGGAAAACCTACATGCAAATGGTGGTAGCAACGGAAATCACCGGAAGCACTAAGATTTTACCATAACAATTCCAGCAATTCCCAGAGTTACTGCCACTGCATCTGGATTTTCCCCAGAAGTGACATCATCATGCTTGTGATGCTGCCCCTTGTATCCCCACCCCCACCTCTCCTGCTGGTTGTCAGGTGACTTGCTACCACGTGACTTGCATGATTCACCCAGGCAGCTACCCCACAGAAACTGGTGAGGTGCTGTGGTCAGAATTTCAGACTAGGAACTGGGGACCGAGGTTCAAATCCCTACTCTGCCATGGAATCTTGCTGGGTGACCTTGGTCCACTCACACATTCTCAGCCTAACCAGCCTCACAGGGTTGTTATGAAGATAAAATGAAGAGGAGAATGAGGTAAGCTGCTTTGGATCCACATTGTGGAGAAAGGCAGGGTATAAATGTAGTGTATAAATATAGCTGAAGATGCGGTGGAAAGGAAAATAGAGAAACATGAGGATTTAGAAGGAGAGGAAAAGGAAATAGTGTGGAAATACGGGGCAGTGGGGGATGAGGTGCTTCCCATGCATCTGGGCCTGACCGTGCAGCCAGTACTATGCAATTCAGCCAGACTTTTCTCAGGGAGAGGCTGCCAGGGATAGGGAAAACAGAAGTTGGGGTGGGGAGATAAAGGAAAATCAGCTGGTGGGTGGGAAGAAGAGAAGGAGGCAAGATAAAGGGAGAGGATATGGGGACTTTTATGCAGGGGTCCTTTTGTAAAAAAAGAGGTGCAGGAGCTCATTAGCATAACTTATTTGCATATGCCAAACCTCTAACGTCACCGGAAGTGTCAGAAGGCCACACACCCCTGATGTCACTGGAAGTGTGTCTGAAGGCAATACCCACCGCTCAGGCTCCACCCCCAAAAATCTCCAAGGTATTTCCCAACTAAGAGCTGCCAAGCCTATCTCATGGCAAAGAAAGGAAGAAAGGAAGAAGGGAAGGAAAGGATGAAAAGGAAGGAAGGAAGGAAGAGAAAGAAAAGAAAGAAAGAGGAAGGAAGGAAGGAAGGAAGGAAGGAAGGAAGGAAGGAAGGAACAGGAAGGTAGATAGGTAGGTGGGGTGGAGAGAAAGAAAAGGAAGGAGGGAGGGAGGGGGAAGGAAGGAAAGGAACAGGAAGGAAGGAAGGTAGGTAGGTAGGTGGGGTGGAGAGAGAGAAGAAAGAAAGAAAGAGAGAGGGGGGAGGGAGGGAGGGAAGAAGGGGGAAGGAAGGGGGGAAGAAAGAAAGGAACAGGAAGGTAGGTAGGTAGGTGGGGGGGAGAGAGAGAGAGAGAAGAAAGAAAGAAAGGAAGGAAGGAAGGAAGGAAGAGTAGTTGCTTCGCCCCCCTCGCTCGGGCCAAGTAGCTGTCAGCCACTCGGGTGGGTGTTTCCCTCCCCCCCGGCTTGCTCTTGCTTGGGCCCGAGTGCCTTAATGCCACTCGAGCCCGGCTTTTCCCTCCCTCCTGCCCCCCCCCCGCAGCCCGGGAATGGCAAGGGGGGGGATGAGGAGCTTCTCCTGGGGCCAGCGGCCTACCGCACCCAGGGAATGGCAAGCGGGGGTGATTGGGAGCTTTCCCGGGAATGGCAAGTGGGGGGGATTGGGAGCTTCTCCCGGGGTCGGCGGCCTGCTGCGCCCTGGGAATGGTGAGCGGGGGGGGGGGGGGTTTGGGGAGCTTCTCCCAGGGCCGGCAGCCTGCCGCAGAGATGTGGCGGGGAGGGGAAGGCAGCCTCCAAAGTTGTCTTCCAGGCCTGGCATCTGGCGCCCGGTGCCAGGCCTGGAGAACACGGCGGCGGCCCTGCTGGGGGCAGGGCTTCGTCATGTCCCCCCCCCCAGCGTCTTCACTCCCGGAGTGCCGCTCCGCGGCGCCCCAGCTCCAGCAGACCCCTGCTTTTATGGAAGGGGAAAGACGAAATAGTGGTGGAGTTGAAATGACATCCCTCCCTGAAAATCCTTGCAGCTCTCCAGCTTGTGTGCCTCTAATGTCATCTGGTGTGAAGAAATATCTTTTTTGAAAAGTACTGGAGTCGGGATGCCGGTAATAGTGAAATCAGCATAGTGGTTTATTGTGGGTCGAGATGGAACATGAGGGAGAGGGATTGGGGAGCCTGCTTATATTCACAGGTAAACCACACCCTGACCTCGCCCCCTGCCCCGTGGGGGATTGGGTAAACAGGGATTAGTTTCCCAGCAGAGGCTATCATAAGACCATTTGAATATACTAAGCCTCTGATAGGGGGACAATCAGGATCCTAGGGTCTATTATTCTCTGGGGACTGAAGCTCAGCTGGTATCGCTTACCATTACAGGCGAACATGCCCAGACATGTCGCAGTGTCCATAGCCAAACATAACATTTTTAAAATGGCACCATGCTGGTGTTACATCACTTCTGATGCATCACTTCTGTTGCCCATGTGACATCGATAAGACACTCTAGGATTTGGGCAAAATGCTAGAGTTTTGCTGAAATCTTAGAGCGTGCAGGTGCTGTGACGTGACTTCCAGTATTGACTGGAAATGGCATCATGCTGCAGGCATAGCATCATCCACCACCCCATCCCCACACCTACTTTCACTTAGGGTTGCCAACGTCCAGGTGGTAGCTGGAGATCTCCTGCTGTTACAACTGATCTCCAGGCGACAGAGATCAGTTCCCCTGGAGAAAATGGCTGCTTTGGAATGGAAGGGGCTTGGGGCTCTTTAGCTTGGAGAAACGACGGCTGAGGGGCAACATGATTGAGGTTTATAAGATTATGCATGGGATAGAGCAGGTAGAGAAAGAAGTACTTTTCTCCCTTTCTCACAGTACAAGAACTCATGGGCACTCAATGAAATTGCTGAACAGTTGGGTTAGAACAGATAAAAAGAAGTACTACTTCACCCAAAGAGCAATTAACACATGGAATTCACTGCCATAGGAGGTGGCGGCGGCTACAAGCATGGACGGCTTCAAGAGGGAATTAGATAAACATATGGAGCAGAGGTCCATCAGTGGCTATAAGCCGCAAGGTATAGATAGGAACTCTGTCTGGGGCAAGTGATGCACTGTATTCTTGGTGCTTGGGGGGGCAACAGTGGGAGGACTTCTAGTGTCCTGGCCCCACTACTGGACCTCCTGATGGCACCTTTTGGCCACTGTGTGACAGTGTTGGACTGGATGGGCCATTGGCCTAATCCAACATTGGCTTCTCTTATGTTCTTAAGGGAGACTCTAAAACATTGTACCCCATTGAAGTCCCTCCCTTCCCCATACCCCACCCTCCTCATCAGGCTCCACCCACTAAATACCTGATTTCTCAGCTGGGAGCTGGCAACCCTACTTTCACTGGTTGGTTGCGAGCTTATTTCTAGGGCACAGTTTAGATTCAAACCTGGAGTCTCAAATCCAGCACTCTTAACTACCACATAGGCATATGAACTTCTATGCAAGCAAGTTTTAAATTGCTGAAAAGCCAATCTGACTCCAGCTGCAGGCATGTGGATTTTGCAGTTCATGGAGTTTCGAGGTCTTTTATCTTTAAGATTTTCGTTTTAATTAACTTTGAACCCAATTATGCGAAGAACATGCCCTGGTGAAGATAAGAGACATTGCTTAGATTGCAGAGAAAGAATCACAGAGGGAGAAACCGTGAATAAAGAAAGGCAAGGGAGGGGGGGAAGGAGGAAGGGGAGACCGAGTCTCTAAAGCGACTCCAAGCCATTCCAAAGCCAACGCAAACATTTGTTGCTACCAAAGCCAAGTGTGTGCCTGCCTGGGGAGGCAGCAGCTTCCAGTGTCACCAAAGCTGCTGAATAGCAATGAAGTCTGCCTTTCCCAGTCTGAATGCAACTATTAATAGCGCTGCCAGAGCCCCCGCTCTTTCCATCACGTGAAGGGAGGATGGGAGGAAAGCGTGCGAGCGGGAGGCGGCAACGGCGGCTGCTCCTGCATCCTCCTCCTTGTCACATTCCTGCAATGCCGAGAGAGAGGGGCATTCATTCCCTCTCTCGCTCTCTCCCCTTCTCTCTAACCTCAGACTCCGCTCGGTTCCTGTGGCGGTCGTGGCCGCTACCGCTCCACGCCCCCTCCCTCCTCTTTGCGCTGGAAACCAGTCTCTGCTTAATAAGATCAATGCGCCCCTCCCATCTTTGGCATTTGTATTCCCGGCTCACACTATTGGCGCGCTGCTAGCGGGATGGAAGCGTGCAAGTGTGTGAGCGGGGCGCGCGTGCGCGTGCTCCACTGAGAAGGGTGGACCTCAGCGCGCGTGTGCCTTTCCGGACCCCCCCCCCCCCCCCCCCGCCCGGCTCTTCTCGCTGGCTTCCCGGAAAGTCCTGGGGCGCTCTTTGGTGTGGCCCCGGAGTGCTTCTCTCTGCCGTCACGGTGCGGGATCATTCGAAGGGGAGCCCGGGAGAAGGATATGCTAGCAGCTTGGGCCCCCCTCCTTGTTACTTCTCTCCAGCCATGTGGTGCTTGCACTGTAACTCGGAGAGGACCCAGTCACTGCTGGAGCTGGAGCTTGACAGCTGGTAAGCCATTGCCGTATACTGGAAGAAGCGTGGGTTTCCCTAAAGCATAAAGAGTCGTTTTTAGGGGGATGGATTGTTTTTTACCCCTCTGGTGTTTCGGTCTGAGGACAGCTTTGTTCTGTTAGGAACACTGGTTTTGTTTGTATGTGTGAGAGCGTGTGTGTGAGAGAGCAGGCAGGCAAGCAAAAGGATCAGCTGCACATACAATACTAATCCCGTGACACAAAGGCTTTTTTTTTTAAAATAAAAAATCTGTTTCGCTGGCTTTTTTTGCAGTATAAAAAAGATAACTTCCAACAGAAATGTATTTTAGCAAATAGCCCTCATGCAGTTACAGTGTTTCAGTACACAAACCTACCCTTAATATAAAGGTAGAAATGTAAAAGCACATTTGGGGGGGGAAATACAGAGTGCATAATCTCCTGCCTTTTCTATGCATCACTGTATGCTCATTGAGTTTACAAATTCACGATATAGTAAGCCCTGTTTCAAAGTTTTAAATGATTTGCAAATGTGTCTTGATTACGGCCAACTGTAGCTTTGTTTCCAGAATATTTTAGCTTTTCTGGGCTCTTTTATGTTCTACAGCACATTCACTTGGTTTTCAAAAGCAAAGCACTACAGCAATGCCATATGTCCTTCACAGAATTAAAATCCAAAGCTTATTTATCTGAAGATGGAATAAAAAGTTCTTTAACTACTTAGCTATACTATTACTCACTAACATAAAGCATGAAGCTTCCAACAACCTTTTAAAAAGGAATATTTTTCATAGCCTCTTCCATTTTCTCTCACACAATATCTTATTTTCATTACTCCTTTTAAGAAACCGGAGGTAACTTAATAACCCATCCATAGCTGTGATACCGAGCATATTTGTGTGGAAGAAATCAGTGTAGGCTGTATAACCATGTGTGTGTAAACATAGCTAAAATCGAGCTTAAATACTTTGCAATTGCTTTTGGTATTTGTTACAGATTGTCTAGAAAAGCCACTTAGACTTAATTTGTCAGCAGTTGCAGTTATATGTTTCATTACAGTAGTGACACCATTAACCCGAGTTGACTGGATTGAAATGATTGTTTGCTTCTGCTTGGAGGATAGAGAACAAATCACAGTTTGTGACAAAACGACTCTCTATGGATTGCTGCAGAAGCATTTAATTTTCTAGCTGTGTATGAGGGTGTACAGAAGTCTAAGGATTCTCAATTGGTTCCTGTAACAACAAACAGGATTTATTGTTATTTTTCTTGCCGCTGTCTTTAGATAAGCCATGGCACATGTTTTGCATGGAGCAGGTTCTGTGTTAAGTCACTGGCATTTCCTGTTACATGGAACAGTCCTTCAGTGGCTGTGCTCATTTCTCCAAGGGTGGGGACAGAGGGTGGTGCTTGGGGAGAAGGTCTCATTGTGGCATCCATTGGTGTGCGGAGTTCATCAGGGGTCAGTCCTCTCCCCAGTGCTGTTTAGTATCTATATGCGCTCTTTCACCCAGCTAGTCAGGAGATTCAGGCTAGGGTGTCATCAATATGCAGATAACACCCAGCTTGTATCTGTTGATGGATGGCCAGCCAGGTACCATCCTAGAAGATCTGGCCAGTTGTTTAGAGGCTGTGGTGGGATGGTTAAGGCAGAGCCGCCTGAAGCTGAATCCATCGAAGATGGAGGTCCTGTGGCTAGGCTGGGGGTGGGGGTCTGGGTTGGGGAGTTCAGCTTCCCACTCTTGACAGAGTACAGCTAGTACTAGCTCCCTCTGGCAAGAATCTGGGTGTGATTCTAGATGCCTCCCTTTAGTTGGAGGTCACAAATATGGCCAGGGCAGTGTTTTTCCATCTGTGCCAGAACTGGCAACTGACCTCTTACCTGTCCCGTGCAGACGTGGCCACAGTGATCCATGCAACGATCGCCTCTAGACTAGACTACTGTAACTTGCTCTATGCAGGGCTGCCCTTGAACTTGATCTGGAAGTTTCAGCTGGTCCAGAGTATGGCAGCGCGGGGCCTCACTGGGATCCCTCTGAGAATAGATATGCAACCTGTGCTCTATCAGCAGCTCCAAATTGAGTACCAAATCAGGTTCAAGGGTTTGGTTCTTACTTCAAAGCCGTAAATGTTCTGGGACCATTGTATCTGCAGAACTGCCTCTCCCCATATACCCCTCAGAGAGCCTTACACTCTTCCGGTAACAACTTACTAGTGATCCCTGGCCCCAAAACAGTCTGGCTGTCCGCAAGCAGGGCCAGGGCCTTTTCAGTAGCCTCATGTGTGTTCTGAGTGGCACTGCAGCAGCAGCCACCACAGAGTTAAGTGACCATTACGGCCCTGAAGGTAGTGTGTAAACTGGACCTGAACTGTAGAACAGCACCACAAAGTGGACTGAACACAACCTAAACACATACCCTTTCCTTCTATATGTACAGCAATGTTCAATTGTTAATTAAAGACTTGAACATAATATAGAGTATCATATAATCAATTTAGGAATAATAAATTGTACTGTTTGGTTTATACAGTGAAAAGTATCTAAATTCCCTGGAAATCTGTTTTAATTTTTTTCCCCGTGACAGGTAATTTAATCTGAAGGAGAATATTACTTTCCCATCTGTAAAATCCAGCAGACCTATACGACAAGAATCATACTCCAAAAATGAACAAGTCTTTTTAAAATGTAAACTCTGCAAATGAATTCAGCCACAGATTGCTAAAACTATATAGTATGGCTGAACTATAACTGTAATTGGAGCTGCAGTTAATTGGAGTGGTTGGAACCAGTGTTCCCTCTGAGCTGAGTTAGTGTGAGCTAGCTCACAGTTTTTTAGCCTCTGGCTCACACATTTTTGTCTTAGCTCAGGTTGATGGCTCCAGAGCAAACTAATTTATGCAGTAGCCAAATCACATTCTCACAACTTTAATGGCAGTTGCTCACAAAGTAGAATTTTTGCTCACAAGACTCCACAACTTAGAGGGGACATTGGTTGGAACAGGGGTGGGCAATTGTTTTGGCTCGGGGGCCACTTTGTGGGAGCAGAGGTTAGCGGAGGGCCGCATCTTTTAAAATGAATGCATTCATTAGTTAACTTTGCATTTCAGAAAAGGTATAAATTGTATAATAAAAATCAATAAATATAAATTAAATTAAATAGTGATAGTTTTATTCAATTTATTTATTGTGCTAATTTCATATCATCTATAGCTGCAAGCACATTTAATTTTAGAATCACTTTAATGAGACAAATGTACCCTATCACACCACATGGCCAACTGCCTTGGCGGGCCGCAAAAAACTCTGTGGCGGGCTGCATGTGGCCCCCGGGCCGCCATTTGCCCACCCCTGGGTTGGAACCATGTAGACTTGGGTTGTTTTAAAGGGTGCAACACAGAATTCCTTATCATTGTGTGCCTTGACAAAAGGTATTAAAGTCTGGACACAAAAGGTGTAGAAATGCCTATTAGGAAACTCAAATATCAATGTTTGCAAACTGATAGACTTTTTGGACAGAAATAATTGTTTTTACATAGTTGACTAGAAGTCTGATCCTGTTGCCCACTTCAGCTATGCTGTTGTACAAGGAGATGTGAGCTAAAGATCTGTACTAATTAAGAGGAATAGAACTGTGAAGTAGTGCCTCCTTTTGCTTTGTGTGATTCTAAATTCTCTACTATTAATAATTCACAGGTATAAAGAGACCAGAGTGATCCAGCATCTCTTAGGATAATCTTTGCTTACTCTTACACCAGTTCCTCACTAATTTCCAGGGGTCATTTCGAGCAGGAGCTCGGGGGAGCGCAGCTCCGGGAGTTGGTGCCAGCCCCCCCCCCGCCCGCAGGGGAATGCCTGCTTGTGTCATGGCTGCAGCAAAACGACCCCATCCCTTGGAAAGGTCCTTGTTCTTCTGACCAGCCTCCTGAAGGCTTCAGCCACCACTGCAGCTATCCTCCCAGAACAGTGGTATTTCTGAGGCTTGGATTAGTAGCTGTCCCCTCTCTGCCAGCTTGCTTGCTTGCTTGCTTGCTTCCTTCCTTCCTTCCTTCCTTCCTTCCTTCCTTCCTTCTGACATACTTCCGGTGATGTCAGGTGGTGTGGCATATGCAAAAAAGTTATGCTGATGAGCTCCTGCACCTCTTTTTCTACGAAATGACCCCTGCTAATTTCCTAGATCACTGTTTCCCGGCCTAGCATCCATGCACACCATGGTGCCTTCCATGTGTTTCAGGGAAGTGGGCAGGGACCCCTTCTGCCATTGGTTCTCCCCTGAGTGTGTGTGTCAGTCCCCTGGTCTTATTCCATCCTAGATTCTCCTGTACCAATCACAGTGGAGTTTTCCATGATTGCTCATGGGGCAGCTCTAATAATGTCATCTGATTCTTAGGTCCAGAGTCTCTGCATTATTCAGAGGAAGCCTTGTTTACAAGTTTAGTTGTTTCTACTGTAAATGACATAGTTTACGTCATTTTTATTCAACTGGTAGTTTGGAAGGAACAAGCAGGTTACTCCCAAACCTCTGGTTGGTTACAAAATGACTGTCAGTTACCACAGATTTTTGTTGCTGCTGATGTTGTTTAAGAGTTTTTTAAGAGGAAGCATGGCGGTAGTAAGAAGACAAATATATTCTATCAGAAAGCTTTGTAGTATATTTTGTGTTACAGGTTGGGTTTATAGGCAAATTCCAGACATGAAAAGATGTTTATTCCAAGTGCAGAATGCCTTGCACTCGTATATGACTCACGTCTTTTAGAGCTGGTTTTCTCCACTAGGTCATTGTTGCAATAATGTTTTATGTGCTTTCATGATGTCTTGGTTATATACATTATCTGATGCAAAATGAATTGAAAAAGATTTAATGCACAGTGTCAACAGTCAGTTGTTCTTGCCGCAGACAAGGAGTCTAAAACACTTCTGTTTCATCTGATGATTGATTCTTACAAAATTTTAATATAGTTCAGAGTGTGTGTGAGTGTGTGTGTATCCCTTTGTTTAGTAATTAGTAAAGGTAAATTAAGAGACCATGAACAGGTGTATCATTATACAAGATAAGAACATGCCAATAAACTTTTGAACTTAAGCCAGTGATCCCTGATGTGGTACCCTTGAGTACTATGATGCCTGCCGGTGTGTTTCCTGGTACCCACTTGATCACAGCAAAGAGCCAATCCTGGCTTTTCTCCTCTTCACTGGGGTAGGGAATGCTTCAGAAGAGCCCAGAAGGCACCACCCTCTTGAAAACAGCTGTCTTCATATATAGAAGGCTCCTTGGGCTAAAAAAAACCCTACCCCAATGTTTTGTGATTGGGCCCAGCCTTTAACAGCCATTGCATTTCAGCACCAGTAGCTGCACCAGATGAATTCCAAAAATGCCCACAGGTTCAACGAAGTCGGGAACCACAGACATAGGTTCACAGATTCTATGTGAATAGCAAATGTGTAGCACTGACCTCAGAATCGCACTTTTTATTCTCTAGCATTGTAGCTATTCTATAATAAAACTATGCAACAACTGGCAGATTTCTTTTGGTAATAAAAATAGTTCACTAATAGTTATTCCCATAAATATCCATATTGGGGAAATTCTCATTTTTTATTGAGGATAAATCCATGCGATTTGCTAAAACCTTTAGCTCTTTTTCAGACACTCAGTTTTGGCACTCCTGCGTATAATGGGAGCAAATATGTATGATAATGCAGTCATCTCAATAACATGGGTGCCATTTTACTTGGAAAAGGTAGTGTGCATAGTTTCTACGTACATACATATTTGGTACATGCCAGTAGAGCCTCAGATGTTTGAGGGCATGTGTCTGCATGTACTAAACTGTATGAACACTGGAAATACATTTGTTGCTCCATTTGCCCAAACTACATAGCGTTCTCTTTTTATGCTCAGCCAGCGTGTCAGAATTGAATGTCTCAGATTGGTTCTTAAGTGAGGCAATATTTTATTTAGGTTATAAATTTACATTCTTTATTTGTTTGCCTTGTGGATTCCTACTCTGTAAATTTCTGGTGAATCCATATACTTCATTACTAGGTAGGTACCACTAGACACTTTTCTGTTCAGTACTATATCACTATTACTCAATTTTCATTTTGTCCTTATGCCAAAGAAGTAAGGATAGTATATATTCTCCTCCTTTTATTTTTACAACAATCCTGTGAGGTATGTTAAGATGAAAGTTGGGAATAACCCAAGGTCACCTGATGAACTTCTTGGGTAAGTGTTGGTTCCCCCATTTGAATCAACATGCATATGCGCATGCATGAAAGAGAAAACTTGAGTATCAGTCTGACTTCTTGTCAGCAGTAAATTGCTGGCATAATGATATAATTAAGGTTTTTAGAGCTGGAAGGGTAATCCTCTGGTATGTATCACATCACAAGATTTATTTTAAAGAGTACTTAGGAAATTGGCTAAAACTTTGAAGACCTTTAACTTCTGCACAGATCAAGAATGATAAAATCACGATGTTCGCAATTTCTCTTGAATATTTAACAGCAGGTATAGATGATGCAGCCTTCACTGTGTAGTACATAATTCTAAAGAAATTTGGAGGTTCTGGCGCTTTTATTTATTTATTTATATTTATTTATTTTTCAAATTTATACCCTGCCCTCCACAAGGGCACAATGTGCCATATACAGTACAAACAAACATTTAAAATCCAGTTTTAATTCTCATAATTTAAATACATTAACAACAATAAAATTACAGTAAAGTGCTTCCAGTCATAATTATAACATTCAGATGGCTTCAGGGTTAGAGTACGGCCTTCCATGGCCATCAGGCCTGGGCTGCATCCAGGATGGCCCCACTTCATCAGCTGTCAATCGCGATGTGGTACCGACGGTGGCAGCTCCTATTTGAAGGCCTGGCAGAAGAGCTCCATCTTGCAGGCCCTGTGGAACTGCATAAGGTCCTGCAGGGGCCTGATCTCTTCCGGGAGCTCATTCCACCAGACAGGATCCACCACCGAAAAAGCCCTAGCCCTGGTTCCAGTGAGCCTGGCCTCCCTGGGGCCTGGCACACAGAGTAGATTTTGGGCCCCCGACCGGAGTGCCCACTGGGGTACATATGGGGAGAGGCGGTCCCTCAGGTATGTTGGACCCTGGCCATATAGGGCTTTGAAGTTAAGTACCATCACCTTGAAGCGAACCCAGTATACTATAGGCAGCCAGTGCAGCACCGCTAGCACAGGCTGGATATGGTCCCAGTGAGGCCCATCAGCAGCCTGGCCACAGCATTCTGCACCAACTGCAGCTTCCGGATTTGCGCCAGGGGCAGCCCCATGTAGAGAGCATTACAGTGATCCAGCCTCAAGGTGACTGTCGCATGGATAACTGTGGCTAGGTCATCACAGTCAAGGAAGGGAACCAACTGCCGAGCCAGCCGCAGATGATAAAAAGCTGACTTGGCAGTGTTTGCTACCTGGGCCTCCATTGTCAAGGAGGGATCAAGGAGCACTCCCAGACTCCTTACCCCCAACGCAGGCACCAATGGCACCCCGTCGAAGCTCAGGAGTGGGACCCCACACCCCAGACCGCCCCGACCCAGACACAGGACCTCCGTCTTCGCCGGGTTCAATTTCAGCTGACTCTGCCTGAGCCAACCAGCTACAGTGTGCAATGCCCGGTCCAGATCTTGTGGGTCGGAGTCCGACCGGCCACCCAACATCAGATAGAGCTGGGTGTCATCAGCGTACTGGTGACACCCCAGCCCATACCTCTGGACAATCTGGGCAAGGGGGCGCATATAGATGTTGAACAACATTGGGGAGAGCACCACCCCCTGAGGCACTCCACATTCAAGCGGGTGCCTCATGGATTGGTGCTCCCCAAGCACCACCCTTTGTCCCCGACCCTGGAGAAAGGAAACGAGCCACTGCAAGGCCTGTCCCTGTATCCCCACGTTGGTGAGGCGGTGGGTCAGCAGCTAATGATCAACCATGTCGAACGCAGCTGACAGGTCAAGCAACAGCAACACCGCCACACCGCCCCAATCCAGATGTCTCTGGAGGTCATCAGTAAGGGCGACCAGAGCTGTCTCTGTCCCATGACCAGGGTGAAAGCTGGACTGGTAGGGGTCAAGGACTGAAGCGTCATCCAGGTAACTCTGTAACTGTAACGCCACCGCCCTCTCAATCAATTTGCCCAAATAGGGCAAATTGGACACTGGTCGGTAATTAGCCAATTCGGCCGGGTCCAGATGTGACTTTTTCAAGAGGGGGCAGACCATCGCTTCCTTGAGTGCCCCCGGGAACCGCCCCTCCTCAAGGGACGTGTTGATAATTTCCCGGGCGGCACCTCGCAACCCCTCATGGCCAGCTTTAATCAGCCAGGATGGGCATGGGTCAAGGATGCACGTGGTTGGACACACAGACATGAGACGCCTGTCAACTTCCTCTAGGCTGAGCAGGCCGAACCCATTTAAGCCCGGAAACGAAGACGCGTAAAAGGCCTCAAGTTCACTCACTGTTTCAAACGTGGTGGGGAGGTCACGGCAGAGCGCCAAGACTTTATCCATAAAATAGCTCGCAGATGCCTCACAGCCAATTTCCAATTCCCTAGCATTTGGTCTGCCCTGCGGCAGGACTGTTAAGGACCGAATCGTTCTAAACAATTGGGCTGGGTGTGAACTTGCGGATGCAATCGAGGCAGCATAGAAACCTCTCTTTGCTGCCTTGGTTGCCATCTCATAGGCTTTCATAAACTTCCTATAAGATGCTCTTGTAGCTTCGTCGCAAGCATGACACCACCGTCTCTCTAGCTGTCGTAGCTCTCGCTTCATGCACCGCAGCTCCTGGGTATACCAGGGTGCAGGCCTGTTGCAAGGGCGTAGAGGGTGCCTGGGAGCAATCTCATCAATGGCCATGGAGAGTCGGCTATACCAGTCCTCCATGAGCTCATCCAATGAGCTGCCAGGGGGCATAGGGTCCCGCAGAGCATCTGAAACCGCCTAGGGTCCATTTGGCTCCGCGGGCGAGCTGAAATAAGCTTGCCGCCTAGGGGTCGGGGCGGCATATTCAGACGGGCCCCAGGGCATAGTGGTCTGACCATGGCACTGCCTGAGCAGTGATTCAGTCCACTGTTACCCCCGCAGCGAAGATCAAATTGAGCGTGTGCCCGGCCCGGTGTGTGTGGGCCAAGATGTACTGGGAGAGTCCCAGTGCCACCATGGACAACACCAGGTCCGTTGCCTGAGTGGAGGCTGCATCATCAGCATGGACGTTGAAGTCACCCAAAACCACTAGGTTAGAGTGCTCCAACGCCCAGCCTGATACAGCCTCCATCAGGGACAGCAGGCTGCTGGCCAGTGCATTAGGCGGTCGGTACACCAGCCAGACAGCCAAACTTTCTTCAGCCTCCCACACCAGACTGACACACTCCAGGCCTGCAATCTCCACCAATGAGAGCACCCTGAAGGAGTAAGCCTCCCGAATGAAAATTGCCATTCCTCCCCCCGCCCCCTAGTCCACGATTGGTGTAGGACCAAGAATCCTGGGGGGGGGGCCCAGTTGGGAGAGTGCTACTGTCTCCCCGTTCCGCACCCAGATCTCGGTCATGCACGCCAGGTTGGCCTTCTGATCTTACAGGAAGTCCTGAAGGACCTTGGTCTTATTATTTATTGACCTGGCGTTGCACGGCACCAATGTCAGAGGGGTTTTTTTTCTCCCAGCCCCGCTGCCAACAATTGTTGGGATAAGTCGCAGGCTGGAAGGGTGTCGAGACTTCCTATTTCTTGGCACCCTTCCCTCTCCTCTCTGCCTGGACCCACCGCTCTTTCCCCTCCCCAGGAGCACCAGGATCTGTCGACCAGGCATCACCAGATGTTCTTCACAGCAGCCACAGACCGTTAGTGGCCAGATGCAGTTGCTCGGCAGTTGTTTGTGTTCATATGAAAAGAACAGCAGCTGCTAAGTTTGTCAGTTATGCAAGTCACAGAGTCAAGCATTTCTCAAACTTTAGCAGCCTAGGGGACCTCATTTTGGTTTTAAAACTTTTGCAGATCCACAAGCCCTCCCCTCCACCCTCAGCAGAGTTTGCTATGCACCAGGCAACCTCCTTTCAAAGTGTGTGGCTTTACATGCATGGTGGTAGTGACCCTTATCAGATGCACTTCAACTGTGAGCTCTTTAAAAAAACAAACGTTTTTATTCTCTAAACATAGCCTACAAGGTCAGGTCTTGGATGGTGACGGATTATATCAGTTGGCAGCTCAAGGGTCTTAACACAAGTTATAATCAATCTCACCCTTTTACTGGAAGGAACTTTTGTACTGGAGGTAGCAGCAAACTTCCTTATTATATAATAACTTCTAGCCAGAGTTTATGTGGGCTGAGGCCTGAAAAACATTTTAGAGCAGCTCATACAAAAAAACCAGCCCTACACAAAATCCACAATTCAATGTGCAGTTGTAAACCCTCATTGTCTGTTTCTGTTTATGGATGCAGTAAGCAGTCTTTGTAATGCTGAAATCCCGTTCATTGCAACATAAAGTGAAAACCAGTGAAAGTAACGCTTGTGAACTACCTCCGTGCTACCACTTTGGACAGGAGCTCAGAGTTGCTGCCAACTGGACTCATTCTCTTTCCTGATCATTTGAGACCACTGGGCAAGAAGAAAAAAAAAATGGTTGCCAGGATCCAGTAGTTCAGCACTAGGAACTCTAATTGGCTGAATGGCACCAATGAAGAACAGAGAATCCCAGCCCTTGTTTTTAGAAAACAGTGAGAGTTCCACTTTTTGCATTTTCTGAATGGGATTACAGAGGACTTGTGGACCTCCTGAAGTACTCCAGATACCGGTTTGAGAATGGCTGTCCTAGGTTACCTGCTCCTAAGACTAAGAAGTGAGTTGTTGGAGCTAAGCTACTGTGTTTGAAAAATCCCTTAATTCTAAGTGCTACAATTTTTAAGGTTGAGGTGTCTGGTTTTTATGTGTGTATTTCTTTATTGGCTCCAGATGTAATGCCGTATGGAAGCTGTATGTCTATTACTTTTTGAAATAAACCTTTGGCAAGCCACTTAATTGCTAGCTGAGTTGGTTGAAAACACTCCCCTGTACAAAGGTTATTTGCTTTCTTTCTTCGGTTATACCAGATGATATCTAAATATCCATAACTTGGCTGCTCCTACTTCTTTCTTTTTCCACCATCAGAAACCTATACAGCTGTTGTTGGGCTTGTTTTTGGTAGCTGGTAGAGGCTCAGATACATTTGGTGTTTTGTTTTTATATTAAGGAATTTTAACTAGAACAAAGTTGAAAGATCATTGAACTAAAGGATATGTGCTCTTGATGTGTTTCTGATGTGAGCTCTTTAAAAGCCAGAACTAAACTGGTTCCAATCCAGATAAATTCCAGAAATTCACACCTGGCCTTTAAACAGTCCAAATAAAACCACATCTAAGAAGATCTAAACCATTTAGAAATGCCACATATGTATCTGGATCTGAGCTTTGAACATCTATGGAGGCTGTCTTAAAGTGTGCTTTAAAGTATAGCCTAGAGCCATAATAGCGAGGCTGTGATGCTGCTGCAAGATCACACAAGTTAAGCGGGTCATACTAGGTCACCCCAAGTGCATAGTAATACTCCAAGAGACAAAGCTCCAATAAGCGGGATTCCTTTAGCATGTAATGATTCACTTAGTAGTGCTCTCTGTGTTGAGGGAAAAAACAACAACTTTGGAGGCTCCGTGCTTCCTTTTGGGTGCTACTGCTCATTTTGTTCCTGGTCATCTGTGCTGCTCATGATCAGACAGCTCTTTCTGTACAGGTAGGAGCTTTGCATAAATTCCAGGCCATGTAATAAATAAATAAGAGAGTGTGTGTGTGTGTGTTCTGCAGTGTAAATGTAAGTATAGGTTCCACCCTCATTTTTGGTTGCTTTCTTGTGGTGGTGTCCTGTGCTTGTAAAGAAGCACTGGTCCCAAATGTAAGGTATCGATCCAGTATTGTACTGTGGCTGAGCTCTCCCTTAAGCATTTCGGTTAAACCCTATGTCTTCTTACTGGCAAGCACCTTTACCTACTCTGGTGATAAAGGACCCAGATTAACAACCGTATCCATCTAGAATGGGAAGCACTGTGATTGTGAAACTGTGAGGCATCAGTTTTAAATGATAGTATTTCCAGTTCTGGCAATAGTACTTGCCAGGAGAGCACATTTGATTTTAGATAATATCAAGAATTTTTTTTTCACCAGAATGAAAAGCCTATGCCTTTCCCCCTGTTGATAGTCTATGATGAAAACAGTATCTGCAGACAAGCAAGGAGCAAATTGCTGTATATTGAACTCCTTATTATTGAAATATATAACATAATTTATGTTAAAACTGTTGGGTTTCAATATATGCCATTTCAGTTTGCCACAAAGAACTGAACTCAATATTCAGAAGTATTTTAATACAACTTAAGTTTTCCCAGTTTGGTTTTCCCAGACTGGACAAATTAAAGTTAGCATTCAGCTATGGACAAAATGAATCCAAAGTGATTTTGTTAGTGATGCTCATAGTATGTACCATCACAGGTTAACCTGGCCAGAGAAAATTTTTTGAGTGCAATGGTATCTTTAAGACCAACAAAAGGTTATTCAATATGAGCTTTAATGTGCACACACTTCACCTGACCAGAATACCGAACCCAATTTATAGGAAAGCTGACAGATGAAAGAGTTATTTTGGATCTTGGTGACTGCTTCCGTTGAGTTTTATAGCATAAAGGTATAAGGCTGTAATCTGCCCCTTGCACTGGGGGGCAAGTTTAGAACTTACCTAGTTCAGTTCCTGAGTGCAGTTCTTCACTATTTCTGTACCTGCATTTTATTTGTAAGGGGAGAAGGTTAAATGAAGTACTTGCGAGAACAACACTGGGATTTAGAGGTTTGATGGACAGACTACAGAGCCCCCGAGAACCACTTCAGAACCTCTGTGGGGTTTCTTGCAAGATGTTTGCTTTCCCTACACCACTATCCATACATCATGACTAGCATTTCAGTTGTCATACATATAAAAGCCAGTGCTCTGACATTGTTGCATGAAACTTTTTTTTGCTCTGAAAAAAACACATTGTATATGGCTTACGGACTGGAGGCAGAAAAATAGAAGTTGCCTCTAAGGTTGCCAGGTCCCTCCTGGCAACTGCCAGGGGATGTGGGGTGACTTACCGGGAGCAGGACGGAGGCTACTGACCTGTAAGTGACATCATCACACAGTGATATGGGGGTGGTGCTTTGGTATTTGGGCAAAAAACTCTATGGTAAATTTGGTTCCTACTGTAGAGTTTTTGCCTAAATACCAGAGTGTTGCCCCAACACCATCAGTGTGATGACATCACTTCCAGGTCACACTGGAAGTGACAGACACATTGCTGCAATGTTGGCTGGGCCTTGCTCTTTTCGGCGGTAAGCCCCCCCCCCCCCGGCCAGCTGATTGGCAGTGGGGCCTGGTGGCAGGGGACCCCCGCCGCCACCAGGGGCTCTGGCAACCCTAGTTGCCTCTGAAATATATGGCTCAAAGCAATTTCTTTTGCATTGTTTCACAGCAAGTTTGACTCCTCCATTCCTGTATTTGATCATAATGGAGTCACAGTTCCATGCACTATCTTGCCCTCTAGAAAGTGCTTACAAACTAGTTTTCTTGCTCAGTAAGGGCTAAAGAGCATATTGCTGAAACCTTGACAGCCTCTTTAAAAATCAGTTTCAGAAGAAAGACTGTGAATGAACGGAGAGAAGACCTGTGCACAGTATACAGATATGCACTGAGCATTCCAAAAGATCCTTCCTACAATACACAGGCCCTCTATCTCTATCACGATGATAGGCATTTTGCTAGCATTTGCATAAAAACCTATGAAATATTAATTAGAATAAAAATGAGTTTTCATCTGTGAATTAAAAGGCTGCTCTGGGTTGATCCTTTGCCAGTGAATTACAAAATAGGTATCTCTTAAAAGACAGAAGTATCTAAACTTCATTTAACTGTAAACTATTCCCTGTTCCCTTTGGATTGTGATTAGGTAGTGCTTTTGTCTGTAGTCTATACAGTGCCTTGTGAGAGTATGAATGTAAAGGATTTTTTGTAATGTATTTTGTTCCATGCAGTTTTCATGTGTCTGAGCCTACAATCCTATATGCAATCTTCTGTGTATTTGAGCATAAACCTCTTGTACATTCAGTTGAACTTACTTGCATAGCATAGGGTTGTATATGTTGCATGGATTGTTTTTATAAAATTTTATGATTCTGTCTGGTTTTATCCAGTATAAAGTAAACCTCTTGTTTCTGTTGCATTTAGTTGCTGGTATGTTCTCAGGTCATTGATTCGTCGTTTAGACTTCCTTCAGCCTGTAAATGTTGGGGTCCTTAAAGGGGGGGATAACTCTGTCAAAATTGTTCCCAGCTGTTTGCATTGTACCTCATTAGCATTCATTTCAGATAGCAGAGGACAAAATATTTTCGGCATGAATCAAGTGGCAAGAATTCATCAACTTTATTTGATTTATAGCCAGGTATAATTACATTGTTTGGATGGTACCTCAGCACATGAAACATTAAATGACATTTAATTAAGGCTCTTAAAAATCAGTCTGCAGTATACTATTTTATGTAGAAAAAGAACATTGACGGCAAGGTTGGAAGGAAGTCACGGAGCAGGAAGCTTATGCTTAGCTTCCTACAGTGCCTAAATGCCAACAAATTGAATATTATGCAGACAAGGATGTCATCCAGTGTTACCTCCCACTGTAACCAGCTCAGCACAGCAGCTGGAGTCCCAAATCAAATGGAAATACAGTCTTGGATGGTATGAGGAATGGATTATTGTGCTGCAGCAAGTGCTGTCTCAGCTGTGCTTGCATTTCATCAGCTGTTCTCAACGTCAAATAAGCAAAATCATTCTCCTTAAATGTAGGGGGTGTGCATGTGCACATGTGCATGAACTGTAGAGTACAAAAGCAAAAGACAGTAAATGTTTTTAAGATAGAAGTTAGGTGGTGTCCTAAAGAATAGCAGCATTTATTCCAGAATTAATTTTCCTGAGTCAGAGCTTACTTCTGCAGATGCTACAGGAAGGGAATAATTTTGGAGATCTTTATTAAGAAAATCACAGGAGGTGTATGTGAAAGAGTAGCCATTAGAACAGAGAAGGGGTTTGGTCCCAAATGTTTCAAATGTACTTCGATGTTTAAGGAACTAGAACTTGTTTGGTTATCTCGCCTTATATATAATTGAGTAGTGGGGTGGCACTTTCTGAACATTCCACACACACCTAAATCAGTTGGCTCCATGATGTGTCACTCAGAAGCTGTCCCTATCCACTGGTTGCTTTGTCTGAGTCTCACCTCCAACATTCTAAACAGTTTGCTGTCCACCCCCCCCCCCCATAGTCAGTTGGAACACAGAGGTAATTTGCATATGCGGCCTGATTGGCCTTTGCCTCTAACATTCTAAACAGTTTGCTGTTGTGAGTCATTGAATGTGTTCTGAAGTAAAATACATATCCCAATCTTCCCTTAAATGGTCACTGGAGTTACCAGTCTCCCTATGGGGCCTGGAGATCTCCCAGAAATCACTGTGTTCCCCAGCCACAGCACATCATTTCCCCTCAGAAAATTTCCCAGCTATTACCATTGATCTCCAGATGACCAAGATCAGTTCTCCTGGAGACAATGGCTGCTTTGGGCTGTGGACTCTATGGCATTATACCCTGCTGAAGTCCCTCTGCACCGTGTTGGAAAAGGCATTTCTCGCATGAAAACCCCTACTAGATGGTCAAGTGGTCCATACTTACTATAAGGTAGCTTCATATGTAAAGTGAGGTTGGCAGACAAAATAGAGAAAATAGTTATAGGTGGTGTTTCTCATTTATGTGTGAAATAATTTCCTCAGTATGACCACAGTGTTTTGTCATTTATGGAATGATCTATTGCTCCCTCTGAGGTTTAATTACTGTTTCATAAATAATTACTGCTTCATAAATGGGCATATCAGAGCTAATTTCAATTCACTGTGTTAAAATCTCGTATCAAGTGTGTTCTTCAGAACAGGCATTGTTGACTTCATCCTAATGCACTGCCCTAAGGCATTGTTCCAGCACTAAAAGCTGACTCCAGACTAGCCAGCAGGTGAGTACTGGCTCAAACAAAGCCTGGAGTGTAGAAAAGGGATAAAGGAAATGGCATGGAGCGTGAATGTATTTAGGTCAGCCTCAATAGCCATTGGACTGTTTCACTGGTCTTCAAGATACCTTATTGAGTAGATGCACTTGAAAGAGTATTTAAATGGTGATTTTAATGTCAAGCACTGTTCACCATGTTCTCCTGTGCTTGCACCAGATGCCCACATAATGTGTAGTCATGAACATCTCCATGTAATGCAGAGATACAATGTGGTGCCTGACTCTGCGGATTAAAGGTCACCATGCAGAGGCTATTCCAAGCAGTTCCTACACTCAGGTGTTCTAAGATTCAGGAAATTAAACAGAATGGAAAATAGATGTTATCTTGTGCATTTGTTTCCCTACAAATCTTTTTTGTCAGTCTTGCCAGATTTGTTATGGTGAATGAGTCACCTCACTGGGAAGAGGCATATATAGTGGAAGAGGTATATATTGTGGATGGCAAGCAAATGTTCTGCTCTGAGTAAATTCTGGTATGTAAAAAATTCTCATATTTAGCTGAGGCTTATGAAACTGCCCTTGACCGGTGGTCTTTGATCCATAGGTTGGGACTGTCAGGTAGGTCACAGAGCTCCACCTTCTATTTCATGGTGGTGTTATAGAGCTGCCATTTTGGTTTTTGGAAGGATCTGTTGCTGTTGCTCTCCATGGATTGTGCCCTGTGTCTCAATTTGCATGTACTCTGAGAGAAGCATCAGGAACATAAAGTTGAGATTTCTCAACAGTGGAGATAATTACTTTTTAGTACAGATATGGCTCCATCTTCTCTGTCATGTTACTTCCTATCACATGCTGGCACCTCAATGGGTACTCTGGTATCTAGACAGTGGGTCCAGGATCTAGAAAGGTCAAAGACCACTGCCATACATTTCTTGTCTGTTTCTAACAGATAGGTCTCTTTCCAAGTACCTTTTACTAGAAAGTAAATTCATAATTCAGTGTTCACATTCCTTTTCTTGGAAAGCAAAATCCTCCATTCTCTGTAGGATGGGTGACTCCTGCAGAACCAGGAAGCCCAGTTTTAGGCCAGTCCATTCCAAATCAAGCTATAAAGCTAGAACAAAATAATGACTGAAAACTGTAACCTTCATGTAAGTCAACTCCTGTTCTCCCGCTTGAGTGCTTTTTAGCCAGGTTCAGTTATCTTGAAAGGTTCTGAGCACAGCAGCTGCTTCTACATCTGCCATAGTATTTGTTATGAGCTATTTAAATGAGTGTTACTGTTGCCCATTAACACCACACTGCTTTCCTGAACTGAATCAGGTGAGTGGTCTTGAATCTACTTGTAAAGAAGTACTTAGAAACAATTGGGTCTTTTGAGGAGAATACTGTTTCTTTTGGGACTTGTCAGAACAAAGCTTAACAGTGTGACATTGCACCATCGCTGGAGGCAAATAGACCAGATCAAATATCTGGTATGTGTTTAAACATTGTGACCTTCTTCAACCAGAAAGTGTTTAGACTGAGCAATCAGTGACTCCTTTTCTTAGCAGGTCTTTTTTCCCCATGCAATTCTCATTGTTGCACAAGGTATGTACAACTATTCAGAAAAGATAGTTGGCTTCCTTCCTGACCGTTTTCAATAAACTTAGATTATCTGAATCAGCTGGGGTATATTTAGAAAGGAAAGACATTCAAAACTTGGAAAAAAGAGATGTCCTGCTGCAGGCTTTATTGGCAATAAACTGCCTAGAACAGTTTTGGTCTTCTGTGTAGTCTCAAATTGGGACTGTGCAGGCTGACCGCAGAGAGGATTTTCTTGCTAGAATAGAAAAGGAGGGGTGCCCCGCCCCCCCAGCATGTAGAGTGCTGATTCTTGCTGAAACAGTCACACACTCCGAGGGAACAGCACCCCATTCCCTCAGTTCCTTTTTTGCAACTGTGTGAAGAGGAACTCTTCTTGTATTGTTTGTATTTCTTTGTTCTGAGGTAAAAAAAGAAAGAAGGGAGAAATAAGTGAGAACTTAATATTTATTTAACAGACAGAGAGACCATTTCTGGAAGAAAATTATTTCTATCTCTTCAGATGAAAATGGGGGAAGGGTAGTTGGAGAACATCCCCAACATGAATCCCATTCAAAATGCCTTTCACCCCGCTGCTAACGTGGACCATCAGGAATTTAGACTATGTGGTTGAGGAAAGGGGTGTCTCTAGGTGCAGCTTTAAGTATTTGGGTGTTTAAATTCCTGGGTGGAGCAATTCGGTAACCATGACACTGCAATAACAGCATTTGTAAATGGATAATTTTGATCATATGTGTTAGTTTATGAAAAGCAGGGTCACTTGTGTCTGGAGGGAGGAAACACCTGAAGAGGAAGGAGAGAACAGTGACACAAAGGCACTGGATTGGAAGAAGACCACAACTTTATTGATTACGGGTTCCTCAGATCTTGGCACAGCGTAGGCTGGGGCGGTGGGTACAGCTGACAGTTATCTACCTGTTAGTGCTACCAAGTCTTAGGGCCATAAGTGGCATAAACTGCAGTTCCTGCATGCTACCAGCTTTTGGGGAGGTATAGTCAGTATGCCAGCCCTGAAGGTGGCTGTCATGCCTCTCACCCCCAGAGCCCCTTCAAGGGAATTCCCCATTTAGGGTCATGCAGGGAGCCAACCCCTGCACAACTTGTGATAAGTCCCCAGCCAATGCCTAAATGCCATAGGAGCCCAGTCTGCTTCTAGTACCCTTCTTTTAAACATGCCATGTATACCAAATTGGAACCTGAACATCATGTTGGCTGGTTCTGCCTCCCCACTATCTATAGCTGGCCAGGTGGGGGTGGGCTTTAGAAAGTAGTTTGAAAACCCTCTGATAGCACCAGTGTTGGTGCACAATTGCCCGAGGTCTTCTCCTCCCTCCCCCACTCTCTACCCAATCACAGTAAGCTTAAGTCTTTGAGCAGGCCTTCTTGTGTATATTTTTAAGACAATAAAATCTTGACTTTGCCCTGCACAAAGCTACCCCAATTAAAAAAAACACAAAACCCACCCCTTCACATAGGGGATCACAGTAGATTCACAACTTGTATTACAAATTCCTGAAATGCCCAGACCATTTAACTCTGAAGCTTTTGAAAGACTTGTGATTAGAATAATAGTAGTACTGGAAAAGAGTCTGAAAAGAGTTCTATGTGTATGTAATGCTTTGGTTTCACGTTTCCAGTGACAGCCATATGACCACAGAAGTTTAGGACTGGTTTGAAGAGGAAGGGGCTAGGGATGCCAAAAAAGTTGATTCAACAGAATTTTTGTAGATGTGCTTTTTGGGACCACAACTAGATCATGTTGTCACAAAAAATATTTTTAAAACATGTTTTATTTAGAATAAAAATAATTATTATCTTGTGCTAATTGCAATTATTACTATGATGTTACTATTTATAGCTCCTAAGAAATTAGGTAAGGTTTCTATAAATATAAGGTTTCTATAAATATGAGTGCTTAATAGAACAGCTTTTGACTTATTCTAGAATGCTAGGATTGGCCTACAGATATAAAATAATTTATAAAACAAAACAAATTTGAAAGAGGTTCTTCCTGTTTCCTGCAGTAAGCAGGGTGGAGTCATAATCAGTGAGCTTTTCCACTGATTTTATTAATTTATTTATTTTGCTTTTGCTGCTGACGTCTGCTTGCGTTTTGAAGAATTCTGCTGTTATAGCAGATGACTATGAGGTTTGAAGAATTCTGCTGTTATAGCAGATGACTATGAGGTTTGACTACTGGCATTCTACAGGGGCAAGGAGCCCAGAGTCCTCCTTTTGCTAATGAATTATAATACAGTGAAATAAAAAAGATGAACTGCTGACCCCTGGCATTCTTGTTTATGTAGAATATTTTACTATAGGGAAAGAATAGGCCATCTGTTAACAATATTGACTAGTCAATTGTTGTGTTGATACTTCTTCTTTGCTCTCTTGCCAGACAAGGAGATATGGCTATTCTTAGTATCTGTCAAGGGATTAGGCAGCTATTATAGTTGGATGCACCTTTAACTGCTGCCTTCAGATCTACAGCCACCTGTTTTATACTGTGTTTGTGGGTCAGTTGACTCACTGAGGGAAACCTCAATAGTTTATTTTAACACTTACTAGATTTAACGTTAAATCTCTCTGCATGTTGATTTAAATGGTCTTTAGTTATTTGGTTGGTTTAAATTCAGTAGTATTTGAGGTATTAGTGTATTGTATATGCTTACATACCTCTATGGTGGATCTCATCCAACCAGATCAACTAGTATTACAGGACATGTCTTTGTCCGCTTCCAGCCACAGGTTATTGAGGTCTCTGAAAGTTTGTTCCTGAAGGGTCAAATGACCCTCAGGAAGAGCATAGGAGGTTAAATGCGGTTCACAGTGGGTAGAAACCATCCCCTCTTTCTGGCATCCTTTTATCTTTAGAGCCTGTGTGTTTATGATTTGCATCTCCGAATGTTATACCACAATTCAAAATGTGAAGTTTGTTTATAATATTATATTTATTAATTATTAATTATTTGCATTTATAACCCGCCTTGCCAGACAAGCCGGCTCAAGGCGGCTTCCAACAGTTTAAAATCATAAGCAAAATATCATAAACAATAAGTTACAAATTTAAAACAGTGTTTCATCATTTACAATAAAAGCAGACAAACAGCAATGGCGGCATTCAGAATCACAGCAGTGAGCAGGCAGCATCCAGTCAACCAGCATCCGGCCGGGTCTCGGCCAGCAAGTTCCAGGGGCATAGTTGCCCTCAGTCCCCAATGGCGGCTCCTAATCAAAAGCCTGGTGGAAGAACTCTGTTGTACAGGCCCTGCGGAATTGTAAAAGGTCCTGCAGGCCCTGATGTCCTCCAGGAGCTCATTCCACCAGTATGGAGCCACCACCGAGAAAGCCCTGGTTCTAGTGCTGGCCAGCCTTGCTTCTTTTAGACCAGGGAGAGTCAAGCGATGTTGTGAGCTTGACCTCAGTGCCCTCTGGGGAACATATGGGGAGAGGCAATCCCTCAAGTAAACAGGTTCCAGGCCATATAGGGCTTTAAAGGTCAAAACCAGCACCTTGAACCGGATCCGGTATGCTATAGGCAGCCAGTGCAGTGCTCTCAGCACAGGCTGGATATGGTCCCGTGTAGAGGGACCCATCAACAGCCTGGCTGCAGCATTCTGCACTAACTGCCGCTTCCAAATCTGAGACAAGGGCAGCCCAATGTAGAGAGCATTGCAGTAGTCTAATCTCGAGGTGACCATGGCATGGATCACTGTTGCTAAGTCATTGCATTCGATGAAGGGAACCAACTGGCTAATCAGCTGTAGATGATAAAAGGCCGACTTGGCAGTGGCGGCTACCTGGGCCTCCATTGTTAAGGAGGCATCCAGGAGCACTCCCAAACTCCTGACCCTCGGCGCTGGCACCAATGGCGCCCCACCGAAAGTCGGTAGTGGGATCCCTAGCCCCAGGCCACTCCAACTCAAGCACAGGCCCTCCTGCATCTCCATAGAGATGCATTCTGAGCTTTATGACATCATCCTTGATGATTCCATGTTCCAGTCCGCATGGAACAGTTTAACTTTGCTTTCAGTGCAAAAGGTGTTTAGCAGGTTGGTGCAATGGACAAGATATTAAGCAATTGTGAAAGGCTTTATACCAGCACAATAGACATCTTGAGTGTGAAAGAAGAAGGTATTACAGTTGGGATTTGCAGCAACTTCACTACAGTCCTGCAGACTACCATGGTTTGGATCTCAAAAACCATGAGTGGAACTTGCAGAGTGGGTCTTAACTGTTATTGTCCTACCCCATATCTACAGTCATTTATGTCATCCTGAATCCTGCTCCTGAGAATCAGGTGACTTTTAGGATTGTTGGGAACTGCATTTGGAGGCAGGAAATCCAGGGAATCCGCAGACCTTGTCCACTGTATGAAATGAAGTGCCTTCAGCTTCTGAAAAAGGAAGGGGTTGACTCCAACCCATACAGTGAAAAACATCTCCCAGAAGTATTAGATCTACATGGGGAATGTTGTGCAGCATTGGTTTAGATTTCTGCTTGTTTAAACTGTGCTGGTACAACAAAACTTCAGTCCAAGTCCCCTCTGAGTTATTTTTAAATATTTATTTTATACCTCAGAGTCTTTCATGTTAAAAGTGCTGCCAGAATTTCATGAACTGCTGGGCAAGGGCAAAAGAGCATATTTTGGCTTCAAACAAGAAATGGCTCGAATATGGCTCAAATCCCGTGTTTGTTACGAAATGTCTCCTACTGTATTATATTATCTCCTTATGTACTTTGATGTGATGGAGAGGCTTTGCTATGTGTTCCTCCTTTTATGGCAGCATTCCATAAATGCTAGGGAGCAGGGCCTTTTTCAGTGTCCCACTGCATTGTGCTTTCCACTGTAAATGAAATGTATATGTTCAAGAAGGCATTGAATTTCATATATACATTTATGGGAGATGCTATGTTGAGTAACGGTTAGTGATCAACTGGGATCTGGGAGATCCAGGTTTAAATCCCCATTCTGCCATGGGAGCCTTCTGGGTAACCTTGGGCTAGTCAAACACTCTCAGCCTAACCTACCTCACAAAGTTGTGAGAATACATTGGAGGGGAACAGAATAATGTAAGCTGTTTGGGGTACTCTTTTGGGAGAAAGACACAGTATTTATCCCACCACAACTCTTAAGACTTTTCCTTAAGAGTCATTTATAATGATGGGATACATCAATGAAATTTTCAGCTTGGTGTTTGATGGTAATCAAAAGGCAGTTTTTTACAAGTAAGGAATTGTAGATAAAACAGCCATTATAATAATGCATTTATGTAATTTGAAATTTGTAGTGTGGTCAGATTTGGAATAGTCCTGGTCTCAGAAAGTATTGTAGGAAGCAGGGTGATAGATGAACCCATTGGGTTTATTAGTAAGGCTGCTCTTCTGTTGAGCGCTCTCTCTCGCTCTCTCTCTCTCTCTCTCTTTCTCTCAGAATTCTTCTGACTAAATAAGCATGCTTGGGAAGGAGGGCTATGATACATAGATATTGGGGGGGGGTTCCCTTGGCAAAGCTGAGTCCATTAAATTGCTCTTAGGCTGATGTGCTGTTTTGTTAATTTTATTCTTGATTTGTATAGGTGTTTTCCCCCTTAGGTTTGGTTGTATTTTTATGTTTTTAAACCTAAGCAATGATTAGGGAGATTTTTTTACAGAGAGTGCATCTATCTAGTAAATATGAATGAGGCTCAGACAGAAATGTTTAAAGAAATGCTCCCCAACGTTTTAAAATTCTTATTGGTTGTATGGGTACTTGGTGTTCTTTTGAGTCAAATAAGGAAATAACTTAGCTGAGGTTACGCATTGAAATCCAGAGCTCCAATTATGCTGTCCTAAGCAGAATTACACCCTTCTAAGTCCATAACAAGCTTTTGAATCAGGCTGCTAGTGATATAGGAAAGAAGTTCATGCTATGAACGCACCATCTGTCTTGTTTTTCAATTTTCTATAGACCCATTTAATCATCAAATTAAATAGTAAACCATTTTAAGAGGAAATAATTAAGCCTCTTTATCTCATGTAAAATGGGTTGCTGGATTCTTCGGTAACCTAGATATATAATATGCACCCATCAATTAGACCATCAGATGCGTATTATTCGTAAATCAAACTGCTGTTTGCATATCGGTGGTTTCCGTTTGATCGAAACAGAGCAATTATCTCTCTGTTTCTCTGCTGCTGTTGGAACTCAACACTGGCCTTGAGTTAGCTGACCCTTGTGTTGCTGCCTCTCTGATGAGGCAACCAGGTGATCTTGTTTGCTTGTGTGCTGCTGCAGTTGGGATGTTTCATTTTAAAAGGAAATTCTAGATGGGTATTTGTTGAAAAGGATGAAAAGTTTGGGAAGGAAAGCCCTTTGAACTGATTTGTCTCTGTATTTAAGAACATACTTGAAAAACATGCTTTCAAGCATTTCTACTTTTATCAACATACCAACTTGAACTGAAAGAAAAAAAGAAATTTGGGTTGCTTTATAGCAAGAAGCAGAAATTTTAGGTATTTCCACTCTTTAAAATGTGTGTGTGGAATTTTGGTAAAATATCTCTGGTTTTGTTATGAATCTTAATGCTGCACTGCTACTAGTTTTCTGTTTGTTTTGTTGTCAAGTCGCAGCTGACTTACAGTAACCCTTTAAGGTTTTCAAGGCAAGAGACATTCAGAGGTGGTCTGCGATTGCCTGCCGCTGTGTTGAGACCCTGGACTTCCTTGGTGGTCTCCCATCCAAATAGTGAACAGGGCCAACCCTGCTTGGCTTTCGAGATCTGACAAGATTGGGCTAGCCTGAGCTATCCAGGTCAGGGCCCTTACCACTTCCTTTATTCTGCCTGCTTCTCCCTTGCTTCTTAAGAAGGTGATGCTAAATACACTTATTTGAAAGTAAAAGCCACCTTTAACAGTGGTGGCTGATTCCAGGTATGTGTTTAGAATTAATTCATAGCGATGATCATGAAGAATGAGCAACTGTTTCTGAAGTGCGTACTGGATTCTTGCTACTTGAATTCTTGATACAGGATGAATACATGCATACTTTGTCAGCTTTACATCTGAAGGTGGCAATATGGGAAACAACAATCCATTTTCAAGTCAGTATGTGTGTGCTGCTCATTGGACTTTCAGATTTCTCTTCCCTGATGGTTCCACTGAAGAAGCCTTTTTTGATTTTGTTTTTTCTCTGCAAATCAAAACTGAGGCTTTATTTTTGTGTCATTTTACTGTTTCTGCATTTTTTTTGAATGACATTTGTGTGTCAGTTGCATATCAATAATATAAAAGGAACACATGTATTGGGTGGAATGAAAAGGCTCACAACACAGCATGGAAACAAATTGGGGGAAAGGAGTATTGGTACATCAGGAATTTTAGGGGACTTGACATGGATAGCCCAGGCTAGCCCAGTTTAGCCTAACTTGAATAGTTAGCCTAAACTTTAATGGTTTGCAGTTCTGGTTACTTTGGGTCAGGCCTGTAGCTACAGTGGGGCATTTCGGTGCCTGGCCCCCTGACTTCCATGCAGCCTCCAGCCCCCCCCCCCCCCCCGGGTCTCTGGGCTGCTCAGAGGATTCCCAACTCTCTGGGCCACGTGGAGGACTCTCCATTGCCATGCATTCCCCAAACTCGGCTTGCTTCCCTGCATAGGCAAGCAGAGTGTGAACACCACAAAAGTGAGTTTTTAAAATTTTATTTTTATTTTATTTTTTATTTTGTGATATCATTGCCCCCTGACTTATTTAAAGGCCCCCCCAAATTACAAAATCCTGGCTATGGCCCTGCTTTGGATCTACCTCAAAGACAGCCCAGAAACTCCTGGTACAGAATTTCACAGCTTGAGTATAATTGAGAACTAAGTGGAATATGCATATTACACTTACTTTGCAGTTGTTTCATTGGTTACCAATAAGTTTTGGGGGTCAGTTCAAGTTAATATGTATCACCTACAAAGCTCTTTGTAGGTAATACTTATTACCTAGAATTGAACCATCCCCCCCCCCCCCAAAAGCTCTTTGTGCCCTGCCCTGGATAGCCTGATCTCAGAAGCTAAGCAGAATCAGCCCTGGTATTTGGATGGGAGACCCCCAAAGAATACCAGGGGCCCAATGCAGAGGCAGGCAATCATTTCTGAAGAGCTTTTGCCTTGAAAACCTCACAGGGTCACCATAAGTCAGCTGTGATTTCACACACAAAAAAAAAAACTTCAGAGAATGGGATTGTGATACGAATTGGTATGGATCTCTCTCTCTCTCCCCTCTCCCTTTCTCTCTCTCTTTTTACAGGTACTAATTTAGAATTAATGTAGTCTTTTAAAAATCTTACTCCAAATAAGTATTATGAATTTATTTAGCATTCTCTTTGCACTACATTCCGTACTGTAGCTGAGTGCTCTCTTCATTCATCTCTAAAGAGATCTCACAAAAATTGCTTCCTTCTTGGGGTGTTAGCTGGAATGTGGATAGAGAGAAATGAAACTGCAATGTTTGCATAGTTACTGCAGTAGTAGGCTATCTCTGCCATATAACTGTTACTTATACAATTGTGAAAAAATAGGTTTATGTGTTTAATAAACTACACAGATCACATTTATTAAAAATTACTATTTCACTGAATGAAATTTTTAAAAGGGCTAATGTGTTTTATGTCACTTTTTGTGACAAGGATAAGATATGTATATATTACAAATTTTACTTTCTTAAAAATGGGAAAAAAAACTCTCTCTCAAATGTATTCTGTATGTTGTAAAAGATAATTACTTCCCAGATGCTTCAAAGATTATGCTTCAAAGTTAGGCTTGTAATGCCAGAGAATTGCTTCATAAGCAAAGTGACATCAGTCATACCAAAATCTTTCTTTTTCTGTTTTCTACATTTTATACTAGTAGACAGAGAAGAAAATATCCTGTGTACTTTAAAACCAGTGCTTCTTTAATTTATTGGTGACATGAAAGTTATAAACAAGATATACGTCTATATTAAAATGTCAGTGTGATAATCATAATTGTAAAAGATGATTAGATGTTTTATATGTTGGAGGATGGAGGAGTGGAAGAAATACATTGCCAAACAAGGAGGATATCAAAGGCATTACTTTGGGTTTGCACATGTCAATTGTAGACTATAAAGCAAAGTTAGTGGTTTTCTGTGAGAATTAACATATAGATTTTCATTAGGCATTCACAAAACAGTGCAGACTGGTGTATCAGCCATCCATTAGAGGTTTTACTTAGCAGAAAATTCCTAACAGGTCAATAGGAGAGCTGCTCAAAGGATTGCTTTCCAGTAAAGAGGACTGTTCAGAATAAATAGCCTCACAAGTTCAAAACACTGGGAGATATAACCCTGAGGCTTAAGTGCACCCGAAACTTTAAGTGAAGTGTTTTCAATTTCTTGTCAGTTTCCTTTTAAGTAAAAATCATTCTTTGGCACCAGTCATATGTTGAGAGAGTTCAAAATAGAAATGGGTTTTAATTATAACTGTTGGCAATTTTAAGAACTTGATCCCCCCCCCCCCCCCCGGTAGAAAGTCAGGTGAGTTTTGACAGTATTCCTCTTGATCTGTCCTTGCAATGGAATCCACAGGAGAATGCCCTTCAGAAATTGTTTTGTACTCTGAACTGTTGAAGGACTGCTGCTGTGTTTGTCTAATAGGGGGAAAGATTTTTCATTTCAGCAGCAGGGAGTCATTTGTGTTCAGATACAATGTATGTGAGTCATGAAAAAATAAACCTAGATAAAAAAGCAGGTTGGAGGGTTGCTAAGGGTCCTTGTATAGCTGAAGGGAAAAGGTGGGGAAAACAAGAACACAACAAATGAAGGAATGTGGAAAGTTACTGTCGATGTTCCATGTGGTGTTTACATTGGCTGGTTATTGGACAAAATGGAATTTGGCATTTGAGTCACTTCTGTGGGCATGCGTAAACTATAACATTACCTAGTAGTGTGGACATATGTGATTCCCTATTTAAATCTTTTTACATATGGAGTCACTTTGTCAGAACTTGTTTCTGCTCAGTTATATACATTAGTGGTAGTAAAATGGAGGGGGCATGCTCTAATCCAGCTTGAAGGTATATGTGTGTATCTGTTCCTTGCTGGATAAGGTTATGTGCAAAATAGCTAATGTATGCATGGTTACTGACCCCATCCAGCTATGCATAGCCAGTGGCAGCTGATTCATCTTCTCTGGAGAGAAGTATCAAGGCCTGGATCCCCCATTGCTTCTTCCCCCACACAGCTCATCAGCACTATCACCAATTATATGACTAGTGTTAGTGTGTACAAATTAGGGTATTATCCTCTTTGCTGAAGTACCTTTGAATGAGCATTCCTATTTGAATCACCATCAGTCTAAAAACATAGCTCAGGTAGTTTTACAGGTAGAACAGGTCAAAACATTTAAAAATGTGTATTTAATTTCTGAAGTTAAGACAAAAACAATTGACTATACTTGGGTAAAATTCCTGTTTTTGTTTAAAATAACGTTAACACACTCCGTTTCGTAAACTGTATCAGTATTTTTACTCAAATTCATGTGGGTGATTATACGAATCATTCAAGCTGCTATTTAAGTTTGCCGCATAACATTTAAATAATGCTGTAAATCCCTGTTCCTTTGCTATATTGTGCTGTGTAGGTATAGGTACAACTTCAACTGAAAAATATTTAGATTGGTATTAAATACTGCTACACTGTTATAGATGTCGAAATAAATTGACTACAAGGGAATGTTGTATCACTTTTTTCTTTCTCCACTCTGTTTAGTGTTGAAGGTGAAGCTCCTGGAAGTGAAACTGGCACATCACTGGACAGCCCATCTGCTTATCATCAAGGAACTATAACTCACAGTTCAGCGATAAGCCCAGACCATTACGACCATTCTCCATACGGGCTGTATTCTGTCTCTCCTGGGCAGCAGAGGCCTAGGAGACCCAAGCTTCAACATTCAACATCCATACTGAGGAAACAAGCAGAAGAAGAAGCTATTAAAAGGTCAAGGTCACTTTCAGAGAGCTATGAACTCTCTTCTGACTTGCAGGATAAGCAGGTATTTGAACTCTTGTCTTTTACTTATGAACCATGCTAAATTGTGTCATAAAAAGAAATGTACAGATCATTCATAAATAGCATATTTGTGAGGTTTTAAGTTTGCCTCATAATTTGGCATGTCCACATATTAGTCAAGTTTGGGTGTTACCTCTTGGTCCTGGACTTTGGTTGAACAAGCAGCTGATACTCATGTTGAGATATATTTTTATTTATTTATTTACTTCATTTGTACCCCATTGTTCTCCACAGTGGGTATCCAGACATTTACCGCAGTATCAGGTTCCCCCGTACCTGCACTTGTATTCCTCCTCTGCTTTCCCTTGTTTCCACAGGTGTTTTCATTGTCCCAGGCGCAGAGATGCAGTTTGTTCCCTGTTCCTCCACAGCATCAGACTTCTCTGTTTCCACAAATTCCCATGCTGTGCTGCAAGAGAGGGCAAATTGCATTTTTGCTCCTGGGAGGGAGAAATCATCTGTAGAAATGAGGGAAAGCTGCAGATGAATAGAAGAGCAGGCAGGGGAAACTTGACACTGCGGAAAATGTCCCAGAGTGGTTCACAGTGTTCTCCCCTCTGCTGTTTTATCCTCACAGCAACCATATGAAGTTGGTTAGCCTGAGAAAGCTTGACCAGCCCAAGGTCATCATGGCAGAGAGGGATATGAAGTTGGGTTTCCCATATCTAATCCAACATTCTAACTCAGTGGTATTCACTCTGCAGCTTGTAAAGAGCCACATTCACAGTTACTGTGAACCAAAAGAGCTACATTGACTCACCCTTAGCATAAGGCCTGCACCTTAGGGAGTCTTTCAGCTTACCTGTTCTTCTGGTGATTGGTTTCAGGATGGGAATCACCTGTCAAGCACAAGCCCCACCAAACAAGGACCTTGCCCTGTTTCCTGAAACATGGGGAAGTTCCATGCGGGGAAGCAGTGCTCAGAAGAGCCGCATGTGGCTCCTGAGTGCTTATCAGTGCTCTAACCATTACATCCTGCTGGTTCATTTCTGCATGTTCTTGAAAATAAAGTGGCATTGTTTGCTGCTACGTGAACATATTTTGAAGTTATTTCAGGCTTGCTTGCCTAAGCTCTTCTCCTCCCCCCACCCCTTGCTCATAACAAAATAATTAATTCTTTCACAGTAAACCACAGTTAGCTACTGTCTACCTGTCTGCTAAAAAGTCCCCAAGATTATCTACAGCATAATAAATACAACAAAAAGTAAATAAAAATCAGTTAAAATCCATTACATGTAATAAAAAACAATAAAACCCAGTTTTCTGCTACCTCCCCCCACCACCACCACCACAGTGTTTCTTATTGATACAAGCCAAAGTCATTCCAGAAAAGACAGATTTCCCTATCCTTCCTGAAGTCCTTTAGGAAAGCAATAATTCTCACCTCCTGATGGGGAGGGTACCAAGGTCTGGTGATGCAGCATTGGAAAAAGCCATCCTCTGGGTTCCCACCTGCTGGATCTCTGCTAAGGTCTCTTTCCCAAGGGAAAGGTCCTCTGGGCTGACTTCAAGTCAAGTTGCAGGTTGTTTGATATTGATGAAGATGATTCTTCAGCTCCTCTAGGCATAAGGCATTTAGTGTTTTAAAGGTCAAAACCAGCACCTTATATTGAATCCAGTAACAGACTGGAAGCTGGTGTATTTGAGAGCCAGCGTGGTATAGTGGGTAAGAGTGGCAGCCTCTAATCTGGACAACCAGGTTTGATTCCCCACTGCTCCACACAAAGCCTGCTAGGAGGCCTTGGGACAGTCACAGTTCTCTCAGAACTCTCTCAGCCCCACCCACTTCACAAGGTGCCTGATGCGGGGGGAGCAAGGAAAGGCGATTGTAAGCTGCTTTGAGACTCCTTAGAAAAAAGCGGGGCATAAAAACATTCTTCTTCTAGACTACAATACTGGCTTAATATGATCAGACCATCCAGTTCTTGTAAGGACAGTAGCTGTTGTATTTTTGGACCAATTGAAGTTTCTGTCATAGATTTCCATTACGTTCAAACTGGCAAATTATGATTTGCACTTTCCCTGTAAAACTGGGTTTAACCAATATGTGGAATTGGGACTGGCAGGCACCAACCATATTTTTCTGGCTCAAATGAAAAACTGTAGTTTGCCATAGAAGTAAAGGAAGTCATTGTTTTGCTGCATGCAAGGGAAGGACTTTAGAGAGCAGGGTAGGCAAAAGTCAGTCTAATCTTCCTCCCAGGCTTGTTTATATAGTGGTAAAACATGGTGTACCCTTACATCTGAACCAGAATTGAATGCTTGGTGATCATCCAGAATTAAACCAGATTTAAAAATGCAACATGAAATTTCAGGAACATGGAAACATAAAAGGTCCATTAACAAAATTAAACACATAACCAAATCTGCCAAAATAGTTTACCCTCCACCAAATGATATCTGAAGTAGAACTGTTTTGCGGACCTTTTGAAATACAGCCAGGGAAAGTTCTTGTAGTCCATTCCAGATTACTGGATTTGCCACAGAGAAAGTCTGCCTGTGCTGTTGTCATATAGACAATCTTAAAAGTGGCCATCACAAGGAGAAGGCTGTCTGAGGAACTTAACTGGCATGTGGGAGTGTACCAGGAGACATGAGGCAATAAGCATGAGGGCATTAGGCTGTGAAGGGCTTTAAATGTTGAAACCAGCACTTTGAATTGGAAGCAGGTAATCGGTGCAAATGATGTAACACTGGACTATCCTTAGTCATGTCAGGATTAAACTACATTTCGTTTACCCTCAGCCCCTTGACCTTTACAGCTGCTCCTGATGGCTGAGATAATGAGCCGTAGAACTGAGTGTCATTCACATATTGGTGACAACCCACACTGAAGTTCCTGATGACCTTGGCCAAAGGCTTAACTTAAAGGTTAAAGTCGGTAAAATGGGCTCTTGGAGCACCCCACACACCAGGTTGCAACTAGCTGATATTTTCTTTCCTATGAAAACTGTTTCATGTCAACAAGAGAAGAATGAACCCAACAGAAGGCTGTGCCTTTTATCCCAAATATTGATTTTTACGTGCTTATTTCTAAAACACTAGATAAGTGTAGCCCTGACCTTGATGGCCCAGGCTAGCCTGGACTTGACAGATCTCAAAAGCAGTGTTCCCTCTAAGCTCCACAGTGTTGTGAGCAAAAATTCTACCTTATGAGCGAACAGAGCTAGTAGCATTAAAGGTGTGAGCAAGTATACATTTGACTATCAAATAAATTAGTTTTTTAGATTATTTCCATAACCTTGTAAAAATCTCAGAGGTGGAACAATCACTGTCGGAACCCTGCCTAACCTAACAAACCGGAAGTTGCTTAAATGTTATCAACCTGCCCAAATGACTTATTTATTCAAATATTTATATCCCACTTTTCCCTTTGACTCAAGGCATCTTACAAATCATACTGAAGAGCATAATGGGTGTGCAAAAAGCATCTGTTTTTTCCAGCTTTATTGTAGCCTATGGGGATCATTATAGTCAATGGGCCCCAAAGACTATAATGGAGAATTGATCTATGGGGCTCTGGGGGAGCTGTTTTTTGAGGTAGATGAACCAAATTTGCTGCATAGCTGCTGGTGCCTCTCCTCAAAAACCTCCCCAAGCTTCAAAAAGATTGGACTAGGGGACCCAATTCTATGGGCCCCAGAAGGAGATGCCCCATCCTTCATTGTTTCCAGTGGAGGGGAAAATGCCTTAGTCTGAGCAGAAGCTAAATTCCCTGAGCTGGCCTCTGAAATGTTGTGCACCAGCGCCCCCAGCACAGCTTAGAGGGAACCCTGCTCAGAAGGTAAGCAAAGTCAGCCCTGGTTAGTATTTGGATGGGAGACAATCAAGGAATTCTAGGGCCACTATGCAGAGGAAGGCAATGGCAAATCACCTCCATTAGTCTCCTGTCCTGAAAACCATTTGGGGTTGCCGTAAGTTGGCTGCGACTTGACAGTACTTTACTCACAGAGATCAGTGTAATCTTGGTATAAAGATATATATGAGCACTTCTAGATGTTTTGTCAATGTACATATATGTATCAGGTACACAAAACTGAATGAAATTAAAATTGCAAGAAACTACTCATGCATAGTGCTCGGTATCGAATTTAGAAGGAAAAAATAAAACTAGATAATTCTTCAGGCATTAATTTTATTTTGCAAGTAAGAACAGGTAATGTGAAGCTCCAGAATCCAAGGAGAAATTCTGGAAAGGAAGCTGTTGGAAGTATGCCTAAATAAACTTTATTGCACTTGTTATGATAGACATCTATCAGGTAATCTTACAGTGTTCTTACATTTATTTATTTACTTACTTATTTGGATTTATACCAGCAAGGCCGGCTCTAGATGCCTAACAATCGATAAAATCAACAGTCACAAAACAGTTAAAATTTGTTAAACTTCATCTACGTAAAAGACAAGTCATAAAAACATACAGATACAAGAATCTAACAGATAGCGGCGATGCAGAGCCTGCACAACAGGAGCAGTCCCTGTATCCCTAGGCAGGTAGCATTTCCATGTTTGATTTCCCGGCCAAGATCGTCCGACTGATGGCACCAGTGGCCCCTTTTCCCCCAGTGGCGGCTCGTATGTGTAAGCCTGGCGAAAGAGCTCTGCTTTGCAGGCCCTGCAGAACTGTAAAAGGTCCCGCAGGGCCCTGGTGTTCTCCGGGAGCTCATGCCATCAGGACGGAGCCGCCACTGAGAAGGCCCGGGTCCTGGTAGATGCCAACCTGGCCTCCCTAGGGCCAGGGAGGGTCAGGTGATGTTGGATGCTTGACCACAGTGCTCTCTGGAGTATACATGAGAAAATTCCAACTTTACTCTTTGTTCTGATTTCAGTAACTTCTTTCCATTATTGTTGTTAGCTCCTTTTAAAGAAGCTACTGAAGTGAGGAAATTAATTTGTAGAATATAAGATGAATGTAACCCAGAAATGTACATAAAATTTTGATGAAAATAATAGAAATAATATGAGTTAGTATGGTTGCATTAACACTTGCCTAAACCTCCTTGGGGCATCTCTTGAAGACTCTTCACAAAAGAAAAATCCAAAGGAGAAAGTTTGAATGGGAAATGTCTTCAGCAAACTTGTTCTTAACTGTTGGGAAAAAATCTGGAAGGAAAAGGATTCAATAAGATTTCAAAAGCGCAAAGAGTGCAATTTGTTAAAAGTTGTTAAAAGTTGTTAAAAGTTGATCATATCTGTGACATATATAATTGGAAAGACTAGGAGTGAATGGTTACCATTAATGTAATCCAAGCTAAGAAATCCAAGATGTAAAAACTTTTTACAGTTAGTTCAGTAAGCATCAAAATGTCTTCAGCCTAAATGAATCTAAGAAACAATGTCTTTGGAAAGTTAGTAACTAGAAACTCTGTGGGTTCAAATATAATCTTACAGCATGTCTAAAATGTTTTCAATTAGCTTCTTTTTATTAAATTACAAAAATAATTAACATTTTAATGTGGGTTAGTGAACTGCATTTTGAAGAAAATGTAAGGAAGAGTTTGTTTTACTACACTTACTAGATCATTGATTAATCCTTCCTGATTTCATCACAGTCAAAAATCCTATTAGGTGCTTCAGTATGTCTAATTAAATTGCTGCCCTTTATCTGGAAATAATTTTCACAGAGATATGGGTCATACTTCTTTTCCCTTGTTAATTAAGTTTATATGTGACAGTTGTAAAAGAGATCTCCTTGATGGATAACTTTATGTGCAACTGTACAGGTAATTTACCATTGTGATGAGGGATTCTTTATATATTGAATCTCACTCTTTCTCACTCTCTCAGAAATCTTTCTAGATCTTCAGTTTCTAACATACAGATTTTAGTGAGAGAATCATGAAGTTGTTGTCTCTGTATTCTACAGCTGTGACATAATTTTACAGCATGAGTGTGATAAAATATTTATATTTCCTTTTTAGGTTGAAATGCTAGAACGGAAATATGGAGGCCGTCTCATAACTAGACATGCTGCTCGTACTATACAGACTGCTTTTCGCCAGTATCAGATGAACAAAAACTTTGAGCGGCTAAGAAGTTCTATGTCTGAAAATCGTATGTCAAGACGCATTGTGCTGTCCAATATGAGAATGCAGTTTTCGTTTGAAGGACCTGAGAAAGTCCACAGTTCCTATTTTGAGGGGAAACAAGTTTCTGTTACAAATGATGGGTCAAAGTTAGGAGCCCGTGTCCAATCTGAATGTAGTGACCTTGGTGAATCAGCTACCATGAAATCTCCAGCAGCATCTACTGATTTTGCTGATGCCATAACGGAACTGGAGGATGCTTTTTCAAGACAAGTGAAATCCCTTGCGGAGTCAATTGATGATGCCCTGAACTGTCGTAGCCTACATTCTGATGAGGTACAAATACCCGATCAAGTCAGAAGTCGTGAAATAGAGAGGGACAGTTGTCAAGTTAAACCAACAAGCCATAATGTTGATCATAGAAAACTTGATGAAATGACTGCATCATACAGTGATGTTACATTATACATTGATGAAGAAGAACTCTCTCCACCACTGCCCCTTTCCCAATCTGTAGATAGACCATCTAGCACAGAATCTGACCTGAGGCTTCGGTCAATAAACCCATCTCAAGAGTACTGGTCTATGACGCACAAAGATCATAAGATAGACACTGACACAAGCTGCAGGAGTACCCCTTCACTAGAATCCCAGGAGCAAAGGATGAGAATGGACCATCTGCCTTTACTAACTATAGAACCACCAAGTGACAGTTCAGTGGACTTGAGTGATCGTTCAGAAAGAGGATCATTAAAGAGACAGAATGCATATGACAGAGGAATTACTAGTCAGCAAGGTAGTCCAAAACACATCTCGCATGGTATCCCTACCAAGATAATATCACGAGAGGAGCAGGAAACTAGACATAGGCCAAGGCCTATTGATAGCCACTTAGCTATTAATGGCACAGCAAACAGGCAAAGCAAATCTGAGTCTGATTACTCTGATGGTGACAATGACAGTATTAATAGCACTTCCAATTCCAATGACACAATAAACTGCAGCTCAGAATCTTCTTCTCGAGATAGCCTAAGGGAACAAACATTGAGCAAGCAAACATACCACAAAGAGACTCGCAATAGCTGGGATTCTCCTGCCTTCAGTAATGACATCATCAGGAAGCGCCATTATAGGATTGGACTGAACCTTTTTAATAAGTGAGTACATTTTTTCCTGTCCTTTCCTCCCAAGAAGCAGTGGCTTTGTTTATTAGCTTTTTGCATACAAAAATATTTCGTCTCCTGTCGTAGGTTAATAGAATTGGCTGCAGTTCTGATGTGAAGGTTAACACGCACGCAAACATCGTGTGTTAATGGCTGCCTATTTCTACTTTATTAGATCTGCTCTCTCTCTTTACATCTCCTCCCCTGTTTCCATATTGCTTTTTAAACCTCAGGGTACTTCTTTGACAAGTGGTCTTTTGAAAGTTCCCTTGTTCTCCTTCACAGAAAATTTGAGAGAGATGGAGAGAGGGGTAAGGAATATTTAGAAAAATGGTAGAAACTGGCACAACTGAGAAGCAATTAAAAGCAGAAAATAATCAGCAATGAAGTTCTCAGTATTGTTAATTTGGACCCAGAAAATTTGTAGTTTTTTAAAAAAATTAATATTTGTGGGATTTGTGTTCTACTGATCCACTGTAACAGCTCAAGCAGAACAGTTCAAGTCTGCAAGTTGGGTAGAGTTGTCAATTTTACTTCACATTGTTCTAAAAATAAATAACCCTTTATAGACAAAGGGTCATTAAGAGTGTTGACAAAACGTTGTGCTGGTTGTAGTGGGATAGTACCTTCCTGATCTTTCCAATACTGTGTAGGGCACAGCATCAGGGTGAAAGAGTAGTACCTTTGAGTGATTATAATAGATAAAATATCTATTATCTGTAGGAAGATCTCAGGGCTACTTCATGCTATATATTTTAGTGGATTGTAGGAATGAGCACTACTTAAGACATGGAAGAGAAAAGTGAATAAGGAATGGTGACAACATGATGAATGCTGAATCCTTTCCCAGGTAATAGACTCTATAGTGCAGCAGTAAAAACAAAAAGCCTTGCGAAATATCAGGAAGGGCCAGAGAAGCACTCGGGGCCAATATAAATTGGAACAAAGCTAAGAGAGAGCATAGGAAGAAGAAATACCCCAGAACCACCAAGAAATACCCTAAAATCACTGCAGTCTTCCTTGCAGATTGAAGCTATTATTGCCAAAGAGCCCTGGCTAATGTACTACTTGCACAGTGCATTACACAGCACTCTAAGAATGTGAAGTTGATGCTTTTTTTGCTTCTGTGTGTACACCACCCACTCCCTTTCACTTGTAAATGCAGTAATATTGGCTAATTATGGAACACATGCAGCAGCGTCTGTTTTGATTTCAGTCATTCCTTAGACTGACAGGTTAGGGTTTCTCTTTAACACCCAATGAGAATGAAAATCATGTTACACAATATTTTCTTGTAAGTAGTTTGTTGTATTGCTGGGGGATGAGAGAGAGTCTAGTGGGTGATGCTGACCTTAAACCTCGGAGTTGTACCTGTCTGCTCAGTACATTAACAACTCAGTCCTTGAATTCTCCCTTCTCCTATGCATACCTGCTACTATTTTATTGTCACTCTAAATCACATATTGTTAACTGTGACCGAATTTGCTTAAAGTGTCATTTCAGGCTTCCGGATTCTTTTTGTTGTTCCCTTCACATTGCACATTTTAAATGGTTACATTGGCCTGTTAGGATCCCAGATTAGTTGCTTAACTCTTTTTGTTGATTTAAATGGCAACTTATACCCTTAAACATGCTTTGGATTGTGCCTGATATCCACTAGATATGATTCTGTTGACAAGCTTTGCTGAACCCTCATTGTAAGGTCATATTTAACCAGTTTTGGTGTGGCACCCGGATGTGTGGGGAGCCATCTTGAAAAGTATGGATGCTGGCAGAGAGACAGGTGGGTGCTGACAGACCCATAACACAGGTCTAGCCTGAGGATCATCGCCTGGACTGGAACTGGATATTGGGGACTGCCACCTTGTCAGGGGAGGGCATGTCCCAGGGTTGGAGGAAGTGCAGAGGATGGCATGGGCCGGGGCTCCTCCCATAGCTTCCAGGTGGTAGGCAGTTGCTGGGTGTCAGTTGAAGAACAGCTGCGCTAAAGAGCTGGAGGGAGAAAGAAGAGGGTTCTGGACACTGAAGGGGGAAGGCAACAGGCAGTCTCATGAGCTTGTGATGAGGTGAGGGAACCCAAGCGGCCGGGTTCATGGAGTGAAGAAACTACCCTGCATGGTACCACATCTGTAAGTTGCCCATGAATAGATGTTAATTACCTGGCCTCTTTGGTGATCACTGTCTGCACTGGTTGCCTACTCCTCAGCTTGCTGAAGCCCTCAGCCCTGGCAGGCACTATGCCATGGGTGAGGCCCAAGCAAAACCCAGCGGACACACTTGGACATCTTTAGCTTCTGTCTACTTGTGTTCATATTATTTGCTCTTCTGAAGTACAGTCAGGGTGAGGTAGGAAAATTAAATATGAGAAATTTCTGTAAAAAAACTGTATGAGAGTGGGTGTGTCAGTTTACAGCATTTAATATTAAGAGTGATTTTACAACATCTGGAGCCTAAATTACTCTGTAACAGCTACATGGAAGAAAAATCGAAATGCAAACTCTCCTTGTGGCTTTCCCCTTTTAAATACCCCCCCAAAAAATGCCTAAATAAAATTCATAGTAAATACATTCCATAGTATAAGTTGGCAGTGGCACATGCATTAATTTAGTTCAGTGTTGGGTGTGTTAAAAAATTAGTATTTACAGCAATTTTATAAGGAGGTATAGAAGCCTTCCCAAATGTTGAAGTGAAATCTAGCCTTCTTCTGCAGTGTCCAGCATTAGCTGCTTGGAAATGTCCTCAGAAACTGGAACAGAGTCATTACATCATTCACAGCCAATCAGGTTACTTTTAGTATTAAATATTCCAAGCACACAATTGAAGCTGCATGGTAGGATTAATCAGGATTCTCTTGTCACAAAACCTAGGAAGCTGATCAGGTTATAATCTCATTTTAAAGTGGCCCCTATAAAAGGAAGGGGTTGGCTGGCTACCACAGCCAAGTATCTCTCTTACTATAATTATGGAGGTCAGTATTTGCCAGCTCATTTATTGTTCCCTGGAATTCAGGGTGGTCAGGCTATCCAACTGAAAAGCAGAGACAGCTGCCTTTTTCAGCTGTTTAGGGGAAGATAGTTTATTATCCATGCACAGCACCACAGCAAGAGAGAGGCAATACTTTGTAAGGAACAATAATAGCCAAAGGTGTAAGGAAAAATAAATGAGTAGATGATACATCAAAAGTGAAATGTGTGTGTAAAGGTGTACAACCTGTTATTACAGTGAACAGATCCAAGAACATCATAAAGAATAGCTATTCAAAATATTGAGCATAAACAGCGATAATTCTTAAGGTACAAAGCATATGAAAGATTCTGCTGTTGGGGGTACTGTTGAATTCTAAGCTCCTTGACGGATTCTGATGATCACATGCTCAGTGGAATATTAGTTCTACCAATCGCTTCAGAAGTCTTCGTCATGAGTATGTAGAACAAACTAGATTTCTTTAACACTGTAATATGTTGGTGAAAGCAGTCAATGACAGAAATTCTTTTCCACATTGTCAGAGTTAAACCTGCAGATCAGGAAAAGTACTAATGCCTATCAAAGCTTAACTTCTAGTGTTGGAGGATGGGTCATTAAAGTAGCCCTCAACATAGGAAATGTGTAGATGCGCAGATGTCTTTCCCCACCTTTCCGTTTTTCAGCTGCTGTTTGTGTGTCTTTGCTGTAGAGAGTTCCTGCAGAGCTTTTACTGTCTTTTATTTTCTGTAGCACTTCAGGAGGGAAGGAAAGAGAGCGGATTCGTTTTCTAGGAGGTTTAGAATAAACTGACAGTCCTATCCAAATGCAACAGCGCTGCTGGTCAATATCCTATGCATGCTGTATAATAGAGACGTAAGTTAAATAACAGACCTCTGATGTGGAGAGAGCACAGTAGTTGCACTTGACTCTGTAACCTCACAGACACCCACCAATCATGAATCAGCATGTCGATGACACCCCTTAGACAGAGAGAAGTAGCCCAACTAATGCACAGTGATTTGGCCACACACACCTCTGCCACCCTGATGTTAGCCTTCTACTGTTCACACACACAAAACACAAAAAGGGAGGAAACAGAGCACACCACAAGGATGACCTGAGCCTGTTGCCAGGCAAAGGGGATGTAGGCATGGGGCAGCCAGCAAAGAACAACTGCACATTCACAGAAAGCATTCCCAGCCAGTCCCCAGTAGCGCAACATGGAAAGGTATGATTATGGCAAACAGGAGCCATGGGATTGTACCCTACCATGGGGTTTGCGGAGGGAAAGTTCTCCTTTGGTCAACAGTGTGATCAGCAGCAAAACAGGTGGAACAGTTTGAACTAGAATCCACCAGTCATGCATTTGAGAGCAGTCATCTAGCTACACAGCTGGCTTGTCTCACAGGAATAAGACTAAGCTTGGCACATTAGGCAAAGACAAGGTGAAGCTAATAAATGATTTGCAAGATCAGTAGTCTGATTAAGATTTTTCTTTCATCTTGATTATCTGTTTCTTTCCTGCAAATGCAGCTGTGGGATATAGTTTTATCTTATCCCTTATTTTTTCATCCAAGGGCTAAAATGGAAATCAAACAGTTTGTACCATTAATGGACTTAATGGAGTGTTTGTCTTAAATATTTTTGGTTGATAAGCTTAGTTGCTTGCACATGGTTAAAAATACTATGGTTAATCCCAAAATTTAGAGAATTGGGATCTATGGATGCAAATATTGTACAGCGTTGTAGTTTTTTCTACCCCACAGATGATTGCATTTTTGTTGTTCAGGTACCAAGAAGTGCAGATGGAGATCAAGAGTTTTGAATTGTGATTAAGATATTTGAACATAGCACCTCTTAGCTTTTTCTGTTTATTTGGGTAAAGGAAATATTGTATTAGTTTGCCCTTGTGGAAGAGTAAGATCTATTCTTTTGTTTGTTTCTAGACAATAACACCCAAGTGGGCTGATTTTGAGATATAATGATAAGACAGTTTTGAGAATATGCTATTTTGAGGGAAACTGTATATTTCTTTTACTTACTGGATATCAAATTTATATTAGCGTTGTGCTGCAGAGTAAGCATGTTGGAATATCTGGTAACGTTATTTGCAATAAATTTCATGAGGAAAAAGATAGGTTTGCATGACTATCTTGGTATAAAAATAGCAGGGTCACCTTGTTCATGGAAAATGGTTTTTTTCCCTTGTATGAACAAAAAGGAGGTATCTATCATCTACAAAGCTGGGGATCCATTTGCTTTTATGGGAGTTCTGAAACCACAGGAAACTGAGTATCTGTGGTCTCCATTCTGTTACAAAAAACTTTGCATAATCTGTGTATACCATTACTATTAGTTAAGAGACTTTTAATCATCTTAAATCTGAAGACATAAAATTCAGGCTACAAAACATGATAAACACAAGGGAACCCGTGCCATTTGACTGCTGGAAAATTTAGCTGTTTCAGCATTTCAGTGGCTTTCATTGGGGATTTGACATTAAGAGTGCTTGTAATACGTAATGTATAAAAAGGCTTTTTCCTCTGAATTCTTAGTATACTTTAAAAAGAAATATTAAGCCTGATTTATACACACTTAAACTGTGTACAGGAACTATCAGATGCCTTCAGGGGGAAAATAATGCATGAGGCCGAGCAGCTTTCCGGAGGTGATTTTTTTTTTTTAAACCTCATGTCCTTCAATTAAGTGTTGCTAGAAAGTAGCACACTCCCTTTGGCTCACACATTATTTTTTTCCTTATGGCTGTAGTTATGGGACTTTTCCACATAGGGGATTTTTTTTCCGTATACTAATCAGATCTTAAGACTTAGTAAACAGCTAGGAATTTTTCAATACAAGTTGTATAATTTGTAATTTTTTTCAATTGCATTTGCATTTCTTTATCATACTGCTGTACTGGTCTTCACATAATCTCTACACAGCATATGCAGCACATATTTCTGAGCCTATAGATGTGCAAGAGACAAGGAACCAGGAACCATTTGTGACCCAAGGAGAAAAGAGGCTTCTTCCAGGTAGAGGCATCACAAAATAAGCAGGAAAGTGTCCAAGAAACAGAGAGCTGAAAATGTCAGACTGCCGCTGCATGAACAAATATTCTAAATTCCCAAAGTAAACCCAAAACTTAGAGCCAGTGTGGTGTAGCTGGTAGACGGGTGTACTAAAGATTGCTGCTCAGCCATGAAACTCATAGTGGATGACCTTGGACTATTCACTTTCTCTCATCTTCTGCTTGGGGCATATCTGATCAGATAAAACCAAAGCTAATAAATAAAAATTCCAGAGTTGGCACATTTTGCAGCAGGAAAATTTAACACTCCAGCTTCAGGAAGTTTTCAGTATGGTAGCTTATTGACTGCATTTTTTATTTCATACATGAGCTTGGGGGCAGGCAGCAGCAGAAAGGCAGCTTGGCTACCGGCTCATTCATAGCCTCTGAGAGCCAGTTTGGTATCATGGTTAAGTGCATGGACTCTAATCTGGGAGAAGCAGGTTTGATTTCCCCATTCCTCCACTTGCAGCCGCTGGATGACCTTGGGCAAGCCATAGTTTTGGCACAGCTGTTCTTGAAAAAGAGCAGTTTCTGTCAGAGCTCTCTCAGCCTCACCTACCTCACAGAGTGTCTGTTGTGGGGAGGGGGAGGGGGAGGAGTTTGTAAGCTGCTCTGAGACTCCGAGTGAAAGGTGGGGTATAAATCCAATCTCTTCTTCTTCTGCTGCTGCTGTGCTGGCTGCTGAGTAACAGAGGTGGATTTGGGAAAGATACAGATTTTACCAGAGAGAAGAGAGCAGAAAGTGAAAGAGGAGAAGGAATGTGACCATACAAACCCTTGTCCTTAAAGGCTGAGGTTCATATGGCCTCTAAGGCAGAAACATTCCTCCAGGCATTTGGTTGAAGAACTGGAATTTGACTGCCATCTGTTTGAACTGTATAGCTGTTATGAATTTTACTGGAATGTTTATTTTTTTAAATTGTTGTCTAGTGTTTGTGATTTTAGTATCTGTTGTACACCACCCTGAGCCCTGTCTAGAGAATGGGTGGTATATAAATTGAGTGTAATAAATAAATACAAAAAAATAGTTTTCAGCAGAGAGACGATGCTCTGATCCACCCAGCCAAGGGCATGGGACAAAAGCATTCCTTCATTCTCTTTCTCCTTGTAGTCCTGATCATTCCCTCTGCAGAGCACAGCCTCTGTGAGATGGAGGAAGAGGCTCAATCTGGCAAGTTGAAAGGATGGGCATAAATTTGGAGTCAAAAGGGCTCCTTCCCCAGTCAGAACAAGAAGAATCCACTGGGTTAGATGACTTTGGCTTCCTCTTTGCTTGAGCTGTCTATGAGCTCAACAGGTTAGGATTAAAGCAGAGGTTCTTCCTCTTCTTCTCCCAGCCTTTTCTCCTTTGCTCTCTGTCAGCATGAGAGTCTTGTTGTGAGATAATTAAATGTGATTCTTTTATGACTATTCAACCTCCACCAAGGAATATGATTTATTAATGGTTTCTCATCCTCCTTTCCCATCTTTCAACTACAGGTTTACTCAAGCACAGAACCATTTCCTTAATGATATTACCAGAAACTTTTCTTTTGTTTTTTGCTATTTGTCTCTCTTTATCTCAGCCCTACTAGCACCAAAGGTATGGTACCAGTTCTTTAATAATGTGCTGGGACTTCTCCTTTTGTCTGCTAAATGTTTTGTACAACAATGAGAACAACAATTCTCTCCTGTGAATCCCACTGCTGCCTTTTGGCTGGGAAATTTATCTACATCCTCTGGCTTGTGGGGACCTGCATGGGTGAGATGTTTTTAAAATGTATCCAAATTATTCTGGCAATGATGGAAATTGGCAATATATACAGCATATTCTATATCACTGGAAGTAGCAGGTAAAAATATTTTATCATGACCCAGTGAACATCAGGGAGCAAGTGGCAAGCCCTTCCCCAAATTTGGATAAAAACCCACTTTCAGAGTGTAGGAGTCCTTGCACTGGAAACTTTTTCCAGTTCTACTAAGGGAACAGCTGAGCAAGAAACCACAGTCCCCATGCAGTATTCTCACAGATAACTTGTAAACACCAAGCCTGGCAACAGAGTCACCTGCAGTATCAACTCCCCACTCATCCATGCATTTTTCCTTGGTATGTCAGCCTCCAGGTGGGACCTGGGGATGCCCCAGAATTACAGCTCTTCTCCAGACTACAGGTATCAGTTCCCCTGGAGAAAATGGATGTTTTGGAGGTTGGACTGTATGGCAGGCTCCACCCCCAAAACTCCAGGAGTTTCCCAACCTGGAGTCTACCCATCCATCCCCCACCGGTGGCCAGGGAGGACCTGGCAACCCTACTTTTTTCCAGGAAGGTTAGTTAGTTGTTCAGACAGACAGATAAGTATTCTACAGCAAAAATTTTTACAAAATCAGTGATCTAACCTAATGTATCCTAGATAGCCTAAGCCAAAAGGAAGCGAACAAAGTGAAAGCTACTCAGTCCATCTTGTTTTGTTTAGAGGTTGAGCTCCGCTCTCCCTGCCCCTAGTCCGAGCTGAGAAAATGATCAGGACTGCAAGGAGAAGTCACTGATCATCAATGGTAGTTTACCGAATCATTTTTCCTTAGATGTGTGCAAGACTTGAGAAGAATTGAATGATAACACAGAGAAGATGATAATACCACATATATGTTGCAGGGTTTTTTTCTACAACTACCCCCAATGCACTTTGAGTACAGCTTCATCATGAAATGCTTTTGGATACTGGGAGGGAGCAGACAGTTAATATTTCAGCTCTAAAGGGTATGGTTGATCTGAATGGAAAACAAGGAAACCATCAGCAATAGTTTCTACCAGAATTGTCAAAGCTAATGAACTTAGGCTGCACCATATCTGTTTCATTCTATATGTCAGTGAGATCATTCTCATGCCTATGTAGAACAAAGACATTTTCACTATCAAACAAGGTAATAATTACGTGGACGTGGGCAGATTTCATGGAAGCTGTATCTTGGCAGTAATGTTAATGAGTTAATCAAGAAAACAATGATTAGAATATACCCAGTCTGGATAATATGTATAATACTGTATTCTAAATCTGCTGTCCAGATATCTAGAATACTTTCAATTTATGTAACAAAGAAGTGTTTTCTTTCATTTTTGAGCTCTATTTGTTGAATCTTAGCCTTTGGGACAAGATTATGCCACATCCCTTTCCCATATCTAGTCTCACAATTTTCCTTGATTTGTCCCAGGGGTGCCATGCACACACACACCCCTTGAAAAATATGTTCTGCTGGTTGAAAGAAGATGAAAAATAAACATCCTGGGTGACCTTAAAGGCTATTTTCTTTAATTAAAATAATGTTCTGTTTAAATAATGTCTGTTTCATTTTGCAAAAGCAGGCTCCAATAAAGGCTTTTTGTAAGTTGAGAAGGTGTGGGGTTCAGAGAGATGGGCTGTTTTTCTCACTTAACAAAACCACCTCCTAGTTACTTTGGCTTTCTTCTCCCCCCCCCCCCCCCAAAAAAAAAGGCAGGGGAGGGAAGAGCTGAACAGCCTTGCTCCCATGCCTTCTCCTTGTGAAACACCTGCATGTGCAAAATAAAACAAACGTATGCGGAAAGAATAGAATTGAGTGGTTGCTCTTCCTACCTCTTGTTTTGTCTGTGGAAAGCCGTCCCACAGCAACATCATTGGCCATGTTTTCTTCTCTGGTGGTGGTGGAAAGTGCCGTCAAGTCACAGCTGACTTATGGCGACCCCATTGGATTTTCAAGGCAAGAGACGTTTGCAGGTGGTTTGCCATTGCCGGCCTCTGTGTCATGACTCTAGTATTCCTAGGAGATCTCCTGTCCAGATACTTGCCAGGGCTGACCCTGCTTAGCTTCTGAGATCTGATGAGGCTGGGTTAGCCTGGGCTATCCAGGTCAGGGCTTTCCTGTCTGTGGACTCTTGGAAAGGTAAAGGTGCAATCTGTATCCCTAAAGCAACACTGATTACTTTGCGAATACTGCCAAGTTTGGAATCATGTTTCTTACTAAAAGATGAGCATTTGCTTGTAAGAAGCTATAATGATGCTTTTTCAGACAATTCTACTTTAACTTTCAGTGATAAATGTGGAAGGAAAAGTTACTCTTGCATGATGTGGAAAGGCAGAGTGGGATTTTTTTCTTGAAAACAGACTTTATACCATGTTGCAGTGAACTTTTTATACAACACATGTAAGAGAAGTGTAGTAAATGCTGAAATTGTGGAAAGTAAATGTGTAAAATAGCATGTGGTTTGATCCAAATACTAACAGATTTAATATAACATAAGGGTATGTGAATTGGTGAGTGGATAGGTGAATACACTTGTTCTGAAGAAGAAGAAGAAGAGATTGGATTTTTATCCCGCCCTTCACTTGGAGTGTCATAGCAGCTTACAAACTTCTTTCCATTCCCCTCCCCACAACAGACACCCTGTGAGGTAGGTGGGGCTGAGAGAGCTCTTTCCAGAGCTGTCCTTGAGAAAACAGCTGGTACAGAGCTATGGCTTGCCCAGGGTCATCCAGCCAGGTGCAAGTGGAGGAGTGGGGAATCAAACCTGGTTCTCCCAGATAAGAGTCCGCGCACTTAACCACTACACCAAACTGGCTCCCTTTAAAGTGTCCAAGAATCTCCTTTTACTGCAGCTGCCATTGGAACAGTACAGTCCATGGGGAGGTCTGGCTGTGGTGTTAGTCTCTAAGTGAATGGTCTTGGGAGGGTCATTCATCTATGGGCAGACCAAAAGACTTAATAGCATGGGGCAGGGAGAAAGCTGTGGCTCTTTTGGAATTCATGTCAGTGTCAGGTATGCCTCTAACGGTCCTCTTAGTGAAGGGTCTTGTTTTATTTATTATTTACTTTTAAAATAATTGTGGTGATTTTCCTTTCCCTTGATTTAGCAGCCTAAATGCTATGCATCCTTAAAATAAACTCAGTTTGTCAGATGTACAGAAATTACAGAGCAAACTAAAGCAACATAGTGTGGTTCTTTTAGAATAACCACTTTCCCCATAATGGCTCAGGGTGTTCTGAATGATGTGTACTGACATGGCATATCAAACATTAGAATAAAAAAAATATTTTTAAAGGACAAAGATTACAGGTAAGATTGTGGTAGGAGTGAACTTTACAGTTAGTAGAAAATCCAATTGGCTGCAAAGTTCTGCCACAGTCCTATGGATTCCTGGCGTGATATTTAAGAACATAGGAGGAGCCAGTGTTGGATCAGGCCAGTGGCCCATCCCGTCCAACACTCTGTCACACAGTGGCCAAAAATACCAGGTGCCATCAGAAGGTCCAGCAGTGGGGGCAGGACACTAGAAGCCCTCCCACTGTTGCCCCCCCCCCCCCAAGCACCAAGAATACATTTAAATGGAGCCTTGATGTTCCTCTGAACACCTCTGCTGAGAGGGCTTTTGCTTCCATGTTCTGAAATGGTGTCTGGCTGGTTTACTACTATATTCAGAATGTGACACTAGGAGCATCTTCCAAGATGTTTGTTGTGTTATGTTACGGCACTGTGGATGGGGAAAGAGAGAGAAGTCGGTAGTTGAGAGATGTGGTCAGAGAGCAGAAGAAAAGGGTGTAGCTGTTTTGATGCAGAAAGAGAAAGTGGAGGGAGAAAAAGTAGGAACATTAAAATAGAAAAGAGTGCTGACAGAGAAGTGTTGACAGAATTTGGGTTGAATAGCAAACTGTTTTGAAGGTATGACTAAAAGACTTAGCTGCAGTTAAAATATTCATATGGCATTTTTGAGGTAATAAAGCTTTTACAAAGACCCTCAGCATGGTTTCAGTTTTGTACCTCTGCACTGGAAATTAACAGTGTAATCCTAGACAGACTTACACCTTTCTAAATCCTTATAATGGCTTATGAAACATCCCTGTGAAAATTCTGATATTTCTGTGACCATACAATGCTATGAGGAAAATAATGTATAGGTGATTTGGGGGTTTGTGTCTTTCACTAGAAAACCTGAGAAAGGAATCCAGTACCTGATTGAGAGAGGCTTTGTGCCGGATACACCTGTTGGAGTTGCCCATTTTCTTCTCCAGAGAAAAGGACTCAGCAGGCAGATGATTGGAGAGTTTCTTGGCAATCGACAAAAGCAGTTTAACCGAGATGTATTGGAGTGAGTACTGCATATGTAGTGATTGTTATGCATTTAAGTGTGCTCTGTGGCATTTAAAGGGACTCAGCTGTGCATAGACTAAATGCAATTTCAAACTGAAAGAAGGCTATGAGAAAATATTTCCCATTACTTTTGAAGGGTCACTCTCTCCCTCATTCACACATACACATAGCACTCAATAAATCTAAGTGAGACTTATCCACATTTTGTAATCCACTGTTATTTCAAATGTATGGCTGCTTCCACATGGAGGTTTTTCTCTGCTTTGGCATCCAGACTGAAGTGCCGGGCCGGGGGGGGGGGGGGAGAGCATTCAGACATCACTGGCTGCAGCTGTGCTCCAGTTGTCTTTTGCTTCCTTGGTACTCCTTCCCAAACCTGCTTTGCTACAACCATTTTGGGAAGCACACAGTCCAAGCATGTTATCAACCACTCTGGATGGGACGATCACTCTGCTTCCAGAATCCTAGGCACATCAGTGCCATTTTCTATCTGTCAACCCCTTGCAGCTGCTGTTTTCCCTGCCATGCTGCCGGAGAGCTTTTTGAGGGATTTTTTTTTGACAGCTATTGCTATGGGTCTATAGAGGAAAATACACAGAAAATTCATGTGGATGCTGTGTTGCTAAGGTGAGTGCCTCTGCATTTGTAAGGGCAGTGAAGTCAAAATGGAGGATCCTTCCTATATGGATGCAGCCTGTGAAATATGTTCATCCAGAAATAAAAGGTGTATTACTATTAATCCTTTCAGTATTCTTTCTGTTATAACTTGATACATTGTTAGGAATAAAATAATGTGGTGTGGTATGTAAACGTCTACTGATCAGGAAAGAAGCACCGCGGTTTGAAGCTGAACTGCTTCTTTTAATTATTCAAGAATTTCATTGTTCTTCCCTGGAGATAATTTCAGGAAGGTAGCCAAGTTGGTTTGCAGTAGAACAGTTAGATTCAAGTTCAGTAGCACCTTAGAGACCAACAAGATTTGGGGGGTGTAAGCTTTCAAGAGTCAAAGCTCCCTTCGTCACATGCAAATAGGAATGGAGATTTCTGAGCCTTTATTTCCCAGTCAAAAGGTGGGAGAGCATTGTAAAGAAGGAACGTGGGATGCAGAGGTGCAATGCCTATTGTAATCAGCTTGATTAGAGCAGAGGGGAAATGCAAACAAAAAAAAAGCCAAGGGAATAATGGTAGAATGGTAGAAGAACAACCAATGGGCTCTTTAAATAGCAAGTGCCTTCATATCTTTTAAACTTGGTATGCATAATGCTTAAAGCTTACCTACTAATGATACAGATTACATCTTGATCCAGATATGCAGAACAACGAATTGAAGGAGGAATGACTGTTAAATAAAAAAGGAAGCTACTTGCATGGTGATTAGAAGCACTAAGGTGTTGGGAAGCGTAATCCAAATAGATGTTTTTAAATATAGTATTCTGTAATTCACAAGTAGCCAGTCCTCCTCTTTCCCCAAGAAGAAGCAAACTTTCCTCTTTCTACAAAGGAACAATGAAGCAAAGGAACAGTGAAGCAAAAAAGATCTGTGACCAGGATGCTAGGTTCCCAGCAGCTCACATTCCTGGAAATCTACGTAGATTTTCAATAGGAAGGCAATGTTTTCCAAAACCACACCCATAGATGAGAACATTCAATTGGGATCTGACAAAAGTAGATTTTTAAAAGGCTGTTGTACTGGGAATTGACTGTCATGATAATATTAGTGATATTTTAACATTTGTCAAAATGTATGATCTGTATATAGACTAACAAATTTAATCCTGACCACTTTCCCTTTACATTTGCTTCAGGGACTAAAGGTTAACTATTGAATCATTTTCTTTCTTTTTTGTTTGTTTTGTTTTTAAAGCCATTCAGAGGGATTTGAGTGCACTTTACTGAGTACTGGATGGTAGCCAATGAAATTAAACATGCCATTCCAGTGTTCAGTTAAAACAACCAACAGTAAGAGTACAGAAGCTTCCCATGGTAGCTCAAGTGAGGCACAAGGTAGTCTTTATCCTTTGTGGTGTGAAAATATATATAGACAGGGGTACTGTGTTATATTATCGACAGAACCATTGCAGTACATTCTTTAATCTCTGTTATTACAAATAAGTGGGGGGAGATGAATAAACCCAGAAGGGTGTCTTTTTCCCCAAAGCAGGTTTTGCTCAGTTCACCAATGACAGTCCCAAATATTTCCTGTAATGTTATGGGGTGGAAAATAGCAAAGCAAAACAAAAACACCTTGATTATATTTAACAAGAAGTATATTGCATAGTATGAGACTTAAAAATATTTTATTAAGCTTAATGTCAGTGTTTCTTAGATAACAGGAGCAATAACATGATTCCATAGATAACAAAAGCAATTTCCAGAAGGCTTCAATAACGCAACAGCAATTGTGCTATCCGTCCAATAAAGTGTTTCACAAATACATCTTGTCTGTCTTCATTCTTAAAGTTGTAGACCACTGAATATTAAAGTGCTTCTAAGGTGCTTTAGTGCTTCATTTATATCATAATCATATTTTCCAGGTGCGATAATCCATCCAACAGAATTTACCAGCATAAAACTCTCCATTTCACAAAGGCTTCCTCATAGAGGGAAAATTACATCAGACACAAGCACAATAATAAGGCATGCACAGCATACTTGTAACAGGTCTCGTTAAATATAATCACAGGTTTTTGTTTTGCTTTGCTGTTTTCACTTCCGTGATTCTCTCTTTATGTGGTGGAAAATGGCAGCTTTCATTGTACCATGGCAGCTAGATACACTAATAGCTGAAAGCTTACTTTTCATATGTTAGCCATTTGTCATTGTTTTGGGAGCATATATGCCATAGCTGATTAGACTGGGGAGGATCTTCCAATGGAGATGTATTGTCTAGGAATTACAGTAAACACTGGTAAGCCTGAAATAGACCTGATTTCAAAATCAGAGATCAGTCAGCTTGCTTACCTGCTGCATCTGAGGTTGAGCGGACTCCTTGACACCACCATGCATAAGACGAGCTAAACCAAAATTTACATAGTCTTTGTAATGAGATTTTTGGGATGGATAGTCTTTTTCTCCATGTTACACTGTTTTGGGCATGTTTCACATTCTGTCAAACAAGACATGTGCTAGGAGGGACGTATTTTTTGAAATTTAATTCCCAGGCATATGGAGGACAGATTCATACTGGAAACATGGCATGTAGAGAGATGAGGATTAAACCTTTCCCTTTGCACCTTCATAACCTGAAAAGTCCTTGGGGAGATGCCGTTTGCCCCATTAAAGAAACTTATATAAGCTTCTCCCAACAGAGCAATTAGTAGTTCCCAAGGCTGTTGAGAAAATGATGTGGGGGAGGAGCAAGCCATGATTCTGACTCATATGGAGCCCTGATTGACTGAGAACAGTTTCAAAATTACTGGGACCTCCAAACATACAACTCTCAGTTCACGTCTCATTTGACAGAACTTGATATGGAACTGGAAACAGTGATTAGGCCCTGAGACTTCCTCAGCTGGTACAGATATAAGTCAGCCACAGTCAAGACAAGCTTGTGAGCAGGGCACAGGACTAGAAGCTCCCTCTTCATACCAGTTTAACCACCATTAAGCAGTGTGTTACTTCCAATGTAAACTTAAATTAGGGCTAACTGGCATTTTAAACTGAGGTTTACGGGCCTACTTAAACGGGAAACACATCTTACCTTGAAAGCTAACTTTCCATTTATTCATTCTAAGCTTTGCCTCCTGCCTAATCTTTTTGGGTTTCCATTCTTAAACTTAAATTATGCTCTATAATAATAATTTTGGTGTGCTAATCAGTGGGGTCCAAATAGGACTGATGGGGAAAAAAGCAAAAAGGAGGTTACTAAATACTATGATCACTCCCAAAACTGCCCTGAGACAGAACTGCAAACACAGGTAGGGTTTTCTTCATAAGAGAAATGGAAAAATCACTTCACCATGACTTAGTGCACATCTCTTTCTAAGTAACCAACTAGACTAAACTGGGGCAGGCCTGGTTTAAGATCCCAAGGCCCTTGATAGTGTGTCAAAACCCATTTGGAGGGCCTTGTACCCTTCTTTTCTCTGTAGCTATTTTATTACTGGATCACATGAACAGTGTGCGCACTAGTACCATTTTTCATTGAATGGCAATGTGTTTAATCAGCACGCTTTTAACATGGGTAATAATGCATTTTTATTGTGGCACCTGCAGTAATCTGTTGCACTTTGCAGTGACTGATGCTTAGTTGTTTATAACCGTAAAAGCCTTAGTGAAAAGAGAAGAACTGCAGAACGTTTCCTTGAAATTAGTCATTAGAAATGGCAGCTGGTTTGGGTCTTCATTTTGCAAATAAGCCTGATCCACTTCAAGTGACCTTCTTCTCTAGTGTACTTTTCTCCTTGCTTCACACCTCTTCCCTTCTGCCTCTTTTACACTGCAAAGCAAGTATTACAAATAGTTACCTTTGGATAGGGGGTTCAAGGGGAAAGTAGTACAGTAACTAGTTATCCTACTGTTAAACACTGGGAAGGAGTACGTAATTTCCCATTTGCTCATCACTTAAAGGCCTGCAGGCAGATAACGAAAAGATCTTCTGGCCATCCTCCTACCAGAATGCACAAGGAGGGAGATGGTTCTGTTGCCTCCCCCCCCTCCCCCCGGTCATTCAAGTTCCTTCTTTCAACAGTATTGGACCTTTTTTTAAAAAAGGGATGATTATTTGTGCCAGAGATATCGCTTTCATTGATCAGCAGTCATTATGCAGACAGCTCTGTAATAAAGAAAAATCATGACCTGCTTACATCAGCTTTTTAAAATTGAGCTATAGTGTCTGTAAGTCTTTTTTTACCTTTCCATGCTTCTTCTGACTGAATGTTATACAAAGTATAGTCATTTGTGTTTTATTGCAAGTGGTAAAATATTGGAGTCAATGTAGAATTTCTTTGCTAAATAATTCTAAGACAATGGGCAGAGGAAAACAAAAGCAAATGAAAATTTTCTGTGCCCTAGCTGTGTTGTGGATGAGATGGACTTCTCAGCTATGGAACTGGATGAAGCACTCAGGAAATTTCAAGCTCATATCCGTGTCCAAGGAGAGGCTCAGAAAGTAGAACGACTGATTGAAGCTTTTAGGTATGATATAAGTAGTTAGCAAGAAGATTTATCCTTTCATCTATTGAATGAGAAGGATGTACTCAGATTTATTGTGCTGTCTGTGTTTCATTTTCTGCAAGTGACTGTTTGGATAGGCTCTTAATCTAAAATTCTGTTTCCAATGTATTATATATTGTAGACCGGCAGTTTTATTTGATATTTCTTATGCCATTGATCTTAAATTGAAACAAAAACCTGCCTGATTTCAGCTTAAAACCTTTTGAAAATAAATCTTGTTGAAGTGGAAGCATTTCCTTTCATTACATTTTGCAGTATATTCTGTTGACCTTTTAATTAAGCAGTTTAGCTTAGCTGAGCAGAGAGCATTAACTTATTAAAGCCTAGACAAATGTTCTTTATCCTTGGTGGAGCATGGGAAGAAATGTAATGAATCTCCCAGTATTCTAAAAATAAAGATCTCATCCCCAGAGGATATCACAGACTTGTTGGCCAGAGCCATTGGGCATATGGGCATCACTGTATATTTAATGCTAAGTACAGTATGCAGCACATAAGCATTGGCTTTTGTGCTGATGTATATGGATTGTGCATTCTTGGTTAGAAGTCAGAAAATTACACAGCACTGGTACATCATTACATTTAGTCTTCGTGAGTATGGTGTGATTTGGCATAGAGGTTAGAATGTGGGATTGCAGTCTGGGAGACCCAGATTCAAATCCTGTTTTGCCATAAAACTCACTGGATGACCTTGGCCCAGTCACTCTCTGTCTGCTTAAGCTACCTTACCTCTTTGTGAGGACAAAATGGAGAAGGGGAGGGAATGATGAGGTCCTTGGAAGTACAGTGGGATAAAAATATAGTCTGCTGGAAAATCCAGACAGTTCCCTGAAGTAGGCAGTGGGCCATATGAAAATTACAGTTTGTAGTAGCCTCCAGTGAACGTACCTACACATGACTGGAGAATGAATGACTGGAATCCCTGTTTCTTTAGTATTGCAGACATTCCAGTGACTGAGAGTGCCATTCTAAGCAGAATTAACACCCTTCAAAGCCATAGACTTCAGTAGATTTAGGGTATAACTCTGCTTAGGACAGCACTGTAAATCTTTTTTTTTTAAATAGAAGATAGTGCTTACTGATAGCACTGTTAGCCTGCTTGTATGGCTATGAAATGTGTGAAATTAGCAGGACTGGGTGCACTTAATTTAATGGAGTTAGAAATAGCTTTAACCACTGGAGTATCTTGATCAGCAAATTACACCAGTGGTTTGCATTACAGTACTAAATCATCAGCATTCAAGGAACTATCATTAGCAGAGAGAATGTAAGAAAGTAGTAAATAATTCTAGAGCATATGACAAAGTGAGTACCGTTTCAGCATCCTGAATGAAATGGTTCTGTTGGTTCTAAATGGTATACCGATTATTCCTTGAATCTGATCTCCATTTTTTCCTCCGGTGTGTCTTGTAGCCAGAGATACTGCATTTGCAATCCAGGCGTTGTGAGACAGTTCAGAAATCCTGATACCATCTTCATCCTGGCTTTTGCAATCATATTATTAAACACAGACATGTATAGTCCAAATGTGAAACCTGAACGCAAAATGAAGCTAGAAGATTTTGTCAAGAATCTAAGAGGTAGGCATATTCTCATAATCCTTCAAAATTTAGAAACCAGATATGTTAGTGTTTGCCCTGTCTCAGACATAATAAAACAAGTATTGAGAGTTCAAGTCTCCTTAAAACAAGAGGCAAGTCTTTTCACACATTTTCATGTTTCACGAAGCGACAACCCATTGCAAAAGGGGAAATAGGCAGTGCTTTAATCAGTGATAATGCTGCCACACTCATCTTTTTCAAATGGAAGTGTTTCCAGATACACTGGTTGGATCTGGGAGTCACTTGCCAAAAAACAACAGGCTTGCTGCCTTTGTACTGGATCCAAAGAAACTTCGATGGTTCTCTAAAGGATGTTGTAGGGTACAAAAATCGTAAAAGGAAAATCTGGCTCAGTTCCAGTTTGCATGGTTGTGTGGATGCATTCTACATGAGAATTAGTGTAACAATTCTGAGGATGCTGTTGGATTGAGATCTTAGTAGGCAAAGTAAGAGTCAGGTGAGTAGCCATGTTGGTCTGAAGCAGCAGAACAAAGTTTGAGTCCAGTGGCACCTTTAAGTCCAACCAAGTTTTATTCAAAGTATAAGCTTTCGTGTGCACTGTGTGTCTGACAAAGTGTCTGACAAAGTGTGCTCGCACATGAAAGTTTATACTTCGAATAAAACTTGGTTGGACTTAAAGGTGCCACTAGACTCAAACTTCGTTTTGTAGGCAAAGTAAATATATGATCCAAGTTTATTATCACTGATATGAACTGGACAGTGGGTTAGCAGACTGGTGTATGTGAATTAATTTTACTGCTGCTCCATAGCATCTTTAATTCCTTTATTAGTAAGGGTTTCTAGTAAGATAATTCCTACACCTCAATAATAAGCAGCCTAACACAAATTCATGTGAATAACATTGCCATAACAAAGGCTAATAAAAATCTACAGTACCAGTTCTGGGTTTCTAGAGTTTCCAGGAAGAGTAGGTGGTGTTTGTTTGTAACAGTTTCATTGCAGAAAACAAAGGGTGGATCTAGTGCTTCTGTGAATGGAGGGAGTCTTTGGAAGTGATTTTAACTATCCCCTTTCTTCAGGATTAGGGAGATGCATTGCTGCACAAATAGGGAATCCACTGGGATCACTCTCCCTCACTCTTGTGCAGGTAGAGGATGAGGGTGTGAAGTTTACACAAGATAGAGGGCGAATCTCCCCAGTTCCCTGTTTTTGTTGAACTTCTGCCTGGTGCAGTATTGCATGCGGTTCTTTGGGGTTCTCAGGTTACTTCTGCAGTGACTTGGGGTGGGGAGAGACTCATGGGGCAGCTTTGGGAAAGGAAAGCTAATAAGAATGGCTTTTGTGAATTCACACCATTCATGAAAGCACTGGATCCAACCCACAGTAATCACCGTTCATTGTATAGACAGAAATTTGCTCAGTTCCCTGTTTTTGTTGTACTTCCCCCCCCCCCCCCCGGTGCTGTAATTATCTAAGTGCACCTTCTCTATGAAATTCTTTCCGTAATTCCTTAAAATATCACTTGAACTTAGAAATATCATTTATAAGAACATTTTTCACATCTATTATGGGAGCCAGTTTGGTGTAGTAGTTAAGAGTAGCAGACTCTAATCTGGAGAACTGGGTTTGATTCCCTACTCCTCCATATGAAGCCAGCTGGGTGACTTTGAGCCAGTCACAGTTCTCGAAAGAGCTCTCTCAGCCCCACCTACCTCACAGGGTGTCTGTTGTGAAGAGAGTAAAAGAAGGAGATTATAAGCCGCTTTGAGACTCTGAGTGAAGGGCGTGGTATAAATCCAATCTCTTCTTCTACTACTTAAAACTTTACATCTGTGCCAGTGAAATACAATGGTAAACTGTCATGACGGTTAGTTTATCGAAGTAAAACAGGTACAGAAGGCACAATGAGTGCTGAAAGAAAACAGGAACTAGTAGAGAGAGCACTGCAGTACTCAAGTGTTGTATACAGAAGTTAAAGATAAACTGTACATTCAAATGTGTTTTTTGTTATATAGCTTTTATTTTACTTTGCTGAGCTATCCACTGTCAGAAGCAGTTATCCTGATTGTTGGCAGAACTTAACTGTTTGAATACTTGATTTAAAAAAATAATTAAGAGGGCTTTGAGAGGGCTTATTTCCATTATTAGCCGTTCACTCTGGAACTGACATAATTTGATCATTCCTCTTTTATGGAGAATATAGACAAATGTTACTGCCAACCCATTGCATTCATTGTTGTCCTCTGGTCTTTTTCCAGACCTGGCTTGTGGCCATTTTCCTTTCATTTAAAGCACAGCTGCAAAGCCTTTCAGATTTGCACAAGCAAAGCACTGTCGAGCTTTCCCAGGACTATAGACCTTTAAATTTTGTACCTTTGTTTTACAGCCACTTTCTCTGTTTAGTAATTCCCTGTTCACTCATGATGGGGATGGGTCATGGTTCAGTGGCAGAGCAACTGTTTTGCATGCAGAAGGTCCCAGGTTCAATCCTTGGTCTCTCCATTTAAAGGGATCAGGTAGTAGGTGATGTGAAAGTCCTTGGCCTGAGACCCTGAACAGCTACTGCTAGTTAAAGTAGACAGTAATGACCACAGTTCTCAAATGTTGTTTGGCGGGGAGGGTGGTTAGTTTTTGTGTGTTTTCAGGCAAAGTGATTGCTGATTTTTTTTCTCATTAACTGACAATAACTAAGGGTCCCTAATTAAAGATAATTTCAGGGATCTTGTGGTCATCACAAGTAACACAACACTAGTTAAGCAGAGAATGGTTGTAAAAAGAAAATAGCATCATGTAAAAGGAAAGAGAAGAGTGGAAACTTTGCTGATTGGGGCTTCCACCCACCAGTAAATATATAGTAAAGTCTTGCCTGTGGGGACAGGTATTGCCAGATATACTCAGGAAACACTGCACTGTATTAATTGTTGACAGAACCACAGCTTGGATTGAACTACACACCCTAACACCTGACCTGGATAGCCCAGGCTAGCCCGATCTCATCAGATCTCAGGAGCTAAGCAAGGTTGGCTCTGGGTATTATTTGGATGAGAGACCTCCAAGGAATACCAGGGTTGTGACTCAGAGGCAGGCAATGGCAAACCACTTTGGAATGTCTCTTGCCTTGAAAACCCTATGGAGTTACCACAAGTTAGCTGTGACTTGATGGCACTTTCCACCACCACACACCCAAATGAGAGGCAAACTTTATGGGTTACATCTTGGGCCACAAACAGTATTAATACCCCCCTGCCAAATGTGGAGAATATATTGGTTAAAAGATTCTCCACCTACAGTACAGAAATACTAACTTGGAAAAAGCAGCTAAGGAGCTATCTCTGTGTCATTATCTTAACTTAATATAACAGTTCAGATTCCTCATGACCATATATGAAAATCATGAGAGGCCATGTCACTGACCCTCAAGCCCATGAACCATGGGTCAAATCTGAAGATGGTGCGCATTTCATCTCTTGCCATACTCAGTAGGCAGTGTAGTACTAAGTTTGTACTGGTGATTTGAAGAAGTCTCCTCCCTCTAAGTTAGTGATCCCTAGTGTGGTGCCTGTTCACCCTATGGTGCCCCGTGATGTGGTTTCTGGAGCCCATTTCCTTCTTTTCTCAGCCATGTTTTTCCAAAGCAAAGAGCTTATTCTGGCTTCCTGCCATCACTTTTGAGCAGCAGGTGCTTCAGAAGGGTCGAGGAGGTGTTCTGTCTGTATACAAAAACACCTGTTTTAAATAATAACAGGAGCATGCTTGGCTTGGAACCTCCCAATATTTGGTGATTAGACCTAGCCTCCATGGCAGCCAGTTGGCAGCAGAATCCACTCAATGTTCTCAAAATCCCAAAAGTGCCCTCAGGCTCAACAAGTCTAAATGCTGCCTCAGGTTGCTCATGAAGATTCGTTTCTTCATTTTACCTGTGCTGCCTGCCCCTACCATAGGAGAAGACAATTGCAAAAAAGGAATGTCTGAACAGTTAAAAAAAGCACCACTCTGTGGAATAAACTGCTCTCTAGATTCAAAGGTCCTCCTTCTCCATGGCCAATATGTGATTACCTTGGCAGCACAAGATGTTTGCTGTAGGGAAAGGTCCAAGGACATCTCTGATAGTTGAAGCTGGACCTTCTTGCTTTATGCCCAGATTTATCCATTACTCTAATCTCTTTCATGTTCCAACATGTTTGGATCATTAATTTTAGGGAGTTTCTATCAAATTTGTGATTTGCATGGTCTCATCTTTCTCTCTCTCTCTCTCTCTCTCTCTCTCTCACACACACACACACACACACACACACACACACACACACACACACACACAGAGTCCATCCTTTCTTTAGCACATCATATTTGTTCTCAAACTTAGTACTACACTGTTTAAAAACTTATATGCATTTTCATTTGTGGGCATGTAAAAAAAATCAAGGTTTTGACATGAATACATGACCACTGCATAATTATTCTAATTAACAGTTAGATCCCTATTTAAAATAATCAGATTGCAACAATAATAGTAATTATTAGTGTCAGAAGTTTAAATCTCTAATTGTAAAATGGAGTTGTTGGATCACAGCATGCAGTGACTTGGGCTTTTAGATCAGAGGTAATAGTAGTTATAACCAGCCTTACAGCCTAATTATGTGAACCTGATTTGTGCCCTTGTTCTAATAAAGGGCATTATAGAAATAAAATGGAGGCACTTTCGTTTGTGCATTGGTAACTGTTAGCTTTATATTCTGTAGGTGTTGATGATGGTGAAGATATCCCACGAGAGATGCTTATTGGAATTTATGAGAGAATCCGAAAGCGGGAACTCAAAACAAATGAGGATCATGTATCTCAGGTGCAAAAGGTTGAAAAACTCATTGTAGGAAAGAAACCGGTAAGTTGGGTGAGACTGCACCCAATTATATCACACATTTGAAAATTTTGGGGTAGAGGGTACAATCTGTGCTTTAGGGTCAGTGAAATTTCTTGAAAATTGGATTTCAGTTAAAAGGGTTAAAAAACAACAACCCTGATAGTGAAAAATCAAACTGGCAAAGACACAGCCATCATAAAAAAGGTAGTATGAAAAGCAATTATAACAAGAATCCTACAGAATCGGAATTGCTTTAATTTAGAAATAGGCTATAAAAGCAAGCACAGAACCTGGTTCCTTAAATCAGCCTCTATCCACTCCAGAAGCCAGACTTAACAAATCACAAGAAATACAGCGTTGAAAATTAAGGGAATTTACAAGCGGGGGACCTACAGGGACTTGTGGGGGGGCATGATTCCTCTCTCCCCACTATTTGCTCTTTCCCTTCCCTGAAAACTCCCATAGCCCATTCCCTTTTCCTCCCTTTCTCCCTCACCCTGCAAGAATCTGTCTGGTAAAACTGTGGCCCAGCTGTGTGGTGCCGGCTACTGAGACATGCCCAGTTGTGCATTGGGGAGCCTGTAAGTACTTGTGGAGGGCACCTCACTTATCCTGTACCACTCTTCCACACCATTTCTTCTTTCCATTTTCTTGGCAGCTCCTATATCCTCCCCACCCACCCACCAACCTACCTTTTGTCTGCCCCCCTTCTGCTATATTTATTATTTATTTACTTTGTTTATACCCCACCTTTCTCCACAATGAGGACCGAAGGCAGTTTTCATCATTCTGCTTTCCTGTGTTCTGTCCTCACAAAAACCCTGGAAGGTAAGTTAAGCTGCAAATGTGTAAATGGCCCAAGGTCACTCAGTGAGCTTCCATGGCATTGGTGATTTGAACCTGTCTCTCTTAGGTCCTAGACTGAAAACTCTAACCACTACACCTCACTGGCTTTCATGGAATGGCTGTTGTTTAACTGTAGCAAGCAGCCATACCTGGGTAAGTCATGTAAGTCATGTGTTAGCAAGTTCTAAAACCTCTGTTTCCTGCATTGTAGCTTAACCCTAAAAATAGCAAGTTAGCACAAAGAAAGATATCCTACCAAAATTAGTTGCAAGACTTTGAGAAAAGAGAATTATATAGTTGTGTGGCAGTCTTTGAGAATGCCTTCCTACATGCCGTTATCTGTCTATTCTTAGTATGCAAAGGACATGGATTTGAAAATAGTTTTGGTATATCTTAGTCCATTCACAAGCAATTATTCTGATATAAATATGCTGTGTATTGTAGGTGTTATTGCCATATACCGTGGAAAATGGTATTTCAAAAAACAGAAATAATATATTTAATTCTCAGTATGACCCTATCTGTGGATACCTAAATCAGGAGATTGGGACCATGAACAGGCAACTCAGATTTTTCTACCGAATCTGGGGGGAAACCCAAGGTTTGCAGAAAAATCTGAAACACTGATGTGTACAACTCACCCAGGTCCAGCACCTGGCAATTTACTACTACTCAACAGCAGTCATTGCACAAAAGTCAGTGTGACGGTTGTGATAAAAGTGTCAGACTAGGACCTGGGGGGCCCAGTTTCAAATTCCCACTTTGCCATGGAAGCTTCCTGGGCGACTGGGGCCAGTCACTCACTCTCAGAATAACCTACCTTGTGGAGTTGTTGTGGAGATAAAATTGAAGAGAAAATAATTCTGTAAGCTGCTTTGGATCTCTATTGGGGAAAAAAGCATGGTATAAATAAATTTAATAAAGAAATAATTAAGGTAACAATGGGGCAGGAAAGGTTGGTGAGCAGAAGGAAAAGAAAGCAGGGGAAGGGGGAGAAGAAATGAGGGCAGGCTTGAGGAGGGAAAGATGAAATAGTGTAGGGAGAAGGAACCAGGGGGAAATGATGTGCCCCTGCATGTCCTTGCAGATTCCCAGTTTGTCAGTATATCTGATTCTTAACATGGCCCGATCTGTGGATTCTTAAAACTCACAGATTATTTATTTATTTATTATTTCAACTTTTTCCCCACTGGAGCAGGATCAGCCATGAACAGAGAAGATCCCAGGTTTGCAGAAAAATTAGAAATATAAAATAAACATGGGAGATTTAAAAACCTTCCAGAATAACAGAAGTAGCACCTGTATTTTTAAAAATTAATGCCTGCTGAGATCTCAAGCGCAACAACCATGTGATTAGTGCTATGACTTGAGTCCACACAATTCACCTGGCCCAGCAGCAGTGGCCACACCACACAACTCACCTGAGGGACTTCCTACTGAAAAACTTTTGCAACTGGCCCAGCTTTTCCTTGGGAGTCTGCGATAGGGAAAGAGGGTAAGCCGAGAGCTATTGTGGTGTAGTGGTTAGTGTCAGATTAAGATCTAGGAGACCCAGGTTCAGATCCCCACTTTGCCATGAAAGCTTGCTGGGTGACTGTGGGCAAGGCTCTCTGTCTAATCTACCTCACAGGTTTGTTGTGAGAATAAAATGGAGGAGGGAATAATGATGTAAGCTACTTTGGGTCCCCATTGGGGAGAAAGGTGGCATATAAATGAAGTAAAAAATAAAGCTGAAGACTTGGGCAGATAAAAGAAAGGTTCATTGACAAGTAGGAAAGAGAGAAGGAATCATGGAAATGGGGAGAGGATATGGGGGCTGTCAGGAGCAGGGGAAGAGGATATGGGGGACATAAAGTGACCTAACCTCACACTTCCTTGGGGGGTCCTTGCTTGTATCTATAATAATAAGTAAATTTTCTTTAAAAAATTTGAATTAGTCTCCATATTTCCACATAATGACATTTTAACTATGCTAAAGAGAGCTTGGGGAGAGTTGCCTATGATTGTTTGTTGGAATGTTTGTTTATTTGTTTATGTCTGCGGAATGCCCTTCCCCTTGAGGTTTACCTTAAATCTACACTACTTTCTTTCAGATGCCAGGGCAAAATGTTTCTATTTACTCAGGCTTTTAATTAAGGAGGTTATTTTTTAAATGTTGTTTTATAGTCTGTTTTCAGCCTGAGGATTTCTTAGGACTCATTTTAAGCTGCTCCATGTTTTATGCTGTGGTTATGTTTTTGAATGCTGGGTTTAAACAGCTTTTATGATGTTAAATGTTTTATTGTGTTTCATTTTGTTTCCTAGAAAGGTGTCATAGACATTTTCAAAATAAATACATATTCAGGCTTCTAAATATTTACTAGGTATGATACAATTCTATGTTTCTCTGAAATATAGTGATTTATATATGTCTTTCTACCGTAGATTGGATCTCTACATCATGGACTTGGTTGTGTACGTATCCCCTTTCATATTATCTGTGTTGTATAATCAGTATAGATTAAGAGTCAGTATTTTCTGGCTTTTAAAAAGTATCCTGTTTTCATATTATCTACATTTGGTTTCTTGATATAATCTCTGAACAATAGAAACTTTTGTTAACTGATCTAATGGTGGTGGAAAGGGCTGTCGGTTCTCAGCCGACATGGCAGCCCTATAGGGTTTTCATGGCAAGAGACAGAGGTGGGCCTTCCTCTGTGTAGCAATCCTGGACTTCCTTCATGGCCTCCCATCCACATGCTAACCAAGGCCCAACCCTGTTTAGCTTCTGAGATCTGACGAGATCACACTGGCCTGGGTCATACAGATATGATCTAATAAAAGTAACTAATCTATTATATAAAGGAGTTGTACTTTCTCTGTTGCATGCAGCTTCATACAAATTGGGCAGCAGGCATAATTAGATTTTCAGGCTGTGTCTATAAATTGGACTGTTTATGAACCTGACATTTACCCCAAACTTCGCAATAATTATTGCTAACTGAGCACTGGAGCTCTGATTCCCCCCCCCCCCCCCCCCACACACACACACAAAAAACAAAGCTGGCCCCATAAGGAATTGTGGAAGAGAAACAATTTGAAAATCCCATCCCAACTTCAAAATCTTGCTCTCCAGTATACTCTATTCTATGGGAGACTTGAGTCAATTAGTTTTCTCTCCTTTTCCTTTAAGTGTCTCTCAGCTATTTTCAGTCATCGTGTTCCTTGAGACTTAATGTTCCTAATGCCTTTTTTTTGTTCTTGTTTTTATTTATGGTTAATTTATATCCTAATTTTTATGCATAAAGGGAGTACATTGTTTGTGTGGCCTGGTTTTGCTGCTTTCATTAACATGATGAGGGACAGACAGTTTACTATTGGTTATAACAAAAGACTGTATTGAGGGGAACAATTTGGAAATCCCAACCTATTACTAAAATATCCCCATCTAGAATTCAGTGACTGGCCTGTAGCTCTGGTGGGGCATTTCGGGGGCCAGTACTTTAATTAAAAGCCATGCCCCAGAAGAAGCTATGCCAGAAAACATTTTGCATTTTAAAAAATATCAAGTCGCGCTGGCTGGTGAGCGAGCGGCCGGTTCTCTACCTGCCAGCCAGGCGTCAGCGCCAGATATCCCCTGCTTCCAAAAATTGCAGCTTCTGCTCTGCTAGGGCAGCGAGTGAGTGAGCAAGAAGTGAATAGTTCAGAAGGTTCTTTGGCATCTGGTTGGCACTGGCTCTGCACCATCATTTTCATGGGATGCAATGCTCCAAAGTCTGCTGTAAGAACCCTGCTTATGTGTTGCGGTGGCAAACTCAGGTAGTTTTCAAGCGGATGTATGGAAGGCCTTTTCCCAGCCATTACCGAAGAGAGAGAAAGAGAGAGAGAGAGAGAGGAAGGGAAGGAAAGCTGCCAGAGGGGTTACGCTTGAAGCACCTGCTCCAAAGAATGGGGGGACTGTGCCAAAGACCCCCATCCTTTTTTTTTTTAGCATGGGTTCACTGGCTGAGCCAGGGGAATGAAAGCAGAGCCTCCCAGCCATGGTGGGTTTGTGACTCGGGCGCACTCCCCCTGAAGAGCTGCCCTTCTCTCCTTTCTCCTGCTGCCCCACAAGAAAAATACATGCTCCACAAGTCAAAAAAATCCTGACCGTGGGCCTGTTCAGTGAGGTCTTAGACTGAATTTCCCCCCCTTCCCCTCCATCCCTCTTGTAAAGAAGTGCATGCACGGAAAAGCTTATACCCAGAATTAAATTTTATTGGTCTTACGGGTGCCACTGGACTCAAACTTTGTTCTGTTACATCCCTCTTTGTTCTTTAACTCTCAGCTGCCCTCAATATTTTCTGTTCCCAGAATATATTCAGTCCCAGTCAGGCTGTTTTTAAAGGATTTCTCTTTTTTGTTCTCTTGGTTAATTGGCAGAGTCATATTTTCTGCATATGTGGGAAATGCACTGAGTATGTAAACATCACTGTCTTGTTTCTCAATGGCCTAGTTTTCCTGGTGCCTTCATCTGGAAAGGGGCCAGCTAGTTTACTGTTTAATGTAGTGATTATTTTTAGCCTAGCAATTCTGTTTGTGCTTCAGATATAGTGACAGATTATCAGACTGCTTTAAGATTATAATGTGTTGAGATCATTCTTCTTATGGCTTGATTATTTCAATATCAGTATATTTGGTCTATATACATTTTTTGGTTTATCTTTTTTTTTTTTTTTGCTTTTAGTGTATGTCTTTATTATTCCTATTGCCGAATCATAGTGTAGTTGGCCATAGAAATATTTATCACAGGACTTGGGTATAGCTTCCTTCTTCCCCTCCTCCAAACACTGCTGTAAATAGGATTGCCAACTGCAGGATGGGAAATATATAATGCCATAGAGTCCAACCTCCAAAGTAGCCATTTTCTCTTGGGGAATTATCTATATAGTCTGGAGATCAGCTGTAATTCTAGGAGATCTCCAGGACCCCCCTGGAGGTTTGCAACTGCAGAATGAAGGGTATATTAGTAGCCTCTCTGTCTTTCTAATTTTCTACCTGAATATGTTTTACTATTTTATGTATGTGTATGATTGAGGGAGTAGGATATAGGTGAAGCCTTTTACATAGCAAATGCTGGTATATTGTTACGATAGCATTTGTCATTGATAGCAAGTTTAATAGAGTAGGATTTAGATCTCTGTATATTTTCTAATAGTCTTGTGAAATCTCACTGCTATATTTGGTTAAACAGAACATTACAATACACAAAACTTTCAGAGCAGTTCATGGTTTCCTGCTTGGTGAATGAAGTCATGCTACTTCAGGCTTTCGGTAATGAAGTTTCCTCTAGAAAACATTAACTCTCCCAAGGGCTAAAATTCATGTTAAACAAGAAGGTTCTCCTTTATATGTAAAATTGAAGCCTTTTGAATAACCTTGTCCGGTTAAATACGAGGACTAGAAAGGCATAATTCTATCATAACTTTTGCATTAATAGAGAAAGTAGATTTCCAACAGTGACCTTTTTGAAGATCTCTGAAATGTTGAAAAGTTACATGGTCACTTTCTGCTGCAGGTTTTCTGCATTGCAGTAGTTTCTTTACACTCTGGGCCCTGTTAGTTAAGATTTGGGAGTGTCTGCTACTCTAAGAAAGTAAATACATAATGTTCTTTGTATGAAAGAAACTGTAAATCACACCATGTCGCAGCATTTACCACATGATGGGTGATGTTGAGCAGTTCACCAGGCTACTTGAAAAGTTTTCTTCATACCATCACAGACCTTTTAGGTCTTTTTTTAGCCATTTGCAGTTAGGACAGAAAAAATGCCTGACCAACTTCCACCTTCAGATGGTAGTCTTCATGTATGCAGTGGCCCTGAATGAAAATAAATATTTAAACATATTTGCTTATTGCTTTGTATTTGGAATATGTTTTTAATCCTTCAAATAATATGCATAAAACTTAGTCCCTTTTTAGAAAAGGCAGTGGAAAGCCTGTATTGACTCTGAAACACGAAAATCAAGCCCCTACAGAATGAATGAATAGAATGCCACATTGAATTAATTGCGCTTATGCTGTATTGCTGCTTTTTGATAAATATTATATCTTATACTGAAAAGAGGGTCTACTGTGGGGACGTTACAGATTGTAATACTATTGTCCCAAAATCTTCATGAGCTAAGTTTAAAAGGATAGCACCACAGCATGAACATGGCAGCAAAGAAAGAAAAATCAAACATAGAAACAAAATGATTCAGTCTCAGGATCTAGCCAAGTTCATCAAGGGATCCTTTCTTTAGGCTGTGTTCCTTTAACTATTGTTTACAAGGGACTTCACCTAAAATATTCTTTATTAATAGAGGTCACCATTTAACTTTAATCATATCTTAACAGGTTCTCTCTCTACCACATCGAAGACTTGTTTGCTACTGTAGACTGTTTGAAGTTCCAGATCCAAACAAACCTCAGAAGCTTGGATTACACCAGCGAGAAATATTTTTATTTAATGATCTCCTTGTGGTAGGTATTTTATAGCCATATTTTTAATAGAATAATGTTAATATTAATACGGAGACTCCATTAAGTAGGGAGGCTTCCTAAGAAGCAGTCGTCAGATCCAGTCTAGGTTTACAGATCCTGCAGAACCAGGTTTCCATGTGCTTGTACCTGAATGCAGAATTGGCTGCTGTGTGCTGTTTTCCTATCTCTAATCCAGCAAGCCCAGTCTGCATGTACAGAGTCCTTTTTATTTATTTATTTTTAAAAAGCTTAAATCCTGCTGATCAGCCGTTTGGGTATAGGGATTTCCCCCACCCATTGTTCCCCCAGAAAAACCCCCAACAACAACACAGAAAACTGGCTAGCAGAAAACTCCCCTGTACCCATAGCCTAGGGTTACCATATTTTGAAAAGCAAAAATATTTCCTGACTGACTACTTCAAACAAGTGATCACTATGACAAATCTCATTTCAAATACCCCTACTATTTAAGTGTGATAATTGCGACTAACTAGGAATATTCATTCTATTTTTTAAGTAGAGCCCAAAAGAAGACAGACACACACACGAAATAAAGGTCATGTCCTCTAAAAAGAGGACATCTGGTATTCCTACCATAGTCTGAACTGCTCCACATAAACCCCTTTGAATCAAAGCAAGTAAATGTTAGACTAAACTTTCTGTCTTCTATAAAATGGTACTCCTCCTGTAAAATGGTACTTCAAAATTATTTTGCTTTCTAAAACAAAGGGGAGAAGCTAAACTTCGTCTTGATATTCTTACTGGTATGTTTTGGCAGCACAGCTGAAAGCTTTTGTGCTAAGAAGACTTCCTAATATGTTCAGGTCGTGTTTTCTTTAGCTTTTCATCTCTCCCTTCTGTAGGTCAGGTCACTCAAAAGAAATTATAGTTGAGTTAGTTAGGATTTTTTTTATCCCAGCATACCTAAAGAATTTAGTGTCCTAAAATCCAGCTGATTGCCATGCCCAAAGGCAGCTCCTACAAAGGTTAATAACTCTGGTTTCAATACAGCAGAATATTTCCATCCACTGGAGTCCATAGAACTCCAGCTTGTTCTGAAACAGAGAAGAAATACAGCTTTGAATTAGAGGTAGAGTACTTAAGGTAGACATAATATAAATAACATTGCAATTATGTGCATGGACATAAAGTGCAGGAATGTTGATAGTAAAGCAGTTTTCTTGCATGATTATTCAGTGCAGAAATATGGTACATGCTGTTTTTAATACGTCAGAAACTTAAATGCCAATACATTTAGAATTGCCTTTCTGATTTTCGCTTGTGCACACCGAGAGTGGAAGAAGGGCCAAAAAGCACTGTAAGTGGCACATATGAATTTGGCCCAGGCTTTGGTCAAAAAGAGAGCAAAAGGTTTTACGTTTGGCAGTAAACTGAGGTCTTAAGCTGTGGCCTTTGCTTTTCCAATTCTGTCATTATCAGTATTGCAATGGTCTCTTGCTGTCTTAAGTAGATCTACCTATTCCTCCCCAATATGCCCCCTTTGTCCACAGCTCTCCCTCCAAGACTACCTCTGTGGTCTCAACTCCTCACCCTTCTTTATCTCTCCTTCTCAATCCTTTGAGATTCCTTTGGTTTAACTCCTTATCCCCTCTCTCAAAATGAAATGAAACTTAATCACGCAAAGCTGCCTTTATGCACATCCATCCCTTTTTCTTCCCTGTGGAAGAAACTTCAAAATTTAAACAGCTTTTTGTTTGCTTATATTGCTTCATAGAATGTCATGTACTTTGATGGTGGTATGTATAGAGAGAATAATAGGTAGAATTATTTGACCATCATTAGGAAAAAACTGGTCATCTAGTAGATTATACAAATGAACAGTTGGATTTAGTATTGTAGAAATTAGTAATGCTAAAATAAATCCTGGGAGTAATACATTGTTGCATGTTTATTATTTTGCAGTAATAGAGCAGTTCTTGGACTTCAGCAACACGAGCGACCCTATTTTGATTTAAATTTTTGTACGTGGGTGTGTGTAATGTGCCTTCAGTTAACAGCCAATTTATGGCAACCCCATAGGATTTTCAAGGAAAGAGATGTTCAGAGTGGTTTGCCATTGCCGGCCTCTGCTACTTTTTGCAATGTCCCCACAACAAAGGATGACTGTACACAGGGTGATGGCAAACTGCCACCTTAAATGCACTTTCCACTTCTCTTCTCACAGAAAAAGGAATATGTACTATTAATTTGTACATGACTAGAGGGCTTTTAAATTGGAATGGGGGACACACCTCTCCTTGCTCATACACTGTGGTGTGAACTTGTCTTGGTTAACTTCCTAAGCATCTCAGAAGGCATGTGATCATATAGAAACTGGCTGGGATAGGTGAGATACAGGACTATACGCAGCAGCCCAGTTTGTAACAGTGATGTTTATCATTTTCATGACATTTCTACTTGTTCAAAGATTTTTACATACGTTCTGTTATGGTCATATTTATAGGAGCCCTGTGTTATTATCCCCATGTTGTCAATTTGGGGGGAGGGGTAAAACAGGAGTGACCCCCCCCCCCATTCCTTTCTCAGCTACTGTGTTCATAGTAGGGAACTCCATGGGGGCCTCCTGATGGGGGTCTTACTCAGTGGCTGGTTTCACATGGAGGATTTTGCCCATCGCATCTACTCAACTAATGCAGATTTCCCCCCCTGCTTCTACATAATATTGTCTTCTGTTCATGTACAAATCATGATTAGCCCATTCCATCAGGAAAAAAACTACTTTATTGTAAACCTGTAAAAAATGTGTTTCCCTGGCAAGATGCTCTTGGCATGAGCAGTTTCTTACTGTGCATTTTGTTGGTGCACTACACTGCCGTTGCTGGGAAAATCGCATAATATACCACTGCCTGGAATTGTCGGCACCAATAAAACCATTTGAACATTTTAGGGGCTCAGATCAGAGTAACATGTGCTGTTTCAACAGTACATTACCCCAGCTATGCCCCTCAACAGCACTCTGCAAGTGTCTGTGAAGTGTCTGAGTATGTGCCTTTACATACTTGAGCCTTCATGATTTGTCCCACCTTTTCAACAGGAAGGTGTGGGATTGTTCTGTGGTGGCTAGGCAAATACATGGAGGATTTAGGTTGTAGAACTGCACTACTTCTATGCAGCATCACCTGCGCTACCCAAAACAAAAAAAATAATAGCTAGGGGTGGGGTGCGGGTGTCAGTGCACATCAGACATGAAAGGGAAACCATAGCTAACTAAAAGAAAACAGATTACCCCCTGCTATCTGGAATCTTTGTTGCAAGGGCAATTTCACATACGATTGCACCAGCAATCTTACCACCACCAGAAACCACCGTGGTGTGGAAGCTGCCACTGTTGTAGCCACTATGCTCTTTACGTGTTGTTCATGTTTCCTGCATAAAGAGCAGAACCCTGAACAATAACAATGGAATTCCTATGTAAATTTGAACTCCGGATGTGAATTGAAGCTCTGTATAGTTTTAGCAAAGCTCCTGCCACCTGAACACCAAAGATATTACTGTGTTTCATAATTCTGAGACACAGAACCTTGATAAAATTATGGAATCCAGAGGTAACTTGTCCTGGGCTGGTAGTCTTGATCAAGCTGAATCAAGTGGGCCCCTGTGGTGCTTGCTAGCACTGCAGGTTCATGTGACTCATCTTCCCTGAGAGCTGTTTCACTGTCCCAGTTATCATCTAGTAGTGATTCCCAGATGTACTGAATAGGATGTCCTGCTGTGAAGAGCAGGCTTCAAAAACAAGAAGGCCACACCTAGTGGAGGAAATAGCAGTTTGTGAGTAGCCATTTTCAGGAAGAAAGTGGCTCAGAGGAAAATGGTTAAAAGCTCCTATTCTCCACATCTGTATGCCAGTCTCCCCCTCCCCAAAACCATAGACATCACATCTGCAGTAGGTAGAAATAAAAAAGTTATAAAAGGAATCACACAAGTGCACATAAGGTTCTCTTCTAATTTGGCCTGATGGGAGTCTAACCTGAACAAACAAGTGTAGGAGGAGGTCCTGTGGGGAAAACAGGAGAGGTCTTGAGGCAACTAAGCAGACCAGGGGAACCATGGCCCCATTGGCTGGGAAATGGCAACACTGACAGGCCACTTCATTTCTTCACATGAAGGGGTTTGGAGAGCATGGCCAAACAATTTAAAATTAAGGAGCAGCCCAGATATAGTTAGGTAATGGAATGCCTTTTGCCAGCCTATCTTTCATTATGTTTGCTTGGTATTCTAGTTAGAATTTTCTTTGCATTGTTTATTGGGATATTGAGAGGTGCATGTGTTTGAGTTAGTGAGAGAATGTGTTCGTGTTAATGCACTTCCATTCAGAGAACATCTAAACTTTGTGTCTGCTGAAATGTTTAGGTCACCAAGATCTTTCAGAAGAAAAAGAATTCGGTCACCTACAGTTTCCGTCAGTCCTTTTCCCTATATGGAATGCAGGTCCTCCTTTTTGAGAATCAGTGTAAGTCTGTTTTTAACCTGTCATATGATGTTATGAGTTGGGGAAGAATGGTTCCCCATCAGTTTTTAAAATACAGCTGTACTCTAACATTTAAAATCCCTGAAGTTTTCTATGGTGGTTTGAATTACGGGTGTAATTCTTAATTTGGAGAAGAGTTTCTTAAGAGACAGAAAAGAGAGTCTACATTACAGGTTTCCAGGCAAGTATACATCTAGTTCCTCACCAGTTAGTGTTACTGAAAAGGAATCCTGTATTTGTTTGGGGAGGGAATAAAGTTGCAGATGTGAACTCCTCATTGAGGTTTACTGGCTGGAGGTCTGGACCAGGTGAGTAAATCTCCCATGATGCAATGAAGTGCTTGCAGGAGCATTTTGCCACACAGGTATTTAATCCATACCTGACATTTCATATTTATAAAACAGTATAATTTTGCTTACCTGTTCATTTATTCTGAAGTTTCTAGAAACAGAGTTGGTTTGTCATTCATGGCCCTTAGAAATAAAAGATGCAAGCTTTTCTGATCGATTGAGGTGGGTAGCCATGTTGGTCTGAAGCAGCAGAACAAAATTTGAGTCCAGTGGCACCTTTAAGACCAACAAAGTTTAATTCTGGGTATAAGCTTTCATGCGCATGCACACTTCATCAGACATGTATCTGATGAAGTGTGCATGAACACAAAAGCTTACACCTAGAATTAAACTTTGTTGGTCTTAAAGGTGCCACAGGACTCAAACCTTGTTCCTTTTCTGATTGAACATTTATGAACCACAGTGGGATTCAAACTGCTCAGTGAGAGTTAAGTTGTTATTTCTGAGAGCTCCAAACAGATCAGGACATGTACACATCCAAGAGATCTAGAGGAAAATGGAGTTTGGCTTGTGATGCTTGTATTCCTTCAGATTCTTATCCCGTCAGCAGTTTCCTAAAAGAAGTGCAGGGCCATTATTTTAGCTGAAGGCAGCAAACCACAAATACACCATCCAGCATATCTGCATGATGCAGCTGTCAGGTTCTACTTGTTCTCAAGGAATGGAATTCATAAACCTTCTGAGGACTATGTCAATTAAAGCAAAGGCAGTGAAATATTGTTTGGATGTTGGCAAGGTGGTGGAAATGATTGGCATTGCTGAGTGGTTGATAAAGTTAAAATATATTTTGGGACCAAGTAAAGTGTAGGAAAGGAAATAAAGCATTATCTCCAGCACATACATAACTCACGAGGGAATGGCTAAATAGATACTTCCATATTTCCTAGAATAAATCTTCATTTTAAAAACATGACTGTTGACAGAGTCTTTTCACTGGAGGCTCAGTAACAATGAAAATGTATTTTCTAGCACTTCTCAGTCCAAATCTAACTTTTAAAAGACTTCTATTTATTATCCCTTCCTGAGCACTGAACAGAGTGAATGTTTGGAAATTCAAATGTATATATAACTGCTTTTGTATAAAATCAGTGTCGTTTTTCATTGCCGTTATCATATTGATGGACAGTTGAGTTTTCCTAGATTTTTTAATGTCTCTGACCATATTAAAACACACGAGAATTATTTATATTCCCCATCTTGTTTCTTCTCAGTCAGGGTTGCTAATAGGGTTGCCAGATTCTCCCCTGGCCACCAGTGGAGGATGTGGGGATAGGATTGCCAGATCCAGGTTGGGAAACTCCTGAAGATTTGGGGATAGAGCCTGGGGAGGACAGGGACAATGCCATAGAGTCTACTCTCCAAAGCATCCATTTTCTCTGGGGAAACTGTAGTCTGGAAATGAACTGGAATTCCAGAGATCCCCAAGACCCATGTGGAGGCTGGCATCCCTAATTGCTAGAGATATGTGGAACAGGAATAGTAGTACTGGGCGTGCTTAGTTTGTTACATTTACAGAGTATTAGTTCTTAACAGCTGATTTTGTAAAAACCCAATTAACTTTATCGGTTAATTGAAATAATATTAATTACATTTCAGTATGTAGACTGGGATGCAAAGTGCTGTGTGGGCCTGAAATTTTTCAGTGCCTCTTTTGGAGGTTGTCTCCCCCCCACACCTTCACAAGCCCTTTGAAACTCAGGGGCTGTCTAGGGCAGCTCCAAGAAGTCTGGGAAGGAAAAATTGGGTGCACCCCCATACTCACAGTGCAATTCTAAGAACACTTTCATAGAAGTAAGTTCCATTGAATAGCCCTGATTATTAATCAGAATAGACCTCCTTAGGATTGCTCTCTCATCCGTGCAAAAGTCTTCTGTATCTGAATGTTGCTTGGGAATTAACTGTACCAAAATCTGTACAGTTACCAAATCCAATTTTTAACATGATTCCAGCTATTATGACCCCATTACTCACTTTGTCTCTATCTTCACAGAAGGGTGAATATGCCAAATTTTGTTGGCTTTTGACATGCAGCAATAGCTTAGTGATGCATATTTTTAGAAACTGAACTCTGCATTTGTACACAATATGTTTGGAACATCTTGACCCTGGAAAGATTGAAGGCAGACATTGCTCTTATTTGGATTGCACTACTTGAGTGACTGGTATGAAGGGATTTGTTGATTTGTGTATTGTATTGACCCTCCTAGCTTGCTCCCATACTAGGAAGTTCTGGAATTCTGCCTCTTATCAAGAGTAGTTTTACTTTCCAGTTTGGCTCCTGTGGGTATAACAAAGTTATTACTTTGTTATGTTCTTTCTGTGTGGCCTTCTCTTCGTGCTATTTAAGAGTCTGGCAGCTAGAAAAATAATATATTTAAGTTTTATTTTCTTGGGAGCATCTTGATATAAAATTACCCAAGCTAGAATATTTAATAAAGATCTGAATTAGTAAGGTCTCTGAACCTTTCGGAAGCCCTTAGTATGGAGCCCTGGTGACCTTCTGTAGATCAATAAGCTCACAATGTTAAGTAGTAGAAACCGGCTTTGTGATTTATTGTGAAAAGAATTTTTTCCCCCTTGACTCAGCTTCAGGTAGTACAGCAAGCTGCTGTTCCTTGTACATTACTTCGAGTCTTCTCCATTTGTGGGTATTAAGCATCTATATTTTTTTAAAAAAAACATACATGGCAGAGCGTTACCAGCTGTTGGAGAATTCTTGTTGGAGCTGTTACCATGTGCAGATTTCCAGATGTTCAGCTGCTAGTGCTCAAGAATGCAAATAACAGTTTGATTTGTAACAGCTACTTCATCCTTCATTATAACTGGGTTTTAATTAAATGCCTCAACAATAATCATTGTTACTCCCAAAATATAATGCAGCTTTAGATGCATGGAATAATGAAATCTGCTTACTTTGTGACTGATAGAGTAGCTGACATTACATTACATCTAGGCTGCTGAAGATAAATGATACTGTACTACCCTATTTACAAATATATTTTTCTTAAATAGAGACAATAGATTTGCAAGTATTGGAATTGCCTTTCTAGGTCTAAACTACATGTTAACAATATAAGAACATTAGAAGAGCCGTGCTGGATCAAACCAATAGTCCATCTAGTCCAGCATCCTGTCTCACACAGTAGCCAACTATTTCCTGAGAGCCAGTTTGGTGTAGTGGTTAGGAGCACAGACTCAAATCTGGAAGAACCAGGTTTGATTCCCCCACTCCTCCTCATTCGGCTGCTAGTGTGACCTTGGGTCAGTTGCAAGTTTTCTCAGAGCTATTCTCTCAAGAGCAGTTCTCAAAGAGCTCTGTCAGCCCCACCTACCTCACGGGTGTCTGTTGTGGGGAGGGGACGGGAAAGGAGATTGTAAGCCACTCTGAGACTCCAGGTAGTGAAGAATGGGGTATAAATCCAGTCTCCTCCTCCTCCTTCCTCTGGATGGCCAACAACAGGGCATAGAGGCCAAGGCCTTCCCCGAGGTTGCCTCGTGGCTCTGGAATTCAGAGGATTAGTGCCTCTGAATGTGGATGTTCCCTTCAGTCACCATGGCTAGTAGCCACTGATAAACTCTATGAATCTATCTAACCCCCTTTTAAAGCTGTTTATTCCTGTGGCCATCACTACATTCTCTGGCAGTGAATTCCACATTTTAATCATTCTCTGTGTAAAGTAGTATTTCCTTCTGTCCTTCCTGAACCTGCTGCCCATCAGCTTCATTGTATGTTCTCAAGTTTTAGTATTTTAGGAGGAGAAAGATTTCTCTTTGTCAACTTTCTCCACCTCATGCAAGATTTTATAAACCTCTTATCATGTCTCTCCTTAGTCATCTCTTTCTAAACTGAAAAGTTCCAGTGAACACAGAAGAAAAAAGTCATTGAGCTCTGCCATCTTCCCATCTTCCTTTAGCAATCCCTTTATTCCTTTGTCATTCAAAGGCCCCACTGCTTCACTGGCTGGTTTCCTGCTCTGGATATATTTTTTAAAAAATGTTTATTGTTTGTCTTGATGCTTTTAGCACTCCTGCTCCTCAAAATCTCTTTTTGCATGCCTAATTACTGACTTACATTTCTTTTACCAGAGTCTGTGGTACCTCCTGTTCAATTAATTAGGGTAGACTTTCCACTTTTTAAAGGAAGCCTGTTTACTTCTATAGTTTCACTGTGGAAAGTGTGGGCCATGCACCCATGCCACAGCTCCTGTTTTCAAGAAGTGAGTCTGAAGAACTGAGCCAAATTGAGGTGACCAGAGATGAAGTAAAAACGATAAGTCTCTAGGTCCTGATGGCATACACTCAAGAGTTCTTAAGGAACTCAGATGTGAGATAGTTGATCTACGAACCCATATACGTAACATATCACTAAAATCGGCCACTGAACCAGAAGAATTGAGAGTAGCAAATATGACACCAATTTTTAAAAAGGGATCCAGAGGGGAACCAGGAAATTACAGGCCAGTTCAGCCTAATGTCTGTCCCAGACAAATTAGTAGAAACTGTAATCAAAGAAAGAATTGTTAGGCATGCAGAGGGACAAATCCTGCTGAGGGAAAATCAGCATGTTTTCTGCAAAGGGAAGTCCTGCCTCACCAACCTTTTGGAGTTCTCTGAGAAAGTGAACAAGCATGTAGACAACGGTGACCCAGTAGACATTATATACCTGGACTTTCAAGAAGCTTTTGACAAGGTACCTAACCCAGTCATAGGATAAGAGGATGGGTTCTCTTATGGATTAAAAACTGGTTAAATGACAGGAAGCAAAGACTAGGAATAAATGGACAGTTCTTGCAATGGAGGGAAGTAAGATGCAGAGTCCCACAAGAATAGGTATTGGGGCCAGTCCTACTTAATTTATTCATAAATGTTCTGGAACTAGGGGTGAATAGTGTAGTGGCCAGGTTTGCAGATGACACCAAATTATTCAGGATGGTGAAAACTGAGGTTAACTGAAGAGCTCCAGGGAGACCTCCACAAACTGGGTGAGTGGGTGACAATGCATTGTTAACCACACAGGCCTTCTTTTAGACTTGGCAGTGCCTTTCCTAACCTATGGAATGCATTCAATTTTGCCTTCAATTAGCATGGTTTTAAATAGCTTCCAAACATCCTCTAGAGATTTGACTCTCTTCCGTTTCCCCTTCAGCTTCCTTTTTACTATTCCCCTCATTTTTGTAAAGTTTCCTCTTTTGAAATCAGATGTGACTGTTTTGGACTTTAGGGGTAACTTTCCATTGACCTGAATGCTGAACTTAATAGCATTGTGGTCACTGTTCCCAATTGGTGTATCAACCTCTACATCTCTCACCAGGTCTTGAGACCCGCTCAGAACCAAGTCCAAGATCACTGCCCCTCTGATGGGTTATGTGACCAACAGTTCCAGTGCACAGTCATTTATGATGAGTTGTTTCTGGGTTTATGAGATGTGTGGGGGTCCCTGACCTAATTTTACTAAAGCAATCAAAAGTACCAGAAGAAAAGAGGAAGAGTCCAGTAGCACCTTAAAACTAATAAAATTTGTGGCAGGGTATGAGCTTTCTTGAGTCATACCCTGCCACAAATTTTGTTAGTCTTTAAGGTGCTACTGGACTCTTCCTCTTTGCTGCTGCTACAGACAGACTAACACGACTACCCATCTTGATCTAAACAGTACCAGGGAGTTCCTTGCTGTAAACCCCTTCCCCTGAATGTGCAGGTCTCTAATTCAGATTGGGAATGTGGCACAAGGAAGGATAAGAAGCTTCTGCCTTCCCCCATACCATTTTCCTGATACAAAATGACCCAGAGGACACCATTTGCCCCATTGAGGCAATAAATAGATGTGTTATTATGCTTTTCCTATTTAGTTCTTTGCCATTCTGAGAACTAAAATTCCTGTTGCTAACAGGGCAAGAAATCAAACCCACAGTCCATTAATTTTTATTAGATTTAAAAATTTGAGAGTTCATTATTTGCTGTTCTAAAGTGTCTTTATTTTTATTGTTCATGTTTCAGCCAGGATTTAAGAGTAATAACTGCATTAAGCTTAAACATTTCTTTGTTTACTATATATTTGTGTGACTGCATAATTCTATAGCAAACAAGTCCTAATGTTTCTGAGCCAACCATTATGAGTTGAAAACCATTGTGTTTGATCCAAAGCTATTCTTCAGCTGATGGAAGGGAGTCCATTTGCGATCAGAAAGGCACTTTTGGAGCCAACCCTATGTATAATTGTACTGGAAATGTTAAGGCTTAGTATTTTAGTCACCTCTGAATGAATGATTAATAAAAATCATGTGCTTTTTTGTAGGAAAAAGGGCAGTATGACTGTGAAAATGAGAATATTTAACTGAGTTGTGATTTTTTTCGTATTTAGAAAATGTGGTGGGGGGCAGGAATAGGGGAAACCTTCATAACCCTGAAATCAAACTAACAAAATATTTTTTACTACCTTCTAGATTATCCAAATGGCATACGGCTCACATCAGCTGTTCCAGGAGCAGACATAAAAGTTCTAATAAATTTCAATGCACCAAATCCTCAGGATAGAAAAAAATTCACAGATGATCTGAGGGAATCAATTGCAGAGGTGCAAGAAATGGAAAAGCACAGAATAGAGTGTAAGTACATAGGTAGTTATAGTGGAGTGCTTAATGATTAATTGTGGTAGGTAAATAGAACTTGGCAAATACAAAAACAGTTTCTTTGTTTAATAAAGTTAAACTTTTGGTTGAAAAGTGGGGTTAAATTGGAAATGGGAAAAAATGACAAAACTGTGTCTTCAGTCTTTCATAACTCTGTACTCACATATTTTTCAACCTTAATGAAGTAATTTGCTCAGTAGTACTTCATCTCTCCTGCCCCCACTTTTTTTTTTTGGGTAAATTGCAGGGTATAATACCAAAAGCTGGTATAATTTTTGCTGGTGTATATATAAGTGTGTGTGTCTGTGTGTATTTTCCCTTATGTATTCCACCTGGCATCTGTGCTGGTGTTCTGTAGTGTGAATAACAACTTCATAAAGGTTTCTTGGCTGTTGGTAACATGCTCAATGCAACTCCCAAGATTTTAAAAAAATCTGTGTTACTTTGGTTTCTATTTGACTACATGTGAATCTTTTTGGTGATTCCGTTTAGAAAAAGCATCTCAAGAAGAGGGCTTTGAGTAGTGGTAGAGATAAATTTGTGGTTCTGAATGACCAGAGTATATTATTAGGTGCCATTACATGTTCCTCTGCAGGAGAGTGCATGTTCGCCCAAGGGCAAACATGTCATTCCACAGACTCTGGACTCTGCTTTAAAGCCCGATATCTGACTGCATAGGCATCAACTTCAGGGGGGCTGGGGAGCTGGAACCCCCCCCCCAAAAAAAAACTTTTCTAGGACATGCTGAGCCTCCCCCGGAGACAATGGCCTGTAATGTCTCTGGCCCAGCACCCCCCCCCCCAGGAAATTGGAAAGTCTACGCCCTTGTCTGACTGTGACCATGCACTTATGTGGGATGCTCACCTCTAGCCTGGCAAAAGGATTTGCTCTGATAACCTGTACTGATGTGATTTTGCTTGCAGATTTTCATATTCTAGTGGTTCCTAAGCAAACAGAGATGATTAAGTAGAAATGCTTTACTTTGGATCTTTTTGGATTTTGGTGCTACAAAGTACTAAAAATAACATTTATTTCCTGCATGACTGTATCCACTACAAACTTTGGAATCATGGAATATTTCCCAACATTGAAACGAAGAGGACTGTCTCTGTTCACACAAAGCTGTCTGTACTCAAATCTTCACTTGAGTGACAGAACTGTTAGATGGGTGCAAAGAAATCAGACTTAGTTTGTCCGAGTGCCAGTTTAATAAATAAAAATCCATCCATTTTAGTTTCCTAACCACCAGACCTTAAGAACTCCATACATTAATGTGCTGCAAGTTGAAATAGCCAGGAGGACAGGAATCCTAAAGAACCCCTCAAAAAAGATTCTGCTTTATACTCAATAGGTATGAACTGTATACTTGTATTGTTTTTCAGCTGAGCTAGAAAAACAGAAAGGTGTCGTGCGACCAAGTATGTCTCAGTGTTCTAGCCTGAAAAAAGAGTCTGGCAATGGAACGTTGAACCGAGCCTGCCTTGATGACAGCTATGCCACAGGGGAGGGACTTAAAAGGAGTGCACTCAGCAGCTCCCTGAGAGATCTCTCTGAAGCAGGTAATTTTCATATTTCTTTGTCACTAAATGAATATAGACAATGCAGTTTAATACATACGTGTTAAAATATTAATCTGGGAATCTGAAAACCTACAGATTTAAAGCAGAAATGTTAAATGTGTGGTTTTCTTAAGTGTGGGGTTTTTTTGCTTTTCCCTTTGCTTTTCAAAAATTTCATTTGAAAATATTAAACTGTTGTAGCTTTCTATATATACTTTTAAAGGAGAAAGAAGACAGAGGAAACTTGTAAGTTCATGCTAGGTATCTCGCTAGGAGTAATTTGTTTAGTTTTGCTTCCTTTTTCCATTGTTTTATTCCGTATATTATTGTCATTAGGGGGAAAAACTCCATCAAAATCATTGTGTACTGGCTGCTACCTGTGCATTTTGTGCTGACGTGTATCCATGTAGTATACTGATGAATGAAATTGAGTGAAGCCCTGCTAAATTCTATCTAGAAAAACCATAAACCATAGTGTGTGACTGATGCTACTTTATTATATTGTTCACAATCTAGAATCTAGATTTTGCTGAAACTGTGGCATATGTATACCTCTGTTGGCATCATCATGTGAATAGTATTTTGGCAAAGTAGTAATTTCACCACTCTATTTGGCCTAGAATTTTAACTTACCTGGATTTTGGGGGAAGTTAAAATGTTGAAAATTATAGTTGTCGTATAATGGCTTTGAAATGTATGCATTCTAAATTTCCAAGCACTACATTTCACCCGTATGTGCAGAACTTAGACACGTGGCCTATGCTATTATTATTGGAAACCAATGCCCTAGTGTGTTCCAAATGTCAAGCAAATAAACTTCAGCTATGTGTGCAGAATATTAGGTGCATTGTTGACTCCTGCTATTGCTGGTAATGTTGCTCTGTTTGTAACACCGTGCACACACCATGCTGAATCATATTATAACAACCAGTAGCAGATAGATCAAAGTTTTGTTTACCCTTTATTCTTCTGACTTCTCTATAAAAAAGTGTAGCTCTCTCTTTAAAGTATAGTGGTTCCTTTAATGCCAATTTGAGATTTAACGTAGCAGTAAAAGGGAGCATTTAACTCTGTTACAGTAATCTGTTTGTAAATCTGAATATGCAGTATGTGTAATTATATGCATAGGTCTCTCTTTGCATCTAAATTTACACATACATGTACATCTTTATTTTTACCAAGCTGGTTTACTTTCTGTTTAGCTAATCATAGTTGTTGTTGTTTTAATCCATTTGCTTTAGGGGGTAGTTCAGTGACTACTTTTAATTGGTTAGTTCTTTGTATGGGACAAAACCTTTGTAAAAGGCTTACGCAATCAACCTAATTTAGGGTTTTATTAAAACTTGCACTTGAGTAGGCATTGGATGAGGCCTCAGTTATCGTTATTAAACTTCATGTAAGAATGGTTTCACTTTTTTGTTGTTTTGTTTTTCCTTTTTCATTGAGAATGGCAGCATTCATTTTTAGAAACAAGAATTTCACTAATGTACCTTTGACTTGACATGATTCCCAATTAACACTTTTCATCCCTCTAGGAGCTTTGCATTCCCTTATTTCAGACATTATCATGTAGCTAAATTCATTTGGAGGATTCTTTACAATTAAATAAAATGAATTCTTCACAGTCATGAAAACATTTCACATGTCAACAACACACACCTTCTGTTGGCATAATCACTACTGACAGTTATTTTCTATTGTGGAATGTAGGTATCAGGCTGAAGGGTTTAAGCGATGAATGTGTTAAACCCCACTAAACTTAATTTTAAGGTTTAAATCGCTTTATAATTCTGAAGAGTATCTGTTTAAACTTGTGCAGTGCAGTTTAAAACAATACACATTTGCATTCTGGTTTTAATCAATAAAATACAGGTTGATCTTCCCAATTGCTAATTATATGACCTATTACTGAGATGCATCTAGAATCAGAGTCAAGTCTGACATTCTTTGGTTTCTGTAGTCTGGCTTTTGGAATGATTTCCATAGGGATTTAAACATACAAAACCATTCTGACAGAAAGTGTCATCCATACAATTATGAGAGAGAGATAAATCACCTTCTGTGATGAAACAATGTTGTGGAAATGATAGAAGGCTGATACATATTTTAAAAATAGTCAGATCCAGACTACATTTTCTATTAACAGAAGGTGGCAAATTCTGCCAATTTCCCCCTTCTCATTGCAGATGCCCAATTTGCCCCTCATGCTTTTCCAGAGGTTCTTGTTCTCCAGGGCCATTGGGGAGCATTTTGAGCTGCAACAGGATGAGGGAGGCAGGAAAAGTTCTGTTCCACTGAACAAAAGTGCCTTCCGTTAACAGAACATTTAGTCTAGAGCCAACTTGGAGTGTGAATGTCTTCCATTGATGTGTTCCTTGAGCAAGATATGAGAATAATGCAGGCTACAGTAATCTGAAGACACAAAGATCATGGATCTTTCTCTTGTTCCCCTCTCCCCAGCAGTCCTTTCTCACTCTAGGAAGATTGATTCCTAGAGTCACATGTCCTGCCTGAACTAATAGCCACATGGATTTGCGGGGGGGGGGGGGGGGGGGGTGAAGATGCCTTCTCCTCCTTCTCTTGTTATTGTAGCTCTGCTGGCATTGCCTTTTAAAGACCTTTTTCCCCAAAAAAAGCCACAGGAAGGTTTTTGAGCCTCCAAAACAGATGTTTCTAAACACTCCCACAATTAATTAAAATAGGATATATTTAGAATAATGTAACAGTCCCATCATTTTTGTGGCCTCTTGCTTAGTTCAGCCAAAGATGTTTTGATTCATAGATCAGGCAGTCTCATAGATTTCATTTTAGTAGTAGTTTTCTAGTTGTAAAAATATGAAAGACAAATGTGTCATTGTAATTGACACTGATACTTCAATAACTTACTCAGATCACTTGTATAGCATGAAAGAGGTTTTAGCTTGCTATAGAGTTGTAGGTACTTTGGCAATCTCATTCTCAGGACCTTCTTATGCATTAGTTTCTCAATCTGCAAAACAAAATGTTTGCTCCTCTCACAGGGTACCTGTGAAATACTGAAGCATGTGGGACACATATCTTATCTTGCAGTGTAAAAAGAGCACTATGACTGTGCTGCAAGTTCAAATGTTATTTTTTTGTCACCATGAGCAAAATTTCACTTCTCTAGGGCAGCACAACAGCGTTACTTGTCTCTAGAAAGACAATAAAATAACTACTGTGTAGAAGTAGTTGTGGTGTATTCTTATAGGGTATTGCACAGCATTCTTGGTTTTGAAATAGTACAGTTAAATTCCTTGCACCATTTATAGTGGTATAGGATAGATTTAATGTTCTTGCTTCTTTTGTGCATTCTTTGCCTGCGGGAGAAAAATTGGAGATATCATCTTACATTCTAATAGCAAAATCAGCCAATCTTTGGAAATTAAAATCCAGGGACTGGAGATGTACAAGCAAGTCAAATCGTTCTACAAACCTGAAAAGAGCCCTAGGTTTGCAGAAAAATGTGAAATCTAAAAAAATTCATTGGGAGCTTTAAAAAATCAAAAAATGATCAAAGGAGCACCTGTGGCTTTAACCACAGATTCCGTCAGTGGCTATAACTAGGCAACCACAATATTCTACGCTGGGTTCTGCCAGTAAAAGCCAGAGGGAGGAGGCAGGGCCTTTTCTAGGCCTATTTTGGCCTTTGAGGGTGGACTCATTAGGTTAGGACCAGGCCTGACAAGGGTTGCCAGCTCCATGTTGGGAAGTTCCTGGAGATTTTGTGGTAGAGTGGGAGGAGGGAGGTTGCCAGGTCAGATCGACCTGGCAGTGGGGGAGGGGAGGGACTTTCTAGGAGTGGGGGAGCTCACAGCGTGTGCATGATATAACGACATCACACAGAAGTTATGTCATCATGACGGCAATCCTCTGGTATTTGGGGCAAAATTATAAGGTTACTATAGAGTTTTGCTTTAAAAAATCCCTAGAGTGTCACCTCAGTGATGATGTCACTTCCATGTGACATCATTACATTGTGTTTGGGGATGAGATTTTCCCCACAGTGGGGAAGAGGCCTAAAAATCGGGGATCCCTTGCCCCCAACTGCAAAATGGCATCCCTATGAGGAAGGCAGGGTTTGGGGAGGGGAGAGGCCTCAGTCAGATATAGTGCCACAGAGTCCAGCCTCTGAAGCAGCCATTTTCTCCAGGGAGACAGATCTCTGTCATCTAGAGTTCAGTTGTAATTCTGGGAGATTCCCAGGTCCCACTTGGAGGCTGGCAACTCTAGGCCTGGCAGCAACCTCTAGGTGATGATACCATCTAACTTGCATGACTCAACTGGGCCTGGCTGCTTCCTACTGTACTAAGTACCTGAAGGTTAAGAAAATATGAATGTATAGGTCCAATAACGCTGTTAGTCGAATTAAAAATTAATAAATATAAAGAAATGTTCAAAGATACCAGGGTCATGGTCAATATTTGTCACTTTTGGATGTCATTGTACATTATCAATGATAATTGAAGCCTTTGTGAGGGCCAATATCTGTTTTTAAACTGCTGTGAGATAAATGTTTGTATATTTTTGTACATTTGTTAATATTAATTAATTTGACTGATAATCTTATTGGGCCTATACATTTATATTTTCCTAATCTTCAGGTACTAAATTCAGTTTGGTTTGGGTTAAGTTGCTTTCCCCCCTTTTGTTTTTCAGTTGTTTCCTTCTGTTCAAGAGCTGCCACCCTTTGAAAGCCAGTGTGGTATAGTGTTTAGATTTTCATAGTAGGGTCTGTGAGTCCCAGATTGAGATCCCCATCTTGCTGTGGAAGCTGACTGGCTGATTTTGGACCAGTCACATATTTTCAGCCTAACCTAACTCACAGGGTTGTTGTGCACAGGACTCATTTTGTAGCAGGAGCTCCTTTGCATATTAGGCCACACACCCCTAATGTAGCCAATCCTCCAAGAGCTTACAGAGCTCTTCTTACAGGGGCTACTGTAAGCTCTTGGAGGATTGGCTACATCAGGGGGTGTGGCCTAATATGCAGAGGAGCTCCTGCTACGAAATGAGCCCTGGTTGTGCATATAGAAAGGAGGAGAGAATAGTGTAAGCCACTTTGTTCTACTGTGGAGGAAGACTGTGGTTTTCCTAGGTAGAGGCTACAGGGGGTGGAAACAGAAAGCTGAAGACAGAGGGGCAGATAAAGGTAGGTTGGCTGCTCAGTAGGAAGGAGATAGGGTTACCAACTTCAGGTTGAGAAATTCCTGGATATTTGAGGGTGGAGCCTGGAGAGGATGGGGTTTGAGGAGGGGAGGGACCTCAAACCGGTATAATGCCATAGGCTCCACCCTCCAAAGCAGCCATTTTTCTAGGGGAACTAGCATTGACAGCCTCCAAGTGAGGGCTAGAGATCACCCAGAATTACCGCTTGACAGAGATCAGTTCTCCTGGAGAAAATTGCTGCTTTGGTGGTCTATGGCATTATACCCTGCTGAGGACACTTCACTCCCCAAACCTCGCCCTCCAAAGGCTGTACCCCCTAATTTTCAGGAGTTTCCCAACCTGGAGCTGGTGATCCTAAGAGTAACTGATCTCTGTAATTGGGAGATCCCTTGTGATTTCTGGAGAGCCACTGCCTTCACTGCTGCTTGGGAGGGGGAGCAGGTTGGCAGCTGGGATTGCCATCTCCGCTGGTGTAAGGAGGGAAGAAGGCAGAAGGCCAGGAGAGAAATGGGGATCAGAAAGTAAGTGATGGGTTGGGGGCAGAAAGAGAAAGAATAATGGTGTGGGGAAGCCGAAAAAGGAGAGAGTGATGGGATGTGTGGGTTAGAAAGACAGCCAAAGTGACAGGCATAGAGGAGAGGGAGAGTAAGAAAAGGGGTGGCAGGAGGGAGAAAGAGTATGAGAGAAGTAGGGAGAAAGGGGAGGCAGCAAAGGTGGGGAAAATGGGATAATCACTTCTGGAAGTTTCTTGCACATCCCTACTTGTTTACTTCGAAATGTTATGTGAAAGTACACAAAACTTCAGTAGATATGTCATTTCACTTATCACTTTGCTGTCTACCCATGTTCAGGCCTTTCCAGCCCTTCCCACCCAGTCGCATTTCTGAAAGATTATACATATGCATACTGAAGATTATACATAATCAAACTAACAAACAGAATATTCATTCTCTTTCTTCTGTCCCTCCTTCTCTCTCCCATGACCTAACTACATATTACAATGTCTAATGGTCTGCCTTTTGCCCACCCCAAATGTCATGCAAATATGATCCAGGAAATTCTCAGGTGTCTGGAGACCTAATTGGGAGACAGGATATAAGCTGCTTCATGCCGTTTCCTTGATCATAGAGTCACTTATATTATATAAGTGATCATAGAGTCACTTATATTAAGAAGATGCAAGTTTCCCTTCTTCCAACAGTCCTTTGTGGCTCCACAAACACCTGCCCTGCAACCCCTTAAATTCACGGCTTGTGGGGCTGCCGCTCACGGCACCTGCTATTTCCCCAATTATTTAAAGGGAAGGATCCCTTTGAATAGTTGGGGGAAAGTGGGGGAGGGGTATGTGCATGTAGTGCTGCGTCCCCAGCACAATAAGAATTTGTGGAATGCTTCTTGAGATACTCACTCAAAATGTATAACATGAAAATCTGAGGACTAGATTTCCCCCCATTTTTCCAACTAAAAAGCTGGGAAATTTTAGTGAGCTCTGAAAAAAATCTTATGAATGAATGGTCTTTGGAAAGAGTGAAATGTCCTAAGAGCATAGTGTAGCAGCTTGCAACGCTCTCGTGCTTTAGCATTGGTTGTATTTGCATTATTACTTGCAGAAAACGAAGACATTTATATTTAAATTCTATAAATATACTAGTCATGTAGTTGTATGATGCATTTTATGATGTTAATGCAGCACATTAGTTTGGGTTTTCTAGGAAAGTAAATATTGCATATACTTCCCCAAAATTTCCCACTTTTGTTTCTTTTAATGGGAAATTCCCCCTCCCCATGACATCAACATTTCTGGAAATTTTACAGCTTTAGGCCCCATAAACCTGAGAGTCTTATATTTCAGCAGTGAACTTTCAGTCCACATCTGCTTGATAGGACCTGAAGCAGACCTCTAAACAATATAGCATGCAGTTAGCTCCCCCCCCCCCCCAATACATGTCCAGAGAGATTTCAACTTTTTTCCGTTACACTTGTAAGATATCAGGTATGCCCATGATACAGTAAACATGTCCCTTATGGTAACTCACCTCACATATCTCAGGTGGGTATCTGTGTTGGTCTGAAGCAATAGAACAAAGTTTGAGTCCAGTGACACCTTTAAGACCAACAAAGTTTAATTCTGGGTATAAGCTTTCTTGTGCATGCACACTTCATGAAGTGTGCATGCACATGAAAACTTATACTCAGAATTAAACTTTGTTGGTCTTAAAGGTGCCACTGGACTCAAAAGTGGATCTCTTAGTTATGTATCTCAGTAACAGATTTTTTAAAAGCGGAAAGATCTGAAGAATTAGGGTAACGGACTCAGAAGTTTCTGTTACCATTAATCTTAATGTTGATATCTTTCTCTTCCACTGAATATCACGTGAATCTGGTTTGGTGCATTACCTGCCTTCTCTCTTTAGATGCAAAAAAAATGTTATAAAAAGATATAAAACGCCACAGAAATGCTAACACATCTGCACTAGGAATACTTAGGACTCTGAATGAGACCTGAATGTCGGTAACTAAGATGTTGCAGTTGCCTTGAATGATAAGCAATTCCAAATAAATGGTTCAATATTTATTATCGTAGGATTTCTGCTTTTATCCCACCCTTCCTCCAGGAAGCTCAAGGCAGTGCATGTGGTCATTCTTCTCCCCCCCACTCCTTTTTTTTCCTGAGAGCAATCATATTAGCTATATTAGGCTGTGTGTATGTGACCGGCCTAAGGTCACTGAAGGAGCTTCATGGCTGACCAGGGATCTGAGCCTGATTTCATTAGTCCTAGTCCGACACCACGTTAGCTAATTGAATGATCCTATAGTTTTGGGGGGCTTATTAAGCCTCTGCTCTGATATTAGAGCAAGGGAGAGAAATACACAGACAAAAAATTCCAGGGACTTCCTCAAGAAGAAAGAGTTTGGGAATTTATACTTCTGTTTCCAGTGTTTATCTCATGGCAGCAAGTTTCGCAAGTTCCTCTACTCATCGTGTGAAGAAGTCATGATAGAAAAAGTATTAGAGGAACTGAAATTTATTCTGTTGTCAATTATTACTTACAGTTCTGAAAGATGTGGTATTCATATATGCAAGTAAAAGCTTGGATTAAAGATAGCCACAGATAAAGCATTCTTTACATGCCCCAGATTTCCACAATTTCCCCATTCAACAGCAATTGAGGGTCTTCTGAATTTCAGGGATAAATTTGCACATTCCAAGGTAGTTCAGAGTGATTGAAGAGGCATTTTCGTTATCAGTTTTGTCTTAATGTAGTGTCAGAAATGGAACCAAATAAAGAGGGTAGAAATGTGAGTGGATCTGAACCAGGGATAAACCTAGGTTTTTTACCAATTAAATTCCATGGGAGTACTATCCAGTTGTTTCATACATGCTAACCTAGTCTCCCTTATGATGCAGGTGCCAGAAATAAATAGCCAGTAGTTGCTGGTGCAGAACAAGGGCTCTAGGGCTGACCCTTCTCATGTAAGTGCAAGTTATTCGAGAATTGTACATTATCAAATCATCACTTGCTAAGTTTTTCCAGAAGACAAGATTCAGTGTACATAGTCTATGAATTAAATGCCTTATAATGATGTTTGGCATTTGAGAAGTGCTTTTGAGTGTTCAAACCATTTGTCTTAGTTTGCCTTGTAATCCGTAAAAGAACCCTGTAAGACAAGTCAGTATTACTATCCCAGGACAGGTATTGCAGCTTGGGAGGCAAGGAACTAAGGCTAAATGGCCTGCCTCAGATTACTTAGTGCTTTCATGGTAAAGGCAAGAGTTGTACCTGGGGACTTCCTTTCATGGTTCAGCCACTACACTACATGAGCTCTCTATTACAAAGTGTTTCTTAGCAGTCCCTGGAATCCATACTTTACAGTAAGAGGGAAATATGATAAACTTCAAGTAGAATACGCTGCACAAAATGGTGGTTCAGTTTTGCAAGAATATGGCAGGTAATTACTTGTATATACAATTATTATCATAATTAGCAGCAAAGCTGACATTATATAGTTGCTCCAGCAAATATTTTTGAGGACTGCAGTTTAAGGAGCTAGCCTAGTCTAGCCTAGGATGAATGAAGGACTGGGGAATATGTTGCAGTAAATAATTTTGCTATGGACTATTATTACTTTAAAGTTCAGGAGTTTAAGTGGAGAGGCTGTGGGCATGCACAAGCTCAATTTTGGTCGTTTTAAGATTCATTTCAGAGTTCAAGCATTTGATTGAGACTCTAGAACCTTCACACCCCCAAATCTAGGACTGGCAGTCACTCAAACTGCAGTACATTTACTCTGGAGATAAAACTGCTTTCTTCTTTCATAGGGGAAAACTGAGGGTTGCTAGAGCAAATCAGGTATTTTTCCTCTTTCGTCTCTGAGGACCTAACTACAACTATGTTCACTGTTCCCAAGTCTACCCTGGGTCCCGTCAAACAGATGTGCATATACACATATATGAATCTGGAAACAGCTTAGTGTAGTTTGGCCCTGAGGAAAGGGAACACATTCCTTTCCTCTGGAGAGTGGATATGTACCTCATGTAGTTACATATGAACATGTATAAATGTAGTCACAAGTAGTTACATTTCAGCAAGAAATATAACCCTATTTCTCTTTATGAAAATGAGTCCAGTGTATATTTGTAGGCAGCCTTCCAGTGCAGTGAATGTAAACTTTCTGATTGGGGTGAAGGGTATACAGAAAGCAAGGTTTTTCATTCCTTTCACCTTAGGAAAGCAGCTATTCATATTATTAGGGTGGTGAAACAAATGTTTGAGTATCACAAGGGAAATTGTTTAGAACATGTGAATTCAAAATCTTTAGCAAATATGATTTCCATGAAACTGTAGGTTTCATAACTAGATTGCAGGTCAGTCAGGGTTATAGTTTAATCATTATTCTGGAGTGGCTTTATTTTATACAGACCATATTCCAGCATCTTTGTTGTTTAAATAGAAAACATTTTTTCTTGTTCTGTTAGAAGTTAAAATTAAAACAAAACAAAGCTGATCAGCTATTATATCAATGTAAGTTCTCAGAGAATGCTCCAAGCAAGTCTGTTTCTCAAATATGGGTGTATCATTTTATATTTGAGAAGTATCCTTGCCATATTCATGCCCAAATAAAATGTTGGGTATCTGAACTACCATTCTTCAGGTTTGCATGTCAGATTTGGCATCTGATCCGGCACCCATCATTAGGAAACTAAAACCCAAAGTAACAAATACTATGCTGTTATGGACATATAAAAATGTGTATGCACTGCACAGTTAAAAAACAGAATCTAGCCATAAATCCAGTGTTTAAGTATATATATATAAAATTAAGTTTAGTTTTATTTATACTTATCATGAAAGGAGGTTATATAAAATCAATTGTAATTATATGAGATTCAATAGGACAAAGTTTGAATCCTTTAAGACCAAAAAATTTTAATTCTGAGTATAAGCTTTTGTGTGCATGCACACCTCATCAGATTTTACTTTAGTATAACTTTTAAAAGAGGAAGATAAATGCCTAACAGGGTCAGCCCTAGTTAGTACTTGGATTGGAGACCACGAAGGAAGTCCAGGGTCACTCCACAGAGGCAGGCAATGGCAAACCACCTCTAAACATTTTTTGCCTTGAAAACCCTACAAGGTAGCCGTAAGTCATCTACAACTTGACGGCACTTTCCACCACCAGTACTTTTTAAAAGAAATCTATAGTAACAACAAAATAAATCTTGCCAACTGTGAATAGTATCTTACTGTTAAGTGCAAAAAAAAAGGTAAATATTGCACATGGTGTACCATTATATACATACTACCTTTCAAGTGCAATACATACATTATAGTTTTATATGTTGAGGATTCCCAAATATTGAATATTTCTCCCCATAAACTACAGTTATATCATATATGTAATTTAGCCTAGTAGCCAATTTGATCCATTAAAATCAATGGGAGATTCCCCAATATTTCAGTGGAATGTGATTACACCTTAAGTGTGTGCTTCTACAAATATAATTCCTGTACTGTCCCACCATGTACAGTCGGGCTCCAAAGCTCCCCTAGCAATGAATTGGGGAAGGCGGCTGTTTGTCACCCAGGTCTTGTTTCAGTCTCTAATCTATGATATTGCATGTCCTGGGCAGGCAAGCGTGGGCGTCGCAGCAGTGCAGGATCGCTAGACAGCAATATGGAAGTAAGTAGGAAGTTACTGATGTCTAGCTGGATGTGATGTGCATTTCAAACCTTTCTTTTATATACTTTTTTTGTTTTGCTCTTCTAACATATAACCTGCCTGCCTCAAATAGAATGCATGCAAAGGCTACTCACTGTATTTTTTAGCATATTTTAAAAATAAAAAAAACACTACTTCCAGCTTGTTTAGATCAAGCACCATTTATTTTGCTTTGTTTTTTATTTCAGCTAACCTTTGTCCCCCTCTCTTCCTGCAAGCATGGTTAAATGAATACAATGTGTCCTTCTGCCACCATTTCAGTCTGGTCCCCGCTTAAAGGCCCAGTGGGCTCTTCGTTGCACAGTACACTGTTTGTGCTGTATGACAGTTAACTCAACCCGTTGACTCCATGCTCAGCCATTCACATCGCTTGTTTTCTAGTTAAATTGCAAAATGTATGCAGTCATGACACCATGGAATTGCATAGATAGGGCATGGGAGGAGGAAAAAAACAAGACAGATGAATTCAATGTGGATTTCATGAGATTTCATTCATCTTCAAACCATTTATATACTGTTCATGTCTTTGAATTCAGCCTGCAGGTTTTTTGTATGTGTGTGTGTGTGCGCGTGCGTGTGTTTGAATTAGATAGACTACAGTTTACATGTAGTACATGATGCCTCACCATTGCTGCACCCATTAGTTGTCTGAATGGAAAACAGAAGCCTCCACAAACTAACTAGACAGCTGTAGGCTAAATAGTAAGAAATACTGAGCCATAGCTCAGGAGATCAACACTGTACAGAAAGCATACTGAAAACAAGATACAGGCCTGGTTTCAGTCTAAGTATTAGAAGTCTTCTGTTCTACAATTCAAAAATCATTTTTAAATTTAAGTTTAGATAAAACTACAGCATAAAATCTGAATAGCAGCCATGTGATAATTATTTCCTTTTAATTCATGTGTTTGTATTTTCCCCCCTGGAGTGGGATGATAAGCCGCAAGACTATAGTATTTTTTAAATGAAAAAGAAATAAATATAAAATAAAATCTCGAAGGTATTAGGTCACTTATTATTGATGACTCTTTTCTTGTTTAATATTTCCACTGGAGAAGGAAAAAAACATTTTTAAATAGGGCATATATATGCCCCAGCTATGCATAGAAAAGCAAAATTGGCAGATAGAGAGAGCAGATTTTTCCTGTATATCATATAGCAAATAATCCATAGAAGCTTTTAAGGAAAACATGATGGTCGCTGTGAACTTTTTCTTTTACACATATTTTTAAAGATTTTTTTAATTTTTATTTCTATTAATTTCTTTTTAGGGGTCCATCATTAGCAGTCCTCATATGCGCCGAAGAGCTACATCAACCCGAGAGTGTCCATCTCGCCCTCACCAGACTATGCCTAATTCTTCCTCACTACTAGGGTCCTTATTTGGTAGTAAAAGGGGGAAGCCTTCCCAAGGCCATCTAGCACCTGGCCCATCACAGCAGCCTCAGCACCCCCCCATAATTTCACATCAGCAACACTCACAGCATTCTTCTGCAATGCACCACTCAGGGTCCCTTGAAGGGCAGACCCAAGCACAAGTGCACACCCACCATTCTCAGTATTGTCATATGCAGAACCCACCCCCTTACCATCATCACCACCACTATCACCCACCCCAGCATATCCAGCACCCACACCAGTACCATCACGTACCACATTCCCAGCACATAGCGCATTCCCAACATTCTTACATACCACACTCCCATTCACAGCATTCCCATGCTTCCCATCCTCCATTGCCCCCTCCTCACCCGGCACACTCTTCCCACGCTTCTCATCACCATGGTCAGCCAGTTCCCCCTTCTACTTCAACCAGCACTAAGTCTAAACACAGTGGCATCAGCACAATAGTCTAGAACCAAACTACCCTGCAAGTAACTGTAGCTCTAGACATAACTGTAAAGGCACTTACAGCAAGCATAAGCAGCCTATAAAACTGGATTTTTTCTTTTAAAAAAATCCAAGCCAGAAGAAACCTATTTGACTCCTTTGGCCTTAAGGATTCAGTAGAACAATTTATATTAGCCTGATCAGTGTTGGTCTTATGGTTGAACCCAATGGTAATATTCTCCCTCCTTTTCTCCAGTAGCCTTGAAAAATATGCTGCTTGCTGAAAACGTTAAGCTACCTTTTTTTTCCATCCCCATGACAATTTTAAATGCATAATGAAAATATAACCAACTCAAAATAAAAGAAAAAAAATGAAATAGAATAAAGTGTTGCATTCTTGCTCCTTAATTGTCAATGGGCAAAAACAGTAGACCTCATATGGTTGATGAAAGTACGTAAGTAAACTTTATATAATATAAATATATAAATATATACATATATATATATACTGTATAGTTAATGTTTATGCTTAGAACAAAACTTTTGCAAAGTTCACAAAGCTAGCAATATATACTTTACCAGGAATTCCACTTACTGATAGAAGGACAGTATACTAGATGAACAGTGTGAGAAAGTGTAGACCAAAAACTAGAACAAATTCCAGACATTTCAGTGTTCTCAATAAAAAGTTCTCTGAACTTGGAAATAAATCTTTAAGCAATCACTGCAAAATGTGCCAAGTACCATAGCATTTAGCTGTTGTAATCCAATATTGCTTTGTATAAATCCTTATTTTATTAACATGATAATATACTTAGTCAGTATTATAACTGCTCTGCTATTTCAGGTAAGCAAACTCTAGTTAAGATGCAGTAACTATACAGTAGCAACATGAGGCAACTTTAATTGTGGCTGCCTCTAACTTTTGGTTACTCGAATTCTTAGACATTTTAAAGGCTGTGATAACTGTGAACTTACAAAATCCACATTTCTTTTATATTCATATATATTTTAATAAAATACTCATGAAGAATTAAGTGAAAGGTACTTGCATACGCCACATAAACATTCATCTCAGACCTTAAAATGAGATACATCCATCCTTCTCAGCTGCATCTCCTCTTTAACATAACTTCCTCTGTTTAACCCAGTTAAAATACACTGCAGTTCAGATCTTTTTTTTTTCTATAGATAAGTGCTCTGAAACTTGAAGGTTTATTTTAGTACTGAGTATAGATTTTTATAACTGTAATTCCATGTAGCCATGTGCTGGCGGCAGGATTTCCTCACCATTATTCTCATCACATTTGTTAGTTTTTACCCAGCACTCAGCAGGCTGAGTCTATGCTCAAACCGTCATAGTCCAGTTAGTCGCAAGATGTCACGTAAAATCCAACTGTGCTGTTGTTGCTTATGTGTTGTAATCAAGTCATTTGCAAGTCCATATGAGATTTTTTTTTAAATTCCCAAAATCTATTTTCTACAAAAAAAATTATACATGGAGCATACTTTGTAGTTTCAGCATTTTGAACCACATCAGTCACAAGGACTTTACATCTAAATGGCAGAAACAAAAGGAACCGCAGAACTGCACCAGCTGAATTGTGGATATGGCTTAAAAGAAGAAGGAAAAAAGTTCCAGTGAGAGATGGGTAAAACAACAACATGTCTGTTGCTTCTGAATGTAAACATGATGTGTGAAGATTACTTTTCTGTACTGGATTAATCCTAGTACCTCCTGCTTAGTTTTTCTCCCCCTCTCCTTCATACTATGGATGAGTACCAGCAAAACTATAGACAAAGTATTTTGTTAATTTGCATAAAGCAAAAACAACCACCTAGAGTTTAGCCTGTTGTTTAAACGTGTCCTCTATTTTCCATGTGTGCAATACGTTTTTTTTCCGTTTGGTTTCCTATAAATTAACTTCACATTAAATGAAAGTAAATTTTAATGATCATACAGGCTGTTCTAAATTGTGCAGCTTACCTTGTGAGGGCTAACGTCAGCCCTTCTGAGGCTCTGTTCCTTGCAGTTAAAAAAATCTTGTTCTTATAAGGGATAATAGAACCGTCTGCATGTCATCTAATGTTAATAGTGTTGAGGCTACACTCTACGTATTGTATATTTGCAAAATATATCAGTGTTACTGTTGATATTAGTTGAAGTAAAGTGATAACATATTTAAATATGTAAGCTTTTCTTCAGACCTTTGTACCGGTAGCAGAGTCTAACTGTAATTTATAAGTTGTTCCAGAAAAGACAAGGCAGGGTTGGGCATTTTTTTCCTTCTTTATTTTGCATTAAATATTCTACATAACAAGCTGAAGGCCACATACACTGGATAGTCATATTATTTTATATTTAACACATTAATATCTGCAGTACCTGATTTTTAAAAAAGATATATATTTCCTATCTATTTATACTGCCTACTTGGATAGCATAGAGAACTCCATGAAAGATTTTAAGCTTCTGTGCTGTTGCTACATCACTCATGCTTACGTCAGATTTTTACACATGTACTTTGATGCTCCATAATTCGTATGCTAAGACTCAAATTGTGTTGAGAAGTCTAACTATGTGTGTGTGTGTGTGTGTGTGGAATGTATAAGAGCAATCCAAACATATCTAAGACTTCTTTTCCTATTCTTTCTTTCTATAATTATTTTCAACAATTATGTCCTGTTGTGAACATTCTGTTTCAGAATTTCATTGCTTTTGGGGGGGGGGGGCAATCTGATGTATCAGACTACCTCCTAGACTGCCAGTAAGAAAGGAAAGTGATCATTATCAATGTCTATGGCACATTGTTGCAGAAAATACATTTTCTAGCATGGAGCAAAAAAGATACTGAACAGCTTTTATTAGGATTTTCTTATTGATTAAAAATCAGCACAAAGCCCTATTGAATTATGTGTCTGCCTTGTCATTTAATAGTGTGGCTAGGTGAAAGCAACACTAGCTAACTACACTATTAAATGAAAGAAAGACAAAAAGGCCTTGCAAAAATATCTTTTCTGGGACAATGGTCAAATATGTATTTGTTTTAATCCTTTTAAGTTAAGAATGAAATGTACAACAATGTAAAAAAAAGTAATCCTAATATAATGTACATGTCTTGTATTGCTAAAAAAAGAAGTCTTCAAGCATAACATTGTAGAATGATTTTCCCATCAAGCACTGCATGCAGCAGAAGCCTCTTGTTTCTTGATTTAAAAATGAGCTGAGATACAGTCAGCAGCTATTTAAACAATGACTCTCTACATGTTGACTTGCTGTTCCATATAAAGCTGTGCATTTTCTGCAGTTAAGCATGCATTTTTGCTGTTTCTGTTGTAATATATCATCACTTCTTGCCTGCAAAATGAGTAACTGTGTATATAATCGGGGGGGGGGGGGGGGGTGACCAATAGATGAAATTTGAGGGAGGGAAAAGAGTAGTGGAAACAGGACCAAGTCGGGGAATAGCTAATTCTCTAAAAATTGTATATAGTGTGTAAATTAGTATTAATATAAGTCTGCAGTCAATTTCAGGTTGCATATAGTACCTGTCCCCTGCTAGGAACTTAATCCAAGCTTTGACTTATATTAAACTGTTATAATTAGGTCTTGAATGCAGACTGTTAAAAGACTTCAAGAAACATCATGCTCATAAGAAGCTTCTGTTCTGGGAGGCTCAAGACCCATTTTGTAACTGTTGGGAAGAAAAGAGTGCTTTCATTTTAATATGCATTGTTTGTAAGTAGTATCAGACCTTCCTTATGGTTGTTAAACTATAACTGTGATTATGTGGAAAATCAAATAAATCACTTTGAACTCACACAGTTTCTCATCCTTCATAAAACTAGTACAAGAGCTTTATATTTTTCACACTAAATGAATAAAATTACTATGCCACCTAAGTTTTTGACAATCTTGTTGTGTGGTGTTTAAAAGAGAGTCATTCTATAGAAGTGATGGAAGCTAAAAATACTGCATGTGCAGCATCACCTACACTCCATTTGACCAACTTTTCTCAAAGAAAACATACCCCAAAAAAGGAGGTTTGCATTGTATACTACATGCCTTTGATGGAACTGAAAAATGGAGAATGGATATTATTCACTTTTCCAACTGCCCAGCTACTGTAGTCCCTCAAATGAGGAAATTTACTTCTACTTCTGTCACTTTTTTGTTACATTTTTATCCAACCCTTCCTCCAACAAGCTCAGGGCATTGTGTTCCCTCTTATGCTCACAGCAATCTGCTGAGGTGGGTTCAGCAAAGGTCTGGTAATTGACCTCAGCTTTGACACTGAAGGAGAATCTGGCCCTGGACTTCCCCAGTCATTATTAGTCCTCTAACCATGACATCATGTGGATTTTTTATGTTCACCTCATAAAGTAGAGAACTGATGTCTGCACCAGTGTTTGTTTACGACCATTAAGCAATCCTAGGTCTGGTCCGTGTTTGTACCTCACACTGGTTCTTAATATCTTTTCGTTTTCAGCCTTTATGGTGCTGAAACTGCTGGAACACACTATATGTTGAATATTATGGAGCTGCTAATTTGGAAAACAGGGGGATAACAGTATAGGGAAGAATATACTTAGATCTGCAAATATGCCCTTAGGTCAGGCAGAAGCCTGCATCTGTATATCGATGTGCAGTTGAGCTGTGATCAAAACAGATCACAGTGATGCAGTTCTCTGCTGATGTTTCTTAATGGCCTGGGTCAAGGAGAGCCAACAGAAAAGTTACTTAAGAGGAAGATAAGCAAAGCTATTCTGCATGGGCTTACAACTGGCTTAAGACAAACAGGTCCAGTAAACACTTGCTGCTTATAACACAAACGAAATCTTTGAAGGAACTGGCTGGAGATACATAATATGTCAGAACCTATGAGTATCAGGGAAGAAGAGTGGACATCGGATAACTCCTTTTTCCTGGAAGAATGATACAGTAAGAAGTGTCATCAAGGCCTCCATCCAGGAACAGTGGTATCTAATGTGAATGTAGGGGGCAGTTATCTCAATAGATGGAGAAAGGCAGAAATTTCTTCAGGTATTGGGGGAAGGGGGGGAGAAAATGTCCTGAATTCTTCCGTGGAATGTTAATTGCTTCAGGCAACTGGTAGGAGAGCTAATGTACCACCATTTTTCCTGTATGCAATCTGAACCGTGGGTAAATACACTAAATACAAGCACCAGCAGGTTAAAAAAGTATGTTTACAGTTTCAAAAATGATCTGCATATGCTCTGAAATCTCTCCCTCAGGTTTCACTGTCCGGAAGATACTTTTTCTTTCATAGCTAAATCTAAATCTTCCATCCATGCCTCTAAATTTGGTGAACTCCCTCATTTCTATGTCTGGAAAGTCTTCTGGTGAGTGCAGCTACCATTAATAAAAAAAATTTAGTTCTTTGTCTCAATGTCATTCTCATAAGAATGTAAAAATCTTAGTTTGGCAAATACTACCTTTCAATAAGATGGTGGTGTAACTGGATAAGGTACTGTGTAGCAAGGTTCCATACCAGGGTTCCTAATAAAAGGCACTCTTTGTATGTGTGATATGTAAAGAAACTGTTCTGTTTGGTGTTAGTACAGAATCAATTGTTTTCTTTAGATCTGTGCGCATTAAACGACTTCTAAAAACTATTCAGTTAATTTGCAATTACTATGGTTGAATCCAAAGAATTGTGAGGGCAGCTGCCTTGTGGAATGGGTCTTTCCTGCTTTCCCCTTCCTGTTATGCTGCCTTGAGGGAAGAATCAACAAAGATCCTGCCCCCTTGTGAGAGGAAGTATCCTGTTAGATGAGGACTGCTGGACCCAACCCCACCATGTATTAATGTAAACTACCCAAATCTCAGGCTCTTTTTAGAATTATTAGTTTGATTTTTATCCTCTGCGCCTGCCAAGAATACAGGCCAGTGTAACAGTCCCCCTCTTTCAGACTAATCTACCTCACAGGGTTGTTATTGTGAGGATAAAATCGAGGAGAAAAGAATGATGTTGTTAGCTGCTTTTTGTCTATCCAATTTTACACACATTGCAGATTTTACACATCATAAAAGTTGTCTTATTCCATTCTTAGAAGCAAATTATTGTAATCAGTAATACAATAAATCCTGTTTTTCCATACATATGCTTGTTTTAGTTGTAAAAAGATGCCTTTGTAATTAAATTGTAAATTAATGATCTGTTATGTGCCTGATTTTGAAATAAAGAATTAGTCATACTGCCTTTCTGATGTTCTTAACTGTGACATACATAGATTTAAATGTTTATAGCATATGGTTTTGAATTAAGGTGCTGTGGTTTAAAATATACCTTAAGTGGAATCACATAAAAAATAATGTATTCTGAGCAGCATCCTTGAGCTCATGTATTTTTGCTTGGGAACAAAGAGGAAGAAAAATATTTTAGAAGTATTGTCTACAGACACAAGCATCCTAGCCTTCTGATGCCAAAACTTTGATTAATTATCCACTACTGCTGTCTTGACATGAAAGAAACAGAATTCTCCTGAGAATTCCCCCATGCCTTCAGTTCAACCTGGTCAAAACAGCTAAAAATATATATACTGATCACTCTGGTGAGGCAAACAGTCGATAAACTTGCCATATTTTCATCAAAATTGAGAAATGCTGAGGATATACTGTGTAAATGCTCTTGCTTTGTCCTCACCTGTTAAACACTGAATACCTGACTAGAAGTGGCACAAAAAGACACTTCTACTGAACAAAAACTGAAGCATTTCCATCTGAGAGAACTCAGAACTGGGTAACCAAATTCAGCACTATTAACAGAATTGCAGGTAAACAGATTATAGTTTAGGGCCATTTCATTTTTCTCCTTCAGCCTGCGTCGTGACTTCATATTTAATACATTATCTAAAAGACCCAAGACGTATGAATGAGTTATTCTATTGCATCGCAGAGGAACCAATGAAAATAAGAGCACAACCCTTGGGAAGCCCTATGTTGAGCCTGACACTGTGTTAATTCTCTTCAGCTGTTTTGTTTCATCTCATAGTGACCAGCATTAATTATCTTCCAAAAAAAAAGTATTGCATTCTATAAATTTTAATGTGCCTATGGGGAAAAAGCCTGTCACCATTTTAGAAGCTTTGAACGCTTTATGTAACAGCTTAATACACACTAATTTGGCTGTCAGTGTGGAAAATATTAGTGTATTTGTAATGACATCAATGGTTTCAGAAACTGCAAAGAAATAATTTAATTTCCTTTGCCTATTAGCCCTCTTTTGTCAAGCTGTGTAAACTTTACAAGAAATAAATATTAATTCAGTTCACTCCTACATTTCTTTTAAATTACATAGTTCTGTAAATCTTTATTTGCTTCTTGCCCAGTTTTTACAGGGGCAGATTGGCCTTTTAACTTACATGGAAAGTTTCCTGGAGGGCCATTGCCCTAGAGGACTGTAGGTGGCCAAGCCCCAGCAACTCTGGCAGTGCCTCAGGGGCCCCTTGGTTCAGACTCTTCATTGCGTAAGCTTACCAATTGTCTCCTACATTACTGCAATTTTGTGGGATGAAGCCAATGTATACAGTTGGCACCATGGAGTTGTGGTCCTTGAAGTGTTGACTTGTAGCACCACAGGGGCTACTCAGCGGGGCTTGCTCCAGAGGCATTTTCACTTCCCAGCCCACTCCTGGCTTTTATTTAGGGAGAGTTGTGGACTGTTTGTTATATGATTGTCAGCTTTCTTATCTGCTCCTTGATCCTATATGCACAAATACTATGGTTACTCAACAGGGCCAGAACCAGATCAACGATCAGCTCTGAAGAATCTTTATTCAGAATCACAGCACCCAATTACAGCTGGGTCAGTTCTCTGATAAAATATATTTTTTATCCTTGAAAATAGAGCAACCAACATAAATATCCCACACAGGTATGTGTCAAGCATTACCCCAGGTCCCATTCTGTTTCCCGGGCAAAGTCAAGTAATTTAACATCTATCACAAGGTCTAACCTTAAGCACCACAATTTAGTGATTAGGATCAGGGTGGATTTGATTTAAATTGCTAGTCAGGAAGATTGAATTTAATCATGGTTTTCCAGATAAGTGCATTCTTGTTGGTTGTTACAACCTTTAATAAATAAATTTGCAGAGGGACAATAAGACTGAAGTCTGTTATTTAGTTCTCTCCTCTGTATATTATTTTAAAACATTTAGTTCACAAGCATGTTATCTGTGGTGACACACAAATTCAAAGCCTAAGAACTGCAAAATTAAGTATCTATGATGAGCTTTTTTAGACTGCACTCAATCCCTTTGGATACATGGAAATATTAACCGAAATAATCTATACAGAAGCCTCTAGAAGCCTGTATGATTGGGTACATAATCCATGAATTATTGGAAAATACATAACTTTTCTTAAACATCATGAATATATTGTCTCATACTATAGAACTTACAGTTTATATTCTATGGTGAGATATCTTTGATCTATAGTGTATCTTAATTGAAACTATCAGATAAGTTTTCCCTCTACATTTTTAGCAAAAAAAAATTAATTTAAAAAAAGAACACTGATTTTATCCACCCTGATTAGGATGCATCCTGCATTTATTTATTATCCACCCTGATTAGGATGCATCCTGCATCTATATACTATTAGCTACCCGTGGCCACAATCTGCTAATATGTAAATCCACAGGCCAGGGCCACACATAAAAGAAGAAAAGATGGATTTATACCTGCCCTTCACTACCCGAAGGAGTCTCAGAGCGGCTTACAAACTCCTTTCCCTTCCCCTCCCCACAACAGACACCCTGTGAGGTAGGTGGGGCTGAGAGAGCTCTTTCCAGAAATGTCCTTGAGATAACAGCTCTGACAGAACTATGGCTTGCTCAAGGTCATCCTTGGCTAAACAGATCTTGTTATATTTATTGTTGTTAATATATCAATTGTAGACTTTACACCTATTCATCTAGTGTTTAGGACATATGTCCTGTTATAGCCCCACTGGCAGTCTGGGCCGCTCTGCCTCCGCTTCAAAAACGGAGGCAGAGCGGCCGTTCAGACGGCCGCATCTGCCCTGAGGAGGTGGCCCGGATGCATTGCATCCGGCACCGCACTCCTCCCGCAGCAGCCGGGCACCACTTAAAAGTGGTGCCCCGGCTGCTGTGGCATGCGTTCCGCGCACCGGGAGGGGGAGCCGCGTGGCGTGCGCATGCCACCGTAGGAAGCCGCCCGCAGTCTGAATGCTGCAGGCGGCTTCCTTCCTGCGGCGTGCAAACGCCGCGCAGCAGGGGCAATTCCCCCCGCCTTATTCTGCCGCGGAGGCGCGGCAGAATACAAATCTGTCCTCGGCCATAGTTAGGTATACTTAAGCTCACTTATTTCAGTTATGTTGAGCCATAGCTAACATTGCATGGCATTGCCCTATACATCTCCAGTACTCCCTACATTTCAATTATTCCTATCAAACCTCTTTAGAACTACAAGCATATTTCTTCACAAAAACACACATTCTTTAATGTTTAATGAAGCTACCTCTCCACTTTGCCTAATTGGTTGAAAGCTTTAAAATATATATGATCATGAAACAACCATGGTGTGTATAAAACAGAATGAGAAGTGCCAATATAAATTTTTAAAAGTTGACAATAATTCTGTTTTGCTACATCGATCTACTTGCCAATTATTACAAAGTCAGTATCAACCATCTTGTAGATGACTATGTAAATTAATAGCCTAAAGAAAATTACCTTTAAAATTCAAATACAGCTGAGAGCTAATTTTCACACTGTTGAAAGAAATATTCCTTGTAGAAGGATGAAGCACTGTCCTTTGTAGTTGCAGCAGCACTTCTGCTTAATCACTCCTCTTGTTCAGATCACACATTGTAACTTGCAACACATTGAACTCCAGGAAAACACAGGATCGTATTGCAAATGCTTTGTATGTACTTCAACACATTATTTTACCCATCCTTCATCTCTGTAATGTAACATTACAAAAAAAGATGTTGTAACCTTCTTGGGGGAGGATGGAAGGCTGTTTGGCTTTCTATTGTGGTCTTGCCCGTTTTGCTTGGCTAACTTGGTAGAGTATTCAGGGGAGTATTTGGATCTGACCCCAAATACTTTGTACCTGCACATTTTTACACTGCTTTTCCTACAGCTATTCCCTTCTCAATCTATTCAACCATTGTACCTAATATTAACTTGCCAATGAGGTGCTTTTATTCTTATCTCAGTCCTGTGGGGGGTGAGAAGAACTGCAAGCTTGTCTGATGTTCGAGCCTTTCCTGTTTTGCCTCCCTGCCTTACTCTGTTGAATATTCAGCAGAGTAAAAGAAGGGAGGCAGTTACACATGTGTATTATGTTTAAGGAAAAACTGTACTAGAAAAATAATAGGAAGGGTTACATGGAGAGAAAATATTAAACATCCTGGCTAACTAGATCTAAGTTCCATCTTGTCTGATTGATAGCTGAACCTCTTGTGTGAGTGAGAACAAAGAAGAGAGAAAGTTTTACCCCCAAACCCCAACTTTGCATATTTGACTAAAAACATGTAGCACCCCAATAAACTAATTAACCAATAGCTGACCCCAATCCCAACTCATTAGTAATATCTGGCAAGAAATACATGCCTAAATTCTAATTGGTTCTAAGCTAACTAACATTAGCATGCATAAACAGTTTAAGTCTTTCATGACTGAAGTGACTGAACTTGCAAACTCCAACACACTCCCACTGCTGATGTGTTCATTTGCATTGCTAACAATCCAGTAAATTTGGTTTCTCTGAGAATAAGGTACAGGCCTAGAGCCAGCCTGTGCTGGTTAGGCGGGATACAAGTCTAAATAAATAAATACATGATTTGGTAATGGAGGGCATTTTCTACTCTACCCTTGTCACGGACCGACCATTATCTGGTGAGATTTAAACTCACAGACCTAAACTTCCACAAGGGTGAAGGAACATTTAGGAAGGTCCACTCCAAGAGGCTGATGGATCCACAGGGTTTCTAATCTCTCTTGGGGACTTTCCAGTCATAGGAACATAAGAGTAGCCATGTTGGATTGGGCCAATGGCTCATCCAGTACAACACTCAGTATCACATAGTGGCCGAAACCCAGGTGCCATCAGGAGGTCCACAAGCAGGACCAGAATTCCAGAAACCCTCCCACAGTTGCCCCCCAAGGTCCAAGAATAAGAGCATCACTACATCAAAGTGTTCCATCTATACCTTGTGTCTAATATCCACTCATGGACCTTTGCTCCATATGTTTATCCAGTTCCCTCTTGAAGCTGTCTATGCTTGTATCCACCACCACTTCCTGTAGCAGTGACTTCTATATGTCAGGGCTTTTTTTGTAGAAAACGCCCAGCAGGAACTCATTAGCATAATAGGCCACACCCAACAGCAGAAACTCATTAGCATATTAGGTCACATCCCCATGCAGGAACCCATTAGCATATTAGCACTGACAGCACAGCTTATTAGCATATTAGGTCACATCCCCATGTTACCAGAAGAGTGGTCATCCAGCCATACCCACCTTTTGCTTCTTATTCTGTTTACCTTGTTTGTTGTCAAAACCCAGGGCTTTTTTTGTAGCAGGAATTAATTTGCATGTTAGGCCACATACTCCTAATGTAGCCAGTCCTAATGAGTTTCTGCTGTTGGGTGTGGCCTATTATGCTAATGAGTTCCTGCTGGGTGTGGCCAGCTCAGGAGTCAGCTGGAACTCCAGTCCTGTGCGTTCCTGCCCCAAAATAGCCCTGCTATATGTTAATTACTCTTTGGGTGAAGTACTTCCTTTTATCTGTTCTAAGCCTACTGCTCATTAATTTCATTGAGAGTCCATGAATTCTTGTATTGTGAGAAAAGTAGAAAAGTACTTATTTCTCTACCTTCTAAATCCCATGCATAATTTTGTAAACCTCTGACTTGTTACCTCTCAGTTATTGTTTCTCCAAGCTAAAGAGCCCTAACCTCAACCTCATTCATAAGGAAGCAAGAGATCCACAAGTCCATCCTCTTAATAATTTCAGTTGCCCTTTTCTGCACTTTTCCAGTGCTATAATATCTTTTTGAGGTGCACTGACCAGAACTGTACCCAATATTCCAAATGAGGCAGCACCATAGATTTATACAGGGGCATTAGGATACTGGCTGATTTGTTTTCAGTTCCCTTTCTAATAACCCCCAGCATAGCGTTTGTCATTTTTTTATTGCTGTTGCACACTGAATCGATATTTTCAGTGAGTTATTTACCAAGACACTCTCAGGAGTGTCAGTTACTGCCGGTTCAGACCCCCATCAACATATAATATAATTAGGATTATTGGCTCCAATGTGAATTATTTTACCCTTGCTGATGTTGAACTTCATTTGCCATGCTGATGCCCACTCGCCCAGCCTCAACAGATACATCTGGAGCACCTCACAGTCCTCCCTGATTCTCACCACCCTGAACAATTTAGTGTCATTTGCAAACTTAGCCACTTCACTGCTTACTCCCAAGTCCAAATCATTAATGAACAAGTTTAGGCTTCCAGTTTTGGTGGCTTAATGGTGGGCGCTCTCCAGCGGAGCTCCATATGGAGCGGCCCGCAATCTCGGCGAACAGGAGGGGCACTGGCCAAATTCCAGTCCCCCCTGAAGCCCTTGTAGGGGGCTCCCAGCCTGGGGCATGAAAGGCGCCTCTCCCAAGCGACAGCCAAAGGATTGAGGCACCTCTTTGCCCCGTAAGGTCCTGTCGCCACAGACCCTCTGGCACCTAAAGCGGCACACTGGATTGGCAAGCAAAGAATGTAGTGAAGAAATGAAAATCCTCCTACCTGCGATGCAGCCTTGAATGAAATGTGAGTCAGTGGGTCCCCTCAATAGGACTAACAGGCATCCTGTAGCCTTCAAACAAAGTGGTGAAGGGGGAGGGAAAGTCTCCCCCCCCTTCTTTCTTTTTAAAAGACTGAAAAGCAGAGGGCTGAAACCACTGACGTTGCGTATGGGAATCCTTCTTAAAACTGTGTTTAAAAAAAAAAAAACAACTCCTGTGGTACTTTAACTCCTCCGAGAAGTAAACAATGGCTGGCAGAGGAGAAAAAATGGCACCCAGAGGGAAAACCTTTCCAACAGCTACAGCTCCTTCTCTTCCTGTTCCTAAACAGGAAACTGCCATAGACTTTCCAGACATGTTGTTGGTAGCAAGGCGCCCTCTACTGGATCAGATGAGTACAATGAACCAAAGTATTGATGCACTCCAGAAAGAGCTTAAAGAATCCAATGCTAAAATAGAAGAGGTGGTTAAATCAGCAAAAACAGCTGAAACCAAAACAAAAATACTGAATCAAAGACTACAAGTGGTGGAGAAAGAAAGAGCAACTGACAGAGACCAACTTTTGAAACTGCAAATGGAAAAAGCGTCTTATATTCTACAATTTCAAGGTGTCCCAGAACAAAAGCCAGAGAATTTGAAAGAAATCTTAAGTGAAGCTTTGGCTCCAAAAACAGGTTTACAAGTGGATTATTTGCAAAGCGAAATGGATATTGTCTACAGGACATATCCTGATTTTGTGAAGCAGAAAAACCTGCCTGGAGAAATTGTGGTGAAATTTTCTAAGAGTGCAACAAGAGACGTGGTACTCAAGGCCACTAAAGGGACAATCCTAAAAATCAAAGATGTGGAAATCAGGGTCTTGAAGACATTCCATTTGAGATAAGATAAAGAATAAGCAATATAACAACTTGACAAAATTCCTGCAAAAGAACTCCACCCCTTATAGATGGAGTTTTCCAGAGGGTTTGGTATTCAACTATAAGGTTTGGTATTCAACTATTCAACTATAAGGAGAAAAAAGGAAAGATCACCTCTCCCAAAAGTGCAGAGACTTTTCTGGATTTGCAACAAAGACTAACGAAAGAAAAGAAGACAGCAGAGGAAGAAGAAGAGGGAAAAGGCATCATACATGACTTGGAAAGCTCTGAAAGCTCATTAAGTAGCTCTTCAGAAGATCCTTCAGAAAGCTCATTCAGCAAAAGGGGTAGCTGCCCCTAAGCAACTGACAGTCCAAAGGGAACCTGCTAAACCAAAAAGAAGAGGAAGGAGAAGGAAATAGCTTTGTATACAACTTGAAAGTTTAAGGGGGGCAACAGTGGGAGGGCTTCCTGCCCCCACTGCTGGACCATCTGAGGGCACCTGGTGTTTTAGGCCACTGTGTGACAGAGTGTTGGACTGGATGGGCCATTGGCCTGATCCAACATTGGCTTTTCTTATATTCTTATGAAATTTATTTTGCCACATACTTGAATCTACATATGCATAGCCAGTATCATTTGAAACTTATCATCATGTTTCAGTATTTTGTATTTTGCTATATGGGGAATTTCATTCAGATATATATTTTAAAAACGATTTATATTCTTTGCTTTAATTAGGGATAGTTTTGTAATAGGGATAGTTTCTTATAATTTGTAGATAATTAATTAAAAAGTTATTTAAAAAATTAATGAACAAGTTTAAAAGCCCCGGACCTAGTACTGAGCCCTATAGTAACCCACTGCTTACCACCTTCCACTGTGAAAACTGCCCATTTATAGTCTTATTTATTTATTTATTTATTTGGACTTATATCCCACCTAGCTAGCACAAAGCAGCTCTAGGCGGCTTACAGCATTAAAATCAGTAACATACAAAAAAAATTTCAGATAATAATTAATTACAATAAAACCACAGAACCCACTAAAAATGGTGGCAAATACAAAATCCAAGACCAGGGCAGCAGCTACATCCCCACGGCCAGGAGGCTATCACCTGCAGATGTACCGAGCCAGTACTTCAACTGGCCACTTACCCGCGGCCATTTCCCCCAGTGGCGGCCCCAAAAGCCTGGTGGAAGAGCTCCGTCTTGCAGGCCCTGGGGAGCCGCCACTGAGAAGGCCCTATTCCTGGTGGTCACCAACCTGGCCTCTCTCGGGCCAGGAAGGGTCAGGCGATGTCTGTTTCCTAGTCAATCTCTGTTTCCTATTAATTAACCAGTTTTTAATCTACAAGAGGACTTGTCCTCTTATCCCATGAATGTTGAGTAAGCAATAGCTACTGGGTCTCCCTTGTCCACATGTTTGTTCCCCCCCGCCACCCGAAGAACTCTAAAAGGTTAGTAAGACAAGATCTTCCCTTACAGAATCCATGCTGATTCTTCCTCAATAGCTTTTGCTCATCAATGTGCCTACTAATTCTATCTTTAATAATGGCCTGTAATTTTATGGATCTGCTCTGGAACCTTTTTAAAAGATGGGAGTTACATTAGCTACCTTCCAGTCTTTGGGAGTGGAGGCAAATTTTAGTATAGATTGCATATTTTTGTTAGGAGATCCACAAGTACACATTTGAGTTTTTAAGAACTCTTGGATATATGCCATCTGGGCCTGATCAGCAAGGTTAGCGCTCCTGTAGCAACCCGGATTGACCTGTAGAAAAGAGAGATGACCTAGGATGTGGATATAATAGCCCCTGAATGCCCTGTCTCCTTCCATGGAGTTTGGAATGCCCCTTAGTTTACAGAGGAGCTTCAGACTATGAAATGGTTGGGCAGATGGTTAGAGATCAAGTGGAGAAAACAACTGAAGTGAATGTGACCAAACACAATTGAAGGAACATTATTGTGCTTTCTTTGTGGCAGCACTGGCATTGAAGCAAGCTTAGTTTGCTGCCACCATTGTGTCTGCACAATGCCATCCAGCAGAACTTTTATTGATTATGAAGGGGGTTTTGTCTTAAGCCCAGGAGGATGTCGATCCTGGGTGTAGTTCTTACCGCTTTGATAGAGATGGTTGTGAGACCTCTAGGATCTTTGTGAAGGGGGTTTTGTCTTAAGCCCAGGAGGATGTCAATCCTGGGTGTAGTTCTTACCGCTTTGATAGAGATGGTTGTGAGACCTCTAGGATCTAGGATTGAATCCCCTCTCTTCTATGTAAGCTTGCTGGGTCAGTCTTAAGTCAGTCACTCTCTGACATTCTGATCTACCTCTAGGGTTACCGTAAGGATAAAAGAATTATACTTTAGGTCCCCTTTGGGGAGAAATAAAATAAAAGTTACCACTTGTTTGTAGGAGGGCTTTTGTCCTGAGAAGATTGTGGGAGAGTATAAATAAATTAAATACCACTTTACTCTCTTTCCTTTATATATTTTGCGGTGTTGCTCTTCAACCTAAATTTTATTCTATTAATCTTTTAAAGATATTCTAGCCATAGAGGATAGGGGTTTTTTATCACAAAGATTCATATGCAGACTCAAATAGTATATCCAGACAATTAAAATAAGGACATATTCTCTGATGGGGGGATAAGTAAAAAGTAAAGATTTCCTTTGCTTGAAAGCCAGTCAAACCCGACTCTATGGGACGGTGCTCATCTCCCTTTCCAAGCCAAAGAGCCAGCACTGTCCGAAGACTTTTTTTGTGGTCACATGGCCAGCATTACTAAATGCCAAGGTGCACTGACCACTATTACCTTCCCACCAAAGCAGTGCCTATTTATCTACTTGCAATTTCTTGCTTTCAAACTGCTAAGTTGTCAGGAGCTGGGGCCAGAGACGGGAGCGCACTCCATCACATGGCACTCAGGTCCCGAACTGCAGAGCTACTGACCTTCCAGTCTGCAGTTCAGCGTTTTAACCTCTGAGCCACTGCGGCACCACAGTATTAGAGATACCTAATGGAAAAGGATGCCACCTTCTCTCCCTTATAAATACTGAGAAAGGAATGGGTTAAGTTTCCATCTGAAGAGCAAAAACACTGGTGCATTTGTTCAAAGATTTTTTCGTGCATTGTAAGAAGTATAAGTTCAGCCGATACAGGCAAAGAAAAGCTCAGCTGGAGGTATATGTCAAGAAACTCTACACAGATATAGAAACTGGAAAGGTCTGTGTCTCCTATCAGATAACAATAAAGCCCTTCAGAATACTGCTCTGAGGAACACAAAAAGTGCCTGGGGTAAATCTCAAACTTAATTCTTTAAAAGTGTAACATCTGTAATGTGAGTTGCTCTGAAAATAGGCTGAAAAACAGGGTGGATGTGTGTCGGCTGTGTTTTTTGGCCTACTTCACATACAATAGATTGGGGTGGGTGGATTCTTTAACATACTTGTTTACCAAAGGCTTTTAATGTCTACTGCACAGCCTCCAGTATGCACCTTAAAGTCAACTCCTAGAACACAGAACAACTAGAAATGATACAGGTTTAGGGGCTTATATAACCATTGTAAACTCTCCTTAGATTCAGGCGGGTAGCTGTATTGGTCTGAAGCAGCAGAACAAAGTTTGAGTCCAGTGGCACCTTTAAGACCAACAAAGTTTTATTCTGGGTCTAAGCTTTTGTGTGCATGCAGACTTAAGCTTAGACCCAGAATAAAACTTTGTTGGTCTTAAAGGTGCCACTGGACTCAAACTTTGTTCAGCCTCTCCTTAACTAAGCATATACTCTAATATTTAGGAAGGCACATACTCTGACAACTGAAAAGGTTTCTCTTTGTGTCTTCCGACTGAAGATCTGTATTCAGAAAACAAGGCCATGTCATTGTCAGCTGAGGCTTTGGGTTCAGGGCACACTAAGTCCAAACTCTCCGCTATGGGCATATTGTCTTTTGCCTGCAGTGTATTTGTTATGTATTGACCATGCGGTCGCCATGTGCTCTCTTCATTGCGACCGCATGGCCAGAGCACATGGCCAGAGCATGGCCAGAGCACATGGCCAAGAAACTACCTGAGCTTCAGCCAGGTAGAACAAAGGCCAGGTGGATTCAAACCGGCCACCAATCCTGTACCTAGGTCTCTCCCAGGGAACCTATGAAATGTAAATAGACTTCTAATAGCCTATCAGGCCAGTTGGGTGAGGTCAGGGGATTGTCCCTGACCAGCATAAAAGGAGGGCTTGGAGCCCTGGGTTGTATGCTTCATCCGGACCAGCAATAAAGATCTAGCTGTTTCACTATTCCATGGACTCCCGACTCCAATACTTATCAGTGGCGACGAGGATGGGATCCCGATGAGCGACTCTCCAGCAGACCACAGCAGCACAGCGAGCTCCGTCCCGCCGGCCGCAGGCATCTCCGAGCTCCAGCGCTCCAACGCCTCGCCGCAAGCCGCTCTGAGCCCAATCCTCCGGCACTAGCCAGCGCCAAGCCTCAGCGCTCCCCGGCACCGCCGCAAGACACGAGGACATCGCTCAAACAGCCGCCGCCGCTCCTGCTCTGGTAAATATGGCAAACGCTCCGGGACCAATTACCCCTTTCAATACGTCTCGCCCCGAGACGTGGGAGTCCTGGCTCAAGACGCTGGGTTGTGCCTTTAAGGTCCGCGGAATCACAGATGCGGACCTGAAGAGTGCCTGGCTCTTGAGTTCCGGAGGGGTGGAGGTCATGCGGGTGGCCCAGAACCTACTAGCCCCGCAAGACCCCACCGAGGTGTCTTACGACGTGCTCACCAAGACCCTCGGCGATTACTTCGCCCCGAAGCCATCAAAACTGGCCAGGCGCTGGGAGTTCATACAGCGCCAGCAGCAGCCGGGGGAGTCAGCCGCCACTTTCCTGGCTGAACTCCGTCGACTAGCCGTGGGCTGCGAATTCCGCCACATGGATGACCACGTGGAGACCGCCTTCATGGGAGGGGTCCGGGAAGCCAAGCTCCGCCGGCGCCTCATTGCAATGCTGGAGCCAACCTTGGAGAAGATGCTCGAAACTGCGGCAGCCTTCGAGACAACGCAAAAGGACAAGGCAGCCACCAAAGTCCACCAGGCGGCTCCTCCCGAACCCGACTCAAGCGAAGAAGAGGACGTCCACCGGATGCAACCACGCTCGAAGAAGGGTGAGCCCGGCGTCCCCAGGCCCAAGGGCCGGCGCCCAGCATCTGTCTCTGTTCCCTCTCCTGCTTCCCTCAACAGGCAGGCCCCAACGTGCGCCAGCTGTGGGGACCCCCACGACAGACGGACATGCCGCTTCCGTGATGCCATCTGCCGCGCCTGCGGGAAAGCAGGACATCTCGCCCGGGCCTGCCGCCTGAGGAACAGCCACCGTGCCCCAGCAGCGAACTTCGAAGAAGTGGGTAGTGTCGTTCCCACGGCCACAGTAATGAACTTGCCTCAGCCCATCCCGGGCGCAATTTCCGTGTCTCTCCGAATAGAGGGAGTTCCTTGCTCCATGGAACTGGACTCAGGGTCAGCATATTCAATTGTGTCCGCAGCTACGTTCCGCCGCCTCTGCCCGAAGGGGGCACGCTGGCTGCGGCTGCCGGCTGGGTTGGTCCTCCGGGACTTCCAGAAAAACCCAGTGGCTATTAAGGGGCTAGCCAGGGTCCGGGTCCAGTACCATGCCTTTAATGGCCTGCTGGACCTTCTCGTGGTGGAGCGCAATCTAACCAGTCTCCTAGGTCGCGCCTGGTTCAAGCCGCTCGGAGTGCAGTGGACCGGAATACACCGCATGGGCTCTACTGACTTCTCATCCATCTGCGAGGAATTTCCCGCCGTTTTCGATGGCTCATTGGGCTGCTACAAAGGACCCCCGGTTTCCTTCGACCTGGACCCGGCAGTCCGGCCCATCCGCGTGGCCGTCCGCCGGCCACCACTCGCCTTCCAGCCCAAAGTGGAGGCAGAGTTGGAAAAGCTCATGGCACAAGGGGTGCTCGAGCCGGTCTCCCACGCCAAGTGGGAGACTCCCATTGTGACCCCCCTCAAAGCTAACGGGGAAGTCCGCATCTGCGCGGATTACAAATGTACAATTAATAAGGCATTACAGGACTACGCGTACCCGGTACCGGTGGTCAGCCATGTTCTGGCCTCCCTCGCGGGTGCCAAAATATTTGGAAAATTAGACTTGGCCCAAGCCTATCAGCAGCTTCCCGTAGACGAAGCAACGGCCGAGGCACAAACGATTGTGACTCACAAGGGAGCGTTCAAGGTAAAACGCCTCCAATTTGGGGTCAGCGTAGCACCCGGAATCTTTCAAAATCTAATGGATTCTCTCCTAAAAGATGTTCCAGGAGTGAAGCCGTTCTTCGACGACGTCCTCATCGCCGCCCCGGACGCCGCCACGTTCGCAGCTCGCCTCCGGATGGTGCTGCAAAGGTTCCAGGACGCGGGTCTCAAGGTTCGAAAAGACAAGTGCACCCTGGGAGTCTCCTCGGTGACCTTCTTGGGGTTCCAAGTCACCGCAGACGGCATTCACCCTACAAAGGAGAAGGTAGTGGCAATTACAGGTGCACCCCGCCCGTCCTCAAAGGCGGAACTCCAGGCGTTCTTGGGACTTGTGAACTTCTACCACGCCTTCCTTCCGCACAAGGCGGCGGTCGCTGAACCCCTGCATCGTCTCCTGGACAAGGGAGCGGCTTGGGCCTGGGGTCCCAAGCATGATGCAGCCTTCCGGGCCGTCAAAGACTTATTAATTTCAAATGCGGTCTTAGCGCATTTCGATGAGAGGCTCCCTGTCATCCTGGCCTGCGACGCATCCCCCTACGGCGTTGGGGCGGTCTTGGGACACCGGCTACCCAACGGAAAGGAGGTACCGGTTGCCTACTATTCCAGGACCCTGTCGTCGGCAGAACGGAACTACGCCCAGATCGACAAGGAGGCCCTAGCAATCGTAGCTGGCGTCAGGAAATTTCACGACTATCTCTACGGACGGTCGTTCACCGTGGCCACAGATCACAAGCCGCTGCTGGGTCTCCTTGCCCCCCACAGGCAGACCCCTCACATGCTGTCCCCGCGGGTCCTGCGGTGGTCAATTTTTTTGTCAGGCTACTCCTACGAATTGGTACATCGCCCGGGGAAGGCGATGGGTCATGCAGACGCCCTCAGCCGTCTTCCCCTCCCGTCCTGCGACCCTGATCCGGCTCCCGCTTTCCACGTTGCGCTCCTAGAGGATCTACCGGAGCGCCCCGTACAGGTATCAGATGTGGCCCGTCGCACGCGGCGGGACCGCATCCTTTCCCGTGTCTCGGACTGGGTGGGAAGGGGGTGGCCGGAAAAACCGGGACCAGATTTTGCCGCTTTCACGGCACGCAGGCACGAACTATCGGCCCACAAGGGATGCCTGCTATGGGGATCTCGAGTGGTGATCCCCGGGCCCCTGCGGCCCCGAGTGCTAGAGGCCCTCCACGAGGCTCACCCGGGAATTGTGCGCATGAAAGCTCTGGCCCGGAGTTACGTATGGTGGCCAGGCCTGGACAAAGACATTGAGGGGCGGGTCCAGAAGTGTACCAAATGCCAGGAGTCACGGCCAGATCCGCCACACGCTCCTGTCCGATCCTGGGAATCTACTAACAAGCCCTGGTCCCGCCTGCACCTAGACTTCGCGGGACCGGTCCAGGGCCGGTTGTTTCTTATCGTTGTTGACAGCTACAGCAAGTGGCTTGAGGTAGTGCCGGTAGCTTCGACCTCCACCAACGCTGCCTTAAGAAGTCTCTGGCCGATCTTCGCGACACACGGAATGCCAGAAACTCTCGTGACCGACAACGGGACCGCCTTCACCTCCAGCGAGTTTCAACGGTTTGTGGAAGCCTGCGGTCTGCGCCACGTCCGCTCCGCTCCGTTCCACCCCGCAACCAATGGCCAGGCCGAGCGCATGGTGAGGACAACGAAGGACGCGTTAAAGAAGATGGAGCATGGCGACTGGGAAGAGCAGCTGTACAAGTTCCTGTTCTGCCAACGGAACACACCCCACTCAGGGACCGGGCGCCGGCCAGCCGAACTTCTGATGGGAAGACGACTGGGAACCGTCTTGGACCGCCTACATCCCGACCGAGCAATCGAGGGGAACCCGACAATGGAGGACCGGCCAGCTGCCCGAGGATTTGCTCCCGAAGACCCCGTATACGCAAAGAACTTCGCGCGGGGTCCAACATGGCTCCCCGCGAGGATCGTCCGAGTCACAGGGCCTTATTCCTATGAGGTCCTTACGGAAGATGGCGTAGTCTGGAAACGGCACATTGACCAGATTCGACGCCGTACCCAGAACCACGATGATACCCAGGCCCCCGAACTCCCTGCACCAACAGACCGTGACATCGACACGACTCCAGAAGCAGCGCCAGACCCTGATCCGGAGACTGCGGAGATGCCGCTCCTGCCCGCGGACGAAGCAGTCGCACCATCCACACCTGAACAACCCCCGAGCAGACAGGCCCCGCCAGCAGAACAACTACCCACACCGCAACCTGCCGACACTAGCAACACGCCCCGCCTTACAACCCCCCGGCGCTCTGGACGTGAGCGCAGACGCCCGGACTATCTCAAAGACTATGTGTGCAGAGGGGTTCTGGACTATGGGGGGAGGGGTGTTATGTATTGACCATGCGGTCGCCATGTGCTCTCTTCATTGCGACCGCATGGCCAGAGCACATGGCCAGAGCATGGCCAGAGCACATGGCCAAGAAACTACCTGAGCTTCAGCCAGGTAGAACAAAGGCCAGGTGGATTCAAACCGGCCACCAATCCTGTACCTAGGTCTCTCCCAGGGAACCTATGAAATGTAAATAGACTTCTAATAGCCTATCAGGCCAGTTGGGTGAGGTCAGGGGATTGTCCCTGACCAGCATAAAAGGAGGGCTTGGAGCCCTGGGTTGTATGCTTCATCCGGACCAGCAATAAAGATCTAGCTGTTTCACTATTCCATGGACTCCCGACTCCAATACTTATCAGTATTATAAGAAATGCTCAAAGTGCACATGCAAATGCAGCTTCAACTTATCTCAAACTCAAAAAAGAATCTCAAAAGAAATCCTTCAGCTCAAGAACTCAGGGAGTTTAGGTTTCTGGACCGTATTATCCAACCTTGCAATACTTATATTAATGAAAATTACAATAAGCAAACTTCCAATCTCTTCTTTCTTTTTTCATACTGTGGTGGACCGGGCCTGCGTCAGCTGGTGGGCCCTGCTCTACCTACCCCTCCTTTGCCTGACCTGGCACCTGAAGGGGCCATTTCACTCCACTGCCTCAGGATACTGCTGCCACTACTGTCCCTGTCTTGGGATCTGGTTACGCAGGACAGCCATCTAACATCCCTCTGGCGTAGGGTTGCCAGTTCCCTACCCTTTTCCAGTGGAGGGAGAGAAGCTCCTGTTCGGGGATCTTTGCACACGTGCCACAATGACATCACCCAGAAGTGACGTCATCATGCTAGGCACATCGCCAGGGGGACACTCTAGCATTCAGCTAGAAATTATGATACCATAGAGTTTTCAGGTTGAATGCTAGAGCGTCCCCCCCAGCGATGTGCCCAGTGCGATGACATCACCTCCAGGTGACATCATCACGCCAGGCATGTTGACCCGATCCAGGCAATTTGGGGTGGGGTTGGAAATCTGAAGAAGTGTGCCTATACCCAGAATTAAACTTTGTTGGTCTTAAAGGAGCCACTGGAATCAAACTTTGTTCTGATCTTGAAAGTGCAGGATGAGACTTGAAAAGCAAATCCAATTTAAAAGTTCTAGAAATTTGGATGGAACTAATTAACATTTGTAATGGGTGGAACCTAGACAGCATAATAAAAAGTAGAAACATCACCCTGCCAACAAAAGTCCGTATGGTCAAAGCAACGGTATTCGCAGTAGTAATGTATGGCTGCGAGAGCTGGACAATAAGGAAGGCCAAGTGCCGAAGAATAGATGCTTTTGAATTATGGCGCTGGAGAAGACTGATGAGAGTCCCTTGGACTGCAAGGAGATCCAGTCAATCCAAAAAGAAATCAAACCTGACTGTTCCCTAGAAGGCCAGATACTGAAGCTGAAGCTCAAATACTTTGGCCACCAAATGAGAAGGGAGCACTCACTGGAGAAGACCCTGATGCTGGGAAAGATTGAAGGTCAAAGAAGAAGGGGACAACAAAGGATGAGATGGTTAGACAGTGTTACTGATGATGCAACGAACATGAAATTAAGCAAACTCTGGAGCATGATGGAAGACAGGAGGGCCTGGCCTGATGTGGTCCATGGGGTAGGTAAAGAAACCGAACAACAACGCGTGGAATATGCAAGATTAGCGCCTGTAGTGCTAATACTGAGGGGAAACCTCGAAGTTGTTGCTCAGACTGGTGATACATTTCTTGATGGATTCTAATGCAGCAATTTCACACTCTAATTTCACAATCTGTTTTATTTAAAAACAATGTTTTAGAACGTGATCGAGCACGTGCTAACATTAAAATGTTCAGCCATTTAAAAAAATATTGTGATCGTGTGTGTATGTAAAGGATCAAGGTACAGCAAATTGGCATCATGGAAGCATGACGGATTGTACACTCTCAATTCTATCGGTAACTGGAGCGATTCCCCGCCCCTACCCTCTTTCTGTCGTTTGCAGCCTTTAATATAATTTCCTTGCATTTCTGTATGTACCCAGCGTTCCACCAGGGGCCGCTCCCTCAGAACCCTATGGGTAGAGAAGCGTTGCCTCCCTCAGAACCCAACGGCTGGGTGGAGAAGCGTTGCCTCCGACCAAGAGCGGGCGACCCGGTGTTTGCGTCATCGGACTGCGACAACTGAAGAGGGCAGGGAGAGTGAAGAGAGAGCGGGTGCTCGTGACAGACATGAGGGGTTTCGGTGTCCTCCTTAAAGCGGTGCGTGCCGTTCTCCCTGCCGGAACTCGTCAGTTCCGCACCGCCTGCCCTCGGCCCGCCTTCGCTAAGGAGCTTTTCCTGGGTACCTTTCGGAAGGTGAGGCTTGTCGGCTGGCCGGGCAGGTAGTCAGTCTCGTCCCTTCCGAGACAACTCCATAGGCTGGCGTGGCACTCTCACTCAGGCTTCGTCGTAAGGGCCAGGCGCCGTGGACCTTTTGTGTGAGACTAGCTAGCGGAGTCACTCCCTTCACGCTGCACGGGGAGGGTCACATTTTGGGGCTGCTGGACCCGCTATGTTCCAAGCGCCCTGCAGATAGGAAAACCAGTTCAGAAGCAGAGAGAGAGAGAGAGGTTTTCTTCTCAGTTTTCTGTTTAGTGGGATGGTGAAGAAACGTAGAAATAGAATCCTTCACTTGTCGTCTCCTGTGCTATAATCCATTCCTAAATCTGCACTGTATGGTGATCTCGTGTACTCTCAGTCACACAAGGTGTGTCTGTCTGCTGGTGCCACCCAATGCTCCCTCTAAGCTCTGGAGTCCTGTGAGCAAAAAGTCTACTTTGTGAGCTACTGGCATTAAAGTTGTGAGTGAGCGATTTGGCTGCTGCATCAATTAGTTTGCTCTGGAGCCATCCTCCCTGAGCTAAGGCTAATATGTCTGAGCTGGAGGCTAAAAAACAGAGAGCTAGCTCAAACTAACTCACCTTAGAGGGAACACTGGTGCCATCGCTGTTATACCTGGTTCCAGTGCCTTGGGATTGATCCTCCCCACCTCTTTCACTCAGTGAGATGGATTGACTCAATAAAGGATGCTACAGGGCCCTCAGTTTGCAAGACCTGAGCAAGGCTGTTAACGATAGGACGTATTGGAGATCATTAATTCATAGAGTTGCCATAAGTTGGAAGTGACCTGAGAACATTTTTATTTTACTTTATTTTTCAAATTTTTACCCTGCCCTCCCAGCCAAGGCCGGTTAACACAGGCAAGCCTCTTCCACACACATACTTAGTGATCTTTAAGCCCAGGAAGCAACTTTTCTTTCTCCTTTGAATGCTGGCTAGGATTAGGGAAAACCAGGCTCACATTCTTATTGCACCATAAAGCTTGCTGGATGACCTTTGGCCATTCACATGCTCGCACCCACTTCTCAGGGTGGTTCTGAGGATGAAATGCAGAAGAGCAGAACAATGCACACCATCCTTAACTCTTTGGAGGAATGGTGGAATAAAAATGTAATAAATACACTGTCTAGTTTTAAAATAAAGTTAAGGTTTTTTTAAGTGAAGGTAAGATTTTGAGGCCCTGACCTGGACAGCCCAGGCTAGGCCAATCTAATTAGCTCTCAGAAGCTAAGCAGAGTTGGCCCTGGTTAGTATTTGAATGGGAGACCACCAAGGAAGTCCAGGGTTGTGACACAGAGACAGGCAATGGCAAACCACCTTCTGAATGTCTCATGCCTTGAATACACTATAGTGGGTTCACTATAAGTTGACAGTGACTTGATGGTACTTTCCACCATCAGGGTTTTGAGGGATTGGCAGTTTACATTGTTAAAGTTTCTTTTTTGGGGTGTTTTTGGTGTTTGGTTTTTTAAGCATGGGTGGTTTGAGTTTGTACTTGTTTCTAAATAAACCAAGTAGTGACACTGTTCTTAGATATGATTTGTAGAACATGAGGGTTTTTTTCTTGTATGGTAAAACAGCTGACATGAGTGTTGGGAGCATGTTTTAAACCCTGCTCTGTTATAATGTAGACTAGGGTGTTTTTTTCTGAGAGTATAGTACCAAATAGGAAATCTACCTCTTTTTTCAAACTTAGACTCCTGTTGTGAAGATGCCACACTTTCCCCTTGGCATTGCCTTTAACATATTGGTGGCTTCCACATCAGGATAAACGTGTGGTTTACCTGTTGCTGCTTCAGTCACCAATACACCATCATGGAAACTGGGCTTCCATATGGCAGATTTCCCTGCCCTGGTTTCTGGGCAGTAGCCACCCCCACCCCACAGTGCCTTTTTAAAAAAAATTAACCAACATTTGAATATTATTATATCAATATAATATTCAGGGGTCATTTCGAGCAGGAGCTTGAGGGAGCTCAGCTCTGGGAGTTGGTGCCAGCCCCCCCCCCCCCACGGGGGAATGCCTGCTTGTGTCCTGGCTACACCAAAATGACCTCATCCCCTGGAAAGGTCCTTGTTCCTCTGACCAGCCTTCTGAAGGCTTCAGCCACCACTGACGCTATCCTCCCAGAATAGTGGTATTTCTGAGGCTTGGATTAGTAGCTGTCCCCTCTCTGCCAGCTCTTCCTCCCTCCCTCTCTCTTCTTTCTTCCTTGCCTTCTGACATACTTCTGGTGATGTCAGGTGGTGTAGCATATGCAAATAAGTTATGCTAATGAGTTATGTTAATGAGCCTTAGTGGTATTTCTGAGGCTTGGATTAGTAGCGGTCCCCTCTCTGCCAGCTCTTTCTTTCTTTCTTTCTTTCTTTCTTTCTTTCTTTCTTTCTTTCTTTCTTTCTTTCTTTCTTTCTTTCTTTCTCCCTCCCTCCCTCCCTCCCTCCCTCCCTCCCTCCCTCCCTCTTCTTTCTTCCTTGCCTTCTGACATAACTTCTGGTGATGTCAGGTGGTGTAGCATATGCAAATAAATTATGCTAATGAGTTATGTTAATGAGCTCCTGCACCTCTTTTTCTACAAAATGACCCCTGATAATAATATTATGTATAACAAGTTCTCTGAATTCTCAGTTTTCATTAGAAAACAGTAAGTCTTGAGTCCTTTGACTGTGGAGATACGCCTTTCTCCTTACACCTGTATTACAAAAAAGACTAATCTTGCTTTTTTAAAATGAAAGCTGGCAATTCAGAAAAACTGACTCTTACTGAGCCACTGCCTGCCTGCTGTGGTTAAATCGATGAAAGTGAACAACTTACAGTCCTAATCCTATTGTATTGTTGATCAAATACCCCATCCTATTGATTGTATTGACTGTATAATCCTCCTTGAGTCCAAGTAAGAAAAAGAAAGGTGGACTGTAAATGATGTAAATAAATACCAAATTGAAACTGAACCCAGGCAATATGAAAGTAATATGGTAGGGAAATGTAAAGTCTTCCTTCTTTTGATGGGGTTCAAGTGACTCTTGCTGACTTGATTAAGAGCCTAGGGGGCTTACTGAAACCAGTACTACTGCTGGAGAAGGAAGTTAATACATCTACAAAAGTGCATTTTCCCGTGGAAGATAACCCCAAACCTTGATTCAGCTAATCTGGCCACCTTCATCCATGCACGATAACATCAAGACAAGTCTGCTCTAATGTGCTCGCCATCTATCTGCTGTCAAAATCAACTCAGACACTCCAATTGACGAAGAACGCTGCAGTTCATATGATAATGGAAACTAGGCAGATCTTCCATATCACATCCATTCTGCAGCTACTGCAGCTCAATTCAAGCTGTTGACTATCACATACAGAACTCTTGGACCCTCATATCTGCGTGACTATCTCGTCACCCATGTCCTGCTGCAGCATCTGAGTAGGACCCTCTGCACGTAGTGGCCTGCCCGTGGAGAAGATCAATAATTGCCTGTACATACGCCTTCTCTGTAGCAGCCCCCCATTCTGCGGAATGGCCTGCCTGAGGAGGTCAGGATGACTCCTGTGCGGTGTTCCCTCTAAGCTGAGTGTGAGCTAGCTCACAGTTTTTTCACCTCTGACTCACACATTTTTGTCGTAGCTCAGGAAGGATGGCTCCAGAGCAAACTAATTTATGCAGTAGCCAAATCACTCACTCACAACTTTTAATGCCAGTATCTCACAAATAGAATTTTTCCTCAGAAGACTTCACAGCTTAGAGGGAGCATTGTTCCTGTGGTCCTGGCATTTTACAAACTATGTAAAACAGTTGTTCAAGAGGGCATTTTTAAAAAAGGAAATAACGCTTCATCAGAACATATTGGTCCAGGAAAATACACTGTGTTTCTGCTGTGTTTTTAATTAATGATTTGGAGTTGGGAGTAAGCAGCAAAGTGGCTAACTTTGCAGATGACATGAAGTTGTTCAGGGTGGTGAGAACCAGGGAGGACTGTGAGGCACTCCAAAGGGATCTGTTGAGGATGGGCGAGTGGGCCTCAATGTGCCAAATGGGGTTTAATGTGGCCAAATGCAAAGGGATGCACATTGGGGCCACAAATCCTAACGATAAATACACGTTGATGGGGTCAGAACTGGCGGAGACTGATCAAGAGAGAGATCTTGACATCGTATTAACTCAGTGAAAATGTCGAGACAGTGTGTGACTGCAATGAAAAAAGCCAACACTGTGCTGGGGGTTATTAGGAAGGGAACTGAAAACAAATCAGCTAGTATCATAATGCCCCTGTATAAATCAATGGTGTGACCTGATTTGGAGTACTGTGTACAGTTCTGGTCACCACACCTCAAAAAAGATATAGCATTGGTAAAAGTGCAGAAAAGGGCAACTAGAATGATAAAAGGGTTGGAACACTTTCCCTATGAAGAAAGGTTGAAGCGCTTGGGGCTCTTTAGCTTGGAGAAATGATGACTATGGGGCGACATGATTGAGGCTTATAAGATTATGCATGGGATAGAGCAGGTAGAGAAAGAAGTCCTTTTCTCCCTTTGTCACAATACAAGAACTAATGGGCACTCCATGAAATTGCTGAGCAGTTGGGTTAGAATGGATAAAAGGAAGTACTTCTTCACCCAAAGAGTGATTAACACGTGGAATTCACTGCCACAGGAGGTGGTGGCAGCTACAGGTATGGATGGCTTCAAGAGGGAATTAGATAAACATATGGAGCAGAGGTCCATCAGTGGCTATTAGCCACAAAGTATAGATAAGAACTCTTAGTCTGGGGCAAGTGACACTCTGTATTCTTGGTGTTTGGGGGGGGGCAACTGTGGGAGGGCTTCTAGTGTCCTGGCCCCACTGCTGGACCTCCTGAGGGCACCTGGTATTTTTGGCCACTGTGTGACAGAGTATTGGACTGGATGGGCCACTGGCCTGATCCAACATTGTCTTCTCTTATGTTTTTATGTACTGATGTAATACCATGTTCTCTATTGTTCACTATGTCCTACTGATGCTTTGTTCAGATGCCAGCTTCATTTCAAGTTTCTGCAATTCCTAGGCCTTTTACGTTGCTTGTTAGATGTATCATCCTATTGATAGCGTTGATTTACATTGTGTAATCTGTCTTGAGTCTCAGTGAGAAAGGCAGACTATAAATAACATAAAAATAGACATTGTTACAAACTTATAGCAATATTTAATTGCTGATTTGTAAAGTATAAAAAACCCTCTCTTCCAACAGCAGGGGAAGAAATGGCCAGTGTGGGAAATGGCTGCCATGCAGAAATGTGAAGGCTTGGGTGGGGGGAGGTACTGTTTCTTTCCCACGACTCCTTTTTTCCAGTTTTTCTGACAAAATTTCTGGGAGTACTGAAAAAGCTTTTATGAAATATTTTCTTTTTTAGAATGAATGAATGAAATGGTTTTAAAGATGAGTGGAAAAACAAACTGGGATCACAGTGTAAAAACCCAAAAACAATCACTGTGATTTATGGTCCTTACATATTAAATAGATGACAGAAAAATATCACAACTAATTATGTGATCCTGTATCACAAATTTAGAAAAGTCCCATTCTGTAATAAGTTGTAGTAAATGACAAGCATCTAGAGGTAAGCCCGTTTTGTAGTTGATCTTCCTCAAAAGTTATCTCCCTCTTATTTACAGTTCAGCATTTACATAGGAAGCAAGCCAGTCCATTAGTGTTTCCTTAGTCAGGTACAAAGCCTTCTGCTCTTAAGATCGACTAAGAATAACTTCTGAAAAAAATCAGCTACAAAATGGGCTTACCTCTAGATCTGTGGTGTCAAATATGCAGCTCGGGGGCCATATCTGGCCCCTGGAGGGCTTCTATCAGGCCCGCACTGGAACTGGCCATCTCCTGCTTCCAGTTCTGCTGCTGCTGCTGCATCATAGCTTGCTTGGCCAGACTCTCTCAATTGCTCAGCCATTTCACATTTTCCCCTGGGTCCTAAACTCAAAACTCTGAGCATGAGATTTCGGTGGTGAATGTCAATAAATCAAAAGTAGGTTGCAGCTTACATATACATAGCTGAACAGCATACTCAAGGTTGCAACAGCGCAGATATTTTGATACAGTAATTCAGAGCAAGAGGTGTCAGTTATCAGATACTGTTAAATAAACAAAATATTGCAAGAGTGCTAATGTTTTAAGCATGTTTTTATTTTAAGTAAAAAAAATCTTTGTGTTTGTGTCCTTTATAAAGTTTGTATCTCCGCTGCCTGGCATTACATTTTATGACACACATGGCCCAGCCCAACAAGGTCTCATTTATGTCAGATCCGGCCCTCATAACAAATGAGTATGACACCCCTGGTCTAGATGGTCTTCATTTACTGCAACCTATTTCAGAAGCTGTTCTACAATATCAGACGGATGAGACTTTTCTAATTTTTTGATAGAAAAATATCATAACTAATAATGTGATCCTGTATCACAAAATTAGAAAAGTGTCATCCTTTGCAGTAAATGACGACCATCTAGAGCAGGGGTGTCATACTCATTTGTTGACCACAGAAAAATATCATAACTAATAATGTGATCCTGTGTCATCTATGTAATATGTAAGTACCATATGTATTTTTATTAGCTGTAAAAACATAGTAGCCATAAAGCGCAGTGATTGTTTGTTTGGGGGTTTAAAGACAAGTGGGCATGCTGTAAATATACACAGCTCTTAAATCCAAGATGCATTTTTGCACCTAGAAGGATACCTAGTGTTCATGACAGAAGCACGCAGGACTCTCATTGCTTTTCAGCTGTTTTATACCTTCTGTTCTCCTTTCGGCATGCCTAGTGGCTGATCTTTTCATCTCTCCCTCAAACCACTGTGACACATATACCCACAGACTGGGGTATTACAGGTAGGTATTACAGGAGGGAGAAAAAGATCATAGATCTTTAAAAACATAAAAGGAGCAAAGCAGGTTTGGGAAAGATCATAGAAAAACTAGGGAAATTCTGGGAAGCACGTAAATGCACCACAATACTCTGGGGAAGCAGAGGGAAAAATGCTTCTTCATAGCATTAAACCTGAAGCTAATCTGTGTGGAAATGGCCTTTATTATATATAGCAGTGAAATCCAGTATTCTGTTCCTAAAACTTTGTTCCAAAAGATGTTGTGCATTGGTAAAAGTTCAGAACAAGTTGGTGGAATTAAATTACTGTATTTTTTGCTCCATAAGACTCACTTTTTCTCCCCAAAAAAGTGTGTGGGGGGGGGGGGAAGTGTGTGCGTCTTAAACCCCCCTCACCTTTCCCGAGTCATGGCACCGAGCGGAGCTAGGTGCGTCTTATGGTCACGTGCGTCTTATGGAGCGAAAAATACGGTAGTCCCATTGAAACATTCGGAGGAAAGGGTATTATATGGCTGAGACAACAAAATAAAGTTTCTGCAGTTTTGGATTTTTTTCTGAAGCATCAGCACATCTCCAAATTGTCTATTTTCTGGGCTTTCCTCTGCTTTGCTGCAATCTTTCCCAAACCTGGTATGATACAATTTTTCAGAAAAATCATGGTCAAAATCCCTTTGAGAGTGGTATAGACTAGAATGTCCCACCTATTTTCCTTGCATGGGCAGCAAGAGCCAAATGGAAAACTGTCGCTATGGGGAAGCAGTTCAAGTAGTATCGGCAACTGATAATATTGATGTTTATTATGAACTGTTGCTCTTTATGTTTCCTTGATATGAGCCCAGTACACTGCTATCTTTGAAACAGCTGATTTAAATTGAGAGTAATTCAGAGAGGGTCATATAGCAAGTGAAGATAACCAATGGATCACTGTTTAGATAGGAAATTTTAACAAGGTTTCTGTTCTGCAAGTTGTACATCTTATTGCATGCAATGGATTGGTTTCTGGCTCCCTAAGATTTTCCTTCTTCCAGGAAGAGGTGAACAGAAAATATCAATGTGCATCTGACATATTCATTTCAGATTTAACAGTACTTTTGACTGCATCTTGTTTTATGCCAATAAAAGCTATTTGTCATTGACTGCATCTTGCCACCAAAGTGGCAGTGATCCAAAGTGGTATGCATGCTACTTTTCATTATGATTTCTTTGCATTGTGGGGAAAGTATACTATGTTGTACTTTAAGCTTCTTTGGTGGCCAATCCAAACCAAAGAGAGATTAGAGGCTACTCAGCAACTTCTATAGCTATAGCTTCTGAGAGAGAAAAGAAGCCACAGGAAAATTTAAGCGTATGAGTGAAATATGTAGGGCAGTTGTTGAACTGCTGTCCAAATGAACTGCATCTGTACACCTGCTAGAGTCACATGGCTTCTATTCTTTCTGTCTCTCCTGCTTAACTTTTCTGGAAATAAAATTGGGATAGCATGTTTTTCCTTCTCGCTCTTATTCAGAGATGCTGTCAGAAAGAGGTTAGGGAAGCAGCTTCAGGAATTGTAAATGGTACTTTGATTTTATCAACATGTGAATAAAGTCATATGGCATATTTAAAGTGATAGCTGCAAAGTGATAGCTGCAAATCTACAGATTCTAGAGTGAGATCATTTTCTTTACATGAAAAGTTTGCTTATTTTACCTATTCTTAAGATAACACTCTACACACTGTTATCCCCCCCTCCCCCCGGACATTAACTAATAACCAAAGGCACAGGCTTTAGGAACAACTCATTGGAATACCTCTTTGAAATGCCCGGAATTGAGTGACAGTGCAGTTTGCTTGGTAATGCTCCCTGTAGATTAAGTCCAATGTGTGAATCTTTTTAAAGTTATTTTTTAATCCTGTTAAAATCTGTCATTCTAGGAGGAGGTTTTTCCTTATCCTGAGATTAGCAATGAAGAACTGGAGGAAATTAATCAATTCGTAGGGCCTATAGAAAAATTTTTCAGTGAAGAAGGTATTTTCTCTTTTCTGTTTATAAGAATTTTATGTATTTGCTTACGTAACTTATATTACTAACAATAAACTGTTGCAGTTTTTATTTACATCGTTTTACAGTACCTGTAATCCTTGTCCTACTGTGTTGTTTAATGGAGGTCTTTGCTGTCTGATTGAATTGCTTTTCTTATTTAGTAATCTACCATGAGTCTTAGTGGGAAATGCTGGCTGTAGATGATGATGATGATAATCAGCTTGATGCTGCATGCATACTTGATTGCTCTTTGCATGATTAGTCAGCCAAAAGAAGAAAGTATAACGTATTTCAGGGCTAAGAAGTTTTACTAACATGTGTAACCAGCTCCTGAGCATTTTTTCTTAAAATATGTTCCTATGCTTTGTTCTGTTGAGAATTTGTTGCAGTTGTTTCATGGTAATACAGAAAGAGATTATTGCCCAGATGTCTTCTTGTTGTGATGCAGCTGGATGCTACAATAACTTGCTTAAATGGTGTTGCCTGGCTGTGTTCCATTCCATGGGAGGTCAATACTTTCACTGATTTATGGGTTGGTGTTGGGATTAGATGGTGTTAAAAGCAATTGAACAGAAGGGCTTAGACCTTTTCTGTTGCTTGGCGGCTCCTTAAGTAGCAATAACATTTGAAAAAATCATCTGACTCAGGATCTGACACCCTAAATAAATTTTAGCTAAATTAGCAAAGTACACCAATGCTCTCTGTAATCAGTTATGATGTTCAGTTTAATACTTATTCTTTTTCAGTGGATTCTAAGAAAATTGACCAGGATTCTAAAATTCCTCAGGAGACGCTTAATGGACTAAAGAACCTGGGGCTCTTTGGCATGCAGATTCCAGAGGACTATGGTGAGTTAGGAGACAGAATTTAGAGCTCTGTAGCTCTTATTCAACCTTACAACATGCCAGATCTTTCCTTGTTTGGTGGGGCACAACCCCTGTTGACATCTCATCCTTGCATCAGGTGAGTGCTGGCACTTCAGAAAGACAAGCTCTTAAGCTGGGTTGCTCAGAGTTACCATCTCTATCTTGATTAAATGAGAACCAAAATCATCTGTTTCCTTGCAGATTTTATAATTGTACTTAAATGTACATTTAAAGAGCAAAGTGCAAACTGATGCAAGCTTTCAGAAGAAGCATCACGGACTGTAACATTCCAATAGAAAAGAACTTAAAAGGTCCAATAGCACCTTAAACACTAGCAAAATTTGTGGCAGGGTATGAGCTTTTGTGAGTCAGTGACTCACTGCAGTGACTCAGGAAAGCTCATACCCTGCCACAAATTTTTGTTAGTCTTCAAGGTGCTGCTGGGTTCTTGCTCTTTTCTACTGCTATAGACAGACTAACATAGCTACCTATCTTGATATGTAACATTCCAGAATGCTTGAGATGTGACTAATGTTCAAATGGTCTTCAACATCTTCATATTGTTGTATGTAAAAAGCTACCACATCAGAAAGAGGACTAGTCCAAGCTAGAAGACTTCTCCCCAGGATGGTAACTTTCATCGTGCACAAGATTTTGATCTGATAACAGAGAGTAGGAAAATTAAAATAAATATCCCTTCTCTGCATTATAGGATATTATCCAGGAATATTGCACCATTCCTTTTTTCTGAATGGTAGTGTCTTTTCTCAAACTGATATCTGATTTTTGCAGAATTATATAATTGTTTAATGAAGAAATAATAATTTTCGCATTGAAACCTTTAATCTGCCATGTCACATCAGAGGTATTGTATTACCAACCTTGTTCATTACACTGTGTTCTTATTCAGAATAGTCCTGTTGCTAAATTGTATAAAGCTTCAAATGCTTTAAGAGATTTTAGTAATCTGGTTCTGGGGCAAACTGTTTTTGCAAGTAGAAGAAAATGTCAGTGCTTCTGGTTAGTTTATCTATGTGAGTCTTTCTGTTTGTTCTTCTGTCTAGAAAGATATTTTTAATTCTGCCACAGTTGATAGCAACACAGTCCTATGAGCTGGTTGGGTTTGGGTTGTGGGGCTGGAGTGCCATAGCTGTATGCAGCATTTAAAAAGTATAATAAATGTAACTGACCAAAATATAGCTTCTTGTGTGAGCAGTTTAATAGTTGACTGTGATCTCTTTTAACAGGCGGCCTTGGTCTTTCAAATACAATGTATGCACGTTTAGGAGAAATCATTTCTCAAGATGGAGCTATTGCAGTAACTTTAGCAGCTCACCAAACTATAGGACTAAAGGTAACTTTCTGGATCTCAGAATCATGTTTACGTTGAGCTCTTCAGTATTCATGTGTCAGTATTCATGTTTTCTAGATCTATCCACTGTTGTTGCTCTTCAGTGATAGGGAAGACACTTGAACCAAGTGGACAACAGGTGTATTAATAAGGTGTATGTGGAATAAAACTTGTACAGAAGTTGAACAATAAAGGTGAAAGTTGTCAGGCCCATTTTCAGATTCCCCCAGATGCACTGGTGTAAACAAGTACTGTGGCATTTAAGCTAACTGGACAATTCAGTTAGTGTTAAAGATGGCAATTCTTGTAAACTGAAAACCATTGCACATGTTAATTGTTCAGCTGTTGTTGGAGAATTGATACAAACTTTTTACTTGTGTAAATTGTTTAGATTGTGCTCAGAAGGAAAGCCTGGCTAAACACATGAATCATTGTAACAGCCTAGTTGTTCAGAATCCTGTGCCTAATGAAAAATGCTTAAAATAAGTGAGTGAGTACAAGCAACAGTGGTAGCAAAAATGCTGTTGCTGCTGGTTACAAAAAGGTCAAGGCTGAGTTAAGTTCCTCAATGCTTAGCCACTGGAAATGAACATGTGGGAACGTGGCCATGGTGTCCTAGAATGAAGGTGATATGACTGTTCAACTCTGTGAGTCTATGTATATAAAATGTTAGTGCTCATGCACTGAAAAATAACCCTTCTTGTTAACCTCCTTGAAATAAAGGAGAGTGCACAAGGATTGGCTTCTGTGTGTCCTGCTGTGCAGCAGTAAATGGCCCACTTTGGTTTTGTTGCAGGGAATCCTTATTGCAGGTACTGAAGAACAAAAGGAAAAGTATCTACCTAAGCTGGCATCTGGGGAACACATTGCAGCATTTTGTCTCACAGAACCAGGAAGGTAATATATTAAAAAAAATGACAAGAGTTGACATCATTTTGCTGGCTTAGTGTAGTGGCTAGGAAACCAAGCTACAAATCAGGTATCCCTGTGGTAAACTCAGTTGGTGGTCTTATGCAAGCCGTACATCACTTCATCTCACCATTTTCCATATGATGGTTATAAAAATTATAAGGTAACAAGAAGTGGGACCCACAATACTTGTGCGGGGTGGGTGGGGGAGTATTCCTAAAGGCTGCAGCTCCACTTTGGGCTGCTGCAGAGTTCCCAGAGTGTTCTTTTACTTTTGGGGGGATTTAAATATCCCCTGCGCAGTTTTTTTTAAGCTTTAAGATTTTTCTGCACACCTGGGGAGCCCCCCAAGTGTGGAGGAAAATCTTTCTGCCCGCTAGGTGCCTCCGATGTGCGGATTTAGATATCCGCACGCGGGGGGCGCCTTAGCTATTAGATATATAGATGTATGTGAATCCCTTTGAGTACTCCAAATCAGAGTATTAAAAGTTAATTTGTATTATCACTTCAGGCAAGATATTTGTTAACAAGTAAGCTTGATGCTACAAGAAGACTATTTGCATTCCTTAACAACAGATGATACCTATAGCTATTCTTCACAGTCTTTGTAATTATGACTGAATACTTTTGCAACGAAAGTAGGACCTAGTCTCCCTTCTAAGCTTGCAGGTTGTTGGGGGTACATGCAGACACTGAAGATTTGGAAAGAGTTTGTCATGATTGTTTGCAAAAACAATTTAGGAGAGTGTTCAGAATGTTGTTTGAGTAAATCAGAATTATGGGAATACTTAGCTCCTTGTGGGGAAGATCCAAGGCTTTTGTTTATTTCCTATTGGATTGAGTTCTTTGGCTCAGTTTAAATGCTAACCCCTCATTTCATTACTGTATTTCAGTGGAAGTGATGCAGCATCTATTCAGACTAGAGCAACTTTGAGTGAAGATGGCAAAAGTTTTTTATTAAACGGTTCAAAGGTACTTATCTGCAGAAAAAAAAGAGGTTGTTTTATCTGCTTGTCATTTTGTCCAGTAATACTCTGAATAGTTCCTTGCCTAATCCAGTTGAGCCCAAGGGAAAACTAGTCAGAGAACAAGATCCAAATCCAGGGATTAGAGGGATAATTGATTGCCAAGGTTAACATAGTAAGGAAGAGACAGTAAAAGTCCTTTTTCTTTAGTGAAGTTTTCTGCCTGAGTATGGGATCTGTTCTCTGAGTGATGATCCCCCCCCCCCCAGCTCAAGGGATCTGATCCAAAAATTAAAAGCAGTCTGTACTAAAGTATTTGGCATGGATGGGGTGAGGAAATCTGTCACTCCATTCATTTGTTTTATGACATAAGCAAAAGCGGAAGTACTTCTTTCTTGTTCTATTACAGATATGGATAACAAATGGTGGTATTGCAGATATCTTTACCGTGTTTGCAAGGACAGAGGTGGTTGACAAAGATGGTGCAACCAAAGACAAAATTACTGCTTTCATCGTAGAAAGAGCTTTTGGTGGGATCACTAATGGAAAGCTGGAGGATAAACTGGGCATTCGAGGATCTAACAGTAAGAGTCAGATTAAAAGTGTTTGGAGAAGGTGCAGAGTTAATATTTTGAGGGAATGTGTGAGGAAATCCAGGTTCTTCTAATCAGCTGCATTTTATCAGCTCATGAGAGGGACTTCTTTCTTAATTGTCTGTTTATTGTACTAACTGCTGACCAGTTATGGGCATAAATCTTTGTTTCTGGAGTTGCTTAGATGCAAGACTGTGCTGCTTTCTTGACTTCAGATTTCCATCAATATGTCTAAATCTCAATGTAGCCCCATCTGTGGGTACTTAAATCTACAGATTGGGGCTATGGGAAGACAAGACAGATCTTTCTACAAACCTGAGAAAAGCCCCAGACTTATAGAAAAATCTGATATCTTTTAAAAAACGGGGTGTCCCCTCAAAAAAAAATGATAAAAGGGATGCTTGGAGCTTTAAGAAGTAGATGGCTTCCTAAGCAATCACAAAGTATTGCAAGTGTTCAAGTTTTGGTTTCTGTCAGTAAAAGCCAGAGGGAGGGCCAGGGCTCTGTTTTAGCCTTTGAGGGAGTACTCATTGGTTAGTAACCACTGGGCAACTTGTTATCATATGACTTGCATTAATTATCCTCACTGTTCAGCAGCAGCCACCCCACAAAATTTCAGGCTAGGCAAGTTTGAATCCTCATTCTGCTATGGAAGTTTTCTTGGTGATTTTGAGCCAGTCACACACTAGCTGCCTAACCTACCTCACACGATTGTTGTGAGGATAAAATAGAGGTGAGGAGAATGGTGTATGCTGATTTGGGCCCCCATTATGGAGAAAAGCAGGGTATAGAAAGTGGACTGTAAATAAATAAATATATATAGCTGAAGATGGCGGGGCAGATAAAAGGATGGTTGTGTTGGTGGGAAGGAGAGAATGAAACAGGGAAAAAACGGAATATCAGAGCTACCAAGAGGAAGAAAAGAGGAAATAGTCTGGAGAGGGGATACAGGTGAAAGTCAGGTACTCCCCGCAACTCCTTGCAGGCTCCCCACTGTGCAGCTGGACAGACTGTACCAGGAGGGAAATCGAAAGACAGAGGGGCAGATAAAGTTAGTCTGGCTGGAAGATGGGAAAGAGAGAAGGAAGCAGGAAAAATGGAGAGGCTATGGTGGCTTTCAGGGAAGGGGATGGAAAAATAAGATGCCCCCACAAGCCCTTGTGTATTCCTCACATGTATATGTATAATGTCCAAAACAAGAAAGGAAAAGGTAACTCAAGTGAATATCCTCCAGTGTCACTCAACTTCCAAAGAAAAATTTGTTCCTATTTCTTGGCTGTCTTCTGATTTGTAGGTATATTAGTGAGTGGGAGCCAGTGGACCTCTTTGTGCTCATTCTCTCTATGGCTTTTGAATAAACTCAGATACACTGGAGGTGCATTTCATGTTCTAGTTAACTCATTTTTCTGTATGGCACCTTAATGCATCTGCTTAACATAACACATTATGGACACATTAATATTTATTCTCCAAAAAGAATATTACTTCTAGCCTGTCTGTTTAACCTTCTAAGCAAAGTAGACCAAATTAACCTTGAAGGGCTTTGTTTCAAGAGCAGGCCATGGGATTGCATGACTCTTCCCCACTCATTTCTGCCCACTTACAATTCAGTTTCTCCAAGTCATATAGAGAGCATTCCTAAGCAGGTCAGGTCAGAGGTAAGTCCCATGTCAATCAATGGAGATTACTGCAAGGGAAGTGTCTTTAGGATTGCAGTCTGCATCTGAGTGAATTCAGGGGCATACCCTGCTTCGTTTGAATGTAGGCCGGCACAGCTGAAATCAGACGGTGCGGGGGAGGAGAAACTGTGTGTAAATGGAAAGGATCTAAGAAAGACTGTTAACAGTGAAGGTTGGGTTTCACAATGATTCTGGTTTTAACTGGATTTTTTTTAACTATTATTGTAAGCTGTCCTGAACTGAGGAAAGGCAGGGTATAAATGTTTTAATAAATAATCGTACATTAATAAAAACAGTTCACTCCCAGCTGTATTAAGTGTTAGAAATTAATTTGTGTTATATTTTAAACAAGTGGTTCCTATTTTAAACAGTGATTCCTGTTTAATTTCTGTTCCTGGCAACATTAGTATAACATTTTTTATCTTACAGCTTGTGAAGTGCACTTTGAAAATACAAAAGTTCCTATAGAGAACGTTATTGGAGAAATAGGAGGAGGATTTAAGGTGAGCTAAAGGGAATAACTGTTTACATAGGCTGTAGAAGAGAAATTTGTGATAAACTTGAATTTCATGGTGGTTGAAGTAGCTATCATGAGGGTGATGGAATCTGAATGGGTAATCATCCAAAGCAAATAGCTAAAGAGAGAGTGGAGAGAAAAGTGGTATGTTTGTTAGCCATGATCTTAGGTACTTAAAAAGAATGTTGTCACAGGCTTATGATATAAAATTTGCCCCAGAACAGTTTTTTCCTCATTTTACTATTTTTTAGTTGTACAAGAATTTGAATTTGAACATTTATCCCATTGAAAGCAATAAAGCACTCAGAACATCCACACTTGAAGGGTAACTGCTGGTAGGCAGAATTCATAGATGTGTAGAAAATGTAGTGAAGTTTGAATGTCCCATGGCAGTCAAGAAGGGAGTATCTTTTGTAACTGAAATATCTTTTGTATCCTGCCTTTTTCAAAGAGGGTTAGACTTCTGAGACTTCCTTGCTCGGGTAGTTGGAAGTTGTTAACTTCGGATTCTCTTAATCTTGGCTGTGTGAGACTCACCAGGGATGTCTTTCTGTGTAGTTAAAACACTGAAGTTGTGTACAGCCTCTTCAGTGGGCATCACCAGCTGCACAACCATTTTTCTTTTTTTTTGTAAATAAATTTTATTATTTTCAAACATTCTAACATATTTTTCTTATACAAATCCTTTTTCCATATTATATCCATTTCTTATTCTATTGTATAATCTTGTTATCATCTTGTATTGATGGCTTCCCACCACATCTGAAGCATATAACATTTTCCGCTTTAACTATTCTTTAAATACATATATATGTTTTACATTTCTGGTAACGACTTAAACAACTTTAAACTAATTATGCATTATATAAATTCTTATTTTCTTATACAGTTCTAAAAATATCTTCATTATCTAACTACCATTTATACATCCATATATTTCTTATTGCTATTATTATGTCCAAGTATAAATGTAATTTTTCATGTCCCAGTATTGTTCAACGTATTCTTTCAGATCTTTCCAGTCTTCCAAAAAAGTCTCTGAGTACAGATTATTCAATTTTCTCGTCCATTTGTCCATTTCAGCCATATACAACAATTTTTTCAACCACTCCCACACCTCTGGTATTTTTTCATTTTTCCAATTTTGCGCGTATGCCATTCTTGCCGTTGTAATCATATACCATATTAATGTCATTTTAAGCTTTAGAAGAGAGACACTCCCCAAAGTGACTGCAGTGATTCCACAATGAAATTATAGGCATCTTTAGGGAGAAAATAATCATATTGTTCTTACTGTTTATTGGTGAATATGGTGTGTGGTAGGTAAAGGCTTCATGTGTAGCTGAACAGCAGATTGACAGCTGGGTCTCAAATAAAAGCAAACTAGCTTGTTGTTGTTGTTGTTGTTATAAAGAAAAAGTTCCCAAGCAGAGTTTCTTGATTAAAGGCTGCTTATCTTCCCTGCAGGTTGCTATGAATATTCTAAATAATGGAAGATTCAGCATGGGCAGTGCATCTGCTGGAATACTTAAGAAACTGATAGGTAAAACTAAGCATGATGTGTTCCTGGAGAGGATGAAATTTCTGTATCAGTTCTGTGTCTACAGAAGAGGATTTTGTATTCTGTGCACTGATAAACCTTCCCCACAGGGCGGTAGCAAGGGTGACATGAAGGAGAGGAAAACCACGTATGCCACCCTGAGTTCCATGGAGGAAGGATAGATAAAATGTTATAACTTATTCTTAGCACAGAAAAATTATATCATAATAATAGTACTAGGAATAAGGCCCATTGTGGAAATAAATATAACAGGCTCTAGAAAGAGACTCAAGGAGAGTGCCCCGGCCTTGGGCATTCAGCGTCAATTTGCTGTGGCGACCTCAGCAGGGTATAATGACACAGAGTCCACCAGTTTCTCCAGGGGAAGATCTCTGCCATCTGAAGAGCAGTTGTAGTTCAGCGTGATCTCCATCCCTCCCCGGAGACTGGCAACAGTGGTTCCCCATGAGGGAACAGGTGATTTGGAGGGTGCAGCCTATGCCAATGAACCTGTCTGAGGTCCCACCCCTGCTGAAACCTCACCCTTTCCAGGGTCCACCCCTCAAATCTCCAGGAATTTCCCAACCTGGAGTTGGCAACCCTATTTCCCTCCCAGCCAACCATCAATGTATCATTTTATCTGCCCCCCTGGCTTCAGCTTTCCATCTCCTCCCTCCTAGAGAGTGGTTGTAATTCTGAGTGGTCTCCAGCCCCCACCTGGAGATTAGCAACAATGGTTCCCCATTAGGGACTGGTTGGCTTGGAGGGTGGAGTCTGTGGCATTGTACCTGTCTGAGGTCCCACCCCCCTCCAACCTCACCGTCTCCAGGCTCCATCCCTCAAATCTCCAGGAATTTTCCACCTGGAGTTGGCAACCCTATCTTCTTCCCAGCCAATCATCAACTTCACTCTTCAACTTTCCATCCCCCTCCCCCTGGAGAGCACTTGTAATTCTGAATGATCTCCAGCCCTTGCCTGGAGATTAGCAACCATAGTTCCCCTGAAGGAGACGTAGTCTTTCTCTGCAATGGGGACCAAAGCAGCTGACATCATTCTCCTCTCCCCCTTTTGTCTTGCACAACAACCCTGTGAGGTAGGTTAGGCTTAAAGTCTGTGACTGGCCCCAAATCAGCCATTCAGCATGAACCTGGGTCTGTCAGATCCTGCTCTGAAGCGCTGACTGCTACACCTAGGGTAGCCAACCTCCAGGTGGAGTCTGAAGATCGCCAGGTATCACAACTGAACTCCAGACAACAGATCTCCCCCCCCCAAAGCCATTTTCTCCAGGGGAACTGATCTCTGTCATCTGGAGATCAGTTGTAACAGTGGGAGATCTCCAGGCCCCACCTGTAGTTGGCAACCCTATCTCCTTCCCAGCCAGTTATCAACCTATCTTTATTTTTCCCTCACTCTTCAGCTTTCCATTTCCCTTCCCCCACCTGCAGCTTCTACGGTGCTCTGAAGTCCTGACTGCTATGTCACATTGGCTGTCATAGGCTGTCATTTCAGCAGGGTATAAGGACACAGAGTCTGCAATTTTCTCCAGGGGAACTGATCTCTGTCATCTGGAGATCAGTTGTAACAGCAGAGATCTCCAGGTCCCACCTGGAGATTGGCAGCCCTAGGGGGAAAGTCAGCCGCACAACAGGGGGTTGAAGAGAATGGTTTGATGGTTGCTGGCCCACCTCGTTAGCCAGCCAGCCATGGCAGAGTTAAGCAGGAGAGAGAGCTGTTTTCAGTTTATTCTGACAGGAAAGTCAGTGGGCGGGGGAGGGGGTTATGCTGAAAGTCTATTGTCACTGACAAAAGCAGGCCACTGGGGACAGTTAGTGAGCAGAGGAGAAGACCCAGCACCCAGTCCTTCCCCTTCGCTGGCTCCCTCCAAACTGAGGCCGAGACGCTGGCTGGTGGCTCTATGGGCGGGACTGAGGCAAAGCAGGGAAAGAATGCAGCCAGTGGCCAGGGACCCCCTTTTGAGTGGCAGTCCTTCCAGCCAACTGATTTTGGCGCCCCATGGAATCTTGCCACTTGAAAACGGCTTTATATAATAAGGAGAGATTATAAATTATATAGTGTTACCTTCCATATTTCAGGGCAAGATTTTTTGTAATATACATGCTAAGGTCTTGTTATTCACTCTGTAAAAATAAAAAAGGACATTAGTGTCACATAGCATCTTACCCTGAAATCTGGAAAATGATGCTATTTCCCTGTTTCTAGAGTATTTTCCAAAATGGAGGACCATGCTTTGGAGTTTATAGATAACTAAAGCTGGTCCAGATGGAATGAATTACAAAGATAGTTTACAATACATTGCTGAACCTTCTCCTTTTTAGGATTCCTTAATAGTGGGTTGTCCATGTTGTTGCATGGGTATATCATGGTAGACTTATATGATTGCAGCTGCATGATTGATAAGCTGTGTAACTGACTTCTTAAATAAAGTGTACCCGAATGAAGTTTAGAAATCTCAAAACTGTGGGTGGAAAGAGACAACAGGGTTTGGGGTGGGGAGAACCTACATAAATCTTCCAGAGAAGAGGGGAAAATATTCTGTAAGTAATGCTCCAAAGACTTTATTAAACAGCCATTTCTCCCAAGTTGCCAGAAGCAAGACATTGGGCAGGGAGGGCACAGCTTACTATGGACCATTTGCCTCTCGAACATCAAGTTAATAGATTCATATGTTCCTTTTCTTGGAGAGCTGGTGCAAACTTTATTTGGCACAAATCCTTGCTGAGTGTACTATTATATTTTTAGTCTTGCCTTTCCTTCAAGGAGCACAGGGCATCTTACGTTCTGCATCCCCCACCCCACCCCATAGCAGCTCTGTACAGTCGCTTAAGTAAAGACAAAATAACTGGCTGAAGATTAACCAGTGAACATTTTTTATAGCTAATTGGTCTTGATTGTAGTCATACACTAGATCCTACATGTATTTGCAGTGATTGTCATTGGAACTTTGAAGTGGAGGCTAACATTTGTAAAGATGCAGTATCACGGAGGCCCATTTGCGGGGAGCCTGCTTTGCGGGGAGGGCAGGATATAAGTGGAATAATAAATAAATAAATAAATAAAATAAACATTTGACCAGTATTGGTCACTGTATTAGAAATATGCCTCTCTGTTTCATATTTTACAATGTTTACAGCTACAAACACCAGTGGACATTAAGCAAACACATTCGCCATATGAAGTGTGGATGCAATCCATGTTCACTTTCCAAAGAGAGTTGGGAGCAGTAGTTGCCTCCTCTACCTCCTAAACTGTATTTTTCCAGGAGCAGTGCTGTTCAGTTCCTAGCACTGCTTACAGTGCAATCCAATACCCATTGATATCAGTGGGGTTAGACTGGAGAAACCCTCTGCAGAGTTGCACTGTTGGTGTGCTTAGTCTGGACTTTGGTTGCTTTGTCTAATCTGCAGAACAGCACAGTGTAAGACAGTTCCCATGACTCACTATAGGTGCTGTTTTATTTATCATAGGGAACTTTTCAGCCTGATCAAAGGGTTGCCGTTTCAGCACAGAAAGCCATATCAAATGCCATGTTACAGAATATGTATTGCTGTTGGTACAAGTGGTAGATTCAGACTGTCCGTTTTAATGAAGGCATGAGATTCAGCACATAAAAGTTATGGGCGGCGCCTTGCAGTATTCAGATATATTTAAGAAAGCATCACATCTTTGGAATTTTATTGCCTGATTAACTTCTTACTCTTCTCTTTTTTTGTAAAGAAATGACTTCAGAGTATGCTTGTACTAGAAAACAGTTTAATAAGAAGCTGAGTGAATTTGGATTAATTCAGGTAACTGAGAAACTGTGGCTTTCAGCTGTCTTTTGTCCAATTCAGAATAAAAGTTCGTAATCTTTTATTTTAAAAATGGGTTGCATGCTGTTATCAGTACAGAAATGTGTAGAGTTGGTTTAAAATTGTATAAAATCCATGCGTGCTTGAAGGTCATGAATGAAATTACTGATTTATTTGTGAACTTTAGGAAAAAATATGCCAAGCGCCAAATATTGTTGATTTAGAAAATAAACATCCTGCATTGTATTGATTGCTGAACTGCAGTTGCCATCTCTCCAGAAGGTTTAAAGGTGAAGGATGTTTCATTGAATTGTTGCTCTTTTACCAGGAAAAAATTGCTCTTATGGCTCAGAAAGCATATGTAATGGAGAGCATGTCATACCTGACTTCAGGGCTGATGGACAAACCAGGGGTTCCAGATTGCTCAATTGAAGCAGCCATGGTTAAGGTACGTTTTTTCTAAAACATTGGCATAAAGAGACAGGTATCTGTACTAAAGCTGTCTATCCTCTATCCTCTATCCCTCTACTTACTTACTTACTTATTTACTGGTCTTATAGACTGCCTTTCTTCCTGAGACTCAGAACAGATTACACATTGGAAATTGTCTATAGTTCATACAAAGAGAAACATTTTATACACAGAACACAGTGTAGGTCAATATGGTCAATATGAGGAGACATCAAATGAGCAATGTACTAGGACTAGGATTATGGAAATCTGAATGAGCTATTAGGCATGATACAGAGTGTGGATATAATGCAGAAAAATGGTATTACATCAGTAGAAAACAACGAAACGACAACAAGGTGATACATGCAGCAAAACTAATAATATGTCCTATATACAGTGGAATAATCTGCTGTCCCTTTCCCTTTATCAAGCACCTTCCTGAACTATATTCTCATAGCTGCCACCTTTGTAGGTGAGCTTTCCTGAACTATTCCAATTTACATAATTCGCAGAATAACAGGAATGTGGGACCTTCCTGACTTTTTCAGTCAGACCATTCCACGAAGTGGGGGCCACAACAGATAAAGCAAGTATATGGGCAGTTGTTGAACTTGCCCATTTGCAAGGTGGCACCTGCAAAAGTCCCTGAACAGGCGAGTGGAGCTGGCCTGACCGAACATAGGAGGAGGGGTGGTCTTCAGTGTTCCCTCTAAGATGAGTTAGTTTGAGTTAGCTCACAGTTTTTTTGCCACTGGCTCACATATTTTTGTCTTAGCTCAGGAAGGATGTCTCCAGAGGCAAACTAATTTATGCAGTAGCCAAATCACTCGCTCACAACTTCAATGCCAGTAGCTCACAAAGTAGAATTTTTACTCACAAGACCCCACAGCTTAGAGGGAGTGTGACAGCATGCAACTACACAGTTTGGTGTAGTGGTTAAGTGCGCGGACTCTAATCTGGGAGAACCAGGTTTGATTCCCCACTCCTCCACTTGCACCTGCTGGATGACCTTGGGCAAGCCATAGCTCTGTTCCAGCTGTTCTCTCAAGGACAGTTGTCTCAGAGCTCTCTCAGCCCCACCTACCTCACAGGGTGTCTGTTGTGGGGAGGGGAAGGGAAAGGAATTTGTAAGCCGCTCTGAGACTCCAAGTGAAGGGCAGGGTATAAATCCAGTCTCTTCTTCTTCCTTTTCTTCTCCTTCTTATGTATTTATTAAAATATTCCACCTTTCATCCCAACAAAGGAAGCTCAAAGTAAAATGTGTGATGTTATGATGGGCAGGATGATGATATGGTATTGTCTGTTTCAGAACTAGAGCTGTTCCCTCACATTTGCAGGAGATACTTCTCATTGAAAGGGAAGCTGTGTAGTGTTGGGATGGGGAGCAGTTAGGCACATTGCAGTAATATTTTCAAATGCAGTCCTTTACTGTTTCTCTGTGAATGAATGTCAGTTATTCCCTTGCATGGGGAAAAGCTAAAAAAGTGCACCTGGGCCAGTTTTGTGGTTCAAACGTTGGGCTGCCCAGAGCACTCAATCATGAAGTTTACTGATTTATTGATTGATTGAAATTTATATCCTGCCCTACCCCGCAAACAGGCTCAGAGCGGCTTACATCATGTCATACAATTAGACCATTCCATAAAACATAAAACCAATTAAAATTTAAGTGATTAATTTAAAATACCTAACGGGCAGCTCAGCACTGCGCTTAGTTACATTTCAGTGACCCTGGACCAGTCACATTCTCTCAGCCTTACCTAATAGACACAGTTTCTTCTGTGATGATAAAATTCAGGGGAGAATCGTTTGTGCTGCCTTGAGCTTCTTGGCGGAAGGATGAGATAAGAACATAAGAGAAGCCAATGCTGGATCAGGCCAGTGTCCCATCCAGTCCAACACTCTGTCCACACAGTGGCCAAAAACACCAGGTGCCCTCAGGAAGTGCAGCAGTGGGGGCAGGACACCAGAAGCCCTCCCACTGTTGCCCCCCCCAGCACCAAAAGCATCACTTGCCCTAGACTGAGAGTTCCTATCTATACTTTGTGGCTAACAGCCACTGATGGACCTCTGCTCCATACGTTTATCTAATTCCCTCTTGAAGCCGTCCATGCTTGTAGCCACCACCACCTCTTGTGGCAGTGAATTCCATGTGTTAATCACTCTTTGGGTGAAGAAGGACTTCCTTCTATCTGTTCTAACCCAACTGCTCAGCAATTTCATGGAGTGCCCATGAGTTCTTGAACTGTGAGAAAGGGAGATAAAAAGCTGCTCTGTAGGTCAGAGCTAAATCTGCTGGGGGTGATACCGGATATCTGAGTTGCCAGTCCCCGAAGGATTGCTGATGTGGAGCTATTTATTTCTCCTGTGAACTGGTGTGTGGGAATAATGTGGTTGCAAGTGACACGGGATAGGAGGACTACAACACCTTGCCCCTCCTTTTGACTGTAACCCGCATTACAGGATGTTAATTCTGTTCTAGAGAGCTTAGTGGTAGCCACAGGGAATTCATCCTGCTCCCTGCCTATACAGTCTGCCTTTTCCTCTACTTAGCCCCAATTTGGGCTTCATTTTTTGATCACATTAAAATGTGACAGCACTTAGAGGAATCCAAGGATAGAAGGAACTGGTTTCCTTGTACTCTGAAATTTAAAAGACAACATGGCGACTATTTCTGCAATAATAATTTGGGCTGCTTTGTTTGCTGGCAGGTGTTTAGTTCTGAAAGTGCATGGGTTTGTGTCAGTGAAGCCTTACAAATCCTCGGTGGCCTTGGCTACATGAAAGATTATCCATATGAGCGCTATCTCCGGGATTGCAGGATACTTCTAATTTTTGAGGCAAGTATTACTTCTCCTGTTATCCAGTTTTAGTTGACTAGCATAAAGCTGGGGAAGAGGTACATGATGCTCTAATGGCCACTGGAGTGTCATTGGATCTCTCCCCTATCCCAGATACAGTTCTGTGTTTGATACCTTTAATGATGAGGTGGTTGCCGTGGCATATAGACTGTGGAAGGTGGCTCTACCTCACTGGCCGTGCATAGGATGCCAGGGTAACAGCTGCTCTGTAAGTTAGTACTTGCTCTGTCACAGCAGTCAGAGCACACCATTTGGACTGGTGTGCCTGATATTTCAAAAATGACATCTGTGCGTTTCCCTCCAGTCATCGATGTTGACCCATTCCCTTTGGAACCATTTTGCCTTGCTTGTTGGAACAAAAACAAGTGTTGCTGCAGAGACCCCTGTTTAAAAGGTGTTTTGTTTACCAGCTCAGTGGGATTCATAGATGCAGAACAGGGTTAGGAGCATGAGAAATACATAAGCCCATGGACTGAACTGATCTTATACAAAAACTGGATCAGAAGAATTTTGGAAGACTTTTGCTGAAGCTGCACAAAATGTGATTCATCCTTTAGTGAAGGGATCTGGTTGGAGTCAGGAAACAGCAGTAGTTAATAGAGAGTTCTGATATGAGAGGGAGGGAGGGAGGGAGAGAAGAACCAGTGCTAAGCCCTCTCAGTTTAGTTTCCTCAGCTCTTTCTTTGTTCCAACTTTTCTTCTGGAAGAATAGTAAATAGAAGTGTGCAAAAAACTCAGTATTTTTCAGTTCGGGCCTGTTGGAACCAAAAAAGTTTTGGTATTTCCAGAAAGCCCAGATCCCAGTACTAGTATGGTATTCAAATCTGGGATTTTCCAGAAATCCCAATTTTTTTGCGTGGCGGTGGTGGTTTCCAGTAGACCCAAGAAGAAAAATACTGATTCAAAAGAAAAAAGCCAGTCTGACCCTGGGTAGAAGCTGAGTGCTCTGCACCACTTCAGCCAATCCTGGGCTGGCTCCTCTTGTAACTCAGTTTAACCTGAGCTGCAAGAAGAGCCCACCAGCTATTTGGTATAGCTGAATATACCCAAATAAGAGGAAAACAAAAATCAATTGTATTCAGGCACAGCTATCCGGCTTAAATAATGCCTGAAAAATACCGATAAGGCATTTTTTGGGTATTTTTTGGGCTCAGTTTATGCCGAATGCACACTCCAATAGTAAATGGGTGAAGGTAAAGATGTCAAATACTCTATAGACTGTGAAGTTTTCATAGAATCATAGAGTTTGAAGGTACCTCCCGGGTCACCTAGTCCAACCCCCTGCACAATGCAGGAAATTCACAAATACCTCCCTCCCACACCCCCAGTGACCCCTGCTCCATGCCCAGAAGGTGACAAAAAATCTCCAGGATCCCTGGCCAAACTGGCCTGGAGAAAAATGGCTTCCTGATCCCAAAGTGGCAATCAGCATTTCCCTGAGCTTGTAAGGAAGGGCCACAAGAACTAAGCACTGAGGCAACCCTTCCTGCCCTCCTTCTCATGATCTGCCTAAGTTTACAGAATCAGCATTGCTGTCAGATGGCTATTAAGCCTCCGTTTGAAAACCTCCAAAGAAGGAGAGTCCATTTCCCAAGGAAGCCTGTTCCACTGAGGAACTGCTCTTACTGACACGAAGTTCTTCCTAATGTTTAGCCGAAAACTCTTCTGATTTAATTTCAACCCGTTGGTTCTGGTCTGACCTTCTGGGGCAACAGAAAACAATGCCGCACCATCGTCTATATGACAGCCCTTCAAGTACTTGAAGATGGATATCATATCACCTCTTAGTCGTCTCCTCTCCCGGCTAAACATACCCAGCGCCTTCAACCTTTCCTCATAGGGCTTGGTCTCCACACCCCTCACCATCTTCATTGCCCTCCTCCGGACACGTTCCAGCTTGTCTATATCCCTCTTAAATTGTGGTGCCCAAAACTGAACACAATACTCTAGATGAGGTCTAACCAGAGCAGAGTAAAGTGGTACCATCACTTCGCGTGATCTGGACACTATACTTCTGTTGATACAGCCTCAAATCGCATTTGCCTTTTTAGCTGCCATATCACACTGCTGACTCATGTTCAGTGTATGGTCTACTAAGACCCCTAGATCCTTTTTGCACATACTACTGCCAAAACAAGTCTCCCCCAACCTATAATTATGCATTTGATTTTTCCTATCTAAATGCAGAACTTTATGTTTATCTGCATTGAAATTCATTTTATTTCTTTTAGCCCAGTTTTCCAGCTTGTCAAGATCATCCTGTATCCTGACTCTGTCTTCTACCGTATTTGCTACCCCTCCCAATTTAGTATCATCTGCTAATGTAATAAGCATTCCCTCTATCCCTTCATCCAAATCATTGATAAAGAAGTTGAACAAAACAGGTCCCAGGAAAGATCCTTGAGGCACTCCACTTGTCACTCCTCTCCAAGACAATGAGGAACCATTCACAAACTCTCTTTGGGTGCGATCTGTCAACCAGTTACAGATCCACCTAACAGTCCTAGGATCCAAACCACATTTTACCAATTTGTCAACAAGAATATTATGTGGAACCTTATCAAAATCCTTACTAAAATCAAGATAAACTATGTCTACAGCATTCCGCTGATCCAGCAATGTAGTAACTTTCTAAAAAAAAAGAGATAAGGTTAGCCTGAGATGACTTGTTCTTGAGAAACCCATGCTGGCTGTTTGTAATCACAGCCATCCTTTCTAGATGCTCAAGGACTGTCATATTTCTGTATTCAGTAGTTACTGGAACTGAAATCTGGAAGAAGCTGTTAAGCAGTGTTTGGCCATCCAGTTCAGGTTCACTAAGCCATCAGATGATCCATTTTCATTGATTAGTTGGTATCAGCAACTCTAGCTTGGATCTAAATGCTCACAAGTGCGTTTGCTGCCAAGCATAATGTTGCTTATAATTAAAAGCTAATGTGTAAAGTGCATCCATTGTACTTGGCATACCCAGTCAACATATATAATAATTTTAATTAGCTAGTTCAGCCATTTGTTCACTTTGAAAGGTTGAATTGCCATAGCAACACCTGCTAAAAGCATAGTGCTCTTAGTCTATCAGAATTTTATTATATCTTCCAAAATCGAACACTTTTAAAATGTAGGTGCTTTGCTTCTAGGAGTTTACACAGGTGTCAAATTCTTCTTTCAGCCTCCAAATCCTGGAACATTTATGTTGCCCGCTTTACACGTAAACTACATGACTTCTGAATGTGTACCTTAAGAAAAAAAGTGCTGTGTTGGAAACTTTGCAAAACTACTGTGAGCTCTCCCTTTGCCTGCCAGATAATTGCATACAGAGAACTGTTAGTGTGTCACAAACATTTAACAGAATCTGTGAATGATGAAAGGATTAAAACCAGTATTGCTGTTCCTTCCAACATGGTGTTCTGTGTCATCAATTTCAGTATTTCAAAGTCTTATTAAATATAATTATTTAATAACAACTTCCGTGTTACTCCCAGCTTGAAGAGGGATTGGGGTGAGTTCACCTGGAAGGCATTTAAAGGGACTTTCAGTGCCTTCTAAGTTCTCCAGGCTGCAGTTGTGCGGCTTGAAGAAGGCATTTAAAGGGACTGGGATCCCTTTAAATGCCTTTTTTCCTCTATTGAAATCAATGGAGGATGGGGACACCTTCTTTGGAGGCCCATAGAATTGGACTTCCTGGTCCAGTCTTTTTGAAACTTGGGGTGGGGGGTCCCCCATGGTCCCCTATAGTCCCCATAGGTTATAATGAAGCCGGGAAAAAAATTGAGTTTCCCGAATCTGAATACCATACTGGTATTGGGATTTGGGAATATCGGGAAATTCTTATATTTTTCAGGTTCAGAATTCTGATATTTTTCCAGGATGCCCCTAATCTACATCTTCAGATAAATTTCACTAATCAACAGCAGGGAAAATTCCATCTGCTAGAAAAGTCACTGTTAGCTAAAATCAGCCTTTCTAATGTAATTTTTCTCAAATGTTTACAACTTGTGCCCCTCATTCTAGAGAGTCTATATGTCATCTTTCATGCTGATAAGGCATATTGTCTCGATATAACTGAGAATACTTCGTGTCTGAAATACAGGACAACTCCTGTGGTTCTATGATGATAAGGATTTTCATTCTTAGAATCATCTAACTGCAACTCCTTCTTGAAGGAAATAAAACTGTATACCTTACATGTAAATAACTGTTTGGTAAATTCATGTTTAGATGGCCTAAAGAAAATCTGATCTCTTTCAGGGAACAAATGAAGTTCTGCGAATGTATATAGCTTTGATGGGAATGCAGCATGCAGGCAAAATCTTAACTGAAAAAATCAAGTATGTCCATTTTTGAAACAAACCTCATAGATGAATAACTGTCAAATGCATAATGGGAATTATGAGTAGGTGGGGACAGATATAGAAGGGAGGGTTGGATCAGGATTTTGTTAAGTTTCAATTTAACTGCTCTCATTTTTTATAGAGTAAAGAATTCCATAGATTCCTTATTTGATATATTTATGTAGTTCCTTTCTGCTGTTGCACTCAAGGCGGTTTACAGTTCAAGATAACTGCCTACACTAGAATGCAGACAGCACAAAAAGAAAGGTGGTCAGGAAAGAAAGAATGCAAGAATTAAATCTCTTTAAAACTCTTTAAACATAGAAACATAGAAATTTAAACATATAAACTCTAAACATAGAAATTTAAACATATAAACTCTTTAAAAATAGAAATTAAGATAACATGCTACAAAGTTGTGTGTTTGCTACAAACTTCCGGTTTTGATTTCATTAAGGAATAGCACCGAAAAGACATTTGGACCAGTTGGTAAATTAATTACAGTTGTGGTATGCCTTTCTTGTTGTGTACAAGGCTCTTTGAAATCAGTATGGGTTACACAGCAGCAGTTCTGAATATTTTGAGATCTGACTGCCGTCTCTTGATGGCAGGAGTCGGAAGATATGAAGGCATCAGGATGTAACCCGGACTCTTGTGCATTGTTAATGTGCAAGCAGTAGTGGCATGCTAAGCACATTCACCCAGTGGATGAGTTGACTGAGGCATTGTTGCCATTGGCGTCTGAAGAGTGGGAAGCTTTATATGTAGAGAATTTTGTTTACAAACGGAAGTTATTTGTAATAAAATTGGAAGAATTTTTGGGGGAAATGATTTCTGCCATTAAACTGTACAAATTGACTGTTTGTAGAAGAGGCTGATTAATTTTGAAGAAATTTTCTTAGGTTTGAATTAGCCTATATATTTTTTAATCCTACAGGGAAATCAAGAAGGGAAATGTGGGCACGGCATTTGGAATGTTTATTGACAAGATCCACGACAGCATTGGCCGAAAAGTAGATTTAGGGCTTGTTGGTATAGATGGAGTTGTACATCCCAGTCTAGAAGTAAGTAATGCATGCAGGTGTTGTCATACCTAAGAGAGTGGCTTTTATTTTCTGAAACTTGTTTCTCAAAATATTGGGTTTTTGATTTTTAGTCCCAATTCAGTGTCAAATTCTTCCATGAGATCATGTATACAGATACATACCTGGGTTGACAAATGCTAGAGTGAGCTAGACTTTACACACTCTGTGTAGCTCCCCTGCATGTGCATTCCTCCACAGGATTGTTTACCGCATCCACTGTTACATGGTGAAAATGGCTGCTGTCAAGTTATCCTTGGAATTTTATTCATGGAATTAAAGCCAGTCTTTGTAGCCTTCATGGTGTGACAACTGGTCACCTGCTGGATTGGGATGTGTTTGGGGGAGCAGAATGGGGCAGGGGATGATGCCATAATGAATAGGATGTGGGGAAGGGGGAAATGTAGCGGTGGAAGAACAACAGGTGAGAGAAAGGGACCTCAGACATTTGTGGGTAGCTGCCCCTTCTGGTTCTTCGTCCAGCTAGGGTGATGCTGATGACCATATCAACATCCTGCTTGGACTGTGACAACATGATTTAAATGCTTGGTCCATTACAGGCAAAACAGCAGCCATCCAGGATTTAATTCTGGAAGAGGGGCTGACCTGGCATATATCACTGAGACTTGACTGGGGGAGGGGGAATGGGGTTAACCGTTCCCAACTGTGCTCCCTGGGATAGTCAGTGATGCCTCAGCATAGGCCTGGCAGGCATGGAGGAGTTGTCACTGTAGTCTATTGAGATTCTTCTCCCCTGGTTTGATGCCCTTTCTGGGACTCTGCCATTTTTGAGAATGTCTATCTAGTGTTGGGAATTTGAGACAGGACTGGAATTTTGTTGGTGTACCACCCACTCTGTGGCCCATCTGTCTCCCTCCCTGAGCTGGTGGTGGTGGTGCTGAAGACTCCTAGGCTAGTGGGGGGAGGAGGCAAATCTCCATGGCAAGGCTACCCTATTGGGAGTGACTCAGAATTTCATGTTCTTCATGACAACCAAGGGCCTGTCTCAGGTAATAACAGGCCCAATACACTGTGCAGGTTGCACTCTTGATCTGGTGTTCTGCTCTGGGAAGAAGATGACCTGAAGGTGGAGAAGGTGTTCCCCCCATCATGATCAGATCACTACTTTTTGGGGTTTAGACTTAGAGGGATACCAAGACTCCACAGGGGTGGAGGATCAATTTAGATGATCCACCACTGTAGTCTGGTGGATACAACTGGTTTTCAGGTGGCATTAGGAAATTTTCCTGCTGATATGCTTGTCACTCCTGTTGATGCCCTTGGTTGACCTCTTGAGTGAGGAAATGAAATGATCACTCCCAGATGTTCTCTCTCACATCTAAGAGCCAAGGCAGCCTACTGGGTTCCAGCCTACAGGAGGATGTAGTCTGCTGTGCAGCCCACTGTGATCGTTTTGCTAAGCATTTTGTGAATAAAATATGTGGCATTTGTTCCATCTTGGACTCCACATTAGCAGTGACAGGATTGGATAGTCCCAGGATGCCAATGTGTGCAGTTGTATTGGATATCTTCCAATATGTCCAGTCTGAGGATGTGGACAAGATTCTTGGAAGTTTGAAATCTACCACCTGCTCTTATGACCCATGCCCCTCCTGGCTCCTTAAAATCTGCCAGGAGGGCAGGTCACTGGTGGACTGGATTCAGGAGACGGTGCTTCCCTGAGAAGGGGTGGTCACCCAATCCTGAAATGTGCAGTGGTATGTCCGCTCCTAAAGAAACCTACTTTGGACCCAGGAGAGTTGAATAACTGCCGTCCCGTCTCAGATGTACCATTCTTGAGCCAGGTGATTGAATGAAAGGCTGCTGGCTAGCTTCAGAGATTCCTGCCTGGAGTGGATTATTTGGATTCATTTCAGTCTAGTTTTGGGTCACAGGACTGAAATGGCCTTGGTTGCCCTAATGGATGACCTGCACTGGGAGATGGACCATGGGGACTGCAACCCTGGTAATTCTCCTGGGCTTTTCAGTGACTTTTAACACTATCGGTCATGATACCCTTCTGGGCCACTTTTCAGTGTTGGGACTGGGAGGCACCGTTTTGCAGTGGTTTTGGCCCTACTTCAAATGTAGGCTTCAGAGTGCAGTGCTGGGGACTGCTGCTCTGCCCCTTTGTCTCTAGCCTACAAACTCCCACAAAGTTCTGTCTTGCCCCCATGTTTTTCAACATCTACATAAAGCTGCTGGAAGAGGTCATCCAGAGATTGGTGCTGTGTTGCCACCAATCTGCAAATGAGACTGAGCTCCATCTGACACTCCCAGCAGATCCCCAGGAGGCTGTGGAAACTGTGAACGGGTTCTTAGAGGCAGCTGTGGGATGGATGAAGGCTAACAAACTGAATCCCAACCAGAGGTGCTACTGGTTGGGGAATCTACTGGTCTGGCTGGTGTAACACTCCCCCTGAAGGAGCAGGTTTGTAACTTGGGAGGTATTGCTGGACCTGGGCCTCCTATTGGATAAACAGGTGGCAGCAGTAGAGAGCCAGCTGCAGCAGTTCCTGGATGGGAAAGATCTTGCCACTGTGATACATGCCTTGGTATTTAGATTGCTGCAGCGTACTGTATGTGGAGTTGCCATTGAAATCTGTCCATAAGCTACAGTAGATGCAAAATGCTGCCACAAGGATGTTGCCTGGAGTGGGGACCATATCACCAGGTCTTATTCCATCTGCACTGGCTCCCACTTTCCTCCTCGGCCCCATTTGGGTTGCTGGAATTGAACTTTAAAGCTCTACATGGCTTGAAACCAGTATACCTAAAGGACCACTTTCTCTCATATGAACTTGCCCATCCACTCCATTCATTTTCAGACACCTTTCTTTGGGTGCCCCTGCCACCTGAGGTTAGATGGGTGGCAACTTGAGAAAAGGGCCTTCTTCTTGATGCCGAAACTATCACTGTATTCCACCAGCGGGTGAAGGCCTTTTTGTTCTGTTCAGTGTACCCCAGTAACTGCTGGCCCTCTTCCCTTATTGTGTTGTTATGTGTGTTTGTCTGTTCGTATGTTTTTATTGAATTGCTTTTTTTAAAAAAATGCTGTTTTTATGTTGAAATATTTTAATATTTTGATGTTTTGTCACCTCAGAAACCCTGTTTGAGTGGAAAACCGGCATAAAAATGTTATAAATAAATATCACTAGAAATTGGAGCTTTGCCGGGATACGGTTAACACTACATTTGCTGTTATAGCTAATGGTTCTTTACATGTTGACTGAAATAGCAGCCTCTCAGCCTTTCTCCAGTTTTTGAAACATGTACATTTGTTCTTGACAAAACAGGTGCTTGTAAAATAGCCTTTTCCCTGTGGCATTTCCCCTTGTGAGAGACTTCACAACCATCTTTTTTGCAAAAAGCAATACCGAAGTCACACTCAACCTCTGACACTATCTCACAGGGTTGTTGTGAAGATAAAACAGGAGAAAGGAGAGGGATGTAAGCTGCTTTGGGTCCCAGTGGGGAGAGAGTTGGGGTATAAATACAATAATTGACATTTGCTTACTGTTCTGTTCCCCCCCCCCCACACACACACACCTATTTTAAAAGGAAAACATGTTTATAGAAATTTACTATAAAGCATAATACAGGTCAAACAGAATGCTAAATGGTCATCTCCATTGTGGTCTGGCACACAGAAATATACTGCCAAGTGTTTGAGTAAGACTGTATGCCACTCCCTAGACTAGAGAGCAGCTGGAAGCCGCCCAGTCAAATCCAACTCCCAAATACTACCAGGTTCTTCCCACTCCCATCCCTAATTGTTGACCTGTAGGCAAGAGAAGTTAAGGGAATATTTGAGGATTCAAACTTGCTGAGCATCATTTTGTTTTCTTTTGCAGGAAAGTGCCAAAAAACTTGAACAGAATGTATACTATTTTGGCGTTACAGTAGAAGCCTTGCTGAGAAGGTTTGGCAAGGTAACCAGGGTTTTCTGATACGGAACCTAACCAGATATTACTGCTGCTTAAGAAGTGAGGTCTGACTCATGAAAGCTTATGCTGAAATAGTCCTCAAAAATTAGTTCCATTTTCATTCTACAATAACGAAAGCTGTAATATGTATACTTGAAAAACTCTCTACAAGCCCAATAAATAACCTTTCAAGTTGCAGACACCATAAACACACACACACACACAAAGATCACGTGTCAGAAAGAAGAGAAAATCAATCTACATTTATTCAATAATCTGAATGGTAGAGCAGCCTCTAGTACCATGTAAAATGAAGAAATACAATCATTTTTGCTAATTGGATAGATAAATGCAGACAAACAAGGATTTGGTATCTTGATCTTTTGAAGCCTGCTTCATTGGATGCTTCAGCAGTTCAGAACGATGACTGACTAAACTATTTGGGTGTGTGGTTTCTTTGTTTTGTTTGGTGCCAGACTATTGTGGATGAGCAGCTGGTTCTGAAGAGAGTGGCAAACATCCTCATTAATCTGTATGCAATGACAGCTGTTATTTCCCGAGCTAGCCGATCCATCAGTATTGGTTTGCGGAATCATGATCACGAGGTGAGTGCACCTGTGGTTTCTCTGACTGTGACTAATATGGCGATCAAACTTTTCAGCATGAATGACTGTGTATTAAGTAGACATGGAGAAATTCAGAATTCCTTTTGCAGGTACTGGAATATTTTTTTACTGTTGACATCAGCCAGATAGTCGCATTTGTACATTTTGAAAAATGTAGCATGTGTTGTGTTGCAAGAGCACCCTATTAACAGATTCTGTTATTAATTCAGTACAAAGAAAATGTAATTGGGGCATGAACTGTGTAAATGGTGCCCATAATGCAAAGAGAGTCTGCGCTTAGTACCCAATACAATGAGGCTAAACCAAGGCGATCTACTACAGTTAGGCCTCACTTTGGAGCATTCAGGCTACAGTTTTTTGTTTTCCTAGCAGAACCTAGAACAATCATGTATAAATACTAACACATGGATACCACAGTAAGTCTGTTGCACAACATACACAGTAAGTTATTGACATTGCTCAGAATTTGGTTTTACACCATAAAATTGCTGATAGATAAGTGTAAAAGTTATGGAGGGCTTCTTGATGAAGCTGGCACTCATCAAGTAATGTGGCATAATCGGGTTCTAACTGCACTGAAGGGCCCAAAATCAGTTTAATCTCTTGTCAAACTTCATTCACTGTTGTGGGGGCAACAAAATCTGTGAATAAAAGAGATATGGTTAATTTGTGCTTACTAGGCACATATACCAAGGTTTATCAAGGACAGAAACTGAATGGGTAGAGCTTTTAAGTTCTCTGGCTCTTGATTTGCATCCCTGATTATAAACAGATAATATTTACAATGAGTCACATTTTAATAAAGTATTTACACAAAAGTAGCATTCAAACCATTAATGATTAACTTGCTTTCTAGGTGCTACTTGCAAATATTGTCTGCACTGAAGCCTGTTTCCAGAATAATTATGCAATGGCAGAGTTAGACAAAAGTAAGTGTTACAATGTTGTCAATTACCAACATTTTCAGTTAGTAACTAAAAGTTTAAGAAGTACAAACAGCAGGCATTTAGTGCTATTGCCCTTGTTCCCTTTCCTTCAGTGGAAGAGGGCATTGTTGTGCGGACTGCTACTACTACATTTGTTTCAGCCATGCTGCTATGCTAATTAGCTTTGCTTGGTCAGCATGTGACAAGAAGTCCCTTTCATTATACTTCTTGCAGGGGAGAGATCTATGTGAGAGAAGAACTCAGCCTGTTTTATGAGACAGGACAGTATGATGGATCATTTTTCTTCCAAAGATTTATCTTACAGTGAATCTGATATTGCCCTCTGTATATTCCCATCTTGAAGACACCCCAAGGGCATACCTTGGAGTTCGGAATCTCTCTACTTGTCCTGTCTGCTCTCTACTTGTCCTGTCTGCTCTAAGCCACCACCAGATGGATTCACTGTCATACATTGTGAGATGTTTGTTAGTGCGCCCCTCCCCCCTTCACTGCCCCTTCTGGGCACCAAAGCTCTGGTGGAGACTATCAACCAGACATTGTTGTTTGTATCCACTTTTGGCAATGGCAAATTGAGTTCTTTCATCTTTGTAAAAGCAGCCTCTGGGAAGTGGGCATTACAGCAGGTTGTTTAAACAGAAAGACATAACCATTCTAGGATTAATACAGTTTATTCCCATACAAATATACACTTCTACAAGGAGAAGAAAAAAGAATGCTAGCTTTATCATAAGTTTGTTCACTTCTGTGAACACAGAGTATCCCACCTGGCTTTGTTAGGAAGGTCTTCCTGTTGAGGACAGGGGAAGTGGGCTCCAACTTGAAGCGTGTTCAGTAGGGGCGTCCAAAAAAGCCAGTATTTTACAGGTTTGGGTATACTGAACCCCAAAAATATTCATATTTCCTGATATTCCCAAATCCCAATACTGGTATGGTATTCAGATTTGGTAAATATTCGGGAAACCCATTTTTCCCCCATCTTCATTATACTGTATGGGGACCGTTATAGTCAGTGGTCCCTAAAGGATATAATGGAGAATAGATCGACTTCCGGCAAGATTTGCGACCATGGCGGACGCGCTCCTCCGCACTAGCGGGGAGCGCGATCCGTACCCGGCGGGAAGAAGGGGCTTCGGACCGGTGCCGAGCCCCCAGAGACCCTAGTGAAGGGGCTCTGCCTGGGGTGGCACGAGGGGGATCTCTCCCTACGGTGGCGATCGAGGGATTGAGGTCCCCTTTCATCACCCCCATAGGTTCCCCCGTCCGTGGGAGCCGTATGGCTAAAAGCGCAAAACCGAGAAGCAGCAGAGAGTGTGAAGCAATGAGGCTGGAACTGACAGTTACGCTTGGAGAAACAGTGAGTCTGAAGTAAAAAGAAACAGAATACAGCGGGAAAGGCGGGTGGAGTAAAAACCCCCCCCCTCGAGACTGGCGTACTTATGGGACTCTTTACGTGGCGTTACTGCATGAAAAAACGGATGTTCGGCTTGCTTGATGGCAGCATCGCTCTTTAGAGGATATGAACTTTAAAAAGATATAAGCGCAGTCGTGGAATTTGCTCCTTTCGTCCATCTTATCTAACTATCAACAAAGAAGCACAGTCTCAACAATGGCGGGGAAACCGAAACCTTCCCCCAAACTAGGAAGTACAGCTCCGAGTTCAAAGGTTGATACCACGGAGATGAGCACGGTGTTCTCCTCGTTATTGCGACCTCTAGTGGACCAAATGACAGCTCTCAACGTTAAGATGGACAAGATGCAATTGGACCTGAAGGAGTCGAATAAAACTACAGAGAAGCTGCAGCGAGAACTTCTGGAAGTTAAGACTTCAGTTAAAAATCATGATTCAAGACTACAAAAAGCGGAGAAAGAAAAGGCCTTCCATTCTGATCAGCTCTTGAAACTTCAGATGGAAAGATCGAATTTTTTCCTAAGACTTCAGAATGTACCAGAGGATAAAGGAGAAGACCTTAAAAATCTGTTAAGTGAAGCGCTTGAACCAGTGACGGGCTTAAAAGCAGCGGAAATAAAAAGCGATATGGATATGGTTTACAGAACCTATCCAGATTATACTAAAAAGAAAAGCCTGCCTGGTGAGATTCAGATAAGGTTCTCCAAAAAGTCAACAAGAGATGTGGTGCTCAGGACCACAAATAAAGCAGTTCTGAAGATCAAAGGAAAAGAAGTTAAAGTGATGAAAGACATCCCATTTGAAATAAGGAAAAGAAGGAAAGCCTATGGAAAACTGACATCTTGGCTACAGTCTGAATCTATTATCTATAGGTGGAAGGTTCCGGAAGGACTGAGCTTCAGCATCAAAAACAAGAAATACAAGATTGACTCTGTCCAACAGGCGAAAAGTTTTTTGGAAAAAAGCAAAGAAAAGAAAAAAGAGAAAGACTCAGATGGTTCACTGGCATCGCAAGAAAGTATGTATGGATTTGATAGCTCAAAGAGCGAAGAAGAAACGTCTGACTCGGAAAAGGGAGCAGCAGCCCCAAAAGTACAAGAAGAGACTGTTAAGACAAGAAGAGGACGAAAGAAGAAATAAAGGCTGAAATGTTTTTTGAAACTGCACTTATATATAATAGATTATGTGTATAATTAAGCATTCCTTCAAAAGAGCATGTCTGTCAAACAGCTTTTTTTTATTTTTCATGTATCATCAGTAACAATTTTATCTAAATATTAGCCAAGGTTTAAAACGCTTCATATGTATTAATGGCATAGCAATATTAAGCAAATGATAAAGCACACTCTGTATAAGGTAAACATAGCTTAGAAAAGTAGCATTGTAGAATTAGATATAGATAAAATTAATAAAAATTTTAAAAAAATAATAATAATGGAGAATAGATCCAGGAGTATTGGGGGGGGGGGGGGTTTGTTTGTTTTTTGAGGTAAATTTGCAGCAAAGCTGCTGGTGCCTCTCCACACCACCACCCCAGTCTCAAAAAGTTTGGACCAGGGGTCCAATTCTATGGTCCCCTACAGAAGATGCCCCTATCCTCCATTTCTTTCAATGGAAGGGGGGAAAGGTATTAAAAGGGCTTGTGGTCCCTTTAAATGCTTCTCCAAGCCACACAACTCCACTGTGAGTAAACGCTGAAGGTATTTAAAGGGCTTGCAGTCCCTTTAAATACCCCCAAGCAGCAAGTTCACCTTCAGAGTTCAGTCACTGTGGAATCGCAAAGCTTGGAAAAGGCATTTAAAGGGACCACAATACCTTTAAATGTCCTTTAAATTCAGCTGTCTGGAAGTCCCGAAAATCCCTCCAGGGTTGGCCATTTTGGATAGCCAAAATTAAGCCCCAATCAACAACCAGCTTTAAAAATACCGGTAAGTTTTTCGGGGGGGGGGGGGGGTAGTTTTTTGGCTCAGTTTATGCTGAATGTACACCCCTAGTGTTTAATATAATTTGAGAGTTCTCCTACTCTCTCATTCTTCTGTCTCTATACAGAGCTGTGTTTTCCTGCCATGCATTGTGGTTCTTCAAGTAATTTTTAAAAAATCATGTTTGGAATTTTATTTACACTGCAATTTCCTGGAACTGAAGGGGCTTCCTCCTGTACACAGCCCAAGTAAAGCTAATTAGCATAGCCCTTATCTGTGGAAGAGACTGTGTGGAGGAACCTATGCAAGGCTAACTTCTTTCTGCCTGTATCACAAGAAGTCCAGTGTTTGTCTTGATTTGAGCAACAGGGTTTTCTGGTATCCATTAAGAATCGAGCTGCGAGAGCAAGCTATAGTATGTTGCCCATTCCCATAATTAGTGCTAATGTGGCAGATGCTAGTATCAGCTGAACAGCTTGTGTTTATAGGTTTGGATTTTCAAAAAAGTTGTTCTCTCAGCGCTGGCTCTAAACAAACTGTTAATTATGTTTCAATTATCTGTAGATGCTCCTGAAAATATGGATGACAGCATTAAAAAAGTGGCAAAGCAAGTGTTGGAAAAGAGATCCTATATCTGTTCCCACCCGCTTGAAAGAACGTTCTGAAGGTGTAAATGACAACAGGATTGCAGTCTGAAATACTGCTACGTACAGGCCAAATACCTCATAGTATTCAATACCTTGTTTCGCTCTTGATCAAGAGGCAGAATGAACAACTGATACACTGTGTACAAAGAATGTTTTCACAAGCTGTATTTTTTAGAAACTTGATCCTCATCAGCTGAATAAATCCATTTCTAATGACACTTATCTAGTCATCTCCATTCTGATGTATCAATGCTTCAGTTCAGACAAGCCCTTCTTATCCAAACAGCTGCCTCATGCAACTCCCATGGAGATTGTGACTTCATCATAGTCTGTACTATCTTGGTGGGGGGGGGGGGGGGGGGAGCAGACTCAGAATGCCTGGAAATGTGATTTCTCTGTTTGGAAAATATGCACAATTCCATGTTAATAGACCCTATGACAGTGTAATGTTCTTATGAAAATTTGCTGTGGTAGGTTCCTAAGCTAAGTTTAGAAATAATTCTTGAGGAATAAAACACAGGCTAGTTGCTTCCTCCCAATCTAGTTCCTAGATCTACAGGTTTCTAGTTTATTGGTTCCTACTAAATACTGCCTGTGTAAAGCTCTCCTAAAACGACTTGACCTATATAGGGAAATGGCAGCAGTACTGTCATGGTGCTTGAAGTGTTTTCTCAATGTCAGTCTTCACAAGTTATGTATTTTTGGAGGTTTTTCTCTGCCTGCCAGATAACAATTGACCGCTCATATGAATGTTGTACATACAGTATCACTGACTGTACTGCCCCAAATTTACCTTCATCCTGCTTGTCACCTGATGTTGGCATTTCATTCTTCAAAAGCCACCTCTGTGGAAGTTTCTTCTTGTAGTTAAATGAACCGCTATGACAGCTCAATCTGCAAAACAGAAAAGACCTCAAAACTGCAAATAACCGCTGCAGAAAAGCATGAAGAGTGTAAGAAATTAAATATTCATAAGGTGATTTCTTGTTGAAACCCTGACAGTTCAAAGCAAGTAGATGGGAGTATTGTACATATCTTAAGAAGAGCTGTATCTTGAAGCTGCTCAGCTACACACACTTACATATCCACAAAGAGAAGTCTCTCCAGCTAGCTATTGTTTTCCATCAGTGAGAAAGACAAAGCCTTGCTTTAAAGAGAGTTCTTTTTAACAGCTCAAAGCAGGATTTCCTGGTCTTGCAATCCCAAAGTAATGTGTACTTAATTTAAACAGGTTATTGTAACTATACGTCCTGTTGTGCTATTCAGTATTCCAGGTGGAGCAGAAAATGTAACAAGGCACACTATTTACTCTAGGTAAGGCAGAGAAGACAAAAATTGGGATGGACTCCTCAGTAGCTCTTGTTTCTCACTTTTTGTGCTGAATGCCAACTGACTGTAATGCAACACACCTGAGCCATAAAGTCATTCTAAGGGCAGTGGCCAAGCCCAATTTTTCTCAAAACATTTTTTTCACACCAGTGACCACGCTTCCTTTTGCTCAAGTTCCCATGACCAGTTCTTACTGGGAGTCAGTTGGGAAGGGACCATTTGCAACACTAGGCAGAGATACGTATTCCATTGTATAAACCCCTCTTGCCAGTCCTGAATATTGTAGAACAGCTGTGTGACTTACCTGAAGTCTGCTCCTTTCAAAGTTTCAAACATACTGTGTTCCCTGTCATGGCAGGGAATTACATTTCCGCTCCACTTCAGGCTGTGAAAACCATCGCTGCCTGGGATGAATCCTCTGCAGACGTCACTCTCTACCCTGTCTAGACTTCCCACAGCTGGTATATCCTGATGAAACAGACACATTTGGTTTCTTGTGTTAAATACAGGCAGTAAACCTCTTTAAACTGAGTACATTTTTCCTCAGAGTTCATAATCACAGGCTACTAAATTTACATGAATGGACTCAGCACTGTGTCACTGCTTTGTTCAAGGGCAAATACAAAACTATTCATTGTTTAGTTTGCAGTACACTGTTAGAATGCTGACTGAAGGTCAATGAGTAAGCCATGTTCCATATTTTGCAATGCATATTAAATCATAATGACCTCAGGAACAACTGCTCAGTTAGAAGTTCAAAGCCAGAACTCCCTAACTAGAAGATTTTACCTGTATGGTTCTGCAGTGGCTCTTCAAGGCCAATTTCATTGGTTTATCCTTGAGGAGGCCTTGGAAGCGGGCTAGCTGGCAACTGGCTTTTGGTCCGCTGGCGATGAGCTCCGTTGCTGGAGAACACCTGTGAACTCTGAATGCCGTGTGGCAACGTGCATCCTTTTGATGCTCTTTTGTTCACCAACGCATCCATTGAAAAACAATGCACAGAATTATGAAACAGGTTTTAAATACAAAGTAATCTGGTAACAAACAGTATTCCTGTTTTAGTTATAAATGAAACCTTTTGTCCATGAACTTCTGAGATTGTCTCTATATAAATCTTCAAGAATGAGGCCAACGATGGTGTACGGGATTCCTAAAGAGGGGAGTGTAGATGGCTTTGACCAGGGCTACTGTTCCTGAGTTTATGGCTCCCTACATTTTAGTTAGCTTTAACTCCTTACCGAAGCCATAAATCATATTAATATACCCAACTAAGGCACACACAGAAGTGTTGTATCAACAAAACTATAGGCCTGCTATAGGTGTTCGCTATTCTGTCTGAATATGTGCATCAGACAATCATGATGTTGCTATTTCCTGTTGTTCTCCCCCCCCCCAATTACATTATAATGATGGGACTTAACAACGATGAAAGTGACATGTATGCATGGCAGCAGAAATGTGGGAGCCCCTTTTCCAAGCACTGCTCCCATGGCACTGCTCTAATACATGTGGATTCTTACTATAAAATGATTGCCTGCATGCATTATACCTGCTCTTTGGTACAATCTCCAACAATGACTGGGATCCCACTTTCGATATCGAGACCTTCTTTAGAAAAAGGTATGGCATGGGGTGTGAAGTATGGCACGGGGCATGGGCTGTTCAAGGAAAATCCCACTGGGAATGCCCAAGATCCTGGGTCTGTCTGTCACATATCTCTGGATCCTAGCATACTAGATAACAGGCAGCAATTACCAATGACATAGGTGCCAGGAGCCACGAAGGGATATGAAGGCTTTGTGAAAAGGTCAAAATCAACTTTCCGTTTGTCCCAAGTCCATCGTTCACGATCCAGCACTGGCTTCAAAATGCTTCTGTGAAGAAGGTTCTCTTCCCATTTCTAAATGAAAACATCAGCCTTTTAGAAAGTATTTCTACTTTACTGCCCTTCAGAAAAACTGCCAAAACTAACGGCAAAAATCCTAATTTTAAAAAAATATATATGTTATTTACGGTCTGCCTTTCTCACTGAGACTCAAGATGGATTACATAATGCAAATCAGTACAATTGGTGAAATTACCCTGACCTACATTATATAATCCACCAACAGGGCCCTGACCTGGATACCTAAAGCTAGCCCAATCTTGTCGGATCTTAGAAGTTAAGTGGGGTCAGCTCTGGTTAGTACTTGGATAGGAGACCACCAAGGAAGTTCCGAGGTTGCTGTGCAGAGGGAGGCAATGGCAAACCACCTCTGTTCCACCTCTTGCCTCAGAAACTCTACAGGGTCACCATAAGACGGCTGCAAAAAACAACAACACACCAATAGGCTAAGGAGACACCTAAATACAACTAGGATTACAGAAATCTGGAACAAGGTGTAAATATTAAACAAGACATGTTAAATAATGCAACAAATGTTATCATGATGTAAGTAGAAATACAATGCAGTGCAAGCAAGGTGAAAACATACAGCAAAGGATAATACAGATTAGTAGTAGTCATCTACAGTCCCATTCCTTCTATTGAAATGTTTCCTTGAATCCTTCTGTTGTAACACAGCCCTATTCCTTTATAAAAATGCCCTCCTCAACACTTCCTCTTTACGTTGTCAAAAGCCCAAGGTGTGGGAGCCTTCCTAACCTCATCAAGTGGGCCACTCCACTAAGTGGGGGCAGCTACAGAGAACATGTGTAGGGACAGATGTTGATCTTGCCCATTTACGGGGTAGCATGTGTAGAGTGTCATGTTCAGTTCAGTGTAGTCATGGCAGAGCATAGGAGACGAGGTGGTCCTGCACATATGAGGGTCAGTTTCTAGACCCCTCTTGTGGAGACATATGCCTCTCCCTGAACTACACAAACATGTCCCTGAACCTAAAAACACAAACATTATAAAAACCATAATGGTGTGAGGGGGAGGCTGCTGCTGGGGAATTAGGGTAGGGAAAATGGGAAATCATCTGTATGGAAGCTCCACTGCTGTACTGTATCTGCAACTGCGCTAATGGAGAAACCACAAAAGCCCATTCCCGAGTGAAAAAAAACACCATGAGGAAATGCAAATCATTCTCATGTCTTTATTTGCTTAATTTATGCCTCACTTTCTCCCCAGGGGGAACCTAAAGTGGCCTACATCGTTCTTGTCTTCTCCATTTTATCTTCAGAAGAATCCTCTAAGGTAGATCAAGCTAAGTGTATGTGAATGGCCTAAGCAGGCTCAGAAAGTGTCCATGACAGAGTGGGGTTTCAAATTTTGGTCTCCCAGATCCCAGTCTGACACCCAAACCACTACAGCGCTCTGACTCTGTGTTCTTAAAGTCAAGGGAATGAATTAAGTGGGGGAAATACAGTATCTAACATGTGCACAGAAGGCACAAGAAGTTTTCCCACATTCTCCATAATACTCACTGGACATTGTTCTAAGAATAAAATGCCACTCTGCATAGATTAAAACTTTGCAAAGAAGGATGTAGAAATTTATAACTCATAGTTACCTCTCTTAGCTCCACTAATCGTGCCTCATCAGGCATACAACGATGCATGTTGGATTCAAAACTGCTCTTTACACCAGGAAATACAAACCCTTGTGCTGTCAGCCACTTCCTCTTTGAAAGGGCAACGGATTCCTTTTGGGCACTGTCTTTATCCATTGGGTCAAACATGCCAGACAGATATTTGTCAGAATAAGCGTACCTTTTCCCTGGTTCCTAAGGAAGATAACCATTGTTAAGTATTTCTGCATGAGTTCTTATCCCCTTGAGTTTATCATAGTCCTATGCATTTAAAAGCTAAACTACTGAATAGATATGAATCCAGATCTGAGACTGCTAAGAACAATAGTAGCTTTCTGGTCCTCAGGCTGTCCCCCTAAATTTCCATTTATTTATATATATCCTGCCTCTATCTTTGCTCCAAGGGGAGGAGCTGATCATAAAGAGACAACAATACAAATAAAACCATTCACTCTCCTCTCCTCCATCTTATCCTCACAACAACCCTGTGAGGTAATATGATGGTCGGGAGCTGTCCAGCTCCTGAAGGGAAAAACAGCCACTCAGCTGAGCTTATAGGAGTGCTGCTTCAGCATCCCATCAGCTTTCAGAGGAGGGACAGAACACTGGAAGAAAGCACAGTGGCAGTCAGTTTTTGGGTCTGCCTCAGCAAGATAGCCAACACTTTGAATTTCAGCTTTGATTTGACCTGCACAGCTAATCTGGTGAATTCGTAACTTGATTTTTTAAATTGATTGTTATCTATTTGTGGTTTTATTCTCCCCGTTACAAATTAATAAAACATTCAGGTAATCAGTCACAAAATTCTTAATCATAATAATCTGAAAATCATACTCTGAACTGTCACGCTTACCTAATAATGTATTGGCAACAGCATCTGTTCATTGTTATTATTTTTAAGAGCAGGGAAATTTCCCAAAGAACAATAAGAAGCACTAGACAATGTCCTGCCGCACATCTCCAGCGTGTACCAAGAATGCAGCTAATGCTGCTTTCTTACCTGTGCCATCTCCAGACGAAGCATATGCTTAGCGATTTCTGCAGAATTCAATTTCTGAGTGCTGTAGTTGAAGACAGACTTGCCGTCAGAAGGGAGAGCTCTTATAATGCCAGGGGTCTCCTTATGGATCATCTTACTAAGCAGGTTCACATTCTCAATATTAGCCTGAAATAAAAGTTAACATGCTAACTTGTTAATCGTTAAAGAAAATGCACTCTAGAAGATAAGCTATTTTTAAAAACTTTAAAACTTTATTGATAACCCTGCCGTTCTCTCCAAAGTAGTTTACATCATTCTGACCTAAAGTAGTTTACATCATTCTCTTCTCCATTTTATCCTCACAGTAACCCACAGTAACCCTGTGACATAGTTAGGCTGAGAGTATGTGACTGTCTCATGGTCACCCAGCATGCTTTCGTGACAGAATGAAGATTCAAACCTGGGTCTCCCAGATTCTAATTCGGCACTCTAACCACGATAAAGACAACAGAGGCAAAGCCAGTGAGTACGAAAGGCAGAATAGTAAATATCGTAGCTGGACTGTATGGTTGACATAACACCTTGAAATAATAAAGACAGGTTACATGGGAGTAAAATTACCAAAGTGTATTTGCAGTGCTAGGTACATGATCCACTGATGCTATGACCAATCCAGAGTAAGGAGTGGTACAAACAAATGATCTTGCCACAACTGAGAATGTACAAGTTGTAAATCATGAGAGGCAGAACAAAGAAGAGATTGAGCTCCCCTGAAGGAAGAGGTCTGTAGTCTGGGGGTGCTCCTGGATCCAGGCCTCTTGCTGGATAAGCAGGTGGTAGCTGTGGCCAGGAATGCCTTTTACCAGCTTTGACTGGCGGGTTAATTGTGGCTTTTCCAGGGCAGAAAAGATCTGGCTGCTGCAGTACATGCCCTGTTTATATCTAGATTAGATTACTGCAATGCACTCTGTGAGGGGCTGCCTTTTAAAGTGTTCTGAAACTTTAATTGGTGCAAAGTGCTGCAGCCAGCATGCTGACTGGAGTGGGTCAAAGGGACCATATCATTCCAGTCTTGCCCCATCTACAATGGCTCCCAATCTGTTTCCAGGCACAATTCAGGGTGCTGGTGTTGACCTTTAAAACCTTATATGGCCTTACATACCTTAAGGACTGCCTACTCCTCTACGAACCTACCCAACTTCTACAGCCATCTTCCAAGGCCCTGCTTGGGGTGCCCCCACCTTCTGAGATTAGGCAGACGGCAACCCACAAGAGGCCCTTCCTGGTCATGACACCAAACTTCTGGAAATTGCTCCCCAGAGATACTTTCCTTTCCCTGGCTCTCTTCCATCAGCAGGTGAAGACTTCTTTTTTCATTTGGGATTCCCTCAGTGATTCCCCCCCCCTTTCCCGCCCTGTGTTTTGTTGCTTTGATGTTTTTCTATGTGTTTTAGATTGGTTTTATTTTTAATTATGTGTTTTTGTTTTGTTTTAATGGTTTTTAAGATGAGTTTTCAATAATTCGGCAGTGATGCACTGTATTCTTGGTGCTTGGGGGGGCAACAGTGGGAGGGCTTCTAGTGTCCTGGCCCCACTGCTGGACCTCTTGAGGGCACCTGGTGTTTTTGGCCACTGTGTGACAGAGTGTTGGACTGGATGGGCCACTGGCCTGATCCAACATTGGCTTCTCTTATGTTCTTATGTTCTCTCTCTCGGTCCCCATTTTGAAATCACACCTCCCAACATATTTTGTTAGAGGAATGCCCCACAGGGCAAGCAGTGCACCCCCCCCCCCCCAAGGCCATTTCAGGTTTTAAAAAACGGCATGGGAGGGAGCTGACGTCCACTGTCTCCAAGGGCCTGGTCTGAATCACATTTACACCCGCCTGAGATTAAGTTCCCAGGCAGCGAGCTTGCTATGCCTGTTTGATTAAGGAGACCTGTGAGAGCAATGTAATGGCAGGCTGCCAGACATCGTTTTCTAGAGGGTGGCAGAGACTGCAATGCAAAGGAACAGACCATTCTGCAAGCGGAGCTCCCATTCAAAGTTCTTTGGATACCATTCAAAATGCATGTATTGGTTCATTGGTATTAACACAGGGCACATGGTGAAAAGGCTACTGAGAGGCTCACCTTAAGAGGTGATTCCAACAGTCGAGATAGCACAAGGCAGTTTCCCGGCAAACTTGCCGCACTTTAGAATACATGTATACAATCCGTTTGGGCCTTTCCCCAGTGCCTAAGATGTCCACATGCTGTGAGAGTTGTTCTGAATAAATAAGCCACCATGTGCATGCTATGGTATCACCATCCCATAAGTGGGCTGTACCATGGCAGAAAGAAGCACTTGCCCTTCCTCTGATTAACTCAGAAAGGTATACATGTTTCTCCCCTTCTAAATTTTACCCTCATGAAACCCCTGTGACGTGGGCTAGGATGAGAGAGAGAACCGGAAACCACCAGGGAAACTGGCTGGCCACTGTGTGTGAAACAGAATGCGGGAATAGATGAAGCAGGAGTCTGGTCCTTTATGTTCTTTATGTTCTTACAACTGACCCAGGGTCCCCAGTGACCTTCACAGGAGTGTGGCGACTGGAAACTAGGCCTGCTCGGTTGTCGTCTGGCACTCTAACCACTGCATAAGACCTTACCTGAATATAGTCTTGTGGTGCCTGACCTTCCATTTCACTTTTTCTCAGGATGTACGATTTATTCTGGTTATCCAAAAGGGAGCGCCTCTTTTGTCTTCCCTGAAAGGCAGCTGGATGCTTGTATATCTCCAAGACTTCTGACTGCTGCTGAATGGGCAGGTCATCTTTCGCCAAGGGGATCCCAAACTCCTGACTCAATGAAATGACCATTTCTGCAGAGGGCAACAGATCGTAATGTACTATATCCCTTAACTTCTTGCTGTGGCAGATGTAATCAAGCCTGGAAGATGAAGCGCAGGATGAAGAAATCAAATTGGCTGTGCATCATCACAAAAGTGCAACACAGTTTGTCGATTTATCACAAATTAGAAAAATTATTTTTAGAAACTGATACATCTATTCAGGCAGATAAGCAGTGAATGTGACTGCAACATGTATATCAGCAAGCATTTGTAGCAATGTAAGCCACAGCCACTGTTTGGTAGTTCTGGTAAACAATAAAGCAGCTCACTGAACTCAGCTTTTGACAACACAATATCTCCACATGAAACATCATGGGCGTCAACTACGGGGGGGCTCGAGGGCTCGAGCCTCCCCCGAAATTTCCCGGGGGGGGCTCAGCCACCCCCGGCAAAATGGAGCGCCCGCCGGGAGCGCCCGCCGGCCAGCTGGCCGTCGCTGCCTCTCCTTCCCCCCCACCCCCGGCCTGCCCTCCTGCCTCCCTGGGGCGGGGGGGGGGGAGCAGCGGGGACATGGTCCAGTGCGCGCGCACGAGAGAGCCCCCGCCCCCCCGGGGATTTAAAAAGTCTACACCCCTGTGAAACATGGCTACCCATGCTGACATCAGAGTGCAGGGTCCTGGCCAGGAGGGCGGGATAAAAATCTAATAAATCAAATCAATGTGAATATATTGCACACTGATTAATGTATGCTTAATAGTAAAAAGATGGTGGCATTGCAGGATATTTCCCTGTCAGAAATGGTTCTTGCATATAAGCGAGATCCATTGGTTAAGGCAGCATGCTTCCCTACTGACCAGGAGAGTCAGGATGGATCCCCCCCTTCATATTACTCTTTCTGCACTGATAAATATAAACTGCTACTGATATAGCAGACAGAGTGAGTGCTAAAATTCTGTCCAAAAAAGTATCAGTAAACTCTGTCTACTGCACCATAACACATTCATTAAACCTATGGTTGCCAGGTCCTTACCTTTCTCCAGCTGGGAAATTAGGGAGGGTGTGCCAGGAGGAGGTGGGGACTCCCCAACACAATGACATCATACATAAATGATGTCATCACATTAGGGACGCTACCCCTTGGCAGGTGCCAGCAGCACCCGCTCACAAGAAACCATTTAAAGGGAAGCTTCCCTTTAAATGGTTTCTTGCGAGTGGGGCTGGTTGCCCACCAGCGCCTGAACTCCAAGTGGCGAATTCGCCACTTGGAATTCAGGCACGGGCAGGCCTTGCTCACAAGAAACCATTTAAAGGGAAGCTTCCCTCTAAATGGTGAGGCCGGGGGCCCACCCCCATACTTGAATTCCAAGCAACAAATTAGCCGCTAGGTGTGTGGCTGACAGCAGCCCTTCTCCCTCCCCTCCTGAGAATTTAAAGGGCCCTCCAGCTTATTGCCCACATGCTCCTGCTGATCAGCTGGTGGGCCCTTTAAATCACACAGGAGGGGAGGGAGGGGGTGGCCACCAGTGTTCCCTCTAAGCTGAGTTAGTGTGAGCTAGCTCACAGCTTTTTAGCCTCCAACTCACACATTTTTTTCTTAGCTCCGGAAGGATGGCTCCAGAGCAAACTAATTTATGCTGTAGCCAGATTGCTCGCTCACAACTTTAAAGCCAGTAGCTCACAAAGCAGAAGTTTTGCTCACAAGACTCCACAGCTTAGAGGAAGCATTGGTGGCCACATGGTTGCTGTTGGGGGCAGGCAGGAGCCCCCGAAACTGGGGGACCCCCCACCCCGATCTGGGAATTGGCAAGCCTAATTAAACCTCAAAGTCTTACCAAAAATGTGCTAAAAATTTAAAAACTTTCTAACCTGGACAGAGCTTGGAAGCATGCCTGAGGAACCATATCCCTGATATATAGCAAAGGTTGTCTTGTGATACTTGAGAGTGGTTTGCAGAGACGAATATGAAACAAGATTGCTTCAAGATCTACATACAAGCGCAGATGGAAAGACACCTGGGAGTTATAGAATATTTCTAATCTTCCAGTCTTAGCTTCTTTTGTTCTGTAATAAAAGGAAAAAAGGCTGTGTTAACCAAGTATTTCTAAATTGCATATTTTCTAAAGTTCCATCATACTCATGAAGTTTTATTAAATTATTTTTAATTTAAAACTAGGGTAGCCAACAGGCCTGGAGAAAAATGTCCTGTCCCTTTAATAGAGGTTCCGCGTGTGGTAATGGGCAGCTGAAGTTTTTTGTTAACATAGAAGTAACTAACATCGCCAGGTAAACAATATCCCATTAAGTCTCCATTAAAGGGATAGGGCATCCCCCCCCCCCCCCGGCAGTTGGCATTCCTGTTTTAAAATGTGGACTCAATATCCTGTAAAAGAAAAACAAGTGCCATATCATGATGATTAGTATCTATTTTACACTCACTTTTAACCTTTCCTTTCCTTGATTTGCTGAAGCTCATTGCTTTGGTCTTTTTTCCCTAGGGACAAACAGTAAAGAATGCAATAATAGTTTCTATAGTCCTAAGCACTCCCCCTTAATGGAAATACATGCTCCAAGTAGCACAGTGTAGGGGCAACACACTCCACAGAATAATATGCTGAAGTTTAAGTAAAACTTAAGTGAAGAAGGTTCAGTGAAGACCCAGCTTCACCATGAAATCACTGAGCCCCCTTGGACTCCTTTGCCATCTCAGATCCCTTCCTTGCAAGGTGGAAGCTTAACTCAGTAGGTTTTTGTGAAAGCATAGCTGAGACAAAGCAAGATTAAAATATAAATGATGTCCTCTGCCTTTCTTTTTTCTCCGTTATTAATAAATAAAGCAAACACTCCTATTTACTTTGATGGAAAGTGCCTTCATGTCATGGCAGACTGAGGGCGGCCCGTACGGTTTTCAAGGCAAGAGATGGTTTGCCGTTGCCTGCCTCTGAGTCACAACCCTGGTATTCCTTGGAAGTCGCCCATCCAAATACTAGAGGGGGCTGACCCTGTGTAGCTTCCAAGACCTGATGTGATCAGGCCTGCCTGGGCTATCCAAACTCAGGGCTCAAAGGAAATACAAGGGTTTTAATTCCAACAGCAGCTGGACCTTTTAAATCCACAGGCAACATGTAGTTTAACCAGAATCCGAATTCTACTTGCATTCTTCAAAGACACTCAGAATTGGATGCATCAGCAATGTTATACCACGTGCAGTTTGCATGTATTTCGTTGGTATCATATAAGAAATCAGATTATCACTGAACATTTTTTCAGAGCAGAATTCAAGGCAAAAGAGCACATCAGCTCTCAAGGCACAACTAGACATTATGCTGTCCCAGGGTTCATCATGGGGACATGCCTCCATTTTCTAGTGCCGTGGAAAGCCATTTTAGAGTACTATGCTGCTGTGGGCCAGACCAGATTCAGGTGCTCTGAAATGGCAATCCCCAGCACTAGAAAATGAAGGTGCATTCCTGGGGTGAACCTGGGGATTAATAAAAGCTGTACAGAATGTGTATTATCATGTGTAATGTAGTATGCTCTGTGTAGCAACCAGCCTGCCATGTGCTCCCAGGTAATGGCGCCCACCGCATGGCCAGAGCACATGGTCAGGCAGAGAGGGGAGCTTGAATCTGGAGGAACAATAGACATCCGGATTGAAAGCCTCCACCAATGTGGGACCTAGGTTCTCCCTGGAGAGCCAATGCAATCAAAGGCTCCTCCAGGGAACCTATGACAAACATACGCATATGTTAAGCCCCTATCAGGTCTTTTGGGTGCGGCCGGAGGTGTGGCTCTGGCCAGCATATAATGAGGGCCCTGTAAGCATGCTTGTTCTGACCATCTACTGGGCATGCTGAATCACTCAATAAAGGCTTCATGATTTCACCGTTCCTGGTCTCCCGAGTCCAGTACTCTTCATCATGCATCTATGCAGGAAAGAGACAAACTTCTGTTCTTAGAGGCAGAAATTCACCGGAGCAAGCAGTAGACACAAAATACAATCTGAATCCAACAGTCTGTGGGAACAAGGGCTGCGGATCTGATTTCCCTCTGACCAGGTAGTACCTTCTGATTCCTGGAAAGCTGATTCCCGGGGCGATGAGACCTCCAGGGGTTAATAGCCATACGGGTCCTGCATGGGCTTGTGCTGAGGAGAGGGAAGGAGGTAAAAGTACCTTCCCTTCCTTATTCCATCACCACAGTTCTTCTGATAGAAGAAGTAGGAAAGATGATTGAACTCCAGTCTTTAGGGCAGCCCCTGATGCGTCCATGTACTGTGGGTTACGATATCTACAATGCTGCCTCTTAAGTTCTAAAAAACTATCACCAATGCACAGCATTGGGCTCTGAATTTCTCCTCTATTCTGCATTCTGTCAAAATGACTTTTTGAAAAGGGAACAGCGGCTGATAGTATATTTGCAACATTTGTGGCGCAGAATTCTTAAGCAGAAATAACACATATTTGAAATCCAGCTCTGAGCATTTGAAGAAGAGTCTCTCCCCATACTGGCCAGCTCACCAGCCCTACAGTCTGTGCCCCTGCCTTCAGAGAAGAGGCAGAGGGGCCGCAAAAGCACACCCTCCAGTTCATGTATGAAAACAAGGACATTCCTTAATTAAAATGCTCTCCTTCGTGAGGAGCACCTGGTATCTTTCTCTTTTAGGTGCCAGGCTTTTAACAAAGCGATTTTATCTTTCTAGATGTTTTATGGTCTGCTTCTGATCTCAGGCCTGCTTTACAGAATTTTTTAAGGCTGCTCAGTGGGGAGTTTATGCTGTTTTTATCCCCTGGGCTTATTTTTAATAGCTTGTTTTGCTCTTACACTGCTAATTTATGATATTGTATGATACTGTTTCTACTTGTAAGCTGCCTTGAGCAGGACACTGGAGAAGAGAGACAGCATACCAATTCCCTAAATAAATAAACACTAGCTTGAATCCCGCCTTGAGCTCCACCACACAAGGAAGGGCACAAGTAATGTTGCTGATTCCTCCCTCCTGCAGCAGCCCAAAACACAAACTGAAATGCTGCTTCTGGATACAGGGCCCCCCGGAGTAGGTTTTTTTTGGGGGGGGGGGGATCAGAGGTTTTCCACAGGAGGAAGGATCAGAAAATATGACACACACACACACCCCTCGCACCCACAGAGTCTAGGCAGTATCCATGCCAATATGCGGAGTGTTTTCCCTTCCAGTGAAACTTACAAAGTGCGGTTTACAGAGTGATGGTTCACCTCCCACTAAAGCCCAAGTACCTCTCTCCTTGGATCTTAAGCACTGATCCCACCTCCACCGCCAGCAAGCTACAGGTGGAACACATTTCTGCCCTGTCCCTTCCAACAATAATTCACTTCCTGTTTGACCTCCACCTTGCAGTTTCATAAAAGCAAGTTCTTGTCCCCATAAATCCTCTTCTCTTACTTGTAATGGTCGAGTTCTCCTCTACTTTCCTCCCCTCTCCCAGCCCCCCAGAGTTGTCTTGCGCCAACTCTTTCTCAGGAATTAGTCCAAGAGTCTTCTGCACCATTGAAAGCAAAGTACCTCTGAGTACAGAATACTTCCCCCTCCTTAGGATTCAGGGGCCAGTTGCTTCCAAGCACAAGCTCAGGCACGAGTTCCAAGTCTTAGGGTGGTACCTGCAAACCCTTACATCCACAAAGAGGAACAAATCCATTTCTGCCTTTCTCTACCCCTCATTCCAAGAGTCAGTTCACAAAACATGTCTTTAATAAAACTTTCCAGCACTGTAGAAGGAAGTCAGTTTTACACACTTTTAGAGGAGAAGGTCACGCCGGGGGGGGGGGGGGGGGGACACATTTCAGAAATACAGGTTATGTCCATTTCTTTGCTTACTTGAATGAGAACTTTTAGAGTTGGGTGACCAAATGGTGGTGGTGGTGGTAATGGAGCAACGGACTCTTAATTTGGAGGACCGGGTTTGATTCCCCACTCCTCCACAGGAAGCTGACCTGGTGTCCTTAGGTCAGTCATAGTTCTCTTAGAACCATCTCAGCCCCACCTACCTCACAAGGTGCTTGCAGTGGGGAGAGGAGGGGAAGCCAATTCTAAGCCACTACTCCTTAAGGTAGAGAAAAGCAGGGTACAAAAACCTATTCTTCTTTTTGGCACTAGTGTAATTTATGTGGCATCTAAAACGTAAAAAGTTTCTATACACTTTTGGGGAGCTCCTCTTTGTCATGCCTACTGTGGGCTTCATAATATATAAACTGAGCTGTTGCTTTAAGATGGGAACAATGGACAATTTTTATTCTGGGGCACAACTCTTACAAACGGAAAGCTATTCTGTCTGAAAAAAGACAGCTGGATAACATGTATGAAAGCTGGGCCCCCTATTCCCATATGAACCAACAGGACAGAGGTTATACTAAGGAGAAAGTTGCTGATTATCACAAGGTAGGGGTACTACTCAATTTAGGAAAGGATTCTAGCATCACGCTCTGTCTGACATACTAAACTTCAACATAGAAAACTTATTTTTTAATCAGGGGGAGCATTCAACCAAAAATCTCCATGACCAGTTTAAAGTTTACAGCCCAGCTAAAGTCCCACCATGTGACTGGCTCTCAGTTTCTGGTCCGCCATTACCCCGTGCAGAAAGAGGTCCCACCAAGAAACCAAGAGTGGCTACCAGATCTTTCTATATATGAATCCAGTGAAACACCTTTGTGGGAATACTGCAAAGGAATGTAGGTTTAAGAACTAAAGTGGTTTCCATTACCTATCTATACTTTTATTCCACATCTTCCTCAGCGCTCTGTCCTTCAACCCTTCCACAACAAGTAGGTGAATGGATCCATCTATTATGTGAAATCCAGTAATAATGTCCATTTGGGAAATGTCTTCCAGAGAAATCTTGCTAGTCAGTTTCAATGTATTAAGAGATTTTTGAAGTATATGCAGGGGATAAGAATCAAGTTGGAAAGCTTTTGCATTGATTTCTGTAATATCTTGCAGCAAATAACTGAGCAATGACCTGTTTTTATAATCAAAAATATAGATGATGCAGCCATAAGGGCAATAGTCAGTGCCTGGGTCAGTAATTTCATCTTCAGGACTTAATGGTATACTAATTTCAATTCTCACTTTAAGATGGGCTTCTGAGTCTAAATAATGCCCCATTGGTAGATGAGCAGGCACAGAACCATCAGCGACTCTGGACTTCCAGCTAAAATTTTCTGCCGTGCAGATGCTTGTGTCTTGAACTGAGCAGCACTGAATTGGTACACAGATATTCAGGTGCTTTTCACCCAACAATAATTCAGTCAGGCTGACTTTAGCTACTCCATATGGATGCCATATTTCCTTCTTGGGTATCATAGAATTCTGGACCATATATCTGCTGGTGACAGGGTTCAAATGAGTTAGTTGTCTGTCACCTGGCTCATCTCCAAACAATGAAGGCTTTTTTGTGATAGTTTCCATTTTCTTGTCTCGGTCATGAACTTCTATCTCCAGTGGTGGCCCTCTTAGATATTCTCGTAATTCCTGAGGTACCATTGTCCCTGCTAGAATCACGTTGATGTCCTTGAAGAAGACGTCAGTTCCGTGATCGCGACCTTGTGTTTGACGGGGAGGCATGTTGAGGAATTTGTATTTGCAGTAAACAGGATCACAGCAACACTATCAAAAGAACAAGAAAGAAGTGCCAGAGGATCCTTCTTAATGGCATTCCAACATATTTCTTTATTTAGTCACTGGGTAGCTTTGGGGAAGCCATGGTCTCTCAGCAAAACTTAACCTGGAGAGGCTCTGGCTCACAGAGTTTTGTCTTAGCTTGGAAAGGATGGCTCCAGAGCAAACTACTTGATGCAGTAGCCAAATCATTTGCTCACAACTGAAATGCCAGTGGCTCACAAAGCAGAATTTTTGCTCACATGACTCCACAGCTTAGAGGGAGCATTGGTTAAGAGTGTAATTTGAGTAGGCAAAGTTAGGAGTGCGAGGATAGGGCTGTGAGGAAGCTGTCCTCCCCCCCCCCCCGCCATCACTACCTGTATGTATAATAGTGTGCTCCCTTTCCCATTCTGCCTTTTGCCCTGATCCACTTATACGCTAACATTAATGGCTTGAGCATGCTGCATCATGCAGGAGGCTTGAGGACTTTATGTTTCTTTGCAGTTGGTCTTCCTTGGCAGTAGGCTCACATTGTGGGGAGGCAGGCTCTCACCTTTTCCTCTCTTGCTGCTCCCCCCTCCCCCAGCCAGGCCCAGCCGTTCCCTCCCCTCCCCTTTGCCCCATTTGGAGGTGATGGGAAGGGAGAGAGGGAAGAAAATGGATCCCTGGCAGTTCTGTCTGTCAGAGGGAAGGTGCTCTGTTCTCTCTGTCAGGCAGAAGCGCCTGGATTCCCTTCCCTCCCTTTGCTCTGTTTGGAGGCAATGGGAAGGGAAGGCAAATGGCATCCTCTCTCCTGAGGTGAAGCCACATTGTGAGGTGAATTTTGGCAGGCAGAGCTTTGGTGGGAGGGCTGCAGGGAACCCAGCCTGGGGCACCATTTCCCTCCCCCCCCTTCTCTTTGACTGTTTCACAGTGTCTTCTGAGAGGAAATTTGGCAATTTGGCAGTGTGCGGGGGAGGGGTTATGCTGATAGTCCATTGTGTTTTTACTGACAGAAGCAGGCCCCTGAGGGGACAGTTAGGGAAGGGAGAGAATGGATCCCAGGCAGTTTTGCCTGTCAGAAGGAAGGCACTCTGGTCTCTCTGTCAGGCAGAAGTGCCTGGATTCCCTTTCTCTCCCCCCTCCATTCTCTTTGTTTTGTTTGGACAGTTAGACCCACCTGGCAGTGGGCAGAGGAGAAGCGTGGAGAGGAGAAGCTCCCAGTCGGTCCTTCCCCTTTGCTGGCTCCCTCCAGACTGAGACCGAGATGCTGGCCGGTGGCTCTGTGGGCGGGACTGAGGCAAAGCAGGGAGAGAATGCAGCCAATGGCCAGGGTCCCCCTTTTGAGAGGCAGTCCGTCCACCCTACTGATTTTGGCGCCCCATGGAATCTTGCACTTTGGAATGTTAAAATGGCTTTGTATAATAGGAAAGATACCACAGTTCCCTCCCTAGTGGGACCCAAAGTGACTTGCATCACTCTTCTGTCCTCCACTGCACCCTCACAACAACCCTGTATAATCGGTCTGGCTGAGACTGAGAGCCAAACTAAATGTGATGGCGTACCCAAGTCCACCATGGGGACCTCTCCCATCACTTTAGGGATGAAATGCCCTCTGCTTACAAACACTGTGGCAGGCTGATCCTGACTGGGACTGCAGCTGGGGGGGGGGGGGAGAAGGTGTGCCTGTTTCCCCCACACCATTGCCCCGATCAGGATGGGGCCCCTGTGACACTTGTACACTGAGGAAATTTCACCCCTAAACTAGCAGAGGCAATCCCATGGTAGATTTGGGGATACAGATCTAGTTTAGCTGCATGTGACTGGCCCAGCGTCATCCAGCAAGCTTTCACAGCACAGTGGGAATTCGAACCTGGGTCTCCCATATCCTAGTGCAACCACTACACCCCACTGGCTCTCACCCAACAACAGGGTTGTTTCAGTTCACAGGATTTCCACAGAATAAATTGTTTGCACACAGCATCTACATGCCCTCAAGAGCAACAAAATGATGGTACCATCGAACATCATGGTGAGCTAGTGTGTCCAAGGTTGGCTAGAGAAATTTGAGGGAGTCCTTGTCTTTCAGAGTCTGTTCTTTCTCAATGAGCATTTATCAGGTACAATTTAAATCTCTGGAACTGAACAAGATGAAAGTATACAAGGCACAATATGGGATACTTTCCCACCTAAATAATTCTAAAAAATAATCATTTTAACATACTCAGACCTCTTCCACATGGTAGTTTCCCTGCTGTTGCTGTAGCTCCCAATTTAAAGCAGTGGCAATGGGGCATCTACATAGCAGGCTTCCTCACATTTTTTCCAGCCTCAGCCCTCCCCCCGCCCCGCTCCCACCCGCAGCAACTGCCTCCTCAGTGCCAGTGGGGAGGGTTTTCTCTGGTTGAAAACATTATACATGTCAATCACTGATTTTAAGAAAAATAAACAGAGTGTAGACAAAGTTCTGGATCCACACTAGCAAGATTTATACTAAGGATTCATCTCTATTCATCATGTAAACTGAAAGATTTAATATTCATTTCTAAAAGTCTGTATCTAACTAGTGTCCCGTATATCAGAAATGCAAGGAAGGAAGATGATCTTCACAGCTGTGTTCTATCTTCCCCAAGAAAGTAATCCTTCGTGATCTCAATAGGAGGAACCAAGAGAGAAGGACTGAATTACCTGCAGCTCTTCAATTGAAACAGGGGTGTCTGGTAAGCATTTTGCACTCAAAATCTTTATAATCAGTGGATTTAAATCTTGTTTTTGTTTCTGAGTCATAAGAGGCCCCTCAAAAGAAAAACTTAGGTATGCATTAGGAATTCTAGCGGATGGTTCTTCCAGTTGACTGGTCACACAACATTCTCCTAGAAATGAGAAGGGGACGGAAACAGATTACTCAGTTCATCATTATAATGTTATAATCAGGTGTACTGAGAGCTATACAAAATAAACATGGTATGCAGTCTCAGTGCTTAATCCCTTTATCCTCCTGGTGGCCCACACTAGGTCACACAACAACTTTTGAACAAAGCTACTATGTTCTGTTGTTAAAAATGCACATGTGCACAGTTTGAAATGTACCAAAAAGGATCTTCAGGGAATCTGTTACTATTTTATAAATCACTTGGAGCAGCATGGAGGCACTCAAGCGCTCCGAGGGAGAATGGTATGCTCCTTTAGAATCTCTGAGCCATTGTTACAGCTGCAGGACTACATTTGGAAAAAATGCAGTAATAGGAACAAGAAGGCAAGGAAAAACAAACCCAAATTGATTATTGTCAGGAACGATGGCTTTTCCTTCATGAATATAATGCAAATCAGGAAAAAAGGCAATCGGTATCATTATCACTTCTTAAGCATGTTGTTGTATTAAGGAATAAAGGGGCACTTTGCCCTTCTGTATAACAGTTATCATGTTGCAACAACCACCTGCCTGGCAGAAAATAAAGGAACATAATGCCATGGCCTGCCTCTGTGTAGCAGCCCTGGACTTCTTTGGTGGTCTCCCACCCACATAATAACCAAGGCCAACCCTGCTTAGCTTCCCAGATCTGATGAGACTAGGCCATCTAGGGCAGGGTAGGCTTCCATGTACCTTCCCATTGAAATTAAACACTTTGTCTTCCAAAACTAGTATTTCCAGACCCTAAATACGCCATCCATTTTGCTTTTTTGCCTCTCTCTTTAGTGTTCCTCATCCTCTTATGAAGTCTCTGTGGGAAACAGAATCATCAGACACAAACTACTGGAATCCAAAAGCAGAGGACCCAATTTGCAAAGGGCCAGTTTTACAAATGGTGTTGGGTCACCAGCAGGGGGAGCCCAAAGATCAACTGCAGAACTTCCTTAAATACCGGAGGCAACGCTTGAAAGGAAGTGGAGGTGAATGACAATGGTTTTTACAAAGTTCAGCATGAATCTGTGCCAATTTCATTTGTGCAAATCAGGCAAGGAGAACATTTTTAGTATTCACTGTAGCACGTCTTTTTACAAGCGTTCACTAATTCAAAATGCAACGAGGAGGAAAAAAGTAGAATCAGCCTATTACTTAGAATGTACAAAAGCCGTCAGCATTGCAGAGTTGCTGAACAAAGTTACGAAGCACAAGCAAACTTGAGAGAGAAACTCTGACTACGCCAGGCAGGCATTTAATTAATGTATCAGTGCCCTTGAAGCCTCAGCTTCAATTACAGGAGCCATCAAGAAATGTGCAGTGAAGAGATCATTTGTATGCAAGCTGTCCGCTGGACCAGCCCAGGCTGTGTGCAATCCCAAGGGTCTGCTGTTGTGTACTCTTGCATCCCTAACAGAAGTGGAATTACCAGGCACTCTCCCTTTGCTCAGCAAAGATGTCAAAAAGGACAGGCACACCTCCGAAAACAATATGAGTCTTATCACTCAGCAAGGAGACAGAACAACCCAGTATTTTTAGGAGTCCAAACTCTGAGAACGATGACCTGCTACAGATATAATCATTTTCTCGCTTTGGAAGAAAGTTTCAAAAATGTCCCTCTTAAACTATGTCACAGCACGCATTTTTTATCGAAGGCTGCAATACTTCTGCTACATTCAGAGAGCCACCCTAAGCAGAGTTATACCCCTCTCAGCATATTGCCTTTAGGAAAACAAGTTGATATGGCACTGGACAATCTCATATATTTACATGGCAGGAGGAAAAAAATTATACTGCACTTTTCACTTGAAGGTATAACGGGTGTTTTCCTATAGAGAGATCTGCTGTAAGTTAAATAGTACAGAACTGTCCTTAGTTTGACTGCATTTAAGATGCAAAGTAAGAACAGATGTGCCCCAGCGCTGTGAAAGCACAGTGAGTCCCTTTGGGTGTAGATGTGGCTGTAGCATTTCCATGCATCTAATGCTGGTATACGCTATAGCCACCGGCTGGCCACTGCAGGGCTGTCACCTCCTCTTGCTGGGAAATGAAGGATTCCAAAGCTGGCTGCCGGAGACAGTCCACTTGGGTCTCACATGATTAGCTGGTGGGGCACTTCATTTCTCAGCAGGAGGACGGAAGTGGAGGAGGTGGCAGTGACAGAGTGGCCTATCAACAGCTGTAACCTATACCAGTGTTTCATGAACTTACGATGTACAATCACATGCACATTACAAAGAATGCCCAAAGTGCCTCCACTGTGCTGGGAGTCTCTCTTTAGTGTTCCTAGTTCTTCCTCCAGAGCTTCAGGTTATGAAAACTTTTCCTTTCACTTTATCATGCCAGTTACCTGATACAAACTGTGTCTGAGTCTGACATTCAAGAGTGCTACAACTGTAAAGAAGAAAAACCAGAATTAAAATTTACCTCTTTCTTTATGTGCGGTATGATATGTAAAATTCTAACTATGCAGGCCTGTTTCTCTACATTTTCTCTGTGGGATGGATATACCACATTTGGTATATACATCATTTCTTTCTAGTCCTTCACTTTGCCCCCTAGGGCACCATCCAATGAACTTTATATAACCTAGTTATAGTCCTCATTTCTGTGATGACTGTGTCACCCTGTCCTTAAAGAAGAAGAGTTGGATTTATACCCCACTTTTCACTATCCGAAGGAGTCTCAGAGCGGCTTACAATCTCCTTTCCTTCCTCTCCCCACAACAGACACCCTGTGAGGTAGGTGGAGCTGAGAGAGCTCTGACAGAAACTGCTCTTGAAAGAACAGCTCTGAGAGTACTGCTGACCCAAGGTCACAACAGCTGGCTGCATGTGAAGGAGTGGGGAGTCAAGCTTGCCGCTCTTAACCACTAAACCAAACTGGTGCACTGTCCTCCACTTTCTTTCCAGGCTGATTTGACAGTGGTGGCCAATTCACAGTAGGCGTCAATGGCTCACTGTTTTCAAACATGGTTTCCAAGAGTGAAATCTGCTGATCAGGAAATAGCCTTCTGAACTTCAATCATAACTCTCTCCTCACCACTTACATCACCTTTGTCATTACCTTTGCCCTATCTTTCTCATTTGAACTTCTGAACATACCTGATGTCACTTTTGCATTCTGTACAGAACCAGGCATGCCACTGGTAGAGAATGAAGGTTCAGATACTGAGAATAGGAGTAAGGTGCTCAGCAGTATATCCAAATGATGCGATGTTTTGGCAGGGCAGGATCACAAACTGAGAAAAATGTAATGTATACACCATAATAAGGTCAGCTTCTTTCCCTCGAGCCCCAAATTAACTGCTCACCTTGTCATCCACACCAATGTTTTAAAAAGTGACAGGAAATGACAGACTTCATCAGGCAGCCTTAAATCATTCTTCCTAGCTGCAGTAAATTTCCTTCCACACACGCTGCTTTAAACAGGGTTTCTGCATGGAACTATATTCTGCATATGTGACCATGTGATTGTAGACTACAAATCAGATGCTATACCTTGCTTCTGCAACTCTGGCAGAGGTGGTCCTCCACTGAGGAGCACATGCTTTCTGTTCTAGGTGCCTTCTGCGCATCCAAGACCAGCACCTTTCAATGTGCAGGAAGTGCCTTGCACCAGAAGAACACTATGCTATGTGGTAGAAGACCACTTCCACACTAAATAGAGCGCGGCACACGTTGAAGAAAAGTATCCAAGCCTGTTTCATTTGCACAAGAGGACAGGAAAAAAAAATCATGCCATTTATCTGCCCCCTTCTCTGTTTAAAAAACTTGTAAACAGTAACTCACCAGTGGTTGGGATCCCTATCAAGTGACCATTCAATAAAAGCTTTTGTAAACCCAGGGGTCATTTCATAGAAAAAGAGGTGCAGGAGCTCATTAACATAACTCATTTGCATACACCACACCCCCTAACATACCGGAAGTGTGTCAGAAGGCAACACCCACCCCTCAGGCTCCACTCCACAGGTGAGTGAAACTGACCTGCTCTTCCTCCATTCCCTTCCCCATCCAATACTTTGTGCAATAAAAATAAGCGTCAAGAACGCACCCTCATTTTATTCCTGCTCCCTTGAAACCACCAGGTTTCAAGTAGACTTGAGATACCCAGGACATGTGCACCACCCATCCCTTTCCCTTCCCTTCCCCACAACAAGACACCCTGTGAGGTAGGTGGGGCTGAGAGTGGTCTTTTGAGAACTGCTCATGAGAGAACAGCTCTGAGAGAACTTGTGACTGGCCCAAGTTCACACAAGCAGCTGCATGTGGAGGAGTGGGGAATCAAACCCGGTTCTCCCAGATTAGAGTACAACTCCTGACCACTACACCAGTGTTTTTCAACCTTTTTCGAGATAAGGCACCTTTCTTTCATTGAAAAAAATCCTGCGGCACACCTGACAATATCTCACGGCACAGTGGTTGAAAAACACTGAAATACAAGATAAATGGGTCATTAGTTGCCTCAGCTCAAGTATTAACTATGACAGTATTACAAATACACGTAATAGCCACTCAACTTGAAATCGTAAGTTACAGATCCAAAGTGTAATGGCTCCTTCCCATAACATTGACCTGAGTTTCAGAAGAAATATAATGTGGATGTATTTTAATACTGCGATTCTGCTAAAGTTTTTCAAATAGAGAGTTTAAACTCTTACTCTTATGTGAACGGCATTCCACTGACCATAAGTGATTTGAAGAGAAACACAGTACACCCATTCTTCGCTGAGGGACAGTTACTGATTTGAACCCCACCCTGACAGAAACAGCTAGCTGTTACCATCAAACATATTCATGTTTACTGGAATGTCTTGGTGCAAATCACCCCCCCCCCCACACACACACACACACTGGAAGAAACCAGCTTACTCTGCTGGAGGAGTGAATGCCCTTGGTACCGAATGTTCCTGTCCTCTGTATTAACATCTAGCATGACTCTGATTCAGCACACGAGTCCTCCTCATTCATTTAAAACCATCTTGCAAGGCCAAGGGGAGCTGCGCCTCAACGGCGGCTCCCTCCTACCTCAGGCCGGCCACAGAGCGTGTGAGCGGAATCAGCGAGAGAGCGCCACTGTTCTTTCTCGCATGTGCAAACGCGTCCCGGAAGGTCAGCCCAGAAGGCACATTTCTTTCATTGAAAAAATCCCGCGGCACACCTGACAATATCTTACGGCACACCAGTGTGCCACGGCACAGTGGTTGAAAAACACTGCACTACACCAAACTGATGGAGTGGGAGCTGCTGAAGGGTTGGTGAAATTTCTCTAGTACTTATGTGCCATGTGCCCAGATAAAAAATGGTACACTTAGAAAATTTATATGCCACCTTGAGCAAGTCTCTGGAAAAGCAGCACACAGTCATAAAAGGAACAATGATAAAATTATCAATATTAAAACAAAACATTAAAATCAATAAAGACCCTAGCAGGGCTTTCCCCGGGGCGCTGCGCCTCTGCACTGCTCAGGGAAGCCGAGGAGGGGGCAGGGCTTGGTCATGTGCCCGCCCCCTGGGCTCCTCACTCCCGGAGCTGCGCTCCTGTGCGCTCCCGCTCCAACGGACCCCTGTGTAAACCAAGAAAGAGTTTATCCCATGTTGCCTGTGTGCAAATGACTAATATAACCTCGTGTAGGCAATCAGCTCATAATAAGCAAAAAGTTGCTGCCATCTGGCCATGTTCAATGGTTGTTTGCAGATTGCAATCAGTTCATAAGCATCTGGAAGAGCTAGTATGTTTTGTGAAGATATTTGTACATTTGTTCAATTTCAGTCAAACAGCACCAGAATTTCTAGATCCTCAGGACAGCAAGGTATCAGCCATTTTCTAGACACAAAGCAAAGACTGTGTTAGACACTGGATGGGATCAGCCACGTATTTCCTATCCTGTGAAAATCTCTTCACCAGAAATTTTCATTCATTTTTTTCACAACTTTCCTTCTGCTTTCTGAAGAACTGAATAATTACAAAAAACCCTGACATAGTGCACTTTTTAAAAAACCAATACTGAACAAAAAATAGAAATACCTGACAGGAGAGGCAGGAGGTCCAGCTGTATAAATGCTATTCCGTATTTCCTCAAGAGCGCCTGTGCACCAGCTTCTTTAGGGGGTGTTTTACGAGATACCGGTCTCTTTTCTACAGTAGCAGCAGAAATGCTTTTTCGTCTACTTCTCCTTTCTAGTGCCTGAAGGAATACTGTAGGGAAACAGATTTTTTAAAAACCTTGCAAAGGTAACTGAAGTTTATCTAATCCCAAATAATACTGGTTAAATGAGTTTAAAGAGAGCAGTTTCTTGATCTTCTAGAAGGCCAGGTGATTATCATCTGGCCACTATTCTGGCAAGCCTTTGGGACACAGAGACACTAACGCAGTCCAGCTGGAGGGGGCCCAACATAACCAGTTTAGCAGACACATGAGAATTAAAGGCTGTTACACGCAGGTAAAGTATATTCATTTGCTAACTCCTATGTCCAATCAAAGAACCTCATCGTGTAGCAATATCCTTCTCCCCACATTTCAATTGGGAAGGAAATGGGTGTTCCTCTCACTCTTTCTCAGATAAGCAAAAGAAAGGAACATTGATCCACAAGCACAACTGCAGTCACAGATACCTAAACAGAATGTTTACTCTTCTTGCAGGAAGACCAGGCTCAGACAAATCAAAGCAAAAGCAAACCTCTCATGACAGAAATCAATTTTTATCATGATGAGACAGCTTTTAGAGAATGCTGCAACTATTTGCCTGGAATAAAGGGATGCTGCCTCAGACAGAAGACTGGCTCCAACTAATTGGGATCACGGAAGCAAAGGGGGACTAATTTAAGGAACTTCCCATTTGCAAAGGTACCCCAAAAAGTAAACATTGATTAACTCTTCCAAACATAATTCTGTTGTTGCTGTGGGAGAAGAAAATAATTCAGGAGTGTGGCAATCCTACTTGCCCAAGACAGGGTAACTAGGACAATGGACCTTTGTATTTATCCACTATCTTTGAAGACCATGAGATTAATAAACACCTCCAACATCTTCACCTTCGCTTGACCTCTGGAAGAAGACTCACAAACCACATGGGCTTGAATGTTTCTAAATTATCTACATAAATAGTCTAACAGTATGCCATTCCTGTTTGTGTGGGCTAATTACAATTCTTCTTCACCCATGACTGACAATGGAGCTGAATATATAGACTGAGGGGAAAACAAGATGTCCCTTTTGGTCTGTCCTGGTGACTGAAGCCCCACAACAACAGCTGTACAAATTATACAAGCAAAAGGGATGAATGAAGCATCACTCCAATTTGTAAAAGATCTTATTAGAAAATAAGAACAGATTTTATTTTTCATTCGACCTTACTCAGAGCAGCGTAAAAAATTCATATATGTAAACACACACACATGCGCACACACACACATCCTTGTATCTCTTTCAATTAAAACGTTTGAATCTAACAAGAGGTTCATTATGAATTAAAATACATACTTACAAAAATCAAAGAAAACTGAAACTATAAAGTACAGAAGAGGGCAACCGAGATATCTGACTAGTAGGTTGGTGCCCCTTGCCTATGAGAAAAGGCTGAAGAGTCTGGGTCTTTTTTGTTTAGAAAAGAGACGACTAAGGAGAGACATGATAGAAGTTTATAAAATTATGCATGGGGTGGAAACAGTTGACAGAGAGAACTTTTTCTCCCTCTCTCGAAATGCTAGAACTCAAGGGCATCCAATGAAGCTGAAGGGCAGTAGATGGACAAAAGGAAGTACTTCTTTACCCACCCAGTGATTAAAATGTGGAATTCGCTGCCAGAGGATGTAGTGATGGCCAGAGGAATATACATCTTTAAAAGAGGATTAGAAGGATTCATAGAGGATAGATCTATCATGGCTACTAGCCACAGTGACTAAAAGGAACTCTGTGTTCAGAGACAGTAAACCTCTGAATACCAGTGCCAGGAGGCAACACTGGGGAAAGGCCTCAGCCTCTCTGCCTTGGTGCTGGATCTCCAAAGGAACTGGATGGCCACAGTGTGAGACAGGATACTAGAATAGATGGGCCACGGGTCTGATCCAGCAAGTCTCTTCTTAAATTCTTGCAACACTTTTCTCTGTCACACAACCCTGTGATATATTATGCATATGACATGACAGAAAACATCTTGCCACTGTGGTACATGTCCTGGTAACGTCTGGATTTGATTACTGCAATGTGCACTACATAGGGCTGCCCTTGAAAACTGTCTGCAAGCTACAGTTGGTACAGAATGCTGTGGCCAGAATGGGTTGCAGGGACCACATCACTCCAGTCTTGTTCCATCTACGCCAGCTCCCAATTTGCTGCTGGGCTCAATTCAAGGGGCTGGTATTGACCTTTAAAGTCCTATATGGCTTTGGGTGTCCTTGCCGCATGAGGCAAGACAGGTGGCAACCTGAGACAGGGCCTTCTCAGTTGTAGCCCCAAAACTTTGGAGCTCCCTCAGTAGGGAGATTTGTTTGACTCCCTCTGTCACTGCCTTCCACCAGCAAGTGTTATTTGACAGTAGAACTAAAGAAAAACATTTTATATGTGTTTATATATAAAAGGTTGTTTTAACATTTTAAATGTTTAGTGACCTGAGGTTCTCCACTTTATTTGGGTGGGAAAGCAGCATATAAATGTTTTAAATAAATATCTACTATGAAACTATCAATTTTTTATCAGTTACAGAAATCAGGATCCTAACAGTCTCTGCTTTATATTCTCTTTTTAAATGTTTCTAGCATTTACTACTGGGCAGCATCTGATGATATATCAGAAATGAAAGGAAGGCTAGCCAGGAGTTCTCATTCCAAGACTGTGAGGCTTTGGTGCTCCATACATTGCCTCTTCTTTCCTTTGTGGTTTGCTGTACATGTCTGTAGAAGCTGCCAAGGCCTCTGGGGCTTGAAGCAAGATCTTGAGGGCCAGAGGCTGGGGCCCCATTTAGTGAACTACCATGGACTCTTCTCTGTGTGTGTAGACCTCAGAAACCTCTTCAGATGTTGTAAAGGTATGCTGCAAAAGCCACTGGCAGGTAATAGGAAGCTTCTGGATTGGCTAGGCCTCAGCCTTCTGAATCTGCATGGTCAACAGAGCAGTACTACCCCTTGGAATAGAATCACAGAATTATAGCGTTGGAAGGGACCTCCAGGAAGGGACCTCTAGTCCAACCCCCTGCACAATGCAGTAAAATCACAACTACCTCCCCCCACGCCCCCAGTGACCCTTGTTCCATGCCCACAATCCCTGGCCAAACTGGCCTGGAGAAAATTGCTTCCTGACCCCCAGAGTGGTGATCAGCAGTTCCCAGGGCGTGTTAAGTACTTCAGGCTCCAGTTACCAGCTCAAACCACCAACCTTAGGAACCCTGCACAGGAATAATTAGTATTACCCAAGCTACCAGTATTAATAAGACCCAATGTTAAACAAAATCAAATGCCACACTACATATCTTCAGACCACTCCAAGCATCTGAATAAGCCCTCTCCACCATACCTCCACTTAGAGGCCATGATGGCCAAAACTTATATTTAGCCTGGTTCTTGCAATTTGGGATGAGCAACACTTCTTTCTGTAGAAAGTAGGATTTCTTGCCTCCTTTCAGTATTGCTTTACTGCAAAGGTGATGATCAATGTTCAGAAACCTTGATATAAAATGCCAGGGAGCTCATGCTATATATCAAAAGTGCTTTGTTGTTTATATCAGAAGGTTAGGACTTAGAAGTACATGTTTCCCCTAAATGAAACAAAAAGTTAATCTGTTCCAGTTAGCTTAGCTCACAAATCACAGAAATTATTACTAATTAATTTATTTTGGGGGTAAAAAAAAGAAAACAAGGAAAAATAATTACAGCACATTAAGCAGCTCAAAGAGGAAAGAATCCAACCACGACTCAATAGGCTTAAATTATAACAAGCAAGCAAACTCCCCATAAGGTATGTAAATGCTTATCAGGAGTACACAGAAGAAAAGGCTCCCAACTGCCTCAGCTGTAAAGGAAAAAGCAGTTTGAAGATTAAGCTGTAGAGTGCAGAACTGATCCCATAAGTCACGGGTCTCCAGAGTCATGGGAAAGAGGCACTGAAGCAGAGCTGAAAGACAAGCATGGCAGGTATGGCAAAGGGCGATGCTGGACTGTTCTTTTATGGCATGCGGAGATGCGAGCTCCTCATCAGCATGCATGACAGCAGACTCCCGAGAGACCCCAGGGCTCCCCTCCCTTGCTTCAGATGCCACAAAGGTCTCAGCTCCCCAACAGGGAGTACACCACCCCAGCAGGCTTCAGCAGGAACTTCTGAGACAGAAATCACATGGAGGAAATGCACCCCTGGAGAACAGAAATTACAGCTAAAGCACACAGCTAACGATTACACGGAATTTAGTGTGAGTGATAAGAAGATAACAAGGAAAGGTCTCCAGATTAAACCAGGGTTCACATCCATGTCACTGTTACTTACAAATGTCTATGAATATGTATATGATTAAAATGAAGCTAAAGAATAAAATGCATACACATGAGGGTTAAAAACTTTAAACATCAAAAGCAGAAGTAACTCGTGAGGTGAGCCGGCCCTGAATGCAGTCCAGGCCCGATGGTCATGGTTGGGAGGACCCTAACCTGATAGGAAGCCATCTGATTAGTAAGACTGGAAGCACTTTATTGGAAATTGTAGTTATACATCTGTACCTTTTTGGAATTTTATTGTTATTGTTGATTTTAACTGTTTTATGATGTTTTGACTGGCATTCGTGCCCATGTAAGCCGCCCTGAGCCCGCTTGCAGGGAGGGCGGGGTATAAAAATAAAGATAAAATAAATAAATAAATAAATAAATAAAACTTAAGGGGCCTAGGGCAGTGGAAGCCTATCCTCTTGGGATGCAGAAGGTCCCAGGTTCAATCCCTGGAACCTCCCGTTAAAAGAACCAGGCAGTAGGAGATGTGAAAGACCTCCTTCTGTGACCATGGAGAGCTGCTGCCAATCTGAGTAAATAATATTGACCTTGATGGATCAAGGGTATGATTCAGTATAAGGCAGGTTGGAGTATTCATGTGTTCGCGTAGGGATTCTATGCTGAGGAGTATGGCTTCCCCAGCTCTATTAATTTCCTACATTTTTATGCCTCTAGGCAGTTAGCAGCTCCTGACTGTCCTGCAAATCCATCATTTCTTTCCTACCCTGTTGCCTTTAAAAAAAACCCTGTAATCCAAAGGACTCTTAAATCTCGCATGACCAATCAAACATGGCAATCCAATTAAGACTTCTAAATTAAGCATGATATACACATCATTTATGCAAAACTTGTATATATGGAGGCAGTAGTTACAGATTTGGAATCATTCTGTCACAGATGACCGAATCTCACCGAAAAGTGTCAGAAATGGGGGTTGGGGGATTCTGTGTTGTAACTCACCCCAGGCTTCAGTTTTGTGGGTTGTTGAGAGGCAGCAGAATTTTGCTGGCTGAGCAAGAAGGACCACTTTGCCATGCATCTAATTAACCAAGGTTCTTGAGTACCATGCAGTTTGCGCCGGAAACCCACCTACCTTCCTGGACTGTAGGGCCAGACTCTATATGTCCCCCCCCCCAATTCCAGCTTTCCCACTCATCTATTGAGATTGACCTAAGAAGAGGGGCAGTTCTACCTTGAGGGGCGTATCTGGAGAGGGCCTCTCTTCCAGGATCCTCCTGTGTAACTGTCCCTCACTAAAATTAGGGTTTGTTTCTATAATTCTCCTCTAGTTCTACTTTTGGTACTCACAGATCACTGAACTGAGGTCCTGCGGTTCTTCCTTTTATCTCTGGGATTTTCACAGGCTCACTGGGGCCTGTGCTAAGGGTCCTAAACCATATTTCTGGTTGTCTGTTGTGATGTTGAGGAATTGACAGAACATCCTTCATGCCCACATTCCAATCTGGCACACTAGAAAGAGCAGAATGCCTGCAGTTCTGCTCTGTGAGCAGGCCTTTAAATCAGGAGACAGCCAGGTATGCCTCTAAGAAACTGACCCAATACCTATATAGTGCATCCAATTTGGTCAACTCTAAAGGAAACTTTCAGGTTCCTGCTATCGTAAGAGGGCTTTCAGTTCGATCATTTATATACTCACCTGAATTCGATCTATCCCTCTTGAATCCGTGTTCTGAATGCTTGCCCAGATCGGACTTTGCTGAACTTGTATGTTTAGCTATTTTAGCAGCACTGTACCTCTGCTTTATATGTTTAGCCTCCCGGAGAGTTCTTTCTTGAACAGAAGAGGGTATGCTTCCAGAAATACTGATGCAGCTATAAAAAACGGCAACATTTGAAACCTTTAAAATCGATTTATTATTCAGAATCAATGGACAGATATCATTACGAGTGGGATCCAAAGACCGTCTTGGACTCTCTGTCTCTGTCACACATTTTTATCCCGCCCACCTTCCAAGCAGCTCAGAGCAACATTCATGGTTCCATCCCTCCTCCTCTCTAACCTCACAACAACCTTATGAGCAGGTTAGACTAAAGGAGGGTGCCTGGTCCAAGGTCATGGCAGTGTGGACACCTCAATCAAGAGCACTTTGGTTTTTTAGCCCAACCACTACACTACATTTTTTCTTTAAACAACTGGTTGTCCACATTCCATATTAGTTGTCTTTTGAAATACCCTCAGTTTCAAAAGCAATTTTCAATGCAGGATAGGAGGCTGATGTTCAGAAACAAAGTCTGAAGCTCCCATGCGTTTATAGAACTAATTTCATGGGTCTTTGGATCCTGAAATTATTAATGCTATACCAAGAAATGCAACAAATATATAAGGAGCTTGCAATCTAAAGTTGGAAAGGGAGGGGGAGGAAAAACAGAGCAAAGGGGTGAATGTCTTAGCAAGGGTAATGGGGGATGCATGAGAGAAAATGCAGTGATATCCCCTTCAGTTTTCCTTTAGTTGGGGTCCAGATAATCAAAGCAATGCCTGACATGGCCATAAACATCTGAGGTTATACGAAAATTCTGAATTGCATCAGTACTCTTAGAAGAAGAGAAAGATAGTATCAGACTCAAAACAAGTTGAAAACACACATTTGCAGAACTGAGACACTCTCTTTTAACAGTATTTGAAGAAGTTGTGAAATGCGGCTGAGCAAAGAGGAAGCAGGGCTGTGTTGTTTTCTGTTATAAAGAATATAATGAAATATGCAGATCACTTTAGAGACGAGTATGGATTGTGAACCATTCATTTGTCACTGTGTAGTTTCCCCTCTAACCTTTACAAACAAAAGCAGGCTAACCGAAGTCTACCCTGAAAACCATACGAAGATGTAACTGCACAGAGATGGCTTGTCATTCTCCTTTCACCTCCAGTAGGTAGGAGTTCCTGGGAATTCAAAACAGTCAGAACTGATGCAGGTCAATGTCTGATCTTTTTATACGTCCCAGGTAGTGATGAGTGAATTTCCAGCAGCGTAAAATGACACTTGAATCACCAGAACACAGTATGAATCCAGTGGCACCTTTAGGACCAACAAAGATTTACTCAAGGTATGAGCTTTCATGTGCATGTACACTTCTTCAGATACAATGAAATGGAAATAGATTTCATTGTATCTGAGGAAGTGTGCACGCACATGAAAACTCATACCTTGAATAAAAGTTTGTTGGTCTTAAAGGTGCCACTGGACTCAAACTTTGTTTTACTGCTTCAGACCAACACGGCTACTCCAGCTGGATCTACTTGGATCACCAGTTAGCACCTGTGAAATTTTTAAATGAGATTCATTTTTATTAAGACTTCTAAATTTGGCTCACATTTTTTGCATATGTATGTTCTAACACTGCTTCTTAGGAATGAAGCGCAGAGCACAGAGGTAAGTAGCCCATTGCCTGGATAACTATGTGATACTTCTTTTCTTTTCAGGTCTGTCATGAATCACTATCAAGCCTTGCCTCATGCTCTAGCACAGTTCTCCTCATGGAAGAGGCAGCAGAAGCTCTAGCAGTATTTATAATTTCATTGACAAAAAAACTCTAATAAGTTACAACAATGGAGACACCTTCATTGAGGTCAAGTAAGTGTTAATCAATGCCTATGCATAAACCAACTTTGTCTACTGAAGTATGGCAGCCATGTAGGAACAAAGGCAGGACATAAACCTGAGATATCTAGTTTTTAATTGTGAACACCATAATTTTCACCAAGGGAACAGACTAAAAAAAAGACAAGTATTATGAGTAATGGAAAACTGTATTATATGTATGCATGTGACATCAAGTCATAACTGATTTATGGGAACCTCAGCAAGGGGCTTTCAAGGCAAGAGAGAAGCAGAGGTGGTTTGCCTTTAGGGATGTGCATTTGGCTCAGCCAAGCTGATAACGCCCCCCCCCCCCCCGAATAATGCCTATACAGCATTATTTGGGCTCCCCAGAAGCCAAATCAGATTCAACTAGAGAAGGGAAAAAAACATCAGGGAGGCATTTAACCCGCCTGCTCTGAAGTAGCTTGGGGGGGGGGGGGGGACAACAGCAGGCTCCCATCATTGAAGAGAAGGAAATTGCCTTCCCTTCAATGAAGGGAGCATGCTGCCTCTGTGGCGCAACTCCAGAGAGGGGGGGTTTAAACTATTTGTCATTGCCTTTCTCTGCAGTCTTCAATGGCAGCCTTCGGTCCAAGTACCAACCAGTTTTCCCTCTAAGCTGAGTTAGTGTGAGCTAGCTCACAGTTTTTTAGCCTCCAGCTCACAGATGGCTGCAGAGCAAACTAATTTATGCAACAGCCAAATCGCTCACTCACAACTTTAATGCCAGTAGCTCATACAGTAGAATTTTTACTCACAAGACTCCACAGTTTAGAGGGATCATTGGTACCAACCCTGCTTTGCTTCCTAAATCTGATGAGAATTGGGCAGAACGTATCATTACACATCCCTAAATTCATATTACAAGACCACCATTTTCAAATTTCACAGCATCACTAAACACAAGCTGCTTCCCGTCTACCATTTAATGCTTTTCACTATTACAGCAAATGTGACAGTTTTGGCCATTTTGGTTAAGGCTTTTAATTAATAAGATTATACAGCCCTAGGTAAATCTGATTAAGCAAAAATGAAAATTTTGAAGAAAAAAATTCAAATGTAGGTTTATAGAAAAGTCACAAAATGAAATTTTAACTTACTTAACTTTAGAGATAAAATATGCTAAGACTCTAAAGAGATTTAACAGTTCATCTATATTTCTATGCCCTAACTAAAATTAAACAGGGTTGCACTTACCTGTAACTGTTGTTCATCGACATCTGTGCAGACACAAATTGGGAGTGCTTGTGCAGGCCAACTGCACGACATTTTTTCTAGTACAACAGGGCTCCCTGCCCTTATCCAGAGCTTGCATGCACAGGTTTTCTTGCCCATGCATCATGGGGTCTGGCAGCAGGCGCCCCTATTTCTCAGTTCCTGCAAGGCTGCTGTGATCTCCCACACATTTAAAAAAAAAAAAAACCATGTGAGAGCTCACAGCAGGGCAGGAGGGAGTGAATGTGTGTCTGCACAGAAGACGTCGATAAACTCTGAACCCACTATCTGGAACAGTTCTGAAAACCAGATTTGACATGGCCAAAAGGGAGCTACGAGAATGCAGTCTAATCCCTTGAGGAGCCTCCTGAAAGGCCACTAGCTTCCCTATCACCCTGCTCAGAGGGAGAAAGGAGGAAAATGCATAGAGTAGAGTCCTTGACCAGGGGATCTGAAATGCATCCTCCACTGAGGCTGGGTCACTGTCTGCTAGGGAGCAAAATTTCACAGCCTTCTTTGACTCAGCCATAGTGAATAGATCCACCTGAGGATACTTTCAGGTGTCAAACACTATGTCAAGATGCTTGGGCTGGATGGACCACTCGTAGTTGGTCCGATACACCCTGCTCAGCTTGTCTGCCTCCACATGCAGATTTCCTGCAATGTGAATAGCTCTGAAAAATATCCCAATGTTCATAGCCACCTCCTAAGCCACTAAGGCCTCCATACAGAGCCCCTGGGACCCCATACCACCCTGCCTGTTGGAATAATACATTGTGGAAGTACTGTCCACTTAAATTAAAATCCTCTTGCCCCAGAGGATATCTGCAAAGGAGGTAAGGGCAAGTCTAAAAACATGGAGTTCTAGAATGCTGAAATGGACATCTCTTCTAACGGAGGACCATTGCCCTGGTACCAAAAAGCCCTCACAGTGAGTACCCCGGCCTTCCAATGAAGCATCCATGGTGACCTGGGGAACCCAAAAGTCAAACTGGACACCTGTGAAAAGGTTAGCCTCCTCCAACCACCAATGGAGGAACTTCAGAACTACCCTGGGAACAAAGAAGCAATGACCAGGAGGGGTCATATTTCTTTACAAACCAGATTTGCAACCCATGCATGTGAAGCCTAATAACAGCTGTGGTTCACGTCATCCGGCCTAACAGCCTCCGGATGAATTTAACTGACTGCCATTTTTTCCTCAGGAAAAACCGCACCAAGGACTTGAAAGTCTTTGCCCTGTCTGCAGGTAAGAAAGCCCTTGCTCTAAAGGAGTCAAGGGAGCCTCCAATAAATTGTACCTGCGGAAAAGGCTCCAAACAGGATTTCTCCCAATTCACCACCAGGCCTAGCCAGGCACAAGTGGAGAGGACTAACTGAACATGATCTTTCAGGAGGCTCCTATTGGGAGCAACAATGAGCCAATCATCCAAGTAAGGGAAGATACTACAACCCTTACTGTATAAGTGTGCCACTACTACCATTTCATTTGGTAAAAACCCCTGGGGCAGTAGAAAGACCAAATGGGAGAGCAGTGTATTGAAACACCTTTGAGTCTGGTCTGAAACAAAGGCATTTTCTGTGTGATGGATGGATAGCCACATGAAAATAAGCATCCTTCAGGACAAGGACCGCAAATCATGATTCAGGAGAAAGGAACTCAATAACATAAGACAGACAAACCATTCTAAACTTTAAAAAATGTGTTAAATTCCCTCAAATCAAGGATGGGTCTATGCCTTTCATCTTTCTTATAAACCAGGAAGAACCCGGAATGGAAACCCTGCAATTGAAGTCCCGCTGAGATCTTTTCTATCGCCTTTTTCTGGAGGCATTTACCAAGCTAAACACAAAGCTCGGTGTACATATTATTCACTGTCTCAAAGGTGGGACTGCACAGTGGAGGGTATAAAACTGGGACGGATAGTCCGAATTTCAGGGGTTGCTGCCCCTATTCCCTCTGGGGGTGCCGATGGCTGGTTGACCTGGGCCATGCCCCTGTTCCCTTTGGGGGTTCTGATGGCTAGCTGACTATCCCTATTCCCTTCTTACAAAGAGGGGAGATTGATAAGGATGTGGAGGATACAAATAGGGCAATTACACCTGCTGCTGCCTCTTTCCCTTAAAGAACAGAGTGGTGAAGCCAGGCTGCCTTTGGGTAAACTGCTGCCTTGGAGCAAGAGCAGGTATCGATCAATAGGTTTATTGTATTAAGCCATTGGCCATTACAAAGTACAAAAAAACAGCAAGCAGGAGCAAGTGAAAAAACACTCAATGATCTAGCTGATTATTCTTTTTCATTGTTTAAAGAAACTCATCTGTAGTTTAAAGGAAAGCATCAACCCTTCAAAGAAAAGATCCTCCATTTTGCACCGGGTCTCCAATGGGAAAGTTGTTGTGCAAAACCATGAGCGTCACCTGAGGACTACCATAGATGCCATGGATCTGGCTGAGACACCCACAGCATGCCTGTCTGTGTTGATCTCGTTTCAAGAGCCGAATCTCTTCAGACTGGATCAGTTTCACCAGTGACTTCACCAGTGACTCATCAGGCAACTTATCTTAATACTGGGAAAGGTTCTCCCATAGGAAGAGTTGATATCTGCCCATAATTGCTTGATAGTTTGCAACTCAGATGTTAAGGGCAGCTGAAAAATAGAATTTTCAACCCAAGGCTCCCAATCAGTGACTCTCTCCATCTGCTGGGGATGAGTGTTGGCCAAGTCTCTGTCGAGCCTGCATGTCCTCTGTGACTAGGGACAAAGGAAGCAGATGCACAGCCAGAAATTCACTGGAAACTTGTGTGACCCTATACAGGTTCTCTATTCTGTGAGGGGCGCCCAGGATAGATGCCAGCATCTGACAGATCTGGCCCGTAAGCTCTGTGAGGCCTTCCAGGATCGGAAAGGCCACTATGCATGGATTCAGGATTCTATCCTTTGGTCTTGGGTCAAAAGTGTGTCAGAAGATATCTATATATAGGACCTTGGCCATTCTCAGCATCTGTTCCCCACAGAGGCACAGATCTTCACTAGGAGATACAGGGGTTGGATCTCCTACAGTGTCATCGGGTGATGGATCAGATACACTCTTGGAACTGTAGTGAGATGCAACAGAAACCCCACACACACTGGAAAAGAGTGGGGCACCCCCTTTAGGAGTTTTTGTACTAGAAAAAATGTCCTGCAGCTGGCCTGCATGGGCATAGTCCCAATGTGGGGCTGCACTGAAGACAGAAAATGAATTTCAATTACTGTAACTGAACAAAATATACTTATCATATTAGTAAATTATAGTGAACAATTTTGACAAACTGAATTGAATACCAGAACAAACAAGGAAAACAGCCTAATAGCAACATGAATCATTATTGCCTATTTTATGAACAAAGGAAGTCCAAGAGGTTCCATTTTTTCAGCATTAAGTTGTATTTGTTGCACCTTAAATAAAAACGTAACATTCATATCATGCATCACCCCAGGCCTATCTGTAACTTTTGACTCTACTGCAAATTACCATATGCGGTCTTTCTTCTGCAGGAAATAACTTAGAGAATACTTTTGGAGCTTATTAAAGGATATGAATAGAAGACTACAAACACAAAGCTGAAACAGCTGTCAAAAAGGCAATCAGAATGTAAGAAATTTTGAAGAGGAGGAAAACAATTTCTCCAAAAAAAACCCAACCCTGGCACAAATAAAATTAGTAGTGTATCCATGCCTGTATCCTGATTTAGAACCCCCTTTGTACCTGGATGGAAGGAGCAGACACACACACAAATGGTATAGTCTCTTCAGACAGGGTGCCTGATGAAGTCCCTGCACCTATAAGAATAAACCCCTGGACCAAAGTACTCCATACAATTCTCATTATCCTCAACTCAAAAAAAGACATAATGGAACTAATGAAATGATTCTACAAGCTAGGATTCATGCAATAGTTCATTTTCATGAGGTAATGCAATTTGCACTTCATCTCTTTCTCACCAATGACAATCTGCCAAGTAGTGCTCCACTTCTTGATTTCTTCACAAGAAATACAGTGGTTTTTAAAAGCACCACCAAAATTCTCACAGACACATTTTCATACTTTCTCTCGATACTGTTCACATAAGTTATCGTGTTCACCCCAGTCAGGTACAGTCACAGTACAGACATATTTTGAGTACTCCATAGGCATATTTTCTGATCTATCAACTGAGCAGAATCCTTTAATTTCTTCTGCTGTTTTGTTGGGCATAAAGGAGAAAGCAGGAAGGAAGAAGGCATGGTAGAGCTTGATCTTGTCAGATCTCAGCAGCTAAGCAGGGTCAGTACTTGAAAGGGAGGCCAGTACATGGAAGGATTCTGATTCAGGTCTACACTAAATTACAGCAAGGTTAACATTCAAGAGAAAAAAAATGTTCTCCCATACACACTGAACAATGCTTCTTTGGAACTCACAGGCAGTCAGCAGCGTCACTTCGTAGCACAATAACTGCCAAAGTTGACCTTCATTGCTACACATCAAAATGAACAGAATATTAAGGACTAATAGTATGTCATTGTTACACTGATGCATCTGATACCGATCACTATTAGTGAAGACATACAAGACATGGTGATCACTTTCTCTAACCAAAGGTGCTGTTATGTTCAAAGCTGTTAAGTTTTTTTAAAAAACTTAGAAAACTCTTTCCTTGCCTTTTAGAAATTTTTTTCTTTTGAAAAAATTAATAAGGGGTATATTTTTTAAAATGCTGGGTTCCTAATTAATCTTGGAAATAAATCATGCATGCAAAGGCTTAGCTTTATATTACTTGATGACATTATTTTGTGGCAGCCCCGGCAAAGGATTATTTTAAAGATTCTAACAAAAGAGCACTAGGAGCTGTATTATTTATTGGCAAGGATTTACTATGTAATTAATCACCACCGAACAGTGGCTTATGACATTAAATAGAAGGGCTGTATAATATACATGAAAAATGACCAGTTCAATAAGATTTTACAGAACATGACATTTAAACTAATCCAAGTAAAACTGATTTATATCAATGTCAGTCAAGCTAATAATTACGTCACACAATGTGTGGAATAGCCAATACGAATGTACAGAGTACAGTTTTTCAGGATGGCTAGCACTGACCCAATACTGGAATCCAGCAAACTGTTCCTTCCTATTCATTCTCTGACAGCCGAGGCACAAATATCCAAAGCACAGGTTCAATTGCCTCTAAAACTGAACACGATAAGATTACTTTCTGAAGCAAGATGAAAATCTAGTTGCCAGGTCTAAGAAATAGGGACCTACATAAATCTGCGAACAGCCAACATTTTTTTACAGGGACCTCAAGTCTACCAAGGGACAATAAAAATATGCATCTTTGGAAAATGAAGATATAACCCCTATTATACAATACATTATGAACATGGGGAAGGGCAGAGTAGCATACACTGTCCTCCATGAATTCAGTCAAGTACCTGAGTCAAGGCTACATGCACACAACTGTACGTGCAGAGGGCTGTTTCTGTACAATTAAGAAGTCTGGTGAAATCAGAATTTCAATCATGATGAGAGGGATTTATATACTTTGAGTTGTACATACCTAGGCTTCATGCAGATAGTCTACTGAATGTAGGAAATGAAGACAGCGTGTACAATCTTGGAATACCACCAATACTGTGACACGAATAGGCTCACTGACACACACGCAGATTCCATTCACAACAATTCACAAATCACCCAATCAAAATTATGTACTTTTAGTACTACTGATTTCAATTGGAAAGTACCATTGGAATACTTTAGCTATACCTAATACTAATGCTACACCTTTCGTAAAGGCATCCCTCCCCCACCCCCCATCGGAATAAAGAGGCAGACACAAGAGTTGGAATTAACTACAGGCTATTTTATTATTTACAACTTACGCAGCAAGGGCAAACCATGAATGTGGATTCAGGTGTTGGCCCTCTGACTACCTCCTTGCCTTGTGCTGAGTGAGTCACCCTTGCCCCAGATGCAAGCCACACCACTTGGCTCACCCCCAGCCAGCATGGCCAATTGGGAGCCAAACCTGTAGTGCCCAACCCCCCCAACCATGTAACTCGAAAGGGAGAAGTTCTGACAGAATGGCTTCAAAGGCAGTCCCCATTCCCCTGCAGGTGGATCCTGAGGGATCCCTTTCCCTCAAACAGGTATGTGCTCTCTGGTGCTCACCGAATCCGATTTACCTCTTTCCTCTTTTTGCATTAACCTGTGACCACCAGGTTCAAGCCTCTATTTAGGACCTTGCAACCACCGGGCAACCCAAGGCAGCTCACAGCCCTTGCTGCAGATCTTCCAGAAAGATTTCATTGCCCCTTTCTGACACATGAACGCCACCATCCCTGTACAGGTCCAACAGTTCCACGTGTATCCCTGGATGTGGCATGTAGCACCCCAATCCCCCTTGTGTGGCCTTCTGCAGCTCCTTGTTTGCTTTCCCGAGCCCAGTCCAGGCCTCTGGGGTCCTCAATTTCACACCAATCCCAGCATGGCAGAATGGCAGACCAAACAAGCATCACTCTAGCCACCTGCTTCTGATGAGCTCCAGGTCAGTTCTGGCTTGCACCACTAGGGCCTTTCCTTTAGTAAGGTCAAGGTTTTTCCCACCCAAGTGGGAAGTGAAGAAAGTGAAGGCAGACTCAGCATGGGTTCTGTAAGGGAAGATCTCATCTCACTAACCTGTTAGTGTTCTTTGAGGGAGTAAACAAACATGTGGACAAGGGAAACCCAATAGATGTTGTTTACCTTGACTTCCAAAAAGCTTTTGATAAAATTCCTCATCAAAGGCTCTTAAGTAAGCTCAATAGTCACGGGATAAAAGGGCAAGTCCTTTTGTGGATCAAAAACTGGTTAATTAAAAGGAAACAGAGAGTGAGTATAAATGGGCAATTTTCTCAGTGGAGGGAGGTAAGCAGTGGGGTACCACAGGGATCAGTACTCGGTCCAATGCTTTTTAACTTGTTTATTAATGATTTGGAATTGGGAGTAAGCAGTGAAGTGGCTAAATTTACAGATGACACAAAGTTGTTCAGGGTGGTGAGAACCGGGGAAGATTGTGAGGAACTCCAAAGGGATCTGTCGAGGATGGGCGAGTGGGCATCAACATGACAAATGGGGTTCAATGTGGCCAAGTGCAAAGTGATGTGCATTGGAGCCAAAAATCCTAACTATAAATACACGTTGATGGGGCAGAGACTGACCAAGAGAGATATCTTGGAGTCGCAGTAGATAACCCAATGAAAATGTCAAGACAGTGGCTGCGGTCACACGGCCCTTAAATGCAGGAGGAAGGGCTATTTCCTCCCGCATTTAAAGGGGCCGTCTACAACAGCCGCAGAAAGTCCCGCGCCAAAGTGGGCTCAAATGCAGGTTCCTCCCGCATTTTCCAACCCCGGGAAAATCGACAGTTTTCCCGGGAGTCACGGGAGGAACCCGCATTTGAGGTATCTGGACAGCCCTTTTTCGCAATCATTGCGAGAGCAGGGCTGTCCAGATGGTCCCGTCGGCCATTTCTCCCCCCCTTTTACACTTGGGCACTTGGGCAGTCAAGCACCCAAGTGTAAAAGGGGGGGAAAATAACCCCAAAACTTACCAGGCGGCTGGCGGGTCCTTTGCTGCTTCTCCTGCCGCTGCCACCACCTCTGCCACCACCGCGGCCGCCTCCTTCGCCACCGCTTCCATGGCCGCCGCCGCGGCTGCCTCCTTTGCCGCCTCTTCTGTGGCCGCCGATGCTTCCGCCGCCGCCGCCTCCCTCACCGCCTCTTCTGCGGCCGCCGCCTCTTCTGCGGCTGTCGCCACTGCTTCTGCTGCCGCAGGGGTTGGGATGTGTAGACATCCCAACCCGAGCTAGAAAACTGCGGCCCCTTTAATCCGGGAGGGCTCCCAGATTTAAAGGGGCCCATGTGACCGCGGCCAGTGTGCAACTACAATGAAAAAGGCCAATGCTATGCTGGGGGTTATTAGGAAGAGAATTGAAAACAAATCAGCCAGTATCATAATACCCCTCTATAAATCGATGGTGCAACCTCATTTGGAGTACTGTGCACAGCTCTAGTTGCCACACCTCAAAAAAGATATTATAGCATTGGAAAAAGTGCAGAAAAGGGCAACTAGAATGATAAAAGGGTTGGCACACTTTCCCTGTGAAGAAAGGTTGAAGCTCTTGGGGCTCTTTAGCTTGGAGAAATGACAGCTAAGGGGTGACATGATAGAGGTTTATAAGATTATGCATGGAATAGAGCAGGTAGAGAAAGAAGTACTTTTCTCCCTTTCTCACAATACAAGAACTTGTGGGCACTCCATGAAATTGTTGGGTTAGAATAGACAAAAGGAAGTACTTCTTCACCCAAAGAGTGATTAACACGTGGAATTCACTACAAGCGGCTACAAGCATGGACAGCTTCAAGAGGGAATTGGATAAACATATGGAGCAGACAGAGATCCATCAGTGGCTATTAGCCACAAAGTGTAGATAGGAACTCTCAGTCTGGGGCAAGTGATGCTCTGTATTCTTGGTGCTTGGGGGGGGGGGGCAACAGTGGGAGGGCTTCTAGTGTCCTGGCCCCACTGCTGGACTGGCACCTGGTGCTTTTGGCCACTGTGTGACAGAGTGTTGGACTGGATGGGCCACTGGCCTGATCCAATATTGGCTTCTCTTATGTTCTTATCACCAGCACTTGAGGTGGAGGACCCTTCCTCCCCTTGAAAACAGCGGGATGAGGCATTTCCACCCAAGTGGATCACGAGCACATGAGGCAGAGGATCCTTCTTCCCCTTGAACAACAGCAGGATGAGGCCTGACCACCAAAGGCCCTAACATCCCACCCAGTCCACCGTACTGAACTTGCAGAGCCCCAAGTGTGACCCAATGTGTCTCCTCCTGGCCCAGTAGGCCACCCAGAAGACCTTGCTGTGGCCACAAAACTCTTTGCCTCCCCTGGTCAGCCAGCGAGCCTAAAAGAAATGATAGGTAAACAATGGCACACAACATCCTTACAACATCATGAGTAGGCAAACACAGGACTTATAGCTCCGCAACCTCCATCATCCCAGCCGCCAAATGTCCATCTCTGTATACCCCATAGTAGCTGCCATGGAGGCCACCCCAATCCTGAAAGAGTGTCCCCCCAACCAAAAGTGCCCCAGCCCCAAAGTCAGTCTTAATCATAAAGGTGCATCTGATGCACGGAGAGGACATAATGAATAAATACAGTAGAACTGGCAGTCCATATCTAATGCTAACACTACACTGGTTGTAAAAGCATTTGTAATTAACAATCTTGAGCTACAATACTATGCCCATTTACTTGGAAGTATGAATTCAGCAGACCTTGATGCAAATTAAACATGTGTAAAATTAGGCTGTGAGGTTCAGAGTTTAAATTTTCTGAATTGCTTCAAGGGTTATATTTTATACAATGGAGAAATCCTTTTTAACACATCTCTCACATGATAATTATGACTATGATAGCATGATAGTGTGAAATAGCTATTTCCCCCATGGACAGATCCTTGCAGGAATATAGATGTAATGACTGGCAAGTTTATCCAAGTGATAAGGTTATCACTTAATAATTGTCACTTCAAATGAAGTGTGAATTGGCCGGTAGGTGGATTAAGACTGTCATGTTTTCACATGATTGACTAGTCCTTTGAAATCTTCCTCCCTAGTCCTTTGAAATCTTCCTCCCTGCCCTGTCAACTATCACAGAAGAGACTTTTCACACCTCTTATCTTAACACATCCCTGGGGAAAGAAACTCACACAAGTCCTTATGATACCTCTGTGAACAACATTATTATGAAGAACACAGGTAAAAGATTAAGAGATCTGTAAAAAGGCAATGCCATCCATTTTTACTGGCTTACAAACAGCACTCTTCCATTGTGAACATCCCCAAATCAAGAAATAAACTATTTGAAACTGATTCAGTAAAACTACAACCCATTACATATGTATCACTCAAGCATCAGGAGCCTGTGAGTTTAATCCACTTCTGAGGTCTGCAGATGCCCAATTCAGGCTGACTCTAACCATGTAAGAGAACAGGCATTGCTCAGATGAACACCTTCAAGAAGTGAAGCTCCCCTGGCTTATTTATAATTCACTCAAACTGCATGGTGACACTTTACATACGCAGGTAACCAACTGGAGAGATGTCCATGACCAAACAAATCCATCCAGTGAAGCTCAACTAAAAGGCATGATAGTGAAAATATCATTTATTCCCATACGTAATAGTGAAAATGCCATTTATTCCCATTTGGTTTAAGATAGAATTTTAACTGTCAGAGGTTAAAATTAACTAACTATCATGGTAGTCTGGGTGATTTCTAAATTGGAGGAATTCAATTAAGCATGTCAAAACAAGTGTGGCCAGAGTAGGTCCTGGTACAAACAGGATCCGAAATATAAAAGTGATATGAAATTGTAGACACAAACTATTACACAGGGACAGGAAATAAAAATCATTAACATTCAAAGCTGAAACAAGTATGGTATTTTCATTTGAATGAATGACAATGAATTATTCCTGCAGCAAATCTGAATCAAGTGATCAGAAAAAATCTCTCCAGGAGCTGAGATTAAAGCAAGGAGACAGCAGTATGTAATTCAGAATTTTATTGCTGGATTTTTAAGAAACAAAACCCCATTTGCCCATTGCAGCCGGAAGAGCACAAAGGATGCAGAACCATCTGTGGGAGTTTACAACTCTACTGAGATTCTTCCTGGAGCCAACAGAACAGGAAAGATAAATGAAGTAGTATGGCAATGACCATTCTTTTCGACCGTCCACCTCCTGTTCCCCCACTAACTCCACGTACACTATGGCTGTGTATTGGGGGGGGGGGGGGATTAGACAAAAAGGAAGTTCCCTTTTTGGCAAATTCTGGTCTTCTCCAGATGTGATACATCAAACAAAACAATGTGTGGAGGAGCAGGACAGACATTTAAAGGTGATATGCGTCTGATCTTTAGCATGCCATATTTTCCAAGAAACTGTTTTCCCTGGATTAACTGAAGACATGACTTTTTAAAAAATTAACTGTTAAAACTAAGAAAAGTAGAATACTAGCTGACCAAAAATTCTAACTAGCTCACCTGCCCACAAATTCCTGTATTGGTCATATGTAATAGGAATAGCAATAGCCTGAAAGAAAAAAAAAGGGGGGGGGGACCCCAACTCATTTCAGTTTATAAGTCTTTTCCAGCCTGGAGGGGATCCCTTACTCACGTCAGGTTACCAGGCAAGTAGATATCAGTGCCTCTATGTCAAACTTTTTCTAACAACAATGGTCAGAACTAGAAGTCAACCAGAAACCTGCAGATGCCACCAAGGACACACCTTCTTCAACATCTGGTAAAGCAAAACACACAGCAACTCCTGTCTTGTCTGTCTCCCTGCTCCAACAAGCAGAGCCAACAACAACTTCCCTGCCCCTAAAATTTGGCTGTCAGGGAACCTCCTGGATAAAATGTTATGTGATACAGAAGGATGCAGGAAGAAGGCGAAATGGGGCAAAATCATCCCTGCCCTACACAGGCTTGAACTCACTCAAAAGAGATGGAGAACAATTTCTGCTGAGTCCCCCCCCCCCCCCCCGTGCTTGCTGCAGCCCCCCAGGCCACAGAATATTTTGTTCACAAGGGTCCTCTGAACCCCAGCAACAGCATTTGGGAGACACAAATTACTGCTGGGTGAAGGCAAGGAAGATGAGGGGAAGTTTGGATCCAGCCCCATATATGGTGGAAACTATATCTTACATGATAGTCATAAGAGACCAAAATCCTGTTTTCAGTCCTGACTTTGGCTGCTTCCACATGGGCATTTTGTTCTACCCTGGCTCTCAAACCGGAGCAGGTTTGTTTCACTGAATCCACATGATGTCATTCTCCACTCTTTCTCTTCCCATCTCCTTCTTTGGTTTATCCTGGTTTGCTCTTATGTTTTACAGTTATGCTTTGCTCTGATCTTTCCAGAAATACTGTAGTCAAAATGTGTTTGCTTGACATGTGGATGGGAAGGTGTGGATTTCTAAACCTTCTCACCCATATTGGTGCCATTCAGGGCTCATTTCATAGCAGGAGCTCCTCTGCATATTAGGCCACGCACCCCTGATGTAGCCAATCCTCCAAGAGCTTACAGTAGCCCCTGTAAGAAGAACTCTGTAAGCTCTTGGAGGATTGGCTACGTTAGGGTGCCATTTCCCTCTGCATCCACATGAGCCCACTATTTCCCCACCACCAGCAGTGTTGGTGCTATTTTTAAATTGGAAGCTGCTATAACTCTATAGCGTTGTGACACTGTAGTGATATAGCTACTACTGATTTTTTAAAAACTGCAATAGCAAGCAAGGGGGGTGACAGACAGGATGCCAAGGTAAACATGGAATCACTGCTTAATGGAAGAAGCCTTTCACCTTAATGTTAAGAGGCTCTTAAATCATTGACTCAACATTTCATCAAATTTGCATATGTTAAAGCCAATTGAAAGTAAATGATTTAAGAGTCTCTTAATATTCTAGTAAAAGGCTACTTCTATGTAGCAATGATTCCATGTTTTCCTTGGCTTCCCCTCATAGCTGCTACCCCTCCCCCACGTCTGCTATCCCTTCCACATGTATAAAATATGCCACTATTCAAAACGCAACAACACATATGTATAAAGATGACCAGTCTAATTTGAACTGTGCTACCAACTTTTTCAATTGTCATATACTGCTTACATATGTGTGTTCACGCATCCATACACACAAACAAAGAACCTCAGATAAGATTTGGATGGCTTTGAATCCATTTATACTGTAGATGATTGTGAACAAAACAACAACAACAACAATGGCCCATACCACCCTATTCACACATTTTCTGGACTTTTCTACCTTTGAAATGACCAAGCACTCCATCATCTCTTACTAATGTTCCTTCATTCCAAGATGACGATTCCCGAAACAGGTGCTGAGGAATAAATTCACACACATAAGAACATCAATAACCAAGAGCTGTTGGACTGTCTGGATAAGGAGAAACGATGATCCCCTGTCAAGCCACAGAAGCAGTGAAATACTGCAAATGGAACACAGCTGCATAAAATTTCAGCTACTGGAGGAAATGAAAGGGTGCCAGTAAATTCAGATTTGCTCCTTAATGTGGAATTTATGCTGATTTGGCTCCACATAGCAAAACAGGCCAATACTCATTTGCCCAACATGCAGGCTCCTGTGAACCACATAAACATCCAATTGCCAGAAGCCCAATGGCCTGGATTTCTTCACTGTCTCCGATCTAAATCACTGCAAGCCTAATGCATCACAAATTCTGATGCACAAAACACTGACCTCCCCCCACTACTGATGTGGTACACATTGTGGATATTTTGGCTTGTTCAGTGCACAATGCTCTTCTCCAAGCCCACATCCTTCATCTGGAAAATGTGAGGTGTCACTTCTTAACAGGCTTGCTGTAGCTTGCCAGAAAGAATGAGTCTTGGAATAACCTACCTTTCAGAGATATCTGACCATGTGGATCACCGCACATTATGTACCGCACACCAATGCCGCACACTGCACACCAATGCCAACCATCTGCCATCTTTCACTAATTTCTCTAAATAATTGCAGAATTATATAACCAGTTATCTTTCAAAATAGCATCCAAAGCCTAAGAACCCATATTAAATTTAATTCAAATTTAGTTTCTGGCCCTCTGTTCCTAATATTTCTGTCAGTCAACCTATTTGGAATTACAAGGCAACATTCCTGCAATGTCAAGTTCAAACGGTGTGCTTCCAGATGTTGTCTTGCTGTGGCTGCCAAGCCTGATGAATGTCACTTTGGACACAGACACACACACCCCGGGCGCAAATTATTTTCTAAAACGGGTTTCTAATAAATGATCTGTTTTATAATACCAGTCTGAGGAATGTTATACAGTAAAATGTCCATCAAGCGTAATTATGGAGCTCTAAAAATCTGTGTTTTATGAACGTGTGGGGAGTAGCAAACAAGAGAAAATTGTTACACAGGCAAGGATTTCAAAATACACATGCAAGAATTGTATATTTAGTCTATAAAGCAGGAACTAAAAACAGTTAAAATGGGGAAAGCCAGAAAATCAAAAGCCGCAGAATAGCAAGAGAAATTAAGCAATCCCTCAAAAATTACATCAAGGCAAATTTTGTGCCACATTTACAATGCCTGATGATTGAAAGCAATCTAGTACATCACTGACCCCTCAGTGCTTCACACCATGAGTTGGATTCAGAAATGTCGTTCTGTTTGCCTGAAACGCTGTGTCAGCACTATGGCAAGATCAAGTGCTGATTTTTTTTCATTGCTGATCAGTGTTTCGGTGTACAGAAGTCTATCTGATGCATTCATTCCAGTCCAGTTTGGAAGTGCAATATGATTTGATTGGAAAATGCCATTATAAGGAGCAGGGGTGCTGAAATATACTGTGCATTTTTTGTCTTGCACAAGTAGAAATGCAGGATGGGATACAAAAAAGTTGATTAAGCACAAGGGCTATTTGTGACGACTTGTTTCTGCTTGTGCGAGCGCTCTTGCATGAGCAGAAATGTTCCAGAGGATCCAGCCCATTATTTGAAAGCTCACCAGGACATGCAAACCATGGTCTTCTACACAGTGAAACTTCTCTATTACTTTCCAGTTGAGAAACTCCTTCCTAGCCAAGCTTTCAAACTAATTTTTAAACTCCTCTAAGCTTAATAAGTGGGGGGGGGGATAGATATACTTGAGGGATAAATAAATACATCTTTACAAAAGTCCCAGGTGTGTGTACACATAACTTCTTGTATGCACATTAAGAGCTCCTCTGGATTGCAGCCAACATATCTAGACAAAGTGGCAGGTCTTTACAGATATAAAAATCATTTTGACATGCAGGATGTCTCTCCATTCCCACAAAGCATTCTTTGAAATATAGTTAGCCACACGCTTTTTGCACAGACTCCTAGAGACTTGGGGATCTATTATCATGCTGTATTTACAATATCCCAGTGGTGAGTGGCTCTACGAATATACAGCCATGATTACAGAACAACAATTTAAGGCTCGGAAACATGCCTGAAAAACATTTTAAGGTGTTCAGTCTCCCTAGTTCATAAAAAAAATTAAAGGTCGGTTGAAACATACTGTATAATTTACCTTCAAAGGGAGAAAGTAACAAATGTTAAAGGACTCTGTAATTTAGCAGCAGCAATAATTAAAAAGCTATGGCTGTTGCCTCTACCTTTCTCTGTCTCCCTCCTGGAGAAGATAGTCGCCGATCATTTAGACACAGAGAAGTCCAGCCTGTTCTGACTTCCTTTTCTCTCTTTTTGGCTTATAGACAGGGAGAAAGGACCCAAGAGCAGCCATCTTAGTCTTTCACAGTAGAGAAGAAAGGTATGCTAATGGAGACTGGGAGGCTTGGCCATTCCCTGGCTTCCACAACCATGAGAGCAGCAGGGGTGAGAGGCAGAGGAAGCTGAGTGCCCAAGAAGAGGGCAGGGTTTATCCACTACCAGGATGTATAACTGCCAGGCTGGTTTATATCTGCAAAGGATGCCTCACGACCCAGTGATCTATCTAACTAGTACATTTTTATCCCATCTTTTCTCCAGTAAACTCCATGTGGCATACATGGCGTCCACTTTCTCATTTTAGCCTCACAACAACCCTATGAGAGTTAAGTGAATCTGGCTCAAGGTCATCCAGTAAGCTTCCACGGTGGAATGGGAATCAGAAGTCAAGTCTCCCAGATCCTAGTTCAATGCTCTTATCGATTACTCCACATTGGCTAAGTCAAAGCCAGAGGGTATATTGATCAGTAAAGACAGACTGAGCTTAGTGTATTCTACCACCGACGTGCTTTTCAATTACTGATGTCAGACACACATCCACTATAATCTTATAACAAAAGACACAATGGACGTTGAAAAATAACCAAATGCAAAGCAAACCTCTTTCCCCTTTCGTCTTCCTTCTGGAAAGTTCAAGCCCACGCAATTAGTATGTTATTTAACTTTTTTTCCTTCTATACGCAATGCTACCAAAAGGCCAGTAATCCCATTCTCTAAAACACTGGTTGATTCAAAACATCTCTCCCCCCCCCCCCCCCCCGACTTGTACTTTCAAGCCAATTTAGTCAGAGAGCAGCTAAGTCCAACGGCTTAATGTGCTCACAGAAGAAAGTTGTGAACAAATGTCATAAGTACAAAAGTGACGTTTGCCAATACTTGGCTATAACTGAACGAGTGAGTCAAATTAGCTTTCCCCCCAAAATATGTCAGCCATGCTTACTAATGGCCTTGGCATTTTGAAGTTGCAGTTCCTTTGTAACAGTTAACAACTTCAGCAGATGTCAAGGTCAAATCTGGCTGAAGAAAGTTTAATCACGGCACTTCCCTGAAGAAACAGCTACCTTCAACTGTACCTGGCCCAGGACAAATAGCTACAATTTCAATGGAACTGGAGAAGCTTACCTCAAAGAATTAAACACTTCAGACTTTGAGGCACGTGGTGAGGAAGTAACTCTAGCAGCAGATGTTGGTACTTCAACAGCATCACTTTCTTCGTCCTGGTTTTTGCTCGTGGCTGAAATAAGACCTGACAGGCACCCGATACTTATATTTCTCTGTCATTACAAACAGCAACAAAATAAAGATACAGGCTGCTTACCTGTAACTGGGGATCTTCAAGTGGTCATCTGTGCATTCACATCTCTGGGATATAGTGTCCCTGCGCCGACCCTGATCAGTATCTTCTAAAGCTAAAGGGATTTTCTCACCCTCTCCCCGGTCACGGGCAGGGCTCCAGTGCGCATGACCAAGGGAGGGGCACGACAATCCCGCCAGTTCTCTTCTGACTGATTTTGAGTACTCTGCCTCGGCAGGCTACTGCCCCCACCCCCGGCCTATGTCCAAATGGTGGGGCTTCTTTAAATGGCAGGGGCACTAGGAATTAAAACTTCCAATTATACAGCCTGCATGGGTAGATACCAGTATGCCCTCTGGAAGCAAATGACTGAGTTTATTGCTTCCCTCCCCAAAGACATGAACCGTCAAGCCAGGAGGCTGCAGGAAGAGGGTATGATGCTGGCAAAACATTAGCTTAATGCCGCTAAACACAATCTGGATGAGGCAGCCAAAACACTCACATCAGCAGTCACACTCAGACGTCACACCTGGCTGCGCAGGCGCACTATATCCCAGAGGTGTGATGCACAGAGACCACGAAGAAGATCTACCAGCAACTAGAAAGATGGAAACATTGCAGCGCCATTTGTTTTTGTTACTGTCTGGCTAGATTAAACAGAATCTAAATATGCAGGAAAGAATCTGAGAAAATTATTTTGAATCACAGTTGCTATACTTATTTCAAAATTCTTTCCAGCACAAGTAAACAAACAAACAAAGTAGATGTGGGGCCGATGAATGTCTGTCTGCTTCCTTCTTGCTTCATTGCAGGAAGAAGAAGAAGAAGAAGAAGAAGAAGAAGAGATTGGATTTATACCCCACCCTTCACTATCCAAGGAGTCTCAGAGCAGCTTACAAACTCCTTTCCCTTCCCCTACCCACAACTGACACCCTGTGAGGTAGGTGAGGCTGAGAGAGCTCTTTCCAGAACTGTCCTTGAGAGAACAGCTCTGACCGAACTATGGCTTGCCCAAGGTCATCCAGCAGGTGGAGGAGTGGGGAATCAAACCCAGTTCTCCTAGATTAGAGTCCGCACACTTAACCACCACACCAAACTGAGACCTGCAAGGCCTCAGACTGAATTGGGGAAGGAACAGATGACATCTCTTTCCTCCTCCTATTCCCAGCTTCGCTGCCAGTGAAGAGGCACCAGCATACGCTTCCTAAGCCTGTTCCCTGGCTCCTTTTACAGGCAGTATAGCAAGCTACACATATCTCCCAGGACAGTTAGCCCTCCTCCCTCAAGAGGACAGGGTCTGCACTGGCTGTTCTCATAGCCAGGTCCTGCCTCCACCTTCCCTCCAGCTATGTCGGGACACCACTGGCCATCTGATGCAGTGGCACTGTTCTCTTAAAGGGGCATGGCTTCTAAACCTGCATGAATCATAGAATCACAGAGTTGGAAGGTGCCATACAGGACATCTAGTCCAACCCCCTACTCAATGCAGAATCAGCCTACAGAATCCCTGACAACTGTTTGTCCAGACACTGCTTAAAGACTGCCAGTGAGGGGGAGCTCACTACCTCTCTAAGCAGATGATTCCACTGGTGGACAACTCTGACTGTAAAAAAGTTTTCCCTAGTATACAGCCCTTAACTTAAACTCATTATTGCGAGTCCTGTCCTCTGCTGCGAACAGGAACAGCTCCCTGCCCTCCTCTAAGTGACAGCCATTCAAATACTTAAAGAGAGCAATCATGTCCCCCCTCAACCTCCTCTTCTCTGACTAAACATTCCCAGGTCCCTCAGCCTTTTCTCATAGGGCTTGGTCTCCAGGCCCCCGATCATCCTCGTTGTTCTCCTCTGCTCCCACTCCATTCTGTTCACATCCTTTTTGAAGTGAGGCCTCCAGAACTGCACACAATACTCCAGATGCGGCCTGACCAATACAGTATACAGCGGGACTATCACATTTTGCAATTTGGATGAATGCCTGGGCAGTTCAAGGATTCCCCCAAACACCAGAAAACTAATCTCCTCTGAGTCTGTACCAAAAAGGGGGGTCTTAGCTATAAGGAAATGTCCACAGGAAGAGCCTTTCATTTTCAGAAGCTGGGAAATGAAAGTTATGGGAGAAGCCTGGGTTGAAGTATTGCAGCCTAGGAAAGAAAAGGTTGCTAACAGCAATGATGAAATGATATAAGTCTTTAGATTTCTACAGCCTGAGTGAGTTTATACATATTGTTCACCTAGGTGTGGAATCAATAATAATGTCAAGAAATGGGAAGACTGACGATGCAGATAGAGAAAAGAACAGGTTCTACTCTGGAAACACTGCTGTATGCATAATGTGACCTTTTAGCACATACCATATCTTGCCAAGGAATTTCACCTTCTTTCTTTCTCTACATAGAAAGGTTTCACTAGTAATCAACAAACATCAGACTGAGACCAGACTAGCATGAGCAGTAGTCTCTGCAGTCTCTGTCATCACCCCCTGTCATCATCCCTTGTTCCCCCTGTGGGCAGAGATGACAGTTCTCTTGAGAGTCAGGAAGGGGGAATCAGCAGAAAATGCATATGCATAGCACAACACACACCTCCGTTTTGTGTGAACTCCTGCACAGGGCAGGAACTCATGCAAAAACAGGTGTGTGATTTCACCTTTCCCCTGCAGCCTCCTCCCCCCCCCCCCAATATATGGACCTTTATACATTCCTCTTAGGGTTGCCAGGTCCTCCCTGGCGACCCACAAAGGATGGGGGGGGATAGGGTTGCCAGAATCCAGGTTTGGGGATTTGGGGGTGGAGACTTGGAGGACTTCAGTGGGGTACAGTGCCATAGAGTCCACCCTCCAAAGCATCCATCTTCTCCACAGAAATTGATCTCTGTAGTCTGGAAGATCCAGAGGTCCCACCTAGAAGCTGGCATCCCTAATTCCTCTGGTTAAGGAAAATTCATTGGATCTATGCAGATGAATTCAATAAATTTTATAAAATCAATACTTTTTCTACGTATGACCACTCAGCTCTATCAAATGTCTTGTCTTTCCTGATAACGTTTAATACTATAGATGTTTCATTTATAAATGCTCTTATATATTATATTTATTGCTTATTGAATATTGTTTGCCATTTTCTCCCTTTACATAAATTATTTGCTATCTGTTCAAGTATTTAGATAACAGCCCTTTCAGTCTACCTGCCAAGGTACTTGTCAGAATGGTACAGTCGAAATTTAGTAATTCAAGAGACCTCTAAGATTCAACTTACCCTCTTTATGAATAACTATAATGAGGAGGGGAAGTGAGCAAAGTCATACCCTCTTGAGCCAGCAGAGTCTCTCACACAAATGTAATGTTTCCTACAAGATGGGTATAACTTTGCCAGATTCCCTTTCATCCCTACACCCCTCTATACACTATGTAATAAGGATCACCTGACTATCAACATCAGCTTTTTGAGAGTCACAAATGGAATCTAGAAGGAACAGAATGTGTAAACAAGTGTCTTTGTGCTCTTACCTGGGGTAGCACCGATCGCTGGTTTTTCTTTCACACGGGATACTTCTGCCATTTTAACTTTTGTGTAACTAGGTTTAGGCTGAGTGCGTTGTAGGTGTTCTCTTTGAAACAAAACCATGTGTTTTACGCAACCTTGAAAGAAGAAGATAACAAGAAAGTACATTTAAGGCTCATGGCACAGTCTTTCATGCGTAATTGCATTTTCCTACCACCACATAATTTCCAGAATAATTTCTTAGATGGCTTACAGGGAAGCTGAAAAGTATTGGAGTCGGGAGGCCAGTGAAGCTAAGTTCTTGGTCTACACTATGCTCTTCCCCTTCCCCCAGAAACCAGCTCTCTGGGCTCACAATGAAACACATGCACAGCCAATCCAGGGAGGTTTTCTTCACTCCAAATTTCAGTTGGGTTCAAATATGAAACCAGTTTTGGAGCAGCAGTTTTCAGCAAGAAACCAGGGCAAGGGAAAATATTTAAGAAGATCCTTTCCCTCTATGCCAGCCTTCAAACTGCAACCACAGCAGCTATATATTATGGGGAAAGAATCACAGAACTACTTGCAACATGTCATCCCACTCTTAGAGAACACTCAAGACTGACTTACTGGCAGCCCAGTTCTTAACAGTCACACATTTCTTTGTCCACTCCACTGTAATGTTGTCAATCTAAAAGACTGGTTTGATTACAACTTGTGACAACATGATAATTACTCCAAGAGTTGGGAAGCAGTAAAAGCATCATGACGAGAAAGACTTCATTAGAAGGCTCAGCGCAATGTGTCGTCTTGTATTCAAAAGGGCAGAAAAGGGGGGGGGGGGGGAGAGCAGGAGAAGATATATTTATGGTATACTGGGCACTTGGAAGAATTTCTCAACATCACAACAAGCTACTTGTGGAGACTGTGGAATCTCCTTCCCTTGAAATTTCAGAAGAATCTCTGAAACATTTTGATGGGAATACTTCAGCTCTGACTAGTATAGGTGGAGATTCCAAGCATGCTACTATCTAGGCATTTAACAAAGTAATAGCATCACATGCCCTCTCAGTTATTCTTCAGTTAGTAAAAAAAAAATCATTGGAAAACGGTAGTTAAATTAGCAATTTTAGTAAGATGATGAATTATTAATGCACTACACCAGGGGGGACGAGAACTGTAAGTCTTTTATCTTCATAGAAAGTTTATACGGCATTTGGGTACTTTAGCCTCAAATATCAACTTACCATCACCATCGGTTTGATCCAAATGTGATGCTCCCTTTGGTTTACAAAACCTGGCTCTTGCACACATCTTTTCCTTGGTATCCCATAATCTCAGCTTTATTTTGTGATCTCTCAACTTCACCAGAAAGTCATTGGTAACATTAATTTCAATACTATGATTCCATGAGATCCATATCTGGTCATTTTCAAGCCACGGTCTCACAACCTATTTTAAAATGGAATATTTTTTAAAATTAGAAGTATTGAAATAGTGCATTCTTGCAGCAAGGTTTGTCATTGTGGTTGTTTGTCAAAAAAAAAAAACCCAAAGAGGCATGATCAATTTATAAGTGTGTTTTGTTTAGGTTTTTGAACAAGACGTTGAACAGTCACAAAAAACAACAACAGGACAATTAATGCAAGGGGCATGGCTTACAAGACCACTACACAGACAGACTGGAGTAAAGAAATCAAAAAACTTTTTCCTCAGATCCTTCACACTGCAAAAACAAATGAAGGGAAAGATTCTTTTTTTATATATATAAATTTTGTATTGCTTTTTTCCCTATATTACTACTTACATGCTAAAAACCTACGCTAACAGAGAATACAGTTTATAATGTTTCAAAGTAAGAATATTACTATATTGAAAAGCAATGTTAAATCTTGGGCTGAGGACAGACTGGCGATCAGGAGCGGGATGAATGCGGAGGCAACTGCTGCGGGGGGAAAACTCCCTGGGGCTGGCCGTTCACACTGGCCAGTGTATTGCGCAAGGATGCTGTTACGGAGCGTTCAGACTGCTGCGGAGTGGCCCCATGTGGGCCGGCCTCCGCAGCTCGTGATAGGGCTGTTTCGGCAATTTGCGCATGTGCACATGCGCTTATGTGCACATGTGCGCATGAGCGCTCATGCGCAAACTGGCAAAACGCCGCGTTCGCACTGCCGCCTCCACTTGCCTCCCGCCTTCTTCCGGTTCACACTGCCTGGAAGCGGGAGGCATGCGGAAGACGGCCCCTGAACACCGGTTTCTCCCGGTGTCCCGGTAAAGCAAAAGGAAAACGTCTTCAAGACGCGTAAGTACGGAAGGGAGCCGAGGGACAGCTGCGCATGTCTGGACCGGCTCCCTTTCCCCGTTTCCCATGCGGACCTCTCCCGGGGCAGATTGCCAGTCTGTCCTCAGCCTTGGTATCATCTGTTAAATCTATTTTGTTGTCTAGATTAAAAATAAAAGCTAGATGACTGGATTGCATACAGACATAGAAGTATCTAAAATCTAGGTTTACATCATTATCTGACATAGTGCATCACGATATCAAAAAAACAATTCAACATTATTTTTTCTTCAGTCCTCTTCTTTTCTTCTTTCTTCTTGAGGCTTAGGAGCCGCGGCCCCTTTTTCAGAATCTGACTGTTCTTCAAGTTCTCCGCTTTCTGAGCCATTAGATCCATACATACTCTCCTGTGATTCCAGTGAGTCGTCTGACTCAGTCTGTTTTTTTCTTCTTACATTTTTCCAAAAAAAAATTCGCCTTTTCAATAGAGTCAATTTTGTATTTTTTGGCTTACGAAGGGAAAGATTCTTGATGGCCGCATTACTTTTGAACCACCAACATATGACCTGCTACTAAGTGGCAAGCATAAACCTCTGAATTAGACAAGGACATAACACAGGCAAACAAATCTACGAGCATGGAAAAGCAGGATCCTAGACTTCTCATTTTGGTTTTACAAATCATAGAACTCATCATGTAACTCAGGGTCTGCCAATCATATTATTATTATTTATTAGATTTATTACTCGCCCCATCCCAGCTTACACTGGGCTCTGGCCGATGTACAGGACATAGTGTCATAAAATACAAAACACAAAACATGAAAATTGATATATAACATTCAGTATAGATAAAAAGATCCAGATGGCGATTTTCCTGTATTATTATGAGTCCCGATTCCAGACTACCAGTCCCTTTTTTTTTAGGGGGGGGGGGAAGGGAACTCAGAACATGGAGGGAAGAAGAAGGAAGGGTACCAGCCAATGGGTAACCATTGCTGCCCTTAATCAAAAGCCTGGCGGAACATCTCTGCCTTACAGGCCCTGTGGAATTGCATAAGATCCCGCAGGGCCCTGATTTTAAGTGTGTGGGCACCTTTGGAATTCTGACATGAGGTGGAGGGCGCAACCACAAGATGTCTGCTGCAGGAGGTAGAGCTATTCACAAAATGGCCACTGCACATCCAGAGGAGACCCAAGCACAAGGGAGAAGTGGGGTTATTTTAAAAAATGCACTAGGAAATAGGAGAGAATAAAACTCTGGTAGCAGCTTCTACTTTTATAATAGTATTTCAATGTGCACATCCATTCAGATCTCCCGTGGCCAATTAGATACCCTGCTGGAAAAGATCCTCATCTGGACCCACCCACGTTCTAAAAATACTTGGATGTGCACCACAGCGCCCACGGGCACCCTTCAAGGTACCAACAATGAAACTCATCTCTAACATTCTCTTAAGATCTTATTTTCACTTACTGAGGTATGAAGTATACTTTGTTTTTTTGTTCTGGACCGCTCATTCTCCTTTGGAGTCCCTGGCTGACAGCAAGTAGAGGAAAAGAAGCAAGGGCAAAAGAGAAGAGAGAAAAACAAGACAACAAAGAAAAATGAAAAATGAAAAAAGATAAAGTAACACACAACATTTTATCCCAACAAAAGATGGTGAATATTAATCTATCCCATTACAGACTACTGGCCACTTTATGGGCAGGGTGGACGAGAGTAAAACAGATATTGGAAGCAGCTACCTTTTGAATACAGGGCAGTGCCTAATAAAGTCAAAGACACAGTGCTAGATTAGTCACTTTCTTTATGATTTAGGAATATTTTGAATTGATTAGATAACAGCATAATAACAGTGAAGTATTATTATTATTATTACCTTAGATTCACTGTCCAGAAATACCTTAGCCATTGGACCAAACAACACTAAATCTACTTTTCGAGGCTCTATGTCATCTGGTAGAAGAAAATACTCCATATGATAAAAACGATTCATTTTTGGAATTATTCCTTCTCTTGTTTTAGATGCTGTTCTTGAGACATCTATTACTGAGGAAGTCCGAGACTTTCCTAGCAAATATTGAAACAGAAACAAAATAAATAGTACAACTCATTTTCTCTGTTTTACTTAACCATATGTTTCCAAGGCTCACACTTACTGTAAATATGCATGTTTACTCCAGAAACATCACAGTGAGAAGACACTTGTAAATATCTAAAAGGCCCTAAGATTATTCAGGTATTTGTCAATTTTGTCAATTCAGATATTTCTCAATTTGTCAAGTACATCACAGGATGCCATCTGAACAGATGTAATAAATAAACACATTTATTTAAAATATTTATGCTCCACCCTAACTCTTCAGACTCAAGGCAGCTTCAAAGAGGCCTCAAAGAAAAGCAAGAATATTAGATTCCTTTATCAACAAAAATCTACATTTTTCAATGAAAAATACATTTTATTAAATACATTATCTTTACCAAAATATGGGAGTTATCAAAAATTCTTTAAACATGAACTATTTTTTATCTAATTAGGATGGTTCACCTTCAAAGTCTCTAGCACTTCACCTTCACAGTTCACCTTCAAAGTCCTATCCCACTGAAGAAAATTTGTTCACTTCTCCAGTAACCAATTGCTACATGGAAAAACCTTTAGGGCCTCACCAAACCCAGGCCAGAAAGTCATCTTAGGCATTTCTCTGTGCTACTATAGAAGTTAAGAAGGTGTACATCTATATATACTACCATACATCCCGGCAAGGTGGGATATAAATATGGATAATTAATAAACAAACAAACAAATAAATAAATAAATAAAATATGACCACGTCATCTGCATAGTCCTGTTTTATTTTAGATGATAAGGTGCCTGCTTCAGGTACATCCCAGAGCGATCATAATAAGTTGGCCACTGCAATTTATTGTACAAGCATTTTGTGGATAAAAGTCCCTTGGATGTCACTTGGAACACCATTATGTCACGATTTCTTTGGTTACTGCAGCCTCAGGCAGCGCATAAAGTGCTTAGAGCAGACTTGCCCTTTCTGGCTTGTAACATCTTTCCAGTAATTCTCTGTTTAAGAGAGGAAGTGGTCCTGGCAGTCAAACTGAAACTAAAGACACTCTTCCTGGACTCTATTGTTTGCCCCAGATCTCTCAATTTGAACAAGGTGGTTGAGTAGGTAATAGCAGCTCAGCTCCAGACATTTTGGGGTGACACTAATTATCAGAATCCATCTCAGCTTAGTTTCTGGACAGTTTGGTAGTGAAACATTTGTTTACCCTCATGGGAGATCAATGTACACAGAGAGAATGATGGGCAAATGTGATCCTGTTAGTTTTCCTAGACATTTCAGCAGACTTTGATACCATCAACCATGGTATCATTCTGGACCATCTCTCCAGGTGGAGAAGTCAAGACACTGCACTCTGGCAGTTCAGTTCTTAAAAGTCAAAACAGTTACAGCAAGAGATGTTGGGAAATTTTTGCACCACTCTATGGCATTTCTCCTATGTCTCCCAAGTTGATTCAGCTGAAGTGAGTTGGAATCATCAATATGACAATGATGCCCAACTCTCTTTCTCCTTTTAATCAGATTTAGGAATAGTAGTAGATGTACTGAACTGGAGCTGGAAATCAGTAACAGGCTGGAAGATTACTAACAACATGAAGATTAAGGAGAAGATTATCTACTTGTTCTACATAGATTTTCACACTTCCGTTGAGGATATAACTAAATGTTATTTTAGTACTGTATGTTGTTTTAAGTAGCTTACTGTATCTATTGTTTTATCAGTTTTATGTGTACACCACCTTGAGCCAGCTTGTCCGGCAAGGCAAGATAGAAATCAAAATAATAAACAAACAAACAAACAAACTTGTGAGGAAATATGTGAATCTGAGCATGGAAGTTCAGTTGAGAGTCTCTGGATAAAAATAAAGGAGTAAGAAATAATAGTGATATCATGGTGGGGGTCTGCTATAGACCACCAAGCCAGGCAAAGACTTGGATGAGATACTCCTAGAATAGATTAGAAAGTTTTCAAAGAGATGGGGCATGATGGTCATGGGAGATTTCCAATGCTGCTAAAAATGAAAGGTCAAATAAATTCCTGACTTGTCTTGCTGACAACTTCATTTTCCAGAAAGTGGAGAGGGAAACAAGGGGATCTGCTATCTTGGAGCCAATTCCCACCAACAGGGAAGAACTGGTTGATGAGGTGAAAGTAGCGGGCACCCTGGGTAGTAGTGACAATGCAATTTTGGAATTTACAGTCTTAGGGAAGGGGAAAGCTGTACATAGACATATAGGTTGGACTTCAGGAAAACAAATTTTGATGAAGTTATGCTGGGTAGAATCCCATGGTCAGAAATACTTAAGGAGAAAGGGGTTCAAGAGGGGTGGGAGCTTCTTAAAAGTGAAATATTGAACACACAATCACAAATGAGTCCTATGGGAAGGAAAAATGGGAGGATCTTAAAGAAGCCAAGGTGGCTCCATAAACAGCTTTCTAAAGACCTGAGAAATAAAAAAGACACCTTTAGGAAGTGGAAGGAAGGCCTTATAACCAAGGATGAATATAAACGAATAACCAGTGCTTGCAGAGAGTTAGGAAAGCTCAATATGAGCTTAGGCTAGCAATAGATGCTAAAAACAAAACAAAAAAGGGTTCTTTTCTTATGTTCAAAGTAAGAAAAAGAGCAAGGACATGGTAGGCCCACTGGGGACAGGAAAGTGAAATTGTAACAGGTGATGAAGAGAGGGCAGAACTGCTCAATTCCTACTTTTTCTCAGTCTTCTCTTCTGAGGGAAATGCTACTCAACATGGCAAAAACAGAACACATAATGAGGGAAGGGAGTTGCGGCCTAGGATCGGCATAGAGGTAGTACATAAATACCTAATTTCTTTAAATGAAACAAAGTCCTCGGGGCCAGATGAACTGCATCCAAAAGGCACTAAAAGAACTCATGGATGTAATTCTTGAGCCTCTGTCAATTATTTTTGAGAATTCTTGAAGAACAGGTGAGGTGCCAGAAGACTGGAGGCAGGCAAATGTTTTCCCATCTTCAAGAAGGAGAAAAAGGAGGATCTGGGTAACTAACAACCCGTCAGCTTGACATCTATACCTGGAAAAATTTTAGAACAAATCATCAAACAGTCAGTCCTAGCCCTGACCTGGATAGCCCAGTAAGTCAGATCTTGGAAGCTAAGCAGACTTGACTCTGGCAAGTACTTGGATGGGAGAACTCCTTGAAATACCAGATGTGGGAGGCGGTGGCATGCTTTATTCAGCCACTTCTCTGAATATCCTTCAGACCCCCAGTAGTGGTCAGTCACCAGAGGTCATCATGTCTTCCAGGAGTGCACACACACACAGACACATATTTTTAAAAATACAAAAAAAATCAGTCAGTCCTTGAGCATTTAGAAAGAATGGCTGTGATTACTAAGAGCCAGAATAGGTTTCTCAAGAACAAGTCATGTCAGACTAACCTAAGCTCTTTTACTGAGAAAGCTACTATCTTGCTGGATCAGGGGAATGCTGTAGACATAGTTTATCTTGATTTCAGTAAGGCTTTTGATAGGGTTCCACATAATATTCCTGTTGACAAGTTGATAAAATGGGACTTGGATCCTATGACTGTTAGGTGGATCTGTAATTGGTTGACAGAATGCACCCAAAGAGTGCTTGTGAATGGTTCCTCATCCTCTTGGAGAGGAGTGGCAAGTGGAGTGCCTCAAGGATCTATCCTGAGATCTGTTTTGTTCAACATCTTTATGAATGATTTGGATGAAGGGATAAAGAGAAAGCTTATTAAATTTGCAGATGATACTAAATTGGAAGGGGTGGCAAATACAGTAGAAGACAGAGTAAGGATACAGGATCTTGAAGGGCTGGAAAACTGGGCTAAAACAAATAAAATTAATTTCAATGGGGATAAATGGAAAGTTCTGCATTTAAGTAGGAAAACTCAAACGCTTAATTATAGGAAGGGGGAGACTTGTCTTGGCAGTAGTATGTGCAAAAAGGATCTAAGGGTCTTAGTAGACCATACACTAAATATGAGTCAGCAGTGTGATGCAGTAGCTAAAAAGGCAAATGCGATTTTGGGCTGTATCAACAGAAGTATAGTGTCCAAATCATGTGAAGTGTTGGTATTGCTTTACTCTGTTTTGGTTAGACTTAAAATATTGTGTTCAGTTTTGGGCACCACAATTTAAGAAGAAGTATATAGATAAGCTGGAACGTGTCCAGAGGAGGGCAATGAAGATGGTGAGTGGTCTGGAGACCAAGTCCTATGAGGAAAGGTTGAAGGAGCTGGGTATGCTTAGCCTGGAGAGCAGATGACTGAGAGGTGATATGATAACCATCTTCAGGTACTTGAAGGGCTGTCATTTAGAGGATGAAGTGAGGTTGTCTTCTGTTGCCCCAAAAGGTTGGACCAGAACCAACGGACTGAAATTAAATCAGAAGTGTTTTCGGCTAAACATTAGGAAGAATTTCATTACAGTTAGAGCGGTTCTTCAGTGGAACAGGCTTCCTCGGGAGGTGGTGGGCTCTCATTCTTTGGAGGTTTTCAAATAGAGGCTAGATGGCCGTCTGACAGCAATGCTGATTCTTTGAACTTAGGCAGATCATGAAAGGGAGGGAAGGAAGGGTTGCATCAGTGCTTAATTCCCATGGATCTTTCTTACACGCCCAGGGAAATGCTGATCGCCACTTTGGGATCAGGAAGCAATTTTTCTCCAGGCGTTTGGCCAGGAATCCTGGAGGTTTTTTGCCATCTTCTGGTCATGGAGCAGGGGTAACTGGGGGTGTGGGGGGGAAGGTATTTGTGAATTTCCTGCATTGTGCAGGGGGTTGGACTAGATGACCCTGGAGGTCCCTTCCAACTCTATGATTCGATGAGGATGTAAAGTTTGCAGCTTGGTGATGTTATTAGATCTGGACCTTCCTTTGGCTTTTAAGTTGTCATCCAGGGCCTAAGGAGGCCAGGTTGGCAACAACGAGGGCCATGGCCTTCTCTGTGGTGGCCCCACAGAGCCTGGTGGAATGAGCTCCCAGAGGATATCAGGGCCCTGCGGGACCTTCTACAGTTTCACAGGGCCTGTAAAATGGAGCTCTTCCACCAGGCTTTCAAGTAGGGTACCTGTAAAACGAAGGCCTGTAAAACGGAGCTCTTCCACCAGGCTTTCAAGTAGGGTGCCGCCTTGACTCTAGGGCCCTGGCCCGACTACCAACTGTACCAATCAAGACCAATGGTACCACCAACTGAGGCTTCACAGGTAGGAGGGAGCCTGTTGATGCCATTCAGCTGACAGTGATGTTGAAGATCGCCATCCCATTGCACTTTATGTTTATATAGTGTATTTTATACTGACCGATAGTTTTATTTGGAATTTTAATGTATATTTATTATGCTGTTAGTCGCCCTGAGCCTGCCAAATGGCAGGGAGGGCGGGATAGAAATGTAAATATAAATAAAAATAAATTTAAAAATGAAGTGTTTTTCAGCAGATTAGAGTGGAACATCAGCTGTTACCCCTTCTGAACAGAGACAACCTTGCAGAGTTAACCATGCCCTCATAATATTTAGATTACGCTAGTGTAATGTCTTGTACACACAGCTGCCTTTGAACACTACTCAGAAACTTCAGATGATTCAGGATACAGCAGCTAAAGCTGAGACACTATCGGTGCTTAAAGATCTCCCCTGGCTTTCAGGTATGTTTCTGATCACAATTCAGTGTACTAGTTTTGACTTACAGAATCCCATATACCTTGGGAGAAGGCAAGAATCAGGACTACATATTCCCAAATGAACCTGCCTGTTCTTGGAGACCATCTTCAAAGGTCCTTCTCTGGGTGCCTTTGGCTTCTGAGATTTGATGGAGAGAGGGACATTACTGTGACTGTTTGTGATTCTGGAACACTTTTCTAGGGACACTCATGGTAGTGATTCTATTTAGATGCTACGTAACGACGAAATGCTTTCAACAGATGTTTTCAGTTCTCTGCTTCTGTGGTTTATATTTTTGCTATTTTTGCTGTGTTACAGTCCTATGAATTTTATGGTTATTCTACGATAACATATCCTATTGTTTGTTAGCCAGCTTGAGAGCTCAGTGAGGCGAAAAATGCAGAACAGAAATATTTGTAAGAATAAAAGCAGCCACTGTCCTAGACTAATGTATGCTGATGCTGGAAATAAAGCTTCATTTGAATTGCACTTGTGAAGCTGTACCACTCTTGGAAACTCCACTCAAAATGCAACTACATTTACAAACTGACTGTAAGAATCATTTGGAGACAAGGAGCATGTTACAGTGGCTACTGAAAAGGATTAAAGGGGCACAGAAGTTGTATTTAACTTCCTATACTTCATATAGGACAGGGGTGGCCAACCTTGCTTAACGTAAGAGCCACATAGAATAAACGTAAGAGCCACATAGAGATGTCTGAGAGCCGCAAGACAGGAACAAATATAACACACATTTTTATTTTTTAAAATATGCAAATTTGCTTTTTATTAACGTTAAATGGGACTGCCAAAAATAAAAACAAACGAGGAAAACCAGTTATAAGAAAGAGAGAGAGAGAAACTAGGAAAGCAAATAGATGGGAGGGAGGAGGGAAGGAAGGAAGGGAGAAAGAGAGAAAAAGCATGCCTCCCCAGCTGCCCTGCCAGGAGCCGCACAATATGTGTGAAAGAGCCGCATGTGGCTCCCGAGCCACAGGTTGGCCACCCCTGATATAGGAAGTAATCCTGTTCTTCAATAACATGCTCAAACTAACAAAAATGAAAGGCAAGTTCTAAGCAGTTCCTTGATATTCTTCTTAAACTCCATCCAGCAGAGAAATTAACTTCATAATTAAATGTCAACTACGACACACACCTTAAAGTCATGATATGAATTAAAATTCAGTCAGCAATGTTTCAGAACTTCTCTTTGTTGCCAAATAATAGCCTTAAGTATCAGGACTTCAGCCAGAAACTGTCTGATAAGGAGAAATAAGGATATCCCAAAATGGTGAAGGGGGGGGGGGGGGATCAATGCAAGGCAGCCAGAATTTAAATAAAAGCACTCTTATTTAATTTCATTAACTTTTAACAAAACAAACTTTCATTTTATAAAAGGTAAAAAAATCAATAGTGTTTGCTTTTGCATTCTATGGCAAAGATCCAGACCACCACACAGGCAGGGTTCTGTACATTTTCCCTCCCTACTGTAGCACCTTGCATCACCCCCCAGATCAGGGGCAGATGGAGAGCACAGCAGGGAGGGGGCAACCTGCTATAATTGTGGGATGCCCCTGGCATCAGTGGAAATGGCTTCCACTCATACACAAAGCCAGCTGCATTCCAGCCACTGGACATAACACTGCAAAGCAGACCTGGTTTATTCCCTATTGAATACGTGAGTTTCATTACTTTTTCTTTTATACAAATAAAAAGGCTAGAAAAGCTTTTAAAATGAAATCTTAAGATTCAAGGAATGGGACCAGAGGATCCCTGAAGGAATCAAGCCATTGCAGACCCCTCCCATTGTGGCTATAGCCCCTTTGACAATATTTGGCCACTTCCGCGTTGTCCTTTTTGTCACTCATTTGTCCCTACTGCTTTAGGGTTCCTGCCCAACGTGTTTTGCTCTCTCTAGTAGTCGCAGAGGGAGCAAAACACATGTGGAAAGGGGGGGACGGACCCAAAGCAATAGCGACAAACGAGTGTTCTAGTCACAGTTTTGCCACACTAGTTAAACTGTCATGTCCTATTCTTTGATTTGTTTCGGGGATTATACAGCACTCTCTGATAAGCAGGCCATACTAGGCCCAATACAAACTAGGTGCCCATCCTTGCACCAGAAGATTGCAAGCACTTAACAGTGGGAAAGGATCTGCATCGGTGACATCCAAATGAATCAACAATCCATGAATCTAGCACTGATAGCATGAAATTAAGACACTTTTTTACATCACTGACTACCATGGGAAGAAGAAGAATTGCATAAACAATTTTCCGGGCACAGTCTCCTCTTCTCCATTGGACAGTTTATGAACTTGTGAGGCATATTCCAAAAATGAAGAAAAAAATACTGACAAATGCATTTTACTCACTTGCAAGAGTGAGAGGCACAGCCAACGAGACTGAGAACATGCAGGTAATCAGATGTTCAGACTCAGATTCCTGACTTTCATCTTCAGGTGAGGGGTGACTATCTTCACCTGTCCCTGGGCTGTTAGTTCCACCAGTACTCCCTGAACCCAGAGTGTTTAAATCGGCTTCTTTCTCTGGTGCTTTCCCCGGCATTGTTTGGTGTTCTTCCTGCTTCTTCTCTTCTTCCATTTGTCCATCAGCTCCATCTGCTGATGTTTTCTGTGCCATCCTGAGGTAGAACTATCAATTACTATTTGGGTTTCTGCTGAATTTACATACATTTATTCCACCTTATTATGATAAATTCTATGACCACAAATCATCCTGAAGAGAAAGTGCAAGAACATTTCCCAGTATCCCCACCACCAATTCACTTTCTAGTTAACATATCACTAACAGCCAACACATACAGCTTGGTTTGGTTTTGTGTCTCAAATGCCCTGTAATAATGCTGAATAGCTTGCCCCATTAGCACAACTAACAATGCATGCATTCAAGTTATCAATAATACCTTTTGTTGTTATTTTTATAGTACTTTCCCTTCAGTGATTACAGTGTTTCATACAACTAATCAAAGGGTAAATCAACAGAGGTATGTTCAACCACTTAATGGTGATCATTAAATAATGACCAACACAGTGAAGTGGCCATCACAAACTGAATACCACTCATGGAACTGAGTAGTGAGGTGGCCAAGTTTTCAGGAGTTGCCAAATTATTCAGGGTGACGAAAACCTAAGTGGGTTGTGAAGAGCTCTAAGAGAATCTTCCCAGACAAGGTGAATGGGCAACATCAGCATGGCAAAGAGACTCCATAAAAGAATAAGTGCAAAAGTGATGCATAATGAGACAATAAAACATAACTTCATACATACAATCTTGGGGGCTGAACTGGTAGTTATTGACAAGGAAAGGAATCACAGGGTCATGATTGATTGATTGATTGTTCAAAGAAAATCTGATTGTAGATCTTCCATGTAATCATCTCTAAAAGTGCACTGATTAAAGCTGTCAGGATTGAGCTAAGATTAGATCTTGGGACTTCTTGGCTCACTGCTCACTTTTAAACCATGCTACTCCAGTCTTTCTAAAGCTGCCCAAGCAATGTGTCAGCCTGCCAATTTGTGCTTACGACAGCTTACTGAAAGGGAATAAGGTTGTAGCAGAATGGAACTCTTCAATAGTCCATTTTTATAAAGCTAATAGGGTTGCAATTTTAATGTGAAAAAAATCAGGCAGTTCTTACTGCATCGTTTACTGTACACAGTATCCTATTTTATTGGATTGTTTATTGTATTATTTCACTGTTTTACTGTGTTGTTTTCACATTTTGTAATCCACCCTGAATATCAGCAAGAAAAGGAGACTATGGATAAAGTAAATGAATAAGTAAAGAAGGTGGACTCAGAGTAGGGAAAAAACCAGTTTACCAGAGTTAGAAGTGTTCTGCAATCCTACAGCTTCCTACCCTAACTTTCAAACTCCCTAGCTAGCACATATTTGTACAGTCGATGACCACATCATTGCAAGGGGGAAGGGGGAACCACCACATGGCATCAAGCAAAATCAGCTATATAAGCTGCCTTTCTACCTGGACACTCCAAACCAGCAAGAGAAATAGGTAAAGGTTTCCCTTGTTCAAAAGCCAGTCCAATATGACTCTAGGGATCCAGTGCTCATCTTGGTTTCCAAGCCAAAGAGACAGCGCTGTCCAAAGACGTTTCCGTGGTCATGTGGCCGGCATGACTAGACACCGAGGCGCATGGAATGCTGTTAATTTCGCACCGAAGCAGTACCTATTTATCTACTTGCAATTTCTTGCTTTCAAACTGCTAGGTTGGCAGGAGCTGGGACCAGAGACGGGAGCTCACTCTGTCATGCAGCACTCGGGTCTCGAACTGCTGAACTACTGACTTTCTGGTCTGCAGCTCAGTATCTTAACTACTTGACCCACCTATACATAAAACTGAGTTCTATTCAGACATCTACATCAAATCAGGAAACACAGAGACAAAAAAGGTCACTGTGAACATAGCTCTCAAGACCATATTTCTTTTTCTTTTTTTTTGATAGATTTTATTGATTTTATACAAGTTACAAATAACCATAGTATCAACTGAGTTTCAGTATTGAGAAGCACTTTAGAGTAAAGTAACCAACTGGGCTCGACTTAGTAGTAGTACAAAATTATACATATATAAACCAATACCTAAATAATTTACATTAATTAGTCTACCATCAGTTAACAGTTGACAATAACTAGTCAACTATATTTCCCATGTTTCCCCATCTATCCACCTGTATACTTTGGCCCAAATTATCTTATAAGAGTCATTGTCTTTACCCTTTAGCATTCTAGTTAATCTATCCATTTCCATAGCTTGTAAAAATTTTTGTAAAAATTCCTGAGAGCTCGGAATCTTCTTAGATTTCCAATACTTGGCGTAAATGATTCTAGCCGCAGTAAAGCCATGAATTGCTATTATCTTATCTATCTTTTTAATTGGTTCAGGAAGCATATTGAGAAGGAGTATTTCTGGTTTCAAAGCTATGTTTTCTTTTAATATATCTTGTATTGTTTTTTGTATCATTAACCGAAAAATTTTCGCTTCAACACACTGCCACCACATGTGTATATAGGTACCTGCGTTCTTCCCGCATTTCCAGCATACATTCGGAGTTGTTTTTGAATATTTGGAAAGCCTTTCGGGAGTTAGATGCCATTTAAAAAACATTTTATAAAAGTTCTCTTTGAAGGCTACAGATCTGGTCATTTTAACATTTGTCGTCCATACTTTATGCCATTGATCTAATTCCAACGCATAACCCAAATCTCGTGACCATGATATCATATTTGGCTTGACCTCTTCTTCCATTAATTTGAATTCCAATAGGAAGTTATAAATTTTTTTAATGTTCTTATTTGGGGACTCTAACCACATTTTGTCGAAGCTTGTTGCCTCCTTGTAAAAACCCATTTGTTTATCATTGTTATATCTAGAGCGGAGTTGTATAGTCTCCCACCATGTTAGATTACTTCCTTGCTTATGAAATTCCTCCTGTGTTTTTAGCGTATTATTTTCGTCTAGAACCTGGCCATAGCTCATTTTCTTCCCTTCAGTTAGTAGGGAAGGTCTGATGAAAGCTTCAAAGGGCGACACCCAAGTCGGAATTTTTATATAGAAATAGTGTCTAATTTCTTCCCAGACTTTAAGTAATGCACCTCTGATAATATGATGTCTAAATGTAGCGCTTTTCTGACTGTACCAAAAGAAGGCGTGCCAACCCATTGGTAAGTCATGTCCTTCTAGGCTTAAAATTCTTGTATCGTTCAACAATGCCCATTCTTTAATCCATACCATAGCAGCAGCCCTGTAGTATAACAACCAATCTGGTAGACCTAACCCTCCTCTGTTTGTCTTGTCCTGCATATCTTTAAGTCGGATCCTGGGTTTTTTATTTTGCCATATAAATGTCGAAATGAGTTTTTCTAATTGCCTAAAAAATTCCTGATTTTTAATTATTGGGATGGTTTGGAATAAAAATAAAATTTTAGGTAAGACATTCATCTTAATAGCAGCTATCTTGCCTAACAAAGATAGCTGCAACTTTCCCCATTTTGTTAAGTCTCTACTAATGTCTGAAAGCAACGTCTTATAATTGTCCTCAAACAAGGAGCTGGTTCTAGTAGTAAGGTTAATACCTAAATATCTAGCTTTTTTAACTATTTCGAAGCCCGTCTTGTCTTTCAAAAAAATTTTAGTTTTCTCCGAACAGTTTTTTGTTAGTATGACCGTTTTTTTAGTATTAATCTTAAAACCCGCCACCTGGCCGAAGTCTTGCAAGGTAATAAGTAACTTATCTATTGAGGCCTCAGGATCTTCTAATATAAAAACCACGTCATCTGCAAATGCTTGCATTTTGTAATGTTGCCCTCTAGCACTTACTCCTTTGATATTTGATTGTTCCCTAATTTCTTCCAGTAATGTTTCAATAACAAAAATAAACAATAGGGGCGATAGAGGACACCCCTGTCTGGTACCTTTTGTTATGTGGAATTTTTCTGTGTTCTCACCATTTATTACTACACTCGCTACCTGTTTATCATAAATTACGCTAACCATATCAAAAAACTTTTCCCCACAATCCCAGTGTTTTAATTGGGCTAAAAGAAACTGCCAATTAACGTTATCAAACGCTTTCTCTGCGTCAAGGAAGATCAGGGCTAGCTGCTTATCTGATTGAGTTTCAAAAAATTCCAAGATGTCCAATATAATTCTGACATTATTACAAATTTGCCTCTGGGGAAGAAAACCAGACTGGTCTTTATGAATTGTCTGCACTAAAACTTTCTTAAACCTGGAGGCCAGTATGTTTGCATAGATCTTATAGTCTATGTTGAGGAGCGAAACTGGTCTATAGTTTTTTATGTCGGTATTATCTGTGCTTTTCTTTGGAATTAGGGCGATCATGGCCTCATTCCATGATTCCGGAATTTTTTTGCTTTCGTGTATGTTTTGTATAATTGATTTTAAGGGCTCAGCTATTTGTTCTTCAAACAAAAGATAAAATTCTACAGGGATACCATCTGGACCTGGGGCTTTACCTTTTTTCATTTTCTGAATTGCTTGATGGATTTCGAAGGGAGAGATAGACTGATTTAGAAGTCTTTTTTGTTCAGGAGTAAATCTTTTCTTTATCAATTTCTCCAAATAATTCTGAATACCCTTTTGCTCTTGTTTTTTTTGTTGGTAGAGATCTGCACAGAATCTGTAAACAATCTCTTTTAGCTCATTAGAAGCAAAGCATATCTCACCTTTATTGTTTTTTAAAGATTTAATTATTTTATCCGCTCGTATTTTTTTTAACCTATATGCTAGCCATCTTGAGACCTTATTTGCATTTTCAAAATAGTTTTGTCTGGCAAATCTCAGTCTATTAGCTACCTCTTGGGAAAGTAGACAGTTCATCATATGTTGTAGTTTTTTCAGCTTGTTAATGAGTTCCTCAGAAGATGGGTCTAGCTTCAATAAAGTTTCCTCTTTCCTTATTTTAGCTACTAATTCAGCATATTTTTGTTTGTTTATTTTTCTTTGCCAGATTTCTTCACTAATCATCTTCCCTCTTACAAACGCTTTAAAAGCGTCCCACACCACTGTAATATTTGTTTCTGGTATATTATTTGTTAGAAAAAAGAAATTAAACTCTTCCTTACATTTATTAACAAATTTCTTGTCATTAAGCAACCAGGTCCGCATTGACCACCTAAATTTTTTAATCCTATCTTGAAGAACCAACAAAACTGGGCTATGATCAGCAAATGACCCTGGGAGGATCTCTACATTCGTTGTATCAGGTAACAGGGATGCTGAGATCCAAATCAAATCTAAACGGGACCATGATTTATATCGTGCAGAGAAAAAAGTAAAATCATTTTTAAAGGGATTTCTGGTCCTCCACACATCCACAATATTATGTTCTTCTATTAGGTCTCTGAAAGAAGGAGGAAGTTCACTTTGTCTCTTAATGTTTTTCTTTGAGCCTTTACGATCCAACTTGCCGTCCACAACCGCATTAAAGTCCCCTACCATATATAGTTCTTCCGATGAATGCCTGGCCAAAGTCTCTTTCAGTCGTTCAAAAAATCTTCCTTGTTGCTGACCTTTATTTGGCGCATATACATTTACTATTAGAACTTTCCTTCCATCTAGGAGAATCCTAACAATCAACACTCTACCATCCGGGGCTTGGTAAACCAGCTCAGGATTCAAATACGGTTTGACATAAGTGACAACCCCTCTTTTTTTCTTTGTAGGGTCCGAGGAAATGAAGGCTATGCCTAATTTCTTACAAGTCAGGAGTCTATTATCCTTTACCTTCATGTGTGTTTCCTGGATACATATAACGTCTAATTTTAGCTTACAAATCTGATTCAAAATTCTGCTCCTTTTTTGCGGTCCATTTAGACCATTTACATTAATAGACACGACCTTAAATTTCTGCCTGTCCATCATTTTCTTTTGCTGTCCCCTTCTTATGTTGCAACCTGGTTGTCACACTCAACGGAATCGTACCTTGTTGTCTCTTTCTTTGTTTCATCTCCTTTCCCTGATCTTTATTACCTAAACTATCATCTTCTGAGCTTACCTCCTCCTCCACAGGAATACCCATCTCCTGCCCATATTTCCACACAAAATCCTCCTTTTTATATATAGAAGACAAATTGTGTCTCTTGCCTTTGAAAGTAAAGGATAGGCCCTCCGGCAATAACCATTTGTAGGTTATCTCATGTTCCCTCAGTGCCGTAGCCAATACATTATATTCCCATCTTTTTTCTCTGATTCTCCACGGAATATCCCTGAGTATAGGGATCTCTGTTCCCTGAATTTTTAGTGGAGAATTTCTAGAAGCTTCCAAGATCTTATCCCTAATCATCCTCTTACAGAACTTCACGTGTATTTCTCTTGGGCAATTGTTTCTTTTTGCATACACCGAATTTCGTCGATATGCCTGTTCTATTTCACTCTGAATTTCAGCTGATGTTTCCTGTCCTAGTAACTCTGAAAATGCCACTGCTAAGTCTTCTTTTAATCTTTCCTCTTTATTTTCTGGAATGTTCTGTAGTCTAAGGACATAAGCTGATTTATCTAGTTCTAGAGACATTAGTGAGTTTTCCATAGACTCACATTTTAATTGGAGCTCTTGGACTTGTATATCCACCTCTTCTAATTTGTTTTCATTAGAAGTGGTGGATCTTTTGAGGTTATTAATTTCTTGGGCATTATCAGTAATCTTTTTTTTAAATTCCTCCAATTGTGCTGTGAGGTTCTGGTTGAGGAGATCAATTTTTGCTTGCATTGGCTCCAATCCTTTTGAAATTAAAGATGGCAGTAAATCTTGAATGTATTTGCCCATTGCTTCCATAGTGTTTTCTTGAATTTGCATTCCCCATTCCTTAATATTAACTTGTTCAATATTGGGGATGTTACTTTTCCCCCCAGCAGAGGGCGCAGAAAAAGAGTTCTTTCTAGCTCCACTAGCCATAGTGCAGAAAATAAAAAGGAAAATACTAGAGAAATGTGCTATTGTCCAATGAGCTCTTGCCCAAGCCGGCTAACTTTGAGAAAAGAAAATAGAAGGGGACGAAAGTTTCTCTCTCTATGTGTTTGTGATGTAACAGTATAATATGTTGCCTCAGTATAGAAGCAGTTTCGTTTACCTAACTTAACTTGGCTTTATCTAACTTAACTATCTCTCTAATTTAACTTATCTAACTTAACTGTCTACCTTACCGCTAGCCTAACGTATCCTAAATTAATAACAGCTACTCAACCACCTATTCTAATTTTAAGTCACACAGTTTTAGACCACGCCTATCTTACATTAATTAAGGTCGCAAAATCAAGTAAAGAAGCCTTTAAATTCAGGTCGTCTGCTATTTCCCCCTCCCCTTCACCTTTTCCCTCTGGATTTTATAATTTACGAATGTCAGTGGCCAAGAGAAAAAAATGTCAGTGGCCAAAAGAAAAAAAAGAGAAAAGAGTTCCTCCGCAGCAGCCAAAACCACACACAGACTCCAGTCTCCAGGCACAGCTAGTCAAATGCTGATCTCCCACTCCAACTTCCTCATCCAAACTGCAGCCGTCGATCTCTGGAGCCAGAGGGGGAGCCACTTCGAAAGAGAACCGCTGAAAGCCGCTGAAAAAAACATCAACAGGCGGGACGAAAATGTGAAGAAACAAAGTCAAACACTGCCAGCATTCCACAGGTCCGATGAGACGTCTTCCTGCATCGAAAAACAGGCGAAGCCGCCTTCCACGGGACGCCGAACAGCGCGTCCACTCCTCTCCGACGCTCGACGATCGACTAGGATGGCTTCAACTCTCGGACCTCGCCCTGTGCTCCACTCCGTTCCAGCTCTCCTCCGGGCACTCAGGGTTTTCGAAAAGAAAAACCCAAGCTTGGATATTCACCGCCACCAAGGTAAACAAAGCTTTAAATATACCTAGAAATGGCTCTAAGAGTGCTCTCTCTGGTTTCCCGGCCGTTGCTATGGTCTACGCCTATACGCGACCTTCTTATCTTCCTCACTTGCTTGCAGCCTATTCCAGTGGTTGCCGAGCCGCCGCTCTGTCGCAACCCCAAGGAGAGTGGCTGTGCCCAAGCCCCTCTCCGGGGGGCCTCGGTTGGGTCTAACACTGATGTTATAGAACCCAAAATAATAAGGAAGAGTTCAGCTTGAGGTGCGGAGAACGCACCAACACCTCTTGCTGCCGCTCAGGCCGGAACCGGAACCAGAACCAGATATTCAAGACCATATTTCTTTATATAGTATACAAGGTCCTGTGTGCAGTTCCTGACTCAGGACTTCTTTTGCCTTGCAAACTACATGTTGGTTCTGTCAAAACTGACAGCAACAAAAACCTACTGCTAAAACACATATCCCTAGAATGAAGCTAACTTCCTTAAGGAACAGACCAGCCATGTTTTAACATGTTTGAAGTTTTCCACAATCTATATACTAATTCCAAGAGGGGTTTTTTCTGTATGGATACTTATATCTGCCAAAAGAAAGCTCACTCTCCCCCAACAGCTTTTCCTACATAGTCAGAGGCCTTTCTCAGTCTGCAGAAAAATAAGTTTAAAAAAAAAACCTCCAGGGACTGTAGAATTCCTTGAAATGGCATCAACTCCAGGCATCAACTGTGAGAGATTAGAAGGGGGAGGGAGAGGCTTCTAACTGTTTCTGTAAGTAAAAGGCAGGGTTTTTACTGGCAGCAGTCTAGGGTTGCCAAATACCCCTCCCCCGGCCACGGGCAGCAGATCCAGATCCAGGCTGGGAAACTCCTGGAGGTTTGGGGGTGGAGCCTGGGGAGGACAGGAACTTCAATGAGGTACAATGCCATAAACTCCACCCTCCAAAGCATCCATTTTCTCCATGGAAAGTTATCTCTGTAGTCTGGAGATGAGCAGTAATTCCAGGGGACATCCCTAGGCAGCACCCTCTGTGTGACTTGATACCACCTGATTTACATGACTTAATTAGGCCCAGCTGCTTTGCTACTGTTCAGCAGCAGCCACCCTATGAAAGCCATTATGATGTAACAGTTACAGCTTCAGATTGGGATCTGCAAGACCCAGGTTCAGATCCCCATCTTGTGGTGGAAGCTGACTGGGAGATTTTGGACCAGTCACATACTTTCAGGCCTAACCAATCTCACAGGGTTGTGGTGCAGATAACAAGGAGGAGATAATAATGTAAGCTGCTTTTGTCCCCACTGTGGAGAAAGACTGTAATTTTCTTAGGTAGAGGCAGCGGGGGAGGGGGGTGGAGATGGAAAGCTGAAAACAGATAAAGGTAGGTTGGCTTTTGGGTGGGAAGGAAATAGGGTTGCCAACTCCAGGTTGGGAAATTCCTGGACATTTGAGAGGTGGAGCCTGGGGAGGGTGGGATTTGAGGAGGGACTACAGACCAGTATAATGCCATAGACTCCACCCTCCAAACCAGCCATTTCCTTCACTTAAACTACCATTGCCAGCCTCCAGACAAGGGCTGGAGAGCACCCAGAATTACAACTGTTGTCCAGGTGACAGAGATCAGTTCCCCTGGATAAAATGTCTGCTTTGGAGGGTTGCTGAGGCTGCTTGCCTTCCCAAGCCTCAATGTCCCAATGCTCCACCCCCAAATCTCCAGAAATTTCCCAATCTGGAGCTGGCAGCCCTAAGGTGAATTGATCTCTGCAGCTGGGAGATTAAAGTAAAGTGAAAAGTAAAGTAAAAAAAATTATTCGGGGGATAGATAAATTCCCCCCAAAGTAAAAAAGCATTCCCTGCACATGCGCAGGGAACGCACTTACCTCGGATCTGTGGATGCTGGCGGCTGCTGGCAGCGGCGGTGGGTGGAGAAGAGCTTGGTGGGCCCAGCAGCTGGAAGCCACGCGGGCCTTGCCATCATTGGCGGCAGCGGGGGGGGATAAGAGCTGGGGGGAGAGCTTGGTGGACCCAGCTGCTGGAAGCCACATGGGCCTCACCATCGTTCGGGGGAGGGAGAAGAGCTTGGGGGGGAGAGCTTGGTGCGCCCCACAGCTGGAAGCCGCGCGGGCCTCGCCGTTGTTGGGGGAGAGGGAAAAGAGCTTGGGGGAGAAGAGCTTGGTGGGCCCGGCAGCTGGAAGCCACACAGGCCTGACCATCATTGGTGGGGGGAGAGCTTGGCGGGCCCTGCGCCTGGAAGCTGCGCGGGCCTCACCATCACAAGCGGGGGGGGGGGGAGAGCTGAGCAGGGGAGAAGGCTCACCTGCAGTGGCTTCCTCCTCTGCATGGAGCTCCCCCCGCCACGGGTCCCCCCTTCTTGTCATTCTCTAAATCACAAGGGAATCAACATGGGCATTAGGCAATATATGCATTGGGAATGCAACTGATAATCATAGAGTAGTTATTACACTTTCAGAATCTACACAGAGAAGTAGCTTCCATTTACTTCCCTTACCAGAATCTAAATAGGCAAAGTCCCAGCTCTAGTCATACTTCTATAGTACTATCTTTATAATTTCAAAGTTAGGCTCGAAAGTGGTAGAAGCGCAGAGTACTGCCAATGTATACATTGGATGAAATCCAGAAAATGCTAAGTAAATTTAGCTTTGAACTCAGCGGACGATTAACAAACATTTAAAGACTTAAATTCCACCGGTTTCAATGAGAATCACACTTGACTTGGTTTTCCCTGGACTGTTCCCAATGTGTCTATCTGCTGTACTTAGCAGTCCTGTCTCTCTGTGCATTCACCATACAGTACCAACATTACCTAATAATTCATCTTATTCCCAATATGCAAGGGTAGCAAATAACACTGTGTGGGAAACATGGGGAAATACACAAGGCCAGGGAGAGGTTAGTGTTTTCCTCCATTTTGCCATTCAGAAAGCCAATTTAAATGTTTCTCACTCCATATGAATCCTGTACAGGAAACTCTTCTTCCTGCTGAAGCTACAGCTAGATGCTTTCCACACAGGGAAAGGCTTGTGTGGTTTCCTCACTGCTGCTGTAGCTGCCAATACAGTGCAGCAACAACAAGGCTTCCCACGAGGCAGGTGTCCCCAGTTTCCATGCCCCAGTACTTCAGCCACAACCACCTCCACACCTAAGGTGATTTTTCAGTTTTTTGTCTAAAAGTTATTGGCAACTGAATATCATTATAATGATACAACAATGTGTGTATCTCGTTCCCTGAATTCCCAGGTTTCATTTTTTAAAAAAATAAGTCTCTGGCCCTTTTTATTGCAGAGACACAAAGAGAAAGGTATATATTTGCAGCAAAGGGGGCTAGAAACAAACTTCTTTTTAAAAGAAAGCTGGGAAATCAGAGAACCTACCACACAGACTGGCATCAATATATCTAATTCGCAAGAGGGTCCCATCTGCAGGGATGTGTAGAAAGAAAGGAGATTTGTTGACAAACTTGGGGAACCCCCCAATTTTGCAGAAAAATCTGAAATGAAATGTCTGTGCTGGCACAGACACCATAAAATTGTCATCAATGGGAGGAGGAGGAGGAGGAGGATTTACCCCGCCCTTCACTTGGGAGTCTCAGAGTGGGTTACAATCTCCTTCCCTTTCTCTCCCAACAACAGACACCCTGTTAGGTAGGTGGGGCTGAGAGAGCTCTCTGAGAACTGCTCTTGAGAGAACCCAAGGTCACCAGGCTGGAGGAGAAGAGGAGCCTGTGGGCCCTGATACAGCTCACCCCCAATTCCCAATACCCTCTTCACTGGAGGCCAGCACGCAGGGAGAAGGAATGGAATCTACTCTCCTCCTATCAATGAGGTGGCTGCCATCCCTAGCTGCCTCCATCAGCAGATGGAGGGAGGGAACAGCAGCTTCCACCACTCCCCATCAACGACTGAGGCAGCACTAAGGCGATCAGGAAAGGAGGCAATACAGGTAGGCAGTGGGCAGGGGAAAGGAAGCTGCCAATGCTGGAGCCACAGCATGGGTAGGCGAGCCAGGTGAGTGGGGAGGGAGAGGAGGGGTGTGGTAGTTGTGCTGTCAGGCAAGTGGCTGGCCCAGTGGGCAAGTGGAGGGGACCCCACCCAAATCTTACAGGTCACCACTTGTAATGCTATAGCAATACTAAATGGCTGATTTTTTTAAAAGTGGCAAATGGAAGGAAATGGCCGCAACAGGGACAGAGGCAGGGGAAATGGCTGCCATGTTGGCAAGACTGGGGAAAACTTTCCCACCCATATGACAGCCATCCAGACTGCTGCAATTCTTCCCAAAACTTTGCAGCAAAGCAAGTTTGGGAAAGATCAGAGAAAAACTGGGAGTAATCCAGGAGATGCATGAATGCCCACAATGCTGTGGAAAACCCCAGTTCCCATTGGCACTGAACCCAGTTCCCAGTAACACTGAATCCTGGGGAAATATTCTGCATGGAAAAGGGCCTTACTTACATCGGTGAAAAAGCTCCTTAATACATTTATTTATTTATTTCACACTTATACCACCGCAAGCGGGCTCAGGGTGGCTTACACATAGTGCCAAACTCAGTACAGAATAAAATTACAATGAAACATTTTAAAACCACAACATAATAGTAATACTGTTCCGTTTAAAGTGCTTCCATTCTGATGTTCAGTGTTTTGATGGCTTCCTACCGGGGACTGGCGTCCGGGCTCCTTGACCGTCTAGCCTGGGCTGCTGCCAGGGCCGACCCTCATCGCGATGGCACTTGTGACGATAGATGACACTAGCAGTGGCGGCTCCTAGTCAAAGGCCTGGCAGAAGAGCTCTGTCTTACAGGCCCTGCGGAACTGCATAAGGTCCCGCAGGGCCCTGATCTCCCCCAGGAGCTTGTTCCACCAGACAGGAGCCGCCACTGAGAAGGCCCTGGCACCAGCACCTTGAAGCGAATTCGGTACGCTATAGGCAGCCAGTGCAGCACCGCTAGCACAGGTGAGATGTGGTCCCTCTTTGTGAGCCCCATCAATAGCCAGGCCACGGCATTCTGCACCAGCTGCAGCTTCCGGATTTGCAGCAAGGGCAGCCCCATGTAGAGAGCATTACAGTAGTCCAGCCTTGAAGTGACCGTTGCATGGATCACTGTAGCTAGGTCTTCGCGGTCAAGGAAGGGAACCAGCTGCTGGGCCAGCCGCAGATGGTAAAAGGCTGACTTGGCAGTGGCTGCTACCTGGGCCTCCATTGTTAAGGAGGGATCCAGGAGCACTCCCAAACTCCTAACCCCCGGCGCCAGCGCCAATGGCACCCCGTCAAAGCTCAAGAGTGGGAGCCCCTGCCCTAGGCCATTCTGACCCAGGCACAGGACCTCTGTCTTTGCCGGGTTCAATTTCAGCCAACTCCACCTGAGCCAACCAGCCCCGGCGTGCAATGCCCAGTCCAGATCTTCTGGGCAGGAGTCTGACTGGCCACCCAACATCATATAGAGGTGGGTGTCATCAGCATACTGGTGACATCCCAGGCCGTACCTCCGGGCAAGGGGGCACATATAGATGTTGAACAACATCGGGGCAAGGGGGCACATATAGATGTTGAACAACATCGGGGCAAGGGGGCACATATAGATGTTGAACAACATCGGGGAGAGTACCGCTCCTTGAGGCACACCGCATTCCAGCGGGTGCCTCGTGGATTGCTGCTCCCCGAGCACCACCCTTTGTCCCCGATCTTGAAGGAAGGAAATGAGCCATTGCAAGGCCCGTCCCTGTATCCCCACGTCAGCAAGGCGGCAGGCCAGCAGCTGATGGACGACCGTGTCGAACGCCGCCAACAGGTCTAACAACAGCAGCATAGCCACGCCGCCCCAATCCAGATGCCTCCGCAGGTCATCTGTTAGGGCGACCAGAGCAGTCTCCATCCCATGACCAGGGCGAAAGCTGGACTGGAAGGGGTCTAAGACCGAAGCTTCATCCAGATAACTCTGTAACTGTAACGCCACCGCCCTCCCAATTAATTTGCCCAAATATGGCAAATTGGAAAAATTCATGATCATTCTCCCAGCTCATGTAGCATATACCTGCCAAAGTTGTTTGCCAGTTATGGCACCAGTATTAACAGGGATATGTTCCATGTAACAGGGGCTGCATGTACAGTCAACACTTTTAAATGTGATTTTTCCAATATGCAGCTCCAGCATGTGTCAGCGTTTCTGCTTAGCCTGCACGCAGCTCAGCCCTCATTATGGCATCACAGAGTTTGCATGAAGATACTGCTCATGCTGGCGTTTGTATATGGGATTAGGAGACTCTAAACATTTTTTTCCAATAACTTCAAGCAATCATAAAAGTTGTTCTCCAGGTTTCACATAAGGAGAGAAGTAGCTATACAATTCCAGAGGAAAAGCAGTGCTAATCTGTTGCAGCAAAAATAAACAGGAGTACTGCGGCACTGTAAAGAGTAACACTATTTTAACCTGGCACAAGTTTGGTGGACTTCTTCACACTTCTTCAGGTGCAATGCATGGATCCTCATTATTATATCTAGCAGGCTTAGAAATAAACAGGGGGTCAAAAGGCCAAGAAAGGCACAAAATATAGGGTGAAAATGTAATGATGTAAAATTAAAATGTAATCTATTAAAGTGCAGAGACCATGCACTAGTTATGCTAAGCTATTTAAATCCTATCATTGCTGGGAAATCTTGGGTTTAGTTAAGATAGTCATTGTAATGAATTATAAATCCCGGATCTTTGTCCAAATGTGAAGGAGAGGCCAATGGTCGTAAGGCTCTGGTATCCAAACAGAGCATTCAAATTACAGGCATGTGGCCAAGGTCGTAAAAGCCATGGTGCTCCCCATTTTTGACTGGATCCAGTTGACTCTTGCTGACTTGGTTAACAGCCTAAGGGTGACACTCGATCCAGCTTTATTTCTGGAGAAGCAAGCCAATGCAGCTGCAAAAAAGACATTCCATCAACTCCTCCTGGAATGGAAAATGGCGCCCTGTCTTGAGTCTGCAGACCTCACCATGTGAATCCATGCTACAGTAACCTCAAGGCTAGACTACTGCAATGCAATCAACAAGGGTCTGCCCGCAATAACGTAAAAACTCCAGTTGGTACAGAATGCTATAGCCCAGCTACTATTGGGCATTTAGCAGAATCTACATACCACTCCCATTCTACAGAAAACCCATTAGTTACCAACCAATCACCACATTCAGTTCATCAAGCTACCAAGTACAAAGCTCTTAAAGGCACTGGACCCACATACTGGCCTATACCCTACTATGTTTCTCTGCAACAGCTCTGCTCATCTACACAAAAGCCTTCAGATGGCAGCACCCTGCAAATAGATAAAATCAGCAACTGCCTGTTCACATTCTCCAGGGTGGCTCCTACACTATGAACCTGACTGCCTGAGGATATTACGAATGCCACCACACTTCTATACTTTTTCAAACTATGCAAAAGAGAATTATTCAGGAGGGCATTTTTGGACGGGGAGCAAGGCTGCACTGTAATGCAGTGGATGAAGTTTATGAGGGATAAAGTTTTTCCTATGGTGATGCTCTTGCTGCCTTAAACAGATATGTTTGCTCATGTTGTTCTTTTTCTTTTTCTTCTCCTGTTCTACAATCCCAGCCCAACTGTATTATTTGTTTTACTATGAAACACTACTGCTAGATTCAAATGTTATATTTTGTAATCCGCTTACTGATTGCCTGATGTTATCGTATTGTTGTAATCCGCTTACTGACTGAAAAGTTTTATCTTACTTGTAATCTGCCTAAGGTCCCAGTGAAAAAGACAAACTATAAACAAAATTATTACAACTACTCCTGCTCCAATGACAACTGGCACGATGCTCATCTTCTTCTCCTAGAGGCACTCTAACTCTATTAGTAGGTCTTGGCATTTGTGATCTTCTCCTGTTCTTTCTTTTCTGTTCTGCTGTCTCCTGGGATTGCAATGTCAATTATCCAAACCCTATTTCTCATTTCTTTCCTACAATTGTAATATCAGGGGTGTTGGCTCCAGCTGTTTATCTGTTTGTAATCAGAAGTCCCAAAGAATCTTTGTTTCATCATTCTCCATGATCTTGTCTGGTTTGTGCTTCCATGAACTTCTGACTGATGTTAAGCCATACTTCTTGCAAAGATTCCAGTGCAACATAGTTGAAATGGTATCGTGATGCACTTTATGGTCAATCTGAGCAGTTCTACTGCAGGCACTGACCATGTGGTTGACTGTTTCATCCGTTGTCTTGAAAAGTTGACATTTGCTGTCACCACTGGTCTCCTGAGTCTTGACTTTAATACTATTTGTTTCGAGTGCCTGTTCTTGTGCAGCTAGAATGAGTCCTTCTGTTTCTTTCTTCAAGTGCCCATTTTGGAGGCACTTCCAGGTATTTTCACTATCAACTTAATCTCTGTGTCTTTCAAATATTGCCTATATAAGCGCTTTTCCTTCCAGTTGTCAAAATGAGTTTTGACATCAATCTTTTTGTAATGTTCTTTGGTCCCTATAACCTTAAATAAGTCTGCCTTGTACACTTCAATTAGAAGTTACAAGGGGAGACCCGCAAGAAACTTGCGGGGAGGGGGCATTTCCCCCATCTCACCGGGCCTGCCGCTCGCTTCCTTCCCCCCCACGGGCTCCCGGCGGGCCTCAACGGCTCTCGCCGGGCCCACCGCTCACCCCTTCCCCCCCACAGGCTCCCGGTGGGTCTCAGTGGCTCTCGCCAGGCCTGCTGCTCACCCCTTCCCCCCCCCCACGGGCTTCCGGCTGGCCTCGGTGACTCCCGCTGGGGCCGGCACAGTTCCGAGAGCGTTCACTGCACATGCACAGGGGACGATCTTTTACTTTTCGGGGAATTTAAATATCCCCTGAAATTTTTTTAAAGTTTTTGGATTTTTCTGCACATGGGGGAGTGCCCCCCATATGTAGGAAAACCTCCCTGCCCCCCAGGTGCCCCCCCGGCGGATTTAGCTATCCACACGCGGGGGAGTGCCTTTGCTATTAGTATATAGATTATTATTATCATCATCACCACCACCATCAACTAAGGAATGTCTGCTTAAACCCACTAAAGTCTTAGGCTCAGAAGAGTGTAACCCCCCTTAGCAATGACCTATCAGTATACCTAATAACACAAATCTCACTACTCACATGCAGGCGGGACATATTATTTATCACTGTATGATGTCCTATTCAAGCAGAACTATGCAAAAAAGATTTCCGGATTCATACATACGGATAGTAACAAAACAGTGTTTAATTCCTAAAATGGCAAGTGGAAAATATTAAGCTTGCCTGGAATTCAGACTTTCTATCTTAGAAACCCTTCCCCAATCCAGCTGAGACTAAATGATTGCAGCTTGACAATGGTGACTGATAGGATTACCAACGGGCAAGGATTTTATATTCTTTTTTTAATTGTACCATCTTGGCCATTTGCCAGAATTGGAGGCTGCAAAGCCATGGGGGAAAGCCAGGAAAAAGTGTAACCAAGTCATGAACATGCATGCATGATATTGAACACACATACACACGCATGATATCCAAATAGTGGAGAGCTAGTGTGGAGCAGTGGTTAAAATGTAGAAAAGCATAAGAGTCCAGTAGCATCTTAAAGCCTAACAAAATTTGTGGTAGGGTATGAGCTTTCATGACTGGACTCTTAACTCTTTTCTGCTGCTACAGAGACTTACATGGCTACCCATCTTGGTTAAAATGTGAAAGACGTACTGAGGATTGGGTTCAAATTCCCACTGAGGTATGAAACTCAATGGGTGACCTTGAGCCAAACAGTCTCTCTCTCAGGGCCAAATTACAGCCACATTGTATATATTTTGATGGCCTGCCAGACAGATGCCAACCAAGCACACACCAGTGGTTAATAGCGCTGGCCTAGCATTTGAAAGGCCCCAGTTCAAACGTGCCCTCTACCATAAATCTTGTTGCTGGCCATGGGCCACTCACTTTATCTCAACCAAACCTACCTTACCAGAGCGTTGTGATAAGAAAATGGGGAAGGGAGAATTATGTAATTCACCCTGAGGTCCTTGGAGGGAAGGCAGGATATACAAGTGACTAGATACAGAGCAGGGCTGCAACGGCTCATGTGGTTAAGGCACTGAACTGAAGATCAGTAGTTCAGCAGTTTGAGACCGGAGTGCTGCATGACGGAGTGAGCTCCTGTCTCTGGTCCCAGCTCCTGCCAACCTAGCAGTTCCAAAGCAAGAAACTGCAAGTAGATAAATAGGTACCGCTTCAGGTACAGCGGTAACAGCATTCCATGCACCTCAGCGTCTAGTCATGCCAGCCACATGACCACGGAGACATCTTCGCACAGCGCTGGCTCTTCGGCTTGGAAACCGAGATGAGCACTGCATCCCTAGAGTTGTATTCGACTGACTTTCGAGCAAGGGAAACCTTTACCTTTACCTAGATACAGAGCACAGGGCAGCTCCAGGCTCGCCCCAGAACAAGATGGAAGTAATTATTCTTATTCTAGGCAGCACATTTTAGATAAGGGGACCGAGAGAGTGATGTGCCTGATTCCAGTGCAGATCAAATCTCCCGAAGAGCTCTGGGAACCTTCTCTCTGCTGAAGAAAAAAACATTGCCATACAACCGGGGCATTTTGTCAGTGGATGCTTTGAGGGGAGAGGGGAAGAGAGCTCAGCCCCGCGGAGAACAGCCACACCCCAAACAAGAGGGAACGAGCCCATTTTTTACCTGCACCAAACGGACCTGGCCACCAAGCCACTCCGCCCGGGAAGCCCACAACAATCCCAACAAAAGGAGTCCCGCTCGCGCTTTGCAACCAGCATTCCATCTCCCGCCGCCTGTCCAAAGAGTCCCTCTCTCTCTTTTCGGCGCCTCAAGAAACTTGCCTAGGAGTCGAGGCGCGCTGGCTGAGCGAGCAGAGCTTTTCATTGATCATTCTTGGCGTAGGGATCCCAAGAGAGGCTTTTGGCAGAAGTTGCTAAGGAAGTGGTTTGCTTTTCTGCGACGAAAGTCCTAGCAATTTGTGCTGTTCCGGCGCTAATCTAGGAGGTAGCCTAGATTAAAAGGGGGGGGGGGGGGGGACAGCCGTGCCGGTCTGAAGCAGCAGGACAGTTTGAATATCTCAAGAAGTGCGCCTGCACACGAAAACTTATCCCTTGAGTAAAACTTTGTTGGTCTGAAAGGACTCAGACTTCGTTCTATAAGCATCAGGGTACGCGTGACCCCCCACCCCACCCCCACTGGGCATTGCTTTGCTAGGGAGCCTGCGGGATTAACATGTCTACCCGGCAGGTCCAAACAGGCAAACAGGTGTTCCCAATCAGAGAGTGACCGGAGCTCTCAAGAAGTGCGCAAACCCTTGTGCTTAATGGCAAAAATGTGGGTTGAGAATGCGAAGAACTGTGTGTTACAAAGATTTTTTTTTCTTTTAAAAAAAATGCTAAGGATGCTCCAAACTAGACCCTTCAGGGAGTTATTCTTTAAGCACTAATAAATAGGAGTTTTAAAGAGTCTTTAAGATAACTGCAGACCAGTGTTCCCTCTAAGGTGAGTTAGTGTGAGCTAGCTCACAGTTTTTTAGCCTCCAGCTCACACATTTTTGTCTTAGCTCAGGAAGGATGGCTCCAGAGCAGACTAATTTATGCAGGAGCCAGATCACAGGCCCGCTCACAGCTTTAATGCCAGTACCTCACAAAGTGGAAATTTTGCTCACAAGACTCCTCAGCTTAGAGGGGGCATTGCTGCCAACCCTTGCTTATTTTTGCTGCAAAACTAACCCTGCTAGTCATCTGTGCATTAATAAAAAGGTGGCTGAAGGACGTTAAAGGATAACCTGTGTTAAGTAGTTTTGAGTATATGCCTGGAAGAAAAAATGGTTTACAGATTATTTCCCTGTGTGTGGCTGTGTATTTATGAAAGCCATTTAAACATCTGGTATATGCTTGCACCAGAGGCCTGTTCACATGTTATGGTGAATGCAAGCACAACCTACATGTACACGTGTGCATCTGTTATAAGAAAGAGCCAACACACATTCACTTCACAGATTAAACCAGAGACCAGCACCTGAATAATGGGTTGAAATTACATATTCAGCTGTACATTCATTGAATGTAACATGAGAATTACTCCGTGTATGTGGAAGGAACACTCAAGTGTACACTATACATGGATTGTATGTGCATTCACTTTAACTTGCGAACATGACTTCCGTGTACAGTGTAACTCAATTATTCTTTGAACGTGCATTGACTAATTTCCAAGTTACAGTCAATCTATGGTAAAGCAGAATATGTGATAGAAACGCCTGATCTCTCCTCTGTGCTTTTTTTTTTCCAATTTGCAAAGAGTTTTAAAATGAGAGAAGCGATGAAAACGTGACCCTTCTGCAGTCTAAAGGGGAGCAGCTAGAACTGCCACTTCAGAGTTTTACCATCTCTTTACCATTCAGAGCTAGAACTGCCACTTCAGAGTTTTACCATCTCGTTCTGCTATACATTGGAGGCAAGATCTCAGCAGAGCAAGGAGAACTGATGTATTGATGGAAATCAGATATTGGAAGCTGTGTGTGTGACAGAGGGGGAAGAGGACAGGAGAGATCATTTTCATACTGCCTGTTGGAAAATGAAAAGGTTGAGAGATGGGAGTCTACCCCATACCTCTTTTCTACCGCTTTCTTTGTTATGTATCATGTAGTTTTTAAGGTTAATTTTTAATAAAGTCATTGCATCAGTGACTTATTAGTTCTTATACATTTCCTCTGTAATGTATATTATTACGATACAATAAAGATCTGCAAAGATCAGGGATATATGTTGTTACGTTACTGGTTGAGCATACTGACTGCAGGAGGGTCAGCTGATTTTTCATCAACATGAGATGGTTTCTTGATGCTGGGAGTTTCTCTTGAGTGGAATAAGATACCAGATCGTGCAGAAGGTGACAGCCTTTCAGCTCGAGGGTGGGGTAGATAGTAGAAAGCTGTTGGCTGTGTGGCAGGGGAAGGAGGGAGGAAGGAAGGAAGGGAAAGAGATGGAATAAGATGGAGCTGGTGGGATTGCACAAATTGTTATCTGGAAATCCACCAGCTATTTCTTAAATTGCTTCCGACATGCACTACTTAAATATTTGTAAATGAAACAAATACTACAACGCCACCACAAGTATTTTCACATCCAAATGAAATTAAAGCACTGTAGCACTGCCCCCAGAACTACTCATTGCTTGAAAGTGGGAGAGTACCTTACAATATTTTAATCCATATCAAATTATTTTATTTGTATAAGGCACATGGTACATTTTTGTCAGGTGTGGCTGATATGTCAACTATGGATTGAAAAGTGTAATTTGGCCACAGCGCTCCATACTCTGATCACATCCAGGCTGCATGAAGCTGCCTTTGAAAACTGTTCCCAAACTTCGATTGGTCTGAGATGCTGCAGCCAGAACACTGTGGGAGCTGGATACAGGGATGGGATGGATGCCCAACTATTTTGGGGCATAGTTCATTATAACACCCTAAATGGCTGGGGGGTGGGGGAGGCAGCATGATACAGCCTGATCTTGTCAGGTCTCTGAAGCTATTCAGGGTCAGCTCTGGTTAGTACTTGAATGGGAGATCTCCAAGGAAGACTCTGCAGAAGATGGGAATGGCAAACCACCTCTGCTTCTCACTTGCCTTGAAAGCCCCTTGCTGAGGTTGCCATAAATTGGTTGCAGCTTGACGGCACTTTACACACACACACACACACACACACACACACACGCAAATGGCTTGGGGCCATGGTAGTTGAAGGGCTGCCTCCTCCCATTTTATCCAGCTCACTAGATAAAATGTTCTTTTCAGACCCTGCTGTCTGCATCCCCACCTGCAGAGGTCAGGTGGTTGGCAGCCAGAGATAGAGCTTTTCTATGGTAGCAACTTGCCTTCGGAATAGCTTTCCCCTTGTGGTTCACTTAGCGCCTAACACAATTGGGTGCTATGCTAAAATATGTCTTTTTTACACAGGGTTTTAATCAAAGGGTTCCATCTTTTTAGCCATTTTATGGTCCACTCCTAGCTCGAAGACTGACATCAGTATCATTTTAGACTGCTCCATACGCTTTCATGCCCTAACTTGTGCTTATTGACAAGTTTTAATTGACTTTATTTATATGTTTTATTGGCTTGATTTGTTTTATTGACTTCTTTTTCTTGGTGTGGTTTACTTTTATTGTTTAGTTTGCTAAGCTACTTTGAGCAGGTCTGGAGAGAGGTATACAGTTTTTCTGAATAAATAAATATACACGCTGTCCTAAAATATTCTTAACCTGTCTTTTTCTCTTGTTTCTAGTTCTTCACCAGAACAAGGTTGCTGTGCCATGAGTAGGGCTTTTTAAACTGAGTTGCTGGCCATCATTTTGGTCTTGTGTGCATTTTGGCTCTAACAGAGTCTCTGTAGTGAACCACAACAGTCAACATCCATAATCTTCACCCGTTTTGATTCTCCAAGTGTCTCCCCCAAAAGTCATGAAATTTGCTCAACCCTATGTCAGGGCATGCAAGCAGAAGAATCACAGCTGTGAGTGTCTGGATGCCAGATCCAGTTTCTGGTAGCTAGCAGATGGAAAGGAGACATGCGGTGAGAAAGCATTGCATGTTTCAAAGCAAAGGATGTGGGTTGAAATAAATGAGGCAGAGGGTTTTGATTGGCATGTCACTCAAATGTGTGTCTATCATGTGCAATGTATTTTGTTCATTGTACATTAGCTGTTCAGAGATCTGAGAAGCAGATTTAAGCAAGCATGTGTTTAGTATTTTTCATATGACAGCCAGTGTGGTATGGAGGCTAGAGTGTTTGGTTTAGGATCTGGGAGACCCAGGTTTGAATCCCCGCTCTGCCAGGCCAGCTTGCTGCATGACCTTGGGCCAGCCACATACTCTCAAACTAAACTTCTTTACAGGGTTGTTGAGGATAAAATGGAGAAAGTATTTAGTTTAGTCAAAAGGAAAGCCCTCCAATATTTGGGGATGCTCAGTCGATGAGAATAAGATGGAAGAGTAAGAGGGGGCACAATGCCAAAAAGGTGCTGTGGTATTAACCTTTAAAGCCCTATATGGCTTGGGGCCAGCATATCTTAAAGAACGCCTAGTCCCATATAAATTTAGGCAACTGACTCTGGTCATCTTCATGTGCCTCTGCCATCTAAGGCTAGATGGGTGGCAACCTGAGAAAGGGACTTCTTGGTTATGGCACCAACACTTTGGAACTCCCTTCCCAGGGAGAGTCACCTGTCTCCCTCTATCATTGTCTTCTGCCAGTGGGTACAGACTATGTTTGCCACCTTGGAGACTCTGAGTTGGGTGGACAGGTGGCATAGAAATGTTTAAATAAATCAAAACAAATAATGAAAATCAATACCCCTTTTTTGCAATAGAAGGTGGACAATATTGATAACCGATCATCATTCTACAGGATGTTTTGCTTCTAAGAAGCTATCTTAGGCTGTTTACATACAGATGATTTGCACCACCCCAGCTGTGAAACTGCAACAGTTTTTAAAAGCATCCACACAACATACCCCTCCCGTTCCCCTTACATCACCTTCCACAGCTTCCTCTCCTTTGCTGCAATGTTTCCAGAACCTGCTTTGACCCAATGTTTGCAGAAACATTGGAGTTAAAGCTGAATTTCCTACCCTGTGGACGGAAAATGCAGATTCCCACGCTCCGTCCATACCTACTTCCTGACCTGAGATCAGGAAAGCTCCCACTCTCCTGGCCTTCCGCAAACTATGCGAAACTGAAGTATTCAAGAGGGCTTTTCTGCGCCGGTAATAAGGCCGTACAAAAATCACAAACTTACTTGGATAAATGACTGGGACTGTGGTCTTTGCCGCTGTACATAGCGTATTGAAAGTAGGATCCTATTATGTAATTTCGGTACCACTTAATGTGTCATGTTAATACTTATGCTGTGCTCCTGTTCTTTCTGGTGGTTCCAGTCTTCTAATATTCTGATGCATTAGTTATTGAATGTCCCGTCTTGTTGATTGTACTGACTCACTATGTGTAATCCACCTTGAATCCATGTAGAAAGGCAGACTAAAAATAACATAAATAAAATAAAAATAAAAATTTATTTTTAAAAGCATCCACACAACATACTCTTCCCATACCCCTCCCCATCCCTACATGCACAATTCCCCCAGAAACACACCACAATTGAGCTTTTTTGCCATTTTAAAAATTGGTAGTAGGCCGCGGTGGCTCAGAGGTTAAGACACTGAGTTGCAGACTGGAAGGCCGGTAATTCGGCAGTTGGAGACCTGAGTGCCGCATGACGGAGTGAACTCCCGTCTCTGGTCCCAGCTACTGCCAACCTAGCAGTTCAAAAGCAAGAAATTGCAAGTAGATAAATAGGTACTGCTTTGGTGGGAAGGTAACAGTATTCTGTGCACCTTGGCGTCTAGCCATGCCAGCCACATGACCATGGAAAAGTCTTTGGACAACACTGGCTCTTCGGCTTGGAAACGGAGATGAACACCGCATCCCTAGAGTTGGATTCAACTGGCTTTTGAGCAAGGGAAGCCTTTACCTTTTACCTTTATATTATTGTACCTACTTTTTTCTTTGAAAGCCCTCTGGCAGCATGGGGGCAGGAGAAACCATGAGGAGGGGAAACCAACTGGTGGACACTCCGAGTCCACTGCATATTGTCTCTGCATTTTCTGCAGTAATCAGTCCACAGCAAAGGATTGTTTTCATGCAGAAGCACCTTTACCATTGGTCCATCCAGTTCAGTATTGTCTGCTGTGACTGGCAGCGGCTTTTCAAGATCTCAGGCAGAGAAATGCCCTTTCAGCCTAAGAACCTTCAGTTGGAGATGCCACAGACTGAAGCTGGGATTGTCTGCATGCCAAGCAGGTGTTCTCTGCTCTGCATCACACAGCCCTTTTGTGGCTTACCTTACTCTAAGCATTATGCATAATAACTATAGGGCTATATAAAATATCTGGATTTATCTTAAGGAAATGTACTTACATCCTAAAATATATTATTGTAATATTTCTCTCATAATGTGAAAACAAATTTAGAGCAAGAATCCCACGTTTAATATTTTAAAACTTTAATTTATAATCCTTCAGTTTTGAAAATTAGACTGAATCCCAATGTCAAATGAATTCACAGTTCTTGTTAAATCTCTGTTCAAATCCAGCAAATGTTTGTTTCTGAAAAACTGAAGGTCTTTTGGCCAGCCCCCTTTTCTGCTGTATCGTTTGCTTGACTGAAGGAAAGTGAGAGGGAGCTGTTAAAGAAAAAGCCAAAAAAAGAAAGGAAAAATCAGTAGGACTATCTCTTCTGATCTGGCTCCCGCCTAATCTAGCCACTGTCCATCACAAATGTCCCAGTACTTTTATAAACTGTGCTGTTCAAAGAACTCAAAAGAAATTAGCATGGCCAAGCAGATGTACAATAGAGCCAGGCACTCAGGGACAGTCTGTCATCACTGCAGATCAGTCTTAAAGAAAATTACAAGCAGCTCTGGTTTATGTCTGCTTGTATAAACATGAGTCTGGTCCTTGATACTGACAGACCACTATATAAATCTACTCAGATCTGTGGCTTGACTGTAGATAGGAGGCAGATGATGTTAAATTGCACAGTACTAGTAAGCAGTAATAAGCCTCGTCTTATCCCTCTTCTGAACAGGAATTCCAAATGCCATTGATTACTGTGATCCTGGGCATTTCATTTGGTGGGTAAAGAAAATCTGAAATATATACTCAGTGAACAACATTTAAAAGGAAATGTTTCATGACACTGGGTAAAGATATAAACAACACAGAGAATATTATCAAATGGTTAGGTAGAATTTCAAATTCCTAGCTTCTGTTTGTATGTCTGCTACTTACTATAATCTTTCCCCCTGAAATAGCTTATTGTAGCCTCGTTTGTACAATGAAACTATTGTGAATGTCACATAATACGTTCAGGCACTTTGACAAAAAATTGTTACAGAAAGATAAAGTAATAAGAGCGTAAAAAGCTTTTTCCTTTGTGGGGGAGCAACCCTATTCAGTGTGTACTAATTAAATGTAGCCTACCTGATTAAGAAATCCTTTTGACTCATAAAACAGGTACAGGAGATTCTTAAAAGATATGTTGAAACACTGAACGCACGTACACCAGTTTATTCTTGACAATATAGCCCAGGGATAGTTTTTGCACCACAGCCCAGATGGAGTCAATATTTAGTGCTGGGTTGGTTGTGGAGGAGTTCCCCTTAAAAAGGAACTGACTTTCCTCATAATGTTATTCACGATGTCTGCCCGGGGGCAGGAAAGCTGAAGAAAGAACAATCTTGCCTCCCTCTCTCTATCCTGTCCATTCCTGAGGAAAGATGGCAGCTTGCCCTTGGTGAAAGCACTCTCCTTTTCAGTAGATTTGATGACAGGGAATAATCATAGCTCCAGCCTGTGCCTTTCTAGACCAAGCTGCACAGGTGATCTTTGGGTGGCAGGAGAGGGGTATGTGGACAGAAGGAAATTACTTAAGCCTGAAAAATCAATGCTACCATTGTAGGTTCCCTTACTGATATCTAGCAGAATTTGGCTCAAGCCTGTCAATTGGGAACCCAATGTATATTATGGGGATAAGATAATGAATCAATAGCTACCAAACTTCAAATGTTTTCTTCCTTTACTACTAATATTAAGAACATAAGAGAAGCCATGCTGGATCAGGCCAATGGCCCATCCAGCCCAACACTCTGTGTCACACAGTACCGAAGAAAAAAATTAAAGCTATAGTGTTCTGAAACACACACAAAGAATAAAATTCTCTGTACATATGTGTATATATTTGCAGAATCTATTGTGGATTCAGAATTAAAGTGGACAAATTGCCTTCTTCTGGAGTCCGGGACTCTTTCAGTGCAACCCACTTTCCTGGGAGTAAGCCCCATTGAATAGACTTTGATAAGATTCTTAGTCGACCTGCTTAGGATTGCACTCTATACATCCTGGTCTGCTTTAAATCAGAATCTAGCCTGTAAGAGCTAATTTAGTTACACAAAGTGATATATTCAATAACACCAACATTTTGAACTGCAGCTTTCTGAATTCAGCACCTCCATGCCTTCCAACACATCGTTTTCATTTATTTCCATAACATTGTTTTAAGCTTATTTAATTTGCAGCTGCTATTACAACGTTCTAACATTATCACATTCTTTGGCACCAGCTGTCATGCTGAAATAATCATTGCAAGGCATTCCCACACCAGAGAAACTGCTCAAAGTAGCAACAAGGGGTGCCACACCATAATACTGGCAAAGTGGTTTTGGCAAGGTGACGCCATTTTACCTTTGTGTTGTTCAGCCATGCTTTCAACAGTTTTGGAGGACATCTACAGAATGCCCTGTGCTCTGGTCTCCTCTTGCCAAAATAGAGAATTCCTTGCTCTGGAAAGCCTCACGTATTCTCTGACACGATTTGCCGCTTGAGCTTAATTTCACTGCACCGTTGAAGCTCCTCTGCTTGAATTGTAACTGCCTCACTATTCACAATCACACCTGTTTTTGTAAAGGGATTCGAACCGTAGTAGAATGGCACCATTCAGGAGGGCAATGTTATAATGGAATAGGTTTGTGATCTTGTAGTGTAGGCATCTTCTTGCTATTACAGCATCGTCTTCCCCCTTGGGAATTCCACTTTCTGCATTCCTTATAGAATCCCTTGCCTTAGACAATGTTTTGTTTGCATTGTTTTCTTACTCTGTAATCCTAGACTTGTTGCATTGTTTGTTGTTTGTCTTATGGTATCTGGCTGCATAGGTTCATATCCTGCAATCCACCTTGAGTCCCAGTGAGAAATGTGGGGAATAAAGCAAGCAAGCAAATTAAGTAAGTAAATAAATACACATGCTTCTTATAAAGAAAATCAAACCTTGAATTTTATCGAGGGTTTGAAAATGACTTTTTTTGTTGTTGCATGCATATTCTTTACAGTTCCTTGGGAATTGTACTGTGGGGATGAGACAGGGCAGGTATAGGTCATATTTACTTTACGGATGCCCTTTTCCTGTCATTCTCTAATGTGGGAATGGGTTATGGGAGTCAAGAGCCAGAGTAATTGTTTTGTAAACCACGATTCCTGTTTTTGAAATTTCTACTAACTTTCTGCAGAGCAAGACTGGTGAAGAGTAAGTAATAGATAAAAGTAATCAACATCAGGGCGTGTGCCAACCATGTCTTCCAGTCTTGACGAATGTCCACCTAGTGTAATGAATAATGACGATGTGGGTGCATTTGAAATATATCTCATTTTTAATTATGAATGGAGTAAGAACTTCCAGGAGAGTCTTTCAAAACAATACAATTGAGTATTGCAAGGTAGGACAATTCTTGTTTTGAAGGCATTCTTCTAAACTTTAGCAACATCACTACTGGATCTCTGTTGCGAGCTTCTCCTTACATTGTTCAGGAAAAGTGCTTGGGTGTGGGTTGCTGCAGTGGACAAACAAGATGTGAATGCTCACTAGGTGGATTTCAGCACACCTGCTTTCAGCCCAGGCCTGTAGCTACAGTGGGGCATCTCGGGGCCGCCCCCCCGACTTACCACCTAGGCCCCCCAACTTCCCATCCAGCTGGTTTATTTTATTTTTCATGTGTGCCATGGCCTCTGGCTGGCTGTGGGCAAGGCACACCAAAGGGCACATGTGATCCCTACATCAGCCCCCCTATCACTTTTAAAAAAACTTTTACTCTCTCGTCGTTCCTAACACAGTGCCCCCTGACTCATTTAAATGCCCCCAGTGTCAAAAATCCTGGCTACTAATTACAACACAATGTAATAATAAGAATTGCTTGCTCCCCATCATCATTATGAGAATGAATACAAATGATTAGAAACTAACCTGTGTTGATATTGCTATATAAATTCATGTTACACCTTCAGTATGGTAGCTACTTGAAACTGGGACTATATGTCACATTGACACATAGATAACTGTTTATATGACAGGGTATCTGCATGGCTTAACCAGTTTCACATGCATCAGCACTATTTTCAGAGGTTTACGCTAATGGATACCATCAAAATAAGCTAAAATGCATACGGGGTCTGGAGACCAGCTTCACCCAAATGGCTTTTCATATGAAGGAACGGTTGTCCACATACTTTCAACTATAAATGGCTACTCTGACACTAGTGTAACATATTTATCTGGAAGAAGGGCATAAGCTGTAGCTTTAAACTGAATTCACCTAATCAGCTCATATCATTGCAAACCAAAGGTATCTCAGTCCAGCTTGCCTCCTTGTGTTAAGAAGGAATGATTCTTTATTTCCTGCTATTAAAGATCAAACATTAAATATGCACTCACCTTGTATCTACCATCTGTCTGTCCATTTTTATCTCGTATAGCCAGTAACCTGGAGTAAGGTTGTACAATATTCTATTATACAGATTGTGGTATGCTGACTTTTTTTCAGATAGAGAAGAATCCCATTAAGGAAAGTAATATGATTTTCTAATAACAGGGAAAGGGCACAGTATTTATACCTCTAATGTTGCATCCATTTATTTAACAATTTCACCTTTTGTGAACATGAAACCTCTTCATGCTGAGCAGCATAAGTTCTTTATTATTGACCGAATGAAAAGTCAAAGATTTACCTTACCAATTATTCATCCTTTCTTCTTTTAAATCAGAAGAACAGCAGATGGGCAGCTGGCAGTTCAACAAAAGCCCAGTGTCCCTCACCACAATTTTAGTGTCTTTATTCCAGTGAGAGAAATGACCAAAAACTCAGTAGTCACTCAAGCAGAAACTGCAGGTGTTGTGGTAAAATTTATGCAGACACATTTATAGTCTGGTAAAGATTTTGTTAGTCTTTAAATCAATTATCTTCACTAGGGAACATTTTACTATTTAAAATAGCTGGAACAAACTAAATGTGATTGTTTCAACATCTGCCCCCTAGCATCCTTCTGCCTTAGCTGTGGCCTGAGATCCATTAAGTTAAAGCTTGCAAATAACAGATGTGACTTTGCATAAAATTGGGTGGCAACATTAAGAATGGATAGAATTGCATGTATTTATTAAAATATGAATACCTTTCTACTTATTTAATACTTAGTGATACAGTATGCAATACCTAACACAGAAATTGGTTGAAGAGAATCTAAGAATTTAATTACAAATTATAAACGAAAAGAATCTAAGAATTTAATTACAAATGTAATGACCAAAAAGTAGAGTAAGCCTTATGGTATTGTTTATTTACTTTTGCAGATATAGCCTATTCCCATAGTGAATTTAAAACATTTTGAGTGCTACAATCTAACATTGCTACTATTTCAGACTACTATTCCCAACTAACATAGCTACTTTTTCAGAATTAATTACTATAATAATTTAATCAAGGCTTGGAACGTTATATTTGCATATTATATTATAAAACAAAATAAAGACAGTAGTGAAAAATGTAAACGAATGGTTGAGATTTTTCTCTTGCAAAGCTAAATATTCTAAGGTCTGTTTTTCATCTGCTTCACCTCCAAATCTTCTAATTTCCCCTTCATACTGGTGAAATACTGCCACTATTTCAAAATGGCAGCACAATGGTAAGCCTGCACTGTCATTACCATTACACATTACACTGGTGTAAGATTTGTTATTCTGGAGAGCCAGTCTGGTGTAGTGGTTAAGTGCATAGACTCTAATCTGGGAGAACCGGGTTTGATTCCCCACTACTCCACTTGCGCCTGCTGGATGACCTTGGGCAAGCCATAGCTCTGTACCAGCTGTTCTCTCAAGGACAGTTGTCTCAGAGCTCTCTCAGCCCCACCTACCTCACAAGGTGTCTGTTGTGGAGACGGGAAGGGAAAGGAGTTTGTAAGCCACTCTGAGACTCCCTTGGTTAGTGAAGGGCGGGGTATAAATCCAATCTCTTCTCTTCTTCTGGTGTAAGGGATTTTGTAGCAGCCTATTACCCTAATATGGGCATAGAATCAAACTGAGAAGATGTTCAATTTTCCATCAGGTGGCTTTTGACACAAAGGTCACAACTGTATCATGTTCAGTGTGCGTGGAAACACAAGACTATAACCCTGTAGTTGTTGAGTCATTGGGAAACTAACAGCGAAAATTTCAAGGAGTGATTGTATGTTATCAGTCTGAACATTTCACCATATGAATAATAAGAAATCTCTGTTTCATTTAAGCAGGCAGGTGAATGGGCTCCTTTGTTCCTCAAAATAGTTTGCCTTGGAAATTGTAACCATTCTGAGCTCGCAGTGAAATGAGGACCATCATTTTATTCTGTAAATATTGGACCATAGCCAGCCTGTTATAACTGGATCTGGAATCCCTCTTAATTTGTTGCAGCTAGTCAAGTGAAAAAGGAGTAGGGATGCCAGCTTCCAGGTGGAACCTTGGGATCCCCCAGAATTACAGCTCGTCTCCAGACTACAGACATGGAGGGTGTTTTGGAGGTTGGACTCTATGGCATCATACCCCACAGAAGTCCCTTTCCTCCCCAGGCTCCACCCCCAAATCTCCAAGAGTTTCCCAACCTGGAGCTGCCAGCACTAGACCCCTCCGTTGCCAGTGGCCAGGGGGGACATGGCAATCCTAAATAGGAGACAGTTTTAAAATCTGCATAAGTATGATTACAATTTGAATGACTTTATGCCTTGGCAAAAAAAAAATGTAAAAATGTAAGACAGTATACTTCATCAGAGAAATATTTCTGCTCCTGTAGCTTTAAAACACATTTATTTGAAGCTAGGTTATTTTTATTATACATATTTGATAAAATAAACATATTTTAGGTTACACCCCCCAAACCATGAGATAGGTCATAATGTCTGACTCAAGACCATGTTTCTCTCAATACAAAAGAACCACAGCAGAATGAAACAGTATACTTTTGACATACAGATCTACCTGCAGCTTCACCGCCTTCTGTAATCATGGCTTATATTAAATATATAATTATTTTCCTTGCATATCTGGGGGCCCTGGGCATTTCCATTCCTAGTGACAGCTTCATTCTTGACATTTTATGGAGTCAGAAAATCAATGCCAAGCTAAGTACAAATTGAAGAAAATATAACCTCTTTGTTGACAAAAACCAGCAGCCAACACGTTGGAGTCATGTACTTTGATTGTTCAAGAAAAACACTGTTGAATTATGACTTTAATATAAGAAAATAAAAGGTCTGTAAGCATTTCCATTGTAAAATCCCTCTTTATGTAGGTTTTTTGAAAATTTTCTTCAGGATCACAATGGGTAGGGATGTCTTTAGCATGAAGGGGATATTTTAAAGGTCCATTTCACAAGGAGACTGAATATTACCCAATTCCAGGTGCACTGTAAAAATTTGGCTAATCAGTACTTATTTTTCCTATTGTAGAAACTATATACACTTCAGATTCCTGCAGTATTTCTAATGACAGTTTTACTTTGGACCCTTAGAAGTGCTATTGCTGGGAGTTTTCATAGTGTGTTCTGGGGAACTCTGACATTTTTCAGTGACTGGAGTTGCTTCCACATGGAGATTTGGCTCCAGATTGGCATCTAGGCTGGAATGGGGCTTTAGGGAGTATCCACATAATATAATTCCCTATTCCACTATTTTTGGGGTTTCCCTTGCTCTGCTCCAGTCTTTTGCAAACTTGGAATGATACAGTCTTCCTCTTTAAGTATAGTCTGAGCATGTTTGTGGGAAAGAAGGCAACATGGTATAGCCTGATCTCCTCAGATCTCAGTAACTAAGCAGGGTTGGTACTTGGATGGGACACCACTAAGGAAGACTCTGTGGAGAAAAGCACTGGGAAACCACCTCAGTTTCTCACTTGCCTTAAAAGCCCCCTGCTGGGGTCGCCAGAAGCCAGTTGCAACTTGATGGCGCTTAAGTATGTAAACATTTTTGCATTCTGTGGGGTGGTTTAATACAATCCTTTTCTTAAGCATAGTCTTAAGCAGGGCTTTTTTTGTAGAAAAAGCCCAACAGGAACTCAATAGCATAATAGGCCACACCCACCTGCAGAAATTCATTAGCATAATAGGCCACACCCATGACAGCACAGCTCATTAGCATATTAGGCGGGGGGGGGCTGGGAAAGAAAGGCATTTTCAACCTGCCTGGGTTCCCTGCCTGCCCTTTTCCAGCTGCCACATGTCAGCTAGAGAAGGGAAGACAGACAGAGGCTTTTCCTTGTCAATTTCACTCCCAGCTGACTGGCTGGCTGGGAGTGAAATTGACAAGGAAATCTCCAGGGACTCCCCAGAGGGAAAGAGGGCATTTTAACACACTGCCTTTCCCTATTGTGTGTACCCTGGGGAGGGCAGTGTGCTCTGTAACCACGCGTGCCAGAGGTTTTGGTTGTAGGCCAAACTCAGGCCAATTCAGGAGCCAGCTGGAACTCCTTCCTATGTGTTCCTGCTCAAAAATAGCCCTGGTCTTAAATATGTCTGCATTCTCTGTGGATGGGAAGGTGCACCATTTTGAAGATCCCATTACAAAAGGAGCACAAGCTTCGCAGAAAAACAGTTTTCCTGTTACTACTTATTTTCTCATGTAATGCAAAGCTGTAATGTTGGATGCATTCTAGGACATACCCTTAATTCACATTAAGCAATGGGTACGATCCAACAGGTCTGAATGTGTGCTCTGGAACATATCCTGAAATACTCTGCGAGACTGAAGGTTTCTGTGGTGATGTTTAAGACTTCTCAGCAGACAAGCCAATGTGAAAAGGGTCCTTCTGTGTCTAGCCACTTAGAGAAAAAATAGCAAATATCAACAAGGCTACCCCTTTCCTCACTCTGGCTTTTCATTATTCTTATGGCTATGTTGCGTCTTCTTCGGCCCACTGAAGTCTCTTTAGAGGCTGTAATACAACAGAATATACAAAGGAAGCTTGGAGCCCCATCCTTTGCAAAGTTAGGCACACAAGGACTTGCACAGGCATCTCATTTTCACCTCCCCCATTATTTTCTCTTCCCTTCCCTGAAAGCCCTATAGCCTGTCCCCTTTTCCTGCTCCCTTCTCTCCTTTCTACCCACCAGTCAATCTGTCTTCTATCCATGGCCTCATTCACTGGATTTAAGTATCCACAGATGGGGCCATGTTGAGAATTAGATATACTGATATTGTTCTTGATATTTTATCCTTTGTAGTATACCCCAAAAACCTTTGGATTGCAGGAGGAAGCAATACTATTTAAAATAAATGTTTGGATTCAGAGCAATTATGGTATTTATACATTGGTGCTGTTCTGTCAAATCCTGATTAGAAAACTTTAAACTGCATCTCCTGAGTGGTCATCCACATATCTCTGAACAACCCACAATCTGGGCATGAAGGCAATGCTTGCTGTTGCCTTTTTGGCAAAACTGGATGTGATAGCATCCACAGGTTGGACCCATTTCAATACTTTAAAAGACACACAGGGAGGAAAGAAGAGTGACTCAGCCTGTCATAATTATGGGCCTGACCAGGATCAGGCCCTCGTGGAATTTTTAAAATCCCTTTAAAATGGCAGCACCATCCATGGGTTAGACCTGTGGATGCCGTCACATCTAGTTTGACCCCTAGTAAATGGCATTCAGAGGTATACTACCTCTGAAGAATATTATTTATTTATTTATATCCTGCCTTTCTCTTAAAAGAACACCCAAGGTGGCTAACAGATATGAAATCTCCTATTATAATACAGATGCCAAATAATTAACTATTAATTAACAAAAGAAAACCAGTTTCAAGATTTTTGTTTGACAGGCAGGCAGGCAGGTGTTGGAGCTGAGCAGGTAGAGAAGCTCAGCTTAGATGGCCAGTTCTCTGCCTGGCAAAAGGCAGCATCTTCAGGTTGCAGTGATGTCCTTTGAGAGGCATCAGTGGAGCTGGGGAGGTGGATCCAAAATTTTAGATCCATGTAGCCATGATGGCTCCTAGCCATTTATAGATTTCAACCGTCGTCAAGGACGTTGACTGACTAATCCTGCTTCGTCTTCGCTATCCACAGAATGTACATTCCAGGGTGGGGAGACAGAGGGGGGCATAGACTCCTCAGTTTCCCTGTGGGGCATAGGGCTGAACCTGGTCCGGTACCATACCTAGTAATCTATATGAAATTGTTTCAGTATGCTACGAACCGGACTGCCTGAACCTGACAGCCTGAGGAACTTCATGATGCCAACTGGCTGGGGAGGGGGAACCCCTCATAGTCCCAGAGGGGACTTGAGCTCTGCTGCCCCTGGAAGTTTACACTCCTGGAGGGAGATATTATACTCCATTCCGGCCTAGAACAGATTATGAAAATGAAGTAACTGCTTTAAGCTTCAGGTGCATGGATGTATAAAACTGGAAATGTTTAGATGCCTCTGTATTTCAGTTGCATGGTGAAATATTGGCAGTCTCCTCACCAGCAGCATTTAGCTTTTGCGGGGGAAAGTCTGAAGCCAAAAGTTTCCTGTTCAAACTCCCCAATTTATGCGAGAGAGAACATTATTGCAATCAGCGTTCCTCTTCTGGGGGAACCGGTACCCAAGCAGAGCCGGCAGGCCGATCTCTGGGCAGAATCCCCCCCCCCCCCCCCCCGAATCTTTCCATAAGGCGGGCGCCGAGTCCCAGGCCGAGGAGCGGGGCGGGGAAGGGGGCGTGTCCGGAGAGAGCCGCCAGTCGGCCGGCTGCGGGAGCAGCGAGGCGCGATTCAAACGGGTGAAGCATGGTCGGAGAGGGCAGGCGGCAGAGCCAGGCGTCGGGGGGCCTCGGGCGCGATGGAGCTGTCTGATGGCGGGGGGGACCCCTACAGCCGGCCGGCCCGCAGGACCCAGTGGCTGGTCAGCGCCCTGGCTTACCACTACGGGCTGGACCGGGGCGTGGAGAACGAGATCGTGGTGCTGGCCACGGGCCTGGACCAGTACTTGCAGGAGATCTTCCACCACCTGGACTGGGAGGGCGAAGGCAAGATCCCCGGCGAGGACTTCCGGACCCTCTGCCGAGTTCTGGGGCTGCTGGACGGCCACGGGGGGGGAGATGCGGCCGCCGACCCGGAGGAGTGCGCCGGCCTCTGCGAGGACCTTTCGGCCGAGCTGACTTTCCGGCAGTTCCATGCCAGGCTGTGCGGCTACTTCAGCACCAAGGCCGGCTGCCAGGCGCAGGGCCAGGGCATGGGGGTGGCTCGCCTGCCGGTGGGCAAGGAGAGCGAGCACATCGAGACCCAGATCCGCCTCCGCAGCCCGCTCCGCCGCCGCCGGGAGAAGGCAGCGGCGGGGCGGCGCAAGGGCGGTCGGAGCAGCAGGAGCAGCAGCGGGGCCCGGGGAGCTGCCGCCTCTCCGCCGCCTTCCCCCCTGCCGCCGGGCTCGTGCTCCAGGGAGTGCTACGAGGAGATCGTGGCGCTGGAGCAGGCCGAGGACCGGATCGTCAAACTCGAGGAGGAGAACGCCAGCCTGCGCGAACTGGTGGAGGACATGCGGGCGGCTCTGCAAAGTAGCGACGCCAGGTGCTTGGCGCTGCAGGTGAGGCGGGCCCCGGGAGGCTGCGCCGCTCTCGAGGGGCTTCAGCACGCACCTGGCGTGGAGGAGGCGGCGGCGGCGGCGGAGGGGGTCTCGACCTTTAGGAGTTATAGAGCTGTGATGGTGCAGGTGGTTAATGAAATAAGTGGTGGCCCGCATTTTCCCTAGATCTGAATCTGCCATGTGGAAAACACTTGTGTGGAAGAGTGCCTCTGAGCATGTACAGAGGGCCTTTCTGTGGGTCACCAAAAACAACTCTACCTTTGGGCAGCTAAAAGGCAGAAACTCCCTCAGCTGACTTGTGCTCCTCCCCGCCACCTTTAAAACACAACAATTCAGGACTTCTCTGCCCAGTGTAGTGAAATTGTTCTGTAATTCAAGGGGGAATGGCTTGAGAGTAACAGATTAGAAATCAAATTAGAAGGACCTGGATCTGGGGAAAACAGACAGTTTTCAAGCTTGCATCCAGACTTTGGAATGCAAGCTGCGTTTGCCTAAGTGGCTTTAAGAAGTTTACGCTGCTAGCCGAAATGAGGCAAAATCACTTCTGTCTCAAGAATTTAGGATCCCAGCATAGGATATACAGGGTAATTTAAAAATATATATCTAATTCATTTCTTTATTGAATTATTTGCATCCTGCCTTTCTCTGCTAACAGACACAAAATATAATACATTCAGAAGGGGGGAAGTTGCAATAAAAACATGAGCCAGACTGGGAACAGTACAATAAAATGCTATATTAATTCTGCCATTACCAAGCAATTCCATCAGGCCACAGTTGCCACTCAGATGAAGAACCTCTTCAAGAGGACCTCTTTACAAGCCCTCCTAGAAATGGAGAGCAAGGAGACCCTTTGAACCTCCTCTGGAAGGCTGTTCCACACAGTTGGCCCAGTGACCAAGAATGCCCGTGAGCAGGGAGAGGAAGGGGGGATCCAGCTGTGAGAGGACAAAGTGTGTAGGAGGGGACCAGCAGAGTGTAACTGTCACATAGGGTTGTAATGGGAGATGTGGTCCTTTAGATGTTTGGGTTGAACGTTATTAGCAGTGCTCACAATTGCATAAAAAGAGAAGGTGTACCCTTTTGGCCCATTGTGACTCCATGGCTGTGGTCACACACACACTAAATAATGCACTTTCAGTGCACTTTCCAACTGGATATTACTGTGTGAACCGGCAAAGTCCAGTTTGAAAGTGGATTATTTAGTGTGCATGACTGCAGCTCTTGAGTATGTGATTAGTTCAGAAGTGCAGAAATTACTCCTAAATAATCTGTGCTTGAGTGCAGGCTAGACTGTCTTTAGGCACTTTCACACATGCTAAATTATGCAGTTTCAATCCACAATTCAGCGACCATTTGCAAGTGGATTTTGCCATTCCACACAGTAAAATCCAGTTGCAAACTGCATTGAAAGTGGACTGAAAGTGCATTATTTAGTGTGTGTGAAAGCATCCTTTTCAGAGTACAGTGTTGGATTGTTTTATTTATTTACTTACCTTGTTTATACCCCATCCTTTTTTTCCTGGTGGGGAACCAAAGTGGCTTACATCATTCTCCTGTCCTCCATCCTCACAACAGCCCTGTGAGGTAGGTTAGGCTGAGAATGTGTGACTGTCCCAATGACAAACCAGCAAGTTTCCATGGCAGAGTGGGGGATTGGAACCTGGGTCTCCTCAATCCTAGTGTGACACTGCAACCACTAGACCACAGTGGTTTTGCAATACCCAGGTTCAGATATAGTGACAGAAGGAGGAAAGAAATCAAGTACCTCTGTTCATTCCTACAAGTGCAAATATCATTTCAGTACTGGGAATCTTTCTTAAAGGTTGAAAGCTGGGTCTGTTTCTTATGCTGCAAGGAACTGAAAGATCACTGGAGTTTGTCTCACTTTAGGCAACTATTTGAAAATTGTTTTGCTTTTTCCTTTCAAGAATCAGAACAAACATGCTGTTAATTACTTGGTGTCATTTCTGAAACCTGCTGAGTCTCTGGCAAAGGGTCAGCACACATGTGATGAATGGCCCAGTCCAATACATTCCTCCACACGGAACACATTAAAATAGTTGTGAGTTCCAAGGAGTATGCTTAGGATGGAGCAGTTGTACTGATTCGTTTGAAACCAGTTGCACCTGTTTCCAATACTCTGTTTAGCTCAGCCTGTTTGTTTATGCTCATCTCATGTACAGGTACCTTTTGCCAAAGACTGACATGAACCCAGATGGGTTGCAAATTGATTGAGCTCGATCCAATCAAAGGTGCATTTAAACCACATTGATTTCCATGGAAACTTTGAAGGCATGTGCTGAAAAGAGCATTGTCAAATAATGGCCGGGTTGAGAAAGACCGAGGAATAACCAAAATGTTCATAAATAGTGGGGAAATCTTCAAAAGAGCCTTGTTTCTCATAAAGTGCTCCTTGGCTGTCAACGTTAATGAAGTTGGCAAGTTTTTTCATATGAAGGCTTTGTAACTTTTTCAAATTAATGTACAAAACTTGCTTGTTAGGTCAGATGGTAGACAATGATTGATTCCATATTACTATGCAAAGTCCACAATCCACTGTGGAGTAAATCAAGCTTTAAGGTAATTGCTTTCAATGGGCATTAGTGTAGAGAGTTTATTTTCTGGAAATACAGTAATTAATATATTTTGCCATTTTAAATTTTTGTATTCACCAGTATGGTTACATGAGGATGTCATGAGTGCACAACTGGGACTTTCATCTTGTCACTGAAGTAACAGTTGTAATCTTGCACCTGTGTATGGTTGTGCACAGTCAAAAGATTGAAGACTTAAGGACTGAACTAACTGGAATCTCTCTCTCTCTCTCTCTCTCTCTCTCTCTCTCACACACACACACACACACACACACACGCACCTCCCCCACACACACACACCTGAATAAAAACACTGTTTGGAAATTAGTTCCCTTGTTTTCAGTCATAGTTACTTTTACCTGTGGAGTTTATGATCTGAGTATAAGGTAAACCAGACCAACTCCTTTTAATATAATCAATTTACTTCTTAATTGTTGTACTGACACACACATATGGAAATATCCAAGCAGAATTAAGGCATTATGTAGTACTAGGTGCATTTAGTGACCCTGAATTTAGTAGGGAAAGGCCACCTGCTCATTTGTGAACCTGCCCATCTGCTTAAATCATCATCTGAGGCCCTGCTGTGTGTTTCAGCTCTGTCAGAAGCCAGGCTGATTACTATCATGGCCTTTTTGGCAGTGATCTGTAGGTTACTGAACTTCCTCCCCAGAGAGGGCCACTGGTCAACCTCCCTTCTCACAGGAAATCTGTCAGAACAGTCTTGCTTGAGGGGGGAGAGCTCAATGTATTGTTGCTGTTTTTAACTAACTGCTCTTTTTTTGATGTGTAGTGATGCTGTGCTGGATCTCGATTATTATATTTTATGGTTGTGGTTTTCATACTTCATTAGCCACACAGGTACCTTCCTAAAAGTGAAATGGACATTTTGATAAACTAATAATAATTCAGTAAATATTTCAATAAGTTAACAACTTCAACAGTAATATCAGCAATGTTTCCTGTATGCTTGTATGGGTTTATCTGTTTCTAAAGCTGGTAAACCATTGCTATTGAAGCAGCATATCATGTTCATATAGTGGTGCTACAGGCTATCCTAAATACCTAAAGGCTACCCTAAGCACTTCCATATTGGTGTTAGAGTCAGGCTGTCAGTTCTTTACAATTGTTTATTGTAGTTTTGTATTTCACAAGATAAGAACATAAGAGAAGCCAATGTTGGGTCAGGCCAATGGCCCATCCAGTCCAACACTGTCACACAGTGGCCAAAAATACCAGGTCCCATCAGAAGGTCCAGCAGTGGGGCCAGGACACTAGAAGCCCTCCCATTGTTGCCCCCCCCCCCCCAAGCACCAAGAATACAGAGCATCACTTGCCCCAGACTTAGAGTTCCTACCTACACCTTGTGGCTAATAGCCACTGATGGACCTCTGCTCCATATGTTTATCCAATTCCCTCTTGAAGCCATCCATGCTTGTAGCTGCCACAGCCTCCGGTGGCAGTGAATTCCATGTGTTAATCACTCTTTAGGTGAAGAAGTACTTCCTTTTATCTATTCTAACCCAACTGCTCAGCAATTTCATGGAGTGCCCACGAGTTCTTGTATTGTGAGAAAGGGAGGAAAGTACTTCTTTCTCTGCCTGCTCTATCCCATGCATAATCTTATAAACCTCGATCATGTCACCCCTCAGTCGCCGTTTCTCCAAGCTAAAGAGCCCCAAGTGCTTTAACCTTTCTTCATAGGGAAAGTGTTCCAATCCTTTTATCATTCTAGTTGCCCTTTTCTGCACTTTTTCCAATGCTATAATATCCTCTCTGAGGTGTGGTGACCAAAATTGTACACAGTATTCCAAATGAGGTTGCACCATCGATTTATACAGGGGCATTATGATACTGGCTGATTTGTTTTCAAATTCTCCTCCTAATAATCCCCAGCATATTGTTGGCCTTTTTAAAATTGCAGTCGCACACTGTCTCGACATTTTCAGTGAGTTTTCTACTATGACTCCAAGATCTCTCTCTTGGTCAGTCTCCGCCAGTTCAGACCCCATCAATGTGTATTTATAGTTAGGACTTTTGGCCCCAGTATACATCACTTTGCATTTGGCCACATTGAACCCCATTTGCCACGCTGATGCCCACTTACCCATCCTCAACAAAAAACCAACTGTGTAATGAAATCACAACCAAGCATGGAATGTAAATAATTACCATAAATCTTAACATGTAGAAAACATTACCAACAATTTATATAAATCCAAAAAGGAGACACCACTACAAACATAAAGTCCTGAAATGCTAAAGAATCAAACTGGTCCAAAGTGTTCACAGTCACTATCAATGATAAGTAATGAAGGAAGTAGCATGACCCGATAACTTCATTTCCAAGGTGCTTGACCGGTGTCCACGTTATTTTTGGCCAGTTACCAAGCTGCCTGGCCGGTTTCCCAGCTACTTCCAGCTGCTGACGTGTCGCCAACTGCTAACCATGTGTTCGCTAACAAAACTTTATCAAAGCATTCTGAAACAAAAGTCTCTTAATGTGATTTCTAAATAATATAAACCTGACAGGGAACAGCATCTCCCATATCCTCTGATCAGTCGAAAGGCAGATCCCTTTGGAGTGCCTCACAACCCTCCCTGGTTTTCACCACCCTGAACAATTTTGTGTCATTTGCAAATTTAGCCACTTCACTGCTTACTCCCAACTCCAAATCATTAATGAACAAGTTTAAAAAGCACCAGACCCAGTACTGATACTGGATCATGGTGCCTCTGCTTATTCCACTAAGAGGGTAAAAGACACATATATTTATATACACTCAACCATGGGTCCTGTCACTTTTTGCTTTCATAGCTTTCCTAAAGTACAAACTGTTTTACAGCATTTTTTTTTTGTTTTTGTTCAGGAAAAATTGCTATGTTAAGTGGCCCTTACCCTCTTTAACACAAGCTAAGGGCCACTTAACATAGAATTGTTTCCTGACTGTTCCTCTTGGCAAAAGTATGTACGTCTTTAAAGTCTCGGTGGCCACAGGATGAAGGGCTTGTTTGTTCTGGGAACATGGTATGTGCATATCAGCTTCCCATCTGAGATGGACAAAGTGCTCACTTAAGTATTAATGCTCACATAAGAACATGTAAAGATGGACTTGCACACAGTCATCCACCTTGCCTCCTTGATCCAATCTCAGTTTCACTCATGCATTTTAACTCTGACTGGTCCTTCCTGACACTTCCACACACCCCATCTTCCTGTATATACGGCTTGAAGAAACCTTATTTCAATTTTTCTGAGGATGTGTGCTTGCACACGAAAGCTTACACAAATAAAACTTTGTTGGTCTTAAAGGTGCCATCGGACTCAAACTTTGTTCCGCAGTCATCCATATATTTGCCAGAGTATTCTCTGAAAATAAAAATAAACACAGTCTACAAGACTATTGAAAACAAATTTGCATTGTTAAATTTATATATCTAATAGCTTAGGCACCCCCTGTGTGCAGATATCTAAATCCGCACATTGGGGGCAAGTAGGAGGAAGAGGGATTTTCCTGCACTCTTGGGAAACTCCCCAGGTATGCAGAAAAATTCAAAAAGTTAAAAAAAATTATTTGGGGGGATACTTAAATCCCACCCAAAGTAAAAGAGCATTCCCTGTGCATGCGCAGAGAACGCTCTGGGAACTGTCCATTGCTGCTGCCGGGGGCAGGGAGAGAAGGCTTGGCAGGCTGGTGGCTGTGAGCTGCTCAGACCTTGCTGCGACCACCGCTGTGGGAGGGGGAGAAGGCTTGGTGGGCCAGTCTTGCCATCGCCACTGGGGGGGAGAGAGAAGGCTTGGTGGGTCGGCCTCACCGCCGCTGGGGGGGAGGGAAAAGGCTTGGCAGGCCAGCCTCACTGCCACCGCTATTGGGGGGGAGGGAGAAGGGCTCACCTGCTGCTGCTTCCTCCCCCTCTGGAGCTCCTCTGGCTTCAGCAGGCCTTGAGCTCTGGGGAATACTCCCCCCCCCCCCCCCCGCAAGTATTGCAGGTCCCACTTCTTGTTTGTTTCTAAATTCCATTTCTCCCTCTCACTTGTAGGTAGGATTGTGGAAGAGCCATGCTAACCATAAGAAAAATGGAACCTGCTTTATACATAACCGGAGATTATTAACACACAGCCAGTCTCAGACTTCCAAGTGCCTTCAGAGTGTTCTAAAGGAAGTGGAACTACTCCGGAGTTCTAGGGATGGACAAATTGAAGAAGCAATTAGATTTAACCAAGAACTGGAAAAGGAGCTGAGGAGTTCTCAGGAAGCAGTAATCACCCTGGAAGAAAGCAATCGCAACCTGAAGAGGGAGCAAGCCGAAATGAGAAAGAAGGTGGAAGAAGCAAGGCAGGCGGTCCTTAATAGCCTTGGGAAAGTAAAACAGCTGGAAGCTAAAGCCAGTGAAGTGCCACATTTGCAGATCTATATCCAGCAACTGGAATCAGAACTACAATATTATAGGTAAGCCTGAAGCCGCAGAATAAATATACATTAGACTTGGAATTTAAAAGTGGTTTGCCAAGCCATTTGTGACTGTCTTCTGAGATGTGGTGGGTAAAGAATCAGACTCTACCTAGTTATTTTCTTAGCAGGGACTCAGAGAAAACCTTTACTTATCTCCCTTCTACTTAATGCCCCAGTAAACATGATCTAGTGGTAACAGCAAGGCCATCAAAGAAAAGCCCAGCACTCCCTTTACAAAACCCAGCAGATGTTAACAGTCTAATTTAGGAGACATTATTAATGGTATTGTGGGAGTTGATGTTTAGAAAGGGCAGCATATAATATGAGAGAAGCCATGAAAAAGCAGCTGGTTATCATTAAGGGCATTTGGTGTACATATTACATTTTAGCTTGAAATGACTATTTACATGGCTCTAGCCATTAGGAGTTTTCTTGTTTGGACACCTTGTAACTTTTCTTTATGCTGTTCTACCAAATATTTCAGGCCATGTTTGGACAGCTTCTCCCTGTAGGGTGTAATTACAGGTGGCTGCTGTTTTTTAAGGTGGGCCAACTTCTGCTTTGTTGGGTGATTTTTCCAACTGCTCTACATTTTATAATTTGACAGTGCAATCCTATGCAGAGTTACTCCAGTCTAAGACCATTGAGGTAAATGGAATTAGACTGAAGTAACTCTGTATAGGATTGCACTGTTACATCCTACTCTTTAATGATACTGCTTAATCGGATGCCTTTTAAAATGACCGTATCCCCATGTTGTTTGTATTCTTGCTGGGAAAACGACATGTGTGCCTGTAAGTTTTCTCTAATAAGGGTAAAGGTAGCATGGTGTGCATGTGTTGTTTTTCATCAACAAAACTAAACTGGAGGAATGAAAAGCATTAAACAGCCCCCTCCCCTCATCCTATGCCATTCACTTTCTGGAAAGCGCAGCCCCAGCAGCTTCCGTGTGCAAAGAAAAGAAAAGAAATTAAACATGAATATGGAAGAAGACACAACGTGTTGTTTGATCTGTAACCACACAAAATCATGTGCAAAGTTGGTATCAATAAGTGGAAAGAAAGTACGCACTTATTCAGTCTTTGACTCATTATGCTCCACCAGATTCTGACCTTCCAAGTTGATACATGGTGAGACTTGTAACTCTTCTTCTTGCCAGCCTGGGGCACGTGGGCCTCAGTTTAATTTAAAAGCAACTTTGATTATGGGTCATAATGATTCTGTATCTGGGAGCCACTAAATAGGCTTTCACTGAAGATGAGGAAGATGAGAAACCAAAGCCAGAGGTACGATTAAGCAGTTGAATAGACGGCTTTACAGTTTTTAATATACCTGGGAGCTTGCTTTACTATTTTTTTTTAATAAAGAGAACAATCACAGCATTAATTTGTATGGGATACCTCCAGCCAAGTGTGTAACAATACTCTGACAAAGCATGTGGAATCTCAGATAGCCCTATTGTGGAGGAGACACGGAGGTCTAAGGGTGAAGGTCTTGTGTCTGCTTATTTCTTGGTTCACATCATCAGCAGGAACAAATGCAAGCACCTAGAACAGGCAAAATGAGACCCTTAGTCTGGCACCAGTGTCAATCAGTCCCATGATTTCCCTTGGGCCTTGGTGGGGGGGTAGAGAGGAGGTAAGAAAATAGTCTGAAGCCTTCAGTGAATTGCTTTTGTGTAGTGCAGCTTGGGTTCACTATAGTTCTTTTTAGGAATATTCAAATAGGACTACTGGGAGACGGGAGTTCATGCTACCTGTGGCTGAGGACAGACTAGGAAAGTGGGGCGGGAGAGCTCCGCTTCAGAAGCGGGGGAAGGGAGCCAGTTCAAACAGCCGCAGCTGTCCTCCAGCTCCCTTCCGTACTCACCTACTTGTGAGCCGCTTCCCTGCCGCCTCAGAGGGACACCGGCAGAAAGTGGTGTCCAGGGGCCGTCTGCCACTTGGATCCTGCTTCCTGGCTGTGTGGACGGGAGGATTAAAGCAGAGGCGGCGGTGTAAACACGCTGCCGCAGAAAGATGCGCATGAGCGCTTATGTGCTCATGCACACAAGCAGCCCCAATACAGGAAGTGGGAAGATTTTAAATGGCTAGACTGCTGCTGCGGCCATGCGCCTATGCACATAGGTGCCCATGCGCCTATTGCTGAAAAGGCCCCGCCACGAGCTGCGGAGGCCGGCCCGCCTGGGGCCGCTCCACAGCAGTCTGAACACTCTGTTCCAGCATGCTCCCGCAGAAAACTGGCCAGTGGGAATGCACAGCCCCAGGCCAGTTTTCCCCCATGGCTTTTGGCCCCGCTGCCATTCCGGAGCAGATTACTAGTCTGTCCTCAGCCCATGTTCCTCCCAGTATGCACAATCACCATTATGGCATCAAAGATATTCTCCAACTTCAGTACATGGCTACCCTTACTGTTTAGGGCTTGTATTTGTGCATACCAAAGCTGGAAGATTTGAGGTGCTCCCTATTCAGACAAAATGGTGACTGCATAAATTGGGCCGATCTCAGGTTCCGTGTGGTATGCATAGTTGAAATGCATAGTCTGAAAAGGTCTTATATTATGGCTTGATGCTGAACTAATGCATATTTGTCTATACCTTAACAAGATTACAGTACTAGAATCATGGCACCTTGTTTCTGAATTCAGTTAAGTTTCTGAATTCAGTTGAGTATATTTGAGAACCTGGGGCATGATTCATAGTTCCCACCATCCTCTTAGTTCTAGTATGTGACAGTGAGAACTACACCAGAGTCCTGCTTTTCTTTCTTTGTTATACCTGCTGAATATTGTGACTGAACATGTGCAGTTATCCTGAGTTAACAAAAAAGGTGAGCCTGGGGAGAACAGGGCAGGATTTCAGATATCAGTGGTCTAAGAATTGGTAGGTCTTTGGTTCAAGTCTTGCCTCTCCCATAAGTTTACTCGATGGTCTTAGGCAAGCTACTGTCATAGCCCGAGAGACATTACTGACCTACCTAACAGAGCTGTTGTAAGATACATAAGTAAGACTGCAGGATTAATAAAACAATAAAATAAAATAATGCATATGGTACATACTAGAGTTCTATGTAGAGGACTGTTTTTATTTCCTTCCTGCTACTGTTTTAAAAATAAAGACTCTTAACAACTAAAATAGCCGTTTCCCGTCGTAATATGCTACTTCCTCTATGTTGCTTTGTAAGAATTCAAGATTAAGCTGTTTGAAGTGCCAACACTGTTGTGTCCAGTGTTTATGAGGTAGAGGAAGCGCCCATAAATAGTAATTTTATTTGGTGCCATTTTTATAAGTATTGTATAGGTTCTTGTCTCTGGTTCTGCAGAAATCAAGTGTTCTATTAAGTGGGTTGTCTCGTTTGAAATGTTTTATCTTTGGCATATAGATGCTTGTACTTAGATTTGGAACATAAATGACATTACTCAGATATTAGTTCCATTTATAACTTTAGTGTGACTTAATTCTGAGTAATTTGTTTGGATTTAGGACATTTAGACAGTTGAGTGCTGACTACGAAGAACAGCCTTTATTTCATGACTCGGGGAGAAGGCAAGTATCTGCTGGCCTGAGTACGTAAGAGTTCAAGTTCAGTCCCCCAGCTTTGCCTATCAAGTTGTTTTTCCAGAGTTTGATGGAGCATGAAGCTCATTTACGGAAAGGGAGATTAACTAGTTAAAGATCAATAGGTTGCCCGGGCTTGCCCAGTAAGGACATTTGAGAACTACAGTAACATCAGAGTTTGTGACTGGAAAGTTCTATGTGTTTATCATGTGAATGAAGGCATGGATCATGGATCAACAGTGTATCTCATACTTTTCTCCTTAGGGAGACTGTAGGTCATCATTACTGATCCAGTGTATGGTTTGGAGAATCATCTGAACCACCTTTTCTGAAAGTCCTGGCTAGCTCAACATGCCCTCACAAGTCTATATCTGTGCTTGTCTCAGTAGTCAACACTGGCTGCAAAACAACTTCTACGTGAAAATAAGTGGTTTGTTTGGGAGTTTTTTTTTCCAGAAAGACATTGTTCACAGTCCCTCCCTTGGTCACTGGATTTTGTGGAACTTCCATCATATGGCAAGTGTTAAATAGCTAAGCTGGAGCTTCAGCAAGTAGTGATTGCATTCACCTGAGCTAGGCAGAGAAGAGTGAGAACTAGGTAAAAGGGAAGACCAAGATGGTATATTTTTCTTTGTGGGATATACCTTTTGCATCTAATTTTAGAGTCCGGGGTTTGAGAGATATAGAACTTGCTAGTGGTTTATTTGTGGTGTTGGCAAATGGGGTGAAATTTTTATATACTAGCTATGGTCGATGGTAATTTCATTGAATATAAACAATGGGATACGATTATGTGAACATGATCAAAGTGTCCAGTCATGGAGAGAGCTGTAGGCTTCCTTCTGTTTTGCTCTTTCCAGGGCATGGACGAGATCAGTGATTTGCTAACCACCACCTTATATTTCCCCCCCTCATTGCATCCATTTGTTGGGTTCAGATGGTATTGGTAGTCACAAAAACAGATGATACCAGCTGTATGTTCTCATGACCATCCGCTGGCAACTATGAAACCAAAATAATTATTCACTTATTGTTGCTTTGAGCAGTGCAGTTCTTCTTGAAGGATTTAGTGTTTTGCCCTGCAGTATAAGTATGCTCATACTGTGCAAAAGTTGGAGAGTGCAAAAGTTGGCTTGAAACTCAACATCAAAAAACTAAGATCATGGCATCTGGACCCATCACTCCTTGGCAAATAGAAGGGGAAGTCATGGAAGCAGTGACAGACTTCACCTTCCTGGGATCCAAGATCACTGCAGATGGTGACTGCAGCCGTGAAATTAAAAGATGCCTGCTCCTTGGGAGGAAAGCCATGGCAAGCCTAGATGGCATAATAAAAAGTAGAGACATCACCCTGGCAACAAAAGTCTGTATGGTCAAAGCCATGGTATTCCCAGTTGCAATGTATGGCTGCGAGAGTTGGACTATAAGGAAGGCTGAGCGCCGAAGAATAGATTCTTTTGAATTATGGTGCTGGAGAAGACTCTTGAGAGTCCCTTGGACTGCAAGGAGATCGAATCAGTCAATCCTAAAGGAAATGAACCCTGATGGTGTTGACGGTGGAAAGTGGCATAAAGCCACAGCTGACTTCAGGTGTTCCCATGGGCTTTTCAAGGCAAGAGACCAACAATGGTGGTTTGCCATTGCCTGCCTCTGTGTCACGAGTGGTGACCCTGGTATTCCGTGGTTTTCTCCCATCCAACCCTGCTTAGCTTCCGAGATCTGATGAGATCAGGCTAGCCTGAGCCATCAAGGTCAGGGCTAAATGTTATATTAGGTACAGTAAACTGTTCCCTGGAAGGCCAGATACTGAAGCTGAAGCTCAAATACTTCGGCCACCAAATCAGAAGGGAGCACTCACTGGAGAAGACCCTGATGCTGGGAAAGATTGAAGGTCAAAGAAGAAGGGGACGGCAAAGGATGAGATGGTTAGACAGTGTTATTGATGCAACGAACATGAAATTGAGCAAACTCAGGAGGACAACGGAAGACAGGAGGGCCTGGCGTGATGTGGTCCGTGGGGTCACGAAGAGTTGGACTCGACTGTGTGACTGAACAACAAAACAACAAAAGAAAAAAGAAAATTAGAGAACAGTGCAATAAACACAGCATAATATATAGAATGCCTTAAATTCCACAGGTGTTAACCCCAGCCTCATGCACTTTATAAAAATGCCTTCCTGAACAGTTCTATTTTATACATTCAGTGGAACTAGGGTTGGCAGGTCCAAATAACAAGCCAGCAGGGGACTTACTGGGATGCCCCAGGAGAGGGGAGGGAGGAAGCATACCATGCCTCCATCAGCTCCGGGGTTGCGAAGAGTCGGACTCAACTGTGCGACTGAACAACAACAAATGGGTATGCTACAGGGGGGAACCAAGTGAAATCCACTGCTCAGGTTGCTTGGCAGATATTTATGGGGGAGAGACTATGAGCACTGGGCTTGCTGCAGCTCCTAAGAGATTGCCTCCTTGGCAGGAGCAGAACCCTCTGAGGAGTGGGCTGAAGGCTTTTGTCCCTCTCTTACCTGTGGCACTAGCCCAATATATTTTTTCAATTTTTTGATATTTGTCATTTCACATACCGTATTTTTCGCTCCATTAGACGCACCTGACCATAAAACGCACCTAGCTCTGCTCGGTGCTGTGGCTTGGGAAAGGTGAGGGGGGTTTAAGACACACACACTTTTCCCCCTACTTTTTTTGGGAGAAAAAGTGAGTCTTATGGAGCAAAAAATACGGTATTCTATATTTAAAGAACCAAGAAGAGAATGGGAATTCTAAATCTTGGCCAAGCTTCCCAGAATGTTTACAGATTGTTCAGTTACACTGAGTACTAACATTGTTAGAAAGGCTGGGTATAAATGGTTTCCAAATATACGCAAGCATATGTCAATTGTATTACTCGCAGGGTGGGCGATTCATAAATCCAGTGAAAAAAATGATAAATAATATATGTTCATCAGGAGCTGCAACCAGTTGCATTTTTAAAAAACCCTTTCCAAGTGGTTGGAGACATGGACATCCCTTTCACACCTCACACATGTTGAAGGCTAATGCACTCAGGCAAAAATGACAAACTAAAAAGAAACAGAAAAAACAGAGAGAATCACTATAGGTTCCCCCCCCCCTTTTTTTTTAGTATTTTGTATTTAGTATTTAGGGGCTGTAGTAGCTCAAGTGGTTAAGATGTTGAACTGCTGACCGGAAGGTTGGTGGCTCAGCAGTTCGAGACCCGAGTGCTGCATGATGGAGTGAGCTCCCATCTCTGGTCCCAGCTCCTGCCAACCTAGCAGTTCAAAAGCAAGAAATTGCAAGTCAAAAAATAGGTACCACTTCCCACCACTTTGGTGGGAAGGCAGCAGTGTTCCGTGCGACTCAGCGTCTAGTCATGCCGGCCACATGACCATGGAGACATCTTTGGACAGCGCTGGCTCTTCGGCTTGGAAACGGAGATGAGTACCGCATCCCTAGAGTTGTATTCGACTGGCTTTCGAGCAAGGGAAACCTTTACCTTTACCTAATTTTTGTCACCGTGCCCCATTGTCTGCTTTAGTATTATTCTGTGAGTGTTGTACTGTTGGATAAGTAGGCAATTGCTTTTCCTAGTGTTCTTGTCTCATGAAACATGATTGGTTGTATGATCAGTTATTTGGAGTACTCTCAAATAGGAATATATTCTGTACTAAAGCTGAAATCTTGTAGGGCCCTCTGTAGTCCTTCAGAGTTACCAGGATGATGAGGATGCACAGATCTGTTGGTTGATTCTACCTAAATCTGAGGAGGCAGTGAAAATGCTCAACCCATGTCTGGAAGTGGAGATAGGCTCATGGGGACAATAAACAAAGGCTTAATCCTGACAAGAGAAAAATGGCAGAAGGTTAATAGTCATTTATAGATGTGGTAGCACTGCTTTAACAAGCAGCCTTGCAGACTGGGTTGAATCCTGCACTACTGCTTGAGGAACAGAGGTGGCCATGTCACGATCCGCATCTCCTCAGTACTCAGCTCCTGGGCTGCTCCTGGGCTGAGTGCCTGAGCTAAATCTCTGAGATGGCAGGATCCATGGGGAAAATTTAAGGAGTTCAGAAACAGAGCGCCACCAGAGAAGCTCCAGTAACTGGATTTTCTAAGTGTTATATTTTTGTTTATTTATTTACTTCCTGCTTTCTCCCCAAGGCACTTACATAATTCTGCTCTCCTCTATTTCATCCTCACAACAAGTCTGTGAGGTAGGATAGGTTGAGAATATGTAACTGGCCCAGGGTTGCTCAACAACCTTCCATGGCAGAGTGGGGAGTCTCCAAGATCCTAGCCTGACACTCTAACCACAACACTGCACTAATACCAGAAGAGATTACTCTGGCATGTGTGTGAAAGAAGATGTCAGGCTCCTCCTTCTTGTCTCATCCCTTCCTATGTTTCCTCTGTGTTTCCTTCCAAACTTGGGAAGAAGCTGTCTTTTCAGGACAATCTGTTTCTTGTATAGCTTGAGAGTCAGTTTGGTGTAGTGGTTTGGGAGCACGGACTCTGGGTTTGATTCCCCGCTCCTCCACATGCAGCTGCTGCTGTGACCTTGGGTCAGTCACAAGTTCTTTCAGAGCTGTTCTTTCAAGAGCAATTCTCGAAAGAGCTCTCTCAGCCCCATCTACCTCACAGGTTGTCTGCTGTGGGGAGGGGAAGAGAAAGGAGATTGTAAGCCACTCTGAGACTCCTTCAGATAGTGAAGGGCGGGGTATAAATCCAATCTCTACTCTCTTCATCTGTGGGGCGCCTATAGCAGTTGCCAGTGCAAAGGATCCCTCTTCCCTAAAGATCAGCCACCTCTCTGTTTCTAAAAGAGCTTCATTTCACTAAACCTCTATGAAACAGGAAGTGCAGATCATTAGGAAGTTCTTACAGAAAGGGGAATATAGCAGAATTCGCTAGAGGAGGCGTACATAAAACGATGCTAGCTAGAATTAATGAAATGGTTCAGAAAGTTGCATTGGCAGTGAGCCAGGCGGACTATAAACAAACAAATTTCACTCTGCTGAACATCCCCATCCTCCTTATCTGTGGAATGGTCCAGTCTCTGCCCCTCCATTGGATGAGTTTACCTGAGGCTAACTCCCCACGAGTTCCAAGACTAGACAGATGGCTGCATGCCCCTTTTCTTAAATCAGGAGCAGGGAGTCTTTTCCTGTTAGAACCAATGATAAATCCAGTCCCCACCTTAGAGACAAAAGCAGACTCTTCCGTCAGAGAAAAGGTAACATGTAGCAGATACTTCTCTGCCCTATTCCACCATGAATGTATGAAACTGCCTTATACTGATTCAGATCCTTGGTCCATCAAAATCAATATTGTCTACACAGACTGGCAGTGACTCTCCAAGGTCTCAGGCTGAGGTCTTTCATATAACCTACTACCAGATCTTTTAACTGGAGATACCAGGGATTGAACCTGGGACCTTCTGCATGCTAAACAGATACTCTACCAATGAGCCATAGCCCCTCCCCTCACATTTCATGCATCCCCCTATAACTGCCATTCTCTCCCACAGTGCTGCTGGGGATCAGGTTACACATTCCAGCCAATGAAGTTGTATTGTTTTAGCATCAAAGTGACCTCCCTTCATAACAGCCAAGAATGCCTTTTTGCCCTTAGGCTGGTTTGCCTGTTGTGGCCACTCTTGGATAGAGTGAGCCTGGTCTCAGTTATACATGTCTTGGTATTATCCAGATTAGACTACTGCTATGTGCTGTCCACGCGGCTGCCTTTGAAAATGGCCTGGATAATTTCAGTGGTCCAAAATGCAACTGCTAGATTAATTGGAGGTCATCACAGGGATAATGTTTTGATTTAATGTAAACATCACTGGCTTCTAACTTGTCTGCAGGCGCAATTCAAAGTTCTGGAGTTGACACTTTAAAGCCCAAATGACCGGACTGGGGGATCTGAAGGACTACTTTCACTCATATAAACCTACGCACAGTCTAAGATCATTTGGTGCAGCACTTCTCATGCTTGCCTTGAGTGAAGTGAGGTTACCAGGCATGGAGGAGAAGGCTTTTTTGGCCATGGCTCCTAGACTTCGGAACTTCCTGCTTCAGAAAGCTTTTGTGTTGACCTTCTGGAGATCAGTAAAGATGTTATGTTGCCATTGTATCTTGGAAACCAAGCTCTGACTGTGGAAATGGTATCTTCTATGTCATACATTAGTTGGTATTTTTTCTTCAGTGTATATACATATTCTTTAAGTAAAATATGTCCTGATGGTTACTAGAGTGAGTGAAAATCTTGGGGATGAGAGGAACTAATGGAGAAAGAGAGGGTGATCCAAGGCTGGCAGGTAACCTCCATATGAATGGCTGTGTATGTCGAAATGCCACTTGCTTGGGGATCTGTACAGTGGGGGCAGCTGCACCCATTATGCAGTGTTTGTTGGTTTCTCGAAGACGTCTGGTTAGCCACTATAGAAAACAGAAGGCTGAACTAGATAGGTAACAAAAACTGAGGAAAAAAGGGGGGGAAGAACTCAACCCAAAATATGGCTGTGATCTAAGCGGGTCAAGCTAACACAATAAGTTAATAAAACTACAAATATTTATTATGGTGTACACATTAATAAAATATAAAATAGGTTAAAAGAAATAGTCCAAATATCAGACTCTTAAAACTTTTGACAAACAGAGTAGATAGTTTTACATATACAATTGATGGGTATATCTTATGACCAGTAGACCATATGCGTTTTGGCCCCTTAGGGCTTTTCTCAGTAGTCAATATTACTATTGTAAAACAACACACATCCAGAAATAAATATATGAAAAAAGCTTTTCTTTAGAGCTAGGTGTTGCTTACTCATGTGATGTGCAGTGGCTAAAAGTTTACACAGTGGGCCATGGATAATCTCTCATGGTAACTGCACACGTCATCACGCTGGGCACATTGCTGGGGTGAAACTCTAGCAATTGCCCCCAAAACTATAGTACCATAGAGTTTTTAGGCGATTGCCAGAGCGTTGCCCTGGCAACATGCACAGCGTGATGACGTCACTTCCGGGTGATGTCATCACAGTGTGTGCGCGCGCTGAAATCCCGGGCCGGGGACAGGAGTCCCCCACCGTCAACAAGGTAGGACTTGGCAACCCTAGCCAAAATGCGTATGGTCTACTGGTCATAAAACTATCTAGTCTGTTTGTCAAGGGTTTTAAGAGTCTGATATTTGGACCATTTCTTTTAACCTATTTTATCTTTTATTAATGTGTACACCACAATAAATATTTGTATTTTTATAATAACTTATTTTGTTAGCTTGAACTAGATGGGTGCCAAGGTCATAGTTTGCCTAGGGAGCCAAAAACTCAGGTCCAGCCCTGGATGGGTCACCATATCAAGTGAACTGGTAGGTCATCATACTGAAAAGGCTGGGAACCGTTGCTTTAGTGTCCCTATAGAACACAAACAGAGCAATCTGAAGCAGGTCTGCTCAGAAGTAGATCCCATTTTATTCTGTGAGGCTTACTCCCCAAGAAAAGTGATTTTAGGATTACAGCCAAAGTTGCTCTTCTCTTTCCATCCCACTTTTTGTGCTAATTCTTTATTTTGTGACATAAAATTCCATCTTAACATCTTTGCATTCAATAAGTACAAATAATTGCTAGGGTAGTGCAGATTTTAATTCTGTGCCTGATGTTTCTGTTGAGAAGTAATTCTTTTCCTGAAACAATCTGGTAATAGGGATATTCAAGAAGGTGCCAAAACTCATATTTGCATATTACCATTCTTGTACTTGTGCTGATAATTACCAGTGATGTTTCAATTCAGGCATTTAAAACTTGATCTAAGTGAGACAGGCAGACTATAAATGATATAGAAATAAAATAAAGCTAAAAGAGAAATAGGAATTGGGGAATGGAACATATGCACAAGTTAAGCAAAAAGCAGCTGAAATAACTACTACTGATAGGGTAACTTACAGAATTATTGGGGAAACTCTTTGAATGGGTTGGGTGCTAAGCTTGGTTGCTCATATTTTAGCATTTCAGCTTCTCTAGTCCCCCCCCCTTTGTTGCTCCCTCCCAGCCCCGCCCCCAGCCATTAAATGTGCTCCAGTAGCTTGAGAATAGTTAATAGTTATCTACTTGTTTAATATCAAGCCTGAAATAAGTGTAAGTGTGACTCAGCTAGTGACAAAACGTCAGATATCTGTCAGGCATAAGGGACATCTGCTCTACAAATCCTTTGGAGCTATGCTATAATTCTTCAAACAGAGGGGCATTACAAAGGTGTACTCAGTATGAGCGATCACACATTTTTGTAGGCTAATCAAATTTTCACTTTTCAAGTCTGATCCAGGCTTATTCGGCACATATGATGGATGAACAATGCAGGATCTGCCCTTTACATGCCTTCTGAACACATTGGGAAATTTACATTTGTTACACAGCATAGATTTTGAGGGAAAGATAGCTGCATTTCTCATTAAATCTCTCTCTCTCCCTACCCCCTGATTTGATTCTTTAAAAAAGATCATTGACTTACTTGGTGAGTTGGAGTGATTCCATGGGAACACAATAGTAGTGTCACCCAGAGTTCTCACTGCTCATTCAAGCAGTCCTGCATTTGCACGGTCTGAGAGATTCCCTCCATAAGCCTGTGTGGGAGCTGCTTGTTGCACATATTGTAACCATTGCTTAGCAACCTACATTGTGATGCACACCTTCTGTATGCTGAAATACTAAGGCCTGTGAGCATTAGAATGGACAGGAGGGTCCCCCCCCCAAAAAACCCCTTTGCAGGCCAAAGGACCAAGGGAATTTTGTCCCAATGTGTGTGGCACATTCTTTACCACAACAAAGAGGCCTTCAAGGTTCTTTCTTCTTTTTTAATGCGTTGGAAGTAATTGTGTGTCTTCAGGAACTAAAGCACACATCATTTTAGATCTTCTCTTTTCCCCTTTCCCCCCCTGAATTCAAAGTCAGGTTTGAGACTAATTGCTTCTCTGCAGTACACTGTGAAGGATCCTGTTACATTTTTCCAATGGACAGAATGCTCTGTTGTATTATTCTTAAAAGTTACGCTGTTTAAGCTGGTGTTAGGAATTGTTATGTGGCCCCTGTACGTATGGGCTTTGGCTGACAATCGAACCTAGCAGTTTCCGACTATCATGCCTCTAAAGTGCCTTGTTCATTGTGAAGGAATAGGATCAGCAGAGTGCTCAAGGCACATGGGCACAGCAGAATGTGTGTTAGCCTGCCTCTTAAGGAAGTAAGGTCACATGGAACCCTTTTGTACTTCAGCAAGCTAATAAGAGTCCTTTACTGTAAGGAACTCCATTCTAGACCAGATAGAGTACAGATAGCATTCTAATCTAACTTGCTAAACTAGGATGGGTGAATATTAGGAAAGCATGTCCTGCCCTTGTAGTTGCAAGATGGGGAGAGAGAGAAGGTGGCAGCCAGAAGAAGATTCCCTAAGAGTAGCAATCTACACATCAAAGGGATAGCATCAGAGCAGTAGAAAGGAAGGGATGCACAGGTCCTGACCTGTCTATCATGCTGACTCTGTAGTCTGAGGCTAAAAGACCGCACAAAGCCCTTCACTTCCTCAGAAAGTGCTGTAGTTGCCAGGCCTGTTGCATGGAAACAATGAAGTCCAGAATTCAAATGCTTTAGTACTGGAATGCAGCTGTAACTTTTGATATATGAGGAGTCTGGATATAATAGCTTTCCAGCTGTATATCTTTAGTAACCAAGCAACAGGCAAGGTGACAGTCCAATTGTAAATGGATGGGGCAATTATAAAATCATGATATGCAAGAACAGTTTTGCAAAAGTGCAGAGAATCACTTACCCCCCTTTAGGTAACTGTCACCATCTGATATATTGTGTATGTGGCAGTTAAGTATATTAAACATGAAGCCCCTTCCAACCACCTCCCATAACTCTGGTATGGGCAGTCCTCAGCCCAGTTTCAGTATTGTGAACTAAAATTTGTCTTAAAATTGGTGGACAACTATTATTCATTTAGAAAAAATGTAATGAGATCATATGTCTAAATTGGTCTAATAGTGCACAGCAGTATACAGTGTTTGTAATGTTTATGCTTAAACGTTTACTTCTTTCATTAGAAAGGAACAAGTGGGGAGTATGCAATTACTTGCTTGGGGATCTGATTTTCACCTCCCCCACTATTTGCTATTTTCCTTCACTGAAAGACCCACTATCCTCTCCCATTTTCCTGTTTTCCTTTTTTCTTCCTACTCACCAGCCAACTTACCATTATCTGTTCTCCTGTCTTCAGCTTTCCCTCCCCCAACAGCCTCTACTTGGGAAAACTATGGCCTAGTTGAGTAGTACCTGCTGCTGGGCTGGGCCAAGCTGCATGGTGGGGAACCTGCAAAGACTTGTTGGGGGCACTCGATTTTCCCTGTATCTCTTTTCCTACACTACTTCCTCTTTTCCCATATGTTCACTTTCCTTGCTTCCTTCTCTCCTTTCCACCTACCAACCAACTTACCTTTTAGCAACACCCCATCTTCAGCTATGTTTATCACTGCATTTATAGCCTGCCTTTGTCCACAATGGGGACCCAAAGGAGTTTACATAATTATTTCTTCCATTTTATTTTAGCAATCCTGTGAGGTAAATTAAGCTGAGAATGTGTAACTGGCCCAATGTTACCCAGTGACCTTCCATGGCAGAGTGGGGATTCAAACCTCAGACTCCCAGATCATAGTCTAAAACAAACTACTATACCACACTGACTTTCGTGGGGTGGCTGCTGTTGAACAGCAAGCTGCTGGGTCTGGGTGAATCATGCAAGTTACATGGTAGTATGGTGTTTGCTGGTGGGCCTGGCCTCAGTGATTCCTCCCCCAAAGGCCAAAACAGTTATAGAAGGGGCCCTGCCTCCTCCCGCGGTCTTTCACTGACAGAAATTAAGGCTTGAAGGCTGGCAATACTTTGTGGTTGCCTAGCAGTGGCCACTGAAGGCATTCATTTCTTAAAGCCACAGGAGCTGCTCCTATTGTTTTGGGGATTTTTTAAATTTCCAGTGTATGTTTTTAAGGGTTTTCTGCAAACCCAGAGCATTTTTCAGATTTGTAGAAAGATCTGTCCTGTCTGTTCAGGGCTCAGATCTCCAGATTTAAGTATCCACAGATTTGACCGAGTTGAGAATTAGCTATGATGATCATGGGCCATTTGGGTTGGAAAAATTCCAAGTGAGGTAAAATAAGCAAGGCTATATTCAGGGACAAGTTGAGCCTGAGCAAAGAAGTGGCATCTGTCAATAATTCAAACTGTACTTATTAGAACTGCTGGGTAACTCTAGGCCAAAGATAGGAAACAAAACAAAAGCTACCCAAAATACAATCATGAATCCTATCTTTTGGTAAAGGAAATGCTAATAGCAGTAGGTTCCCTAAGTAGCTAAAGACACAGTGATTAGAGTCCCCAGTTGATTATCTGAATGTCAAGCAGTGGGTTAGGGAGGACTGTTCCAGTCAACCCCCTGGGATGCCAACTTTTGTTAGCATGATTGAATTGCATGTGTCCTGCTCTGCTTGCTTTGAGCCTTCTGTGCCAACCTGAGGTTTACTAGCTGTAGTGGAGAACATGAAGGCAAACAGTCTTAACACTAAAATGAAGGCAACAAGAACAAAATGGTGTCAGTCAGATAAGGCTGTCATTACTGGATGCTCAAGAAGCTTGGGAAAAACATAAGAGACGGTTGTCAACATTGTGCCTTTTTTGGTGACTTTCCTAGGGACCTTTGTGGACAACATATGGACAAGAGACCTTCAGTTTAATTTAGCAAAGGAGTTCATAGATTCGTATTATTCAATGCATCTCTGAAAATTCACTGTACTGTATGAAGTAAGTTTGGTACACTAAGGCCTAAATCAAACATTATAAAACCCACGTGGCTGTCCTGAGAACTTTGAATTGCACATGCACTTTGAGTTCTTTGCTACCTAGTTGTGTGTGGGCCCAGTTTGGATCAGGACCACAGTGCATGTGGAAAAGAGTATTCAACATCCTTCTCAGAGCCATTTTCTTGACCTGAAGTTGCCCTGGAGAGCCACTATTTCCCCTCTGGGAAAGTTTACATGTAGCCATTGTTTCATGTAAGTTTTCCAGAAGGGCAAATAGCTACTCCACTGGGCCATTTCCAGTCAGTAAAACAGCACGTGGGGGTGAGTAGAAGAGGTGGAAGCCCTTCTCCATGCATGCTGCAGTCCTGATCCAAATCAGCCCACGCTTGTCTGGGATGCATGGAACTCCCAGCCCATGCATGATCTAAAATCCTTGTGATGGGCACAGGGATTTTGTAGCGTTGAATCAGCTCTAAGAGATGATAACTCTTTCTGTAGAGGGGCATCCACCTTTTTAGTACTAACAGATACCAAACATTTTCCATGTGAATGGTAGAGGAGGTGTTAGGAAGCAGATGGCACTGGAAACCCTCCAAACATTCCGTTTTGCCACGGAATGAGATGAAGGTTGAGTATTTTGTTTTGAGAAAGAGTCTGTTTTCATAGTGCAGTGATTTATTGGAGGTTCATGATGTCACATTAGTCATAACAGTGAGAAATTGGCATATGATGCACATCTGCTCTCTTATTCTCTGCACTTGACTTGACCCCCCATCCCAGTACACTTGGCAGTAGATCATATAACACATGGGAGGTATTTAGTAAAGCATGCTGAGAGATTAGCCAACTTTTAAGCAAAATTTTGGTAGAACAGAGTTTAGTTGCTGGTTCTTAGAGGTAAAAAAAATGAGATGCATGGCTCTGAAGCAGAAACCTACTGCCACAGCACAGCAAAGCATGGGATGAATATGTTCTGTTGGCTATGGTTCGTGTTGCAGTAACATTCCAGTGGAAAAACCAGGAGGACTGAAAGCCTGACCTCTGATCTCCTGAGCTGTAGCCAGGAAACTCAAAACAATAATGACAGAAGGAATCTCTTTCTTTGACATGTGTGTGTGCACACATACACATGCATGCATCTTGGACTGAACAGGGCACTTTTGATCAAGACCATTGGTATTCCATCGTTAGCTTTTTGTGTAATAGCTGAGCATGAGGAAATAGTTCATTCGTGTTAGATTAAGATGGGTAGCTGTGTTAGTCTGTCTGTAGCTGCAGAAAAGAGTAAGAGTCCAGTAGCACCTTAAAAGACTAACAAAAATTGTGGTATGAATTTTCATGTGTCACTGCTCACTTCTTCAGATACACTTCAGATTACAGTGTGCAGCGGGGCTGAAGTCAAAGGTGGCTCCTTTCACATTATTGTTCTGAACTGGATGTTGTTAGTTGTTGGCCCAATTTAGAGTAAAGCAATACAGGAACAGAGGTTTCATATGACAAATTTCCTTCCATTAGTGAGCCATCTCTGAAGCGCTATGGTCATTTCAAACAGTGCTGCTTTTTTCCCTTCCCTTTTTTTGCTGCGTGATCTTTTTTGGACTTTTAAAAAAATGCTTTAATGTGAGCACTATAGTGCTAAACTGCTATAGGAGTCAATTCATCTCAGTGGTGCAGCTGTAGCACTTCACTGCTATAGCGGTTTAGCACAATAGCATTCACATTAGAATGTAACAAAAAAGTCAGAGGAAGATTACTCAGTGAAAAAGGGTGACGAGGGGGGGGGGAGCAGCATTGTAGGAAGCACTATGGACATTTTAAACAGCACCCCACAGCGATTCAGAAGCACAATGAAAGGGTTGAAAAATGGGAAAAGCAGTTTCCCTCAAAAGCAGCTCAACCACACTGTGCTAACCCAATGCAAGTGGGTTTGTATGAACAGGTAAATAAATTCCACTAGGAACCAGCTACTAAAATGGGTCTGTCTGAAATGACAGCAAAAATCCATTAGCAGTCAGTTACTAAAATGGAATACAAAGGCAGTTAGAAAATGGTTAGATGAGTCTTCCCAAACAAATCCAAACTGTCGGCTTCCAGTTTTGTTTTGTTTTTAGACTGAGATAGAATACAAGTGAGCTGTTTTTTCCTCAGTTCTTTTTGTTTTGTTTTGTTTTTGCTGTCAAGTCACAACTAACTTATGGCAACCCCTTGGGTTTTTCAAGATAAGAGACTTCAAAGGTGGTTTGCCATTGCCTATCTCTGCATCATGACCCTGGTATTTTTTTGTGGTCTCCCTTCCAAATACTGACCAGGGCTGATCCTGCTTGGCTTCCGAGATCCGATGTGATAGGGGTAGCCTGGGCTATCCAGGTCAGGGCTCTTCAGTTCTTACAGGATATACATCTCCTTTGCTTCTCTTAAAAAAGAAAAGAAAAATCTTGATTTCATTTAAAGCAAGTGAACAAAGGGCTATCAAAACTGGTGATGTTGATTTTTCAGGACAGTGCATTCTGGCTGCTGCTTTTAATTTATCTAATTCATTTATGGCTTACCTTTCTCCCCAATGGGAACCCAAAGTGGCTTACATTGTTCTCCTCGCCTCCATTTTATCCTCACAACAATCTCATGAGATAAGTTAGACTGAAAAAGTATGGCTGCTGTCACGCACACTAAATAATCCACTTTCAATCCACTTTCCAACTGGATGTTGCCGGTTCACACAATAAAATCCTGTTGGAAAGTGCACTGAAAATGGATTGAAAGTGGATTATTTACTGTGTGTGACCGCAGCCTATAACTGGCCGAAGGTCTCTCTGCAAGCTTCCATGACACAAGTCCCAGATCCTAGTCCTGACTCCTTTAACCACTACACCACGCTGGCCCTCAAATTGATTTCTTCACCTTTCTGCTGGGACACCCCCCCCCCCCCCCCCCGGATAACACTGGCAGGTTGTATCCTGGTTGAGCCTTAATTTCTGCTCTTGTATGGAGGCAGAACACATTAAAACATTGACATCCCTAGGGTCTCTTTCTTTTAAAAAATAAACATAGGGCTCTGTTTCTGGTTTCTTTGTACTCTGAATCCCTTTAATGTAAAAAATATATCAGAAAATCCAGAAGAAACAGAGCAGCATCTATTACAAGAAAGGTAGCTTTGGATATGAATAGAACATTGTGTGTTCTAAGGAGATTGATTGTTCAGGAGCTCCAATCTCCGAGGAGGTGGGATATTATTAATCACTGGCAAAATGTTCTTGAGTGGACAAACTGCATGTCAACAAATCACTTTGCAGTGAATCAAACTGGGATGCTACCTATCAGAAAAACAATGATTAATGGGCTCAAATAAAGAGTATACACCGGGGAGTGATAATAATAACAGAGGCACTAAATTTGCCATTTCCCCCTTCCTATGTATTTCATATACTTTTTTATCGGTTTTGTTTAGCTAAGGATAGCACTAAAAGTACAAAGAACTTAGCTAAGGACCTCAGTGAACTGTTGCTAGGGAAGCTGCAAGCTCTGGCCTGACCTTGTGTAATACTGTTTCCTTTAGGTCAGGAGGCACTGTGGACACTACCTTCTCCCAAGAGGTACTCAGCAGGGATCTTCTTCCATCCCTTGTATTGATTAACAGTGCTGGGTATCAGTGAGAGACAGTTTTCATGGCACTGCAGGACAGTCAGGGCCATAGCTAAACTTCTTCACTGGGCGGGGGGAGGGCTGCAGGTATTTCCAGGTAGGGCCAGCCCCTCTGCAGCTAATTTGCAGGAAGGGGGTGACATCATGGCTAGGCAGCATCTGGCCCCCAAACTGAAGAAGTTTGCCATACCTACTTTAAATTACACCTTACTTCCTTGCATTAACTTTGCCCAGCTCATCGTCATAGTAACTAAAATGGGACTTTTGTTTTACTAGAATGTGAGAGAATGCCCCCATGGTCAACTCTGCAGCATTGATGGCCCAAATGAAAGGAAACATGGCCAGGCTGGAAGTGACATAACACTGCAAACTGAAGTGTGCCATGAAAAGTTAAGCCATGTTGGGTGCATCCCTCACTCTGTATTCTTCAAAACGGGAAGCCCCATGAAGCTTTGATTTCCCCCTTCCTGTTCCCTGTACACCGAAATCTGGGCACTGATTATGCATGGGATAAGGATGCACTAGGTTTCCCAGACAACCCCAAATATAGCAGATATCTGTAGGAGACTCTTAATAGCATCACCATTGCCCCAAATTACTGAATGATTGGGGTGGGGGGAGAAGACAGGATACTTCATGTTGATGATGCAGGCTGGGAAGTCTTGTGTGTGGGGGGGAATCATTATACAGGGTATTTACCAAATGTAATTGTTTATGAAGTTCTTTTGGACCAGGCCCATATTATTCCAAAATGCTGTGAATAAAGACCTCTTGGATCCACTGGAAGATTCCCACATGTGCTAGGGTTCTTGCACAAGTGGAAGCATGTCCCTTGCACCAAGTTAAACATAGTCCTGAACTGCTTTTCCACTTGCACAAAGAGTGCAGTCAGTCTCTGAGAATTATAAGATACAGGAAAGATCTTGTGCAACTGGAACTGTGCTGTTTATGTTTTTGTTTACGCATCACTGGATCCAAACCAAGATTTCCAGAACCTAAAGCAGCTGCCTCACAGCCCAAACACCCTATTTTTACATGCCAGTTTTGTCAAATTGTGAGAGGTTATCCTTCTTGTTCCACAACACAATGTCACTTAGGATGTGGTCACACAGGCAATTTGATCCAGTGTGCCCCAGTTCTAAGAAATCCACGTTTTTTTGTAACATGAGAGTTTGATCAGAGGGACCCCATGAACCCTCCTCACCACACCTTCACCCCATCCTTGATCAATCAGATGCAGCAGCCAGGAAGTTGGGCAGTCAGGCAGCTTTTTAAAAATCATTATTCCACTGAGTATGCGCATAGGCAATCATGGGAATTAGCACTTCAAAATCCTGGTAGAATGGCAGCTGCTGGTGGCCAATGGGATTGCTGGAGGAGGCTGCTGGGAAATGGAATCCAGTGTGAAGACGTGTTTTTGAAACTGTGCTTCTGAGAAATTCCACATTTCAAACATTTAAAAGTGTGTGTGTGGGGAGAATAGAGAAGCTTTGTCCTGTGTGCTGCTGGTGTTTTTATTTAAATGCTTGGAGTGAAACTGGAGTCACCAGCTTTGTTCTCAGACTCCCTCCCCCTCTCTCCCTCCCTCTCTGAAATAAACTCATCATCAATTAACCCCTTCCCTACTCTGTGTGCTGCAAAGCTGTAGGCAGGAGAGAGCTGAAACACACGAGCAGTGACCCAGGCATGCACACATCGCTGTTTAAAAAAAAAAAAAATTGGCAAAAGTGCAAGGAAAACATTCAGATGTCCTAAATGGCTTCAAATCGCTAGGAGGTAGTCCAAACAGGCAGAAATGTGGAGTGAAGCCAGAAACAACCATAAGGTACCCAATTTTCCCAGTGTCAAGAAAACTACGATGGAAGAAAGTTGATTGTGGGAGGGGGTGAGTGCCAGATGGGAGACAGATGTGGCCGTCTGACCATCCCTTTTACATCCATTAGGAAATCACGGTGAAACCTGCTCAAAATGCCTGGGTGATCACAGCCTTCGTATCCTACTTCTGTAATTTTCTGGAAGTGCTTGCTCTTGGCGAAACAACAACAACAGTTTTACTTTAAACTTGTCTGGTTTCAGATACTATCAGATTGCTTTCTGTTTTCTTACCAGTTGCATCCAAATGGAAAGATACTATGGATTAATTCTTTGATTCTTTCAGTGCAATAGCCACATTTCACTAGACCAGCTTTACTTAACAGTTTTCTGTGTATTTTATAGGGTTGCCAGGTCCAGCTCAGGAAATACCTGGAGACTTTGGGGGTGGAGCCTGGAGATTTGCGCATTCCTTAAAATGAACAAATAAATAAAAATACAGCAGTGCAGTTCCCCTGAATACAGTCTTTATTTCCCTGTTCTCTTTTTTTTTTGGCCTTCAAAGGCTTTCCCAGCAGCTGCATTTCCACTACATGAAAGTGTAATTTGTCATATCCTTGCAAGTTCCTTGTCAGGTGTTGGTAGCATTTTCCAAGTATGGCTTTATTAAGGAATACACAGATACACTCACAAAGCAGCCAAAATAAACAATGAATCCTTTCCCAAACACAAACAGTTTGCAAGCCTACACTTTTGTGATCTCACTGGGGCAATGAATAAATTGCTTTACTCACGAGAGTTGCTGAATGTAACAGCCTGCTTTCTATCAACCAACTTCTTCAGACTAACACAGAAAAACAGAAATAAGAAAGAGAGAGCAGTCTAGGGAGTGGAGTTTTCCTCCATCCCATAATCAGGTTCTAGTTAACTCTTTACTATCTATTTTACTATACACATGGCTTCTGAAACAAATGCAAAACAAACAGAGGGACTGTGCTCTCTTCCTTTCTCACACACTTCACACACTCTCTGGGAAGAGCCATGTGGCTCGTGCCTGCTCCCCCCCCCCATGCAGCTTTCGTCCTGTTGAGATTTAAAGGCACACACATGTTCCCAAACACAAACAGTTTTCAAGCTTCTTCTAAAATGTCCTGCCAAGATTTAAAGGCACATCTTGGCAGTTGGGGTGGGGCTTCCAACCATCAGCCAGCTGGCCAGCAGCCGAGAGGAGCCTGCAAAATTGTGGATTACTCCACCCAGATCTGGGGGTTGACAAGCCTAGTATTAGATGCATTTTTGTGAAACTGCTCTGAATTCAGGAAAAGCAATATATATATATTTTTGCTATGAACCTACAGCATACAGTTTGCTAAAGCCTTATTTTTTAAGGCTAGGCCAAATCCACTGGAATAAAGTCTGCAGACGTGCATTAGTGACTCCCTGATGCAAGTTGTCACAAAGAAACATTTGGCACTCTTCAGCAACTGTTAACAAGCAGGAATGAGATAAGCTAAAAATAACGTGGACAGCAGAAGCTCCTTAACAATAGCCCCCATGTGAAGTTATGGAACATTTTGTGTAAGGCACTGCATGTGCACACACACGCACACCACCCACCCCTTGATGCTGTTTTGTAGAGGAAGAACAAGACTATAGTTAAGGCAGGCAGGGCAAAGAAAGTGCCGTTTGGTTCATTACTGTGAAAAAGAAGCTGTCAAAGTGTCACCTTCTTTCATCCTCCTTCTCTCACCAGCCTGACCCAGAGAATGGAGACTTAAATCAAACAGTCAGAGTGAATGATGAAGCAGCACAGTGTGTGTAAAAGACAAAAGAAGGCAACCAAGAGAGGGAATGATGCTGGCTGTGGGGCACCATCTGGAGGCAGCAGAGAACACTTGGCTGTTTGTTTCCTTTATTTCATTAAGGGCAGAGTCTTACTTGAAAGGCTGTAGAAGATAGAGAGATTTGCCCGTCTCTGAATAACAAACAATAGCCAGGGCTTGTTAAGATCCTGCATCTCTGAAGCATAGAGCCTTATTTTATGGTAAGATATGAAAGCAACGAGACCAGATGAGCAAAGAAATTAGTGTGGTCTCTCCATCTATTACTATTCTGGCTGAGGAAGAAGAACAAATTGGCTCTCGCAAATCCTTTATAATTCTGTCTGTTTTAAAATGGAGACTTATGGATGCACAGTCTTTTGCTCAGTTTAACCCCCCCCCCCCCCCCGCTACATTCTGTAGCCTGCAACATCAGTAGCTTTGCAAAGATAAGCTTCTTGAAATATGTTTGTTAGCAGATTTCCTGCTCTATGGAGAAAATAACAAAAGAGCATCTCTTTGAAAACCCTAAGAGCATAACAGATTTTGTTTCTTTTAATTGTGCTGATGTCTCCAAACAAATCAGTGTGTTCTGAGCCCCCTGCAATAATCAGGGCTTACCTAAGAAGGTGTTAATCAAGGAAAGCTGCAGTGATAAATAGGCAGGGAGAGTAACTGTTGCTGCTTTTTTGTTATTTATTGTGGTTTCTAAAGCTGGGCCCAAAACTTAAAACATCTGAGAGAATGTATGTAATAAAATATAACTTAATACCTCTCCTGAAAGATTTAAATAAAATAGAGAATAAATTTATATGCACCAGCAGGAGCCAACCTACAATTTCCTGTAGCAAAAATGAGCAAATCAGTAGTCTGACAATCCTGGAAAAACAGGGATTTCCAGACATGCAGGCCCTCCACTAAACATTGCTTTTTGGCTTTTGAAAGATAAACATTTTGGAATATTAGTAAGAATGGCTTGGGTGCTTTTTAATTCTTCAAGGCACTTTGTGAATGCATGATTTTGCCTTGCACTGACTCTGGCCGTTGGCCATTTAGTTGAGTATTGTTTTTCCTGACCGGCAGCAGTTCTTCAGGGTCTTTGCAGCCTCATGATTTGAGATCTGTTGATCAGAGAGTCCATAGATCAAACCTGGGCTTTCTTCACATAAAACATGTGGCTGTGAAGCTGTGCTCCTTCCCTGCACCATACAAGTCAAGTCTCTCCACCTCAAAATCTGACATCCCAGATGACCTTCTAAGTAAACAGGTTCAGACTTAAGACAAAACCATGGTTTATTTTAATTATGGACTAAGAAGGGAAAGTAACTTAAACCCTGAAAACTAGGATCAAGAACCCAAAAGGTAAGTTAAACTGAGTAGAGGGCCAACAAATGTTTACTTGAGGTTTTTTAATCCTTTATAAATAAATACATGTATTTTATATATTCTGTATACATTAAGTTTTAATTTTTGGCCCTCTACTCAGTTTGACTTACCTTTTTAAGGTTCTGGATCTTTATTTTAATTATGGTACTTTGTGAAACCATGATTCAGCTCATATACAATCACTCAAATCCTGTATTGCCTTGACAGATGTTGGTTTTGTTACCCTCTCTTTGTAGCCAGGAGGGCACTGCCAGAGAACAAACCAGGATTAAGCCAGGATGTCTGCATTAAGATGTTACATGAAACCATAGTTAAAAATCCTGGCGTCAGATCCTGGTTTGATAGGCCCCCAACTAAACCATAGTTATTGGAGAGGCCTGCATTGAATCCCAATAGTTAGTTTAATTACACTGTGGGTCTAGGGTTGCTGGCTCTGGGATGGGAAATTCTTGGAGATCTGGGGATTGAGTCTGGGAAGGATGGAGTTTGGGGACAGGACGGGGCTTGGCTGGGGTGTAATGTAGATTCTGCCCTCCAAATTTGCCACTTTCTTCAGGGGAACTGATCCCTCTAATCTGGGGATCAGTTTTAATTCCTGGAGAACTCCATGTCCCACCTGGAGGCTGGCAACCTTAGCTCTGTGTGAACCAAACCAGTGCTTTATAGATTAAACATAGGACTTTGAATTGCATCAAGAAACAATTTGGAATCCAGTGCAGAAACAGTTATCTGATGTTCTTGTACAGCTGAACACCTGTATTTTGTAGCATATAAGATTCTGAATGGCCTTTGAGAAGACTTTGGCAGGCAGAGTGGTTGTATTCCAGTTTATTGGCAAGGCCCAAAATTTATGGTTTATATCAAACATTACAGTTGTTGGAGATTGCACAGAAAGTCGGCAGGGTTATAAGGTAATCTACAACAGTAAATATTGCACCTTTTTGTTGATTCTTCAGGAACTAAAATATGAAATTACTGATCTTCTAACCAGTACCTGTGATGTGTCACTAAAATTTACTTCGTATCAGAGGCTTGGAGACTAGCAAATGTGACAACAATTTTTTAAAAAAAGGGTCCAGAGGGGATCCAGAAAGTTACAGTCCAATTAGCCTAATGTCTGTTCTGCATAAACAAGTAATGACTGTGGTTAAAGATAGGAGAAGATAGAAGAACAAAGCCTACTGAGGGGAAATCAGCATGGCTTCTGCGAAGGGAAATTCTACTTCGTCAGACTTTTGAAGTTACTGTGGAGGACCTGTGAGGACTCACGGGAGGTGCAGAAAGAGTCTGATCACCCCACTTCTTCCCTCCTTCTTGCTTTCCTTGGTTCTCCATCCTTGCTTGCAGCCTCTTGCCTCTCATTCCCTCCCACCCATACTTGCCCTTTTCTGTTTTCCCCAGGCAGCCGTTGTCTTTACTCACTTACCTGCCTTTTTTGTATCCCCCCCCCATCCTTTTTGTTTTCCTGTTTCAGCTTTTCTGCTGCTCCCAGCTTTATTTTCTTTCCCTCCTGTCTTTTATTTTGGCACTCTGCCCACCACATCCCCATATCATTGGCTGTCTACCCACCTGCCTTCCCTGATGTCGGTGCTCTGCCTGCCAGCTCTCCCCCGTGGTCAGAGTTTGCTTGCTTCCCCCTCATCATCAGAACCCATCCGACTCCTGCCCATCATCAGTGCTGCTCTTGCCCACCTCCCACCTCCATCATCAGCACTCTGTTCAGACAACACTCTTGTTTTGCAGGGATTTAAACCTCCCAATGCATTTCTTTAAAATATTTTCAGATTTTTCGGCAAACTTTGGGTTCTCCCAAGTTTAGAGAAAGATCTCCATTCTGTAATATTAGCCTGATCTATGGATGTAAGTATCCACAGATGGAGCCGCATTTGACTATTTGAATGTACAAGAGGCGGGACCCACGATACTCATGGGTGGTGGAGGAGGAGGAGGAGGATTCCTAAAGGCTGCAGCTCCAGGTAAGTCTTCTTCCCTCCCCCCCACCCCCAGCACCAGCAGCGAGGACTCAGTGGCTGTCAGCTGTCGGCCAGCTGCAGAGTTCCCAGAGTATTCCCTTTAACTTTTGGGGGGATTTAAATATCCCCCGTATAGTTTTTTTAAAAACTTTTAGGATTTTTCTGCACACCTGGGGAGTCCCCCAAGTGTGCAGGAAAATCTCTCTGCCCCCCAATTTTGCTGTACCAAATACTAGCACTTGGGGGCACCCAGTGAAGTTGAGTCGCAGTAAAATCCACCCTCCAAAGCAGCCATTTTTTCAAGAGGAACTGATCTCTGTCATCTAAAGGTCATTCGTAATTCCATGAGCTCTCCAGATCCCACCTAGATGTTGGCAACCTTACATGGTGACTAAAGGAACCCTTTATATGCAGAAGCAACACATTTCTGAATACCAGTTTAGGGGGCAACAGCAGAGAAAATCCTCTACGCCCTGCTGGCCCTCGTTGGCCACTGTGTGCTGGAAAGACAGACCAGAGGTTGGAGCCAGCAGGATAGCTCTTATGTTCTTACTTCTTGATAATCAGCATGCAGACTAAAAGGGCCAATAAAACAATAATAAAGTTTCTTGGCTTAAATTCTTCTGGTTTGCATGCAGGCCATAAGCCTTTCCATTACAATACTCACACTGATTTCATTTTTGTGTGGTTAGCAGGGCTTTTTTGGTAGAAAAAGCCCAGCAGGAACTCATTAGCATAATAGGCCACACCCAACAACAGAAACTCATTAGCATATTAGACCACACCCCTGACAACGCAGCTCCCTCCCAGGATCGGCTTCCCCAGGTGCCCTGCGGCTTGCGGGGCACCTGGGGAAACCAAGGGAAGGAAGGCAGTTTCTGGATTGGCTTCCCTAGGTGCCCCACAGCTGCGGGGCATCTGGGGAACCCGAGGATGGGAGTCAATTTAAATTGCCTTCCCTCCCTGGATTGGCTTGTTCCCCAGGCACCCCGCCGCTTGCGAGGCGCCTGGGGAACCCGAGGGAGGGGGAGGTTGTAGGAGTATTCAACTCAGAAGCCAGCCGGAACTCTGTTTCTGTGCGTTCCAGCCCAAAAATAGGTGGTTAGTGATTTAACTTTTTAAAAGACGTCTTATATATTAAAAAGTAGAAGACATTTAGCTTTTGGGGTTTGTTTTTGTTTTGAAGAAAACAAGAGCTGAGGAAAGTGTCATTAAATCCTTTGTTGCACGTAGCAAAGGCTCCAGAGTTGGTACATTTGACAGGATGAAAGGATGAACATTTGAACTGTATCCTCTTATTCATGTCGAGAGATAATTGAAAAACAGTTCAGTTGCACTGAAGCTTGCCTAGTACTCATCTCCAGAGTTCTGTCTTTGAAAAGCGGAAATTACAGCCCCCACTTGTAGTAGTTTCTTCAGAAATCTATTTTTTATTAAGATTGTCATTATAAGGAGCTTATCCATCATTTTATGGTTAGCTTAGGGGTCCCCAACCTTTTTCATCCTGTGGGCACCTTTGAATTCTGACAAAGTATGATGGGCCCAGCCACAAAATGTCTGCCACAGGAGGAGAAACCAGCCACAAAATGGCTTCAGTTATATGTTCAGTCATATCATGAAGATCCTTGTGTTGTGGGGGCAGCTGCTTCCAGAGCAATATTTTTCAAAAATGTGTACAGCTGATTAAACCTCCAGTGGCCAATAGCCCCATCTGGCCCCTCTCACTTCCTAAAAATACTTGATAGGCACCAGGAGCACCACATTGGGGACCACTGGGTTAGACTGTATTATCTTCTGTTCCCTATTGGCAGAGTAATTAACACAGTAACAGTGCACAACCTGATTAAAGACTAGATAAAGGTTTATTTAGGAACTAATATACTTGATAGGAAAGAAGAGGGACAGAGTTAGGTTCCTAACTACATCTCTGGCTGAGACAGAGGGTAAGACTGAGTGTCGCACTTCAGAGAAGAAAGAGGAAATTGCCCTAAGATTGGCAATTGGGAGACAGACAAGGCATGACACTTAACAGGATAGAGAAGGTGCTGTGCCAGAGGGAATGTTTGCAGCAGAGGGAACGTGCTCGGCATATTTATTGGCATATTATTTTAATATGTTTTGATAGAGATTATTTTATCTCAGTTCCATTTTCAGTACAATAGATGCTCTAAAATGTCACCTGCAAGTATTTTTTAATTTCATCACAATGCCCTGCCTCTACTATACTTACAGTATGATGACGTTCAGTATCAGTTTCCTTTCTACCATTAGGGTCAAGCTTTGTGTGATGCTGAGGAATCTTTGATCAGATCCTCTGATTTAGTTGCAAAAAGTTAATCCCATGTACTAGGGTTGCCAGCCTCCAGTGGGGCCTGGAGATAGGGTTGCCATCTTACAGGTGGGGCCTGGGGATCTCCTGCTTTTACAACTGATCCCCAGCTGACAGAGATCAGCTTCCCTGGAGAAAATGGCTGCTTTGAAGGGTGGACTCTATGGCATTGTACCATGCTGAGGCCCCTCCCCTCCCCAAACCCCACCTTCTCCTGGCTCCATCCCCAAAGTCCCCAGGTATTTTCCAACCTGGACTTGGCAACCCTACCTGGAGATCTCCCGCTTTTACGATCAATTCCCCTGGAGAAAATGGCTGCTTTGAATGGTGGACACTATGGCATTGGACTATGCTGAGGCCCCTCCCCTCCCCAAATCCCGCCATCTCCCAGATCCACCCCCAAAGTCTCCAGGTATTTTCCAACCCAGACCTGTCAACCCTACTACGTGCTCTTGCATTTCTATAGCATCCCCTCACTACCCATAGTGGCCTTTTACAGTCAAAATATATGCTGGGAGATCCAACCATATATCCCCAACTTCTTGTGGAGTTTATGCCTTAAGAATACTTACTTATTTATGTACAAAATGTATAACCTGCCTTTCTGCCTTTATCAGGGCCAAAAACGTTTATTAGATTAAAAACATACATAATAAAAGCACATCTTAAAAACTTTGTTACCAAAGCCAAAATATGCATAAAAAACCATGAAAACAACAATTAAAACACAGGGCGAGAAGGAGGGATCACTGAGGGAACACCAAAGCAAACAAAAAGGGTTTCAGCTGGTGGTGGAAGATGCCAACTGAAGGGGACAGGTGAGTCTCCCTAAGGAGAAAGTTCTAGAGTTTGGGTGCCATGACTAAGAAGGCCCTCTCCTGGTTCCACCAACCTAATCTCAGAAGGCCTCAGAAGATAACTTCATTAGTTGTCTTAGATTCATAAGATTAGACAGCCCCAACATTAAATGTAGGTCCTAACTTTATCTTTAAAATCTTTGTGATTTTCTCAAAATCTTGTTGCACTTCTAACAATCCTTTATAAAACCTCTTTTATTTTTCTCTAGAAGAGGCCAGAAGAGTTTAATAAATTAGGACCACCTGAAACTGTCAAATTTAATTCAGTCATATGTCACCTTTTTGTTACAACCATGTTAGCTACCAGTTTAGGACTAGTTGATCATTCCTTTTTGACATATGTACATGCCACAACAATTTATAATTTGTTAATCCCACTGGGTAAATTAAATATTATCTTTTATTGGTACAAGTCAGTATTTATTATAGATCTTTTGAAGTTTAGAGCAAGAGTAAAATCAAAATAAATAAAAATGGGTTAAGATCTCCATATCCTAGGTAGGTTGCTGATCACCAGTGCCATAAGAACAAAAGATTGCAAAGTCTGTTGATATAATTTAAAGTTCATTTGGTCCTACCCAGAGGGGATGGGATAGTTGTCACATTACGCAGCTTTAAAATTGGATCGCTAAAAGAGAATGCAATCCCACACTGGTTGCGGTCCAAAGCTCAGCAGGATGTGAGCATTGCCTCCATGTTCACCAGAGTCACTAAACTGGAGTAGATGGGGTTATTTATTTTACTTTGTGTCTTTGAATTCCAGTGCTGTAAGTAAGGGACTGAATTGGCTTAAATCCACATACTTAATTTAGATGAGCTGTGGATGGTGTGATTATAAATTTACAGGCCAAAGTTTCCATGTGGAGGCTACTTTAAATGTCTCTACTTGGCAACTGTAGTAATGTTGTGAGTAGTTCATGTGCAGCAGCTTGCCACATGGGCACTCACTTTAATTATCCAACAAGAAATGTGATATGATGAGAACTGCCAAAGCTGTGTGGCAGAATCTACATGTGAATTATATACATGATGACCATAACATGTAAAACAATTCTTAGAAAAGGATTATAGCTTGTGAAAAAGAAATCTGTCTATGGTCATCTTTCCTTCTTAACCTTTTGGCAATTCTGGAAGAACACTACAGAAAGAAACTTGAGAAATCTTATATTGTGGAGGGATAGAGTGGATATTTTTTATTTTGAAATGATTGAAAGCAAAATGTGAACTGGAGAGCATTGAATAAGTTCCAAGCAGTAGAGTGTGAGAGAAAAATCAATAGTGGGCCAATGGTGTGACATCACTTTCAAGAAAACCCTGGTAAAACTACAGAGTTTCTGGCAATTCCTAGAGAGGTGGGATGCAATGCTCCCTCTAAGCTGTGGAGTCTTGTGAGCAAAAATTCTACTTTGTGACCTACTGGCATTAAAGTTGTAAGCAGGTGATTTGGCTACTGCATACATTAGTGTGCTCTGGAGCCATCCTTTCTGAGCTAAGATAAAAATGTGTGAGCCGGAGGCTAAAAAACTGTGAGCTAGCTCACACTAACTCAGCTTAGAGGGAACACTGGGGGATGTCACCTACAGATTTCCCCTGGAACATCATGCCATTGCTGACGGTACCACCTCCCTGATGTCCCCCCCGCCCCGAGGCTCCTAGCAGTTCCCAATCACATGTACCACAACTAGAAAATACATATATTGTCCTATTTGCACAAAATGGCAACTGTGCATATCAAGAGGATCATACATAGCAAAATATCCCTTTATGCATGGTTGGATTGCCAAAATCATAACAAATATTTATCAGTGATAGGCAAATCTTAACTGTACATATTATTATGAATGTGGCCAGTTCAGGACAAGTCTATATATTTAAATAGAAACAGAAGAAAGATCCCAGTTCGGCCCACCATTGTGCACGGTATAGGATAGCACCTTCTTTATGACGCTGGAATGATCTTTTGTGAAAAGTTAACATTTACTATGGGTAGCCATTCCAAACATATCCATATCTAATACTGAAAATAGGTGAGCCACTATATCAAAAAAGCATTACTGTGGTTATTTTATAATGCTCTTCCAGAATGTGGTTTATTTTATGAGAGTAACAAAATAATCAGTTTGTACAATTACTATAAAAAAAAAATCATGGTTTTATTTTTTTTTAACCAGCCTGTATAAATGCAAATCTTTATTATTCGGTGGGTTCAGAAAAACAAAGACACAGCCTGGATTTTATATATAGTTTTGTACTTAAAATGCCTCTAGGTGCTCCAGCCCCATGTATAACATCTGAGTCATGGTTTATTATGATACTGTAAACAGAGGAAGTGGTCTGTCTGTTTGGCTAATAATGACAAACATCTGGCTGTCTAATGTCTCAAAGTCCACTGATCCAAAAAAAAAAAAAATTAAATGTTCTGTCTTCCTGTTGCAGGGCTTCCAGTTTGCAAGTTCCCACCTCTACCATTACATGCTAAGACTTAATCCTTATGATGTTGTCTTATGGAGCAGGGAGGGGCAATTTTAGTGACAGGATGCCGTGAACTTGTGAAATTCCTTCCAGTGCAGCCATAGATAATGACATTCAAACTGTCAGCCTAGTCAGCAACTCCTATTACCTTCCCCATTGGGTGATATCTGCCTAATTTTAATTTAACTCTTCATCTATCTGTCATAATAATAAAAAAAAAACCCATCCCTACTGTATCATTTCTCTGCCACACTCATTCTACAGAGTTGCCTTGATGTGGGGCTTCCTTACAAAGTTTATCCTTATTCTGGATCTCACTTGATAGATGAAGAAGTATTCCATTTTAAGCGGTGTACACATTAAAACAATTTCTTTATAAAAATATCTTTATTTTCTTTGTTAAATCCTTGTTCATTTTATAGTGCCATCCTGAGCAGAGATATACTCTCCTTAAGTCCATGTGAGTCAGTGGGCTTAGAAGGGTGTAACTTTGTCTATGACTGCACTACCAGTATCTCAATTGTTTTGTTTCCATTGGTTTCAGTAGAAAACATACTTGTGGCTTTAACTGGGCCCCAATCCTGTTGGCATGAAACTCTCAGTAACTATATACCCCCTCCCATAAGGACCCCTTCAGCCAAATTTCCGACTGACAGGCAAAAGGCAATTGCTGTATAGATAATTTAAAATTTTTAATTGGACATCAAAACTTTCACAGGGAGGTCACAGGATGGTGATGGCAACTAAGCAAGATAGAAACATGGCAGAGTGGGCCTAAATGGTATATAAATAGTACCTGAAATGCCATCAGATTGACACTGTGTTTAGCAGTAAGTCCAGACTATCTCTTTACTGGGCATGCAGGAATCAGATGAGAGCAAAGACGGAAGAGCCATCATCCCGTCTGGCTGTTCTGTGTCATTGTGTTCATTTTTCCTCAGCAGGATCCAGGGTCTTCTTTTTATTTAATTCTGAACAGAATCCCAGAGTGTGGATCAAAAATCCTTCCAGGTGGGAGATTTGTGCATAAATCTGATAATTAAAAAGTAAGGGGTTTCCCCCTCCGCTTTAGAATATATAAAAAAGACCCTGAGGTTTTAAAATGCTACATAAGCATCACATGTAAGCTGCCCTGAGCTGTAAGCCGCCCTGAGCCGGCCTTGGCTGGGAGGGCGGGGTAGAAATGTGAGAAATAAATAAATAAATAAATGATCTTGTCTACCATTTGGGGGGTAGTCTAGGGACCCAGCCAAGGGTGTAGCCAGAAAATTTTGGTTGGTGGGGCATGGGAGGGGCACCCTGGCCACACCTGCTGCTCCTCTTGCAGCAGCAGAAGGAGCAGGTTCAGCTCCGCTGTGACCTCTAGTCCTCCTCTGGACCTCTAGTCCTTTAGATTAGAGAGAGTCTATTATGGGCTGCTTTTCTACGTAAGCCGGGACGGGGAATCTTCAACTCTCTCTTTTGCATTTTGCAATTTTATTTTATTTTATTGCATTTTAAAAATCCTATTTATTTTTTGGCCCAGGAAGAAGAAAATGGGAATGAAGTTTCCCTGACTGTGTCCAGGGTCATTTTGGAAACCCCACAGGCATCTTACATTTTTAAAAATAATTTTTTTCTAATTAAAAAAAAATTGTCCGTGGGGCCGCGCTTATCAAATGCGCCCCATGGCTATGGGCCTGAACTCGGCCTGTGGTGGGGAGAGTGGGGAAGGCAAGATGTGGCAAGAGGCTAAGGGGAGAAAGGCTGTGAGGAGGACGAAGGGATGGTGGAAACGTGAGGAGAGAAAGGAGTGGCAGTAACGAGAAGGATAGGCTTTCCAGCCTACAGGTGGGGCCTGGGGATCTCCCACTTTTACAAATGATCTCCAGCTGACAGAGATCAGCTCCCCTGGAGGAAATGGCTGCTTTGAAGGGTAAACTCTATGGCATTGTACCATGCTGAGGCCCCTCCCCTCCCCAAACCCCACCTTCTCCTGGTTCCACCCCCAAAGTCCCCAGGTATTTTCCAACCCAGACTTGGCAACCCTAGAGAAGGACAAGGCAGTAGTGGGAGTGGGAGGATGAAGGGAAAAAGCAAGAAGAGGAAGCATGTACCAGGTAGGCAGGAAAAACCCTGCACTCTCCTGCAGTTTGCCTTCCTGCACACCAGGGTGTTGTGTTTGTTTAGAATATGAAGCAGTAATAGCTTGAAAAGGGCTCTGGTATCCTAAAGCTCCAATTCCTATTGGCTGATTAATAAAGACTCCCATTGGTCCTGAAGCCAATCTATATACCCAATCACTGAGCCCTGCTTGGGTCCAATAGTATTGCTTGTATATAGTTACATTGTTGAAAGTTATGTGTTGGAACAGTATAAATGAAAGTGCTGCTCTCTTTTGAGCTGAACAATGTCACTGAATAAAAGCCTGTTTGTTTGAATTCATCGCCTCCTGCTCAATACTTAAAACAGGGTTTTCAGCATTTTCACTGTAGACTGGCTCCATTGCTACAAGAGAAGAAATTGAACACAATAATATGAGGAAGTGTGGGGATTCAAACTTGGAGTCTCCCCAATCTTAATCCAACACACTGACCACTGCACTACACTGAGTAATACTGCAGGGGAAAGGATTAACAATATCTTGGCCCCAGTCCTGTAGTGTCTGGCTCCACTGTAAAGTGAATTCACTGTGGAGGTGGGTAAATGGTCTGCCCTAAGGCCAGAGAGGTGCAGCAAGCAGGATGTCTTCAAAACCTTCTTTAACATGAAGAACAGGAAGGCAGGGAACTATTTAGACTTAACAGTGGCTGGAGTCCTAATTACCAACAACCCAGTTCTAACTAGTATATTCTGGAAGACACACCCATTCATGTGAAGAGAGGGAGTTCCATTTAGGACCTATACACAGTATATACACATTTAGGACCTATACACAGTATAAACACAGTTTCTGTGTTGCTTTTAAGGCAAAGTAAAGATAGCAAGAAATTTTGGTATGATATCACAGATCTTTCACATCTCATCTGGTTTGGCCCCATCTGTGTGCCTTTCTATTTATTTTGATCATTCGTAAATTTCCACAGATTGGTTAGAAGGCAACACTAACCAAATTGCAGCCCACAAAATACCATAACCTTTTGTTTCTCTTTAGATTTAAAAATAGCTGCCTCCCATTAAATGCAGCAGTTCTGTTTTAATAATTGTAAAAAGGGAATTGGTTTAGATGAATCCTGTATTTTTGTACATCTATGCCCTTTACAAAATGGAAACTGATAAATGATTTCAGAATGATATATGGTATCTGGGAAAGCCATTTGAAAAAAGAAAAGGGGCAATGAATCACACTTTAGACAGTGTGGCTGAAAAGATTGAATTAAAAGCAGAATCTTTCCCACCATTTGGAATTCACATCTTCTGCTGGATTTTCCTTCACTGTTAGAGCTATTATGACAGTTTGTATTTTAGAAAAATGATAGTCCATTTCTAAAGCAGAGAATTAATTTCTGTCTGGGTGCTGTACCTGAAAGAGACAGTCTTCAAATTGTACTCTGCCCAGAGAGATTTAACAGGTATTCTAAGACATTAACAGGAAGGGCCTCCCATATATGCCTCTATATATGGATATCATCCAGTATAGAATCCGGTGTATAATGAATCCAGAGAATATGGTTTTAATCTTTTCTTTCAGGGTTTCTAGCTGTTATGGAGTACAAGATAAGGAGGTGTGGGATCTCTAAATAACCAGGGAATGTGTTTTATTCCCTCAATAATCTGTCTCATAGTTGTAATATTCAAGATTAGAAGACACTTAACTATGTGTTTCCTGGTTTGGACGATGACCTTTTAGCCTCACAAGGGGAGCTTGGGAGAGGCATGGTGGACATATGTGAGACACTCGTAAAGGAGGAAGGAAGTTGTGTCCAGACCATCTTGGAAGGATATACTTGTCCTATGTTATCCAATACCCAATGACATTCATAGATTTTCAATCAGGAGCTGATTGAACCAGGCTCCCACACAGCATCCATTATACAAACTAGCTTTTCAAGCAGTCGTTGTCCCCTTTGATGGTTATTGTTTTTTTTCTGCCTTGTCTGATTTTAAAAGTGCTGTTGGGTTTAAGTTGCTGTAGTGGTTTTAGCTATTTTAATTGCTTTTATTAGTTGCTCATTTTTATGGGATAGCTTCTTTTCTTTATCTGTTCTTTTATTACAGTATGAACTGCCTCAAGCCCATTGCTGTGGAGGTGTGGTATATGAATGTTGGAAATAAATATTAAAATATAAATAATGTTGACTCCCATAATTTCCCATGATTTTAGTGAGTAAAGGAAGCTGATAGTTATTTGAATGATGGCTTCTTTTAAGTTCCATTTTAAGCCAATCTACTTGCTGCTAATAATATCCTTTGAACTAACCTTTGATCTAATATTGCCTTCCAACGGGCCCAAGAAAACAATGGTTTTGCAGATGCCTGGACACTCTCATGTGAGACAGTATTTGTTACTGTTACTGCTGAATGCTCTTTGTATACAAGCATAGGCATCAATTACGGGGGAGCTCGGGGGCTGGGGCCACCCCTGAAATTTCCTGGGGGGACTGAGCCGCCCTAGTGAAACGGGGCACCTGCCCGCTGCCGTACCTTCCTTGCCACCGCGGAGAGCCTCTCCCCCCCCCCCTGATTCCCCTGCACTCCCTCCCTCCCAGGGGCCATCGGGGCAATGTGCCCAGTGAGAGCACCATAGAGTTTCAGGGCGATTGCCAGAGCGTCGCCCTGGCAACGTGCCCGGTGTGATGACGTCACTTCCGGGTGATACCATCACGCTGGGCACGTTGCCCCGATGGCCCCGGGAGAGAGTGCAGGGGAGTGGGCTGGGGGGAGAGAGGCTCACGGCGGCGGCAGGGGGGACATCCTCCTGGCACACGTGCGTGCACAAGAGCCTCCGCCCCTCCGGAAAAATAAGAACTCGGCGCTCTTGTATACAAGTAGACAGAACCTGGTGTGATGTCTGTCTTTTTATTTATCTAAATAATTGCTTTGGAAAATTCTGATAAACTTCAGCAAGTGACTCCCTGCAATATGTCCTCTGTCCATGATATGTTCTCTGTAATCACCAGTGTATGAAAAGAAGCAGTCACGTTTCAAACACAGGGGGACTTATACAAGAGACTGGGATAGATAAGAACCCTTTATTTCTACTACTAATGTTCTCACTATGAGGTATATGGCCTGGATACTTTGCATCTGCATCTGTACAAAAATCTAAGTAGGGAATGTGAAACAAGTTCACATTTTGTATATTTACACACTGAGTCAATCTGTAACCAACTGTGTCTGCCAAACAGTTCTCAATGGGAGTTAATCATAGCTATGTCCGCTAATGGTTTTCCCCTTGGAACTGAACTGAGATCAGTTCTAGAGCGGATGTATTCATCCTGACATTTCCTAATTCTGGCCAGGACAAGACATAAAACACCCTCCTTCAGACCGTTCTGATAGAAACCAGACTTTTGCATGCTTATGGGGTGGCTTTAAGGAGACAGCTTTACAGCTGCCTTAGATTACAAACAGCTCTTTAAAAGGAATCCCTTGTGACATGTTTGTGTTTACATAATATCCTTTTCAAGTGACTTATTTGTTGATCATGTTTGATGGGAAGCTGATGCCATACTAATGGTTCCAACTGTCGTCCCTGAACCCCTGAAGGAAGAATTTAAATGAATAATCACTGATAATTGTGACATTTATTTAAAGCATTTTCACCTAACGTAAACTTATTCCTTCATTTCCATCCCATTTATACATTTTAACTAGCTGAATTCTGGCTGTATTATTATCTTGTCTTTGTGGCATATTCTAAGGAGGAAATGTACTTTCTGTGTTCTGCATAACACTGTTAATTGATGTTACACATTTGTATTAATTAGGCTCAGAATAATGACCCTCTACTGTACACTTGCCTTTGTAAGTACATGAAGTAACCAAGAGGAAATCGGGATGGCCAGGTAAAGTGTCAGTGGCTGTTGCCAAGGCAACAATGTCAAAACTGGTTTACCGAATTCAATGGTTTGGCAAGCAAATCTTTGGAATTGGTTAAAAGCTTTCTTAAAAATAAAAGTGAAAAACATGAACATTTGCATTTGGAGTTGTTCAGTGGCACAGTCGAGTCCAACTCTTTGCGACCCCATGGGCCACATCATGCCAGGCCCTCCTGTCTTCTGTCATGCTCCGGAGTTTGCTTAACTTCATGTTCGTTGCATCGATAACCAAAGCTATTTTTGGGCAGGAACGCACAGGAACGGAGTACCAGCTGGCTCCTGAGTTGGCCTACAACCCAAACCTCTGGCATGCGTGGCTACAAAGCGTGCTGCCCTCCCCGCGTTACACACAAGAGGGAAAGGCGGCATGTTAAAATGCCCTCTTTCCCTCTGGGGAGCCCCTCAGGATTTCAGAGACCAGGCACTTCAGCAGCGCCTTTCCCCAGCCGTCTGGTTCTGAGGGGGGGTAGACTAGAAAGGTGATATTGAAGTGGGGCGGAGAAGCTCGGGGGGAGGGGGAGAGGAAAGCTTCCATGCCTGCCCTGTGCTTTCCCAGTCCCCCACCTAATATGCTAATGAGCTGCACTGTCAGAGGTGCGGCCTAGTATCATAATGAGTTTCTCCTGTTGGGTGTGGTCTATTATGCTAATGAGTTCCTGCTGGGCTTTTTCTACAAAAAAAACCCCCTGTCGATAACACTGTCTAACCATCTCATCCTTTGCCATCCCCTTCTTCTTTTACCTTCAGTCTTCTCCAGTGAGTGCTCTCTTCTCATTTGGTGGCCAAAGTATTTGAGCTTCAGCTTCAGTATCTGGCCTTCCAGGGAACAGTCAGGGTTGATTTCTTTTAGGATTGACTGATTTGATCTCCAAGGGACTCTCAATAGTCTTCTCCAGCACCATAATTTGAAAGCATCTATTCTTCGGTGCTCAGCCTTCCTTATGGTCCAACTCTCACAGCCATACATTACTACTGGGAATACCATTGCTTTGACCAATTTGGAATACACTCAGGCAAAACAAATATTCCTGCATTTTTAAAATCCTTTGAAAATTGTCTGGAAAGTCCAGTTGGTTCAACATCTGGCAGCCAGGCTACTGTCAGGGGCGGGAGACAGGGAATTTACCTGCACTGGATGTCCATTTGTTTCCAGGCTCAATCCAAAGTGCTGTTTGTTACCTTTAAAGTATTAAATGGGTTGGGGGCCAAGGTTCTTGGAGGATCACTTCCTCCTGTATTGTAACAACCTGCCACTTAAAATCTGCCTCAAGTGCCTTGCTCTACGTGCCTCTGCCTTCAGAGGTGAGGGGGTGGGAGCCACAGACAGGGCTGTTTCTGTAGTGGCCCCTCGCTTATGGAATGCCCTTCCACTTGAGGCTTGCCTGGTGCCTGTAGTACTCTCTTTTGGTACCAGGCAAAAACATTTCTGTTTACCCAGGCTTTTAATAAAGGAGTTGAGGTTTTACATCCATTTTAACAGTATCTTTTTTAGGCTGGAAACTGGTATTCATTTTAAGATGCTTAATTGTCTTTGTTTTTGAGCTCTGATTGGTTGTTGATGCTGGGCTTTAATTATTTTTAATGTTTTTATTCTCTAAATAAATTTTAATAATAGACATGCATAACTGCAAAATTGATGATGTCCTTTAATCAATCCTATTAGAAGGAACACATGCATCTTGAATCCTGTGCATAGAATTGCATGTATACAAAGTAATATGTAATTCTGACTGTCCTCCTAGCTCTGTGTGGGCGGGGGGAAGTGGGCACATATGTTCAGAAATTGACTCGCCCAAGATATTCTGGGTAACATTAGGCTGAAAGTCATTTTCTTTCCGCTTAACCTACTTCACAGCATTGTTATCAGGATGAAATGGGGAAGGGATAAGCATGTGCAGTACTCCATGCTCCTTGGAGAAAGGGTGTGATAAAATATAACAAACGTAATAACAGATGGAAGTGTCCCGTCTCACACATTATGCCAGATACATTATGACATTATGATGTTACTTATGGGAAATACCCCAAAAATAATTCCAGCCTGCTCTAGGAATTGCCAGAAGCTCTATGGTTTTATTATACAGTTTCCAGCAATTCCTAGAGAGGCAGGATGTCACTGATGGTGACCTCCCTGATCTGCCTGCCACACACACACACCCCAGCTTCATAGATAGGGTTCATAGGCCATTGCCCTTCCAGACACTGAACAGGTTTATAATTGTTTAGCATCAGGTTTGATTTTGTTTTTAAATCAGAGAAGATAACTCTTTCAGGATAAAAAATCAGTTCTCTTTCTGCCATATTGTAAAGTTCATTTTTATTGGCTGCTCAGTTTTATGTCAAGTATTACCTGTGATCCAGAGCTTGAATTATCATATTTACTTCAGGTTTTCTTCCTCTCTCTCCAGTGTGCCTTTTCCGGGTGTTGTTTTCCATTGAGGAAACTGCTTAAAAACAGGAAAAAGCTGTACTTGAACTGCAAGGCTGTCAAAATGCTGTATTTCATAATTTCCTAACTTCACAGGGATCGTAAAGTTTGCTTGTGCAGAACTCCTGTAGAAACCAGGGAAAGCTCTGATTTCCGTTATCCAAAAATGGCAGGTTGGAATTCAACAGCTGGGTGATCATTTTAACACAGGAGAGGTAAGAGACCAAGAAGAGTTCAGGGAGGGGAAGATTTTTAACAAGGTTTAAAGGTGCACTTTTGGCTATATTCAAGAGAATATTGTTTTGGTTATTTCTTACTATCATGATAGCAACATTATCATTAATTCAGGTTAATACATAGTCCATTTAAATGTTCAAAATAGTAGTGATCAGTGTGAGCTGGCCAGAGATACAGGACCAGCTGTGGAATAATTTGCATCTGATCTGAGGGGACTAATCTTTTTTCCCTCACCTTCATTCTGCAGGGCTTTGGGCAACTTTGTGGGTAATCCCAAAAGCTGCTGCCGTTGTTAACTTGAACAACTAAGTCACAGATAGAGTGATTTCTGGGCAAAGGGATGGGGTCCTCATGGCTGTAAAGCTCTTTACTGTGTAAAGGCTCAGGTGTACAGCCAAATGGTATGTTTACATGGAAGATCTTCCTTGTCACAAGAAAAAGTGGCCACGACAAACAAGATGATCACATATTCTGGTCCCGAGTCTCAGAGAAAGGTGAAAATTCTTCTGGGTATCAGCTCCTTCCAGTGATTGCACTGCTGTTGTGAGAGATGGGCATGCTGTTTGAATGCATCTGACAAGTGCTGTCGAAATGTACTAACAGCAAGAGCCACTCAGTGAACTCAAAAATCAGTAATGACAGAACCCATTCCCTGTGCTGACACAAAACTCTTCCATGAAGTACTTCCTGTTCCACCTCCTGGTGGGACATTTTTATTACTTGCAGAAGTTAAAATCTCAAAACTAATTTCAGACATGAAACTAAAAAGTGTGTTCAGTTCTTCTCTCTCACATTAATTCTGCCACATATGAGTATTATGAATGTGGGATAAAATGTAGAAGAGAAATTGAATGTACGTTCTAGGGTTTTCATTCATATTACATACTGTCCTGTATTAAAAAAAAAAAAACCCAGCCTCAGTTTAGTAACTCAGTTATTCTGTTTATCCAACCCATTACATGTAAATGCTAGGACTAGATATATTTGTAATTACCTCTAATTTCTCAGAGAATTCAAGGAATTGTTTTGTGTCTTTCTTGTTGTTACAAGGTTTGTAATTAACGGCAGGTTCCTAGGCATGGCAGTGGAGTCAGGACCTAATTCCAATTAATTGGACAGATATAGAAATTCAAAATGTGGTTCAGTAAAACATAATCTACTGGGTTGGATCCAGTGATCCATGGAAGCAAGAATGCTGGATCTTTCCCACATTACCATTCCCCTATTCCAGTTAGGAGGCTGCAGTAGGGAGAGGGTGAAATTGCCTTCTCCTTTGTTAGTGATGCTGCATTGAATAGGCGGAAAGGGCAATGGCACCCCTTTCTCCATTCCTACTACCTTACTCCCACACAAATTCTACAATTCCAGGAATAAATTTTTCCCCAGGATCAAAAAGGACTGCTTGAGGGAAGAAGGAGGAGATTAGATTGGATTTACACCCTGCCCTTCACTACCCGAAGGAGTCTCAGAGTGGTTTACAATCTCGTTTCCCTTCCCCACCCCACAGCAGGTACCCTGTGAGCAGTGTTCCCTCTAAGCTGAGTTAGTGTGAGCTAGCTCACAGTTTCTTAGCCTCCAGCTCACACCTTTTTGTCTTAGCTCATGAAGCTCCAGAGCAAACTAATGTATGCAGTAGCCAAATCACTTGCTCACAATTTTAATGCCAGCAGCTCACAAAGTAGAATTTTTGCTCAGAAGACTCCACAGCTTAGAGGGAATATTGCCTGTGAGGTAGGTGGGGCTAAGAGAGCTCTCTCGAGAACTGCCCGCGAGAGAACAGCTCTGAAATAACTTAAGACTGACCCAAGGTCACACCAGCAGCTACATGTGGAGGAGTGGGGAATCAAACCTGGTTCTCCCAGATTAGAGTCCGTGCTCCTAACCTCTACACTAAACTGGCTCTAGGGGGGAGGGGTGATGTGGGGGAGATCTGCAGCTATCATCACTTTCCACTGAAGGATCACAGGATACAACTCACTGAAATTTAACCTGAAAAGTACTCTTATCCCTGTAAAACCCTCTTTTTTCATCTCCCAGATCCAGTATATCCTTTCTCTGCCCTGTTCTTCCAATTTACAAGCCACTGCTGAATGATTAAGATAAGCCGCTACTTGATGATTAATATATTAGGATACAAAGAAAGGGAGAGTTCTTTATTTTTCATATATAGCAAGGCAAAGCCTTGTAATCAAACTTATATTGTAGAGAAAATCAGAGGTCCTTTTCTACTTGATGTTCTATTTTATGTCTGTTTTTTCTGTTTTTCTCTTCTTTTATCTTATCAATAAAAGTAGAAATTCAGTTTATAAGCTGCTACTGAATGAATTTTCTCTGTATTCATAACCTGGTACAAGTTTAGCTCAGGGTGGATGTTGTTCAGATATCCTTAATCTTTAAGTGCAACCATGATGGGTGTGTCGGTGTGTTTGATGTGAATCAGGGTTGCAGCTAAAGGGAAGGAGGGAGTGTCCAAGGGTGCAATCACACGGACGTTTATTGCGGGCCTCGCGGCTGTTCCCCATCGCAATTAAAGGGGCTGACTAGACGGGCCGCATCTGTCTCCCGTCTCGAAGCCGCCCCCCCCCCCCCGCACTCGAGCCCGCTTTTCCAACCACCAGGAAAAACAAGTACCTATCACGCTTGAAAGAGCAGCACGGGATAACCCGGGTTTAAATGCTCGTGTGATCGCACCCCAACACTGTCCCCATGCTATTTCCTTGATAGAATACCCCACCTTCAAACTTGCTGTTATTTGGTGTTCGGGGGAAGACAGGTTGCCTGTTGGGACTAATAGTTCAGGGATGGGACTTTTATCCAAGAAATGGCACATGGAAGGGAGCAGGGCTCATTTCGTAGCAGGAGCTCCTTTGCATATTAGGCTCTTCTTACAGGGGCTACTGTAAGCTCTTGGAGGATTGGCTACATCAGGGGTGTGTGGCCTAACATGCTCCTGCCCCTGCTACGAAATGAGCCCTGGAAGGAAGTATTATTAACTTCATAGCGCTCTGGCCTTTATCCAAATTGGCCTCCCCACAGCTGTTTTTTTTAAGGAAATTAAAGATGTCAGGAAGCCCTGTAAACGATCTCCAGCATGTTGTTCAGTTGTACCCACAGGCAAACAGTGCCTGGACTGCCCATAAATTGAAGGTGATCAAAAAATATTCTCAATAGCAATACATTTTGACAAAAACAGAAGAAATTATACCTGCTGCTGCTGTTCACAAGCATGTATTCATATGTACAAAATTAAACTGCATTGGGTACCTTTCTAGGGTTTACTGAAGAGGGTGCATCTTACTATTGAAGTATTTATGTATATTCCCCACCCAGACAATTAGGTTCAGTTAAGTGACATTACAGCCTTCCAGAGCTCCCTGCTGTGGGTTTTGGAGAGCTAATACATGAACAGAGAACATAGGCATGTTCTTCTCTCTTTGGTGATAACAGAGCAAATTGTTTCAGTTTCATACAACAGCAGTGAGGTTTCACCAGTGCTGACAATAGCTTCATCAAACTAAATAAAGTATATTTAAAGCCATGGATTAACTACATCATGTATTTAAGTATTTCATCTACATTTCATTCCTTGTATCAGTCCAAGTACTAATCAGATTTTAACCGCCAATCAAAACAGAAGTATTTTGAGGGGAGGTATTTAAGGGCGTGGGTTTTTTTTTACTTTTTCAAATTGTTGATCTCCAGTTCTACTATCAGTTTCCCTGCTTTGAAACTCTTGGAAGAAAAAAATCTAAATAAGCAAACAAAATCACAAGTCAAGATATTGCCTACATAATTTGCCATCTGTTTCTGGTTTCTGATAGTCTGCTAGACTCTACAGAATCTGGATAAAATTTGCTCCTGAAAGGATTTGTACTTTAGCTGGATACAGGGATATTTTAAAACCGGCTGAGAGCAAACAGTATATTCAAGTACATTCTTCTCTTGCTTGTGTGATTCACAATGTTTTAATTTCTAAATCAAGTGTATTTAATCCATTTTGAGGAATTTAAAAACCTTTCTAGTCACATTAGACCAAAATGTATTCATTTGTCTATGCAGAAATCTATGCCAATAAAGGTTTTGTCTGACTGACTGACAGAAAACAAATACTATCTTATTATGGTACTAGTCAGATTTTTTTTCCATTTAGAATATTTATATTCTGCTTCTCTCCTGATTAAGAGGACTCCCTGCTTACAGTAATTGCCAGGAACAGAGGAAAGGTGAATGAGAGAAGGATTGCAAAGCTTTCTGCCCAGTAAAAGTACTAGAGAAATAATAAACAATCATACTACTAAATGGATACAATAATGGTTGGCTGGTACAGGAGAGATATTTGGGCTTTTTAGGACTGTGGGCCAAAAAGAAGAAGATAGACTCAATGGACAGACTCTGGTACTATATAGGTCATTTGTGAAGAAAGAGGAAAATGTTACTCCCCCAGGGGAGATCACTGAAGAATATCCTCTCGGAATGTGTTTCATAAGCTTGAGAGGTTGCCTCCCAGTACAGATATTTCATTGTTCAAGCAAGCCAAAATATGATGTGGAGGGGAAAATTTTCCATATTGGAGTGTGCCTTAGAAGATAACAAATAGCTTTATTTTATGTTTATCATCACCACATAGTCCTAAGGGTATGTTTGCAGTTCTGTTTTATCCCTGCAAAAAGATGAACTACAGAACAACTGCATTTACTGATGAAACAAAGCTATGCGGATGGAAGAAAAATGAGTGCCAAGGAAAGAGTAAGCAATGTTTACAGACCTTTACGTTAACTGCTCGGGGCATATGAAGATTTATACTGGAAAAGCAATTCAGCATGGATATTGCAGTATATAGAAGGCAGATGCCTGTAGTTTCGGATTAAGCTACCATAGCAGGAACATATAATTGCATTCTTGAAAAGCCATCAGCTGGTTTAGTGGATCACAAACTGGTTTCTGGGGAACCATGCTGTTCCTCAGACTCTTATGAGAGGTTTCACAATGAGAAGACCAGTAAATGCAGACCAGCTTCACTGCAAAATGGCTAATTCACCTTTATTGATCACTTAAGAGTTTGTTGTTTATTTATTTGTTTATTTATCAGCTCTGAGCGGGGAAATCCCTGGAGATTTGGGGATGTAGCCTGGGGAGGGTGGGGTTTAGACAGAGGAGGGACTTCAGCAGGTTACAATGCTATAGAGTCCGGCCTCTGAGGCAGTTGCTTTCTCCAGGAGAACTGTAGTCAGGAGATCAGTTGCAATTTCAGCAGATCTCCAGGACTCACCTGGAGGTTGGCAACCCTAGTTAGTTTTACTCTGCACTGCAAGGCATAGAGGACTCCTGGGTGTATTCTAGTGGTGCTGAAGGTTATGCACAGGGTGATTATGCAAGTAAGTCTAGTTGCAGATTGTGCACTATTTCACATAGACAGCACAAATGTGTATATTATCCTGGGATTAGGCATTTAGGAAGCAGTAAATGTTTTTTTATCCATTTTACTTGGAAATATGGTGGCCTCACCAGGTGAGCAAGCTGACTGTGGGCATACTGCACATACTACTGGACATGAAGCCAGCAGTGGCACTGCTGAGATTGGGGCAGAGGGCCCAGGCAAGGTCTAGGTATGATACTGTCACAGTGGCAATTTCAGTTTCTTCCAGTATTGCCACATGCTCCAGAATACATGTTCTTTTTTAAATCTAGGTGGATAGACATGTTGGTCTGAAGCAGTAGAATAAAGTTTGAGTTCAGTGGCACCATTAAGACCACCAAAAACCATTTTGTTGCAGAATTAAACTATAATCATGTATGCCCTTTGGTACTGCTTAACCATTAAAGACTTCCAGACTATTCCTGTGGAGGAATGCAGAGTAACCTCAAGTTTTAGATGACAGTATATGTTTGAAGACTGACAGATTTTTCTTATCCAGTGATTTGTGGATTAATGTATTAGAAGCAGCAGGAGACTTCATTAGAAATTACCAAGTCTTTATAGCAATAGTACCTTCTCCGATCAAGTATATGTGATGTATTACTTGACTAACTGAAATGGAAAGAAATTATTTAGATGGCTAAAGAGTAGAAATCCTGATATTTTTTTCTTTAAGTATTCTATTCTCTGAACAATATGCCTCAGACAATTTGGGTGCACTCAGCCATAATTGTTCAGAGAGGACATGCTGCATTTTAAATATTAACTTTAGGTTGTGGTTACAAAGAAGAATGTACTCATAAATTACTGTGTTGAGATTATGAGACCTAATTTGTATATGACTGCACTATCTGATGGCAAATTTCCCAGTCTCTCACAGCAAGAAGAAGTTTTTGAAGTTCTTAATTCTTATTCTGTTTAGTCACATTTATCAGGATATATAAAATCCATTGAAGCAACTCACTGGGACTTCATCAAAATAATAACAGTGACGCCTAGAGGAGAGTGAAGTAATATCAAGCAAGCATGTAAAACAGGAGCAAACAGACCAATTTATCTCTACGTCCTCTCATTGGTACAGTAACTAATAGATCAATAGCTTTGTAGAAATAAGAAGCCTAATTCCAGTAGCATAAGAATGCAGTCCCATGCACATTTACCTGAGAGTAATTGCCACTGAATTTATGGAGATTTACATCCAAGTAAACATGCAAGGGATTGCTGAAAGAAATTATCTTTTTTTGTCTTTGGCATAGCTGGCAAAACCAATTTACCAGGTAAGAGAGGGGAGAGGTCCTATATAAGGCAATGAGATTTATTGTATTAGCCATAGGCCATAACAAAGTTACATAGCATTAAAATACAGAAAATACATAAGGAATAAAACCTAAAATTGCACATGTGAGCTATAAAATTATACAGTAGAATGGGTTAAAAAGGGCTAGCAGGTTATAAGAATGACCCCTATGGTGCTGTCTTGGCTCTAATCTTTTTGGCTGCAAGAGCAAAAAGGGAAACTCTATAGGATACGAACTCGTTGGTATCTGATTACAGAAACACCATCTTCTCATTTTCAGAATACGCATTTATGGTATGTCAGGAATTTGTCTCTGGGTGCATTGTACAACGGGCAAGCTAGGATACAGTGGGGAAGGTTCTCAATGGCAAGCGAGCCGCAGATAGCCTATATAAGATGAAAACAAAAGGCAAGCAACAGCCAAAGAGGTTCAACATCTAACTGATGAGAGGGTTGGAGCCAACTGCCAAGAGTACCCAAGTGAGAGAATTCTCTTAACCTTTCCCCTCCCAGATTATCTTGCATACAATATCCAACAGCTTTTGCCTTCTAGTAGGTATGCCAGGTTAAGATAGGGCTGTCTGTGAAAAAAGTCTTTTCTTCCCAGGTTACTGATATATTTGGGCCATTTGATTCTAGAATGTATGAATCACTAATAGTAAACAAGTACCAGCTATTGGGGGAAAAAATCACTTATATACTAATTCCCAGAGGGTTTTTTTTTGGTGTGGATACTTATATCTGCCAAAAGAGAGCTCACTCTCCTCCAACAGCTTTTCATACATAGTCTGGGGCCTTTCTTGGGCTGCAGAAAAATCCGAAAAGTTGAAAAAAAACTTCAGTCACTGTTGAATTCCCCCCAATACCTCTTGAAATGGCATCAACTGTGAGAGATTAGAATGTTCAGGGGAAGGGGAGGCTTCTAACTGTTTCTGTCAGTAAAAGGCAGGGTTTTTACTGGAAGCAGTTTAGGGTTGCTCCAGAGCAGTTTAGGGTGGCTCCAGAGCAGACTAATTTATACAATAGCCAAATCGCTCACTCACAACTTTTAATGCCAGTAGGTCACAAAGTAAAATTTTTGCTCACAAGAACATTGGTTATAACTAGTGCCTTGTATTGGCCCCGGAAACTAATCAGTAGCTGGTAGAGCGTCTGCAGCCTAGGTACCTACTCCATCTAGCTCCCAGTAGTAACTGAGCGTTCTGTACCAGCTGGAGTCTCTGAGTGATTTTCAAGGGCAGACCAGTACAGAAGGCATTACTGTACTCTGGCTGCAAGGTTACTGTGGCATGGATCCCTGTGGCCAGATCAAATGGGCTATTGAGATTAATGTTGCACTATTTATTGTTTTATATGTAGCCTTCATATCTATAGGGCTGGTAAAAGAGTGACAAAATTCTCTTTTCCCAGGTCACCCTGAGGTCCACAGGGCCGGGTATTTCATGTGGTTTGTTTTCATATGATATTTGGGTTTGGTTGGGGGGACTCTTTGCTTGGGGACCTGTAGTGGCTGTTAGTTAGCCTGCACAAGAATTGCTTTGCTGCACAAGATCAAAAGTTCAGCTCGCTGCCTCAAACAGTGGCTCAACAGATGCTTCTAGAAAGCCATCATGCAAAGAATTTTGGAGGCCATAATCCCTTAATATTTGTCCCTAGAGCTGGCACTTAAGGTTTCTTAAGCTGTCTGAATAGGGAGGTTTCAGGTGTGACTGTTTTCCGTAAACACATATGCATGGATATAAATTTACCTTTTTATTCTATCAGGTTTCCAGTGCACATTGAAGTATTTTCGCTTTTCAGTGACACAGGTCCTGCAACCCAGTTAAAAGTTCCAGTGATAGTGAGAATAATCTTAATTAAAAGCCAGGTGGTCATGGACATTACTTAGAGGACCAGCATTTTTTAGGCTGCTTCTGGACTTTCCCCTTTTTTCAAGCTTCTCATTATCCTTAGTACAAAAGCCTTAAAATGAATGTGATCTGTTTGACTGTCTCTATGGAAACCTCGCCACACTGCCTGGTAGAGAGACACATTTCCCAGGCTTCCTCAGAGCTAGTCTACCCTCTGATCTTTGCTGCTCACAGATATGCTGCTTATTCAGTCTTCTCCAATATTTATGCGGTGTTTTAGGAATACTAATGAAAAGGAGCCAAGCCCCTGTTTGAAAAGGAGAGAAAGGTTTGATTAAATTTACAGAGTTATCTCTAGACATTTTTCCACCTGAAGCAAAATGCTAAAATGAGAAGAGCTCTCCATGAATCTGATGACATCAACTCTAATGTATAGGAAGCTTATGCTAGAATAGACTTTGTTAGTCTTTAAGATGCTGGGAGACCCCTGTTCAGTTTTGCTGCTGTAGACTAACACAGCTTCCCATCCAGAATGTACCCTTAAAAAAAAAAAAGACTGGGAGTTTTGAGAGACAGGAAAATGGTGCTTTGTCTGGGACCCATTGCTAAAAAGTAACCTCTTCACCTCCGTTTGTGATCAACATGGCATGGATAAAAGCAACGATCTGGTTCGGACACTTGGACCAGTAGTGGTCGGGGCTGGACCTGGGCCTTGGGAGCCCACAGATTTGATGCAGATTGCCTTCAACTGCAATGGCAGTCTTAGTGATTTTTGCAATAAGACCAAATGTTCAAGAATTATGGTCCGAGTTATGTGTAATGTTGCTCCCTGACATTTTATCAACGGTTCTGCCTCTTGCCATTTTGTGGTTGTGCCCACCACCCTGTGTCAGAATTCCAAAGGTGCCTGCAGGCTCAAAACAGTTAGTTAAGTATGGCATGCCGTGTGCCTGTTCATGGCTTAAGGTCATATCATCACTTTTGAGTTGTTTCTGGTCTGCCCTTGTATCGTAAGGTGTATTGTTTGGATGTGAATTAATGCCTACAACATTTGTTTGGAAGAAAATGATACCTGTGTACTTAGTTGATTTGCTGCAAGCCCTAGGAATCCACATCAGAGTCAAAATTTGGGTTCTTCGTTCTCCAGAACACATTTTTTTCTTGGCAGCCAGCCTGCAAGCAGCCCACCAACCCTATATGCTGGCTCATCCTTTTCCTTTCCTTTCACAGAATCATAGAGTTGGAAGGGACCTCCAGGGTCATCTAGTTCAACTCCTGCACAATGCAAGAAATTCAAAAAAAGCTCCCCCTCCATACCCGCAGTGACCGCTATTCCATGCCCATTGCCCAGAAGATGACAAAGATTTTTAACATAGTAATCCTTCATAATCTCAAAAAAAAAACACCAAAACCCACTGCATTCCAGCAGGGTGTGAAAGGATGTATCAATCCTGTTAAGGCCACAAGTGCAAATTCTGTCAGTGTAGGGCCTGTTCCAAAATCTCCCTTGCAAAACCATTGTAGGTATAATGTTCAGTCTTGCAAACAAAAAAGCTCTGCAATAACGGGGGATGGTAAGATCGTACATATAAAGGGGAGATAAAGATTTGGGGTAAGAAAACCCAAAAAATAGGGGTGAGCATACTCTTTGGGTTCTCAGAATCAAACTGCTATGGTTGATTTCCAGGACTTGCTTTTTGATCAGAGAAAATGCTTTGTTTTTGCCCATCTCAAAAATATCATCGTTCGACATTCCAGCTTCCATGTGCTGGCTCATCAGAGGCTTAACAAACCTTGTTTTTGATGCTTGGCACTGACTGCAAAATGAAGATTGTCAAGCATGTCTCAGGTCTCGGTACACTTCCAGAATGCCCCTGAGTTATGCAAATCTCGGTTCGTAGTGTCTCGAACAATATGCTCCTAAATGACAAAGGAGACATCCCTATCTAGATGGCTTCTTGACCTTGATCCCCGGTGAGATCCCCAACCCATGTTCCTCTGAAGTCATTGTCAAGTCAGAAGGTGGCTATTTATATTATAGCTGTCATATGAAATCAGCTTCAAGTCATGTGAAACCTTAAAGAAAGAAAAGCTTAAGATGTTGTTTTGTTTTTTCCCCCTGCTTGGATCTGCTTTATCAACAGTAGTCAGTGTTGCCAAATCCTAACAAAGTTATCTGAAGTTTGTGGGAAGGATTACTTTTCATTAAGACCTTGAGCACATGGAAGACATTAAACTAGATTATAGCCAGAATCCCTGGTGTGAAAAACCTAAGCTATCAGCAGGAACCATTAAAGTGTACAAGTGTTCATGTGTCTCTGTTAGAAGAGATTTCTATGCTGGCATACGATGCCCAGTGGAAAACCTTAATCTGTGTTTTTTCATTCAAAACCAGGTTTGGAATCTATTATAAAGGGTTCCATATTGTTCAGATTTGAAGTCCTGATATGATATTGAGAATATATGCTTCCTCCATCACAGGATAATTAGGTTGTTATTTGCTTTGCTGGGAAAGGGTTTGTGTTCTTATTAGATTCACGCCGTCGCTGGAATGCCACCCCCCACCCCCACCCTGGTAATGCAATGCTAATTTTGTCAGGGCATGCAAAATCAGAGTCAGAGATTAAAAAGATGCATATTTTCAACACAGAATTTTAGCATGCACAGGGATGTTCAAAATCCAGGAGGAAAGGAGCACATAACTTGTAAGAACATTTTTAGACTGCTTGGTGGAATAGGCAGATAACAAGTGTGTGTCTGTGTGTATAAAGTGCCATCATGTTGCAGCTGACTTATGGTGACCCTATAGGGCTTTCAAGACAAGTGATTAAGCAGAGGTAGTTTCCCATTGCCTTCCTCTACAAAGTCTTCCTTGGTAGCCCTCCCATCCAAGTATTGATCCTGTTCAGCTTTTGAGATCTGACAAGATTGGGCTATACTATACCATTCCACATTCCTGCCTATGCTCATACAAACAGATAAAAGAAAAAGAGTTGGAAAAGAAGGGTGCAGGACAATCGTCCAGTTGAAAAGAAACATTTGTTCAACTAACTGCAGCTTACGTTAAGAGACTGGTCGGCAAAACCCACTGAAGTAAAAGCACAAATCAGGATGTGACACAGATTAAAAGTGGAGCGTGCAAGCCATTAGCACTACCAGAGCGAATTTTGTCAAAAATAGGATAAGCCTGCCACACCTTGGGGAGGGACTGTGGCTCAATAGGAGAGCATCAGTTCAGCATGCAGAAGGTCCCTGGTCCGACCCCGGGCATCTCCAGTTCCAAGTGTCAGGTAGTGTGTGGGTGTTAAGTAGCTGACTTCTGGTGGACCCCCCCCCCCCGGGTTTTCAAGGGAAGAGATAAACAGGTGATGTGAAAGACCTGCCTGAGACCCTGGAGAGCCACCATCAGGCAAGACCAACCTTGATGGACTGATGGTCTCGTTCAGTCTAAGGCAGCTGCATCTGTTCCTGTGTCCATCTGAGGGCTGTGGAGTCCCCTGTGCAGCAGAGTTCTTAAACCTTGCATGTTGGGGTTTTTTTTAAATTGTTTCTGCATTTGATTTCTGTTGTTACTTTCTTTAATTTTTCAGGTCAGAGGTCTCGAAGGTCCAGCTTCCAATGCCAGGCAGCTTGGAGCCGAAGGCCTGCCTAGCAGTGAACGGGCGATACTCCTCGTTGGTTGTTCAGCAAGACAGAAGTTCACCCACTGGTGGAACAGGAGTATCTGAGAATGGTATGCAGAATGCGTCGCACAGTCCCTCAGTACTCATTTCATTCTTGACAGGAACCTCTCAATGCCAGTGGCTAAGACTCTGAAGACAGAAAAGCCCATTGGCACTCTCTCGAATGTGTTTTTAATAGTCTCATCTAAAGGATGATAAAAGAAACAGTATCCATATGGAGGCTACTTTAAATGACTCCCTGTGGCCACTACCTCCGCAACACAAGCTGTTCACATAGGATACTTATCATGGAATTGAGCTACTGTGCTCACTCGTGAAAAGACAGCCACCTCGGGGGGGGGGGGGGCTACTGAATGCAGCCTCCGATAGACAGATATTCCATGTGTACTAGCTTTCTCACAAACTGACAGAATTGTCTTTGCGGAGAGACTTAATTGGGACGATTTAATTCTAGTGCATCTTTTCCAGCTTGTTACCATGATATGTTATGTTTCTTCAAACCTTGGCTCTGAATTTCAACCACTGCCTGCTCCAGGAAAACATTTAACAGTGGTTTTCCGTATGGAAAACTCCCTAGAAAATTGCTTTGTCCTCCTGCATTTCCATCTCTGAAACAGCGGAAAAAACATTTAGCACATCCATGGCCATAAACACAGTGGTCTGTGGGTAGTCTCTGATAGGACTGCATGCAATGTAGTGCAAAATCCTACTAATGCCTGCGGGTTTGCCAGGCCTGCTTCTGATCAGCACTTTCCCAGCTCTGTATAAAGACTTTACCACCACCTACATCTTCCTCTCTCGCATGATCTCTATCTCTAACCCTTTCTGCTCTATTCCCATGTAGCCTTCTGCAAATATCTTGATATGCCACAAAAAGAACAGATGGCTGCTGGCACAAAGACCTTTTACCTTTCTTTGGTATTCAAGGATTTGAGAAATCTCATCTGAGACCGCAACTGAGCAGCCATAGCCTGAATTTATATTTGCAAACCTGGATATGGGAGTTATGTACCACTGTCAGCCTGAGGCTGGGGGACAGTTCCACATGCAGTGCTTCCCTTAAGAACATAACATAAGAGAAGCCAATGTTGGATCAGGCCAGTGGCCCATCCAGTCCAACACTCTGTCACACAGTGGCCAAAAACACCAGGTGCCCTCAGGAGGTCCAGCAGTGGGGCCAGGACACTAGAAGCCCTCCCACTGTTGCCCCCCCTCAAGCACCAAGAATACAGAGCGTCACTTGCACCAGACTGAGAGTTTCTATCTATACTTTGTAGCTAATAGCTACTGATGGACCTCTGCTCCATATGTTTATCTAATTTCCTCTAGAAGCCATCCATGCTTGTAGCCGCCACCACCTCCTGTGGCAGTGAATTCCACGTGATAATCACTCTTTGGGTGAAGAAGTACTTCCTTTTATCTGTTCTAGCCTGACTGCTCAGCAATTTCATGGAGTGCCCACATATTCTTGTATTGTGAGAAAGGGAGAAAAGTACTTCTTTCTCTGCCTGCTCTATCCCATGCATAATCTTATAAATCTCGATCATGTTGTCATTTCTCCAAGCTAAAGAGCCCCAAGCGCTTCAACCTTTCTTCATAGGGAAAGTGTTCCAACCCTTTTATCATTCTAGTTGCCTTTTTCTGCACGTTTTCCAATGCTATAATATCTTTTTTGAGGTGTGGCGACGAGAACTGTACACAGTACTCCAGATGAGTTTGCACCATTGATTTATACAGGGGCATTATGATACTGGTTGATTTGTTTTCAGTTTCCTTCCTAATAACCTCCTGCATAGCATTGGCCTTTTTCATTGCAGTTGCACACTGTCTCGACATTTTTATTGAGTTATCTGCTACGACTCCAAGATCTCTCTCTTGGTCAGTCTCCGCCAGTTCGGACGGAGACCTGTTGAGCAGACCTGTTGTTTAAATGGGGCAAAATACCAGGACCCGAATGTGATTGTGGTATAACCCATCAAACTATTTTCCCTCTGTCACAGGAATATGAGTGTTGTGCTTTCCAGGGAGATGTGACAGATCTCTTTGAACTCTCTCCAGCTGTGACTGAGTGAATTGAAAATTTAGAAATTAGTATTTACAGGGATTGCCCAGTTGGTCTGCATAGCCACTATATCAACTTGGTTATAGTTTAATGTTTCCTGTGTGTTACTCTGCCAACAGACAGACAGACAGATAGCCTCAAACCTTATAAGCATATAAATGGTTAGGATTTGTTGTGCCACTTTGCTTGCATTAAATCGTTGTTTTGATGCTGTTGCCCACTCACACAGTTCGAAGAGATCATCTTGGAGTCTACTTTGTTTTTTAAATCTTTGAATAACATACATATTGGCAATTATAAGTTCTAGTGTAAAAGTAAACCAGAAATGTATTGCCAGGTATGGTACTGATCAGTAAATGGCAAGACTACCAACCAAAAATGCAAAAATGGATCAAGTCCTTGGAGAACAGAGATTTCCTAGCCTGGAGAAAAGCGATAACAATTGTTTAGCTGTGCAATTGTCAGGACTTCCTAGAAGTTTCTGTCTTCTCTGTCTTTTTAAAGAGCTCAGCTGGGTATCTGGAGTCCATCAGTGACTCTGACAGTAAACATGACATTCTGGAGGTCAGCAACATCATTGGCTTATGGGCCAGGGCTTTGGGGCTGATCTACCACTGACCACTTTCCTTCAGACTCCATTGCCAAGAAATGAGGCTGAAAGGACAAAGGACTGTTTTCTGTGGCTTGCAAAGGTGCTGATTTAAGGGGACAGTTTTAAAACGAAGTCTGTCACAGTCTGTCACTTGGTAGTTTCATGTGTCCAGGAGCCAAACTTGATCCTACTCAACTGACAAATGTTATTTTTTATTTGTTGACTTCATTTATAGCAGTGCTTTTCTCACTGAAACTCAAGGTAGAGTACAAAATACCAAAAATTTCTGTCATACAGCATGTTGATCCTCATGACACATAAATACAGATCAGTTTTAGCTGAACTTGTAGTGTGTGTGCGTAGAAAATGTTTCATCTGTTTTTAGTTTGTTGTTGTAGAGGAAGATAATTTTTTTTACCAAAAGACCTTAATATATGTGTGTGCAGCCAGCCATTAACCTGTTAAAGACTGTTGTTTTACAACAGTGCCCTCTGCTGGGCAGAGCACAATATGTGAAACCTTTTTCACACCACTCAACTCAATAAGCACAGTAAAGCATGAGAATCTCTACATGTAACCTGGTCATCAGAAACACTATCACCTCTCTCTCATAAAATAAAGAGCACACAGCTGGCACTGGAAAGCTAGTACACCACATATTTCAGTCGGTCATATTTCAAAACAACATACCAGAATCTCTCTCTCTCTGCCTAAGAAATGTGCTGAAAAATGTCCGAATACCATTGTTCATACCCATTGTTCCACAGCCATCTTCTGCTTCATCACATTTCTTGCACAAACAATTCTGCTTTAGTGTCTTGTTGCTTCATTTCGCTGGTTTCCTTTCAACCTGTCGTCCGGACTGGGCCATCTTACTGCCTCTGTGTCTTTTACTACAGGATAGTTTTTGAACAGCAGCACTGAGTGCCCTTTAAAGGACCCTTGCCTTTGAAAAAAAATAGTGGGTGGATTGAACTAGTTGTCCAACCTGGAATATAGGACATCCTCCTGAATGTGAATTCCAGATTTCATAGCTCTGTGTTAAACATTAAAGGGAGACAGGTAAGCAAAGGACAGAAAATTCCAAGCAGGCGAGTTAAGCAGGAAGCCTGCTTTTGCTCAGCTATGTATTAAATCATCGTAATATAACTGATAACTGATGGAAATAATTCCTGAGGCATATGTGGCAGAGGCTGTTCTTTTTGAGAAGAAGGCTGAAGCTGAAAAATCTAGCAAATCAGCTAATTAATGCAAGTGCGGCGACTCCTCCTAGGCTGCTAGTCTGTGAGGAAATTTGTGTCTATAAAGCAGGCAATTACCTAAATGCCTCGTTCTATCTTTCTTTCCCTCAGGAATGCACTGACAATGTAGAATTCAAAAGCCTTTCCCTAAAACCACTGCTTTCTGTATGCAAGCTTCTGCTATGTGTTCTTCACCTACATTTGGGAGGGGAAAAGAAGCAAATTTTATTCTATCATATCGTACTGAACTCTGATTAGAAGTCTATGTATACATACATTCAGCATTCAGGGACTAGAAATTTGGGGGGGGGGTGTTAAAATGCTGACGTTTCATGCTTATGGGAAAGTTCAATTTTATATTAAAACTTCAGAAAGGCTGACATATATGAAAAGCGGAGGGGAAAATATAAGAGCTCAGGGATAGATATGCTGGTCTGTATCAGCACAAAACAAAGAAAGCCCCTTCACAACCAAGGGGAGCCTTTCTAGATTCTCACTGACTTGTTTGTCTGTAATAGAAAAGGACACAGCCTTTAACCATCCCCTGAGTAACCTCCATGAAAATGAATGGAGAGTGTACTTTTGTGCCAGGTAGATTTATGTGAAGTGTTCTTAAACAAGAAGGTAAGAAATGCTTGGAGTGCTATGGAAAGGCAGCAAAGCCATTATTTAGGCAATGTGTCTGTATAGTCTGCTGTCCCATAAAAAAAAGCCTTCATGGCCTTGGTGCCTGGTATCTGCCAGACCACCTTCCCCCCCCCCCCCTTTGCTCTGCCATGACAGTTTCATTCATCTGAACGCTGCTTTCTGCAGCTGCCAGCCTGCAAATGGGCACAATCAACAACTGCCTGTATACGTGCTTTTTCCATTGTGGCCCCAACCTTACGCTTGACAAGGTCCAGAAATCTCCCACTCTCCTGGCTTCCCATAAACTATGTAAAGCTTATTACTCAGGAGGGCCTTTCTACATAGGAAATAGAGCTGTACTGTAAAAAAAAATGGTTCGGAAAGATACTTGGGTTAGGGACTGTGATCCTTACTGCGATGTATAGTTCATTCTGCCTGTTGTTGTAAGTAAGATCTGACTATGTAACTTTGGATTGTTTAACATGTCATGTTGACACTTATGGCTTGCTTCAGTTCTGTTTCAGATTTCTGGTTGGCTCCAGGTTTCTACAGTCCAAATCCTATTGCATAGTTCATTGCATGTTTCATCCTGTGGGTTGCATCGATGATCTCTTTGTAATCCACCTTCATTTCCAGTGGAAAAGGCGGACTATAAATAACATAAATACAATATAATAACATAAATGACATAATAACATCAATACGATACAATACAATAAATAGTAATGACTGTATCAAGCATTTCAACAAACCATTTGTTTAAAATTCCCACCTGATCTTTGCTTAATGTGAAACTCGTTTACAAAACTGTCAGTTGAAGAAGGTGTTATACACAGGGCATGCTGTCAGACTTTAGATAAAGACTTTTTTCCCCCCCAGTGGAAGATCAGATGTTTCGTTCAGTGGAAGGCCAGGCAGCATCTGATGAGGAGGAAGAGAAAGTGATTGGGGACCAGCCCTCTCAAGTGGCTGAAGTGAAGAAACTCCTAGGCAGACTTCCCTGCTGTAGTAGTGGGTATGTCTCCATGAAAGACTTGTACATTTATGTATTTTAGTATTTTTTTTTATCAACCTTTCAAATGCTACTGTGGGGCTCAGCAAAAAGGTATAGTGGCTTTCAGATAAGAAGATATAATGTAGTTGGATAGAATAAAATAAGGCAGTAGTGCCTTGGTGACTATCCCCACCAATTACAGTAAAGAATACATGTGAATAAAGCCTACCTTATCTTGTTTTACCTGTCTATCAACCATAAGTGGTCCAAACAAATTGATTACTCTTTTGGTTGGATATTGGTTTTGACTGGTCTCTCTTTGTAACACCCCCCCCCCCCTTCTACTGTCTGTATCTTTGAGTATACATCTATCTAATGATTTGAACACTTCATGCACTTGATGAAGAGAGCTTTGACTCACAAAAATGTTTGGAAGAAATACTGTTGATCTTGCAGGTGCCACTGGGCTCCTGTTTTATTTTGCTGATCCAGAAAGGAGAGTGACACTTTCCACGTGGCCTTCTCCAGGATTCAGAAGTACTATGTTGATTTCATGTCAGGAGCAAGAGCCAAAGGCTGCAATCCTAGACAGTGTGTTAGCTTATCGGGTAACAACTGCGGATACCACTCAAGTTGTCTTTGAAGTTTCTATTGGGAGTTGCTCGTACAATGGAACAGGCAAGCTGATTTTTAACGTGATAAGCAGCTTGCCTTGTATGAGCAATTGCTGTAGAAACTCCACCCTCAGTATTTTGTTGCCTGTGCGCATAGCTTTCTAGCATGACAATCAGAAACACAAGTCAATGACATTATCCTGCATAAGGAAGTCATTTTAGAAATGCACCATTCATTATGAATGCCAAATGCTGTGCTATTCTGCGATAGTAAATAAATGAGCCATTTCTCATTATTTCCATTTCTTCCCTGCACTTCTGAATCATGTGTCCCATGCTGGTTTTATACTGAAGAATGGTTTGTGCACAAGGATGCCTGGTGTAATATAGTCCAGTAGCAACTTAATGACCAACAAGATTTCCAGGGCATAAGCTGAAAAAAGGGAGCTCTGACTCCCCAAAGCTTATATCCTGGAAATCTTGGTGGTCTTTAAGGTGCGACTGGACTTGAATCTTATTGTTCTAATCCTGATATCTTACCCTGTGGCTTGGAAAAGGCCCTCTGTCTCTGGATGTGTTAGATTAAGGTGACAAAGTCATGTAAATCTTCCTTCCCATAGATGCGATGACCCTGTGGTGAAGAAGCTGATGTCCTGTCTTGGCAACATTAGCAGGGATGAGAACACCATTGTGGAACTAGTCAAGAGACTCTCACAGTTAATGGAAGAGCTTGAGACCAAAGGGCAAGAAGTGAAAAAACTGGAAATAAATATGGAAGAGGTAAATTCTTTGGCACTGTGCCTTCTTTAAATAAAATCCAATGGGCCCACTGCACAGAGTTGGGTCCAAAGAGCCCCATATACAAAATGGCTGCTGGTCTCATGGTTTTGTTTCAGGATCACTGCTCCATAAGTTGTCAGAAAGCACTTTCACAGTCTCCTTTCAGGGCTGCTTTCAGCTGGGGGAGGGGTGTGCAAATACCAATAAAGTATTTTTCACATATATTTACAGCTCGGGTAGATCTAAATGCACACCCCTACTCAGAAGCCTTGATGTGCAGATAGATCTCTCTGTATGGTCCTTTGGATCACAACCAGCGGCCTTGTACAAGCAGCCTCTCGACAAAGGCTTAGTCTAATTTAGAGTATGCTTGTTATCGCTCAAGTACTCTCTGTTTTTGACTCTGTTTTTCTCTGCATGGCTCTAAACATGCGTTCTTTTGTGCTATATGCCATATCTTGCTGGCTGCAAGGTGTGATCTTAGCACTTCCAAGTGACATCATTTATATTTCAGACATGTATTTGTAAGAAGATACCATGTAGAGTTTGCATTCCTTGCCCTATACTGCACATCCTCCCTTTCTCAACCCAACAGTTGTTAAAAGCATCTGCAAAGAAGTCCCACGCATATGTGGCATGCTTGCTTGGAGACTTCCTGAAACCCACTGCTTTGAAACTTCTTCACCACCCCCACCACAAATCCCTGCTTCTTTTCTCAGTCCTGTGCTGCTTTAAGCATGCAGAAGTCACCCAGCCTAGCAGAGCATCTTGTCTGAATCGACTGATATTACAAATCCTGAGGAAATAAATAGAAAGATACCACTTTAAGACTTTTCTTATAATCTGCAAGACAATGTGAATACAGAATTTCAGGTTTCTGATGTGGAATTATTATAATGGCATTGTTATCCCTATTATTAAGTACCAGGCATCTTTGAATCTCTAAAACATACAAGGCTTGGGCAGAAATAGCTGCCTACCCCATTATAAATGATGCATAAACCCATTTTAGTTAACCTAAGAATTACTGTCATTTTCTGTAGGTAAAATTGGATCTAATCGCACAGTGGTGCTTCTTATTTGTACGGTCAAAATAGCAGCTTAAAAAAAGAGAGTAAAAAAGCAGAGCAAAACAAAAGCCTCTTCAGCCACAGGCAGGTCAAGAGTAATAACCACACATATGGATCAATAGCCGATCCAATCTAAAAGTACAAAGGCCAGAAGAAGAAAAAGGCTGCTAACTCTGATTCCTTTTAAAGTGTGTTCCAATACTCAGCAACTGTAAATTCAAAGGGCCATCTTCCAAAGGAAGTTTAATGAAGGTGTCAGCTCTTAAATGATAGCCTGAAGAAAACATGAGTAAATTCTAAAGATAAGTTGATACTTTCCCAAGCCCATTGCTATAAACAAATGCTGGTGAGAGGTACTAATACGTGACTTTTGCTGGACAAACCAATCAAACAGAAGTAGCATTACTTTTATCCACCAAGAAAGGCACCTTATCTGCAAATAGGCAGTTAGCCAGAAACATTTACTTGCAAATTGCCCATTCATTTTTCATCTGCAATAATTACCTTTTTGCAAGGAGCCAACTGAATGTAGATACTGTCTATATTTTTGAAAGATAACATAAAGTAGTAGTTGAACACATAGTTGGGCTGCAGCCTGGAAAACCACATAATTAACTTTGTGGAAGTCTTGTACTGATTTTGATATCCCTGTTATTAGATACCGAGCGTCACTCAGTTTGGTTTGGTGTAGTGGTTAAGTGCGCAGACTGTAATCTGGGAGAACCGGGTTTCATTCCCCACTTCTCCACTTGCACCTGCTGGATGACCTTGGGCAAGCCATAGTTCTGGCACAGCTGTTCTTGAAAAACAGCAGTTTCTGTCAGAGCTCTCTCAGCCCCACCTACCTCACACGGTGTCTGTTGTGGGGAGGGGAAGGGAAAGGAGTTTGTAAGCCGCTCTGAGTGCACCTTAAGGACCTTTCTGGATTATATTTAATAACAACCACATCTTTAATAACAACCACATAACAAATAGCCAAGTGTGGCCCTGTGCAGATTTTAAAAATCCACAATGGCGGAAGGGGTCACAGGGCTAAGCCAGGTTTGCAGAAAATATAAAAATACAGTATGTTAAAAAGGGGAATTTTTAAAAAACTAAATAAAAACATAATGGCATGTTCAAAACAGCTTCTTAACAGCAGAGATCTTGTAAGAACACCTCATGAGATCTTGGCCACCATTTGGGGTTGTCAAAGCAAGAAAGCATTCTTCAATGTAAAGCATTGCTTTACCAACCCAGAAAGGCGTGACAGTAGCGGCAATGTTCCCTCTAAGCTGTGGAGTCTTGTGAGCAAAAATTCTACTTTGTGAGCTACTGGCATTGAAGTGGTAAGCAAGCGATTTGGCTACTGCATAGACTAGTTTGCTCTGGAGCAATCCTTCCTGAGCTAAGACAAAAATGTATGAGCCGGAGGCTAAAAAACTGTGAGCTAGCTCACACTAACTCAGCTTAGAAGGAACACTGGCGGCGGTAGCAACAAGGAGGAGAGCAGGGGGAGGGAAAGTAGGAGCTAAGGCAGCTGTATGAGGGGAAGGAAATGGTCCAAGTGCTAGTAGGGAGAGGAAGCAAGGACGGGATGAAATAGGCATAGATTTTCTAAAAAATTGATAATAGAGCAGGGAGGAACAGAAATCAGTACGCAAGTGGGTGAGGGAGAGGAAGCCAGAAGGGGGTGGTGGTGGTTCAGGAAGTGGTACCAGAACAAGGAAGGAAGAAGCAGGGCCAGCAGAAGGAGGGGTGTCCTCTCCCTTGCAAATCCTTATGGATCTCTCTTTTGTAATGTTCTAATGGTGGATTTAAGCTTTCTGATGCATCTGTTATTGAGGCAGGAGATTCATTGCCAGCTGGCCTTGCACCACCAGCACCTTTAAATCTGTGGTTAAGGGATGAGGAACATTAGATCCACATTAGTCCACACTGATATGTAAATTACAGAGAACACTTGCAGAGTGACTAATGCACAGCATCCAGTGGCATCCAGCACTGCTGATCAGAAAGCAAAAGAGTGAGGTGTGTGTATAATACATCTAGGTGGTTAAGGTGATGGGCGGCTTTGTAGAATTTTTTCACTGGCTCTGCTGGTACAGAATGTAGTTAGCATGTAAGTTCATTAATACACTGAGTTCTGGTGGGTCTCACTCAAAAGTTTGCAATGTATTTTATTTCTGCCTTCCAAAGAAGAAGAAACTGGCAGAGAGCGTAGAACACTGCAGCATATGTATAGGGTCAAAGTTTGCATAGGGATGCAGTCTGAGCAATGTAGTGGGGTTTAAGAAAGAATTTTGTATGCATGTTATCCTGATGGGGTTTTTTTTAGAGTAAGTGGGGGAGAGGATGCAACGTTGCATATGGACATGAATTTGGGCTTCGCCACATATGGTCTGCAAGGTGTTGGCAATGAATAGAACAGCGAACCTGCTAGATGGAGTGGGGTCTCTGTGTGTGCACATAATATGATTAATCTACAACAGATTCATACTTCTTTTGGAAAGTATGAACAATTTCTACACCTGGCTGCAACCACAGTGCTGGCAACAGAAACAGGAAGCTCTCTGTTTGTTTCATTGCTATGAAACCGGGTGCGGAAATGGGAATTTTTGAAATCACTGTTTGGCAGATAAAATGGGCTATGTCATCTACCCATATTACAAAGTGACCTCAAGGTTAGGGAAGCAGAGTTCACACTGGGCTGGTGGAACTGACTTAATTTTCAGCTGATGCTGTCCAAGTGCCAGTTAAAATACATTACTGCTCTGTCAGCAAATAAGGTGACCTTCTTAGAGGAACTCTAGCTGGGTCACAGATTACTTCACTTTTTACTCCGGCGACATATGCTCTCCAGAGCTCTGAAGTGCCTCCTCAGTTAGTAAATATTGATCAGGGTAATATTTTCCTACGAAATAAAATTTATTTCTTTTTTTAATAACTGTATTCTTCTTTTTCTTCAAATGGTGCTTACCCCTAGCTATACTTGTTCAGTTGCCTTCTCTGAAGGCCCACATTATGGCCTGAAATCAGGCCTTCGTTCGAGCCGGGGCGCGAAGGAGCGTCGCTCCGGCAGCGAAGAGCGGCAGCCCCGCCCCCTCCTCCCAGCAGTGCTGCAGGAGCGATCAGAAGAGCAAGGAGGTAAAGGGTTCAGCGCTCCGGGGAGTGCTCCAGCCGGGGCCTTTTGTTTTTGTTCCCCTCGTGGCCGGGCAGGCGGAGGGGAGGGCGGCGGCAGGCCTCTACTCCAAGAGCATTTTGTTTTATTTCCCCTCCTGGCCGTGCAGGAGGAGGGGAGGGTGCGGCGGGCCTCTGCTTCGGCGAGAGCATTTTTTAAAATTTCCCCTCCTGGCCGTGCAGGTAGAGGGGGGAGGGTTCAGCTGGCCTCTGCTCCGGTGAGAGCATTTTGTTTTTGTTCCCCTCCTGGCTGCAGAAGGAGGGGAGGGTTCAGCTGGCCTCTGCTCCGGTGAGAGTATTTTGTTTTTGTTCCCCTCCTGGCCGTGCAGGAGGAGGGGAGGGCAGCGTGCCCCACTCGCTGCTGCCGCTGTTTTCAGACAGAGGCGGGATGGCCCTCTTGACAGCCATGCTGATCCTGTGAACTGAGGCAGATCAGGAGAGGGAGGGCAGGAAGAGCTGCATCAGTGCTTGGTTCTCCTGGCCCTTTCTTTCATGCCCAGGGAAATGCTGATCTCTCCTTTGGAGCCAGGAAGCAATTTTTCTCCAGGCCAGTTTGGCTGGAGATCCTGGGGGGTTTTTTGGGTTGTGATACAGAGGCAGACAATGGCAAACCATCTCCATTTGCCTGTTGCCTCAAGAACCCTGAGGGGTCACTGTAAGTCAGTTGCAACTTGATGGCACTTTACACAGACACAAACACACCTTTTTGGATGCAACTGCAAGTCCTTATGTGTCTTGACACACTGAAACTGTTTGTTCTTGGAAAACCTCTTTGGATGTGTTGTAGTGGAGACAGAAATGTTTGCATGTCAGATACGAGTGGGTGGTGTTCCTTTAACCTTGGCTGCTTCCATGCAAGGGGTCCCTTGGCACTGTAGACAGATTACTCTTCAGCAAAATGCTGGAAGTGGAACACTAACAGGTTCCTCACAGTTTTTAAAATAATGCAGCACTTTGCTCCCCTTAATGTGCAGTGTCACATTCCCACACAGCCTGCTTTCCTATGAGCAGCTGTGTTAAAGAAATGGTTAGACCAGGAAATCTGCATTTTCCATCAACTGAGCAAGAGAAACAATTCCTACTGGAATCCTCTTGGAACACACTGCATCCTAATTTTGCTCAAACTCAAGTGTATCAGAGATCCAGTTTGGTGTAGTTGTTAAGTGCACAGACTCTAATCTGATTCTCCACTCCTCCACTTGCACCTGCTAGATGACCTTAGGCAAGCCATAGTTCTGGCACAGCTGTTCTTGAAAAACAGCAGTTTCTGTCAAGAGCTCTCTCAGCCCCACCTACCTCACAGGCAGTGTTCCCTTTAAGCCGAGTTAGTGTGAGCTAGCTCACGGTTTTTAGCCTCCAGCTCACACATTTCTGTCTTCGCTCAGGGAGGATGGCTCTGGAACAAACTGATTTATGCAGCAGCCAAAATCACTCACTCACAACTTTAATGCCGGTAGCTCACAAAGTAGAATTTTTGCTCACAAGACTCGACAGCTTAGAGGGAGCATTGCTCACAGGGTGTCTGTTGTGGGGAGGGGAAGGGAAAGGAGTTTGTAAGCCGCTCTGAGACTCCTTCGGGTAGAGAAGGGTGGGGTATAAATCCAGTCTCTTCTCCTTCTCTTTCTTGAACCAGGATCCTGTGAGCTGCAAGTCAGTCATGTGACAGGAAGAGGGAGAGCTGGACCATAACCAACAGACTGAAAGTGGCCTTGTTGTGGCTGACAAAAATAACACTAAATGGCAGTGATATAAAATCCACAGTCGACTGTAACAGAGAGGAAAGCTGCCAGTCAAACAGAAAAGGAACACTAAAAGCACCATCAATGCCAAAGAGAATAAAAATATATTGACCTGGTATCCTGGTATTCCCCCTCTTTACGTGACATGGGTGGTTTGTTTGTTTTCCCCCACGTGTGCCATCAGATAGGCTTGCCAGCTCTGAGTTCGGAAATACCTTGCAGAATTTTGGGGTGGAGCCTGAGTGGTGGGTGTGGCCTTCTGACACACTTCCGGTGATGTCAGGGGGCGTGGCCTTCTGACACACTTCCGGTGATGTCAGGGGGTGTGGCATATGCTAATGACTTATGCTAATGAGCTCCTGCAGCTCTTTTTCTACGAAAGGACCCCTGCCTGAAATGACAAAGATAACAAAAATTGTAATAAAAATATTAGCAAGAACTGGCAAATGTGAGACTTGTCCCAGACTGTAATGAAAGTAAATGTATTAGACGTCTGTTTGCAATAAGCATTTGCAAAGAGTGGCATTTAGAATGCTGCACAGGTTCTTCCTTTGCCCATTGTAATGAATAAAGATGGTTTGGCATTAACAAGGGAACAAGTATTCAGAAGAAACCAGATTCTTAAATTGAGCCATTTCCTCCCAAGGCAAGTTCTAATACCTTGGTCAAAGCAGCACAAAATCCTGGCCCACAGCGTCCTTCCCCTTGCTCAGTTCCAAGATTAATAAAATAATCTGATCATTCAAACAGCACAATTGTTGACAAATAGCAACAAATGAGGACTGGGTGCTTTCACATAGATGCCTTACATTACATGGCAGTTTGAGTCAAGTTGACCTGGGTTTCAGCCTCCCGGGATCCATTTAGCCAGCACTCCCCATGCAAACGATATTAATCCTATAGTGATATTTTCCATGTTTGAAATCAGCCTTCAACAGTAGGCAGTATCGCTTAATGCTGCGGTCATGAGACACTCATAAATCAGCTTCCTGATTACAAGCACACTCAAGAGCAGCCCTAAAAAGAAGTGTCTCAAAAATCAACAAAGTACTTGACTAAAATACTAAACTTAAGGAGGTGACCAGCTCTTAAACACATGCTTGATTTAGTCACGTAGGCCGTCCGGCTGAAGTTAATGCAAATGCCAATATTTCTCCTCTGCTTAATGATCCACTTAAAGCAATCAAAAGTATTTCACAGTCGTGCAGCTAAGCGTATATTTTGTAACTATGTTGGCAGATACTAATGGCGGAAGGAGAGTGAAAAGCACTGATTGAGAGCTTGACTTTATTATTGGTACAATAGGTACACCATGCATATAGGTGCGACAGAAGCTATGGAACCAAATTAGTTGTCGCTGAGAGCAGCCCGGCCTCTGCAATTATGAAAGTGAATGGCAAAATATATTTAGAGTGGCAACATCTGAAATCGGTGGGAGATCTTGGCATACGTCAAATAACCCAGGAAACATCAGTTAAACAGAAGAACAAGTATTTGTGTAACCTTACAAGGGACTGTATCCTTCACTGACACTTTCCGTTTAGCAAAACTTAACTCGGTTTTCAGAGAAGGTTTCCGGAGGCAAATAACTGATTGAAGGAGAAGGCTTGAATGTGCCACAGTGCTTCTCATATTGTCTGTCATTGTCCAGATAAAAGGCCCATTGCTAGGAGAACTGCAGCAGAAGATGGAAGAGACTGAATTGCTGAAGATGGAGTTGCAGATGTTGGAGACAGAGAGAGTAAGGCTGTCACTGGTGGAAGAAAAACTCATGGATGTATTACAGCTTCTTCAGCAACTCCGGGATCTGGTATGGAAAGAAAATAATGTGAGGAAACAACTCGTTTTAAAGCTGCCCTTCCATTAGGATGGACCACCTTTGTATCTTTTCAGAAGGTCCCCTGTAGGGACATCCAGTGTGTCAAGTTGGGCTTTTCAGAGGAAAGCTCAGCTACAATGACTGCAATAGGGAAGGAGAAGCAAAACACCCACCAGACAGACTCAGGCACATGCTGCTCTCTAAAGCAAAGGTTTAGGGCTTAGGACTAAGGCTGTTCTGGGCAGAGCTACAAATTACACACACTTCTGTATCCCTTTCACTGACATTTTATGTTTTATGCATTGCAGTTACTGGGTCTTATTTAGTCCTTCTCCCTTGCTCCATTTTCTGCTGAAAAGTATCTCTTCCAGGCTACTCTTACCCCTCTTGGAAAAAACTGTACCTGTATAATTTCTCCAGTGGGTTAAAAAACAGAATGCGGTTAGCAGTATTCTGTGGAGAAATGATTGTCTCACTATTCAGAACTGCAGTAGTGGTGGTTGCATGGTGTAACATTTTTAAAAAGTAAACATGATCATGAAACTATTCATTGTGTGTAGTTGTATCCTCAGACTAGTAAAATGCAACTGTTAAGCTGTTCCCTTGCTCAGATCAGTACGCATTAGGGTGTGCGCTTCAGAAATTTTCAGAATCATTTTAGATTTGGATTTGGGGTAGGGCACTGGTTTTGTTACTTGGTTTTTCTGAAGGGCTTTTGCCAGTTTGGGATGGGGGGGCAGCCTCAAAATTTGAGACCATTGTTTTTGTCATTTCCATATACTGCACTCCAGGTAGCAAGAGCAGGGAAGGGAAAGAGAGGAGGCCAGCCCTGGATTTAGCATGCTGCCATTGTCCCTGCTCAAGGCTTCTCCCCGCTGCTGGCATTTTGCCCAGTAGCTGGTAAGGAAATGGCTGCTGTGATAGCCAAGCTTTATGGAAATCCAGGAGCCACCAGCCTGACTGCCATTTTCCAGCTTAGGGGTGAGTTCTGTGGTGGGGAGAAGCCTCCAGGGGCACAATGCCAGCATGCTATGTTTGGGGCCAGTTTGGTCCTTTCCCTTTTAAAACGTAAAAGGCTATGGGTGGAAGCCAGGTTTACCTGACCATAAGCTGTTAGTCAACATCTTTCTTGTGCCTTCCCCCAAGCACTCCAAAAATTCTGCATGATAAATTTTCATCACTCCCAGAATTTTGAGAGTGTTTCGTGGTCGTATCTGATGTTTCCAAGCTGACCTGAAACCACTAATTTGGGGTATAATTTTAACTTGGATATATCCAAATGCAGTTGGCATGTGTGCTAAACAAGTGGGCCAAATTAGACATTCAGCAAAGGCCGGGGTCTGGCAACAAGTCTGAAGGACAGTAGGGATGACTTTCCATTCTCACTACGGATACTGACAATATTTATGCATATCTCTAAAAAGCAGTCATCCAGTGACAGATGAAATCTTCGAAGCCAAAGTGGGGATGAGCAGGTCTTCCGCTGGTAAGAGGCGGGTTTGCAGTGCCTTGCACAGCTTCCTTTCCCCTTTCTGTTTAGTTACTGTGGGCTAGATCCAAAGTTGTTCTTTCACCAGAGTAACAGCACTTATCCCAGTGGAATGGGAGTTCCATTGGTGCAGGGAAGAGGGAGCTGATACTACGCCTCCTACTGCAGACTCCCACTTCCCTCCAGGCTGTCTGTGATCCCTGGTCCTTTGGATCTCATATCCAGAATATGTAATGTTTAACTTTCAAAACACAGAATTATACTTGAATTCCTGTTTTCTTAGAGTAGAAGTCTTGGAATAATTGCTACCAAACACTGTGTGCAACACACAGTCTTTACAACGCAGTAAATGTCATCAAAGATGGAGGAGTACTTCCTCCCTCACTATATATATTGAATACTTACGCCCTTTGAGATTTTCTTACCTCCCTAGCTCCTCAAATACATATCTGAAAATTGTAGTCGGTGTTCGCAAATCCAAGTGATGTTAGGTCAAATTTACATCTGACTTTCCTGCTAGAATCATTCTAGTTTCAAAAAAAACTCTCTATACCTGTTTCTAGTTTCAAACCATACTTGTTCTAGTTTATAAATTAATGTTTACATTTGTTAATTGCCTTCCTGTGGTCAAGCTAGCATTATACTGCTTTAAACAAATGCTGTTGCTCAGTACTCTTCAGACCCCCAGGAGTGAAATTTGAAACCAGCGTGAAATGAGCTTGGGAAAAGACAGCAGTCAAACTACTTCAGAGGGGAGGTGTAAATTGGGCCTTAGTTTACTGAAGCCTGGGCTTATTTGAGAAAGGCTCACCTGCTTCTAGTTTAGGGCCCTGGACAGTTCTGATGCAGCATCAGATTCCTTCCTTATGGAAAATCAGACAGACAGACAAAGAGGCAATGCTTTGGTTCAGATATAAATATGGTTAGTTTGTGAGATCTGAGATACAGATCATAGGTTTCAATTTGTCTTGGCAAATGCTGGCTTTTTGACCTTCACGGTTTTCCTTGCAGAGACCCTGCAGATGCCACTTTGCATATGCTTACAACTTACCTTGTGATAGTAAAGTGGTATGTATGCACAGTGGAACCATAGGAAAGCTTGACAATCCCAGAAAGCAGGCAGTATTATGCTGTGGGTACCGAAATTCATTTGGATGCCTTGGAAAGCAAGCAGACTGTCAGTTGGGGGGTCTTGTGTCTAGCATCTCAAGAAGGCAGGCAGAATTATAAGCTGGGCAGAAGGAGACACATGGCAGCAGAAAAACAAAATGGGCAAGTAAAAGCTTCAGCTTGGAATCCCCAGGAAGGCAAGGCACAGTTACAGAAGGGGCATAGAGGCAGATTATGTTATGCTTGTGTACCTGGAAAGATGGGCAGAGTTAAGAGGAGGGCACAGAAGATATTATACAAAGTAAACATTGTGCTTGCATTATGTGCATCGCAATTAGTAATATATACAGAATACTAATAAGTATAAATTTTAATTTGCATTAGTACACACACATACAAATCTGTGTGCACTATAATGAGTAAAGCCTGCCAAGGAAAAAGAAAGGAAGGAAAAACTGACATACTAAGTAGATAATAGCAAAGCACTAGAAATAGCCTTAAAAAATCCAGTCTCAAACAGAACAAAATTAGCTCATGCAAAGAGGGAACTTGGATGGAGTCACTGGTTATATAAAATAAAGCTGTCCTTCCCAAGCCACTGAACCAGCAATGGTTATTATTATTATTTTTATTATTTTATTGTTTTTACTTCTACCTATTCCTAGATTATCAAAATATCATGAAATACACAGAAAAGCTTTAAAAACCAAGATGCTACAGATGGATTGTTTTTAAAAAGTTATTTTCATTGTGTTTGAGGAAGAATCTATTTTAATGTTTTCTGAGAAACTGGCGTTTCAAGTGTAATTAAATGCTGCATGTGCAGAACAAATTTACCTTCAGTGGAGCTAGGAATTCATTGTTATTTATTATGAACATGACTAGATCTGATCATTACTGTAGTGTGCTTAAAATCGGCCTGAATCCTATGGATGTTTGTTGGGAATAAATGTAGCATTCTCCTGTTGTATTAACTCACTTAGCAGGGCTGTCATGCCTTTGATGTGACAGTGCTTCCTGTTTGGATCAATAATACTACCATGAAGGATATGCTATGAAAGTGTCATGACTCATTATGATTGACAAAAGGCATAGCTACGTTCTGTGTCAGGATTCTGACACGTCCCTCACTGACCAGCCATGTTTCTGAAAATCATTCCAGTTTAGCAGGATGATCCATCAAGCCGTGTGTCAAGCTGTTGCAAGAACAGTGCTTTTGAGTCCTGTGTGCAGTCTTGTATTATAGCTCAGGGTAGTGATAAAAAGCTGTTAATGAACAGGATGACTGACAGCACCCTGGGAAGAACACTAAGAATCCATACAGTAACACATTTGCAAAATTCTTGGTAGCCGTCATACTCTAATAGGGAACTGAATGACACTGCCTTAACCTTCAGAGATACCAACTACATTTTGAGTTTTCAGTGATACATAGAAGTTCTGGAGCACATGAAGGGCTAAAGATGCTATGAGTCTGCTGCAGCCAGTATAGTTTCTTGTCCAGAATGCTCAGTTCCTTCCTCGTTGCATTCGAGTATTTACTTTTATTTGTTTGTTTAAAACATTTTTGTGCCACCTTACCACCCAAGCAGGGATCCCAAGGCACTGAAACATTTCAAACCTTGAAACAGCCTTTAAAATGTATATTTAAAATATTTAACAATGCCATAAAAACATGTAGACATATGAACACAGCACAGTGAGGGAGGGAGGCCCATAAGAGTTTACTGGGGGTAAACACCAAATAAAACAAAACAGTTTTCATCCAGTGGCGGAAGACAATGACAGAGGGAACCGAACAAATCTCTGTGGGGAGAGAGCTGCAAAGTTTTGGAACATGACAGAGAAGCCCTTTCCCAGTTTGCTTCCTGTCTAGCCTCACATGGCGAGGCCACCAGAAGAAAGACCTCTGAAGATTACTGGAGTGGAAAGATGCATTCATATGAGAGAAGGCGGTCCTTAAGGGATGCTGGCCCAAAGCTATATAGATCTTTAAAGGTCAATATCAGCCCTTTGAATTGGGCCTGGAAACAAATTGGGAGCCAGTGTAGATTGTGATAGGGTTCCTGTGACTCACTTCAGTCAGCATTCTGGACAGAGCTTTCTGTACCCACTGTAGCACCTGGACAGTCTTCAGGGGCAGCCCCACATACAGGACACTAGAGTAGTCTAATCTAGATGTTACCAGGACATGCACCACAATGGCAAGATCTTTCCCGTGCAGAAAGGGCTGGAGCTGGAGAATCCAAGTTGGAGTGGATGCAAGAGATTTTATCCACAAAGTGTTTAACAAAATGATTGCAGTGGGCTGCAGAGGAGTCCAGTTTCTCCCAGTGTCATACATACTATTCCCACCTGTGCCTCTTGTACTACTCATCAGTTACTTTTACACATTTATACCCCTTTGAATGCCTTCAGTGTGACCATCCCTGCTTATTTATATATCTGAATATTTTATCCCACTTTTCCCCACACTCAGAGCAGCTTCCAAAATAAAAGACACATGAACAATAGAATTAAACAAAAGTATATGACCCAACAGACTGTCACCAATCTTAGAGTAAGCAGTGAGCCATTTGGATGTCCTGGTTCCTGTAGCACAACTCACAAGGACCACAAGCTGCGAGCCATGCACTAAGAGCCAAGGGCTAAAACTCATGCTGCTGGACAAGCCAAGGATTTACATTATTTGGAAAAAAGGGAAAGGCAAATGCACAGCCCAGGTCTTATTCACCTGGTTTAGATGCTCCCATTTTCCTCCTTTCACTGCTTCCCTCTGCAGTGTGTATTCCTGCACCTAATATCTATTTGCATAAGAACCAGCTTCTGAAACTGTTTTCATATTTATCTGTTCCCTGTGGGGTAGTCAAAATATGCTCAAGTGGAAAGGATGCCTAAATAATCCTTGGGGCAGTTTATTTGATCTGAAATTGCATAACAAAGAGCTCTCCTTCGATACCATTGTGTATGACATTTAATTTAAAAGTCTTGTTAATGTGTCTCAGGTAAGATGTGTGTGTACAAACCTCCATTGAACCTAAATGTTCCATAATGTTGTTTTGTGTTTTAAAGAACATATCTAAGCGAGCCCTGGGGAAGATCATACTCAACACTCTGGAATCTTGCTGTGACCCAAAACATGGTAAGAACGTGAAACCAGTGCATGGTGGGCCTTCCCAGAAGGTCTCCTTAGGAGACTGCATAGAGAAGCACTTTTGTATGAGAATATGATTTAGCTACTGCAGCAAACGGAAGTTGTTTCCACTGTATGTGCTTCTGCTGTTCAGAAATGGCAGGAAATAAGGCAGTGACAGAGGGCCTAGTCCTTTTGGGATACACAGATTAAGTCCAAGTAATAGGAAAGTCATCCTAGCAGCGCCAGATAAGAATTTAAATCAGCCCAGGCATAGGTGAGAGGGCAGCAGCCCACAAAGTCCCTGATTCTGACTAATGGACAAGAGAACTGGGGAGTTAGTGATCCCAGTAGAGAGTGGCCAACTGGTAGAACTGTATGGGAGAGGTAATATGCTGGTAAGGAAGACATTGTTTATGCTTTTTGTGTGGGTTGTCAAGATACAGGGAAGGTGCTTTTGTGATTCAAAGCCACGCCACACCACTGAGAGGTAAATACAATGACCATTAAGTAGGCATGCCAACCTCCAGGTGGGGCCTGGAGATATCCTGGAAATACAACTGATCTCCAGACAGCAGAGATCAGTTCCCCTGGAGGAAATGGCTGCTTTGAAGGGTGGACTCTAAGGTATTATGCCCTGCTGAGGTCCCTCCCCGCCCTAAACCCCACTCTTCCCAGGCTGCACCCCCAAATCTCCAGGAATTTCCCAACCTGGGAAAGCTTATTTGAAAGTTAAATCAGAACCCAGTAGCACCTTAGTGATCATCAAGATTTTTGGGGTATAAGTTTTCGGGTTCAAAGCTCCCTTTGTCAGGTATTTGACTCTCAAAAGTTTATAGCTCCAAAATCTAGTTGATATCTAAGGCATTACAGGACTCCAGTCTAGCTCTTCTGCAGACCAACACAGCTACCCTCAGAAATTTACCTAAAGACTCCTATTAAATTCAGTGTTTTCCAGTCTTTTAAATTACATGGAAATGAAAAGCAGTTCTAGTAACCAGGTTCCACATATAGCATTTGTGCAAATGTGCATTCATCCTTTCCTTTTCCAGCAAGGTTGTACAGGGATAAGAGAAAGCAGAACAAATCCAAGCCCAGCTTATCTCTAGTTACTCCACAGTCTAATGGCTCTCTTGCTCCCTTCGGTGTAAAGATGAACAGAAATGATACAGAGATGAAAGACAGTGAGACTGAGGACAACAACATCTTCCTGTTAAAAAAAAAGGGGGGGGGCATCACACCTGTTTTACTTTGATAATATTTCATGTTTTGGTGAAACCTGTAAAATAGCAGAGTCCTACCCTTCCCCTGGCAATAGCGTACTGAGCTGTTGCTGTTGCCTCAGGAACCCCTGAAGATTTTGTTTTGGCTAGTTTGTTCTATCTGCAAAGGTTTTGTGAGTGTCTCCTTTGAGAGAACAGACACCATATCCCTGGCCAGTTTACTCAAGAAGGCAGTCCAAAGAAGGGTTGATGAAAAAATTAAAAAATAAATATAAGAAAGTTTTAGTCTGAAAGCTCTAAATGGGCTCCCAAGTGAGACCAATCTCCCAAGTGAGACCAGGGCCCTGTGGGATTTGCTTCAGTTCCATAGGGCCTATAAAATGGAGATGTATTGCCAGGCCTTTGGTTGAGGCAGCAGGTGTCCAGTTATGTTGGTCTCCCCTGCCTCACACTGCTTTGGCCTGGTATATTATCCGGGCAGAGACTATCCGTGGTGACTTGCCCACTGCCCAGTTGGTTCATTGTGGGCACACTTTTGTGTAGATCTTATAGGAGCGTTGCGCTCCTATGCCTGACTGCCATCTTGCATGCTGTAATATTTATATTGTATTGACTATTTATCTTTGCGTAACTTGGCTGGAAGAATGTTTTAATTGTTTCAACTGTTTCATTACCTGTTGTAACCCACTCTGTGCCCTACATTGCAGGGGAGGGTGTGATAAAAGTTCAATAAAATAAATAAAATAATAAATAAGTAATGTAGGGACATTACTGCTGCTTCAGTATAAGGAAGGTCACTGCCAGACAGGAATGAACACAAGCCACTTATCCCCTTGAACTTCCTCTGAACGAACTAAGAGTCTGAAGTATTTTATACAACTCAAAATGCTGTATAAATAACAATAATGATTATTACTGCAGTAAAACCTTAGGAAGGAGGTATTTCTCCTTTCCAATATTTCTGTCACAACCTAAGGCACTAGACAGTGTAGAGGGTTCAGCCTGCCAAGCGTCCAAGCCCCACCTCCAGCTCTTTTTGTGCTCTTTTTACCCTGCCTCTAGAGAGCAGAGGAAAGAAGCTAGCTCATCATATCTCTGTGCCCAGCTTTGGGGGGGGGGGGGGGGAGGCAGGGTGACTACCTCCAGGTCTCCTGTTCTTGCCCTTTTCCTTTCAGCACTCCTGACTCATCCCAGGATCTTTTGGTGCCTTCTTTGTATAGCACGCCCCCATACGTTGCAAAACTTAAACTGATTTCCCATGAAGCGCTGCTCTGGTGTTGTTCTTCCCTTTGCCCTGATTGCATGCTTGAATTTACCACTATTTGCCCCACGCCGCATTTTAGCCCGCGGCTTCACCCGAATTTCCCCATGGCTTCAGTGATCCTCAGAAAACAGGATCACTGAAGCTGTGGGGGAATTCAAGTGAAGCCGTGGGTCAAAATGTGGCGCAGGGCAAATAGTGGGAAATTCAAGCACGCAATTAGGGCAAAGGGAAGAACGATGCCGGAGCTGTGCCTCATGGGAAATTGGTCCTAGTATCTTCCTGCTCAGGCCAATTCAGATCTAGCTCATCCCAAGTAATGTCTGATCAGGGGGCTGCCCTGACAGCTTCTCAGGGCAACAGAATATATATCACAATTCATTTGAAATATTTACATCCTGCCTGTCTCCATGAGGGAGGGGGAGAGAGAGAGAGAGAGAGAGAGTGAGTCTACTGTTACCAATAATAATTATAAACTCATTTGCATTAAGATTAATCTCTGAACAGATTCGCTACCAGTCAATGCCACACATACAAAACACACACACAGTGGAGAAAGGCAGAATACAAAAAAGCTCACCAGAATGCTCTAAAATATCACTGAAATGTTTTCCTGAGCAGGACTGTTTTTCATCCGTTTCTGAAAACTGGTAGAGATGATGGTCTGCTGACCCCCTCAGGCAGGTTGTTCCAGACAGGCAGAGCTAAAATCCAGACCCAGGCTGACCTAACACTCCTGAGGGGCAACACAACATGGAGAAGAAGCTGATGGGAGAACATCACTAGCTTAGAGGTTCATACAGGGAGAGACAATCTTTCACTTAAGGAAGACGCACATAAATATGTGCATTGGGAACAAAAGGCTCTTCCCTGGAGGGCAGACCAGCAATGAAAGGGCTCTTGCCCATTTTCTTTGTCTCTTTCAAGCTATTCAAAGTGTGCCAGCACATGGAACATTCTCCACATCTATTTTCAGCTTAAGCAACTTACTTATGATTTGATATAACCAGAATACTTGGTTTTTCTTTGCTTCCATGTGACCTAATTTCACTTCTGCACATTAAACATGAAACAGGTTAAACATTAAACATGAAATAAATCAAAAGCTTACTGGAGTTAATAAAAAAAGCAATACAATCATGATAAGGTCATCACAGTGCTCCCCAGTTTCAAACTTTATTCAGGGAGCATTGTTCTGATTTTTAATTGAATATGTAGTTGCAAGTTAAGAGAAGATATCCAGCTATATTTTACAAAAATGAGAATATCTTCAGAATGTGAAATGGATAAGGTTACCTTGTTCTGAAAGGAAACATCTGTGTGGAACAAATATGGTAGAAGGTCTATTTATGGGCTTCCATTACATAGTGAGAGAAGTTGCTGGCTCCAATTTCATACAATAACACTGCATAATGAAAGGAGATACTTATCTGGCTACTTCCTAAACATTACAACAATCTTGAGTAACCCCCCCTACTTTCCTTAAGTTATCTAGGTTAAATACTAAGAAAGGACCACACTAGTTACACACACACACACACATAGGGCTGCCAAGTCTGCCCGGGGGCGGGGGATCCCCCACTACAGGGGTCCCCAATCTGCCAGCCCGGATTTGGCCGGTGGGGGGAACCCCACCCCCGAAGTCGTCCAGTCAGGACAACTTCCCCAGTGTGATGATGTCACCCGGAAGTGACATCATCACGCTGGGCACGTTGCCAGGGCAACGCTCTAGCAATCGCCCCGAAACTCTATGGTACCATAGAGTTTTGGGGCGATTGCCAGAGCGTTGCCCTGGCAATGTCCCCAACGTGATGATGTCACTTCCAGTCACATCATCATGATGCGCGTGCTTTTCACACGCGCCTAGAAACTCCCGGCGCTGAGAGGACTCCCCCCCCCGCCAAAAGAACATAAGTACTTGGTAACCCTCCACACACACGAGGAAGGCCCATGAGACTCACAGGGGGAATCCCATCTCTCCCCTCACCATGGTGACTCCAGGCCCCACCACCCACCTACAGCAACAGTGTTGATATCTGGGAACTGCTTTGAGCCCAGAGCAGCTGTCTTCCACCACCTTGGCCTACCCCAGAGGCTCTCCTGGAATCCTCCACTACACAGCCAGGCTCAGAGTGGCTCCTGGATAACTCTGCCATGGCAGCCAGGCAGGGAGCAGCTCCCAGAGTGCTCTGCCAGCATAACCAGGCCTGGAGCCTCTTCCAGCATCTTTGTACTGCTATAGCTTTCCCAGGAGGCACAGGCTGAGGTCCAGCAGGGCAGGTCACAGGCAAGATTGCAGAGAGGAACCAAAGTCCAATTCAAAACTGAGGGGATCCAGAGAGCAGGTTTACCAAAGTCCATTCTAGGGTCAAGGAGTTCAAGGCAGAAAGTCCAAATCCAGTCCAAGGCCAGGGGTCCCAGAAAACCCAGTTGTCCAGTCTGAGGTTCAAGGTTGCAGAGGTCCAGTAGCAGCAAGGTTAGTGGCTTAGTAGGAAAGTATACTTGCTGTATCCACAAACTGCTGCTTTTCCCAGGTGAATTTATAGCCAAGTCTTAATGAGCGAAACCCCCAATCAATTCCTTGGCAGTCATCCTGAAACTACTCATTCATCTCTTCAGTTGATAGCGATGACAGAGTCTCGCACTTCTCCTTTCTTGCAATTCTAAGTGTCTCTGACAGCGTCGGCGCTGCAAGGGTGTGGGTGATCTAGGTGGGCCAGGAGTGGCTGCTGAAGACTTATTTACTGCTTCAGAGTTACAAGATGTAGGCTGTGACTCCTGATCAGCTGGTAACCTTATCTCTTGTTGCTCTCCTTCTGGTTAAGGGCTAGCAATTTGTTCAGTTACTGACTCAGGGCTAGCAGGTAGCTCTTCATCTGAGAAATCTGAGCCATCACTCAGCACAGACTGACTTATGACACCCTGCCACAGCATCTGCTGTGGTATATATATATACAATCTGCTCCCAAAGAGCAAAATGGAAGCTCCATGGTTGGCTCCCACAGCTGCCAATCAAGCTATGGACAACTGCTATGGGAGTTTCTAGGACTCATCCCAGTATTGCCTAGGAATTGATTGAATTGGCGCCAGGCTGCCTGGAAAATGAACTGCTCTAATGAACCAAATGAACCTCCTCGGGAAAAAGATGGTTCGTTTTCAGATTTGGAAAAGATGCGACCAAACTGGTTTGAAATGAACCACAAACCAGCCTGGTTCATGCTCAGACCGCATTTCATTTCTCAGTTCATGCCCATGCCTAGTACAAAGTATGTTAGGAGAGAATAATATATTGTGCTTCACACAGGATTGCCACCCAAAATGGCATTCTCATGTCATATTAGTCCTGTACCCACAACAGCCCCACACATTCATTGAACACATGGGAAGGAAGAGCAGCACAAGCATATTGGTCCTGCCTCTGCACAGTGGTCTGGTCGTCTGCAAGGTATGACACCACATAGAGGAAGGGGCCACACAGACACCCTGCCCCCACCATGATCAACTGTGCTGCTTACAGAACATCACTGATCTCAGGGAGGGAGCGTTATTATCCCCAATGTCCTTGATAAATTTAGGCACAGTTATCCATGCAGTTTTTCACATCTCTGAACCTTACCATTGGCTGGTGGAGGTAGGGAAATGTACAACATGAATCTCACAAGATGGATAATTGTGCCTAAATGTTAAGGGATTAAGGAGAGAAGACACTGACACAAAGCTGGCATTTTTGGTTTAATGTGCCATTTCCCCTTGTTCAGGTGGTGTACTTTATCTTTTCCAGGTTCTGATAGCAATATTTGAGTCCCAAAATGTTAAAAAATCTCATACTTGCCATCTTTCTTATAAAAGTTTGCTTCTTTTGCATGTGTGTCTCTCTGTGTTTTGTATTTTTGCATGCAACACTGCATAAATAACTCCCCAAACTTTTCATAAACAAGTATTACTGTTTTGACAGCAAAGGGATAATGGCTCCATTGGATTAGATTACCAGGTTGCCATCACTGTAATGGCAACCTAACTTTGATTTGAAGCAGGAAATAGTTTTTACATCCGTCTGTTACTATAGTTTCAAGAGGTTCAGCTGCACAGCACACCACAAACATACAGATTCCAAAATGTAACCTTTGTTTACTCGAGGGTGAGGATTTAATGACCAAAGTGTATGAAGCACACAGGACAGCAGAATGGCTGGCAGATGCTCCCCTCTGCATCACTTTCTCATAAACTAGAAGGCATTCTCACATCTTAATTTTCAGGAAGTCTGCATTATTATTTTGCCAGTTACAGCTGTATTTCAGAGAGAGGACGTTTTATTGTTGAAACTGCACACTCTTTAACATGCTAACTCACCATCTACATTTTGTCTTCATTTTAAAGGAAAGCCACATATTTTTGAAGTCCTGGATACCCTCTACCATGAACTGACTGCCTGCGAACTCATTCACAGCAAGTCTCTGGAAACAACTCCTGGTCATCAGTCCTTGGTTAACCCATTGGTTATCTCCTGTTGAGCAAGTGATTATTTCCATCTATAGGGCTTCTAAGCTACAATACAAAACACAAGGTGGCAACCAGAGATGATTTTCAAATTTTTCATCCTTCCTGTTTCAACCCTAAATTCCTGTTTCTGTTTCACTTCTGCCCTGTGTGAATCAAAACCCCTATTCTTTGAGTTGGATCCACTGGATTTTTGCCCATGGAGCACAACTCTCTTCCCCACTCCCCACTGCAGCCCAAAATGCCAACCAGTGCCACTCCTAGAGGTTCCCTGACCTCCCAGGAGCAGCACTGAGGGGTGTTTTGGGCTGCAGCAGAAGGAAGCATGTGAGAAAGTCATAGGCAGAAATCCTTCCATCCATGGAACACTCTACTGAATGCAAGTCTTTATTTATATGCCATTGTCTGTTTGCCTGTACTGAATCCCCCCCTCCAAATGTATGCATGTCTAGCACCATTTGCACATCAGCATAACACATTATATGTATAAATGGCATATAAAATTATATAGCATTTGTACATATTACAAACCAACCAACCTATGAAATGAACAGTGGAGAACTGAAAATTGGAAAAATACAAACCAATATAAAAAGAAATAAAACAGAGAGCATTAGCATTTCCTTGGTGGCTGCCACCTATGACATCTGTTAAATCTCAGAGCTGGAATAGTGAAATACTATTGTTAAAAATAAAATAGTAATTTTATATGGATTCATCATGTCCGTTGCTCAGTATTACCAAATTTGACAGTTCCCAGATCTTGAGCACAGTTCTCTAGGAGCTATGGCCCAGAACTTTCTCAGCCGAGCTACATGAAATATCTTAACTGGAAATGCCTGGAACTCACACTTGGCAGCTCTGGCAACCAAGACTTGCCCTCTAATCTTGAACTGTTAAATTACATGTGAGAAGTTGTTTAGTTTCTCATCTCATTTCCAGGCAAGCCCTCTCTTGCCATTTCTCTGGAGGACTGTTTAATGAACAGAGCCTAACACATTCATTTATTTGGTAGAAGAAATATAGCAACCCACTGTACAAAAAAAAATGTTCCACTACTAGCCCAGTAGAGTCTTGTCCCTGATTATAGCAGGAGATATTAATTTTAACTTTTCTTATTATCAGTTTCAGTATAGTAGTTTGCCCTCTCTGGAGCATCAATTGATGGGCAAAATCCATGCTCTTTTCTTAAAGTACCTTTGGAAAATACAAGTTTATTATAAAAATATACCAAGCAATATAAAGTTGCTCGTACCTTATAGGTTGGTATATGGTAGCTATAGGCTGTTATAACTACCTATAGTAGTGCAAGGCTATGTACTACAAAGTACATTGGTGTATGTGTCTGCATATGTGCTTGTAAATGCACATTTTATTTAACTCTAGAGTTGTATTTACATTTTTGTCCAGTTGGATGTTTTATTTGAAATAATAGTCACACTATAAGTGTAATTATGCTTCAATAGTAATTTTCTTCAATTATGATACATTTTAGATTGCTATATTAAATGCTACCTTTAAGAACCTTTTGAAGTTGTGCCAGTGATTCTGTTCACTAGATAAAGATATATTATGGGTACTTGGGGGAGTCTGGGGTATTTTGTAGGAGGGGGACACAGTCTTAGTGGAAAACAGACTTGGGAAAATAAAAGTGGAACCAGAAAGGCGAATGTTTAGGTATGTGTGTGACCTCTTTGGGGAGCCCTAACCAATGCTCCCTCTAAGCTGTGGAGTCTTGTGAGCAAAAATTCTACTTTGTGAGCTACTGGCATTAAAGTTGTGAGCAAACGATTTGGCTACTGCAAAAATGTGTGAGCCAGAGGCTAAAAAACTGTGAGATAGCTCACACTAACTCAGCTTAGAGGAAACACTGGCCCTAACCCAAGTACTTCACCCAGAGCTCTCCCTCCCAAGCCTCATTTTGATTTTGCAGACAGCACACTGAAAAAGAGATTATGGTACAGACTGAGCTAGCCTGATCTACCACCAGTTATGTTTATGTGTTTTAATAGGTGTCCTTTATTGACACCTAATACTGCTCCCCCTCCAGCAATTTTCCCTACCAACCTGGATGCTGCACCATACTGAGCCTGATGTACCTGTATGTATCAATCACCCATTGCTCACAGCACTTGATGACTCACACCAAGACCTATCTCCACTGACAAATACTGAGTTTGGTGTAAGGCAGGGGTCCCCAAGTGGTGCCTGTGGGTGCCATGGTGCCTGGCCATGCCTTTCCTGGCACCCACTGAGTGTTTTTTAGGAAATGTGCAGGGCCATGTGTGGCTTTGGCCTAGCAAGGTTTCTGATTGGCTATTGGAGATTTGATTGCTTAAGTCAATTTTTTATTTATTTATTTATTATTTATTTATTTGTTTCAATTTATACCCCGCCTAGCCAGCGGACCGGCTCTAGGCGGCTGACAACATAAAATCACTCTCTTACAAGTTAAAACATAGAATAAAATAGATTCATTTAAAATTATAAACAACATTCAGCACAAAATGGCGGCATCATACCAGCACTAGATACCCACATTAGCTTACGCCAACCAGGAGGTTTCCACCATAGATGTCTTAAAGATGACTGTCTGCTAAGGGCCATTCCCCCCGGCGGCGGCCCCAATTTGCAGGCCCTGCGGAACTGCAAAAGGTCCCGCAGGGCCCTGATGTTCTCTGGGAGCTCATTCCACCAGTGAGGGGCCACCACCGAGAAGGCCCTGTTTCTGGTGGCTGTTAGCCTCACCTCCTTCAGGCCCGGAAGGCTCAGGCGATGCTGACTGCCTGACCGAAGTGCTCTTGGGGGTATATATGGGGAAAGGCGGTCCCTTAGGTAGGCAGGCCCTAGGCCATATAGGGCTTTAAAGGTTAAGACCAGCACCTTGAACCGGACCCGGTACGCTATAGGCAGCCAGTGCAGCGCCCTCAGCACAGGCTGGACGTGGTCCCTCGCTGAGAGGCCCATCAGCAGCCTGGCCACGGCATTCTGCACTAGCTGCAGCCTCTGGAGCTGGGTCAAGGGCAGCCCCATGTAGAGAGCATTGCAGTAGTCTAGCCTTGAGGTGACCATAGCATGGATCACAGTCGCCAGGTCGTTGCGTTTGAGGAAGGGAACCAGCTGCCTAATCAGCCGTAGGTGGTAGAAGGCTGCTTTGGCAGTGGCTGCTACCTGGGCCTCCATAGTTAAGGAGGCATCCAGGAGCACTCCCAAGCTCCGGACCCGCGGCGCTGGCACCAATGGTGCCCCCCCCCCGCAGGCCGGTAGTGGGATACCCACCCCCGGTCCACTCCGACTCAGGCAAAGGACCTCCGTCTTCGTTGGATTCATTTTCAGACGGCTCAGCTTGAGCCAGCCCGCTACGTCCTCAAGCGCCTGCTCCAGGTCATTCAGGGTGGCCCCGGACCGGCCGCCCAACAGCAGATATAGCTGGGTGTCATCAGCATACTGGTGACAACCCAGCTTGTGCCTCCGGGCAATCTGGGCGAGAGGGCGCATGTAGATGTTAAACAACATGGGAGATAGCACTGCCCCCTGGGGCACACCACATACCAGTGGGTGCCTCTGGGACACGTGCTCCCCTAGCGCCACTCTCTGTCCCCGACCTTGGAGAAAGTTTAAATAAATGTTTTTGAAAACATTGCTTTGGCAGCAGCTACACCCATAACAGAAGGATCTTTTCAGCCCTGGACCCTGCCTGGTAGAACTCTCTGCCTGAAAATATTTGGACCCTATGGGATTTACTACCTTTCCGTAGGGCCTGCAAGGCAAAGATGTTCCGCCAGGCCTTCGGTTGAGGACAGCGACGAGTGGCACTCTCATACCCTCCTACCCAGCCGTCCTCACCCCTTCACTCAGGGAGCTGGTGGGAACAGAAATTTTTCGCCATCTTAAATAACAAAGTTGTATTGTTTGAAGTATATTGTTTTTAGTAGTTTTTAATTGTTATTTAATGGAGTATCACTATGTTTACTTGATGTAAGCTGCCCTGAGCCCTGCTTGCAGGGAAGGGCAGCCTAGCAAGTTTAAATAAATAAATAAAGCCTTACTGTTTGACTGAAGGTAAGCTGCAGCAGCCATTTTGTGGTTGGCGCCTGTATCAGAATTCCAAAGGGGCCTGCAGGCTGGAAAAGGTTGGGGGCCCTGGTGTAAGGCAATACAGAACTACACTAGGTCTGCTTTTCACACTGGGATGGCTTAGCACTGTTGCTGCATTCCTTTCCCATTATTAGAAGTAGAATCAGTGGGCCATAAAGGTCCATCTTGCAGGATATTTTCAAATGGTAGCGCAAGCAGGAAATGGGAAGCCATAACAATCACAGGCCCAACCCCACTACTCAGTCTTCCTGCCCATTGGATTGATTCGCGGTTCCTACTGGATAGAAATTCTCTCTGGAATGAGCTGCTCTGATCTGCCCTGTTCCATTCATAAATCAGGTTTTCACATCAGCTTTATTTCTTTGTACATCATAGAGTTTGTAGAGCTGCACAGAGGTGTTTTCAAAGTAGATACATCAGCTGAACAGTTCTCTTTCCAGCCCCAGTTATTCACTGCTTCCCTGTGCTTTTCACATGCTGCTAATGAGATGCAAATATTCACTCTTCATGTTATCTCTTGTTCCCTTGCAGTGACACTTTGTGTTGTTGTTGTTCTTGTCATCTCCTGTCCTCTGTTCTTCATATCCCACTCACTTGTGTCATGTTTATGCTGTGTGCGGAGACAGGTAGTGTCTAAATCTCTTTTTTTCTTTTTTTTAAAAAAGCTGTTTTTACAAGTCAATTATTATGGATAAATAAGTTACAAATATAATAACGAGATCCATCTGTTTTGGGGGCAGGAGGGAATTGCTTCACAAAATCTCATGTCGTTTAAGGATTTTTTCCCTATGCTTTCTTCCAGCATAAAGGAATGCCCATACCATATTTTACTAACATACAGATTTTTAAAAGAAGATTAGTGTTTTTTTTCTGGATGAGTAAGAGGGGGAAAGACTTGAATAAGGCTGCTTCTCTATACCCCAGTTACTTTGGAGTATCATTGAACATGATGGGACTTATTTCTGAGTAAGTCAGTAGAGGAATGCGCTTCATTACGATTTATTCATTTTACTTATTTAAAACAGTTATTAGCCGCCTTTCTAGCTTACGAAAATCTAGACGGCTTACCATATCAATAAAATATAACAGTAATAAAAACCAGGATTTCAAACCACAATTCTGCACTGCCACCAAGTTAATCAAAATGCCATCCTAAATACAGTACTAGCTGCTATTTCAGCAGTTGTGAATCAGCGATGAGAATGGTCTGTTTGGTTGTAATGGGGATTCATTCTACTAGGTGACTATAGTTCTTTATTCCTTGTGTAGAGTCCTGCAAGCACTGTAGTCGTGTGTCAGCTCTGTATACAATCAGAAAGCTGGCATAGCTATATGTTGCAGAGGAATGACTTCCTTTCCTTCTGCACTTCTCAGTCCCTTTAGTGGGAGGGGATGTGACTGGGATGGAAAGTGTATTGCAGTGATGCCATAGCGTGTGTAGACTGCCCCTAGTCGCAGGAGACTTAGCACCAGGTGATGTGCATGCTATATAAGCAGACACACAAAATGAGATATGGGGCAGTACACTGTGCTATGTGCTCATTTATCACTGTCTTTTGTTATTATTGCCACCAGGAAATGCTGCATGCATATCCCTCTAGTGTTAACACTCTTAGCACTGTAAACAGAAATCCACACTGTTGACTAATGTGCCCAGCATAAAATCAGGAAGAATGAATTGTCAGTTTACCAACACATTCCAGAGAGACTGCCTGCTTGTATGCACAAACCCACAAAAGAAAGATTACCATATTCCATCCGGGGCAGATCTGTGTGCACAGGAAAGATAATGGTGGGTGGAGGGTATGCAGTGAACATAAGAGAGGCTTTACTTGGTCAATGTTAATTGTGGAGAGAACAGTGCCTCAGAATTTCAGAAGGCTAAGGAGGAAGTAGGTGGTAGCAAAATGCTCTTACTAGCAAAATTTCAGAGAAATTCAGCAAGATTCAGCAGAAGGAGGCAGAACTAAATACACTAGTACTGTTATTCCAGACAAAGGCAAAAAATATCATTACAAGTCACCCCTGGTGGGGGAGATGGATGGACAATACGGAAAACACCATCATGCATTGGTTTGGCAGCAAACAATCAGGATTCTCTGTAATAACTGCATGAACAGTTACTGGCAAAATGGCTAGCGTGGAAGCAATTATGTGGTTCTACCCCCCCCCCCCCCCACACACACACACACACTGACAGCATCTCTCACCAAAAGCTTCTGACTAAGTTTAGGGATCAGGATAAGAGGACATGTCTTTTATGGATAGAAAACTGGCTAAAACTCAGGAAGCAGACTGCAGGAATGAAAGGACAGTTTTTACAATGGAGAATGTAAAGAGCAATAATCTGTTAGGATCAGTGATCGTTGTTGTTAGCCATTCAGTCGTGTCTGACTCTTGGTGATTTTATGGGCCAGCTCTCTCCACATTTTCCAATTTTGTACTGTTTCTTTGAGTCATTCCATGCTCAAGCTGGTGTCAAATTTTATGGTGTCTAGCCACCGTGTTCTTTGGCAGCTGGTTTCCTTTTGCTGCTAACCAATCCAAACATAATTGCTTTTTCTAGTGAGTTCTTCCGCATGACATGGCCAAAATAAGTCAGTCATAGTTTTGTGATTTTTCCTTCCAATGGCATGTCTGGTTTTATGCGCTTAACTACTTGCTTGTTTTTCACCTTTGCTGTCCAAGGAATGAATAGGAGCCTTCTCTAGCACCACAGCTCAAATAAGTTGATTTTCTTCCAGTCTTGCTTCTTCATGGTCCATCTTTCACTGCCATAGGTTGCTATGCAGAATACAATAGCACAGACTAATCTGCATTTGGTTGCTAGGCTGATGTCCTTGCTCTTCCATATTCGATTCATGCTCATCATTGCTGTATGACCCAGCATGATTCGACGTTTTATTTCCGGACTGCATTCACTGTTTTGGTTGCTATGTGATCCTAAGACAGTGAATTCTTCCACACATCTGATCTCTTCATTGTCAACTGTTATTTTGACATTTCTCTTCTTCTCAGTGGTCATGAACTTGGTCTTTTTGATGTTTAGGAAGAGGCCAAACTTCTCACTGTCCTCTTTGATTTTCTTGATCAGGTATTCCAGGTCTTCTTTAGTTTCTGAGAGGAGGGTGGTGTCATCAGCATACTGAAGATTTATTTGTTCTTAAATAATATGAGGTCAAGGATGAACAGTGAGATAGACAGATGTCAGTGAAATACTTAATACGGTGAAAAAGCGAGCACTGTGAAAAGCTCCAGAAGGGCCTCTTCATACTTGGTGAACAGGCAATCAAATGGCAAAGAACTTTACTATAAACTTCTGTTAAATGATGCTTGTTGGTGCAAAAATCCCAAATTACATACAGACAGGATCTAAACTTTCTGACTCTATTGAGGAAGAGATATTGGCACCTATATGTAACAGTTCTTATCCTGCCCTTCTTCTAAGGAGCTCATAGTAGCATTCATGGCCTCTTCTTCCAGTTTATCTTCACAACAACCCTGTGAAGTAGATTTTGCTGAGAGAAAGTGATTGGGTTAAGGTCACTCAGTGGGCTTCAGGGCTGAACAGGGATTTTAACCAGGTTCTTCTCACTCCTAGTCCAGTGTTAACCCCTGTATCACAGTGAATTATGATGGGCAGCATCAACTGAATGTGCAACAGTAGTGGAAAAGGTAAACCCATATTAAAGATTATTGGGGCAAAGATTATTGGGGCAAAGACAAAATTGGCACTATCATAATGGTTGCTCAGTCTCAAAACATATTTTTAGAGATGGAAGTAATACACAAAGAGGCAATCAAACCTATCACAAAATGGATTCTATTTGAGGCAAGCCTAGAGCATCTGGGCCTTTTTTATTTAAGAGGTCAAATTGACTAAGGAGGAATATGATGAGAGATGTATGAAATTATGCATCATGTAAGCAAAGCAGACAGACTTCTTGTTTTCCACACAATGGGTCACACAATGAAACTGCTTGGCAGTAGGTTCAGAACAGCAAAAGAAAGTGCTTCACACAATGCATAATTAGAATAAGGAATCTGCTGCTCTTATGTTCAGTGCAGCATTTTCTTTGCCTCTATATTTAAAGGATGCTTGGGCAGCTAAATAACATTATCGTGTCCCTATTTCTTCTTTTTTGGTGGATTACTGCATCCATAAGAACATAAGAGAAGGCAATGTTGGATCAGGCCAGTGGCCCATCCAGTCCAACACTCTGTCACACAGTGGTCAAAAATACCAGATGCCCTCAGGAGGTCCAGCAGTGGGGCCAGAACACTAGAAGCCCTCCCACTGTTGCCCCCCCCAAGCACCAAGAATACAGAGCATCACTTGCCCGAGACGGAGAGTTCCTATCTATACTTTGTGGCTAATAGCCACTGATGGAACTCTGCTCCATATGTTTATCTAATTCCCTCTTGAAGCCGACCATGCTTGTAGCCGTCACCACCTCCTGTGGCAGTGAATTCCAGCAACAGAATGCAATCCAGCAACAGAATGCAATTAACCACTGCCTCAGCTGCACTGCAAGTTGTTTTCAGTCTTGCAGTGGGGTTGAGTTGTGGCCCAAGGGTCCAGTTGCAGATTTGCATCAATATCACAATCACTTTGTAACATGTTGGCGGTAGACTGCCAGTTCAAGAGACTGGGCTGCTATGATCTGAAATAGATTAGAAAGTAATTGGTTAAAGTGAAATACAAATAGCTCTGCTATTACTGCAACATTTGGTACATACAAATGTTAGTTCATCAGACCGGATTTACCTGAATGAGATTGGAAATAAATGCCTTACTTTGAATTTTCCAGGCACAAGAGATGAGAAACTGTGGAGAGTAAAACGTCATGATAACAGAAGGTGCATATATACATTGGCCTTTTATCAGGCAAGTCTATGCCCCCAAAAAATGAAGGTTAGAGTAGTACAAGATTGCTATTACTAGCAAGCTTTTTGAGGGAAGACATAAAAGGGAGTCTGGCTTGGATCATTTATTAAATCCATGCAGATAAAAATATGCATGTTGCAGAAATGGGACAAGGTTTAGTTTTATTACAATAGATAATTTAGGTAGCAAAATAAGAATATTCAGTTCAAAATCAAGCTAAACCTTTCCTATGAGGAAAATCTAATTTTAACCCTTACTATCAGTTTGAGTGTACATTTTTATAAATTGGTGGTATTTTGTTTTCATGCCACAACACAATTACTCTATATGATAAACTCAGAATGGCAAAATGTTATGTAAAATTGCCATATTCTGGTACAGTAATAATATGCAACTGGCATGCCTAAGCAGGTAGTTAAGGTGAGGTCACATTCAGCTCATCACTATTGTTATAAGGCTGAACATGAATAAATTCAGTGCTTTCTACCCAATCTGTGCATATATAACTTAGATCAACACGCAACCTCAGAGTAGAAAAGGAAATTAACTCTCTGCCAATAGAGAGGGCAGTGGGCTATGAATTTATAAGAGTATGTTGGCTTGTTCTGTCCAGTTGTGATTATGTTCACCACAGACCAGCTCACTTAACCAGTGTCACATGCTAGAAAATGTTGAGCAGCGTGACAGACTGCACTTTTAAGAAGCTTAGAAGTGCTGTACAAACAGGTAAAGGACTGTGAAAAGTTTATTCTTCACAGAGCCAGAGAGAGCCTTGAGTGACAGGCTGCTCTAAGGAATCTGATTGGTTAACTTCAGCTGAGCAGAGCAAGTCTTGAGAAAGCTGCATGCCGAGTAGAGAGTCAGTCTGATTTCTGCCTTAGTGGAGAGCAGTTTTACACAGACAGGGAACTGAGGGAAAGCTGGCAAGAAAGCTTGGGAAGTTAGGTGAAGGCTTCCATTCAGGCCAAAGAAATGGGATAGATCTTTTACTGAGAGGAGAATTTTCCTACATAGTCTAAACAGGGAGTTAGCTCTGAAGAGTGCAGAAATCCCTGGTCTGGTGTGGTTAGAAACTGCCTGTAGAAATCTTAAGAGTCAGTTAAAAACTCAATACAAGTACTGGTGTTTCAAGAGAAGGGGTCTGGGTACTGGAAAGAATATACCAGCCTTCTGGAAACCAAAAGAGTCAGAGAATACTCAAAGAACGTGTATTGGAATGTTTGGGAAAACACTGGAACAAAAGCCTCTCAACATAAAGATTTAACTGTCAATGGCTTAAGAAACTCTCATTAGCCTGAAACAGAACTAATGTCTGTGCATGTACTGGTTTTACCTCAGAGTTATCTATCTATATTGAGTTACCTCAGAACTTTCAAACCCTGATTTCACTTGACCTTTCCCCTCTATGTTGAATAAAATATTTTGTTAATTTTGAATTTCAAAATGTCTTAAGTGCTTTTTTCAGTGGTTTAAGTTAAAGGGTGATCCTGACCCTTCCCTCAGGTTCCTGGGCTGAGCCAGCAGTAAAATATCATACTGAGACCGGTTGGGACAGCCAGAGTTCTTCAGGAAATAAGAAAACAGACCACTACAGCTGCTCAGTCAGAAAGGAAAGAAAAACAGAAGGAAAATTTTACCTGTGAGGTAGGGAAGTGAATGGGGCTGTCAAGAGCAGCAAGAACAAGAGGTCAGATTCAACACAGTGCATTTGAATGCTGCAAAGAAGTAATTTAAAGGATCTTGGAGTTGTCCTAAATCCATTGCATTCATGTATGGTTCCCATGCAAGTATCATTGAAATATTTAAATGGAAATTCCACCTGGTCTGATTTTAATGAGGAAAGAAAAGGGAAAGAACAGCTAGCCCCTGATATACATGGCAATTAGCTACACCCATAAGGCTAGCTGTACCCTGAACTCCTTGTGTATGCATTCCTGTATCTAAAACATTAAGCAGTCATTCTGTCCTAATGACAAGCTGGGAAAGCTGTAATTCAGATGCCCTATAGCACAAAGAGAATGCCAATTAAAGGGTAACTAGAGAAAGTTTTTAAAAACTGTCTCTGAACAGTTTTTCTGCTGTGAAGAACAGAGTAATGAACAGGTGCAGAGAGAAGATTTTGCTAATAAACTGTGCTGGAATATAGATCCAGGTGGTCAGCCGCGTTGGTCTGAAGCAGTAGAACAAAATTAAAGTCCAGTGGCACCTTTAAGACCAATAAAGGTTTATTCAAGGTATAAGCTTTCGTGTGCGCACACACTTTTTCAGATACATTGAAATGGGTAAGGGTTATTATTTATTTATTTATTTAAATGTGTTATCTCACCCTCCCAGCCAAGGCTGGCTCAGGGCAGATTATTGTATACTTATTCAAACTTATTGTATATGTTTCATTGTGGTGCAGATCAGGCCTAGAAAGCCAGGGTGTAATCATTAGAATAAGATGATGGTTTTCAATTAATATTAGTGCATCCTAAGCAGAGTTCCACCCTTCTAAGCCCATTATACATCTGTGTGATTATGTGCCTCTTTATTCAGATGTGAGTCCCATCAATGGTGCTTACTCCCAAGTAAGTGTTCTCAGGATTGTACCCTGGGAAGAGGACTGAGATAACAGCTGAGACAAGGGTATGTTATAAATCCTGGAACAATCTAGGGAAAATAATATTAAGAACAGAAATCCAAAATTTTACAAGACATTACATTCAGATACTGCCACGTGCAGCTACATTCCTTTCTTCAGAGTGAATTATTCTTAAAGGTGCTTGTTGCCACCTGTGAATGCCTACCAGCCAATAAGGGCACTGACCGTTTCAGGAAAAGCAGAGGTACAGGTGAAATTGCTTCTCCCGTCCCAGCAATACTTATTGTCATTTGGGCTGAAAGTATGATCAAAATCTGTAATAAAGGTAATGTCCTACCTGCCCTTCCCTACAACACAAGTTCCTCTCCCCCAAAACTATACAATGCTTCATACTTGCACTCAGTGTCCTTCAGATTCTCTTTGGTTGGTTGCTTGAGCTCCTGGCAATCAGTACTTGTCCAGTGTTAGAAGCCTTCCTGTAAAATCAGGATTCTGCAAGTTCTTCCTCATCCGTTTCAATCTAGGGTGATTCCGCACTAGACCTTAAATCCTGGTTCAACCCTGTCCCTGAACTTACATTCTACACTACACTCAAGTTCACCCCTGTAATTATCTTGGGGTATTTTTTGTTTCCACATTACACTGAGGTCACCCCAGTTTGCCCTACACTTGTCCCAGGATAAACGGATGTTGTTGTAACCAAGGTTGTCCTTTTCTCTTGTTATCATCAACCTGTTTGCTAGAAATGTCTAGTTCAGCCTTCCTATGAAAGGAACCATTTCATCAGGCTGTTTCCTCAGAAAGATGGAACTGCACAACAGAAGGTTCATCTAATGGCCTGGGACCAGTGAAGTACATAAGAACATAAGAGAAGCCAATGTAATGGCCTGGGACCAGTGAAGTACATAAGAACATAAGAGAAGCCACTGGATCAGGCCAGTGGCCCATCCAGTCCAACACTCTGTCGCACAGTGATCAAAAACACCAAGTGCCCTCAGGAGGTCCAGCAGTGGGGCCAGGACACTAGAAGCCTTCCCACTATTGGCCCCCCTCAAGCACCAAGAATACAGAGCATCACTTGCCCCAGACTGAGAGTTCCTATCTAAACATTGTGGTTAATAGCCACTGTTCCATATCTATATTCTAATTCCGAGAGGGTTTTTTTCTGTGTGGATACTTATATCTCCCAAAAGAGAGCTCACTCTCCTCCAACAGTTTTTCCTACATAGTCAGGCCCCTTTCTTGGTCTGCAGAAAAATCCAAAAAGTTAAAAAAAAACTTCAGGGACCCTTGAATTCCCCCCAGTACCTTTTGAAATGGCATCAGCTCCAGGCAGCAACTGTGAGGGGATTAGAATGTTCAGGGGGAGGGGGGGAGGTTCTAACTTTCTGTCAGTAAAAAGCAGGGTTTTTACTGGCAGCAGTCTAGGGTTGCCAAGTACCCTGGCCACCAGCAGCAGATCCAGATCGAGGCTGGGAAACTCCTGGAAATTTGGGAGTGGAACCTGGGGAGGACAGGGACCTCAGTGAGGTACAATGCCATAAACTCCACCCTCCAAAGCATCCATTTTCTCCATGGGAAGTTATCTCTGTAGAGAGAGAAAGCGTGATGAGTTGGAGAGGCAGAAAAACAAAGAGAATGATGACGGTCAGAAAGAGAGAGGAAGTAACATACATGGAGGAGAGAGAGAGAGAGAGTAAGAAGGGGGGGCAGAAGGGAGAAAGAGTGTGAGAGCGGTAGGGGGAGAAGGGAAGAAGCAAAGGTGTGAGGAATGGGATCTCCACTTGTGTTTATCTAATTCCCTCCTGAAGCCATCCATGCTTGTCACCACATGATGTGAAAAACCTCCACCTGAGGCCCTAGAGAGCCACTGCCAGTCTGAGTAGACAATACTGACTTTGATGGACCACCCTCTCCTGTGGCAGTGATTCCATGTGTTAATCACTCTTTGGGTGAAGAAGTACTTCCTTTTATCTGTTTTAACCTAACTGCACAGCAATTTCATGGAGTGCCCACGAGTTCTTGTATTGTGAGACAAGGTCTCATAACACTAGGAGATGACTCCAATAAGAGATAGCCAAAATATATAGAGGTGATAGCAAAGACATGTCAACAAAATATGCCTATTGTTGTTCTACTACATACCAAGTGGAAATTACTCAAATTAGGAAACAAATTATAAGGCCTTTCTTTGAAATTTGATTGGGTTTGATACTGGGAAAGGAGAAATAGCTCAAAAAGTAGTGACCACTTCTTCATAATGAACTGGCATAAACACAGTCCCCACCCAGTAGGATATTACATTCACATACTCCTTTGAAGACTTCACCAGTCAATGAATACCTCCAGAAGGTCTTTCTGCTTAGCTAATAATGACAACCACTGAGAGACTTACTAGCTACATTGTCTGAAAGGTTGAAGCTGGCTTATACTGAATCAGACCATCAGTCCATCAAAGTCAGTATTGTCTACTCAGACTGGCAGTGGCTCTCTAGGGCCTCAGGTGGAGGTTTTTCACATCACGTACTGCCTGATCCTTGGATTGGAGATGCTGGGGATTGAACCTGGGACCTTCTGCATACCAAGCAGATGCTCTACCACTTAGCCACAGCATAGAATTCACTTTCCTAGTCTAGCAGCATGTGGGTCAATTGCTTCTGACCTCTGTCCCTCCTCAATACCAAGAAAAGAGTTGGACTGTAGGTAAGATGTAAACAGATTGGAACAGGTTCAAAGAAAGACAACAAAAATGGCTATGGCTCAGGGTGTGGAAAACATATCCTGTGAGAATATATTGAAGAAACTGAGTATGATTAGCCTACAGAAGGCATGATTTCCCAACTTCAAATATCTGAAGATTTGTCAAAAGGAAACAGGAAGACTTGTTCTTTGCTGCTCCTGGTGGGAAAGGCTAGATCTAGTGGGTGTATGTTACAGGATGGTAGATTTTGGTTGCTCATTAGGAGAAACTTCAAACTGGTCTCATCATTAAGAACTAATTCCTTGGAGCTGGGTGAATGGGTAGGCCCTCCTTCACTGGAGGTCTTCAAGCAGAGGCTAGACAGCCATCTGTTGGGAATCTTCTAGCTCTGGATTTCCTGCATTGATCAGGAAGCTGGACAAGATAGTGCATAAAGCCCAATTCTAGGACTCTCTAATATTCCATTAATCACAGTTCTTCCACCTTCATCAGGACAAGCAACAAAATAACCTCATTTGAACATATGAATGAACATATGAATAATTCTCTTTACTTTGTAGCCTATCCCCATCAAGCAAATATATTCTAACTCCCTGCCTTACAAATGGAGACTGGCAAGCAACTTCCTGATTGTTACCTTAGGGATTCTCTCCTACTTCATTTTCACCCTTACAATTGGCCAATTTTACAGTCTTGGCATCCTTAGAAATGACACCTTGGCTTTTGCCATTCAGGTCGACATGTCCAGCAGCGCAGTGGATAAATTCAGACAATGTCTCAGGGGACACAATAGATCACTTTGCAGGAAAGGCATTTCAACACTGCTGGTCTGCCTCACTAGTGTCAGACAGGGTTTATATGAATGACTATAGCCTTCAGACCTGTGATGCTAAAACAGCTTGATTCAGATTCACCCTCATCCTTATAAGCAACGAACATTAACTTTTAATTTCTGACTATCACCTTCCAACTGTGCTGCTCATGACTGCAGAATGCATAGTAATTTAATACACAGCGTAGGTAGGGTTTATTTTCCCTTAATTCATTAATCCTACTCCCTTGTTGCTTGACTCTATAACTAGCCCTCACTCCTCTTCTGCTGTAGAAAAGAGAAAGAGTCCAGTAGTATCTTAAAGACTAGCAAAACCTGTGGCAAGTATGAGCTTTCATGAGTCACTGCTCACTGCTTCGGACTCATGAAAGCTTGTGCCCTGCCACAAATTTTGTTAGTCTTTAAGGTACTAATGGACTCTTGCTCTTTTCTACTGCAACAAACAGACTAACACAGCTACCCATTTTGATCCTCTTCTGCTGTTTCTCTTCAATGTTCAACTAAAATCATCATCATATCATTGCACTGTTTAACTCTCCCCATAGGTTCCCTGTCACTTTCAACCAAAATTTCAAGTTGCCAGTCCTCATATTCATTGTCAATATATTAGTAAACTGCTCTTCCCTGAGGTCCCCCCTTTTTTCTTCTCTTCTAAATCATGCAAACACATCTACTATTAACCTTCTACCATGTCCCCTTCTTGTTTCCCACCTTCTCATTTCTTTCTGTGCCTGGAACAGCCTCTTCCAGAGCCAGTCTGGTGTAGTGGTTAAGTGCGCGGACTCTAATCTGGGAGAACCAGGTTTGATTCCCCACTCCTCCACTTGCACCTGGCTGGATGACCTTGGGCAAACCATAGCTCTGTACCAGCTGTTCTCTCAAGGACAGCTTGGGAAAGAGCTCTCTCAGCCCCACCTACCTCACAGGGTGTCTGTTGTGGGGAGGGGAGGAGAAAGGAGTTTGTAAGCCGCTCTGAGACTCTTAAGTGAGTGAAGGGCGGGATATAAATCCAATCTCTTCTTCTCTTCTTCTTCTTCTTGTCTCTCTGACCATTAAAATAACCACCCTTCTTGTCCTTCAATTTCCTTCTTAGATGTATGCTTTTTAAAAAGCAGTTCCTAACCTATACTACCCTAACCATCATCTATACAATTTCCTATTTTCCCCCCTTATTACTTTCCAACAAGTTTCCCACAAGATACTTAAGATGTTTTTGAGTCTCTTACCATTGTAGGTGTTAGATCAAGATTGTAGGTGTGTATGTGTGAAAGACAAATGCAGTTTAAATGAACCTGTACTGGGTTTTAAAAATTAACTGATGATTCTGAAAGAAGGCAGATTTACAAAGCACATTTCAACTACTTCAACCAGTTTGGTGTAGTGGTTAAGTGCACGGACTCTAATCTGGGAGAACCAGGTTTGATTCCTCACTCCTCTACTTGCACCTGCTGGATGACCTTGGGCAAGCCATAGTTCTGTCAGAGCCGTTCTCTCAAGGGCAGTTCTCGAAATAGCTCTCTCAGCCCCACCTACCTCACAGGGTGTCTGTTGTGCAGAGGAGAAGGGAAAGGAGTTTGTAAGCCCCTCTGAGACTCCCTTGGGTAGTGAAGGGCGGGGTATAAATCCAATCTCCTCCTCCTCCTCTTCTTCTTCCTGTTTTTATGTTCTGCATGTGAACAGATGCATTCTAAGTAAGAGCAGTTTTAGTACTCCATCCAGCAGCTTCTCCATAAAGTTGGGCATAAACATTTTCAAATGGCTTTTCCTATTCAAACAACTCTTCCCTGTACAAAAGTGTGGAAGGAAAAAGCTTGTCAGCTTTACTAATCCTATTACCAGGTAAATGATGACAGAAAAACACTACTTTGACAATAAAACTGACAATGTCAGTGGAAAAGCTTTGTCTCCTTGCTGCTCTCTGGGGGAACTGGAAAAGGCTTTCCCTTTCATTGCAGAGGAGGAAATGAAGGATATCATCATCATCATCATTATTAGTCTTCCCCTGAAGGGCTCAGAGCAGTGTACATAATCAGAGAACACACAGCAGGTTACAAATACAATAAATAATAGATAATTAATAGCAAATAAAATCAGCACACGTCCTCCAGATAGTCGATGGCATACCTAAGATTTCACTCCCTCTATAGGGCTACTGAGCATATCCAAGGCTAGTTCCACAGTCGTACGAGTCACCACCTGGGACAGGCCATGCCAGTTTGAAGTGCTGAAAAGGCAAAGTGGGAAAACTATACTTCTGAACAGCGGTAATCCATAAGAACTGACACAGGTGGAGATTCCTGAACGAATGGTTTTCCCCTCCTGTTCTCTCTCTGTGTTTACTTGGAAGATAGCATGATCAGTGTAACTAATATATAATCTTTGCAGGTTTGTACCAAAGGGGAAAAATCCTCTCTGTTTTTCTACCCCCACCCCCTTACAAAATTATCCTTCCAGCAAAGGCTGCTAAAAGCCCTGGTATTGAGTGTAAGAATGGGAATGAAATGACTCGGCTAGGCAGCTGGCGCCCCACTCCTCTGCTTATTACTTTACTCACACAATAGTCTGTTATTTTGGTCTCCCTGCTCTTTGTATGTCAAATCAGCCTACTGTCTCTCATTGCCAGCTTCCCCAGAGCAAAATGGAGGCTCTAACATCAATATATCCATAGATAAGAGTCACAGTGTCATAATTGATGTTAGCTCATTTTAAACTGGCACTTGTTGTGGACCAACAGATTCAAAAGTGCAGGTAAAGACTGGCACTGGAAAAGTAATCTCAAGTACATACCAGTTAACCACTCCATCAGGAAACAGAGACCAGCAACTGCAAAAGTAAAGCCTGAAATACAAAGGCCGTTTGGTTGGTTATTCATAATTTCTGTTGCAAAAAAAGAATGATGGGGGGGGAAATGACTTTTGAGTAATATACAAGACCACAGTGTCACATCTGGTACTTCTAGCAGGCAACTTAGTGGACTCAGGAAACACAAAGTCATTCCAGATATTAGGAAGTATGAGATGTCATCCTGTATCTCACCAAGATCATTGGTAGGAGTTATCTTTAATTTTACGCCTTCCAGCTACCTGAACTCTGCAATGTGTATAGTTCTTAAACTATGAATATTTTTAATTCAATCAAACCAAACTAACAATATGGGCCTTAACTTTGGATGAGCACTGTTTTGCCCAGTAACTACCACCCAGTGCTTTGGAAATGTTCTAGCCACTTACAATTTGACTCTTTGCACGTTTATACAGACATGTTCCAAATGTGTGCACAAATAAATGTGCAGCCTACACATAAATGATCTTGCTTAGTATCCTTGTGCGTATACAGAGAGAATGAGATCTGCCTCTTATGTTTAAGCCTCTAAGCACCTTGTGGCATCTGGCGTTTAACTGCAATAGTTTTAACTATTACAGCAAACAGCAAGCATGTATCTGAGGCTCATACCCTGAATAAAACTTTGTTGGTCTTAAAGGTGCCCCTGGACTCAAACTTTGTTCAGCAAGCATATATGTTCATGAAATACATGAATTTAAATCTTTGAAACTGGACACTTGACTATCAGTCTCTCTTCTTAGGGATTTAAAACATTCCACTCAATATGTTAATCCATAACAAAATGTCTTTGAGTGGTAAAAATCACTCTGCCAATGTATTTTGATTTGGTCTCATTTTGGGGTACCAGGGCTTCATTTTACCATAATGGCATGTTAGAATTCCTCTACAACAATCATTGTCACAGCATGAGTGTGCAACAAATCATATTACCACCCAATAATTTTTCTTTAACTGTGGCAATTTTGTAGAAGTTTAATGCATATAAACTGATAAACTTTTACCTCAGCATTCTTTCTGAATAATCTACCAGTAAATCCACATAATGCCGAGCTCTTACAAAAGAAGTCATAGAAGTTTAATTGAACACCATCTCTACTCCCCTCAGAAATTTACAAAGCATTGGCTTCTCTACATTTTTGATGTAAATCTTTTGTCCACCTCTAACTAAAATTACCATCTTTGTTCATTTTCTGTAGAAGCTGGTATTATAAGTTCGTATGTAAGACAGAGAAAACTATGCTCCTCTATTTCTAAATGCCAATGTGCCTTTTGAAAGAAACACACACGCACACACATGGATGAAAGGAAATGCAAACAAGAAATACATGTAAGACAATTAGAAGGCAGGAAAAGCATCAGAGAAGAACAAATCAAAGTAACAGAAAGGACAAAAGCAAGAAAACAGAGAATAGCTATTAAAAGATAATTTAAACAGAGTTGTTCTGAAGCATAGAAGATGTTTTGAAGTGGGAAAGGAGAAATATGATCTCGCATAGGCAGGATGAAGTGCATGCAGCACAAACACCACTGCCAATGGTAGAAGTCTCTGAGCCAAGATGGGGGAGCTGGAGTGCTTGGTGTTAAATAATACTTCAGATACAGTGAGTGTTTCAGAAACATGGTCAATTGGGGAAAATCCATGGGATACAGTCATCCCTGGATATAAGCCCTATAAGCAGGACATGGAGGGATGTGTTGGGGGAGGTGTTGTGCTGTATATCAAACAGGGGATAGAGTTAAATAAGTTAAAAAACATTAGGGAAATAAACTGCCCAACAGAAGCAATATGCATGGAAACACGGCACCCTAAAGATTACTTGAAAGTGGGAGTGTACTATCACCCACCTGATCAAACCCACCTGATATTGAGATGCTGAAACAAAAAAAGCAGCTGGGTGACTTCAGCTGCTCTCACTTTGACTCAAACATGCTTATGTCATGCTGCAGAAATAAGAGTCCTAAACATCATAACTGACGGTGCATTGGAACACTTGGTCTCACAGCCTACCAGAGGGGTAGGATCGTGGACTTATTTCTGAGTGTGACTGGTGTGAGACATAAATGTTGTTGCTCCAATTGGGAACAGAGACTACAAAGCATTCTGCATTCATGTCAATGAAAAGTTATCCCTAAAGACCAAAACAATCACATTTGTTTTTAGAAGAAGTAACTTTACCAAAATGAGGAGACTAATTAGAAGGAAGCTGAAAGGGAAACACAAGAGGCTCAGATCCCTAGAGGATGATTGGAAGCTATTTAACACCACACTAATTGAAATCCAGACAGACTGCATTCCCCAAGTTAGGAAAGGTATTGCCAAGTCTAAAAGAATGTCTGTGCAGTTATGACAGAAGTCAAAAAGCTATAAAAAGCAAAAAGCTTCTTTAAAAAAATGGAAAGTTTGCCCCAATGAAGTGAACAGGCATGCAAAAAGAGAAATTGAGGAGCAGATTGCTAAAAGCCATGAAGACAAACAATATCCAGAGTAGGAAACCAGCCAGAGAAGAGGTTGGGCCTTGAATGACCAAGCAAAAAAAAGGATTGCTAATGGAAGATGGGGAGTTCCCTGAGGTTCATGAAGGAAGAGTGGAATCAAAATAGTAAGAAAATGACTACAAAACTGATGGTTGTACAACAGAGTATTAAATTTATGTGTCCATCACAGGCACTGATCCAAGGCAAATGAAAGCAACTAGGGCTTTTTAAATCAAATCTGTCTTAATAAATTGGAAAATTTATTTCTGGCTTTAGAGAACTAAAGCTAGATGAACAAAACTTCCACTGATCTAAAAACATTAAGCTATATTCCCACTGATACTTTTTCATGTTTTGAAAATTAATAAGTGAAATCAGGAAGATTAACATGAATCTCTCCTCTCCATGGAACCCTTGATATCTTCCCAAAGTATAATCTAAACAACAGTTCTCCATTAGAAGACGAGGAAACAGAGGAAAAAGCCCTGGGGTAAACTCCAGCTATCATAGCCGGCATTTAAACATAGCTAGTCAAGTTAGAAATCAAATTCACAGCATGCTCAGTTTACTTCCTGCTAGCATGGAGGAAAAACTATCTTTTTCTCTAAAGAAATTTGCAGTGGAATGGGCAAGCTGTCAGGCTCTGTAGACAAATGATTATTTAAATAGCTAACAAAACAGGAGACAACTGTTGAGAAACTTGTCAAGCACAAACCACAGATAGCTATTTAATTTTGCAAAGACTTCTTCTAATAGCCCAAGAGAGCAACAAACCTCGCACATTTTAAATTATCATGATTTTAATTTCTTATTATGCAAACTGTTTATACATTCACACTTTTAAAACTCAGAAGGGAAATACTCTCATTTGAAAAGGTGACATTTTGTAAAAACTAAAGGAAGGTACCTGACACAAAGGAAGGTACCTGACACTAAAGGTACTAAAGGAAGGTACCTGACACAATTATTCTTGCTTTGAGGACAGGCATTAATTTCTTTTACAGCTACCATTTTTAAACCTAAGAAATCATGGCCACTAATAGGTTGTCAAGAGCTTATGATGAAAAAGTTATAATCGTGGATCTCTGGTGTCAGTATTTTAATTCTTAATTTTGTTAATTATTAATGTGCATTGAAAATAGGACATGAAAACCTGTTATCTAGCAGAGGGAAATTCCTCTATATAGTAGCTCTGCATAGAAGTGATACAAGGTAAATTTCAATGCAGATCACACAATAACAATAAAAGACCTATTAATTCAGCAGGGCCAATAAAATTTAGTACTGCCCAGTTTTTATGAGATATAACTGACAGTAACAATAATGGTCAACTTCTACCAATAATAATGTTTCTACTTGTTATGGACAGACTTCCCGAAGTATGAAGACCGCAAGAGATGAACAAGCTCCTGACAGCTGTTGTTACAATCCTTTTCCAAGCCAAAGTCAACCAAGACATCTCCATGTCATGTCTCACTCATAACAACTAGATTAATCCAGCCTTGGGAGACACATGATGGGTATGTAAACTCATGCAATTCCAATGCAACAGCAGAAGCAAAGGTTTCCTCATTCATTGCAATCTCAGTGTTACTTTTCTACACCCATCATCATGGAGCACACAGCACTACCTTGCAACATACAAGGGAAGACTGGGAGTTCCAATAAAAGGCAGAGACCTCCCTAAAAGATGTGGACTGGAGTAATAGTGCTGAATCCTGATTTAACTGAATGGGGAAAAAATATGTGTGGGGGGGGCAGTTATCAGGGCTGGTATCAAGGATTAGCACGGTTGGGAATCTGACCAGGCCTATGGCCAGGCAAAGGACTCACCACAAACCAGAAATGCTTGCTTTATCCCATTCCTTCAGGAATGAAAGGCTGCCCAGAGTTTGCTGCAATACTGCTGGAATCCCTTGTGCAATCTTCCATTTGCTTCTCGGAGTGGTCCTTAGAGGAGGGAGTGGAGTATCGGTTTGGTGTAGTGGTTAGAAGCAGTGTTCCCTCTAAGCTGAATTAGTGTGAGCTAGTTCACAGAATTTTAGCCTCCAGCTCACAGATTTTTGTCTTAGCTCAGGAAGGATGGCTCCAGAGCAAACTAATTGATGGAGTAGCCAAATCACTCACTCAGAACTTTAATGCCAGTAGCTCACAAAGTAGAATTTTTGCTCACAGGACTCCACAACTTAGAGGGAGCATTGGTTAGGAGCACGGACTCTAATCTGGGAGAACCGGGTTTGATTCCCCACTCCTCCACATGCAACTGCTGGTGGGACCTTGGGTCAGCCATAAATTCTTTCAGAGCTGTTCTCTCAAGGGCATTTCTCAGGAGAGCTCTCTCAATCTCACCTACCTCACAGGGTGTCTGTTGTGAGGAGGGGAAGGGAAAGGGATTGTAAACTGCTCTGAGACCCCTTTTGAGTAGTGAAGGGCAGGGTATAAATCCAATCTCTTCTTCTTCATCATCATGTGTACACATTCCTTTAATCCCTGTTCGCTGCTTTGGAACTCTACTGGCACTAACAGAACTTAATGAAGTAGAAAAGAATGACACTCTACTTATTTTTGTTGTAGTGGTATATGAGCATGGATGCACATACCAATACGGCGTGCTTAGTGAAGGACACATTGGAAGACATCTTGCTGAAGCCCTCCAAAGCCTAGGACAGTCTTGGGGATGATTCTCAGGACCCACAGTTTCAGGATGCCTAGCCACACGCCCGGAACCCTCTTTATTCAACAATGCAGTAGGCAAACCAATTGTTCTTTACCAAGTAAGTTAACCTTTGTACTGTAAAACAACAGCACACAAAAAGATGTGTGTGGTGGGGGGTTGCAGCAGGCTCACCAACTGAGAAGCTGGGATCCAACTGGGAAACAGTTACACTACGCCACCTGCCAGTAAGGCAATCAGGCTAACGTGACACTGTAGTAATTTTCCTGAATCCCTAAGATAAGAGCCATAGGGAACACAGGGAAATTCCTAGATCCTGAGTGTGGAGGGCATTTTCCAGACATTTTAAATCCTCCTCCCCAGTTTCTCAAGGGTGGGAGACTGGGGTCAAGGGCTGGAGTTTACTCACCTCAGGAAGGCCAATGGCAAGTCTACCAGCTAATGAAACAACACTTGCAGTTTAACTTGCAGTTAAAACATGTGTGTGGGGGATGGTATTATAAGTTTGTACTGGGCCCAGAGAAAGTATTCCTAGGCCCTAATCAAAGTAGTAATATACAAAGCTAATGCTCAAGGTTATTTGATGGCACAAGATTTGCATACCTGAAATCTGCTTTAAAAAGACAAAAGGCAATTAAAATATATATTTATTTACACTGGACACATTCCTAGCCGTACAACAGTTTGTGTAAGTTCATATTCTATTCCAGTGACTTCCGTTCTGAATATAAAATTGCTGTGTGCATGGGTGTATATACATGCAGCCTAAGCACTATATCTGTTTGGGTCAACTGAAGGTTTTAGTGAGTGTAATTTCACATTGGAGAGAGGAGGCTATACTTGCCACAGAAAGGAAAACACAGCTGGAGCTACTTTCTCGTAGCTGACTTAACATGAGAATAAATAGAACTGGCTGAGCCATGAATTTGCGTCATAAAATCAGAGTGAAAGAGACCACTCAGCTGAATAATAGCGTATTCAAGAGAGTACAAGGAGAGCAGCCATTTCAAAAACCATTTTATCACATGGCTTCTTTTCTTTTTGCTCCTCTGTGCACTTCAGAATTATCTAGCAAAGACAGAAAAACATATTTTTGGCATTTCGTCCCAGTTTTTATGAATACTAAACTGACACGCTACAAAAATTCCTTTTGTACAAAATATGAATTTAAACAACTAGGTAGTATAGACTTGATATCAGCCAAAGGTATTGGAAAGGAAGCTGTCATGACTTCTCTTTTAATTTGTGTGGTTAGATATGTGTGTCTTTAACTTTCTTGTTACTTCTCTCTCTCTCTCTCTCTTGAGATGTAATACTGCCGCCAGGAATTTAATTCCAATCCTATTAATTAATCTTTCCCAAGGTATTGAGCTCAATACCTTTGTTGGACTATGTGATCCTGAGCAGGGCTCATTTCGTAGCAGGAGCTCCTTTGCATATTAGGCCCCACCCCCCTGATGCAGCCAATCCTCCAAGAGCTTACAGTAGCTCCTGTAAGAAAAGCTCTGTAAGCTCTTGGAGGATTGGCTACAATAGGGGTGGGTGGCCTAATATGCAAAGGAGCTCCTGCTACGAAATGAGCCCTGATCCTGAGGATGAGACTCTAGTAATGAAATAGCGCATAGGACTCTGGGTTAACAATAAATAAAATAAAACTTTATTTGCACAAGAAGCATATTGGTTTCAAGATGTTTTGTAACTTGTCTCTTCAGTGAATAAAACAGTGCACATTAATAACGTCTGACTAAGGTATCATACTTTCACTTCACAAACACTCCTCACTCTCAAATCCGCCTTCCTCTTCAGCGTGTACTTTGTCCAGTCTCTATATTTTATTTAGCTCAGTTTAATCTTCCCCATTTTAACTCAGGTTTCTGTCAGCTTCTGTCTCTCACACCCTTATAATACTTTGACAATATTAGGTTTTGACTCTCTCCAGTCACTAATATGTCCTCTGAAGTATTCTACTTCCTTTCTAGAATCTTAAATGCTTTTCACAGTACTAATATGGGACTCTAATCAGACAGCTGCTTCTCAGACTCTGTAAATTGGTGACTGATCACAGCTGACTGTTAATTGTTGACTGCCGGCTGAACACACGGACTGACTTTCTCCACACACACTTTTTAGCACTGCCCATACACTCTGGCTGAGGACAGATTGACAGTCTGACCCGCTCTGCCTCCGCTTTAAAAGTGGAGGCAGAGCGGGTGTCCAGACTGCCGCATCTGCCCCGTGGAGGCGCCCCGGACTTACCTTGTCCAGCGGCGCGCTCCTCCCGCAGCAGCCAGGCACCACTTCCAAATGGTGTCCTGGCGGCTGCGCGTGCGTTCCATCCACTTCCAGAGGGTGTGAACATGCGCGGGCAGGCGGAGCCATGTGGCGTTCTGCCACTGCTGATGGAAGCCGCCTGCAGTGTGGACGCTGCAGGCGGCTTCCTTGTGGCAGCATCTGAAAGCCGCGCTGCGGGGCAGTTCGCCCCGGCTTGTTCTGCCGCATTCCGGTAGCGCGGCAGAGCAACAGTCTGTCCTCGGCCTCTGAGTCACCAACCAATCACCTCGCTCACTCATCCCTCTTTTTCACCCCCCTTGCAATTTACCAAACATTTAAAGAAACACACACTTAAAACTTTAAATAATTACAGACACCTTATAGCAAAAGTAATCATACACATACATATCTCAAATGAATTTTCAGCTCACATCAAACATTTCAAGCAGCATATCAAAGCTGGAATGACCATATTTTAACAATCTGAGAGTTTAGTCCTCAGTAATTTCATAGACAAGCACCCAAAGGATCCATTGCTTAGCCTTTCAGCTAAGGCTCTCATTTTATTCATGCCTACAGAGATGTGGGCACTGTCATCTCCATGGTTGCTCCCACAATGCTCCCAAGGACAAATAAAGCTTCTGTCTACATGGTTAAGCTTTACAACATGTTTACACAATTCACAAGCAATACACCTCCTAAGGGAAGATTCCATGAAAGTTATGGCTGAATTTTCTTTCATACTTCACAGTTCACTGATTTATTTCTCTGCAGTTCTGTATCTGATTGAAATTAAATTAATTTTGAATAGATAAGAACAGAAATGGGGAAATGGGGAAGGAATTCTCTTCTACCATGAGAGGCCAAAGAAACCTGGAAAAGATCTGAATGATACAGAGAAAGTCAAGTGGGTTGCTTTGGAAACCAGGAAGTTTGTAAAGAGTTTATTTATTTCATTTATTCAACAAAATTTATACTCTGCCATTTGCCCGCACAAGGGCTACCAAGGTGGCTAACAAATTAAAACATACATAATAAATATATGCTACATTTATATTGAGTACCGTCGTTTCCTCAATGGTCTTGAATACTTTGCTGACCTGAATACTGTTCCTTCAATTTGAGAATCCTATAACTTTACTGACAAGCTTAATTTACAGAATTTCATTCCCTAAGGAAAAAATTCTTGAATCTTGTTCATATTGAGAGGAAAACATGTATAACTAGCCTGATGTTCGTGCTTTGCTACGGTATTTAAGGTCTGTAAATCCAGTTATAATACCGATGATGTGAAGTTTGAAATGTAACATTTGCTGTAAGAATTCTAATGGAGAAGATTGTAGTGTAAAAAATGAAGTGAGACATACGTACTCCCCCCCCCCCTACTGAAGGACCTCTCTGTAGACCACATTGGTGGTTCTGCCCTCAGGTGCTAAGATCACCAGGCTGCTTGGTGAGCTCACTCTCGAGCAGGCCACATAGAACTGTCCATTTAAGAAGCAGTCATCTGTTGTCAACTCCTGCCACCTTCCATGAAAGTGATAGTCTTTCTACTGATGTTCCTGGATTGTTTTGCTCATATGGAGACTGTGTTATTTTGAGCGCCTCAGGGTGATCTCACTGGTACTTGGCCTGCACAGCTTAGTGCCGCACAGGAGTACTATGTGGAAATGTCTTGACTGCATTCCTAAGTTGCCTCCTCCTTGTAGCATTAAAGTACCCTGGCCCTGCTCTGACACCTGACAGACACTCGCCTGTCTGGTGTTGGGGGGGATTATGTTTAAAGGCATTGGGGAGGCTGGGCCAGCAGCAGGGCTAAGGCAGTCCTGCTGAACAAACCTCCCTGGTGGCTGTAAGCATCCCACCTCCTCTCCGAGGTGAGAGCCAGTTTGGTGTAGTGGTTAAGTGCATGGATTCTAATCTAGGGAAACCGGGTTTGATTCCCCACTCCTCCACTTGTACCTGCTGGATGATCTTGGGCAAGCTATAGCACTGTACCAGCTGTTCTCTCAAGGACAGTTGTCTCAGAGCTCTCTCAGCCCCACCTACCTCACAGAGTGTCTGTTGTGGGGAGGGGAGGGGAAAGGAGATTGTAAGCTGCTCTGAGACCCCAAGTGAGTGAAGGGCAGGATATAAATCCAATCTCTTCTTCTTCATCATCTTCCTACACCTGACAGGCAACTGCCTGTCCAGTGTAGGAGGGGGAGGAGTATTAGAAGCCACTGTGGAGGCAAGGCTGGCAGAATCACTAAGGCATTACTGCTGTGGTGGGCTCCCTCATGGCTTTAAGCACCCTGCAACCACTGCTGCATCTGACAAACAACCACCTGTCAGGTGTAGGAGGTGGGGGAGTGTGTTGGAAGCCATCAGAGAAACTGGGCCAGCAGCACCGCTAAGGTGAGCCTGCTGGGGCGGCATGCCTGATGTTGGGGGGGGTTGTATTTAAAGGCATCAGGGAGGCTAGGCCAGAAGCAGGGCTAAGGCAATCCTGCTGAGCAAACCTCCCCAGCGGCTGTAAGCATCCCATCTCCTCTCCTACACCTGTCAGGCAGCTGTGTTGGAAGCCATCAGAGAGGCTAGGTCAGCAGTGTCACTGCACCTCACAGGTGGTTGTTGGCCATTCCTGATCTCCTCAACTGCCATTAGCTCTCTGCAGTCTCCTATAACGGGTTTTTTTTTTTACCTCAGAACACTGAGCTCTGCAGCTGACCAGTCAGGGAGTGGGGGGTGCAAGTAGGCAGCAGCCTGGCAGCCTCATAGGAATCAAGGGGGGGACCACATTTCCCCCCTTTTGACCCCCTTAGGGGTCGAATTTTTAAAAATCCCTTCTTAGTGAGCACCTACGCCATGGTAGGAGTGCTCTCTCTGAATTTGGTGTTTCTATGTCCAGTGGTTTGGCCTGGGCGTTGATTTTATGGTGAGGGGACTTGCTTTTATATATATAGATGATGAAGCAGTTGCATGTAGGAGTAAGTATAATGATAGTGGTAGTGGTACAAAGAGGTACCCACACCGTATTATTGTGGTAGTATCATAAACCCTAATTCTAGGTCAGTAGAAATTATCAGAGCTTTTGAAACTGTACGCTTAGCTATGCTGCAAAAAAGATGAGTTGGGGGCTCTGGGCAGTGCTAGGTACAACCCCTTCATGCTTAGAAGTAGGAAAAGAAGGAGGTTGCTAATGAGGTTATTCACAGCCAGTCCCAGTCAGTGAAGGAATTTAAGGGTTATAACCAGCACTATTGGGCCCAGAAGCAAATAAGCAACCAATTCAGTGGACATAGCACTGGCTCTATATATTCCAGGGTGGCTGACCCCAGGCAGTATTCTCACTGCCACATTCTGTACCAACAGAAGCTTCTGAGACATCTTCAAAGGGAGCCCAACATAAAGCATATCACAATAGTCCCATGTGGAGGTTACAGCATGGCTAGGTCAGCGTGGCTAGGGGCTAGCTTGTGAATCAGAGAAGGGGGTGCTTCTAGCAACAGCACTGACTTTGCTTATCTATTGAAATGGCCAGGTCCAGGAGCCCCCCAGGCTCATAATGTGATGTATCTCAGAAAGCTTAACTCCATCAAATCAACTCTACTTTGTCCTAATTAAGCTTCAGTTTGTTCACCTCAGACACTTCTCCACAGCCTCAAGACAGCTGTTTCTGGAGGTTTAGATAGTGTTATATGAAGCTGGGCATCATCCACATATTGGTGACAACACATTCCAAAGCTACAGATTATTTTGGCTGGGGAGGGGGTGTGTTATATGTTAAGTAAAGAGCATTAGGGATAAAATGGACAAGAAACAAGTGCAACCAACAGAGGACTGTCTTTTTTACCCCAACACTGATTACAGTTAACACACCAAAATATCATGGTAAACTGTATCAAATGCCGCTGATAGGTCTAGAATGATCAGCAATGATGGATTGCCTTTATCCAACTGTAGCCAGAGATCATCCACCAAGGCCAATATGGCTGTTTCAATCCTGAAACCTGGCTCGATGCCAGACTACAATTTGTCAAGGGCAGATATCTCATCCAGAAATGCCTGCCGTTGTTCAGCCTCATCCTACTAATAACCTTACCCAGACTGGACATATGCTTTTAATTTCCCACATCCCTCTTACCGAAAGATTATTTCTTAGGAAGAGGTCTGATCACAGCTTCTTTCATCTGTGAAGGAAACTCTCCTTGGAGGAAAGACATAATAATCTTCCCCAAAGGAGGCATCACATTCTCCTGACATGATTTTAATAGCCAGGATGGGCAAGGATCCAATTCACAAGTGGCCTTCACAACTCCAAGCACTCTGTCAGCATCAGTCAGGGAGACTAGCTAGAAACTATCCACAGAATTCTGACAGGCAGCAGCAGGAAAGAAGGCTTTCTTTGCTGCCTTCACTGCCACTTCACAGGCCTTTAAATGGGCTTGGCATTAATTTTCTACCAACAGTGCTCTAGCCTCTCCTCCCATCCTTTTCATAGACCCCAGCTCCATAGTAAACCAAGGGGGTCAAAGAACTCCTCAAAGCAGGGAGAAGGCACTAAGGAGCAACCCTGTCAACACAGCACCCTACAAACCAGCATTCCATGCTGATACAAAAACCTTTACCAAGTCACTGTCCATGGTCACAAAATTCTATTCCTAAATGCTTATTGGAACCCAATCAGATCCATCAGTACCTGGGTTCAGACCATCCTAACCAATCCCCCTGTCTTTGTGGATGGAAAAAGGCATCTTAACCTTTGCCTGCAACAGATAATGATCTGACCATGGCACTGGCCTGCCTGGGATTTTATAGCCCAACCTGGGAGAAAGAAGCAATACTGTTATTTCTTATTTTATTTCTTATTTTTTAATTTCTTATTTAGAATAGCAGATTGTAATGTAATGTAATGTATAGTAGAATGTAATGTAATTTGGAATGGTAGATTATAAAGGAAAAATTGGAATGTAAGAACATAAGAGAAGCCAGTGTTGTTGGATCAGGCCAGTGGCCCATCCAGTCCAACACTCTGTCACACAGTGGCCAAAAACACCAGGTGCCCTCAGCAGTGGGGTCAGGACACTAGAAGCCCTCCCACTGTTGCCCCCTCCCCCCCAAGCACCAAGAATACAAAGCATCACTTGCCCCAGACAGAGAGTTCCTATCTATACTTTGTGGCTAATAGCCACCGATGGACCTCTGTTCCATATGTATTTCTCTGGTCTGGGGACAGGGGAGATAACAGCCAGTCACCACCTTCAAAAAAGAAGATGCTGTAAGGTTGCCTCCATGCTTGAAAGGAGTTGGATACAGCATAATGGCAGGGTCTCGGTTAATTACTCTCAGCATTCCACAATTAAGGATACATCTTAATGGTCACACACACACACACACACACATTTTTATCAGACTACAGATAGAAATCAAGTAGCTGATTCATTATATTGGAAGAATCTTCTTTCTTTCCTTCCTTTCCTTTTATTTAATAAAAGTTCTATGATACATTGATCTTGAGCCGTGAATAGTTGTAACTGTTAATCATTTGTCACCCAACAGAGAAAATGAGTAAAAAAAAAAATTGTAACTGCTATCCGTCCATAAACAGGACATGTATAGTGTGAAGTGAGCATCACCTTATAATTATTGCTAATCTCATCACTATGGAAATCCAGAGCTCCTTCTAGATGCGTGAAGCTATCAGGGTTCTGGGAAATCACTGCATTGGCTGCCTAGGGCGTGGGTGTTTTGGCAGATTAATGGATGAGAGGTCTGTCAATGGCTACATGGTGACTGATGGGAGCCTCCATATACAAACATCCAAATGCAGGGCTGAGAGGCAGCATCAGAGGAGGGCCTTAGCCTCTATGCTCTGAGTTTTTAGCCCTCCAGCCCAGCTGGTTGGCTGCTGTGTGAAACAGTTGGCTGGATTAAATGGACCACTGGTCTGATCCAGCAGGGCTCTACTTACATTCTTACATTCTTAGCAGCAGCCTGACCTTTAAACCACTCTTTGTACAATGTACATAAAGAAAAGAGAAAAATGTAATGGAAGAAATATAGTCAGTAATAAAGCGTATCCACTGGTATAGAGAAATCTCAAAGCATTTGGCTAGAATAAGTAGCAAGAATTCAAGTTCCATATGGGCAAAGCTTAACAGCATGGAACTGTCACCCCTTGAACAGCAATGCACTTCATAAGGTAAGGGAGCAGGGCAGGAGATGACAGCTCAGCTCTCTGATGTGTGTCTTCTCTGTCTTATTATAAAAGGGTTTGCTCAGTAATTATCAGTGGGGAGGGGAATACTGAAGAGAAACTGACCAGAATGAAAGAAAATTGGTGGTCTAAAAGTTGAAAGAGAGAGAAGCTTTAATTTCTATGATCACATCTTTTTGTACAACTAACATGCAGCATTAGCCTGTCTGTGGATCTGAATCACTTTGCTCCCTCTAGGTAAACAGGACGCCCTCAATCATGCAAACATCATGGGAACATAATGGCAAAAATGCAGTGGAACTTCTAGGGATGCCAGCCTCCAGGTGGGACCTGGGAATCCCCTGGAATCACAGCTCATCTCCAGACTACAGAGACCAGCTCCCCTGGAGAAATTGGATTCTTTTAGAGGGTGGACTCTACGGCATTGCACCATATTGAAGTCCCTGTCCTCCCCAGGTTCCATGCCCAAATCTGCAGGAGATTCCCAACCTATTTTGGGCAACCCTACCTGCCCAATCCCCTACCAGTGGCCTGAGGGGACCTGGCAACCCTAGGAAAATTCAATACTGCATAGTGCTTAGAGTGTCAGACTAGGATCTGGAAGAGATGGGGTCAACTCCCCCCCACCAGTCTGCCCTGAAGGTCACTGGGTGACCTTGGGTGGTCATTCTCTCTCAGCATTACCGCTTTCACAGGGTGGTTGTCCCATGCTTGCTTGTCTTCAGTCAAGCACAAGATTAGTTTGCTGCTGAAGGTATGTGTGGGGGTGGGGTGGGAGACAAACCCATTTTCCCCTTTAGTTTGAAGTCAAAATGGAGCTGAAGAGTCACCATCACTGTAGGTTCGCTGCTCTATCTGGGGCAAGGAAGAATGTTTGTTTTCTTAAGATGCTGTGTTGGTAATTATAAAGGAAAAAACGGATCACCTTAGAATTTCCACAGCTGAGCTGGATGTTGCTTGGCTCAAGTTTAAGAGCTGCAGTGCTGGAAACTCCCCATTAGAAGCATTATGGGGCACAGGAAGTGTGAAGGGAGGAAACCATCTTCGTTTGTCCTGGCCCTCATCGGCGAACTATGCTTTTTCATAGCAATTTTAAACTTTTCTACAAAGTAGAAGGGTATGTTCCCTTTCTGGAGCATTAGATAGGTGCAGGATCAAATATTCTAGCATTATAAGTGCCTTTAAAATGCTCTTGTGCTATTTGTGCACACATGTGAATCTTGTTAATACAGGATAAAAAGCAGAAGGCTTAAACTGAACACACATTCCAATCAAGTTAGATATTTTTTCTACAGATGTGAGACATACAGAACCCAAGATGCAGCCAGACTTCTTATATATCTGTTCAGAAATGGGGGTTACACTGATGTTACTCTTTATACTGAGAAATGCGATGTACGGTGATGATGCAATATAAAATAAGTTTGATTATTAAAAGTAGTTTTGCTTATTAATACTATTAATACTATGTAGGAATTTATTTAATTAATATTTGTGTAAAAGCAATCATATTTGTCCCATTGAAATCAATTTTCCCCATTCAGTTTCATAGGATTTATGTGCGACTAACTTTAGCTGGGCAATGTATGTTGGATGCCATGGAACTGTCCTTCATATTCAAAGTATATTGTTCATTTATAGGCTATTACTCCCACCAGACATTTATGTTTGGATGTAGGCTTGCCCCCCTCCCCGGGAATCCACTGCTGAGAAGCTGGCCAGTGGGGGAAGCCCTGCCCCAAAGAGCCCATCATGCCCAATGTGCCTGGAGGTGATGTCATCGCACTGGGCATATTGCACAGGGGTCGCTCTAGCATTTGGCTAAAAGCTCTATGGTGACCATAGAGTTTTTGGCCAAATGCTAGACCGTCCCCTGCACAACGTGCCTGGTGCAATATCACTTCTAGGTGACATCACTGTAGTGTGTGCACTTTGCACGTGCACCAGAAGATCCCAGAGAGCCGCCTGGAGTCCCCCGCCAGCAGCCAGTAAGCACCAGGCAACCCTACTTGGATGTCAGATTCAACCTTGCTGAAGCAAGCAGCTGTTGCTTGTTTTTCCAGCTCTGTGGAGATCTTTTTTCTTCCCACTGTTTGAAAGAGGGGGAAAGCATACTTGCATTTATATATCTGCAAACTCTGGAAAATGTTTAAACGGAGACCATGTCTAGGCTGAGGCTTTTTTTTACATCAGGAATGTAAAGACTGGGGAGAAAAGGCCAGTCTACGTTTTCATAAGACAATCTGAGCTGCTGTGTCAACATGGCTTACAATTTGCTTTCCCACCATATTGTCAAGGGTGTCTTGAAAAACACTCAGCATGATATTTGAGTTCTTGTATGTCGGTTGTCACAGATGAATGTGTGCACAGAAGAGATTTCATTTTGCCACTTCTTTCCTGGGCAGGCTGATTATATTATTAATTCCTTTTCTGACTCTATGCTGTTATTTCAGCATGTCAAATGAAATATATATACACACACACACACACACACACTCACTAGTATTAGAAGTCAAGCTGCAGTTTATTAGAACCATCAGATTGGAACATATTTAAAGATCATATAGTTATTGAAGCAGAAATGCAGAGGATCTTCCGAACCATTCAGTGACTGAACTTGAGGAGGATATGGAAGTAAACCGTCCTCAACAAACCCTGGCCCCAAGCCATTTATAATGCTAAGGACTGACCAGTTGCTGTCAGGGTAGACAACCTTTCTTTACCACACTGCTGTATTTGGCATAGCTCAGTTGGCTCAGGGAGTCTATTTAATGTGACAGCCACTAGATATTTAGTTGTTGTTGCCACCTAGTGGCCTAGCTAGACATTGTCAGGGAAGATCATCGGGTACGTCTGAGTAGGGGAGAACCGTCACCCAGTACCATTGGTGGGTGGGTGATTTAGGGCAGATAACAAGCCTTTGTGCAACATGTAGTTAACTTATGAAACTACTTGCTGCGAGCTGCAGTTTTAAGAGGTGAGCCAAACAAATGGAGGATGCGTGTATATAAGGGTCCCCAGAGATGTTTGTTATTGGGATCCTGGGCAGTTACACCACCCAGGAATAATTCTGCAGTGCTATGGCTGCTACACAAAGCACATCCCGGCATAGTAGGCATGAAGGGGCTAGCATGAAGCTATGTGTGGTGGCCTGGCATAGAACAACAGATTGAGGCAGCAGTGCGACAGTGTGGTGCATGCCAATCCAACTTATATATATAATCCAATTTATAAATATAATTTAATGTTTTAACTTTGATGGAAAACTAAACTTGGAATCATAAAGTTAAGCTTTTGCTTCCATCATCAATCAACAGCAACAAAGCCTCTGATGAATGGGTATAATCGATGGCTTTCCTGCGAAGTGCTTTACAGGCACCTCTTGAGTCAGACAGCCCATTTAAGATGATTTTTCAATTACACAGATTGTTTATCTGAGATATTGGCTTGAGACAGTCTTCTTTCTTCATTATATACCCAGAAATACACATCTGTACTTTTTGCAGTGTAATATTTTTTATTTTTGAAACGAACAGTACAATAGCTATATTTCAGAAATACGTTAGAAAAAAAAATGAAACAAAACAAAACTGTACCTGAGTGGGTTAACAAAAAAGTTGTGCAAGATCTTAGTTAGCTAATACAATGTGCTTCTGGCCCGTTATAATCTGCATATTTCTTTCCTTCTGTTTACCTGTATTAGTTAGAAGTATAAGAGTTCATGATATTGATTATTTTTTGGAATCACTCCGCCTTCTGCCAGATAGGTAGTTACAGGGAACCACACAGCCTGAAAAGTCTTCTGGTAAGTTTTAATATTCCAGTGCATCTGATGATTAACAATTTTCCCATGAACAAAAAGTTCCCAAACCTTGTTTTGCCAACTTGTCAAGGAGGGGCTAGTTTTCTCTTTCCATTTTTGAGCAAGTGTTATTCTTGCAGTTGCTAACAGTGTGGGGATTAATATTTGTGTTGTTTTGTTTATGCAGGTCTTCGGATATACGTCCAGTAGAGCAGTTTCTGGTAATGCAGGTAGGTTATATCCCATGATGATGTTTATCTGCGATAATATTTGGGACCAATATTTTTGTATAGTTGGACAAGAGCACCAGCAATGTAGGAAGTCTCCTGTCTGACCACAATTTTTCAAACAAAGATGGTTGACTTTTGGGCATATCTTTTGCACTGTAATATTTTGACTTACTGTTCTGTTAGAAAACAAACTTGTGGGCGATTGACCACCTACACCATGAAAATTGTCTTTAAAGGAGGGGGGAAGAGATCTTACCTGTATGCCTACTCAAACACATCTAACAACACCCACATATACACACTTTTATTTCAGGCAATCAAACTGTACACCCCACAGTGTCTTTGCAGAGAACATTGGGAGGGGGAAAAAATCAAAAGAGAACCCATCGAACCGTATAAAACTTTGCAGAAATGTCCTTTGTGTATTTGTAACGGATGCTGCTATAGCTAAATTCCAGCCAGCCCGGACACAAGAGGAATGCTGATTGATTTTAGATTCAACCGAGGGGCACAGTGATGACTGAAGGGGACAGAGAGCTCTCCTTCAGTTCCAAGCTACTATTTTTTTCCAATTAGAGAACTAGTTACTATTGGGGGTTCTGTATCTGACCGACAACAGAGAGACAATGACATGACAAATGACACTGCAGGGCAGCCTCAAGCAATCGGGACTCATCAGTGCTGACATAGCTGCTATCATAAATAACCTCCAAATAAGAACGCCACTTTCACTGAATTCCAACCAGCATCATTTCATCTGGACAAGAGGAAGGACAAAGGCAGGTGCTGCAAATGCAGAAGCAGACTCCAATAGCATCTCCAAGGAGTTAGAAAACACCTCTATTATGGGTTGGGAACTAGCCACAGATATAGAGATGTGAAAGACAAATCCCCAAGCCCATCTCCAAGCCACAGTCTCAGGACCAAGGGGTTATGGTCTCTGGACAGGCCTGACATCAGCATAACTGGAGGTGGGGCATCTGCTGGCGCCCATGACCGCTGACCAACCTCCTACATTCCTCCCCTGCCACCCACCCACTTTTGCCCCCTTCTGCTCACGAGCACTCCACCATTGCCACCTGTGTTCCCAGCGGAACATACCACCCAGCACCACCAGGAAAGGGCATGCAGGTGAGTAACACTTCTGGTAGCCACAGTGCAAGCGGCTGTGAGCATGGTGGTAGAGAACTTGACAGCAGGTGGTGTCATGACTCACCCCAGCTCCACTGATACTCACACTTCAGATGAAGAAGAGTCCTTGGCAGGCCCTAAGACGTCCCCAGCATAGGCCCCTCTGAACACTTTGCTCCTGCCCCAGCAACCAGGCCTGATCCCTGTTCCCAGGGATTCTACTGGAGTCTCCTGAGGAGACCTGCACCTTGTCAGCACTTCCCATTGACCTGGAGCCACTACAGGAATCCAATCAGGATGCTCCTTCCTCAGAGTCTTCCCCAGACCACTGGGAACAAAGACAGGAAAGGACCAGGGCAGAGACATGGAGCTGATGAAGAAAGGCAGGAGGCAGCCAAGAGCTTACCACATCCCAGGCTTTCTCAGGAGGAAGGAGGGCTGTTGTAAGACCTTAGCCAGGCTACCAGAAAGGGCAGGGGTTCCAGCCTCCTACTCTTAGCCAGACCAGGACAGGTGGGAGGCACAGACTGGGGGCATGTAGGTGGGTGGACAGCAAAGGAAGTGCAAGCAGAGGGCCTGGTGGTGGACAGAGAAGAGTAGAGGGGCCCCGGGGCACTGTCTGCCTAGGGTCTCCCAGAACGAGGAACCAACCCTGCCTCAGGATATGGATGTTGGGAAAAACCTGCCCCTGTGCTTCTCCGCACTGGCTGAAAGGCAATCTGAACCTTGCAGGTGGTGGCAGGTCCAGATAGTCCCCCCACCTCCCATTGCGATTACCTATTGTACCACTACATCATATTTAGTCTATTCTCAATGGCAGCTGCTCTCCCAGGTTTTATGCAGAAGTGTTTCCCAGCAGTGTTACCAGGGATATTTTTGCAACAGGAGATGCCAAGAATCATTGTACCTGGGACCTTCTGCATGCAAACCATGTAGTCTGCTACAAAGCCCCTTTCCCATTGGTTCTGAGAGCAGAAGCCCACAAGGGAGGTAACACTCAGGCTTCTTTTGATTAAGGGAGAGTTCCCACTAGCCTGGCCACTTCTGCTGTGCACCTCCTTATCAATTCTCATCCCATTCCAGTTCACTTGGTCTGGCACTCCTTGTTGTCGTCATTATCTTTGCCCTGTACTAACAAAGAGAAGCATTCAGAAGGAACAGCATCAGTTGTGAAGCAGTGTATGTTCTGTCTTTCTCCTTTACTTGGACTCAGATTTGCCAGTTGGCCAGCATGTCTGGTCTTCCCCCATCTGGTTGGCTGCCAGGTGAGGCTTTCTTCATATAAAAGCAAGATAGCTAAGAGACCACTTTTTAACTGTTCAGTGCTTTTTACTGCAAATAGCTCTGCTGCATTGTGCCTTTAAGGTACTCTGGAGAGCTGATGCGGGTAGTAGATCTTTTCCCCTGTAAGAGTGCGCTGATGCTTCTGCCTATATAACTGTAAGCAAAGCAAATAATGTAAAAATAGTAGGTCCCCAGTGTTCTCTCCATCCAAGGGAATCAGTCTGGAAGTGCCGGTCCCTGAAACTTCTCACTGCTCAGAGAAGTGGGGCAAGCATAACCTAGGGCTGCCAGGCCAGAGCGGGAAACCCCCCGGAGAAAAGGCACAGTGGGGTCTGGTATGCCAGTGTGCTTATGTTCCTGTAAAAATTACAGACTTTTTGCAAACTGCTAGACCATCTGCCTTGTCACCTCTGGTTTACACTGGAAGTATGGTTGCCAGGTCTGGGTTGGGAAATACCTGGAGATTTGGGGGGTGGATCCTGGGGAGGGGGGGTTAGGGAGGGGAGGGACCTCAGCAGGGTGTAGTACCATTGAGTCCCCCCCTCCAAAGTAGCCATTTCCTCCAGGGGAACCAATCTTGTTCATCTGGAGATCAAGTATAATAGTGGGAGATCTTCAGTTGCCACCTGGAAGTTGGCAACCCTAAAATGAGCCACAGGTGCACTGGCGCACCAGGCCTTTCCCTTCCCATTTGCAACCACTGGCTACTTGAGGCACCAGCAGGCAGTGAGGCGGGATGCTGGGAGGCCTCCTATTGTAGCAGGAGGCCTGGTATATCTAGCATAACCACACATAATCTCGTTCTAAATTCCACTGTGGGCTTTACTTCTAAACATATTTACTAAGTAAGTAAGTCCCATTGAACTTAATGGGATTTAAACTTTAAAAATAAACACACAAATGTGGACATGAAGGGTGTAGCCTCCAACATGGCACTTTCTAGTGGCTTCCCATAAACCCTTCCTTAACAAAGAACCTCTCCCCCAAAGCAAACAGTTAGCTGCCACTTTCTTCTGCCTGAATAGAGTACAAAATGCTTCTGAAGCACGCATATGGTATTACCTTTGTGCCCATAGAAGGTCCCAAAACACTTACCTTGTCCTTTGTCATAAATGTGCCAGCCTCCAGAATTACAGTTGATTTTCAGGTAACAGAAGTCAGTTCCCCTGGAGGAAATGGCAGCTTTGGAGGATAGATTCTATGGAATCATACCCCTGCTGGAACTCTTTCTTCTCCCCAAATTCTGCCTTCCTCAGGCTCCCCCCCCCCCAATCTCCAGGACCTTCCCAAGCCAGAGATGGCACCCCTATTTCCTCATAAGAGGATGCTTGATTGCCAACCTCTTTTCTGACTGGCACCAGGATGCCACAGCAGCCATTTTGTGATGGCACTCATTTCCCCATCCAAAAGGGCCCATGGGCTCAACCAGATTGGGGACTCCTGCTTTAAGGTATTTGTTTCCAGAAGAGAGGGACAGAAATGAAAGATAAGTCAGCTAGGCCAGAACTTCTCTACACTAAAGCGTCTATGTGGATTTCTGCTGTCGCTTTCCACATGGTGAGATTATTTTACCCAACGATATGTTAATGGCAATTTTGTAAACAGATACAGCAGGCAAAGAGTTCTTTCACCACTACATACTTTGCTATTTTTAAAAAAACTGTTGGGTTTGTGCAGACCACTCACCCCAAGAGCTTGGCCATGAAGCATCGGCAAAAATCACCTTATGGTGAGGATGCAGTGGTTGCAATCAATACCCCCTCTAAGCTGTGGAGTCCTGTGAGCAAAAATTCTACTTTGTGAGCTACTGGCATTGAAGTTGTGAGCGAGCAATTTGGCCACTGCATAAATTAGTTTGCTCTGGAGCCGTCCTTCCTCAGCTAAGACAGAAATGGGTGAACTGGAGCCTAAAAAACTCTGAGCTAGCTCACACTAACTCAGCTTAGAGGGAACACTGGTTGCAATAATTCCTCTGGAAAATATTATATGAAATTAATTGTCCGCTTGCATGGTATACCGAGGATTTTAGTGCTGTAAGAACTAGGGTTCATCATTTTGCTTCAGGAAGTGTTTTGAAACATCTGTTTAAATAGAAAGCAATGAAACTAGCATTCCCGTACATTCAGTGTTGGTCAATTAGCTTCTTTTAATAGGAAGGCATGGGTCTGACATGGCCCACCACACGGAAGTAACAGCAGATGGTTTTTACCATACACAAAAATAACCCGGTAAATCACAGCAGCACTACAGAGGTCTAATGTGGAGGTCATACTGCTTGGCTTTTCTCACTCTCGCTCTTTTTTACATCAGCCGCAAATTCATTCCTAATTGCAGCCGAGGAAAACAAACTGTCAGGGTGACGGTGGAGCGCCACACCCAGCCCTCGCACTTATTGCTCATCAGGCAGAAGATGGCAGCCCTCTCTTGGTGCTGAGGGCACCAGCCTCCCTTTCTGCCAAGTTCTTTAACGAAAAACAACAAACTGTTCCGAGTGCTCTTTAGTGTCATTGCATCTTTTATGATCTTGTCAGTATTATTATGCAGTGGGTGTGAAAAGTCAATCAGACATCTTTGACATCACTGTGCCTCTCTGCTCCAAACTAAGAAAGGATTGCATTTGCACACGCGTGCATGCACACACACACACACAGACACGAAAGTTCCTAGTGAAGATGAATGATGACCAAAACCAAGTTCAGTGCAACCAGAATAGAGGTAATGCAAAACCACAATAAGAGAAATTAGATCATTATAAAGCAGTCAACTTCTTCAGGACAAGATTGCTTGCTGTTTGCAAGAATAATAATAATTATCATATGACATTGTGTATAGAACATCCAGGAGATCCTATGATTGTCTGGCAGCCAGAAGTTCCAACTCTTTAGCATTATGCACCACTAGGTGCTGAGCTAGACTTGTTTTTAAGGCAAGAGACATTTCAGAGGTGGTTTGCCATTGCCTGCCTCTTAGGGTTGCCAAGTCCAGGTTGGAAAATACCTGGGGACTTTGGGGGTGGAGCCAGGAGAAGGTGGGGTTTGGGGAGGGGAGGGGCCTCAGCATGGTACAATGCCATAGAGTCCACCCTTCAAAGCAGCCATTTTCTACAGAGGAGCTGATCTCTGTCAGCTGGAGATCAGTTGTAAAAGTGGGAGATGCCCAGGCCTCACCTGGAGGGTGGCAACCCTACTGCCTCTGTGTCATGACCCTGGTATTCCTTGGAGGTTGCCCTTCCAAATACTAGCCAAGGCCAACCCTGCTTAGTTCTGAGGTCTAATGGAATCAGGCTAGCTTGGGCTGTCGGCAAGAATTAAAGATTCACCCATTCAAAACAGTGTTTTGTCTGTTTCCCTCCTTTCATCATTTATCTGTACAATTCACAGTGCAATCCTCAGCCAAGTTATTACACCCCCTAAATCCATTAAAGTCAATGGACACAGAAAGGTGCAACTTTATTTAGGACTGCCCCATCAATCAGTTTTGACATTTCTATAATCTTCCATATGCGGTGTTTGCACTTTCCAGTGGATAACATAGGTGGGAAATGATATTTTGAATCTATAAAGGCATTCCAGATTACATTTTGATAGTCTTTACTTATTGAACAAACCCAACAAAATGCATGTCAAAAGAAACATCGTCATTGGTCATCAATTTAATTGCATGAAGAATATTTTTGTCAAAATTCTCTTCGACAACTCCATCCAAACTGGAGAGCCAGTTTGGTGTTGTGGTTAAGTGCACGGACTCTAATCTGGGAGAACCGGGGTTGATTCCCCACTCCTCCACTTGCACCTTGTGGATGACCTCGGGCAATTCATAGCTCTGTACCAGCTGTTCTCTCAAGGACAGTTGTCTCAGAGCTCTCTCAACCCCACCTACCTCACAGGGTGTCTGTTGTGGGGAGGGGAAGGGAAAGGAGTTTGTAAGTGGCTCTGAGACTCCAAGTGAGTGAAGGGTGGGATATAAATCCAATCTCTTCTTCTTCTATAATCTGTTAATCTGACTCAAAATATGAGTAGAGTAAGGTGCCCTGACCTGGATGGCCCAGCCTAGCCCGATCTCATCAGATCTTGAAAGCTAAACCAGGTAGGCTCTGGTTAGTACTTGGATAGGAGACCAGCAAAGAAGTAATGGGTTGCTACACAGAGGCAGGGAATAGTAATTCACCTTCTGTCCCTCTCTTGCCTTGAAACCCCCCCCCTAAGGGGGGGGGTTGCTGGAAATTGGTTGCAACTCAATGGCACTTTGCACCACCAAGGTGCCATCAGTCCACTCGCTTGTAATAATGTGTGGAAGGCTCACGCAAGGAGATGCTGCTGGCCATTCCTCAAAGATTTGTTTCACAATTTCTACTGGGACAGCCTTGTGGATCGTTCTTTTCCGCTTTCATTTAAAATATTTTCCCTTGGAGTCTTCTAGTTTTAATAGCCAGAAGTATATTTTGCTCAATATGCAGCAGGATTTCTCAAAGCCACTCATGCTGGCTCTTAATAGTCCCCCCCCCCATTATGGATCTAATGAAGTCTCTTAATTGAAAAGTACTGGAACCAGGGGATATTTTCATTATTAATTTGCAGTTACAAGGCATCCAAACAACTTTCTCTTTGCATTCGTTGCAGACCTCTTGAATTATGAGGTTACATCACAAGACTGTCTTTTCCGAAGAAGATGAACCACTGGGACTAAAAGTTTACTCAGTTCTTTCCAAACCGATTCTATAAAATGACTACCACATAGGAAAGTTTTATGTGACTGTATAGAGTAGACTATAAAATTGCCTTCCCCAGAACATCCATCAAGCCATCTCCCTCTTCGCCTTCCAGAAACTTGCAAAAACTATTTTATTCTGCGGGGCATTTGGAGCTTTTATCCTCTCTGACACTGGTGTTTTAATCTGTGGATTTTATTGACAACTGTCGCTTTTCATTTGGCTGCTTTTAAAAAATTAATTCCTGTTTTATTATGGCTTTTGTTCTGCTCTAGATGCTGGTTTAGATTTTTAATTTGTTTTTGAATTCTACAAAGTCTTAATCTCATGCGAGCCACCTCATGTGCTATTGTTAACGACAGAACTGTTGGATTCAAAACTTCTAAATGAAGGAATGTCATACAGCGTTCAAAAGAATATCATACAGCGTTCAAAAGGAATAATGGAGCAACACATTTATTAGCTGAGATCAAGGACACATTAACAAGTAGTAATGTTGACTACACACAGCCTACCTTGGGGTAAAATTTCACGTGACTTTTTCTTTCTCATTAGTCTTAAAAAGACTTTATTTCCCCATATGCCACTAGGGCTGCACTTTCAAGAACAATGGGGAGGGGGGGAGAGAGAGAGAGAGAGAGAGAGAGAGAGAGAGAGAGATTAACCCTTTCCTTCCCCTGCTATTTTCTTGGTGGAGGGAAAAAAGTAATCCTGAGCTGTGGAGGGTGGGGGAGTCATCCTACTGGGGGAGGATATGGATACTGCAATGCAGGGGTCCGTTGGGGCCGGAGTGAGTTGGAGCGAAGCTCCACCAGCTCAGGACTGGCAGATAACTACAGAATAACTACAGTCATCCTACTGGGGGAGGATATGGATACTCCTGTTTTCCACAGTGGAGGCAAAAGCAGTTTAGTACTGTGGGTTTTTTCCAGCTGGAAAACAGCAGGGGAGAAAATGTTAAAGACTCCCTCTCCCCCTGTTCTCCTTGAAAAAAAAAGAATCCTATCAGCTGCCTTTTCAAAAGAAATCATTCTCTGAAAGTGAACATAAAAGAAAGTGTAACATGCTGTTTGACCCTATCATGCAGCTTTTGCAGTGTGTCATCTCAGACTTTAGATCATTTCGCTCCCTAAATTCATTTGGTTAGCATCTTCTCCTGAGAGCTCACTGTAACTGATAGGATTATTATAGATATCCTTTTTCCAAATAAAAAATCTCTTGGAATGGTGTGTGTGGGGGGGGGGGGGTTGGCTCTCATTAGCCAACTAACTTTAAGCTACAAACCTACTGCTGGGGGTTTAACGTTATTTATCCAATCGTGTCATTTAAAAAAAATAACCATTTTCTGAACTGAAATTAATACAGTACCTCTCCCCATGCAGGAGAAACAGGTGTAGCTTGCTCACAACCAACAGGGCTAGGAGCCACATCCATTTCAGACTTGATGTCCAAGGTCAGGCTTGAAGATGGTTGCCACTGAGGCACTATGAAATAGGGCCTCCGGTGCTGCTCTGGGAAGTTCCTGAAGATTTGGGGGTAGAGCCTGTGGAAGGTAGGGTTTGAGGAGGGGAGGGACCTCAGCAGGGTATCATGCCATAGATTCCATTCTCCAAAGCAGCCATTTTCTTCAGAACTGATCTCGGTAGTCTGGAGAAAAGCTGTAAGTCCAGGAGATCTCCAGGCCCCACCTGGAGGCTGGCCACTCTACTGTGAAGAGGACTGGAGCATAAACACGGGGAGTGTGATTTATCCCCTATTTGTTTTGGGGTTTTTTAAATGCAGCCCAGTTTATGTACAATACTGGTGGGCAAAAGTCATTTGCCTTGGGACAGAGCATGCTTGCAGTGTACACTAACATCAGCACCCCAGCACAATGGCCACCCAAGCAGATTTCTAGGGTCGCCAACTGTGGATTGGGAAATTCCTGGAGAATTGGGGGTGGAATCTGGGAAAGGTAGGGCTTGTAGAAGGGAGGGACTTCAGTGGGGTATGGTGAAGTCTACCCTCCAAAGCAGCGATTTTCTCCAGGGGAACTGAATTCTGTCATCTGGAGATCAGTTGTAATTCCGGGAGGTCTTGAGGCCTAGAGGTTTGTGGCCTTAACTGCAGGCCTGTCAGCTTGAGGGTCTAGTTTAAACTGTTAGCAGAGTTGCTTTCAATAAAGCAGTAAATAACTTCCAACAGCACGGAGACCTTCAGGATATAAAGAACAAACAGGCAGAGAGGAAGGTCAACCAGAGGCAGGGAAAACCAGACAAGCATTTTAATAAGCTTTGAACAGTAGAGAGAATAACTACAGCCCTGCCCTGAGTTCAAGTGGACGAAATACAACCTGTATCAGTATTTACATTAACAAAATTGCCTATATTCTCCTTTCCAACACCCCTTTTCAATGGTGTGCATATTTTTTCACGATGTTCATTTGAGAGGCAATGTAGTATAGTGGATAGTGTCAAACAAAGATCCTGGGAAACCTGAGTTTGAAACCCCAGTTCTACCATGGAAACGCATCTGTCACAAACTCAGCCTGACCTACCTCACAGGGTTGTTGTTGTGAGAAAATGGAGGAGGGGAGAAAGACGTTGTAAGCCACTTTGAATCCCAGCTGGGGAGAAAAGCAGGTTAGAAATAAATGCCAATGCACGCATGCATGTATCTTATACTTTTCTGCCCAAATGACCATCTGGAGAAGGCCCAAGCCTTATTTTTGCAAAGTGCTTGTATCTCTTCTGCTTAGGGTTGCCAGGCCGCAGCTGGCCACAGCTGGAGGAATTAAAGGGGTGGGGAGTGGCATGCCATCATCGTACCAGAACACTGACATCACTTCTGGTAAAAAATGGAAGTAATGCCACAGGATGCGCTAGGATGTGCAACAATTCTACAGTAAAACTACAGATTTTTTTTTGCAAATCCTCGAGTCTCCCATGATGTCAGTGTGCTGGCATGAACCCTCATTCCCCCCCCCCTTTACCCCGCCAGTACTGCAGGTGCCAGCAGGCAAGATACTGGGCTGCTGGGAGACCCCCCCCCCTTCTGCTGTGTTTTCTCTCTACTTTTGGGGCAGCTTTCGTATATCTTCCCAAGATGAAGGTTCAGGTATTTTCTCTGCTTTGGCTATTCAGGAAAGTCCTCAGGATGGCATTCCTTTGGTTGCTCAGGCCGAGCACCTGATGCTTATCACTTCACGGTTTCCGGTTTGCTCATGAGATTCAAACACGTCTGTTTTAGTTCCACTTCAATTTGCTTGTGGTTTCTCTCTCACCCATGGAAGTGTTTTGTTCAGCAGTTTGGGGTTGCAAAGTATTTAGTCTTTATTAATTAAATCAAAACATTTTTACCCTACCTTTCCTCTTGGATCAAGGCAGTCCTGGGGTCAGGATTCATTTCATAGCAGGAGCTCCTTTGCATATTAGGCCACACACCCCTGATGTGGCCAATCCTCCAAGAGCTTACAGTAGCCCCTGTAAGAAGAGCTCTGTAAGCTCTTGGAGGATTGACTACATTAGGGGTGTGTGGCCTAATATGCAAAGGAGCTCCTGCTACGAAATGAGCCCTCATCAAAGTATGCCGTGTCACCTATTATATTATCTAGCCTGGGGAACAGGATTCTGTATCCTTTAATCTTTTTCACTGTAACCCTCTAGTATACCTTCTGTGACCCTCTATTCTTATCCTTTATTCCTATCCTTTATTCTTATCACTGTAACCCTCTCTCTAGTATATCTTCTGTGGCTCTATGGTTCAACTTTGAGCATATTTCACTGGGAACACAGGCATAGGCTTTGCATCCAAATACTCTGATGTGCTTTATGCTTGATCTGGATCTATGCCACAGTTCATATGGAGTGCTGTCAATGGCCTTAGATTGCAGCCTATTTTGTAGATACATTGCCACACAAGTATTGGGGTGAAGTGATTATGACTGCAATGCAGGGGTCCGTTGGGGCTGGAGTGAGGCGGAGCGAAGCTCCGCCAGCTCAGGACTGGCCAGTAGGGCAGCCACGGGCTGAATCAGATTCTCTAATCTGATTCAGCTCGCCACCGAATTGCTGCTGAAATTCGGTGGCAATTTTAAAAGCCACTGGAAGGGAGGGGGTTTGAGGGAGAGGCTCCAAACTTGCAGGGTAGCTGCTGGAGCCTCTCCTCGAAATGCCCACCAAGTTTCAAGAAGATTGGACCAGGGGGTCCAATTCTACAGGCCCCCAAACAGGTTGCCCCCATTCCCTCCATTGTTCTCTATGGTAGGAAAAAAGTTAACATTTTTTCCCTCCGTAGAGAACAATGGAGGGGGTGGGACAATCTGTTTGGGGGCCCATAGAATTGGACACCGCGGTCCAATCTTCTTGAAACTTAGTGGGTATTTCGAGGAGAGGCCCCAGCAGCTACCCTGCAAGTTTGGAGCCTCTCCCTCAAACCCCCTTTCCTCCAGCCCCTCATATACCCTATGAGTTTTTGCCATTGATTTCAATGGCCCATAGGATATAATGGGGCTGAAACTGACATTCCCTTTCTGACACACTTCTGGTGATGTCAGGGGACGTGGCATATGCTAATGAGTTATGCTAATGAGCTCCTGCACCTCTTTTTCTACGAAAGGACCCCTGCAGTAAATCATACTATAACAACAGAATTTGCAAAAAGTGCAGGTCTTCCAGCAGCAGAGATAGATCAAGATGGGTAGCTGTGTTAGTCTGTCTGTAGGAGTCGAAAAAAACAAGAGTCCTGTTGCACTTTAAAGACTAACAAAATGTGTGGCAGAGTATGAGCTTTCATGAGTCACTGTATGACAGGGTGTTGGACTGGATGGGCCACTGGCCTGATCCAACATTGGCTTCTATTATGTTCTCTTATGATCTTACTGCTCACTTCTTCAGATACAGCTTCAGTTGTATCTGAAGAAGTGAACAGCAGAGAGACCTTCAGAATATAACAACTTATTTACAGGCAGAAAGGAACCACAAAAAGAGGCAGGGAAAACTAGAGAGACAGTCAATAAGATCTGCACAGTAGACAGAAAGAACTATAGCTCCCACTAGAGTTCAAGTAGACTAAATATACTCTGTATCTGTGTTTACATTAATAAAATTGGTCATATGCTATTGCCATTCAAATACAACCAAGATACCAAATATGTGAAATTTCACATAGATACAGTCTTCTGTCCCACCAGGTCAAATTTAAATCTGGTTTGAATTGTTCTTTTATGAAGTGGGAAAATAGAATAGCACATGTTGTAGAGGCAAAGGATGCTTGAGGCGCAATTAAGAGCAGAGAAACATATCAGGAGAAGAAAGTGTTGTTTCATTGTGTGTAATATGCACATTAACCACCAAAAGGATTCTCCCAAATGGACCCGTTTCTCCCATACAGGACATATGAAGTGTCATATTATGGCCAAGGCCAACCATGACACTTACACTGAATCAGACCATCAGACTGTGTACTCAGTCTATCTTCTCAGACTGGCAGGGCTTTCCAGGGTCTCAGGCAGAGGTCTTTCACATCATCTACAACCTGATCCTTTTAACTGGAGATGCCAGGGATAGAACCTGAGAGACCTGCTGCATGCCAAGCAGATTCTCTGCCACTGAGACATGGCCCCTCCCTGCTGTATCCCTACCCCTGCCCTGAACAGTCAGCCTTCCTTATCTCTACCCTTGGTCATTTGCCTTCTGGGTTGGGCCATGACAATCTTGTCAGCAACTGGACTGTGGTTAGTGCAAGGAGATGTTATAGGGAAGCAGAAAATACCTGTGCTGCCTGTACCTCTAGAAGCATCACAGTGTCCAAACCCTGTCTGAATTAGGCTGTGGGAAAGGGACAATGAAAGACAAATTCCACTGCATTCCATGAGTCTGTGAGTATTCTATACATCTCCAAACCTCACAGGGCTCTTTAAAAAATAGCCATTCCCATGCATGGGCTTTGTGGATGGCTTTGGTATGATGAAGCCATCTTGTGAATTCCTCAGAACAAGCTAAGATTGCAGTATGCCCACAGACACTGTGCTTCACATGGCAATGGATATAGCTAATGTTGGTTCTCCCAGTGTAAGCACTAACCCTGGGGAATCTTGGTAGGACCTAATATTGGCAAGGAGGAAAATGGGGCTGGCAACTTCTTTCTGCACAAACCGTCAATGCTTCTCAGCAGGGCACCAACTGACAACACTCTTAGCTACAGAAACACATGACAGAAGCATTAAAATTATTGACTTCTTTCCTCAGGATTATCGACTGCTGTCCAGGAGCTGTGAAAGCTGAATCTGATTAACTCTGAAAGGGGCACAAAGACGAAGGAAGATAAGTGCTATTAGCCTGAGGGAAATAATGGTGTTCTTGAGGTCAGACCCAAAGCTGGGCTCCTTGACCATCCTTCAAGGTGAACTATTACAAATGGAGCAGTTATAAAGGGAAAGTTTTTATTGAGAGTTAGGCAGTGAACAAGAAAAAAAAGAGGCCGGCACTTTCTTGCTTGGGCTTCAAAAAAAGGCAAAGAGTTGGTTGAAGGTATTCTGTTTCGGAGAAGAAGCACAATGCTACACAGAATGGGGCTATTCAGTCACTGCTATGATTAAAAGCCTTGCCCTATTCCCCAACATACCAAAGGATAGCAGAAAACCAACAGCGGCTTTATTATGGCATAAATTTTCATGGACTAGAGCCTTCTTTGTCAGAGGTATGAAGCGCGTCTTCAGTAGGTATCACTCAAACACACAAGCATAGAAGAGGGTACTTACATTTCATTGACTGTTTTTCCCTCCAGTAACATTTTTTTTTCTCCATGGTTGTGTGTGTGTGTGTGTGAATTTGTGAGAGACCTCAGTGGGGTACAATCCTATAGAGTCCACTTTCTAAAAGGATCCATTTTCTCCAGGGGAACTGATCACTGTAGTCTGGAGATGAGCTGTATCACTGCTGGATCCCCAGGTCCCACCTGGAGGGTGGCATCCCTAGCTGCTGAATCCTGTCGTATAACGTTTTAAACTGTGAAGCAATGAGGCAGTATAAAGCCTGTTTGCCACTCCCTCTCTTCAGCACAAGGGAGAACAAGGTGGGAGAGGAAACTTGGGGAGGAATGAATTAGGAGGCACAACAGTTGTAGTCTCTTTTGATACCTCAGAGTATTCTTGGCTTTAGGTACCATCCCTGGGTAAGGATATGTCAGCCATCAAAGTGGATCCCATTTTGGGGGGAGGGAAAAAACAATCAATACTTCTCAGCAGGCTATTGTCTGATATCACTGAGCTACAAAAATACATGGCAGAAGTATCTTGACTTATTTCCTGAGTCATCATCTGTTGTCCAGGGCCAGCTGTGGAAGCTGAATTTGATTAACTATGAAAGAGACACAAAGGTTTATGGTTGCAGGTTTTAACTGTTACAATCTGTTGTTAATTTTGTTTTGTTAGCTGCATTGTAATTGTGGATTTACATAATTTGCTTCCTGCATGTGGATACATACACCCCATAAAGTTACGAGTTACTCTGACCTCTAGTATACAGGCCTTAGGACCAAGTATACCTTCAGCCAGTTTGATGTAGTGCTTAGGAGCATGGACTGTAATCTGAGAGAATCGGGTTTGATTCCCCACTTCTCCGTATGCAGCCAGCTGGGTGACCTTGAGCAAGCCACAGTTCTCTCAGAGCTGTTCTTTCAAGAGCAGTCCTCAAAGAGTCTCTCAGCCCCACCTACCTCACAGGGTGTCTGTTGTGGGGAAAGGAAGGGAAGGAGATTGTAAGCCACTCTGAGACTCCGAATGAAGGGCAGGGTATAAATCCACTCTCCTCCTCCTCCATTTTTAAAATGATTTTTGATGGTCCTGATGTTTGTCAAAAATGAAGAGAGACTTATTTAAGCAATAAATTGTGCTTACTTCTTGTGAAGTGTTTTTAGGCTCAGGTCAGAACTGAAGTATTCTAAATTGTGATTGATTATGGTGCACATTTTGATTTATCTGTACTGCTGAGGAAGGTTGTTAGGCCGAAACACATCTGGTTTTAATAAAAAAATCTTTACTATTGACTATGTATTAAATTTGTGTTAATTTTTAAAATATGTAAACCCGTTATTATTTGTTTTGTTATTAGGTTTTGTCTTAACCCATAATATTGTCATGTCCAACAAATTCTCCACCCTGTATATAGAAAAGCTGTTTGTAGTTTCCCCACACAGGTGTACTGCATGTAGTTAAACATACACATGTATGACAGGATGATCTTCAAGCAGTTTGTCTGCTTCCAACACAGATACCAAACTGCTTTCCCTGAGAATATGAACAGGTCCTAAGAGATTTAATTGTAGCAATTCTCTTACCTATGCTTCCTTAGGCCAACAAAAATACTTCAGTGACCCCTACTGGAAAAACACTGAACAGAGAAGGACTTCTTTAAAAAAATCTCACTGAAAATGTTAATTTAAGGCAATTCTAAACTGAAGGTGGCGGCGGCGGGGTGGGGGGGTGTTCCACAGGTTTGAAACAGAGGTCAGCTTTGCACAGTGTAATGAAATCTGGCAACTTTAATCAGTGCAGTAAACCCCAGTAAAGAAATAAAAGCAGGTGAAAATGGAGTAGATTGAGAATGTACTCCCATATTACAGTAAAAAAACCATTAGAAAGTTAAAATACAGTAAAAAAGCCTTGAGAACCAGTTTGGTATAGTGGTTAAGAGCAGTGGATTCTAATCTAGAAAATGGGGTTTGATTCCCCCACTCCTCCACATGAAACCAGCTGGGTGACCTTGGGTCAGTCACAGTTCTCTCAGAACTCTCTCAGCCCCACCTACCTCACAGGGTGTCTGTTGTGGGGAAAGCAAGGGAAGGTGATTGTAAGCCACTCTGAGTCTCCTTCGGGTAGTGAAGGGCAGGATATAAAACCAACTCTTCTTTTTTTTGTCCAAGGAATGGAAACAGTTTTGAAAGGCCTTTTTCTGCATAATGCAGTGACAGAAATAAATGAACAACAATGCATTCTAATATTTCTGTAATGACAGGTCAAGGACTTCTCTGCTAGAGTGTTTTATGTAAGTTTGATCCCAGCAAGCAGGCCATGCACCTCATCTGAGCATTTAGTTTTAATCTGTGTCCTGAACCGCACCACCTGAGCAACAGCAGCAGTTCAGTCATGCCATCATTTGTATGCATGAGTCTCTCTGCAAACAAATATAGACTGTGCTCACACAACCGATAGAAGAATCAATCCCCAGAAGAAAACAGTCCCTTGGAAGGAAGCTTTGTGCATGCAAGAGGATAGAAAATCTGCTAGCATCTGCCACAGCTTAATTCTTGCATAGCCCAAGGGGGAAGCCCAACATTCTGCAATGAGGTCACCTCCACCAGGCCTCATGCCAAAGTATACACAGTGAGTTTGCAGAAACCATTGCACTCAGTACCTCCTCTTAAATTCCTCCCCAAGCCTGGTAGAACAATGGACTAGATATGCTCAAGGAAAGTATACATTGATGGATGGATGGAGGGAGGGGGACAACACAAATACATACAAAGGAACTTGTATATCATGGACAATGTTCTAACTACAACAATACAAGGTTCTGGCCAAATGGAACTGGGTGCCTGTTGATTGTATGTTGATGGAGAGAATGACAGTGCTTTGTTTTGTGGTCAGTAACCACAGCCCTACTTCTACGCTGTTCTCTTGGGCTGGCCAAATGGCCAGGCTGGAGTTGAAGCATGACATGAGATGGGAACAATGGGCTGTACAAGAAGAAGAAGAAGAGATTGGATTTATACCCCGCCCTCCACTCCCCAAGGGAGTCTCAGAGCGGCTTACAAACTCCTTTTCCCTTCCCCTCCCCACAACAGACACCCTGTGAGGTAGGTGGGGCTGAGAGAGCGCTTTCCCAAGCTGTCCTTGAGGGAACAGCTGGTACAGAGCTATGGCTTGCCCAAGGTCATCCAGCCAGGTGCAAGTGGAGGAGTGGGGAATCAAACCCGGTTCTCCCAGATTAGAGTCCGCGCACTTAACCACTACACCAAACTGGCTCTAAAAGCTCACACATAAATTCTGGTGTGGGACATGCATACACATATCTATTTTTTTATGGCTATGATTTCTCTATGACTTATAGTTGATTTGTCTGTTTAGAGTTTATGCTTCAGTGATGAGCAAAATACGAACGCCATTTTGATTTTAAAACTGCTGCAGCTAACATCAGGCCTGCTGACATGTAACTAAACTAGAAAGCATGTGGGAATAGAATGGGCCCCATAGATGGAAACATGCTGGAAAATAGAAGTCATTGTTCTGTAGTACACTCCTGTAGTACACTGTGGAACACTTTCCCTATGAAGAAAGGTTGAAGCGCTTGGGGATCTTTAGCTTGGAGAAATGACGGCTGAGGGGTGACATGGTCAAGGTTCGTAAGATTATGCATGGGATAGAGCAGGTAGAGAAAGAAGTCCTTTTCTCCCTTTCTCACAATATAAGAACTTGTGGGCAGTCCGTGAAATTGCTGAGCAGTCGGGTTAGAAGAGATAAAAGGAAGTCCTTCTTCACCCAAAGAGTGATTAACACGTGGAATTCACTGCCACAAGAGGTGGTGGCGGCTACAAGCATGGACGGCTTCAAGGGGGAATTAGATAAACATATGGAGCAAAGGTCCATCAGTGGCTATTAGCCACAAGGTATAGCTAGGAACTCTCAGTCTGGGGCAAGTGATGCTCTGTATTCTTGGTGCTTGAGGGGGGGGCAACAGTGGGAGGGCTTCTAGTGTCCTGGCCCCACTGCTTGACCTCCTGATGGCACTTGATGTTTTTGGCCACTGTGTGACAGAATGGTGGACTGTTGGCCTGATCCAACATTGGCTTCTCTTATGTTTTTAGTAGCTATTCTGAAGGCCATAGTGGACCACCACAGTGACATCTGCTAGCAAAGCATAGGGGTAGATAAGAGAACAATGGGAGCTCCTGAAAAGCCTAGAACAAGGGTGAGAAACTGTCAGTGTGATGCTCGTGTCACTATGGTGTCAAAGTTGTAATACACATGCATGAAAGGAATTGTTTATTGCATACTAATTAAACCAAAGTGCTTTTGCTAGCGTTCCCTTTATTTTGAATAAAATCTACTTCTGCTGTTTTAAACGAAACCTTGCCTGGGTGCTTTATTGAACTGGGGCCCACAAGAACCCACTTTTGGATTACACTGGTCTGCAGGGAGTTCTGGACATGTGATATTTGAACAAGGGCTTTAAAAGGTTTAGCTCAAGCTTTTTAGCCTCTAGCCCACACTAATTCCACAATGGCACTTTCAGCTGCTATCCTTGCCCTTGATTGTTTACTTCCCTTTGTACATGCAGAGAAGTGCAGGGCAAATTTTGTATCTAAAAGTATGCATTCTCTGATTAATACTGAACACCTGTTTGACTGACCCTGGGCAGCAGCTCTCTAAAAATATGGAATGACTTGAGCTCTTATTATCCTCATGTCAAAATTTAAAAATAGCAAAGTGAGACCAGATTAGATATTGTCAGGCAGTGGGCATTTAAAATGTGCATATCATTAACTGAATCAGCACATGCAAATGATTTGTTGCTATCTCCGCTCCTTTAATAAGGAGAAGCAATAATCCTAAAGCCATTCAAGAAACAAATGCTTCAACACATCAGAGAATTAGTTCAGAGCTGTTCTGAATTTCATGAGGGACTGGCTACGCGTTTTCCCCACAGCAGCTAAAACAATGTAGTGAGTAGCGGTGTGTGATTTACAAGGCATTATGAGGTCTAGATACAATAGGGTTCCAGCCAAGGGCTGGCCAACTCCCACAAGACTGCAAAGGGCAGCACTTACCCAGTGGCATCCCAACTTACCCAAATGGTAAAAACTCTATAGGGTTTAGGGTGACTTTCTGCAGCAGGGGTCCCCAGCGTGGTTCCCATGGGTGCTATGGTACCTGCCAACATCTTTTCTGGTGCCCACCAAGTGTTTTTAGGAAGTGAGTGGAGCCAGGTAGGGCTTTTACCCAGGAGGGCTATTGACTATTGTAAATATGAATGGCTGGAGATATGAAAATTTGCTTTGGCAGCAGCTGCCACCCCAACACAACAATCTACATTACAGTTGCTGGGTCCTCCCTGGCCACTGGCAGGGGAGGGGGTGGTAAGGTGGCTAGATCCAGGTTGGGAAACTACTGGAGATTTCGGGGTGGAGCCTGGGGAGCACAGAGACCTCAGTGTGGTACAATGCCACAGAGTGCCCCCTCCAAAGCATCCATTTTCTCCAGGAGAACTGATCCCTGCAATCTGGAGATGAGCTTTAATACCAGGAGATTCCCAGGTCCCACCTGGAAGCTGGCATCCCTAATTCTATACTGTATTATTGAAGTTAAGTTGCAGCAATACTTTTGTGGTTGGCTCCACCTCCTGTAGCAACCATGTTGTGGCAGCCATTTTGTTGCTGCTGCCTCCATGTCATGTCAAAATTCCAAACGTGCATGCATGTTCAGACAGGTTGGGGACCTCTGATCTAGAGCATCCCGTAACGCAATGACAGTGCTTCCACTTATGCAGCCAGAAGTGACATTGTGACAGCAACAGATGGTATCCCCCCCCCCCCAGGAATCTGCCTGGTTACCTATTACAACTGTGGCAATCAGACAGTGATTGGCTAGGGCTAAAAAGCATTTCACCTCAAAAGACTGTGTTGGAAAAGTTGAGAGAACTCCCTCTGCTAGTCAGCAGAGACCTTGATAATGGGCATTGCCCCTCTAAGGACCCAGCTCCCTGATTGTGCTATTGACAGACTACCTGTCTGGATATTTGTGGCCATCCGCCTGTAGGGAGCCCCCACAATGCCAAATTTTAGAAAAGGGATCCAGGGGAGAGTCTCAAAAATGTGAGTCAACTAACATAGCTTCTTAGTAAACTAGGGGAACACATTGTGATAGATGGGATTATTAAGTCCACAGAGGAACAAGCTCTCATGAGAAGAGTCAGCATACTAGTGCGATGGAAACTGCTGGCTCGTCAACCCTTTAGAATTCTTTGAGAGTGTTAACAAACCGGAAGATATGGCTGATCCAGTTGACATTATATACTTGGGCTTCCAAAAAGCTTTTGATGAAATCCCTCATCAAAGACTCTTGAGTAAATTTACCAACCCTGGTATAAAGAGGGCATGTTAAATGGTTGAATAGAAAACAGAAACAGTTCTCACAACACAATCAAGTAAACCATGGAGATCCTCCTGATATCTGCATTAGGACTGCTGCTATCTAGTTTCTTCACAAATTACCTGGAATCAGGGAGAGCAGGGAAGTGGCCAAGTTTGCAGATGACACCAAATTATTTAGTTCTTACTAAACATACAGGAAAGAACTCCAGTAAAGAAAATGATAAACGGGTTGGAGAGTACCTTATCTAAAAGGAAATGCTAAGCCATTTGTGGTTTTAGGGGGAAATTGTAGATGTTAGTAAAATTATGCATGGGGTGAAGCAAAGAGATATGCAGAACTTCTTCTCCCTCTCCCTGAATACAAGAAACTCAGTATCATCCAGTGAAGCTGATGGGCACTAGATAAAGACAGGTAAACATACTGCTTCATACAAAGCATAATTAACATGGACTTTCCCAGCTGTGATGACGGTTACTAGTTTGGATGGCTTTAAAAGGGGACTAGAGAAATACATGGAGAATAGATCCATCAGTGGCTATTAGCTATAATGGCCAAGTGGAACTGCCACGCACAGAGGCCATGCTACAGGGGGAGGGGGACGCAGAGAGGAAAGATGTTGTTTTCATGTACTGTTTGTGAGTTTCCCAGAGCCATCTGGTTGGCAACTGTGTGAATAGAATGTTGGGTGCTGGCTCTGATCCAGCAGGGCTTTTCATTGTTTTTAGAAAAGGGAAAGAAGAAAATGAGGTGGTTCTGTGATCCCTGTTTTTTCCCCTAGCCATGAGGTTTACCAACATTGCTTTTTAACAAGTAGAAGTTCATATAATCAGGATGCCAAACTGCTGTGGTAATCCAAATTCTACATTCACTAATGGGTTGGAATAAACAGCAAATCCACCGAAGGCTAGGATATACAGAAATTGAGGGGGGTGGGGTTCATGGCAAATTCATATCCTTAAGTGATATAGATCTGATTTAAAGGAGTTCATGCAGAATCACTGCTTGTTTGACCAGCAACAGACCCCTAGTCAGTGTTCCCTCTAAGCTGAGTTAGTGTGAGCTAGCTCACAGTTTCTTAGCCTCCAAGTCACAGTTTTCTGTCATAGCTTAGGAAGGACGGCTCCAGAGCAAACTAATATATGTAGTAGCCAAATTGTTCACTCACAACTTTAATGCCAGTAGCTCAGAAAGTAGAATTTTTTCTCACAAGACTCCCCAGCTTAGAGGGAGCATTGCTCCTAGTCAATGCTCCCTCTAAGCTGTGGAGTCTTGTGAGCAAAAATCCTACTTTCTGAGCTCCTGGCGTTAAAAGTTGCATGCGAGCGAGTTGGCTACTGCATAAATTAGTTTGCTCTGGAGCCATCCTTCCTGAGCGGAGACAAAAATGTGTGAGCCGGAGGCTAAAAAATGGTGAGCCAGCTTACACTGACTCAGCTCAGAGGGAACACTGCTCCTAGTGTGCAGCTCTCAGAGTCAAAATAGATATGATGCTTGGAGAACTGTGACTGAATCTGTCTGGCACTTTTAAAGTGGTTAAGACACTGAACTGCAGACCAGAAGGTTGGTAGTTCGGCAGTTCGAGACCCGAGTACCGCGTGACAGACTGAGCTCCTGTCTTTGGTCCCAGCTCCCAGTTTGAAAGCAAGAAATTGCAAGTAGATAAATAGATACCGCTTTGGTGGGAAGGTAACAGTGGTCCGTGTGCCTCAGCGTCTAGTCATGCTGGCCACATGAGCACAGAAACATCTTTGGACAGCGCTGGCTCTTCGGCTTGGAAACAGATGAGCACCGCAACCCTAGAGTCAGATTTGACTGGCTTTTGAGCAAGGGAAACCTTTACCTTAACCTAGAAGACACAAGGGGGGCAATTTGGATAGGGCCATAGAGTACTGGGAGGTAGAGATGAACCTTCCCCCTGTCATTGTTCTGCCTAGGGATGCCAGCCTCCAGGTGGGCCCTGGACATCCCCCAGAATTACAGCTCACCTCCAGACTACAGAGATCAGCTCCTCTGAAGAAAATGGATGCTTTGGAGGGTGGACTGTATGGCATTGTACCTTTCGGAGGCCCCTCTCCTCCCCAGGCTCTGCCCCAAATCTCAAGCAGTTTCACAACCTGGATCTGGCAGCCGTATCCCCCCCCCCCCCAATCCCTGCTGGTGGCCACGGAGGACTTGGCAATCCTAGTTCTGCCCATCAGAACTGCCACCATCCCCATCTGATGCTGTATTAGCCATTGAATGAGTGTGTGTATGAGATGAGAAACAAACCATTTCAACCTGCTAAAACATGCTAACCACCTTTCAAAGAGATAGCAAACCAGCTACACCAGTATTTAAATTTATTTCCTCCTGATTGCTGAAATGAAACCAATCTGAAAATAGGTAAAATGAAACAGCAGTCCATATGGACTCCTGGCAGTATGACTTTGCAAAGGCAGCCCACTTTGGGTCAGATAATGAAGAAGGCTCGGCTTCTGCAGTGACAGCTTTATAAATTCATTTCCTTCCTGGAGTTCATCGACTCATCCCTGTGTTTGGTCCGTTGCTGCAAACTTGCAAAAGACAGCTCCATTTTCCCTAAAGGAAAGGTAAGGGTGCATATCATCATTCTTCTAGCTGGCAGCTCTACAAGATGTTTCTGCTTGATTGCCATTCCTTAACTACCTTATTAAGCTATGCTGACTGCAGTAGGATAGTATTTGCTTGTCCTTCTCTGAGGCAGATGGAAGCCTGTCCTGATCCCACTTGACAGTGCTCTTTCATCAGGCCAGTTATCTCTTTGCAAGTTTCCACTCAATTAAATAGCAAGTGATCTTCTCAAATAGATTTGTGCAACCAAATCTGGCCATTTTCTTTCGACTGAAAGGTGTCCTTCTTCCGTGGACAGTGTTTATAACCCTTTAGGGGAAAAAATCCAGTATGATCTTCAGTCTATTGAACCGTACACCAAACTGTGATTTGGAAGGTATTCATGACTGTGTAGCCAGCTTGCATGTTAGGCTCTGAATAAAGCTCTGAGTTGCATCCAGCAATCCATGGATGGAAGGTTCAGAGTCATCGTCCCCCAACCATCCTTTCCAGTTTTAAGAAGGTCACCCTAGCTGTTTTGTTGGGGCAACAGCTTCTGGGCAAATAGGGCAGTAGTTTTTCAATTGGGGTTTCCCCTCCAAAATACGTTAATGGCTCTGTTATTTCATTCATCATTTCCAAAATTTGGCCTCCCACTCCCTTCAGTCAGTTTTTAGGCCACACTTACGTTGCTTCAGAGGTGGCTGCAACTGGATTGGTCAGGAGACTTCCCTACAACATTCAAATGACTAACAAGGTACCTGGGGGTGAAACAGATGAGCCCACGTAAACCTAGGGTTGCCAGGTCCCCCACACACACACCAGTGGGGGGTGGGGAGGGTTAGGGTTGCCAGATCCAGGTTGGGAAACTCCTGGAGATTTTGGGATGGAGCCCGGGGAGTACCTCAGTGGGATCATCAGTGCGATACGATGCCAAAGAGTCCAACCTCCAGAGCATCCATTTTATCCAGGGGAACTGATCTCTGGAGTCTGGAGATGAGCGGTAATACTGGGGGATCCCCAGGTCTCACCTGGAGGCTGACATCCCTATATAAACCCAGAGGCTGCCTCTTGAAGTGCTGTGCATTTGCAACCAGGCTCTGCTATGGACCAAGCTACACATCATATAGGAAGGAGATATTTTCTTTAAAATTAAAAGGCAACAGTAGTGCGTAGAGTGGATTATTTGGATCAGGAATGCAAAGATTTTCAGTAAGATGGGTTGTTATTCCTTTCCTCCTATACTGAGTTGCTATTTAGCTCAGGCTAACTGTGGGGTATGTTGGTTCTGGCTACTGAGGCTGGAAAAGAATTTTCCATTCCAGGGTGTCCTTACTGATGACCGGAATATATTGTGGTTTGGGTGCCTTTCTCAAACTGTTAACAGCTTTGGGCTGCATCACAACAACTGCTGCTTGATAAAAGGCAAGGAGGATAGCACAGAGAAAATGAGGAGAAAGGGTCAGCCACGTACCGTACCTCTGTTTTCCATAACTTCAGCAAAACCAGCTAACTTCCCCATATTAACTTTTAAAGTAATGGATTTTGAATGGGCTTATAATGTCTTGTCTTTTCATTAAATCTTGCCCAAATTCTGGCACTGATCTATAATTTGTGCCTTTTTAAAAAATAGAACAAAATAGATGCCAAGAGGTAGATTAGATCTTGTTTCCAAGATTTTGCTTTGCACATTCCCCGTCACTTTTTATATAGACGGGGGGGGGGGGGGGGGGGAGTCTATTTTTTTTCTCCATTGCAGAACTTATCTCTGTCAGTTTTGTATCATCAAGATGAAATTCACAGGCATGCACTCTGCCTCAGGCAGATGATGATGATGATGATTTTGGAAAAAGAGGTGCGAGAACTCTAAAGAGGGAAATGAAGTTTTCAGTCTGTATATTGAAAACTCATGAACTTTTAAACATTTTAAAAAGAATTTTGTTGAAGAGGTTCCAGAACTCCGTTCCAGTGTGTTCCCCCAGAAAAAAAAATCCCTGGCTTCAGGCATGCACTCTGTTTACTCTACAATAGTAATATTAAGATTTTATTGCCCTTAAAAATTATACAGAAATAAATCAATTCATCTAAGGAAATCCCTATGTTCTGTATGCACATTACTTGGTGGATCAGGAACTAGTACAGATATAAGTCTGATGCTCATAAAAATGTGCTCTCAGTGCTGATTCCTCTCATCTGCATTGCACTGCTTCCAGTGGGATGTAAATCTGAATGCAGATCCCCACTGCATTCTGGCACAACTACACTGCAGTCCTGAACAAAATGCCCATTGGCTTCACTGGACATAAATGAGTGTAATTCTGCTTAGAATTATGCCGTTAGTCAGGCATATGTATCTTTTTAAAGTAGAGCAACTTGGCACAGGACAAAATATTGAATGATGCCAACAAAAAGACATCAAATTTTGATGGCTGTCTTTTGGTTATATAATAAAATATTTGCAAATACAAAGGACAGCCAAATTCAAATGGTCCAGAACACAGGGCTGGTGCACACACTAATTCTCATCACATTATTACTTAGCACCTCTTGATGAGTCACAGCTGAATGTGTGAATTGACACATATAGCCCCCAATTGTTGAGACTGCTGTATGAATGTATGAATCAGCCTTTAGAGACAGGAGGGGAAAGGAAGAAAGGACATAGAATGTGTGAGTGGATAAACAGGAGAGGAAGAGTTTCTTTATGGATGGATACTGAGGACCATTTTTATCATATATCTATACCGGACCTGGGGTGAGAGTCTATCTTACTGTAGGTTGGCTCATCTGTATTAGGTTGGTCATCAGTCAAGGTGCCAATGAGAGGTTCTGCTCATCGTGTGGCAAGGTACTACTTGGTCATCTGTATCCTCCTTAAAACATCTAGCAGCAGCAGCAGCAGCAGATCTCTTGGCCATAGATGAGAACATGAGAATGAATGCTCAGTAACCAGGGCCGGCCCGTTATTGTTAAATTTTAGACCATCACCTAGGCCGACAGCTCGATGAGGGTGCCATTCTGGCTGCCCATTCTCTGGTGCCTGCCCCTGTCTCATCCTACCCCACACCAGAGGGGGGGTGTGCACCAGAATGTATGCTCACCTAGTGGGTGGGAAAACCTGGGGCTGTCACTGTCAGTAACCTGACTAGAATTAAACCAGGAATCTGAGCAACCAGTCCAAAAAGCCAATGTGCTTCTAGAGACAAGGTAACACATTAATCATTAGTTAATATGCCAGGCACTGAATTCACAGTCTAGTGACATTTGCTTGGTGGTCCAGGAGCCCACATATGGTTCTCCTGAGCACCATTCCCCAGTGAGAAACCTACCCCATGTTCCAGGAAAGTGTGCAAGGACATTGCCCAATGGGGCTTGGGGTAACCACCTTGAGAACTGCAGGGATTGGAGAATGGGTAAGCCTCCCTAAACTGTGTAACAAAGATAGATGTAAAGGGTCTATCCTCTCCAGCAGTCCCCCTTTCCCACAGCCTTTATGCTCCCATCCCAACACCTAGGAGGCAGAGAAAGCTGACTGCAGAGAACAGACAGGTTTTTTAAAAAAAAACAACAACAAACAAACCCACAGCAGCCACCCAGTAAAACAGTAAGCCAGCTACAAGGGAATGGCGGTGATTTTACCCCCTTCTTCACAGCCAGCTTGCCCTCTTTTGAGCACCTTGGCAATCTCACTCTCGCCTGAGGTAGGATTACCAACTCTGGGTTGGGAAATACCTGAAGACTTAGGGGTGGCGTCTGAACCAAATTAGAACCACAGTCTGAATCAAGATCTCTAAACTTCTAAGCACAACTGTCTTAGTCCCTATTTAGACACGTACTTCAAGCAATTCGATTTCTGTAATAATGGGTTTAAATGGTACTCACACTGACTCAAGTATAATCAGGGGGTCCATTGGGGCCGGAGCGAGGCGGAGCAGAGCTCCGCCAGCTCAGGACTGCCCAGTAGGACAGCCACAGGCTGAATCAGATTCTCTAATCTGATTTAGCTCGCCGCCGAATTGCCGCCGAAATTCAGTGGCAACTTTAAAAGCCACTGGAGGGGAGGGGGTTTGAGGGAGAGGCTCCAAACTTGCAGGATAGCTGCTGGGGCCTCTCCTCGAAATGCCCACCAAGTTTCAAGAAGATTGGACCAGGGGGTCCAATTCTACAGGCCCCCAAACAGGTTGCCCCCATTCCCTCCATTGTTCTCTATGGTAGGAAAAAGTTGACATTTTTTCCCTCCGTAGAGAACAATGGAGGGGATGGGACAACCTGTTTGGGGGCCCATAGAATTGGACCCCGTGGTCCAATCTTCTTGAAACTTGGTGGGTATTTCGAGAAGAGGCCCCAGCAGCTACCCTGCAAGTTTGGAGCTTCTCCCTCAAACCCCCTTTCCTCCAGCCCCTCATATACCCTATGAGTTTTGCCATTGATTTCAATGGCCCATAGGATATAATGGGGCTGAAACTGACATTCCCTTTCTGACACACTTCTGGTGATGTCAGGGGACGTGGCATATGCGAATGAGTTATGCTAATGAGTTATGCTAATGAGCTCCTGCACCTCTTTTTCTGCGAAAGGACCCCTGGGTATAATGACACCAAAACCGAAGTAGATTCATAAATTACCAGCTCCTCTGCTTTTGTTGCTCTTGTATAGCATCCAAAGTTACTAGTCATGCTACACTGTTTAGGAACAATTTGTACAAAGGAGATGATATATTTCTAGGAAGTTCTGGATTTTCTATGCGCAGAATGAACTAAACAAAACTTTGCATTCTAGATTTTCTAAAACAACACATTACATTCTGCATATTCTTGACCTGCAGCTACCAGCATGAACAGTGGACTGCTCTTGTTACTGCTGCTGCACACAGCTCAAGCCAAACCCTGTCCTCCCTGTTTGTGCCAGCCACTGCAAGGAAAATTGGGTTGGCGAATAGACTGCACTTCTCTGGGGCTGAAGGAGCTGCCTCTCCTCTCAATCGACACCCTAATACTTGAGCTGCAAAACAACAGTTTGACCACAGTCCCTCCTGGCACATTGGACATCTTGAGAAAAGTGGAGAAAGTGGATTTTTCCAGCAATCCTTGGAACTGCGACTGCTCCATTTTATATTTCAAGATGTGGCTGGAAGATTTCCATGAAGCTTCTCTTGTCAATATTACATGCGCGGGTCCAGCTCCTGTAAAGATGAGAGCCTTGAGCCAGCTGAGTGGGAATGACTTGGAAGGATGCCGGAAGCCTCCCCCAATCAACTGCCTGGATTTCCTTTGGCGGGATGTTCCACTCATTGCCATTGCCATAGTGGTCTTAATCTTAGCATTCTGCACTCTGCATTTCTCCAGAAAATTAGCCCACAGAGCTACTCAACAGCAGCATTCCTCTGAAGGCCCACTGCTGCAGGTTCACGACATGGAAGATCAGAAGTCAAAATAAGGCGCAAATAGCTCTTTAGTAAGAATACCCTAAAAGTCTTCTATTAAAAAGGAAATGTTTGTTCAGAAAGTGTAAGCATATGATTTCCATGACTTATGATAAAGAAAAGAGCATCAGTTGTATTTTTTGTTATTGCTGACTAGGGTGGAGGGGGGGGGGTTGGAACTGTGTGGTGACTAGGGTTGCCAGCCTCCAGGTAGCGCCTGGAGATCTCCCGCTATTATATTTGATCTCCAGATGATCAGGATCTGTTCACCTGGAGAAAATGGCTGATGTGGAGGGTGGACTCTATGGCATTATATCCCACTGAGGTCTCTCCCCTCCCCAAATCCCACCCTCCCCAGGCTCCACCCCCAAAATCTCCAAGTGTTTCCCAACCCAGAGCTGGCAATTGTAACTTTGGGTAACAGGGATCTTGTCCAAGTCGCTATCCCTCTAGCCATCAGTCCCAGGTTGGGCCAGCTCTGGAGGTGGGGTCAACTGGGACAGGTCTGAGAGAGAAGTTCTTCCCTCTGGTCCAGGCTGATCCAGTTATACAAAAGAGAGGGCAGCCGGAAGCAGGCCAAGCACTTTGTGCAAAAGGTAAGCGTATGCAACTGGGACTAAATGGCACTTGTGGCAGAGAAAGAATACCAGCTGTATTTTGTTTGCTGTTGTTGGTTATGTAAAAATTTCTGCCATGGCCACGTTATGTTCCGTGAAACAATGACAGTCACTGGAATAAAACCAATTACAATCAAATCCAGTTGGCTGTGAAAATTATCACTGCCTATGCTAACACTGCAGCATGTGGTCATCTGCCTTCATGGAAACACGTTCCCATGCACCACAGCTCCTGCTAACTGCAGAAGCGTTTTGCCAGGTCCAAAGAGAATGAAGACCACAGACACTATGCAAACCATTTCCTAAGTCCTGACAAAACAGAGCCACATATATGAAGCAGGTAGATTTCAAGTTATTCAGTTAAATGGGATGCTGGGAGAAAGAGCCTTAAACTCTCTGTCTGTCTGTCTGTCTGTCTCTCTCCCTCTCTCTCTCACACACACACACAAACTCTGCCTGAAAATGATGAGTACTTGGGGGGGGGGGCTTACTTGGCATTCAAAGCAGAATTGTGCTGTTCAATTTTATTTGTGTATAACAGCAAATGATTATACACAACTTGGAGTCTGCGGAATCAACAAATAAGTATTTGAGATGGAACATATGGCCAACATTATGGTCTGGGCAATTATCTAGTCTTGTTTAACTTTTTTTTTAATTATGGTTGGCTTTAAGGCATGGAAAGAAATCTAGAATATTTTAGACAGTGCTCTGTAACAAAATGAATTGCTTTTTGTGATATACAGGAAACTGAAAAGGTAAAAGGGAAGGAAAGATCGGACTCATGTCGACTTCCGGCAAGACTTGCGACCATGGCGGACGCGCTCCTCCGCATCTGCGGGGAGCGCGATCCGTACCCGGCGGGAAGAAGGGGCTTCGGACTGGTGCCGAGCCCCCAGAGACCCTAGTGAAGGGGCTCTGCCTGGGGTGGCACGAAGGGGATCTCTCCCTACGGTGGCGATCGAGGGATCGAGGTCCCCTTTCATCACCCCCATAGGTTCCCCCGTCCGTGGGAGCCGTATGGCTAAAAGCGCAAAACCGAGAAGCAGCAGAGAGTGCGAAGCTTTGAAGCTGGAACTTTATAGTTACGCACGGAGAAAACGTGAGTCTGAAGTAAAAATAAACAGAACACAGCGGGAAAGGTGGGTGGAGCAAACCCCCCCCCTCTCGAGACTGGCGTACTTACGGGACTCTTTACGTGGCATTACTGCATGAAAAAACGTACGTTCGGCTTGCTAGATGGCGGCATCGCTCTTTAGAGGATATGAACTTTAAAAAGATATAAGCGCAGTCGTAGAATTTGCTTCTTTCGTCCATCTTATCTAACTATCAACAAAGAAGCGCAGCCTCAACAATGGCGGGGAAACCGAAACCTTCCCCCAAACTAGGAAGTACAGCTCCGAGTTCAAAGGTTGATACCACAGAGATGAGCACGGTGTTCTCCTCGTTATTGCGACCTCTAGTGGACCAAATGACAGCTCTCAACGTCAAGATGGACAAGATGCAGCTGGACCTGAAGGAGTCGAATAAAACTACAGAGAAGCTGCAGCGAGAACTTCTGGAAGTTAAGACTTCAGTAAAAAATCATGATTCAAGGCTACAAAAAGCGGAGAAAGAAAAGGCCTTCCACTCTGATCAGCTTTTGAAACTACAGATGGAAAGATCGAATTTTTTCCTAAGACTTCAGAATGTACCAGAGGATAAAGGAGAAGACCTTAAAAATCTGTTAAGTGAAGCGCTCGAACCAGTGACGGGCTTAAAAGCAGCAGAAATAAAAAGCGAGATGGATATGGTTTACAGAACCTATCCAGACTATACTAAAAAGAAAAGCCTGCCTGGTGAGATTCAGATAAGGTTCTCCAAAAAGTCAACAAGAGATGTGGTGCTTAGGACCACAAATAAAGCGGTTCTGAAGATCAAAGGAAAAGAAGTTAAAGTGATGAAAGATATCCCATTTGAAATAAGGAAAAGAAGGAAAGCCTATGGAAAACTGACATCTTGGCTACAGTCTGAATCTATTATCTACAGGTGGAATGTTCCGGAAGGACTGAGCTTCAGCATCAAAAACAAAAAATACAAGATTGACTCTGTTCAACAGGCAAAAAGTTTTTTGGAAAAAAGCAAAGAAAAGAAAAAAGAGAGAGACTCAGATGGTTCGCTGGCATCGCAAGAAAGTATGTATGGATTTGATAGCTCAAAGAGCGAAGAAGAAATTTCTGACTCGGAAAAAGGAGCAGTAGCTCCAGAGGTACAAGAAGAGACTGTTAAGACAAGAAGAGGACGAAAGAAGAAATAAAGGCTGAAATGTTTTTTGAAATTGCACTTATATATTATATATAATTTGTATAATTAAGCATTCCTTCAAAAGAACATGTCTGTCAAACAGCTTTTTTATTTTTCATATATCATCAGTAACAATTTTAATTGAATATCAACCAAGGTTTAAAATGCTTCATATGTATTAATGGTAAGGTAATATTAAGCAAATGTTAAAGCACACTCTGTATAAGGTAAATATAGCTTAGAAAAGTAGCGTTGTAGTAGTAGAAATAGATAAAATCAATTTAAAAAAAAAAAAAAAAGAAAGATAGGACTCATGTCTTCCTAGCCTATCATTCAACTTAAATCAGAGAAGTAGCCTTATAATTACCCAAACACCATTAGATAAGTAAGAACTAAAGCTGTTAATTGCTAATGTGCTTTTGTCTCCACAAAGTTCATTTTGGCATACGTAAGGCTAGTACAGGAACAGATGAGAAAGTGTTTATGTTGTTAGGGAAAGTCCAGAACAGAGTGCAGCAAACAGTGCAGAATACAGTGCGGAATGCAACAGCTTTGCTGTGGGAATACACGTGCGGGGAGTCTGAATGGGAGTTGCTGGAGAACAGCAACCACTGAAATGAGCTTATCAGGTCCAAACCAGCATGCCTTTATCTAGGAAATTCTTGCAGAAAGCAGCTAAAAAGCCTACATGTGGAGAGAGCGTCACCAGTTTATCTAGCCTGACCACTTCTTTCAAGAGCCCTAAGTCACTTCCCATACAGCTCATCAAATTGAGCTGCGTAGTGCATGCTGTGATGATTACATTTCTTGTTGTCACAGCCCTTAAAAGCAAGAAATTGCTGTCACAGCCAATGCCACCGGTCCTATAGAAAACAAAAATAAAAATAAATAGTTTAAAAGCAAAAATAAAAGAATGAGAAGCTGTGAAGTGACTGGATCCCTCATGTGCTTGGGACGTGAGGTAAGTGCTGTAGAAAGAAAAAGTGGTAGTTCAGGCATTATGGTGGGGGAGGAGGGAGGTTCCTGAAGTTCAGCTCCTGCAGGAACTGAACTGAGCATGAAGCTTTACAAAACAACATGTGAGAGCCACAGCAACAGTTTCTGGTTGATATTACCATTGAGCTTCTCAGTAACTTAAATAGTTTTGCAGTTTGGTGTTAAATTATCATCCTTCTGCAGAAACTGTAGAGGCTACCAAAATTTATTATGCAACCCTTTATTTCTTAAGCTGTATATAACAAAAAAAGTGGATTTATGTAATAAAACATTTTTATTAAGCTTGGATAAAAAGTACCTGCTATGTTTTTTAAAAACCTAAAATAAAAATGTTAAGGTTCCTCTTTATTAACACAACAGTTTTCAGGTGCTTGATCAATCATAACAAAGGAAGTAATTTTACATTAATGATTTTATTTCCTTTAATGTTTTCATTCTAGGTGTGATACGGATTAAGTCTTATGAACTTTTTTCCCTATACATTTCATGCATCAGAGTTTTGCACTTATACCTCATAGATAAACCCCTTAACCCTCTTGGGTGGGGGGCAGGATTCCCTCTGTTTAGAGCCAGCTGGGCAGCTGTGGGCATTTTGTTAGCCATTTTGAATCAGGCTCAGATGCCAAGGGGGCTGAAGCTTTTCAAGCAAGGGAAGTTCAGTCCCACCACCCCAGTCCATTCAGTAGCCTGGGGACCCAAGCAGCCAAATCAGTAAAGGGCCGCAATGTGAGAGGAGGCAAATGGTGTGGCTTGCACCTGTCGTCTCACAGACAAGTGTGACTGCCACCTGTACCCATAAGTCTGCTGGAGTCCACTGCATCCCTTTTGTGCTTTTTCAGGTCCCAATCCATATGCCATCCTGTTTCAGGCAAGCCCCATTCAAAGAAACTGCACTGCCAGAGTCACTGCCAGTATCCAGCACAGGAAAAGACAAACCAATGGCCTGGCTCAGAACAGGGACTTTAACAGACATGCAGACCAAAAGGAAAAGGCAGGGACATACTGAGAAGAAAATATGGCCCGGGGGGGGGGGGGGGGGAGAAGCTTCAGTTTGCCTCCTTCCACGCTTCTGGTCAGGTTTAAGAATGGAACCTGGCAGATCAAAGGGCATAGACCTAACAGAAGAAATGGAGGTGGTGGGGAAACAGCTGAATCTTTCCCATTGCAGAATCCATTTTTTTAAAAGTCTCATTCTGTCTCTGTCAGGGCAGCACTTAGACTGATTACCCACAAGGCGCTGCTCTGGCGTCATTCTTCCCTTTCCCCCGATTGCGTGCTTGAATTTCCCAGTATTTGCCACCCCCCGCATTTTGACCCGTGGCTTCACCCAAATTCCCCCGTGGCTTCAGTGATCCTCAAAAAACAGGATCACTGAAACCATGGGGGAATTCGGGCAAAGCCACGAGTCAAAATGCGGCGCAGGGCAAATAGTGGGAAATTCAAGCATGCAATCGGGGCAAAGGGAAGAACGATGCTAGAGCAGCGCCTTGTGGGAAATCCGTCCCATAGTTCTCACCTCTCTTTTTTTATTCTCACAAGAACCTAGTGGCTAGGTTAGGCTGAAAGAAAAAGACAGAGAGGGAAACTGGCTGCAGGTCCTGAAGCAAACGTCATGGCTAAAGGAAGATTTGCCCCACATCTCCTAGCTCCTTGCCCAACACTCTAACCACCATATCACTGTGGCTGTCAAATATTTTAGATGTGAGCTAAAAGAGTTTGCCTAAGGGTGAGTGCTGTTAGATGAGAACTAGATATCTTGCAAAAGACCACAAGGTACAAGAACAGGCTGTGAGATTTCTATTTAAAACTTAAACACAATCAAGAGAAGTACCAGTCACAACAGAAATAATTGGGGACCATATTTAACTGTTACATGGAAATAGTCACAATCTGTGCTACTTGCATTTCACAGCCTTTTATCTCTACTGTTTACATTTTTCCCTCTATAATTGTGTGCATGTGTACAGAATCCATTTTGGCCACAGAATCCATTTTGGCCTCCCCTTCTTCATGCCTCCTAAGACCAAATAACACATCTGGAGTTCTATCACAGAACTCCAGCATCATGGATAGTTTAATCTTTATCAAATCCAAGTCTGAAGACATTTGAATATTTATCAAAGTCCAAATCTGAAGCCATTTTTGAAAATAATAATCTCATTGTCCTGTGTAATTACCCACAGGTATTTTCCACACATTTCCCAACAATTGAAAGGATGTGTTTGTACAACCAAAGTATAGCACAACCATGTTTTTTACATTTTCACCCTTGGATATTGAACTTAGAAAACAGCTGTAGAATAGAGAAATGGGTTCCCTGATGTATTGGGTTACTCTCTGCAATGGGTATGGCCCAAGAACCAGAATTACGATTTCTAATGAAGATTCCTCTAATTTTATCCTAATCAGATATCAGAACCTCAGTTTGGGGACAGGAATTTTGGGGACAAAAGGGGCTCTATCTCATTCACAAAAGCTTAAGCTAGAATAAAAACCTGGTCATCTTTAAAATGCCAAAAGTCTCTTTATTATTTTTGCTGCAAAGGACTAATACAAGGGCCCCCCACCTTTTTGAGCCTTATGGACATCTTTGGAATTCTGACACAGGGTAGTGGGCACAACCAGTGTTCCCTCTAAGCTGAGTTAATGTGAGCTAGCTCACAGTTTTTTAGCCTCCGGCTCACACATTTTTGTCTTAGCCCAGGAAGGATGGCTCCAGAGCAAACTAATTTATGCAGCAGCCAAATCACTCTCTCACAACTTTAATACCGGTAGTTCACAAAGTAGAGTTTTTGCTCACAAGACTCCACAACTTAAGAGAAAGCATTGGGCACAACCACAAAATGACCACCACAGGAAGCAGAGCCACCCACATGTGCATGCATGTGCTCACGGACACACAGAGGAAGTCCACAAGTCCTTTGAGGGGTCTTTTTGCTTGCCCAGTGTGTGACCTGCAACCGCCCCTCTACCTCCCTCCTGCTAGATTTAAAGGGCCCTCCAGCTGATCAAGGGCCATGTGGTTCCCACCAATCAGCTGAAGCCCTTTAAATTGGGCAGGAGGGGAGGGAGAGGGGTGGCCAGGTGGATGGTCACTCTTGAGGGCCCCCAGAAGTGGGGGAACCTTGGGCCTGGCAATCCCACTACTGGGCAAGTGCCTGCTAGACTCAAAATTATCCACTTGGAACTAGCAGGAAAGCCAGCTCCAAGTCTGTTGCTGGGGGCTGTTGAGAAATACGGTTTTGTTTGAAGTAGAAGGTAGAGGCATTCAGCTCCTGAATCGATGCCACGTAGACTCTTCTCCACATTACAAAACAGTGGCACCTTAAAGACTAACCGTATTTATTCCAGCACGAGCTTTTATGAGTTAGAGCTCACTTCCTCAGATGCAATGAGAGAGAAAAAATAAGTCTCCTCATTTTTATGCAGAGAATTACAGAAGGGGAAGGGGAAAGGGAGTGGTTGGTATCCTAAATCAGACATGGTTCTCTGTGTGAGAGACTTGAACAGATGATGACAAAGGCCAGAGACTGATGCCTCTCTTTCATCCTGCAGTAAAATGAACAAACATGCAATGACATAAGGTAAACAACAAGCGATCTGATGAAGTGTTATGAAAGTGAAGGATTATCATATGATAAAAACCATGTTAAGAACAGTCGGTTAAAGTTTCTAATAAGTAGGTTTTGTTGGGTTGTTATAAAGGGGGCAGGAGAAAGGTGCTGGCTTACTTCTGAATCCAGCTCCAGCACCAGGAATAAAGAACTCTCCTCCTCTGCTTGAACCAAGGCAGTTCTGGTGATGTATGTGTTCTTCTTTCAATGGGAATTCCTTCCAAGTGACTATTATATATCAGATGCTGGCTGCAATACTAAGCACAGCATGATTACTAAAGAAGTAATGGCTTTGGGATCGCCTATAAAAAAAACAGCAACTGGACTACGCTGGAGCTGCCAGAGAAGCCCAAAGAAACAGTGGAGGAATCTGCCGTGGAAGATGGTCCTGGGCAGCCCTTCTCTTCTAACTGGGAAGGACTCTGTAGCATTGTAACAGGATTAAAAACCATTAAGACCAGCAAATACCCCAACAATATGCGCAGAATATAAACATATGTAAATAATTTTCCAATAAACTTTTTTCTATTTTTAGTTATTTATAGTAATTTAAGCAAACAGTTGTCTTAAAGAACAGTGGCAAAGAAGCTTTTTAAAAAAAACAATGCTAAGTACAAACAAAACTTGCAACTCAAGTACAGTTATGTGCATAAGCTCCTGGACATCTAAGTATGCATTAATACAAACTTCTCAATGAAAAAAGTCCAAAGACCTGCTTAAATGTATAAAAATGAAACTATTAATGTTTCATGAAGATTCCGGATATTCTCTCTTCGTTTCAAAGTATTCCTTCTTAACAAACAAATAGAAAATATAATAAATAAGATTACAATTTCCATTAGCATTGCCAATGGGACCTAAAAGAGGCCCAACTCGACTGAGCTCCCAGAGTGGGCTCGGAGGGTTTTATAGGCCTTCAGAGCCCATTTCTGGGCGGGGTGCGGCCGATAAAAACCTTCGGAGCTCACTTTGTTGCTTGCTTTCGGAGCTCAGTCAAGTTGGGGGACTCGAGTCAACAGAGCTCCCAGAGCTCCAAAGGCTTATAAAGGTCTTCAGAGCTCACTCTCAGAGCTCAGTCGGGTTGGCCCAAGGACTTCCAGATGGCCTGAACTCCCTGAACCACAAACTGGTTTGTGCAATGGAGGAGTTCATTTGTGGTTCATGAAAACCCCAAACCTCTAATGAGCCTCCATTTTCCCGGTTCATGCTCACCCCTATTCTCCACCCCTCCACATGAAGCCTGCTGGGTGACCTTGGGTCAGTCACAATTCTCTCAGAACTCTCTCTGCCCCACCTGTCTCACAAGGTGCCTGTTGTGGGGAAAGGAAGGTGATTGTAAGCTGCTTTGAGACTCCTTAGGGTAAGGAAAGTGGTGTATAAAAACCAGTTCTTCTTCTTGATGTTTCTAGCTATGCATTTGGTCTGTACCTCTTTAGAGATCATTTGGAGGCATGTGGGCTGAATACTAACTTCTTATACAGTTGCTTTCCTTTGATTAAGGCATGTGCAAAGTGAATTGGTGGCATATCCTTGGCATGACAGCGGCATCCTTTTATCCCTGGTGAAAGGAAGGGCTCATTAAGCTAAAAGGAAATAGTTTTAAATGTTTTTCGTTTGTGGAAGCAGCCACTTAGCTCTTAGACTGCTGAACACTTGCTCTGGCAGATGTTTATTAACTTCTGTAATTAAAAAATTGTAATGTAGATTTACTTGTAGTTTACTGTTCGCTAGGGGTTTAATAACACAAGAGTTATGAACACAAAAATCTCACTTTTATTAGGGTCATCAAGCAGCACATGCTAGCCCAGCTGCCGCTGTAAGTTTTGTGGCTTCCTCACATTTTGTTTCTTGTCATGAAATCATCTGTTGTTATATTCATACCTCTTTAACTGTTGTACTTAGAGAGTTATATCTAAGGCTGGTTTCAGGTTTTAGGAGACCCTGTGGACAACACACTGTCATGTGGGCATCTTGCCTTGGTAGACAGCATGACCAGTCCCAAGGAGTGGTGGTGGTGGGGGACCCTTTCATGTTCCTTCACAAGCCCTTCTCAGGCCTTGTGTTTCCAGCACTCCTATCTCATATAACAGGAAAGGGTGCCAAGTGCCATTATCTCAGTACACACAACCATTATGTTGCCTCAAAAACACAATGCATGCATAATTCAGTTTTCAGACTGCATGCACTGAATCTACAAAATATGTGTGTTGCTCTTTTCAGACAAAATGGTGATTCTGCCTATTGAGACAACTGCATGCTCTCCCAGTACGTGGGATATAGAGTTGCCAGGCAGGGACCCTCACCAGTGATGTAATGACATCACCAGCAACATGCTGATGTCACTGGCTGTGCATCTAAAAGTGACATCAGTGCATTGCTGGGGGACACCAGGGATTGTCTGGCATTTGGGTAAAACTCTATGGTAGGTTTGCCCAAATGCCATAGTGTCTCTGGGGTCCCCCCACCAATGAACTGCTATTACTTGTGGTGCACAGAAAGTGATGACAGCACATTGGGATGCTGCCTGCCAGCCTCCATTTCTTGCCATTTCCCCTTGCCAACCAGCTGAGCAGTGGCTGGTGATGGGAAATCCCCCACCCTAGGCAGGGAAATAGTGTTGGATAATTTAGCAGAGTAAAAGGGAACTACGCAGCACACACATGTAAATTAGCTAAAATAAAGCTTACTAAGGATTACATGAGAGGATATAAGACAGTAAATAGTCCATCTATCTAGCTACATCTTTCTAGTTACTGGTTTCTCCGAGATGGATACTCTGGTCTGATCTTACTTCTCACGTTGTCTTATGGTGTCTGATCTTACAACAAAGGGAGCAGGAAGAAACCCCCCAAAATGCCTACATGCAGAATATCAGGTAACACCATCCAACTACGAACTGACCCATGACCAGGCTAAAGGTCACTTCATTGTGAATAAAACGTCCCTTTCAATTTGGTGTTGTGGTTAAGTGCGCAGACTCTAATCTGGGAGAACCAGGTTTGATTCCCCCACTTGCAACTGCTGGATGACCTTGGGCAAGCCATAATTCTGTCAGAGCTGTTCTCTCAAGGACAGTTCTGGAAAGAGCTCTCTCAACCCCACCTACCTCACAGGGTGTCTGTTGTGGGGAGGGGAAGGGAGAGGAGTTTGTAAGCTGCTCTGAGACTCCGAGTGAAGGGTGGGGTATAAATCCAATCTTTTCTTCTCTTCTCCTACTGCGGGAACGTCTACCCAACATCTCATAGGTTCTTAGCTAACAAACAGTTAGCATACACAAACAAACAGGGTAATTCTTTCATGACATCAGGAAGTGAACTTGCAAATATCCCGACAAAGAACAAGCCTCATGAGATAGGAGCACCAGCAACGTAATGCCTGAAACAGGCTAAGCTCTGTCTTTGCCCGCAGACCAACAACGGAATGTGAAAGAGCCACACTCCCCACCATCTCCAGAGGTCTTTCCCATTAGGAAATGGAAGACTGGGCCAGAAAGCCCTGCAACATCGCAGCTGAGAATGAATGAGGCGAGCCACTGCCAACAAAGAGCTGCAGAAATATCTGAGGGTGGGAGTTGGCTGCCGTCCTCTGCTGCTAGCTGCTCACCCTTCTGACCAGGTGGGCAGTGATCAAAAACAGCCTCAGCCTGCCCTCCCTTCTTTGCCTTTGTGAGGCCGCTTCTGGCCACCAGCGCTGCTCTCTTCCTTGCACATTTCACAAAGAGTGTACAAAACCTGTGTGCTCATTGTTCTGTGTGATAGTAGCCTACTTGGTGTAATGCAGTGATACTCAGTGGCTTGGGAACCACATGTGTCTCTCTCTTTGGCTGTGGTCACATGGTCCTTTAAATCGGGATTCACTGCTGTTCCCTCGCAGATTTAAATAGGCTGATCAGACTGGCCGATCGGCCTCCCACACTGAAGCGAGCTCACTCACGCGTTTTCCGACCCCAGGAAAATCAAGTACTTTCCTGGTAGTTGCACTTTAAATCCGCGATTTTGCCGATCTGGACAGCCCTCTCCCACAATGATTGCGATTAGGGCCATCTGATAGTTCTCCCGGGAAGTTTTTTTTCCCTCCTCGGCATTTGAGCGCATGAGCACTCAAGCGCCTGCCAGTCCTGGTTCCTCGCTCCGGGCCCTGAGCCCCGCCGGCCACTGCCTGGCACACACACACCACCACATGCTTCTCCCCACTTTCCATCAGGTGGCAGCTGGTGGGGCTTGGGGCCCGGAGCAGAGTGCGGGGTGAGCCAGCCAGCCAGCCAGTTTCTCCATGCAGCGTTCGGAGGAAGGCAGTCATGCGTGGGTGTGCGGGTTGCCCTTGCCTTGCCTTCCCCAGCCACTGCTGCCTCTCTCGCCTCCTCCAGAGGCGATCCAGAGGATAGGGGAAGGGGGACATCAACCAGCAGTGGCAGAAGCGAGCACTTAAACAAACCCCCCTACAAGCCTCATCCAGCAATGCTATGGTTCGGGGAGGGATGTGTGATCATCCCAATATGAAATAAATAATTCTGAATTTAAACTACAGTGGTAGCAAACCACAATTACTGTGCCGTGTGACCACAGCCTTTAACAGGCCACCTGCAGGTCTTCTGAGCCCCATTCGCTAATGTGGCGCCTGCCTCTTGTTTCAGGAAAGTGAGCAAGGCCTTCATCTTGGTAAGGCTTGTAGTTGGCAGGTGGTTCCCACCTTGAAACAGCCTCTGCCAGAGAAATGGCTAAGCTGCGAGCCTTCCTGAGGGGTAGGCCTCATGCCAGGGATGGAAGTGAAGGTGATTCTTTTGATTGCTGGTACTTGCAGATCACTTCTCCACAAGCTATTGAGTGAGTAAAGGTAAAAGGTAAAGGTTTCCCGTGCTCGAAAGCCAGTCAAATCCGACTCTAGGGCTGCGGTGCTCATCTCTGTTTCCAAGCTGAAGAGCCAGCGCTGTCTGAAGACTTTTCCATGGTCACATGACTAGACACCAAGATGCATGGAATGCTGTTACCTTCCCACCGCAGTGGCACTTACTCACCTACTCACAGTTTTTTGCTTTCGAACTGCTAGGTTGGCAGGAGCTGGGGCCAGAGACAGGAACTCACTCCGTCACACAGCACTCGGGTATTGAACTACCGAACTACCAGCCTTCCAGTCTGCAGTTCAGCATCTTAACCTCTGAGCCACCGCAGCCCTTCTGAATGAGTACTACCAGGGTAAATGTAGGTTTGTAGCCACTGAGTGACCGTTGCAGATACTTTAGTTTAGACAGTAGATCAGGCATGCTCCTGGAGTGGGGGGTGGGGTGGAGAACAGAGCCTAGATGGATGCCCCAGTGAGTCCTTGTGAACTGTGATATAAACAAAAATAGTTATACCTTCCATTGCTGGCATGGCCCCCCCAAAAGCACACCTAGGACATGGTCGTGCAGGTTTCATGCTACATGGAAATATAGGAATATTTGAGACATCAAGCGACATCTACAACTAGAGGTTTGTATCAAAGAGAAGGAAAACCATTGATTCTGGTACTGAAGTATCAAGGTATTATAATTTCTCACTTAAATTAAAACCTTTGGTAAGATTTCTCACACAAAACATTGCACAATAGTCCAGGAACTTACCTTTCATTGCACTGATGCCATGTTCTCAATTTTCAGAATGGCCACACAGCACAGATTACTGCTATTTCTGTTCCTTGAAACCAGCTACGCAAACTCCTGTTCTGACCTCTGCACATGCTCCCCTTCGGATTACCAACCACTAAAAGTGGACTGTAGCTTCAGAGAACTGGAGACTCTTCCACTTCTACCCAGTTCAACACAAGAGCTCTATCTCCAGCACAACAAGTTGGAATCAGTACCTGCAGGAGCATTTGATAACCTTCTGGTGTTAAATGTCATCAATTTATCTAGCAATCCATGGCATTGTGACTGTGGAATTTGGTACTTGAAAAACTGGATGGAAGACCAAGCGGGAGTCCTGCTTAGCGGGAGTGTGGAATGCTTCACTCCTCCTTCAGTTCACCAAAAACCTGTATCTGAGTTAAGAAAGGAACTTACCTCTTGCTCCAGTCACAGAAAATGTTGCTTTGATTTCTTGTCCATTGACGCATTCCTCCTCCTGCTTGTTATACTCTGGTTTAGTTTCCTGATTGGGAGTCTCATGATTGCAAAAAGAATTACATTTAAAATGAAAATCTGAAGCAACAGCGTGGAGATCCCTGGCATCTCACCTTCGACTTCTGATTGACTGAAAAGAAGACAGGGAAGAGTTTGGAGCTATCCATCATGTTAATGTCTACTGTGCATTAGACAGCAAGCAAGAAGAAAGGTCAAGCAAATCACTTCTGAGTACCATTAAAAGGGGTAAATGGAAAAGAATGGGCATTAATTACTGTTGTGTTAAGAACTGGAATTCAACAAGAAAGTGTATGTTCATGGAACTTGCCGGTATTTAATTGACAAGGCAGAACTGCACAGCAGGGCCAGCAGTGACAGCAAATAATACGGGAATTTTGAGTGTTTGCAGAAAAATCTGTTTTTTAAAAAACCCTAATTTGGGGGTTAACACCCCCCCCCCTGTCAATAGCAACATCCGCACAGATATTGCAGAAAAGGACAAAAGGAATACCAGAGGGTTTATGACAATTTGGGTTAACCCAAAATCCCCAAGTGATACCCAAACACTGGTGGTGGAGGTTAGAAGGAGGCACGGCTAGGAAACCAGAAGGGGAGAGAACAGCTGGTGGCAGCAGTTCCTGTGTGAAAGGGGAGCCAGAGCCAGAAGCACTGGGGGACAGACATGGGATTTTCCCTCCCACGTGAGGCTTTGTTTTAACAATAACATACAGTGTTAAGATGTCCTTTTTAACCTTTTTAAAAAACGACATGGAAAAAGCAAGAGCAGGGTTTGTGGAGCAATATTTCCAGTCCATCTCAGGGGTGTCGAGTTTTAAAAATCGGGGGGGGGGCCTCTTCCATGTCCCTGCCTCCCCCCCCCCGGCCTGACCACTCCTGCTTCTGTCCCTTCCTCCGTCTGTCCAGGGGCCAGCTGGGCATTTGCTTAGCTGGCCCCTGGACGGACGGAGGGAGGGATGGAGTGGCCAGGCCGGGGGGGGGGGGGAGAGAGAGAGAGACGGCAGCGGCGCCAGTGGCAGCCCTAGGAAGGGCCTGGGGAGGAGCAGTGGAGGGCGCTCCATTTTCCCGGGGGGGCTCAGTCCCCCCTGGGAAATTTTGGGGGTGACTCGAGCCCCCCTCCCCCGTAGTTGATACCTATGGTCCATCTCAGCCCAGTGGGAGCAAGAGGCAAGAAAGCAATGCCAAAAATTATTCCCCCTCCCTTCCCCAAAAGCAGATTGTTCTTTCATAGTTCTCAAAGCCTGGAAGCTGTTTGGTTCAAACAAGGTGACAGGAACAGGGTTTTGGGGTGGTTGTTGTTTTTTTTAAAAAAAGGCCTGACCACAACTCTTTCTATATCTGAAGAAATTACTTAGTGATGGGGTGGGTTTGGGAGCGTGACAGGCAGGAGACAGATCACGAATTCCCTAGCTCACCTTTTGATTGTCAGATCTGATGGACCATTGGCTAATATTTGTCTGCATAAAAACCAGTTTCTAAGATTCTCCCTAGACTTCCAACACAGAAGCCTGAACACAGCTATACAGGCAGGCACAGGATTGAATCTCATGACTATCCCCCTTTTTTACTTTCTCCAGTGTAAAGGAACTGCTGCCATGGGAAAAACCAAGGCCCCATAGTTGCATGCAGCACTACCCACTACTCCAGATATTGGGGTCTGGAATGCTTCTGGGAATACAACTGATCTCCAGAGATCACTTCTCCTGGAAAACATGGTTGCTTTGGTGGTTGGTGGGGAAAACAAGGCTGCTCACTTAAAGGTATATACACATACATCGTGCAGTGATTGTACATTTCATGCATCTGAAGAAGTAAGTTCTAACAAAAGCTTATGTTAACTTTTGTTAGTCAAGGTGCTATTTGACTCCTGTGTCATTTTGCTACAATAGATTAACATGGCTTTGGATTTAGATTCAGGAGGGTAGCTGTGTTGGTCTGAAGCAGCAGGACAAAGTCTGAGTCCAGGGGAACCGGTAAGCTTATTCTGGGTATAAGCTTTAGTGCGCACACACACTTCTTCAGATATATTGAAACAGAGGTCACCGACCAGTTATGGTCTTAAAGACAATTGTTGGTCTTAAAGGTGCCACCAGACTCGAACTTTGTTCGTGGTTTTGGATTTGTTGCTCAGGGAGACTGCCAGTGTAATCCTAAACAGTTACACACTGCTAAATTCATTGAAGTCAAACCAGTAAATAAGAATGATATTAAAAGCAATAGACAATAACAAAACATCTATAAAACAAGATTAAAAGCTGCAAGCTAATTTACAAAAGTCCTGCCTTACATAGCCTGGGGAAGGACAGAAATCACGGGGCTTCCTAGTTGCTTCAAGGGTGGTCCCATGCTGAGTGTTACAATAAGCCAGTTTTTAGGCTAATTTTTGGACCACAAACTGTTCCGTTGTGATCAGCCATCTAAAAAATGATTTGTATTAATAATGTGTTTACAAGATTCAATTTGTTCACTTTCCCCCTTGCTACGATTTTCATTGACTCATCCACATAAGCAGGATTCATATCAATGGGATATCCTTTGCAATACCATCATTAATACTTTATGACTAATATCAATCATTCATAGGAAAGGTAATAATAATGACAAAGACATTCTGTTTCATTGGCAGTCAAATCATACGGGTATATGCAAAGGCCTGTGCTGCTGGAAAAGATGGTTCTTGGCATTTGAATTGGACAAGCTGGCTGTCATCCTATATCTATTTGTGACTACTACTCCTACTCCTAGCTTGTAGTGGTGGGGACAATGGGCCATACAAGCCGCTGGTTGCCAGCACTGCAGCGTTCACCAAATTCTGGGAAGTGTTGAGGGCAGTGCCTGCGGAGGGCGGAATTTGGGATGGCTGAGGTGTCTCTCAAAACGTTTCCCTTAATCTCCACGGTAAAAACCATAGAGACGTGGGGAAATTTCCACAGTGTTACTATGGGAACTATTTTCAGACCATTTTTTCTACTGCGGCTCAATTTCTCAGGGGGAGTGAATTGGGGCCAAGAGTAGGGGTTTGCCTGCCATGGAGACTCTCAATGCTTGCCAAAAAAAGTGTGTGTTGGGGGGACAATTGATCCTGCCTCCAATGTTCTTAGGAAATGCAAGCACATTGATTTGATTGGGAGTCTACTGACAGAGTGCTAGCAATGGCCAGCTGCAAAGGAAGAGACCCAACTATTTATATATTTTATGTTTTTAGTAACTGAAGGTGTAACTCTGCTTAGGAGGGCACTATAGCTTTCTCACTCTGATCAATAATGATTTAAAACCCTCATTGTACATAGTCATACCCTTTTAAATGTTAAAGCAACCAGACTGACTAATCTGAAAACTGCAGATATATATCAGAAGCAGAGGGACATTTCCCTTACCTTTATATTCTATATATTACTTTTATAGGATATACATTTGGGGGAAATGTCCCTCTGCTGTTGATACACATCTGCCATTTTCAGATTAGTTAGTCTCCTTCCTCAAACATCCAATGAGACGAGTGCTTTTAAATCATTATTGATCAGAGCAAGAAGTCTACACAAATAGCAGACTTCTACTGCATTGAAGTAACTTAATACTGGCTACCATTTCTATCAATTTGATGTACTGCTAAGAGATGTTTCAGATGCTTTTATTTATTATCATAATACAGGCTTCTGGTCTATTTAAAAAAGACTGTAGCATCTGATTAAAGTTTTAGTAGCCAGCTCTAGAGCTGTGTGATTTAACCTAATGAAAGGAAGACTCATTTCCTAAAAAATTGCCCGGTATCCTTCTTTTCACTTCACAGCCTGATTAGGCTTTAGGGTTCTCTGTCAAATATAACAGCTTTGGAGCATTAATGGAGTCAAACTGTGATATGATTATTCAGTTATTCAGACTCAGAAATGTGCCCTCGAATTGCTAATAATGCCCTTGATCTGAAACCAAGCACCTGGGATTGGCTTTTGGACGTTAGCTATACTTTTGAAACTGCAGCCTTGCTTTCTTCACTGGTATCATCGAAGACACATTTCTCTGGACTAGTTGGTACTATTCTCCCAGAAAGGATCAGAAACTCCTCTCTTTGAAGAAACTCTTTTTAAGACTGGAGAGCGCTAACTACCATACACCTGACTTCCTATGGGTCCATAGGTGCAAAAGGAAGAATACCCAAGACTCCAGTGTAAATAATATGGTTGCCAAGTCTGAGTTGGGAAATTCCTGGAGATTTGGGGTTGGAGCCTGGAATGGCAGGGTTTGGGGAGGGGAGGGACCTCAGTGGAGTATAATGTCATAGAGTGCATCTTCCAAAGCTGCCATTTTCTCCAAGGAAACTGATCTCTGTACTCTGGAGATCTGTCGTAATTCTAGGAGCTCTCCAGGGCCCACATGGCAGTTGGCAAACTTAGCAAATAATGATTAGGTGCAGTGTGAGCCAAGACACTGAAACTGCATGTGGTTCTGGGATTGACGATCTGTCCCCACAAGAGTTGCCAGTTCCCCCCTGGCCACCAGTGGGGGATGGAAGGGTAGGGTGGCTGGCCAGATCCAGGCTGGAAAACTCCTGGAGATTTGGGGATGGAGCCTTGGGAGGACAGGAACCTCAGTGGGGTACAATGCCACAGAGTCCACCCTCCAAAGCATCTGTTTTCTCCAGAGGAACTGATCCCTGTAGTCTGGAGATGTGCTGTGATTCTGAGCGATCTCCAGGTCCCACCTGGAGGCTAGTATCCCTCGTCCCTATGTAGGTTAATTCTAAAAGAGTGAGTGACTGGAGGAAATCTGACAGCTCTCCAGGACCAGAAGCTGTATTTATTATCTTCAGCCATTAAGCACAAAAGAACCTGCTCAGTGTCTAAAAGGGCTGTCCATAGTAGCGAAGCTCACTTACATCCAGCTGCCATTTTAAATTCTGTTCAAATTATAGCTCTATTAGGAATTAAAATGTGATTAAAATGTGGAATTTGCTGCCAGAGGATGTAGTGATGGACACCGGCACAGACAGCTTTTAAAGGGGGATTGGACAGATTTGTGGAGGGTATCTATCAGTGGCTACTAGCTATGGTGACAAAATGGAAGCGCTATACTCAGGGGCAGTAAACCTCTGAATCCCAGAGACAGGAGGCAACATCAGGGGAAGGCCTCAGCATCTATGTCTTGTTGGCCTTTCAGAGGAATTGGGTAACCACTGAGTGGGATAGGATGCTGGATTAGATGGACAACTGCTCTGATCCAGCAGGGCTCTTTGTATATTTTTACAGCTGAAAACAACTTGAATATGAAGAACAACTGAAATATCTTGTACAGCAGTCTCTCAAAGCTTTGTTCTAGAACTAAGGCCATGTGATCTTAGGGTGAGTTCTCAATCTATCAGTTCCCTAAATATAACGGAATGTCTCTAAATTATAAATTCCATCACTACAAGTACTAAGTCTAACCATATTTACATATGGGGCGGATTGTCCATTAATGCCACTACAAAAAGTAATGAAGAGTTGGTGGCTTGGGGGGGGGGGGCAACCCAGTCCCGAGTGAGGTGAGACTAACCTTATGCAGAGCAACCTCGCATGGCAGCTCTCACTTTGTACAAGGTGGTGGGAACTGCCAGGGGTGTAGACTTTTGCAAATTCCGGGGGAGAGGCTCTTTAGTGTGCATGCTTCGCGCGCGCACTGGGGCGATGTCCCCCCCCCCCAAGCCGGGAAACCTCCCACACTCAACTTGTGGCCAAATGGCTGATCTAATTTGGTCTCTGTATGCCCATTGGCCTCAGTTCCCATTCTTGAAGCTCGTATTCCAGAATAGGATCACAGCACACGCGAAGAATGAATTTCCTTCCTGCACTGTTAATTTCAAACAGAAACAGTCTGGGGGAAGGGGGAGCTTTTTGGCTCTTTGCAGAAGACCACAGGGCACCATGAGGTCTTCCGTAATAGGCCTAATAGCTCCCTCCCCAGATCGCTTCAATTGAGGGCAACAGCACAGAGGGGAAAGCCGAAGCTCCTTCTGCATTTGTGCCATAGTTCTGATCCAGAGATGGAAACCCAAACACTGGAATTGTATACTACTCATAGAATAAGTCACACCTTGAAACTGTTTACAGGATGATTCCATGGTCCTCAATCTGTGGGATCTGTCTCATTGAAGCCCACTCTGGGGATAATAGAGAGAGAGAGAGAGAGATGCTTTGGATACTGCAAATCTTGGATAAGGGTACATGATTCATAGGGCTCGTACTAACCTTCAGATATTAATGCAGGCAGCAGTGCAGTTGCAGGGTGGGGGAAGACATGGAAGAACTGTTTGGAAGGCTCTATATATAGAATGATGAAGATTAAATCATATAGACAAGCCTGGAGAGACTGAATATCATCGTTTTATGAAGTCGTTAGCTCTTGCCAAGAATGGTGAGTTATAAATGTTAGGCTGATATTGGATGTACAGCTTTGACAGTGATCTTGTTTTGAACCAGCAACATAAAATCTCATCAGCAGAATAGGGCTGTCATTGTCTGTGCTAATGCTAAATGCTTCCAGCACAGAGAACAGCTCTCAGAAGAAGCTGGCCTGAAAGAACAGCACAGACAAGGGTTGTTCTTTGTACAGCTTGAACATCTCCATGTTTACTTAGATTTCATTGGGGTTTACTCCCAAGTAAGGCTGTTTGAAGCTGCAATTCTATTCATTCTTAATGAGAGTAAGCCCCATTGAACTCATTAGGCTGAATCTAAGAACATAATTACCTAAGGTCACAATCAGACGGCTCTTTTGATCTGACCCAGGCACAAGTGCCTGATGGATTTAAAGGGCACATCCAGACAGCGACATCTAGGAAACATGCTGCTACCGTGATCAGCCCGTCGATCCCCGTCAGGGAGTTGTACAAAAATGGTAGTGGTGAAAGTCTGGTCTAAAGCTTGCTGATGGGCTAAAGGTGGACTTTTCACCGTCTGGTCGTTCCAGCACGCAATCAGCCCGAATGGCTGCCATTTAAAAAAATTCTTAGTGTATACACATAAATGTATAAACAAGCGATGGCCGCAGAGCTCCACTCAAACATCCCGGACAATTTCATGTTTCTGAAGGGCCTGTCAAACTTATGAACTTTGTTAATTCAAATGGTACCTAGAGGAAGGTACCACTGGCAGTGTTTTTAACAGTCAAGGCCATGCATGTGCAGAAAAACAAGTATACGGTAAGGCACATATGCGCATGTGCAAACAGAATTTTTTTTACAAAAAACCCGACCACACAGCTCCTTCAGGTGGATGTGGCCTAATGATCTACCACGGAGTCTGTGCACGGTAAGGCAATTCACAGGGGAGCTGTCTGGTTGTGCAACACTGGATTAAAATGATCGGGATCAAAGTAGAGCTGGGCCAATGGCGGGATTAGCTGTCCATCTGAACGGGACCTAAGAAGAGCCCTGCTGGATCAAACCTGTGGTCTATCTAGTCTAGCATCCTGTCTCACACAGTGGAAGGCCTCTGGAAGGCCAACAACAGCACATAGAGGCCAAGACCATCCCTTGATGTTGTTTCCTGGCACTGGGATTCAGAGGCTGGCTGTCTCTGAATGTGAAGGTAAGTCACAATGGCTAGTAGCCACCAATACATCTATCCTCGATGAATCTATCTAATCCCCTTTTAAAGCTGTCTATTCCTGTGGCCATCACTACATCCTGTGGTAGTGAATACCACATTGTAATCACTTTCTGTGTAAGCCAGCTCTAGCACAGGTACAAAAGGAAGCGCTCCAAAAAGGATATGCTGGGAATCATGGGACCTGCATGGACAAAATTGATGTGGCATGAGGGCTGTAAGGAGAATTGGATGAAGTTGAGAGAAAAAGTTGGTGGGATCCTACACATTGTGACTTGCTTCTGAGAAAGCATTATAGCACTTTATCCTATCAGCATTAACAGGTAGCACAGCTGTAAGTATGCTGATCCCCTGTCTCTCAGGAGGAGTCATTTCAACCAGCAATGGACCCCATCGGGGCACCCCAGAAGTCTATATACCAGGCTACTTGACATAAGTGGACACAAAGATGGACGCCAGAAGGCAGGCCCTATGGCAGGCCCTATGGCAGGCCCTATAATCATGCCTATACAGCGACCCTGGGAAGCACATGCGATCTTGTTCTGACAGCTGCGACTCTCCCTCCACCCTGACATCTGCATACACCGAACAATGCACCTGCCTCACCCCAGAGCTAACTCCATTCAACCTGGATCACTAATCCTATCAGTCACCTTTTCATACCCCCATTTCTTTCATAACAACAGCTCTTATCTCTCCCACCTAACACAAAAGAAGGGTCACCAAGCAACATTGTTTCTTTTTGATTAGTTTAAATTAGCAATCCATTAGCCTTCTCAATCACCATCGGAAGTCATTAGAGTTCCAGTCCAAACCCTATTTTACATCCAAAACTCCTCCTAAGAACATCCCTTTGTCCATTCCTGGGAACACTATTCAGCCATTCACAGACACATCTAGCTAATCTTATCAGAAGCACACTAACACCTTAGTTTATACCACACCTCAACTCTCATGCAAACTGTCACAAATTTTCCAGGTCTTTGTCCTGGGAAAGTTATTTTTGGTATTATTTTCAGGCCAGAATACAATTTTCCTATAGAAAAAGCACTCAGAGCTCAGTTTCTGTGTGTCTGCCCTGGGCACCTACTGGCAGCACACCCCCAGATTCATTTGGGTTCATTCCATCTTCACAGCCTCTCTTCCGTGGACTTCTACACATCTGGATAGGTAATTATAACTCCCAACAGCCTCCTATTATTCCTGCTCACTTCTATATTTCCAGTACTTGTTTGTATGTTTTAGTGTGCGTTTTATTTCTTGATGTGTGCATTTTATTAAGATGTCTTCTTTTAATAATAGTAACCCTTGGTTAAGCAATGGACTGGTTATTGAGAGCTCTCTTAAAGGGAAAGATCCCTGTAAACAAAGATAGTAGGTCCTTGCTGGTACCACACCTATGCCAGTAGGGGTAACACAGCCTCCGTGGAAGAATTTTGCTAGACATTGGCCTGCTCATATAAACTCAACGATACTTTTCTTAATGGACAGAAATAATTGAAAGAGTATGAATGAAAGGTACAAAGTGTTCTTTAGAATGGAATGTGAAAAGCAGTGCTCTGTTTTGAGGTTCTGTGGGGCCAGAATTTCAATATTCTGGATCAGCTACTTCTTCTGTACCGTCGAGACTCGTGCTTATTCAGATTAACATAAAATCGACAATTCAGGAACATTCTCTCAACTAATCCTCTGCACTGGAAGCTGCATAACTTAGTTATACTACACTGAACTATTAATTTTAAAAACAAACATGGAAAGGCTCTGGAATGGGCCAGGCTTACTCAGGACAGTTGTTCACAGGTTCTGTTCATTTGTACATGTACTGCTTCACTACACATTACTTTCCCACAGAATAGTAAATAATGCCCCCTCAGGGCCATTCCAAGGCAGGAAAAGTGAGGAGCCAGGTAGCAAGGCCTGGCCTGACAAAGGTAATGCCAGTGCGGGGCCTGACAAAAGTTAGGCCAATGCCAATCCAGTGACGCTAACCACAAGCAGAAGCTGCACCCAAGAATACACAGCTTTAGCTAGCTGATCAGGATACACTAACCACAAGCTGACAGCCTGTGACGAAACCACAGTCTGGTAACAGTGATACAGACGCTTCCTTAGAAGAAATAGTTAGGGAACTGGAAAGTCCCATGATGTAAAGGTCAAAAGCACTTATATGGCGAAATGTATGTCTGATGCACCTGCTTAGCTATGATGAACCTTAAATATATATATAGGAAATCAAATTACTATGATATAACAAGGCATCTGTGCATGCCTGAAAACTGTTTCTTTCATGGTATAAAACAGCTCATGTTAACCAAAGGAGCAGACTTCTTGGGAATCTTTTTGCTACCGCGAGGGTCTCCTTTTATTGCAACAAAAGTCCTATCTCTTGGAACCTCAACTGGCAGTGTTCATTATTGGGGCTTTGGCACACCAGACAACGAGCCCATTTGGGCAACAAAAGGGAGGAGGGAAAGGTCTACTCCACCCTCTCTCTGTGTATGTCATGGTCCTGATCCAAACTGGTCCACACACATCTGAGAAAAGGAGGACTTCAGAACACAGCTCTCTGCCCAACCTGGAGATTTCCCTGGGAAAAACATTACCTATAGGTAGGTTCTCAAGGGTGATAGGGAACAAAAGCAGTTTCCAGTTGATGGCCAATTAAAATTTATGCATGCCCATTATAATCTTTTAAAGACTTCTGACCAACTATAAATATAATTAGTATTACAAACAAAAACAAAGTCTCAGGGAAATGGCATTAAAGAAAAAATGGATGGTGCTGCAGGAACCCTGAGGAATACTGAAGCCAGATACCGAAGCCTCCCATCAGAAACTGAAAAAAACAGCAGCATATGTTGGTGTTTGAATAGCACCCCTCGGGCTCCCAATATTAGATCAAGGGAAGAAACAGCTTTTAGTTGCTGGATGTGCATCAGTGACTTGTCAGGTATTCTAAAGGCAACATGAAATAATTTCAGCCTCAACCCTGAAGGAACACAATCTGTTCTCTGCATGATGATGCCACCCTCACCACTTGCCTTGCCACCATTTCCCAAACTGTGATTTCACAGATTATTCCAGTTTAAGATACGGAAGATTTTAAAATGGGGCAACAAAATGTACTCCAGATCTTTCTGGAGAGTGCACATGAAAACCACAAATCTGTCTTATACAGAGTCAGAGCATTTGTCTGTCAAGGTCAGTATTGACTATTTTGACTGGTAGTAGACCTCCAGGGTCTCAGGCAAAGGTCTTTCATATCACGTATCTGATCCTTTTAGCTGGAGATGCTGGGGATTGAATCTGGGACTTTCTGCACGCAAACCAGATATTCTACCACTGAGCCACAGCCCTTTCCCTAGAGCAGGGCTGTCAAACATGCGGCCCAGCGGACGGTTCAGGGCCCCGGAGGGCTTCTATCAGGCCCACAGTGGAACTGGCTGTCTTCTGCTTCTTCTTCCAGTTCTACTGCTGCTGCGTCATCGTAGATTTGCAACTTACAGATACACACCTGAACAGCATACTCAAGATTGCAACAGCATAGATATTTTGATGCAATGATTCAGAGCAAGAGGTGTCAGTTATCAGAGGTTTCAGTTAAATCAACAAAATATTGCAAGAGTGCTAATGTTTTAAGCATGTTTTTATTTTAAGTAAAAACAAACAAACAACCCTTTGTGTTTCTGTCCTTTATAAAGTTTATATCTCCGCTACCTGGCATTACATTTTATGACACACATGGCCTGTCCCAACAAGGTCTCCTTTATGTCAGATCCAGCCCTTAAGAACACAAGAACGTAAGAGCATAAGAGAAGCCAATGCTGGATCAGGCCAGTGGCCCATCCAGTCCAACACTCTGTCACACAGTGGCCAAAAACACCAGGTGCCCTCAGGAGGTCCAGCAGAGGGGTCAGGACACTAGAAGCCCTCCCACTGTTGCTCCCCCCGTCAAGCACCAAAAATACAGAGCATCACTTGCCCCAGACTGAGAGTTCCTATCTATACTTTGTGGCTAATAGCCACTGATGGACCTCTGCTCCATATGTTTATCTAATTCGCTCTTGAAGCCGTCCATGCTCATAGCTGCCACCACCCCTTATAACAAATGAGTTCGACACCCCTGCCCTAGACCAAAACCGAGCTACCTTTCCTCATTCAGACACTGCCTTCCTCTGAGACCATTTTGAGTCAATTCACGCCATGTGACATTGTGCCATGACCACATCACAGCACCAGTGTTCATGGCTCACAGGCATGTTACAGGTGTGCCTACTAGGATCTGAAAATATCCAGGGAAAAATAAGCTTATGTTATATCTCCTGGTTGTTGAGGCTCCACGTCACTTATGTGGAGCATTTAGAATTAAAATCAAAGAGGATCACACTGAAGGAATGGGGGACCCAAGACCAAACCTGACCCAGTTCATGCAAGTTAGAGTCATATACACAACTTGACTTGCCAACCTCCAGGTTGGTCCTGGGGATCTCCCAGAATACAACTGACCTCTAGCAGACATCTGCCCCCCCTGGAGGAAATGGCTGCTTTGGGCAGGAGGGGACTGTATGGCATCATACTCACTGAGGCCCCTCCACTCCCAAACCTCGACCTCTGCAGGCTTCACCCCCAAATTTCCAGGAATTTCCCAACCTAATTGGCAACCCTAATTAAACTTTACTGTTAGAAATGTACTGAATATTAAGTAGGACCGGAGCAGTAAAGAACCGGGCTATGTTCCACACAAATGAGTATATAAACCCCCATTTCTGCTTCTTTTTGAGAAAAGCAGCTGGGGGGGGGGGCAGTGGAGAAGGAGCAGAGTAGAGGCAGGTACTTAGCTCTCCTCTTTTCTGCTGGATTTCCCTCCTCCCCACCACTTTTTCCCAAAAGGAAAGAGCCTGGTCTAAAGATTATAGCAGATATATGTTAATGTTATGAGGAAAGATTTATGACGGGTTTCACACCAATGCCTTCTCAACTTCAATCCCGCCCCATAATTTTCTTTACACGTATGTGCAGGATGATCTCCCTCTAATATGCATCTGCCGCAGTAAACTTTGAGTTACGAACGCTCATGCTGGAATAAATGTCATTCTGTTTTACTTTCCCACATTACCATTGGTGCAAAACTTGCTGCACACAGTATTTCCTCTATGAGGTCATATGTTTCTCAAGGGTGCAAAAAACTTTTATTTTATTCCTGGGATACTAAGATCTTGCACACATCCCTGACATAACTGCTGTATGTGGTTGCTCAAATATCATAACTGGGCATTGTGATTTTATAGGAACGAGCCACCCAGGCACTCCATTCCAGTGCTCCTCCCCCACTCAGTTTCAATGCTGTTTTAATTGTTGTTCTGTCGGAAATTGTAGTCCAGCGACCTCTGTCTCCACACCTAACATCTGATGTTCCTCCTCACTAGTCAGGGCCAGTGGCTGCAAGCTACATTCCATTCTGTTTCTTCAGACTTCTCTGGGTACACCCATGTGAAATGAATAAAACAAGAGGGACAAACTTTAATTGGCTTAATTTTTTTCAAGCTCTCCCCCTCTTTCTAGCTGATTTTTATTGCTGTTGGTGCTGCTTATTGGGTTATTGATTGTATGCCATGGTTTTTAATATTGTGTTTATTTTGCTGCTTTTATTGTCTCCTTGATATATATTTATTACTGATAGTTGCCTGAGAGTATAGATTTTTTTTGTTCCGCACAAAGACCACAAATGCATTTAACAACAGTAATAAAATGTGATATTACAACTAAAGCTTTAGCAGATTGTTGAACACAAATTTTTGTTGGTTACTGTGCAGGGCGACGGAACACTTTGTTTATTCTGAAGCACCTTGGCTCACTGGAGCTAGTATTAATAGAACATGAAAAAGAAAATATTAAAGATCGATAGTACAATCCTATAAACATTTTAGGATGGCAACTAAACAGCTGCATGGCAAGGAAATATACTAGCATAGTGCTCTGCCAGCTCCACAGCTGTGTAAACCTGGTGCTGTTGAAGTTGCTCTAGTGTAGAGAGGACAATGCTGGGGACATGAGTAGGCTTGGTTGGCCTCCTAATCCCCCTCAGCCCAGGTCTTTCCTATAGTGCTAACATAACACCTTTCCCTTTGGTGGGGCCCAAGGCCCTCATTCTTGCTTCCCACATGAGGGCTATTCTCTAGTTAACTGCTGGTGACAGGAATGACTTCTGTAAATATGTAGCTGGAAAAAACTTCTCCTCTGGGTATTATCTCCCTTTCTCCCACAGAACCTGAACCCTTACTTGGGCTTTCCATGGGGGTTTCCTCTGCCATCTGGGCAGTATGGCTGGACTGACTGAACTTCTTTCCCTGTCTATCTGCTGACCTATCTGTGACACTCAGCAAGATTATGGTTGTTACAAGGCACACGGGACAAGGTGCTGAGCTTCTTCCTTCCTTTGTTCCATTCTATGTCTGGGAGATGGGAGGCAACACTGTGTGGAGATTGGTGGGCCTTGGTTGAATGCTTCCATACAGCTGTCATGAGGCCAGTATCAGCATGCCGTTCCGTGACTGGTGGGTGTAAGGAGTGTCTCTTTGGACTCCTGTGCGGTTGTTATGGTCTCAGTGTCCAGGCACAGGGTTGCCTGGCCTCCCGGACGCATGGGAAATGACTAGCACAACCGTAGAAGGCCCAGGCCCAGGTCCTGTTGGCAGCAGGACCCTCCCCCCCTCCAAAGATTCACCTGGCTGTGACCCAGAAACAAGGAGAAGTGTAATGGGATCAGTGGTTGCCAGCAGTAGTGGCAGCACCAGGATGAGCACAGAGGCAATTGCCGGACAGAGGCAGCTGCAGCCTAGTCGATTCAGGGGGCAAAGCTTTGGCAGAGCTGGCTGTGAGGCCCGCCGGGGGCTGCCAGCAGCCAGCATAGTACAGGATGGGGGAGACTGGTAGTTGGAGGCCACGCCACTTACTTCTGGCTCAGCCCATCTCTAGGCGTTGGCAAAGAGTCCACCCTTTCTTGGAGAAAAGACAGAAGTAGAGGCAAAGGAGGGAGGCCGGCCCCAACCAACCTCTGCAATGTGAGGCCCAATGGCCCTAGGATTGCCAGGTTCTCCCTGGACACTGGCAGGGGAGGGGGGAGTTAGGGTTGCCTGATCCAGGTGAGGAAATTCCTGGAAATTTGGGGATAGAGCCTGGGGAGGACAGGGACCTCAGTGGGGTACAATGCCATAGAGTCCACTCTCCAAAGCATCCATGTTTTCCAGGAGAACTGATCTCTATAGTCTGGAGATGAGCTGTAATTCCAGGGGATCCCCAAGTCCCACCTGGAGATTGGCATCCCTATGGCCCTGATGGGCAGAGTCAGGCAAACAGGGGAGAAGAAGGGAGGAGGGGCCTAGAGGGAAGTATTATGGTACTTTTTAAAAGTGGGATCAAATTGTTAAAGGACGGGCTGAGTACGGCAGTGGAACGCCAGACAGCTGTGGCTGTGTGAACTGGCCCACTTAATTCGCTTGAGAAAGGTGCCTATATCAGGCCAAACTGCCAGTCTGAACTCGGCCAGTGTATAGGATTGAGCTGTAGCTTTCCCTGTAACAAAGCATGGACAATTTTGTTTATTAAACTATAAATTGCCTTATACTTCCTTCAGTACTATAAAAAGTCAATATTAAAGTTTTTGTAATATATGCATATATTAAAAGTAGGGCTTTTTTTCTGGGAAAATGCGCCAGAACAAAGTTCAGGAACCTCTTCGACAAAATTCTTTTAAAAATGTTTAAAAGTTCATGAATTTTTAGTACAGAGACTGAAAACTTAATTTCCCTCTTGAGAGTTCCGGCACCTCTTTTTCAAAAAAGAAAAAGAAAAGCCCTTTTAGCCAGGCAGATGATTAACCACCTAAAAAATCTTCAGTCGGCTGGCCATCCAAATAAAGACCTCACAACAGGGAATCTTTGATGGTTCAAGTCTTAATATTTGTTTTTAAAAATCAACTTGTTCAAAATATTTTGTATTTTGGTTTAATTTATATTGGCAATCTAGAAAATCCTAAACAGAGCTCCCTCCCCCCTCCCCGGTCTCTTCTGTTGTTGTTGTTGGCCATTCAGTCGTGTTTGATTCCTGGTGATTCTTAGGGCTGCCAAGTCCCCCGGTAGGGCGGGGGAAACACCGGTTTTTAGTCCTTCCCCCCGCTTTTTCAAAGTTGGCCACCGGGGGGACAAAATGGCTGTCTTAAAAGGGAAATGTCTGCAGAGAGCCTGCCCTGCAGTAAAAAGCCTCACCAGACATTTCCCCTTTAAGAAGTCAGCAAGAGAGCTTCCACAGCAAGAGAGGTCTGTCCAGAGATTAAGGAGGGACTGAAGGAGCTGCTTTTGCATGTGGCTGGCAAGGTAAGTTTCTCTTCCAGCTCTTTTCCTTCTCTCTCCCTCTTTCTTTTTTCTGTCTGTCTGTCTGTCTGTCTGTCTCTCTCTCTCTCTCTCTGTCCCCATCCAGCAGAGGTCTATCAGTGGCTATTATAGCCACAAGGTCTAAATGGAAGTAAGTGCCTCTGCCAGTTTTTTTTCCTTCTCTCTCTCCCTCTTTCTTTTTTCTGTCTGTCTGTCTGTCTGTCTCTCTCTCTCTCTGTCCCCATCCAGCAGAGGTCTATAGTGGCTATTATTAGCCACAAGGTCTAAATGGAACACTTTGTCTGGGGCAGTGATGCTCTGCATTCTTGGTGCTTGGGGAGCAACAGTGGGAGGGCTTCTGGAATTCTGGCCCCGCTGCTGGACCTCCTAAGGGCACCTGGTATTTTTGGCCACTGTTGTGACACAGAGTGTTGTACTGGATGGGCTGTACTGGATGGGCCGATCCACTATGGCTTCTCTCCTGTTCTTATGATATGAAAATCATATTTAGCACTTGTGTAGCACTTAGTGCTTCATATTCTGCCGAGATGAGGAAGGATTCAGTAGGGCTGTTGCTCAGTGATAGAGCATCTGCTTGACATGCAGGAGGTATCAGCTTCTTCAGCTAAAAAAGGATCAGGTAATAGGTGACATTAAAGATCTCAGCCTGAGACCCTGGAGAGCCACTACCAGTCTGAGTAGTCAATACTGACCTTGATGGACCAATGGCCTGATTCAGTATTAGGAAACTTCATGAGTTCATGTGTCAGCATGTGGAAGCAACATCACAGGATGCGACATCACAAAATGATGTCACTTCCTTTCTCCTGGCTCCACCCCCAAAGTCTCCTGGCTCCACCCCCAAAGTCCCCAGATATTTCCCAAGTTGGACTTGGCAGCCCTAGTGATTCTATGGGCCAGCTGTCTCCAAGTTTTCTGATCTTGTCCCTTCTAAATGCATTTAAATCAATGGGTTTAGAAGGATATAGCTTTGTTTAGGATTACATTATAATTTCCATTGTAAAATCAACACACAGACTCAGGGATGTTTTTGATTAACTAACAGCTTTTTGCCCTGAGGCTTCTGTAGAATTCAAGATTACTGTGTTGCTGGATGAGTTGAGAGTGACATCTGATACCATCTGATTACTGCAACCATTTGGAGGCTTGGGGCTTCCTCATGCTGGTAAAGAGAATAGGAATTGTACTCGGGATTCTCTTCTCAGCCTTCAGGCAAAATAATTTATTTTCAGTAGATATCTAAACAGTCAAAAAAAATTATCCCATTTTGAAAATACATTCAAACAAAACCAAAACAAAACCTAGCACATCAAAACTCACATCCGCCTCCCACAGTGGGGCAAACTACTTCTCTAGCTATCTATACTGAACCACCATGGCGTCCGGACAAAATATTATGGGAGGCTAAATTGTCCTTGAGAGACTGTGGTTAATAAATAATTACTGTCGTATACAGAATGATTTAGTTCTCACATACTCATTAGTGAATGCAATCTGAATTTAATTGGAACTAGCGCAGAGAGGTGCCATGAGAGTATAGTTAAGGTAGTCTAATAATTCTCTCTCCGCTTGTATACTCAAAATTGTCTAATGCTTACCTCTGAAAGTCATTTTAAAATGATTGGAATACACTGCCTGAAAGACTCACCAGTTAAGAATCTGTTGCTATATTTTGCTCCATCTGCTCTGCTGTCTTCACAGCCAGCCCCACACAGAGTGCATTACAGTCGTCTAACTGGAACACAATGACGCAGGAAAGGTTACAGGTAGCCAACCAACCAAAGGTTAAAGGTACTACATGCCAGACCAGAGAACTAAGCTTTCATCTTAAGTAGACACAGATATATAATAGTGCACCAAACTGCAATGCCAGTCTATTGGAGGGAGTGTAACTGCATCCAGTCTGATTCCTTAATCCCTGATTGGCTACTTTATCAACCAACAGCACTCCAGTTTTGTATGGGTTGGACATTAGTTTGTTGACCCTCCTCCAGTCCATTACAGGTACACGTTCAGAACCTCCTGTGACTTGCTGAATTCAGATGATAAGGGGAAGTAGAGTTGGGTGTTATCAAGACACTGATCACACACTTCACTCCAGATCTATGGGAGAGTTTTTATTTATTACTTTCAATTTATATGCTGGATGAGCTGGCTAGATCATTCCTAGCAGCTTCTTGTAGATGTCACAAAGCATGAAGGACAAGATGAAGACACAGTAGTATTGTCAGCTTCTGGAGAAGATTCATGACAGCCTTCTTCAAGGGGGGTGTCACTGTCCCTTTCCTTTAAGGAAGTATTCAGTATTCTCTGGCCCCACTGGGAAATTCCTTATGGAAATTAATAACAAACAAATATGAACCAATCAGTTAAAAATAAACATGTGGCCTGCATATATCCAGGCAGCTTGACTACTTCCTTGGCCTTCGATAACTGTAACTAATTTAAGCAGCCAAAACTAGTGTGAGCTCTAAGAACATTTGAAGGTAGAACATCCAAGTCACAATGGATATGGTTTTGTTGTACCTCATAAACCACCAGTTGAGCTTTGACAATTATCTTGATCACTCTTTGGAATAAAATGTCTATTTTTATTATATGTGTACTTTTGGTGGAGTAGGCTCCTTGTTTAAATTCTGTCAGGATATCCCCAAAGCAATAGTTTTGGTACTAATTGAGAGCCAGCTTGGTATAGTGGTTAAGAGTGGTGGACTCTAATCTGGAGAACCAGGTTTGATTTCCCCCTCTTCCACATGAAGCCTGCTGGGTGACCTTGGGCCAGTCACAGTTCTCTCAACTCTCTCAGCCCCACCTACTTCAATGGGTGTCTGTTATGGGGAGCGGAAGAGAAGGCAATTGTGCTGCTCCAAGACTCCATCAGCTAGTGAAGAGTGGGATAGAAAACTAACTCTCTCCTTCTTCTCCTCCTCCTTCTCTGTACTTTTATTTTCCTAATTCTTTCATGAAGAATTCTCTATCACAAAAAGTGAATTATATGCCATTGTAAATGTATATAATGCTGATTTATGTGAAAGGAATAATATCTTTTTTAAAAAATGGAGGGAAAAGGGCAGCTGGAATTCCCCAGAGAAGACAAATCACTGATAATTAAACTTTAGAAACCTTTAAATGTTTTCTTCAACTTTATCAAATGTTCTGTCAGCAAAAGACTGCTCTTAAACTAGACCAACATTGTCACCTAGTGGCCACTTAGATCTTCTGAAAAGGAGAGGATTCCTTGAATTACCCACAAAAGACCTTGGCAGCAAGGAGATCTATTATTATTATTTTATTATTATTATTATCATCTCCTTAGACTTTCTCCTCTGCCCTTAAACACCAACATTTTTACTTGCGTTCTAGCCAAAAAAAGTGGGAGTCATTTTTAGTTGTGTACAAAAAAATTCTCTTTGAAAAGATTCAACTTCTGAGTTGCTAGACTCTGAGTCCTGATATAGAATGGAAAGTCTTCAAAGGGGCATTGCAAAAGCATCAGTACCAGTGCAAAAACAGTTTATTACACTTAATTAATATTGCTTGTAGTTAACAACTACTTGTAGACCTCCTAGAAGACACAAGATTTAAATTAAAGAATTAATGTTAGATAAACAAGTTTATAAAATGAAAGAGCCTTTCCACAAACATGGGCAAATTTAACAATGCTTGAACTGAGTTTTCATCTCTTTGTCCATAAGTTTTTAATTCTCTCTTCACAAAATCTAAACCAGAAATATTAGCATGATATCCTATCTTTACTTAGTGGATGTTGATGGTAACGGGGAAGATGCTATCATCATCATCATCATCATTGTCATTATTTATGCCTTTCTCATGGAGAGTAAAGGTGGATCATGAAATATAATAAAAATGAAATCAAATGGCAAAGGTCTCTAATGGACAAAAAAATGCAATGGAGCTAGGATTGAAGCACTGGAAAACAATGCAAGCCAAAAAAAAGGCAACAAACCTTCAGTGTAGGCAAAGAACCATACAAGGTAACAAAACTGTCTAAAGTTTGACATTCCATACTGAAAACATATTCCTACTGAACACATATTCAGCTGTACTGAAGTTTGAGTCCAGTTGCACCTTTAAGACAAACAAAGTTATTCTGGGTATAAGCTTTCATGTGCACGCATACTTCAAGTGTATATTCACATGAAAACTTATATCAGGAATTAAACTTTGTTGGTCTGGATTCAGACTTTGTTCTACACCATACTGAAAGGAGGGTTACAAAGGTAGAAGACATTGAACTGCAGTAAAAAGTAGGATGACAAGTTACAGTAAACACTGGAATATGCTATATGATCCATAACAGAAGCACCCTCCTGTGCTGGTCCATTATACTGTACTTCTGATCCTTTTATAAGAATACTGTCCTGAACATTTCTGTTTTACACATTCTGCAGAAGGGTAGAAGTTCAGAGGCCTTCCTGACAGCCACCACAGAGAATGTGCATAAACACGCAGTTACCAATTTTGCCTGTTTGCAAGGTGGCACCTTCGGAAGGCTTTGCTCAGATGAGCACAGCTGTTGCAGCAACATAGCAGAAGAGAGTCCTGCAGGTACATGAGCTCAGTGTCATAAAGGTAGGGATGCCAGCCTCCAGGTGGAACCTGGGGATCCCCCAGAATAACAGCTTACCTCCAGACTAAAGAGATCAGTTCCCCTGGAGAAAACTGATGCTCTTGAGGGTGGACTCTTTGGCTGAGGTCTCTGACTTCCCAAGGCTCTACCCCCAAATCTCCAGGAATTTCCTAACCTGGATCTGGCGACTCTACCCCACTACCCCATCAATAGCTGGGGGAGACCTGGCCACCCTACATTAAGGGCTTTGTAGGTGATAGCTAGAACCTTGAATTGAACCTGGTAACTGATTAATAACCAGTGCAGTGGCTGCAGAATGGGAGTGATGTGCACATTCTATTTAGCACCCAATAGCAGCTGTGCTGTGACATTCCCTACCAACTGGAGTTTCCAGATGTCTTTAAGGGCAGACCATGTACAGTGCATTACAATAGCCTAGCCTCAAGATAACCATTGCATGGATCCATATGGCCAGATTAGTCGGTCTGAGCTGGTAGAAAGCCTTCTTTGCAGCTCCATTAGTTTGCTTGCCCAGCAATAAAGCTTGAAACAGGATCATTCCTAGCCCCTTAACTGAGTTAGAAAGTATCAGTTGGACCTAGGGTTGCCAGCCTCCAGGTGGGACCTGGAGATCTCCAGCTTTCACAACTGATCTCCAGCTGACAGAGATCAGCTCCCCTGGAGAAAATGGCTACTTTGAAGGGTGGACTCTATGGCATTATACCATGCTGAGACCCCTCCCCTCCTCTCCCCAAACCCCACCCTCTCCTGGATCCACCCACAAAGTCTCCAGGTATTTTCCAACCCAGACCTGGCAACCACAGTTGGACCCCACCAAAACTGGGAAGCACCATGTCCTTTAGGACCTCAGCCTTCCAACCAACATGGCCAGCATTCTGTTTCAACATATTTACCCATTTAACCAAAGCAATCAGGCATTAGTTCAGGATCTGTACAACATCAGCAGCTGGTCTGGATACAGAAATGTAGAGCCGGGTATCATCAGCATACTGATGATAACCTATTCCAAAACCATGAATGACATCTCCTAAGGGCTTTACATAGAGATTTAATAGCATAGCCATAGGGGATAAATGAGCACTACGGAACCTGACAAAGTAGTCCCACAACAAACAACTGGTTTCCCATAGCAACCCTCTGGGTCCCACCTGTAAGGAATGATTTACCAATCCAAAACATATCCTTTAATTCCAGGTGTGCCATTTGCCTGGTTCTGCTGAGCATTCTCCTGCCTGCTGGGCCCTTCATTCCACCCTTGCCTCTAGGCTGGCAGAAGAACACCCAGGATGGAGAGGTAATATTGTGGAGTTTCTGGACATTGGCTGATGCGCTGACATCACATTCAGGTTTCTGACCTGCCCCCAAAGCTCCTGGGGGCGCCAGGTGACAGTCTGCTATCCCTACTTCTGCCAAACAATCTCAATAAGATGGCATCATTTGCTCTGTCAAAGGTTGCTGATAAGTCTAGTAAGAACAGCAGAGAGACAACATCACTACGGTAGAAAAATCATATTGCAGTTCACACACAGGGTCTTCATTTCTAAACCTGTCAGCATGAAGACCACAGAGATGACAACTCAAAGATTTCAAAGAATACAGAAACATGTCGGCTGGAATCCATCCACAAAACTGGACATGTTACAATGCTACCCTAAGCATAACCACGCCTTTTTATGTCCACCGTCCACTGCTAATGAATCTGAAAGGTGTTCCTTTAAACACGTCAGATCATTTGGTTTGTTACAATATTTCAAAATCTGCTGATCTACTCAATAAAATGCAAGAATTAAACATGCATTACGTCAACACATGTTATTTATATGATTTTGCCAAGTACAACCCTCTGTATCTTTTTAATGAAAGGTAGTTTGTATGTCTATATGCGCTCTCACACTTTTCCTTGGCAGCTCATCTGCTCCTGCCTTTCTTAATACTGGCATGCTCCCCTTATTTTCTCTGCCAACACTACATTTCCAAATAGCTCAATCACCAAGAGCAGTTTGGGAAACAAATCTCTCTTCTGTTCACTCAAGCAATGACAAAAGCCATAGGCGTTTTCCTCAAGAGCCTTCTCCAATAACTCTGTCAATCAAAGGTCAATAGTTCTGTCAATCAAATCAATGTAGATCATGTTTAGTAGATTGGAAAGCCATGACTTGAGTGAATGGTAGGGATGCCAATTCTGGGTTGGAAAATTCCTGGGGATATGGGGATGAAGCCTGGGGAGGGCAGGGTTCAGGGAGGGGAGAGACCTCAGTGGAGTATAGTGCCATGGATTTCACTCTCCATAGCTGCCATTTCCTCCAGGGAAAATAATCTCTCTGGTTTGGAAATCAGCTGTAATTCTGGGAGATCTCCCAGCCCCACCCAGAGGTTGGCAACCTTAAAGGCCTGAATTTTTCTTCACAGATACAGGCTATACAATTTGCTGTCTAATCCAGCACAGGTAACGGAGATGCAAAGTGAACTTCTTGCCCCTACTTTCACTGCCACAGTGCTCTGCTGCATTTCCCAAGCCAGTGTTTCTGCTCATATGCTCTCTCTTCCTCTCATGCTCACTCATGCTAGTAGCGATAGTACTCTACTGCAGTGGCTGCATTTTTCCACAGGCCAGGTCAGCAGCTGCCACAGCTTTGCCACATTTTCCCAGCAGAGGAAGAATGGTGCCACTGTCTTCCTTCCTTCCTTCCTTTCTTCTTCAACTAAAAAATGATGACTATTAGTTCTCAAAGTTTGAACAAGAGAATAAAGATGTTCAACCAAATAGAATAATACAATGAGGAAAAATGGAAAAAAAGAAATGAACTGAACTGAAATCCAGATACAAAAATAAATGGAGGAAGAGAAACAAACAAATCAAAACAGGAATGGTAGAGTGTGAAACACAATATTTTCAAAAACTGCATTGCTTTTCAAAATTCTCATGATTTCATGCCTTCAGCCTCATCAAACACAATGTAAACTGATTTTACACACAAACGCATTCACTATGTATTCAGAGTATAGCTTTTCATTTTGATTAAGGCCAAAATGTTTTAAAATTTCAGCTTTCTCCCTTGATTTCCTCTGAATGATAAAGAACTTGCTAAATAGCCAGCATTGTGCCGAGTAGGAAAATGTAATACATTGTAGAGTTCACAGAGACAACATATCTTTCCCCTTGTAGAGTTTCTACCAGTGGAGGCTGGATTTCCCAGTGTCAAGAAGACTTAGAAACAGCAGTATCGGAGGTGTGGTACTGGCCTGAGTGATGGCGGACTTGTGAGGCTATTGTTTCTGCCTAACCCCCACTACTTGCCTGTTTATCCGACAAGCTGTGGCTTCCCTAAAGAACTCACAAGGGCATGAGAAAACTTGGTGTTCTGAAATCTGCATCCCAATCAGCTCTTCTGCCCTTTTAATCAACTGGACGATCAACCAGGAAGAAAAGCTTACCACAGGCCAAGAATTCCAAGATGGCTGCCAACATGGGAAATACCTCACTGAAGCAAGGATCCCTGTCTAAACAAGATCTCAATGAACTGGCAGGCTCTGTCAAATTGCTTAAAGCTGAGATATTAGACACCATGAGAACTCTTCTCCAGCCCATTAATGAACATTTGGAAGTCATTAGATCCTCCCTTCAACAAATTGCCAATACTGCGAATGCAGCTATGGAGTTGGGGTTGCTAGCCCAAGAGGACATTAAGACTCCGCAAAAGAACGAATCCTGGGCAAGGGACAAGATTTTATTATTGGAGTCTAATATGAAGAGGAACCAGATTAAAATCGGTGGGGTTGCCGAAAAAACTGAGGGCACCACAGATTTGATAGCCTACCTCGCATCGTGGTTAGCCATGGAGTTACATTTGGGGAAAGGCATTACCCCTTTAAATTGTGAATGCATACCAACTTGGCTTCCTGTACAGAATTCTAATAAAGAGTTCCAGAGACATAATAATGGTGCTGCATGACGTATGTACAACCAAAAAAATGTTACATGAGTCCAGGCTTCGTGGCAGTTTCCAATACCTTCGCCCCAAAGTTCAGATATCTCCTGATCTTCCCCCCGGAGAGCCTTCAAATATAACGCTCTCTGAAATTCATAACAACAATGCTAATTGCCACCAATATCAAGTACAGATGGTTAGCTACTGGAGGCATGCAAGTATCCCATAAAGGACATGTGCTCTATGCTTCAGATCCAAGATTTACTGCAAGCTTTCGGTCTGCATACACCTTCAGAAGAAACAGTGGCTTCACAAAAGAAGAGAAAGTTTGACTCTCCTAATACTTCGCCCCATTGGAGCAAGGTTTCAGTTCATGAATCTAACTAAAGGAAAGGGAAGTCAGAAGTTAATGGTCATTTAAGTATAGGAAATTAATTATTGGATAAACTAATCTTTTGAATTCAAACTTTAATAGTTTAATGTCAGAATGTCGGGTGGGAGGTGGGGGGTGGGGGGGTTGAGGTCACCTCACAGCCTTCTAGTTGGGAAAGGTCTCTCCTATCGAGCTCAGGGCTCGGCTTTAATTTCTTTGAGAACTAAGAGTTTGGCTGTTTATTCATGAAAATCCCAAAGTTGCATTTTGAGCTCTTGTTCTTACAGTTTATGATTAATTGGTATGATAGCTGGGGAGTTTAGGGAGGGATAGGGAGGGGGAGGGGGTATGAATTGTTTGTCTGCATGATTACTTTTTAAAGGATTACCTACTATTTCATGTATTGACCTAACAGAGAGCAGGGATGGGCTGAAGGGGAGGGGGATCTGGCTTCTGAATGGTCTTTGCCTCAGCATTTTGCTTTGTTGCTAGTTTACATGTTATACATTGCACTTTATTGCCTAGTGAAAAAGATGATCCCTTTAATGGCTGATGCTTGTTCCTTCTTTTTGCCTGTTGATAACTCATTTGCTTTCTGGAGGTGGAGCTTACCTTTACCAGACTTAATTTTAGATGGTGTTTTTGTATTATATTTAATGAATTGCTTGTTCAACACTGCATGGCAACTACAGGAAATTTACTTGACGTGGGTTTTTAAATGTTTGTTCTTATGGTTTCTGATTAATTGGTATGGCAGCTGGGGAGTTCAAGGGGAAAGTGGGAGGGGAAAGGGAAATGAAATGTTTGTTTGCACGAACACTTTTATTGGATTAATTACCATTTTGTATGCTGTAACAGGGAGAAGGGATGGTTGGAAGGGGAGGGGGATCTTGGTTCAGAATGGTCTTTGACTCAGTATTTTTATTTGTTACTGATTTACATGGAATTCATTGCACTTTATTGCCAAGCGAAATAGGTGATTCTTTTAGGGGATGATGTTTGTTCTGTTTTATTGCCAGTTTATAACTTACTTGCTTCCTGGAGTTGGAGATCATCTTTGCTGGACTTAGCTGTGGATGATATTTATTGCATTTAAAGAATTATCTATTCAGGGATACATGACAGCTACATGAAATGGGAAAATGTTTATATGATCTGAACATACGGTTTGATAACCAACATAATTGCTGTATGTTCTGGCTAGTTCAAGTCTTTTCAATTGATTCCATTGTTAAAAGGGGGGATGGTCTACACCTATATGAATTATTTCAGCCTCATTTCCTGTGTTTCTACCTTGCAGTTGCTTTACTGATAGTTTCTTTTGATTCTCTTCCGTTGAACATAAAACTTCTGATTACAGTTTATTTATGTTCACCTAGTCATTTGCTGTCTAGTCACAAAAGAAGTCATTTGTTGTCTAGTCACAAAAAATAATTTCCTCAGACAAAAAGGTCTGTAATTTTAGTTTCACTGGAGGCATCAGACAGCAAATGCTTCAGCTTAAATTATTTTTTAGAACAGTATACTCCGGATGAGCTTTACAATAGAGATAACATCCCTAAGCCTATTGTACTAATTGACAGACCATGATGGGTATGCCTTTTAATATAGTCTCTTTAAACTGCAAAGGCTTAAACAATTGTATAAAGGCCAAGAGGATTTTTTCAGATCTTAAGACTCAAAATATGCACATCGTCTTCTTACAGGAAACTCATATTGAGAATAGTCACCTCCCTTTTCTTAACTCAAATTGGTTCCCAATGCAATTTAGCACACCTGGATCATCTAAATTGAGGGGTACAGCAATTCTTATATCCAGAAATGTTAGCTTTCAATATGAGGCAGCCGAAATTGACCCAAACAGGAGGTATATTTTTAATGCAAAGCTAAATGGTTCTAGCACCATATTAATCTCTGTATATGCATCGAATGATGGACAACTGAACTTCTTTAGGGATACATTTTTTAAAAATGGCTCTCTTCCAAGATGGTTCAATTATTTGGGGAAGAGATCTAAACTGTATACCTGATCCTGTTCTTGTCAGGTCGATTTCAAAATATTTAACAACATCACAGTTAAGGAAAAAATTTTAAAAGTCTTTTGTCTTCTTTATCTCAGCTTTTCAAAGACTTTGATCTATGTGATGTTTGGCAATCACTTCATTCAAACTAAAGGGAATACACTTTTTTTCTGACTACACATCACAGTTACACCAGGATAGATTATATACTTAAGTCCTCCTCCTTGTTGATTACACTAGTTCAAGCCGACAGAGGAACAATTAAATGGTCTGATCATGCCCCAGCAACCTGTTCAATCACAACACAGGAAATTAAAAATACTCATCTCTCATGGACTCTTAATAAAGTAGTATCTCTTCAGATATAGAAACAGACATAAATAAATACTTCAGTATTAATTCTTCTTGTGGGACTGTGCCAAATGTTGTATGGGGTGCTTCTAAAGCAGTGTTGAGGGGAAAATTTATATCCTTATCTTCGTCCTACAAAAAAGATGAAAAATCAATCAATACAAGATCTGCACTCCTGGATTAAATGGTTAGATGATATCCTCAAACATACATGTAGCAAGAAGGTTTACAAATAACTTCTTATTGAAAGGAAAAAAATAGAAGCTTTAGAAATTTCTAACATACAAAAGAATCTCATCTATTTAAAACAATTTTTTTGGCACAGGACTCCTCATTCCCTTAAACTTCTCCCTTGGAAGGTTCAGAAAAAAGTAAGCCCCAACGCATATTCACTTTATTAGGGATGAGAATGGGATTCTTCACTCCTCATCTGAAAACATAGTTAAAACTTTTGTTCAATATTACTCAAAACTTTACAAATCAGGTAATGTTTGACCAGATAGAATTTCCAAATACTTAACGCAGAACTCAGGTACTAAGACACTTTCAGAAGATCATGCTAAATTCCTTGACCAGCCAATTTCATCTCAAGAAGTGTTAGACACTATCCATAAAAATAATAACTCCCCAGAACGGGATGGTTTCCCAGCAGAATTCTACAAAAAATTCAGAGATGTACTTGTGGGTCCTCTTATTGAAGTTTTTAATTTAGTCAGAACTCAAGATGCTATGCTGGAATCTGGTGAAAATTGCTTGGCAATGGTTGAATTTGTTTGGTATGATTTTTGTTTAGAGATTGTTGTATTATGGTGCTCTTGGTGTGAGGTTGTATTATTGCAACATTGTATTATTGATATACCTCTAATCCAGGATGGCATTTTGCATGGTATACTCTGTATATAAATTAAATAAGCATGGTGACAATATACATCCTTGTCATAGTCCTTTTCCTGTGCTAAACCAATCAGTTGTTCCATATCCGGTTCTAACTGTCACTTCTTGACCCTTATAAAGGTTTCTCAGGAGACATGAGGTGGTCTGGTACTCCCATCTCTTTAAGGACTTGCCACAATTTGTTGTGATCCACACAATCAAAGGCTTTAGCGTAGCCAATGAAGCAGATGTTTTTCTGGAACTCCCTTGCTTTCTCCATAATCCAGTGAATGTCGGCAATTTGATCTCTAGTTCCTCTACCTCTTTGAAACCCAGCTTGTACTTCTGGCAGTTCTCTATCCACATACTGCTGAAGCCTAGCTTGTAGGATCTTGAGCATGACCTTGCTAGCATGTGAAATGAGTGCAATTGTGTGATAATTTGAACATTACTTGGCATTGCCATTCTTTGGGATTGGAATGTAAACTGACCTTTTCTGATCCTTTGGCCACTATTGTGTTTTCCAAATTTGCTGGCATATTGAGTACAGCACTTTAACAGCATCATTTTTTAAGACTTTGAATAGCTCAGCTGGGATATCACCACCTCCACTAGCTTTGTTGTTAGTAATGCTTTCTAAGGCCCATTTGACTTCACACTCCAGGATGTCAGGCTCAAGGTCAGTGGTCAAACCATCATGGCTGTCAAGGACATTGAGGTCCTTCTTGTATAGTTCTTCTGTGTGTTCTTGCCATCTCTTCCTAATTTCTTCTGCTTCTGTTAGGTCCCTACCATTTTTGTCCTTTATCATGGCCAGCTTTGCACAGAATGTTCCCTTGATTCCTCCAATTTTCTTGAAGAGATCTCTAGTCCTTCCCATTCTATTGTTTTCCTCTATTACTTTGCATTGTTCATTCAGGAAGGCCTCCTTATCTCTCCTTGCCGTTCTCTGGAAATCTGCATTCAGTAAATCTTTCCTTTTCACTTTTGCCTTTCACTTTGCTTTCTTGCATTTCTTTTGGATGGTGCTGATTGCTGCCTCCTGTACAATGTCATGAACCTCTGTCCATAGTTCTTCAGGCGCTCTGTCTATCAAATCTAGTCCCATAAACCTATTCTTCACCTCCACCATATATTCATAAGGGATGTGATCTAGGTCAAACCTGAATGGCCTGCTGGTTTTCCCAACTTTCTTCAGTTTAAGCCTTAATTTTGCAATGAGTAGCTTATGATCTGAGCCACAGTCAGCTCCAGGTCTTGTTTTTGCTGACTGTATAGGGCTTCTCCATCTTTGATTGCAAATTATATAACCAGTCTGATTTTGTCTTGAGGGTCTTTTGTCTCTTTCTCTCCCCCACCCCCCACCTCCAGAAATACATGAGGAAAAAGACAAGAGACTTACCTCAGGTCTGGTTTACTAAGTACTTTTACCATGTCGAGACCACCTCTCCGCATGATGCCGCATTTATGCTGCCCCAGTAACATGTAGGGCTGCTCTCATGTGACTCTTCTGCCTGGTATGGTGTTTTTATGACAGCACTAGCAGCCTGGGAGAATGAGAAGAAATTTGCCACTAAAGCACCCTAAACAGAAGAAAAACTGGGCAGTTGTATGAACCAGGCTCCACGTGGAGGTGTTCACAGTTTTGCTTTTCTGTGCCATTGGTCACTTAGGAAGATGAGGAAGGAGGACTGAAAAGGTTGGCAGCTAGAGTGTCAGTCATCATGTGTACAGGGACAGGATTTGACTGAGGAGCTTCTCATTCCTACAATAAACATCTATGTTGAAATCTGTTTGATTTCCATACAATACATTTACTTAGAAATGTTGCTAGGACCATAGCTTTTAAAATGAATAGCTCACTTCTGAGGAATTTGTTCTTGTAAGTTGTACTGTTTTGTAATAAGACAATGGAGACTTCAGGGAAACAATGAAGAATAATATTTGTTAGCACTGCAGAAAGGATAGAGCTCATTTTTCATTTCCGATTCTATCTTCTGCCAAGGCCGGTGGGAAATTGACTGGGATCTGTTGGGAAATTTGCCTTCGTTTGTGGAAAATATTGAGAAATGGCTCTATTTGTTCAAATCATTGTAAGGAAGCTTACATAGTGCTTAAATGGTGCTCAAGTTTTATCAGACCAAGAGGAGTTTGAAAGAAAGGAAAGCACCGGCAACTAATTCTTTTGAATTATACTTCCCCTAGAGTGATGTCCCCATCTAACTTTACTTTGCAAGTTCTAATGAGTACTCAACTATCTCTTCAGCTATAGCTTTACAAAACATTGGAGATATATTTGTACATGAGCCCCTTTGAACTTACATACTACCTTGTAAACTGTGCATCTGAGAACACATTATAAAAATAAGGTAGCATTAAAAAACAGGAAAGACTTACATTACGGACTAGATACGGTCTGAATGCAGATGATACCATTACATTGTTATGCTAAGCAGGCTTCTATCTGATAGAAAGCTAAGCAGGCATCAGTCTAATAAGGCTTGCATTAAATGTTTACGATCATTCTGGGATCAGCCTAGGAGTTCCATGGAAGCTGCCCTGAACCATGAGAAAAGATGAGGTGTGTATGTTTAAATAAATACAGGCTTTTCCAAGCCTTCTATAGGAAGAGCTTGTCATACAAAACCTATTCTGTAGACATACAGAAAGAAACGCCTATATTGCTAGGAACTGGGTCTCTTTTCTCTTTTACTTTGTTCACATAATCAAGTCTAATTAATCAACCATAACATGGGTGAAGATAGATGGAAACAAAGACCTTATTTTATAAGTCTTTGGGACTTGGGTTGTCTCTGCATGAGCTCTTGATCACACAGAGACCTCCTGAAAGAGCACCCATCTGATGGCTTATCTCTGTCCCTGCAGAGGCAAACCTCCACGAAATTCTTCCATATCACACAGCACTGCTAAGGCTGCTGCTGCAAGATCCTAGGAGAAGCTTAATGCTGGTGTGGAGACAGACTATATGATATAGAAGAATGGTGACAAGTTCTGTGACAGTGATAGGGAAAAGTCCTCATGTGGAAGGCACATTAAGCATTCTCTGAATGATAAATGCAATATTAGAGTGCCGCTTGTTCAAGGTCACAAATAGTTAATAGACACGGGAAGAACTGAAGCACTGTTGCTCACACAGTTGAACACATTTCTGTAGAACTGATTTCATCTACATCAATGATCTCAGGTGTATTTATTTGAGTGCCCCCGCCCCCAGTTTTATCCAAAGACCTGAGGGCAGCATATATTGTTCCTTCCCCCATTCTACCTGTGCAACAACCCTGTGTGGTAGGTTAATAGATAGGCAGAGACAGGCCATGACTAAGGATTTCAACCTGAACCTCTCCTAGTCTACTGTCTAATCACTACACCCCTAGATGTGTTTGAAGTTTGACAATCTAATCTAAACACACCACAACATGGGTTTGAATTTGTCATTCAAACCTATGCAAAGTTACGCCCTTCTATGCCCATTTACTTAAATGGTATTAGAAGGGTGTGACTCTGTTTAAGACTGCATTATAGAAGAGCCAGGTTAACATTTTATCTAGAAACTTTTTTATACATTGGTACAGAACAACTACCAAGTGTTCACATGATACCAAGCTTTGGTTTTTTACGTTTTCTGTGAAATTCAGTACTTTAATATGAATTTACTTGGTTAAAAGCCAGATTTCCACTCTGAAACAAACATAAATATACACTATAAGAGCTTATATATTTCTTCTTTATCATATAGCACTAATAACCATATGAATGTTTAGCTTGCCAGTTTTATCTATAAAGGTAGATTCAGATGGGTAGCTGTGTTGGCCTGAAGCAACCGAACACAGTTTGAGTACAGTGGCACCTTTAAGACCAACAAAGTTTAAATTGGGGTATAAGCTTTTGTGGGCTGTTATACCCAGAGGTTATACTCAGAATTAAAGAAAGCCTATGCCCAGAATTAAAGGTGCCACTGGACTCAAACTTTGTTCTGTTACAACAACAGATACCTTTTATTGGCATAAAATATTAAAACTTTGTTCTGTTATCTATGAAGGGTTTAGCAAAACCTGCAAAATATTTGTGAATCTCTTCTGTTTGAAGTACCTGGAAAATTAAAAACTCAACCATGCTCCTTAGAAATTATTATTATTAGATCTTTTTTTTAAAAGCTAAGCCAAAAAGAAATATTTTGCAGATTCTCAGTTCCTACTGAAATAGGACATCCATGAATGTGCTCAACTGGAAGTACCTGATCAGCTTTCACTTGATTTTTTTGGGCAAATGCCATGGCAAATAAGGCAGGCTTGGACTCTTTGAACAGTGCTGGACCCCACCCCTTCATATGAGCTACATCCAGTTCAATGAGAAGGAGGCTTCTGCCTTTCTTGAGTCACAAAGGGAACACAAATGTGAAATGGTCACACTGTTTGAAATACAAAATTGGTAACGGAGTAACTTTTAATCAAACAAATTTTTATACCAGGTGTACACAAGCTTTGGATAGGCACGCTGAGAACTTCATGGCAAACAGGCCTGCCACCAGGCAAACATTTACAGTTCTAACTCCCTTGATTACACACAAGGTAAGATCCTGGTCAGATTGCTTTGATGTTCCCTGATGAAGTTTATGATCACTTACTGTGCTTGTTAGCTTTACCCTTGCACAGTACCCTTGCAAGCCGCCCTGAGCCTGTTCGCGGGGAGGGCGGGGTATAAATGTAAAATAATAAATAATAAATAAACAAACACTTGGTCAGTGCAGCTGGTGGTTGGCTACTTTTGACCAGTTCAGGAACTAACAGTCCCATTCTAAGCAGTTACACCCTTCTAATCCTACTGACATCAGCACTGTAAATGGTATCATTTATTGGAGATGAGGCAGTATATCCTGGGTCAACAGTCCTTCAGATCATTACACTGAATGAGTGGTTTAGCACATGGAATTAGTTGATGTTTGTTCCCTTTTTGTGCTCGTACTGTCAGGTGCGTTGTCTAAATGACTTGCACTGGAGAGAATACATTGCCAGCTTTTTGCACCTATTCAGTCAGCACCCTCTATGAAAGAAGTGATTGCTGGGTTCACAAGTAGAAATTGAATCACTAAGTAGCAAGTCTCAACTCAGAAGCTCAAACTGGTTTATCCCCCCATTGTACTATATGCCCTTTTAAAAACTGGAAGTAGAGGCAGCCCCAGACAGGTGGGGGGGCATAGGTGTGGTGAGAAAGTCCAATAGTGCTCACCAAATAATCAGTTCCTTGCTTGCAACCTGTGAGATGAGCTGGTGGGTGCTTGAGCATACTGAGTTTTTAGAGAGAATTCTTCATTATGATGAGGAATTTGGAATCACTAACAGTGACAGAGGAAATGCAAGGAGGATCGTTTATTGCTAAAACCTTTCATTTATTTATCCAATAGAATAAATTAAAATAAGGAATTCCTAGATTTAACTACAGTAAATCCACTTAAAAAAAAACAGTTTGAGCCTCTTCCAAGACAACAGTATACCTCCATGAACACAGATTGTCAATAATCCAGAGCTGGGGGAGGGGGAGGGATGAAGTCTGTGGACATATAGGAAGGCATGAAATTACTCCTTCGATAGGCTCACATTCCTTTGTGTAATACCTGTTTGTACACAAGGAGACTTTTTGAGCCTGCTGCCCAGGTGCCAATTCAACTACTTATGCAGTTTTTTGCACCTGCATACCAGAGATACAGAGAATTGTCCATAGGCAAAAATAGCTCACCAAATTTACTGCAGTGCTTACTTATCAAAACTTTTGTTTGTTTGTAATAACTCCCAGCTGGCAACCTCAGTGCAATAAAATATGACAAACTTTCTAATGCTAATAATTTTAATGCAGCTGTTAACTGAATGTATATTGTAGAAATTCTGTATGATTTTTGGAAAACTCATTACATCCTGTGAAACAGAACAACTGGGAGCAGGCATAGAGTGTTAAATTGAGAATGTCGTTTCAAGAACTATTTCTGCTGTTATTAATATCTGACATACAGTAGTTTCCAAATACCATGGCAACAGTACTAAGTTTTCAGTCAAAGAACTTTGATTTATAGTTTATTCCACAATTACAGACAAAAGCTATTCTTTATAGCACACTTTCAAACCAGTTAGGGATTATCTCTATGCTAAAATATAATTTTTTATCGGGGTGTTTCAGTACTGCTGGCTAAGATTTGTAATCTATTTTCAGTGACAGGATTTAACCTTGGAAATATGTGAAATAATAACAAAGATCATGAGTAGGCCCTCTTCACATGTGCTGACCATCTTGGCTTCATCACTGAGCAACCGGAGCCAACCCCAGCACATCTGGACTGGAGGAGAAGGGGAAAGTGCTAGACCCTTCTGTTTTTCAGAAGCAAGCAGAGTTTGTAATAGGGAAAATGTTTTGTCAAAATCACTGGGACCAAATAATTTTAAAATAATCCATGTATTATAGCTTGGCTGGGATATGTTTGCTAGAGTATATTATAGTAATATAGTGCAATCCTAAAATCTCTTTTCTGGAAGTAAGCCCCACTGAATACAGCTAAGTAGGGTTTTGAGATAACTAAATTGATTTAAAAATTTAAAACTGAGAAAATCTCCTGGTCTTGATGCATTTCCTGCAGAACTACTAAAGGTAGCTCCTGACTGGTGGGCCCAAGTGCTTGCACCCATATTCACAATGATAAATAAGGATCATTCCAGCTTCATGGAAAATTTCGCTGGTCAATCCTATCTACAAAAAAGGGGACAAAGCTGGCCCAAACAACTACCAATCGATTAGCCTTCTTGCAGGCCGTGGTCACATGGCCTTTTAAAGTGGGAGGAACTGCTGTTTCCTCTCGCATTTAAAGGGACTGTCCACAATGGCCGGGACAAATCCCGTCCCGAAGCAGGCTCAATGGCGGGTTCCTCCCGCATTTTCCGACCCCAGGAAAATCAAGTTTTTCCCAGTGGCCACGCAAGGAACCCGCATTAAGCCGATCTGGACAGCCCTCTCTCGCAATCATTGCGAGAGAGGGCTGTCCAGATTGTCCCTCCGGTCCCCCCCCCTTTTGCACTTGGGTGCTTGGGCACTCAAGAGCCCAAGTGCAAAAAGGGGGGGAACCTTACCAGGTGGCTGGGGGGGAGCTCGGGGAAGGGTGCCCCTGGCTGCCGCCACCACAAGCCTCTGCCGCCGCCAGCCACCGCCGCTGCCTCAACCTGCCCCCGCCACTTCAACCTGCCGCCGCTGCAAGCCTCTGCCACCGCTCGCCTCCTCCGCTGCTGCCGCCCGCTGGGATTGGGATGTGTAAAGTGAGGGTGGGAAACCGGCTTTCGGCGGCTGTTGTTGTCCCCGTAGGACCCTCCCTCTGCCGACCTTCATGATACTGAGGAAAGGAAGGGGAGCTGGCCAGCGGAGGGGAGGGAGGAAGTGGCTTTCTGGTGAGGCAGGACCTTTCCTCCTTCGTGGTATACTGCGATGTCATTCTCTCAAAATCAACTTTTGTAAACATCCCAACCCGAAATAAAAAAAACCCGGTCCCTTTAAATCCGGGAGCCCTCCTGGATTTAAAGGCCGGTGTGACCACAGCCGCAGTGATTGGCAAGATCTATGCATCTTACCTACAAAAAAAATTGCAGTGCTGAATGAACAAAGAGAAGATATTAGGTGACGAACAAGCAGGCATGCCACTTTATTTTAGATGTAGTGTACAAAATGCTGGTAAAATGCCCCTATACTAGAATAGACATCTCTCTATATAAAGGAAAGTACTCTCACCATAAAATCAACGCCCAGCCCAAACCGCTGGACCTAGAAACACCAAATTTGGGGAAAGCGCTTCTACCATGGTGTAGGTGCTTACTAAGAAGGAATTTTTAGAAATTCGACCACTAAGTGGGTCAAAAGGGGGAAAATGTGCTCCCCCCCATTGATTCCTATGTGGCTGCCTCCTTGCACCCCCCACTCTCTGATTGGTCAGCTGCAGAGTTCAGCATTCTGAGGTAATAAAAACAGTTACAGGGGACTGCAGAGAGCTAATGACAGTTGAGGAAATCAGGAATGGCTAACAACCACCGGACTTGTCCTCCGTTTCGTTTTGTAAACTTCCTCAGTAGCTGACACATCAAACACAAAACAATATCAGATACAATACTATACAGTCAATGTAATTAAAATCAAATTATTTTTATTATTTACCATGTACTGCATGTGCTCACTTCCTGCTGAAATTTATATTGTGGCTATGTTTAGTTGCTACAAAACAAAAATATGTATAATACCTAGTTAGTATTGTTATTTATTTATATTCACATTCTTAATCCTAAAAAAACCAAAATGTACCAACTTACCCTATTTATTCACACCTATTTTATCATTCATTTATATGGACATCAACTTCAGTAACTTAATACTCCACTCTTCAATTGCCTTAGTTACCTGTCCTCAGCAAGTCCTAAATAATAAAGGCTGCTCAAGTTTAGCAAAATTTAAAGTGTCATGGTCCAATTCTATAAGTAACAGGAAAAATCCATTTCCATATTCAATCCTCCTGGGTATAGTGTTTTAAGACGATGAATTCAAAAGGTCTCCCTTTTATATAGTAACTGCTGCACATCCACTTTATTATATTTTGTTGTGTTGATCATTTCTAACACTAGTTCTTTGCATACAGACATAAACCTGCCTCCTCTTCAGCTGCTGTAGGGATGGGAGGAGTCTACCCTGCCAAGCCCTGGTGGATTTTTGAACAGAGCCATTTCTGTAAGGCCCACTGGGGATATATCCACAATCGTTCATTACCACACCTTTTATCTTAGGCATCCCATTTTCGGCACAGCACGTAAGACAGACTCTTTAACAGTACCCCATTCTTCCAAGCTTACATCTTCAAAAGACACAGCATGTCTCCTTATGTCTTTTTATGTGATCAGCCTAAAGGTGAAACCCAAATAAAAGCCATGGGCACTAGGTACACAAAGGCTGAGGGCAGACTGGCAATGTGGCCCGGGAGAGCTCCGCTTCAGACAGCCGCAGCTGTCCTCCGTCTCCCTTCCATATTCACCCCTCTCTGAAGCGCTTCCCTGCCGCCTCAGACGGACACTGGCAGAAAGCAGTGTCCAGGGGTCTTCCTGCCCTGTGTGCCAGTGGATGGGAAGAGGTGGGCTGGGTGGATGGGAAGAGAAGGGATTCAAGCAGAGGCGGTGGTGTGAACGCGCTGCCGCAGCGAGATGCACATGAGCGCATGTGCAAGCGGCCCCAATAGAGGAGGTGGGGAGATTTTAAATTTTTAGACTTCTGCTGCAGCCATGTGCCTATGCGCATCGGCGCCCATGCACCTATTGCTGAAACAGCCCCGCCACGAGCCATGGAGACCGGCCCGCCCGGGGCCACTCCGCAGCAGTCTGAATGCTCCATTCCGCACCCTCCTTGGCATGCTCCCACGGGAGTCTGGCCAGTGTGAATGGCCAGCCCCGGGCCAGTTTTCCCCCACAGCTTTTGGCTTCGCTGCCATTCCGCGGCAGATTACCAGTCTGTCCTCAGCCAAAGTTAAGCACTTTTAGGTCACATGGACTTCAGTCAGAGAAGTTTAATGTCACACTTACTAAAATCAATGAGATTCATATATTTTTAGCTTTGGCTGGATTGTGCACGTTCTCTTTCTCGTTCTCTCGCTCTTAGAAATAAAACCGCTGTGGAGAAGAGGAAGGACTATGTGGAAGATCCATGCTTGACTGCCACCTACCAGAATCTCTAGAGCATGAAGCAGGCTTTGATCACACCCCAGTAGTGTGTGACTGAATATACCACTTTCTTTTGTCCCACCACACAAATAAATAGCTGCCATTCATTCCTGTGGGGAAATGTACAGCACTACACATGTACACGTTGTTGTGGCAGGAGTAAAACCTGCCTTCTAGAGACAACCTATTTCTCACTAACAGGGATCCCCGGAGAAGGTGTAACATGAATGACACTGGGCATAATAACAAGCGTTTTGTTAGCATGTACACCAGTCAAATTGGTTTTCATCAGCTCCTTTGGGTTCAGTTATAGATTAACATTGGAGCTTAATTACTAACAATGCAAATTATATTGCTACCCTGAGGCTCTAATTTTTATGAGGTATTTACACACAGCTAAAGAATGTATGAAGCATTTTCCCCATTAAAATCATGTATTGCTTTTTCACAAAGGCTGCTATCTGCCTCACCAGGAGAGGCTGCGACACAAAATCAAAATGAAAATAACAAATTTTACTGCAAAGCACAAACATGTGGTGCATTTTGATTCCACATCTCCATTAAAGCAAGATATGTTCCGTTACATCTGCTTGCAGTTCTACACTGTAGACTATCATCAAATCTGGAACAGTTGTAGGATATAAAATCAAATAATCAACAGGATGCTTAAACAAGCCATTTTAGATACAGAGGCCAGAATCCAAAGACCTGTAGACTCAGTTCCATGCACTCAAAGGACATTTGGACTTTTGTTTCTTGAAGGACTGTTCTGCAGCCCACAGAAATCTCATTAGGAAACAGAAAGGAGCTTCATGATACAACACGGTTAGTGATTTGATTTTCAAAAATAAAAAGTAAAAAAATCCCACTGCACATACAAAAACCCTTCAGCTGCATAACAAACAGGCCAAGGTCACCAGCATCCAGATGGGCCTCCCAGAATTACAACTGATGTTCAAATTACAGAGAAATGTGGAAAATGGCAGAGTGGGCAGACTTTATGTCTTCACATCCCTGATGAGCTTACTCTCCTCCCCAAACTCCACCCTTCCCAGACACTGTCTCCCAATCTCCAGGAACTTCCCAAACTGGAATTGGCAATCCTAAATCTTGTGTACTGCGCATGAGTCATCCCTGAGCTAGCACCTGGAAAGAGTTGAGCCTGTTACCCCAGAACAATAGCTTACCTGGATTCAGGAGTGGGCCAATAGAGATGTAGTATTAGGTAAATAGCCTATCATTGGGAGTGGGGTGTGTTAGGGTGTGGTCTTTGCATGCTTTATAAACAGGGCAGCCAGTCCTTGTAGTGTTCCTGAAATCACTAAATAAACTAGAGCAGATCACTGCAATGCGTCCAGAACCCAGTATTTAACACTAAATATAATTAGCGAGTGGATCCAGGACATTGTGAAATAAGGAGAGCTCCTATTCACACATTTGGAAGTGGAAATTTTTTTTAATGATGGATGCAATCCTCCACAAACTGGAGGAGAGATAAACCCCCATTCAGGTGGCATCTGCATATTCTGTAAACATGTGGAAGGTGAGCAAAGAAGACTGCACTGCCTGTCTCCACCCCTAACCTCCCTGCTTTCAGCCAAAGGAATAACAATAGCCAAAGCACATACAGTCTCTCTCTCTGCACAATGGGGAATCCTGCAAAAGGAACAGCTCCTATTCTTTATGCTCTGTTCAGACTGAACCCGGCACCTTCTGCTCGCAAAGAACGTGCTCTACTAGTGAACCACAGCTCCATCTCACCTTTGGAAGTGTTAACAAAATTGTTGGTTTATCACTCGCTTAAAATGCTCTAAATCCCGCTCTGTTCCCCAGTGCCAGAGAAATGAAAAGTAATAAAATGAAAAGTAATAAAAGTCATTTCCCAAGGCAGGGGAAAAGCAGGAGGGGAATGCAAGTCTCAACATGTTGCTTTCTTTGGCCAAACTTCCTTTCAGATGTTCCTACTTCATACTGGTGAGTGAAAACAGTGGACAACAGTCCAATTGTTGCACTGGTTCTATGGTAGACCATTTCTGTTATAGAAAGGATTGCTTCTATTCTAGAACTGTGGGGAGTCATCATATGACTTCACTTAGGTATGCCAGCCCTCCAGTTGGGGCCTGGGGATTCTCTGGATTTACAGTTCATCTCCAGATTACAGAGATCAGTCCCCCTGGAGAAAGTGGATGCCTTGGAGGGTGGACTCAATGGCATTGTATTCCAGTGAGGTCCCCATCCTACCCAGGCTCCATTCCCAAATCTCCCAGTTTCCCACCCTGGATCTGGCAACCCTTCCGGGGCCCTCATCCCCCACCTGAGGCCAAGGGGACCTGGCGGCAACCCTAACTTCACTGGGCTCTTTTCTTTTTGCACTGGGCAAGTGTAGTCTTTCACAATGTGTCAATAATTCACCCTAAAGTAAAACATGTGTACATGATCCCCACAGGAAAAAAAAATCTACCATTCCATGTATGTGTGCATGTAAATGTTCCTTTGAATGGGTAATCTGATTTTGTGGTTAATATGATTCCCTCACCACCACCACTTCCCGTCCGGGATTACTTCAGAAATAATGAGGAAGATCTCTACGTGACTGAACCAGTTTCTCCTACTTGATTTCCAGAGCCAGCTGCATTTGCCGCTAGATTTTAAAAACCACAGACGGTTTAAGCACCCGCACTCACAAGCCGGCCCCTCGTTCAAATCTCCCCTCCGCGATGAACACACCAGATGCCGGCCTTTGGCGAACCACCGTCTCTCAACCCGCCTTCCACCCATTTACGCTAAGAAGAATACCATTGGCCTTCCTTACAGGGCTGTTGTGAGAGTTACTGGTCTAACGTATGAGACGCACTGGCTGATTAGGAGCGTGCTCCTTACTTAGCACTGCGGGCACACGAGTCGTGTAAAACAACAGCAACACAGGTCAAGACTGTGCAGCGACTGCAGGGTGCCGTCCGTCGCGCTCCTGCCCGAACGTGCGAAGGCCAGCTGGCCGGTCGGGTCGGGTGGGTCCGGCCAGGGCCGCCGCCGCCGCCGCCACCCCCTCCCTCGCCCGCCCCTGCCGCCCGGGTGAAGGCAGGAGGAAGAAGTCGGGCTCCCATTACGCATGCCCAGTCACCCGGTCTGGCAGGGCCGGGGAGGATGCTGAGGCGGTCGCTGCTGCTGCTGCAGCGGCCCAGACGGGAGGGAGGGGGGCCGCCGACTCAGCGCTAGGCCAGGCCGGGCCGGGCGCTGTGGAGCGCCAGAGGGGCCTGGAAGGGAGCCGCCGCCGCCGTCACGCCATGCCCGGGCCCCCGGCAGCGCCCCCCGGGCCGGACCCGGAGGAGCGCTACGATTTCCTCTTCAAGCTGGTGTTGATCGGCGACGCCAGCGTGGGCAAGACGTGCCTGGTGCAGCGTTTCAAGACCGGGGCCTTCGCCGAGCGCCAGGGCAACACCATCGGCGTGGACTTCACCATGAAGAGCCTGGAGATCCAGGGCAAGCGGGTCAAGGTGGGGGAGCGCAGAGGAGGGTGTGTGGTGTGTGCGTGTGTGTGTGAGAGAGAGAGTGCAAGGCGGCTGGCCTGAAGCCTCCCCCCCCCCCCCCCCCATCCGCAGGTGTGCAGGAAGGGAGGCTTCTTTCCCCTCCCTTCCCCCCCCCCCCCCCCACTGGCCAGACAGGTAACAGGTGTGTAAAAGAAACAACAACGGGGGGAGGGGGGGAGGCCGCTGGAAGTGGGTATAGATTTCTCTAAAGGTTGGATGGAATGCTGGGTTCTTCTACTGTTCACAACTAGCAATTACTTCCTTGCCAGTTCAGAATTCACTAAAGGATTTCTGCTTGCCCACTAAACCTCCTTGACTTGAACAGAATTGCTTCCAAGATCCTTTATCCTAGGGCCAGGAAGGTAAGGACACTGGTTGAGTTACTTCCGTTGGGACTGACCCAACCTGTGTAAGACAACCAAAAGCAAATGCTGTATGCCTTTCTATAGGTGTGTATGAAATCACGGAAATGCCTCCAAAATAACTTCAGCCCTACAAATTCTCCTGAGATTCAGGAAATGCAGTTGTGTAAACTCTTCAGAAAAGGCAAGTCTATATGACCACCATAATGCCAGCATGACAGTGAGTTTCATAGGATCTCAGACGTTTAGTGCTCTAGAAATCTGTGTGTGTTCAGCTGTCAACTTATTATTTTGAACCTCTCTGTGTATGTGATTTATAAAACTCTGCCTCCTTCTTCTTTTTAACTTATTTATATGTCACTGTCAGGGTGCATTGTGATTTACAGAATACAGAAGGTCTTGGCCCCCAGGAGCTTACAATCTAAAATTTGAGACAACAGACACAGAGGTGGGGATGTATAGGGGACGAATGTATTCCTTCTGCATCAGCATGGGCTTAGTTTCAGTAGAGGTTGGGCCAAAGGTTTCACAAAAAAGGTGGGTATTGAGAGCGGTGGCATCACAAAGATATTTTGGGAGTTAGGTCCATGCAAAAGATAATGTTGTGCCGTCGCATGCTATTAACTACAAAAGCTCATGGCATAATAAATACATTTATCTCAAGGATGCCAACTGCTTTATCTTATTGGCTGCTGAGGCCCCATATAGTGTTTATACAACTGGTGTCATGTTTAAATCAGGTGACATGTGTTCATGTGGCGTTACTATGCCAGGGGTCTGTGGCCCAGGCACATGTTCTACTGATGTATTAAGGTGTACATAGAATGGGGCAGCCCACTAAATATGATGATGCTCTTGTGGAACCCTCCTGAGATCATGGCTTTTTGTACACCCAGCATTGCTTTTAAATCTGGCTAACACATTATACTTGTCTAAAAATGTCCTTCCACTCTTCTGTTTAGATGCCTATATGCTTATGTACAGAAGTTGTGGAGATCTAGACTATAGCCAGCCTAAACCTCTTGTGTTACGCTAGCCTGTAGAGCCACAACAACTGTCATCATCGTTTTTCCTTTTCAGATGAATAAATCGAACCTTGCTCTCACATGTGATACTATATGTATTTGCATTTTAGATGCCTATAATGTGTATGTAAAATCTACATTTGTTGGAATGCACTTTGATTTACAAATAGCTGTCATGCCTTCTGGCCCAGATTAATAAAAGTTTTCTCATGCACATCAATAAAAGATGAGAGGCTAAAAGGTGTTTATATGAAATGCCTTCGTCTTCCCCTTTGTATCACAGCAGCATTTCCTAAGCTGGTATGGAAAAATCTTTGGAACAGTTTTAAACGGGTTTAGGAAATTATATGCAGCAGACTTCAACAAACTTCTTGCACAACTGTGTTCTCTGACACAGCTTTCTGAATCAGTTTAGAAAACTGATCAAAGTACTGGGAAAGTAAATAGAACTGTTTTCCATCTTTGTTTTGAGACTAGTGGAGCAGTACTGTTCTTTTCCCCAAAACATAAACCCTGTGCACATTGCACCTGCACTGCATACAGGGTGTCCTTGGCAGGATTTATACTTGGATCACTTGCTTCCAAGCTGGCCCAGCCTCAAACATTCTTGATGCCAGCCTCAATATAGCTGTGAGCTGTACAGATTTCTGAATCGCGCATTCAAAGAAAACTGCTTCTAATTGCAGTAGCTATACCTCAGACTGTATTCTTCCACTTTTGTTGTAGTTTCCATGTATATACAAAACATCTCTGTTGGCTCAAAGATATTTATGATTCCAGACTAGGCAGATAAAATTGCCAGATTTGGGAACTTAATTTCTCCCCTAAGTACAAGATATTCAACAATAAAACATTAAACGTTGATCTTAAAGGTGCCACTGGATTCAAACTTTATTCTGCTGCTTCAGACCAACATGGCTACCCACCTGAATCTAAATATTTATGAAACTAGTTATGTGGAGAAAATTGTGTTTGGGATTAGGGCTGTGTCTGGGGATGGACTAGGAAGAAAAGAAATCTTTATTCTGTGGGTATAAAGAAGAAATGAAATGAAAATAGCTTCATGAGTCCGGATGTTCAGATCATCCTTGGCTTTTTGCAGTTTTCTTCCCAGAAGATACCTCTCATGGAATCCCCAAACCACTTACCCCAAGACTTAAAAGACCTTTTTACAATTTTGCATAAAAGCAGTTCAAAAGGAAACTGTTGCCAGTGTTTTCCTACAGATTTCCTAGTTAACGGATGGCTCTTCCTGCAAATCTCAAAGCCTTTTTTCCAAACCATTTCTTGAGTCTTGAAAAAACGTTTTGTAGGTTAGGTGGATAACTTTCAGAAGGAAGTGCTGGGAGTGCATGTGTGAGATGTGAACAAGGTCTTTTGGATCACAGCTCTTGTAATGCTGTTCTTTTAAGACTCATATTTTACAGCAAATGACTCAGTAGCCTTGAGCCACCCACAACCCCTTTGTGTCAGCATCATAGTTCAAAGCTGACACATCCCTATTTTCTAATGCTATAGCATGAGAGGGAGAAAATTCCACAATATAGGTCTGTTCTGTTGGTTCCAGTCAAGAGAACAGAGTTTGGCAAGGGAAATCAAGTGATTAAACATGGGATGGAACAAACAATTCACCCTTTTCCCCATGATGTTGCATAAATATCACAATAATACATTTCATAGAAGTAAAAGATCTAGAATGGACCAGCTCCTCTACTGAATGAAGGATTCCCTTCCTGCGTCAGAATTGCTTCACACCCACATACCATTATGGGTGCATGAATTATCTAAATGTTCAGAAGCAGAAGCCCCACCCCTGAACTGGACCTGTGAAGGCTCCCAAGCAGGTGGTGCTGGCCCTGCTGCAACTATGACAAGCACCCAGGGGATTCCCTGCCCAAGAGCAGACAAGGCAGGGCCAGGTGGGCCACAACACAGGAAGCTGGGAGGCTCATTGGGCTGGTCACACTCACCATACAGCCTAGAGTGGAGGCAAGGTTCTGTTACTAGGCCACACCCTCAGACAATCCCACATTTAAGGCTGGCAGCATCCCCACCTCTCTCAGAGTGGCACAGGTCAAAGGAGAGGCCCTCTAGGGTAGCAAGATGGGGAGAGGTACAGGAAGGTAAGGCCTGTGCTGGGAACTTAAGCATTTCTGTTATTCACTCTAAGAAGGATGATGCCACCTTTCATGGGGCTTTAAAGGAGCCTGGGCCTGCCCTGTTATGGCGATTTCACCCTCTTCTCTCCGTCACATGCTGGATCTGGCTTCTTTCTTGCTGAGCAGCCCCTTTATCTGTTTTCTTCTTATTTGTTTGTCTATGACTGTCCCACCCAGTCACTTTAGAGTGTGTGTGTGTGTAATGCATTGCTGGCCCAGCCCAGGGAACTGAGGGAAGAGACAAAATCATCTTCTTATATTCTGCTTTTGAAATGGTATACGAGAGGCTTTTGAAAGTTCAAAATAACCAAAGTGTTGTATTTAACTTGGAGGAGAAAAGGTCGGGTGGAATCAGGTGTGGGATATATGAGATGAACAGATAATAAAATTGAGGTAACTTTGTATTCACATACATTCCAGGTAATTTGTTGCCAACAAGTGTTTCTGCTATTCAACAAGGTCTTTAAAACTGAGGAGAGAGGCTTTCTTTTCAGTTTCTGCTTAAATACTCAAGCATAGGTTTCTGAGTTTCACTGTCACATAAAATTTAGAAGGCACTGACATACAACCAAGTTCCCCAAATCCTTCTTTATACACAGATCACTTATCTTTTCTAGAAACTATTTCCCTTCTTAACTGGGCAGAGACTACTTCTCTTTACTAGAAGCTGTTTCTGGTTTTTGGCTTGAATGAGGATCCTCCTTGATCCATACACTCTTTTAGCCTCCTTCCCAGTCCACAGTTAGTGCTTAACTGTCTCTTCTTCAGCTGTCGGTTTCCAAGTGACATTTCTTAACTGACGTTTCTTAACTGACGTTCTCAACAGAATTCCCTAAGAACAATCTGTCACTCAAAGGTTCTCAAACTCTGTTAAGCATTAACCCTTGATGGTCCATCACTCCTGTCTGGAGGAAATTCTTTATAAGCAGAAAGCAGTGTAGCCAGGGAAGAAGAGCCAGATCTCACCTGTGGTGCTGGAAGAGAAGAGTGAGGCCAGAAAGGGGGGGGGGCAGGGTGAGTTCAGAGCTTCCTTCCTTCACAGCTCTGAGGCTTTCCTTTTCTCAAATGTAGGGTGGATGAACTTGCAAAACTTTTAACTGGAAGGGTTTTGCTTTAATGATTTGAAATGGATGTCCATGAAGTGTGAGAACTCAACACTTAAGAGGTGAATTTTTTTTTGCGTGAATTATAGCCTGTATATATTTAGTTTCTCTTTCCCCCAGTTAGAGGGAGTTGATGTTTTTCCCCTGAGACCAAAACTTGTTTATTTGAAATGTGTGAAAAACACACACGAATTACAAATATTTCCTTCCTGGGGCTCCATCTAGTACCAGGTGTCTCTGCTAAGCACTGTGGGACTGGGGCAACTCCAGCTCAGCAGCTGAAGAAGACTTCTTAAACATGGGAGACACTGAGAATAAGTTTTCCGAGATTGGCATTTGCACACGTTGCTGTAGAAACATTTAGTTTATACATGCCTGCTTCTAGATCTAGCATGTAGTTGGTATTCAGCTCTTGAAATTTAACTGTGGCCAGATTGGACTTTGAGTAGCTTTGAATTTCAGATGCACTTTCAGACTTTCTTTGTGATATTCAGTATCTTGGGCTTGGTTGGGATGTATTTATTTAAGTGTTGTTTTGACTGCCATGTTACAGGAAGATAAAATGAACGAGACAAATGTATTATCTTGTGTAGCTGCTTTAGCAAGGCTTGTATATAGTGATTTTGTTAAGGGCCTCTTGATCTCTGAATATATTACTTTTGAATGTTGTGTGCTGTGTGAGACACTGAATGCTGTACTTAAGCTCCAGTAGATTTCAAGGACACTGTCGATTTGTTATTGACTAAAAGCTAGAGAAATTCGTTCTAAGAGGCAGAAAAGTTCATTGTTCTCAGTTGCAGAGGAACAGATGTTGTGTAGTTAAAAGAAAGAGGGGGAGGGGTTGGCTGTTTGAACATACGTGCATGCGCCAACCCGTCAAGGTAGATAATGCTGTACTGTTCCAGTTTCATGTCTGCGTTGGGTATTGACTGCTTTGTAGCCTCAGATCTGGCATAATACAAAACCTTTATTTTAACTGTGCTTACTTTGTGAAACCAGGACACAGCTTGCAGGTGATTATTCAAAACTTGGTTTGCCTTGATAGCTGATGGTTTCAGCACTGTCTTCTACCTTCCCTACAGAGACCTGGGCAGTATCCTGGCTGCATGGTAGTAAAGACAGCGCTGGGAAACAAGCATCAAACTATAGTTAGGGCTACATAGTTATGATTAAAACAAAACCCAACTATATGGATTCCCGCCAAAAAAAGCCTAGTCTGATGAGGACTGAGCACATGCTTTAGGAAACACAGAAGCTTGAGGCCACCTGAGCATCAGGTAAAAGGGGTAAAGAAAGGCATACAAAGGAGTGAAAGGGAAATTGGCCTACTCAAGTCCATAATAGTTTATACTGTTCTGGAGGGTGAGATAAGCTTGCCATGAGGCTAAATCCTCCGATTCCCTACCTGTTAGTGCAGGATATTACAAGCTTTTAAGGGTTTTGACCACTGTGAAGCTAAAAAGAATCCTGTCAAAAGGATAAACTAAGAAGATAAGTATTTCTTTTTGTGTGTGTGTGTGCTTTGCTTACCCCCTTCCCAGTGGATAATAAATAATGCAGCATGCTGTTCAAACTCAGGGCCAAACAAGCGGTTTCCTGTTCCCCTAACCCTGAACCTTAGCTGCTGAGCAATGGCATTACAGCATAGACTGCTCAGGACTAACTGAGCGCAGAGCTCCTCAGCCGAGGCATGCTACTGTTTTCTTATGAAACAAATGGCAAATTATTCTACGATAGATCCATGGCAACAAACTGAAGGGACCTGACACAACCCCTCTGGCTTCATGTTGCTGTTCATAAAGTCAGCCAAACGGCAGCTGGGGGCATTTGTAATGCACATCACTTGACTGCCCTTGACCTCAAAGCCTGTTTGCGAGCTTATAACAAGCTGTATTAATTGGACAGAAATGGAAATGTTTTCAGATTAGTGATCAGTGTGGTCTCCTTGATAACAGTCACAAGGAATAGGTATATTAAAAAATAAGAATCATCCTTGACAGTGCAAACCATTTGTAAGAAAGAAGACTTCTTAGTTCCCTTATTTAATACCTATGAAATGACAGTTCTGTAGGACTATCTGTACTTTTAAAAAAAAAATTATCCCAGTGTTGTTAGACCTACTTTGAAAGGATAGCCTTTTCAAAATACTGTTTTCAGTGATACCCAAAGAAATACTTGGATGACAGATATCCCGAGGAAACTTGGTTCAGTCTACTGTCCAGTATATGCAAATTATGTGTGTTGTCAATTAGCTGTACAACTGCTTTCTTGGAATCTTTCATCAGCATATTCACCTTATCTGTAAAGGATGTCTTGTTAGGGTTAGAGTTAGGAGAATGTATCTTGTTGAATCCCTGGTCCTAGTGTGCTATGCTGTCAATTTATAGAAATACAAAAGAGGTGGAATTTAAAGTCCTATGCGTGGGCATACCACCCTATAAAGTCACATTCCCAGTTTTACTCTGTTGGAAGAGCTGCAGTCAGGGAGGAACACATTTTTCATCTTTGGTAGGAATTTGTCAAAATGCAGCAATTCTGGTACCTAGGCACTGATTGTTTGCCAAATCCCCCCCCCCCCCCCGCTATCCCATTATAGTTCTGTGATGGTGATATTCCTAGCCATTTCCATAAGGTCCTACTCAAATAATTGTAAACAGTGTATGTAAACTATAGTATGTCACTGGAAGTCACTGCACCAGCCTTGAAGAAGACAACAGTTCAGTAAAAAATGGGATATTATTTCCATATAGAAGAAGAAGAAGAAGAGATTGGATTTATACCCCGCTCTTCACTCACTTGGAGTCTCAGAGCAGCTTAGAAACTCCTTTCCCTTCCCCTCCCCACAACAGACACCCTGTGAGGTAGCTGGGGCTGAGAGAGCTCTTTCCCAAGCTGTCCTTGAGAGAACAGCTGGTACAGAGCTATGAATTGTCCAAGGTCATCCAGCCAGGTGCAAGTGGAGGAGTGGGGAATCAAACCCGGTTCTCCCAGATTAGAGTCCGCGCACTTAACCACTACACCAAACTGGCTCTCCTAAACTTACCTAGCAGGTACGACAGGCTTGGAATTCTATTGAAAGGAGAGATCTCTAGTTCTCTTTGTTCATGTGCTGAATTCCTATCATCCCCTGATTCTTTTCCTACATAATATCAGTGCATTTGTTTTATTTTGAGTTTCTGCTAGCATAAAACAGCATATTGGTTTGCTAATCTTTTGCAGGTATTGTCCTTTACTTTCTCTCAAGTTTCACTAATTACTATATAGCATGGGGCTGCTTTCTTTTCCAGTAGTCCTTCTTAAAAATATGGGTATATTTAATATATTTTATATATTAACTTTTGTATTTCTTGCTCTCTCTTTGTATATACCTTTATATTATTTTGTCATTCTTTTATCAATACATATAATTTTGGTAGTTGTATTTTATGCCTGTACATTTGTTTCCTTAAGTAAGGTAAATTACTAAGTGTTCTGTGCATGCTGTTACTCCAGTACAATTTCTCATATTTCTAAAATGAATGCTTGAATAAAAGCTGTCTGTAATCCAGGTCCATGAAAATGAATTTAAGATTTGCTGTTGACATCAGTGAGCATTGGATTGTCAGTATAGGTTTATATTTCTAAGGATATTTATTTGAAATCAATTCAGTTGAAACTATCGAGTTGTTTCTTCTGTCTACAGCCAAAAAGACATAAAAGTTTGCAATAGTTGTAACATGGACCTTGACAAATTTTCTTCGGTTTTAGGATCCAGACTCATTTTTCATCCTTCAGGATTTTAATGATTGCATTTTCTAATTACTGCTACCCCAGAAACTGATCTTAAATTCTTCACATTTTCTCATAACTTTATACTTTATGAAAGTATATTGTAGTATATAAATAAATATAGGGGTAGCCCTGATAGTCATCACCAGGGCTATTTTTGGGCAGGAACGCACAGGAACAGAGTTCCGGCTGGCTTCCAAGTTGGCCACGCCTACAGCCTCCCCCCCCCTCGGGTTCCCCAGGTGTCTCACCAGCCACGGGGTGCCTGGGGAAGCCAAGCCGATCCAGGGAGCGAAGGCAGTTTAAACTGCCTCCCCTCCTCGAGTTCCCCAGGCGCCCTGCAGCTGTGGGGCGCCTCGGGAAGCCAATTCAGAAACTGCCTTCCTTCCCTTGGGTTCCCCAAGTGCCTTGCAAGCCACGGGGCACCTGAGGAAGCAGATTCTGGGAAAGAGCTGAGCTGTCAGGGGGGATGGCCTAATATGCTAATAAGTTTCTGTTCCTGGGTGTGGCCTATTATGCTAATGAGTTCCTGCTGGGCTTATTCTATTAAAAAAGCCCTGGTCATCACCAAAACAAAAAGCTATCCTCTACTCCTAGCTAACCTCGCCCCAGTTTTTCAAAATTCTGTTATTGCTTTCAAGATCTCAATGTAATTGAATATTGGAGCCAGTATAGAAGGGAACTGGTTAAGAAATTCAGTCATCCGCTACTACCAAATGGTGTAAAGCAGTAGTACTCACTCTGCAGCTCACAGCGAGCCACTTTTGCAATTATGATAAACCAAAAGAGCCACATTTCCTGTCATCTTTGGCAATGAGGCCTGTACCTCAGGTTTGCTGTTCTTCCAGCAGTGGGTCTTTCAAGGTGGGAACACAGCTGCGAACCAGAAGCCCTACTGAGCAGGGGCCTAACCAGCTTTCCTGAAGTGTGGGGCAGGTGCCACACTGGGGAGTGGTGCTCAGAAAAACCACAGGTGGATGTTGAAAAGCCACATCTGGCTTCCAAGCCACTGAGTATCACTGGGATGTGATGAATTATCAAATTTGTACCCAATTTAGGGTTCTGCATCATTCAGTCTTGTGAGAATTTTCCTCATTAGCTGAACTGTGGAAGAAACCTTATCATATCTATGTAAGATAACCTCTCTGAGAGAGAGAGAGACTTAATCTTTTATAGTACAATTAAATATGAGGGGTATAGTTGCTTGATCCTTAACAAGCAAAACAGCAGAGAACTTTGCTGATTTAATGACTTTATTTGAAATAAGACATAACTTTTTATTAGGCAAGAATTTGACTGGTATATGCAGATATTAATTAATCCTATTATCACAAAAGAAACTTGTGCAATAAAAATCAGATCTCTTAACTTTTCTCAAGCTTAGCTAAATATATGATCTTTAAGGTAAATCAGGTTCCCGCTGCCTGGCAGAATGCGATACAAAGTTTTGAAGCCCTGCATAGACAGAGAGATTTCTGGCCTGAATTTCTGACTGGAAGCTACCAGCAGAAACCTGATTAGCCCCTTACGTGACACTTTTTATAGAGGAAGTGATGGTTGGAAACAGAAATAAATCTATGTAACTTGAACACATAATTGTCTTCTGAATACAGTGATTGGTCTCCAAAGTGATTATAAAGAGAAGCAAACAGGTACAACCAGAATACATCTTGATAACGTTCATTAATTTGTCAAAACAAAGTTTTAGCCTCATACTTGGCACTTATTCACATTTAAAAGAGCAATACATTTACTGTGTCTTCCACTGCACTAATGAACTGTCAGGATTAAAGGCACTCCTGTATTTTTCCTGACAGCTGCTGAACTTCTACAAGGGTTATGAAAACTAGATAAAAGTACATGAATATCTATGATTAAAATCATATATATGACAGGTGTAAAGTTAGGTTTACATACAAACAAGCAATGACAAGAACTTTGTGCATATTTAATTTTATGTCATACAACAAAACATTCAGATGCAAAATGATAAGTAAATATAGGGATGGATCCAGCCAGCATCTTTGCTCTGTCTTGGTCAATTCTTCTCCTCATTACAGCTCCCATTCCACATTTCTTTTGTCTGTGCATGTCCAGTGATTCCGAATGTAGCCCTTTTGATAGTCAAAGGGGACCACTTCTTCCTTTTTTTCCCCCACTTGTGGAAAAACTGGTAGGATCCAATCCTTCCTTCATTCACTGCAGATTGCTGAGAGACACTTCAATAAAATCCTTGCCGAAAATACGAGGCTTCATAATGAAATTTGGAGGCACCATAGCAAACTGGTGCCTTAAATTTGTCATTAGTTAACATTAATGCAAACAAATCTATGAGACAAACTGAAAAAGGGCTTTGTTCTTCTCTTTGTTTTAACTCACTCACATAAAGAGTGACTGTAATTGACAGTAAATGATTAATGTTTTTACATGGTCTGAGAACCTTGAGTGATGGGATTCAGATGGAATTCTACAGTTGAGAGTGGCAGTTAAGAATGACAACTGAGGGTGTAGTGAGAATAGTGAAGGAGAGTTTAGCAGAGTAAGAGGATCAAGGAGGACCCTTAATTAGGGAAGTGGGGCAAGTACCTCTTCCCTGAAGGAAGTAGCCCCTAATAAAGGGGTCCGTGTGATCTCTATCAGGTGGTTAAGAAGGAGAATTGGAGCTTATGTGAATGTTCCTGGCTTCACCAACTTAAGCATTTTTTAAAAGAAACCTATGCTTCTTTATTTAAACAGTCACTGCCAAGAGACCTCTCTCCACAGTTTAAAAGACCTGCCTGTATAACAAAACAGCTACCTGATTGTGACTAATTTATACAAACTTAACCTCATTCCTGTTCACTTTCTAACTCCTAAATCTGATACCTACCTGACCATTTCCCCTCAAAAGTGGGAAAAAAGCAGTTTGTTAGTTTTGAAGTACCATCAGCCTCATGTGCCATTATCAAACAAAGACCAAAGAAGGATTTTAGTTGGTCCCTCCGTTTCCTAGGCTGAGTAAGCATGTATCTGTACATATTTTAAAAACTGGGTGGGACAGACAGTAAAACAAGAAAGAAAAGGGATTGCTCAGCCCAAGAAAAAGATAAGTGGAAGAGGGGAATAGTTGTAGTGACAATCACATTGATTGGGATGTTTACAGACCCTTCAGCACGTGAAGGTTCTTCAGTAACTTCTCTGGAGTTTTCTTATTTTTCCTAATTACAGCATTTTGTGCAGTGTTGGTGTCCACGGAGTTCCTCAGATTTTTAGAGTGACTTTGGAAATTGCAGTCGGAAGGTAGGGCTTCAGAAGTCCTGCTGAACAAGTAGCGATTCTCCTGTGGTCTTTTGGATCCTTTCTGTACATTGTAGTGAGAAACTCCACAGGGATCCAGTCTGTGCATGCTGTTCCATATGGGTAAGGGTTGTTCCATTCTCTTTAGTATTAAGGAGTGTTCTATGTTGGCAGTGGCAAACCTTGTGGAAAACATTCCCTATTGGCCAAAGAATGCAGCATCCCATGTTTGCATGAATTTCTGAGGTATGCATCATTGCCTGTGTGGGAACACTGGAGTTGTTGAACTGGAGCCTGTGTCTTCAGAGCTGAAAACTATACTATTACTTTAAAGATTTTTCTGATCTTGGAGGCATGATCATGTACCACATGTACCCAACCCTCTACATATGATGGCTTTTTAAAAGGGACAGCAAATAAACAAAATCTGTTTTTCATTTCAGGGAACTAACTTTTATTGTCCTTGCACGCTTGAGAACCACCTGTAATGCCAGACTGCCGCATTGTACCTACTTATTTTTTTATTATATCTGCCCCTTTACCTCCTTTTCTCCTTCTTTTCCAAAGACGGTAGGGCTCCTGCATTCTTAGTAGCGCTGTAGATCAGAGAATTTTGGCAGATTCTGCTTTTGTCATGCAGGGGTAAAAAAAAAGACTCAAGTACCAACATATGTCCTCCTGTACTATTGTTAAAGGTACTTTGTGTTCTTTTGTATCTGGTTGGCCTTCTTATTCCATCTACCTCGTGCTCTTTAAAAAGCAGCACACACAAAAGATCACTGCAGTGGTATCAGTGGGCCCACCTTAATTTGGGCATGACCCAATTGTGGATTTTTTATTGATTCCAATCTACCAGTTGGCCAGTGTACTAGATGTCTGAGCTCAGAGTGAATGTGTTACAAGCCTTCCTGCAACAGGACAATAATTATACCTGCAAAGTGTGGCCAGTCCCTTATGAATGAGGAAGGGGCACTTAACTTCTTTCTTGTTTTATTCAGTTGCAGATCTGGGACACAGCTGGCCAGGAAAGGTTTCGGACCATCACCCAGAGTTATTACAGAAGCGCCAATGGAGCTATCCTAGCCTATGACATCAGCAAGAGGGGCTCTTTCCAGTCTATTCCTCGCTGGATCGAGGATGTGAGAAAGTATGCCGGCTCCAATATAGTTCAGTTACTAATTGGTAAGTGTGTAAAGTGGCTTCATTTTTGGATGAGCCAAGAATATGACAGGTGTCTTAGAGAAGGAGAAATTTTTTTGCCTTAATTTCCATAATAATTCAACTGCTCACTGGTTCTAGACAACAGAGGACATTTGGATTGCAGTCCCTAAACCACCAAGCCTTTTTGTTTCCTGTGACCTGATTTGGGATTCCATAAGAAATATTGTATTTAAAAACACATTTACAAATACCTAGCATTCATATGACTAAAGAAAGCCACATTGTGCTTTTGCAGCTCTGCTGGGATCTGGCTTTTACAGTTGAGCTGCAATAAACTTTGTTAAGCCTTTGAATAGGATGGACAGCTTTAGAAACCAGACGCATTCAGAATTTGTGGTGCTGGCCACTGGCCTACTCTGTACAGCTCAAAATGCAAAATCAGACCTATGTTGTTAGTGATAGCTCTCTCTCTTCTTGTGCAGTTTATTGATGTTATGTTGAAGAATATCTTTGTGATGTAGACAATCACGGTCATATTAGTCCCAGAGCAAGTCAGTAATATGACCCAGATGGTAGAAGAATATTGTGTATTTTTGGAGCACGCAGAACTAATCACTGTGAATTGCTATATAAGGGTGCCTGCTTTGTCAACCTGTTGTGGATCTTACTGTGAATGCCATCCTACAAAGCTGTAACAGACTTTGTTTTGAATAGCTTGGGCAGCTTATGAAATTGTAAATCCAGAGTGCAAATGTTACATTTTGCAATAGCTCAGACTTCTTCATCCTTCCTCCACAGACTTTCAGCTGCTCTTTCTCATCTCCAAGATAACAGTGGAATCTCATCTCCAACCCGGTTACTTGCTTCACCTTTTGGGTCCCAGTTCTCTCCAAGCACAGTGCCATGGGTTCCTGCTGCTCTCTCCCATTTTTCTTAAGCTCCCCTGGCTGAACACTTTCCCTGACTTCAGAGGTTGCATTAAAAATTAATCTGTAAACAATTCCGCTTTCTCCTGCCAGGAAACAAGTCTGACCTAAGTGACCTTCGGGAAGTTCAGCTAGAGGAAGCTCAGAGCCTGGCGGAACACTATGATATCATCTGTGCCATAGAGACTTCTGCGAAGGACTCCAGCAACGTGGAGGAAGCATTTGTGAAGATGGCAACTGAGCTCATGATGAGGCACGGAGGCCCCATGTTCAGTGAGCAAAACACAGACAACATCAAACTTGACAGCAAGGATGTAGTAGAAGGATGGGGGTGTGGCTGTTGATACAGCTTATAAGAACTCTCTCTTTTTTTTACTGGAATTTAGAGGGTACCCTTCTTTCTCTCTCACACACACACACATGTGTGAACACCTCCATGCTGCATAATACAACAGCAGTATCCTCTTCTGCAAGCCCAGTGTTTTTGTAGGTTAGACATTTTAACATATGCAGGATATTTTTTTCAAAATGAAGGGACTTTGTTATGCAGGCCTGAAAATCAACCCTCCGTGACTGTTACCCTCTATCACCAGAGTCTTGTCAGAGAAATGTGAGCAGTTTGAAAGTAAGTTGCATAGAGGGAAGCAGGAGGGATTTATTTGTATGAAAATGTCTGAACAATCAATTTGCTGTCTTACCATTGCTGAAGTTGTACAACCCTCTCTTGTCTTCTCAGTGGAGATGCCACTTGTTTTTAGGCCAGCAAGAGTGACCACTGCCTCTTTAAATTCTCAGCATTCCACCAAGAATCAGAAACTACACAGGGTCACAGAGTTTCTCTGCACGGGTGTTTCAAGTATCAAATACTTGAGCGTTTTTAATACAGGTCAAAGCAGCTGACATTCCCCCCAAATGAGGAGCCTCCATAGAAATTATATTTTCCTAGACAGTAAAGTGCCGTGTTTGGGGTGGGGTACCTAATTCAGCTGGAGAACACTCTGCTGGACAGATTTTTCCCTGATGTTTTTCAAATGGATAGAGAAATCATGGGTGACTAATCCATTTTATATCCACCTCTGTACATTTGGTCCTAAATGCATTTCATTGCATTTCAGTCCCATTGATTTCGGTAATTCAGTCTTGGGATAAATGTCTGTGAAATTCATTGGACTCTGTTCTAAGTAAATAGCTTTTGGGCTGTTAAAACATGTTCAGCGTTGTGCAATCCTTCTTTACACTGATGATGTAAATTTTAATCCCCAACTCAAAATTCACATCCAGCATTATAAGAAAGGAGGAGATCTTTTGGATAACCTTTTAAAGCCATCTGCTTCTTTAATTGCTTTAATACATCTAACTAAATCAGCTACTTGTGGTCACACATGCTGAGCATGAACATTGTTGCTTAACTGTTTTCTGCATAGGATGTCATCCTAGCTAGAGCTTCGTCCTCTAACTTTAGCTGGCCGTCACTCTAGGGAAAGAATTTCCCGATAGACAGATAAGTCTGTAAAATGTGGGCCTTCAGGTAATTTCAAACATCACACAATCATTTGTTATTTGGTCACTGCAGGGCAGTTTTGTTTAGAATTTGCTCTTGGATAAATGGCATAGAAGCTGCTGCATAGTTAGGTGTGGGCAATATTGCTAACTTTTCCTGATGTAATCACCTGTCATTCATATAGTAATTGCTTGCCTCAGCCTGTATCACAAATTGGCCCATGAGTTCCTCAGATGAGGCCGATTTTCTGATTTGTGAAAAGACAATTTTGAATTATTTAGCATATCCCTGCCTCCACTTCCAGAATCCTGCTCAAGTCCATGGAACTTTTATACGCACACTCCCCCGGGGGAAGTGTTCTTCGGGCTGCATAGCCTGTCTGTGCAGGAAAGTCTTTCCTGGTGATAAGAAGTCTGCCGTCTGTTCATCAGATCAGCTGGGCTGGATTTGACCAAGGAGCCTTCTTCCAACAGCAAAGCCACTTACATTGGAGGAAGGCTTCAAACTTGGCTTGGTGGAGTGGGAGAACAAGGGTAGGTTCCTCCTGGCTATTTCTGCTCAGCATTCTTGACTTGAACAGTCTGGGTAGATGTCTGAGGTTAAATTTATGTCTGCAACTTAAAATACAGGTGTTGGCCACAATCAGTTTCTATTTCTGAGCACCTGAAACGCAGGAAAAGAAGACAGAAAGGGAGACGATTCACCGACGGATCAAATGGGCGCGATCACACAATGACATCTGGGAAGCGTCCCACAACCGTCGTCAAACGCGCAAGACGGTTTGATCCGGTGGGGAAGCATTGTAAAAACCTACTAATGAAACACCAGTAGCAAATGGTTTTTCTGTGGGTCACAACTGAGTTTTCCTGTTTGATCGCGCCAGCGCGGAAGTATGGCATCGTAGATAGCGTGATCACACGCTATCCTGATGCCACACGGGTTTTTTGTCCCCCTTCTCCATGTGCGCATCATCGAAGGCCCCCTTAGGGGGAGAAGCAAATCATCGATTCCCCCTTCCTTTGTTGAAGCACTTCATCAATCCCCCATTTAAGCGCCTCGGAAACCCACCACACACAAAAAACCCACAGTTGCCCACAGTTGCGTGTGATCACGCAACTGCGGCGCAGATTGCTCCAGCGTAAATTTGCATCGATTCCTGTCCGGCTTATCTTGCTCATGTGGCTGTGACCTGTCTTAATCTTGCAATATCACACCAATCCTATTTCTTGTTTGTTTTTATTTATTTATTTAATTTATATCCTGCACCCTCTCCCCTGAATGGGACTTGAGGCAGCTAACAACATATATACCAAATAAAAAAGTACAGAAAATACAATAAACAAACTTAAAAAAAAATATAGATCAGTTAAAAATCTATTAACCATCAGGCAGGGTAGGATGCATAGATTCCAGAGACCCAGTTGGAACTGAATTTATAATTCACTAGCTGCCTGGCGGATCACAGTCACCCAGAGGCTGCCCAAGAAAGAGCAGCCTTGCATGCCCTGCAGAACCTAGGGAGGTCCCACAAGGCACATACCTCTTCGGGCAGCTGATTCCACAGGACAGGGGCTACTACCAAGGTCTTTGTCCTTGTTGACACGAGGCAGACAATTCGTGGACCAGGGACCATAAATAAATTCCGAGATGATTATTGGAGAAGACAGGGAGGCAGTCCCAAAGGTATGAGGGTCCCTGGCTGTTTAGGGCTGTAAAGGGTAAGTACCAGCACTTCAAATTAGTAATGGAAACTTAATTGGGCTCCTGTGCAGCTGCCACAGCATCATTGTTATATGTGCTGACCAGGACGTTCCTGTCAGCAATCTGGCAATTGCAGTTTCTGAAGCATCTCCAATGATAGCCCTGCATAGAGAACATTACGGTAGTCCAGTCTTGAGGGGACTGTTGCATGAATTACCATGGCAAGGTTTGCCCAAGATAAATGGGGGCCAGTTGATGGGTCTGGCATAGATGGTAAAACATAGTCTTTGTCACTGAAAAAACATGTTTGTCCATGGAAAGCAAAGAATTGATCCACACCTCCAGACCCTTGACAGAGTTGACTGTAGAAAGTTGGACCCCCATCAAAGGTCAGTAGAAGTGGCCAGCCCAGCAGTCTGGGCTTCCCCAGCCACACGATCTCTGGCTTAGATGGATTTAGGTTTAACCAGCTCTCACCTAGCCATTCCACGGCAGGAGGCCAAGACCAGAATTCTAGTCACCAGTTGCTCTTCAAATAAGAGGTAGAGCTGGGTGTCATCTGCATATTGATGTTAAATAACATTGGGGAGAGAATCATATGGAACTCCACAAGCTAAGTCCTGCAGTGGCGACCTCTCTCCACCCACAATTACCCTCTGGGACTGACCCTGGAGGAAGGAGGAGCACCAGCTCAAGGCCATACCCCTCACGCCCAGAGAGTCTGTGCGGCTGACCAAACCAAGTAGTCTGTGGTGTCAAAGGTGGCTGACAACTCCAACAGAACCAGTAGTGCCATTCCACCTGCAGCAAGATGTAACCAGAGATTGTCAACCAGGGTGCCCAGAGCCATCTCATCCCAAACCCCAGCCAGAAGCTGGATTGGGAGGGATCTAGGGCAGATGTCTCATCCAGAAATTGCTGCTTATAATTTTTATTTTAAAATAGGAGATTTAATTTCAGATTTTATAGGCAAAAAAGTAAAAGGGGCCTTAGTTTCAAGTTATAGTTGTTTTTACAGCTGAGTCATACTTGGAAAAGCAGAAGGTGTGATTGAGAGATGTCGTTTCTAAGTAATGCTTTGTGTCAGGCTACTTGTGGTCTTCCGTAGCCAAAGCACTGATTGACTGATTGATTCACGGAGTGAAAGAGAGCTCCAGTGTTTCCCTTGGTTGAGTATTGGCATTAAACAGAAATGCTTGGACTATAAATGCTGCTTGCCAGGCAGTGCCCATCACAAAGGAGTGGAAGCCGCTTAGCAAGGGTGCTTCCTAGTCTGCCCATCAGCTCTAGCGCAAATCCTAGGCTGCAGGAAACTCATTAGAGCCAGGCTTCGTTCAGAGCTGCGGGCTGTAAGGGCCTGCTCCAGCTATCTGTTTGTAGAACGGATGCCACTATCTGTTTAGAGTCACTTTGATTCTGACAACTGGTGCACTGTACAGAAAATGATGTGAGTGACTGGGGATACTGTTGATTGTGCTGACTGTGCTATCTGTTTAGGATTGCTGAAGTTTGCATAAGCAGGATTCCTGCTCGCAGGATTGCAGTCACACTTTTAAGACACGCAGCCACACACACAAGAAGACACCCTTTTATTTTTTTTCAGGTACTCTACTTTCAGGTTGTCTAATGTCAAGTTCTTGTGGGGGAAGCTCTATTTTCAGCAATTGGAGATTATGAAGTAGCTCTATCAGCTGCCTGGTAATTGTGTTGCTGTCTTCCTGCTCTACTGAAGAAGAAACACCAGTTGGTATGGTTGCTGCGGTAGCTTCCAAACTAGTATCTTCAGACTCCAAGGAACCTGAAGTTTCTTTAGATCTCTTCCGTGACATTCTGGCGCCGACGTTCCAAAAAGAAAACCGAGCAATTTGCCTTTATTCTTCTGGAGTTAATCCTTTGCTTTACATCCATGCATTATTTTAAAATGAGCTTGTTCACACTGCATAAACTGCTGCAGTTCATATTATGATGTGGCCTGGTTAGGAATGGGCAGTGTACTGTTAGAGCTTTATCCAAGTTCTGTTTCCGTGCAAGCCCTTGTTGAATAGGGCTGATTTTCACTACACGGTTTAGGATTTTCTCCAAGCCATATAGAGAGGATCATATGGGGGCTCATGAAACATTAAGAAACGGAAGCCTCACTTTTGTGACATCTGCTGCTAACGGACAAGTGTGAGATCAGACCACCAGAGAACAGTGCCAACCTATTTTGTTTTCTCCCTTTGGCCTGTCTAGTGACAGCTTTTAGAGTGGATGTCTGGTAAAAAGACAGGAACGGTGAGTGGTGTAGGCCAAGAAAAATGGCAGCTGCTGAAGCCACCTGTGTTTTTGACATGTACCTTTGCAGGTATTTTAGAGTAAAATGGTAGTGATAAGTTTGCTGCTGAGGAGTGCCCCCAGTGGGGAGGGTACAGCTGTGTGCTTGGGTGGTCCAAGAACACTGATCTGGCCTTCAGCCTGATGCCTGACAAGGTGATGGCGGAGACAGCTAATAATGGGTAGATGTGGGCTGGTGGCTGTGGCAGGGCCTGTCTTGACTGGGCAGGAGGAAGTGGCTAGATAGCTGTATGCAGGAAAAGTACTGTGCAAGGGTGTAGCTGCTGCAGTGGCAATGCTTGTAGCCCTTGGGTCTCGCCTGGGGAAGGGGTCAGGATGTGTTGCAGAATGAAGGTGTGGGTGGGCCTATATATCACATCGGGCTCAGGTTGAGCTTTAGTTTCTAAAAAGGGAAGGGGAATTTTATCACTGGAAATAAATTAAGCATTTAATTTCCCCCCCCACACACACACACAAGTCCTTATAATAGATTTCCCAGAAATATGGGAAAGTGTCTTACAATCTAAGAGGGAGTTCATCTCTCAAATGACCTTTTCCACTGAAGATCTAAAAGTAGCCATGCAACTGAAAGGCTGGAAAACATGGATTTATTTGTAGCAAAGAAATCACATTTCTGATCAGCATTTCTTTTCTTTCCCCTTCTTCACCTCAGGGCTGGTTCATGCACGCCTTTGATGTTGCAGTAATGTGGATACCTGCTGTGAATTGATGGTTGAAATGGCCGTAGAGCAACCAGTAAGTTGCTTTGCTCCATGGCCAGATCATTAGAGGGCTTATTGGGAGCTGACCCCCTGCCACACGTAGATAAGCGGTGGCAGCTGCCTAGTCTAGTTAGGCGTTATTAAAATACATTGAGGCCAGAGTCCTAAGTGCAATTACTTGGCGAGTAAGTCCTGCTGAACTCAGTGGGGTTTGCTTCTGAGTAGGCATGCTTAGGATTGCTCACCTGAAAATCGCTTTGCCTCTCTCCAGCTTCTCTTTCACAGTACTGTAAAAGTGCAGTTCATTTGAAATAGTGAATTTCTCTTTTATCATTCCTGTTAGATCAGAACTCAGCACATCTGTATGGCCTGTAGGAATACCAAAGACACGTAAAGCAGAAGAGTAGGACTGATGCATCCGAATTTGTCAAGTTTAGAACTTGGGCTCAGTAGGAAAAGTTTCAGATATACCAATGAAAGCACATGACATACACCAGATTCTGATGATGATACTGGATGATGAATTGTATGGAAAACCATATGCAGAGACACTTCAAACATGCCAGGCTTCATTTACAAGAAGCACATTTTGTGGTGTTTATTATGCACAAGAAGCATTAGTTATGGCACAGAATCCTTATCTTCTTGAATACATGCTCCAGTTCAAATGGATTGCATTGTGTTTTACCCTTTAAAACTGGATGCTTTTTGTACCAGAGGTTTTTAAAAAAGAAATACAAATTCCCTTTAGGATTGGGTTCTATTTGTGTCCAAATTAACTTGGTTGGTTTGTAGTGTAAATGTGCAGCGATGCACATGAAGTGAGTGATTTAGTAGCATGTGACTGGAGTTTATGGCATAAGCATTAGCAAACTGTTTCCTGGTAGCTGAACATTAACTAGACTGTCTGAAGGACTGCTTAGAGTTTTAGATAAGAGTTCTGTTCATAGCAAGCATTGCTCAGCCTTAAAACCATGTTGTTTGTAGTCATTGTGTTTCAGAATTTCCAGTGTAAGGCTATATATTGTAGAAAATGTAAAAAGAACTGTTTCCTTACTGCTGTACAAGATCAAATCTAGTCTTTGCGATAAAGCAAAGAAAACACAGCCTCTAAATACTATTGCTTTCTCAGCTGTTATGTGGAGAGTGATTATCCACAAAAATATTACTTTTCAAATAGCATAGCATCTTGGGTTTTTTGTTCTGATAGCCAGCCTGTGAACCTGTTGGCAAAGTTCATCATAATGTATAGTCTATGCAAATATTTGTTAGTGCTCAGTGTTTATTTAGTACAGTGCCTTTCCTTTTTGTTTTATATAAAACTTCAAAGGAATAACAAAAAGGATGGTATTGGAAATATGTGGACACGGGCATTTATGTTGCTCTTGATATTGGCACAATACTAGATTGGATGTTTGTGGAAACAAACATTGAAATAATTTTGCAAGTTACATCTATGTTAGGGGAAGTCCTGCCTAATTTGAAAGCCAGAAGTTCCTGCCCCTCCCAAAGGGAGACTTAGGCCTTTTCTTCCACCTTACCTGACTTTTTTGTTAATGTGCAAAGCCATTCTAATGTATCATCTTTGCTATAAAGCAAAAGTGTGGGGTGTTGTGGCATGTTGCTCAGCTGCTGTTCTGCTGGCTTTGAAAACTTGCAAGCTACTGGCACTGCAGGAGGAGCAGTAGCTTCCTGCCTCTCTCACTTCAGTGTCTGTTTCCCTTCCCTTCTTCCTGCACCACCCAAGCTTTGTTGGCCCTGTGTGGGGGGCTTCTTGTTTCTGGTGGCAGCATCAGAACACACTGATCTGGTGACTGCAGTTTCTGAGTTCTTCAGATGGGCAGAACTGAAGAAAATCTAGAATGTGAAGAACAGAGTAAAGGAAATGATGCCAAATATAGATGGGGGTTGAGTGGATGGTAACATATGTAGATGTAACTTCTGGGCAAATAACAAGGTTACTTCCATACACATATTGAAGATGGAGGAGTAAGCACTCTACCTCACTGCAATGCAACCCTAGGTTCTATTAATTTGTATAGCTAGAAAGGCATTCTAAAGGGTATAGTACCTACTGAGACAATCTGGAATGCTTAGGTATTACGGTCACTGAAAATTTATGCAGTTATTTTAGCTCCTCTGTATGTCAAGACAAACATTGCATAAATGGTTCACATGCATGCTACTATATTGATCCTGCTCAGAATTCTGATCCTACTCAGAATACAAATAAGGTTTCAACATGCAGAATTTTACATTATATTTGTATTGTGTTAAGCAAACAGTAAGACAATGTTTTTCCCTCTTGAGACAAACCTTTCCGTTTGCAACAGAAGAAAATGCCACTGCCTCTTTTGTTCTGCAATTTTTCGATTCCTGAAGGACAATTAATGAACAGCATTCCCTGAGTGAGGCTGTGCAGCCCCAATCCCTCAAGAGGTCTGCTTTCAGCAGCAGCCAGCTGCACACTGATCTGTCTGGTGAGTCAGGGACTGCATGGACAGATCAGTGCTCCAGTGCATCTGCGTTGTGATGAATATCCAGTTGTAGTTCAGCTATAAAGCCAATAGGAATGTGAATCTCTGCTGTCTAGGGCACTGGTGCATGCTCCTATTTCTGGATCAGGCTGATCAAATATTACTGTACAATTGTGCATCTGTGGGACATTAAGACCTTAAAACAGACCCATACAAAATAGTGTAGTTAAATTTTGGAGAAACACTAGAAAACGTCAGTCTCAAAATTCAGGACAAAATGGTCTCCCTCAGCTGCTTCACACTCTAAAAAAGAGATGCCTTTATGACAAGAAGCTGTTTTGAAAATGAAAAGCAGAAGTGAAACAGATATGGACTTCCTGTTGTGCAACAAACATATAAATAATCTAAAAATGGAGGTCCCAAGTCCAGAGAAACCTAGTAGTGCCTAAGGCAGCAGTCCAGTACACACTTAAGTGTCAGTCCTAGTGAAATCAGTGGTGCTTCCAAAACCAACACATTTAGAATTATGCTTAAAGCCAGATTGAAACCACTGGGAAAAATTAGTTAACAGCAATGATGGGTGAACTTTGTGGCTCAGATAGTAACCAAATCACTAGTTAACATGCAGAAATTGTGAACATTCAACAAAGATGGCTTTCTGTTAAGAGATTTAAATAGGCTCTCTTGTTTTGCATGTACTGCTTTTTGCACTACTGCTTGGGAATTGTAGTGTAGGTGCAGGGTGAGCGTAAGAGTATTGCCTAGGAAGCCACATGATGCTCCCTTTCCTCTTCCTAATGTACTTCACTACAGCAACTTACCCATGTTACCGGCGTTATTATGGGGGGGGGGGGGCAGTGGTGGTAGAGGAGGCAGTAGCAGCACAAGCAGCTCCTCTGGTTGTTATAGTTAAATTTGCAAACTGTTCATGTTAACTACAGTATGATCAATTATGGGATTTTAGTGATCAGCTTCTGAGCGTGCACCAAGAGTGGTTACCTAATCCAACAAAGGCAGACAAAGTGTGCAGGCACAAAAATTCAAAATACATCCTTTTTAAAAATGGAGTAATACATTCAAAACACAAGGGCTTAACTTGAGATTAAAGTATTAGACATGGGCCATTTTTAGCGAGTTGTTATCACAAGTTTGTAATACCACTAGTGACAGCTATCTTAAGTTCCAGTGATTGTAGCAGACCTTGTGTGTGACTTGCTTTTGGATGGGTTACATACTTAAGTATATTGACAAATACTTTGATGGTAGCAGGTCAGCACAAATAGCATCCTTAGTTCAGTTTACATTCCTAATGCTCTATCGCATAGCTCATCTTCGGTTTGGCTGCTTGACCATTTCTGCCATTTGTCCACTGCCCATGCCTTGCCTGCTTTTAAACCCATTAAGGAAAACACATCGACGTGAACTTGACAAGTGCAAAATTACCCCCATGACTCAATGTGAACCTGTATTATAATACAATCCATTGCTTTTAGTGAAAAAGTCTTCATCTGGCCTGTAGGACACGGCCTGAAAGTGAAATTTGAAGAAAAGTGCAACAATGTTAGAGACTCCAGCAGGTGGGGATGCAGGGCTGTGTTTGCTGGCACAGGCTGGGATCTAACAGAACTAATGTCTCGGCATTATTTTTTGAAACGGGAATTTAAAAGAAATCAATAGTGTGTTGAATGCTGGTTCAGTCCTTGGCGGTTCCTCATTGTGCTGTGTTGTCAGTGGCATTTCCTGCTCTGTAATAGTGCCTCGCTTATTGATAATGGGTGATTAGAAAATCTTGTGTCCCAGGGACACACAGTTTCCACTAGCTGTAATGAGAAGGCCCGGCTCACAAACTTAGTGGGGAGAGAGCTCTAATTCATATTGAATTCACTCACTTCATTCCAAAAGGATTTTAAGGCTTTGAAGTACTCCAGTGTTACTGAAGTGTTCTGCATTTTCTAGAACTGTTTTATTGCTTCTAATAATCAAGACTTCTGGGAACAGGCACAGAGCCCATCTTTCTGATCACTGGCAACTGTCTTGCTTTTTCCAAGCGAAATGTTTACTGGGAAAGGTTGAATGCAAGATTTCAAGGGAACAAAGCTTGGATACAATAGTCAATTTTGATATTTTACTGTCTCCTATTTATGAATTTATAAAAGAATTATTTTTTAAAACTATGAAACCTACTTTTTTGTAAATTTTAGCCATGTCTGTAGCAAATACATTGTATTGTGTATTATTAAAATTAAAAGGAGCATTTGACTATTAGTAGCCTGTTCATTGGCTGTATGTTCCACAACTACTGTGTCAGTGTTCACCAAGTATTTAAAATCAAATGACAAGTCAAAAGAACAAAATTTCCCCCAAATTAGTATTTTTGCCAGTTTACTCCCCCTGTTTTAAACTGAGCTGTAGAGGGAAAATGCAGAGGTAAATACAAAACTGGAATCTTTGGTTACAGACGACTGAAATGTTCCTTCCCGTTAGCTTAGCTGAATAGTCCAGCAGCCCACAGGGTTTAGCCAGACATGGAATGGAGTCCAACAGAGGGGGGGGGGGGATCACACCACACTGATTGTGAGGGCAACATGCAAGTATTTACGTGAAAGGGTGATAGACACAAAATGTGCATGGGTCTATGTTTTCTATATCCTGCTCGCAGATCTGCCATCTGTATTTTAAGCTAGTTGAATTCAGAAGCTAGATTCCTGAGAAAAGGCCATTTTAAAATCCTAAATTGTCCTCTTCAAAGCTGATAATCGATAAGGAATGTCAGAGTTGCAGCTGTGCACCAGAAACTGCATAGTGTTGCCACAGTCTTGGTGCTCACACCCTCTTAGGGTTGGACCCTGAGGTGGCCATGTATAAGAGATTAACTTCTGCTCACAAAAGGGGGAGCCTGTGATTTGTGCAGGAACCCCCCCCCCCAATATGTGGCCTTCCTACTTAACAGCAGACAGGGAAGTAGGAAATACCTCTTCCACAAGATAATCTGAGCCTATATAAATCCTTAGTTTGAGCCCTAATTTTACACTCTTTTGGAACATGCACCCTTTTAGAAAGGCAGAGAGTATTGGGGCCAACTGGCCTTTGGAATCTAAAAAAAGTCAGTCCTGAATGAAGATTTCTGTGACTGACACTGAAGCAGACTTTAGTGAAACTCATCTGCTGATTACTTTGTGTAATCCACCACCCAAGCCTGCATCTCCCACTGGAGATGCATATAACACTGTTCTGCCCTACTGTAGGCCAGGCTACAGTAGCTCTTTACATTTGCCAGTGCTTTCACCCTCTAAAAGCTGAGCAGCGCATGGAAGAGACAGACCTCCTTAGGGTTCCAGGATGCTATTTTTGAAAACCTATGACTGGCAGACTCCTAAATCTTTTAAGAAATCCTCCTGCTGCATTTCTTCAAAGCTCTTCAAGGATACCGGGGAAGGTACCAGCAAATGTAAAATGCCTGACTCTCCTCTTTAACCTTCCTTACTGCAGTGGAAGATAAGGTGATTTAAGATCTTTAAGCAGTTTCCAGAATCCTAGGGATAAAGAAAAAATAAAATGATAGCAAAATTAGTTACGCAAGACCACCATAAATCTACCCAACTTTTGTAGAAAAAAGCATATGTATTGATTTACAAACATCATATACTCGCAAATACAAATACTGAATAACTTATTTAGATTATAGCATTAATAAAATTGAATGGATGTTTGATGCTAATTAGATCAGGATTCTAAAATTCTGCACATGCAAAATATCTGCTAAGGACAGGAAAGGTGCAGGAATCAAGCGCTCCAACTACTTATATACACCAAACAAACCCCAAGAAGCCCATATAGTCAAAAAGCTTATTTGTGACACCCTGGATTCCTTTACTTGAACCATATGTTCAGGTGGGTAGCTGTGTTGGTCTGAATCACTAGAACAAAGTTTGAGTCCAGTGGCACCTTTAGGACCAACAAAGTTTAATTCTGGGTATATGTTTTCGTGTTTGTCACATAATAGATCTTTAGCTTGCCTCTAATATCCTGGCTGGACTCTTATCTTGTACAGAAAGCCAAGCCAAGAACATTCAAACAAGATAAATATTTCTATCTTGTACAGCTGAATTTTAGTATAACCCCTGGGAGACTGTTAATCAAGTATGCACTTTCTTTTATCAGCTTTCCACACCAGCTCTTGGACTGACTGCTTTGCTCTACTGCCCTCCAATGGTTAAGGAATGAATGGCAAATCCTTGCGTCCTACCTGGAGATATTTTCTGACAGTTTAGTGCATCATTAATCTTGAATCCTCAGGGACAGCATTGTATGTATATCTGGGGATGCCTTTCGCCCCAAGTTTCTGCCACTGGAAGACTGGCTTACTACTCTGCTTTCAGCTGATCCGCAGAGTCTAGCAATGCAACTTCAGTGTATTTCAGTTGTTTCCTTTATCATTGCAAATAATCAATGCTTTTTTCAATCTACACAAAAGAGCAGGAACTTTGGGCCACATAAGGCTATAACACCTGTTTGTAACTGTAAAGCTCAATAAATGCTTGGTTTTTTAAAAAAAATGCATTAAATGCAGCATTTGAAGGCATTTCACCTTTATAAAAGTATATAAAGGAAAGACTGATACTGTAGAAGTCGGAGTGAAAGATGAGGGTGGCTCAGAAAAAAAACACAAACCTCTTTACTTTAGTCCAGGGAATCAACTTTGATGGTATATTTCCAAGAAGACTGTTGCCATTATCTAGCCTTCTTTGTGGCTTGATATCTTGGGAGCTGAAGGTAGAAGACCTGGTCTGACAAAAGTATTGAACGCAGAAAAGGTATAGAAAAGTGGAAAGCAAGAACATGCCTGATTCTCCTTGGATCAAAATGACTACCTACATGTTGAAGTTATTTCTAGAGAGCTCAAGGTAATCACTCCTACTTTCTACAGGTGAAAAATGGAACTGCTTTACTAGAGCTGTCAAATTAGTTCATAAATTGGATCAAACTACAATTAGCTTGAAATCCTAATAGTTCTGCCATTATGTTTCAAGTAAACTGCACTCAATGTCAAGCCTTTGAGATCCACACACTACAATTTGTCTCCAGCTATAAAAGTGCAGCTATTTTACCTGGACCAAATCTTCCTATTCTTGGGCCAACCGAATGCAGAGTTGCAAACAAATTATAATCAAACTGAGCCCCCTCTTCCCAAAAGAGACCTCTTTCATGGTGTTAGGAGCTATAACTGGAAGCAGCCACCCACAGGATGCCCTGGGTCAGCATTCGCCCTGAAATGTTTGCATCTCACTTTTATGTCACCCTTTTTAAGAAACCAAGATGTAGTCGTGCAGCCATCTCAGGAGCAGTGAAAAGACTATACAACGTTCACCCCAAAAAGAAAGCATAATATGTAGTTTAATGTCAGTTAAAACACGGAATGGGATACATGATACTCAAAACATTTTTGAAAATACAGAATGGATAACACATGAAATATTCAATCACAGCAGCAAAGAGGGCTTTACAAGAAGGGCAGGTGTTACTAGTAAATTGATCGTACACGGTTTCTAAAGGGTATTTGCTGAATAATGAGGTGTACAAATGCCGCAACAGTAATATGTAGCGGACGCTATCAAGTCAGGACAGGAACAAATACAGACTATTAGTAACTATTAAATTTGACTGTCGGGTACTTGCCTTCTATGCTTGAGGAGGACTTGAAGTGTGCAATACAAAATGAGATTAACTTGTCTTTTGTAAACATAGGCAAAATCCCATACCTGGAATATCTTCACAGGGACTGTGATTTACCACCACAGCCTCAAAGTTACCTCAAAGTGCCTTGCCATCCCCTCCCCAGAGATCGATCCTGCGAACAGAAATCTTGGTTTTATTGAGAGAATTTTTATCCTGCTTGTCTCATGGCAGCTTACAACAGAGGAGCACTTTTCAAGAACACCCAGTCTCAGATTTTCTTGTGAAAAGCAAACAAGAACTGATATAGAAGCATGCACCCCTCAAAATAAAGTGAAAAGGGTTACAGCAACGTGTAGCTGGCTGCCACACACAGGACTTCCACTCCTCAGTTTATTTATTTACATTATTTGTAATCCACCTTTTCTTGCTGGTAGACAAGGTGGACTACACAGAATAACTCAGCACAGTCAAAAAGATGGGGCATCCAACAGCTGAAGTAGTAGGGTTTGACTTGTAAAAATCTTGAACCAACCAGAGATCTGAGACAGCAGTGAAGCAAAGCTTAAATATTAATATGACACACTAAACAACATAAAGATTACACAGTAGGAGCTAACTTACAACAACAGATAGTACGAACTATAGACAGTGGTATAGTCCCTAACCCTTTACCTCAAGCTTCTTTCTGAACCATTTTGTTCATCTTCAAGGCTTCTGTGTAGTCCCACATGGGACTGCAGTACTGCAGGCCAGCCACCAGGAGGAACTAGTGAGCTTTTTACTAGAATTTTCTTCCCAAGAGAGTCAGGCTCCTCTCAGGGAGAGATTTCCTGCCCAAAAGTCACCTGACCTGAGAGGAGTCTGTTCTCTTCCCTCAGTTCTCCTTCTGTCGCCATCTCAGAGCACGAGACTCCCACAGCGGGGAAGGAGGGAGGGATGTGTGCCTGCTAGGGTTCCCAAGTCCCCCTGGGGGGCAGGGAAACCCCTGCTCCAGCAGCCTGCTTCCCGCCAGCCCGGATTGGGCCACCAGGGAAAACCCTGCCCCCAAATTGCCGGGCTGCAAAGATGTGCCCGGCGCGATGACGTCAGCACATTTCAGGGGGGGGGACTCTCTACAATTCGAGGTAGAACTCTATGGTTCTCCCTCGAATTTGAAAGGTCCTGCCCCCAGCGTGCCCAACGCGATGACGTCACTTCCGGGTGATGTCAATACGGTGTGCGCGCAGAGCGCACGCATCAGAGGACTCCCGGCAGCAAAAGGACTCCCCCCTGCTGCATTAAGATAAGTACTTGGCAACCCTAGTGCCTGCACAGAAGCCCTTTCGATGAACAAAGGTTAAAGGGAAGTGCAACCCGTTTTCATCTTCAAGGCTTCTGTGCAGTCCCACATGGGAGAATAGTAAGTTCACTTACTGTAGAGGAGGGCATAAGAGGTCTCAGCAAAATATAGACTGAAGTATAGCCGTGCCCACAGCCACTTCTCGACATGGATCAACGTTCATGGCATAGTGCTTGACGAACACTGAAGGGGCTGACCACATGGCTGCCCGGCAGATCTCCTGGACTGGTATTCCCGACCTGAATGCTGCCGATGATGCTTGAGCTCAGGTAGAGTGCGCAGACAAGCCAAGGGGGCACTGTGTCCCTGCTGCATCGTATGCCAACTGGATAGCTCTATAAATCCATCGAGAGATGGTCTGTGAGGATGCAGCTTACCCTTATTGGGCCTACCAAAACGTACAAATAAGGCTGTCGCCTCCCAAAATGGGCGAAGGAGAGCACATCTAACGTCTAATGTGTGTAAGGTGCGTTCCGCTACCATAGTATAAGTGGGGGGAAATACAGGCAGTATGATGTCCTGATTAAGGTGAAACTTCGTAACTACTTTCATGAGGAAGTCTAATTTTGGTCTGAGGATTACTCAATCTTTGTGTATACGGAGAAATGGCGGTTCCATGGAAAGTGCTGCCAATTCCCCTACTCGTCTAGCATATGTTACTGCAATTAGAAAAGCTAAGAAAGAAAAGAGAGGTCACACGTAGCTAAGGGCTCAAACCATTTATGAACCAACTTAGTTAACACCAAGGTCAAACTCCATTGGGGAGTTTGATCCATCAATAGGTATGTGAAAAGCCGAAACACATTGACTGAAGAGTTTGCCAACCCTTGCACCTTAAGGTGCGTCAAAAATTCCAACACAAACGAAATATCACAAGACGTAGAGTCCAACCCTTTGTTGTGGGCCCAAGCCGCAAATTTGGCAAGCTTACTATCATAGTACCTTCTGGTGGATGGTTTCCTGTTTTACAGTACCCCTGTTTTACAGTACAGCCCTATTTCCTGTGCAAAATGTCCTCTTGAATAATTTAGTTTTGCATAGTTTATGGAAAGTCAGGAGGGTGGGGAATTCCTGACCTCCTCAGGCAGGGCATTCAATAAGGTGCCTTAACAATGGCCCATCCAGTCCAACACTCTGTCACACATTGGCCAACAATAACAGGTTCCATCAGGAGGTCCACCAGTGGGGCCAGGACACTAGAAGCCCTCCCACTGTTGCCCCCCCCAAAATACCAAGAATACAGAGCATCACTTGCCTCAGACTGAGAGTTCATATCTATACCTTGTGGCTAATAGCCACTGATAGACCTCTGCTCCATGCGTTTAAGACCAGTCCAGATATGTGCCACATTTATTCAAGTACTATTACAGTTGTTAGCTCTGCATTAAACAAGACACATGCCTTGTTTGAAGTCTGTTCTTCAAAACTGGAAAGATCCTGTCTGAAGGGTTTTATTTATTTATTCATTTTAAAAGTAGTTTCTAAGAATTCCAAAAAGTGGAGGCAAAAAAGTATCTTGGAATGCAAAATGAAACAATGCAAAGTCTAAAACTATTAAAAATATGGTTACATTTCAGAAACCAAAAGGTGCAATACTTACATATAAATCCATGACATCCACGTTAGACTTGAATGTTGGATACATTGTTACATATACAACAATGTATTGTATACATTTTGAATTTTCATCACTGTACACCTTGTGAATCTCTCTGATATGTCAGTTCCATCTTTTGGTGTTCAAACTGTAACTCTTGAATACATACCTCTGTTCATATTTCTAGTGCTTTGCTCTATTTCACTCTCTCTACACAAAGCACAACAACAAAAAGCTCAACAGCTCTGAAGTGAAGTGAAAAGCACCCTGAGTGGAACTGTTTGCTAAAGCGCTTCATCAGTTCTGGGATTTCAGAGCTCCTGACCTCTGTAAACATTTGTCATAAGAACACTAATTGATCTGTGATTAGATGCCATGGCATTTGTGCCATATGAGAATGCTGCAACATAATAGCTTCTTAACAGCTTCATCCCCATGTTAGGACTTTTGTGCCACTCCTCCGTAACATGCTTCTTGAACACCATTTTACATGGCAACAAACAACTGTGAACGTGTCCAGCAAAACTGCTTTTGGATACCCACAAAAGTGTTATTTAGATCTAACACTGTTTTTGTGACCCTGGACAGTTAATTAGTAAAGGCACTGCTAAAGATAATTGGCGCTATCCATCCTGTTATTTAATTTATACGCATAGTACATCATGCAAAATGCCGGCCTGGATGAATCACAAGCCAGAATTAAGATTGCTGGGAAAAACATCAACAGCCTCAGATATGCAGACGATACCACTCTAATGGCAGAAAGGGAAGAGGACCTAAAGAGCCTCTTGCTCACAGTGAAAGAGGAGAGCGCAAAAGTTGGCTTGAAACTCAACATCAAAAAAACTAAAATCATGGCATCTGGCCCCATCACTCCTTGGCAAACAGAAGGGGAAATCATGGAAGCAGTGAAAGAATTCACGTTTCTAGGATCCAAGATCACTGCAGATGGTGACTATAGCCATGAAATTAAAAGACGCCTGCTCCTTGGGAAGAACGCTATGGCAAACCTAGACATCACCCTGCCAACAAAAGTCCATATGGTCAAAGCAATGGTACTCCCAGTAGTAATGTATGGCTGAGAGAGTTGAACTATAAGGAAGGCTGAGCACCGAAGAATAGATGCTTTTGAATTATGGTGCTGGAGAAGACTATTGAGAGTCCGAAACTTCCCTCCTGCTTGGGTCCCCATTGTGGAAAAAGACTGTAGTTTTCCTAGGCAGAGGCTGCAGGTGGTGGTGGTGGGATAGAAAGCTGAAGTCAGAGGGGCAGATAACGGCAGGTTGATGGTTGGCTGAGCAGGAGATAGTTGCCAACTCCAGGTTGGAAAATTCCTGGAGATTTGAGGGGTGGAGCCTGAAGAGGGTGGGGTTTCAGGAAGGGTGGGACTTCAGACAGGTACAGTGCTATAGACTCCGTAGAGGACTGGAGATTACTCAGAATTATAATTGCTCTTCAGATGATAGAGATCAGTTCCCCTGGAGAAAATGGTGGACTCTGTGTCATTATACCCTGCTGAGGTCACCACAGCAAATTCACGCCGAGTGCCCAAGGTCAGGGCACCTGCCCAGAGCCTCTTTCTAGAGCCCGTTGTATTTATTTCCACAGCAGGCCTTATTCCTGGTTAGTAATAAGGCTTCAGTGTATTTACAACTTTAAGACTGAGACAAAGGGCAAAGCATGCTAGAAACTCTTGCAGGGATCTCTTTAAAAATGGAATTTGAGTGCAAGCTCGTCTGTTCTTGCTCAAACCCCATTCAGATCAAATGAACTGCATCAACTTTCCATCTACTGAATTGTGCTCAGGGACAGTTTAATTAAACACCTCAATTCACTTAGTGCTTCAAATAACCCACGTTCAAACAGAAGTCCAAAAGGAGGGTAGCAACCGCATCACTTTCAGGGTACCCTTCAAGTGCATACCCAGTGCCCCACATCTTTCCATGAAGGAAACAGAGCCACATAATGAAATGAAGGGCATCAGCAGCAAGGGAGAGTACAATGCTGGTGGGACAGAGCATTGTTATCCCTTACGAGCCCAACCTTTAAACAACAGAGACTATTCAACTGCACCTTTACTAAAGCATACTTGCTTTTGTTTTCCCTGCTTCCCCAAACATTGGACATTCCTCTTCTTTCTATACAGAGTTCTAGAATGTGACTCTGAGCTATGCAGTCAATCTGTAACACAGCAACAGCCACCAGAAGTGTGTCAGAACACAGATTCAACCAGATTGTAAGGAAAGTGATGTCAGAACACACAGGAGTGTTGTTGTTTTGAAAAAAAAAGTTACATGTAAAAAATAAACACATTAGGAAGAGTGTGATGCTAAGGGCCTCTGCTCCCCCCCCCCCCCTTTAGGAGAAAACCATGTTCAGGAAGTTCTTAGGGAGTCCTGTGATTTCCATTTGGCATGAAGTTCTCCAGTTGGAAGATTAGGTCAACAGCAGCATCGACATCTGGCACAATATGCTCAGGTTCTACTAAAGCAGGATCAAACCTGAAATCTCTATGCCCATGGAACACCGTCTTGGTTATGGTCTCCCTGATATCAGAGGGCACCTCTGTGTGAGGGTTGGAAACCCCAGTGCAAACAAGGACAGACCTACAGCTTGTAGCAGCAGCAGATGCCAGTTCACTTTCCCAAGGGTTATCCATTTCATCTTCCTGAGAAACTGCAGTCGATCCTGTGCCACCTGCAGCTTTGGCCTGGAGACGTGCCTTGGAACCTCTTCTGGAGTTCTCCTCAAGGTAGTGGTTGTAAAGATTAGCACCATAGATGTCCGTCATTAAGTTATCCCTAGACAGCAAGATAAGCAACATCAGGATAGGCATATTTTGAGCGCATGGACAGTGTTTTTGCTTAAAGTGTCTCACTAAGCATGCAGTTAAAACAGCAGGCTATCAGAATTATATTGCAGCAATCAAAATTTGGAGAGGCAGTATTTCAGGAACTGCACACACGCTGCATATTGTAGCAAATGGGCTTGATGGGTACAAATACCTAAGCTTCTTTCCTGAATCTTTTGCTCCTCATCAAGCACCCCTGGGGACCCAAGCTGTAAAACGGATTTCTCATTACCTTTGGGAAATGCTAGTAAGCCTCAGCCTCCTTCACAGAACATTTGTACAGTGTACTTTAGAAAGACCAACCAACAGGCATGAATTACAATGTTAAGAAAGTGTTACAGGTTCACAAGGACTGCCCTCCCATATGTGTTCCAGCTTTAAACCAGCATAGCCAGGATTGTTGTATTGAACATATGAAGCTGCATGATAACAGAACTGGACCATCTCCCTCAGTACTGGCTACTCTGACTGGCTACTCTTCCAGGAAAGAGGGGGAAAGACTTTTGCCACACCTTGCTCCTCAAGATCTATACCACCCCTCTTTGTAACACAGCAACACAAGCAAAGAATCTGACGTGTCAGCGTTCACATTGAAGAGGTTCTTTAAACCATCATGGGTGTGAATAAAGTCCGAAACCCACATGGAAGGGGCTGAAGATTGAGAGGCTGTATACTGGGAGAAGGGGGGAGGATTTCTGTAGCTAAATGAACCTCTCCAACTCCTCTCATTGGGGCAACACCTACCATCATTCTCAGTTCAGAAGGGTCAAGATGGGTAGCCATGTTAGTCTGTCTGTAGCAGTAGAAAAGAGCAAGAATCCAGTAGCACTTTAAAGACTACCAAAATATGTGGCAGGGTATGAGCTTTCATGAGTCACTGCTCACCTCTTCAGATATCTGAAGAAGTGAGCAGTGACTCACGAAAGCTCACACCCTGTCACATATTTTGTTAAGTCTTTAAGGTGCTACTGGACTCTTGCTCTTTTCTACTAGTTACTCTGACACCTCTTCCAAGCTGAAGTCAGCACACTTTGGCCCATAAGCTTTCAATACTATCAAGCAGTACATCATCAGAGCTAACTGCAGATAACAGGAGATGTGGTTTCTAGTGAGTGATTACTGAAAAAAGGGATTCAACGTTTATTTATTTATTGTCTTTACTGTTTTTGCAACCAGAGTCATAAACAGCAAGGTGTTCCAAGTTTGCAGACATTGTATACAGCTATATAACACACATGTATCCAGCAGATTGCATCCCTAAATGATTTTAAGTATGCCTACAAAATTCCAAAGAGCACTGGTGACAGACAGCTGGTAGCATTACCAGATTAGATTGTGCTATTTTCAGGGGGCCACAAAAATAATCCCCTCAAATATCTGGACTTTCCCTCTTCTACATTTTGCAACAAATTGTGGAGGAGCAAAAGCCAACATTAAATCCTTTAACTCAGTAGGAACAGCCCACATGAAACACTAACCCTTCCTTTTTGGAGACGGTAATGGCAAATATGGAGAGAAAGCTTTGGCTGGCTCTTCGGTCATAGTCTGTTCTATAACATAAACTGTCTCTTCTATAATAGGACTTACCCAATGGCATACAAGGTCTGAATAGGCTTTTCCCATTGCTTTGCAGCTGCTTGCGTTCTGATCAGGTACTCTGCGTAGTGATAGGTCACTTCACTAGGCTTTCCAATCAAAGCCTCATATCTCAGCTCTTTGCCAGTGATCTTTTTGTAAATGTTCTCCAAGCAAACCATGAATGTTCCATGACCGAACCTAAGGAATGCAGAAATAAAATTTGGACAGTGAGAAGGAACCATCAGTCAGAACAAAACACGTCATCAGTTCATATTCTATTTCCTAGGTGAACAGGCTGAAACAGTTCAGTCCAACTTTTCATTTGCCCTGAGATAACTAATAGCAAGTGCATAACTCCTGCCAGGCATTACAGAGCTGCCCTAGGCACTAGATCACCAGAACTGGTGGAGTGCAGGGAGAAGCTAACCTATGTGGTCTCCACTTGCTTCTTTCTGGCAGGGAAAGCACAGGAGCCAGATGCCCACCTGTATTTACCCAGCTAGCTATAGTTTCTCCATGTGAAACTAACAGGCCATGATAATAGTTCTAGAACAGAAGCTGTGTTACAGTCTTGTAGCACCTTAGAGATTAACATTTGATTTCAGCATAAACTTTAATGGGCTAGAACCCACTTTCTCACACACAGTGGCCTGGATCCAGAGAATGATTTCCACTGATGTAAGGGACTGCCGTCAGCATGGGGCTTCCTCACCATCGCTGTCCTGCTGCAAGGAAAAATCTGCCACCCAAGGACTGTGAGAGGGAAGTATCATGTGGCTTTCATTAAATGGCTTCACACAATCTCACTCCCCCACCCCCAGGGTTGAATGGGGACTTGAATTTTTCAACTCACTACAGGTACTGATCATCTTAACCAAATCTGGGTGTCCCTTTCCATTACAAGCATAACCAGCTTAGCTAAACTGGCAGAGTTACATAATTACATTTCACCATGTACATCCAGTATTTCATGGTTGATTATGTTTTTCATACCGTAAAAGGCCTGCCCGGTGAGGAGCCACTGCACTGCATCTCAGAAATGTCCATGAAAGCTTACCCTACAATCAAGTTGTTTGTCTTGAAGATGCCACAAAGCTCCTGTTTATTTTAACAGGCTGTGGCAGCAGTGAGGAAGAAGGACTGGGCAATCACTTCCACAGTTCTTGGATTCATTCAGTGAACACTGAGGATACTAAACACGTCTGTACATCTCCCTTGATCAGACAGAAGTCAATGATTGCTTTGCAAAGCTTTTTTTGAAGCTTATAAAGTACACATTCGATTCCAGTGGCACCTTTAAGATCAATGAAGTTTTATTCAATGTATAAGATTTCATGTGCAGGCAAGTGTGCGTGCACACAAAAGCTTATACCTTGAATGAAACTTTGTTGGTCTTAAAGGCACCACTGGACTTGAACTTTGTCCTGCCACTTCAGACCAACATGGCTACCCACCTGAAAGTACACATTGTTTCTGTTTATAAATGTGTGCTGAACAACTTCACTTTTCTAGCTATTTTAAATAAGTGGTTTCTGAATCACCTTTCAAATGAAGGTTACTGAGGAATAACCATTCTCCTGTCTTTTCCTGCTTGTAAGATGTCTGGAAAAATACACATGTGTGGAAAAATACTCCGGATTGCACTTGTATATACTTGCCACTACCTTGGAGAATGAGCTTCAGCCATCCACATCAGATCCATATTACAAGCCAGCACAGGTATATGTGGGTAACAGGACTGTGAATACGGATTCCCAGGGTGGCCATTTGTCAGAAGGACATCTATGATCAACTGCAGGTTAGTCTCCCACCGGACTGGTTCACCAAACAAAACAATGGCTGCAAGGCAATGAAAATAATTAATACGCCCACATGCTACTTGTACGTAAGACAATTCTGTCCTTGCTATCACTACTGTGAAATGGAACAAAGCCTGAAGTAAGTGGAAGACTACCAGCAAATAACCGTTGATAGACACACGATGCATGTCTGAAGGAGCAAATGATATCACAACTAAGTGTAGTGCTTTAGAATGTGCTCATTTAACACTTTAAACAGAAGATAACAGATCATATATGGTTTCCACACTTGTTTAAAAAGCTCATTCCTTGACATAGGAAAATTTTCGCACGCCTCAACATATTTATTGTTTTGTGGAGCACAAAATATGATTTTAATTGGGTTGGACTGTGTAGCTGCTGTTTTTTCTAATGTTACTCTCTGTGACTCTTTTTGGCTGTGCTGTTATCTAGGAAATCAGCAATGTGCTTACGGAGGATGGGTGCTTCCTGCTTCTTTTTTGGGACAGGGAATACAAAGGGAAGAGTCTAGATCTGGCTAAAATAGAAAAGGCACACTTGGTTCTGAAGGGAGGGAATACAGAACAGCAAAGTAGGTTAAACCTAGCAACTATAAGACAACCTTAGGCAGCAAAAGAAGAGAACAACATACAATGAGTATTCTCCACATACAGTTCCAGGAATAATCAAGGTTCATCAGAACCCACCATCAGCATTATCAAGAAATTTGAAACAGCCAGATGTTAATTCTAATACTTTTAGGAATAATCAGAACTAGGGATGGGGACAAACCTAAAAAAGAACTGAACGGGCCCCACATGAACTGAACCAGTTTGGTAAGTTCGGTTCCCCCTTTCTACTGGCCACGAAAAAGGGAGTGGGGATCACCCTGGAAAGGACTTCCCTTCCACCTTCCCCCTGACCACAGCCAGGAGAAATGGGGGGGAATTGCCCAAGAAGGGGCTTCATTTAACCCTTCAGTTTTGCTCCCTCCCTTGAAGCAGCGGGGAGCAAAACCGAAGGGTTACATGGCTGCCAGCTGTTTAACCTCTGCGCCGCTCAGCTATTAGGTATAAATGGCTGGCCCAAATAGCTGAACCAAACCAGCTAAAAGTCTGGTAAATATTCAGGGAATGTGCCTTCCCTGAACATTGGTTCTCAAGGTCTGACCCGGCCCAAGTTCAGCCCAAACTCTGGCTCGTGAGCCAGTTCCTGCCCATCCCTAAGCAGAGCAGACATTAGCAAAGTACATACTGACCCTCAATCTTGGGAAGTTCCACTGCAGGTGCATGCTGCAATAATTAAAAAAAAGGACAGTTTGAGTAAGCAAAGCATCCTCTACGGGCACTGGTAGGAAATTAAGTCAATAGCTTCCTGTGGTTCTAACAGCAGCACAGTTCATGTCCTCTGAAATTCTTGACATGCTTGCTTATTTTTTTATTTATTTATTTATAATTTCAGTTTATATACTGCCCTTCTTTGAAATCACAGGGGAGTTAACAATTTATTTATTGATTGATATTTGTATCCCGCCTTGCTGGACGAGCTGGCTCAAGGTGGCTAACGAAGTTAAAATACCATAGAACAATAAAAACAGCAATTAAAACAGCATCAAGTTACAGGTAAAAACAGACAAGTGATGGCGGCATTCAGATCACACCCAATGGTGTGAGCAACGGACCCAGGACCCAGCAATGGACTGGCCGCCCAGCAACAGACCGGTGGCTTCGGACCAGCAGCCCAACAACATGAAATCATACAGTTTAAAATTCAAGACATAAAAATAGGTAAAAACAACATCAGCTGGCATTAAAGACAAATGTACAGATTGCATCACTGTCTTGCAATGAGCGAGAGAAGGCAGAGTGAGGGAAGGGGAAGGGCATGCCAGATACAATAGTACCCATTGCTGGCCTCAACCAAAAGCCTGGTGGAACATCTCTGACTTGCATGCCCTGCGGAACTGTTCAAGGTTCCACAGGGCATGGATGTTATTTGACAGAGAGTTCTACCAAGTAGGAGCCAGGGCTGAAAAAGCCCTGGCTCTGGTTGAAGACAGCCGGACATCTTTTGGGCTAGGGACCACCAGTAAGTTGTTCTCAACAGAGTGTAAAGCTCTACGGGGGATATACCAGAGGAGGCGGTCCCAGAGATATGTGGGTCCCTGACTGCTCATGGCCTTAAATATCAGTACCAGAACCTTGAACCTGACCCAGTACTCCACCAGGAACCAGTGCAGCTCGCGCAGCACAGGCTGAATGTGTGCTGTCTGTGGCATTCTTGTCTGGACTTATGTCACCACATTCTGGACCAGCTGGAGTTTCTGGATCAGTCTCAGGGGCAGGCCAGCATAGAGTGAGTTATAGTAATCCAATCTGGAGGTGACCATTGCATGGATTACTGTGGCCAGGCCAGAGCGAGACCAGAAAGGAGCCAATTGCTTTGCCTAATGCAGCTGGTAAAATGCCAGCTTGGCAACATTCGTGATCTGGACCCCAATAGATAAGGAGATACCTAGGACCATGCCCAAACTCTTGATGGCTTGAGCCAGTATTAGAGGAGCACTGTCAAGACTGGGAAGTTGAGACCCCAATCCAGAATCCCACACAGCCTCATATCCCTCAGTCAGATTTTGTGGGGTGGTATCCAGGTGACCACCCATCAACAGACACAGCTGGGTGTCATCAGTGTACTGGTGACACTCCAGCCCAAAACTTCGTGCCAACTGGGCAAGGGGGCTCATATAGATGTTGAATGGGATCAGGGAGAGGACTGTCTCCTGAGGGACCCCACATTTTAAGGGGTACCTAGCTGACAGCCTCCTCCCTGGCACTGCCCTCTGTCCTCAACCTCCGAGAAATGAGGTAAGCCACTGCAAGATTATCCCACAAACTCCTATATTGATGAGGTGGTGGGTCAACATATAGTTGTCGACCATGTCAAACACTGGTGTAAGATCTAGTAAGAACCGCAGTGCCAACCTGCCTCGATCCAGTTGCCTGCAGTAATTGTTCGTGAGGGCAACCAATGCCGTCTCCGTCCCATGGCCAGGGCAGAAACTGGACTGGAACGAGGCAAGTGCCAATGTGTCATCCAGGAAATGCTGGAGCTGCACTTTATGTCTTTAAATAACCAAGAGCTCTCTCTCATGTAGAAAGAACACACCTTACATTCTCTATACATGCGCTCCCAAAGCCCACAGTCCTTTTAAAGTACTAGTCCCCTTGTACTTCCTCCCACATTGTTCATGCATTGCAGAAGGAGACTATACAACCCCTGAAGGAAGGGGGGAAAGCCCCCCCCCCAAAAAACAATCTCACAAAATAGCACAAAAAAAGCAGTCTCACAAAATAGCACAAAAAAGCAAGGAAATTTTTAAACCCCAAGATAGGATCTAAGAATATTCAGTTCTATCTTTGCTGCCTGTTTTCCTGAAAAATTAAAAGATGTGCGTCTTAAAGGCCCTGATGTTATGCATCCCTGCTGCACATATAGAAATCAGGCAGTGAAAGAGGCACAAGCCCCACAATTCTCCATTGATGGTAACAGCATATAAGTGACCTTGCTTCAGTGGAGAAATTAACTCACCAGAATTCACTCATCCAGAAAATTAGACAAACCAGACTTTGTACCAAGTTGCATCTTCTGTACATTGAGAACTTCCTTCTTATGCATAAATTTCTGTCATGCAATAAGTCATTGTAGGTTGGCCTTTTAAAGACTGGTTTTCAAAAAAACAGTGCACTGTAATAAAACCCTTTGAACTTTTTGTACTTAGTCTTACTATTCTCTTTTAAGTAACTTGGTTGAAATAACAAAGTAGAAAAAGAAATGACAAACGCGGTGAACAATACTTCTCACAGAAGGGTTGCTATTTCCAAGGTGCGTATTTTTTAGTGCAAGGGCTTGCAAAGTGAGCTGCTGCCCCAGGATGTATGGGCCTTATCCAGATGCAACACACTCTTTTCCTACAAAAAAATATAGGTAACTAAACACTTAGTCTTGCATCTAGCCATACACTAGTCTCCCAGCACCTTTCCTCCTGACTGGATTTTCAGGTGAACTTGCCTGGATGAGTACAGTGCTCCTGCCCTGTGTGCCCTTTCCGCTCCCACAACACTCAGGCAGTTCTGTCCCTGCAGTTCCTGGAAACAATACCTCATATTTACACAGTGTTCTCATGGTTGCTGCCCTAATCTGTTCCGAGATCAGTCAATATTGAGTAATCCTGCTGAGGACAGAATGTAAAAACACTGAAATGCTATGGACTATATAAGAAAAACAAAGCAGGCAATTAAATTTCTCCTTTATTAATCTATATAGATACACTGTTTAAATGGCTCCTATTTAAGCTAGGGGTATATTTTAAATCACCCTGACTTGGAAGACACAGGCTAGCCTGATCTCATCAGATCTCAGAAGCTAAGCAGGGCTTGTCCTTGAATGGGAGACCACCAAGGAAGTCCAGGGCCGCTTTGGAGAGACAGACAGCTGTGACTTGCTGGCTCTTTCCACCACCACCACATTTTATATCAGTTCAATGATGATGAGAATACTTGAACTTGAAATATGATGAGAATACTTGAACAGCAGCCAAAGAGAGGACTTTTTACTTTGTTAAACAGCAGGGGTCCTTTCGAGCAGGAGCTCGGGGGAGTGCAGCTCCGGGAGTTGGTACCAGCCCCCCCCCGCGGGGGAATGCCTACTTGTGTCATGGCTGCAGCAAAATGACCCTGTCCCCTGGAAAGGTCCTTGTTCCTCCGACCACCCTTCTGAAGGCTTCAGCCACCATTGAAGCTATCCTCCCAGAATAGTGGTATTTCTGAGGCTTGGATTATTAGCTGTCCCCTCTCTGCCAGCTTTTTCTTTCTTTCTCTCTCTCTCTGTTCTTTATTTCTTGCCTTCTGACATAATTCCGGTGATGTCAGGTGGTGTAGCATATGCAAATAAGTTATGCTAATTAGTTATGCTAATGAGATCCTGCACCTCTTTTTCTACAAAATGACCCCTGTTAGACAGTATTATACTTTCTCATTGCTAATGTTTGGCACAAGATTTTAAATATATCCTTACTTCTCCTTACTGGCCACTCTAGTACTCAAGGTGACCAGCAAGAAGAACATAACTGCACAGTATTTTGAGTTCAAATACAGAAAGCCTGATCTGACAAAGTATTCCATTCAACCATACCTAAAAGCACAATCTAGACTTGAGTCATAAAAATCAGCAAAAAAATCAACAGTCAAGCAACCCTTCAGAGTGAAAATATGAAGTCACTGCAAAAGTCTGAAAACTACCAGGGAGTTTGTTCAGTTTTTCCAGAGAAACTAAGAAGATTTGTGAAACGCTGGGGGGGGGGGGGGGGGGGGGCAGACTTCCTATGAAATATTCTCTTTTTGAAATGAGTGAAATGATTTTTCAGACACTTAGTACATAATACGTTGATAGACTTAATGCGACTAAAGGAGATGGTTTCTACCTTAATAATACACTTATTTTCTTTTCCCCCACAAAATGTGTTTCCAAATGTTAACTTGCATTTCCCCCGTCTCTTAGAAGACGAAAATTAAGATATATGTATGAAAATTCTGAATAGTAAACAAACAAGGATAGCTGCAACACGCTAAGGTAATGCAAATACAGTATCTTAATTTAATCCACGGTACAATATATATATATGGGTCCAATAATATTTCAAGATGAACACCTGGTAATGATTCCGTTTCAAAAAGATTCTTCATCAGAAGAGGACCATCAAGACATGCTGTGCATCTACACTGCATAAAATCTTTTCCCAATGGATCAGGCCATTCCAATAATTCACAATTTCAATGTAGAAAACTTCATAGTTCTAAAGATTTTCACAGGTGACCTTACAGTCTACACATTCATTATAGTTGCTGAATAGGGCAGAGCAATTTTCAGCTCTCAGGTACTGGATGTGTCTGCAAATTCCAGACATATAGTAACTAGTATGATTTTAAAAGCTTTTTTGGTTAAAGCACCAAAATAAATTTAGGTTTGATAGCAAAGTATTGCTTATATTTCAATTTCCCCCAAAATTTCTATTTTCAAAACCACAGTGTCCTGTGATTCCAAAATGTCATGAAACTTTACATCTCTACTTGGTGCTGCCAATAAAAAGACCCCTTCAGTGCTGCCAACCACACTTCCAGTGGAGGGAGCAAACAGAGAAAGGCTCCAGAAAATGATCTATGGAATGGTGACGGGCGAAGTCGTGTTGTATGAAAAGACCTAGTTCCTGAAGCAAGCTGGATCCAAGCTATTTAGGGCTTTAAAGGTAAAGAACAATGTTTGAATTGGCCCAGGAAACTAATCATATTACTCAGTTATGAAGTATCTAAGGCCGAGGACAGATTGGCAGTCTCGGCCGCTCTGCCTCCGCTTCAAAAGCGGAGGCAGAGCGGCCATTCAGACGGCCGCATCTGCCCTGAGGAATGCATCTGCCCTGGAAACTATAGCTAGTATCCATGTTGGTCTAAAGCAACAGAACAGCATTTGAATCCTAGAATTAAACTTTGCTGGTTTTAAAAGTACCACTGGTCTCAAACTTTGTTCAGTTATTCCAAGTGTTTGACTAACTGGAAGCCTTTTAAAATGTAAGATCACAGAGCCAAGCTTTGCTGTAATCTGTCTTAATATTGCTTCATTTGCACACTCAAGTCTGACTGAATGAAGAATTTCTTGTTGCATACGGCTGTTAAAAAATTTTACCTTTAGTCATGAACATTTATTTTGACAGTTTCTTTGTGGTTGTACACTAACTGCTGCATACAGTTTGAAGCAAACTGAAGAATGAACAGTTCAGCTAGATAAAGCAAAAACTGCTGTGTCTTGGAACAATGAGTCATGGAACCATGAAGTGACACTGGAATTATTCCTAAGTGGTGCTCGATATATGGCGTGAAATGTGTTGCTGAGCTGAGTGGCAACAGTGACTACAGTGCTACTAAATTCAGCATTCATGTAAACCTAATGTTGCCTCGAAACTCCAACTTTGTCACATTTGATTTCAAAAGAGGAAGCTTCTTTAAAATGAGTTTACTGAAAAAGGTCCTGAAAAGAGAAAGCAAAAAGTCAAATATATCCACTCTGTTTGTACATTACTTAAAGTCACAATGACAGACATTCAAATACACTGACATGGTCCTGAAAGATATCACCAATTAACCACAAGACAGTGTTGTGGTTAATAAGTGGAGTTGAGGAAGCCATAAAAGGCAACAAGGCTTCCTTTAAAAAGTGGAAGTTTGTTCAAGTGTGGAGAGGAGATCCATACATTGTTGCAAAATAACATTTGTGGCAGGGCATGGGTTTTTATGAGTCACTGCTCACTTCTTCAGATCTGAAGAAGTGAGCAGTGACTCCCGAAAGCTCATGGCCTGCCACATATTTTGTTAGTCTTTAAGGTGCTACTGGACTCTTGTTCTTTTCTGCTGCTACAGACAGACTAACATGGCTACCCATCTTGCAAAACAAAGTTGACAATAAAAAAAGCACAAAGAGAATCTGCAGCTCATAGTGTTTAAAATAGTATGACAACTTAAAAAATCTTTAAATATATAAGAAGGAGAAAACTGGCCATGAAGGAGGTTGGTCTGTTAAACAAAGGAATAAAAAAGATTGCTACAGTTAGATACATAAATTGCAGAAAAGCTGTATCTATAGCATTTTGAACAGATTAAGAATGTTCCATTAACTACTAGTTTTGCTTTGATTCCAAAACCAGTAACTATGCAATCTGATTGGTCCAAAATACCCAGATAGGCTACTTTAAGTCAAAGCCAACATGAAAAAATATGTGCAAAGATAAATGCTGAGCAGTCAATATTATACTCACCAAAGCTTTAGGTCTTCTGTCATGGTCAACCATGTCCAATAAGGGATAGATTTCTCGCAGCCTGTCAATTGTAATAAGCTGACGAAATCCGAGACTAAGAAAATATCTCTTAAAGATAACAATGGACTCATGTTGATAAAACAAAACAGCCAAATTAAAATATAACAACTAGGGTTTTCCTCACTTCCAGGGAGAACATGTAAAGGGAAAATGTGGTGAACAGCATTGTATTTACATCCTTAGAGACTCATCCTGTTGTAATTTCATTCTGACAGTTGGCTTAGGGACTTTCTAAAGTATTAAAAGCCCAAATGGCAGATAAACACACACACTTTCAAGTCTGTCTATCCTGGAACCCAAGCCAGGGTACCATAACCAATGTCAAATACTTTCCTTCATTTAACCTAGCTACATCTGAGCAGATATTTAGTGGCTTAGTAGGGGTTTATTTTTAAAGTTAAAGAATTTCCTCCAAGTGTTTAGTATTAGGAAACAACATAATAAATCAGTGAACCATTGTTCAGACAAAGCAGGGATCCATTAGCTTCACAGGTGAAATAAACCATTTGAAAGACAGGAAAGTTCATATGTGAGGTAAACTGCATATCCAGCAATCTATTTGCTCCACTCTGTAAAATTAACCAATTTTGTAGTTGATTTAACTAGAAAAATTTTAAAAATTACAGATGCAGCAGGAACGCCAATAAAAGTTTAACAATTTATTTTTACAGTGGGATTTCCCAGAGCCAATTAGAACTTGTTTTACCCACCTTAGATTTTCATCAGAAAGTACAACAGCTTCCAAGAACCAGTTTAGTATTAGGCCATTGTATATTTATAGTCCAATATGAAATATATTCAATTAGAAGCAAATCCCTTATATGAAAATGAAGTCTTGCTAATACAGGTAACATTCAGAAGTTCTACTAAATGAAATATAAGCTTTATTTACAAACTCTGAACACTTTCATGAGGATCTTAGTGAAGAACTTGTATTTGGCAAGATAGCTAGGCAGATTCATCAGTAACTTTCATGCAAATGGTTAGGCTCTACCACCTCAAACTGAATATCACACTCATATCTTAATACTCTTCAAAAAATGAAAACAATCCCTGCACAAAGCAAACTACAAAGTTGAGAAGGCTAAGCAAGAATTCCTCTCCCTAGCATATAATATTCCAGGCAGAATTTTTTGTATCAAGGAGAAAAAGTCGGGGCGGGGGAGAATCCAGCACTCTGAAAGAAGGGGTTGATATTCTCCAAGTATTCAGAAAAAGTGTCACAATTGCTTTTTAAAAGTCCCACAACTACTATGTGGGGATGAAGAGATCCACACAAATACTGTCCTTGTGCAGCATAAGTGGTGTACAGGAGAAAACTTTCAGGTGCTGGGCTGAGGAGGGAGGGGAGGTGAAGAAAGACTGGCCTCAGGAACAGGTGGGGGCCTGGGGCTAAGTCCCACCCTGAATCTGCCCTGTCCCACCTGTCCTCCACCCCAACTCCACCCTCATCTTGGTTTTTTTGCCTGCCAAGCCCATTGCACTGTGGCCACACCAGACTGCATCACAAATCTGTGTGATGCTGTGCCACTGCCAGTCACTGTACCCTCACCCCTGCTCCTGATGCTTCTTCAGAAGTTCCTCCTCGTCACCAGTGCATTTGTAGCTGGAAGCCATGGAAGCCTGAGTAGCCTACTGTAGACTGTATTACTGTATGCAGTTAAGAACAAAGTTGGAGGGGGGACTCAGGGTCTCACACGCCCTCCCTAACCTGTTGGTGCTGTGGCAACTGTTGAGGCTCTGACCTCCATGCTGTTAGCTGCCTTTGTGGTGCTCACACCCACCTGCCTGGTCACCCTGAGAAAGGAAATGGAGCAGTGAGCCTGACTGCCTGGCTTGGCTAACCGACCGGCACAGTGGTGGTACTGGAGGCCTGAGGGAGCCAAGAGCAGCAGCGGCCATTTAATTTTTTTTTTTTACATTGGAAGTGATGTCATGCTCCCCAGTACCCCACCATCAATATTCTGGCTATGGGCCTGCTCAGGAATCTTCTCACCAACCATGAGATCCCTCAAGCGAGCACAGAAAGTATGACCTAGAATGTACTCAGTGGAAAATCATCACTGAATTTCTTGAACGTGAAGTCAGCAACATCCTTTTGAAAGAATGTCACGGTGGAGAGATGGTGGTAAGAAAGGAGAAGGAAGAATGAGGAGGAAGAAATCATTGTTTGAACTGCACAGCCTCTAAAACAAATCCCCCATTCCAACACCTGAAACAACAAAAGAGAAATGTGAACAAATCCTCACCCTTGCTTTCAGACTGGATGCTATTATGGCGCCTTAGGCCCTGATCCCATTATAGTGACCAGACAGCTGAGCTAGGAATCATGGGTGAGGGGATGAATAGGGATAGCAAGAAGAGGAATCATTCCCCCTTCCGCTTGTGATGTATCAATTAAATCACAGTTGAAGACAGATGTTCGTTATAAGCAATCACCTACATTTTCAAAGGATACTGCTTAGCAATATCAAGAAGTGGTCCTTGGCCAGATGCAAGAACACATTTGTCATGATAACATTTGAACATCCTTAAAGGGCTGTGGGACATGATGACTTGGTCTTGAGAAATCTAGTTGAGTAAGAACAGAAAAATCAATCATTTCATCCATACCTTCTCTTTTTACCCTAGTCTAAAGCAGACAAGAGAGTCTTACAGTGGAATTTATCTTTTGGCCTCGCCTTTCCTATTCCAGTTACAGAGGAAAAGAGGTTCACAGGCAAGCAAAACAAAGCAATGAGAACACAGATAATTCTACCATGTGTCAAGGTCTTATGAGCAATGAGCGCCATCAAAACGTTAAGCTGATGGATGGAGAGTTCTCTCAACACTCTAGTTACACTGACCCCCCCCAAAAAAAACTCTCTCAAAAATGACTTGTACTTTTGTTAAAAATTGTAAAGTGTAATTAAAGTTTAAAAGGTTATGAAAATTACAGAAAAAAGACTAACTATATACAAATAATTCAGGACCGTTCCTTCATTTTACATGCTGTAACAAAAAGATCAAAAGCTTGGATACGACAGCTTTACTCCATGCACACTTCATTCCAGGAGCTGCAGGTAGTGCCTGCTATGGACCTTGATCCTCTTGAGCTAGGAACTTGGGCTCATTGAAAAAAACAATGAAATTGTGCAAGAGGAAGCATCTAGCATGAGAAGAAGTAAGCCCTGCAGTTGAGAACTGCCTCTCAAGCGCTTGGAAGGAAATGTGCCTGGAGCAAAGGTATAGGATCAAAGACAAAAGACCTTGAAACAGTTAACTTACTGGCACTCCCAAAAGATGAGATAGTTGGTCTGCTTTCTTCTGACGAAGGCAATTTCCTGCATTAGTGACAAATACAACAGGCACCAAGAACTGTCCCTGAGAATTCAGCAATTTTTGAAAGGCTTTTCTTGCAGCAGGAATCGGTGTCTTTCCTCGTACCAATACCCCATCAATGTCAAACAGAAAGCCAAAGGAAGGCTGCGTGTTGCTCTGTAATAAAATGGGGAAAACAGGACTCATTACCCTTAACACTGCATTCACTCTAGTAAATAAATACTGTATTTATATTCATCAAGGGCTCTTCCTCAGGATATTGCTAAAGTCTTAAAGCCAAATGCTTCAACTCTGGATTGCTTTTATATACTATACATATTTCCAGTTACACTAATTATACATCATCTCAGCATGCATATAAATGACAACATTCCTCCTAAACCTGGTTTTCACTCTTCTTGGTGTGGTCATATTTGACAAGAAACTAACAGATAAGCAAGCCTTAACAAAACATATTTTGGGCTTTAGGAGCCAGACTTATTTTACAGCCTTCAGGGTTTTATACATTAATGACCACATTTTCAAAGTTATTGCAATCACAAAGCCTAACCTTAAACCCTTCTTGTAAATTTTTTAAAGCTATGACAAAAGGGCTGTAGTGTTTAAATAAAGTTAATGCCTAACCCTAACTGTATGTCTCTCCAATTTCTTAGAATTGCTTTCAAAAGCTCCATTTAATGGGATTTTGAAGCCAGTACAGAAGGCAACTGCTGAAGATATAGTACCACTGAATGGTGTAATGTTAGCAATGGCAGTAACTTCATGCACATCATGCATTTTTATGTCATACAGCAAAACACATTCTATTCCCTGAGAAAATTAATCCTGCCTAGAATTTCATTAACTGTTTATAAATACTTCTCAAATTTAGATAAAAACAGTGCTGTGGACACAGAAAATGCTGACAGTCATTCTGGAATCCAGAGACTTGTTTCAGAACCGGCTGAAGACTTTGAAGCCTGACAGCTGTCACAACTTTTATTCCCACAGAGTAAAGTGGGAATGTATTTTCATTTAGAACTGATATTTAAAGTGCTACATGCACCTGGATTGTGTTACCACACTCCCACAAACACATGAACACACATTAGAGCATCTGCTTGGCGTGCAGAAGGTCCAAGGATCAATCCCCACCAACTCCAGGTAAAAATGATCAGGTAGTAGGTGATGTGAAAGACCTCTACCTAAGACCCCTGGAGAGCTGCTGCCAGTCTGAGTAGACAATACTGATTTGGATGGACTGAGGGTCTGATTCAGTGATCTGCTTTGAGCCTCAATGAGAAAGACTACAAATAATGTAAATAAATAGATAACGCAATTCAGGTAGGTGAGGAAATGACTGCATCCAGCACTTTAAATATCAGTTCTACATTAAGACATTGTCCCATTTTACTCTCTGGGAATAAAAGTTATGACAGCGGTCAGGCTTCAAAGTCTTCAGCCAGTTCTGAAACAAATCTCTGGAATCCAGAATGACTGTTAACGTTTTCTGTGCCCACAGCACTGTTTTTATCTAAATCTGAGAAGTATTTTAAAACAGTCAATTAATTCTAGCCTGGATTAATTTCCTCAGGGAACATAAGCCAGATAGCAAGAGACAGTGCAAACTGTGTGGTTTAGGCTCTTTTTACATGCAACAGTACAACAAAAAGTGAAATAAAAGTTATCTCTGGCAGTATAAACAAATTCTACTCTTCCACAAATAATTTTAAAAGAATCGCCATGTTTCAGCAACAACAACAAAAAAGGCAAGGGCAAACACTATTAATGTACATGTTAAAACACTTAATCAAACATCTCATCTAGCAGTAATAATTAACATTTGAATAATTTGCAGATTATATTCTCCAAGGCAATAGATTATGGGCATGCTTAAAATATGCCATAAAACATTTACACAACCAATTACCACTCTAGAAAGGTAATGCAGGAATTTCCTTACATTGTCAACAGAGGAAAGTTTTCTGGAATATCTGCAGAATTCTGCTTGTAGTAAAGAGTTGAAAATTTTTGCTCCCATCCCATAACTGACAAAGCTTGGCCATGAAATGTATGAGCATTCCAAATTACAGGTGCCTGATGGTAAATCCACCTATAAATACCACCTAGCACTCAGAATGCAAGGCAAACAACCCATTATGCCTGTTCTACCTAGAAATAAATTTCCACTTCAAGCTGATGTAGGAAGCAATGCAAGAGCACCCTCTAATTCAGACATTTTTGACTGCACTCTACTTGGGGTGATACCACATGATGACAAAACAGAGACCTTTTTTTATTACTAACAATGGATTGATTGGCTATATTTCAATACATTTTTCTGCCCTGGCCCCAGCCTAGTGGAGCATGCTCCCATCTGAGATCAGGGCCCTGCGGGACTTACCGCCATTCTGCAGGACCTGTAAAACGGAGCTGTTCTACCAGGCCTTTGGCTGAGACGGCGGTCGTCCAATAAAGTCTCGCTCCCCCCACCCCTGCTGAAGTTTATCATCTCCATGTGGCCCAGATTAAGAAAAAGAAAATGGCACCATCTTGAAATCTGCATACGAATAGTGTGACCTAGTTTTAATAGATGTTGTTTTTATTGTTTTTAATATTTTATAATGTATTTTTATGATATCTTGATCTGTTTTGTGATCTGCCCTGAGCCCGCTTGGGGGGAAGGCAGAATATGAATTGAAACAAACAAATAAATACATTTTGTATATCTTATATGTTTTTGCTAAATTTCTGACTAACCTTTGCTTAAGAATGGAGTCATTATAAATTTAAGTGAACAACAAAAGGGTAATCAATGGATGTCTGCCAGCATGCTTAAAAGGTTTTTAGTACAGAACAAACAAAAAATGAAAAAATCTCAGGTGTGTAGGTGTGGTGGTGGAAAGTGCCATCAAGTCACAGCTGACTTATGACGACTCATAGGGTTTTCAAGGCAAGAGACATTCAAAGATGGCTTGCCACTGCCTGTCTCTGTGTCATGACTCTGGTATTCCTTGGTGCGGTCTCCCATCCAAACACTAGCCAGGGCTGCCCCTGCTTAGCTTCCAAGATCTGAAGAGATCAGGCTAGCTGGGCTATCTAGTCAGTAAATACCAGCTTTTCCCCCCGCTAGAGAACAAGTGACATAATACATCAATTTCTTTACTATTGTAACTCATGATGGAAGGCTTGTACAAAATAATGAATGTCCATGCCATATCACATTATATCCTAAGGCACAAAAGCATGAGCTAACTGAGGCTGCATGCTTATTAGTGGCTGCAATCCTGTCTACAAAACCTATTTTACTGCATGAGCATAGCTTCTGCATAAACAGGTATAGGACTGGGCTGTTAAATCTACTGTTTTAAGAAAAAAACTACTAAACTCAAGGAATCCACAACCTGACAATTTATTTTCCTTTACTAGCCTGAGATTGGTCTTCATTTTTACAAAAACTAAAGTAAATAAAACCATCATTAGGACCTGCACATTTTGACAGACTCTGGTATAAGCACTGGTCAGGCATTAAAAAATCTTAGGGCTCCACCCCACAAAACCTTCCCTCCATGCAATACTGTACATCATCACTGGTGAAGTGAGGAGCACACTAGTTGAAAAGATGTTCAGTGCTTCTGCCTTCTGTCAGAAAAGAGCAAACAGAAACTCTCTTTATACCAACAGGTATTGAAAGCCCCATTAAAATTTTAACAGGCTGTTCTGGGAACATCATGGTCAGTGTTCATTCACTGAAAAAAACTAGCAAATTTTGCTACCCAATCACATGAGCAAGTACACTAGTATGCATCAACTTGCACATGTGGGGAATCTACAGCCATTTTCCATGTTCACAGGTGCATTCTTTCATTTCCTAGACCCCAAAGGTAACTACCAGCTCCATTGGACAATAACTGGTTCACACAATTCCCCCCCCCCCCATATGTGTTCCAGTCACACAGTTGCATGGGAGAACCTGGCAGTGTGAACTAGCCCACAGTATCTGAAGAGTATCAAGACCGCTTGGATCAGAACAGCATTCTTATACAATCAAGACATGGAGAAATAGCTACCTTGAATAAGGATCATGTCCTCATCTCGTTTACTCATGCAATGTTTCCCAGTTTCTTATGCACCAAACCTGCACAGCATCAATAGCGACTTGTCCACAAGGGCACTGATGGTACTGTTTGGATAGTCCCCTCAGTTTAACAAAAATAAAATGCCCGGTTCTGGTATTGCTATACATTGGGTAGAACAGGGGCAGGGCGAGAAAGGGAAGCTTGCAAATTACATTGCAATAATTTTTGTTTTAAATTATCAAACCCACAACAGTACGTGAAAAAGTGTATGCACATGAAAGCCAGAATAAAATTTTGTTGGTCTTAAAGATGCCACAGGATTCAAACTTTATTCCACCACAGCATTGTTCCGGAGTCTTGTTAAGAACCCTGCAGTCTGGGGTTTGAACATTCATGCTTTAATGCATTTGGCTGTGCAGTTGAGAAAGAACTGACATACCTGCCAATTACTATAGGTGTCAACACATCCTGATTTGCCTCTAGGATTAGTGCTTTCATATGGGAACAAAACTAAAGCTGAGACAAGTCAGACATAGCTATTACAAAATACCCAGCTGCATAAATAAGTCATGAGCCATTTCTAGTTTGAGCTGGCCTTATGTGCACCCAGTTTTATTCTCCAGTATGAGTTCAAGCAGTTCAGGAACAGTCCTCCCCACCGGGGCGGGGGGGGGGGGGACGACAGAGAAAAGGATGGTGAAAAAACCCTCTCCCCCTCAAAACAACTGCGCTTAAAAAAGGGGGGGGGTGTCTTTTAAAGTGATCACAAAAGAAAGAGTTAGATGGTTAGATCGAGAAAAAATGTTTCCACTCAAGTCAACTAAAAATTAACCGGCCGGCAAAAGTGTTGCTTAAAAAAAAAAAAAAGTTCAAGCACTTATGAGAAACTGTAGAGGGCCGGTACCTAAGAGAAAGAGCAGGGAATAAGATGCGGCAGAAACGTGCGAAGAGCCAAATATTATACGTTTTTAGAACTATTCTCATTTTCAAACTAGTTAATGATGATTCAATTGGACGATAACTCTAGTCTTAAACGATCAGAGTGAAATCAGAAAGCCGGAAGACTAGTTGAGGCGGGCCCCTTCCCTCCTTCCTTAGATCGAACCACCCCTCAAAAGGTTCTGCCCGATCCCCGCAAACAAGAGGGACAACAACAAGCCCCGGCAGTAAGACCTGAACCCCCCCACCCACACACACACCCCCGCGGCTTCATCCCCCTACCCCAGAGCGGCACCAGGGCTCGTGCATGGGGGGGGGGGGGTGAATGCTGGGGGAGGGGGGCAGGCAGAACGAGGGGAGCCGAGAGATGGAAGTGGGGCGACCATCCTGCTCCTCCTCCTCCTCCGCGATTACCTTCGTGCCCGTGCCGTCCTCCCCGGAAACGGCGGAGCGGCAGAGCCCCCTCAGACCCAAGGATCCGGCGGCCGCGGCACTCTGGAGGGCCCGGCAGAGAAGCGGCAGCGGCCCCCTCATGGCGGCGCCTTCAAGGGACCGGCGGCCGATGAGTCCAGCCTCAGCCCGGCCACTCTTCTCTGAGACCTGGCCGCGGCGATGGATGCCGGCCTCATGTAACACTCCACGAACTCCGTCCCCGCCCACAGCGACTCAGGAGGTGGGGCCTGTAGGGTTGCGCCCCGCCCCCCGGTGCACGGGACATCCGTCGTGGGAGAGGCTCTCTTGTGGGATAGGTTCCCAAAATTCAAAGCTGCCTTTTCTTGTGAAACACAGGCCAGGAGTGGAATGGTAGAAACTGGTCCTACCCATCCTTTCAACTTTTCTCTACTCCAGCTCAGCTACATTTGTCTGAATTGGTCTGCTGCCTTATGGGGACACTTCAAAATTAACGTTTAACCCAAATTGGATATGGCCTTTATCCCAGTGTATCCCACAAGGACTAGGAACCCAGCTCAGCTGGCATTTATTTAGAAATTAAGACATCAGAAGACCAGAAAAACCAGATCACTGAGTTTGTGTATAAATAGTTAGATATTAGGTGGATAATTTTTTTATGCAAGTGTGGTAGTGCCTTGTGATTTTTTTTTTTACAACTCACTACTTAATTTCTTTGTACAGCAATTAACACTGACCACCACACAATAACTTGAGGTTTACCCTTAGTGTCCCTGGTGTCTCTGTACTGTTTAACGATGGATTTCTGCACTCCATTCAACTGATGAAAATGCAGAAGGGAAGTAAACTCAAAGGTAAAATACATGTTTCACATGCAAGAGGCCCCTTCCTCTCCCTCGTTTCCAGTGAAACTGTAGCAAGGCTGTGAGTTTGGCCTGACGCCTTGGAGAGCTGCTACCTATCAGAGTAGGCTCGTGGGCTAGAAGATCTTATGATTCAGTGTAGAAATGCAGTGTAGATATGTATTTACTTTAGTAGCCTTGTGTAAAACCAACATAAAACTAGTAGAGATCAGCCTAGAGCATCCCTGACAACTGTTTGTTGCTGCTTAAAGACTGCCAGTGAGGGGATTTCACCACCTCCCTAGGCAGCTGATTCCACTGTTGTACAACTCTTACTGAAAAAAAGTTTTTCCTAATATCCAGCCGGTACCTTCCCGCCCTTAATTTAAACCCATTATTGCGAGTCCTATCCTCTACTGCCAACAGGAACAGCTCCCTACCCTCCTGTAAGCGACAGCCCTTCAAATACTTCGAGAGCAATCATGTCCTCCCTCAACCTCGTTTTCCAAACTAAACATTCCCAAGATGCATATCTACACTGCACTTCTACACTGAAGAGGTCAGGAAACATAAAAAATCTTGTCAGCTGACAATTACAGTGCATTACTACAGTGATTATGGTACTCATGGCTTAATTCATTACTGTCCTGTGTGCCAACTATAATCTTCAGGCAGCCATATGCTGGCTATTCCACTACTTAGACTGGGCCATCTAGCATCAACCAGAGCCTGGGCCTTTTCCACCATGGCTCTTGCTCTGTAGAACAGGCTCCCTGAAGAGCTGAGGAGGCTCCTTGGAGATCTTCAGGAAATGCTTCAAGGCCTGCCTGTTTGCCAAGGCTTTTGAGGGGGTTTGAATGGCAGGCATTGGGGGTGTGAGAGAGATTTGGGCTTTGTTGTTTCATTCTGGTTTAACTGGAAATATTTTAACTATTATTGTAAGCTGCCTTGAACCACAAGGAAAGGTAGAATATAAAGGTTTTTAAAAATAGAGTTCCATTTTACAGTATTGCTTTGCTTACTAACATTCTTTACAAAAGAAAAGAGGGGAAACTAGACTAAACAATTCCTGAAGTGAGCTTGTGGATTGAATTCTTGATCACAAGTCTGTAACAGACCAAATGAACAGAACAGGCGGAGTTCCTAGAACACTGTTATACAGCTAAACGTAAACTAGCTTTATTTATTTTACTTCATTTATGCCCTGCCTTTCTTCCCACTGGGGACCCAAAGCTACTTTCATTCTTCTTCTCTCCTTCATTTTATTCTCACAACAACCCTGTGAGGTATGTTGGGCTGAGTATGCAAGTGGCCCAAGGTCACTGAGTGAGATTCAACAGCATAGTGGGGATTTCAACCTGGGTCTCTCAGATCCTAGTATGGCACTTTTACCCACTACCTCAATCTGATTCTCCTTTAGCTTTCCTTTAGTTTTACAGTACTAATGGCCATATAGGCTCCTCTTTAAAAAACCAGGTTACATTAGAACAGGAGGTTGCATCAGGAAAACTATGACCTTTTGAACTGATACGGAATGGCATGGCACTGCATTGCAATATCCCTCTGTGACTTGATGGCTTCGCATACAACATTAATTTTTTCAAACGAGTTCTATATACTTTTGATTCAGTTATCATCTTGTTGCTACTGTAGACTGAGAGCACCTTTCTCATGCAACAACGCAGATTAAAGCAACTGAAGAACTTCAGTCTGATGACGTCATTCTTTTCTGGACAGAGTGAAAGTTATGAATAAATCCATCTCTATAAAAAGGTTTTACTGAAAATAAGTTTTGAGACATTACAAAGGTGAAGCAGTATTTACAGTATTACTCGCTGAAATATCCAGCACTTTTGAAATCCAGCCAAGGGTACAACTACTCTGAAGAGCTTTGAGCATGCTACTGAAAACAGCATTGTTTGGGTAGGGCACTTCATGCGAAACCAAAACAATAACATTCCAGCAGCTATAAAATGGGCCTTCCAATTCCATCCCAAAGGTTAAGTTAAATAAGCCTTCTGATAAATGCGATTGTATGCTATTGCATATAGAATATGGACTTTCTAACCAAACAGCATTTACCACAGCAGAAGCTGCTACATAAAGCAGAAATCAAGCAAATGCCATGGTAATTAGAAAACGAGAGGTTAAATGCAAGATTGCTGGTCCTCTGGAGTCTTTGAGAAGGCGGAACATAAAACTTACTAGGACTGAGATGCTGCAAAGAAATCTACTCAGGAAAAGGTCACTTGCTGTTTTAAGCACTGGCAATGAGAATGTTACTTTCTCCAGAATCAAAGCGTTTCAAGTAGCTGCTCTCAAAGTCATCCTGTTTTAGGATGGATTATTAACAGAAGTGTCACAAGAACTATTTACAGTCCTAAAAGTCTTTTGGCCTCTTCACTTTGAGCCATAAGAGCTTCACTGGCATATTTCTGAAGAAGTTCCATCTTCTTTCTTCGGACAAGAGCTTCTTCAATCTGCAGGTTAAGCACAGTCAGCCGTCAAATATATTACCAAGACACCATAGACTGCAAACGATTTATTAAAAGTGGACTAAGAACTCTGTTCACCCATCAAAAGTTTAGCAAGATGCCAAAGGCAAAGGCTACCATTACAGTCACAAAGTTTGGGAAGTCCAGCATTTTGTGACTTGCTATAAACTCCATCACAAAGTTTTGGGAACAAATGCACAAATTCCATGACATATTCCACTGTAGATACTCCATTGTGGTGATACTTAGGAATCACTGCAGGTTGTGGGTAGGGATGAGCAGGTACTGAAAAATGTAGTTTGTGGCCAGACCACAAACTGAACTGGGAAGTTTGTTTGTAAACCGAACCGATTCACAGTTCCACAAACTCTACTGAAAGGGACCGCAGTCCCTTTAAATGGGGTTTGCAAAAAGCCCAAAAAACAACTGAGCGACGGGGGAGCGCCTTGCTCCCCACCACTCAGCTGTTTCAAGCTGTCTTAAACTTTAAAGGGATTGCAGAAGACAGCCTGAGAAACAGCACAGTGGCAGGGAGGTTCTTCCCTCCGCCCAGCTGTTTCAGGCTGCCTTCTGCAGTCCCTTTAAAGTTTAAAAGGGCTGCACAAGACAGCACAAAACAGCTGAGCGGCAGGGAGCACCTCCCTGCCACTCAGCTGTTTTTCCAGCTTTTCTGGGGGACAGTCCCTTTAAACTCCTGCTTTCTGCTCTACCCACAAACCACCAAGAACTGCTTTAAAAGTTCATGACAGTAATCATGAACTCTGGTTCATGAGCCACAAACAGGGCAAAATTTGTGATGAATTTTACTTCATGGTTTGGTTCGTGTCTATTCCTAAATTGTAGGCCACTTCACATATCATGCACTGATGTTTGCATGGAGCAAAGGATCTTTGCTGTCCTCCTCTTCCCACAGCAGCCCCCTGTGCCCTCCAAACAGTTGCTCCTGAGGGCTAGGAATCCCTCACAGAATATTGGGAGATGCGGTGCAGATGGCCTTGGCACAAATGCAGAATCTTATTTTGGCAGAACACAGTAGTGTTTGCTTTCATTTCTTATTCCTGAACCCCGTCAACAATTCCTGCGTCTTGTCTGTCTTAAGTTAAGTGGAAACACTTGAAATTATCTATGCATCTTGCCTTTTCTCTTTGTTTCTTACCTCCTGTTGTGATGGCACTGGGACATGCGCAATAAACTTCTGCTGGCTGTCCTCACCTTCCATCTCCTTTCCACTTTCTTCATCGGACTGTAACACATTCAGAACATATTAATGCAGTTTACTGTTTCCTTCAGTACTCTACTAGAAAGTAACCTTACAAGAAAGCGATTGAGATGTGTGTGCAAAATAACAGAAACCGAATGCATTCAGCAGTGGGAAATGAACCTTCACACACACACGCACTACTGCCTGCACTCCCTTCTGCTCACAACCAGCTTTGCACAGCTGTTTCCCAGCAGGTGAGCCCATACTACTTCTGGGAGAAAAGCAGATGAGATAAAAGGGTTTCAGAGGGAAAAGTGCCAAGCTGATGAAGGCTTTTCGTTCTCTCTCTTGCACTTTCAACAACACCTCAATTTATATGAATTCAGAATGATCAAAGCTGAGCTGTACTGCTGCAGTGTCTAATTTGCACTACCAGAAACAGGAAAATGAGGTAAGTCTCTTCTGTCTTCCTAACTTGGTGTACTGACACAATTACTACAGAAGGCTGAAAAACCATTAATGTTCTCAGGAGGCCTCATGGCTTCCCAAGTCTGTAGGCGACTGAAGATATTGTTGCCAATTCATTCTTCCAACTGCAGAAAAGTGCACGGTAATAAAAGTACTGTTTCTAATCACTGATTTAAATTTGGAGACCAGTTCCTGCGGATGATAGTCACGTTCTCCCCATTTACATGAAATGAAGTTTTACAGAATTAAATTGTACCCATTGTGGACGTGATGAAGAATTAAAACCAGCCAGGCTATCCAAGTTAGTTAACAATCAGGCCATTTTGCATGTAATTTTTCTGCATCCAGGATACAATGATACACTGTCCTGAGTAGACACCAAGGCCTGGAACTGCTACTGTACCTCATCATCATTGACTGCATAGATGTTCTCTTCCTCCTCCTCCTCTTCTTTGTCCCCTCTTGCCAGTCGTGCTTCTCTCTCTGTTTTCCATTTCTCCAAAGCTTCTGCAATAACTGAGAAAAGTATACAAAATGTTACATAAACGTTGTACCAAAGGCAATGAAGACCGAAAGGTGGGGTTGGGGGAAGGGAATCTGTGAACCTCAGGGACAAGGACCAAGCATCCCACTGCCTGAAGGTGAAGTGAGAGGACTGTGACACAGTCGGGTGCAAAAAGACAAGTTTATTCCATTTTTCTATCTACAGCTGTTTAACAAGTTAACTTTCGCTGTTAAGCCCTGTGGTGGCAAGGATTTTTCTTCAAGCACAGACATTTTGGTCCGGTAACACCAAGGCTTTTACATCCTTGAATGCCCCTGTCCCCTCCCCTGGTATGGTACAAAAAAGACGGTCTCTTTCCTGCTGGCTGCAAATCCTTTAAACAAAACAACCACAGGAGAAGGAAAAGAATGACCACTCAGCTGAGTAATCAGTTATGAGACTAGCGTGCAGAGATTCCAAACAGGGGGCGGGGGTGGGGTAGGATGTAGGAACAGGTGCTATTAACATCTTCCAAGAGCTGGCCATGACTTAGGAGACAGAAACCAAACCGACAGTGTATTCATGAATCTCCAATGTGCGTCCAATGAGCATACAATTAGAATCCAGGCAATTCAGGTTCAAATCTCCACTCTGCTAGAAAGCTTGCTGCGTGACCACGGGCCAGTCTCAAAGCCTACCCTACATTACAAAGTGGTTGTGAAGAGAAAACGGATGATGACACAATGACACAAAAACGGATGATGGCACAATGATGCACACTTCCTTGAGCTCCATGGCAGCAGGGCAGGATAAAAATGTACTAAGCAAGCAAATAGTTCAGCACTGTGGTTCAACCTCAGGACATGCTGACAGTGGTGAGAATACCCACTGTACAGAAATAAACATGATTTAGAGTACCAGTAAGAGAGCCAATGGAAAAATTTACTTGCGTGGTGGTTGTTTTCGTGAATATTTTGTGTAGAAAATGTACTTGGATTGTTTTAGAGGATACCTTCAGAGTTGTTTTTTTACAGGCCAGTTCTTTCATGAGGGAAGGACAGGTAGGGATTTTTTTTTAAGTACCTAAGTAATAGTTAATCCAAAAGCCCCCTTCCGAATCTATGAAATGCAAAGAATGACTAATCGTAAGATCTACACAGAAAGCTCACCCATTCTCATTCCAAACCTCAGCAACTGGAATTTATTTATTTATTTATTTATTGGATTTGTATCCCGCCCTCCCTGCAAAGCAGGCTCAGGGCAGCTCACAGCGATCAATGCATAAATACCAATAAAATCCACAGAAAATCATCTAAAAACAATTCAGTTATGCATAAAATGGTATAAGCTGTAATCTGATCAGGGCAGGATATCTACTCCACAATCTAATTAAAACATATTCATTTGTGAAAGCCTTGGCCAGTTTCCTGAATGCTGTTGCTGTCCCACCGAGCCAACTAGCTTAGTTCAAAGTACCAGAATGATGGCAGGAAGGGAACTCTGCCAGGAGGCCATAGTCACTACTTGTCCCCTGCCTGCATTGCCGTAATCAAGAGTGGGAGGTTTGTTATTTCCTCTTGGCAACCCATCTTACTCCTTTCTAATTCCTTTCCAAATGCAGGAATTAATTTCCTCTGTACCCCTATGATCGGCAGCAACAGAACTGAAGAGCTATTTACTGCAGTGAATTGCTAAACAAGCAGTTTCAAATAAATAGCCTGATACATTTCAGCAGTGTTTTCTGAGTTCAGCATATTTAGCAAGAACAATGCTATTACTATTTGAGTACTGTATTTAGAAAGGAGCAGTCGGCATGTTTGCAGCAGAGGATCTCCATTAGAGATTAACTTGTATTTTAATCTATGTTGTCAAACTATGTAAACCAGGCAAACTTACAATTTGCTTGTGCCATAGTGTGATTTGAAGTCAGAATTGCAAAGCACAGTTTGACTATGGTCTGCAGGTCTTGCTTTCTTGGTTCACATATCTTATGTTGCAAGCTGTCTCGGGTCTTATTTGGTTGGGATAAATATATAAATATATGGGGAAGAGGGAACTGCAAGTGAGAGAGGGGAGGTGGGGAGAGAGCATGTATGTTTATAGATTGTTGTTTGGATGGTGAGTAACATTGGCTGAGTTCAGACTGGCAATGTAAAGCGGGGCAGGCACGCCTCGGCAACGGAAGAAAGGAGCACGTTCAGACATGCGCATCTGTCCGTCGGCTCCATTGCGTACTTACCCGTCTCCCAGTCGCTTTCCTTTCGCTTTAGCAGGACACTGGTTTTTCCCGGTGTTCAGGGGCCTTCCTCCGCATGCCTCCCGCTTCCAAACAGTGTGAACTGGAAGAAGCGGGAGGCATCCGGAGGAAGTGTGAACGCACCGGCAAAAAGTTTTGCGCATATGCGAAACACATCAATGAAAAAAGCGGCACGCGCAAGCCGCGCGCAAGCCGCGCTGGCTACGCGGCAGTCTGAACACTCCGTGGCAGTCTGAACGCTCCGTATTGACGCTGATTCGCATTGCTCTGGCCAGTGTGAACGGCCAGCTCCGTGGGGTTTTTCCCCCGCTCCAGTTCCCTCCGCTTTGCCTCCGCTTTACATTGGCAGTCTGTCCTCGGCCATTATACCTACAACTATTCTCTATGGTGTAAGCAGTCAGAGTGTTGTGCTAGGATCAGTGAGATGGGGGTTTGAATCCCCACTCTGACATGGAAGCTTGCTGGGTGACCTTGGGCCAATCATAACCTACTCAGCCTAACCACCCTCATAAGGCTGCTGTGAGGATAAAACGGAAAGAGGGAGAATATCATAAGCTGCTTGGGGCCCTCTCTGGGGAGGGAAGTGGGGTTTAAATGAAGGAAACAAAAATAAATAAATCTGCAGAGCCATAGCTCTTGACCAATACAACACAATCTTTAAATCACAGTGTAGGTGCCAGCTCTTTCCCCCTGCTAAGGACTGATGCCATGAACAGTTGCGTTAGCAATGCCATCCACTGTTAATGCTTCCAGCTCTAATCCTGTGTTCTTGCTGGCACATAAGCGGTCAAATACAAATTAGTTGTTGTAGATTTTCCAGGCTGTGGTCTTGGAATTGTAGTACCCGATGTTTCACCAGCAGCTGTGATGGACATCCTCAGAGGTATAACACAGAAACATGGAGTACTCTTTGTGTCAATGTGAGAAGAAAAATGGTAGGCAGATCATTTATATCTGCTCAGGAAGGTGGGGTAGGGCTGAGTCATTATCTTGTAGGAGTTTCCCAGGCTGTGACATGCTAATGGAGGAGCTTTCCTGAGGAGGTTCTTTTGCATATGGATTAGCTGTTGAAATTCTAATCTTACCTGCTGCAAATGCTGTTGTAAGATGTAGAGCATTTTGTGTTTTTCAGGACTGGAAACCATGCCCTATTTATTTTTAAACTCTCCTCTTTCCTGTTGAAATTGTGTTTATGTTTATGAATTTCAATGGCTTCCCTGTGTAATCTGACATGGTAATTGGATGCATTGTCCAGCATTTCAGTGTCTTGGAATAAGATACTGTGTCCTGTTTGAGTTAGGCTATGTTCAGCCACTGCTGATATTTCAGGTTGGCCAAGTCTGCAGTGTCTTTCATGTTCTTTTATTCTTGTCTGGATGCTATGTTGTATGATCCCAATGTAAACCTGTCCACCACTGTAGGGTATGCAGTATACTCCTGCAGAAGTGAGGGGGTCTCTTCTGTCTTTTGCTGATCATAGCATCTGTTGTATTTTTCTGGTGGGTCTTCTGTTTGTAGGTTGTGTTTTTTCATAAGTTTTCACATACAAAGCTTAAGCAAGGCACTCTATTAAATCCTTCCGATCAAGTAAGAAGCCTGTCTTCAGTCAATCAATACACTTCAAATACAACAAGCAGAATTACTGGAGCATTAAATAACACAAAGCATAAGTCAGAATACAAGGACAGTTACTTGCCCTCTTTTACCAACACAAAACAGAAGAGTTGCATATTGAGGAAACTGAAAAAAGCCATTTGGAAAGGGCTAATGCAGCTCTCTACAGGAAACTGTACTTTGGGCTCCTGCAAATTGAATTAAGTGGAGGTGCAACCTCATTTTGTTCACAGTACCTTTTCTTTCGTGTTCCTGCTCCAGTGGTTCCAAAACACCATCGTCCTCATCTCTGTAGCCATAATATTCTGCATCGATAGCCTTCATGAGTTCCGCTCGAGTCTTCCTTGGGGGAGGAAGGGCTGAAGAAACGAGTGGAAAGTTCACTCTCAGTCACCAAAGAAAATGTGAATGGGAGAAGAGCATTAGCTCACCAAGGAGATTCTAGCAAGCAGCCACTGACACTGAGCATGGTACCCACAGATGTACAGAATGCAAGTCTCCATTTCTCTTCCAGCTTCTTTGCTCAGACACTCAACCAACTACTTCCTTTCTTGGAACCTGTTAAGAGTCACCTTTTTTGCTACCACCACTGCAAAGGCTCCAAAACGTCAACATACACATTGTATAAAGGATTGTGGAAAAACAAATCCTGCTGCGTCAGTGCTGCTTAACAGTAAGCTACATTTTCATTTCATTTTATTTAAACACACAGGGAAGATAACATTGCTTTTGAAAAATGCAGCTTGAATTTGTCCAGAGCCAAGAGCCACACTTAGGACGGGCTCAACAGGAGTTTAATGCTGACTACTTTTTTGTGTGGTACTTACACTATTTGCTTTCCGTGAAACTAAAAGATCAACCAAAGGCCTCAGTACTGATCCTACATACTAATTCTCTTGTGTTAGATCAGCACAAGGACCCCCTGCTCATTTGAGAGGCAGGGAGGAGCTATTTAGTCCCCTCTCCACAGCAGCCTCCCACCCTGCATGGGTGTTACATTCCCAGTGGGTGCTTCAACCCTGAGAATAAACTTCCCCAGGGTCAGAAATGGCTGCTAGGGGAAGGGGAAAACTGGGAATATCGGTGAATATCCTGCACTTTTTGCTGATAGATAAAAGGACCCAACTCTCTGGTGCTGGAAGATACTTGAACATCCTACAATTTCCATTCCTACCGCTACAGGTGGCATGTTTTCCATGAGGCTCCCCCTACCTCCAGCATCAGCTTTTTCGGGGGGTGGGGTTAAAAGTGGAAACTGGGGGAAGAGGTAGGCAGGGTAAAATGTGCCTCCATGAGTGGGAAGCCTGTAGGATTCAATACATTATTTTCCTATTTGTGGAATAGTGATGTGCTTTTCCTTCTAACAGCATGGGACCTCTGTGGCCCCTGGTACCAAGTCAAGATGGAGATTATTGTTCTCCTCATGCAAGGGATAATTCTGAACAGAACAGAGGCTATAAGAGTACGTGCTTTAAACAACAGGGTTTTTGTTCAACTAAGCAACTTTAAAATGAAAGCAGTGGTAAAGATGCATAAAAATTGAGCAAGGCAATCAGTTGCATAATAGAATTTTGCAGCTGCATATTTTCCATTAATAGAATAGGAGGTATACAAAACAACTTCTATAGCATTCTACTTGAAAATTCCACAGCTTCAGGCCAGTGAATTGCTATATTCATGGTATATAATCTATAAAGATCTACATGCGCAACAAAAAATACTTACGTTCTTTTTCAAAAAGCTCTCTGACACCAGGTAGGTCTTTAGCAGCTCCAAAATATTTGTAGCCCCTGTTTCCTGGAACTTCTTTTCCTTCGTGATCCAGCATTTTTGGCCCAATTCTCTTTAAATTAAAAAAAAACACATAGTGATTAACATTTTTCCCTGGTATAGAACTTGACACTATAGGAAAAATTCCAATTTGTTCAGATTTGAACCGCTACTGTGGTTAATCTTTCCAAATTATCTGGGCAACAATTTATGTCAACTGGTTGGCATGTGCAGTTTCTCACATTCATGTGGCTAACTGCATGTAATAATCAGACCTCCCTTGGCTAGAATTAAAGACTGCTAAATCTCTATTGACTGAACATTCCTATAAAAATACTCTTGTTTCATACTTACTGCATAATCAGGTCCTCCCAGCTCTTTTATTCGGACTTCCCAGTGTCCCTTTTCTCTCAGAAGTTTGTTAATTTCATCATTCAAGTCACGAATTCTGAATTCACCCAAACCAGCTATTTTTAAAGAGAAAAGGTACAGTTGTTTCAGTCACTGATGCATTTAGAAGACATTCTAAAGACATTCTTCCTATTATGACTTTCTGCAAGAACTGTAGGATACTGATAAATAAGAAAAAATCAGTATGAATAATTACATTGTGACTGTCTCATTTCTTTCTCGTTTGTTATGCCTTACTGGAACTCACTTTTCCTCTAATGGCAGGGCTTCACATGGTCCCCAAAGAAACTGAATATACCAAACCCACTACAAACTAAACCCAGAGTGGCATCAATAAGACTTACTAATAATGACTCAAAGAAAAGGTTGCTTGGAATATAGACTTGCTAAGTACTAGATTTGCAATAATTCAGAAATCTCATTATCCTATCTTAACAACTGCAAGTTACAGATGATCTGGAACTGCAGCACCTTTATCAATTCACCATCACGAGGCTATACTTCAGCTGTGGCAGCCCTTTAAGATTAGAAGCCAAAAGAAATTACAAACTTAAGCAATGCTCCCTCTAAGCTGTGGAGTCCTGTGAGCGAAAATTCTGCTTTGTGAGCTACTGGCATTAAAGTTGTGAGCGAGCGATTTGGCTACTACATCAATTAGTTTGCTCTGGAGCCATCTCTTCTGAGCTAAGACAAAACTGTGAGCTGGAGGCTAAAAAACTGAGCTAGCTCACACTAACTCAGCTTAGAGGGGACTTAAGCAATGTTAACCAGATTTTGCAGATGCATGAGAAAATTAAACAAGTTGTCCTTTATCAGGAACTTACCATTTTGAATTTGTGCCACTTTCTTGGAAATTTCACCAATAATCTTTAAAAAGAAAAAACACAGCAATCAGGTTTTTTCTCAAACAAATTAAACACAAACTGCTATTTTTAAAAATGTTATGTGACAAAACAAGTTAGTTTTCTTTTAAAAATACTGCATGACAGACACTGAAACAGACAGTGGTATTATAGCTGAAGCAGGATATCATAGTTCATAAGCAGAGCAGCATTCTTTGGGTGAGAAGAACAGGTGAAAAGGGGATATTAACAGGAAGGGGAGATTCCATGCATTGTTGATCGCCCCCATCCCCCTATTTTCCGTTTCTTTGGCAAGCTTTAGAATTTTAGTGTCAAGGTAAAGAAGCTATGTCTTTTATATGATAATTATATTGCCAAATTTGATCCACTAGAAGAGAAGAGGTTACAAAAAAATACAATAAATCTTCTGACTGCCCCCAGAAAGCACAGCACTGACAGTAAGACGGCCACCCAGGACATTCCACACCATCTCAGACAATAAATACCTGACGTCTCCATTTCTCAGCTTTAGGCAGTTCATTACATTCTGAGGCAAGAAAAGGCCTTCGTTCCTGTTTAGAAAAAATAAATAAATACATAATTCTTTCTTCAAACTTTTGTAACATTTAACATGTACACACAGCCAAAGCAGTCAAGTATACTTTCCTGGTCTCTATAACAGTAGGCTATTCATGGACTGTGCACATTAATGGTCCAGTTTCCTCTGCATTTGATGCTATCCCTAGACCTGTAGCTAGTCCACCTGTGTTTTGTTGTTCAGCCACACAGTTGAGTCCAAATCTTCGTTACCTGTCCACCTGTGTACCAAATACAAAATCAGGCTACATAGTCTAACATACCCTGTGGCTGCCTTAAAAATAGTTGATTCCCTTCACTTGGAAAATGAAAAATCTATACCTACGCATCTTCTAAAGCACCATAAGACTATGTTTGGTCTCTTCGAGCAGCTAAATGAGCACTGGCTACAGGGCAAATCCTGTAATAAATGGGTATCTGGACTCCTGACAGTATTTCCCTTCTTCCCGGGGCTCACAGCAAATGCCTTTCTTGAGATCCACGCTTCCTCATAGCACTTCCAGCTCTCCTGGTGCCTTGTGTCTAGTACACAAGCTGTTGCTAGTGTAATGTATTTGTTCTTAGTCTGCTGAAATGAAAGGCAATTTTATTACAGTTCATTTTTATGAATTTAATTTCAGAAGTCACTAAATGTCCTTAGCTTCAAAGATAAATACGATGCAATCTAATAGAATAAGGATCAAATTACACAGGATGCATACAGTTTAAAAAGCAACTTTACGGAAGCACATGCTGGATCAGGCTTAAGGCACTGAGTAAAAATGGAGTACAACTTCAATCCACAACAGTGTTTCCTCTACTCCCGGACGGCTATTAGTTCAGGGAAGGGAGGGGGGGGTTCCCCAGTCTCTTTTTCCTACTGGAGTTAATAGTAGCCAGGAGAATGGAGTAATGTCAGTAGTGGTTTTGACAAGGAAAAGGGGTGAGGTGGGAGAAGAGCTAACCCCTTCTCTCTAGTGCCACCACACAGTTGCTTTTTACCAGTAAACTACCTGTTGGGGAATGGTAGGACCCCAGTGTACAACAAAGTGTGGCCCTTAATTTTTGGACCAAAATTTTAAATCACTGTCCTTAGTCAGACATAAATGGTAATTCCATCACTGCTTTCCTAAAGACAAGGGGACATACAGTGCAATCTTAACACCACTTTCCTGGGAGTAAACCCCACTGACTGGGCCCAAGTAGGACTCTGAGTGCGCCTGTTTAGGATTACTCTTGTACAAGCTGAAAGATGTGACAAGGCCAACCAGCACTGCTGTCCTGTCTGTACAGGCCAATTCCTCAGCCCCTTTTTTCCTTCCCCCCTCAAAATAACTTCTGATGCCTAATATGCCTTGGCTTCTGTAGGGGTTTTTCACCCTTTAAAAAATTACAGATGTTTGTGTGTATGTGGGGAGTCCCCCCCAAAATACCACATCTACTTGGAGAGAAGGCAATCCTAAAATGATCCCCCCCAAAAAAAGTTGTACTTCATGAAAAAAAAGATTATTCCATTAGAATAAATACTGTATGAAAAAGAGCTAGATTGGAGTCGTCTAGGAGCACTTTAGAGACCAAAAAGATCTGGGAGCTATAAGCTTTCAAGAGAGAGTTTTGTCGGCTCTGGCTCTCAAAAGCTCATACACCCCAAAAATCTTGTTGGTCTCGAAGGTGCGACTGGACTCTAATCTCGCTCTTCTGCTGCAGGCCAAGATGGTTGCCATCTGAAACTGTATCACAAAGACTTGTATCCTGCCTATCTTTACCATTTATTACGCACAGTACCACAATGTTCTTTCTTAGATGAAGTTAACAGATAGGTCTTATACAGATAGGTCTTATACAAAAAGTAAAGCAAATGCATAACAGCATTACTGTTTAACAACCTAGAGAGAACACAGATTTGTAAGAGCTGCATCACATGGTCAGCTAGAGGCATAAAATGGTGTCATGTGCAAAACTCAAGTTTTTAATTGCAATGAGGACAAAATGCTCATGCATATAATTGCAATGAGGACAAAATCCTCTGGCAAGACAAACATCAAGGAGGTGAAAGGTCAGAGAATCTCTTCTGGCTTCCTTTTGTAACAGTGGAAGCAGAACCCCATGATCAAAACAAATGGGTATGCAGAAAGAGCTGACATTTTTGTACTACTGGAGGATCGCCATAAGTCGGCTGTGACTTTGCACACAGGCAGATTTGTTGGCCAGCAAGGCACTCTTCTGTGCTCTTATGGATTTTTATCCATAAGTTTGAACTCTGTGTCGCCAGCAGTGGAAGGGACTTGCGCTTTCTTCTCCACATAGGAGCCAGCTCCAGCCCAAGCCAGGAGGCTGACACCCCAAGCAGTTCACCCAAGACAAGGACAAAGGATTCCTCTTGCCATGAGGCTTCCTTCTGTCAGACATCCGCTGGTTAACCCCCACTCCTCAATATACATCTGAATAAGTTATGCTAACAAGACTGCCTAGCACCTACTGTGCCAGCCATCAGATACTTGGCTAAAACCATCAACTGACAATAGGTTGGCCAGGTGAGTCATCGGACCCCAGACTCAGTGTCTGTTTCCTGGTGAAGTCATACTTTTGCAACACTGACCAAACCCCTGGACCTCCTCCCTTTGTTCACCTTTAACCTATAGCAAGGTCCAGCAGGGACGGACCGCCTAGTAGGTGTGTTAGTGGGTTGTGGTCTACAAAGCCCGCCCCAAGACCCCCAATAAAAGTCCAAACCGAGAGTCACTCGGCCTCTTGAGCCATCGCCCTCTATCTTACCTATTGACCCTTCAGTCCAGCTTTCTGTCCCCAACCCTTGCCTCCATCTTTAAACCCTTTTTCTCTCTCTGGACTCGCGATCCAGGAGAACCACGTGGTCTTGCCGGTTCAAGCCTCGTGTCCCCATAGCTTTTATACCTTTCTTCCCAAATCCAACTCATCTTGACATCGGACAACGCACCTAAGGTAACGTGCTTTCCCCACCAACGAAACCTGCTCATGCAACAGTGCTATTTTCTCTCTTTATTTCATTAGTCCTGTAAGAGTGTGTGTATGATTACGATTTTTGTATGCTTGATTACATGATCCAGTAAACAACATTGAACTTGGAACCTGCCTCACGTGCCTCTTTCCTTGAGATCTCCCGGGAGGGGTGGGACCCTGGTATAGTTGGCAAGAACCCGTGTATTTTGCCAATTGCTAAGTGTAAATTAAAGCAATTCGGCTAACAGAATTGGGGGCTCGTCCGGGATTGCCCTGAGGGTTAAACTTCGCGCCATAGTCGACAGGCGTGTCTTTAACCCACAGACGTAAGGGAAAAACCACTTCCGGAGCTCTTGGAGAGGCTGTATGATTGGTTTCTGTCTGCGTGCCTGGCTCTAGTGAGCAACCTATCGTGGGTGGCTTCCCCCTTCTCTTTCTCTCTCTTTGAACCCCAGGTCAAACTGTGTGACCGTCCGCGCGTCTATCTTGTGGGAAGGGACCCCAAAGAAGACCAGAGTAGGGCGCTAGGCCAGTTGCACCAACACTACATACACTACATACACACGCTAAGTCCGAAAAAGAACTTTTCCCTTGAACACATCCTTGCTCTTCCCTTGCCGTACTTCGCTCAGCGAAGTGGAAATAAGTAATTTAGGTTCGGGGTTACCCTGAGAGGCATATTGTCTGGAAACCCTACTGGCTAGAGAAAGTCCAGTGCTCAGTGAGTCCGCCATAGCTCACTATTTTCCGAGTCCGCCATAGCTCGTAGTTGTGTTGAGCCCGCCATAGCTCAGTGAGTCCGCCATAGCTCACTATTTTCCGAGTCCGCCATAGCTCGTAGTTGTGTTGAGCCCGCCATAGCTCAGTGAGTCCGCCATAGCTCACTATAGACTGAGTCCGCCATAGCTCAGGTCTGTGGTTAAAGGTAATCCAGAGAGGCTAGGAGAAGCCTAGAAACCTTATAATACGGGTTAGGAGGTAATCCCGTCAGAGAAGCGAGGCTTGGCCACCCCGTTCTCGAAACCCCAAAGTTAAGAGGTAGAGGAACCTCGGAGACAGAGGAGTCTCTTTGGGTTGGAGGCACCCGGAGTCTGAAGGAACGGATATTCCTCAGCTTCAAACGCCAGGTTTTTGGGTTAAAAAGTAATCCCTGAGTGTCGCGGGGTGAGAGTCCCCCGGCCCTAGAAACTGCATAGAAAGTGTGCTAATTAATAAGTAACGTTAGCCTCCTTGTGCTAACAAAAGCAGCTTTGAGACCTAAGAGAAGCGGAAGAGACAACTTCCCAGTCTTTGCCCCTGTTGTACGTGGAAACAGGAGAATCCCTACAAAGATGTTTCGTACCAAGGAGGACGAACCTAAGCTAGAAAAATGGCTGGTGAGAAAGGGTAAGTCTCCTTGGAAGGAAGGATCTTTCAAGGGCCCCAATCCATTAGAAATAGCCCGGAATGCTTTCCAGGACTATTGCACAAGCCAGAAACCTAGTTCCACTGCCAAGGACATAGCCGCTAGTTGGGCTTTATACACGGCTTTGCAGGACGCTGCTGCCGTCATTACACGCCTACAAGCGGATGTGGACCGACAGGAGGAACTCATAAGAGACAGGGACCAAAAATTAGAGGAAACCAATAAGGAGAGTAATCAGAAGCAAGAGACCATAGTCAAAGAATATCAGCAAAGGCTGGAAGAACTAAACGTTCAACATAAGGCAGCAGTGGATAGAGAGGTGGCCAGATTCGACAGATTAGAATCTAAATTCGAGGCCACCAAAGAGGAATTAGTAGAAATAAAAAGTAAACATGAACAAGATCTCACGTTCCAACGTACAAATTATGAGGAACTTATGGCCAATAAACAAGAGGAGCTAGAACAAGAGATTAACCAGCTGAAAGCAGCCCACGAGGACGAGGAGCATAGGCTGAGGACCGAGAAACTAAATGTAATTCTGGCAAACCAGAGTCTTACTATTGCTGTCCAAGATGCTAATAAAAAGATCGAGGGCCTAAACCGTAAGGTAGAACTGACAGAGAGCGCATTGACTCAATCGAGGGAAGAGATAAATACTTCTAAGGCTGCGGCAAAATACCTAGTGGAACAGAACCAAATTAAAATACAGCAAGCTAACCACGAGGCTTGCCAAAGGGAAATTGCCACCCTAAAGAAGCAAGTGGGAATACAGAATGCAGTAATCTCCACTGTACACCCCGGAAGCATGATAAACCTCTCCGAAATCTCGGCCATTGAACCCAGCGCCCCTATGCACCCCATTAGCACGAAACATACGGTGATCACAGAAGGCGATGATACATCTACCCAGGTTGTGACCGAGACCAGGCTCTGGAAACCCGATGAGGTTAAAGCAGTAGCTGAACAATTGGGCCCTCTTACTAGGGAGAATTCCGTCCAATGGATGGCCAATGTAGATATGATTTACAACTCCGCTAGCGGAGAAGACCTCACATTGGTGGCCCGTCAGTGTGTAGCAGCTCCCCAGCTTCCAACTCTCAATGCAGCCATTGCGAGTGGCAACTTAACTGCAGCTTCAAAGACGAAGTGGATGCAGGATGTCCTTAAATATCTAAATCCCAACACTACTTTACTTGCTCTCTATGTGTTGGAAAGACAGAGCCCCAATGAAGATCCGGAGACATATATGGCTAGGAAACAACTATTAGCTGTCCTAGCAGACCAAGTTGCTATAAAACCCACCACTGGTTCGCCTGACTATGAGGAGGACGATTTCAAGGAGGCACTTGTAAGTGGCCTCCAAACCCAAGCCCAACTGTCTTTAAACATAGCAGATGGTGCATCAACTACTTGGACAGATCTGGAGAAAAAGATCAAAAGAATAGCCTCTCTTCTCCGAGGTGCTGGAGCTCTAAAACCCCATAAAGGCAAGAAATTAAAGGATAGGGATGATGACGAACCCATACAGGCGATAACTTACGCCAACCATGGGCCCCATTCACAGTTCCAACCGTCTGGAAAGTATGAGCCCAAAAATGACCGATACCCCAGACAGGACCGGTATGAGAGAGGCAAACCTTGGCAGAACAATTATCAGAGAGGAGGAGGAAATTTCAGAGGAAAAAGGGAGTATCGAGACTACCGCAGCAATCCTGCCCAAGCCCACCTCCAGCCTTCCGCACCACCTCCTCAAAACTATCAAGGCCCCCCTCAAGGCCAATACGGGCAGCCACAAGGCCAAGCAAACCAGCCACAGGCGTATCAGCCGTCGGCACCTGAACCGCACCCCAGCTATCAGCCTCCGGAGACGTCCGATACCTTTAGGAGGCAGGTATGGATGCAGCTTAGGGAAAGGGGCTACGAAATGGAAAGATTCCACAAGCAGCCTAATAGTGTTCTGCTTCGTGCATTGGCTGAGAGTGAGGAGAAGGCACAGGCACCAGGTCAGCCCATCTACCCGGTGCTTAGTAAGGAACTGTCGGAACTCGCAAAGCACAGCTAGGGCTGCCCGGAGTCCCGGGCTCTCCCCAATGGCGTTGTGGCTCCCTTGAAGCCCGATACATGGGGGAGACCGACCGTGAAAGCAGGGGTCGGGACTCCAGGGAACAGTAAACCTGCTACCCTTCTCATCGACACCGGGGCCGCTCTTAATGTACTAAGTCCATATCTAGCTGCCCACGGTCAACCTACTCAGGAGGCCATTATGCTCGCCGGTTTTGCTGGAGGCGCACACAGAGCCACGGTCTGGAAAGACGTTCCTTTAACTGTAGGAACTCTTTCTACCCTCGTGTCCGCCTGCGACAATCAAGGTGAGGATGCTGGCATCCTAGGGGTCCCCTTTTTCCAAGAACATGGCTTGACTATTGATCTAGCAAACGGCTTCCTCTGGCAAATTCCAGAGGGCCCTCGCGAAATCAATGCAATCCATAGATGCGCTGCCCTCAAAGCTCCTCTCCCTCTGGCCCCAATTGAGCCTAGTGATCCCTGGATCCGAGATTTTCCGGAGGTCTGGATCAAGGACAAGGCAGAATGTGGGACGGTGAGAGATGCCTGTGTTCTCATAGAAGGCCAAGATCCTCCACCTCAGAAACAATATAAATACCCTGCAGAAGCTGAAAATGGAATAGCCAAAACCATAGAAGGCCTTTTACAGTGGGATGTAATCCTCCCCATGCAGTCTATCTGCAATGCCCCTCTGTGGCCGGTCCTAAAGGCTGACGGTGTGACCTGGAGAATGACTGTGGATTTCCGAGCTCTGAATGCTGTAACCCCACCAGTAGCACCTGTAGTAGCCAAATACCACGAAATCCTTGCAGCCATTGCTGCCGGGTCTCGCTACTATAGTGTGATTGATTTGGCTAACGCGTTCCACTCGATCAAGCTACACGAGTCTTGCTGGTATAAATTCGCGTTCACTTTTCGCGGCCAGCAATATGCATTCAAAAGAACACCACAAGGCTTCCATTCTAGTCCCAGCATTTGCCACGCACATGTGGTCCGTATGTGGGATCGTCTTGGCCCCTCCTCCAAGGAACACGTGTTGTCGTATGTGGACGACATCTTGGTCCACGCCCCCACTGAGGAAGAAACCATGGAAGTCACTAGAGAAGTCCTCCACCTTCTAAAAGCTGATGGCTTCAAGGCCAGTAGGGACAAAGCACAGTTGGTTCAAACCAACGTAAAATACCTCGGCCTAGCACTAGGACCCGACGGCAGAACGCCCGACTCACAGAGAATGGCCGTAATCGCCAAACTCCCCGCCCCGACAGATGTGCCTTCCCTCCGTGCTCTCCTAGGAACCTTCAATTTTTCCAGGGATTTCATGGAAGGGTTCGCTGACAAAGCCCGTCCACTCTATGCTCTCCTTAAGAGGGACGCTCCATGGGTCTGGGGACCTGACCAACAATATGCATTTGCCAGCCTTAAGCAAGCGCTTGCCTCGGCTCCTGCCTTAGCTCATCCAGATCCCACAAAACCCTTTTACATTCAGTTAGCCCACACGGAGAAAAGTATCGGGGCCACGCTCATCCAGCATCATGCCGGGGCCCCCAGGATTGTGGCCTATGCCTCCAGGAATCTTTCTTCCGTCGAGATAAAGTTCACCCCTTGTGAAAAGATATGTCTAGCCCTAGTCTGGAGCCTTACGCATTGGGAGTTTATAATCGGGGGAGCCAAAGTCATTGTGCAAACAACGCACACTCCCCTTAAGTATATCCTCTCAGGAAAGATCCAGGACGGTCAGGTATCCAATGCCCGCATTGCCCAGTGGACGCTTGCCCTGGTCAATAAGGGGATTGAATATAAGAAAGAACAAAAGGAGCAACCTGCCCCATACGGTCTGCTCATCACCGGGGACGAGCACGAATGCCCCCTTCCAGACGTGGAACATCTGCCTTGGCCCGCTATATGGGGAGTGCCATTAGAAGAAGCCAAGCAAAAAGGGTTTAATTGCTGGTTCTGTGATGGCTCGTCCTTCCATATAGCTGGCACCCCACATACAGGATATGGCGCGGTCAGGGTCCACGACAATTACATCCTACAAGCGGCTGTCCGTCCCCACTCTAGTCAAGCCGCAGAGGTCGCTGCCCTTAAGGCCGTTCTTGAATTTGAACCTTCAGACTGCCCCGTAGCCATCTTCACGGACTCGGACTGGACGGCCAAGGCCGCCACCGTCTGGCTCCCACACTGGGAAAGACAGCAATGGGTCAATGCGGAAGGGAAGCCAGTAGCTCATTTAATATTATGGAGAGAAGTCGTGCGGCTCCTCCATAAACGCTCAGCAGAGACACAAATTTCCCATGTAAAAGGTCACCAAAAGGCAGACACCGAAGTGGCTTATTGGAATGATCAAGCCGATCTCTTAGCCAAGGAAGCGGCACGTTTTACCTCCTCTTCAGAGCAACCCGCTTGTCCGGTAGACCCAGTAGTGACTAGAGGCAAGGCAAAAACCCTCCACGACCGTCCTGCCATTCCCCCTGTATTTATAGATCTCGGGGAACTCCAAGCAAATGATGCCGATGTTCAGGATCTCCTCTCCAAGGGCAAAGATCCCACTGGGAGATACACCATCAAGGAAGAAGAGGGAGTTATTTGGGCTTTTGACACCACAGGGACCCGACACTGGGTTGTCCCTGTCGAAGTCCGGGCCGATTTAATTCAATTTATCCATGAGCAAGGACACCGGGGTAAAGAACCGACTCTGGAACGGGTCAGGGATGCGGGCTGGTGGCCAAGCATCCGCAAAGACGTGGCACAATGGGTGGATAATTGCCTATCATGTGCCATGGTTAACGCGGACTCTTCAGGTCCCAAGGCCCCCATTCAGCACCAGAGGGTAGAAGGACCCTGGGCTCGGGTTCAAATTGATTTCATCGGACCTCTGCCTAAAACTCGCAGAGGGAACAAATATTGCTTAACTGTGATTGATCCATTCTCGAAATGGATCGAAGCATTCCCCTGCCACAATAACACGGCCTCCACTACGGCCCAACTGCTTTTTAATAACCTTTTTTCCCGCTGGGGTATCCCTAAGATCATCGATTCCGACCGCGGACCCCACTTTTTAGGTGAGGTCACCCAGGAGCTCTGTAAGGCTCTCGGAATTAAGCAGCGGTTCCACGTTGCAGCTCACCCTCAATCTTCAGGGGCAATTGAACGCACAAACCGCACCCTCAAGGAAGCCCTGGCCAAGATAGTCACTTCCACAGGTCGCACCTGGGACGAAAAACTGCCCATAGTTCTCATGGCAATACGAGGGACTACAGCCCGACATGGCTACTCCCCTCATATGGTCATGACTGGGAGAAAGATGCGCATGCCTGAAGCCTTCTGGCTCCAACATGACATGCCAGGTGATCTGGAAACGCAAGTGGCACACGATATCTGGGTTAAGACTCTTATCCGGGACCTACTGGTTATTCACCTCCAAGTGGCTAACGAGTTAGGGCAAAGCCAACTGGCAGTGGATAAAAAGCTCGGCTGGGTGCGCAATCCTCAGCTTTGGGAACCCGGACAGCAGGTTCTATACCGGAAATTTAGCAGGAATCAGCATGCTCTCATGGCCAAATGGGCTGGCCCGGTCCCCATTGTGGATCGCGTAAGCCCTGCGGTCTACAAGCTTGCCATTCCCAGGAAGCATGGTCAGACGTGGTACAAGTTCTTCCATTCTTCTCAGCTCAAGCTGTGGAAGGGGAATCCAGTTCCACAACCTCCTAACCTCACTCCGGATCCCGGGGGAACTTCGCAGCCTCTTGCTGCTGTTACCTTCGGACCTCACTTGCCCACAGACATTTTTGATCTTGTGCCTCTTTTCTCCCTTGGAGAGACCTGCCTTGCCTTTTAACATGCTTCCTCACGGCTTTAGTTGCCTTTTCGGAAGCAAGGGGGGGAGACCATGGTGTATAAACAGTGTTCCCTTTTAAGAGAAGCCGTGGGAGCGTGCAGTAAAAATCGCACCGGGCTTACGCATGGGAACCACTACACTCACCCCCAGCCTTAGGTAAAGGGAACCATACTGTGACTACTTGGGTATGTCGACCACAGTATGGAAGTTCAGGAATTTCACTCACACATCCCTCAAACATTATATTGCAGAATGCATCCAGGATCTTCCACCACAGCAGCAGACAAATTGGTAAGACCATTAAAACTTGTATTCTTATTTGGATTGTCCTTGTTTTGTTGCACCTCAGCAACACAAATAGCCAACCATACGGTAGTCTTGACCAAATGGAGATGCGTGGGAATAAACATGCCTTTTAGAATTTTTACCTGTGTAACAGGACGGCATGACAGAGCAGTCACACTTACACCTATAGATCAATGTCCACCACAGCAGCTCACACATTGCATCCACAGTCGCACCGGAGAAAAGGTGACTCTATGCACCTCCAGGAAATATTCTATGGATGAAATGGAAGTGGTCCAGTGTAAACAGTCACAAGCCAAAACCAACACCTCCACCATTGAATATACTGCTCCTACCCCCATCTCCCTATACACAGACATAGCTGTAATATCAGCCGCCGTATGGGACATTGGCGATCCTTTAAAAGTAATCATTTCCATTGGCTCCCGACACTTCCATAACGACACAGAGGTCCCAATAACGCTCACGGACCCATTCGGCGAAGACATAGACCTAGAACCACTGGCATGGGGCAAGCTCACTTGGCATTTTAACTGCTCTGCGTTAAAGCAGCAAGGTCCCCCAGACTGGACCCTACTTTTAAACACGTCTGTCTGCCTCAATGCCACCGATACTGTAAATCTTACAGCTATCGGGACAACAATTCTACAGCTCACTCATCAGGAAGGAAATTATACTTTAATAATTGGTGATGCAAATCACACACTAAATTTGGACCCACTTATCCAAAATGTAGACGCACTGGCCTCATTGACCTACCCGGTAGTGGGAGCACACACTTTAAAATTTAATCATCAAGAAACAGTCTTGATGCAGCCGCAAATATCAGTCAAAAGGGTCAATGTCAGCTTAAATGGGCTCGGCACTTCTTTCAGCCATGCCCTCTGTGACTCTTTCCTACACACGACCCAGCAAGGTTGGGACAATTGGATCCTAATGTGGCGTAAAGGGGAGCTCTCTAGAAGGACTAAACGCGATCTTTCTGACTGGGTCGCACCCGTAGGAGCGGGCATGGCAGCCATAGATGCTGCAAACATAGAAGTGATAGCGAATAAAGCCTCCAAGGTTTCATTCGACATCTCTCAAATGAGCCTCCCTCTCACGCAATCATTGGATTCCCTTGCCCACGTGGAACGCTCCACCAATCCCCTGCTGGTTACTTGGGAACAAATCATGGAAAAAGATTTTACCAATCTCCTTGATGACATTCAGTCTTTACAAAACAATATCTCATTGGCTCTTGCTTGCACTCAAGCACAAACTCTTAATGTAGTCACTGCCATGACTATAATCAAACAAGCTATGGCTGGAGTTATACCTTTAGAAATAAGGGAATTGATTAAAGGAAATCTAACCACCAGTGAAATCTCTCTCGAGCACTGGTGGTCATTGGCAAACGCCTCTTTTGATGCAGTAACCCAGACCTTGCAATTGATTATAACCACAGTGACCGCGAAAGAAATTTTCCACATCTATCCAGTAGTTCCACTGGGTATTCAGGTTAATTCGGACACCGTATTATATGCCAGGAACAGTGATCGATGGGCTAAAGTAAGCTCATCCAGCTGGCATATGATCAATCTAGACGGATGTACCCATAAGGAAAACTTAGGCTTCATCTGTGATGACGAAGCCCTAGAAAAACATCACCCATGCCTAGTTCCCAAGAAACACGCCATATCTCACTGTCAATTTGACGCAGTCAGTGAGACCGGATCTACTATTATATATATAGGCAAAGCTTGTGTCTGTCTCAGAACTACCTGCGAACACATTCACCTCAATACACTATACTACCAACAAATGTTGCCTGGAATAAACAGATGCTTTTGTAATGTTACCTCCATCAGAGGGTGTGATTTTTATTTCGAAACCCCCATTTGGACACAACAAGAAATGGCCCTATCCCCAGAATTATATGACTCGATTGCTCCAGTGCCTTTGGGGTTAGGACTGGAAGCCCTACGGAAATTGCTCTCTCACCCGGACCTCCAAGAACGCCTGGCTCAGCTAAAGAAAGCGGGAGACAAAGCCGCCTTAAACGTTTCCCATAATGGTGCCAGGATTAAGGAACTGGCTGTGGAAATAAAAGAGGCTGGCAAACATAGCTGGTGGGAATCTCTTCTTGGTTGGTCGCCGACAACGACGGGATATTTAAATTTAATGCTCCACCCCATAGTCGTCATTTTGGCTTTCCAAATTATTTTAATAGTGGCGCTACTTACATTGACTTGTTGGGTGAGAAGACAAATCCACAAATTGGAAGCTCAATCTAAAGCCACGGACTTCCAAGCCTTGATGCACGTTGCATCTAAGGTTTCGAATTCCTAGCCCCTCCTTTCCGGCCTCCGACATACCTTAACTGTTGCCCTTTTCCCTATGTTTGTCTGTCTTCCTCCGTTTTCAGACCCTTATGTGTGTTTATGTTTGTGTTTCTATTCTTTAACCATTATTGGGTGGGTCTCTTAGAAGAGACCCATGAGGTAGGAAAATTGGTCTGTAGCAGCAGTCTACCGAACCCAAGGGAACATCAGCGAGACTACAAATGCAGCCGAAAGCGGTTCAGTCTCCTGCACATACTCAGAAGACCTCAATCTTGCTGCCTTTTTGATTCCTCTGTAGCATCGCTGGCACCAAAAAAAACCATATTGTCAGGTCGCCAAGAAGCCAGTGGAGCTTTCTCAGGATGACTGAGATCCATTGTGGCAATATGGTCACGTTTGGAGGCCAGCGCGACGGAGCAGGCCAAGAAAGGGAGTGCAAATGTGCAGGTCCTACTGGAAAACCAGCGGGAGAAATGCAATCCTTTCAAAAAGGTTAAGGCAAGCCCTGATCTTTTTGTGCGAGCTCTCCCCTGGCAAGGACTTTTTCGATTATAGGACATAAAAGTATTGAACCATTTTTACCTTTGGGTTCCCAATTTGAAACCTCCTAAAGTATTTTTAATTGTGACATTGGCAGTTTTCAAAATAACAACTTATTAAACAAAAAGTCGGTCTTCAGAAATAGAGAACCAGCGTGCTTTGCGGCAGCTCTATTTTGCATACACCCAGACACGTGGATCTTAAAATTAGTCCTCTCAAAACGTGTGCTATTACGTTGTATATCTTTTGACCGTTCCAATCCATGCCCCGGACTTCTTTATTTTTGGTTTCACTTTTGTAAAAGTCTCCCACCAATGTTAGTATACCCTTTTTACGGTTCATAACCAACCACATCTTAGGATCATCACAAGCCTCTGCTTGTTCCCAAGAATTTTCCTTTTTTCTATTCTTTAACCAGTATTGGGCGGGCCGAAGCCCTAACGAACCATAGGGAGCAATGAGAGAAAGAAAAGGGAGATAGGGGGTGGGAGGACCGAAAGCATTTCTTCATGGGAGATCAGAAGAGCCGAGGGCGCATTCAAAGATGCCGTCGACAAAAGCTCCGTAGTTACATTTGTGGCTAGCACGAATGTCAAGCTGAGTAGGCGGCTTCTCCCGGTGGTGCGTGCAGAAGTTGGGTTCGGAAGTTACTCCGATTCTCCACCTCTCTCGCCCCATCTCCACCAGGCGTGCAATCCGATCGCCGCTCGCGGCAGCGACGGGTGCCTGGGGAAAGGCCCCAAGGTTAGCCCGCTCCAGCCAGAGCCTCCCCGGCCACATATTTCTGCATCTCTCTATGTTAGCGTGACCTACTCCATAACTATCTGCCCAAGTGATCCTCAACCCCAAAACACTCGGCCATCTCGGGGTGAGCTTCTTATTCGACCCTTGAGTTTCTAAAATATATTTTGCTCATGATATCTTTTCTCCCAGCATGCCTTTACTGACGCCCAATCTGCATAATCCGTCAATCATCATTAACTTATTTAGTCTTCATATGTACTTTCCTTTATTTATTTATTTTTATAAGCATGTAGCTTCATCCACAAACTTTTTTCTATGTGCACAGTTTTGTTTTTGTCTCCGCCTCTTTGTTTTTGTGCACTATACGGGCAAGAAATAAACTGTTTGTTTGCAAACCGAGTCTTCTGTTTGCAAAGCAAAACCGGTTGCTTGCCAAAACATTTTTGCTCTGTGCTTGCTTTTCTATTCTTTACCAGTGTTGGGAGGGCCGAGGCCCAGACGAACCGTGAGGAATCATTAGTGAGCAGGACAACAAGAACAAGGGGGACATGGAAGCCCGAGAGACGGCTCAGGAGGAAGAAGTAGGACAAACGAATCCTTTGTCTCCCTCTGCCATGCAGCCCCTCCAAGCCGAAATGATCTGGAGGACATGCAGAAGTTGGGTTCGGAATTTAAATCCGGCCCATGCTCTCTTTCACCAGGCGTGCAAGCTCTCCCTGCACGAAGCAGTGGAGAGTGCCTGGGAAGGACTCCCCGGTTAGGTCAGAACCCCGGACAAAAACCCCTGTCCCCTCTTTTCAACATCTTTCTAAGTTAAAGGGAGATTTTCGCCAGCTCTCTCCCTGAAGTGCCTGCAAGCTAAAACGTATCCTCGCTCCAACACTGGTGTCCAATTCGATTGTTTTTTTATTTTCAATAAATTTATTTTCCTTGAAATGTTGTGTATCCCAGAATGCCCAAACAATCCTCTCATTTGCATACGCAACAACCTCCAGCCGTAACATATACAGCCAAGTCCAAAACACGCGACCTTTGAGGGGTTCCGCCTAGTGACTAGCTGCCCAGTCCGCTCCTCATTGGATATGGGACGGTACCACTGGGATCAGGTTCAGGGGGAAAAGATTGTTCTATTTTTGTACAGTATTAGGGGAGGGCCCCCCGAAGGGAGCCCTCCAAGCTAAAACGGGTACGCAGCTAATGGCGTCCCCGCGGAGCCACCCGGCTCCAGATAAAAGGTCAGAGTCGACCGGACGCAACTCCCGAACCCAGCTTTTGCATGCCCTGCCTGTGCGTGTGTGCGTCTGTGTCTCTCTCAGGCACACATCTCACAAATGCTCCCCAGGGTTCGGGAGGCGTGCCCGGAGACTCCGCCAACCCCGAAGGGTGAATACCTTGCCTGTGATTATTCCAGCCAGGACCCCAAGATGATGTGTCTTTCATAATACAATGATTCCAGATGTCTGACCTGTTTTGACCTTTTCTGAAATTCTTCAATGCCTTTAGACACTCTGCTTGCAAAATCATTAAACTATGTTTTATTTTAATATCCTTTTTTCCTAATGTAAGTAAGTACCCATGATGCTTTTAGATAGCAAGGGGGGGCGACTCCTCAATATGCAAACCGGTCTCCTCCTTCCCGGCCGAACTGACTCGTGTCCGTGCCGAGAAGTGACGGGCATAGCCGAGAGCTTCATGAGCTATTGATTAAGACCCGAGTGGCTTCCGAAGAGCCGAAGACATACGAGTCCTGGTGTTCCATTAGATACAATGTAAAGCGCGCCTCTCTCCTGTTCGAACAGCGCCAGTTGCCCTGTTCCAGCAGAAAAGCCTTGCCGCTCAGGAGAGATGGACGAAGAATTGTTTGTAACCATTTTATTTCCTTGTACATTCCTTGTGGAGTATTTTTATTGATACAAATGTGTGCACTTCCGCTATAAGTATTAAATGCTTTATGTATAGATAATACCCTTATAAGAAATTTATAATGCTTCTATAAGGCTTTTTACAATGAATTTAAAGTAAGCAATTTTTAGAATTACTTTTAATATTTCAGTTAAGGATGTTTCTGCTAATTAGAGAATTAAATATTTCTACATAGGCTCCCTTGGTGGTCTAATGCACAAAGCCTTGTTTTTTTTATGTCCGCCCCAGCAACAATTTGGCATTTTTATTGCGATAGATTTTTGTCATCTTCTGGGTCCGTCCCTTGCAAGCTCTTTCTTCCAGGGTCACCATCATGCAGTCTGTCTCAGTTTTCATCATCGTATCGCTCATATTCGGAGACCTTCACCTGACGCCTTCAGGTCTCCGAGGGGGGGAAATGTTGGCCAGCAAGGCACTCTTCTGTGCTCTTATGGATTTTTATCCATAAGTTTGAACTCTGTGTCGCCAGCAGTGGAAGGGACTTGCGCTTTCTTCTCCACATAGGAGCCAGCTCCAGCCCAAGCCAGGAGGCTGACACCCCAAGCAGTTCACCCAAGACAAGGACAAAGGATTCCTCTTGCCATGAGGCTTCCTTCTGTCAGACATCCGCTGGTTAACCCCCACTCCTCAATATACATCTGAATAAGTTATGCTAACAAGACTGCCTAGCACCTACTGTGCCAGCCATCAGATACTTGGCTAAAACCATCAACTGACAATAGGTTGGCCAGGTGAGTCATCGGACCCCAGACTCAGTGTCTGTTTCCTGGTGAAGTCATACTTTTGCAACACTGACCAAACCCCTGGACCTCCTCCCTTTGTTCACCTTTAACCTATAGCAAGGTCCAGCAGGGACGGACCGCCTAGTAGGTGTGTTAGTGGGTTGTGGTCTACAAAGCCCGCCCCAAGACCCCCAATAAAAGTCCAAACCGAGAGTCACTCGGCCTCTTGAGCCATCGCCCTCTATCTTACCTATTGACCCTTCAGTCCAGCTTTCTGTCCCCAACCCTTGCCTCCATCTTTAAACCCTTTTTCTCTCTCTGGACTCGCGATCCAGGAGAACCACGTGGTCTTGCCGGTTCAAGCCTCGTGTCCCCATAGCTTTTATACCTTTCTTCCCAAATCCAACTCATCTTGACATCGGACAACGCACCTAAGGTAACGTGCTTTCCCCACCAACGAAACCTGCTCATGCAACAGTGCTATTTTCTCTCTTTATTTCATTAGTCCTGTAAGAGTGTGTGTATGATTACGATTTTTGTATGCTTGATTACATGATCCAGTAAACAACATTGAACTTGGAACCTGCCTCACGTGCCTCTTTCCTTGAGATCTCCCGGGAGGGGTGGGACCCTGGTATAGTTGGCAAGAACCCGTGTATTTTGCCAATTGCTAAGTGTAAATTAAAGCAATTCGGCTAACAGATTCTTCTTAAGCTCTAAAAACTATTTGAAGGCACTCCCTGCAATCTTCCTCCTCAGAAGTTTCTAGTGTAGATGACTCTCACCTTCATTAGTCCCATGTTTAACCAACAGCATATGGTCAATAATTTTTGAGCTACACCCATGGGATCTACACACAGAGTCACTTATCTTCCTGGGTTGGAGGCACATGACAGAAACAAGGCTTGCAATGTAAGGCAAATAATTGTGCTCGAACATTATATAACCAACATGTCTACGGGACCGCCTCTCCTGATATACCCCCAGAAGAGCATTACGCTCTGGAGAGAACCTTCTGGTGATCCCTGGTCCAAAAGACACCCAGCCATCTTCGGCCAGAGCCAGGACCTTTTTGGCTCTGACGCCAGCCTGGAGGAACTGTCTGCCAAATGACATCTGTGCCCTGCGGGACTTGGCACAATTCCGCAGGGCCTGTAAAACAGACATGTTCCACCAGGCCTATGGCTGAGGACAACAATGGTTTCCACTGTGCTTGGCCTGTCCCTGTTCCTCTCTTCCTTTTGCCCTTCTTAATGGGCTAAGGATAGGAATTGATTTCAAGCCATCTTGTAAAGGCTATTGGAATTTTTTGTAATTTCAACTGTTTATTGATTTGACTGTAATCTACTGAAATGTTGTTCACCACCCTGTGCCCTACATGTAGGGGAGAGCGGTCTATAAAATGAATTAATAAATAAAATAAATTTTAGACTTAAACAGTAATTGCTCAGATTTAAAAAAATAATTCTATAATCAATTTACTAATGCCTTTTCCACAAGTCCCAGCCCATCTGATTAATGCCTTCCTTGTTATACAAGGCTGCTTCCATTCCACTTCTTTCCAGTTCATACATTCAGTATATGAAACACAAGAGAAAGCACAAACTGCAATATGTGACTCCCAGGATAATGATACATATTTTACATTATTTTCAGAAGGCTCGCAACTGCGTATTGCAAGAACCGCCTGTGAAGCATTTCAACCAGTAAATTCCTAAAGCATTTCAACTTCAAAGAATGGGTTGGATCCTGCAGTTCATCAGCAGATGCACGTGGATCTTTGCTGCATTCCCCTTCTGACTATCCCTCCTGACGCTGAATTCCTGGAGTTGCAAAACCCACCAGGGTACTGCAGTGAGCAGAGAACAGGGGGGCCAAATTGTGCCTTCTCCGCCTTCCGTCAGTAGAATTGTACATCCAGAAGTGGAAGGAGAGGGTGGTTTTGCCCTCTCAACGCAGCCTCCTGACCAGGTCTATTAGTCCACGTGGACCCCATAACTGCTGCAGTCAACTTTCCCGGGGTCAGAAGGTGTTGTTGGAGGAGAGGAACACAGCAAAGATTTGTACTCCTTACATGAAAAGTTGTTGACTCTAACCAAATGTGGTTTAAGTATCTTTTGCTTTCCAGCTTACCTTAACTTTTCCTTCCTCCAGCTGAGCTTGGCGAAATCTCGCTAAGGCCGTCCTAAAAGGAAGAGAGTTGCATTTAACATCCATCTGTCCATCCAATCGACCTACCAGGTCTCAGTTAAGAAGTTCATGTATACATACAATAATGTATATTTCAGCATTAAGAGAAGCTCTAAAACAGAATACTCAAAGCAGTTAAGCATCTCACAATTATGACTTATTCTGTAGCTTAGCATTGGAATTCTGGCATGTATCCTACCATTTCAATGAGCATATTTTGAAGATTTTTTTTCCCACCTAAGGCATCCTGCAACCAGGGCCGTAGCCAGGAATTTTTTCAGGAGGGGGCACCAGGGGTGCTAATTAAATTTAAATAAATTAAAGGCGATGGGGATGGAGGAATAGCTGGCACCAGCTGATGCACCACAGGCTGGCTCCTCTGCCCTGAGCACACATGGAGAAGCCTCCTTCTTCCTTCCCCCACAGGCTCATCACTCCTTCCCCCAGCAAACTCTGGTGGGAGCGGGCTCCTCTTTGGCCCTGCTGCTGCCAAGCACACACAGAGGAGCCTCCTTTTCCCGCCTCCCGCAGGCCCACTGCTCCTTCACTCAGCGAGCTCTGGTGGGGGTGGGCTCAGTGGCTGTACAGGCAGCCTGGGCCCCAGCACCGCCCTGATGGAGAGCTGAAGTGACCCACCACCTGCAGGAATCCCTGAGTGCCCACCTCACCCTCTGGTCACTCTCCCTTTACCTAGGCGGGCTGGCTGCAGCTGCTTCTGCACAGCAGACCTTGGGCCTGTGCGCTGGTCATGCCAGCTGGGGAGACGGAGGTGTAAACACCTGGCCATGGGACCAGAATTGGCCCGCCACCCACCCCACCCTGCTGGTGTCAAATCCCCATCCTAGCCCCTCTGGCTTAGCTCTCGGGCAGATGGTCCCAGCTCTGGAGAAGGCAGCTCTGCAAATGACAGGTAGCCTACCTTACAGGGTTGTTGGGGTGGGGGCACTGCAGATTGGGGAAGGGGGGCGTTGCCCCCAACACTGACTACAGCCCTGCCTGTAACTCTGTTGAACAGATTTTGCAGTCTGCTTTCAACACAATGGTTCTTCCTCCAAAAGAGAGAAGATTTAAGTTGGAGGAAGGCTCCTTAGCCTGGACAAGGTTCCTCCAGCGTAATGTAGGATATATGCCACTATGTATAAAATGAAGGTACAGTCAGAGAATGCCTAGATTAATATATGAAAGCAATAAAGGCACAACTTAATTGATAAAGGGAACCACTATCAGAAAATATGTTCAACCTTCTCAGTGACAGCCACCTCAAATTCAAACAGTACTTACATGGCCTTTTCTGCATTTCGAGCCTAAACAAGGAAAGGAAATACAATTAAATCTTTTTTTTTAAGGGCAGGGGGAAGAACTGATACCAGAAAAATTAAGTTTGGAGGATATTATCCAGGGATAACTACAGAAACCACGAAAATCAACATGGTAATGAGGTCAGTCGACAATTTGCTCTCTAAAGCAAATGCTGCACACCTAACAATGAATGAAAATGTTAACAGTTTAAAAAATTTTAAGTAGTGGGCTCCGAATATATGAACAGGGAGATTAGATTTTACGACACTATAACATTCATAATATAATGTGTCATATACAAAACAACAAGCAAGACAATCCTACAAGCAACCAAGTGACAGTAACTCATGTATCTTTTAGAAGGACACCCAATTGTTTTTGAACAAATAACTTGACAGATACTATAAGGCAGCCTTCTAAATGAATTTCCAGGATAACACACACACACCATTCCATATACATTATTTTCTTTGATCCAGTTTCAGGAAAGATTGTGTAAGTTTCTTTCTCTCTTTCTGACCAACTTTCTGTAAAAACAAATTCTCAATTAAAATTTCTAATTTGATAATTTATTTGGAGCACAGCTCTCTCTTGGAAAAGTTGTATCAGAACCAGTGTCTGTACAAATTAATAAATCCAAAAATTTTGAGGTTACCTACTTATAAAGGTATTACCCTGAATCCTTACACTCAAAATACATTGTAAAAAGGGTTCTGAAATAAAATTGTTTCCAATGTGCTTGAGTCGAAAAAACTAAAGGCACTTCAGTGCTTTGATTGTAAAGCTTCTACTGCCTCTAACGAGTCACAGGACAGGCAGAAATTCAACAGGTTCCTTTTTCCAGCTTGAGAAAGTCGCGCCTGTTTGACTTTCTCCCAGTCTTATAGCACTTAAAAAGCACATGAATTATACGGGGGACTGGGGGGGGGGGGGGGGGGGGGTTTGCAAACGTCTATCATAAGATAAGAGACAGGAAACTGAGCGAGAGTGATTCCGCTCAAAGCCATCTAGCGAGCATCAAAACAGCATCAGCCGTCGAAATGTACGCGGCTCCTTCTCTCGAGCGCATGGATGTGTGTGTGTGGATGCCCCAGATGGGTAGAGGCTCCTAAAGACATAGGCTCATGAGTAAGGGCACGAAGAAGCCGTGAAAACAAGGGATTGCGCGAAGCTCATCCTTCCATTCGCTCACCATAGTGCCGGCCCCCTCGAAACACGCCGCTCCTCCGACTACAGACGCCGACCCGAAAGCGCTTCCGTGAAAGCGAAAGGACGCGTGCGTGTAAGGCGCCCCGGAAGAGAATGGCCGGAAGCTACCGCCTTAATGTTTCGCCAATAAGTTCCGGTTCTCCGTTGCAGTCGTTGTACTCTTCCATGTGCAGGCCGAAAGTGCAGTATTATAAGTCAATGATTTACAAGCGCTTTTCTCCGAAGGCTAACCGAAATTCATACAAAAGCTCAGAGAGGAAAGTAGTATTTTAGCCTTGGGACACGATTATTGGAAAAAAGTATCTGTCCCCCAGTTTTATTTACATTGTCTGATATGTCTGCTAGCGGTCTGTATTTAAAACGTTTCTATCCCGCCATATCTCTTGACTCAAGGCAGAAACTCTCTCTTAGGATTCCTAATTCTATGGTTCCGTGAATGGGATCCCCCCGTCCACGTGAACACGAAGTACACACGAGCAAACACCAAGCAGAGGTGGAGGCTTTTGAGCAATTTGCATCATTCCGTGTTGGGCTGACGTTTCTTTTGGGGACGTACTAAAACTAAGGACAGTGATTGCCCATAGGCAATACATGAGTGCCAATAGAGAATGCATGATTACCAATAGGGAATAATGGAGAGTACGCTTGCCCATAGGGAATAATGGAGCACATAATTGCCAATAGAGAATCCATAACTGCCAATAGAGAATAGAGACCACGCTTGCCCCTAGAGAATAATGGAGACTATGCTTGCCCATAGGGAATAATGGAAAGCACATTTGCCCAAGTGGAAGAATAGGGTTGATTCTGTTAATTACTCCTACAGCTTGCCAAGAGGGGCATGGGGTGTTGTTGCCTAGCAACAAATTGGTAGCTAAAAGTTTATCTTCTAGGTTTGCTACTGACCAGAGGCAAGTCATGCACTACTCTTGCTGCACATGTAGGCCTTTGCAGTTAGATGTTCAGAGTATGCATTTTCTTGCATAAACCAGCAGTGGGGTCAGGACACTAGAAGCTCTCTCACTGTTGCCCCCCCAAGCACCAAGAATACAGAGCATCACTTGCCCCAGACTGAGAGTTCCTATCTATACCTTGTGGCTAATAGCCACTGATGGATCTCTGGCTCCATATGTTTTATTTAATTCCCTCTTGAAGCTGTCCATGCTTGTAGCTGCTGCCACCTCCTGTGGCAGTGAATTCCATGTGTTAATCACTCTTTGGGTGAAGTACTTCCTTTTATCTGTTCTAACCCGACTGCTCAGCAATTTCATGGAGTGCCCACGAGTTTTTGTATTGTGAGAAAGAGAGGAAAGTACTTTTTTCTCTACCGGCTCTATCCAATGCATAATCTTATATACCTCAATCATATCACCCCTCAGCCGTCATTTCTCCAAGCTATAGAGCCCCAAGCGCTTTATCCTTTCTTCATAAGGAAAGTGTTCCAACCCTTTTACCATTCTAGTTGCCCTTTTCTGCACTTTTTCCAATGCTATATCCTTTCTGAGGTGTGGTGATCAGAACTGTACACAGTATTCCAGATGAGGTTGCACCATTGATTTATACAGGGGCATTATGATACTGGCTGATTTGTTTTCAGTTCCTTTCCTAATAACCCCCAGCATGGCATTGGCCTTTTTTACTGCAATCACACACTGTCTCAACATTTTCAGTGAGTTATCCACTATGACTCCAATGTCTCTCTCTTGGTCAGTCTCTGCCAGTTTGGAGCCCATCATGTATTTAGTTAGGATTTTTGGCTCCAAAGTGCTTCACCTTGCATTGGCCACATTGAACACCATGTTACGTTGCCCATTCGCCCATCCTCAACAGATCCCTTTGGAGTGCCTCACAATCCTCCCTGGTTTTCCCCACCCTGAACAACTTTGTGTCATCTGCAAATTTAGCCACTTCACTGCTTACTCCCAACTCCAAACTGTTAATGAACAAGTTAAAACACATCGGACCCAATACTAATCCCTGCAGTACCCCATTGCTCACCATCCTCCACTGAGAAAATTGCCCATTTATACTCACTCTGTTTCCTATTATTTAGCCAGTTTTTGATCCATAAAATGACGTCCTTTTATCCCATGACTATTGAGCTTACTTAGGAGACTTTGATGAGGAACTTTATCAAAAGCTTTTTGGAAGTCAAGGTAAACAATATCTATTGGGTCCCCCTTGTCCACATTTGTTCACTCCCTCAAAGAACACTAACAGGTTAGTGAAACAAAATCTTCCCTTACAGAACCCATTCTGAGTCTTCCTCAATAGGTTTTGTTCATCAGTGTGCCTACTAATTCTTTCCTTAATAACAATTTGCCACTAACTTACCTGGTATCAACATCAGACTGACTGGCCTAATATTTCCCAGATCTCCTCTGGAACCCTTTTTAAAGATGGGAGTGACATTCACTACCTTCCTGTCCTCAGGAATGGAGGCAGATTTTAATGAAAGATTACATATTTTTGTCAGGAGATCCACAAGTTCACATTTGAGTTCTTTCAGAACTCTTGGATGGAAGCCATCCAGGCCTGGTGATTTATTAGTTTTTAAACTGTCCATCAGTTGTAGGACCTCCTCTCTCGTCACCTCAATCTGACTCAGGTCTTTCAACACCCCTCTCGAAATCAGTGGTTCTGGTATGGGCAAGCATTTCTCATCTTCCACAGTTAAGACAGAGGCAAAAAATGCATTCAGCTTCTCAGCCATTTCTGTATCATCCTTCAGTAATCCTTTTACCCCTTGGTCATCCAAGGACCCCACTGCCTCCCTGGCTGGTTTCCTGCTTCTAATGTATTTGAAGAAAATGTTATTGTTGGTCTTTGTTTTTTGCTATATGCTCCTCATATTCCCTTTTTGCCTGCCTGATCAGACTTGCATTTTATTTGCCACAGCCTGTGTTCCCTTTTATCAACCTCACCGAGACTAGCTTTCCACCGCTTAAAGGAATCCTTAACTTTTACGGCTTCCATTACTTTGCTTGTTAACCATGTAGGCTTTTTTCTACACCTATTTGAGCCTTTCCTAACCTGCGGTGTATATTTTTTCTGAGCTTCTAGGATTGTAGTTTTAAATAGTCTCCAAGCTTTCCCAATGGTTTCAACCTTTTTCTTACTTTGTGAGCTACGTTGAACAGTTCTCTGTAGGATCATAAATTTTTCTTCACAGCACTGTTGGGGAGTGTGGTGTGCTCAATAGCCATTACTCTAGATTCAAGATGGCACTTATTTTGCAGCCTAGAAACTGATAGGACTATTTAAAAAATTCTTCTCCACCATAGCAATCAAAGACAGTTGTGCAGTGGTTAATAACACCACATATTTTCCAACACCTTTTCATTTTAGTAAAAGTTCTAGAACTTTCCAAGTGGAAGTAGTGCTCTGAACCTATATTACTGGAAGTAGTCCAATTAAAGTAACCCTTTTTTGAGACATGAGCATGTGTTTCTGTAAGTCTTTTTCACATTATAGAAATAGTATCATCCTCTAACAAGGTACACACAGGCCAAGCAGAATAGTAAATCTTTAACTTTGTTGTTAGGAAAAGCAAGCTTTCTCAGGAATGAGGCCTGACGGAATGACTTGCTGTTGCGAAAAGACATGCAACCCACTCCTTTATTCTGTAATAAGATCTAGTCTGACTACTGCTAATTCACCTCTAGTGAAAATGCATTAAGCTTGCAGCCATAAAGCTCCATCAATGACATTTATGTTTTGAACTCTCAGGATCAGTGCTAGCATTTATTACTAGTTCATAAATATTAACCGCTCCAGTATGAAAGACTAAGTATCCGTATGTAAAACTAAGCACTGGCACAAAAATGATCTTAAGGAAGATCAACAAACTCCATTTCTATAAAGTTCTTATGACTACAAAGACTTTGTAAAGCTTGGTTATTACTTCAGGCATATTTCTTCCTCCTGAGATTTCTTGACTTCCAGTGGTTAATATTATACTGAACTTGACCCTGCCTCCTGAATAGAAGCAAGTTGCGTAAAGCTGAAATATACAATTTGTATACAGATCATACAATTCAGCTTTTATTAATAAAGTAGGTTGAGCAGAGTATACAGTCCCAATAAAAGTAGGTACAGTCAGCAACCTTTCAAAGCAGTATGAAAGATAGTTTATAGTGTATACTCAGCAGTTACAGCCTTAATATTCCAGTTGTTTTTTGATAAATAATCAAAGTCACAACTTTTTGGCAAATCAAATTTGTCTATCCCTCAAATGTATATTATTCACTTAGCATTAAGAAAAAGTTGGGATACTAACCAAAGTTTTATTGCTATTGACTAATTCTGAAATGACCAAAGGTATTTAAGAAAATGCTACTTGTTAAGATCAGGTTGTTAGCAGATTGCTCACTCCATCAGAACTGGCAGAACAGCTTTTACTAGTTTCACTTTTTATAGAACTATACTGAAGTTTAAAATGCAGAGGAGCTGGGACTTTGGGGGTCCGTAGAAGCCGAAAATCTATGATGTGAAAGCTGCTGGCAATTAGTATCCAGTTTTTCCTATTTGTAATAGAATGAAGATCACACAGAAGTTCAGCCTTTACTGTCCCAGGTTTCTATATTTTAGGCATTGGTTGTGAGCTTTACAAGAGCTCCTGAACGGCCTAAAGGCACACGACAATTGCACTTCATGATGAAAAAACATAGGCACTTTCTTTTGATCTGATCTAAGGAGCCAGGCTCATCAAGTACAAGCTATCATAATGCTGCATTTTCACCTCTCATTTCAGCAGTTCTGCTTGTGTGTCTAAGTCTTATATCTGCTTTTAGTAGGGTTTTTTAATATAAAATTCCAGGATGGTAGAGGAAGATTAGAAAATATCAACACAGTCTGGTCCATTTTCCTCAGCCTTCTCTGGCGTCTGCCCTACACATGGACAAGATTATATATGAAACAGCTTTCCTATCATTCATTCTGCACTAAGTCTACAGAGAAGAAAAAAAGCAAATAATGCTGCTGAAGTGATGTATTTGACAGTTCTACAGTTTAAATGATACAGGAAGTAACTTTGTATAATACATTTCTGGTACAATAGAATCCCAATGCTCAGCTTTTATTTTTCCACATCTGCTTTTTCTATATGGTATTTTGCACTAAGTATCTGAAAAAGAAGCCCCAAACAAACAAAAAAACTTCAGCCAAACTCCCCTTCCTCCTCCAGCTTTATTGATAGTTTAAAATTACATTTCTATATTCTAGGACTTCAATTGCTTTTACCATCTGACTTTAAAAACTGATTACAAGCAAATGAAACTCAACAGTTGTCTAAGTGATATAGTATACAAAAATAACATCTTGATTTCTGTGAAAATGCATTTCTTTTCAAGTCCTGAATAGCTCCAAATTGTGTATGCTCTAAGCACTGATGTTCTGGGTTTGATTTAGTTTGAAGTATTTATTCAACATTTCCCATTACCTTGTTATCTCATATTAGACACTCACTTATTGTATTACTGTTACTTCAGTTCTCGATTTCTCCCTCACTCTCATGGCCAGTAACAGGCATGTGCATTGTTTTGTTTATCCCACTTAGCTATATGCTCTAGTTAAGGCCCCATACAGATATTACTCGATGTCAATATACTGCTACTGAGGTCAGACAATCCAAGGCCATTATTGTAATAAAGTATTTACTGTGGAAGTTCAGACACTTCCAGTTTTCCTCCTGCATACGATCACTTCCATGGAACCCAGGGAGGCTTTGCTGGTCTGACTCAACTCTTTCCACTCATCCATCCCTATTCACCAGTGGCACGGAAAGGGGGTTCTTTAACAAAGCATTATACATAACACCTCTACCAAACTAAACATAAACATTTTTTGTAGTTAAATGCAGAAAGTCGATTTTTCCACCCCTTTCCTCCTTTTACACGGCAAGTAAAGCTCACTGGCCTGGGAGTAGCCTCTATCTGCCAACCTTTGGCCAGTGAAGAGGATTCAGAGAAAAATAATACAACCATCAATCAGAAAAAGGAGGGGCGACAAAGGAAAACAGTTAAGCTGTAGCCTCAATTGTGCATTCCCGTGCAAGGTGTCCTGACTCGCCACAACGATAGCAGTTGACTTCACTAGTCTTGCTGCAGTTGATGGCTACATGGCCAGTTTCACCACACCTGAAATAAGACAAAAAAGAGTTTAAGCAACATACACAAGAATACAACTTAAGAAATGCCAGGTTTTTTTGGAAACTGCAGCTAAAGCTCCTTTGCCATTAACTATTGCTAATGCTAGAATACTACTGAGATTGTCAAGGCAATACAGACCATACACATCAATGAACACAGTACAATTTTTTAGGAAGTCACACAAATGAGATTTAATAAGTACTCAGGCCCATTAGCCGCTGCCAAAGGAAAGACACAAGATTGCAAACTAATCTCCTGGGATAAACTACTTCCAAGATGCAAGCAGTCATACCAGCAAAAAGCCAGCACTTTCTACTATCTACCATATTTTTATCTTAGCTTTTCTGCAAGGAGCTCAAGGCAACATACAGAGTTTTCCTCCTCCATTTTACCCTCACAACTCTTTTGTGAATTGGCAGAAGAACAAATGTTTAGACAACCTTCCATCCTTTTAAATATGGATTAACTGGGGATTTTGTCATTTAAAAGTTAGGTTAATAGAATTAATGTTCATTTTTGTAGCTGTAAGTCCGGTTCTTACCTATAGCATTTCACTTTGGTGCAGTCCTTCTGAATGTGTCCAAATTCCCCACAAGAATAGCACTTCTGCTCATCGGCATGGTCACAGTCACGAGCCAAGTGGCCAGGTTTGCCACAGTTGTAGCAGCATTGCTCTCGCTCTCTCTTGGGCTCCTTACAGTCCTTCGCAATATGGCCACCTCTACCGCAGTTATAGCAGGCTTCCACAATAAGTAAAGGAAAACAAACAAGACTATAAAACCTTGATAGCGTAGGATAACGTGTATTTAACGCATCGTTAAATTGTTCATCTGCTCCTATCTTTGCTCTCCAAAATTTAGTAATACTTACCATCCTCCTGAAGATCACAATCCTTGGCAAGATGGCCAGACTCACCACAGCGGTAACAGATGTCTGGAAGTGATGAAGACATGAACTGGAAGCCTGTTTACAAACAGAAACAGAAGTGGAAGTCCAAAGTGCACAAAAACATCGCACTTGAATTTAGTCTTGTTCTTTTCCAAACATTGAAAATGGGAAGTTTTTACAATCACTGCAGGAAGTTTACATATTTTACTTTAAAACCCTATATACAATGAAGCATCTTGTAAAAGTAAAAAACTACCTCTACCACGGCTTCGCATTCCACGGCCACGGCCCATTCCAGTTGGGCACTCTCGAGCCCAATGGCCAGTACGGCCACACTTGAAGCATTCGTTGCTGCTCATTGCCGCAGTTAGGCTTCCTATGAATGAGAAGGTAACAGTTACAGCATGAAGTATTTATGTTTAATGTGTCACAAGTTTACACAAATCACTTCTTTTTTCAAGCCCTTATGTTCACTGCCCAAATTAAACCTGGCCTTTATTTCACTTTATGAGTCTATCAGCATTCTCCTGAATTTAGGGTAGTCAGATAGCACCATCGAAAAAGCGCACTTCAACATTTACACTTTACATATATGATAAAAGTGCTACAATAGCCTCAACTGCTCTGCAGTGGTAACATTTTATGAGCCATTCTAAAATAAAACTGGAGCAGTGTAATGCTCCTACATACAATTTATGACAGTTCTATGCAAATGGACTGGAAATATATCTACCTATATTACTTTTTAACAGTTTATATTTAAAACCTCACAACTCTAAAACTTAATACTGCCCTCAAGTCTCAAACAAGTCATAGCTACATTAACACAGTCTGAAACATCACCAGTTTTCTATACACTACACATCCTTCAGTAACTGGTTGAACATGGATGAACTAGAAGATACCTATTGCTGTTCACTATGGGAAATATGGTATTGAGACCACTGAATACCTCTCTGATCTGTGAGAGAGTGACTGAATAGGCAGAAGCAACTGTTTAGCCCAAGTTGAACTTAAAATATAGGTTCTGTTAAAAACTTGAAACCTCAAAACAAAAAGGGACATAAGAGAATCCAACCCCACTGTCTACTTGACATTCCATAGGATCAAGAGACTACTACAGATATCCCAACTATAGCTCCCTCCCAATAAAAAGTACAGAACAGTCGACCCAGATTTCCAACATTAATAAAGTTAAACTAAAACAATAAGCAATTTTTAATAGCGTACATCAAGAATTCAGGTATAAGAGAATGTGTAAGTCTTTAAAACCTCCTGTAGCAATACTGATTCAGCATGTAAAAGTTCAGATAAAGTGCTCATTTGTTCCTATCCTCCTTTAGATAGGATAAAACAGTTGCAAACGTAGCATCAATCAGTTTAAGACAGATCCATCTTTTAAATAATCATGTATTAAGCAGGTTGTGGGAAATTATTTTCAGAATCAAAGGGGTGCTAAATCCTCTTCACCATGGTGTTCCCTCATGTCTTTTCAGACACTAGAAGCAAGTCAGATGAAATAAAGTACTGGGGGAAATCCAATGAAATTGCTCAAGCTGCCCTTGCTTGTGCACACTTTCTCTAGAACCCCAGCCATTTAAATATATTTGGCAAAGATCTGGCTTTTAAACTAGACTTCTGTCACATGTACTTTAAACCTAATTGATAGCCCAGAAGAACAAACAAAATAGCTTCAAGACCTCTAACAACCCAACAATAAGTTGCCTCACACATGCAGAATCATATCAGTTTAATCGAGATTTTCCATCTTTGGAACTGGGATGCTACTGAAGCTGAATGCATCCAAATGCCATCAAAAAGGATTCTTTCCCTACAAACACGAGTCTTTCCCTCTATACTTGTCTAATTCAGCTAAAGCCTATACACATGGCCACATATATTCCCACATATATATTCAGTCTTTCCAAATTCCTAAAAATATACTATTTCAGTTGTGTTTAAGCAGCACAGCATACTAATGGATGCTGACCTCGAAGTCCAAATTCGTCCTTGGACATTCATTTCCAGATTTGTTACACTCAGTACAATTCATTCCTTGCTCTGTTCACACCAAATGTCTGAAGTTAGGGCATTTTAGTTGCTAGGCAACGTTTAAACTGACAACATGAGATTCCCAGAACCTACTTGCTGTTCTGAATCAGGTGATGCTAATTTTGCAAACACCTGAGCTGAATGAAGCATCTACGCACATTTGATGTGGAAGATACTTAAACCTGCATACTGTTCCTGCACAAAAGGAACTCTGAGAGGTGAATAGTGACACCCTCCAAGTATAGCCTATTGCCATTTCATTCCTCTGAACTTTCCAACAGTGCCTCTCCTGCTTGTGCTAATGAAGCTGCTCAGAAGCAGGATGACAATATATAGACAAGCATCTTATTTTAAAGCTGCAAGCAGCCTCGGGCATTAACAGACAGGAGTACTATGGATAACCTCCACAACAGAAAAAAATACTGTCACAATATATAAATTGCGGTCTTGGAAAGCCACTGTATGTTGCTATACAGGGCACATGTCCTCAGAGACATCTTTTGGTTGGCCTTGGTAGCTGGCTATGATTTGGGGTCATCTCTAACCCTATTGCTCCAAAGTCTGTTGATATGAGCAACAGGATCTCATTTCTTATTTCAGATACGCTCCAAATGTCTCCAAAGAAGAACATGGACTCAGATGGGAAGGCGTGATTGCCAGAGAGAGACAAATGTATTTGTGGACCTTTGGCCTTTCTCAATACAGATCTTCACTCTTCTCCACATCCCACCCCCAGTGCTTGAGTGTAAGATACAGCACCCATAAGGAGTGTTTGCTAATAGGGGCATGTTAGGACTTCACAACAGGTCTCTATATACCCTTCCAGAAAGACAGTTCTATCAACTCATGCTACTTTTAAAAAGCACACATGAAAAAACAGGTCTGGATGGCCCAGTCTAGCCTGATATCAGAAGCTATGAAAAGAAACACACCAAGCAGGTGGACTCTGATTAGTATATGGATGGGAGACTACCAAGGAATTCCAGGGTCGCTTTGCAGAGGAAGGCAATGGCAAACCACCTGTTAATTTCCTGCCTTGAAAACCCTATGTGGTTACCATAAGTTGGCTATGACTTGATGGCACCTTACACACATGCAGATTTTAATTATGCAAAAAACCAGCCTCAATGTTTTGTCTACACATAATCACGGCAGGTTTCATCCAGACTGACAATCCTTTTACTAAACTGCTAACATTAAAAATCAAGATCCAGCACTTACAGAGTTAATGAGGTCAAAGAAGTTTTATTGTCATGACAAGTTGGTTCTTTTTGTGAACTGTCAAAAGAATGTTACACAAAGGGTTTTTTTTAAAGCCCAGATACTAATCTCAAAAATGAACTTTAAGGTCATTCTAAAGTCTAGGTCAGGACCTAGAATCACCTGCTGCTGAGTAGGTTTCAAGTAATAGTCCCTTGGTAAGATACAACTGGGCGCCTCACACAGCAGCAGAGAGTATAACTATAATAAAGACACCTTTTTACAGATGCATGCCTATGAAAGTTGAACATAGAAACGTTACCAAAAGTCACCATGGCCATCTGGCAAGTCAAACATGGCAATCATCACCACAGGAAGTAATCAATTTGGCTTTAGTCTGATCTAATCTTCCAGACTTGTTAGGCAACATCTTGCATCAACACTCAGTGCCATTTTTTACAAAAGTAGGCTTTGAGTAACCACATGGATGACAGTTTCAGAAGTGCAGGGAGTCTTAATTGCCACACAACTGTCAATTTGATCATAAGGTCTACCATAAAGTTCCAAGGTCACTATAGGAAACAACAGTGATCATTGCCTTCAACTACCATTATCATACACTCCTTTCCTTGAAACAAATGCAGCCTTTGCAATATTTTATTTTTTATTTATACTTCATTTTTATACCCCACAAAATGCCTTATGTACCCTTTAAATATTTTTTTTAAACTGGAAAGGCAATTAACTGACATTTTTTCCTTGATTAGGAGATTAGCACTATCTGAACTTTTAAATTTTTCTACAAATCACTGTTAGGGTTCTACTATCCTCCCTTATTATAATTCTTCCAAACTGCTGTCAAATTTCTAAGGAGTAGCTATTTTGCATTACAAAGAGCCCAAGACCACACCATAAAGACTAACAAGTTCATTATGGCATAAACTTTGTAGAATGGAACTACTGTCAGGGACTAACTTTGAATAAATTATAACCAATACACATACACTATGTTTTGTTTTCTCATTATCTGCTATTGACACAAGTAAACAGATCACCTGCCAATTTTACATAAAGCAGGAACACACACTGGGTATTCAGATAGTTTTCCCAATGATGGTCACTAGCCAATGATTTAAAATTTCCTAATCTAGAAGACATCCTGTAATCTACAGAGGACCAAGTAATTCTAACACGTCCAAAGACTTTCAGTTATGTCTGCATTGTTTAACTTGTCATGGCATGATTTATTTCAGATTTGTATAATCCTAGATCTATTCTATTACCTATTATTTGTCTCATCTATTGATTGTATTAATTTACACTGTGTAATCCACCTTGAATATCAGTGGGGAAAGTGGGCTATAAATAAGTTCTAACTAAATAAATAAGTTCTAACTTATTTTTCTAAAAAAGAACCCGTACAATGCATATAACGGTAAATAACTGCTCACCCACTCCTTAGACTTTGTACTCACAGATGCATTTACTTGCGAGTAACCTACTCAAGTAAAACCACCCTGCTTCCTCGTAAACACCGATAACATCGTTCTATATCTCTCCCTCCCTTTCTTTCGCACGATAGTTTCATGATCACGTCAGACAAGCAGCGACCAATAAAGCAAGTCCGAGAATCGTAAAACTCTTAACCTAGAATCACAAGCGATCTGCAGAAGGCCCGTTTCAAAAAGAAGAAGTACAAGGCGAAGGCAGCAGCGCCCTCAGCCCAGCCCCCGAGTTACACTGCCAAGCACGTGGAGAATGCGCGGGCGGGCGGGCAGCGGCGCCACAGATCTAGGAAGGAGAGCCACCTTCTCGCCTCTCCGCCGCCCCCCCCCCCGCGGCCCCTTTCGTCCCTACTAAGTAGAAGGCGGCATAGGACGCGGTTCTCGCTCTTACAGGGTTCCCTTCAGCCCCAACGCAGTCGCCTGGCCTGGCCTCCTTGCAGATGGGGCAGTCTCCACTCCTCTCGCCCTCAACCGTGGGCGGGAAAAACGCGGCCTCTCCTTACCTTCTGGCCTTCCTCGCTGCCTCCACTCCACCCCCCCCTTCCTTTCCCAGTTCCCGAAATTCTTCGAGTCCGCGGAAGGCCAGGCCAACTCCCAGGCGGGGATAAGGAGAAGTCCCCACTTCCCCCTTCGGTCTCGCCCTGCGACCCCTTTTCCCCACCCTCCGTCGGACGGGGTAGGGGAGGGGAAAAAATTTTTTTTTCCCGCGCAGTAGGCCGTAGCGAGGCAGCGGCCCTCCTCCCTCGGTCGGCGGCCCAGTCACGGAGTGCCTCCCACCCCGCAAGGCCTCCTTCCCCTCCCCGCTCCCTCGGCCTCCCTCGATCTCTACTCCTCACCTCTCTCTCGGTATACCGCTGAGGCCGGGACGTCCGAGCGAGCGACAGACTTTCCCCCTCTCCTTCTCCCTTCTCCTCTCTACCTACGTAACGCAGACACGCGGACGCGCGCGAGACTTGACTGGCCTCTTACGCGCCGCTCCTGCTGCCGTTGGGTCCCTGCTGGCTGCGCCACACGCGGTTTGCACACGACCCCACGCGCCCTCCCTGCCGATCTGCGCACGGCTCCGTGTTCGGGCCGCGCGGCCAATGGCGGAGCGCGGAGGCTTCCGCGTGGCCTACCGACGACAGGACGGAAAGGGCCAATCGGCGCCGTGGAAAGGGGGGAGGAGTCCGCCTACCGGAATCTCCGATTTTTATTATGCCACTCTGGAGCCGAGAGGAGGGGCCGTGTGAGATGGGACGGGACGAACGAACAGAGAAAGGGAAGGGGGGGGGAGGGGCGACCTTCCCGCTCGCTTTCTGCCGTCACGCCCAGACTTCCCACTAGAGAGTGCGCCTTCGCTCTGGCGCGCGCGCAATCCTGTCTCCACCCTCGGTCTGTTGACGCAGCTGGGCTGGCCCAAGCGACGCCTCACTGTGTTGCCCCGGGGACGTTGCTCAAAGCCTTGTCTGTCAATGGGTCGAAGCCTACCACCGCCTATTGAAATACACAAGTCGGCATCCAGACTTCTCCGGCCTCTTCTGCAATTTGAGTATACCTACAAATCTTGGAGTTAAGCCCTTTGAACGTTGGGGAGCATGCATAATTGCATAAATGTGAAATGTCTGTGTTTGCAAACGTCGTACAAGGTCACCATTCGGAGACGGGGAGCTACCCGTGGCTCCGCAGTCCGGATTTTTTGGTGCATAATCTGCACTTCCCAAACTAAGCGGAAGGAAAAGTCGCATTTAATCAAAAGGAGAGCGACCCTGAATGAACCCCCAGGATGTTTCAGGTGGGGTAGCCGTGTTGGTCTGAAGCAACAGAACAAAATTCGAGTCCAGTGGCACTTTTAAGACCCAACACAGTTTTATTCAAGGTACAAGCTTTCGTGTGCAAGCACACTTTCAGATACAGTAAAATGGAAGTTACCAGTGCATACATATAGGTAGAGGGTGAGCAGCAAATTAGCATGCAACATAATGAAGATTATGCTGTATGCTGATTTGCTGGTCATCCTCTACCTTATGTATGGACTGGTCACTTCTGTTTCAATTTATCTGAAGAAGTCTGTGTGCACATGAAAGCTTGTACCTTGAATAAGACTCTGTTGGTCTTAAAAGGTGCCACTGAACTCGAATTTTGTTCCCCAGAAAGTCGTACACCATGAAAATTTTTACTGGACATAGCTAATTGGTAGTGAATATAAGACCACCCCCATGGTTGATTTTTATTATTTTTCTTGCTGTCAAATTGTAGCTGATTTATAGTGACCATGTAAGGTTTTCAAGGCAAGAGACATGCATGCCTCCTGATCATTATCCTGGTATTCCTTGATGGTGTCCCTTCCAAATACTGACTGGGGTGACCCTGCTTCAGCAGCTGAGATCTAAAGAGATCTGGCTAGCCTGAGCTATACACGTTAGGGCTGTGGTTGACATACTTGGGGGGGGGGCTAGTCTTGCACTGGAATAGACACTGGTTCTTATATCCATTTGTGAATATCCTTTTCAGTGTGACTCCGTGCCACTTTCCCTAGACACAACTTCATTCAGGAATCTAATGTATTCTGAAGCAAAGTTTCTTGCCTTCTTTCATTGCTTTCTTTTCAGTTTGGAGGGAAGGTGTATGGACGCTATGCAGCAACTTAGTAGCATTTTTACATTTGGGTAGTACCATGTGCAAAGTGAAATCCTGAATGGAGTCACAAGTGTTTTGAGTTTTCTTTTTTACTGAAACATATCAACTAGATTAACTGTCAAGCTTGTTTCAAAAACACAAACCGTTTAGGAGACCTGCTGGCTGAGAGGCCTCAGCAAAGATGGAGAAAGGGAGAATGCTGTAAACTGCAGGGTCCACACTGGGGAGAAAGGCTGGATATAAATGTGGTAAATAATAGCATAATAAAATAAAACTGTCTGCATGTGGTTATGTAGGATTATGGCCTTGGTTCACAATAAAATTATGGTTCCAAAAGGCTTTAACATTTGCAAAAATCTTCATTCATATCCTTCATTAATACCCTGGCCCAAAGCAGCTCATTTTCTTCCACTTTAACGTCACAATAACACTTGGCTGTTATACACAATAACACTTGGGCCAGCCAAGTAAGCTTGGCTGGCCCAAGGCACCCAGGAAGCTTCTGCATCAGAGAGCAGATTCAAACTTCTTAGATCCTAGTCTGACACTCTAGCCAGTATACCATACTCGTTCTCTAAAAGCAAGCACAGGGTACATTATGTGTGGGAAACTCATAAAAATGTGGGTCACACAAGCAACAGTTTATGGAGGTATTTCAATATATCCTTATTGATCTATAGATTCTCTAAGGTAATGTAGTTTAAGACATTTTGTAAAGAAAGGTGTTTTTGAAAAGCGATCTCCTTAAATGTCTTTATAATTATCTCTAGAAGCCCATATAAGGATAGTATGCAATTTTAGGAAGTGAGTCATGTGGATAACTTTTAGGCAGGGCAGAAATGATGTCATTAACAAGTCTGCTAGGATGGAGTAACAATAACTTAGTTACTAAAATGTGTGTACATTTAAATAAAAATATAAAGACAATTAGGCACTATTAGCTCAGCAAAGGAGTTCTGTAGTGCCTTACATGCTTTTATATGCTAAAAATAGCGATGTTCTCATTTTAGCAGCATGAGAAACCACAAGCAGGAGGGGGTAGGAGCAGAATCATAAAAAGGTATATATGGCTTGTGGTTAAAAAAAGTAGAGCTGAGAGCAGCATACTGAAAGTTACCGACATGTCAACGATTCTGTTAGCAGAACTGTTTCTTGAATGCCACAACTTACTTTGTTCTTACTATTTATCACTCCTAAAGTGTTAGCAGTATGCTGGGTCCTCCTGTTAAAATTCAGAAACAAATTATGGGAAAGATCCAGTTCATATTACTACACTAGTGTGGTTGTCACTGAAAAACCACTTCTGTGCAGCTGGGCTTCTTCCCAGCAATGATAACATGCACATGTGTCATTCGCTTAGGCCACTCCAGTCATATGGATTTTCTTTCTATCTAGCACATTTTTATCCTGCCTTTCCATGAGTAGCTCAGAGAAACAGACGTATTTTCCTTCTTCCATTTCCTCTCACAACAACCCTGTAAGGTGGGTCAAACTGAGATAGAGTGATTAGATCAGGTCGTGACAAAATTTTCTTTGGATCCAGCCCACAAATTAAGGAGCCAAACTCATTTTTAACTGTTTGGTTTTATATTTTAGTCAGCATATTTTCTCATTATTGCTACCATAAATCCTCATCTTAAACTCTTCACTGTTTCTTGTAATGTTACTAAAACAATGAAAAAATGTTGTATATAAATAAATATAGTGCAAATCTGGTTGTTTGTCATGACCAGTGTTCCCTCTAAGCTGTGTCAGTGTGAGCTAGCTCACAGTTTCTTAGCCTCTGGCTCACACATTTTTGTCTTAGCTTAGGAAAGATGGCTCCAGAGCAAACTAATTTATGCAGTAGCCAAATCACCTGCTCACAACTTTAATGCCAGTAGCTCACAAAGTAGATTTTTTGCTCACAGGACTCTGTAGCTTAGAGGGAGCATGACTACAGTATCTAGGTGACCCTGAAGCAGCTGGTGATGTACCAGTAGTAGCTCATGTTCTAGAAGCTGGAGATTTCGGCTTCAACCCTAATCTATCCCCGGTTCTAATTTCATTATTGCTTTAAAAAGCTTAAAATTTAATTGAACATTGGAGCCAATACAGAAAGCAACTGGTTAAGAAATGAATTCATCTACCACAATTTGAATACTAAAAGATTAACATATAAACAAGCAATGACAAGAACTTCCTGTACATGCATTTTGACATCATACAACAAAACATTTGTATGTGAAATGATAAATAAATTTCGTATTTCTGACGATCACTGAGAGAAGCTACATTAGAATAATTGCTAAAATACTAGGCACCACAATGAAATTTCTAGGCATCATGGCAACCTGGCACCTCAGATTTTTCAGTGTAATGCATGGTGCTTTTTCTGCTTTTTGTTTTTTTAAAAAGATGTCAACACACACACACACACACATACGTTATATAGTATAGTTGTGCCAATTTTCCCCAATCCCCTCCTCTCTCTGCAGATCCCAACCAAACTTTTCCTGAGGGTCCATGCTCACTTTCTCTGTCTGAGTGGGGCAAGCTGGCAGATTGAAAAAAAGGTGCTGGTAGGGTACCCAGTACCATCGAGTACCTACATTAAAAAGCCCTGATAATTTGTAAATCGATTCTACAGCTTGTGTGGCGTTTTTACGATTGTCAGTGGACTGTTTTATTTTTGTGTCCTTGAAACTTTTTGTTGCTTTGTTAGCCACTTTGAATTTAAGCAGATAAGACAGGATAGAAATATTATATAAAGGAGAATTCTTCTGACTATTCTTGTTAATTTCTTTTATTCATTCAAGACTTAACAACTGTGAAAATCACTTCCTGTTTTGTTTTTCTGTCAGAAAAGTTTTCATTTGCTCAGTCTAGTCTTATGTACTTGATTTTCATCTTGCTTAGAATCTATGAGCTCATTAACCAATACTACCTTTTAAAGTAGCTCCAACATTCAGAAATGTCTTTAAATACTTTGTTCTAATTATTCTAAACATGGATTTTTTTTTAAAAAGGAGAGTAGCACTAATAATATTGTTTGAGGAATATTGCCATGGAAAGGGCTGTCCGACTGCTCTCATACTGACTCTATTTGTTGGGATTGCTTGAAAGCAAAAACCATGATATATCTTTTAGTAAGACCAACCAAAACAACACAAAGCTGTCTGCAAACATTTGAATCATGCAGTACTCTTTATCAGGCTAAATGTTTAAAAAGTGGAGAAAGGTGTTTTACCCAATGATGATCTTAAGACCAATAAAGCTGGGCAGAGCCAATGTCAGGATGCATCTTGGAGACCAATTAATTCCTCAACATACAGTCAATGTCCTTCAGGTGTCAACAGTACTCAGGTCAGGCTACGGCTGATTGTTGATTGGGGACCCCAGGAAGGTCGGGCTCACTCTTTATACTGTCAGATGTCAGTAGTGACAGTGGAGATAGCGGTGGTGGCCCCAAAAGCCTGGCAGAAGAGCTCCGTTTTACAGGCCCTGCGGAACTGCAACATTCAAACTAATATTCATCACATTTTTATTGCATTTCTCTTTCCCTGGTTCTGTCTTATTTGTAATCTTTGCAAGTGTGTCGTACAGATGCACTTCTTTCTCTGCAAATTGGATGCTAACAATTAGTATACAAGTATTACTATTGTTGCTGCTAATACAACTACATTGTGTTTTAGGGTGTTCCTACTTCTTCACATATAATCATTCTTAAAGAACTTTCTGAGGTAGATCAGTAATATTATCTCCTTACGTAAGGTAGAGAGGGAGGGAGGTTTGCCCAAGGCCACATACCTAGGTTATCGATATGGTGAAATTTAAACTAAGACACTGACCTAACTATATGTTACATTATCCTCGCATCTTCCCTGAGTCTGTCTTGGGGTACTTCTGTAAGATATGCCTTGTGAGTTCTATGATCTGAACTCTGTTTCCAAGCATGTGTGGGCCTGATTTGGATTGGTACTGTGGTGGGGAGAGAGGATTAAAGCCTTCCTGTGTACCATTAACCTAACCTGAAATGGCCTGGGGGTGTAATTTGCTCTGCTGGGGAAAACTGCATGCAGAAATCACTGCATATAAGTTTCTCCAACAGGGCAAATAACAACTTCATAGCTTGGGAAAATGGCATGTTGGGGAAAGCTTAAGCTCCGGGTCTCCTCGTTCACCTTGGTCCTGGTCTAAACTGTGTTGGAGAAATGAGCATGTAATGCAAGGCCTGAGAAATTCAGTCATTATAGGGTTAACTATGCAACTTGTTTGTTTACCTATGTTAGCCTGGAAGTGATACCTAGCAGCTGGCCAATTATCTTTAAGCCCGGGAAAACTAAAGGTGTACTGTCTTGCTAATTGGTCAATGATATCAGGTGTTTCCTTTCAGGGGTCAAGAAGAAGGAGAGATCCTCCATTGCAATCTCTCACTCTCTATCAGTATGTCTTAGTGTGAAGACGGAGCACAATGCAGCTCCTTAGAAAGCATGTTTTGTTTATTTGTAGCTAATCCCGTTTACCTTTTCCCTTTAGTAATAAACTTATTTTAAACTAAAAGAAGCAATCTCTTCTTTCCAGAAAAGCAAGATTCATTACTCTGAATTTTTCTTGATTATTGGACAAAAGTCCTAACAAACTGGACCCCCACATGCCTGGGAATTGAATTCTGAGCAGGGAACTCACAAGGCACCCCTGGGAAGCCCTTGTGGTGGACCTAGGGAGGTTGCAATGGTGATGTGATATACAGTTACTTAAGACTCCTCCCCCACGTGGGTAATTAGACACATCTATCAATATATGTTTAAATATCTAGATATATGATGCAAGGTCCTGTAAAGAGTGGAAAGGGAAAGTTGAGGTGTGATCAGGAGCCAGGCTTAGTTTTTGTTGACAGAAAGAAACCATACAAAAGGAAAATGTTCTGGTCATGGACAAGTGGCAGGAAAACTAACAAAAGTAAATTGAAGGCTTAGGGACTTAATTACAAATTACATAAAAGTGTATAGCCAAACATCAGTGCCCTCCCACTTTAGGTAAAACTGCTATGAAGCCATTTTAAGCAGATAAAGGAATAAATACAACTTTCCCATGCCCAGTGCTTCTCCTCTTCAGCTGTTTTTCCTTCCACAGGATATGAAAATCATCTTTATGGGTAAGCACAGGGAAAAGGTAACAAGGACAAGGAAAGGGTTATGCATTCCTTTACCACTTTACTAAAAGAGGCTTTTTCACAAAGTAGCTTCCCTAGGGGAAAAATAGCCATCTAGGTTCAGTTATTCTCATATGCATGTAATACACATAATAACACACATAGGATGCAAGCTCTGAGACTTTTGTTTCGACCACTTCAGGCAAAGCTTACACATCTTTAATGAGATGCAAGTTTTCATAGGAGTAAAACCAGGAAATGGAGGGCAGGCTGTGCCACCTCCTTGTGCAATGTTTGTAGCAGGGTCAATGAACAAACCTGTGGTCTGGTTTCTGTGCAATGAACTAGAGCTAATGCCTGCTTGGCAGTTCAGCAGCTGTCTCATTTTGAAGGGCAGTTCTGTGCTGTCTTGCTATTTCAATACTGTGAGCACACCCTTCTGTGGAATTTCCTAAATCTATACTCAGTGGGTGAATGCCCGTTTTCAAACACCAGAAACAAGCAGAACCCAGTTATTTTGTAATGGCTATTTTACAGCTCTGAGTACAATGACTGCTTGTTTCTCATGAACAACAGTTTTGCTTTGCACAGCAGTGTGGTGGCAGTCTGCTTGAGATTTTTCTGCTGAATATGTCTGACTGATTTTTTTAAAAATTGAAGTGATTTAGGAATTGTTAGTTTGGTGAGGATGCAGATAATTCTGTGTTACAGTTCTCTAGCCACACTCACAGAACTAGAGTTCTCAGGATTCATGAGAAGAAAGGATTACTTTTAATCCAGTTGAAATAATGCTTGGTAGCTCTGTGCTTGCCCACAAATGCAAATGTGGGGCTCGTGGGATAATTGCAAGGAAGAAGCAATAGATGGATCACTTAGCTCTTTACCCTGCAATATCTGCTCCAGCTTTTTTGGGCTGGGGGTATTTGATAATCTCCCTAGCTCCAAGACCGTACTTCATCCTAGATTTGGGGTTATGATGAGAGATTGTGAGGGAAAATCAGTGGGTAGGAGAATATTAAACACTCCCTTTCTCACCTACCCATGCTTCATGAAAATGATCCTGCTGGACATTGCTCTTAACCTGCAAAACAATAAAAAATTAGCATTAAAAACCCAGCCCACCATAAAAACAGACCATAAAAAACATACTGTTGACAGCTTAAAATAACTTCCCAGACTAAAACTGTGTTAAAAGTTCAACTCCCTCATTCAAAGTCTGGGTGAACAGAAATGTTTTGGCCTGGTGCCTAAAGCAATGTAGGTACCAGGTGTCAAATACTGGGTTTTGGACGCATTGCAGTGATCAGCTCTAGTTTATTTAGTGATTTCAGGAACACTACAAGGACTGATTCCAGGGCTGGTTGCCCTGTTTATAAAGCATGCAAAGACCACACACTAAAACACCCCACTCCCAACGACAGGCTATTTACATAATACTACATCTCTACTGGCCCACTCCTGAATCCAGATAAACTATTGTTTTGGGATAACAAGCTCAAACCTGCTAGCTCAGGGATGACTCATGCTCAGTACACAATACGAGGTGAGCCACAAGGGGGAAGGGTGTTCCATAAGTGAGGTGCCAGTACTGAAAAAGCCCTGTCTCCAGTTGCTAGCTACTCACCTCACCTCTGAGTGCAGGGCTTGTGAGGTAGATCTTAACCGGCGAGCTGGGCGATCTCACATACAGGAGGAACAGTATCTATGGCAAGAAGTGTTTTCCAGTAGCTGAGGCTAGTGACCAGCTGTAGTCATTACTGGACAGAGACAGTCTTCCAACAGTTTCTTGCTGTATCTATGCTAAATTACTGCAGTGCATTGTATGTGGGGCTGCCTCTGAAAATTGTTCAGAAACTTCAGGTGGTTCAGAAAATGGCAGCCAAATTGTTCACTGGAATGATTCAGTATGATCAAATGTTGTCAGCACTGCAAGAGCTTCACTGGCTGCCAATCTATTTCCTAGCAAAATTCAAGATGCTACATATTTCCAAACAAACTTGTCAAAATAATTTTTCCTACTGTAGCATCTGTGAACCTTTCCAGGGCGTAACTTCACTCAGACCTCTAATGGAGTGTGTCCATCCACAATACCCTGAACATAGCCCACCAACATTGAGATACTCTTCTTCCTCTGAACAATGATTCTGCAAGGGCTTCATCATCTCATGCAATGGGTGCCAGCTTGAAAATACTGTATAGTATATAACACTGCTGCTTTTTTTCCCCCCAGGCAGTATTCCTAGTTTAAATATGATAGGTAGAAATTTAGGTGCAGCTTTCACAGGGAGTGATGGAGAAATCATTTGCCTGCTGGATTCTTTTGGCTGTCATGAAGCTCTTAAATAACACACAGGAGACCTGCCAAGCAAAGCACCTGTCAAGCCAAATAGCTTTTAGAGTTGATTCTTATCTTAGTGCAGCTACTTCTCCAAAATCTACTGTCCTTATAATCTGCATTGTAAGAAGGAAAAACGAACAAAGAAATGGATTTTAGGAAACTTCCACCATACAGTTTATAATGTACTATTTTCAAATACATTGTTTAAGGCAGTTACCAAACTAAACTAAAATAAGGAGCAACACATGTTTCTTTCCATGGTCCAAACAGCTGCTGATACAGCTGTTCCAATTATACAGGTCTGGGGTGGTACCTTAAGCTTCTCCACCCTGCAATTAAAGCCATTCCCTATGAGAAACCTGCCAACATACTCTTCTCCTGTATACAGTATGATCTGTGAAATTTCAGGACAGGCCATCCTTTCCCATAAGAGGAATAAGAATTTATATGTCCACATCTTCTAGCACTTGCTCCTTAGTTAATGAATGTAGTTTTCAGGCTGTAATACATTTCATGGGGTTAAAATCATTTATTTCAATCCACTATACTCTTCCGCATCGTGTTTGAGTTACTGACCTGGAAATTTACTTGAAAATGTGCTACATGAATAAAAACAAAAAGGGACAGACTGCAGGCAGTTAAAATGCCAAACAACTGGAAACCTTTTTTTCTACCCTTAACTGTCCCTTTCCAGATCTTGTGGCTACAGGCAGCAGGGGGAGAAAACAGAATATGTCATTTTTTGCCAAAAGTCCTTCCAGTTCCCATTTTCACATTGCAGAGGTGTATGCTGATCTGACAAAGGCTACAGATGGAAATGAAAAGAGGAAAATGTGAGCCTTGCCAATAGAAGGTCCAGCCAACATCTTGCAATCCGGAGAAATTACTCTCCTCTTTAATTGAACTCTCCCCTTTAATTGAAGAGAGCTTTCAAAGGAACATGGCATGCTATTTCATGTGGAATGAAAAAGAAGGGGAACAAAAAACTTAACCCAAGAAATATGAATTAAGAACCTAAAAGGTTAAATACACACAAATAGGAGGGCTCAATCTTAAAATCAGTAGATATAGAGCATTAATATATAGATAATACAGGTAATCAAAATACATGCATTTATTACAAATGATTTAAAAACAGTTATCGGCCCAAAATGTAGCCTAGATAAGAATTAAAATCCTACAATATTCATATGCAGGACCTTATGTGACTCAACTTGTTTCAGCTAACTGGCCTTCTTCAGTGGTCCAAACATAATACATGTAGACCAGGGGTGTCAAACTCATGGAGGGCTGGATTTGACATAAATTGGACTTTGTCGGGCCGGGCCGTGTGTGTCATAAAATGTAATGCCAGGTTGCAGAGAGATAAACTTCATAAAGGACACAAAAACAATTTTTTAAAACTTAAAATATAAACATGCTTGAAACATTAGCATTCTTGCAATATTTTGTTTATTTAACAATCTCTGATAACTGACACATCTTGCTCTGAATTATTGCATCAAAATGCCTGTGCTGTAGCAATCTGGGAGAGGGAGGTGCCTCAGCCCTGTGCAGGGAGCAGAAGCTTGCCTATCTATCTCTCCTGAGCGACTGAGAAAGTCTAAAAAAGCAAGCTATGATGCAGCAGCAGCAGCAGAACTGGAGAAAGAAGCAGGAGACAGCCAGTCCCTTGAGGGCCTGATAGAGGCCCTTTGGGGGACTGCTCTGGCCCTGGGCCACATGTTTGACACCCCTGACGTAGAATCAATGTTGCAATTAGTGAAAGTTATAATAATTATCAGTGTTTCAATGCTAAGGAGTGCAATAGAGGCCTTGTATGATATTGCCTTGTGTCCTAATCAAGTCCAAAGTACTGCAATAATATGCCTTGCTATTTTGGGCCTAAAGAAGCAATTTCAAATGCAATCTAGAGCTCGTGTGAGGCTACATTTGGGCCTATAACTGTTTTTAAATCATTTGTAATAAATACTTGCATTGTTTGATAACCTGTATTATCTATATGTTAATGCTCTAAATCTACTGATTGTAAGATTGAGCCCTCCTGTTTGTATGTATTTAACCATTTAGGTTCTTTATTAAAATGCTATTTCATGCATTTGTTTTCAGGTCAAGGAAAGAAATTCACATGAGACCGGGATCCAGAATGCAGAAAGTAAGTAGGAATTAAACACTTGCATGCTTCTTTCTGTTGTGATGGATAGTGGCAAAAGAAGTTCTATATGAGATAGATACAGGGCTATTTTGGGGCAGGAATGCACAGGAATGGAGTTCCGGCTGGCTCCTGATTTGGCCACACCTACAACCAAAACCTCTGGCATGTGTAGCTATACAGCACGCTGCCCTCCCCACATTACACACAAGAGGGAAAGGTGGCATGTTAAAATGCCCTCTTTCCCTCTGGGGAGCTGTAGGGATTTCCTTGTCAGTTTCACTCCCTGTCAGTCAACTGAGAGTGAAATTGACAAGTTAAAGCCTCTCTCTGTCTTCCCTTCTCTAGCTGACATGTCCCAGCTGGAAAAGGGCAGGCAGGGAACCCAGGCACGTTGAAAATGCCTTTCTTTCCCTCCCTGATCTGGGGGAGGGAGAAATAGGCATTAACCATGCCCCCCCCCCCCCGCACTTCCCTGAATTTCTCCACAATAGTGAAGAAAGGCCATGCTGAAGTGGGCCAGAGAAGCTGGGGGGGGGGAGAGAGAGGCAAGCTTCCTGTGCTTTCCCAGCCCCCCTAATATGCTAATGAGCTGTGCTACCAAGGGTGTGTCCTAATATGCTAATGAGCTGTGCTGTCAGGGGTGTGGCCTAATATACTAATGAGTTTCTGCTGTTTGGTGTGGCCTATTATGCTAATGAGTTCCTGCTGGGCTTTTTCTACAAAAAAAGCCCTGGACAGACAGACAGACAGACAGACAAGAAAGAAAGAAAGAAAAAGAAAGAAAGAAAATCTCAAGGCATACCTAGTAGTTAATCAGAAAGCCAGGAACCCCAAAAAATAATTTTATAAGCAAGTCATTAAGCATACATAGGGTCATCGGCATCAACTTCAGGGGGGCTGGGGAGCTGGAGCCCTCCCAGACTTTTCCAGGACATGCTAAGCCTCCCCTGGAGACAATGGCTTGTAATGTCCCTGGCCCAGCCCCAGCCCCCCTCTGTGAAATTGGAAAGTCTATGCCCTTGCATAGGGTGTGCAATCGGGGGCCGCACCCTCAGTGAGAATTTATGCAAGGTCAGAGTAATCAGCCATGTTTAATCAGATCTGGGGAGAGGCAGAAATTGGGTATGATCAGAAGACAAATTAAATGTTCTATACACACTTGAGTCAAGAAGCCCTAGTGGCCTTTTTCTCCTCACAATGAAAAGAAGTTTTAGGATATGGTGACTTCTAGAGCTACCCATTATCATTTCCAGGTTGTACCCCTGCTTGGTGATTTTAACTGGAGGGACTAATCCCTTTGCTTGCTGGGTGCTTTCCCTTCATTTCTCACAAGCTGCTTTCACTACCCTCCAGAAATCACCAGAAACTCTATGGTACCCATCAGGGGTCATTTCGAGCAGGAACACCGTTCCAGGAGTAACAAGCCCAGGAGTGGGCACATATGGTGATGTGCTATGGAAAAAAAGCAAAAGCATACTAACTTGATCTGTATTTGCATGCTTGTTGTAGGGTAGCTTCCCTGCAAGAGCAAAGGAAACCTAAAGTGTCTTTAGTCAAAGTGTAAAGCTGGCTCGCCAGCTCTGAGTTGGGAAATACGTGGAGATTTTTGGGGTGGAGCCTGAGCAGTGGGTGGGGACTTCTGATACACTTCCGGTAATGTCAGGGTGTGGCATATGCAAATAAATTATGCTAATGAGTTATGCTAATGAGCTCCTGCACCTCTTTTTTTACAAAATGACCCCTGGTACCCATAGAGCTACCTATTGTCCCTTCCAGGTTGTACCTGGAACTGACTTACTGGTGCAGTGTATTAGCACATTTTTTAACTGTCACTATTATCAGATTAAGTATTTCTGCAATGCTACTATTTCCTTTGTTCAATTCTTGGTAATTGTAAATTCATAGGTTTACCTATAGAACGTACAATATATGTTTGTTGTATGCTTGCTTAGGTAAAATAAAATTAAGTTTAAAAAAGATTCCTTTATTTTGTCACAACTGCAATGATCAGTGAAGGCCTCCTGCCATAGCATGAGAGTTGGCAAATCTGCAGACAGCCAGAGTTGCCAGTCCAAGGCTGGAAACCAGAGGGAGACTCACTTGGACCCTTGCCAGTGACGTCACTTCCAGTGTGATCTGGAAATGACATCATCATGTCACTGATAAGTGTTTCTGGTGATTTCTAGAGCTACCCTTTGTCATTTCCAGGTTGTACACTATGTACACAGAAGTGATATAGTGACAATGGTGATGTCACATGCCCCACGCCGTGTCCCAGCCTCCCTAACCTGTTTAGTTTTTTCACATGGGGCTGGAATCAATTGTTGGTGGAACCTGGATTACCTTCCCAAATTTCCATTCATCATAAATATTAGCAGGTATTGGTAAATCTAATGAAGGGCTAATACTATTATAATTTAATTGTAGTTCCAATGTTCATGTATCCCCTTTCAAAATCATGATTATCAAGTGTTTTCTCTGGTGGTTTACAGTTTACCAAATAAAGGTGGGGGGAAAGAGGGAGTGTATTGTATTGCTGAACTTGAACAGAACCAAGCATATAAGCTAGTAGGCTTATCAACTAGGTGAACAAGGTTGGAAATGATACGTCTGCCAGCAGGAGCTGTAAAGCTAAAATGTCACAGCTCTAGTTCGGAATGCAAATTGTAGTCAGCATTTCAAAATTACTTGTTGCAGCATGCTGTGTGTAGTTCACTTGCCAAATTTTCACAGTAGTTGCCTGAGGAAGGGGTGGGGGGGTGATACAGATAATTTCAGTGTCCTGGGTATTAACAAATGTTTTCGGTAAGACTGTTCAGGCATTCAAAATAATGTACACTGTGAACATATAGAGGGAATGGGATTACTGCCCGGAGCAGGTTCCTGATCACACATACAAAGCCTATGAGTGTACACTTGTAGTATGCATTTGACACATAGCCTTTAAAAGGTTAACCACTGCCAATCCAGATAGAAGGATACGAGGGCACTTCTCCACCACATCTCCCCTTGGTCTGTGATTAGAGGGAGGCTGTACCGAGTCCTGATGTTTTCTCCTGACTCATAAAAATGGAATGTTGCTGAATCACTTATTCACTGTGTGGTCAGGAAGGATGTGATTTTTTTCCCCCAGACAATCATGATTCTAGTGTTTGAAATTTCACAGGAGACATTAGAAACAAATTTTCCTCACAAAATAAAGTTGGAGCCAGTAATCTCTAAGAGAGCAAAAGAAAGAGTCCTTATTGCCCAATGTTCTTTTCTTTTCATTTGTCCCATGCTAATCTTTTTTCCAAACAAGCTCCTTGGGTTTTTGAAGCGCTACAAAAAATTGCAAATCCTGTAAACAGAGGTGACAGTGGGAGAAATGTGCATCAGTGTAGTCCTAAACAAAGTTGCACTCCCAAGTCCACTGAGGTAAATGTTAACTGTTTAATTAATGTCAATTTTACTGCTGCTGCAACTCTGTTTAAGATGACATGGAATGGCTGTTTCAGAGCACCTACAACTCTCCAAAATACTGTACCTAGTGATGCTTTCAGTCTCTGGGTTGAGAGATATCCCTTATATCAGCTGGCTGGCTGTTGAGAGATATCCCTTATATCAGCTGGCTGGCTGGTAAGGCCCTGCCCCTCCTAGCAACAACAATTAATAGTTTCAGAAGGCAGCCATGTTAGTCTGCAGTAGAACAGCTACAGCAGAGTCCAGTGGCACCTCAGAGACCAACAAGGTGTTCAGGATATAAACTTGATAGTCAGAGCTCCCTTCGTCAGACTCTATCTGATGGAGTGTTGTCCCTTGAAAATTCATATCCCCAAAATCTTGTTGGTCTCTAAGGTGCCACTGGACTCAAATCTGGACTCAAATCTAACTGTAGTAACAACTGGATTTGCATTATTCCTGCTGCAATGCTAAATACATTTGATGAGAAGTAAATTTAATTTAATGGGATTTACTTCTAAATAGTCTTATGATTAGGCTGTACTTTGGTGAGGGAAGGTCTAGTTATAGTCCTGATGTCTAGATCCTCTCAGGTATCTAATTCTGGAGGGCCACTAGATGGTCAGAAAAATATCCATGTTCATATAACTGTAAGTGTACATAGCTTTTAAATTAAAAGGGTAGGTGAGAGAGAGTAACTAAAGTGCTGAAGGAGAGCACCGGGGAGAAACCCTGGGTCCTCAGCTGGTCCTGAGAAAGGCAGGCATTTATGTTTTAAATAAATAAACCTTCAAGCCCACAGGGTGCTCTCAGTTTTCTAGTCGATCAGGTAGTATTGTGAGCGTACACAAGGCCAAAGAAGACGATGGAGGTTTGTGAATGGATCTCTCCCAAGCAGTTTTTTAATTGGGTCTCTCACTTTGGATCGGGGCACACTGTGAGAGTGAAAAGGGTTCACATTCCATTTTCCTGACTTTAAGCAGCCCCTGGAGCTATTACTTGCTCCTCTAGGGAAATATACAGGTTTCCTGTGTGTTACTTGTATATTTTCCCCAACAGGGCAAATAAAAGCTGAGGAGGAAGTGGTTGAGTGTTGTCATGATCATTAAGGTTGCTGAGTTATATGTATCAATGCTTGCTCTTTACCCTCAGGTTTGATGATCTATTAACATTGCTTTGTGTTCCAAGGTTTATTTCAACCCCTTTAGGTCCCGCCCGGGAGATAGCATCGGTGACCCGACTTCCACCTTTGGAATGTGAGCCTTGCTTACCTGCTTCACTTTGCGCATGCTCATTACTCATTTGCTTTCCTTCCCCTCTTATCTCTAGCTGGCTATTCCTTGGCTAATGACCTTGAACAGAAGAGCCTCCTGTTATGTGTTACATGAATCACAGGTGTTATGAATTTCTTTTGCCTTGTTTTCTCTGGGAACATTTTCTCCAAAAACCCTCAACAGTGTTTTTCCCCTGAGAACCTATTTTGCCGCACTTTCCTTGGGAACAGTGGGCCAGTATATTTGGGCGCCAATAATTCTCACTATTGATTGGTAGATGGTAGGCAGGCCATATTTCATATCAAGTATAATTGTAATGGCATTTCTAGGCTTGGGCATTTCTAGGCTTGGGCATTTGACCAACATGATCTTTTCTACAAACAAAGGACTTTCTGCTTAAGGAGACCTGTTGTGGACTATATCTATTGGCACATTCTCACAGTAATCCTCATTAGGACCAGTTCATTGTACCAGCTATGGATGACGATGGCGCTGAGATCCCTACAACTGAACCTGAGGTACCGGTTACTACTGAAGAGGTGGCGGTATGCCCTGCCAGTACTAGCGGGGTGACTATTCATTCCAGATGGAGTGGAGGGGCCCAATCCTGGGCTCAATTTGGACCCTGTACTACCAAGACCTGGTCTCCTCGATGGGAAGGCGGGACCCAGCAATCGACGGCCTGAGGGACAGACCGTAGAGCCACGGATGACTCCCAGGTAGCAGAGATGTGGGCGCAAATGGATCGCAGGTTCGACACGATCCAGAGATGACTGCAGCAAGAGATAACAGTGATGATGACCGACCTCCCGAATGTGGTGGCACAGGCAGTCCAAGAGCAACTAATAGGGGCTGGGGTTGGAGCCAGTGCGCTGCCGGCAGTGGTGCCGCCACCCGTGCAACCACCAGCTCAGCCCCCTGTGGCCCCGGAGCCACCAGCTCCACCAGTCCCGGGTCCTGCGCAGCCAGTGGAACGGCAGCCAGTGCCACACGAGCTGATGGGAGCCACTTTCGACGGGAACCCCGCAAAGCTACTATATGGTTTGGATGCAAGAAATGCAGGTTCAAATCCCCAGTTGGCTAAGTGGGTAGCTTTGGGCAAGTCTCTTTCTCACGCCCTAGCCTGTCTCACAGAATTTTTGTTGTAATGTACAGTGCCGTGAGCTCCCTAGAAGGATACCTATTTCATCAATATGAACAAATGAAGCATGGTCATTCCTTGGGCAGTTTTATCTATCATCTATCTATCTATCTACCTACCTACCTACCTACCTACCTACCTACCTACCTGTGGGGGTGTATATATATGTGTGTGTGTGTATGTGTGTGTCAGCCACCTGTCCCAGCTGACTTTTCAGACAGCTATTGCAGTGCAGTAGAAGATGAACACCAGAAGCAGAAATAGGATTGACTTGAAACTAGATCTCCTGGAATGCCACCCCTCCTATCCCTTATGCCAGGGAAAACTTCTGAGGTGGCCCTTGTACTTTCTGTATTTCATGATACACCAAGCCACAGTCACATCATTGCCGTGTTGCTCAGCCTTGTAATTGTTCAAATATAGAATGGTGGCAGCTCTATAAACTGTTGCTCTTGGAAGCACGATGACCAGTGTTGCTCATGCCAAAAACCTGCAACTTCCTAGCAACTAGTAGAAAAGCCTGATGATAAAGTGACCTCCTGACAGTAAGGTGTCTTTTAGTATTCAGTGACATTTTCAAAGAACTGACATGTATGTAAACAGTGCCGCAGATGCGGAGATTAGAAACTAGTTTTGCTAGGCAGTTTGTCCTTGATCTCAGGGCTGATTCCCTCACATTATAATTTAAAACCAAAGCACAGGCTCTGAAAAGATGTGCAAGATGCCCTGGAAGCAGCAGCAGCAATTTTTTGTCAATAGAACACAAGCAAAGATTCCTTTGAAGTCCGCTCTGGAAGGCAGCTGTATCTTCCATTGCACATGTTCAAATAAAAGAATGACTTGTTTGATTTTAAATGAGTTCACGAGAAAACAGCCTTCAGTATCCTAACTAAAGGGCTTATCATTTGACTGGTGGAGAAGCACAACAGCAAAAGGGATGAAATATCAAAACAGAAAAACGAGGTGGTTTTATCCTCTTTTGCAACCTTGTTAAACACTTCAAACTATGACGGCTGAAAGGAAGACAGCCATAGTGAGAGGCAGGCACCATCTTTCCAAGACAAAAATTAATGTAAGTCAGATGTAATGCTCTGTGGGGTTGCGGGCAGACCATATATTTGCTGTGCCATGCATCAGTTGAAGATAAGGTAAAGGTAAAGGTAAAGGTTTCCCTTGCTCAAAAGCCAGTCAAATCCGACTCTAGGGGGTGGTGATCATCTCTGTTTCCAAGCCGAAGCGCCAGTGCTGTCCAAAGACTTTTCTGTGGTCATGTGGCTGGCATGACTAAACGCCAAGGCGCACAGAACACTGCTACCTTCCCACCGAAGCGGTACCTATTTGCAATTTCTTGCTTTTGAACTGCTAGGTTGGCTGGGGCCAGAGACTGGAGCTCACTCTGTCACGTGGCACTCAGGTCTCGAACTGCCGAGCTCCCGACCTTCCAGTCTGCAGCTCAGCATCTTAACATCTGATTAAAAACTACACATTCTACTGGAGCTCATTTTAACTCTACCCCTCCTGTGCTCCTTATTTTTTAAAGACATGTTCATTATGAACTATGAGTGGAAGGAAATTATTGGCTAACTACAGTTTGTGTAAATATCAGAGTGCATGGGATGCTAACTCCAGCTGATCCCAGCACTAACAAGGAGGTGTAGTTGTGACCACATGAAACGGGAGAAGAAGAGGAAGAATAGACACATTAGCCCACTGTTAAGGCAGTTGGGCAGCACTCTATCATACTAGGCCTAGGGTTGCCAACCTCCAGGTGGGACCTGGAGATTTCCCATAGTTACAGCTGATCTCCAGACTACAGAGATATCAGTTCTCCCAGATAAAATGGCTGCTTTAGAGGGTGGTCTCTATATCATTATACCCTGCTGAAGTCCCTCCTCTCCCCAAATTTTACCTTTCCCAGATTCTACCCTCAAATCACCAGGAATTTCCAACCTGGAGTTGGCAATCGTAAGTCTGGCTGGGAAGGTTCCACTTCTTGCTTTGTTTGTGGTAAAGGAATCAATTGTTTTGCAGTGACTTAGATTCTAAGCTGTGCAAGCAGAGTTTCACTACATGAAGGCAACCTCCCTCCCTGTTTCATCTCACTGCAGCCTTCTGTGCTCCTGTAGGTCAGTGAACTAGAAGGAACAGTGTGAGGAGCAAATTTGGAATCTGCAGCAGGAAGGGGAATCAACAAAGACCTCCTCCCTTTCTATGCAGATGGAAACGCTCTCCTTTCCAAGGACCTGCTGCTGTGCTTATGGAATGGCACCTTAGGATCCAAGGGAAATTAAGAAAAATAGCACTTAATAGCATTAGGGTACTCCCTCTGTAGAAGGAAATTCCTATATACTTCTTCTTTGCAAACTTCTCAGGTAATTACCAAAGAAACACCAACCCACTTTTAATATACAGTACCATAAAATGAACCTTTGGCCTGTAAATCTGTAAATGTTTGTGGTGGTGTGCTAGCTTTTTTTTAACCCAGTAGTAAAGGAAAGTATCACAGTGCCTTTCACCACAATAGGAAGGAAGATGGAATGAGAAACTAAATGTTTGCCTCTTCCATATTCCCACCATGACATCAAAAGTGAAACTGAGGCCCTGCAGAGAGCCTTTTCTGTGGTGACCCCTTGGTTATGAGATTCTCTCCTTATTCAGATTCACTTGGCATCATTCTTGTTATCTTTTAGACACAGGCAAAAGCTTTCCAAGTTGCCTGCATTTTTAACAATATTTTTGTACCATAATAACAGCCATTATGAATAGCACTTTTTATTACGTATTTAGTTGCTGCCTTTGTTTATTGTTTTCAGGTTTTGATTGTTTTATGACTCTGTAAGTTGCCGTTAGCAGCAAGGTAGGATAAAATGTTGAAGTAAATAAATAAAACAGAATCCAAGATGTTTTTGTTCTACAAGCAGAGCTTCTGTAGTAGTCTGAACGGACGTGGTATATCACACTGATTTCCTGTCAGAATGCCCCAAATATATTTGGTTTGGTTTGAATTCATGATGCCTTTAATGTTATTCTAAGACGATTTCATAAACACCTCAAGTGCCTTTGGGTAAGTCTTTCTCTAAGAGTGTAAACTACCCACTGAATGGTTCCGAGGAAAATAAAATCACAGCAAGTCCATAAACTAACAATCTCTTGGGGTAGAAGAAAAAATTAAATAAATTGTCCTTTTGCTTTAGAGCCAGGGCTCTGTTGGGGCCGGAGCGAGCCGGAGCGCCGCTCCGGGAGAGAAGGTGCCGGGGGGCTGGGCCGGGGGGCGGGGCCGGCCGGGCCCCGTCCTGCCCCCGTCGCCTTCTCCGGGGCCGCGGCTGGCCGCCGCCGGCCCTGCCAAGGAGCCCCGTCCCGCCCCCACCAGGCGGGCCCCGTCCCGCCCCCGTCGCCTTCTCCGGGGCCACGGCTGGCCGCCGCCGGCCCCGCCGAGGAAGCCCCGTCTCGCCCCCAGTTGCTTTCACGGGGCCGCGGCTGGCCGCCACCGGCCCAGCCGAGGAAGCCCCGTCCCGCCCCCAGTCGCTTTTGCGGGGCCGCGGCTGGCCGCGGCCGGCCCCGCCGAGGAGCCCCATCCCGCCCCCAGTCGCTTTCGCGGGGCCGTGGCTGGCCACTGGCCCCAGGAAAAAAACTCTCCCTCCCCCAATCAGCCCCAGAACCCCCCCTCCCTCCCACACTCAACAGTTCCCCAGGCCCAAGGGAGGGAGAAGCCGGGCCTGAGTGGCTTAATGCCACTTAGGCCCAAGCAAGGGGGGGGGGAAATGCCAGCCCCAGTGGGGGGGAGAAGCGCCCCTCCCTTCCTTCCCTCTCTCCCCCCACCTACCTACCTGTTCCTTCCTTCCCCTCTCCCTTCCTCCCTCCCTCTCCCCTTCCTCCCTTCCTTCTCTCTCTCCCCCCAACTACCTACCTACCTTCCTGTTCCTTCCTTCCCCCCCTTCCTCCCTCTCTCCCCCCTTCCTTCCTTCCTTCCTTCCTTCCTTCCTTCCTTCCTTCCTTCCTTCCTTCCTTCCTTCCTTCCTTCTCTCTCTCCCCCCCAACTACCTACCTACCTTCCTGTTCCTTCCTTCCCCCCTTCCTCCTTCTCTCCCCCCTTCCTTCCTTCCTTCCCCCTCCCTCCCTCCCGTCTTGCCTTCTGACACACTGCCCATGACGTCAGGGATGTGTGGCCTTTTGACACTTCCGGTGACGTCAGGGGGTGTGGCATATGCAAATGAGTTATGCTAATGAGCTCCTGCACCTCTTTTTTTATGAAAGGACCCCTGTTTAGAGCTATGATTCTTGTGGAAGCTGTAGACAAGTATATCAGTAGACAAATGACATATCAAATAGAAGAAGGTTTCAGAGAACAGCCCACTCTGAGGCTTTCCTGGCACCAAAAATTGCCCCTTACTTAAAAGTCACAAACTTCTGGGAAAGTCTATTTTTAACAATGGAGAGTGTACATTAGCCACTAGAGGGAGCTAATGCCATGTTGTGGATGCCTTCCATTTTTAATTTTTTTTAAAACAGATTTTGTGGATAAGGGAATAAAGGGATGGGAAAAAAATAAAGTCCAAGAAAGGTTCTTTTTAAATCATATCCTTTTTTATCATGATGTTCGGTCTTCTTAGCAACTCAGTCTGGCACTGGTTTTCTTTGGGGTAAATATTTAGGAAATGGGGGACAAGGTAGAGCCTGAAGGAATCCTGGTATCTGAGAAATGGGAGATTTGTTCCATATATTAAAAGTACTAATGTTTTCAAGAACACTAAAAAAAATTAAGACACATTCGGTGTGAAGATGGCATGAATAAAATGTTGGGAACCAGAGAGAAAATTTGGCAGACCAAAAAGAGGGTATGTGATACCAACAGTACAATCTAGTGAGCAAGAAATCCTTGAATGGTTTTTGAGGGGCATTCTTTATAGGGTTCCCAGCTCCAGGTTGGGAAATTTGTGGAGATCTGGGGGGTTGGAGCCTGAGGAGGGCTGGGTTTGGGGAGGGAAGGGACTTCAGTGGGTATAATGCCATAGAGTCCACCTTCCGAAGTGGCCATTTTATCCAGGTGAACTGTTGCCTGGAGATCAGATGTAATCCCAAGAAATCTCCAGCCACCACCTGGAGGTTGGCAACCCTAATTCCTCGTGATATCCTATGCCATAGTCAGTCCTCAAGATTAAAAAGACTGCTGTTTGGCATGAATCTGAAAGAATGCACTAGATGGAGTTTGTGAGGAAAATTCCTAGCCAGCACTACTATACCAGCATTCCATGGATCCCATAGAATGTCCCTAAATCCAAACTAGACATATGGAAAAGATTTGTGATTAGGGGTTTTGTAAGCTAATTGGTTACCATAAGCTGCTTTGCTGACTGGAGAATGATTTTTGAATAGAGTTGTTAAGTCTGGGAAATTCTTGGAGATTTGGGGATGGAGCCTGGGGAAGGTGGGGTTTGGGGAGGGGAGGGGCCACAGAAGGGTATAATGCTATACAGTCCACCCTCTGAAACAGCTTCTTCTTTTTCAGAGGAACTGATCTCTGTAGCTGGGAGATCAGTTGTAATTCTAAGAGATCTCCAGGCCCCACTTGGCGGCTGGCAACTCTAGACTTGATGAGTCATAGCTGAATGTATGAGTTGACACGTGTAGTCACCAAAAATTGAGACTGCATGTATGAGCTAGCCTTCAGAGACAGGAGGGAAAAGGAATATAAGAAGAAAAGAGATTGAATGGGTGAGGAGAGGAAAAGTTTCTTTGTGGATGGATATTGAGGACCATTTTTGTCACTCATGTATACTAGACAAGTAAGTCAACCGTATTTCTGGGAGGGTGGGTGAGGATAAGAATATTTTGTTCTATGCATCTTTCATAACTTGAAAAACCTTCTCTGCAAAGCTGCCCTTAGCTCCACCGGACATAAAAGATAGCACAAAATGTCTACTTTCCCCCTCCCTCGAAAGTAATTACAGTTTTTTGGAGCAAAGGGGCTATTAATGTCAAAGGTTTTCAAATCCAGATAGGAAAATTCCTGGAGATTTGGGGGCAGTGCCTGCAAAGGGTAGAGTTTGGGGAGGGACCTCAGTGGGGTGATGCCAGGGGAACTGATCTTTGGAATCTGAAGATCAGCTGTAATTCTGGGAGAGCTCCAAGTCCAGGCCCCACCTTGATCTCAGACTTTTTTGCATCTATTTCATATCTAATCCCAGCCATGGCTAGCTGGGGAGAGACTGGAACAAGAGAGGCTGAGGAGGGTGAGGGAAAGACAGCAGGCCAGGGTCTAAAGAGAAGGTGCAATATAGCCTTTCATCATCAGAGTGCCAGTACTCCAGATATGTTGCACAGTTCTACTCAGTAGCTCATGCATACATTGAACAACAAAGGGACTGCCTTTGTTGAACTTCCATGGGACTGCCTAAAATGAATGTTCCAAAAACTGTTGGATTGCTGCTCATTTAGCATTACTATCCTAAAAGATCTGCAGGCTATAGATAAATAAACTAGAGAACATTTCCACAGCTACGTACTGGGTATAGCAGGTTTTAGAGATAAGTCAGGGTTTTAAATGGCATAACATTACACCAGTGCCAAAGGCAGGTTGAGGGCTGGGGAGGTTTAGGAAGCTGGCTAAGTCCCACTGTATGCCAGTGTTGCCCAGTTCTATCCTCATGCAATAGTTACTCTGGAATGGTGCATATATCTCTGATATATGCCAAAATAGGCATTTGTGTATTATTAGTTCCCCATGTATGTCATGGGCATGAATTCCTTGCAGTCCTATGAGAAGCAGACACAATGGCACAACTCAGCAAAAAACATGGTCCCTTGAAATCTTATTGATATTAGTGGGAGAGTATTAATAATATGTTCAACATTCTTTCATTGAAATCAATCAGACTTCAGAGCACTGAACCATGGCTGGGGTGTGCCCCATATATCTATGACAATGCAGAAAGAAAATATGTCTTTGCCCTCCCTCTCTTTTCAGAAATTAACTTAATTTAGCTAGAGGCTAAATTGAGAGGTCTCCCCCACCCCTCAAGAATTAATACATTCTTTTGTATATAGGACTGAAGAGAAGACACTAGGTTAGAACTGGTGGAAGACAGTTTACATACATATTAAAATCTCATTTGGGGGCAATATCAGTTCCTTGTATCCCCAAGGCTACAGCTTTATTTATCTTTAGGGCTGCCAAGTCCAACTTGGGAAATATCTGGGGACTTTGGGGGTGGAGCCAGGAGACTTTGGGGGTGGAGCCAGGAGAAAGGAAGTGACATCATTTTGTGATGTCACATCCTGTGATGTTGCTTCCACATGCTGACACATGAACTCATGAAGTTTCCTAATCCTGAATCAGGCCATTGGTCCATCAAGGTCAGTATTGACTACTCAGACTGGTAGTGGCTCTCCAGGGTCTCAGGCTGAGATCTTTAATGTCACCTATTACCTGATCCTTTTTTAGCTGAAGAGGCTGATACCTCCTGCATGTCAAGCAGATGCTCTATCACTGAGCAACGGCCCTACTGAATCCTTCCTCATCTCGGCAGAATATGAAGCCCTAAGTGCTACACAAGTGCTAAATATGATTTTCATATCATAAGAACAGGAGAGAAGCCACAGTGGATCGGCCCATCCAGTACAGCCCATCCAGTACAACACTCTGTGTCACAACAGTGGCCAAAAATACCAGGTGCCCTCAGGAGGTCCAGCAGCGGGGCCAGAACTCCAGAAGCCCTCCCACTGTTGCCCCCCAAGCACCAAGAATGCAGAGCATCACTGCCCCAGACAAAGGGTTCCATTTAGACCTTGTGGCTATAATAGCCACTGATAGACCTCTGCTGGATGGGGACAGAGAGAGAGACAGACAGACAGCTTTTTCACTTACTCTTGCCCAATTCCCAGGCTTTCTTTCTGGCCCTTGTTTCACCCAGCTGTTGTCCATGTAAGTCCCATAACTTCTCTCCCCCCCCCCCCCAGCATAGGCTTTTTGGTGGCTAAAGAGGACCTTTGTCCTCCCCTTTTCGCCAGCAGAAAAGCTAGTTGGATCCATCCCTAACTTAAAATACCGGTTACTTGATGTACAAATGCTTTTAAAAATGCAGATTTTTACTGCCGGAGGGGGGGGGGGACATGGTTGAAAGAAACAGAAAATTGGCATAAAAATGAGGAATCCCAACTTTTATTTGCAGAAGGGAAATGAGGATTGGGGGGACCCAAACAGCCAGGACAAGACATTTTAAACAATCCCACTCCCAGACCTTCTACAGGCAACCTCTCCTTGTGATGTTTACCTCTTTGGAAGTGACAGTTTATTCCTTTGACAAAACCACAGTGGACAGACAGACAGCAAAAAGAAAGAGGGGGAGGGGGAGAGACAGAGAAGGAAAAGAGCTCGCAGACCCCAGCTTACGCAGCTTACTCCAGCAGCAACCTTGCACAGAAGCCCAGTTTACGCAGCTTACTCCAGCAGCAACCTTGCACGGAAGAGCTTAGTCCCTCCTTAATCTCTGGGCGGGGCTGTCTTGCTCGATAAGCTCTTAAAGGGGAAATTTCCCTTTTAAGAAGTTCAAGAGGCCAGCAGGGCAGGCTCCGAGGTTCCCCTGCTGGCAGCCATTTTGTCCCCCCGGTGGCCAATTTTGGAAAAGCGGGGGAAAGCTTTAAAAATCGGTGTTTCCCCCGCTCTACCGGGGGACTTGGCAGCCCTATTTATCTTATATGAAGTGATGTAGTGGATGCTTATGAACTGACGTAAGTAGATAGATGATAGATAGACAGACAGACAGACAGATAATAGATAGGATTTATACCCTGCTCTAACTACTCGAACGAGTCTCAGAGCAGCTTACAAACTCCTTTCCCTTCCCCACAGACACCCTGTGAGGTAGGTGGAGCTGAGAGAGGTTTCTCGAGATCTGCCCTTGAGAGAACAGCTCTGAGAGAACTTGTGACTGACCCAAGGTCACACCAGCAACTGCATATGGGGGAGTGGGAAATCAAACCCAGTTCTCCCAGATTAGAGTTCGCACTCCTAACTACTACACCTGGGGTGGCCAAACTGTGGTTTCGGAGCCACTTGCAGCCAGGGGTCATTTCGTAGAAAAAGAGGTGCAGGAGCTCATTACCATAACTCATTTGCATAACTCATTTGCATGTGCCACACCCCCTAACATACCGGAAGTGTGTCAGAAGGCAACACCCACCCCTCAGGCTCCACTCCACGGGTGAGTGAAATTGACCTGCTCTTCCTCCATTCCCTTCCCCCTCCAATACTTTGTGCAATAAAAATAAGCGTCAAGAACACACCCTCATTCTCTTCCTGCTCCCTTGAAACCACCAGGTTTCAAGTAGACTTGAGATATCCAGGACATGTGCACCACCCATCCCTTTCCCTTCCCCTCCCCACAACAGGACACCCTGTGAGGTAGGTGGAGCTGAGAGAGGTCTTTTGAGAACTGCTCATGAGAGAACAGCTCTGAGAGAACTTGTGACTGGCCCAAGGTCACACCAGCAGCTGCATGTGGAGGAGTGGGGAATCAAACCCGGTTCTCCCAGATTAAAGTCCAACTCCTGACCACTACACCAAACTGATGGGGTGGAAGCTGCTGAAGGGTTGGTGAAATTTCTCCAGTACTTATGTGCCATGTGCCAGATAAAAAATGGTATACTTAGAAAATGTATATGCCACCTTGAGCAAGTCTCTGGAAAAGCAGCACACAGTCATGAAAGGAACAATGATAAAATTATCAAGATTAAAACAAAACATTAAAAACAATAAAGACCCTAGCAGGGCTTTCCCCGGGGCGCTGCGCCTCTGCACTGCTCAGGGAAGCCGAGGAGTGGGTGGGGCTTGGTCATGTGCCCGCTCCCTGGGCTCCTCACTCCCGGAGCTGCGCTCCTGTGCGCTCCCGCTCCAACGGACCCCTGCTTGCGGCTCTTTCACACATACTGTGTGGTTCCCAGCATGGCAGTTGGGGAAGTGAAGGGGAGACATGCCTTCCCAATCGGTCTTCCTTTCCCCAGCCAGTGTTCTCTTCCCCAGGTAGACTTGAGGTTGGGGGGAACAGAGAAAGAAAGCAACTTAAACTTTAAATGCATTCTCAAAGCCCCCCCACCCCCCCAAATATCATTGGACCAATAAATATCATTATCAATATCTGTTTTTCCCCTTTTGTTTTTATTTTTGGCAGTCTCATTTAATGTTAATAAAAAGCAAATCCGCATATTTTTCAATAAAAACGTGTTATATTTGTTCATGTCTTGCGGCTCTCAAAAAACTGATGTTTATTCTATGTGGCTCTTATGTTAAGCAAGTTTGGCCACCCCTGCACTACACCAAACTGGCTCTCTCTCTATATATATATATTCATATTCAAAGTAGATCAAATAACTGTTTTTACAGCATGAAGAAAATTCTAGGCAGTAATAACATGGCTCTCTATAGTATGTTCTATCTGTAAAAACTCTGTGAAAGCAGTGATGGCGTTTCCTCTCATTTCAAAATGTAGGTGTCCCTCCCCAGTTGCTCCCTTGAGAATGGAGTAACAGTCTTCTACCAACATCCAGACCTCTGCCAACTCCTAGGCCATTTTATGCCTCAGACCAAGTAGGTTCTTGCCTTCAGCTTTGAGTTGTAGATCTGCCCTCCTTTGATCAGATTTCAGGAATCTTGAGTGGAGCTCCTTTTTTTCTAGCTCAACTAAGTGGACACATCTTGACTAATTTGTGGAACCTGTAATGTAAGGAGTCAATGAGGGACCCAGGGCTTGCAGTCACAAATGTATATCAGAACCTCAGCTCTTCTCAAGTCAGGAGAGGAGGCGATCTCCCCCACCCTTGTTTTTCTCTGTCAGTATTACTCAGGCCCTTTTTATATCTCACCCCCACACACACACACACAAATCTCAGCAAGCTATGTGAGGTAGTCTAGTCCCAATTCAGCCTTATCATATCCCAGCATCAGAAGGTAATCTTCTAAATGTATAGGAATCTCTATGTGCTGTGTTAAGGCACTCTATGGAAATTCCATGCATCTATAAGATTATTACGTTCTAGCAGGCAGGTTGACCTGAGTTTCTTGACCTAATAATGATGCTGTGGCAAAGCCATAATGAGTCATCATCGTATTAGTAACGTGCCAGTCACACTTCACTAGTGCAGTACTGGCATCAAGTAGTTTACAGAGGGGGCACCTATTTCCCTTCCTATCCCTTTTGAGACCTGTAGGAGACATCAGTCACTGCTCAGGAGTGATATTTAAAGTTGTTTGCTTGAAGGGCCTCAGGAGGATGTTGAAGAAATTCAGCATGACCAAGATGGAAGCGCCAAACTCCCTTTTAGAGAGGGTGACAGAGACTGCAGTATGAACACACTTCTCCCTGCCTTTGATTTCTGTCAAGGTAGCAGCTCACCACCTCAGGGGAAATCTTCAAACTCTGGGTTGGGCATGGAATGCATCTTCTTGCAAAACCCAGTAGCGCTTGTTTATTAATTGTTCTTTGGCAAATGGTACCATTCAGATCTGTCTGGAGCACAGCAGCACCAGTAAAGAACTGCAGCACATGCTTTAGTTTGGTGGGATTCTGAGAGCTTCAGCCCTTCCCCAGCAGCTCCTGCCCAGCTTGAGAATCACACAATGGTGTTTTAAGACAGGGGTTCCTCTTTTTGATGAGAGGGAGCTGATAGGAAACAGGACCAAGCTTCAGCATTGCCTCACCAACTGAGTCAGCAGCTCATGCTTGCCCCTGTGACAGGCAGGCTTGAAGAAGCAGAATCGCATACAAAGGAACATGGCTTGTTTTACTTGGTATGCAAATGCCTGGTTACATAAGGGAGAGAGGGAGACATTAGGAAAGAGCTGTCAGTGAGAGTTTAGATTCTTCCTCAAAATAGTTTAAAATGTGAAGGGAACACAAACGAATCACTCATACTTGTTCTGGGGAAAAGCTGTAGCAGTTAACACACAGCTGAGCCTCCTCCACAGGCCCAATATTTGTTTGCCTTTTAAAAAATGCTTCACTGTGCCCTTAAAGAAAACTGACATTCACCTAATCTCCCTGGCATATAGTGCCAGGTATACTGAAACAGTGCTGAACAATGGCTTATGGAACGAGCGGCCTTTGGAAAGGCTCCCACTGGAACAAAGGGCCCCTGTTTTAAAAAATGTAGGCTTATTCTTTCCATGCTGCACTGATCACAGCCTGGTGCCGCTAAACCCAAATTTCCATTTGAATAGTACTGTTGCCCAGGGCTTTTTTTGTAGAAAAAGCCCAGCAGAAGCTCATTAGCATAATAGGCCACACCCCTGGCAGCACAGCACCCTCCCTGGATTGGCTTCCCCAGGTGCCCCGCAGCTTGCAGGGCTCATGGAGAACCTGAGGGAAGGAAGGCAGTTTCTGGATCGGCTTCCCCAGGTGCCCCGCAGCGGGGCACCTGGGGAACCTGAGGTGGGGGGAGGCAGTTTCAATTGCCTTCCCTCCCTGGATCAGCTTGGCTTACCGAGGTGCCCCATGGCTTGCGAGGCACCTGGGGAACCCGGGAGGGGCTGTAGGCATGGCCAACTCGGAAGCCAGCCGGAACTTCGTTCCTGTGCGTTCCTGCCCAAAAATAGCCCTGCTGTTGCCCATTAAGGGTAGTGCTTTTGTTCACTCCAGTCAAGGGAATTAGGCATTCCAGTACTGACCAAGGGGAGCTCACAGCATTACAAGAATAAACTGAGTCTTCTACAGCCACACTCCACACTATTTTTGCAGCCACAATGAATACACTAACTGTACTAGAGCAGAGGAAGAGTTGTGACTCAAAAGACTGTTCAGAAGGCATTTCTCCACCTGAGACCCTGGGAAACTACAACTTGTTAAGGTAGACCAGGGCTCCCCATTGTGATGCCCACAGGCACTGTGGTGCCTGCAGACCCCTTTCCTGGCACACACCCCTTTTTAGAAAGCGGGCAGGGCCAGGAGGGGCTTTTGCCCATCAGGGATTCTGATTGGCCACTGGAGATCTGATTGGCTGTGTAGATTTTTAAAATGTTGCTTCAGCAGCAGCTGCCACCATAGCACAGGGATTTTCACTGTATGACTGAGGATAAGCTGTAGCTGTGTGCATGCAAGAAAATGTTTTTAAACAATATACCTATTTTTAAAGGCATCCTGTTAAACAGAGGGGCTGCCTGAAATGTTCAAGTTACTATTAAAAGTTATTCATGACCTCACTCCTTGGCATTTTGTGGTTGACTCCACCTCTTGTGGAAACCATTTTTGTGTTTGGCTCTGCCTCTTGTGGCAGCCATTTTTTATTGTGCCCACCATCCCGTGTCAGAATTCCAAAGGCAATAATGATAAACACGGCCTAATTCTGATACATTTATTTATTTATTTATCAACACAGTTGATTCTGTCTGCAGAATTCCAAGGGCGACTGCAGGCTTAAGAAGGTTGGGGAATCCTGGGATAGACAATATATATATATTTATTTATTTTATTAAATTAGATTTTTAAACCACCCTCCCCTCCAAAGCAGGGCTCAGGGCAGTGTACATCAGTAAAAAAACAGTCATATATTAGTTTAGCAGTTAAAACAATTGAAATACCATAAAAATATATTAAACAATCTAATAAGATGACAGAAGCTACTGATTATGCCATTGCTTTGTTGGGGGGGACAGGAGACAGGCGCGCCAGACATATGGAAACCATCGCTGTCCTCAGCCAAACACCCAGTGGAACATCACTGCCTTACAGGCCCTGCGGAACTGCAGTAGACCCCACAGGGCCCAGATGTTATTTGGCAGGGAGTTCCACCAGGCTAGGGCCAGGACAGAAAATGCCCTGGCCCTGGTTGAGGACAGTCAGACATCTCTCAGGTCAGGGACCACCAGTAAGTTCTTATCTTCAGGGGGTATACCAGGAGAAGTGGTTCCAAAGATATGTGGGTCCCAGACCATTAAGGGCCTTGAAGTTATTAACACCAAGGGGCAGCCCTGCATTGAGCGAGTTACAATAATCAAGCCTGGAAGTGACTATTGCATGGATCACTGTAGCTAGGTCCTGGGAAGTGAGATAGGGAACCAATTGCTTGACGGGCCGAAGATGATAGAAGGCTGATCTAGCAACGGTGGCAACCTGGGCCTCCACAGAAAGGGATGGATCCAAGAGAGCCCCTAGACTCTTCACCCTCGATGCCGGCAACACAGGTATCCCATCAAGGGTTGGGAGCTGGATTCCCAATCCCAAATCCCCATGACCCAGGTACAGGACCTCTGTCTTCATTTGACTGAGTTTCAGTCAGCTCTGTTTAAGCCAATCCACTATGGCCTAGAGTGCCCTGATTATTGTGCCCTGACTAACACCTCTGGGGCAGAGTCTCAACAGATACAGCTGGGTATCATCAGCGTACTGGCGACAACCCAGTCAATACCCCCCAGACCAACTGAGTGAGGGAGCACATATAGATGTTAAACAACATTGGGGAGAGGATTGCCTCCTGTGGCACACTGCATTCAAGTGAGTGCCACTGGGACAGCTCCTCTCCAAGCTCCACTGTCTGTCCCCGACCATAAAGGAAGAAGGAAAGCCATTGCAAGGTGGTCCCTGTATCCCAATGTGGGCAAGGTGATGGGTCAGAAGATCATAATTGACTGTGCTGAACACTGTCATTAGATCAAGATGCAACAGCAGAGCCAACACACCTCGATCCAGATGTCTCCAGAGGTCATCTGTGAGGGATACCAGAGCATCTCATGGCCAGGGCGAAAGCTGGATTGGAATGGGTCCATGATAGCAGCATAATTCAAGAAGACCTAGAGTTACTCTGCCACTGCCTCATGTTCATATACACTCCCATCATTTAGGGGAGTTTTGCTTTTTTAATGAACAATAAGTGAACTTCATTGATATAAATGGGCACCACTCAATGTTGCAAATACACTTGACACAGAAATAGCGAATGTTTCCCTTTCCCAGTGCAACATCCATAGCAGAGCCTTGTGCATTTTTCTCATGAGGACATGTAAATGTGTGTCAGAACTGCGATCGCTTCTGCATTCTTGCACTGCAATCCTACAAACGCTTCCCTGGGTGCAAGCATGACTGAATAGACCTAAGCAGATTCTGAGTAGATCTGCTTAGGATTGCTCTCTTTGGCAGTTCCAGAAACCCATCAAGACCAGCATCATATATCTGTTGCACAGTTAAAAACAGAAGTCCCCCCCCTTAATAGTGTAAGTTTTATTTACAGTCTTTATAATCCCTTGATGTTTCAGATGTAATGTACTATAATTAATATGTGCTTCATGCTGTTATCACTCTTTGAGGGATACAGACGTCTAATGCTATAAATAATGAAGGAACGAGCTTTAAAAGCCTTGGTGTTGAGAAAGAGCATTCATAAGGTGGGTTCTCATTTTAGCCCTCCAGCAACCAGCTGAATGGCCTGCTTCTGTTGCCCAAAAACTGCTGCCTGCTCTGATCTGATCTGATCGGGGGCAAGCCATGTGGTTAGTGGAACAAAACATAGAGGCCAGCCAATCTACCCGACCACCAACATTAATGGGATCTGTCTCACAGAATGAGTCAAAGTGTGTCTAATAATAAGTCACCATTTGCATATGAACTTTGCTTATGTTTATTCTGGGCAGATGAATCATCCAATGGCGTCTCCTCATTAGCTGTAGTGAACTTGGCTGAGCTCTTTGCCTAAGAAAATAACAACACTCCCAACTGGTTGGAATTCAGAAATGCAGTCGGAAAATAGAGCCCCAAAATATTAAACTGAAAAGACTGTAAAGCCTCCAATAACTGGATACAAAAGTAACAGCTGTAAAAGATCTCCAAATATTTACCAGTATTCAAGCTGCCAAGCCCAAGAGCAACCAGCTTAGTTTCTCTGGTGTATAACTAGGGCACTGTTGGCTAAGATACTATGTTTTTGAGTCATTCTCACAAAAGAGACAGCAGCCCTTGGGCAATGAGACTAGATTTCTCTGTTCCCCACTAACCTGGTACTTCTCCCACATCCCCCCCCACACACATACACCTTCTTCTCTTTCAGGTTCTCCCCTCTGAAATCTCCTACAATTTGCTCCCTCTTCATCCCCCAGTGTGTCACATGGTACTTCAACTATGGCACCATGGAATATATGCCAGCCCCTTTCCTTCCCTGCTCTTATAAATCATTTTCCTAGGAGATTCACAGTATCTCCTTCCCCTATTTCATTATCTATTAATAAACAGAACAGCAACATTTACAGTGCAATCCTAAAGAGTGTTACACCCCTCTGTTTTGCAGACCCTGCAGGACTGTAACAAATCCTGAAGGACCCTGATCTCTCTTGAAAGAGTGTTCCACCAGGCTCGAGCCAGGGCTGAAAAGGCCTCGGCTCTGGTTGAGGACAGACAGACGTTCTTTGAGCCAGGGACCACCAGCACATTTGGTCACTATTTATTTATTTATTTGATTTATTCCCCACCCTCCCTGCAAGCAGGCTCAGGGTGGCTACACTAGAGTGTAACGCTCTTTGGGGGACATGCCAGCAAAGGCAGCCCCGAAGGTATGCTGGTCCCAGACCATTTAGGGCTCTGAAGGTCAGCACCAAAACCTTGAACTTGATCCGGTCTTCAATCTGGAGCCAGTGCAGCTGATAGAGCATTGGTTGAATATGTGCCCTAAAGGATGTTCCTGTCAGAACCCTCCCAGCTGCCCTCTGGACCAGTTGCAGGTCAGTCTCAAGGGAAGCCCTGCATAGAGCGAGTTACAGTAGTCCAACCTGGAGGTGACCATTGCATTGATCACTGTGGCTAGGTCAGAAGGAGACAGGAAGGGAACCAATTGCTTAACCTGGCTAAGATGGCAAAATGCCAGCTTAACAACATTTGTGACCTGGGCCTCCATTGAAAGGGAGGCATCCAGGATCACCCCCCAAACTCCTGGTGGACAGTCCAGATGTTAATGGCAACCCGTCAAGAGTCAAGAGTTGGCAACGCAACCCAGCATCCCTCCAGCCCAGCTGGGTGAGGGGGCGCATAAAGATGTTAAATAACATTGGGGAAAGGATTGCCCCTCAGGGTACACCAAATACCAATGGGCACTGTGGTGAAACCCTCTCCCTTAGTGCTACCCTCTGTCCCTGACTTTGGAGAAAGAAGACAAACTACTGCAAGGCTGTCCCCTGAATCCCCACATTGGCAAGGTGGTGGGTCAATAGATCGTAATTGACCGTGTCAGACATTGCTGATAAATCAAGTAATGGCAGTGCTGACCTGCCTCAGTCCTGCTGTCTGCGAAGATCATCTGTAAGAGTGACCAGAGCCATCTCTGTCCCATGGCCAGGGCAGAAACTGGATTGGAAGGGATCCAAGGCAGAGGTTTCATCCAAGAAAGCCTGGAGTTGCTCTGCTACCGCTCTCTCAAATTCCTTACCCAGGAATGGTAGGTTTGACACTGGGCGGTAGTTGGCTAGATGACTGGGATCTAACGTTTTTTTCAAGAGCGGTCTAGCCACTGCTTCTTTTAATCTCCACCGGAAGACTCCTGTACTCAGGGACAGATTTACAATGTCCACCAGGGAACCAGCCATGATGGACACAGGTCAAATGAACAGATGGTAGGCTTCACAGCATCCAGGATTTTGTGGACCTCAGCCCATGAGAGCAGCCTGAATTGGTCCAGCACTGGACCAGAAGACAGGCAAGAGGCCTCCAGTTCATATACTGTGCCAATGTTAGCAGGCAGATCCTGGCGGAGTGACAAGACTTTATCTGCAAAAAAGCTTGCAAATGCCTCATAGCTAATAGCCGGATTCCTAACATTTTGAGCTCTTTCTGTGAGAGATGCCCCACCCGTTCTTTCCTGGTTGGAGGAGACTTCCCAGTAGGGGCCTAGAGTTAGGGTTGTCAGCTCTGGGTTGGGAAATACCTGGAGATTTTGGGGGTGGAGCCTCAAATAGGAACAGTGACATCCTTCAAAGCAGCTGTTTTCTCAGGGGAACTGACCTCTGTTGCCTGGAGATCAGTTGTAACAGTGGGAGATCTCCAGCCACCACCTGGAGATTGACAACCCTACCTGGAGTTCTCCTGTAATTACATCTGATCTCCAGACTACAGTGGTCACTTACCCGGAGGGGGAATGGCTGGAGAGTGGACTGTATGGCATAACATCCCTGCTGAGCTTCCTCTCCCTCTCAGATGCCACCTTTCCAAAGCTCCATCCCTAAATCTCCAGGAATTTGCTAACACAGAATTGGCAAGCCTGCTCCTCAAGCAGAAAAGGAGGAGGCCTAAGCAGCACCACAAAAGGGCAAAAGTTACAGAGGGATAGAGGTGTGCACATGGTTCTGTGAGCAGGCCTGCTGCCTTCTACGTATGAGCTGGACTCCAGGGACAGATTTCTGCTGCTGTTCCTGGGGATCCCTGTTCCCTAGGAGCAGTGGGGGGGGGGGGGGGCGCATTTGGGGCTGCACCTTGAGGTCTGCAATACAGATGCTGTTGGGGAGGGGGAAGACACATGAAAATATTGCGCCATGTTGCATCTCATTTCCCAGGCACTGTTTCTTGCACTTCTTGTCTTGTGCTGTGCTAAAATGTACACCTTTGTTTTATTTTATGTCTTTCCATTCCCTAGCACGTGTGCACACCTGTTCCAGGTGGGCAAACTGATTTATACTAGTTTTGCAGAAGAATAGGTACAAGCCTAGAAGGATGGACAAAACTAAAGGTGAACTGATAAGAGATAATGACAACAGTGATCAGTGATTCATGGGAAGGCTGTAGTAAAAGGCTGCCATCTTACTGGGCTCGTTATGCTGCATACAGCTCCTTACAAATGCAGGGCTTTTGCTAGTCACCAAACCAGTTGGAATTGTTTTAACTGATGCTGGTAATTTTAATTCACTTGTGTAATTACTTATAAGGAAGTACAAAGTGTTCCTATGGCATGGTAACAAAAATCTGTCAGCAAGTGACAAGTAAAGATTAAGATAATGTTCAGCCACATCACCACAATGTTTGTTATGAAATATTTCCCAAGAAAAAGCCATGTCATCCTCACCTGGAAGGGTTGTTGTTATTGTCTGTACCATGCAAGATAGTTTCAGTGGGTAACAGCATTCATCTGCAATAGAACAGTTAGATTTGAGTCCTCTAGTACCTTAGAGACCAACAAGAGATACAGGCTTTAAGTTTTGAGAGTCAAAGCTCCCTTGGTGTCTGATAAAGGGAGCTTTGACTCACAAAAGTTGATACCCTGTAACCAATGTTTCCTCTAAGCTGTGGAGTCTTGTGAGCAAAAATTCTACTTTGTGAGCTACTGGCATTAAAATGGTAAGCAAGCAATTTGGCCACTGCATAAACTAGTTTGCTCTGGACCAGCCTTCCTGAGCTAAGTCAAAAATGTGTGAGCCAGAGGCTAAAAAACTGTGAGCTAGCTCACACTAACTCAGCTTAGAGGGAACACTGCCTGTAACTCTTGTTGGTATCTGAGCCGTTACTGGACTCAAATCTAACCGTACCACACAAGGCTCCAAAACTGATACTATACCCATTTGTACTCACAAGATATTAGCTGAGAGTTCATATAGAGCCAGTGTGATTATAGTGGTTAAAGTGCTGGACTAAGATCCATGTTCAAATCTCCTCTCTGCCATGAAACTCCCTGGGTGATTTTGGCTCAGTCTCTCTCTCAGCCCAAGCTGAAGGACCACCCTTAGGAACCCACACAGATGCAATTGACATGTTCTAAGGCCATTCTTCATGCACCCCATCTTCTGATATTAGGCATGTGGCAACCCAGGAGAGGGCCTTCTCGGTCATGGCACTAAAACTCTGGAACTCTCTCTCCAGAGGGTTCTTGCCTGTCCCTTTCTGTTCTGTCTTCTGCCAGCAGGTGATGATTTTTTTTGGTGTTATTTGGCATTCCCTCAGAGATCCCTCCTTACTGTGCTGTTTTAATTGCTGTTTTTATGGTTTGTTATGTGTAGTTTAGCCTGGTTTTAATTGTTCTGATGATGTGTTTTTGTTTGGTTTTAATGTTTTATTATACATTTTTATTATATATGTTTTAAATCTGTCAGCTGCCTTGGAGTTCCTGATGAAGGCAGAAAGGTGGGGTATAAATTTTGCACATAAATAAATAAATAAATAAACATATATCAGAGGGTTGTTGTGAGAATAAAATGGGCAAGGAAGTACCATATATGCCACCCCTCCGGTGTCTACTGTCTAGGAATCACTAGAATCTTTTCTGATGATTTCTAGAGAGGCATGACATCACTTCTGGGTTTCCCCAGAAATGACATAATGTCTTTGTGTCAACAGTGCCCCCCATGTCCCCACCCCCAGACTCCTGCCAATCACCAGCCACTGGCTGGCCATTAGGGTTGCTATGTCCCAATGAGGCACTGGTGGAGGGTGGGACTTTATGGGAATGCAGAGGAGTGCCATGATGTGCCTATGTCACCAAGAAGTGACGTAGAAATATTGGGGATGTTGGGTGGTGACACTCTAGTTTTGGCATGTTAGGGATGTCAGGCAGTGATGCTCTGGTTTTGGGGCAAAACTCTATAGTCGAATTAGCTACAAATCATAGACTTTTGCCCCAAAACCAGACCATCACCGCCTGATATCCCTAACATGCCTATGTCACTTTTATCCACAGGGTGTAGTGAAAGGTATACAGCAACTTCTCTTGGTGTCAGAAGCCATTACAAGTGTGTAGACAGGTGATTCTAACATCCAAAAATCTATAATTCCCCCAGTCCCCCCTCCCAGTTCTGAGTGTAGCCAAGATCACCCCAGGTTAGGGTTGCCAACTCCAGGTTGGGAGATTTGGGGGTAAAGCTTGGGAAGTCTGGGGTTTGGGGAGGGGAGGGACCTCAGCAGGGTATAATGCCATGGAGTTCACCCTCCAAAGCAGTCCCTAGAGGAACTGATCTGTGTAGTCTGGAGATCAGTAGTAATTCTGGGAGATAGTAAACTGTATGGCTCTAGACTAACAAGGCCCATGATTCCCTCTAAGCTGAGTTACTGTGAGCTAGCTCACAGTTTTTTAGCCTCTGGCTCACACATTTTTGTCTCAGCTCAGGAAGGATGGCTCCAGAGCAAACTAATTTATGCTGTAGTCAAATTGCTTGCTCACAATTTTTAATGCCAGTAGCTCACCAAGTAGAATTTTTGCTCACAAGACTCCACAGCTTAGAGGGAGCATTGCACTGGACCAGATGATGCTATGACAGCAAAGAAGCTGAGTCAGTGGAACTCAGATCAATCACTTCCAAGGTTAACATAAACCCACCAGAGCCTTCTTCCAGTTACAATTTTGGTTGCCAACCTCCAGATGGGGCCTGGTGTTCTGCATAACCTGATACACAGATTGTTACATCATTCTAATGATATTAAATTGCTATTTTTTAAAAAAAGAAAGAAGCAAAACGTTTTGGGGGAGGAATGGCTGCCTCTGTGACAGGGGCAAAGAAAATGGCTGTTGTATGGACAGGACTGGGAAAGTCTGAACTTTTCCACCCGTATGGCAAGCAGGTTTGGGCAAGAGCTGAGAAAAGTAGGGGAAACTGTGGACAGTGCACAAATGTGCTCAAATGCCATGGGAAAGCAGGAGAAAAAAAATCCTGCTTCCCAACAGCATTCAACTGGGGCAAATAAGCGGCGTGGAAACGGCCAGCATTGTTCCCTTCCAGCAGTGCAGTCACAGGGGAAAGGCAGGATATAAATATTTAAATATATAAATGATATGCCCCATGTGTTTCTTGTTGCTGGAAAAGTTGCCTGAACCTGAAGAAAGATGATGCCTTTTATTGGACTAGTCTCCATTAGTGAAAGGAAGTTCTTTGAACTTCAAAAACTCACATAATTTCTTTGAAGATGAGACCTAAAAGTTGTAAAATATGTAGCCTCTTCAATTGGAAACATGATCTGCTTTACATTTTACTCATCGCTTCTTCATAAATTCTCTCACAGTAAATATTTTCTATGTAATCACTAACTTGGGGTCAGAAGCCCAGATCGTACAGTCAGACAGTCACTAAAATTAGGGATCCCTTCAAATTAGTTTCCTAAAATGTGAGTATGCTTGAATGTATGGAGATACGCCTTTGAGAATTTGCAGACCGCTTTCCCCTTTTCTCATCCAACTAGAGAAGACACTTCTAGATCTGTAATCAGATCTTTCCCAGCATTTAAAAAAAGAAAAGAAAAATGGCATGGGACCATGGCATGGGAGAGGAGCTGAATGCACTGAGGACTTCATACAGTTGCTTTTTGCTTTTAAAGACCATTAAGATAGATGCACATTTGGCAGCATTTGATCTGGTTAAGTCCTGAGTAATTGCAGCCGATAGCCACTCATTAAAGGAGAGTTTTCCAAGTCAGAATAGGATTTCAAAATTTACAGACTCTCAACTGAGCACTGTCTAGAAGGACAACAAGGTGGGTGGGTGGGTGGATGACCAGTGAGGAGTCATCCTCTTACTAATGCCATGTGGTCATGTTTCTGTCTTGTGCATTCTCCAGGATGGCTCCAGAAAATTCAACCAGCTCCTAAATTCTGCAATATTTATTTATTTATTTATTTATTTATTTATTGAGATTTATATCCCGCCCTCCCCGCCACATGGCAGGCTCAGGGCGGCTAACAACAAGTAACAATACACATTAATATTATAAAACATTAAAACATATAAAATTAGAAAACCTAATACAGATGGCGGTTCTTGTTTGCACTTTGAGCCTACCCATAATCTGGGAAATCCTTCCAGCCCAGCTACCCAACTGACACCCACTCAGGATAGGTTGTAAGCCAGCAAGGTAATTTTGCACTCTTATGAGTGATAAATGGACTGTTGCTAATTGTGTGAGAGGAACCAGGAGGAATAACCTAGGAGAAAAACCAGCTGCAAATGACTCCAGCAAATGCTTGAGACAGCGGTTCCCGAGGTTGCCAACTCCAGGAGGCTTCTCTTAACACAGAAAGACACTGACACAGAAAAATAGCCATCTTGTCTCTGGCTAAAGACATGTGCTCACAAACTCCATTACATGTTCTCTACACATCGCAGGCTGCAACTCCCCCCTCCAACATTCCTTGACCAGTGAGACAATGGACTTGACCAGCTAAAAAACGGTTTGGCTGCCCAGAGAGGTTAATCCCATCTACAAGACAATGCTCCTAGCTGATGATGTCAGCTTCTGGCCCCAGGTATTCCTCTGACCATGCTAGGTAGAATCTAACATTGCCCAACCCCCCTTCTCCTACTGGACAAGAGCTAGTGGGTGGACCAGCGAGGGGTGGTCTCAGGACAGGCATCTGGCCAAGCCTGCCCTCAGAGACCACCCCCCAATAAAAGAAAGCTCCCAACAGCCAGCTCGCTCTCTTACTTCGATGATCTCCTGCCCTCCCTTACCTTCAAGACTCTTGGTCTGCGCAGCCAAGGGCCTACACGTGCTGCTGCTGGTTCAGCACATGTGCTCCCCCCCCCACATCTTTCTCCCAGCCTATTATTAATTTTTCCAGAAGGACTACACCAGCTACTGGAGAGGTAAATATTGCCTTTTACAGGAAACCAACAATCTCCTGCTCATGCAAATGTCTCTTAATCTTTCTAATTTCCTAGAATCTGTATGTTTGTGTGTGATTCTGTATTGTTTGAATGAGATATAATTTCTTAGTAAAGAAACACTGCTTTATCACTACATCAGTCTCCTTGTCTATTCTCTGGTTTGTCTGGAAGGGGCCCAACCTCTGTAGACACAGGTGTGATCTGTTTATGCCTATTGCCAGTTATTAATATTCATAATTCCCCAATATTGACTAAGAAATCAAGGCAATTTGGCTAACAAGGTAGGCACATTTTCCTATACGTGTGTAGTTTAGAGAAACCACCATGTCTCAATAGTTCATATCTCATTTGAGCAGAGATGTTAGATTATGCACATATCCTTCAATCCCCAAATTCTCATGTGTGCTTCCACCTTTACAATTTGCATTGAGGTAGATGGATATCAGAGTACAAAATGCACAAGTCTTATAGTTTAATAATAAAGAGTAGAGCATGTTATACTCGGGTCCAGAGCTTTAGGGTTCTCAGGAGTAAGTCACTGGAAGGGAATCAAACCAAGCATCTGTAACTCACCAGAATAACAAGCTGATGGACAGGTCATTGGTTGACAGGGTTGCCACCTCTGGGTTGGGCAATTCCTGGAGATTTTGGGGTAGAGCTTGCAGAGGGCAATGTTGGGGGAGGGCAGGTACCTCAGTGGGGTATAATGCCGGAAACTCCACCTTTCAAAGCAATCATTTTCTCCAGGGAAACTGGTCTTTGTAGTCTGAAGATCAGTTGTAATTCTGAGAGATCTCCAGGCCCCACCAGGAGGTTGGCAACAGTGCCAATCACACTGAAGGCTGGCCTGGCTAGAAATAAATAATGCTTATGGAATGGGCCTGTCAATTAATTGGAAAGGCTTATGGTTACCTTTGAGAGCCTCAGACACAGAGCCTTTCACAGTTCAAACACATGTTCTAGCAAACAAAAGTGGAGTTTGGGGAATGACCTGACCAAACTTAGAATCCTAATTTAATAACGCAATTAAAAAGCAAGCAAAAAACCCTATACAGTTCATTAACTTGTTCCAGACATCGTTTTGCTATTGTTTCGAAATCACTTTTCGCTAAAGGTTTGAATTTTGTTTTTATATAAACCAGACTGATCCTAGAAAAGGTAGTTACAAACATTTTAAATAAATAGGAATATGCATTCCTGACCATAGCCTCAGGCTGCTCATATGATGCTACCTATAAGTCTGAATCAGTGCCTATAAGTCAAGCTATTAAACAGGTAAGAGATAAAATAATGATAGCTTTTTATCTTGAAAGCTCTTCTCCTGTGTCCTCCTCTTAACAGCACAGTGAAAGCAGTCGAAAATATTGCTTGGATCATGTGCTGTTTGTTTTTTCACTGGGGACAATCTAACATATACTGTTGTCATTGTTATACTAATCTCATTTCTGCTCCAGTCTCTAGTTCCAGCTTCTTGTTTCCAGCACTGCCTACAGAGAAGGAAGGTCATTCTGGGAAAAATTTATATCTGTTTACAAATGGAGAAGGCATGACAGTGTGGGAAGCAATCTTTCATGGAGATTAGTTGCAAGACACTGTTTATTGTTGGAGATAACACAGTGCATAGAAATGGGGGCCATAATAAAACACACTTGCATTTTGGTGTATAGGAGAGGAACTTACGTTTACACTAATGCACAAGATTCACCATCATTATAAATATTTACATATGCAGTGTTTATGGGCTTTGTGGGTGTCCATCTCTCACATAAATCTGCCCAACTCTGATATTTATAAGCAGAGGTGTAGTGAATGGTTCAGTTGTAGAATTACTCTGATCCAGAAATCCATATCTCTCAATCTCTTGTGTGTATGTGGGACAGCATATTCATTTCCCTGGAGGGTGTTGATCCATAAGAGCATTTCTTTGCCAATGTATAGTGATAGCTTATATTGACTGATGCAGGAGGCATTCTAGGTGAAGGAATCCTGTGTATAAATGTTTGGATTGGTCTATTTATAAGTGTCATTGCCAATACAAAAGTGAAGTTAGAAGTTTAAGAAGCATTCCCATTTATTTGCCTAAATCGGTATCCTTGTTAGGGATTATCTAATATCAACCAGAAGGTTCAAAGAAGGTTCATTATACAGCGATGTTCTTTCCATACTGGCCTTAATTCGATACTTCCCCCCCATGCAGTGTTTGTTTGTTGCTTCCACACAACATCATCATACAATGGTCATCTTCCAGCTTTCCCCTTGCATCAGTGCAATTTTCCCTAAACCTGCTTCAATAGATTTTTCCAGAAAGATTGTACTTTAAGCATGTTCAGTCACCAGGTGTATGGGAAGATGCAAATTTCCACATATCCCCCCCACACACACACATTTGGCACTATTTCCTACCATGCCTGCAATTTCCCCACCATGACTGGTGGGCTTTTCCCTCCACTTTGCTAGTAGGTACATTGTTATAATGTCATTATACTATAGCACTATGTACGACTGAATATTTTTAAAGGTTTGCAAAAAACACTCCAGCTACAAGGGTGGGGGAAATGGTGGACATGAAAGGATGCCACAGAGAATCTCTTCACGTGGAGCTTCTCTAGTGGCAATGAGAGCACAATGAGAAATTGTTGTTGTGTGGGAGCAACCTTAGTACTAGAGAATGAGGTCCAATACATTCAGCTGCTCTTGCGTCCCTGGCTTGAGTCTATTGAATCATTCACCACAAGCAGAATACCCAGCTTTGGTTTCCTACTGCTCTGCTCTCACATACAGAGAATATGCAATGCTCTATGAAATGGCAGCTTTTGCTCAGGCTCAAAGGTTCCTGGGCAAGGTAATTGAGAGAGCGGTAGCCAAGCAACTCCAGCATTTCCTGGATGACACATCAGCACTTGACCCGTTGCCCTCCAGGTTCCTCCCTGGACATGGGATGGAGATGGCGTTGGTTGCCCTCACAGACAATTTCCATTGGCAGTTGGATCAAAGCAGGTCGGGGCTGCTGTTATTGCTAGATCTTACAGCAGCATTCAACACAGTCACCCATGAACTGTTGACCCACCACCTCACCAACACAGGAGTTTGTGGGGTGGTCTTACAATGGCTTACCTCATTCCTCCAAGATCAGGGACAGAAAGTGGCACTTGGGGGAAGGGTGTGAACTAGGTTCCCCTTAATATGTAGGGTTCCTCAGGGGGGAATCCTCTCCCCGATGTTGTTTAACATCTATATGCCCCCCCCTCGCCCAGTTGGCACAGAACTTCAGGCTGAGGTGTCATCAGTAGTTGAGGAAGAGTCGGTTGAAACTGAATCCAATCAAGATGGAGGTTCTGTGGTTTGGTGGGGTCCCAACTTCCCACTCTTAATGGTGCACCTCTAATACTGGCACAAACTGTCAATAATTTGGGTGTGGTCCTGGATACCTCCTTATCCATGGAGATCCAGATAATGAATGTTGCCAAGCTGGCATTTTACCAGCTGTGCCAGGCTAGGCAGCTGACCCCTTTCCTGTTTTACCCTAACCTAGCCACAGTAATCCATGCAACAGTCACCTCCAGACTGGATTATTTATTTATTTCTTAGATTTATATCCCGCTCTTTCCACCAAAAGGCAAGCTCAGAGCGGCTTACTGTAACTCACTCTACACTGGCTTGTCCTTGAGACTATTCCAGAAATTTCAACTGGTCCAGAATGTGGCAGCACGGGTCCTGACTGGGACACCACAGACCCCACATATGTGACCTGTGCTGCACCAGCTGCACTGGCTCCCAGTGGAGTACTGGGTCAGGTTCAAGGTTTTGGTATTGACCTTTAAGGCCTTGAGTAGTCTGGGACCCATGTATCTTTGGGACCGCCTTCTCTAGTATGTCGCCTGAAGAGCTTTGCATTCTGCTGGAAATAATCTACTGGTGATCCCTAGCCCTAAAGACGTCTGGCTGCCCTCAACCAGAGCCAGGGCTTTTTCAGCCCTGACTCCTACCTGGTGGAACTCTCTGCCAAATAACATCCATGCTGTGCGGGACCTTATGCAGGTTACTGCAGTTGCCAGATCTGCATTTTTCCAACTTAGGCAGATTAGGTTGCTGAGACCCTATCTCTCCTCCCAGGACTTAGCTACCGTGATCCGCACAATGGTCTCTTCCAGGCTTGATTACTGCAATTCACTCTACATAGGCTTACCCATGAGGCTGACCCCGAAACAACAGGTCGTGCAAAATATGGTGGTATGCTTGCTGACGTTGATGGCTACCAGGGGTCATTTCATAGAAAAAGAGGTGGAGGAGCTCATTAGCATACCTATTAGCATAACTCATTAGCATATACCACGCCTCCTGACATCACCGGAAGTGTGTCATAAAGGGAAGCAAAAGGGGGGCATCTTCAAAAGCCTCCCCTTTTCTTCCCCAGTTGGCCTGCCAAGGCAGGCGGTGGGGAGCAAAGTGAGAAGGGCCCCATAGAATACAATGGAAAGATCGTGCCACCACTGCCATGTGACTCTAAACAGAAGGGGTTTAAACTTTAAACCCCTTCTTGCTTTGCTTCCTCCACTGGGAGCTGGGGGAGGACTTGCCACCACTGCCATTTGTGCCCACTAGAGGTGTGCAAATAAAAATTTTTTGGCCTGATTCAGATTGGGCCAAATCAATCCGCATCTGTTCCAGCTGCCGAATGACCCCCATACGTCAGTTTTGGCAATGCAAGCCCATTCAGCTGGCCAAATGTCAGTTTCAGCCCCATCATATCCTATGGGCAATTGAAGTCAATGGCAAAAACTCATAGGGTATATGAGGGCTGGAGGAGAGGGGGTTTGAGGGAAAGGCTCTAAACCCCCATCCCCTCCATTGTTCTCTGTGGTGGGAAAAAACATTACTTTAGGGGGCAACCTATTTGGGGGCCCATAGAATTGGACCCCCCAGTCCAATCTTCTTGAAACTTGGTGGGTATTTGGGGGAGAGGCTCCAGCAGCTACCCTGCAAGTATGGAGCCTCTCCCTCAAACCCCTTCCCCCCCAGCCACTTTTTAAACTGCCGCTGAATTTCGGGGCAATTCGGCCTGTGGCTGCCCTAGTGCCCACTCTTGGGCTGGCAGAGCACCACTCTGCCTCGCTCTGGCCCCAAATGATCCCTGATGGCTATGCAGGTTCACACCCAGCAGGTGGTCTGCCAACTGCATTGGTTGCCAGTTGACTTCCGGATTTGCTTCAAGGCAAGGGCGTAGACTTTCCAATTTCGGGGGGGGGGGGGACTGGGGCTGGGTCAGAGACATCACAGGCCATTGTCTCCGGGGGAGGCTCAGCACTTCCTGGAAAAGTTCAGGGGGGGCTCCAGCTCCCCAGCCCCCCTGAAGTTGACACCTATGCTTCAAGGTGTTGGTAATAACCTTTAAAGCCTTACATGACCTGGGACCAACATATCTGAGGGACAGCTTCTTCCTGTATACTCCCTGAAGAGCATTACACTCTATTGACCAACATCTCCTGGTAGTCCCTAGCCCGAAGGACATCTGTCTTGCCTCGACCAGGGCTTTTTCTGCCTTGGCCTTGTGGAACATGCTCCCTGTTGAGATCAGGGCCCTGCAGGATCGTTTTCAATTCCCCAGGGCCTGCAAGACGGAGCTGTTCCGCCAGGCCTTTGGCTGAGGCAGTGGGCATCCATGTATGGCCTCCCTGAGATTGTTGACACCCACCTAGTAACCCAAATAATATGCCAGGGAACCTCTCACAACCAGTTGACTGATCTGAACTGTGATTTGTTTTTAATGTTTATTAATGTGTTTTAAATTTTAACTGTATTTATTGTATTATTACATGATGTTACCCACCCTGAACCCACTAGCAAGATGGGTGAGCTATAAATATAAATAATAAATAAATTTATGTTCTTTTAACTTTAACTTAACTGTTTTATTCATGGTTTTATATTATATTTTTTGTTATATTGTATTTTTTGTTGCCAACCACCCGGATCCCTGTGAACTCAGGGAAGGGTGACATATAAACTGAAATTATAAATAAATAAAAATATATAAAGACATTGCAAACCACTCAGAGCCTAAGGGACAGGGTGAGGTATAAAAGTAGGCAACTTTAACTACACTGAGCAATACGGGAACCGTTGTGACTGTCAAAACAAATCTCACGCATACCACTGCTGGGTGAGGAATGATACAGTGCTACCTGTCTCTGCCAGCAGTGTAGGCACTTCTTGCTTTAGTATCAGGGTGATTTCAGGTTCTACATTGAACTACTGTTGAGCGTTGCAGGGAAAAATTGAATCAGAAACTGCCCCCCAATTTGGCTCTATGTAGCAGAGTTCTCTTGATAATTTTGGCCATTCATCATGTAGAAAGACCTAAGTGTTGCTGTGGTTTGTACAAACCCAACTTTTTTCTGATAGAGAGGGGTTGAGCTCCAGCACTGCCCTGATACCCTTCCACCCATGCCAATGAACACATAAACGAAATATGCTGACACAATCCTTTAATTGATATGTATCCTTCCTACCCTTTTCTAGTTGTCCTTGGTTTGACTTGGAACATCTTTCTTTACCAGCCCTATTCGGTTTCTGGTGGCCACGTATCAGTTCCTTCCTGCAACCCAGTTAGCTGCACAGCTATTAGCAGCCTTGCCAGTTGTTATACCCTTCACCACCCCCATTTGCCCCAGTCCAGCTGCTAGGTAGATTGACACCAATACTCAGACAATCTGCACAGTTCTACTGGAAGACTTCCTCTGTCTTGCACTAGTGAGTCCTAGAGCTCTCCTTGCCACACACACTTTGATGGTCCCCATCCTGACCTCCCCTGCAGGCCTCCATGTAAAAGGGAGGGTTCTAAGGCCTTTGTTTTGCCTGGTACCTTCAGGGTTGTGCCTTCAGCAGAGTGATGACCGAGGCTGCAATTCCTGGCACTCAGGGGCTTGGGATCCAGTTACATTTGCCGGTGTCATGCAGCCTCCGCAAGCAACTATATTAAATTGACTATCTAAAAATAAAAGAGTGAGAAAACATAAAGCCAAAGAAAGCAAGCTATTTAAATTGGGGAGGGGGGATTGGAATTGCAAGTGCGATGGGGAAAGATACGTAGCAGCTCCAGGGAAAAGGCTAATGTCTTGGATGGCATTTAAACTGATGTTGTAGGTTTATTGCCTTATTTAGTTTGTGCCACCCATGTGATCAGCTTGAGTGTTTAGCTGATCTGCATGGGAATCTGGGAAAGGCAAATTGAGCTCTCAGTCTTGGGCCCTTTCTCCTGTTCTCCTGTTTAGAGTCAACATCTGCTGCACCTTGTTTTCCGTTCTGCCCAGTTGCTTGGACTAGTCTATCAGCCTTTGAAACAAATACGATGCCATTGTGCAAAGCCTTTCCTATTCTCTAGCAATCAGAATATACAAACTTCAAGACTCCTGCTGGTAAGTAAGCATGGAATTGTTTTTTTGTGGGGGGAGGTGGTTTTATATAACTCATGGTTTTGTGTAAGTGGTTATGAAAAATCACAGATAATTTTGCCTGGAACATGCCATTGCTAAATGTCAGAACTCATAGCTAGATGGTTGTGCATGAAGCCTGCTTGATAGGAGGAGGGGATGAACTATGGGGCAGCCTTTGAGAACATTCTGTGCCTTTTCTATGCTTTTGATTTTTTTTTCTTGCAGAGTCCAAATTACATGATTGATTTGCCAGTGTGACTTTAACTGTCAGTAAAAACATCACAATGGGTCCTTTATTAGAATACTTTTTTCCTCCTTGAGGTGCTCCTTCTATCAAAGTTTCCAATAAGTAAACTCCTTTTTTGAGAGGCTTGACTGCTGCACAGTGTGACCTCTGACTTTCCTATCTAGAGACCTTATTATTTTTACAGGGGATATTTTGATTAGCATTTGCATTTCTAGCATCTGTTGCAATGCAAGTATAAACTTTATATTAGCAAGATTTTTCAACTGGTTTGTAAATAACCACCTGTCATATGTTAACATTTACAACTCAGGATTCTAGACAGTGCAGAGTATCTAGCGTCACTTGTGAACACACATTGAGCACTTACAATCTCTTGATGTATATTAGTCAGTCTTTCATCTACAGTTTAATATGAGCTAAGGGACCAGTCCTGGAACCTATAAAGAGGCAGGAACTAGTATAGCCAAGCTTGTGTAGAGTATATTTTCCCTTACCCATGTATACTAGCCCTCTGGAATAGCAGGAATGAGTTTCCACATCAGAAATAAGCCTTGAGCCATGAGACATTTTTGAAGCTGGAGTAGTTTTATATTGGTGATGCTGCATGTATGTTATGTGCAGAAGAATTGCTGACATCTTTGCTGGAAAAGGATCACAAGTGGCAGGGATGGGAAAGACCAGCCATCTTTACCATGGAGAGCCACTGTCAGTCAGAGTACAGTAAGAGAACCCTAGGCTTGGTAAGCCAATGGTTGGTCGAAAGCCCACCTATGTAATCTAGACCTTGTTGGGAGGAGAGGTCTGATTCAGAAGAAGCAAGAATATACGAGCACAGCATTCTTCTGATGCCTGAGCTTTCCCTCTCTGAAGCAAAGCTGGTTCTCTCTCCTCAGAGTAATCAGAGCCTGGCTGAGATCCAAGTCCCTTTGGGGGACAGCAAGATAAACACGGATGGGGGGAAGGGCCTATCATCCATTCTACTGTTTTGATCAGATTTATCTATGCTTTCCCCATGCTTGGAGCTAATTTGGGTTTTGACACTTTCCTTTACTGCCATCAATTTGGTTGAACCCTCATTATATGATGGCTTCAGACTGAAAGCAGTTCCCACTGCAGAAGCCTTCATTTCCAGAGAGCCTTGTGCTTGTCACTCTTGTTGGTTTGAATTTCCTCACTGTCACGACGTGGAACTCCAGCACGAACCCCTTGTTGTTAAGGTCTGCATATTATTATGTGCAGGGAGCTTCCATGGGATTGAAACAGGTGAACAGGATGGGGAAAGAACTATATTTGTCCCTTGATTGTATTGCACAGAAAAAGGCTCTGTGCTATCATGGACTGTCTTGGGTAATTCATGCTAAAAACAGCTGGATCCAGTGCAGCCAGGTACGGGCCATGGAATGGCTGGGCAATCTTTTCAGGCACAGCTGAAGAACTTTTTGCAAGTTACAAGTGATGGATTGAAAGGCAAGCTAATGTAAAGAAAGATGTATAATGCCTACTGGTTTGGATTGCTTTGAGGGATTAGAGTCAGATTCTTGAAAGACAGGTGCTTTGGTGGCTGTCAGGGATAAGAGTTAAATAGAATTTCCATGCCCAGAAGCACCAGATGCTGGGGACAGGGGATATTAGTCTACTTATTATTTATTTGTTTGTTTGTTTATTTATTTATTTCATTTCTATCCCGCCTTGCCAGCGAACTGGCTCAAGGCGGCTAACAACCATTAAAATACCACCAGAGTGGTTTACAATTTAAATAGATTAAAACTAACATAAAACCGAACTTAATTCCATGAGTTTCCAGAATGCTGGAGTGGATGGATTTTAAGTTTCCCCAACAGAGTAAATAGTGTCTTCTTGGGGCCATTTCAGGTTTGGGAAAGCACTGTGTGTAGGGAAAAGCTTAAATGACTTCTCCCTGTGCAACCTTGTCCCAACCTGAATTGGGACCGATGTACTAGGACCAGGGCAGAAACAAGGGCACAGTAATGTGTGATTTTCTTTTACCATCGAGCCCGAAATGTTGTAGGAGATAATTTAGGACTAGAATTATTCTGAATGCCAGTTGCAGAGGGCAACAACATGAAGAGGCTTTGGCTCCGTGGCTCTTGATTGTGGGCTTTCTGGTTGGCTGTTGTGGGTAACAAGTGAACCCCTGGTCAGATCTAGCAGGACCCATGAGGGTATGAGAGAGAAGGCCTGGCAGTGTTAATGTTTGTTTTTTTTAATTGTGCTAACTATGTGCTAAAAACCCAGTAACGAAGGCCATAACCCAGTGCAGAGGGATGTGCCAGGAAGCCAATGAATTTAAGTTTACATAACTCTGTATTGTATTTTTAAATTTTTGTTTATTTATTTACCTCATTTATAATTTGCCTTTCTCCCCAGTGGGGACCCAAAGCATCCTTTCCTCCATTTCCCCCCTTACAACTACAACCCTGTGAGGTAGGTTAGGCTGGGAGTATGTGATTGGCCCAAAGTCACCCAGCAAAATTCCATGGTTTGAGAGCCAGTGTGGTATAGTGGTTAAGGGCGGCAGACTCGAATCTAGAGAACCAGGTTTGATTCCTCCAAGGTTGCCAGGTCCCTACCTTCTGCCAGTGGGGGACTCCGGGCTCCTAGTCAGGATCTTCTGGCGCACATGCATAGCACGTACACCATGATAACATCACCCAGAAATGATGTCATCACACTAGGCACATTGCTGGGGGGACGCTCTAGCATTTGGCCAGAAACTCTATAATACCATAAAGGTTTTTGGCTGAGGGCTAGAGTGTCTCCTGGCAACATGCCCAGTGCGATGACATCACTTCCAGGTGACATCATCACACCAGGCACATTAGTGTGATCCTGAGATTTTGGGGGCATGGTTCCCCCTGCTGGCCGGATTCAGGCTGGTGGATTGCAGGCCCTAAAAGTGGGCAAACCCCCACCCACCCCAGGGGATCTGGCAACCCTAGATTCCCCACTCCTCCACATGAAGCCTGCTGGGTGACCTTCGGCCAGTCACAGTTCTCTCAGAATTCCCTCAGCCCCACCTACCTCACAGGTGTCTGTCATGGGGAGAAGAAGGGAAGGAGATTGTGTCTGTTGTGGGGAGAACAACAGGTGTCTGTTGTGGGGAGAAGAGGGGAAGGAGACTCCAGAGGGTAGAGAAAAGCGAGGTATAAAAATCAACCTTCTTCTTCATAGCAGGGTAGGGATACAAACCTGGATCTCCCAGATCCCAGTCTTACCACTACATCACGCTGGATCTCAACAATCTTTGGACTGTAGCCTGTAATACACAAATGTATTTTGGGCTGGGTAGTAGACATGTCAGTTATGGGGTAAAAGAAACTTTCAATATTGCCTCAACTCCAGTGTTTTAACGAACAGTCCTTCGGATCTTAGAGTTCCTTTATTAATACTATGGCAGTAAAGTTGCTTCAAACATATTTTTCATTCTGTTTGATAGAATGTCTTTGAAATAATTGGGCACAAAGTATTATTTGATGAAAATTTGTTTTAGATTTGATACCCCCTATTGTGAGCATTTTGGGGAACTGAGGATCTGTATTTCTATATATTGCTCTGGGAATTGCATGAGCTGTACTCTAGTGCTTACTTTGGTCAGCAATGTATCTGTATAAAGGAATGTCAAAGTGCCCCCCCCCTTGTTCTACATTAGTATCTGGAATCTTGATCTTAAATGTCTGAGACGGCAATAGATTTGTCAAACTCCTCCTTAAACAGACACCTTAAACAGAAATTCATCAGGTAAAGCTTTTGCAGACATAGGAGAAAATTCACTTGTCAAATTTATGCTCGTTATACAAGCTGTTTAACAGACAGAACTGTCCAGCCTATTCCATTATGCCACTGCAATGTCTTTGGGTTGCTGAGTTACAGCAGTGTTTTGGACATGGCATAGTGAAGTACATCCCCACCTTAACCATTTATTGGTTTATATTCCCACCAAGACAAACCAATTCTCACATGTTACAATGATATGAATTAGAGTACAGGCATACATTTTTAAAGTGACACAGAGTGTTATGTTTATATAAAATAATGTATAGGCATAGTGAAACTGCCAGTCTAGCCAAACAGAAAAGAATGATCACTCATAGAAAGAGGAGATTTCTCACCCACTTATTCAGGGGGTTCAACTCAGAAGAGACCCTTGGTTTGTGTGAAAAGGGAAACAGTCTTAGACTCCTCAGGAGTAAAAAGGGAAAGTTGTAATCCCACAAGGGAAGTATTTAAATATAGGAAGAAAGTAACAACTTCCAGGAACCTAAGATAGTTATATGAAACTTTATTAGGACACACTGTTGCTGAAAGAAATTTCCAAGACAAACAACCCTCTCACAGTTAAGAACTGAGTCTCTAAGAAAATTAGCTTCAACTATACTCTGTTACCTTTTCAAAATATTATACTTTGTTGTATAAACAACAAAATTTACCTCAGCTTCTCATCCCCTGCCTATTCCTTACCCAGCTGTGCCTGTTCAATAAAATCAACGTTTCTGTTTGAACTTTACTTCAAGGACTGATAAGAGGGTTCCTGCTTAACTACAATAAATGTCTGGCCTGGACAATACCCAAATAACGTCTCAGTCACAGGGTGGGATATGCTGAAAGTTATAATTCTATTATTAAAATACACTACTAAGAGGCTGCTCAGTCAGAGTAGGAAACAGTGTTTTGGCAGGAAAATCTGCCTCACAGTGAAGAAGAAGCAGGGATCCATCATACACACTGGGGCTTGAGATGCTAACAGGAAGAAACTGGGGGAAATTGGGTGGTGGTGTGGGTGGTGCTGGCATTTTGCTGGTGCAGTGATGTCACACAAAAACAAAAGCAGATGGTCCATACCCCATTGCCTAGGAACAGCAACTGATTTACATGAGATTGTCAAATGCACGAGTGCATAATTTCTCAATGTAATTTTGCTCTTCAGTTTGCTCTTCCTATTGCTCTTCTAGTATATTTGTTCTTCTTATTGGTCATTCCTGAGGGAATCTCTTTAAATTCCATAACATGTTCCTCGAACATCTGCAGCTAATTTTTAACTTAATAAAATCTTATATATAGTCAGGTCCATAGCTGGGGGGGGGGGGCAGAGCCCCTCCCAAATCTGCAATGCCCCCAGTGGAGAGGGGAGGTTGGGAGAGAGGGAATGAGAGAGCAAGGCAGGCAAGTTCCCACAGTGGGCTTCGGAAAAGCGAATTGGCCCATGACACAGCCAAATTCCTTTCCCCTGGAAATTCCAAATTCCTTTCCCCTGGAAATCTCAGGCTTGGAGGCTGTTGGGGCAGCTAGGGGAAAAAAGGTGCACTGATCCTGGTGTAGGTAAAGGACACATGTACATAACTCCCTGGGTAGATGGAGAGCTGCAAGCTGAGCCCAGACCCATGGTCTGGTCAGGGCAAGGAAAGAGGGCCAGCCCAGGAGGGGAAGCATGCAGGTGAGGCCAGAAGAGAAGGGAGTCAGGGCTCCTCTACCTCCTCTCTCTCAGAGCAGAGTTGTGGAGGAAGGAGGGGAGGGGAAAATGGGAGGGCAGGAGGGAAGGATGGTGGGAGGGAAGCATGCTCTTGCTTAGCTTTTTTTCTTTTTTCTTTCCTGAGAGAAACAATAACTTGAAAAGTCTTTTTTTGGGAGAAAGAGTTACCCTGGGGTAGGAGTGCAGCTGGAGAGAGAGAGACAGAGAGAGAGAGAGAGAGAGAGAGCACACTGCGGTGTGCAGCTGCACCTCAGCAAGGGCTTGGGGAGGCAGCCAAGCCATGAGGGCTGCCCTGCAGGAGAGGCTGCACCCCTGAACTCTGCCATGGGAAGAGAAGGAAGCTGTAACTGTAAGTGCTTGATCCACGCCAGGGAGCCGGCTCATCTCCGGCTCTTCTATTTTTATTTTATTTTATTTTATTTTGTGACATTAGAAGTGACATCATGCACCCCAGTGCCTCCCAAGGAAAACTGTCTAGCTACAGGGCCCACCTTTTTCACTGAGATTGAAGGCGGGTTACATAATAAAAAACCACACTCCTTTAGAGAAACATTACAACAGTGGTTAGAGACACAAGGATTTCCATCCAGAGTGCATTTAGGGGTATTCATACTTGTCCTTCTATCCAGATTCTCTTATGACCTGAATAGCCTCACTTAACCTAAATATGAAGCCTAGTTACAGCTCTCTCGTAGTCATTTTTAGGTGATGTCAACTCCCATTCGAGTCAGCTCGGGTAGGTTAGGAATCCCTTGGGTGTATCATGCTCTTCTTTTAGCTGAGGGCACATGAGAGAAAAATTATAGGTTAGCAGAGGAGTTCAAAAGGAGGGAAAATGCAACACAATTGGTTCAGCTCGCTATGATCAGTAGCACTGAAACCAGCTGAACAGCATTCTGGGAACTTGGGCTACTCTCCAAATTCCATGAGAGAAGAAAGAGGACAGGCAGCGAGGACTGAAACACATTCCATGCATATGAAACAGTAGAGACAATTTTTGTGTTTAAATGAGGAGACAGATGATGGGTTACTACTGCATGTGGAGAAGGCAAAAATACAACCTGGCCTCATCTTGCTTCAGTCAGCATAAACGGTGACTTTTGGGAAAGCAGCTGTAAAACTGGGGGATGGTACATTATGAGGTGGATCCAGATTACTTGGTGAGGCTTTTGCAGCTGCCGATGGTTTTATGGAATGTATCTGTGTGCGATTTACTTTGAAAATTAGGGCACGTGCTAGTTAAGGATGTGAAAGCTGCCTCTTAAGCGGCAGACAATCTATTATGAATCAAAGCTGCCTGCACAGGAACGTGATAAGGTTGTTATAGTTTAGGGTTACCATATTCCAGACTTCTCAGTCTGCAGAATAGACTCTGCATATTCATTTTCGGTTTTGTATACTTTGGGTGCTTTCCAACAAAAAAACAATCCAAGAGAACAAGACAGAAATCAACTTTCAAGAGCAATTAAAAGATACAACCGCCACCCCACCCCCGAGACAGATCTGCCCCTGGATCATGCATATTATAGACTTTTTTCCTGACATGGAGTCAAAGTAGAGTTGCCAGCTCTGGACTGGGAAATTCCTGAAGATTTGGAAGTAGAGCCTGGAGAGGGACCATAGGACAAAGTGTTGGGCTAAACTTCATCTGCTGCATTTATCTCTTGTTACAATCACAGGAGCTGGGATGGAGTTTATCATTCTTATTGAAAATGCTTAAGTGAATTGAAGGACTTTCACCTGCAAACAGGGTGAAGTAAATTAGCACACCTTACTTTAGGTGGAAAGGGATCCCACATCTATTAATTACGACTGTTCTTAAAAAGAGGTTAAAGAATGGAGCCTTTTGCAAATCACCACTTTATCTCACACTGTCCCCACTTCCCACCATGCAGGGTTGCCAATGCCAGCTGATCAGAAATAACACAGCCAGGAATGCTTTTGTGTCCTTAAGGACAGTTTGAGCTGCAAAAACAAAGAAGTGAAGCTTTTCACAGTAGGGAGATAAACATTAAAATCTGTTATGTCTGCGCTTCATGCTAAAGGAGTAGCTACTAAGTAGGGCTGCCAGTAGACTTGTGCATGGGAGTTTGCTCTGTTTGTTTTGTTTATGTTATTGATTTCAAAAGAAACTATTTTGTTATTGGCTTGTTTCATATAGTTTTGTTTCTTTCATTCTTGTTTCTTTCATTCTTTTGTTTCATTTTCATAATTCTATTTTATAACTCCCCATTGGTTTCAGTGGAAGATACTCCCACACACTTTTTTCTCGGGTCTCTATTTTCATGGTTCTCCATCCAAACTGGACAAACTCAGAAGGGTTCAGACAGATAGAATAAAGGCAATGAAAGGCACCCACATTTAACACTAAAGTCAGTGGGAGAAGTGGGAGAAAAGATTCCAGACACTACAGGCACTAAGCTTGAAGAACAGTAGCATGGGGAAGTGGCAGACTGACCAGGCAAGGGTATTTGGTGGCACAAGGAGGGTAAGGCATCTGGGCAGGCAAGCAGCAGCAGGTGGACCATGAGATAGATCTGCTTGGCCAGGGGATCAGGATTAGAGAGCAGCAGGGGAGTACAGACTGCAAGGGGAAATTTGGCACAGCAGGGTAGGCATTGGGAGGAGGGAAGAAGGCAAAGTCCCACCTCATATTCTTCAGGAATGGAATGCCTCAAACAAATATGTAATCTTAGTGGCTACAGTTTGCAGTCAACCAAGAAAGTCCAGAGCCTTTCTGTCCCACTCCCCCTAAGGTACTCTGTGCACTCTCTATGCCATTTATTAGGAATATGCTGGCTGCCTGGCTGCCTTGTAAAAGTGAAAGCAATAGAGGCAGAGACTGCAATAATGAAAGAAACCAGAACAAAATGAGAGAAAATAATGGTGTTTTTTCTCCCAGTATAGGCTGTTTAGATGGAAAAATTGATTTGGTTTTATAATTATGATTTTCATAATTATTACAATGAACAATGAAAGAAACAAGTCTAGATATCAGTTGCTTCCTGGCAGTGGAAGACATTCCACATCCTGGCAGCTGGGTTGCAGGAGGAAATTCCCTGGCAAAATGGAGTGAGCCTGACTGGTAACCCCAGTGGGCTGACATTGCTTCCAGGGTAGCCTGGGAGTGACATCATCATGGCAGACAATACTCTAGCATTCATCCCAAAATTCTATCGTTAAACCATAGAGTTTTAGACAAATGCTGTATTGTCAACCTCCAGCACAATGGTGTCACTTCTGAGTTGTGCTGGTTGCACTGGGTTATGCTGGGTACACTGGGATGCTGATCACCTCCCCAACCATACATTCCTGCCTCTTCCATCTTCTGTTATTAAGGCCTCTTGAATTGCCGGCAATGCTAACTCTATGGCTTACATGGCCTCAATTTATTTATTTAAAACATTTTTATGCCACTGTCCTGTCACTGCAGCTCCGGGCCTCCCCCCCAAGCCCCCGGCAACCCCTCCGCACCTACCTCATCACTTCGGAGGAGCACCACCCGCTGAGGAGAAGGCCAGCTGACGACCTGCCGCCACGTCCAGTCCCTGGCCTCCCCGTGTGTGGCCGGGGCATTGCTTGCCCTGGCCCGGCATCCTGGGTGTGCTGGGAAGCACGGCTGGCCCCCTTGGCGCCGCTGGTGCCTCTGACCCACCCCGGGAGGGCTTCGGGCAGGAGAGCGGGGAGGTGAGGGCTGACGGATGCTCCCATGGCATCAGGCCTTCTCCAGGCCCACAGGCGGGGCCGCAGTGGGGTGGAGCAGGGCCGACTGAGTCGGCACAGCATCACTTCTTAAGAGGGGAGGGGTGGAGGGGAGGGGGAAGCTCCTTGGGGGTGGTCCTGCCGGGAGGAGGGAGGGGATAAAAGGCCGGGGAGGAGATGCCGAAGGAGAAGCGGGCCCAGGAAGAGAGAGAGAGAGGGTGAAAACAGGAAAGGGGCCAGCAACACTCTCCGACAGAGGCCGGGAGGCGGCAGAGGGTGCTGTAACCCCCCCCCCCCGGCCTATCTGAGGCCCTCATAGCCTTCGAGGACCCCCATCCCCTTGCAGGACTACCCTGAGTCGCCCCACCATGATGGCCGCCAGCGGCCCCTCGACAGCAGACCAGGAGAGGCGTGACAGCCACCTTTTTATCCAGTTCAGCATCCTCAGTGAAGCAAAGAGCTAAAACATTACAAAAATCTTAAAATCAGCAAAACAGAAACATATACATTATTCTTGACCCCAAACAACACATAAAACAAAAAAACCTTCCAATTCAGTGTAGCCTAGAAGAGGGCCACAGCCCATCTGGCCACCAGTGTGGTAACATCAAAACTACACCACTGTAATGTACTGTACATAGTCGACTCAGAGAATGATTCATATGGACCAAACTAGACTAGAAGTTACACACAAATGATGTGTAAATCAAATGACTGCAACAACCACACCCAAAAATTTGAAATTCTCTCCCCAAAGTGGATCTCTACAAGTTATTAAAACTATGTACCTATGCCCATTTTAATATCAGTTTATTTTAGGTGCATGGTTTTGAACATTTTGGGAAGCTATAGAATGAATGAATGAATGAGGAGCTGTAAGTGCAGAATATGGGTTTTTTTCCCGAGATAATCACCAGCGCTCTTGATGGTAACTAATAGTAAATGATAAGATTACTTTATAGGGTTGCCAACTCCAGGTTGGGAAATTCATGCAGATATGAAGGTGGAGCCAGAGGAAGGCAGGCTCTGGGGAGAGGAGGGGTCTCAGCAGGGTATAACGTCCATAGAATCCATCCTTGAACCATTTTCTCCGGGAGAACTGATTTCTGTAGTCTGGAGATCAATAGTAATTCCAGGAGATCACCAGGCCCCATCTGGAGGTCAGCAGTCTTATTACTTAAAGGTACAAAATAGATATGTATTCATGCACAATGATCATTGTTTTAGATGGGAACCAGCGTGGTATTTAATCTCCTTCAGAAGTCATGGTTAGTCATTCACAGAATGAGGCTACCAGATTTGTTTACCTTTTTTTTACATGCAAATCTGATTAGTCTGATGTTGTTGTCTGTGTGTAATTATTTTCAGACATGTTATAGAAGAAGCATTTGTATATATGTTTCTGATGAAACAATGAGATTACCTGCGTAAACTGCATTCACTGCAAGCCATTCGGATTGCTCATGAATTTACTGTTGCTCATAGATGCAGTACTGAGATAAATCTCTATGTATATTTTACATAAATATGTATGTTTTATGTTTGTTTTAGATAAATACTAAAGTATTTATGAAGTACATAAGTATGTTTTACATAAATACTGAAAGTTCTCCTGCATTATTACTTGGTTAGATCTGCTGGGGTCCACCACTGCAATGAATGGAGCATATGCTTGGCTTTGTCTTAAATCTCCCCACCCCCCTTAAACACAGAAGTACAAAGGCTTTGAATATTTTAGAAGTCATGGAGCCTTTATTAAAACTTTTATAAAACAACACAGAACTTTCTGTTTATATATGATAGGTTGTATGGATTCAAAGCATACTGTATATAAGATATATCCTTGGTGCTGGTATTCATGACAATGACTATTAGTTCTGGCCAGGATAAGTCACGATTCATAGCAAACATGTATAGTAGGGTTGCCAACCTCCAAGTGGCACCTGGAGATCTCCCACTATTACAATTGATCTCCAGCTGAACAAAATCAGTTCCCCTGAGAAAATGGCTGTTTTGGCGGGTAGACCCTATGACATTCTACCCTACTGAGGCCCCTCCCCTCCCCAAACCCCACTCTCCCTAGGCTCCATCCCCAAAATTTTAGAACCAGGGACAAGGGGATGTGATTATGACCAACTTTTATTTGCCCTTCTGGTTGCTGATCTGGTGCTGTGCTAAAAGTATGCTTGTGACCTTTTTCTCTTTTTAATAAATATTTTATTATTTGAAGTTGGTAGTGTTCCCTGGACCACATAGTTCCCCCAACCGTCTTAGACCATGCTACTATAAGAGGAGAGTCCCGGGAAGGGGGAAGGCAAGCAGTCAAGGGACCCATTGCCAATCCTCCGGGGGGCCCCCAAAGAAGGAATTTGGTCCCTGTGGTAAGCAGGGCCTCAGTTTGAGGAGGGGTGTCAGGAGTCTGTCTAGGGCTGCCAAGTCAGCCCGGGGGGCGGGGGATCCCCCGCTATAGGGGTTCCCGATCCGCCGTCTGGCATTCGGCCGGCGGGGGGAACCCCACCCCAGAAGTCGTCCAGTGAGGACGACTTCCCCCGTGTAATGATGTCACCTCCGGGTGACGTCATTACGTCGCCGTGGCGCGCATGCGCCAGAAGAGCTCCCAGGGGGAGAACAACTCCCCCCCGCCGGTAAGTCGCTGGCACTTGGCAGCCCTAAGTCTGTCCCTCCTGGCAGGAAGACCCCAGCAGGACAGTGGTGGCAGTGGTACTCTAGTGGGAAGAAGTGGAATAGCACCCTCCAGGAATTGGCATAAGCCAGGGGTGGCCAAACTTGCTTAACATAAGAGTCACACAGAATAAACATCACGTTAGAGAGCCGCAAGACATGAACAAGTAATACACGTTTTTATCGGAAAATAGGCAAATTTGCTTTTTATTAACATTAAATGTGTGTCAAACATAAAAACAAAAGGGGCAAAAACAGATATTGATAATGATATTTATTTGTCCAATGATATTTATGTTTGCTAATGATATTTATTTGTCGAAGAGAGTTGTTTTTTTTTCTCTGCTCCCCCCCACCTCAACCCTACCTAGGAAGGGGAACACTGACTGGGGAAGGGAACACCAATTGGGGAGGCATGCTTCCCCTTCGCTTCCCCAGCCACCTTGCAGGGAACTGCGCAATATGTGTGAAAGAGCCACATGTGGCTACCGAGCCTAAGTTTGGCCACCTCTGGCATAAGCCAAGGAGGGGGCTGGCAGAACAGGTTCTTTAAGTCAGAACAGGCCTGTTCTGCCACAAGGCCAAAGGATCTCTAACAATCCAGAACTAGAACAGTCCAGAGATATAGATTTTTACACTCAAAGACAATTTAATTCCTTCACATCCATCTGATTGTATCTATATGGATTCACATTATTATTCCTATGTACATAATCAGCTGCGGCTACAGTTTCAAAACAATAAGTAGCACGTGTGTGTTCTTCGTCATATGAAATGCAGTACTGATTTCTAGTTGTCAGGTGCTCGGGCAGGTTGTTCAGAGCCTAGGTCGGAGAGCCAAGAGTTTGGAGCAGAAGCGGAGTTGTTCGTAGCTGGGGTCAGAGAGCCGAGAGTTCCAAGCCAGAGAGAAGTTGTCCAGAGTCAGTCAGCCGGAGTCAGTCAGCTGGGGGGGGGGGGGGGGAGCTAAATATCCCTCTGCTGCTGCTTCTAATTAGCAATCCTAATTGAAACATTGCACACGTCCTTTTTTCTGCTAAAATTCAGGGCTGAATGACCACCTGCTCCTCAAACGTGCTTCACACTGCTGGGATGCCAAATCCTGGCGGAGGTGGTCCCTTAATCGTGCAATCCTTGGAGATGAGTCAGGAGGGCTGTCTGTTGACAACTATTCCTCCTCAGCCATTGCTGAAGCGGGCGGTGATGGCAAACTGTCCATTTCAGACGCTTCAGTAGGGCCAGGTGTGGATTCTGCTGCCGCCATCAGCTCCCCATCCCCAACGCCCATGACACCAGTTGAAGTTTCATGCAAGGGGAAAACACAGTGCAATCCTATGCAAAATTACTCTACTGAAGTCAGTGGGTTTAGAATGGTGTAACTGCTTTGGACAGTTCTGTTAATTTATCACTCTTTTTTTAAAAGAAAGGTAACAAGCACGGACTCCCTGGCCAGTATTTGTTATGCAAGCCTTTGGAGATGAATCAGATTCTGATTGGGCATGCCTGGACATGCATACACAACAGATGGAGGACTCCTTCCTGCTACGATTCCCGACCTTCTCCTGCACCCAATTGAGTGTGGATCCATTGTAAATGTTGGGGCACAGATAGCAGAACTCAGGCTGAAACTAAGTGATCTGCTTACAATTCAATCCTATGTGACTTCATTTGGGAATAAGTTCTGCTGAATTGAACGGGATTTGCTCCCAAATAAATACATATAGGAGTGCAGACTCTATGGTACCTTCTCTCCTTGATTGCTGTTTAGCAGGTAGAAGCTGCTGTTCGGACATACCCTGGAGCAGACCTGTGTACACCCCATCATATAGCTTTCTGCTGCTCCCCCGCCTCAGAATGAATCTGAGAGTTATACAGCTGAGAGACCTTTTCTTCTGAAAAGCTGAGCCACGTCTTCTTTTCTTCATAGTTATACTTTAACTTGTGTTGACAGCTGTGTGGAGTCAGAATCAATGTAACTCTTACTCGAAGAGCACACTGCTTCAGGGAATTCAAACCAGTCAATAAAAATGACTGATTAAATTAAAAAAGGGGGGGGGAGTGCATCCAACTAAAGTCAGAAGATGAACCATCGTAAATCTCACAGAATGCAGTTGCCCAACAAAGGCAACGAATTCAGATTCACCCTAATAAATAGTGGAAGAGCAATGACAGCATTTTACAAGGTGAAATGCAAGATCAAGTACCGTATCACTCACTGGTGAACATCACAGACTGGCTTTGGAAAAGTTCTAAGAGTTCAGAGAAGTTGGCACAACAGAGGCTTGGAAGGGTAGATGCAAAGCAGATGGGAATGACTTGATGTGGGGTGAAAGGAGAAAAAGATTTTCACAGGAGGCTATGAAGGAGAAAATGACCATATAGTTTGGGTGCTTTCTATCACACAGTTTCTATCACGGTGGTTTGAACTTCATGTTTTCAAGGATCTCAGGACAGGCTCAGGCTAATAGAAGATGGTGTGTTGGAGAGGCAGCCTCCCTACCAAGTCAAGGCCTCTGGCCTGGCCTTGTGGCTGAGCCAGACTCTTTATTTTGTTGGCTTGCAGCTGGCTACACTTCTCATTGGCTCCTTCAGTAAATAGTCAACTCAAGCTCACCCTGTATATGGATGTTAGATTTCATTCCACTAAGATAGGAAGCACAGTTCTCTTTTGCAAGCCCACATTACAGTAGCATCTTGTCAGCTTGGCAGCCGTCTGGATTAGAAACCTGCAGCTCTTAGTAGCTCGTTGACCCTTAGTATTTACTGTTCCATGCCATTTCTCAGCAGTACCATAGTTTGGCTTTGTCACAAATTCTTCCCATAGTTCACAAGTGCAAAACAAACATCTTAGCACTTTCCTTGCAAAATTCTTTACTTCCTACAAAAACACATACATAGAAAGCAGGGCTGTTTTTTTTAATGACTTGTACATGTTTTCCATTCACAAAGGAAAGAAATGCTTTGCTTATCTTCACCCTGATAAGCGGCTGATTGCATTGTTAGGGAGAAAGCTATGAAACCAACAGTGCAGCCCTTTGTTGGTTTCTATGGTGTAACTTGAATCAAGTAGAAAAAAACCTTCCTGCTATCTCATAATGAACTTAACACCAAAACTGCTTTCTACTGTAAACTCTGTTGCATGCACTTAATTCCAGAATACATGGAAATATTAGGGTTGTCACCTTAGGGCCCATATTTTCCAGGATACATTAGTCCTATAAAAAAAATCAACACTATTTATTTATTGGTTTATAAAATATAAATGAAAAAGCCAGAAAAGTTGTGGCAAAAGGTGTAAATATGGGGGGAGCCTCTATTAAAAAACCTATAAGATATAAACAACATAAATGCTCTTAAATAAACAGAAAGTTTCACACACTCATCATAAAATGTAAAATACTCAGCTTATCAATCATAAAACAGAAGACCAAACACATTTCAAAATACTGTCTCTATTAGTGGCCCAGTATACAAAATATACCATACAGCTTACATCTAGGTCAAAAACATGGGGGGGGGGGGGAATACAGGGATCTTATAACCCTTCTTTCGTTAGCATAATGTTATGGTTTGCATGGGGCAGGGATGGGCTCTGAGGGAAAACAGGGTTGCTTTTAAGCTCTGCCCCCTCCTCTGCCCATTGCTGTCCGCATCTATTCTTTGGCACTCAGCCTTCCTTATGGTTCAGTTCTTGCAGCCTTACATTACTATTGGGAATACCATTGCTTGGACTATATGGATTTTTGTTGGCAGGGTGCTGTCTCTACTTTTTATCATGCTGTCTAGGTTTGCCATAGCGTTCTTCCCAAGGAGCAGGCGTCTTTTAATTTCATGGCTGCAGTCACCGTCTGCAGTGATCTTGGATACCAGGAACATGAATTCTGTCACTGCTTCCATGACTTCCTCTTCTATTTGCCAAAGAGTGATGGGGCCGAATGCCATGATTTTAGTTTTTTTGATGTTGAGTTTCAAGCCAACTTTTGCGCTCTCCTCTTTCATTCTGAGCAAGAGGCTCTTTAGGCCCTCTTCACTTTCTGCCATTAGAGTGGTATCGTCTGCATATCTGAGGCTGTTGATGTTTTTCCCGGCAATCTTAATTCCAGTTTGTGATTCACCCAGGCCAGCATTTTGCATGATGTACTCTGCATACAAATTAAATAAGCAGGGGGACAATATACATCCTTGTCGTACTCCTTTTCCTAGGCTAAACCAATCAGTTGTTCCATATCCAGTTCTAACTGTTGCTTCTTGATCCTTATACAGGTTTCTCAGGAGACTTGTGAGGTGGTCTGGTACTCCTATCTCTTTAAGGACTTGCCACAGTTTGTTGTGATCCACACAATCAAAGGCTTTAGCACAGTCAATGAAGCAGAAGTAGATGTTTTTCTGGTACTCCCTTGCTTTCTCCATAATCCAGTGAATGTTGGCAATTTGATCTCTAGTTCCTAAATGCTACACTAATGGAATACAATGTGCTGCTACCTTGTGTTATTTATAAGCTACCAGAGCGGTTACATCACAGCTAGGACTAGATTCCAGGCCTCTAGCCTACCAGAGCTCACGTCTGTGCCAAAAATCAAGAGCAATTAATAAACCTTGCAACAGATCTCAGAGGCTGACTCTGTTGGGTTTGGATTTGTAATGGAGTCAGACAGACATGACTTAAAAGTTTCCTGTAATGCCTCCATTGTTTATCTGTTCTAATAGATGGGTTCTGTAGTTTCATTTTATCTCCCCAGCTTCATTTGCTCTTTTAAGCAGCAGCAGTTCTCCCAGATAAAGTTCTTCATCTCGATAAATATATGGATGCACATGAACAGGACTAGTAGACTTCCACCCCACGCCCAGTGCTTTGGCAGTTCAGACAGTGTGGAAGAGACGACATGGAAATTGGTGCTGGACTAAACTACTGTCAAAGAACTATTGAGTTGCTTAAACATTTTAACTTCCAGGTAGAGTTGCCAAGTCCTGGTTGGAAAATACCTGGAGACTTTGGGGGTGGAGCCAGGAGAAGGTGGGGTTTGGGGAGGGGAGGGACCTCAGCATGGTATAATGCCATAGAGGCCACCCTTCAAAGCAGCCGTTTTCTCCAGGGGAGCTGATCTCTGTCAGCTGGAGATCAGTTATAAAAGCAGGAGATCCCCAGGCCCCACCTGGGGGTTGGCAACCCTACTTCCAGGACAAAATTTTACAAACACAGCTGCCTAATTTCTGTATGCCACAGAATACCATTTTATATTTCTTGCGTCCTAAAAATACCTGCTGGAAATCTATTATTGCAAAGAAACTCCAATGTCTCCATTGCTTTCTCCAATAACAGCTATTCTGAAGTTTCTGCTTCTTAGGGAAGGATCAGGAGAAAAGAGTAAAATTAGACCCTTCTCAGGATTGCACTGGCAATCTTCTTTCATCTGGGCCTTTTCATACTTACAGAAAGCAAGTGGACTGGGTACTTCTTCTTTTTTTCTCCTGTCCCCCCTTCCCATGGCCTAACTCACTTAAGGACAATTTTCCTCTCTACAAATAAAGAAGGTGGCTGAAAATAGTCTGTGTCTCATCTAGATTTTCTCTTCATTGTTCTCACTTGTCACTGCTAACATTAATGGTAGCTGGTAGAAGACACAAACAAAGAAAAGGGCGAAAGAGAAAAAGAATTCAATTTAATCAGAAAGCTTAGGAAAAACTCCAAAGCTATCTTGTAGCTTCCATCCTTTGCAAGGTAATCAAGAGAAATAAACTACCTGCATACGTTCATCGCCACAGAGAGAAGCTCAGATTTATGTTAAAAAATAAGCAAATTGGAAATAAAGAGATGGGTGTGGCATATTTTTTTAAAAAATTAGGACTGCATTTGAATTTAGTTTTTATTTATTGGTAGTCCTAACTGAGATTTTAAATTGTGGTCTTTTAGGGTTTTTTAAAGTAATCATTGTTTTATATACATTGTAAGCCACCTTCAGTTCCTCAAGGTAGAAAGGTGGCTAATAAGTATTTTAAATAAATAAATATTATACTGAAAAGGACACAGCATAAATGGGGCCATACTTCTTTTGGATGTTTTAGTCCATCTAAATACCAGTTTATGAGCTTTAAATTATATGTTCTTTGCTAGGCTTAGGAGACAAAATTAAAATAAAGTATGATGATAAAAGATAAACTAAAATGTTACACGACCCAGTTGATAAAAAGCAGTCCATGTCATGTGCTTGTTAGGTAGGGTTGCCAGCCTCCAGGTGGGGCCTGGGGATCTCCTGCTTTTACAACTGATCTCCAGTGACAGAGATCAGCTCCCCTGGAGAAAATGGCTGCTTTGAAGGGTAGACTCTATGGCATTGTACCATGCTGAGGCCCCTCCCCTCCCCAAACCTCACCTTCTCCTGGCTCCACCCCCAAAGTATTCAGGGATTTTCCAACCTGGACTTGGCAACCCTATTGTTAGGACAAATAAAACTGAATATTGCAGAGGTGATCAGATAATGAAATTATAGTCAGGTCTTGCTAGAGATATTTAATTTCACACTCAAGACACAAAATAGTATAAAAAAATCTGCAAAAAAATTACATCACAAAGCAAATTTTCATTACCAGTCTCAAAGGACCCTTGCTATGCACAGAATACACCCTCTTTGCAAAACTGTTATATTTACAAAATATTTACAAACTGTTATAATACAAAACTGTTATATTTACCACACTACAGATAAAACTTGCACTTGCAGAGACACTCTTAGAGCAAAAGAGGCTGCATGGAGATTGAACTAGACGTTCTGAATCAGTCAGACTTGATACTGAAATTTTAAAAATCAGTGCTGTTGTCTGAAGGTCTGAGAGAGTTGCAAACGAAGCACAAGGTTGGCTGTGAGCCAGATGGAGAGATGAGCTGATGTGGCAGGCTAAGGCTGCATGGAACACATTGGCAGAAGTCCACAGGAACTGTTGCTCAATCTGAGAGGCCTTCATCAGGCAAGGACTGCAACAACAGATCGACAATGATACAAACTCGCATGGAATTCACATTATCTTTGGTATACACTGTTCTTCATGACTGAGATGTGTCACAACACAGGAGGCCAATATAGGAGCAAGTGCTGCCATGCTAATAGAGCTATGCAGGGGTGAATCAGGCAAAATATCAGAAAGGCAACCTAATGAAATAAGCTAAACTTGCCTGTAGCGTCTCTGAAAATTCTGGTTTAATTCTATGGATTCAGAGATATTCCACACTTTGTATGCTGCAGGTGTGACCTGACATCTTTTGACTGACCTGCAACTTAATCCTTTGCATGTTTGCTCCAAAGTAAATTCCACCATAGCACAACAAAGCATTTAATCATTTGGGGGACTGAAAACTAAAGGCAAATTAGTGCCATAGATAAATGTTTATTATAAACAGAAGTTGAATTTATATTAGGAAATCTGATTGCTCTGAATTCAAAAGATATTTCTGAGAAGTTATCCAGATATTTCTGAAAAGTATATCTTGTTTGAGTTTCAGAGGTCTAACTTCATTTTCAAGTCAAGCTTTGGTGGATGATAGCTGGACTCTATTTCCTTCAAGGAAACTTTGGCAGAGTATAAGAAGAAGCAGACCCCCAAAATAGCACATAGCAATATCTTTTCCAAATAAGACCCTCATCCATTAATGATAAACTGCTGGGACAGGGAGAGGGTAACCACTTGCCCCTTGTGACATGGACATGGCCAGTCTGTTTTATTACATATCGAGGGGCTGAAAGACATCCTTTTAGAAAGTGTTACCTAGAGTGCTGGGGGTACAAGAAGACTCTGTTGTCATAGTGCACCTCCAAATTCCTGGGTCAAAGGCTCTTCGGTCTGTGCTGAAAGAGGCCAAACCTGAGCAATACCTCAATGAAAGATTTAGAAAAGCAGACAGTGAGGTCGACAGTATTTGAGTCTTTAATCTTTAGTGAACATAAAATTAGGCCAAATTTTCAGAATGCTGCCTGTGATTGGAGTAATGCTCTGTGATTGGAGAAATTCTGGGAACTGTGTTCCCACTGGGGAAAAAACAGAATCCTGGCTTCTATTAGCAGATATTGAATTGTGCAGAAAACGTAATTGTCCAGGGTCAGCTCCTATGCTCCTACACTCACCTTGGGCATCGAGGCAACCACTGGGATTGTGGAGCCCAGCAGGCTGTGAAAGGCAATGGGAAGAGTCAAGGAAGTTGGGATGGCATCCCAGCCTGATGAAGAACCAGGCAGGCCCAGAAATCCATGGAATGTGAGGATGGAGAAATATGCCAGAGTTGGCTTGGCAGCCTACAAGTCCAGTGGATGCCAGCCTCCAGGTGAGACCTGGAGATCTCCCGGAATTACAACTAATCTCTAGACTACAGAGATCAGTTTCTCTGGAGTAAATGGATGCTTCAAAGGGTGGACTTTGTTGCATTGTACCCTGCTGAGGTGCCTGTCCTCCTCAGGATCCATCACCAAATCTCCAGAAGTTTCCCAGCCTGGATCTGGCAACCCTATCCCCTCATCCTCCACCAGTGGCCAGGGATGAGCTGGCAACCCTAAGGCCTGCCATCAGTCACCCAGCTGTCAGGCCTACCACAGAGGCAGCCAGCAGGAAGAGAGGGAGCCAGTGGATGTCCTGCCCCAGAGGACCCTTTAAAGGCAGGTCAGAATGACACCAGGGAGAAAGAGCCAGACCCCTCCCATGGTGCTTTGTGAGAGGCCTGTGGCATGATGGAGAGATCAGGGTTCACCAGAATCCCCTTCTCTCTCTAATCTGAGGCTCATCCAAGGCTTGACCTACAAGGAAGGTGACACAGAAGGGTGCCACAACCCTGGACCCTGACCCAGCGCAGGGGTAACCTGGCAGTAGTGGGGGGGAAAGAGGAAGAGGATGGACACCAGGTGAGATAATGGGGGAGCTGGGATGGATTTGGATGAAATTATTGAATTACCTGAATGGAACACGTGTTCATTTATTTATTTATGAGATTTATATCCCGCCCTCCCCCACCAGCGGCAGGCTCAGGGCAACTTCCAACAAATTTGTTACAATTAAAACCATAAGGACATAAAACATTCAGTACAAAATAAATTAATGACAAGATGGCACAGCTTTGTAACAGCAGGGGTCATTTCGTAGAAAAAGAGGTGCAGGAGCTCATTAGCATACCTATTAGCATAACTCATTAGCATAACCGGCCGAATGTCAGTTTCAGCCCTATTATACCCTATGGGCCATTGAAGTTAATGGCCAAAACTCATAGGGTATATGAGGGGCTGGAGGAGAGGGGGTTTGAGGGAAAGGCTCCAAACTTGCAGGGTACCTTCTGGGATCTCTCCCCGAAATACCCACCAAGTTTCAAGAAGATTGGACCAGGAGGTCCAATTCTATGGGGCCTCAAACAGGTTGCCCCATCCCCTCCATTATTCTCTATGGTGGGACTTTTTCCCACCATAGCGGGTTCCGATAATAGGGCCAGGCTGTAAAATCGCAGCAGACCCTACTTAAACGCCTGGCGGAAGAGCTCCGTCTTGCAGGCCCTGTGGAACTGTAACAGGTCCCGCAGGACCCTGATGTTATCTGGGAGCTTGTTCCACCAGTGTGGGCTGCCACCGAAAAAGCCCTGGCCCTCATTACCGCCAACTGGGCCTCCCTCGGCCCTGGGACAACCAGGCGATTTTGGGATCCCAACCGCAGTGCTCACTGGGGTACATATGGGGAGAGACGGTTCTCTCAGGTAGATAGGTCCCTGGCCGTATAGGGCTTTATAGGTAAGTACCAGCACCTTGAACCTTATCCGGTATGCTATAGGCAGCCAGTGCAGTGCTTTTAAGGCAGGCTGGATGTGCTCCCGCATGGGAAGGCCCATTACCAGCCTCGCTGCAGCATTCTGCACCAGTTGCAGCTTCCAGATTTGGGACAAGGGCAGCCCCATGTATAGAGCATTACAGTAATCCAATCTTGAGATGACCAAATCATGGATCACTGTAGCCAGGTTGTTGCGTTCAAGGAAGGGGACCAACTGCTTGATCAACCGCAGATGGTAAAAGGCCGACCTTGCAGTGGCTGCTACCTGGGCCTCCATCGTTAATGAGGAGTCCAGGAGCACTCCCAAACTCCTAACCTCTGACGCTGGCACCAATGATGCCCCATCGAAGGTCAGGAGAGGGATCCCCACCCCTGGCCCACTCCAACTCAGGCATAGGACCTCCGTCTTCGTCGGATTTAATTTCAATCAGCTCTGCCTAAGCCAACCAGCCACGGCTTTCAGTGCCAGGTCCAGATCATCTGGACTAGAGTCTGACTGGCCACCCAACAACAGATAGAGCTGGGTATCATCAGCATATTGATGACAACCCAGCCCATACCTCCGGGCAATCTGGGCGAGGGGGCGCATATAGATGTTAAACAGCATTGGGGAAAGTACTGCTCCCTGTGGCACTCCGCAAACTAGCGGGTGTCTTTGGGAGAGCTGTTCCCCAACAGCCACCCTCTGTCTTGGAGAAATGAGGAAAGCCACTGTAAGGCCAACCCCTGAATCCCAATGTCGGCAAGGCAATGGGTCAGTAACTGATGGTCGACTGTGTTGAACGCCGCCGACAGGTCTAACAACATCAGTACCGCCACACCACCTCAATCCAGATGCCTCTGGAGGTCGTCTGTGAGGGCAACCAGCACCGTCTCTGTCCCGTGGCCTGGTCGAAACCCAGACTGGAAGGGATCTAATATGGGGGCGTCATCCAAATGTCAATTGATTAATGTCTATTGATAAAAGCCAGAATGGGGCTGATGGTCCTGGTATGATTAGATTTCCAGAAAAGTCTGCTATTGTAATGTTGATTACTCAGTAATCCTAGAAGGCTGATTTTTGGTTTTCAAACTTTGATAATTAATCATGGCCCAAATTTTGATGAGGAAGACCTGGCCTGTGAGTCAGCTTTTCAGCTGTCTGTAGCTCCATGTTCATTTCTCTGCTTTAGTATCAAACATGGAGACTCTCCTGCAATCTCAGTTATCACAAGAAGTTGTGTGTGTTGGCAGGGGGTGTTTGTCAAAAGTATGTCTCCTACTTCCACGGTAACAAAAGGCAATCAAGGAAGCCCAAGATATTCATTTTATCTTAACTGACTGAAAATATTTATATACTGCTGTTCCCAGGGGTCATTTCGTAGAAAAAGAGGTGCAGGAGCTCATTTGCATAACTCATTAGCATAACTTATTTGCATATACCATACCCCCTAACATCATCGGAAGTGTGTCAGAAGGCAACACCCACTGCTCAGACTCCACCCCGAAAACCTCCAGGTATTTCTCAACTCAGAGCTGGCGAACCAGCTTTACACTTTGACTAAACTAAAGACACCTTAGGTTTCCTTTGCTCTTGCAGGGAAGCTGCCCTACAACAAGTATGAAAATACAGATCAAGTTAGTTTGCTTTTGCTTTTTTCCACAACACATCACCTATGTGCCTGCTCCTGGGCTTGTTACTCCTGGAATGGCGTTCCTGTGTGTTCCTGCTCGAAATGACCCCTGGCTGTTCCATTCAAAACTGACACCTTGATATCCAAGTTAGAAACATACCAATAATAAACCTCAGATTTAAAACAAAGCTACTAGTAGACACATTGGGGACCCGCAAGAACTAACCGGGGGCATCTCATTTTCCCTCCACCACTGTTTCTTCTTTCTCTTCCCTGAAGGTCCCTATAGCCTCTCCCCTTTTGCTGCTTCCTTCTGTCTTCCCCGCCCCCCCAGCCAGCCTACCTTTATTTGCCCCTCATTTTCAGCTTTCCATCTCCCCCACCCCACCCCACCCCAGCAGGCTCTCCTTGGGAAACCTATGGCCCAGTTGCACAGTGCCAGCTGCTGGGCTTGGTACAGTTGCATGATAGGGAACCTGCAAGGACTTGCAGAGGGACACATCACTTTCCCCTGCATCTCCCTATTGCCTATTTCCCTCATCCCAACAGCTCCCCAGCAGTACCCTTCCCTGCCTTTTCTCTCCTTCCATACTGACCAACCAACCTAGCTGTTATCTGCTGGAAAAAGTATAGAGGAGGGCAACCACGATGATTAGGGTGTTGAAGCACCTTTCCCATGAGGAAAGGCAGAAGAGTCCGGGACTTTTCAGTTTAGAAAAGATACAACTAAGGGGGGACATCCAGATGGTTAGCCATGTTGGTCTGAAGCAGCAGAACAAATTTAGAGTCCAGTGGCACCAACAAAGGTTTGTTCAAGGTATGAGCTTTTGTGTGCAAGATGTACTTTTTCAAATACTTTGGAATGGTAGATGAAGTTCTAAACTTATAGGCAGGGATTTAACAGCAAATTAACATGTGACATGATGAAGTTTAAGTTATGCAAAGTGAAAAACTAAATAACAAGTTAAGGATATAAGGTCAACAGTTGTAAAGCAATAAATATGTCAAAATAACAGATAAATGTCTAAAGGTGTTTTTTCTAATTGTGGGAAGTAACAGAATCTTAATTATCTCCTCTCAGGTGTGGAGGGGACATTTTTTTAGTTGGATGTAATCTTGTCAGCAGACATCCATTCAGTGTCCATGTTCAAATGAGATGTTGCATTATTGTGGGTGAGGAGTTGTTTGAGACAAGGGGATTGTCTGTGTGCGAGAAAAGGTTTGCCCCCCCCCCAGTACTTGTGAAAGAGAACTGTCATTATCTAGTAGAAGTTGTAAGTCATTGATGATGCATTGTACTGTTTTGAGCTGAGAACTGTATGTTACCGCTAGTGGTGTTATTGTCTCCTTTGGGCCTGTCTTCTAACAGGTTTTTTCTGGGTATCATTCTGGCTTTGTTAATCTGCTTCCTGACTTCATCAGGTGGATACTTTAGTTCCAAAAAGGTGTGTTATAGATCCCTCAGGTGAGACATGAGGGACATGACAGAGATTTATAAAATTATGCATGGGTTGGAGAGAGTTGACAAAGACAGCTTTTTCTTCTTCTCCCAAAATACTAGAACTCAAGGGCATCCAATGAAACTATGTAAAGGAGATGCTACTTTACACAGAGAGTAATCAAAATGTGGAATTCACTGCCAGAGGATGCTGTGATGGCCACAGGAATAAACAGCTTTCAAAGAGGATTACATCGATTCATGGAGGATAAGTCTATCAATGTGTCAGATTCTAGGGTCAGTCCAAGCCGAATTCCAGGGTCAGAGACAAAGTTCAGTCCAAGTTCAGTAATCCAGAGAGCAGAGTCCAGTTCAGAGCATTATACAGGAAGCAAGGTCCAATGGCCCAAGGTCATTCACAAGTGTAGGGATGAAGATTCCAGAATCAGTGTCAAGAGTGGGTCCATGGGTCGCAGGAGCAGATTTCAGAGCTGTGGTCAAGAGGTTAGTGACTTCTTCCTTCCACATAAAGCAGTCCTCCTTGACTGGATTTTATAGGCCTCTGCTGGAAGGGCTTACTTGCAGCCAGCTGCTTGGGAGGAACCCGGCAGCTACTCATAATCAGTAAGCAGCTGGCATTGGACCAGGAGACATGCACTTTTGTCTTCTTTCCTGAAGCTCCATTCTAAGCCTTCGTCTCTGGTGCTCAAAGGGAGTGGGTGAAACAGGAGGGCTGGTATTAACTACCTGAGTCTCATCTGTTGGAAGGGGGCTGGAAGGTGCTGGTGGCTCTGCATCAGCTGTGAACTCTGACAAGCCTGCAGCTCATCTTCTTGCTTGCCGGTTTCTGCTGGCTCAGAGCTGATTTTCTGAGGCTCTTCTTCTCCTGAGGAATCCTCACTGTTGCTGAGTCCTAGCAGACCCATTACACAATGGGTACTAGCCATGGTGACTGAGGGGAACCTCTACATTCAGAGGCATTAAAGCCCTGAATTTCAGAGCCAGGAGGCAACATCAGGGGAAGACCTCAGCCTCTATGCCATGTTGTTGGCTGTCCAGAGGAACTGGTTGGCCACTGTGTGAAACAGGATGCTGAACTAGATGGACAATTGGTCTGATCCAGCAGGGCTCTTCTTATGCCCCCCCCCCCATCATCAGCCATATTCTTCATTTATTTCATATATATCCTGCCTTTCTGCATAATGGGGCCCCAAAGCAGCTTACATCATCCCCCTGTCCTCCATTTTATCCTCACAACAGCCCTGTGAGGGAAGTTAGACTTAGAATATGTAACTGTCCCAAGGTTATCCAGTGATCTTCCTCTGCATATTGGGAATCTGAACCTGTCTCTCCTAGATTCTAGTCTGAAACTCTAACCACTACACTGGCTTATGCGTGGTGGCTGCTACTGAACAGTAGGATGCAGCTGGGTCTGGATGAGTCATGTGATTCTTGTGGTAGCAAGCCACTAGCGATTGCTGCTGGGCCTGGCTGCTGAGTCTGACATAAACCAAGGCTTGACAATACTGTTGTAGTTACCTAGCAATGACCACAGATGGCATACGTTTCTTAAAGCTAAAGGAACTCCTCTTATCATTTGAAGGGTTTTAGTCCCCCATTTATTTATTTAAATTTCAGATTTTTCTACAAACCTGGGACACTTTTCAGGTTTGTAGAAAGATCTGTTTTGGTTGTTCATGGATCCAGTCTCCAGATTAAGTATCCACCAATATGGTCACATGGAGAATTAGGTATAGTGATAAATAAAAATATTCGGAGAGAAAGCCATGCCAGTTCAACTGATATAAAACTGATATTGTAATGTAGATATGCCCACTATATCTTCATGGAAGCCATTATTGGAGAGAGGACTTTTACTATCTCATATGTCCTACCTACATGAAAGGTAACCAAAAAAGTTAAAACAAAGAAAAAGAAAGTAAACTATAACTGTGCACATAGTGCAAACTTACAAAATATAATATATAATAATACAGTCGTGAGTGCTAAAATATCATTTAAAAAACGCAGTCCTATGGTTAAGCATATAAGTGCCTAATCCCAATATAAAGACAAATGTCCATTCATATAAATACAGGTTAAAAGGTACATAATGTCTCCATATGCAAAAACCAATACCAAATGCATTTCAGCAATAAGCCTTCCTCAGTGGTATAATTCAAAATGAGCACTCCATTAATTAAAGATGTGCACAACCCCTAACCATGTACAGAATGGACCTGAAACAAAGGCGAGGAGCTTCAGGAGTAGTTTGGCTACTGAAATTCGTCATTGTATATTTTAATTGGATTGATTTTAAAGTGATATATTTAATAAATAATCTTATTTTTAACCATGTTAAATGTGGATATAAATTTTAAAATGAAGAAAGATGACTTTTGGATTCATTTTATGGTTCAATAGATATATCTATCAGTAGACTGGGCAACAAAAAGGACTCTCCTTGGTACTAAAAGTGAAAGGGAGAAATATAAATAACAAATATAATATCTAAACTATTACAAAGCTGTTATGATTGTGCAATGTAAATAATGAGCTCCAGATACATATGTAATATATGAGTATTTCCTTACATAAATTCAGGTCATACTTATAGCACATGGCCAGTATGGAATTCTGTACTTTAATTATACCCAATATTTTGTTAAAGTCCTTTGCAGACATTAATAATATTTTTTGTCCTGTGATCTCAGGTCTCTGACCAATAGAAGAACATTCAACTTAACTGTTTCAGGACTCTTTCTCCAATCTGTTACTATTCATCACCAGTGTAAATGCTGAGGGAAAAAAATATCTCCCTCTCCAGATTTAGGGTGGAAGAGTAATGGATATCCATCTGGCTAATTGGGTATGTCTGAACACAATAATAGATAAGCATGAATGAATTAGGATTCCTGACCTGGAGTTGTCAGTATAACCGATGTGAAAATATACCTTAATGTATTACTGTCTGTTTTGTACAGATGACCAAGGTGCTAAAATAGTGGTATATTTTCCCTACTTTTGTAGCTTCCACTCTATTCACTTATATTCTGGAATTGCCACAATTTGTTCATTCAATTTTTACGGACAATCAAGATTGGTCTGGAGACAACCTGGAAAACAACAGCTCTCTCTCATGCTCTTCTTTCCATTTTACTTTATGCAATTAAAATTACTTTTTTACCATATATGTGTAATATATTTTGATGGTCATTTTTCAAGAAGCTACTTTTTACTTAGTCTGTGTGGTCATATTCTTTGTTTGGGTGACTGTACCTCAGTATGACACTGTTCCTGAATTTATTTGTGTGAAAAACATTCACCCCACCATTCCCGAAGCTCATGGCTTACAATAAACAAGTAAAATCATGTTTGCACAGCAAACCACATAATAAACAGTCATCTTATCTAAATTCTTCTAATCTAAAGTCATCTTATCTAAACATAGCCCTATTCATAAGCACTAATATTCCAAGCCCACAGTAGAAGGCACTTGGAAATAAAGCAGCTTTGCATGCTGGCAGTGAAGGGACCTCAGGACTGTAGCCAGAATTTTTTAATTCAGGGGGCCTTTAAATAAGTCGGGGGGCACCCAGAACATACACCAAGTGACTGCCATAAATAAAATTTAAAAATTGGAAGTCGGGGGGGGGGGCTGGATGGGAAGTTGGGGGGCCTTGGTGGTAAGTCAGGGGGCCGGGCTTCAAGAGTCTCCACTGTAGCTATGGGCCTGAATAGGGTTGCCAGCCTCCAGGTGGGGCCTGGCCTGAGGATCTCCCGCTTTTACAACAGAGATCAGCTCCCCTGGAGAAAATGGCTGCTTTGAAGGGTGGACTCTATGGCATTGTACCATACTGAGGCCCCTCCCCTCCCCAAACCCCATCTTCTCCTGGCTCCACCCTCAAAGTCCCCAGGTATTTTCCAACCCAGACTTGGCAACCCTAGGCCTGAGGGACCTTCTGAACCACTTTTGGGAGCCCATTCCAGAAAATGGGAGCAGTGATATTCTGGTCACCATCTCTCAAAAAGGACATTACAGAGCTGGAAAAAGTACAGAGGAGGACAGCCAAGATGATTAGGGAGTTGGAGCACCTTCCCTATGAGGAAAGGCTGAAGGGTCTGGGACTTTTCAGTTTAGAAAAGAGATGACTAGGAGGTCGCATGATAGAGATTTATAAAATGATGAATGGGGTGGAGTGAGTTGACAAAGAGACCTTTTTCTCCCTCTTCCAAAATACTAGCACCTGAGGGCATCAAATGAAGCTGATGGGCAGTAGATTCAGGATGGACAAAAAGAAATACTTCTTTACACAAAGAGTGATTAAAATGTGGAATTTGCTTCCAGAGGATGTATCTACAGGAATAACAAGTTTTAAAGGGGGATTAGATAGATTCATGGAGGATAAGTTTATCAGTAGCTAGCTACTAGCCATGGTGACTGAGGGGAACTTACATGTTCAGAGGCACTAAACCAATGAATCTCAGAGCCAAAAAGCAATATCAGGTGAGGGCCTCAGCTTCTGTGCCCTGCTGTTGGCCATCCAGGGGAACTGATTGGCCACTGTGTGAGGCAGGATGATGGACCAGATGGACCTCTGGTCTGATCCAGCGGGGCTCTTCTTATGTTCTTATGTGATTTATCCTCCCTCTTTTGTTTGTTCATTTCCTAGCCATACACTCAAAAATCTTGAACCACATCTTCCAAATGCAATGGTCTCAATCAGAATATAAAATATTTCTGTTTGGTTTTTGATCAGTCATTTTCCTGTACAGCCTTGACAGTAGGGTTGCCAAGTCCGGGTTGGAAAATACCTGGGGAATTTGGGGGTGGAGCCAGGAGAAGGTGGGGTTTGGGGAGGGGAGGGGCCTCAGCATGGTACAATGCCATAGAGTCCACCCTTCAAAGCAGCCATTTTCTCCAGGGGAGCTGATCTCTGTCAGCTGGAGATCAGTTGTAAAAGCGGGAGATCCCCAGGCCCCACCTGGAGGCTGGCAACCTGCTTGACAGACATAAATGTCCTTGAGCTTAAATTCTCAGATTTTTACAACTAGATTTTACATTCAAGAACAGGATAAGTTGTAATAGCACAAGGCTTCCTATTTCTTCTTTTCTGTACAAGTTTCCAAACGCTGTGGTTATTGCTATAAAGACTGTTAAGGGAGCCAGTTTGGTGTAGTGGTTAAGTGCGCAGACTCTAATCTGAGAGAACCTGGTTTGATTCCCCACTCCTCCACTTGCACCTGCTGGATGACCTTGGGCAAGCCACAGTTCTGGGCCAGCTGTTCTTGAAAAAGAGCAGTTTCTGTCAGAGCTCTCTCAGCCCCACCTACCTCACAGGGTGTCTGTTGTGGGGAGGGGGAGGGAAAGGAGTTTGTAAACCGCTCTGAGACTCCTTCCGGTAGTGAACGGCAGGGTATAAATCCAATCTCTTCTCTTCTTCTCTTCTTCTTCTAAATCAAAGGCCATGCACTTCAATGAGGCCTGATGTTATTGCATAAATTACTGTGATCACTGGGGTTTTTTTCACAGCAAGCACATACACACTCCTTCATTTATAAGCATGTTAGGAATTCTTGTACTCCACTCTGTAAACATCATAAAACTTGAATAACTGTATAGAACATAGCAGAGCTATGTTAGTGTAGTGCTCATACAATGGATATTACTAATTTCAGTCCTTTTCCCTGCATAGTAACTCACAAGATCATTCAGAATCAGGTTAGTACCGTTATGCAACACAGAACAGAGCAAAAGCAAGCTGGCTGTCTTGGGCAAAAATCCCAAAATACTCTCAGTGTCTAGATGATATATTTCAGGCTACATGTTGCCATTTTTTAAAAAGGGCTCTTGTGCTTTGTTATTTAAAAACTAAACTTAGTGCTTTGAAGTCGGTGCTGAATTTTATTGCAGACAGGCTTATTTTTAGCAAGTAAAAATGAGCCTAGTAAATCTGTCTTGGTATGTTTTAGAAATAAAACAAACATTCTCAGCTCATTGAAAAAAGTTATTTTTATTTCAAAAGCTAGCATTAAAAATAATGATTTGACCATACTGGATGATTCTTATGGTTAATTATTTAATCAAGGGAAATGTATCTGAATCTTCCTCAAATATATAACTGCCACCATTTAAAGGAAGGATATTGTGGCTGAGGTTTGCAGGAAGAAGGTGAGGCAGAATACTTGCAGTGAGGAGGCCCAAAGCAGGTGGTGGGGGTCTTGGCTTCATGGCACAATAAATAAAGCAACAAATATTCCAGCAACCTCCTTTACTGTGTATGTTGTGCTGTACAGTACTTGGCTTTCCGCTCTCCCAGGGCAGTTAATAGTAATCCATGGATTTTAACCCACGTAGCCTCATTGCTCTCAATCTCTAGCTACTTCTCAGCTCCATCTCACTGCCATCTTAAGTGTCCAGTAGGGGTGTACACACAAAAAAAAATTCAGCATTTTTGGGTTTGGGTGTATCCAGGGGTCATTTCGTAGAAAAAGAGGTGCAGGAGCTCATTAGCATAACTCATTAGCATAACTTATTTGCATATGCTACACCACCTGACATCACCAGAAGTATGTCAGGAGGAAAGAAAGAAAGGAAGAAAGGAAGGAAGGAAGGAAGGAAGGAAGGAAGGAAGGAAGGAAGGAGCTGGTAGAGAGGGGACAGCTATTAATCCAAGCCTCAGAAATACCACTATTCTGGGAGGATAGCTTCAGTGGTGGCTGAAGCCTTCAGAAGGCTGGTCAGAGGAACAAGGACCTTTCCAGGGGACAAGGTCATTTTGCTGCAGCCATGACACAAGCAGGCATTCCCCCGCCGGGGGGGGGGGTGCTGGCACCAACTCCCGGAGCTGAGCTCCCCCGAGCTCCTGCTCAAAATGACCCCTGGGTGTATCAAACCCGAAAATTAATGGTATATACCAATATTCAGGAAATAATCAGTATTGCCAAATTTACTTGGCTCCATTATACCCTATGGGGACCGTCCCCATAGGGTGTAATGGATACTTGAAAGCTGCACCATGAACCAGTAAACTCTGCGCTGCCAGCTCCCTCACTCATTTCCATAGTTTTAAAGTGTCAGAATCTGCTGATTCAGACAAGGATTTCTGGGACTTTCTGCTATGCTTCCTTTTGCTTTGTGCTATGTGTAACCTGTGCTTGCACCCATTTTGTATTCATGCTTATTGCTTTTGGTTGCCCCCATGCCCACCATGTAACCACATCCCTTGCCAGGAAGACTGTATGCTATGTGACCCCAGGTTTATGACTTTGACCAGGCCTGGTCTGTGTAACTGCTTGCCCGGGAGAGTGACAACTTCAAAGCATGGGAACTATGGGCCTCTCACACTCCTGCCTCCGCATTCCATTCATCCCTGCTGGGAAGACAAGGGGAGGACAGAGACCATTTCTTATCAATGTGCGAAGGCCTTGAGGAAAGCAATTGTTATGTGAATATGGTTACATCTAAGGGGTCTGGTTTGGGAAGGGAAATTTACAGCTTAACACCTAGCTTTCTTTCCTGTGGGAAGCAAACGGCCAAAGACCCCTTTTGCCCGCCGTTTTTCCCCTTTGGTGATTGGTTACCTATGGGCAATTCAAATTCTACTGAAGGGTATAATAGACCTGCTTCTATCATATGCATTATCTCTGACAATAATCCGAGAACCTGTACCAATGTAGAGATTGGAAATAAAGAACTGTGTTTCATCAACAAAGATCTGATCCTTGACTACTTTGAGCAGAAGTCTCACATAAAGACCTGTCTGTAGAACCAAACAGCTACTTTACTGTGACAAACTATTGTTTATAATTATACAAAGTTACCCCATTCCTGTTGCCTGTTCACCTGCCAAGTTCCAAATCTGATACTTACCTGACCATTTTCCCTCAAAAGTGAAAAAAAGTAGTTTGTTCGTTTTTAATTAGTATCAGCCTCTCTTGTGCCATAATCTGACATATACAAATGAAGGATATTTTGGTTCCTCAAATCCCTAGACTGGGTCAACTTTTTTAGCAAACTGGAGTCAGTGTGGAGCCAGTTTATTTTCTTCCTCACATACCAAAAATAATCTGGGTTATCAGGAGAGTTTGCTGTAATTACCACTGGCATTATATTGCCACCTCCCCCCTTTTTTGTGTGCATGTGCTATAGCGATACACTGATGTAACACTGAAAGACTGCCCTTCTCCTTGTGTAAAATGAAGTGATTGGAAAGGGTCATCCTGCCTTGGATTTTGAATGTCCTGGGCAAGGGGTGATTTATTGATGTTATTTCTTGGTTGTTGACACTGGAGAATTGCTGTACTGGATTTCAGCTTAATTTTTCCCAAGTGGATCAACAATCAATGTGGCATGGATACAGATACAGATGCCGTGGTTCAAGTACTAGTGGCCTGTCCTTTGCTTAGTCTGACCAAAGTCATCAGTGCTTGCTCCCAGTTTCTGCAGATATATTCCAGAAAAGTCTATGTCTTGGTTGTGCTTATCTGCTGTTGGATGTAGGATAGCTCTGGAGAGAAACTCACTCTAGTTTTCTCATTGGACAAAGCTGTAATGGCATGTTCTGGCATGCATGTGTTCCTCATCATCACTGCATCTACCCTCATAGCCAGACCGGTGAGACAACTTCGTGCTGGAAGTCTGGCATGATGAACAGTAGGTGGCCAGTTTTTGGATGATCCAGGAGACTTTTATGGAAATGGTATCAGCCCTTAGAGGACAGCTACTGTAGCAGGGAACCATCATGCAGGAGCCAATCTCAGTGCAGAAACAAGTAGCAGGAGCCATATGGTACCTAGCAAGTGTGAACTGCTACAGGGAAGTTCAGGTGCAGTTCATTGTGGGACCCTCAACAGTTAGCAAGATTGTTCTTGAAGCCTGGCATATCCACATATTTGGCCATGTTGAGAATTAGATATAAGGATATTTATCTTTCTCACTTTTGGGATACTGTTGTACTTGTCTATCATTATACATTTGTTCCTTGCTTCTCTCTTCTTTGACTACAGAACCAATCCTTTATGGGGGGAAAATGTATTTATTGAATCCCCATTCCTGAATCTTGGTTGAGTTCCTGGTTTATTCATTGCAATGGTCAGTTGTTAATTAAAGATGCTAGCTTTGCCTTAAATACAACACTGTAATTATGTAAAAAAATTTAGTCCTACTTGATCCCTCATGTTTACAAGATGTTGGATAAATGAGGTTAATTAGTGCTTAGGAAAGATGCACAACGAGCAAGGTTCTCATCTGAAAATGGCTTTGTCCAAATCAGGAGGGAAAAAAATGTGTTGCTTCAAATTGAGTGTCAGTTTTCAGAGATGTCCAACCTGTAGGGCAGTCATTATAATTATATAATATTATAGTTATTGCCAAAATAACCTCTTTTAAAATTAACCTAGTTAAACTGCAATTGGAAAAAAAAAGATTTGAGTCAATTTATAAACCCATTGACAAGCTCACTTGATTTTATTAGATCTATCTCCCCTAACTCTGTATCCTTGTTACTAATGGGAAAAGAACTACAGTAATAATGGTTGAGGAAATTTTGTTTCACTGTATCTGCAGAAGTGTGCTTGCACACAAAAGCTTATACTTTGAATAAAACTTAGTTGGTCTTAAAGGTGCCACTGGACTCAAACTTTGTTCTAGTAATGGGCAAAGAAATGCAGAGTGACTCCTGCTAGAGGAGCCCTTTCAAATCACACTTTTGGCCTTGAAACAATCTTTAGCCCTTGAATCAAGAGCAGCTTTCTCTTTGAAACTTTTGTGGGCCAAAGTACACATAATGTGGGAGATACGTAATTGCCTGCAGGTTTCTTCTAAAAAAGCACAAGCAGATTCAGAGGAAGTAGTGTGTGTTTTCACACTGGGACTGTGGCACAGGACAGTGTTTTTAAAACCCTTCTGCTGCTCTATCAGAGTTGTAATTTGCCTGTGTGGAAGAAAGATAGAGTTACCACAGAAGCAGATAATGGGAAAGTATTCATAATCCACAGAAATTGACAAGAGCAGCCAGTGACATGGCTAGTTATAGCAACGTTCAGGGTGTCTATGGGGCAAATTGTTTAATCTTATCCCTCCGATATAGTACAAAATTAGCAATATCCTGAAAAATGGAAGAGATTGCAGGATCAAGTCAGATTTATAGAAGGGCTATGGAGAAATTGCTGTGAAGTGGTAAGAATGGCATGAAGGATGGAAAGGACCTACAGACAGTTGAAAGCTGTGATCTCTTCCAATCTCGTCCTTTCCCAGTCCCAATGACACTAACTGTCCAATCTCGTCCTTTCCCAATCCCAATGACACTAACTGTGCTGTCAATAAATTCCTTTGACTTCAGCTACTGATTCAGCTACTGATTAATTCTTTCTGTAAATAAATCCAATGAAATAACAATAACAACAACGAAGAGTCCTATGTAGGCTAGAGAAGATGGTTCAGACATCTCTGGGAAAATGTGTAAATGAAAAATGTAACACAGATGTGTAAGAAAAGACTATAGCCATGGCATACTCTTCTGTCTTGTCTGTGCTGCCCACCGGTTCACTTCTATACAGGATTCAAGGTGCAAGATTGACTATAAGCCCCAAATAGCCTGAGTCCTCATATACCTTTGGAAACATCGTCCATATGAAATAGGCAGGTGTGGTCTGGCTTTCAGTTCCTCAAAGGGAAGTAAGATCAACAGGAGTAAGGAATAGTGTTTTCCAGGGCTCTTTTTGTAGAAAAAGCCCAGCAGGAACTAATTAGCATAATAGGCCACACCCAACAGCAGAAACTAATTAGCATATTAGGCCACACCCCTGACCATGCAGCTCCCTCCCAGGATCAGCCTTCCAGGTGCCCTGCGGCTTGCAGGGCGCATGGGGAATCCGAGGGAAGGAAGGCAGTTTCTAAATCAGCTTCCCCAGGTGCCCTGCTGCTGCTGCTGCTGCGGGGCACCTGGAGAACCCGAGGAGGGGAGGCAGTTTAAACTGCCTTATCTCCCTTGATTGGATTGGCTTCCCCAGATGCCCCGCAGCTTGCATGGTACCTGGGGAACCCAGGGGGGCTGTAGGCGTGGCCAATTCAGAAGCCAGCCGGAACTCCGTTCCTGTGCATTCCTGCCCAAAAATAGCCCTGGTGTTTTCTCATTTGTTTTTGATTGTAAACTGTTCTGTTATCTAGTGGAGAATCAGGATACAAGCTTTCATAAATATCCATCTGTCTATCCATCCATCCATGTTTACAACTATAGAGATGTGTCTAGTTCTGTCCTGGTATTAATTTAGAAGGGTAGGAAAAATTTTCATATTTTGTCAGCCATCTGACTCTGGTATTAGTGTGGATAGATTATTTCTACAAGTTGCTAAAATAAATTTGGCCAGTATTTTATTGTTAGATTTTATTTTAACTATTTTTAAATTATGAACCATCTTGGTATAATCACTAAAATTAATTATGAATGTTAAATGTTTACCGTTCAGATTAGAATTAATATTTCACTCATAAACTTGCAAAAAAATGTTTTTAAAAAACCCAAGCTTTTATCACTCTTCTGTTTTGTGTGCATACTTATCACTATATCTAACAATAGACTGGCTGACTTCTGTCCACAAAAACAGGAAAACCAGGCCATCTTGCAGACCAGGCAGGTGTTTCTGCATACTTGGGATCGCTACAGGTTTTCAGAAACCTGTAACTTTTGTATATTAACCCAAAATAAAACTCAAAAAGTATTCTTTGGAATGCCCCAAGAAAATGGAGAGCAGTTAAATTAGCCTGAGAGTTTATGGAAATTGAGATGGAGAGACTGTGTGGCATAAAATGTCCAAATATCGCTTCTCTTCACAGTTTGTTGCAGGAACACACACACACAGATTCTGGTAAATTTGAGAAATTGCAAGTAGATAGATAAATAGGTACCACTTTGGTGGGAAGCTAACAACATTCCATGCGCCTTGGCGTCTAGTCATGCCAGCCACATGACCACGGAAATGTCTTCGGACAGCGCTGGCTCTTCGGCTTGGTAACTGAGATGAGCACTGCATTCCCAGAAGACTGGATTTCGAGCAAGGGAAACCTTTACCTTTACCTGGGGAAGTTGGTGAGAGGGGTAACTCAGTGGGGATGTGATGGCAATCTAAGACTTCTATTTCTTCTGCACTCTATAGTATACCATAGAGTTTGCCATCCAAAGCTGCCATTTTTTCCATGGGAATTGATCACTGTAGCTTTGAAATTAGTTGTAATTCCAAGAGAACACCAGCCCCTGCTTTGAGGTTGGTCGCCATAACCATATACTGCATATTGTCTACGGCTGAAAACCTTTAAATAGTCTACTCAGTTTGCAAGACTTGAACAAGGTGTTAATGATAGGACGTTCTGAGGGTCATTTAACTCATAGGATCACCATAAATTGGAAGTGACTTGACAGGATATAACACAGCACAATTCTAAGAGCACTTTCCTGGGAGTAAGGCCTATTGAATAGACTATAGCAGAATTCAGAGTAGACTTGCTTAGGATTGTTCCCTTTGTCTACTAATTGTCAGTGTAGTATGGTTAATATACAACAATGCATGTGTTCTAATTGCTTCAACATGAAATTGTAAAGTTGATATACAACCAAAAGGTAGGCAGAGTATAACTATGTGATTTTTTGATGTTTAGGGATAACCAGTTTGTGTTGTTTTAAGGAGAAACTTCTATTACAAAAATAATTCAGGAGGGAGAATATATGTGACATTTGCAGTCTGGAAGTTTCAAATTCCATTTCTCTTACAAGCTACCTAGTCTTTTGTGGAAGTTCACCAGGTGACTCAGGTCAGTCACCCTTTCTCAGCCTAATCTACCTCACAGCGTTGTTGTGAGAATAAAACAGAGGAAGGAAGAAGGAAGTGGCAAGCCACTTTGGGTCACCAGTGGGAAGAAACACGAGGTACAAAAACAAATAATGGGATTCTAGGGCAAGACAGCCTCAGCATCTACCCAACAAAAACAAGTGACCTACCTCCCAGGGATCTAGGGTTGCCAGGTATGGGTTGGAAAATGCCTGGAGACTTTGGGGGTGGATCGGGAGAAGAGCCTCATCATGGTACAATGCCATAGAGTCTACCCTTCAAAGCAGCCATTTTCTCCAGGGGAGCTGATTTCTGTCAGCTGGAGAGCAGCTGTAAAAGTGGGAGATCTCCAGGCCCCACCTGGAGGCTGGCAGCCCTACAGGGATCATGTCCCGGCAAACCCAATACAAATGGCAGACCGGTTTCAAAACTGAAAATATCTATAGCTAAGTACTGAAAAGTATTCCACGGACTTCGAATGCTGCTGTTCTAGTGAATGGAAATCAACCGGGATTCTCCCCGTAGGAGATGGGGCTACTAAGGTGCTTTCTATTATGTTCCATGAGGTATGATGCTCTGGAAATAAAGAGGAATTCCCTGAAAACAGGGGGCATCTGGCATCCTTAATCCCAGTCTAGACAAGGTTTGGGAGGCAACCTCAGAGTACACTTTTCGAAGCTGGGGTAAACACTATTTCCTCTCCGGCTGCAACTCCCCCCCCCGGGGGGGGGCATTTGTAATCGTAGCCCTCCTTAACCTCGGGGAGCCCATTTATCCCTCCCTCCCCCTTCTAGTCGGCAGGAGTTCCAAACGGAGACCAAGAGCGGCTGGCAAACCGAGACGGAGAAAGGGGCGGTCGGCTCCCAAATCTCGGCGCTCCAGGCGGAAGGAGTCGAGCACCGACAGTTTCGATTGGTTCGGAATAAATGTCTCGCTGTTAGTCGGGCCGCCATTTTAGATGGGGAGCGGAGCCGAGCGGACGGCTCTGAGCGAGGGACGAGCCCTAGGAGGAAGGACAGGACGGCGCCGCCACCAGGGACACGGGCAGGTAGGGGGAAGACAGTGTCACGCGTGAGATATTGAAGGGTGGGGGGGTGTCTCAGCTGGTGTTTTGGTCACGGGGTGCAGCCGTCGGACATGGGACAACTGGAAACGGGGTGTCTTGTCCTTTGTACCTTTCGGGTTCGGGAGCGGTGGGCGCTAGGGAAGGGCTGCGGTGGTTGGTGGAAGGGGGCTGCTCCAGTCGTCTCCGTTGTTTCTTGGCCGCTGCGTCCTCGTCTGGAGCTGCCCAGCCTGGACGGCACCGCTTGGCTCACGGGGTCTCCGGGAGGTGGAAGGGGATGCTGTGCAGTGACACCCCCCCCCCCCCCCCCCCAGTGTAGGTGGCTGTGGGCGTCTTGCTCCCCGTTCCCTTCTGCGTGCGCGCCCCTTCTGCTTTTCCTCCCAGGTTGTGCGAGGAGGAGACCTGTCTTGCAGCCGGCTTCTGGGAGCTCAGTTGTTGTTGTTGGCAGTGTTCCGCTTTCGGGCCCTTTCCATTTTCGTCCTACTTTCTTCCTCATTTTGGTGCGGGTGGGTAAGTGCGCGCTGTCGTGCCCTTTAGGCAATGGGTGTGTGTGTGTGTGCCTGGCTGTGAGGAAAGGCAGCCAACGCGCAGGCATCATTCTACTGGCGTCCGGCAGTGCGATGCAGCAGGACCTCTGCTTTATTGACAAGGGTAGGAGTGGATGCTACCGCCGCTTCCCAGTGCCATCGGCAGCTAGTTGGCGCTTTCTTGGTCTGCAGGTTTTGCTGCATGTATGTCTGGCTTCTCTGGTGGCAGAACGCCTCAGTCCAGCAGTGGCTCATCACCACCTGCAGTTGGTCTGGTCTTTTCATTCCTGCCTTGAGGTGATCTAGGAGGTGATGCTTTGGGCCTTTGGCTTACAACTTTGTCTGGATCAGTGCTGCTCCCCCCCCCCCCCCGAAGTGTCAGCGTGCTTTGAAAGGCGTTTGTCAGCCAAAGTGATAACAGCAGCATCCTCTGGAGGAATCCATTTACCCTTTCGATAAGAGTAAACAAAATGTATGTGAAACCGTGCTAACAGGTGATTTAGAATTATTCATAAATGAAGTCATCTTGTTGGGGGACAGTGAGGAGAAGCTGCAGAAAGGGGACTCCCATAACACTCTCTGTGTGTTCCAGATGTGTAAGTTGTTGTTTTGGTTTGTTTAAAGTAGGTGGGGAATAGGTGGGAATATACTAGCTGCTTCAGGGCTGATTTGGATAACACTGCTGGGAAGCTGAGGTGGTTTCTGGACTTTATACAGAAGACAGACAGTATGGAGAAAGAACTTTTAACAGCAATTTTATGTGTGTGTGTCTCTCCCCCCCCCCCCCCCCCCCGCCTTTGGACATGACACAAAGGAGTATTTTTGTTTGAGCCTTCTCAGATTATTTCTTTGACATTAACTGGTCTTGATTTGTTTAAGATCAAACACAGTTTGGGTAATACAAACCAAGTCAGTGATTGTAATGTAAACAGGCTTGTCTTGAGTTCAGTTTGGCTTTTTTGCTTGGAGTGGGAAAATCTTGCTTATATAAACAAGTACATGATTTTGTGTGTAGGGCGAACCCCCCAAAGACTCTATCAGTGCCAACTTATTATTGTTTAGCTATAATTAGGTTCCAGAGATTTCAGTCTGACATTCTATCCCAAATTACTACTTGAATAATACAGACTTGATGAAATCCCTGTTTTTTAAGTGTAGAAAAGGGCGTAATTCTAAATAAATAGGCTATTGAATGTGATCTGTCTGTGTTGGGTTGGAGGAACATAGCTTTTGAAGACATCATACATAGTTGGTCTTATAGAGCACTTAACATCCTAGGACCAACCCCTGCCATTTGCAGTTAAGGGGAGCTTGTAGGCCTGTCTGAAGCCTTGGTAGAGTTGATGCAGATCAGAGTAGATAGTACTGAGCTAAATAAATACAACAGTTCTTGCTTCTCACTTGTGTGCAAATTACAGGTGATCACTGTATTAAAAAAATTAACAGATCTCTGAAGCAAGGGTCTTGTAAGCTTCTTGACTGTTTAAATACAATAATGGACAGGGATCAGTTAGGCAAGTGCAGGCTTTTCTGCTTCAGTTATGTCATCTTCTGTTTCAGTTATGTCATCAGTTACTGTTGTCATTAGTTTAAATGCATTGGGTATTATTCAAAGCTGATTGTGTGGCAAAACCTAATTTCTTTTGCCTGGTATCCTTTCTAGCTTCAGTTAGAATTCTAACTTAAAGTGGTCTTACTTCTGCTTTTAGCAGAATATTTTATGCAGAGGCTATTTGTTTGGGAAACTGTTCTTGCTGTGTACATACTTAAAATGTTCTGTAGTTAGCGTATGGTGTTATACTAAGTGCTTTGTTTTTCAGAGTGAATTTATTTTACAAGAGCAATGTATATAACATTTCATTGACTCTGATTCCTCGTTTAGTGTTAAGAATGTCAAATTCTGGTGAACAATTCCTTCAAAATTTTTAACCATGACTGCTGAGTGGTGCTGATAATGGATTGCTATTAAGACAAATGGGCATATAATTCTCGTGGAAGAGTATAGCCATTGCCAAAATAATTCACAAAAGGAATGCTGAGAGATAAGTATCAAACTTGCTTTCATTTGTTTGCAGGTATAAGTATGGCACTGCTGTGCTGTGGTCCTTTCAGAGGATGTCCTGTACAAGAAGGAATCATCTGTATAAATGAAATTAGCTATGATCAAACTAAAATATATTTGGTTTTTAACTTGGCAAAAGCTGTGATATTTGGCTTTTCAGTTACTGTATTCCATCTTACAGTGGTATATAGAATAACGTTGTTGGATAGTATGTGCTGTGTGCATGCATGAGAAATTTCAGTGCTTGCTTGGATTCTCGTCAAGTATATGACATTACTGTTTACCTTCCAGCTTGATGTTCAGGAATTGTGGCATAAGTAAGTTGCTTTGAGTTCTGACAAATCCTAATGAACTGCATCCATTAGCAATGAATCCTACTCCTTTCATATAATAGCACATAAGAATATTCTGGAAATGTTGTGTATTTTTAGGTTTTGAACTGAGAGAAGTTAGTTCGCTAAGTTTCTAAATGGGTGTGGTGTTAACAGTAATTAAATTTGGTTTAGCGCTTCAAACCCAAGAGGCCTTAAGGTTGTATTTCATGCTACAATTGTTAGAGTGTTGTGGGAATGAAAATTTTGAAATTTGTTTTTTAAGGGCAACCTGATTCGGACAGTAAGCAAACATGAAGTCTGGGGCGAAGGAATTAGGACAGCAATAACACCTTTTATTTCTTTAAACGTTAGCTTGCTTGAGAAGGACAAGGAGTACTGTGTATCTTCTGTTTACAGAGGCTGTACTCATTCCTTAACCAGCCGTTGAGATGGTATCATTAGGCTACTTTGTGCTGTTGGCTTAACTACAATATAGTGTACTACAGGGGGCTTTTGCTGGGTAAACATCAGCCTAGACTTAGTGGTCATGGTGGAGGGAGCTGCTGTAGTCTGTTGGACTTCGTTTGCCCATGCTGAGACTGCAATCCTAAGAACATTCTTCTGGAAAGAAGCCTCATTAAATAAAATTGGATTAACTTTTGAGTAGACATGCTTAGGGTTGCTCCCCAAGTCTCTGTTGATGATGCTACAGTTTTGAGTGTATCATCTGGTATTGGGAGCAAGACAAAGGGGGCTTTGCTTATGTATTGTCAGCCATGCAAAAGTCTCCTTACCTGAGCCAGATGCTGGACATACATCCATATTGCAGAGAAAAGCAGGGTATAAACAAATATGTAAATTTCCAACCTGGAGTAGAGGTCCTGAGTAGAGGGCTCACTTGCAGGGTAAGGTGGGGTATAAACATAAATAAATAAATGAGGTGCCAAGTGTGCTACATTACTAGTCCTTGCTAAATGCACGTAGTTTACCTGGACTTTCTGTTGTTTAAAGTTGCTGCTGGTGTTCTAAGGCTGTGAAGAAATTTGCTGATTGCTATTAATTTAGTGTATATAATGTATATTGCTATTTTGTGATTACTTCATGGTAGCATTCTTTCATGTTCTGTTGAATTAATTGTTTGTAAGCTACCTTTGGTAGAGAGTATGCAGTATAAATGACTAAAACAAATAAAAGTTTTCACTGACTATTAAGAGTGAATTATACCTGGCAATAGTTATAAGGGTAGACTCAAGTGTGCCTTCCAGTCATAATACTGAAGTCGGAGCAAACTATGATGGTGAAGCAGATCTATTTTATTAGCACTAGTGCTTTTTTATGAATTTAGAAGAGCATGGAAGCAGAATATTGACAGAGCCTTAGGTGCCTGTAGGCAAAAAATTAAGGAGTAAAAACCATTGAAAGGGTTTGGACCTTTTCAATATGGTAGCCCCACACAGGTTCTCATGAGTTTACAGACATTAAACAAAAGCTGCTTGCATGTTTTCCCTCTCAGTTATTTCTCTCTAGTTAAGAAATGTGAACACTTCCTCTTAAATGCACTTGGTAGCTCATGAGAAATTTGTCTGTGTTATGTGGCACAAACATTGCTGTTTAGATTTCTGCTAGGTAAAGGTGTTTATTGGAAGGGAGCATCCTCAAAAGTTTGAGATACCTAGGAAACAGTGATGCAATAACTTGCTCCAGGCAAATAATATAATGCTGTATTCATGGTTGAAAGCTGTTTGCAGTCCGCTTCTGTTCTTCATATTGGCATTTTGCAGAAGAATAAGTAACGTATGTGCTTCTTGATCTATTTCAAGCATGCACATCTTGTGACCAAGCAAACAAAATGCAACCTACCAGCCATATATTGTCAGATGATTGACAACTTCTCTTTTATTGCTGTTCCAAGCTTACAACAAATATAGAAGGCTTGTCAAATACTTGTGGATAAATACTTGTGGATAAATGTGCTGTGTTTAGCTTGAGAGATGACACATGTTCAGAATTGGCTAATTTTTAAAAGGGACTTGGTGTTTCTATTGGAAGTGAATTTTCTCTATGGTATGGTTGAATTGGATATGAAGCGGCGGAGAACAAGTTCTTATTTTTAGATAGAGTTTTATATACCAAATAGAATAAGCCAAGAAAATATAAAGTTGAATGCAAATGAGAGATTGAGTTGGCTTTCTCAGCCTTTTACTGTGTTCACTGCAGTTCATACATGTGCAGCCAAGGGGTTATAAAAAGAAAGCCAGCTGATGTTGCAGTCTAAGCAGCGGCTGTATAGTGGAAAGATTCTTCTTTGGCATCTTCAGTAGTGCTATTTTTACCTATTCCAGAAGATCTGCCCTTGTGATTTTAACCTAAAGGGCAATAACTGAAAATAATTTTGCTTGCATTACATCCCTAAGAACGCTCTTGATGGAAAAATGCTCTTTTGTGTCTGTGAAACAGGAGAAAATTAAATGATACAATACCATGCAGGAGCAAATCATTGTATTTTTAATAAAAGATTTTAAAAAAGAAATTGCATCAGTCTTAAGGAATAACTTCCTTGAGATTTTCCTTCAAATCCAAGATTTTTTTCAAAGGCTTTTATTAATGATACAGAAACATTTCCAGAACCTTGATCATAACTAAAAATATGTAGCATTTATACAGCAGTCTACCGTATTTAGAGTATTTAATATACTTTATCTTGGCAACCTTACAGCAAGTGTAAAACTTGGAGCAGTATTAATACAATCTTTGAAAACTGGGGAGGGAAAGCTGAGTGATAGTGGCTCCTTAAGGTTTTGTGGTAGCTCGTGACTGAGATCACATTTGAATCTAGAACTTCCTTATACACACTGTTAGCATCGCTGGCTTTCTGTCCTATGGCAATGGTCCTCCTTAATAGCCCTTCAGGGAGGAGTATGTCAGCTGCTGTGTTGGATAAAGATTGGATTAATGAGGGACTTTGGAAGCATTGCTTTGTCTGGGTGTGTTTTTGCTTAATTCTGGACTGACTAATCTTGAATCTAGTCTCTTGCCTTCTTAACACTAACTAGTTACTTTTCATGCCTCCCTCTTCCTTGTAGAATTGATCACTTGTGTATATTCTTAAATAGCACTGATTTCTGCAGAGCTATACCATATTCTCGTGCAAGTGATTTCTTTTAAATGCTGTGGGTAAACCACCTAGAACTAGAATGCAACATTTGTTAGGGATCATATTTTTTCCTGTGTGTAACAGGTTCAATCATCCCGTTTCTTTATGGACAGATTTGACATGTGGACTAGGCAATCATAGACAACACTCCTATGATTGTAGCTTCTGGAAAAAGTGGCGCCCTATCATGGAATTTGTGTTAATCTGTAATTGCCTGTAGTTTTCACAGTACTCATTAGGTGATGAGAGTAATATGTTGTGTGAATTGGCTACAGTTTGTTATCTTTCATTTAATGAAAAGGCTGCATAAATTTCATAGGTGTTTTGAGAATTGTGGAGCTATGTACAGAATATAGACTGCATCATCATGTTCTCCAAGGACTTCAGGAGTGCATGGCTTAGCATAGCATTACAGAATCGGAACTTGGCTTCTCCATCTCTGAACTTGGCATGCTGAAGTGCTTTGGATTCCATACAGAAGACTTTGTACCTGGCATTAAGTTAGGTTGACACTAAAACACAATAAAACTTTTCATCTCCTTTGAATACTAATTTATTCTGAAATAGTTATGTTCTAAATTCTCAGTGATAGTCGGTCCTGAGGTGGCTCTTTAAAATAAAACAGGTGGCTAGCTTTTTAAAATCTGGTTTGAACCATTCATTTTCTTAAATCAGTGACATGTGTGCTCCAGCTTCTTCTAGATGCTCTAATCAGACCAAACAAAACAACATACAAAACTTCCTGTGGTTTCAAAGTCAAACGAGCACTTAGTATACTTAACTGTTGCCCATATGTTCACATGGGTTGTCTCTTTAAGATCTGCAGCTAGAAATCTACAAAGTGTGTAAGTGTTGAGTGTTTCACTCATGGAGTCTTGGCTTCAAGTAAATATTATGGGGAGCCTTGTCATTCACACAGCTAACTAAAATCGTTAAACAGTGTCAGTGGCTGATTTATATCACAGAATCCCTTGAAAAGAAGATATCTTTGGTCATCTTTCTTCTTAGGAGGCTTTGTTGAATATTTATTTATGTAACGTTTATAGCCTTCAGCTGGGTCACATACAAAAACATGAAATTACAAGCCATAAACTAGCACGCTAACTCAGACATTAGAATAAAACATGAACATTTGGCACCCAGCAACCAACACCCCAGACTGCTGTCAAAAAACAGGCGGCACTGCTAATGTGTGTGTTAAGTGCTGTCAAGTTGCTTCTGACTTATGGTGACCCTATGAAATAATGTCCTCCAGAATGTCCAATTGTTAACAGCCTTGCTTAGGTTTTATGATCTGAGGGCTGATATTTCCTTGATTGAGTCAATCCGACCCATTTTGGATCTTCCTCTGTTCCTGCTGTCTTCAACTTTTCCTAGCATTATTGTCTTTTCCAGTCACTCTTTGTCTTCTCAGAATCTGACTGAAGTACGATAGCCTCAGTTGAGTCATTTTAGCTTCTAGGGAGAGTTCAGGCTTGATTTGATCTAGAACCCACTTATTTGTCTTTTTGGCAGTCCAAAGTATCTGTGAGCCCTCCAACACCACATTTCAAATGAATCAACTTTCTTCCTGTCAGTTTTCTTTATTATCCAACTTTCACACCTATACATAATAATGGGGAATACTGTGGCATGAATTAACTTGATCTCGGTCGCCAGGATCTTTTCTGGCTCCTTCATGGCTGCCCTTCCCAGTCTTAATCTCCTTCTATTTTTTGGGTGCAGTGTTCCTTTAGGTTGATGATGGAGTCAAGGAATAGAAAATCTTTTAACAATTTCAGTTTCTTCATCATCAGCCATAAAGCTGTTATTCCCCAGTAGTCATTACTTCTGTCTTCTTGATGTTTAGCTGCAATCCTGCTATAGCACTTTTTGCTTTAACCTTCATCGGTAGTCGTTTCATGTCATCAGTATTTTCTGCCAGTAATGTGGTGTCATCTGCGTATCTCAGATTGTTAATATTCCTTTCACCAATTTTCACCTAAATCGAATTCAGCTTTTCTTATATGTTCTGTGTATAGATTGAACAGGTAGGGAGATAAAAGACCCTGCTAAAAGGTGGTAGAAAGCCTGGCTGAGGAACTCTGTGTTACAGGCTCTGTGGAATCTTGAGAATGATTTTGCAGGGCCCCGGATATTATCTGGCAGAGAGTTCCACCAGGCAGGGGTCATTATCAAAAAAGCTTTTGCCCTTGTTGAGGGCAGTTGAGCCATCTGTGGGCCAGGCACCATCAGCAGACTACATGAGGAAGAACAAAGCATTCTTGTGGGGACATTATTGGGAAAGGCAGTCCCATAGATATAAAGGTCCCAGACTGTTTAGGGCTTTAAACAGCACTTTGAGCTTACTTTAGAAACCAATAGGCAACTAGTAGTGCAGCTGCTTAAGTACAGGATGAATATAGGATAACCAAAGTGTATTGGTCAACTATCTAGCAGCCACATTCTGTATAACCTGAAGTTTCTGAATTAGCCTCAAGGGCAGCCCTGTGTAGAGTGAGTTGCAATCATCCAACCTGGAAGTGACTGTGGCATGTATCCCCAGGTCCAACTGAGACAGACAGGGGGACAGCTGACAAGCCCGGCAGAGATAGAAAAATGTCATCCTCGCTACTGAAGACATCTGTTTCCTCCAGGGCAAGAGAGGCATCCAGCCAAACCCCCAGGCTCTTCACGCAGTCCACTGGCAAAAGCTGAACCCTGTCAAGAGCCGGGAGCCACAATCTCCCCCCCCCCCCGCCCCCCCCAAGGCCCAGCACTCCCCAGCCACATAACTTCTGTTTTTGCTGGCTTTAACTTCAGCCAGCTCTGTCTTAACCATCTAACCGCAGCATCCAGGTGCTGGGATAGGGTCAAGATAGGCATTGGGATAGGGCCTTGGTCTGTTTGTTCAGCAGGAAGGAAGAGCTGAGTGCCATCAGCATACTGGGGAATTTGTGGAGAGTATGTTTATGAATATCCCTGAAACAGTGTTGCTTTTGAGTAGTGAGTAGAAGCAGACTTGTTGCAGAGGTGATGGAGGCTATGGATGTTGGTTTGAGGCTGTACTATATTTGCCTAGTTGTAGGACTGTCTGGCCTGTGTCAAAAGTTGATTTTTCTTGCTGGCCTCACTTTCTGCAGCAAGCAAGCTCCATGATGTGTAGCAGCATGTCAAAGCACAGCATACAGAACAGAACTAGTTATGTAGTGTTATGTTACATAATGGATTCCCTGGCCAGTACCATTTAAGCATTTAGGCATCCAGGCTGTGTCTATTAGTAGTGTACCATTTTTACCACTATCTCACGGGAATTCTGTACAGTTTGGGCTGGGTGCTAATGTACCATGAGCTTCCAGTCCTACCTATTTGAAACGGAGGTTTCTCAGCAGAATTAGGCTTGTCTGGCTGGATGTGTTCCATAGCACAGATGACTGAGAATGTTTTATACAAATATTGTTTTGGGGTCCTTCTATTCTGGGTGTCAGGGTGGGAATGCTGGTTTCATTCATTAAACAAAACAGCTTGAAGAGCTGTCTCCTCATTTGTTAGGCAGGCTTAGGCTATTAACCTGGCTACTTGTAGTTTAGAACAAGTAGTAAGAATGAAGTAGTATGACCAGTCTAGGCAATATTTGATTCTCTACTTCCATAGATTTGGTTGTACTTAGCTTTCTGGATGGATTTCATTTTTATGGTGAGAACTTAAAAAATTAAAAATTATTCACGTTGTAAGAGTTATTAGTGATTAATACTTGGAGATATGGAAGCTTAATATTAAACGTTCACTGTCAATTTACATCTAAAGTTAAACATCCTGCAAAGAAATCACCAGAGGTCTTGATTACCCAGCTATTGTAGACATGATGTAAATATTGCTGCATTTAGACACTCTCTTGGCAAGTCACTGCACTCAGAAATTATAACTTTCAGTTAACAAGCTGAGTAAAACTTTTCTGGCTTTGCTGAATATTTCAAAATATTGACCTGTAGATTTCGAGAGTGTTTCATTAAAGCAAATAGTGTTAAATGTATGCTGAAGATAAACACTATTACTGAATACCTTCTTTAAATTTAGGAATATGGTTAGTTTAACTTTTTCGGTGAATGAGCTGTGTGCTGCTTTTGAGTGGTACAGCTTTCTCAAAGTAAGTAAACCCTGATTTAATATTATTTATATGCTGTATGCTGCTGTTCCACAGAGCACAGATGGGTTTCTGTAGCTCCCTGACAGTCTTCATTTGAACTCGCGTATCTACAGGACTGCGTCATGTGACTTCATATTATTTAGGCCAGTATAGTTTGTAAGCCAGATGCAGAAGTTTCTCTGTGATTCACTGCATGCTGTTTTTGAACATTTGTGCTAATGAATTGTTGAGAGCAGTGCTTTTTAAACCCTCTCCATTTTGATTTAACGTTTGTTGCATGTCCCCCAAGTCTGTTGACTTTTTTATACTTGAAGAAATGGAAGTTTTTTTTACAGTTATCGTATGACTGCCAATTAATACTCACTGTATAGCTGAGGCCATGGAGGATGTAACTAGGCAAGCCCAGCTCCTGAACCCCTTCGCAAAAGATTTTTCTTATTTGTAGCTTTCACAGAATGGCAGGTTGTTTATGTATTTTGAAGCATAAAGGCTTACTTATCAGCTAGTGAATGTGGAGGTCCTGAGAGATACAACTTGCCCCTGTCTGGCAAGTAGGAGTGCTGGAGTGTATAAGCACATTTTCAGTCCTGCCTTTCAGAAGGGAAACCAGACCAGTTCTATACAGGTTTATTTAGAAGTAATTCTTTTTGTCATCAATGGGATTGAACATAGGATTGCAGCCTTAAAGTTAAACAAATGCAGTTGTGAGAGCAATGGAGAAAATATGTGGGAGAGCTGTATCAAGTCTACAGGAAAGAGGGAGAAATGCTACTCATACAAGTTGGTGGAGACTCTGATGAGACTTCTCTAGCAGGTCTGAACTACCTTTGGTATTAGAAGCAAATTGATTTTTACAGTAGCAGAAAGACATTAATTTTTCTCATAACTGATGTGGTTGGATTAGTGTAGCCCGGTATAGTTGTGAATCAGCTCTAAAGGCTCTAAAATATGTGTATAGGGTAGTGGGATGGAGGAGGCAGATTGCTCCCTCTTCTTGGTTAAAAGCAAAGCATTGCTTTTGCTTTCTTCATTGAACAAAAGGAATTCTGTGCAAGCTACAGTAGGAATTCTTCACTTCCCTAAAGTAGGAAGAAAATGCCACCCCTGATGGTTCCATCTGTGAGCACCACCCGCTTCCTTTCTACCAACCTTTTCCTATAGCACTGGGAAAATTTTATTCAACATACACTTAGATTTGGTGAATAATAGCACCTGGAATAGCAGAAATAATTTTGTTCCGTTTGTAGCCTAAATCTAGGCTCTTCTGTTTTTAAATTTTACCTTTTGCTGTCATGCATTGTGACTGTTAGAAATGTATGGGACAACACATCAGATTATTACATGCTGGTACCTTACACCTGAGCGACTTTCTAAAGTGACATCCTCACACTCACCCCTATGCTGGAAGAAGTGCGGTGAAGTGGGAACCTTCGCCCACTGCTGGTGGAAATGCACATATATAAAAAGGTCTGGTAAGATGTTCTAGCTCAAATAAAAATTATTACTGGATATGATATCCCATTTGATCCAACCTTGATATTTTTGGATATATAAAGGGAATACCAACCCTTTTTGCAAGCTCATCGCTAGTCTTCTTGTGGCTGCAAAAACATTGATAGCATCCAGATGGAAAGCAGATAAAGTGCCTGCATGTTCTTGTTGGCTTGGTAAAGTCTGGGACAATCTAATCTTAGAAAAAATTACGGATCACCTTCGCCAATTAGAAATCTATCCTAAGCCCTCTAACTTTGCAGGGAAGTGGTTCCCCTTTATAGAATTTCTTTCAGCCTCAGACCTACTACCGCATAACCTTACATACTTAACCTTACTATATCAATAATAAACGCCACAACACTTAGTTCACAATGCCTAATGCATTAATGTTAAATTACTTCCAGAAAAGTTAAGAACAATTACTCTCTGGCTACAGTATCCTACTTATTCTCTTAGACGAATTTGAGATATCTGCTAAACTGTTTATTGTGATAGCTAAAACTGATTCTAGCTTATCAGTAGTATAACCTTATTGATACATCCTTAAATTTAAACAACGTTTTATGTACACTGTTAATGTTATCCATTTACTATATGAAAACTAATAAAAATAATTTCCAAAAAAGAAATGTATGGAGTTCAGTGTTTTATGTAATACATTTTGTCATAAAATTCTAGATCTGCCATAAAAATCTATTATGTATAAAAACAAGAAGAGGATGGTTTTACTTTTTTGAAAGATGGATGAAAAGTGGTATGAAACAAAATATTAACTGTTATCTGTTATACATTTGCTAATATAGTAGAATGTTTGAATAAGGAGGTCTGTTTATGAGGCATAGATCCATAAAGTAGTAGTTTTGAGTAAATTTTAAAACATTTCTGGTCTTTTTATCTTGCCTATTTTTAGCAAGTTATTCTCTCTTTCTAAGGCTACAGTGCCAAATGCATTTTGTGATGTTAAATCAGTAAAGGAAGCTTAGGTTTGGTACTAAAGTAAGTATGTATTTCAGGTTTTCCAGATTTTTGTGTATATTTCAATTTTTACACAAATTTTAGCCCCCCCCCCAGTGCTGTGGTAGAGTTTTAAGTCTACAGCAGAAAAGTGGATAATTTTATATGATTCATTTAGGCAATGGAAATTTACCATGGGTTATGTGTATTTAAAATACCTGGTAAAAGCTTGGTTGTAATTGATGGACATTTGGTATTCATAGGATTGGAGCACGTAGCTAAGGTTTTCCACAGTGGTGATGCTGCTGAAAGCATGATGGTGGTGTTCCATGCTGAAAGTACTTAAATAAATTATGATGAGGGTAATGGGTTTGGTGACATCTTCATGGCAAAATTTAATGTTTAATTCAGTAGTTTGTTTGGAATTATCTCATTTGTGAAATGCTTCAGCCAGCCCTTGAAAATCATGAGAATTGACAAGCAAAAGTAGTAGTAGGTTTTGAACATTTGTTCATATGCTGCAGTATTTATAAACACAAGAGCTTTAACTTTTAGTACAACTGGGTTTGGGTTACATTGAAATATCTGAGGCTATGTATAGTCTGTACTCCTGTTTTATGTTTTGTGCATGCAAATATAGTTGCTGTGATAAACTTTCCAAATCTAAAAGTATATTCTAAAATCATTATGCTTCCTTCACATATAAGAATGTTACTTTTTCCTAAGAGTCATATATACTATTGTGACATTTCTCTTTCTGTGTTCCTCATTAACTTCTCATTTTTAAACTCTATTATTAATGTTTCAGGGAGAGATTTGAATCTCAAACCAAATGGCTGGAGACAGAGTATGCAGATGTATTCTACCATAATCTTGTTAATTTCAGTTGGCTTTTACTGGAGGAACTCTGCAGAGGATTGTACTGTAAATTTAGTGTTAGTATGATGCCCCCCCCCCCACTGTCCAGTTCCCTCCATCAGAGGCAAGGCTTTCCCTCTGTTTTTCCCCCTTTGTGACTGAGCCACCCTACTTATCTGTTTTCTTCTTCTCTGAAGAACTCTAGTGGTCCCACACTGTCATGGTATGATATTTTGGCTGTTGGCTCAGCCCAGGAATCTGAGGGAAGCATCAAGAGCCCCCTTTAACTTAAATTTAAATGGTACTCAAGGCATTTTGAAATTCCAAATTAACAAAATATGTTATTCGGTATAGAGCGGAGAGGTCTGGTGGAACCGGGGGCAAAATTTCTGAGGAAACTCAATATAGAACTCTGAAGTAAATCAGGGTATGCACAGACTTTAGTTTGCAGGTTTCAGGCGATTGAGAGCTTCATAAGCTTTTCCAGTGACTTAGGATGTTTAAGATGAGAGACTTTTGTTCCAGTGCTTCCCAAACACTCCAGTATACTTTCTTTGAATAGTCACTGACTCTTTTGGTGTCCAGAAGGCTAGGACACTCCTCCAGTACCCAAACTCCTTCTCTAAACACACCAGTACTCTTCCTGAGTTTTAATTGACTCTTAAGATTACACAAGGCAGTCTCTAACCACACCAGACTAGGGATCTTTCCACTCAGAACTAACTCCCTGTTTTAACTGGATAGGGAATTTTTTTCTCTCTCTAGAAGATCTATCCCTTTTTCTGGCCTGAATGGGAGTCTGCATCTAACTACCCACTCCTCTTGCTAACCTCCCCCAATTCCTTGTCTGTGTTAAAGTGCTCTCAGTCAGGACTGAATTCTGAATGCTCAGTGCTAGTCTCAGACTGAATTTCTCCTCAGCATTCAGCTCTCCAGTCTTTCTCTAGTTAGCATCAGCTGAGCAATCAGATTCTTTGAATCAGACTGTCAATCAGGCTCTCTGCGGAGAATTAACCCTTCACAGTCTTTTATCTGTTTACACAGTACTTCTAAGCTTTTTAAAAGTGCAGTCCATCACAGTTAGTTTCTCGTTTGGGGAGTGTTTATAACATTTTAGAATATTGAGTTTCTTTGTGGAATTGTTAACTGTTCATAAACTCTGCACATGAATGGCTTCCTGCAAATCTTTGAAAGTTGTGGATGTTACATTTTGCAGCTAAACAAGCTATGATGAGCAAGGCTGTTTTCAAACTGTACATTCTATCTGCAAGTATAACAGCAGCCTGGCAGCCCTTTTAGAAAAAGGAAAAGCTGCTACTTGGTGGAATGATCAGGAGGGATGGTGGTGGTGCTTTAGCCTTGTCCCTGCTCCAAATCTCCTGAAATTTCTTTCCAATGTGTGATTGTGATGACCTTTTCCAAAAATGCTGTCAGGCTTCTGTAGCATTTGCAGGGAATGCCTAATTTTGTGCCCAAGATGTGGTAATTTAAGTTGTTACAAAATAGTTCGCTTCTCAACTGTGAACGGGTTGAATAGGATTTGGAATTGATGGTTCAGTAGAGTAATCACTGTTTTGCCACTGAAGCCTGAACTTCTCCTCACACAGTTGTCCACATTTGTAATTTTTAATAGCCAGGTCCTATAGCTGGGCAAGAGGGGAAGACTTTCCCTGGTGTGCGAAAGGCAGGGTGGGGAAAAAATATTTCAGATGACTTTGTGACATTTCAGGCACCCAAGGGAGTACAGTTACATTGAGTTTTTCCACCTAACTGGCATTTTTCCATTGCATATGACTTGCCCTAGAAATTTCCACCTTTTTCTTGGCATATTTTTACTATTTCAGTTTGGACCTTAAAAAGTATGGGTTGGGGGTGGAAGCAAAGACAGAATGGTATTTTAACTTGACAAAGCTTGAGTTTCTGACTGGAAAAATATAACAGAATGAAGTTTAGTTGTTTTACATGTTTTACGGAGCGTAGGTAGTTAAATTTGCCTAAGGAATGGTTTTATAGGAATAGGAATTAATTAACTGATAGCATGTGGTATCCCTCAATACAGTTCTTCTCCCCCCCATTTCTACTCACCAATTGCCCTTGTAGAAGAGTCCTTAAGTTCAACAAATTTTCAGCCTGATCCTACCATTTATTTGCTTAAAAGTTCTATTGATGTCATTGAAATTTTCAAGTAATTATCTTCTATCTGTTGCATACCATCATACAAGAATGACAGCAACAGAAAACTTTAACCTTCCAAAACGATTGCAGTGAAGCAGTGATAAAGAAAGGAAAAGCTTTTTATGTAATGCAGCCAAATTAGGCTGTCTGAAGTCCTAAACCTAAACAGTGTGCCTAGTTTTAACATTTTAAGCTGTGTTTTCAAGTTAAGAAAATATATTAATGAAGACATGCATTCTGATATTTTTAAAGATTCTCTCAGCCGTTCTTTGTGAAATGATATGGCACCTTTGTTTCTAGGTGGGTGAACTGTTTTTTTTTTGTTTCTAATAAAAATATATTCTAATTTATGGGTGGATGGATAGATAGATAGCACCTATAAGAGAAAAGGCCAAAATGGCATTTTCCCTTAATTTTTATTTATTCAGCTTTGTCATATTGAACTTGTGGCTGAACAGTTAAGTAATCTGAGATGAATGCTGCTGTTTAGCACATCTGTGAAGAGAACTTTCTGGCCTGTAAAGAATCTGATAGTGGTAATATAGTTACTTAACTTGAAATAGACCATGATGATAAACGTATTGACTTCTGCTTGGTTGCAGTTGGCTAGTGCATAGATTGTTTCATATACTCTCTCTGCTTCTGGAACACTTTGGAGCTGAGTCTCCTGGAATGGAAATAAGTCAAAACATTTTCTGGTATTTTTTTCAAATTAAAGATCAGCAACAGCTTTCTAAAATTTTAAATTCAAATTTACTGTGAAAGTAGCAGATGGTTGCTATCTTGCTTACATAGCTGAAAGTGTACTTTTAAAGATTTGCATGACTACTTATGTAGATAAGAACATGGCTCCATTGTACACAGTTAAGTGAAGTGTATGTGCAAGACTTGATTTGACCCTTTCAACTTTTAAAATGCAGAGTTTAAAGCAATTACTGCTGCATGTGATACACATCTGGGCTTGAATAACTGATAGTTTGTGCCAAGAACTATTGGCATTTCATGTAATTTATCTGGTTGGTTGAGCTCTCTGCAGGCCAGTTTCTCAAGTGAGTACTGGCAGAAGCCTAAGGTGAATACTCATTAGGCAATGGGAACAAAATCTGGAATTTTAATAGGGACTGTATTCTGCAACTAGGAACTTTTTCTTTCAGATCTCAGAGTAGGTGCTGTGCCCCCCCCCCCCGCATGTGTGTCTCCTTTGTATTGTTGCAACTCATGTCGAGTTGGAGAAGAAATGATAGAAACAAAGAGCCTAGGAGCAGCCCCAAGTATCTAGTTCACCTCTGAAAGAATGGAAAGGAAGAGAAGCATTGTAAGAGAGCTACCATTTTGTTCTCTCTTTCTCTCTTCTCTTTTTTCTCTCTCTTCTTTCTGCTTTTGAATCTTGTTGTACAGTACAACTTTGTAAAAATTGGAGGAAAATGGTCTTTTAGGAATAGGTAGCAGTCTTCAAGCTGAATTTGGCCTAAGGCAAATGATTTTCTACCCCATGTTGAGGGACTCTGTCTTGAAATAACTACTCTAAAGGAAACAGCCCAATCAATTAGTTTGACATTTAAAAGAAAACTGCCTTCAGACCCCTTTTCTGCAAAGATTCTAAAACTTTACAGGGGATTCATATCTTCAGTAAGCTAAGCTTGCTACATTTCTGTCCTGCCCTTCCTCTTGGGATCCCAGAGAAACATATTAATTTTACAACAACCCTATCAAGTAGGTTAGCCTGACAGTTACTTGGCCAAGGATCACTAGTCACTTCATACCACGGAGGAATTTGAATTTGGGATTGCCAGATCCACACATGACGCTGTACGTTGCAGCCCTGAACTCCTTAAAGAAAGATCAAAATACAATTGAAACAGGCAAACAAGAGGTACCATGATGTTCACGTGTGTGCACTTAAGCAATACAGACATCAATATTTGAGCATAGTTAATATGATCAACCTCATTTGTTACCTCTGATAAGAAAAGTTCAAAGTACTGCTCTTCAGTGCTGCCTCTGCTGACCTGTAGAAATAATGACGCAGAAAGCACATCTCCAACTAGGTTCACAAATTAGTATGGGATGTAGGACTTCTGTGAACGCTTGAGAGCTGGTTCATCTCTGCCCATCTTCAGAGGCTCTGCTTTGAGTTCCCTCGCAGATGGACATGAGGCTGGTGGCCAGTAAAAGGGGGCCTTGTTCAGCTTGTAAAAACACCCAGCCCACAGCCATCCACTTGGCTTTGTTTACTTAAGCCTTTGGTGCCTGTCTCCCCCCCCCCCCCCAATTGCCTGAGGTTTCCTCTTATACTGGTAGTAACACTGATCGTGTTGCTACTGCCCTTTTAAACTACTCTAGTGCTGCTTACCGTTTTTGTGCTACTGTTTTTATACTTTCTGTAGTCTTTTATGTACTTTATTGCCAGTATTTAACAACTATTGAAAACTGGGAACTGCCCTAGTAGTTAGACTACCTGAAACTGAGGAATATAAACAATGAAGAAAAACATTCTGTCCCTTTAATAGAGGCTTAATTTATGAAAACGGCCAGACAAAGCTTTTCAAGGTGCACAGATAAATAATATCACCTGGTAAATAGCATCCCATCAAGCCTCTATAAAAGGGGCAAGACACTTATTTCCCAGGCAGTTGACAGCACTAGATAGAAACATTTAAACTCTTCATAGTTCACAACGTATGATTTGTTTTAACAAGACCAATGAGAAATTTGGACAATTGTTTTTTTTCTCAAATATTTTTGTATTAGTTAAATATAAAGTTGATAATTTAAAATAATTTTGCAGACTCTTTATAGGGACCAGTGTATGTTAAAAGATGAAGACACACACCTCTCATTGAGGATGTAAATCTATATACCAGTTCAGGGAGCAGCTGAGGATTCACATAATTGAACGTTCTGTCAAACAAGAACAGAAATTCCTTGCATATAGAAAATTCATGTCAGGGCCAGGGAAAGAGTAAACTGGAAATGTTACTGTATACAGGGAGTGGTGTGTGTGTGAGAGAGTTTGACGGAATGTACCTGTGGTTTGACGCAATCTAGTCCAGATGAGTTTGCTACTTCAGAATTAGGCACTGGTAGAATACACAAGTAGATTAGGTATAGCAATGGAGTGAAGGAAGCATGGACTCACTTGGTGGTGTTGGTTCAATCTCTAATGCCCCAGCACTCCACTCTCCCTCCATTTTGCTATATGGGGTGAGTAGTGAAGTCTTAGTTGTAAGGTTTACTGGGAACATGTATGAATTATATTAATTTCATGCTGCACATTTGTATCCTTGGTAAGTTCTGCATGAGTTACACTCTAAATAATCCTGCTCTACACTTCAGACATTCTATTGCAGGATGCCAGCCCCCCCCCCCCCCGATGTTTGCTCAACCTAGCCTTGCTTTGCTTTTCTTCTTTTGTTCCATACTGTGTAGTAGTCTCTCTTCTCTATGGCACTTCTAGGCTAATGCTTTCACTATAATTGCAGGCCAGCTTCTCTTTGCAACAGTGAGCCATAGGAATTAAAGGGGGCTGGTGTTCCCAGTTTTCCCACCTGTTTTCCTGACAGCTCTTACAGTGTTACCCTACTTTTTTCTTCTAGTGTCAAAGGAGTAAGAGAAGACAGGACCTTACTCTAGGCAAGTGCATTTAAACTCACAGTGTAATATGTATCAAGAATTTCAGTGGATCCCAAAGCCAGTCTGGAAGTGTCAGTGTGCTTGTGTCCTGTGGTAGTGGATCAGGAGGCACTGGGACTCTCTGGCTGTGTTTTAGTGTAGAATGGCTTGCTTGTTTCAGGAAGGTACTGCACTGAGTTGGGGTCAGGGTCGTGGTGGTAGAATATATACAGTAAGAGAAATTATGCACTCTTTATGTGGTGATGCTTCTCCAGCACCATTCTCTAGTTAATTTTCCTGTGTGCCACTTTCTGTCTGAAGGTTCAGATCCTGAATTTTGATCGGGATAAGATTATTTTGAAGCAAGCAAATATATGTAGAGGTTACAGTGCAGATTAGGGGTGGGCACAAACCAGGAAAATGGAGGTTCATGGTTCAGGGGTTTACTGATTCCTCCATTGCACGAATTGGTTCATGGTTCGGGGAGTTTGGCCCACCCGGAAGTGAGCTGCGAAGGCATTTAAATGCTTTTGGAGCTCACTCAGGTGGGGCCGTGGGTTGGTAGTGGGCTCCGATGGCATTTAAATGCCTTTGGAGTTCACTTCCTGGTGGGCCGCTGGACCCGAAAGTAAGCTCCGAAGGCATTTAAATGCCTTTGGAGCCCAAGAACGTGTCTCCATGAAAAGCATGGAGGTTCATGGGTGGATCATGGAAGACATGTTCTCTTGAACCCCTGATTTGCAAATCATGAACCAGTCTGGTTTGTACTCGAACTGGGGTTTGTTTGTGGGTTCGTGCCATTCCTAGTGCAGACACATCAATTACTACTTGAGATTATTGAAGTTGGTTCTTGTCTGTAAAGGTTATACAGTGAACAGAACATTATTCAGAACCAGGACATTAAATTTCAAATCCTGGCTCAACCATAGCACTCAGTGGGTGGGCCTTGGGGAAGCAGTTGTTTCTCAGCTGAGCACAAGGATTGTTTTGGTAATAAACTTAAGTGAGGATTTATAACCTGTTAAATAGTGAAAAAGAAGTCTAAAGTTAAGATCTGCCTCACAGGTCCTGCTGTCTTGTGCCCTCTGCCTTCAGAGGGTAAGTTAGACAGCAACCAGAGAGAGGCCTTATTCAGTGGTGGCACCCCACGTAAGGAATATCCTTTCCCTTAAGGCTTACTTGGCACTTATGTTGCTTTCTTTCAGGGCCCAGGCCAAAACATTTCTGTTCACCTGGGTTTTTAATTAAGGGGTTGATTTTTTTAATAAAACACAGGAGACTGTTTCAAGCTGTCTTGTCTGTTTTTATGATCTATGTTTTTATGCTCAGCTGGGGTTCTTTAAATGCTGAATTTTAGTTAAGATATTAATGTTTTGTTTTCATTATATTTATTTTGTAAGCCATCTAAAAATGTTCTAAAATACAAAGGCTGCGAGCTTTAATCTTTTCAGCTAGTAGATTGGCAGCACAGTCCTGAGAGCTGCTGAGTTGGAGGCTGCCAGCACAACAGTGGCATTGCTGGTCCATTCCCTAAGGGGTTTCAGGAGAGCTTGGGGACCAGGCAAAACACCTAGCTGGGGGTGGGCTGCACAGGCTTCAACCATGCTGGCATCTTTGGCAGGTGTGCTATTGATACCACAAAGATGTCAGAGGCACGATGGGGATGAACAGGTCGGCAACAAGCAACCACAGGTCGGCAACCTTGTGGAGCATGCCACATAGTCATGTGAACTGGTGGGTTGAGTGTGGCTATGCATTCCTGGGCCATGCCTGCAGTGCACACAGCACTCTTTTAAAGGCATAGATCCCTACCAAACAGATGGGGGCAGTAGTTAAAAAAAGAGGGGAAGGGGGCCCTACAACCCCATGCACCGGGAGCGATTACAAGCAGGGCCACCCAAGAATATGCCCCATGATGGAAATAAATTCTGGGGTGTCAGGAATTAAGAAAGGGTGATCAAGCCTTCCCTCCAAATCCAAACAGTTTAGCACAAGGTTCTTAATATTGAACCTCAGATTAACTAGAGAGAAAGAGATTAGAGAGCTGATGTTCAAAGAAACAAAGCTGCAGCTTTTATTGAATACAGTGCACTCAAAATCAACCCCCCAAGGTATACTCACCTGCCCTGGGCTTTTGCCAATAAAACTGTCAGAAATCTGGCAGTGTAGATTTCTACCATGTGCTTCACAGCCTGGATTGGATCTTTATACCCCTTCTCTCTGGTTCTTGCAGGTATGTCACTACTCTGTAGGCAGTCATTGGGGTCTTATGTGTCATCTTCCTGGGTTGATCTCATCTCTTACCTTTTAGCTTATGCAGCATTATTTCTTCCCAAGAACAGTGCTAATGCCCAGACATTAACCCCTAAGTCTCTCTTTTGGCATCGTCTGCCCGGAGGAGGGGGGCTTCCATCCATGGGCTGAGCCCTTAACCAGTTTGTAGATGCCAGTTTCTCTGACCTCACCTATTTAGCAGTGGTTACCATTTGTTGGGCCTTATGTCCCCTGTCCAGGTTCTTTCCCCATAAGTAGGCCTTCCCCTTGGCAAGGTGTTTGATCAATTGATTTATCAGTTACAAATTTGCTAACCTAGCAGTAACTGACACCCCTCTCCCAGACCCAGTTTGGCATGAGCCTCATGTCTTGTGGTTTATCATCCCCCTCCCCCCAAATCAGACCCACCTGTTGTTCTGACTTCTTAGACAGTACATCCACTTTGGACTGTGAGAACAGCAGTGTGCAAAAATAGCAAGCGTTTGTAATTTATTTCAAGAGAGAGAAATGCATGATTTATAGGTTAAAGGTCTTTAATCCTAAGAAAGCAAAAAAGTACCCCTAGACAGAGTTCCTACCTATCACCAGTGTGGTGCAATGAGGGCAGCCTTGGAGTATGCCCCATGTGGTGCAATGGGGGCATTCTCAAGGACAATATCATGGGGAGTAGAAAAGGAAAACAGCCCCAACAATGGCTGTCTGAAGGTCACCAACAGCATGCCCTGTGCTTACAGCCACCTTGCTTCAATACCTTTCCACTTCTGTAGCTGCCACCATGCAGAGGTTGACTGTTCCATCACTGGCCTTGATTGCCTTCTGACTTGGCACTGTGGAATGGACAGCGGGCCCAATGGGACAGCTGAGGGGCCTGTGATGTCACTGATGGTCTTGCCCTCCGTGTTTGCAGCCAGGATTGTGATCCCTGAGGTGCTGGCTGCTCTGGTCTGCTTTTTTCCCCTGGCACCTGACAGACCAGCAACAGGGTCCCTGTTGAGCAAGTTGCCTACAGGGGAGAAGGGCAGGTACACCAAAGAGTGCACAAACCTCTGCCCCCCCCCATGGTGTACTGCATCCACAGGATGCAGACAAACACTGCTATGCTGTGATTTTTATAGCTGTAACTTTCCACTGGTTATGGGTGGCTTCCTATGCTGGAGCAGCTTAAGGAACTGATTAACTGCCACCATGTAACCTGGCCTGCTCCTTCCCACACTGACGCGGGGTGGTGGTGGTGGTGGTTTTACTCTGGTGGTGGGTCAGTGGGTTGTTTTGGTGGGGCTGGGTATGGCTTTCACCCCCCTCAGGATTGTTCTGTGAATTATTTTAGTAGATTGTGGTGGGAGCCAGTTTTAAAGATTGGTTTGAGATTATACTGAGTTGCATCTCACCAGTCCATTCTTTTGGATTGGTGGAACGCTTCTTGTGTTCTGTGCCATTGGAAGAGGTTGTTATACTTATTTCCAGTGAGGTTGGGACAAAGATGCTTTAATAAAGTCATTGAGACAATCCAAAAAACCTTCTCAGTTTCCTAGAGTGGTAAGTTAGAGAAAATGTCTTGATTTCTGACTTGCTATATCTTTAGCTGGTAAGTGTGAATATATCTGGTATGATAAGTCTAAGAAATAATACAATGTTGCATAAACAAAGTTTCTTTAGCACTAGTTACAGCAACATGCATTTGCAGAAATATTCTGACCTACAGAAACAAACTAAGCACTGCTGCTGTAACAAAGCTTTCTTACTTGGGCTGAGTCGCCAACTGTGAATAACGTGTTCATGGAAAGGGACCTTGGTTTCCTCCCACTGCAACCCCGTTCCCTTGATCAGCTGTCCCAAACAGTGGGAACGGAAGTGGGAAGGAGAAATCAGCAGAACACTGTCTCCCCCCCCCCCAAATCATTTTGTATGACCCTTTCTGCTGCAGGCCCTATACCGTTCCTATCTTTCCGTTGTTGATAATTTTTTCCCTTCATATCTGGCTTAAGGAGATATGCTTGAGTAAAGTGTGAGATATCTTCCATGAGCTTGGTACACTTGTGGTTGATCGGATTGAATCCACTGTGTATTATAATTCATTGACTTACATCTTTATGCAGAACAAGCAAAAGCTGTCTTAGATTTGTTCCTTAAAAGATTTTGGAATGAGTACTTTTTTCTCTTTTTAAACAGGTTTCATATAGACTGTTTCAATGGAGCAAATTCAGGGAGCTTTGAGGGCTCTTACTGATGGAATTGGCTTAAAGGATTCTGTCTTTAATGGATCCAGCTGCATTTCACCTACCATTGTCCAGCAGTTTGGTTATCAACGCAGAGCATCTGATGATGGAAAACTTTCAGATTCCTCCAAAACAAGCAATACTATTCGTGTTTTCTTGCCTAACAAGCAACGCACAGTGGTGAGTCTGTTTTTATTTTGTGCAAGATGAAAGATTGGCTGTTTTTATCCCCCTAATTCATAAACATTCCTTTTCACCAGTAGGGTATTAAGGCTGAAATGCAGAGTCTTCATGAGAGAAAGTGATGTTTTATTCAACTTGCTGACCAAGTGTACACATATATAACTTTGGGAAGAGCAATAAGACTAGTGTCCCTTCACTGAATGTGTGATCGTGTATTTTATAAATGACCCTCGTCTGATGAATTATTTGTGGATAATAAAGTAGTGTTGGCCAGAAAATGTGCCTTTTTTGCTTTCTGACTCAAGTAGAATATATCTCCCAAAGGTTTATGAAGTTTTAGAAACACTATAACATTTTAAAAACTTGCTTAGCACATGTTATAACATTTGAGGTTAACAGATGGTGGTTTTTGCCAGTCCACTCTCCCACTGACCTCTCAGTTGTGCCCAGCATTGTTCCTGGAGTTCTCTGCTCTTCAGGAGCAGTGCGAGGATGGAGTGCCAGTAAGCAGGGGCAGGTGGGGAAGTTCCTGTCCACACAATGCATGTGAGAAGAACAAGTCTTGCTGAGAGAGAATCAGCATGGCTTTTGGAAAGAAGCCCTGCCTTGCCAAATAGTCAAAGTTCTTTAGAAAGTTGACCAGTATGAGGGTAAAGATAGTTAGTAGACACATACTTGGACTTTGGAAAGATTGAGTCTTCTACCAAAGACAGCTCAGTAAATTTAGCAGTGATAGGATAAGAGACGGATTCTTTAAGGGATTGGTAACTGGTTACTGACAACAGGAACCAGAAGGCAGGAATAACTGGAAAAGTCTCACAATAGAGGGAAGTAATAGAGAATCACCACTGATATGTAATAGGAGCAGGGGTCATTTTGTAGAAAAAGAGGTCAGGAGCTCATTAGCATAACTCAGTAGCATAACTTATTTGCATATGTTACACCACCTGACATCACCAGAAGTATGTCAGAAGGCAAGCAAGAAAGGAAGAAGAGAGAGGGGAGGGAGGGGGAGAGGGGGCAGAGAAAGGGGGGGGGGTAGAGAGGGGACCACTACTAATCCAAACCTCAGAAATACCACTATTCTGGGAGGATAGCTTCAGTGGTGGCTGAAGCCTTCAGAAGGCTGGTCGGAGGAACAAGGACCTTTCCAGGGGATGGGGTCATTTTGCTGCAGCCATGACACAAGCAGGCATTCCCCCGCTGGGGGGGGGGGCTGGCACCAACTCCCGGAGCTGAGCTCCCCCGAGCTCCTGTTCGAAATGACCCCTGATTAGGAGTGATGCAACTTAATTTGTTCATAAATGCTCTGGTATGGGAGGAGCACAGCAAAATGGTCAAGTTTTCAGATTACACCAAATTATTCAGGATGGTGAAAATCAAAGAGAATTGTGAAAAGCTCCAAAGGGAATCTCCCAAAGGCTACTAAATAACAGTATGGAAAACAAGATTCAAGTAGGTATAAAGTACATTGCAGCAAAAACATTCAAATATACTGTGTATATCTTATCAGGAAGAAGAGAAAGGCAAGGTATAAATGAAGTAAATAAATAAGGAGATTTTGGGGCCATTGTAGATGATGATCACTCCATGCAAATGTTGGTTCAGTGTACAGTAACAGAGAAAAAAGCAAATTCTTCATTGATGAGTAGTAGGAAAGCATTGAAAATAAATGATTCCATCTATATTAGTGTTCTTGCATTTATCTGAAGCTGCATTTGGAATACTATGCATAGTTCTGGTTATCCCATTAAAAAAATGTTATAGAGCTGAAAAAGGTGTGTAAAGGGCAACGAAAATTACCAAAGGGGATTGAGAAACTTCCCAAAGACAATTTGCTAAACAGTTTGGAACGTCTCAGTTTTGAAAAAGGCAGCTACAAGGGGACATGCTAAAGGTTTATAAACTCTGCATTGTGTGAATAACATTTTTAATCCCTTTCCCAAAATGCTAGAATGTGAGAGCATTCAGTGGAGTTCATTGGCAGTACATTCACAGTAGACAAAAGAATATATTTTCTTAATAAAGCATGTAAAGATCAACACAAAATTACATCGAGGAATGATGTAATGGTGATCCTTAGTTTGGTGGCGGAGAGTGCTGTCAAGTCACAGCTGATTTATGGTGACCCCATAGGGCTTTCAAGGCAAGAGACATTCAGAGGCGGTTTGCCATTGCCTGCCTCTGTGCCATGATCCTGGTATTCCTTGGAGGTCTCCCATCCAAATACTGGCCAGGGCTGACCCTGCTTAGGTTATGCGATCTGATGAGATCTGACTAGCCTGGGCTATCCAGGTCAAGATGATCCTTAGTTTAGATAGCTTTAAAAAGGGACTGTCCAAATTCATGAAGGATAGATCTATTATGGCTGTTAGCCAGTATAAACTGGGAGCCTCAGAACAACTTGGAAACACTTCTCAGCCCCAAATCTCTCCCTCCAGGATTGTGCTTGGGCAGGCTAATTTACTTTCTCTCCCCTTTCACTGACTCCCAGCTCCTCATTACATTCCAGGCTTCCTGGAGCATATTCAGGCTTCATTTGCGGTATTTTAAAAAAATTATAAATTAACAAAATATGGTTTCCTGCATACCTGGGGAGACCCACAGGCCTGCAGAATCCATGTTCCATACATGGTTATGAGCAGTGTTCCCTCTAAGCTGAGTTAGTGTAAGCTAGCTCACAGTTTTTGAGCCTCCGGTTCACACATTTTTATCTTAGCTCAGGAAGGATGGCTCTAGAACAAACTATGCAGTAGTCAAATCACTTGCTTACAACTTTAATGCCAGTAGCTTACCTAGTAGAATTTTTGCTCACAAGACTCCACAGCTTAGAGGGAGCACTGGTTATGAGAGGTTCCATTGTCCTCCTTTTGTAACCATAACAGGGACTGGTCACTTTTGCATTAGCAAGAATGATGGCTTAAATGGATTGTGTTCGGAGATAGCACATTGCTCAATATCGCTTGCTGGGTACAACACTAGGGTGGGCTTTGGCCCCGTGCCCAGCTTGTAGGCTTTCTGGGGGCATCTAGTTTAGCCATAGTGGGAAACAGGATATGTTAGATGGACTGTTAGTTTGATCCAGCAGTGCCATTTTGTTGTGGGAGTTCTGAATTATCAGGCTATCCTAAGAAACTGTAGTCATCTATTGGAAAAAGCAGTTGGGTGCATGCACTCAGTCTAGTAAAAAATTATACTATTTGTTCCAAACTTGCTGTTTGCATTTTTAAAAAAACTACATGTGTTTTACTCAACAGGTTAATGTGCGTAACGGGATGACCTTACATGACTGTCTCATGAAAGCACTCAAAGTTAGAGGTCTGCAGCCAGAGTGCTGTGCTGTTTTTAGACTGCTTAATGAACAAAAAGGGTAAGAATTAGAAATTAAGCTGGGTTGGCAAAAATAATGTAAAAAGTTACACCCCCCCATTTTTTTTAATTTCTCTTTTGCTTTTCTTTCTACCTTTCATTGCCGTGTTAATATTAATTAGTTAATTAGAATTAATGCTTAGCTTGTACAAAGTCATATCCAGTCAAAGTTTAGCATTTCTGTACCTCACAGATTCTAATGGGGAAAGAATTAAGCATATTTTTAACTTTTACAGTGACATGTGCTTAATTTGGTCATGTTGTAACAAGTAAAAATAATTTGTTTCCCCCAGTTCTTCGTAGGGTCTGGCTCAAACTCAACAATTCTATACTGCAACTAAACTTTTCTTCATTTGATAAACATGTTGACTCTTCTTTCTGTTTAGGTTATATGTTTAAAGCTTGTAGCAGTTGGATATGGCTCTCATTTGGGTGTTACTCTCTTTATATGACTGGCTGTGCTGGTTTTAATACCAAATGGTTATTTAACAAGTTGAGGGTGAATGTAACTTACTGACTTTGTTCCCCTGAAGGCTTGTGTTGCATATTGCGTTCGGCCACAATCTTTTGTTGTTTTTCATCTGTGCACTCAAGGCCATGCTATTTCCAAATAACTTCAGGGCTAAAGTCCTTTATACAGTTTCCATATCATTGTTTTCAGTTAGCAATCTGATATCTATGGTGCTCATTGCTTTAGAATGCAATCATGTATGTGACCACATGTTTAAGATAGTTCTGTTAAATCAGTAGTCTGAATCAGAATTTGAATTCTGCTGCTAACTTCTCAGTGTATTAAGAGTGTTTTTGTCTTCCAGTAAAAAACTACGATTGGATTGGGGTACAGATGCTGCATCCTTGATTGGAGAAGAGCTGCAAGTGGACTTCCTCGATCATGTTCCGCTCACAACTCACAACTTCGTATGTTGCTCTTCTTTATTACATTTTTTTTGTGTGGGCTACTGGTATAGTAATATTCAGTGAGAACCTCTTAACATTTCCCCCTTCAGTGCTCAAGGTTCTCATGGCACTGAGAATCCAAATATTTGTAGATCAAGGTTAAAAATGTGTGTCCGTATTTCCAAATAAGTTCTGATTTTAATTGCAGCTTCAGTGGCTAACAACACATCCAATTTCACAATATGTTCAGGGTTAGCTGTAATCTGATGCACTGCTTGATACTGTTTTCTTTATCTTTATTTTGCTTTACAGATTATAAAAATATAATTAAGCTCTTTACTGATACCCTGCCCTACTATAATACTCAACTTGCAGTTCGATGTATGGGTGGGTTCCATTGAAAAGCATAGTTTAAGACAGTAGGAAAGGTTTTTACGACAGTTGAACTTTGATGGCTGATTCACACATGCAGGGTGCCCCTAAGTGATAAGCATGTGTGTGTGAACTATTCTCTTACTGCTTTAGAATATATTTCTGTGATGGAGCCCCTGACCTGGATAGCCCGATCTTGTCAGATCTCAGAAGCTAAGCAGGGTCGGCCTTGGCTAGTATTTAGATGGGAGACCTCCAAGGAATACCAGGGTTGTGATGCAGAGGCCTGCAATGGCAAACCACCTCTGAAGCATATTTTGCCTTAGAAACAAGTCTGGTGGTGCATAATGCTAACCTAGTGGTGCATAACGCTAAAAGAGCTAGAACTTCTGGCTGCAAGATAATCTTAGGATCTTCTGGCTATTCTACACACAATGCCATACGATAATTAATTATGTGATGGATGAGAGCCAGGAGGGCAAGTGGGTCTGTGACAGGGTGATGGAAGGGGACATTGGTGTCTCTGTGAAAGTACCCTCCTTCGGATAGAGAGCCTGCTTTCCATCTGAACAGAGGAAAACATGCTAGCCTTTGTGTTAACACTTCTTGATTGGAGGGTCTAGGTTCTCATGGGTTTGAGCCCAGGACCTGACAACCAGATTGGAGTACAGATGGGGCAGAGGTCTGAAAAGAGGGGTTGTTACTTTGTCTGGGGTTGTTGGTCATTGGTTGTGACATTTATTAGGGATGCTGTCTCTCCTGCGTGGTTTGTCGTGAAAGACAAGTGAGGGGAATGATGCTGTAGATGGTTGCAGATACACGGGGGAGGCTTTGTGCAACTAACAAACGCCATGGATTAAGTACCTAGTTAGTTGTTTATTTTGCTTAGTGCACTTAGACCTGCTCTTACAGTACCCTGAGCTCATGCCTAGTAAAAACAGTTGTTTAATTAGAGAGTCTCTGCACCAGTCCTCGCCCCTCTGGCTACGTGGCATGCTGCAATGATACAGCCCCGTGGTGTTGGCGTTGGGTTACCCACAAGAGAGAGAGGGTTTGGATTTTACTGAGGTTGTGGTTGCAACAGTAAAAGGGAGGGCAAGACAATAGCTGGTTGTATTCCACACAGAGAACATGACAATTCCAGCTCTCGGCTCCCCCACTGAAATGCTGCTTGAACAGTGAACCTGCCTGCTGCCAGTGGATGAGACATAGGCTTTTCCTCAACTACTGGCTGCAGATGGGCTCATGGCTTGAGTGGAGCATTCCCCCCCATTCCCCCACTCAAGCGATGAGCCCGCCCGCAGCCAGTAGATGAGGGACAGGCTCTTCCTCATCTACTGGCTGCTGGTGGGTTGGCTTGCCTCAAGCTGCTCAGGTGGGGCGGAGCTCACCAGTGAAGGGGCATGGCTCCAAAATGCCCCACCATAGCTACATGCCTGTATTAATCTGTAAATTGCCCATAGACTCCTACCAATTTTGCAACATGCAAAGTGGTAGCAGATTTCAATAGAGCCTAGTGTGTCCCTCTTCCCCGTACATGCTGTAGTCCATGATAGTTATTGGGAGCTCTGTGCACCTTTTGGGTTTGATCCAGACTAAATTGGCAATTTCCACCAATTCTGCATTTCTGCGGAAGAACCCCACACATGTCATTTCTCAGAGTCTCCCTAAGTGAAGAAAGTTTCCAGGCTGTTACTGACTGAGATAACATCCAGTCATGCACCTTTACAGAGTCTTCTATACTTATCCCTTTGGTTGATCACTGTGTCCTAAACTCTTAATAGCAGCATTTATGTAAAGCGGTTGATGATTTATGATCGACACAAATAAAGCTGCCCTGTACTTGATGAAAACATTGGTCTATCAAAGTCAGTGACATCTCCTCAGACCAGCAGTGGCTCTCCAGGGGTCTTAGGCAGATGTTACCTACTACCTGATCTTTTTAATGGGAGATGCTGAGGATTGAACCTGGAACTCTCTGCATGCCAAGCAGATGCTCTGCCACTAAGCCACAGCCCCTCCCCATTTGCCATTATAGTTCTGTTCAGATTAAAATAAGCAGGGAAAAAGTCTCTGATCAAAGGAACTTGGTCTAAATGTTGACAGTGTGGAACGTAAGGCCAGGTGTGGCAAGAGTAGAAAACAGCAGAGATGGAAGGAATTGGGAGGGGGGAGGCAAGGAGAAACCGTTGCAGAATGCAGTTAAATTTGTTTATTTTAGTCTGGGATTAGGATTTCACAAAGAAATTGAGTCCTAACAAGGGGTTTGAAACTACTCTATCAATTTAGTACTCTGATCCATTGTGCTGGAATGCGTCTTCATGTTTCATTGCAGCTACCAAGACTTGCTTAATTTGTTATAAATGTCAAATGTTGCTGTTGTGCATTAATGTTTGAATTATATGTCCATGTAGTTGAACATATAAATGATCTAAACTCACATTTTTAAAAACAATGCATTACTGTATTTGTGCTCATATATAAAACTGAATGTTAGATGTTCATAAGCTTGTCTGACAAAAGTGTATTATAATTTTGGCACTGCAGACTTTCTAATTGTAAAAGGTAGATCATTTAAATAGTACAGTGTGAATTCTCTTGTGAATGTAACTATTTACCATGCAACTTGAAACAAATGTTTACCAAGGTTTAATCTCACGTTACCTCTATGAACTTGGAGCAATTCTACACAGAATTGGCACAGAGTTTGCAATAAAGCTGTTAAACTTGTTTTCTAGGCAAGGAAGACATTTCTGAAGCTCGCGTTCTGTGACATCTGCCAGAAGTTCTTACTAAATGGATTCCGGTGTCAGACATGTGGCTATAAATTCCATGAACACTGCAGCACTAAAGTTCCAACTATGTGTGTGGACTGGAGTAATATCCGGCAACTCCTGTAAGAGCTTTTTTTAACTAAAGGACGAAACTAGTTGTCTGATACAGTGTGAAGTAAATTGTACTCATGTAGTATGCAAAAGCTGGAATAGTGTAAAAAGAGAACAAACCGAGTAGCCTTAGTTGTTGTTCAATTTATACCATGTTGCCATTGTTACGTGGGCTTGTAAGTATCTATTTATTTAAAATACTTATATCCCTCCTCTCCACAATGCTCAAGGCAGATTACAAAGTATAAACATATATGGCTAAAACATAGCTGAAATACATAAACCAAGTTAAAACTGCAATGCTTGCAACTGGGATATCACCACCAGCTGCCAGTCTGAGACATTCCTTACTTCCACCAAAGGCACTTCAAACTAATCCCACTTTGTACATTTTTTGGAAGAGAGAGAAAGAGAGTGGGAGCTTTCTGTACCATATCTGGCAGGCTGTTCTGGAGTGTGGGTGCAGCTGGGGAAAATGAGCACACATGGGCTGTGGATGAGCAGACCTCCACCATGCCAAAGTGAGGCACCCAATGACCTTAGTTGGTGCATAGCAGTAAGCATCAAGCTGATGATTGATCCTCAGGAGTTCTCTGTAAAAGGTCAAAAGTTTTCCCTGAAAACAGTAGTTAAAAGTTAGGGTATGCAGCTGCAGAGAGCTGAACCTTCCCTCTCCCTGCCTTGCAGCACTTCAGTGCATCAGCTATTTTTCTTCTAGCCCAGATCTGCTAGTAAGGCAGTGACCATAGGGTGACCAGAAGACAAGGCAGGAAGGTTTTACCTTCTCAGTAACTGCCTGGCTATGCAGAAAAATAACTTGTTAAAAAAATTAAAGGGGAAAAGAGCCATCAGAATGGGTTGATGAATTGTACCTCCAAACATTATTTAAGGTTTCTCAACATCAGTTCTCCCCCCCCCCCCCCGCAGAATGGGGAGTAACAGCAAAAATAACCCTCTGTTATATTCTGCTGCTGAGGAGTGAATACATGTGAAGATAGCCTCCTACTGATTCAGACTCTTGGCCCATCAAGGTCGAGTATTTTCTACTCTGACTGGAAGTGGCTCTCCAAGGTCTCAGCCAGAGGGCTTTCACATCACCTACTACTGCCTGATCTTTTTAACGAGAGATGCTGGGGATTGAAGCTGGAACTTTCCACACGCCAAGCAGATGCTCTCCCACTGAGCCATAGCCCCTCCCTTGAGTACTAGATTAGGAGCTTCCTGCCCACCAGTCCATGAATCTCAAAGCAATTCTGAGGTTCAGGAATTGCCCAGGACTTCAACATAGTTGTGATGTTACATTACCCTGCAATTCCTTATAAGCTTTGCAGAATATGAAAACACAATAGACTCCAGATGTTCCTTGTTTTTGAGGGAGGGGCTGTGGCCTTGATGGACCAGTGGTTTGATACAGTTTAGGGCAGTTTCATGTGTTCCTACGTGTCTGTTGCCCCAAGGTGGTATTTTATGGGTGATCTTGTGTACTTAGCTTTTTGTCATAGGCATCACTTTCTGTAGTGTTGGGAGGAGGTTGGTATTTCATGCTTACCATTCATACATTCTTGGCCTCTTGTGTGTGTGCGTGTGGTTAGTTTTCCTTGTGTACTTGCATTCAGTATAGTGCAGCGTTTCAAATTAATATACTTTCAGAGCACAATTTATAGATACCAAAAGAAGTTTTGAATGTGGCATTGTGTGAAGATGGTCTTATACATTCTGCTCTTTTGTAGGGATGCTTAAGAGCAATCCCATCCAGAGTTTACATTCCAAGACAGAGTATAGGGTCAAGGTGTTCTGTGATATGATTGACTTTTACTTAACCAATGTGAAATTTCATTCATTTGGATTGCATTGGTTAGAACATAAAATTAAGGTTTCATTTGGATGTAGTAAAACTTCACTTTAATTGTGTTTGCTCAGCGACATTGCTTTTGATTGCAGATTGTTTCCACACTCAAGTGCTGGTGATGGTGTCCCTACGCTACCTCCTGTAACAACACGCCGGATGCGGGAGTCTGTGTCCCGGATACCTGTAAAGTAAGTTGTATTTTCATTTTATGAGTTCTGTCGCTAATAAAAAAGTTAATCTTATAATAATGTCCCGATGAGATGTATAAAATGTGAGTTTGATGGCTGAAACTTGTGCTTTTTTGTGTAAGCGATGCCATTCAAAATACTTCCCTATCTGCCAGTCTTTAATGTGGCAATCCTAAGCATATCTGAAGCTGCCTTATATGGGATCAGACCCTTGGTCCGTCAAGGTCAGTATTATCTACTCAGACTGGCAGGAGCTCTCCAGGATCTCAGGCAGAGGTCTTTCACATCACCTACTGCCTGGTCCTTTTTAACTGGAGAAGCTGGGGATTGAATCTAGAACCTTGTGCGTGCAAGGCAGAGGCTCTTCCACTGAGCCACAGCTCCTCAGTATATACTGAAAGAGTAAGTTCTATTCAACTCAGCAGCTATTTCTGAGTAAATGAGCTTTGGTTTGTACTGCACAAGAGAGTTCTAGTGATAAAACTGCTTAATTTCCTTTTTCTTTATAATGAAGGTATGAAGATAAGTATAGAGGGGAAACCCAGTGTTTACTTAGCATGGGTATGCAGAGAATTTGGGCATGGCTTACCATATCCATTTGTGACTCTGAAGTAAAGGTAAAGGTTTCCCTTGCTTGAAATCCAGTCAAATACGACTCTAGGGACGCGGTGCTCATCTCTGTTTCCAAGCCAAAGAGCCAGCGTTGTCCAAAGACGTCTCCGTGGTCATGTGGCCGGCATGACTAGATGCCGAGGCACACAGAATGCTGTTACATTCCCACCAAAGCGGTATCTATTTATCTAATTGCAATTTCTTGCTTTCGAACTGCTAGGATGGCAGGAGCTGGGACCAGAGACAGGAGCTCATTCCGTCATGCACTACTCGGGTCTTGAACTGCTGAACTACCAGTCTGCAGTTCGGTGTCTTAACCACTTGAGCCACTGCAGCCCTAATTCTGAAGTAGGCATGCCGAAATAGTCCTTGGATTCTTACTGGTGACTGGCAGTGCAATCCTAAGCAGAGCCTCACCCTTCTAACTACATTGAAATCAGTAGACTTAGAAGGCTGTAGCCCTACTTTAGATGGCAGTGTTGGAGGACCAATCCAGTTGGAAAATAACCCTCTCTATTGGTATCAGATGAAGTGTGCTTGCTCATGAAAACTTATGCCTTGAATAAAACTTTTTTGGTCTTAAAGGTGCCACTGGACCCAAACTTAGTTCTGCTGCTTCAGACCAACACTGCTATCCCACCTGAACCTCTCTATTTATGTAAGCAAGGCTGGAGCAGAACAAAGAACTGCACGAACACAGGACACCTGCCTTGAGCAGGCCAGCAGATCTGGGTCAACTTAGTGCCTAGATGAGAGTCTTCCAGGGAATTTTGTATAAAGCACCATAGGTACCACAAAAGGGAAGAAGATGGGGTGTTAATAAATAAATGTAGTTTATGACGGAATAATGTTTGGTACAAAAGCCTGCCATATTTCATGCACACTCTTAACTTTGTCAGTAATACTATGATGTTGTCCAAGCATTCGTACACCATATTAAAGCTTTGCATGTATTTGGCTGGTTTTTATATGGCAGAATCAATCTTACAAAAGAGCTTTTTATTGATTTTGAATGATAAACCCTTTATAGAACAAACGCACTGTTTTTACGATGACTTTTTAAGTAACAGTTTTTTGCATTTATATGTTACTTGTATTCCAGTGAATTCCTGTAAGAAGATGAGACAAGGATCATATTTTGGATACCTCTGTATAACATTAAGCTCTGATAGAACTTAATGCTTATCAACTATTTATGGCCTCTAAAACTTTTGACAATATTAGTCTTACAGTGGTTCTGCATTTTTAAGTGGTGTGACATCACAAGCAGCTTTGAATGACATTGTGCTCAGCACTTGGCAAAGCAGTAGTTTAAAACAATTTGTAATTATGTGTGTGTGTAATGTTTATAATGTATTCTGTATTACTATTTAGTGTTAGCAGCACTTTACTTTTTTTTGTTCTAATTCTCCCCCACACACCCACGCACCCATTCCCTGGTCATTGTTCTGGTGAAGGCTTGAATAAATGATGTACTTCCTGAGTTTTGGCCCAAATAGTGCGATGCAGTTTTTATTGGCTGATTTTTAAATTTCTCTTTGGGGGACATAGTTTTGTCCATATTATGTTCTGGTGTTGTTAACAGCAATATGCAGGAGCAAAATAATTTACTTGTTCTATAATAACTGGAGCCAGACTGAACTGACCCTAAGTGAAAATGAAACGGGGTATTAATTAAAATTGTGTCAAGATACTGCTAGGCCTTTTAAGCGGTGTGGTTGGTAGCATTCGAAAGTGCTTTTAGTATATTGCACTAAAACCTATTGTTGATGATGAGAAATTTTACAGTTCAGAGATGCACCGGGAGTGATCATTCCTCTGTGACTTAAGGATGCAGCTTTGTTCCTCAAAATAGTTTTAAGTGAAACCTGACCAGTGTAACAATTTTATGTTGGAGGAATATTTATTTATATACTGATTCTTTATGAAGAAAGACTATGTTTACCAAATTGCTGCTGTTAGTAGGTTCACCTCTATGTAGTTTGCTGGACTAGCTTTACAGATGCATAAATATATGAAGGCAGAAATGAATTGTGACTTCTGTCTTCGCTCCTTCAGCTCTCAGCACAGATATTCTACACCTCATGCCTTCACATTCAACACATCAAATCCTTCTCCTGAAGGTTCCCTCTCTCAAAGACAGAGATCTACATCAACCCCCAATGTCCATATGGTCAGCACTACCATGCCTGTAGACAATCGGATAATTGAGGTAATCCTATGTCTGGGTGTTTAGCAAAGGTTTTTTTTTTTTTTAATTTCTGTGTATCTGTTTATTCTTATTAGTAGTAATTATGTGACCAGCCTAATGACTTTATACTGTTTCACTTCCGTAATCTGTGCTAGCCTGTTAACAGGATTTATGCAGAAATGTGTGATCTATACAAAACCAAAGAAGTTGGGTTGTTAAAAATGGTGCCTCCATTTCCTTATTTTCCTTACTTCGTTTATACCCTACCTTTCTCCCTGATTTGGGGAGCGGGACAGGGATGACCCAAAGCAGAGTACATTGTTCTCCTTTCCTCCATTTTATCCTCACAATCTTGTGAGGTAGCTTAGGCTTAGTGTGTGTGACTGGCTCAAGGTCATCCAGCAAGTTTCCATGGCAGAATGGAGATCTGAACCTGGAATCTCTCATATCCTAGTCCAGCACTTTTGCTCACTAAGCACACTGGCTCTCAATCGTTGAGAACAGATGGCTACAGTTAGAAGGAGCTACCCGCAAGCCCTTAAATTGTCTCAAAGTCAATTAATACATAACGTATCATTCCTTTGTATCAGGGGACTCATCTGAGTACCATAGTTTTCTGTTACTAAATTGTATGCTGTAACTTTCTTAATAGGGGCCATGTGGCAAGATAATTGGTAACCTATGCTTGATCTTTGAAGGTATTGGGAGCTTTTCTGAAGTGATAAGACTTGAATATTCAGAGTTTAAATGTTTTTGTCGGAAGAGAACCTTCTGGCTTGGACAGATTTTAGAAGCAGAGATGAGCCAAATCCTGCCAGCTCACCTGAGACAAATTAATATGGGTTTGCTTTGACTCAGGCCAAAATTGAGTTTGCTTGGCCATTTTCTGAGCTCCCGGAAGTGCCATCTTGAAGTATGATGGGGGACCAAAGATGTCCTTCCTTTTTGCTGCTCTGTTTTCTTTTTCCAACACTTATCTGATAGGGCTTCCACTAAACTTTTGGTACTGTCACAGCATTCAACCAGGCACAAGAATCCATTGAAGATGTGGTTCCCAAGGGTCTTGATGTCTTAGTTATGGTCATGATCGGGCTCCATTGGAGCAACGTCTTCAATACATCCTTCCATCTGAAATGCCCATATAGCAGTGTCAAAATGTCAACAAGTCTCACCATGAGGCCTCTACTCCAGCTGCCTAGTATGGAAGCTGCTGCAACAGCAGGCTGGCTTTAGGCCTAGCCAAGCCTGTAGTGGGCGAGGCTTGTACTTCATAGTTCTGCTTATGAAGGCCTCATCAGGTTGTTTCTAGGAATCCTAGTTCTGAAATTCAGTGATGTCAGAATACTGATAATTGCAGGGTTGTATGCTGCACAGAGGAACCTTCCTTGAACAGATCATCAGATATATTCAAAAAGACTTTTCATAGCTTGGTTAAGATTTTGCTCGCAAGGGTCTTCCTTCCTTCTAGCAATTCTGCATTTCTTTTTCTTGGCTGATTTTTTTAATGCCAATGTCCTGTCATACCCCCCCCCCCCCCACACACACACTGGAGCAGAAGTATAACGGCAAGGGAACACTGAGGTCATCAGGGCTGTGTCTATCTTATGATTTTGCTGTTGCGTCATCAACCAGGAAGTGGTTTAGGGCACAGGCACTGTATAACCCTTTAAGACTGCGTATGTAGGTTTGAAATAGTGAGTGAAAGGTGAAGAAACGAGCTTGATTTCCATCAGGCAAGGGAAATAAGGTGCTTAGCATGGTTCTTTGCCCCTTAAGATGAACAGCTGAAGTATGCAAAATAAACCATCCTTGCACATTTAATTAGCATAATGGGTACATGCCATCTTTTATTGGTATAAATTCTGTTACAAAGTTCAGTTTATTTCTTTTAAGATCAGAAGAGAGACAGCCTTGTCTGTAAGAACTGTGACTGCTGTAAAGTGTTTTTTTAGCTTCTCAGCGTGTTCTTCTCAGCTTTGGTTTCCTAGCTGTTCTCATGGGATAAGTTTTTGTGTTTGGCTTTCTGAATGGACCTGTGTACACGTTGATGTCTTGGAATGGCCCAAGTTAACTATAAATTGAAGAAACCTTGATTTCTCTAACCAGGCTGGGAAGTCTTCCTTGGAGCTGTATGTTGAGTTTGGAGTGGTGGGAGAAGGAATAGTTGTTTTCCTTACCATTCAGGCTCCTGTGTACAGTAAGAGTTTTCTCTTGCTTTGACCTCAGAAAAGTGACTCCATTGCATGGAGTGCTAGGACAGCCACCCTATTACCTGTGAATGCCTTTCTAGTTTTACCAAGCCTTATAGATTAGTGGATTAATTCAGGCATCACCAGAGTCTTTTTGTTTTAATCTGCCGTGTAGGAGTTAGGATTTCACATCTGCTCCTACAAATATCTTGAAGCTTCTTTCATGGGTCTTTTTTAGATGCAAGTAAGCTTTATAGCAGAACTTGAATACTTTCCAGACTTACAGGGGGGGAAACATATAATTTAGCAAGTGTTCCCTTGGAGGATATTGCACGGTTGGTGGTTTTTGTTGAGCAGAAATATCTGCCTGCCTAACTTTGAGTGTTACTGAGCGGTCTTGCATCAGATTTAAAAGTCCCGTTGATAAAGTAGCATGCACACTGTTAACGTTAACTGATCTTTCTTTCAAGTTCTCTTCTGTACTACTTTCGTTTAGCAGCTGGAAACTATTTTTTTACTACTCCCTCTGTTCTTTTCCTATTTCTCATTGCTTTGAATTAGAATAACAGCCTGAATACTTCTCCCAGGTCCTGGTGCAGACGATTCTGTTTAAGGGGAAGAGTAGGTATTGTCTGGATGCCTTTGCTTTCTTGCAGTTGACAGGATTGCTAAACACACACACACACACACACACACACACACACACACACATTTAGCCAAACAGTGTGAGTTAACACAACTACAGATTAACAGTTAGAAATAGTGCGGCATGTTTGTTTGGTATTAATTCTAAAACTGGAGTTGGTAATTTCAAATAGCATCTCAATTGCAAATATGTATGAGTCAGCAGTACAGAGCAAAAATATACCTCTTGGAGTAAACCTTTCCATGTCAGTTTTGCCCTCAGGAATTTAGTTGTATAAGTATGTTCAAACTATGTGGGTATATTGGTTAAATATTTAATTATCCAAAAATATAAAGAGAACTATTACTGTATACTCTCCCTTGGGAATAGCGAATTATAGCATGTTCCTACCAGAAGCCATACAGAAAGCCAGACTAACAATTAAGTTTTATATAAAGCAAGACTTTAGTAAATAAAAACTTGTAATTATAGAAGATACCTCAGAAGTAGTGCTGCAAACAGTTGCCCACTGGGAATCTAGTAATTTGTTCTAAGTTCAAATTAAAATGGAAAACTCTTGAAATACAGTGTGTGTATTTTCTTAGAAATTTCGGGGTCTAAATTAAGTATGCATCCAATGAGTGTTCAGATAGCTTTACCTACCTCACAGGGTGTCTATTGTGGGGAGGGGAAGGGAAAGGAGTTTGTAAGCCACTCTGAGACTCCCTTGGGGAGTGAAGGGCGGAGTATAAATCCAATCTCTTCTCTTCTTCTTCTTTAAAGTAGTGGTGGACGACCTGTGTCCTGTTGGGCCATGTGCAAGCCACAGCACATAAATGTGTTGCTGCAAAGTACAGAGTTAAATTTATTTGTAAGGTCCCAAGAATACCTCATACTTTACGGGGCACCCCCCCCCCCCCAATTTTTACCCCTGAAATAAGGGTACCTTATTGCTGTGGTCCCTTTCCTTTTGTGTATGGTGACCCACAAATTCAAAAGTACTTGCTATGGGGATGCACTTGGGGGGTGGGAAGGATTCACAAATCATTAAAACTGCAAGAGCCTGGACCCACTTTCACAGGCTTTGTAGCCCCTGTTTGGGTCAGGACCCTACAGTTTGGGAAACATTTGCCTTATTGGAATTTGGCGTGGTACAAGGGAATGTAAGCAGAAGGGTAAATCAGCACCTAATGAAAACTGCTATGCATCTTGGAAACTGCTGCCTCCCCTACTCCCTGTATATTTCAGAAGGTGTTCTTTGCTTGTTTGCTGCATCCTGGAAACTGTACCCAGTTGGCCTTTTTCAAAATCTGTCTCTTCAGAATGAAAAAAATGTATAATTTTCAACTTGTTGAGTATTTTATATTCAGTTCTTATATTCTGTCCTTCCAAATAATTTTTTATTATAAATTCACATTCATTAATTTTGTTTATGTGTAATCTTTACGCTCGAATTTTCCTCCAAAGAATTAAGATCAGTCTTTATGTGGTTTCCTGGGAGCTTCTGGTCATTTTCTGGGCTTTGTTTGATGTGGCTTTTGTCTTGTGAATTGTTTCAGCGCTTGCCTTTCTGTTGATTATTCAAACTGTGCCTTGGATCACATTAGACAGATAGGGGACAATCTCAATTTATCTTATGTCAAAGATGTGCATGTTAACACAGGGCAGCATGTGTGGCATGAAGTGAGGGGAAGAGAAACCAGCTCAGTTGCAACAGTGGTACTGTTGGAGTCCCAAGGTTTCCACTGATGTGAAATTTTTACACATGCAGTTCTCTGCGGTGTTTAAACACAGTATTTTTCCTAAGTGGAAAAGCGTTTTGTTGTATGTGGTAGGCTATATTAAACACATTTTGCACAAAGCTGACGTTCAAGTGTACACACAAATGTAGTGGCTAATAGTGCCCTCATTTGGAATGCGGTGCCCTCATAAAAAACTGCAGGAACCAATTGGTTGCATTCTTGATGAAAAGCTCCTTGATAACTAAGTACACTTAATGTTTAGTGCCAGCAAACATTAGGATCCCTGGTATTTACAGTAGCCAACACCTTCTCTAAAAGAATGTTTTGGTTGTTATGTGAATCAAAGCTGCTGAGTCAGTTTCTCGTTACTGAGAAGTCTTCCTGATCCCTTTTCTACTGACCACAGAAATTTTGCTGAAGTATTGGTATTGTTTGTTTCTGTTTCAGGATGCTATTCGTAGTCACAGTGAATCAGGTGAGTGTTGCATGACAAAGATACCTGGACTTCCCCCAACATATGTTGTAAAAGTAATAAATTTATTTCCCTTTTTAAAATTATAAATTATGTGAAGCATCACCCTCAGCTGTCCGAGGCTCTTTTAACTGCAGATGTCAGAAATACGGGGCTCTGTGTATATGAAGATCTGGACTTCCCGCAACGTATGTTATAAAATTAATAAATTTCTTTTCCTTTTTCAAATTATAAATTATGTGAAGCATCACCCTCAGCTATATCTGGAAGTCCCAACAATACAAGCCCCACAGGATGGTCTCAGCCTAAAATGCCAGTTCCAGTCCAAAGAGAGAGAGCTACAGGATCTAACACACAAGAAAAAAAAATTGTGAGTATTTATTTGTCAGACAGTGTTTAGGGAGAGTAACAACTATTTCTCTGCTACCACTGCACCCGCATAGAGTTGTCCTGTTGTCATGGAAGTCCATGGCACTGTCAAACAATTACCTTTCAGAGGTGGAATGGAATATTGGAGGGAAACAAAGTAGCAGTTCAGATCTGCCTCTGGGAGAGTGCAGTTGTGGTTTGGGTCTGCCTCAGCAAAAGAGCAGACATTTTGAAGTATGGCAGGATAGTTTAGCTGTACCTCTGGGGGTACTTGTTTTTTAGTCCTGTCTCTCATGAACAGACAGAGAGACAGTCTGACCCTTGGAAAAGGGCAGGCTGGTGTAGATGGAATCTTGTGTTTGTGAAAGGAATCTTGTGTTTGTGAAAGGAATCTTGTGTTTGTGAAAGGAAAGCATTGAAAAGTTTGTACTAGCCATTGAAATGTTTGCACTTAAAAGCATTCAAGAAAATTCATACCACACTATGAAGCCATAACTAGCTTATATTCCTGTGTCTCAGCCAGGTTTCTCCTTTGACGGTCTGGAGAAATGTGATGCTGATTTGTTCCTTAAAAACAGCCTGAAAATAAATAAATTTTTGTTATTTATGTTCAACTCTGGCTTCCGTGATCTCCATGTTCTTCTTACTCACCACAAAACTTACGTCACAGCAGTGTAGTCAAAGCCTTTACACTTGCCAACCTTATAACATCTTGTAACTGAGGTGAAGGTTTATGGTTCTAAACAAGGCTGGTTCCCCAAAATCTAAGAGGCTGTGTAGGTCCCTTCATTTGGTAAAAAGGGCCTGTCACAGATACCTTTCAGATTGTCCAGTCTGAAGATGTGGACAGGATTCTTGAAAGTTTGAGATCCACTGTATGCTTGTACGACCTTTCCCCTCCTGGTTGCTTAAATCTGCTGAGGGTCAGGGGGTAGATCTGGTGGATTGGGTCTCGAAGGCAGCAAATGCCTTCCTGAGAGTGGGGGTGGTCACCCTTGCCTTGAAGCAGGATCCAGGAGGGTTGAATAACTACTACCCAGTTCCAAATGCACTATTCTTAAACAAGGTGGTTGAACAAGTTGTGGCCGGGCAACTTCAGGGATTCCTCAGTAAAGTGGATTGTTAAGATCCATTTCACCCTGATATCGTGCCTGTTTAGGGACTGAAATGACCTTGGTCACTCCAGTGGAAGACCTGCACCCTGAGATGGACAGGTGAAGTGTATTCTCCTGGACCTTGGCAGCCTTTGATATCATTTATCATGGTATCCTCGAGACTGCCTTTTGGAGTTCAGACTGGGAGGCACATTTAACAGTAGTTTCAGTCCTACTTTGAAGGTAGGTTTCAGACTGGTGCTGATGGACTGCTGCTTGACCTCTGGCTTCAGGGTCCTGCAAGGTTCTTTTTTGTCTTCCATGCTTTTCAATATCTATGTGGAGCTGCTGGGAGAGATCATCTGGAGATTGGGCCGAGTGAGTGGCCATCAATATGCAGATGACACTCATCTCTATCTTGGGCTTCTGGCAGATCCTAGGGAGGCTATGAAAATGAACTGGTGCCTGGTGACAGTATTGGGATAGATGAGGGCTAACAAACTGAAACCTAATCCTGACATAGGTGCTACTGGTGGGAAGAAAAGTCTGACTCAGGAGCTGAGTTATCTTCTCTTCTGGATGGGACTGCACTCTTCCTAAAGGAGCAAGTTCGTTATTTGGGGTTGCTGCTGGACCCAGGCCCCCTTGTTGAGGCCTTTTCAGACTATTGCAGGGGTGCCTTTCGCCAGCTGCAACTGTTCCTGAGCAGCCACTATGGTGCATGCTGTGATAATGTCTACATTAGATTACTGCAACGTGTTTTGTAAGGGGCTGCCTTGGAGAGTGCCTGGAAACTACAGTTGTTACATGCTGCTGCTCCCAGAACACTGAGGGCAGAGTGGGTTGTAAGGACCATTATCATTCCAGTCTTTTTCTGTCTCTGCTGGCTCCCAGTTTGCTTCTGGGCCCAATTCGAGGTGCTGGTATTGACCTTTAAAGCTCCATATAGTTTAGGGCCAGCATACGTGAAGGACCACCTACTCTCATATGAACCTTATCCATCCACTCTGTCATCTCTAGAGGTCCTGCTTTGGGTGCCCTCGCCTTCTCAGGGTAGATGGGTGGCAACTTGAGAAGAGGGTCTTCTTGATCATGGTGCCAAAACTTTGGAACTCCCTCTCTGCCTCCCTTTATTGTTGTCCTCTACCAGTGTGTACAAATGATAATTTACTCATTTTTCTTACACATCTTTTCTGTTGATATTTTGAAGTCTGCATTGTAACTATCTGTACTGTACAGATTTAGATCTATGTTTGATGTTTCTAATAGTATATTTGATACAAAGTTTTATATGAATTGCCAAAACATGTTTTCTAGGAAGTGCTATCTGTGAATATTTATTTTCTTTTCAGAGACCTCGTGGACAGAGAGATTCAAGTTATTACTGGGAAATAGAAGCCAGTGAAGTTATGCTCTCTACCAGAGTAGGGTCAGGCTCCTTTGGAACTGTCTACAAGGGCAAATGGCACGGTATGCAATTTATAGTTCCATTATAATTGTTCCAAAGTAATGATATTAAAATTGCCTACTGGGTCCTGAGGGGCTGGGGTTGAGGCCCCATGTGCACAGTTTAATTCCAATTCATAGATAAGTGCAAAAAACTGACCTTGCTACATGTTTCGTGAAATGGTGTTCTACATAAGAGAAGTTGAATTTATTCTAAAAGTTGTATACTGAGAACTGGAATAGGTTGAAGGTTCAGTTTAGTGATACGTTCAGTAACTTTCTCATCTGTTGTTCCATGTGTGCTGTTTCACATATCACTTTTCCTACTAATGTCTAAATAATAGGAAAGAGGAAGGAAAAAACCCACAAATGAATATATGCCTTATCTTTGACTTTAAACAACCAGTGTGCCTCATGGAACATTCCTGCACCCTTTTGTTTGGCCACCTGCCTTAAAGTTTAATGCATGGTGTGATAACATCGCTATTCTTTTATGAAGCTTAAATCATATGAAAATTTGATTCTGCTGCTTTTTTCTTTGTTGGTTCTGTCTTGCTACAGTTGAACATTTATATTGGTTTTGCTGTAATTTAAATGTTGCAAACTGCCTTAAAAAACTAATTAGAAAACTGGATAAAAATGTTTTAAATGAACTTGCTGGCTACCTGAAACAGTTGGAAGGGATCTCTGAGGAAAGTACCTTTTTAAAAACCACAATAGGAGATAGCTTAAGCCAATCCAGGTAATGATTCTGGATATGTATTTTTTCAAGATTTATCCTTAATTTTAATTTATGTGTCTGCATTTGGTTAGTGCAGGAAGACAAATATTATCTCCACTTTTAATATGAAAGTGAGCAGTACAGTTTTAAATTGTATACCCAAGAAGAAGAATTTCCCCTCCCCTTCTCCATGACAGTAGTGATAGCTAGTGGCCTGCCTCCTGGACAACCTACGTGAGGAGAGCTGCTTCCTTCCTTCTCAGGTCCCCCTCCCCCCAGAACCTGGCAAGTTATTTCACTCTAAGGCATTTAATGCTAAGAGCTCTGGAGACTACATTTTCCAGGGTGCACCAGGCATGCCAGAAGTTGATATGAGTTGATATGGGTTAGCTGGTCAGAGAAGAGGAGAGATTTGTTCTCTCTGCCTGCCAGCTTACCCACCTAGCAGTGTTCCCTTTAAGCTGTGCTAGGGGGTGCAGTGCACAACATTTTACCTAGCTGCTCAGACAATTTGGCTTCCAGCTCAGGAGCATTTTTCCCTTCATTGGATGGTGGCACCTCATTCTGGGGCCTATAGAATTGGACCCCCTGGTCCAATATTTTTGAAACTTGGAGGGTTTTTTAGAAGAGGCACCAGCAGCTATGCTGCAAATTTAGTGCCACTAACCTCAAAAAACAGCCTCCCAAAGCCCCAGATACCCCTGGATCAATTCTCTATTATAGCCTATGGGGCCTGCTGACTATAATGGTCCCCATAGGCTATAATGGAGCAAGAAAAATAGATATTTTTTTTGCACACCCCTATTATGATTTTCAGTATAATTTGTAAGGTGCCTTGAATCACTGTAAAAGTGGGATATAGATATTTGAATAAATAAGTAGTTTGGGCAGATTGATAACATTTAAGCAACTTCCTGTTTGTTAGGTTAGGCAGGGTTCTGACAGTGATTGTTCCACCTCCATTATATTTGACCTGTAAATTTGTCATATTTCACTTAAAAAAAACCCAAAGTAGACTGCAAGAATTCCACCCCCACCCCCCGCCCCCAAGTGCTGGTATGTTTTCTAAGGCTCAGTGCAGGGTGACAGTCTGAGGCCAGGTCTACCAGTATAGTGGACTGGGGTGGATAGACCTGTTCTCTGGAGGCCAGATCTACCAATTTAGTGGAAAGGGTTGGGTAGATCTGTTCTCTGGAGGCCTGTTCTACCCTCATAGAAGACAATATTTTCTGTAATGAAATTTGACTTGATTCTGTTTTCTCTTATAATGTTTAAATTATTGTTAAAATATAGTTTAAATACAATTTAAAAGAATTCTGAGATTTTCACAAGGTTATGGAAATAATCTTCTAAAAAACTAATATATGTGATAGTCAAATGTAGACTCACAGCTTTAATTGTACTAGGTTTTTTTCACTCATGAGGTAGAATTTGGGGCTTAGAGTACAGGCACGCAGCCCTTGCCACTTCCCAGCAGCCTTTAATGCCTTCCTTTAAATGCTGCTGGGGAGGGGGGGCGCATGTGTGCCTGCATTCCAAGCCCCAAATTCGGGGCTTAGAGTGCAAGCACGCGGCCCCACCACTTCCCAGCAGTCTTTAAAGCCATTCTTTAAAGGCTGCTGGGGTGAGGTGTGGGGAGGCTGCATGTGCCTGCTTTCCAAGCCCTGAATTCGGGGCTTAGAGTGCAAGTGTGCAGCCCTTGCCTCTCTCCAGCAGGGAAGAGGTGGGGAGGAGGCCAGGTGGTCACTCTTGGGGGTGGGCAGGAAGGAGCCCCTCCAAATTGGGCAACCCCCGCCAAACCAGGGGGTCTGGCAACCCTAGTCAACATGTTTGATTAAAATTTTATAGTAGCTGCTAAGATTTGAGGCAAATTATAAAATAAGCTATGAATAATTAAACTGAGCTCCAGACTTGTTTTAAAACATGCCAGTATTAACTAAGAAGGTTCTCTTTTTATGAGAAATGGTCAGTCTCAAGCAACATTGACGTATTTATATCCTCAAATTAATTGGGGGAGGGAAGGAACAGACAGTTGCACTGACATGAATTTGGTTGCTAGTAAACCAGATTTGTATATCACCTAGAGCCCCACAATTGTGGAGATTAGGCGATTAATAAATGTAATGTAATAAATAAATATAAATAAACAAACCTTCATGTTCACTATCGCTGTGCAAGACTCTTAGGCAGCACTTCTTCCCTGCTTCTCTGTGCACCCTGTAGTGTCCTTGAAAAGAAGCAGAGCAGTAACAGCCACAGAGCCCCTACAGTGCTTGACGGATACTTAAAAGTATTTTGCATGGACCTGAAAGCTATAATTCTCTTTGTCTGACCCACCTCACTAATGGTGGCAGGATCCAAAACTTTTTGGAAAGAATAAAACGAAGCTCAGGCAGGGGATTAATAAGAAGTTCCTAAGTGGGTAAAGCTCTAAAATGAACCACATGACAAAGGCCTGGAAGATTTGCAGATACTTTGGCATGTGAGTTGAAATCTCACGGAGCGCTTCAGGAATGAAATGTATGGCAGTAAGTACAATGTTATGGGGTGTAAACACAGCACAAGAAGCTGGGACTAGGTGGCTGTGGTCTTCCGTCTCACTCACATAATGCTTCCTTTTCTGTGTATCCCAGCTGAGAATTGCATCTGCACATTGCACTTGCCTTATATTGAGTCAGACAGCTGGTCTGATAAAAGTCAGTTTTGCCTGCTCTGATTGGCAGGAGCTCTCCAGGCTCTTTTTACATCTTTTACTACTTGATTCTATTAATTGGGGGTTGTACCTTGGGCAAACTGCATGCTACTCTGGATGCCCTACCACTGAGCCCCAGGCCCCTCCCTAAACAGCATTAATCTAAGTTTGCACAAATTTAATTATTCCCAAATTCTAACGATTAAATTCAGAATGCATCTAGGTTTGTGTTACTGTGAGCACTATTGATCAGACAATAACAAGTCAAGGTAAAGGGATGTTAATACGTACAGTGGGAAGGGCTGGAGGAAAGAACATAGATCACCTCTACCCATATTTGATCCCTTAGGCCTGGTAACAGCAAAGCTAATGTTAGTCCTCATCGGCCTTAAATGCTTCTGTGCTCTCATGAAGCAGACAGAATGTGCTATATTTAAGACAGCCCAAACACTTGAATGTTTATAATTCTGGGACTGTGTGGCCATCTCCTTGAATGATACAGTTGTGACGTTGGAAACGTGTTCAGCAGTATGTTCCCCCCCCCCTTCATTTTGCCTTTTGTTTGTTTGTGTTAAAAATCTGTTAATAAAAATGCAAGCCAGGTTTTGTTTAGTTTGAAAAATAATCATGATAGGCACTTTGTGGGTAAGCAGCAGACACTATCTAGCTGGGGTGTCTTAAACCACTAATTGCCCTTGAAGCCAGAAATGTGTAGTTGCCATTTTATTTCTTAGTAGTCCTGGTTTAGATTCATCATGAATGTCCCAGTACAGTGGTTCTCAAACTTCTGCAATGCAAGGATCCCCATATTGTTTTTTTTTAAAGTACAGAATCTCCCAAGCCTTTCTTCCCTCTCACAGTGGCACAGTAAGCCACATATATCCCAGAGCGGCTTCTGTCCTCTTGTATCCTCAAAGCAGTACCACAAGATCGTTGTCATCTACTCTTTAAAGCAAGATGAGTCGCCATGTTAGTATGTCTGTAGCAGTGGAAGAGAGTAAGTCCAGGAGCACCTTAAAGACTAACAAAATTTCTGGCAGGGTATGAGCTTTTGTGAGTCACTGCTCACTTCTTCTGAAGCAGTGACTCACGGAAGCTCATACCCTGCCACAAATTTTGTTTGTCTTTAAGGTGCTCCTGGACACTTAATCTTTAAGAGCAAGTTTAAGGAAGATGTCCCTATACTTAACCTACATAACCTACTAGACTGCAGCAAGCACTAGTCGTCATAATTTCCTTGTGTTTTGCCAAAACAACATAGTCATAATCTCTCACTGCTAACCACTGTGCCAGTTTAGAAGTGTTTAGTTACTTTATTTATAGCTTGCCTTTCTTGCTGAGACTCAGAGCCAGGTTACAGAATAAAAACAGTGTGCTCATAACAGCAAAAGACATCCCGTGAAACAGGGTAGTAGTACAGAATTAAGACATTGTGAAGAACAGACTGCCTAAGGCAGGGGTTTCCAGTTTGGTGCCTCTGGATGCCACTTTTCCTGGTACCTGCTAAGTGTTTTTAGAAACCAGGCAGGGTCAGGTGGAACTTTTGCCCAGCAGGGTCTTCTGTTTGGCCATTGGAGACCTAACCGGCTGTACAGATTTTAAAAATCTGAAATGTTGATTTTTTAAAGAATTATACATAACCTCATTCCTTTCCATTTTATGGTTGGCTCCACCTCTTGTGGCAGCAATTTTGTGGTTGGCTGCACTTCCTGTTGCAGCCATTTTACAGTTGTGCCCAGAATTCCAAAGGTGCCCACGGGCTCTAAAAGGGTGGAGACCCCTGGCCTAAGGCAAAGTATATTATAGAAAAATTTAGGAATAGAAGACAATACAGTAAAAGCAGGGTAATACATAGAACCATAATTGTAGTGCAGTACAGCTGTGTTGCATTATAAAGGTGTACTCCTGGCCTGTTCCTGTATGCTACAGTTCATCATCATGTCTTCTGTGCAGTCCCACATGGTACTGCCTTGATGCAGGGCCTGCCGCAGAAGAGAGAAATCCACAAGCTTCTAGAAAGCTCCTAAGTGAGTAGCCCCCTCCCCTTCATCAGAGGCCTGTTTCTTGCCCATTTGATCATGTGACAGAGGGGAGGGAGCGCTTTCCTCTCAATTCTCCTCTTGCTACTTTGGAGAGAGAACCTATCCCGAGCTCTTGCTTTAAAATTACCTCAGCATTTCTGCAAGTGTTTTGTGAGTAAAAGATCTTCATGGCCCTCTTTAAAAAGTGCAAGGCTCATTGCACTAATATGGCCCAGAACAACGAGCACTCCAAGTGCTTACTGTGTGTAGGTGAAGGGCCTTTTTATGCCAGGACCGGGCACAACACCTTAAGGTGGCACTGTGGGAGAAATCCCTTGCAGTCTCCTTGAAACCCTCAGGCTTTTGAAGATGGGCTCCTGCCCCCTCCCATCTGTGGCCTCTATTCTGACTGCCAGGTCAAAGCCCTCAGCTGAAGAGGCAGTAGCCACACCAAGAGCAGTGCTGGACCCCCCCCCCAAAAAAAAAATGTCTAAAAGAAGGCTAAATAGGGGGAACAGAAGAAACTAAGTTTGGATGTGTCACCTGACACAGCTGTGAGTTCTCAGAGATCCGTTCAGGCTTGGTGCCGATCGCCATAGATCCCTCAACATGGGGGGTTGTAGCCATGACCTCGACAGTCTCCGCTTCCTCAGGGCTGATGTCTTTCCACTCCAAGTGGTACTTTGATATCTTCAGCTCATTGTGGGTCATGAAGCACTCCTCGATGATGAACGTCTTCGCCGACCCCATCTCAGAGGTTGGTTTCATCTTGACGTTGAATGTTGCCATCAGTTCGAGGGCATTCCCCTGTTCCACTATGCAGAAGAGAATTGCTAGAGGGAATGCAGATGCAAAAGCCCCAGGCACCATCACCATCCTTGGGCCACACTGAGGACCAGTCATCTGAGGACGATGTTGTAGAAGTCCCATCAGTAGCAAAGAGCTCGCACCCAAACACTCAAAGTCCTAAGTGCTCTCTCAGTCCATGGGCACTCCCCAAATTATACATTGGGTTCCTCACCTTCAAAGGGCAATGTACCCTCCATGGATCCCTCCACCGTGGGGCCAGTGGGATGCAAGTTCCCAGTAACAGGGCTGGCATCATCTTTCTTCAACTTCACTTTACCATACCTCTCACAGCCTGTCCACCAGTGATTGTCATCAAGATGAACCTGGGTTTGATCCCTTAGATCTGGATTCTGACAGCCCCCATGATCCTGCATCAGACACTGAGTCTGGCTGCACCTCCCTCCCGTTGCTTGATGACAAGGTTGAGGATCCAACCCCGGAGTCGCCAACGGAGAATCTATGGCTGTATTCAGAAAAACTGATTAGAATGGCCAAGGCACTGAACTTAACTATATCACTTTGGGTCCAAATTTCTCTGATCCAATTATGAGTGTGTCATACATATCTGAGCAGGGGCCAGTGGCCCTACCTGTGGTTTTAGGGCATTAAAGATATAGCTATCAATGTTTGGGCTAGGCCAGCATTGAGTCAGGCTTCCACTCAGATTTTCTGTTCCAGTGCCTCACTGCCAACTCTCTTGTTGCAGAGGTTTTGTCTTCCAAGCCACGAGGCCCCTCCCCCCACTCAACTCCCCTTGATAAGGAAGGTCTCAGTTATGTTGGGAAGGAAGGTATACACACTGGCAGCCCTGGGTCTCTGGACTGCCAGTTTTAAGGCCATAATTGGACATTACCAGATGCTCCTCTGGGAGAGAATGTCCCAACACCTAGAAAGCCTACCTGAAAACAAAAAGACAATGGCTAAATTGTTACAGACAGAGGGCATAAAATTTGGCAAACTTGAATTGCCCCTAGGCACATTGCTGACACTTGCAGCCATATCATGGGCTCTAGTACAGTTCTGAGGAGACACTCTTGGTTAAGAACATCTGCATTGCCCACAGACACTAGGGCTCGTGTTGAGGATTTGCCCTTCAAGGAAAAAATCCTCTTCATTGAGCAAACTGACTCTGTCTTTGATAGGATGAGAAAGAACAGGCTCACCACCAGATCTCTGGGCATCACCTATCAGCAAGGTGCATACTATAAGCTAAGTTATTTCCTGAGAGATAGCCAGCATTACCCATTCAGTAGGCAGTATAGATATCAGCCTGCCCCGTATACCAAAACCAAACCCAGTTTTGCCCATGATTCCAGCCCCAAAGCCATTCAAAAAGGCAACAGGGGAGATACATGAGCAAGCAAGGACGACGGTCCCTAAGGGAACCCCCTACTACGTCCAGGTCTGTGCAATGACTAGATTCCAGGCCCCCCTTTGGATTTGCTGTGCCCCCCCCCCCCCCCCCCCGGATAACTGGAGTGCAATAACCAGTGACAAATGGGTATTCACCATAATAAAGCAAGGTTATTTTTTGGAGTTCAAATCTGTGACTGGTTCACTCTCTGCTCCACCGCCTAAGGCTGACCCTTTGACGGTGCTCCAGTAGGAGACATCCCAGCTCCTAGAAAAAGGAACTGCACAAGAAGTTCCAGAGTGTGAAAAAGAACAGGGTTTTTTTTTTCTTCTGTTATTTCCTAATACAGAAAAAGGGTGGAGGATTGAGACCAATTTTGGACCTTAGACTCCTAAATCAACACCTGAAGGTCCCCAAGTTTTGTATGCTGTCCCTCTCCAATATCCTGCCTCTCACTGAAAGGGGTGCTTGGTTTAGGGGTCTGCATTGGGATCTACCTGAGCTGAAAATATACCCGGGAAGTACCTTATCGGTGTTTTCTGGATATATTTCAACTTCCCAAATGTATCTGGGTTTTCTCGGGAAAACCAAAAAAAAAATCCCAAGAAAATCCTGGATATACTACTACTCCCACCTCTCCGCTGTTTGTCAGGCAGATATATGCAGTCTCTTCAAACTTTAAAGGGACTGTAGAAGTCATCCCAAGGATCAACCAGGATGGCGAGTTGGCATCTTCAAAATGGTAGTCCTCCTGTTCTCCTTATATAGATAACATTTTTAATTGCATCCTTCTTCCAGTGAGCTCATGGTAGTGCACATGGCTCTCTTTCCTCCCTGTTTGTCTTTACAACAACCCAAATATAGGTCAAGGCTGTGAGAGAATGACTTGGTCAAGGTTGTTCTGTGATCTTCATGGCAGAGGGGATTTAAACTAGTGGCTTTCTGACCTAGACCAACACATGCTGTAAACTGCACTGGTTCAAAGTGTGATGTAAGAAACAGCTATTTGATCCTTTCAAGTCTGGAAGTATTTCTAGGAATACAGCGCTTAGAACAGTGGCTGGTATCCAGAGAGCTACTTTGGTGCCCCAGAGAGTTTGAATAGGCTTTGCAGGATTTTAAAAGCTTTTAAAAAAATAAACAGACAGCTTGACCTCTTATACCCATTTTCAAAACTGGTTTGCCATGGGACCTTGGGAGGGAGGGGCTAGTGTTCATTAAACACAGAGGATGTTTAGGTGTGTGGGATTAGTAGGATATTTCTAAAATCCTAGACAAGGTTGAGAACAGGGTTAGTAATTTACAGGTTTAGAAATGGGGGGGGGGAGTGAGTTTAGTCTTCATATTTTGATTTGTTTTCTGGTTATTTTCTGCAGACTGTACTAGAAAGCAGTGCTTTCTCTTATATGTTATATATCTGAGCTCTACCTTGGCAGTTAAAGTTAAAATTCTTACATTACGCTTACAGGTGATGTAGCAGTGAAGATATTAAAGGTTGTAGATCCAACTCCAGAACAGTTTCAAGCCTTTAGAAATGAAGTTGCTGTACTAAGGTAAATCAAAACTGTAGCTGAATACTCCCCTAGTAACTTTATCACAGTGATCTTTGTTTTTGCCTGTTGTGGCTGATTGCCCAGTGCTGATTGTGTTTGCTGTAGAACTTTGTTGCCTTACATCTTGTGGATAGTAAATGCAAGCAGAATTGGGAGACTCTTGGGCTGCCGTATTGAATCTTTTGTGTTCCAGACTGTAACCAGGAATACTTAGTATGTAATTGGTCTCTGGTGCTTTGCAAGTTGCATCTATGATGAGTGCTTGCTAGTCCTCAGAGTTGCTGGCTGGGATCGAAAATGGTCTCCTTGTATTCCTTCATACCTCATCGGTGGCTGATGCAGAGGTTTTTCAAAGGGGTTCCACCTGAAAAGGGGAGGCTGAAAAGCCTTTGGGTTTTAGCTGCACCGTGTTTCCTGCTTAGGTCTCTGCTAGATTTCTTTTTGCTTTGACCCGTGTGCTGGCTTATAAATACACAATAGTGGACTTGAAATTTTGTGTAACTGTATAGGACTGTACATTTTGGTAGGCTTTACTAACTCAGATGGCAAATGTTATGACTTTTTGAAGGTTCATCTGACAACATTCATTCTTTTATTTCTACCAGGAAAACCCGGCACGTTAATATTTTGCTGTTTATGGGCTACATGACGAAAGATAATCTGGCCATTGTCACACAGTGGTGTGAGGGGAGTAGTCTGTACAAGCACCTGCATGTTCAGGAGACCAAGTTTCAGATGTTACAGCGTATTGATATTGCAAGACAGACTGCACAAGGAATGGAGTGAGTTGACGTAGATCCTACAATGTCCAAGCTAGCTGGGTAAAGCAAAGAGAAAATAACTGCTGTTGTGGAAAATGCCCCCCATACTGTACACAGTAGTTGAACTTAATTTCTACCAAACAGGCATTTGGTAGGAGCTGTTTTGAGAACTGTAGAAAAATGTGATTGTGGATGACAATCAAACAAATATGGTCTAAAAACTTGGCAGATGTTCTTCCTGTTAAAGTAGGAGAAACTGGGCAGTTCTTGGGAAGTGCAAAAAATGCAATTGCATTTGTTTGGTAGAATAGTCTCTAATTTAAAATATTATCAAGTATAAAATTTAAATTGTGTCTAATTAAGGAATTTTTTTGTGACAACAGATGTTTTTGTCATCTAGCTATGATCTTTTTTCAGCGTAAATATATTCCAGTTTATATTGATCAAATTCTCTTACAGCTACTTGCATGCAAAGAATATAATACACAGAGACATGAAATCAAATAGTATCCTTTTGTTACTCAGTAAAATTCCATTTGCCTCTTTTCATTTGATCCATATGGGAAATAAGCTGGGTACTCGTAGTATGCTGTAATGATCTGGTGAGATCAGTTTCTGCCATATGTTGACAAATACTTCTGCAATTTAAAATAATAAATAAATAAATACATCATCTACCCAGGGTGTTTTCATACATGTTAAATAATGCACTTCCAATCCATTTTAGCAATCATTTGCAAGTTGCTTTTGCCATTTCACACAGTAAAATCTAAGTTGATTGAAAGTGCATTATTCAGTGTGTGTGAAAGTGCCAATAAACTTAGGCTAGAAACATCTGCTTAAGACAAAACATTTCCTAAATTTGATGCATAATATATAAGATGCCTGTGATAATTCATGGATTGTGGTCCTGCTGATCCAGAGCTGTTACAGGGATTGTATTTGTAGTGCACAAGCTGTCCTTTTCTGCCTGTGAGATGAGACGTGGGTCTGATAATGCTACATGATCTGGAGAAAGATATAAAGAGAGATGCCTAGGTGGGGCATGGCATCTTTCTTTCCTTAGTATTGAATATTTACAAGCCATGTAAAATACATTGATTGCTGTACAGAATAAACTATATAACAGTCTTATGTGAAAATGTTGACCTGAATGCAAGGATAGCATATGATAACTTCAATGATTGTCCAGATGTGTGCCTTAACAATTGTGTAGATATATTTCTTCATGAAGATCGTACGGTAAAGATAGGAGACTTTGGGTTAGCAACAGTCAAGTCCAGATGGAGTGGTTCTCAACAGGTGGAACAGCCTACTGGATCTGTTCTCTGGATGGTAAGAATCTTTCGTATAGCAAAATATTTATAATTGACCTGCTCTTGCATCTGTTGTACTGAGCAAACTTTGAAGCCTTCCTCCAGTGTAAGGCAGAATACATGCCACTTGGAACCGACACATATCATAGGCTGGTGTTGCTGTTCTTGATTCTTTTTCATGTGTAGAGTAATCTACTGTCTTGAATCAGAGTTTTGCTTGAATCACTGTAGTAGGGGTGTGTTACAGTGCAAGCTTAAGAGCACTTTCCTGAGATCAAACCCCAGTGAATAGATCTGAGTAGAGCTGCTTAGGATTGCTTTCTTAGAGCTGCCATCAAGGAATGGTGCTTCACATCTGGGCACATCTGTATACTTTGCAGCTGTTACATGTGAGGGGAAAAAACTGATGTGTGTTATGTTTGGCTGTATGTGTTCTGCTTGCTGCTTCTGTGTGTAGGTAGGATGAAAAATAACATTGTTTGCACAGTATTCAGATAATACTTGCTCATTCTCATAATGTTTGAAGCAGCCCTGAGAGTGACTGGTTAAGATCATGCAATGGGTCTGTGATTGAGCATAGCACCTATTTCAGTATTATTTCTTGGCCACTCTGCTCTTGGAGGTTTCAAAAAGTTTCCTCCTTCCAACGATTTCTGCTCCTGTAACATCTTGAAGTTTAAATTGAAGATTACTTCTGTGTGTTATAAAAAAGTCTGTGCTGTAATATCAAGAGTGATTTGTTACACTTTCTTTAAACTGAAACAACATTAACTATTTCTTCCTCTTTTAGCTAGTTAGTGTGTTTTAGCTACCTTTTCCAAATCAGTTGTCTTGACTCTAGATTACATTATGGTCACTGAGTTCATTGTAAAGTGTTTTTCCTCCCAGATACCAATTTGTAACCTACTTTTGTTTTCATAAAGGCACCAGAAGTGATCCGAATGCAGGACAGTAATCCATTTACGTTCCAGTCTGATGTCTATTCTTATGGAATAGTACTATATGAACTGATGACGGGAGAATTACCATACTCCCATATTAACAACAGAGACCAGGTGAGAGGGAATCATTTCTGTGTAATGCTTTGTAAGATCGCTTACAAATGATTATTTCTGTCATCATAGCTGGACCCTATAACAGACCAAACTCAGGGGCTTGTCAAAATAATCAAATTGAAGTTCTTTGGTGTTCAGAGAACACATTTAAGGACCCAATTAACATTCTCTAGAGATCAGGATTTTAAACTGGAATTAAACCAAAGTTTGGAATCCTGTTTTGTAGAGAACAGTGCAGCAATACCATGCAGTGCCAAGTATAGTGATTAGACTGTTGGACTAGGACCTGGGAGACCAGGCTTGAAATCTCCACTCTGCCATGGAAATTTGCTTGGTGACCTTGGGTCAATCATACTCTCTCAGCTGAATCTCCCTCGCAGAGTTGTTGTGAGGATAAAACGGAGAAGGATGTTGTAAGCCACTTCTGGTCCCCCATTAGGGAGATATGTGGTGTGTGTACATGAAGCAAATAACGCGTAAATGTTTTATAATTGAGCCATACGTGAGAACAAAAAAATCCCTTAGGCTCAGTCATGTAATGGTTTTCTCTGCCTTTGAATTGTGCCACGGTTAGTTCACAAGTGAAGAACTAATTCCCAATCTTAGCAAACTGATGCTAAGACAATGTTACAGTTTAGTCATGCTGATATATTGTTAACCCATGGTACAGGTCTGTCAAGAACATCATGCAACTTTTTGTTTTGTTCCGTAGGAATCCCACTGGTCCATGAGGAAGTGTTTTTATCTTAGGGCGCTGGTTGGTGGCGAGCCTTAGGCCCAGTCCTGTGCCTAAAGATTAATACAGAGCTGTGGGAACTGTATTTTCACTCTTTCCAAAGCTGTTTTTCCCTATCTATTGTTTAATTAGATCCTCAGATTTGAGAATAGCTGGGAAAGAAAAATGATGGTAGTATTACGGTGCTAGAATATAAACAGATGATGATGCCATACTTTAAAATACTTGTATGCCATTCTGGTGATTTCGTTTCAAAAAAGAAAATCATGGAGTTGGACAAGGACAACTGAATTCATCAGAATTTGGAACATCTTTCCTAAGGTTTATGACATATGGTGTAGAGAGAGTGAGAATGTTAAATTTCTTGTAATACTAGAACACAGGGTACCCATTCAAGCTGAATAGTAATAAGATGGCAGAATGAAGTACTACTTTTTATTTATTTATATAACTTATATGCCACCTCTTCAGAGGCCTGCTCAAGGCAAATACTGAATCAACATATGGAATTCGTTATCACAAAATGTGTTAGTGGTATCTGCCTTAAATTGCCTTTTATTTTTTTTAAATGGAATATACGTCTATCAACTATTATTAGCCATGGTTCCTGAATGGGACATCCATAGGCATGTGTACCTCTAAAACAGATACTAGAGATTAATAAGTGAAAGCCATCCTTGTGGTATCTACCTGGCTGTTTTGTGGAACAGTGCTGGATTAGGTAGACTTTGGTCTCATCCAGCTAGGTAATTAGGTTCTTATAAGAGGGAAGCCACTTTGTCACTGAAAGGTGCTCTTTGCAAGGTGAGGGCTACTCTCTACTTTCTTGGTCTGATAGAGGATGGAGTTGGTTTCAGCAGTTCAGTTTGGCTCAGGATGGTAGCCCCTCTCCTACAGATAGCAAAATCCATCCCTTTTTAAGACCAGCACCAGATTTTTCTGCCTGAAGGTATCATTCTAGAACTGGTGGTGGTGTTTCTGGAAACACTGGAGGCTGGCTTTTCGTCTCCACTGAAGAAATATGTGGTGCTAAGCAGCACCGATAGGTTGCACATTTTTAATTTCTAGTTAGTGATTTACCTTTAAAAGTAGGGAGACATTGATATTAACAAGGGACTGTAACAAATTAGGCATAGTCTTCCATGCATGACACTAGAGCGCCACATCCAGTCCACAAAACAGCAGCAGAATCTTCTTGAAGAAAATGTTTTCATGTGCCTATTTATCTTCATATATTATGTTGGATCCAGGCAACTAATTGTGTTGGCTGGCAGTGGGTGACAGAACCAGAGGCGGTCCATTCGGCTCCGCTTGAAACCCAGTTAGGTGAACCATCTGCTTTTTGGGTTTCTGTGTTAGTTCCTAGGTTAGGGAAAGAGAACTGTCTACTTTCACAGCATTTTTGTGTTTGACACTTTTCTCTGACCAAGGTATGTTTGCCTCTTCTTAGATCATTTTTATGGTTGGTCGAGGTTATACATCTCCAGACCTCAGTAAATTATACAAAAATTGTCCCAAAGCAATGAAAAGACTTGTAGCAGATTGTTTGAAGAAAGTAAGGGAAGAAAGACCTCTTTTTCCACAGGTAAGAATTTGTCTGTGAAACTTCTATAAACTTGAGTAGCGCAGGGCAGAGAAAAATGGCTGATACTAGTAGTGCAGTACAGTGGGTCAACTAATGTTTCAAACTGGGGAACAATCTAGAAATAGATATCTACTTTGCAAATGAAAGTCTGAGCTTGAATTCCTTTTGGAAAATATGCATTGATGTTAAATAGTGCAACACATTTTCTTATTTCCAAGAGACACTGATGCCGTCAGAAAACCATGGAAAGTTTACTATTTATCCAGAGTTCTATGTAGTTTTTCTAATAAATGTTATGACAAATATTTATTTAACCTTGAGACAATGTTCATTAAAAATATTTAACCTTTATATTTCTCTAAGAACCTACATCACTAGGTCAAAATACTTGGACTGATGGGTATCCTGCATGCTGATTTGTGACTGATTTCTGCATTGAGTCAGTAATGTGAATTATGTACAAGAACCACAGACCCAAACCAAAAACTTTGTCCTGTCTCAGCCATCTCCTACTGGAAGGATCTGTATTTTGTGCAAGCAGTAGTTAGTAGGAGGTTCGAGTTTGAAGTATACAAGCCATGGAGTGACCTTTATGGTATTCCTATATCACAAGCCCTGATAGTAAGATGAGGTTGTAAGATGAGGTTGTGCATAAATGCATGTTTTTGTGGGTCTGTTACGCCCCCTCCCCCACACATATGGAGCAAATTAAGGATTTCTGGTTTGAAATAACTCATATTCCCTGTGATGTACAAATTAAGTACTTCAGTGAAGTGGAGTTTTACTCCCCACAACTGAGCTTCTTAATATGAAAAGTCCTGCTTTCCTGGATTTGCAGTTAGTCAGATAGTGGTTGTTTTAAAATTTAATCTTTTTTTCTCATCTCTTAGATACTGTCTTCCATTGAATTGCTGCAGCATTCTTTACCCAAAATAAACCGAAGTGCTTCAGAACCTTCTCTGCATCGTGCAACCCACACACAGGACATAAATTCATGCACATTGACATCAACAAAGCTACCTGTATTTTAGGAGATCAGAGTGTACTGCCTCATTGCTCTCCCCAGTAACTGTTATAGCAGTTGTGCTTTCAATGCCTCGGTCTACAGAACTGCATTGCCAGCGTGGGAGTCAGCTGGATGCCAGTTTTAGGAATGAGCTGCTATGAATTTTTACTGTTCTGATCCTACAGGGACAATATTCCATGTTGCCTTTTTCTACGGTTATTGAAATAGTTAGCAGACTGTATACAAGAAATCCTATTACTATTTTTATAGATGCACTTGAGCCTTATTTTTCCCATGCAAAAAAGTACTACTTCAGCAGGTTTTGACTTTTCCATTCTGCTAAATAAACTGTTATATTTCTGTAGCAGCAATAATGGCTTAGCATTTGAGCAAACCAGTACAGACGGTGCTGCTGTTCTGATAGCCTTTGTCATTCAAGCTGGAGGGATTTTAACTAAAATGGTGAGCCTACAAGAAGACAAGAGAAAAGGGAATGCTCGCTCAGCAACATTTCTCCTACTGCATATTTCTCAAAGTAATGAAACTTTAAACACCAACACTAAATCATGTTGCACATGGAAGAAAACACGCTTTTTGTAAAGGTGAGAATATATTCTAACTTGTACTGCTCAGAGAAGGAAGGTAGCACAATATGCTGCAATCACCTTTCAGTTACACAAAAAGCTTGTGTACTTCGGACTCAATTCTTGCAATGCCCTAGGGTGTCCACGAGGAACTATAATATGGGGAAGAAGAGGCAAATAAGTAATGTCAGTATATTTCTGCAAAAGCAGCCTTTAGTCTGTTTGAAATGTTTTTCTGAGATGCACTATAAAGAAAATTCTGGCGTATACAGGTTTTTCCTGTGCTGATTTGGGTTTTAATTTTGTTTTTATTGCTCCTGAGGAAGAAGCATTTATTGTAAACCAAGGTTCTTCTGATTATCTTATTTTAATAAAATAAATTAAATTTAAGTGTGTCATTCAAGTTTTTTTAAACTGATCTTTCAGACTTGTGTACCACACTCATAAGAAATGTATATTATCTACTGATTTGGGTCCCATGGTAAATCTGTTGATGGAAGGGATTTCCATCCGCAGGAATGGGAATTCCTTGCTTCTTGTTTCTGCTGCAGCCTGAAATTATCCCAGAAATGTTGTTCCCCGGGGGAGGGGGAATAAGAGTGTCAGATCCACAGTGGGAGAGCAGAATTGGTAAAAATCATGCCTCCTTCCATTAGCAAAAACTTTCCATGGGATCCAACCTGTTATTTTGTCCTTAAAATCTAGTTTCCCAAGAGTGTATTGTACCATTTGCTTGCCTTAAGAACTGGGGGAGTGTGAGAGGAAGCAAAAAGTACTGAAGAGACTACCTTCTAATACATTGTTTTTGCAAGAGGGAAGTTTACAGTATACAGTATTCTCTAAAACATGTGCATTATATGTTGCATTGTATGCAATGTCCTGTTTCATGTACACGTGCATAAAAGCTCATTTTTGACTTTCAAACACAGAGAAGGGCCCATTAGTGCCCTTCTTAAAAGTTTGCTCATACTAGTGGCAGTCCTTGAAATTGGCTCTCACAGATATTTTGGTCCGTTGTATTTAATTACCACACAGTCACACTCATCACTTGACCTTAATTTTGGGAAGGTGCATGTAGGAGGCTCCCCTTTATCTGTGGAGGATCACTGGGACATGATTTGAGAACTTAATAAGCTATGGCATTTGTATTTTTTAATGTTCACTTTTTGTGTGTACTGTTTCTGTTGACACTGTATATCATCACTTCAGAATGTAGTAGTCAGTTTTGTCATGCTTGACTTTCTTGTCTCCTTTAACAAGTAAATAGCGCTGTCCAGTCAAGTGGTATTGATGACCTGAAACTGCTCAGGGTCTGTGGTCACAATCCTTAATAGTTACTAACTCTGAATAGATTTGATTGAACATCAGTAAGCTTGCAATATGCCTACCAGCAGCAGTTCAAAAGTGTTCAGATTTGTTTTTTTACAAAACCAATGTTAATGTTACGGGTTTTTTTTAACCCAATATGTAAACCAAAGGGGATATAATTTGGTATTGACACTAAGAGGCACTATTTTGCTTTGTGCTGTGAAGACCTTATTTGGAATCATTCTGTCCTTTAAATCTTATAGAAAATCTGAGCATAAACATGAATTGTATCAGCTAATTAGCATAATTTATGGGTAAATTATGCAGCTGGTCTTGTCAAATGGATCTTATAGCAGTTCAAAATGTTAAATAGGAGAACTCAGTAACAAAGTGGCAGTGCTATGAACTGCATCACTCTAACATTCACTTGTGTCAACATTAATATGCCGATACTTACCTAGAATGAAAGAGCTGATTTTTATTCAAGAGACTTCCATTGCTGTTTGAACACTGCTGCTTTTACCTTTCATGCTTTGTGTAATATTTGACACATGTAGTATAGTGGGCTGCTCGAATCTGTGAGTTGCTTGTAGTGCAAGCGCCATCATCTCTGTAGAAAGTTGTAGTGATATATAATGGGTGCATGTACTGCTAATTGCTAGTCCTTCAATGGATTCATATTGATTAAATTTCAGGAAGCACAGAAGAGGAATAAATGGACAATTCTCACAACAGAGGGAAGTGAGCAGCAGGTTCCCAAAGGGATTAGTGCTGGGACCAATGCTATTTAAATAGTTCATAAATTATTTGGCATTGGGGTGAACAGTTTAGTGGCCAAAATTGTGGATGATACCAAATTATTCAGGATAGTGAAAACCAAAGTGGGTTGTGAAGAGGAGGATCTATCGAAATTGGTGAATTGGTAACAGTGTGGCAAAGTTAGGAAGTAGCTGTGCTAATTGTTACAGCAAAGCACAACATTGTCCAGTACCAATGAATGTAATGAACATGGGTGGTATACCTATAAGATGTAGTTCATTACATTTAGAAAGTTCCTCTTGAGCTAGAAAACTGAAGCAATTGGAAGAACTGGCATCAGTTATAGAATACCAGTATTTTCATTTAAATGTTGAAGCTAAAGCTGAAAATGAAATTCTTTCCAGCAGTAAGTGGGGTGGGTGCATGTGCCTGTGGTCACAACACCAATGCTGGAAGCTAGTGTGTAACCTAAGAACCTGAAGAGTTAGCAGAAGCAGAATGGAACCAGCATACTCTGAAACACTTCTGGCTCTTGCCCAAGCTAAAATTACTGCCTGCTTAAGCTTCTAGTTTCTACCCTCTGTTACAAGGCATGGACCTATCAGTTAAAAAGGGCACTTAAAGCACTGGTGTGGCTCAATTCCAATATTGGAAATACGATATGAAATTTAAACCATCCCATACTCTGATTAAATGCAAGTGGGAGGATAATTCAGTCTACAAATGCACTGAACCCTAAAACCCTGCAACATAACCCTGCTCAGCAGGCAAGGGAATCTATTTTTATAGAAATGATGGAATTTATCTTCCTGCTCCTTTAGCTGGTAACGGTTTTAGAACATCTTTAACTCTAGCCACAGCTTAATGTTCACACTAGGGGTGTGTATTTGGCTAAATCCAAGCTGAAAAACACCTTATTGGTATTTTCTGGATATTCATTCATGTATTTCTTTGGGCATTTTCTAGCTATCCAAAATGGCCAAGCCCGAAAAATCAGGATTTTTTGGGACTGCTAGATAATTGTAGTTAAAGGGTATTTAAAGTGATTGCAATCCCTTATGCCTTTGAAGTTCACTTACAAGGTGTGCCGCTCACACAGCTTGGGAAAGGCATTTAAAGGGACTGTGATCCCATTAAACACTTTTTTTCTTCCATTGAAACTTATGGAGGATGGGAGCACTTTCTTTGGGGGGGGGCCATCGAATTGGATCCCCTGGTCCAATCTTTTTGAAGCTTTGGGGTTTTTTGAGAAGCACCAGCAGCTATGCTGCAAATTTGGTGCTTCTGACTCAAAAAACAGCCCCCACAGAGCCCCAGGTTGATTCTCCATTATACCCTATGTGGACCATTGACTATAATAGTCCCCATAGGGTATAATGGAGCCAAAAGTTCAGGAATCCTGAATATTTACCGAATCTGAAGATCATGCTAATGTTACGATTCAGGAATATTGGGAAATACCAATATTTTTCAGGTTCATTATACCCAAACCCCCAAAATACTGGGTTTTCCCCCCACACCCCTAGTTCACACATACCACACTAAAGGGGGGGAAAGTCTTGAATCATGAAGCAACCTAAACTCTACCTGATTGCTTGGTGTGGATGCTGAGAGTCCCTGTTTAACATGTAGTGCTTGATGGCCTTGGCAAAAGTTTCTTCTGATATTTTATGCCAAGGGAAGAAATTTATTGTGAAAGTTGAAAAAATCTAAATTATGTGGATGCTTTAAAGGAAGACCTGTTTACACAATGGCTTAACAGGCTAGGGTTGACCAACTGGCTGTGTAACAAAGAAATGGGATGGGATACAGTTGGAGACCACGGAGCTGTTTCTACTGACAGGTAAGGCAGTGTTTAATTATTCAGTAACAACAAGAATCTTTCCACCTTCTCCCCTTCAAAAGCAGTTCTCTTCTTTATATCCTACCCCTTATTAACTACATTGAAACTGGACTGTTCTATAAAAATACTACTAATAGTTCCTAATTATTTAATACTAGGAGTAAGGCCCATTGTGGGAAGAAATACAACGGGTTCTAGAAGCAAGCTCCAGGTGAGTGTCCTGGCTGTGGCTGCTGGGGCAGCAGAGGGAAGGGGAAAATGGAGGGAGGTAAGCCATGTTTATTTCCTTCTGTTTAGCTATAAGGCAGGGCTGTCTCAAGTCCTTTTGCTGCCCCAAGTGGGTAGTATGGGAGGACAGCTTCATGGTAACAGGTATGGTTTCCTCCACCCCTAACTTATGTTGATTTGGGGTTATGCAGTGGCAGCTAAGGTAGAAAAGCACTTCCTCCTATGCCATGTCTTCTGGGTTCCAAGGGTCTGGAAAGTGGTTTCATAGCCAGATACAGGGTTGCCAACCCTGTGTTGGGAAATACCTGTAGATTTGAGGGGTAGAGCCTTGGGAGGGCCAGGTTTGGGGTGCGGAGGGACTTCAGCAGAGTATAGTGCCATAGAGTCCACTGCCCAAAGCAGCCATTGTCTCCGAGAGAACTGATTTTGGTCATCTGGAGATCAGTTGTAATAGCTGGGAAACTTTCTGTATGGGAAATGATGTGCTGTGGCTGGGGAACACAGTGATTTCTGGGAGATCTCCAGGCCCCACAAGGAGATTGGCAACTCCAGTCAGGCCCATAGCTAACATGGGGCCCACAGTGCCCAGCCCCCTAGCATTTCTTCTGGGCCCCTCCCTCCCAGGCGAGCATCAAAGTACCTCAACTTGCTGCCTCCGACCTGGCTGCCAGACAGCAACATTCAGAACGGCAGCGACAGCAGTTCCAGCAGCAAGAGATGCCTGGCTTGCTTGGTGGTGTGGTAGGTGGGCTTGCTGGGCTAGCCTCAGTGAGTGGGCTGGGGAGAGTGTCCTGCTGTCTCTTCCTACTCCCACTTTCAGATCTTTCTACCCCATTCCCTGCCAATCCCCCTCCTGGATGTTGCTGCGCACTGCCTGCTTCTCCCTGCCTAGCTTCACAACTTGAGCAGGTATGCAGTGCTCCGGGGGAGAGAGGAAGCTGTGGCTGTTGGGCATTACCCCCTTCACTTGCCCTGGAGTCTGGCTGGGGGTACAGGGCTGCCTTAGAAGAAGGCTGGTTTCTAAAGTGTTTCATTAACTTTGATTTAATTAGCTGGTGCCTCCCCATGCCCCCTCCCAAAAATATCTCTAGCTGCAGGGCTGACTCCAGTGACTGTTTAAGGGAAGATTGGGATATGTATTTTACCTCAGGGCTCATTCAATGACTCCCAACAGCAAACTGTTTAGAATGTTAGAGGCAAAGGCCAATCAGGCTGCATATGCAAATGACCTCTGTGTTCCAACTGGCTAGGTGAGAGGAACAGCAAACTGTTTAGAATGCTGGAGGTGAGACTCAGGCAATGCAGCCAGTGGATAGGGATAGCTTCTGAGTGACACATCAGGGAGCCAACTGATTTGGGCATGCATGGAATGTTCAGTGAAGTGCCACCCGAAAACACAATTATATATAAGGGAGATAATAGTGTCAATCTAAGCTTGATGAAATAAGTTCGATGAAAATCATGGATTTTTGTCTCAAAGGGTAGGCACAGCTCCCAATGCAAGCTCATCCTTGTGACCATGTTACACAAATTAGAGAGTTTATTCTTACCAAACTCCTATTCTTAACACAATTCTTAATACTCCATACAAAACTAGGACATTTTACTTGTATAAAGACAAAATGCTGTTATCTAAATCACCAGTCTAGACAACTGTGACAACTGATAGCTTATTTCTTGGGCAGTGCAGTATTAAAGTTGAATGTTTTTCAAGTATACTATTTAGTATCCTACCCCCATTTGATTGTACGAACTATCACAAAGTTTGATCAGAACTAGATCACTGTAAGTTTTAATTTGAACAATGTTTAATGTGAGACTGAACAGCGCCAAGGACAAGCTCATAATATGTGCCTCAGAATAAATTAAATGTCCTGTTACTTAGCATTACTTGTCTATACTTGAATAAAGTCTGAAAGCAGCATTATTTTTTAAAAATGTCAAACTGAGGCATGTAGGAGCCAACATTTCTTGCTTTAAAAGTTCAGACAGTTTTCAGTTGGATCCTTTAATACCTGACTGAAAATTATTGGTAAAGTGTTTACTGTCCCCAATTTTACCCACACCCCAATCTTCACCGGAGTGTTTTTATACATGTGTTTCAGCCCTGAGGTGGTTGTCCATCATTAGTAACAGGAATATGTCCTGTCCTGAGTTAGAGGAACTCTTTTCCTGCTTGATTACATCTACCATTGTATCCAAAGCACTCACTTTTATTGGACTTTAACAGATTTGCTCTACAACAACAGTGTTGTACTAGAATTTCACCAGGACCTCAATAAGATCCATGGTACAGTAATTCTAATATTGTGGTAAATGGTCAAAGCTATCTAAGGAACAGAAAGACTGATATAGGAGACAAAGTGGTAGAGATCCTATGTTTCAGGGAGGAGCAGAAGATTCAGCATCTGTTCCGGAGAGATGCATGAAAAGCTCTCCAAGCTCAGTCACATCCTCGGTAACTGGCAGCGTCCTAGTTTCTCGATCCTCGATAAAATCCCAGAGTCGAACAGAGTTGAGGAACTAAAACAAAAAAACAGGCATCTTTTATTAATGGCATACCTAATTTAGCATTCATCTTGAAACTGCTTGAAGCATTTGTGGGCAGTTTAATCAAAAAGGTTAAATCATTCTTCCTACTGAATAAACTTCTGCTTCATTTGACTCATAAGAGCTTCATACCACAGCAGACCCACTGCAAAGATGTTTTTGAAATAACTTAAATCAGGATTCTGTGCATAGCTGAGAGAGGCTGCTGTTGCGTCAGCAGGTGCATCAATGCAAGCTAGCACTTACTAACATTTCTGTGGATAGAAAGATTTTTGTCTCGGGAGCATCTTACCTCCTGCTGCTAAATCTCCTCTGAAATGCTTGTGGCTGGGGAGGCTCCCGTCCCTAAAGCGCAACACTTCAGGGAACATTGTAGGATGCAGCATTGGGTGTGTATGCAAGAAAGTTGCCTACAGGAGGGCAATCTTTCCACAGAAATGTTTTGATAGAAGAAGATCTGGATTTATACACCACCCTTCACTCAGAGTGGCTTACAATCTCCTTCCCTTCCTCTCCTCACAACAGACACCTTGTGAGATAGGTGGGGCAGAGAAAGCTCTGAGAGAACAGCTCTGAAAGAACTGTGATCTATCCAAGTGACTAGCTCTCCAGTTTGGATAGATCCAAGCCACTATAATGGGTACAGGCCGTAGCACTGTATTCCTGCTAAAAAGGGAGAGGGGACATCTCTAGTAACTTTGACGAAGATAGAAACCACTGTAATTGGAGAATGCCTGGGTATTTTGTTACACCAACATAACGCCAGCACTACTGCACTGGTACCAATGGGAGCAAAACCTCATCTTTCACGGTATCTTATGTGGAAGAACTCGTTCCTTTTTTCAGAAGGTTCCCACCACCTGCCACTGTATAGCCTGTCCCTTATGCAGTAATGGACACAATCATCCCCCTTAGTGATTGTTCCAATCTCTTCTCCCTGGACCTTGTTTATAGCTGCTGCAGGGTGTTCACCTGTCCTGAGGTCCCCCGCCCCCCGCTTTAGGTTATAACATTCCCTGGGGGTGTACTCAAGTCTTTTTAGCTTGTAGCTCTTTTATACCTTCAAACTCTTAAAATCATTGCCACCTTCCATATACTTAGTAACTGTGAGGAAATTTGATGATTTAACCAAATTTTATTTCACAGGCACACATAATGAGAAAATTCAGGGAGTAAAAAGTGAGGTAAGGATAAACTGTATCAGCTAGCTAATATACCAGGGGGACAGACTCTCTACACATTGACCCAGACACCACCTCCTATCCCTCTGACTTGTCACATTCCACATGGAAAGTACTTCCTCACACTCATGCCCTCTGCCACTCAAGCGATCTCACATATCAACACAGGCACTGCTGCATTTTTATACAATTCCTAGAATGTCACACAAGTACCCTTGTGTCTTATCCCTTTTTGCGTCTTTCTGAGCGGCATCTGACTTTGAACAGTAGGCCCAAAGTTGGGGATAATGAATACAAATTCAGGTTATAGAAGCTGTTAGAAACCAATTCATTTCAGTCAGAGATGCAAACTGGCTAAGTACTCCATTTTAAAGCCAAATGGTCACAACAGCCATATACTACATTTATCAATTTAGTTTTAACCATGTCATTTGGAAAAGGGTGCAGACTCTGAATCTCTGATCCTAGCCTCTTCCTATGAACTACTGTTCAAAAGAGTGGACTGGATAAGGAACTAAGGTAGACACTACCATTTTATGCAGGAATTCTTAATTTGTGCAACTGTACCACAAGCAAAGCAGATGCAAGGAGAGAACAGATTACATCTGAACACTAACCACAGTCTTTCACACTAGTCTAAGGGCAGCTTCATCCAGGTGACAGCGCTGTAACACAAACAAGGTTACTGGCTCAAAAACAAGGGTTTCCAGTCTTATCAGAGCAGATGGGAGCCCAGTTTGATTGTGCTGTGAATAGAGGATACAGTCATGGCAGGCTAGTGTAGTTACTTGTAACATAAGCATTGGTAATGCTAAGTTTGTAGTAAACTAACAGGAGTTGTAATCAGCCATACGATTATAAAAGCTGTCCGTGTTAAATTTTTTTTTTTTTTAAATTCATGATCCGCACATGGAAGTATACAAAAGTCAGGTTTGTTTAAAATCACGGCTGCTATTGTTCCAGTGCTTGTATTTTAAATACCAACTCCCCTTTTTTTAAAATACCAACTTCACATGTTGAAAGACTTATATGAATATTAAAGTTTCTAAGTCTGTACTGCTTCCATGAGAATCCGAAGGGTTAGATCATCTTACCCGGACAGTCCCCTCAGAGCTGAGCTGTTTCCGTGGTTTCTCAGGTTCAGCCCTTCTTCCATCAGGATAGGCATGGAGGTACAAACATTTCCCCCCAAATGGGCAGGTTCCCTTACCCTGGTCAAAATACTTGCAAGCCTTTTTCCTGAGAAAATATTAATTTAAAAATGAGAAAGTATTAAACTTGATTGATACAAGTTAAAATTAAAAGAAACTGGAATAAGTTTCCAGCAGCATCCATTACTTAATTTTCTAACTCTTTCCTTAAGGTTATCCAGCCAATTTTAGAATCATTTTATAGATAATGAGATTGTAACACATCATGGTCCTCTGGCTGCCTCTGGACTGTTTCTGGATGGCACGATGCCTATGCTAGGCATGTAGTCGCTTTTTAAAGCATTATTTCTAGGGAAGTTGCTCTTTGCCCCCATGTTGTTACACTACAAGCAGGGAAGATATATGGCTGTGGAAGTGAATTACAACTGATCATGGCTTAGCCTAAAAGGTAATATGACTCTTCAGGAAGGCTCAAGACTTTGGGAAGCTGTCAGAAATCACTGTCTCCTACTTTTGGATAATTACTGTGTTACTGTTTTTAGTTACATCTAGACTGGACTACTGCAATGTGCTCTACTTGGGGCTACCCTTGAAGAGTGTTCAGAAACATCAGCTAGTAAAGAATGCTGTGGCTAGACTGCTGACACTGGCTACTGATCCACTCCCAAGCCCAATTCAATGTGTTGTTTTTGTCCTTTAAAGCCGTTTATGACTTCGGACTGGGATATCTGAAGGACCTTCTTCTCCCGTATATTCCTGTCTGAGAATTAAGATGGCAGGGAGATGCCCTCCAGACTCTCCCACTGACTAAAGACAATTGTTTGATGGGTACACGAGACAGTGCCTTTTCCATAGCAGCCCCACAATTACAGAATAACCTCCCCAGGGAGGTGCGCCTGGACCCATCATTATTAAAGACAGTTTTAAGGACTGTGTTTTGATTTATTTAGCTTTTATTATGATAGTCCTAACATTTTTAAACTATGACTTTTACTGGATTTATAATGGCTGTTTTTATTGTGTTTTGTTTGTATTGTAAGCCATCTTGAGTTCCACAAGGGGAGAAATGAATGTTATAAATAATAAATTAACACAAGATACCTTTTAGCAGCTATTAAGGTAAAAAAAAATCTAGAAGAAACATAATAAGGAGACACACTGTTGCTTGCAATATCATTCAGTTTTTGTCTTCCTAGTCCTACTGCATTGCTCACTGGATGTCTTATACAGTGTGATTACCTGATTTCCCCCCCTGTACTCTCTAATTCTCTTTGAGTCCCAGTGAGAAAGGAAGGCTATAAAATAAGCTAAATAAATGAGAAAGGTAGATTATGATTTGAGTCACAGCTAATTTGGCAGAACAGTTCTCTCTCAGGTGGAGAACCTCATTTATTTCAACACTAGGGGCAAGGCCCATTGTAAGCAGAAATACAACAGGCGCTACCAAGAGGGGTGCTCTGTACCCGGCGGCAGAGCAGAGGCAGGCTGTGGGCTGCAGCCAGGGCTCCCTGCACCTCTCTTATCCCCCATCCCAGATCCCAAAGATGCAGCGGCAGGCTCTGGGCTGGCTCAGCGGGCCAGCGCCTCTGTGGTGTAGGTCTCCGGCAGCGTCAGGGCCACAGCCAGGGCTCCCCGCCCCCTCCCACATTTGGCAGGTGCCTTGGCGGGCCAGCATCTCTGTGGCACAGATTTCCAGTGCTGTGAGGGCTCCCCAGACCCCTCCCTCCATGCCACAGGTGCCGTGGCAGGCTGTGGATCATCTCGGTAGGCCAGTGCCTCCATGGCACAAGTCTCCACCGGTGTCAGGGCCGCAGCCAGGGCTCCCCGGATCCCCCTCCAAGACCCTGCAGGCATGGCACCAATTGCTCCCTGGAGGCTCCCAGGAAGCACCTCCGCTGCCGCAGCAGCCCTGCACGCAGCTGGGCAGGGAGCAGGCTCCGCTGTCAGCACCTCCTCCTTCTCCCGACTGGGCTTTCAGCCGGGTGGCTTCGGCTTTGTGCCTGGCCGGGTGGCAGCAGCCCGCGGGCCACCTCCAGCAGTTGATTGCTGCTGTGGGCGGGACTATTTTATGGCATGGTCGAATCGTGGGGCATATTCGACCCGGCCCCGTGTCGGCCAGTGGCCAGGTCCCCAGGGTGACTGGCGGCTCCTTCAGCCTATGGCTGAGGGAGCGCATTTTACGTGCCATCCCAAATTGCCTTTATAATATAAGAGGATTAATGAGTGTCAAGTAATGTAAACTACACACCCGCTACCATACGTTTTCACTTGTTCCATACCCTTCAGTCAGAAATTCAAAGTGAATTTTGATAGGTCTGTTCCCTAAAATATTGGCAGATGAATACAGTCATCAGTCAGGAGGATTACTGCCCAGTGCTTTCCACGCCTTTGAGTGGTCTGCTTTTGGAATAGTTGTACTTTGATTTTCCAAAGGAATATATGATTTATAGCCAATAGACAGATTGTACACACAGAGTATGGCACCAAAGCCCTAAGCTGTTTGTTCTAATCAGCAGCTGCAGATTTTAGCTCTAGATATATTAATAGCGCAGTCCTTGATGTGACTGATAAGCATAAACACTGCATAAATACAGAGCAACACAACGTAAACAACAAAAGCCTGGGCTGCTCAGAAACAAATGCACTGTTTAAACAGAGCGATAGTGAAGGTCACAGAACCACACAGCTGACATTTTGTTAGATGCAACAATCATTTAACCAAATGCTACACAGACTGCAAATAATACACTGTTGGCTCACCAAAAATTTAAAACTTCTTGGCTGCAGTTTTCCCACTTGCATGTCCCACTCACAATTATTGTATTTTATGGTCTAATGACTGTGGGCTGCCATGGTTGTTTTTTGTACAGGAAGGCACGATGTAAATTAACTTGCTAAATAAAAATAAAGGGATTAAGGCTTTCAAGTTTTACATGGGGACAGTTTGGCCAAAATATTGATTTGTTGAATTAACTGCTAGCTTAAATATTTTATCCAAAGATATCCACTTAGTTTTTAAAAGTCACTATATATATTTTCCACAAAGAGTCATGGGTCAAAATCTAGACCACACTGCAAGTCTAAGAACAATATTCTCAAAGACCCTTTTCAAACTGTCTTTGTATTCCGTTTTAGTAACTGGTTGCTAATGGATTTTTTCTGTCATTTCAGACAGTCTCATTTTAGTAACCAGCTGCTAGTGGATTTTCTTTCCCTGGTCATACAAAGCCACTTGTGTTGGGTTAGCAAAGCATGGTTGAGCTGTTTTTGAGGGAAACTACTTTTTCCCATTTTCAACCCCTTCACTGCACTTCTGAGTAGCTGTGGTATACTGCTTAAAATGTCTATGCCGCTTCCCACCCCCAGAGTTTTTTTTACGTTATAAGGTGAGTGCTATCTCAATGGTGCCGCTATAGCGCTCACCTTAGAATGTTTCTAAAAGTAGCACAGGGGCAGGGGGGAAAGCAGCACTGGTTGAAATGACCATAGCGCTTCAGAGACAGCTCACTAATGGAAGGAAATCCGCCATATGAAACTCCCATCCCTGTATCACTTTACTCAAAATCAAGCCAACATCCAGTTTAGAACAGTAATGTGAAAAGGGCCAAAATGATTTATGGGACGGCTTTGTAATACAAACCTGTTGCCTAAACACAAATTGGGAAACCAAAATTTTCTAGATTTTTATTCACATTAACGGCAGAATTCAGGTAATAAACCTCTATACATGAGTCTGAAGAATATAACACCACAACTGAAGCACAGTTTCCAAAAAGCTAAGAATACTGGTAGGTCTTCTGGGATCCAATAAAATCTATATGCCTTGACTGGGTGTTCCACAGAGTGTGTCTGGACATGACATAAAGCAGCAAATGAGAGGGAAAGTGGCTGCAAGAAACTGACCAAATGCAATTTTATCTTGAACCTGAATACAATGTTACCCTAAGGTAACAACAACAAAAAAGCCCTGAAAAGACAGCCTGGGTGTTTCTAGTGAACTGACCAAAGTTGAGGAATGAGACCAATGGCTTCCAAGGCAACACAACAAAGGCTCTGTTGGCTACCTCAGCTGAGGTGAGGTTACACACTACATTTACTTTATTTAGAGAATTGATACCTCACCTTTTGGCCCTCACAAGGGCCACCAAGGCAGCTAACAAATTAACATATATAATAAAATCACATCATTAAAACCAAAGCTAAAATACACACACAAAACCCTAAAACCAACCATTAAAACATTTAGTATGAAGGGGGAATCACTGAGGGAATGCAAACAAAACAAGTTTTCATCTGCTGGCAGAAGACGTCAACAGAAGGGGATAGAAGAGTCTGAAGTGGGGGGAAAGTTTCAGTGCCATGACTGAGAAGGCCCTCTCCTGGGCTGCCCACCACCTAATCTCAAGCAGGGTCTCAAAAGATGTCTGCAGTGATCAAGTAGGTTCATAAGAGCATAAGCAGTCCCAGAGCTTCAAAGGTCAACACCAGCACCTTGAATTGTGCCTGGAAATGGACTAGATGGGTCAAGACTGCAGTGATATGGTCACTATGACCCACTCCAGTCATCATCCTGGCTGCAGCATTTTACAGACTGTAGCCACTGGGTCTCCAATTTACAGGGGGACATGTGAGGGGTGGAGGATGTGTCCCTTCACATGCTGACAAAAAAAATAATGTGTCATTCCTCCCGAAAAAAACAGTATTGTGTGTGGTGTGCGAAAGAGGGTGAAGGGTTCATTTGCCTACTGATGGTGGTGGAGACCATGCTTTCCACCCCTTCTGGGCACCATTTTCCTCTACTATTCTTTACTAAAGATGCCACCATTTTGACTATGATATTATCGTGTAGCCAAAAAATTCACTTGCTACATGATGCCATCGTGATGCTTATTGCCCTCACTATAGTTTAGCTTCCTAAAAATGCTATGCATAGCTTCACAAAGTATCTGGAATCAAAACAGGCTGTTTACAGCACTTACTCTGGTGCTTTTTGCTGAGCAATAATAAAAAAGAAAAATGGTATCCAGTAGTTGCAGCAATCAAGTGTCAAATATAGGCTGAAAATTTGGGGGGGGGGGGGGGGCGATGGTTCAGGAACCTCCAGCCTTGGATTTGGACTGAACTGAATTTTTTAGCTGAACTTTCACCAGTAATTAGGAACCGACAAATGGGAGCCCACAGCAAAATGTTGCAGGTTGATTTTAGTTTGGCTGCACATGGCTATTGGCAGATTTACTAATGGAAAACTTGCTAACCAAAATTCTTCCAAAGGCAAAGCATCTTTATTCTCTCTATTCCTATCAAACATTTCTATTCTCTGAATCATTATACTTACCCCACACCCTGTTTAAATGCTTCAATCAGCTCATTCTTTTTGGCTTGGTCTTCTACCCAATACACACTGGGAATAACAAACTCAGATATCACACGACACTCTGGGCAGGACCTTGAGCAGGCAATGAAAAGCAAACCCTTGGTGAGAAGAAACGGTTCAGCAACATGAAAAGGGCAGTTTTAAAGAGAATCAGAGAACAGCAAAGCCTCACTGAACTGCTAAATGTAATCCCTCATATAACTGTCAAGATCTTGAGATTCTAAACCATGACTACTGAGCCCGTTCGCGGGAAGGGCGGGGTATAAATTAAATAAATAAATAAATACATACATACTATATAATTCTATCCAGCTTTCTCAAACGTAAATTAAGATGGCCCCACAGTGTAAATTAGTCTATGTCTACAAATCAGGGGGATTTCTCCAAACACCTTCAACAAAGAACAACCATTTGATTTCTGAAAGCAGTCTTTCAAGTATGTGAATAAAAATTACTGTATACTTAGTGCCTTTGTCCTTTTATTCTAACTCAGGGGTGTCAAACTAATTTGTTACAAGGGCCAGATCTGACATAAATGGGACTTTGTCGGGCCAGGCACATCATAAAATGTAATGCCAGGTAGCAAAGGTATTAACTTTATAAAGGACACTGACAAACACAAAGTGTTTTTTAAAATTTAAAATACAAACATGCTTAAAACAATTGCCTGTTGAGGGAAAGGACGCTCTAGCCTCTGCTACTAGCCAGAGGTCCAAGAATTTCTGAGCATATTTGTATTGTACTTAATATGTTGTTTGTAAGGTGCCTGGGGAATAATTCAGTCACAAGCTGGTAAACTTTTTTAAAAGAAACTATTTGCTATTTCTGCAGACTATAAGCAAAGTCTTATAGTCTATAAGCAAAAAGAATCTTGTTTGTTTCTATCAAAATATTCTGAAGCTGCTGAAGTGATTTGCTCCCTCAGTCTGGATTAGCAACAGAAAGAATGAGCAGTGCTAAGTTCCTTCCCAATAAGGGCTCCCTAACCACAGAGATGAACAGAATGGATGCTAGGAGCCCCCCTCTGAGGCAGGTCTGTTTCTAACTTCTGCTTCAAGCTCCTTTAGAAAGGGACTTTGGACTCTCTCTAGGCCTAGGCCAGCAGCAGAACCTGTGCAATCTACCCCCCAGAAACAAACAGTGCCACTGTGCCAGTCAGTGCCCAAACCCAACAAGACTTACTCAGGTCACACCAGAGAATTTCTGCAGCATAACGGACTGAGGGAGCATGTTTGCCAGCCAGTCCGGCAGCAGAACCTGTGCAATCTTCCCCCCAGAAGAACCTCTGCCACTGTGCCAGTCAGTGCCTGCCCCAAACCCAACAGAACTCACTCAGGTCAAACCAGAGAATCCCTACAGCATAACCGGACTGAGGGAGCATGTTTGCCAGCCAGGCCAGCAGAAGAACCTGTGTAGTCTTCCCCCCAGAAGAACCTCTGCCACTGTGCCAGTCAGTGCCCAAACCCCACTCACTCAGGTCAAACCAGAGAATCCCTGCAGCATAACTGGACTGAGGGAGCATGTTTGCCAGCCAGGCCAGCAGCAGAACCTCATTGCAGGGATTGGCTGTCTAGGTCCCTCTTTCCCCCTCCCTCCTGGAAACAGGAGCAAAAGGTGGGAAAGAGGGGGGAAACGGTGGGAAAATGCTGTTTCCCTTGTGCCCTTTAAAGTTTAAACCTCCCCCAGCAGCCATTTTAAAAATCCCAAAAAAGCCCCAAATTTTTTCAGGGTTTTTTCCCCAAAAAGCTGAAAATGCGCTATAAAGCCTTCCCGGTATCAAAAAACCCGAAAATACTTTTTATCGGGTGTGTGTGTGTGTGTGTGTGTGTTTCGATTCGGCAATCCTGAATGCACACCCCTAGTTTCAATTAGGCATGTGTGTTCGGCATAAACTGAACCAAATAAATACCCAAAAATCCCAATAAGGTTTATTAAACCGGATACTGATCACAGATCTGTATTCGGCTATTGATATGGCTCAGCCTGAAAAAAGCCTCCCCCCGCCCTTTATTTGGGCAAGCCGGCCTCAGCTGAAGCAGCACGGAGCTGTCAGATCTCTGCCACCTTGGCTGGGGCTGGCTGGCTCCTCTTGCAGCTTGATTAAAACCAGCTCCACACCGTCCCAGCTCATTCTCCCTTGCCCACAGGCTCTGCTGAGCTGCCCAGCTGAAACCGGACTGCCCAACAGAGCCCTTCCAGGAGCCAATCCTGCAGGGAGGACTCTCCCCAAGGCCAGCAGAAAGGAAGGGGGGGGGGGATCTGAGATCTTCCTTCCCTCCTTTTTTGCTGGCCACAGCTCCAGAGGCCAGCAGAATGGAAGGGGGGGGGGGGGGAGATCTAAGATCTTCCCTCCTTCCTTTCTGCTGGCCTTGGCTGGCTCCTCTTGCAGTTTTTTGGTGACAGGCTGCCCAGCAGAGCCTGCAGGGGACTTGCCCCACTTCGAGTTTACTCATGCACAGTGTGGCTGGCAAAAGCCATTTAAAGGGAACCCAGAAGCGGTGCAAGTTCACCCACCCCCTTCTCCATTATACGGTCCCCATAGGGTATAATGGAGCCAAATAAATTTGGCAATCCTGATTATTTCCTGATATCATACTGATATTGGGATATCAGGAAATACCGATTTTTGGGGGGTTCATTACACCTGAAACCGAAAAATACTGTTTTTTATTGCACACCTTTGGTTTCAATATTTGAGGCCAAAAAGAAGAAAAAATAGCTTCTGTTCTTTCAGGCTAATACTTGGTAATAGATCTTTCATTGACTTCATGGGCTTCATTCACACATTCTATAAAAACTTTAAGTCTCCAGTCAGACACTACCTACTTTACTTGAATGTCTACTTTCATTTGACGTTCTGAAAATGGTAACATGGGTGAAGGAAGCATCATTAATTACATTCTAGAACAGCAGGTTGTAGGAACTTACTTTATAATAGGATTCTCAAACTGCTTGACACACCTCCATTGCCGGATACAGGATAAACAGTATGTGTGATTGCAGCTAGAAAGGATTCCAAATCTCCTCTCAGATGCTGATGGCTTCTCATAAACCACCTCCATACAGATATTGCATACCTTGTCCTGACTTGCCTGAAAGGCAAAGGCCTTCTCCATCTCATGTTCAAAGGTAGCCATACACATCTACACGCATACAGAAAAGGCCAAAAAAGGAGGGTGGGGAGAAAAGGAACTGTTACTATAGGTTTATGCAATGTTGCAACAATGCTCCTAACTTCCAACATGAGAAAAATGATTAAGAAATACATTATGCATTCCTGAGTACTAGATTCTACTAAAAATCTAGTTTACCACTTTAGTTGCGTAGACATTATACTAGAATATTGTAGTAGAAAACAGAGGTCCCCAACGTGGTGTCTGTGGGTACCATGCCACCTGTCAATACCTTTCCTGGTGCTCGCCAAGTGTTTTCAGAAAGTGGGCAGGGCCAGGTAGGGCTTGTGTCCAGCAAGGCATCTGGTTGGCCACTGGAGATCTGACTGACTATGCCGATTTTTTAAAATGTTGTTTTGGCAGCAGCTGCCACCACAGCATGAGGATCTTCACTGTGTGACTAAAGGTAATATGCAGCAGCCATGTTGCAGTTGGCTCAGCCCACTGTGGCAGCCATTTTGTAGCCGTATTCACCACGCTGTGTCAGAACTCCAAAAGTGCCCACAGGTTCCAAAAGGTTGGGAACCCTGGTACAAAATATTATACCGGCTAACAAAATATCCCTGCTAACACATACATACAAACCTCATAACAGTTAGGGAAGTATTCTTTATAACTTCACCAAAATCAGCAGAATCATCACCATATAAATACTGTTGACACTCACACTTCAGACAGAGCTATATTACATTATACATTAGTTTATCCAAGCGACATTTAAAATTAATTTCTAATTGTGATTAATTACATGTGTAGATTTACATGGACTCAGGCCTATATAATGTGACGCACGAAGCTGAGTCAATCAGCAGCTCTGTAAACCTCCCGGATCCAGCTTCTAGCCTGGGACATGTAGGTATGCATGTGCATGTACCAAGCACCTGACAATCCCAAACTGTAACCAGTGGGCCAAGTTCAGATTGATGGGTCACAAGTTGAACAGGACACTGTAGATCAATTTATGTTATACAGCAGTTGTTAACACTACTTAACGCTTGTTCTAAAGATGGAATCTAATACAGAACCAGTAACCTTAACACAGCATGTTCTGAGACAGCCTGTGGGTCAGGAAAAAACTGCACCAGTACGAGAAGGGCACAGTGTACATTTAGGAGTGGGAAATAATGTAAACAAAACAGACAATATCTCATGAACATATACATCACATTGTATCTGTTGTATATTGTATGATATTAAGGGATGTGTACGCACACACACTATATCTATATCTACATATAAATAAATAAAAACTGAATTTTAACACCTCCCATCCAATTATATTATTCATAATAAACATGAAATATGAAAATAATATATAGTAGTGAAAACAAAAATTCTCGCAGCCTCTGATGAAGTGGACATTACTCCATAAATATTTATGCCATGATAAATCTCTCAGTCTTTAAAGTTTTAATGTAATACAGCATCATGTTGAAGCTGGCTATATTTCATGTCGCATTTACCTTCTCATGAGTCTTCCTTTGTTCTGGGTCAAAAGGGTGAAGCACTTGCAACCCACAGATTTCACATACTTGCCCATGGAGATAGAGACATCGGTCACCAAACTGGCATGTGCCAGCTGCCGCATAAGGACACAGCTGTTCACCATCCGTATACAGACTTCCAGGCTCAGAGTCTTCCTCTCCAAGCCCACAGCGGATTGCTTCCAGATATGAATGGGGCTTTGTTTCTGGAATATCACTTTGGAGACTGCAACATGCCAAGTCACTCACAGTGTTAGATCTCAGTTTTTCTTCTCCTGAGCCACATAAGTCTTGAGAGGGGAGAAAAGGAATACCTGGGTTACCTTCAAAAGCAAATACCATGGAAGAACTTTTGCTAGCTGTTGATTTAGCTTATGCTACAAAGCAATACCTAGTATTTTAAAGATGCCCAGGTTCCATCAACCACAAGCATTCTTCATTTATATTGATGTCACAAATACCTGAAAATGTAAGAGGTGCCCTGCTAGATCATATGTCTCACATTTAGTCACACACCCTATTTCACTGTGGCCCACTAGTTGCCCTAGAGGGCACAGGCCCCCTGATGTTGCCTCCTACTGCTGATATTCAGAGGTTCACTGCCTTTGGAAGTGAAGGATCTCTTTGCTTGTAGTACCAAGTTGCCACTATATTTATTTATTTATTTAAATTTATATCCCACCTAACCAACAAAGCCGGCTCAAGGCGGCTAACAACCATTAAAATCAACAGCGTGTATAAGTTAAATAAAATTCATCTACATAACATTAACAGGATAAAACGGAGTAAAACCATAAAAGATGGTGGCAGTCCAGGACATCCAACGCAAAGAGCAGCAACCTAAGTATCCCCGGCCAGGAGGTGTCCACCAGACGATTTCCTGGGCCAGAAAATTCCACCAGCCGCTTTTCCAGTGGCCATTTCCTCCCAGTGTCAGTTCCTAATTAAAGGCCTGGCGGAAGAGCTCCGCTTTGCAGGCCCTGCGGAACTGCAAAAGGTCTCGCAGGGCCCTGATGTCCTCCGGGAGCTTGTTCCACCAGTAGGGAGCCACCACTGAGAAGGCCCTGGTTCTGGTGGCCACTAACCTGGCCTCTCTAGGGCCAGGGAGGGTCAGGCGATGTTGAGTGCCTGACCGCAGTGCTCTCTGGGGTATATGTGGGGAAAGGCGGTCCCTTATGTAGGCAGGCCCCTGACCATATAGGGCTTTAAAGGTTAAAACCAGCACCTTGAACCGGATCTGGTACGCTATAGGCAGCCAGTGCAGCATCCTCAGCACAGGCTGGATATGGTCTCGGACCTATAGGCCCATCAATAGCCTGGCCGCGGCATTCTGCACTAGCTGCAGCCTCCAGAGCTGAGACAAGGGCAGCCCCATGTAGAGAGTGTTGCAGTAGTCTAACCTCGAGGTAACCATTGCATGGATCACTGTCAGCAGGTCACTGCGTTCAAGGAAGGGAACAACTGCCTAATCAGCCATGGTTATACACCACAAGGAATTAGACATAAGTCATACATTTATCTCATAACATAACATCAAAATGTTACCAAAAGTCTCTCTCAGTCTAAATCAAGATAGGAAAAAAGAATCTCTAATCATCTCTAACAAAATGCTCATCATGAGAAGCAGAGTGTACCAGGAGGGAGGGCCTGTAAATTTCAAGGATCCTGGAAGTTAGAAGCAAGCCTGTTTCGCTCTGATTAAAAACATGGCCCAAAATGCAGCGCTTAATTTTTCCTTCAGAGGAGTGGTTTCCATTCACTTATGTGGGGTGACACTAAGTAGGTACACTGAGAACTACCACTTGAGTGGAGACTAGTTCTAAACAGTTACACCCTTCTAAATCCATTATTTAGGGTTGCACTGCAAACACGCTCCATGCTTCTGATGATCCTAGCCATTTAGAATTGAGCCTCCTGTTGTGTGCCCACATCAATGCTTGGTTCAGCTTCTTAGGGCTAAAGACATCCCTGAGGACATCACCACCATTTTACTGATAAAATTCCTTCATTTGACAAATGCTCAATCCTGCAGCGGTTTGGGCTCTTGAAATGGGGGGGAGCCACTCCTCCCCCCTTTGCCACGGTTCCAAGCAGAATCAGGCCCCCGTGGCATTCATAAACTGAAGGCATTATAGCAGTAAAATGGCAGTGACGTCCCTGGGTGATGCTGATAGGCAAAGTGCCTGCTTTTCAGTAATGAATCTGCTTGCACAGATCTGGCCAACGGCTACAGGAGCCTGCTCTGCTTTGTGCTCAGGAGACAGCAAGAAAGAAAAAAAATGGAAGTAAAGGGCACTCAGGCTTCTCACTGCAGGAGCCTCCTTGGATTGGGCCACGAACATTATGAAGGGAGGGAAGCCTGCCCTCACAAGCAGAGTCAGCTCCTGCATGCTCTCTACTTCCCTCTCGGCCTTCTCGCTCTCTCTCCTCAGCATGAGACACAGAAACTCAGGCCGGAGACCACAGGAGAGGAAACTGGACATGGCAAAAGGGGGCTAAAGCTGCCACCAGCCCGCCTTGGCCAACTTTGCTCTCTTTCCAGGTGGCTGCTGTGGTGGTGGTTTCACTCTGCGTTCTTTGCAGCCAGCTTGCTCTCCTCCCAGCAGCTGCCCAGCCGCTAGGATGAGAGCACAGAAGCTGCAGAGAAGGGTGGAGAGTTGTTGAGGAAGGATGGACTCTTTCCTTCCATCCCTAGCATGTGGCCCACAGCTCATGGAGGCTTAAGAACATAAGAGAAGCCAATGTTGGATCAGGCCAATGGCCCATCCAGTCCAACACTCTGTCACACAGTGGCCAAAAATACCAGGTGCCATAAGGAGGTCTAGCAGTAGGGCCAAGCTTGCAGCTTATCGCCCCTCCCGTCCCTCCAGTAATGGCTGTTTCAAGGTGGGACTCATCTGCCAACCAAAAGCCCCACCAAGCAGCAGCCTTGCCAGCCTTCTTGGACTATGGGAAGGATGCCATAGCAGTGGAATGATGCTGAGAGGAGTCAAGGGGCCTGTCTGAAACAAGAGTTCCCAAGCCACTGAATATCGCCCCTATTCATACTAGCAGAACAACACAAAAAGATTTGGAAAAATTGGGACTAGTTATATACATGAAAGAGCTTCAAATCCCTTTGTAAAAGAAAATTATAATCCTATAAACGGGTAAAGCACTAGAAGTACCCAAACCCAGCCGAAAATGAAGAACGACTCACAAGTACTCACCCCTGTCCCTGAGCACTATTGTTTTCTTTTCACGTTTTCCAGACTCGTGTACTTTACTTTTGGTTATGGGTGCGTTTCGCTCTGACTGAGGGTCAAGACTCTGCAATGGTGGTGCAGCAGAGTAAAGTGTCCTTGTAGGCACCACGCCACCTGACGATGAAGGTCTAACGTGATCGTATCTTGTAAACAAATTAGAAACACAAGAAGGGACTGCTACAGCCATTTATTCCAATGTGTTTTCATTGATTTATTTCCTTTTTACCCATACCCATTAATATAGAAACATGCACAGAACTGCTGCCTTGGAGTAAATGGGAAAGGAAGAACAACAATGGGACAATAAAGTATATTTCATTTTGTAAACCATGGTTGTAGAGTGACTGCTTAAGTCGGTGGTACACCAGAGGACTCTTCATTGAAAAAACAGAAGGAAAAAATATAGAACATATAATTCTTTAAGTGGGGTGTGTGTGCTGGTATTTACCCTACTATCTTGGCCACCACCAACAGAAGCCAGATTTGAGGTTCAGGGTGGGGTCTGAAACCAGAGTGTGGAATCAGAGACAGAAATACCACTTGGCTTCCAGTTTAAGACATCTATCCATCTTTGCCTTTGACCTGCCTGTTGGGTAGGGCCTGTACTGCTCCCAACAACTAAAAAGGTAGCATGGTGTGTAGCGAATGGGCCAGATGTGATTGGTGGGTGACCCATGCGGTTAACTTGTAACAGTATTTTTATGTCACACTGCAGGGGTCCCCAACATGGTGCCGGACACCTTCCCTGCCACCCATTGGGGACCCCTATGCTACAGTTTTCAAAGAGATTTTAGAGTGCCATATGTGGAATTTCCAAGTGGTGTCCCTTCCAAGTATTGTCCCAGACCAATTTATCTCAGAAATGAAGTTTAGAAAGCAAGTAGGGCCAACAGGGCTTCTGATTGGCTGTGCAAATTTTTAAGACGTTGCTTCAGCAGCAGCCACTGCCACAGCACAAGGACCTTACCATCATTCCTGCAGTAAAGCTGTGTATATGCAAGAAAATATTTTTAAACTATATACTCATTTAAAAGGCATCCAGTTTGCAATACTGAAGGGTTACTACTAGAGTTATGCATGACCTCACTCTCTGACATTTTGTGGTTGGGACCACCACCCTGTGTCTAAAGTAGACACCCTGTGTCTAAAGAGGCCCAAAAGGTTGGTGTACTGGTTAAGTGCATGGACTCTAATCTGGGAGAAGTGGGTTTGATTCCCCACTCCTCCACTTGTACCTGCTGGATGACCTTGGGCAAGCCATAGTTCTGGCACAGCTGTTCTTGAAAAAGAACAGTTTCTGTCAAAACTCTCTCAGCCTCACCTACCTCACAGGGTGTCTGTTGTGGGGAGGGGAAGGGAAAGGAGTTTGTAAGCCGCTCTGAGACTCCCTTGGGTAGTGAAGGGCGGGGTATAAATCCAATCTCTTCTTCTTCTTACTGACACTATGCCCCACTCCTAGAAATAAACAGCCCCGCTGAGGTCAAGGGTCACTGATGGACTATATCTGTCTAACTATATTAAGGATAAGGAGGTTGGAGTCAAGATCTTCCAAAAATATTATTACAGCCCTCCACCTCTTGGTTATCACTGGCAAGATAGAAAGTCTGCATTTTTAAAACCGTGAACAATTCATACCTGCAGCGAGCACCATAGGCACATTGTCCTTTCTGATAGAATTTGCAGATAGTGGATGGTTTGCTTGTGGATAAGTCATGTGAAAATAGGCACCTACTTCCTTCCCTGCATACCCCTTGCATAAAATACCTGGGGAAAGATACAGGAAAAAAGTCAAGACAAAACATATCCTATCAAAAGTTTCCTATTATCTGTCTCTTATTCAGACATGGCAGATAAATCTGCCAAGGTTTTCTCCTGTTAGTGTTTACAAGTACCAGAACATGAAATCAGCAAACAATTTTTAGTGACTTCCATTCAGAGCCTAGTTGCTAAAATAAAAGATGAGCTCACTGAAAATAAAACTTGAAAACGGAAACTGGCTCAGTTTAATTGTCAGCCCTTTTTCTTTTGCTGGTGGCTTAAAGAGAATGTATAGAAGATCTATTAGAAGAGGGGCTCTAAAATGTAATTGGTAGCAAGTATTCTAAGAAAATGCTGTAAAGGCATTAAAAATTGGCGAGACTGTTTTTCGTCAAATCAAAGGAATAGATTAGCTTAATGTGAACTTACTATCTGGGTTTCTTATTCATTTAATAACATTTTAGCCCTCTTTTCACTCCAAAACAGCTTAAAGTATGTTACAATAATTTTAAAAATGGTGGTGGAAAATACTGACAACTCAGAACCAACTTATGGCAACCCCATAGATTTTGCAAGGAAACAGACATTCAGAGGTGATTTGCCATTGCCTGCCTCTACGTAGCAACCCCAGACTTCCTCGGTGGTCTCCCATCCAAATACTAACCAGACCTGACCCTGCTTAGCTTCCAAGATCGGACAAGATTGGCCTAGCCTGGGGCCATCAGGGCATTTTTAGAAATACACCATAAAATAAGCAACTAACGCCTACATAGAACTCAGATTTAAAACATTTATCTGCTGGAAGGCCCACCTAAGTAATTTAGTCTTATACTGCTGTTGAAAGGCGAATAATGTGAAGGACTTCCTTACTTGCTCAGGAAGGCTACTCCACCACAAAACCTCTGGCACAGGCAGATAACTAACCTCATCTGCTTGCATGGTTACACTCTTAAGTAGTCCTGGGTCTGATAAGACAAGATGCTGCCCGGGGATATATTGAGAGAGAGAGAATCCTGAAAATACATGGGCCCTAGGGCTTTATAGCTCATAACCAGCATTTAAAACTGGAATTAAGAAATGTGTCTGTGGCTCAACAGTACAGCATCAGCTTGTCATGCAGAAAGTCTCAGGTTCAAGCCCTGGCATCTCCGGCTGAAGTAATCAAGTAAAAGGTGATGTGAAAGACCTCTGCATAAGATGCTGGAGAGCCACTGCCAGTCTGAGTAGGTAATACTGACCTTGATGCTCCAATAATCTGATTCAGTATAAGGCAGCTTCGTGTATGAACCAGAAACAAATACACAGCCAATGCAATGATTTTAGCAGTGGTGTAACATGTGAACTGCAGCACACTCCAGATAATAAACAACATGCAGCATTTTGTGCTGTCTGAAGTTTTCATGTCATTTTCAAGGGCAGCTCCTTGTACACACTGTATTACAATAATCCAGTCTGTGGTATGTTCAATCCTGCACCTCCACTAATTCAGGCTTCAGTCACTTAGCAGGTTGCTGCTGCCATCACTATTTATTCTCTCCTTTCCACCATGGCAACTGAGACCAGCTCTTCTCTGCCAGTCACAAAAGGCCCAGAGATTAAGTTTGGGACCATCTTCAAGACAGACATTAAGAACCAGCAGAGAGTTTATGGGATGATGCATCACACTACCTAGATCTCAGGTTCACTGGCAACAACAGAAAGAAAGAAAGAAAGCTTCTCATGTCACCTAGCTTAGCTCTGCATCCATAATGCAAACCTCTCAAGCTATTAATCAAAGTACATTTTTAGAACAAAGGATCCTGCTGCATGAACATACCTACCAACAAAGACCTACGCAACGTATTAGAATTTTTCACCAAGAAATTCATAGTCCAGCATGATCTATTTTGGACTGGTAGTAATTTCCCACCTCTAATTCTAGTTCTGTGAGTCGACCAAAGCTGCCTACAACACATCTTCCTTTTCTTTCCTTCTACAGAAATGTTCTCAGGACTGCGGCACTCTCTCTTCACCTTTGGCCACTCAGGAGGCATACTCGTTAGCTCACCTGGTCCCTTTTCCACACTCCAAGTGGGAAGATAAAAGGATCTTTTGCTATGGAATCCAAACCTTGCTGCCATTTGGAATGTGTGTATATGGCTACCAACATTCTAGTGCCCACTGCTGCGGAGTGCTCAAGTTACCATGGCTGCTCTGAGTGTGCTAATCATTCCCCTCAATAAACTCTTCTTTATTCCATCGTATTCGAGTCTCACTACTTCTTCCAAACCGATATCAGGAGGAGCGGGGCCACTTGGTCAGCAGATTCCCCTTTAATGTTCAGCGTCTCGCTGGCCACAGGGGGCACGTTCCCCCACACCAGGCATAACATTAAGCCAGCAGGAGAGAGGGGCGGCAAAAGGAAATCTTCCTTCCTTCCGCACACAACCTATCCCACAGAGAACTGAATGGAAAGTGTGTAGGGAGCCTATATGCCCCTTAGGAGCCCATGATAGAGGCCCGGGGCAGAAGGCCCGGGTGGGCGGCCGAAGGGCTGTTGCCAGGGCGATGAAGCCGTCAGCGGGTCCTACTCCCCCCCTCCCTTTAGGTTGGGGGAAGGGCGGCGGAGGTTAACGGGGCCGTCGGAGGGAGCGCGAGCGCCTCTGGACCCCTCCCCCCTGGGGGGGGCGGAGCGAACCCGGCCGCCAGAATTGCTTGCGGAGTGGGCGGGGGGGGGGAGCGGCTCCTCCGGCACCGACCAAACGGCGGGTGTCAGGCTCTGACCTGCAGGTCACGTCCTTAGTGCTGCTCATGTCTCCTCCGGTTTCGCTTCGTCGGCGTCCCCTCCCCACGCAGACCTTCGCATTTTGGTTCCGCCAAACGTAGCGGAGGGGAAGGAGGAAAGGGTTGGGGGAGGAGCCGCTTGGGAGCCCCGCCGAAGCTACCCGGCCCCTTTCTACAGGAACTGGTTTCCCATCGGAAGCCCTTAAGCGACGGACTAGATCGTACAGACTGGCAAAATGTCTATGGTAGGGCAAGCTGGGCGCAGAGGTTGCCGACGGAAGCCAGAGCGAGCGCCCTCCTGAATCATAGATATGAGGAGTTAGAGCGTCCCCGAGCCGCCTTATAGAGAGATGTGCCGCTTCAGCTCTGTTTAATCATGTCACCACTGAGCGCGCTATAGTCAAATAAGAAAAACGGATTTCTCGTCTCCTTCTCCCCCCCCCCCCCCCCGCCCAAACCTCGGACGGGAGCGTCAGTGTCCTTAAGGATTCGGTATCTTCTCCGCCTGCCTGAGACTCTGGTGTTCTCTCCCTTGCCCTTTGTCTTTCCCAACACTTTGCAGTATAGACTACTAAACATGTTTGCCAAACTTGCTTGGGGCAGTTCGATCTGCCTGAAAACTTTAGGGTCATAATTAAAAAGGAATAAAACACAAAATGTTCTAAGAACGAACAGGATAAAAGCGGACAAAGTGGCATCAGAGATAACAGCTACTGGTGCTAATTCCTGGTGCCTGTTGCTCACTGTTTTTTGTTCCTTCCTGAACTAAAGGGACAGGGCTGGCGTCAGCATACCCCGAGATAGGGCATCCGTTTTAGAAATTATTGCAAGGATAGCAGGAATAGTCGTTAACTTTGGGAAGTTTATTATGGTGCTAGGGATCCTGTGGTTTTAACAGCTACGGTAAATTAATTAGCCAAGAGTTTTTCCCTGCCATGCAGCTAACAGGGAAGGAAGACTTTTTATTTGCTATGTTTGCCTGTAATGTAGATATTGCAAAGAAAAAAGAAAAAAAATGACAACCCAAAACTTGTGTATTAAAATTCCATATCTAATTCCAAGGAAATTGGAGCCCCCCTTATCAAAATAATCAACACAATTCTCAGTTAAAATTAACATAAAAACTGAACACCTGCTCTTTTGGAGGGTGCCTGACTAGACACACCCCCTTCTCACTACTTTCATCTGTTTCCTAGTCTGTCTCCTATTCTAAGCATGATTGGCTGTATAAGCTGTCATTCTTAATGATGCTCAACAAATCCCTTTCTATTTCCAGCTGAATAACTAGTACTGGCTTTCGTCACTGAGGTGTGACAGGTACAAGGCAGCGGCTGACACGATGCAGCCATTGGATTCAGAGACAGCCTTAATAAAAATCAGCCACTGTAAGAAAGACATATTTTTTCCCTATGTGCCCAAGTACTGTCCTCTGTGTGGGCAAAGTGTGAGTTCTAGGAGACTGGAAGATGCACCTGTCGCTATTCCCAGCCCTTTTGTTAATGGGCACAGAGAAAAATGCTCTTTTTTACTTAAGCCTACTTCTGGAACATTTCTAAGGTATGCCTTTTTTCACTTTTCTTTTTGACAGTACTAAATTAGATATTGTGTTGCCAGGATAGGCATGTATGAAGCTGTCTTCTATTGAGAGAGGCTATTAGTCGAAAACTGGCAGTTGATCTCTAAAGTCTGAGACAGGTGGGTGTTCTGTGTAATCTTTAGCAAGACTAGATGCCAGGGATGGGAGACCTTGATAGGCAAAGCATATGTTCTGTCACAGAATTCTGTGCCTGTCTTAATGCAGTCAGGGACTCAAGAGTTGCCCACTCACATAAATCTACATCTGCCTGTTTTGCTAGCATAAGTCGGACTTGAAACCAATTTCTCTTGAAGCCAAATGGACTGCTTAAGGTCTGGTTTGTTGCAAAAGCTGTGTAGAGTCACTTATCCCCAAATCGCCTTGTTGGTTAATTTCAAGAAATGCTTTTGCAATAGATCAAAATGGGACTCAACAGTGACTAAATTTGTCTGTGTCACATAGTCTCTTTCAGTAAAAAAACAGGACTTCTGTCCGTGCAGCATAAGTACAGCTTTAAAAAAAAGACAATAAATGTTTTCTAGTAAGAAAAAACATTAATTTCTTGTTTCAGAGAGTATGATGGAAATTCTGATCTTCATGTTGGAATAACCAGTACTAATGGTAAGAGTGTTTTGTAATTAACATCCCAAAACTGTTTTCTCTTTGCACCTCTTGTGTGTATTGAACATTCAGCTTTGCATTGTTATGTAGTGGATTTACCATAAAGCAGGGAATGAGGATTAATGGGCAGTCAAGCAAGGTCAGCAATGGATGTGTTATCTGAAGAAGAGAAGAAATTGGATTTATACCTTGCCTTTCCCTACCTGAAGGAGTCTCAGAGCTGCTTACAATGCTCCCTCTAAGGTGTGGAGTGTTGTGAGGAAAAATTCTGCTTTGTGAGGTACTGGCATTAAAGTTGTGAGCGAGTGATTTGGCTACTGCATAAATTAGTTTGCTCTGGAGCCATCCTTCCTGAGCTAAGACAAAAATGTGTGAGCTGGAAGCTAAAAAACTGTGAGCTAGCTCACACTAACTCAGCTTAGAGAGAACACTGCTTACAATCTCCTTTCCCTTCCTCTTCTCACAACAGACATCCTCTGAGGTAGTGGGGCTGAGAGCTCTCTCAAGAACTGCCCTTGAAAGAACAGCTCTGAAAGAATTTATGACTGACCCAAGGGCACACCAATGGCTGCATGCAGAGGAGTGGGGAATCAAACCCGGTCCTCCCATATTAGAGTCCGCACTCTTAATCACTACACCAAAACGGCTCTCTCTGCCACTTCTCTGGGTCTGTTGTGCTCTCTGATGTTGGGTGGAAGACAGCAAGAGAAAAGGAACAGAACCAGATGTGGTGATTTTGTGAGCCCCATGCAAGTTGATTAACAGCAGACCTCTACCTTCACTGAGTGCAAGTGCACACACACACACTCCCTCTCCCTGACCTGTCAGACTGTAGTGGTGCCAAGACTTTCCTGGCAGTAGGTGATGATGAAGAAGAGAGAAGTCCCCATTAAGCATTCCTTCTGGTCTGGGAGAAGCCTCCTGTTCTGCATACAGCTTAGCAAGGAGGATCTTCAGACTTTGTGTATTACAGGACACAGCTTTCCCTACTGCTGCTATCAGACAGAGGCAGTTGGATTGGAGGAATGGGAAACTATGGCTCTGTTGGCTTGGTCTTCCTGTTTCTCCAGTGCAATGCTTTATGAACACACACACACCCCATACACATACACTTGAGCAGCGAAAAAGCTGCACTACAGGGGGTAGTTCCATTTTTGATGAGAGCTCACTGGATGCCTACAGTGTCCTTTGTAACATCTATTTGCAAATACATTGAGTATGATAGATCAGTATGGTGCCTCGAGAGCACTGCTCTATAAAGATGCATCAGCTCCACAAAAAGCAAATTGCAGTAACTTGCAGGATGCACCCCCCCCCCAAAAAACCCCCCTCCTCTTTCTAGTGGATAAAATCTGAAAGTGTTATTTTTGAAAACCAAAAATACTTCCTGTTTTCTCATATGGCGCAGTTTACAAGTTCAACCTAAAGTCCAAAAATGCAGGTTCCATTTATCAATATGAATCTTCCATCAATGTACAATAATGTATCTTCCCTGAGACACTGAAATCATACAAATGGATGTCTGGCTCACTACAAATTCTGTAAATATACTGCAGGACTGTATGAGACCATGCGTAGTGTATTTTTATCCTGCCTTGTCTCCCAAGGAGCCTCAAAACAACCCTGGGAGGTAGGGGTGAGAAAGGAGAGGGAGAGAGACTAGACAAGGTCACCCAGTCAGTTTCGGTATGCAGGGGTTTGAATCTCGGCCTTCCAAAACTCAGTCTAACACTAACCACTACAAGACACTAGATCTCTCACTGATCGTGTTGTGGATTCAAATAACCAGGGGTTTTTTTTAGAATGATTGTTTAGACTTCTAGTGATAGTTTCTATTTGCCTGTACGTTTGCCTCTGTATAGAATGGAAATGATGAGATGGAAGTAGTTAATGTGGTCTCATACTTTTATAGCATGTTACTTTCCCTTTCTGCTGTCCTGGTTCACCCCTTGCTGCTTTTGTTTTTAGGTTTGGTATATAATTACAATGAAACAGGGATCAACAGAGGCGAACATGGATGGGAGCAATGTATAAACGTCCCCCTAGTGCAGCCTGACATGTATGCTTTACTCAAAAAATGGGATACACACCTAGAACAATTCTCTGCAGCGGAGATCTGGCTTCCGTACAGGTATGAAGCGCAACTGACAGTGCAGCTGCTTTTAGGAGGCAGAGAAATACACATGATTAGTTTTGGCCTTTGCCTATCTCATAGCTAATGGACTTCTTTGTGCAACAGTCAGCCTTTAAACAGTCCCACTTGGAAGTCTATGCCTTCGTTAGCTTCCTTCTTCCAGTTAATAGAAGGAGGCACATACAGTAAGAGTGCAACTTTGGCGGGGAGAGTGGGGTATAAATAAATAAGTCAAGGCTGAATACCGTTTGCATAGTAATGATAATCTGCAATCAGATTATCCAAAGTGTCCATAAATCCAAAGTGGAAAAATATAGTTGCTGGATCCAGCCACTTCTGTACTAGTTTGTAACAAAGATCTTGAGGGTAATTCTAGAAGGGTAGCAGTTCTGCAGCAAAATTAAACCAGAGACCTGTGGCACGTTAAAAACCAAGAACTTTTATTGCAACGCAAATCGGAGCTCACAGCAGTTTATGCTGGAATCAATGTTGTTAGTCTTTGGTGCCGCTGGACTCCTGGTTTATCTTAATTCTACATCTCTGAGCAGCTCAACTAGAGAAGAGTGATAGCTCAGAGACACATTGCACACGCCCCCCTGTAGCTTTGCAGAGTTGGGGCAAAATGGGCATTTAGCTTACAGGGAAAGTTCTCAGTGGGCTGCTATGCTGGAAGGCTGCTGGTGGCCCAAGGAAAGCAGAACCCAGCACTGGTAGCTCCATCAGTGCTACCATGGCCATTTGGCGTGGACCCTTCAGTGGCAATGATGACTGGTGTTAACTCACCAGTTACCTCCCGGTGCACGACCACCACGTGATGGCAGTGAGAGAGAAAATAGGTAGCACAAAAGGCAGTGCTAGCCTGTAGCTGTGATCCCTGCAGTGCTAGTTTGTAGCTCAGAATAGCCAGTGCCTGGGCCACATTAACTTCCCGGTACGCCCATGGTTGAGTGTTTGTCAGCTGCACTTTCTGGGACTTCACTGTATTTTCCATTAAGACTCATCTGTGTGACCAGTGATAAATGCTTTGGTTTTGGCATCTGAGTATGTCATCAGATAAAAGTTTTTACAAGGGATGGGAACTGCCATATGATAGAGGAAACTGACTGCTCTGATGGAGACAGTGGTTTAAGAACGCTTGTAAAAGGAAACATAGTTAAATAGCATGTAAGATTGCCTGGTATGTGAAAACAGCCAGTATAGTTGCAGGTTTAAAAGCCCCACAAGTACTATTTAACAGTATTCAGCATTGTTACTGCATTCCACTTTTCAGTATGAATTGGGGCAGATCCAATACAACTTCAGACCTCCCTGATAAAAAAATAAAGCAAAACAACAACAAAAGACTCCCCCCCCCCCGTGTTGCCTTGTCCTTACCAGAGCCCTGATCCGAGCAACCTGTTACCCACTGAAGGTTCACAAAGATTAAAAAACAACAACCTTGTTCACCTTTGTTTCTAATCTTTTAGCAGTTGGGGAATACAATTTAAAACTTCAGTAAGGGATAAAAACGCTATAAAGTATATGCTGCATCAGCCTTTGATTCCACAGGAGTGTCCCAGAGCTTATGAGTGCAAATTGTTCATTCCCATTTTAATGCCTCCATACACTTTTCAAGAGCATAACCTTCTGGTAACATTTCATGGTATGGGATAGAATGATTCTCAGAACTGTTTGCTTATGAAGTATGCCATTCCTCACTGTACGGTGACGAGTGACTATGAGATTAGTTCGGGTGGGGAGCAAGTATTTTCCTTAACTTTTCAATTAATTCTAGCAAGAGTGACTGGAATTTTATCTCTAGTACTGACACCACAGCACACATTGTAGCCTTGATGGGATTGTTTCTTTAACCTGACATAATATATGCATATTGGTAATGATAAATACCTGTATGGAATAATGAATGTAAAGAGCTGATGACTGACAAGCCCAAGCTCTGCAATCATAAATATTCTCATAAGCCATAGTATGCATACCCTCCAATAGTACTGAGCTAACAAAAGCTTAGTTCAGTTTCTTTGGAAGTAGAGTGATAGACTTTGGCTCAGATCCATCAAAAAATGTCCTGCAGGCAGGCAGGACAGGGGACCTCCAGGAACAGGATTTCAGGGGGCATATGGGGCTGCTGCAGGGTATATATGTGGGAGGGAATCATGCTCTATAGGCAGAAACTCTGGTGGATCTAAACCATTCTTATGGTCTGTAGAGGCTACAGCCAAAGACCCTGTATTGGAATGACAGTGCTGACTTTCTGCTAAGAGTACAGCACAAGTAATGCAGGTTAGGAAGATACACTCTGGGACATTTGTTACTTTACTGCAGTTCAGAAAGCAAATACAATTCATAAATCTTACAATGAGCATGTTTTGTGTGTTTTTTAAACCACCTCATTTTGTTCTGGATCCTAAACAAAAGACCATAAAACTTGTGGTTGACTCTCTCATCTGGTTTGTTTTAGTCAAAGCCCACCCAGTAGTTTACAGCCTGGGAGCATGAGAGTCAGCTGCAAAAGTAATCACATCCACTTTGTCCTTTTAAACAAACCTAGATCCATATTTCAGAAATGTAAACGAAGCAACTACTTGGCAATCTGCTGAACAACATTTTAGATGGAATAGCTGCTTCCTGTTTGTTTAAAATGAAATGTAAAACAAAAATCAAGCAAAGATGTCATGCACTTCTGGCCAGGCTTCACGAATCAATATATTAAGTGTCACAAGGAATGTATCTCAGCATAATCTTGTTTACTGGATTCACCAGTTACATTTCAGTTAGCTCATCTCAACCGAATCTTCCCCATCTGTGCATTTTATCAGTTTGTATTCATAGGGCAAACAAAATATTGAAGCACACTGGCATGCATCAAGCCTTAGGCTGAAAGGAACTCCTGCAGCTTAGAGAGACTTCCTCCAACTTAAGTGGCTCTTCCATCATAAGAAGAGCCACTAAAGCTGGTTGAAAGCATCAGTTGTTGCTCTCTGGAGTAGTAGGGCACACACCCCTATCCTAATTTTGTGTTTTGCCAATGTAGGAGAATTTGGTTGCAATCCTGTTCCTATCCACCTAGTGCAACCTGAAGACAGGGCAGCGCCATATGTTTAACTTCTCATGTTTAATTCTGATTACCCATTTTATAGGTATGAAGAACATGTTCACAACTGTTATACGTACGCACTAACATTTATTAACTGCGTGTTGAGTGCACAAGGGAAGCAGCAAATGAGCAAAAGTGAATTTACAGAGAAATTTGTCATTCCGCGGACAAGGAAAGCTTCCAAGTATATCACTGTCTACAAGGAAATATGCAAGAATGGCTTCTACGTTGTGGACCGTCCTGAGCAAGAGAATGACAATTCCACAGAAAGTCATTTATAATTTTAAAAAATCAAGTACTGATGGCAGTGAAAGTAAAATGCTCAGGTGAAGACGTTCATGCTTTCTGTTCCTATCCTACTGAAACTGCAGTAGCTGTGGGCAATCCATATTTACTTTGAAAGAAGCTCCACAAAGTTCAGTGAGGCTTCCCAAGTATACATAAGACTACTGGCTTGAAACCTACTGCAACCTTTCAAATAAACTTCTGTTTACCTTTCTAAACCATGGCTAGCATTACATGAAATAAAATGTTGCCTGCATTTCTCAGGAGTTCAGTTTGTTTGCATGTTGTAAGTAATCAGTGCCAGTTTTTAAGGGTCACTATCTGAAAAACTGCTAGTGCTCCATTCTGCACTTGTCAAAAATATGCAGATTCTTACACTAAAAAAGCATACAGCATCCCATCAGTACCACCTGTATTTTCCAATGATGTCACGCTTCTAGAACAGGAATCTGTTTGACCCTCTATAGTTTGTGAAGTAGCCACCACACAGTCTAGATGCCAAGGGTTGGTTGATTCCTACTGCAGTATCCTCACCAGAACAATACCAAAATTTACAGAAATACCAACACATGGAAATGTTTTACAACATCAGAAGAAAACAGGCTTTGGATCCAACACTATGCCAGTATGCATCCAATTTTTGTGGAGTCTAATTCTGCGAATGTACATAAAATATGTATGTTTAGGGTGGTGATGGTTTTTCTAAAGGAACCAGGCACTTATAGCTCAGCATGAGTACATTCTTGAGCCGTTCTTTCATTTATTGTAGATCTCATGGTTCATCTTGTTCATTACGCTCACGGGATGAGACCCAACGATGCAGAATCAGTTCCTTGAAAGAGAAAAGGTATCCACTGATCACTGAAGACAATCAATTGTGTCCTTAGCTAACTTCACTTCCAAATTTTTCTGGAATGGAAGCATGCTCATTGGCTTATCTTCAGGAGAAGACTCATCACTGCAGATACCTGCCAGGAGTCCCAGGGCCCCCCTCATGGTGGCTTTGAGATCTTTCTGAATTTATACCTACCTTGTTTGTATGTCTGTCTGTCTCTCTTACATACATAACCATTTTCACAAACTTAGCATTAACTTTAACCTGTTCTGGTACAGCAGATCATCTGATGGATGTTTCAGATCTGGCAGGCTTCCAAAGAACTGCTTGGGCATGTACAGTAGATTTTTTTTTTCTTTGTACACCACCACAACTATGGCCGAGGACAGACTGGCAAATTGAAGCGCAAGGGAAGCAGGGCAAAAAGACCCAGGCTGAGTTGTTGCGGGGCTGTCCGTTCGCACTGCATAGACTGATGCAGGACCATACCGGAGAGGAGGCAGAATGGAGCGTTCACACTGCGGGGGGAAGCCCTGGTGGCGGTGGTGCGGGGCTTTGGTCTGTTTTGCCAAGGTGAGCATAGGCACATAGGCGCAGCAGTCGGATCAGCGGGTTCACATTACCGGCACTGCTTGATGCGCAGCTTATTTGCGTCCACACTGCCAGGAAGCAGGATGAACGCGCACCCAGACGGCTTGATGCCAGTTTCACCAGGTACCTGTTTAACACAGGATGAATGCGCTTCAGGACCAGGTTAGTGCAGCACGGCAACGCTGGGTAGCTGCGGCTGTCTGAACAGGCTCTCTTAATCCAATTGAAAAGCGGACCTATATCGGGCCAAAATGCCAGTCTGTCCTTGGCCTATGTCATATTGCAAGCTGCTATCAAAAATCCCCACTGATTCAAAGGAGGCTTGCTATGTGACATGGCAGGTTGCTGCTCAAGAGACACCCAAAGCTCCTTGGGGAGCATGGAAATGATTGCATGTTTCTTTGGATGCCAGCCATTCTAGCATCTGCCAGAAGTGGAGTGTTACTCCTTGCAGTGTTCCTTTGGGGCCAGTTGGTCCATTACCAGAGCAGGCAAGGAATGGCTTCCATGTATTTGGATCTTCCACTATTTGGGCAACCGCTGCAAGGAACCATGTGGATCAAACAAGGGAAATTCTACTGCTTGTATTCCACTCTGCCCTAGTAACACATGAATCAGCTTTTAGAGAACTGGATGCACACAAAAAACTCAGATAATAATTGAGATGCAGTGAAGCCCAAATGTTTCCCCTCTCTTCATTCCCAGATGCTGCACCTTTTGTTTTAAACCAGAGAGCTATAGTCCATGAAGTTCTAGCAGGTGATCTGTGTGGTGGGGAAGTCCAGTGCTACGTATGGTATTACATATAACTACCCAATGAACTGGGTGTATTAAGGCAGTCACAAACTCCAGAGAACAAATTAAAACCAGAGCAGAACTAGCATACCTGAACTTTAATTCTTTTGAGACACTCTGGTGATGACATTTCTTCTTCAGTCATATCAGATGGTTTAATCAGGTAACAGAACATAAGTTCCTGTAGGTAGTAAAATCAATCCATTTAAATATACTAGAACAATTATTTTAAAAACATGTTTGATTAGAAGTGGGTATTTAATCAGATTAAGTGGTGTACTGGTTTGCTGGTCATCTCTGTAAATAATGGATTCAAATCCCAATTCAGACAAAATAAGCAAACCATAAGGTGTTCTCTCTTTTATAAACCAGGATTAAACTGTGGCTTGGGAGTCTTAGTGTATAAGCAAGTCAGGAAACCATATTCTTGAATGAAACAACAAACTAGAATGCAGAAGTCTGTCCCCAAGCCTTACATGGTGGTGGCGGTGGCAGTGGGGAGATAAGGGTGAGTGTATAAACCCAAAGACTTCCTAGGTTTGTTCAGAGTACCAAACCATGATTTGTTGCTATGAACGTATGCAGCTAAGAAATCTCATGCATACTGATGTTTTCCAGACTTCCCAAGTATTCTGCAGCTTCTCTAGTTGCACTAGAGGCAGCTCTAGAGACTCCTGGTATCCTGGGATGAATTTTCAGGAGCAGAAAAAATTACAGGCAGAAAAGGTGTATGTGGGGGTAATGCAGCTCTGGAATCAGACATTCAGAATGCTTTGCATTTATTACATTTCTATCCCTTGCTCCTTCCTTTTTCCCCTCCATCAGACACTGTACACAGTGTTCCCAAATGGGTCTCCCATCCAGGCACTGTCTAGATCCAGAACTGCTTATCCATGTGTCTTCCAACCACATGGAATTCTCCATTTCCCCAGGTTAGTATAATCCCCATTTTACACACTGAAAAACATAAGTGTCTGCTTCAGAAAAAAATTATGGTATGACAACCAAAACAATAAAGATAAATGCTGCACTCATCCCTGCATTATAGTAAACAAAAACATGTTTAATAATGTTGATAGTCCCAGTGCATGAGTCCCAAATATCTCAGAGCACTTCCCCTACCTGCTAGACAGAGACCTTCAAATTAACAGAGATATTGTCAGGGGGATACTTGCTTTTCTCTCCCCATAAAAGATTAAAGTACTTCCACACAAACTGGAAAACTGAAATGTGGTATACATGCAGTGTAAGACATCAAGATCACTTTTAAAAATTAAAAAGAAATCTGGATCTGGACATTTTCTTCTCTTTTCCATGAAAATCGGAGTAAGAAGTCTGCTTCATAACAGTAGCCAGTACAGATTAAACCAAGGAGCAGATGCGTCACCATGTCTGAGAATTCTGTTGTCACGCCATTAAAACAACCTCAGCTTGTAGTCTTTGGTTGAGAGGAAAAGAGGGGCAATTTGCTTTGGCACTTGCACTCCTAAATATGAAATTAGGACCGGTCACACACAGGATTCAAGAATTATTAACAGCAAGCTTAGAGGAAACGTGTTTCACAGCGGCAACCAGGAACAGAATTAAGTCCTGTTTAACAGAAATTAAATTTAAATTTTCTGTTTAATAGTTTGCATTACATTTGTTTTGCCATAGGTTCTGACATCTTTACAAGAGCTCTCTTTTTGAGCATCAGTGTGTCTACTTTCACTTCATCCCATTTCCACCCCCCCCCCCAACTGTTTTTTTAAATGCTTGGTTCCTTTCATTTGTTACCTTAGAAACATTTGCTGTGGTTCTATTCAGACTAGATAAAGACTTCCAGCTGAATGATCTCTGTGATGATCCTTCAAAGTCACCATTAACTAATTCAGCAATCACGGAGTAACTGGAAAACAACCAAAGAAACTCTTTTTTAGTAGAGAAGGGTTTATACATTTTAAAGCTTAGTTTCTTCCCATATTTGCTATTCAGCTACTGTAAGGATTACACTAAATGCCAAACAAATTATGAGCAGATTGCTGTTTGGCAAAGAGATATGAAAAGCCATTCTAGGGAACAACAGAGTGCCAAAGTGGCCAATTTTAATTCACTTCCTTCTAGGCACAAGTATGTCTTACATAATATACTATCTTTTACCCAAAGCACTAGTATCTAAACATGATCTGTAGGCTACAACCAAGGCTATCCATGGCGGAGAACAAAAATCTTTACTGAAAATGAATTCTCTGTAAGTAGCATTCCCATGTATCAGAAACTGCAATTCTCCAAATGTTTACATGTCATTCAGGCCAGCTGCAGGACTACCAAAGCCACTCTACTGGATATCTAGAGAATTTCTGTGAAGTCCTCTAGGAAAAGCTTCAAACAAACTTATTTTGTACCCCAATGTAATGATGATGATGATGATGATGATGATTATATCCCCTTTCCCCATGGGACAATATTTATTTTGGTGCCAAAAATTACTATACCAACATGAAGTGGAAACACAACTGAATTTGGTTTTCATTAATGATGAAAGTTGAGCATAATACTTGTAATCAAACCTGAGTGCTATACCTGGCATGGTAAAATGGAGGACCTTTTCGATACAACACTGCAACAAAACACAAAACACATTCATTCAGGCTCCATTCAGATGTCACAATTTGTATTTTGTATAAACCAGTCTGCTGCACAAACCCTGATTAGTTTACCAGATGTGTATGCTTGTTCATAAATTCCAGTTATTCTGTGGCTCGCCTCTAACTCAAGATAGACCCCTCTTTCACTTGATGGCACACGTAGAAAAATAAGTCTTCCTTTCAGGTAAACAGCATTACTTGTGTGGTACCAGTTGTAGAAGAAAAATATGGAACTATTATGCCCCAAATCCAAGTCACCCCACATGATGCATAAAGAGCAGTGTGTACAGATGTGCATATTTCCTTGAACTAAAAATGGCCTCATCCATTCAAAAGGGGAAAGACTTTAGCCAATCCTATGCTTCCCCCTTCCTCAGTTGGCACTATGACCAACATTCCTACTGTGGCAACATGCTCATTCCCTGCTCCTAGATGAGTCTCTGAGCCTAGGGCTGCATATGCATAAGGTGGTTGCAAAAGCTAAGTACTCAAAGCAGATGCCATGCTCCTGGGATAGGACAACGCCAGGTCACCACTCAAAATGTGATGACCTGAAACCGTAAAAATATCTCCCATCTCTCATACAGTTGGGTGTACATAAGAAGGCACTACAACTAATGCCAGTGAATAGGAGTGTTCAGGGCAGGCTGGTCCAGCACAGAAGACTATTCACTTCCTCCTCATCTGTTATTTGTGATGGGGGGGGGAGTTTTAACTAATCTTGGTATAATAACTTTGCTGAATCTTCCACTCTTAGAAAGAGGAAGAAAAGAGCACCATATATCGATTACACTCACAAGTAGGTCTTACCTACAGAAATGATTGGAGGGATGACTCATCACCCTCAAAGGCTTTCTGTCTAACATGGGAAACGTCTGCCTCAAGGTAAGGATGGTAACAGTTGATAAAAGCTTTGTATATTAAACATGCCTCATAATATAAATAATACAAACCTCTCAGTAGATTCATGCAATCTTTTCGCTTGCAGTAAAAAGCATTTCATTCCTACTGATAACAACCTGACATCAATTAAACATTTTAAATTACTGCAGTGTGCACATCTATTATTTAAAGAGGCCAGCAAAGGACGAGGGAACGGAGACAGTGCTATAGCACACAACACCCAAGCGAACCTCCAGCATATTTGAAAAAAGATGGACAATATATTATTTAAGTTTGAGGAGAAAGCAGACAAAACAGAGGCCCATCAGCAACTTTAATATTTCATCTCCCAACCCGATGAAACTCAACTGAGCTCCAAGTAACTGAAATGGATTTCATCACCGACATATTTGCCATATCTTAACATTTAGTGCGGGGCCTCTTTTGGTTACTGTCATCTGCACCAAAAAATATCTACTGCCTTTGTTACAAACTACAGTCACAATATGCAAACAATGATTCTGGAAGGTAGAATACTCACAGAGATCAGTTCCATATTTCATTCCAACTTTAGGAACCCACCCTTTGCATCGGAAATAGTGATATGCCATGTATGTAGTCCTAAAATTGGGTTGCACTTCACTGAAAAATTCCCATAGCTTCAAGATAGATAAAGGTATCTAAAATCACAACCAAATGTAGTCATGCATGGGATAATATGACCATCACTGCCCCCCCCCCGATGATTTTAGACACTCCTAAAGCTTAGCTACTTATGGCTGTGTTAGTTCAAGCTGTGAGACTCTGCAACAGACACAAGCCAAAACTTGAAGAAAGACCATTAATACAATTCAGTATCCAAATTGTGCTCTAGCTACCGCTACTGAAAGCTCCAGAGCTAGAACATTCTTGTGAGATCGAGTCTAGGGAGAAAACTCTCTGCTAGAGACATACTTAGTTTTCAAAGCAAATTTGTTTAAGGCATTATAGAGAGAACGTTGTGTACCATTGTTCCCAATACTCCCACTCCTCACAAACATCTGTTTAGGGATACACTGTATTCTCATTCCTTTTAAAAAAATTATTGTGATTGGTAATTGCATACCATGTAAAATCATGGAACTTAATAAAACTTATTATTAACAGAGCTTATAGCATGCTCCCATTCATGCTTCCTCAGAAGTAAATCCCACTGCAGTCAACAAGACTTCTATAGTGCCATCCTAAACAGAGCTACACCCTTACATCCAGTGAAGTCAACAGGCTTATAAGGGTGTGGCTGTGCTTGACATGGCAGAGTTAGCAACCTCAGGCACAATGTTCAGTTCAGAAATGTGGCCGCCCTTTGGAAGTTGGCACAAGATGACTTGGAAACCATCACAAAAAGCCCATTCTTCTAGTGCTAGTGAGCAATTCCCAAAGCAACAGATCACTCAACACACCACCTACCAATGACTAGAAGTATCATCTTACCTCATTGTAATAAATATTTAAACATCCCAGAGCATACACCAAGAAAAAAGCCTAAAAGGAAACAATGAATGGAATTATTCTGTGTATACCATATGATTTACAGGGTACTAGCATAAGTTTGTTCTGTATGTTCATTAAAAAAGCAAGTGGGAGGGGGTCGGGGAAGACTGTCAATGCCAATGTGTTAGATTATAGAAGATCATGCCTGAGGGCACGACTTATTCTTTCTTATTGTATAACAGTCATAATTTACGTAACACTGAAGAGGACTGTTCATTCCTGATATAAAGCAAACTGATTTCTGAAAAGGTGAAGAGGTTCTTGTTAGACAAATGAAGGGCACTACTGCCAAGGGAGAAGTGGGAGGGGGTAGATTGGCAGGGGTCATATTTAAAATGCCTGGGAAGATACAAGTGTGGCCTGGGAGGGTTAAAGAGGGCCTCAGCAACCTAAAGGATCCACAACTGTCCTCTAGGGTAGCAGCAGAACTAACTGTTTATCAGCATTTCTAGTGTGTATAATTGATCACAAGCAGCCATGCTCTCGCATCAGAACAACCTGCAGGAACAAACTGTTGCTCTGTTACTCTATTCAAGGCGCAGCCATACGCCCCCAGAAAGACCCTCAACTGACAGCTCTGCAAGGCTGAATTGGTAACATGGCTTTTTTTTCCAAATTATACGCAGATCACCCTTCATTAAAACGCTTTATGGTCATGTAAACAGTGCAGATATTTTAAAATTCATGATGCTGTATATTTACACTGGCAGAGTACTAAGCATGACACCAATATTCGGGGGGGGGGGGAATCCTTACCTCTTCTAGACTGAGCTGCAAATACTCGAAAATCCTAAACGGATTTCTTCTGCATACTAACTTTTCTTTTCTGTTCTGCTACAAAAAAACAAAGTTACAAAGCAGTGATCAGTCATGCTTTAATTACTTAAAACTAGCTAAAAGCTTGCCAGCATCCCAAATTGTACTTCTCTCCCCCATAAAAATCATTTTCACAAGCGCTCACATTTTCACTCTCCTCAGCATAGAACATCCTTCAGGACATCAAAGCAGCTCAATCAACCCATGCCATGGTCTGCAGGCAGAAGGGGTGGGATTTTTTTTTTGTATTTTTGCATTTGTGTGTATGTGTGTGCCCGCCCATGCCTGGAAGTCACAGCAATCTCTGACAACTATTATTGGAGCATGGAGGATGTTCAGAGAAGCGGCTTAATAGCCTGGTTCTGCCTCCCGGCCCTGGTATTCCTTGGACATTTGTATTTGCCAGGGTTGGCCCAGCTTCCAAGATCGGACAAGATTGGGCTTGCCTGGGCTATGCAGGTCAAGGCTCAGGCAAAAATATTTCAGACTCTCTGGATGCCACTGGCTTAGCTGCCCTGATATCACCTTGGGGCAGTCAACCTCTGAGTTACAGTGCCAGGAGGAGGCCTTGGCCTCTAGGTCCTGTTGTTGGACCTCCAGAAGAACTGGTTAGCTACTGTGTGAGGCAGAATGCTGGACTAGATGGACCATTGGTCTGATCCAGCAAGGTTCTCTTTTTTATTCTTATTAGTACCTGCATTCTCAGAGGGTCTTCAAGGGCCTTCAAAGTGAAACCCCAAAACTTATAAATCACTTGTGTCAAATTAACCTTGCATTAGTGCTTAGATACCACTGGCTTTCAAAAGACACCATGTGAGGATCAACTTAAGTTGTTCCAGAGGTTTTTCAATTAAGAGATAGATTTGTATGCCACACAAATTGTTCTGTTGACTTAAACAGATAGTTTTGAATGTGTTATACAGTGTGTCCCCCACCCCCAGGTTACACAATCCCAGCACAACTGCATTATTTTGTCTTACTAGTAACCTATTAGGTTCAAATGTTATATTTTCTAATCTGCTTAACAATTGATTTAGTAGGTTTTTTAAATCATACTTGTAATCTACCTTGGGTCCCACTGAGAAATGGGGACTATAAATATAAACAAATAGACAAAAACACACTTATATGAGGGCAAATACATACTATTAATTTTCCAATTCCGCCTACAGAATTATGGGGAAGAGAGTACAGCTAACATGCAGCCTTACTTGTGATGTCCCAGGTGCATTTTCTTCTTCTGGACTCCAATCCGATTCTTCTTGCACCAGCACAAACTCCTGGTCACCATATTCTCCACTGCTCAGAAGAGGAGATTTCTGTTTGACACAGTCATCTTGCTTACTGTCTTCATGCAAACTTGATGGGCTTTTTGGAGAATGAGTTTTAGTGATCGCTTGAAATCTTGTTCTGCCCAGTTCATTAGAGCTACACTCGCCTAATGGATCACAGTGCGGATCCCCTTCCAGGTGGGCTGCTTGATTCCTTTCCTCAGAAGACACCACTGGCTTGGGCTCAGCAGGCTCCATCGCTTGTGTCTCTTCATTCCCAGACTCGCTAGTTTGTTCATCTTTTCCTTCTAGATTAAGTGGTTCAGTGTAATTTAGAATGAATTCGTTTATTGTGCAGTCATCGAGACCCTGCTCCTTCATGTGACCTTTAGCCCACTCTACATAACGCTGGAATCTAGGAGAAAAGACAGTAAAAGACCACAGCAGGGAGAACCCTTTAACAAGGCATGACAATTCAGCACTTTTAGACAATAACAATACAGAAATGCCCATGTTTCTGTAGCCTCTCTATTACAGTCCAGATAGTTTTTTTTAAATTTAAGGATCAGTGTGGCAAAATTTCCTATTATGGTAGTTCATAAAGAACTTCAGATGCTTTGCTATTAATATCTTCCATAGTAATCATTAATCAACACAAGTCAAGTGATCCTCAAACAACAGGAATGCCTTCAATAACCTACATGTAGCACAATGAACCCTTTGGGCTCCTAAGATTAATATGGATTCTGCAAGATGCCATTTGCACATCCAGGCTCTTCCTCCTGGAAGAAGAGGAGGAAGAGATTGGATTTATACCCCGCTGTTCACTACCCAAAGGAGTCTCAGAGCGGCTTACAAACTCCTTTCCCTTCCCCTCTCCACAACACCCTGTGAGGTATGTGGGGCTGAGAGAGCTCTGAGACAACAGTCCTTGAGAGAAAAGCTGGTCCAGAGCTATGGCTTGCCCAAGGTCATCCAGCAGGTTCAAGTGGAGGAGTGGGGAATCAAACCCGGTTCTCCCAGATTAGAGTCCGCACTCTTAACCACTACACCAAACTGGCTCCCAACACCAAACTGGCTCTCTTCACTGGAGTGGTGTAAACGTCTACACTAGAGCCAAGTGAGTACAATCAGAGCAAAGCAGATGAAAATGAGTCATATGGTGTGCATTTAAGAAAGTGGAGACATCAATTGTTTCAGTATCTGATGGTCTTTGAGACAGAATATTAAACTCCCCATTTAATAGATGGAGATACAAACTTAAACACACCTGGTGAGGTCAGGGCCCAGCGGGGATTCATCTTTCTAAACTAACACACTATTCATTGGAAAAGATGGGCTTCCTTCTTACCAAGTGATGCCCCTGAGTTGGCACAAAGACAGTGCATGGATGCTGGCTACTGTTTAGTCTGCATGGGATAGCGCTCATCTGGAAATGCAAGGAAATCTGTCTTTTGTGATTAACAGAGCTCACTTTTCATCTAGTTGGACACAACAGGGTTTGCAAGAAGGCTGGCATGATCACATAAATCACTAATGGAAGCTGCAGCAATATTGAGGAATGTTCTGAACCACCCCTTCCATAATTACAGGCTTGCATGCGGCCTCAGACCATATCCCATAGACAGATTCTAGTCTGTCTGGCTCTCTCTCACGCTCTCTTGGGTGTCTTTTGGCCCTATGGACCTAGTTCATTTAGGGCCTATGTGTTGGAGCAGAAGGTTTCTGGTAGAAATTAGTATTTGATATTGCTTAATAACCTCAAGGACCAAAAAGGGTACAAGTACATCGATCTTTTGACACTTCAGAGACTTAAGAAGAAGAAAGGTAATTATGAAGGAATTTCACAGTCTGTGCTTGTGGAAGCACAAGCTGAGGGGTAAATCAGGGTAAATCAGGGGTCCCCAAAGTGGTGCCCAGCAAGTGTTTTTCGAATGCGGGCAGGGTCAGGTGGGGCTATTGTCCGACAGTTTCTGAATGGCTGTTGGACATCTGAATGGCTGGGGAGATCAAAACAAAAACAAACACTGGTCCAGCCGCAGCAGCAACACAGCCCGAGGGAGCAAGAAAATATTTAAAATATTATTAGCCACCTTTTTACCTGGCAGGAACTCAAGGCAGCTTACAATGTAAATAATAATAATAAAATACATAAAATAAGCAAAAACACTACTTAAACTTTTAAACAATATGTCCATTTTAAAAGGCACACTGCTAAGCAGAGCTTCTGCCTGAAGTGCTGAAGAGTTACTATTAGAATTATGCATAAACATTTTATGGATAGCTCCACCTCCCGCGGCAGCCATTTTGTGGTTGCACTCGCCACCTTGTCAGAATTCCAAAGGTGTTTGCAGGCTTAAAAAGGTTGGGGACCTCTGTGGTAAATGATAAGAAGCATACATATTTGGGGGGGGGGGGGGGGGGGATGTTCCACTGGGTTTCTTCTCTTAACAGGACAGGGTACTTTATGAAGTATTGCCTCATATTTTGAACTTTCAGAATGCTAAAGCCAACTGATTTGTAAACATTCACTATTGATTAATATATTCGTTACAGTTCAGGTCAACAAAGCAAGGGAACTATACTTACTTTTTTGAAGAGATTACGGGCATGTTTAACTGGGCACCTGCAATTGAAAGAAAGATTGTTTTATACCTAAACAGTCAAAGTGACAAACATTTTGGATATAACCTTCAAAGAATAATTTCATACCAGAGCAACTGCAGCACACAAATCCTTTTCTCCTGAACCAACATTGTTTGTTTGCCCAGTTATTAATCCAGATGACATCTTGGTACAACCACTGCGCTCCAGTTTTTGTTCTTTTGCCCATCCATCAGTTTAAAAGATCTGGTTTGTATGTTCCCCCCTCCCTGATTTTTAACATAACTGCATGACCAGCCTTTCTGTGTGGACAGTCAAAGAGCTGATGAAGAGCTGGTGAAGCCATTGGACGAAGCCCTACTTTTCTTCTCTCCTCTTGTCCCATATGAAAACAGGCGCTATTTATTTACCCTTGGTATTATGGACAAAAGAGCTGGCTGCATATGCCCTCAGGAAGTAATTACAATAAAACCAGCCACCCTACCCCTCCTCAGAGTAGCAACAACAGTGGAGGTTTGGTGAAAAGGAGTGAACAGATGCCCTGAAGGACAATAAAGGCTGCTTTACAGTTTTCCCTGCCTCTGTAACCTAGCTGACCTACCACAGCTGCAGCCTCAGCTGCTCACCTTTGGCAGAAACCCTAATCCTGCCTGCCCAGCTAAACACCCCCCCCCCCCAAAGCACGGATCACCCTGACAATGACACGGAAGAGGGGAGATTGAGGTAAACTGCTTTGGGTCCCTATTGGGGAGAAAGGTGGGGCTCCAAAGGAAGGAAATAAATAATAAGCTCTTGGGAGAGAAGAGGCAGGCAAGGACAGGAAGGAGATGGCTTGGGGTACAGGAGCACACCTGGAACTGAGACGACGGGAAGGTCTGAGCTTATGCAGTTGGAGTGTGGATGGGGTAGCAGTGGGAGTGCATGCCTGGGAAAAGGCATCTGATAGCTACCTCAAAAGCTCTCTTGTTGGAACCTTTCCTGGAATTAACTAAGCAAGTTGATTATACCAAGGTTGATTATACCAAGGGTGCAGCAAAGGAATCATGAGCCTGTAAAAAAATATTTATTTGTTTTGCTTCTAAGCACTTACTCCTACATTTCAGTTGATTGGTGGTGCAACAGTAAACTATGATAAGAGACACAGGTCACTTTAAAAAAAAAAGAGAGGTGAGGCTGGGCTCCTAAATCTGGCTGAAATCACATAAATATCAGACACAAGTAGCTGGAAATCAACCAGTGAGTTATTTGGGGCTCAACTGACATACTGATGGAAGCAAGGAAGAAAATCATTCCATCTTGCTGTGTCTACAAGACATACCATTAGTTGTATCAGGGCAGGACCTGTGAGAGGTATATGGTGCTATGTTAAGTCGGCACAGAGCAACAGCTACCCTTCTGATTCCAGCAGACTGTGGACAGTAATTCTTCAGAAACCCAAATGACCTGGGTGCAGCCTCTAAAGACCTTACTATGGCACTATAATACCCTTGCAGCTAAAAGTTTTGTAAGTTGGCCTCCCTTATCACCTTGATGGGCTAGAGAAGCCAAGTCGCACTGCCGTGCTATCATGCCCACAAACAGTACTCTCCTGGCCATCACAGTTTGAAAGGCTGAGAGAGAGAGAGAGAGAGCGCAAAGTATATAATAGTTGGGCCAATAACGTTAATTCAATAGCAAATAATCTACCTTGCCACTTAACAACCAGTGCAGGTTCTGAAATACCATATTCTGGTCGACTTCTTGAAAGAATACCTTTCCCAAAAAAACCCTAAAAAAAGAGAGAACTGATCAGTGTTACTAACAGCCAACAATCTAGTTCAGCATGCAACATAAACCTTAACTGGATTTCGAGATGACATACAAGCAATTTCAGAATTGCATCTTTAACATGTTGTTAATTTTAAGCATTGAGGTTTCCTCTTTAAACTCTAAAGTTCCCATAAAGCATTAAAGCAAACCTACAGGCATGTTGAGCATAGAGGTGCTCTGATATGAAAAAAAAAGTTTGCCTCCAGCTTCCACCAAACTGTCTGCCCTTTCTCGCATTATGGGGGACGGAGGCTTTAAATCACATCTACAGCAAGTAGCAAAGGAGAGGGAAGGTAAGATGGAGCAGAAAACTAATGAAAGAGTAGATCCATGTTTCATCTGCACCACTGTCTGGCAAGCCTGTTTGGAATGTCCAACCCATAGTGAGCCTAACTAGGAGGCATTCTCAACTATTCAAATCAGAATAAAAATGTTTATTAGGTTAACTGCTAAAAACTGTTTCATCCCTCCAAACATCTTAACAAGGTTAGCAAAATGATTTCATGGAAAATATTTGTTACATAAAGAAATTAAGCTCTGTCACAATCCAGTGTGGACAGTTTAAAATGTCAGAGGTTCCACAAATCAGAGAGACCGAACAGACAATAATATTACCTTGCTATACAGTCGAGCTATATCCTCAGGATTCTTCACAATTACATTTTTATTAATAATTTCAGCTTGGCATATTTTGTCCTCTCTCTCATAAACCCCATCCTGGAGAGCAGAAATAGGAAAAGGAGAATCATAGGATTCATAAACTTTTTTCTTCCTTCTTGGGGGATGGAAAACTGCTTCTGCCATTTTGTATTATCCTTCTCCTTCAGCAACAGTCATCTATGCTGAAAGAAAAACATGGAATACTTTTGAAACTACTCACTTAAGTCAGCACACTTCTGAGTAGATTAATTTCGATATAACAAGAGGCGTGAGAGAATGCCAGCCTAAGTTGTTTGTGGAACACAGACGTGCATGCCCCTGATTTGCCAGCAACAGTGGCTACAGGAAGCTGCCTTTAGACTAGCCCTGTTCATATGTTACAATGAATACACATATATCCTGTATGTACATTGGTTTCTAAGAAACAGCCAACATACATTCACTTTGCAACTGAAACCAAGGACCTGGATAAATATTGTTTGTTTGTTTGTTTATCTGCAAATAAGAGAGGCCAAGGCCATGAAGCCCTGACCTGGACAGCCCCAGGCTAGCCTGACCTTGTCAGATCTCAGAAGCTAAGCAGGGTCGGCCCTAGCCAGTATTTGGATGGGAGATCACCAAGGAATACCAGGGTTGGGATATGCAGGCAGGCAATGGCAAACCATCTCTGAACATCTTTTGCCTTGAAAACCCTATGGGGTCGCCATAAGTCAGCTGACTTGATGCCCCCCCCCCCAAGGCCACAAAGGTATGTAATAGCCACTACCTTAAACTGAGCCCGATAACAGATGGGTGGCCAACGGAGCATCTGCAGAATATAAGGTTTGTGCCATGCATTTACCTGTATGTGTTGAATATAACATGAGAATTACTCCACCATGCATGTATTTTTTTTTAAAGTGTACACTGTACACAGATTATACATGTAGTCCCTGTGACTTGTGAACAGGTCTACTGAGTCAGACCACTGGTCTATTAAGGTCAGTATTTCCTATTCTAACTGGCAGATCTGCAGGGTCTCCAGTAGAGATGTTTCATTTTTAACTGGTGATGTCAAGGGCTGAACCCAGGACTTTCCATGTGCAAAGCAGATATTCTGCTTCTCAGCCACATGCTCATCCCCTTTTTCCCCAGGAACTCAGCAAATATTTCTGAAGGTGCCATCCTGCAAAAGGGTAAGATCAGCAACTGCTCATTCACGACCATTCACTGTGGTGGCTTCCACCGTGTGAAACAGCCTGGCAGAGGTCATCAGGAAGCCCCCCTCCCATCCATTCTTTCACAGAATGTGCAAAACAGATATATTAAGGAGGCATTTTTATAAATGCATTAGAACCATACTATATTGGTTCAGCTCAGGAGGTTGCTTCTATGAAGGATAATACTGTAGTGTACTATATGTATCACCTCCCTTTTTACTAGTGTCCTCTGCTTTCTTCCCCTTTCTTAATTGTGATATGTTATGGCTCAAACAGTTCCTGTTGCCCCAGACAATTTTGTGGGGTTTTTTACATTGCTTTCCCATTCTGTAATCCTAGTCCTACTGCATTGTTCACTGGAGGTCTACTGAAGGGGAACTGTGCACATAGCAAGACCACAGACTTCTAGCCTAGTAATATGTATTCTGACAACTCTCCCAAGAAATTCCAGGGAGGCAGCTGTACTAGTCTACTCTAGCAAAGTAAAAAAGAACTCCAGCAACACCTTAAAGACTAACAATATTTATTCCTGCACGCCTTTCTCAGGTGGGATTTCAGAGACAACAGTAATTAAAGCTGTAGTCCAAGAAAACAAAAATATACATTTCATCACCAAGCAACGAGTCCTTCTTCTAAAAGAAAATGAGAACATTTTTTTCTTCTCAAAAAGTTAGTAACGAGGTGTTGAGCACATACAACTTCTGTGGGGAAAAAATTACCCGAGACATTGCCATCTCTCATGCCACCTTTCATCAATTACTATAAAGTAGAAAAAAACCTCTTTATATTTAGTTATATTGCAGTCAATAGCTCTGAAGTCCTGGCTTGCTAAAACAGCATACAATTTCAACATAAATTTCAGCAAAAAATCACAAAAACAAAAAGAATTTCTATATGTTTACTTTTTCACCATCCTTGTTCTACGCATCCCAAATTGTGTTGTGTGGAAAAGAGCCATCTCCCTACATGGGAACAGTATCTGCAATACATACAAAACGAGAAAGGACTATAGTTCAGTGGTAGAGCATCTTCTTGGCATGCAGAAGGTCCCAGGTCCAATCCCTGGCATCTCTCCAGTTAAAAATACCAGGCAGCAGGTGATATGAAATACCTCTTCCTGAGACCTTGAAAAGCAGCTGCCAGTCGGAGAGGACAATACTTACTTCGATGAACCTAGGGTCTGATGCAGCTTCACTTGGGCTCAAAATGGCTTTTGTGAAAGACAGAACAGCATGCCTAGATCTCTCAAGTGCAACACCACCACGACCAGTTGCACGCAGTACCGGTGCAAGCACTTATTCAGCCCCCTCAAGATATTGGGGGAGGGGACACACACAAAACCCCCCCAAAACCAACCAGCTCGTAACAAACATGCAGCCTAACGACTCCCTCCTTCCCCAAACAAAGCACCTGCGGGCTACGGGCAGAGAACTCAGCCCAAGCAGCGATACTCAGCGGTTGATTTCCTTACACACATGGTGAACAGGAAAAAGGGCAGCCTGGACTCCACAGCAGCACCGGAAAAAGGAAACGACTCCCCCACCAAGAGACAGAGAAAAACAATGCGCAGAATGCGCACGTCCGGTTCTTATTAAGTATATGCGGACAAATACAATGTACGAACTAAAATAAAATCAGCAGAATTCACGTATGTCGTAATGCTTTGAAAGAATCGCGCACCACCCCTCCCTCCACTGCATGAATTTTCTCCCGTAGTAGCTTAAAAAATCTGCAACAAAATGGAACCTGAACAGTGGTTAGGGTTGCCAAGTCTGGGTTGGAAAATACCTGGGGACTTTGGGGGTGGAGCCAGGAGAGGGTGGGGTTTGGGGAGGAGAGGGGCCTCTGCATGGTACAATCCCATAGAATCCACCCTTCAAAGCAGCCATTTTCTCCAGGGGAGCTGATCTCTGTCAGCTGGAGATCAGTTGTAAAAGCAGGGGATCCCCAGGCCCCACCTGGAGGCTGGCAGCCCTAACAGTGGTTAAATATCGCCCGGAATAAGGCAGAGAGCAGCAGAGCTATTACAGTTAGCAATGCAGTATATACACGGTTTTTTTGTTCGGTTCATAAGTATAAATTAAGTTATAAAGAATAAACACTTTGGAAATTCGCTGCAAGTTTAGTCACCCCATTTTTCCCTGTACAAAAGCCAGCCCTGCCAGGTAAACAGCACGATTTTTTCAAAACTCAGCAAGAGGAAGAAGATTCTGTAAACCTGTCTGTTTTATTTGCCCCTTAATCCTATATTCCCACCGCGTTGACTTCTTACATAACAGATTTTACTATCCGCACTCGAGAACCGGACGTTTTCTAGGACGCACGGACACCGTATCTCTTTACTTGCTCCCTGCTTTATTCCGGGATGCTGCAGGCATCTGGGTTTCAAATAACGTGAGATCTGAAGGAGGAAATACCGCGATAGCTTTCCTATAGTCGCTCTCTCTCGTTCGCTGCACCGTTCTTCTGCACTCGTGAATTTAAGAGAGCACTTCTGCAGTTCTGGAGGAACTAGATAATCTCCGAATTGAAAACATGTATATTTTACCCCGTGGGCTGAGTTTATGTGTGATCTGTTTTATACTGTAATAATAAATCCAGCTGCGTTAGTCTGTTGCGGCAAAATTGAACAGAAATCCGGTAACACTTTAGAAAGCAGTAATGCTGGAATAAATTTTGTTAGTCTTTAAAATGCCACTGGACTTCGGTTTGTTTGCTTCACATAGATACTGGCATAAAGCTATAGCAATAAGGGATATGAATGCTTATAGTAAATACAGTTTGTTACTCTCTGAAATGCTGTTGGACTCCTGCTTCGTTCTGGAAACCCAGTTTCCCTGGTTTAATTGGGGGGGTCTTCTGAATGGTTTCTAGTCTAAAGTTTATGTAACAACGAAGCTATTAGTCTTTAGGATACCCCAAGACCCCGTTGATTGTAACAGACACTGGAATGTGTCTATATATAACCTATAAAATGACTTAGCATTTCATAGAGTTAAAGTGCTGAATACATATTTTTATGTCTGTGTGTTTCACTGACTCTAGGAATTTTTAAAATTAGCTGTTTATCTTTTTCACTGTCAGGGATCTGGGTGCTCTGTGTGTGGAAGTGGTCAGCCAGTGGATTTTACTGGGCAGCTAAATTCAAATCCAACAGTCTCTGGCCTATTCATACTCCGGACCCACATTCAACCATGAGCCATAACAAGGGACCCCCACCCCCCTTTACTTGTTGTACTGCCTGTCTCCTCTTTCCATGATAATCAGATGCAGTGAGCGGATTGTCAAGTTAAGTTTTTTATTCACTGTGCATGTAAACTGAATGTAAAATCTTCATTGTTCTTGTTGCTTTCTCACCACAATGACCAGTTGTCACCAGTGTTCCCTCTAAGCTGAGTTAGTATGAGGTAGCTCACATTTTTTAGCCTCCAGCTCTCACATTTTTCTCTTAGCTCAGGAAGGATGGCTCCAGAGCAAACTAATTTATGCAGTAGCCAAATTGCTTGCTCACATCTTTAATGCCAATAGCTCACAAAGCAGAATTTTTGCTCACAGGACTCCACAGCTTAGAGGGAGCATTGGATCATACATTTGGACTGTCATGTAGAATGGGCAGTAAAAGCATTAGAGGCACTAGTTGGTTCATGTCTATGAAGTCCACTGCCCTCATTTCTCCACTATTTTTAAAATACTGTCAATTTGTGGATCTTAATCACTTTTTAAAATAGCGGGATTTTAACACATGAAAACTAGTAACTTCACTTATGGGAAAAGATTATTGTATTATAGGGACTGTAGGCGGTTTGGGAAAATATTGTCCTACACATAGGGTTTTCCTATTGCCTCACACACTATATAAGTGGAAAATTCCCAGAAAATTACATCTTGAAATCATTTTAGTTGCTTCAATAAGCTTAGCAATTTACAGGATTTTCGTCATTCGTAATCCTTAAAAGCATGATAAATCCGTTTGTTGCTTGAAATAGACATGTGTCAACAAATCCAGTTTGGTTTGACGGCAGTTCATTTGCTTCTATGACAATAAGCTTGCTTCCTTCTTTAGTGATAAAAGCTAACATCAAAGTGAATTCTTTGACAGTTCTACAGCAGAAAGGTCAATGACTGAACGTATAAAATATGAACTTCCTTCTTCAGGTCAGAATTGATGGAGTTGTCTGGCATCGCTTGCACTAATGCTACCTGGGGTATAAAAGAACTGTATAACATGGAAGAAGGCTATACTTCTGCAATAGAAATATGCATTTGAATTGCAGTAAAATAAAATAGATTGGCCTTATGTAAAGCAATAAACCCAAACTGGTACTGTTCTGTTTCAAAAACATCATATGATTTTCCAATTCTGCCACAGAGGCTCAGTCATAGGCCAAAATACAACCTGGTTAACTGGTGAGAAAAGAAACTGCATTGTTGTTTTAAAAGGTTAGCAATGGTGCAGTTCCAAGACTGTAGGATACATAATAAAGAGCTGTACACATATCCCCATAAATATTCTTGAACAGGTATATTTCACTTAGCTAACAAGATTGCTAGGTTTAATTTTATTTATTTATGTAAAGCTTTTGTATCCCTCCTTATCTCCAAGGCAACTAACAATGCAACACCAGGTTACAAGGAAACAAAATACAAGTCTGATTAATAAAATATTTTGAAGAAAAATCCACAGATTAAAAATACATTGTAAAAAATACATCAGAGAGCCAGTGTGGTATAGTGGTTAGTGTGTCAGTATAAGCGAGGTGTAAGGGACACCTCTAAATGAGCTGGAACACCCTCTGCCAAATGCTCTTCAGAATAAAACAGTTTACCCTCCACCAAATGCTCTCTGGAATAAAACTCTCACAAACATCTTTCTAAATGTAGTGAGTGAAGGTCAGACACATTTCAAATTCAAAGCTTAGTAGAAATATATACACACAACAAGAATGCAGGTGCTGTTCCTGAGATACAGAATGTTAAATAGATAAAGTCAGAGAAGTCTGTTTTTGTTTTGTTGTATGTTAACAGTTGTGTGAGGTAAATTAGGCAAGAATGATTTAACCAAGGCCACTCAAGGCCAAGCCAACCTCATTTTAGTATTCTGCCCTTCCCATCTTTTAGAAGACTGATCAGTCAATTGCATGTGCTCCAGCAGCTTAAACAAAAAAAAAAAGTACACCATCCTTAAAACTAGTCTTGAATAATTTAATTATTGGTATTAGCTTTTATGTGCATGCACACTTCTTCAGATACATTGAAACGACTTCCTCAACCATTACATATCAGTAGAGAGACAGTTTAATTCTGGGTATAACCGAGAACTGAGTGACTTAGCATATGTAGTGAGATAAGGACCCGATATCTCTGTTATGCCCTGGGGGTTCCATTGTCCTGAGTGTTATAATAACTTGTAATTTCGCAGTCTCCCATTCCCATCTATTTCTGAAATTCCTTTGCAATAAAACCGCTACTTTGAGGTCCCCCATTGAGTGCCCAGGGAGGCTGAAATGTTATCCTACAGGTTTCTCAATTTTGTGATTCTTGATGTCAGATTTGTGTCCATTTATCCTTTGGCACCTGTGTGCCCTATGCAGAGAACTGAAGGGCATTGTTGGCATTTAATGGCATATGCAATGCTAGAAGATGAGCAAGTGAATGTGCATGAGATGGCATATTTTATGTTGTTAGGTCCAGTGATTGCATTGTCTGGGAGTTGGCATCTGGGTTTACTGCTAGCTCTGGTACCAGTGTCCATGTTCAAATCAGATGTTGTATTGTTGCGGGCGAGGAGTTGTTTAAGACTGGGGGGCTGTCTGTGTGCAAGAAAAGGTTTGCCCCCCAGTACTTGTGAAAGAGAACTGTCATTATCCAGTAGAGGTTGTAAGTTGCTGATGATGCGTTGAACTGTTTTGAGCTGAGAGCTTTATGTGACTACTAGTGATGTTCTGTTATTGTCTCTTTCAGACCTGTCTTGCAACAGTTTTTTTTCTGGGTACCATTCTGGCTTTGTTAATCCATTTCTTGATTTCATTAGGTGGATATTTTAGTTCAAAAAAAGGCTTGTTGTAGATCCCTCAGATGGGAATCTCTGCCTGTAGGATTGGAGCAGATGCTGCTAGAGCACAGAGCCTGGCTGTATACAATGGATCATTTGGTATGTTTAGGATGGTAGCTGGAAGCATACAGAATTGTTTGTCAGTCAGTAGGTTTCTGGTATAAAGTGGTGTATATTTTTGTATATTTTTACAGCTGTGTCCAGAAAATGTATTTCTTGCATAGATTGGTTCATTGTCAGGTTGGTGGTGGGGTGAAAGTTGTTGAATGCCTCATGGAATATGTCCAGAGCTTCTTTACCATGTGTCCAGACAATAAAGATGTCATCAGTGTAGCTCAAGTATAAGAGAGGTGTGAGTAGGTAGGAGCAGAAGAAGAGAAGAGATTGGATTTATACTGAACCCTTCACTACCCAAAGGAGTCTCAGAGCGGCTTATAAACTCCTTTCCCTTCCCCTCCCCACAACAGACACCCTGTGAGGTAGGTGGGGCTGAGAGAGCTCTGACAGAAACTGCTCTTTTTCAAGAACAGCTGTGCCAGAACTATGGCTTGCCCAAAGTCACCCAGCAGGTGCAAGTGGAGGAGTGGGGAGTCAAACCCGGTTCTCCCAGATTAGAGTACGTGCACTTAACCACTACCCCAAACTGGCGTTGCTCCAAGTTGGCCCTCAAGATGTTAGCATACTGTGGGGCCATGCTGTACCATTGATCTGAAGGAACAAGTTATCACCAGATTTGAAATGGGTGTGGGTGACAACAAAATGGCACAGTTTGGTGGCAAAGTCAGCTGTGGTATTGTCAGAAATCATGTCCCTTATGGCTTGTAATCCACCTTTGTGTGGGATGTTGGTATACAGAGATTCCACATCCATGGTGGCTAAATTAGTATTCTCTGGAAGGCTGTTCAAAGATTGTATTTTCCTCAGAAAGTCTGTGGTATCACACACATAACTAGGAGCGCTGATGGCATAGGGTCTTAGAACAGAGTTCATGTATCCAGATACCCCCGTGGCGGTAAGTGCCTATGCCTGAGGCCGCAGTCACACGGCCCTTAAATGCGGGAGGAAGGGCTATTTCCTCCCGCATTTAAAGGGGCCGTCCATAACGGCCGCAGAAAGTCCCACGCCGAAGCAGGCTTAAATGCGGGTTGCTTCCGCATTTTCCAACCCCGGGAAAATCAACAGTTTTCCCGGGTGTTGCCGGAGGAACCCGCATTTTAGCCATCTGGCCAGCCCTCTCTCGCAATCATTGCGAGAGCAGGGCTGTCCAGATGGCCTCCCCCCGCCATTTTTCACCCCTTTTACACTTGGGCGCTTGGCCACTCAAGCACTTAAGTGTAAAAGGGGGGGAAAAAACCCTCAAACTTACCAGGCGGCCGGGGGAGCTCGGGGAAGAGAGCCTCCCCTGGCCGCTGCCGCCGCCGCTTCAAAAGCCCCGCCACCACAGAAAATGCCGCCGCACACTTTGAGGCTGGCCGGCCACCGATTCCTCCGCCACTGCCGCTTCCGCTGCCGCCTCCAGCCACCACCGCCATCTGCTGCTGCCACCTCCCTCCGCCGCCTCCACCGTACGCTGCTGTCGCCTGCCACCGCCTCATCCTCCTCCCGCCGAGGAAAAAAAATGTGGCCCCTTTAATCGCGGGAGGGCTCCCAGATTTAAAGGGGCCGTGTGACCGCAGCCTGAGACAATGGGGCATCCTGGGTGGCTGGGTTTTTGTATTTTCAGTAGAAGATTAAAGATACCTCGTTAAAGTTCCCATGGTGTGTCTGAAAGGATTTGTTCCTGAATGCACAAGGGTAATTCCTTTATAATCTTATTTAGCCCTTCCTGGCAACTACCCCACACTCCCTTATGTAATGGTTGAGGAAGCTTTGTGTCTGTGTATCTGAAGAAGTGTATGTGCAAATGAAAGCTTATAACCAAAATTGAACTGTTGGTCTTAAAAGCGCCACTGGACTCAAACTTTGTTCTGTTGCTTCAGACCAACACGGCTTCCCACCTGCTTCTTTTCAAATTACGTGTTGCCCTCTTAAAGACTGGTGCAATAACAGATGGGACCACTAGATGTCTACATTTCAGCAAGTTTCACCAGTGGCTTCTTAGTTTTCCAGCAACCCAGTTCTTAGGGAAAGTTTTATAGCTTATTGAAAATGTCAACACAAGGTGAGACACGCCAAGTTATTTATTAATGAATGGCATTACATATCACACAAAAGTCCAAGAATAGCTTCAGTATGAGCCACCTACCTCAAAGGAATGTTTGACTCTTGGGACAAGTCCACACTAGACTTTTACTTCAGTTCAATATCAGTTTCAAACAGGCCTCCAACTTGCGGTGTCCATAGCACCCAGAGCATTCTTCCTTGCTTACAGCTTCTAAGGATCGGTTTAGGATTGGTGTAGTCTGTTGATAAAGTTCTATAAATCACAGTGGACCAAATATTTCCATACTTCTACTACATAAAGACAGATACAAATCTTGAATATCTTAACACTGTGACTCTTGCCTACCCTTCGAAAAAGAAGACGTATCTGTATTAACACCCCCATTATCCTGCATACCTGAGGCTGCTTTTCTATCACGTACTTACAGTAAGCCCCACTGAATAACATGGGACATACTTCTGAGTAGATCCTCTTAGGATTGCTCCCTGGGGCATGTAACATACGAGGTAAAGAATTACCCAAATGTTGGGTGCTGTGTTTCAGGGACCACAGTCAGTTCATATATTAATTTCCCCACAGGTAGTCATCAAGAAAGTGTGCACCTGTGATATCAGTATGTGTAAGGTGTTTCCCACTGCTTGCACATGGGTTACAGTAACATTGAAATTAACCTTTAGAGTTCACACATTTTCAGTAAAACAATATAAGGGACAACATTTGCATTTACATTTAATAAGGGGCCACTGAGCCATGAATCCCATGCCAAGAATTTTGAAGACTGAGGCAGTGAGCTCCCCGGAACTCTGTGTGCACTGGTCTCAGAGCCATTTTCAGAGTGATTTCTAGAATCAGCATTGATATCTGACAAGCAGCATCTGCCTAGATTGGCCACATCCCGTGTAAAATGCCATATGCTTGGTCATTTGTCTCTTTTTTTTTGGTTCAGCAGACCAGACCTCCATGTTGCTGCTCTTCTCTCCCAGCTTCAGACTCCATCTTCTCTGATCAGAGTTGTAGTCCCCTTTTCTGCCCCCCCCCCCGCCCTTACTTCGGCCGAGGACAGACTGGCAATCTAAAGCGGGGCAGGCACGCTTCGGAGACGGAAGAAAGGAGCACGTTCAGACATGCGCATCTGTCCGTCGGCTCCGTTTCGTACTTACCCGTCTCCCAGTCGCTTTCCTTCCGCTTTACCAGGACACCGGGTAAAACCGGTGTTCAGGGGCTGTCCTCCGCATGCCTCCCACTTCCAAACAGTGTGAACCAGAAGAAGCGGGAGGCATCCGGAGGCGGCAGTGTGAATGCGCCGCACAAAGTTATGCGAAACACATAAAAGGAAAACAAAAAAAAGCGCAGCGCTGGCTACGCGGCAGTCTGAACACTCTGTGGCAGTCTGAACGCTCCGTATCGCCGCTGATCCGCATTGCTCTGGCCAGTGTGAATGGCCAGCTCCGTGGGGTTTTTCCCCCGCACCAGTTCCCTCCGCTTTGCCTCCACTTTAGATTGCCAGTCTGTCCTCGGCCTTCATGGACAGCCTACATCTCTCTATCACTGGAATGGCTTCTTGGTCTAACCAGAATTTCTTACTGCTTCAGCCTTCTGACTGCAGGGCCTATCATGGTGGGGGAGGTCCATTTGGCCCAGACTTCACATTCACAGAGAACCTCAAATTTAGACTTTTGGCATTATCTCCAAATAAAGTTATACATACAGTCATTGTAATTCACAGACAGGTTTGGAAGAAGATGTTCATCATACAACTTTAAATTTGTGTCCCATTCCTGTGATACACCATCTGTAGTGCGCAGTATGAATTAATATGTTCCTTCAGCAGTAGCACTAAGGCTGGGAACCTCCAAAAATGGAAGTGGTCTGGGTCTCTCTCGACCTCTGAGAAGCCTTGTTTGCCTGATCCCCTAATCAGACCTAACTCTGAGCCATCTTTCTGGTTTCACCCCACTGTGTTTTCGACTTACTACAGGCCTCACTGAACATTCTGTTTGTCTGGTCTTGAGAATTTTATTTGGGAGAGTACCTCAAGACCTAGTTGCCAGTTTTATGTGGGATGAGATATAGGGACATGAATAGGATGATTTGACTATAGGCTTTTCTGCAAATTTTGATGGTTGGTTTAGATTTTGCCATGATAACAATACTGAAAATTTCAAAAGAAGGCAACATTCCTGCAATACCTTAACAAAGGAAGAGGAAACACAGGAAGAGGATGGAACTCAAAAGGCTACAATCTTTGGTTGTAAGTAAGGTCAGCAAACCTAGCTGCATGTAAACGCTGGATGGTCTTCCAGTTTGAGCCAGGAATCCAGTTAGGGAGTAGATAACACTGTTGTCAGTGTTTACACACGTGCCAGTCAATGCTCCCTCTAAGCTGTGGAGTCTTGTGAACAAAAATGCTACTTTGTTAGCTACTGGCATTAAAGTTGTGAGCGAGCGATTTGGCTACTGTATAAATTAGCTTGCTCTGGAGCCATCCTTCCTGAGCTCAGACAAAAATGTGCACGCCAGAGGCTGAAAAACTGAGCTAGCTCACACTAACTCAGCTTAGAGGGAACACTGGTGCCAGTGGAAGAAGAGATTGTAGGGAGATTCCCAAGGCTTATCCTACATCAATGGTGAGTAAGTGATCAGGAAAAACCTAGTGTTTTTAATCCAAGGAGGAATCTTTAAAGAAATAATAATGACAACAGAGAGATTGTTCAGTTTCCAGTTGGGCTGAACGGGCACAACTCTATGGAATATATATATGTATTTCATTTATACCCTGCCTTTCTCCTAAGTAGGGATCCAAAATGGCTTTCATAAGTCTCCTGGCCTCCATTTTATTTTCATAACAACCCTGTGAGGTAGGATAGGCTGAGATTATGTGACTGGCCCATGGCCACCCAGCAAGCTTCCATGGCAGAGAGGAGATTTGAACTGGGTCTCCCAGATCTTAGTCTGACACTCTTACCACAACTCCAAAGGGTAAAATGTTCTTATTTCTGTTTGAAAGAAAAGGGCTGAACAGTGATGGAGAACTACTTATTGAGACCGGGATAGGGGATGTATATAGGTAAGCCTGATCTTGTCAGATCTTGGAAGCTAAGCAAGGTTGGTACTTGGATGGGAAACCACCAAGGGAGATTTTGTGGCGGAAGGCTGTGGCAAACCACTTCTGCTTAATCACTTGCCTTGTAAGCCCTAAGGGATCACCATAAGTCATCTGCGAATTGATGGCAACACATAAACACACAAGTCGGGCTAGGGACCAGCTAGATAAATTCCACATTTCTCATGTTAAAAGGGAAACACTTACAGGGGCCATATGTTACAATAAATTTGTTAGTCTTTCTTTTGGGCGCTTCAGGACTCTTCTGTGTTTTTGCTGACAGAGACTAATACAGCTACCCTGCTGGGACAATATTTCTGGTACTTTAACACTGAACCAAACATGGCAAATGCTCCAGAATAGAAACATTCATTTAACGATAATAATAGAAATATGACCAGTGAAGAATGGACCAGAGGACTGAAGACTGAATGTTGGCACCAGCTCAAATCTGGCAGAGACCCTCTTCAAGATCCATCCCCTTACATCAGAATATAATTAGCCCTTGGTCTTCCCCTTTTTTTTTCTGTAGGAATTTTAAAAACAATACATGGACCTGATTCAGCAAGGTACCGCAATCAAATGCATGTCTTAATGGGCCTTTCTATTAATAGATCCATTGTCCGCAATGTGATGAATCTGGCACATGCTTGCTGACCTGGTGCCCGTTTATTGTCTGAAATGTACTAAAAATCAAGACCCCTTTCCAAACTGTTCTCTGAGATCATGAATTTCAGTGTCCAAAAGACGTGATAAAGCCCTAAATCATCACATTCTTATATGGTACTAAAACGGGGGAGGGGGACCCACCCTAATTTTCTGCCAAAAATATGTTGACTTTTCTTAAAACAAAAATAAACTTTAAAAACATCCTCTTGAGAAATGTCCCACTTTTTAATATTTGTTCCTGCCATTTGTTTTTCAGAACAGGAAAAGGTTTTGCAGGTTCTTTACTGAATTTTACATACAAGCAGCAATATTCCTTTTTTTATTATTTTAACAGTAAAATGCTGCAGGCCAAGGCCTATATGAGGAAGTGATCTGTTTATTTAAAATCTATTTTATGAGCAAGCAAATGTAAACAACTGCTGCTTATAAACCAGGGGACCTTCCTTATGGTGGTGGATAGTTACTCAGCATTCTACCTCAGTCTGCTCTGGTTTCATACATTTTCGAACCCAACTAACAACATTTGGCCTTCTCTTTCCATCACCTTATCCTCTCTTTGTCCCTCCCCTCCAGTTTGGTGTAGTGGTTAAGTGCGCGGACTCTAATCTGGGAGAACCGGATTTGATTCCCCACTCCTCCACTTGCAGCTGCTGGATGACCTTGGGCAAGCCATAGATCTGGACCAGCTGTTCTCTCAAGGACAGCTCTGGAAAGAGTTCTCTCAGCCCCACCTACCTCACAGGGTGTCTGTTGTGGGGAGGGGAAGGGAAAGGAGTTTGTAAGCTGCTCTGAGACTACAAGTGAAGGGCGGGGTATAAATCCAATCTCTTCTTCTTCTCTTCTTCTTCTTTCTGAAACTATAATCTCTTACATTTGTTCTTTACTTACACGCCCTTTCTGCACTTTGATATGCATTTGTAGCCTCTGTGGAGAAGAAATCCATGTGCACTCTTCTGAAGTTGGATTGTAAGGCAAGACTTTAAAAATATAACTTGAATAACTAGGATTGCCAACTCTGACATTCCTGCTGGAAGTTCCTGGAGATTTGAGGTGGTGCTTGGAAAAGGTGAAGTTTGGGGAACTCACAGGGGATGCAATGCCATAGGATCTCCCCTCCAAAGCTGCCATTTTCTCCAGGCAAACTGATCTTTGTAGGTCCGTAATTCTGGGAGAACTCTAGGCCTCCCCTAGAGGATGACAATCCTAGGCATGACTTAATTTAAATATGGATCAAAGCCATTCTTGAGACCAAGATAACAGATGGATTTTCACCAGAATGGCATCTTGGGGTGCAAAACAATGGCTTTGACCTACAAGTAATTTTCACTGACAGAATGAATTTTCACCTTCAAAATGTAACTTCCTTGCTTCCCCACACCTGCTGCAACCCAAAATATCCTGTGAAGTGCTGCTTGTGGGGACACAGCTTGTGGAGAGAGTCAGAGGTGTGCCACAGAAAGGAGGAGTTGGTGGAAATCATCTCCCCCTTCCATCTGCAGATATTGTCTGTGGTATCCAGTTCCGCACTTGGGTTGAATTCAGTTTGTTGAGCATTAGTAGGCCCCAATCTGGTCAGGTGCTATGAATAACTAATGATATAAACAGAGGGTTTAAAAAATGGTTAAATATTTTAATAACAGGAGCATTCTGGAAAGTTAAAATGACACAGGAACAAGCCAAGCTGAGTGGGCTCTGCGGTGCTAACACTGCAGAGGCTACTCAGCACAGACCCAGCCCAGTGCTAACGATTAGCCTTGGTTCTCCCATGACCCCTTCCACACCATCTCTGACTGGTAAGGTGATACTAAGCATTTTTGAAACTGAAGAGCTCAAGCCCAGTGGTTGCTGCAGTGCTGGCAGAGCTCCTGGGCCTTGACTCTGCTTGCTGCTGGCTAAGCTTACTGGGAAAGCTCACTGTAAGTTAAATTCACTGGGGCTGAATCTTTTTTCATCACAGGTGAAACTATACACGAGAATCCATTGGTTTGATTCCTTGCTGTCAACTTCTATCATTTTACTGTGCATTAACCACTTGCAGGCATTTTTATAAGCTGAAGCATCACAAGAAAAAAGTGCAGAGGAGGGCAACTAGAATGATAAAAGGGTTGGAACACTTTCCCTATGAAGAAAGGTTGAAGGCTCTTTAGCTTGGAGAAACAACAGCTGAGGGGTTTACAAGATTATGCATGGGATAGAACAGGTAGAGAAAGAAGTACTTTTCTCCCTTTCTCACAATACAAGAATTTGTGGGCAGTCCGTGAAATTGCTGAGCAGTCAGGTTAGAACAGATAAAAGGAAGTACTTCTTCACCCAAAGAGTGATTAACACGTGGAATTCACTGCCACAGGAGGTGGCAGGGGCTACAAGCATGGACGGCTTCAAGAGGGAATTAGATAAACATATGGAGCAGAGGTCCATCAGTGGCTATTAGCCACAAGGTATAGATAGGAACTCTCAGTCTGGGGCAAGTGATGCTCTGTATTCTTGGTGCTTGGGGGGGAAACAGTGGGAGGACTTCTAGTGTCCTGGCCCCACTGGTGGACCTCCCGAGGACACCTGGTGTTTTTGGCCACTGTGTGACAGAGTGTTGGACTGGATGGGCCACTGGCCTGATCCAACACTGGCTTATGTTCTTAAGCATCCACCCCATTAGTGGTGGTGCTTTTCTCTGGTACAAGGAGTAAGCAGTTGGAACCTGGGTATCCTGTGGAATTACAGCTCATCCCCAGACTACAGAGACCAGTTCCTCTGGAGAAAATGGATGCTTTGGAGGGTGGACTCTATGACATTCTACCCCACTGAGGTCCCTGTCCTCCCCAGGCTCTATCCCTAAATCTCCTGGAGTTTCCCAGAGGATCTGACAACCCTACCTCCCATCTTTCTTGTGCCAAGGGAAGAGCAATCCTTTTGCATCAGTAGGAAGGCACTTAGTGCTGAAAGGAAATGCCATTGGGGTATTGAGAAATCTCAGTAGGCCAGCAATAATGTCTTTTCCCTATGGACTGGCCAATCTTTTTATAGAATTTTATCAAAGGAGGAGGCAATCCCCTTGATGAGATTTCTGCAAAAATGGAAATAACAGAAACACAGGGATACTCATCCTGGCATTCCTGGGAAAGAAATGCAGGAACTTCCGGCCAGCATTCTTGGGAAGGAAACTCTCATATTGGAGGATTACTGTTCCCTGGCAATGTTGGTGTGAAGTGAGCTGGGTGGGAACAACTTTTTTTTAAAAAAATGTTATGTCACTCAAAGTTGCTCAGGAGGCTTTAGGGAAGATATGAAGAAGTCTTAGAGAAATACAAAGACATGACCTTTCCATGTCCTACAGAAAACCTGGGCCTTGGGCCTTCATGTAATAGAAGTAGTGAGTCTGCTTTCACACCTGTTCAAACTAATAGCAAGCACAATTTTGTTCACAGGCTTTCCCTGCACAGACTCAGAGCGCAGGCACCCAGCCAAAGGGTGTAGGTGGCTGAAATGGAATGCTGACACTTTGTTTCCTACAAAGCCATGGATGCTGTGGAAGTGATTAACCATTTGATTCATAGTCGTATCACTGAATCAGGATCTGATAAGCCCCCGTGCCACTGCAGGTGATTCGCACGGGTGTTCATATCTCTATTAGAGTAAATAAAGTTTTACAATTGGGACTGGCTGTAGAATGCTGGTCATGCCTCAACAAGATTACAGACATGTGTGCAGTCCCAGTTTCTTCCTCATGCATCTTCCTTCTCCTAAGAACAAATGAAACACAGACCTCAGCTACCAAAAGTGATATGCTCTTCATGTACCTGTACCAAATTACAACATGCCTGGCTGTTTAGACCAGCAGTGTCGAACTAATTTGTTATGAAGGCAGGTTCTGAGATAAATGAGACCTTGCGTGGCTGGGCCATGTGTTTAATAAAATGTAATGCCAGGTAGCGGAGATATAAACTTTATAAAGGACACAAACACAATTAAAGATTTTTGTAAAACCCTAAAATAAAACATGCTTAAAACATTAGCACTCTTGCAATATTTTGTTTATTTAACAGTCTCTGATAACTGACACCCCTTGCTTTGAATTATTGCATCAAAATCTGGAGACAACATCCTGTAGCAAGCTTCAGTTTGCTGTTCAGGTTTTCTTCAGGTGTGTATCTGTAAGTTGCAAGCCTACTTTTGATTTATTGACATTCACTACAGAAATCTCACGGTCAATGCTTTGAGCCTAAAACCCAGAGGAAAACATGAAAAGGCTGGGCATTGTGAGCTTTTGTACAAATGTTGCTTCGTCTGCTGGTCAAGAACATGTGAAGGCACCATGACACAGGCTGAGGGCTATGTGTTTGTCTACAAAACTATAGTCTTCCCCAGAGAATAGCTACAACTCCTTGTGGCAGTGCAAGAATAGAGAGACAGCAATGTATATCAGCCTACTATTTGGGAAGTCTAGGTTCCAAATTCCCAATCTAGAAAGGAAATGTGTTGGGTGAACTTGGTCTGGACACATACACTCAGCTTAATCCGCCTCACTGGCTTGTTGTTATTCCTCGTCTAAATAGTTCACATTGCTTTCCTACTGAGAAAGGCTGATCAGAAGGGCATGAATACAGTGAAAAAGGAGAGGCAAATGAGTTGCACCCAGGAAAGCCCTGGCATCTTTCTCTCTCTGTCTCTGTCTTTGTGTGTGTCTCTCTCATCCCCCCACCCCCACCAAAGTTCTGGATACAAAGAAGGAATGTCATGTGGAGAGAAAAAGAGGGGTTTGAACTGATAAGAGAACAGAGAGTTTCTGGGTGCAGAGAGAAAGAAACAGAAGAAAGCCTGTGCTATTGCATCCAGACAGAGAAGACAGTGTACACTGGACTGGAGATAAAAAGTAGGAAGATTGAGAGGGGTTGCAGGTAGAGAAGAGAGAAGATGCAAAAAGCTCATAACTTGAATAAAACTTTGTTGGTCTTAAAGGTGCTTTCTTTATATCTCTCACCTGTGATTGAGGAAACTGAGCAAAGCAAGTCCAGAAGACGAGGAGAGGGAGGAGCCTCAGCCAATGGAGGGAAGAGAGGCTTTGCTCGTCGTTCTGCTGTGTGATTGAAAGAGCATGGCAAAGCAAGCTCTCTCTTTCCCTCCCCCTCTCTTCCTTCCCAAGGGAGGAGCCTCAGCCAAAAGAGGGAAGAGAGGCTTTGCTCTCTGGCTCTGCTGTGCAATTGAGAGAGCCTGGCAAAGCAAACTGTATCACTCAAGAAAGCGAGAGGGAGAAGTAAGCAAATGGCACCAAGTTGCTTTAGGGCCTGATACAATCCCTGTGGGGGCCAGAGGCGGCCCATGGGCCACATGATTGACAGCCGTGGTTTAGACACTTGAGGAAGGTCATGACTTCCTTCCAGGCAGGTCTCATGAAGATCTGGTACCTCTGCACTCTGTATGCATGTTAAGTACCGTCAAGTCACTTCTAACGAATAGCCCAAGGAATATTCCGAGGAATCACTTCTGAGGAATATTCTGAGGAATATTTTTAAATTGAAATTTGTTATTTTTTATTTGATATTGATTACTTGGAATTTTGGCTGAAGTGCAGGGTAAAAATATATGCCTGATAAGTAAAACAAGTGAGGGAAAGTGCTTTTGACGCTCAAACAATTTATTTGTTGGCCTAGGGAGATTTTTTTATGCCTAATGGTATGGACTCCTGCCCTGTCCCAGTACATTCTTCAGATCTGTAAGGAATGCCATACCTTATAATTGGAGTGTGCTGTTGTGACAGCAAAATACATTTTCTCAAGGTTTTCAAAAACCAGACAAGGTTCATCATAATTCTACAGCTGGGTCTCATCCCTGGCTATTTTGTGGCAAGAAGATCAAGGCAAAAGGAAGTCTAATAACTTGCCTTGTAACAACATGCACTTGTTGCAGAAGAAATCTAGAACCTTCCCTTTGAGTTCAGACAGCAGCCTTATGTGAAGTATGCTAACCAGTGTGGCAGTGTGAAAAAACAGCTTGATTCAGGTCCTTTCCGCACTTGGATCTCATCCTGGTTTTATCAGAGTTCAATTTGCAACATGATACCTTGCATCAATCCCTGGTTTATCCCGGGGCAAGTGTGGGGCAAAACTGGGGTGACCGCAATATAATGTGGAAACAAAAAATACCCTGAGATGATTACAGGGGTGAACTCGTGTGTAGTCTGAATTTGCGTGTCATCCTTGCCCAGGGGCCATTCTAATTTTTTCTGTATCATTCCAATTTTAATATATGTGCTGCCGAAGTAGTGTAGGATGAAAGTTCGGGGACAGGGTTGAACCAGGATTTAAGGTCTAGTGCAAAAAGGACCTCACAGGCCTTCCCCCCCCCCGTGAATTTGAGCCAGATGCTCAATTGTGTGCCTGTGTTTCTGAACTTCTATGCCTCCCCAAGTTTATCTTGCTTCAAGGAAATGGATGGTTGCACTCCAGAATGGTTTTTCAGGTGCATGATACGCAACAGTAAACAACAATGTATGACATTTCAAATCTATTTCTGCCTTAGCTGTCAGGAAACAATTCACATACAGCAGGTACCTTAAAAAAATTAGAGAATGAAAAGAAGTGAAAGTTCCCTGAAAAGTTATGGAGACTCTTATGTCACAACTAAAATAGAGATCTGTAATCAAAAGGTTGTTTGGAGTTAATAGAAAACATGTTAGAACCGTGCTTTGGAAAGTGCCTGTATCACACAACAAGCAATGTCATCCTAAGCAGAATTAAACCCTTCTAAGGCCATTGACTTCAATGGACTTAGAAGGGTATAACTCTGCTTAGGATGGCACTGTAATGTGCTTTCCTTGGCAAAATTCACCTGGAGCCTGCAACACAGCCATAAATAAAGATTGCCTTCACTTTTGATGGGAAGGTCAGCCCCAGACTGCCTGTGCAGGGGACTTTTAAATTAGATAAAATCAGATCTTTCTCACAGGAAGACAGAGTCGGGAAAGCAGCATAGGGTTGCCAGCCTCCAGGTGGGGCCTGGGGATCTCCCGCTTTTACAACTGATCCCCAGCTGACAGAGATCAGCTCCCCGGAGAAAATGGCTGCTTTGAAGGGTGGACTCTATGGCATTGTACCATGCTGAGGCCCCTCCCCTCCCCAAACCCCACCTTCTCCTGGCTCCACCCCCAAAGTCCCCAGGTATTTTCCAACCCGGACTTGACAACCCTAAAGCAGCATGACATTTAATTGCAATGGAGAAATAGTTTGACTACGCATGATTTTTATTAGTGCAACACAAACAGCGTGGGGCTACCCATGGCACCTTTTGGCAAGTTCGTCTTGGTGACCAAGGCAGGAGTGGATCCCGATGGTAGTCGATTGCTAGTGGTTAGAATGCTGTCTTGCTCTGCAAGCCCATTCCCAGGTACTAGAGTTCTGTGGCAAAGATTATGCTTAATAGGCCATAAAGAAGATACAGCCTAGAGAAGATACTGCTGGGGAAAGATAATTATGATTCCTTGTTTGCTGGAAAGACTGCCAGGGCCGTCCTAATCAAGAAGGGGGTAACTCTGCTTAGGATGGCTTCTGTAATACACCTTAAAATGGAATTAGGAATATCCATGGTAAAATATTTCAATTACAGCAGAGACAGAAACAAAAACAAAGTTTAAGAGAGTTAGGATTTACAATGCATTATTAAATGAATGATCACGCCCAGACTTCAGAGAAATGGTGTATGCATAGGCAGTGAAAAATCTTCAGGATTTTGATTTTGCTCTAAAACTCGATGCCCTGTCGATGTTCTTTTCCAGCCCTCTTAGCCATCAGCAGCTCAGTGGGAATAATATGACATTGACTAAGTTGAAAGGGAACCAATTGTCCAGAAGGACAATTCTTTCCTTTCTGTATATCTAATTAGGCAGGATAACCTTAAATACACTGTTACCTAACTGCTAGACAGCAATGTTTGTGAAATGGCACTGCTGGCAGTGGCAACACGTACAGATAGCATGGCTGTTGCATGACAACTCGGTGTCAACAGTGCATAGTAATGGGCAGAAGACGGACAGCCAGCTAATAAAACCTCCCACTGCAAGTTCTCAGCAAGATTGCGACAGCTTTTGCAATTGGCACGTGATTCCCTTGAGTCAAAACCATATAGTGAACCAATGATTGCACTGAGTTGTGGTTGGAGTTCTCTGAATACCCAGAACAAGTCAAATACCATTTAGGTATTATGCAAGGTCACTAAACTTTCCCTGAATCAGACACACTTTCATAAGGACAGCACATGTCTGACACTATCCTGGTTTGCTATTTATAGGCAGATCTGCAGACAGAGAAGCACACAGGGCACAAGCCACAAGGTATTTCACTTTTCTGTCTCAGCACTGTTACTTGGCTACCATTCTTTTCTTTGGGGCTTATACAGGGGAGGTACTCAGTTTCCCCTTTCCACCACTGATGCAGTTTGTGACCTTAGCCAAAGTAACCACACGGCTGTGTCCCAGGTCTCAATTACATACCATACACTGTGTACAGGTAAGTGTAACAAAATTCCTTACTTCTAAGAAAAAACAACTTAGAGTTCCAAATGGGACCTGAAGGGGAAAGAAGCAGGAGGAAGAACAGTAAACTTCTCAGCAGAGGTTTTCCTAAAGCCATCAAAATCAATAGCCTTAGACAGAAGAAACTCTGCACAGGATTTCATTGGAAGAGTTTAACGGAGGAAGATGTCACGTCAGTTTCCACGTCCCAGGTTCCATCTTAGCTTTTCTGTGACTATCACAGGTAACAAGACTAAGGAATATTTCTGTGCCTTCAACCCTGAAAAGCCATTGCCAGTCGGAGAGGAAAACGGCCCAAACCAACAGCCTGATTCAGAAGAACCTGTAACATGATTAAGCAGCTTCATATGTTCAGAGTTTTTTCTCACAGCACAAATTGAAATAGTTTCTCTGTAACATCCAATTACTGCTTCCTCAGCCTATTGCCATGGAACACGATGTGCCTAAAGCCATAATAACAGAGTAGGAGAGAATGGTGACAGCTGAAGTGGATCTCCAAGGCCTTCTTTCTTTTCATAAGCCATGGGGCCCTGGGCTGTTTTGTTCCAGAACAGCAATTGTCCCAACTGACAAACTGTAAGAGACCACACTGTTCATCTGCTGAGAAGCAGTATGCAGGTCCATTGCACAAGTCAGTGCACTTCGACTAGTTGGTCAGGCATAGTGTAGGTCAACTCAGGGGTCATTTCATAGAAAAAGAGGTGCAGGAGCACATTAGCAAAACTTATTAGCATAACTTATTTGCATATGCCACACCCCCTGACATCACCAGAAGTATGTCAGAAGGCAAGAAAGAAAGGGACTTCCGGAAGACTTGCGAGCAATGGCGGACGCTTCCCTCCGCACCAGTGGGGGAAGCGATCCGTGCCCGACGGGAAGAAGGGGCTCTGGACAGGTGCCGAGCCCCCAGAGACCCCAGTGAGGGGGCTCTGCCTGGGGTGGCACAAGTGGGGATCTCTCCCAGCGGTGGCGACCGCTGGAACGGGGTCCCCCCCATCACCCCCATAGGTTCCCCCATCGTGGAGCCGCAATGGCAGCAGCGCAAACCATGAAGCAGCAGAGAATATGAAGTGAGAAGCATAAGATTCCTGATACGCACGGTGAAAAAGTGAGTCTCGAAGTAAAACCAAGCAAAACTTAGCGGGAACGCGGCAGGTGGAGTGAAACCCCCCCTCCGTTTCATGGCGTTACTGAGAAAATGAAAGCTTCTACGTGCTGCTAGCAGGCAGTATCGCGTACTGGAAGGCATATTTTCGAAAATGATATAAGTGCAGATAAGAAAATCATTTCTTTTGCCCATCTTATCTAATCGTAAACAACAGCGTAGTCTCAACAATGGCGGGGAAACCGAAACCTTTCCCCAAACTAGGAAGTACAGCTCCGAGTTCAAAGGTTGATACCACAGAGATGACCGCTGTGTTCTCCTCGTTATTGCGACCTCTAGTGGACCAAATGACGCCTCTCAACACTAAGATGGACAAAATGCAGATGGAACTAAAGGAGTCAAATAAGATTACAGAGAAGCTGCAGCTGGACTTCATGGAGGTTAAAACATCAGTAAAAAATCAAGACTCAAGACTACAAAAAGCGGAAAAAGAAAAGGCTTTTCAACAAGATTCGATTCTAAAATTGCAGATGGAATGATCAAATTTCTTCCTAAAACTTCAGAATGTACCAGAGAAAAAAGGAGAAGACCTTAAAAATCTGTTAAGTGAAGCATTGGAGCCAGTAACAGGCTTAAAATCAGTGGACTTAAAAAGCGATATGGATATGGTTTATAGGACCTATCCTGAGTATATTAAAAAGAAAAGCCTGCCTGGTGAAATAATGATAAGATTCTCCAAAAAATCTACAAGGGACGTGGTGTTAAGAACCACGAATAAAGCAGTTCTGAAGATCCAAGAAGAAGAGGTGAAAGTTTTGAAGGACATACCGTTTGAGATACGGAAAAGAAGAAAAGCCTACAGAAAGTTAACAACGTGGCTTCAGTCTGAGTCGATTGTTTATCGTTGGAATATTCCAGAGGGACTAAGCTTCAGCATCAAGGACAAGAAATATAAGATTGACTCTGTTGAACAAGCGAAATTTTTTTTGGAAAATGGCAAAGAAAAGAAAAAAGACAGAGACTCAGATGATTCACTGGCTTCGCAAGAAAGTATGTACGGTTTTGATGGTTCTAAAAGTGATGAAGAAATTTCAGACTCGGAAAAAGGGGCGGCAGCCCCAAAAGTACAACTGGAGACCAGAAAGACAAGAAGAGGACAAAGGAAGAAATGATTGTTAAATTGTTATATTAAGCACATGCACTGATAGGATGTTCAAGATGTATTACTATATGCTTTCTTTAAAGTATGCATACTTGCCAAATAGCCTTTTTAGTAGAAACAGTAACAAGGTAATTTGTAGTTAACCATGGCTTTATTAATGCTTCAGATTTCTTTTTTATAGAATTGGATATAATTAAGCATTCTTTAAAGTATTCTCTGTATAAGGTATATGTAGCATAGTGAATAGCGTGTAGAAATAGATATAGATAAAATCAATTAAAAAATAAAATAAAATAAAAGAAGGCAAGAAAGAAAGAAGAGAGACAGAGAGAGAAAGAAAGAAAGAGAGAGAGAGAGATGAAAGAAAAAGAAAGAAAGAAAGAAAGAAAGAAAGAAAGAAAGAAAGAGTTGGCAGAGAGGGGACAGCTACTAATCCAAGCCTAAGAAATACCACTATTCTGGAAGGATAGCTTCACTGGTGGCTGAAGCCTTCAGAGGGCTGGTTGGAGGAACAAGGACCTTTCCAGGGGACGGGGTCATTTTGCTGCAGCCATGACACAAGCAGGCATTCCCCCGCGGGGGGGGGGGGGGGGCCTGGCACCAACTCCCGGAGCTGTGCTCCCCCGAGCTCCTGCTCAAAAGGACCCCTGGGTCTACTACAGTTGATCTCAGGGTGGAAATAATGGGGAAATGACCCTTGAGAGAGCTGATTCAAGAGGTAAGATGGTGGACTTTCAGTTTCAGCAACCCGCAGGGAGGATGCATCTCCTCGGAGCTCTGAGGGATGCAGTCTGTGAAACGGCAGATGGGAGGGGGTTCACATGCCCTGACCCTCCCCAGAGCCCATGTAGGGGGCTCCTAGCCATGGGGCGTGAGAGGTGCTGCTCCTGAGGCATGTTGCCAAAGGATTGAGGCTCCTCTGAGCCCCGAAGGTCCACCACCGCAGAACCAGCAATGGCTTTAGGGATGCTTACTGGGACAAGCAGGCAGTCGGCCAAGTGGTTCCCTTACTCAATTGAGACATCCACAATGAAGCATGAGTTTTTGTGAGATGAATATCCTGATAAACGGCCAAGTGCCAAAACGTCCTCTTAGAGAAAGTGAGGGGGGGCAGAGCCTTCCTCGTGAAAAATAAAGCCTTTTAAAGTGTATATTGAAGAGGGGACAGGCTTTGAAGCAATAAGTAACTAAAATAAAGAGCAATCAAGAGAAAACTAAGCGTGTTTTCAAACAATAGAGACTTTTGAAACTTTTCTTAAAAAGTAAACAAGTAAGCAGATGGCAGGGAGAAAAATGGTGCCAAAAGTAAAGCCTTCTTCAGGAAATGCCAGCCCGGCTGCTCCAGTCACAAGATGGGAAGCAGCCACAGACCTTCCCAATATGGTAGTGGCTGTATTGCACGCTCTGCTGGACCAGATGAATGAGAACTCTGCAAGTCTCCAAGCATAGCTAAATTATACCAAAGCAAAGACAGACCAAACAGCAGCAGAGATGAAGCAACTAGATGCCAAAATGACTAAGCTTAAAAAGTGATTGGAGGTTGTGGAAAAGAAGAGACCCTCTGATGAATATCAACGTTTACAACTACAAATGGAAAAGTCAAATCATGTTTTGAGATTTCAAGGGGTCCCTGAGATGAAAGGAAAATATCTTTAAAAGATTTTAAACGATGCCTTGAGCCCGGTTTTGGATTTAAAAGCGGAACATCTTCAAAGTGAAATGGATATGGTCTACAGAACATATTCAGAATATATTAAGAAGAAAAATCTGCTTGGTGGAATTTTTGTGAAATTCTACAAAAGGCATATCAGAGACCTGATACTTAAGGTGACTAATGGGACTACCCTAAAAATCGAAGATAAAGAAATAAAAGCATTAAAAGACATTTCATTTGAAATAAGTTGCTGCCCATATATGCATCCATCCACCTGCATTTAAATAAAACCCACCCTTACAGCTAATCCCATGGCTGAAGCACAACACTAATGTGGATGCTCCCCCATGGGATGTCCATGCGGATACCCCTCCACAGGATGTGCAGTCTGGATGAAATGCTCCGCTACACTTGGAACCGGTACAACCTGAGGAGCCACCATACCCTGCCAAGCTGCCAGTGTGACCACAGCCTATAATGTGTAAAGGGGCCCTTTAAACTACCATTTTTAAGCCGCATTCCAACAGAATGCCAAGAATGCAATATTTTTCTGCAGAGAGAAGGCCTGGGGGCTTCTGGAGAGCAGGCTATTGGTGTCACTTGCTCAATTTCTTTCCTGTATATAGGGGGTCTTCACTGATATGTCATTTGAAGTTACTCACCTGTATGTTATTACAGCTGTTGGCAAAGGCCACTGATCACTGTGCCCCTGGAACATCTACTGGCCAGAGACTCCATTGGATACTGCTCTTACCACCTTATTTGATTCTGTATGCTGTCATCATCTGTTTGTTTTAGCTGTATTGTGATGTTGCTTTAAATTTTGTATTTATTGTTTTATGTCATTTTAATCTTGGAAGCCGCCTTGAGCCAGCTTGTTTGGCAAGGCGGGATACAAATATAAATACATACATACATACATACATACATACATAAAGGTAACAATGGCCTTGAAAATGCAAACATTGTTAAGACTCCGAGCACCTCTTTCTTTTTTCTTTTTTTACTGCTTAGGCAGTCTTTGGGGTTCATTGGGGAAATGTCATAATCATGTAGTCTCTTGGAAAATAATATGCCTGAAGTTCTTGATCAATAATGAGTATTTATAGGAATTTTCTTGGAAGATCCCCCCCCTTTAACACTTTAAATACCCACCTACAAGAGAACAAATATAATTGTTAGCCTGGACACTGTAATTAACAGGCTAAAACATATTGACAAGGTTAGGAATTTCCACACTGGCTCCTTTCATAAATCATGTACAAACAACAATACGAGATCACACATAGAAGAAGGGACTGCATGGCAGATGGTAGGACAGGAGCCTTTTATTTGTTTAAAAAGCAACTGCCTCTTCATGTGTCTGTCTATATAAATTGGACTGACCTTTAGTTGTTTACACATCTGGCTAATAGTTGTAGCAACCAAAGCATGGCAGATGTCCACTAAAAAAAAGAGGTCCACGTAGATGCCAGTGTTCATGATCTCTAGAGGCTGGCATATAGTGAACAAATTCAAAAGATTTCTTAAATCCATGATGTTAATCCAAATCAGCATTGCAATGTAAAATACTTAAATGTAGCTACTACACTAAACTGGTGAATGTGGCCTGTATAATTTAGTGACCCATATCTAACAGAGGGGATAGTAGCTGAGGCAGAACCACATAGGCTGGTCTTAGTCCAAAACACCCTGTTTCCAGCCTGGGTTTTTTTTTTGTTTTGGTTTCTTTCTGCTGATTTGGATGTATTTTCTGCCAGTAATGTGGTATCATCTGCATATCTCAAATTCTTAATGTTCCTTCCATCAGTTTTCACTCCACCTTCATTTAAATCTAATCCAGCTTTACATTTAGATGAAGGTGGAGTGAACATTTGTGGAAGGTCTATGTAGTTATGAGGAAAATGGCAGCCTGCCACGTCCATAACTAAAACAAAGAGAAGCGTGTATACAATAGCTGCTCTGTCTTGTGCCTTTGGACAGCAAGAAAAAGGACTATCCTATAATGCCATTTTACTTACTATTTTAAAACATTTAAAAAACTATTTCATTATGTTTTTGTTGCCAAGCGTACTGCCACACATACACTTCTCAACATAGTCAAGTTGATGTCTAGACGGGTTCAAATGGAAATCCTGTGAGAATGGAATCAATTGCGCTATCTGCAGCAATACTTCTATGGATGCTAGAATGGGCCATGGGTGAACCTTCTGGTTGCTTACTGTGTACTTGCTCCTAGATAGTTTTTTAAGAAACATCCAATAAAATCCCATTATGTTTCAAAGGCCTGCAGCAACTTATTCTCTTATATCTCACCATAGCAAACACACAGCAAGTTTTGTAATTTTTAAAATGGATAATAGTGACAGATGAACTCAGTTTGAAACTGGGATCCACAAACCAAGCTATTTTTAAAACCATTAGAAACCATCTTTGAGAGTGGTGATAATTAAGATTTATCTAGTGCTTTCCCTTAGTACTATCAGTACTTCCTCAGTACTTTGCACACAGAAAGTTCCAGATTCAGTCTCTGGAATCTCTAGTTAAAAGGGTCAAGTAGTAGGTGATGCAGACCCTGCTGCCAGTCGGAGTCTGTCATACTGATGTTGATGGAGCCATGGTCCGACTTGGTATAAGACAGCTTCAAGTGTGTTCTTGCTACAAATTAGCACAATAATCAGTTCGGCAGCCTGTCTCATTATCTTTGAATTATAGATTTGGAACTAAGGCTGAGAGTGGTTGGCCTAAACTTATTCAGGAGCTTTAATGTAGCATCCAGGGACAGCCCCCATACCCCTAAACTTGTTGGGAATACAGGACACGGAATGGACACGATATTACATATAGTGATAGATCACAGTATGGGTCTTATAGAGCCAGTTTGGTGTAGTGGTTAAGTATGTAGACTCTAATCTGGGAGAACCGGGTTTGATTCCCCACTCCTCCACTTGCACCTGCTGGATGACCTGGGGCAAGCCATAGTTCTGTCAGAGCTGTTCTCTCAAGGACAGCTCTGGAAAGAGCTCTCTCAGCCCCACCTACCTCACAGGGTGTCTGTTTTGGGGAGGGGAAAGGAAAGGAGTTTGTAAGCTGCTATGAGACTCCAAGTGAAGGGCGGGATATAAATCCAATCTCCTCCCTCCTCCTCCTCCTCCTCCTCTTCTTCTTCTTACTTCCAAAGTCAGAAAACTGTCTCATCCTGACAGTAATTCATTACCTGTAGAGTGATAGAAAGGAAACATGAAAAAAAGTATGATTCATCTCATCCTAGCTGAATAGGTACTAGGTGCTTTTTGAAAGCATCCTTCACAGAAGCAGGGTAGATGAATACTCTTCCTTGAGGTTAGCATATCCAGAGATCTCCATTTCTGTTCTACTCCTGTCTGACAAAGGGAGCTTTGACTTGCAAAACCTTACGCCCCGAAAGTCTTGTTGGTCTCTAAGGTGCTGCTGCAGGCCTGTAGCCAGAAATTTTTTGTTAGGGGTGTGTGCGAATTTTTTTTTTTTAAAGTGCAGTGCAGTTTAGTGCAGTGGAGTTTAGTGCGGTGCTGTTTAGTGCAGTGGAGAGCAGCCCATTATGTGTCGGTACAGAACTGCCATGCTTATACTTCTAAATAATAAAGGCAAGGGGGGGAACCACACAAAAATGTTCCAGGCTTATTACAAAGATATCGAGATGTAGAACGTATTGACTGTTCTGACAAGTTGACAGACAATAACACGTATTTTCAAACTGTTCAACTCTGAAGTTTAATATGATGTAACACAAGAGGTACTATGCAGGCTAAACAAGGTTAGACCACATGAAGGAGATTTCATACTGCACCGAGAGCTATTGGGCCAGAAAACCTATAGTGCTGGACCTAAGAGACCCAGGTTCAAGCCCCAACTGGCATTCTCAGACTCACCTACTTCCCAGGATGGTTGTTGTAATCTAGTAGCCCTTTGTGCTACTTGAAATCTGTTTTGGCATCGTACACGTGAATCAAGTCTGCATCACTCCTCTGTAGGGGTGCCAGCCCCCATGTGGGAGCAGGGGATTCCCCGATTTTATGAGCTCCTGCCTGCCCCCAACTGCCACAACTTGGCATGACACCCCCCAATGCAATGATGTCACATGGAAGTGATGTCATCATGTAATGGATGTTGCGCGCACCCCCCACTCCCAAAAAGCTCCCTCCCATCCCCCGCCAGCGAGAGCGCAGGACCTGGCAACCCTTCACCTTCTCCACTGTGCCTGTTTGATTTTACAAATCTCAGTGAGTCCAGCAAAATATAAATAAATTAAAATTGTAAATGAAAATACATTCCCTATACACAGCTCGGTGAGACCAGCTGACCATAAATGAACCAGCACCTCTACATAATTCAGTGAGACAAATGGACCATAAATGCCAAATAATGATTCAAACCAACCATAGAGTCTCTTTGAATTTGTGAACGCGTGCTAACCATTAGAGAACTGGGTTACCATTTCACCCTCTTCAGCCTAATGAACAATTAAAATAGAAGTTGACATGATTGGGCACAAAATTTGTCTATGAATGCATCCCTATTGATAGTTATGAACCTGTCCATTTTCTGACAAGGAATTATAGAAGTTGTTGAACTGTGGCAAATGAGAGCCCAATATGCAAGCCGGAGTTATACATTTGAAGTCTGAATTTCATTTACATGACAACATATACATCTTGCTCTGGGCAAGCTGTTGTCTTACAGCCTCTTAATTCCAGAAGAGAATTGTCAGGAATTTGTTCGTTGCTCTTCCCCTCCCATGGATGTTCACAAAGCAAAGAGGCCAGCAAAGAAGACTTTTACAACCTCTTAATTGCTCCAGCTTTTATCTTCTACGTCACCTTATTTAAACTACTATTTGTAAAAGTCCCAAAAGCAATAATCTGCAATGATTTTGAAGGCTGAATTTCATTAAAAAATTTCTTTTCATTTAAAATTTCATTTAAAATTAAAAACCAGGAGGGAGTTTTAGTAAAAGTTATTGTAAAAGTTTCTACAAGTAAGAGTGAATACGAAAGAAGGAGGATAAGGGGAGGCCCAACTACCACCGTGACTTGCCAGCCACATGCATGTGCAAGAAGCATAACTAGGGGTGCCCCATTGCCCAAGGAGAAGGCAGGAACTTGAGGAGGCATGTGGGGCCTAGCGCTCTCCAGGCACCATAGCTGCCTCTCCTCTCCCCATCCCTTCTCTCACCAAGAGGGGGGGACAGGAGGGGAAAGGGCATGGGGAAGCACTTGGGACTCTCACCTGCTTTCAGTGGGCCACTGACTCCAGGCAAAGCAGCAAGCCCCCTCGCTTTCTGCTGCTACTCCCTCTCTTCCCAGAGAGTGGGTGGAGGTGGGTGCTCTCGCTTCTGCCTCAAGCCCCAAGGAGCCAGCTTGGCTGTCTCTCATGCTACCTGCTCTGAAGACCAGAGCCGGCTGTACGTAATACTTGTGTAGGGCCCAACCAAAAGTCTGTGCTGGAGCTCCCACCAAACAGAGCTGGCCCTGCAGTGACACTGCTGGCAAGTGTGGTTGCCCCAAGCTCTCTTCCAGGGGAAGGGAGAAGTACAACCCCCCCCCCCCCAATAGCTGTCTGGTAAGAGGGCAGGGCACATTCTGGAGGGGGCATCACCCTTGTCAGCCCCCTCGTGGCTATGGGCCTGTGCTGCTGGACTCAAATCTAGCTGTTCTACTGTAGACCAACATGGCTACCTGCTGAAACATATCCAAGGAGTAGTTCTTATGTTCCAACTCTGTTAAATTACAGGAAGCTAAGCAGGAGCAGCACTTTGTGGCATGCACCCTGAGACTTCCCCAGTGGCAAGTCACTAAGCAGAGCATGTAGTATTCCTACCCAAAGTAGGTACTCTCGAACACTTGCTAATTCTTTAATTTACTTATGGCTGAACTGGCACTACGGTGGCAATATATTCTTTCCAAAACCTGCCACTTAAAAAGACCTGGCTCTGTAATAAGTTCTGAAATGTTGTTTCAACAGTAAGTTTCAAAACATAGGAACATTGCCTTGGCAATTGGGGAAAACACTGTTGTTGTTGTTGATTGCTTGGAGTGTGTTTGAGAAAGCAAGAGCATTGTTAGCAACAAAAGACATTGCAATATCTCTCCCAGGGAAGCCATCCATAATCTGCATTGTTTTATTATCACCGGGGAATTGTTGGCTGTAGGAGGGTAAAGATGTTAGGATAACACAGAAGCCTTCTGAAATGCATTTATGCAATTAAATTCTGGGCCTTGTGTAAATGAGAAGCTGGAGTTGATCATGCCACTCATAAGTATGGTCACATACCCTGGGGTACTTTCTCCAGGGGTAATAATGTCTGTAGTGTATGAAGAAAGAGCACACAAATGTTGCCAGATTAGAAATGTTCATGCCAGAACACACTTTTCTCTTTGGGGGTTTTTTCTTTCCCAGATGTATGAAACATTACTGAATGTTTACTCAATATGTGTAATTAAAAATACATGGCATTTAATTACTCCATTAATTTTAGTACGCATTGAAGATGACAGTCAATACTGAATGACAGGCTTCAGGTTATAAATCCAAATTCAAATGATGTCACTCTAGAAAGAAGACCATTTAAAGACATTTTGGAGAGTGCCAGAGATGTGTTAGTCATGAGATATCTGCATTTGAGATACTGCAGAGTCCAGATTGTTTGCGGAAGTCACCCTTTATTTTATTAAAAATGTGTTCAGTTATGTTCTCTGCTTTTTATTACTTTATAGTTCACAGACATATTGACATGGATGGCCCAGTCTAGACCAATCTGGTCGGATCCTGGAAGCTAAGCAGGGTCAGCTCTGACTAGCATTTGGATGGGAGACTGCTAAGGAATACCAGGGTCATGACACAGAGGCAGGCAATGGCAAACCATCTCTGAGCACCTCTTGCCTTAAAACCCCTGTGGGGTTGCCATAAGTCCGCTGTGATGTGATGGCACGATACACACACACACACACACACATCAAATGCATACAGGGTTCTTAAATTAGCAAAAAATGCTATTATTACTAAACACTGAAAAAATACAAAAGAAGTAGAAAGTCTAGCTTGGGATACTTATTTAGATCTCGCACCTATCAGTAAACTATTGGTAAATTCCATTGTATATCAGCAGGCCTTATTTTTGGTTCTTCTTGCATTCTATATACTATCAGTGCTGAACTGTGGCAACACACAAACTGCTTCCACTTTGATTTTATTTCCATCCACTTTTCCAAACACATTTTCCTTGAACTGATTGCAAGGAATTGAGCATTCTTTGATGCTGGTGATATTCCCTTGAATGCACAGTGAAGAACAAGCTATTACTTACAGCATGGTTACAGGTAAACATGATGAAGCCATTTTTATATATAGACCTTTTTTTGGGATTCCTTGCAACTGGGTCATCCAAATGCTACTGTGATTGTCATATATACGTACAAGATAAATGCATTGGCCCAATTCAGAATTCAAAAACAAAAGCCATGAGGTAGTATCTTTCATTAAGACAACACAACAAGCTTCTGAGTTCTCCAGAACACTTCATCAGGCTGGATGTTAAAACAACAAAAAGCAGAAGGGGGGATCATTTTGGCATAACCAGGGGTCATTTCGTAGAAAAAGAGGTGCAAGAGCTCATTAGCATAACTCATTTGCATATGCCACACCCCCTAACATACCGGAAGTGTGTCAGAAGGCAACACCCACCACTCAGGCTCCACTCCACAGGTGAGTGAAACTGACCTGCTCTTTCTCCATTCCCTTCCCCATCCAATACTTTGTGCAATAAAAATAAGTGTCATTCTCTTCCTGCTCCCTTGAAACCACCAGGTTTCAAGTAGACTTGAGATACCCAGGACATGTGCACTGCCCATCCCTTTCCCTTCCCCTCTCCACAACAAGACACCCTGTGAGGTAGGTGGGGCTGAGAGAGCTCTGACAGAAACTGCTCTTTTTCAAGAACAGCAGTACCAGAACTGTGGCTTGCCCAAGGTCATCCAGCAGCTGCATGTGGAGGAGTGGGGAATCAAACCCGGTTCTCCCAGATTAGAGTCCAACTCTTGACCACTACACCAAACTGCTGGGGTGGAAGCTGCTGAAGGGTTGGTGAAATTTCTCCAGTACTTATGTGCCATGTGCCCAGATAAAAAATGGTATACTTAGAAAATTTATATGCCACCTTGAGCAAGTCTCTGGAAAAGCAGCACACAGTCATAAAAGGAACAATGATAAAATTATCAATATTAAAACAGAACATTAAAAACAATAAAGACCCTAGCAGGGCTTTCCCCAGGGCGCTATGCCTCTGCACTGCTCGGGGAAGCTGAGGAGAGGGTGGGGCTTGGTCATGTGCCCGCCCCCTGGGCTCCTCACTCCCGGAGCTGCGCTCCTGTGCGCTCCTGTTCCAACGGACCCCTGGTCATAACCATAATGCTTCTTTCCTTCTTGGGTAGAGTGTTCTACTGACTCCAATGGCCACAGGATGTGGGTGGTATCTGGCTGCACTCATGACCTTCTGGAAAGAAGAAGCAAAAATTGGATGCAGTCTAGTTGAAAACACAAAGACCAGAGGCCGACCCAATGGCCATCATTAAACAAAATGCACAGGTCTCTTAAAAAGCAACAACATAAGAACAATATGGTTGTCTTAGAAGGTACTTTTAGTAGATACATTAAGTAAACCTTCAGTGTAAAGCCAAATTAAGGCAATGTTACATCACTGTGTCTTCACAGATTCTTTATTCTTCTACCTGCAGAATCTTTTTCATTGTCAGTTAAATCCAGATATTCTCAAAGCAGATATTCACAAATGTAGATTACCTCACTGGTACATGGCAAAATCGACAACAAAATCTTTATAATGCCTTTTATTAAAGCCAACCAAAGTAACACACATGAAGTTCCCTTGTCCTTGGTCAGACCATTAGTCTATCAAGGTCACTGTTTTCTACTGTGACTGCAGTGGGTCCCTGTGGTCTCATGTGGTGGTCTTTCACATCATCTACTACCAGTTCCTTTTACCTGAAGGTGCTGGGAATGGTCTATGACTGAACCACAATTCATCCCCTCAACACAATATGGTGTGCAAGCTTTCAGATTCTCCCAAACTCTTCATGAGGTGGAACATCTTTTATGTAATGCATTCTTTGTCTGCCAACAAAGGAACAGACCATTCAACTGAATATAAATGTACATCACTGATGAAAACGTTAGCTCTGCTCTTTGTATAGACCTATGCAAACTGTTATACTGGATTTAATAATCCATATGGAACCAAAGCTCCAATTTGTCTTTTATGCACAGATCACCCTTTTCCTGATTTAGCTCTCTGTCTGAGCAACTGACACTTCTATTGCTGAATAAACTCTTTGACTCCACCTTTGCTGACTCTACTATCTGATACCTCCTCACTCACCTGCTTGCTTATCTTTACCTCGGATTTGTTTGCTCTCTGTGTAGTGAACCCTTGCCTCCTGTTTGGTTGTACCTTCTCCTAGTCCTTCAGCTAGCCTCATAGCCTTATTCCTCTTCAGTCTTGGCAATGAGAGTTACTTTGGATTTTTCTGTCAGAAAGGGGACCATTACCATTCATTGGGTGATTCCAACTGTATCCTGCAGTCTGTGTTATATTATATTCTCAGATGACAGCAGCAACCAATGCAGGCCCTCCAAAGATGACTAGAGTGAGCGGGTACGTTTATACGAGAAAGACAAGGGATGCTGGTCCCAGGCCAAACAGGGCTTTACAAGTCAGTGCCAGCACCTTGAACTGAGCAAACTGGAAGCCAGTGGAAATGGAACATGGCTGAAGTGATACAGTCCCTACAACCCATTTCAGTCAACTCTAGCTGCAGCATCGTGTACCAACTGCAGTTTCCAGACAGTCTTCAGGAGCAGCCCATGTACAGCACGTTGCAGTAATCTAATCTAGATGTTACCAGGACATGCACCACAGTAGCAAGATTCTTTCCACCCAGGGAGGGCAGAAAACTGGTAGACCTGATAGTAGCATGAAAACATCTAGTTACACTCTTCTTCCTGTTCTAAACTGATATTTTATGGTGGTCTCCTATACATATTAAACACTATTACTCCAGGGATTTAGTTGTGGAAATGCTAAACTGGTATCTGGAGGAAGAAAAGTGGTAGATAAGACTGAACAAACTGAAACTTATATCTGTATTTTATTGTTTTTGACTGTGAGCATTTTAATGGAAAAGTGGCAAATGAATGCTTACAATAAATGCCACTGCAATACCTGAGAGTTTTGCAATGCAGATCTCATCGCCACAACTGCTTGCCTTAGCTACATCAGATGGTACACTGTGGCTGAGGACAGACTGGCGTTGTGGCCCACTTCAGGTCCGCTGTGCAAGTAGATGAGGTGGGCCCATTCACACAGCTGCAGCTGCCTGGCGGAGCCAAGCTGTACTTACCGGGTCCTGTGGCGCTTTCCTCCCGCGTTAGCCGTGCACCGGGAGGAATTGGTGCCAAGCTGTCTGGGTGCACGTTCCTCCCATTTATGGCCAGTGTGAATGCGCGCCGGAACAGCACAGTTGTGTGCCACGCTGCCACTGCCAGGAGCCGCCACGGAGTGTGGGCAATGTGGTCCACCTCCTCCCCAGTATTCTCACTCAGCGCTGCAGCCAGTGCAAACGGGGAGCCCCGGGACAAGTTGGCCCCGGGGCTTTTTCACCCGCTCGCACTGCGCTGCAGATCCCCAGACTGTCCTCAGCCTGTGTGTCTAATAGAATGCCCTATTCTTTTCTATCTTCTTTAACCTCAGGGTGAAATAGGGGCCGAGTTCAGACTGGCAGTTTGGCCCAATATAGGCCTGCTTTGCAAGCGGATTAAGAGAGCCTGTTCACACAGCCACAGCTGTCTGGCATTGCCATGCTGCACTCACCCCATCCTGAAGCACTTTCATCCCGTGCTAAAAAGGTACCTGGTGAAACCAGTGTCAAGCTGTCTGGGTGTGCGTTCATCCCGCTTCCTGGCAGTGTGGATGCAAATAAGCCACACATCAAGCGGCGCCGGTAATGTGAACCCGCTGATCCGGCTGCTGCACCCATGCGCCTATGCGCAGGTTGGCAAAATGGACCAAAGCTGCATGCCACCGTGTCTCCACCAGGGGCTGCCCCACAGTGTGAATGCTCTGTTCCACCTACTCCCCGGTATGGTCCCGCATCAGTCCACGCAGTGCGAACAGGAAGCCCTACGACAACTCGGCCCGGGTCTTTTTGCCCTGCTTCCCTTGCGCTTCATTTTACCAGTCTGTCCTCAGCCATAGATGGCAATAAGCATGGCACTTTCTTGTCCCATTTGCCTGGCAATAATTAATCTCTTTCTGACATCCACACATATTGCCTCATAGCTAGAATTGGAATTACATTACTTTATTTGGCCTCCAATGCTGTTCTTAAGACAGTTGCATTCAAACGGGCATTGTTTGCTCAAACAGTAAATGATTCATTTTCTGCTGTTGTGAAAGGTTTTCTCAAAAGATGCCAAGAAATTACCCACCCCATACAACGCTGCCACCAATAAACATAATTTGATCGCTAAATATTTCTTCTATTTATGTCTCCTTTGTACAACCACAAAGGAGGTAATTTGGCAACAGCACTAACAGGCACAGATCCTACTCATTCCAGCGTAATATAGATTTATCTCTTCTGCCAGCTTCAGTGTTGGCTGAAAAAGGTTTAGTTCTCACTGAAACATGTCACAGCCTGATCGTAAGCACCAAGATTAACACCCTATTCATAACACCCCATTGTGCCATCAATACCAGTAGCTTCCTGATCCATATCTTTTTTTAATTTACAGAATTTTTATTTCTTATATATTTCTTTATCCAGAAAATTTCCATGCTGCTTCTCTGTGGAACCTGCCCAAGGCAGCTTACAAAATAAAACATTATAAAAACATAAAATATCATGAATTATTTTTTAAAAGCCAAAGACAGCAAAGCATAAAATAACGTAAAACTTGAAGCAGCTTAAAATGGGCCTTAGACATTTCTCAGCCTAGCAACAATTAAATGATATTTTTTAAAAACAAACCACAGTTCAGCTCCTTAATTAAAAGCCTGGGTAAATAGAAATGTTTGGGCCCGGTGCCTAAAAGAAGTCTAGGCCTCAGGTGAGCCTCAAGGGTCTCAAGAGGGCTCACAACAAGGGCTGGCATCAGCATACCCTGAGATGGGGCAGCTGCCAAGACCCAGGTCTTCTGGTGGGGCTTGTTGCTACTGCCCCCCTGCTGCCCATTTGCTTGTTGTGAGCCCCCCCCCCCCCACTCACACTTAGGGTTGCCAAGTCTGGCAAACTTACCGGTGGGGGGAGTCCTTCCCTGGCCGGGAGCTTCCCCAACACGCGCGCTTTGCGCGCACGCTGGACAACGTCACTGGAAGTGACGTCAGCACGTTGGGGGCGATGTCAGGGCGACGCTCTGGCAATCGCCCCAAAACTCTATGGTAATGACGTGCATGGTAATGACCGGGGGGTTGTACTGACTTGGCAGCCCTACTCACACTCCTCCCAGCTGCATGCACTAACCAGCCCTCAAGTGTGTGAGCACTTGGAGGACTGGAAAATGAGCAAGAGGGTAGGGGAAGGAAGGAAGGATAGCTAGGCAGTGGCGGATAACTATGCAGGCTGATGGCAGGAAGGTGCGAAGGCGGGCACAGTGACAAGGAGAGGAGGGGACAGCCCCCCTAGGCATTTCTAGTTCACCAAAACCTGGAACTGGCCCTGTTCACAACATCCAAGAAGATACATGCGTCACCTTTCACAAATGATGATCCACCTCATTTGTGTTTGGATAGTAAGTCTTTGATCTGTCAAGAAGGAGTCTGCGGCTCTCTTTTTGCTATTGCAATGGTATCTTTGGTCAGCTATGGAACAGAATATATTGAATGCTTGGCAGGGTAAGGGGTGAAGGATCACAAGGGCAATTCCCAATCCTGCTCTTCCCATGAGCAGAGTAAAGATTTAACTACTACTACTCCTAACCTTGTAAATTCATCTCCTGAATCCAATGACTTTTAAGGGATTTCTACTTTGAGGGGAATTGTTCCTATGGAGTTTCAAGGTTTTATTGCCTCTTGCTTTTACAGTCCCTGTTCCTTAACAACCTGAACCTTGGTTCTGCTGAGCCTGCCAGAAATCCCACTGGACCCTGGCAGGAAGAGATCATCATGCTCTGAGAAATCTGCTTTTCTCCTCTTGTTTTATTTTGTAGCATCCAACCTGTTGAAGACTTCTGGGGACCTTGAAAGCTTGTACACTGTTTGGGTTTGTCCTAATAAAAGGTTTTACATGGATTGTGTTCTTGCCTTTTTCTTTCAGATCAACAAAGCTGTAAGCAACTTGTCTTCGCAATGGTCCTCCCATATAACTGTATATATGTAGGCTCTTTCATGCAATTGAAGCACAACTGGGTTTCATTCCTAATTGCACGGATATTGGGTTTGCAGCTCCGGATACCTGGAGATTTTGAGGGTGAAGCCAGAGGAGAGCAGGTTGGGGGAGGGATCTCAGCAGGGTATAATGTCATAGAATCCACCCTCCAAAGCAGCCATTTTCTCCAGGTGAACTAATCTCTTATCGCCTGGAGATCAGTTGTAATCACAGGAGATTTCCAGCCACCACCTGAAGGCTGGCTTCCCAATGTGGACAGAGCCTGCTGAGGCACACCTGCATGTTTATTTATATATCTAATAGCCAAGTGCCCATGTCCGTGTGGATATCTAAATCCACACATTGGGGGCACTTGGAGGGCAGAGAGATTTTCCTGCACACTTGGGAATTCCGCAGGTGTGCAGAAAAATCCTAAATTTTTAAAAAACTATATGGGATATATTTAAATCCCCCCAAAAGTTAAAGAGCGTTCCCTGCGCATGCGCAGAGAATGCTCTGGGAACTCTGCAGCTGGCTGACGGCTGAGAGCAGCTGAGGCCTCGCCGCCAGTGCTGGGGGGTGAGGGAGAAGATCGGTGGCCTGGCGGCTAAGAGCCATGAGGCTTCACTGCTGGTGCCAGGGGGGAATCAGAGGCCCGGTGGCTGAGAGCCACTGAGGCCTCGCCGCCGGTACTGGGGGGGGGGGAGAGAAGAAGACTTACCTGGAGCTGCTTCCTCCTCGATGTGGAGCTGCAGCCTTTAGGAATCCTGCCCTCCCACGAGTATCACAGGTCCTGCCTCTTGTAAGGTCTATTCAGACTTTACAAAGAGGTCAAGAGTGGGGCCAGCCCCCCCCCCACTCTCCCCCTTCCATGCATTCAGTGTACTCTACTCTTTGTCTGAACAGACCATTCCATTGATGAATTACTGAGATCTTCAATCCAGTGCCAAGTGACCTACTAAGAGTAGACTGGAAAGTTTATATATTTACTGAATTCTAAGTGCTCCCCCTCTTCCACCTATGGTAATAACCAGGCACTGCTACAGGCACAAAATTCCTTTGCTAACACTTTTGCTTTTACGTTATTGTTTTGTGGTGAAACAGTGTTATTATTCTGGCAGGGACTATGGTGAACCGTTTTGTCAGCCTGGTATTTTGTTGAGGTGACCAATTGTGTGCAAGGAAACCAAAGAATATTGCTCACTTACCCATTGCTCTTTAATTTTGCCATTTTGGAAATGAGCTCCCACAGAATGTTTGAAAGCTGCAGTATGTCAAATAAAGAAATATGTTTCAAGTATTTCTGAGAGATTTGCTTATCAAGCTCATGGTGTGTGTGTGTGTAAAGGTCCATCAACTTGCCACTGACTCACAGCAAGGGGCTTTCAAGGCAAGTGATTAAGCAGAGGTGATTTGCTTTTGCCTTCCTCTGCAGAGTCTTCCTTGGTGGTCTTCCTTCCAAGTACCGACCCTGCTGAGCTTCTGAGATCTGATGAGATCAGGCTATACCGTGCTGCCTTCCCTCCCCAAGCTCATCATACAAGTAATTAGATAAAGTCAGTTCTATTTGCATACAAACTTCGTGGCAGAAAATTAAACTACTATCTCTTACACTTCGTATGGTCTCTGGGTGTGTAGTCTTTCCATTGTTACAATCAGTGTAGAGACATTGGCCAAGGACAGACTATTGTTCTGCCACGCTACAGGAGCGCGGCAGAACAAGGTGGGGGGGAGGGGACTGCCCCGCAGCGTGGCATTCACACGCCGCCACAAGGAAGCCGCCCACAGCGTCCACACTGCGGGCGGCTTCCGGCGGCGGCGGCAGAACGCTGCGTGGTTCCGCCCGTCTGCGCGCATTCATACCCACCGGAAGCGGGTGGAACGCACGCGCAGCCGCTGGGACACCACTTGGAAGTGGTGCCTGGCTGCTGCGGGAGGAGCGCGCTGCCAGACGAGGTGAGTCCGGGGCCCCTCCGCGGGGCAGATGTGGCAGTCTGGATGCCCGCTCTGCCTCTGCTTTTAAAGCGGAGGCAGAGCAGGACAGACTGGCAGTCTGTCCTCAGCCATTAATTATCAGTTGTTTTCTTACTAAAGCCGATTCTACAGCATGTTACATAATCAAGACATGGCATGCAACGTGCTTAAGAAGTAAGTATCCCACATTCTGTGCCAACAAAAGATAAATTTCTTATCATTATAACTTGATGCACATTTATACAGCAGAGAAATTAAGCACATTTGGGCTGCAGTCAAACACACTAAATAATCCACTTTCAGTGCACTTTCCAATGGTATTTTTACTGTGTGAACTGGCAAAATCCAGTTGGAAAGTGGATTGAAAGTGGATTGTGTAGTGTGTTTGACTGCTATATAGCTTTACTTATTTTGCATAATTTATTCTGCTTCTGTGGTTGTGAGGGCCAGCAAAAAAAAAAAAACACCAGGGCCTTGAAGCCCCTGGAAATTCTGGTCACTACAGTTCTCCTTAAAGAAGAAGAGAAGAGAAGCGATTGGATTTATACCGCACCCTTCACTACCCAAAAGAGTCTCAGAGCAGCTTACAAACTCCTTTCCCTTCCCCTCCCCACAACAGACACCCTGTGAGGTAGGTGGGGTTGAGAGAGCTCAGACAGAAACTGCTCTTTTTCAAGAACAGCTGTGCCAGAACTATGTCTTGCCCAAGGTCATCCAGCAGGTGCAAGTGGAGGAGTGGGGAATCAAACCCGGTTCTCCCAGATTAGAGTCCACGCACTTAACCACTACACCAAACCTCTCTTCACAGCTTCAAAGGTAGACTAGGGCCCTGATTAGGGCTGCCATGCCCCCTGAATGGTGGGAGGCTTCCTGGCTAGGGCCACCAGCCTCCAGGTGGGGACAGGAGATCTCCCAGAATTACAATTGATCTCCAGACAACAGAGATCAGTCTCCCTGGAGAAAATGGCTGCTTCAAAGGGCAGTCTTTATGACATTATACTCTGCTGAAGTCCCTCCCCTTTCCAAACCCTCCCCTTCACAGGCTCCACCCCCAAATCTTCAGGTATTTCCCAAGCAGGAGGTGGCAACCCTACCTTCTGCTGGCAAACCTACTTGCCTGTTGCCGCTTGGAGTGGTGGCAGGATAATTTTTTTTAAAAAGGCAATGTCATCTGTTTTATTTTGTCACTTCCAGGGAAAACCATAGCCTTTCCAGCAATTCTTAGAGCTACCTTGTGTCACTTCTGGAGATGGTTCCAGTCACCCCCCCCCATGTCCCTGCCCCCAACTCTCCCGCTGTCATAGCCTGGCAATCCTTGCCCTGATACAAGTAAAATGGTCCTTGAAACCAATGAAAGAAGTTTGTTATGATTGCTGATTGCTTTCAATGAGACTGCAGTAACTGAGTTACTCCCTTCTAAACCCTCATTGAACTACACTGGATTTAGAAGGCTGTAACTGGGTTACACTGGGTTACACTGGGTTAAACTCACTCACTGGAGAAGACCCTGATGCTGGGAAAGATTGAAGGTCAAAGAAGAAGGGGATGGCAAAGGATGAGATGGTTAGACAGTGTTATTGATGCAACGAACATGAAGTTGAGCACATTCCAGAGGACAGTGGAAGACCGGAAGGCCTGGCGTGATGTGGTCCATGGGGTTGCAAAGAGTCGGACTTGACTGTGTGACTGAACAACTGGGTTTGGGATTGCCTTGAGAACCAGGATCAAATTTAACTGAACTGCAGCCTTGGTTTTTTTTTTTTTTTAATGGAACTAACTCTCAGAGCTAAAACAGATGTTCAAAACCTGGCTTCTCACACTATTATCATTTTTAAAGGGGAAAAGATGGTTTTTAAAAGAAAGTGCTTTTCTCCCTTTAAGATGCTAACTATTGCGTTTTCAAATAGCAAAATAGGGTGGGATTGAGGGGTTAAATCCCCCTCCCCTTGCACATGGCTTTGATCCAAGCCACAGCTGCATGAACATCTTACCTTTTACAGTTAGACAGAGACGTATGATCTTAGTCCTCATGCTGCTAAGTTTTGCACCCAATGTCAACTTTTGTATTTGTGTGTGTTCTGGAACAGCACGTATAGCTCTTTTTTATGATTTGGTTCCCAGTGTTCTGCACTATAAGAGTGTTGATCATGGGACTGGACAGGCTTCAACACTAAAACAGAAAAGGGGTGCTTGAATATCACATCTGCCCCGGATAGTTCCTATTTGGCTTGTTTATTATTACTGCTGCTACCCTGTGTGAGCATGGTGACAGCATTTCCTCATAGGGTTAATACACCAGTGTTAAAACCAACAGCAACCTTAACCCTACATCATGCTGGCAGATCATAATTTGGAGATATGCTAGCACAGTGTCTCGCTGATGTTGTGCCAGTGTGAGCCAGGCTGCACTGGGGCAGGGTCCAGAAATGGGTGAAGCCAGGGGGATGCTAGTGAAGAAGAAATGCTCAGTCAGTATCTTAAGCTCCTTCAGCCCACATCCTTCTTCTAGCACCAGTGTAACGTATTGAATTCAATGGAAGTGAAAAACCAAGTCTTCCCACTCCAGAGCCAGAGTGCAGCTTGGAACGCTAGCTAAGCCAGTGGCCAGCCACAGCTGTTCAAAGCACTATATGAACCCTAGCCAAGACATCCATATCTCAGGTGACAAGGCAGGTGGCTATATTTCACCGACCTCAGTGTTGTGCATAAACCTGGCAGGTGGGGGGGGGGGGTGACTTTGGTGATGGGAGCTCTAGTGAAAGGGTACTTTCCGCAAATAGGGAGCATGTTGTACAAACAGCCAAAGAAGAGAAGAAATATTGTCACACACTATTGCTGACAGGGCTCTGCTCAGAACCCGTACAGGTAGTTCACAGATACCAAACTGGAGCTTCCATTCCTCTAGCTGGGAGTGCAATGACAATGCACCCTACACAGGTAAGCAAAAGAGGGAATCCCCTACCTCCAACTTTGGCTGTGGAAAATCTCTTCCCCTCACCTCTGTAATATATACTTACAGTGTATTGGCCATTCTCCCTGAACAGTAGCTTGCAGTATCCCCGCTTCAGAGAACACTGGGAAAGTTGTACAGTGTATAAAAGGAAACTTCCTTTGGAGGTATGCTAGCAGAGTATCAAGTGGATGTCGATGCAAGGTCATGCGAGTGTAACCCCCGCGTGGAAGTGTGAGAAACAGGAAACAGTGGGAGAAACAGGAAACCACGCTTCTAGGTTGACCCCAGCCAATGCATTGTAACCATTGCTACTGCTGGCCAAACACTCATGATCCATTTTGCTTTGCAGGACTGAAGCAGCCCAGCAGAGGAAATCAGCAACAACACCCAAAACCTTCAGGCAGAGCCTTACTGGAACTTTTTACAAAGGATGGGTCAGTATTGGCTAGGGTTGCCAAGTCTTGCTTGGAAATACCTGGGGACTTTGGGGGTGGAGCCAGGAGAAGGTGGGGTTTGGGGAGGGGCCTCAGCATGGTACAATGCCATAGAGTCTACCTCCAAAGCAGCCATTTTCTCCAGGAGAGCTGATCTCTGTCAGCTGGGGATCAGTTGTAAAAGCAGGAGATCCCCAGGCCCCACCTGGAGGCTGGCAACCCTACTATTGGCTCAGTTGCTGCAATGTCTTCACCAGCAGGGTGAAGACCAATGTATAAGAAACACTAAGGGAGAGGGGGGAGGTATAGAAACTGGAAGAGCATCAACATGTCTCAAATCTGTGTGGAAAGTGGTGGAGCCCACTTGTTTGTTGCTACTGCTGAACATTATTTATTACTGGCCTTATGTCTCTTTTGACTCTTTCCAGGCAGTACTGCAACAGGGGCAGAGGACAAGGTGGGTCCTATTCAATATGCAGAGTCAACCATCCGCTGAGGTTACAATTCATCCAACTGCTGCAGTAACTAATGTACTTCTAGCTGGTCTGTTGTATGGTTACCAAATCTCTTGTTCTAACATGTCTCCTAGAAGCAGTTCTGTGACCACCACTGTCACATTCATGGACATGCAGTGACAGGAGCATCTCTATGTTGATTCTCCTATTAATACTGGTTTCAAAGGCACAGGATAGGTGGCAACCACATTTACCTGACTTGCCTTCAGAACTGCATTCTTGATGCTGTTCAATAAATGTCAAGATTGTGCCTGTTTTAATGGGGTTTGGTAGGCGGGGCTCTATATCCTCCCACTCCTTTTTACTGACCTCCACTTTCTTCAGCATGGGATTTATGCTGGGCAAAGGCTGAGAGGGTACTCCACTATCTGCAGAGTTGTGTTCTAGGCAAGGGGAGGAGTGGGTTCCTTCAGGTTGCTGAAATGCTTCCCGTGAGAGGGGACCCCCATGAACAAGAGTCTGTAGGACATTTGAGTTGCCACAGTATAAGAAGGCATGTGAGTGGAAATCCTTGCACCTGTGGAAACATTAGTGTAGATCCAACCCTAGATTGTCTTGGTGGCATTCAAATCCCTCCTGTCTCATGAGAGCTTTATTGCAATGATCTATTGATGAGATTACATGAATGCCTACTGTGAATGTTCTGTTATGTGTCTTCTCTAAACACATGTGAAACTGCCTTATGCTGAATAAGGTCTCTGGTCTATCAAGGTCATCATTGTCTACTCAGACTGGCAGGGGCTCTCCAGGGCATTAGGCACAGGTTTTTCACATCACCTACTACCTGATCCTTTTTACTGCAGGGGCCAGGGTTTGAAACTAATGTATTGAAGATAATTTTCCAGAAAATTTGGAATTTTGTCATTTTGCTCCCAGATTCCTGTGAACGATTAAGCTTCTTTTTTAAAAAAATGCTGGCAGATGCTCTACCACTGACTCACAGCCATTCTCCATGCTGTTCTGGTGTGTATATTTTCCCATTGCCTTGTAGAAACTCTTCTCCACTCCCTGGGACCTGAACCCTTGCCAGGAAGATACCATGGGCTTTCGATGGGTTTCCTGACCCAAGTGAGTTGTTTAGGTGCATGGGTGATACAGTGACAGTTGCCATGGCTCTTTCTTTAGGAACAGAAGAAGAAGAAGAAGAAGAAGAAGAAGAGATTAGATTTATACCCCACCCTTCACTCACTTAAGAGTCTCAGAGCGGCTTACAAACTCCTTTCCCTTCCCCTCCCCACAACAGACACCCTGTGAGGTAGGTGGGGCTGAGAGAGCTCTTTCCCAAGCTGTCCTTGAGGGAACAGCTGGTACAGAGCTATGGCTTGCCCAAGGTCATCCAGCCAGGTGCAAGTGGAGGAGTGGGGAATCAAACCCAGTTTTCCCAGATTAGAGTCCGCGCACTTAACCACTACACCAAACTGGCTCTCAGAGAGGCAGAATAGCACATGGATCTACAAAGGTGACCTTTAGTGTCAAAATAAGACTTTTTGCAATTTCTTTCTGCTTTTACAACAACCAAAGGACATTATGTCCCCAGTAATTCTTGGGGCAAGAAAGAGACAGAAGATTATACAATCATCTGGTTTCAAAATGCTTTTGAAACTTGCTGGTATTTCTGAGGGTATTCCATTCACTGCTGACCTACTCTGCTGTTTAGATGTCCTCATCACAGACGTGCAGTAACAAAAGAAAAGTGAAGGGAGTTTTGGTATGTGCATAGAATAAGGGCTATTGTGGGACATACCATATTTTTTGCTCCATAAGACTCACTTTTTCTCCCAAAAAAAGTGGGGGGGAAGTGTGTGCACCTTAAACCCCCCTCACCTTTCCCGAGCCACGGCACCGAGCAGAGCTAGGTGCGTCTTATGGTCAGGTGTGTCTTATGGAGCGAAAAATACGGCACTTAACCTAAAGATATTACATGGAGGATGAAGTGCTAGTGAGAAATTAGTATGCAAAGACCAGCAGAAGTACCAAGTCAGGGAGAGTTTCTCAGCTGTAGTCTGTAGATATGTTATCAAAGCCATCCCTTTCCCCAGCTTTTCTCTATCCTGTATGCTTCATAGTGCTTTCATATGTCAACAAAACATGGTTATAGGTAATCATGACCATTCCACTTTGTTATTTAATACAAAATAAAGTTGCAAAAAAATCAACCCCAAATCAATCAGTATCAGTGGTTGGAAAAACAGCTTAAAATGTTTAAAATAAAATAAATGAAACAAAATAACTAACTGATCCAATCACCCATGAACGTGGAGAGAAGAGAATTTAGCTACTACACAGGTGTCAAAGGGGGTCCTAAAGCAGAAGGAAATTAAATCCCACCACCATGGCTTTAGTGCAGCAAGAAACCTGCTTGGCATGCTGTTTGAGTCAGATGGGGAAAAGGAAAAGAGCTCTGAGCCCTGGATTATAAAATCCCGTAGCTTTCAAAAATGGTATGTTTATTTGACATATATATTCTCCACAAAATTCTGAACAACCCTACTTCTGTGGGATTCTTGCGAAGAATACTCATCTAGACGGACTGATGAGATCCAGAAAGGACTTCTTAGCTGTTAAGTGAATGTATTTAACTGAGATTATTTATGCCCTAATTGCTAAGAAATCTTGAGAATACACTGTTACTTTCTTAATATAAAAGGTTTCAATGGAAAATCGGCATTTGAATAAAATAAAAACTGGACAGCACAAGGCCTCTCACTTTCAAATTCTCAAACTAGTCTCTATTTTTGACACGTGAAAACTGCTTCACAATTAGTATGGGTAATTTGACAACTGGCGTGAGAGAATACATACCTTGTTGTTTGTTTTTTGCTGACACATCAAAGCTGATTTATGGAGACCCTTGTGAGATTATCAAGGCAAGAGAGGAACAGACATGGTTTGCCATTACCTGCCTCTGCACTGCTGACCCTGGACTTCCTTGGTGGTCTCCCATCCAAATAGTGGCTAGGGCTGACCCTGCTTAGCTTCTGAGTTCTAACAAGATTGGGCTGACCTGGGCTATCTAGTTCAGGGCACATGTCAATAGTAATTGTTAATTCACACGATTTGACTGCCATCAATTTAAGCTAGCGTTAGGAACATGGAGCATTGGGGAGGGGGGGAGAACAACCCAAATCGTAAAAGCATGGGTATTCACGTGGCAAACAGTTCAGGAAGCCAATCCTGGTACAATTAAAAATGTGTGATTTTTTTAAAATCACAGAAACCACTCCAAAAAGCAGGTTAAGACATCCCTTAAAACATCCACGCAGTGAGGTTTTTTCTGTTTCAAATTACAATAATCTAGCTGGTTAAGTGTGGGAAAAAGAGGAGACACCAACCATAAAATAACATTTCTTTGGACGAGGTTGATTGCAAAAAAGAAAAGAAGAAGCATGCCTTCTCTGCATGGAGACTCCAGTATTCCTTGGTGGTCCCTTGGTGGTTTAATCAGGTAATTAGGTAATTTTACCTGAACAGGCACAGCAAAAAAAGCATGACATCAGAATCTCTCTGGGAAAGCAGCTGCCACTGTGAAGAGTTCTTTGCCTTCTTTTGTGTTTTGATTAGGATATGTAGCTACCATGATTTAAGACATGATAGCTGTATGTCCTAACTGCCAAGAATCCATTAGATTACTCTTGGCAGTGGGGACTGCATCTGTGTAGCAACAAGCACTGACATTTTGACTGATTTGTAACTTGGGACTCATTCTTTTCCTTGCTGTTGGCGTTTTATTGAAAAGGGAACCTAATGCGTGCAAGATAATTTTCCAGAAAAATTGCAGGGTACTTTGTTCCCAGACTCCTGTGAATAGTTAGGTTTCCAAAAATAAATAAATAAATAAAACTGCTGGCAGAACCACATTATCTCACTGTCAGACTGTCAGGATTAGTGAAGGGCAGCGACTGGGTTGTAGAATAGGATTATTGAGATTCTAGCTCATTCCGGACTAATTAGTTCGGTTCTCAATTGGAGCATATTTTTTTAGTTAGTCTCTGCTGATGTGAGAAACATCTGCCTGTAGAAAAGTGGCTGTATGGATGACAGCAGTGTGCCTTATGTTCAGCCCGGATCAGCTTTTGGTGTACCGAAAGTCAGTCTAGAGTGCATGCTGGGAGCATGCACATAACCACACAGCTATAGGGTGACAGAACTGGTAAATTAGAAAGGCTTTGCTTCCTTTAGTTATTTTTTTTTATGGAGTAGGGGGTGCCAGGTCCCCACCCAGTAGGGCTGCCAAGTCGTACTCATGCACTGGCAGGGGGGAGTCCTTCGCCGTCCGGAAGCCGCCCGGGAGCCCCCCGGGCGCGCGTGCTTTGCGCGCGTGCCCAGTGACATCACCCGAAAGTGACGTCACCGCGTTGGGGGCGTTGCCAGGGCGATGCTCTGGCAATCGCCCCAAATGGGCCGATTGCCAGAGCGTCACCCTGGCAACGTCTCCAATGTGGTGACGTCACTTCCGGGTGACGTCACTACGCTGGGGAAGTCGTCCAGCCTGGACGACTTCGGGGGTGGGGTTCCCCCCGCCGGCCGAATGCCGGCGGGCGGATTGGGAACCCCTATAGCAGGGGATCCCTCGCTCCCCAGGCTGACTTGGCAGCCTTACCACCCAGCCACCAGCAGGGGGTGAGACGGGGGATGGGGTTGACAGATCCAGGTTGAGAAACTCCTGGAGATTTGGAGTTGGAGCCTGGGGAGGACAGGGTCCTCAGTGGGGTACAATGCCATAGAGTCCACCCTCCAAAGCATCCATTTTCTTCAGGAGAACTGATGTCTGTAGTTGGAAATGACCTGTAATTCCAGGAGATCCCCAGGTCGTACCTGGAAGCTTGCATCCCTATTACCGGTATACCTAAAGTGACCAACTCTGTACAGATAATGAAATATTAATTTAATTAAATATTTAATGTTAAAAAGAGCTGAGACAACTGTGTGAAAAGTGTGAAAGAATGTAATCTTGTTATTAAATGTCACCAGGACTTCCATATAGTAGCAACCTGAGCCTCACTTCAGTGTTCCCTCTAAGCTGAGTTAGTGTGAGCTAGCTCACAGTTTTTTAGCTCACACATTTTTGTCTCAGCTCAGGAAGGATGGCTCCAGAGCAAACTAACTGATGCTGTAGCCAAATCGCACACTCACAACTTTAATGCCAATAGCTCCCAAAGTAAAAATTTTTCTCACAAGACTCCACAGCTTAGTGAGAGCATAGAGGTTTACTTTGTACACACCACCAAGCAACTATTAAATGAAATTTATACCAGAAATCCATACATCTAATATGCTTCCTTTTCCCACCCAGATGGTTACATGGTCTAGTCTAGTATCTACTGCCAGTCTTGGCAAAGCACCTGTATTTGTTCCACTTCTGTTGATGGGCCTTGCATGTAAGAGCTGCATCAGGACATTCTAAAAGCTACCGCACCCATCCAGTGAATTGGAGAAAGAGGACTGACAAAGCCAGACAGATTGGTACACAAGGCAGACAGATTGGTACAAGAGGGAATACTAGATGCCATTCATAAAACCAAATTTAAATTACTCCAATGTATTATTAATGATATATAGCCTATTGCAGACAATTATACTTCTCTCTCATTTGCAGTAGACATTTCTTCACTTATGGAAAGCCCCCTAATTTAAAATGGCTAGTCACCAGCAACAAGGGAGCTTCTGAAAGAGGTTCGGATTCAGAGCTGAGGCTGTACACCCAGATGCCAAGTTCCCATTATATGGATCTACGCTATGACAGACCTCAAAACATTAGCTTAGCCATCGGGGCTCATGATGTCTTGCACTATGATATAAACCTGTTCTCAGTGCTCTTATTCTGTATTTACACAGGATGAAACAAAGTTTGTCTGTGTGCAAGAAAATAAATGTGTAACAACCAGACATGTAAAAATAGCAACATTCTTAATCCAGTTGGAGAACATTCTCCTGTTGACCTAAGAGCTAGCATCTTTTAACAACAAAATTTCCAAAGGGAAACACCAGCATGAAATTAAAGAACTAAAACTTAATCAGCGATTTGATGCTTCCCCTGCTGGACCAGGTGCTTGTCCTTCTGCTGTCATCTGGGGTCAGTTGCAAGACCCCCAGGCCTCAAAAGGAGGAGAGCAGGAGACAGGGCCACCTGGTTCCTCTCTCTTCCCTGGACTCCAGTCCTTCCTCCCTGGCCTGTTCCAGGATATGCCTGCTGTGGGTTGGGTTTGGTGCCATCTTTTCCCCAGCCTTCCCCCCCACCCTTACAATGGGCTGACCAATCAAAGAAGGGAAGAGTGGCTTCCTTCTCCATGATAGGCCCTCCATTTGATTTCCTGCCAGTCTCTGAATGGCTGCCCCAGGAGGCCTGCTGGGATTTGTTGGATCTGGCTTTCCCACTGGCTGGCCCAAGCCTGCTTTCTGCAGGACTGTCCTTTCCCTGAGAATACGGATGTCACCAACTCTTCTTTCTTCCTGCTGGCCGCCCAATCACAAAGTTTTTTAAAAAGAAGGTGATTTTCAGGAAAACATAAATTTTGATACTATACCGTGTTCGACAAGTTGTTTCCTTGTTCAATGGAGAAGTCTCTTAATTCTCCCCCCACCCTCCCCGTGTCCTGATCCAAGCACCAGTGAGATCCTATGCAAAATTTCTCCTGTTGAAGTTCATGGGCTGAGAATAGAGTTACTCTATATAGGATTGTACTGATAATATTTCCGAATGAACAAATCTGTGCATGGATCTATTTCTGCTGCAGTTTTCTATGCTGGGGCGCAAGTCTCTGTTTTCTGTCCAGGTTGAACCTCAATAGTATTTTCACAGCAGTTAAGTAGGTCATGCTGTACTTCGAATCAACTTCAGATGACATTTTGCTAACATAGCTGTTTAAAGCAGAGCAGAGAGGAAACTGGTAAAGGGACTTTCACAAAGGGGACTTTCCCAAAGTCATGATCCAGAAATCAAGCCTGAGCTCTTAGCTTCTTTGATACATCCGTGTTTGAGGAGAAGGAATTATTATTGGAATATCACTTTGAAAATCTGAATTTCATCCAAAATGGCAAAGAGCGTCTTCTCCAGTTCAATGTTTGCACTGGTTTTGATGAGATGAGATTCTGGAGGGACAGTTTTGTGTCTTAGGAAAGAATGTAATACCAGAGCTACTTCTAATCCATCTAACATTATAGCACAGGCTGCCCTAATGAGTCCCAAGGGCACTGCATGCAAGGGATTAGCATGAAGTGTCTTGCCCAGTCTACATCTTGGCTCAGCTTCTCTGGTTTTTCACTTATAGAATAGCAGAAAACAGTTCTCTGCCTGCCAGTAGCCATTATAAATAATAACTTTGATCTTGTGATCGATAGAATTCCTGACTATGACTTATTGTGAGATAAATATATGGCTAAACCCACCCCCTCCTCTGTGTTAGCCAAAATTGGTCAAAAAGTTATCCAGAGTATTTTAACAATCATTGAAGTATGTTAAAATACTCTGCCTTTACTGCTCTCTTTCATCTGATGTCCTGTGGAACCCACATTATCCAAGCCTCAGTAATGTAAAGGACAATTTGCATAATGCTTGCAATAAGCTAGAAAGGGGATGGAAGCTATATTGGTTGCCATTTCATTCATGATGTGGTCACTTGAGCTTCTCATCGAGATTATAAAACTTCATGCCCTCATAAACCTTCTAAAAGTGCATTTGGTGAACATGTGCTGGCCCACAATCTATGCTCCAGGCATTCTTGACCTGGACCTCCTGCTTAGTTCAATTCCATTTGGGAACTCTTTTGCAGATCCATTCTTTTTTTTTGCAATTAATTTTTTTAATTTTCTTTAACACAAAATTAACAAACAATACAATAAGTTGCAAATAGCAACAATACCATGATATAAAATCATACTCGTTACGTTTATAAAACTTAACAATAATAACTCACAACAAAAACATTAAATTGCTTACTAACAACAACCTTATACCATTCCAATAAATTTTATAACTGTAATAACAACTATAACACACCAATTCAAACTGCCAAAATGGGGCCCTCGTTAACGAGATATTCAGTAAAATACAACTTTCTTATATTTTTCCAGAATACAACAATGATCAACTTGTTTTGAATTCACATAAATAAAAAATTCAAACCATTTTTCCACAAAATTATTTACATGACGTGGGTTATCCATTAATAATATTTGTGTCGCCAGCTTGTCTGACACCACTATATCCCATACTTTTACTCTCCACTGAATCAAGGTAGGTATTTTAAAAGATTTCCAATTGGATTCAATAAGATTCTTTGCTGCCATCAGTAATAAAGCGACAATTTCGAGTGTTTGTTTGGTAATTGTGATTCCTGGCCAATAATGAAGTAATAAGGAATCTGGCATGTTGGGCAATTCAAAGTTAGTGATTTTTTAAATTTCCTCTATTATAGATTTCCAAAAAGAGTTAATCTTCGGACACGCCCACCAGCAATGGACTAGTGTTCCTTTCATTTGGCATTGTTTCTAACACAATGGTGTAGGTTTGTATCTGCTTTTAAATAACCGTTCTGGCATGAGGTACCACCGTGTTATGATTTTGAATTGTTGAAGTTGTATATTTGTGATTTTGCTATGCAAAATTGGTGATGCCCAGATTATTTCCCATTGTGTGGTGGTAAATTCCTTGCCACAGTCCCTGTACCAGGCTTTTTGAATTGAGGATATATTAGACCAATTTCTTTCATTTAAGTGCTTGTATATTATAGCCCGGAAGCCCTTCGCTGATGAGAGTTGTCGCTTTAGAAAGGTTTCAAATAACATTAACGGTCTATTTATCTCAGATGACCTACTCAGGTCTGTAAACAAAGAAAGAAGTTGTTGATACTGCATCCAATCAATTTTGAAGTTGTATTTAGAGTCTAGTTGTTGTTGTGTACTTAATTTTCCTCCTGACATGAAATCACAAAGTCTATAAAGTCCAGCCTTTCTCAACTTCGTTAAAAAATTATGCTCTCTTCCAGGTAGGAACCATGTCTGCCCTGAGATGGCCGTTATGGATGAGACTCCCGGTGCCAGGGTTTGTTTATGTTTCCTCCATAGATCTAAAATAAGTTTTAAAAAAAGATTGATAATCTCTGTCTGTTTGTGACATTGGGAGAAGTCCCATATATACTCATGCAAGTGGCTGGGTAGAAGTTCCAACTGTTCAACCCTAATCCATGTTTTGTTGCAATTCGGGTTGGCATAAAAATTTATATTGCTTAATTGAGAAGCAATATAATATAGTTCTAGGTTTGGTAGGCCTAATCCATCCAATTTCCTGGGTTTTGTAAGTGTGGTATAGTTGATCCTCGCCTGTTTACCTTCCCATAGAAATTTATGAATAGTTTGACACCATTGTTTAAGATCCTTCAAAGGCAATGATATCTGCAAATTTTGAAATAAAAATAAGAATTTCGGTAAAATCAATAATTTAACATAAGGTCTTTTTCAATTAATGTTAATTTCGCGGTTGATCAGTCCTCTAAAGTGGACTTTAAATATTTTGTCAGCAGGTTGTAATTGCATGTGTAGAGATCTCCCATATTTACTGGGATTAAAATTCCAAGACATCTCCATTTAATGACATACAAGTTCCGTCTGATACCAATTTTAAATTTTCAATAGCTTAAAAGTCAGTCATACATGAGACATATAGAAGGTGAAGGCTGACCATAATGAACATTCCTGGGTAGCCAGAACAACATTCCGGAAAACCTCGTCACCGTACACAGCTTTATTTATTCGCTCTTATGGATCAAGTTGATGTAGGCAGTGCCCTAAGGCAAATGAGGCAGACTGAACGGATTGATCAAGTTGAGCAGGGGAGGCTGGTATCATCTGAACATCCACCACCTCAGCCAAAAGCCCGGCAGAACAGCTCTGTTTTGCAGGCCCGGCAGAACTGTAATAAACCCTGCAGGGATAGATTTCAATCAGGAATAGATTTCAGGCTTGTATAAGATTCCATATTTGTCTGTATACAGTAGCTCCCTGGTTCTGCGAGATTAAGACTCACTCTGGAGCGAGAGGGATCGGTGACAAGTATGTGATGGAACAGGAATTAAAACATGCAGGTCTGAGACCCATTTCTGATTACCACCCCCCCCCAAGGTACAAGCCACGGTTTTCAAAGTAACCTAACAAGTTCTGTAAGGTTGCCATGTCCCCCTGGCAACCGGCAGTGGATGGGAGGGTAGGGTTGCCAGCTCTAGGTTGGTGAACTATTGGAGATTTGGGGGTGGAGTGAGGGGAGGACAGGACCTCAGTGGCATACAATCTAGGGTTGCCAACCTCCAAGTGGTAGCTGGAGATCTTCTAGCTAGGTGGGGCTGGGGGCTGTGCCCCCCACAGATGTGCCCAGCCCCATCCAGGAGGAAGCCAGTCCAGGCGGGGGTCCTTGGTTTTGTGCAGGCAAAGTTTGAAGCTGTGGGTGAGCAGGATGGGAGGGAGATCAGTTCACCTGGAAGAAAATGCAACTTTGGAAGGTGGATTCTATGGCATTATACCCCATTGAAGTCCCTCCCCCTCTCCAAACCCTGCCCTCCTCAGGATCCACCCCCAAAATCTCCAGGTATTTCCCAACCCAGAGCTGGCAACCCTAGTACAATGCCATAGAGTCCACCCTCCAAAGCATCCATTTTCTCCAGGGGAATTAATCTCTGTAGTCCGGAGATCAGCTGAGAATCTGGGAGTTCCCCAGGTCCCATCTGGAAGCTGGCATCCCTAGGCCCTTTGCAGAACGAAGCTGCATTTTAATTTTCATCCAAAGATTGTTTTGCGTGGGTGTGTGTGCATAATGTTTTTTGGGGTTTTTTGGGAAACATTTCCACAGCAAAAGGCAACCTCATTTGTTATATTTAAGGCTGCATTTTTGTCGAGTTTGTTTGGCAGGCTTCCTCTGCTCTTCTGGCAGGCGATGGCCAGTTGAGATTTAGTACTAACAAACGGAAGATATGCTGACACCACAGAATGGCTTTAATAATCCTTGTTGCAAGCAGGACAAGATACTCCAGAACACTGCCAGCTCTTCCCATTGTGGAGAGCCAATGGGGCTGCTGCTTTCCTTTCCCTCCCCTGCCTCTGGAGAATGCCATTTTCCCCCCTTGAAGTTTCCACTGAGCCGGGGAGATCTCTTGAGTAACTGTGTTTCATGTAACAAGCTATAGATATTCATCGTGGCCAGTCATGGGTATGAAAAGCTGCCCCCATCCATTAAAGTAAGAAAATAACTCAAAAGTACATTTTATGAAATGTGGATCCACAGCACACATAGACCACATTCTTGGCCTTACACCATTACCAAAATGTGCCATCAACAAAATACAAATTGGAAATCTTCCACATTTTGTAGGCAGTTTTTTGTAGTGGTTAGGAGCATGGATTCTAATCTGGGGGGACCAGGTTTGATTCCCCACTCCTCCACAGGCAGCTGCTGGTGTGACCTTGGGTCAGTCATAAGTTCTTTTGGAACTGTTCTCGCAAGGGCAGTTCTTGAGAGAGGTCTCTCAGCCCACCTACCTCACAGGGTGTCTGTTGTGGGGAGGGGAAGGGAAGGAGATTGTAAACCACTCTAAGACTCCTTCGGGTAGTGAAGGGCAGGGTATAAATTCAATCTCTTCTTCTTCTTCCTTATGCACTGACCTTCCCTTTCTTTGGTGGATAACAAGTTTAAATACAACTTTTCCATTAAAATATATCATAAATTGGACTAACATATACTTACACAGTTATCCACCTTTGGCTTCCAAACCATTACAACCAAAACTGAGACCCATATGCTGGGACTTGTAACCTGACTATCACTGCTATAAGGACAGGGCCCCAAGACTGCAGTCTGAATTTTACAGCCTGGGAGCAGCACTATCACAGTGCTAATTTGCTGTCTGTAGACCAGGGAAGTGAAAAGCAGTCCCGGTGATAACTTTGCCCTGAGGATGCATTTGAATTGGGAGCAATGCTGTCCCAGCACTGATAACAACTGAAGGGAATCTCTGGACTACAGGTATAAAAGGAGTTTGATGGTTCAAATGGGTTTCTTTGAGTTTAAGGAAGAAATCATGGCTAGGAAACATATTTGAATCACAGACAAATTTTGACAGAAACAATATCGAGGCACTGTTCACAGTTGTGAAGTAGCCAGAGCCAGCGTGGTATAGAGGGTAAGAGCAGTGGACTCTGGTCTGGAGAAACAGGTTTGATTCCCCACTCCTCCTCCACATGAAGCCTGCTGGGAGATCTTGGGCCAGTCACAGTTCTCTCAGAACTCTCTCAGCCCCACCTACCTCACAGGGTGTCTGTTGTGGGGTGGGGAAAGGAATGCAATTTTAAGCAGCGTTGAGACTCCTTAAGGGGGAGGAAAGCGGTGTAAAGAAGCTTTCTCTTCTAAGTAGCCTTCCCCCTCCCCAAGTACCTCTCCCCAGTGCATGTGAGAGGGACGAGGTTCATTTTAGTCAGCAGAACAGTGTCTCGGTGCCACTTTTCTCTCTTTACTTGAGGGCACAAAACCCACTTCTGCAAGGTTTTTCTTCTGAGTTATTTCGCTACCTTATCAGTAGCTGCAGCTAATCCATGTGGACATGCGATGTATTTACTTTGTACCATTAAGGCTGAGTATTCTTCATCTCCACCTCTTGCAGATCCAGATCCTGTGCCAGGGAACTCCCAGTTCTTTACATTGTATTTGCATATCGTTATTCACTTTGATAATGCCACTTCCAAGAATCCCTTCTTCTTTTTTCTACAACGGCATGTTTTCACAAGAACTGGATTGTTCAGGCAAACGGAGAGCACAGAGACTGGACTCAGAAGGCCAGAATAGAAATCCTACTGAGATCCCAGTTGGCTTTTCAGTCACATAACATAAAACAATTAAAAACTGGGATTTGTCAAGATGGCAAATTCAGGGTATTCTTATGTTTATTTTTGTCCTCCTCACCTGACCCTAGTTTTCTTTGCCTTTGCCTGGTTTGCTTTTCAAAATCTCTGTTGTTAGTTTTGCAGAAGAGGTGCCAAACTTCTTAATGCACATACTGCTGTGGAGCTCCCATGCCAGAATGCCCAACAACATTCTTACGCTGACAGAAAGGCTCCTGTCCAATGCTCCCTCTAAGCTGTGGAGTCTTTGTGAGCTACTGGTATTAAAGTTGTGAGCGAGCAATTTGGCTACTGCATAAATTACTTTGCTCTGGAGCCATCCTTCCTGAATGAAGACAAAAAAGTGTGAGCCGGAGGATAAAAAACTGTGGGCTAGCTCACACTAACTCAGCTTAGAGGGAATACTGCTCCTGTGTACTATACATTTTCTTTCAGTGGGGCAGAAAGTGACATAATATGCTAACACAGGCCTAACAAAGAATTTCCAGTTATTCAGTGCATTTTCAGACCTGCCCTCCTACAATAACTGATGTGGTAATCACATCTTTTATGGTTCCAGATTCCTCTAGAAGATCACTTGAAAAAGCAAGGTTTTTATACTGACAGCATTCTTGTTCTAGACTGAGACAAAATTCTGAGTCAGACTTCCTGTCAATGACTAAGATAAGGATAGTTTTACCCAGAATTTTGGTACACAAACAGCAAGTAGTTGTTCGCAAATGGTAGCTCATGTAAGTCCCTATTGGCATGCAAAGAGGTCAGGATTTTGCAAGCTGTTTGGACGCTTTTGAAAACACTTTGCATGGGCCAGCTAACTGCAGGGTGTTTACATAGTTGTACTATAATGGTACATAATGGTCTGGGAGTCAGTGTGTGGTTTGGGTATCAGATTGGGATGGAGAATAGAAATCGTAATCCCTGTTTAGTTATGAAGCTGGCTGCATGACTTTGGGTCAGCCACTCTCTCAGCCAAACCTACTTCACAGAATTTTTATGAGGATAAAATGGAGGAGGCAATAGCTATGCACGCTGCTCTGCTCTCCATAGAGAAGGATCAGATAAATATAAGATCGATTAAACAATATTCATGCACATAGTGTGTATGAAAGCAGCGGGCGGACATGTTCCCCTGTAGCATATTCCTTTAGGTCTATATTTGGTGAGACTCATTTTCAGAAAATCATTCAGGCTGTCATGCCTCACATCACTAGGCCCATCATGGTGCTATGTTTATAGAACTGGGGGGAACTGAGGTCTTATGACATTATTTGTTTTGCTGTCAGAGGGCGATCAACAGATTTCTCACAGAACTGTTCATGGAGGGAAAGTCATGGTCTAAATGAAAGAAAACTGATGTCCTACTTTCTAATAATAATTAAAAGGTTATCTAGAAAGTGCCCACATCTGCACCAGCTTTTATAAAATCAAAACAAAATGTTATGGATTCATACACTGCTGATTGTATTCTGGATTACTGATGTTGTGGGATATGTGATTATTACTTGGTTAGATTTTACCTGGTGCATTTTATTGAACCTTGTTTCATGTCAATTTTGTAATTCAGTTCATATCATGAGTCGAATCAGTGGTGACTGACAGAAATGGTAATGCAGATTCCACTTATCCAGAATCGTGGAATGACATTGGAATGGCCAAACTTTTGGAACATTTATGGTTTAAAATGTGTCTTTAGGTGCATAAACTTTAGAGATCTGTGACCACCATGCAACAAAGACAAGGACTATACTTTAAATACTGAATTGATATAAGGTGATGGGCAGGGGATCTCTCAGAAGGAAGGCAGTCAATTGACCAGTCAATCAATTAAGAAATGTATATGTGTGGATCACCAGCCTGTGACATAAGTACCATGGGTTCATAAGACTCAGAAGCGGGAGAGCCCATGAGCCTGGCCACACATGGAGTCCAGCCCCCCAAGTGGATTGATAACCAGTGTGTTGTAGTGGTTAAGAATGTCAGTCTAGGATCTGGGAGACCCAGGCTTGAATACCCCTCTGCTATTGAATCTTGTGCTGGGTCAGTCATTTACTCTCAGCCTAACCTCCCTTCACAGAATTGTTGTGAGGATTAAATGGAGAACTATGAACGCTGCTTTGAGTCCCCATTGGGTAGAAAGTCGGGGAATAAATTTGTCAAACCACATCAAGAGTGCTGGAGTTGCTAACACCCATTCCTTTGGGGGTGTAAAGTACTGAGTTCTCGGCGGCACTGATGAGGACCAAGTTGGCGTAGTGATTAGCTCAAGTTTATTTAGATAGAACAAGCATGCTTAACCGGCCACAGGGCCAACATATATACACACCCAGGACACACCCCAGGTCCCACCTATGATCCTATTGGGGGGTTTGAATTTCCCACCTAGGTCTTATTGGAGGATTAGTGGGACTCCAGGATCCTTGGCTTCTATTGTCCTAGCAGACAAGCTCTGGGCTCTTTGCGCTGGTGCCTAGTGGCAGTCAGCAGACACAACGGGGGAGGGGGGGAAGCAAGGCAATAAAATAAATAATACTATTGTGTGGAGATGACTCATAGCAACTTACCAGAATGATTGGCTATCTTAGGCTGTTTTTACATCTGACTTTCCCGCTGGAATCATTCTAGTTCCAAAAAACCCTGCCCATACTTCTGTGCGGTGTGAAACCGTGCTGCCACTGAAATGTCCACATCTACTAATTGGCCTCCTGTGGTCAAGCTAGTATGCAACCGGCTTCATTCTGCTTTAAACAATTGCTGTTGATTAGTGCACTTAGACCCCTTGGAGTGAAATTTCACACCACTGTGAAATCAGCACAGGAAAAGACAGCAGTCAAACTACTTTAGAGGGGAGGTGTAAAATGACCCTTAGGAAGATAGATCCTCCATGTTTCCTGAAGAGACAGGAAGAATTGCTGTGCTCTGAACTCTTGATTATCATCCTGGCAAAATAGCTACTCCTCTAAGAAAAAAAAGACTTTCAATAAAAAAATGTTGCAAGCAAAATCGTTTTATCATTTGTAAAAAGGGTTGCTTTCCCTCAGTCAGCTTACCACAACATGGTTAGTATATGGCAAGATTCCTTAAAAAGAAAAATAAGTCTGTTGATTGCTTCTAATTGCAAGTTATAAAATGTTTTTTGCTTGCTCTCATGATCAAAAAGCAGCCAGTGATTTATGACTTGGAATATTTTCACCAAAGCCCTGGAGGTTCTGAAAATAACACAACCTACTTATAAATTGACATGAGTGAGCTTCTTCTTTTTTCCAATAAATAAAATCCCATAGAAACAGAATATATTTAAACCTAAACCAAAATTGTAGTAATAATTCACATGAGAAATCACTCAGAGCTTTAGAAAATGTTTTTGGTTCCTCATGGTGGTTACAAGTTCTAATGAAATACACAGCAAAAAGCCAAAACTGAGACTCTTTTCCTCCTTTCTAATAGTGATATATCTCCAAGTTACTTAGTTAAGAACTGACACAAGTTTGCTACTTTGGACAACATCAGCTTTGTTGAGTGTTTCCATTTGCAAGAAAGCTCAAGTCTTCTTTAGTAAGACAAATGATTTAGTTTTGCCAGTAAGTCTTCTGAACTCCAATACACCTGCCACATACTTGTAAACATTTTAGAACTTTAAAATAATTGTCTGGTACATAACCTAAAGTTCTGTCAAATTCTTAGCACCTATTGAAATGGAAGTTTAAAGAATACATATGAGTAGTAGTTTCCCAAAGTTTAATGGCATTTAACCTTTTGATTAGATATGTTTTATGTCTACCCCATCCCCATCCTCATTCAGAACTCTTCTTTTTAGAGCCCTTCTTACTCCCTCCAGAATGAGGAACAGATGAAAATCATTGACATTTCACTTTATCTTGTCATAGTAAAAAGCTTGGTACTTTTTGTTGGATATTGTAACTCTGCATGCAAGAGGATCTGGGAGGAAAAGGGTTAAGAGGAATTCTCTCACTGGGGTATGCTTGGCAGTTGGACCCAACCTCTCATTGGTTAGATGTTAGATGCTGAGCCTCTTTGGCCCTTCTTTGCCTTCTGTTTCATCTTATATAAGACCTCTCTTCTTCTGTCTCTTACCTGGGCTTGGAGCTGTAGTGCAAGTTAACCTTTTTGAAGTTAATTTGTTCTCAATAAGTTAAATGTACCTATATGAATATATCATGTAGTGTGCTTTGATTTTTGTAAGTAAAGTTTCTTTCTCTTATTACCATTGGAGTCAGATCATGTTTGTAATTTGTCTGAACAGCATTTCTCCCTTAACTGGGAAATGTGGCAGACCAGGGGTACTGCATAAAGCTTCTGTGCTCCAAGGCAAATGATATTTTATAACATTTAACCCAATAGGTTATGAGCCCAGAGTCTATCAGAGGCTTAGATTAAAAAGGACTAAAAATCTTTGATTAGCAGATCTCTTCATTTTAAAAATTCTTCTCTGTGTTGCTGTGATAAGGATGGCTGAATCAAGCAGATATTTGTGTATCCCAAAACTTACTGCTGAGAACTACAGAAGCTAGCTTAAAAGATTTCATATACTTCTTGAAGAAAAAGGAGCTGCTGGAATCCTAAAGGAAGAAAAACCAACAGAGAAAGACAAGGAATTGGACTCTTGGATAATAAAAAATGGAATTGCCAAGAACATTATTATGGAATCATTGGATAACAGTGAGACTTTCATGTCTGAAAATTCCCAGACAAGAAAAGAAATGTTTAAGAGCCTAGAAGAGACTTTTGGGTTTACTGGTATTAAATCCCAAGGAGTATGGTTGAGAAAACTTTGCAGAACAACAGAGAAAATTGTGAAAAATAATATCTGAATTGAGGCAAGTGTTAATCTAACTGATGAACAAAAGACCTTGGGGGAAGATTTTTCTGCCTCTGTGAGTGCACAGAGTGAAAGCCAAAAGAAAGATGCAAAAACTTTCAATCAGGGACTAAAAGAATTGTGGGAGGAATGTTCAAAACGGCTTACTGAATTTGAATCACTGAATGGCTCAAGTTACATTTCTAGAAAAAACATGAAAGAGCAAGACTCATCAAGAGAAAAAGAGAAAAACCAATTTCTGCTTTGCTTTAATTGCAACAAAAAGGGCCACTTTGCAAAAGGACTGAGATTTTTACTAAAGTTGACAAATTCATGCTCATGGATGCAGGCCTACCTAATAGATGGTGGCAAACTATCTCCAGAACAGACTGCCCACAAAGGGAGCACACATACATCCCAGAACCAGAGAAAGTGATTTCATGGGATATGATTTAGGAACTAAGGGGTACTGAGAAACAGGTGAAGTCTATGTCAGGCATATGATTCAATTTGATGGAAGAAGAGCCAGTAGAGAAGGAACTGCATCACGTGACTCAGAAAAAGCAGCTGATCAGTACCAGCTCTTGGACCTTGAACCAGTGCGCAGTGATGAAACGTCAGAACAAAACACACAACAAGAAGAAGAAAGAAAATAATCGGTAGTTAATCAGACTGCTATTATATTTTAATGAGCCACAGCATATAATTGCCTTTCATGTTTGGAAAGTTATGTGCTTAATGTTCATTTTGATTTATGTTTAAAAAGATTAATGTAACCTAATGTTGGAGTTGTTAAGTTTAATTTTTAAAAATTTCAATAAAAAATATAAAAATGAAAAGACACACAACCTGAGAAGGCAGATTCTGAAGCAATCGTGCCAGAGATTCAGAGCAGTACAACACAGGAAGAGGAAGTAAGTGAGAATGAGAAGACAGATGGACTGGAGAGCTCTGTGACAACAGGTGAAAATCCAGAACCACACCTCCGGTGCTCATCATGACCAAACAAAGGCATTCCAGCCATGCACTTGTCCTACCTTACAAGGTCAGTGTTACCATCTGAACCTTATACCTGGAAGGAAATAGAACAGATGCTGGCAACTGAAGCCAGTAGATGGAAGAATGCAGTGCCATAGGAGATTATTGCTCTTCACAAAAAAAAAATGTGAACCTTGACAAAGCTATCACCAGGAAAGGATCCTGTTGGATACAAGTGGGTGGTTAAGGTCAAACAAAATGCAGATGGAAATGTGGAATGCTACAAAGCAAGATTAGTTGCTAAAGTCTTCTCATAAAAATATGGTCAGGACTTTGATTAAACCTTTGCACCAGTGGTGAAACATAATACAGTCAGATTACTTTTGAGCACAGCGGCATCCAAGAAGATGCAGTGTAAGCTGCAAGGCGCTGTTTTGCGCTCTTATGAATAAATTATTCATAAGTGTAAAATCATGGACAATAAGGCTAAGTGCATGAGAGGACTTATGATACTGAACTGTACAGCAAACACAGGCCAACTGCAGACACACGCCATCCTATGCCAGGAGACGACAGTCCAGCAGAAGCCCATTGTTCCAATTCCCACAAGCCTCTCTGAGCATAGAAGCCAGCTTGTGACTCTGGTTCATCTCTGCTTGCAAAAACATGCCCAATCATGTCTTTGCCAAGTCGCAGCACACAGTTTCCTCCCCCTCAAACAGACATTGTTCCAGCTAAATAAAGGCTTAATTGCCCACTTCACATGGACTATAGAAGCAGTTAACGGACAATTGACTTGGCCAGGTCAAGAGTTTACTCCCCCTTGGGTAGAACAATGGCCTCACCTATGACTCATCCTTCCTCCATACCAGGTGTCTCCAGATGTGATTAGGTCATCCTTTAACATTGCCCACTCCCATCCTAACCTTATTGGTTAGAACTTTAGAGGCGGATCAGCCCAGAGGAGGTGGCTTGCCAAGCCAGCCCCAAGAGATGTCTCCCAAGCTCCAGATCTCAGTTCTCTTGCTATCTCTTTCCTATCTTGTTCCCAGCTTCCCTCCTGGTCCCTTGTGTGCACACTAGGGCCCGCCATGTGCTTCTGTTGGTTCAGAGCATGTGATTAGTTAAGTAAACTAAAGACTCTTTACTATTAACACTGACTCGAGTCTCCGTGTCTATTTTTGGGAGGTCTGAGAGAGGCCCCAGCCTCTGTATACAAAGGTGCTAGTTCCATTAATGCCTACTGCTAATTATTAAGAGCTAATATTCCCCCAATATTGATAATATAATAAAACAGTCAGGCTAACAGCAGGTCAAACATCTAGATGTAAAGACAGCATTTCTTCATGGGGAGATCCAGGAAGATCCATTCATGGAGCAGTCAGAAGGTTTTATAGACCCCAAACAACCAAATTTAGTCTGCAAACTACAGAAGGGACTTTATGTACTAAAACAGGAGGCACGTGCCTGGAACAAAAAATAACACACAATGCTCATAGCACAAGGCTTCAAGCAAGGAGAAGCAGATTCATATCTGTACACTAAACACAAAGATGGACATTGTACTTTTATTCTTGTGTATGTTGATGACTTGATTCTGGATTATGATAGGCAAATGGACAATAATAGAAGGGTAGAGTGCCTAAACAGAGAAGCAGAAATTAAGGAGCTAGGAGATGTTTCTTACTACCTGGGGCACACCAACTGAAAGGGCGGAAGATGGTTCAGCTATATATCTAATAGCCAAGGCGTCCTCTGCGTGCAGATATCTAAATCTGCACATTGGGGGCACCTAGGGGGCAAAGAGACTCCCCAGGTGTACAGAAAAATCCAAAAAGTTAAAAAAATTATTTGGGGGATACTTAAATCTTCCCAAAAGTAAAAGAGCATTCCCTGCACATGCGCAGAGGTTATTGATAGTGGCAGAAAATATGCTTTGTAGGCATAAATTCCCAGGTTAGGTCCCTGGCATAAATAGGTCAGTGGCTGCTTGTCAAGAAATGTAGTAACCAGCTGCCATCAAACGGACTCTTAAGGCAGAAGATCCACACCCCCTACTGGAGGATATCACGTGATAGTGTTGGAGGTAGGTGGTGCTGGGGGGAGGGGGTTTCCCCATAATGTAGTAGTATGGTTGCTAAGTGGTGATCTGTGCTGCTACACAACATCTTTGGGGCACATTTGACATAATCCGTGGTGGTGGCGATTTATGTCATCATCTGCTGCCGCTGCTTCTCCGATAAAGGTACCTCTGATAGCACAGCATGGACTTCTGGAGTCTGTGGTGAGAAGCTGCCAGTCAAAACGTATCCTCTTTGGTTAGATAAACCACTCGTTTCTTGGTGGTTTTTGTCCAGCAGTTATGTGTTCAGCAGTCATCCTTTGCATTCATTCTGTGCACACTCTCTATGATCCACAGTGGTTCACGAAGGTCACCTGTCCATTTGTACTTGATCAGGGGATTACCATGAGCAATTGCAGATGATGCCGTTTGCAGATCAGTGTAATGTCAGCAGGGGGCAGTTTGCATTTTTGTGTGTGTCGGAAAGAGAGTATTCTTTTGGCTGTACTTTTGCTTTAGTTTAATTGTTTAAACTCTCCTGTAAAAATCAGAAGAGCAGATACTGCTGCTTACACTAATAGTAAAATGTATCTTTGGGGGGGGGGGGGGTGTCCCCAGGCAGGAAAGTACAGTTAATATCAGAACCTCTTCTTACTGCAAAACTGTTCTAAAGATTAGAATATTTCTTTTTGTATTTTCTTACAGTCTGAAATTCTTGGAACATTCTCGTGCCCTGACTTGCTGCTCAGTAAACATGATGTGCCTGACTTGAACAGCCAAGCAGGAAGCATGCATAATCTGCCCTTGTAAAAATCCCTGCTGCTTTGCAACATTCGCCTTGCTTTAGGGCAATTGCAAAAAAGGATCCCTCTGCCAAGATCAAAAGGAACAAGCATGCTGCTGCCGCCGCCTCTACCCCACACAGTGTTTGGCTGGGGTTTTTAGGGGCAGCCTCAGAAGCAAATCTAATTTTCTTGTCCTGTACCAACTCCCACGGGTGGCTGGCAGCAGACTGCTGGAGTGGGCTGTCATCTTGCCGGTGAACTCGCAAGTTCTATAGTGCAGCCACTGTGGATGGGCGTGTATTTGCATTGGAATTAGAATACAATACACAACTGATTAACAGCAGAGTGTATTGTGCCCTGAGCCATCGGGATGAAGGGCATAATACAAATGTCATTAAGAATAATGACAACAATTTTACCAGTGGATGAACACGGAAACCAGAAGGACAAATCAACCGCAGAATATTAGATAGATCACCTTCAAAACTAGAATGCTGGCAACTCTGGCTCAAGATCTTTTCACTCTGAGATTCCTTGTGTCTTTCCTGGAGTGAACAAATGGAAACACACACACATATACACACGTGTGTGTGTCTCTGTGTATAAATGTATATGATTTGACTTTTCTGGGAAGATGCAGTGATCCATAGCTGTTATTTGCACATCAGGGAAACCTTTACCTTTTTTTTTAAATGTAACTGCATGACATACCTAGAATGCTTTATATAGAAAATAATACCACTGAGTGAAGCTGAAGATTTAACTGCACAGCTAACCAACTTCAATGATTATTTTTTTAATCAGATTGAACAAGTAATTTTGGTTTATGAAATAAGACAGTTTTTTTTAAAAAAAAGTAATCTTGAAAATACTGCCAAAAATTTGATATATAGACATTTTAATATTAAAAGTAAATTGTAAATGTGTCTTTATAAACAATATGCATAAAATAGATCTATAATAGTAATGCACTCGCTCTCTCTCGCTCTCAAAATGTTTTTTTCACAGTAATTTTGTAGGCATGTAAAATTTCCCTCCTCAAAGAAATAGTGCAATTTGAAGAACGTACATCATGTCAGTGAATTAGAAATGCTACAGCCCTTAATACAAGTCCTTGTAAATTTCTTGTAGGAGTGGATGAAGACTCATATCTGTCTCCGTTTTCTTTATGATTTGCAACAGTTGCACGTGTTCTGTCACAATCTGTCTGAGATCTGTCATTTTCTGCAGCAATTTTGCAAACAGCTGTGAGGATTCAGGATGATTCAGTTTTAACTGGAGTTCTAAGGCTTGCAGCAAATTGTCTTGTATCTCTTCAATGGGCTTCACATTCAGTAATCCAGGGCGATCTAGGCATGAACAAAGCAAATATTTATTTAGATAGAACTTCAATTGTATTCATATTTTAAGAGAATTCTGAACTATTTCCAGCCCAATGCTAAGCACAGTTCATCTAAAGACTTCAAGTTAAACCCTGCACTGTACTTGTGCAGGTTTTGGTGCACATCCAAAAACTGCCTTTTAGTTGAACAAGAAGTTGGAAAATCGGTGGTGGTGATTTTTTAGAGTGAGTTAATGGACAATTTTCAACTCTCAGATCTGTGGATTTCCTGCATAAGCTCTGGTGTTACTCTTCTCTAAGCCCATTGAAGTAAATACGTTTAGTAGGGTTGTCAGTCCCCAGCTCTCAGCTGGGGTTCCCCCGGTTTTCAGGATTTCTGCCTGCTGCGCTGGCTGGGAAAACCCTGCCCCCAAACAGCAATGTTGCTGTGCAATGTCCCCAGCATGATGACATCACCTGGAAGTGACATCACCATGTTGGTGTGTCGCAAAGTGATGCTCTAGTTTGAGGGCAAAACTCTATAGTTTAAATCCGGTTATACCACAGCATTTTTTCCAAAACCTGGAGCATTGCTGCATGACATCCTCAATGTAATGACATCACTTTGGGGTGATCACATCATGTTGGAGACATCCCAGAATGCCCTCAAATCCCCCCACCAGCACGACAAGGAGACCTGGCAGCCCTAAGGTTTAGACTGGAGCAAGTCTGCATAGGATTATACTGTAAAGTACCCAGGTTTGAAATGAGGAGTCCCTGAGCTAGCATGAAATTGATAAGCCTAAGAAGAGGGACTCATCATGGCCAGGTACCTTCTTCAGGCAAGTTCCTGTGTGGCATGTTTGGGGCTTGTACGATTCTGAAGATGAATAGCTCACTTGGGCATGACACCCTTATGAAATACTTAGAAGATGGTGTGTGGTCTGGTAACAGTACACAATGTTGTCGATAGGAGCACTGAAAAAAGCACCAAAAGCATTTTGAATCTGAGCAAAAATGAAACGAGAACTGACATGGATTTTTTTTTTTGTCTTTCACAACCCCAATACAATCTGATATAGTTCCTCCAATTACAATCCACATAACCCGATCATAACAAAAGTAGCTCAGGTCCTACAGATCAGATATGCCAGCAGGATATCATAATGGAATGTGGCTCTGATGACCACGGCATGGGCCAATGTCAGTGTCCTGCCATTACTTGGTAATATTGTGGTAACGTGATGTGTTACATGGCCCAGAGACTGATAGATATGGTGAGGGTGTTCAACACAGGAAGTTATTTTGTGCTGACTAAGGCCACTTGTCTATCTATTACTGTATTGTTTTCTCTGACTGGCAGCAGCACTCCCGCCACCAGCTGTCTTATATTCTTTCCCATCAAAGCTATCTGATATTCTTTTAGCTGGAGATGCTGGAGACAGAATCTGAGATTTCCTGCATGTAAAGTACATACTTTACCACTGAGCCATGGCCCCTCCTTGTGAAGACATGGGAGGCGTAGAACAAGGACAGGATAGGCTCATCTGCATATTATCCTAAACGCAGTCTGGCTAGCATAGAATCATCTATGCCAGCAGCGCCCTGTCGAGTGATAGTTGTTGTAGAAAGAGACTGCAACAGCCATACAAGCACAGACCAGTTTGCTGCTCAGGGAATGCTAGGCCACGTTAACACACATTACACTATTAGCTGAACTTGTCGATGAGGTTGTCTTGAGCCTGTTGATTACAGTGGAACCAGGTCAAGAGCACTGGATATCATGCTATTGTAATAATTCACCTTCTGTATTTTCCTGTTTTGACAGGAAAACCCAGGACATTAATTTCCGAGGATAGCGATGTTGGTCTTCACTAGAACAGCTACGTTAGAGTCCAGTAGCACCTTAGAGACCAACAAGATATTTGGGGGCATGAGCTTTCAAGAGTCAAAGATCCCTTTGTCAGGACATTAATGGGGATTAAAAGTAAAGGTAAAGGTTTCCCTTGCTCGAAGGCCAGTCGAATCCGACTCTAGGGGGCGGTGCTTATCTTCGTTTCTAAGCTGAAGAGCTAGTGCTGTCCAAAGACGCTTCCTTGGTCATGTGGCCAGCATAACTAGACACCAAGGCACACGGAATGCTGTTACCTTCCCACTGAAGCGGTACCTATTTATCTACTTGCAATTTCTTGCTTTCAAACTGCTAGGTTGACAGGAACTAGGGCCAGAGATGGGAGCTCACTCCATCACGCGGCACTTGGGTCTCAAACTGCCGAGCTACCGACCAGTCTGCAGCTCCCACCTTAACCTCTGAGCCACCGTGTCCCGCTTAATAAACACAATTTCCAACCATGTATGGATCCAGTCTTAGAAAAATAAAATCATCTTCAGAGAACGTGTAACTTGTATAAAGCCTTGCATGTATGCACAAGAAAGACCGATTGGGCCATGGATTAATAAGGGATTGATGGTGGGCTGACACAGTTGGATCAGGGACCAAATCCTGCTTTTCCATTGTGGGGGTAATTATAGCTTCCTTCTGCTCCTCCACCCACATTTTCCACTCATCATATAGCTATTGCATTGAATTTTGTTAGCCATCGTTTGCTCAAGGTTTTTTTTTTTAAAGTTGGTGTGAAACTGAAGACAGACATTTTTCAAACTATTTCCTTGGCACAGATTTATTTTCATTTATTCACTATGTTTATTGCCCAACTTTCTAGCTAAGATTCAGGGTGGATTACAAAATATTCTTAAAAATTCAATCAGACAACTCAAAACTACATTTGAAATCACTGCCTGATCTTTAAAAGTAAGAAAAACTACGAGATTCTACAACCTCATGAGATGAAGACCACAGCAAATGTTGTTGCAACAATTGTGCAACATGTTCACATTCAACAACAATTGCTTATAACTTATTGCTGCCTTTCTTGCTAATGTATAACCAGTTACACTTGCTTGGACACAGGAAATGGCATCTAGATAACAAGAACCCAACATGCACACTCTGCAAAGCAGAAGTTAATAAATCAGATTATTGCTAGGCCATCAGACTAAACTTGAGAGGCTGAGTGTGGTCTTTTTAGGGCTACTTGAACCAATACCAGTTTTTTTGGATGAAGGTATCAGGCACAGAAAGGGAAACATATCTCTGTACAGTACCAGGGTTGTATTGGCAGAGATTAATCTGGGGCCAATAGCCTGAGGCTCAGCCCGGACAACTGAGGAACCACCCTCTCATCACAGTGTCTAGCTCCCCCTTCATCAGGGATTGGAGCCTGAGATCAGAAGGAATGGTCTCCCAACTGGTATTGCTGAGTGACTAGATACTTTCCCCAAGCTGCCTGCTTGTGAGGTAAGAAGCCATTTCAGCCTTACTTGACCATCTTGAGAACTGGGAGAACAACATTATAGGTCAATTGACTTTATCACTGCAACCCACCTGATTAGCAAATCTTTTTGTTGATGTTATCTGGATTAAGCAACTTTATTATATTAAATTTTTTATAATAATTTTTTCCTCACTAAAATTATGACAAATATGATTTTACCGGAGCTCATACAATGCACTCAAGATATAGTCAAGAAAAAGAAAACAGAAAAATAAAATAACCTCTTATTTGAAAGAGGAACTGGTCTACATTTTGTGAATGTTTTTAGCCTGGTCTTATGAACTACAAACTAACTCTGTAAAGCAACTGAAGTATCAAATGGCTTGTATAACAAAGCCTTATGTAAGGCTATGATGTAAGCAGATCTCAAAAAATAATATTACAGAGCTGGAAATTATGTACTCAGGGGCACCCAATGAAACCATTCAGAAACAAGTTCAGGATAGATGACAAAAGGAAATATTTCTTTACTCAATGAGTAATTAAACTGTGAGATTTACTGCCAGAGGAGGTAGTGATGGCCATGAACATGTGTGTGTAAAGACCTATGATGACCCCAGCAAGGAGCTTTCAAGGCAAGTGAGAAGCAGAGGTAGTTTGTCATTGCCTACCTCTGCAGAGTCCTCCTTGGCAGTCTCCATCCAAGTACCAGCCCTGCTTAGTTTCCAAGATGTCACAAGACTGGGCTATACCATGTTGCCTTCCCTCCTGACCAAGAACGTAAATAGCTTTAAAAAGGGTCAGACTGATTCATGGCGACTACCTAGTGACTGAAGGAAGTCTCCATCTACAGAGGCTTCAAATCTATGAATACCAGTGGGAGGCAGCACCAGAGGAGGGCTTTGGCCTCTATGCCCTGTTTGTTTAGCCCCCAGACGACAACTGGTTGTGTGAACCAGGATCCTGGACTAGATAGACTGGTCTTGTTCAGCAAGCTGTTCTTATACAGAAAAGAGCAACCAAAATGGCTGGGGCACTTTCCTTAAAAGGAAACACTACCAAGTTAATTTTTAAAAAAGAATACACAATAAATATTTATAAAAGTATTAGTGCTGGAGAGTGAATGGACAGAAAAAAGTTTTTCAACCATGCTCAGATTACAGGAAATTTACTGGTAATAGTATTAGAGCATGTAGGACCAAGTTCTTCTTTAAGCAATCATAATTCATTTACAGAGTTCACCACTAAATATGTGCAGGGCTATTTTTGGGCAGGAACGCACAGGAACAGAGTTCCAGCTGGCTTCTGAGTTGGCTAAGCCTACAGCCTCCCCCCCCCCCAGGTTCCCCAGGCCCCTGACAAACCACGGGGCACCTGAAGAAGCCAAGCTGATCCAGGGAGGGAAGGCAGTTTAAACTGCCTCCCCTCCTCGGGTTCCCCAGGTGGCCCGCAGCCGTGGGGCACCTGGGAAAGCCAATCCTGGGAGGGAGCTGTGCTGTCAGGGGTGTGGCCTAATATATTAATGAGTTTCTGTTGTTGGGTGTGGCCTATTATGCTAATGAGTTCCTGCTGGGTTTTTTCTACAAAAAAAGCCCTGAATATGTGATGATAGAAAAATCTGTAGATTGATGAAATTGTGTTATATTTTTATAAACCAGGACAGAGCATAGTTGTTCTGCTATGTGCTTGACAAAGAGACAGACAGACTATAAATCAGTTACTTATTAATGGACTATTCCTTGTGGGAGTACATTTGTAATTCAGCAGGTATGCTTATTTCATAGTTTATCTTATTGATTTTTGGTGAATGTGTTTGTTTGTTCATAGGCTGTCTCATTGAATATGTAATAAAAAGGTTAAAATGTGGTAATGACTAGGAATTCAAATGGCTTTTTAAAAAGATTAGACAATAGGATAGGTCTATCAGGCATTATTAGACATGACATAGACACTATATTAATGAAAACCAGGTTCTGCGACTGTACAATGGCAGTGGATTGTCACTCTCACTTATGAAGACAGCTAGCTGACCACTGCAGGAAGCCACTTGCTAGACTAGATGGTTTGCTCTATTAAGACTCTTAGGCCTAAGGTTGCCAGTTCTCCAGTTCCACTGGAGAATCTCACTCAGTGGAATGGCAGGGGAGAAATGAGGGGAAGGAAAGATGCTGATTGATGCCAGGGTATCACTTCTTGTTTTGGAATAGAAAGTGACATTCCAGCAGTCTCCCCCCTCCACGGTGCTCCTGAGATTGCCATTCAAGGACTGACAATCCTACTAGAAGAGGTACTATTAATAAATTAAAAATGAATTTTCATACCTAGCTTCCACTGCCTCCTCCATAAAAGCTTGCGACAGCTAGGGTTGGCAACTCAGATTTGGTAAATTTGTGGAGATTTGGGGAGGGCGTGGTTTGGGTAGTGGAGAGAGCTCAGTGGGGTACAGTGCGGCCATTTTCTCCAAGGTAACTGACCTCTGTAGCCTGGAGATCAATTGTAATTCTGGGGGATCTTCTGGCCCAACCTGAATATTTGCAACCCTAGCTACAGCTTAGCTGCATCCTGTGAATTTCTAATATCAATTAAAAAAATCTTCTGGGACCCTTTTAAATTATATAAAAGTTTTAACAATAAACATGTTAGGGCAGACGTAAAGTAGCTAAAACAATTTAGAGGAACAGTCACTCTCAACAGGCTTTACCCCCTTTCTCTTGTATTCTTTTTTTATTTTGGTATTTGTGTGTGTGTATGCCTGAACTCATGGTTGAATTCTGGCGACCCCTAGTGGGGCTCGGACATTTCAGAGAGGTGGTTTGATAACCTGCCTGTCTGTCCCAGCCCTGGTATTCCTTGGAGGTCACCCTTCTAAGTACCTGCCAGAGTCAGCCTTGCTTAGCTTCCGAGATCTGATGAGATTGGGCTCTCTGGGCTATCCAGGTCAGGGCTCTTTCTCTTGTATTCTTAAAGTTAACTGATCTTTCTGTTAATCATTCATTTATGAATGTTCCTAAGGATGAATTTATGTTCCATGTACATATGCACAATTACTATGCATTTCTTATCTCTAAGAGCAATTGCCACTGAAAGCCATTTAGGGTATGAACAAGCCTTTGGCTAAGAAAGACTCTTATCATATTGGTATGGCTCAGGCATGACTCAGCATTTGCGTAATGAATTTGAGTAAGCACTGCACAAACCAGGTTATGGGTCCAAAGAGATAGTGCGCAGCTGTCCATATGATTAAAACCTATTTGATTATTCTAAAAAGATTACAAAGACTACAGATTTTTTAAAAAGCAGACATGCTTCAAATAGTCAAGGATTAGTACTTTTAAAAAAAATCAAACAAGCCTGAAAATAAATGTTTGGTTTGTAAGTAACCACTTAATAAATTGAAACACAATACAACTTAAGCTCAAGAAGCATATGTTAACAAGAAAGACCAGTAAAGGAATATATTCCAAGTGTAAATGTAATTCTGATTGATAACCCTGATCTGGAAATGCCTTTCATTTCAATGTCCATTGAGCCCACTTATTATTGAAATGGTGACTTACAATTGTCATTCAGTAACATTCATCAGTGCAACTTTACTGGAAGCCTGCCTCCTACAATTCATACCCTCCATACTTAGGGTTGCCAGCTCCAGCTTTGGAAATTCTTGGACGTTTGGGGGGTGATGCCTGGGGAGGCTGGAGTTGGGGGAGGGGAGAGAACTCAGCAGAGTGTGATGCACCATAGATAGGGGGCAATTCTGCATCTAGCATTTGTGCCACGTTTTCTTAACTGGGAGAAAAAAGTGCAGCTCAAAACCACATTCAAATACCTCGGGGCAACACTGTGCTGATCGCAATGTAAGGTTTCCAAGTCACTTACCTTTTTTAGCAGGGGAGAGTTGGTCCTGGTCTGGGACATTTGTGCGTGCCGCGATGACATCACCCAGAAGTGACATCATCACATTGGGCATGTTGCCAGCCAATGCTCTAGCAATCAGCCTGCAAACTCTATGGTACCATATAGTTTTCAGGCTGATTGCTAGAGCATCGGCTGGCAACATGCACATTGGCCTGAACTGGGCACTTTGGGGGTAGGGTTCCCCCCGCCAGCCTGATCCGGACCAGTGAATTGGGGGCCCTTTCGGCAGAACCCCCCCCCCCCCCGGGGGACCTGGCAGCCCTACTACAATGTCACCCCTGAACGGCCATTAAATGGTCATAAATCTATGCAGAAGGTAAAATAAAATCCGATGATCAAAGGAAGTGAAAGCGGCATGGAGTGTGAAGGCTATCATAAAAATCTGATGATCAAAGGAAGTGAAAGCAGCATGCAATGCAGAGGGGGATTTCTGTTCCAATGTGGGTTTTGTAAAACAATGGAGGGAAACGCCAATGCAGAATCAGCCAGAGTCTGGCCTCCAAAGCTGCTGCCATTTCCTTTGGGGTAACTAATCTCTGCAGTCTGAAGACAGGGTTGCCAGCTGCGAGATGGGGAATACCTGGAGATTTGGGGGGGGGGGGGCGAGCCTCAGGAGGGTGGGGTTTGGGGCATAATGCCATAGAGTCCAACTTCCAAAGTGGCTATTTTCTCCAGGTGAACTGATCTCTGTCACCTGGAGACCAGTTGTAATAGTGGGAGATCTCTAGCTACCACCTGGAGGTTGGCAACCAAATCTGGAGATCAACTTTAATTCAGGGAGAATTAGAGGCCCCACCTGGAGGTTGGCAACCCTATCCATGCTAGACCTGTGTAATGTGATTTATATGGGGTTGCCCTTGATGAAGCTATGGATGGTAGCAGTGCCATCCTAATCAGAGTTACACTGTACATTGCTTAGAAGTGTGTAACTATGCTTAGGATGGCAATGGAACAGCTGGTACAGAATGCTGATGCCTTTCTGTTGAGGAGTATAGGCAAGTGAGAAAATATCACATCTGCATTGGTTACCAGGCTACTACCAAGTTCATTACTAGGCCCAGTTCAATATGCTACAATGCATCGCTCACCTTAGCCCATGTCTTGATGTCATTATGCTGTGTGTTTCCTTGGTACTGCCAACATAATGGCTGCCAGCGGCAATGCTGGGAAAGTACGCAGCACAATAACATCAGATCATGGGTTACTTACTTTGGGTTACAGAGTAAAAGGTACAGAACTGTTTACATGTATTTCCACCTTTAAATCGAACGTGTGACCACATTTCAAATGCATGAGCTCTGGCTTCAAATGGCACAACCAGGCCTTTTTGATGGACTAAAAAACCTGCAGCTCATTGTTTGTGAATTTATTACAGTTATTTATATGTATTATTGAAGTGTTGTTATTATTGCTGACTTTGCACCCTACAGACGGTGTACTTTGTTTAGAGATTTGTTGTTGGCTGAGCTACTGTTCTTCTTTACATAGTTTGCCTCACCAGATTTCCAAATCCAAACTTTCACAGTAATTTCTAAAACAGAATAAAATTATAATGGATTGGCCTTTATTTAAATAGAGTGGAAATGGGTAGCAAATACGGCACACTTTGTTGCCTTCCAACTTTCCCATGGTGATTCTAACCATTTAGAGAGCCAGTTATCCTAAGGTTTCAGCCTCACACTGAATGGTGCCACATCTCTTTTTATAATGGTGACAATACATACATAGTGCCGTTTTTGTTGGCCCAAATTAAAAGGTATTACAGGGTCGGCCCTTACTAGCATCTGGATGGGAGACCACCAAGGAATACCAGGGTCATGATGCGGGGGCAGCCAATGACAAACCACCTCGGAATGTCTCTTGAAAACCCTGTGAGGTTGCCATCATTCGGCTGTGACTTGATGGCACGTTCCAGCATTACCACATAGCTTTTGGTTTTTGTTCTGGATTTTGTGTGGGCTGATATGGCTGTTTAGCTTTTTTCACAGTACATACAGGCTATCTATGTGGTTACATGCACCAATGTGCCCTCTAAGCTGCGGAGTCCGGTGAGCCAAAATTCTACTTTGTGAGCTACTGGCATTAAAGTTGTGAACAAGTGATTTGGCTACTGCATAAACTGATTTGCTCTGGAGCCGTCCTTCCTGAGCTAAGACAAAAATGTGTGAGCCAGAGGCTAAAAACTGTGAGCTAGCTCATACTAACTCAGCTTAGAGGTGTTTTTTAAAAATGCATTGGCACCAGTCTTTCCCTGTACCAAGTAGGGTTGCCAAGTCCAAGTTGGAAAATACCTGGGGACTTTGGGGGTGGAGCCACGAGAAGGTGGGGTTTGGGGAGGGGAGGGGCCTCAGCATGGTACAATGCCATAGAGTCCACCCTTCAAAGCAGCCATTTTCTCCAGGGGAGCTGATCTCTGTCAGCTGGGGATCAGTTGTAAAAGCGGGAGATCCCCAGGCCCCACCTGGAGGCTGGCAACCCTACTACCAAGTCATGATGTACAAGTGAACAGAGGGTTTAACATAGCCCCGTATTTCCTTTTCCAGGCCTTGGAATATGCAGAAACTGTTCATCAGGACCTCACAGGAAACCAGAGAGCTGTACTTGCTCCCAGTCCAGTTTATACTACTTGGATTACTTAGAATCCAGACCGTGCTCCATGTTTACAAACTTGAGTTTTTAACAAAATTCTTCGGCCAACAATGATCACTTGGTCAGAACAACAACAACAGTAGCAAAAAAACAAATTCTGCTTAGAAACTTAGCAATATTAAGATCCAGACACTTGTAAGTATTGTAAACAACCAATAGTACTGTAAATAGTATTTGTTTCTCCCCTAATTTTTTTAAAAATGGAGCAAATACCCCTCCGAAAACAGATATTCTGGACTGAAAACCAGAGATTTCAGGTTTGAAAGCAAAGCACATACACTAGGGTTTACCTTAATGGAAATCTGGCAGTTTATATCTGAGTGTTTCACGTTCTCTCAAACGACAGTGAATATGCCCAAAATAAAAGGTCAGAAGAGTTCAGATTAGCTAAAGCTCTCTGAGTAGCTAGGATCTCTGTTAATCATTAATTTAAATAGAACATTTCTTGAAATAATTTTATATTTTCCTGTTCTTGGGTAATAGCAAACTAAAACATTACTCTCAAGTCATGTTAAGAGAAACCACAAAGAAAGAAGCAGGGAAAAATGACAAAGTTGTGTGCTTAATTAACAAACAATGGGAACAATTAACTGCTGTGCCTCATTTGAATAAGAATTTATATTTAGATTTACAGTTAAGTTAATTAAAATACTTAACTCCATGTTTCTTTATTTTTACAGAAGTTCCATTTGTGTTCAGCTGCTATTTTTGTTACGGAGAACTCAAATAGGTAATCATCAGAAAAGACTGTTGGAGCATACAGAAAAGCGTGGCAAGACCTGGAAACTATGCCCAGGGAAGATACCCATATTAATCTCACTTAGACCCTGGCTTCTAAGGGCCAAAAGTTATGTGAGACAGAGTTCTGTGACTGGAAGTCCAGTCTGTGTTATTTGCAGGGGTCCTTTCGTAGAAAAAGAGGTGCCGGAGCTCATTAGCATAACTCATTAGCATAACTCATTAGCATATGCCACGTCCCCTGACATCACCAGAAGTGTATCAGAAAGGGAATGTCAGTTTCAGCCCCATTATATCCTATGGGCCATTGAAATCAATGGCAAAAACTCATAGGGTATATGAGGGGCTGGAGGAGAGGGGGGTTGAGGGAGAGGCTCCAAACTTGCAGGGTAGCTGCTGGGGCCTCTCCCCCAAATACCCACCATATTTCAAGAAGATTGGACCACGGGGTCAATTCTATGGACCCACAAACAGGTTGTCCCATCCCCTCCATTGTTCTCTATGGTGGGAAAAAGTGTTACTTTTTTCCTACCATAGGCAACAATGGAAGGAATGGGGGCAACCTGTTTGGGGGCCTGTAGAATTGGACCCCCTAGTCCAATCTTCTTGAAATTTGGTGGGTATTTCGAGGAGAGGCCCCAGCAGCTACCCTGCAAGTTTGGAGCCTCTCTTTCAAACCCCCTCCCCTCCAGTCACTTTTAAAGTTGCTGCCAAATTTCGGCAACAATTTGGCAGCAGGCCAAATCAGATCAGAAATCTGATTCAGCCCGTGGCTGCCCTAGTGGCCACTCCTGAGCTAGCGGAGCTTCGTTTCTCCTTGCTCTGGCCTCAAAGGACCCCTGGTTATTTGGATCTAAAATCATCTCTGGCGGGCAATATGTATTGGGGCTATAGTACTGCATTAGTCCCTCTTGGACAGCTTTGAAACTTGTCATCTCCCTAGTGGGGTTTAAAGCAGCTTGTGTGCATGTGTGTAATATTAAGGCAGAGAAATGGTATAGGAAGGAACCCCCTTGCACTGCACCACAGTCCTGACCCACATCTGGTCCCCATACAGAGACTTTTTTGGACTAACTAATGCACTGAACTCCAATCACTTGGTGCTAAGCTTGATACTGAGCTTTCAGAACACTGTTATGGGATCTACTATGTAAGAATAATACCTGCAAACAAGGTCTGTTAGTCTGTCATGCTCATATCTTATACTAAAGACTCAAGCTGACAATGGCTATAGCATCATCCCTCATGGCGAGGGATAGGGCAGTGATAAAATCTAGAAACATGCATTTTTGTAATTTTGTTTAGAACTTTTTGCAGGTAAGATTCTCAGCTTTTGTCTCCTTTGCGCAGACTAAAGGTAAAGGTTTCCCTTGCACAAAAACTAGTCGAATCCGACTCTAGGGGGCGGTGCTCATCTCCGTTTCCAAGCCGAGGAGCCAGTGCTGTCTGAAGACTTTTCTGTGGTCATGTAGCTGGCATGACTAAATGCTGAGGCACACGGAACACTGTTACCTTCCCACTGAAGCGGTACCTGTTTATCTACTTGCAATTTCTTGCTTTTGAACTGCTAGGTTGGGAGGAGCTGGGGCCAGAGATGGGAGCTCACTCCGTCACGCGGCACTAGGGTCTCAAACTGCTGAGCTATGTCTTAACCTCTGAGCCACTGCGGCCCCTTGTGCAAACTGCTAAATTCCAAATTAGGCCCTATGAGAATACATGCAAACAGTTGTGTGTATTGGTTGAACAGCCACCCTAAATTATTACTCTTATATGAGAGCTAGCATAGCCTGTACATCTGAGGAGTCAATACAGCAGATTTCTTTAACAGCTAGATTTGTTGTGGGGGGAGGATATAGTACAAACATTTCACCTGGAGTAGCAAAGGATTTCAAATACAATGCAATAGCTTTCGTGCAAGGGAAACCTTTACCTTTAGTCTCAGCCAGATCAAGACAGGATCTGGAACAGAGAGGAACAGGAAAAATTCTATCTAGATGTCTTGTTCTGAATATAAATGGTGCTATGTAGTAAGTGTAATACAGAAAATACGCCTTTTATGAAGGAGTAAACTTCTTAAAGGTTGCCATAGAAATTTTACGTGCTAACATGAAGAAATAACCAACGTCGCTAATTTTAAACTAATATTATTCTACATTCAAAGATTTCCCTCATTATTAGTTCTAATTCCATTGAGCATTTTTGGTGAAATATTTACAATATTACTTTTAAGCAATATTTACCATGAAGGGCAGATAATATTTGGCTGACTGAGACTTGGGTGGCTCAGCAGGATTAAATTCTGAATAATATATTAAAGGCATTTAGTCTTGGAAAAGGTGTATTAAATGCCACTGTCACCAAACTTTTCCAAGGAAACACACTGAATTTCCACATTTTTATTTTGTTTTGTGTTTCCTCATTAACACTTATTAGCTCTTCTCCCTGGTTGTGTGTTATATGTTTTGTTTAATTGTTTTAAATGTTTTTATATATTTGTATTTAAATGCTGTTTTTAGTGTTTGAAATGTTATAATTTTTGACATATTTTAATATTTGCCACCTTGGGACCCTAAGTAAAATAAAAAAGGGCATAGAAACATTCTAAATAAATAAATAAATAAATAATCTAATTATAAGACAGACAAATTTAAAAGTGTCAGCATTCTAAGCTTATAACCAGGGACCCACAAGAAACTCCCATCCTCCCTGCTTTTGCTTCCTTCCCTCATGCCCCTCTCTCTGTCAGTCTTCCCCCCTTTCTTCCCCACCTCTTCTATGACAATCTTCCCTCATGCCCCTCTCTTTCTCCTCATCCCTCCTCAATCTTCCTTCATGTCCCTCTCTTTCTTCTTCACCTCTTCTCTGTCAATCTTCACCCCTCTCTCTTTCTCTCCCCACCACTCCTCATTTTCAGCACCCCCAAACTGATTCCCTCCTCCCTAGGCCAGGGCTTGGGCTGCTGCTGGGCTTGACTGTGCCACTGCTGCCCTCTCTGGGTCTGCCTTGATCTCCACTTGGGCTGCCCTTGCTCGGGAACTGTGACTGCAGGGTCCCTGGATGCTGGTGCAGTGTCTGTGCTGGCTGCAGGGGCCTCCTGGCAATGCTACAGCAGGGCAGGGCCTCTGTGAGCCATGCCACCACAGCGGCCTGGTCATCCGGAGTCACCACCATGGCAAAGATGGAAGAGGCCGCCCTGAGGCTGACTGCATCTGGTGAGTTATCTTTCTGTGCACGATGTTATTGTCTCGGGCTGGATTTAAACCCCCCAATGTATTTTTTAAATTTTCAGATGTTTCTGCAAACCTGGGCACGTCCCCCAATTTTCTGTCAGCATTTTCTGTCAGCATGGGCCCAATTTGCAGATTTAAGTATCTGCAGAGGAGGCTGCATTTGACTATTAGAATATAAGATATTCTCTCACTCTCCCTGTCACTATCATTTGTACTGGAAATAAAAGATGAGGCCTTCCATTGGGCTGTGCTGTTTAGCTCCGGAACTGGTTTCCTATCCTGGTCAGATTCACTTACACAGAAACAACACCTCTGATTGCAACGTTTTTAAAGACTACTACCAGTAATGTATTTCTTTGGTTCTGAATCCACCTTCTACTCTTCTAATTTACTGTCCAATGTTGGTGCAGTAGGTCTTTTTGATATGTAACCTCAAACTATAACCATCTTGTGGTGTGGTAACACAGTCTCACAGGTATGCAAACACTCTTGCATATATTAGTAACTATGCTAGAGATAGTTAGGAATGCAACTGTCATTGCTGCACATCTTTATGAAGATACTGACCTACTAGATCAAGGGTGCGATCACACGGGCATTTAAACCCGGGTTCTCCCGCGCTGCTCTTTCAAGCGCGATAGGTACTTGTTTTTCCTGGTGGTTGGAAAAGCGGGCTCGAGTGCGGGGGGGGGGGGCGGCTTCGAGACGGGAGACAGATGCGGCCCGTCTAGTCAGCCCCTTTAATTGCGATGGGGAACAGCCGCGAGGCCCGCAATAAACGTCCGTGTGATCGCACCCATAGTGTTCTTTTCTTTTCATTCTTTCCAGTGAGTTTGTTGATGTTTCAATCAGCTGATCGGGGGGCTTCATTATTTGGTAACACTAACACCCTAAAGACCTAAAGAGTCTTTAGCAAACTGAAGAAAGTGCAGACTTCCCCTAAGATTTAACTAGCTGTCATTTTAAACTATCCTTTTGTAGGCATGGAGGGTTCCTACTCAGATGCCTCAAACTAGAAAGCTTTAGGAGAACTGGGTATAATTTTTATATATAGCAACTGGATGAGTTTCAGAGAAGCTGAAGATTAAAGTAGGGACTATGTAGTAATTCTCTGCTACACTGTTGGTATAATTAATGATGCAACTCTGCCAAATTAATATTGCTATTAGTCAATGAATCAGGCTCAAAATAATTAAAAGACTTTGGAGAGTTACACTCCTGGGAGTTTAAATTTAAAATTACAAAGACCGTACTGTTTTGTCCAACAAAACCCCCCCAGACATGGCTGAACTTATACAGAATTTGGTTTGAAATCAAAGACTGAATACTTTTCCAGTTAGGAATGGGAGAGTAAATGGTCTGTTTCTCATCTGTAAGTTTTTAATTAATATGGCAAAACTCTCTCAATTGGCCTATATTTTAAAGGTCTTTTTTGGCTCAAAACACTTCTGCACAACCATCCAAGGATCACACTCACTTTTACTCAGTTAATTCAGAGCCCGCAGGGACCAATTTGTTTGAAAATCCTATTCAAATATAGTGGTATCATGCAAGATTCCCATCCTTATACCTTGAATAATACTTTTTTGGTCTTACAGGTGCCACTGGACTTTGTTCTGCTGCTTCAGATCAACATGGTTACCTACCTGAATCTGTTCAAGTAGAGACATTATGAGTGTAGGTATACTTGCTAAATGTGGCTTTAATTAGTCTAATGAAAACATGTCACTGTGCTACATTTTAAATGAACAAAAGTGCCAACCAGCAATTTAAGTACTTTTAAAACTTGACATATGTCAGATCATGTAAAACAGACAGACAGACAGCCAGCCAGCCAGCCAGAGACAGAGAGACAGAGAGAGAGAGAGAGAGAGAGAGAGAGAGAATGATGCAGTTGGGGATTGTAGGAGAGACTGCACTCCACAATGCATATGCTGTCAAGCAACTGCAGATTTGCTCAGTGGGAATTCACATGATATGCCCAAGTACCTTCACTGTGAGAATTTCCTTAGATCTATAATGGCTCTCCTTGAATCTCTAATATATGTTGTGATGGAATCTGCATAAATTCTCAGCAGTGTGGGCAGGATTGTCCCTAGAACTTTAACATAATATGGCTCATCCTTCCTTTCAACTGCCCGTGTGACCAAGCCAAGGATTGTATAATTTGTGCCTCAAGGTTAAGAAGATTATTTTAGCTTCATCAGCTCTTGCCTCCACCGAACACTGGACCACAGCCTCTTTGGGGAATATGTAAAGTGAATTGAGTTTTAGAAGACATTATTACAGTGTAGTCAAAACTGAATATGGTCTGAGGGGGACACAAGGTGTCCAGTCCTGCCTCAGGGCTCCTTGCAGCTCAAGGATAACTATGGTTCTGTCACACTTACCTCCACTGAGTATAATGACGGCTATAAATATTGCCAGATCACTGTCGTCTAGTTCCAGTGCATTGAATTTGACAGCAAACTCAAACTTGGGCTCCATAAAGTCACAAAAAGGTTTCCGCAGACTCTTCAGAAACTCCCGAGTCATGAATCCTTGTCCATTCGAAATGAGAACACCGTCTTTATTCATCATGGAGGCCAGGAGAGTATAGATGATTTCATGGACGCCATATTTCAGGAGAGTTACTTGGTCATTCAGGTCTAGGCTTACAAAGCCTGGAATGCTTTTGGCAAATTCGGTGATCTCCTGAACAGCCTCCACTGAGCGAAACTGACAGCGCTGGAAGATGCGAATGGCGACCTCTTTGTTCTGCTCCTGCATGGGGGTCAGATGTTTGCACTTGATCTGGTCTTCTCCCATCATTAAGGAATTCATATCATAAATGACAAATGGCTGAAAAGAAAAATGAAATTGACATTTCATGTCTTATTTCTATAAGCTGAAACTTGGGAGGATAAGTCACAGTTGAAAAAGGGAAATAAGTTTATAGGGCATGTGTATGTATCCTTCTAATGGGTAGTGATGCTGGTCATTTTGGGGATGAATAGCCTTACAGTGGAATCCTAAACACAGACTTACACTCTTTTAACAACAATAAATCTACTGAAGCCAATGGGCTTCAAATTCAATTCAAGGCTGCAACTCTGCTTTGACTGTACAGTAAGACCGATTTCCCATGAGGCGCTGCTCCGGCATCATTCTTCCCTTTGCCCTGATTGCGTGCTTGAATTTCCCACTATTTGCCCCACGTCGCATTTTGACCCGCGGCTTCGCCAGACTTACCCCACGGCTTCAGTGATCCTCAAAAAACAGGATCACTGAAGCCGCAGGTCAAAATGCAGTGCGGGGCAAATAGTGGGAAATTCAAGCACGCAATCGGGGCAAAGGGAAGAATGATGTCAGAGCAGCACCTCATGGGAAATTGGTCTAAGAGAGAGAGGAAAACCAACAGGCTTCAGCATTTAAACTATTTCCATGACAACAAAACCTGACTCCGTCATTTGCCAAGGACATTATGCTTTTGGAGGAAATCAGTTTTACAAATTGCTCCAAGCTAACAAGCTGATTTTTTTGTTTCTGTAAATAAAGCCATAATTTTCTTTTAAGATAAACATAATCAAAAGTAGCAGCAATCATGGAAATACTGGGAACATTTTATCATTTGAGAACCATATTGGACCAACACACTATTTCAACAACCAGGTTTGCTCCTAGTCTCAGAAAACAGCTTTTAAAAGAATTCATAGTTTGTTGAGAGACCAGTGTCATATCTTTAAGCTTAAATTTAACTGTTTATTTCAATAATCCAATGAGTGATATGTAGAGGTGTATTTTCTCTAGAAAGAGCTCTATCCTTCATCTGTCTGTCATCCATCCATCCATCCATCCATCTATCCATCTATCCATCTATCCATCCATCCATCTATCTATCTATCGCTAGCTCGCTTAAAGTTACAAGGCTTAAATATTGAAAGATTTGTAGAAATATCATGATAAACATACTTAATAGCAAGAAAATTGCTACTAAACAAACTTGACACTGTGGATCTGTCTGGTTTAGAATTTGAGAACTACCTCAAAATAACCTTGTTTAAACCTGTACAAATAAAACTCAATGTCATACTCACAGGTGAATGTGTGAACAACCATCACTGGAAAAAAAAGTTCTGCTTAAGGAAATGCCAACTGGGAAGATTCATTTATTTAGATATTTATACCCTACTTGGCTCCCCAATGGGAACCCAAAGCAGCTTACAACATCATTCTCACTTCTCATGAATGGGCTAAGGTGCCTTGTGCATGTTAGCTTCTTAACACATGCAAATTAGCATGTTATATTATTAATCAGCAATGAAACTACGTATGCAGGACACATCTTAATTCCATCAAATTAAGGTAAATATGTTTAAGGATCAGGAGGCATGGCTGCAGTCTCCAAAGCACACTAATATGCCAGAGTATCTGTATTTAAAATCAAGGTGTTGCCTTAATATTTGTATCAGCAAAATTATTCTTGTTTCTTCATTGCAACATGGATTGTTCTTCCAGCCACTCTAGCAGTGCATCATTAATGTTACTGTCCCTATTCACTGCTGTGTTATATGGAAAAGGACATAAGGTATAGAATTAGAGCCATATATTTAGATGAAGAAGACTCAGTCCACATATGCTGAAGCCAGGGAGCAATGAGGGAGTAAACCATTTCACAGCAGCTAAGAAAATGTGTGGCTAACATTTTGGTTCCAGGACTTTTGGGGTCAGCAAAGAGACAGCTGTGCTCAGGAAACCCATCAGAGCTCTAGTGCAATGTCACCAGCAATAATTTAACAGAGGAAGATACACACCAGTGCCAATTTGAGACTGCTGGAATGGACTCTGTAACCTGCCATGGCCAGTGAGTGGTGAACATTCTGGAAAAGTCTTGGTTACTTAGTAATTCCATGGACTACTTGAGCATTACCAATCATTGACATGTGACGCAGATGTGACCACAATTAAAATGAGGAACATAACGTTAAAATTGTGGTCATAGTAAACATTCTGATGTTTCTGAGCACAAAGTCCATTTCAGTACAAATAATAATAAAAGTTTTATTCAATATTTACTGAATGAGAGCATTTACTCTGACTGTAGTACTCAAACTTAAGCTTGAGAAGACTCGGTAATTTTACAGAGGGGTGTCTCTTCATTTATAGCTTTATGCTGGCAAGCTATAGCCTGGTGGTTGGTTCTGCATTGTTCAGAGGCAAACAATGTCACATGAATACATACCATATAATTTATGTGGACAGTGCAATTGGCGTGACATTCAAGCATCACAAAGCCATTTACAAGGTCCCAATTAGCTCGTTCAGATTCGCTTGCTGTACAATCTCCCTCTGGTATCATAGCCTGTTCAGGCAGACATAGCACAAGAGGCTTCTGAAACTGCAGCAGTAGGTCTTCTAGGCTACTCAGGGTACTTGGGCTGTCAGACTACAGCTGCTGACTATGCATTCTGCAATTGTGGCTAAAAGATTTTTTGTGCGTGCATGCGTGCATGTGAGCATCAGCAAATAAATTATGTGGATGGGAGAAAAGGAACATTTCACCTTTTAAAAATACATTGTGGTGCTACTTTCATGACACAGGAATTTCCTATTTTCTGTTAATGCTGAATCAATTTGCAGCACAGGGCAAAGGGGGCCCTTTGATTACTGCAGATCTAAACACTAATATTTGACAACCCCCTAACTACAGCAGAATCAAGGAGATTTTGGAAATGCTGATACAGAAGATTTCAGTCTCTGAAATGGATAAACATTAAGATTTCTGTATCTAACTTAAAGATCAGCTAACACCCAATCTTAGCCTGTTTGGCAGTGGCTGGAGTGTTTGTATGTAAACTACCCCATGTTAAAATCCCTATGGAGGGTCAAACTACATGTGACATGGGTAGGGTTGCCAAGCTCCAAGTGGTACAGACCACAAAATGGAAACTGTATAAAATTTCTCTGAATGTAACTTATAAAGAATGCTTAATAAACAACACCTAAAAAATATTATAAGCTTTACTTTATACTGTGAACATCCAGGGGGTGGCTGGAGATCTCCTAGGATTACAACTGATCTCCAGGTGATAGAGATCAGTTCACCTGTAAAAAATGGCTGCTTTGGAAGCTGGATTTCTAAGTCCCTCCCCTCCCAAAACCTCACCCTCCTCAGGCTCTAACCCCCAAATCTCCAGGTATTTCCCAACACAGAGCTGGCAGACCTAGACAAAGGAGATCTATTATTAGATCTTCCCATTGTTCCTTTAATATTAACCAACAACCGCAAAGCAGGGAATACAATTTGCAAGGGGGCTTCGGTGCTGAAGCATAGAGAATGCAGGGTTTCCCTCCAGCACTATCTCCTCAATAGCCCCTCTAAACCACTATTGGACCCAATAAGGAAGGAGAAACATACAGCATTAGTTGAAAAAACATTCTCAGTCTGGCCATTGTCAACTGCTCCCCATCCTGCTCTAATTTCAGTTTCCTTAGAGGTCCCTGGTTAATAAACCAAATGGTCTGGATACCCTTATTTTAAACAAAAGCAGTGGCTTTGATCCTATTGCTCTGGTTAGCCAAGCAGGAAGCCTTCTTCCAACCTAAGGAATCTTCTTCTAATGTAAGTGGCTTTTCCTTTGGAAGAAGGCTCCTGAAACTGGTGGGAGGTTTCAAATTTTGCTGAGTTGAGTGGTAGGATAAAAGCCAGTATTCTCAGGAATTTGATGAATGCGCTGTATACTGCCCAGAACCTATATTTGGCAATTAATATTGCAGCTGAAGTCCTGCCTAGCCAAGGCTGTATTTTAGAATAATTTTGAAAATAACCCCAGCACTGCTTTGAGACAGAACAATGAAACACATGAGATACTGCAAACTAAATTTATATGCTGGACCCAAACCCAGCTGGCACATATGCAATGATCAGAATGCTGCCAGCAAAAAGCCCTTTGAAATCCCACTGATGCAGTGGAAGAGCTAAAACACAAGAGTTTTGATATGTTTAACTGGCCTATCAGTTTGAGAACACTTGTGTGCCCAGTAACAGTAAGGCATAATGTTATTCAGATGTAATACAGTGTAAGAAGGAGTGTCACTCATATTGATTACGCACGTCTTCCAAGTCACAAGCTTGAAATTTAGTTTTTACTCTGTTGAGTCCTCCATGCTGAACAAATAGTACAATTGCAGTTGTCCAATGCACAGTGGCATAATAAAACATTTGAGGGCCAATTCATTGCATAAATTAACATAACTGCACAAAAATAAGTGAGAGAATAAGGAAGTTAACTATATTCTACCAAATGCCAAATGTTTTATTGTGTTATAATGTGGATAATAATAATATAACATTTTATACCACTGTACGGTTATATACAGCAATATATCCTACATACATAAATGCTTTATGTCTGCTGTAATTCTAATTTCTTTGTTCCCTTCCTTCTTTTTTTTTTTTTTTTATCTATTTCTACTACTACATCGCTACTTTTCTAAGCTATATTTACCTTATACAGAGTGTGCTTTAACATTTGCTTAATATTACCTTACCATTAATACATATGAAGCATTTTAAACCTTGGTTAATATTCAATTAAAATTGTTACTGATGATATATGAAAAATAAAAAAGCTGTTTGACAGACATGTTCTTTTGAAGGAATGCTTAATTATACAAATTATATATAATATATAAGTGCGATTTCAAAAAACATTTCAGCCCTTATTTCTTCTTTCGTCCTCTTCTTGTTTTAACAGTCTCTTCTTGTACCTTTGGAGCTGCTGCTCCTTTTTCCGAGTCAGAAATTTCCTCTTCGCTCTTTGAGCTATCAAATCCATACATACTTTCTTGCGATACCAGCGAACCATCTGAGTCTCTCTCTTTTCTCTTTTCTTTGCTTTTTTCCAAAAAACTTTTTGCCTGTTGAACAGAGTCAATCTTATATTTTTTGTCTTTGATGCTGAAGCTCAGTCCTTCCGGAACATTCCACCTGTAGATAATAGATTCAGACTGAAGCCAAGATGTCAGTTTTCCATAGGCTTTCCTTCTTTTCCTTATTTCAAATGGGATATCTTTCATCACTTTAATTTCTTTTCCTTTGATCTTCAGAACCGCTTTATTTGTGGTCCTAAGCACCACATCTCTTGTTGACTTTTTGGAGAACCTTATCTGAATCTCACCAGGCAGGCTTTTCTTTTTAGTATAGTCTGGATAGGTTCTGTAAACCATATCCATATCGGTTTTTATTTCCGCTGCTTTTAAGCCCGTCACTGGTTCAAGCGCTTCACTTAACAGATTTTTAAGGTCTTCTCCTTTATCCTCTGGTACATTCTGAAGTCTTAGGAAAAAATTCGATCTTTCCATCTGTAGTTTCAAAAGCTGATCAGAGTGGAAGGCCTTTTCTTTCTCCGCTTTTTGTAGCCTTGAATCATGATTTTTTACTGAAGTCTTAACTTCCAGAAGTTCTCGCTGCAGCTTCTCTGTAGTTTTATTCGACTCCTTCAGGTCCAGCTGCATCTTGACGTTGAGAGCTGTCATTTGGTCCACTAGAGGTCGCAATAACGAGGAGAACACCGTGCTCATCTCTGTGGTATCAACCTTTGAACTCGGAGCTGTACTTCCTAGTTTGGGGGAAGGTTTCGGTTTCCCCGCCATTGTTGAGGCTGCGCTTCTTTGTTGATAGTTAGATAAGATGGACGAAAGAAGCAAATTCTACGACTGCGCTTATATCTTTTTAAAGTTCATATCCTCTAAAGAGCGATGCCGCCATCTAGCAAGCCGAACGTACGTTTTTTCATGCAGTAACGCCACGTAAAGAGTCCCATAAGTACGCCAGTCTCGAGGGGGGGGGTTTGCTCCACCCGCCTTTCCCGCTGTGTTCTGTTTATTTTTACTTCAGACTCACGTTTTCTCCGTGCGTAACTATAAGTTCCAGCTTCAAAGCTTCGCACTCTCTGCTGCTTCTCAGTTTTGCGCTTTTAGCCATATGGCTCCCACGGACGGGGGAACCTATGGGGGTGATGAAAGGGGACCTTGATCCCTCGATCGCCACTGTAGGGAGAGATCCCCTTCGTGCCACCCCAGGCAGAGCCCCTTCACTAGGGTCTCTGGGGGCTCGGCACCAGTCCGAAGCCCCTTCTTCCCGCCGGGTACGGATCGCGCTCCCCGCAGATGCGGAGGAGCGCGTCCGCCATGGTCGCAAGTCTTGCCGGAAGTCTGTTCCCTTCCTTCTGAAGGAATCATACTATATTTGACTTTCTATTAGCATCAGTCTCTCATATCTCTTCAGTTAAGTTCTCTACTTATATATGCAGAGATTGTAGTTTTAGATTTGCTTTAATAAACATTGAGCAAGCCTCTGCCTGTTTTTAATATTTCCTTTATACTTAGAACAGAAAACGGCCTTCACATTTTTCCTTTGTACGTATTCTCAGGTTTGGGCATCACAATATCTATCTAAAAACTACCTGAGGGATTAGGAACAAAATTGTTGCTAATCTAATTTAGCATCAGTGTTTTCATATATAAAACACTACTTATGTGATTGTCTGATAGAAGTTAATGCTGGAGAGCACATAAAAAGGCAAGATAAATTATACCATAGTTTGAATGCCTTTTGTTCCCTTCTCCTTCTCTCTGCACCTTGTTTTAGCAAACACTAGGACCACCTGTGTTAGTCTTTCAATCCACTTTCTTAAAGTAGGACATATTTTATGGATTATTCTGGTCACAGCCAGAATTATCATTATCAATATCCGTTTCTACCCCTTTTGTTTTTATTTTTGGTAGTCTTATTTAATGTTAATAAAAGGCAAATTTGTATATTTTCCAATAAAAACGTGTGTGTAATATTTATTCATGTCTTGTGGCTCTCAAACATCTGATGTTTATTCTGTGTGGCTCTTATGTGGAATAAGATTGGCCACCCCTGGTCTAGATCATACACGGATTTCTCCTTGAAAAGATTTTCTCAACTAAAACAATATTCTCACATTTCCCCTGTAATAAAGTACAGACTGATCCATAATTTCAACCCTGCAGTCGTGACTGGATTTTAGTATTAGCTCTGCACAGTTTAGCAGTAGAGCTGTCATAAAACATCCAACACACTGAAGGAAAGAAAGTCAGAATGACCAGCACTGTAAGAATGGATCTTGATGGTTTCTGCTACTTAGTAGTGCTCTAAGGATGTTTGGAATGAATATTATAGCCTTTTCTCCAACAGATAGTCTTGTTGGATAATGTGGGAGATAACCTATGGAAAAGGGGTGACAGAACAGGAAGAACCAGAGCTCGAAGAGGACAGCAAGGTTATGCTGACCTTCACATTCTTGTACTGCATTCAAATATTTTATTAGGTTATTTCAAATGATGTTTACTTATCCTATCTAAAAACATTTCCTGTGTTTCAGCCCTGGCTAGAAATATGCAATTGCCAAGTACAGGAGGTTGTTGTTTTTTTAAAAAAAAATAAAAATAAAATAACAATACAGATTTGTCGGTATGGTAAATCATTTGCTTAAATTAAAAAAAAATAGAAAGCAGAGAGAACTAACTGATATGTCTGTTGTCTTTCCCGTCAAGATTGCCCTCGCCTTGGCTTTGGTCAGAGGGAAGGACTTTATATATGAATCATACAAGAGCTTGGCGAGGGTTCTCAGATCAGCAGACTCAGGGTTTAGTTGGTCGATGTCGTTTGAAATCTCTGCCAAGAGCTTCTCCTTTTCAGCTTGTGGCATTCTCCCAAACCTAATGGCTAAAGAAGGAGGGGGGGAAACAAACAAATGGTTACAATAGTAATAAACTACTTCTTATGTATATGCATGCGGCTGAAATGATCTTTCTCATTAACTTCTAAAGTGAGATTCACAGAATGCAGTTTTGATTGTGAAAGCCGATTAAGAAGAATGGAAGGACTTGTCATATACAGGGCCACTTGCAGGTCCTAACAGCCACCAAGCTGTAATTTCTGAGCCTCTGTCCATTATTTTTGAGAATTCTTGGAGAACAGGTGAGGTGCGAGAAGACTGGAGGTGGGCAAATGTTGTCCCCATCTTCAAGAAGGGGAAAAAGGAGGATCCAGGTAACTACCAACCTGTCAGCTTGACATCTATACCTGGGAAAGTTTTAGAACAAATCATCAGACAGTCCTTGAGCATTTAGAAAGCCAGCACGGGTTTCTCAAGAACGAGTCATGCCAGACTAACCTTATCTCTTTTTTTGAGAAAGTGACTACCTTGTTGGATCAGGGGAATGCTGTAAACATGGTTTAACTTTGATTTCAGTAAGGCTTTTGATAAGGTTCCACATAAGATTCTTGTTGGCAAATTGGTAAAATGTGGTTTGGATCCTAATAGGTCGATCTGTAACTGGTTGACAGATAGCACCCGAAGAGTGCTTTGTTAATGGTTCCTCATCCTCTTGGAGAGGAATCACAAGTGGAGTGCCTCAAGGGTTCATCCTGGGACCTGTTTTGTTCAACATCTTTATAAATGACTTGGATAAAGGAATAGAGGGAATGCTTATTAAATTTGCAGATGTTACTAAATTTGGAGAGGTAGCAAATACAGTAGAAGACAGAGTCAAGATACAGGATGATCTTGACAGGCTGGAAAACTGGGCTGAAACAAATAAAATAAATTTCAATGGGGATAAGTTCTGCAATTAGGTAGGAAAAATCAAATGCATAATTATAGGTTGGGGGAGACTTGTCTTGGCAGTAGTATGTACAAAAAGGATCTAAGGACCATACACTGAACCATACACTGAACATGAGTCAGCAGTGTGATATGGTAGCTAAAAAGACAAATGCAATTTTGGGCTGCATCAATGGAAGTATAGTGTTCAGATCAAACAAAGTGATGATATCACTTTATTCTTCTCTGGTTAGACCTCACCTAGAGTACTGTGTTCAGTTTGGGGAACCACAATTTAAGAAGGACATAGACAAGCTGGAACATCTCCAGTGGAGGGCAACAAAGATGGTGAAGGGTCTGGAGACCAAGTGCTATGAGGAAAGGTTGAAGGAGATGGGTATGATATGATAACCATCTTCAAGTACTTGAAGGGCTATCATATAGAGGGTGGTACGGAGTTGTTTTCTGTTGCCCCAGAAGGTCGGACTAAAACCAACAGGTTGAAAGTAAATCAGAAGAGTTTTCGGCTAAACACTAGGAAGAACATCCTGACAGAGCAGTTCCTCAGTGGAGCAGGCTTCCTCAGGAGGTGGTGGCCTCTCCTTCTTTTCAAACAGAGGCTAGAATCAGCAATGCTGATTCTGTGAACTTAGGCAGATCATGAGAGGGAAGGCAGAAAGGCTTGCATCAGTGTTGAGTTCTTGTGGCCCTTTCTTACATGGCCAGAGAAATGCTGATCACCACTTTGGGGTCAGGAAGCAATTTTTCTTCAGGGCAGTTTGGCTGGAGACCCTGGAGGTTTTTTGTCACCTTCTGTGCATGGAACAGAGGCCACGGGGGGGGGGGAGTATTTATGAATTTCCTGCATTGTGCAGGGGGGGTTGGACCCTGGAGGTCCCTTCCAGCTCTATGATTTTAAGCTCCAAGGGTGTCAAATATCAGTATGTAAATACCAATCAGTAAACAAATGTAAAGCACACTGAATCTCAAGAGGATACCATCTCAGTCTCTGAAATTAAAGTGAGGATGGGGGACAGGAATGGGGGGAAATTAGTTAAAATCAGTTTGGGAAAGTATTTTAAGAGAATTGAGACAGAACTGCTTTGAGATCCATTATAGCTGAACCATAGAATATATAGATAATGTAAATAAATGAATATAATTGATACAGGAAGTCTTTTCAGTGCCCACCATTAGTTACAAATCTTTCCTAGTGCACAAAGAAATTATTTATTTTGAGCTCTCTTTAGTTCTTTCCTATTATGTGAATATTTGGCACATCTCTTTTGTTGGGTCAGAAATAGTGTTTTCCTCACACCTGGATGGCTCTGAAATATAAGGAAGTCACTGAGCACCTCATCATTCACTTGGCCTCACATCTGTAGGACAGACACTGATTTGCTTCCACATTTTGATCTCAGTTGCTCTTCATAGCGAAGCCTACTGCCAAAAGACTACCGTTTTACTCCTCTTTCACTTTTTGCAGCCATTCTTCTATTATCTGGCTTTAGTATTTGAACTGAAAGGGACTTAGCAACTCCACAGGGAACAGAGGACTACTTTGTATCATCTAAATTTAGACTTCTTCCTGAAAATACCTCCTCCTACCTCCAATTTCTTCCAACAGAAACCTTTGAATAATTGCCTATGGCTGTTTGTTTTGGACTCTAGCCTGTAGGGCTAGAGTCCCCCCCTTTTGCAGAGACAGTACATACATTTCGATAGTTGCCAGTAACATTTGCCAGTAAAAAATCACCATCAAACTGCCTCCTTTGCTGTCTTTGGGGAGACACTTTCCCAAATCTTAGACCCCCAAATGTTATGAAGTGAATCTGTATCCAAATAGGTCAGGCTTGTTCTTTCTCAGAGAACTGCTACATGTACTATTATGTGTAACATCAACATTTCTGATGAAACCACATGCAAGCTACTCTCTGATTTCAGAGGCTTTCTACAGCTGTTAGAATGCTTGATCATCTTCTGCGTAAGATTCTGGAATTGTGGAAGGACAATATAAACAAAAAAATATATAATGCAGAGGGAAATTGAGATGACACAGATTTAAAAGTTGTCCTAGCAGACTTCGACACATTTCAAAAGGTCATTCTCCAGTTTTTAGATGCTGAGCACCATGTAAAAGTACAGTAAGAAGACCTCTCAGTGAGAACTCTGGTGCATACATAGAGTTGCCAGCCTCCAGGTGGGACCTGGGGATCTCTACAACTGCTCTCCAGCTGACAGAGATCAGCTCCCCTGGAGAAAATGGCTGCTTTAAAGGGTGGACTCTATGGCATTGTACCCTGCTGAGGCCCCTCCCCAAACCCCACCCTCTCCTGGCTCCACCCCCAAAGTCCCCAGGTATTTTCCAACCTGGACTTGGCAACCCTATGCATACATTAGCAGTATAAGCAACAGTCCTCATGCAGAAGATGAGCTGGCTATGGCCTCTATCATATACCTCAAAGAATGTATAAACTGGGCCTCTATGGAGGTATTAGCTGGATGGAGGCTCTGTTTATGTTCTTCTTTGAGGGAGAAAAATGTATTAATTTAAAACAATCTCTATACCACCATTTCTACTGAAAAACCTTCAGAGAGGAAAGAAAATCTTATGATAGGGTTGCCAGGTCCCCTGGGTGGGCAGGCGTTTGCCCACCCAATGGACTGTTTACCCGCTGGCCCAGAACTGGCTGCCGAGGCCCGGAACCCCACCCCCAAAGTGCCGGCATCGCAGGGACACTCTAGCATTTGAGGAAAAACTCTGTGGTTTCCCCCTCAAATGACAGTACCCCACCCCCAATGTGCCCAATGCAATGACATCACTTCCAGGTGATGTCATTGTGGAGTGCACACAAAGTGTGCATGCCGAAAGTGTCCTACAGAGGAACCAGGACCTGTTTGCCGCAAGACCTGGCATCCCTATCTCATGAGCATACTTTTCACATGAACAGGTGTTGGTGTGGCAAGACTCATAGATTCTTTGAGTTATCAAGTGGAGGCAAAGGGGACCCAACAGCTTTTCTACCACATCAGGTTGTGAGAGGTCACGTATAAATCAGGGCCAATATATTTTTCTGGACCAAAACTTATTCTCTGCCCCCTGAAGATCTGTATGGTGGCAATCTTATTCATAGCCTTCATTTCTATAGCACTTCTCCATGTAAACAGAGCTTTATAGTTCTTATCGGAGCAGACAACTGACAATTCCCATGTTCCTAAGCCACGCTGTTCTATCTGCCTGCAATAAACTCACAGCAAACCACATAATACCTTTAACAATCTGAGAATTTCCTAGATAAGTGCCATAAACCACAAATGCTGGAGGTCAATACAAGCAGCAGCTTGTTTTGCCATTTCCCTTCCCAATCACAGACAGTGAATGCAAAAGATGATGAGAAATTTGCCTGTGATAGCTCATTGAAGTTTCAAACAATTACACTAGGCACACAATCATCCCATGAAAAATATGGTCAGGATTTGGGTTTGTTTTTTTTTAAATGTGTGGCTGTGCTGAAAAATGTTGCTGGATTTGGGAATATAAATAGTTTTGCTACAATGTTTAGCAGAAAATGTATAGTAATATCTTTATTATTTTAAAGGGGTTCCAATAGTAAAGACATTGTAGACAAGAATTCTGATTTTTATGTTTTGGGCCAAACTCATATGCAGCATGTTTCCTGCAGATCTGTCAACAATTATCTGTCAACAATAACTCAAGAATGAGAGCATTGCTATCAAGTTCAGATTATCACTCCATGAATCTAATGCTCCAACCATCTTTACTGCAACTAGTAACAGCTAACTGTTGGGTTGGGAACTTGGCATAGCCCAATTGACTCTAAGCTCACTATATTAAACCTGAGCCTTAAGTCCAGGGATTCGCTGAAAAAATTCTAATTAATAGTATGAAACTGACTATTTAAAAAAGATTGGGCTATGCTAAAACTCAAAGCTGATTGGAAATGCTCCCCTATCTACTCCCATTTATCTTATCAGAAAATGTTTGAATTGTTTAAATATTTCTTTTATTTAACAGTCCCAAAATATCACTGCTCTTTCATGTTACTTAGATGCAACGCATTACCTTCCACTGAGATGAAGGGCCATTTCAATAGAATACCCCCTGATAAATGCTTTTTTACTTATTGTAAGCATCAAGTTGACTCAATTGCCCATATCCTTTTTAGCTTCCCCTGTCATAATTCACTTCACAACCAATATATTACTCCATGGAATGGCCGTCTACAGAACATTTCTGAACAACAGTTGTTCCAACAATGATGAAACATTAACATTTAATTTGACAAATGGTTAATAAGGGCAGAAATTAAGAGATGCATCACTAGTAGATGACATACTGGGAGTTCCATGATCTGATATGCCCAGCATTTTTGGAAAGTAAAACAATAGCTGCACAAGTCCCCAGCTCAGACTGGGGATGCTGCATGGGAGGAAATGAGGTTTAACTCTTTCATCTCTGTACAGCTTCAGCAAACAAAACTAATCCTTTCCCCACAGAAAAGGAGGAAAAAGAGGAAAATGGTGCCTTTCTTTTTTCTCTTCCAGAGCTAGTAACATAACATGGCAAATGAATGTAGCTCAGTTTCAATTGGTGAAACTGTGTTATGGTTGTGGAAGGGCTACACTCCCTCCCCCCTGCACACTGTGGCTCCATTCTGCTGGTATTTGATTTTTTTTTTTAATGCTGGGAAAAACCCTTCATGGATCTCCAAGAATTCTGTCTAGTTATTTTCTTTAAAGGATGGCTATAAACACAACAAGCAGGATCCTGCAGGAAAGCTCACGGAAGGCACTGCACTCCCAAGACAAAACACAGTGCTCATCTGAATTTGGTAAAATGTATTATTAATACATGCATTCCACACAGTGTCTGAATATAAACAATTCAACAGTAATGTTTTCAAGTATGATTTTTGCCCTTCAATTCTCTTTTAAAAAATTATCGTATTTGAGAAAATATTTCTCAGAACTATTTATTTACCCGTTGTACTGTCACCCCGAGTTAGGATTTTCTATTGGCGTAAAAAAACTCTACTTTAATATACAGAGAACAACAAAAAACCCCAAAGAAGTTATTTTCCCACTCATGTTTGCAATTCTTTACTCTGCAAGTTTCTGTGTTATGACATCCTATTCCTGTTTTCACTTCAGTTTGCCAAGGAAAGTGTACAGAATCATTAGAATTCATTCACTCAAGAATCCTGATGTTGAATATTTTCATATTAATTAATAAAATGACCTTAAAGTACAGACAGGATGTCCTAAATGGTCATGTACGATCAACCAGATTATTAAGCCTTCAAGATCAACCTTTCAGATTGCATGAGGACTAAACTGTGTGATGTATTTAAAGGCTAGTTATGGGAAGGGGTGATTTTCAACAGAGAAGCAGAAGGAGGGCAGCCACTGTGCTTCCCTTCTCTACTCCTCCTTTGGCACTGGTTGTTCTTCCTCTGTGAGTAATCCCAGACATGCTGGATTCACAGAATGAACAACATGATGTTACTGTAAGCAAAGCAAGTAAAGCGGGATGCATTTACTATTTAGCTGAACTGTGTTGTGAGGGCAGGCAATGAAATAGCCACAGCACAGTGCAGGAGGACAAGGAGCTTTGGTTGTCTTGGCAACATGGGGACCTGTTTCTCTTCCTTTATCCCACACAATAAGTGAATACTTTGGTCCCTGCTTCTATTCCTCTCCAAATTGCTGAAAGAAGACACTTTCATATGTGTGTGGGTGGCCAACTAAAAATGTTTTCACAGAAATGATTCATTTTGATGAGTCTAGAAATGTTCTCTAAAAAGTTAAATCTTGCCTCTTTACTCCCTGCCACAGAAGTTAACTCCATGCCAGTTTTCAGAAGGGAAGTGTTGGTTTAGCAGCATATCAGGCGCTATGAAGCTTGGGTTGCCAGGTGGAAGAGTTCTTGGTGGGGATATGGGGAAGGCTGTGGTCCCAATTCACTTCTGGTTAAAAAAAATGGATATGATATAGGTAGCTCTAGAATCATAGAGTTTCTAGTGATTCCTAGAGGAATCCCATGTCACTTCTACTTTTTTACGGAAGTTACATACTGCAGGGTTTTAAAAATTTTTCTTCCACTTCTGCTCTGGCGGCAAACAATGGGAGCAGGGAATCTGCCGTCCCCATCTCTGGTGGAACGGGATCCCTACATGCAGCTCAAACCAGGAGGCTTATGTCAGACAGCGGCTCCAAATGCTATCAACGGCTTCTGGTCAAAGAAGGAAATAAAGCCACCTGCAACCAGGACACTGAACATCACACTCCTTAATCCTCCTGGTGCAGAAAGTTACATGGCACCAGAGAGGCAATCTAGTGCCACTAGTTGATATTAAACACCCAGATCTTTAATTTCCCTCAATCTAGGCACCTTATCATGGAAGAGAACTACCAAATTCTCCTTTGTAGCAGATTTCTGCTTTTAGTGTGCCTACTTGCCACTTGCCTAAGATTCTCACACATCCTTGGGTCTGGAGTCCCTTCCCCTGGCAACCTCTCCCCAGAAAAAACCTGGCCAACCTATATGGCAGTTGTTGCTGGGCCAAGCCCAGATGCAAGGATGGTGAGTCTTCAGTGGTTGCCAGCAAGGCTTCCTCCATCTGGGGACATGAGAAGGGATGGGGCATCAAAGGCCCTTACTGCACTCTCCTTTTAATCCAAATGTTCACTGTGGTGTCCTCTAAGCAATTCTGCACTAAAATAGAATTCAACCTTTTTATTCCGAGTTTTCTCCCGTTATCTTCCTTCAGTGGTCAGCCCGGTTTCAGCCTGCTGTTGCCCCAGGTTATTTAGATGCTGTTTTGCTGTGGACTATGGTTTCCTAGCAACATTCATAATGGCCACTGACAGCTTAGTGGGCATTCGTTTCTTTGAGCTACATGCATTGTTTGTATTGTTTTGGGGATCTTTAATTCCCTGATGTAGTTTTCTTTCAAGATTTCAGATTTTTTTGCAAACCTGGGATTTTCTTCAGATTTGTAGAAAAATCCCCCATCTGTCCCTTGCTACATTTTGTAGTTCTATTGATCCTATCCTCTATGGCATAGTTCATAATTAGATATATAATATCTCATTGTCTGAAACCAAGAACAGGCACTCGTGGAAGGTGGGTGAAGGGGCACAATCCCATTGTGTCACAGTAAATAACCAATAAATTTATCAGAATTAGCCCTATCCTGACCAGATCAACTTTTCCAGTTGCAGATACTGACCCTGTTACACCAAAGCAATCCTTAGCTGTAACAATCAAATAATATTTTTTTGTATTTTATTTTTTATTTATTTTTAAATAATTAATAGTACAAAGCTATTCATTGTAGAATCTATAAGAGATACAGATGATAGCAAACATGCTCACCATTATGTGACATTCCAACTGCAAGGCATTTCTGGAACCTACAGTACTGACATTTGTTTCTGCTTTTCTTATGAATTCGGCAGTTGAGATCACACCTGTCATATATTAACTTTAACCGGATAGTTCTTCGAAAGAAGCCCTTCAACAAGAATAAAGGAATAGTTAGAAATAGTAGTCTTAAATAATTTTCCATTGTTCCCTTAACATCTATGGTATGGTCTATTATATCACAGAAACTTCCCTTTAACTTCTTTGTCACAAAAATACAAGGGATGGTTCTCTTTACATTTTAGAATCACACTGAGCAATACAATACTCCAGAACCATCATTTGCAATTAATAAATCATCAACTCATTTATTTAGAAACAAGTTGCATTGATTTCATGGAACTTATTTCTTGGTATTTATGCTTGGACTTTAATAACACACTATCTAACAAACATATTTTAGGTTGAATAACACACATAAAAAGGTTGTTGTGTGAAGACATTTTCTGCTTTCCTGGTTATAGTCCTGCAAAGCTAATTTCATATGTAGTTACTGGGGAAAATAATGTTGTCAAATTATAGCTACTGAAAAACATTATGGATCAATAATGCTCTAAAAAAGAACAAAAGTTTGAGTCCAGTGGCACCTTTAAGACCAATGAAGTATATTAACATCTGCAAGAATATTAATAGCAAAAGGCTGGAAACTAGACTCACTACCTTCAAGAGAAGAATTAATACAGATGATTCTAGAAGTGGCAGAAATAGATAGACTAAATATGTTATTACAGAGAATAGATCTAGAAATATATACAGAAAGATGGACTAGAATGTATACATGGTTAGATCGGAAAAAGGAAAAGTAGACTCAAAATGATATGTTGTATATGTAAAATACCGTTGTGTATGGAAAATCTGATAAATAAACTTTTCAAAAAAAAAGACCAATGAAGTTTAATTCTGCATATAAGCTTTTGTATGCATACACGCTTCATCAGAGTTAATTGGTATATTGTATCTATATCTTGAGAGAAAGACTGCAAAGGAACAAATGTAGCCTGAACAGCTTTTGTGGGGTCTGGTGGGAAATATCTTCCTTTCTATTTACGTCATGTGCCATGACTGCATGGGAAAATCTCTTACCTATAGTCTTGAAAAAGTATTTGTCTCCTTGGACCAATATAATTCAATTTCCAGGCTTCCCTTACTTTGCTTTGTGAAACTGAGCAAATATAAAAAAAACCTTATGGGCACTTGTGGATTTAGATGTTGCCTTCCCAACTGAAATTATTCTGTGGACCAGGCGGGCTTTTAACAAAGAATTTTTCTGATATATAACTGCTAGCTGTGATAGACAGCACTTTTAAAAGCTTAGAAGTGTTGTGTAAACAGATAAAGGACTGTGAAGGGTTAATTCTTCACAGAGCCCGAGAGCCTGGAGTGACAGGCTGTTCCAACAGATCTGATTGGTTAGCATCAGCTGAGCATAGAAAGGCTTTTGAACTGGATGCTGAGGAGAATTCAGTCTGATTTCCGCCCTAGCTGAGAAGAGTTGAGTACTGACAGTTTCAGAATTCAGCCCTGACTGAGAGCAGTTTAACACAGACAAGAGAATTGGGAGAAAGTTGGCAAGGAAGTTTGGGAAGTTGGTGAAAATTCCCATTTGGGCCAAGGAAAGCAGATACATCTTCTAGAGAGAGAAGAAAATTCCCTACCCAGTCATACAGGGAGTTAGCTCTGAAGAGTGCAGAGATCCCTGGTCTGGTGTGATTAGAAACTGCATTTGGAGACCTAAGAGTCAGTTAAAAACTCGACAAGTACTGGTGTTTCAAGAGAAGGGTTTGGGTATTGGAAAGAGTGTACTAGCCTTCCGGAAACCAAAAGAGTCAGAGAATACTCAAAGAAAGGCTGCAATCACACGGGCCGAGGACAGACTGGCAATCTAAAGCGGGGCAGGCACGCTTCGCAAACGGAAGAAAGGAGCACGTTCAGACATGCGCATCTGTCCGTCGGCTCCGTTTCGTACTTACCCGTCTCCCAGTCACTTTCCTTCCGCTTTAACAGGACACCGGTTTTACCCGGTGTTCAGGGGCCTTCCTCCGCATGCCTCCCGCTTCCAAACAGTGTGAACTGGAAGAAGCGGGAGGCATCCGGAGGAAGTGTGAACGCACCGGCAAAAAGTTATGCGCATGTGCGCACATGCGAAACACATCAAAGGAAAACAAAAAAAGCGCGGCGGCACGCGCAAGCCGCGCACACTGGCTACGCGGCAGTCTGAACGCTCCGTGGCAGTCTGAACGCTCCGTATTGCCGCTGATCCGCATTGCTCTGGCCAGTGTGAACGGCCAGCTCCGTGGGTTTTTCCCCCCGCTCCAGTTCCCTCCGCTTTGCCTCCGCTTTAGATTGGCAGTCTGTCCTCGGCCACACACTAAGTAATTCACTTTCAATGCACTTGTGAATTGGATTTTGCCAGTTCACACAGTAAAAATCCAGTTGGAAAGTGGATTGAAAATGGATTATTTAGTGTGTGTGATTGCAGCCAAAGTATACTAGAGTGTTTGGGAAAACACTGGAACAAAAGCCTCTCAACACAAAGATTTCAGTAACTGTGAATAGCTAAAGAAACTCTCATTAGCCTGAAACATAAGAACTAATGTCTGTGAATGTACTGATTTCACCTCAGAAACTTTCAACCCCTGATTTCACCTGACCCTTCCCCTCTATGGTAAATAAAATATGTTGTAGTTTTTGCATTTCAAAACACCTCAAGTGCCATTTAAGTTGTTTAAGTTGAAGTGGGCTCCTGATCCTTCCCTAAGGTCTCTGGGCTGAGCCAACAGCCAAAATGTTATACTGTGACGTAGGACAGATTGGCAGAATAAAGCACAAGGGAAGCAGGGCAAAACGACCCAGCCAAGTTGTCACGGGGCTTTCTGGTCACACTGCATGGACTGATGCAGGACCATACCGGGGAGGAGATGGAATGGAGCGTTCACACTGCGGAGCGGCCACTGGCGGCGGCACCCTGGTTGCACACGGCTTTGGTCCATTTTGCTGAACTGTGTGTAGGTGCAGAGGTGCATATGTGCAGCAGCAATTGGGGCAGGATCCCATGGCTGGGAGCTCTAACTCTGTGAGCTGGAAGCGTCCCTGCGGGCAGTTCTGCGCTCAAGCACACAGCACGCATAGGTGGTTATGCCGGATCAGCGGGTTCACATTACCAGCGCAGCTTGATTGCGGCTTATTTGCATCCACACTTCCAGGAAGTGGGATCAGCGCGCACCCAATGGCTTGCCACTGCTTTCACTTGGTACTTTTAAAAAGTGGGATCAAAATGCTTCAGGACAGGGTGAGTATGGCACGGGAACGCCAGACAGCTGTGGCTGTGTGAACCGGCCCACTTAATCCGCTAGAGAAACGTGCCTATATCAGGCTAGTCTGAACTCAGCCTGTGACAGAGTGGGACAGCCAGAGTTCTTCAGCAAAGAAGAAAACACATTACTAGGGTGGCTTAGTCAGTAAAGGGAAAGAAAAACAGAGGGAAAATCTTGCCTCTGACGGAGGGAAGTTGAAGGGGGGTGTCATGTTAGCTATGCCAATTTTTTAGTTGAAAATGACAGATTACAGATGATCCAAGTAAAAGTTCCCTGTTCTATTAAATGACTGCAAGCATGGTGCTTAGGCATTTCTGAAAACAGAAATGGAATACGAGGTCTGAAACAGTAGCAAATACTTTTTAAAATGTAGCACAATACTGTGGACCACCCTACCTTGCAGCCTTCACATGCATGCACTCCATAATGGAACCCAGAAGCTTTATCTCCGCATACCCTGCATTCAATAGCCATTAGAGAATTGGAAGCTTCTTCATGAGCTTTATTGTATAGCTGAACTTTTTCTGAGAAGTATGGTGGAGAGGGAGGCTCCATCTTGATTGCACCTGAACAATGAAAGATTTCCAAAGGGAGATTCACTATAGTCTTGAACTGCATGCAAACATAATCAAGAATACTGGCAGATGTGACCAATTTGCAATTATCCACCTTAGAATCCTCCCCACAGACCTAACAAATATACATAAGAACCAAACAACTAGCAAATTATTATTGGAGATATTTGGATGTAGTGTTGTAGTTCAGAACCTGGTAACTGTTTGTTCAAATCTCAGCTCAGTCATAAAGTTACTGGATAGTCTTAGACAAGAAACTCTGTCTCAGCTTCAGATTCTCCTCCCTACCCAATAAAGTGGAGATAACAATGGCTTATCTTACGGGGTTACTGTACGAAATAATGATGTAAAGTACTTTGAAGACCAAGTATTATTACCAGTATTCTGTAGTGGTATGCGCTTGGTATACACCGTGCTGAATAAATACTGGAAAAAATACCTTATTGGTACCGAAATAGCCAAGCCCAAATAAATGCCGATATTATTCAGCTTTTATTCGGGAACAGCTAGAAGCATTTAAAGAGAAGAAGAAGAAGTAGAGGAAGAAGAATTGGATTTATACCCCACCCATCATTCAGAGTCTCAGAGCGGCTTACAATCATCTTCCCTTCTTCTCCCCACAACACACACCCTGTGAGATAGATGGGGCTTAGAGAACTGCTCTTGAGAGAACAGCTCTGAGAGAACTGTGACTGACTCAAGGTCACCCAGTAATGTGGAAAAGTGGGGAATCAAATCTAGTTCTCCAGATTAGAGTCCACTGCTCTTAACCACTACACCAAACTGGAAAAATAAAGGTTTATCTAATACAAATACTTGGCCTAGAGCAGGGACAGTCTACCTAAACACTTTGTCTTTTAGATATTTCCAAAACCAGAGAAGGAACTAAGATGCTTTATGCAGTTTCCATCAGATGAACTACTTTGTACGGAAGATTATTAATGTCTTCTTAGGGTTGGAGCCAAAGGTTCTATTTCGCCATCAGTGGAACCTTTTTCTGATGTGAGAAGACTTCTGCTGATAGAACATGCCTATTCTACTGGAGCAAGGCTCTTTGTGCAGACAGAAGCCTCCTGGTATCAAGAGAACGTTCCTTGGTTAGTGGGATGGAATCTTTGAATCCATGGTTAGCGGATAATGATGTAATTCCACAACAATGGTTACTTAAGGATTTCCATGGTTTAGAAAATTAAATATTCTCAATAAAAATTTCATATAAATGAGGTGAACTTTACCTTAGAATGAATAACAAAGAATCTTGGGTTTGTTGCATAACATGACATCAATTTCAATAAAAGTTAGCATTCTTTGTGTATAGAATTATTATTGTCAATCTAATTACTTTGTTATTCCATTTGAAAAAAACCAATATACATATTATAGAATAAAAGAATTTATGACCTAAAGCTACTTTTTAGAAGAACTTTCCAAAGGACGCTATAGAAAAAGTTGCAATGAATCTATACAGATATTACTATCAGTAATCTTCTGATAATTCTCTGTTAGCCTCTGGCTCAGATTTTGTGCACACGACAAATAATTCAGAGAGTTTACTTTATAATGCAGAGATTATTTACTGTGTTTCAGTAGAGCAGCAAACAGGGTATGTCTGTGAAAGAGTAAAAGATTCAGACATTTTCCAGACGTTAAAACCAGTCAAGCACCAAATCCTAGAAGTAATGTAGCATTTTGAAACTTGGCAGCACATCCTTTGTATAACACAGATCAATGTGACTTTATTTTGCCTGCATTTCACTTGACTGTGTGCACTGGTTATGCCGAACATTGGTGTTTTGTACTGTCTTGTTATCTGACAGATTCTGCTACACGCAGTACCTCACTGCTATATAAATAATGCACCTTTTGTGGGTGAAAAACTAATCTTTCATGAATGATGCCTTCTCCCAACAACTGGGATCATTCAAAATGCATTCCTTATATTGTAACATTTTTAACCGAATTAATTCAAGAGTTATAAATATGTAAAAGTCCTTTCCCCCTCTTTAAAATGTGTGATTGTATATTAGATGGTATCTCTGTCATATATTGATGTCCAGTGTAGTACAATGGTTAGACCATCCAACTAGGACTAGGGCAACAGAGTTTTAATTTGCCACTTAACGATGGAGCATATTGGTTAACTCAGGCCATTCATCCTCACAGCCCAACCTACTTCACTTTGTTGCTGTGAGAATAAAATGGAGCTGGGGAGAAACACATGCATTGGCTTGAACACCTTGAAGAAAGGGCAGGATAAAAATGGGATAGATAATTGCTGTGAATGGAGAAGAAGGCTGTGAAAATTACTAAAAGCAATGAAGCAATAGCTGACCAGCTGAAGGAAAGATAAAATAAAGAGAAGTTCAATTTTTCTCATATAGCCACAAAATCCCTATACGCATGAAAACAACCTCTGCATCCCAGATTGTGTGATTAACTGTATGGACAGTTTTAGAAAATCTAGACCAGGGAATGGCAGACTTTATGCTTCTGGGAGCTACTTAATTTTTTTCAAGAGCTTTGGGAGCTACCAGTTACAAAATGGAGGTTTGTACAGTAACAGCATTTCAGAGCAGGTACCCAGGTGGGGAAACCTTTGTGCGGTTTTCCCTAAGGAAACCACCACCACCCCACCCCAAAGTGTAATTTGCCTTCTAAAGGAAAAATATACTGTCACTTCTATGTCTTCTCTAGAAGAGGCAAAAAAAAAAGCAGCTTTGATGTAGGGGGGTAAAGTCAATAGCACACTCCTTTCCCATCCTGGAAGAGGAGAGGTGGATGAGAAAGGGTGGTGGTGCTGTTGGTTTTCCACCCAGATACGGTTGACAGGACCCCTTGTCGCTCTGGCAGGGGGATCCGGGGGCATTCCAGGGATGGGCGGGGAAGCCCTCAAGCCCCTCTTCAAAAGGAACCACCCACAGCGCTACCCCTCTCCCTCCGCTCCTACCAGATTTAAAGGGCTTCAGCTGATCAGTGGGGAGCAGCTGGAGGGCCCTTTAAATCTAGCCAATCAGCTGGAAGGTCCTTTAAATCTTTCAGGAGGGAGGGAGAAGGGCTGTCACTGGCTGCACCCTCCACTCACAAAAAGACCCTTTAAAGGGTCTTTTTATCAGTGGGGTGGGTGCTGTGGCGCGCGGGGCTGATTTATCAGTGGCAATCGGCCGCTTGGGATTCAGGCACATGTGCCGCCAACCCACTTGCTGTGAGCCCTGCTCGCAGCCAGCCCTGCACACCATTTGCAGTGAGTGGGGTGGTGGGGCACACGTCTGAATCCCAAGCGGCCAACCTCTGCTGGAAAACCAGTCCCGCATGCTTTAGCCCCCAGCCTGCTTGCAGAAAGCCTCCAATCTTGGGGTCAGGGCTTCCTCGGCCAGCTGGCCAGCAGTGAATTGGAACCCCCAAAAGCAGGGGAACCCCTGCCTGGACCTGGGGGCTGGCAACCCTACACCCAGAGCAAAGGTATGTGCATGCACATGCCTCCTCCTCCACACAGAAGAAGACAAATGCTGGTGTGGTAGCTCTGAAAGGAAGAATTAGAAAATAATTGTAGAAGTACTGGAGTAAGGTGGAAAGCTACTTTTAATTGCTTGAAGAGACATTGGTCATTTCTGAGTGACCTTATGCTCACCCTTGGCCTAGACTATTTACTTAGTGTGGTTTTCAGTGAAGATGTAAACATTTTGCTTCAGCTATATCAGTAAGAACTGAAGATCCAGAAATGCTTCTCAAAGGTTAAACCCAATTAAGCAACAACAACACAGATGGCATACTTTGGCACTCCTGAAGTTTCATATCGTATTTGTAATCAATAGCTGTCTGGTCAGTTCTTGCAAGGGGAAGATCTTCATAATGTGGCGAGGAAAGGCTGGTAAAATCAACGGTGGTAAATGGCTTTATGTCAAAGGAATGAGAGTGATCGTCCATTGCAGAAAGGTCCACTGGACTGATTCCAAAGTTTACGGACCAAAACGGCATTTCTGTGTCAACCATTGTCAACCTGAAATGAAAAGGGGAAAAAAAATCACAGTAAGGCGATGTATCCAGATATAGATAAGAACTAAGAAGCTAAAATAAGCTGAAACATACATGTGGTTAAAGCACAGTAAATAGGATGGGCTTCACCAGATGCTTAAAAGATGCTTAATGTAGACACCATATGAACAGCTTCAAAAGCTGCTTGCTATGCTGCTTAGAAAGCAGAAACAAGTTGAAAGCACACAGGGAATTAGTAGTATAGTTCTTTGGAACTTAGCCAATATTTTCACCCTGAAAACTGCCAACACATAAGTTAATGTAAAACAAAAGGTCCTATTAGGCCAAAGCACAACTTCAGTTTTGGTAAAGTTCAAAGTAAGAGTCATACAAGGAGCCATTCAAACTTGCTACTTAATTTCATTGACTATGATGTGAATATCTGATGATTATTACTGCTGATTTTAAAGTATTTGCCTCAAAATAAAAAATGGGTGTTTTTTTTTAAAGTATGAGCCGTATATGGATTTACCCTCTGATTCTGTGCAATCTAGTTCTCTTTCTTGTCACCAATTAAATTCTACAGAAAGTCTCTTACTTCACATAGCCATAGCATTTCTGGGTTTCCCCCCATTCATTTCCAACTGGGAGAAAACCCATGGTGTTACCCATATTTCCTCCATTTTGAGGGGTAAAGAACAGATACCAGTTTATAGTTTAATATCTTTGTACCAGCGTATATGTTGGTTCCTATAACAAAACATTTGATTTCAAACACAGAGGCAGTTTTAGGCTGTGATCACACACACTAAATAACCCACTTTCAATGCACTTTCCAACTGGATTTTCCTGTGGCCCATCTTGCATCTAGCATTCACTCTGTTTAACCAAACCCACACTGGAAAAGAAAAAGATGCGGCTGAAAACCACATTCAAATACCCCGGGCCAACACTGTACTGACTGCAAAGTCACTCCCCATAAATCTATGCAGACGGTACCATAAAACCGAGAAATCAAACGAAGTGAAAGCGGCATCAATCAAAGTGAAAGTGGCATGCAATGTAAAGGGGAATTTCTGTTCCAACATGGGTTTGGTAAAACAGTGGAGCGAATGCTAGATGCAGAATGGGCCAGTGCGAACTGGCAAAATCCAGTTGCAACGCGAACTGAAAGTGGATTAAAAGTGAATTATTTAGTGTGTGCGATCGCAGCCTTAATGTGATGTAACACATTTATCAAGTGTAATATGTGAACAGTGATTGGTAACTTATTGGAACAAGGGCATCTCCAGGAGTAAATTCCATATTTCACACCATTGTGAGCAGAGCTACCAACAACCATTTCCTCACAGCACCATTTTATATGAATGCAGAAGTATTGATTTTAGTATTCATTCCTCATTGACCCCGCAGTGAGAAATTATACATGGTTTCACCAAAGCCACTGATAACAAGCTCTTGGGTTCAACCCCATCTCAACACCAAACTAGATGTGCTTTTTTTAAACAGTTGTGTCCAGGTTCCCTGGATCCATCTTGGGTTCCCCAAAGCCTTATAGCCGGTACACGGAATAAAGAAGCAGCGTAGGTTTTTATACTCCACTTTTCTCTACCTTAAGAAGTCTCAGAGTGGCTTACAATCACATTCTCTTCCTCTCCCCACAACAGGCACCTTGTGAGGTAGGTGGGGCTGAGAGTTCTGAGAGAACTGTGCCTGGCCCAAGGTCACCCAGCAGGCTTCATGTAGAGGAGGAGTGGGAATCAAATCTGGTTCTCCAGATTAGAATCCATCACTCTTAACCAACATGATGCTGGCTTTAAAAAATAAAGGAGAGCCGGTTTGGGCTCAGAATGCCATGGTGGAGGTGGGGGGAGAGGAAGGACTCCCAAGTTTTCCCTGGCCATTTTCCTGCACTGAAACATTCCTGCGGGGCCGTTATTTCCCTAATTTTTGCTGCTTCATGTGCACAGAAAACTTCATGTGGAACAGCAAAAGCAGGGAAAGAATTTCCCCTTGCACTGTTTGGGTGCGGGAAATGGTTTGCGGTGGGTGGAGATGCAGGAGCCCTTCTTCCCCTTGTGGTAGTGTTCCGAGCCCAAACTGGCCCTCCTTTATTTTTTTAAATGCCATTCCCTGCAGCTTCTGTGTGGCTACAGGAAACTCAAGGAATCCGGACCCAACTCTTTAAAAATAAGCGTATGTAGTTTGGCCCTCAAATTAAGCCCCCATTGTAGACATAAGTCTCCGTGTTGTAACACTGTAGTTCCAGTCTTTTTACCAATTCTTACTACATAACCTGAGCAGAACTGTTAGGGTCAAAGTGGGAATTTCCAAGCTCACAACTGTACCAGCTCTTAAATAATTTGTTTAGCTGGTGGAAGCTTTTATCTCCCCATATAGGATGCTGCTTACTAGGAACATTTTCTCTCTTTTCTTTTCTTTTCTTAAAAAGAAACCCTCTGATATTAGAACAAACATCAGGAACTTTAACAAGCTTAGCTGGCTTGGGTATTTCATTTGAACTTGGGACCTATTGGCATGTGTGGACTTTACACCTTTATGTAATAAAAATCTGTTTGATTCTGTTTACTCTGAACGAGCTAACACTGCTTGGTCTTTCTGCCTCACAGCAGCAAAGTTTTATCGACTCTTAACACTATAAGAATAGGGAGGAGAGGCTTGTGTCAACTTTTAACTTCCTCTGTGACATATACAAACATTTCACAGTAGCTGGTGCCACTGTTAAGGCAGCAGATGTATTCTGTGACCAGGGTGAGCCTGGGCATGCCTTGAAGTTTGCAGTCCTAAACACACTTATTTGGAAATAAGCCCCACTGAAATCAATAGAGCTTTCTGAGTAAACACATCTGGGAGTAGGCTGAAAGAATCTATGTCAGTGATTATGCCTTTCTTTGTTGGGATAAAGTAAACAGGTGCTGCATATACCACATAACACTTTTGGCTGTTAGTACTTTTGCTAACACGAGATCCAGAAAAAACAAATTGGAGTGGGAGTTCAAAAAGGTAGGAGGGATTAAGAGACATCTTCACCATACAAACAAACCAGTCTGAACAGTGCTTCCCTATACTTAGGAAACCCTGGAAGTTCTACAGTTCTTCGAAAGGACCTGTACATCTCTAACAGAAAATTTTCAGCAGGTTCCCCAACTACAACTCCCAGGATTCTTTGGAGGAAAACCATTAAGCTAACATGGTAGAGTCGGGAGGTGTAAATGTATCTGGGGAAAGAACTGAAGATGGTGACTGAAAGATGTGCTCTCCCCCCCACCTTTCTTTTCCATCCGTTTAAGTTAATATACTTATTTGTTTGATCCCCCCCCCTTTTAAAATTGTCAACTGGGCATGAGATCTGATCGAACATATACTTTATGTTTATATCCCAACAGTTCCTCAGACTTCAGGTCACGAACAGGCAACTCAAGGCCAATTCCAAACCCCAAAAGCTTTGCATTTGGCTCCCGGAATACCCCCGATCCCAAGGACTCCTATTACATGCACACACACCTTCTCAGGTCACATGCAAAGGGCTCCATCAGTTTCCAAGAGCTTCAACTCTTTGTTCCCTCATGGAAATATCAGTGGAAAGCCCTCCACCTATGATGCACTTGAGCAGATTGTTCCTATGTACCAGGCCACAAGCCAAATGAAAGTGAGCAGCTAAGGTGTGAAAGTGGAAAGTCCTACCAAGACCTCTCTTGCTGTTCACACTAGGGAAGAATGGGCTTAGAATCCTCTCCAAGTAACTTTATACAGGAGGGAGAGATTCAGCAGGTTGAACCAGTCACTGATAATTTTGCTGGGTCACTATTAAAATGTTAGCTGCCAATCAGGCTTAATATTTTCAAACCACAATCTCAAAACAAACAATTATCTGTGCTAGATGGAAAGCACTGCTGCATTGCCACATCCTTTTCCTCATGGGTTGAAGATTCAGTGATAAAAGTGGAGACCCATAAGAAACTTGTGGCATGATTATCCCATTCCTCAGACTTTTGCTTCCTCCCTTCTCCCTCTACCTCTCTCACGCTCTTTCTCCCTTCTGCCCCCTTTCTTACTCTCTCTCTCCTCCTCCATGTATGTTACTTCCTCTCTTTCTGACCTGTCGTCATTCTCTTTGTTTTTCTGCCTCATCACTCTTTCTCTCTCTTTCTGCCTCCTACCTCAAATCCCACCCTTCCCAGGCTCCACCTCTCAAATGTCCAGGAATTTCCCAACCTGGAGTTGGCAACCCTATTTCCTTCCCACACAACAGCCAGCCTACCTTTATCTGTCTTCGGCTTTCCATCTCCACCCCCCTCCCCCGCAGCCTCTACCTAGGAAAATTACAGTCTTTCTCCACAGTGGGGACTAAAGCAGCTTACATTATTATTTCCTCCTTGTTGTCTGCACAACAACCCTGTGAAGTTGGTTAGGCTGAAAATATGTGACTGGTCCAAAATCTCCCTGTCAGTTTCCACCACAAGATGAGGATCTGAACCTGGGTCTTGCAGATCCCAATCTGAAGCTCTAGCTGTTACATCACAATGGCTTTCATAGGGTGGCTGCTGATGAACAGTAGCAAAACAGCTGGGCCTAATTAAGTCATGCAAATCAGGTGGTATCAAGTCACACAGAGGGTACTGCCTAGGGATGCCAGCCTCCAGGTGGGACCTGGGGATCCCTTGGAGTTACTGCTCATTTCCAGACTACAGAGATAACTTTCCATGGAGAAAACGGATGCTTTGGAGGGTGGAGTTTATGGCATTGTACCTCACTGAGGTCCCTGTTCTCCCCAGGTTCCACCCCAAATCTCCAGGAGTTTCCCAGCCTGGATCTGGATCTGCTGGTGGTGGCCGGGGGTGGGGGTGGGTACTTGGCAGCCCTAGACTGCTGCCAATAAAAACCCTGCTTTTTACTGACAGAAACAGTTAGAACCTTCCCCGCTCCCCCGAACATTCTAATCTCCTCACAGTTGATGCCTGGAGCTGATGCCATTTCAAAAGGTATTGGGGGGAATTCAATGGTCCCTGAAGTTTATTTTTAACTTTTCGGATTTTTCTGCAGACTGAGAAAGGGGCCTGACTACGTAGGAAAAGCTGTTGGGGGAGAATGAGCTTTCTTTTGGCAGATATAAGCATCCACACAGAAAAAAAAAAAACCTCTCGGAATTTGCAGGGACAATGCGGGAGTAGCTCTCAGTCTGGTTGTTTCTACAGGTTTTAATGTAGAGGCTTTAATGTTGTGTGTTTCCTAAAATTTCCTTTCAACTCTTGAAAATGCAGAGAGGTATCATGGAAAGGTGTTCTTCTTATCTGTGATTCTTCTCCTTAAATAACACGGAGAGCAGTTTAAAAAACTTAGTCCATCCATCTCCTCACTGACATGCACCTTTTCTGAACCGTGACCGTTAGATTTTATTTTCTGAAATAGAAATAGCTGATTCATGAGCAACTGCAGGTTTTTCCCCAATCCACAGTTGATGTGGCACCATTTTACTGATGTCAGTGCTACTTTTTAGTCTTTATTTTCATAGAGATACAAAAGTGTTTCAAATAGGGTTACCAAGTCTGGGTTGGAAAATACCTGGGGACTTTGGGGGTGGAGCCAGGAGAAGGTGGGGTTTGGGGAGGGGAGGGGCCTTAGCATGGTACGATGCCATAGAGTCCACCCTTCAAAGCAGCCATTTTCTCCAGGGGAGCTGATCTCTGTCAGCTGGGGATCAGTTGTAAAAGCAGGAGATCCCCAGGCCCCACCTGGAGGCTGGGAACCCTAGTTTCAAACAAAAATAAACTAAGGCTACTGAAGGTCATAATGCTGTTCCTGCTTGTGCTGAAATGTTTGTACATATTTTTTTTAAAAGCATCCTATTTCATCTATGTTACATATTTTGGTATATAATAATTCTGAAGCTCAAGAAAAGAACAGACAAAATTATCTATATATCTAAACCTGCAGCTCCCACCAGTCATGATGCTGCACACTGGCAATGCCATTACATTAGCCACTGGAAAGCCAGTATGGTACAGTGGTTACAGTGCAGTTTACATCTTCACTTTGCCATATGGCATGCTGAATGACCTTGGGCTGGTCACTGTCTCTTAGCCTAATCTACCATAGTGTGGTCTAGAGGATAACATGGGAGATGATGCAAACTGTCCTGAACTTCTTGGAGCAAAGCTGGGATAAAAATAATTTCAAAAGACACCAGCACCACATGGCTATGACTAGAATGTCAGGATGATAATACCCATTTGACATTAAACGATGGCACGCACGTATACGCACACACACACACACACATAAAGTGAATAACACTGTTAAGTGAATATTGATGTATTATATGAATACAAACGGGGGACCTGCAAGGACTTGAAGAGAGGGGCATCCTCTCATTTTCTCCTTCCCCACTATTTCCTCTTTCCCGTCACTGGTAGCCCCCATAGTTTGTCCCCTTTTCCTGCTTCCCCTTGCAGCCTCTGCCTGGCAAAACGATATATGGTTCCAGCTACTGGGCTGTGCTGGGCCTAATTGTGCAGCACTGGCCACCAGGCAGGGCCCAGTTGCTGTATCCTCCTCCCACACGTATTTCCTCTTTTCCTCCTCCAGACAGCCCCTTCCCTCACATGTGTACTGTCAGACAGAGCTCACGGCACCTCCCATCTGGGCCCTTCTACAGTCTAATGGTCACACACACATATATGTAACCCAGAGACTACCCAGGATAAGCATGTAAGTCCCACTGTGTTGCTGATGATTCTGCACATGTAATACTAAAAATAATGCACGGAACATATCTGTATTGGTATTTGTGGGAGGAGGGGGAAGAAGGATTAGATAAGGAAGGGTGCAAATTATATAAAGTTCTCATGAGGCATCTCTGTAAACTCATTAACAATCCTTTGAGGAAGGTAAGTGCAATGGGAAATATGAAATGCTGGTTAAATAGCTCCAGGGACACACAGATACAAATCTGCTGGTCACAGTCCTGGCTACATTGACTGGGATCTAAATCAAGAGTCCTAAAGGTAGGAAGTGGTAGAAGTGATGCTCATGGTGGATTCTGCAAAGTTCTGCAGGAACCGAGGCCATGATGGACTCCTGCACTGAAACTACCAGCCAACTGAACACTGCAATTGTTGAACATTGTAATTGTTGTAATTAATGTAAATACAGACAACTGGTGTGAAAATAGCAATTTCTCTGAATGTATCAGTTGTAAATTCTCACTTTGCTATGCAACTCTTACATTCCACATACTTTCCAGAGGTGAAAAAAGAATCCTGACTTATAGTTATCTAAACATTAAACTACGTCTAAACATTAAACGATGGCATGCATGTGTGCGCACAGGCGTGCACACACACAGCTCCAGATGAAGCTGCAGTGCTTGTTTCAAAGTATCTGAAGTATTATTTTTTTCTAAACTTATATAATCTAAGAGTTAGAGAAACATATTGACTTTAAAATTGTTCAGTTTCTATTAAGATGTGGACACATGCAAGCATTATAATAATGAAAGATGCTACCAAAGATCAAGTCTTACTGTTAAACGAATATTCATATATTAGATGAATACAAGTGGGGGACCAGCAAGGGAGGAGAGGGGCATCCTCTCATTTTCTCCTTCTCCACTATTTCCTCTTTCCCATCACTGGTAGCCCCCACAGTTTGCCCCCTTTTCCTGCTTCCTTCTCTTCTTCCCACTCACCAGCCAATAGGATTGCCAGGTCCCTCCTGGCAACCAGTGGGGGATGGGGGGACTTACTGGGAGCAGGATGGAGGCCCAGCCGACATGCAGCTTTGTGCCTACATCATTGCCCGTGTGATGTCATCATGTTGGGGAACGTTGGGGTGATGCTCTGTTATTTGGGCAAAAACCCTATGGTAAATTTGGCTTTTAACATAGAGTTTTTGCCCCAATACCAGAGCGCTGTCCTGACATGATGGCATAACTTCTGGGTCACTCAAGCAGTGACGTAGACATGTCACGGCATGTCGACTGGATCTCCTTTTTGAGGTAAGTTCCCCCCACTGGCCAGCTGATCAGTGGTGGGGCAGTGGGTCCTGGCAGTGGGGGACCCTCACCTCCACTGGAAGGTCTAGCAACCCCACCAGCCAACCTACATTTATCTGCCCTTCTGTCTTTATTTCTCTCCTTCACTTCACCTAGCAGTCTCTTCCTGGCAAAACGCTATATGGGTCCAGCCACTGGGTTGTGCAGGGCCCAGTTACTGTATCCTACTCCCACACATTTTTCCTCTTTTCCTTCTCCCGACAGCCCCCATATCCCCACCACTCCTTGCTTCCTTATCTTCTTCTCTTCATTTCCCATCCACCAACCTTTACATAATTCATTTATACCCCACCTTTTCCAAAATGGGGACCCAAAGCAGCTTCCATCATCCTCTTCTCCTCCATTTTATCCTTACAACCACACTGTGAAGCAGGTTAAGCTGAGAATGTGTGACTGGCCCAAGGTCTAGGGTTGCAAGCCCCCAGGTCCAAGTGGGGGATCCCCCAGTTTTGGGGACTACTCTCTGCTGCAGACCAGCTGGCCAGCAGGGGAAACCCCACCCCTAAGCAGGGATGTTGCCATGCAACATTCCTGACATGATGACCTCACCCAGAAGTGACATCATCGCATTGGGGACACTCTGGTTTTGGGGCAAAACTCTATGGTTTGAAGGCAAATTTACCATAGAGTTTCTCCTCAAAACCAGAGTGTCCCCCAGCACCACCAATGCGATGATGTCACTTCCAGATGATGTCATCATGTCACACAATATCCCTGCCCACCAGTATTCCCTCTAAGCTGAGTTAGTGTGAGCTAGCTCACAGTTTTTTAGCCTCCAACTCACAGATTTTTTTCGTAGCTCAGGCAGGATGGCTCCAGAGCAAACTAATTTATGCAGTAGCCAAATCGCTCACTCACAACTTTAATGCCAGTAGCTCACAAAGTAGAATTTTTGCTCACAAGACTCCACAGCTTAGAGGGAGCATTGCTGCCCACCCCCAGAATACCCCCCAAATACCCCCACTGGATTGATGGACATAGCAACCCTACCAAGGTCACCCAGTGAATTTCCATGGTAAAGTGGGGGTTGGAACATGGGACTCCCAGATCCTAGTCTGAAACTCTAACCACTACACCTATTCTGGAGTCTGAAACTCTAACCACTACACTCCCCCCCCCAGATTGATGGGAGAACTACCCTGAGCAGTTGGATGAAGGATGGGGTAAAACAACCTTTTTGCTGACCAGAAAAATTAATACATTCCTTGTAAAATAAATCATCATACAGGAATTGTACCTAAGAACAATATTAAAGTTTTAAGAATTTCACTCTGGGTTTTCCATGTTATTCCAATGCCAATAAACACCACATATGAGATCACCATGGTATGAAAAACATGCCAGATAACAAATTACCCATTACTGTAATCCACGCTGGCTCTTCACTAACCTGAATGTCTGCATTCTAGACACAGAAAACATCCTAAACAGGCAAAATGATTGATTTTTGTCCCTACAGCTGTCAAAAGGAAGCAGCCACAACATCCTGTTTTAATACCGGTTTTACAAAACCAGCAGAGGAAAAGTACAAACAAAACCCATGAGGAGAGCAAAGCAAAAAGAAAAGAAAAATTAGGTAAATGTGCCTTTTATGTAGATTTAAATTGTGATGGTGTATACAAAATATCTAATAACCTGACCATGTAGCACCACTGAGAAGGTGTGTCTAAGGAATGGTGCAGGGATGTGAATAAACTGCATCCTCCACCAATATTTTTCTTTGCACATGGTAGTTGTGTTGGCTGCACCAGGTGAAGTCCAATTTGCTGTGGTGGCTACAATAGACAATCCTACTCAATGCATGGGGAGGGATAAGACTAAACTGTGCTGTGTTACATTTAGCACCTTCACAGAATCAGAGCTTGTATAGCAAATTGAAACACTGGGATTGTTCGGTGACAGGAGCATATATATTAATGATAACATTTCCATAGCTGGCTTTGATAGCAGGACAGTCTGAACAGTCACTTTGCGGTTCATACACCGGCATGTTAAATCCAATACATTAGGGTGGTGAGTTGTCACTGTTTGTGCATAGAGGTGAACATGATTATAATGAAACAGTACAGATTAATTAATAAGGTCCTTCAAGAGGCTTCTGAAGATGCAAGAACAGGATGCAAGCAAATTAATTTTAAACACATTTACAATTAATATGATTCTCAGTTGTTATCCCCCCCCAACCCCCTCCCCCCAGTATCGGGGCATTCTTGCTGACCAGTTCTGAAGCTGTGTCTGCCCAGAGCAAATTGTTATGGTACATAAATATATACTATTAATGTTGCAAGAAAGGTGCCACCTCCCATGGGATCTATGTAAGTTTTGGTGTGGTGGCATTTAATTTGTTGCCAACTCCACATTAAGGTTGGTTCCACTTATTGCCATCCCCAGTAGACAGTTACCTGACTGCCTCAAACTATCACTTAAAGGCAGAATTTCACCGATTTCTACCATGAGGTAAACCAGAATATGCACATAGCCTCAAGTATGTTCTGCTTTGGTGAATGGTACTGTTTATCACTCCTCTGGCCGCTACGATTACTGAGATTGTTTAGAGAACAGCAAGTAAATCATAATGTTTCTGTTTTCTATTGTCTCCTGCTATTCCACGCACTAACCAAGACCCTTGCTTCACAAAGCACAATTTTCTGAGCTAGCTTGCTATGTTGCTACAGAGTCAGTAGAGGGAGTACAACGTATCTCCTAAACTTAAGAGTTGGACTGACCCCATTTTCTTGTGTCATTACATAGGAACAAGATGTAATTGATAAGAGTGCAGTAAAGTTAAAGCTGAAGGGGGAAATTCAAATTAATAGCATCAGGCTGATGAAGAGTTTTAAATCTTATTTGTAACTTATGGTTTATGACATTTTAAACTGTTCGAAGCCGCCTTGAGCCAGCTTGCCCAGCAAGGCAGGGTATAAATATAATAAATAAATAAATATTTTTAACCAGTTGGTTCATATGTATAAAAGATTATTAACATTTAATACATCCACGTGTTTACAGCTTTGCAGTCCAATCTGAAACCTATTTATTTAGAGTTAAGTCCCGTTGATTTTACTCGTTGATCCATCTGATTGCAGCTTTAGTACAATAAGTGGGAAATAGTAAAAATTTAGTTTATAAAAATAGGCATAGTATGTCTTTTGTAAATACCATATGATATATCTTGATTAGAAGACCTAAGTTTCTGTGCTTTGGCTAATGGGAATAATATAAGCAGTGAACCACGTCCAGGGGTCATTTCGAGCAGGAGCTTGGAGGAGCTCAGCTCTGGGAGTAGGTGCCAGCCCCCCCCCCCCCCCCCGCGGGGGAATGCCTGCTTGTGTCATGGCTGCAGCAAAATGACTCCGTCCCCTGGAAAGGTCCTTGTTCCTCCGACCAGCCTTCTGAAGGCTTCAGCCACCACTGAAGCTATCCTCCCAGAATAGTGGTATTTCTGAGGCTTGGATTAGTAGCTGTCCCCTCTCTGCCAGCTCTCTCTCTGTCTCTCTCTCTCACCTTCTGACATACTTCCGGGGATGTCAGGTGGTTTAGCATATGCAAATAAGTTATGCTAATGAATTATGCTAATGAGCCCCTGCACCTTTTTTTCTATGAAATGACTCCTGGCCATGTCACAGATTCCTGGAAGAAGGGCAGGTTTACAGATACTTTATATAAATAAATACCTTTCTTCAGGACTTGTGAGTTTTCTGTCTGACAGGCATATACCCTTAATGCCATGGATTCCCCCTCCAAAGTGGGAAAGTTTCTCCAAGGAAACCAACCACTGTAGTGTGGAGATGAATCGCAACCTTGGGAGATCTCTAGCCCCCACCTGGAAGTTGGCAGCCCTAAGAGCACCTAGTGATTTCATGGTAAAGGTGATATTTGAACTGGGGATCTCTGGGGTCATAGTTCACTTTCTTACAATGCAATCCTAAACAGGGTTATACCATTCTAAGCCAACTGACTTCAATGGACTCTGAAGGGCTCAACATTGAGTTGCACAGTCACTGTGCTGTACAAGTTCAGATATAAAAGGATATAATAAGTTTCACCACCAAAAGTTGCAAATGGAATCTGCAGTGCCAGTTCAGCAAACAGATCAGAGACTACTGAAGTTTCCTCGGCCTTTAGTGTATTCTTTGCATGAGGATGCTCTAGTCCTATTCCTTACTTTTGATCAGCAGGTCTCTAACCAGAGCAGGAATGAAATGGCATTTATGGGAATATTATAGCAATCTACCAAAATTAAACAGCATACTATATCAAGGATCTCATCCAGTTTTCTATTCCATCAGTCTTCTCACAATCACTTTACAAATGAGGAAAAATTGGTCTCAAGATTTAGATACCACAAAAGAAAAGAGCTAAATTTACCAGTAAGGGCATTCAAGTTCTAACTGGTTCCCTTCAAAGCCAAAACATTCCTTTCTTTACAACCAAGTGGTCCTTTTCAAATATACTGAGTTCTTTCCATTCTTTACAGTCAACATGGAAGTGTTTTCTGCTGAAGTCTGTTATATTTGCAGTGCTTTAAATGGATGCAAGAAAAAAAATATTTTGATCCTCACAGACATGATCATGCAAGGTACAATTTGCTAGATCCACAGAAATAATCCATAGACTTTTTTTTGGTCCCAAACCTTTAGAGCCTCTTTGTAGCTTTGCTGCAATTTTAGAAGCTGATAATTTAACTCTTTTTCAAATGCTTGTGTTTGTAAGGGGAAAGCGCAAAGACAAACATTTGAAGAAAGTTAAACCAACAACTTCTAAAACAACATCAAAGCTAATTTACACTTTAAATTGCCATCATATCCAAATGTCACAGGAACAGGTATTTGTTTGAATTTGTACTGATTTGATTTTGATTTCTATTCTTCCTTCAAGGAGGTTGGTGGTTATCCTATTTTATCTACACAACCACCTTTCGGGATATTAGGCTGAGACTTGCTGCAGGTGAACTTCATTGGTGTCAGCTTTATACTAACTGGGTATTTATATTTAACTGTGATGTGCTATTTTGTCACTAGTACTGAATATGGAAATGTTCTACATGTTTACTAGTGTACAGCAAAAATATTACACCATGGTCAACTTTTGTGCCTTTGGAGGTAGTGGGGATGAGGTTAATCAAGAGAAGACAATCCAAACCCAGAGGTAAACCAACTTATCTTTGTTTAAATCACTCGGCTTTAAGCATGCTTGAGGCACGCTGGATGAGGTCTGTTTATCGGTCACCTAAACTCAGCTTTTGCCAACGGGAATATTTAAGAAATACAAGGCGTATTGCTTTGCATTTCAGCAACTAGGAACAACAATCCAGTAAACAATCCTGCTTTCAATTTTCTTTTTAAATCCCTCTGCTAATTAGTAAACGTTAAAATTAGCCTATGACTTTTTTAACATAAAAAAGTCAATGCATGAGGTAACATAATTATTTCTTTTAAAACACGGAAATGCTCTGTGCTGCTTCACAATATTTTCAAATCATTGTGAATGTGGTTAAGGCAAGCTTGTAAATAGTCAGCTGCTTAGTCGCCTGAGGCATGCAAGATTCACCTTCAGGCAAAGAGGTGGGGAAGTTCTTGGAAATGGATCCCTCCCTCTTTGAAGCTATTGATTTGTCACATACTATTATATTAAGTATGTGTGAGTAACCAACCCTGGCAAATGTTTCGTCCTATATATTTGCAAATCCATGTTATGGATTTTATGGATATTCTCTATGAATATCTGGGGGATATCTATGGATCCAAACCAAGGGGTTTCTATGTCTATTGATATTTGTAGAGGGGCTGTGGCTCAGTGGTAGAACACCTGCTTACATGTAGGTTCCAGGCTCAATCTAATAAAAAGGATCAGGTGGCAGGTGATAAGAAAGACTTCTCTCTGTCTGGGTACCTGGAGAGCTACTGCCAGTCTGAGTAGACAATACTGACTTGATCAACTAATGGTCAGCTTTAGTAGCCCCATTCACACGTTACAGTGGGCACACATCTATAAACAGTGTAAACTTCATTGCAGTTTATACGCGAGTTGAGTAATTCTAATTTTACACTCAATGTGTATATAGCTAAACATGTGACTGGAACTGCACATTTATCCTGGTTTAATTTGTTAAGTGAATGCATGTTGGCCTTTTCTTACAAGCAGACAGTGAAGAGGTAAGGTAGGGGAATCTGAGAGTCCAGCTTCCCTCTCCCCCATGAAGAATAGATGTTAAAATTAGACCCCGCTAGTCTCCTGGTTTATACATTAACACGGCAGACAACAAACAACAAAAAATTCTGCTGTTCTCACATCTTTTTTGTTCTTACATCTCTAGCGTAGGAGGCGAAATCTGTTGTGACGTTTGTTAAAGTGTATAGTGGAGGTCAAGTGCTGATCTGAAGAACGTAACCACCGCTGCCATATACTATTCTTCTCATGTAGTTTTATTTGGGAGTCCACAAGGTTTAGATGTGTTTGGCTTTCACTACAACTCAATTCAACAATATTAAGACCACTTATGTGACAGAGGGGCACAGAGTTCTACGTTACTAGTTTTGCATACATTGTTCCGGATCTTTGCCAAAAGGAGCAAAGGTCTCAATTAAGTAGGCCACGTTTTCTGATTATGGAACTGACAGTGATACATCAGCCACCCACAAGTACTTTAATAACATGATTCATAGAGAGCAGCACTCATGACTTTCATAACGAGATTTCACTTGCTATTGCAAATACTTCTGATGCAACACAAGGGAAATGAGGATCTGAACACATGTTTTTGTGAGAACCACTTTCTTTCTAAAAAGAAAAAAATCAGTATTTTGCTTAGGTTAAATTTATCTCTCTTCACTTTTTCATGAACTGAAGATCTGTTTACTTTTAGGATGAAAAATGAGGATGCACAGCTTCTTTAGCTATGAACAGATGCAAAATCAGGGGGTTGGATCCAAAGGTTTTGTTCCATTAAGAGTGGATCCTTCTTCTTCACAATTAGTGGATTGGAACCTTTGGATCCAACCCCAAACGTTGATTTTATAGGAAACAAGGCTAACACAGAGTTAATATAAGTCCTGCTCTTTAATTCTGACATATAAATCAGAGCTGGTTTTTTTCTTATTTTTTTTAACTTCTATTGATATCTTACATTTCATATCCATTCATAATCCTTTTCATCAAATCAGAGCTGTCCTAACAGAAAACATTTTCACACTACAGTACATTATACCAATATTCTAAAATTGTCTCACTTTTATCATTTGTATTACACATACACAATATCAGTTCATGGAGTTAGTTCTGAACTAAACTTGTGTACAATAACTTAATTTCTGTTTAATATAACTACATTTAAATTACTACAAAGTGACCAGGAAAGACCAAAATAATGCCATCTCAAGGGGGGGGGGGGAGGAAGTCATACACTAAGCATACTTACTTATAAAGTAATCTCACTTAAATCAGTGGGGCTTACTTGTAATATTTAGGACTGTTTAACTAAGTTTCTGCTGTTTCCTCATATATTCATATTCTCTTTTGGTAGTACTGATTCCTTATCTATTATCCCTCTTTAAAATGTCTCTTTTTGTGTGTACTTATTCCCCGCCACTTTAATCTTCTTGTCTTAAATCTTGTTAGACACATGTGCCAATTTCTGTGTCATCTCCATTTCATGTGCAAAGAATATTTATATTGCTAAGAGGGGCATCTTCCTGAACCCCAAAGATGTCTTACACCAAAAAAGTATCTCAGAAGTCCTTAAGGTATGAATGAGATGAATAATGCTTGGCTTAGCAGAGACTACAGGGGCCAAAATGTCCTCTCAACAAGAAAAAAGTCCTTGTTTTCTCACCAGCACTGTCTCAAGAAAAACAAATTAACTTTTTTTTATATAAACCAAGTTTTTCCCCCATACAACTGTCCTTTTGAACTAAACAAATCCATTTTATGAATGGTAATTTACGTTAACATGCATATGTGCACAAATCAGTTTGGCAGCAATTGTCTCTAGAGCCACCACATAGAAATAGTACCATATTACCAAACCATCTTCACTGAGATTTTTGCCTTGTTAAGGTGCATTCAAAGTGAAATTCGGTGACACTGCTCTTGTGTAACAGTGGGGAAAAACAACACTGTAAGGTAACCTCTGAACATATTACAATTCTGCCTTAATGTGAAATTAGGACTCTTTTGGTTCTTTTCTAAACAACTGTTACTAATGATCAAAGTAGTCCTTTATTTCTTTTTCTCTGCAAATGGAATATCAATTCAGTGTGGCATCGTACTGATATACATATGTTACAGATGATTTATCTATAGGTTTAAAAACGTAATGCAGTGGAAAGATGACATCTGTTCCTTGCTGGAGAACCACATGGGGCATAACTCATTCTATTCCAACATTTTGTTTTTATCCTGATCTAAGGTGTCCCGTCCTCACCGCTCTAAGGCGCTTAGGTTTATAAACCTTATAAACTTATAAGGTTTATAAGATTATGCATGGGATAGAGCAGGTAGAGAAAGAAGTACTTTTCTCCCTTTCTCACAATTCAAGAACTCATGGGCACTCCATGAAATTGCTGAGGTCGGGTTAGAACTGATAAAAGGAACTACTTTTTCACCCAAAGAGTGATTAACATGTGGAATTCACTGCCACAGGAGGTGGTGGGGGCTACAAGCATGGACGGCTTCAAGAGGGAATTGAATAAACATATGGAGCAGAGGTCCATCAATGGCTATTAGCCACAAAGTATAGATAGGAACTCTCAGTCTGGGGCAAATGATGCTCTGTATTTTTGATGCTTGAGGGGGGGGGCAACAGTGGGAGGGCTTCTAGTGTCCTGGCCCCACTGCTGGACCTCCTGAGGGCACCTGGTGTTTGTGGCCACTGTGTGACAGAGTGTTGGACTGGAAAGGCCACTGGCCTGATCCAACATTGGCTTCTCTTATGTTCTTAGGACTGTGATCGTAGCATTTGTCTTCACAGAAACCTAGCAGTTAATTAGACAGAGAGATGGTGACTAGCTCAAGTTCTTCTAGAAGGTCACATTTACAAGCCCACACTCTTTTCACTATACCACCCGCATTGCTCACCCACACATGGCTAAAAAAACACACATGGCTAAAAATCCCCAAAGGAACCACCCATGTGTAGTCTAAAACAGGGTTGTAGCCAGTGGTGGGGCACGGGGGAAGTGCCACCAATAAAATTTTCAGCACTCCCACCCCAATCTTAATTCATTCCTAGGTGGTTTTCCATTCTGCGTCGACTTGTGCAGTTAATGAATGCAGAAAGAAAGGCCAACAAACCAGCGGCATCTCTCTGCTAGTTAATGAAAGTAAAGTCTCTCCCCCTTCTACTTTTACTCTCACTGGAGGGGAGGGCAGAAGGGCAGGGGCTGGGCATCCAGACTGGCAGTGCCCCTGGTGGGCTCCCCATGCACTCTGTGCTCCACTTGTCATGTTTGTGATTTGGTATGTGAAGGAGAGTCCATGCACCAAGAAAAGCAAAGCATCCTCAAAGAGAGAGGTGGCTGGGCGACCGTTCGAAAGCTTTCCATTGGACTTTACCACTGTTGAGGGCCACATGGACTGTTTCATGGCTCAGATCAAAAGTCTGGTACAGTCGCTGTACCCTTGCTTGGCACAAAATCTGCACCAGGAGCTGAGGCTCCACTTGCTGTTCAACAGTTCGATCACTTGCAATGACAGCAGCCCTGCCAGGTGAGTACTGACTCCTACCTGCCCCCACCTCCTCTTCCTCTGTGATCCTCACCCATGTCATCCCTGGGCCAGGGAAATGCCATCACAGTTTAAATTAATTTAGTTTAAATTAATCTAATTTATTTAGACCTCCTGGTGCCCTCTCCACAAAAAAATCCTGGCTGGTCTAAAGGGAGAAAGGCTACGCCAGGGTCTCTAGCATACCGTTTCACCAGGGTCAGTATACTGCTATGCATACAACTGGGTAGATTTCATCATGCACGTAGAAGCAACTTCCCACTTGTAAGGTGACCACTGAAGATACCACTCTATTTGCTGTTGTTATCCAGTGTAACAGCCAAATGGCTACACACAAAAAATGACTCTTAGTCAGTATAAAAGACATACATAAATCATGGCAGTCTCTTACATTAAAGAAAACCATTACTAGTACTAGTTTGTAGGAAAACAGTACTTTGAACCAAAGCTTGCTGTGGGTTGCTATAAGGTAAATATTTGGTTTGTGAATCCTCCAGTTTTTCTGGCAGTAGTGCTGGAACCCAAGTACTTCTAGGGATCGTGCTAGGGTTACCAACCACAGGTTGGTAAATTCCTGGAGATTTGGGGGTGGATCCTGGGGAGGAACCTCAGTGGGGTATAATGCCAAAGAGCCCCCACCCCCCCAGCAGTCATTTTCTCTGTCGTCTGGAGATCAGTTGTAATCCCAGGAGATCTTCAGGCTCCATCTGGAGGTTGAAAACCCTAATAATGACTGCCCTCTAAAGAACACAATATGTCTCAGTATGTCTGCTAAATCACCAAGGAAGCCACTCGAGATTCTTCTGCAATACACTCAGGGAACAATCCTAAGGTTTATTTGGAAGTCAGTTCCATTTTATTCAATGGGGCTTACTCCCAGAAAATTACTCTTAGGATAGCACAGTCAGACTAGTGTTCAATATGCAGGATTTGTAAAACCTAACGTGTATATAAGCCAACACCCAAAATTCTGCCCTGAAGATAAAAAGGGCGTTGGCAAAGAGATTGTTCCCATTAGTCTTCCCTGGATCAGGATAAGGGGCACCACTTTCTCTAACAGCTAAAATAAAAAAACGGTCAGTCATCAGGGCAATTCCATGTAGAACATGCTACAGCAGTTCACATAAACGTTATGATTGCTGGCTGAAACATTTAAGTCTCACTAAACAGATTACTATATTCTTACCAGCAAAGAAGAGACCTAGTTTTCAACATGCTTGAAAGGCTTATTTCAAGTGATGTATTAGTATAATTGCAACTACATCTCCAGTGCTAATTAAATACATACATTTGTGCCTCAACAGTGTAGTGCTGAATAGGGAAACTAAATCAGATCCCATTACCTGTCTGCATTTGTTCCTCAGCACTGGCAGGATGGGAATAGCAACTCAAATCAGGGAACTGGATTTTCCAAGGACAGGTAAAAGACTTCCAATCACTTAATCTGGAGTAGAAATCATTACAGAATAAAGTGGATCGGAGACTTCCATTTGTGAATCTTCAGGGTATACATGCAAGTACATAGGACTGGAGATTAGCGGTCATAGTGTCTACTACCAAGACCTTGACTTATCCTACTTGCTGAGTTTTATTACAAAATACAGAAAAAGCACCTTGATAGGTTTCCTTTTTAGAAAGCACAAAAGAAGGAAATCCTTGTTTTTAGTACTTTTTATTCAGCATGCTTCGAGCCAAAGACAGGCTTCTGAGGAATGGGATTAGCAATTTGAACAAACATAATTTTACAGAGCATGTGTTAACAGTGTCCTATAAGCAAGACAGAAAAAAGATTGTTCATTTCAGGGACACCCCCTCTTTTTTTACTATTATTTTGCACTGTCCCCTCCATTGAAAATCTGGTAAAATTATGAATGTGTATTTTTAATTTTAAAAAATTCTTTTACAAAAATGTTTTACAAATTATTTTTTAAAAGCCATATTGGTTTTAGGCAGTAGCCTAAAAAATGAATAGGATTTAAAACAAATGGACAAATGAATCATTTGATTAGGGAGTAGAGAGTTCTGACAGGCCTTTTTTCCAGTGTATCTCCCAATCACATTGCAGGCTCAGTGGCTTGGCTAGCCGTTTTCATGAGGTATCAAATTAAAGCCATTGCCTGAGGTGCGATCCTGCTTGACATTTTCCGCCCATAGCAATCTCCTTGATGGTCTCCCCACTCAGAGGGCCACATATTTTGGTGACAAAAAAAGTGGATATCAAAAGGCACAAAACAAGAATCACAAAGCCTAAAGTCCTGGGACTATTCAAATTCATCTTGGCCTGCTCTGTAACTCTGCCACTGGGTGATAAATGCCTTCCTGAGACCACTGTATAACATGGCTTGCCTTCAGGACTGCAATTTAATATATTATATCTACCTATCTACCTACCTATCTATCTAATCTAGTATAGAAGTATTTAAATACACACACACACACACAAACACACATATACATACTTCTAAACTAGATAGATATACTATATTGAATTGACAGTATATCTATTTGTATCTATCCATAGTCCATACCACATCAGTCTGGCCTAGTGGACAGATTGTTGGACTAAGGTTTTGGGAGACTCACGTTCAAATTCCTATTCTATTTTTTATTTATTTTATTTATATTATTTATAGTCAGCCTTTCTTACTGGAACTCAAGGCAGATGACATAGGGTGAGTAAATACAATCAACCTGGAAGTTCACTGTGTGACCTTGGGCCAGTCACATTCTCTCAGCCAAACCTACCTCACCTTAGGGTTTGTTGATGGCACCCATTGGGGGGAGAAAATGGGGGAATGGGGGGGTCATGCTGCCAATGTATAGATGTTGCCTCCAATGAAACCTGGAAGTGATGTCATGCATGTGATGCTCTAGAATTTGCAAAAACTGTAGTTTTCACTGGAAATGATATCAGCATGCCAGCATGATGCTGGTGTGCCATTCCCAACCCCCATATGCTCCCAGGTGTTGCTGGCAGCAGTCTGGCAACCCTGTGGCTCTCAGGGTTGTTACTGTGAGAAAGGGGAGGAGGGAAGAACAATGTTTTAAGTTGTTTTGGGTCCCTGTTGGGCAGAAACACTCATATGTGACTCAATTGGTCACACATTGTAGCCAGGACTTACTAATAATCCATGTAGCCAATGCTGCTGGCCTAAGGAGGTCATCGGGCCACAGATGGGTAGCCACTAGAATAGTGTGGACACAAGAAAACCCAGTCTCACTTATGCCGGTTCATATACATATACTTTTCTTTTTCCCTATTACATATTTTACAGAACTGTACAAATTCTTTTTAGATGAAGACATCTAAGAAGCTTCAGAAAGTATCTTAGGGTAGACAAATAACGAATCTCATATTGTTTCCATACTAAAAATTGACAAATATAATGTTTGTAAACTTAAGTACTCTGGATCATTTAGGAAAGAAACCACTTAAAACTAAAGCTGATTTGCACTTCATGTATAAAATTGTAGGGCAGTTTTTTTTTAAGGACACAGCTGAAATACTTTAAATAGAACTGTTTCTTCTGTTTTAAGGAAGGAGTCGATGAGGAACTAAGAAGAAACTGTGACTTTTGTTACCCCCGAAGCATGCATGCTGCTGCTATGTGTCATGTGCTTCTGGTGGGATGTATTACCTAACTGAGTCACTGTGGCAATTTACTGTTCAGCTGAATCAGATCAAAATTTACAGCCCTTTAATTGGCATCTGACATCCCCCCCAAAACAAGCCTTACAGGATGACTGAGAGCACCCAAAACTGAGTTTCACTTGAAATGTAACCCAGCTAAAATTTTGTGTATTACCTAGAGTAAGTTAATATATTTCAACATGTGTACATTTATAACATGTACATAAAGCTAATTTTTGTAAATAACGTAAAAATTATACACACATACATACCACATTTACAGTTCAGATGATACCTTAAAATAAATTCTGAATCTACGCATGGATGATGCTCCAATGCAATCTGCTGGAAAGTAACGTAGAAAATCAAGACTATTCCACTTCCTGCATTCCTTCCCTATGCAGATCTACAACTGGAACCATTTCATATCCATGATGGGTCCTTAGAGGCAACATCATCCCACATCCTGCCCTTCCTGTACTTTGTGAAATAAGGCAAAAGCAAGTAGTCTCACACAATTTCCATGAGGCATACAGTTCTCAACAAGGACAATCCTTTTTTTGGAATCGTTCAGTTGTCCCAGAAACAGGCTATTTGAACAATCATTCTCTGTTACCCACACTAGCAATTTTAATTTGTAAAGCCTTACAGGGAAACTTTAAAACTTTTCTTTTGGTCTTTACATCCAAAATCCTCTAATGGAAACATAAATAGTAGCTTTCTCATGGTCTGGAAACCTGTCCTGTGCAAATAATAAATTAGCACAATTGTGTTGCATGAGATAGCCACTCTTTATTTATACATTCACTCTATCGTTCTAAGACATTCTATAACTTCTGGCATATAGTATGACAGGGTCCCAGTATATTCATGGAAGGCTATTGAAGTTCAGTGTTTTGAACAGATTATACAAATGCAGATGCTAATTATTTATCATGTTATATTGTATTTTGGAGAACCAGGATGAAGGAGAGAGCAAAGCCATCTATGAGGATCTAAGAGAGGAGGAATCAGTGCTGAGCACACAAGTCCTGAAATCTGGCTATTAGGAACATCTCTCAGATAACTCGGTACATTTTAGGCTGAGGACAGACTCTTGTTCTGCTGCGCCTCCACGGTGCGGCAGAACAAGGTGGGGGGAATTGCCCCTGCTGCGCGGCATTCTCACACCGCTGCAAGGAAGCCACCCGCAGCGTCCAGACTGCGGGCAGCTTCTGGTGGCGGCGTGCAAACGCCGCACGGCTCCCCCGGCTAGCGTGCGTTCACACCCGCCGGAAGCGGGTGGAACGTGCGCGCAGCAGCCAGGACACCACTTTTAAGTGGTGCCCGGCTGCTGAGGGAGGAGCACGGCGCCGGACACATTGCGTCCGGCCCACCTCCTCCAGGCAGATGTGGCAGTTTGGACTGCTGCTCTGCCTCCGCTTTTAAAGCGGAGGAAGAGCGGGCCAGACTGCCAGTCTGTCCTCAGCCTTAGTCACTGAAGCAAAACATGAGGGCTAGGAGCTTGCCAGATTCCACATTCGGTACATTGCATGAAAAGACTGTGGCTCAGTGGTACAGCATCTGCTTTGCATGCAGAAAGCCCTAAGTTCAATAGTGGCATTTTCAGTTGAAAAGGATTAAGGTAGTAGTGGGTGGTGTGAAAGGCCTCTCTGCATGAGACTCTGAAAAGCTGCTGCCAGACAGTAGACAGTGCTGACCTTGACAGCAATGGTTTGACTCAGCATAAGGCAGCGTCATATGTTCTATGTGAAGTGTCTGAACCTTTTTTTTTTTTTACTTTTCCAATTTTTATCCAAACTTATAAAGTACAGATATAACAAACAATTTAAATACTTTAACAGCAAAATCTTCATAACTATTTACAGCTAAGCACAGATTGAAATCTTATATAGTATAAACCTAGATATAAACGACTGTTCTAACATGCCTAATATATCATGATCTCACACTGTTTGAATATATTGATTAACAAACAGGGAGGTGTAGTGAATATATAGATTAACAAATGGACATATCCTAATTGCATTGCAAATAGCTGAAACCAGTGATAAAGCATTTTTTTAAAAGCATGCCCACAAGGACACATAACAAAAAAAGTCATGCTCACACATCTCACAAGAAACTCCACACAGCATTCACTATCTTTAGGTAGCTTGCATCAATTGCAGTTTATATTTAGGAGGTATCCTTTACACACAACTCTCGGATTTAATTTGTACATCTGAACTCAAGAAAGGAGATGGTTTACTTCTTTACTAGTGGATAATCTCTAACAAATTGAAAACTTAAAAATCACAGGGATCGAGGAGTATACGTGCTTGATACTTAGATCGTGTAGCATAAAAACAACATACCAACAAAAAGCCATTTGCAAAAAAGGTGTTCAGTCAATGAAACACTGCTTCATTACAAGTCTTTTTTAGACTTAGCTGAGTGGAAATACAGCACTCTGGTAAGTATGAATACATAAACCTCCGAGTCCTGACCATGCTCAATCAAGTTAGATTGGAGACACTGTGCGGGGGGGGGGGGGGGCATGCATTTCATTTCTGCATCAAAAAAGCCAAGGACAGCGTGGGCAAGGGACAAGCTTCTGTCACGAGCACATGAAGGCAGTATGATACACGATGGAAAAAATTATTGCAACACTGTGGTGGGTGTGGAGAGGCACCACACAGACTGAGACCTGGACAACATCCACACAGTAAGAGACTTGAGTAGGCCTGAGGTTATGGTTTAACAAGTACCTTCAGGCATGGCTGCTTGTAGCTTAATAAGTAGCTGAACCATCTAGTGTAGCATAGACACTCTGAGATTAGGAGCCCCCAGTTCCAATTTCGCTTTTGCCGTGAACTCATTAGGTGCCTTGGGCAAGAAACTGTCCCTCAGTCTCAGAACTGATCGATTTTGAGAAGCTGCTGCAAAGATGGATGAAATAATGAATGTGAAATAATGTATGTGAGGTGCTTTGAACTCTTCAAAATGCTGCAATAAACTAAGCTACTACTAGAGCCAGTTGGGGTAGTGGTTAAGAGTGGTGGACTCTAATCTGGATCACCAGCTTCAATTCCACACTACTCCACATGAAGCTAGCTGGGTAATCTTCAATTAATCACAGCTCTCAGAGCTCCCTCAGCTCTCCAAAATAAGTCTTGCTCACTAAAACAGTTAGAACTTAAGGCTGACAATCTTCGGATCACACAATGATAATAATTATTAATTATTATTACTATTAATTACTACACTTTCTGTTCTTATTGGAACAAATGCTTATGTTGTTTTGTTCTAGTTGTGCACATGGTTAAAATACATAACTGAAAATTAAAACTTGACGAATTCTTACTTGAACATATATTATATATATTTGCATTTTCTAAGTGAATAGCTACTGGAACAGTCTATCAAGGAAGTTAATGACTTCAGCATCACAGCAACACAACAATCAGCATATATTTCAGAATGATGACTCCCAGCCATAGCTGAGATTTGTTTGTTTATATCTGTACCAAGACTAGAGCTCACAGCAACGACACAACCCTGCAAAGTCAGTAAGGCTGACTTGTCCAAAGGTTCATGAGTGAACGGGGATCTGACAATGGGCTTCTTTCATCCAAGCTCTACACTAAGGTTGCCATGTCCTCCCGGCCACCCATGGGTAGTGAGGTGGTAGGGTTGCCAGCTCCTGGTTGGCAAACTCCTGGAGATTTGGGGGTGGAGCCTGGGGAGGACAGGGACCTCAGCGGGGTACAATGCCACAGAGTCAACCCTCCAAAGCATCCATTTTGTCCAGGGGAACTGATTTCTGTAGTCTGGAGATGAGCTGGAATTTTGGGAACTGTAATTCTGGGAGATCCTTGAAATCCTACCTGGAGGCTGGCATCCCTACTCTACAAGCTGGATTTTGACATGTACTGTTGCAATCTATCATTAATCTTTAGTCAATGTCAATGAAGTTTAGTTGACCTGGACTCCATTTTATGAGTAGAGACACATGTTTGATTGAGTGCAGCAAAAGCCTAAACACCCTTCCACCCTTCTAAATCAGTGGCCTTTGATGGATTTAGAAGGGTGTAACTCTACTTAGGATGATACTGCCAGGTTCCTATTAATTCAGCCGGGGTACCCAGTAATATGTAAATTTTACTCCATCCATGTAAGGCTGGTGCAAAAAAGCCTAATGTTTTTTAGTCTTTCTGAATGACTATGTCTCAGCATGGGGTCAACTGGGCCTTTAGAGTAAAGAGTGCCCCTAATTCAGAAAACATTAGCTATGAAAAAGTTCTGTTCACTAATAAGTCTCATTGATTCTAACAGTACTTTGCTGTGACAAGGGTGGAGGACAGACTGGCAGAATGAAGCACAAGGGAAGCGGGGTAAAAAGACCCGGGCCAATTCATCGTGCGGCTTTCTGGTTGCACTGCATGGACTGATGCAGGATCATACCGGGGAGGAGGTGGAATGGAGCGTTCGCACTGCAGGACAGCGTCTGGCGGCAGTGCCCCAGTTGTCTGCGGCTTTGGTCCATTTTGCCATCCTGTGCGTAGGTGCATGGCTCTTAGGCACATAGGTGCAGCAGCAATTGGGGCAGGAGCCCATGGCTGGGAGCTTTAACTCCGTGAGCCGGAAGCATCCCCATGGGCAGTTGTGCGCTCAAGCGCATAGTACACATAGGCGGTTATGCCAGATCAGCAGATTCACATTACTGGCGCCGCTTGATTGCGGCTTATTTGTGTCCACACTTCCAGGAAGTGGGATCAACGCATACCCAAACGGCTTGCCACAGCTTTCACCTGGTACTTTTTAAAAGTGGGATCGAATCATCAAAGGATGGGGTGAGTATGGCAGGGGAATGCCAGGCAGCTGTGGCTGTGCGAACCGGCCCACTTAATCTGCTTGAGAAACGTGCCAGTATCGGGCCAAACTGCCAGTCTGAACTCAGCCAAGATTTCTTGGAATTAGGATAACTCCATCTACAAAAATATAAACAGTCGTTTCAAACAAAAGACAGCCATCACACATCACTGTTCCTCACCTGTAGTCTTTCTGAAGGGGTGTGACCACACTGACAGTTCTAGGTTTAAATCATAACTTCCTTATGAGGTGCTTATGTCACACAGTGGGGTGAGCATAAAGATATTTTAAGAAAAAAATCCCAGAAGGCATATTTGTCAGCTCAAGAGCAGAAGTGATGCTTGTGTACTGTCGTTTTGTCCTTAACTCACTAACTGCACTTGGCAACAGAGAACTCTCTGCTTCTCGCTTGCCTTGAAAGCCCCTTGCTGGGGTTGCCATAAGCCAACAGTGACTTGATGGCATTTTATACCCATACAAAGAAGACTTTCCCTGGCAACATTTCAACCATATATACAGGGAAACTGTCAATGCAGTAGTCATTCCGTATCATTCTGAAACTCCCTGGGAATTTAGATTTTCACAGTTATTAGGATGTGACCTTTCCCTCAGATTTTTTTTTAAATTTTATTTTAAGACCAAGCTACCATGAAATTTCTCCACTGGGAGTAGTTGTGCTTCCTTCACAGATAAGGAAAACAGCAGTGACAAAGTTCTAGAGAAAGGACTCCCATACATTTCTACAGTGCACATCACTGAGGTCTTGACAGAAGTCCAAAGTATCGCTAGAGGTCAAAAATAAAGTTTAATGGTTTCTTAAAGAACACCGAAACGTAACAAAGGTATTTCCCTGAGTCTTTACTGGCAGCAGTCCCACACACTTAAGAGAGATGGTGTTACGTTTTGCTCAGTTGTCACCATGGGCAGACAATTTTTTTTCAGCACAGGAGCTCATCTGTATAAAGACACTGTTGTGTTAACAAATAAAGACAGGAGTGTTGGTGATGTAACTTGGCCAGGCACAGTTGAAGCAAACCAAGTCCCCAGTGGTGGCACCAGTTTCTTACGGATTTCCCTTGGATACACCTGGAGACTGTGTAGGTCTGGGAGGTGATGAGAGAGATAAACCATGGCTGCTGCCTTCTCCCACACCGATGGCCCCAGAAATGCTGCCAGTGCCTTGGCTGCTTTGGGCAGAGATCTGTCCCCTGGGCTCTGGATGCCAAGCAAAATGGACTGGTGTGCTGCTGTCAGCAAGTGTGTGTGTGTGTGTGTGTGTGAGGGGGGTGTTAAATACCAGGTTTAAACACTGTATTAATACACAAAACTAGCAATACTTCTTTAGGGATTTTTTAAAAAAAACTCAAATGTCTCAATCCAGAGGCAGGTTACACATAAAATGCACTGAGATTAATGAGACATGCTAGTTATGATTAAATTTCCTATTAATTCCAATGAGACTGACAAGTAATTAACTTCCATAGGATTCCAGACACAGCTCCCAGTTATTTGATTTTAGACAATCCCTTTTCACTTTTTCTAAATGAATTATTGCAAAGATGACATATACCTGCAATCTCATGTGCTAAACTACACCTTTTCATCCCCCCCCCCCCCAATTCTAGTCCTTGTGGATCGCCATAATATTCCCCACTACCTCCCAAACTGACAAATAAAAAGAACAGAAGACAGACAAATAACTACGGCTCCACACAAACTTTCCGTCATGATCTCAATGAAGCCACTACCAATAAATTACTACAGCGCTTGCCAGCGAGCATGACCTCAAAGTTAGAAAACTGTATAAATATTACTTAGTGTATTAATGTAACACACAAACAGTGCAGTCCTATGCAGGGTTTCATCCTGTTAAGATTCCTGGCTTCAATGGACCTAGAAAGGTGCAACTCTGATTCGGATTGCAAGACAGTTGTGGCCAGTCCACATCACCATCTCCATTAAGTGTTAATAACTCAGTGCTGAGGATCACTGCACAGTGAAGTTTCAAAGGCCTCCTTGAGAGTACAAGGCCATATCTTACAGTTGTTTGGCAGTTCACTCGTTTCATGGCCAAATGGAACAAGTCAAATAGACAAGACACTTTAATGTGGTCTAGTGCCATCTCTGACCCTGAATTTCTAAAAAGTCAGTTTCCCTGTAAATTAAAAAAAACCCATGCTTACCTTTAAATTTCTCACAAGTTACTGGATTCAGAATTTCAAAATGTCATATACTAAATCTTGGCAAATGAGCATTCATGACTTGACTCACAAGCATCATTGGGATCCTGTCTGGCCTCTCAACTGCCCAATTAAGACTCCTGTTTCTCCTTCCTTCTGGAAGATTATTTGGGTCAGGAGACTGGGGTATGGCAAGAAGAGTCTCCTCTTGACACTGTGCCTCCATGTCTGCCTGCTGCTCAGTGCCTGCACATTCATTTCAGGTAGCACAGATAGGAGGACAAAGGCACTGGAATCGTGGGCAAACCACTTGGTGTTCTCCACCTATTCACAGTGGTTTGCAGGGGGGGGGGGGGGGTGTCACCACAACAGAGCACACTAGCAATCTGCATAATCCATGGCCCAAGGCAGACACAATCAATGTTCCCTCTGGGCTGTGGAGTCTTGTGATCAAAAATCCTACTTTGTGAGCTACTGGCATTAAAGTTGTAAGCAAGCAATTTGGCTACTGCATCAATTAGTTTGCTCTGCAGCCATCCTTCCTGAGCTAAGACAAAAATGTGTGAGCCAGAGGCTAAAAAACTGTGAGCTAGCTCATTCTAACTCAGCTTAGAGGGAATACTGGACACAATACTTTGTCAGCTAACTGGCAACATTATATTTAAATTTAGGCACAGTTTCAGTGTATAAGGACAATTATGCACAGTGAGCAAGTAAGTGCTATGTCTGTGGAGCAGGAGCCATTAGTTGGATATGTATATGAACTACGAACATATCCAGTGCCAGACAATTTGTGGTGAACAGGATTGCTGCTATCACATCTCATTGGGAGAACACTTTTTTTAAACAGTTGGGGATTATCTGGATCCAAGGAATTGTTAGCACATTAAAACGTACACTTTCAAATGTGAAATTTGACTTGGGTTCAACACCTGTAATATGAATGCAAAATCTACACCAGCTATAATGTACTTTTAATCTAAAAATGACTCCTCTACACTTTCTTTTTTCTGTGCTAACCACATTCACGTAATCACAGAAATAGTATTAGACACATTCAGACTTACCGTTAACTTTATAGTGCTTTGTTAGTTATGGGACACTTGGGTTTACCTTGACTTCAAGCGTTGCCAACAGCTTGGAAGGAAAATGTCATGTCCCTTTAACAGAGGCTTCATGTATGGAAATGGGCAGCTGTTCATGGCTCATCTGGTAAATAACATCCCATTAAGCCCCTATGGAAAGGACAGGGCATTTTTTTCTCCAGGCAGCTGGCAACCCTAGCAACACTTCTCTAGCACTTAGCTTTGAACCCACATTTCAGCAGATTCCTCATCTGTGGCAAATGATTTATTCTAGATTTCTGTACCCTTGTGTAAACTGGATCATGACAGTATTTTGCCTGGTACATCTTTCATCGCAAGTCTCTGCTTCACAGCATTTCAACAGTCTTTTCCTCATTAACAGCACCCTTCCCTAGCAGAGTTACAGCCTTCTGTGTCTGCTGTACTGTACATGTCTGAGAAATGGTGCTGGATTATTACCATGAGAAGCCAGTACTAGGCAGTTTATAGTATCTATATAAATTAAGGAAATTAATTTGTAGTCAACTAGAGCCGAAACTGCTTGCTCTTAAGTAAATATCCAGTCCTTAGTCATATTAGAGAACACAAAACTCAAGGCTACCCACACAGAGAGAGGTATAAGAATGTCCTTTGTATTCTGTGCACAACCAAACACTTCTCTAAAGGAAAAAGCAATTGGTTTGGTTAATCTCATTTTAAGCACTGCTTTATATCACAATGCATGTTTGAAAAATGATCCAGTTAATGCCGTATCTGCATTTCTTATTGCTGTGACCTCAAGTTTCAGCACAGGTGACCCAACATAACTTCTAAAACTTTATTTATAGCAGGTAGGATTGGACTTTGCATGTGAATACATACAGGTTTTGATAAAGGTATTTGTACCCCATTAATTTACAGAATTGTGATTTGTTACTCCCAACACACCTATAATTGAATGCCTCAGTTATAAAATCACTGGGACCAAACAGTATCAGATACCCTTATCTGTGCGTTGATTTTCTTGGCATATTTCTTATGTAACTGTTCTTTATATAGATCCATTTGCTTTGGTTATAAATTAACCCTGAAACTGACTCTCCCATAGACCAAATATCCCAGTCATTAAAAACAACACCCCTACATAACAGAATCCAAACTCTTAGAACTTGTTTTTAAAAACTTGTTTTCAGACTCTAGTAGCTCATGCACTGGAGCACAACCTCAAACCAAAAAAACAATAATGGAAAAGTCACCATTGACAGCCATATGCAGGCTTAAGATGCTCTTAGAAGTGCTGTCCGTTCTATAAATTGCTAATTATGAAAAAACTGCTCTGTCATAAATTCAGTAAATAATAAAAGTGAACTCACAGCCCTGCCCAGCCTTAGATGGGATAACACAATCAAAACAAAATCTCCATTGACTTAAGTGATGCTCTATTTCTGTCTGAGTTCATGAGACTGAGAGGATGGCTACACAGCTGATCACATGATCTTCCTTAGCTCCTTACCTCTCCCTAGTGCCTATAAATCAGAGGACCCCACATGATGCCATACAAGAGGATATAAAGGTGACTCTGACCACAATTGACTCGACCAGAGGAGTATAACATCCCTTGCAAGCCACAAATATATCAAGAGAGACTTTGGAACAGTAAGGTCAGAGTCAGAGCTGGTCCAAGCAGGAAGGAGATTCAGGAACTTTACAGAGATGGTACAAGCAGATACTGCTTTTTACCTCCCAGTCATTTTTGTACATCAGTTCACAGCAGAATTTTACAATTTGCTTAGGTAGCTGAATATTATGCACATGTGATTTTCCTCAGGGTGAAGATGTTGGATCCATCCCACTGCATAAATCTTATAAATATCCCCCACCCAGGAAGTGGCATGGAATGGGCTCCTACTCCTTCTCTCGGCATCCCTGACCAGCACTCAGCATGCAACTCCCCCAGTGTCATACATCATTCCAAGATGAAGCTGCTTGATATCCTGACGAAGCACTGTCCCATTGAGCAGATCAAGTTGCTTAATACTGAGGCAACTCTTATGGCTGTTAACTTACCAATTTTGTCAAATCATTTTCTTACAGTTCTTCAGGAATCTTCTATCTAATCAAGAATTTGCTGCTCTTATCTACCCAGTTATCTACAGTAGGTCACTTAGCTGTCTTTATTTTGTCTTTGCAAACGATGGTATTTCAGCAGAACAGACACTGTGGTAATAACTTTAAAGAGCCAAAACAAATCATAGTTACACAGCAGCAGCTAGATTCCGTTATTAAGATAGCTGACATTATTTAAATATGCTGAATCAAATCTCTTAGGCTTGTTATTCATACCTCCCTGTATGTTTTAATATTTTGAGAAGCCAATATTTTAGAATGTCATGGGAGAACGGGAAATGTATTTGTTCCATTAACATCAATAGTGCACCAGTAGAACTGAACAAAGAAGCTCATATGTCCATCTGCACAAATCCTTATGTGGATCTATAATATTAAGAGACATTCAGTTGCAATCTGCATACCGAACAGCTGTCTGATTATGGAGGCTCAACCACAGATAGCTATTTTTACTTTTTAGGGAAATGTCATACCATATATTATGTATGATGTACAGGATAATGTACTCAGTCCAACCAAAGTTTGGTGATCTTCAGTTCCATAGATTTCAATGGGAAATTAGCCCTTCTAATCTGCATTTGAATGAGCAACCACTTTCTAAAGCCATGACATGTAACCAGTGTTCCCTCTAAGCCGAGTTAGTGTGAGGTAGCCTACAGTTTTTTAGCCTCCAGCTCACACATTTTTGTCTCAGCTCAGAAAGGATAGCTCCAGAGCAGACTAAGTTATGCAGTAACTAAATTGCTGGCTCACATCTCTAATGCCCATAGCTCACAAAGTAGACTTTTTGCTCATAAGACTCCACAGCTTAGAGGGAGCCTTGCATGTAACACATTTTTAGTTACTAGGGTTGGACTGTGGAAAACATCTCTATGTAGGATATATGCAGTGTGATGTGACCCGGTAAATATTATCTGAGGACCACAGGAATAATATGAAAAGTTTTCTCAGTGTGTGATCACAAACATATACACAATATATGTTCACCATCTCAGTTGTTATAATCTATACTAAAAAGTACTAAAGACTGTACCTACACTACATGCATCTGACAGAAAATGTGGAGGAAACTTTAGAAATCTTAGTTTAAAGAACATCTATCATGTGTTAAATTCTTGAGTTAAGCTGGCTGAAATTCCAGCTCTGCAAAAACATTTGTGTGGAAAAGTAAGCCTTCTGAAGTGTTTTGTCTGTCTTTGTAATAGACTGTATCAGGGACAGTGTATGTTTGGGTTTATGCAGCGCATAACTCAGCAAAGACAAAAATGTGTATAGATACTAAAACCCAGTAGTGTTACCAAGTTTTGATCTCTGCTTGAAGAAGCAACTGAATACCCATGATCCAATCCCTGTATTTACTTCTGTCCCTTCCTAACTCTGACTAGAGAACTCTGATGAAGCATTTGCTCATGAACAATAACATGATGTCAAAATACGCATGTAATACTCTCTGTCCTTCCCCGTTTCATTCTTTCTTTTAGTGTTTTCTATACACTAGCCTGCTATAATAGTCTGCAAATGGGTAGAAAGACTTACAGCCGATTATGCCACTGTATCTGTGCAAAATGATGAATATAAACATAAAATTCTGTTCAGGCAAGAGGGACTACCGCATCTTGGTGACAGCAAAGAAAGAATGTGAAGTTACTACAATTTTCACATTAACTTGTGTTCCTTGTTCTGTTATGTCTTTCCAATATCATTATTAAGAAATTCTCACATACTATTGCAAGGTATAGCAAAAGCCTTTCAAGGCAGTTTTGGTTTCAACAAGTACCAAAAACTCCAGATGATGCAAACAGAGGAGTGTTTCAAGAGTGGACTGGTCTGGGAAAAAGGATTCCAAGCCAGCATCTGATATTGTTCTGTCATATGAATATGTTTCTGAAATCAACACCATATGGGAAAACTAACTTTTAACTCAGGCGTTCCCAGTTCCTTCTTCTCAGCTCTTTAAATACCTGATATTCCTTCTCTCCTATAAATCTTTCTAGACACATCTTTGGTTTCTGCCTTCACAACCAGGTTCCTCTAGAAAACTGGGCTTGCATCCCAGAAATCCTATCACTATGATTGTGGAAAACTATGCATACAAAACATCTCCAAAAAAAGAAAAAAGGTCCCTGTGTTTTAGAGTAATGATATTGCAAATATTCCAGATACAGCAAGCACAGGACATGTCACAGCCTTGCAACATCCTCCAAGCTGTTCTGTGCCTTTTTTTTTCCTCTATGGAGAATGCTTCTTGTTTAGAAAATCACACATTTTAGTTCTAAAAACAAAGATAAATCACTTGGGAAGTTTTCTACCTCTTTGCTTGAACTTTCACCTACATAGAACTGACATCTTGTCAGTCAAAAAATGAATGGAAAGATGTACACGACTTTCACAACCACAACATTACCTCACACAGTGGTTGCATCAGCAAATGATGCATAGGGTCAGCTGTTTGATGTGACTTCTGTGACTCTCTGCTGATACAGGAAAAACTGCCCTCATAAACAAAATGAGGAACCACAAATCAGCCATCAGAAACAATGTCTCAATATAAGTTATTTCTAGAATTAAAACAGTTTGTGTAACGCAATGGAATAATATTGTGCCCTGTTTTAAGAAACACAGGAGACTCCTTTTCCTCTAGCTTCCAGGCAAAACAGTGAAAATAAGGACTGAGGTTAAAAATCATAAGCAATTTCTTCCAGCACTATCAAACAATCAGGACAGAGGTTACACACTTCATGTGGCTATTTAGGGCATTGAGATAGGAAACTTAACTAGATTGGTGTCCTGGGAACCACTCTGGGGTCACAGACATGGGATATGATAGAGCTCACACCTGCCTAACAACTGCTGACGGCCCCTTGGCCAAGCTCATGCTCTTGTCAGGCCTGTGTGGCTTTAAACTTTACTAAGTCCACCATATTGAAGCAGGGAAAGAGTATCAACACTGCCAATCATACAGAGAGATCTTATTTTATTTTAGGGCATTCTGAACTAAAAGCTGTTCCGTTGTTATTACTTTTCATACCTGCTCCATGCCTAAGGAGGGTATTAACATTTGACCACTTCTATACTCAAATATGCTCTTTCTTTTAATGAAAGAGGAAAAAGACAAGGGGTGCCCACCATCCAGCTCTCTCAGTCCTTCCTAATGAAGTGGCCCCTTCCTCTATCAACTGTTCCCACTCAGCTGCTAAAAAAACAATTTGCCCATAGAGGAGAAAGAATACTTTATTAGATAATCTGACGAGTATAAACAGTAGGCCTAATTACCCCATGATAAGCAAGGAAAGCAGCTATTGCAAATAAGGTTTTGGAACCTCAGTGGAATGTATATTCTTCCATTATCACCACAAGCAGGAGACTTCCCAGCTAAGACTAGTACGGACAAAAAACGGCTAGGAGGAAAGGACACTAAATGCAAAAATATATTGATAAGGAATAACAAGACGAAATGCACTGAAATGCTCTGGTATACAGGTAAATACAAAGTAATATACAACTTAATTACAGGAAAACCGAAACAACGCAAAGAGTGTTGAATCTGTAATGGGCAAAAAATCCCTAAGGATGACAACGAGCCAACGAAGACTCCGGAAATATTTCTTCGTTTCGTGAAGACTTCTTCAATGGCTATTTACATAATGTATTTTTTCTCTATCCTTTGATATAAGTCAGGTTTGAAATCCTATATGATAATCTATATCAAAGGAAGAAACTTACTTCATAAACCGTCAATAAATTGAATGGGCATCAGTCAAAAATACAACAGAGTAAATTAATACATTGCTCCTAATGCTGAATTGCCTGACAAGTATAAACAGTAGGCCCAATTACCCCATGACAAGCATGGAAAGAAGCTACTGCAAATAAAATTTTGGAACCTCAGTGGAATGTGTATTCTTCCAAATCACCATTAGCAAGGTTTTTTTGGGGGGTGGGGGGGGTGATTTATAAATTCATAATGCCCCTTTGTAAATCGATGGTGCGACCTCATTTGGAGTACTGTGCACAGTTCTGGTCGCCACACCTCAAGAAAAATATTATAGCATTGGAAAAAGTGCAGAAAAGGGCAACTAAAATGATAAAAAGGGTTGGAACACTTTCCCTATGAAGAAAGGTTGAAGCGCTTGGGGCTCTTTAGCTTGGAGAAATGACGGCTGAGGGGTGACATGATCGAGGTTTATAAGATTATGCATGGGATAGAGCAGGTAGAGAAAGAAGTCCTTTTCTCCCTTTCTCACAATACAAGAACTCGTGGGCACTCCATGAAATTGCTGAGCAGTCAGGTTAGAACAGATAAAAGGAAGTACTTCTTCACCCAAAGAGTGATTAACACATGGAATTCACTGCCACAGGAGGTGGTGGCAGCTACAAGCTACGGCTTCAAGAGGGAATTAGATAAACATATGGAGCAGAAGTCTATCAGTGGCTATTAGCCACAAAGTACAGATAGGAACTCTCAGTCTGGGGCAAGTGATGCTCTGTAATCTTGGTGTTTGGGGGGGGGGCAACAGTGGGAAGGCTTCCTGCCCCCACTGCTGGACCTTCTGAGGGCACCTGGTGTTTTTGGCCACTGTGTGACAGAGTGTTGGACTGGATGGGCCATTGGCCTGATCCAACATTGTTTTTTCTTATGTTCTTATGTAAATAATCAATTATTTTAAAAACCCTTAAATCTATCACTGGTATGCACTTCTGAATAATGAAAACAGAATAGGGTTCTAGCCATAATAAAGATTTCAAAATACTATTTTCTAAATCCTCAGTAGCAATGTTTGTTAGTTCTAGGAATAGCTAGATCATACTAAAGACTGTGACATTTAGTGTAGACTGTGACATTTGGTGTAATCTTAGAGATTCTTGGAAAGGTTGAAAAATCTCTCCAGAAAATATGCAATGAGCTCCTGATCAGCTGTTCATGCTCATAAGCAACACTCACCATTTTTTTCTGAGAATAACTGGATGCTAATGAAAGAATATTAAATTTTCCTATGAAGGACTGGAGATCTACTGAAATCTACTAAAATTGACTGTAATTAAACGACATAGCAACTGACAATACAAGGTCAAGCCCAGGAACTTGCTGCAGTGAACAGTGGTCCAGGCATTAGGTTTAACTCCCTTCTTCTAAAAATAAAGCCAGAGTATGGGCTGTGAAGTTGATGTAACATTGTGGTTTGTGGTGACCTGTTAGTGCATCATTCAAGTGTTCACCCATCTAAAGCCATTTGCTGGCATAGAAAAAAATCTTTCCTCTATGATATTAAATAATTAAAGCAAAACAAAATATTTACAAATATAAAATAAAAAAACATTGGCCGGGATACAGAGGAATCATATTGGGATTATGAAGACAGTGGGGACAAATTAGCAACAACAATCCTCATTCATTTCCATGGGAATTCAACTCATCTAGTTCCTTGTGGATCAGGGCCCTTGCCTTTAATCAATGTAGATGCCAGACTAGAAAATAAAAGTGCAATGCCAATGAATAGTAGAAAATTCAGCAAGTTATCTTTTTCTCAAACTCCTGATATGGATTATTAAAGCCCCTTCCCTTCAGTGGTAAAACCTGTTCTTCTGACCACTACAGCTTAAGTGATCAACCAGTTCCAAAGCCTATAATTACTATTTTTTCTTTATGTATCACCCGATCTGAACGGATAGAACAGCCATGCGATGTTATGATTTGTGGTTGCAGCCACACGAGCGAGATAAGCCGGACAGGAAGTGGCGCAAATTTGTACTGGCGCAATTTGCACCGCAGTTGCGGGATCACACAGATCCATGGACCTGCAAGGGCAAACCGCCGCTGCGTGATCCCATGCAATTGCGGGCAAGTTGGGGTTTTCCCCCCCGGCCATTTTCAATTCGCTTATTCGCTAAAAAAAGGGATTGCTGAATTGCCCCTCCACCCTGGGGGTCGTCTGATGATGCGAATACCTGGGGGGGGGAGAGAAAAAGCCTGATCCCCAATGCCACATGTTTGCGCTGGCACGATCACATAGGGAAAGTCCGGCTCCGGGCCATCGCAAACCATTTGCTACTGCCTTTTCACTGGTAGCTTTTTACACCGATTCCCTGCTGGCTCAAAGCTGCTTGCGACAGTTTGACGACACTTGTGGGATGCTTCCCAGATGTGCTGCTGTGATCACGCCACTTTGAACCAGCAGGGAATCATCCCTCTCGCATCACAAATGGGTGCGTATGACCGCGCCCTGTGAATGCCTTTCACAGTGGCAATGCAAAAAAAAGAAGAAATGAAATAAAATCAAAATTGGAATTTAAAATAATTTAAATCCAAGTATCAAGAATCCATTGAATATCAAACTTTCCAAAAGAAAAGAGCAATAAACATCTCTTCCAAAAATATTTCAAACCCAACATTTAGTATATTCAAATATTAACTCTCCACAATGTGTGTACAACCTATCTTGCTATTGTTGTTCTCATTACAAAACATATCAACATCATGAAGCAACCTCAAAATGTAGAAAGAGAAAAATATGGCAGGGTTAGAACACAATTTTTACATCCATAGAGCACCAGGTTCAATTCCAGTTTCAGGTAGCAGGCTCAGAAAAAAACCTCAGCCTGCCCTGAGGAATGGTTGACAGGTTAGCTTAAATAGACTAATAGTCTGACTCAGCTCTTTATAGAACAGGTCAAGTGCTCTCTTTGTAGGACCAGCTCTTCAGACTTAGAAACTTGCATACTTCTACACCAAAAACACAAAAACAAAACCTTACAAAAGTTAGCGTCCTATCTGTTTTGTATCTCCTACTGCCCTATCCCAAACACATTTATTGATAAATCCAGCGAAGTTTAATGAGAATTTCTGCCTCATATGTTTGTTTAAGGCTGATGCCTGTATACATATTCAGCAGAACCAAGTGGTAATGTTTTTGCCGGTCTGTGCCCCTTCAGAATGCAAGTGGGGTGATGCATGTTTAAATGTTCTCACTGGGAAAAAGGAAAAAGCTGTCTGCACATAGGAAACTAACATCAGAGGGGGAAATACTGGCTTACATAGACTAGCCTCTTATGCTACTTTATGTATACATTGGGCATTGTCCTCTAGGAACAGTAAGCTACAAGTTACAGTCCACAAAATATAGCTAGACGAACAGTAGTTGGAACATTTTCCTGTTTAACAGGAACGAAGATTAAAAGAAGCATATAGTTGTCCCACTCAGCCATGAGAATGAATAATGGAATCCTGGCTCCTCAGGCAGTTTGTTATCATCATCCTGAATGAGCTGTAAAACAGCATGAGATAACTTATTCTACAGTCCTCAGCTGCTACAAATATATTAAGACTCCTTTGATGATGATAGAGACTGTGATTTGATGACAAAGAATAGAAGAATCACATCTAACCTGAAAAAATCTGTAATCTGTGTTCATTAATATATTACTCACTCTGCTAAACGACATTCATGTCTAGAAACCCACACTAAAAACTGCCTGCTGATGTAAATCAAACGCCTAGACAATTGACTAAAATATATTTCAGATGATATAAATGTAGGTCAAGTTTATCAGAATAACTTCTGACAGGTATCAGGGATAGACTTTTTAAAATCATTTTAAGTTTCTTTTGGAGGGATGCTGTGTACATGGTATACCAGGAAAGGGTAACAGCTATAAATAAAAGGGGAAAGCAGCAGGAGCTATGCAGAGTTGCACAGAGGTCGGATTCTGTGTTAAATGCAGCTGCTGCTGGGGAAATACCCAATCCCTTCTTTTTGCAGAGAACAGGCTTTCAAAATTCTCTCAGCAACAATATGCCGCACCGGAAGAGATAGCCAGTTATATTGTGTTTCTTCCCAAAGTATTTTTTTGAAAAACCAAAAACAGCCAAGGATTGCTAAAACGTAAGAAAAGGATTGGTGGGGGTGGAATGGAGTGGGGCTACTTGATCCCTTTCTCTTCCTTCTGTTGTCCTGTCAAATTCACACATGCCCCAAACTCATTTTCTTCCCATGGGCGAGAGAGATATAGATGAGAAAACATTCAAATATTTCTCCCTCTGGAAGGAAAACAACTTAGGGTGGAGGTAACTTTGAGAGGAAAAACAGCTGAGGGAGGAAATATTAAGTGCCCTATCCAGTTGTTCCTTTGAGCCCCCAACACTTTACAGTGTCTCTGACAGATTAGGGTTGTGGGATGTCTACCCTGAGGCAGGCTTCCCTGGAAGAAGAAAAAAAAGCTACACTGTACTATGCTCCAGGACACAGTACGCTTTTATCGATTCTGATCTAACTGAAAATAAAACAGCCCACCTCCTCCATGACTTCTAAGTTTGGGAGACAGGGCCCTTAATATTTTACAATATCCTGGAATGAGGGGTGAAATTAGAGGATGAAATCGATTTCTTCTCAAACTCAACAATAACACATAGGCAAGGAGAGAAAAAAACATCTACCTTCGTTCTGTCACTCCGTTTCAAAGGGAGAACTTCAGAAACCAAAGCAACGAAGTGCTAGACTTTTGAGATTCATGGCCAGGGAAGCAGGATCTAGCCCTGCATTCTGCATTCTTGTTCCACAGCGCTACAGAGAGAAGTTTAGTGATAATTTATCCTCACTGCATGGTTCCTCAAAGCCCCCCCTCCACATGTCTACTTCAATGCCAGTTTCAGTGGGAAGCTGGCCCAATAATCCATTTCAAATTCTCTAAAAATCATAGGGGGAAATGTTTTCACACATGCCAAACAACAGATGATGCCAAACTACAGTTTCAAAAATATTTTTATTTGGAAAAGTGTAATCTGATTTGCCTGTGAAATATCTTCTGTATTGAAATCATGAGCATTTAAAGATTTTCTTCGGAGGGTGAATTCATACATGAATGTTAACTGCAACATGTTGGTATTTTTAAGGCATAAGAACATAAGAGAAGCCAATGTTGGATCAGGCCAGTGGCCCATCCAGTCCAACATTCTGTCACACAGTGGCCAAAAACACCAGGTGCCCTCAGGAAGTCCAGCAGTGGAGCCAGGACACTAGAAGCCCTCCCACTGTTGCCCCCACCCCCAAGCACCAAGAATACAGAGCATCACTTGCCCCAGACTGAGAGTTCCTATCTATACTTTGTGGCTAATAGCCACTGATGGACCTCTGCTCCATACATTTATCTAATTCCCTCTTGAAGCTGTCCATGCTTGTAGCCGCCACCACCCCCTATGGCAGTGCAATAGGTACATAAAGATACTTACAACATGTATGCACCAAAATTATTTATATATAATTGCTAATTATCAACTAGCAAAGTGCCAAGTCAGTTGCTTGCTGTTCAACATGATGGGACTTTGGGATTCGTAATATTGGATTCACAGACTTTGTCCTGACTGTGTCAAGTCTGCCTGGTATGCAGATGATACATTGAGTCACGAGGGAAAGGGGTGAATTCTGCATGTCTTTGAGCATCACCAGCAATGTCATTCCAGTTCATGAACTAGATTTGGGGAGTAGTTGCCTACGTCCCCTTCCAGACAGTAAGAGAAACTTTTGTATGTGTACATAAGGCATTTTTCAAGCAGACTGGAATAGCTTCTCAGCCTTTTGGCTAAGATCAAGTATAGTGTAGTAGCCAGACCCATAGCCGGGAATTATTAAATGGGGGGGGGCATTTAAATTTCTTTGGGGGCACTGGCTAATTTAATTTAAGGTATTTAACTTGCTTGCTTGCTTTGCTGGCCAGCAAGAGGCAAGCCAAAGAAAAGCAGGCAAGATGAACAGCGTGGGACTGGAGGCAAGGGTTTGCTCTGCTGGCCAAACATTCCATAAAGAAACAGAGAGCTGCCGGGGGGAGAGGGTGGTCCAAAGCTTGCCACTGCCCCTGGCAGAGGTGGTGGCAGCAGCGGCAAGGACTCCATAAAGAGACAGAGAGTTGCCGGGGGAGAAGGGTGGTGTGAAGCTTGCCGCTGCCCCTGGCAGCTGCGGGCATGAGAAATAAGTCAGGGGGCAGACCACGATGGTAAGTTGGGGGCCCTGGCAGAGAGTTGGGGGGCTGTGCCCCAAAATGCCCCACTGTAGCTATGGGCCTGGTAGTAGCCCTTCTAAAGTCCTTTCCACATTGTTAGATAGCATCATTGCATCTTTTTATGAGATGGACTTGCTTGTGCAAAAAGCTAGCTAAGAGGGGGGGGGGAATAAAATGCAGTTTTCCTGTGCCTTCCTAATGATGCAAATCTACCCAAGCCAGTATGGGCTAGTTCATATAGGAATTTGACTTTAGAAATCTGGTTTCACAACCTGAGCAATTAACATTTCTCAGCATCAAGGTGAATTTGCACACAGCAAATTTGCTGCTTTGCTGAGGTATTCTCCAAACAGCAATCCTTCTGCACACACTGCAAACCTCCTCTAAAATGCCACACAGTAAAAAAATAACCTGTGATCGTTGTGAGAAGCTAGTGTCGGAACAAAGAATATTAAAATATGGGTAGACTTAGTGTTTTGGGGGTTGTAGGCAAAGGCTGATAAAAACAAAAGTGTTACATAGTGAATCATTAATAACTAATTGGAAGGTGACTGTTTGAAGAATTTTACTTTCAGAAATTGGGTAGTATTATTTGTTTACCAGATAATTCCTGCAATCATTTATTCTTTCTAATAAGATTCAGGAGGATAGCTGTGTTAGTCTGCAGTAGAAGAGCTAGATTTGAGTCCAGTAGTACTACACTACAGTGCACTTGATTTTAGCCAAAAGGCCGAGAAGTGTAGTAAATTATTTTCAAAATTCCCAACCAAAACCTCCTGCTATTTCAAAACTATGTATGCGAGGGTGGGTAGGGGGTATAGTGGGTAGAGCAGCAGGCTAAGCCCTGGATGACTCAAGTTCAAATCCTCCCTTCTGGCATGGAAACTTCCTGGTTGACCGTGAGCCTGTCACAAACTCTCAACCTGGCCTACCACACAGGGTTGTTGTTGTTATTGTGAGAGAATGGAGGACGGGAGAACAATGTGTGAAGATCTGGTGATTTTAAGTTTGCAATCTAAAACTTTAACCCCATGGAAATTTCCATGGTTGGAAATCCCACTGAAAATCAACATTACTATTTGTCCTAGAGTAGCTATCCTAGCGCATTTATTTGGGACTTACTTCTGAGTAAATATGCACAGGACTGAACTGTAACTAATTTAAGGATTAGGATGCTGAAGACACCAAGAATAAATTCCATTTAAATGCTGCATGGTTGTGATCACACAGTAGAATGTCCTATATGGAAAGACAGAGAAAAAAGAAGAAGGCACCGTGTTGTATAAAAAATGCACAAATGTTTATTTTGTCAGTGGTGGCTCTAACAGTGTACTTTAACTGGTTTCTGTGCAGACCATGCTCTCTTAACCTTCTCTGGACTGAGTTTCACATGGATTTGGTAGGTATAGTAGAACAGACCTGGGACCCACCAAGCATGGGACCCCTTGAGCTACAAAAAAAGGGAGATAGTAAATTACGTGACATCAGGATCACCAGAAAGACAGACTTATGACATCACACGTTTCAAGGCTAGGGTTGTCGGCAACAAACAAGGGGCTGGATACAGGACACATAGCCCAGACACCAGAAGGCATACCCTAGCAAAGAACAAGCCAACAGTCAGAGGCATGGAGTAACTCTCTCACTTGCTAAACTGTTGTTTCTCGCTATGTATAGGCAAAACAATAAGCAGGAGGAATGGTACCCTTATTCCCTGTCACAGTTCTCTAACGTGGTACCCGTGGGTGCCATGGTGTCGACAGACACCTTTCCTGGCTTTGCCAAGAGTTTTTAGAAAATGGGTGGGGCCAGGTGGGGCTTTTGCCCAACTGGGCTTCTGATTGGCCATTAGAGATTGGATTAGAGATTGGATAGACTATGCAGATTTTTAAAAAGCCGCTTTGGCAGCAGCTGCCACCCCAGCACGAGGATCTTTACTGTACGACTGAAGATAAGCTGCGTGTATGCAGGGAAATATTTTAAAACAATAAGTTCATTTTAAAAGGCATTCTATTAAATAGAGTGTCTGCCTGAAATGCTGAAGAGTTTGAGTTGAAGAGCTACATTGAAGAGTTTCACTTTGCAGTTGGCTCTGCCTCTTGTGGCAGCCATTTTGCTGTTGTGTCCACCACCCACTGTCAGAATTCCAACGGTGCCTACAAGGTAAAAAAGCTGGGGACCCCTGCTCTCTACAAATAGATGTTACGAGTGGAAACTTCCAAAAGGCACCCTCCCCCAAGTTGCTCAGTAGAGGCTTGCAGTTTAGCACGCAGGGTTCTGTGACCAACCCAAGGCCCATGGATTGAAGATTACTGTACCAGATAAGGTATAATGGAGTACATATTTATGAAGATCTTTAAGCAAATGCAACAGAAGTGTTATGAGATTTTTTTAAAAAAAATTCAGATTATCAAGAAGATTGCTACAGCAATAACGGATGGAACCACAAGTGATGGAATGAGAGGAACTTTTCCACAGCTATTTAACAGGCAACCCAGAAAGGATGTTACCAGAACCAGCTACAGCACAAAAATCCAGACTGAGTATAATCAATAGGACCCATTAGCTAGGAAGAAGGCTGTTTCTACATACCAAGTTTAATCCCCCCCTAAACTATTCTATAATGCAAAGGTACAAGCTACGTGGTACTGCTGATTTCTCTTTTACCATCTCTCTCACAGCAGCAACATTCTCACATGCCAGAGAGATGCTCAGTTTTTAGCTGTGTGTGTGAAAACATTCTCGGTCAAAGTAATGCTGGATCCAGTATGACAATGATGAGTCACAAACTAATGTAAGCACAACTGATATCCATGTCCCTTTCCTAATATCTGTTTAGGAGCACTGCATTACATGTATTTTTAAAAGTGATACTGAACATTAAATTATTACATGTTACTTCAAAAAGAGGTGTATACATATTGGACAGCCGTTGTTGTGTGTCATATGTAATCACAAAGGGTCAGAGCTCAGAAGCTAAGAAGGCCTTGGGCAGTATTTGAATGGGAGACCACCGAGGAATGTCAGAGTTGTGATGCGGAGGCAGGCAAGGGCAAATCACCTCTGAACCTCCCTTGCCTTGAAAACCCTACGGGATTGCCATAAATCAGCTGTGACTTGACGGGGGGGGGGGGGGGGACACAAAATCTTACTGTTTAAAACCCTGTATCTAGAATTTTGATCAGACAACTGATGTTCTTAACCTATCATCAAGGGAAAAATATGCCTTGTATATAGGGAGCTCTAAACTTCAAGAGGTTGGCAACTTCCTTGTCTTATCACTAAAGTGCTACCAGAAGAAACTGGTCCTCTTCTACAGCAGTTTTAAATCATGACCTTGTTACCACGTTGGATCATAACTCACACATATTGCCTCAACGTTACAACACCCACAGGAACTTGCAGCCACTCTGCCCTAGGGAGAAATGACACTGGGAAACTTACAAAACACAATGCAGATTTGGGATATGACACCAAGACATCATATGTTTCACAACACACAATATAATCACTATTATGGCAGGATCCCATTTATACTCCGTATCATGGGTAGAAAGCAAAAATTTAATCAGAAGTTTGAGAAAGCTTTTGCTCATCATCTTGCCTAAATGGACCTCCACACAGCAACAGTTGAGTTTCTGAAACTATTCCAGCATCGCAAATGTAGCACAACATGGACATAGTTCCCTGGCACAAGCTGCTTTTTCACAGCCACCTTGACACATGAAAGAATACACTAACTGAATACACTAACGCCAAAGTCCACATTCTCCCAGATTATGTGTCTAACCTATAGAGCTTTGTAAGTGATCCAAAGCTCCTACTATTTGCCTCCTTAATATCATTATAATTCACGGTGGATCTTGTGAAGTCAGCACCCAGGCCCACAGCTAAAGGGGCTTCAAAGACTTTTACTCTCCCTGGAGACTTAGGCTGCAGTCACACACACTAAATAATCCACTTTCAATCCACTTTCCAACTGGATTTTGCCCGTTCACACAGTAAAAATCCAGTTGGAAAGTGCACTGAAAGTGGATTATTTAGTGCGTGTGACTGCAGCTTTACATTACAATACAGAAATAGTACCAGCCACCTCCACTCACACCTACACCCACCAGTATCTGAATTCAGGCCTTTGAAGTCCTTTAACTTGCACAGGGGTCTGCCCTCCAAGGGTCCAAGCCCACCTGACTTGTTTGCGCGCGCACATGACATGACACGCGCTCTTCTCCAAACTGGGGGGCTGGTATTAAGTGGAAGCGTTCCTTGACTCGACAGACTGACGTTTTGACGTTTTTGTTCTCTCACAGAGCTCCGAGGCGCACCCCCCCCCCCCCGCCCGCAGGCCTTGCTCCAACCAGAAAGATAACTTAGGACACCACCAACCACCCCTTCACATTCCCCACACAGCGCACAACTTCCCGCGTATCAATGATGCGTTTGCTCCCCCCGAACGCTCATCAACTGCAGCCAACCATTCTCCCCCTTTGAGTCTGCCCGTCCCTTATCAGGCTTCTCGGAAGCTCTCCCGGGAAGAACAGGGCTGTCTGCCGGGGACCCAAAAGTGCAGAGGGCAGTTTCTGCGGCCACGCTCACGCCCCCTGTCCCTTCGCGTCCCGCCAGCACGCCGGTCCCTACCGAGTAAACCTCCCGCTTCGCTATGACTACAGACACGCGCCCCGTATGGTCGGAGCGCCCTGCGTCACTGAGCCCCGAGACGTCGCAGCCCCGCCAGAGGCAGGCAGGCGAGCTAGCAAGCCGAGCCCCAGCCCCGCCGCGCCGCCAGAGGTTCTCGCTGCCGCTTTCGCTCCCACACTACTGACCTGGCGCTGTCAACTCCGCCGGAGAAACTCTTCCCTTCTAGTGGCATGGACTCCCCCCGCCCTAGCCCGTCCTATGGGCAGGCGCCGCCCCCCAGGCCGGCGGCACAGCCATCCCCGCCTTCTAGCCACCCCCCCCCCCCCGCGCCCCACCCACCACCTCCTGGACCAGGGCAGCCGAGAGAGGCGGGCGGAGGCAGGCGGAGGCTGCCAGAGGTGGGGCGAGCGCCAAAACCAAGTGCACCAACGGCAGGCACGAGGGGAAGAAATGCTCGGGACGTGCGCGCCGCCGGGGAAGGAAAACGGGGCATTTGTTCCTCAGGGTTGGGCCCTGTGACGCTAGTAGGCTATCCCCGCTCGCTGATTTACCGTACCGCCCCAGGCTCCCGCGTCGTATCCGTCCACGGCAAACACGTGCCGCCTGGCAAAGCCCAAGGCGGGGCACAGAGGAAGAGCCTTTGTACCCCACCGGCTTGGGTTCCTAAAGGCACCATCGGAAGCAAAGGGAGGCACAAGCCTTCGCCCACGATTGCGCCTGGCCAGTTTGGCTCTCCCAAGCAGCCACTTGAGCAATAAATGGATCCTAGCAAAGGGATAAATATCAGAAAAAATTTGCAAAAAAAATTTTTTTTTTAGTTTTTATGGCGTGTGGGATCCCCCCCCCAAAATCATTTTCTAAATATGTAGCCACTAATTCCTCCTTTTCTTTCAAAAAACGAATGTGTAGTTTTTTGAATTTGTAGTATATCTCTGTGCGCCCTTTTGTAATTTAAGCCCCTGTAGAGTTGTTTATGTTACACAATAGGTAGGTTTGAGAAGATATTGCCGGCTGGAGGATGCCCAGAGTGAAATTGGGTAGAATTTCCCTTCCTGTCCCTTCTCCTCTGATGAAAATGAAATTGCTTCAAAAACAGACTCCCAAAACAGACTAAAAAAGAGGAAAAGAAATGGATTGTTGCATTTCAGGGAAAACCTGGGTAAGGAGGAATCAAAACTAAAGGCTGGCCTGGTTTTCAAAAGGCCTGAAGAAAAATCCCTGTTTCTTTAAAGAGTAGTGGAAGCTTCTCATGGCATCACTTAATAAATGGCATCCCATTTAGCCTCCCTTGAAGGTACAGAGTATTTTTTCCCCTTTGGTCAAGTTAGCAACCAGAAACAAAGGGAGGGAGCTCCCTTGGTGAAATCACTGGGATTGGGAGGCATGATGGTAGGCACTGATAATTTTCCTCAAAGGGTTGGAGGCACACAGGAGCCTGGAAGCCCACAGTGGACAAGTGTGTAACTCTTTTTAGGACTGTACTCTCACCATGTTTGCTCAGAAGTAAATCCACCTTTTCCCCCAGAGAGATTTACTGTGGTGTATGGGTACGAGCCATGGTGGCTCAGAGGTTAAGATGCTGAGCTGCAGACCAGAAGGTCAGTAACTCGGCATCGAGACCCGAGTGCCATGTGATGGAGTAAGCTCCCATGAAACCTTTACATTTACTATGGGTAGGTTAGTGGGATGGTAGCTGAATTGTAGCCTTTATATTTTTCAAAATAAATCTCCCTATCAGTACTCAAGGAATTTTCTTGGAAGTAGGGGGAACCATACTTTTTTTTTAAAAAAAAAATAATTTATCTTGGCAAGGGGCAATTTCATCCATTTCAGTGTTGTGAATCTTGTAACTGAGCCTAACACGTACAAAAACTGGTATGCTAAATGCTTCCCAAAGAAGATACTAATGTTATTTTTGAAAAAGAATTCTAGGTTTTGATAATACCAAAAATTCATCTTCTATTCCAAATAGAAAATAAATTGAATTTCTTATTGATCTCTTGAGAATGAGCAGATAGTTATTTTTTTCTTATCCTGTTGAAATTGCTTAAACAACACAACTCTGATCATCAGAGTGCATAAAATAGTAAGTTCTTAACACAGATTTTTACTTTGATTCCTCAAGAACCTCAACCTGATATTATAAATTCCTGTTGGCTTCATATTCAGCTTTAGTTTTCTTTGGAGATAATTTCAACATACTTTAAAACTACTTTCTTTCTGCTATATCAATATAGCTAGCTGTTAAATCTGTGGATACTTAAATCCAGAGACTGGAGAGGAGCCACAAACAGACAAGACAAATCTTTTTACAAACCTGAAAAACACCCCAGGTTTGCAGAAAAATCTGAACTCAAATAAATAAGTGAAAAGGGGGGTTAAAGCCCCCCCCCCAATAATAGAAGCAGCACCTGTAGCTTTAAGAAGCTAATGTACTCCGTGACCGCTGCTAGGCAAGCTCACAGCCTTCAAGCCTTGGTGTTTTCAGTAAAAGATAGGGAGGAGGCCAGGCCCTTTCCAGGGCTGTTTTGGCATTTGAGGGAGGACTCACTGGGGCCAGGCCTGGCAACCACCACCAGGTGATTTGCTACCAGGTGACTTGCATGACTTACCCAGACCTGGCTTCTCACTACTGTTCAGTAGCAGCTACTCCACAAAAGCCAGTGCGGTATAGTGGTTAGAGTTTCATATTAGGATTTGGGAGACCCAGGTTTGAATCGTCACTTTGCCACGGAAGCTCACTGGGTAACCTTGGGCCAGTTACACAATCTCTCAGCCTAACTTTCCTTACAGGGTTGTTGTGAGGATAAGTGGAGGAGAGGATAATAATGTAAGTTGCTTTGGGTCCCCAATGGAGAGAGGAGCAGGGGTAAATGAAATAATAAGTATATCTGAAGACGGTCAGGGGGATATAAAAGACAGGTTACTTGGCAGGTGCGAAGAAGAAAAGGAAGCAGGGAAAGGATATGGGGCTGCCAGGAGGAGGAAAAGAAATAGTGTGGGGAAGGGAAATGGGAAAATTAGGTGCCCCTTCAGTTTCCCCACCACATAATTGGGCCTAGCCTGGAAGCTGGCACCGCACACTGGGCCACGGTTTTCTAGGGAAGGGAAAGAGGAAATGAAGATGGGTTGGAAAATGAGAGATGCTCCTTGCAAATCGTTGTGGGTCCCCTGTGGGCGTGATCATTTTTTCCCCCCAGTTAAAGCAGAAGAGCCTTGTGGCACAGTAAAGCCTACTTTGCCAGATATTTATTGCCAGATATTTATTGGGATGTTAATTTCTCTTTTCTCTTTTAAATCTGTTTGTTAAAATCAATTCAGTTCAGTGGGTCCTGCCAGTATTGTGACAACTGTTAGTCCCTAAGGTCTGAATGCAGATCTTTGCAGATGAACTTAAAGCAGGAAGTTTAATGACATGGAGGGGTAAAAATACACTGGAAGCCTTCTCCATTTTTCTCCATTTTTCTTGTTCTTCATGAGAATGGTTGCTTCTCACTGTTTCCAATGAACTTGTTTAAAGCAGGCATAAATTTCCTCAAGGATTTCACCATTCCTATGGTACAAATTGCAATGGATTTATGGCGACCCTAGCCAGGGGCTGTCAAGGCAAGTCAGAGGCCATGGCAGTTTGCCATCGCCTTCCTCTGCAGACTCGTCCTTGGTCTCCCATCCAAGTATCGACACTGCCTAGCTTCTGAAATCTGATGAGATTGGGCTATACCAGGGGTGGGCAATTGTTTTGGCTCGGGAGCCACTTCGTGGGAGCGGAGGTTAGCGGAGGGCCACACCTTTCAAAATGATTGCATTCATTAGTTAACAAACAGACAGACTCAGAAGAACAGAGAGAGACACACAGGGGAACATAGGGACAGAGAGAGAGAGGGACGCAGAGACACACGCACATGCAGAAGGACACAGAAAGAGTCAGAGAGAGAGAGAGAGAGACAGGGACAGAGAGAGATCGCCGAAAGCAGCTGCCTGCCTGCTGCGCCTCCGTGCAACCTGGGGAAGGCAAGGGTGGGAGTGTGCAGGGCTTCTCCAGAGCACTGTGCTTTGGCGCGGCCCGGGGAAGGTGAGGGTGGGGGCGGGCAGGGCTTCCCTGGAGCGCTGCGGCCCCGGGAAGAGGAGGATGGGGGAGGGAAGGTAACTTACCTTCCTTCTTCTGCCTCCTCATCACCCAACAGGGCTGCTGGGAGCAGGATATGGGGCTTGGTAATGTGCCCACCCCCTGGACACTTCAATTTCGGAGTGCTGCTTCTCTGTGCTCCGAGCCCAACGGAGGCCTGGCTGAAACCATGTGGCCAACTGTTTTGGTGGGCCGCAAAAAACTCTGTGGCGGGCTGCATGTGGCCCCCGGGCCGCAATTTGCCCACCCCTGGGCTATACCATGCCACTGTCCCCCCAAAAGTATCTTTGGTATATATTGGGTGGGAAATGTTGATTTTTCTCTCAGTATCAGTTCACTAATGAAAGAACATTGATTTTATTAAAACCTTTAAATATAAAAGGTTTATCCAAGAAAATATTAGGAAAAGCAAACAGTTTATACAGGGTTCACCTCGGGTAGCTGGGTTGGTCTAAAGGAGCAGAACTGAGCAAGTGAGAGAGTCTGGCAAAGCAAGCTATGATGCTGCAGCAGCAGCAAAACTGGAAACAGGAGATGGCCAGTTCCAGTGTGGGTCTGATAGAAGCCCTCCGGGGGCTGATTCGGCCCCCAGGCCGCTTGTTTGACACCCCTGCTCTACAGTTGCTTTGTCGTGGGCTTTGGAATTCTAGCCAGCAATTTATAGAGCTAAATATTCTAAAATAGTTCACAACCACACTAAACCATGACTTACAGCCTTTTGTATATGAGCCATTTGCTGGCTTTAAAAGAGCCTGATAAAGTGTCTGAGTATTCTTAGTAGTTGTTCTCACATACTTTACCTTTCAAGTGTTTTCTTTCAGTCCTGGGTTGTTTTTTGCAGGATGATGGTGGAATTCATGATGCACAAAGTCATAACTGCTTTTTAAAAATATTACTATAGGTTATCAGTTTGCAGCAATTTTTCCTTTGTCTTTGGCAATGTGGAAATATTCTGCATTCCCTTCTATATCAGCCAGCATGATTCTACAGAACTATGGTCTTAAGATGCTACAACACTACAGAATAATAATAAACACGATTCTGGCAGCACTATAAAGGCAAGGTTTTATTTCAGCATAAGCTTTCACAGACTTCTGCCCACTTTTTCAGATATGATGAGTGAAGATTCGTTATGCAGATATTTTACAAAATAATACAGGATCAGTGAATAATGAAGAAACTAAGGAGGGATACCCAGGAAGACAGGTGGTTTTGTATGATGAGACTTTTAAGATGGCTGATTTCTAAACAGGCCTGCCACCACAGCATTATCCCTCCTTTCTTTACACAAACCTCTTGTCAACAAAGCTATCTGCCTGCACTGCAACTTTAAATAGGCTCAGGAATTAGGGTACACAATAGAAACTAGAGGGTTACAGTATGCTAAGCTATAAATACTGTACCTCAGTAAACCAACAAGTAAATAAGAAACACAACATACCGACATCCAGTCCAGACATGTCCTAGAGGAGGCATCTCATCCAAGCTCTCAGTAGACTATCCATTTTACAACCATGACATCATTTGAGCAAGCTCTTATCATCAAGCTCCACTTTGAAAATCGAAACTTCTGTAGATGTGCTTATCACTGCTTTGTTGTGTCCTGAGGGCCATCTCTCAGCTTCTGGGATAGGCATTTTTTTTAACATGTTGTCAAAAGAATTTGATGTTTGGGACTGAAACTTGAGTAGCAGTTTCTTCTATAGATATTTGAAAGTCATCTAACTAGTTAGATAATAAAATGGGGGGGGGGTTGTATTGAGCAAAATGTAATAACTCAGATGTGGCAAGCAATCATTGGACCATGGTTTTGATCAGCTGAGAGCACTCTGGGGGCTCCCTTTTCTCTCCTTTCTGGTGCATGGTGGGTGCCTTCTCCTGGTGTGCCCATACTACATCGTTTTCTATGAAGAAGAGTTGTTTTTTATATCCTGCTTTTCTCTACTCTGAGAGATCTCAAAGTGGCTTACAATCGCCTTCCCTTCCTCTTTCCACAAGAGGCACCTTGTGAGGTAGGTGGGGCTGAGAGAGTTCTGAGAGAACTGTGACTGGCCCAAGGTCACCCAGCAGGCTTCTGGTGGAGGAGTGGGGAATCAAACCCAGTTCTCCAGATTAGAGTCTGCTGCTCTTAACCCCTACATCACGCTGGCTCCCTATGATGGCCACATCAGGATAACAGGTAGTACTAAACAATCATTGCCTCCAGATCATGCTTGGAAACCATATAGTCTGTAGCTGAGTTTAACTACAGTTAGAGGCAAGGTTAGTCATTGATTATCATAGTTTACCAGATTAATGAGTTGTTGCGAATTATGGCAAATCAGGAAGTGGATAAGGAAATTAGAACAAGGAGGAAGAGAGGAGAAGTGAGCCTTTGAGAAATTCCTGAGTGCCACTCATGCTTTGTTGACTGGTTGTCTGGATATCTGTAGTTGGGTCAAGCTTAATGAGCTGAAATATAGTTTGTGTATTGGCAGTGCAATCCTAAACAGAGTCACACTCTTCTACACCCATTGAGTCTGCTTAGGATTGCACTGTATATCAGGCCAAGTTCATCCTAACTGCCCAGTCAGTGAGGTAAAAAGACACTTCATAGATTTAGAACAACATCCCAGTCCTTTGATGGTAATTACTTCTAAATTAGTGTTAAATAATTGTAGAAAACTGAAGGGGAAAGATACCTCTAGTTCCTATTTAATTTGGTTTGTTTCCCCCCCTATTTGTGACTTCCCACATCTTTTCTTCATATATTGCACAATTCTAATAGCATAAATCACTGAGCCTATCAGTCCCTGTATTCTGGAATGAATAGTAGAGTATCTAGCCAAACTGACAGCATCTAGAGGACAATCTTACACTATGGTAGGCTAACAGTAAATCAAATAAAATAATTCCGGCTGTGGAATACTTGCTGTTCTTAAAGTGAATTGCCTCTCTTTAAAAGCACATATTTGCTGGTTTTACTGTATGTATTGACAAAATATCTGCTTTGCCTGTGTGTGTTCTCAGGAGCAGTAGATTTGTTTGTGTACTTTTCACACGTCATGAAACTTGAGCCTGATAAGAGTCTGAGGGACCATTCTGTTGCATATAATGGACAGAAATGAAGCAACAATATTTCCTCCTGCAGCAAGTCACACTGACATTCCCCGTGGTTAGTCTACCTTTGGCGTGCATGCAGTTTTGACAATTTTGACCTCTTTTTTCCCAAGATAAAGGTACTGCATAGGCTGTGGATATTTGGCATGTGGTGTGAGGCGACATTATTAGCAAATCACCAGCTATTTTTTTTCCAGAAAAGAATACTGCAGTAATTTGCGGGAAGTAACCTTCTTGTTCCAAAACAGCTGTTGTCACTGAACACAATTATATCTACAACAATTCTGATTATCTTCGGTGACTCTCAGTATTTGGCATCACTCCATTATTGTTCATTTAACTGCTTTTTAAGTGCACTAGGATATTTGCCCACTATGTGCTTGCAACTCCACCTTTAACCTTGGTACTTAGTTTTGCAACATTACAGCCTCTATATTCAGTTTAATACTCACAAAGTCTCTATTAGGGACCAACCTGCAAGTTAGACACTCATAATACAGCGCAAGCCACAGCTTCAGTTTTCTGCTATTGCATTTGGACAAGGGAGTCATGGAAAGAAGAGTTGAGAACCTTTTTTACTAGGATGTGTGTTCATACATTCAGATATATTTGAATAGCTGACTGGATCAGGGGAGGAGGAGATAAAACAACATCAGGGCAGCCTCGAAAACTAAAGATAACTCAGTATGTGCTTTCTGTGTTAAATAGGTCCTTTTAAAGGGCTGTAACATCCATGAAAATCTTATGTAATTGCATGTTCTTTGATGTGCACAGGGTTTTTAAAAGTTATTTAACAGAAGACTAAGTACTTTAGCCTTATCCAGAAGAGCATTCAAGCATAGAATTATGCATATAAGTAGCCCTATACCCTTTAAAAGAGCTTACTTGCTGCAGTTCCTGGATTCTCTGATCTTATAACACATTGCCTTGTCAGAAATCACTTTTGTGTAGGCAACAGTGTGAAACCCGTGTGATTTATGTGTAAATGTCTTCATGTTCGAGATATAGCTTTCCTAGGAAGTGGCTGGTGTAGATGGATCTTTGATCTGATTCATTAGGGCTGTTCTCATCAAATATTTATCGTTGTTGTCGTCGTCATTTCTTCTTTAAAAATGGCAGCATTTTATCTTCCATGCTTCTTAAGCCGTTGTTGGCTCAAGCTGTCAAGGGAATTAAAGAATCCCCTTCCCAATTTTAATTTATTCTTGCATATAAGACGTCAGAAGCCTTTCAGGAAATTTAGTTGGAATTCCTTACATTTATGACACTTGTTTAAGTCAAGCATTGCCTTACTGCACCATTCTTTCTTTGTGCATGTGTGTGTGTGTGTGTGTGTGTGTGTGTGCGCGCGCACAAGCGTAGGCATTGAAGAGAAGATTTGATGAGAGGACAGGAGGGTTATGTATAGCAGAGAGAAGACTGGTTTGATGGTAGAATAGAATGTAATGTTTTAAAAATCTTCAGACTTCCAAATGTTCATTTTAAAAAGTGGGTGTTTAGAAGACAGAACCAACTATTTCTCAGTGCCCGTAGACGTTAATGGTTTGACACTGAGATATAATGGCACTGGAAATCTAAAAACTGAAAAAGAAATCAAACATTTGAGTGATATTTTAATTTCTGACAAACCAGTATTTCTAGGATATCTGATACTTGTAAACAGTACTGTAAACCAAGATAATCAAACTCTAGATGGAACAAATGAGAAAATTTAGTAAAATACATAGGTGAACTGCCCACAGGTTGCTCTTTTATTGTCTCGGTGTTAGATCACCTGCCCAACTGCTGACCCATCATGCCAAATGAAGTCCACCAGCCTTGTATTTTGGCCTGCCAAGGTCTTGAGAACAGCCTTTTTATAGTCTTTGAGAAGCAGCAAATTGTGCAAACTTATTTTTAATGCAGGGTCAGAGTGGCATAGGCTCAGTTCAAATGTTTGGCAGCTCCCAAACAAACTTCTTCCAACTCTAGATTTCTTGCTTTGACAACTAGATTATTCAGCCTCATTCCATGAACTTTAACAGCTATCTTATAAGACTGTAGATGATTCTGAGTTTTCTTTAATATTCATATTATGAAAACATGATCCTAGAACTCATATCCATCCTATATCTATTGGGTTAAATGTAAAATAAATCATTTAACTTGGAAGCACAGAAGTTTTATGCAGTATCCCCAGTCCTCCATGTTTCCTGATTAAGGGAAAATTTTATTCAAATAAATTATAAAGATGCTCTGACTCCAATGATAACTAGAAAAAGAAATGTTACTTACAAAAATAGGCACACATCTTGCATGGCATATTCATGTAGGTACATTTAACTTATTGTGAACAGATTAACTTCAAAATGGTTAACTTGCTACAGCTTCAAGCCTATATAAGAGAGAGAGAAGAAGAGAGGTCCTATATAAGATGGACCAGAAGGCAAGCAATGGCCAAAGAGCCTCAGCATCTAACCTATGAGAGAGTGGGGCCAACTGGCAAGCATATCTGAGTGAGAGAATTCTCTTAACCCTTTCCCTTCCAGATCCTCTGGAACACAGGGTTTTAATGTCCAGCAATATCTCCAGTGTAAGGCAAGGCCTGCCTTCCCGAAGTCTCTTTTTCAGATAATACTGAGAAAAATTAGCCATACACCACAGTTTTAACCTGTGGGTAACAGGCCCAAGCTATTACTATTCAGCTACAATATCATGAACTACCTTTCCTAGTCAGACAAGGATTGACTTACAGGAGAAAGTTTTAGTAGTTTCTGTATGACATTTTCCCTCCCATCTTGTAACAATAAGTACTGAACCAGCCTGGAAGCTGTCTCATGTGTCTCTTTAAAAACACACACACCCCAACACACAAATGTACTGAGAGCTTTTCCCATAATTAATTTCCCAATGAAATGTCTCCCTAGGCCCATATTTGAAGCACAGTTATGCTGGATAGCTTCCAGTCCTCAGGAATATTTTCTCTGCAAAACAAAACCTTGTATTGTGTAGTGTTTTGGAAATCAATGCTATAGTGCCATTTTGGTGTGTGTTTCTTTTTTATAGGCAGGGTTAGTTTGGACATCCTTGAATCTAAAATTACATCAAAATACGTATTGTTATTTATGTATGTGTTTCTGTAAAAAAATTTTTTTAAAGAATAAAGTTATGTGATTACATTTTTATTGTGCACTTCTTCAAGGACCTTGGCATTGTTTACACACTCTGTCTTAGCAACAATCCTGTGAGGTAGGTTAGGATAAGAAATAGCAATTAGTCTGCAGTCACAGTGTACTTTGTGGCTGAGTGGGGATTTGAACCCTGGTCTTTTTGGTGTAAATCCAGTATTCTGTCACACTAAACTGGTTTGATATTAGCAAGTGGCATGCTACATGTGTTTTGCCACCAGCAATTTTTTCCCCTCTCAGAACATTTATGTTGTTCCTCAAAATAATTGTTTTTGGAATCTAGTCTCATGGTAACGATGACTGTCAATATGTTTGCATCTCTTTAAATAATTTTTGGATAGTGTTAGCATTCAAAATAATACCACCTGTTGAAATGTAATTAATTAAGAAAAAAGAGGGGGACTCAACATTTGAGGGGCAACAGTGTTAACAGGTCAGAAACAACCAACCCAGGGCCTCATTATGACTTTTGTGGGCCCCTCCCACTGTAATAATATCAATATTTAAATTATTTTGATATAACTTTAAATACTTCAACATTTTATTTTTTTCTTGTTTTAGGCAAAATTTAATAGATTTTCATGGGCCCTGAAATTTCATTTTCTAATGTGAGAAAAAAATAAATAAAACATTTTCTTCAACCCTAAAAGTTCATTTTTTTCTTCTGGTTTTAAAAAGAAATTAAAACATTTTCATGCCCCCCTAAAAGTATCATGGGCCTTAGGCACTATGCCTACTGTGCCTAATGAATAAGTCAGCCCTGGCCAACCCTGCCTACAAAGAAAAAAGAAAAGCAGAGTGTTGTGTGCATGGATGTGAGCAGCATTGGTCCTAAAAATGAGATTAAAATTTGTGGATTAGAGAATGGGATGAAATGAGGCTATTTGCAGTGTTTCCTGGTGCAAATCACACAAAATCGGGATCTAAACATACCGTTTGTTTCTGTCTCATTGAAACACTATGCTGTTACTATGTGCCAGAGTTTCTTTATTCACAGGTAGCATTCTGGGAATGGCCGAGAGCCCAATCTGCATCTAGCATTTGCTCTGCTGTTTTACCAAACCCACGTTGGAACAGAAATTCCCCTCTGCATTGCATGCCAGTTTCACTTTGATTGATTGTCGGACTTCATGGCAGTGTCCAGACTGCATGCCACTTTCACTTCGTTTGATCTCTCGTTGTATTGGTACAGTCTGCATAGAATTATTGTCGTTTTATGGCCATTCAAGGGTGACTCTGCAGTCCATATGACATTGGCCCAGGGTATTTGAATGTGGTTTTGAGCCACATCTTTTTCTGTTCTGTTTTATGTATCCTACAATTGTCCGTGTTGCCTTCTGTACGTTAATTTCCTCAGAAAGCTTGACATTAAAGTTGAGCTTTCCAGTAGCCGCCAAATAATTGTGACAATGATAAGTGAGGAGAACAATCTGCTGGTCCAGATGGACCATGGTCCTCAAGTACGCTACTATGAAATATGCTCCTTCAACAACGAATGTTTTTCTGCAAGTAACCAAGGGCACAGCATCTTAAGGTCTTCTTTTGCTCTGCTGAAGAAGCCCTGAGTGAAATTTATTGGTTCATAACTCTGCTCCCTTGAGACACTTCCTGGGATGTTCAGTGTGTTGGCTTCTTGAATTAAGGAAACAAAGAGGAGATGCATATTTTAAAAAATCCTAGATAATATTCCTAAGTAGGTGAGGACAATATGTTGTCAAAGGTGAGGACATTTTTTGTTTGTTTGTAGGTGCCTCTCCCTTTTCAGCCCCTGGTGCCAATCCAGCTGTGGATTTAGTAGTATGCAGAATCCATTCCTGAATACAAGACTTTTCTTTTTCTCTTCCCCCCAACTGTTACGATGTGCAGGATGAAGCTATGCATCCAACCCAGGATTTTTTAGAAATCCATTAAGCAGAAATGAGGATTGCTGGAACATAGTTTACCTAAGGCCTGGTTTTTTAACTCCTGATGAGAATAAGGCCAATTTTATCAACGTGATGAAAAGATCCCAAAATTTACTGTTGCGTCAAAACCTGAGAGCACTTGTTCTTAGTCCCACAGAATATATGTGAATACATGAAATGCAAGGAAGAAGCATTTCCTGTATTAACACATATTCAAACTTGAGTTGGGGGCTCAGATGTGTTTGCTGAGGGGAGATGTGTATGTTAACAATGTAGAGCTCATGCATCTCCAGTCAGAGGAGATCTACAAATACCAACTTCAAATATTAACAATGTTTTTGAATACAGGAAATGTGATTCACTTCTTGTGTTCGTGTATACAAGCAATGTGCAAAGCCACCCTTATGCAGATTTTTCAGCTGTTGTCATCTAGAATTGCTCCTTTGATGCTGATCTGGAGTGGAAAAAGGAATATGGAAACCTTCATTTCTTTTTTTCTTTTTCTTTTTATTGATTTTATCTATTTCTATTACTACATCACTACTTTTCTAAGCTATATTTACCTTATACAGAGTGTGCTTTAGCATTTGCTTAATATTACCTTACCACTAATACATATGAAGCATTTTAAACCTTGGTTAATATTCAATTAAAATTGTTACTGATGATATATGAAAAATAAAAAAGCTGTTTGACAGACATGCTCTTTTGAAGGAATGCTTAATTATACAAATTATATATAATATATAAGTGCAATTTCACAAAACATTTCAGCCCTTATTTCTTCTTTCGTCCTCTTCTTGTCTTAACAGTCTCTTCTTGTGCCTTTGGAGCTGCTGCTCCTTTTTCCGAGTCGGAAATTTCTTCTTCACACTTTGAGCTATCAAATCCATACATACTTTCTTGCGATGCCAGCGAACCATCTGAGTCTCTCTCTTTTTTCTTTTCTTTGCTTTTTTCCAAAAAACTTTTTGCCTGTTGAACAGAGTCAATCTTGTATTTTTTGTCTTTGATGCTGAAGCTCAGTCCTTCTGGAACATTCCACCTGTAGATAATAAATTCAGACTGAAGCCAAGATGTCAGTTTTCCATAGGCTTTCCTTCTTTTCCTTATTTCAAATGGGATATCTTTCATCACTTTAACTTCTTTTCCTTTGATCTTCAGAACTGCTTTATTTGTGGTCCTAAGCACCACATCTCTTGTTGACTTTTTGGAGAACCTTATCTGAATCTCACCAGGCAGGCTTTTCTTTTTGGTATAGTCTGGATAGGTTCTGTAAACCATATCCATATCGCTTTTTATTTCCGCTGCTTTTAAGCCCGTCACTGGTTCAAGCGCTTCACTTAACAGATTTTTAAGGTCTTCTCCTTTATCCTCTGGTACATTCTGAAGTCTTAGGAAAAAATTTGATCTTTCCATCTGTAGTTTCAAAAGCTGATCAGAGTGGAAGGCCTTTTCTTTCTCCGCTTTTTGTAGCCTTGAATCATGATTTTTTACTGAAGTCTTAACTTCCAGAAGTTCTCGCTGCAGCTTCTCTGTAGTTTTATTCGACTCCTTCAGGTCCAGCTGCATTTTGTCCATCTTGACATTGAGAGCTGTCATTTGGTCCACTAGAGGTCGCAATAACGAGGAGAACACAGTGCTCATCTCTGTGGTATCAACCTTTGAACTCGGAGCTGTACTTCCTAGTTTGGGGGAAGGTTTCGGTTTCCCCGCCATTGTTGAGGCTGCGCTTTCTTTGTTGATAGTTAGATAAGATGGACGAAAGAAGCAAATTCTACGACTGTGCTTATATCTTTTTAAAGTTCATATCCTCTAAAGAGCGATGCCACCGTCTAGCAAGCCGAACGTACGTTTTTTTTCATGCAGTAACGCCACGTAAAGAGTCCCGTAAGTACGCCAGTCTCGAGGGGGGGTTTTTGCTCCACCCGCCTTTCCCGCTGTGTTCTGTTTGTTTTTACTTCAGACTCACGTTTTCTCCGTGCGTAACTATAAGTTCCAGCTTCAAAGCTTCGCACTCTCTGCTGCTTCACGGTTTTGCGCTTTTAGCCATATGGCTCCCATGGACGGGGGAACCTATGGGGGTGATGAAAAGGGACCTCGATCCCTCGATCGCCACCGTAGGGAGAGATCCCCTTCGTGCCACCCCAGGCAGAGCCCCTTTACTAGGGTCTCTGGGGGCTTGGCACCAGTCCAAAGCCCCTTCTTCCCGCCGGGTACGGATCGCGCTCCCCGCAGATGCGGAGGAGCGTGTCCACCATGATCGCAAGTCTTGCTGGAAGTCGGAAACCTTCATTTCTAAATGATACATCTAATGATATTTTTCCAGTAATAAATGTCCTTGCTAATACTGTCCCGCTAAACCTTCTTTCCTTTCTACCGATTGGACTTGACATGTGTTCAGTAGCTAAGAGCAATGTGGTTGTACCATCTAAGATTGAAAGGGATCAACGGTCACATCCATATTTGGCACACAGCTTTAGAGTTTGACCTTGTTCCTTGCATCTTGATGCTGAGAAGTCTATTTATTGCTATTTTCACAAGAGCGTTTTGAGAATATGTGCTCTGAGAAGAACACAATAGCGAACCCCAGAAAACTTGCCAAGACTGCAGAACGAGACTTCCTTTCTTGGCAGGAAAGGAATATAGGTAAGCCTAAACAAAGGTCCTTTGCCAATTAGCGTACAACACAATATTTTAGATCAAACTGTTCTCAGTGAGGAATATGGAAAGCAGATTTTCACTCCCTTGATAGACAGGACATGTTGTATTAGGAAAAAAGGAAGTTAAAGACAACATAAGATAGTTAATTCACCTGCCATATAAGGATATTTCTGTTCTGAGTTAATTCTAAGTTGTTGGTTTGGTTTGTGCTGAGCTTCAGAGCTAGCTAAGGTATCCTAGCTCCCTGTGTTGTGATTGGCTGACTAATAAAGACCTCCTATTGGTCCTGAAACCATACAGAGTAGCCTATCATGAAGCTCCGCTTAGGTCCAATCAGACCTCATGTAAATAGTTACTTTGTATATAGTTCAGTTATGTAACAGTATAAGTTTGGGTGCCGTTCTTAGCCTGATTAGAGCTGAGTAATGTTTTGAATAAAAGCCTTGTTATTGATGATCGTCTCCTGCCTCTCAATACATTAAACTGGCTACAAGGATGGGATTCGAGGCCTAACCAAATGAGGAAATCACTTTCCATGTGCCCAAGCTGAAATCACTAAGGGCGCTTAAAGCTAAATCACTATGGGCATGGCATCCAAGGGCCACATCAAATCATTTGATCCCAAGGTTGGGAGGTGGGAATCCTACCTCAACCATTTTGAAAGCTTCCGTATAGCAAATGGTATTGAGGGAGACCACTTTCTTGAGTACCTGCAGCCAGGCTGTTTTCGACATTGCTCAGGACTTAGTAGCTCCGTCCAAACTAATGAAGACACCTCCCAGCATCATCAAGGCACGGCTCAACAACTATTTCACGCCTAAGACATCTGCAGCCATACACCGATGTGCTTTCCACCAATGAAGCCAGAAAGAGGGCGAGTCTGTCACTGAATACATCGCTGCTCTGAGAAGGGCTGCTTGTGAATGCCAGTTTCCTAATTTAGAGTCAGCCCTGATGGATTGTTTGCTCTGCGGCCTTAGAGATGACAGCATCAGGCGAGTGCTTCTTTTGAAAAAAACAAAACCTCAATTACAAATCAGCACCTGAAGAAGTGCTGAGAGTGGAGGCCACCAATATTTCTCTTCACGAACTGCGATTGGGTGCTCAGAGTCACATGATATGTCGCACCAACGCTGTTCACCATGGCGTTGCAACAGACTCATCTGATTTCAGAGACAACCTGTCAGAATCGTCTGATGACGGAGTCCACAAAACGGGGGCCAATCAGAAGTTGCACCATTCTCAAAAAAGCCCGCGAAGAGGAGCGTGTGCCAGTTGTGGTGGCGCGCACGCTCGTAGAGACTGTAAGGTCTGCAATGCTAATTGTCATTCTTGTGGGAAGATGGGCCACATCGCTGAAGTCTTCCGTCATCCGGAGAGATCTTCTAGTGAGTCTCACCACTCATCTCGTTTTTCGTCCTCTTGTTTGTTCAATCGATGGCTGAAATACAGTAATGAAGCAAGAGTGTCAGAGGACTACACCAATCGCCTATACATCCACCGAGGTCTTCACACATGTCCCAAGATCAAGGTTACTGTCTTCCTTGGTCGCGCTTGTCAGATAAAGGTTGAGTCAGGTTCTGCGCTGTCAGTTGTCTCTTTTTTCTGTTGGTTGCCACGCCAGGCAACCCTAATGTGTTTCCTGTGTGTTTCCTGGCACCCACCAGTGTGTTTCCTGGCACCCACCCACTTCTTGAGTTCTGGGGATGAAATCAAAAGGGTCTTGAATGGGAAAAAATGGATCACTTCATACCAGCTCAAGTGATTAAGAAATATATTACTTTTCACTGTCATTCATACAGGCATGTAGACCTTATCTTCCCAATGCAGTTGAGAAAAGAAATCTATACACACTTTCTCCATGTATACTATTTTGAGGGGGGGAAAGGTAGGAGAATGGTTTGCCCTTTCCTTAGAAAATTCTTGGCGTTGAGCACTTTGTTTTCAATAAATGAGAATATAGCATGGGATTAATAGGAGCAGCACATACACAAAGTTTTAGCTAGTCTTCAACCTATTCTCCAAAATTTTAATAAATAGTAAGTGATAGGAACAAAACATCTAAGCATCAGGAAAATGACAAATCACAAAGTAAAACAAATCAAGTAATGAACACACTATATAATCACATGGAATTTAAGAAACTGAAGGTAAAGCAAGTTCTTTTATTTATATACTAGGATCATGGAACACATAGGAAAGCAAAGGTTTTACATCCCAATACAATGAAAGGGGAGCTTCTTAAATTGTTACAGAGCTGTTGCTTGTTTGGTTTGTGCAAGCACACATTTTTGCAATGTTGATGCTGGCTCTAAAAAGGCTAATTTTAGACTGCAAGATGTACCAATACAGTGCGCAATGTTGGCAGTGTTTTGATGGAAGCTTGTTGGAATGAATTTTGCAACTCTGGTGCTGGTTTGGTTTGCATGTTTGTATATCTCCAACAGAAATTTCTCAGGGCTTCTACTTAGTTACAAAACCATCTCTTAAACAATTTAAACAAATCGGATGAGATGGGATTCATTAAATGCTGAAATGTTTTGTAAAGTCCAGAGCTTGGGTAACCCCCCTTCCCCAACCTAGAGATCTGGCAAAACCTCAAACTGTTCCTTACCTTCATTAAACTAAGGGGAAGTGGACATGAAGCTTGATGCATGGCTGCTGCTGCTGAAAATGGTAGTGCTTTGATGGGTTTGTTTTTGCTCTCACCTGGTTCGGCATTTTTACCTGGATTGTGACATCATTGCACTGTGTATCTCCTCACTCCTGCTTCACTTCATTGGCTGCCACTGCCATCATTGATGGCAAGAACTAAGCTAAGCCTTCCTGCACATTGCCAGGAAATGCACAGTGGGATTGCGGCCACCATTTTTCCAGATGGTGGTATTTATTTATTTTAAATATTTACATACTGCTTTTCTGACAAGCCTTCAAAGCGGGTTACATATATTCAGATAAAATCATAAATATTAAAAACAACGACATTAAAACCAAAATCCAGCGGTGATCTTCTGTATCATCTTGTTTGGTAACTTATTGGTCCTCTGAACTTTCAGCATCTGCATGAAATCTCTGGATGAGATCATCTGAACTTTTGGCATAGATTGTGAATTGGTATGGTGATGACACCCATCAGATTCTGGTCTGGTGACTTCATCCTTGAATGGTTCTTTGGGGTTTGGAAATGTATAAGATCAGTAAATAAACTGAAACCGAGTCAGATAAGACACAGTAGACTTTATTGGTAATGCTAATCATGTAATACAAATGGAGACCCACAAGAAACTTGCAGGATGGTTATCCCATTCCTCACACCTTTGCTTCCTCTCTTCTCCCCCTACCTCTCTCACACTCTTTCTCCCTTCTGCCCCCCCTTCTTACTCTCTCACTCCTCCATGTATGTTACTTCCTCTCTCTTTCTGACCTGTCATCATTCTCTTTGTTTTCTGCCTCCCCACCTCATCACTCTTTCTCTCTTTCTGCCCCCCGCACTCCATCCCTCTCTCTTTCTGCCCCCATCACTCTCCCAGCCTCCTGCCTGCTTCCTCTCCCCCCACAGCAGCAGTGGCATTGGTCTGGAAATCACAATAGATTTCCCAGCTGCAGAGATCAATTCACCTTAGGGCTGCCAGCTCCAGGCTGGGAAATCCCTGGAAATCAGGGGGTGGAGCTTTGGGACAGAGAGGATTGGGGAGGCAAGCAGCCTCAGCAGGGTATAATGCCATAGACTCAACCCTCCAAAGCAGACATTTTATCCAGGGAACTGATCTCTGTCACCTGGGTGCTCTTTTATCCAGGGAACTGATCTCTGTCACCTGGGTAATTCTGGGTGCTCTCCAGCCCTTGTCTGGAGGCTGGCAATGGTAGTTCAAGTGAAGGAAACGGCTGGTTTGGGGGGTGGAGTCTATGGCATTATACTGGTCTGTAGTCCCTCCTCAAATCCCACCCTCCCCAGGCTCCACCCCTCAAATGTCCAGGAATTTCCCAACCTGGAGTTGGCAACCCTATTTCCTTCCCACCCAACAGCCAACCTACCTTTATCTGTCTTCAGCTTTCCATCTCCACCCCCCTCCCCCGCAGCCTCTACCTAGGAAAATTATAGTCTTTCTCCACAGTGGGGACTAAAGCAGCTTACATTATTATTTCTTCCTTGTTATCTGCACAACAACCCTGTGAGGCTGGTTAGGCTGAAAGCATGTGACTGGTCCAAAATCTCTCAGTCAGCTTCCACCGCAAGGTGGGGATCTGAACCTGGGTCTCGCAGATCCCAATCTGAAGCTCTAACTGTTACATCACAATGGCTTTCACAGGGTGGCTGCTGATGAACAGTAGCAAGCAGCTGGGCCTACCTGAGTCATGCAAATCAGGTGGTATCAAGTCACACAGAGGGTGCTGCCTAGGGGTGCCAGCCTCCAGGTGGGACCTGGGGATCCCCTGGAATTACTGCTCATCTCCAGACTACGGAGAAAACTTTCCATGGAGAAAATGGATGCTTTGGAGAGTGGAGTTTATGGCATTGTACCTCACTGAGGTCCCTGTCCTCCCCATGCTCCATCCCCAAATCTCCAGGAGTTTCCCAGCCTGGATCTGGATCTGCTGCCGGTGGCCAGGGGGATACTTGGCAACTCTAGACTGCTGCCAGGCCTAGGGTTGCCAACCTCCAAGTGGGCCTGGAGACCCCCCCTTCAAATTACAACTGAACTCAAGACAGCAGAAATCTGGCTCCCTGGAGAAAATGGCTGCTTTGGAGGGTGGCCTCTGTGGCATTATACCCAGGTGAGGCCTCTCCCTTTCCCAAACCCAGCCTGGCCCCAAGACTCCCTCCCTGAAAGGCCAAAATAGAACTCGAAAGGGCCCTCCTTCTTACTGACAGAAACAGAAGCGCCCCCCCCCCCCGAACATTCTAATCTCTCACAGTTGATGTCTGGAGATAGAGATCCCTGTGAAGGCCATTTCAAAAGGTATTGGGGAGAATTCAACGGTCCCCGAAGTTTTTTTTTAACTTTTTGGATTTTTCTGCAGCCAAGGAAGGTTCTGACTTTGTAGGAAAAGCTGTTGGGGGAGAGTGAGCTCTCTTTTGGATCTCTTTTGGTATCCACACAGAAAAAAAACCCTCTGGGAATTAGTATATAGATGTTGGTAAAGCTGATTCTAGATGAGTCTGAAAGAACAGGTTTGTAGTTAGGGCCTGTTTCTCTTCTTCAGTTCCACGTTTAAGGCAGTGGTCATAGTAGTGTTTTATCAAGTTTAGTTACACCAGACATGCCCTTTTCTGGAAGAGGAGGACTTGTTCACTGTAATGCATGCTATAAAAGGCTCAATATGGGGCTGCCCTTGAAAGCAATTAAAAATTCAGTGAGTACAGAATATAGCAGCCCCATAATTACTGGTATCAGATATAGTGTATTCCATTGTTTACTGGTTTGTTTCCCAGCCAGGTTCAGAGTTAGCCAAACTACAGAGGAGGGCAACCAAGATGTTTAGGCGGTTGGAGCACCTTCCTTATGTAGAAAAGCTGAAGAATCTGGGACTTTTCAGTTTAGAAAAGAGACGATTAAGGTGGGTGGCACGATAGAGGTTTATAAAATTATGCATGGAGAGGAGAGAGTTGACAAAGAATTTTTTCCTCCCTCACCCAAAATAGTAGAACTCAAGGGCATCCAATGAAACTGATGGGCAGTAGGTTCAGGACAGACAAAAGGAAATACTGCTTTACACAGAGAGTGATTAAAATGTGGAATTTGCTGCCAGAGGATGTAGTGATGGCCACAGGAATAAACAGCTTTCAAAGGGGATTAGAAAGATTCATGATGGATAAATCTATCAATGGCTACTAGCCATGGTGACTGAGGGGAACCTCCACATTTGGAGGCACTAAGCCTCTGAATCCCAGAGCCAGGAAGCACCATCAGGAGAAGGCCTCAGCCTCTATGCCCTGTTATTGGCCATTCAGAGGAACTGGTTGGCCATTGTGTGAGACAGGATGCTGGACTAGATGGACCACTGGTCTGATCCAGCAGGGCTCTTCTTATGTTATTATTCCAAGTATACTACTTACCTTTAAAGTCTTTTATGGCATAGGTTCAGGATACTTGAAGAAGCTCCTTTACTCAATTGGTTGAAGAAGAAGAGAGATAGGGCTGCCAAGTCAGCCCAGGGGGCGGGGGATCCCCCGCTAAAGGGGTTCCCGATCCACCGGCCAGCATTTGGCCGGCGGGGGGAACCCCACCCCCGACGTCGTCCAGCGAGGACGACCTAATGACGTCACCGGAAGTGACGTCAGCATGTTGGGGGCGTTGCCAGGGCGACGCTCTGGCAATCGCCCCAAAACTCTATGATACTATAGAGTTTTGGGGCGATTGCCAGAGCGTCGCCCTGGCAATGCCCCCAACGTGCTGACGTCACTTCCGGTGACATCGCTGGGCACGCATGCTTCGCGCGCGTGCCAGGAGAAACTCCCGGCCAGAGGAGGACTCCCCCCCTGCCGGTGAGTTTTGAAGACTTGGCAACCCTAAAGAGAGAAGAAGAAGAGATTGGATTTATACTCCGCCCTTTACTACCCAAAGGAATCTCAGAGTGGTTTACAATCTCCTTTCCCTTCCTCTCCCCACAACAGGCACCCTGTGTGAGGTAGGTGGGGCTGAGAGAGCTCTCTCAAGAACTGCTCTTGAGAGAACAGCTCTGAAAGAACTTGTGACTGACCCAAGGCCACACCGGCAGCGGCATGTGGAGAAATGGGGAATCAAACCTGGTTCTCCCAAATTAGAGTCCATGCTCCTAACCACTACACCAAACTGAACTCCTGTAACTGTGCAGTACTATCAATTTATTGTAAGGCCCTTGCTTTTTGTCATACTCATTGGTTGTGGAACCACCTACCACAAAAATCTGGGAACATGATCTATTTAAGCAGGCCCTGAAAACTTTTTAATTGAGATTATTTTAGACTATTGAAAGAGCCAGCTAAAGCGGCAATTTATGGAATTCAACATAATGTTTGATAAGTTTTATCGATCTTATGATTATTTTGTTGTGCTACTGATCCCCACGTTTCTAATATTTTGTTGAAAGCCAGGTTAATTTTGTTGAAAGCCAGGTTAAGTAAATAAACAGTAATAAAGGAAAGAACACAAGTTGCTGCTGTTTTCAGAGGTAGCACAGTGTCCACTATCATGGAGAGTTTTGAATTAAATGAGTTTTCACAAGAAATGTTGGAGTGATAAAGTTTTTGTTCCTTTTACCAGCTGGAAGCTTTTTCTGGCGTTGGCTTTTAACCTTAGAAATTAGATGTTGTTCTAGCTTGTATTTTATACCAGGATAGCGAGAGGCATGTAAATCTAGGTTTGAAATGAAATATTGCCTCAGACAGAGAAAGAAGATGTAGGTGACTTGGATAGCTCAAATGAAGGGTGGATATATCATGGATACATACATTGGATAGGTTTTTATTGCTATATCATCCAGAAGTGGAGGTTTCTCTGGGGAGGGGGAGGATTAGAGAATGTGTGGGCGGTGCAGTGGAATTAGCTTTGGTTGGCTGACAGTTCTGCTCTCAACAAAAATATGCTGACTTGCTTTCAGATCTATGCATTTTACAAAGAACACTGATTTCTTAATCCAGCAAGTTTTGTTAATACAAACAGAGATATTGCCTTATAGAACTGTTGCGCAGATTCATACTTCTGTGGTCCCAGTGCAACCTATGTTCTGCCTGTACAGGCTTTATTGAATTTAATGGGACATTGGGGATTAAGCGGGTTATGGCCTTTACATTCAGGTTATTTGCCCTGGTTTTGATGCAGTTGAAAAGTGGGTTGTTTTCCTGCTTCCCTAGTGCACCCCCCGGGGTTTTCCTGGTTTTCCCCTGATCTTTCTCAACACTGTATTACTCTGAAGTTTTGGATTGCAGCAAAGCCAGGATGGCAGCTGCGTGAGTGAGAAAATTCTGATTTTCCCAGTCCTGTCCATACAGCAGCCATTTCTCCCACAACGATTTCTCCCCCCTCCCCAATGGGGGCATCTGTTTTTTTTTTAATTGGCAACTGAATATCATTATATCGATAAAATATTATACCAATGCTACACATTTTGTTAGTCTTTAAGGTGCTACTGGACTCTTATTCTTTTCTATTGCTACACCACACTGGCTTTAATAGGGTGGCTGCTGTTGGAACAGTAGCAAGCAGTCAGGCTTCAGTGAGTCATGCAGTTGGGTGGTATCAATCCCCCAGTGGTTGCTGCTCTGATGAGTCCTCCCTCAAAGGCCAAAACAGCCCTGCCCTCTCCCCCTGTCTTTTACAGACAAAACTGGTGCTGGCTTCTTCTGGCCTTTTTCCAGGTGTGGCTTGATGCCTGAGCCCCACCTCTCTTCTGAGGCCTGCACTGGGCCTGCCAGACTCTGAGGCTGCTGGTGGTGCATTTCTGGGTGTGGCCTCATTCTTTCCACCTTCCCCACAGCCTCTTGTTGGGCCACCTGCCTCAGCAGTGCCTTGACAAGGTTGTTCTCACTGGAGTATCCTCTGGAGTAGGTAAGTGCAGGCAGGGATGAGGCCTAGGGTTACCAGCTCTGGGTTGGGAAATACCTAGAGATTTTGGGGATTGAACCTGGGGAGGGCAGAGTTTGGGGAGGAAAGGGAGCTCAGCAAGGCATAATGCCATAAAGTCCACCTTCTAAAGCAGCCATTTCCTCCAAGAGAACTGATCTGTGTCCTCTGGTGAGGTCTCCAGGTGCCACCTGGAGTTTGGCAACCCTAACACTGGGGCTGCTAATCCCTTTCAAATTAAATACTGTGGCCCCCTCTGGACAGAATTTAAGAGTGGACTATTCCTATTTTTTAAAAAATAAATATGGTCAGTCATTTTGTAGGTAATTTAACAGGCATGTTCTGACTAAAATCTTCGTTTTAAAGTATATCTCTTCAAGAATGGCTTTAGAGTTCCGATCAGGTGTTGTGAATTAAGATGTATGAATTGGAATGTATTTATTCATGATATGTACCCTTTAGGAAATGTGAGCATTTGATCTTTGTGCTTGCTTGTAAGATTTTTGAATGGATATTTGGTAAATTGATGGCATTATTCATTATTTTATACAAGAGAATTTATGGATTAACTATTATAGGATGGTTTTGTATATTATATTTTGCTGCGGAGAGATGTGTAGAAAAATGGCATGCAGGACAACATTCTGTTCCAGCTTTGAAAAAGTCATGAAGGAAACGGGATCCCAGGCTGGCAGGTTCCCTCAGATGGAACGGGGGTGTCCTTTATTTGTCTACTGTCCACCTTATGAAGAAACATTTGGATTTAACTGGTCATGTCTCAGCGGATGTAAAAACGTTCTTTTCAAGCACATATGTGATAAGAATAAGTTTTTCAACCGCAGAAAGCACTTTGATATCTACTGAGTATTGGAACCTACTGTTATAGACATGTGCTATGAAATATGAGTTTTGGGGACCAGATTAAATTGTATGATATAGTAGTATGTGAAAGAATGTGCAGTATTGTTATGAAGATGTCACACTGAATTGTTGTGGTAATATGGTTGCAATAATTTCTCATACTAATTTGTTCATGGTATTACTGTTTTCAGTTTGACTTTCATTTCCACGATCCCTGCCAATGGGCAGGACAGGCCTTGACATTGCCAGTTGGGAATGCTAGATTCAAATGCGTTGGACATTTCAGGGTATCAAATTAAGTTCTATATGTATCTTCTTAGAAGGTCAGGGCAGAAAATTGTCTAGTATAGTTGAGTTCTCTGTAGTTAGTTTTTGTGGAATCAGCTCCATAATTTCTGGGAATACTGTACTTTAAAATGTATTTATTGTAACTGAATAAACAGTGTCCATTTTGGAGTACTGGTATCCAGCCAACACAAGCAAGAAAACAGTTCCCGGTTAAACCAAACCATTCAATACTTCTATCCAGAATACCTTTATTATATGGCTATATATAACATTATTGTGATAGCAGGGTAACATTAACGAATGTGTCTGTGAGAAATAGTTTTATGAGTGCCATTATTTTTTTCACATGCACACTGTAACTCAGACACTATCTTTGATGACTCCTGCTATTCAGTTACTGCTTTGTAAGCATATACCTCAGATTATATCTGCTGTTCCATGGCAAAATTGTTCTTAATTAAATACCTAGTTTAATATACCTGCGTATAATCTAGTATCATGTTGCATTCACCTTTTCTTTCAAATATTTGCCCAAATTAAAATCTGACGGACATTTATTTTGAAAAAAGAACTTTAAATCATTTAAAAGTTCACCTTAAAGACCGAAAAATGATCTACCAGAGACAAAAGCATCAACGTATGTAAATTCAATGGGGTTTATATTTCAATAAGTTTTTAAAGGATATATCGATATCATATGTAGAAGAAGAAAAAGAGTTGGTTTTCTCTACCTTCAGGAGTCTCAAAGTGGCTTACAATCACCTTTCTTCCTCTCCCCACAACAGGCACCTTGTGAGGTAGGTGAGGCTGAGAGAGTTGAGAGAACTATGGTTGGACCAAGGTCACCCAGCAGGCTTCATGTGGAGAAGTGGGGAATCAAACTGGGTTATCCAGATTAGAGTCCACTGCTCTTAGCAACTACAGCATGGCGGCTAGCATATATATATATATATTTGGCTAGCATATTTTAATATAGTTTTATGTATATCATCTGTTTAAAGTAGTTAAACACCAATTAATCATCTCATCACCTTGTTTGGAGAGAGGTGCCTGGAACAATATTTCAGACACCCACTGAAGGCACATCTACTTTCACCATTTAAGTAATTATTGCAGTTGCTGTCTGCCTTTTTCTCTTGTCTACCAAGGCCAGTTCCAATTTGGGAGGCAATTTTGTTGGAGAATTGGTGCAGAGGAAAAGGGAACTTGCTCAAATCACCCCACATAATCACTTTTAAAGAACATTAATGGTGTTGAGTGGTCTTAGATCAAGTCCCTCATTTCTCATTTGGTTTGACTCTAAGTCTATGTCTGTCTTGTTTCTGGTAACAACAACAGAACACATACATCTGGGCGGTATGTCAGATGCTAATAAGCACCTTATTTGGGCAAGTGCAGCATATTCCTCCACACACACCCCGCCTCTGTCTGAAGTATTGATTGCCTTTATGACAAAATCTCTGAGCAAAACATTTCAGCAAAATCTCTGAGCAAAACAGACGCACCATTTGATCCGGCTTCAACACACTTCGAAAACGGATCAAATGTGCGCGTTCAGACAACAGCAGCTGCCTTCTGTCCCCAGCTGTTGCTTACCGGAGCAAATACTGGAGCAAAGTGTAGTATTTTGATACCAGGTCATTAAGTGGTGTTTTCTGTGCTCTCCCGGTTGAAAGCGCATTTCCCCCTGTGTGATTGCTCAACCGTGGTCGAGCCACTTCCGAGTCTTTAAAAAAAAAAAACTGCCATGGAAGCCTCTGGCTTCCGCTTTTCGCCTGCCATTTTTATTTTTGCATCAGCGATATGCGCATAAGTGCTCCTCCGCCCACGCGTCTATAAAAAAATTAAATGGCCACTAGTTTTGAGTTCAGGATCCCAAGGAGGCCAGTTTTGGGCAAAAAGTTTAAAGGAACATGTTCTGTCAGGGCAGTGAAATCATGGTACTTGTGGAACTGTGGCAGGATTTGCTCTACTGCTTTTGTGCATGCGCAAAGTTTTATTTTTTCAGATCTCCAGATAAGTGCCTATGCACATGTGCAAAGTTAGAAAATAACAACAACAAAAAAGGGCATACACTTCAAGTAACAAGCTGGGAACCAGTAACATGATTGTCCACACACACACACACACAGAGACACACACAGAGCTATTCTTACACTCTTGCAATTTGTATGGTACAAACAACATTTCGAATAACCATCTTCAGTATATAACTGCTAATCGGTAAACATGTATTATTTTATTTAAATTCATTTTGAGGAGAATCTTATGATAATGAAAACTATCAAGCTACTTCTTAGTTCCATGGATTTTATGTGTAACTTTCAGTAGGATTTATCATTTATGTATTTACTACTGTCTGGATTGTGCCTACTGTGTACTGCCCCTTTAAGAAACTGAACCAGAAGGCCTCGCCTTCAGTGCAGGCAGAAAAGTTGGAGGAGCACAGTTTCACTTCTCTACTAGTAACCTGCAGGAATACTGGGGTGATACGAAGTGTTCTGAATCAGGCGAGGACAATCCTGGGTCTAGTAGACAAGACACAGCTTTTAGTTAACTGTTGCTATATTTCTTTTTAAAGCCAAGTTATCTGCTCCAAAGTTTTAGTGTTGATAAATAAATCATGAATTAAGGAAACTGGGTGTTTGTTGTAGGCTCACTATGCAATAGTGCCCATTATTAACATTAAGTAATTCTTTAAAATTTCAGTCAGTGGTAAAACAGAGTAGCACTACTTTTATTTATGTATTCACTTACTAATTTACTTTACACAGTACACTGACAGTGTACTGTGGCCTGCTGGATACTCTGAAGTTCCTGAAAAGCAGCAAAACAGGAGATTTATGACCCCCTGGCAAGCTACAATATATACTTGGATTTGGTTAAATTGTGCAGCTGTTAGGGTTGCCAGCTTCCAGGTGGTAGCTGGAGATCTGGGATTACAAATGATCTCCAGGTGGTAGATATCAGTTCACTTGGAGAAAATAGTTTCTTTGGAAGGCGGACTTTATGGCAGGCATTATACCCTGCTGAGTTCCCTCCCTTGCCCAAACCCTGTTCTCATGCTCCATCCCCCCCATATTTTCAGATATTTCCTAACTGGGAACTGGCAGTCCTAAACTCTGTAATTCAAGTGTGATGTTTGAATGCATTACAATTAACTGAATAACAATTACACCGGGTTTCTTTGCATTGCAATACTGGAATATACCTTAACTAGCCTGATACCCGTGCTTCACTATGGTATTTAAGTTCTATAAAGGGGGGGAGTGTGTTTAAAGGCATCAGAGAGGGCTGGGCCAGCAGCAGTGATAAGGCAATCTTGCGGAGCAAGCCTCCATGATGGCTGTAAGCATCCCACCCCCTCTCTTACACCTGACAGGCAGCTGCCTGTCCAGTGTGGGAGGGGTAGGGGTATTGCAAGCCATTGTGGAGGGTGGGCCAGCAGAATTCCTAAGGCATTACTGCTGGGGTGGGCTCCCTGATGGGTTTAAGCACCCTGCACCTGCTGCTGCACCTGACAGACAGCTGCCTGTCAGGTGTAGGAGGTGGGGGGAGTGTATTTGAAGCCATGGGGAAGCTAGGCCAGCAGCATTGCTGCACCTCACAGGTGGTTGTTGGCCATTCCTGATTTACTCAACTGTCATTAGCTCTCTGCAATCTCCTGTAACTGGATTTGTTTGTTTTTACCTCAGAACACCGACCTCTGCAGCTGACCAATCAGAGAGTGGGGGGAGGGTGCAAGGAGGCAGCAGCCTGGCAGCCATATAGGAAGCAATGGGGGAGCACATTTTACCCCTTTTGATCCACTCAGGGGTCGAATTTCTAAAAATCCTTCTTAGTGAGCACCTACGCCATGGTAGGAGCGCTCCTCCCGAATTTGGTGTTTCTAGGACCAGCGGTTTGGTCTGGGTGTTGATTTTATGGTAGGGGACTTTCTTTTGTATATATAGAGGGGATTTTACTGCCAATCAGACCTGTAATTTTTTCACCCAATTCTTATGTTACATCTTTTTGCATAAATTACTGTCTAGGGATTGTTTGGGGTTGATTGTATGGTGAAAGAATGTGGGTTAAGTTACAGACTTTATATCCTAGTATGTCCTTTGATGTCTGATGTCTGTCCTGAGGCTTTTCATTCAGTTTTAAATTCTATGACTGAAGCCTTCGTGTGGGAACCAGATTGCAGAACTCTACTGTTTAAGAGATGAAATTAACACCATCTTGCAGCCCTTCAAGAAATAGTTGAAAACGTTTATATTCTGGAAGCCCTTTTTATCTGATTGATTGAGTGGTGATGATATTGGGTTGCTACTCCCCTTATAACACACCCATACAATTTTATTATATTAATAGTTTGAAATGATTGAATGCCTGTTGGGGAATATTCTAAGGGGGGGTCAGAGAGGTAGTCTACTTAATTTCTCCAGAAACTAGAACAGTTAATGAACATTCACTGCAATGGGTAACTTTCCCAGTAAGAAAGCTACACTGTCCTTCTGATATGTATACTGCTGATATCCACTTTGCTTTTCTTGCAAGTCAACATTATTGGCCATAGCTAACTATACCAGTTCTGCAGGATTTTTTAGTAAACTGGTTTGGAGAATGTAACATTTACTGGCATTATCAGATTAGCAGATATTGACCAACAGCTAAGACAACAACATTTCTGGTAAAATCCCCTTCATTCATATTCTAGAAATATGCTGAAAACTTTTTTTCAGTTTCTGACAATACCAGTAGGTGTACAAAGTCACTAGGATGAGAATATGTCTCAGCAATTTGTAGATGTGAATTTTATTCAATTGTTTTCAACGGGTTTTAGTCATGACAAGTTTTTTATGCCCATGAATGCATGAGATTGATCATTCCAGTCAGTTGTTTACTTGTTTTAAATGTGTAAAAACAGTAAATACGAGTCAGGAGGATAATTGTGTCTGGATTGTCAAGGTGCATACTTTTGGGATAAATGCCACCTGATATCTAACTTCCAGCTTGTCTCCTGTTTGCTGACTTTATTGGACACAGATTTTATTCACTGTTGATATATTTGATACTTGAATTACGAGATGAAGGTGATCAAAGTTATTACTTATACTTTCACAAATGTCAAAGCTCAGAATCAGAACTGAAAACTACACTTATGGGAAAGGATGTGTGGTGAGGAGATGTAATGATCCCGAGAGACCATATAGCCTTTTCTGTGAGAACACACTGTTAACCAGGTGCATAGTTTTGGGGTGAACTTAAAGCAATTTGGCTTAAAAGAGTAAATTATATCCAGTGGGTTAGTGAAAGCAGGCAACGTACTTTAGACCCTTCCTTGCCCACATATTGTGTGGTACCTGAGGTGTTCATAAAGAATCATGCTGTCTCTGCTCTTGCCAGTTTCAGACTGAGAATAAAGTGAACCCTGAAGTCCTCCTGAGCCACATCATAATGAACTCTGAGGCACAGTCTCAGCTGGTGCAGGGTACTGGCAGTTAGGGTTGCCAGGTCTGGGTTGGAAAATACCTGGAGACTTTGGGGGTGGATCCAGGAGAGGCTGGGGTTTGGGGAGTGGAGGAGCCTCAGCATGGTACAATGCCATAGAGTCCACCCTCCAAAGCAGCCATTTTCTCCAGGGGAGCTGATCTCTGCCAGCTGGAGATCAATTGTAAAAGCGGGAGATCCCCAGGCCCCACCTGGAGGCTGGCAACCCTACTGGCAGTAGAGAACATTTCCTCTCATCTTACAAGGCTCCACCTGGACTGACAGAGTCCTCAGAGTTCCTGGAGCTATGGTAAAAATCAAGGGTAGCTTTACTTGCCAGCTAAGACACAGAATGATCAACTAGCACCACACGTGTCTGTCACAGGGGACTTAGCAGTGTGCTGGAACCCATACCAACTGAGAACTCAGGAAATGGTGCTTAGACAGTGGAGTCCTTAATATCCCTGGCCCCTCCACCAGTCCTGCAGACCTCTAGTGCCATCTCTGTGTCTTTCACTTGCCTTTATCCACAAACAGGCCCAATAAATCTGATTAGCCAAAGAGCTTCTTAAGCATAAAGCAAAGCTGGCTTCATTGATTTTTAGAAATTTGTTATTTCTCAAGAGATCCCACTTTTTAAATCGCCTCTCCATCTTCACTGTTTACAGAGAGCTCTAATCTGTTCAAGGAATCTAGACTTACCTGCTTTTGCTTCTGTCTTTGCAGTGTTTTTGTTTTGAAGGTCTTTAAAACAAATGAATGCAGAATCAGTGAATTCCTCATAACCATCAAAAGCATCTTAATCTTTTGGACGAACTCCTAGAACCTTTTGGCCAAGCCTAAATGCCAATCTGTTCTAATGTCTATGGTTTGTTAGACTCAGAAGCTGAATAGGAACAGTTATTTTTAAATTCAGAAGCTTTCACCTACTTATCATGAACAACAATAATAACTTCCTTTAGTTACCCTTTCCCCGATGGAACCTTCCTGTCATGCTCACAGTCATAACTAAAGCGGATTTTTTTCCAGGATCACTTATGCATAATATCTTGAAAAATCTACTAGGGAAAATCTTGGGTGGAGTTTAGAGATTCAAAATGCTGCTGCACCAGCCAGCATTTTTTAAAAAACCACGATATTTTTTTATTTCAAAGGAAAAGTCTTATTTTTTTTCAAATCAAAAAAATATGTTCTTAATGTTTATTTTAATGCTTTAGTATTGCAATGTTTTAACACAAGCCCTGCTTCATAGGTGAGGTGGGTAGCTAGTGACTGGAGACAGGGCTTTTTCAGTAGTGGCACCTTACTTATGGAACACCTTTCCCCCTTGTGGGTCACCTGGTACCTACATTGCTTTCTTTTAGGCGCCAGGCCAAAACATTTCTGTTCACCAGGCTTTTAATGAAGGGACTGATTTTTTAAAAACACTATTTTAGCCTGGAAACTTATTTTAATTATCAAAAATTAATAATTTTTGCTGCTATTTTTATAGCTGTGTGGTTTTTTAAATGCTGGATTTTAATTAATATATTTTAATGTTTTATTTTTATTGCTTTTAAGAGAACATAAAAACATAAGAGAAGCCAGTGTTGGATCAGGCCAACGGCCCATCCAGTCCAACACTCTGTCACACAATGGCCAAAAACACCAGGTGCCTTCAGGAGGTCCACCAGTGAGGCCAGGACACTAGAAGCCCTCCCACTGTTGCCCCCCCCCAAGCACTAAGAATACAGAACATCACTTGCCCCAGACCGAGAGTTCCTATCTATACTTTGTGGCTAATAGCCACTGATGGACCTCTGCTCCATATGTTTATCTAATTCCCTCTTGAAGCCATCCATGCTTGTAGCCACCACCACCTCCTGTGGCAGTGAATTCCATGTGTTAATCACGCTTTGGGTGAAGAAGTACTTCATTTTATTTGTTCTAACCCAACTGCTTAGCAATTTCATGGAGTGCCCATGAGTTCTTGTATTGTGAGAAAGAGAGAAAAGTACTTCTTTCTCCACCTGCTCTATCCCATGCATAATCTTATAAACGTCGATCATGTCACCCCCTGAGCCGTCGTTTCTCCAAGCTAAAGAGCCCCAAGCGCTTCAACCTTTCTTCATAGGGAAAGCTTTCCAACCCTTTTATCATTCTAGTTGCCCTTTTCTGCACTTCCACAGGATACTGCCTAGTGGTGCTGGCTCCATGGCAGCATCAACGTGCTGTCAGTGTCAGAGGAGTATTTGATGGACCTGGCAGGCAGAGGTCATATCCTGTGGTTGCTCTGCGTAGCAGAAATAAATGACACAGAACCCCCTTGGCAAGGTTCTGACTGCATAGTGATCACACCAGAGTGTATAGCAACCCCACCGGCATTCACCAATCACAGTGGCATATCACCAGTGCCGCATGAATGGCACACACAGGTACAGCCAACTTGCTGTGACTGGGAAACCTCTACCTCTGTGGCCTTGTCAGTGCAGCTTACAAAGATACAGGAGCCTTACTAGAATGAGGGTGTTGTCAGCTCCCTTCATCAAACTGGCTCCAGGTTCCTGGATGCCACTCAATAAATGTGTGTATGTGACTTGAGTCTGGCAGATAATGTGGGGTTCCCACCCACTGCTAATTCCTGACCTCATCTGTCTTCAGTACAGAAGTTCATACTGGGAGGGGGCTGGAGGAAGGAATATAGAGATGCACTGAGCAGTGGGGCCATTGATCATGCCGTTGGCTCAGTAGATGGTTTGCATCATAATGGCAATGCAGCCCTTCCTGCCAGGATCCCTGTTGGATGGCTGCCCACAGAGACATCAGAAAGACACATGAATAATAATATTATTTATTTTGTTAAATAGTGGGTTCCATGGAGCAGCAGACTCACTACTAGTGATCAGTTCAACTATTAGTGATTTCAACAAGCACAAGACTAGACTCCAGAGCCACAGCTCTGTTTAAATTGCAATTGCCATACCCAGACACCCCCCACTCCCAATGATAGGCTATTTATATAACATTACTTCTTGATTTGTTACTGCCGGATTCCTCATAGGCTATCGTTATTCGGCTCCAAGCTCAACCAGTCTCTGGAAGCACAGTCCTGCAGTGTTTCAGTCCCAATACATAACACCCCTCCTCCCTAAGTTCCAAAGCACCTTAACAGGCATCGTCTTCAAGGTACACTGGCTTGCGTCACTCTCTCTGAGAATGCCAGGGTTCAGGTGGTGGTGGAGACGGTGCCTGATCCAGGCTAGGTGAGGCAGGAACTGCTCTGGAGTCCTGCGAAGCAGGAACAGAGTCCGGAAGGTCTGTAGTGGCCTGTGCAGGGCTTTCCTCTTCCTGGCAATCTGGCTGCATACTGTTTTGAGTGGGGCCGTTCTCAGCAATGGTGGCGGTGATGATTCTGGGGTGCAATCCTCCTCCTCTGTGGAGGACAAATCAGACTCCTCAGACAGCATGCAGCAGCACAGCTGGTCTATGTGTCTGCGTAGAAGCTGGCCCCCTCTGTCGATACCTGTATAAAAGGGGTCCGGAGACTCGGGTAATCCTTGCTGGGACCCACATAGGAATAGTTCTGTGCGAAGACAGGGTCACCTGGAACCCGCAGGGGGCCTCCTGACTCACCAGAGTTTGGCACAACTTGGGCACAGTCCAGGTGCATGCGGTCCAGCCATGTCATGGGGCAGTGGTTCGTTAAGAGCTCTGCAGGGCTGGGGCCAATGGATGCGCTTGGGGTCACTCGATGGCCAAACAAGAAAACAGCAAGCCATCAGTTCCAGCGTCCATGGGTGAGCCGTTTTAGCGTGTCCTTGGTAGTTTGCATCATCCTCTCAGCTTATCCATTGGTAGCCGTGTGGAAAGGAGTGGACCGCACATGCCTGATGAGGTTCTGTTCCAAGAACTCCTGGAACTCTCCCGAGGTGAAGGTGGTGCCGTTGTCTGTCACAACCGTGTCCGGTAGGCTGTGGGTGCTAAAGATTGTCTCAGAGCCCAGATGGTTGCACAGGATGAAGTGAATGTGACTGGCATGACTTTCAACCATTTGGTGTAGGAGTCCACTAGAAGGAAGAAGAGTTGCCCCTGGAACAGGCCAGCAAAGTCCAAGTGCACCCTTGCCCACGGTGTGTGGGTAGACTGGTGAATGGGAGCCCTTGGAGGTTTGGGGGTGTGTCTCCTGGCAGGCCTGGCAATACTGTACCCAGGCCTTGATTTCACTGTCCATTCCTGGCCACCACACATATCTCCTGACCAGTGCCTTCATCCTCACGATTCCCGGATGGGTCTCATGCAGGGCTACCAAAACTTGTTTACGCAGTGGTGGGGGAATCACTACCTGGCTTCCCCATAGGAGGCACCTTTTGTGAGCTGAGAGCTGATACTTGTGAGATGCAAATGCTGTGAATTCAACTGGTGGTCCAGCCCCTCCCCACCCAGTCCAAAACATGGGAGGGGGTGCGGTCCCTGGCGGTGTGGGAAAAAATGTCCATGGCATGCAGAGGGCAGTCCGGCAGGTCTTCCATCAGGATTTGGTGCATAGGGGCCAGGGCCTGGTCAACGGAGCTGAGTGGGAGTCAGCTAAGGGCATCCGCATGTTATATAGACTTTCCTGGGCAGTCTTACAAGACATACTGGTACCCCCTCAGAAATATGGACCAGTTCAGGACACTGGGCAACAGCATCTGGGGTGTCTGGCAGTCAGAGGCAAGGAGACCAAGCGGGCTTGTGGTCGGTTGTGATGGTGAAGGGGCGGCCATACAGGTACAACTTCTTCACTCCTGCCACGATCACAAGGGCCTCTTTGTTGATCAGGGAGTAGTTCCGCTCAGCTGACAACAGGGTCCCTGAGTAGGAGGCCACTGGCACCTTTCTCCCGTCTGGCAACCAATGACCCAGGACTGTACCCACTCTGTAAGGAGAAGTGTCGCATGCCAAGACAATCAGCAGCATCTCGTCAAAATGGGTGAGGACGTCATTTGAGGTGAGCAGCTCCTTAACAGCCCGGAAAGCAGCAGCCTGCTGTGGGTCTCACACGCATGGGGCCTTCTTGTTGAGCAGGTGGTGGAGTGGCTCCACGAGTGCAGCTTTATGCGGCAGGAAGGAGTGGTAAAAATTCAGGAGCCCCAGGAAAGCTTGCAGCTTGTTCTGGGAAGTGGGAGCAGGTGCATTCACAATGGTGCGAACCTTGTCGGGGGCCGGATGGATGCCGTCTGTGTCCACGGTGAACCCCAGGAACTCTACACGAGGGACTGCCAGGAGGCATTTCTCTTGCTTCACCTTCAGCTTGGTGGCATCGAATTGCTGCAGCACGGCACGGAGGTGGGTGGCAAGTCCTGTTCTGTGGGGGCAGTGATTAATATATCATCGAAAAAGGGTTGGACCCCAGGGATGCCTTTTAAGAGAGAATCCATCAAGTTCTGGAAGATCCCCATAGCCACACTTACTCCAAACTGCAACCACCTGATTCTGAAAGCACCCGGGTGTGTGATGATGGTCTGTGCCTCAGTGGTTGGCTAATCCACCAAAAGTTGCTGGCATGCCTGGGCCAAGTCCAATTTACCAAAGACCCTTGGTAAATTGGCCCCTGCCAATGTTGCTAGGACAGGCTGACCACTGGCATGGGGTAAACATGGTCCCTCAGTGCCTTGTTGGTTGTGCATTTGTAGTCCACGCAGATGTGGACGTCCCCATTAGGTTTAATCGGGGTTACGATGGGGGTCTCCCAGGTGGTATAGGTAACTGGCTCAAACACTCTTTGTGCTACCAAGCAGTCCAGTTCTGCCTCAATTTTGGGCTTGAGCACAAACGGTATTCTCCAGGCCTTGAAGCGGGTGGGCCGCACCTCGGGGCTAAGTTGGAGTGAGATGGGACCCTGTGTATTGGCCAAGAGTCCCGTTGAAGACAGCAGGGAATTCGTCACACACATTATTGAAGTCCGAGGGCTGCATGTGGTGCACCTCTGTTACCCTGAACCCCAAGGGTGCGAACCAGGACAGTCCAAGCAAGCTGGTGAGCCATCCTTCCACTACCAACAAGTCCAACTTTCTTTCAAACTGCCTGTATTTCACGTGGAATGTGCCCCACCCCTTAATGGCCACTGCATTCTTTTGAAAGTCCCAGAGAGTGAAACCAGCGGGTCTGAGGCGGGGACCTCCCTGTGGACAGAGTCCCTGGAGAGATTATGGAGATGGAGGACCCTGTGTCCAGTTGCATCTTGCAAGGTACCCCCTCTATAAGCACAATCACTTTTATTTTATCTGGGGTGTCCAGGGGTAAATTCAGTACCTGTTGTTGGTGGACGGCAGTGGTGTGCAGGTCCGCTGCCTCCTGGTGCACGATGGTGCGTCTCTGGGTTCCCTTGGAGTGGCAAGCGCAAGTGATGTGGCCTGTCTTGCCATAGGCCCTGCAGGTAGCATCCCGGAAATGGCAGGAGCAACATTCATGGGCCTCTCTGCAGCTGGTGCAGGGCATTGGTGTGACGGTCTCCACTGGACAAGCGGCGGCAACAGAAGGTCGTGAGTCATGGCAAGCTGAGCAGTGAACCTGATGGGTCTCTTCTTCATCTGACGCCTCCGAAGCTGAGGGGACTGGTGTGTGGCAGAGGTATGACGGTCTCGCCTGGATTTCTCAAAAGTAGTAGCCATGCGGAGTGTCTTTACTAGGGGGAGGTCCTCATGGCCAATGAGCTTTTGGCGTAGTTTCTCCTCTCTGATGCCCATCATGAACCGGTTGAGGAGGGCATTGTTGAGACTCAGGAACTCACATATGAGGGCCACTCGGCAAAGGTCTGCCACGAAGTCAGTGGCTGTCTCATTGGATTTTTGCTGCCACATGTAAAAGTCCATGCGACATGCCATCTTCGTGGGCTGAGGCACAAAATGGTCAGTGAGTGCCTTGGTGAGGGCATCGTAAGCCGCCGCTTAGAGCGCGGTGGGTGTGATTAGGCCCTGGACTAGCCTCAGTGTTGCGATTCCACAAAAACTGAGCAGGAGAGCCGCCTTCTTCTCTTCGCCCTCAATGTCCTGAAACAGTACAAAGTACTTGAGCCGCTCCACCCAGGTTTCTCAAAGCTTTGGGTGAGCAGGGTCAAATTCTGGCAAATTACATGTATTAATTGCCTAATCCCCATGACTGTGGGCTCCAGGTGATGTACAGCATTCTAAAATCATATAAACATATAAAAGCCATATCCCACATTATACCGTAATTAAAAGCAAGTGGCAAAAGTTTTTGCAGTTCCCTCCCATCTGGTCTGTGAGTGCTTTGCGCGTACGGGGGGGGGGGGGTGTAGACTCCACAAGGAACTGAGTCCAGGTAGGGTGCCAGCCATGATGTCAACTGTCACTGTCCTCAACTGAACGCCTGGCAAAACATCTCTGCCTTGCAGGCCCTGCAGAACTGCATAAGATCCCACAGGGCCCTGATGTTATTTGGTAGAGAGTTCCAGGTCTGGACCAAGGCCAAAATGCCCTGACCCTGGTTGAAGACAGCTGGATATCCCTAGGGCTGGGGACCACCAGCAAGTTGTTCTGTGAAGGGTGTAATGCTCTTCTGGGGGTCTAACGGAGGAGGCAGTCCTGTAGATAGGCTGCTCCCAGACCTCTCAAGGCCTTAAAGGTCAGAACCAAAACCTTGAACTTGGTTATATTGGATATGATATTTATATCATTCCTGTCCTCTTTCCTCAAGGGAGCTGGTGTCAGGTGTGTATCCAGGGCTGGAGGGGCTTGGAAGTTAAATCATGTTTCACTCACAGCATCTTGTGGTGCCACCCAGTCCTTGTAGGGGTAGGATTACACTGAGATGGTACCAGCGTGATGCTGGCAGTGCTTGCCACCAACATACATCTGGATATATGCTGGCACAACGTTCAGTTGTCTTCCCGAGCCTTTATGAGCCTGGGTTTCATATAAGGCTCAGGGTCAGCTAATGAAATTAATTGATGTAGGCTCAGGACTACAATTGTCAAGTGCTTCCTCACACAATTCACAATACGCTTATGGAATTCACTTCCACAAGATGAGGTGTTGGTCCCCAGGTGACATGGCTTTTCCATAAAGGATTAGAGAAATCCATGGAGGACATAACTGTCAGCTGTTTTTAGCAAACCTCCATAGCGAGGAGCAGTGTACATTTCAGTATGCTGTTCCTTTTTGGCGCTATGGAAGGATGACACTTCCCCTTTTGGGGTATACAGGTTCAGTCCAGCAAGTCTCTGTCCTCCTTGTTTTTATATAGCAGACTTGAAACGTTGTCTTTGGATTCTCTTGGTTCAGGATAAGAAGAGCTCAGTGTGACCTTCAGAAAGTACTACCACTGCTTAATAACCAAGTTCTGATTTCTTTGTGACACTGATAAGGTTTTTTGCTCAAATATACCATGGACTGCTTCTTCTTCTGAAGGAGGAAGTGGTTGCTGAAATTACCATGAGGGACACCGGATGAATGTTGAAGTGGTTTGAATTCATCAGTCAGGGAATGCTGCATATTTGCATCAGCCAGGAGACTGCAGGGGAGTCTGACTGAGGAAGTGTTGGAAGTTGAGGACTGTAGGCTGTCTCTTGCCTCAGACTACCAAGGAAGACTACAAGAGAGTTAGGAAGATAGAGAGACCAGGTCACACGGCATCCTTTCTTCTCTACTCTGCTGCTCTCCCCTGAAATGATAGTCTACTAGAATCACAGAAACGTGAACGTATCACACTTTTAAATAATAAATAAGGGCCTTTGTACTGTGCTACCCTACCCATAGGGGCCGCGGTGGCTCAGAGGTTAAGATGCTGAGTTGCAGACCGGAAGATCGGCAGCTTGGCAGTTCGAGACCCGAGTGCTGTGTGACAGAGTGAGCTCCCATCTCTGGCCCCAGCTCCTGCCAACCTAGCAGTTCGAAAGCAAGAAATTGCAGGTAGATAAAAGGGTACTGCTTTGGTGGGAAGGTAACAGTGTTCCGTGCACCTTGGTGTTTAGTCATGCTGGCCGCATGACCACGAAGAAGTCTTTGGACAGCGCTGGTTCTTTGACTTGGAAACAGAGATGAGCATCGCATCCCTAGCGTCGTATTCGACTGGCTTTCGAGCAAGGGAAGCCTTTACCTTTACCCTACCCAAGGCAACCACAGACACTGTTCAGGGGTTTGTTCCAGATAAAGGATGATCTACCACCTCCTGGTTCAGTTTATATAATCAGAAGCACAGAGTGTCAAAGCTTTTCCGAGACCAGACAGTTTCGGGATGCGGATTAAGGGACTCTGCCTCTGAATGGTGTGTATCTGATGGGCTTAACGGAGTGGGGTTTTTCCTGCTTGCATCTCTTGCTGAAGCCCATTGAGCCAAGCCCTTACCCCACTTTTGTTCCTAGGAATCAGTGGACCCTCAGAAACAGCATATGAGGCAAAAAATTGGAGGGGCAGCAGTGGGAAGCGGGCTCTGTGGTAACTACCTCCTCTTCTTCCTTACACAGAAATGTTACTCTGTGTAAAACATGCTCGGATACCATACATGTCAATACTTCCCCATCCACAAGCTTCCCTGGTCTTTTGGCAGCAAGGGCAATCTGAGAATAAGTCTGCTGTCTGAGCTTTCATTTCCCTCTTTTCCCAGCCAACTCCAGGCGGGGAAATTCCTGAAAATTTGGGGGTGGAGCTTGGGGAGGGTGGGTTTTGAGGAGGGACCTCAACCAGGGAGGGGGGGTATATTGCCATTGGGGCTGCCAAGTCCCTCGGTAGGGCGGGGGAAACACCAATTTTAAATACTCACCCCCCGCTTTTTCAAAGTTGGCCACCGGGGGGACAAAATGGCTGCCTTAAAAGGGAAATGTCTGCAGAGAGCCTGCCCTGCAGTAAAAAGCCTCACCAGACATTTCCCCTTTAAGAAGTCAGCAAGAGAGCTTCCACAGCAAGAGAGGTCCGCCCAGAGATTAAGGAGGGACTGAAGGAGCTGATTTTGCATGTGGCTGGCAACATTGCTGTAGTAAGTTTCTCTTCCAGCTCTTTTCCTTCTCTCTCCCTCTTTCTTTTTTCTGTCTGTCTGTCTGTCTCTCTCTCTCTCTGTCCCCATCCAGCAGAGGTCTATCAGTGGCTATTATAGCCACAAGATCTAAATGGAACCCTTTGTCTGGGGCAGTGATGCTCTGAATTCTTGGTGCTTGGGGGGCAACAGTGGGAGGGCTTCTGGAGTTCTGGTCCCACTGCTGGACCTCCTGAGGGCACCTGGTATTTTTGGCCACTGTTGTGACACAGAGTGTTGTACTGGATGGGCTGTACTGGATGGGCCGATCCACTGTGGCTTCTCTCCTGTTCTTATGATATGAAAATCATATTTAGCACTTGTGTAGCACTTAGTGCTTCATATTCTGCCGAGATGAGGAAGGATTCAGTAGGGCTGTTGCTCAGTGATAGAGCATCTGCTTGACATGCAGGAGGTATCAGCTTCTTCAGCTAAAAAAGGATCAGGTAATAGGTGACATTAAAGATCTCAGCCTGAGACCCTGGAGAGCCACTACCAGTCTGAGTAGTCAATACTGACCTTGATGGACCAATGGCCTGATTCAGTATTAGGAAACTTCATGAGTTCATGTGTCAGCATGTGGAAGCAACATCACAGGATGTGACATCACAAAATGATGTCACTTCCTTTCTCCTGGCTCCACCCCCAAAGTCTCCTGGCTCCACCCCCAAAGTCCCCAGATATTTCCCAAGTTGGACTTGGCAGCCCTAATTGCCATAGAGTCCAGCCATTTTCTCGAGGGGAACAGATCTCTATTATCTGAAGAGCAGTTTTAATTCTGGGAGATCTCCAGGCCCCACCTGGAGGTTGGTAGCCCTAAGTCTAGACATGTGCCTTTTGGCAGAAACCGCAGGATTTTTGGCCCATGGCTTATAAACCTTGAGGGAACAAGCCCACTTATGATCCACAACCTGCCTGTAATATGATTTTGTGTATCACATGTTTAAATTTTTTATTTAAATTGTAAAATTAAACTGTAAGCTGCTTTGGGCCCCCATTGAGGAGAAAAACAGGGTAATAAATTGCCTAAATCAATCAGTCAATAGAAAGAAACCTAGCATGTCAGGAATAATCTAGGATAAATATTTCTCCCCGAAATGCTAGTTTTCTATATGCAGGGAGTTCTGAAGACGTTGGTCCAGGAAAAAAACATTGCCACTGAGCTTTGCTTGTTATATGAATTGTGCCTGAGTCATATAAAAATGAAGCTCAGTGAGACTGGACCTTCAGTGCTTTGCTTTTAAAAAGTTGAAATGACTATGGAGGGTACCCGAACTGGATTGGAGCCACGGTTTGGTTGAGGTGGTGTGTAATTCTTTTGCTCACATTTTCCCCCTCTCTGATCTAAAACAGCCACCTGAAGCTGCTACTTGCCCTGCAAGGAAAGTATATAGAGCTATTATTGTAAAAGCATGTATATTTTTCTATGAAATCACATTGTTAAGCATTCAGAAACCTGATGTGTGATCCTGCTGTTAACTGCTGTTTCATGCACGTGAGGGAAAAGAGTCTTTAATCATCCTCTAACTGGAAGGCAAAAGGAACAAAATTTGTTCACAAGTGCTGAATCATGCTGATGCAGTCAGCCAAGAGCTTATGCAATTGCCCTGCTATCACCGGAAGACTTGCAGCAATCACTGACACACCTTTAAGTTCAGTAAAGGACTACTGATACCCCGGGCCTTTGTGCACACGTCACAGTATAAGAAACAATACGTTGGAAATGTAACATGATGGGAACAAATGAATGTGAGGCCCATTCTTTTCATTTAGGCGTGGCCAGTCACAGGGAAGTATGAGACATGCCGTTAGGCTTTCCTTGTAAATGGGCACTTTTAATACCTCACAGCTCTTCCCAGCACATACTTCCCGGTACAGTTATAAGAATGGATCCCAACAAGGGGTGGACAGGCTATTATAGCCACCAGGGAATTTCCCGGTGGGTCAGTTGCCTCCACTTGGGACAGCCCAGCCCAGATTGGAAGGGCCACAGGCAGCCCAGGGAAGGCGGTGCCTAGTCTGGGGGAAGGCAGTTGCTGGCCTGATTAAGCTGTGCCCAGCCCAGCTAGGGTGCCAGGCCAACCCTGGCAACCAGCTGGAGGGTTGTGGGGTGGAGACATATGGGGCATGTGACATCGCTGATGTCACTACTGTGTCACTTCTGGGTACAACCCTAGAATCGGGGGAAATGGTTTATTTCCTATCTTTTCCTGGGAAAAACAGAAACTTGGGTGGGGAGGATGAAATGTTTGTGGGGTTTTCCAGTCAAATTTAACCCTGTTTTTGTTGCTTTAACAACATAAAATGCATCATTTATTTATTTTATTTTGTTCAATTTATATCCCGCCCTCTCTGCTTACAGAATTAGGGCAGCTTACAGAATCTCTCTTTATATATAACTGAGTAGTGGGATAGCACTTTCTGAACATTCCACATGCTCCTAAACCAGTTGGCTCCATGATGTGTCACTCAGAAGCTGTCCCTATCCACTGGCTGCATTACCTGAGTCTCACCTCCAACATTCTAAACAGTTTGCTGTTCCTCTCCCCACCATAGCCATTCAGAACATGGAAGTCATTTGCATATGCAGCCTGATTGGCCTTTGCCTCTAACATTCTAAACAGTTTGATGTTGCTGTTGGGAGTCATTGAATGTGTCCTGAGGTAAAATACATATCCCAGTCTTCCCTTAAATGGTCACTGGAGTTACCAATCTTCCTGTGAGGCCTGGAGATCTCCCAGAAATCACTGTGTTCCCCAGCCACAGCATATCATTTCCCCTACAGAAAATTTCCCAGCTATTACAACTGTTCTCCAGATGACCAAGATCAGTTCTCCTGGAGACAATGGCTGCTTTGGACAGTGGACTCTATGGCATTATACCCTGCTAAAGTCCCTCTGCACCCCAAACCCAGCCTTCCCCAGGCTCTATCCGTAAAATCTACAGGTATTTCCCAACTCAGGCTGTGGTCACACAGCCCCTTTAAATCCGGGAGCCCTCCTGGATTAAAGGGGCTGCATTTTTTTTACCTCGGGTTTGGATGTTTACACATCCCAACCCCTGTGGCGGCGGGTTGCAGTGGGCGGCAGAGGAGGATGCAGCAGGCGATGGAAGAGCGGATGGAGGAGTTGATGAAGGAGGCGGTGGCAGTGGCGGCGGTGGAAGAAGTGGCGGCAGCATACTCCAGCATTTGGCGGCGGCAGAGGTGGAAGAAGCGGTGGGTGGCCCGGTGTTGAGGTGTTCGGCGGCGGCAGCTGGCGGCGGCTTTTTTTTGGAGGCGGCAGCTGGTGGTGGCAGTGGCCGGGGGAGGCACCCTTCCCCGAGCCCCACCAGCCACCTGGTAAGTTTGGGGTTTTCCCCCCCTGTTACACTTGGGCGCTTGAGTGGCCAAGCACCCAAGTGTAAAAGGGGGGGGGGAATGGCGGATGGGACCATCTGGACAGCCCTGCTCTCGCAATTATTGTGAGAGAGGGCTGTCCAGATGGCTCAAATGCGGGCTTCTTGCGTAACTCCTGGGAAAACACTTGATTTTCCTGGGGTTGGAAAATGTGGGAGGAACCCGCATTTGAGCTGGCTTCGGTGCGGGAGTTGTCCTGGCCGTTCTGAACGTTCCCTTTAAATGCGGGAGGAAACAGCTCTTCCTCCCGCATTAAAGGGCCTTGTGACCGCGGCCTCAGAGTTGGCAACCCTATAACTGGCTATGGAACTGCTTTCCAGACCCTTGGAACCATGAATACATGGCATAGGAGGAGGTGCTTTTCTGCCTTAGCTGCCACTGCACAATAGGGTTGCCAAGTCCCCCCGGGGGTGGGGAAATCCCCGCTTGGTTGGCCTGCTTCCTGCTGACCAGGATCGGGCTGCCAGGGGGAGCCCCACCCCCAAATTGCCGGGCTGAGGAGACATGCCTAGCGCGATGATATCACCCGAAGGTGATGTCATCACGTTGGGCACGTTTTGGGGGGTACGCTCTATAATTCGAGGGAAAACTCTATGGTTTCCCCTCGAATTATAGAGGTCCCACCCCAATGTGCCTGACGCAATCCTGACGTCACTTCTGAGTGATGTCATTGCGACACGCACGCAAGACTCCAGGAGCTGCAAGGATTCCCCCCCGCTCCAAAGAGTGTAATGCTTGGCAACCCTACTGCATAACCCCAAATCAACATAAGTCAGGGGTGGAGAGAACCATACCTGTTACCATGAGGCTGTCCTCCCATACTATCTACTTGGGGCAGCAAAATGACTTCAGACAGCCCTGCCTTATAGCTAACCAGAAGGAAATAAACATGGCTTGCCTCCCTCTATTTTCCTCTTCCCACTGCCGCCCCACCAGCCACAGCCAGGACACTCACCTGGAGCTTCCTCCTAAAGCCCACTGTATTTCTTCCCACAACGGGCCTTACTCTAGTGTATATATATATCAGACCAACAGGATATGTTAAAACATAGAATTCAAGTTAAAACCACAACATATAAAATCATAAGTGTTAATTATGGAGTCACCACTGCTACCACCACTATGGCCACCACCACTGACATCTGACTGTCATGATGAATGAGTCCAATCCCCCTGAGTCCCCCCCCCACTTATGCCCACTGTCCCATGTCTAATTATAGCCTGAACCGAGTACCGCACCCATCTGACGGGAATTAAGTAGCTGACTGTACTGAGGAACTAATGCCAGCACTTTATATGTGATATTTATAGGTGATTTTTATGGTTTTAAATTATGTATTGCAAGATCTTATACTATATACAGTATTGTTTGCTGTATTTTATATTGTTGTAAGCTGCCCTGAACCGGCTTTGCTGGAAGGGTGGGGTAAAAGTTTAACTAATAAATAAATAAACAAAAGCATAAGTATTAACAAAAGATGGTGGTGTTCATTCAACATTCAGATGGTGGATCCGAGTTCATAAGTCTGGGTTCATAAATCAGGGTTCTTGCTAGGCTGTTGGTTGGTGCTGATGTTATAATTAAGTTAGCATGTAAAATGGTATTAGTTGGCATATTTATGGAATCTGTATTAAATGACAAAGCCTTATTTTTCTACAACCAAAATTGCAGTAATGCCCAATACTAAAGCAAGAGAGACCTTTAAACTTCTGCTCCCTCTGCTACCTGAGCAGATTTTACTCATTCCAAAAGAAAGGGGTGTGTGTGTGTGAAGAGTGGTGTTTTTTATACTAATTTTTCCAGTGCAAAAACTGAAAAAAGCCCACAGGCTTTTTCATGGTATACATTTTGTGAGAATAAAAACTTGTCTTCAGGAGCGGGGTTTTTTTCCCCCAGTGCTCCCCAAAATTTCTAGAGCAGAGCCTCCCCAGCTAATTTTAGAATCTGAAAAAATGCTTTAAAATGCACAGATCTCTAGCATTTACATGTAAATGGAGGAAACCCATTTGGAATAGCAAAACAAAGTGGATGCTAAAGGACCAAACTACCTTTCCCTTCACTGCACAGCCCTGAAGTAAATTGAGGCTGCATGAGCCTGCAATATGCATTTTATAGACAGAGCAGGGATCCTCTTTTTCACAGAGGTATGCATGTATGTATGTATGAGAGGCAATAAATTCTTTTCATAATACTCCTGGTGCACCACTTTTTAAAAAACCAATTCAGTAGGCAAGCCTGTATATATGGGAAGAAATCCTCTGTATGGGCTTCTCTGAGGCTGCTGATACTCTTGTAGTTATATCGTGGCCCCAGGATGTAGTGATGACCACTAGCAGAGTTCTCTTGACAAAGGGAGTAGACTAATTCTTGGAGAATGGGTCCATCAGTGGCTACTACCCATAATAGGTAAATGGAACCTCCATGTGTAGAGGCACTATTACTTTGAATACTAGTTGCTGTGGGGGAGAGGAGGAAGCCTTTGTATTTTTTCCCTGCTTATCAGTCTCCTAAGGCATCTTGCTAGGGTTGCCAAGTCTGGGTTGGGAAATACCTGGGGACTTTGGGGGTGGAGCCAGGAGAAGGTGGGGTTTGGGGAGGGTAGGAGCCTGATCATGGTAGAATCCACCCTTCAAAGCAGCCATTTTCTCCAGGGGAGCTGTTCTCTGTCAGCTGGGGATCCATTGTAAAAGCAGGAGATCCCCAGGCCCCACCTGGAGGCTGGCAACCCTGCATCTTGTTGACCACTGTGGAACAGGATGTTGGATTAGATAAACCATTGATTTTATTCAGCAGGTTGTTATGTTCTTATTACCTCAAGTAAACCTGGTTGAAGGTACAGAAAATATCATGTGGCTTTGTCTAGTTTTTAAAATACAGAAAGTTTTTGGAATTTGGATTAAAAAGAAAATACACTTTTCAAAAGCTGTCAGGCTTTTGTACAGAGGGGTATATCAGCCTATTACATTCATATCCCACCCCCATGGCTTCTTTTTCCAGATATATTTACATTGTAGGGGCTCTGATGATTAATTCCTAGCATCATGTGTGGCTTCAGTGTATGTTCCTGTCTGCATCCTGAAACTCAGCATGAGCAGACCTCAGCAAAGGTTTAAAAGGTTTTTTTCCTTGGAAACCTGGACACAACTTTTACTAATCCTGTTGGAGGTAGTAATAGCTTTGCCTTGTCGGGATGGATAACTTTCAAGAGGAAATGCTTTGTTCAGAATCTGAACTCAATTCCTCTGAGTTGATATAATATCCCTACAATAAAGATGTATTAGCTCCATGTAGCTATGAATCATCTTTACTGCAAAGGACAGTAGAGGGGAAAGTGATGATTTCACAATGCAGTAGAAGAGTTCTATTGTTACATTCACCTACAGATGAACTTCACCTTGTAGGGAGAAATGATCACCGAGGCTAAGTCTATGTAGCTCAGTGATGTGGACTGCAACAGCATAAAAAGGGTCTCGATAAGAAACAGTGAAAGCCCCTGGAAACCCTTAAGGGGGGTATTTTCTGCACAGTGGGGAGATTGTACATGTGCATTGCCATGTATAATTAGCATTGCCAGTTTCCAGGTGGGGTCTGGAGATCTCTTGAATTATGACTGATCTCCAAACTTCTGAGCTCAGTTCCCCTGGAAAAACTGGCTGATCTGGAGAGAGGACTCTGTGGCATTATACCATGCTGGGGCTCTTCCTCTCCACAAACTGCCCTCCCTTGTCTCCACCCCCGTATCTCCAGAGATTTCCCAACCCAAAGCTGGCAAGCCTGCTGCTTAGGCTGCTTTTTAAAGAAGGTTATTCCTTTCTCAGTGTAGATGTTGGTTACGTATATTGCAGAGATTCAGAAATTCATACATGTTATTCTGTTCATGCTGCCCCATTTCTATCATAGTCTCTCAAGGCACTCATGAAGAATGGGGAGAAGCTTCTGAGATGGCATTTAGTACATGCAATTAATGAGGGGGAAAATCCTTTCGTTAGCACAATAGAAAACTAGGTTCCTGCTCTCTTAACATGCTTGTGCATCTCACAAACACATGGAAGCTGCCTTAAACTGAGTCAGACCATGGGCCTATCAAGGTCAGGATTGTCTATGCAGACTTTTAGTGGCTCTCTAGGGTCTCAGGTAGAGGTCTTTCACACCACGGGCCACCTGACCCTTTTAACTGGAGATGGCGGAAATCGAAACTGGGACTTTCTGCATGCCAAGCAGATGCTCTACCACTGAGCCATGGCCACTCTCATCATCTCAGGTTAGCTTCTGACTTTGTTAATATAAAGACGACTGTTCATTTTCCTTCTGTTTTCTGGAATCTGCAGATTTCTATTAGTGCCTGGGAGAAATATGTTTGTTTTTATAATTTCGAAGGGACTATTTTTTCCTGCTGCTCCATCCCAGTTGCCTTGCATTCTGAAACCTGTTTGACCTCAATAAGTTGGACAAATAGCTTGTATTCCATCTCTAGACCTGGAAGTTGCAGTCTGGGGCTCTTAATGATACTTCACTATATCTGAAGCATCTTCTTTTTTTCTCTACCCTTTTTGTTTTTTGCACTGAACTTCAAGCCTAACAAAAAGTTCCAGGAAGTTTGAAAGCTTAGGCACACTCCTTTTGATATTTTCTTTTGTACTTCTAAAATGGTATTCTGTGAAACGATATTGATTCCTGCAGACTTGGTCTCTGAAGGGAGACTTATGCTACCCATGTTTCTTTTGCTTCACTGTGTTCTTCCCGTATATACCAGATCCCTATGTTTTTGTGTTTTGACTTTGTGAATCTTTGGCGGCTGCTCTGTGCTGATTTGTAAACTGATAGGGTAGGGCTCCAAAGAAGAGATTCATCATTTGTGCAGAAGCTGGAGGTGGCCTTCATAACTCCTGTACCTTGGCAAGATCTAGCTCTCTGGTGTGTGGGTGGGTGCCTTCAAAGGAATCATCACAGTGTATCCCCATCACTTTTTTTAGATGGTTCATGCCATTTTCATTCAGTAAACAGAAGGGGTGTGTGCATCAAGTTAACACAAGTTTTGCTTCAGCGGATGAGAGTCAGGAAATGTTGTATGAACCTTGAATTAAAATAGGTCAAGCAGCGAGATGCTGAAAAGTCCCTGCCTAAGTATTTACATAATTATTGGTTTGGGAAACGTAAGCAGTAAAATCTCTATGCAAAGAATCAAACCATAACTTGGCAAGTGGTTTCTCAGCTCAGGGGTAAGACTGTCATCGCTTACATAAAAGTGTTGTTTTCCCCTTGTTCCAGCTCCAAGCAACTGGGAAGAATCCATAAGTATAGTAGGATCAGGCAGAATATTTATTAGTGCCACTGAAAACCATCAGCCAGAAAGTGTGGCCTTGGTTCAAACCCAGTATTGTGGGTTCTTTCTCTGTTATACACTCAGTTCTGTGACCACAATAGCCAATCCCCCAGTGCTACTGCATGTCACAATTCTTAAATCCATTGACATAAATGAGCCTGGAAGGATGTAACTCTTCTTTTAGGATTACACTGTTAATCACCTGAATATTCCAAAATGGGGACCAGAGAAAAAGGGGCAATTTGTGGTATCTCTAAATAGTTGCCTTACCATAAGATTTTTTTTTGGGGGGTGGTGGTTGTATGAAGATGTCTCCAAATGAAAGCATTGCTGTACCTCTTGGCAATATTTAGAAGCTGCTTGGCTTGAAAGAAGTCAGGCTGTCAAGAAATACAAACAAAATGCATGCTAATGTCTGTCACTTAAATAAATGCATAACCCTTCCCCTGCCAGGTGGTTTCCCATCAAAGGTCCTCCTCTTGTTGTTTATTTGAACCCTGTCAGTGGGCTGCTGGGCCCAGGGTTATCTTGCAAACATGGAACTGGAAAGCTGTGAGGGCACAAGTAGTAGGAGAAGCAGTATCAGGGACAATTGGGAGCTATATTTATTTTTGACCTTCTAGATTTCATGAGGTAACATCGACATGTCCACATTCATGACACACAAACAATGGATATAAAAATATTGTCTGGTCGTGTGAAATGGCTAGCAAAGTACCGATAGCCCAGATAGACATTCTTTTTCTTCTTTTTTAAATACAGCATTCAAATTATGTATGTTTTGGAATGATCTCTTCTTCTTTGAGTAAGCAACTAATTAGTCAGTCTACCACCCAATAATTATGGATCTGTTACAGCCTCTCCATAAAAAAAACCTACTAGCATATTTTCTAACTTGATCCTCTAAGGGCCAAACTATACGTGACATCAAAAAGCAGCGTGGAGAGGATAGTGACAACACTGGGGATGGAGGGAGTTTGACATCATGGTGTCTTCCTAGTCACAAATGCCTTCCAGGCTGCTTTTAGACCTAGTAAGGAAAGAAGACAGACACAATACCAGTACCTGTCCCTTTCTCTTACTAAGGTTGAAAGCAGCCTGGGGGTTCAGTCAGGGAGACGGCACCGGGTGCAAGAGGTCAGCCCTCCTTTCTGCAGCGTTGGGATCCCAATTCATACTGGGCCTCCCTGGAGACTTCTTTTTGTGACTAAATCACAAAGATGCGATCGCTGACCTCTAACATCTATAGATTGACTCCAAATTAGATCTATAAACCAAGCATGAAAGAACTAAAAAAACCAGAAGCTATACGATGGCAAAAAAGTTAATTCACCGCCATATAACCTACAAAAAGCAATCAAGGCCATGAGCGAATCAGAATGGAGGGGTAATTCTAATTATGCCTCTTAGGAGGAAATTCCAAACCTGACTTTGGAAACAGGCATGCACCAGCTTGTGAAATATTAACATCCTGCAGAGGTTTAAAGATACCTTTTGGCACTCCCACTTTGGTGTGGGAAGCTTTGTCACGCAGGGGTGATTGCATCATTTTTTCCACAGATCAGAAGACAAAGAGGGTAGTGAAGGCCTTCCCACCTCCCCCCCCCCCACAAGGAAAAGGTGGGAGGGAATTTAATATTAATAAAGTGTGAAATTTTGCTACAGGCCATGAGGTGGGACTAGAACTAATGAGCTACCTGTAATACAGTCTGTACCGTTGAAAATAGACAAGTACCAATTAGATGCGCTGCCAAGATGAATAATTATTCTACTTTTCTTTGTAGTAACAATTAATTTGCTCCTCAGTTGTTCTGTATTACTGGTTTAATTGCTCTCTGGACAGTGGGGCTCGGGTTTACTTTTATTGCACTCAGAAAGCACTGATGGGAGAGAAATAACGGACAATAGTAAATTCACAGCTATGGAAGATGCAAAAAACATTGGTCTAACCTCAGAGGATCTGAAGAAACAGAATTATCTGATTGACAGAACAAGGTGATTGATTGATCGATTGATTATGAGTGTAATGCAGATTCAGTATCCCTTCTGTATATTCCATGTGAATTACAATATGCTGATTTATTATTAAAAATATTTATATCCCACATTTTCAATGTAAAGGTTCCTGAGATGGCTATAGTAGTATTATGCTATTACAACCGTACATTCTGGTTCACAGCCTTGGGTGATTCTCAGGTCATCCTTTCCTAGAAGTGAATTCTGAGCTGCACCCACCTTTGTGGATTCATTATAAAGACCATGTCATTATTTGCAGACACTTTTCCCCTTGTGGTGTGTCAAGAGCCCTAATTATATAACAGTCTCTTTTCTTCTGACTACATTCTCATATTAGGACCATGGATGATGCCAGATCAGATACTGAAGCAAGTTATGAAAGAGTTGTCACAAATCCATTCATGTGTGAGAATATAATCTTTTCTTATTTACAATTATTTACTGTGGAATGCGCTAAATTGTCCCTTTAGGATGTGTGCTTGCCTAAACAGTTCTCAGCAGTGGCCGCTAAGCGACTGGGGCAGCAGAGTCCTTTTTCTTTGAGGACACAGGAAACTCCAATTCTCTAGTGCTCACACTTCTGTTTATGTGCAGCTTTCCCACTGCTTATGAATGTAGTCCCATGCAGACATAAAGATGGAAAAAGTACTGAACTGTGTTCCCAAATTTCAGGCCTGCATCCAGATAGCAAGTAGCATAGAGGTAAGCATGAAAGTTAATGGGAGTGGTGGATATTTCTTCTGGATAGCCATTTGTGTTCAGGGACTCACCTCCCAGGTTAGCTGACTCCATGATGCTTCCTATATACAGTTGATGTGGAGAATACATCTGGGGCAGCAGTCAGTACATGTGCAGCGAGATGTCACTTATTAATAGGTTATGGTGTGTCTGGAGAAGCAGCTAATTTGGTTTTTGCAGAGCCTTGGCACCACTTGTTATTCCTCTGAAGTGGCCCCGAGGCCACTTAGATGTAAGGTCTCATTTGAACCTTAATGTTCTGCTCTCAAGGGGAACAGACTTTGTATTGGAGAGGATCAGGAGGACTCTTGTTTCTGTATCACTAGTAGTGAATGGAAAGAAAGGCAAACTAGGATTTAAATGATCTGATCAAATAATACACAGCTTTCCTGAGACATGCTATAAAGTCTATCACTTCAGTTTTATGAAAAAAGAATGAATATGTTATACCTGAGCTTCCCCTTTAGTAGATGTTTTTAAAAAAAAACAGAAGGAGAAAATCGTGCTTGGCCCTCTTTGTTTCGAGCAGCACCAACACAGGCCGCTTGCACAAAGGATTGATTCTCTATGTAGATGTCGTAGTAGCTGTGAATGTGAGACGTTTGCAGTAGCAAGGGAGCATCTACACAAAAGTTCCCCTCCCCTCACTTTCCTCTTCTCAGTCCTCCGTGTTTATCATTTCCCCCCTGCATTGGAGAACTTTCTTCAGACTTACAAAAAAGAGAGAAAAATCAGTGGTAAGAGCTATAGTATGTTAGCATTATAATTATCTATTACAACAATGTACTAGATCTTCTTTGTGGTCTCTGTGCATCACACCTCTGGGATATAGTGTGCCTACGCTGACCCCAATTGTCTCCCCGGTCATGTACAGGGCTCCAGTGCGCATGATCAAGGGAGGGGCACGACAATCCCACCAGTTCTCTTCTGACCGCCGCGCTGGTAGGACCCTCCTTGCTTTGGTTGTTATTTTCTCTTCTTCTTTCTTCCTTTTTCTCCTGGATTTTCTTGAAAGTGAAAGGACTTTTTACTTGTTTAGGATAGAACTGGCTTTGAGTACTCTGCCTCGGCAGTTTACTCCCCCCACCTCCAGCCTATGGCCAAATGGTGGGGCTTCTTCAAATGGTGCCTAAAGTGCGGCAGCAAAATCCCCCCCCCCCCCAATAGACACTCGCTTTGCCTTTTTGTGCCTTGGGGAAGCACACTGGGTGGACTCCTGTGCTCACTGTGCCAGGTTCTCAAAGCAGACAAGGAAGAATCGAGCCGTGAGACTCTGCGTTGCTTTATTGGAACAGGCTCTTTCTCTGATGGTGTCTTTGCAAGAGACGTCTGGACATACCTCGTCGTCGACCCCAGCTTTGGGATCAATGACTGCACTCTCTCTGATGCCGAGCGTCATCGATGTCAACAAATTGGTGCTGAAACAACCAATGTCGACCTCCCCGTTCGAAGCCCATACGCCTGCCAAAAAACCTAAAGGAGGGCAAGGACGACAGGCAGAGCAAGCACAAGAAGCACAAGAAGGGTACCTTCTCCAAAAGTGCTTTTTTCACACACATTGTGTCAGACACAGCCCTGGCAGGGGCTGCGGTACTTGACTCTGTGGGCCTTGAGTAGCTACAAGCTACAAGGTGATTCCACCTCGCCTTTGCTGCGTCCTATCCACTTCACGGACTCTGACTTGGATATGGACTTAACCCAAGTGCCCCAGCCACCAACACTGGAATTCATATGGCCACAACGGTTGGTGCCGGTAGGCAGGAAGCACAAACCCGCAGTTCCGTCTCTGGGGCACCATGCCAAGCAGTCGACGCCGATGCAACCCATTGCTTTCTCTGAGCCATCAGAGCATTCTGAACCTTTAGGATCATCTTCATCCTCCTCCTCCAGTGATGAAGCCCCTATCCAGATACCAGTATGCCCTCTGTGAGCAAATGACTGAGTTTATTGCTTCCCTCCCTGACAACATGAACCGTCAAGCCAGGAGGCTGCAGAAGCACCAGCTTAATGCCGCTAAATATAATCTGGATGTGACAGCCAAAACGCTCACATCAGCAGTCATGTTCAGATGTCATGTCTGGCTGCGCTCCACATCCCTATCTACTGACACTAAAGTCTTTGTTGAGGATCTACCCTTCGAAGGTGAGGGGTTGTTCAATTCCACTATGGATGCAGTCTTACAAGAACTAGACAAAAGCATCAAGACTTCCGGTATCTGGGAATCTCCCCAGCCCCCCAAACAATCCAAGTCAAAGTCCTGGAACAAATCCTGGTCCTGCAGATCTTCCCAAAAGTCCTCCCTAGAATCTCAATGGCAGAGATCCTTCAGTTCCCAGTCACGGCCCTATGGGAACAAACAGAAGTTCAATACTGGCTCCCAGTCAAGGACCAAGGCTACGAAGCCCCCCAAGCAGAGCCTTTGACTTAGGCCAACTGGCCAAAACTCCCACCTGTCTGTCCCCGTTTTTGTCTACCTGGAGAAAGATAACATCAGACAGATGGGCTCTTTCTGTTGTCGCAGAGGGCTATTGTATAGAGTTTCTTCAGGTGCCTACGGAGTCATATTTTATCCCTACACCCAGCTCCATTACGCTTCTAGATGAAATCTGGAACATCCTTCAAAAGGACGCAATAGAACCCGTTCCTTGGTCACAGTTCTATCAGGGCTTCTATTCCTGTTATTTCACGGTTCCCAAGAAGGACGGAGGCCTCCGCCCTATTATGGACCTGAGAAACCTCAATACCTTCATAGTGTACAAAAAGTTCCTGATGATAACCCTTCAGAACATCCTTCCACTCCTCGAGCATGGGGTTTGGATGGTGACCTTGGACTTGAAAGATGCTTACTTTCATGTCACAATACACCCAGATCACAGGCGTTTTCTCTGCTTTGCTGCAGGGGAAGGTCGTTATCAGTACAAGGCCCTTCCATTTGGCCTTTCCACCCTCCTCCGCATATTCATGAAGCTCATGGTTGTCATTGCGGCCTACCTTCGCCTTCAAGGTGTATGGATTTTTCCATACATCGATGACTGGTTGCTCATGGCAGACTCAGAGATTACTCTGCGAGACCACATTGCACTGACCATGCGCATGCTAGAAGCCTTAGGACTCACCATCAACATAGCAAAGTCTGTGCTCACCCCTGCAAGGCGGGCCCAGTTCATAGGGACCATCCTAGATTCCCTGGCATGCAAAGCCTTCCTCCCTCCCAAGAGGGCAGACGACATCATCACCTTGATATGCCTCTTATGTCGGCAGAAAGAGGCTACAGCAGGGCAACTCCAGTGCCTTCTGGGGCTGATGGCAGCAACCACAGCCATCATAGTTTTTGCCAGACTGCACATGAGACCACTCCACCTCTGGGTTTTTTGTGGTTTTTGCTTCAGTTTCATTCCCAGTCCAGGACATTTTGCTTTACAGCGCCAGTATTGGACTCCCTCAGTTGGTGGATGAGTCCACAGAATCTTCTGATGGGAGCCCCTTTCCACCCACCCACCCCATCCATGACTCTGACCACAGACTCCTCCCTCTGGGGGTGGGGTGCTCACCTCATGGGACTGTGTGTTGGGGCCAAGTGGGAACCCCACATGATTCACAATCACATCAGCTTTCTGGAGATGCTCGTGGTGCGCTATGCTCTTTTCAGCACCTAGTGCGCAACAGCACTGTTGCAGTCCTGACAGACAATATGACAATTATGTGTTACCTCAACTTCCAAGGTGGGACCATTTCTAGAGGCCTGTGTCGGCTAACCCTGGGGATTTGGGACGAGTGTCATTCCTGCGGTGTGTTCCTGGTCACAGCACACCTCCCCGGCTCCCTGAATGTGCAGGCAGACTTCCTGAGCAGGGGGGGAGTGTTGCTGCACAAATGGGAACTCAACTGGTCCTATCTCCGACCAGTATTCGATCATTGGGGTTACCCAGAGATAGATTTGTTTGCATCCCAGCACACCTCAAAATGCTGCCTGTTTTGCTCCAGGGTGGAGAGGGATCCTGCCTCCCTGGGAGATGGACTCCTTTACCATGTGCACACAGATACATATATCTGTTCCCACCAATTCCTCTGCTTACCAAGGTGATCAACAAGGTGATAAGGGATTGTCCTCGTTGCATTCTGGTAACCCCATGGTGGCCCAGACAGCACTGGTTCCCCACTCTCCTACACCTGTTCAAGGGCTCCTTTGTCCACTTCCTGGTGGTGCCCGATCTCCTCCTGGTACAAGGGGGACAAGTGTTGCACCATGATGTACCTCGTCTCAGGACGACAGCGTGGCAGATCCTGTTTTGAAAATAAGTGACAGAATAGCACACGTTCTCCTCAATTGCTAAAAGCCTTCTACACGTCAGTCCTACAATGGGAAATGGAGGAAGTTTGTTGCTTACCTTAGTTCAGAAGGGTTGCCCCCACCTCCTACGGATCCAAATGCTGTTTTCAGCTTTCTCCTCTCCTGTATCGACATGGCCTCAGTTGTGCCTCTATGTGGGTCTATTTGGACGCTATTTCCGCAAATCATCCTGAAGTAGAGGGTCATTCAGTGTTCTCCCACCCATGGACCAGGGCTGTTTTTGGGCAGGAACGCACAGGAATGGAGTTCCAGCTGGCTTCCAAGTTTGCCGTGCCTACAGCCTCCCCCCCCCTCGGGTTCCCCAGGTACCTTGCAAGCCGTGGGGTGCCTGGGGAAGCCAAGCCAATCCAGGGAGGGAAGGCAGTTTAAATTGCCTCCCCTCCTTGGGTTCCCCATGTGCCCTGCATGCTGCGGGGCACCTGGGGAAGCCGATCCTGGGAGGGAGCTGCGCTGCAAGGGGTGTGACCTAATAGGCTAATGAGTTTCTGCTGTTGGGTGTGGCCTATTATGCTAATGAGTTTCTGCTGGGCTTTTTCTACAAAAAAAAGCTCTGCCAAGGACAAAACAATTCATGAAGGGCCTCAATCGCCTGTTTTCCCTGACCCGAACCCCAATGCCAGCCTGGGACTCAGTATCTGTCTAAATGGATTGTGGAGATGATCAAACTGTGCAACTTACTGGCAAAGAAGCCATTGCCTGGTCCACTTCATGCGCATTCCACCAGGGCAGTAGCTACCTCCACAGCCTTCCTCAGAGGGATGCCTTTGGGAGACACCTGTAATGCAGCTACCTGGGCCTCCCCTCACACGTTTGTGAGGCACTATGCCCTTGATGTCCGTCTTCACCAACGTTCCGCGATGGGGCGAGCTGTGTTGCAGGCGGTGCGAGTTTAAGACCTCCAGTTCCCTCCTCCAGGTATGTGTGTTTTTTCTCGCTTGTTAATCTTCCAGAGGTGTGATGCACAGAGACCATGAAGAAGTTATACAGGTTGCTTACCTGTAATTGGGGATCTTCGAGTGGTCATCTGTGCATTCACACCACCTGCCCTCCTTTCCCTCTGCTGTTGGTCTTTCCTATCTTGCTCAGAGACTGATGGCAGCGGTCAGAAGGAACTGGCGGGATTGTCGTGCCCCTCCCTTGGTCATGTGCACTGGAGCCCTGCACATGACTGGGGAGAGGGTGCGAAAATCCCCTTCAGTTTAGAAGATAATGATTGGGGTCAGTGCAGGTGCACTATATCCCAGAGGTGCGAATGCACAGATGACCACTCGAAGATCCCCAGTTACAGGTAAGCAGCCTGTATTTCCCAGCAAGCCCCTTTTGCTGCAGAGTTATAAGGAGATACTGGTTGCAGCTAGCTTTCCCATTATAAATCAACAATCAAAAGGGGGAGAAACCTATTTTTTTAAATAAATAAATAAATAAATAAATAAATAAATAAGAAAGTTGGGAACTATGTCACAATAGATCATGAGAACAAATGTAGAGTCCAGTGGCACCTTTAAGACCCACAAAGGTTTATTCAAGGTATGAGCTTTTGTGTGCATGCACACAAAAGCTCATACATTGAATAAACCTTTGTGGGTCTTAAAGGTGCCACTGGACTCTACATTTGTTCTCCTGCTTCAGACCAACACGGCTGGTCACCTGGAACAATAGGTCATGATAGGTTTAAAGAAATCATTATAGCTATTAATCATTTTTTTAAAAAAGCCTGAAAACCCTTTAGTGTAGGGGGAAATGGCAGCTGCAGAGACCAAGGCAAGGAAAATGGTGCAAGTGTGGGCGGGACCTGTCAAAAATGTGTACCTTCCTATTCACACAGTATCTAAAGGTGCTTTGTTCTTCCAAAGAGACCATATCAAGCCCAAGTTGGGAAAGATTTCAGCCAAACAGGAAAACATGGAAACAGGATGAACAGAGGATGGCGTCATGCAGGTGCTTCTGAAAACGGTGCTGCTGAAAGGAAGCCAAGATGGAGCCAAACCTCTGTGCCCAAATGGAGCACCACCCTGGCTGAATTATTATGATGTACTAGATATGGTTCTGCCTCTGAAGACTGCCCATCCACTTCAACTGCTCCACAACACACTGCCAGCATTCTAATAGGAACCTGCTCCAGAGACTGTCAGTGTGACTGATAGCAGAGTTAATGCCCTTCTAGTGAAGTTAATGGTTTACAAAGACCAGATTGCACTGTGTACTCCACCAGTTCTGTCCCATTGCATTTGTTTGGGGGCCCAATTCAAAATGCCGTTTTTGATCTTTAAAGCCTTACACAGTTTAAAAGGGTATACCAAGAAGGTTGTCTTCACCCATATGAATCTGCCTAAGATCAGATATGGGCATCATGCCAGCATTAATAGAAGTAAGTTTGATGTTTGACTTCAGTTCTTTGGGTGATTTATCATACTTTTTTGCATCTGGAGACTTGTTGAAACCCTTTCATTTTGAACAGCACTGGGTGTTTCCTTCTATTTGACTGGATATTGTTTTAATCTGGACTGGTGCTTTAATTTTATTGCTGAATCCTGAGTTTATGGCTGAGCTCAATTCTTGATGGTTTTAAGTTCTACTTGCTTTTTTTTTTTACAGTTGCTTTGCTGTGGTTTTTATCTGTTTTTAGACTGTTGCAGGTTGTTGTCCTAAATTTATTGATTTATATTTTCTATATTTATACTACAAATTTAATACATTTCTTGTTTTAAAGTTTTATGTTATGAGAGGGCCTGAATCTAGTTAGAAAGTCAGACTATAAATCCCCTGTATGAATGAATGATGTTTGAACAGCCTATTGGCTTTAAGACCAAGATGGGAGATGGAATGAATGATCTTGGTTTGGTGCTTAAACGTGTAATTTTGAATGTCAGCCTACAAATGTAACATTTGGTGATGTTCCTTTGCTACAGTTCCTGTTACTAAAAAAAATGGTTATAAACCACCATTAGCAACGTGGTTTCTAGGGTAGGACAGTGACACAGGTGGGTTACAGTGATGGAGAATAACAATTCAAATATCCATCTGCCTGCTTTGATCTTGATACTGGAGCAACATCTTTCTTAAGTATAGCTTACCTTGGCATATTGAGTTCTCAGCTGAGGACCTCATAGGTGAGCTTGTTTATTTTATGTGGTTTCTGAACAGAATCTGGTATCAGGATTTTAAAAAACTAAAGCCATGTTTCTGTTCCTCATGATTCTGGAGGTATACTTGAAAAGTGTATTATTAGGAGAAAAGTGATCAGCAATGGAGAGTTGTTGGCCTCCCTGCTGACTTCTCCTGACAATGTCTTTCTCCCTAGACATTAATCATTTATTCAGATTTCTCCTCCTACCTAAATATGATCAGTGCAAAGCCTGGAAACTGAATGACTATATGTAAAAATAAGCCAATATGTTTTGCTCCTGGATAAGAAGTGCTAGGTTGTGCCCTTTTTATACCCCATCTATTAGTTATTGTTATATTTTTGTATTATAGAATTGTTTTCATATTTTAATTGTATGGAGTGTTCTATGAATGTTGTTACCCCTGTTATACTGGGGAGGGCTGGCTATAAATGGAATGAATGAATGAATAACATTTTACTGATTTCCTACAATTATTTTCAGTGCTGGTTGGATTATTATTTTAGTGGTGTGAGAGAAGATTGCTGGTATGACAATCTATGTGATGTCCACCAGAAAAGCAATTAATCTGACCTGCATGTGCTGCACTACTTCTAACCATTTTGCTCAACTAGTATGTCAAAACTCATAAATCTAAGCGGTGCTAAGAGATTAGACTGTGTTGCATGTTAGCATTCTCTTGTCTCTCGCCCAGTGGCTGCTTCCTTAGCTGCCTATTAAAACGTTGCAGAAGAACCTCATTCTAATATGAATGTCATGGGATGTGGTAATGCTAAGCTTTAGCTAGAATTCATAGATTTCAGTGTAGATTTATGAGCAAATATACCCTAGGAGGCCAATATAGTTGAAGATAATAAACTGTTATGGACTTATAAATAACTGAACTTTATATGACACAAAACTGAAGTAACTACCGCACTGTAAAGATTATTATTTATGTGGTCCTTCTTTTTCAGAGTAGTCTAAAAAAAGAAAATGCAAGCTTTTTATATTTCATTAAGCTGAATTTTGTCTGAACAGCCAGTTCAACCCTTAAACACATTCATATTTCTTTCAAAGAGGAGGTACTTTCTCCATATTTGGTTCTTATTATCACAGCATGTGAAATACAAATTAATTTAGAGGGGAGTTTCCTATCACCATGCAACTTCTTTCTGTCTGTTGCTGTACTGAGGATGAGTCCCTTGGCTCCGTGCCAGGTCCGATCCTGCCTTCACTGCAATGGCTTATTCTCCAGCTCCTGAAAGAGGCAGAGATTGCATTCAAATGTCAAAATGTACTGTAGGTTGTTTAGATTTGATTCATGCCATGACTCTGGTTAGTCTTCCAGAGGTAATAAATCCAGTTTCCTATGTGAATCTCAGTTTGCCTGCTTGTTTCCTGCCCTCCTCTCTATGCTGCAGTCTCTGAGACCAGGCAGCCCCAAAGGGTAGTGCTACTCAGGAAACTCGAACTCTTATGTCACAACACAACACAGGTAGTATTAACTGTGGTTAACAAATTGGCTACAAACCCTTGTTGGAAATCCCAGTTTGTTGCTCATCAACAAACCCTAGTATGTTGGATCATCTGCATTCAGACATTACAGGTAAAACAAGGTTACACTTAGCTGTTAACTGTTGTTCATTGAGTGGTCTTCTGTGCAGGCACACATGGGGACTGTATAGTCGCAGGCCTGCTGTGGAGTAAAGAGCTTCCGAAGACTATAGAAAGTTCCAGAGCTTAGGAGTTTTTCCTCCTCTCCTCTCTCTTGCCTTGACTTTCCTGCCCAAAGAGTCACATGATAGAGGCAGAGAGAGCACTCTTCTCTCAGTTCTCTCTCCGCTGCCATGAGGTGTCAAGAGCAATATGAATCAGCCCACAGTAGGGAAAGGAGGGAGGGATGTGTGCCTGCACAGAAGATCAGCTGACTAACAACAGTTACAGGTAAGTGCAACCTTATTTTCATCTTCGTGGCTTCTGTGCAGTCCCACATGGGAGATTGGCAAGCTCACTTACTACAGAAGGTGGGTGTGGGCTGCTCAGTGGAAGACTGATTGTAACACAGCCTTTCCCACAGCAGGCTCATTTGTGGAGTTGACAGCCATGAATAGGCCTTGATGAAAGTTGAGGGCGTCGGCCAGGTTGCTGCTCTGCAGATGTCATCCAGAGACAGCCTGGACAGAAAGGCTGCTGAAGAGGCCTGGGCCCTCATGGAGTGAGCATTCAATGTAATGGGGCATGACACATTTGATGCTGAGTAGGCTAACTTGATGGCCAGAACTACCCACCTAAAGAGTGTCTGAACTGAGACAGCCTTACCCTTATTATGACCCTTAAAACATATGAGTAAACATCTGTCTTTCCTAAACTCTTTGGTTTAAAAGAGTAAAGTTCTCCTGAGATCAAGGGAGTGTAAAGGTTGTTCTGAAGATGATGTTGGAGACGACTCTATGCTGCTAGCTGTGATTCGTTGTCAGCATCCAGGCAGTGACCATAAATGACAAGAGGGAGTAGACTAACAACTCCAAGAGGAGTCTGGAGATCAATGTTGATGGGGTGGAGTCAGCCAACACCAAGGAGATACAGTCGATGTTGAGGGGATAGAGACTGTTGAAGCTGAGGGGACACAGACTGACAGCACTGAGGGGATGTGGCCTGTCGATGTCATGTAGGTTGTCAACCCTGAGGAGAGACAGATTGTTGATGTCAAGGGAACATGGAAACTCGACTCTGAAGTGAGGCACGGTGGAGGGGGGCCTCTAGCAGTGCCTGTTTAGATTTCATTTTGGCCTTTTGTGGTGGTGGTTCAACTACAACTTGATTTGCCAGTGAACTATCCTTTTTGTCTGTCATGGATTGGGTCAGAGCTGAAACGACCGTGGGGGCTCTTGGTCTCTTGTCAGGTTGAGATCTTTTCTCCCTGTAGGGACCTGGGGCACCCAGTGCTTTCTCCCAAAGGGCTGCTGCTATACCTGCTGTGGGGAGAGGAAGGGAAGGCAATAGTAAGCCACTTTGAGACTTCTTAGGTTATATAAAGGTAGGGTATAAAAACCAACTCTTTTTCTTTAAGCCTGCTGCTCATTCATTGCAGGCCTTAGGCATTAAAAGGTGACATGCCGGGCACGTGGTTGTATTGTGCCCTTCTCCCATGCACAACAAATATGAAGCATGTTCATCATTTTGTGCCATTTTGCTTCCACACTGCACGCTTTTTGAAAAGTGCTATGTCCAAAGTGTCATTTACCTTAAAATCTCTCTTAAGATAAGGCTGACGGAATACTCTGGAAGCATGTCCTCTCCTCACAGCGGCTAAGAGAGAACTGAGGGAACAGTACTCTCCCTGTCTCTGTCACATGGCCCTTTGGGCAGGAAAGTCAGGACTTGAAATGGAAGGGAGTGGGAAGTGCTCCTAGGCTCTGGAAATTTCTAGTCTTTGGAAACTTGTTCTTCCACGGCAGGTCTGGGACTGCACAGACCCCATGTGGGAATGCACAGAAGCCATGAAAATTAACTAGGGTTTGAGCAAACCACATTTCATAAGCCACAGTTCACTGAGATGTCTGAATGCATCAAGGAGGGAGAAGGGCCTTTCTCTACGCATTTTCTTGTGCAGTATCTGTGACAGACTGTGCTTTAAAAGCTCACAAGTGCTGTAAACTTATGTGAGAAATTGTGAAGGGTTAATGCCTCACAGAGCCAGAGAGCCTTTGAGTGACAGACTGCTCCAATGGATATCATTGGATAGTGTCAGCTGAGAAGAAAGAGTTGGGAACTGACTGCTGAAGAGAATTCAGTTTAGTACTGACTGAGGACTGGGAAGGTGGCAAGGAGGAGTGGGAAGATCACTGAAGACCCCCCATTTGGCCCAGAAAAATGGATAGAACTTCTAGTTTAGAGAAGCGAGATAGCTCTAAAGAGTGGAGTGATCCCTGGAGTGTGTTTAGGGAAGGAATTTGGATACTTGGTAGTATATCCCTGCCTTCTGAAAAGTCAGTTAAACTCAAGAATGTATACTGGAGTGTTTAGCAGACACTGAAAACACAGCCTCTCATGTTAAAGAATTTAAGACTGTGAAAAGCTTAAAACTCTCATTTGCTTGAAACATATTATCTGGAGTTTGTGAAATTACTAAGTTACCTCAGGGTTATTATTAATTTGCCTCAGGCATTTTACCCCTGATTCCACCTGACCTTTCTCCCTCTATGTTGAATAAAGTATTTTTTTTAACTATCAAAAGCCTCTTGTGGGTCATTTTCAGAAGTATAAATTAAGGAGGTGAGCTTGTATTTTGTCACTTCCCTCAAGTTCCTGGGCTTAGCCACCATCAAAATGTAATAACATGACAGTGTGGGACATTCAGAGAAGAAGAAAATAGATAAAAGGAGCTGCTTAGCCAGAAAGAAAGGGAAAATGGAGGGGAAATCCTCCATGTGAGGAGGGGAAGAGGATGAGATCACCATAGCATCCTATAGCATATTTTGGCCATATCTGAAAAGGTATTTCCTATAGTCAGATCTTTAGGATCAGAGTGCCAAACATGGGGCAGTCACATTTAGGCATGTGACACTCAGTATGAAGTTTGCATCCAGATACTGCCTAAAAACTGACCACTTTTTTTGTTTCTATAAAGGATTATCTGTAGTATTTTCCCTACATTTATGCTTAGTATCCACTTAGTGAAGCATTGATCTTCAAGAAACTTTTTACATCTCAGTTTGATCTTGTACTCCCATTCACAGATGTTTCTTTAAAAAGGAAGTGGTATTTCACTGAAGTTAGATACACTTGGTAAATTGATCATTGCCTCTGGTTTTGGACTAGCACCCTTTTAATCTCAGCATATCCTCAATATATTATGATCACTTCTTGGCTTTAACAGCTTGCATATCTTTGTCACTAAAAGATTAAGAGGGAGTCCCCAGTTAAATCTTGCCATTCTGTGTGGCTTGAGATAAACCATTATTCTCTCCCTCCTACCTGTAATATTGAAATAACAATACTGCCCTCCTTTACAGGGGTATTTATAAGTACTACAGAGATAATATACATGAAGCACAATGAACACTCCAGGACTGCTAAAATAAATGCATACTATTATTTGATTCAGAACCATTAAAGGCCTATTCACACAATTACTTCAGGGGATGTCATAAACAAAATGAGAGTATGGTGATGTGCATGGAAACAAGGTGCCACTGAAACCCCCTTTTGTCTCTAGTGGAGCACTACCTTTGGAAAGCATTTTTGATGGCAAGGGAGAGCAGCACCTCATTATAGGGCAGAAGGCTTAGACAGCAGCTTCATCCTGTGCATATCTCGTGATCCAGACTGACAAGAAAAGGTGTAATGGAATGACTCCCACTCACAGTTTAATGTATATTCTGAAAATAATTGAATGCATTCGACTTAAATGTAACATGCTCTAGTTAAATTTCTAGTTTTCTAGTTCTCAGAAACATAGTGGTCAAAGTGCAAAAGGTGAACATGTCACCCTTTTAAAATTATCCCTGATTGGTTAACTTCTGACGTGAATCAGACTCAAATCACCATTATACTAACTGTATTCTCTTTAAAGAAGGTGGGGAAACACTCAGTGTTTTAAAATCACATCTTAGTCACCCAGACTGTTTGGATAAAGAGTGGTGTTTGTCTATATTCTTTTAGCATTGACAGTTGTGGAATAATGTATGCAGAAATATCAAGAAATTATTATATTGAATACATTTTAGGGAACTGATATAGTGAAAGGAAAAACTGAGGCTTTTTTTCCTTTGAGAAGAAGTGACTTCCAGAACACCCCCTTTAAAAATTCTGTTAATTTCTAAGCAGGCTCCAGGGTAGGGGTGTGCATAACAAAATACTCAAGCCTAAGATATACACAGAAATTGCTATTCTGGGTCATTACCATCATCTGGGATTCTTAGTGAAATGCAACTGTGTTCCTCAAAGAAATCTGTGTTGTTTTTGAGTTCAGCTGCTGCTAGCTGGCTACAGCATGTGCTCATGTTTTTTCTTGATTGTACTGGTTTCTCAAGCAATGGCATTTCTTCCTTCCAGCTAGATCCATGCAAGGGAGGAGCAAAGAGTACTTCCAGCCAATTGCCTTTGGAGACATACCACAGACAGCCACAGTTATCTTCCCCCCCTCCTTTGTGTGTGGAGTGGTGGAGTCCTTTTGTTCTTCTGTTGCTGGGTAAACAGAGAGCTGGGGTAGAATGTTCTAGATGGAAGGACAGGAATGCCCATTGGGAACAATGGGAGATGTGTGAAGGCCCATTGGATATACACATGCCTGGCTTTTCACTGCAGATCTTGTGATCAAATGCACATCACCAGCCATATGTGGCAATCTACCAGTTGACTTGACAGTTTAGCAGACAGAAAAAAAGTTTATTAAGCCACCATACATGGCTGATGGGATGCATTTTGCTTGATGGCTCACCATCAACTCTACCATTATTCATTGTGCAAGTTGACTGTACCATCTGATGGGACAGTGGAATCCATGGGTTTGTATCTGCTGGAACATTTCCACAGTTGGAAGGATTTCCACAAATGGCTTCACACATGGTGACCTTCACACCTCCCCCTCCCCCTGCACCCCAAAATGCCCAGGAGATGCCGAGGAGTGGCATTTCAGAGTGAATTTTGTGCTGCTTCATGTCCTACAATATAATGATTAGGAAAACACATTCCGTATGCATTTTCATATGCATTTTATCTGTTCCAAGAGAACCATTTAAGGCTTTCCATCCAGATTTGACACAGGTAACTGTCTCCAAATAAATAAGTATGGCTGTTTCTCAGTCAGAAAAAACAAGATCATGGGCTGTTTGTCAGAGAAGTCAATACCACTGTGCATTTAAATCCTGCAGAAGATTGCTTGCTGACAAGCAAATGGCTTTGCATTTATTAGAAGGTTACATGGAACTATGGGTAACATGAGGTCATGCATGGTGTGTTACAAATCAAAGGTCACTGTTAACATGTTGCAAATAACTGTACAACAAAAGTGGGAAGATACAGTAGTCTCGACACATAGCTGTATAACATTGGTTTGTCCTAGAGTTTGCTCCTAACAGCAATGAGAACACCACATTCAACCAGTGGAAAGCTTGCCAAAGGAAGGAGATGAAGGAGAGGACAGAAAACACCGCTATGAAGGTGCATCATATAAGACCTGGGCCAAGAAAGAAAGCTGTTTAACTGACCTTGGGAGAAGAAAATACCTAGACTAACTATAACTAACTAAATAAACTTAACTAAACAAACATGCAGGTGAACACTGAAAAAAGTATACCAAGGGGAAAATTCACAACGTAATGATGTGATATAATGATATCACAAAAGAAGATCTAATGTGATGACCTAGTGCATTTAATGGTAAGGCCACAATATCACAGTTAATGAGGACATTCAAGCATTCTGCTGTATAGTTTTTCCTCTTGGCTTTTTTAGAAGTGGATTTTTTTTTCAAATGCAGGATACCTGAAGTGTGTTTCATTATAGTCTCTTCTTAAAGAGTTTAACATATTGCTTAATACAACAGTTGGAACAGCAAAGAAAGATCATTCACGAGGAAATTATGTTTGCAAAATGAAGTTCACAGGAGACTTTCTAATGTATTACAGACACAAAATCGAAACTCTACATGGCTAATCAGAAAAGAGGCTGGCAAAGGATTTTCTCAAGTTTCGGATGGTTTCTGCTTTTGCTTCATCTTCATTGACAGAGGATCGAAAGAAGGATGACTCTGTGAAGCTGAAGGCGTTCGTCAGAGACTGTGATTTGCTGCAAGATAAAAAAAGAATCACCCATGTGAATGTTGATATGTTTGAAGCTCATAAAATCATGTACATGTTATAGGTAAAGCCACCCTTCAGAAATTGATTTACAATTTTCTATAATGGGAGCAGGGGAGATGGTCAGCTTTTTTTGTTGTTGCAGCACTCTTGATCACCTGTTTGTGGTTGAGAACATCTGGATTCAGTCAGAGTTGATTGCACTGACCATCCAGAAACCTACGCATGGTGCTGGAATACTCTGCACACTGAGTATAACATAGTACATGAGAGAAGGCATCACAGAAATTCATATCAACTGTTTTGTGCTTGAGAGCATATACCCACCTCAGGGGTACTCAGTGCTATCCTGGGAACACTGAAAGTGCCTAAGGCTGTTTTTACATCTGACTTTCCCACTGGAATCATTCTAGTTCCAAAAAAAACTGCCCACACTTCTGTGCGGTGTGAAACCATGCTGCTACTGAAATGTCCACATCTACTAATTGCCCTCCTGTGGTCAAGCTAGTATTCAACCAGCTTGATTCTACTTTAAACAATTGCTGTTGATTAGGGCACTTAGACCCCCTGGAGTGAAATTTCACACCACTGTGAATTCAGCACAGGAAAAGACAGCAGTCAAACTACTTTAGAGGGGAGGTGTAAAATGACCCTAAGAGCCTTTGAAGTAGACAGGACTTGTAGTCTTATCCTAACCAAGTTTACTTGGAAGTGAGTGTAGTTTCATTAGATTTTCTTCCAGATAAGAAAGTAGGATCGTACCCTTAAGAATAACTAAGCACTTAACTCATGCTAGTTTCCCAGGAATGTGCAGCACAACTCTAAGCACAAATACTATAAAGAAAGTCCCACTGAGATAAATGGGCGTACCTCCATAAAGTGTGTTTAGCATTTAAGCAAACCCATTTTCTGTGGACTGCCCTCAATACTTGTTGAATGCAGTGATTCCAGAAAGCAACCCAAAACAAATTCATTGTTAGCTCTGTAATACTTAAGACTATTTCATTGAATAATATGTCTCAAGTCAGCGGAACCAGACTGAACTTAAGCGGCTGGGCTGCAGATCGTAGTAAAACAGGCAAATCTTATCTATTCTCTAAAATCTGAGGCTGATTGTCGCCTTCAGGGGGAATTTACATCTAGTCTACTTTCAACTGGCACCTTTTGTTGAAAAGCCGAGCACAGAGGACTGTGCATTGTACTTCTGTTTGATATTTCCAGAAAGGAGGGGGTGGAAGGGCAAAGCAGGACTTCCCTTGATTAGCAACACAGAAATAAGAGGCCTAATTAAATATTTATTCATGGGCTAATCACTTGCACGCACATGTTAAGCAAGAGCATGTGGGTGAGAATGCCAGGTATGTACATGCTGACATGCAGAGTACAGTTAATCCCATTGGCAATTTGGAGTTCCTTCTTTTGGAAATCAAATTTGAATTGGAATAAGTCTGTGATGTGATTCAGGACGTGAGCCCTTCAGGAAGGTTTCATGCTATGTATCTAATATGGTATGCATCTTGTTTTCAGCTTAAAAAAAATGACCTAAAGATGTGCCATGGCAGGAAATAAATGGTTAGAAAGGAATCAGATCTGACTGATCATGTCCAAAGCAGTAGGTAGGGTAATGTGCCATTGTAAGCAGAGTTACTCCCTTTTAAGTCCACGGGCTTGCAAAGGTGTACCTCTGCTTAGGATAGCGCTTTTACATTGCTGTCCTGTGCAGAGATACTTCAGTCTAAGGCAATGGGCTTAAACTAGAGTACCTCTGCGCAGGATTGCCCTGTTAGCATATGTCATGACCTGTGCCTGCTTTCTGGAAACAGGCATAGTGCAGCCTAAGCCCAGGCGAGACCTCTGGGGGGGGGGGGGGTAAAGGGCTGACAGTTTACAATTCCCATGATGCTTGGCAGTGGTGTTAGCCAGTGGGAGCTTGGGGAATATGTGAGGAGACAGAACTTTAGATGTGTAACTGACAAACAGTTCTTTTTCTCTTTAATGCAGCCTTTCCTCATACAGGGAGTCAAGATGAGGGGAAAGTCTGGGCTGGGAGAGAAATCCCTCAGTGGGATGGAGTGAGTACAGGCAAGAGGCCTGTTATAAGAGGCTGTAGGCCTTAAGTAGTACCAGTTAAGGAAAAACAGTTAGTCACGTTAGATTCATGTTAGTTTACCTCTAAACACTGTTATTAATTTTACTGCACCTCGTCTTGTTTTCCCTGCCCCAGGATTGCTTAAATAAACCCTGTTGTTTAAGTGTTCTGCCTGGTCATCACGCCTTATGTTTCTCAGTTAAAAGAGGGCATTTGGTTGGGCTTGGGAGGGTACCCTGGGCCTTCTCAAGAGACCCCAAGTCCAGGGTGGTGGTGGCAGAAGGTGGCAACATGACAGCATATTACTCTGAAGAAATGCAGTTTCAAGTCCAGAAACTGATTTTTTGAAAATTTATTCTGACATTGTACATCCTGCCTGCCTCTCCAGAAACCTGCTCGAGGCAGCTCATCAAGTAAAATAACATTAGTAAAACAGTTTGAAATTAATAACAAACAACTATAAAAGCAATAAAAACCCACCAGTAGTACCTTAAAAACAAACAAAATTTTCTGGGCTATAAGCTTGGAAAATTTCACTTGTCTTTAAGGTGCTATGGGACTTGTATGTTGTTCTACCATTACAGACTACCTACCTTTCTAATACTATCAAGATAAAATGATCTGACCAAGTATTTCCAGCTATGGAGTTGTTCATCTTTGGAATATATGTGGTGAGGTGGGGGAGGTCTTGGCTGTGAAAAGCAAGGGAAGAGGAGGAGAGAGGAATTCTGCTAACGACACAGCTGCAGAAGCACGATATACAAATGTATGTAGCTGCATTTAAAGTAGGTATCCCACAATTTGTGGGGGCATTAGGGTTGCCAGGTCTGGGTTGGAAAATACCTGGAGACTTTGGAGGTGGATCCAGGAGAGTGTGGGGTTTGGGGAGGGGAGGGGCCTCAGCACGGTACAATGCCATAGAGTCCACTCTTCAAAGCAGCTGTTTTCTCCAAGGGGACAGATCTCTGTCAGCTGGAGATCAGTTGTAAAAAGCAGGAGATCACCAGGCCCCACCTGGAGGCTGGCAACCCTAGGGGGCATAGTAATAAAGCATGTGTGATTGGGAGCTAGCTGACCATTCTATTCAATGCTGTCACTGCACAGAATGAAAACCTGCTTGCAGTACTCCTGGTGAGAAAATCTCTGAGGCAACTGAAAGAGGTTTGACTCAAAGATGACATTTCGAACAAAGCAAGTTTGAATGTTGATAATGGTTTTTATTCATTTCTTAGCATACCTAGACAGGATATATTTATCCCAACGGGAGAGCATACCAAGCTGTGGCATTATATTGGCATTTCCAGGGACACTGCAGGTCAGATAAACTAAGCCAGTGGTTTAGGAATGGAGGTAAGAGTAGTCTCTTTCACCCTGTCTCTCTCTCTCTCTCAGCTTCAACCCTTCCTTCCCCCCAGTTCTGTAAAGTTCCGTGTAAGTATCCCCACATATCTGAAGAAGTGAGCTCAGATTCATGAAAGCTCTCATTGAAATAAATTTTGTTAGTCTTTAAGGTGCCACTGGACTTTTATTTTATCTTTGACTCCTTGTGCTTGCTACTAAGAGATTTGTGATCTCAGGACAAAATGTGGCTCATTAGTAAAAACATATGCTGTGCATGCAGAAGATCCAAGATTCAGTCCTTGGTACCTGCAGTTAAAAAATCCCAAGTAAGAGGTGTTGGGAAAGACCTGGAGAGCCACCATCGGGCAGAGTAGACAATGCTACGTGGACCAGTAGTCTGATTAATATGATTTGTCTGTTCATATGATTTAAATAATTAGTCTCATGGTTTACTTGGCTTGTGATCTGTCAGGACAAATATTTCGTGGGGCAAAAGGTGTGTGCACCAGACTACCAGTGTTACTGCCTTGCCTGTTGATAGCTACATCTTGGATGCAGTGACTTGTCTGACAGAAAGGACCTCTCCATTTTTCTTGAAAACAAATCCCTGGCTTGGGGTGGCACTGTGAAATTGTGATTGGGCCACAAGACATAATGGAAAGACCTTCAACAGAGGAGTTAAAAGCAATGAAGTCTGCTGGATGTTAACTATACATATCAATAAGGCTGCACGTATTTAGTCTTTACCTATCTGTGTACTGTTTACAATTCAGACTTGAGCGAATTCTTTCTAAGAAAAAAATTTCTAAGCTGCACAGGTTTTTAGCATTTATAGTTAAGGAGTAGAAATTGAAATGTGTGAAGATTATCGAAAGCTCAGAAGCCTCGCTGTGGCCCACCCTTTCTTTATCCAGCCAGCCCCTTCTGATAGGCCCATGCTCCCGTGCTGGGCCCTCATAGGCTTTCCCGTCCCCTTTCATTCAAGGATGGTGGGGGGTGGGCAAAAGCCTGCGCTTGTCCAAGTGCAAGCACTGGTCTTGTCCCTGGATCACATAGCTAATTTTCCTGCTCTGCTTGTGTCATCAGCCGGCCAAAGCCAATCTTCAAAAATTATGAATTTGATAAAAAACCAAGGCTGCAACTAGAATAAATCAAGTATATAATTTATTCTTAGTGTAAGGAATAGGTTCCATTAATGCTTGATTTGGATTTATTGCTCACAGCCTTAGGTGTGGCATGTCTTACATGCTCAGTGAAAGCAGATATCCATGCCATTGTAGCTTAGAATTTTGGCAACTCCCCCCATCCCCTTACAACACCCCCCCCCCACACACATACTCTTCCCAGTACTGCTGTATTTAAAAATCTGTTGTCCAAATGACTGCAAGGTTAAAAGTTTAAGCTGATAAGGGTTCCTCCCACCCTCGGCAATCTTATATCTTCCATTCAACCAATAATGAGTCAAAGACTCATTTGAGCAGAAAATCTGCATGTATTGCATGAAATATTGCTCTAACAGCACCAACTGCACTTTTACCTTTTCTGCTTCACATGATGCTAACAAAAAACTTTTAAAGGTTTTCAAAGGGAGGGAAAATGCCTGGTTTTTCTGCTGCATACATGCTGCACCTGAATGTCTCTATGAAAAGTAAATTAGTCCAGAAGGAGACAAGAGAAAACAAAGGCCTTACTTCAGTTGCGGGTGTGACTGAGGAGCCTTCTGTGATGTTGCTGGCAAAGGTTCTGCTTCTGCTTCCCCTGGCAGCCCAGCTCTTGAAGGACCCTGGGCCTGGGCACGTGGTTGTTGAATTGCAGGGCCTGGTGGACGTGGCGGCAGGGAACTCGAGGGCTTTGCTGACTGCCCCGGAGGGAAAACGCGCTGTGGTTCCTGGCTTTGTGATTGCATTCCTTGGGGTTGCACTGGGCCCCCTAGGTTCAGTACAAGAAAAACTTCATAATGTATCAATAATTTTGTACTAGTTCTAATATCCAACACTTAAAACAAAATTATAATTCTGGAACCCACAAAAAGTTCTATGTAGTTAGGATGGCTAGTCAAGTTTTTGTCATCATCAATATCCACAGTCCTACATAATTTGAAAGCTTGTGAATTCCTGCACTGGTACTGTGTTGGTCTAAAGAAAGGCATCATGGCAACACCTAGATCTCTTTGTCTAGGGACTAACAGGGCAATAACTATCCAGAGCAAGATAAATTAGTCACAACATTTCTCCATTCCCCTTGAATATTCCTGATGGCAAGAAGCATACCCAAATTGTTCCATCACAGATGGAAAGCAGATGGAATTACTTCTATGAGGAAACTGGTTATGACAGCATTATATATAGTAATATAAACCAAGGCCACAGTTGTACATCACATCAGCAGTCTATTTGAGTTCCTAAAACTCAAGTAGTTCCGGGTTGTGTTGTTTTAACCTGTCAGTTAGAAGCAAGACTGCCTAGAGTGGCTATAAGCCCCAACAGCTACTCTGAAAAAACATTGAAGCATATGGCACTTCAGCAAGAGCCACCGTGCCATTATAAAAAACAAACACTCAAGACCTTGTAATAACAGCCCAGAGCAGCTCCATATTTGTAAATAGAATTACACTCTTCTGTTAAGAGTCAATTGGATTAGATGGTGTAACTCTGTTTAGGATTGGACTGTTAGGAAGGAAGTGTCTGTTTTGATAAAGCAATCATTCCACTAGAATAAGGGTCCTGTATTTAATATCAGCCTCTGGTAGCTCAGTTATGCAGTACGATTTGGAATCAAGCCAGTTTAGTTTCAAAGGAAAGGATCTGACATAGTTGAATTTAAGTGGATTTGTAGCTTGTTATCTGTGGCTTTGCAGCTTGTTGGCATTTTTTGTGTCAACAAATACATGCTTAGGCTAAGTTGGGTCTATAATTGTACCTCAATATAGATTTATACTCAATATAGATTTATACTTGCACTGTTATTGTGAAATTCCTTCAACAGGATCCCCCCCCATCAGGATACTAATTCCATCTGCCCTTGGAAGCTTTAGACTACTTACCCCACCCCTGAATATCAGCCTCTTCACATGGCATACTTCTTTTGAAACTAAGGACAGTTTCCAAGGTTTCATGGTCAAAAATTCCACCAGGCTAATGCTTAGCTATTTGGATTTCAGTTGTCACTTGCATGGACTTCCCCATTTATTTCAGTGAAAGGGGACAGTTCGGTTCATGTACTGGGGGGCGGGGAGTGAAGAACTGCACCCTGTAGTGAAGCTACAGAGGTCTGAATCAGAAATGTGGGCAACTAATTTTCTGGACATTGTAGCTAATGAGGACTGAGAAGATCAAATACAAGATCCTTCCCTTCCAACGAACCTATGCCTTCTGAGTCTGCTCTTAAATAGAATGGAAATGGCTTTGGTCAAATTATACAGGTTTGTATGACTAATTTTTAAGTTGTGAAATCAGTCCAGCTGTTTACCATTTTTAAAGAAAGAAGCTGTACCGTTAGTTTGTTGAATTTGCTGTTTTCTCACTGAAAATGAACTCAGAAAGTACTAATTGAGGACAAGCACTGTGCTTTATTCAGCACTAGGTATCCATGTGTAGTTTTCACTGGGAAGGCTATGAAGAATTGGGGATTTCTGCAAAATTTTCATATCATATGGCTCAAATAACCCCTCCAAATGAAGGCTCAGAAATTGGATCTCTTGGTTGACTTTAAAAAAAAAACCAAACAGTATTCTAGAACTAAGTCTGAGGCAGTACTCTTGGTTTGCTTTAATGTGTAGACTTTAAAATACACGGTAAGGAAATAGTAATGTTTAAAGGAAATTTCCTCCTGGATTCCCTTATTTTCTTTTTCACGGCACATAAATTTGGGAAATCCATCTAGCTGTTCAATTGACATTCTTTTTGGATAGCAAAATAGGTTTCTGGCTAATTTTCCACATGCTGTTCCTGGCAACTTATCTATGTAGTTCTAAGAATAGCATATATTTTGAGAATAGTCAGTTACAACAATGAGTTTTTCTAAAATAAGCCCAGAATCAGGAGGTTTGGTTTTAAATAGATTGAGGGACAATGCCTTTTAATTTGGATGGCTTTATAGAGGAAGGTGTTACTTTAGTAGCTCAGTTTTGCATTTTAAGATGGCATTCTTTGGTTTCTTTTTCTTCACTTATAAAAGGTTTTTCCCCCAATGGGAGGGTTGTATTCCAGAAACTATACACTGAAGACAGATGTAACTTTTTTTTTATTGCACATTAAGCTGTACAAGATATTTCACAAAATATATACTGCAGTCACACTTCAGCATTTGCTCACTGTCTTGCAGCTTGGTTTGGTACAAAAAGGCAACAATAATGAAAGAAAAGTCTTACAAAAAAATAAAGAAATTAAAATAAAACCAAAACAAACACCAACCCCCCTGAACATCAATTCTATACTGTAAAATATCAGTTCCCTATTTCCCACAATATTGCACCTAAGCATGCTAGCATGCAGAGACATTTTGGCTTGCTTCTTATCTGTGGTATGCAGTAACAGGTGTGTGCCCTTCTAGGACTTTTTGCAATACACTGAAGTCCTGCCAGGATTCAGGTCTTTTTTTTGCAGCCTGCACGTGCGCGTGCACACACACACACACACAACTAATAAACAATGCACAAAAGCACCTGTAAATACTCACACTACTACATGCAAAAGAATGCTCATGGCTTGATATTAATGGCATTCAGTCAGCAGGTTCTTTTTTTCATCCTGGGTGGATGCTCACTTTTGTTCACTTAGTGACTGTAGATAAGGAGGGGGTGAACCTGACACTGAAGGGGATATACTCACTCTACATAACCCAAATCATCAGAGTAATTATCGATAGGTTACTAACCAGACACAGTGACCACAGAAGCAAAAAAGTTCTTATTATAAACTACCAAAAGTGGGCAATCAATAGTGGCATGCCCAACTAGTGCTGAAATTGCCACTGAAATTAAATTAAAATTCTCAGCTCATCAGCCAAAATTAATAATAAAAACGATCACTCGGTAACTAAGCTACATGTTTTGTTGGCAGTGTTTGCAGGGGAAATAAAATCAGACTATAACATTGTTTCACAAGAAAACAAACTTGTTTGTATTAACCTAGGGACCACTATTTACCTTGATATGAGATTTTAATTGACAAAACACCTTTACCTTGCTCACAAACTAGTTCTACAGTATGCTTGAGTAGTGCAGCTTGCATTCACAGGCTAGATTTCCTAACAGTTTAACTGCCTGCCTGGATATTGCTTGTAAGATTATGCACATAGCCATTGGTTATGTGACAGTCATAAGCAATTATGGCTATAAGAAAGTCTGGCAAAAGTAAAACCTCTTAGGTCACCTTGCTCTAGTATTTACATCCACTTGAGTCCCAGCTATGACATTCTAAGAGCTATACCATTTAACTCCTTGTAGGTCAGTCAGGGATATACTAACATTCATTCTGTTGCTTCTGCTCAAAATTATAAGGTCAGATCATGGCTTAATCATCTTGTATCTTAACTGCTTGGCAATAATCTCTGTTGACATAGGGTTGAGTTCACGAACTACATTTTTTTTTTACATCAGCAGAATGGTGGTTGTAACATTTGAAAAAAAAGATTATGTTTAATCTTGCAAGACTCTTACTAGCCCTGTTGTTATCTTCCATAAAACATCAGTTGCTTACCTGGCTTTTCTTGGTAAAAAATGTATTTCTGGTAAACACTTGGTTGAGTTCTGTACAAGACCAGATGGCTATTTCATAACCACCAAAGAAACTCTCTCATTGGACTTAAGTACATTCAGTCTTCTTATATCAATATTGCACATAGGTGGCCCATTTTAATAGCACTGAGGCTAATGATTAAATGCAGATTTCTTAATAAAAAGTCTGCACCAAACATACAGGATATTCAAGTATTCCTGCAAATAGTTTTTTTAAAATATATCATCACAAATAACTTAAAGAAATCATTAGTCTTTCTTTTTATCTATTGTATTAACTTAAAAATTAATAATCTTTATAAAATTATAAAAAGAAAGATGCCTCATTCAACATACTACTGAATGAGACCTTCAAAATATTAGAATAATCTCTCTACATAAATCATGCACATTATTTTTAACAAATATAGCACACATACTCACAGAGTTAAGCAAAAGTATTTAAATCTCCACCTGGGTTGGTTAGTCTTTTTACCCCCACAATATATAATACTTCAAAAAATACTGTCTAACCATCCATAGTATACAGTCGCACTGGACTCAGTAGAGGCACAATTCTTGTACACTGTTGACAACAGCCCTGAATCACAAGTTATACAGAGAAACATAAGTAAGCATTACAACACAAACGTGAACAGAGAAACAACCAGACAGTATAGTTGACACTGCATAGAAAAAACACAGTCCAGGTCAGCACTGAAACAATGCAAAAAACTGCACAGAATCCCAAAACTGGTATTGTTTGATTCTTTGCTTTCTTTTTGGCTTCTACCCCTGCTTTTAGTCTCAACAATTTAAGTAGCCTGGACTTGTTTTGGTCCTACTGCAACGCCATTACAGTCGAGAATGTACTGTAAACAACCTTGAGGAGGTGGTCGCTGGGGTGGGACTTTGTTTGATTCTGGCTCCTTTAATGATCCACTCTGTAAGAGAAAAACAAACAAAAGAAAAACAGGAGATTACCCAAGATGGATAAAAATCTAGGAGTTTAGTCCTTGGTTTTATTTATAATACTCTCTCAAACTTTCTCCCAATTGGAATTCTAATGTTACCATTAGAAGCTTTCCCCCCCAACATCTTAAGAAACTACTTGTCTGGAATGAGATGTATCTACACTGAATCTACATATTCAGAGAGTATGCTTGGGGGTTTCCTGAAGTGCACAACTTGCCAATGTCCCCTCTAAGCTGTGGAGTCTTGTGAGCAAAAATTCTACTTTGTGAGCAACTGGCATTAAAGCTGCGAGCGAGCGATTTGGCTACTGCATAAATTAGTTTGCTCCGGAGCCATCTTTCCTGAGTTAAGACAAAAATGTGTGAGCCAGAGGCTAAAGAACTGTGAGCTAGCTCACACTAACTCAGCTTAGAGGGAACACTACTTGTAACTACCAATGCTGAATGCACCAGCTATGCACTGTGGCCTACCAGGAGCCTGACTCCCTTATACCTGTTTTCCAAGGCAAGCAATCAAACAAGATGGATTGTATCTTTAATAGGCTGCCATACGTAGTTGGTGGACTACAGTTCAGTTGGAAAACAACTAACCATATAGTGGTCATTGCCCTCTTTTTCATGGGCATGAACTAAAAACACAGAATTACATCGTTTTTAGCTTGCTGCCTAAGTTGAATGAAACATATATCAACGAAGGCTGTGTGGTAAATAAATATGAAGACTAAAACCCCCCAAATAAATTCCAGCTACCATGTACTCCATGGAGGGGAGCTTGCGGATATTCAGAGACAAGACTACTGTATGTAAATTTTCTACACACTTGTTTTAAGAGTAATTAAAAAATCTGAAATCTTCGCCTTTTAGGAAGGAAACCCTCAGAATCTAATGAAAGAGAAATGCAAATTAATGTGTATGCTTGTAGGCTTAATCTGTATGTGTTCCTGGCTATAAAGAAATTATTAGTCCTTGTTTTTAGAATTTCTGTGTTCTGTTCACAGCCATACATATATTATAGTCTTCTTCCACCCTGCTCTGAAAACTACATTTGCCGCTTCTGGATACCTGACTGCAGCAGCAGGTGAAAGTGGTTGTAGGCCACAGAAATACTTGAGAAGAGCCATTCCAGCCTTTCTCTTCTGTAGCGTCAGGAGATAATTAAGATACATGCCGACTACTTGGAATGGCAGTCTTACTTAAAACCAGGCCATTAACCTAAAGCAGCTGCAACAACTTTGTTCTGTGTTTGTCTGCTTAAAGTGACCCAACACATACAGTGATACATGTCGCAGAAAACCTTAGAAGAATGAAAATTCGATTCCTTTGTAGAAAAGGGCTCATTCCCCCAAAAAACTAGCTATTAAACAAAAATAAAATAATAATATTTATTTATTGAATGTGCAGTCCATGTTTCTTCCTCCCTAGAGTTTCAAGAGGGAGATAATTTAACTTCTATATTCTATACAGAATAAAATCAGAATTGGACATAAAGAACTTTATGAGGAATCCACAAATACTTAATTTATAATATAGCAAAGAAGACACGAGTAGGAAGATCTTAGCTGATGGGCTGGACATGACAGTAGGAAATAGCCCTGCAAGTACCCTGGTTCCATACTGTTTAGGACTTTAAAAGTAAGACACAGCATTTTGAGTTGTGCACACAAACAAAACAGCAGCCAGTGCTTATCTTTCAGCAGAGGAGTGATATGATCTCTGGTATCCAGTCTGCAACAACAACCTGGCTGCTGCATTTTTAAACTGTGGGGGTCTTCAGACAGTTTTTAAAGGTGGCGTTTTATTGAAGTTATATGGAAGTTTTTCCCTCATGACCCTAACTGAAGATGGGTCAGCTGCTGATAAATTTCAGAAGACTCTGATTTCCATCACATCTATTCTGATCTTGAGATATGTAGGACAGTTCTCTGGCTAAGCAGGTGTATATGTCCTTTCTTACTGTATCATTACACAAAGTCTTTTTACCTGTTCTGACTTGGAGCTTGCTATTATCTCCTGTGAGGCGTGCATCTGAACAAGTAACAGTGCTTTTTAATGAGATTGGGTGAAATATCTGTTCATGGAAGGTTTTCTCAGTAGGGGAATTGAAATACTACTTTTATTTCTCAAATGTGAAGAATATAAATTGTCAAACGTATTTACAAAACCAACAGATCTGCCATCTATGCTTAATATAGCCCACCTTAAAGGAACTTCCTTTGCCTTAAATTTGGCTTTCCGGTATGCTGTCTCATATTTCCTGTTCATTGCATTTCCTCAAATACATGCTTTGTTTGAACATTTTGGAACTTTAATAGCCTTTATACACTTTCCTATGGATGCACTTGCTGTGTGCTGATTAGCAACTGGAGTCCCCTCTTGTATTGGGCACAGAGCCCTTCCTAACAAAATATCCATCAGAACTTGTTGAAATGTCAAGCCAACCACAGGTACTTATCCTTACTAACCAGCTTATTTGTCTGGGCTGCGCAACAGAGACACCTTCATGAGATAATGGCTCTTACTGAAATGGTTTCAATGGTTTCCAGGATCACACGATTTCCTTTTTCAGGCATATACCCATCAGACAGATCAACCAAATCTTGAATATATTAAAACTCAGATTTCCTGTTCTTTAGCCAAATCTTGGAAGGAAATGTTGCCTTCTCACAAATCTGGATGTTTATCAGAAGGTTATGTTCTCATCTTCTGCATACACAGGGAACCTATGATTTGTACCAATGGGATACAGAGTTCTTACAGCATTTCTCAAATAGGACCATTGCTGTTCTAGAATTCCCAGTGGGATACGCCAAACTGCTCCAATCTAGCAAGATCCTTGAATATCCTTGTTAAGGGAGCAGTGGAGACTACTCCTTAAATATAATGAACAACATGTCTGTTCATCACATTTGAAAGGAAGGAAGGAAATTTAAAGTTTTAAAAGATCTTCTGAACACAGTGCTGCTTGTTGATATTAGAAAGGTAATTAAACAAAACCTGGCTCCAGATGTTATCTCCTTGGTTTGAATAATAGAATCTTAGAGCTGGAAGGGACCTCCTGGGTCATCTCGTCCAACCCCCTGCACAATGCAGGAAATTCACAATACTTTCCCTCTACACCTCCAGTGACCCCTGCTCTATGCCCAGAAGAGGGCCAAAAAACCAAAAAACCAAAACCCACCCTCCAGGATCCCTGGCAAAGTTGGCCTGGAGAAAATTGCTTCCTGATCCCAAAGTGGCGATCAACATTTCGCTGGGCATGTAGTAACTGAATAAGTAAAGGCTGTGAAGCAAAATATTATTAGTGTATTTAAATTTAGTCATCCTGTTGCTGATTATATCCACTCAACATTTATTTTATTTACTTCATTTATACCCTGCTTTTCTCCCCAATGGGGACCCAAACATAGTTCTATGTAGCTCCAGTCTAAATGTCAATAACTGTAACACTGTGTTTCAAGCCAAGCACTGCCAGGATCATCACAGTGACGGGAGCTGCCCATATTGGCAATGATGAGACCTGGTCCAGTAAGCTGTACTAAGGCAGTACTGGTAGGACTCAGCGGAAGGTGCCTACATCTGGGTGCTGAGAGGTAGAGACCAGGGAGAATGATTTTCTCTACTGTACAACATCCTGTAAGGGCCATACTGCTCAAGTACAAAAACAGTCTCATACTTAAGTAAGAGTAAGATTCTTCATCAATGAGACAGCCAGCTCCCTACCTAGTAACCAAGCCTAGGATCAAGGGCGTAGACTTTCTCAATCCCCGGGGGGGGCGGGGGCTGTCTTTCGTGCGTGCGCGCGAAGTGCGCGCGCACGCTCAGGACCATGTCCCGCTGCTCTCCCCCCTGCCCCAGGGAGCCGCCGCCGCCGCTTCCCTCCCCCCGGGCCGTGCCCGCCCGCCGCGCTCCCCGCCCCCCTCCCTCCCCCCGCTCACCTTGGGCGCCGGCGGGGGAGGATCGCTGCTGCTGCTGCCTGCAGCCGGGGGCCGGCGTGTCGCCCTTGCGGGCCCCCGGCTCCCGCTCCGCCTCGCATTTCCCGGGGGGGGGGCTCAGCCACCCCCAGCAAAATGAACACCCGCCGGTGGCCAGTCAGCCGGCCATCGCCGCCTCTCTCTCCCCCCCACCCCGCCCCAGGGAGGCAGGAGGGCAGGCCGGGGGTGGGGGGGAAGGAGAGGCGGCGACGGCCGGCTGAGCCCCCCCCGGGAAATTTCGGGGGAGGCTCGAGCCCTCGAGCCCCCCCGTAGTTGACGCCCATGCCTAGGATCATGCTTCAGTTGCACTGACATAAATCATGTAGTTCATTCTTTATAATGTCAGAAAATTAAATCTGACACAGTGGAAGGAACCTGAGAGGATTTCTCTGCAGTGTCTACATAGAACTGGAATCCTTTGTCTGGCTATAGTTGGATTAAAATTTTCTGGAAGTTTAAACAGCAGGCGGGACTTCCTAGGAGAATCCTGAACAGCCTTTCTAATGGCCTCCTGACTTTGATGAAGGCCTCTATTCCCTCATTTGAACTGCTGGACTTTGCAGAGAATAGATTCCCACAGGTCTTTCCTGCATAGCAAAAAAAGAGTCTATTCCTTAACTTTAAACCTTCTGTGTATTCATTTCATTGGGTGCACTCTGTATTCTTGAGATATTTCATTTAGTTCTTTCTTTTTTGAGTAGAACCCAAACGGGACTTTTTTTTGGTGTCTTTTTCTGAGGGAAACTCCTGGTATTGGCTGCTGTAGAGATCTTGCTTTAAAAGGTCCTGAAAATTTGCAGACATATTTCAGAGACTGTGCAAGAATAAGATACTTATTTAGAAGACTAGCATTCTTTGTTCCAAATATATTAGAGAAATTAACCTTCTTCTAGTTCGCAGAGAAGTGAATTTTCATCATTCATGAAAGCCAGCTGTGATGAAAGACGAAGAAGAGAATTAAGCTATTTATTGTGTCACAAGTGCTCCATCTGCTGGTGTGCTTTGCTGACTGGCATTCCGGAAGCAACATGCCTTTATGCCTTCATTAGCTGACTTACACTGAATCAGATCATTGGTCTGACAAGGTCAGTACTGTCTACTCTACCTGGCAGCAGCGCTCCAGGGTCTCATGTAGAGGTTTTGCATGTCATCTGCCACCTGATCCTTTTACCTGGATATGCTAGGGATTAAACCTGGAACATTCTGCATGCCGAGCAGATGTTCTGCCACTGAGGCATGATGTCTCCTCCAATGGAATAGACCAGGGATCCTCTATGTGGTACCCCTGGGAGCCATGGCACCCGCCAACACCTTTTTATGGCAACCAACAATTGTTTTTATAAAGTGGGCAGGGTAGGATGCAGCTTTTGTCCATTAAAATTTCTGATTAGCTCTGCAGGTTTGGCAGTAGCTGTAGCACATTGCGTGACTGAAGGTAAGATGCAGCAGCCATTTTGTGGCTGGCTCCACCTCCTGTGGCAGCCATTTTGTGTCTGTACCCACCACACTGTATCAGAATTCCAAAGGTGCCCACAGACTCAAAAAGGTTGGGGATCCCTGGAATAGGCTAAACAATCTAACAATGGCTGCCCTAGGCTAAAGAACCTGGCTGGTGCCCCTATCACCTCTCTCCTGAACGATTTGCCAACGCTACAAAAGGGACTCCTGGCACAAAAGAAGTGGTGGTTCACACTAATTTCATGTGAAGAGGCGCAGAGGAAATTGGGAGGAAAGGTTAGGGCAACTGGCAATTTTTTTGTGCTATACTTTCAGCATCAACTGTTACTGTCCCTTCTCTAAATGGATAGTAACTTTTAGGTCAGTTCCATGATTTTTATGGCCCAAAGCACTAGGAGCAGGACATGCAGGGTCATGTAAAGGCAAAGGGAAGACATGTAAAGTGAGGTAAAGGTCTTTGAGTTGTACAGCTGTCATACACAAGGGGATTAGGACCGAACTGCTGTATTTGTTGTAGAACTAACACTATTTAGGTGTCAGCTTTGGTGTTAAATCTGTTTGTATTGGCACTAGGATTCTAAGATCTCCTTGCAGTAGCTTATGGGGTTGATGCGCTAAACAATTCTGAGAGTACAATTGGCAAGTACTAAGGCCTCGTGGGATGGTTCTTAAGTGGCTTGTGGTGATGGCAGACTAGTTTTCAGTGCAAAGTCTTCTCAACTTCTGGTGCACATCACAGAATGGGACACTACAGATACGATGACGTCAGTGTTGAAAGTCACTGTACCATGTAGGCATAAGCAGTTCAGTTTGGTTAGTCACTAGACCTTCACGGACTTAGTTTATGTCAGCCCTGCATAATAGGTTTGAGGAAAGAGTTTTGTGAAGACAGAATGATGGGCTCAAGCACGTCAGTAAGGTTTGTATAATGGGAAGTGTAGACAAGCATACAGTTTAATTTCATTTTGGCTGAACAATTTTTGTAGGTTATCCTACTAGCTTCAGCATTTTTAAAGGAATCTGGGTGTTAGTAACTACCACAAGATGGTGCTGCAGTCTGTAAAAAACCCACACATCTTGTGCCATTTCAGAGACACACACTGGGTAAGTAAGGTTTAGGACTATTGAATTTGTAGTTGGCTTCTTGTAACCAGAAGAAGATGGCAAATTTTATTCTCCAAACAGTCCTCAGTTCAAATGCCATATTCTGTTTATTTATTTCATATTCTCTTGCTTCTGCATATTACCAGACTTTCAGGAAGCTACATAATTTTAGATCATTCATTTTATGGCTAAATTGTCCTAGTATTGATAGCTATGGACAGAATTACATAAATGCTCTCTTTGTATCTATCTATTTGTACCTTGAAAATCACAAATGATATTCTTTTTGGAATGCCAAAGTTTATCCCATCTGTTTAAATTCCTTACTTTATGGACTTTAAATTCCTTACTTTATGGACTTTATGTTACTTGACTGCTGTTATATGACAGTGTTTATGTTACTTGACTGCTTTTATGGACTTTATGCTACTTGACTTTATGTTACTTGACTGCAGTTATATGACAGTGTTTTTTGACAAGGCTGACATATGGTCTTTCTGCTGCCTTTTGTTGTTTTTATGCTGCTCTGGTGCTGGTTTATGATACTTTCATAACTGCCACTATCACTTGTTTTATTATTGATGGGATAATTGATTTGCATTATTTTACTAATATTTTATTTTGATGATAAATTATTTTTACTTTTTATTGTTAGCTGCCCTTAGCGGAGCTTTTTCTATAAATAAATAAATTTACAACACATTAAATGCTAATGATTTCCATGTACTTGTAAATAAATTCTTATACCTTTACACATCCATGGAACTTTCATTTGTTCTTTGTACACTTAGAATGCTTATAGAAGCAGAGTCTTTACTGTTGCTCTTATAGATCGCATTTCCCCCCAGTTCCTCTTTTACACTTGTATACTGCAGGTAGTTATACTACTCTGTAATAAACAATTTTTACCTGAACTTCCAAATATTTTAAAAAGGTCCCTCAACAAAGCCTCCTGAATAAAATTAACATGGTTTGTAAAGAACTCCAGGGAAAATCTCTCCTAACTAAGAGGGGCAACATTGTGACAAATTAAATCCAATGTATTTATGTGCTAGACAATGCATATTGGAGCAAAAATCTTAGTTTAAAATTTATGCTAATTATGCTACAGACTGAAAGGCAATGCCATCTTAGGAAAGAAGAAGAAGAAGTGGTTTTTATACCCTGCTTTTCTCTACCTTAAGGAGTCTCAAAGTGGCTAACTATCACCTTCTCTTTGAGTGCGGTCAGATTGCCATGGCAATATATCGGCTCGAAATAAGCCACTTGAGTTTGGAACACTTTGTGTTGATTACACAGTGGCTGCTAAGCTGGCATCATAGTGCTGCGGGTCTGTGGTCGGTCATTCACATCGGCAACGTGCCGCAACCACGGACCACGGCTGAATGGATTTTTCCCCTACATTCTGCTGCGCATGCGCAGAAGTGGACAAATGCAGACACACTCCTGTCAGGGAGTTCAGTCAGCCCCTGTACAGTTCTAACAACTCCTTTACCCTGACACAACTGCAGCTTTCCAGGGAGGATGTCTGCCAGCCAGAACATAGTTCCATGAGAGAGGCAGTGGCTGAAAGACTATTAGAGGTTCTTAGAACTATCCTGGGGTAGAGGAAGTCGTTACAGATGTGTAATAGATTCAGGACGGACAAAAATAGAGCTTCTTTATTCAATGAGTAATTAAATTATAGAATTCACTGCCAGTGGAGATGAGCTCCTGAAGCTGCCTTATGCTAGGTCAGACCATTGGTCTATTGAAGTCAGTACTGTTTTCTGTGATGGCAGCAGCTCTCTAGGGTATCAGACAGAGGTCTTTCACATCACTCGCTACCCAGTCCCTTTAGCTTGGAGATGCTGGGAACTGAACCTGGGGCCATCTGTGCAGGGTAGCCTAGAGTAGCCTAGAATTTTCTACACCAGGAGATACTATTGCCAATTTACATTTACAATGGGCAGATGACTGGATGTATTTGTGGAACAGTAAAGTGGGCTGAGGAGGAGCTGTTTCCTCAGTCTATGTGAGAAAGTGGTTCTGAAATCTAAAGCATGTCTTTACTATAGAAGTTGTATTAATAATACATGTAAAATTAACAATCCACTTCTAAAACAACACCTCTAACTTTTGAGATAATGTTTCTCTTCAGATTTGTTGTTGTTCAGTCGCACAGTCGAGTCTGACTCTTCACACATGGACCACATCACACCAGGCCCTCCTGTCATGCTCCGGAATTTGCTTAATTTCATGTTCACTGGATCGATAACACTGTCTAACCATCTCATCCTTTGCTGTCCCCTTCTTCTTTTACCTTCAGTCTTTTCCAGCATCAGGGTCTTCTCCAGCTCCCTTCTCATTAGGTGGCCAAAGTATTTGAGCTTCAGCTTCAGTATCTGGCCTTCCAGGGATCAGTCAGGGTTGATTTCTTTTAGGATTGACTTATCTCCTTGAGGTCCAAGGGATTCTCAAGAGTCTTTTCCAGCACCATAATTCAAACCCATCTATCCTTCGACGCTTGACCTTCCTTATAGTCCAGCTCTTGCAGCCATACATTGCTACTGGGAATACCATTGCTTTGACCATACGGAATTTTGTTGGCAGGGTAATGTCTCTACTTTTTATAATACTGTCTAGGTTTGCCATCGCTTTCCTCCCAAGGAGCAGACGTCTTTTAATTTCATGGCTGCAGTCACCGTCTGCAGTGATCTTGGATCCCAGGAAAGTGAAGTCTGTCACTGCTTCCATGATCTCCCCTTCTATTTGCCAAGGAGTGATGGGCAAATGTTGAGTTTTGATGTTGAGTTTCAAGCCAACTTTTGTGCTTTCCTCTTTCACCCTTAACACCCTTAACAAGAGGCTTTTTAGGTCTTCTTCACTTTCTGCCATTAGAGTGGTATCGTCTGCATATCTGAGGTTGTTGATGTTTTCCCTGGCAATCTTAATTCCTGCTTGTGATTAATCCAGGTCAGCATTTCACATGATGTACTCTGCATATAAATTAAATCAGCAAGGTGACAATATACATCCTTGTCGTACTTCTTTTCCTATGCTAAACCAATCAGTTGTTCCATATCTGGTTCTGTCGCTTCTTGACCCTTATACAGGTTTCTCAAGAGACGTGAGGTGGTCTGGTACTCCCATCTCTTTAAGGATTTGCCATAGTTTGTTGTGATCCACACAATCAAAAGCTTTAGTGTAGTCAATGAGCAGAAGTAGATGTTTTTCTGGTATTCCCTTGCTTTCTCCATAATCCAGCGAATGTTGGCAATTTGATCTTTAGTTCCTCTACCTCTTCGAAACCCAGCTTGTAGTTTTGGCAGCTCTCTATCCATGTACTGCTGAAGCCTAGCTTGTAGGATCTTGAGCATGACCTTGCTAGCATGTGAAATGAGTGCAATTGTGCGATTGTTTGAACATTCCTTGGCATTGCCCTTCTTTGGGATTGGAATGTAATCAAATGCTGATATTCAGATTATCTTAACTACTAGCATTACCACAAGGCAAACTATTACTGTGCTAAGTTTTATACCAACCTTGTCTGGAAAATTTCTTGAATTTATACATATCATTATATAAATAAGAAGTAGCAATTTACACATGATAGCATATTGTGTTCTAGATGAGAAAATGTTTTGATAGCAAAGTATCATATGTATGTCTGTGTGTATATACTGGTCCATGTGGCTATTCTTTTCAAGTCTCTTTATAATGGTGCTTAGTCACAGTAGATTTTCCACTGTATGTAGTTCTGGGACTGAAAGAATGTTGTGCTCTAGTTCAAGTGGCTTTAGTATAATATTGGAGCTTTACCACTTGCTTCTGTGGCCTAGCATCCCCCCCCCCCCCGCCGATAATAAGTTAATCTATTTCAAAAAAAATATTAGTCATACTTATCTAAAAACAGGCCCATTTGTGGTAAACCACAAATTATTTACCTGCCTTGGGTGTAATATATTCATAAATAGCTTTTTTGTTTATGCTACAAACCCATTGCTGGGGTATTCTGCTGTTATTTGGCATCTATATAGGCACAAACATTTCTCAATTTAGCTTGGACCTCATCGTAAGAAATTCAGAATAACTTCACACACCGATTGATGTCAGTAGAATTAGCAGATACAAGAAGAACATTTATTACAATTGCCTTGAGGCTGTACAATGGCCTTCCTGAGGAGGTTAAGATGAGCTTCCTCTTATGGCTTTCCACAGGGGCTACAGGACTCCACTATTCCAATGCAGCTGGATAGCACTAAGTACAGCAACTTTTCTGAACTTAAGCACATAGGAATCTGAACACTGCCTCAGTGGGAAATCTGGGGCTCCCTCCATACATCACCACATACATGTAATAATAAATACATTATTTGACTGGCTTTTAAAGGCTAATTGAAGAGGTGGCTGTTTTAAAGTAATATTTCCTGGCTGTTCGATTTCTGTTGGATCATTAAAGAGCTTTATGATCAGTTGGATTTATAGAGCATTACTGCATTTGATACAAACTGCCTTGAGACTAGGAAATGTATTGTTATGTAAATGTTTTAAATAAAATAAATCTGCCATGACTGTATAACCTTAGATGTGAAAACTTGCTTAATAGCCTCTGACAGTTACTTAGGGAAGTGAGCGGAAAATATGACTACAATACTTTAGAACTTGAAAGCAGCAATCTTGTCTGGAGCAAGACTGTTGGAACACTATACAACAACAACACACTCACACACATTCCATCCTCCAAATGTACTTTAAATGACATAATTCTGTCAGAAGTAAGGTTGCCAGCTTTTACAACTGATCTCCAGCTGACAGAGATCCAGTCCCCTGGAAAAAATGGCTGCTTTGAAGGGTGGACTCTATGGCATTGTACCATGCTGAGGCCCGTCCCTTCCCCAAACCCTGCCCTCTCCTGGCTCCACCCCCAAAGTCTCCAGGTATTTTCCAATCCAGACCTGGCAAACCTAGTCAGAAGTTGAAGGCATACTTCTGTTAAATTCTGATTATATAGTTTAAACACAAGAGGCTGGAGCCAAAGAACTGGGAATAAAACAGGTTCAAAGAATACATGTTTCTTTCCCACATATCTAGAAATGGATCAAGAGTAAGAGCTCTGCAAATGGATCAAGAGCATGAACAGAAGGCTGTGTGAAAGGTTGTTAATTCTTTTTTCTTTTTCTTTTGCTGCAGCTTCCCTTGCAGTACCACCAGCCTTCTGCAGCAGATTTTTGTGGGCACAGGAAGCTTTACAGAGATAGATACATCCTGTCAGCTGATTCTTCCAAGGGTTCATTGAATCCAGCCCAGCATCTCTGAATGCTGTACCAAAGAATTACATACATTGCAATCCATTTTACTGTCCCTTTTCTTCTAACAACAGTGCAATGTCCTATGTGTTCACTGTATTTTCATTTATTCAAACTTTTTATTTTAAACCTTACATAAAATTCTTCAGAACAAATTGACAAAAATAATCATATTCCCCAGTCATGATACAGGATGTTACAACATAGCAAAAGATCAAAACAATGCTGCTGTTCTGTGTGTGTACATATACAGAATAAGCTTTCCTTACCTGGGGCTGCTGAGTGGCAGTTGGTTTCTGAGGAGATGGTACAGGTGTTTTAGATAACATTTGGTTCATTTTGCTTACAACAAGCTCAGTTATAAGCTGTTTGTCTTCAACCTGATGCTCACCAATCAAAGGCATTGCGGAGTCCATAACCTAAAGGAGACCAAATCCAATCAGGGAGAGAAACTTTTTCCTCATTATTTTTATCTCTTGGTGGTTGCCCCTGGCCAGGGGAATGAAGTAGTAGATGCAGTTACTGTTTCTAGTGTTGGATTTGCTAATTGCTGCCATTTTAGTGGGTTTGGTGGTTTTACTGTTAAATTATTAAATGAACTTTGTATGCTGATTTTATTGTTGTGAGCCGCCTAGAGCCACTTTGTGCTGGCTAGGCGGGATATAAATTCAAATAAATAAATAAATAAATAAATAAAAATTTATGTTGTGCCATAGATCATTATTATTTCCCATACAGAATTAGTAATAAAAGAATACAATGAGTAATAAAATAATAGAGTGCCATGCATTTCTTTAGAAATTTCCCCTCTTCATGTGTCAGTTTTTGTTATGTAAAAGGATCAGGCAAGTACTACATTTTTTAATCCCCCAAGTACTGGAGTACTAGCTGCAGGATGAACTGGTGGTGTTGGTGACAGCAATCAGACAGCACAGCTTTAACACTGTTCTTTCCACTGTATACACATTAAACACTGTAAAAGTTCTAGTTCCAGCTCTTGTTTGCTTTACACTGTATATGGATTGGCTGCATATCTAATAAGCAACTGACCTATGATGTTGTCAGATATCTGACATGCAACCAAGCCATGTGTTTGCAGTTTTGCACTACTGCAACCATCTGCTCAGACAATTTATCAAGCTTCTGTGTTGTGCTTTAGCACTTAACAGATAATGCAAGGAAGCAGCCATGTAGAAAAGGAGCCATGATGTGCTACAGGCCTTCCCATGCCAAAACATTACCTTCCTGCAAAATACGGAGCAAAATGGGATCTTGGAACTGCTTACTTAAGTCAAGTATTCATTAAATTTCAGCTCACTTGATTCACCCTGAATTGCAAATAGAATTATAGGAAGGGACCTCCAGAATCATCTCATCCAACCCCCTGCACAATGCAGGAAATTCACAAATACCTCCCCCCCGCCACTGATGCCTGCTCTATGTCCAGAAGAGGACATATAACATGCTATGGTATAATGGTATAAAGAAAGGCATGAGAGCACAGTGGCTGACTGGACTGGCTAACTGGATTGGACAGCTAGTCTCCTTTAATTATGTTCTTCTTCATACCACATGTGAAAGCTGAGTTTTTAACTCTGTTTAACTTATGTACAAGACATGTAAAGCAAGATAATCTGCCAGGAAAAAAATGGCCCTGGAAAAGAGCCCTGCCATTAGCACATGTTGGCCCCACTCCTTGCCCATTTGGGCCCCCCAAAGGAGGGAGTGCCTGCCTAAGAGTGCCTGCCCAGACCTGAGCAAGGGATGCCTGGCCAAACTGAGTGGCCAGACAGGGCAAGGCTGGGCAGGTGAGTCCTGTTCCTTGCCACAGTGAGGTCAGGCCCATGCTGTCCCTTGCTGTAGTGAGGCTGGGTGGGTAGGGTCAGGTAGGAGTGGGTCAGGAAGGTGCATACCTCACAGGTGAAAGCCCTCCTTTCCCACACCTCTGGCTCATGTCCACACCTCTCTTTGGGGAGGGGTGGCCCAGCTGGGAGGGTGGCCTCAGGTTTGGTGGCCACAGTAGAGAAACAGCCCCCCAGGCTGTTGGCCTACCAGGACTCTTCCTAGTGGCTTTAATCTACCCCTGTACTATGCTAACTCTAAGTATTCAGTTACAGTGCAATCCTAAGAGCACTTTTCAAAGGACCCGTTGAATACCCCTGAGTAGGATTTTCTGTTCGTTTTTGAAAGAACTACCTTTGTAAGCTTAAAGTTTCATGTTCTTATAACTAGTGTTGACATGCCTATACCAAGTAGCAGCAGTCTAATGCTACCTTGAACAATTTTTCCTATACAAAAATAAATAGCTGTCTAAAGGATTAAGTGGTATCAAAGTTAAGCATTTATATTCCTAAAAGGCTTTGGAGACAGATGTGATTTTTCTCTTAGGCCTTTTTCTTTTATTAAGTGCTCATAACAGCTTGGCAAACTCTAGGAAGGAATGCTATACATTTCCCCTATTGTTAAGAAACAACTTTGTGTTACTAGGTGGACAGGGAATGATTTCTCTCTTTGTTTTGCAATTAGATAATTATTGTTGCTATCAGGTATCTTTCAGGGCAGATGCCTGTCATCACTTCATGGAAGGAAAAATAAAGTGCTTCTCACCATGGTCTTACAAGAGAAACCATTCAATTATCTCATGATAGTTATAAAAACACCTTTTACAAATGCTGGAACATCTTTTAGAAGGGACGAGTCAATGCTGATTCAGATAGGTATGCCATAAAATTACTTGTTAGGAGGGTTACTGCAAAGTTAACAAAGGTGTTCCTTGGTGGATCCACTATCACATGAGAAACTGGGGACTGAACACCATGTCAGCATCATGGATTGGATCCAGATGAAACTGGCCATCTCTACTGACTCCCTTTCCCTCTGCAGGCCCCCCCCCCCGCCTCATGTCATTCCTCATGTTCCCCAGTTCCATGGGAACAGCATTTTTGTGGCGATAGTGGGATGCAGTAGGAGGGAGAACACAGGAGAATTCTCTTCTGCCATTGGAAAATTTAGTCCGGATATAGGTCAATACTAATAAACCAATCCATTAGTTGTAACACATTTGTCTTATATGAAATGTGAGTGAAAAGGAAATATACAGGTCTGGGGTAAGGTTCAGAATGCTACCAATCTGACTGTAACAGTAGTATATAAATCTAAGAAGTAGGAGAGTAATGATCTGAAACAGTATTTCAGTGAAGATACAGTTGTCTAGAGTGGACCTTCCTGATTTTACTATCTATGGTGCTGCTATGGCTTAGTAGCAGCTGCTAAAATCCATAAAATCAGGTTAAGATGCTCCAAATCATTAAGTACCAAAAGAATTCTCATGTGCTCTTGGGAATATTATTTTATTTAACTTAGTTACAAAAAAAGATAACGATTTACAATGCAGCTTATGCTGGACAAATGAGCAAGAATTTTCTTTAGTAGCTTGGAACAAGTGTTTTTGCCAAATCTGCCCCACAGCGACACTGGTTTATCCATGGCAACAAAAGCTTTGATGCCAGATAATAGTACTAGGATTATATAACAAGCCTTCTAGAAGCTTAATGGTTTCTAAAATTATCATCATTTGGACAGAGGAGGATGTCTTTTCTTTTGTACTCCTTTTAAATATTATTTACACATTTGCAGTTCTCATAAAACATTTCCCTGAAGGAAAAGCTGCAATTAAAAAAGTTAAAGAGATTTTTCCAGTTAGCCTTAAAAGTATATTTGTAAGAATGATCTGAAAGGACACTGACCTATTCACAGTTCACCTCTATAGCAGGGATAGTTAACCTGTTTGGCCTCAGTGCCACCCCCTGCCCCCTAGCAACTTCTGCCTGTAAAGATGAAGGTGTTCTGGCAAACAAAAGTGGGAGCAGGGGAGGGGAAAGACAGGCAGCAAGGAAGTGTAGGGAGCCAGCTGAGTCCCAGCAGCACTGCTAGTATCTCAGGTGATCTCTGGCATGCAGGAGGCACTGTCAGCTCCTCAGGGACTTGACTCAGTTGTTTGGGCAGATTACTGGCCCTTCATGCTGAGCAAAATGCTTTGAGGTGCTGCTGGCCATCATGAGTGCCAGGGTTGCCTTTCCTTGCTCTATAAAATTATTCTCAGATTTGAGAAATAGAATAAATGAACATTACCATTTTCCCCTCATTGCAAAGTGTGTTTTAACATCATTAGGCACAAACCAACAGAGAGTGTGGCAACGAGCTTCAGTGAATCTACATACTGCAGGTGGTTAATGACTGGATCATCAAGATTTGATTTTTCATTTAAAAACAGTGGGAGGTTGCTAATTTGTTTGGGGAAATCCTTTTACCCTGACCTATTTTGCCAGCTCATCCCTGTTCAGTGCTTATTTTAAAGCAGTGTCTCCTCTTAAAAAGGTAAGATCTTGTTCTCCTCCATTGAGTTTTGAATATTTTGATCAGCAGACACCTAAGCTCCGTATGACTGACATTAACTATAGCCAGGAAAGGCATAGGTCCAAACTATGCATAATGGCTTTCATAACTAGGGTTGTCAGCATCCAGGTGGTAACTGGAGACCTCCTGGGATTTCCACTGATCTCCAGGTGACAGAGTTCTCCTGGAGAAAATGGCTATAATGTTTTTTGAAAGACCAAACCCATGCTGGGTGGATCCTCATTCATAGGGCTGGCTATTGTAGGCCCCAGGCCACAAACTACAGGATAACAGCCAAGAGACTCCTTTGGGTCTTGCTCAAGAGCTTGTCCCTCTGGCCATGCCCAGGATATATACTTGCAAGCACAGAGAAAACAAACAAACAAACAGACTACATGGTTCTCAATTGCTGCTAGCAAGCTAGCAGGATGTCCAACTTCCTCCCGTGTTGACTTCACCATTCCATCAAAATTTCATATACCTGCAAATGGCCTCTATGCTCAGTATATTTTTCTAATAGATTTTAATCCTGTCTTTCCTCCAATGAACTCAGGGCCACATCCGTAGTTCTCTTTTCCCTCCTTACGTTCAGTCCTTACATTTATATCCCACTCTTCTTTAAAGAGTGTAGGGATGCATACATAGATTGGATTATCTTTTTCGGCACAAGGATTAGCTTTCTAGCTGTCTTCCCACCTGATTATAAGGAATAAAGTTACAACATATGAGACACAGTACCCGACAGTCTTCAATATCTGAAGGAAATGTTTTTTTCCAGTAAGTGATACTTCACTCACAGAATAGGAAAAATCACTGAGCCAGAGTATCTCCTTTACTTTAAAATGTGTAGCAGGAGTTCTAAATACACAGATATAAATGGCAGACTATGCCAAACCATGATATAATAAAGATCCAACTAAATTAAGACCAGTAAACTTACAGGAAATGCCACTAATTTCTATGTTTTTCTGGCCAACTGCAGTGCCTTATTTTGCTATGTAATATATATATTTCTTGCAAGTTAGGATAAATGATCTTGACAGATGAACACATCCTTTAGAATGTGTCTTTAATGTGGCAAAAAACTACATAGGCAACAGTAGGCAATATATTATTTCAACTGGTCAACAGTGGGTGAATGGTAGGGCTGAAATTAGAAAGTGGTGAGCTACCAGGCTAACCAGCAGGCCAAGAATCTACTGTGTCACTCTTCTCCACTCTGTTGTCTTTACCACAAATGAAGGACCAACAAAGATCAAAACAATGTTATTTCCTTTGGGCTGTATGACATTGATTGCACCGGGTAATGAAGCATCTATTGCATGGTATTACAACACAAATATATGAGGCAAACCATACTCTTGTCTCCATTTACCACAAAGTTCTAGTCAAGAATTCTGATTGACTCACATTCAGTAAGTCTGTTTCCTCTGGATTTATTTTACTTGTTTTTAAGTACCGTGGATTGATGGACTTTAAAAAAAACTATAGTATATATTTATTGGTAAAACAGTATCTTGGATTTCATATTTTCTTTCCACTTGCACAGCACGGTCCTCCATTATGGCACTCTGGCACTAGCAATTTTCGGCTCATTAATTCTGTGTGAGCAGAAATTGCCTAGTGCATGCTTGGCAGTGTGCAAACAAAAGGAAATAATTGTTTCACTGGGTACTGATCTGGCATTAATTAATATCAATACCAAGGCTGGTGGGCCTTGGAGTCACACTGACTGTATGGGACCTGGATAAGAATTCAGAAGGGACAACAGCCATGACTTGACCTTGATATCCCAGGCTAGCCCAATCTTGTCAGAACATGGACCTGGTTTGTGTGACCGAGACCTGGGTGAGGGTAGGCGAGACTGTTGCCTTGCAAGAACTGACCCCCGCTGGGTTTCTCGGTCCTTCACCAGTCATGAACTCGGGGGGGGGGGGCGGGGGGGCCTGTTGCCTTATTCATCTGGGAGGGTTTCTCCCTCAGACCACTCCCCATACCGAAGATTGCAGGTATTGATTGTGTTGCCTTGGTGTGGGACGCTGAGGAGAGCTTGGCTGTTTGTTTGGTGTACCAACTGCCTAGCACACTGGCAGGCAGCCTGCCAAGCCTGTTGGAGATGGTGGTTCAGTGGGCCTTGGAGTTCCTGAGATTACTGGTTCTTACGGACTTTCTATGTCCATGTAGATGGAGCTGCTGCCACCAGTCGGGCAGACACCTAGTGTCTTCCATGGTGGCTCTGGGGCTTTCCCAAATTGTATCAGGTCCCACACATCAAGCATGCCACACCCTGGATTTGATCTTCGGCATGGGGATGAATGTGGATCTGGCCTCAAAGGAAGAGGTGCCATGGTCAGACCACTTGGTCTTGAAGGCCCTGCTGGGTGTCTCAGCCCACCCCGTTTAGGCAGTGAGCAGATTTATGTTCGCCTGCGGAGACTAATGGATCCAATTGGTTTCTAGAATGCTCTGTGGGATCTGATGCCTTCCAGTACCTCATTAGATGAGCTGGCAGAGGACTGGAATGCCCGTCTCTGAAGCCATCAATGAGGTTGCTCCCCGATGTCCTCTTTGCTCCTGTTGTCAAATGTCTCCCTGGTATACGGAAGAACTCAGGGGGATGAAACAGGAACTCAGATGACTTGAGTGAGTTTGGCAGCGATTTCGCAATGAAGCTACAAGAACATCTTTTAGGATGTTTATGAGGTCCTATGAGATGGCAGTGAAAGCTGCGAAGGAGTTCTACTCAGCCTCCATTGCATTTACAAGCTCACGCCCAGCACAATTGTTTAGGGTAATTTGGCACTTGACGTCCCTCCCAGGAGGGACTCAAAAGACTAGTAATTTGACTGTTAGCTGTAAGGCTTTTGCGAGCTTTTTGGCAGACAAAGTCCTGTCGCTTCGCTTTGACTTGCCCACCAACACTGATACAGAAAGCGAACTGGAGGCCCTTTGGCCGTTTTTGAATTCAGTTTTACACACCTTCAGCCTGCTGTCCTCTGCAGATGTTGACAGGATCCTGGGTGCTGTTTGACTGCCCACTTGCCCCCTGGATCCGTATCCCTCATGGCTGATGAAAGCTGGTGATGAGCGGATATGAGGCCCATTGGAGGACACTACCAATCTGTCCCTGAAAACAGCGTACTTTCTGGAGGGTCTTAAGGAGGCGGTGGTTGTACCTCTTTTAAAGAAACCATCACTGGATTCATATGATCCAGCCAATTACTGCCCAGTTTCGAACTTACCGTTCCTGGGTAAGGTGATTGAGAGAGCACATCAGCACTTGATCTATTTCAGTCTGGCTTCCGCCCAGGTCATGCGACGGAGACGGTGTTGGTCGCTCTAACAGACAATCTCCGTAGGCAGCTGGATTGGGGTGGGTCGACACTGCTGTTGTTACTCAAACTCATGGCAGTGTTCAACATGGTCGATTACAACCTCTTGACCCACCACTTCGCTGGTGTGGGGATTCATGGGGTAGCCTTGCAGTGGCTTTCCTCATTTCTCCATGGTTGGGGACAGTGAGTTGCGGTGGGGGGGGGAGAGACTTCCTCTAGGTTTCTCAGGGGGCAGTCCTCTCCCCAATGTTGTTTAACATCTACATGCACCCCCTCGCCCAGCTGGCTTGGAGCTCTGGACTTGGGTGTCATCAATATGCAGATGACACCCAGTTATATCTGCTTTTGGATGGCCACCTGGCTACTGCTCTGCAACATCTAGCCGAGGGTTTGGAGGCCTTGGCAGGATGGTTAAGGAAGAACAGGCTGAATCTGGGGAAGATGAAGGTTCTGTGGGGAAGGGGAGGGCTCTGGGACTGGGGTTTCAGCTTCCAGCCTTTGACGAAGTGCCATTAACACCAATGCAATCTGTCAGGAGCCTGGGTATGATCTTGGATGCTTCCCTGTCTATGGAGGCACAGGTCACCAATACTGCCAGACTGGCATTTTACCACCTACGCCAGGCAGGGCTGCTGTCACCCCCTGAACCTGGCCACAGTAATCCATGCAATGGTCACCTCCAGACTGGACTACTGTAACTTGCTGTATGCTGGCCTGCCCTTGAGACTGACCCAGAAGCTCCAACTGGTTCAGAATGTGGCGGTGCAAGTCCTGGCAGGAATGCCATGGACAACACATATACAACCTGTGCTGCGCCAACTACACTGGTTACTGATGGAGTACCAAGTCAGGTTCAAGGTATTAGTGTTGACTTTTAAGGCCTTGAGCGGTCAGGGACCCATGTACCTTCAGGACAGCCTCCTCCAATATGTCCCCAGAAGAACACTAAGATTAGCTGATAACAACTTACTGGTGATCCCCAGCCCTAGGGAGGTCTGGCTGTCCTTGACCAGGGCCAGGGCCTTTTTGGTCCTGGTCCCGACCTGGTGGAACTCTCTGCTGAATAACATCAGGGCCCTGCGGGATCTGATGCAATTCCACAGGTCCTATAAGGCAGAGATGTTTCACCAGGCTTTTGGTTGAGGACAGCAACTTGTAAAACTGGCACCCTCCTTTTTTACTTTTGGCTCTGTGTTCCCTTCCCCACCCTGCTGCACAGAGAGCATGGCAGCTGGCAAAAAAGGGATTGATCGCCATCTGGATTGGTTGTTTTATTAGTGCATTGTAATAATTTTATCACATTGATTGTATTTTATCTGTTTTAATGCTGTAAATTGCCCAGAGCCCGTTTGTGGGGTTGGGCGATTCAGAAATCTAAATCTAAATAATAATAATAATAATAATATCATGGATCACAGCAATAGCCAATCTGTATGCTTCACAGTGAATGCCTGAAGACCAATGAAACATAATACAGAAAGAAGAAGAAATCTCAGTGCAGTGGAAGAGGAAGTTATGAACAATGGTGCTGCATATCTTCACAATTTCTGAGCATTTCCCCTTTTTTTCTGGGCAAGATTTTTGTCAGGTGAACACTATCATTAGGGCACTCAGTCATAATTAATGCTATCATTGACTGGGCACAGTGTGATTCAATGTGTATTAAGGATTAGCATGTTCCAGTAAACTCAGTGATAGACATGAAGAAATACAGCTTAGATTCACGTCTAAGGACAGGCATGAACTGGCTCATGAATGAAAGTTCATGATGGATTTTGGCTGGCTTGTGGCTCATGAACAGAAGTTCACAAACTAAAAAGCCACCACAAACTTCCACGAATTTTAAGGCAGTTTGTGGCCGTTCACGAAGAGCAGAAAGCAGGGGTTTAAATGGCTCAGAGCCATTTAAACTCCAGCTCTCTGCTCTTCATGAAAAATAGCTGAACTGTGGGGAGCAGAAAGCAGGGGTCATGAACCAATACAAACCAGTTCGGTTCGCAAACCAACCTCCCTGTTCATATTTGAGCCACAAACCATGAATTGCAAAAATGCAGTTTGTGCCCATCCCGATTCGTCTCACTTTTGCCATGGATTCATTGTGTAGTCTTATATATGCCACCATCTCTTAGCTCCCCCCCCCAAGGTAAAATTAAAAACTTGTTTCTTGCAAAAGAAAAGTGGTGTGTATGTCTGTGTGAGATAATTAGAAAAAAAATCCACATCAAATTACAGCAGCCTTCAAAGAGCATCTGTCAGTGTTAACATGATAGTAAAAGGATACCTTGAACATTATTATGATAGAAAAATTCTGTTTTATATAGGTATGAAGTCACAAGGAATTTATAAGGCTGTATGCAAGATCAATTTCTAAACTCTTTCCATTATTTTCTTTTACATATGGTGCCCAGCATCTGAATATTCAAAGCATGCTCTGCAGAAACACCTGCCCTGAAATTAAAAGGAACATCCCTCCCCCAGAATGACCCTTTAACTTTTTAACTGGTCAAGGATGAGTTAACTAGGAAGGATGAGTAACTAGGCCAGCAAACCATGCCTGCCTTATTTTTCTGTTTCAAAAAGTTAAAGAACCATGAGGAAGGGGAAGAAATATGTCTATCTTTTTCCCTCTTTGAAAAACTCCCGAAATTCTGGGAGATAACTTTTCGTTAAGCCCTAATCTTCATTCTATCTCACTATTATTTGATCTAGCTCCTCAAAGAATGGTTCAGGTATGTTTACCTTTCCAACATAGTTATTGTAAAAAGTTGGTTTAGCTCCACTGGAATTTGTCCTTTAGTACTCCATTCTTTGTCAGCTAAAGGTTTTACTGCCTCTGTGGCTGGATGCCTATTAAATACATGAGTATTTTAAGAATCTTTTATGGTTTTAGAAATTTTATATTCAAGTTCCTTCATGCATGTACATGAAAGCTCACACCTTGAATAAAACTTTGTTGGTCTTAAAGGTGCCAGTGGACTCTAACTTTGTTCTGTTGCTTCAGCCAAACACGGTTGCCCACCTTGATCTACCATGTTTGTTTTACTAGAGTTAATGTTCTTTTTATATTTTGCTCTTTTGGAAAGATTTCCAATTTTTTAAATTAAGTCATTTCACTTTTGTGGGTTCTTTATCATGGTTTGTTCATACTTTTTCTAATTTGTGGTATACTTTTGATCTTAGATGCTTCCTGAAGGGATTGAAAGTAAAAGAAGCAGAGAGAGACAAAGACTAATCTAACACACTCTTCTAGAGGTGTTTGTAGAACAAGCAAAAAGTTAACTCATTTTGTCTACATGGATCAAACAATTTTGAATTCGTCAAGTGGCATCCATTTTGACTAGCATTACCAATACAGACTCCATTCATACTGAATTAAGTGCTGAAAGATATTATAAATAACCAGTCCCATAGAATTCTTTTCTCACAAATGTATTCTTATGTTTAAACTTTGGCCAAAGACAGACTGGCAAAGTGCTGCGCCACAGAAGTGGGACCAAGCAACTCGGGGCCAAAGTGTCCCGGAGCTTCCGTTAGCACTGGGCACAGTGCAGTGGGAGTATTCTGCAGAGGAGGCAGGCCGCAGCGTGCACACTGTAGGCGGCTCCTGGTGGTGGCGGCGGCGCAGTGCTCAGCTTTGCTGTTACAGTGCATTCACACCAGCCGGTAGTGGGAGGAACGAGCACCCAGACGGCTTGGACACCAGTTCCTCCTGGTGCATGGCTAATGCAGGAGGAAAGCGCCACAGGACCCAGTAAGTGCAGCACGCCTCCGCCAGGCAACTGCGGCTGTGTGAACAGGCCCACCTCATCCACTTGCACAGTGGACCTGGAGCGGGCCAGAATGCCAGTCTGTCCTCAGCCTTTGTTAAGCACCCTGAGGCTTCTTAAAAGTATGGGCTAGAATATAAACTGAAAAATAAAGAACAACATAAATTTGAAATAAACATTTTCAAGCTAATAACTGGTGTAGTCCAAGTTAGATTGACTCACCAAATTTGAGATGTAATTTTCTAACAAAACCCAGGTTAAAAAAAATGTAACCAGAGTTGCATATCTCACAGCTTAGTAGAGACAATAGCTCAAACCCTTCAGCAGCAAACAGCAGTACATTTTTATCTATTTACAGCACAGGAGGTATCGACTCTTATAAAGGAAAACAAAAGGGTGGAAAGGAAGATGCATTAGGTCTACAGAAGAGGATACAATGCTATATTCTAACTTTCTCATCTTGCGTGTGTCAAGTCGCAGCTGATTTATGGTGACCCCAGCAGAACTGGTTTGCCACTGACTTCCTCTTCAGAGTCTTCCTTGGTGTTCTCCCTTCCAAGTATTGACCCTGCTTGGCTTATGAGATCTGACAAGACCAAGCTATACCATGCCGCTTTCCCTCCATTCTCATCTTACATAAAAATATAATTTTATTGCGTTTCTCTTGGTAAAGAGATACCTGTTACTTTTATACCAAAGCAGTAATGGTGAACTCATTTAGGAAGGAAAGGTTAGGAAAATATGATGTAAGTATTTTTGATTCTTAGTTTGAGAATACATACTCCGAAACAAAATTACACCACTTCATGATACAGCTGTGCTTTCCCACAAGCAATACCATTTTCTGGGAGATGTGGCTTTGCTTGATTACTTAAATGTGTTCTAAAATGGACTGTATGCTCTGAATCACGCATATATACAAAAGCCAAATGGAAACTTCAGGCACTGAGATTTTCCCTATTATCTTAACAAAAAAAAGTGCTGACAGAGAAAAATATACATCATACCTCAAAAATGTAATCCTTCCCATCCTTGCCATGAACTGCTTTGACAGCACATATGTCCAGGCCACCAAACATCTCAGAACAGCTGTCAATCCAGAACTTGTACCTGGAATGTGAAGTGAAGTTCTAATTAGTCTAAATGTGTGATATTGTCATAACAAAGATTTAGCCAAATAGCACTAGCTTATGCTCAGGAATGCATCCTATACTTACTTTCCCTCCACTCACATTTCAAAAACTCATGTGGAAATAGAGTTGCCAGGTCCCCTCATCGCTCTGGCTGGGTTGGGCAGGGACATTGAGTGATGTCCTCGACATGATGATATCATCTGGAAGTGATGTCATCATGTCAGGGATGTCGTGTGGGGGACGCTCTGGTATTTGGGCAACATTCTATGGTTTTTTTCACTTTCAAGTGGGGAGGGGGAGTAGTGGGGAGAGAGAGCAAGGGAATGCAATATCTGAAACAGGCCCGTATGCATGGGGGTGCCCACGAGTGCCTGCCCCCCCAAACAACCCTGCATTCTCCCCAAACAACCATGCCTCCCTCTGAAGCGCCTGTTGAACAAGTCCTTCGCCTTGAGCAGCCTGCCAGTTGATCAGGAGAAGCCACTGGGAGTTTGGAAGGCATGACTCTCCACCAAGCTGAACACTTCACTCCTGTTAGTTTTCCTCCTCCACCTCTTGCTTTCTCTCAGGAGCTGGGGAAAGCAGCTGGCAGCAAGTCTGAGGGGAGCCTGCACTGATTAGCCACAGACTCCTGCCATGGGCTGGTCTGGCAGGCGGCGCATTTCCTACTTAAGAAAGGCAGCAGCCCCTGAGAAAGGGCAGACAATGGGCGCACTGGTCTCCTGCGTGTGGTTGGGGGACTCTTTAGCATGGGCTTTTCTTCTCTTGCTTTGCCTTTCCCCCACCAAGACAACAACTTTAACTGGAGCAGAGGAGGGGGAAGAGCAGACCGAGAGAGAGAGAGAGAGAGAGAGAGAGAGAGAGAGACTGACACACTGACCTTCGCAGTGCCCTGGATTTAGAAAGTGAAAAGAGGTGATCTTTTAAAAAGAAAAGCTAGAAATGCCACCAGCCCTGATTCCAGATAAGGAGAGACTCTGGCTGGCCTTTCCCTTCCCTTCCCTTCCCCTCCCCAAACCCACCCTCCCCAGGTGGCATCTTGGTGCCCCCCCTAACAAACATTTCTTTGATATGGGGATGATCTTCAAGGAGAGGAGGATGCCGTGGCAGGGGAGAAAGCGAGGTAGCAGCAGTTGGGGGAGCAGGAGGACAGAGACAGTAGCACCAAGGGAAGAAAGTAGAGAAGAAGAAGAAGAGATTAGATTTATACCCCACCCTTCACTCACTTGGAGTCTCAAGAGCGGCTTACAAATGCCTTTCCCTTCCCCTCCCCACAACAGACACCCTGTGAGGTAGGTGGGGCTGAGAGAGCTCTTTCCCAAGCTGTCCTTGAGAGAACAGCTGGCACAGAGCTATGGCTTGCCCAAGGTCATCCAGCCAGGTGCAAGTGGAGGAGTGGGGAATCAAACCCGGTTCTCCCAGATTAGAGTCTGCACACTTAATCACTGCACCAAACTGGCTCTCTTTTGAAAGTAATAGAAGGAGGCAGCAGTATTGGTGGAAAGGGAGGGGAGAGAAGAAAAGGACCCTAGGGGGAAGGGGATTTTGTCTCTCAAAGTATGTGTATATCTCCTCTGACGGTTACATTTCTGAGTTCAGTGTTCGCTCATATTGGCAACTTTATCTGTTCTCAGCAGGGGTTGTGAGTTTTCTTACACATATTCTCAAAAACATTTCCTGTATTCCCATAAAATAACATCTCCATGCTCAAAACAGTGGCCATGTGCTTTTTATATGTTCATTTGGCCAGCATTGACTGATAATCTGTGATGCATATACATATTGTCATCAGTGTTCCCTCTAAGCTGAGTTAGTGTAAGCTAGCTCACAGTTTTTTTAGCCTCCAGCTCATATATCCAAAAACTAATCAGGGCTGACCCTGCTTAACTTCCAAGATCTCATGAGAATGGGCTAACCTGATTGTAGATGTCACTATTTGAAATTAATCCTAGTGCAAAAAAATTCTACAAAAACAAAAGCTAGACAGAAATATTCGCAAAATACAGGTGTTTTCTTTAAAGTTACTGATGACAATTTATAGAGTTATAGGAGAGGCTTTTTATTTTTTGTACAATTTGACTTTTAGGGATCTTCTGGATGCAATTCAAATTCAACATCTGTAGATGCACTGACTGTAGGGAGAATTTATTTGTTTAAGAGCCAGGTCTTGCTATAAAGTGTTACAGTCTCTTTCCTTGAATCTAGAAGTATTCCTTCTTTTAATGGTAAATCTGGAAAAAAACCAACCCAAACAAAGAAAGCTGCTTTTAGAAAGCTCTTCCTATGAAACCAAAGAAACATCAACACAGTTTTACTGAAGGCAGTTTTCATATACATACATACATGTGTGTGTGTGTGTGTGTGTGTGTGTGTGTATGCACACAAAACAAAAGAAGAAGCTGAAAACACAGAAGAAGCTGAAAGAGGAAGCTGAAAGAAGCTGAAAACAGCTGCATGGAAAGTTTGCAAATGTATGGATAGAGTCATATTGGAGTGGTTGATACCATAGTCCGAAGCCAGTTATGTTTTTTAAAGCTCAAACCAGCATTTTGCATTGGGCCTAGAAATGCAAGTTAAGAAAAGTGGATCAACTATGGGATAATATGATCAGAGTCTGTCAATAAGCAACCACATTCTGACTAGTTGTAGTTTTAAAGAACTTTTAAAAGGTAGCCTGTTACAGATTACATTACAGTTTTCCAGTGCAGAAGTTACCAGGGGATGTATAACTGTGACAGAATCATATATTTCCATTATGGTTGTCTACTAGTTTAAGTTGGTAAAAGCACTCTTGGCCACAGCTGGTACCCAAGGAAGATTCAGGTACAGTGCTGGATTAAGTATAATATCCAAACTGTGTATCTAAGCCTTCAAGGGGAGTACAACATTATCCAGTACAGGTTAAAAACCCACTACCTAGACTGCCTGAAGCCCTAGCTAACAACATATTTAGCCCAACCGACTCAAACTTCTTCATTTGTTCACTCCCATGAAACCTATTGCTGATTTCAGACACCAGTTAATCAAGATGAAACATTGTGGGATATTGCTGGCTAAGGACCATTTACAAAGAGCAGCAGTCTCTTAGCATTACCTTTTGGAATCTAAGAGCCAGCAAAGTTTGAAACAAATATAGCTTGCTATCTCCCAAACCCACCTCAGACAGGCTATCCAGAGAGTACCATGTTCAGTGGTGTCAAAAGCTGCTGTGGAGATCACCTTTCCTTTTCCTTTCATGTTGAGGGTCATCAACAATGTTGTTGCAGTGTCAAAACCAGGCAAGAAATGAGACTGACTAGCATCTGCTTAGTAAGTTTAATTGAAGAAACCCAGGAGGAGAAAAGCTATCACATGCTCAGTCACTTGCCTAATTCTAGAAAACTGAAGACTTTCCTATAAGGTTGGAGATGTAGAGAGGACATTTTTACAGAACTGGTTGTATCAAGATGTTCTTAAGTGGTACAGGAACTTCCCCTCCCTGAGTGAGGCACTCACTGTCTCTGTTATGCACACATCCAGTTCCCTTCTTAGCCTACCTGAGCAGCCAGCAAGAATAAAGCATACTAGTTGTGAACTTCACTACTCCAAAGATCTTGTAAAGAGCTTCAAGTTGCTCAAACTGAAAATAGTCCATCAAAACTAGATATGCAATAGTTTGCAGTAGATATGCAGGAGTGATCAGTCCCATATACGAAATCCTGAGCTGCAAAGGTAAGGCCTTTTTAAAGTCTCCCAACACAATAAACCTGGGGGCTTTCAATACTACCACTACCACTCCATTAGTTCAGGCAGGGAGACTGATGGGTAGCATAGAGAGGTGGAATGCCAACAGAACCTCTAGATTGTTCCTGAAACCCAACAAGAGACCCAGGCTGCGGTCACAAGAGCAGTTTGTGCCGATATTGTTGCGGTGCCTTTGCAGATTTATAGAGCACGATCAGACAGCAACATCTACCTTCTGTGTCCCAGTCGTCACCACCTGTTCTGCCCCGCTTTGGAAGAGGGGTAATCAGGCACCAGGGAAAGTCTGGTGTTTACAAATATCAGTGCTTTCACCCTGCATTTCCAGATGTCTGAACTCCCCTGGTGTGAGCTCAACCTGGTTGGGAAGTCTGATCACTCTGTTCTGATTTCGCTCCTTGGTTGTTGTTTTTAAGTCAGCGATGTGTGCATAACTGCATCTTCATGTACACCAGCAAGCTTTCAGCTGTTCTCTGAGGCAAGGGAGGGAAGGGCAGGCTGAGAAGCCTCCTTTGTCTTTTTTCATGCTGGTTCCTCTGCCTACAGCTTTGCAGCACACAGGGTGGGGAAGAGGTTAATTGAAAAGATGGATTTTTTTTAGTGGGGAAGGCATCCTTCTCCAGCTGTCAAAATGGAGCTTCAAATAAGCAATTATGTAAATATGAAAAAGTCAAATTAAAAAAAGAAGCCATCGGACCACCCACTCCGTGGTTGCTGTGCAGCAGTAATCTGAACAGTCAATCATGGGGGCAAGTGCACAGTTAGGCCAGTTCAGGGTGGGATGTATGATTAAAACTCTCAGTTAAAAACTGTAACAGAGTACTTAGAGCCAGGACCAGACTGCACCAACCCTGCAGCCTGACCACAACCCCAGACACTTTGAAATTCAGATGCTGTTGGAAGGAGTACCTAATAATTTGGGAGGGTTGCCAATTCCAGATCAGGAAATTCCTGGAGATTTGGGGGTGGAGCCTTATAATTATGGGTTTTGAGCAGAGTTCATTTCCTGCCTGAGCGCACAGAAGCGATGCTCCAGCAGTTAGAAGCCCAGGGGTCAGGCACTTGCAGCAAGCCCCACCCCCTACTCCCAGCAGCCCTCAGTCAGGCCATGAGGAGCAAGAAGTAAGGTAAGCTGCAGAGGGCCCCTCACACCTTTCCCAGCCTGTGCCCAGCCGCAGGGCTCGGGGAAAAGCCTGCCCACTCCCTGCCTTTCCTGGTCCGTGCCTGGGGAAAGGCTCCTCTCCTCACCACCGCCACCACCTTGGAACTGGCCTTTCTCTTCCCCCCCTGCCACCCTTCCAAGGTCGGCAGCACTGGTGGGGTCAGCAGTGGCGGGTAACCTTTCTGAGGCTCCACCATGTGAGAAAGAAACTCCCCCTCCTCAAGGAAGACCTCTGACACTGGGAAAGGCATCACTGAGTTGTCCAGTGCATCTGCTCCGCAGCAGCAACCTGGGTGCGGGGGTGTAGGAGCACATGGGGCCGTGGATGCATAGTGCCTTTTCCCACGGAGTTCAGCTGGTGGGGGGAAGGCCTGGCCTGGGAGGGCACTGCGCAGAATGCATCAGCCTGATTCACCACCCGCAGCCTGATTCACCACCCGCATCCTCCTCTCCTCCTGCATGCCAGCCCCGGTTGGGGGTGTGCAGAGGATCACGTCCTACAAGTAGCGCAGTGTGGGTACTCCCCCCAGGAGAAAAGTAGCCACGCAGGGTTGTTGATTCCTTCCTGGAGCAGGCAAGTGGGGCTCCTGCTGCCCACCCGCCCGGCCCCCCAAGATCTGGAGTATCTGGAGCTGCCTTTCTTGTGTCAGACACGCGGAGGGACGTGGTGGCCATGCTGATCGTCCTTCTGTCGGTGGTCCTTGGCGGGGCCCTCCTGTGAAGTGATCAGGCTGTGTGGAGAGCAGCAGCCAGGCAGAGCCTGGTGGATGCAAGCCTCGTGTGCCCCAGGACTGGGAGCGCAGCCTGACTGGAGAGTGAGCAAGCAAGCAAGGGGGCCCATGTCTGCCAGGGAGGCCAGGGGGCCCTTGCAACCATCAACAGCGGGGGGTTCCTTGCAGATGGCTGGGGATCCCCGTCAGGGCTGCTTGTATGCCTCCCCAGCATCCAAAATAAGTATTTGTTTTACTTCCGTCCCGAGTTTCTCCCTGGATGGCAGCTGGCATGGTTCTCCTCTCCCCCGTTTTAGCCTCACAACAACCTGGCAAGGTGGGTTGGGTGGAGAGGGTGGGACTGGCCCGGGGTCACCTGGTGAGCTTTCATAGCAGAGTGGGGGATTCAAACCTGGGTTTCCCAGACTGGTGTTTGAATCACTAGCCCAGTATGAGTCATATGGGACCAAATGGCCACCAAAATGCTTATTTTGGCATAAACCTTTGTGACTGGAGGGCCATTGGTTAGATCATGCATGACGTTTATTTATTTTTATTTAATTTCATTGGACCTCCACCTTTTTCCCTGGTGTGGACCCAAAATGGCTGACATCATTTTCCATTTTCTCCTTGCAACAGCCTTGTGAGGTAGGCTAGGCTGAGAAAATCTGACATCCAAGATCACCCAGGCAAGCTTCCATAGTGTGAGCTGGAATTTGAACTCAAGTCTCCCAGATACTAGTCTGATGCTCTTAACCACTACAGCACATTGATTCTCATGGTGGATATAAGTCCTTGCTGGGTAAATGCTTGGCCCCATGGTTAAAAGCAAGCTGTAGTATGGGATGACTTATTCCAGAATAAAATCTTGTTTGTAGATGCCACAAGACTTCTCTGTATTGCTGCTCCAGCAAAGGGACTGGGTGATTCTGCTGTAAATCTCTGAGCCCCTGAGCCAGGAGGCAACATCAGGGGAAGGCCTCAGCCTCTATGTTTAGTTGGCCACTGTGTGAGACAGGATGCTGGACTAGATGGACCACTGGTCTGATCCAGCAGGGCACTTCTATGCTCTATGAGTTCAGACTGGCTGGGCTGAAGACAAGGCAATGCTGGGCAGAAGAGTTAAAGAAAGCAGCTGATTAATTTGGGATTGTCAGTTTTATCTTAAGTGCTTTCAGATGTTGAGGTTTCATGTTGACTTTGGCCCTATATACTTAATACTAGAACCTAGTGATAGAAATTTTGTTGCAGATCAAAACAGCATGGTAGTGTATTGGAGAGAGTCTGACTCAACCTGACCTTTTGTCATAAAGCAAGAGCCCTTAAAGAATTGTAATCTGGCCCTATTAGTTGCCAGTTTCTTCTGTCGCTGGTGCCCAAGCTCAGTACTGAGCATCTCTTAAAATTTACATACATCTATAGACATGGTCAGTGGCTCATTGTTATTTAGACTTGTATGTTTTTACGAGTTTGAAACTTGGTTCACAACTGACCACTTGGAGATATTTAAACTGCTGGTTAGGAGCCTTCTGACACACTTCCGGTGATGTCAGGAGGTGTGGTATATGCAAATAAGTTATGCTAATGAGCTCCTGCACCTCTTTTTCTACAAAATGACACCTGGTTTTGGGGAGGGGAGTGAGCTCAGTGGGGAATAATGTCATAGAGTCTACCCTCCAAAGCATTTTCTCCAAATTATCTCTGTTGCCTGGAAATCAGCTAAAATTGGTAGATCTCCAGGCTCACCTGGAAATTGGCAACCCTACAGTTTGGCTTTCTGAAAGGAAGAAAGCATATACTTTATTCTTCTTAGTCTTTCAAAACATGGATATCTCGCTCATGTTACAGTTTTCGGGAATGTGTCTCATTATCCTTTTGGATACGACATGTTCTTGAAATACCATTGTAACCCATTGGGTTACAGTTTACAAATTCAAATAAGAGGAAACATTAAAAAGTTGTTTTAACGAATTTCAGTTCTGAAAGTTCCTGTTTTGGCTTCAGATAGCACTTAACTGATACAAGCACTGACTGACATAAGTGTTTAATACAAATAAACTGTCCTAATGTTTGAATAATCTGATAAAGTATCTAGAAAATTTATGGCTTGAAGGATTATGACCCGGATAGGATATATCTCAGCGCTAAATAACACAAAACTAAAATTATACCTTAAAATCTATCATGATATAATTTTAGAGTAATCTTGAATTGATACATAACCTGATTACGGGATGGGTCTCAGCTCAGCTTTTTGGCTTCTACACACGTGACATATTCTAATCTCCACTGATTGTGTTGTAGGGTTGATGAATACACCTGAAAAATATGCTGAGACCATTTTATATAAATGTCCCCTACCACACAGTGAATACAGAATGAATTTTCCACAGTGCACTTGGGGAAAAAATATATATCTACAAAATAACCAGCATTTGGTTTAAACAGGAAACAACAAGTGTGGTAAGGAAAAGCCTTAATAAAAGACTAAGAGCTCTCAGTGCGTCCGGCAGAGAAGAAAAGACTCCCCCCCCCCTTAAACTCAGTCCCCCTAATCTTCCAGTTCCCCTAACCTTTGCACAGATAACTCCAATGCTGTATTCAGACATAATAAACAAATCACTATTTATTTGTGATGAGAATGAGCTTGAAATTTTCAGGCTCATGCACTCACTTTGTGTGTGGAGCTGAGGTGGTTTATGGCTTATGTATGTTATATCTTTAGTGAGGGGAAAAGTGCACAAAAGGGCAACTAGAATGATAAAAGGGTTGGAACACTTTCCCTATGAAGAAAGGTTGAAGCGCTTGGGGCACTTTATTAGCTTGGAGAAATGACGGCTGAGGGGTGACATGATCGAGGTTTATAAGATTATGCATGGGATAGAGCAGGTAGAGAAAGAAGTCCTTTTCTCCCTTTCTCACAATACAAGAACTTGTGGGCACTCCATGAAATTGCTGAACAGTCGGGTTAGAACAGATAAAAGGAAGTACTTCTTCACCCAAAGAGTGATTAACACGTGGAATTCACTGCCACAGGAGGTGGTGGCAGCTACAAGCATGGACGGCTTCAAGAGGGAATTAGATAAACACAAGAGGCGAACCCGTGATACTTGCGGGGGAGAGTATTCCCGCCCTCCACCGCAGGGGCGTAGACTTTTTAAATCCCTGGGGGGGGGCAGAAGCTCTCTTGTGCGCGCGCGCACACAGGACCATGTCCCTGCCGCTCCCCCCCCGGGAGGCAGACTCAAGGGGCGCAGTCTTGGGGGTGGCAGCCAGCTGGCCGGCTGACTGCTGCGCGAGCGGGACCATGTCCCCGCTGCTCCCCCCCACCCCGCCCCAGGGAGGCAGACTCGTGGGGCGCAGTCTCCTCGGGGTGCAGTCTCGGCGGCAGCAGCCAGCTGGCCGGCTGACTGCGCCCCACGCGAGCGGGACCATGTCCCCGCCTCCTCTCTCCCCCCCGCCCCAGGGAGGCAGGAGGGCAGGCCGGGGGTGGGGGGGAAGGAGAGGCGGCGAGGGCCGACTCCGGAGGGAGCCCGGCATCATGCCCACGGGTTCTGGGGCGGAGGGGCCAGTCCTCGCTCATTGGGGGGGGGTTCTGGGTTCCAGGCCCTCCTCGCCCAGTCGGGGGACTGCAAAGGCCTCTGGCCGCGGCCGTCGGACGGTGAGAGAGGGGCCGTAGGTACCATTCCTTGGGGCCCGGAAGAGCAGCAGGCGCCAGGCGGGGGAACCTCTGGGCTCCACCAGGACTCCGCCGCGGGTGCTTGGCCGGCCGGCCTGGCCCAGGCGACCGACCGGCAGAACGCTGGCACCTAAGGCAGCCGGCTCACCAGAGCCCCCCGCCAGGGGTCTTCTCGGGGCACAGCGCCCGCTTCTCCAGCCACGGCCGGCTTCTGTGGGGCGCTGAGCGCAGCCTGGGCGCCAGGCGGAGCGAGGAGGGAGCGGCCCTCCCGTCCGGGGGGGTGCTCATCTCTCCGGGGTCTCTGGCGGTGAAAGGGCTTCCCCCGGCGGCCCACCCGCCGCCGTCGCCGCCGCTGCTGCCGGTTGCCAGGCGTGGAAGGCCTTCCTGGGACGGAGCCTGAGAGGCTGGAGGAGGAGAAGCCCCCCGGACGCCTGGCTCACCTGGGAGTGGCAGGGCTACTCCCGCGGAGCCCACAAGGGGAGGGGAGGGATATGGGTTCCGCCGAGCTGCATGCAAGGGGCGCCCTCTCTGGTGCGTGTGGCAGCAGCCAGGGGTCTCCCTCCGCCCACCGGCGGGCGCTCCCACGGGCACTACATTTTGCCGGGGGGGGGGCTGAGCCCCCCGGGGAAATTTCGGGGGAGGCTCAAGCCCTCGAGCCCCCCCGTAGTTGACACCCATGCTCCACCCTTCCCTGTTCACCAGAGGGTGGCGTGGCAAGGCCCGCCACACCGCCTCCCACTCCCTCCCCATTCCAGAGGTGGCAGCGCAGCAAGGCCCGAGGCTTGCCACGCTGCCTCCCACCCTTTCCCCAACAGCGGCCACTTTAACTTTTGGGGGGATTTAAATATCCCCCAAACATTTTAAAATACTTTTCGGATTTTTCTGCACATGGGGGGAGTGCCCCCCGTGTGTAGGGAAATCTCCCTGCCCCCAGGTGCCTTCCCCCCGTGTGGATTTAGGTATCCACACTCAGGGGGCACCTTCGGAGTTAGATATATAGATATGGAGCAGAGGTCCACCAGTGGCTCTTAGCCACAAAGTATAGATAGGAACTCTCAGTCTGGGGCAAGTGATTCTCTGTATTCTTGGTGTTTGGGGGGGCAACAGTGGGAGGACTTCCTGCCCCCACTGCTGGACCTTCTGAGGGCACCTGGTGTTTTTGGCCACTGTGTGACAGAGTGTTGGACTGGATGGGCCACTGGCCTGATCCAGCATTGGCTTCTCTTATGTTCTTAGGGAAAGGATCAGTAGTGGAAGCAATGATGATCACAAAGAATTGAGTTTTATTGGAACACAACAGCCAACTAACAGATCAGGCCACAACTCAGCCTCTGTAATTCTAATTTCTCTCTCATTTATGGTCAAAAGATCTGTGCTTCTCCTTTCTAGAAAGCCTCTGGGAGTTGTCCTTAAAGCAACAGTACCAGTATACCGCAAGGAAGGTCATAAAATGAAGTTGGATTAAACTATGGTATAGTATCCCATAATTGGTGGGCAACAAGCAAGCCCCAGTTCCTTGAAGAACCCAAATGTAGAAGTCACAACAAATGTGGTCATATCAAAGACTTTTTAAATCAAGAAAACTTCAATTTTGGCTTCACATATGTGGGAAGGAGTATAGGATTGTGCAAGCTTGAGGATTTTAGGCTTTTTTTCCTATCATGAACACATTCAGTTGGCTGTGATATTTGAATGCAACCTGAGTGACATCAGCACAAGCTTAGGGTATGTTCTTTCAGGCCAATCATAAATCTTCGACTTTTTTCAGCTCTGCCAGGCACAACCTACTCGCTCCTATTCTTAATGGTGTTCATTTTTAAAAATTTCTTTATTACATGAAGATTCACTTGCCTGTCTGACATAGCAATTTGTTCCAGCATTGCCGATCCAGTGTTTGTCTTCCAGTTTCCGGATATAGATGTCCTCCTGTGAAGAAATATAGAATGTTTGAATAAGGAGCATATTGACTAATTTGTTATCATTTCAGTCCATTTACTAGTAACTTTGTGCTTCTTAAAAATGAGTATCCAAGGCAAGTTACAAGCAGCACATCATCGAGTATAATTCATTTAGCAACATTTTTTTTCTTAATGAGACAAGTTTAATTTGATATATGCATAGAAGAAAGGCTTGTGAAATGTAAATTGCATTTAGTTAACATACTTCCCCCCCTGAATTAAAAGGGTTTTTTTTTAAATGAATTAACAATGAAGAAAAGTATGTGAAAGCAAAGCAGCTATGTTAAAAGTGAGAACATTTGTATTGTATTCTGCAAAATAGTGGCATGAGTTTAAGCTGGTAATTTGTCTTCTGTCACCATCATTTGAAATTCAAATCCACAGAACATATTATATTCATATACAGATTTATGCATTTAGTTTTGTAGTTAGAGAAACAAAAAAATAAGATTTGATATTTTTTCTTTTGTGTGACATTGTTTTTTCTATATTTTTCCCCTGCCCTTCCCCCCCAGTCATTTCCATGGAACAAGGATGTATTGATATTAAAGCCCATATGTCTCTATTCATATCCATTTGCAAGAAGGTGTAAGAAGGACCCAGTACTATATCTTAGCTGCCTCTCCAACAGCATATGATCAGCAACCTATCATGCGTGTTCAGAATCCATATACTGCAGAAGATTATAGCGCTGGATATTCTGATAGTACCTTTAAAGCAATGACAACAGCTTATATTTTATATGGCAGCTCTTCAAATAATTATTCTGTGCTTGTTTGAAAAGCGCCACAGGAAAAAAGTAAAATGAAAACCAGCTGTGGAACACGAAGCTACTGACTAAACATATCTGAACACAAGTAAAGAATAATAGAAGATTCATGCTGATTTTGAGGATCTAACAGTGGATCAACTTTTCATTTTTTAGTGTGATTCAGCTGTAAAAACCAAAGGAAATTGTCTTGAAGGCTGCCAGACTCTCCTTCCCTAAACAGAAAATAATTGAAAACAAAGATGGGAGAAACCTTCTTAATCCTTCTTTCTGTTGCCACCCACTGAGCGAGTGGGGGGGGGGGGGAATGGTGGTGCTGTGGATGTCACTTCTGGTGCAACCCAGAAGTGATGTCACTGTGTCATCAGCAACATCATCAGCGAGCCCCCCCTCCACTAAGTCTCCTGCCAGTTATTGGCTACCCTACCCAGAACTCATCTCATGTCCGGATTTAGACAAAGTAATTTTCAAACCCCAGCCTCTATGTGGTGGAAAGTGCCATCAAGTTGTGACCATCTTATGGAGACCTTGTATGGTTTTGCAGGCAAGAGACATTCAGAGGTGGTTTGCCATTGCCTGCCTCTGTGTAGGGCCTGGACTTCCTTGGTGGTCTCTCATCCAAATACCAGCCAGTCAACCTCACTTAGCTTCTGAGATCAGGCTAGCCTGGGCCATCCACTGTATTTGTCCCTGCCCTTTCCAGCACTAACTCAATCCTACTCCATTGGCACATGGTGAGCCCACACCTGGCTCTCAATTGTAGTAGTTGTTTCCAAGCGTAGAAAGAAGTCACCAAGACCCCTGCTTTGGTGTTGGACTTCAGGATCAGTAGCTATAAATTTCACTCTCATGGGCCTTCTTTTCCTCAGCACTGTTTGGAACAAGGTTTTTATTTCTCTGCCACAACCCAACATTACAACAACAACAACAACAACAACAACAGAAAGTAATGGGAGTGCCTGAAATGTTCATGAGACTGGGAAAAGAAATTAATTGAAAAATGATAGGAATGGCTGCTACGGATGGGCATCAGAACTGCACTACCACTGAGGCAGGGAAATTAGATCAGGCTAAAGAAAATGACAGAACAATCTGTGGAGATATGCATTTGCTAAAATGAAAAAGTTTTAATAACACAGAAATGGAAAACAAATGGAATTGTGCTAACGTTGCACCTGAAACAATACAATAAATTACTGATAAATTATTGAGAACTGAGTGACTGCCTGTACTAAAAGGACAGTGGAATGAGCCTATGATTTATGCTGTAATTTGTTACTATGATAACTGCAAGGGACTATGTATCATGTAATGCAGAGGAATGGCAGGATCCAAAATTCAATGGCAGCAATAGCACACTCTTCAAATAATGTAATGTAGTTACCTTTAACCATTCTTTCAAGATCTATATTTGACACAAACCTTCCAAACTCTACAGGAAATAGAATCCTTACAAGTTCTGCACAAGGACTTGCTGGGGTCACTTCATTTTTCCCTGCAACCCCTTCCCCACAATAGTTCTTATATTTCATCTCCTGGCTGTTCCCATATCCTCTCTCCTTTCCTTGCTTCCTTCTCTCCTTCCCACTCACCAACCAAACTTCCTTCTTTCCATCCACCCAATATTCAGCCTTTTTATTTACTTCATTTATACCCCACCTTTCTCCCCTTTGGGGACCCAATCAGCTGACATAATTCTTCTCTCCTCATTTTTATCCTCACAATAACCTCATGAGGTAGGTTAGACTGAGAGTGTGTGACTGGCCCAAGGTTACCCAGCAAAGCATCCATGACTGAATGGTGATTGAACCTAGGTCTGCCAGATCTTAGCCTGAAACTCTACTCACTACACCACACTGGTTTTTGTGGAGTGGCTGCTGTTGAAGAGTATTAAGCAGCTGGGCCTGGATGAGTCATGCAAGTCATGTGATAGCAACATGCCTAGAGTTTGTTGCTGGGCCTGGCCCCAATGACTCTTCTGTTAAAGGCCAAAATAGTCCTGGAAAGCCTCCCTGTCTTTTAATGACAGAAGCCACAGTTTGAAAGCTGGCAATACTGTTTTGGTTGCCTAGCAACAGCCACACATAGGTCTTGCAGTCCTTTGCCTGGTTGGTAACTTCTCAATGGCAGAAGGAAAGGTCCAACTTATTGTATAGCTCACAAACAATGCAAAAGTGCTAGACAGCCAAGGACATTATTTTGATCATTACTTCCCCAAGGGAAGATTTGCTAGAATCCCTCAGAATTCTGGCAAGTGTCTCAGAAATTCTGTCAGCAAGTCTTCCAGGGTGAAACTTTAAGACCAGTGAACAGTGTTGCACTTACCTGAAACTAAGGGCAGTTTAGTTAGGGTTGCCAAGTCTGGGCTTGAAAATACCTGGGGACTTTGGGGGTGGAGCCAGGAGAAGGTGGGGTTTGGGGAGGGGAGGGACCTCAGCATAGTACAATGCCATAGACTGTACTCTTCAAAGCAGCCATTTTCTCCAGGGGAGCTGATCTCTGTCAGATGGAGATCAGTTGTAAAAGCGGGAGATCCCCAGGCCCCTCCTGGAGGTTGGCAACCCTAAGTTTAGTACAGTGGAGCTGACTACATCACAGGGTTGTTGTTGTTAGGGAAATATAGGTAAAAGTTGACAGGTAAAAATGGGGAGGGGGGGAACAGCACCTGGGACAGTTTGGAAATTATAAAGAAAGGCCAGGAGTTGTGTCTGGGAGTTGTACTATCTCTGAAGCACTGTGCATTGCTCCAGAATCAAAACCTACCCCTCAGAAAATCCAAGATGTCTGGCAAGCATTGCTGAAAGAACTGGAAGAGCCCCTCAAGGTTTTACAGACACAACCTGGTTCCATTAGCTACCTAACAGCCGCAGCAGGACAATAACATCCTGAGCAGCCCCTTAACCCCTGGTGCCAACGGGCTATTCTTCTTGTGTCCCCTTCCTACACACCCCCACCTTTGCAGGCAAACTGAGAGGACAGCAAAGACAGGAACTTCCTCTTGCACCTCAGCTCAGGCATTACAATCACACCAGCAGCAAGCCAAGTGTGGGCTGAGATGCGCTTCCCTTCTCCTGGCAAGCCAGGCGAGTGCTTCACAGACAGGGAGAAGGGGAGAGTCATGGCTGTTTGGGGAGGGTGCTGGGCACTTGTAGGCACCCCTGTGTGTATGGGCCTGATTACCAGGGTGCTCCGGGAGAGGGAAGGGAAGAAGCACGCCGTACCCACATCACCTGGCATCACCTGGAAGTGATGTAGGCATGTTGGTTATGTCATGGGGTGACGCTCTGGTTTGTGGGCAAAACTCTATGGGGGTGGGCACATCACATTTGGGGCAGTAATTCTTCCCCGTCAGCCAGCTGGCCAGTGCCAGAAACTGGGGACCCCCCGTGCGCCAAGGGGACCTGGCAACCCTAATATAACTGCAGCCATTAGCCAGAGAACCTTTAGAAAATTCTCAAAATGTTTGAGAATTGGTACTTTTCCACTTTAGACATTAATGTGCCACAATGTCGGAAACACTTAGGCAGGCAGGCTAGCAAACATTTCCATGGGCATGTAACATTTAGATTTATATGCAAGGATACTTTAAAATACAGAAAGTAATTGAACCCTCCTCAAACAATCCTATCTCTTGAACTTTTGTGCAGTATTTCTTTATTTTCATGTTCTTTAATCATTTAATTTTCTCACTGTATAAACCCACCCCCAAAGATGCATTATTCACAGCATTTTGCTAAGTAGTTATGCTTCTAGAATCTGCATTATTATTACCAAAATACAAGAGTACTTTCCTTTCCCCAGACTTCAATAACAGTGAACTTCTCACAAAGCGAAAGAAATCTGATTGTTGTCACTTGCTAATTAAACTGAAAGATGAATCTCTTTGCTCACATGTATGCCTTGTAATTGTTGCCTATCTTTTGGATCCTGATGTCATACTTGGAGTCTATGTAGGGTTCAGTGGTAGCGTAGGTCTGAGTGAGTGCTACCACGCTGGCTATATCTTGAAAATCATAATGGTTGTCTACCTTCACCTGTTATAATATACAGTATGGGGTGGGAGAGAGAAAAGAGTAGTTAGACTTGTCTTGCAAAAAAAATCCCAATTTATACACGTGTTACAAACTTATATCCCAGCTACCTAGAAAAACATTACAAAACAGGCACAGTGCACAACAGCTAAGACTGCATGTGGAGACTACAGACTCGTCTGTTCCAAAGGTGGAGTGTGGGAATAGATTCAATTTCCCTATTCACCTAGGGTAGCCAGCCTCCAGGTGGCACCTGAAGATCTCCCACTATTACAATTGATCTCTAGACAACCAAGATCAGTTTCCCTGGAGAAAATGGCTGCTTTGGAGAGCAGACTCTATGGCATTATACCTTGCTGAGATCCATCCCCTCCCCAAACCCCACCTTCTCCAGACTCCATCCCCAAAATCTCCAGGTATTTCCCACGCCAGAGCTGGCAACCCTACACTTACCCCATCCCCTGCCAAGTGGCTGATTGGTAAGACTTCACCCTCTCTAAAACAAATCTGTCTGTGTCCGCAGATCCAGATGCTTTGTTTACCCCATATTGGATTTCTGTATGCATTGTGCCAAGACTACTTACTGTAAAGTGAACCTATTAGTAAACACTAAACATCTAAAATTACACATATGAACAATTTGTAACTTTCCATTAAAAGCTAGGATCTCTCTCTAAGCAAAAACAAACTGAAGTGGTAGGATGGTCACCTTCTGAGGATTTCATCCTGACAAATGGGTAAGATTGGCAACTGGCCGTATTTATGCATTCTCTGTTGTGGCTCCCGCTTTGTGGAACAGCCTGCCTGAGGAGGTCAGGAAGGCTCCCAAGCTTCTATCTTTCCATAATGGGCAAAACAAAAATGTTCAGGATAGTGTTTTTAGAAAGGGCTTAGAACTGTAGTATAATGAAACAGTTCAGGAGGGACTTTTATAAGGCAATGGGATGCAGTCTTTGTTACGTTTATTGTATGCATCACCTTGCTTTTACTGGACTGTCTTCTGCTTTTGCAACCAACATTCTGAATTGTTTATGGTGTGCCATACCTTTTCTGTTTTCTGTTTCCATTATTTTCTAATTTTGTAATTCTAGCCCTATTTCACTGTTTATTAGATACCTTGTGCTGTTTTCAAAAAATATTTGAAAAAATATTTTGTAGTCTCTAGATTAAAAAAAATATTTGGTAATCCACCCCGAGTCTCTAAGAGAAAGGCAGGCTATGAATAAAAGTTAACAAAAATAATGTCTCAGTTTCAAATGCCACTAGAGGAAAAATAAAGTAAAATCTTGAAGTGCCATGACAAATTGATTTACAGGATGTCATTTGTCATACATATATAAAACTATTGACAGTACGTCCTTTCTCTTACTTTGCCTTCAGCACTGGAATACAATGAAGTCTTTTAACTAGCAGCTTCCATAGATCAGTATGTGGAAGATCAGATTTCAAACTGCTGCATACATTTTTTAGTATAGAATTATAATTGAACAAAGTACATAAACCATGTATTGATACTTGCTATTCTCTAAAAGTTAAATCATTAGCCAGATTTGAATGATGCCAGTTACATATTCCTCTGAGCCCATTTCAGATCAGCATAATATAATTTAATCCGATTATTCCATGACATTGCTTGATTTCCCCCAAATTATGTAACTCTGTAAGAGGCAATGTAGAGTAATCCCAAGATCTTTTGGCACTTGTGGAAAAAACCCAATGGTAAACATTTCAATTGGATACACATGGACATATGTGAATTCATGATTTAGAATGGAAAATGTTGAATTATGTTATATGTGAGAATATGACACTGAACAGAGTGTGTGGAAGAGTGTCCTTCCTGTCAGGGTCCTAGCTTAATTGGTGGTATTGCTTGCAGACTGGAGGTACTGGATCTACCTTTAAATATTGGGGAGGGGCATAATTCAGTGTTAGAGCACAAGGTTTGCATACAAAAAATACCAGGTTCTGTTTCTGTGGCATTGACAATTAAAAATGATCTTAAGCAACAGAGGTGTTAAGAGGCCTCTGACTCTGGAGAATTGGTGCCTATCAAAGGGGTGCATACTAGTCTCAGTGGACCAAAGCCCGCTTGCGGGGAGGGTGGGGTATAAAAATGAAATATAAAATAAATATAAAATATAAAGATCTAACTGTATGAAAATATAGGAACAAGCATGCACATGTAGCACATGGAAATTCAGTTCCCACCCCCAGTTGTTTGGGAGCTTCTTTTGCCTCACCTTTTTTTCTAAATAAAGAAGACACCAAGCTTGCTTTGGAAGGGGCATGCTGGGAGGCTGGGCTCCCTGCCAATCAAGGGCAAGGAGCAAACAAACCTTATAAGCTTGCTCCTCCCTAGTAATGGCACTTGCTGTTTGGAGCTGCCCACCTAAACATCCTGAAATTTTGGCAAGATGGAAATAGCTGGTCACTTCAGGGTCAAAGAGGGATTTTTTGGACTCTTTCAGATTGGCCAAGAAAGGGTTCTTTTTCACTTGCTTCACTTTGTTGAGGTGAGGTGTTCTAATTAAGGCTGATTAGGCCTTACTGGGTTGTGTGGAATAGTGTGTGCTTTTGCTTAAGTGAAGCGACTATCATGATCACTCTAAGACATCTTGTGATGGGAGGGAGGCTTCCCGAACCAGCATCTTGTGGTTTACCAGTCAGGGGGCCTGGCAGTGGGATCCCTTCAGGGCTGGGGCTTCACCAGTCAAACCATAATTTTGCCAGCAGGAGGGTAGGGTGGTGAACCCAACTTTGTGTATGGAGTCTTTCTTTGGGGCAAAAAAGACCAGAAAACAGACAAAAAACCCCCCTACTTTTATTTTATTTTTTTTGTTGTTCAAAAATTCATGGTTAAATATTTGATTTAAATCAATCTGCTCAAAACGCAGTTGATCAACATTACAGAGTGAATTATTTTTAAGGCGCCTACTTCTGGTCCCCTCCACCCCAACTGATAACAATTTACTGACTTGAGGTGGTGCAAGGCAGCTTCAGATGTTTACATGAGAGTGGTGAAATAATCAAACAAATCTGGTTCAAACTGACATAAGTAATGTAAAATAAAGAAATAACTATACCATGTCTGTATAATATGTCTTGCACAAGCATACTGATATATTTTGCTCTATTATATGTCTTTCAGTTTTATGAAAAGTAAAATCATTTTAAGAGGATTTCAGCATATGCTTGAAGTACTTACTTATCTGGCCTCCTGAACATGGATGCATTCAGATTTCAGATCAGGCCAACATTAAGCCTGAATGTTCATGCTTTGTTTCTTTCTCCTCCATGGCCCCTCCTTGCATAGAGTACAGTGAAGGAATTCTGGTCTGAAACTAACTCTGACTACCCATGACATAGTGTGTAGACTAACCAGAGTGCAACTTAATCCAAGATTAGAACCCTGTCTTGGTGGTGGGGAATGAACTTTGGTTAAAAAGCATTCTTGCATTCATCCACTATGGGTAACTGCCATTAGTTTTAAACCTGGCATCCTTAATTGTGCTCTGCGTGAGAAACACAGGGAGAGGAGGGAGGCATGCATGCAAGCTTGGCAACAAGCTGTGTTCAAGCACACTGAATCCTAGTAACAGTTTAGCACATATATCTCAACACCAACCTGCCTAGTTGCTGCCCTGAAATCTTGTGCTTCAATTAGAAAGCTCAAAGAGAGCAGTATTTACTAACAAACTTTAAAAAGTAGCCCCACTACATTCCCCCAAGACAGATAAATAGGATATGCACCTTTCCCATGCCCGAATGAGCATGTCCAATCTTCACAACAACAGGAAATGCTGGCAACGTCAGCTGAGGGCAAAAAAGAAAAAAAAATTAAAATTGCTGCTCAGGCAATGAACATTTCATTATCATGCACATACTTCTCCATAGGTAGGATGGATTCTTTGGAAATCTTAGTGGTCAGAATTCAGTTTCTCTTGAGTGTCTGTATGGGGCAAATTAGTATTGGCAAGCTGCCCCCACTAGTATGGTTCACTGATCTCAATCCTGCCTTCTTGTTTAAATAACACAAGAAATGTAACTTCTTCCTTGCAGGGTTTGTTTTATTTAATAGTTAAAAATGTGTCATTCAGAGACTTCCCTGTTCTTTGTATTAGACAGTGGTCAATTCTAGAGCGATTTTTAATTAAACTCACTACTTTCCCTAAATTGCACTTTCATGGCGTACGTGTTCATGCGTATGATCAAAAGAACTGTTTTTTCAGTCAGCACACCTGGAGAGCTTGCTCCTTCATCATTTTTAGTCCATAAACGTACCCCTATGGAATACTGTCTTATTATTTCTTTTTGTGTTTCTCTCTCTCTGTGAGCCCTAGCACATATAACCAATAATTCTTCTTAAACCACTAGCTTATGAAATGCTTCATTTTAAATTATTTCAGAGTATTAGTACGGTATCAAGCTGTTACATCATAGTTACATCATGACCCAGTTATTCAGTAGGAACTAGACAGAACGTATGAAGCAGCATTGCTTGATAGGTTATTCCTCTAACCTACATTTTATGTTTCATGCTGTGAACTAAATAAACCAATATTTGTTTTTAAAATAAAAAATCAGGAAAAGGGAAGTCTGAGTCATAGTCTGACTTTTTTTTTACCAACAAATATATTTTGTTTTGTTGAAGTAAGTTCAACAGAAGTTGCTGATCCCCCCCCCCCCCCCCAATTCCTTCAACGAGCTGCAGAACTGTTTCCTGGAATGCAGTTACTGGAGCTACTTATTCACTTTTGTCAGATCTACTGCTACTACTATGGCTCAACAGCTTCCAGAATGAAATGTCTTTGCCATTGTCTGGTGTATTACTTACTGCTATGGAGAGAACTGAGAGTGTAGCCTGCTTCTACAAGATAAATGCTCCATTGTAGGGGAAATAAACAAACACTTCAGGGCTAATAAATACTTTTGAGCTGCGCTCACTTATGGACAACACTTGGACCAATTTCCCACGAGGCGCTGCTCCGGCGTTGTTCTTCCCTTTGCCCCGACTGCGTGCTTGAATTTCCCACTATTTGCCCCATGCCGCATTTTGACCCACGGCTTTGCCCAAATTCCCCCGCAGCTTCAGTGATCCTCAAAAAACAGGATCACTGAAGCCGTGGGGGAATTCGGGCAAAGCCGCGGGTCAAAATGTGGCGCGGGGCAAATAGTGGGAAATTCAAGCATGCAATCAGGACAAAGGGAAGAACGATGCTGGAGCAGCGCCTCGTGGGAAATTGGTCTTGGAGTAGGATGATTTCCTACAACAGGAAGAAGCAAGATCATACTTGTACTGTATTTACTCTCTGAAAATATGTAACTTGGTATATAACCTGTTATGCCCTGAGGCATTTTTGCCTTTCTTTGTCCCATGAGGTTTCCAGGCTGAACAAGAGACATTGCACCACCTGCCTGAAGACTGCCATATCTCATCTAATGAAACAATTGTTGCCTAGCTTAGGATCTTTTTTTTAAAAAGGTGGTAACTCTACTTCTTTATAGCAGGAACGGTCTTTTTATCTTGTTATGTCTTTTCATTCCCTCTCTTCTAAAGAAAATATGCAATATGAAAGCTGTTTGTGTGCAGTTACATAATTTTATGATCAGTATTTCCTTATAACATATCCCACTTTAGTCAGTCTAGATCAGGGGTGGCCAACCTGTGGCTCGGGAGCCACATGCGGCTCTTTCACACATATTGTGTGGCTCCTGGCAGGGCGGCTGGGAAAGCAAAGGAGAGGCATGCTTTTTCTCTCTTTCTCCCTTCCTTCCTTCCTTCCCTCCTCCCTCCCATCTATTTGCTTTCCTAGTTTCTCTCTCTCTCTTTCTTTCCACTTCTTTAATTCTTTCTTTCCATCTCTCTCTTTTTCTCTCTCTCTCTCAATATCATTAGCAAACAAGTAATATCATTATCAATAACCGGTTTTCCTCGTTTGTTTTTATTTTTGGCAGTCCCATTTAACGTTAATAAAAAGCAAATTTGCATATTTTTAAAAATAAAAACGTGTGTGTGTGATATTTGTTCCTGTCTTGCGGCTCTCAGACATCTGACGTTTATTCTATGTGGCTCTTACGTTAAGCAAGGTTGGCCACCCCTGGTCTAGATACATATCCTCATTTTATACTTTTAAAATGCTATGCTTGCATTTTTTAAAAAAAAGATTTGATATGAAAACATCAGATATGCATTGCAGATACCAATATAATACATCCATTCTACCATGAAAAAGTGTTCCAAATCACAACAAATTATGATCATTTTGTAAATGAACATTAATCTTCATTCCAAAAAATGATAGAAGGAAGTCAAATCTCTTCTTATTCTGGCCACTTCTTTTATAGAGACACATCATCAGTTTAGATGCCAGTGCTACAACTCATGCCATGTGTCATTACAGGAAGTTGTATAATGTAATATTTTACCATTATATACCACTGTATATTTTACCAACATAAAAACATTAAAGCATCTGAATAATTAAAAATACAGTTAAAATGATAACATGTAATTAAAAAACATAAACAACACTAGAGGGAGGGCCAATAACCATTATTGGGGGTATGCCAGATGAAACACAAAAGTCTTCACCTGCTGGCAAAAGACACTGATAGAGGGAGACAGAAGAATTGCCCTGAGAAGGACATTCCAAAGTTTTGGAGCCCAGAACCAAACTGGAAGCCAATGTAAGTGAAATAAGACTGGAGTGATCTGGTCCCTAAGATTCACTCCAGTCAACACTCTGGCGGCAGCTTTCTGTACCAACTGTATCTTCCAGACTGTCTTCAAGGTAGGGCTGCCAAGTCGCCCCGGGGGGTGGGGAATCCCCCACTAAAGGGGTCCCCAGTCCGCTGGCCCGGAACCCCACCGCCGAAGTCGTCCGATTGGGACGACTACCCCAGCATGATGACATCACCCAGAAGTGACATCATCACACTGGGCATGTTGCCGGGGCGACACTCTAGCAATCGCCCCAAAAATCGCCCCGGCCACGTGCCCAGCATGATGATGTCACTTCTGGATGACGTCATCGCGTGCAAGTGTGCGCTTTGCGCACACGCGGAGCACCAGTATTACAAAGAGGACTCCCCAGCTTTCCGGAAGGTAGGACTTGGCAACCCTACTTCAAGGGCAGCCCCACATAGAGTGCATTGATGTAACCTAATCTAGATGTTAGCAGGGGCACGCATCACAGTGGCCAGATCTTTTCTGCCCAGGAAGGGCTGCAGCTGGTTTACCAGTGAAAGCTGCTAGAAGGCACCCCTAGCCACTGCTGTAATCGGTTTATCCAACAGGAGGCCTGGGTCCAGGAGCAACTCCAAACTACGAACCTGTTCCTTTAGGGAGCGTGCAACCCCATCCAGAACAGTGGATAACCTATTTCCTGGGTCAACAAAACATATGGTTTGTGATAACTTGGGGGTAGGGTTGCCAAGTCCGGGTTGGAAAATACCTGGGGACTTTGGAGGTGGAGCCAGGAGAAGGTGGGGTTTGGGGAGGGGAAGGGCCTCAGCATGGTACAATGCCATAGAGTCCACCCTTCAAAGCAGCCATTTTCTCCAGGGGAGCTGATCTCTGTCAGCTGAGGATCAGTTGTAAAAGCAGGAGATCCCCAGGTCCCACCTGGAGGCTGGCAACCCTACTTGGGAGCATAAACATGGTCCTGCTACAAAGCTGGGATGGCTGACCTAAGGATCTTCCCTTCTCTTCTGGTGTATTTGTGTGTGTGTGTGTGGGGGGGAGTTTGTGCTGACACTGAGCCAAAATTCTTTGTCTGTTTTCTTAAATATTCTTTATTTACATTTTTATTAAGAACTGAGCAACACTGAAGTATAACCAATTAATAGGCATACGGTATTTGCTTATTCACAAACAGGGCTTAGAATTAAATCTCTTTATCAGATACCATGAGATGGAATCAAATGCTGAAATAATGCTTGCACAGGGAAAAAAAGAATACAGAGGAGCATGGGAAGAAACTCTGAAAGTCCATTTTAGGCTTTACATTTAAGCTGACGATAATAGATGTAAACCTGATATCTGAATAGGCACTGACATGTATAGCCTTTGGACAGAACAGGCCCAATTAAATACTAATCACACATTTTAATCTGTTATTGCAATATGACACAACGTGGAATGGAAGAAAAGAACATTGTGTTTCTTTTTATACAGATCCTACGTGCTAAAATACTTAGTTTAAACAAAGTATATTTGCAAAGGACAACATGCTATTACCTTACATTACACACCAACAATTAAGAGCTGAATGAAAAGTCAGCAGTACTACAATACCATTATTGTACTTTTTAAATGATGAGGTGCTGTGAAATGACAGAGATAAGGCATCACCTGTTCTTGCAAATAAGCTTGGCTATGCTGTGAAGTGAAAAGGCAAAAGCTTCTGGATGCCTTATATTTCAGAAATTTCATTAGAAATATATGTAGAGTCCTGATTTTCATCAATTAGTATTTACTCCTATGTCCTTGACAATATCATAATGATGTTTCTCCAAGCCACTGGAAATGCTTTTCAACAGATGCCCAAAATACCCATGTTCTAACTTGTTCACTCCAGTTTCATACACTAGCTCCCCACTTCTAAATGGGGGTAGCCAAACGGACCCCTTTAAATGAGCAGCTGATAGGCAAACCCACCAGCTGTTGGATTTAAAGGGCAGGAAGCCATTCCAGCCCCCCTTTTAGTTTTCCCCTGCTTGGGGGGGGGGGGGGTAGCCAAACCGAGTACTCTAATGGCTGCCCGCCATTAGAGAGGGCCTCTCTTTCTCCCCTCCAATCTATTTGTTTCTTTCCCTTTTCCCTTTCCACTTTTCTTTCTGTCCCTTTCTTTCCATGTCTTTCTTTCCCTTCCTTTTCCTTTCTTTCCAGTTTTTCATGTTTGTATGTTTTGTATGTTTGTAAACTGAAATTTAATTTTCCTAAAAAAATTAGGTTCACTCACAATTTTTATGCTTGTATATTTTTTTGGCTCACAAGGTAGAATTTTTGCTCACAACAGTCGACAACTTAGAGGGAATGTTGGCTCACTGGGGAGGATGCAGAAATGTTTCCAAACTGTGACCCCAAGATTGGAGAAGATGTGAGGCACAGCTGCTCTGGTGCTGGGCTGGGAGGGGCCATGGAGGGGTGTACTTGAGGAGGTAGCAGCAACATGGATATGGGATGTAGAAAGGGAGGATGCTTCTCCCCACCCTCTGAATTACTGCTGTCAAAGTCTTCGGCCAAATCTACACCTTCCCTCTGAAGTAGTTTGACTGCTGTTCTTTTCCTACACTCATTTCACACTGCTTTCAAATTTCACTTTGATTTTTTCCCCTGGGTCTGAAGAGCAGTAAGCAACAGGATCTATTTAAAGCAGTGTAATGCTAGCTTGACCACAAGATGGCAATAAACTAATGTAGATGGTGATTTTAAAACTAGAACAAGTATGGTTTGAAACTAGAAACAGGTATAGATGGGGTTTTTTTGAAACTAGAATGATTCCAGCGGGTTCCTATCCAGAGGGTGTTAGCAACTGCTGGTGTCTCTGGACAGTGCTGCTAACAACTCTTTTGCCTCTGCTGAGAACCCCTGAGCCAGGAACAGATAAGGGGCAGGAGGCTCCAAGAGCCCTGATGATACTCTGCTAGGGCTGGGCTCCAGTGGCCTGGCAGGATGAATTTGGTGCCTGGTGGTGGGGACCTGTAGTATGCAGGGGATGGTGGACTTCTTCCCACCACAAAGAGCACCCTCGGCACCCACTTTTACCCTCATGGCACACAGAGGTGTTCACAATCAGGAGGGGTGGGAGGGTATAAATGTGGGAGACTTTTTGAGGGGCCTATAACTGGGACCCCAGAAATGTAATCCACTCCCGACTTGGAGAGACTGTAGAGGAGTAAGTCCTAACATCCACTATGGAAGCAACCCTAGAGGCATAACCAGGGCTCTGTTGGGGCCGGAGCGCGCCGGAGCGCCGCTCCGGGAGAGAAGGGGCCGGGGGCGGGCCTCCCCCGTTCACCCCCTCCCTCCCCCAATCACCGTCCCCGGCGCCGCGGCTGGCCGCTGGAGAGCCCCCTCCCTCGCCCAGTCGCCTTCCCTCGCCCAGTCGCATTCCCTCGTTCCCTCCCTTGCCCAGTCACCTTCCCAGGGCCGCGGCTGGCCGCCGGCCCGGGCAAAGAGCCCCCTCCCACGGCCAGTCACCGTCCCCGGGGCCGCGGCTGGCCGCCGGCCCCGCTGGAGAGCCCCCTCCCTCGCCCCGTCCCTTGCCCAGTCGCCTTCCCTCGCCCCCTCCCTCCCTCGCCCCGTCGCCTTCTCTCGCCCCGTCCCTCGCCCAGTCGCCTTCCCTCGCCCCGTCACCTTCCCTCGCCCCCTCCCTCGCCCCGTCGCCTTCCCTCGCCCCCTCCCTCGCCCCGTCGCCTTCTCTCGCCCCATCCCTCGCCCAGTCGCCTTCCCTCGCCCCGTCGCTTTCCCTCGTCCCTCGCCCCGTCGCCTTCCCTCGCCCCCTCCCTCGCCCCGTCCCTCGCCCAGTCGCCTTCCCTCGCCCCGTCCCTCACCCCGTCGCCTTCCCTCGTCCCTCGCCCGTCACCTTCCCTCGCCCCCTCCCTCGCCCCGTCCCTCGCCCAGTCGCCTTCCCTCGCCCCGTTTCTCGCCCCGTCGCCTTCCCTCGCCCCTTGCCCCGTCGCCTTCCCTTGCCCCCTCCCTCACCCCGTCCCTCGCCCAGTCGCCTTCCCTCGCCCCGTCCCTCGCCCAGTCGCCTTCCCTCACCCCCTCCCTCGCCCCGTCGCCTTCTCTCGCCCCGTACCTCGCCCCGTCCCTTGCCCAGTCGCCTTCCCTCGCCCCGTCCCTCGCCCTGTCGCCTTCCCTCGTCCCTTGCCCCCTCCCTCGCCCCGTCACTCGCCCAGTCGCCTTCTCTCGCCCCGTCCCTCGCCCCCTCCCTCGCCCCGTCGCCTTCCCTCGTCCCTCGCCCCGTCGCCTTCCCTCGCCCCGTCCCTCGCCCAGTTGCCTTCCCTCGCCCCATCCCTCGCCCCCTCCCTCGCCCAGTCGCCTTCCCGGGGCTGCGGCTGGCCGTCGGCCCCGCTGGAGAGCCCCCTCCCTCGCCCAGTCGCCTTCCCTCGCCCCCTCCCTCGCCCCGTCCCTCGCCCAGTCGCCTTCCCTCGCCCCGTCCCTCGCCCTGTCACCTTCCCTCGTCCCTCGCCCCGTCACCTTCCCTCGCCCCCTCCCTCGCCCTGTCCCTTGCCCAGTCGCCTTCCCTCGCCCCCTCCCTCGCCCAGTCGCTTTCCCTTGCCCCGTCCCTCGCCCCGTCGCCTTCCCTTTTCCCTCACCCCGTCGCCTTCTCTCGCCCCCTCCCTCGCCCCGTCCCTCGCCCAGTCGCCTTCCCTCGTCCCTCGCCCCGTTGCCTTCTCTCGCCCCGTCCCTCGCCCCATCGCCTTCCCTCGTCTCTCGCTCCGTCGCCTTCCCTCGCCCCCTCCCTCGCCCCGTCCCTCGCCCAGTCGCCTTCCCTCGCCCCGTCCCTCGCCCCCTCCCTCGCCCAGTCGCCTTCCCGGGGCCGCGGCTGGCCGTCGGCCCCGCTGGAGAGCCCCCTCCCTTGCCCAGTCGCTTTCCCTCGCCCCCTCCCTCGCCCCCTCCCTCGCCCAGTCGCCTTCCCTCAGCCTGTCCCTCGCCCAGTCGCCTTCCCTCGCCCCTTCGCCCAGTCGCCTTCCTTCGCCCCGTCCCTCGCCCCCTCCCTCGCCCAGTTGCCTTCCCTCGCCCCCTCCCTCGCCCAGTCGCCTTCCCGGGCCGCGGCTGGCCACTGGCCCCGCTGGAGAGCCCCCTCCCTCGCCCAGTCACCTTACCCGGGGCCGTGGCTGGCTGCCAGCCCCGGGAAGAACCCCCTCCCCACTCAACAGTTTCCCGGGCCCAAGGGAGGGAGAAGCCGGGCCTGAGTGACTTAACGCCACTCAGGCCCAAGCAAGGGGAGGGGGGAAACCCCAGCCCTAGTGGGGGGAGAAGCGCCCCTCCCTTCCTCCCTTCCTTCCCTCTCTCCCCCCACCTACCTACCTACCTACCTGTTCCTTCCTTTCCCCCTTCCTTCCCCTCTCCCTTCCTCCCTCCCTCCCTCTCCCCTTCCTTCCTTCCTTTCTTCTCTCTTTCTCCCCCAACTACCTACCTACCTTACTGTTCCTTTCTTTCTTTCCCCCTTTCTTCCTCCCTCCCTCCTTCCTTTCTTTCTTCCCCCCTCCTTCCCTCCCTTTCTTTCTTTCTTTCTTTCCTTCCTTCTTTCTTTTTTTCTTCTCTCTCCCCCCACCTACCTACCTACCTTCCTGTTCCTTCCTTTTCCCCTTCCTTCCCCTCTCCCTTCCTCCCTCCTTCCTTCCTTTCTTCTCTCTCTCTGCCCCCACCTACCTACCTACCTTCCTGTTCCTTCCTTCCTCCCTTCCTCCCCCCTTCCTTCCTTCTCTTCTCTCCCCCAACTACCTACCTACCTTACTGTTCCTTCCTTCCTTCCCCCCTTTCTTCCTCCCTCCTTCCTTCCTTTCTTCCTTCCCCCCTCCCTTCCTTTCTTCCTTCCTTCCTTTCTTTCTTTCTCTCTCTCTCTCTCTCTCCCCCACCTACCTACCTACCTTCCTGTTCCTTTCCTTCCTTCCCCCTCCCTCCCTCCCTTCTTGCCTTCTGACACACTGCCCATGACGTCAGGGATGTGTGGCCTTTTGACACTTCCGGTGACGTCAGGGGGTGTGGCATATGCAAATGAGTTATGCTAATGAGCTCCTGCACCTCTTTTTTTATGAAAGGACCCCTGGGCATAACTATTACTTAGGAACATACTTGAAATAAGTCCCCCTGCATAATTTTAGTGTATGAAAATACGTCAACACTTCAGTCCATAAACACTTGGTGGGGCAAGAAACTGTACAATCTTTATTATGCAAGACAGTTTGCATCAATAATCACTTAAAACTGAAAACTCTGATTTCCACTGGGCTGGGGTGGCTGGGGTGCCCACCAAGCTGTTGTTGTGGGGTAACTTTGGGGAGCCTGTCAAAACTCTGGGGATGTCTGCCTTTTTGTCCTTCAGAACCTGCCTTTGGAGACTTGAGTGGGGGGGGGGACTACAAGTGTAGGGAGATGCTTGCCTTGCTTCCAGTGTCTGGCTAGGTGGGTGAGGGTCTGCCCAGGGGAAGTTTCCTTGTTAGTCTGGTGTCACCGGCTTGTTCCTGAGCCATTTTATAGACTCCTGTAACTACAGCTGTCTTTTCCAGAGAGAGCACTGGGGAGATCTTGGGGTGTGTGTGTCCATAACTGGGACCCCAGAAATGTAATCTGCCCCCAACTTGGAGAAATTGTAGAGGAGTGGGTGGCTGAGGTTCCCTGTGCTTTTGCTGTATGTAGCTTGCAGGAGGTCCATTCTATACAATTTTGAACCTGTGCTTGACATTTCCCCCAAAAGCACTTTCCTGGCTTGACCTTAGTCCTGTTGGGTTTGCAGTCCCACAGTGGCAATGGTTCTAACTGGGCACATTGCACTGGTTCTGCTGGGCTTGTAAAAATACCCCCCCCCCTCCCCGTTCAGTCTCTACTGCAATGATTTTCTGCGACTTTGATTCTATTCTGCTGGGCTTCTATTGCCCTTGCTTTTTTTTGCCATTTCCCCCCCTTCCCTGGAAACAATGGAGGATGGTGGCAATTTCTTGCATTGTACAGGGAGTTGGACTAGATGACTCTGGATATCTCTTCCAGCTCTATGATTTTATGATTCTATGTTGATGTACATTTTTACAAGGGGGGCATTTCAACCTCTTCTGTGAACTTGGCCCCACATATGGCAAATATGAGAGCCTTGAAATATGTTTTTGAGCCATAAACTGTGTTGAAATCCCATAAATCTCACCTTAAATAGACAGTGAATTCTGAAATTACCCAGAGCCAATATAAATGAAAAACCACAAACAAGAAAGCAGTTTTTAAAAGCCCAGGTGCATTATATTGGAAAAAGCAGCTTATTTCTAACACCATTTTAATGTCTTGAAGCAATGACACAACATTTTTCATATCTGGGGTAATAATTCTTACATAAAACAGAATAAATTGAATAAACCCACCAGATTTATGTCTGTATATCCTGTAAAATCAGCTGTGAAAGGTTTTGATGCTGTCCAGTGCCAACTTCTTGAGAGGAACTGGGGGGCAGGGAAAGGCATGCCAGTGTTGTGCCGCTTCCAGCACAAAACCAGATGCTCCCTCTAAGCTGTGGAGTCTTGTGAGCAAAAATTCTACTTTGTGAGCTATGGGCATTAAAGTTGTGAGTGAGCGATTTGGCTATTGCATAAATTAGTTTGCTCTGGAGCTAAGACATAAATGTGTGAGCTGGAGGCTAAAAAACAGTGAGCTAGCTCACACTAACCCAGCTTAAAGGGAACACTGGTCGAGTGATGTCATCACACTGGAGCATTGCTGTCAGATCTGCCCAGAACTCAAGTCACTGAAGTTTAGGCAAATCCTAGAGCACTGCCACAACATGATGATGTCACTTCTGATTTTGTGCTGGAAATGACATCATGTGCTGACATGACTCTGGTGCATCTCCCATTCCTCCCATCAATCTGTGAAGTGCCAATGAGGAATATCATTAATCCCAAATCCCCCCATTTATCACCTTTCCGTATTATTCAAAGTGGTGCTTTGACTCTCTCAAGTATGGCAAACTATTTACTTTGTCTGTAGTGGCCTTATTTCTTGGCATGAGCCACCAACTTTACTATTTCATGGAATGATTACCCTGAACTCTTTGTTGGACAAAACATTTAACTACTGGCAACTACTACACAGGCCCTTGCATTCAGATTGGGTACTTTAACATTTCTAATGGTCTTTTGCTTTCTTTACTCCTTAACAAATACATCCAGCAAAACTGTAAGGCATCTGAAGGTTATGGAATGGAAGATTCTGCTGTACAACATAAGATATGTGATTGCTGGTTTATAACTTTCTTAGATTGATATTAAGAAGGACAAGGTAAAACTGATCCATTATACAGCCATATATATCTTGATTATGTTCTTGTCTTGTCTTATAACCTGTGCAATGAAGTTAATTTAATCAAGTCTTATCTGATCTTTAAAAATTATGGAGAAATGTTCTCCAAGACAAACCTTCAAAACTACATTTTTAATTACATAAACCATTGAGATGATGATGGAAAGAGAAAGCGGTGGTCCTTCAGAAAAATGGTTCCCATTGGTTCTCCTTTTTTAAAACTTATAATAAAAGCTGCTTGTTTGGTAAAAAAATAAAATCACCAAGAGTAATAAAAAACTGGCATCTGACGGGATGGTTCTGGCTCATGTACATCTTTAAGATACCCCAAGGCCCTTTTGTTGTTTTGACTGCAGCAGAAGGTAAGAATAATTTCCTCCTTTTACAAAAAAATTATTAGATTGTTCTACCTTGTTCTAATACTAATATCACTTAAGGTAAGTAAGAAAAGAATCTGTGTTTGAAGCAGTGTTTGTATTAATATTACTTTCTCTCTCTGTGTATGTGTGTGTGTGCTTTTGTATATTGCTCCAGCTATGAATCAAGGATAGGAAGAGGGACTGAGTTCAGAGAACACTTCTTTAGAGCCCAGTCCTCAAATCCCTTGTGCTCACTTTGGCTACAGAAGCAAGGCTAACCCTGCCTTTATTCTTTAAGTGATCATTGTGGGGTATTTAGACAGAAATCAGCCCTAGAGAAAACACGGCAAATACCTTGGGGTTCAGAGCAGGGATCGGGGAATCTAGAGATGCCAGCCTCCAGGCTGGGGATCCCCTGGAATTACTGCTTATCTCCAGCCTACAGAGATCAGTACCCTGGAAAAAATGGATGCTTTGGAGGATGGACTCTATGACATTGTACCCTACTGAGGTCCCTGTCCTACCCAGACTCCATCCCCAAACTCCAGTAGTTTCCCAACTTGGATTTGGCAAAAAAAAAACCCATCTCCTACCAATGGCCAGGGATGATCTGACAACCCTGTGGAACCCAGATGCCAGACTCAATGTGCTACTGTTATGGCTGCCAACCTTCAGGTGGGGCCTAGAGATCTCCTGGAATTACAGTTGATTTCCAGACCAGAGATCAGTTCCCTTGGAGAAAATGGCTGATTTGGAGGATAGACTCTATGGACTCAGGCTTTGCCCCCAAATCTCCAGAAATTTCTCAAACAAGAGTTGGGCAACTCTACAGCAAAAAGAACTACTGGCATTATTACTTCTGCATCATCACTGTAGATGGTGCAGAGTATGTAGTGTAGGGAATATACTGCAGATTTTAGTCTAGACAAGATCAGATATTATGAGGAGGCAATAAAATAATAAAGCTGCTGAATCTGGTCAGGGCTCATCAGTCTGATAAACTCATAACTCAGGTGCCAGCTAAACTATCTACTTGATACCCTGTTGAAATGCCCACCAGTGTCACTTCAAAACTTTTAGCCAATATATAGGCATCACGTCTTGTATGTTACCTTAGACTACACTGTCTCTTTGGGTACTTTGGAGGCAAGAGTGTAGATGCACAACCTTAGTCTAACCACTTTGAAGGAGAGACAGGGTCTGCTTCTGAGCTCTTAATAATTTTATTCAAAGGTAAGGATTATACCATCAGTATCAACAATTGCAGCTTTCTACATTAGACATAAATGCACTCAAGTACTTTGGAATGTGCCACCTTAACTTTCAAATTTTAGGGAGAAAACACCATTTTGAAACCACAGTCCAGGCATACCATTAATAACTTGTGAACAATTAAGTTCTTTAAATTGATATCTTAAATATATAAATTTATTATCTAGGGTTTAAAATCATACACTTCTGTATTCCATCCTAATCTTGTTATAATTAATACATAAACAAACTGGTAAGAAGTTTTAAATTACACTTAAAACCCCCCACAAAGCTCACTAGGGTTGCCAGCCTCCAGGTGGGGCCTGAGGATCTCCCGCTTTTACAACTGATCCCCAGCTGACAGAGATCAGCTCCCCTGGAGAAAATGGCTGCTTTGAAGGGTAGACTCTATGGCATTATACTATGCTGAAGCCCCTCCCCTCCCCAAAGCCCGCCCTCTCCTGGCTCCACTCCTAAAGTCTCCAGGAATTTTCCAACCCAGACTTGGCAACCCTAAAGCTCCCCCCCCCCCCCGGGTGCTGCTGTCACAGATTAAGTTTGGGTATGCCACAGTATTTCTGTTACTCATTTAGCACTTCCAAGATTAAGCCCTTCATCCTCTTTGTCCTTGAAATGGGTAACTACACAGCTAACAAGACTTGTTAGATTTCAGTTAATGGGAACAGGTAGGCAGTCTCCAGAAATATTTTTTAAAGTTCTGGCTCATTTAATCACATGTCAAGAGAAAATGCTCTATTGAATAACATATATCAATTTGTTTTCTGACGATCATCCTTAATGAATCAGCTATTTAAAAATGTCTTTTCAAAGTAACTACCTTTCACATGAAATTTTGGTCAGTTTGAAATTTAGGCATCTTTGGTTCTTTTTTTTTAACTCTCATCTTTCATTTTGCTGAATATAGCATCCTGCAGAGTGCACATCTCCAAGATCATAGATCCTAAGCCACGTAATTCTCTGAACTCAAAGGAAAAATGATTTTTCATGTCATTACATTCACCACTGTACTTTTTAGCATACTTAACTAGTACAGATAGTTTCAAAAGGATGAATAAAAGCCAAATTATACCAAGATCATTTACTGTGTCAGTGTATAACTGAGGATACTGACATTGACTGTGAATCTTAAATATCATCTTCTAGAGAGTTTTAGTTAAAAAAATTCTAGTAACAGGACCCAGGCTTATCAGAGCTTAGGAGCTATACAAGGTTGGCTGCAGTCAGTAACTGGATGGGAGACGATCAAGAACGACTGAAGTTGCTATGAAGAAGAAGGCAATGAGAAACCACTTTTGCTAATCTCTTGCCTGTAATGCCCCATGGGTGGGGTTGCCATGAGTTGCTTGAGACTCATCATTTTCATCTTCTTCTAGTTTGAGATGATCCACTAATTACTCTGACTGACTTTTTGGGTGATGACAAAACTTGCCAGTTGGCCAGCCAACCATAAAATAAGAGGTTGAAAAATGGTTAAAGCGGAGCAAATAATTTATTTCAGTTTGTATTTATGTTGCTGTTTACCCATAGAACTTCTGAGTAAAGGTTTTAACAGCAAAAATAATAATATGCAAATATATTTTTCAGTATTTTTTTTCAACAGTTCACGTTATCTGCTACAATGTCATTAAGGAATGCCACGAATATTGGATTTATGGAGATGTAGCAGCTACCCTTTTTGTATTGCAGTGTTCCCCAGCAGGGAGCAGTCTATTAGGTCTAATAGACCAGGAAGTTACACCAGGCATCATCATTGATAAGTCAGCTAATAGTAAAGATATCCATCAAAGGAAAGTCAAGGTTCTATAGTGATTTTGCTCCTATGCCACATAAAAATTTCCAGTTACTATAAAAAATTCCAAACACAGATGCTTAATTCTTTTGGCAAGATGTAATTTACTTCCAGCAGCCAAATACACAAGAAGGCTGAAAGGTGTTCCCTGGATTGGACTTCCGGTTTCGGCGAGCTTCATGGTGGGTGTGCCTTCCTGGAGCTCCGGGAGGCGCAACCCAAACCCAGCGGTGAGAAGGGGATTCGAACGGGTTTCAGACCCCCAGGAGCCCTTGGAGGGGGCTTCTGCCTGAGACACAAGGGGTAGCCTCTCCTGAGGTGGTGACCAAGGGATTGAGGCTCCCCTTTGTCTCTAGAGGTTCTGCCGCCGCCGCACCTCCAGGCACGCTGAAGCGCACACCAGACGGCTGCAGGATCAAAATGAGCAACAAGAAAAAAATTACCCGAAACGCATGGCGGAACTGTAAGTGTCTGATCTTCATAGAGATTGTCTGGTGGGAACTTGAAGTGTGGAGCAGGGGATTTTAATTTTTAAATCTCCCCCTTTTAAAGAAGCGGCTGTGTATTAACAACCGAGAATCTGATCATCTGTTGAATGGCTGGAGCTTTTAACTAATTTCTGAGAACTTTTCGAAACTGTAAACAAAAAACAATGACTGGATGGGGAGAAAAGATGGCAGGGAAACCTAGACCGTCTCCAAAAGCTGTATCAACACTTCCGGCAGCTAAGCCTGTGTGAAGTACAGATCTGTCTGCTGTACTAGCAACAGCATTGCACCCTCTGATGGATCAACTGAATGCTGTTAACTCTAAGCTGGATAATTTGCAAAAACAAGTGGCAGATGCAAGTATGAAATCTGACAAGACAGCAAAAGAGTTGGCAGAAGTTAAAACCAAAACAGAGAAGACTGATTTAAGACTGGATGTCATGGAAAAAGGAGGGCCTCTGATAAGGACAATTTATTGAAGCTACAGATGGAACGGTCAACATACTTTTTAAGATTCCAGGGTGTTCCTGAGCAAAAAGGTGAGAATCTCAAGAGGATATTGAGTGAAGCTTTAGCTCCAATGACAGGTTTGCAGATGGATATATTACAAAGCGATATGGATATGGTTTACAGAACCTATCCTGAATTTGTAAAGAGAAAAAACCTGCCAGAAGAGATTATGATGAGATTCTCAAAAAAATCAACCAGAGATGTGGTACTCAAGGCCACAAACAGAACTACCCTGAAGATCCAAGAAGAAGATATTAAAGTCTTAAAGGACATTCCATTTGAGATCAGGAAGAAGAGGAAACCCTACAAAAGTTTAACCACATTTTTGCAAGCAGAAGGCATAATGCACAGGTGGCTTACTCCTGAAGGCTTAGTATTTAACTACAAGGACAAAAAGCAAAAGATTGACTCTGCTCTAAAAGCAAAGAAATTTTTGGATTATTCTAAAGAAACAAAAGAGAAAGCATCCACAGAGGACTCATTAGAGCATCAAGAGAGCATTTATAGTCTGGAAAGCTCGGATTCATCTGAAAGTTAAGAATTTGAGGACAAAGAATCTGATGCAGATTTGGGAGTGGCAGCACCAAAACCTCAGAGAGAAGAGAAGAAAAAGAGAAGACAGAAGAAGAAATGAACTACGATGTGTTAAAAGCTATATTAGTTTATTGTATCCAGGGCTATTTTTGGGCAGGAACGCACAGGAACGGAGTTCTGGCTGGCTCCTGAGTTGGCCATGCCTACAGCCAAAACCCCTGTGCATGTGTGGCTACAGAGCATGCTGCCCTCCCCAGGTTACACACAAGAGGGAAAGGCAGCATGTTAAAATGCCCTCTTTCCCTCTGTGGAGCCCCTCCCTTGTTAATTTCACTCCCTGCCAGTCAGCTGAGAGTGAAATTGACAAGGAAAAACCTCTCTCTGCCTTCCCTTCTCTAGCTGACATGTCACAGCTGGAAAAGGGCAGGCAGGGAACCCAGGCCCATTGAAAATACCTTTCTTTCCCTTGCCCCAGCCATCTGGTTGGGGGCAGGGGGACAGGAGACTAGAAAGGCGATGCTGAAGTGGGGCGGAGAAGTTCGGGGGGGCGGAAGAGACAACCTTCCATGCCTGCCCTGTGCTTTCCCAGCCCCCACCTAATATGCTATGAGCTGTGCTGCCAGGGGTGTGGCCTAATAGGCTAATGAGTTTCTGCTGTTGGGTGTGGCCTATTATGCTAATGAGTTCCTGCTGGGCTTTTTCTACAAAAATAGCCCTGATTGTATCCCATTTTGGATTTTAGCCATTTATGTTTTCTTTAAAACTTTGAGAGTTCTAGTATTTAGCAATTTTAAATGCCTGAATATTTTATTATTTTCTTGAAATAATAGAAGTAAGGATTTTATAATAGCATTGAAACTTGATTCCTGTATACCTTAGGGTAGTTTAGGGTTTTTAGTTAGTGTACTAGTTTTAGACTGTATGTAGTTGTAGAAAATCAATTAAAAATTATATAAAAAAGGTGTTTCCTGGATTGAAAGAAATTGTTCTTGTGTGTCTGGAGCAACAAACCATCTCACATGTACACTGTCCTTTGTTTATTGAAGCTAGATGTGATCTATTTGGATCTCTTGTCAACTCTGATGTTCAGTAGTAATTATATTATTCTGAAACTGTTGTTTCCAAATGATAAAATGATGTGGGCTGGCTGGCTGCTGTTGCTAGATTTCTTGCACACGTTTTAAAATGATCTTAGTATTCATTGTTTTGTCCCACCAACATATGGTTGAAAGGATTGAAAATGAAATAAATATTTCCACCAACATATGGTTGAAAGGATTGAAAATGAAATAAATATATTTTTTAAAAAAAAGATATGATAGGAAAAGTTTGCAATAATGAAAGTACGTTTAAAAGTTCATTCATCCATCTCACTGCAAATCTATTTGAGAAGGGAACACTGCAACCATTAATTTTACACATAATACTATGATCACCCCAACAACTATGCACACATGAGAAATGCACAGAGAGAACACTAAGGCAGAAGAACAAATTTAGAGTCCAATGGCACCTGTTTTCAGCCTTAACCTGGAGCAATTATTGTGACTAGGTGGAGAGGGGGGAGGGAGCAGGAGACTCTAGGCAATTGTGCCCAGCATTGGCTCAGCTACGGGACACTCATGCTGCTTTTGCAGTGAGTCCCCATTTTGCCAGCTACATGTTGGTCAACTATACATTATGGGGGAAGCAATGCCAGCAGACCTGATGGTCAGGCTCCAATTTCGTCCATGCTACATATTTAAATGAAGCTAGCTGGAGGCAGGCTGGGCATTAGGACCACCTTATCTACTATGCATACATGAAGAGAACGCTTATGCAGACCCTTTTTGTCATATGTAGATAGGAAGGCCATTTCTGCTAAAAACAGTTATTACTATGTTTGTTTAATACAACAGAATTACTGAGGTTTGTCAGGCCTATTGTGAGAAACATTTAGGCTCTTACACCTTTTTTCCTGAATAATTTAGATTGGACTTTGTAGTTTGTTTTGTTTTACCTTAATAAAAAGTAAGTTCGTACTCTTATTCAAGTTGGCAGTAATGATTCAATAATATTTTTATTTAGTTCATAAAGTTTATTCTTCAACTTTTGCCATACACTAAGTAAACAACTGGTCTGACTTAATGTTTATTTAATTTTAAACTTTTTTGGTGTGGGGAACTTTTATGGCATAGTTGTTTTATTGCTCTTTTTATAGGGCTTTATGGCTAATTAGATTTACTAGTTAATAGCTATTACAAAACACATTGTGTCTAAGAAAACTATTTTAGGTATTTGCATATATGCTTTTAAGATTTTATTGTGCAGTAGAATGAAACACAAAGCTTCTTGTGAGACTGCTTTATTATAGAGTCTCTAATTCCATGAATGTTAGGGCTAAAATAGTTTACAGACACAACATCACACTGAGAGAAAGCTATGCTCCTCTGTGAGAAAGGCTTCTCCTTGTTTTATAGAGATTTAAAAATTATCTATGCTGTTTTAAGATTGGAGGGGGGGAAAAAGTAACTCTTTCTCGAAGACAATTTGAAAGGCAATAATAATGCTGTTTCTTTTTGTTTTATAGAGATTTTAAAAAAGAAAGGCTTCTCCTTTCACTGCTGTTCTTATCAGGGTCTGTGGAGATAGTAAATGATGAAGTCTTTATCAGACTCCCCTCCTGTCAATTGCTGGGGGAGACCAAGTTGAAAATTAGTCAGAAGCAAGACAACCAGGGGAAGACATGATGGCTGTGATAGCTTGTTTAATGGCTTTACTATTTAATGGCTTTGTTTTGAATGGGTGTGTTTTAATGGTTTTGTTTTAGTGTTGTAAGCCTCCTCAAGCAAGTCTCTGGAAAGGTGGCATATACATTTTCTAAACTAATAAACAAATAATGGAGTAATGCCACCCAGCAACACAGGAGCTATTGGGAATGGAGATCCAACAACCAATAGGAGCACTCAGGGATCCCAACAGTCAGTTTAGAATTAACATCTGAAAGTTGTCAGTGGGAGATGAGACTTGCCCAGAAATGTGTGCTGTTGTTTTTTGCATGCACAGTTTAAATCCTGAAATCCCATAATATTTACCACCATTTGTGTTATAGCCAGTATGTTCCATTCTTCTGCATTTTGATAAAGAAAAAGCATCTTATTTCTATCAGGTTTACCACACACCACAGCTATCAGCCACAAGTTTGGGTGCATGTCATATTCAGGCCAAATTCTATATATTCAGGCCAAATTCTATATATTCAGGCCAAATTCTATCTTAGAACATTATTCCTGCTAGTATCCCTGGTGGAGTCCGGAAACAGGAACCCTTGGTGGTGTCCGATGAGATGGTTTTTAAGAGGAATTTCCCCAGGAAACGTCACGATGAGGCTGAAGGTGAACAGTCTTTGACAAGGAAAACAGTAGCACTATACTGTTTTTCCTCAGACCAGTTAAGAAATGTTCACTTGGAATGGTTTATGGGGGTTAAACGGCACCATATTCAAAATTGTTATTATTATAATGAAAATGTATATGAAAATGAATGACATTACAAAACAGTTGAAATAAGCTGGAGGCCCACAAGGAATGATGGGGTGGAATAAATTATTTGAAATATTACATACACAATCCAGGATTCTGTAAACGCTGAAGGGCTTGTGCAGGATAATTACTACAATTCCCACAGTCCCCCTGTGATGGACAGGAGGCTGTTGTGTTCCTGAAGGGAAAAACAGCCACTCAGCTGTTTCATACCAATCTATTGTTGCCAGGTCTGGGTTGGAAAATACCTGGAGACTTTGGTGGTGGATTCGGGAGAGGGTGGGGTTTGGGAGGGGAGGGGAGGGGAGGGGCCTCAGCATGGTACAATACCATTCAAAGTCCACCATTCAAAGCAGCCATTTTCTCCAGGGGAGCTGGTTTCTGTCAGCTGAAGAACATTTGTAAAAGCAGGAGATCTCCAGGCTGCACCTGGAGACTGGGAACCGTATACCAATCACCTTACAGAGGGGGGATGGAATGTTGGAGGGAAGCACAGGAGCAGTTAAATCAGATCTGCCTCAGGGAGTGTGCAGTGATAGTTTTGGGTTTGCCTCAGCAAAAGAGTAGACGCTGAAAGGGTAGCTCTGCCTAGTAGCATGGCAGAGTGGTTAAACTCTCCTTCTGGGAGAGAACAGAGTACCTGGTTGTTAGGCCTGTCTATGGTGATGAGTAGACTTTACACAATTTAGTCTGACTCTAGGGAAAGGGCAGACTGGTGTGGGTGGAATCCTGTTTGTATGAAAGAACCCAAACTAGTGGCTAGTCAGTGAAGGCCTATTTGTATCTGAAAGCATTAAAGAGAATTTAAACCATACTCTGAACCCATAACTAGCTTAAATTTATGTGCAGCAGCCAAGTTTCTCCTTTGACTGCCTGGAGAGCTGTGCTTCTGATCTGTTCTTTAAAACCAGCCTGTAAATAAATAAATCTTTGTTATTTACATACAACTCCCACCTCAGTGATCTCTGTGTTCTTACTCATTACAAAACATACCTCATGGCAGTACATCCAAAGCCTTTACATTTGCTGCCCTTATAATATCTTGTGACTGAGAGGAGGTTTAACAGTTCCAAACAAACCTGGTTCCCCCAAATCATAAGACACTTTGTGGGTCTCCTCAGTTCCAAAAAAGGGCCTGTCACCTTTTTGAAGCATGCTCAGTTAGCAAGAGGCCATTGAATTTTTTTAAAACTTAATTTTCTAAGTCTGATTTTTCTGCATACTTGGGGAATTACCTAGTTTGTGAGCAGTCTGGTTTTGCTGCTTTTGTGATTGGCAGGCATAACTCATCCTTTTTATTATTAGACATAGTGATTGGTTATTCCGTACTTGGAAGTCTAGTTTAGGGAGTTCAAGCTGGGTTCATACTCAGAAGCAGAAGAAGAGAATCAGAAGGTACTAAAACTAAAAGGGAACCCTTTAAATCAGCAGAATAAAGCTGATCTTACTGCAGAAGAGATTTTTCATCAAAGGACCCACTGTTCCAAAATAGTTCCCATGAATCATTGCTGGCTAGAGGATGGCACTTTTTAAAATTGTACATAACCAGTGGTTACCCCTAGGGCAGGGGTGGCCAACCTTGCTTAACGTAAGAGCCACATAGAATAAACGTCAGATGTCTGAGAGCCGCAAGACAGGAACAAATATCACACACATGTTTTTATTTTTAAAAATATGCAAATTTGCTTTTTATTAACATTAAATGGGACTGCCAAAAATAAAAACAAACGAGGAAAACCGGTTATTCATAATTATATTACTTGTTTGCTAATGATATTGAGAGAGAGAGAGAAAAAGAGAGAGATGGAAAGAAAGAATTAAAGAAGTGGAAAGAAAGAGAGAGAGAGAAACTAGGAAAGCAAATAGATGGGAGGGAGGAGGGAAGGAAGGAAGGGAGGGAGAAAGAGAGAAAAAGCATGCCTCCCCTTTGCTTCCCCAGCCGCCCTGCCAGGAGCCGCACAATATGTGTGAAAGAGCCGCGTGTGGCTCCCGAGCCACAGGTTGGCCACCTCTGCCCTAGGGGTTTGTGTGTGTATTTTGTTTTCTGTTTTTACTGTGCTAGTACTACTTCAATAGAGATCCTGCACCATGCACAGCTACAGTTTGACTGACCTGTGTGTAAAGTGTGCAATTGATTTATTATGTTTTAAAATGGTCCTATATGAAACTATACAGCAATGTACTTCTGGAAAACTAAAAACATTTAACATATTATATGAACAACTAAAAATATCAATAAGGTGATGTATAATAGGTGATCAATAATAGATGTATGCTCCCTGCTGTGGTTGTTTTATTTGAAATTATGCCTTCCTCCATTGCATTCAAGCAGTTTGTGAAAATTAAAGAATTTGTGCTAATCAGCAGGTTAAAAACAATGTATTCTCAAGACAGTAGGAAGGACGGATAACTAATTTCCTTAACAGCATGAAACTGGCCATGGACTTCGGCAGTATCCCATCAAGGAAAAAGAGCCAGTTTATTGAAGACGCATTAAGAATGTTCAGCTTTGCCTTCTTCTGAAAAGCTGTCTACTCCTTAACAATATTTTTATTTTTGACTCTGTGGGAATAAGACAGGAAAGCTGAGCTCTCATTTCTATGAGTCCAGGGACTGCATGGAAATATTCAGTGTGTTCATGATAAGTGCTGGAAAAAAGTAATAATTAGCTGGAGTGGACAACTAGCGTAATTGTACTCTCCAGCTAAACTCAGTGTCAGGAAGTGTGTCTGTGACTTTGGCCCTTGGGCAGATATGCCTAACATTTGTTGATAGGCTGATGGGATGTTAGATATGAGAAACCACATTAATGTTCAACATACAGGCCCTATGTGATCACCTTGTTCTTTGAGGGATTTTTGCTGCTGCAACTAGGATTACAATAAAAAGCTTTTGATTAATAAGGGAATCAGCCGCTATCAAAGTATGAGACAATCAGGCCCATGTAATGTCCGGTCTAAGCTCATAGACATGAAGGAGCTTTTGGCCGCTTCTCTAAATCAAAGTGAAACAAAATGCTTTAACAGAAAAAAATGGAGATTACATTATTAACTAAGACTTTAAATCAGTAGTGGCGAGTGTGCCACAAGTTAGTTCCAAAGTATGTGATAGTGTCACAGTAATACAAATAACTACCCTTAGGTTACAGTTTCAACCCTTTAAATCTCTGGTACCTGGGACTAGTTTTGCCTCTAAATATAACGACTGAAATAATGAGTGATCTGAAGTGTAGCTCACAACTGACTATTAACAACCACCAGCTACAGCTTTCCTGCTCCTCTCTGCAGTTGCCACAAACTCTGATTACTCAAACCATATAAGGCAAAGATACTGCAGACTGACCACATGTGGTCTAAACATTTGCTAAAGGGTGTGGAAAAATGCATTCCATCCTAGAATTCACTCCAGTATTTCAATTATTTTGACTACACTCTGTGTGTGTGTTCAGGCACCCTGCTGCAAACTCATAGCTGGCACAAAGGAGGGGGTTGGAGGAAGGAATCATCAAGCTACAGGACGCTCAGACTCTTGGCTATTCTAATTACTCTGGCTGAAGCTGGGCAATGGTCTACCACCCAACACCCTGCTGAAAGGTGACACCCAACTGGACAGAGAGCAAAACATTCATATTGTTAGAATATATTTCCTTCTTCTTGAGACTGAACAATCAAAACAATCCCAAGGTGGGATGAACTCCTCAATACAGACAACAAATACTCAGGACACAGAGAAGTCTCTCTTATCTTTCTCTTAAATGATGGCTTCTGACCTGGGAGGCATCAGCGATGAAGGACAGAACTTTTCCCTAAGGTCTCCATCTTGTCCATGTGGCAAGAGATAATTGGGAGAAGTCCCAACCATGAGAACTAAGGAAATACTGAACTTTAAATGACGTCAACTTCAAGTAACATTATCCTGTCCTACCAAAACGTCATTTTGGGTAAATACCAAGTGCAGGGAAAGAGTTTCACATGTTTTCATCTTTTCTTTGTACCGCTGCTGAGACCAAATTCTTGAAGAGTACACATGTATTATTTTTATCCATTTATTACATTTTCTTATAATTTTAATGTTTTAAGCTTGATCTCTGGTCTTGCTGTCTGAAGCATGGTAAAGTTTGGTGTTTGGTCTTCCTGTCTAGAGTGTGGTAAATGTAGACCTGCCAAATCTGGAGCATGGTAACCTGAAGTTGTGAGGTACTGGTACTGTGTTGGGATTCAGGTTCTGGTTTTTCTGGGATTCCAGAATTATTCAAGTTTTATTATTTCCTGTAGGAGAGACAAGTGTGTGTGTGGGGGGAGGGGTTGGATTCCTGGTTTTCATTCAAATGACACCAAAATTACAGGGGAGTTAGTGCTGTCTGTCCACTAAGTACCCCTGAGGTTCCAAACAAATTGGAGGGGGGGGGAAGTGACTTTGCTCCAGTGTATATATGGGAATAGAACAAAAAAGAACCTGAAAGATCCCCCCCATCTCCCCCCCCCCAATGAAGCTGCTTGCGAAATGCGTAGGGACATTATAAAAGGTAAAGGTTTCCCTTGCTCGAAAGCCAGTCGAATTTGACTCTAGGGGGCAGTGCTCATTTCTGTTTCCAAGCTGAAGAGCCAGTGCTGTCCAAAGATGTTTCCGTGGCCCTGTGGCCAGCATGACTAGACGTCGAGGCACATCGAAGGAACACTGTTACCTTCCCACCAAAGTGGCAGTATAACCACTCAATATTCCATTTCCCTCTGCACCATTTTGTTTTTTCTTCTTTGTTTTGCCTTGGTGCAGCCCTCTTTTTTCTCCAAAAAATTGGACTACGTGGCCCTGTTCTATGGGCCCTTGAATAAGGTGCCTCCAGCCATCCTACTTGCAGAGTTGTGAACTGGGAGGAAAAAAGGGTCCTGCTCTTACTAAGGAGAAGGAGCAAGCCAGACACTCAGATCTGCTGGGCCCTGCTCCTGGCTTACACCAGTTGGAAACTGCCCTTCCTTGGCTGCTGACTCAAAATTTCAGAGAATTAAAGAAAAACAAGATGCCTGCTGTTGCTGCTGATAATCATACCAACATGAAAAACTATAAGGATTATTTTCAGTGTGTGTATGTTTTGTCATGCCTAAGAATCCCAGAATTCTGTAACCAATCTGGAAAAATTATGGTGATGATCCGAAAGTGATTTTTAATATATATTTTTGGCTCAGGAATTTCAAAATGTGTAAAAACATGTTCTGAGTGAAATGGGACTTTGGGATCTGGGATTGGGTCTTGAAAAGCCTCCCTATTTCTCTAAACTTCTGTCTTGTTTGTGCACTACTGCCTGCACAACATTGAACTGCTGCTGCTGAAATGTCAATTCCATCCCTTCACAGGCTCCTTTTCATTTACCAGGGGATCCTAGCCAATCAGGGATCTCATACTGCACATGTTGATGTAAAAAAAAAAATCACAACACCCTCAGATTATGTGATGATGTTATAAATTACAAACAAAGCCAGTTTAGTATTAGGGAAGTGCTTCCTTTGTTTATTTAAGATACTGACAAAGTTTTTAGAAGTTCTGAAGTCTCAATTTGTAAGGTGAGCTTATAACTTAACATTTATACATTAGGTTGGATCCCACCATTTTTTTCAATCTTGCTGAATTCCTTTCTTTATTACAATTTATTTACAATTTTTCACATGGCTTTTGTTAATGCATGTCCCATGATGCTCAGCATACCCCTTTTGGTGGTCAGGGGATTCCCTCCTCACTTTTTCACCAGTGGAAAAAGAAGAAGAGAAGAGATTGGATTTATACCGCGCCTTTCACTACCCGAAGGAGTCTCAGAGTGGCTTACAAATTCCTTTCCCTTCCCCTCCCCACAACAGACACCCTGTGAGGTAGGTGGGGCTGAGACAGCTCCTTCCAGAACTGTCCTTGAGAGAACAGCTATGACAGAACTATGGCTTGCCCAAGGTCACCCAGCAGCTACAAGTGGAGGAGTGGGGAATCAAACCTGGTTCTCCCAGACTAAAGTCCACGCACTTAACCACTACATCAAACTGGACAAAGCTTGTTGGGTCCAGCCCATTATCTACAGTGAAATGATTCCTGCATCATATTGCTTTGATTCTGAAATTGTAGAAAGGAGTGCAGCTGCTGCCTGTGCTGCATTGATAAGTTGCTGCTGGAGCTTTCCTGCTGGTCTTGCCTAATGTTTGCTACCATGGATCCTAGTGAGCTGATCAAAATGGTGTACCCCCTTATGAGTTGCCCAAACACTGACAGTAGCTTTTCCAGCAGGAAAAAATGTTAGCAAAATGTGCATAACAACTGTGGTTTAGCCTTTACTTATTGTTAAATTGTCAAGAGGTAGAAAATGAGGACATCTGTGTGATTTTGACATCATGGATAATGAATGGCATTTTTTGTTTACTGAATTACAAAAAAGAATAAAATCTAGTTCATATAGAAATGTGAAGTAGGGGTGCACAAAAAAAAACCCCCACCGGTATTTTTTGGGGTTGGGTATACTGAACCCCCAAAATATCAGTATTTCCTGATATTTCTGAATCCCAGTATTGGTATGGTATTTGGGTTCAGGAAATATTTGGGAAACCTGAATTTTTTTGGTTTTATTATATCCTATGGGGACCATTATAGTCAATGGTCCCTATAGAGTATGAAGGAGAATCAGTCTTGGGGTATCTGGGGCTTGGTGGGCTGTTTTTTTTTTTAGGTAGAGGCACCAGCAGCTCAAAAAACCCCCCAGGTTTAAAAAAGATTGGATCAGGGGGTCCAATTATACGGGCCCCCAAAGAAGGTGCCTCCATCCTCCATTGATTTTAATGGAGGGGGGAAAGACATTTAAAGGGATTGCAGTCCCTTTAAATGCCTTCTCCAAGCTGCATGACTCCGTGGCTCAGAGAACTTCAAAGGCATTAAAGGGCTCACAGTCCCTTTAAGTACCTTTGGAGCTCACTCACCACAGAGTTGTGTGGCTTGGAGAAGGCATTTAAATGGACTGTGATCCCTTTAAGTTTGTCTATCCAGTGGTCAGAAAAATCCTGAGGATTTTTGGGATTTTGGGGCTTGCCCATTTTGGACAGATGAACAATATCCAAAACCTATATCCTGCTGAATATAAGTTATTTTCTGGATATTTTTTCAGCTCAGATTTAGCCAAATGCACACCCCTAATGTGAAGTGTAGTTATGGATCAAAAGATACTGAATGTAGTTTACTAGAAATGTTTAGGTTTTATGCATTCTATCTTGTATCCTTTGAATTAATTTTTCATCTATGTTTGCAGCCATGCAATCCTAATCAGATGGTGCTTTGCTCAATTTCTAATTGTAAAGGGCTGCTTCACAGCCAATCAGTGATCACACTGTGAATGTGATGACATTATGATGACAGATACCCAGTCAGATTTGGGTATATAATGATATTAGATTTCTCACTTTGAATAGGGAAAAGAGGAAATCCCTCATGGGGAATGTGACCTCATAGCTAAAGCAGCCAGGCTCCCTATCTGGCTATACTGTATTGATGGTCTTAATGCATGCCAGTGCTGCTCAGTGATACTTGTGATCAATTCCAACACTAGTGATATGTAGTATATAAACTGCTTAAGAATGTAGGCACAAGTGAATGTGGATCTGATAATAACTCTATGTTTTACACAAAACATTCCACTAAATACAACTGGATCGAGGTAGGGGATCCTTGGCCTGCTTGCCTTGACAACAGAGACACATTTCCTTGACACTTACTCTTTGCATTCAGTTTCATGTCTTTTGTACAAGGGGGAAGGGAACAAACTCACCAAAATGGGAAGCACACTTTGTGGAAACACAAAGTGGTTGGCAATTGCATGCCCCTGATTTTGGCTCAGCACTAGGGAACTTTGAAAAACTGTTAACCAATATGTCAAACAAATTTGAGCCATTTATAAAGTGTATTTCTATACAGGTACAATTTAAAATATAAAATTTAAAATTCACCAAACCAACTGGGCATAAGAAGGCAAGTCATAAAACCACAGATGTTAAAACTCCTTTGTTACAATGTAGCAGCTAAAGTGCTGTATTGTAACATTTCCTTTTATTGCCTGGATTTACCACTTCTATAGGTCTCAAAAGTAAATCCTTGAAGTATTTAATAAATGTTGGCCTGTGCAAGTGGCAAACAGACAAACACTGCTGCTGTCGCCATTGCTTCTGCTCTTCTGTTTCCTTTTACTCTCAGAGGGAACTGAATGCCCACTTGTTTGTAGCCCCTTCCTTTAACAATGTGATGTGGGCCAAACTGGAACCACCAAAACTTCAGGTCTGCTGGCCCTGCCCCAAGCTATGCAACTGGCTAAAACACAGGGGGCAGGGCTGCAGCAAGCTGCATTAGTTGCCTAGCTGTAGCCAATGCTAAAACAGTGTCCATGTTTTTCCTCCCCATCTCCCACTCAGAACTGAACTTCCAAGAAAATGTTGAAAGGGAAAGACTAGGAACTGAAATTGAATCTGATGACGAACGTTTGCATAGACTTTGGGCTTGCAGTTTACTCTGACGAGAAAAGAAATGGAAAACGGCACACAGTATAATTTATATTTATTCCTTTATTCTTCTAAAGATCCTAAAATCAACTGTAGAAGCAAGTAGAATGCATATTCTGAAAGGATCTCCTGAGTATTGCTAACAATGATTCATAACAACAACATTGTGATGCAATTAAATAAGGTAACCTCTCCTATGGTACAACAAAGTTGTCATACAATATTTTCACCAATGATGTGCTCTTTGCTTAAAGGAAGGCGGGGTTACAAGTAAGTGTTGGGGCCATAAATAAGGGGGTCCTGTGTCAGGAACATTAGAAGTCAGTTAACATAAGTATATCGTTAGGCTGTGCTGAGAGGGCTCTCCCACCACCACCAAAAAAAGGAGGGAAAAGCATTTCGAGTCTGCTGTAACTGAACTGCTGCGTGCACAGAGCCGAAACTAGACAGTCATTAGGAAGTTTAGAAATCAAGTCAAGAGTGAAAGAACATTTTCTTCAAGCTGGCCAGCAAGCAGTGTTTTAAGCAGCATGAATCCTCTCTTCGGTACCTTGTTATTTTCACTGTTACTTCTTCTAACCCTCAGGATTCAAGAGCTGATAGAAGCTTGCAGCTGTGCTCCTGCTCATCCACAGCAGCTCATCTGCGATTCTGCTTTAGGTGAGTCATAAAATGTTATACCCACTTTTTACACTGCTAGTAAACAAGGAACAGGCACTAGACTGAAATGTGATGGTTTTTCTGCAACTCGCCAGGGCTTCACATTTAACAAATAGTAGTATTTGGTTCCATGGAAAAAGGTTTAAAACAAAAAGTAGAACAAGAATAAAATGCATTCAGAAGCAGTTGTTTCTTTAGCATTTCAGCGTTCTCTGCAAATGTGTTTTATTGTAGTGTACTGTATGGACTATACAGTAACAAGAACCTGAGCTGAGTGCAGCTGACACTGAATATGTAAAATAATGTAATGTATTATGCAATGTATATAACGTGTAGATTATAGGAATCTTTTTTATTGTTACATTACCCTGTAAATAGAACAAACTGGATATTAGCATTCATTAATCCATTAGATGATAATCTAGTTTTTCACTTTTTTCTTAAATAATTATCTCCTTCTTGGGGGAATCAAAGAAGAATTGGGCTACCTGCCAGCTCTTTAAAAATGAATATTTGGCAAAGTATTTTACACATTCTCAAATATATTTTTAAACGTTAAGTTTCTTTTAAGCTTTCAGGCTACAAGACTAATCATACACAATTAGAGCCAACATTCAAATAAGAAAATTTGACATTGTACACTCTTTTCATTTTAATCAGCTCATGCTATGGCTAGTTAGCTTCCATCCAGAGTGAACAGTAAATGTAGAACATGAGTTTCTAAAATGCCACAAAATTAGCATCTCTATGGGACAAGCAATACCTTCTGCATACTGATTAATTGCTTTCATGTGCTGACAGAAAATCTTTGTAGCCATGACAAACTCTAAACTCTGTTTAAAACCACCAATTAAAGTGTTTCTTAATCTGGCTGTGTTAAGTAATGTTTTCATTAGATTACCTACACCAGACATGCCAAATTGGAATTCTCTGGAAAAAACACATTACTTTTACATCAATTTAATAGTCATTAAACATTTTGAAAGAATCCAGTCAGTACGCAAAATGCATCTGATGCATTTTTCCGAAAGTGAATACCCCCACATCAAGTAGTTGTTGGTAATCAGTTTGAAAGACTTCATGACATCATATAGTTTAGAGCAAATAGAAGCACTGTTACAGAAAGAAAAAGAGAACCCCCCCCCCCAAATTTGGTAGACAATTTTTCTAGTCTTTAAGAGCTGAGTTTGCAAAATGCTACCCTTAACCAAATTAAATGCATCCTTATTAACAACATAGTAAAAATAGCCCTATTAATGCAGTGTGGCAAGAAGCCATTTTTAATTCCTGGACAGCACACATCCAAAGCAGACTTTATGTTACAGAGTATTATAGTACCCATTGTGGAAATTTTATTTGTGAGACAGCCCACTTTGTCAGATGCATGGAGTGTTAAATTCAGTTGTATGGGCAACTAAATGCATTATATTTGGTCTGGATTATAAAACCTTTATTTATTCAGAGGGTCCTGGGAGTATGGGTTGAACTAGAATAAGTATACTGTAAAAGCATATGACATGATTGTACATAAGTCTCTTATAATCTATATTTCTGAATTCATTCACTATGTTGATTCAGTCTAACCCGTGCTTCTATACTTAAAATCAGAAAACAACATTTCTGTGATATAGGTGTTTGCTTTAGAGAGTTTGGAGAAGGAATATTTACTTTTTCCTGATGTCCACTTTTCTCAATCAAAAACTAGGAAAGAAGGAATAGAAGAAAATTGGGGAGGTGGTTGTGGAGTTCTTCAATGTACTAACTAATGAAGAAGAACCAAAAGGTTTCTATGAAGGACATTAATTAGTATTGCTTTTGTGTATCTCTGCTCTGAAATATGCTTGGGTGTGAAGAACTATTTTTATAGCTTTTAGAGGAACTGATCTTGGATTGGAGAATATATATCTGTACCTACAGACAGCAGCATTTAGACATGATGAATAATTGAATCTGGACATTTATCACTTTAAGAGCTGATTTGCTTAGCTAGATCTGAAACACAAATTCTTAAAACAATTCTTGTTTTGAAACAGTATTTGAGGATATTGAAATTAAGACGAAATAAACAAACCTATTAAATCAACAACACTTTAAATAATTCAAACCTCATATTTGACTTTTAAATTCTTGAACTTTCCGACTTTCCATACGTTTACTTCTTGAATGTGGAAGGGTGGCACAGGCATTGGTTAAATCAACAGATCTCACTTGAACAATCTCTGGCTAATTCAGAACCCTCAGCATTCCCAAGACTAAACAAGGAGTACTTTCACTGTGGCATTTGTCTGTGTGATTAGTGGTGTGACATTTTGTCTATTCCTGTCAGGGGATCTTTTGTTGCTTCAAGCTATGCTTAGTTTCAAAACACCCCATAACTACCAAACAGGCCCAAGTAACTTGGAACAAATCAGACTGGCAGGCTCAGATACCGTGAAGGATAAGAGCACATACAAACATGAATTAAAGCTACATTAATATGACAGCAGAAACTGCGTCCTGTAGTACAGCACACAATAAAGGCAGTAGCCTACCAGCACTGCTCATGTTAGTTTGGCCTTGCAAAAGCAGCTCAACAACCTAACTTCCTGTGACCTACTTCTTCAAAATACTGAACACTTTATGTGCCGTGCCTATCCTCCTGACTTCCTATGTCTTATTTCAGACTTTACTAGGAAGCAAAAGAGGGTTTTCCTTAGTCTCAAACAGTGGACTGTTAAGAGTTGCAGGCTGTAAAGATCCCCACCTGTTCAGAACCACGTAAATGGTGAACATTGTATTTGTGATAATGAATACCATTGCTCAAACTATATGACTTAACATATACTTTAGGAATCTTCCAGAATTCAGAAATCCTTAATAGAAATTGGTAGCCAGTCCTTAACAGTTGGACAGGCATACATCTATCAACTGCACATTCCTCCCAAGAATAAATGCATATGAACAGAAATTAAGCTGCAGAGCTATGTTCTAATATATTTATGTGGCCTTTTGTATATCTTTAATTTAATTCTATAAAAATGTACAAGTTGCAGTGCAGAAAGTGGGTAAGAGAGGATGCAGCTTCTTCTTCCTTATCCAGGTGCATGAGCCTTCTGCATATTGCAGCCTTGGCATGTCTTCTCAGCTGGCAAACAATCAAGGTTCATTTCAACTTGCTTCTCTGAAGTGGTCAGCCAGCGGGCAAGTTGGATTCATTCACAATGAATGTCACAGATGCTAGTGATAAATGGTTGTTACCTACTGGAGAACTCCATTACAAGACTCAACAATGTTTAATATCATATACTGTCCTTGCACTTTATTCATTCTCTCTCTGTCTTGTAAAAAAAGAACACCTTAATGTTCAATGTGTTCATGATGTTGTTTGTGAAGTTTGCTGTGAGATATGAAATCAGGTACCATGAATGTATTGCTGATCTCCCAAACATACATTCTCTTTGGATTATGATCTTGCAGTCTTTGAATTGCTGTTGCTTGTGAGTTGAATTAAAATCTATTCTGTCTAGAATACACATTCAGTTCAGAAATGGCTCTCTTCTTCCACCATAATGAAGTAATACATTTCAAACTAAACAGCCTTCTTAGCATTATAAGTGAAAGTGGCTGGACTGGCAGGCTGTAGTTGAAGAATGGATGTATGTGAACTGATCTGAGTATGATCTAGGTGTGGGGCTGCCTTTGAAATTGGTCCAGAAACTTTAGCTCATCCAAAACAGCAGCCAGGCTATTGTTACGGGTGGGATACAGGGACCTTTTCACTCCAGAGCTGAAAGATCTGGATAAGCTGTCTATTTTTTTCCAGGCACAATTCAAAGTGCTGGTTCTTACCTTTAAGCTCTAAATGACTATTGGACAGGGTACCGGAAGGTCCACCACTTCTCATACTGTCCAGCTGACTCGTTAAGATCTGCCTCACAAGCTCTGCTCTCTGTGAGCACTCCTTCAGAGATGACAGACAAGGCTTTTTCAGTTGTGGAACCTCATCTGTGGACTGCCCTTCCCCCTGAGACTCACCTGGTGCCCATGTTGCTTTAATTAGCAGACCAAAATGTTTCTGTTCATCCAAGCTTGTAATTATGGGTTGATTTTTTAAACACTATTTTAGTGTTTTAGTCTAGCAATTTATTTAACCATGTCTGTGGTCTGTGGTCCTCCCAAGGGTTTTTTTATGTTGGGCTGTTTTTTCCTAACATTGGATTTTAATTAATATATTATGAAGGGTTTTTTATTTATTTTGTAACTTGACTTGGATAGGTTCCTAGAAAGGAAGCATTAAAAATTCTAAATAAACAAACAAACAAATAAATAGAGAATCTCTCTATATTATAAAGCCGATTTGGGGTGGCCATGTATGATGCACTCCCTCAGCTGTAGGCTGAACTAGCTGCCATTCAGCACAGGGAGCCTGGCCACTGGCCTATGCAGCGCCGGCCCAAATGTGCCCGGCCTTTCCTCCATGCCGTGCCATAGTCCCACCCACAGAACCACTGCCCAGCCTCAGTAGGCTGCGAGCCCATGGATGGGACGCACGCTTCACTGGTGGCTGAAAGGGGCGGCCACCGATGCCTGGACATCGCAGGACGATGGAGCCAAACCTCATCCCGCTCCTGCTGCCACTGTGGCTGCCGCCTGCGGGGCCTCAGGCCACTTCTGAAGGTGCCACAACTGTTGCCCACAGGTACCTGGGTGGGTGGCAGCCGGCTGAGGGAAATGCCGGCGGGCGCAGGTGGGGGGCCACGCAAGCACTGATGGTTGCTAGAGCCTGTTTTATTGCTCTACAATGGGCCTTGCTCCTAGAATGTAATAATGGTTGGCACTCTTTGTAACCTAGCAGTGTAACATCACTAAGGGAATGGGGGAGTCTACACTCCCTTGATTTATCAGTTTAGGCATGCTGAAAGACCAAAGTGGAAATATATTAACTGAACAGGACTAAATAAATAAATAAATAAATGATGGGAACAATACACTGAAGAACTACAGAGAAGAATGACAGATTCCTTCCAAAAAAGACTATTTTGAAGTAGAACCTTCAATTTTAAAAAGTGAAGTGAAAGCTGCACTCAAAGCAGTTGGTAGAAATAATTCACTAGGGGTAGATAGGATATCAATAGAATAATTTCCAAGCCACAGAAACAGAGTCCATCAAAATCTTAACAAGAATATGCCAACAAATATGGAAAACAAAACAATGGTCTACAAATGGAAACACTCAATCTACATTACAATTCTCCAAAAAGGAGACTTCAAAGACTGCAGCAACTATTGGACCATCACATTAATTTCTCACACAAGTAAAGTGATGCTCAAAATCTTACAATAAAGACTTTCACCATTTATGAAATGAGAAATGCCAGATGTTCAAGCTAGATTCAGAAAAGGAAGAGGCACTTGGGATCAAATTAACATTGGTTACTGGAGAAGAAGAAAATCAGTTTGTGTTTCATAGATTATAGCAAAGCTTTCAACTGTGTGGATAATAAACAGCTATATTTGGATTGAAAAGAAATGAGTGTGCTACAACATCTGATTGTTTTGATATGCATCTTATACTATGGACAAGAGTGACTGTTAGGACAGAATATGGAGAAACCGAATGGTTTCCACTTGGCAAAGGTGTCAAACAAGGATGTATTGTATCTCCCTGGCTGTTCAATTTATATGCAGATCATCTCATAAAGAATGCTGGATTAGATATGGATCAAGGTGGTGGGAGGAACATTAACAATTTGAGATATCCTAATGACACCACATTACTGGTAGAAAACAATAAAGACTTGAAACCAGTACTGGTGAAAGTTAAAGCAGAAAGTACCAAGCAGGATTATAGCTGAACATCAAAAAGACAAAAGTAACAACTACTGAGGAATTATATAACTTTAAGGTTGATGATGAAAAAAATGAAATTGTAATTCCTTGGCTTCATCATCAACCAAAAGGGAGATCGTTAACAAGAATCAGAAGGAGATTGAGAATGGGAAGGGCAGCCGTGAAGGAGTTAGAAGAGATTCTTAAGTGTTAGGATATGTTGCTGGCGACCAAGATCAAGATAATTCACACCATTACTATGTACAGGTGTGGAAGTTGAACAATGAAGAAAGCTGACAGAAGGAAAGTAGATTCATTTGAAAAGTGGTGTTGGAGGAGAGTTTAATGGATAATGCCATAAAGACAAATAAATGGGTTCTAGATCATATTAAGCCTGAACTCTCCCCAGAAGCTAAAATGACCAAACTGAGGTCATCGTATTCTGGTCACTTTATGAGAAGAGAAGAGTCATTGAAGAAGACAATAACGCTAGGAATAGTTGAAGGCAGCAGGAAAAGAGGAAGATGGATTGATTCCATCAAGGAAGCCATGGTCCTCAGTTTGCAAGACCCGAACAAGGCTGTTAACAATAGGATGTTTTAGAAGTTGTTAATTCATAGGGTCACCAAAAATCAGAAGGGAATTAACACACACACAATGCAGCAGATCATCCCTTTCCTTGCTCAAGGGAAGCCCCTCCTTTTAGGGTTTGGAAAAACATGTAGATTTTTAAAAATCTAATATGTATGAATGGAGAGCCCAAAAACTTCAATATATAATATCCCAGTCTCTCTGTAAGCAATTTTTTATGGCTTCTGAAATTTTGGGACTCATAAAACCCCTGAATGACATATTAATTAGCAGACTCAGGTAATCTAATATTTTACATGGAAAGAATGAAACCTAGATAATTTTCATAATTGTCACAGATTATATTTCCAGACAGCTACCACTAATAATTTTCATAATGCTCAACTCCTGCTAGAAGAAACTTATATGGTGTCAAACAAAAACAGGAATAGACAGCGCATATAGCCACACACAGCAGTGCATTCATCATTACGATGTTGGTTAACCATTCCTTTAGAGGTCTGAATTTTCTTCAGGGATACAAGACAGAAATAGCTACAGCTGTTCTTTCACAGTACTGTAGTGGAGACTAAACTACATATTTTCTCTAGAATCCATTACATAAATGTTAAAGAATATTGTGGGCTCACAAATATGATTTTACTCTTCATTATGACCTTTTAAAATGCATCCCATGTCACTGAACTGCAATAAAATGTGTATATTTAATTTAGATATAATTATCCCCAGAGTCTCTGGATGGGCAGGGAGCAGAGGAAAATTTTCTGGGACTGTCCCATCCTAGCCACATGCCTGAAACAGACTTCCCTTCTCTGATAAGTAGTTTAAGAGTAGAGGAGGAGTTTACAGTAGTTGCTGATAGGCATACCAATCCTAGTGTTGGTGCAAGAAGAAAATTATTCCCATGCCACAGTGGTCTCTGTTGCACCCAGTTTGTTCTAGTGAAACATTCACACTTATAGAAGGGGCTTACATTTGATGAGGTTACGGTTGGCATGTTTGTTTCAACAGACTGCAGACCTTTTATGAGTTCTGTGAACATAGTGACGAAACACCTGTACTGCTGCTAAAAGAGACTTTTAAGATAGCTAAATGATGGAAATTGAAGAATTGATGGGAATTGAAGAATTTAATTTAAAGGACAAGTGGTACAAAGAAAAACAGTAATTGGTTGTGCCTGTAGAAGGGCTGCCTCCTCCTATATTACCTGTCCACCAGTTAAGATCTGCCTCATAAAGCCATGACCTTAGTGTCTCACCTTCAGAAGTGGGTGATGACCAGAAACAATCATTTGTGTCAGGAGATTTTTTTCTTCTTTTCCTTCTAGTTAATTATTTAGTCCAAAAATAGAAAATGTGGAATACTTGTCCCCAACCAGTATCTGAATGAAAAGTGACACAGAAGCCTGTGAGACTCAAATTGTCATTTTGATTACAGAGGCTGCCCCCCCCCCAAATCCTGTCATTTTATTTACACTGGAAAATCTTTGGGGCTAGGTCTCCCATTTACCCACCCAAGGTAGGGAATGATTAGCCCCAGTCCCAGTTTCCTGCTTCTGAGTAACTGAGAAGAAAAATATCAACATACTAACAATGTAGGAATTTCCCTAAGTTTCTAAGGTAAATACCATAGAGGCTGTTTGGGGGGAAGTAGGCTAGAGCACCACCTGCAAACAACATTTCACTTGCCATGGAGTTGTGTGGCTTGGAGAAAGCATTTAAAGGGACTGCAATCCATTTAAATGCCTTCCCCCTCCATTGGAAGCAATGGAGGATGGGGACACCTTCTTTGCGGGTCCACAGAATTGGACCCTCAGTTCAATCATTTGGTGGGGAGGTTGAGAGGAAGGTATCAGCCCCCCCAGTCCCAGATACCCCAGATTAATTCTCTATTATACCCTGAATATTTCCCAAATCTGAATACCATCGTGGTATTGGGATTCAGGAATATTGGGAAACAAATACATTTTTTGGGTTCAGTATACCAGAACCTGAAAATTACTGGGTGGTTCATTTAAATGAATAATTAGATTATGCAAAATTTATTTATGGAATCCAGCAGTTGTGGCCTCCTCTAGTTTACCTCATGTTTATCCCATTCTGGAGAGTTCAGGTGATGTATGTGGTTCTCCACTCTTCTGTTTAGGAAATACTAAGTGTTTTGTAATATTACATAAATGTTATAAGACACGAGAAACAGAGTGTAAAAATAAGTATAAAAATGTGTATTGTGCTATTTTTCTCCTTGTTGCAGTGATTCGAGCAAAAATTTCCAGTGAAAAGGTGGTTCCAGCAAATGATGACCCTCTTGACACTCACAAGATGATCCAATATGAAATCAAACAAATCAAGGTAAATGTAATAATTTGTTTATTTAGAGGCAAATTAACAATATTCTACTTAGGTTGCGGTCACATGCACCAGTTGAAGCAGAGGAGAAGCGAGGCTATTTCCTCTGGAGGAATTTGACATGCAGTTGCGAGATCACACAGCCCTTTGTAACTGCTGGCTCAGCCCGTCACTGTGTGATCAGATGCAACTGTGGGTAAGTCGTGGGTTTTTCTTCCCATTTGTTTCCCTTGCACATAAATTAGGAATTGCACTTCTGCACTGAGGGCCCCCTATGGAGTACGCAATGATGCGCATACTGCAAAGGGGGAGAACAGCACAGAGTTGGGATGATCAGACCATCCTGATGGCATGAGAGCATGCTTGAGCGATCAGGTGGGGAAAGTCCATCTGTGGCCCATCAGAACCTGGTAGAGCTGGACTTTCCCCGGTGCCTTTTAACTCTGCCTCCATGGCAGAGCAGCACGGATTGCCGATGACTGCAGGATGCTTCCCAGATGTTGCTGTCTGATTGTTCCCTTTAGATCTGTCAGGTATTCACACCTATGTCAGATCTAAAGGCGCGTGTGATCGAAGCCTAGAATGGCTAAAGAAACAGTATTGCAAAAAGCTTTAGAACATTCTTAAGATCACTGGGATGATCTTTTGCCAGTCACTTTATTTCACACTATCCTACCTCAGAGAGTTACTATGAGGATGAAAAAGAGGGGGAAGAATCATGAATGCTACTCTTGGAGACAGAATTTGTTAAATGTAGGGTGCAGGTTTTTACAGTTTCACTTCATCAGTGCTGTAGGGTTCTATAAAGCACCCTACATATGGGGACTCTTCAACATTAGACAAAAAACAATTACTCTGATGGAAGATATTTGATACCAGATCATAACAAGCTTCATGGATCAAGTAATGTCTCATATTTTTTTTCCATTAATGATAAATAATCAATCAGCATTTCACCTTTTAAAAAAGAGAAAAATGGACTGCTGAGAATTTCACCATATCATTAGCACTAAGGAAGAGCTACTTAATCCTTTCAGTGATCTAGGCACTTCCTCCTTTTTTTTCCCTGAGCCCAGGAGAGTATGGCACTTCAACAGAAAGGATTCCTACATTTCTTTCCTAAGTGTGCATTTTTTGATTGCAAAAATGGTCCCTAGGTTAAATGTTAAGCATTCCTTCCCCACTGTCATGGGCATGCCCCTTCCTGCATGTTGAGGAATTGTTTATGGATCATCTATCGTCATCAGATGTAGTTTTTGCTTGTGTACATGGTGAATTTCTCTGAATTTGTTGGTCTTAAATATTGTTTGGAATGTCTAAAAATGGCTATTGGGCCAAATGCCTGTTAGGACAAGCCTGAGTTGTTCTAGTCAGAACATCTTTTTCAGATGGTTGGAATATTTCAAAATATACTTGTTGTCTAATTGAGCATGGTGGCTACTGTTTCTTTTCCCTTCACTGGAAACTGATTTTGTCATACCTACTTTGATTTTAGACATGCTTGCAAGAATCTAAGCTATTTTATCAGATAGATCTTTTTTTCTTTTTTTAAACTGTTAATCCAACTTGATGTTTTATTTTGGTCTATGCTGCTTTTGTTTTATGAACAACATTTTAGTGTTCCAGTAAACACAATGATAACTACAATTCAGAGTATATAATCATAGGAAAGAAAGTTAACATATAAGGATATACTGAATAACTAAAGACCACTTCACAACAAATTTATCAATTGTCTTCCTATTATTAATTTTAGATTCTTTTGACAACATTTATATTATGTGCATGCACTTTTTATCAGTGGCCAGATATTTTTACAAAAAATGTGTAGATTTTGTTGATTTTGCTGTGACTTTGGGGAAATTGGTTCAGAAAGCTTTCATTGCACTGAATCCCTGATGTGTAGGTTTGCCAGCTCTGGGTTGGGAAATACCTGGAGATTTTGGGGGTGGAGCCGGAGGAGGGCAGGATTTGGGGAAATAAGGTTTCCATCCCAATGGGGGCAAAATTGTAAATCAGCAATGGCAATGGGAGGAAGAAGAAAACATCTTGCATCTTAGAATGGCAATAAATTTTTTCTAGTTTATGTTATGGTGAACACATGAATACAAGAAAGTGTCTTGTACTGAGTCCGATAATTTCTCTTGAGGTTACTACTGCCTGCTTTATCTGGCAGTGGCTCACCAAGGTCTCAGTATGGCAGCACACAATTTATTTGGTGTTCATTTATGAAACTTTCCATGGAGTATGCTAATAAAATATTACATATATCATTCCAGCCATACTAATCCTCTTGGGACATTTGAACATTAAGGCTGCCTATCACTGTCACAAATTATCATGATGTAATCTTCCTTTATTGAGGGGTTTTCCAAGTATTTAGAAGGTGCTCAGCACCTGGTTTTATTCCGGCTTTGAACATAATGTACACTGGTTGGATTATTTTGGAGGGCTTTTTTGCACTTAACAAGCATTTGTTTAAACAATTTATTATATCAGTGATATTTGAGGAACATTCTAAATCTGAAGCACTGCATGGAATTACAGCTGGGCCTCATATTGACATTATGCTTGGGAAATTATTCACATCTGAATGAATGCTTATTTTGGGAACACATATAAACAATGAAAAGTTCAGGCTTAGAAGCAGATGTGCAGTCATACAGATAAGTTGCCTAAGAAGTTTTCATGCAGAGTTATTGGGTAAGACAAACCTCACAGGAAAAGAGGCTAATGATGCATGGATATTATTTAGAAAAAATGTGATATAATTGAAGCAGTGGTGATGTCACTTTACCACTCATGTTAAAAACAGTTCAGTATAATTTTAGAGCCCTAACCTGGATGGTCCAGACTAGCCTGATCTCATCAGATCTCAGAAGATAAGCAGGGTTGGCCCTGGTTAGTATTTGGATGGGAGACCTCCAAGAAATACCTGGGTCATAACACAGAGGCAGGCAAAGGTAAACCACCTCTGAATGTCTCTTACCTTGAAAACAGCTTTGGGGTCAGCATAAGTCAGATATGTCTTGACGGCACTTTCCACCACCACTATGATTTGGAACTCAGCCTTAAATAACTGACAAGTAAAGTCAGCAAATATTTCTTTGTGTATGAATCATGAAAATTAGGACATTGTGTGTTCATGGCTATATGGGACAGAGTCCCAAATGCAACATATTAAATTTGTATAATATAGCATTTTCGATTGCACAGCAAAACTTCTAGACAAGCAAATGCAGTGGGCGGTGGGCAGGGCAGCCTATTGCCACCATAGGCCCCTGGACAAAGATTCCATCTGGGCCCTCCCCAGAAGAACCTCTTCCAAACCAATTATAAAACAATATGAACTAATTACTTGGTTTCCTGTTACTATGACTGTTCATGTTTGTTTGTTTGTTTACTTTATTGGTATCCCACCTTTCTCTGCAATGGGGACCCAAAGCAGTTTACATCATTTTCTCCTCCATTTTATCCTCACAACAACTCTGTGAGGTAGGTTAAGCTGAGAATGTGTGATTGGTCCAAGATCCCCTGGAGGAGTGGGGATTTGAACCTGGATTTCACAGATCCTAGTCTGACACTTTAACCACAACAACACACTGGCAGGCATAACTCATCAGAGAATAAAGCTAGGAGACTCAGAATTGGCACCAGCTTTTGGATGATTGTGGGAGTTCTGGGGCCAAAACTGAAAGGCATGGGGAAATCCTGGCCAAGGTGAGACAAACAACCACCACACCGTGCTATCTACAACTGAAGCTAAGAGTCTCTGTGGCAGGCATAACTCAGAAAATAATGCTTCATGTTTGAAAACTGGCCACAAACCATAGAATTATGATGGAAGTTACAGTGCCAAAAATGAAGGGAACTGAAACACCCTGAGCCAGGTTATCTTCATGACAGACAACATGTAATAAGAGAGCTTTTAAGAAACCTGTCATGTGTCTCTAACACTCAGATCCCTACTCCACCAGGGAAGGTTGCTGGGTGACACACTCTCAGCCAGACCTACCTCACAAGGCTGTTGTAAGGATAAAATGGAGGACAGGAGAACAATGCAGCTTTGGGTCCCCAGTAGGGAGAACACTGGGTATGGTATTTGTTATAAATCTAATTTTAATAGTATTTTAAAAATGATATAATTTATCATATAACAAAGTCGCCTTTGCAAAGAGCTATTAGATTTTCCACCAGCACAATAATGCTTAACAACCTAGTGCCTGAAGTTGTAACTTCAGTTGTAACTTGTAACTCCTAGTGCCTGGAGTTGTAACTTCTGTTCCACATGTATAACCACTAAAACAGATTAATGTGCCATTACCATGCACGTAAAGGGTGGAGAAGGGGGGAAGCATACTTTTACTACTTTGTTAGATCATGGAGAAATATTAACTTCCCCCCTTCTATTCATAGTATTAACAAAGGTTTGCTACTATACTAATCTGAAGTACATTCTGTCACCAAGCAGAATAGGGATGAGAGAGTCTTGAGACCAAAAAGTGAAAAGGGGGGGGATTAGGTGGAGGAAGATAGAAATGAATGAGAAAAGTGTGGAAAAGAGGGAGAGAGAATAAGGAAAAGAGTGGGAAAGGTTGTTTTATCTTGCTGCAACACTCTAACTACTGCTTTGCAAGATCTGGCTGAGCTGGGTGCAAGGAAAGGAAGAGAGAAAGGCTAGACTATTGCAGAAAATGACTTTGGTTATCAAGCTGCAGACCAACAGTTAGTGTAGCAGACATCAGCCAGGGTTCATTGTCTTGCTCCATTGCTGGATTAGTTGATGGGTTTAGCATGATCTGTTAGGCAAGTTTGTTTCGGGCTTGGAGAAAGGGAAGTCTAACTGATAGCAGAGTCCCTTTTACTGTGCTTAGACTTCCCTGCACCCCAAGTATCAGCAGCCAGAACTGCATTAAAAATAAATGGAAAGACATTCAGCTGGAATCAGCATGAGCTGGCTTCAAGGGCCCTCCAGCTGACTTGGACCCCCCAGATTTTGTCCCCTAATCCCCCTCTGTCAAGTTGCCCTGGTGGAGGGTACAAAGACTTCTGGAGTATGTCATTTTCCTTTGTATCCCTCCCCAGCTAGTTTCTTTCTCCATCCCTGGCAGCTTCCATAGCATCTCCCCTTTTCCTGCTTTCATCTCTTTTCCATCTACCAGCCAACCTACCTTTACATTCCTCCCTGTCTTCAGCTTTCCCTTCTTTTGTACTCCTGGCAGTCTCTTCCTGGGAGAATCTGTCCAGGTAGCAAAAGTCATGCCGTAGTAAGTTTTTTTGATGAGCTGTCTGATGGCCATTGCTGGGACTTGCCAAATTGTGCAGCGGTCGCCACTGGACCTAGGTGAGTTGCATGACATCAAATCATCTGGTAACCACTGCTGGACCTGAGTGAGTTGCCCAAGTAAATCATGCAATGGTTGCTGTTGCATAGTAGCAAGTCAACAGGTGGAACACCATGCGGTTGCTGTCAGGCCTGGCCCCATGTGTCCTCCCTCATGGTCATGGTGAAGGGGATAAGGGTAGATCAGGAGGCCAAAACATCCCTGAAGAGCCCTGGTATGGTAATCTTGCTCTCTTCCCTCTCTCACACACAGGATTTTCTGTACAGTCTTCCTTCTTGCTGAGCAGCCCCTTTATCTATTTTCTTATTTGTTTAAGGCCATCCCACCCATTCGCTTGTCTGTCTGTCTGTCTATCTGCCTTGATGCTGGCCTAGCCCAGGGAACTGAGGGTAGAGACAAAAATATCTTATAGTCTGCTTTTGAAATGGCACACAAAAGGCTTTTGAAAGTTCAAGATAAACAAAATATTTTATTTAACTTGGAGGAGATAAGGTCAGGAAGAATCAGGTGTAGGATATATGAGGTGAACCAATAATAAAACTGAGGTAACTTTGTATTCACACAAATACTTTTCTTTACTAGAAGCTATTTCACTTTTCCAGCTTAAATGAGGATCCTCCTTGATCCACTCACTTTCTTAGCCTCCTTCCCAGTCCACAATCAGTGCTTAACTGTCTCTTCTTCATCTGTCAGTTCCCAACTGTCATTTCTTAACTGACTCGTTCAACAGAGTTCCGTTTGAACAGCCTGTCACTCAAAGGTTCTCAGACTCTGTTAGGCATTAAACCTTGACAGTCCGTCATACCTGTCCACTCCCTTCCACCGTTTACTGACAGAAACTAAGGTGTGAAGGCTGGCAACAGTATTGAGATCTCAGAGAGCTTCCATTTTAAAAATGCGCAGGTGCTGCTTCTGTTATTTTTGGAGGGATTTTAAGCCCCCAGTGTACTTTTTGTTTGTTTCAGATTTTTCTGCAAACCTGGAGCTTTACTTAGGTTTGTAGAATAATCTGTATGTTCATGGATCCAGTCTCTGGATTTAAGTATCCACAGATGGGGATCACATTGAGAATTAGATGTAGTCATAATAAAGTATTAATATATAATACATATTTTAATACAGTAGCAATAAAATCTTAAAATTTGTTGTACATTCTTTGTAACTACCTTCTTGTAACTACATTTGTCTTTCTGTTTTTCTAAAACAGATGTTCAAAGGATTTGAAAAATTGAAAGATGTTCAATATGTCTACACACCTTTTGACTCTTCTCTCTGTGGTGTGAAATTAGAAGCCAATAACAAGAAGCAATACCTCCTTACAGGTACAGTGCATTCAAACAAAAGCACTGCATAATGTATGTTCTAAACCACCACAGGTGGTAGGATGAAGTATTGGTGATTTTACAGATGCTACACTTAAATCTTTTAAAAATGTTTTAATTAATGCAGCTACAGTATATATAAAGCTTGGACAGCAATATTTTACATAGCTTAGCACACTTATGTAACATCAGTGAAATTTCTAATAAAATTATAGATTTTTTGGAAAATGTTTTAATTTAAAATGCTAATTGCATTCACAAATTGTGTGCATGGTGACTCCATAGTCTAGCATTTTTCTTCAGCATAAATTGTAGATTTTATCCTAAAGTTAAGTGAAACTATTATTCCTTTAATGGACATGGAATGCATCCCTGGTATTAAGAATTAAGTACAGTATTTTGTTGTTTTCGCAGGGCAAATTTTAAATGATGGCAAAGTCCTTATCCATTTGTGCAATTACATTGAACCATGGGATGACCTGACACTTTCTCAAAAGAAAAGTTTAAATCAGAGATACCAAATGGGCTGTGGCTGTAAAGTAAGTATATAAAATCTACTGAGGTGTCATTGCATTTGGCCTAGAGCATTAGGAAGGGAAACTGGCCAGCTTTCCTCTTTTGAATGCTGTGTTTTGTCTGCCTTTGAACTTAAATACTTGGTGCCACTTTGATCATTTTTTTGGTACCACTTTAATCATTTTATTGTTGTTTTCTAGTTTTCTCTGCTTAATGTTGCTTTTTGTTGTATGATTTTACTGAAGGCAACTTGAATATATTGGTATGGAGAGTGTGCAAAAACATCATAAATAAATAAATACAATTTATTAGATAAATGAATGAAATAACAATAAATAAAATTGCATTGGTTAAATCACTTCCCTACACTTGTACCACTAAAACAGACACTGGGATGGATCCAATAATTCCTCCAAGGAGATTTCCTCCAGCCTAAAAAGTCTTCCTTCAGCTTAAGTGGCTCTTGCTTCACTTTGCTCAGTGGAGTAGTGGGATAGGTTAGAATCCACCCCAATGAATGGATCAGAACACTGATCTGAAGGAAAGTATATATTGCTATAGGTTGTATATCTTCATGGCAAGCTGCCTTGGTATGAAAAATCTTGTCACACCATAGCATCTAGGTTAGCTTGTGTTGTCTCACTAGTCTGGAGGATCCACTAGCCTTTAATGTTACTGTGGTATGAATAAGTAAATGTAATACTATAGTTAGTGGGGTTTATAGACCTGGATTCCAATCTCTGCTTTGCCATGAAGCTCACTTGGTAAACTTGGATCATGTCAAGTCAAGTTTTTACTCTCTCAGTCTACTCTACCCTCACAGGATTGTTATGAGGATAATTTATTTATTCGCTTCATTTATACCCACCTTTCTCCCCAGTGTGGAGCTGAAGTGGCTTACATTTTTCTTCTCTCCTCCATTTTGTCCTCATAACAATCCTGTGAGACAGGCAACAGTGAGAGTGTGTGACTGGCTTGAGGTCACCCGAAAAGCCTTCTGAGTGGGGATATGAGCCTGAGTCTCCCAGATTCTGGTCTGACACTCTAACCACTACACATACTCCCATGCCCTGAGTTTCTTGGAAGAAGGGCAGGACAATAATGTGAGTAATGAATAATATGTGAAAGTAACCTGAAATGGTGATAAGGGATACACACATTAGCATAACATGTCCATGTAATATGTTTCCAGATGTCTAAGGCCCAGTCAAAAGGTTATAAGTTTACTGTTGCTGCCATGAAAAAAGATGCACCATATCACAACTTTAAATTGCCTTCCCAACTGGGTCAGCTGGAGGATATGTTTAGTTACCAGTGTCATACTTGTTAGAGGCTTGTGAAATTGGACAACCCACACAATTTGGCCTAAATTGTTTTATGCTGATGGGATTTACCCATATATCTCTCCATAGTATTTTAATGCAGTGCAATTATGGAAGTGGAATGGTACTATACTACATACTAATTTATATACTAAACAAAGAAAAGTGGAAGATTAATGTGATCTTTTGTTTTTAGATTTCGACCTGTTACACAGTGCCTTGCTCCATCACTACACCAAATGAATGTTTGTGGGTAGACTGGCTGATAGAGAGGAAGCTCTATGGGCACCAAGCAAAACATTATGCCTGTATCAAGCGCAATGATGGCACATGCAGTTGGTATCGAGGTGGCCCTCTTCCAGAAAAAGAGTTTATTGATATGAGTGAACCATGAATTGTGTTAACTTCATGCAATGCTGTGTGCTCACTGATTTGAACTTTCAACAGCTACCTGTTATTTAGAAACAGAAACAAATTTTGCTGTGTAAATAAAGTGTTCATAGAATTCACATCCAAACAAGAAGAGGAGCTATCTCTTGGAGACAGCTGCTCTCTACATTTCTTTTTATAGAGGGAAGTTATGTGGAAATCCCTTTAAAAAAAGCATACCTTTATTTTTATCAAAATGAATGTATCCATATACAAGGCTGATCAAAATTTGCTGATAATAAGCTAAAGAAAAGAACACCTTCTTTTCATACAAAATTCCCAATACATTTTTTGTGGTTTTTAAAAAGCCATTCTTTGTGTTCTGAGATAAAAGAACTTTGACAGAATATATGTAAGATGTACTGTAATAACTTGCTGTAAAAAGTCCAACAAATTAATTTCCCCATTTCAGATGATGTAAATTAAATGTTTGTGTGTATGATTTAAAATTCTTGACTTCGTTTTCTGTATGTTGTTTACCATCTTTTGTGTAGTGCTGTCTGAAGGATTTGTTCATAACTATGTTATAATACATCTTTGATAATTACAGACCAATCCAATGGATTTGAATATACTGTAAAAAGGTACTACAGTTCTATGATGTAATTATGACATTGTACTACCAGTAAACATACTTTCTTGAGGTCAATATCCTATAGCTAATGGATAAAAAAATTATTTAGGGAGCATTTGTAAACAATTCTTAGACATTATGGTTTGGATCCCACAAACTACCACTTCAAGGAGTTTGTGTAGCTGAGTCTCCCCTACCTTCCATTCCTCCAGCAGCTCCCTTTGACCCCAGAGAAGCAGTGGAAACACAACAGCTCTTCACTAGATCAACAGTAAGGAATTAATTTCACTCAGTCCCCTCTTCCTTACTGCAGCACCCTAGGGGCTGGATGGTATTCTGTCTCTAGGGGTATACTAACCTTCAGTATCAGCTTGGGGTGGGGGAAGCATATCGGGTTGCCAAGGGAAAAGGAAGAAAGGGAATATCCATACCCACAAATTCCTTGTGCTGGGGATACATAGGATCTAACCCTACATATTTGCTCAAACAAGCAAAGCAAAGGGAGGAAATGGTAGGCAAACTATGGGCATTCTCAGGACAGACAGTACCAGTGTGGAAAAGATTGACTTTAGACAAATTAATAGCTAGGTTTTACTTGCTCTGGTCTCATATATTGAATGGGAATGTTATTATCATCACTTCTCATGTTACATGGATTCCCACAACTTTGAGTATTCCATTATCACTGGGAAAGGTGCCAGGATATGTGCAGGAAGGGAAGTACATTTGAGAGTCTTTTTGGAGAGTTATTAATGGACAAATGTTGACTTTTCAAAATCTGTCAGCACTAAGAATATTTTTACCAACATCTGTTTTAAAAAACTGCTTTAGAAAACTGATCAGGATTAATTTCTGGCCTCTACTGAACACTGAGCAGATCAAAAAAAAATTTTTTTTGGTATTTGTGTGTGTCTGTACCTGGAAGTCATGTTGACTTCTGATGACTGACCCCTACTGGTGGCTGAACAAAGACTGCTCCTGTCCTCCCAACTTTGTATTCCAAGGAAGTCTCCCATCCAAGTACTAACCGGAGTCAACCATGCTTTAGCTTCTGTGATCTGTCGTGATCAGGCTTGCCTGGGCTATCCAGGTCAGGCCAAGAGCAACACTTTCAGCCTGTCTAGTAGCTCAGATCTGATGTATGACCCATAGAAGCTGCAGGTTTACTGCTAACATTGCTCTATTTCTGGCTGGGGCATTTTGTAACTACAGTATTATGATTGCTGGGATGCTGGTGCAAGAAATATTCAACAAAATACAACATGTCAAAATCTGTGCAGTACTGATTCCAAATTCAATGGTGAAGCTTCAGTTCATTTGGAGGATAATTTAATTTAAGCATTTTAGTTATAATTCCATAAAGAACTATTGGAGCTGAAATTCTTTCAAATAAATTGTCACAAGAATTTGATAAATACTTCAAAAAAGATTCATTTGTTCTAGACCAGGAATGTTATCTTTCTTTGGGTACAATTAGCACTTGAACTTTCCATTAGACTCTACTTTTTTGTTGCTTTATGACAATAAGATCGTATATTATTTTAACACAGCGAGAGCTCTTTTTCTCCCACTCTGTACGCTTACATCAAATATTAATAGAGAGCTGAAACAAATATTGCCACTGGGAACCATCTCTACTCCAGCACTACTATATCAAAATAAATGGCAACATTTGATTCAGAACTTTGCTTCATAAGCATATGCTAACAATATCAAATGCCAACAATGTTTTCATAAGCATAAAGTCAAGCCAATATAATGCTAATTAAAAGCAAGATGCAGATTCCAAAAACTTAAGGCACAGCTTATTTTTCTGTGTTCCTGTCACTGAAGACAATTACAGCATGAAGAATTGGCACTGCTTGCACTTTACCATATGAACTTTCCTCATTAAAGAAACACTAACCTTTCATGATTTTCCTTGGGTTTACATAAATATACTGCATCCTGACCACTGATGTGATCTTTCTCACTCACTAATGGAATTTATTTTTAAAAAAACATAATTTATGCAGAATTGGCACACATCTGAGCACCATTCACTCACCACCCTTATGATCTGCTTATATCCACCCATTTACCTTGCTAATCTCCTAATGCAGTCAAGAGGCTGGTTTAGTTTTTTTTATTGTTTCCATCCCTGACCAGCCCCATAGCTAGACTATTTTTGGTGGGGGGCACTGGTGGGGGGGATGACGTCCTCTATGGTTTTCCATCCAAACTGGACAAACCTCAGTGGGATTGCAGAACTCTCCTAGGACATCCATACAGCCAAATTTTTGATGGTTAGAATAAGGGGGTCCCCCCTTTTGAGACAATGAAAAGCATACCCATGTTCAACATTACATAACATGAAGGATAGTAGCATGAGGAAGAGTCATACTGACAAGGCAATGTCATTTGGTAACCAAAGGAGGGCAAGCCATCTGTGCAGTCAGACAGCAGCAGCAGCAGCAGCAGCAGGACCTTAAGGTAGATTCACTTGGGATAAAGTTTGAAGAGAACATAAGAACATAAGAGAAGCCAATGTTGGATCATGCCAGTGGCCCATCCAGTCCAACACTCTGTCACACAGTGGCCAAAAACACCAGGTGCCATCAGGAGGTCCAGCACTGGGGCCAGAAGCCCTCCCACTGTTGTCCCCCCCCCCCCCAAACACCAAGAATACAGAGCATCACTTGCCCCAGACTGAGAGTTCCTATCTATACTTTGTGGCTAATAGCCACTGATGGAATTCTGCTCCATATGTTTATCTAATTCCCTCTTGAAGCCGTCCATGCTTGTAGCTGCCACCACCTCCTGTGGCAGTGAATTCCATGTGTTAATCACTCTTTGGGTGAAGAAGTACTTCCTTTTATCTGTTCTAAACCGACTGCTCAGCAATTTTATGGAGTGCCCACGAGTTCTTGTATTGTGAGAGCAACATACAAGCAGGGGAGTACAGACTGCAAGGGGAAATTTGGCACAGCAGGGCAGGCATTGGGAAGAGAGAGGAAGACAAAGTCCTACCTCACATTCTTCAGGATCAAAACACCTCACACATGTATGTAATTCAAATGGCTAAAGTTTGCAGTCAGTCAAGAAGCCCAGAGCCTCTCTCTCCCCACTTTCCTTAAGGAATACAACCAATACTCCCTCTAAGCTGCAGAGTCTTGTGAGCAAAAACTCTACTTTGTGAGCTACTGGCATTAAAATTGTGAGTGAGTGATTTGGTTACTGCATAAATTAGTTTGCTCTGGAGCCATCCTTCCTGAGCTAAGACAAAAATGTGCGAGCTGGAGGCTAAAAAACTGAGCTAGCTCACACTAATTCAGCTTAGAGGGAACACTGAATACAACATATGCCCTTATGAAAATTGTGGGTGCTTTGTAAAAATGAAACCAGTATAGTCAGAGAAAAGTAAGAATACAATAATTAAAGATTTTTTTTTCATTACAGGCTATTTAGATGGAGAATTTGTTACATCCTATTTTCATAATTATTACTAATAAAAGTAATGCACAAGTAAAGTGTTGGGCGAAGGAAAGGATTACCCAAATGGCCTACATGTGTATATATCTCAGCTATAGGAAAATCCCCCTTTAATGTATCAAGAGCCTATACACACGTGTATCCAGGGCAATTATTATTGTGAACATTTGCCAGGTGTATACAAGCATCCAAGATTTGCTCTAACACCTCATATGTGTGCAGATTCTTAGAAATAAATAGACATGGGTTTAAATGTAAGAATTAGCAAATTGAATAGAGTTAAAAACACATGCACACACTAATTAAATTTTCTATAGATCCTAACTTCTACTGAATCCTAATCTAAGCAAATGGGGGGGGGGCAGAAGTAAGACATACAAGTCTGTTCTGGTGAGTGAAATCTAGTAAGGTTCATCATGGGAAGGAAAAAAGCAGTAGTGGCAAGAGAGGAGTGGAAAAGTAGAGTGCAATTGTTAGTGGCACCTGCACTGTATGCCAGGGCTAATGAAAAGTCACACACACATTCCTATTATACATTCTCTCACAGGGTTTGAGACAGTTGCTGTAGCCCATTATTGAGATGGGACCTATTGGCTGTGTTGCAGACCGCAGCTTGAAAGGTTCTCTAATGGCTGCCACCACTCTGGAATGGGTCTCCTCGGGAGGGCCCAGAGCACCCACCCTACCCCTTTATACACTCCTTTTCTAGTAGGTTTCCCCTTATAAGTGACCAAATGAGGCATGAGGACCCAAGTAGAGTGAAAAACTATTTTTATTAAAGAGATTTTACAAGAACTATGATTCAATAATGTGTAGGAAAAACAAATGCAATAAAGGCACGTACACCAGCAAAATAAGAAATCTGAATGCATCTGACTATACTGTCCCAGCCTTCTCTAGGTTCTTGGTCTCTGACTGACTCAGTGGGATTGCTCCTTCTGCAGCAGCCTCACCAGCTCTACTCCCTGGGAGTGAACCACCTTGGGGCAAAGTCTTTATTCCCTCTTCCCAGGCACCCCTCCACCTCTGCTGGTGTAAGTTTTCCCTCCAAATTAGGGTTGCCAAGTCGTACCTTTGTAGGAGTGGGGGGAGTCTGTCCTCTTCCTGGAGTCTTCTGGTGTGCGTGCCACAATGACATCACCAGGAAGTGATGTCATCGCGTTGGGCACGTTGGGGGTGGGACCTCAGTAATTCGAGGGAAAACCATAGAGTTTTCCCTTGAATTACAGAGTGTCCCCCCAAAAACATGCCCGATGTGATGACATTACCTCTGGGTGACATCACTGCACTGGGCACGTCCCCTCAGCCCGGCAGCTTGGGGGTGGGGGTCCCCCGGCAGCCCGATCCCAGCCGGCGAGCAACGGGCTGCTGGAGTGGGGGTTTCCCTGCTCCCCAGGGGGACTTGGCAACCCTACTCCAATCCCTTGTTAGCCAATCCCTTGTTAGCCAATCACAGGGCCCAAAGGGTGACCTGGAATTGCAGACCCTATAATCACTCTGATACAAGCTTCCCTGGAGCCACTAGGCCTCCCTAGAGCCTGTAGGCTGCCCTACTATTGGCCTAGGATCATAACAAGCTGGAACAAACTTCCAGGGTTCTTGGGGCTATCTTTATACAACAGAAGTATATGGTACTACTTCAGGAAAAAGAAAATATATGCTATTTTACTATATTTACATAAAAGATTTAAAGCTGTAACTTAGGGTTGCCAAGTCCCCCTGGGGGGGCGGGGAAACCCCTGCTCAATTGGTCATTCTCTGCTGGCCCAGATTGGGCCGTCGGGGGGAACCCCGCTCCCAAATTGCCAGGCTGCAACAATGTGCCCGGCACAATGACGTCACACATCAGGCACGTTTTCTGGGGGACGCTCTATAAAACTCTATGGCTTTCCCTCGAATTACAGAGGTCCCACCCCAACATGCCGAATGCAATGATGTCACTTCCGGGTGATGTCACTGCAGTGTGCGCGCTTTGCACACGCACCAGAAGATTCCCAGGCTGGCAAAGACTCCCCCCCGCTAAACAAAAGGTAATACTTGGCAACCCTACTGTAACTGAAATTAGAAACTCACAACAGTCTGTCACTTTATGCTCTTATTATATGAGGATACTTGAATTAAGCCTTATATGAGACAACAGAATTTGGTAAATATTAATTCTGACAAATATTACTGTTCCAGAGTTGTTTCATTTCCTGCACTGTATAATTTTGTTTGAACGGTTTATATTTTTAAGTCTAAAAGAAGCTTTCTTTACTCCAATGACTGAATGAACACTGGAGCATTTATCTTTGAAGGTCATTACTAACCCTGTGTACTCCTGTTATGTCTTTCAATGGGAACTACTTGCTCGGGCTGAAGATTTTCAAAGACTACCATATTTGCTTACAAGGCAATGGGAAACATATTAAGGGTCAACCTGTGTGATCATTATGAGCACTATAATTGCATTATAATTATAATAGCATTGTATTTACTTTTGTGAATTTCAAAACTCTTCTTTTTGAAATATAGCCACTGGGCCTACTTTATTGAGGGAAAGGACAGAGGGACAGAAATCTTTTAATCTTTGCCTTGCCTGACTTTTTTCCAGCTTAAAAAGACTCCTTTGAGCTGCTGTGGCAAAAATATGAATACCCATAAATTTGGGAATTAGAACACACACACCCCAAATAGGGAGAAAAGTACTATTTTTCTGTTTCTCTTCTTATTCCCTCCCATTGCCATAGAATCCTGGCAACCTGAGGGAACAGCATAGACTCAAACCTTCACTTTTTTCTCCAGCTGTTGAACTGAAGATAAACAAGAGGAATGCTGCTTTTTCCATTTGGCCTAAAGTTGATAGGAGAGATACAGAAACTGAGATTCCTCCTATAGCAGAGGGATCTCTAAGCCTTTACACTGAACCCCAAGGAAATTTGCAAAGCAGGGACTTGACTCTTTACTTTACAACCTCCTCTTAAAGTGAGTGAAGGATGGGGGAAGTGTGTTCAGCACCTCCCCCATAGCAGAAGAATTCCAGAACAGTTTTCTTTCTCCTCAGCCAAAACCAAGTTTGCATCCATGTAAACCCATGTATTGCAGGCTTCCCTCAGGCCCAGACTCCCACTGATTACAGCGCTGTTGCTGGAAACTGAAGGGGGATCAGCAGCAATCTTCCAGCCTTCCCCTACTCTTTTGTTGCCCCATAGCCTTACACTGAGTTGCATAGGGCTCTAGAGGCACAAACTTTATAGACTATTAGCCACACAAGGGTATGTGAAGCAGCAGTTGCGACTTTTGATCCTGTTCTTTCTCAAGTCTGCCACTGCCCTGCAGCATTTGTAAAGTGCGAGAATTTCTGTGATAACATGGCAACGGTGTACTCAGGGATGCTGTATCGCCTAGATTGGCTCTTGGAGTGGTCAGGATAAGATCTCTGGAGCTTCCAGACTCCAGTTCACACTGCTTTGAAGGAATTGTCCTACAGCAAATTTCTTGGGATTTGATGGGTAGGAAAACTGGGAGGTTGCTGTGTTCACTACAATACAAGATTCAGAAAAGATCTCAACAGATCCCACTTGTTTCATCTAACAGTAGATGCGCCAATCTGTAACCAGTTCCCAGGGAGGGACACCAGATTTTATTTAGATAAGCTTTTAGCTGATAGGGACCAGGAAAATTCTATAAAAGTGGTGATATTTGCTATTCAAGCCATAAAACTCCAGGAAAAGTTGCTAAACAAAAATATTTAACCTTTTACTAATTTTAAGTCTAAAATTTAGAATTGTTATTTGTATACCCAGGTTTTAATGCCCTGTCCATCTTGAATTGTATATGTTGTTATTTGGCTACATTTGGTTATATTTGGTTATATATTTGGCTCTATCTCAAACTTGTTATGTTATGTTGCTATTTGATGGGTCTTTGACCGTAATAAACAAAATGAAATGAAAAGTAGATGGTATATCTGAAAAGGTGAAAAGCTTGTTAGCAGGTACATGGATACATATGCGATTACAGGAACAGAAACTAAGTATTAAAAACAATCTCTAAACTAAATGCAATTTTAATAAAATCAGCATTTCAGACCCTCTTTCAAAAATCAAAACACCATTCAAGGATGAGTCAGACTTGGCTCCTGAATGCACAAACATAAAGTATGCCTTGCATTTCAATGCCTGCATTTTTTGAAAATGCTAATACTTCCCCTATTTTCAGAGACAAAAATCTTTCAACTGGCTATTTAGCCTCATTCACTACTTTTAGGTGAAGCCAAAATAACATATGATATCAATCAATAGGACAACAAAGGGAGAAAATTAGTCCTGCATTATTATAACACCTTTCCCAATCATACAGAGGCAACTGGCATTTATGTTTATTTTTTGCACTTACCATTTCCTTGTGATTTGGATAAAAGGTTTGTTCAATTAGAGGGAACTTCTCTGGTCCCAGGGTTCTGTAGATGGACACCAACTGAGCAAACTGCCGAAAAAATAAACAAAACTTTTCAGCTCAAAGGGAAAAAAAAAACAGAAATGAATGACTGCACCCGTGTGATTCAACTCTGTAATTATTACCTATCCAAATATTCAAAATCCACTTTGTAATATGTCAGACTTTGTAACATGTCAATTATCCACCTACAGAGACAGAACACATTTTAAAAATCGTGCATATAAAGATAATCCCACATTTATGAAGGAAACACTGTTTCATACTACAGTGGTACAAGCCACTCTGCACTTCTGATAAAGGTTTATGTAGATGTAGAGAGCAATCCTAAACAGGTCTACTTGGAATTCTACTCAGGTTGAATCAATGGGGCCTCCTAAGTGTTGCCTAAGTATTTTTAGGATTGTACTGTTTTTTAGGATTGGGATTCCAGAGAGGACAGGCACAGAACTTGATTGTTATATGAATATTTTGTTCATTTGCAAAGCCAACAGCCTTTGATTAGGATTTTAAGCAACTGTAATGAATGCTGCATTAAGAAAACCTTCATTTTGTGTTGCTTCACTTATAAATCATGATAAGCTTCTTGGTTATCAGCATCCATTTCCATGGCCTTAATTTCCCCCAAATTAGAATGCAGCAGCTGAACTTGCCATAGCACAACAGAAGTTGAGGATGAGGAAGCAGTGACCATGTCATGCATAATTTCCCACACAGTTTATGAAACTGTCATTCAATTATGGAGCTTTTTTTTGTTTTAGCTGCTAAAGTCATTCAACTGATCCACAGTCTGAGGCACACTGGCACAGCAAGGAAGGACTGGAATCCTTTCTAAGGTCTATGATGCTGTTAGTATCACCAAAAGGAATGAGGCGAGGGCAAAGTTGGTCATAGAAGACATGGTCCTATGAGGCAGTCCAGGGATAAGCGGCCAGCAGGCCTCCTGTCCTTTCCTTTCCCTCCCTGCTTTCCCACACACAGCCCAGACTCCGCTACTGAGAGAGGAGAGATGGGCTGTATGAGAGAAGCATACCCCCCTCCATACACCTCCTGCCCGAGTGCTTTGAAATGGGTTTGGGGAAGCAAGTGGTAGACAATCCATACTTTCCTCACCTGCCTTCTCCATGCTCACAGTCCAGACCTTGTGACTTGGCAATGAGAGATAGGGCTGGATGACAGCAGTAAGTCCTCCTCTGCTGCCTTCCACCACAGCCCCAAGATGCTATTTGCTAACCTTGGGTTAAACAGCTGATGTGCCCAAGGAGAAACAGAAATTCTAAAGCGTCCTCACATTCTGGCTGAGCTCCCTCCTTGAATTCTGCCCCCATACCTCCAGGAATTTCCCAAACTGGAGCTGACAATCCTAACTGGGTCCCTGGCGCATTAGGAACTTAAGCTTTCTCCACCATTTTCCCAACCAGAAGCAGCCATGTGGGAGCAGAACTGGCCTGCCCATTAGGTGGGCCTAGGAAATTGCTTTGTAGGGTTGCCAGCCCCTCCAAGCAACTGGCAAGGGGCGGGGACGACGACTTAGCAGTGGAAAGGGAAGGCCTAGTGGGCCATGCAACATGGCACCAGCAATATGGCAACATCACTTCTGGCAGGCATAAAAAGGGCATGTTGCCAACAATGCGGAATGCTCTGGTATTTGGGCAACACCTGTATGGTTTTACTACAGAGTTTTTGCCCAAATAACAGAGCATCCAGTATCACCAGTGATGCACTAATGTCACTTCTAGCAATGTTACCATGTCACCGCTGGCCTAGGGGACCCTGAGGTTGTCTGACAGTCCTAATGCCTTGCCTGCCCAGACTGGTGTGTATCCAAGCTGTGGCAGCTTATGCAGCCTGCTTTCTCCCCTACCATCCCCATGAAGGAGGGAGGGAGGAAGAGCAGGAGAATGTCAGTTCCACCACTACTGGAATCCACACCCATCCAGCTCACAGGGCAGTGACAGCTTGGGGCATTCCCAGGCTGTGACGGTAGGGTGCCTGGCTAGGGTTGCCATTGGGGGACTTTGGGGGGGGGCGTTCCCAGAGGTGGCAGGGCGTCCCCAACATGATGACATTGCCATGATGGCATTGCTGCTCAGAGTGCAGGGATGGTCCAGCTGATTGCGAGTACTTAAAGGAGTCACTTTAAGTGCCTGAAGCAGGAGGGCTTCACCCACCTGATCTCCAAGTGGCATTTGGGTGCGCAGCCCTCAGCTGCCCCTCTCCCTCCTCTCCCTCCCTCCTTTCAAGAGAGAAGGGCAAGGGTTGGCTGTGGGTGTTGGGGCTTGAGGCAGGGCTTCCCCCACCAGCCAGCTGGCCAGGTGGTGGGTAAAGTCCCCCCCAAAGCAGGTAACCCCCACCAAACCAGAGGGTCTGGCAACCCTATGCCTGGCTTATGGCTGCTCTAGGGGCCCTGTGTGGGAGGGAGTGCTTTTTGCTCTGTGGGGGGAGGGATCACTTCTACTGATGGCTGTATGCAAATTTCCCCAGTGGGGTAAATAGTACTGCTGGGAAAGGTTCAGGTTTGAAAAATGGCAGGAGGTAGATGGCTTAAGCCACTTTTCCCCTCATGCCAGGGTCCAAATCTGAATCAGCCCCTAGACACCTGGGAACTGAGTTCTGAGAATGGAACTTGCAGTATATGTCTGATTGCCAGGATCTGGGGAGTGGGGTGCAGATGCAAGGAAAACATATATAGTTAGGCCCTGAGAAGTTGAATGCTGAGCTTGACCTGGAGCCAGTAAACTTCTCTGCAGCATCAGAGAGGCTTGTCACTGGAACACATGCTTCTTCAGCTCTGACTGGAAGTCAGTGCCTCCACCTGCCAGTCTCACAATGTAAGCTGCTTTGGGTCCCCACTGAGGAGAAAGGCAGGGTACAAATGAAGTAAATAAATAAACATGGCTTTGTGGACCAACTGTGGCAGTATATTGTGCCCCATGCAGTAAAACAGAGGCTAAAATGTTGTCTTCATAGTATGAAAAATAAGCCTTTTCTTCTTAGGCAGCTGCTGAGAGTTATTTCATGTCCAGCTGTCACAGAACAGAACTTTCACAAACTCTCTCGATTTGCCAGATAATTGGTATGAAAATAAACCTTTTCTTATTTTGTGCCAGAAAGACGTTTAACTGTGTTACCTGAAAAATGGGGCAGTAAATCAGTGGAAATAGCAATTTGTAACTACAAACAATAATAACTATTAAATTGAAGTTTTCAGAAGGTTGTAATTATCTGAATGTTCAACAATTACTCATTGGTTGTGGCTGGCTTTTGCAAGTGACCAAACAAGATCTCCCAGCAAAAAAGGAAGCAGATTTGGTACTACAACAAAGGTCTTTAGAATGAAATGCAAGTAACAGAGAAAGCTGGGGGTCTGTGGTCCATGCTCTCAAATGTGTATTTTTTTAGCTGAAAAAAGCAGATAAGTGAGTGTACTGAAGCGACTTCACTGAAGAAGATGGGGGCAATTTTTCCAGCTCCACTGTTTCCCCAGTTAGGAACTGCTCTCCTGCTTTAAGTACCAGGAAGGAAGATACCTGCATCAGGTATATTTGTTCCTCTCAAAATCATCCAAAACCTGGGATGTGGGGAGAGTTAATCCACCCCTTTCCCAATGCAATAGCCATAATCTATACCAGGTTTCTGTGTGTTCCTTTTTCAGCTGGGATCTGATCATATTTCCCCAGAGCCATCATGTAGTTTGCTTCTGAGTTACATTATATGCAATTCACAGATTTATGCCACTAATGTATAGGGTATTAAAGAACTAGCTGAAATCCTAATTATTGTTCCAGTTGAATATGCAGGCAAGAGTAAACATATTTCACGAAGTATCAATCTGCTGATATGTGACAAGTTGGCAACACAGATAATTTTATAGCATGAAGCCATCTATCTACTGAACACTTAAGTCACTTTTCCTTTCACTTGTCAGGCATATTTCATTTCCTTACTCTAATGCTGTAAACCTGAAAAGCCAATCATTATGTGAGAAATAAATGCATCTTTGCTTTCAGTGAATAAAAACCAATAGCAAACTGCACCTTTTAAACAACAGAAGACAGACCAAAGCAGAAGATACTGAGCATCAGAAGATGGCTTAATATTGAAGATATTTTTTTTAAGGCAAAAGTATTATAAAATTATAAACTCACTTTCATCTTTCAGACATGGTATAGCAGAAGCACTGAAACACATGCGCAAAGATTGTAAACACAAACTACATAAGATTATGATTGTGCATAGCAGCTACGGTTTGTATTTTTAAAAGGAGCATGGACATATCAGTGGACTAGGGTTGCCAAACTCCAGGTGGTGGCTGGAGATCTCCTGCTGTTACAATTGATCTCCAGGCAACCGAGATTAGTTCACCTGGAAAAAACAGCCACTGTGGAAGGTAGACTCTATGACATTATATCCCATTGAAGTCCCTCCCCTCCCTAAACTCCACTCTCCTCAGGCTCCACTCCCACTCCACTCCACTCCACTCCCAAACTGGAGCTGGCAACCCCATGAGTGGACATCATAACTCTTCTGGTCTTACAGAAATGTAGGCTCAATTGTAGCTCACATTAGGGCTCAAACAGAGAAGACACTGGGAGTTAACAACATTTTCCCTCTAAAAAATACAGTGCCTGGGTCCTGATTTGGATTGAGACCATGACAGAAGGGAAGGGCGCTCAATAATTTACAATTACACAACAGAAACTCAAGTATGAAACCTATTTCCACATGCCGTATTCAATAAATATAATCCATCTTTTCATATTATTATTATTAGCAGTAGTAACAGTAGCCTTTGCTATACAAATCATCACAGTTTGCATTTCAAAGAAAATGAAAAAATGTTAAAAAGATGCACACTGAACATTTCAGATGTCCTTCAAAGAGCTTAATGTGGGTAGGCATGGGCACAAACAGCTCACGAACTAAAGTTCGTGATGAACTGGCCAGTTTGTGGTCCATGAAGCAATGTCCGTGGAGGCTCTATTGTCACAAATTTTCATGAAGTTTTAGCACAGTTTGTGGTGGTTTGAGAAAGGAGACAAACCAGTCAATTAAACTGTTTACAAAGCTCCAAGGCAATAGTGGGGGCGGAATTCTCCAGCCTTGGAAACACCAATAGGAGCCTTCCAAAGCTTAAGAGGCGCTGCTGGCTGCCAATAACAGAGTTCCCCTTGTGGTCTATAGGCTCAGAAGGCTATATACTGAGTGAGTTCTCCTCCCTTCCCCTCCTTTGATGGCTGATGAAGTGAAAGAGAGGCAAGGAGCTAGCAGAGCTGATTCATTGCTTTGCTTTCTGTTTGCTTGATCTGCTGTTTGTTGCTGGGGTTTGGGATTCAGGTGCAGTGGTAGATTCTGGGCTCTGACTTTCAGCACAGGGGCTTAGCTATTGTGTCTCCCCCACCCCACTCTTCTGCTAGTGATCTGCTGTGATCTCTGCTGTGGGGCTTTGGGAATTTTCTGGAACCAGGGGTCTGGTTCTGCTTTTCCTGTGGTCATGCTGAGCACAGGGACTTAGCTATTGGGTGCCTTTCTATCCACCCCATCTCCTGTTAGTAATCTCCTCTGCTCTTGGGGTTTGGGAGTTTTCTGGAATTAGAGATCTGGTACTGCTCTTCCTGTGTGCACACTGAGCACTGGGACTTAGCTATTGGGTGCCTTTCTACCACCCCCCCCCCACTCCTGCTAATGATCTCCTCTGCTCACTGCTGTGGGGGTTTGGGAGGTTTCTCGATTCAGGGATCAGATTGGCAAGCTGTTCCTGCACTCATGCTGAGCACAGGGGCTTAGCTATTGGGTGCCTGTATAATCCTCCCCCCCTCCTTCTAATGATCTCATCTGCTGTCTGCCATCAGGTTTCTGGAATCAGGGATTGCATTAGTATCTTGTTCCTGTGCTCATGTCAAGCATGGGGGTTTAGCTATTGGATCCCATTGACCCACCATGTCTTCTCCCATCTCAGGGCTTTGACCCACCATATCTACTCCTTCCTCAGGGCTTCCAGCCACCACATATACAGATGTCATTGCACGCTTTGGGGTTTGAGTGTCAAGGGTAGACTCAGGGCTTGGCACCACTATGTCTACTTCCTTCTCAGAGCTTTGAGCCACCATGTCTAACTACTTCTCAGGGCTTTCAAGCCCCCATGTCTACTCCTTTCTCAGGGCTTTCGACCCAGCATGTCTACTCCCTTTTCAAGGCTTTGAGCCACCACATCTGCTTACTTCTCAGGGCTTCAAGCAACCGAGTCTAACTACTTCTCAGGGCTTTCAAGCCATCACATGTACTTACTTCTCAGGGCTTGGAGCTACCATGTCTACAAATGTCATTTCATGCTGGTTTGGGTCTCAGGTGGTCTCAGGGCACATTGCTCTGGTTCTACTAGGTTGGCAAAAATGCCCCCCACCTTCACTTTCTACTAGAGAGACTCTGATTCTGTTTCTGTTCTGCTAGACTTCTGCCCATTTTGCTTTTTTTCTGGTTCCCTCCCTTCTATTGGAAACAGTGGATCATGGGGGCACCATCTTTTTTGGGGGGGAGTAGCTCAGACCCCATAAATCCAATCATCACCAAACTTGGAGGGCAGGTAGAGAAGAGTCAGCCAGAGATCTGCGGCAAGTTTGGTATCTCTAGCACACTGGGGAGGGGAGTTGTTCTATTGCATCATGAACTTCCCAAACCAGTTCAGTTCATATGAGTGGATGTTGTCCATGACAGTTCATGGTTCAGTTTGAGGGTGCTCCATGAATGACAAAACAAATCGCATTTGCCAGTTTGTGTCCATCCCTAAACATGGGTTTTAAATAGAATTCCCAACTCTGGCTTGGGAAATTCCTGGAGATTTGGAGGCAATGCCTACAGAGGGCACAATTTGGGGAGGGGAGGGAGATCAGTGGGGGTGTGAGAAAATGGATTTCACCCTCCAAAGTTTCATTTTATCAAAGAGAACTGATCTCTGGAGATCAGTTGTAATTCCAGGAGATTTCCACGACCCATCTAGAAGATGGCAACACTAGTTTTAAAGCAACTAGCAGTAATTTATTTCTCAAAATATTCTCAGTGATTAAAATCACACCAAAAATTGCTTATAATATCTGACATCTTACATTATGATTCAGACTACAAAGAAAAAAATGTGAATATGAGGCATGTTCTGCAGTTGGTAAGGAAAAGGGACTTGTCATAGTGCTCCAAAGAGCCTTTGTCTCCATACAAGTATACAGTTATTTCAGATTACTTACCACCCAGGGCTTGTCACAGAAGTTGTAAATTGACTCTAGGGAGTTGACACTTGGGATGCCAGCATAATGCATCCCAATTATTAAGTTACGGAAGTCCTCGTTTTCTGCCATGCTGAATGAGTGTTGTCGTATGAGAACAAAATCAGGCTTGAAGGATCTAAGAAGAATCAGATATTTTATTTAAAAACTAACAGTGGAAGAACCTCTTTAAAATGAAAGGAATTACTTATGAGGCAAGAGAAAATTAGATTAAAATGTTTACAAGAAAATTGCTGAGCTAAAAATGAGAAATTGGGGGGGGTGATGTATACCCCGCCCCCCACTCCGAGAATTTCTTTACATAATTCACTGATTTGCATTATTTAAGATGATTAAGGCTGCTGGGGACGAGGAAAAAAAACAATCAAGCTCTACTTGGTACATATGGTAGGCGTGTTAAAAAGCCAGAAAACACTGGAAACAAATACAAAATGGAAACTTCGGTGGCAGCTCTTCTCTGGTGGAATGAGCTCCTGGAGGAGATCAGGCCCCTGCGGGATCTTATGCATTTCCACAGGGCCTGCAAGATGGAGCTCCACCAGGCTTTCCTTTTCCTCTTCCACCAGGCTTTCGATTAGGAGCCGCCACCATTTACCACCAACCATCACTATTAACATCAGCGATGAGGGCTGGCCCTGAATGAAGCTCAGGCCCGGCAGCCATGGAGGCCGGATTATGACCCTAGTGCTACGTCACTAAGGGAACCTGCAGGACGCCATCTTAATTTCTATTATTTACCATCACCGTGAGCACTTTAATTGCAAAGTTCTATTGCAAATTTGTTATACTGTTGTTGTATTTTAAAATGTTGTTAAATGTTTTATGCTGATCTGGCACTGTGTGCCACATTGTAAGCCGCCCTGAGCCCACTTGTGGGGAGGGCGGGGTAAAAGTGTGAAAAATAAATAAATAAACTGTGAAATATTAAATGTCAGTTTGGAAATGTCTCCACTATTGTACTTATTAGGATACTGTTCTGGAAGGATGCTTGAATGCTAAATATACTCTTTGAGATATTACACTGTAGCAGCCAGGATGCTACTTGATCACAATTGGAAAAGGCAATCTTTGCCAAGTATAGAAGCATGGGTGCAAAGGGTTAGCCATGGCGTATTAATGGATAAATATCCAAAGACAAAAAAGATTCTAATAACATGGACCCCCAAACTTTATCTACTCAGCATTTTCTATCTTTCATTTGAAATAGAAAGTTCATTGAAGAAAGTATTAGGAAAGAAGTTCTGATGCTGATATAAATGGACTGAGTTTGTACATATTAGAGGACTATGGTAAAGTTAAGTTGAAAATGTATACTGGTGAGCATATAGTTTATATAATAAATCATTTTTGAAAAACTTTAATTCTTTTGCTAATAAAAATGCTGCAATTCTTCCTTCATCAGTACATATCCTTAGGTAGGAGTGAGATGCACACCCAAAATTAGATTGCCAATTTTCATCACTAGTATGACATCATCAATATATCTAATTCTCAACATGGCCAAAGCTGTGGATACTTAAATCCAGGGAATGAACAGACATCTACAAACTTGAGAAAATCTCTATATTTGAACAAGAATTTGAAATATAGAAAGAAATACACTGGAAAGTTAACTACCCTCATCCCCCCAAAATAACCTCTAGATTTAAGAAACAAACATCCTCAATGGCTATTGCTATGCAACCACAACAGCACTGCCAGTTGAAGTATTGGTTTCTTTCAGTAAAAGGCAGGGGAAGGGAGGCAGGGCCCTCTCCAGGGCTCTTTTGGCCTTTGAGGAAGAACTTATCAGAGCTAGACCCAGAAGCAACCAGCAGATGACTTGATACCCTGTGAGTTCAACCCTGTGAGGGTTGATACCCTGTGAGGGTAAGTGGATATGAGAACTCTGGCTCTAGATTCAGGTCGACTACTGGCAAAAATTTTGGCTTTTTTCTTCACAGAAGAAAAACACAGCAGTCAAACATAAGTCACATCATCAATATTCTTGGCTCAATGTAAACAACTGTGGCTACACTTGTTTCCAAGAATAGCACAGTAAAGGTGACAGCTTTACTGGGAAGACGTTCTTGGTGTAGGAACATGTAGGCAGGCATAATAGACAAAGTCTCTGTATGTAAAACCTTATCTAGTCCTATGGCATTAAAATATGCTCCCAAGATACTTCATAGTATGCCTTAATTACATTCTTGGTCACACTGGAAATGTGTACTTACAGCAACCCAATGATCATTAAGTCAACATGCTCAACTCACTTTTGCAAATAGGGCTAATAATTTTGTGAGCTGCTTTTACAGTCAATTGTCTCATTCAGAGTATTTTTACACTTCAGGACTGTTTTACAGAAAAAGAATGACATATATTAAACAGAAAAAATAAGGTATTTCGTCTGAAGAAATAATTTACATAAAATATTCCTTAGAGATGGAGAATGAAGCCACACTTGCAAATGTTATAGCTGATGGCTTTAACAGCACGTCTGATGGATTCATTCTAACTTTTATGGGGGGGAGGGGTGCTGAAGAAGAGCCCTGGACCATTCGTCTACCTTAGAACATATGGTACCTTTGTACCTCCAGGTAGTTTCTATCTGGAGATGCTTAATTTCTCATTAAGGTATGGTCCATATATACTCATAGACTGCCAGAGAACCACTATGCTTCTGACATCATGGCCCACATCCTAGTTGGCTGCTTATAAGCAGTCATGTGCCTGCAGAAGGTTAATCCAGGAGTCTCCATGTCTCCATAGTAATTTCAAAAATCCTTCTATTAAGAACTCTTCTTGAGTTCTGCTCCCTTAAAAAGTATGTTCAATAGTGATTGGTGGCAGTTGGCCAGTAAGCCACAGGGTTTGAAGTATATGTATATATGTAAAAAAATACCACCAGTGAAAAATTGGTAAAATTGAAATGGTGTGGTTTATTCCAATGTAGCCCACCTAAAGGCATTCAATTTTCCATGTATAATTGTCATTGTATTATCTCAACTTATAAGCAAACATTAAATTAACACTAAATAAACCAAATTATATGGAGGAATAAACTGTAACTTAGAGAGTGTTAATTTCTACGAAGACAAATTCAAAGAAAGTACCTAGATACAGCCAATATCAATGCCTTTTGCTGCAGATCACTAAGGACTAGGGATGGGCACAAACTGGCTGACAAACCAAAGTTTGAACTGACAAACTACAATGAACTTGTCTGAAATTTGGGTGGCAGTTCATGGTGGTTTGGACTCTCCATGAAGAGCAAAATGCTACCTCTGCATTCTGCTCTTCATGAGAAACACCTGAACGGATGGGAGCTCCCTGCCACTCAACTGTTTGGTTTAAATGGCTCAGAGCTGTGCGACCAGGAGAAAGGGAGATGGGAAGCCTCTTCCCTGGTGATCCTGTCTCCTGTTCTCCTGGCTATGCAGCCAGGAGAGAGGGAGATGGGAAGCCTCTTCCCAGGCCATCCCGCCTCCCGTTCTCCTGGCTATGCAGCCAGGATGAGGGGGATGGGAAATGCCTTCCCAGGCTAACCCACCCCCCTTTCCCCTGACCAGAGTGAACCTCAGCCAGGAGAAAAGTGGGAGTCCCTTCCATGGTGATTCACCTCCCCCTTTCTCCTGGCCAGGCAAACTGTGGCCGGGAGAAAGGGTGGAAGGGAGTCCCTTCCAGGGTGATCCCGATGCCTTTCTCCTGGCTGTGGCAAACCATGCCAGGAGAAATGGGGAAGGGAAATCCTGCCCCCTTTCTCCCAGCTGCAGTGAGCCATGCCAGGAGAAAGGAAGTAGGGAAGTCCTTTCCATGGTGATCCTGCCTCCTTTTGTCCCAACTTCGGTGAGCCATTGCAGGAGAAAGGGGGAAGGGAAGTCCTTTCCAGTGTGACCCCCACACCCTTTCTCCCCGCTGTGGTGCGCCATGCCAGGAGAAAGAGAAATCCTTCCCAGGGTGATCCTTGCCCCCTTATGCTCTGCCATGGCTCACTGTGGCCGGGAGAAAGAGGGAACCAAACTTCTCAGATTGGTTCAGTTCAGGGGGGGTCTGTTTGGCTCAGTTTGGGGTTCCGTTCCAGGAGCACCCTGAACTGAACCGCCTTTTTTAGGCTCATGCCCATCCCTACTAAGGGTTTCTTATGAATTGGGCCATAATGTATAGTCCTTATCAATAAGCACTTGTTATCAATAAGAAGAGCCCATTCGAAGGAGGGCCTAGTATTAAATGTTCTGACTTCCCTTCACAGCAATGACTCATTACAGTAGAATAATATTCTAAGAAATGGCAACTACATATACCGGTTTATAGTTTTCTAAAGCCCTCTCTTCTACTTCTTTGTAACTGGAAAAGAAATTGGAGCAAACAATGCAGCTGTTTGAAGGAGCAATTGAATTATGCCTACACAGAGTTATATAAATACATTAGATAAATAAATATTAATAGATAGAAATGTGGGGTATCTGGGGTTGCCAGCCCAACCCTGGAACCTAGTGTGGGCTTTGAGGGGGGTAGGACATGTTAATTGGCATCACTTTGACTCCCTGGTGTTGCTTTTGGCATGAACCCAGAAATTGTGTCATCACACTGGGTTGAAACTTAGGATTCCACCCAAACTCAATAGTTTTATCATAAAGTTCTGGTGAAATCCTAGAGCTTTCCCCTGACACAATAACATCACTTTGGGATCCTCCCAGAAGTGATGTCACAGTGTCAGTGTGATGCCCCCCCCCCATTTTCCTCCACCACCAGCCAGAGTGGAAGGCCTGAGAGCCCTGAGAGCCTTTTAGATTTTCTGCCTCCAAAGGTACACTGTCTTGGTTTGGCCAGTCTTATTTTGTGACTAGAACTGTCTGGGAGAATATGAATGTCTGAGACTTTTGCACAACCTGAGAGGCTGCAGATGCTTATTAATTTGCATTGCAAAAGCAGGATTTGCCCTATGTATGTCATAGTCTCGTGCTGATTTGTGTTATTTTTAGTTTTGAAGGATGAGTGGGAAGGAAACTTACCTGACAATTTTAGTGCCATTTCGGAATGCTTGTATGTCTACGGCGTAATTGCCATCAGCATGAGCTATCAAATTGACCTCTGAAAACTGGGCCTGAAAGAAAAAGGTCCAGCATTAATAAACCTGTTAAATTAGTCTATGTTTGCATACTTTTAAACTGTTAATGTCTTTAGGCAGGTTTAGGTTGTCAGGTCTATATATGGTCTTGGTAAGTGCGCCTGCCTCTACCTTAATAGCTGCGTGATAGACAAAGGAGTAGCCAATGCAACTTCTCTTGAAACTGAAGCTAGGAACTGTTGCTATAGGAGCTTTTTTGTCTGAGGCATGATAGCCATCACATTAGCATGCAAGCCCCTTTTGGAAACATTTTTCATATGAAGACCAAAACCAACACATCACCTTGTTTAGAAAGTGAACTCTGGGCTGAGCTCATTCACTAGAGGTAGTTTGGATATCTAATCAGCTGAGTGAGACCTGGGCTGAACATTTGTCTCTCCCTTTCTGCAACTAATTTAAAGTCATAGGATGGCCAGAGGCATGAGACTTTGTTGTAAGCTAAAGGGCAAGAACTAAAGGTCTTTTGGCCCTTCAACTCTTAGCCCAAATTCTGCCCTTGTGTGAACTGTGGTGGTTGGATTTAGTGTATGGGGTATATGGGTCTGTTGAGCTGTATGGATTTTATTTAAGCTGTATTTTGTTGTATACACATTTTATAAGCTGTTTTGAGTACCTGGAATGGGAGAAAAGAAGGATAAAAACATTCAAACAAATTAACAAAAATTATAATGTTAAATGGAAAGGGTTCCATACCAAATGCAGATGTTTGGTCAAATGTGTGGTAAAATGGTTATTTAAATGGGATATTTAAGAAAAAAACTTGATATAAATTATTCTAAATATTATACATAATCAATGTTGGCTTCTTCTAACAACTTTTTATTGTAAGAACTCAAACTTCCAGGCTGGCACTAGAACACTGTCACCAGCTGCATGGATTTTATGTAAATTGCATTATAATGAGTTGGATCCTAAAGAGCCTTTGCTTGGCAGAACGGCTTTTCTGCTAGCAGAGAGACTGTTTCTATTTAGTGGAAGGGCATTGTTGAAGCTCCTCCCAGGCAAAGGCTGAAATCCAACATTAAAAAAAAAACCTGTTTATTTTAACTATAGTTAGTTTGTGAAAATAGCACCCCTAATAGTCCAGACTAGGCTGGTTTTGTCAGAGCTCAGAAGCGTCAGTAATCGGGATGGCAAACCTCAAAGGAAGTCTGGGGCTCCTATGCAGAGCAAGGCAATGACAAACCAGCTTTGCTCATTTCTTGCCTTGAATAACTTTACCTTTAGTTTGTGAAACTAGGACTCAACTTGCAGATAATCACACAAACCATGATTGACTAAAAAAATACACCATGGTTTTATGTGATGTCAGTGTGAAGACTTGCACAAACAGTTTGCAGTACAGCACTGAATTATGATAGTGCTCTACCACTGGCTTGTAGGATCAAGCCCACTGTTTTTTGTGCAAATAAATACATATCTTGGTTGTGGCACTTTGGGTTTATGATTTGTTCCTAAATGATAGTTGATCTATTTTGCTTCTTTTACAATAAAGGGTTTTTTAAAAAGTGATGGACAGTAATGTTTACAAGAGATACATTCTTATCCACTCACTCATTATTATTTACTAGATGATCAAAAAGTGCTAAATGGTTCATCAGTATAAATCATATTTTAATATTTGATAGACATAATTCAGTAACCTAAACAACATTCATCTTAACAACACACACACGTGCACACAGTGTCTTGCAATTTTTTCCATTCTTGACAACCTCCCTTCAGGTTTCTATGTTCTAGAAGTGAAATTATGTGCATAAAATCTTTAGCAAATTGGTTATTTATTACCTGTTCAACTTTGATGTCATATTCCCCATGGATTTTTTTCCCTCGAAAACTCTTGACCCTGAAAAATATAAGTATTATTATTAGTATTATATGATGTTTGACTTCAGATAATTGTACAAATACAATGCTTAATACACTACTCTTTAGTAAGCTTGAGAATGTATTTTTGATTTTTTAGCAAGCTGGGAAATATTTTTTTCAATTGAACATATTAAATACATTATATTTTAAAGACAGCTAAAGTAAAACAAAAATTAATGTCTCTATTTTAAAACATTACATTTTGTATATGTTTTATATATCTACGACACAGAGAAGGGCTGATCTTGAAAACTAATTAGAATCTATTTTATACATTGGCATATGGACAGTATTCCAATTAGGATGAAATACTCCTGCTCAAATTCACCTTTTCTTTGTAAACATCCGCTGTATGAGGTAATTATTAAACAGCCGATCTCTGGCACAATTCATGTTTCAACAAATGACTTCAGCTTTGAAAATAAACACTAATACTGAACATTAAATTATGCCATCTGGAGTCCAACAAAATGTTAAACAAAATGAGTTCAGGAGTACTTCCAGTGGCTTAATTCCACAGAAGCATTACAAATTGAAGTTTAAAAGCATTAACTTCTTCCTGAATGTTTGAAGCTTAAAAGATTGCACTTGGCTTTTACTCTTAAGTAACTTTATGGTGCATATTCTTGGATTCCCAGATTCAGCGGAGTAAACTTTGACTAACTTTTGATGTATTCAATTACTGAGAACTTGGGCCCATTCCAAATTTAAGTGGCGCCTTCAAGTGCTTACAAAAACATCAACAGACCTTAATTATTCCCAGCATACTAACTTGGGAAATTTGGAACTATAACGAAATATATTCATCTATGTCTAAATTACATCCTCACATAAAAATGGGGAATATTAAGCCCTTAGAAGTTCCAATAAGGTCTTATTTGGTGATGACTGTGATCCCCTGACTGCTTAATAGCCACTATGCAAGGCAACCAGTGGTGGTCAGGGCATGAATCTTTAAATGAGAGTGGCAACTTGCCAGTTTTTGAGAAACATTAACAAAACAACGTTTAAATAGTTTTACAGTGGCCTGGGGAGGAAAATTATGCCTACTTCCCTTCACTTGCAAAAAATGTTACTTCCAGGCAAAATTCAGTGTATGTTGTTGTTAATTAATATCTATGGCTCATGATTGCATTGTATGAAGAGAAGCTAAAAGTCTTTAATTTGGTGATCGAAGAATGCAAGCTTTATTTGTGATAATGAAATTGTCAGCCAATACAACCAAACAGAGGAGTTCCCAGTCTCAGTTTTCAAACTCAAATATTGCTGTGAAATTATACAAGTGTATGTGAAATTGTGCATGTGCAGGAAAGAATGCATAAAACTGAAACTGAGAAACAAAGGTGACAGTTTTGAACAAGCTGGCTTTCAGGGAAGCTTGTCCCCCATTAGCTGATTGTACTGAGGAATCCTAACAGACTTCTACAGAACTCAGAGTTGTCAGGAAGATATTTGATGGTTGGCATCTAGTGGTACATTTAGCTTATATCATAAGATACCATGCAATCTCAGCTTGCATTTGTCCACTGACAGCTTAACATAGAACCAAGTCTTGTCCCATGTGGGTGCAAATGTCTGAATGAGGGAGGCAAGTATCCATTGAATGACTACAGAGTTTGCATTGCATAAATATGCTTTGGCAGCACATATCCAAAATATATGGAGTGGAATGAAAGCAATGACACATAGCACAAAAATAAGAGTACATGTTTCTGCCTTTGAATATTTTTGTTCTCTCTGTCTCCCCAATTCTCATCCATCTATCACTGATGATTTTGCAGATAAATTTAAGGCAGCAAATATAGTTTCTTGTTTTCTTTGGATGGAAAGATTATCAAGGGACATGAAAATGAATTAATGAGGTAGTAGAAACATCATCAATATTATTTCATCTTTGGAGTATAAAATGTTTCCATTTAGTTTTGTTAGCAAAAATGAAGTAAATCTAGGTTCAATTTAGTGCATTTTTTAGACAAGTCTGGCTGCAGAAACTATTTTGGAACTATAATTTATAATTTGTACAAGTACAAAGGTACTTTCCCCAACTTTGAGCAATTTCTTTGCTGGTTTATAGAACTTGCTGTAAGGCACATGTGTGGGCAGTTATAGATTTTGCCCATTTGCAGGTTGATAACTGAAGAAGGCCCTGTTCAGATGACTAAAGCTGTTGTGGTGTAGCCCAGAGGTACTGCCTTACTCGCAGGTAGTCCTAAATAGTGGAGCACCCCACTTCTAACCTAAACCAGTGACCACAAACTCAGGTCAAGGAAGGCACTCCTGGCCTGAAACACAGAGTTAGCCAAAAGCTCTGAAAAAGGGCTTAATTTCAGGTGACACAAGGTAGCCTTCCAAGGCAACCTCCAGCCTCCCCCTCCACCCAGCAGAGGTATGCATACAGAATAACAATGGGTTCCAGCAGGTGAGAGCCAGTTTGGTGTAGTGGTTCAGTGCGCGGACTCTAATCTGGGAGAACCGGGTTTGATTCCCCACTCCTCCACTTGCACCTGCTGGATGACCTTGGGCAAGCCATAGCTCTGTACCAACTGTTCTCTCAAGGACAGTTGTCTCAGAGCTCTCTCAGCCCCACCTACCTCACAGGGTGTCTGTTGTGGGGAGGGGAAGGGAAAGGAGTTTGTAAGCCGCTCTGAGACTATAAGTGAAGGGCGGGGTATAAATCCATCTCTTCTTCTCCTTCAGTACGCTGACGACACCCAGCTCTATCTGATGTTGGGCGGCCAGTCGGACTCCACACCAGAAGACCTGGACATTAAAAGCCGTGGCTGGTTGGCTTAGGCTGAGCTGGCTAAAACTGAATACAACAAAGACTGAGGTCCTGGGCGGTCTGAGGGTGGGGATCCCGCTCCCAGCCTTCAGTGAGGTACCACTGATGCCAGTGTTGGAGGTTAGGAGTTTGGGAGTGCTCCTGGATACCTAACAATGGAGGCCCAGGTAGCAGCCACTGCCAGGTCGGCCTTTTATCATCTGCAGTTGGTCAGGCAGTTGGTCAGGCCCCCTACCTGGAATGCAACAACTTGGCCACAGTGATCCATGCGATGGTCACCTTGAGACTAGACTATTGTAACGTTCTCTACATAGGGCTGCCCTTGTCGCGAATCTGGAACCTGAAGCTAGTGTAGAATGCTGCAGCCAGGCTGCTGATGGGTCTCCCGAGATGGGAACACATCCGGCCTGTCCTGAGGACACTGCACCGGCTGCCAATAGGATACCGAATTCGCTTCAAGGTGCTGGTACTTACTTTTAAAACTCTATATGGCCAGGGTCCAGCATACCTGAGAAACCACCTTTCCCCATACATACCCCAGAGAGCACTACGGTCTGGGTCTTGCAATTGGTTGACCCTTCCTGGCCCTAAGGACGCCAGGCTAACTGCTGCCAGGGCATTCTCAGTGGTGGCTCCATACTGATTGAATGAGCTCCCGGAAGAGATCAGGGCCATGCGGGACCTATCACAGGTCCGCAGGGCCTGCAAGAGGCTCTTCCACCAGGCCTTCAATTAGAAGCCGCCCCCACTGTACCATCACCGAACTGCGGCCCAGACGGTCAGCCTGACTGTAGAGGTCTGTGAAACTTCGGGCCATCTTTGAAATAAGAACATCAACAGCACTATTATTATTATATGTTTGGAATTTTTATGAAGTTTCATTGGCTTTAAATTGTTATTAACTATTTATGTACTCTGCAAAGGTGTTTTAAGAATGTGAGCTGCCCTGAGCCTGCTTTGCAGGGAGGGTGGGGTATAAATACAATAATAAATACAAAATAAAAAAATAAATAAATCCTAGGACTGATAAAATGAAGAGTTGGTTTTTATACCCTGCTTTTCACTACCTAAAGGAGTCTCAGAGCAGTTAACAATCGCCTTCCCTTCCTCTCCCTACAACAGACACCCTGTGAGTTAGATGGGGCTGGAGAGAGTTTGGAGAGAACTGCAGCTGACCCAAGGTCACCCAGCTGGCTTCATGTGCAGCAGTGGGGAATCAAACCCAGTTCTCAAGAACAGAGTCCACCATTCTTAACTACTACACAGAACTGGCTCTGGAAATGCCTACCTTGGTTGGGATTACATTCCTTTCCCCTCCAAATCAGATTTTTATTTTATAGTATTTTTGGTTTTACTGCTAAATGCTGAGGCTAAGGCTGAGGACAGACTGGCAATCTGCCCCGGGACAGTTCCGCTTGGGAAGCGGGGGAAGGGAGCCCATTCAGACATGCGCAGCTGTCCCTCGGCTCACTTCCGCACTTACTCGCTTTGAAGCCGGGTTTCTTGCGCTTTAGAAGGACACCGGGAGAAACCGGTGTCCAGAGGCCGTCTTGCGCTTGCCTCCCACTTCCAGGCAGTGTGAACCGGAAGAAGGCGGGAGGCAAGGGGAGGCGGCAGTGCGAACGCTGCGTTTTGCCAGTTTGCGCATGAGCGCACATGCGCGCATGCGCAAATTGCTGAAACAGCCCTATCACGAGCTGCAGAGGCCAGCCCACGTGGGGCCCATCCGCAGCAGTCTGAACGCTCCGTAACAGCATCCTTGCGCAATTCACTGGCCAATGTGAACAGCCAGCCCCGGGGAGTTTTTCCCCCGCAGCAGTTGCCTCCGCATTCATCCCGCTCCAGATTGCCAGTCTGTCCTTAGCCTAAGAGTGTTCTTTTTCAGCTTTGACCAATTATTCTCCAATCCTGTAAATAAAAGAAGGATCTAGCCACTGCAATACACACTCAGTAACTTCCCGACTGGACTACTGCAATTTGCTTTATGTGGGACTGCCTATGAATTTCATTTAGAAGCTACATCTGGCCCAGAACATGATGATACCTTCACTCATGAAGTTTCAACACTGAACTTTTTAGTGATCCTACCTACAACTTTTGTGTTTTTGTTTTTAAAAAAAAAAATAGGTGCCAGAATTCTCAAGAGAGAAATGAAGTTTTCAATCTGTATAACTGAAAAATCATGAACTTTTAAACATTTTAAAAGTATTTTTGTTCCATAATTCCATTCCAGTGCATTGCCCCAGAAAAAAAGCCCTGATCCTACCTTATATTAAACTGGTGGCCACCAATGAGCCGTAATTTTTTGTGGTAGTGGTGGAAAGTGCCATCAAGTTGTAGCCAACTTATGGTGACCCTGCAGAGAGTTTTCAAGGCAGGAGACATTCAGAAGTGGTTTGCCAATGCCTGCTTCTTTGTAGTGATCCTGAGCTTCTTTGGTGATCTCCTATCCAAATACTAGTAGCTCTCAAACCATAGAACCAACTATATGGCTTGCCCAAACAAGGACCTTGGCTCTTTAAAGAAGGCCTACAATAATCTGTCTATTTATTCAGGTCTTTGGTGGTTAATGAAGCTGAGAACTGCCGGCTGCAGCTTTAGTTGCACAGTCCTTCTGTCATTATGTTTATGTAAACTGATTTATTGTTTTACTGTGCTATTTATTTTTATTCTATTCTGTATCTCGCTTTGGGAGCATTACAAATAGGTCAAAAATTGTCTAAATAAATAACTTCCTGCTGTTCACATATTCAGAGCTGCGAGTCCTTCCATTTTGCTAAGATCAAACTAAAAGATAGTTTTAAACTGTGCAGGTACAGTTCACTTAGTCCCATTTTTAGTGCCCATATTCTTTTATAAAACACCCAAAATTTTGTTAATCAAGCTCTATTTCTAATTGCTGCTTCAAAAAATACAGCTGCCTCCTGTCTTTACCACTATCCTCTGTGGGTTTTGCAAAAACGTACAAGATGAAACATACAGCTGCTGGTTTTTGCTGCCCTCTTGCGTAGAAAGGAACAAATACCAATCCGAGGTTGAGTTAATGAATAAAAGCCTTTAACTTAATGTGTTTCTGTTTTGCTCCTGTGTAAATCTGTGTAAATCTGTGTTGACATTTTAATAATCCTTTATTGCTTCTTGAAGTCTAGTGCTAAATGATGATCATTTGTCTCTCTCAGGGATATTTGTAACAAAAACATTCACACAGATATTTGTTACCTTAATCAGTTTTCCATTGGGATCATTTTTACTATATACATTTTTTCAATCCAAAATTCTATAGCAATGTAGCTACAACATATTTTCTGGAAAGGTAGAAAGGACAAAAATTTGCCATAAACTACTGGTACCTATATTTCTTGATTGTCATATATGTCACAGGAAGGCAATATACATGAAAGATATTTCCTTTTGCTTCAGAATAACTTTTTAAGGTAGGCTCGCCTGAGACAATATAACTGCCTTAATGTCACACTGAAAGCTTTATGCATGAGTAGAGATTTGAACACAGGTACTAGCAAGCAAATCAAGATCAATGTGTGAACTATTGCTAAACATGTATTGTAAATGCTACAGATATCAAGAAATTTCAGAATTTGTGCTTTTGTCAGGGTTTTTAGGGGTCTTTATTAATAATTATAGCTTTTGTTATATCCAGTGTCTGAGATTGTAACCCAATGCAAAGAAATCTTTTTTGCTCATAGCACACAGCAATATTTGCATCAGTCACCTTTATGGTATCCACCAAAGAAGATATCAAATACATTCTTTAACTGAGCTATCTGTAATGTCTGATGTATAACTCTACTGTGCATAGCTATTTTCAGAAACCCTGAAATCAGGGTTTGCCACCTCCAGATTGGGAAATTCCTAGCAGATTTGACGGTAGAGCCTGGGGAAGGCCACAGAATTTTTATTGTTTTTTTATTAAAGCTGATCTTGTACTGAAAAGAAACTGAACTGAATGCCAGAGACTACACTCTCCAAAGCAGCCATTTTCTTCAGAAGAAATGATCTCTGTAGACTGGTGATCAGTTATAATCCCAAGAAATATCCAAGCCCCACCTGGAGGATGGCAACCCCAACTGAAGTGGAAGTCTTGACATACTATTGACATACAAGTTCCATTTAGAAAATTATCCATTGCATTAAAAATCACTTTACATGAAACTAAAAATTATTTAGAACAATCAAACCTCAATATATGGAGGAATTTGTAGAGATTAAATAGGATTTTGCAGTGAACAGTTCTCTGTGATTGTGGTCTGGTCAAGCACCCATAGCCAGATCAACGCCCCACTGAGTACAGGAGCTATCTTCAGTACTCCTGTGTAGCTCTCCTGACTTCTTGCTCCGTAACTGTGTGATGCAGTCCGAGAGAGTGTGCATCTTGCACTAAAAGTCAAGTGCTTAGCTATGTACTGGATAGATCATTTGTAACAGGAAGTGAGCTAGGGGAGGCCAGATTTTTTTCTTTCTTCCAAAGACTGGAATTGTAAAATAGCTGTGGCAGAACAATTGCATGCTTATGCTGCTGCAGTTGCATCCACTCCATAAAATACGATGCTTGACATTTTAGTCTATCCAGCTCTCATTCCAATGAGAAGAACTTCTGTTGCTGCATGGTACAACAAATTATTTCAGTACTTAAAGTATTTAGGTGTTTACCTCCTCATTGTTGCTTCCAACAGTATTGTAAAGATTTATTGTGATAAGTGCTTATTTGGAAAAAAAATAGCATTTCTGTGCTTCAAATCCACTCCATTTGTCTCCAATATCCTTTAATGTGTTTGTGTGTGCCTTCTATGATACATATTCAAAAGATTAAGAACTATTTGGAAATTGCTGCCGTTTCTCATCACCCATCCCCAAGTAAAAATAACAATTTCTATTTTGAATTAACAGTGTTGATTAATCTTATATAAAATCCCAAAGGGATTTATTCATTAACATGCAAAAACACCCCCTTGAGGTGCTATTGAATGCTTTTAAGAGTGAAATCCACATATAATGATTAACTACTGCCACCTGCTGGCTGCATTAAACATCAGTCTGTTTTGGGGCACAGCATTACTTATCACCAAATGCTTCTCACAGGAATCAGTTCATACCTCATCAGTAACATGCCACCTTAGAAGCACAACTATGAAAGCCGTATTCTAAATCTAAATCCTACTTGTTAAACCTATTATATTCCTAAATGTTAACACTAATCTAGACCTATTTTATTTGATGCAAATTGACCTTCAGAGGGATATTTATTACAGTCTTATTTCATTTATTTTATTTTTGTTACCTTTCTCACAGGGACTCAAGGTAGATTACACATAGTGAGTCAGTACAAACAATTGGATGGGACATTCAAAAATAGTGCATTACAACTGCAGAAATCTGGAACCAACCAGAAAGAACTGAAACATAGCATACGTATTAATGTGACACATTAAATGCTGTAAAAATTACATAATAGGATCCTACTTACAGTAAGCGATACACAGCAGTATAGACCACTGTCCCTAATCATTTATCCAAGCAAGTTTGTGAACCATTTTGTATAGTGCCAACACTTTGACCTGTGAAGAAAAGCCCTTTTGAAGAATTCAGTTTTGCATATTATGCAGAAAGCCGGGAGACCTCCTCAGGCATGCCATTTCATAAGGTGGGAGGCAGAACAGAGAAAGCACGTGTCCAGGCAGTTGTTGATTTTGCCCATTTGCAGGTTGGCGCCACAGGAGGCCCTGATGACATGAGTGAAGCTGTCATGGTGGAGCACGGAGGGAGAGATGATCCCACAGATGAGAGGGTCCAAGGACATGAAGAACTTTGTATGTGATAGTCAACACCTAAAAATGAGCCTGGTAACAAATGGGTAGCCAATGGAGCATCTGCAGAATGGGGGTAATATGCATGCTCTGTCTAGCTCCTCCCAATAATAGCTGAGCTGTGGCATTCTGCACCAGTTGGAGTTTCCTAACCGACTTTTGAAGGGAGACCAATGTGCAGTGCAATACAAGAGTCTAGTCTTGATGTTACTGTGGTGTGGATCCAGGTAGTCAGATCAGTCACGTCAAGGTAAGGGACCATCTTATGGGCTAGACTGAGTTGGTAGAAAGCATTTTTTTTTTTTGCAGCTGCATTAACTTGCTTCTCCAGTAACAAAGTTGGACCCAGTATCATCACAAGGCTTTTAACTGCATCAGCAAGGGTCAGGTTTATTGCCATCAAAAGTGGGGAGAACAACGTCCTTCAAGACCTCCACCTTTCTAGCCACCATTACCTCCTTCTTTTTCATAGTTTAGTTTCAATTTGTTCACTTTTAGCCAGTTAACCACAGCAGCCAGGCAGCTATTTAAGCCCTATACCACATCACCAGGAGACTTGGATAAGGATATATAGAGCTGGATATCATCCATATATTGATGAAAACCAACCCCCAAATTATGAATTTTTCATAAGGGCTTTACACAGAGATTGAAAAGCATGGGGATAGAATTGTGCCCTGTGGAACCCCACAAGATAGGTCCCACATGGAAAACAACAGGTTTCCAATAGCAACCCTTTTAGTTCAATCTGTGAGAAATGAGTTGAACAAGTTCAGTGCGCATCCCCTGATATCTACTTCTGACTCCGTCTCAGCAAGATGGCATGTTCTACTGTATCAAAGGCTGCAGATAAATCCTGTAAGAGCAACAGAGAGGCATGGCCTTTGACTACACTCAGATAGAGGTCACAAACAAAAGCTAGCAGAGCTGTCTCTGTTCCATAGCTTGCTCTGAAGGCAGACTGGAAAGGATCTAGAGCAGAAGAGTTCTCCAAGAAGACCTGGAATTGGTCCACTACTGCTCTTTCCATCACTTTGCTCAGAAAGGGTTGATTAGAGACAGGGCAATAGCTGGCCACATTATTTTTCTGTAAGGATGATGTTTTAAGTAGCAGATGGATAACTGCCTCTTTGAGTGGCTGAGGGAAGGTGCCCAAGTTAGTGACTGATTTATAACAGATACAAAGGGTTTACTGATGTTGTCCTTACATGATTTTAGCAGCTAGGATGGGCAAGGATCCAGGGTAGAAGTAGTGATCTTCACAGATCCCAGGGTCTTGTCAACATACGTCATGGAAACTGGATCAAATGAAAGCAGGACCTCAGAGCTCCCTTTCAACTATTTTTAGGGGCTTTCTGTTTTTATAAAAAAAATATAACTGCTGTCTGACAATCCATTTAATAACAGGATATAGTAAAAAAGAAAGGTCAGTACTTCAGGGAAAGCCAAAATGAAGAGATGTGTCTCAGCATGGTTAATAATCTAGCAAAGCAGTACATCTGGAACTGTTTTCATTACATATGCAAAAATGAACTTTCAAAGTAGCTAGCTGAAAAACAATGTGGCCAGGATCCAAAAAGCTACTTTACACTTGGTCAGTGAGGATCCATTGTTCTGAGACTCCACTTGGAAGCAATGACAACTTGCCGATTTGTGTTGACCCTAAGGTGAAAGTGAAGCTCAATGTCGGGGCAATGGGGACTGTTGTCGCCGAGGCAACGATCGGTGTTGAGGCGACAGTGAACAGTGAAGCAAGGCATGGTGCATATATTTCACCCTTTGCTGGTGACTCCGAGGCTGACCAAGTCACAGGCAATTTTTCAGGCAGCTGTGGCATCAAGGGGGTTGGAGCCAAGCCTACCAATGGTGCCCTTGATCTTTTTTTCTAAGCCCTGGCACTTATCCGAATTCTGGCCTGGGGCTCCCAAAGCTTTTCCCCACAAAACCACTTTGACTGCTCTCCCCTCTCTAGCCTTCTGCATGAGGTGGTGGCAGGCTGGGCATGATGCAGTATTGTGACCTTCACCCAAACATAAGAAGCACAATTTGTGCTCATCATTTTGTGCCATTTTGGTTTCACATTCCTTGCGCTTCTTAAAAAGTGCCATCCTACACTGGTGATGAGATGAAGACATTGAGTCAGAAGCACTGTCCTCTCCTCACCGTGACAACAAGAGAATTGTGGGAAGAGTGCTCACTCGCCCTCTGTCATGTGACCCTTTGGGTGGGAAAGGCTATGCTGGAGGGGAGGGGGAGCACTCTCAGACTCTAGAAACTTCTCTATAAAGCTTGCTAGCTCCTCTCCGTGGCCAGCCTGAGAAAGCACAGTCTCCATGTGGGACTGCACAGAAGCCATGAAGATGAAAAAATATTTCCTAGACATGTTATGAATTCAGTTCAGGAACTGGAATTCACTCTAGAAAATGTTTAAGTAAGTAATTCCTAGGTCTCAGTACAGATCTTGCTGTTTTGAGAGAGAACCTACATGTAGTAAACCATATTCTAAACTATTCTGAATACCCCATCCACAGAGTGAAGCTGACCTTCATGAAATTTAATGGCTTCTTCATTCAGTAGCAGTCATTTGCTTAATTAGAAATGACTCAGGATAGGTGGCCCACAAAAGAACCCATAGTGAGGTTCTTTTCCTCAGAAAATGTAAAAACGCAATATGAACAAAAGCTATTGTAAAAAGAGTGAGGATTTAAATGAAGTCAGATTAAAGATATCTATGCCCATCTCCCATTATTCTTGCTTGTCTAGCTTTTTGCTATGAAACTGAATAGAAGGCAAGTTACTCAAGAGAAGGACTGTTGGAACCTGCCCTGAGCCCATAAGGGGGAGGGTGTGATATAAATCCAAATAAACATAAACCAAAATATTTACAAGAGATAGAGGAATTAACATTTTATTTAGCAATCTACACAATCTTCCCACTGAAATTCATAGTGTACTTTATACAAGAGGATGAGCTATTTCAAGATTCCTTTGACCTATTATATCACCACTCAGCTGAGTAGAAGGCAGGGTTGCCAGTTTCCAGGTGGGGCCTGGAAATCTCCTGGAATTATAACTGACCTCCAGATTACAGAAATCAGTACCCCTGGAGGAAATGGCTGCTTTGGAGGGTGGACTCTATAGCATTATGCCCCACTGATGTCCCTCCCCTCCCCAAAGCCTGTTCTTCCCAGGCTCTACTCCTAAATCTCCAGGACTTTTCCAGCCCAGAGTTGGCATGAATAAGAGTTTAGTCTTACATAGAAAAACTATAACAACCATTTTTGATGTTTAAGAGATAGCCATTGTGTTAGATTTGTAGCTATGCAGTCCTAAGAGATCCAGCTGGATCTCTTAGTAAGGTGCCAATTACTGAGCAATTTCAATTCTAACAATTAGGTCTGAGTCCAGTTGCATCTTATATACCCACAAGATTTTGGGGGAATAAGATTTTGAGAGTCAAAGCTCCCTTCATCAAAGTTCTAACAATGTAACATCGTACTAGAAAAGACTAGTGTGAAAATGGCAGGGATCAGAAAGAAAAAGAGAGCTTTGTGATGTTTTATAGATTTTGGAAGCACTGTTACAAAAAAAAAATCTGACAGAACTGTAGCAACTACCAGCCCAACACAGGCATGTGACTAGAGGAGCCAGTAAGAGCAAAGTTGGGGCTATATGAGCTCTTCCTCCGATTTAGATCCTCAGTAACTTTCCTATTATACAAGAATTAAGCTTTGTTCTGTCTGCTCCTTGGACCTGTTGCTGCTGTGAAACTTGACCCCTTGCCTGTCTATGATTATACTTCCTACTCTGAAGCAGGGTGGCCAGTTCTCTCAGATGGGGGGGGGAATCGCTGGCACTGGTGACATCACTGCCAGCATGACCTAGAAGTGATGTCACTGCAGAGAAGTGATGCTCTAGCATTTGCCCCAAAATATATGGTTAAACCACAGATGATGCCTCTTATGGGTCACACTGGAAGTGCCGTCACTGCAACACTGGCAATGTCACAACCTTGTCAGAGACCCCCCCCCCCCCCACACACACCAGTAAGTCTCTCCCACCAACTACCAGCCTTAGGCTGGCAACCCTATTCTAGATCCTACTGCCTGCTGGTTTTGACTTGATACCCTGTCTGGCTTCATCAACTCTTCTTCCTGACCTCTGGGTAAATCAGATCCAGTCCTGGATCTCCCCAAAGGTCGAAAACAAGATGATACCTCTACAGGAGCTTTCAACCCTGCAAGTGAGGCTGCACAACCCATCTGAGTGTTCTGATCCATGGGCTGAAGATCACTGCATTAGCCACTCTGTTATATTAGTACTTAATAATTGTAATGTTTACATTACAGTAAAAATGAATACATTTTAAAATGTATCACTTGGCCTTCGAAAGGAAGCGTGCCTCATAACAATGCTGTCTAAACATAGAGCTAGTGAAAACATATCACTAAACACACACCTTCTCTTAGAATATGGCAGGTTTGCAGCCCCTGCACTTTTCATGTGCACATACAGGTATGTACTCACACACAAGAGTGAGAAGATCGTATTGAAGGCTGTGCTTCAATATATCAAAAAAGGCAAACCCTTAAATATTCATATACTGGGATTTAGAAAAGGTATTTTCTTTAGAAGTTTTAAATAAGATATGAAACTGTTGTGCACAGAATAACCACAGCATCTGCTTTGTAAGAGTTGAACATTAATTCCCTGCACGAACTAAGAGCTAACATGCCTACATTGCTAATCATTTAAAATCTATTACATAATTGTAATTGTCCATATTATGGCAAGGTATGAACTGAAGGCTCATTTTATCTCATTACAGAATATGAATATGAGGGCAGGGGATAAAAGCTGAGTATTCTATTATCAGGGCTGTCTCTAAAATTACCCGTAAACATTATAAAATCCATTTTAAATGGCAGAAAGCCTGAAAACTGGACAGAGCTTCTAAAAAAACTGCCTTTGTTCCAGTAGAAGATTCCCCCCAATAGAATTGCAGTAGGTCTTCTGTACTGGAACACATCAAAACAATCACACCAGGGCTGCCAAATAGATTCTTCTACTTGTGCAAGGGGATGGATGAGTCTGTGACTTCCATAGATTTCTCAGTCAAGCTTCCCTCTCTCCACAATGAACCCCACACAGAGGGTCCTCCAACCTTCAAGGACAACTTTTCCAGTTGCAAAAGATGGGAGGAACTGGGTGGGGGGGGATCTATACCTAAAATCATGCCCAATTTTTAAAGAAGCATTGGTAGAAAATAGCTATTGGTTACTCTACAGAGATACTGGGAGATGTGTTGAGATCTCATTTTTAAAAACACAGTTAAGGAGCCACAGGAGAAGGAACCATTCAAATTTGGGTCTCAAGTCTTGGGAAATAGTTCAATTTTTTCTCCTGATATAGAGTAAATGGTACTGTGTATGCCAGTTGTTAGTGGCCATGCAAGGAAAAACATACAAGTACTCATGAAGTAAATATGCTCCCTTTATTGGGAAATAACAGCTGGCGGGGACACTTTGTATTAGGAAAATGGAGGCCGGGGAGAATCAGACCCCTCTCTAGCAGCAACATAGGAAACCTTACCATGGATACCTCAGCATCTCATCTAGGTTTTACCCTTCAGAAAACCATGACAGAAACTCTTTAATCATATGACAGAATTACATGAAAAGGGAGAACTTTATATACTGTAAATTTTAGTATTTCAGATCAGAATAGTGAAGACTGAACATAATAAAGCCTGGATATTACCAGCTTTTCTGCTTGATATTGCCCAGTTCTCCTCTTCATTACAGCCCCTGTCCTGTGCTAGTTTTCTCCACAAGGGTCTTGCAAGCTTTGGAATAGCCTTTGTAGTAGTTAAAAAGTTTCCTGTTATCTCTTTTGCTGGTAGAAAAGCTGGTAAGATCAAACCTTACATGAAAAAGAAAAAAAATGCTTTTCTAGCAGTGAGAAATTTAGTTCACCTCCTTTTGCTATTCAATAGCTCCTTTTGAGAAAAACTCCACAACTTGTCAAGCACAAGTTAATACAATCAGCATCAATCATGACACATCATGAAAAAAATTTTTAAGTCTGTTTCATTTTTTGTAAAAAAAAACAAAAAAAAAAACAGCTTAACTTTTACTGAAATTGATTCAAATTAAACCTTTAATTTTTCCAGATTCAGTTTAGACACAATTTCTGTACTATCCCTCCTAGAGCTACTATTCTCTGAAAAAACCCATTAGTCTGATTCTGTACAGGCAGATTCTGCCGAAGCACTGTGCAACAAAGATCAAACACTGGCTTTATTGGAGCAGAAAGAGAACAGAGGTTCTCCTTGAAACATCCCAAACCAGTCATGAGTCATATCATTCTAAAGAATGCCTGCTCTCGGTATTACTTCTGAACATAGTGGCTTCACTGGTCATGACCTCTATATAATGTTGGTTTTGGCGGCTGGAGAAGCAACAGCCTGCTATGAGTCTAGTTATTGTAAGTACCGCTGAAAGAATGGTTTAGTCCACTTGTACCCTAGTGGGAGCTGTGGAGCATTTTCTAGTGTTTATTGTTCTATCTTGTAGTTCAGCCTCCCTCTTGTTGTTTCTCTCTCTGCTGTGTGTTAGTATGTATTAGTGATTGTGCTCTGAAGGCCTCTCTGTTGTTATTAGTGGCCTGTAGTCAGTTATTGTCTTCTTTGCAAAAATCCTGTTGCAGTAAATTCATTGAAAACTCCAAAGCGTGGATTGGATTATTCGTGAACTCTTCTGCCGAAACTGGCTATTGTATGAAATCTTGTTTTAAAAGTAATAAAAAGCTACATTTTGATTTATGGTGAGATACAAATACCAACTGCAAGAGTATATTTATTCTATTCATTGCTAATGTAGCTAATATAGCGAAAGGATTTTGGAAGGATTTGTCTTTGTTCTTACTGTATCAGTTAGGGCTGCCAGACCACCCGGACTGGCAGGGTTTACCCACTTTTGGGGGCTTCAACCCACCTGCCGGCCAGCTGGCTGGTGGGAGAAGCCCTGCCCCCAAGCCCCGCCCCCAAGCCTAAACACCTGCAGCCACCCCCTCCCATCTCTCTTGAGAGATTTAAAGGGCCCTTCAGCTGAAAGCTGGAGGGCCCTTTAAAGGGTGGATGGGGGCGCACGGAGCCCCGCTAGCTGGAAGTGCTTAAAGGGTCCCATTAAGTGCTTCCAGCTGGTGGGGACTGGCCCCTCACACCCAGGAACCCTTTAAGCTCATCCAGTTGGCGGGGACTGGCCCCACGTGCCTGATCTCCAAATGGCAATGCCACTTGGAGATCAGGCGCAGGGCCACACCATCTGGAAGCACTTGAAGTGCCCCTGTAGTTACAAAAATTGTAACTATAGCAAAAATGCACCATCAGGAATACCTGGGAATGAGTCATAACTACTAACTGATCGCCATCAGAATCCTGTTTGGACGAGGAAGAGACAGGTGCTGGTTCCCATTTGATTTGACTGAGCCGGGGGTGGGGTCACACGGATGAGGGTCATCTGTGTTGACCACGGGTGGTGGAGGCCGATAGTCTAGACTGAGAACGAGAGCTCGGGCATCATGGTGATGGAGCATAGAGCTGTTCTTGGTTGGTCTCGAGGAACTCCTGTGCCTCCAGAATGTGGTCTGGTAGTGCCTCGTGCGGTTGCCAGATGGGCAAATCCAGAAGAATGATAGTGATCACGTCAGTAGGTGGTGGAGGCATGATCAAGGGAGTTATCAGTACCGAGGTAGCATCTAATGGTTCGGAAACCAAAGTAGGGGCCTTACTCAAAGGCTTGGCAGTGGCTGAGGATAGATCCTTGTGGCGTTTTTCTGACTTATCCTTCTTCTTCTTTTTGATTGGCGTCAAAGCCATAGACTGCATCGGAGCCTGGTGTTTCGATACTGGTCGAATTATAATGGATGACGGCCTCGATGTCGACAGGGCCGCGAAGTCGGCTGTCAATACCGTCATTTGTGCCATTTGTGGATCCCTGAGTGCAAACAAAAGTTTGAATCCAAAATTCTAGAATATGGAACTAATTGATGGAAGGGACTTTTGTTACTTCCACTGTGCAGCACCATGTGCTCCCCAAAATATTGCTGCTGAGGATCAGTGGTTCTCTATAAAATGGTATACAATATGAATGTTAGATATATGCATTATTAATGACAAGTACAGACACAACATTTTGTGAAGAGATACCAAGTGACCTTTGGAAATGGAAAGAGACTTCCAAGTGGTCCACAGTTAAGGATGCTTATGCCCCTCTTTCTGACTGTTGCAGCAGTCTCTGTCTGTATTTCCATACAAAGCCATAACAGGCTAGGAGATCTTTCTAAATTGTGACTACCAGACATCTTAGAGTGTGAGCATATTATTTGCTGTCAAAGTAAGCCTAACTTGTCCCATCTATGAGTTGTTAGGGGTTCAATTTGTGTGGGTGTGTGTTCTGGAATATAGAAGATCACTTTAGATTAGTGGATGGACAAAAAAAAATTATTTATTTTTTAAATTTGTACCCTGCCCTCCCAGCATAGTCAGCTCAGTTCAGCTTACGCAGACAATATAAAACAATGCAATACAATAAATATAAAATTTGTTAATATACAAATTTAAAACCGTAGGTATAATAAAATATTTAAGTGCTAGTATTTAATTTACTTCCTCCACATACAATCAGCTTCTTAGTGTCTTTCAAATGTCCTTGGCAAGCATGTTTGTTTAATAAATGGTTCCAACAGAGAAGTAATAACAGCGCAAGTAGAAGGAAATGCAGAGGAAGGGACTGCTCTTATGGTCATTTAGCTACCATCACTATCCACCATGCAAACAGGATGAATTAACTATTACAGTTCAATCTATAGGACATTAGTTATTCCTATAAACAGCAGACCTTGTATTAGAACAGCAGGGAGTTTGTGACAGATGACCTTCAAATTCCTTCCAGTTATACAATTTATGATTATTGGGTGCTTTCGGATTGATTAATATCGGCTCAGTTCCGTCAATTCTTTCCTCCTCAAAAGCAATTAAAATCACCATATTGACTCTTCTTTCTGTCACCACTAACATCACATAATCTATTAACTTTGTTCATTTCTTTTGCCTCAGAAAAGATTCATTTGAATAAACATTAGTAACAGAATAAATCCATTCTCTCTTCCTTGCTTTCTGACTAGCCTGAGTCAAACAAAATACTAGTTGGTATCAATAGCTCTGCAATTGTTTTTTCCCTCCTTTCTCCCCAGTAATAATAGTTTCAGGAAGATGAGCTGATGTTGGGATTCTGATGAAATGCAGCAGCAAAACTTCATGTCATAGTGTAGTCCAAGTAGAGTATATCATCAGAAAAAAATAACCCACAAAGGGAGATGGAATTCATCAAACCTAAAGTAGCCATGGGAGAAGAAGTGTAGGTCTTTGGAACTGGAGACTGCGAGTTGCAAGGTAGAAAGCCAGAAAGCCACAAAAAAAAGTCTTGAGTCACAAAAAAGGCCAGGGAACATCTCATATAATTCACAAAACATGTGGTGTGTTGTAGCTATTACTAGCTGTGTTGTAGCCATTCCTGGCTATATTCGTTGCACCTGAATCTATATTTTAAAGGGTAATTGATTTCTTAATTCATACTAACTGCTGGTCTTTAATAAGGGTATTTCCTACTGTTTTAACTTTTTAAACCTATACTTTACACCTGACTAAAATAAAGGGAAGAAGTAGAATAGTTCTGGCTTTTTAGAATATGCCTGGAGATAGCCTGTGAGTCCGTGATTTGTATAATTTCACAGTACCATAGAAGTAGTCCAACTACTGGCTTCAATTGAAGAATTTTGTATCTGGTCCTTTCTTGATTGTTTTGAACTAAGGGAGAGGGTGACTATAGTTAAAATCTTCAAACCACTTAAAAGGGAGCTACTCCATTCTGTCAGTCCCCAATACAGTAAAAGCTTTGTTGTCTAGTACCTGGTTATCCAAAAAGGTCAGTTAACTAGTACTGCCTAGAGGGCAAGCTCCTCCCTTACAATAGAAATATCTGAAGGGTAAAGAATCACTTGGATTTTGCTCTGATACGCTGAGTATATACACAAACTCTGGAGTTAAAGCCTGATAATACAGAGTACAGGCTTAGCAGATCATGAGGTTAGTTAATTTTCAATTGCACTGCTAAAAACCAAATACCATGGATATTTATTAATGCACTTTTATTGAGGCAAACAGATCTGAAGCAACATTTCCCTCAGAGAAGGACCATTAAACAGTGAACCAAAGGATTTATAAGTGCTTAAAACTATCACTGAAAAACCAATGGCACAGAATTAATCTATGCTGGAATTTCATGTTCTGGTGGAAAATAGTTGTGTCCCAAATCTAGGTGTAGGGTGTGGCTTTACCAGGATGAAGAAGGCTATTTAGTTAGAAAGAAGTTTCAATAGAGTCCTAAGCTAATGGAGCGAATGGGTTTAGAACAGGGGTGGGCAATTGTTTTGGCTCGGGGGCCACTTTGTGGGAGTGGAGGTTAGCGGAGGGCCGCACCTTTTAAAATGATTGCATTCATTAGTTAACTTTGCATTTCAGAAAAGGTATAAATTGTATAATAAAAATCAATAAATATAAGTTAAATAAAATAGTGGTAGTTTGATTCAATTTATTTATTGTGCTAATTTCATATCATCTATAGCTGCAAGCACATTTAATTTTAGAATCAGTTTAATGAGACAAATGTACCCTATCACACTGTTCTACAATTTTTTTGAAATCAGAAGTGAGATTGCTTGTTGAGATTCTCATCACAGCCTGCAAGTTAATGTCTGTCAAAGAGCATCTATATTTACTCTTGTTGATCTTCATGCAAGAAAAACTTTGCTCACAAATATATGTAGACCCAAATATAGAGAACATTTTCCCAGCAAATTTCTTCATACATGGAAATTTTTTCAGCAGACAAAGATTTGTAAAAGTCAACTAATGTCACAGCATTAAACCTTTCTTTCACAGTGTGATCTGATTGCATGTCAATAAGTTCAAGCTGCAGCTCCTCAGGTGCTGTATCAATATCAGCAGTGATGGGATAAGAGAGCAAATTGAACTTAGGCTCAATTTTCTTGAAGTCCTGAAATCTTCTTGGCGGGCCGCAAAAAACTCTGTGGCGGGCCGCATGTGGTCCCCAGGCCGCCATTTGCCCACCCCTGGTTTAGAAGATTGTAACTCTGTTTAGGATCACATTTTTAGTGCATGAAAAAAGCATAGAGCTTCTCCTTGGACATACTCTGGCTTGCTGTACCAGTGAAAAGTGGCTAGAATTGCATGCACAGTCACTTCTCTTCCTGACTTGTTTCTGGTATTTCCCTTCAAACTATTGCAAATTATATTAGCTCAGCGGTTGAAATTAAAAAGGCTGAGCAGAGAGCTATAGTATGAATAGAATAGTATATCAGGTCTCTGATAGAGTAGCAATAAGGGGCATCTCTGGACAGAACGATCTGTAAATAATACCTGATCTGCATAACAATAAAATTATGGTTTGCAATATGTACAGAAATCAAACTTCTGTTCTTGGCCTCTGTTGGTTACTCAAGGCAAAGGAAATGCCTGTACCAGTGAGAATCTAACCAGGTAACCCCCTAAAAGAAATATACATGGTCAAGCTGAAATTAATATTTGAAGTGAAACCACCAGATGACCTGCTACCACACAACTTGCATGACTCACCCAGGTAGGGTTGCCAGGTCCTACCTGGAAGTCAGCGGGGGAATCCTTGGTCCATTCTAGGATCTTCTGACACAAGCGTGAAGTGTGCCTGGCATGATGACATCACCCAGAAGTGACATCATCATATTGCTGATGTCAGGGGGGACTCCCTAGTTTTGGGCAAAACTCTATGGTTTATAGCCAATTTTGCATATAGTTTTGCCCAAAAACTAGAGCGTCACCAAGTGACATCAGCAACGTGATGACATCACTTCTGGGTGACATCATTATGTTGCCTTTCAGGCCAGTTGGGGGCAGGAATTCCCCCATCAGCCAGCTGGCCAGTGGCAGGGAAGTGCCCCACAAAAGCAGGGGTTCCCCTGGCCCTAGCAGGAGTCTGGCACTCCTACACCCAGGCTCAGAGGCTTGCTACTGTTCAACAGCAGCCAACCCACAAGAACCAGCATGGTGCAGTGGTTAAAATTTCTGTCTAGGCTTTGGGAGAAGAAGGTTCAAATCCTTACTCTGCTATGAAAGCTCCCTGGATGACCTCGTCACTCTCAGCCTAACTTACCTCAGAGGAACAAAGGATTATTGTGAAAATAAAATAGAGCGGAGAATGATGTAAGCTACCTTTGGTCCCCATTGGGGAGAAAAGCAGGGTATAAAAGATAAATATAGCTGAAATGGGGAACATTTTAAAAAGTAGGTGGGTTGGGTAGAGGATGTGGGGGCTGCCAGGAGAAGGGAAAGAGGAAATAGTATGGGGAGGAGACAAGTTGTTGCAGGTTCCCCACTACACAGCTGGGTCTGGCTCAGCTGGCAATGTACAACTTGGCCAGAGTTATCCTTGGGGGTGGGGTGGGGGAGAAGCTGCCAGGGGAAGGAAGGAGGGAAAGCTGAAGATGGGCACAAATGGGAAAGAGAAAGAAGCAGGAATTAGGGAGACACTAGGGGGGCTGCCAAGAAAGAAAAAGAGAAAATGGTGGGGGAGGGGAAAATGAGATGTCCCCTGAAAGCCCTTTAGGTTCCTCCACTGTTCTAGGCAAAAAATAGTAAACATTTTGATACTAGTGATTTCTGTCAATGATTCTATAATTCACTTCTTGGACTAGACATAGTGCATCAATGCATTTGTTATAATACAAATGTACTGTCATTACATGACAGATTCTGAAACTACTTTTTCCTTAAATACACTTTTATTACAAAAATATCAAAATTTTAGTACAAATTAATAATGGCATAAAATACTAAATACTATCACAGCTGCAAATACAGTTAACCTTCATACTGTAAAATTGTCAAATCCTATCACCTGTGTATCATGGCTTTTGTTAGGGCACTTATGTTTTGTACTCCATCTGTTCTTTGAGAAATGAGTAGTTTTATGTTCCATTTCTGTGGGCAAGAGAGCACAAAAGAGATCTATTATATCTTTTGTTTACCAGTGCACTTTAAAGAACAATTCAAAAGTTCTTTCTATACCTTGGGCGGGGGGGGGGGGGGGGTTGGGAAAAATTGTTGCTGTAACTACGACTGTATACTGGGTCAAATTGTTCAAATAACACCTTAAGAAAGTGCTACAGGTATCAGCAAAGTAAGCCATTATCTTTAAACCTTCCTGGTAGTTGGGGGAAAACTAGCATTCTAAGATTTCATCAGGTAACCTGCAGCAAGGATTTTTTTTGTAGTTCTGTGGCTTTGTTTATATGAAGCTGCAAGGTCTCATCTTCTTCTCCAGACCATAGTTTTAGGAATATAAATCCAGATGTAAATTCTGCAGCTGCTTGTGCCTGTTTGAAGGACTGGAACAACTGCAACTGTATCTTGGGGCTATCTTTTGTATAGTAGCTGAAAACATATAAGTGTCATTACCAGTTAATTTCCGTTATAAAGTGATGGTCACATGTCCATCACATAGTCATACAGTAGTGTCCACAATGTGAAATTCCTGTATGAATAAGCTAATGGTCTGGTGGAAGTTGATTAAGACTCCAGTGGAATTCCTCAAGGGCCCCTTCCAGTATTTCCAGACAATTAAAATGTAATTGATGCATCTCATGAAGAAGAGAGGTATTTGGATGGAACAGCTGAGAAAGCATTCTTCTAAATCTGCCATTAAAATATTGGCATACCTCCCACAGTTACATCAATAAAAGTACAAGGTATCCCCAATTTTGCTATCATTATGGATAAAAATCACAAAGCTCAAATGTCTGTCTTGTCTTGGCAGGGATAACATTCATAATAGTTTGTAATTCATCTCATTGTAAAAAATAGATGTATCCATAACTGCCAGAACTGTGCATTATAGTTTCTTCAGGAAGTTGACACTGATGAAATAGGAATGGTTAGTCTAATCAGATGTGGTATAGCAACATTGTACAAGAAGTTGTTAATGTGAAAAATCAGGGAATTTCCTACATGTGTTTGAGGAAGAGGGCATGGAGCTGTGGCTGCCTGCTGCGCCAAAATTCCTGAGGAGGTATACATTTGGCTTCTCTACCCTCACAGTGCCACTGGCCAGTGGTGAGGATGATGCAGTAAAGCTTTGCTCTTAGCTGGGCACTACAGTAGAGGCCAAGATACCAGCCAGGTCTTTTCCAGGGAAAGGTTGAAAGCACCAAACCCACCATTTGTTGAGACCAACCAGGACTGCTATGCTGTCTACACTGAGGCAGTTTATGGTATAGTCCAGACTCATCAGATAAATACTATATCATCATTCTATGCTTTTAGGGGATGATTTCTTACTCTTATTCCTTTTGTTATGCAGCTTTAATGCACAGATTATTACTGTTTTATTATTATGTATTTTGTTTTAGTGTTTACTGTGTAGATTGTAAACAGCTCTAGAAGTTGTTACAAGATTTAAAGATTTACAACAATAGTGACTTAAATCTGGTAAAATCTTATTACATATTACTGGCTGCCATAGAGTATTAACAAGAACTTATTTTATTTGAACTGCACATATGCCACTGTAGTATATAGGGTAGATTCATTTTGTCCATATTTTTAATATTAGGAATCCCAGTTACCGTTCCAAGCAGAAGTATGCAATATGCTTCAAATACTCTTTTTTGAAGCTTATATTTAATGATGTAAAAATCCAACGTGCCTTCAAATTGTACTGGTGGTGCCCAAAGAGCTGAAATATTTATTCAACTTTGTGCTGCACTAGTGCCTAAAAATGTGTGGCTGGATCCTAAGAATATGAAGCATTTCCCATGGCCTGATTATATTTTATTCTCCAATCTTTTCTACTTCTGTTACATAGGGCAAAGGTTTTAACACTGCAGGCTCTAGAGAGTTGGTTAAGAACTAGCTTCTCTTTGTTCTCAGTTGAGAAAAATAGGACACATGCGACAGAGGCATACTAAGAAGAAAAGAATTAGACCATCCCTTAAAAAGGAAAGCTACTATTTATACCAAAGATAAATGGCACTCCTAATGTGGTTATTTGCTTTTGCACATCTGCTTCAAAGCTGGTAATCACAATACAGAAGTACAGGTGGTACATCACATTTTGTGGTTCTGATCCTGGGCCACTCTTAACAGGGCACCATCTAAAAAGGTCTTTCTTATTATTTAAGATACATGTGTATCCCACCCACTCTCAACTGAAAAGGACCCCGCCCTGAGAGGCTTTACATTATAAAACCAAATTCAAATCAACAACATCTTAAGAAAACAATAAAAGAAACAAACACTAGTTTGTATCTTACTGCTCCCATTCATCAAATTCTGAAGCCCTCCTCTGGCCCTTCTCTGATAAAAGTGGGAAACATTATCACAACCCAGAAGAATCAACATATAAATTACAGAGGCAGCAAAATGATATATTTTTAAGAAGAGCACTACTAACAATGGAAAGGAGCAAAAACAGAGATAATTTTTATATTGTATATTTAAAACACATACACATATAGACACATACACAGACACACAGAGAGCAGAATAAACAAAACTAATTTGTGAATAAATAAATGTTAGATTCGAATATAATAGGATTCTGATGTCTTCTCAAAGGAGTAATTTATGTATTTTCTGTGTGAGTGTAGCTACCTGAATGATAAAAGCCAATGAACAGTTGTAAGCTCTGAATTTGCAGTTCTTGATGCAGTGGGAACATATTACATAAACATCCTTACAATTATTTCAGTACAGCAATTTCCAACTTTTAGTTCCCATTTGGGAGAGAAGAAACTTCAGTCTGGTTTTCAGAGTCAGTTGAATTTCATTCCACAAGAAGCAAACAACAGAGCAAAAACTGAGATACATTTCTCAGTTGAGACATAGCTTATTATTACATTATACTTCATTATTGAGGAAAGGCTTGTAAGGTCATATGAAATTACCAAATTAATGAAACTGACTTCATGAATTAAATAAAATTGACAAAATTATTCAGAACTAAAGAAATTATGAAAGAAAATCAAAATGAGATAAATGTTAATTATTGAATAATTACTTTGGTGCAACAATGTTGAAACCATATACTCCAGCTGTAATATGCTATTATAAACAGCATTCACAGTCTCTAATTTGTAATGTGCAGTAATAGAACACATTTCTAGAGTAATATTGTGATAATATAAAAGTCAGGACTACTCAGAAAACAGGATTTATTTTTGAAATTTGGCATTGGCCCATTTTAATGGAAATTTTCATTAGATAGAGAATACTGAGTTTTGCCTTAACTTTCAACCGATTTCTGTTGGGAAAGTGTACTTTCCTAAGTACACTACTATTGATGGCCTACCTTTGACAAAGTGGTCTACACACTTCACTAGACATCAAAACTGAAACAATCCTTCTGAGACAATATTTCTCATAGTTGTGATGAGCAATACTTATAGGCCACCAGCCTGACAGAAATGTGAGAATACTGTACTCTTTTGCAATCCAGAATACACAATTTTGGTGAAGTCTGCTCCCATAGAAAATAACAGCCCTTTAAAATTTAAAGAGCCCAGAGAAGTCAGCTAACACCTGATAGTTGGGTAGCCCTGGCCTCTGAATCTGTGATTTATTCAAAACTAGGAATAAGTCCCATTGTGGAAATAAATACAACAGACTCTAGAAAGAGGCTCTGGGCGAATGCCCTGGCCTTGGGCACTTAGCGTCAATTTGCTGTGGCAACCTCAGCAAGGTATAATTATAGCGCCCACCATTTTCTCCAGGGGAACTGATCTCTGCCATCTGGAGAGCAGCTGTGATTCTGAGTGATCTCCAGCCCTCACCTGAAGACTGGCAACAATGGATCCCGAGAAGGAAAAGTACAGTCTTTTTCTGCAGTGCGGACCAAAGCAGCTTACATCATTCTCCTCTCCCCCTTTTGATCTGCACAACAACCCTGTGAGGTAGGTTAGGCTGAAAGTTTGTGACTGGTCCAAAATTACCCACTCAGTTTCCACAGCAAGAACCTGTGTCATACGTCCCTTGTTCCCAGCCTGAGTGGATGGGTGCTCAGCCTGATAACTATATCTCCTCGGAGGAGGAGGAGGAACAGCCAGCTGCAATAGATCCCATCAATCTTAAGGGACAGGAGATGCAAGCTCTTGACCAAACACTGGCTGCCCTTTCCTCCAGCTGCAAGCAAGTTACCGGCATCAAACACAGAGGAGAGGGAGGAGGCTGGGCCCAGCATTTCTCCAACACCACTTGAGCACCGACGCCGTCAGTGGAGATCAGAGCTCAGAGCTCGTCGCAATGAACGTCTGATGAGTCGTAGACACCTGTCGCCAGATGAGTACTTGCAGGGATGTGTGCCACAACTGGCAGAAGCTAACCAGCCCCTGAAGAGTCAGCTATAAATCCAGGAAGGGGAAGCTGCTCATTGTGAACACAACGTGTACAACAGCTGCATCACCACCCACCTTGTCTCCTGACTTGCTGACTGGAAGCTCTGTTGCTGTGAACCTGGACTGAACACTGGACCACCTGACTTCTGGACCCCCAACTCTTGGATTGACTGACAATTTCCCTTACCGGATACCTGACCCTTGGACTGCCTCTTGACCACTCTCTTGCTTGCACCTGTACAGTGAGTGACTACCTGGTTCCTTCTGCCTGGTTGTCCTGTGGGACTTCTGCCTGCTCCCACACCAGAACCACTGGGGCCAGTACAACCTGGGTCTGGCAGACCCTCCTCTGAAGTGCTAACTACTTTACCACACTGGCTGTGGTATCACCTGGTATCACAACTGAACTCCAGACAACAGATCTCTCTCTCCCCCTGGAGAAAATAACTGCTTTGGAGGGTGGACTCTATGGTATTCTATTCAGCTGAGGTCTCTCCCCTCCCCAAACTCTGGCTTCCGTAGACTCCACCACACTCCACAAAGTCTCCAGGAATTTCCCAACCTGGAGCTGGCAACCCTTGTCAGGACTGGCCCCAATGAGTTCCCCACAAAGGCCAAAATAGGCCTGGAAAGCCCCTCCCCCGCCTTTTTACTGACAGAACCAAGCTTGGTTGCCAAGCAACAGCCACTGAGGGGAAAGTGAGCCACACAGCAAGAGAAGAGAGCCAAACAGGAGAAGCATCTTTGTCAGGAGAGAGAGCCGTTTTGGCAGTTTATTGTGACAGGGAAGACTGGCCAAGCTGACAGTGGGTGAAGGAGAGGAGCAGCATCCAGCCAATGGCATCAGAGTACTCATGAATGGCGGTTGATGAGCCAATGGCTGATGGAGCACACAGCACAGCCAATGGGAGAGCTGGAAAGTGCCAATATGTTGGGCTTTATATATATACTAGGAATAAGGCCCTTTGTGGAAATAAATACAACGGGTTCTAGAAAGGGGCTCTGGGAGAGTGCCCCGGCCTTGGGCACTCAGCATCAATTTGCTGTGGCAACCTCAGCAGGATATAATGACACAGAGTCCACCATTTTCTCCAGCGGAAGATCTCTACCATCTGAAGAGCAGTTGTAATTTAGCATGATCTCCATCCCTCCCCTGGAGACTAGCAACAATGGGTCTAGCAGATCCTGCTTATCGGCTTGTAATAAACTGGTACAGTGACAGCTGTTTCAGACAGCCCTTCCCCTACCATTCTGGAGCCGTCTTTGGAGCGGTTTGCCATTTCAGACTGCCATTTCAGACTGACACACACACACACACAAAGAACACACACACAAACACATGTACACACACACCCACTAACGTGAACACACAAATGCACAAAGAACACACACACACACAATAATGCAAACACACAAACACACACACACTCGTGATCGGAGGAAGCGCTTCGGGCACTTCACACAGCACCCTATAGCGCTTCAGAACCGGTACAAAGAATAGAAGAACGCTTGGGAGGAGGTTTCAAGGTAAAGCGGCTCAGGAACGCTTCCCCAATGGGAAAGGCACGTTTCTGTGTGAAAGGGCCAGAATGTTCCGTTAGGGAACCGGTACTAATACGGTTCTGTGTAAAATGCCTGACAGAAACTGTTACTGAAGAGTTCCTGAAACGGAACATAATGGCTGCGTGAAATTCCCCACTGTAATGTAGCTCATAGTTTTTAGGCTCTGGCTCACACAGTTTTGTCTTAGCTTGGAAAGGATCGCTCCAGAGCAAACTACTTGATGCAGTAGCCAAATCATTTGCTCACAACTGAAATGCTAGTGGTTCACAAAGCAGAATTTTTGCTCACATGACTCCACAGCTTAGAGGGAGCATTGGTTGAGAGTGTAATGTGAGTAGGCAAAGTTAGGAGTGCAAGGGTAGGGCTGTGAGGAAGCCATCCTCCCCCCACCCCGGTCACTACCTGTATGTATAATAGCGTGCTCCCTTTCCCATTCTGCCTTTTGCCCTGATCCACTTATACACTAACATTAATGGCTTGAGCATGCTGCATCATGCAGGCAGCTTGAGGAGTTTATGTTTCTTTGCAGTTGGTCTTCCTTGGCAGTAGGCTCACATTGTGGGGAGGCAGGCTCTCACCTTTTCTTTTCTTGCTGCCCTCCCCTCCCCCAGCCAGGCCCAGTCATTCATTCCCCTCCCCTTCTCTTTGCCCCATTTGGAGAGAGGGAAGAAAATGGATTCCTGGCAGTTCTTTCGTCAGAGGGAAGGTGCTCTGTTCTCTCTGTCAGGCAGAAGCGCCTGGATTCCCTCCCCCCCCCCTTTTTGCTCTGTTTGGAGGCGATGGGAAGGGAAGGCAAATGGCATCCTCTCTCCTGAGGTGAAGCCATATTGTAAGGTGAATTTTGGCAGGCAGAGCTTTGGTGGGCGGGCTACAGGGAACCCAGCCTAGGGCATCCTTTCCCTTCTCCCCCCCTTCTCTTTGACTGTTTCACAGTGTCTTCTGAGAGGAAATTTGGCAATTTGGCAGTGTGCGGGGGAGGGGTTACGTTGATAGTCCATTGTGTTTTCACTGACAACCCTGTGAATGATACTCCTGCAGGCCCCTCTCTGGAACTACAGCTCAACTGAACCTTATGGGGATACATTTTAAACAAACCACAGACAGCAGCCGTCTTATAAATACAGGTAACTGCCATTTCGTTTCACCTGCTAACAGCCACTGAGTAACAGTTGAACCTTATAGGGGAACATTTTAAACAAACCACAGGCAGCAGCCATCTTATAAACACAGGTAACTGCCATTTTGTTTCACCTACCAACAGCCACTGAGGTAACAGTTAATGCCCCCACAGGAAGGAAGCTGGAGAAGTGTCTTCGTCAAGAGAGAAAGCCAGTCTGCCCTGCCAGGAATTCTGCCAGGGCACAGAGGCTGAAGGAGTGGGCAGAAAAGAGGAGCAGACCCAGCCAATGGCATGTGAGTATTCACAGCCAGTGGATAGGGACAGCTTCTGATTGACAGGCCAGGGGACCAAAGGCTGGGATGGCGTGTAGAATCTTCAGGAGCATGCCACCACCATGCAGAGAATTATTATATAGAGAGATAAGATATCCAAAAGACCATATTTTTTCAGTAGTGAGAGGTAATGGAGTTTTGTTGTATGGATAAGTCGTTCTCTCAGCACTCTCTGACCTTCCTGAAGCCTTATTTTTTGTACTGAGAGTTTCTTGAGTCTAAACCTGCATTATGCCTATTCAGTCTAACCCCAGTAAATGGTATTCTGTGTATGCTCAGAGGCACACATTCTTCCACACAGACAAATTACAGCAAGTTGACTTGCATTTAATGATTAAAAACAGATACCATTTTTAGTGAAACTGAATATTCAATTTATACTATTGTCCCTCCTCCCACGGCCCCACCTGATACTGAGGCAAACTGCCCACTGCAAACACTGGAATCTACCTTGAAACAGTATAATTCTCATTCCAGATTTCTGCCCTATGTTTTCAGTTGTCACTTGTGGAGAATGAACAAGAAGAATCAAAGAACCCAGGTACAAAAGGTTATGGAGTAGATGAAAATGAATTTGGTCAGCTCCAGCGACCTTACTGCACCACCTGTCTCACTTCTTATGTAATTCAAGCAGATACTGCTAAAACATCTTCCGTTATATCTCCCCAACAAAAAGGGCTAGAAACATTAAAAACATTAGGAATTCAGGGAAGGACATGGCATATTTCTGTTTCTGAGGGGGTATATGTTCCCAGTATGGACCTGACAGTGATCAGTATAGCCAAGACAGATATCCTTTATCCTAACTACTACTTCAGACTATTAATTCAAAGTACCTTATCATGTAATAGTAAACATCATTGAAGTACATATTGATTTAATTTATTGCCACCAACATATACTACTGAACTAAAGCATCTAACTGTGGTTGATTTAAAACCTTGATCCCTAGTCACAGAGGGAAGCAATGAAGTACCAGGTAACAGTTTTGAACCACCCTATGGATTTAACGGTATTTCTAAAACAAAAATTGACTATACTTGTCATTGTATTAATGACATCAATAGAGTGATACTGAATGGGTAGAACACTACTTTGTTAGATATTAGTGCTTAGGCATTCTGTAGGTATTGCAACTGTAGGTATTTGGTAGGCTCCTCAGAATCCCATTATTCCACAGATCCTGTCTGATTTTAATTTAACTATTAGGTTAAATTCACTCTGTCATGAATCTAAGTACAAGTCGCTCTTTTTCAGCATAACCTACCACACTTGGCTGTTGTGAGGAAAAAGTGAGAAGCCATGTCTACTACTCTGAACTCATTAGAAGAAGAACAATATAAAAGCCTATTAAATAAATAAATAATACCATTCATGGTAAAAACTAAAACTTTGCAAGACAATATACACTTTATGTTGATGCAGCAGTTTACATGATTCCTTGGTTCATATTTCTAGAAGGTTTTAAATGGAAAAAGGGGGGGAAATCACATGAGTAAAAACTATTATTGCCATGCCAATAAAGGCTGTGATGATGATGAACTAATATTAGAGAGTCACCACAGACCCCGAGGACTGTAGTTTTCTAATATATTATAAATCATTCAAATGTTTTAAAACATTTCATAATTGTATATTAATATGCACTCCTTAGAAAGACTGATTTGCAGTGCAATCGACTCAATAGATCTAGAGCGGTGTAACTCTGCTTGTCCTGACCTGGATAGCCAGGGCTAGCCCAGTCTCATCAGATCTCAAAAGCTAAGCAAGTCAGACCTGGCTAGTATTTGGATGGGAGACCACTAAGGAATACCAGGGCCCCTGTGCAGAGGCTGGCAATGGCAGACCACCTCTGAATGTCTCTTGCCTTGAAAACCCAACAGAGCTACCACAAGTTGGCTGCTACTTGACAGCAAAACGAACAAAAAACCTCTGCTTAGCATTGCACTGTTAATAAGGTCTAACCGAACTACCTTATCAAACTACAGAACAGTAAAAAATGAGAGATGTTCTGTCCATTCACTGGGGGAGTTTACTCACAGAAATATTCCAGATACTGTGTAATGCAGGAGAAGCAGGAAGCACACTGAAAAACAATTACCTAATTTATAATTTAGTAAAGTAAATATGTCTGATGCTTCATCTTGGTTTTCATACTGTGCAAGAGGCAAGACATTGAATGGAATAAGCCAGATGTGCTAGTTTCAGCAGCATAAATATCAGCTTCATTCAATAGCACAAAAACATTTGAATTTTCCTGCATAGAACAGAATGTCAGGAGATCCAACACCCCATCAGGGTTCGATTAAGTATTCTGCTCTGTCAGGCAGTTAATTTATTTCTCTTTTTAGGCATTTATTAAAGCACATACTGCTCTGTTTTCAGGGCTTCAAGAACTGAGGGCAAAAGAAACATATTTTACAGTCCCTTTAGGAGACAGTAACCAGGGCTATTTTTGGTCTGGAATGCCCCGGAACAGTGTTCCGGCTGCCTTCTGAGCCCGCCCCTCCTTTCCCCACCCTCGCCAAAAGCCCGGGCACAGGCAGGGCTCTAGTGGCCTTGGCCCAGCCTGTGCTGGCAATGAGCTGCCTGGCTGTCCCTGCTGCAGGGAGCCGGCGGAAGGGCCCCACGCCCAATCTCTGTTTGGAGATTGGGCGGGTAGGGGCCTCCAGCTCCCTGCACTTAAAAGGGCTCCCTGCACTTAAAGAGGCTCCCTTTAAGTATAGGAAAGTTTTTTTGGGGGGGTAGAGTCCCAGCAGAGGGAGACCCGGCAGCCTTGCCTCCCCCCCTGCAAGCCTGCGGGAGCCGAGGACAGGGCTGAAGAGGGGCTTGGATCTCTCAGATTCAAGCCCCTGTTCAGCCTTGCCCCCCCCCACCCGCACAAGCCAGCAGGAGCTGAGGGCAGGGCTGAATGGGGCAGGGCCTTGCCTCCCTTCCACCGGCCTAGAATCACATGTTTTGAATGCGCCAACAATTTTCTTTCTGTTTTTGCAAGGGGAAAGCAGAGGCTCAATTGCATTGCTTTGCTTCCCCTGTCTCCCATTTGTATCACCTCACCGGTCCCCCCCCCCAACTCCCTTGCCAGTCTTCCCTGCTCCATGTAACTTCCCTGAGCCTTCCTCGCCCGGACCTTCAACTTCCAGCCATTTCTCTCCCCACACCCTCCTTGCTGGGACAGATCACCAGGACAGGTGGTGGTGGTGGTGGTGGCTGGAGTGCACACAACTTAAAGCATGCTGCGTTGTTCGGGCTTTCCTGGCATGATCACAGTCAGAAATGAGATCAGTAGGAAGGGAGACAGGGGAGGGAAGCAAGCCCTGGAAAGGCAGCTCGGTTTCGGTTGGGTGGAGTGGATGGTGGAATCATATGCCCTTGCCAGGCATGGCACTGCAGCCCCTGCACTCACTCTCTCCCTGTCCCTTGATCACTACACGAATGGGGGTAAGGTTCATTGAAGGAGGTGGGAGAAGATAGCTGGCTTTCCCCCCCAAAGGTGGGTCCTAATTGTTTCCCTGCGTGCACACACTTGTTTGTGGATTGTGGGAATGTTACCCCTTTTTCCTGTGTGGGATGACGGGAAAAAGGTCCCCAAACTGCCCTGGTGCCAGTGGTGAGCAGCCTGGTGGTGTGTCACCGAGAGCTGTCAGCAGCAGATCACATGAAAGCAATTCCAGGGCTCCAGCCCTGGAATTAACTCCTTCTCCCTCCATATGGACTGCCTCTCCCCAGCCTGCCAAGCCTCTGCATGACAAGTGTGGCCCAGGCTGCTTGGGCTATTGCAAGGAGAAGCCTTGTAGGGGATGTGTGTGCGTGCACACAATTCAGTTCCCGATTTCATGGAAGCGGTTGAGGTTTCAGTTCAAGAAACAGAGAGTCTCACACACAGAAGGAAGGGTAGGGTTTTTAGGGGGGTTAGTAAAGAAGCTCAGGTGCTTTTTTTTATAGGTACCAAGATAACATAAACCTCCTTTAATTTTCTCCCCCTTTTCTGCTTCAAAGTCATAGAGCAGGAAAAAAATCCACCTTACTTCAGAACTTTAATTAAGGCACTTCCCCCTCTGTTTGTGTTTTGGAGAGGTGTTGTAAACTTGAAATATTAAACCGAATTTGGGGATGTTTTCACGGTAATAAAAGGGATGCTCCCTTTCCAGCATAAAAAATAAAGCAGAGTCCATTTCGGCTTGGAACGGCACCATGGGTGAGGATAAGGTCCTGCTCCTCTCCACAACAAAATAGCAATGGAGTAGTTATTTCCAAGAATAGCAAAAACTCACCTCCCCCGTGTTGCTGTGGCACAAAAAACAGTTGGATGGGGAGTCAGGAGCCCTGTGGTGGTGTTCTGAGCCCAAACAGGCTCTATTTTATTTTTTCACAGCAGCTGCAGAGAACCCAAGTTGGATCCAGACCCAGCTCTTTGAAAAAGCGAATGTCATGCGATTTATGACTGACTCACATCTGACTTTGTATAGCCATCGAACAAATCAGACCAGTGCAAGCTGGATGCAGGTGATTTGTGCTGCAAGCAGAGTTACATCCTTCTAAGTCTGTGGAAGTCAATGGTCTTAGGGCCTCACCTGTCACCATTTTGGAAACTTTTGGAGGGATGAATTCAACTTAGATTTAAAGACTTATCTCACCATTTCAGTATAGTTTTCCAAGTTCCAGAGTGTTTATTGAGATGTTTGCTTATGTTACTGTTAATGTTACTTTTTAAATAAATATAATATTATTAAAAGTATGGAATTGGAAACTTTTTAAAAAATAATGTTTTTACTGGTTTTGTCAAAACTGTTTTGACAACAAACAAGATAAACAATAAGAAGTAAATGTTGGGTGTGGCTGGATGACCACAATTCTGGTAACACGGGGGTGTGGTCTAATATGCAAATAAGCTGCACTGTCACGGGTGTGGCCTGTTATGCTAATGAGTTCCTGCTGCTGGGTGTGGCTACTATGCTAATGAGTTCCTGCTGGGTTTTTCCTACAAAAAGAGCCCTGGCAGTAACTATGCATAAAGAGAAAGCACTTACTCTCTGCTAACAATGGCCATTTCCATATAGATTATTTGTACTAGGTTCAGGACTAATAATCTGTGTGGAAATGGCCACTGTTAGCCATGTCGCTGTTGGGAAATGGGATCCCCCCCGCCTTCACAGTATCATGTTGCATTTGTGCATTCGCCAGGGTTTCCAAGGTTTTTCTCTGATCTTTCCCACGTGTGCTTTGATGAGTTTTGGAAACGCTTACAGTGAACCTGGATGGCTGGCATGTACGTGGAGAAGTTTGGGTTTTCCTTGTCTTGTATATGCGTGCATGTGTGCGCACCTGGAAGTCCCATCCAAGTACTTGTCAGAGTCAACCTTGCTTAGCGTTCAAGATCTGACAAGATTGGTATTGCCTGGCCTATCCAGTTCAGGGCTGGTTATAATAATCTACATATCAAGTTCTATGAATTCCCACGTTTTTTAAAATTCAGTCTCCAGTTCCTTTCATTGCAGAAATACAAGGAGAAAAGCATATCTCCACAACAAAATGGGTTAGACACATACATTTAAAGAATGAAAACTGTGAATTCAGAGAACTTTATAGGCACATAGTTATATCATTATAATAATGTCATGATATTTAATTGCTGCTTTTAAAAAAATCTAAAAAATTCCTGGAGGTATGGGGTGGGGAATGGCTACTGCTCAGGTACTGTGGCAGGGATACTACATGGAAAGCACTGCACTGTGCTGTACTGGCAGCCCTAACAGCAATGGGGAAACCACACAAGTCTGTACATATGTGGTAAACATAAACAAGGTTCTACAAGTTCATAGATTAAATGTGATATTTAAGAGAGACATCAGTGCTGACTAGTGAATAGAAGTGTTGGAAATGGGCATTTCGAGAGATCCCAGTTCATGTGCTAGCTCAGCTGGATGGCTTTGAACAAGTTGTTAATTTTAATCCCATAATCCTTTGTGCATTTTTCAGGTTCATGCCCATCCCTACTTAACTCTTCAGGTTTCCTTGGGGTATGAAATTATAGTAGTACTATATAACTCTGCCTGCCTTTCTTGGGGCACCAAGTACCATCTTGTCCCTCATTATAAATGGCTGTGGTTGGGCAGGAAGCCTAGAGGGACAGAATTCCTGAGACCCGGGTGTGCACAGGACAGATGCATATGCAATAGCATATCTATGTGTCCATTTTATCCAGCCCTTTCTCCAAAGAGCTCAAGGGACCAATGTTCCCTGAATTTTTCCTCCTACTGAGAGGAGCAGTTCACATTCTGAGTAGAATGTAACTGCTATAATCTAACAGTGAGTAATGGGAAGGGCAAGACCTTGCACGGCTACAGATTGCTGCTGAGCGGGACTTCCTGTGTTAATGAGTGGCCGCTCACACACACAGCTTAGAGGGAACACTGCAGTGCTCATGTCTGACTTCCTCCATTTTATTCTCACAATAAACCTGAGAGGAAGGTTAGACTGCAAGAGATAGACTGACACAAGGTCACCTAGTAAACTGCATAGTACAGTGAAGATTTGAACCTGGGTATTCCAGATCCGAGTGCAGCACTTTTCAATGAAACTGGATCTGCTCAACTGAATGCCAGCTGAACTGGGTGTATGCAGTTGCTTCTACACAGTACAATCATGTGACAGCTGTGACTGGGAAGGTGTGAGAGAGAGGGGAACAAACTATCCAAGGAGCTAAATATGGTGTACATGTCTTTTTCCTCTTCCATTCTGCTCCCACAATAACCTCTTAAAGAAGTTTAGACTGAAAGTACTGACTGGTCCAAGGTCATTCAGTTTGCTTCATGGCTGGGGGCCAAACTATACATTAAGGGTTTTGTTTTGTTTTTTAAATGAGTTCCCTATGTTCCCTGGACTCAACATGTTTTTTTCTGCAGTTCCACAGCAGCTGTAAGCACAGGCATTTTTAAAATTCCCCAAGAGTCCTATTGGGCTCAAGATAGTGGTGTGTGGGGACCAGCTCTTGCCTCCCCCCCGATGTTTTTTTGAGGTGAAATGGCTGGAAGGAGTAATTTACCCATTTTTGGAGCTGCACTTGCACAGAATACTCCACTGTAGCTTCAAATATGGGCAAATTGCTCCCCTATGGCTGTTCAGCTCAGGAAAACAGCCTCTACTCTCACTTGTGCCATCATCCTGGGTTTCCTGGAACTTTACAAATGCCTTTCCCCACAGCTGATATGTGACTGCAGGGAAAATGAGTTGTGTCTGTTGAAACAACTTGTCAAAAAAGTACTGTGTAGTTTGGCCCTGACTGGGGAATGAACCTGTGCTTGCAGCAGCTTTTACTATTAATTACTGCTACTCTGATTGGTCTCTGTACTTTTGTCAGTTATGTTTGAATTTATATAGTTACAAGAGGCGGGACCCGCAATACTCACCGGGGGGGGGGGGGGGGAGAAGGAGCTCCACACAGTGGAGGAAGCAGCCACAGGCAAGTCTTCTCCCCACCCCGGCACCCATGGCAAGGCCTGGGCCCACCAATCCTTCTCCCCGTACCGATGGTGTCGCCTGAGGCTTCTAGCTGCCAGGCCTGCCGATTCTCACACACACACACATCAGCACCGGCGAGGCTTGAGCAGCTCTCAGCCACCAGGCCTGCTGATTCCCCCCCACAGGCACCGGCGGTGAGCTGCTCAGGCCCGCCGATTCCCCCCCCCCCCCGGCACTGGTGGCAAGGCTTGAGCAGCTCTCAGCCACCGGGCCGCCGATTCTCCCCCCGCACTGAGATGAGGCCTCAGCACCTCTCAGCCACCAGGCCACCACAGAGTTCCCAGAGCATTCCCTGCGCATGGGCAGGGAACGCACTAACTTCTGAAGGGATTTAAATATCCCCCCAAAGATTTTTGTAAAGTTTTAGGATTTTTCTGAACACCTGGGGAGTCCCCCAAGTGTGCAGAAAAATCTCTCTGCCCCCCAAGTGCCCCCGATGTGCGGATTTAGATATCCGCACAGAGAGGGCACCTTGGGAATTAGTATACAGATGTCTCTATCTGTACTTCATGCTTACCATGGACCTATTTACTTACTTTTTAGAAACCCTGCACCTCTGCCTAGTGATGACCCACTACAGGCATCTGTTGAAGTGGGTTCTAAAAGAGCTTACACTAAGAATACAAACATTATAGCCTTTATAGGGCCACAAGTTTTTTGTTTGTTTGCAACAATAATACAGCTACCATTCAAGTACTTTGTAGAAATCATCCATACTCAAGTAGCAATACCACTATGTGATGTTTTGAGGAATATTTTATTTTCCTATGGAGCTCTACTATGAAGTTCAAATTTAGCACACATTGAACCAAAGAGAGATATAACTTACAGAACATATTTATTACAGGCTGTTCCTTGAAGCCATGCAATAAATCATGTTAATATTTAGTAGGAAATGTGCACAGAAAACAGGGTAGCTGTGTACAGAATATGAGAGCAGTCCTGTACCATTAAGAACTGTAAAATGCCAGGGTAAGATGTACCTGTCAATATTCTACTATCTGCAAAAGGCTTAAAAAGTGCAAGTTGTTGCAATGTCTATACTGCCAACCCCAACAAGAATCCTCTTTCTTATGTAAGTTGCTCTTATTTCTGCTAACCCAATTTATGTGCTTTAAGCAAGAGCTATACCCTGTTATTACATATAAGCCAGATTGAGTAACAGAAGCAACCAAAGAAAACTCATGTGACCAAGTGAGTCACATCTGCGAGCAATTAGATGCCAAATCATCTGTATTAATTAAACACCATTAAATTGTAAGAGATGTAAGTGACATTCAGACTGATTCTGCTTCAAGCAGAATGACTGTTGAGTTACTGTGCCCTCCTCACTGCTGTCTTTTATTTCTGTAATTCTCTCTCAATTCTGTAACATCAGTTAGCTGCTAAACAGGGCAGTAGATGGCATCAACTGCGTCACTAATTCCTATCTCTATGACTATCTCAATACATCTATATAACACACATGAATGAATTAAGACAATAAAGATTTACAAAGATAATTTCTGTTAGCTTGCTGAATTCAAGTTCTGCATAGAAAAATCATTCTCAGTTTAATTCAATTATTTGCTGTTAATCCTTAGTCTGATAAAATGGATGTAGATATACTATGGGTTTTTTTTTTCTTCAAACAGGCAGACAGAGTTTAAAACACAAATTGTTCCCTGTGGTGTGTAAAATCCTCTCATTATTTCTGGAAAACAGCTGTTTGGGGGATTTTTTTGTGCAATACTTATAGCATGTTAAAGTTATTTCTAAGTTCATGTGTTAAGCATTTTCTTTTGTTTTTCCAGTTGCCAAACTGAAGATATCCTTAAAAACCCTGGGATGTTGCAGCCTCCTGCTCTATTTAACACTATGGGTACATTTGTAATTATTGCTTTTAAACACTAAGGTATTTGCAACTAAAGTTTGCAAATATACCAAACTCAACCATTTTATGAAGTAACAGTTAAAATGTTCTTAAAGTAGCAGTTTAGATCAGCTAATAAAAATAAATGTTACATAAAATACAATTTTTTTCAACACATTAATATTTTCTGCATACAGAAGCGCCAATTTTTACCCATTTTTACATGTGTTCAGAAATAGCCAGCTTTTGGGGGCATGCAATGCAGTGTTAATTTCCTATCACGCAGACGTTAAAGGCACTGCAAAAGTCATATCAAGGATACAGAAAACTTATGTTTGTTGAGTGAAAAGGCAATCTATGCTTACTGCTAGTGTTCCCTCTAAACTGAGTTAGTGTGAGCTAGCTCACAGTTTTTTAACCTCTAGTGCACACATTTTTGTCTTAGCTCAAGAAGGATGGCTCCAGAGCATACTAACTTATGCTGTAGCCGAATTGCTCACTCATAACTTTAATGCCAGTAACTCACAAAGTAAAATTTTCACTCACAAGACTCCACAGCTTAAAGGGAGCACTGCTTTCTGCCCCTGGATTGTCAGGCACCCACCAGGAGCAGGGGATCCCACATTCTGGGGACCCTCTCCCCAGCACTGATCAGCTGGGTGGGGCAAGCACCAGAAGTGACATCATTTTGAAAGAACTTCAGTTACTGTATATTTTAGGCCTGTAGCCAGGATTTTTTTAGTTTGGGGGGCCTTTTAAAAAGTCAGGGGGCACTGAAATTCATGAACGCCCCCTATGCACTGCCCTGCTCCCCCCAAGCATTTAAAGGGTCCCTTTAAATTCTTTGAGGGAGAAGTAGAGGGAGGCCCTGCATGCACCTGCACGCCAAGGCACGAATTTGCGACTTGGAGTATAGGCACATGCGGCCTCCCCCAGTTTCTCCCCAAATGTCATGTGGCCTTGGTAAGAAGTCGGGGGGGGGGGGCATGCCTTGGGAGGCCCCACTGTAGCTAAAGGCCTGGTATATTTGCTTCCAGGCCCTTCAAAGTTCTTGCCCTAAACAGTCGAGGCCTATTTGTATAGGATTGCCTTCTCTTTTGTAATTGTTTTCTCCAACAAATAAGATCTGGACTTTTTCATTTGCCTCTTTGCCTAAAGAAAGGCGTCCACAAGGGACAGGGTCTTTTCATTAGTAGCATATACACACCAACCCAGTGAATAATTGTCTGGCACCTAGCCTTGCCAGTTTTAGGTGACAGGCTATAATTTCCCTCTTTTATCTAGGCTTTTAACAGAGAGGGGTTTTCTTTTTTACTGAAGTAGGCATGTAATCTATTAACAGTATTGTATTGTTATATCTTATTATGATTTGCCTTGTGAATATGTAAAAATTAAGACAGCAGGATATACATAAATGTCACATCAACTTCAGCCTCCCAACCGTCAATATCATTTTTTTAAAAAAATACAGATTATAGGAAAACTAAGTTATCACAAAGTGATGAAGATGAGATTTCTACACCTCTCACCTCCTAACTATGGCCATTTCTACATTAGTTATCTGCAAGTTCAAAGCTGCTTGGAAGCATGATTTCCCTGCCCCCCCCCCTTTGCCAAACATTTACATCTCTGGGGGTTGCCTGGTTTTTCTTCAATCGTTCTCCAACCTGGTTTGCACCAAAGTCTTAGGAAACTGGATGACTGCTCTGTGGGTGGGAAAATTTGGATTTGTCCCACCACCAGGGGACTTTTTAATTTTTAAAAGATTGGCACTAGAATATAATTATATCAATACACTGTTGTAACAAAACATAAAATGGGCTTTCTACATTCTCAGCTTACATTACATTCCCTTGTGGAGATAGAAGGAAAAAAGCATCTCCTCGTAAAGGTCAAGGATACTTACTTTTAAAAAATGAAATCTGGGGATTCATAGAACCTGTTACACCTGTTGTTCCCACAGTATATTAATATAGCAATATTCTAGTGCTGATTTTTTTCAGTGCTGGTGGCTTGGGAGTGGGCACTGCTGGGCAACTGGGACAGGAAAATGCAGGGAAACCTGACACAAGGAAGCCACATTGCCATTGTTTTTATTATCAGCATCCACACTAGCAATGGAGAAACTACACAAGCTCGTCCCATGTGGAACCACCTATATCAATGCACATGGTAACTTGCTATAGTGATGTGTCGGCCATTCTGAGGCATGCATGAACTGCATATAGCAGAGAGATCTTTAAAATAGTATTGTAACCATCATCTTCTGGCAGCCAGTCAATTTTTGCTGCAGATTACATTTATGCTGGCTTTTGTAAGTGAACAGGATTGGTATTCAGATGTCAAACAACCCTTAGTGTTACTATCAAAAGCCAAAGCCAAGCAATTAACTAAGGAAACATGCAATCAACCTAAAGAGAAACAATTTCATGAAACCCAGCATTCAAGTGTTTTAATTCATATTTATGCAATTTACTCAGCAGTGCTAGAAAATAGAGGAGCCACAGCACAATGGAAGAGAATGTATGTTGCATGCCAAAGGACAAATCCATAGCACCTCTAGTTAAAAGATCTCAGGTAGCAAGTGTTGGAAAAGACCTCTGCCTGTTACTGGGTTAGATGTATAAATGATCTGAATAGAAAGCAGCTTCATATGCCTATAACTGACTCCTTCATAGGATGCCCAGAACTTTAGCAGGAAAAGAAAGATCATTCTCAGCAAGCTACTTGACTGGATAACCCTGACTGCATCCAAAATGAAGAAAATTCCAAATCAATAATAATTTTACCAACTAATAATGATGCTTTTTAGTTATTACTTTATCTTACAGGTATTCATAAATTAGGCATACTTAATAAAAATCAATAAATATGAGCGCATTAACAGTAAACTATTTTGTCAACAATAACCATAGTAAAATTTACTGTAAAAGAGGTTGGCTTGTCCTATTATTTCCAATAAGCCTCTCAAGTTTGCTTAACATTGACTGAAATCAGGAAAATATAAAGACAGTGTTCCAATTTAACTGAGCTTCCATTTATCATTTATGAACCAATGCTTCCTAGCATGTTGTACAGACTTTTCTGTCTATTGGCTTTCACATTTTAAGACTTCAGCCACCTGAGCTACAACAGCATCCATAGCAAAAAACTTTTAGGGTCAAAGCTATATTTCTTTCCCCCAAGGATAGCTACACCATTTACTTTATGCCAAGCTGCTGTTGACAGAGAAGGGATTCACACAATACCTCTTCAAAAGGTTGTGTGTGAACTAATTCTGACTACAATACAAGACAAGTGCTGCATTCAGATGACAGGCTTGGCACAGTCTGGCCACGCCTCTAATTATACTGCTTTACTTTGTAATGGAAAACTTTGATCAGACATCCCACCCTGAGCTGACTTCACTACATGCTTGCCCTGTGGTTGGGCATTCTGATTTTTGCTGCGTGTCAACCATGGAGCACGCTGACCCAGAAACTTGGCCACTTCGACGCACAAGTGTTGACTGGTGACACTAGGGGAAATTATGCATTTATGCACACATTGCTGACAAATAAAAAAAAAGGGTGGAGACGGAATGGAAGCTTCATACTTCCCAACCAGCTTGAGTTTGCAACAGGGGAGTTCAGACAAGTGTGGGGTGAAAGGCTGACATCTGTAAAGACCGGACTTTCCCCAGTGTCAAATAACTCCACTTCAAAGATTGTCAGAATAGGGCACCAACGACTGGGGAACGGGAGGCAGATGTTGCTGTCCGATCGTGCACTTTAAATCTGGAAGGGAACAGCAACGGCATCGGATCAAACTGCTCATCTGACTGCAGCCAAGGACTACAAGCCAAACCAGCATCAATTTTGTTAACTACTGTAGAATGCTATACAAAATTACTCTACTATCTGACTAATATGCAAAATAAAAGCAGAGTTTTGCCATGCACTTGGTTGGTGACAAAACATAGGTACCCATATTTAATTTATTTATTCAATGTATACCCTGCCCTCCCCCACAAAGCAGGCTCAGGGTGGCTTACAAACAAATAAAAACATCAATAACTATAACACAAAACCTAAAAACAATCCAGTATCATAAAGTGTTAACGAGATATATAATACTTAAAGATGATAGCAACATTCATATTAATATGTTCTATAGTCTGTGCCTTGGCGTCTAGTCATGCCGGCCACATGACCACATGGCCATAGAAACGTCTTTGGAAAGCACTGGCTCTTCGGCTTGGAAATGGAGATAAGCACCGCGTCCCTAGAGTCAGATTTGACTGGTTTTCGAGCAAGGGAAACCTTGACCTTTACTATGGTCTGCCTTGCTCAGCAGCTCCTTGATCTTTGTCATATATATGCATTGGGCACAGGCTGTAAATGGTGGAGCCAGGGAACAAGGCTCTGTATCTCTCAGCTGTTGTTGGTAGTGGTGGTATTGTTGTTTGTGGTGGCTCCTTAATTGAAAGCCTGGTGGAAGAGTTCCATCTTGCAGGCCCTGCAGAACTGCAGAAGGTCCTCCAAGGCCCTGATCTCTTCTGAGAACTTGTTCCACCAGTATGGAGCTGCCACTGAAAAAGGCTCTGGCCCTGGTTATAGGCAGCCTGGTGTCTTTTGGACCCGGGAGGGTCAGTCGGTTTTGGGACACAAAATGCAGTGCTCACTGGGGAACATATGGGGAAAGCTGGTTCCTCAAGTATGTTGGCCCCTTACCACATAGAGCTGTAAAGGTGAGAACCAGCACCTTAAAACTAATTCGGTATGCTATCGGCAGTCAGTGCAATGCCTTCAGCACAGGCTGGATGTGCTCCCACATAGGCAGGCCCATCAAGAGCCTGGTTGCAGCATTTTGCACTAGCTGCAGCTTCTGGATTTGCAACAAGGGCAGCACTATGTAGAGACTGTTACAGTAGCCCAATCTCGAGGTGACCATCGCATGGATCACTGTTGCCAAGTTGTGTGGTCAAGGAAGGGAACTTGCTACCTAATCAGCTGAAGGCTGACTTGGCAGTGGCTGCTACCTGGGCCTCCATTGTTAAGGAGGAATCCAAGAGCACTCCCAGACTCCTAACCTCCAATTCTGGCACCAACAGCTCCCCATCGAAGGTCAGGAGTGGGATCCCTGCCCTTGGACCGCCCCAGCTTAGGCACAGGATCTCCGTCTTCATCAGATTCAATTTCAGTCGGCTCAATCTAAGCCATCCAGCCACGGCTTGTCCAGATCTTCTGGTTTAGAGTCAGACTGGCCACCAAACAACAGATAGTGCTGGGTGTCATCCACATACTGGTGACATCCCAGCTCATGCCTCCAGGCAATCTGGGCATGGGGCGCATATAGATGTTAAATAGCATTGGGGAAAGCACTGCCCCTTGAGGCATTCTGCAGTTCAGTGGGTGACTTTGGGGCAGCTGTTCCCCTAGTGCCATTCTTTGTCCCCCAATCTTGGAGAAAGGAGGCAAGCCATTGTAAGGCAGATCCCTGAACTCCTGTGTCGGTGAGGCGGTGCATCCGTAGCTGATGGTTGACTGTGTCGAAGGCTATTGACAGGTCCAACAGCAACAGCAACAGCACAGCCAATCCGCCCCAATCCAGATGCCTCCAGAGGTCATCTATGAGGGCGACCAATGCTGTCTCTGTTCCATGGCCTGGGCAAAAACTGGACTGGAAGGGATATAAAAGGAAGTGTCATCCAAAAAGCTCTGTAGCTGCATTGCCACAGCCCTATTATTTTGCAAAAGTAAGGCAAGTTGGAAACTGGGTGTTAATTTGCCAATTTGGCCAGGTCTAAAGATTTTTTTTCAAGAGAGGATGGACTACTGCCTCTTTAAGTGCCCTAGGGAACAGTCCCTCAGTGAGGGACTTGTTGATGATCTCCCTCAGGGCGCCTCGAACCCCATCGTGGCCAGCTCTAGTCAGCATGTGGTGGGGTGTACAGCCAAGAGCAGTTTGTCGACTTCCTCTACACTGAGTGGACTGAAATGAGCCATAATCTGACTCAAAGACATGCATGGAGCCTCGAGTTCACTCTCAAATGTGGTTGGGAGGTCACAGCGGAGCAATAGGACATCTGTATATATAAAGTACACTCCAGAAACAGAAAAGAATCTCTAGCACTAGGATGAAAAGATACTTTCAAACTCAGGACCTGGAGGAAAGACAGATTAAATTTTGAGGACTAATATGCAGGGATTCCAGATGCCAGCCTCTACTAATAAAATTTAACATAGACTGCATTCTGTTACAGATGATGGCCCAAACAAACGAACTAAACTGAAGTGAAAAGTGAGAGGAGAGGTACAGCTTCTTTCCCCATAGCACTTCCTCCAATAATTCTTATCTCTGCTTAATGGACTGGACCCTAAAGATGCTCCCTAGTGGAAGCAAGGCTTTCCCTCCCTTCTCTCTCTCCCAGCAAGTCCTTGTGGCCCCCCAGAAAAAGCCTTGTTGGGAGCTGGAAAACCCTTCTACAAATACCATGTGTGTCAGAGGACTGCAGTGAACACAGGAATCAGACAAAACACTCCTCCATCTTCCATCAGTGAAATGTCTGTAGGAGCCATACAAATAGTTATATACAAATAGTTTATATATCCAGTTATATATCCAGTTATATCCAGTTATGGTATATATATTATATATCCAGTTTATATAGTATTTTTTTTCCAAAAATGTCAATTATCACCAATCTTCTAGTTATATTTATCTTGCAGCTATTTTTAATGAAACACTGCTTTGGTATTTTAATGTCTCTCTTTAAAACTACTCACAGTACTAAAAGATAAGAAACAGTAACATATTATTGTGATGAAACATTTTCCTACCATGAAATCACACTCAGTAATTCCTCTAATTAAAAGGGGAACCATTCAGAAATATAAAGTAGGTTTTAAAAGAGCATTCCCACTGCAGCATTATTAGATCTGTTACCTGAGGAGCCATGCATTAGGTGGGAGAAAATGTTCTATTTCTGGGCATGATGAATGTAATCTTTGAATTCAGAAATGAATGCTGAGTTCTTCTAAAGAACAAGTGACACACAGGAAGCTACATGCTGTGAGACCTTCTACATCTGCTCAGTTTGCTCCCCCTTTGCTCTGTTTTTGGTAAATTCTAGAATCCAATATCACTGTAATGCTAATGATATTAAAGCAATGTTTCTGCAGTAAAATATATATATTTGCACAGAACATGGACATGCTTTTTAGAGAGGCTGAGTGGTATGTGCACATTTCACAAACTTTCTCATTCTTTGATAGAAATAAACCTTCTTTCCAACTTGAAAATATGGGTAGCATTTTAATGTTAACTGTTGCCCTGCAAGTTTCTTATCAAGTATGGACTTATCCTAAGGCTCTGTATTTGGACTGTGTAGAGTATATTAAGGAAAATGGACTAATTGGTGACCATGCAACAGTGCCAATATACTGGACAAGGAGACATGTGCCCAGCTGAGAGAAACTTTAGACGGACACAAGCAGAACCAGATATGGACCCATGGAAGACCCGATGCCATCCATCCCTGCCTTCCTAAGATGACTGCAAGCCCAGGTAGACAGCATGCCAGCCTCCCTGAGACCCGCAGTCATGTGGAACCAGCACCCAGAGTAATGGAGAAGCCATGCTTTCTAAAAACAACAAGAACTTTCCTGTTTAAACGCTATGACAAACCTCGGCTTCAACATGCAGGCATTGCCCCCCACACCTCTTTCTAGCAACACTACCTAAAAACTGCAAGTATACAGCTTCAGTATAAACAAAGGAACTTGGCTTTGACAGGATTAACTGGCTGACACATCCATCCTAAATCCATCAAGATAGCCCAGCTGCCAAGCATCGGATTGTTAATGCTGATGGCTGGCCAAGCACCTGAGAGAACTATCTTTTCTCCTGCTTTTGTCTTGAACACTCCTCTCTGAAAAGTGTCACTGGTTAGAAACATTAATCAATTGCTCAGGTACTAATCCTCTCTCCTGGTCATCTCCCAACCATCAATAACTGGTTTTTCCTAGTTTTCCTGGGGACTATGTAACTGCCATGGCATAGCCCACCCAGCCACTTTTCAGTATAAAAGGAGAGCACATGGTCATTGCTCTCTCTCTCTCTTGCATCTCCTACCTGACCCTACCCAACCCTGCAGACTCTTGATCTAGTACTGTCCAGACTCTATCCACATGCTCTGCTGGCCAGAACACAATCCCTTCCCTTACAGTCTCCCTTCCCTTCTTCGCTGCAGGATCACTTCGCCTCGTCGGATCAGTACATATCACTCACCAACAATTTACCTGCTGATGTGAATGTTGCTGTACCTTTTCAAACCTGTATTTCTTAGATCTGTGTGTGTGTGTGTGTGTGTGTGTGTGTATTTGAATTATTGTACGTGTGCAGACTACTCAGTAAAGAAACCATTTCTTTAAGACTTGGTCTCTGCGTCTATTACTGGGATACTGGAAACGGCGGGATTCCTGTATACATAGGTAATTGATCCCTTTTGTTGCCTATTGCCATTCAATAACAATATTCCCCATATTTGATAATGAAATAAGGCAATTTTGCTAACATAGCCTACTACTTGTTCTCATCCATTGAATATATACATCGAAGCAATGCAGGTTAAATTTTGTCTAATCAGTCTGAAAACACAGAAAGATGCCATACAAAAATGCAACTGAACACAAGATGTCTTTTCTAGATTTAATGCCTAACTGAGGAACAAGTCTTTGGATTTTTGTAGTTCTTCAGCATATATTTTTCATTCTTCTGGCGTTTGTAGAATGGAGAGAGAAAAAGCAAGTAATACAATAACACCCTTATAATATCCTACCACTATTTTTTTTTATTTCACAAAGGTAATCAAATGAAGAAATATGTAAATATTTGCTTACTTTGTATAATTTATTCAGCTTTTGCTACTAATAGCAATGGTACTAATGCTGCCATCCCCCGGGCGGGAGGTGGTTCCTGACCTAGGTGGGCCCCATGTCTGTGGAATGTTTTACCCACCGTATTCTCATGGCACATTTATCGCCTGCTATTCTGACTTCAGGCAGTCTCATTTAATGTTAATAAAAAGCAAATCTGCATATCTTTAAATAAAACCATGTGTGTAATATTTGTTCATGTCTTGTGGCTCTCAGACATATGATGTTTATTCTATGTGGCTCTTACGTTAAGCAGTTTTGGCCACCCCTGGACTATGGGGAAAAGATATCAAATTTACAGTCAGCTAGACACTAAGAGAAAGCTGGTACAAAATGTTTTTCAGATGGTATATAACTTTAAAGGACATTGAGGAAGCACATAAAAACTACAAAGGAAAATGCTGGAAATGTTGACAGAAAAATACACCAAAAAATGCAGTATATAAAGTTTAAATTCCCAATGTAAGTCAAGTGCATGCTATTAGGTGTTCTGCCTAACAAATTACCAAAAAATTCAGATGAGCTACTCAAATACATGGTGACAGTGGCTAGAATTATTTACAAAGCAAAATGGAAACTAGATGTCTGTCCACTTTTGAAAGAATGGGAAAATAAACTTGCTGAATATGAAGTAATAAACAGAAAAAACACTGTGTCTAATGGCTATTCTGGCTGTTCACTAACGTATAGCTATAACTCATGAGTCCCGACTCTCTTATTCAATTACTCAATTTATCATTTACATAAAGCATTTTTATAGCTCAATAGTATTTAACGTTATACTACAAAAATAAACACTTGTTAACAATTCATATCACAATGTGGATGCAGAGTATATTTATATACCACAGTGTGGACAAAATCATAATTTTACATGGAAGCACATTAACAGTTTCAACTGAATAGTACATAGAAACCTATAGGGAACAAAAGCTCCGACTGATGAGTGTCTAGTTATCAGCTCATTTCATAGGTCAAAGTAATGGCAAAATTAACAACCTATTTTAGAAATAAGTCTATTACTACATCTGAGGAAAGATGGAGTGTGTATTATGTGTATTATGATAGCAGGAGACAAAATGAAAAAATATGTACAAATGTATGGTAATGAAATAGAAGTAGAATTAAAATCTGTTTCAAATGTAATATCCTGAATATAAATGGATTCTCTATATGAGATATATAATAGACTTTCTTTTATGCCATGATATACTACTTATCTATTAAAGGTTCTAATGAATATGTAGAAATAGTGAAAATATGTTATGTTGAATGCATAGTAATGATGAAACCAGTGTTGTAGTCAAAATTAGATTAGTTATGAAGTTTGAAACTTAAAAAATTTAAATGATGAATAAACTGTATCCCAACAGAAATAAGAATGATTGTATTTTATAGATAATAACTGAAACATTATAATGAAGGGGATGAAAGAGAAAATATTCTCTGTCCTATACATTATGGACATTCTCTGTCCTATTACATGATTGTCTTTGACAAATGTAATTGTTATATAACCCATTTTTCCCTTTTCTTTGCTGTACTCCTACTGTCTTTCTAAAATAAATAAATTAGAAAAAGAACTATTTTATTTTACTTGACAGCATGTTTTAGTGCATGCTGGTCTTCACTCTTATATTTTCATTATGTACTAGGTTGTAAAACATCCTGCTTTCTTTTTCCAACAGTGCTTTAAGTACTATTGACAAAGATTGATCTGTGAAAAAACACTTGTTTATTTTGTTGATTCTTAGTTAATACGTGCAATTGTTTATCATTGTTTTCAGCAGTTTCTTAAGAATCTTAGCATTATTCCTTTCTTAATATTTTAATATTGGTTGATTTCTCTGTTTGGAAGTTACAACGGTTAGCAAGCTTTACATAAATACTATATCAAAATACTTCTAGTAGTTTGCGATGATCTCAATATATAGGAAATAATTCTGCTGACAGAGTTACCATTTAGTTGTATGGCAGATTCTTTAGAAATTTTCTGATCAGTCCTCAGGGTGGTCCTGGATTCCTTTAGAAAAAAAATCTTTTAAATATACATCTAAAATCTAACACAGAAATAAGTAGTATATATACATATATATAGGCACGTTAATTAAACAAACATTTTCTGCAGCTCTGCAGAATACATATTTGGTTGCAAGCCTTAATTGGTTGTTGTGTAATGCATATATGTGTACCAAGCTTTCGTATTTAGTATTCAACAATATATATTTAGAGGCTGTCACTTTAAGGCTTGCTGAGAACTATTTGGACTATGTGACCACTACAAAAATATTCTATCTAGGAACTGCCTAAACACATGAAACTGGACATAAATTGAATGATGCCTTGCAGCTAGCCTAGTAGCTAGTTTTTTATAGAAAGGCCACTGCATTTTCAGGGGAGGCCACTGCTATATTCAGACACGTGCCTTCTCCATTGTCGCCCCCACCTTGTGGAATGACCTGCCTGAGGAGATAAGGGAGACTCCCACTCTCATAGCTTTCTGCAACCTATGCAAAACTGAATTATTCAAGAGGGCTGTTCTACACAGGCAATAGATTTGCACTGTACTAAATTATTCAAAAAGTTACTTAGGAAAATTATTAGCAACTGTAGTCTATACTACTGTGTATAGCTTGTTGAAAGTAGGACCCTACTATGGAGTTTTGCATCAATTAATATGACATGCTACTCACACTCTGCTTCAGTTCTATTTTTAGAATTCTGGTTGGTTCTACAACCCTAATCCTATTGTATCGTTTACTGAATGTCCAGCCCTTCAATTGTATGAACTCACTCTGTGAAATCCATCTTGAGTCCAAGTGCGAAAGGTGGACTTTAAATAATGTAAATAAATAAAAACAGTGATACAGCAAGCTAAGTAAGCCTATAGAGACTGCCAATGTAGCTTTCCTTGGGGAGGAGAAAAATCATGCCTCTAAGTGCACTATTATGTGTTCATGTCATAGCTTACTGACATTTACCCATAGCACCTGTACTCATCAGCACAGCTTGCCATTATTCCCAGCATCTTGTCAGAGACATGTACTTAGCTGACTCACATACTATATTTAGTTCTAAGCTGAATACCATACCCAGCCTGCAGTTGAAAAGGTCTTCACTGTGACTTTGTTAAGTGTTCTGCTGCCAGTTAAAATGTTATCTACATTTCTATGAAGTTACTGTTACAGGACCTATCACATGTTTTTATTAACTTGAATGCTTTATATTTAAATCAATTATATGAAGCTAGAAATAGAGTATGATTTGTATTTATTATTTTATTTAGCTTGTTTATAGCCCGCCTCTCTGAGACTGAAGATATATTACAGAGTATGGAAAGAGAGAAAAATTAATCATACAGTACAGGACACTGAATGAACAATGCAACAGGACTAATAGTACAAGACTGAATGACAATGCAAGCATTTATTTATTTATTTATTTATTTTTATATCCCACTCTCCCTGCAAGCAGGCTCAGGGCGGGGAACAACAGTAAAGTTACAAAACCATTAAAAACAATTATAACAAATAAATAGTTAAAACAATTTAAAAGGCAGTTAATACAATAAATTCATAAGGTTTAACAATCCTAGATGTACTAGATGCCATGTACTAGAAGACAGTAGAGGTCTTCTTAATGTGGGCAGCATACAGTTGTAAAGCTTCAGCAAGGGAGGACAAATAATTGGGCGCCCACCCAACCACCTCAACCAAAGGCCTGGCAGAACACCTCCATTTTGCAGGCCATGTGAAATTGTAATAGGTCTCGCAGGGTCCTGATCTCAGACGAGAGCATGTTTCACCCTGGTTGAGACTAAAAAGACATCCTTTGGGCCGGAGACAACCAGTAAATGATGGTCCACTGATTGACATTTTTTTTTCTTTTTAATTCACATTTTATTGATTTTTATAGCACACAATAATACAAAGAATTAAACATGTTTCCCAACAATCCTACTATTATTTAATAATAGAAAAGTATTCTCAGTTTATTCCTTAACTGCTATAATATTCTAATACCATCCGAGAATTACTTCCTATTCCAAATTTTAATATCATGTATCACCCGCTAAGTATGCTTCCATTCAGTTTCTACTATTCCTTCCCCATGTTCACGTTAAATCCCTTCCATATATCTATATTATAAAATTGCATTAAACATTCTTCAATTTACTGTTTACTGTAACATAATTCCAGTTATCTTTATTCTTCAGCAAATCTGCTTCACTTATTAGAGAGAGAGAGAGAGAGAGAGTGAGAACCAAATGGAAGCGCCTCTCGTTCCTGGGGCTTAGAAACTCAGCAGGAAAGGAAACTTCCCCTCCTCTTGAGAGAGGACTTATGGGGAGGCACCCCCCTCCCTCCTCATTACACCCACTGTTGTGATTAAAGTAGTTTGTTTGCCTCCTAGCCCTTGTATTTTATAAACCTTTACGGTCATTTACCGTTCTACCAAAGGGACTATTTAAAATAATAAACTAAGGTATAAATCATAATTAACATTCCGTCTTCCTATGTTAGTCAATGAAATACAACACTTTTATCCTTGAATTGCTCCTTAAATGAATTAATTCCTAAAGGCCTCATGTCTCTATGAATTTTCAGATAGTCGTCTTCAAATAAGCTAAACACCAGTCTTTACTTCTTTCTTTTTTATGCATGCAGCCAAGAGTTTTTTCCAGATGCTTTGTCAAAGGCTACGTAAGTTTTTCCATCACAATAGACTTGGATATGGCCGAGGGCAAGTCAACGAAACCTGACACCATTGGAGGTTAGTGTTACCGCAATTTCCAGGAGCTGCAGCTAGAATTCCTGGGGGAAGTCTACACACAAGTGAACAATTGTGCCTTCCAGTTGCAAGCCCTTTTTGTTTTTTGTCATCTGGAATAAACACTTTTTATACTGAATATCTGCAAACTCTATTAGAATATCTGAAGATACTCCCAGGGGGACTTTTTCAGAGTTCGGCAGCCGAAAAGCAGCTGTAATGACGTTGTGACTCAGCTCTGCTATATCCAACAGAGATTAAAGCCACCTATTTAAAGAGGTATGCAAATCTTCATTTAAAGAGTAGTTACTTGAAACTTCTCTAATTTTTGCATGCCAGTCTCTTAATTTAAAGTCCTATAATATTATTTTGTTCTTTGCCCACATCTCAAAGTCCTTGACAGATTTTAAATCACTCGTAACTTTTACTGTAGCTTGCAACGCTGTCTGAGCTTTCCCCTCTATCTCTTTAATTGCTGTTGTTAAATCTTCTATTTTCTTCTTCATTGGTTCAACTATTTTTTTAAGTTGTCCTGCATCATCTGTTAAGTATCCAATCTCACCTTTTATTGAGTCCATTCCTTTACTGAAATCATTTTTCATTTCTGTGAGGACTTGCAAATTTGTTGTTTGGACGCTTGAGTTGGTTTCATCCCCACCAGTCGCCATCTCATCTAACAAAAGCAGACTCGCTTCATCGTCGTCACTTCATCGTTCCAGCCTTCATGGTGGTCTATATGGAGGATTTTTGCTACCCTTCTTGCCTTTAGCTCTTCCCATCATAGACCTTGTACCATACACTCAAATTCTTTCAATATTTTGGGAGCAAATCTTATTTATCCAAAGGGAGTAACAGGAGAGAGGGCAGATAGCAGCCAGCTGTAAGCTCTGCTGCCATGCCCCCCCCTTGACATTTCTGATCTGACTGTAAGGCAAGACCCACACAGAATGCATGACAGTAGTCTAGACTCAAGTCTAGACTGTCATTAATCCATGTGGCCAGATTGGCTGAGTCAAGGCAGGAGGCCAACAGGAGGCTACATGAAGATGATAGCACTATTTTTCTGTACTTGCTTCTTCAGTAGTAATGCTGGGTCCAGTATCAGTAGGCTCTTAATTGACCCAGCATTGTACTAAGTGTCTTCCAGCCCTCTTCAAGTCAGCAATAAACTAAATTCAGCAATAAACCAAAGCATTGGATTCCGCCTAGTGGGAGGGCGTGATTAACAAGGGGCAACCCTAGAAATAGCTTCCAGGAGCTTCTTATTCCATGCTTTCACTGCAACCTCAACAGAGCTATTTATTGAGATTTGGAACTCCCTTAGGGCACTCTGGAAACCAGTGGGTTCATTAGTCTCTATGGTGGACGAATTTTACTGACTCCTCCCTCATGCAGAGTGCTGGTGCCACATTCACTTGTATCTTGAGTAGGCAATAGTCAGATCATGATGCGGTCCAAATGTCTAAGAAGAAGAAGAGGAAGAGATTGGATTTATACCCCGCCCTTCACTCACTTGGAGTCTTAGAGCGGCTTACAAACTCCTTTCCCTTCCCCACCCCACAACAGACACCCTGTGAGGTAGGTGGGGCTGAGAGAGCTCTTTCCCACGCTGTCCTTGAGAGAACAGCTGGTACAGAGCTATGGCTTGCCCAACGTCATCCAGCCAGGTGCAAGTGGAGGAGTGGGGAATCAAACCCGGTTCTCCCAGATTAGAGTCCACACACTTAACCACTACACCAAACTGCCTCTCCTCTTGGCCAGATCTTTCTCTAAAGATTCCATAGAAAAGAATATCACTTCTGTTATGTTTGCAATCAGTTATGTTTATAATCTAAGAGAGACCCTGTTAGCCTGACTGCTCTTTTATATTATTAATATTTGGGGGAATATTAGCTCTTAACAATTTGCAGCAGGCATTGCAGATCTCCACCTGTGTCTACAGAGGCTGTGCTTCACCAAGGCTTCTCAGGAACTGACACGAGACTCGAGTTAAGAGTTATAAATGTAAATTGTTTACTATAAAAAGGATAAAAGATTCATAGGCAATATTACACAGTCATACATACAGTTATACAGATCTAAGAAATTAGGTAGAAATACAGGGACATTTGCATGAGCAGGAGAATTGATGGTATCCGTCGAGGGTGATATTTACCTCTAAAGGAATCTAGCGAAGTCCATCTGGAAAAAGTGGGGAAGGTATCTTCGGACAAAGGATCGTGGTTCTGAACCAGCAGAGGCCATGTGGCAGATCCAAGTGGTGCACCCAAGTATCCGTGAGCGAGGGAGGAAGAACAAGCAGGAGCAGGGAGGAGAATCTGACTTGTGACTCTTGGGGAGCAGTATTTATTGGGGGGTGTTCCCGGGAGGTTGGCAAGATATGAGACCTTCCCAGGCACGCCTATAGAAGGTCCGTTCTCTGTCCCTAGCCACTAAGAAGGTCCTATGGGAGTGGTCAATATTTAGATCTACCTGATGGTCAGGACAGGATGTTGACGCCAGCTGCCTCTGGCATGGTCTTCTAGATGAAAGGGGTCCCAGGCTGCAGAACCAGTCCATCAGGAAGCATCTCGCTGCTTTCGCACCCTCGTGTGAAGTCCTTTGATGTGCCAAATGGAGGGGGGAAGTTGCAGGAGGGGGTCCAAGCCTGTGTATGTGTATGGAGTTTGTACTTTCATGGAGTTAGTGGTATGTGTCTCTAGCCAAAATGCTTCACATGGCTCTGTGTGTGTGTGTTTGCGCTATGTGACAACCTCCAGGCTGGAGGTGGTAACCTCAGAAAATGGCGCTTTAAACCTCTGTTGGAAGCATCTGCTATCATTTTCCCACTGGTCACCTTGAGCACTATTCTAACTCACATAACTGGCAGCATAGTCCATTCACTGCTCTCATAGATCAACATAAAAGTCCAAAAGAATGTTGCTTTGGCTTGCAACCCATAGTAGCTAGAAAGATTGTGACATTTTGTACTGGCCCCAACATGGTCCCATCTGCATGAATGTTGAAATTATCCAGGACTTTGGTGGTCTTCAGCATCAAACCCAAGATTACTCTAATAGATTAGACAAATGAGTTAAACTCCCAGTCTGTCCCTGGATCCTAGCCTACAGAACAAACTTATTGACAGCTATATGTGCACCAGCAATCCCTGAAAGCAGAAGGACTTGAGGAGGGTGATAGCTACCTCCACCCCCAACCTCCTGAGTGGGACTGATGGACAATGTAACCAGGAGGTGTTAATTCAGTCAGACACACTCCATCATTTTCATCCAACCAGGTTTCAGTCATACAAGGCAGGTTAATTTTCAGCAACCCTGACAGGACTACCATTTTGTGTTCCAAGCTGAGAGACTCAAGTCAACCGGTACAGAGCAAGATTTGACAAAGGGATTTAATCACAGTTGCTTGGAACAAATCTCAAACTAAAACTTTAAAAATACCAGCAATTTTGCCCAACATCTGAAATATATAGGCTACATGGACTAACCACTTTGCTCAACACAGCTGCCAGTCCACAGAGCAACCTAACCAAACTGAATTGAAAACTGAAGGTCACCAGAAATGCTGGTATGCATTAAAAAAAAGAGTCTGCTATTTGGTGAGACCCATGACCAGAATCAAATAAGGGATGGTGGACAATGTATGTGATTTCCATCATTTATTAGAGTGCAGACCTCCTTAGGGAAAATTAAAAAGAGCACAGTCTTCCATCTTTGTCCATGACATCATCAGTTGCAGTGGACCTATCTAAGCACCTTGAACTAATTAGGCACATTTAATTACAATTCTTAAATACTTTTGCAGAAGATAGCCCTCTCAAGATTTTGTAAATTTGTGTAACTGTGTATGAAACTGTTAATCAAGAGGCCATGCAAACTCATAAGACTTGAATAAGACTTGCACAGCCATATGCTTTAAATGAGGAAGATATGCAAATGTGTTACAGCCAGTGTTAGCATACTCTGGACATAAGCTTGTTGCTAAATATTTTTACCAGAAAAGATTATTGAGCTAATGAATTGTGACAAGTGAATTAAGAAGAAGTTACTCAGCATGAGTCTGGCATACCACTGCTATAGCTGGTCCATGTTTTCATTCTAGTTTTGTAAATGGCTTTCTGCCCTTTGCAGTCATGCCGTACACTGATTGGAAAATGGAACACACACATGCTGGGCACAGGTGCATGACAGCCAGAAGCAGCAAGACCAAATGGTTGAAATACTTTTCTCATCCCAGAATGCTTGGTTTTAATTGTGCATTTTAAACAGCTGTTTAAACATTCCCTTAAGCACAAATCCCTTGGAAACTATGAACAAAATAATTACAGGCTCTAATTTGATTTAAAAAATAAGTAGCACAAGATTAGCTGGTATTAACAGAAAAAATACAGTGAAGCAAAAATCATTAAAAGCATCAAGAAAAGCAACACGAAATCATTAGAATGACATCACTCCTTTTGACTTAGAAGCAAGTTACGAACAACATGGCATGAAGGCAATATCCCTTCCTCACAGGTTCCAGTGGGGTAGCTGTATTAGTCTATTATAGCAAAACAAAACAGTAGTCCAGTAGCAACTTAGAGACTAATAACATTTATTTCAGTATGAGCTTTTGTGAGAAAGAGCTCAGTTCTTCAGATACAATGGGAAGACAGAAACTTATTTACCTCATTTATATAGAAAATTACAGATGGGGGGAAGAGGCATGTGTCTGCTCAAATCATGACACAGAAAGGAATTTTCTAGAAGTTAAAAATGACTGTACACTAGAAGAGATTGTCAACTAGAAGGAAGAAGTCTCTGGATTTGATCTACGGTGGTACCCAGGTAGCCAGGATCAAGGACTATCAAATTTGATATAGACATGAGTAGTAAGTTGTCTGGAGCGTTGTATGGAAGCACTACTTGACATTAAAGTGCAGTCCCCTTAGATGTTTGAAACTAAGATGTTTGAAACTAAGAGCTGTAAGTTGCTTAGGCCTTTTAAATGAATGTGAATCTAACATCTACAAACTCTTAGTAGCTTCAAACTGGAGAGCAACCTCATGAAAGCTTGGTGTAGCCTTCCTAGCAGTTACAGCTGCATACAATAATTTAATCATTTCACCTTAATTGGTTAGCAGATTGCCTAATAGGCTGGGGAGGCTGAAAAATGGCAATTTCCTCCCACTTGACAGCCTTCATTTTCTCTTACTCTTGACTACTGTTTTTTGAAGAATCCTATGTCTTTTCCTCTCAGAATATTGTTTTGTAGCATGGCTTGAATTTGAACTTTGTGAACTAGTGGAATACTTTGGTTGGTCAGAATGCTGGTTAAATAGTCTAAGGGTAGGAGTTTTGGAGTTACTTATACGACTTGTTTTTGTTGCAACCGAAGTTATTCCTTTTGCTTTCTATTTTAGCTTGTCTCTAATAAACTTTGCTATCTTTTCTAAGACTGAGGCTGAAGTACGGACAGCGTTACTTGTGGTGTGCCTTTTCTCTCTCCATCAGAAACCAACTCCTCCTGGAGAGGAGGGAGCCTTAGTAATTAAGGCAAACCGACCCTTGCCAGCTTTTGGAATCTGGGTTGGCTGTGGTTTCAGCACACAGACCCAGGGCATGGGGGCAGTGGGTTCATACATACAAGAGTCCAACCCAGACATGTTATCTTCAGAAGAGGCAAATTCTCAGGAGGGTCAGATCACTTTGGAATGCTTGGAAATTATTTACGAACAAAATAATAGAAGATTAGCAAAAATATACAACACTCACTAGGATGGGATGGGTAGAAACAATGCCGAGAGCAGAGTTAACAAGTGAAATCAAGGAAACCATAAAAGTGTCTCCTTTAGAAAATAGAAGTATAACAGGTAAATTACAGGAGCAGAAAATCTAGTAAAAAAATAGAGCAGGAATTTGAGACACAATTCACAAAAAAGCATTAGAGACCTATTGTAGTATAGTAACAGAGCGTCAGAGTAAAATCTGGGCAACCTGAGCCATTCTTCCTGAGCTAAGACAAAAATGTGTGAGCTGGAAGCTAAAAAACTGTGAGCTAGTTCACAGTAACTCAGCTTAGAGGGAACACTGCCTACAACTGGTCTCTAGGTGACAGAGGTAAGTTCACTTGGATAAAATGGCCACTTTGGAAGGTGGACTCTATGGGACTATACCTCATATAAGTCCCTCCCCTCCCCAAATCCCACCCTCAAGATTCACCTCCCGAAATCTCCAGGTATTCACCACCTAGAGCTGACAACCTCTAAAGCTGACAACCTAGAGCTGACAACAAAGTGTTTAATAAAGTGGTCCACCAGAGGCAGCAAGAAACTGGTATAAATTCTCAGATTAACAGAGCAGTATTTCTACCTGCTGAATTTAGAGGACAAACTTTCCCAGCTCAAGACACTGAATCTAAGAACCTTGAGATGGAGACTTAACAGGTCTCGATTTGAGTGGGTTCACACATGACCTGAACTGGCACCAACAGGCTGAATTAAAAGGAAATCTTTTAAAAGCTGTTACAAGTGGATGTCATGTAGTAAATTTGTTGCCTGAATCCCTTTAAACAAGTACATTTTCTCCTAGAGATAATTTCTACATTTTGAGAATTATTAGCTCATTTCATTTCATTTTTACATTAATGAACATTTAAAAAATATTGATACCTGTAGGCTGAAGTTTTCAATCAAGAAATAATTTTACGATATGTTTTTGGTGAAACACACTGCAGGGAACTTTCTTTTGGAAGTTCTAACTTTTGAAGGTGATAAACAATTCCCCAGTTATGTTGCCAACACTAGTAAGTTATCAGGTTTAATAAATCCTTGATTTTTTTCTGCTTTACAGTACATTGAAACAAATTTATTAACATTCATTCAAATTAATCTTGTAATATGCAAATTATTTTGTACAAAGTGCACTAACATCGCTCTGACTAATGGCCAAGGGGATGCCTAGTTAATATTCTATTTGTGCTCTTTAGAAATACAGTCCAATACTGAGAGTACCGTATATAAGAAACATGTTAATAAATAAAAGATAATGAATGCAATTTCATTTATCTTGTACTTTTTATACTAACAACATAATGACATATTTCTGAAGTATGTAGATGTCCAAGTTTGATTGGAATCAAAGGCATGTCAGGTTTAAATACAGTTCGTGAATTATTTTCAGCAACTATTTTTTTGTGAATGATCACTTGGGGGAGTGATTGGTCACCATTTCCCCCTCATTTTGTAACTTATATCAGTTCCCAGAGGTCACACAGGGCACTAAAGAATCAGAAAAATAACAGAATTCAAGTGTCCCAAGAATAGCCAGGAAGGAGCAATATAACAGGCAAAGCAGAGCTGAAACCGTCTTTTAAATATCACTTTCACTATAGTATTGTTATAAAGGCACTTTCATTTCTCAGGGCACTTTCAAATGCCCCTCAAAATTCTACCATTTTTTCATCCAAAATCTGTAACACAAATAACAACTGAAAAGAGCAAGAGTCCAGTAGCACCTTAAAGACTAACAAAATATGTGACAGATTATGAGCTTTCTTGAGTCACTGATCACTTCTTCAGATACAACTGACAACTGACAAATAAAACCTGGCAGAGTTGTATAAAAAAGCTCCAAAAGCTGATTTTTGCAACTCCAAGGCACTACGCATTCCATGAATGAGCCAACAGGAGGCATAGCCCAGGATTCTGATTTGTCCCAATTAGATTCTGAAGACATCTAAGACAGGAGACCTGCAACCACTTCCTGTCTTGAATGCAAGTCCTCACAGAAAAACTAGGAGACCCAAGGGACCATGAGAGCCAATTTGGTGTGGTGGTTTAGAGGACAGAATCTAATCTGTGAGAACCAGGTTTGATTCCCCACTTCTCCACATGCAGCTGCTGGTGTGACCTTGGGTCAGTTACAAGTTCTTTCAGAGCTGTTCTCAAGAGCAATTCTTGAAAGAGCTCTCTCAGCCCCACCTACCCCACATGGTATCTGTTGTGGGGTGGGGAGGGGAAGGGAAAGGAGATTGTAAGCCGCTCTGAGACTCCTTCGGGTAGCGAAGGGCGGGGTATAAATCCAATCTCTTCTTCTTCAAGATACCTCCAGCTACAACTTTTGAGAAAATTATTACACTCAGCATTAGTTCATGCTTCCAGCAGATCCCAGGGATGCACAGGTGAACAGGTGCCTTGGCACAGATGAGGGCTGACAAGCTGAAACTTAATCTCAACTAAATGGTGGCGGGCAAGGTGTAACCCAGAAATTGTGATGTCTCCTCTATTGGATGGGGCTTTTGGAGGGAGACCTAAAAGAACAGGTTAATAGCTTGGGGTGCTCCTGGACCTAGGTCTCCTGTTGGATAAACAGGCAGCAGCACTGGCCAGGACTGCATTTCACCAGTTTCAGCTGATGAACCAAATACATCCCTTCCTGGGCAGGAACAATCTTGCCACTATTTCGCTTCATGCCCTGGTAACATCTAGATTAGATTACTGCAATGCACTGTACATGGGGCTGCCCTTGAAGACTGTCCAGAAACACCGCTGATAGAATGCTGCAGCCAGAATGCTGACTGGATTGAGACCATGTCACTTTAGTCTTGTTCCATCTATCCTAGCTCCCAATTTGCTTCTGGGCCCAAGTCAAGATGCTATTTATATTTAAAGCTCTGTATGGCTTAGGGTCAGCATACCTGAAGGATTGCCTTCTTCGATACAAACCTGCCTGTCCACTGTGGTCATCTTTGGAGGCTCTGCTTTGGGTGCCCCCATCTAAGGTTAGATTGGTGACAACCTGGGAAAGGGCCTTCTCAGTTGGGGTGCCAGAACTTTGGAGCACCCTCTCCAGGGAGATCCATCTGTACCCTCTATCATTGTCTTCAATCAGTAGGTGAAGACTTTTTTGTTTTGTCTGGCATACCCACAGTAACTCTTATTGGCCCTACTGGCTGGGTGTGTGTTGTTTGTATGGCTATATGTTTTTATTGAATTGTTTAAGCAGTGTACACACAGTGAAAGGGATAAGAGCCCTTCCAACTCCTCTGAAGTGTAAACATCTGAAATTGAGTAAAGCCCTTATTCCCAAGCAATTTATCCAAGGAACGGAAACCTGAAGACTCATACTTCCAGCAGAACTACTAGCCCTCAATCTGTTTCAGGTTTGTGCTGGCATAACACTACAAACGCCTTGCTTCTAAGACCTAGTGAGTTTTCTGTGATCCTGACGATTTCTGCTCTTGGATCTTTTATTCATTGTCAATCCACCCTGCAGACCAAATCTGTAGCAAGACAACAGGAAACTGCTTAAAGAAAAAGCCTCTATATATACTGTCTACTCCAGCTCAAATGACTGATATATGCCCTGTGCTCTGGAGGATGGTTATACAACTCAGTAGCCTCAATCTGATAATCTGAAAGATGCACACCTCATTTATTTCCAGGGCTCAGGGGTTTCCCTGGGTATCTGTGCTGTAGCAATCTGGGAGGGGGAGGAGCCTCAACCCAGGGCAGGGAGCAGAAGCTTTCCTGTCTATCTCTCCTGAGCGATTGAGAGAGTCTGAGAAAGCAAGGTATGATGCAACAGCAGCATCAGAGCTAGAGGAAGAAGCAGGAGACAGCCAGTCCCTTGAGGGCCTGATAGAAGCCCTCTGGGGGCCTAATCTAGCCCCCCAGGCTGCATGTTCGACATTCCTGCTATAAACCATTCTTTTAAGAGCCAGTTTGGTGTAGTGGTTAAGAGCAGCAGGACTCTAGTCTGGAGAACCAGGTTTGATTCCTCACTCCTCCACATGAAGCCAGATGGGTGACCTTGGGTCAGTCATAGTTCTCTGAGCCCCACCTACTTCACAGGGTGTCTGTTGTGGGGAGAGGAAGGGAAGGTGATTGTAAGCCGCTCTGAGACTCCTTCGAGTAGTGAAGGATGGAGTATAAAAGACATCTTAAATGTCTCAGAGGCAGAAACCAGCAGATGTTACAAAATAACATGTGGCTGTCACCAAGCATGGCAGCTATGTATACAGTTTTCCCCATTTCTATACAACATCTGGTACAATTTACTTGTGCCCTGCCTTCATCTTGTTGTATGCTTGTCTACTCCAAGGACACATTGTTGGCTGTCACTGACAGCAAATGCAGGAACACACAGCACCATGAGATCACAGCCCAGTTAGGTTGTGCCAGATGTTGTGAAGAAACTAGAAACATGGCTGCTATTTTGGCAGCAGCCATAACAATATCACAATCTCTTTAGCTGTATTAAAAACAAGAGAACCAGGTGATCTGTATATTTTTCTCTGAAATGATCAGCATATAGCAATATTGTTTGTCCATTATATGTAAATTCGAGCAGTCAAGCCATTTTCCTGTTAAGGATCAGGATCAATAAAATCCAGTGAATAAGACTATTAAGAGAAACTTTAAACGCTGGTAAGCAATAAAGACATAGAATTAAGAAACAGAGAAAGACAAGGCACTGGCATCTAAACAAAGTTCCATCGATAAGTTATCATAGCATTGTGCATGTTGGCTTATACAAAGATGTAGTAAATCTGTATAAGCCATTCAACTTCTTAGTTTACAGCTTCATATTTGTCACTTGATAAGCCAATTTCAGCCATTCCGGGAGGTGACTGTACAGTATAATTGACTGCAATGCAATTCTTCCTCGAATATGAATACAATATTTTGAAGTCACAAGTAAGGTTTTTAAAAAAAAAACCCTAAGACTTTAAAGCAAATTTGAAGCAGCCTGACCAATATAATTTTGCTTTCCAATTTTTTAAAGAGAGAAAGAAAGAAACTTGTTGGCAGATGGCACTCCACAGATGGCTAGTTCTTTCCTTGTATCTACCAGGGATGATTAGCATGTTTCACTCGAATGAATAACTGCAGTGCAAGGAAACAATCAACACTAGATTATTTTTACACTAGATAACAAGTACTATGCAGAGAGTAAAAGGCAAAGTTCCACACAAGCGCAGACACTCACTCATCTCTCTCACTTGCTCACAGAGAGAGAGAGAGAGAGAGAGAGAGAGAGAGAGAGAGAGAGAGCAACAGCAGCACTGTATCTTTGTCTTTTTTTAAGTATTTTAAGAATATATTTTTTTAAATAATAAAACACAGTGTTCCTGCCAAAACCTGTCACAATAACCTGTCATCCCCTCTCACATCTGGCAGACCAAAAGAGAGAGAGAGAGAGATGTAATTGCTTTACACTAAACAAGAAAAGCTGAACTAATGGCACAGAAACACAACTGAGAAGGATTGGGTCCTTAAAAATCAATGCCCTTTAAAGTACTGATAATGCGATATTCTCCTGTTGAAAAAGAGTCCCACATGGACAATGAAGATGATCAGTGTCAAATAGTTGCCTCCAACAAGTTGTAGGACCGTTTGTTTCTATTACAGAACCTTTTTCCAGGGGTGTCGCACAGACGTACTAAACCGTACTTTTGTTCTTGTATCTCTGCAACATGCCATAAGCATTAAAAGCATGTTTCAAATATAAACCTTTCCCCACTTCCAAATGGAAGTTGTGGTGACAGTTCTCAGAATGGGCATAGGAAATCCATTCCTGGAGGCATTTTTGCTTCCTCAGGAAGCTCTCCACTGCTCCTGGAGCTGCAGTATACTGGATGCGATACCATCTATGTTCTGTACTATGTAATGGCGTGGAATGAAGTTTCCGGCCCATACATGGAGACAACTAATTAATAACATTGCCATATCTACGTGAGATTCTGGCAGGGTTGCCAATGCCAACCTTTAAGTGAGGTCTGGAGATCTCCCAGAATTACAACTGATCTTCACACTTGAGTTCCCCTGGAGGAAATGACAACATTGGAGGTGGACTCTATGGCATTATACCTCACTGAGGCCCCTCTTCTCTCCAAACCTGGCCCTCTCCAGTCTCCCCCTAAAATATCCAGGAATCCCCAACCTGGAGTTGGCAAACTTAGCTGCCAGTGTCTCCATGTATTCCTATAAAATGGGAGCTGTATGTAGAATGAACAGACTCTTAAGCTAAAACTCTTGGAATTGTTATCACTGATTGGATCCAGTTCTGGACTTAAAGAAATATGTGTATCGGAGATGGTAGGAACCACTGATACTATTAAATATAAAATTCAAATCCCAAAGCTTTTTATTGAACGTATTCATGCTGTTCTTTAAAATAGATGTGGAAAAGTTTTACAGTCTTTCAGTATTCTTCAACTTTAAAATGTCCTCTAATTTCTTCAAAGCAGAGAAGATAAATTAACACCTAAAGGTGAAGTACAAATATTCATTAACAATGAAGTACACAGCATAAAAATTAAACTGCACATTAATTATTATCACCTACCTTCTGTCGCTGACAATTAGGTAAGGTTCAGAAAGATGACTACAGATTCTATTAAGCCACATAGCCTAATTGTCTAATACAAAAAAATTACTTTATAATTTGTAAACATATTGAACACCAGTGTAAAGCTTTTGGAAGCCATGCTTTTCATCAGGGCAACAGGTAATAAAATTAGAAATAGTTATAAGATTAAAACTTCATATCTGATGCTCAGTTGATAATAATTTTTTTAATCCTACTATATTTTAGAGGACATGTCACAACAGATGTTTCACATAGCCCCATTATATTTTGATACTCCTGATGCAACCATCATTATCTTCCACTTCCATGTATCTTTTTTTTGGCATCCACACATTAGAGAAATTCTCTACCTCCTCTTTTGAAGCTATGATCATAGACAGAGTTTAATAGATGCATATTGAATGGCTGCAATTTTAAAAGCTGATCTGAGTTCCTGTGCGCATGAAGAATAACAGGACAACTATTTCTATTTGTCCTGTTCTTCTCCCTGTACACTGTAATAGCTCATATGCATATCTAACCACAGTCCATGCTTTCCTAGAGGAGATGAGGAGGGAAGGAAATATAGTGTTCCACTGCTTTTACAATATTATTTGGAATTACTACACAAAACTTCATTCTTTGGCCACAGAAAGTCATTTAGTAACAGCTAATTAAATAATGTATAACTACCTGAAAACCATGTATACTATTTTTAGATATACATTTTTATTCCAGAAAATGTTAGAAACAAGTTATTAATAAAAATATATCCCTTAAAAGTCCAGACACCATAGTCAAAGTCTTTCATGCCTTAGGTATTCATAGAATGGAAAGGTAACACACACACACTTATTTATTTATTTATTTATTAAGATTTCTATCCCGCCCTCCCTGCCATTCGGCAGGCTCAGGGCGGTGAACAACACCATTTCTGTCCAATATATTCCATAAAACAACCAATAGGATAAAAACATACACTGCAAGATGGTGAGCTGCAATGTCCATATCTGGGTGGTGTCAACAGGCTTCTTTCAGCATCTGAACTTGCGGTTTGTGGGGCAGATGGTTCTAAATTGGCAATCCTAGATGGTCAGGCCAGGGTTGTAGAATCCAGGCGGCCCCTACTTGTAAGCCTGGCAGAAGAGCTCCATCTTACAGGCCCTGCAGAACTGTAAAAGGTCCCACAGGGGGCCCTGATGTTGTCCGGGAGCTCGTTTCACCAGTGCGGGGCCACCACTGAAAAAGCCCTGGCCCCTGTTGTCACCAACCAGGCTTCCTTAGGCCCTAGAAGAACCAGACAGTTCTGGGAACCCAATCGTAGTGCTCGCTGGGGTACATACAGGGAGAGGCAGTCCCTTAGGTAGATAGGTCCCTGGCCATATATGGCTTTATAGGTAAGCACCAGGACCTTGAACCGTATCTGGTATGCTATAGGCAGCCAGTGCAGTGCTTTAAGGGCAGGCTGGATGTGTTCCTGCATGGGAAGGCACAACATCAGCCTTGCCGCTGCGTTCTGCACCAGCTGCAGCTTCCGGATTTGGGCCAAGGGCAGCTTCATGTAGAGAGCATTACAGTAATCCAATCTTGAGGTGACCAATGCATGGATCACTGTAGCCAGGTCGTTGCATTCAAGGAAGGGAACCAACTGCTTAATCAGCTGTAGGTGACAGAAGGCCGACTTTGCAATGGCTGCTACCTGGGCCTCCATCATTAAAGAGGTGTCCAGGAGCACTCCCAAGCTCCTAACCTCCGGCGCTGGCACCAACGGTACCCCATCAAAGGTCGGGAGAGGAATCCCTAAACTTGGGCCACTCTAACTCAGGCACATGACCTCCGTCTTCGTTGGATTCAGTTTCAATCGGCTGATTACAGGGCAAGGCCAGCTCTGCTTGTGGTGCCATGGGAGGGGGGGTCAGACCACATCATGGGGCCTCCCCCCATTCTATTTCCACTTCCATAATTGCTGTGTCAATGAGTGATGGGAGGATGGGCCCAGGGACACTCAGTCACCTGCAACCAGTCCCGGGAGGGAGGGTTGGCACTGTCCAGCAATCACCTTGACAGTGTCCATGCATGATGGGAGGGTGGGCCCGGGGAGACACAGCCACCCACAACCATGTAGGTAGCTCCTGGGGCAGGGCAGGCTGGCCCTGCCCCATGATTATATTATCTGCAGAGGGAGGGGGGCCCAGGGAGACACGACCACCTACAACTGTGAAGGCTCCCTGCCCCCGGGCAGGACAGGAGGGTAAGCCCTGCCCTGTAGTCATGTTGTCCATCCACAGAGGAAGGGTGGGCCCAGCCAGAGACATGTCCATCTGCAACAGTGCCAACAACAATTCTCTCCCACATGCTTCCAGGGGAGGGGTGTCCATCCCGGTGAGGTCCACTGCAAGTTTGATGCCTCCCCTCTACTAGGTCACATAGGGTCTGTTCTGCCTGTTCTATGGCCAAGAACCCACACTTGACAACATTTCCCCAGAAAGAACTTTCCTGGGGGCGCATTCTTTGGTGGCCTGTAACTCAGACACCCAAGTCAGGGCATATAGGGCAGCATCCCGGGGAGGTATGTCACAAGTTTGATGTCTCTACCTCATCCAGGGTCCATTCTATACACTCCAGAACCCATGCCCAACATCTTGCAGAAAAGCACTTTCCTTGGGGCACCTTGTTTGGAGATCTGTAACTCAGACACCCCGAGTCCAATCTGCACATAACTTGGAGGCATGGTGGGCTGCACCATAAGTTTGATGCCTCTAGCTCACCCAGGGTCCATTGTATACACTCCAGAACCTACACCCGACATATCTCCCCAAAAAGCACTTTTGTCGGGGCACCTTTTGGGGGGTCAATAACTCTGACCACACAAGTCCAATCTTCACCAAACTTGGTAGGCAGGTAGATGAGAGTAATTTGAAGATGCTCTGCAATCTTGGAGCCTCTAGGACCCTGGGGGTGCCCCCTGCACTCCAAAATTCACAAACCAGCTCAGTTTGGTTCAGCTTCACAAACCAGTTTGGGACACACCCTGAACCAGGGTTTTCTGGTTTCTGCCAATCCCTATTATTAACACTGTTTAGAACAAGAAAGTGAGATTGTGTTAGATAATTTCTCTGTATCCCTTTCCCCCCAGTTTTCTCTCCACATCTTCATCTTTCATGGCTTACTTCTCTCACTCACCAACCAAGCTACATTTTATCTGCCCACTCATCTTCTGCTATATTTATTACTGACTTCACTTATATCCAACCCTTTTCCATAATGGGGACCCAAAATAGTTTACATCACTTTCCTCTCCCCCATTTTATCCTCACAACTACCCTTTGAGCAGGGGTGGACTACAAGTGAAAAAGGATCCTGAAAAAGAGCCCCCCACCACCAGGAGAAGAAAGAGAGAAAGAGGCAGCCTGCCTAACCAATTGGCTGGGCACCGTGTGCCTTCCCTTGCTCACGGAAGCTGGGTGCCACTTCCCTTTCCTCAGGCAGGCTGGGCACTGCCCTCACCTTGCGCAGGAGTCGGGCATGCTTAGCACAGCCACCCTCACCTGGTGCAGGGCTCAAGTGGGCAGAGCCAGACACTATGTCCTTTGTCTTGTGCAGGACTTGGGCAGGCTGAGCACCATGCTTATATATTTTAAGTGTATGGGCAAAGAGGGCTGTCTTTACTGTAAAGCAATAACTGTGGGCAGAATGAGCTGTGGTGGCCTCCATTTTCCTTCCTCCAGTGTCCATCTCTTTGGAGCACAATGACTGCCAGACCAAATGGTAGGGTTGTCATATCTATTCGTGGTGACAGGTCAAACTATCTAAGGCCTCTGTTGTGATATTTAATTTTTTCTGAGTGAGTTGAACTACACTAGAAAGACTCAGTTTTAAATTTCCTCTAATAATTAAACTCAATGAGTGATCTTAAGTCAGTCATTCTCTTTTAGCCTAAGCCAGGGGTGGCCAAACTTGCTTATCGGAAGAGCCACATAGAATAAATGTCAGATGTTTGAGAGCCACAAGACATGAACAAATTTTACCAATACATTCTTATTGAAAAATAGGCAAATTTGCTTTTTATTAATATTAAATGAGATTGCCAAAAATAAAAACAAAAGGGATAAAAAAGTTATTGATAATGGTATTTATTTGCCTTCTCCAAGCTGGCCAGTGGGGGGCTTTGAGAATGCACTTAATGTTAAAATTGCTTTCTTTCTCTGCTCCCCCCACCTCAAGCTTACTCAGGGAGGGGAACACTGGCTGGGGAAAGGAAGACCGCATGCCTCCCCTTCACTTCCCCATCTGCCCTGCCGGGAGCCGTACAATATGTATGAAAGAGCCACATACATCTCCCGAGCCGCAGTTTGGCCACCCTTGGCCTAAACTATCTCACTGAGTTGTTGGTGAATATAAAAAAGAAACTCATGAATACTGCCTTGAACTCCTTAGAGAAAAGGTGGGATAAAAATGGACTGGATAATAAATAAATGTACGTGATCGAGTAAAGACAGGGAAAATATACTTCCTTTAGGCTCTGCTGTGTTGTCAACCATTGTAGAACACATCCTTCTGATACTGGACACCACATGATACTGGTACCTGCTGTTGTATGAGCAGAAAATGCCTAGCACGTGAACAATACACTATGCAATGGAGAACAGAGCTGTACAAGTAGGAGGAAAGTATAGGATCCAGGCTAGATATTCTTCCTTGTCAGTGGGTAAATGACAACTGCACCTGTGGTGACTGCTACTTTTTTCCCTCTCTTTCTCTTCTACCTATACAAATTCATATCAAGTTCTTCCATTATCAGCTCCACAGCTGTTGAACTCATAGAAATAAAACACTATTGAATTGCAGAAGATAAGGCATTCCTTTTTCATAATGATAATGAGCACCCACCTACGTTAGGACTAGTTTAAGAGCTTTTCTTGCTATTTCCTCAGATTTTTTTCTGAAGCTTTAATTCATCCCATGGGGCCTCAAAATAACAATTTTTAAAAATGAATTGTACTATTATAAATACAAAAAGTGAATTCATATTAGTGAGACACAGAATTTTTTAAAATGGAGATATTTATAACCTTGGTGTATTCAATTAGAACGGAATTCTAATTTTACCTAATGTACCTATTCAAATGAAAAATTGTTTATACAAGGAAGATGTGAAAACACTGGGTGACCCATGTTTGCCAAAGACAGAGCTGCTGGCCTCACCTTCCTCCATAGGTGACAACATGCTTACCAGCTCTTGGATATGCAGTGGAGACAACACAAAACCAGTGAAATTGACATGGGATATCAGCCTCTTTTAAAACTTATACCTAGAATTTCTGGGAGCCACACAAGAAAAATACCAAGCATTTCGGTGTGGTAGAAAGAGAATGGTTCCCCTCAGGACTTGGAAGAACTAGACATGCCCATTCCTGAGAGACACAAAGAACAGCAGCACTAAACAAGAGGAGGAGGTCATGGATGGCAATTTGGCCCAGATGGGCATTGAGGTGAAGACGGGCTTCCTGGCCAAAATGGTCACAGGACTTACTTAGTAAAAGGGAGCTGTAATACAGTAATTGGAACCCAGCCCTAATGAACAAACATAGTAACATGAGGTACCAGAGATATAAACTTTATAAAAATGATTTCAGATGCTGAATAGCAATAGCAAGCTTGATTGGATTAGGTGTGATATGCAGAAGGCATGGGGATATCAGCATTGGTAATGAGACAGGTGATAGTCAGGAAACCTAGATCTTAGTTTGCTCCAGAAGGATTCAGTCCAGGAGGATGCAAAGAATACATAACTCTAAAGATATGAGCAGTGACTTACCCTACCAATGCCTGCTATTGTCGCTTGGCATCTGAAATCACTTCACTCTCCAAGGTAAAATGACAGATGGCTCACATTCTAGCAGTGTCTGAAAAAGTGAGCAGTGACTCATGAGAGCTCATGCCCTTCCACAAATTTTGTTAGTCATTAAGGCGCTACTGGAGTCTTGCTCCCTTCCACTAATAAAGATTGCAAGCTGTACTGTTAGCTTTCTTTCTTTCTTTCTTTTTCTTTCTTTCTTTCTTTCTACTGAAAAGGAGGATCTCTCCAAGTGAAATGTGTGGATTTCAGACCGGACAAATCCACTCAGTGCTAGTGATGATTATGAAAGAGTTCAAAAGCAAGGGGGAGGGTTAATGTGAAGAAAGGCAGCCAGTGAGGTGGGAGAGGAAAGAGGGAGACCATGTGTTGAACTGGAATATATGGAACCATAAATGTATTTTTAAATACTTATCCCAGAGAGGCACAGAGAAATCTAATAAAAAAAACTTCTCAGAATAAACCAAAATAATTTCCCTTTAATTCCCCTTATCCCAAATGCATACCGGAAACAATATGATGCATTGTAGGGACGAAAGGATGACTAAGTACCTGGTCTCCTGTCCCCGGTTTGGATCTTCTTGGGTAGTGTCTTCTTTTTGTCACCAGTTTCCACTAGGATATTTTCCAGTGATTCTCGGAACAGTTTATCCCCTTGGAAGGGGTAAGCTGACACCATGGCCTTGGACTGATAGTCAGCTGGCCAGGCTCTCAACCACAGGATACAATGAGCGGCTGCTGCCGTGGACATGGCCCTTGCAGAAAAAACCATGGAATCAAGGTGGCATCGGCTGAGAAGGACATAGCCTTCAGCAGCCTGTTGGCTCCCTCTAATAGACCACGATTGCCTTCGGGCAACATCTGTATAAGCCTCCACTATGGACTATGGAAGTTCTGGAGACCATGGATGCCGCAGAAGAGGCCCTGATGGCTAAGGCATTAGCCTCATGCGCTCTGCGTAGGGTGAACTCAGCTCTCTTGTCAAGGTTGTCTCTTAGAGTGCCGTGTCCATCCTCCGAAACCACACCCGATGATTGCAGTGCTGCCACTGGCGCGTCAACCACGAGGGCCTGTAACAACTCTGAAGCAGGTGAGCGCAAGGGGTACAATCTTCTAGTAACTCCCAGGAATGGTTTGGTAGTCAGTGGCCTTTCCCATTCTGCTTTAACCTTTCTCACATAGAACCCAGGGAAGGGAAAAGCTATTTCAGATGGATCCACTGGGGGAAAGAATTTGTCAAATATTTCTGAGCCCTCTCCCTGATCCTGAGGTACTGGGGTGGGCTTGTCTATTTTTTGATTGCCCTGGACCTGCAAGGCCACCAGGGTTTTGGACAACAGATAATAAAGGTCCTCCAGTTTGAAGAACCTGAAGGATTGATCTTTGGCTGCAGGAGGCTTTGGAACTACTTCTCTTTCCTCATCGTAAGAAGAGAACTCTCCCTCCTCCCTTTCACTGGAGGCATGAGATAAGCAGTCTTCTTCAGGATATACTGGCTCTTGAGTGTGGCATTTTGCAGTGCTCTTTTGGGCTGCCTTGGTGGATAATTTTCCTTTACTATCCTGCTGTCTATGGGAGAAGGAGGGTGTGGAAGGCGGGGATCTAGATCTAGAGGACCTAGAAGACCAGTGACCACCCGAGGTACAGAAGAGGGCTATTTCCTCCCTCATTGCCCTACGGAAGAAGGCCATGGCATTGGGGGTAAACGGGGAGGGGTTGTTGTCCATGTTACCCATGGAGTTTTCAGGAGCCTTTTCCTCCTCCACCTCTCCACCAGCGAAACTCTGCTGGATTTGCCGTATCTGCTCTTCCTTGGATCAGCTAGCAGCCCCATGGTTAACTGAGTGCGGGGGGGGGGGCGCAAAAGGCCATCCCCAACTTGGTCATTGCGGCCGGGATCATTTAAAATGGCCACCGCTGTTCCCAAATGGGCCGTTTTGGCACGCTTTTGTGTGCTGCCACCACCTCGGTTTTTTCCATGACAGTCTCCCACGGCTGGCCAATTCTTTGGCGCACAATCGCACCAGTCATCAGAGGACCCTGCTCTTCCATCAGCAGTGAGAATGTGGCTATCGGTTGAACCCTAGCCTCAGCAGGTGGCAGCGGGGGCGAAATTGAAGAGAGAGCGGAGCGAGGAGGAGGGTTTTTTTTTTTGTTTTAAGAGAGAAGGAGTGCTAGAAAGAAAGATTTTTGAAGATGAGATGAAGATAGTAGCTGAATAAGAATGGGGGTTAGGCAGAGCCAACTCCCAGCTGCTCTCCCTACTGAGGCAGGAAGCAAACTGAGCTAGGGGTGACTCCCACCACAGGAAACAGGAAGAAGTAAAAACTTTGTCCTGCCTCCCTGGAGATAGGTGAGAATCACCCACAAGATGGCCTCTACCTCAGAGGGAGAACAGCAAATCTTAATGTAAATTGTGCTTGCCAGAAAAATCTCCCTTTCTTCCTCCCTCCCTCTCTCTCTCTGAAGAAGTGTGCACACAAAAGCTCATACCTGGAATAAAACTTTGTTGATCTTCAGTGTGTCATGGGACTATTTCTCACACTCTCCCTCTTTCCTTCCCCCTTCCTCACTCCCTCCTTCTTCAAAGAAGGAGGCGATCTCAGCCGATGGAGGGAAAAGATGCTCAGAAACACAGCAGCAGCCTTGGAAGATGAAGCAGGAGAGAGCGATTGGAAAAGCTTTTATCTGGTCACACAGGAGTGGTCTCTCTCTCTCCCCCCCCCTTCTCCCCAAAGGAGGAAAATGAGATCTCAGCCACAGCAGCATCCCCGGAGAACAAAGCAGAAGAGAGTGATTGGGGAACACAGGCGCTCTCTCTCTTTCCTCTCCAGAGGAGGAGATCTCAGCCACTAGAGGGAAGACAGGCTTGTAAATGCAGCAGCAGTCTAGGACAGGGGTGGGCAATTGTTTTGGCTCGAGGGCCGCTTTGTGGGAGCGGAGGTTAGCAGAGGGCCGCACCTTTTAAAATGATTGCACTCATTAGTTAACCTTGCATTTCAGGAAAGGTATAAATTGTATCATACAAATCAATAAATATAAATTAAATAAAATAGTGGTAGTTTTATTCAATTTATTTATTGTGCTTATTTCATATCATCTATAGCTGCAAGCACATTTAATTTTAGAATCAGTTTAATGACAAATGTACCCTATCACACTTTTCTACAATTTTTTTTTAAATCAGGAGTGAGATTGCTTGTTGAGATTCTCATCACAGCCTGCAAGTTAATGTCTGTCAAATGTTTGTTAATGTCTATATTTACTCTTGTTGATCTTCATGCAAGAAAAACTTTGCTCACAAATATATGTAGACCCAAATACAGAGAACATTTTCCCAGCAAATTTCTTCATACATGGAAACTTTTCAGCAGACAAAGGTTTGTAAAAGTCAACTAATGTCACAGCGTTAAACATTTCTTTCACAGTGTGATGTGACTGCATGTAAATAAATTCAAGCTGCAGCTCCTCAGGTGCTGACAGTGGCCAACTGTCTTGGCGGGCCGCAAAAAACTCTGTGGCGGGCCGCATGTGGCCCCTGGGCCGCCATCTGCCCACCCCTGGTCTAGGAGGAAGAAGCAGGAGAGAGGCAATTGTTCACAGGCTGGATACCAGCCCTGCAGGGGCTGGTTCTGGCCCAAAGGCTGCATGACTGACACCCCTGTCCTAGCATATAATCTAATTTGGCCTTTATAAAATAAGATCCTGGTCAAATATTGACTGCTCAAATGAAAAAAATGGATCAGAAATCACTCACCATGTCAAGAACTTCACATTAGCAAGAAAAATAAACCTACAAATCCACAGGAGACTGTATAACTGCCCAGTGAACATTTTTTACATATGAGGATGCTCTTCCCCATTGATTCAGTGCCCAGAAATCCTATATTGTACCAACAAGACAGCTGCCACTACCATCACAAAGTGGAGCTCATAAAGCAAGGGTAAGTATATCTTCTGCAAGCCAAGCAATACAACACTTTGCAGATGAGTGGTATGTTAGTGTTCAAGTCTGGTTACCCTCTGTCTAAAAGCTAAGCATATGAGGCATAATTATCAATGCAAATATTCTGGAAGAAATTTAAATATGGAATGTTTCTCTTGAGCACAGTTATGATTCTCAACATTCATAAGACTAGATGTCACCTGATGAGGAGAAAACTACTACAAAGAATCTATCTACCATCAAAGCACAGATTGGTAGGAAGACATGTGTAGCCTGCAGAAGTCAGACAACTCACTGTGTCGTAGAGGCACAGAATTCCTACTACCTCTTCAAGGGGGGAGAAAAGTATGCCTAGAGACTGCTACTGGAACGAGAGGGAAATCACAACCACATGTCATCGGTTGTAAATGCCCCATATCAGTTTGAAGAAATACCATGCTTTTATTTCTCCTCAGCCTGTTCCTCTCTTCAAAGGTCAACAGAAGACCACTATGTAACAGAGCCTGGCCACGAGTCTGAGACATCACCATATGATACCATGCAAATCAGGAGAGACCAAATAATACAGCTGATTTTTGAGGCTGAAAATTACATCCATAAAGAATACATTTCCCACAGTTAGTCATACAATGCTAGCCTCAGACTCTGCACTCTATGACTGAATAAAGCTGATTAAAGTTAATTTGTTATCATATTCAGCGCTCAATCCTGAGAGAGACAGCTCAGAGTAAACAAGGAGAATATGATATTTTTGTATATGATGGCATGAGGTAGACTGATAAATGTTGAAACTATAAAACTGTGCTTGATAGAACAGTTAGTTCCAGTCCTCTTTCTAAAGCACAGACTCAACCAGCCATCTAATTCCCCTTAAATAAATTCTCCACCATCTGCCGCCCTTACCCATGACTTACGCTGCCATTAGGCAGTCTCATCCCTCACACTGTAAGGGAATGGTGAACAGTGCAGCATTCAGTAACACATACTTAAAACAATATGACTTGAATCCAACTGAACATTCCTCAGAACAGAAGGATTTCCATCTGCAAAACATGTCTTTCTTGACTCTTCCTGCAGTCCTAAATCCCTCCAAAATACTGCTTCCTGAAGGACTCTCAAGAACTCCAGTGGAGGAGGGGGATCTTGGGTTCCAAGCTCAGGCACAATATGAGAAAGTCCTTCTCCATGGGCAGAAATCCTTCTCTCAACAGAAATGCTCCATTTGATTCAACCCTGTCTCTTGTGTGCGTGAGGAAAGAAAGAAACCTGCTGCAAACTGACACAATTTTAATGTTTCTTTTGTGCTTTTTTGTTTGGTAGGTATTGTTATAAACCTGCCTGGGCCTTTCTGTTCTTACATGCATGTTGCATGCTTAAGTACATGTAAAAGCACATGTGATGGACTGCACATTTTAAAAGCTTTGAAGTGCTGTACAAACAGGTAAAGGACTGTGAAGGGTTATTTCTTTTTAGAGCCAGAGCACCTTGAGTGACAGGCTGCTCCAAGTGATCTGATTGGTTAGCATTATCTGAGCAGAGAAAGACTTCCAAACTGGATGCTGAGAAGAATTTCAGCCCTACATGAGAAGAGTCGAGTACTGACAGTTGTGGAATTTAGTCCTAATTGACGACAGTTTAACACAGACAGGAGAACTGGGGAAAGTTGGCAAGGACGAGTGGGTAGTTAACAGAGATTCCCACTCAGGCCAAGGAAAAGGGATAGATTTTTAACCTAAAGTAGGTTAAAAGCACTGAAGCAAATGTGCTCCTGGGTCTAGCTGCCTTATTTTTAAAATTTATATAATGTAATTTCTGATATGCTCCATTTTTAACTCTTCTCATTTTAAACAATCAATGAATGCATTTGCCTTCACTTTTCAGCAACCATGAACCTAAAGAATTATGTTTCAGCCTAAAATAAAAAGTAAAATTGTTACTGTATTCACAGTGTAATCCTAAATTCTAAACCAAAATGGTTAGGGTGATTGCTAAACCCTGTACTGGCACATCCCAGAACTATACTTTTTTTTGTAGAAATAGCCCAGCAGGAACTCGTTAGCATAATAGGCCACACCCAACAGCAGAAACTCATTAGCATATTAGGCCACACCACTGAAAGCACAGCTTATTAGCATATTAGGCCACACCCCCATGTTTCCAGAAGAGTGGTCATCCAGCCACACCCACCTTTTGCTTCTTATTCTGTTTACCTTGTTTGTTGTCAAAACCCAGGGCTTTTTTTGGAGCAGGAATTAATTTGCATGTTAAGCCACATACCCCTAATGTAGCCAGTCCTACTGAGTTTCTGCTGTTGGGTGTGGCCTATTATGCTAATGATTTCCTGCTGGGTGTGGCCAACTCAGGAGCCAGCCGGAACTCCGTTCCTGTGCGTTCCTGCCCAAAAATAGCCCTGATACTGGCATAGATGTTATACTTGTGTAGATCCAGGCAGAACCAGAGGGATGTCACAAAGAGATGTCACAGGTGGGGTGAGACATACTTCTTTACAACTTCCTAAATTAATGCAAAGAAAAAATATCAATATCTTATACATTGTATGTGTCTTCCTAACACTTTCATAGAGTTGCCAACTCCATGCTGAGAAATTCCTGGAGATCAGGGGACAAAGCCTGTGGAAGGCGGGGTGTATGGAGGGGAGGGAGATCTTCAGGGGCTACCTGGAGTCTACCTGACTTTCATTATTGGAGTCAGCTGGACTAAGGAAATAAAGTATTCTAATTGTGTATTGTGTATTAGACAATTCTGCCCCAGTAGTAAGAATAGCACGGACACAGGATTTACAGTTCTGGAAATGCCAGCACTGCTATTATAACTTTAAAGAGAGGCACAGGGACAGGCAGGAGACACAGAATAATGCTCTATGACTAGTAGAAACAGTGTAAACTAAATTAAATTAAATAAAGAAGCAATGACTGCAAATTTCCTTCATCTGTATAATTTACAGAACTAACACTTTTCCTGGCAAACAATTTTGAGGTCCAACAAATTTAGAGTCTAGTGGCACCTTTAAAACCAACTAAGTTTTATTCAAGGTATGAGCTTTCATGTGCATGCACACTTTTTCAAATACATTGGAATGGTAGGTAAGGTTCAAACTTATAGACAGAGGCTGAACAGCAAATTAACAGGTAACATGATGAAGATGTGCAAAGACAAACTAAATAACAAGCTAAGGTTATACGCTCAACAGTTGTAAAGCAATACATATGTCAAAATAGCAGATAAACATCTAAATATATCTTTTCTATAAGTCTGTCCAGGGCTATTTTTGGATAGGAACGCACAGGAACAGAGTTCCGGCTGGCTTCTGAGTTGGCCACGCCACCAGCCTCCCCCTCCTCAGGCCATGGGGTGCCTGGGGAAGCCAAGCCGATCCAGGGAGGGAAGGCAGTTTAAACTGCCTCCCCTCCTCGGGTTCCCCCAGGCGCCCTGCAACTGTAGGTCACCTGGGGAAGCTGATCCTGGGAGGGAGCTGTGCTGTCAGGGGTGTGGCCTAATATGCTAATAAGTTTCTGCTATTGGGTGTGGCCTGTTATGTTAATAAGTTCCTGCTGGGTTTTTCTACAAAAAAAGCTGAGTCTGTCTATAAATTTAAAGGTGCCACTGGACTCTAAATTTGTTCTACTGCTTGAAACCAGCACAGCTGACCATCTGGATCAGTTTTGAGGTCCATATACTTTAAACATAGAGGAAATACAGCCATATCTCCAGGGTATCCTGGTCTAAGTAATATATCTGGATCAAGTTTATATGACTACAGTACTATTTGTGCCTAGCTGCTTAGGGTCCCCTGGTTAGCACAGATGGTCATATTTCTGTTATGTTTTTAAGAGAGCAATCTGGGCTTCTCATTCTCCAGAGTGTCATGTTTTTGATACAATAAACACTAGAAGTTAGAAGGATTTCCAAATATTTTATGCATAATTTTAAAAGTTGGCGGAGAGCAAGGGGGGGAGAGTTTGAGAGCGACATCTGATTAAAGTGATTTCAAAAGTTCAGCATTACATGAGACGTTTACTAAGTTGTGCAACTGATCTCCTGGAAATGGAGACTTCAAAAACATCACACATGTTTTCACACCATTTTCTCATCCAGTAGGCACACACAGATACTGGTAAAACTATACTAAAAATGGAAGAACACAAACTGAAAGGATTTTTACTTCAGCATTAATAGTATCAGGGGTCCTTTTGTAAAAAAAGAGGTGCAGGAGCTCATTAGCATAACTTATTTGCATATGCCACACCCCCTGACGTCACCGGAAGTGTCAGAAGGTCACACACCCCTGACATCACTGGAAGTGTGTCAGAAGGCAATACCCACGCTCAGGCTCCACCCCAAAAATCTCCAAGGTATTTCCCAACTCAGAGCTGGCAAGCCTATCTAATGGCAAAGGAAGGAAGGAAGGAAGAATGAGGGAGGAAAGGAGAAGGAAGGAAGGAAAGGAACAGGAAAGAAGGAAGGAAGGTAGGTGGGGGGAGAGAGAGAGAAGGAAGGAAGGAAGGAAGGAAAGAAAGAAAGAAAGAAGGTAGGGAGGTAGGGGGAGAAAAGAGAGGAAGAAAGGAAGGCAGGTAGGCAGACAGACAGACAAAGGTAGGTAGGTAGGGGGGAGAGAGAGAGAAGGAAGACAGACAGACAGAGGAAGGTAGGTAGGTAGGTAGGTAGGTGGAAGAGAGAGAGAAGGAAGGAAGACAGACAGAGGAAGGTAGGTAGGTAGGTAGGTAGGTAGGGGGGAGAGAGAGAAGGAAGGAAGACAGACAGACAGAGGAAGGTAGGTAGGTAGGTAGGTGGGAGAGAGAGAGAAGGAAGGAAGACAGACAGACAGAGGAAGGTAGGCTGGTAGGTAGGTAGGTGGGGGAGAGAGAGAGAAGGAAGGAAGGAAGCAACAGGAAGGTAAGTAGGTGGGGGGAGAGAGAGAGAAGGAAGGAAGACAGACAGACAGGCAGACAAGGTGTTTCCCTCCCCCCCCCCTTGCTTGGGCCCCAGTGGCTTAAAGCCACTCAGGCCCAGCTCTTCCCTTACTACCTCCCCCCCCCACGACCCAGGAATGGTGAGGAGGGGGAGGGCTGGGGGCTTGTCCCTGGCCCAGCACCTTGCTGCGGGCCAGGGAGGGAGATGGGGTGGGTGGGTGGGCTGGGGGCTTCTCCCTGGCCCGGTGGCGTGCCCCCTGGCCAGGGAGGGAGATGGGGTGGGTGGGCGGGCTGGGGGCTTCTCCCTGGCCCGTGGCTCGCCGCCGGCCAGGGAGGGCGATCGGGGGGAGGGAGGCTGGAGGCTCGCCGCCGGCCAGGGAGGGCGATCGGGGGGGAGGGCAGGAGCCTTCTCCCTGGCCCGGCGGCGTGCCCCCTGGCCAGGGAGGGAGATGGGGTGGGTGGGCGGGCTGGGGGCTTCTCCCTGGCCCGGTGGCGTGCCCGCTGGCCAGGGAGGGAGATGGGGTGGGTGGGCGGGCTGGGGGCTTCTCCCTGGGCTGGGGGCTTCTCCCTGGCCCGGCAGCATGCCCGCTGGCCAGGGAGGGAGATGGGGTGGGTGGGCGGGCTGGGGGCTTGTCCCTGGCCCGGCGGCGTGCCCGCTGGCCAGGGAGGGAGATGGGGTGGGTGGGCGGGCACGCCGCCGGGAGGGCGATCGGGGGGGAGGGAGGCTGCAGGCTTCTCCCTGGCCCGCGGCTCGCCGCCGGCCAGGGAGGGCGATCGGGGGGGAGGGAGGCTGCAGGCTTCTCCCTGGCCCGCGGCTCGCCGCCGGCCAGGGAGGGCGATCGGGGGGGAGGGAGGCTGGAGGCTTCTCCCTGGCCCGGCGGCGTGCCCCCTGGCCAGGGAGGGAGATGGGGTGGGTGGGCGGGCTGGGGGCTTCTCCCTGGCCCGGTGGCGTGCCCGCTGGCCAGGGAGGGAGATGGGGTGGGTGGGCGGGCTGGGGGCTTCTCCCTGGGCTGGGGGCTTCTCCCTGGCCCGGCAGCATGCCCGCTGGCCAGGGAGGGAGATGGGGTGGGTGGGCGGGCTGGGGGCTTGTCCCTGGCCCGGCAGCGTGCCCGCTGGCCAGGGAGGGAGATGGGGTGGGTGGGCGGGCACGCCGCCGGGAGGGCGATCGGGGGGGAGGGAGGCTGCAGGCTTCTCCCTGGCCCGCGGCTCGCCGCCGGCCAGGGAGGGCGATCGGGGGGGAGGGAGGCTGCAGGCTTCTCCCTGGCCCGCGGCTCGCCGCCGGCCAGGGAGGGCGATCGGGGGGGAGGGAGGCTGGAGGCTTCTCCCTGGCCCGGCGGCGTGCCCCCTGGCCAGGGAGGGAGATGGGGTGGGTGGGCGGGCTGGGGGCTTCTCCCTGGCCCGGTGGCGTGCCCGCTGGCCAGGGAGGGAGATGGGGTGGGTGGGCGGGCTGGGGGCTTCTCCCTGGGCTGGGGGCTTCTCCCTGGCCCGGCAGCATGCCCGCTGGCCAGGGAGGGAGATGGGGTGGGTGGGCGGGCTGGGGGCTTGTCCCTGGCCCGGCGGCGTGCCCGCTGGCCAGGGAGGGAGATGGGGTGGGTGGGCGGGCACGCCGCCGGGAGGGCGATCGGGGGGGAGGGAGGCTGCAGGCTTCTCCCTGGCCCGCGGCTCGCCGTCGGCCAGGGAGGGCGATTGGGGGGGAGGGAGGCTGCAGGCTTCTCCCTGGCCCGCGGCTCGCCGCCGGCCAGGGAGGGCGATCGGGGGGGAGGGAGGCTGCAGGCTTCTCCCTGGCCCGCGGCTCGCCGCCGGCCAGGGAGGGCGATCGGGGGGGAGGGAGGCTGGAGGCTTCTCCCTGGCCCGCGGCTCGCCGCCGGCCAGGGAGGGCGACGGGGGGAGGGAGGCTGGAGGCTTCTCCCTGGCCCGTGGCTCGCCGCCGGCCAGGGAGGGCGATCGGGGGGAGGGAGGCTGGAGGCTTCTCCCTGGCCCGTGGCTCGCCGCCGGCCAGGGAGGGCGATCGGGGGGAGGGAGGCTGGAGGCTCGCCGCCGGCCAGGGAGGGCGATCGGGGGGGAGGGCAGGAGCCTTCTCCCTGGCCCGGCGGCGAGCCGCGGGCCAGGGAGGGCGATCGGGAAGGGCCTGGAGCCTTCAGCCTGGCCCCGCGGCGAGCCGCGGGCCAGGGAGGGGGATTGGGCGGGGGGGCTGGAGGCTGCTTCCTGGCCCGGCGGCACGCCGGGCCAGGGAGTGGGGACTCGGTGTCAGGGCAGACTCCCGAGCCCCGAGGAGGCTGCAATGGGCCGGCGCGCCGGGGAAAGCGAACTGGGGGGCGGGGCTTGATTATGTGCCCGCCCCCCCCGCTGACTCTCTCCCGGAGCGTCGCTCCGGCGCGCCCCGGCCCCAACGGAGCCCTGAATAGTATTATACTGAACTATCAGCAGTCTGAGGTTGCGATCAGACGTGCAGTTCAATCCACTGTTGCCCTGCCTCTAATACAGCCAGATTATTTTGTTACAGAGAATCTTGACCAGACTCACCCCTTTTAGCATTCTTCAAAGCAATTTAACTGGCCATGGAATGACCAGACAGCACCAAGCACGGAGTCAGCCTGTTGGCCATTTTTTTTACTTTGTCCTAGGAGCATGCCCAGAAGCAGGAATTAGCCTGCTGGGATATGTAGTTCATGGGGCTGTCAGCCATTACTTTAAAAAGTTCTCCCTGTGAGCATGTGCACAAGAGCTTGCTGAAAATGCTGGGATATGAAGTTCACTGCCATCCTCCCTGTAATCTTTTCAATTTACCCCTTCCCCAAATGATATTAAAAAGCTGCAGAACAGAGGTGTCTTTCTTTGAGAGTTTTTTTTTAAAAACCCACAAGGTTTTGAGCAGCACCCCGGGGGCGGAGAGGTGTGCATATACAGTCATGTGATCCTCGCTAACTGGATGGTGGTGGGAATGGCGACTGGAAAACAAGAGATCAGTGAGAGCTGCCTGACACCTTGGGTGCACAAGAGAGTGACCAGATGACAGGAAATCTATTTTGGAAGCGGCTCAGACCAACAGGACCAAACTTAATCGGGTATCAAAGAAACACGGGGCAAGGGGAGGGGGAAATGGAACTCAGACGACTGGGACAAGACAGGTCAAATCTACATCTGACTTTCCCACTGAAATCATTCTAGTTTCAAAAAAACCTGTCTATACCTGTTTCTAGTTTCAAACCATACGTGTTTTAGTTTAAAAATTATTGTTTACATTTGTTAATTGCCCTCCTGTGGTCAAGCTAGCATAATACTGCTTAAAACGAATCCTGTTGCTTTGTACTCTTCAGACCCCCCTGGAGTGAAATTTGAAACCAGCGTGAAATGAGCTTGGGAAAAGACAGCAGTCAAACTGGGAGGTGTAAATTGGGCCAAAGACAGATGCTGCTGTCTGATCGTGCAATTTAAATCCATAAGGGAACAGCAAGGGCAACGGATCAAATTGCCCATGTGAACATGACCTGTGACTTATATATTTTTGTTCTATTAGTGAAATAGCACCTTCTTTGAAAAAAATATATAAATGTTGCAATTACATGCAAATAAATTTCATCTTGATAATAATTGACTCGGCAATTTTAGAAACCAACATGAAAGTACAATGCTAGAATCTCTCTCTCTCTCTCTCTCTCTCTCCCTCCCTCCCTCTCTCTATCTCTCCATACCTCGCAATTACCGGTCATACTCTCAAATCATACTCCAGCCTAATTAGGGGAATGGACAGAAACAAAGACCAGAACAGCCTTCTGGCACCTGTATGAAGTTTAGCTGTCATACAAAACGTTTTCTAAAAAAAATTATTAATGTAATTTAAAACTGAGAGCTGGAAAAACTGTGAAGTATAGAAGGGAAAAACAATCCCAGAGTAGATGTTTCCATTATTAACATTTTATACTGATTTATAAACTAGCATAACAATGCGGTATGACTGCATGCTAGCGTAGATAACCCCTATGCAACAAGAAGTAAAAAGAGATCACTTGTGGAACAAATATTATTCCTAATGATTTTCTAAATCCAATACTGACTGCCATGTTAGTACCAAAAAATAATAGACAAGCACAAACACCCACCTTTATTGAACAAAGTTTTCTCAAATTTCAGTACACCCTGTTTCTGCATTCAGAAATGACAGCAATGCTGATTCAGTGAATTTAGGCCGCTCATGAGAGGGAGGGTAGAAAGGGCTGTATCAGGGCCACTTTCTCCAGGCCACTTTGGCCGGGGATCCTGGAGGTCTTTTGTCATCTTCTGGGCATGGAACAGGGGTCACTGGGGGTGGGGGGGAGGTATTTGTGAATTTCCTGCATTGTGCAGGGGGCTGGACTAGACAACCAACTCTTCCAACTCTATGACTCCATGATTCAGTTTGAAAAGTGGTGCCTTGTGGACACAGTTTGCCCAATAAAAACTGATCATTTAGATAATTTCACATCCCTCTTGCAGACATCAGCTTTCAATTATGATGTAATGAGTGTACTATGCTCAATTAGATTTCTTAATGACTTCTTCACTGGACATTTATTAATACAAGTATTATGTTATCATGAACAAAGTAATGTAATAACTGGAGCAAAGAATGTAGATGCCCTGTCCTTTAAATTTCCTGACAAATAGCTTTCTACACAAACCATATCTAGAAAACCTGGATTTACAAATGTATTTGAATGAGAATCAGAAAGATTCCATTCCGATCAGATCCTGGCAAGGGAGGTGCACAAAGAGCTCCCAATCAATCACTTTTGGAGGCAAGCTGGATAGAGCTACTGTTATCCTTTGCTCCCTCCTGTATGGGGGTGGAGCCCTTTTTTCTTTGAAAGACAAATGCCTGAGGGTATCTTGTTCAGGGCCTCTAGAATTGGAACCCTAGGGGCACATCACTTGAAACTTGGGTGGTCTTTACTGAACACGCAGCACTCATTCCTCTGAAATTTTGGTATCAATTGGTTGCAGAACAGCCACTCCAGCCTTCCCCATTAGAAATAGTTAAAGAGGTGCCGATCTCCTTCTGCACTTAGTTAAACAAACAGACCACAAAGGAAACAAGGCAAATGTAGTTTTCAGTGGAAAGGCGTTTTGTATATATATGTATATATACATACATACTATATATATACACACACACACACACATATATTGTCAGCCACTGTAAGAGTGGGAAAATGAAATGAATGCAGACAGGTTTTGTTTGGGGGGGGTTAGTAATGTCAGTGGTTGGCACCAATTTTCTTCTGATAGGAATCAATGGAAAGAACTGTACTTGCACTGAGAAGCATCTACTCTGGGGCTCTATAAAAGCAAACCCTTTGATTCAATTCACTTCAAACTTGGGGATCTTTAGAATAGAGGGGGCATTACATTCTGCACAAATTTGGTGCCATTATCTTTATAAACAGCTGTTCCAATCCAATAGATTCCCCATTGGAAGTAATGGACCTGAAGCACCGGAATCCAAAAATCCATGAGGAATTGAATCATGAATGGGCAATGTCCTACACAAACATAAACAATTATGGGGGAAATCCGCCCATCCCCTTCAAAACCCAAAATATGAAAGTATAATGAATTTTTCTTGGTATACATCCCTAATATGCTCCTTTTGAGCAATGCATGTTGTACTGCTTAAACCACCTTTTCATAAAGTTTCAATGGACTGGCTTACACTGTTAAACTTAGTTGCAAGAAACTGACATCAACAAAACATTCCAGCTAAAGTGGCTCCCAAGCCACCTCAGGAAACTGAGAATTTTATACTACAAAGGTCAGTTTGAAATAATTTCTTTTTCTAGGCAACAGACAGCACATCTTGGGGGAATGTCCTGACAGAAATGAAGTATGCTACAGTAGTCAGAGGGATATTATTATCAATGTCTGAAACAACAATATGTCAGACTAACATTACAAATTGCAGGGAAGGCAGATAAAAGTGCAGACCATAATCTATTTTCCTGGCATTTCTTGTGAATGCATTTGTAATTTTGCAGACAGATAAAATGCCTACACTTCAAACATGATGTAATCCCTATTCCATATTTTAAAGGTGTATAAAAAAATTCATAGCCTAATTATGTGCCTCCTAAAAGAGGCAAAGGTGCATACTAGGTACTACACAGAACTCTCCCTACATATATTTTCTTTTATCAGTATTGATCAAATCTAGAGCTTCAAAACACAACTGTCATTTCTGCAGAATGTCAGCATGAAAGAATGATTATTTTAGTACCAAAATTGCATTTTTATCCCTTAATAACTCTGATTTTAAAGTTTTTTCCTTTAATGTTCACTGTTGTTCTATCCACAGAAGGATCCCGTAATGATTTTAGCTACTTATTTTGTATAGTAGTTGAAGGTCTTAACTTTCCAAAGGCACTGCTCTCTTCTTGGAAAACCTTGCACTATGGTCATGGAATCTCTCTGCCCGTGCCTGAATTTTCCTAGTAGAAGTACAAACTGGCATTTCTAAAACTGTATTGTCCTTCAGACCACTAAAGCAGAAATCATCAATAAACTTCCTACTTTGGATATGCTTACAGATGCAAAAGGTGAATCCCAATATCCTGGAAACTGAAATTTTTCCCCATCAATTTCTCATAGAACTAAGGAAGAATATACATTACAAAACACAGATTGAGCCTGCATTTATTTATTGCACTTTAAGACCCAATTAATGGTATTCTGTGGCACTATGACATACACTGATGTCTCAAAATGTGGTTATAAAGATTTCCAGAGCTGAAAAACCAGCCATCAATGGAAAAGGGAGGTCGGGACTTCATGGGGGAGAATGATATTTCGAAGTTAACAGGGAACATACCAGTGAAGTGGAATGTTTCTAAAAAGGCATGTAACGGGGGGGAGGGGGTGGCACTACCAATCAATTATGAAGGGTGAGGCAAACAAATACCTGCCTTGCTTTAGTGTTCTCACCAGCCACATAGTCCTACACATTAAATAGGATTTTAAGAATAACATGTTCAGCTGGCACCTGCCCCACTGAAGCAAATTAAGTAAGTGACAAGAGAAAATCAAGGGCATACTCCAATGTGAGTTGGAACTGACACTTTCATTTGTACTGAAAATAGAAACTTGCAACTCTTTCACTTCATTTTGCTCTCTCACTAGACTTAGAAAAGGGAAGTTGTTTCAACCCAGTAATCTGCCTTAAAGATCTAGTAGTTATTAAATGGCATCCATGCACACATCCCTTTCTGTGCTGATACCAGCATCTTCTTGGGCCTAAATTACCATCAGTTTTATAATTGCCAACAAAGGTTACGTAATCCTTCTAGGTCAGCCAGCTCTAACGTAGATTCTGCACTTCTCTACATGTAGCCAGTTGGGTGACCTTGGATCAGTCACAGTTCTCAGAGCTCTCAGCCCCACCAACCTCACAGGGTGTCTGTTGTGGGGAGGGGAAGGGAAGGTGATAGTAGGCCACTCCTTTGGGTGATAGTAGGCCACTCCTTTGGGTAATGAAGAGTGGGGTATAAAACCACCACCTCTTCTAACAGCAGCAGCCATAGACAGAAAGCCAAACTGCCCAACTATCTTTCCACTTAATGTGTCTAAGCTCCCATTCTTCTTTGATTGGTTGTCAATTTACTATTGAACTGTCTCCTTGGACTTTCCCTGATAAAATGCTCTGGCAGATTCAAGTGAGCCATGCAACAGATCTGCAGTCCATGCAATTACTACCTCATGATCATACTCTGACTACGATATCATGAAGAATCCACAAAACAGTCTTATGAAAAATATTGGTTTAAACAGTATTTCTAAGAGACATTTTTAGTTTTGGAGGCTGGACGTTATAGCCTACTTTTAAAAAATCGTGTTTAGTGTTATACAAATTCTTCATGTTAATGATATATAGATTTTGCACATGTTCAATGAGGCTTACACAATGGCCAAAAGGTATACAATCCCTGCAAGTGGTTACTGCCAAAATTTTATTCTATGGAGTGTTTCCACAGACACCTTCTGACCACACAAAATTGTATGAATCATTTTTCCTCCCATCAACATCCAACACAGATGAGGGAAAATAAATGAGACACCTCATGTATGGCTTTGGCATTGCTATTTTCCACATGAAATACTTACGCTGTGTTCTGTAAAGAATATAGTTAGGTGCTGAAGCATTTAAAAAAAAAGGCAAAACCCTTGGATTCTCTCCATACACTCAAATGTCATAGAAAAGATTGAAATGTCTATGATTTTGGTAACACAAAAGAGCTGTTCCATCTTTCTTTTTGATTGTGTAATAACATTGCTACTCCTGTATGCTGTTGGTTCATACAGATATAACTGTATTCTTTCATCATCTGCTGGCAAAGAAAAATAACTGCTTCATATCTCGCAGGTGGTCAGATTTGCCGCCAGAACTATACAATACTTAATTGCAGGGGCGTCGGGTTTTAAAATCCCAGGGGGGGGGGCTCATGCATGCGCAAAGCGCGCTCTCTGAGATGATGCCGCCATCGCCTCTCCTCCCCGCCTGGCCACTCCTCCCTCCTTCCCTCTTCCTCCTGGGGCTCCAGGCAAATGCCCAGAGTGTTGGCGTCACCCTGATGTGATGCCATCACGCTGGGCATGTTGCTGGGGCGACACTCTGGCAATCGCCCCAAAACTCTATGGTGCCATAGAGTTTTGGGGCGATTGCTACAGCGTCACCCCAGCAACGTGCCCAGCATGATGGCGTCACTTCCAGGTGATGCCATCACACTGGGCATTTGCCCGGAGCCCCGGGAGGGAGAGGGAAGGAGAGAGGGAGGAGTGGGTACAGGGGAGCCGGGTGAGGGGGTGAAGAAAGAGGCTCTGGCGGCAGCGGCTGGCCGGCGGGCCTAGGAAGGGCCTGGGGAAGCAGGGGGGAGAAGTGGTGGCAGGCGCTCCATTTCACCAGGGGGGGCTTAGTCCTCCCCGGGAAATTTCAGGGGTGGCCCGAGCCCTCCCGTAGTTTATGCCTATGCTTAACTGCAGGGATGCTTTCTTTACATTTGGATAGTCTAGTACGTGGGCCCCCAGTGTGGCACCTGTGGATGCCACGGTGCCCACCAATACCTTTCCTGATGCCCCCAAGTGTCTTTAGAAAGTGGATGGAGCCAGATCTTCTGATTGGCCATTACAGATCTGATTGGCTGTGCAGGTTTAAAGAAATCGCTTTGGCAGTAGTGGCCACCACAGCACAAGAACTTTTACTGTGTGACTGAAGATAAACTGTGTGTACCCAAGAAAATATTTTTAAACTATTTGTTTAGGCTGTTTAAAATCCTGTTAATCAGGGTTTCTGCCTGAAATGTTAAAGAGTCACTATTAGAGTTTTGTGGTTGGCTCTGCCCTTTCTGGCAGCCTTTAGTAGTCCTTTTTGGCAGCCCACCACCCTGTGTCTAAATTCCAAAGGTGCCTGCAGGCTTAACAAAGGTGTGGGACCTCTACTGTATTATGTTAATTAATGTTTCCCAGCTTCCAAAGCATCCACACACATTTCCCAGGCCTATGCCATGACAGAGATTGAAGAAAATGGAACTGCACTTTTGAGAAGGGTGAAAAATACTGAATAATAATTAGCTGTTAATTTAGCTACCTAGCAAAACAGCTTTTGTGGTCAGCATCAAAGTATACAAGGGTTTTCTTGAAGAACAACTGGCAGGTAGAATAAATGGATTTTATACCCCAGAATAAGATCAAGAGTATAAGGGAAATCAATGAGCAAAGACTTCTGTTGTCATGGGGTCAAATAAAACACATTTATACAAGTGCAATGAAGTCAATGGAAATGCCACAAACGTAAGAATCACCATTTATGGCATTATCTCATGTCATGGTGATTTTTGCATATTACAGAACCTAACGAACATTGGGCATTATTGAGAGTCTAAACAGGCTTTCCCCCATTTCTAAGTAAGAAATGTAAACGTATAGTGCCTAGCGCATAAAAAATATGACAGTTAATATGTGTTTCAGCTCTATGAGAACCTCTTCTGAGCTGGATCCAGTAAGATAAATCAGCTACTGCTTATTTCTGATAAAATGTGTGTGGGTGGCTATACTACAGCAATATCTCCAGCCCTCCCTTCTGTTAAATGCCTCTAGTCATTTTTTTCTTACACCCACACATGCTCTCTAGCTTCTCAAACAGAAAATTAACGCCTCCTTTCTGACATCCAATATATACCAGGACTGACTCTCCTTTTGCATGTACATGTCATAATCTACAATGTTTTGTCTCTAAAATATTTAAAATGCTAAGCATGAGGGAAATAGTACTAATTTTCTGTGTGCCTGCCTCTTTAACGTGCCCAAAATGTGCCCATTCTCTGTATAACTTGATGAGTCATAATAATAATGTACAAAAGACTAAATTGACTTGTTTTGTCCAAAATGGAAGTTTTATTTTTTAAAAATGGGGCTGAGAAGACAAATGACAGCTCTTATTCTTCCCTAAAGTTTCTGATATTTATTCAAATGTGTTCATGTATTGTCCAATGTCCCTCTTGGCATATTTTAGCTGTATGACATCCTGGGCGCAAAAAGTCACAAAGCAGCAGAAGTTGTGAATAAGCAGAAACTTGGAGAAGGGGCACTACAGTCAGCCTGCTTAGATGAATGATGATAATATCAGGGTTTTGTCTGATAAGTAGCTTGTAAATAGGTGTTGAAAGCAAGTAATAGTTTGCTAGGAGAGTAGGATAAAGACAAGAAAGTAGCAGAGATAATCAAAAGCCAGATCTACAGAACCCAGGGACGGCTCCAAGGCAGCAGAGAAGTTGTTTCGACAAGATATGTAGATCAACTGCTGTCTTACATCTTCATGCAATCACAAGTCCAAAACAACTACCTAAGTTCTGCCCATCAGTGAACAGTGCCTCGGACTAAGAAAGAAGGTTCCTCGGTCTAAGAAAGAAGGTTCCTGCCTCCTATGGTTTGGCTCCCTTAAGTGCCTTCTGGCTAGAAATACACAGTTTTTGGAAATTTAGAAGCCATGGGGGGGAAGTTGACCCTATTTTTCATGTCCTCTGAAAAAAGAGGAAAAAATTGCAGTATATGTAATGCTTAGTTTCCTATCAAGCTTAAACATCTTTTACTAATTAAACATAAAAACATCATTTATAACTTAGCATATAAAATTGTACTATTTGGCTGTGGTAAGATGTGCTTTTAGATCCAACTTCGAAGCTGGTGCCTGACAGATCTAAAGTGCATGATCAGACAGCAACATCTGTGAAAGGTTCCACAGGCGTTGGCACCCCGTCCTGGTCCACCCCTGAAACAGAATAAAAAGACACCTGGGAAACTCCAGTCCTAACGTTTGCTGATGGGCCATGGACAGTTTCCCTAGTCTGATCACTCAAACGAGCTCTCAGGCCATCAGGATCGTTTGCTCATTCCATTCCAACTGGGTGCCACTTTGCTTAGCGATATGCACATAACTGCATAATCATCCCTATCTCTAGGCCAGCTTTGAAAGTGAGCAAAAAAGGGACTGATCTTTGTCAGGCAACCAAGGGGATCACACTGCCCCATGGAAGGATCGGCAAGCGATCAAAGCAGAAAATCAACTCCCGGAAGTTGGGGAAACCATGTGCAAAAAACTGCACCCTCGTTTATGCACATGCACAAAAGCAGGCCAAAAAAAATAGTAAAACCCTCGCCCGTCCGCGCTGTCTGATCATGCAGTGACAGGCTGATCCCACAGCGAAACAGAATATACCTGGATGTCTGATCAAGCAATTCTGTTCCAAAAACCAACAGAGGAGATAGGAGTGCTTGCCAACTGCACCAAATGGCATGTCTGACCACAACTTTTGTAATTTAAAAATATAAACACCTTGATTTTCTATGAGAAAAAAATTCAAATATACCTAATACATGAGAAAGAGTTACAAACTGCTGCACCCTATACTACAATAGCACATATACCTTTAATTTTTGCCATCTGACAGACAAGAAAAATAAAGATTGCAGATAGAAAACGAATTATTTAGAAAACAACCGAAGGTGTTTTATTTGGGTGTGGACTTTCACAAAGTCACAATAATTAGGACTACCAGCATGTCCAGATATTAAGCTAAATTATATAACACTGAAAATACTGAACTCTTTAATAATTTATTATCATTAAATATATTATATCATATTAACTGTTGCAAATATTATTTCCATTTAACAAAAAAACCTTGAAAATGTTGTCTATGTCTACAGTACAAGAGACAATTTTGGTGCTTCCCAAAATTTCAGTTCTCCTCAGTCTTTTTCATGATGCACGTTTCAAATGACTGAAATGTTTTGTAAGATAAGCTTTTTCTCACTCAACAAGAGAAAGTATTTTGTAGAATATTTTTACAGTACTCCCCTAAATTTCCCAATTTTTCCATTGTAATGCTGAAAAAGTCAAAGACTTCTTTGTACTTTGCATTTTGATTTTGAAAAACTTCGCCTCTAAATGCATTTTTTTTTCATTCTAAAAGAGACAATATTTCATAGCAGTTTTTCAGTGTTGCCACAAATTCTTTGGGAGAAAAGCCCACATTTTCCTCCAAATGTTTCTCTTTTGGGGGGCCTTTATATCTCTAGTTCTGGCTATAAATGCTGTCACAATTTGTAATTGCTTTGTTCAGGATTTAAATTTCCAAACATAACACTTGTATTATGAATCAAGCATGCTCCCCCCGAAGTTCATCTCCATCTTGGCATGTAAAACAAAATTCTACACATGCACTATCAACATTCAGACTGACCAAGATGCTTTATATGTATATGCGCAAAAGTTGTATAGTCATCTTCTACTTGGTGAAACAATGGACTAAGAGCCCTGCTGGAGCAGATAAATGGTCCATCTACTCCAGCATTCTGTTTCCCACAACAGCCAACCAGATGGCCCAGAAGGCTTGTATAAGAAACACAGAGGTCAAAATTTTCTGCTGCTGTCCCCCACACCCAGCAGCTGTCATTCAGAAATATACTGCTTCCAAATACAGTTAATAACCATTTGTCTGATCCCTTTTTAAAGCTATGTAAGCTAGCGGCAATCACCACATCCAGGGGCAGTGAGTTTCACAAGTTAATTACATGCACTGTGAAGAAATATTTTCTGTTCTCTTTCTTGAAGTTATCGTTTATCCTTTTCACTCTGTGCCCAGGTATCAGTCTTGGTCTGGTATACTGCCAGATATAAGACATACTGTCATGTATGTCTTATATATAGTTTCCTATCCTAAAAGTGCCAGCATTGATAACTATGATGCCATAATTGAAACTGCAGCAGATTTTTCTTTTTACAATTTTCATTAGGTGAGAAAGTTCACACTGACATGTCAGCCTTTAGGTTCCATTATTTTTGACAGGTATAATGCATGCATTATGTTTGAAACACAGATGATAGATAACCTTATACAAACTAAAATATTGCTAGAAAGCATAAGGTTTACTATTTTGTTTTTAAGAAGAAGACCAAAGGATTATTTAGTATACTGTTAAGAGCCACATAAGATAATGCACCAAGCAAGTATAAAATAGTTTGCTGTTCTCAAAGCATCCATTTAAAAAGTCTCATAAGATGAGTCATTTTATGTATTTAAAGTAGCCATTTCTACTATCTAAATTATTTTTTTACAGAACTGAAAATACTATTCCTACTTACTCCTACATTATTTTATTCTGTTATTTTTATACCTTCTTATGTACTTGGGAGGGGATAACTAGGGATGCATGAATCTGTACGCCTGATTCTTTAAGGGTTCAAGGAGTCCAAATTCTTTCTTCTTAAATTTGTTATTGTCCTAATGCAGCTGTTTCACTGCATGTAACTTGAATGCTTGGTGGTGGAAAGTGCTGTCAAGTCACAGCCAACTTATGGCAACTTCATGGGGTCCTTAATGCAAGAAATGAACACAAGTAGGCTGAGGACAGACTGGCGTTCTGGCCTGCATTACGTCCACTTTGCAAGCAGAGGAGGCGGGCCCGTGCACACTGCCGCAGCTGGCTGGTGGAGCCGTGCCGTTTTTACCTGGTCCTGTGGCGCTGTGCTCCCGCTTCAGCTGTATACCAGTTGGAACTGGTGGCCAGCCGGCTGGGTGCACATTCCTCCTGCTTCCAGTGAGTGTGAACGTGCGTGGAAGCACACAGCCGCGCGCCATGCTGCCGCCGCCAGGAGCCACCCGCAGTGTGAACGCTGCGGGCCGCATCCTCCCCGGACTGCTTGCGCTGCACTGTGTGCAGTGTGAACAGCAAGCTCCGGGACGCTTCGCTTCTGGGTTGCTCCACCCCGCTTCCGTGGCGCGGTGGAGCACCAGTCTGTCCTCGGCCGTAGTTTGCCATTGCCTGCCTCTGCATTGCCTGCCTCTGCATAGCAACTAAGGGTGTACTCTCGATATATCCTGAGCCGAATAAATATTTAAATAAATAAATGAATGAAATACCTTATTGTATTTTTGGGGTATTTCTCTGTATCCGTATTTGGCTACCAAAGTAGCCACATCCAAATAAAAGCTGATTTTATTTGGCTTTTAATCAAGCTCCGCTACTTGCAGAGTCCTGCAGCCACTGCCACAAGACTGCCCAGTGAAGGGAAGGTATTTAAAGTTAAAATACCTCTCCTTCACTGGAAAGTCATGCCGCAGAGGTGGCACAAGCCTGAGAGGGAAGGGAAGGTATTTAAAGTTAAAAAGTAAAAAAATAAGATAAATACCTTCCCTTCACTCACCAAGTCATGCCGCACTCATAGGGAATAAGGGAGCCAAATATATTCAGATTTCCCGAATACTGACCTGAATACCAGTGAAATACTGATACTGGTATTCAGGTACATTCAGAAATACAGATTTTTGGGGGGGATCAACAGACCCAAATCCAAAATAACCTGAATTATTTTTTTTTTGCATACCCCTAATAGCAACCCTGGACTTCACTGGTGGTCTGCCATCCAAGTACCACCCAGGTCTGACCCTGCATAGCTTTTGAGATCTGATGAGATCAAACTAGCCTGATCCATCCAGGTCAAGGTATCTGAATGCTTACTCCTTTCATTTTTAGACTTCACAAATTTGACTGAAATGTCTCCTGATATGTATATTGCATAAACTCCCTTCAGTCTTGTGGAAGGGTTTCTTACCAGAAGTATACCAGAAAAACATCTGCTGACATTCTGACATCATCAACATAACAAAATAATAGCCAGCCAGCAGAAGCGCAGGTTAGTAAAAAACAACACCCTACTTTTAAATCCCTGAATCTTACACACAACAGGTATCAATGTGTGTTTGTTTGATTACTGCTCAGGCAATTATAAAAGTACATGAGACCATAATTCCTTTTATCAAAGGCAAGAAAACGTAAAGAAAAGCTAACTGCATATGATAAGAAAGCAAAAGCAGATCTCTTAGAGACAAACCTGTTCAAAAATTAAGAAGAAGAGGAGAGAAATAAGTAGCTGGTTTTCACAGTGGAGGAAAGCAAGTAAGGGGAGCCCCAAGTATTTTTACCAGGATCAAAGAAACTGGAAGGAGGAGGAGAAGAAAGTGTCGTAAGTCAGTCTGTGCTCAGTGACAGCACAGATTCCTCAGACGAAGAGCTGCCTGCAGCCAGCCCTCAGCCAGTAATTGAACAACCAGTTGTAGTTGGCTCTGAGCCAGGAGGAGAGCAACAAGAGATTAAGTTACGAGCTGATCAAAAGTCACAGAATACAGCTGAAACTAAGCTTGTAGTTCTGAAGCTGTAAACAAGGCTTCAGAAACCACTCCCAGACCATCTAGCTCACCCACACCTACAGTGCCGATACTGTCAAAGGCACACAGAATTGCAGGAAAGGAGAAGGAGTGTAAGACTCATGGCCTGTCATCAGCTGTCAACTGATGAGATGGGTGAGTGGTTTCAGAATGACTGCCAAGGAACTGGCTGGGAGTGCAGCTCATTAAGACTTGGCTATAAAATCAGCCTGGAAATGCAGCGGTTTTGTGGGTGTAACAAGTATACATTGCTACTGAGCCACTGACCTTGACTTGAACTTTGACCCTTGGAATGGACCTGACTATTGGCTTTTCTGGAACCCCTGACCTTGGACTGGACATGGACTTGCTGCCTGGATCCCTTGACCATAGACTGGACTTGGCATACCTGCTCTCTGGAACCCCTGACTTTTGGACTGGACCCTGATTACTCTTTGCAGCCTTGCCCTGCTGAACCCCAGCTCTTGTTTCCTAGAAGGAGAAAGAAGAGTTGGGCTGCAATCACACACACTAAATAATCCACTCTCAATCCGCTTACAGTATTCTTTCCAACTGTATTTTACTGTGTGAACTGGCAAAATCCAGTTTGAAAGTGCATTGAAAGTGGATTATTTAGTGTGTGTGACTGCAGCCCTGGATTTATACCCTGCCCTTCACTTGAAGTCTTAGAGCAGCTTACAATCTCCTCCCCTTCCTCTCCCCACAAGACACCTTGTGGGGCTGAGAGAGCTCTGAGAGAACTGCTCTTGAGAGAACAGCTCTGAGAGAACTGTGTCTGACCCAAGATCACCCAGTTGGCAGCATGTGGAGAAGTGGGGAATCAAACCCGGTTCTCCAGATTAGTGTCTGCTGCTCTTAACCACCATACCAAACCAGTAATAGCAAGACTGATGCAACTGAATAACTACAGTGGTTAAGAGTGTCAGCCCTAGTGAGCAGTCATAATCAGGTCTACTCAGAAATGAGTCCAATTTATTCAGTGGATCTTAATTCCAGGAAAGTGTTCTAAGGACTGCAACCTTAGGGCTGCAGACACACACACTAAATAATCCATTTTCAATGTACTCTCCAACTGGATTTTACTGTGTGAATTGGCAAAATCCAGTTGGAAAGTGCATCGAAAGTGGATTATTTAGTATCTGTGACTGCACCTTAAATTGCCATTTCAAATATCACCTAGGCCAATAAAGCCAAACATTTAACACTGGGATGTCTGTATTTTCAATAAATGAGTAAAAAAAAAAAAGAACTTCAGTGGGTGCATCTGCTGAAATTCATTCTTCTAATCAATTCCTCTACAGGAAAATAATGTTAAGAGTATAACTATTGTACACTTCTGCAGTGAAATCACTGGGTATGCTAGCACTGTGAAACCAAGACAAAATAGTAACAGCAGCCACCTGTTTTCCAACGGCTTGGCATAAATCAGTGTCTTCCCAAATTTAGTATGTACACAAGCAGGGCTCGATTTCAGCAGGAACACGCAGGAACGCCGTTCCGGCTGGCCTCCGAGCCTGCCCCGCCCCCTCCCTGCCCGACCTGAGCTTTTTATACTTAAAGGGAAAGTTCCTGCAGAGAGCCAGCAGGAATAGGCTCCACCGGGTGCTTTCCCTTTAAGAGCAAAAAAAGCCAGCAGGAGAAAGCCCCGCCCAAAGATTAAGCACAGGGGCTAGGCTTTCTGCATTTGGCTTGCCGACGTCGCGTGGCTTTCCCTGATCCAGTAAGTTTTCTGTTCTCTTTTCCCTCTCTCTCTCTCTCTCTCTCTGGCCCCCCCACCTTTCTTTCTGTCTTTCTCTCTCTGGCCCCCTCCACCTTTCTTTCTATCTTTCTCTCTCTGCCCCCCTTTCTTTCTGTCTTTCTTTCTGTCTTTCTCTCTCTGCCCCCCCCACCTTTCTTTCTGTCTTTCTTTCTGTCTTTCTCTCTCTGGCCCCCCCACCTTTCTTTATTCCTTTCTCTTTCTCTCTCTCCCTCCCTCCTTCCTTTCTCTCTCCTCCACCTACCTACCTTCCTTCCTTTGTCTGTCTGTCTACCTTCCTTCTTCCTTCCTTTTCCTTCCTTCCTTTCTCTCTCTCCCCTCACCAACCTCTTCCTTCCTTTCTTTCTTTCCTTCCTTCCTTCCTTCCTCTGTCTGTCTGTCTACCTTCTTTCCTTCCTCCTTCCTTCCTTTTTCTTCCTTCCTTCCTTCCTTTCTCTCTCCCCCCACCTACCCCTCCCTCCCTCCCTTCTGTTCTTTCTGTTTTTATTTTTAAAAAATTGAAAAGGGGGGGATGTAAAAAAGCAGAGCGCCCTGGAAATGCTGGTTTTGACAATATCTTTAATTTTTGAGAATCTCTTTAGTTTTCTCATGGCATCTTCTGCTTAAGAAAAGTAACTTTGAAGCCTGAGTTCATTGTTGTGTTTTGTTGGGAATGGCTTGCAAATATATGTGTGTTTAAAATCTGTATTAAAGTGGTTTGGTGCTTACTGCCATGTAAGAGAAAACATCTGAAAAAGTAGCTTCATTGTTGTGTGTGTTGTCAGAACACTTGACTGTTGCATGGGGGACATCTTTGGGGGACATCTGCAGAGAAACAAAGTTGTAACTAAAAATGAGCATGGTCAGCTGCACTTTGGAAATTGCCTGTTTTGTGACATTTTAAAAAGTGGGCAGAGTTTCTGAAGAAGATGATTGTCCCTCTTCTCCTGCCAATGGATTGACATCTGCCTTTAATGGGCCAGCAAAGTTGATGTTCTTAAACCTCTTAATAAGAGAGATTTCCGCTTCTGAGGAGTTCCAACGATTGGTGATCTTGTGATGGTAGTGATACTTTTATGTGGTAAAGACCACCTGTTCACAGGATAATTTTACCTGTGGGACAGACTCTGCATGGTAACCACTCCACTGGTACATAATTGCTTGTAAAAAGTATTATAGTGTAATAATTCATGTGGGTAGCCGTGTTGGTCTGAAGCAGCAGAACAAAGTTGGAGTCCAAAGTTTCATCCAAGGTATAAGCTTTTGTGTGCATGCACACGTCTTCCATCTGAAGAAGTGTGGGTGGCACATGAAATCTTATACCTTGAATAAAATTTTGTACCTTGAATAAAATAGTCCACTAACTACTCCCATCCAGTGCATCCACAAACCTAGAAGAAGAAGAGATTGGATTTATACCCCGCCCTTCACTACCCAAGGGAGTCTCAGAGCGTCTTTCAAACTCCTTTCCCTTCCCCTCCCCACAACAGACACCCTGTGAGGTAGGTGGGGCTGAGAGAGCTCTGAGACAACAGCTGGTACAGAGCTATGGCTTGCCCAAGGTCATCCAGCAGGTGCAAGGGGGGAGTGGGGAATCAAACTCGGTTCTCCCAGAATAGAGTCCACGCACTTAACCACTACACCAAACTGGCTCCTAGCGTTGTTCTGCCAGTGAACTAGGGTTGCCAACTCCAGGTTGAGGAAATCCCTGGAGATTTGGGAGTGGAGGGTGCAGTTTAGGGAAGGAGGGACCTAAGCAAGGCATAATGCCATGGACTCTACTTTCCAAAGCAGCCATTGACCTGATCTCTGTAGTTTGGAGCTCAGTTGTAATTCCAGGAGATCTCCAGACCCCACCTGTAGGTTGGCAACCCTAAAAAATCATATTCAGCGTACTAGTTCTGCAGGAAGGCAAGCTGATTTCCATGGGAACCTAACCCTTAGGAATTGATTCCAATCCAGTGTGGGAATAATTGTTGGACATAAGATATTGGTTCAGGCAAGGTTTTGTATAGATGGGACAGAAAATAATGTTTTTATTGGTTTTGTCAAAACTGTTTTGACAACAAGGTAAACAGAATAAGAAGCAAAAGCTGGATGTGGCTGGATGACCACACTTCTGGGAACACTGGGTGTGTCCTAATATGTTAATGAGCTGTGCTGTCAGGGGTGTGGCCTACTATGTTAATGAGTTCCTGCTGGGCTTTTTCTACAAGAAGAGCGCTGTACACAAGTCATTTGACTATAAAGTCACAGTAGGCATGCAGATTCTCCACTAGAGATTCTCCCTATCCCAATAAATTCAAAGGATTCAGCAGTGTTCTAGGCTTTAGCTGTACCAATCAGTATTTTCCCCTTTAGAAATGCACTACTGAAAGTGAGCCCAGCTGTCCCAAGAATATATTGGTTCACTGATATTTAATTCTAGCATCCTTCCATTTCACCCTGGCCCCCCAATAATATTCCTGCCCATAGAAATAAGAACTGTGCCATCACACAGAATTTCTCTTTTAAAAGGGTTAAGCACTGAATTTGATATTGAACCCCAGAAACTATTCACCCGTTCCAGCATACTTCCTATATTCCCTTTCAAGATTTGGGGGGGGGGGGTAGTTTTCCAGGCAAACTTGAGCTGCGTTAATTGTTCTTATAGAAATTAAGCATTAGGATACAGTGAATTGCAAAATTATCATGTGATTTTTTTTTATTTTGCAATGTTTTAATCCAAACACAGGGAAAAAAAATAACAAAGAGAGTAGACCAAACCGGTATTGTCCACCTATAGAGCCAAATGCTAAGACATTTTTAGGTAATATACATCATACCAATAATAAAATTTGTACCACATTGGCTTGAACGTCTCCTGCTTATTATTCAACTTTAACGTCAGATTGTCCATTTCCACAGTGTTCAACAGTTTTGTTATAAACTCTTCTTCCTCTGGTACTTTGTCTGATTTCCAATATTTTGCAAAGAGCAATCTTGCCGCTGTAATAACATGGATTATCAATCTTTTATCCACGTATTTGTAATCGTTTGGCAGTACATTAAGCAAAAATAATTTTTTTGCTTAATTATCATGTGATTATTTAGCACCACCACCCTTTCAGAATGAAGTTGAATAGAGCTTTCAAGAACATAGTCAGCTCCCCTATAATCCTTTCTCAATTCCTTTTAAAAACCAACAAGAAATCGTGGTAGTGAGGTAGAATATGATAGAACAGTATCTTCTCTGAGCTCATGCAGAGTGCCATATTTCCAAGCAGTGCTTCAGCTTATTACTCCGACCCCACCATCCGAAAAGGCAGATTTTGCATCCAATCCCAGACACCCTTTAAAACAGAACCCAAAGCAGCAGTGAGTAAAAAAAATATTTTCACCATTAATAGTAGATGAATAAGGCTACCAGGTGTCTTCTTTTTATAGCACATGTCCTTTTTTTTTGGTATCCATCCTCTTTTGGGCTCTTTTTAAAAAAACTGATGAAAATGTCTTCTTTTTGGGTTGGAAGGTTAGGAATATTTCTAAGTAGCAATTATTACAGCTTACATAGTGCGGGTATTTAAAATGAGATTTGTCATAGTGATCATTTTTTTGAAGTAGTCAGGAAATATGTCCTCTTTTTCACTTTTCAACATATGGTACTTTTCACTTTTCAACATATGGTACTTTTCAACGCAACAAACATGAGGTTAAGCAAACTCTGGAGCACCACAGAAGACAGGAGGGCCTGGCATGATGTGGTCCGTAGGGTCACGAAGAGTCAAGACTTGACTGTGCGACTGAACAACAACAACAAATGGATGAAGGAAGAAGCAATTAGTCTGTCGGGCAACAGAGGCCAGCCAGCAAAAAACAGAGTAGGAGAGGAAAGGCTCCCCCTATTGGCAGATAGAAGAGATGGCAGCTGTCTGATCTCTTGAAATTACAATCAGTGGTTGCAAGCTTATCCAGTCTGCAAGAGCCTTTTCCACTACAATGCTGCCTCAGGTGCAAAGAATTAATTTCTCAGAGCCAACCAGAAGCAAAGCACATTCCTACAATTCAATAAAAAATGAGAACGGCTTTCAAGTTGTTTGAATTGAAACTGAAGCATGCCAATTGTGCACTCTTCCTGAGATGGTAACTGAACAAGTAGGGTTGCCAGATCTGGGTTGGGAAATATCTGGAGATTTTGGGGGTGGAGCCTGTGGAGGGTGGGGTTTAGGGAGGGGAGAGACCTCAGCAGGTATAATCCCATAAAGTTCACCCTCTGAAGCAGCCATTTTCTCCAGGGGAACTCGTCTCTGTAGTCTGAAGATCAATTGTAATAGCAGGAGATATCCACGTGGCTCCTGGAGGTTGCCAACCCCACTGAACACAAAAACCCCAAGCACAGTTGGTGTTTAGATGGGAACAGGAGGGAGAAAGCCAGGATAAAGGGTTATAAATTCTCAGTGGTATGCTGGGATTTCTGTCCCTCCAAGATGGGAGGAGATGGGCTTGGAAGTGATTTTGAAGTCTACAACCAGGCTACAAAAACAGAGAAGAAATGCAAAAATCACTTGCTGGTGCCTGAAATCACAGATAGACTGCTCTGATACTCCAAGAAGCCAGCCGGTACTGCCTCTGGCTATTGTGGCTGCTGCCCAGCTAACTCACACCTTGATGCTCACTGTCCTGCTCTACAGAACAGTCTCTACTTCTGCAGCCATTCTCAAAGGTGCCAAGCAGGTTTTTTATTCTTCCCAGGAACTGCATCAAGCCACTCAAGCATTATGTACCTCACATCAATTCTACCTTAGCCATATAAACGCCTGGCCAATCAAGGTGCACCAGTGATTTGCCTACTGTGCAGCAGCAGCACACGACATGTTCTTTTTGCAGGCTGGAGCTTAGCTATATACACATATTTAAGCATGTAAAAATGGCCTCCCTGATTGTTTTTAATGCCTAGTTGTACCTCTGTACATTGTTTTGAAATGCATGGAACTCCACATGCATGGGAACTCCATGTATGCACCAGAATATGCCACATAATACAGCATCGTTTGAGGCCAGAATGTATGTGAAGTGTTCACACTTCCAGCACAGAACTTGTAAATCAGCCTGTAGCTAACATCTAGGCAAAGGACAGACACCATTATGTTCTTCATTAGACTCCCTGCAACTTCACGGTAATCAATTCTACTCCATAGTTCAGCTGCTCAATTATAACAACACACGTTTGTGTTAAGTAGCAGCTGCAAATTTATTCAACATGATCTAATATTGCCTTAATTGTTTTCTTCTGACTCTAAAAAAATATGTGCATTAACTCAGAATGCAGAGAAAATGAGATGTTTTGTCCATAGGTGAAATACCTTTGTTATTATTACAGTTAACATCAAGTAACTTGTTCTTAATGAAATCCTTTTCCCACTCTGTCAGCTCTGTCAGGATTACTCCATTGTTCTGAAGACAAATGCTTCACGTGTTGGGTAGGAGGACTTAATTAGACCATGGTCAAAAGGAGCACTGGAAGGAGCCAAGGTATGACTAATACTTTCCACACTGTCATAGTCTGCCTCCCCCCCCCCATTACCTTTATATTAATGTTTTTACTGCAAATTATTGAATTGAAATGTTAAGCATTCCATTTAGGAGAGTGTATAATAGAAATCCTAATTGGATTAACAACTTTAGCAAACCTGATGGTTGAAGGCTGAACTTACATTTCCACCTGGACAAATCTGAACATTTTTATTTTTGTGCACCTTCTTTAGGAGCTCCATGGGGCCCATCTGTCAGACAATGACAATTCAACGACAGTGCAAGTCCTCAGCTATTTTAGTGCTGTGTCTGTAGTTATATATTCAAAACAACAACACAGGTGCAGTGATATGATCTTATCTTAGTTCATGGTACTGTACTCTCATGATTTCCCCCCCTTCTCATTACTGTACCCCTCTGAGTCATTAGCATCATAGCTCAGATCCAGAGCAAACTCGCTAAGAATATTCTGGACAAATGTATCTTCTGTAAATAATTAAAAAATGAGAAGATGTAAGTATAACGTCAGAGCCAAGTAGGTAAGTACAAAAAACTTTTGTTTTTTGTTTTGTCTACTATTATCCCCCATTTATTCTAATTATTTATCTTAATATCCTTCATTCATTTTCATTTTTGTTTCCATTGCTTTCAACTGCAAACACATTCCTGGCTATAATTTTATTTTCTATCCAATATAATAAGGGACTGAGATCTTCCCAGCTGCAAACAGGTAGGAGAATGCTTTCCTCTTTTAAATTCTGGTTTGCAAAAGTAGGCACAGGGAGGTGCACAGGGAGGTGTTTGGCTCACTCATAAGGCAGGCAATGGGGGGAGGGGATTGAACTAGATGCATTGTGCAGGGGATTGGACTAGATGACCTTGGAGACCCCTTCCAGCTCTACGATTCTACAATTCAAAAGCTGAGGACAGACTCAGGAAGTGGAGTGGGAGAGCTCCACTTGTGAAGCGGGGAAAGGGAGCCCGTTCAAACAGCCGCAGCTGTTCCCCGGCTCCCTTCCGTACTTACCTCCTTTTCCTGCTGGTGTCCTGGGGCCATCTGCCGCTTGTCTCCCACTTCCTGGCAGTGTGGACCAGAAGAAGCCGGAGTCAAGCGGAGGCAGCAGTGTGAACACGCCATCGCGGAGATATGCGCATGAGCGCTCATGCACCCATGCGCACCCATGCCCCAATACAGGAGGTGGGGAGATTTTAAATTTCTAAACTGCTGATGCGGCCATGCGCCTATGCGCCACGAGCTGCGGAGGCCGGCCCACCTGGGGCCGCTTCACAGCAGTCTGAACACTCCCTAACGGCATGCTCCCGCAATACACTGGCCAGTGTGAATGGCCAGCCCCGGAGCACTCTTCCCCCGCAGCTTTTGGCCCTGGTTTCCTCCCGCTCCAGATTGCCAGTCTGTCCTCAGCCTAAGAAAGGCAGAAGAGACACAGAAAGGCAGTTTGCTGCCCAAGAAAGGCAGATAAGGTGACACAGTGGAGTAAACACAGACTTGCATTTGGCAGCCTGGCAACTTCTTATTATTTGTGTTCAAAGCAAACAACCACAGTTGTGTGTGTGCACACACAAACACAAACAGCTACAGAAAACTACATGCAAAAACCTACACTAGAACTGCCACTAAAGGGAAGAGAATGAAAGAAAACCTTTAACTTTTTAACTTTTAACGCCAATGGTAGCACAAACTCACACACAATAGTAAATCACACAACATTCCTTCATGTAACAGCAAGGTAAGCTATGGAGCAAGATTCTGTAAACCCACAGTCTCAATGAGACAAATATACTTGTATGAACAGGAAAATGATCTTGCCTGAAAGGGAAGGATTTTGAATTATATTAGACCCTGAACCAGTACAGTGAATGGCAGACATTCTGTGCATAAAACCGAACTGTCACTGTAAACTGCTTTGGCAGACATCTGCTAACTTCTCTGGCTGAAAGAAGTGCATAGCCTTCAAATTATCTACTGACTCATTCTCTCCTTCCCCTTCCCCATCTCGCTATCTTCCCACTCTGTGCTTCTTCTCCTCCAGCTGCCACCTTGTGCAGACAATGCAGGTGCCATAAACTATCATGGGTACTTCTAAAGATTTCTAGAGATTACTAATTGCTATTCCTAGCAATCAAATGCGTTATAATGCCAACAATACAAAAAGGGTTTGTTTGTTTAGATATTTCATCAGATACTCTCCAATTACACATCTTTAAAGCCAAGCATTTATTCTGGACACAATCTGGTAACCAAGAGATTGTCTCCACATCTGTCCTTGCTATTAGACACAATTCAGACAAATAATTTTGATGACCCCAATGGCATCACAAATATTTCTTTCTTTGCAGAAAATGGAAAATTGGGCTTACCACAAAGTTCTTTTCTGGTCAACAAACAAGATGGTAGGCAGCAAAGTCCTCCTCTTGGAAGAGCCCCAGGACAAAACAGAACTTGGCCCCTCAATGATATGGAGAACCCACCTTTCAAAGGGATGTACTGCACAGCAAAACTCATATATTCTGCAGAGCCTTATGAAGATCCAAGGTGCTGATTCTGCAGCTACCCTACAAACAGGGGTCATTTGGGGCCAGAGCAAGGCAGAGCAATGCTCTGGCAGCCCAGGAGCGGGCACAAATGGCAGTGGCAGCAAGCCCTGCCCCCAGCTCCCAGCAGATCTGCAGAGGAAGCAAAGTGAGAAGGCCCCATAGAATACAATGGAAAGATTGCCGCTGCTGTGGTGCAACTCTAGAGAGAAGGTACTATGAGAACTATTTAGTATCATGAGAACTACTTTCCCCACAGCAAGTTTTTATTTCATGTATATCCAGGCACAAATCTATACAGAACACCTAAGTTTCATTAATGGATAACGAACTGTAATATTTTGGAGATGACCAAGTCACCTGAGACCTCAGCAGGCTATTCCCTTCACAGGAAAAAATATTTTATTGGGAAAGTAAGGTCTACATCCTGTTTTTATTCAAGCTGAGTGATCAGAAGCAAATTTCCTCCTCACCCACATATGGGAAAGCAGGAATTTCTGAATGCCAATCAACTGTAAAGTACTAAAGACCTCTTGACATCATGAGGCATATAACATATTTGAAAAATTAAAAAAACTGAAACAGAGAGTACAAAATAAGTTGTTCAAAAATACGAAAAAGCAGCACATACAAAACATTTTCAAGCCACCTTTCCACCCAACTTAGGGTCCTCAAGCTGAGAGACAACAAAAACAATCCAGGGCATAGTGATGAATCACGCACATTCAGCAATTATTTGGCTTCTATGCCAAATGCTGCCACTGCACACAATCAAAACTGCTTGCAATACTGCTTGCCCAAAGATGTCTGAGGTTTGACTTCACAAAAAAATTGCCATTTCAAACAATCTAGGTTCAAAATCTTTTTTTTTTTTTTGCAAAGTCCTAAGCATCTCTCCTTTGTACCAATAAAAATGTAAAGCTATCCAAATTACCAATGAAAAAGTAGTTTTTCATAAGCAGGACACATCAGTAAAGTTTTGGGATTAAGTGAACATGATGGCATGCCAACACAATAAATGCAAAACTTTAGCCTGAAGCAAATCCTTCTGTATCTCTCAAGGGATTTGTCAGCAACAGATATCTCTCACAGAACTCTCCAAAGTGAAATCTCTTAAAAATACATTTTCTGCTGATAACTAATCTTTCATGTCAGAAGGTAAGCAGGGTTGGCCCGTGTTAGTACTTGGATGGGAGACAACCAAGAAATCCAGGGCTGATACACAGAGGTAGGCAATGGCTAACCACCTCTGATAGTCTCTTGCTATGAAACCTCTACAGGGTTGCCACAAATTGGCTTGACAGCACATGGGATGAGCATGAACAGACTGCTGAACTAAAATTCATCATGGATTTTGGCCTGTTCGTGGTTCATGAAGTAATGTTCGTGAACTGAAAAACCACCACAAACTTTCACAAATTTTGTTGCCATTGATGAAAAGCAGAAACTTTGCTCTCCACAAAAAACAGCTATTTGGTTTAAATGGCTGGGAGCCATTTAAACCACTGCTTTCTGCTCCCCGCAAAAAGCCACAGGGAGCAGAAAACAGGGGGTGAAACTTTAAATGGCTCACAAACTGATACAAACCAGGTAGGAATGATTCTGAGATTTTCAATAAAATAATTTTTCTTCTTAATCATAATCTACTTATTCTTACACATATACAGGAAGTGTTTTGGTTTCTAAATTTTATATATTTAGACAGACAAGGTATTTAGAGCGAAAGAGGCCAGGTTTACTTTATTTACATGCAAATTATGCTAATTTTCTTATTGCATATTGCATTTCTTATACTTCCTGTGAATGTTTTAAAGAAACAATGACAATAGCTAGGCTTGTATTACAGTTCTATATAAAATAATAAGTACAAATTGATTGTATCAATATTACAGCAGAACGGCATTTATTAATCTAGACACAGTGGCGTAGAGCAGGCACAAGTGCTAGATTATGGTGCAACTTTCTTAAAGCATCCAACCAAATGGAATGCTGGGGCCTTTTTCCTTTTTTGATCTTTTCCATGGCAAGACAAGGACCACAGATTGATGAAATATTCCCAAATGGCATGTACAATAAAGGGAACAGGACATTCCTACATGCAATCTGTTCTCTAGTATCATTATGAATTTAATTCTCTTTGCCACTGGGGCCATTTGTAACATGACAACTGTTCTTAACGAAATCCTTTTTCCACTCAGTCAACATTGTATTTTTTGGTGTCTTTGCTAATCCTCTCCTTTAAAAAAAAAATCCCTCCACTTTCAAAATTAAATAGCACCACTTTGAAATTTCTGACCTGTTTTTCACTCATATGTCAAATTAAAAGCACAGTTGTTAGTGACCTTGATTAAATGGCTAAAATTGCTTATATTCTGATTCATGTTGGATTCTATAACCTTAAATATGTAGAGCAACACTCTGTAGATATGAGCTGAGATATCACCAATATGCAAATGACACCCAGCTCTTTTTTCTTTGCAGATGAGTCAGATAAGAAAGATAAAGAGTAATCTCAATTAGTTCCTGAAGCAAGTAATGGGCAGGAAGATATCACTGAGGTACTACCAGCCAATAAGAAGACAAGCTGAGGATTGTAGATCCCACCTGTTCTCGATGGGGTTGCATTCCCCTTTAGGAGCAGGTGCATATGCATGTTTTTAGACCAAGTGTATATAAAGGGCAGATTCCTTTCTGTCATAGATAGGAGATCCAAGGATTGTCTGGCAGCCTGAAGCTCTAGCTCTTTTATAATGTTATGCAGTGAGTGAGGCTTTTGCTTTTTGGCTGGGAGAGCTGTGACTGACCCAAAGTCACTCAGCTTGGCTCCAAGTAGAGGATGGCGGAATCGACCCAGGGTCTCCAGATTTGAGTCCATTGCTCTTAACCATTACGCCACACTGCCAACTCATGTACAGTACAAACTACCAATTCATGTGCAGTTTATATCAACTGCAATCCTGGTCATGCTTGATTTCTTGGCTGTCTTTGACAGGTTAGCTAAAGCTCTCAGAGACTTGAGTAAAGATTAATAGAATGCAATGAGGTACTTCTAATAATTTTTGCTTAGCTATATTCGGAATTCTGAGGTAACAGAATTTTATTCAGAAATGTAACATCTGAGTTTCAAGTTCCACATTATGTACTATCCACCATGCACTGTTAGGATTTAGTGTAACATCACTGAATGATATCATTGAAAGGTTGAAGAAAAACATGATTATCCAGTTATACATTTCTTTGAATAAGCCTCCTGTATACTGCGATCAGATGGCTGAAGGAGAGCAAACTGAAACTAAACATATAAGAAATATATAAGATGAAAGTTATACTAGATGGCAAGGCTGATGTGCTGGACTGTGCTTGGTAATTTAATATCTCTGGATGTGGAGATTCCTTTTATTTTTGGTCACTGCTTCCTTTCAAGTAAAAAATTCCAGAAATGAATTAGTGACTAATATTGATTGTTTTTTTCAGAGTCAGTATATTTGTGTTTCCTTAAGCATACTAATTCTGCATTATATTAATGAGTGCACTGAAATGCATGCATGGAATACAAAAGGATTACTATTATTGCAAATAAATAATCCACAACATGAAAAGAGAAAAAAATACATTTCTACATTATTTTAATTAAAAACTTTAATTAATATCTGTTTATGCACATTTTAACTTGTTATAAATAATACCTTAATCTGCAAGGTGTTTTGGGGTTGGATCCACCAGAAGAGTTTATACAAGTTAGGAGAGCAGATCTTTCTCCACCTTCTCCTTCTCTCCTAAAGAATAGAAGGTGCCATTTGTCCCAAAATTCTTCTCTGAGGGGTGAGAGTCTCACTAACAACAGCAGAGATGGAGAATAAAGTACAATCACCTCTCCCCCCTTAGGTAAAGGTTTTCCTTGAGCGAAAGCCAGTCGAATACGACTCTAGGGATGCGGTGCTCATCTCCGTTTCCAAGCCAAAGAGCCAGCACTGTCCAAAGATGTTTCCGTGGTCATGTGGCCTGCATGACTAGACGCCAAGGTGCATGGAACGCTCTTACCTTCCCACCAAAGTGGTACCCATTTATCTACTTGCAATTTCTTGCTTTCGAACTGCTAGGTTGGCAGGAGCTCGGACCAGATACTCACTTCATCATGCAGCACTCGGGTCTCAAACTGCTGAACTACCGACCTTCCAGACTGCAGTTAACCACTTGACCACTTGAGCCACTGCAGCCCCATTACTTTCACATATTTGCCACAGCCCTTCCTATGGCTCATTTTGCTTGCAAAAATTCTCCCAGTCCTCAGGAAGGAGTTTCAAGACAACCGAGAGACTCATCAGGGAAGATGGGAATTCTTCCAGTGCCTTCAGTGAATTTTTCTGTTTGATCTGATCCTATGGATTTTATAACTACTGCAGAACAAGGCTCCATTTGCCCTAATCTTTACAAGTTATTATGTCAATAGACCCCAATTAAGTCAACTGTACTCTGCCACTACTAATTGATTGGGGGTAAACTAGGATTTGCTATACCTGATCTACTGTTCTGAACACACAGAGACATAATATATTGAAAGGAAGTATTCTACAATTAAATGGTTATCAGTGACATTGATCAGGGTCAGGCTGATGTCAGTCTTGTGTGGTCTAGCTTTGTATATTTAAAGACAATATAAAATGAAAATGTATACAGAGCTCAGTTTTAATAATGACTATGAAATCAAAGGATTTACAGAATATGTAAGTTTTGAGGAGGAAGATGAGGAAGATGGATATCCTGCCTAACGAAATGCACAGCAAAGGAAATTGCTTCAGGACACATTCAGTTGCCTGAGGGTAATAAGCAGGAGGAATCCATAGATCAGAATTTAGTTTATATATGTTCAATAAAAAGTTATGGAGCTATTGTAAATGAGATAATTGCTTATTGGCTATATATCCCATAAATAAACTCATTAAAAGAAACCTTTGTTTTCTCAGGCTGATTTTTGCAATTACATTCAAATATTTCTAGTCGTTTTCATATTACCAAAGATTTTCAATCAAGCTTGAACAAAATCAACATTCTTTTACAACATTACATAATCACAAACTTTTGCAAATCATATTACCAGCAACTTACATTTTAATGATAAAAATATTATCAGGATGCTCTGTGCTCTAATATCAGATGTTTGTTCTTATTATAATTCAGTTTTATGAGTCAGTGCAGTGTAGAGGTTATATTGTCAGACTATAATAGGAAAGAATTTCAAATCCTCAGTCAGCAGTGAAGCATTTGAGTAACTTCAGACCTTTCACAAACACCTCTCACGGGTTCGTTGTGAGGACACAGTGTGGGGAAGGACTATATACACCACCCTGACTTCCTTGAAGGAAAATCCAATAAATAAATTTAATGAAGAAACTGAAGAATGTATATTTCTTATAAAATATGCATCAAATATTAAAATTAAATTGTTCTGTCATAAATTGCTTTATTTCAATTATTTTAAAGATTGTTTTAAAGATGATTTAAGATTATTCAAAACTAACGAAGATTTTCGCAAACAAAAACCCAAAGTAAAGCCATTCAGTAAACCACCATGGCAGAAATGCCAAACTGCAGTATGTATTGCTCTGTATGCATTATAAATCTACCCCTAGAAAATATGTCTCTTCTGGAATCACTGTCCTACAGAGTTCATGGTATGTATTTAAGATTTCAACCTTAGTCTAGCTTCATAAACTGACATCCTGCTGGGCAATACTGGGATTAATACTGAGAAGAGTTTTGCCCCACTGGTGTCCAGGACCCAGCTAAACAAACCTTCAGCAGTATAACCAGAATTCTAGAGATTCTCCATCACTTGTAGGACAATAGGCTGTTTTTGTAACTGTACCAGCTTACAGACTTTCTCCATTACAGCAGCTATTTTTATTATTTCCACTTCGAGCTATATATCAGTGCTCTCAAGAGATTTTGCCAATTCTCCACAATTCACAAATTCCGTTCAGGACATTTATTTCTTTAGTCAAGCCCAAGGCTTTGGGATACTGGTAAACATATGAAGTACAATATTTGAGAAAGAAAGGCCAAAATGCCAGCAAGGACTTTTCAAGTGAAAGAGCAAAGGTAATGGAACCAGCCAGGTTAAGTGAGTATCATCAGCACAGAAATCCTGGTTTAACAAACTAATCACAGTTAAAATAAATTATGGTTTCACTCAGTGCCTGATCTTAGCTGCCATATCTTTGCTAACTTCTTTGCCCTTCCCACGCTTGTGATCATCCAAATCAGGGGAGTCCCCTGTGACATCCTGTCTAATACTTCCAACCAGTGCTACAGGACTTCTTTTCCCCAGCCACACAGACTAACTGTGGTAAATAAACTAACTTGAGAACTTGGCATGATTAATTACACGTAGAGAATCAGAGTTTTGTGTTATTTTTATTATCTGGCTGGGTTTTTAATGATTTGTTAATGTGCACAATTTTATGCTATTTTGTGATTTTATCATGTTTTACTTTGCAAGGTACCTTGAGCAGGTTTTCTGGGAATGTGGCAATTAAACTTTCAAAATAAATGAAATAAATAATAAATAAACCAGTGTCATTGCAATCAGACAGAAAGGTGCAAATCTTCAGCATCACAGGGACAGAACATTTCAATACATCAAAGTAGTAACACTAAGGAACTAATCACATCACACTTAGAACTGTGACAGAGCCTATCAGTGGAACGAAGTTATTATTTATATATTAACAGAACCACCAATTAAGATATAGTTGAGGTGGAGGTAAAACCTGATGATAGCATGCACACAAACAAACACACACACACACCTCTAGATCTACGTGGATGTCACCATTATCTGGAATGGGGCAGATTCTGGCTGAGGACAGACTGGCAATCTAAAGCGGGGCAGGCACGCTTCGCAAATGGAGGAAAGGAGCACGTTCAGACATGCGCATCTGTCCGTCGGCTCCGTTGCGTACTTACCCGTCTCCCAGTCGTTTTCCTTCCGCTTTACCCGGACACCGGTTTTTCCCGGTGTTCAGGGGCCTTCCTCCGCATGCCTCCCGCTTCCAAACAGTGTGAACTGGAAGAAGCGGGAGGCATCCGGAGGAAGTGTGAACGCACCGGCAAAAAGTTTTGCGCATGTGCGCATGTGTGCACATGCGAAAAACATCAAAGGAAAACAAAAAAAGTGCAGCGGCGCGCGCGAGCCGGCTATGCGGCAGTCTGAACGCTCCGTGGCAGTCTGAACGCTCCGTATCGCCACTGATCCGCATTGCTCTGGCCAGTGTGAACGGCCAGCTCCGTGGGTTTTTTCCCCCGCTCCAGTTCCCTCCGCTTTGCCTCCGCTTCAGATTGCCAGTCTGTCCTCAGCCTCTGTTCCCACCACTACCACAAGTGTATCCCTGACTGTAGCCCTTTAATTTCTCCTTCTGATTTCTACTGAAGAAAATAAATACAATTCAGAAATACATTAAACTCACCTTTATTTTAATGTTTTAATTTCTTTTAATGTAGAGAGACCAAGCGGACAAGTCATGAGAAACAATAATTCTGGCATATTTTCCATCACCACTTGTCAAATGGACATGTGGTGTTCGGGCATTCTCAACAGACAACATACCATACCAATAAATTTAGAGTCCAATGGCAGTTCTGAAATAGAGAATGAACAGCAAATTAACATGCAACATGATGATGAGCAAGATATGCAAAGTGACACTAAAATAACAAGTTAAGGTTATAAGGACAACAGTTGTAAAGCAACTGTTATTTATTGTCACTTTTCATATCTTGATCATCATAATATTGCATGTTAATTTGCTGTTTATTCTCTGGCTATACATTTGAACCTTGCCTGCCATTCTAATTTATTTGATAGTGCGTGCGCACAAAAGCTCATACCTTGGATAAAGCTTTGTTGGTCTTAAAGGTGCCACTGGACTCTAAATTTGTTGTACTGCTTCAGACCAAGACGGCTGACCAATAATCAAGGATAACTGGGGAAAATATTGTTTTAAAAATTATTTTTCAAATACTTAACTATATTTCAGAACTGCATCAGGAAATTTAAAAAATGTTTAACATATAAAATGCTAATGTCAGGAGTATAAAATATTCTGTTGATTTCAAGACAAAAAACAAGGCACTGGTTTGTGCACCCACTGCTGCACACCCACGGCAGTTGTTGTGCAATGGTTTCTACATCTACAGCATCTCAACTAACCTTTTACATCTGATAGCATTTTCAGGAAAATACAAGGATTCCTTTTCAGTACAGAAATCTTGTCAATTATAAAAATCATATATATGCCCATCTATTAAAAGAAAAGATGGATTCATGCCACTAAGGAAGTGAATGTGAGGCTGTGGTCATACACACTAAATAATCCACTTTCAATGCACTTTCCATCTAGATTTTTATTGTGGGAACTGGCAAAATCCTATTCTAAAGTGCATTGAAAGTGGATTATTTAGTGTGTGTAACCGCAGCCTTAGTGAAGTGATTCAATGCTCTAAAAAAGGTATGCTATTTAAAATATAAAAGCAATTATCCATTTCCACCAAATTAATCTTGGCTGCTTCCAGAATAGCATCCATGTTCCATCTATACATCTAAAAAACTACGAACAGAGGATTAAGAAGGTTTCAACATACTCCAGAACTACTATCTGCAAGCGACAAGCAAAATACTGGTGAGATATAAAAACACAATTTTCTGGATAAAAACCAACATGCACAGATTTCTTATTCAAATATTTTCTTTGGTTGCCTTCTTGTTTATTTGACCTGTCGACACTGCTCCAGCATAAAATATTTAAAGGCTGAAACCAAATACTTCTTTCCCATAAAAAGCATAGCAGAACAGTTTTGGGGGAGTTAAAGGCACAACAGTAAAGAACTATGGTTGTACATAATCCCAGAAACGTTTCTTGGAACTATTATGAGGAAAGTTTCTTCTATATGCCTTTCATACCACCAGTAATGCACAGCTTTAGTTTAAATCTGTAGGTCACAATGTTACTGCCAATGGCCTGCCTCCTTGTTGAGAGAAATTAGCTATGTGGCGGGGGAGGCCAGAAGGGTACAAGGGACCGCACACCAGTTTATATGAACGTCTGGTACAGTAGGAACACTCCAAATTTGAAGAATAAATTAAACAGTTTTTATTAAAGTATTGTTACTGTAATTATCCTTATTACAAGCACACTAAATATTCAAAAAGAGCAAGCAATACAGAACTAAGAAAGCAGAGGTGAATGATCATGAATAGAGGGGTCAGTTACGGGGTTATTCAACCTGTCCAGACATGCAGGGGTCCATGGAGATGAGATTATGGCCCAAACTAAGGTTTGGGATGAACTGCCAGTTGCATCAGTGGCAGACACACAAAATGTACTTAGACAGATATAGATGCTGGAGAACAATGCTGAGCAATGGGAGGTCTTGAGGGGCTGGTCTCAGGTGAGAACAATAGATTTTCTAGACCAGTGGTGGCCAAACTGTGGCTCAGAAGCCGCATGCGGCTCTTTCACAACTATTGTGCAGCTCCCAGCAGGGCGGCTGGGGAAGCTAAATATCATTAGCAAATAATTTTCATTGGACAAATAAATATCATTATCAATATCTGCTTTTAGCCCTTTTGTTATTATTTTTGGCAGTCTCATTTAATGTTAATAAAAAAGCAAATTAGCATATTTTCCAGTAAACAGTGTAATATTTGTTCATGTCTTGTGGCTCTTGAACATCTGACGTTTATCCTATGTGGCTCTTATGTTAAGCAAGTTTGGCCACATCTGTTCTAGACCAATAAGGAGTCTATGGAGGTGAGGTACCAGGTGGAGCATAATTCAGGTGCAACCAATGGTGTTCCAGAGGGGCAGAGTCTATCTGCACAGCCTTGATGGGACTACCAATGGCATCTGAATAGATATGATGGCCCTTGATGGTCCAGTCTAGGGGAGTTGAATAAGTTCCCATATTTAAACAAAAGGCATAAATGGGTCCCTGATTAGCATCAAGAAAGATCACTAAACATTTGAATAGTTTTAGAAATGCAGAAACTACATCTGGAGGAACCTGCCTTCATTGAAGCTGCTGGAGGAGAGAGGAGGCTGAAGTTGGTTCCTTATTTGCATTTCCCTATTCAATCCTTATTCGTGACTTATTCGTGAATTCATCCAGAAACACTGAGGAGAATTGGAAAGCTGTGAACCCCAAAATAAGGTCTGGACCACCACATATTATATATCCCCAGGTTCATAGGACTCTCCCCTTCAAGAAGATATATCCTGTTTCCTGGTCCAAAGAGTGGTTCTTGTGCCAGCTGCTCCAAAGTGAGGTGTCCCCAGGACAAAGACACAGGCAGACACTGGGGCCGAACTACACCCCCCCAAATCTTTGGACCACCCCAAATGACACATCCCCACGCTCTGGGGACTGTCCCCTGCAAGATGACATACAGCACTGCCCAGTCCAAACACTGGTTCTGAAGACACAAGCCTGTATTCAGGGTGCTTCCCCGACTGTATTTCAAAGGAGATTTTTGAATAAGGAAGTACCCTCTGCACCCCAAATAAGGTCTGGACCCCCACACTTCATACACTTCCATCTTCAGGGGACTCCACCCTTCGAGCAGACATATGTTCTGTCCTGGTCCAAATCATGGTTCTTGTGCCAGCTGCTCCAAAGTGTGGTACCCCCAGGACAATCACACAGGCAGACACTGGGGCCGAGCTGCACCCCAAAACAGTCTTTGGAGCACCCCAAATGACACATCCCCACGCTCTGGGGACTGTCCCCTACAAGATGACATACAGCACTGCCCAGTCCAAACACTGGTTCTGAAGACACAAGCCTGTATTTGGGGTGCTTCCCAGAGGACTGAATTTCAAAGGAGATTTTTGAATAAGGAAGTGCCCTCTACACCCCAAATAAGGTTTGGACCCCACAATTCATACACCCCCATCTTCAGGGGACTCTACCCTTCGAGCAGACATATGTTCTGTCCTGGTCCAAATCGCGGTTCTTGTGTAAGCTGCTCCAAAGCATTGAAATAGTAATAGGCACAGAAACCCATCAGTGTGAAGCACAGAGACCACGTTGAAGATCAAACACATCAATAAAGTGCCGGAAAGGAAACCATAACCCTCTTTGAATTTTGCCCCACTCATGGAAATGCCACTGTGTTAGAACTGCTAGAGCTTCAGCAACTCAAACAAGGGAAAGCCTGACCTCCAAGTCCCAAGATTTTGAATTTGATTTCAGGGCACAGGAAAGGGATCTATTACAGCTCTGTGTACAAATACTTCCAGAAGGCTTTAATGATCAAGGTAAATCCATGCACAGCCCGTTGCAAAAGTAACCCTTTGCACAGAATCTGTTCTGTTCAAATCTAGGCTTGTAAAAATTTCAAATCCCCCCCCCCCCCAAATATCAGTGTTAACTAGTACACCTTCAATTTTATATCTTTGCCTGCTCATTTGAAAATGAAGTATTGAAGAATACCTTTCCCATCTACACTCTCACTGGTGTTCAAAATCTTGTGACTCGCTACAGTATTAGATAAAGCACTCTACCCCTTCTCTAATCCTTATTGATGACAGTTTCTTTTGTAAAAACATTTGAGATTCAATGCATGTAGGCTTGTCAACATTACAATCCTAATAAAATACTATAATGCTCTTCAACCAGAACTCCATTTGTCCAATGAACAGGCAAATGGTAAAAATAATATTGTCCTTGTTGCAATATTCAAAAATAATATATCTTTGCCCAGAATAAAGGGGTTGTCTTCAGAAATCAGGTTCAGTATAGGTAGAGTGTACTGAGCATGCAGGACTAACAAGAGTGTTTCTAAAGACATTACCATATGTATGATGTACTGATTTGAAGGACAATTTTGTAAAGTAATAAGGGATCTTTCCCTGCTTGCTGAGGAATTTTGGAAATTATTTTCACAGTTAAAGAAATCTATGTTTATAAGCAACTAAACAACACAACAGAAAACAACTATATAATTTAAATTTCCTACATTTAATCTTTAAAATAATATCCAATATCCTTTGGGATGGCTATCATAGCCGCAACACTGAATAACACTATTACATTTGCTATGATTTCATTAGCAGATTTAATTTACTGCCTCTCCCTATCTAAAAAGTTCTGGCAGCCATATATCATAATTATCCTCTTTTCTCCTGCAGTGACTCAGACTGCTGGTCAGTTATGTCCATTCCTTTATAACAACCATTCCAAATTGTTTTTCATTACAAAGTACACGGACAGTTAAGTAATCATTTAAAAATAATTTTAAAATGACATGTTCCAAAATACTGAAGGGGTAAGGAAAAAAATTAATCAGTATTACCAAACCTCTCCTTCTGGATCGTTGTTGGTACGGTTGCCAGGTGCTACCTTGATCCCAGTGGGGGGCTCTGCCTGGAAGTGACATCATCACGTTGCCGACATCAGGGGGTGACGCTCTAGTTTTTGGGCAAAACTCAATGGGTTTTTTGCCCTCAAAACCATAGAGTTCGCCCAAAAACTAGAGTGTCCCTCCCAAAGGTGGCAACACGATGACATCACTTCCAGGTGACATCATTGTGACAGGGATGTCACCAGCTGGCCGGTGGCAGACTGGAGCTCCAAAGACCGGGGATACCCTGGCCTGACTGGGGGTCCGGCAACCCTATTTGTATGTCATTTTCATAATCTGAAAGGCACAGATATAGAGCTGTATACATTTGCCCACTGATGTGTTCTTCCATCAGGGATGCAAAAGAATTTTATCCCACCTATGGCACAGTTCTATATTCTCAGATATGAACAATTCATATTGAATCCACTGAAAGATTAGAATGACCAAGACCAAGCACAGAAGATATGCAGGACACCTGACCAGTTCACAAATCAGAATGGACTGAAGGAGGTACTGATAGGAGACTGGTGATATAAGTTCAGGTGGGTGCCAGTGTTGGTCTGAAGCAAGAGAACTAAGTTTGAGTCCAGTGACACCTTTAAGACCAACAAGGTTGAATCCTGGGTATAAACTTTCATGTGCACACACACTTCTTCAAATATACCCAGAATTCAATTTTGTTGGTCTTAAAGGTGCCACTGAACTCAAACTTTGTTTTGGTGATGTATGTGTAATTGTACCACAATTACATGCCAAATTCACCCTGTCAGAAATGCAGTGACCACTAAGTATGTGAGGTGATAATACCGACTCATCTTAATAGTTGTGAACATTGATGCAGCTTAACAGGACTACACAGTGATACTACTCCTGTAGGAGAAATAAAATGCTACCAGATGAGAACTTTTCTCACTGTATTGTAGCAATGGCTACCACACTTGAAGTCCTCCCTTGTACGCAACACAGAAGACAGCACCACAGAGGCAAATGCTGGTGGAGCAACAGCTTCTGCATGTACCCATAGGATTAGGATGCTGTATTTACATGACAGAATGCATTAGAATTAATAAGTCTCCATATGCACATGTTCAACTAAAGCTAAACATGCTATAGAATCAGCCTTATGATAAGTTTAACTTCTCTTTACCTGGATATAGCTTCATCTTTTCATATACAAAACAGATGCAGGAGACAATGAAAGCATTTCACTGGGGGACAACACATTTGAATAACTCAGAGTTATTTTCTCAAAACTATAAGAGACAGATTTACATACTGTTATATTGCTTTGTACATTATCAAGATCCATTAAGGAAAAATTAAAGCTGTAACGTTTATCAAGTCAGGCTATAGTTCAGCAACCTGCAGCACCTGTTTATTTAAAATACTGGAGGGGGGGAACTATCCATGCACAAATAACTTGGTTGAAAGTAATTCCCAATGAACCAAACAGACAAACAAAAGAAAACACTAACTGCTTAAACCAGGTTATCAGCATTTACATGTTAACTTTCACTAAAAACCTACTTGTATGTTCAAGACACTTACTGTCAAAAATGAATACATGGTTTTTAAAAGAGTATGATTTTCCAGACAATTATTTCATATGTTCAGATACAATACTAGCATTATCATGCTTTGGTAAGCCATTAAAGACATGGTTCTTTTATTGATTTCTTTAAAAAATTATTTGTGTCATTCACAGCCTGCCTTTTTCACTAAGACTCAAAGTAGGTTACAAAATGTAAAATATAATTCAGACAAACGGTCTAAGGATGCGTTCAGACGGACAACTAATCCTGCCATTGGCCCAGCTGTAATTTTATCTAGATCTTTTTTATCCAGCATTGCACGACCAGACAGCTCTCCCATGAATTGCTTTACCGCGCGTGACTCCCCAGTGGATTGTCTAGACAGCATCCACCTTAAGGAGCCATGCAATTGGCTTTTTTTAAAAAAATCCTGTTTGCACATGTGCATATGTTTCTCACTGTCTACTTGTTTTTCCACGCATGCGTGGACTTAAATGGTAAAAGCACTGGTACCTTCCTTTGGGTACCAGTTCAGTTAACAAAGTGCATAAATATCAGGGGACCTTCAGAAACATTAAATTGTCCGGATCATTTGAGCGGAACTCTGCAGATGTCACATGTTTAAGTGGTTATGTGCGCATCGCAAAGACTTTTTTAAAATGGTGGCCATTTGGGATGGGACCATCTGTACAGGCTGGCTGCGCGCTGGTGGAAGGACCAGACGGCAGAAAGTCCAGCATAGGCCCACTGGCCAGCTTAGGACCGGACTTTCACCACTATCTTTTAAGTAAAGCTCCCTGATGGGGATCAACGGGCTGATTTCGTTTCCCAGATGTTAATGTCTAGACGTGCACTTTAAATCCACCAGGCACTCATGCCTAGCACAGCTCAAATGAGCCGTCTGAATGCAACCTGTGGCATCCAATAAACACTGCAACAGGACTATGATTACAGAATTTTAAAAATAATGGGAGAAAACCGTGTCTAAGGCATGACATATCACAACAATGAGGAAAGTGGATTGCAGTGGTAGAAGGCAATGCATTAAAAGCAAGAAGATGCATACAATAAACACTGCAATAGGCTACAGTCCTATTCCCTTATAAAAGCACCCTTCTGAACTGTTCCATTATACTATTAATCCCTTCATAAAAAAATACTCTGCAGTTCATTTTTGTTTTGCACATTCTTTGGGATGACCTAACTGACCTCTTCTAGCTGGCAATTCCACAAGGTGGGACACACAACTTTTTTGGTTTTCAGAGGTGAACAAGTAGCCGTGAGCAATTATATTTCAAATAATATTGATGACTTGATATTTCTCGGGGTGTTTGGTTCTGTGTTCAAAAGCCTTAATAGCTGCTTCTCTGGGTGCTAAGCTATTTATCCAGCTAGCTAGCTATCACACATCTTTTTCCATGCTGTGCTATGAGCCTAACAGCACAATATCTTGTAAACATCCTGTGGCTGCAAATATGTGATTGACTCCCCCAAAACAAAAACCACTGATACTCACTGCATTCCTAGCAAAGCCTGTATAAGATATAGTGGCATCCAAGCATTTAGGTCACTGACCATTCCTACCACAGTTCAAAGGGTTCATGGAACCACTGACTGCTACAACAACAAAAATAAGAAGTAAAACTTACAAAAGCCACCCCCTCACTTCGCATGCCTGCAAGACTCCTCTACACGGTACACGTACAAATAAATTCTGCTCAGAAATCAAACCAGGACTGACTGCCAGATTCTGTGATTTACAGAAATGCGCACATGATCAGAGAGTGATGTACACAAGTCAGCACAGAGAACAACACATCCACTGAGGATTCTTTGGTTGTTCCTAGCAGCCCTTTCTTTGGGCTTCATTCCCGTTGGTTATGGAAGTAATTGCTGAAGACAGACAGAACTGTGAAAACCCTGCTCAGTGGAGATATGAGTCTGCAGGGAGCAGGATAATAGATGTCATAACAAGGCTGTTGCTGATTGGGAGTTAGCCACCAGGGCAGCAGCAGCTTCTTTTTATTTTTTGCTGGTAGCACCTTTGGATGTTGTCATAGCAATTTCATTCCAGCATAAATTAGGGATTGGACAACAGGAACTGGTTAGGTAGAACTCCCTTCCTGTATTGAGCTGAATATTATTTCAAACCTTCTTCACCTCCATACAACTCCCCAAAGCCCACATTCTAAACTATACCTCCTTTCTTACACAAACAACTTATTTCTTCTCCATTTTCATGTGACTTAGTCTTCTCAGCTGAATTTGACAATGCATCTATTTTCTAGCAATAACTTCCTTCTGTCCTTGTCCTTTCTCTCTCAAATTTCCAAACCTCTCGAGCCACTTCCATCTTTTGTGCTTTTTCCCTATTTCTCTGTACCAACCCTTATCCCCCACCTGCCCCCTAGGATCCCCATTTAGACATCAGTACTCAGCTTCCAAAATACAGTGCTGTAAAACACCCATAGAAGACTGGATGAACATCCCTAGTTTCAGATAAATGGATGCAAATTGTGGTTATTTATTAGCAAAGAAATACATTCTGCTCACGCCCAGAGCCAATCTCTGTGTATAAGAACATTCACATTCCTACAGAAATGAGTCCAGGGTATGGTGAATAAATCTGTTCTCATTCAAAAAATGTTCTTCTGCACAACTATTTAAGACAAAGATGCTCCTGCTGATAATTGGTTTCTGCCCTTGTCCGAATCTGTTTTTTCAAACTTAGTGGCCAATATGTGCAAGGTAATTAACAGTAAATTATGAGCTAATTGTGTTTAATGACTGTCTTACTATCCATCTTTGGACAAGACACTTTTCCTCAGAGTCTTTCCAATGGCACTTGATCAGGAATTAGAGAGGAGAGTGGGTAGGAGGAGCTATGTAAGGAACAGGTGGGAACAACTGAAGTAGATGGGACATAGTTGGGGTGTAACTTTAAGTACTGCCATTTTTTGAAGGCCCCGGTATAACTGCACAACCACAACAAAGGAAAATTAATTTAGGCTTGTGTCTGAAGCAAAATAACAACTAATATTTTCTTACACAAGAGATTACACAAAACTCAGCAATGAAGCTCCAGGAAACTGGACAACAAAGGAATTATGACCAACATATAAGAAGCACTTTTCAAAACTATATTTTTATCTTGGAATTTCAGTTAAACAGATCATTAAATAAGTCTGCATATTAAAATTAATATATCAGTATTAATGATCCATTCCATAAATATCTCCTGTTATGATCACACACAAATATGAACTTTCTACATGCAAACTCAGTATGCAAAAGATGTTTTATCTGCTGAATGATCCATATTTTAATCCAACTATTCATATACACTCATGTAAATACCAATTTCCTAGCAAAGCAAAGTATATCCAATATAGAATGCAACTTCAATTCTCCTTCATCTGAGAATGTTTATATTTTCAGTAGAATCTATCTTCTGACTTTAAAAAAGTTTTAGCATAAAAATATAGCTATTTCCATACAAACTATAATACAATCCCTTTTGCTGAAGTATACTCTATGGATGCATTTGACACACACAAACCACACCTGGTATTTTCTAAGTCATAATTCATGACACAGAGCTGGGAAACGGTGATCTTTTTAAAAAAAAGATAGAGAGTAATACTACATATTGTGATTTGTTAAGATAAAAATATGAATTCAAAAGCCACTGAGAATAAAAATGTGAATAGGAGAAGGTAATATTAAAAAGATCCACAGATATCCACAGGTTAGAACAAAAATACATGTATTGTGACCGCACAGAAGTCAAAATGATTTGCTACCTCAGGAAATGCTTGACAGCTAAACCCAATGAACCTTAAGAACATGTGATTATGTTTTCAACAGTGATCAGCCACATGCATCTTGTCAATTTCAGATCAGAGCATGAAGGGGATGGCTATCTCCTATAATTTGTCCCCAATACTTGATACTCAGAACTACTGCCTATGAATACAGTGATTTACCAAACAGTTAACTGATTGGCTCCAGTATGGAAAATGAGGACCATAAAATCAGATCATGCATAGGTAGGGGTTTCTTTCTACCTATCTGTGAGACTCCTCAGGTATACAGAAAAATGAAATTGTGGACTAACCGAAAGACAAACAAGAACAAATCTCAAAAACTGTCTGATGAGTGCTAAACATCAGGGGTCCGTAGGGGCCAGAGTGAAGCGGAGCAAAGCTCTACCAGCTCAGGACTGGCCAGTAGGGCAGCCACGGGCTGAATCAGATTCTCTAATCTGATTCAGCTCGCCGCTGAATTGCCGCCGAAATTCGGCAGCAATTTTAAAAGCCACTGGAGGGGAAGGGGTTTGAGGAAGAGGCTCCAAACTTGCAGGGTAGCTGCTGGGGCCTCTCCTCGAAATACCCACCAAGTTTCAAGAAGATTGGACCAGGGGGTCCACTTCTACAGGCCCCCAAACAGGTTGCCCCCATTCCCTCCATTGTTGTCTATGGTAGGAAAAAAGTTAACATTTTTTCCCACCATCGAGAACAATGGAGGGGATGGGACCATCTGTTTGGGGGCCCATAGAATTGGACCCCGTGGTCCAATCTTCTTGAAACTTAGTGGGTATTTCGAGGAGAGGCCCCAGCAGCTACCCTGCAAGTTTGGAGCCTCTCCCTCAAACCCCCTTTCCTCCAGCCCCTCATATACCCTATGAGTTTTTGCCATTGATTTCAATGGCCCATAGGATATAATGGGGCTGAAACTGACATTCCCTTTCTGACACATTTCTGGTGATGTCAGGGGATGTGGCATATGCTAATGAGTTATGCTAATGAGCTCCTGCACCTCTTTTTCTACGAAAGGACCCCTGCTCAACATTATCTAGAAGGGATGGAGTGTTGGAAGCTTCTATGTGTCTGTTAAAGGGGGGGGGGGGAGAGAAAGGACAGGAATCAAGTCTGTTCAAGCTCCTGAGAGCTTAAAGAATCATGGAATGGAAGAATTTCTTACATGTTTGTCCTTGTGCAATGCCTTGCAGATTTTCATAGCTAATAGCCATTGACAGACCTAGACCTCTTGCATTTGTCTAAATCTTTATAAAGCTATCAAGCTAGTGGCCATCACCACCATATCTTGTACTACAGAAATTTTCCTTTAGACTCACATTTAGCATTTTGAATTAGGTTTTAACAGTGAGGTTGCCTGTTGTGAATTTTTGTTAATGGTTAGTTGTCAGAGGCTATTGGTTACACATACTATAGAATACTAAGGAAATACTGAGTCACTAATTGGTTTTGTTCCTTAGTATACTCAGATTTTTTTTAAATAAAAAAGAAGTAGCAGGACTTTTGAGCATTTTGTACTTAGAACTGTCACATCTTTTAACATCATTGTTAATTTGTGTGCACACAGGACATAAACAAGTGTACACAGGAAAGCTATGATGTTTAAAACATGCCAAGGGAATCCCATTTGTATTGCAATACAGCTGGCATTATGTCAGTATTTTCTTTCTTTAATATTTATTACATGTGCATCCTATTCTTGCATGGTGCTTCTCTCCCAGTGGTCTCTCATTCGGATTCCTCATCAGGTCTGCACTTGCTTAACCTCAGTACTGCTGCAGCATCTGGTGTTAGCAGCCTATTCACTGTTCTTCCCCAAGTCAACATTTCTAAGAGCTGTGGGGAGGGGGAAGTTTAGCTTACAAATTAAATAACTGAGATTTTCTGTTGTCATTAAGGATAAGTTTTGGATGTAAGAATTCACCTTCTTCCATTAGACGTAGGAAAAATTTAAGATTACATCAATATTTACCTTTCCACAAGAAATCTAGCTGTCACTAACGCCCAGATTCGCATGATTAAACAGGTTTCCTGAAGCAACCATTATGAAAAGTACTAAATCAACTAAAATCTTTTATATTTTCTGTTACTCTAACCTACTCAGAAGAAATTAGATCATATATGTTAAACAGAACTGTATTTGAATGATAAGCATTCATTCTTACAGGCAGGGTGTAAATAATAATAAAATATATATTTGGGACAAGGATATCATGTCATCTACTTATTGTACAGGGGAGCGTTACACTAATATGTGGCCATCAAATATAATTTTGTCTTCCATCTTCCAACGTGCTGATCAGGGGCGTAGACTTTTTAAATCCGGGGGGGGCGGGGGCTCCCTCGTGCGCACGCGCGAAGCGCGCGCTCGGGACCATGTCCCCGCTGCTCCCCCCCAGGGAGCCGCCGCCGCCGCTTCCCTCCCCTGGGCCGTGACCGCCCGCCTGCCTGCCGCGCTCCCCGCCCCCCTCCCTCCATCTCCCCGCTCACCTCGGGCGCCAGCAGCCGGCGCGTTGCCCTTGCGGGCCCCTGGCTCCCGCTCTGCCTCGCACTCGGGGCGTGCGGGGGTGGCGCAGATGCCTCCCCCCCGCCCTAGGGAGGCAGGAGGGCAGGCCGGGGGTGGGGGGGGAAGGAGAGGCGGCGACGGCCGGCTGACTGGCCACCGGGCGCTCCATTTTCCCGGGGGGGGGGCTCAGTAGCCCCCCAGTAGTTGACGCCCATGGTGCTGATTGACATAAAGGGGGGAAAATGAAACCTGTGTATCACATTGATGATGAGGATGATGGTGGTGATACAGACAGACAGACAGACAGAGCAAGAATCCTCCAAGTGTACACTAGGTGGGAAGCTGCAATTGGCCCTGCCCTGCCAATGCACCTACTCCTAACCAAACACATCACATGCAATATTGCCACGTGACAATCTACAGGCTGAATTCCCCCCCCCCTCCCATGTGAAACTTCACTCATAGCCTACATGCAAAGGAAGTTGGGAGCGGGCCCTGTGTGCCTCCCAGAGCCTCAGCATCCCATCTCTTCCTGCAGGGCTGTGGCCATTCCCCCTTGGCACCGCAGTTATCGGGGCCATTCCCCTTTGGCCTGGCTACGGCCCAAGCGCCTCTCCCCGCCCCGGGGGGGGGGGGGGAGTCAATGGCAAGCCCTGTTGCTCCGCTGTCCTTCCGAGCCCGGCGTGGGCATTCCATTCAGTCTCCCCAGGGCCACCACGCGCTGGCTTCACGCACCCTCGGCCAAGGAGGGGGGGAGGGCGCAGCCTCGACACAGCTCCCGACCCCCCCCCCCGCTATTGGCAGGCTGGGCTATTGGGGGGGGGGGGGGGAGAAAAGGCACCTACCAGTCGGTGTGAGGCTCGTCGATGACCAGGAGCAGCTTGAACTTTTTGGCCGCCGCCGAGGAAGATGACGAGGCGTCCACCAAGCCCGCCGAGGCTGCCGTCTGCTTCACGGCGTTGGAGAGGGAGCTGAAGAAGCTGCTGCCCACCGACTGCTGCTGCTGCGGCGGCGGCGGCTGGGGCTGCTGGGGTGGCGACGCCGGCTGCGGCTGCTTGCGCCCCGAGGCCGGGGAAGCCGAGGACGGAGCCGCCGAGGCGGAAGCGGAGGAGGAAGGCGGCGGCGGCTCCGGCCGCTGCAGGTCGGTCATATAGCCATTGGGCAGGTTGGCGATGAAGCTGCTGTCCGAGAGCCTGCGCCGCAGAAAGTTCATCATCTGGCCGCCACGGGAGAGAGGAGGGCTGGCCGGGGTCGGGGAGACGAGCTCGGGAGGGAAAGGCGCTGCGCTCTGCACGCGGTCTCGGCGGGGACGCAGCCGGGGGAGGGGGAGGGGGGGGGGAGCGCGCGCGGAAAGGGCTGGAGCGCCTGCCTGGGCGAAGCCTCCGCGCCGGAGCCGTCGGCAGTTGCTGCTGTTGCTGTTGCCGCCGCCGCCTCCACACTTGCTCCGCTCGTCTCGCCCCACCCTCCCGTCTCTAGGTGGCAGCCGCCCGAGCCTGCTGCTGGGCTATGAATATGCACAAGCCGAGAGGCGGCGCCGAGCCGCTTCTTCCCGCTTCATTCACGAGATTGGAGCCGGGGGAGGAGGGGGGGGGGGAGAGGAGCCTCCGAGAGGGCGACGCCGGCGCGGCTTCCTCGTCTCTGAGGGAAGAAGGGGGGAACCCTCCGCTCGTCCCTCTCCGCTCGTCCCTCCTCCGCTTCCTCCACCCAGAAGAGAATCCCGCTGCAAAACAGCCCCGCCCGCTGGTGTTTTTACCTCACGGAGATGACGGTTTCCTCGGGAGCTCGCCCGCCCGCCCGTGGCAGGTGGAAACCGCCCCGAGCTTAAACACGTTGCCCAACAGTCCCGGCCCGCAACTGCCCTCTGCTTCCCGACCTTTTGGAGGGAGCCCCTTTGACTTGCCTCTTCAAAGGGGAGCGTGGGCGGGATGGCGGACTGACCCCTCTCGTGTGCCGGTGGCGAAGTCGTTTTGAGGGCTTATTCAGCTGATGAGAGGGTACAGTCCCGTCACGTAATTGTATCTTTTCAGATGGCAGACAGGGGTTGCCTTGCTTCACAACCGTGCCCCCATATGCCAAGTTTCCAGGTCAGGAGGAGGCACCTGTGAAAGTCACCTTAAGATGATTTTTATCACATCTCACTTTTAGTAAATTTTGGTAAGGTTGCTCTCTGCATTGGCCTCCAAGCTGGAGTGCTTGGGAAGAGGGGAAGAATCCACACAATTAATCCTCCATCCTCAGAACACTCTTTTCCCATCCTGCATGTTCAAAGGTTCCATTCACACAACACCGGAACCACCCCGTCGCAGCTGCCATTTTCTCTGCAGCATCTTGGGAGGGCTTTTTCGGGACTTTAAAAAACTCAATGACTGCTATAGCGATATAGCAATTACCTATTTTAAATAAACCCTCAAAAATTCCTCCTAAGATACAAGCAAAGAGAAAAAATGCAGGGAAAATAGCAGCCACTATATTTATTTAAAATACTTCATACTATTTCTCTGTTAAGGGTATCCAAAGCAGGTTTACTTCATATATACCCTCCCTTTCTTCCCACTGGGGACCCAAAAGCCCTTTCTGTACTGACAGCTTGCTCTGGAGAATCTGAGGAGTCGAGCCTTGAGGGCTGACTGCCATCTCATGCATTCCCTCTGTGCTGGCCGGGGTCGGGGACTCCAGTTTATTTATTTGTGTATTCTGTATCCATTCTGCATCTACAAGCAAAACCTGCATTTTTTGAGCTAACTGGCTGCTTTGTCAAAAATGAAGAGAACGGCAAAGATCTTTCAGAACTTCTAACTGCAGACCCAACCCCTCCCTCCCTCCGTGATTTTGCAAAAAGAAAGGGAGGGGAGGGGGAAATCCAGGCCCACACATGGAAATCCAGCACATTTGGGAGCAGGGAATCCCCTAGTCCTTTATATTTACTGATTCCTTCTTATGCTCTCTCTCTGGCTTTTTAAAAAGTTTGTCTAAACAGGGGGACATGTCCTCTTTTGTCTTTGGAGAAGGAGAGAAAGAAAACAGAATGGGGAGGGAACGTCTACCTAAAGAGAGAGAGGCGGAAATGGGAGGGCAGTGGGCGGCACTTAAATACCCACAGAAACAACGCTACTTTGGAAAGGATTAGCAATTCAATAACGAATGAGAACAAAGAATCGCAGCAAAAGGAGTTTTAGTAACTGCGGGGCAACATTGTGCTGGAAGTGGTTTGAATGCAGATTCCTGTAAAAGACATGCAGAAGCAAGAAGCCCTGACACTGTAAGACAGAAACCTTGTCTCTAGTTGTGTTTCCCCAGCCCAATCTTAGAAAACACATGGCACAATTCCTGTAGATAAGAAAATTCCAAGAACTTTATTAATAAAGGAGGGGAGCACAGGTACAACAAGGTTTGGACCCTTGATTACCCAAAAACTCTCCCTAAGGTTACAATGGGAGACAAAGGATTTTATATTCAGTATGATGCTTGCAAATAAATCAAGATTATTGGTTCCATCAAACATCAGCACTCTGACCTAACAGATCTCAGACTGGCAGAAAACCTTTTGGGCCAGGCTTTCCAGAGTAAAGTTTTTTCCTTTAGCTAAACAATAAGCGCTTCTTTCTCTTAGCCTGTGAAATTCTAAAAGTATCTATACAGCTGATATGGTTTACAGGATACCACTGTTCTTTGTTTAGCCAGAGACATGCTCAGTTATAGCTGGCCTGCCAAGGCCATAAGCCTTAGCAGAATAGTAGCCTGTCAGCATTTAGCTATTTCCCAGAATTCATTTAAGCAATGAACCAAAGTGAATATCCTGAATATGTATTCACGATTGATTTCTGTTTTTGTGATTAGGATCATCAATGGCACTTAACGTATGTATGTCTATTTATGCCAGAAAAAAGCTAAATGTGCTCACCAAGGTTTGTCAGGTCAAGTCAGTGGCAGAGTACAGAGTGTATATCAGTGTTCATAAACTGTGTGTACAACAACCCGACCGGAAGTGAAAGCAGGAGGGAATGCAGAACAGAAGAATAGGATGTGCTCAGAAACCGAGGCAAAATACAAGTGCAGAAAGGTCACCCAGCAAGATTCCATGTCAGAAGGGGATTTTGAAATCTGGTCATCCAGATCCCAGTCTTGATGCACAAATCTGTGCCAGCGTGCTCCCGTTGTCGAATTGGAAACACACAGAGTCCAACGATTTAGATGAATATCCATTTAATGCATTGAAACGGGATACAGGGACTGAGCACCTTAGCACTTCAGCAATTCCAAAGCTGTATTCTGCCATAACCAGGAAGGGCGGAAGGTCTTGTACCCCAAATGACATCACATGTAGTTTACACATTAAAGAGTCTCTAATTGGTACCAGACAGTTAACACCATACAAGCATAATTTGACTCAGTGCATCTCTCAGTGGTGTCAGTAATTTCACTTGTTTATCTTGTCTTCAGAACATTGGGAACTTTAGAGAACACTGGGTGACTTCCTGGGCTCGCATGTGGAGAGCTAGCTGATAAGGACTGTGAATCACATTAAACTTGGCTCTCGGCGGCCTTGCAACTTCTAAATAGCATTCCATTCTTATTGCATCCTAATTCCTTCTACAGAGGCTTCCTATCCAAAAAGTGCAGTTATAAAGTATATATTCTGATATAAGTTTCTCTAATCAGAAGCTTCTTGGTTACATATCAGGATCTGGGTCTCTTATGATTAAACTTTTGAAGGCACAGTGACAGCTGTCAATATATACACACACACACACACACACACACACATAGATATAGATATGTGTATATATATGTGTGTGTGTGTGTGTATAGGAGAAAGTGTCAGAAATCACGTTCAAAAATCACATTCTTTTCCCCTTGTCCTACAGTCTGACACTCTTAACTACCACACCAAAACAAATATTTTAAAAAATACATCTCACTGATAGCAAGCAGAATTAAAACATCCATCCAGACTAAAATTTATGCTAAAAAAAGGGAAAGGGTTAATTGCCACCAATTCCTCCTTCCTGTTTTAGACCACCAATTTCCCCCTCAAGTTGGTAACGGATCTCCTGTTCCCCAGGAGCAACGTTTTCAGGGAGATCAGGGGACTGCAGTGGGAGGAGGAGATAGGAAATTTCTGTTCTGTTAACAGAAGTGCCTTTTATGAGTGAAAAGTTTAGTCTGAATTCAACCCCCACAACAGAAGATGAAATACAATTGTGTCTGGTTGGGAGTCCAGCCAAAACCTTTGCAGGTATTACATAGTGTGTGTGGTTAAAATTGGCATTCTTGTGCTAAAACAAATCTCTGGAAACTGAAGTAAATGTTGTGGTAAGTTTACATCTCTCACTAAGAATGTGGTATAAATATTTATTTTGCTTTTTAGTGTTAGTATCATGTAAACATGGAAATCAGGTTTTAAAAGCCAATGTTGAAAGCTTAGTTCATGATCAAATATTTATAATAGAAAATATATATTTCAGTCTAATTTTAAAGCACTAAGCTGCACTAATAGTCCTTAACTATATTTAGGACACCAGTCTCAAGTAGATAAATATACTTTGGATGGCAGACTGACGGTACTAGGCTATCATAGATTTCTGACCAATGTTCTTACAAGCCATTTTAGAAAGGTTCTTAGATAAGAGTGCCAAGACCTTATTTTCAACTATATATCTGTCTGATCAGACCTGAGAAATTGCCAATGCTGAGGAATAACACTGTGAGGCAAAGCTAACGGCATCATTTGGAGCTGAGTATGAAGAGGAAACAAGAAGAAGCCCAGCTGTAGTTACCACCCAGTGTGACAGAACTAGCCATAATGATCAAGTACTTTGCTATTAAAAGCCATGAGAGTAGCTTCTAAAAATGGGATATTTAAACAGAAAATTTGGCATGCTAAATGTTCGTGGCACAATTTGTCCTTATGTTTTCACAAGTTCCCCAAAATCAACTTTTATTTTTTAGAGCCCAAGCTATTGTGATTACAAGTGTTGTAAACTCCATGTACCAAAAATATTTCCCAAACCACATGCGATCTATTGACTAGTTGATGTGAATGCTAAACAGTATTTCTCCTCAAAAAGTATGTCAGCAATTCTATTCAATCACTGAATTTGATTATGGTGCAATAGTGGACAAAAGCTGCTCTGCATATAATTAAAACTGCCACAGAGTGAATTGCGAAGCTGAGACAATGTGGTAAATATTCGTGTGAATGCATCAGGAGACTCAATTAGGAACAATCAGTCATGGATTATATACTGATGTATACACCCACTTCAATATACGTCCAAGTTGGTCACTAAACAGCCTCACTTCTCCTGTTAGATATGCTGGTGCAAAATTGGCACCTTAGCTGATTCTTGCAATCTTCACTAATATGCTAAAATTTGTAACCAAACTATCCTGCTGTTCTTCATATGTGCTGGCACAGAGCTCATTCAGACAACTAAACTGCTCAAAGAAGAGCACTTTAATCTTCAGGCAGCTTGATCATCTGTAGAATCCAGTCAGATCATAGGGAAAATATACACCACAACATATAGTTAAAATCGGGTCATTTCGTAGAAAAATAGCTGCAGGAGCTCATTAGCATAACTTATTTGCATATACTACACCACCTGACATCACCAGAAGTATGTCAGAAGGCAAGAAAGAGGAGAGAGGGGCAGAGAGAGAGAGAGAGAGAGAAAGGCGACAGCTACTAATCCAAGCCTCAGAAATACCACTATTCTGGGAGGATAGCTTCAGTGGTGGCTGAAGCCTTCAGAAGGCTGGTCGGAGGAAAAAGGACCTTTCCAGGGGGCGGGGTCATTTTGCTGCAGCCATGAGGATGACACAAGTAGGCATTCCCCTGCCGGGGGGGGGGGGGTGGCACCAACTCCCGGAGCTGAGCTTTGTGAGCTACCGGCATTAAAATTGTGAGCGAGTGGATTTGGCTGCTGCATAAATTAGTTTGCTCTAGAGCCGTCCTTTTTGAGCACTCAATGAAATTGCTGAGCAGTTGGGTTAGAACAGATTAAAGGGAGTACTTCTTCACCCAAAGAGTGATCAACACATGGAATTCACTGCCATAGGAGGTGGTGGCGGTTACAAGCATGGACGGCTTCAAGAGTGAATTGGAGCAGAGATCCATCAGTGGCTATTAGCCACAAGGTATAGATAGGAACTCTCGGTCTGGGGCAAGTGATGCACTGTATTCTTGGTGCTTGGGGGGGGGCAACAGTGGGAGGGCTTCTAGTGTCCTGACCCCACTGCTGGACCTCCTGACTTCTGGCACTTGCTAGCACTTGCTATTTTTGGCCACTGTGTGACAGACTGAATTTTAGTATAGGAATATTTTAAGGAAACCTATTGTCATTATCACATGAATTTACTAGTAAGGTGTTGAGAATTAATGTATTTAATTAATTTGTGTGACATTTTCACTATGTAAATATTTTGTGTTTTAATGTGTAGTTTTACATGTATTCTGCTGTGGTTTAAAATGCAGACCTGTGAGTAAGAAAGTGGGAAACTTGATGGGTGATTGAAGTGCATTATGATTGGATGTTAGCTGTACTCTAGAAGAGAGTAAGAGGGACAGTTGGTGAAGTATGTGAAGGGATGGGGTTCTGACAAATATGATAAAGAATTTTTGTCAAATCAACCCCAGTGACTGGGATGAAAAGTTGTCCTGTTGTTTGCATATAAGCGTCTCAAGAATCCACTGGACTTCCTCCCTTTGAACTTATGTTTGGTATAAGTTAGGAGACCCCTAGACTTAATATGTGAGAGTTGGGAGGGAAACCTGAAGGAGAAAAGAACTTCTGTTATTATGTGCACCTTAAAGACAAGCTGGGGAAGATGTCATAAATAGTACAAGACAATACAGCAAGAGACGAAAGAAAAGTGGCATGATGTGGGTGCTCAAAACAGAGAATTTGAGGTGAGGGACTGAGTGATGGTGTTTTTACCTGTGAAAGCCAATAAACTAAAAGCCGGTTGGGATGGACCTTATGGAAACAGGGACAAGAGGAACAGCCTCACTGATGCAGTTTCCAAGGAAAGGTGTGAGAAAAAGTGGAAAACGGTTCACATCAATATGTTTAAACCCCATTATAGTAGGATATCCTGTGGCCTATATACTCCTGGTAAAACAATTTCAGATGAAAACATGTTAACTGACCTAATACATGAGGCAAAAGAGGAAAGCACCATCCAACAGATCAAATGGTATCCAGACATAAGAACATAAGAGAAGCCAATGTTGGATCAGGCCAATGGCCCATCCAATCCAACACTTGTCACACAGTGGTCAAAAATAGCAGGTGCCATCAGGAGGTCCAGCAGTGGGGCCATTTCAGAATGTTACTGGAGTAAGACCTAAAGTGTAAATGAGTACATGCACAGAAAACTGAATAATTTCAGCTTTAATGACAGAGTGGCTGCTGTCCATGGTGCTACATAATACAAAATAAGATTGCTATTTCACTGGTTCCTGAAGCAAGAGTGCTGAGGATGTTGTACAATAGGATAATAACAGTGGGATATCACATCCATAGTCAGGTTTTTTGCCCCTTAAAAATTACACAAATACTTTTGCTTAATCTTGAGGTGTAGTAAAGCTGCTAACAACACTAGAACATAAGAACATTAGAGAAGCCATAGTGGATCAGGCCAATGGCCTATCCAGTCCAACACTCTGTGTCACACAATGGCCAAAACCCAGGTGCCATCAGGAGATCCATCAGTAGGGTCAAACTCTAGAAACCTTCCCACTGTTGGCCCCCAAGCACCAAAAATACAGAACATCACTGCCCCAGACATAGTGTTCCATCTATACCTTATGGCTCCATGCTGAGCCTGCTTGCAGGGAGGGCGGGGTATAAATTTGAAGTATTAAATAAATAAATAATAGTCACTGGTGGACACTGGTGCACCTCACATGCTGGCAAACTGTAACATTTTTCCTTTGCCATAAACTTTTGTCCAAAGAATAGAATGGTACCCTGAGACTTTGAATAACTATAAAGCAAACCTTTTATTAATTTGACTTCTGTGAAACTGCTATCAGTGTCTTCTGAAAACATCTTCATAATATTTCCATTTCCTTTTTTCTTTTGAAAGCAAAACCTTTATATAAAAGACAATATAACTCTTCTCATTGGCATGGGGTGTCTTTTACCTGCTCCCAGTAGCATGGGAATAGGTGGTTAGTACATGGGAAGCATTCTAATAGCTAGAAGATGTTATAGAATCCATAGGATGAGATTTTAACTGGTTAGTGTAACATAAAGCTGTAACTTTGTCAGTTCTTCAAAGCAATGAAACTGCTCCCAGCAGGAAGTCAAGGAGAAAAGCTAAATACATGAACATCTGTCATACTATCTTGCTTCTCGAAATCTTTGCTTTAATAAGTATAAAATGAGGCATCAATTTCATAAATAACTATTGATCTGAAAATTGTAGAGATGACAAAGCTAATTACAAGGATAACTCTTTTTTATATATTGAAAAGAATATCAACTTTCAATCAATAAAAAGCAAAGTCAAATCTAGTGGTCGTTGCTAATACAATAGTAGCAATCCATGCATTGATTATCCAAATGTAAGATGTCAGTGAATCAATTCATAGCTGCTAAATTTTGAGTTTGCACACTTGAGCACTTGTTTGCACACTTGAGCACAAATATGAGAAATTACCCATCTATAAACCTTGACTAATTGTCTAGAAAAATGTTTACATGTCTCAAGGAAAGTGTATGAAGCAGAAACAGCACCCATTTGCTGCCAGAAAAATAATATTAACTGGGGGATAATTATGTTGTACTGCTATCACACATAACACAGAGATTCTAATATGTAGTTGGAATGAGAGAAATATACTTTTGAATGGCATAATGTGTGTGTGTATGATAAATGCTGTTAAGTTGAATCTAACTTATGGCACCCCTATGAATTACTGACCTCCAAAACATTCTATCACTAACAGCCTTACTCAGGTCTTGCAAAATGAGGGGCTTAGCTTCCTTGACTGTGTCACTCCATCTCATGCTGGGTCTTCCTTTCTTCTTGCTGTCTTCAATTTTTCCTAGCATTATTGTCTTTTCCAGAGTGTCTTGTCATCTCATAATGTGACCCAAGTACAATAGACTCAGTTTAGTCATTTTAGCTTCTAGGGAGAGTTCAGAATTGACTTGATCTAGAACTCACTTATGTGTATTTTTGATGATCCATGGCAGGGGCATCGAGTTTTAAAATCCCCAGGGAGGGCAGGGGCTATTGTGTGTGCGCACACACACCAGAAACATGTCCCCACCTGGCCACTGCTCCCCGCCCCGCCTGGCCACTTCTGCCTCCCTCCCTCCATCTGGGGGCCAGCTGGGCAAATGCCCAGTGTGATGGCATCACCCAGAAGTGATGCCATCATGCTGGGCATGTTGCCGGGGCGACGCTCTGGCAATCGCCCCAAAACTCTATGGCACTCTAGAGTTTCAGGGCAATTGCTAAGGCGTCACCCTGGCAACGTGCCCAGCCTGATGGCGTCACTTCCGGGTGACGCCATCACACTGGGTATTTGCTCAGCTGGCCCCCGGATGGAGGGACAGAGGGAGGGAGAGGGAAGGAGGGAGGAGTGGCCAGGCGGGGGGGGAGAGGCGGCGGCGAGTGAGCCTAGGAAGGGCTCAGGGAGGCACGGCGGTGGGCACTCCATTTTGCCGGGGGGGGCTTAGTCCCCCCCCCCGGAAATTTCAGGGGTGGCTCAAGTCAACCCCCCCCCTCCCCCGTAGTTGATGCCTATGATCCATGGTATCTGTAAAACTCCTTCAACACCACATTTCAAAGGAATCAACTTTCTTTTTGTCAGCTTTCAACTTTCTTCCTGTCAGCTTTCATCACTGTCCAACTTTTACACCTATATGTAGTAAGGAGAATACTGTGGTATGAATTTCCCTTTGATTTCTTGGATCTTGTGGAACAGATCTCTTGTTCTTTCTTTTTTGATGTTCTCTTCTATTTCTTTACACTGGTTATTGTAATAGTTCTCTTCGTATGTGCAAGTCACTAGAAAGGTGCATTTAGACTTCGGATTTTATTTCTATCACCTTTTACTTTTGTTTCTTGTCTGTCTTTAGTGACATATTATATACCTGGAAAATAAAACTGCACATTTTATTTTACAAGTATGATCCTTCATTGAAATAATATTAATTAGATTGGTAACCAAACCCAATCCTGGAAATTCAGTTATTCTTTTATGATCTAGCAGGGCTTTTCTTATGTTCTTATGTTGTTATTTGTATTAAAATATTTTAAAATATTTTAAGCCCATATGCAGTTCCCTTGTTCAGTGCAAAATGAACATAATATGATTAAGTTTATAAAATAAGATTCAGTACTATGCTTTATGGCTGCATTGTAAAATAGCTATAAGGATTATCCAATATTCTATTTTCTCATCTCTATGCAGTGAGGAAACATGATATAAATTTACTGTGATCCATCAAGAATGATGATGTTCAGGAGACATAGCTCTTCTGGAGCTTTTCTCATGAAAAACTACAAATTGCAGTATCAAAAAATACACCGAATTGGATCAGTCACATAGAATTTAAATTCAGTCAGGCTTGTTCTCTGAAGTAACTTGTTCCATAAAGTAATGGCTTCGTAATAATCATTTGACAGCAAAATTAGGTGAGCCCCCATCGTAATTAATTATTGTTTTAATTTGCACAAAGTAATGTTGGATATCATGTACTGTGAAATTCAGATTAGACACAATACAGTTGCAAGCAAAAAACCCAAGAATTTAACAAGAGAGCAATAGCTGAACCATAAAATTGAATTATTTATTGATAACCAAGCTTTTTTATGACAAAAAATTACATTTACTGTTTCAGGAAAATTTCAAACAGAAATGTCAAAAGATCAGTTGCATGACAGAATGCTCTGCTGCTGAAGACCTAGATTTTAACAGTGCCATCGTAAGCAAGTTCACTCAGAATCCTACTCAGGTCTATTTAATGGGATCTGCTCTCAGGAAAATGTACTTCAGATGGGACTTCTGAGCATGAATGCAAAACAATTTCCTTTTAAGCCAGCAGCACTGGAACATGATTCATTCCATGCATAAGAGCATCCAGAATCACTACCGGGGTGGTACTCTGTCCACACCATACAGAGTTCATTTAAGGACAGTTTGTGATGATGATGGGGAAATCCAGTCAAAGAACAAGGGGAATTTTCATAAAAACATGCTGAATCCCGCTATACCAGGAAGACTTCATTGTGTGAAGTCATAGATTTGGTCTTACTCCTTTTTAAACAAACAAACAAACAAACAAACTTGTATTTAAGGACTTTCCCCAGCAGAAATAAGGTAGGAAGTGACTGAAGGGATTACAGTGATGATACCTCATGGAGTACCTTTCCCAGACATATTTATGTGTCAACTATATTAATTTTATTTCAGCATGAGGGTATGTTCTTTTTATTATATGAGCTTTTCAATTGCAGGCCCAGGGGCATATAGGGAGTGCAGGCGAGGTATGAAGGGACCAGACAGCCTGTTTCTTGGATAAAGTAAAGGCTACAGCTTTATTTGACTGTATAGCAGGACCATTAGTGCAGCATGGGGGCAGATCCTGAATCGGGCAACCTGCCTACCACCAGAAACTCCACCCCCACCCTGCCTGCTGGGGATCAAACCGTGGAATGGTATCCCTGGGATCCATGTGGGCACTGGCCATTGTGTAGTTCTCATGCAGCCTGGTGGGGAGAGTGCCACTGGCAGCCCCTCAACTGGGCATGGCATTGAATTGGCTCTACCCTAAAACCCCTCAAGGGAGTCCCTAAACTGGGGGAGGTGGGCATGCAGGCACAGCCTTCCCAAAGGATCCACCCCAGTGCCAGAAAAGCTGTGACAAAACAATGAAACATAAAACCGAAACACAGCTCATAACAACTGGAATGCAGGGAGGGTGGGCTGAAAAACACAAAAAACTGAGGGCAGGAGCCCGGCGGTGGCCAGTTAAATAGAGAAGGGTTGGGCAGGGGAAGCTCCCAGTCCATCCATGGCTCCACCCCTCCTGATGCAAGTATGATGCCTAGAGACCAGCCTACAACCTTGCTGGACTCTGCCCACCAGCCCTGACCATGTGGCTGGGCAGTAATATGGACTGTAATATGGATTTGTATTATATACTACTTTTGATATATATAAAGTAGAAAAGTGACAAATTTCTTAATGTATATGTAAATAAAATTTATTCATAGCAACCTCTGTTTTGCCATAAGACAAAGCAGTACACTGTCCATCACATTTAGGAGGCACTGTTAATCTGGACCAGAAATATGTGATATGGTCTATCATGAGATACTAAGGGAGGAACAAGTATAGATTTTGTAATGTACTTAACTTCACAGTACAAATTCTAGTATAGAAATTTATATACTTGGATACAATCAACCACCCATAACAGGAAGAAAAGGGGACGCTAGTTTGGATCAATCCTTTGCCTAGAAAAAAAAGTCTAGTGGTGTCCAAGCTAATATAGCCAACTATTTGACCCTGAAAGTGCAAGTTCAGTATTGGAAATGATGAGAGAAGCCCCAAGTGCTAAATGCAAAAAACCCGTGTCCAGCACTTTTTGCACACATAGTTTCTGATGCATGCACAGAAGTTTGTTTCAGTCACATACGTTGGGTGAATACAGCTAATCATGAGGGAAATGTGAGGAAGTCTGGGTATTTATTTAATAACTGGGCAGCTGTGGATGAAAGGCAGTAAAGACAAACCATTTCTTAAAGTAAAACTCTAGCCATGAAACTACAGCTTGGTGGAATACTCCACCATTAGTGACAAATTAGTAACACATATGGTCATTTAACCATATAAGAAATGTGGAGAAACTATTTGACCAAGACCACAATATAAGAATGATTGGCAGGGAAAAAATATCAAAAATGCAAATGACCAAACAAGTATACACACAAACCTATGATAAATTGGTGATCTTTACTGGATCAGGATATATGAATGCCTGATGAGTCTACTCTACTAGCCATGAATATTAGGATTTCAGGGCTGAGAATTCCAAAGCCTATATGGTTTCTCAACAAATTGCTGATGAAAAGGAAGCTAGAGAGTGAGTGTACAAATGTGGCCCTTTGGCACTGTGGAATTAGTAACATCAGGCTGGGATTTGTTACCTAATGCAATTTTAAACAAGAAAATTAGATTATTTCCATATCATTATTAACAGATGCTCAGTTCTTTCAAGAATGTTGAAGATTACCTAAGGAGGGAAGAAAATCCTTGAGGCAGCAGCATCGCCCAAAGTCTTTAATGCTTTAAATTCAAATGAAATGTGCACATTCATAATATTTTTTTTCTTCTCTATGACATCAGAACCTCAAAAAACTGAAAAGCTGAAAGAAAACATTACTAACATTATTAAATGCAAAATAACATATTACAATAATTAATTTCTAATATGTCCAGAAACAAGGAAATTGATAGCACATGCACAGTTTCCCAACAAAGGTTAATACTGGTTGCAACCTTTGTTGAAAACAGCATTGCACTTATCTGTAACTGTTGTTTATTGAGTAGTGTTCTGTGCAGGCACACATTGGGACTGCATGTGTGCAGGCCATCCACGGAAAAGATTTTCAAAGCTTTCTAGTAGACTAGGTACACTAATCCTCACTCTGGTGCTTTCCTGCCAAAACAATCACATGACCAAGAGGAGGGACACTACTCCTTCATTTCTCTCCATGCCACCATCAGAGACCACAAGGAATTAAGGTTCCAGAGAGTTCACTGCAGGGCCAGAGGGAGGGATGTGTGCCAGCACAGAAAACCACCCCATGAACAACAGTTACATGTAAGTGCAACCCTGTTTTCATTGTTCTGGCTTCTGTGCAGTCCCACATTGGGAGATTAGTAAACTCACTGAATAAAGGAGGTAGGTGTGAAGCTCTCAAAAGAACAGACCTTGGAGGACTGCCTTCCCAACAGTAGTTTACTGTCTCATATTGACATTCACCCAGAACTGTCTTATAAAGGAGCAAGGAACTCTCTATAGATGTCCCAACCAAAATACATGCAGGAACGTGGCAAAGAAAAACAGCACTCTGTTGGAGAGAGCTGTGATAGTGGCATTGAACAGCCATGCACTCAAGACAGAGTGTGATAGCCTCTACCAGCCCACAATGATGGGTGGGGCAAGACCTAAAGAATGAGAAAGGCAAAGGGAAACTCAATCAGTAGGATAAAAAAAGGTGGCCTGGAAAGGATCAACAACCAACCATCAACAGAGCAGGGAAAACAATAAAGCAGCCTCACATGGCCCATCCTAATCAGAGCCAGTTTGGTGTGGTGGTTAAGTGTGCGGACTCTAAACTGGGAGAACCGGGTTTGATTCCCCACTCCTCCACTTGCAGCTGCTAGGTGACCTTGGGCAAGCCATAGTTCTGGCACAGCTGTTCTTGAAAGAGCAGTCCTCAAAAGAGCTCTCTCAGCCCCACCTACCTCATAGGGTGTCTGATTTGGGGAGGGGAAGGGAAAGGAGCTTCAACGCCACTCTGAGTGAAGGGTAGGGTATAAATCCAATCTCTTCTTCTGATCACCATGCATTTTATAATACAATCAAAGGTATGATCCCAAATGAAGGGGAATGTTGGAATTCTGCCATTTGCAGCTTCCACCCCCAATGGGAGAAGAACTCTCTGTAGGAAGGGTAGAGAGGGCTCTGAACAAGACAGCCAAGCAAAAATTTAAAGACTATAATACACATAATTAGATGACCTGGACCTAAAGATCCAGATGCCCTCCTTAACACATAAGAATCATTCAGAATAGCACCTTTTTCCTGTCCCAGGGCAGTGCTGAACTGAATAATTAATGGGAAGACAGGCAACCTTCCCTCAGAGGAGCAGTGGGGAAGATCTTGAGCCTGAGTCCACAAGGCGACATCCGTGTGAAAAGAATTATAGGAAACCTGTAAGCAGTGGACAAGACAGCAAACCACATAATTTTTACTTTTTCTTGTAGGGCAAATCAACAGAGAATGAATTTGACAAGTTCAATTAAATTTTTGCTTGGTTTTTTGACAAGTCCAATTGCAAGAGACAGAACCTGAGACACCATGTTGTTTGAAGGAGAGGAAGAAGAGATTATTCTCAAGGATCCAACGCCCCATAGACTCCCCATTCACAGCCTCTCGATGGAGCCACCATAACAACCAGTTCTTTTTTTTTTCAGCACTAATTCCTAGCATGGGCTAGGGCAGTGTAAAAAGACTGGCCCAGATGAAAGGATCAGCATAGGCTGTGAGACATGCTGTGTCAAGGTTCTCTCGAAGGGAATATTAAAAGGGCCATATTGACCTGTTAATTCACACCTTAAGAGGAAAGTGCTGCAGAAAAATTCCACTTCCTACCCAAGCTAACAGTTTACAGTACTCACACACCACAATGGTTGAATTAGAGATGAAGCCCTATTTAACCAGTAGGCCATCAACAGCAATAGATATGACCAGTGGAATCAAGCATATATTTGCTAAAGGATTGCAGTAGATGTGGTAACATCAGCTAATAAGAGTTTGCATGTCAAAGACTTTGTCCCATGGGGGCATCTGTTTTTAGGAGAAACATAAGATGTTATTTAAAAAGATGGGTATAGATTATACCTTATAAGGACTCAAAAAGTCTTATAACATTTTACAATTTTCTATTCCATCCTCACCAGATCCCTGCAAAGCAGGTCAGGTTGAGAGAATGTGATGGGCCCAATGTCACAAGCAAGTTTCCAGACAGAATGGCATTTAAACCTGGGTCTCCCAGATCCTAGCCCAGTGCTCTAACCACTGTACCCCATTGGCTTCTGCCACAAATGGTATCACATAAGAGTGGCTCCAGAGACAGCCTGAACTTAGTTGAAATAAGAGCTCTCTCGCAAAGCAGCAGTGAAACTGAGAACCCTGAGGACAGTCAGTGTAGGGAGTGTGGGCATACCTGAAACCAAGAGGGGAAAATGTTCCACAAAAGGTTCGGGCCCAGAGGTGCAAGAACACCAAACCATCATAGACGATCTGAAGGCTACCATGGAACCGAGAGGAGAGGTGAACTGCTCAGGCTTGCCTCCAAAGAGCATACTTGCTGTTCAGTTCTGAGTTCCCCATAGAGATGGCAATAGCCTTGTCTCTGCTTAAAATAGCACCTGTGTGGAAAGCCCCTTAGGATCAAGTACCAGGGCTGACAGACTGCAGCAAGGTGATGGACCAAGGCTGCTTTGACAGTGTGTCAGCCTTTAGAACTAGGCATTAATAAGGGCTTGGAGCTGAGATTACCAGAGAATCAGTTCTGACCTTGGAATTGAGGCAGTTCCAATGGAGTGAGTGGCAAAATGAAGCTCTTTGGGCCTTAATCATAATAGTTTATTATCTCATAACACAAATAAAAACAAGAATAGGGAACTCCCCCCACTGCAGCAACTCCCCAAAACTACACTGGCTGAAGAGGTCCGAACAACCCCAACTAAAAGGCACAATCCCCTCCTGATATGTCACACCTTTCACAAAGAGCCATTACAAACTGCAAGGCTCTGTTAATCCATGCTTCCAAGAATTTCACCTTGAAACTGAGGGGACCCAAGAAATGGTTACTTCAATCAGGCATATCTAAGCCTTTAAAAAATGCTGTCATCAGGACACACTTCCAGGCTTCTGGCCTTGGCCCAACAAAAGTGAGGGAGGGATTCCTTCAGTCAGGCAGTCCCTGCCAGGCCACACAGAAGCCAGGGAGGGGGAGGGATTCTTTCAGTCTGGCAGGCCACAGCCAAAGCCTTAGAAAAGAGCCATTCTGAATCAGAGATTCTGTCAGGCAACACTTCCAGGTTTCTCCCCTCATGGCAGACAAAGCCAAGGGGAGAGAATGTGCCTTATTCAGGCTGGCACACAGCCAAAGCCTTTGAAAAGAGCTCTTTTGAGTTCAGCTGTTTTTTATACATAAATTTTATTGAGAATTTGAGAAACAAAAAAGCAAAAATTCTAAAAGATAAGAAATAGAGAAATTATAAAGAAATATAAGGGAAGAGTTGCCGATTTTCTCTATGACAAGGAGGAGGAGGAGGAGTCTCAGAGAGGCTTACAATCCCTTTCCCTCCCCCTCCCCACAACGGACACCCTGTGAGGTAGGAGGGGCTGAGAGAGCTCTCTTGAGAAGTGCCCTTGAGAGAACAGCTCTGAAAGAACTTGACTGACTCTGAAAGAAATGACTGACCCAAGGTCACACCAGCAGCTATATGTGGAGGAGCGAGGAATCAAAACCTGTTTTCCCAGATTAGAGTCCGCGCTCCTAACCACTACAACAAACAAATCACACAATTCACTTTTACTCTATAGCTGCAAAAAGAAAAGACCTCTTTCCCCCCTATGATCTATTCCTCCCTGCCTTAATTTTCAAAAGCACAACTCATCAGTTCAATTTTTTCTGTTTCGCGCAAAAAGTCTATAAGGAGCTTCCAGTTAGCAATAAAAATGGATAATGTTTTTTCCCTAATCAAAGAAGTAAGTTTGGCCCTCTCAGTAAGTTCCATCATGAGTCCAGCTCTGCAAATTACGCCGTCTGGGGAAACTGGTGACAGAAAGAGCAGGCAGCTTTTCTGTGTGTGAACCCCTAGGCAGATAAGTCACAGAAAATGGGCATTTATCAGCACCATTTTAAAGCCATAGTCAGCATAATCTTGAGAAGGCCTCTTTTGAGACATAACTGCATAGTGGAAATTCAGAAACATTTCTTTACATGTTGTTTATTCTTCACTAGAATGACTATAGATGGCAAAAGAACTTTTGAGAGAAAGAAGTCTCTTCAGCTTCAAGAATGAGGTGAGGAAAAAACACAGCAATGGAGATCCTCTCTTTGCAGCAGCAAAAAGAGAACTGAGGGAGTAGTGCTCCTCCTCCTCGTCATATGATTGTTTTGGTGGGAGAGCACCAGAGGGAGAAGAGGTGCTCCTAGTCTACTAGAAAGCTTTGGAAATCTTTTCCGTGGCTGGCCTATGCACGTGCAGCTCGAATGGTTGCCTGCACGTAAGCCAAAATGATGAACAGCATGTTTTAGTGAAACCCACCAAGGATGCTTTAAGGGAGAATAATATTCATTTGCCAATTCAAGGTACTTGTCCTGATCTTTAAAGCTCTAATAGTCCAATCCTAAACAGTTACATTCTTCTAAATTCATTGACTTAATAATATCCTTTTAAGCCCACTGATTAAAAGGATCACCTTCTCCCAGTTAACATTTTCCTGATAAGCCTTTCCCCAGGTGTCCCAATCTGCTGAAGTAAGGTCAGTGGACTCAAGGGCTTTTTCATTAGTGGCCTCCCATTAGTGCCCCCCTAATTCTAGACTGCCATTCCAAGACTGCTGCTATTCTATGCACCAACTTAAAAATTTCTTTTTCCACCCAAGTTCCCCCCAATAGTATGAATTCATATAGACATACAAATAATCAAAACAAAATCTACAATGCTTACATCAGTGTTTTTCCACAATGCTTACATCAACATTATTTCACAGAGACTTTAAAGTGTTTACTTAGCTTTTTGGGAGCATATTTATTTGTGGCCACAGACTGGGGGTTTTAACTGGGAATTCTGTTGTTGCTAACTTATTAAAACATTTCAGTAATGTTATTGTACTGAATATTTTATGTTTTATGATTGTGAGCTACCGTGTAGAGCTATACAGACTGTGAATGTAGGATAAAAGTTTTGTAAGATAAATAACACGTTTCTGTACTGCTGTAATTGCAGTTTAAAGGAACACTAAACATCTATACTTTCTTTGCTTTGCAGTCAGTGCAGTTTCACCCTGCAAGAGCCAAAGTAATATGCTTTTCTATGTGCTCAAAGGAAATCAAAGCAAACTTTTTATTGTTCAAAATATTTACTAACAGAAGGTCTTAAAAAGATTAATAGTCCATGGTATTGTGAGACATTAATAAACAAAATGTACCCCAATACACAGGGCTGCAGTGGCAAGCTGCCAACAGTGGCAAGCTGTCAATTACCTATCTTAGTTGCAGCTTCCATTACTGTGGTATATTTTGTTCATGAGAGTCCCCAATCCCAAGAGGTTTTCATAACAAACAGCAGACTGTTGGGAGAAGGGGAAGATCCACTCTGTTATAGATATTTTTTGGTGTGATCTAACCCAATGGGTTAGTTTAGTTTGTAGTAATCCATTGTCTGTATTTTCATACAGCGTTTTTACACTACTGTTTTCCCCTCATGTGTTACAGTCAGTAAATGCCAAGCTGAAAAGCAAATTAATTTTATTCAAATACCAGATTTTTTTTATAACCCTTTAATTTTCTCCTGGGCCATTTCAGCTGGTGTTTTGTTTCTGTATTACTTCAGTACTGTGGTACTGTGCCAGCTTGCCACTTCTGTCCTGCAAACCTGCATAATTTCTATTGAACACAAAATTCATTTAACTTGTTTTCAGAGCATTTTTAATATATGTGTGTGTGTATACACTCACACTCTTTTTGTTATTTTTGAAGACTCATATTCTATTATATGAGTCTTCAAAAATAACAAAAAGAGTGTGAGTGCACATATATTAAAAAATGCTCTGAAAACAAGTATTTGTCTTGATATATTTTAATCACAAGATTTTTAGAACTAGTTATATGAAAGCTGCATACCAAACTGTTAATAAGGAATGTCTGATTTTTTTTAGAGAACCAACAGACTTTGACAAACTTTGGTTAGGATCTGATACTAAACTTATTAAGAAGCTTTATGGTTATTTATTAGATTATAAAATGCAGGGAGAAATGGTTAAACCTACGATGGTAACCTGGGCAAAATGTTTAGGCCACAATATAGATCTTGATAGCTGGTTAAAAATATGGAAAAGGAATATAAAAATCACAAGAGCATCTTCATATAAAGAAAATTTTTACAAGATGTTTTATCAATGGCATTTATCTCCAGAAATACTGTCAAAATTCTCCCCCCAGATATCAAAAAACTGCTGGAAATGTAAAAAGAATATTGGTTCCTATTACCACATGTGGTGGACATGTCGAAAGGCAAATAAGTATTGGCTGATGGTTTTAAAGGTTTTACAGGAGATTATAGGTTGTAGAATACCTTTCAGCCCTCAATTATTTCTCCTTAATATAACCCCGGAGATTTTTTCTAAAAATGACAATGTGTTGATTATACATGGTATTACTGCGACGAGACTAGTATTTGCAAAATTTTGGAAGCTTGATAAGACACCAAATAGAGATGATTTTGTTAAAAAGCTTTTAGAGGTAGCTGAAATGGACAAGCTGTCTTCTACCCTAAAAGGGAAAAAAGAAATGGATTTGATTTAATGTGGAACAAGCTTTATAAATGGTATAAGTAAGTGAGATAAATAAGGAAATTTAAATAATTTTTCAATGAAAGGTATTAGAATGAACTGCTACCGATATGTTTTGTTTTGTAACAAAAGTTATCTCCGTTATCTATTCTGGGGAAACTTTTCAGTTAAAGTGTTTACTTTGTGGCTGCAGATGCTTGGTTTAAAAATGATAAATAAACCTATTAAAAAAAAAGGAATGTCTGATTTTGTTCTTTTTATACGCTGACTTTTAGAATAATACAATTCAGGTTTTTGTATAGAAATTCATATGTTTTAATGCTTTTTTATTTGAGTTGCATTTATTTGCTTTGACACCTACATCCTTGGAAAATTTATATGGATTATAATTACACAGTAAACCTATGGAAAAGGAGTTGTGTTAGAAATTATTTAACATGTTTCTAGGAAGTGTGGGGAAATACAGTTTGAGGGTGCTCTAATAGTTGGATCATAGGAAGGGCTCCTGAGAGCCACCATGTGCCCTGGACAAAGATCCCACATGGGCCCCTTCCAGATGACCCTGATCCAAACCAAATATCATAACAGACAAATCATTTTCCTTGCTGTTACCATAAATCTATAAAAATAAACGAATGAGCTTGTCTGTCCATCTGTCCATTTATGGCAAGCATTACTCATCAGAGGATAAAGCTAGGAGACTCAAAATTTGCCACCAGCTTCAAGATGGTTGTGGGAGTTCCAGAGCCAAAACTGAAAGGCATGGGAATATCCTGGCTGAGGACATAAGGACATAAGAGAACATAAGAGAAGCCAGTGTTGGATCAGGTCAGTAGCCCATCCAGTCCAACACTCTGTCACACAGTGGCCAAAAACACCAGGTGCCCTCAGGAGGTCCAGCAGTGGGGCCAGGACACTAGAAGCCCTCCCAAATATTCCTATACTAAAATTCAGTCTGTCACACAGTGGCCAAAAATAGCAAGTGCCAGCAAGTGCCAGAAGTCAGGAGGTCCAGCAGTGGGGTCAGGACACTAGAAGTCCTCCCACTATTACCCCCCCCCCCCCAGCACCAAGAATACAGTGCATCACTTGCCCCAGACCGAGAGTTCCTATCTATACCTTGTGGCTAATAGCCACTGATGGACTTCTGCTCCATATGTTTATCTAATTCCCTCTTGAAGCCATCCATGCTTGTAACCGCCACCACCTCCTATGGCAGTGAATTCCATGTGTTAATCACTCTTTGGGTGAAGAAGTACTCCCTTTTATCTGTTCTAACCTGACTGCTCAGCAATTTCATGGAGTGCCCACAAGTTCTTGTATTGTGAGAAAGGGAGAAAAGTACTTCTTTCTCTACCTGCTCTATCCCATGCATAATCTTATAAACCTCGATCATGTCACCCCTCAACCGTCATTTCTCCACGCTAAAGAGCCCCAAGCGCTTCAACCTTTCTTCATAGGTCACACGCACGCATGCACATGCACGCACACACACACACACACACACACATTGTTTGCAATGGAAGCTAAGGGTCTCTGTTTGTGGCATGCATAACTCATCAGAAAATAATGCTACATGACTGAAAACTGGACTCCAACCTCAAAATGATGGTGGAAGTTGCAGTGCCAAAAAAGAAGGGAATTAGAACATGCTGAACCAGGTTATCTTCACAACTGGCAACATATAATAAAAGAGCTTTTAAGCAACCTGTCATGTGTCTCTAATACTTAGAGTTGCTAGGTCCTCTTTGCTCCCCTTTGCCCCTTCAGGAGTATGGGGCAGGGTGATGCAACGTGTGTAATGTCCCCAGTGTGATGATGTCACACAAAAGTGATGTCATGCTGGGAAATTGTGCCAGGTGTTAGGGGGTGGGGCTTAGTGGAGAGCCTTTATGGTGGCCAAAGTCCAGAGCCTTCACTCAGTCCATCTACACATGCTTCACAACGGGGCTATTTTTGGGCAGAAACCCACAGGAACGGAGTTCCAGCTGGTTCCTGAGTTGGCCATGCCTACAACCAAAACCTCTGGCATGCGTGGCTACAGAGCATGCTGCCATCCCCACGTTACACACAAGAGGGAAAGGCGGCATGTTAAAATGCTGTGTTTCCCTCTGGGGAGCCCCTCAGTATTTCCTTGTCAATTTCACTCCCCATCAGTCAGCTGAGAGTAAAATTGACACACACATACAAAAGCCTCTCTCTTCCTTACCTTCCCTAGCCCACGTGTCGCAGCTGGAAAAGGGCAGGCAGGGAACCCAGGCATGTTGAAAATGCCTTTCACAAAGCAGAGAGGCTCAGGGAAGGAACAAGGCATATTTGCCTGGCTGCCCTCGGTCTCCCCAATCCTTGGCGGGCAGGCTGGGGAGACTAAGGGCAGCCAGGCAAACATGCCTGCTTCCCTTCCCGATCTTTCAGAGTGGGGGATAGGAAACTAGAAAGGCGCTGCTGAAGTTCCTGGGATCCCAGGCACTTCAGCCCCGCCTTTCCCTGGCCATCTGGTTGGGGGGGTAGGAGACTAGAAAGGTGATCTTTCAGATCCCAGGCGCTTCAGCAGCACCTTTCCTTAGCCGCCTGGTTTGGAATGGGGGGTAGACTAGAAAGGTGATGCTGAAGTGGGGTGGGAGAAGCTCAGGGGGGGAAGGAGGCAAGCTTCCATGCCTGCCCTGTGCTTTCCCAGCCCCCTGCCTAATATGCTAATGAGCGGTGTGGTCAGGGGTGTGGTTAATATGCTAATGAGTTTCTGCTATTGGGTGTGGCCTATTATGTTAATGAGTTCCTGCTGAGGTTTTTCCACAAAAAAAGTTCTGCTGCACGATGTCATAAAAATATTCATTCAATTACGTTAACTGGTATCTGGCACTCTGGCTAGAAGAGTGCAAGGAGGTCAACAGGAGAGGGAAAGAGAATGCCACTGAAGATTTCCAGTAGTCATAGTTCTTGCAATAGAACAGTGGCTGTATTTTGTTTCCTGCTGTTTAAATGGCAGGCATCTTTTAAGGAGGGAGGTATCTGGGACTTGCTACTTTATCTTTGGTTTTAGCTGGGGATATTTTAATTTATTATTGTTAGCCACCTTGAACCAACAGGAAATATGCGATATAAATGTTTTAATTAATTAATTAATTAATTAATTTGTGAAACGAGTTACCTCAACAGGAGAAAATAACTACCAGACCTCTATATACAATACCCAGTCCGGGCTACAAAAGACCTTCAGTCACCTTTGTTTCCAAACTCCAAGTTCAGCCCTTACAATATTATGGCTTTGTTACTTGGAAAAGGTAAATGCTGGTGTAGATTTTCTTTCTTTCTTTCTTTCTTTCTTTCTTTCTTTCTTTCTTTCTTTCTTTCTTTCTTTCTTTCTTTCTTTCTTTCTTTCTTTCTTTCTCTCTCTCTCTCTCTCTCTCTCTCTCTCTCTCTCTCTCTCTCTTTCTTTCTTTCCCTTTATTTATATTGGCAAATGTTTCCATTTCTCCACACACAAAAAACTAAAAAATAAATTTAAGATTTTTTTAAAGTGCTTACCAGGAATGCTTGTTAAAAGCAAAGGGGTTTTGAGGTGAGTTGTAGAATAAGTGTTTGTACGTGGCTAATTTTAAACAATACTTATATATTTCTTGTACCAAATTGTTACAGCTTTGATATTCCTTACACAGACTTTGATAGATGACATGCTTTATACATAGCTGAAGAAAGAAGAACTATAATGATTAAAAGTTTTGAATTTGAATTTGGACACTTTGTTTTCTTTACTACAACATTGCTCAACATACAGAAGGTTCTTTTGGAATCCTAGTGTCACCATTTTGCATAGCTAAAGCATAGGAGGTTTAGCAATAATCTTTTTTGTGGGGGAGGAAAATAGAGTAATCAATTTGCCTAGTTCCATTGAACACAGAAAAGGACACATGCAGAAGATTGTCAGTTGAAAAACTGAATAGCTAAACAGAATTGCGCATGATTAATTTCAAGGATACTTTGTTATGTCATTATAAGGGAAAATGAATGTTTAAAATGGCATAATGATGAACTGATTAACAGATGGCCATGAGTATATCTGTATTTATAAAAATAGATCATCACAATCATTACTCATGGTACACTTGTTTCAGTGAATATTGTGAGAGATTAACTGAGGACTTTATTAACCCTTACATTTCATCATAGCTAAAGAAAAATCAGCACATTGGGGTCACCTAGGCATGTAATAAATATTTCTGCAAACCCAGAGAACCCCCAAGTTGCAGAAAACTCTTTAAAAGCTAGGAACACAAAGCTTAGAAGTGACAAGTTCTTATGAGACTATCTTGAGCGATATCTCAAAGACTAACAAAATTTGTGGCTGGGTATGAGCTTCCGTGAATCACTGCTCACTTCTTCAGATACCTGATGAAGTGAATAGTGACTCATTAAAGCTCATACCCTGCCACAAATTTTGTAAGTCTTTAAGGTGCTACTGGACTCTTGCTTTTTTCTACTGCTACAGGCAAACATGACTACCCAGAGATACTGGCATCCATTTTGGATTGCCTAGGAAACATAAAATGGTTACTAAGATTTCACAACAACTTCATGTGAAATTTTCATCATCATTAATTAAATGATGTAAGTTGAAGGGGAGAAAGAGTGAACAGACATGACAAACAGGAAGACTGGGGAAAAGAGTGATTAGGTAAGGGTGGAGGAAAGGATGGAAATGCAGCAAAAGGTGGGGAAAAGGGATAGAGGGGGTGAAAATTCCCTTCCACCATGAATCCTCCTTGGTCTCCACCTGTGGTGCTATAAATGAAAAGAGTAATAGTTAAGCAATAGAGACATATTTATCATACATTAATCGGGTCCATGAAGTCATCATTTTCCATAACGTCTGTAATAGAGGAGTAACTAAATTAGTCAGAGAACTTACAGATCATTGTAAAAAAACTGCTGCTGTGGTTTGGCATAGTCAGTTATCCATCATTTACTCATAATATGAGATTATTGACTGATGTGATTAATTATTTTAGAAAGATTACAAAATATCCAGAGAAACCTTCCCACAATCAGATTATACCACTGTTAGAGACATCATTCTATACAAGATGAAACTTTGGTCTCATCATGCTTTCCATCAAGCCTCGAGTCAGCTCCAGATGCCAACTGTAGTTACTGAGGAAAAGGAAGGAGAGGCTGTGGTCAGACACTAGGGATGGGCACGAACCACATTTTTACACTTTGGTTCATGATTCATGGACCAAACTGGTTTGTGTCGTCAGTTTGTGAGCCATTTAAAGTTTAAACCTCTGCTTTCTTCTCCCTGTGGCTTTTTGTGGCGAGCAGAAAGTAGAGTTTTCCAAAAAGAAATGGCTCCAAAATCCTGCTTTCTGCTCCCCATGAAAAGCTGTGGGGAGCAGAAAGCAGAGGTTTCCAAACAGCTGAGCAGCAGAGAGCTCCCCACTACTCAGCTTCTCTTCATGAACTGCAACAAACTGCATCAAAATTCATGGAAGTTTGTGGTGGTTCTTCAGTTTATGAACAATTGTTTCATGAATACAAACCAGTCAAAATTTGACTGAGGACAGAGCAGTAGTAGAAAATATAGTTCAGTTGACCAGGCAAAAGCAGAAGGCCAGACTCCAAATTAGGGCTGCCAGGTTCTCCAGGGGGTGGGGGTTTGCCCACTCAAAGGGCCCCCAATCTGCCAGCCTGGAACCGGCCAACGGGGGGTGTCCCCTAGATTGGGCCAACATGCCCGGCACAATGACGTCACCTATGATATCATAGAGTTTTCAAGCTGATTGCTAGTGTCCACTGGTGGTGTGCCTAGCACGATGACATCACTTCTGGGTGATGTCATCGTGGCACGCGTGCACAAATGTCCCGGACCAGGACATACTCCCCCCTGCTACAACAGGTAACTGATCTGGCAACCCTACTCCAAATACTTATACCAGTCTGGAAACTGCATACTTCTGCCACTCTTATTCCTTTTTGCAGTTGAAGGCTGTTTTTACATCTGACTTTCCCGCTGGAATCATTCTAGTTCCAAAAAGACCTGCCCACACCTCTGTGCGGTGTGAAACCGTGCTGCTACTGAAATGTCCACATCTACTAATTGTCCTCCTGTGGTCAAGCTAGTATTCAACCGGCTTGATTCTGCTATAAACAATTGCTGTTGATTAGTGCACTTAGACCCCCGGAGTGAAATTTCACACCACTGTGAAATCAGCTCAGGAAAAGACAGCAGTCAAACTACTTTAGAGGGGAGGTGTAAAATGACCCGAAGAGAGCCCTGAAGACTATGGCTAGGGCTGCTAACCTTGAGGTGAGGCATTGAGAGATCATTTCCCAGAATTACAACTCATCCCCAGACAACACAGATCAGTTTCCCTGGAGCAAATGGCTGCCTTGGAGGGTGGACTATATGGCATTATACTCTGCTGAGGTCCTGCTCTTCTCCAAAGCCTTCCATTGCCCAAATCTCCAGGAATTTCCCAACCCAGAGTTGGTAAACCTAGTTAAGGGTGTTGCATTTTTCCTAGTTATTACCATCCCTCCCTTCAAAATACTCAGGATGGCTTACATTGTCTTTCTCCCCATTTCAGGTTCACAAAAACCCTGTACGGTATTTTAGGTTGAGAAAGACTCAAGGTCACCCAGTCAAGCTAGTAGCTATATGGCAGAGAAGGGATTGAACCCAGGTCTCCTTGGAGTTTTTCCAGTAGTCTAACCACTACATGACACTGGCTTTCACACTCAGTTTGAGATGAAGACTCCCCATCACCCATAATCTGAATTTCCACCTCTTAAAGGTTAAATTTGTTGGAAAACAAAGGAAGTCTTTGCATAGTAGTACTACAGCTATGGAATGCTTTTCTTACTTACTAGGCATTATTTGTGGCACCCAGATAGTTAAAAATAATAATAAAATATCCAGCTTTCTAGTTAGCATCTTGTCTATATTGCTCTTCTTATTCTGCTGCATTATTGTTTTTAGAGTTGTTTTAAGAAGCAGAAACCTTCCTGAAAATTCAGGTAGAAAGTCAAGAGGCTCATTCAAGTAAATAAGCTCTCAGAGCATTATGTCGAGCAAGACAAATCCTTCTGCACTTATTTTTTTGGTTTAAAAACACATAGGAGAGACAGAAGCTTCTGAAACTGCCTACTAAAATTCGTTTTTACAGTTTTTACAGGCGTATATACAGTGAATCTTGACAGTGTGCAAAGAAAGCTAATCTCTTGCTGAGGGTTTTATGTTATATAGTCATAGCAACTAGAAGTCAAATCCCAGAAAACTTGCAAGTAAATTTATAAGGAGATGTCTAACAAAGCAATATGTAATTCATTGATTATATAATTGCAAAAGCTGCACAAGCAATGGAGCAGCCCATGGGCACGGCCATATCGACACACCACATGTCATTCAACTTGAAACCCAATAAAGCAATGATTGCTGGGATGAACCAGCAAGAGTCGGAAGGCAGACTGAATATCACATTTGGCCATAAGGGTTCTGGGGCCACAAGACTGAACTATGCTTATGGCATGGTTGAAAGATGCACATCTTACAGAGCAGCATTTCTGTGGAATAGCCTCGCAAGCTGACAATCCCTTAGGGCAAGAGAGGTGCTGAATCAGCCTATACTCACCTGGTTTTTTGGGGGGAACCACCCCCAGGAGAGACACCCTCAGGTTCAGCAGGGGCGGAACAGAGAAGGACCCTGCCACATGACCTACTGTGCATTCCTTAGCCACTTTGGCAGCAACAAATATCCAGGACATCTCGAGCTGATTTTAGGTTTCCAGATTCAGAGGGGATGTGGGGACCAGTAAAGTGATATAAAAGCCTTGCATGAATCGTTCCCAAAGGAAATTGGCAGCAACTCGATTAGGGTATCCGTTGAGTAATAGGTGGAGAGTGTCTGAGCAGATGGGAGTATAGGCTAAGCCACGCTCTGGGTTAGCAAAGAGGAGGCATTTTGATCTTAGAAGCTGAGGCAGAATTGGAACTGGATCTGCCCTCCTTCCTGCCGCTGCTGGAAGAACAGCCACCACAAAACAGCGGCTGAGCAGTGCTGCTACAAGGGAAAGACAGCCTAGGATGAGGTCTTCATTATCAGCTGTCACAGTTGTAGTCAGATTTGCAGTGTATATACTGGCACTTCCCCTGGTTGTACTCCCAGCAAGCCCGGTAGCCCCTGGGCCTGGAGAAGCTGGCAAAGAGCCAAGCTGGCCAACACATTCATTAAGAACATAAGAGAAGCCAATGTTGGTTCAGGCCAATGGCCCATCCAGTCTAACACTCTTTCACACAGTGGCCAAAAACACCAGGTGCCCTCAGAAGGTCCAGCAGTGAGGGCAGGAAGCCCTCCCACTGTGGCCCCCCCCCAAACACCAAGAATACAGAGCATCACTTGCCCCAGACTGAGAGTTTCTATCTATACTTTGTGGCTAATAGCCACTGATGGACTTCTGCTCCATATGTTTATCTAATTCCCACTTGAAGCCGTCCATGCCTGTAGCCACCACCACCTCCTGTGGCAGTGAATTCCATGTGTTAATCACTCTTTGGGTGAAGAAGTACTTCCTTTTATCTGTTCTAACCCGACTGCTCAGCAATTTCATGGAGTGCCCACGAGTTCTTGTATTGTGAGAAAGGGAGAAAAGGACGTCTTTCTCTACCTGCTCTATCCCATGCATAATCTTATAAACCTTGATCACATCACCCCTCAGCCATCGTTTCTCCAAGCTAAAGAGCCCCAAGCGCATCAACCTTTCTTCATAGGAAAAGTGTTCAAGCCCTTTTATCATTCTAGTTGCCCTTTTCTGCCCTTTTTCCAATGCTATAATATCTTTTCTGAGCTGTGGTGACCAGAACTGTACACAGTACTCCAAATGAGGTCGCACTATCGATTTATACAGGGGCATTATGATACTGGCTGATTTGTTTTCTATTCCCTTCCTAATAACCCCCAGCATAGCGTTGGCCTTTTTCATTGCAGTCGCACACTGTCTCGACATTTTCATTATCTACTATGACTCCAAGATCTCTCTCTTGGTCAGTCTCTGCCAGTTTGGACCCCATCAATGTGTATTTATAGTTAGGATTTTTGGCTCCAATGTGCATCACTTTGCACTTGGCCACATTAAACCCCATTTACCATGTTGATGCCCACTCACCCATCCTTAACAGATCCCTTTGGAGTGCTTCACAATCCTCCCTGGATCAATTAAGAAGGATCAATGCCTGGGAGATGCCCTCCAGCATGGCTCCGCTGTGGAATGCAGGAGGTGCAAAGGTGGCCAGGGGACTGGGAGGCAGAGCCCAGATGTGCCAATGGGGGGAGAGCAAGAGGAGTTATTTTAGGTCTTAACCAAGTCCTGGGATTAGATGGGAATAGCACTGTAACTAGATGAGTCTACAGATATGGGCTGTCTCCATGTGGACCATAAGCCCTTTGCCCCTGTATTTCCCCAGGAGCAGATTACTCAATCACCTGAGGACACTTCATAGATTCAGAATTTTCCCCTGGAGATACCCAGGTCAAAGAGAGAGAAGAGGATGAGTCACACCTGTAAACTGCAGTCCTGACATTTGATATTTCCCATCTGCTTCTTTGTGGAACTTGATCCTGGGTATCTGTTCTCTGCTCCTAACACAAATCGTTCATGGCCCATGACCCTGAAGGCAAGAGCTCCACATCCATTCTTCTTGTGAAACATACATGAGTAGCTATCCTGTATGCAGCTCTACAGACTGCACCTACTATACGTATGAACATATGCATGCATGTATAAATAAAACAGAAAGTAGCCTAGACCGATTTCCCACGAGGCGCTGCTCTGGCTTCGTTCTTCCCTTTGCCCTGATTGCATGCTTGAATTTCCTACTATTTGACCCGTGCCACATTTTGATCTGTGCCTTCACCTGAATTCCCCTGCAGCTTCAGTGATCCTGTTTTTTTGGAATCACTGAAGGCACAGGGGAATTCGGGCAAAACCGCGGGTCAAAATGCAGTGCAGGGCAAATAGTGGGAAATTCAAGCACACAATCGAGGCAAAGGGAAGAACGACGCCAGAGCAGTGCCTCATGGGAAAACTACATAGGAGCTACATAACAAGCTATATATAAGCATAGATTTTAAACATTTTGATTCTTCTTCATGGCCATTCTTTCATTTATTTGCTTGATTTCAATGTATATAGATTTGCATTCCCGTTCTCTTGAGTCACAACAGTTGCTCTCCTTCAAACACACTCTCAGAAAAGGCTAACTAATTCAGAAACAAAACCAGTAGCAACAGCTCTGAACTCCTGAGTGAGAAGGGAAGGGACTTCAAGGGAGTGCTGGACTTCTCATTCATTGATATCTCTGGAGCCTAAGATTTCATGGTAGTTTAAACAGACTTATTCAGCTTTTGGATGCTTTCCAGCTTTTTCTGTGGAATGTCCCCAAAGCAGCCTCCAACTGACATGGACACAGATCTATTTACAGTTACACCTTGAAGTTGAGTCCAGTAGCCCCTTAAAGACTAACAAAATTTGTGGCAGGATGTGAGCTTTCGTGAGTCACTGCTCACTTCTTCAGACTAACATGGCTACCCGTTTTGATCTATACCATTGGAGTTAATAGTTTTAAAAGGGGGTAACTCTGCTTAGAATTGTACTGCTGGTGAGTTACATTTTGATAACTGAAGGAGAAAGAAAAATCATAGATTTCCGTACCACAAATTTTTTTGTCATTCCTCTTCCTATTCTTTTCAGTAGCATCTCAAACATAGAATTGTGTGGAAAATATTGACAACGGTTTTAGTTTCTACATGATTTTTACTGTCTATCAACTACCAGAATTTTGTAGCAAGGGGTATTTAATGAGAGAGAGAGAGAGCGAATAAGCAAGGATCCTGTGGGAAACTACCAGGTGAGAGGACATCTGTCCCCTACTAATTCCTACTTCCTCCCCTTTTAGAATATATAATGATTATTCTTCACCAACAAAATTATCTTTCCTTTATATACACAGTCTTCAGATATCAATTGAAACACAGTTCCAAATTAAGATTCATATTATTCTCCCAATAAAAAGCTTTTGTTTATTAATGTAGGGTTCAGTCCCAAACACACTTATGAGAGATTATGTTCCCTGAAATGCAGTGGTATTTGGCTTTCAGAAAACTTGTTCAGGATTGCACATCTGCACAGCTGGAGCTACACAGTGAGGGAAGCTGTTGAAAGAAAATAAAGACCTGCTTTAAACCATGATTCTTTTAAATAAATCACATAAAAAGCACAGCATGCTTCTGATCACTTGGATGAGTTCAATGATGAACTTTGTGCAGACTAAGCATGCCCAGTTTTCAAAGCACATTATTGTTTACAGCTAACAAGCTGCAGAGCTACATCTATCTGGAACTTTTATAATGAATTTATTTATTACTGAATTACCAGCACTCATGAATGTAAACCTCGCCTGATACCCTTTCAATTCAAATAAGATTTGGATAACATGCTTTTTATGTGAATTTAGGATTATGGACCAAGTTCACATACCAGGACATACATCCCACTAAGTGGACTTATTTATTTACATTATTTATAGTCCGCTTTCTGACTGAGACTCAAGATGGATTACCCAATGTATGTCAGTATAATCAATAGAATGAGACACCAAATAAAAGCAAAGTAATAGGAGAAGGAGTGCAGAAGTCTGAAACAAAGTGTCCAGAGTTGGTTCCCTTACACTTTGTAGGAATCGTGATCTCACCTGACCTGACTGGCTCAAGCATGGCCCTGGGGCAGCCAGCAGCCAAAGCCACTGTCAAGAGAGAGCTGGAGGTTATAACAGCAACGAGATTGCCAGAGGACACTGCAGCAGCACCAGCCACTAAGGTAACGAAGGCAAGCCTGGTATGGCAGCCAAAGGATGCTGCAGCAGTGCCGTCAGCTGAGGAAGTGAAGGCAAGTCCACACAGCAGCTGCAAGACCCACTGGAAGCCATCCAGAAGAAGGAGTATCTGCAGGACATAGCAGGAATGCCTCTGAAGATGCCGTGGGGAGGGGAGGAGCCTGGCACAAGGGCAGTCAGCTCCTCAGAAGACATCTGGGCAGGGGAAGAGCCTGACACAAGGGCAGTCAGCTCCTCAGAGGACATCTGGGCAGGGGAGGAGCCTGGCACAAGGGCAGTCAGCTCCTCAGAAGACCGCTGGGCAGGTGGAGCAAGACTGCAGCACTTGGCAGCATCAGGCAGACTCCCAGAGGACAGAATTTGTGGCTGCAACAGGAATGAGTTAAGAGGACCCAGCCTGATGGCAAGCTGCCCCCCCCAGGCAGCCCAATACAGGTCCCAGTTCCACGGAAGGTCATCCCAGCCTCCCTAGGCTCCCATGGGCCCGAATCAGGGTCCTTTGCGAATAGGTGGGAGGGTGCAGCAGAAGGGGTGGGCACCCTATTAGAAGCCCCATTGGCCATAGTCCAGGTCAGTTAGTTGGGCTCTGTCCCACTTTGCAGGGAGTGGAAGAGCCTGGGGACATCCCTTCCCCAGGAAATCCTTTAAAAGGTGGGGCTAGAAGAAACCAAGGAAGAAGGGCCAGGCCACTCCACAGACTACATGGGAGAGGACTGTGGTGGTCAGGAGAGAGACAGCAGGGTTCAAGTTAACTCCCCTCCAACTGGCACCTAAGAATCTTCTAAAGCCCCACCCAGATAAAGAAGATCACTGGAGGGTACCACCAACCCCATCCCCACACTGAAAGAGATGAACACAAAGTTTAACTGTTCAACATGACATGTTAAGCAATGAAGGAAATGGTATTATATAAGTAGAAATAAATGCAATAAAAGCAAGTTAATGTAAACAGCAATAGATTATACATGCTATACGCAGTCTACAATACTGTTCCCTTTATTAAAGCATCTTCCTGAACCATTCTATTATAATAAAGGCCTATTTCCTTTATAAAAATGCCCTCCTGAACAATTCTATTTTACATAGTCTGCAGAATGCCAGAAAAGTATGGGAGCTTCCTTGGCTGCCTCTGGTGGGGGCCACAACAGAAAATGCAATGTAAGGCAGTTGTGGACCTTGCTGACGCGCACGGGAGCACCTGCAGAAGGCCCTACTCAGAGAAGCAAAACTGTTATGGTGGAGAATAGGAGGAGAGGCAGTCCTGCAGATATGAGGCTCCAAGCCCATGAAGGGCTTTGCACAGGATAGCTAGTAAACATAAGAACATAAGAGAAGCCAATGTTGGATCAGGCCTCTGGCCCATCCAGTCCAACGCTCTGTCACACAGTACCTTGAATTGAATCTAGTAACTGATGGGCAGCCAATGGACTACAGAATGGTTACAATATTCAGGCTCCATCTGGCTCCTGATAACTGAACTGCAGCATTTTGCACCAGTTGGAGTTTCCAAGTTGACTTTGAGGGGAGACTTATGTAGAATGCATTACAGATGGCACATTACTCAACGTAAGGTGCCATCTTTGGGGGTAAATTAAACTGGAAGAAAGTGGGGTTTGGGGATTTTTTAAAAAAATCTGCATTAATTTGTGTCTCCAGCAGTAATACTTGGTTCAGAAAAAAAACCCAAAGCTGCTAACAGAATCAGCAAGAATCCACTGAACCCCCTGAAAATTGAAAGCATTATGTCCTTCAAGGAAGCAGAGGAAACACACTTAGGATTGCACATATGCACTACAGATAAATGGATTGCAGATGGAGAAGATGCAAAAAAAGGGGTTGTAAAATTGTATCTGGTATGAAGAAATTTTGGTCACTCAGTGAAACTAGGTAAATTCCCAACAGACAATATTCCAGCTATATTGCTACAACCACAGCAGCGGTTTCTTCAACTGTGAATAGAGAGGTCATAAAAATGGCTATCAAGTGTTCTTTCAGGAGCAGGAGGGCAGGGAACTGAACTGCTCTGGAGAACTAACTTTTCCAGGACTGATCTGATCTTTCATCCATTCTTTTGCCTGCCAGATGGTAAGGGTTGGATCCTATGGTCCATTGCTCCATGATGTGTTGTTGGTGCTAAGTAAGTGTTCCAAAGTTGCTTCAGGAGAAATGGGTAGTGCCTAACTGTTCTACAAATGCCTTTTTGTGTAGGCAAGCTAGCTGCACCCTCCTCAAAAAACAAGTCTCACCATGGTACCACTGTGTGTAATCCAGGTACAAAAACACATGGATATAATAAACAGGTCTGGTAGAGGTTGTAATATTCTGGTTTCAGTTATGGCTTAATACTATGAGTGTTTGTGGCACACAAGTCACCTAGGGTGGATGGACTTGGCATAATGTTAACTGTTAAAAGTGATTCCTATGCTACAACAAAAACACTGGACATCTTTTTACAGTGAACATCTCCATCCTACAGCTTTCAAGCAGATGATTCTTTTCATAAGTACATTGGTAGGCTTAGTGAATTTTGCCTAGACTAGACTGTGAGTGATTCAAATGAAAAACAAAGCAAGCCTTTACTAGAGAACTGACTTTCCTTTACCTCTTTTGTTTGAGGACAAATCTAAAGACACCATAAGAAATACACAAAAGTCTACACATCTGTTATTGAGGGAAGGGCAGGATAAAAGTCAAACAAACAAACAAATTACACAATCCATTACTCTGCAGCCCTTAATTCTTAGTACACTTACATAGTTAAACAGCATGACTCTACAAAGAGTTGCCAAAGATGTTTCAGGCCAATTTAAATATAAAGCATAAACTAATAAAAAGGTTCAAGGTAATTCATCATTACCTTTTTTTGGTTGTTGTTGCTCCATATCTTTGACAAAACAGAGCATCCTAGTTTTCACATATATGCTGTTTCAAATACATTAGATCAGCTCATGGTTCTTTGCTCCTTACTTTGTTATCAAGTTATTTCCCACTTCACTGAATATGGAAATTAACTTTAGCTCCAGAAGGATCTCAACTTTAGCTAACATATATTTCCATAGTTGGTTTTAAAAACTAGCCTTCCAGAGCCAAAGGAAGAAGATTACTGCATTTTCAGCTCCTGCAAAGTGAGATATGGAGAAAAGAAAGAGAGCTGTGGGGAAACTGTTGAACAAATTTGGTGTATCTATCTGTGCGGAAGAGGGATTTTCTTTAAAGGAATTTTTTTCTCTCTCATCAACACCATGCAACAGGCAATGATACCATCAAGTTATGAAAACATTATAAAAGGAAAGTGGCAGAAGAAAGTTTGAGGTTTACTTTCCTTGAGATCATTTTCTTTGTGCTTTCCTAGCACTGGTTGGTTCCATCCAACATGAAGTATATCTGATATTTGAGAATTACGTTCTCTAAAATCTGAAGATAGTTTCAGAGAGTAGCTGGTCTGGTTTATAAAATTATGCATGTGGTAGGGAGAGTGGACCGAGATAACTTTTTCTCTCACTCTCCAAAAAGTAAAACTCAAAGGCATCCAATAAAATTGATGGGCAGTAGGAAAGGGCAGACAAAAGGAAATACTTTACACAACGAGAGATTAAAATGTGAAATTCACTCTAGTCATTGTACTGCAATATCAAAATGGAGGCAATTTTACCTTGATCCCTTTCTTCACTGCTTGTTGATTACATGGATCCTGCCGTCTCCAGCATCCGCTTTTCAAGGGGTTGCTGGGCAAGAGAAGAGGTTGGAAAGATCTCGGTCAGCAAGCCCTTCCACCAGCTCATGATCTTGCCTAGTATTCCTACAACCTTTTTTTTTTTTGTTCTGGGAAACGTTGGGGCTTTTATTACTGGAGAACTCATGGTTCTTTTTGCATAAAACAACTATTAAGATCATCAATTAGACAAATCCCACCATCACCCTTTCAGAACTTGGACATCAGAAACAGAAGCTGAAGCAGTTCTCATCCCAGTTTGTGTCCACTATTCCAAATAAAATCTGAAGAGGATTGTCTTTATAATTGAAGATATTCCCCCCCCCCCCCCCAGCTGCTTCCTGGAACCCACCACCAGGCTTGCTTGCTTCTAAGCCTGTGAGTGAATTTTACTTGATGGGTGCCATATAGGCTACCACTCTCCAACTACCCAGACTATATTCCAGCCAGGTCCTACTAGGCTCCTCAGACATGCCACCTCGCTGCCTCTTCAAGCTCCTAATTAGAGTTAATGGGCTCTCTTCGCTCCTTCTGCCTTGTGTGCTGCTGAGAATCAGAATCAAATGTGCCAAGGCAGTATTAGAAAAGGAAAGTTACTATGGTAGGAGGGCAGCTGCCTAGGAAATGTTGCTACAGGAGGCTGCCTGATGGTAAGGCTAACATTCATCCAGAACTGTAATTAGTCCAATCCAAAGACATTTTCAAGGCCATTATAACTACTGAAGTAAATGTTCACAAATGCCCTTCAAAACTAAACGAATGTATGAATCAGAGAAATAGAACAAGTCCACAGAATGTGTAATAGTTTCTTTATCCTAGCAAATTTCTCTTTCTCACTGAGCTGTGCAGAAAGTTCATTAGGGTACTACAGCTTCAAGGATCCCCAAATTTCTTATGCTAATAAATTGGGGAGAATTCCTTTCAGTTCTTCATATAAAGAGTTGGATCCAATTTCAAGGGTGCTCATGTACATAGAGGCGTCCTTCTCCACCCCCAGCAACCTCATTTCTAATTATTTGATAAGTATATTTCTCTACAGAGAGCACTTTTTCATAAGCAATAACATAACAGTTAATTATTTAAATTTAAACTTTAATCTGTCCCTTTCTTTTTTTTTTAACTCACTCAATAGAGATGTGATAAGCATGGTGCATCATTCAGCATATACACTTGTATTCATGGAGGAATATTGTGATACAGCTTCTGAGGAAACACTGTACATCAGATAGTTGACATTATTCCATTGAGTTGAAATTGATTCTGGAGAAATAAGAGAGATGTAATCATAGCATTTTTGTTTGAGCAAAGGGGTTTTCTACAGAGCAGTCTTCTATGGGATCCAACCCAATGTCTCAATATTTTCTGCAAGCATAAATCTTTACATTGCTTGACTACAAGCAGGGCCAGTCCATTGAAGCTTTTTGTACAGCACAACTCTTTTTAGATGCTGAATCAAGAAATAACTGAAGCATCAGCCCAAATTTTACTGTGTTATAAGATTTCAGTTAGATTGTCTCTAAGCATGCTCAGGGCTGTAAAAGTTACAAATGGGGGATCTGCAAAATCTTGTGGGGGTGCTTCTCATTTTCTCCTCTCCAGCTTGCTTCCCTGTTCTTGCTTCCATCACTCCTTCCCACCCACCAGCCGGCCTTATTTACCTGCCCCTCCTCTCCTTCCCTCCTCCTGTGTGCTTGGCATGGAAGAAGGGTGATATGAACATGGCTCTCCCAGATCCCAGTTTGAATTTCTAATCACTAAACCACACTGGATTTTGTGGGGTGGTTGCTGTTGATGAGTAGCAAGGAGCTAGTCCTGGGTAAGTCATGCAAGTTGCATGGTAGCAAGTTGCCTGGTGGCTGCTGTAGGACCTAGCCCTCATGAGTTCTCTCTTAAAGGCCAAAACTGTGAGAGTCCTACAGAGTCAGCATCCTTAAAGAAGGTTGATCTTTATTGAGAAAGGTCTGCTGTGGTCATCTATACATTCTGTGTCAGTAATGGTTAGAAGGATTCCTGGACAGGGCAATTATACAGAATTCAAATAGGGTCTCTCAATGGAATGCAACCAATCACATAAATCAGTAAAAAGGTGCCCAATATACTGGCTACAGGTTCTCATAAGAAAAAGTGGGAAGATACATCAAGAGACACTAACAAGCTGCCAAGGCCAGTGCTAGGCGGCAAGCGATAAGCAAGCAGGGAGGGAAACAAAAGTGAACATTCCAAAAATCCTATGTTGCAGGGCAACCCATGCCACCTCCCAGGCAGGGGATGGCAGCATTAGCTGACATAAACAGTCCTAGAAAAGTCCCTCCTCCCCCTTCCCCCTGCCTTTTACTCATGGAATCCAAGGCCCAAAGGCTGGCAGTTCTTTTGTGGTTGCCTAGCAACAGCCATTGAGGATATTTGTTTCTTAAAACTTCTATTATTTTGGAAGGGATTAACCCCCAATTGAATTTTGTTTAGATTTCTAAAATTCTAAAATTTTCTGAAAGTCTGGGGCATTTTGAAAGGTTTGTTTAGGTCTGTTCCTGGGAGGGATAGGCACAAACCGAATTATGAGCCAAAGTTCATCACGAACCAGACCTGGTTTATGCTTTGTGAGTCTCAGTTTGTGCAACTGAGTCTCCCACAAACTGCCCACATACCGAACCATTTTTAAAAGGAGGTTCATGGCCATGCATGGCCAAACCATTTTAAAAGGAGGCCATACATGCTGGCACTGACAAACCAATTGTCCAGGCAACGGGGCGATGGGGATAGACTTGTGCAGCCCTAGCAACATCAACAGTGGCCCTTCAAAGCTTGATAGGCAACTCTGGCTGCCAACCAGAGAGCTCCCACTCTGCTCTAAGCCTCTAGTTTGCAGGGGATCCCTTCAACACACCCTTGAACCTGTGGCTGCTGTGATTTCCCCAGAGAGCTCGTTCTTGGGGGCACACAACTTAGAGGACAAGTAGAGGGACATCCTAGGGAGGTCCACTGTGGGTCTGATGCTTCTAGCTTGCAGGGGGGCATCCAACACATCCCCTCTTTGCACTTTAGACCCTAGGATCCCCCCCCAAAAGCCAATCTGCACATAACTTGGAGGGCAGGTAGAGGAGCATCCTGAGGAAGCCCAATTGTGAGTTGGATGCCTCTAGCTTGTAGGGGGCTGGTCAACACACTCTTCCCTTTTACACAGTGGACTCTAGGATCTCCCCCTCAATCCAATCTGCATACAACTAGGAGGCAGGTAGAGGGGCATCTTGGGGAGCTCTGCAGGGAGTTTGATGCCTCTAGCTTGCTGGGGGACCACTCAATACACTCCCCCTTATGCACATTGGACCCTAGGCTCTTCCCCCCCCCCCAAGCCAATCTGCACACAACTTTGAGGGCAGGTAGAGGGACATCCTGGGGAGGTCCACTGCAAGTTTGATGCCTCTAGCTTGCAGGGAGGCTGTTCAACATACTCCTTCCCCTTTATTTATGATCACCAGTGGGATGGACCTTCAGGACAGAGCCTGGGTAGATCATGTGTAGGAAAGTATGTCATGTGAAGACACTATCAAAGAACATGCCATCTGCTCACCAACAATTCATACAGTTAAGTTTTCTCAGCAACTAAGAGAAATCCTAGATTGCAAAAAAGATAAACATGTAACAATAAAAGATAAACATGTAACAATATCCCAGTGCCAGACCTATTAATATTACTTACAACTGGCAAATTAACTCTTTATTAAACAAATACAGCTGAGTTGCCTCAGTCACAGGGGTTGCACGGATCTTCAGTTTTCAAACTTTCACTCCCCACAGCCTCAGTTTTCATTTAGGGCTCAGTTTTTACAGATAGCATTAGTTCTGTAGAATATTAGAAGAAGAAGAAGAAGAGATTGGATTTATACCCCGCCCTCCACTCCCCAAGGGAGTCTCAGAGCGGCTTACAAACTCCTTTTCCCTTCCCCTCCCCACAACAGACACCCTGTGGGGTAGGTGGGGCTGAGAGAGCTCTTTCCCAAGCTGTCCTTGAGGGAACAGCTGGCACAGAGCTATGGCTTGCCCAAGGTCATCCAGCCAGGTGCAAGTGGAGGAGTGGGGAATCAAACCCGGCTCTCCCAGATTAGAGTCCGCGCACTTAACCACTACACCAAACTGGCTCTCAGTGTATTAGGGAGTATTAGGTGTATTAGGGAGCAATCACAGATGGTCTATTCAAAAGCAAGTCCCATTTTATTTAATGAGGTTACTCCCTTAAAAGTGTTACTAGGATTGCACTGATAAACTACTACAGTGCAGTCCTAAATTGAGCTACACCTTTCTAAGCTTATTGACTTAGAACTTAGGGTTTAACTCTGTTTAGGATGACAAACTAACCAGTGATTTAAAGATTGTTTCATAGTAGTAGCATTTTTCCATTTGATTATTTCCCTTGTTTTAGGAATAAGGAGAGCAGTTTTTTAGAGGATGATACATGTTTCCAGACATTAGAAAAGAATTCATTTGCTCAACTGATCTACATAATAATACAAAGAGTTCTGCTGGACCAGACCAGTGGTCCATCTAGTTCAGCAACCGGTTTTAAACAGTTATCCTAAAGGGCCAACCAACATAGAATCCAAGGCCTTCCCTTGATATTGCCTCCTCGCATTGGTATTCAGAGGTTTGTTGCCTCTGTATATTTATTTATTTATTTATTTAGACTTTTAGCCCTCCCTTCCAGCAGAGCCGGCTCAGGGCGGCTTGCAACAGTATAAAAGAATATAACAATGTAAAATCAATAAAACAATATAAATCTGTTCATACAAATTTTAAAACCAAGATTACAATACCTATTACAATACCTTTAGTCACCATGGTTAGTAGTCTCTGATGAAACTACCCTCCATGAATCTCTCTAATTCCTTTTAAAGAAATCTATGCTTGTGACATCATTAAACCAACTGACAGTGAATTCCCCAATTTAGTTACATGTTGAGGAGGAAAGTGTTTCCTTTTGTCTGAACCTATTGTCCATCAACTTAATTGGTACTTTGAAGTTCTAGTATTATGGAATAGGGAGAAAAATCTCTATCTACTTTTATATTCTATGCACAATTTTATAAGTCTGTATCATGTTACCCTTTAGCTGTTTTTTTTAAGACTAAAAAGTCCCAGACTCTTATTATTCAGCTTGCAAGAACTGGTTATTGTTCTGATATGAAACCTTATGCGGCCAAAACTATCCCACCTTTTTGTGATTAAGACATTTTATTCTATGTTTATGACCTAAGGGATATTTAAGAGTTGCTGCTATTTAAGAGTTCCTGCTGTTTCACTGAAGACATCCAGACTAATTGTAGCTAGCTGAAAGCCTCAGGACAACTCTAGAACCATTAAATAAACTAATAATGAGTTTGGGGGTTAAAATATTGCTTAGATTGCCTACAGGTTTGCTTAGCAGCTGAGCAGATTTGAATTTCTTTTGATTAAAGAGGTTTTACTTGAATTGTATCTGGGCAACTGTAATTGGTATCTTCATGCTTTAATGTGTTACATAACACATGCAGTGATTCATAAGTCTTATGATTATCTCCAGTAATCAGTGGAAATGACTAAAAAGGTTTCCCATCAAAACAAGAAAGACTGCTAGATGCCTGTAAGATATTTTCATATCCTGTATCCAATTTTACAGTGGTTGTATACATAACACTGACTCTTTCTCATAATAATGGTACTTCAGAATTGTAGCTAGTGGATGGAAACAAACCTCAGTTTGCTGAGACCCAAGGTTAATTGGGAAAAGCTCAATCAAGCATCGCATTCTAGGGGAAGACAAGAGGTGGGAGGAACAAGAGAAGCACACAAGCTCAGCAAGGAGGCTGTGATCGTGCATGATGCTGACAAATCCCTGTTTAATTATAGGTTTTTCATGATGTTCAAAAGCAGACTAAGTGTTCCTTCAGAAAAGCAGGAACCAAAGGCCTTAAAGGTGGAGTAGTAATACCATGTCAAGAGCACATTCCCCCAAGCTATGAAAAATACAACCACAATTTAAAAATAGATTGCTATTTAAACTACCTAGAATAAATCTTGTTTTACAAATTGTTTCCGTTGTTTTATAAATAAGGCTCAACAGTACCTGAAAATAAAATTAATTAAGCCATGTTGAATACAAATTCAGGATCCTGTTAGACACAGTCTAATGGTGACTAGTCTAAAGGTTTGGGAGAATTTTTAGAAGATTAATATATTCACACAAAGAACAGTTCACCTACTTTAGAAATTATTTTTTACAGTTGATCTGTGAAGAGAAATAGGAAGTCAACATAGTACAGAATTGGTGAAAACTTCTAAGTCAGCTAATAAAATGGAGGTCTTGCCCTCTCTGAGGGTGCATGAAACAGTGCCACTAGCAATTACCTAGTGACAAACACAATGAAGAGTGATAAACAGACATCCCATCCTTAACCCGCTTCACCCCGCACTCATCCCATGGAGGACTGATCAGACGGCAGCCACAGCGTGAGAGCTTTTCTTTATTCTTTGTCCTTTGAGCATGTGCATAAGTGCTTATGGGAAGTATCGCTTCAAACTCCTGGCAGCTGGTGGCCAATGGGATTGCAGAACAAGGCTGCTGGGATTTGTAGTGTGGCTATGAGGGCAGTGTTTTTAAAACTGTGCTTTTAAAAAATTAAATATTTTAGTAGCTTCAAAGCTGGGGGAGAGAACAGAGAAGCCTCATTCTGTGTCTGGTGTGCTGATGTTTTTATTTAAAAGGTTGGCATGAAGCTGGAGTCACAGCATCATTCCCAGACTGCCTCCCTCCCCCTTTGAAAAAAATCTTTTCAATTAACCCTTTTCCCAGCCACATGTGCCACAAAGCCTTAGGCAAAAAAAACAGCTGAAACACAGGCATCTTTCTTTGGAAGGTTTTAAAAGGTTTTTTAAAAGAGAAACACATGGGACAAAGATCTGCTAAAGCTAGGGTTGCCAGGTCCTACATGACTGCTGGTGGGGGGATCCTGCCTTTCCTCTGGTTATCTTCTGGTGTGCGCACCACAATGACATTACTCAGAAGTTACATCATCACATGGAGGACACTGGAGGGTGCTGCTCTAGTTTTTGGGCAAAACTCTATGGGCTTTTTGCCTACAAAACCATAGAGTTTGCCCAGAAACTAGAGCACCACCCTGACATCCCCAACGTGATGACATCACTTCTGATCGATGTCATCATGACAGGGATGTTGCAAGGCAACATGCCTGCCCGAGGGTGGCCAGCTGGCTGACCAGTTGGTTGGCGGCAGGCTGGAAACCCAGAAATGTGGGGAAACCCCACCCAGACTGGGGGGTCTGGCAACCCTAGCTTAAGCACACACTGCTAAATGAACTTTTAAAATGGCACCAATGCAAGTGTGCTGTCTAGCTTCCCAAATGACTTGGTTTTGCAAGAGGAAGTTCAGACATCAGGAATTGCATAGTGAGACCAGTTCAATCCATAAAGGTTTGCTTTTTTTCTGGTGTCAGGAAAGTCTGCTATGAGAATCAGACATGTGGACCTTTCTATAGATGCCCAACTCACATCACAGCATATAGATGTCACAGCATATATGGTATGTACCTGCATGTATATCTACTACACAACCCGATTCATCAGCTAGATGTGAAGTGACACACAATGTATTGGTACTAATGTTGTTAACATAGCTTTTGATCAAAGTGAGCACTATTATGTTTGCCCAGGTAAATCTACCTTCAGGCTTTGAAAATGCTGAAATTAATCATGCTAATGAGCAAAAGTCTCACAACATGATGGCAAGAAGTCTACAAGGGTTCTGCTTTGGTTATCTCATTTACTTTTGTCTAATTAAAAATGCAAATGATAGTGAATTAGACCATGGACCAGAACTACAAGACTGTAGAACTTAATGCACAAAAGCAATTCACAAGCCTGGCTTTGTAAATTAGCGCTCACCTGGCCATCTACCATGAGTAATAATTCTATCCAATTGAGTAGTCCTCTCCAGAATATGGTGTGTGCCAGCAGTGGGAACAAAGACACTTGAACATGAGTCATATTACTCAGCTCTATACTAGTGGTGTGTTCTGCACCGGGAGAGGGGCATGGTGGTATTTATCAATTTAAAAAACCTCTGTAGATGGATCTCCAAGCATCTTGCCTTTAAGGATCAAAAGAAAAGAATGAGACTTATGTGGCTTTCATAATTATAGATGCTTTCTTCCTCCTTTCAGCCTAAGTGGCATAACTACCTGATCAGAGAAGGCTACGTGCATGGCTCATTATTACAGTCAGTTTCAGGCTGGGCATTTGACATTTCCTGACTCATACTATGCTACACTGCTGAAGGGAATGCTCAGATCAATTCTTGTCTCTGGAATTGAAATTCCCAGGTTTTGTTTTAAACTCATTTGGATGATACATAATTTTGCCCATAATCTATATGACAGCTGCAGTGTATTTCTTGTATCCCAGGGCAACAATTGAATAAGGTAGGGAGGTGGGAAGAGATTTGGCTGTTCCTGATCAAATCATGTCCCAACCTTAGACCTCATGAAGCACATGCTTCTGATTCAGTGTTTTCAAATGAAATTTGTGGAAATAAATATTCCCTTATCTAATCAGTCAGGGTCTCCATTTTGTCCCTCAGGATGGTGTTTGGCAGCCTGCTTTACTTCCGTAAATATTCTCCTGACTGTGGTTAACCTATTTGAGATCCCACTCCTATGACAAGCAGGTAGGTTTTCTCCAAATCTCCAGTGTGTGCATCTTTCCCCAGTATACTCTTGTCCGGGGGTAGACTCAGCACCCTCATATTTACTGGAGATGAAGAGTGCTCCAGCTGCAGCAATCTGCCTGGCAATGGCCTGCATACAGCAGAATTTACCCCCCACCCCATCAGTTAATACAGCAGAGCAGTCTGCCCTCCAAGTGATAGGCCCAAGAGTGATAGGCTCCAAGTGATAAGTAACCCAAGAGGCCAGTGGCACATCCAAACCAGCAGGGCTGGGCAAGGGAGGAATATTATAGTATGACACTGAGTCTCAATGTACCAATATCAGGTGGCTGGAGGAAGGCAAGGAAGCCATTTAAAAGAGGTGGAGGGCAAGGATGGGGCCTGGCCTGGCCTAGTCACACCTGATTGGCAATAGCTCCTGCCAATCAATCCAGGAGGGTGGGGCAAACCTCAGGAAGGCAGGAAGAGGAAGGGGCGAGTATACCCCGGGAAGTCTACCTCATAAGGCCCAGGGACTCAAACTTGGGAGGACAATAGGGTTGCCAGGTTCAATAGTCATGCTGGTGGGGGGACTGGGGGGGCACTCCGGGACTTGGCGGGGATGTCAGTGGGCATGCATACATCACCTGGAAGTGACACAGGAACATCAGTGATGTTGGGGGTGATGCTCTGGTTTTTGGGCAAAACTCTATGCTAAAATTGTCCTCAAACCATGGAGTTTTGCCCCAAAATCAGCATCACCCCCCAACATCACTGATGCGCCTACATCACTGCCAGGTGATATCAGCACATTGTGCATGATGTTGCTGTTTGGGGGATGGGAGGAATTTTCTCCCACTGGCCAGCTGGCTGCCGATGGGCAGAAGCTCAGAAAAGTGGGGGATCCCCACCCCCACCTGGGGAATGATAAACCTAGAGGACAGGCTAATTCCCCTGCTAAGTTAACTGGCTACATGGGAGGGCAGTAGAAATAGAAGAGGAAGATCTAAGGTGCTGTTAAACTCTATGCCTCCCTAGTCTGAGGCCTATCAAGGTGTCCAAGAGGGACTATGGAGGGTGTGTTGGCCCTACCCAACCCTGATGGTATGGCATTTATAACTCTAAAAAGCATTTAAGATAAATGATAGAAACAGGATTGCACATTGAAAAAACAGGATGTAATTCAATGAGATCAAGTTGTGCATTATTTGAGAAAAAAATAATTTTACAGTTACTGAAGAACACAAGGAAATCCAGAAGTTACTAAGGGACAACTAATTCAGGAACTAGACTATAATAGGAAGAAGAAGAGGCATTTTTTTATTTAAAAAATCTATGTATGTTTATAAAACTGACTTACAAGAGAAGGGCTGAAGGACAAATGTTGCAAGAGATGGTTGTCATTATAATTCTACATAGGAAACATTTTACATTTGTTGGTAGCAATATTTGCTCTCAGGCTTTTGGCACCTTTTCCTTCTTTTCTTGGCTTATTCACCCTTGCCTGTCAATAAACCATACATCCTTCTGTTTCCCAGTTCTCTCATCTCGCCACTTCCTCTCCTCCTCCTCTCTGTGCTCAAGCTTTGCTTTTTTTCTTTCTTGATAATATTCATACTATCTGCTGTAATCTCTCTCCCACCATTTTTATCTCCCTCTTTCTATACCTCCAGTTCTTTTATCTTTTCCCTGGGCTGTGATGAATTGACCTGTTGATCCTGTTCCTTATTTATGGTTGCTGTCTCCCTCACTGTTTAACTAATCTCCATTACATACTCCATCTCTCTCCTCTAGTTCTTTGCGCATCACATACAAACATGACACTCTCTTTCCCATTCTCCAGAAGCCATCCTTGACCCATCCTTCCTCTCCAGCTACTGCCCCTTCCTACCTCTTGTCTTCAAATCCCTACATCGTGCTGCTTACCCCGACTGTCTTACAACATCTCTCTACCTCCCCTCAACCTCCTAGAACCTGCTTTCTGCACTCTTACTCCACTGAAACTATCCTTGCCAAATTACTGCCAGATTCTTATATCTCACCGTATCTCTTTGCCCCTCCAGTTCCATCACCCTTGGCCATCCAAACATCCCTAGCTCCCTCAAGAGAAGTTGCCTTTCTTTCGGTGCTACCCACCATACCTCCAACTGCCCCGAGGAATATCTACATGATATCACCTCTCCAAGGTCCTTTAACCTGCCTCCAAATCTACCTTTGCCATCATTCCCTTAATCAGTCTCTAATATCGAAACTAAACATAAGTACTTGCAACTTTAATTAAAGCACATTCTTTCCCAGTTTACCTTTGCCTCTGTTGCTTCTGCTGTCTCCTTTAGGTCAGTTTCTCGATTATAAACTTCTTCAGACAGTCACCTTCATATTTGCTGGAAAGTGCCATCCACATTCATGGCTACTATATCAATAGCCACCACCACAAACAGCAATATTCATTTCAGATGTGTCCTGCCTTCCTGCCAAAGAGCTTAAGGTGATTGTTTTAACCTTACAACAACCTTCTGAGGTGGGTTGGGATGAGAGATTGTAATTTGCAAGCCAGCTGGCTTCCAGCCAGAGATGTTGTCATTTTCAATTGCTGACTAAAGCTAATATAAGCTATTTTTGTTGCTGTTATTCAGTCGCACAGTCGAGTCCGACTCTTTGCAAACCCATGGACCACATCATACCAGGCCCTCCTGTCCTCCACCATCCTCCGGAGCTTGCTCAACTCCATGCTCGTTGCATCAATAACACTGTCTAACCATCTCATCCTTTGCCATCCCCTTCTTCTTTTACCTTCAATCTTTCCCAGCATCAGGGTCTTCTCCAGTGAGTGCTCCCTTCTCATTTGGTGGCCAAAGTATTTGAGCTTCAGCTTCAGTATCTGGCCTTCCAGGGAATAGTCAGGGTTGATTTCTTTTAAGATTGGCTGATTTGATCTCCTTGCAGTCCAAGGGATACAAGCTAAATTCAAGTGCTTCATTCTGAACTCAAAGAAACTGACAACACAATTGTTCAGTACCAAGATGCAATCCTGTACCAGAGAGACTGCTTCCAAGCACTCAGTAAATGCTTGCACTGCTCTTATAACTCCTTTAACGAGTTCCACCATTTCTTTCCTTCTTGCCTGCTAACCATATTCTTCTTCCTCTCATACTTTCTTCTCTGTCCTTTGCTAATTTACGGGAAGTTACAGCTTTGATGGCCAACATGTTTTCATGCCTTAAAAGACGCCACTCAACTGGCACCATTCTGAACTGTAAATCCAGTACTATGTTTATTTGTATCTCACCCTTCCATGCCAATCTGGCATTCAATAATTAATATATAAGTTAAGACCATGCTTCGAGTCCGATAGCACCTTAGAGGCTAACAAGATTTCCAGGGTAGCCCTGGCTTGGATAGCCCAGGCAAGCCTGATATCGTCAGAAGCTAAGCAGGGTTAATTCTGGCAAGTCCTTGGATGGGAGACGTCCTTGGAATACCAGCATTCAGGAGGCAAGGGCGGGCTTTATTTAGCCACCTCTCTGAATATCCTCTAGGCCCCCAGTAGTGGTCAGTCACCAGAGGTTACCATGACTTTCAGGTGCAGACGCACACACACACACAAAATACAAAAACACTCACAAAAAGATTTCCAGGGTATAAGTTTTTGAGAGTCGAAACCCTCTTCATCAGATACAAGTAAGAATGAACAACTTGTATCTGACAAAGGGAGCTTTGACTCTCAACAGCTTCTAGTCTGGAAATCTTGTAGGTCTTTAAGGACTTGAATCTTGCTCTTCTACTGCAGGCCAACATGGCTCCCCATCTGAAATTATATGTTAAGATAAATGAAATATTTGAAAGGAGAATAACAAAATAGGAGATAGAAACAGCACTGAATCCATAAGTTAGAAAGAGAATCAAATAGTTTAGCCAGCATATAAAACAGGAAAGAAGTGTAAAACATCAATCATAATTGCCAGATAGCTTTCAGACTACTGAAATGAAAACACTGGGTTAAATCCTGTGAAGGATTTCCACTTATGCAAGGAAGGGGTGATTATTTTCACCAATTCCTTCCCTTTGGTGCAGACCTCTTACTCTCCCCTTCATACCTTTGCTTGGCATTTCCTGCCCCTGCAGGAGGGTCCATTTTTGACTGCTGAGGGAAGGTGAGGAGAGGCAGGGGAGGCAGTTGACAAATCATTTTGCAGGTGGAATTTTTTGGTGGGATACAAGTCATTAACCTCATTTTTACTTGAATGGCTGATTCCAGAAGTGGTGCTGGGGAACTGCTGCTCGGCACCAAAGTATTTATTCTGTTGGGTCCCACAGGGTCCCATCTTGTCCCCATGCTGAATAACATCTATGTGAATCCACTGGGAGAGATAATCAGGGTATTTGGAATAAGGTGCCCCAATATATGGATGACACTCAGCTCTACTCTGTATCAGCTGAGTCAGGTAGTTCTGTGAAAGTCCTGAACAGGTTCATGGAGACAGTAAACTGATTGAAGCTCAATCCAGACATGAGGAAGGTGCTGCTGGTTGAAGCTGCTTGAGGACTGAAGAGTCAGCCTGTCCTGGAGGGGGTTGCACTCACCCTGAAGAAGGGTTGCCAGGTCTCCTTGCCGTCACAACAGTGGGATTTGGGAGGCATTCCAGGGGTGGGTGGGATGTTGGGTGATGTCCCAATGCGATGACATCACCCAGAAGTGACATCATCACATTAGTGATGTCACGCACAACACTCTGGTTTTGGGGCAAAAACTCTAATTTTTTTTTTTGCTTCAGAACCATAGGGTTTGCCCACTAGAGCGTCATGTGTGACATTGCTAATGTCACTTCCAGGTGACATCATCACGTTGGGGATGTTGCCCAATAATGTCCCTATTTGGGGATGGGGTTTCTTGCAGCAGCTTGCAGCCCCCAAAATGGGGGAACCCCCACTGGGACCTGGGGGCTACCTTGAAGGAACAGGTTCTTAGCTTTGTGGTACTGCTGGATCCTGGCCTACAGCTGGAGGCCCAGATGTTCTCTGTGGCATCTAGTGCCTTTTATTAGCTTCAGTTGCTACGTCAGCTACTGTTGTTCCTTGAAATGTTTGATCTGGCCATGGATCACTATGGTTTGATTATCTCCAGTTAGATTACTGTAATGTGCTTTATGTGGGGCTGCCTTTAAAATAGTCCAGTAACTTCAGTTCATCCAAAATGCAGCAGGGGTGGGATACAGAGACGGTATCAACCCAGTGCTGAAAGATCTGCACTGGCCATCCATTTGTCTTCATTTGTTTCCTTCTCATTAAAGACTTAAATGGCTCAGGGCCAGAGTACCTGAAGGACCACCTCCTCCTTTATTGTCCAGCCCACCAGTTAAGATCTGCCTTAGAAGCCTAGTTCTCTGTGCCCCCACCTTCAGAGGTGAGGCCCGTGGCAAGCAGATATAGGGCTGTTTCACTAATGGCACCTCACTTAAGGAATGCCATTCCCCTCGAAGCTTGACTACTACCTGCATTGCTTCCTCTCAGGAGCCAGGCCTAAATGCTTCTGTTCACCCAGGCTTCTTCTTCAGGGGTTGATCTTTTAACACTGTTTTAGTCTGGGAACTGGAAGCTATCAGTGGCCTGTTTTTATGGTATAAGCTTTTGTGCTGTGCTAGGGTTTTTAAACGCTTTATTTGCATTAATATCTTTTAATGTTTTGTTTTTATTATTTTTATTTTGTAAGCCACTTTGGGCAGTTTCCTAGAGAGGTTGCACAAAATGTTTCTAAATAAACACACATGAATCAATAATCTCAATAAGACCTCTCTCTCCCTCCTATTATATCATCTTGATGCATCCCTTATTTGCATCTTCCACAAAGAAAAAAAAATCAAACCTTCCAATGGCAGCTCAGATATTTGGCCCCAATAGTGAATGCCCCCCAAGCTAACAATTTATGTTCAGTTTCCACCCCAGACTGTTCCTCTGTGATTTGAGCCCAAGATTCTAAGCTTGTGTTAATGCAGAAACAGACTCAAAGGACCCTTATGCTGGGATTTAAGGAGGATGCATATGTAAAGCCATGTATGTGCAATCCCACCTCCTGGTAACACTGGTTGTTTAGGCATTCTGGTCAATCTATGTAGGAGATTTAAGCACAAATATTTCAAACTGGACTCAGAAGCAAACTGATAGCTACTGGACGTGGAACAACATTGACATTATGTGTTCCTCATCATTCCCGAATACAATCCTTCCCCAGAAGTTTCAGTTTATTCAGAATGTGGTGACATTCTTCAAAGGTAGCCCTGTGTAGAACATAGGGTAGTAGTATAACATGGATGCCACCAAGGCAACTAGAAATGTGGTCATATTACACAGATCAATCGCAATTGTAAAAAGGAGTAGTCTGCCAGCACTACCTTCTAAAAAGCTACCTACCAAGAAAGAGTGGAACTTCTGTAGCAGTTCCCTCAGGCCTGTTGGCACTCCAGAAGAATACCAGAGTCAATTGCATAAAAGACCTCTGAGAGGTTCAAGAGCATCAACAGGGATCATTTGCCAGGCATGAGATCTATCAAGGCTGTTTCCATCCCAACATCTTGTCTACCTTCTAGAGGAATCAGTTTTACTAAGGAAGAAGCATTCAGTGAAGTAATAGGGATCTCTTTGTAGTGAGCAACAGGTTTCCTGGAATTTCTGAATTTGTGTCAACAGTGCTTGAATAAGTTTATTGTTCAAATAATTTTGTTTTGTTACTGAGCTTGTATTTTTATTTTTTTTATTTATTAGAATTTTTTTTTAGGCACCACTCACTTGAAGGGTCTTGTGGAGACTTATAACATTAAAACCAATAAGGTAAAAACAACATAAAAACAAATAATAAATGTTAACATTAAAATATCAAAATACGTGGCTATTACCACACCACTGTTAAAAAAGCCCAAACACATGGTTACCCTCTGAAGGCCAACCTAAATAATTCAGTTTTGCATGCTCTGCGGAAACTAAACAAGTCCATCAGGGCACGGGTGTCATCCAAAAGTGCATTCCACAGGGTAGAGGCCACAACTGAGAAGGTCCTTCCCCTGGTGACAGCTAACTGAGCCACCCTGAGGCCAGGCACCTGCAAGAGGCCCCAAGAGGATGACCGAAGGGGGTGCAAGGGGTTGTAATGGGAGACGTGGTCCTGTAGATGTGAGGGTCCCAGAGCACTGAGGGCTTTGAATAGTATGATATTTTACAGCTATAACATTTTACTTGAGAAGCAAAGTGGTATTATTTTTTATAATTATTCATACTTTAAAATACTGTGGAACCTGCTCTAGAAAAATAAACTTGCAAGGCCAAAGAGAGAAGTGGAAGGTTTCACAGTATTAAGGGAATTATTGAACTAGAAATTCAATCCTATGTAATTCAGAACTGTAACCAGAGATAAGACATAATAACAATATAATCCATTATAGGAATTTAACGTTAGCATAAAATCAGAGAAACTGCAGTTTGTAGTAATCAGTGTGAATGTAAAACTCTTGGGATGGGCTACAAAAGGAACTGATGAAAACAGACATCAGCAAGTATAAGAGAAGATGTTTTCCAGCTTGGTTTCTGCTCAATAAAATACCCTTGGTGCTTGCTAGGTTATTCCCAATGAACCATGACATAAACTGTGTAAAGCACATGAATATCTGAAGAAAATGAAAAGTGATATTTTTAGATGTATATTGTCTAACTAGTTTTTGATCCTATATTGTACTGTGTTTTATCAAATTACCACGTTCCCATATAGCTCTGTTTTGTTTTCAGTTTGTAAAATGTGTTACAGTATCTTCCCTGTTGTGTTACCTAAGGCTGTTTGTAATTCTCTTCTTCCCAGCTAGCAATCTAGTGCCATGCCAGCATCTCTTCAGGCATAAATAGTGAATTGGTAGGGGAAATCTGCTGAAACAGTGCAGGAGAGAGAGATGTGCCTCTAAAAGAACTCCCCCCCCCCCCAAAAAAAAACCCCAGTCAGAGTAAAATGAAAATTATAGGACCACAAAAAAGAAAATTAACTCAACATCACCAGCACAGCTAGACTTCAGCCTGTGTCAACCAAAAGTAATTCACCAAGTCATTCTGTAGTCCTCACAAACCAAGTGATGAAAAACAATGCAAGTAACTAATAAAATGAGGCAGCCCCAAGATTTTTCGCAGCCCGACTGTGTCCCCTGAGAAAGTAACATTGCATTCCTAGGAGAGTTACATCCATTGAAGTCAATGCACTTAGAAGGGTGTAACTGTTTAGGATTTCACAGTAAATAATACTTCCTTAGAGGACAGAGGGTTAGTCACTTAATCCTAACCACCGAACAGCATATTTATTTATTTAATTAGTTGTAGGAAGTGTACCCTGCCTTTGCGAATACTGACCTCAAAGTGGGAAAAAAATAAAATATATAAAAGTACAAAAGGTATAAACATTAAATAAAAACAGTAACAAAGCAACTATTAAACCACAAAACTAATACTAAAAGCTGCAGGATTAAATGCAGGACTGCAGTAATGGACTGCTCCAGTCGACTCTCCCAGGACAAGGCTGATGGGATGCTGGGTGCTGTGAAGCCCACCACTTGCCTCCTGGACCTGTGTCCGTCATGGCTGGTGAAAGCCAGCAGTGATGGAATGTGGGTCCCCCCTGGCAGATATTTTCAATTTGTCCCTGAACTCAGGGACTTACCCAGGGACTTTAAAGGAAGCAGTGGTGAAGCTGCTCTTTAAAAAACATCTCTGGATCTGACTGATCCAGCCACCTACCACCGAGTTTCAAATTTATCATTTTGGGGTAAGGTAGTTGAGAGAGTGGCAGCAGAACAGCTCCAGGCTTTCTTGGAAGATTCCTCTGTCCTGGATCCATTCCAGTCCGGCTTCTACCCTGGCTACGGGATGAAGATGGCACGGGTCACCCTCACAGATGTCCTCCGCAGACACCTGGATTGAGACAAGTCAGTGTTGCTGTTACTGCTTGACTTGACAGTAGTGTTTGGCACATGCCTCACTTTCAATGGAGGCCCAAATCACAAATGTTGCCAGATGAGTATTTTCCTACCTTTGTCAGGTCAGGCAACTGATTCCCTACCTCTCCCCATGACATAGCCACAGTGATCCATACGACAGTCACCTCCAGGCTGGACTACTATAACTCACTTTACACAGGACTATCCTTGAGACTGATCTGAAAACTTCTGGTGGTCCAGAATGCAGCAGGGTGTGTCCTTACAGGTACACCATTAAGAGCCCCCATACAACCTGTGCTCTGCCAGCTGCACTGGCTCCCAGTTGAATACCGGATCAAGTTCAAGTTTCTAGTGTTAACTTTTAAAGTCCTATGTGGTTTGGGACCAACATACCTTCAGGATTGTCTCTTCTGGTATGTCCTTCTCCCGGAACCTCCCTTATGCTCTATGGATCAACATCTTCTTGCAGTCCCTGGCCCAAAGGACACCCATTTCGCCTCAACCAGAGCCAGAGCTTTTTTAGCTCTAGCACTGGCCTGGCGGAATGCTCTCCCAAGTGAGATCTGGGCCCTGTGGGACTTAATGCAGTTCCACCAGGTCTGTAAAATGGAGATGTTCCTCCAGGCCTATGGTTGAGGTGGTGGTGGTTCATCAGTATCGGCCTCCCCCTGCTCTGGTTCATTCTGTTCTGCTATGCTCTGCTTTTTCGCTTGTCCATCCACTTGTTTCAGTATTTACTTAGCATCTGCTGGTGTACATATGCAGAGCTTTCGATTGGGAGCAGATGTGTTGATTGTTAACTTGTGCCATTGATTGCCATCTATTAGTATTGTTTGATGTTGCCTATAGGTTTTAACGATTTTATGGTTATGCTTAATTGCTTTTATTTATTCTTTTTTCTGTACTGTTGTAACTTGCCCTGAGCCTTGCTGTTCAGGGGAGGGAGGGCTAGAAAACAATCAGTCAATCAATCAATCAAACAAACAAATAAATGATGATCCATAGGATTCAGTGAGACTTCCAGTAAATGTACCTGTGACTTCATCTAGAGATTGCTAAAACATAGATTCTTTGTTTCTGTTTTATCTCCTCACCACCACCAGTAAAAAAATCTTGTCATGTAGAAATGAGAATGCAACTGACACAAGGTAAACCATTGCTCTGGCATTAACCAACTGAAATGAAAAACACAACAGCAGACCAATAGCCCACCTAGTCCAGAACTCTGTTCCAGTGCCATGTTACTTTGTTTTGTGTGTCTTGTATACCCTGCAGAGGTTCCTCTCTTCTCTAGACCCTGCCCTCCCCAGGCTTCGCCTTCAAACCTTTAGGGATTTCCCAACTCAGAGCTGGTAAGTGCGGTAGGGAGCCGAGGGACAGCTGCGCATGTCTGAACAGGCTCCCTTCTCCCGCTTCCCATGCGGACCTATCCCGGGGCAGATTGCCAGTCTGTCCTCAGCCTATGATTCTATGATTCTACTACTGGAAACAATTACCATCAAAGAGGACTGGAAAAGTCCAAAAGTCCAAACACCAATTGTGTTTCAGGAACTATTTTGACTCCACTGAAATCTTAGCTCTGAAAACTGGCAAAGCAAGCTGGAGAATATGCAGGACACTCCTACTGGAAAAGCTAATTGTGCACTAGATTTACCTTTTGCACTCAGTTTTTACTCTATCTCAATATCTGTCCAGTCATTTGACTCAGTAGTTCTTATCTGCATTTCTGTCTGTACAGACTGGTTTGTAAAAAGATATCTTCTTTTTTGGGCTGTGGTGGCTCAGAGGTTAAAGACACTGAATGACAGACTGGAAGGTCAATAGTTCGACAGTTCGAGACCCGAGTGCTGCGTGACGGAGTGAGCTCCTGTCTCTGGCCCCAGCGCCTGCCAACCTAGCAGTTCGAAAGCAAGAAATTGCAAGTAGATAAACAGGTACCACTTTGGTGGGAAGGTTACAGCATTCCATGTGCCTTGACATTTAGTCATGCCAGCCATGTGACCATGGAAAAGCCTTCAGACAGTGCTGGCTCTTCAGCTTGGAAACAGAGATGAGCACTGCCCCCCTAGAGTCAGATTTGACTGGCTTTTGAGCAAGGGAAACCTTTACCTTTATCTTCTTTATTGCTCTAAGCTCCTAAACATGAACTAGTTGAAAGGATCCCATCAATGCCACCGTGGACAAAAAGCACCATGTGTTTTATCTCGACAACATTACACTCTGTTCAAGTGGGGATTCAAAACAGGCTTTGAAAACATCTTTATTCTGGAGGGTGGGGAATATAAACAGAATGCATAATTTATAGCAGCTGCTGTTCAGTGAATCTAAGCTCTAGAGTATGTTGACACAAGTATTGTATTATGCTGCAATGTTCTTACATGTATTGGACTTCTTTTGTTGCTGCAAGGGAGTCTTTTGATCACCAGAGAAGTCCCTACTTCAGCTTTGGAGTGTCCCAATTAATAATGCAACATGTTTATTACTGTTCTATTAAGGGCTGGAGGCTTTCAGCAATGCAGAGAAGCAACCTGACTTCAGCAACCCAGTTCATTAAATTAATAAAACCTTCATAGGTGGTTCTGCTAATGACAAAATTCTGGTGGTCCTGGTTAGCTTTGGGGGCCATAAAGTTGGATAAATAAGTTGTCACTTTTGATGATGATGATGATGCCTGGTTTAAGCCTGGCTCAACTAGGCCTGGCTACTTGCTACTGTTCAGCAGCAGCCACCCTATGAAAGCCAGTGTGGGATAGCAGTTAGAGCTTCACAGTAAGGTCTGGGAGAACCAGGTTTGAATCCCTATCCTCCTGTGGAAGCTCACCGGATGTTTTTGGACCTATCACATATTTTCAGTCTAATCTACTTCACAGGGTTGTTGTGCAGATAAAAAATGCAAGAGGAGAATAATGTAAGCTGCTTTGATTCCCACTGTGGAGATAAGTGGGGTATAAATGAAGTAAAAAAATAATAAACATAGCTGAAGATGGGAGGCAGATTAAAGGTAGGCTGGTGAATGGCTGAGAAGGAGAGAATAAGACAGGGAAAGGGGGGAGGGTATGGGGATTGCCAGGAGGAAGGGAAAAGGGAACAAGGAGATACAGAGGAATGTGCCACCCCACAAGTCCTTGAGGGTTCCCTATCATGCAAGTGGGCCTGGCCTAGCCTGGCCTGGCCTAGTGACTGCTACCACACAACTGGGCCACAGTTTTCCTAGGTAGAGGCTACCAAGGGGTGAGAGGGAAAGCTTAAGACACAAGGGCAGATAAAAGTAGGTTGGCTGTTGGATGGGAAGGAGATAGGGTTGCCAAGTCCAGGTTATGAAATTCCTACATATTTGAGGGGTGGGGCCTGGGAATGGTGGGGTTTGAGGAAGGGAGAGACCTCACAGGGTATAATGCCATTCCCTGCAGGGTAACTAGGGTTGCCAACCTCAAGGTGGCGGCTGCAGATCACCCAAAATTACAGCTGTTCTCCAGATGATAGAGATCAGTTCCCCTGGAGAAAATGGCTGCATTGAAGGGCGGAGTCTAGGGCATTATACCCTGCTGAGGTCACTGCCCTCTACAAATCTTAACCTTCCAAGGCTTCACCCCCCCCCAATCTCCAGGAATTTCCCAACCTGGAGCTGCCAAACTTAAGAGGCAACTGATCTCTGTAGCTGGGAGGTGTTGTGATCCCAGAAGATCTCTAGGCCCCACCTGGAGGTGGGAACCCTAAAAGAGAGAAGGAAGCAGAAAAGGGAAAAAGGAAATCATGGGGGAGGGGAAAATGAGATACCTCCTGCAAGTCCTTGAGTGTTCCCAGTTGTTATTCTATTCTATTCATTACTTCCCATTGGTTTCAATGGATGACCCCCACATACTCTTCTCAGGACTTACCTTCATGGTTTTCCATCAAAGTTGGACAGAACGCAGAGGAACTGCAGTATTCTCCTAGAAAATCCTCATTCCCAAATTTTAGACAGACTAAAAGCATCCCTCTTTCTGAGGTGATGAAAGCCGCCCATGTTTAACATAGGGAAAAATAACACAGACAACAACGTGAGGGAAACTGGCATTGCAGCCACTTCACTGGAAGAAGAGCAGCACAAATAAAATAATATTAAAGCAGTAAGGGTTGAGGAAACAAGCTCCAAATAAAAATGGTGACATACTTTAGAGAATACAACACGGTGAGAACAGAAACTATATTCAAGAAGACATTTAACTAGTAAGGAGTAGGGAAAGAATAATGGATGGACAGTCACTCTAACTGGCATAAGAACCTCCAAATATTCTCTCTCTCTCTCTCTTAGCAACAGGTGAGCTTCAGTATTTATTTATTTATTTATTTAGATTTATATCCTGCTTTGCCTGCACAATGTGTGACATAAGTTTACATATGAATCAACATCCCACCCCATATATTTCAAGATTGGAATACCTCATACATGTATGTGGATACGGCTTGCAATCAAGTGAATCCAGAGCCCCGTCCTCCCTCCTTGTAAGGAACACTGTTCTCTCTATGCCTTTATTAGGAAAATACTGGCTTGTAAAAGTGAAATGACTGTAAGAGAGAGAGAGAGAGAGGACAAAAGAAACAGAACAAAATTAAATATGATCTTAGTTGATTCTATCATAGCTTATTTGTTTATTTGTTGTTATTGTTACTTTTAATTTTTTATTAGGTTTTAACATATTATAGACAGGAAAATATAAGAACATCATCTATCCATCATGTTTGCATAATAGCTGTTACACATTTTTGGTATTAATTCTTTGTTTCCAGTTCTCTTTCTTTGTAGTTACTAAAGCTAGCATCACTCAGTCAAAATGCTAAAGTACCATCATAGCTTATTTAGAGGGGAAATTTGTTTCATGGCAATAATTATGAAATGCCCCCTTTTAAATTATTATAATTATGGTTATTGTAACGAATAATGAGAGAAACACACCAATCTACTCTCAGCAGTCTTGATCACAGAGCTATTGTTAAACAACAGTGGCAAAGAAAACAGGAAGGACTAAGCAGATTATAAATGTACATTAAATACAAGTTCCTTTAAATATAAACACTTGGTGCTTGACATTAGCACTGGACGACAGTATTCCCACTCCCAATCTGTTTACGATCTCTAAAAATGTTCAGTTTTGCTCACCTACCTGTGTATGATGAATGCCATTAGTGACATATTTCAGTATTTTCTAGCTGTTAGTTCCTTAGACACTATCTGACATCATGAGTCATCTGTCACCTTTTGTTGCCATCTTCCACCAGTGGGCAAGGATTTTTTGTTTTATGTGGCATTCCCTCAGTGATCCCTTCTTCCTTCCCTGTGTTTTGATTGTTGATGTTATGTTTTTGTATGTGTGTTTTAACTCTGGTTTTGTTTTAATGATGTGGGTTTTTTGGATTTAAACATGTGCTTTTATTACATATGTTTTTAATTTGTTAGCTGCCTCAATGGCCCTGATGATAATAAACTTTTATACTGCAGTCAATGAAAAATTACCGCCCTGTTTGCGCATATTTTTGCACAGAGAAGATTCTAATCAAGTTTGTCCTTTAAGGACTTTGTCACCTGCAGACTGCACATTAGTAAGCACTGTCCCCAAAGTCTAGTCACTTACCACTTACTGGTTTTTTCATGGAAACAGAAAAGCTCTGGGAACATAACACTTTTCGGATCTCAACTGATCCCCTCCCCCCTTTCTATCATGGTAGCATTTTTGGTAAAATGCAGCAAAATTCATAAAGAAATGGCTCTGTAACTTTGTCATTTCTGTACATGGTCACCTGCACATTAATAAACAATGTCCACAAAGTACAGCCATTCCCCCCCCCCCCGGGAAAAGAGAAAAGAACCTTTGGTAGGAGACTGGCAACTCAGTATTTCATTTCTTCTTTGTTTCTCATGTTATACATCAAAGTGACAGATATCTATTTTTAGGACAATCATCCTTTGTTTCAAATGGGTTGTATTCTATTTTCAGTGTCAATATATTTGCTTGTGTCTAGAAGATCTGAAATGTTTATTTTTAATGTCTTTGTATTTACCCCCCCCCCCCCCCCCGCCCTTGGATGCACACCTTAATATGGTTGGGGGGGTTTGTTTGTGTCAGCAAAGCTGACAGCAAGACCATAAGGAGTTTAGAGGCTAAACTCCTAGCAGAGTCACTCAGGGCAGAATGGTCACTGCTGAGGCACCAGACTAAGATGCATCCACTGGCTTCAGGAGTCAATAGCCACATTAGCAGAACAGGACAGACAGTTCCAGGGGAGATGGGGGTGAAGGAATCCTTGAAGGGTGGCTACTGGGCAGCAGCCCTGGTGGAAGGTGACTCTGGCAGAGGATCTATAATAGACAACGGTAGTGACACTTGAGCTAACCCTGGTTGGTACTGCACAAATGAAGGCAATGGTAAACCACTTCTGATCATTTCTTACCTAGAAAACCCTATGATGAGGTAATTCAAAACAAAAAAGATATAGTGCTGGAAGACAGGAACCCCCCCCCCCCCCAAAAAAAAAGTCGGATGGCACTCGTTCGGCTACTGGGGAAGAGCTGAGGACAAATACAAGTAGCATTATTCTTAATGATGCAACTGGACTAAAGCCAAAAGGACATTCAGTTGTTGATGTGAATGGATGCAAAAGGAAAGTCCAAAGCTGTACAGCACATATAACAGGAACATGGAATGTGAGAGGTATGAATCAGGTTAAATAAAAGAAATGGAGTTGCCTTAATAGTGAAGTGAGATGTAGCACAAGCAATCAGGGGTTTTGATGCAAAGTCTGCCCAAATAATATCAAACAAAAATAATAGGAACGCCTATCAAAATTCAAGTTTATGCACAACTACAGATTCTTATGAGGAAGAAACTAAAAGCTTTTATGAAGGGGCGAAGTGGAAACTGATCACATGCCAAAACAAGATGTGCTGATTACCATAGGTGACTGGGACACAAAAATAGAGAACAAAATAGAATCAAACAAGAAGGGGGACCCACGATACTCGTGGGGGGATTATTCCCCACAGCTCCCAGCCTGCAAAAGCAGGAGGAGCTCCCCAGGAGGAGGAAGCAGCATCAGTTGAGCCTTATCCCTCCTTCCCCACCCCTGGCACTGGTGGCTGAGAGGTGTTCAGGCCTCGCCACTGGTGTGTGTGGGGGGGAAATCAGCGACCCAGTCTATTCTAATCTGTTGATGCTCCTCCTCAAGTGTCAGGTGGGAGGGGACTCCACTGGGCACTCGGGGAAGAGTGGCTCTGCATTGGTAAAAGGGAACATATAAAATGAGCCACCCTCCTAGTGAGGCTTGCCAAGCCTTTTCCCACCCCCTCCCCAGCGGTGGTGATGAGGCCTGAGGCCCACCAAGCCTTCTTCCTCCTCCCCCCAGCACCGGCGGCAGCAAGGTCTGAGCGGCTCATAGCCACCGGGCCCACCGAGCCCCCCCCCAATGGCCAAAGCATTCTCTGCACATGCACAGAAAATGCTTTTACTTTGGGGGGGATTTAAATATCCCCCCAAAAGCTTTTAGGATTTTTCTGCACACCTGAGGAGTCCCCCAAGTGTGCAGAAAAATCTCTCTGCCCCCCAAGTGTCCCCTGCATGCGGATTTAGATATCCTCATGGAGTGAGCAACTTGGCTATTAGTATATAGATATTGTGGAAAATTTGGTCTAGGAGCACAAAATGAAGCCTGAAAACAACTCATAGAATTCTGTGAAGACAACAATTTGTTCATTGCAAACCCCTTTCAGGCAACCAAACAGATGGCTGTATATGTGGACATCAATGGATGGCTAACACAGGTATCAAATAGATTACACAAGTGGGGGGCCTGTGAGAATCCAGGCCCTACCACCCAACACTGTGCCTGGCAGCCAGCATCCAGTGTGGCTGCTGGCAACCTCATTTGTCGATTTCAGGCCCTCAGCAGCTGTTGTTGTCCACTACAGCAGCGCCCATGCCCACAGTGGCTGCTGGTGTCTGCTTCAGCAGTGCCTGTGCTTGTAGCAGCTGCCAGCGTCTGCCTCAGCGGCGCCCTGTGCCCACAATGGCTGCTGGCATCCTCTCTTGCAGCTAAGTCTGCAGTGGGTGCCGCTGTCCTCTTCCACCAGGCCCACAGTGGCTGCTGGCATCCGCTGCCACCAGGCCCGGAGCAGCAGCTGGCATCCCACTCTACCACAGCATTGGGCTGTACCATTTTCTAGAAGTGTATTTGAGGGATTTGTATTTGGGGGAGATTTAAATCTCTCTATGTATTTTTTTTGTTGGTTTAAGATTTTTCTGCACACTTAGGGAGTTCCCCAAGTGTGCAGGAAGATCTCCTTAGCCTCCATGTGACTGATCTGTGGATTTAGCTATTCACTGACAGAGGGGCTATGGGTGGCTATTAGAATATAAGATAACCGAAAGCAGAAGATGGAGAACCTTCATTCTCTCTACTAAAACAAGACCAGGAACTGTTTTTAGTACAGACCATGAATTGCTAATATCAAAAATTAGAATAAAGTTGAAGAAAAAACATCAAAACTTTCACAGTGTCAAAATATAATCTAAACAAGATTCCTGAAGAGTTTAAAGGCCACATAAAAAAACAGATTTACATTACTAAGTTCAAGTGAATGGGAACCAGAAGAACTATGGGTTGAAACCAGAGATATTATCAAGAAAGAATGAGCAAAGACAATTGTGTAGCCAAAAGCAATGAAAAGCCTCAATGGATGACTGATGAAACTCTTAAAATTGCTAAATATAAAAGATAAGCAAAATTAAAAGGTGACAGAAATAGGATCAGAAGTCTAAATGCATCATTCCAGCGAGTGGCATGTAGAACAATGAGAACTAATATAATAATCAATGTAAGGAAACTGAAGAGAACAACAAAAAAAGGAAGAACAAGAGATCTGTTCCACATAATCCAAGAAATCAAAGGGAAATTTAAGGCATGTTGAAAGATCAACATGGAAAAACATTAACTGAACAGAAAAAAATAAAGAGAAGATGAGAACAATACACTGAAAAACTATACAGAAGAGATGAAATGATGACAGATTCCTTTGAAGAACAGTCTTTTGAAGAAGAACCTGCACTTTTGGAAAGTGAGATGAAAGCTGCACTGAGAGCAACAAATCACCAGGAGTAGATGGGATATCGATAGAGCTATTTTAAGGCACTGTAATGGGGTCTATCAAGATCTTAACAAGAATGTGGCAACAAATATGGAAAACAAAACTATGGCTCACAGACTGGAAATCATCACTCTACATTCCAATTAAAAAAAAGATATCAAAGAATAAATGATTAAACCAAGGCTATTTTGCACATTGGTCACATTATGAGAAGATTAGAGTCCCTGGAAAAGACAATAATGATATGAAAAGTTTAAGGCAACAGGAAAAGAAGACGAGCCAACATGAAATGGATTTACTCAATGCAGGAAGCCAGAGCCCTCAGATTACAAGACCTGAGCAAGGCTGTTAATGATAGGATGTTTTGGAGGTCACTAATTCATAGGGTCACCATAAGTCGGAAGCAACTTGATGGCACTTAACACAAACTTGTATTTTAGCTCTGTTTTTAATTGTTTTAATGATGTGCGTTTTTTGGGGGTGCTGGTTTTAATAGTTTTAAAATATTATTTTACTATGTATGTTTTAATTTGTGAAGGCAGAAAGGCGAGATATATGCTTTGTAAAATAAGAAAATAAGATTTCTTATGGTCACATATGGAAAGAGAATGCACATATTCTCTTATGCATAACCCCTAGACGACTGTGAAATTCATAGTTGTTATGGTCATAGCCATGCCCTGTAGGAAAAGTTCTTTGGACACGTTCAGAGAAGGCAAACAATTTATTTAATCGCACCTGACCTTCAAAAAGAAACGTCTGATTTATTCATTACACCAAAAGCTGAACACAGTGGTTTAAAGTCAGAGCTATTCTGTTTACACTCTGTGATGGTCAGCTTTACCTCTTTTCACCTTTATGGAAATTGAAACCCTGAATACTCCCTCAGGTATTGAAATTTACAATCTTGTTTGAAAGGGAAATGTTTGTTCAGATCTGACATTTACTTGCATATTAAAAATATAGGCAGTAAAAGGTGAAGTCTATGAATAAACAGAACACATATTAGACAGCTATCTCACTATATCACCTTTTGAATATGTATATCCTATTATCCCAGCTGTTTCAGGAAAAAATAGTAATTTAATATTTCCAGACACTGCTTCTTCTGTGTGACAATAATGTACAATAGAATCTATTAATTACAATTTGCTTCAACTAACTAGTCTTATTGAAAGCTTTATGAATTTAGGTGTTGATGGCAAACATATAACTACAGAATGTAGCACAAATTTACACGGCCCTTTGAATGCTAACATTGTTAATTTCCTCTCTTGTTTTTCAGAACATACAGGTAACTTAGAAATACACAATTGTGACAAGAAATAAACCCTTAATCAGACACAGAAAATAAGCAACAAAAGCAAAATAAAAGAATTGCAATTGAGGTCTGTGTAGTGAGAATCTAGTTATGCATACAAAACAGACAGTTGTTTCTGGCTTTTGGAGATAAGCTGGAACAAAAGGTCTTACTTGCTATGGAGGGGTGGTGGTCATTGAAACCAATCTGACTTTACATTCCTCGAAAATAGTATGTCCCCAGCAATCAGCATCTTTAGTTTCTTATGTGCTTTGAAGAAAATAGTGTAAAGTAGCTTAGTTGAAAATATTCAGGCTTTGCCTCAAGCGCTATGGAGTCCTTGATAATTTGGGACTGAGACTTTGGCTGGGTTCACAGATTTATTTATCTACATTATTTATAGTCAGCCTTTCTCACTGGGACTCAAGGTAGATTGCACAGAGTACATCAATACAATCAATGGAATGGGACATCCAATAAACAATGCAATAGGATTTGTTTTGTTTTATTTTATTTTATTGAATTTATATCCCGTTCTCCCCGCAAGCAGGCTCAGGGTGGGTCACAACAGTTTGAGTGACAATTCAATAAATACAGTACACATAGAATTAAAATTTTAAAATCAACAACAGCACAGACTCTATTTCTGGCATTCACCAGCCCTCCCACAAGTGCAGGGCATATATGACTAATTAACAGAGCCCATTCAGTGGATGCCAAGACAGGGCACTTAGCCCGGGCAATTCTTCTGACCAGGGTGAGCAGGGGAGGCCAAGGTCTTCAGGTATTTGCCACCTCTGCCAAAGGCCTGGCAGAACAGTTCCATTTTACAGGCCCTGGGGAATTGCATTAAATCCTGCAGGGTCCTGATCTCGAGTGGGAGTGTGTTCCACGAGGCTGGGGCCAGGAGAGAAAATGCCCTGGCCTTGGTTGAGTCTAAGCTGACATCTTTCAGGCTGGGGACTACCAGCAGATGTTGCTCAGCAGAGTGCAGAGCTCTTTGGGGCACACAGGGGGAGAGCTGGTCCCACAGTCAGATATGTTGTTCAAATCTGGAGCCAACCAGAAATCTGAAAACAGAACCAAAGCAAAGCATAATTATTAAAATGACGTGTTAAAGGATGCAAAAATTACATAGTAGACTCCTACTTACAGCAGTTTGAGCTATACATTGTAGTATAGACCATAGTCCCTAAACCATTGCCCATAGGGCTGCCAAGTCCAACTTGGGAAATATCTGGGGACTTTGGGGGTGGAGCCAGGAGACTTTGGGGGTGCTCAGCTCCAGAATAACACGAGCTCAGCTCCAGAAGACAATGTTGCCTGGAACAGCAAGAATCCTGCAAAGATACATCTGTAATCATAATCATAACAATAACCATCCTATTTATTAGCTTTAATCCTGCCCTTCTGCTTCTAGAGCGCTCAGGGCAGCTATGATGACCTCACCCTCTTCCCTCCCTCAGAGATAGAATTTCCCCTCTGTTTTCCTCTTCCTTTCTGACTGAGCAGCCCCTTTATCTATTTTTGTCTTTCCTGAAGATCTATGGCTGTACTGTTACTGTATTTTTATGCTGGCTGAGCCCAGGAACTTGAGGGAAGAGACAAGATGACCCTCTTAACTTAAATATCTAAGGAACGTAATATTTTCACAAACTACAGTTCATATGTTTCCAGCAACTGAGAGTTTTAAAGTTTTCACAGTCTTAGAATCTTTGAGATGAGCTGGTTTTGTTTCAGTGTTTCCAGTACACTTTCTTGAGTTTAACTGACTCTTCAGGTTTCAGAAGGCAGAGATACATTAACAAGCACACAAATTCCTTCTCTGAGCACACTAGAGATTAGAGCTATCTCCCTTTCCACTGGGCAGGGAATCTCTTCTCTAACTTGAAAAACTATATTTTTTCCTGAATGGGGGTCTTCACTGATCTACCCACTCCTCCTTGCCAATCTTCCCAATCCTGAGTCAGTATGAAACTGTTTTCAGTCAGAGCTAAACTCTCTTCAGTCAGAGTTAAACTTTCCACGGTCAGGGCTAAGCTCAAATTGACTTCTCTTCAGCAGTCAGTTCCCAAGTTTTTCTACTCAACTGACACTAACCAATCAAATCCCTTTGAGCAGCCTGTCACTCAAGGCTCTCTGGCTCTGTGAGGCATTAACCCATTACTGACCATTACATGTTTATATAGCACTTATGAACTTTTAAAGTGCAGTCCGTCACAGCAGCTTACAAATAAAAGAAACAGCAACAAATAAAATGCATTCAAATTAGACTGCTAATGCCTCAAGTTATTTAAAACAGAAGCTGTGTGGAAAATAACATCACAGCTTATGAGCAATGCAGTGATGAATCACAACTTATTTGGTCCTACAGCAAGATGAAAAGTCTTCTGATCTGGTACAGATCTACATCCCTCGTATAAACTCTGCTATGCAATCAAATTAATGTCTGTTATATTTTTAGCTACCCAAACTCCCACAGCAAAGAAACCCAGATTGACTATGAAGTTCCTGCAGAAGCCACTGTGATCAATGGTGAATGATAAGCTGCTTGGGTCCAGTCCACAGTGTTTCAGATGTCTCCAGACTTGCGGTACCTCTGTTGACCCCCACCTGCCCACTTGGCAGCAGGCCCATTAACAGTGTTTCCTCAACACAGAAGAAGAGGAAGAAGAGAGAAGAGACTGGATTTATTCCCCACCCTTCACTTGGAGTCTCACAGTGGCTTACAAACCTCTTCCCCTTCCCCTCTCCACAACAGACATCCTGTGAAGTACGTGGGGCTCAGAGAGCTCTTTCGAGAACTGCTCTTTCAAGAACAGCTCTGACAGAACTATGACTTACCCAAGGTCATCCAGCAGCTGCAAGTGGACAAGTGGGGAATCAAACCCAGTTCTCCCAGATTAGAGTCCGCACACATAACCACTATACCAAACTGAAGAAAGATATTTATGTAAGTGAAGCAGGTAAAAATGTGTTCCATACCTACACAATTTCTTGTTGCTGTCAACACAGGTCTGATGTTGGATGTCATATATACCCATGTAGGCATTCTAATCAAACTTTCACTTGGAAACAGAACACTTTACGGTTTCTTTTAAAAAGTTGTTAACATTTATAAGATGTAAGATGTTAAAAAGGCCTCGAGCAAGCCTTCTTGACAGAACATTGTTATACGATACTTGCTAATTTATAAACTGTAAGTTAAGAGGGAATGTTAAAAATCTCTCATGACTTGGAGACCGATGTTTACTTACACATGATATATTCTAAGAAAAGGAGTATACTGTTAAATTTGTTTTCCACAGTCTCATTATTTGCAAGCATTTAATGAACCCAGAAGACTCCAGGGATTTTTCATCTGTTTTAGAAACTCATCACAAGGTTCAGAGGTGGCGATATATTGTGCAACAAGACTCCAGGGGACCATATTCTTACTGTCACTAAAGAATAGCTGTAAGTAACTCATTTTACAAGGTTAGATAAATTGTGAACAAAACCAGCATGTTTGCTTGTTCTCCAGAAGTAAGCAACAGTATTTGATTACATCTGCTTAAGAGAAAATGTCAGTGTTCACCATGCTATATCCACCCAAATCACAGTTTTCAGATGTTCAAATCTTACCTGGAAGTATTTGTTGAGAGAGATAAAAGTGTTTTGTAGAAGCAAATACTCAGAGCCACATAGAATGTAATATCTTTGAGTTCAACCCCCTGAAAAGTAATAGCTGAAAGGTCACAGCAAGGGTTGTAGCAGTGTATAAAATGACAGAGACTAGAGCTTAGCAATGCAAAGTACGCATTAAAAGAAAAACAGAGATGTGTCTGTCAAAGCAATTCGGTCCCAAATCAAGGCAGCTGTCTAGCTTTCACGTGTGGATGGCACACTTAAGCCTTTAACCTCTTTAATTGTTGCAGTACAGAGGACTGCTATGGCAAAAAGGAAGCAGGAAGGCATCTCTGAGGTGAAGGAGCAACATTCTGTCACAGTTCTTCAAAACCATAGATTAGCTTTCAGTATGTCACTGTGTGGTGGTGTCCAACTGCACTTAAGATGCATTACTACAAAGGGGATTATACTAAGAAGCTAGTTTGATAGGGAAATGTGGCCTTGCTGGGCTGGCTGTCACAGAATTCTTATAAGGCTGTCTTCTTGGTAGCCTGCAACCCAGCAACATAATCCTTTAATGGCTTTGCAGGGCTTCACTGAAAATGAAGAGTGACACTAATTTTCAGCTGCTGTGCACTGCATGTATGTATGAAAGCTTGCTTATGTAACAATGTGAGTAAAATTTTAATGATGTACTTATTTTGTGCTGAAGCCAGAACATACAGTGGAATTTCTTGAGGGCAAACCAGTAGCTGCTTTCTAAAAAGAGAGAATCAGCAGCAGAAAACTGCTCCCTAGTCAGGAAAGCATTGCTCCTGATCCCAGATACATGGGAATTGGACTCACATGTTCAGAGGAACTCTTTATTATTACTACTACTACTACTACTACTACTACAACAAAAAAACCCTTTATTGGCATTATACATTAAGGAGAATACAAGGCATATAAAGTACTCGGTACAGTTAACAAATCTCACTTTTTAGAAGCCAGATAACAAAAAAAGTTGCCACTATTTCAACAGTTACAGCATTTTTTGAGAAAAGAAGAAAAAGAGACTTGTAATTATCGGATTGGCCTGTTAAATCCTTTAACAACCGATCTAAATACTTAGCACGAATATCAGCATAATAATCACAGTACAGGAGAACATGCTCAATACTTTCTACTTCCTTTCTTCCACAATCACATAGCCTCTGTGTGTAAGGAATCTTGGGAAAGCTCCCTTGGAGTACTGCAGAGGGCAACACATTAAAACGAGCTAGCATGTAAGCTCTGTGAGTACATGGATCATTGAGGGAGAATCTCTTTATTACAAGAAAAGTTCTAGGGTGTAGTCCTTGCACGCATACTCACAGAAAAGTTCCAGGTTTCATGTGTATGTGTTTGGTGAGGGAGGGGGTATGGAACCAAGCAATACGGATTGCTATGAAAATAATAATGCTGTTTCATAGGCCAGGAAACAAAGCTGTATCTGGTAGAGAACCATACACATAACCAAAAACTTAAGAGGGCTGTTATTAGTATTTTGGGCTTTTAGAAGAAGGGACAGCATTTTTTCACTGCCAAAGAAATGAGGCTGTTTTTAAACAGAACATCATCTTAGCTTTTTGAGAATGGGAACTACTGTGACAAATTTTTAAACAATGAAGATCCAGCTATACAGGTATTTCCCTCATATACATGCACATGTTAATCCACGCTAGTCTTTATTTGTATATAGACTTTGGAACAGTTCAGGGGATACAAAATTGTATCCTGATTGGAGGAAGTGATGAAGGTCTACCCCAAAAAATCTATTTAATGAGAAAACCGGGGAAAGATGCCAAAAGTTCTCAGGCCACCGTACTCACGGGGTAAAATTAGAACTTGGCTAAAGACAGAATTAAGCCCAGCTTCTCTGTAAATTAACCAAGGCAGCATGACTAAGAACTTCTCTTACGAACAGAAGCTTTGATGTTATCATGAAACTAGGGACAGTCTTTTGATTCTGGTGTAACATCTCCAATAATAAGATGACCCATTTATTTATTTACTTACTTCATGCATACCCCACCTTTCTCTCTAATGAGGACTCAAAGTAGTTTACATTGTTCTTGTCTTCTCTATGTTATCCTCACAATACCCCTGTGAAGTAGGTCAGGTTGAGAGTATGCAACATGCTCAAGAACACCCAGCAAACTTCCATGGCAGACTAGTGATTTGAACCTGGGTCTTTATCTCACAGTGTGCATGTGTGTGGCTCGGTGCATTGCACAATCACTACACATTATCTTAAAGCAGGGAAGGCCAATTACACATCAACTTCTCTCCCCTTTCATTTTGACTCTCACTAAGCAGGGCTCTGTGTACTCTGAGATTCTGTGGAAAAATCAGTCTAGAATCTGGTATAGGGTTGTCAGGTCTTACCTCTTTGACGGCAGGGGTGGGAGGGAGCTTTCTGGGAGGGGGGTGACATCATCACATGTGATGTTCCTGATATCATGATGTCATGAAGAAGTGACATCATCCCACTGGGAATGTTGCACAGCGATGCTCTGATAGTTTGGCCAAATTCTATTGGTTACCAAACTCAAAATACCAGAGGGTCACTGTGCGACGTCCCCAGCATGATGACATCACTTCTGTGTGATGCACCATGTTGTGGACATTGCACTAGGTCATGGATGTTGGGGGCAGGGCTTTCCCCCACAGGCTAGCTGTCCAGTGATGGGCAGGAGCCCACAAAATCGGGAGATTCCCCACTCCTACCTGGGGGCTGGCAACCCTAACCTAGTAGTGGGTTCAGAAGCTGCCTTGAGTTTGCAGGGATAAGGCAAAACATAAATGTTTTAAATAAATAAATAAATAAATTCAGCATCATAACACTCTTGGGTTTCCTTTTTACCTTGGAAAAGCACATTTCTAGCCCATATCTATATGAAAATGGGTGTAGAAAGAGGCTGTTTTCAGTCACTGAATTTTACCACATGTATGGAGAGAATGTGCTACATGCTAACCTCCAGATACTTGTATACGTTTCTGGCTGACATGTAACTTGGGAACCAGCCCTGAGAGGTAGGTGGGACTGAGAGCTCTCTCAAGGACTGTCCTTGAAAGAATAGCTCTGAAACAACTTATGACTGACCCAAGGTCGCACCTGGCAGCCATTTCACCAGTCAGGTTCGTTTCCCACTGTTTTCAAAGCAAGTGTAAGCGAAGGGAAGTGAAACGGACTGTTGAAATGGCTGCCAGCCATTTCAGCCTAACAGCTGATAGACGTTCCTGCCCTGCTGTTAGGTTTAAATGGCTGCGAGCCATTAAACCCATTGGTTTCACCACCACCACCCTGCTTTGAAGCAGGGGGAAGTGAAATGGTCCAGTAAAATGAGAAAAGGAGAAACCAAACTCACTGGACCGGCTCAGTTTGGGTGGGGCCTTTTGGTTTGGTTCAGGGTTTGGTTTGGAGGCTGCCCCAAACTGGCTTGTTTAGGTTCGTGCCCATCCCTAATTGGGATGCTATTAGGTATTTGAATATTAGAGGCATATAAATTACCCAAATGACTCTGTTTTCCTTATTCTAGACAAAAGAGTAATTTATATGTAGCTTTCTTACCTTCTCTCTTGTGTTAATACATGGTCCCCCTGAAACCTACATTTACATGAGGTTTTCCCACAGTTGCTTTTCCTTTTGGTCCCTCCTTTCTTGAATCTCATGTTTCTAGCACCCTTAGCTGCTACTTGGTTGTATGTAAGCCTTTTGCCTGCTATATCCTACACACTTTTAGCCAGGCTTCTGTCTGACCAGCAGCAGCACACTGCATTTCCTGTCCATAGGCCAGATGAAGTTTCCCCACAACTCCCATTTTCATTAGCCTCCCCTTTTATCAACTCTCTGTGGGAGTCAGGGGACAAGGACATCGGAAGGACACCATCAGGTTATGGTATCACATCCAGGTTTTTCCTGAAAGTGATGTCACACCATTGTAGGAACTGTCAGAAACGGGTAAAACAATAGAATTTGTATGGTATGGTAACTGTATGGTAGAACAATAGAGTTTTCAGTGATTCCTAGAGCGTGGCAACATCACTGTTTAACAATGTCATGCCAACAGTCTTTCTTTTCCTCTTGCTGGCTACTATGAACTAGGGAAGATGCCCCACCCCCAGCTGGTAAATGGCAAGCCTATCACTGCCTCCTCTGCCCTTCTTTTGCTCTAGCTCTCACCCACTCCACTTACCATGTTCTTAGGTCTCTCATGTTTCAACTCACTCTTTCAGCTTTGGATTCTGCAGCCCTTCACTCTCTTACCTCCTATTCTCACCTTGACTCTGTCTTTTATATTCCTCTCCTACACAGCTGTTCTTATCCTCAAGTCACACATATGTCAAGTTTTTCCCAGATTCCTTGAACTTTCACCTGACTCCCCTTACAGAAACAGGACAGTTTACCAATTTTCCATGTAATTTTATTCTGTTCTAATAGAATGTTTAAGCTTTTTGTTGTGTGTGAAGCATTTTTTCCCAAACACACAGCACTAGACTGTAGACAGGAAAGCACAGAGCTCCCAGAAAACATCTGTGAATTAACCCAGGGATTTCCCTGGAAAAAACTACTGTGTAGGTGGGCCTTTAGGGTACAGGCATTGCCTCTGAACGTATATCAGCCTTGTTCATGGGTTTAGTATATGCACTGAAGGGTCTGATCTCCACATGTTCAAAGGTCTTATGTGCACAGAACCAATATGCATAATGCACATAGACCCCTTTACACTCAGCCCAGTAACTGGATAAAGGAAGGTCCTGAATTACAAGGGAACCTGCGTGTGTTTGGCTGAGTTCAGACTGGCAGTTTGGCCCGATATAGGCACACTTTGCAAGCGGATTAAGAGAGCCCATTCACACAGCCACAGCTGCCTGATGTTGCTGTGCTGCATTCACCCTGTCCTGAAGTGTTTTCATCCTGCTTTAAAAAGGTACCCAGTGAAACCGGTGTCAAGCATCTGGGTGCGCATTCATCCCGCTTCCTGGAAGTGTGGACACAAATAAACCGCACATCAAGCAGTGCCAGTAATGTGAACCTGCTGATCTGGCTGCTGCACTCATGCGCCTACATGCAGGTCAGCAAAATAGGGGCCACCCCACAGTGCAAACGCTCTGTTCTACCTCCTCCCCGGTATGGTCCCACATCAGTCCATGCAGTGCGACTGGAAAGCCCCGTGACAACTTGGCCCGGGTCTTTTTGCCCCGCTTCCCTTGCACTTCATTCTGCCAGTCTGTCCTCAGCTTGAGTGTACGTGAGTAGACTCAGTGTTCCCAGTACCCTTGAACATATGAGATCATGGCTGTAGTTGAAATTCAGCAAGCCTGTTTCTGGCTCCTCTCCCCACGTGTATTTATTTTGTATCCAGAGAAAGTATCTGAATAGATGGACGGTTTCTACATTATTTAAGGTAGACATGACGCTGTACAGTCATGTTTGATATCACTACATGTCTGTTCTTGAGTGATTACACTCTTATTACTATGCACAAGCTGACATTTCATAAAGCTTCTTTCATTCCAACTCAGAGGCTGCAGTAGGCATCCATGTTATTCTTCCCTTTCTTGCCCTCTTTCTTAGGTTTTCTCCAGAATACATGCATCATCTTTCCTTGTCAGATTTACTGATCCCTAAAATCTTATTTCCCCCCCACACACACACACACACATACCAAATGATATTAGACTAGCAGCCTACATGCTCTGCTGGAACTGGTTGCTGCATTCCTTGTGTCTCTGAGCTGCTTTTCAGTGCGCTCTCTCTCTCTCATTCTATCCTGCATCAGTATCATTTGCTCAAGAGCAGTTCCTGCACATACCATACATCTTTGTGCACTATGCCACTCTTTATTTTGACACTTGGGAGAGTTATCTGACAGTGGAGATCAAAAGTCAGCGTTAAAAGTTCACCACCCACCTCTTGTTCTTAGAAGGCTTGTCTGATTGCATCTTGATGTCTCTTGCTGCTGTGTTTCTGCTTTCTCTAACTGAATGTAGCCATCTTCTCAGTTTCTCCCCCATTCCTTTGTTGATTTGTATCATTATCTAATTTCCAACATGTTCCCATCTGTGGGATACTAATCTTTGCCCAAGGAGTTTATTTCAATTATTACGGATATGTATACCAACCTTCAGCCATTTGTGTTCATACATGCAGTCTGACAATCAGTCTATCAATACATGCTACCTCTGTTTTGTCCTTAGTGCAGATGGTCTGGAAATTTCTCCCAGAATACCTGTGATGCCAACTCACTAATTTGCTTCAAATTCTACCTCAGAACAGACCCTTTATAGGAAGACTTTGACACAACCCCTCTTCCCAAGTATTTGCAACTGCCATGAATATGTATTCTTCCCACCACCACCTCCCTCACTGACCTTTGTTTTCACCCTTAGGGGAAAACTTATAATGTAAGCTCCCTGGACCTGGGACAGTCTTGTACTCTGTAAGGTGCTCAGTGTCAATCATGTAAAGTCTCAAGACAGCCATTGAAGCTAATGATAGTGAGGAATTTGAGTAACAGCTGGAGATATTACAACAGCTGCCAGGCAGGAGATATTACAGCAGCTGGCTCACCGTAAGCGTGATCAAGATAAGTGAAGCATGAGCATAGCACAAACGGGACAGATTTATCTGTAGTACCATTATGTTGCTGCAGTCCTGAGAATGTAGACACTGTCATGTTTTGAAGTTATATTGGCACATGCCACTCTAAACAAATATTTGCTGATAGCAGCAAATTTTATTTATTTATTTACTGCATTGATACCCCGCTTTCCTCCTCAATGGGAACCCAAAGTGGCTTACAGCATTCTCCCCTCCTCCATTTTATCCTGAAAAGAATCCTGCATAAGCTACCTCAGGAGCATAAAATGGAGAAGGGGAGAATGTTGTGCCACTTTGGGTCCCATTGGAGAAAAAAGCCCATCTTTTGCAATGGAAAGCTCTGTACCAGAGGTCCCCAACCTTTTTGACCCCTTCAGAGTCACCTTTGGTGTTCTGACACAGGGAGGTGGACACAACCATAAAATAGCTGCCCCAAGAGGCAGAGCCAACCATAAAATGTCAGAGAATGAGGTGATATGTAACTCTAAGAATAGCTCTTCAACATTTCAGGCAGAAGCTCTGTTTAACAGGAAGGATGCCTTGTAAAATGAACATCTAGTTTAAAAATGCATACACACACCTTCCCTTTAATCATGCAGTGATTGTGCTGTGGTGGGAACTTTTTAAAAATCTGCACTGCCAATCCGATTTCCAATGGACAATCAGAAGCCCTGATGGGCAAAAGCCCCACTTGGCCCAACCACTAGGAGTTGGCAGGTGCCATGATAACTGTAGGCACCCCGATGAAGACCCCTGCTCTGTGAGCTAGATTTTCCAGACCTGTTCCTTCAAGTCCTTAATTGTGGGTTCAGGTTCCTCACTGTCTTACTTTAGAGTATCAGCCTGCCAGACTCCGCTTTTATGTTCAGAAATTGCTTGTTATAAAGAAGGTGTTCATTAAGGGTTAACCAGGTGTTAAAGGCAGGGTGGTAGTCACATAGCAAAACAAAACAAATCGAAGATAGACTTATAACATTCCTTTCTGAAGACTGGGGAACCCTGGAGATCTCCCAGAATTAGAATTGATCTCCAGATCAGGGCTCATTTTGTAGCAGGAGCTCCTTTGCATATTAGGCCACACACCCCTAATGTAGCCAATCCTCCAAGAGCTTACAGAGCTCTTCTTACAGGGGCTACTGTAAGCTCCTGGAGAATTGTCTACATCAGGGGTCTGTGGCCTAATATGCAGAGGAGCTCCTGCTACGAAATGAGCCCTGCTCCAGACTACACAGATCCCCTGGAGAAAATGGCTGCTTTGGGAGGGTAGACTTTATGAGGTCCCTCCCCTCCAGAAACCCCCCCAGGCTCCACCCCCCCCCAAATCTCTAGGCATTTCTCAGGCTGCAGTTGGCAACCCTACCAGTCATCTTGAGATATCACTCCATGGGGCTAATTGCTAGTCACATATCACATGATCCTGACTACCTCCAGGAAGGATCTTATTCCCATTGGTTGTAACTGCCCCACCTTATACTGGCAAAGAATGGACCATTTTGACCTGCTCTGTCTCCAACCTGGGCTGGTTCACCCCTCCTTGGGCAACCTGGTGGGCCACGGCTCCCTGCAGCTTGCCATATTAATGCCAGACTTAGTACAGACACTTGATCGGCATAGCCTGCTGCAGCCCAGAACTCCTGAGCTCACATGCTCTGCCATCCTCAGCCTCCCCGGCAGCCGGGATTACAAGCACACGCCACCATGCATGGCTGAGAATGGACCGTTTTGATACATTTCCTTCCATGGGAGCATTCATCAAAATGATTTCAAGCAGAGCAATGTACAAAACACTGTGTCTATGTAGGTTTTCCAGTGAGTAAAAATCAGCAACATTCTACGAATGCTGACATAAAATGCTTCTCCTGAAAAATCCACATGCACATTGTCTACATTTCTTACTTCATGGGAATAATGCCAAAATTACTCCCACAGATTAAGCATTTTGTTGGAACTGGCCACATGGCTCAAGTAAAAACAGCTAGAATCAGGATGCCAGTATGTGCTTGATGGTATCTTTTTTAAAAGCCTGCAATGTCTGTTTGTGTAGCCATACATAATTATATTTATCTCCAAGGATTCTCTCTTATTACTGATGCTTCCTACTTCAGCTTTCTGCGGCAAATTAATCGAGTTAGGCACCACCAGACCTCCTTGACTTATTAAAAATCAGGGCAGCAGAGTACATTTCAGTGTTATAATCTATTTAGCAAACTTCAGCACAGTCTCAAGATCTTGAAAAAGGTCTAGTTAACTTGGTTTAAAACACGGAGAAACATAATGGCTTGTAAACAGAATAATGCCCAGCTTCAGATATCATTAAGATGTGGGCTTTATAGTGACCTCTAAGGGTTATTTTTAGAATTGGTATAAAATCAATAAAAATAAAACCCTAAAGATATGAGTGCCTGAGAAAAATAGAGTTTAATCCAGTTAGAGTTGAATGTTTAAATTTAAACCCACTTAGGCCTCAATCCTAAACATATGTATTTTGAAATTAATTCTAAAGAAATAGAAACTGTCCATGGAAGTCATGGAAATCTCAGGGCACTGAGCCCTGGGGTAAGAAAGTACCTTGTAAGGAAAGAGAGGAAAGCAAGATCTTTCTCACATTAGAGACATGCCCTAACAGTGCCAGACTGCAGTACTAGTCTGACTGATCACATGCATCGCACCAGGCCAGTCTGGCTCCTGAACCCTTAAAGACTTTGGAACAGGAAAGTTCAGGACTGACACAGTTTTCCATTTGGTTCAGGATGCAAAGTGCATGTGGAATCCAGCGTGAGGATACTTACAGTCAGGGCTCATTTCATAGCAGGAGCTCCTCTGCATATTAGGCCACATACCCCTAATGTAGCCAATCCTCCAAGAGCTTACAGTAGCCCCTGTAAGAAGAGCTCTGTAAGCTCTTGGAGGATTGGCTACATTAGGGGTGTGTGGCCTAATATGCAAAGGAGCTCCTGCCTCAAAATGAGTCCTGCTTACAGTGCAGAGTTACTCCACTCTACACCCATTGATTTCATTGTTAGTACTGAATTTGTACTTGAGTGGAAAGGTTCCAGATCAGTGTGTTAATCCAACAGTGCTGAGAATTGACTAATGAAAAGATTTTTAATTTATTTATTAGATGTTTTTAGTCACTACTCACCTGAAGGGTCTTGTGGCAACTTAAATCATTAAAACCAGGGCTCTTTTTGTAGAAAAAGCCCAGCAGGAACTCATTAGCATAATAGGCCATACCCAACAGCAGAAACCCATTAGCATATTAGGCCACATCCCTAACAGCGCAAATCTGCCCTCACAGAGGAGGAAGAGCTTGTACCTGAATAAACCTTGGTCTTAAAGGTGCCACTGGACTCTTTTGTAGTGCTAGCTATGGGTCACGCAGATCTGCCCTCACAAAGGAGGGAGAGCTTGTAACTGAATAAACAGCAACATGGGGGAGGGGAGTTTTTGCTGTTCTTGGAAATAACTACTCCATTGCTTTTTTGTTGTGGAAAACAATGCTCCCTCTGAGCTGTGGAGTCTTGTGAGCAAGAATTCTACTTTGTGAGCTACTGGCATTAAAGTTGTGAGCAAGCGATTTAGCATAAATTAGTTTGCTCTGGAGCTATCCACAGAAACTTCCAGGACCAAGGAAAGTAATAGCACTAAAAAACAGGGGCTGATGGAGCCAGCTTTACAAACCTAGGCCTTGTGTTTAGCAGAACTGTTGTGACCAGCAATACCTAAAACTTGGATTTTACTTCTCTCCACCATTTTCTGCAGTCTCAAAAAAAACCCCAAAATCCTTCACACTGACTGAAGCATACCTTTGGTTTCGGCTGTCTTCCACTTTCTCATACTGAACAACAGCCAGTTAGAGTGGGCAAGATTGGATTTCATACATACTGCCCTCCTTGGTATAGTCAAAGCATAGAGGAAGTAAGCAAGGAGTTGGTGGGATCTAGCAAGTCTGGGCAGACGTTGGCTGATCCTCTGAAATTCACTGTTTTGGCCCTTTCCCACCGGCTCCCTGCACTTAAAGGGAGTGTGCAGGGAGCCGGCTGTCCCTGCTGCCCGATCTCTGCTCAGAGATCGGGTGCGCGGGGCCCTTTCCCACCGGCTCCCTGCACTTAAAGGGTGGAGCCCCTTTAAGTGCAGGGAGCTGGAGGCCCCTGCCTGCCTGATTTCTGAGCAGAGATCAGGTGACAGGGACAGCCAGGTGGCTCATCGTGGCAGTTCATGGCAAGGGCGGGGAGGGGGTGGGGTGGGCTCGGAAGCCAGCTGGAATGCCGTTCTGGTGCATTCTGCCCCCAAAATAGCCCTAATTAAAACCAATGAGGTAAAAATGTCATAACAAATATAAAATATTAACATTAAATATTAAAATAAGCGGCTATCACACTACCACTTTTAAAACAGCCCAAACACATGGATACCCTCCAAAGGCCAACCTAAATAATTCAGCTTTGCATGCCCTACGAAAACTAAACAAGTCCAGCAGGGCATTGGTGTTATCTGAGAGTGTATTCCACAGGGTAGGGGCCACAACTGAGAAGGTCCTTCCCCTGGTGACAGCTAACTGAGCCACCCTGGGGCCAGACACCTGCAAGAGGCCCCTAGATAACTGAAGGGAGCATGGGGGGTTGTCACAGGAGAGGCAGTCCTGTAGGTATGAAGGTCCCAGACTGTTGAGAGTTTTGAAAGTTAACACCAACACCTTGAATCAGATCCAAAGACTAATTGGTAGCCAGTGCAGCTGCTGCAGAACTGGAGTAATATGAGCTCACTATGATTTTCCAGCTAGTACAGCAGTATACTGTACAATATAGTAAAGTACAGTAGTATACTGTTAAGGTTCAGAGCATATCCCCACTCAAGGAACACATGGCCCTAGGAGAAGAGAAGAGACCCCAGGATATGCTGTCTGTTCAGGACAGGGGAACCTTCTTATAATGTCGAAATTCTGGCTATATCTTATATATCATATACAGCTTCAGCAGAACCAGTGGAACCAATTCTGGAAATGGGGCTTTCCCTTGCCAGAGATCTTTCAAGCAGAGGATGGCAATGGATGGACAGGGATGCCCTAGCTTTGAATTTCTGACATGGAACAGATGGTTGGGCCCAGCTCTAGGATTCTGTGAGTATATGTGACAGTATTAAAATTTATTAACTGCTTTGTTTTATGAAACGTATATTCCAACCCAGGATCCCATATACACAATAATATTCTGTTGTTTTCTTTTTATCAAGGACATATCCACAATAATATTGTGGATATGCCCTTGATAAAAGGAAAACAACAGAAGATATGCTACAAATTGCCTTTACAATGAAAGCTATTTTGGCAGCATTTCAAGCTGTTTGTAAAATTAGAACATGGGAATATACACATTAAAAAGACAACGTACCTTATGATGGCAGGTTGTTTTCTTTTTAACTAGATCCTAACGACAAAATGGTATCAGTTAAGGAACCACTATTTCTTGTTGCTTAGGTACCTTAGTTTTTATTTGAAGGCAGGGACAGATAGCTACATCTAATCGCGTTACATAAGCACCACTGTCACATCCCCTTTCTGGGAAAATAAAACAGACAGCAGCAAGGATAGCAAACCTCAGAGAAGTATAGACGATAAATCATGTCTGATCCTAGCTAATGAGAGCTAGGAAACACCACGGTAAAATATTATTTATTGAATGCTTCATAGACAAATTATATTAGGTGTGCTGGTGAATGACAGATTGTACTGTGGGGACTAAAAAGGTAGAATAAAAGGAGAAGCAGACTCCCTGCAAACCACTGTGGTCTTTTGCCAAGCTATTCCATGGAGAAAAGAAAAGGGAGGAGATTTGTTCCCTCTCATTCCCTTGAAGAGAACCAGCGTGACGCACTCTCCTTACCATTTGCCATGTGTGAACTTCAGGTTTCAAAATCCTCAGAATGCTCTTGCTTAAGAGTGGCACAGAAGAAAGCATTTTTACAATGATAGACATAGTCATACTGGGGAAATGTTTCCTGTCCATGCAGCTTCATAGATCAGTTTTCCCTGCAATTATATTTGCCAGAGGGATAGGCAAAATGAGCCCCTGTTGATATTCCTGGACCTCTTGGTGCATTTAAAAAACCCTGACCATGGTATGCCTTGGAAGTTGGAACTGGGTGGCTGAGATATACTCAGGCAGCTCTGATCCTATCTGGCCATCCAGAACCAGAAGGAGTTGTTAGGGAACAATTTCTGGGGCCCATTGTGTTACAGGGTCCTGAAAGATTTCATATTATTTCCTCTGCTGTTCAACATGAAAATTCTGTGTGTGTGAGAGAGAGCATCTAGGAATCTACATGAGGGGTCTTAAGTATGCTCAACTCTGTTTCTCCTTCTTTTAGGTTAGACACGGAATGTTCTACATGAATCCTTGGGAGACAATATTCATCTGGTTGATGGTCAGAAAACTTAAGCTCAATCCAAAAATTATGTCAACGCTATTAATAATAATCTCATTAAGGACTGAGGAGTCTGTCTGTTTTGAGATGAGGGCCACTATATTTTGGGTACACTATAGATCTGTGCCAACAGATAGAGCCTCGGGTCTTTTATATTTGGTCTGCAGCACACTAATATGACAACTTCTCTGGAACAGCTTGAATCTGCCTCTCTCATCTACTTCTTGCTCTGTCATACGTTAAGTGATCCACATAGCTTCTCAAATTCACACAATTGTGCTTAGTAGTGTCAAACCACGCAGAGATATATTTAAATTTTCTCAGCCACCCCAAGTCCTACTGAAAGATTTGTGCCTTTCGTAAGTAACACTTCTTGGTGCACACCTCATTGCTGCTGCAAATGCAGAGGCAATAAGAAGTAGGAATAGACCATCCACACAACAGTGTTCCCTGCACCTTCCTTGCCTCAGCTCCACGTGCCCACCCTTCCCTTCCATAGCACTAGAGAGCTTTTGGGGGCTTTTTAAAAATTGGCAGATGCTAGATCCCTTTAGCAAAATAAGCTTATAATGATTTATTGTCATGATCTACTATCTTATTCCCAACTTGCTTTTTTAAAAGTCTCTAATCCTTTTTGTTGTTAACATATAAGATGTACAGTTTACCCCTTTAAAGGGAACAGGTCTGTGGTATAATAAGAGCCATAACAGAATGGTTCAGGACAACACTTCTTTATAAAAGGAACAGGATCATAGTCTATTCCAAGGTTTTTTTATATGTTTTGTTCTGCTTTCACTGCTGTCTTCTACTTTTGTAATTCCATTAGCATTGTTTATAGTATTTCATGTCTGATATCTTTTCCTTTTGCATTGTTCCTTTAACTTCCATAATCCTAGTCCTATTGCATTGAATGTCTTAAACTGTGGTCACATGTGCCAGTTGAAGCAGAGGGGAAGCGAGGCTATTCCCTCCGAAGGAATTAGACCCGTGGTTGTGAGATCACACAGCCCTTTGGTGCTGCAGGCCCAGCCCGTCACTGTGTGATCAGTTGCAACTGCGGGTGAGTCGTGGGGTTTTTTGCCATTTGTTTCCCATGCACATAAACGCGGAATCCCATCTCCACACTGAGGGCCCCCTATGGTTATGTGATGATGCGCATACTGCAAAGCTGGGGGGGGGGGGGGAACAGCACTGAGCCAGGATGATCAGACCATCCCAAAGGTTCAGAAGCATGCTTGTGTGATCAGACAGGGATATGCCTTGAGTGCCAGCAAAAAATTCCAGCTATCAATAAAGTAAATGGAGAAAATAAACATTCCAGCTGCATAACACATTCATCTTTCTCTCTTCCACTTCTTTTAAGAAACAACTTTCCTGACTTGTTTTATAAATTTATCAAGGTAGTCCTAATTTTCTGATATCTGTTCTTGGTAAACAACCTTCCATATTTTCTCCCCTTAAAAAAACTTTTGTGGTATGCACACTCCATGTATATACATACACACTAGCTTCCTTCCATCATTACATGCATGTCGTGGTAGTAATTGCCACTTTCAATCTGAGTTGCTGTAAATATAAGTTGTAGGGTTGCCTACTCCTTAGAAAATAAAGGTTTATGTAGAAATTGATAGCTGAACCTTTTAATAGCCTGCAGTGAAATAATATCACCTGATAATTACAGCAGGTCAAACTGATATTAAAGGGACAGCTATGGGGACCAGTTTAAAAGCTGGCAACTCTGAAGGTCTGAATTTTAAATGATGTTATAGAAGAGGTAGCATGAGGTGAAGGCTGACCAGTGTGGTCTCTATCCCAACCTCCAATTGACAGATTAAACTCAAGTGGCTTCTAAACGTAGTTATTTAAGCAATCATGAGATAATTCACTAACATCCTAATTAGTTTTGCTGCCTGGTACAATTAAAATGGCATTAGAGTTATTCTTCCCTCTGGTGCTGCCTGGGTGATGCTCTAGAAATTGTATGCCCTCCCTAGGACTTCACTTGAAACACAAGGGAAGCATGTAAGAAACTGTAACTTTCATTCAAGCCCTAGGATAGGGGAGTAAGGAGGTAAGAGGCCTGAAACTATTTACAAGTGTAACACACAGCATTTGCCAAGGTCATTCAACAGAAATGTTACAGTTGACAATTGCTTAATGTACAGAACAGTAATTAACCAAGTTTTTTAAAAAAATGCTGAGGTGAATCTTTGGCCTTTCCACAAGTTCAGGAATCCCACAATATGTGTGAGCTCTTCTTAGAATTTTTAGCCAGCTTTCCCCCAAAAGGTTGGCTTTGAGATATGTACAGTCTTCTCCTACAGCTGGGACCCTGACTCACCCGGAGGCCTATTTGCAGTGCAACTAGGAGGGGGAAGAGAGAGGGCGTCTGTGGAGGGCCAGCTGGAGGGGGTGGGCTGGTAGCAAGCTTGGGAAGCTGGGGCCTACCTGACCTGTTGCCTGGGTCCTGGGTATCTGGGTGGACAGGAGTGCCCGGCCAATATTTTAGGGCTCTGCACCACCCCTGCTCACCATTCCTCAGTGGCAGACAACTTGGCCCACCTTCCCATCCCTTTAATTAGGTGTAGTTTGTTAGGGTTTTTTTTTTTTTTTTGCATTCCCTTCATTTTATTCCTTGTCACAACTTGGCTGTATCAGCACGGGGTCAAAGCCATTATGAGGAAAGCTGGCTTGCGTGCCCATTTCCTGAGTTTAGGGATCCCATTAAGGGATTTTGGCATGAGGGTCAGGTGGTATACCCAGCCCAGGGGCACACTTGGAGATTACCCACATGCCCAGGTGGCAGGGCAGACCACCTCGGGGTATCCACCCTTTTGGTATCCAGAGACCTGTCATCCCAGGCATACAGCAGATCAGGTCAGACAAGGGACAAGATCCGGTACCCCATGCTGTGCCAAGGCATACTACAGCTGTAATCAATAAAGTTGTGGCCTATTTCCCGGTCGCAATTAAGGGGCTGGGGAAGTTCAGGGTGCAGTACTGGGACTTTAAAAGGCTCCTAGACCTTTTGGTGGTGGAAAGAGACCTGGTCAGCCTACTGGGACTCTCGTGGTTCAAACCCCTAGGACTGGAAATACGAGGGGTGAAGCGAATTGGATCAGCAGACTTTGAGTCAGTCTCTGCCATTTTCGACAGCACCTTGGGCACCTACTGGGGGCCCCCCATCTCCCTGGACTTAGACCCTAACGTCCACCCCATCCGCATGGCAACGCGATGGCCCCCGCTCGCAATCCAACCCAAGGTGGAGGTGGAGTTAGATAAGCTCATGGCACAAGGGGTTCTGGAGCCAGTCACCCACGCGAGGTGGGAAACCCTGATCGTCACTCCCATGAAGGCAAAGGGGGAACTCCGCATCTGTGTGGACTATAAGTGCACCTTGAATTTGGCCCTCCAAGACCACGCATACCCGGTGCCCATGGTCAGCCATGTCTTGGCCTCCCTCACGGGAGCCAAGGTTTTTGGTAAGCTGGATCTGGCTCAGGCCTACCAGCAACCTCCCGTGGACGACACCACGGCTGAGGCACAGATAATCGTCACCCACAAGGGGGCATTTAAAGTAAAGCGGCTCCAGTTCGGAGTGAGCATCACCCCCGGGTTGTGCCAGCAGCTAATGGACTCTGTTCTTAAAGGCCTTCCAGGGGAAAAGCCATTTTTCAACAACGTCCTGATTGCGACTCCAGACGTCGCCACCTTCAAGACCCGACTACGAGCCATGTTGCAGCATTTCCAGGACGCTGGCCTAAAGGTGCGTAAGGATAAATGCATCTTAGGTGTGCCATCAGTGACCTTCCTGGGATTCACCATAGATGCCCAGGGCATCCACCGAACCAAAAAAAAGGTGTCAGCCATCACGGAGGCGCCTCCACCCACCTTGAAAGCAAAGCTACAGGCATTCTTAGGCCTCCTCAGTTTTTATCACACCTTCCTCCCCCACAAGGGGGCGAAAGCAGAGCCGCTGCATCGGCTCCTGGACAAGGGGGCAAAATGGGAGTGGGGACTGCAACACTCAGCAGCATTCCAGGCCATCAAAGACTTACTGGTGTCCAATGCGGTCCTTGCCCACTTCAACGAAGCGCTCCTGGTGGTCCTGGCGTGCAACGTGTCTCCATACAGTGTGGGAGCAGTCCTCGGCCATCAACTTCCTGATGGCTGGGAGGTGCCAGTGGCGTATTATTCCAGAACCCTGTCGGCGGTGGTAAGGAATTACACCCAAATCAACAAGGAGGCACTGGCCATAGTCGCGGGAGTGAAAAAATTCCATGACTACCTCTACGGTAGGTCGTTCACTGTGGCCACGGACCACAAGCCACTCCTGGGCCTCCTTGCTCTGCACCGCCAAACCCCACACATGCTGTCCCTGTGGGTGCTGCGGTGGTCTATTTTTCTTTCAGGGTACCAGTACTCTTCGGTGCACCGCCCTGGGAAAGCGATGGGACACGCCAATGCCCTCAGCCACCTCCCGTTGCTGTCCTGCGATCCAGATCCGGCACCAGCGTTCCACGTGGCTCTCATTGAGGATCTCCCCGGCCAGCCTGTCCAGGTACGGGATGTGGCCCATTGCACGGCCCAGGATTGAGTCCTCTTGCAGGTCTCAGACTGGGTGGGGAGGGGTTGGCCCAATCACCCGGGCCCTGATTTTGCCACCTACACTGCAAGGCTGAATGAGCTGTCAACCCACAAGGGGTGCCTGCTATGGGGAACCAGGGTAGTTATCCCAGGGCTGCTCCACACCAAAGTACTGGTGACCCTACACAAGGCTCATCCTGGAATTGTCCAGATGAAGGCCCTGGCACGCAGCTACATGTGGTGGCCAGGCATGGAGAAAAAGATTGGGACCTGGTCCATCGATGCGGCAAATGTCAAGTCATGCCCAGACCCTCCTCACGCCCCCGTTTGGCCCTGGGAGTCGACTAACAGGCCCTGGTCGTGACTCCACCTGGACTTTGTAGGGCCGGTCCAGGGAAAGTTGTTTTTTCTTGTTGTCGACAGCTATAGCAAGTGGCTGGAGGTAGTCCTGGTGCGGGCTACCCCAACCAAGGTGGCCATCCAAGCATTATGGTGCATCTTCGCCACCCACAGGCTGCCCGACACCCTCATGACAGACAATGGGACAGCGTTCACCTCTGAGGGGGGGTTCCAGCACTTTGTGGGCTCCTTCTGCATTCAGCATATCCACTTGGCACCCTTCCATCCCACAACCAATGGCCAGGAGGAGGGAATGGTGAGAACCACAAAGGACGCTCTCAAATGCATGGAGCAAGGGGACTGGGAGTTCTAGCTGACAAAGTTCCTGTTTAGCCAGAAGAACACTCCACACGCCGGGACAGGATGCTGGCCGGCAGAACTGCTGATGGGCCGGTGCCTCGGCTCCATGCTGGACCGGTTCCACCCCAACCTCACCATCAATGACCACGCAAGGTCCGAGCTCCAGCAAGCTCCCTGCAGGTTTGCTCCCATGGACCCAGTCTACGTCTGGAACTACGCCAGAGGTCCAGCATGGGTCCCCAGAAGGATCAGTCATCCCACAGGTCCTCTGTCCTACACAGGTCCTCTGTTCACAGAAGACGGCGTGGTATGGAGACGCCACATCGACCAGCTCCGACAGCACCTACCGAGCAGTGCACCCCACATTCCCGTGGCTCCGACACCGGAGGACCCGAACCAGCAACCACCCCAGGAAACCTGCCCCGAAGTGGAGCCCACGGACCTCCTGCCTCCCAACAAGCCGAGAGAAACATCGGCACCCAAACCACCGCTGGACCTGCCCCGAGACTCGCCAGAGCAGTTGCCAGCTACCCCGCTCCCAAAACCTAGCAACTTTCCGCAACCCGCAACTTTCTGGTGCTCGGGATGCGAGCATTGCCAGCCGGACTACTTAAAAGACTATGTGTGCTGGGGTTGTCTGGACTATGGGGGAAGGGGTGTTGTGTATTGATACTGCGGTCGCCATGGGCCCCGTAATGGCAACTGCCACGTGGACCTTCACATGTGGTCTCAACCTACCTGAGCTTTGGCCAGGTAGGACAATAGCTGGTCGGATCCTGAGCGGCCACCAATCCTGTGCCTAGGTTCCCCCCAGGGGACCTATGAACTGTAACTAGGGCTGCCAAGTCCCCCGGTAGGGCGGGGAAAACACCGATTTTTAGTCCTTCCCCCCCGCTTTTGCAAAGTTGACCACCGGGGGACAAAATGGCTGTCTTAAAAGGGAAATGTCTGCAGAGAGCCTGCCCTGCAGTAAAAAGCCTCACCAGACATTTCCCCTTTAAGAAGTCAGCAAGAGAGCTTCCACAGCAAGAGAGGTCCGCCCAGAGATTAAGGAGGGACTGAAGGAGCTGCTTTTGCATGTGGCTGGCAACGTTGCTGTAAGTTTCTCTTCCAGCTCTTTTCCTTCTCTCTCCCTCTTTCTTTTTTCTGTCTGTCTGTCTGTCTGTCTCTCTCTCTGTCCCCATCCAGCAGAGGTCTATCAGTGGCTATTATAGCCACAAGGTCTAAATGGAAGTAAGTGCCTCTGCCAGTTTTTTTCCTTCTCTCTCTCCCCCTTTCTTTCTTTTTTCTGTCTGTCTGTCTGTCTGTCTCTCTCTCTCTGTCCCCATCCAGCAGAGGTCTATCAGTGGCTATTATAGCCACAAGGTCTAAATGGAAGTAAGTGCCTCTGCCAGTTTTTTCCCCTTCTCTCTCTCCCTCTTTCTTTTTTCTGTCTGTCTGTCTCTCTCTCTCTCTGTCCTCATCCAGCAGAGGTCTATCAGTGGCTATTATCAGCCACAAGGTCTAAATGGAACCCTTTGTCTGGGGCAGTGATGCTCTGAATTCTTGGTGCTTGGGGGGCAACAGTGGGAGGGCTTCTGGAGTTCTGGTCCCGCTGCTGGACCTCCTGAGGGCACCTGGTATTTTTGGCCACTGTTGTGACACAGAGTGTTGTACTGGATGGGCTGTACTGGATGGGCCGATCCACTGTGGCTTCTCTCCTGTTCTTATGATATGAAAATCATATTTAGCACTTGTGTAGCACTTAGTGCTTCATATTCTGCCGAGATGAGGAAGGATTCAGTAGGGCCGTTGCTCAGTGATAGAGCATCTGCTTGACATGCAGGAGGTATCACCTTCTTCAGCTAAAAAAGGATCAGGTAATAGGTGACATTAAAGATCTCAGCCTGAGACCCTGGAGAGCCACTACCAGTCTGAGTAGTCAATACTGACCTTGATGGACCAATGGCCTGATTCAGTATTAGGAAACTTCATGAGTTCATGTGTCAGCATGTGGAAGCAACATCACAGGATGTGACATCACAAAATGATGTCACTTCCTTTCTCCTGGCTCCACCCCCAAAGTCTCCTGGCTCCACCCCCAAAGTCCCCAGATATTTCCCAAGTTGGACTTGGCAGCCCTAACTGTAACCATGAACTTAAAGTCCTATCTGAACATTTGGGTGAAGTCGGCGGATTATCTCCGACCGGCATAAAAGAGGGCGCAAAGCCTGGGCTTTGCTATGTAACATCTGAACCTGCAATAAACTGATATGCTGTTTTCACCGATACCGGCCTCCTGACTCCAGTACTTTTCAATATGCATGAACTATATACAAAGTAACTTTATGCCCTTGCAGCCATTGGATTATAGTCCACAGTTCTGATTTGCTATTGCTGGTAAAACCACCAATAGTCTCGTAGGCTGTTGGAGCCTTGCTGAGACTGAAGCTCCACCAGTACATAACAAAAGCCATTAAATATAATTCTTACTGTCTTGAAGCAATATTATACAACTCACTCCTGCAGTTTGCCATTCACTTGCTCACCAGAGGCAAGTCATAATCTCATCCAAGCAAACAACAAAACTGTGTGAATGACAATAGCACTATCTCAGCCAGAGCTTCTGAAGCAGGAATTCCCAGTCCACAGCCCACAGGCTGTCTTTCTCGGCTTGTATTCAACTGTGGTTGGCAACAAATATATTCAAAGAGCCTCTCTTGAGCAAGCCAGATAGGATCAATACGCTTGCAGAATTTTCATGCATTTCAAGCAGACCTCTTAGTACCATAGTCTTGTTGAAATGACCTCTGTCACTCCAAGTCCTACTGAATGTCCTCTTGTTTGTTTACGATATAAAAACTATTGTTATATTCTTTTCCATTCTATAATATCCATACCATAAAAAGGATACTGAATGTAAAAAGGCACATGTTGCTGAACATCCCAAAAAGTTTTCATACTATTATGATTTTAGGAATGAGGAACATTTATTTTTTTTTTGGTAAGAAAGTTTTTATTTTTCAAAACATTAAAATTAATACATTTGTTTTATACAAATCCTTTTTTCCATATTATATAACATTTTGTTCTATTTGTATAGTCTTGCTTTTATCTTGTATTGGTGGTTTCCCACCACATCTGAAGCATAACACATTTTCCACTTTATCCAAAATAGTAATATTTATCTCTATGTTTACATTTCTGGTAACGGTTATATATCTTTAAAATACTTATATACCAATTCTTATTTTCTATATTCTTATATAATTCTAAAAAACAAGTTCATTATCTAATTATCCTTAGTACATTCATATACTCAATTTCTATTCCTTTATGCTATTATAACCATGTGTAAATGTAGTTTTTCATGTCCCAATATTTTTCAACATATTCTTTCAAATCCTCCCAATCTTCTAAAAAAGTCTCTGAGTACAGATTATTCAACTTTCTAGTCCATTTATCCATTTCAGCCATATATAACAATTTTTTCAACCATTCCCACACTTCTGGTATTTTTTCATTTTTCCAATTTTGTGCATACACCATTCTTGCTGTTGTAATCATATACCATATTATTGTCCTTTTCTTTACATTTATCTCTTCTAGTTTAAGTCCAAGCAATAACATTTCAGGCAACTTCTTAAATGTACATTTCAAATTTTTTTCCATTTCTGCATGTATTATAGACCAATAAATCTTCGCTTTATCACAAGTCCACCACATATGATAGAAAGAACCTTCTTTCTTTTTACATTTCCAACATTTGTTAGACATATTTTGATTAATATTTGCAATTTTTTTGGTGTCATATACCATCTGTACATCATTTTAAAACAGTTCTCTTTTAGATTATAACATGTAGAAATACTCATTGCATTTTTCCATAAAAATTCCCAAGATTCCATTTCAATGTCTTTGTTTAGGTTTATCGCCCATTTTATCATTTGTTCCTTTACCATTTCATCAGCATTAAACCATTTTAACAATACTTTATACATTTTAGAAATCATTTTTTCCCCATCTTCCTCCCAAATTTGTTCTATTTCATTGCTTTTTTCTCTAAAACCAGATTTTTTATCACTTCTGTACATATCATATATTTGTCTGTACCTTAACCAGCCATAATCAAAGTCCATCTGCTGCTGCTCCTTCAATTTAAAGTCTTTACCATGTCTTGTTAACAGGTCTCTATATTTCAACCAGTCTTGTCCTTTGTAGTGAGATGATGGATTTAAAACTTCTGCAGGTACAATCCACATAGGTATTTCTTCTGGAAAAAAGTTTTTATATCTTGTCCACGTATCGATTAATGTTCTTCTCAAATAATGATGCTTAAACATATTGTCCATTTTTGTTTTACCATAATACAGATATGCGTGCCACCCAAACCTACAGTCATGACCTTCCAGGGACAATAACTTTCTGTCTTGTAACATAGTCCATGTCCCTATCCAAGTCAAACATACTGCATCATGATATAGCCTTAAGTTTGGTAACTGAAACCCACCTCTCTCTTTAGCATCACACATTATTTTCATCTTAATTCTTGGTTTTTTCCCTCCCCACACAAACTTAGTCAATTCCTTCTGCCAGCATTTGAATGTTTTTACATCTTTCACAATTGGAATAGTTTGAAACAGAAACATTATTCTTGGTAACACATTCATTTTAACCACTGCAATTCTACCCAGCAGTGACAAATTTAATACATTCCACCTTTTAATATCTTGCATAACTTGCTGCCATAATTTCTCATAATTATTCTTATACAAATCAATGTTTTTCATTGTTAGGTTTACACCTAGATATTTTGTCTTTTTCACCACTTCACATTCTATAAGATTTTGTAATTCAATTTGCTTATTATTTGGCATATTTTTACACATCACTTTCGATTTGTTCTTATTTACATAAAACCCAGCCAAATCACCAAACTCTCTTACTTTCTGCAACAAATATGGTAGTGTAGTCATAGGGTCTTCAGCTATAAACATCACGTCGTCTGCAAAGGCTCTATATTTAAAAGAGAAACCTTTTATTGTTAAGCCTTTAATTTCTTTATCTTCTTTCAAATTTAGTAACAAGACTTCCAAAATCCAAATAAATAGCAACGGCGAGAGTGGGCATCCTTGTCGTGTTCCTTTTTCCACTTTAAAGTAATCCGTTTTTTCAGTATTAATTATTAAAGAGGATTTCTGTTCTCTATATATTGACTTAATAAGATTAAGCATATAGTCTCCAATTTCAAGATGTTCCAACACTTCAAACATAAAATCCCAATTTAAATTGTCAAACGCTTTTTCCGCATCTAAAAAAAGAAAGCCCACTTCCTTCTCCGGATGTTTATCATAGTACTCTATAGCATCCACTACTACTCTTATATTGTCTCTTATTTGGCGATTAGGTAAAAATCCTGCTTGTTCTGTCTGTATAGTCTCTTTAAGATGTTCCTTAAGCCTATCAGCTATAATCTTGGCAAAAATCTTATAGTCATTGTTTATCAAAGAAATTGGTCTATAATTTTTAACATTGGTTAAATCTTGACCTTCTTTCGGAATGAGTGAAATGGTTGCTTCTTTCCAAGTCTCCGGGACCTCACCTGTCACTCCTATGTCATTCATTAATAGCAATAACACTGGTGAGATCGAATCCTGTAGTGATTTATAAAACTTAGCTGTAAATCCATCTGATCCAGGTGCTTTCCCTAATTTTGAATCATTTATTGCATTTTTAATCTCTTGTAGTGAAATTGGGCAGTTAAGTAGTTCTTTGATTTTCTCCGTTGGTTTTGGTAATTTTAATGACTGTAGGTATTCTTTAATCCTTCTTCTGTCTTTATTTTCCTTCTTAAAAAGCTTTGTATAATATTTAAAAAATTCTCTTTTTATTCCCTTATTGTCTATTATCTCAATATTGTCCCGTATCACTTTAGTAATAAATTTATTTTCACGTTTTTTCTTTAATTGCCATGCTAAGTACTTTCCAGGTTTATTTGCACCTTCAAATGCTTTTTGTTGCAATTTTTTCAGGTTCCAGTAAGTCTCTTGATTCAAAATAGCTTTTGCTTGGTCTTGTAACATCCAAATTTCCTTTTGCAGTTTCTTTTTTCCTGGTCTGTTCTTCAGTTCCTTTTCTTTTATTTTAATGGCTTGTACAATGTTTTCATATTGTTCTCTTTTCTTTTTATTGTCTTTAGCGTTCAATGATATCAATAATCCTCTCATAACTGCTTTGTACGCATCCCACACAGTTTGAATTTTTACTTCTTTTTGTATGTTCGCTTGAAAATATAAATCTGTCTCTTCATGTAATTTTTTAACTATTTCTTGGTTGTCTAATAAGTCCTCATTTATTCTCCATCTCCCTTGCCTTTTTATTTGCCCAGAAGTCCATAGACAAGGATTGTGGTCTGAGATTATTCTAGGTAGAATTTCAACTTTTTTTGTCTTAAATGTTAGATTAATAGACATCCAGATCATATCAATTCTTGAATGTGAATCATGTCTGTTAGAGTAAAAAGTATAGTCTTTCCCTTGTGGGTTAACCTTCCTCCAAATATCCTCCAGCTTTTCCTGTTTTATCAGTTCAAAAAAATTTTTTGGAAGTTTCCCTAGTGTGTTGTCTTTTCTCTTTGAGCGCCTATCTATTTTATTATTCACAGTCCCATTAAAGTCTCCCAACATAGTTTACACTGTCCAGTTCCATTTGTAGTTCTTTAAAAAAGATTTCTTTAGCTCCGTTGGGGGCGTAAATATTTACAATCAAAGTCTTCTGTCCGTGTAACAGAATTTCAATAGCTAAGTATCTTCCTTCTTTATTTTTAAATATTAGTTTAGGTTCCAAGTCTTTTTTGGCATATGTTACCACTCCATTCTTTTTATTACTTGCCAATGAAAAAAATTCTTCTCCCAACTTTTTTCTTATTAAATATTTGTAGTCTTGTTTCTTAAGATGGGCCTCTTGTATACAAACTATACTACATTTTTGTTTCTCCAGCCAGTGTCCTACCATTCTACGTTTTTGGGGTGAATTAAGTCCATTTACATTCCATGAGAGTACTTTGTAATCCATCTTGTTGTAGTCTTAAATATCACCAAATTCTTCCTTGTTCTCACCAACAAAGGCGTACATTTCTGCTGAATTTTTAATCACCGTTCTGTTGTTACAATAAAAACTCAGTCCTTGTGGTATTTCCCAACAAAATCTTATTTTTTTCTCTTTCAGTTTGTCTGTCAGATGCTTGAATTTTTTCCTGTCTTGCAAAATTGCTCTGGGCAATTCTTTCATTACGATAACTTTTTTTCCACTTATTTCAAAAGAGTCTGTAAAACATTTCTTGTAGATTTGTTCTTTTGTTCTCTTCATTGTAAATTGAACTACCACGTCCCTTGGTATATTTTTGTCTCTCGCATATGTAGAATTGACTCTGTAAACAAGATCCACATGTTCTTTAACAACTTCCTCTTCCTCTTGTAAAAAATCTGCTAATGCTTCTTGCATTCTTGTAAAAATGTCTTCACCTAATTTTTCCTCTATACCTCTAAATCTCAGATGGTTTTGCATGTCTCTATAGTGCATCATCTTTTCCATTCTGTCATTTTCCTTCATTGTTTTTTGAGTATTTTCTTCCAGTTCTTTTACTTTAATTTCTATGTCTTGTGTTCTAGTGGTTAACTTTTGTAATTCAGCTTTTAAATCTATAAAATTTTTGTCTGCTTGTGCAGCTATACCATTCATTTTAACATTTACCTCTCCTATAGCGTCTAACATTTTTTTTCCATTGCTTCCATAACAGCTAGTAATTCTTTTTCTTTTTTTGCTGCCATTGTAGGAGAGGACCATGTAGCTGCTCTCGATCTTAGCCCGCGATCCGTCTTGTCTCTTTAAAAAAGATCAATTTTATTTTATTTTCCAAATCAAACACAGTTTAGTGTAGCACCGTTTGTGCTAGTCACACAAGCTAGTCTTGCCAAGTCAAATTTCGTTGGTTTCAGCCTTCTAAGTTATATAGTTTATGAGATATTACTGTTTAAAAATTTTATAAATCCAAAATGGCGGGCGCAACTTCTCTATGGTTTGTGTCAAAGGTTATAGTCTTTTTACCTTGCTTCTGGCTTGCCGTAGTTTCCTTTTGTCCCTTCCTCTTGCTTACTTGTTTGCTCTCCGCACGTCACTTCCTGTTGTAGTCCTTTTGGTCCGGCAGTTTTTACAGTCCCCTTTGCTCTCTTCCGGTTCTTCTCCGCTTCCCTTCTTGTCTGCTCCTCAAGCCGTCACTTCCTGTCTCAGTCCTCACAGCTTGGTCTCGCGATGCTTGGTTCCCTCCTCCACTCTTTGTCTCGTGATGCTTGGCTCCCCCTCCCGACTCTTCTTAACCGCAGGAATGTTAAACAACTTGTTTTTTTGGCTTTTTAAGTTCAAATTCAGCTTTTTAACGTTTCAAAACTGCACTCATCCAATCTGCAACAGTCTATTGCTTCACCAGATCTGCTTTTCGTCTTTCAAAACACGGTAATGGTAAGGCAAAAAGTTTTTTCCCGTTACCTTATGTTGTTACTTCTCTTCAGATGTGGTCCCAACGTTTAAACTTTGTCTTCTTTGTTAAGGAATCAGGGGAATTGGAGATTTTATGCTGATTAATCAGCCCAGCTCGGCTCCTTAGAGATACTTGCAAAAATCTTCTTCGGCTGCAGTGCTCAAGGTGTTGTAAAAGTCTCCTCCGAGGCTTTTCCTTCACCGAGCTTGCTCAAACCTGGATTATATTGCTTGCTGGCCCTCACACTACCTGTGTGAGGTTGCGTCAGGTGGATTTATCCACCCAAGCTGTCAAGAAGAGCCGCTGTCCGCCCTGCGCATTTGCAAAGCGTGTCAGACCTCCATTCCTCCGACCGGAAACCCCCAGGAATGAGGAACATTTTAATCAGCGATTGCACACTGTTCTCTAGAACATGAATGTATGCAGGATATGGTTGCCAGCTTCAAGTCAGGAAATTTCTGGTGATTTGGGGTTGGAGGCTGGGGGGAGCAAAATTTCAGGAGGGAAGGGAGCTCAGTAGAACTGTGATGTCATAGAATTCATCCATTAAAGCTGCCATTTTGTCCAGCAAACTGATCTCTGTAGCCTGGAGATCGCTTGAAAGTCCAGGAGAACTCCAGCTCCCACCTGGAGGTTGACAACCCTAATGCAGGATGCCAACTGATTGTGATCAGCATGCTTTTCTATAGTCATGCAGCACAGGCATGACAGGAGAGGAACAGATCTTACAAACACATCAGTGGGAGATGTCAAGCTAGAAATCCAATTGTTAGAGATTGAATGTTAGTAAAGCAGGATGTGCCTGGAATAAACCATGCTTGCTTTGAATTAGTCTGGAAGAAACTGCTGCATATTTTGAGGTGCTCTGCAAACCTAAACACCAATTGTCTTCACTGAGACTGAAACATAAGCTGTCTGGTGAAAGGGAGTAAATTTTTCCACGCAGCCAAAGCAAACTAGTAAATAAAACTAAGCTCTGTATTCTCCCCCCCCCCCAATACTCTTACACAATGTTTAAATGGAAAGTGTAAATATTTTTGACACACACACAAAAAGATGTGGATTCATCCACTGCTAAAACTCTGTTCGAGATGGTAAGCAAAACTGTATATATGCAAAATGTCACAAGAGCAGCCTATAACATTATAGACTGCAAAGGCTTAGTCATACTTTTGTTTTAAAACTATTGATTAAAGATGAGTTTCTGGTCCATTAGAACCCTCCTCCCAAATATCCTCCTTAAAACACTTTTCCTTTCAAACCCAGGAAATAGTCTCCATTTGTCATTAAGATTTATTAAAGGATGAGCCAGAAAAAGCCTGAGATAGACAGGGTTAGTGATAAAAGGATATATCGTTTAATGTCATGAATCATGGCTATCAGCAGTAACAGGAAGCTACTGCTTTGTGCATGATTTTCCTTTGTCTCAATGCTTTTCAACATAGATTGACAGGACAGTAACCAGCCCCTTTTGCCAGAAAGGGCCACCACATTTTTAGGAGCTTCTTCGACATAAACAGAATTACCCTGGGCTTTTTTTCTTGGGTGCTGGAACTCTCAAGAGGGAAATGAAGTTTTCAGTCTCTATAACTGAAAACTCATGAACTTTTACACATTTTTAAAGGAATTTTATCGGTTCTGGAACACTGTTCCAGCATGTTTCCCCAGAAAAAAGTCCAGTAATTACCACAGATACTTCTACTACCCTCTTGCCACATCCAGATGTGTCTGTTTGTGAGTGCTTCTGATTTAATAGCAGCAGAAATGAAGAACTAGGGTTGCCAGCTTCAGGTGGGACCTGGAGATCTCCCACTTTTACAACTGATCTCCAACTAACAAAGATCAGTTCCCCTGGAGAAAATGGTTGTTTTGAATGGTGGACTCTATGGCATTGTACCATGCTGAGGTCCCTCCCCTCCCCAAACCCTGCCCTCTCCTAGCTGCACCCCCAAAGTCTCCAGGTATTTTCCAACCCAGTGCTGGCAACCCTAGTAAGAACTGGAATGCATTCATACTTATACTTCAGCTTTCTATTTTAAAATAAATACTCAGTGCAATTTACAATATTAAAACACACTGAATAGTTAAAAGCAGCTTAAAACTAAAAACTTACAGGTACTGAAGACAGTTTCAAATAACAAAAAGGCCTCTAAATAAGGAACTGTGCAGGAGGAGGGGCATGTTCCAAAGAGCAGGGACGGCTGCCAAGAAAGCTCTCATGTGGGTTCCCATTAACGGGATATCTCTGACGGGGTTGCTGGAACTCAGAGGTGGAGGTGGTCAACCAGATACCATGGTCACAAATCATTCAGATTAACATCAGCACTTTGTATTGCACCTAGAAGCACACTGGCAGACAGTGTAATTGGTACAAGATGGAGGATAAAGTGCTTGCTGCAGCCACTTTCTGTGAGCAGCCTGGCCACTACGTTCTGAACCAGCTGAAGCTTCCAAATAGGGTTGTCAACCTCCAGGTGGCAGCTGGAGGCCTCTCACTGTCATAACTGATCTCCAGGCGACAGAGACCAGTTCAACTGGATAAAATGGCTACCTTGAAAGATGGACTCTATGGCATTAGACCCCATCAAAGTCCCTCCCCAAACCCCACCCTCCTCAAGCTCCACCCCTCCCCAAGGCTGTGGTCACACAAGCAGTTTGCAGTGATATTGTTGCAGTACCTTTGCAGCTTTAAAGAGCATGATCAGACAACGACATCTTCCTCCCATGCCCCAGTCATGGTCACTCTGTTTTGCCCCACTTCAGAAGTGGAATAACCAGGCACTGGGGAAAGTCCAGTTTTTACCAATGCCGGTCCTTCCACCCCACATTTTCCAATGTCTGAACCCCCCACCCCTGGTTGCAAAATCAAGCCATTTGGGAAGTCTAAGCCTTCCCTTCCACCTTCAGGTAGCTATGCATGCATAAGTACATAATCGCCCCTGGTGTTGTCAATCACTGCAGCCAAGTAGTCATTCTGGATCAGGAGTCCTTGGGGGAGTTGTTTTGAAGTGACAAATCCCCCCCCGGGACCCCCCTCTCCTGTTTGTGCATCAGAGTTGCTGTTTGAGAGCATCTCTAGATTGACACAAGGGTAAATGCACTGAATGGGACTACTCTCATGTAAATCTGCTCTTCCCCCCCCCATGTTTTCCACGGAAGAGAGGGGAAGGGGGCTGAGAGAGGCCAAAATACTTGGCAGAGGGATTGTGGAGCTGTCAAAAATGAGCTGGAGTGTTGGAAACCCACTTATGCACATGGGTGAAAGCCAAAAAAAGGATGCTGCAACAATCTGAACGATCAACCATGGGCTGCTGTGTGTTGAAGCCAGTTCAGGGTGGGATGTCTGATCAAAACTTCCCGCAACTATTTAAACTGCCACAAATAGAGGTGAAGCCAGATTGTACCAAGCCTCCATTGTGGCCGCAGAACAAATCTCCAGATCTTCCCCAACAGGGAACTGGCAACGCTACTTCCAAAGCATCTTCAACAACAGCTTGTAAAGCATGTTACAGTAGTCCGACCTGTGGCTGTGAGCAGTCTGCTTTTTTCAGAACATGCTGCATTAATTTCAACATACTGTCACCTTGGCACCCAGGGTCAATGAGCCATCCAACAACATGCCCACTCTGCAAGTTTGCTCCTCCAGGAAGATAGGAGTCGTTATTGTGAAGGCCAGATGCTTTTACTCACTCATAATGAATACCAGTCTTCATCTTTCAGTTGATCCTTGCCCCCTTTCAGTACCTAGCCATATTCATAGTCATAATAGCTAAAAGGTTGCTGGTGTTGTTTTTTTAAGGATCACTTGAAGTACAAGAACAACAGTGACCTCAGAAAATTTTTCAGGGGTCAGATGGGTAGAGTTTGAAGTACAAATGCTTTTATACAGAGTGCCAGCTGCCTGTGATTATTTAAAATAGAAATACTGCATTTTAAAAAGTTCCTTTTCTTTCATTGGCAATGCCACATTAAAAAAAAACACCTTTAAAACAATCATTTGGTGGGCCAAATCCAGGTTTTAGAAGAGGTGGTCACCCACTCAGGCTATGGCTGTAACAAAAATTATTATATTCTTCCTGTTAAGAACCTGGATTGGCATACCTGGCTCCCCCCCCACCCCCTTTTCTCCTGACAAAAACACTGTGAGGCAGATTAGGCTCAGAGACAATTAGTGATGCTTGAACCCCCACCAGCTTGGCTCACACCCTGTTTGCCAGTTGCAAACAGGTAAGTTGATATTTTGATGGTTAATTTGACTCCCTATTGACTGATTTGTGGCTGTTCAGCTGGTTGCTTTACCTTATTCCACCCTAGTCGTGTGGTACAGTGCTAACAGCCTTTGGCACACAGCCCAACTGAGTGCTGCTACCCCCCCCCCTTGCTATGTCACTGCTCCACACAGTTTAAGTAGACAATTAAATCAGTCACAAACAAATGCTGTGTTTCAATCAAATCCTATCCTTCAGTGTTCATCTGTGTTGCTAGTGATGCTAATGGCTGCTGAGAGGTGTGAACTGGCAACAGCTCTGTGTATGCACAGTTTGAACAAAAGCCAATGCAAACCTGTTTGGCAGACTTGGCAGCTATTCAGCATGAACCAAACAGGCTGATTGGCTGGCTGACATCTGACCAACACTGTTCAGTTTCACTGTCCAACACACTCATGGAAAAATCTGCTGTACTCCAAGTGTGACTGCTCTCCTACCACTCCATGGACTCCTTCTCTGGTTCTGTCGCACTTGCAGTTTCTCCAGCTTCAGCCAGCCTCAGAAAGGCAGGAATCTCCTAGCATCTGCTTTCTGGTCTACCTCACTGCCATCTCCTACCAATGAGGCACCTTCCTTCCCCTCCCTGACCAGCTTCACAGGCTTTCCTTCTATTCCCCCTCTCCAATCCAAGCTCCTCCCCTTCCTGCTTTCCCCCATCCAATCCCCTTGAGCCAAAACCAATATCTTTGTTCATTCCTTATTTTGAGCCCATCCCTCTATTCTCCTCTGCACCTGGCCTAACCTTCCAGTTGGCCTCTGCCTCACAAGGATAGCTTATCCCTGCCCAGCTCTCCTGAGCTGGAGGAAGCCGCTGCTGTGCTCTGACTGCGGGTAATCTCCCCGGGTGTGAGACCGCCTCTGCTCCAGAATCTGAAACCCTGGATGTCACCAGACACTGAGAAAAAAATGAATGGCCCTCAGGCCACGCACTAAGCTTTCATGGCTTAGTGGGGATTAGATCTGAGGTCTCCCCATCTGACCTGTATACCATGCTGGCTCTCTGTACTGTTGAAAGTGCTGAATTCGAACTCATCAAGAAACTAAACACAACCTTTCATCCAGGTTTAAACAGAGAATGGGATTTCCTTATTCAACATAATTTCTAATAGCTCAACAAGACTCACTTGTTAGAAACTTCAGTTGGCCCGTATTTACATGCGTGTAACATAACCCTTTATAATGCTATCAGTTAATTTTCTTATGCTTCACACTGCTTCTTCCCAAGTAGTTATTGTTTCTCCTATGTAATTTTACTTTGGTTTGTCTGCACCCATGAGAGAGGCTGGGATCACACACCATCAATTAGGCATAAAAATCTAACCCATTCCAGTTTATTACACAGAGAATCATCCCTGAAAGATTTTTGACAATACTAATACTAAGGCACTCTCTGCTCCCAGCTACTTCCTTTCACCCCTCCCCTTTGGTGATTTAACCTATAAAAATGTCAAAGATGATTTCCTCTTCATATTTTCTGATAAAGTGAGCTCTGACTCATGAAAGCTCATGCTGGAATAGGTGTTGTTAGTCTTTAAGGTTCTACTGCACTTCTGTTTTATTTCTCTGTGCTACAGTCTGGCACAAATACACTCAAAGAAAGTCTCCCTCTTCATGCACACACACTAATAGAAGGCTTCACCTCATACATACACTTTGGGTGGTGGAGAAACAAGCTCATTACCTTCCCCTCCACTCTGCAGATGACGTCTATTAGAGAGAACTTCATGCAGATGCCAGATTGTGCATAGAGGGTACTCTCTTCTGACAGTCAAAAAAGACAGACCTATGTGTATTCCAGCAGAACCCTGGCTACACAGAACCCTCTCCTAAGTTATCTTTTTCTATTGGAGAGCTGGGGGGGGGGGGTTTGCTGGCTGGAGATCTCCTGGGATTACAACTGACCTCCAGGTGATAGAGATCAGTTTCCCTGAAAAAAATTGGCCACATAGGAAATGGGTTTTATAGCATTATACCCAATTAAATCCCTCCCCTCCCCAAACCATGGCTCCCTCAGGCTCCACCCTCAAAATCTCCAGGTATTTCGCAACCCAAAGTTGACAGCCCTAAGGTAGAAGAATGGCAGCCCACCCTTCAAAACAGCCATTTTCTCCAGGGGAACTGACCTTGGTTGCCTAATAGCAGGATATCTCTAGGTGCCACCTTGTGGTTGGCAACCCTGAGCCTGGGGAAAACAGGGTTTGGGGAGGAGGGACTTTAGCAGGGTATAATGCCACAGAGCAGAGGTGTCAAACTCATTTGTTATGAGGGCCGGATCTGACATACATATCACTTTATCGGGCCAGGCCATGTGTGATGACGGGTACTGGAGATATAAACTGAATAAAGGACATAATTGTTATATCTTCACTGCAAAGCCCCATGGGCTGGGAGGGGGGTGCAAAGGAAAACACACATATGGGTGAATTGGAGAGCTAGGCATTCCCATGCTGCTTGACTGCTGCAGACAAGATTGTTCTGCCATGCTGTAGCTACAATCGGAGTGGCTCTGCCTACTTCCCTCCAAGCAGTTTCCTGTTCCTTGCCTTGCACCTACTGCTCGTGGGCTGCATAAGAGCCCTGGGCGGGCCACTTCTGGCCCTCAGGCCTTATGTTTGTGTAATGTAGTATGACAGCCCTGCCATAGAGCAAAGCAGCCATTTTTCTTCAGGAGAACTGATCTCTGTCATCTAAATGTCAGTTGTAATTCCAGGAAATCCCCAGGCCCTTCCTGTAGCTTGGCAACTGATAAGTATTGGAGTCGGGAGTCCATGGAATAGTGAAACAGCTAGATCTTTATTGCTGGTCCGGATGAAGCATACAACCCAGGGCTCGAAGCCCTCCTTTTATGCTGGTCAGGGACAATCCCCTGACCTCACCCAACTGGCCTGATAGGCTATTAGAAGTCTATTTACATTTCATAGGTTCCCTGGGAGAAACCTAGGTACAGGATTGGTGGCCGGTTTGAATCCACCTGGCCTTTGTTCTACCTGGCTGAAGCTCAGGTAGTTTCTTGGCCAAGTGCTCTGGCCATGCTCTGGCCATGTGCTCTGGCCATGCGGTCGCAATTAAGAGAGCACATGGCGACCGCATGGTCAATACATAACACCCCTCCCCCCATAGTCCAGAACCCCTCTGCACACATAGTCTTTGAGATAGTCTGGGCGCCTGCGCTCACGTCCAGAGCGCCGGGGGGTTGTAAGGCGGGGCGTGTTGCTTGTGTCGGCAGGTTGCGGTGTGGGTAGTTGTTCTGCTGGCAGGGCCTGTCTGCTCGGGGGTTGTTCAGGTGTGGATGGTGCGACTGCTTTGTCCGCGTGCAGGAGCGGCATCTCCGCAGTCTCCGGATCAGGGTCTGGCGCTGCTTCTGGAGTCGTGTCGATGTCACGGTCTGTTGGTGCAGGGAGTTCGGGGGCCTGGGTATCATCGTGGTTCTGGGTACGGCGTCGAATCTGGTCAATGTGCCGTTTCCAGACTACGCCATCTTCCGTAAGGACCTCGTAGGAATAAGGCCCTGTGACTCGGACGATCCTCGCGGGGAGCCATGTCGGACCCCGCGCGAAGGTCTTTGGGAGCGAATCCTCAGGCAGCTAGCCTGTCCTCCATTGTCGGGTTCCCCTCAATTGCTCGGTCGGGATGTAGGCGGTCCAAGACGGTTCCCAGTCGTCTTCCCATCAGAAGTTCGGCTGGCCGGCGCCCGGTCCCTGAGTGGGGTGTGTTCCGTTGGCAGAACAGGAACTTGTACAGCTGCTCTTCCCAGTCGCCATGCTCCATCTTCTTTAACGCGTCCTTCATTGTCCTCACCATGCGCTCGGCCTGGCCGTTGGTTGCGGGGTGGAACGGAGCGGAGCAGATGTGGCGCAGACCGCAGGCTTCCACAAACCGTTGAAACTCGCCGGAGGTGAAGGCGGTCCCGTTGTCGGTCATGAGAGTTTCTGGCATTCCGTGTGTCGCGAAGATCAGCCAGAGACTTCTTAAGGCAGCATTGGTGGAGGTCGAAGCTACCGGCACTACCTCAAGCCACTTGCTGTAGCTGTCAACAACGATAAGAAACAACTGGCCCTGGACCGGTCCTGCAAAGTCTAGGTGCAGGCGGGACCAGGGCTTGTTAGTAGATTCCCAGGATCGGACAGGAGCGTGTGGCGGATCTGGCCGTGACTCCTGGCATTTGGTACACTTCTGGACCCGCCCCTCAATGTCTTTGTCCAGGCCTGGCCACCATACGTAACTCCGGGCCAGAGCTTTCATGTGCACAATTCCAGGGTGAGCCTCGTGGAGGGCCTCTAGCACTCGGGGCCGCAGGGGCCCGGGGATCACCACTCGAGATCCCCATAGCAGGCATCCCTTGTGGGCCGATAGTTCGTGCCTGCGTGCCGTGAAAGCGGTGAAATCTGGTCCCGGTTTTTCTGGCCACCCCCTTCCCACCCAGTCCGAGACACAGGAAAGGATGCGGTCCTGCCGCGTGCGACGGGCCACATCCGATACCTGTACGGGGCGCTTCGGTAGATCCTCTAGGAGCGCGACGTGGAAAGCGGGAGCCGGATCAGGGTCGCAGGACGGGAGGGGAAGACGGCTGAGGGCGTCTGCATGACCCATCGCCTTCCCCGGGCGATGTACCAATTCGTAGGAGTAGCCTGACAAAAAAATTGACCACTGCAGGACCCGCGGGGACAGCATGTGAGGGGTCTGCCTGTGGGGGGCAAGGAGACCCAGCAGTGGCTTGTGATCTGTGGCCACGGTGAACGACCGTCCGTAGAGATAGTCGTGGAATTTCCTGACGCCGGCTACGATTGCTAGGGCCTCCTTGTCGATCTGGGCGTAGTTCCGTTCTGCCGACGACAGGATCCTGGAGTAGTAGGCAACTGGTACCTCCTTTCCGTTGGGTAGCCGGTGTCCCAAGACCGCCCCAACGCCGTAGGGGGATGCGTCGCAGGCCAGGATGACAGGGAGCCTCTCATCGAAATGCGCTAAGACCGCATTTGAAATTAATAAGTCTTTGACGGCCTGGAAGGCTGCATCATGCTTGGGACCCCAGGCCCAAGCCGCTCCCTTGTCCAGGAGATGATGCAGGAGTTCAGCAACCACCGCCTTGTGAACTTCTACCACGCCTTCCTTCCGCACAAGTCCCAAGAACGCCTGGAGTTCCGCCTTTGAGGACGGGCGGGGTGCACCTGTAATTGCCGCTACCTTCTCCTTTGTAGGGTGAATGCCGTCTGCGGTGACTTGGAACCCCAAGAAGGTCACCGAGGAGACTCCCAGGGTGCACTTGTCTTTTCGAACCTTGAGACCCGCGTCCTGGAACCTTTGCAGCACCATCCGGAGGCGAGCTGCGAACGTGTCGGCGTCCGGGGCGGCGATGAGGACGTCGTCGAAGAATGGCTTCACTCCTGGAACATCTTTTAGGAGAGAATCCATTAGATTTTGAAAGATTCCGGGTGCTACACTGACCCCAAATTGGAGGCGTTTTACCTTGAACGCTCCCTTGTGAGTCACAATCGTTTGTGCCTCGGCCGTTGCTTCGTCTACGGGAAGCTGCTGATAGGCTTGGCCCAAGCCTAATTTTCCAAATATTTTGGCGCCCACGAGGGAGGCCAGAACATGGCTGACCACCGGTACCGGGTATGCGTGGTCCTGTAATGCCTTATTAATTGTACATTTGTAATCCGCGCAGATGCGGACTTCCCCGTTCGCTTTGAGGGGGGTCACAATGGGAGTCTCCCACTTGGCGTGGGAGACCGGCTCGAGCACCCCTTGTGCCACGAGCTTTTCCAACTCCGCCTCCACTTTGGGCTGGAAGGCGAGCGGTGGCCGGCGGACGGCCACGCGGATGGGCCGGACTGCCGGGTCCAGGTCGAAGGAAACCGGGGGTCCTTTGTAGCAGCCCAATGAGCCATCGAAAACGGCGGGAAATTCCTCGCAGATGGATGAGAAGTCAGTAGAGCCCATGCGGTGTATTCCGGTCCACTGCACTCTGAGCAGCTTGAACCAGGCGCGACCTAGGAGACTGGTTAGATTGCGCTCCACCACGAGAAGGTCCAGCAGGCCATTAAAGGCGTGGTACTGGATCCGGACCCTGGCTAGCCCCTTAATAGCCACTGGGTTTTTCTGGAAGTCCCGGAGGACCAACCCAGCCAGCAGCCGCAGCCAGCGTGCCCCCTTCGGGCAGAGGCAGCGGAACGTAGCTGCGGACACAATTGATTATGCTGACCCTGAGTCCAGTTCCATGGAGCAAGAAACTCCCTCTATTCAGAGAGACACGGAAATTGCGCCCGGGATGGGCTGAGGCAAGTTCATTACCGTGGCCGTGGGAACGACACTACCCACTTCTTCGAAGTTCGCTGCTGGGGCACGGTGGCTGTTCCTCAGGCGGCAGGCCCGGGCGAGATGTCCTGCTTTCCCGCAGGCGCGGCAGATGGCATCACGGAAGTCGCATGTCCGTCTGTCGTGGGGGTCCCCGCAGCTGGCGCACGTTGGGGCCTGCCTGTTGAGGGAAGCAGAAGAGGGAACAGAGACAGATGCTGGGCGCCAGCCCTTGGGCCTGGGGACGCCGGGCTCACCCTTCTTCGAGCGTGGTTGCATCCGGTGGATGTCCTCTTCTTCGCTTGAGTCGGGTTCGGGAGGAGCCGCCTGGTGGACTTTGGTGGCTGCCTTGTCCTTTTGCGTTGTCTCGAAGGCTGCCGCAGTTTCGAGCATCTTCTCCAAGGTTGGCTCCGGCATTGCAATGAGGCGCCGGTGGAGCTTGGCTTCCCGGACCCCTCCCATGAAGGCGGTCTCCACGTGGTCATCCATGTGGTGGAATTCGCAGCCCACGGCTAGTCGATGGAGTTCAGCCAGGAAAGTGGCGGCCGACTCCCCCGGCTGCTGCTGGCGCTGTATGAACTCCCAGCACCTGGCCAGTTTTGATGGCTTCGGGGCGAAGTAATTGCCGAGGTTCTTGGTGAGCACGTCGTAAGACACCTCGGTGGGGTCTTGCGGGGCTAGAAGGTTCTGGGCCACCCGCATGACCTCCACCCCTCCGGAACTCAAGAGCCAGGCACTCTTCAGGTCCGCATCTGTGATTCCGCGGACCTTAAAGGCACAACCCAGCATCTTGAGCCAGGACTCCCACGTCTCGGGGCAAGACGTATCGAAAGGGGTAATTGGTCCCGGAGCGTTTGCCATATTTACCAGAGCAGGAGCGGCGGCGGCTGTTTGAGCGATGTCCTCGTGTCTTGCGGCGGTGCCGGGGAGCGCTGAGGCTTGGCGCTGGCTAGTGCCGGAGGTTTAGGCTCAGAGTGGCTTGCGGCGAGGCGTTGGAGCGCTGGAGCTCAGAGATGCCTGCGGCCGGCGGGACGGAGCTCGCTGTGCTGCTGTGGTCTGCTGGAGAGTCGCTCATCGGGATCCCATCCTCGTCGCCACTGATAAGTATTGGAGTCGGGAGTCCATGGAATAGTGAAACAGCTAGATCTTTATTGCTGGTCCGGATGAAGCATACAACCCAGGGCTCGAAGCCCTCCTTTTATGCTGGTCAGGGACAATCCCCTGACCTCACCCAACTGGCCTGATAGGCTATTAGAAGTCTATTTACATTTCATAGGTTCCCTGGGAGAAACCTAGGTACAGGATTGGTGGCCGGTTTGAATCCACCTGGCCTTTGTTCTACCTGGCTGAAGCTCAGGTAGTTTCTTGGCCATGTGCTCTGGCCATGCTCTGGCCATGTGCTCTGGCCATGCGGTCGCAATTAAGAGAGCACATGGTGACCGCATGGTCAATACATAACAGCAACCATGTCATACATGTGTACATTTGTACATGCAAAGGCTTTTTGCATACATGCAAATGACCCCTTGGAATCTGGAAGCTACCACATTCACTCTACCCCTATACCAATTTGTTCAAATGTCAGAAGAGTGCTCTGCTGTGTCACCTTTTATCCCTCCCCCTTTTTTAGGAGGGAAAGGGAAGAATCGAGCAGAGTAATTCTTCCTGTGATCAAGTGTTCACTTGCAATGCTTAGTTCATATTAGATGTTATGTGTGTGTGAGGGAGGGGAAGGGGGACAAAATGGCTTCTTCACCCTGCAAGGGCAACATGGTTTTAAGTGTGAATCAGGCAGATGCAGTCCCTGTTACTCCACTCTCTTTCTTTTCTCCCCTCCTTCCTCTGTGCAGGGCCGGTGCTACCATTAAGGCCAGGTTAGGTGACCACCTAGGGGCACAGACCCCTGACGGACGCAGAGGCCAGCAAGTGGTGTGAGGACAACAGCAAGAGCAGCGCTGACAACAAGCAGGAATCCTTGTCTCCGGCTGCCTTGGGGCTAACCTGATGGGGAGAAGAAGAAAGCAGCACCACACCCAGTAGGGTTGCCAAGTGTATTTAACTTACCGGTGGGGGGGGGAAGCTCCGCTGGCCAGGAGCTTCCCAAGTGCGCGCGCAAAGTGCGCGCACCGGGCAGCATCACCGGAAGTGATGTCAGTACGTTGGGGGGCGTTGCCAGAGCGTCGCCCTGGCAACGCCCCCAACGTGATGGCGTCACTTCCGGGTGATGCCATTACATGAGGGAGGTCATCCAGGCTGGACTACCTCGGAGGTGGGGTTTCCCCCGCCGGCCGAATGCTGGCCAGCGGATTGGGAACCCCTGTAGCGGGGGATCCCCCGCCCCCCCAGGCTGACTTGGCAGCCCTACTCCCCAGTCACCCTCCTCACCCCTCCAGGCAGCCCCGGGCCTGGTACGCAAAGCAGGGCTGGCCACTAGGGCACTACTGCCATGCTGGCCTGCTGCCCCACCCCCTTGCTGCCCCTTGCCAAAAGCCCTGGCCTGGCTCCTCCTTTCAGATCTGAGACAGTGAAAGCAGCACCTTTCTTCAGGCCGTGGGGGGTGGGGTGGAGGCGAGGGGAGAGCTGACAGGTGCTGCTTCAGTGGGCGCATGGGGGGACACCAGAAGGTAGCTTCGCCTAGTGTGAAAAAACCCTGGCACCGGCCCTGCCTCTGTGCTTTCTCTTCAGTGATAATTTTTGGGTTTTAAGCTCCTTAGGCCAGGCCCCTGCCATTTGTATTCTGTACAGTAGACTATACACTGATAGGATTTTTAAGTATTGAAGTCGGGAGACAATGAATCAAAATGCAAGCTTTACTATATACATTGTAACTATTTACATGCAACTTTATTGGACCTAAGCAGGGCTCTGTGATTGGTTCCCTAAATTGGCTTCAGGACCAATAAGGAGTCTTTATTGGGCAGCCAATAGGAATGAGGGAGTTAGGATACCAGAGCCCTGACAATGCAATGCATCGTAATGTACAAAGACATAACAGGATTATATCAATTAATACCAACAACATTAGCCTTCATTAAGTGTTTTAGAATTTTCAGAGTGCTTTATTTACATGATCTTGTTTAACAGCCCTGTCAGGTAGATTTGGATGATCATTCCCACACGGCACATTGGGGAGGAGGGCAAGGCTTAGAGATTTTGATTGATCTAAAACCATCCAGTGAGACTTCCTGATTCATAGCTTTGTCTCTTCATTGCTGTCTGTTGCTTTTACCCCAGGCTTCCTCCAAGCTGCATAGGGCAGAACACAATGTTTTCCTCGCCTCCATTTTTCTTACAACAACCCTGTGAGGTAGCTTAGGTTGTGTGAGAGCACTTGACCCGGGGTCACTCAGAGGCTTCAAAGCTGAATGTGAATTATAAACCTGTGTCCTCCCCCCACCAAGTCCTAGACTGACGCTACACAACACTGACTGTGCACCACACTGGGTCACCATGCTAGCTGCCTTTAATAAGGTTGCCAGCTTGTTTTTGGAAGAGCTCCTAAGCCCTTGATGGCTGGAAGACAGGTAGAAAATTGGGGGGGTTGCTAAGCTAAGAAATGCAATGATGAGGAGACTTTGCCCCTCCAAATTCTGGCTGTAATGCAATATTAAAGGCACAGGAAGGAGGAGTCCTGCCAGGGGAAAACAACAATATCATGCCTCCCAGCAATCAGCAGCTTGTGCTCTGCAACACCAGTCATAACGCAGACAAGAGATAACACTCTGGGGAGTCTGTCACCAAGACACCTAAAGACACCACCACTTTGCAGATATGACAGATGTGTCAAAACCTCTCTCAGCCACAGTCAATAATTACATCTGAGAGGAGGGGGAAATAAGGCTAAGCTTCATGAGGGAATTGCCTTGGCAGAGCACTAGTCATTAACGAAGTGGTGGGCTTGAGGGTCCCAGTGCTAATGCAGCATAAGCCAACCGACAGCCATCCATTCGCCATTGTAAATAGATGGAGCACCAGTCTTTGTGGGGGGACTGATCATTCCTCCAGATTTGTTTGTGCCAGGTGGTAGATACTGGAGTGGTGGGTGTCTGTCTATGTGTTTACAAAAGACAATAGCTTTGCAGCCCTTCTGACAGAGAGAGAGGGATGTAAGGAAGAAACCAGTCATTCCATCTGATTATGAGGGGGCTTTTAAATTAAAAGCTGGTGTAATTGAATAACTATGGAGCCAGGCTGTCCATGTAGTCTTCTCAGTACTTGGACAGTAGCAATTATCTTCAGCAAAATATTCCTGCTAGCATAAAGACAGAGAAACAGAGATGTTGCTCTGCATCTTTATGCTGCAAGAAATGTCTGCAATATAGCACTGTGTTCTGGGTGCCATAAAGGACAGCACAGAATGGTTATTCGCTCTAATTGAGAACAATAAGGCATTTAAGTACATTTTCCTTTTGACTTTTCTATTGCGTGTATAATGAGAATGAGATTAATATTCACAGCAAAGGACAGGCTGACACTTTCCCCTGAAGCCCAATTTAAACAATAAGTGAAATAATCTTGCTGTATGAAAGGAAAGCAAAATCATTTACATTCCAGCAAGTGGCTTTAGAAATGAAGCATTCTGCACAATTCCGCTCAACTGCCCGCATTCATCATTTGCACCTCTCCCCTTCAGCATGTAATATAAAATCATACATGAGAAAGTTCAGTCAACCTTGTCTGTGTTTATGTCAAGCTATGTACATGCTGACCAGTTTCTAATGTGCACACTGTACCACAGTAGATACAATGCTAATGACACTATGAACCGCAGCACCACACTACCCAGTTAATTCAGTGGTTGGGCAGGATTTCATTCTAATTGTGACAGCAAAGTTTGAGATTATTACTAAAATAACAGCACCATTTTTTCAGGGGTTAACAGGACTGAATTAATATAACAGATGGAACAGAACCTGAATGTGGCAGGGCTCTCCCACACACTCTTCTTCCCAGGGCTATTTTTGGGCAGGAACGCACAGGAACGGAGTTCTGGCTGGCTTTTGAGTTGGCCACGCCTTCAGCCTTCCCCCCCCCTCAGGTTCCCCAGGTGCCTCGCAAGCCATGGGGTGCTTGGGGAAGCCAAGCTGATCCAGGGAGGGAAGGCAGTTTAAACTGTGGGGCACCTAGGGAAGCCGATCCAGAAACTGCCTTCCTTCCCTCGGTTTCCCCATGCACCCCGCAAGCCGCAGGGCACCTGGGAAAGCCGATCCTGGGAGGGAGCTGCATGACCAGGAGTGTGGCCTAATATGCTAATGAGTTTCTGCTGTTGGATGTGGCCCACTATGCTAATGAGTTCCTGCTGGGCTTTTTCTACAAAAAAAAGCCCTGCTTCTTCCCATGTATGCAACCAGGAAATGCAGCAATCCTGTCCAGCAGATCTATGGTCACTAGTGCAGAATTAGATTAGCAGATCCTTGAGGACAGGTAGAACTAAGCTGCAATAAGGCAAAGGATGCATGTCTTGTTAGTTTGATTGGCTAGATCACTACGAAAGAGTGTGTAGGGGTTCAGCAGAAGAAGATTACTATTTCTTAAGGGCTATGGATGGGTACAGTCTGTGGACTAATTCACCTACAATGATACGGCCTCAGAAATTATGTATACAAGAGAGATATCAGTTGCCTCACTCAACAGTGACATTTATCATTAGGGAGCATACTGGAAAATGTATGTTTACCTCATGGGTTAAATAGCAACGGGGGTGGGAGATGGGAAAAGCATTGAACCTCCCCCATGGTTCCAATCAAAATCTTTCACCTCACACATGTGCACTTAGTTGGTTTTAGCCATTCAAGGTATATTCAGGCTGTGATCAGACATAAAGTTTGATCCATTGCAATTGCTGTTCCCTTATAGATTTAAAATGCACAATTAGACAGCAACATCTGTCTGTCATGCCCCAGGCATCTGAGTCCCCCCCCCCGCATATTTCTTTGATACCTGCGAAAGTCCCGTCCTGTTGGTCTGAGCTGATTCCAAAACAGATTTCCTGTTGTCTGATTGCTCTGTTGCACACCCAAGCCATCAGGCAGTTCTGACTGGTCTCTTGTTTTCTGGCTACCATTTTTTTAACTAGTTAGCACATAACAGCATATTCACACTTCTTGTCACGGCAGAGCCCGGGAGCCCGGCTGGGCAGACAGGCTGGCAAGCACGCCCTGGGTGTGACTTGGCTGGAGACAGTCAGCAAAGCATTGCAGCAATTCCCAATTTCAAAGCAGAGGCATAGTCAAAATGTACCAGAGGTCAGAGTCCATAAATCAAGCCGAGGTCAGTCAGGAGCAGAGCTGAAGCCGAAGTCAAGGAATGCCAAGGGTCAAAAGCTGGGGTCCAGGATCAGGAAACAGAGAGCAGAAGTCCAAGAAGCAAGCCGGGTGGGAAGCAAGAGAATCAATCAGGATCAGAGGCAAGGTATACACAGAATGAGGGCTATGACAACAATGTTGCCAGCACAGATTGCTATCTGCCGGCACCTTTGTTAGATAGTGTGCCGGCTCATTAACCACTTAGCACTGCTGTGCTAAGTCCTGGCTCCTGTTAGTACTCAGGACTTAATGATCTTCGCCCCTGCCTGCGTGCTTCCTTGCGTCGCCTAGTCAGTTCTTGCCTTCTCCTTTCACGGAGCCTGCTGACAAGTGAAGGCGAGTCTGGTGCTGAATTGTAAGCCCCAGGTGGGTCTTGTTGAGAACTTGGCTGTGGATCCTCTGCAGGACTTACGTCTTCTGCAGTTAACTGAGCCAAGTCCTCCTGTCCATGGCTGTCAGGCACTGGGCCTGGGGCTAAGTCAGGGGCAGGCATGACACCTCTTTCTTTCTCCCTCTCCCACAGGGGCTGCTTGAAACTTTATTTTCTTCATAAAAACTTTCAAAGGAAGACACCTTTGTACTTCATCTTTTTTCTGTGCTTTGGGGAAGGAATTAATTGAAAAGTTTAGAGAGGGAGAACAGCCTCCTCCAATATGTCCCCAGAAGAGATCAGCTGATAACAACTTCCTGGTGATCCCCGGCCCTAGGGATGTTCAGCTGTCCTCATCCGGGGCCAGGGCCTTTTTGGTCCTGGCCTTGACCTGGTGGAGCTCTCTGCTGAATAACATCAGTGCCCTGTGGGATCTTATGTAATTCCACAAGGCCTATAAGGCAGAGATGTTCCGTCAGGCTTTTGGTTGAGGACAGCAATGGTTAAAACTGGCACCCTCCTTTTTTACTTTTGGCCCCATGTCCCCTTCCCCACCATGCAAAAAAGGGATTGATTGCCATCTGGATTGGTTGTTTTATTAGTGCATTGTAATAATTTTATCATGTTGATTATATTTTATCTGTTTTAATGCTGTAAATTGCCCAGAGCCTGCTTGCGGGGTTGGGCAATTCAGAAATCATTATCGTCGTTGTCATCATCATCATCATATCCCAGCAGGCTCATCAGTGCTTGTGGGCATGCTCAAGGAACATACTGTAAGCCGCCCTGAGTCCACTTGTGAGATAGGGTGGGGTATAAATTGAATAAATAACAACAACAACCAAACAAACCAACAAAAATGGCCAACAGCCTTACTCCCTGGCTGCTGGTCTGATCACTCAAGGATGTGGTAAAAGTGCTTTGAAGAGTGCTAAAAGGGGTGAGTCTGATCATGATTCTCTGTTGCAAAATAACCTGGATCAATTAGAGGCGGAGCACCAGCGGATCAAACTGCATATCGCAGCCTCAGTGTTTCTGCACATGAGATTATTCCTTCAGTTTATTATATATATATATAATTATATATATAATTTGTATTGCTTTTCTGTAAAACTACAACAGAAAGTAGAAAGGGGGAACTACAAACTATGGGAGAAAGAAAGGAAGGCCACTAAAAGCCCAAGTGTCAGGGGTCATTTTCAATGTTACATGGCTTAGTTGAAATTTCACTTACAATACATTTTAGTAAGATGAAGCATAAGAGTTATGTTTATATACTATTAGTAATACAGAAGGATTTTTAAAAGTTTGAAATAGGTATGTTCCAAACAGTTCATAGTTCCAAACAGATAACTGGATTCATGTTTCTTATTTTTTCGGCTTCTTCCCTGTAGGTTTGTTCTCATCAAAGTCCCATCTTAATTTAGGGGCAGCAACTCCTAACTCAGATTCAAAGTTCTCCTCAGAGGAGCTGCTCAATGTGTCTCCGTATCTTCCCAAAACATAGTCGCTGTGATCTGATGTCTTGTCGTCCTATGCTGTTCCTTTCAGTTTGTCCATTGTTTGATACTGCTCCAAGAAGGCTATGGCTTTTGTAACAGAGTCCACTCTTTCTTTTTTGTCCTTAAATTTAAAATTGAGTCCTTCAGGAAAGAGCCATCTGTAGGACGTGTAATTTTTCTGTACAAAGGTTTCCAGATTTTTATATTGTTTCCTCTTTTTCCTAATTTCAAATGGAATGTCTTTTAAAACTTTTATGTCTGTACCTTCGATTTTTAGGGTAGTCCCATTACTTGAGTACTTGATCTCTGCTTGATCTTTTGGAGAATCTCACAAAAACCTCTTTGGGCAGATTATTTTTCTTGATGTATTCTGGATAGGTTTGATAAACCATATCCATATCCGTTTGTAAAAGTTCCACTGTAGTATCTGCAACTGGTGCCAAGACATCTCTTAAAAGCTTCTTCAGATCTTCTCCATTGTGTTCTGGGACTCCCTGGAATCTCAGTAGATAAATTAATCTTTCCATTTGCAGTTGTAGCAATTGATGTTCATCCAAGGTTGTCTTTTTTCCCTCTGCCTCCAGTTGCTGCTTAAGTTTTTTAGTCTTGGCATCCATTTTTTTAACTGATTTGGCAGTTTCCTCTGATCTCAGATTGGTTTCTTCAAGCTGTTTTTAAAGAGTATCAGATTTTGTGTTAAGAGTTGTCATCTGGTCCAGCAGAGGATGCAATGCTGCATTTAACATATTTGGAAAGTCTATGATCGATTCTGCTTTAGATGACGACGTAATTGAGCTTGCAGTTCCTGGAGAAGATCTGACTTTGGGTGCCATGACTTTCGTAGTCAGAGACAGGTTGTTTACATTTGGGGAAAGTTCTTAAAACGTCTCTGGAGCCAGTTAGAGAAAGTGCTTTAGGCTTATCTGGCTCCTATTTCAGCCGAGAAAGCTTTGGTTTTGCTCCTCCTCCTCTCCGATGAATTTTAAGAGTTCTTATCTTTGTGGGGTGGAGTTAATTCCCTCCCCTGCCGCTTTGAAGTTGAGGATCGGGGGCTTAAACGCTTATCTGGCCCTCTGGATTAACATACGAATGGATTAACAGTTTCATCAGACATCTTCTGCCAGACAAGAGAAATGCTTTTGACTGCCTGCTTGCTCGTCCCGGTGTGCGTCTGTCGCCATTTCTGGTCGCATGGTGGTGGGACCTATCAGGGCAAAGAGGAGCCTCAATCCTTTGGCATTCACCTTGGGAGAGGCACCTCTCGCGCCCCAGGCTGACAGTCCCCTACAAAGGCTCAAAGGGGGACCGGGTCCAGCTGGTGCCCCTCCCAGCCACCATGGGCATGGGCCACTATCATCAGAGTTCTGATGAAAGCATGCTCGCCCAGTGAGCGCCAAAACCAGAAGTCCCTTCAGTTGATTCTAATAGTGATACTGGATTTTTAAAAACCTGTTAGCCTATGCATTTGGGCCTAATACAGAAAACTTTTGAGTTCACATGTTGGTGGGTAAGTAACATGTATCTAACTGCATTTCTTATCTACATTGACCCAAGTCTAGAAATCACTGGTCTTTCAATCTTAGAACTGAAAAAAAAAGTCACACTTATGTTCAGATGATGAGGGAATATATTGTGAAGTTATACATGGCCCATTATGACAGGTGGTGAGTTTTGATGTTTAGGGTGTTTCCATGACAATGGACTCCTTTGGGTATGGGATTTTTGCCAGGATGTATGTATGAGCATTGCTCTAGTGCTGTTGTCTTGTACTAAAACCGGATTTATTCAAGACAGCAAAAGAACTAAGAAATAAGGGCTTAAGAAGGATGTCAAAAGGATAAACATAGCTGAAGTCTGCTGGTTAGATCTGAAAACAGAAGGGCATGTTTTGTAGACCTAGGAGACTCCAAGTTGCATGGACTAGCTGCCAGGATATGTGAAACATTATTCTAGGGAAGTGAAGAAGAGCCAGTTTTTATACCTTGCTTTTCTCTACCTATACCTCTACCTACCCGCAACAGGCAAGTTGTGAGACAGGTAAGGCTGAGAGAACTGTGATTGGCCGAAGGTCACGTAGCAGGCTTCATATGGAGGACTGGGGAATCAAACCCAGTTCTCCAGATTAGAGTGCACTGCTCTTAACCACAACACTACACTGGCTATTATACCACATACACATTTATTCCTTTCTCTTCTCATAGCTAGAGGGTCAAGATGCTTGGAATGCATATGAAATATAATGAATAACTTTGGAATGTTGGAGAGCAGACTGAGAGAGAGGCAGCGGCCCTGCACCAGCTCTCCTCCCAAATAAGGAGTTTGTGGAGCAGGTCATGTCTCCTCCTGCTGGCTAAACATGTAGAGTGTCTGCTGCCTTGCAGGATCCAAGCCCCAAGGAGCAGTCCCAGAAGACAATGCAGCCACAATACCATGCCCCCAAGGGATGGCTGAGTCTTGGTTCAGTGAGTGCACTCTGGCCCCCCAAATGGTACATGTGGGAATTTTCAAGGAAGCATAGGATACTGACTAGCGGTACTGGTGATACCCTAACTTCAGTAATACCTAGGGTTGCCATCCCCTGATGGGGGTGGGTTTCCCCCCCATTTTGGGGGCCCAATCTGCCAGTGGCCCAAAGAGCCCAGTTGTGCCCAATGTAGGTGGTGTCATCACACTGGGCACATCGCATGGGGGAGGCTCTGGTATTTGGGTAAAAACTCTATGGTGACCATGATGTGCCTGGTGTGATAATGTCTCTTCTGGGTGATGTCATTGCAGCGTGCATGCTTTGTGTGCACACTAGATCCCAGGGAGCAGCCTGGAGCCCCCCACTGGCAGCCAGTAAGCACCTGGCAACCCTAGCAATACTATTCTCAAGGTCTTAATATGAGGCTGCCTAATATCCTTGTAAAAGGATATCTACTGCCTCCTTTCAAAAGTGATAAAAAGAAGAAGAAGAAGAGGAGGAGATTGGATTTATACCCCGCCCTTCACTCACTTGGAGTCTCAGAGCGGCTTACAAACTCCTTTCCCTTCCTCTCCCCACAACAGGCACCCTGTGAGGTAGGTGGGGCTGAGAGAGCTCTTTCCCAAGCTGTCCTTGAGGGAACAGCTGGTACAGAGCTATGGCTTGCCCAAGGTCATCCAGCCAGGTGCAAGTGGAGGAGTGGGGAATCAAACCCAGTTCTCCCAGATTAGAGTCCGCGCACTTAACCACTACACCAAACTGGCTATATACTGTTGACAGATGACCTCCAAGGAAAGGCTTCTAATCCATCTTCTGTTTTTGGATTACAGAAATACAAACATAGTTTTAAGAGTCAGTGTGGCAAGGTGGGGTGGTGTAGTGCTTTGAATGTTGGACTAGGAAGGCAGAGGCTTAGATTCAAATCTCTGCTCAACCACCTGGTGCCAGCCACTGTCTCTCAGTATCACCTCTTCCACAGGTTGTTGTGAGCTTAAAATAGAATAGGTATGAACTGTACATGCTGCTCTGAGCTTCTGGAAGAAGGGTAGAATAGTAATGTAAAGCATACATAAATGGTGGGCTGGATCTGACATAAATGTCACTTTGTCAGGCCGGGCCACAAAATGTAACACCAGGTACCAGAGATATAAAATGTGAAGGACTTGCACACAAGTGAGTTGGAAGGAGGACAACCCAAGTCTGCCCCTGGCAGTGGGCAGTTTATTTTTAAACATACACAGACTTACACACCACGCCCTTAGGTTGCTGCATCAGCGTTCAGTAGACAGGTCAATCAACATGAGGAGGAGGAGATAAGGAGAAGATGGGACAACTGTCTCAGGAGCCTGTTTGCAGAAGGGCTTATTAGCCAGCCAGCTTCAGGAGGACAATGCTCATTGTGTAACAGGAAGGGGGGAGAAGCATGGACTTTGACCCGGCTAACATTCCAGCCTCAGATCTTCCCTACATCCCACTCTTTTTTGTTTTTTAATGCAAGGGGGGTGTCCAGCCCAGATCTCTGTATCAGATCTCTCATTCGATGTGTCGTCAAAGAGATCTGTCCAGAACCTGGGCTGTGGGTCGCCGAAAGTTATCATGGGGTAGGCGAAGTTCTTTGGGGTAGCTAACCGGCAAAGTTGACACAGGCTAGAGAGACATTGTAAACCACAGCAAAATACAATTCCCAATACAGCAAACAACACACAATATTGAATAATCTGGCCCAACCACCCAGTGGGGATCCAGCTCCAGAGAGCTGCCCACCAGGCAGGCAGGATATCTTGTTTGATGGACTCTGCCAGGGCATGCAGATTCTGGATTTGACGATGGACCGCCTTGGAGTTGTCAGTGAGATTGAAGCAACACATACCATCCAGTTCCTCACAACCATGATGGTGTAACAAGAGCAAATAGTCAATTGCTGTGCGGTTCTGCAACGTGGCTTAGAGAAGGAGTTTGTTGGCAGCTGGCTTGCAGCTCCCCCCAGGGGGAGGGAGAGCAAGCAAAGGCAAAACAGAATGGTGAGAGTAGAATTAACAGTTATAACCACACAAATTGCAGCAAAAAGATTCTCTGGGGTCTGTTCCTTTCCCTGCTCTGTCAGGAGGCGCTGCGCTCTGTTGGTGGTCTGCTTGACAGCTCCCCAGGTTATTGGAGGTGCCCTCTGCCGGGGCTGCCGTAATGGAATGGGCGCTGTTGATGCTGTGCCATGCCATGACTGGGGCAAACACACTTTGCAGGAACCCACAGTGGACCTGTTGGAGACAAAACAGAATACCCTATCCCCCAGGTTAGCAAAGGGACCGGACCCAGCCAGGTTCAATCTGGCAGAGCCCACTATATCACCAGAGGATGGGGCAAAGGTGGACCAGACCGAAAATGTCGGTCAAAAGCAGTATTTGGGGCATGATCAGCTCCAGAGGTAACATTGAGCTGATTAACAGTGAATAAAACTCAGGCCACGGCTTGTTGGTAAGCAGGGAAAAATTCCCCTGTTTTTATTTGTTTAGATCAGGCTACAGGGTACAGATTACATCAGAGTAAAGTGAGGAGGGGGGAGATGATAAGCAGTTTCCCCCACAAAGTCAGCCAGAGCAATTTGCCATTTCACCCCTCTGAGGGGTTGCATCAGAATAGGTGTCAATAGAAACATGTAAATACTTCCAAGGGGAGAATTCAGGGACCTGTGTGACTTCCATTTGCCAGAAATCACAGGGCCCATGGCCTCGGGGATTAACTCCAGCCTCCGGGATGTGAGCTAATCCTGCATCTGGGACATGCAGAAACAATGTGCTGTGCTTCAGAGAGAAAAAAAAAGTTTAAAATCGACTGTCAGAGCACAAACATTCTGAGGACAAACCAGGTGATTTTCAGTGGAATCATAGAAAAGCAAGTGTACAGCAGCATCAGCTTGAGAATTGCCCTCAGTGAGAGACCCAGAAAGGGAACTGTGACTTCTAAAGTGGGCAACAAAAAACTTCTGAGTGCGGCTAGCTAACAGCTTTTGCAAAGTGAGAAACAAGCTAAGCAGATTAGAGTCTATGCATGGAGCCAGGTGAGCTCCTAGAAGAGAAGTAAGCAGCTTCACTACATACAGTGAATCAGAAATGAGATTAGAAAGAGATATGATAGAAGAAGTTTCAAAATCTTGCTTAGAAAAAAGAAAAACTATTTTTACTAAATCTTGTCCAGCACGTTCTAAGATGTGCTGTCTGCCCTGTGAACAGAGCAGAGCTACCAAGGTTAGGGGCTTGGAAAAGTGAGCTGGGGAATCAAGGGATGAGCCAGACGAAAGGATTTGAGGGCTGTGTCAACAAAATGCTGACAAAAGAGTAGGTGAATTTAGCATGCCTTGAGGAAGGACAGTCCACTGAAAGCGTCTAGTAGGGCGTGAATGATTTAACACCGGGACTGTGAATGCAAAGCACTGCTGGTCTGGTGGATGCAGGGGAATGGTAAAGAAGCAATCTTTCAAATCAATAATAAACAGTTGGAAATCAGCTGGAATTAAATTTGGGTTGGGCGTGCCACATTGCAGGGAGCCCATGGGCTGAATGCAGGCGTTCACTGCTCTCAGATCATGCAGAAGTCGCCATTTACCACTTTTCTTTTTTATGACAAACACAGGGGTGTTCCAAGGACTTGAGGAAATCTCAATATGGCCTGCAGCTAACTGCTCATTCACTAAACTTTCCAGAGCAGTGAGCTTATCCTGTGGCGGTGGCCACTGATCCACCCATACTGGGGTGTCTGTGAGCCAGTGCAAGGGCAGGGCAGTGGAGTTAGCCATCAAAAGTTAAAGTGGCTCCAAGCCAGGAAAGTAAATCTCTGCCCCAAAGGTTTACATGGACTGGCAACACAAAAGGGCGTAGTTGAACACGAGTCTCAGAATTTTGAAGAGAAAAGGTGATAAATGCTGCGCTTTGGCGAGCTGCCTGGCGTCCTCCCACCCCCCACACACTGGGGCACGTTTCCAGGGGCCACTCAGGGGGCCACTGATCCTCACCAATGACCGTAACGTCGGCACTGGTGTCCAAGATTCCCTTAAAGGGACGTCTTTGGAGCAAAAAGGTTGCTGAGGTCTCTTCTCAGTGACAGTGGCAGTTAGGCCGAGAAGTGCTCTGTCAGGGCCAGGCGATCCTCCTCCACCTGTGGACGAAACACAGGGGAGGAAGATCAGCTGGGCTGGGATACTGCCGGGTGGAAGGGTTTGGGGCATATTGGTCCACAACTGAATGAAAATTTGCCCTGTGTGATTAGAATCGATGAGCCCAGGCACAATAAAAAGTCCTTGCTTCGCTGCTGAGGAGCGGGGCAAGACAAGACCCACAGTGTTTAATGGTGGTGGTCCTGCTACTTGGGAAGCAACAACTAAAACTTCATTGGGGTATTTGAACTGAACCTCCTCCTTAACAATGAGATCAATCCCTGAGGTCTCATTGGGGAGTCTTGGGCTTAAGCGAGGTTCAGTTCCTGGGAAGTCTCTGTTTGAACCGGGGCCAGAGATGGGCCCGATTGGTAGTTTCCCGAACGACAGTCTCTGGCCCAGTGAAAGCCTTTTCCGCATTTTGGACACTTAGTTTTAGGCTTTGCACCCTGGCTTGAAGAATTCTGACCACCTCCCCGCCTGGCACCCCCACCCGGGGCCCGACATTCTGCCCGAAAATGTCCCAGTCTCCCGCAATTGAAACACTTTCCTTGGGGCTTTTGGCCTTTCTGAAGTGCTGCTGCTAATAAACCAGCCTGATGAGCAGGCCCCCCAACATCTTGACATGCCTGAATCATTTCTGAAAGACTGGGATTCCTTCCAAGACCCTGTATAACCCGGCGGCACTCAGCAGTTGCATTTTCCTTGGCCAATTTTTGCATTAATTCAGCCTGTGCCTCTATATTGTCAATTTGGCGCTTTAATGCTTGTTGCAGGCGATTAATAAAATCCGGGTAGGGCTCAGTTGCCTTTTGGCGAATGGAGGAAAAGGACTGCAAGGGAGTGCCAGTAGGTGGGACTTTTTGCAATGCATGAAAAGCACACTCAGAGGAGACCCGAAGAGTGGCCTCAGGTAGAACAATTTGCTGATCTACCGGGGCAAAAAGACCACATCCATAGAGTTGCTCTGCTGTGTATTGCCCCCCAGACTGAAGACCCCTGATCTGACATTGCTGCTGATATTCACTGTCCCATACCACATACTGTGCTGGAGTTAAGAGCATACATATGGTGGTTTTCCAATCCTCTGGGACCAAGAGATGATTTCTCATGGTGGCCTCTAAAAGCCCTTGGACATAGGGACTGCCAAGACCCATGTCCCGGATCCCCTTGCGGAGTTCCATAAGCAAGTTATAAGGCAGGGGTTTGTACTCCACAATGTTGTGGCCATTGGCGTCCTGTTGACCAGTATAGTGAACAGGACAGAGACTTAACATCTCAGTAAGATCTTCCAAATCAGCGTTCCCATGCTCCATCTCTGACTCAAGGACCCGGCGGACCAGGTTCCCTGGGCGGTTGGCTGGTGCCCCGGTTGAATTACAAGTGGGGGCCATTGGAGCTGAAGGCTGTCCAGCTGGAGGACTGGGAACAGTGGGCAATGGGGCGGCCACCTGACAGACCGAATAAGGGGGAGGGTTGTCAGTTAATTTCATTTTTTCCTGAACGGGGCTATGCATCTCTACTGCATGTCGAACCTGATGCCAGACATACAGCATCTCCACTGCTGCCCTCGGGGGGAAGTGAAGAGCCCTTCCAATTTTTTCCCATTGGCGTAGTTGTAGAGATCCCTCAAGAGGATACCAGGGGCACTCTTTTTCGATGATTTTCAAAAGAGTCTGTATTTGAGACAGGGTTGCAGACCCGCCACAAGCCTGTATCAAATACCTAAGTTCCTTCGCATGCTGTTGTTGGGGGAGTGTTAAAGTTCCCCCCATACTCACCAGTTGATGGGGTCGTGGAGTCCCGACGACGAAAACGAGTGCACTCAAGGGGCCTATGCCAGGCACTGGTGAGTCGTAGTGTGACCCTCTCACATGTCCCTGTTCGGGCGCCAGATGAAGGACTTGCACACGAGACAAGTGAGTTGGAAGGAGGACAACCCAAGTCTGCCCCTGGCAGTGGGCAGTTTATTTTTAAACATACACAGACTTACACACCACGCCCTTAGGTTGCTGCGTCAGCGTTCAGTAGACGGGTCAATCAACATGAGGAGGAGGAGATAAGGAGAAGATGGGACAACTGTCTCAGGAGCCTGTTTGCAGAAGGGCTTATTAGCCAGCCAGCTTCAGGAGGACAATGCTCATTGTGTAACAGGAACGGGGAAGAAGCATGGACTTTGACCCGGCTAACATTCCAGCCTCAGATCTTCCCTACAAAAATGTATAAAGGACACAGGCAAACCCAATTAATGATATTATTTTAAACTCAAAATACAACAAAAGGAATTGGTTCCTAGCACTGAAAGGAACTAATTTACTGGGAAACCAGCAAAAGCCCCAATAAATGTATTTAATCATATGCAAGACTAGTTTTTTCCCAAGGGATACCATAAAAGGGGGAGTACCTTGTATTTCCATATATAGTAGTAGCTTGAGGGTTGGGTAAGAGCCCTGGACGGGCTGGTTCCAGGCCCCAGGCCTTATGTTGGACACCTCTGATTGACAGTGTCAGACCTGGAAAGGTGAGATCTGGTTCATATCCCCATTTAGCCTTGAAGGTGATCTTGAGGCAGTCATTTTCTCTCTGTCTAACCTACCATATAGAGTCATTGTGGATACTGTTGCCAATTTTCAAACTGGTCCCTCTGGGTATCCCTTTAATACCAGTGTAATCTGCAGCAAATGCTAGGTAATGTTATTTACCCCTCTTATTTCTTTTTAACAGTCCAACAGCTTTATTGAGAAAAGAGTTCAGACGGTAAGACATAGTAACCTACAAAATACATCACTTTTTCAGAGCCTAATATGTTCTGTTACAGACATTTTCTAAATACTTATGTAATTGATTTAGAGTTGTCTTGAAACAGTTTAACCATAAGAGTATAATTAAATTTACAAAAGGATAGTACTTCACCCTCAAACTTTTCTTTGTCAATTTTGTTTAAAAATGGGTGCCACTTCTCCAGAGGGTTATATACCCTTCTACCATAAAAAACAAACAAACTTCAGCTGCCAATTCCTGCATATTAAGCCTCTATTAAAGGGACAGGGAAGGTTTTCTCCTGGCCAGTTGGAAACTTTATTTGGAAATAAAGTTAAAATAAAATAGAGGAGAGGAGAAGTTCTGAGTTCCTTGGAAGAAAGGTGGGATAAAAATGTGATAAAGAAGTACACCTGAGAGGTAAGCAGGCTAGCAAAACAAATCTCTGCAGAGCTTAACTGAGTCTCTACAAACCTCTAAACAACATTTCATGGGGAACTAAAAGATAAAATGAACCAAATTACTTGCAAAAATGAACAGGTGTAAAGCAGCCAACAACAGATGCCTCCAGTTTAAGACATCTGCAATATTTCTTCACAGGAACACAGGACACCTGTAGTTTTGTGGCTGAGTAATCCTGACCTCCTGCTTGCTACTGCTGCTGCTGGCTTTCCAAAGATAATAAGCTGTTGAGGCATTATTATTTGAGGTCCTGATCAGATATAACAGACGAACCAAGCAAGCCTCCGGGTTATCATTGTACTATCTCTGTTCTTAATGACAGAGCTTTCCAGAAAGCCTAATTACTTCCTGCCTTCTCAAATGTTTTAAATAAAAAGCCATTTGATGAAGCACAAAGAGGGGAGAAAAGTGCACTTTAGACACATTTGAAATCTCCACAGGCTCAAAGTCTTCATTTGCTAATGTCATTAAAGAACACAGGCAGTGGCCTCTCTTCAGATGCTAGCTGAACACTGAGACCATATTTCCCTTTTATTCCCTGTTGACATTATATCCACATAGGATTGCCAACTTCTGATTGGGAAATTCCTGAAGATTTGGGGAGGGTGGCGCTTGCGGAGGGAACTCAGTGGGAATGTGATGCCATAGAGTCCACCTTCAGAAGCTGCCGTTTCCTCCAAGGGAAATGGTCTTTGTAGTCTGGAGATTACTCGTAATTCCAAGAGAGCGCTAGGTCTCACCTGGAGGTTGGCAACCCTGTATCTATTGCATCGCTTCCACTTATGTCTACAACACACAGTGAACATCCTTTTGCAGAGACCTTGAAGGTTAAGCTTCCCTCTTGCTCCTCCCATTCTGTCTCTTGGAAAGAAGCAGATGGCCATTTACCAAGTGTTGCCTTAACATGGTGTGTGTTATTTGTAGCTAGTCACCTGAGGCTTAAAACAAACAAGGTGACCCATGACTGGTTCTTCCTAGATTCTGAATGTCAAATTAGAGCTTCGCACAGTCCCAGTTTGGATCAGGGCTATGCAGAAAGAGAGAGGGTTTTCATTATTTCTTTGCCATATGATTTTTCAAATAAAAATTGGAGCTGCTGTGGAGTTAGAGCCCTTTAAAGGATATTTTATAAGGGCAGAAAGATGGATACTCACTCATGTTTTTTCTTTAAAGAGCTAATAACAATGAAGGGCGAAGGAAGAGTTTCTATTAGTGAGGCTATGATGGGTGGAAAGGTTAAACCTCCTCTTCCCTCTCATTATGGCCCCAGTATTGGAGCCTGCAGCTGTACTTTCACATTAGAAGGACAATTGAGCCATGATCATATCTAGTTTGACCCTATGTGTTTACATATTTTAACACACCTGTTCTTTTAATGCGGTCAAATTCTCCTTATTACTTGGTAGGACTGTACAGACAACTAGGCTATCCCAATGAAAATAACCTGGCATAATGTCATCATAAAATGCTTGCTGGTGGAGAAGAAAATCAGAAAGAAACATCCACCTCTGATCAAGAGTCTGGGAAGTGAAATACATGGAAAAATTTTGTTACTATTTGTCAGGAATTGACAGTCAACCAATTTAACCAGGGTTTCAGGCACAATTTGTTAGGTTATGCGTGGGTGGTCACTTGAAGAAAATTGAATTAGAAACAAGTCACATCTTCTTCTCATGGAATTAAGAAAGCAGTCTGTCTCATCCAGTGTATTTATTAACACAGTTCAGAAAATACTGGATAACTTGTTTTGCTCTGTGCTTTCGCTCCCCCATCCTTGTGCCTCTCTTTGACTCTGCTTCTTTATTACCTCTCTTGTTTATGTGGGCATAAACTCCCTCAGGCTAGAACAACATATTGTTTTATGAATCATCAGGATTCTTTCCCTCAGTGGAGGTGCTCCTACCATCTAATAGTCTTAAAACTCTTGTTAGGATTGCCCTAAATCATGTTTCCAGTACAGAGATATTTTAAAATCATGGCTGCAGAGTATATTAATTTCTCCCACTGGTCCCTTTTGCTTACCTTTGTTTCTGTGGACCTAGCTACTTTGGCATGGTGTCCCTACACTCATTCTGTATAATTTCACCTGCTGGGATTGCTCCGTCACCTTCTAGGCACCATGAAATATAATGGAACAAAACCTTCTCCAGAGAGCCGCAGATCCTAGGAAGATGACGTACAGACAGGGAGTCAAATAGATTACATGGCTTACCTAAGAGCTCTCCAAAATGAATTTCACTGAGAACTGTGGAATGAATGCAGAACATAGCCTGAATCTTAAGTGAACTGCTTCAGCCATAAGGTATTCATTCATTTCTCCATAATTTTACTGTAATTTTTGCTCCTTTTAATAAAAAAAACCCGCTAAGAGCACAATATCAGATTGAATCAGATACTGTGGTGCTGGAGGGGAACAATTTGAAGTCATCCTTCCTGAATTACAGTTTTGGATTTTATGAGCTTTCAGCAATTCACCTGCTATCATTTTTCACTGGATTACTAATAGACCTATGTGGCTGTGCCAGTACTTGAATGGTATAGTCAATAGGGCATTACTGATGGCCTCAAAGGAATGTTCTCCATTCTAGCACAAATGCATCCAGCTTTAATGAGCGTGTGGCTGAAAAGTTATCCAATGTAGAGTGACTGGCACTGAGGCAGTACAACCTGAGGTGGTCAAAAAGTTAATAGCAACTACTAATGAGGCATATTTGAACAGACTAAAGCTTGGTGTGCCATTTTTAATATGAACATTTGGCATTAAGAAGAGAAGAGGTGCCCTGCTGGATCTGACCAAGGCTCCATTCAGTATAGCATCCTGCTTCACACACTGGCTAAACAAATGTCCACAGCAGTCTCTTTCTTTCTTTCTTTCTTTCTTTCTTTCTTTCTTTCTTTCTTTCTTTCTTTCTTTCTTTCTTTCTTTCTTTCTTTTTTTTCCTTCCTTCCTTCCTTCCTTCCTTCCTTCCTTCCTTCCTTCCTTCCTCTTCCTTCCTTCCTTCCTTCCTTCCTTCCTTCCTTCCTTCCTTCTTAGTTATCAAATGTCTAGGAAGGGTGAAATGTTCCAACACTAGTTTCTGTATATTTTAATTTTTAATGTCTGATTTGTGTCCATTTACTCTTTTGTACAGACACAGTATAGCTTAGCCACTATAAATGGCAGAAAGGCATTGACGGAACACATTATATTGTTTTATCCTTCCTCAGGCAGCACACATGCTCCTCCTTTTGATCCTTACAACAATCCTGTGAGGTAAGTTAGAGTGAGAGATAGTGACTGACCCAAGGTCACCCAATAAGCTTTATGACTAAATGGGGACTGGAATGTTAGTCTCTGTGGTCACAGTTCAATACTCTAACTACTGTCTAATGGCCTATATTTCATCAGAAGATGTAACGGTGAATGATTGATGTTATGGCTGCTGATGTTTGGTCCTGCAAAGCTGTCACTCAAACATATATAAGACAGAGTTGGCATTACCCTGTCTTCATTGCTTTATTATGGTTGGTTGAAGTATTAGATTATACACTTTTTGAATATTGAGAGGAATTTCTTATTAGGGGCTGCTGGGCTGAAGGGGAGGGAGGAGAGATGGAAAAAGGGACATTTTGCCTTGCCCAAAATTTTTTAAAGGGATTTTCTGTACTTGTGTTTCGACACCAATTTGGAAAATATCCATATATTTCACCAGGACTTGGAAACTTAAATATTCATACAACTTATACTGTCAATATGTTATTCATACTTGGAAATGACATGTCTTAGCCTTACCTATCTATAAATTTCACCAGGACTTGGAAACTTAAATATTCATACAACTTATACTGTCAATACGTTATTCATCCTTGGAAATGACATGTCTTAGCCCTACCTAATGCTAAGCTCCTGCACTACTCAGCTGCTAGCTTCTTACTTACTTACTTCTCAGTGATCTCTTGAACAAATATTTATAATATGCAGGGCTTAAAAAAAAAAGAGGCGCTAGAAGTTTTCAACCTGTATACTGAAAACTCACAAATTTTTATTCATTTTTAAAAGAATTTTGTCAAAGAGCTTCCATAACTCTGTTCTGGCGCATTCTCCCAGAAAAAAAAAGTCCTGATAATATGTAAATGTTACATAACAGATTTCAGAAGTAAAAATAGTGGAGTTTCTGGAAATTACCCTCTTTTTCTTTGTTTTGTACTCCATAGTCCTGTTCACATGTTACAGTGAATGCATATATATCTCTTTGTAAGAAAGAGCCAGTGCAGGTTCAATTTACAACTGAAGCTGAGGGATAGCGCCTGGATAAATGTGGGGCTTATGTCAAACACTCAACTGTACAGGTGTTGAAAGCAACATGAGAATTACTCAACACACATATTAAAAACAATGAAGTGCACCTCTCCCCATCCCCAGCACTATTTCAAGCCCATCTGGGCTCCTCCTTGTTCTTGAAGCCAGTTCCTATAGCTGCTGTGTTGCTGTGAGGAGCATGAGTTGGGTCTGTACCTGGACCCAGTTCTTTAAAAACAGTAATGTTTCGTTTAGCCCAGATTATGTGTGCATCAGGCCCATAGCTACAGTGGGGTATTTTGGGGCCCTAATTAAAAGCCCTGCCCCACAAATAGCCATGCCAGAAACCTTACTTTTGACCATGACCTAGGTGGTACTGGGCTAGCAGAGAGGGGGGTTCTTGGAGATGTATCGAAGATGCCTTTCTAAACTTTCTTGCCCTGTGGAAGGGAACTCTGAAGGCATTTAAATGCCCTCTGAGTGGTTTTTCCCCTAGGAATTGATGCACTCGCTGCTCTGTCCCTTGAAAGGAAAGGCTAAAAACAGGCTTGGAGCCTCCCATTTAAAGATGGACATTCAGATTAATTTAATTAACTGTAATTTAATTGCCCCTTAAACATTTAAATGCCCCCCGAACAAAAAAATCCTGGCTATGGGCCTGATGTGCATTAACTGTAACTTGTGAAGAGGGCTCAAAAGGCTGGCATAACTGAGTCATGATCTCTGTAAAATAGGTAATCTATTATTTCGTCATTAAAATGTATACTTGCGTGCAAACTCGTAATTGGCTGTCAAAACAGTTCCCAATAAATTATAATGTGTGTGTTATGTGCCATCGTCACTTCTGATTTATTGCGATCTTTAATTTATGACCTCCAGAATGTCCTATTGTTAAAAGCCTTGCTCAGGTCTTGCAAACTGTTAGCCCAATTGCCTTATTTTGTTATTAATATTGGGAGTGTTTAGCTTTAAATAACTGGCAATAGGCAAAACAGGTTTCACCTGTGTATACAGAGGCTGTGCCTCCTCCAGACTAACCAAGAAATAGACAAGGAGACTTAAGTCAGTACTAAATGTAGTGTCTTTTACTGAAAGAGTCTTAATCAAGCAAACAATACAGATTCACACACACACTTATACAAGCTTCTGGGAAATTAGAGAGATTAAGAGACATTTGCATGAGCAGTAAAGGGGGGCTGGAAAGGGGGGCAAAATGTTTACTCCAGTTACCAGTGGTGGTTCTCATGCCCACCACTACTGCCTGGCACCATTTCCCCTCTGTATTCTTGAAATAAAAATGGCACAGTGAGGCTGTGAACAGGACAGCAAAATCTGTGCAGGGCTTTTTCAGCTCAGTCCTGATCTAGATGTATATTTCCCTTCAGCTTTATGTTATTGCAGGTACCAATTTGGAGGGAGTTATTATATTGTAAACTTCAGCAAGCAGCAGGGTTAAGCTAACTGCAGTGCATAACCATGGAAGCAGTGAAAGTGTGTGCCCACATTGCCTGCTGAGTGGTTGGTGCTGACATTGTTTAAATTAGGAGTTAAACATCAAGGCTATAAGTGGTGAGCTTTTTATTTCCAGCAATAAAAAGTCAGTGGGGAAAGAATAATTTACCATAGTGTTTAAGTGCATACTCAGCTATTACTAGTTTAAATAAAGGATTGGTCTACATCTGCTGCGACTCCTGAGTAGGTCACAGCCAACTAAGGTGATGTCTATTGCAATAAATTGTTAGGAGACTCATACTGAAGGCTACTTCGAACATTATACATTTCCTAAATGGAAAGTATACTATAACACGTAGATCTCAAGTACATGAAGAGATCATCCTTTACTTTTTACCAGTGAACAGGGAAAGAATCAATAGGGTCTGAGAAAGAGAATCAGCCCCCACCCAAACCACCATTAGAATCAGATGTTATATTATACTGGTATGTTTTCATTTCTGTAGCACTGATACAGGATGTAGAATGGTATGGCATAGCACAATTTTGTCAGATCCCAGAAGCTAAACTGGGTTAGTATTTGGATGTGCGACCACCAAGGAAGACTCAGCAGAGGAATGCAATGGCAAACCACCTCTTCTTCTCACTTGCCTTTAAAGCCCCTTGCTGGGGTTGCCGTAAGTCAGTCGTGACTTGCTGGCACTATACACACACACCTTTATCTGTCCACCTAGCTATCTATCCACCCACCTATATACCCATCTATCCTTCTGGAGGGAAGGCTTCATGATACAGCCGAATCACTTCAGATCTCAAAAGCTAAGCAGGGTCAGTACTTGGAAGGGAAACCACTGCAGATGAAGACAATGGCAAACCACTTCAGCTTCTCAGTTGCCTTTAAAGCCCCTTGCTGGGGTTGCCGTAAATCAGCTGCAGCTTGACAGCACATGAATCCATATAACATTGATATGAATTCTATTCAAGGGATAAAAATTTAAGTTTAAAGTAAGATCCAAATAGCATCCCCACAAAATTTCTGGCACATAACACCTAGCACACGTCCCATTCTGTATCCCAGTATTCATGGCATCTATTATCTAATTCTCAACATGGTCCCACCTGCAGATACTTAAATCTGCAGATCATGGCCATGTTGAAAGAAGGTACATTTTTCTGCAAAGTTGGGAACCCCTCCAGGTTTGCAGAAAAATCCAAAATCTTTCAAAATAATAGGATTTACAACAAACCAATGGACAACAAACTACACTGCAGCAGAAAGGCAAGGCTGGCAGAGAAAGGAGGAGAAGGAGAGGAGGAGGAGGAGGAGGAGATTGGATTTATACCCTTCACTCAGAATCTCAGAGCGGCTTACAAACTCCTTTCCCTTCCCCTCCCCACAGCAGACACCCTGTGAGGTAGGTGGGGCTGAGAGAGCTCTGACAGAAACTACCCTTTCAAGGACAGCTCTGACAGAAGTATGGCTTGCCTACGGTCATTCAGCAGGTGCAAGTGGAGGAGTGAGGAATCAAACTTGATTCTCCCAGATTAGAGTCTGCGCACTTAACCACTACACGATATGAGGTGGACAAGGGAGAAAGAGTGGGAGCCACTGCCCCCCACCACTGAGGTGACAATGCTATGGAGGAGGGAGAGGAGCTTGGGAACTGCTGCTGTTGCTGCTCCCCCACTGCTGAGGCTAGAGGTGGGCAGGGAAGAAGGAATGAGAGGATTTGCCACCACCCAAGGTGGATGGGCACAGCAGCAATGGGAGTGGGGAACTGGGAGAGTGGGCAAGTGAACAGGCACATGCCTATTCATTTCAGCTTACTTTTCAGAAATTTCTCCTTCTCAGCTCAGACAAGTAATGCAGCAGGAGATGAATGCTCTCATTCTCTTCTTCCTCTCCTCCCATAGCACCTCAACAGTTGACTTGAGCTGCAGCTGATGGAGGAGAACTGTTGGAATTAGGCTGTAGGGAAGGAATGTCAGGGGTGGGGGTTAACAGTGAATGCACAGAACAGCCACAGCTCCTAGGAGGGAAGGCAATCTGTCAGGGAAAGCAGTCATGGAGTACTGAGTGCTGCAGTGTTTGGGCTGAATTGGTAGCCAAGTGACTAACAACTCCATCCCAGCTCATCACTGGTACTCAGCTCCTGTGTTTCCCCAGCAGGATTCTTCTTTCCCTTCTGGAGGTGGTCTGGAGGAATGTTAGGAGGACGGGGAGGAGGGAGCAGAGGGACATGAAAAAGGGGGAATTTCTCAAGAGTCACAGCTTTTCAGATATCTAATTCCAAACTAGGCCATAAATTGTGGACCAACAGATCCACAAAAATGGAGCTAGGGACAAATGGGGGGAGGGGGAATTTCTGGACATTTCTGAAGTCCCAAGTTTTCAAAAAAACCTAGAAATATTTTAAACAGTACATGAGGGGATTAAATTCCCCCCCAAATAAAAACAATGACTGTAGCTTTAAGAAATGAATTCCCACTAAACCCTCAGTTGCCATTGTAGAGGTTGTTGACAAACACAACAGTATTGCTAAGCCTTCAAAGCCACCATTAATGTAAAGCAAAGCCAGTAGGGGTGGACACCAAAACAGTTCTGCAAAGGGTCCCATTCCCCCTCCCCTGTCCTCTGTTGGAGGAGCACTTACCAGGGAGAGGCCCATCAGCAACCACCAAGTACTACCTCCACCCCTTGGCCTGGCAGGGGCCATTGCACAACAGGGTCCATCCTGGCAGCAACCACAGTGCAACTTGGGCCAGGCTTGCCCAGCAGCAACCACCACAGCATTAGGCCTGGCCATCATGCAACTGGCCATCATGCATATGGGCCTAGCCTGGCACCAGCAGCTACTGAGAGCCAGTTTGGTGAAGTGGTTAAGTGCGTGGACTCTAATCTGGGAGAACCGGGTTTGATTCCCCACTCCTCCACTTGCACCTGGCTGGGTGACCTTGGGCAAGCCATAGCTCTGTACCAGCTATTCTCTCAAGGACAGCTTGGGAAAGAGTTCTCTCAGCCCCACCTACCTCACAGGGTGTCTGTTGTGGGGAGGGGAGGGGAAAGGAGTTTGTAAGCCGCTCTGAGACTCTTAAGTGAGTGAAGGGCGGGATATAAATCCAATCTCTTCTTCTTCTTCTCTTCTGCACAACTTTTCACACAAAGAAGCAGCAGAGTTGGGGGGGGGAGGTGAAGACAGGGGAGTAGATAAAGATAGGTTGGCTGGTGAGAAGAACAAAAGGAAGCAGGAAAAGGGGGGTGACTATGAGGCCTATCAGGGAAGGGAAAGAAGAAATAGTGGGGGAAGGGGATATACAGGGCTGAGTGAGATGACCCTCTCAAGTCTTTGTGGGGTCCCCCACTTTTAAATACATCGCCCAGCCCATATACAGAGATGCCAGAAGTGGGATTGGTCTAACAAGCATGCTAAGTAGTCTTATCATAACTGACTGACTGTGCATGCTTTGATTTTGTAAAAAATTCGTTCTTCAAGTGTAGTTGAACACTTAAAGGAAATCTATTCATTTTTCTTCCATTGATTTCGCTGGCACTTAGGCAGTGTAACTGGATTGCAATTGTGTTGTTTCAGATTTTGAAAGAAATGACTAGAATGTTTCTATTAAACCCCAGCTCCTGTGTACTTGTGCAGCTTGGAAAAAGTTCTACAAAGTTCCATTATTTGGAATGTTCATAAATAATTTAGACCAATATAGTTGCTTGGGGATTCATTTACTGTGAATCCTAAATGTGCTCTGAATGCCTGGTTAAGCTAACAGAAATGAAAGGAAGTTTTTGCTCACTCCCCCCACCCCCACCCCCCGCCCCCCGCCAGCAATCTTCTGTACTGAGGTATTCGTATAAAGAAGAATGACAGTTCAATACTTAAGATGCACAGTGCCAAGCAATAGATTCAATAAAACAACCTTGTTTTCTTGGATCACTTTATGCCTCTCAAATTGGGTTTACCCTCTGTGTTATTGCGAGTTGATTTGTTTGGTTTGCGCTAAGGGCTGGCGTCAGCATACCCTGAGGAGAGCCAGTTGCCAGGGGCCATGGCTTCTGGCAGGGCCAAATCCTGCTGACTCCCTACTCAAGCGACTCCTCTGATGCCTACACTGCCTGCTTGTGAGTACTTTGTCACCTGTGCACATCCTGCCTTGAGCTGCTGGAGAAGGGCATGTGTGTGGTGCACAGAGCATCAGTGTTTTTTGGTGGCCATATCAATGGCACCCCTAGCTGCTCCCACCAGCCAGCACCATCAGGGGAAAGGTATGCAGGCAGTGTGGGCAGCTGCAGCTGCAGGTGGTATTGTGGGTGGAACATGCTCCCATCTGAGATCAGGGCCCTGCAGGACTTATTACAGTTCTACAGAGCCTGTAAGATGGAGCTGTTTCATCAGGACTTTGGCTGAGGTGGTGGACATTCAACCATCTCGGCCTCTCCTGGCCACAGTAATTCATTACCTGACTAACATCCTGCAGGAGGCATTATGGACTGCGCTGGGGTTGTTGTTTTTGTCTTTGTTGCCATCTTGTTCTGATTGTTTTAAATTTGGTTTTGACTATATGTTTATTTCTATTTTATGTTTTATATGTTGTGAGCTGCCCTGAGCCCACTTGTGGGATAGGATGGGATATAAGCTTAAATAAATAAATGGGTGGAGGAAGAACACACAGGCAGGTGGGAGTATGTAAGTGGGTAAGAAGGGGTGGCCTAGTAGTGGGCGTGGGAGGTCCTGAGGACTCTCTGCCCAGGGCCACCAAAACCTCCAAGCTGCCCTGTCTGATCTTACCAAAAGTTTAAATAGGCGTACATAATTGTAGCAGTGAGCACACGGTGGAAGAAAGTACTACCCCACCCACCCCCAGCAAGAACACAGGCAAAATCTTCTGGTTTACAGTCAAATTGGCCATGCAAAATGGTAATTAGCTGTCCAGTGTTAATCACAAAGCCATTTCCTTCTCCTTCTCTGAGCATTTTATGTGTAAAGAAATGATAGAGGTTCAGTTGCAGTCAAATATTTGATCATACAAATATGCCAGGTGCTCGGAAAAACCCTACCCAAAACCTGATGACAGTGATTGAAGATCAAATGAGGAAGTGGGTAGGGTTCATCCCACAGGTGGAAAATCTCCCCAAAGCCTGGCACCTGTTTCCAGTTATAAGCCTATCTTTGTTCAGCCAAATACACATAAACTTTCAGTGTTTTCAAAATGCTTTAATCCACAGAGACATTTTTCTGAATTAAAATTGAAGGTATGCCTCACTCGTACATCTCAAAAGATTTCCTTTTACAGTGTGCAAAAGGAAGAATTCCCATCCTTGAAGAAGTTCATCCCTGTGCTCAGATTCATTTGGTTACTTGAGATGAATGCTGGGGTGGGTGGAAATGCCACCATCAGTGCCTTTGGATTTGGTCAGAGGACTTTCTAGTTGATAGCACAGCCACCTTCACTTCATTTAAATGTATTCCCAATTTTCACCGCAATCTTAAACCTCTTTGCTCAGCCCCATTGATTCTAATGGGGAGTCTAAGCCATGCACCCCTCCCCCCAATTTCCTGAGACATTCTTTCATTGAGCTCCCTCTGTTTTTTAGTTATTTATGGTTTTCTGCAGGCAGGATCAAAAATAGCTCTACAGAGGAATGCTTTGGAAAGAGACATCTGCCGTTTGCTAAAATGTGTTATATCTTATCGCCTCAGCTTTTGAATGGAGGGGCTTCATATTTCATGAAGGGCAATGGGCAATGGCAGGCCACAGAAAAAGTTGCATTACTCAGAACTGTCAGTTGTGCTAAACAGTTTTGTCTCTCTGGACTGACAGCGGAGGCACTGTACATAAATCTGTGTTATTCCGAGCTTTTACAAAAGTCAAAGCAACAGGTTTTGAGAGATTTCTGACTCAACTGGTGTGGGCAGGACTGAGACAGTCCAGAAGAAAAGTTCAGACAATTTCTCATCCAAGTTTCATCATTTTTCAACCTGCTGCATCCTACTAGCAAGTCTAAAAGACATTTTGTAGCAGATGGGAAACAAACTCATGAAAATCTGTCCCTTTCTACCATTTCCCTCAAACTGCACATAGTAAAAATCTGTTAACGAACTGTTCTTGGGTTGCCAGTTCAGTCACATGCTAGCATTACCATCATGCCTCCTTTCTCCATTTGTTCTGTCAAACAAATAGCATTGTAATTGATATCTGCCACACTCATAGTCCAGTATTTTTATGGTTTACCTTTCTCAGAAACATCATTCAACTACCTGAGCATCCTATGTTAACTCTATCAGGCACTTGCTACTGCATGTTATTATTCTTGTTAGATTATCTTTTTTTTAAATTTCACTTATAATGCTCCCCACATACTCATAACACGTACCATATCAAAGTTGGCAAATCCCAGTGCAGTACCTGTTTGTTCAGCTGAATATTAGCTTAGAGAGTAGACATATTTTGTTTCTTCTGATGCTGATCTTATGCCCCTTTGCATCATTAACAGGAAAACCCCCTGGACCAGTGAAAGAGCGGACAGATATAATAGGTTCCTCCAGCAGCAACATTAAAACCATAATCAGAGCAGTAGAAAAGAGATGTAACATGGCAACAATGACAGTGCTTTCGATAGCATTCCAAAAAATTGCATTCCTCATACCTATTATATTGTCACTCCTGACCACACTGACATATTAGTCATGAATGGAAGGCAGCAATCAACATGCAGCAAAAGTTAGGAACAGCATGATAACGCCATATAACACATTCCATACCCTCCCATACATAATCCATGTGTGGGCTCTCCAAAAACAAACCCATTTCCACTACATGAAGTACTGTATTGACCAGTAGTTAGGAAGAAACTAATGCCAGCAGCCACACCCTAACCACACAAACTATGGGGCAGACCAAAGAAGATGCCTTCATGTTGTGGGCCTTTGTAGACCTCCTGGGACATAACTCATAAAATGTTCCTGCAACCCCATGGAGGAGATGATCCCAACCATATAGGCCTATACTAAAAGGGTCATATGTAGAGCTCTGGACCAATAGAACAGAAAAGGCTTGGCAGACAAGAGACCATCCTGGCCATGGACCCTAAGAGAAAAGTCTAAAATACACACATCTGAGATAGAATACTGATGTAGGTTGTCAGTGTGATGTGTCCCATTTAGGTAGCTGTCTTCCTGAACTGGATCCAAGTGTCACATACTATAACTGTTGGTCAAGAAGTTTGAAAACAAGAAGAGCAACCCCAAATAGGAGTAGTTGATTTGCCTAGAGTCCCTCCTGCTGCTGGGTGCCATATAGTGGTCTGCATGGCACAGGAGTAATGTAATGTCATTCTATGTGTGTTGAAAGGATCCTCATGAAGAGATGCAAAAATGGTGACAGTCATTAACAAAAGGAAATGATGTGCAGCTGCAACAGATGTTTTCTGTAATTAGGTATTTGTCACAATCCCTTCTGACTCAGAGACTTCAGGGGAGGAGCCCAAGGAGCCAAGGCCAGTGGCTGAAAAGGACCGGGGGGGTGGGGTGGGGGGAGGATCAGGGAAGAGCTGGCACCACTGAGACACCTGCTGGCAATGGTCCAGCAGCAACACAGGCTAACCTGCCTGACTCTGCAGTGGAGGCCTCACCACCATCCCCTTAAATAGTCATCAGACCTCCACTCAGCAAGATGCTAACCCAGGACCATAGCCACCCAGGGGACTCTCTTATTCTGTAGAAATGGCGATGGCAGAAGGGCCAGGCTAAGGTTACTAGCAATGGGCACAAACCGAAGCCTGAAGAAAAATTCATCACAAATTTTGCTCTGTTCGTGGTTTGCAAACCGAAGTTTGTGATGGGTGAACTTTTAAAACAGTTCATGGCACTTCATGATGGTTTGTGGATAGAACAGAAAGCAGGGGTTTAAAGGGACTTTAAGTCTCTGCTTTCTGTTCACTGCGAAAGTCACAAAAACAGCTGAACAGCAGGGAGCTGCCTGTTCCCCATCACTCAGCTTTTTTGGGCTTTCTTGTGCAGTCCCTTTAAACTTTAAGAAAGCGAGAAAACCGGCTGAGCAGTGGGGAGCTCAGAAAATTTACAGAAGGCACAGCAAAAACATTAGCAATGACTATTGGGGGGAGGGGAGAAACCTTTCTGAGAATAATGTTGGGGATGCCTTGGAATTACAGCTCATCTCCAGACTACAGAGATCAGTTGCCCTGGAAAAAATGGATGGTTTTTTTGGGTTGGACTCTATGGCAATGTACCCCACTAATGTCCCTGTCCTCCCCAGGCTCCATCCTCAAATCTCCTGGAGTTTCCCATCCTGCATCTGGCCACACTAACTCTCCATCCCCTGCCAGTGGCCAAGGGGGACTTGACAACTCTAAATGATGCATATTAAGAAATTTAGGTATCTGTACCTCATTTCTCCCCACATCAAAAAGGAAAACATACAATTAATTCATCTGATTTGCTTTTCCTGTTTATCAGCATCACTTGGTGTGTCAGATATTCCATGATTAAAATGTCTCTTACCAGCACATAGCTGATAACATGCACTTAAGATAGATCTTTCCTGTGAGGTTAGTGTCATTCTCATTACTGTAAGAAACTTACCACAGGTGAAACGAAATGTTATGCGGTTGTCTTCTTAGGTCTGGAGTCTCCCAAAATATTACAACTTGAGGGCATCCAATGAAGCTGATGGACAGTAGATTCAGGGTGGGGGAAAAGGAAATTCTTCTTTACACAATGAGTGATGAAAATGTAGAATCCACTGCCAGAGAATGTAGTGATGGCCACACACAATAGACAGTTTAAAAAGGGAATTAGATGGATTCATTAGATAGGTCTATAAGTGGTTACTAGCCATGGTGACTAAAGGGAACCTCCATATCAGAGGGAGTAAACCTCTGAATACTAGTGCCAGGAGTCAACATCAAGGGAAGGCCTTGGCCTCTATGCCCTGTTGTTGGCCTCCAGAGGAACTGATTGGCCACTCTGTGAGACAGGGTGCTGGCTAGATGGATCACTGGTATGATCCACCAGGGCTCTTCTTGTGCTCTTATTATATTTACCTATATTTCTTTGCTCACACTTCAGTGACTGAAGTGTTAAAAGAACGGGGAGTCCCAAGATGGATGTGCAGGCCTTAATGTTTCAGAAAGAGAATTCAATAGAAAACTATCATTTTAGGCAATATGCTTACATAGAGCACAATATCTAGTCCCAATCTAGCTCCTTCTGAAAAGAACTGTAGAAATTTCCTTTGCTTCCAATTTCCCAAGGTAGAGATTGCTTAATTAAGAAATTTTCCTTTCCCCAAAGTTCTCCATGGTACTAGTCTGCAGTACCACTAAATCACCTAAGTAAAAAACTGCCATCTGAAAGCTATACAGTAGATCCTTTGTCATTCAGGCGTTCTGTTCCCAAGATATCATAAATGGCAAAATCTGTGAATACTGGGAAGCAGGTTCAGCTGCTTCTCGATAGCCAAGGAACCAAATCTCCCACAAAATTTAGCAGTGCAACCATTACAGTAATGGTGCAATGGGAGCAAAAAACAAGCTGGAGACTACATCACATGATTGGCCTGTAGACAGTGAACAACTGCAATCATAAATCATGAATCCATAAATGGTAAAGATTGGCTATATTAAAGTTTGGAGAGATCTTGTAAAAATACATGCTGAACATCTAAATAGCCTGCCGATATATCTTCATCGCACGAGTCCTTGATGTTTATCTAAGTTGTAAATACAGTTTTGTTGGATTGAGAATATTTTTCTTTGAGTAGGAAATAGTCATATTCAGATAGTATAATTATGACATAAAAAGCTGTGCAGCAATACATCATTTAAGAAATTTCCTAAATAAATCATGTCGTGATTTCGCCCCCCTAAAAGAAATAATAGTGTAACTAAGATGTAACTAACAGTTAAAACGCTAGGAACAAATATTTAACTCATATAAAACCCTTCTCAGGCTTGGATGCACAGAGCAAAAAACAAAATAAAACATTTATCTTGGTAATTTTAGGGACTAAATTTGAAAGTGCCCTAGAAGATAACAACTAGAAGATATGGTGTTTTCTTATCTATTATCTCTTTTTTCCTGTAAATGACAAACACGTGGAGCTCTGGGTCAGGGACAGGGAAATGTGGAGCTGTAATAGATCCAATTACCATCTAGTTCAGTTCCTGCCAGTAAGAACAACATTTGCTGGAAATTGGCCTACAGAAGGGGTTGCCAAACCCCCCCCCCTTTTAAAGAGGCTATGTCTAAATAATGAAAAATATCCTGAGATATCCCCCTACCCCCACTGTGTTCCAAATGTTGTTTTGTCTTGTCCTAGAAACAGAACATGGACTAGGAAGAGCACCAGAAATTAAGCTGTCAGCTAAGCAACACAGATAAAAATCCTATGAAATAAACACTTTTTTAAATTAAAAAAAGCCTCAAGCAGACCTTTTAGCAATTTTTCTTGGGTCTTCTAGGAGCTGCATGAGCTGTTCTGCAACAGCCAATGAGGTATGAGTAGCTCACAAGTAATTAGAGTTGCCATTCCCCAGGTCTGGGTGGGGGTACTCCCAGTTTTTGGGGCTTCTGCCCCCTGCCAGCCAGCTGGGTGGTGGGGTAAACCCTGTCCCCAAACACCAATGTGTTGGATCAACCCTACACTGCTCTCTTACCTGCACGATGACACATGGCTCCAGGACAAAAGCCGGGAAGGCAGGCTGGCAGAGGGTGAGGCACTTAGGAATCCCCCCCCCCCTCCTGTACTGATTGCTGCACAGGGAAGGCCAGCTGGGGATGCAAAACAACACTCAGATGGAGAGAGGGATCCTCGCTCTTGTCACTCCCCCCCCTTACACCCTCAACCCACCGTTGTGGATTCTCACCCTTGATCTTGCTCTGGATGTCCCCCTCCCCTTTTTGTGGCTTGCTGGTGTAAGCTGAAGATGAGCTGCATCACAACCTCAAGTGTCAAGCATCTGGGAACTTGGGAAGCCAGACTCAGATATGATCAGCCCTGTTTTAGCAGGCTCACCCACACCCCTGCCCCGCCTTCCCTTGGGCTCAGCCCCTCATCCCTGTGCCAGCAATTTTGGTGCCTGTGGCAGCACCAGTAGCCAGCTTGTTCAGTCTGCAGCCCAGGATGAGGCTTTTCACACTGTTCGCTTGGCTGTGAGGAAAAGTGGCAGGGCTCAAAAGCTCCTCAGCCCTAGCAAGGAATACCCCACACTCTTGCCCCACCAGGGGATATGCAGCATGTGGGGCTGCCTGGTGAAGCAGCAGGTTGCTGAAGGTAGTGGGCAGTTGCAAGTCTCACTGGCCAGGTAGGTGCATGGCCTGAGCATCAGGCGGGGAAGGTGAACTGCCTGCTTCCATTGTCACCCTGCCCCATTCCTTCGCACTTCCCTGCTCCAGTCCCTTGGCTTGCCTTTGCCTCTCCCTCACACACCAGCCCAGCTCAGCACTTCCCTTATTTGCATAGAAACTGAGGGAACAGGGGCAGCTGCAGACAGCCTAGCAGCCAGCCATGAGCAGCAGACGATGTAATGACAGGGAACTGCTGCTGTCATGTATGGGAAACCACCGCTGAGCAGGAGCCAAAAGCAAAAAAAAACATGCCAGGAATGGAGGGACCCCCCCCCCCCCCGCTTGACAGAGAAAGGGAGGAAGCCAGTCTACAAATGTTGAAGAATCAGGGAGAAGGTGAGGTGGGGGAGGCCAGCAACGGGCGATGTCATTGATGTGATGACACCATTTCTGGGTGATGTCATCGCATCAGGGACATCCCACCAATTCCCAGAATGCCCCCCCCCCAAATCTCCCCACTGGTGTGGCAAGAGGACCTGGCAACCCTACAAGTAACCTGTTGGAGATTCCTGGCCTATAATGTGTAAATCCAGACCTGTGGCCAGGATTTTGTGGCTTGTTGGGCAAATTTTTTTCTTGTGGGGCTGCCATTATTTTAACTTAAAATAGAAAATGATAGAGGAAAATAAAGGAGAGGGGGGAAATCAAGCCCTGGGGCTTGGAGGGGGTAACCAGGGGAAAGCAAGCTACAGTTGGGGCAGCACACTGGGGAGCCCCACTCTAGCTCATCCCAGCCCAGTGCCCAGGCTTTGGCACTTCCATAGCTCCCCCCACAGGCAGGGGAGAAACTAAGGCTCCTCCCTCAAGCAATAAATTAGTTTCTCCCCCTCCCTGACAGCATGGCCATGCAAAGCAGCTACAATAAAGAGCTGGGGGGAGGAGGGAAAGAGCTTAGCCTCCTGTCACCCGAACATGAAGCCGTCAACCTACGTTTCCTTTTTTTTTTTTTTTTGCTTAAATAATATGTTTGCTTCTCTGCATTTTGTTTCAAATAAATAAAAAACCAAGTGTGGGCAACATGTGGGTCTTCAAAAGGAAGATAGCTGCTAATGTATTTGTGTGCCCAATGAATTTTTATTAGATTCCTGAACATCTTGTTCTCTCTATATATATTTTAAAAACATAAAGCTGTAATCAACATCCCTATGTGCAAAATCAATCTCAGAAGTCCCGCTGGGTTTAACTGATGTGGACTGTATCCTCTCTTGAGCTCACAGGTGCTGAGTCAAAGATGCTGAGAAGCTAGAAAGCAAACAAGACACTATCTAAATTATTCATGTTCTGAATCCTGTGTGTGTTCTTCTAAGCCTGAATCATGTTCTAAGGGGTTGCCCTCTAGGGATAGGCACAAACTGGCTGACAAAGTAAAGTTCATCACGAATTTTGGCTGGTGCATGGTTCGTGAAGCAAGCAGAAAGCAGAAGTTTGAATGGCTTCCAGCCCCAGGGCTCGCTGCCCAAGAAAGCCCCTTTAAACAGCTGAACCCCAGGAACAGGGTGCTCCCATGACTCAGCTGTTTCCAGTCTATACAGCTGAGCAATGGGAGCTGTCTGCTCCTGTGGCCCAGTTACTTAGATTGAAAACAGCTGAGATACAGGGGCAACCTGCTCCCACAGCTCAGCTGGTTAGAGTCCCAAACAACTGAGCTACCGGAGTAGGTTGCCCCTGTGGCTCAGCTGTATGGGGCATGAACGTTATGAAACCGGTTCCATTTGTATGCAAGCCAACTGGATTTGTGGGGTTCGTGGTTCACCTTCAAACCAAACTGAACTGCATTTTTGTGGTTCATGTCCATTCCTATTGACCACCACAGCAGCCAAAGGAACTACAGGTGCAACATGCCTTTAAAATCACTCTCTGCTTTTAATAAAACAAATTTTATTAAACAATTTCAAAAAGTGACACTTATTGCATATAATCAATTAATTTCAGAGCAACAGATAGCTAGTGGGACTTTCCATTGTTGTACAATGCAATTCTTTTTGCTACATGTTTTTCCAAGTTATTAATTACTTATGAGTCAGAAGTTGACTTTCTTTTGATATTCCTTTCAATACAAACTGAGGGTTCTAAGGAACTGAATGGCCAGCATGCAACTGAATAATGTAAACAATTTTTTGCAAAACACCATTTTATACATACACACATGACCACCAGACATGAATATACTTTGTTTAATTCATTTACACCCCACCTTTCTCCCTAATGGGGACATAAAGTGGTTTACATCATTCTCCTTGCCTTCATTTTATCCTCACAACAATCCTATGAGGTAGAGTAGGCTGCAAGGATATGACTGACCCAAGGTCACCCAGTGAGCTTCCATTACATTACTGGGGATTCGAACCTGGGTCTTCCAGGTACTAGTCCAATGCTCTTAACCACTACACCACCCTGGCTCTCATGTCTAATTCCTTACAGACTTGCTAACACAACTCATGACCAGCCTTGCCATATATTTTATGTGTAGAAAAGTTATATACCACCTAAATATAAGTTTCTCTGAGCTCCTTAACTGACTTCAAATTGACTGCTTTGATTTAATGTTCTGAAACCCCAAAGAATGCAACTACATTCTTTGGCTATTTACTTATATATGATCCAGGTTCATCCAAGCCTAGAGGTAAAAATATTTTACATCTTACGTTCTAAGAGAAATATCGGCCAGGCTTTGGATACTTAAATCTGGTGACTGGAGTTGTGATTGGGCAAGACAGATCTTTCTACAAACCTGAAAAGGGCTCCAGGTTTGCAGAAGAATATAAAACCTAAAAAAATACATTGGGGCCATTAAAAATTCCAAAAATAATAAAATGAATGCCTATAGCTTTAAGTAACAGATTCCCACACTGGCTGTTGCTAGGCAACCACAGTATTCCATGCTGGGTTCTGTCAGTAAAAATCTGGGGGGAGGTAGGGCCATCTCTAGGCCTATATTGGTCTTCGAGGCAGGACTCATTAGGGCCAGACCTGACTAGGGTTGCCGGCTCCAGGTTGGGAAGTTTTTGCAGATTTTGTGGTGAAGTCGGAGGAACACAGGGTTTGAGGAAGGAAGAGGCCTCAGCCAGATATAATTCCATAAAGTCCACCTTCCAAACCAACTATTTTCTCCAGGGGATAGCTCTGTCATCTGGAATTCAGTTGTAATTCTGGGAGATTTCTAGATCCCAACTAGAGGTTGGCAACCCTAGGCCTGGGTGACTTGATGCCACCTGACTTGCATGACTCAGCTAGGCCTGGCTGCTGGCTACTGTTTTATATCATGATTTCCCCCCCTTACTTCTATATTCCCCTTTTGTGTATGCTACTACAGACGATACCACTCAATGGCAGAAAGTGAAGAGGACCTAAAGAGCCTCTTGCTCAGGTTGAAAGAGGGAGAGAGCAAAAGTTGGCTTGAAACTCAACATCAAAAAAACTAAGATCATGGCATCTGGCCCCATCACTTCTTGGCAAATAGAAGGGGAAGTCTTGGAAGCAGTGACAGACTTCACATTCCTGGGATCCAAGATCACTGCAGATGGTGACTGTAGCCATGTAATTAAAAGATCCCTGCTCCTTGGGAGGAAATCGATGGCAAACCTAGACAGCATAACAAAAAGTAGAGACAACACCCTGCCAACAAAAGTCCGTATAGTCAAAGTGATGGTATTTCCAGTAGTAATATATGGTTGTGAGAGTTGGACCATAAGGAAGGCTGAGCGCCGAAGAATAGATGTGTTTGAATTATGGTGCTGGAGAAGACTCTTGAAAGTCCCTTGGACTGCAAGGAAATCAAATCAGTCAGTCCTAAAAGAAATCAACCCTGGCTGCTCCCTGGAAAGCCAGATAGTGAAGCTGAAGCTCAAGTACTTTAGCCACCAAATGAGAAGGGAGCACTCACTGGAGAAGACCCTGATGCTGGGAAAGATTGAAGGTAAAAGAAGAAAGGGACAGCAAGGGATGAGATGATTAGACAGTTCGATGCAGTGAACATGAAGTTAAGCAAATTCAGGAGCACGACAGAAGACAGGAGGGCCTGGTGTGCTGTGGTCCATGGGGTCACAAAGAGTCAGACTCTACTGTGTGACTGAACAACAACAACAACAACAACAACAACTGTTCAACAGCAGCTAGGGTTGCCAGGGACTCCCAATCATCCCTTGTGTTCTTTTGGTGTGCGTGCTTTGCACATGTGCCACAATGACATCACCCAGAAGTGACATCTTCACGTTTCCGATGTTGGGAGTGACACTCTAGGCTTTGTGCAAAACTATGGTTTTTGGGGGCCTCAAAACCATAGAGTTTTGCACAAAACCTAGAGCGTTACCACCCAGCTGATCTCCTATGGGGAAAAAAATGGCTGCTTTGGAGAGTTGAATCTATGGTATTATACCCTGTTGAGGTTGCTTCCCTCTCTAAACTTTACCCTCCCAAGTCTCCACCCCTCAGTCTAGGACTTTCCCAGCCTGGAGCTGGCAACTGTAAGTGAAACTGGTCTCTGTAGTTGGGAAATCCGTTGTGATTCCCGGAGAGCTGCCACCGCCACTGCTGTGGGGGTAGAAGCACATCGGCTGCTGGGAGAGTGATAGTGCAGAAAGAGAGAGTGATGGGGTGGGGGTAGAAAGAGGGAGAAAGAGTGAGGGGGTAGTGGAGCAAAAACAGAGAGGAAGAGACAGGCATGGAGGGGAGAAAGAGTAAGAAAAGAGAGAAAGTGTGAGAGAAGTAGGGGGAGAGGGGAGTAAGTAAAGGTGGGGAGAATGGGATAGCTGCTTCTGCAAGTTTCTTGCAGGTCCCCACTTGTAATGTTACGTTAATGGTTTATTAAACATCACTTAACCTTTATGCATGAATGTTCATCAGTAATATTTCTGCCCAAGTCCCATTGATATATTTGGGAGCTGCTCATTGGGGCTTGAGTAGAATACTTTCTCTAAATTTTGTCCATCTGGGAGACTAATATACAAACATAGCCTTAACTTAATTGATATGCAGAAATGTGTACTTTTTTACATCCTTCGAGTAGGCTTATATCCTTCAAGTACTGCATATGGTAAAGGAGAAAAGAGGAGCACTACAGCCTGTCTTTTTTAGTATCATCCATCTGTTAACAAGCCTAAACAAAGGGACGTGTGCATGTTCCCAGATTTGCCAGCTGCTAAAAGCATCTTCTTGGGATGGAAGAAACTGAGTGTGAAAATAAAGCCAAATAGACCTCCATTGAAATTTCTGATATAATTTAACACCGCCCTCCAAAAAAGCTACACCTCAGATATTATTATTTTTTAAATCAAGGAACTAACAACAACAATATACCAGAAACATTTGGACTACAAACTTGAGAAGGAGAGGCTTTGCCCCAGTGTAGCATAGATGAGAATGCATAACGATTTTTGCAATTCAGATTACTCATATTCTTATTTTTTTTTTGGTTTTCTTATGGATTTTTTTATATTCAGATTCTATTAGGGTTTAGTAAAGGCCTATTAAATGGAAAAGCCTCTCCTTTATAGGCTAAAGTGCCTTCGTAGCTGATGCCAGCAGACAAGAAACAACATTCTTTCCCCCTCTTAAAGTTATTTGGATAGGATGGCTATCTAGCTGTCTGGTGTCTCTTTTCTTTTTAACAGGTTTTCAGTGTAATGATGATGGTGCAGCATAGAAGTATTCGCTTAAAGTACAGAGTTCATGGGTTTAGTTGTTTGGGGTGAAACTCTGCAGAGCTTTTAGTTTCATATCAGAAAACAACTTTTGTTTGGGTAAGAAGAATCCCTGATTATTACTTTTGAGGTTACGTTCAATAAACATTTAAGATATCATATAGTCACACCTTTTTCTGTAACTGACCAATAACTGTATGGTTGTTCAAGTGATGCTCTGCCATTTGTAACCAATTATGATCTCTGCACCTTATCTCTCTGAGTGTGTCATTCTGAGTATAAAACTTCATGTACTTCCTGGTATTGCTCAGAAAGCAGTTAATTTTTGAAAGGCTAATTTGGCCTAACTGTTTTCCTAGTATTTCCTGCATTAAATACTAAATAACCTTCCTCCTCACTGTGACTTCGATTTTATATTGGCTTGGAAATTTATTTGCGCAACTCCAGTGAATAAATACCAGATCTTTAAAAAGGATTGCAAGCGAACATTAGGCAGATACCCAGCAATTTTCAGCTCTCCTTTCTGCTCCATTGCATAATGTGACAGTAGAGAAGAAAAGAAGCAAAGCACTAGCAGCAGGAAGACAGCTGCATCTTGGTGTTAGCAGTCGCTTAGTATCTCGCTCATTAACACAAAAAGGGCAATTCTTGTGCTTCAAAATCACATTCTGTCCAAAGTGCTGTAAACCTTCTCTGATACCAGCCCTGAGGCTTATTTGCATCATCTGGTAAAGAAAAGGAAGCAGTAAACAGTACAATTATTAATAGTACGATCTGATTATCGCTTTTAAATGTCACAAAAGCAGGGGGGTATTGTTCAGAATCCTGCCTACAGTAGGCTTGCCATTTCCCCATCCATAGCAGGTAAACCCCCTGATTTCAGTCCCAACTTCTACCCTTGATAAATTGAGGACTGAGAGGAATAAAGGCTGGAAAATGACCTCCATAGTGGTGCTCTAGGAATCTCCCCATATCTCTATGGTCTTTACCACAGAGATTGGGACATTCCTAGAGCATCATACAGAAGTGTCGTCGTATCCCCCCCCCCCAATTCCAGCCTCTCCAGGTACTACCCTCAAGATATCCCAGCGTTTATCAAGGCAGTGCTGGGAATACTCAGTTTGCAAGTTCTAAACCAGAAATTTGAAATTCTGTCTTAAATGTATGCAAAAACAAACAATTTGTCCTCTTCTGCATGTCTTACTTAACTTGCATGGTTCAAAGTATATTTCTGCACAATTCTGAACAACTGGTACAATCTTCCTCATTGGTTACAGTAGGAGCAGTACTAAGGCAAATAAAGCATGGAGTATATCACTATACTAAATAGCAATATGTCTTAGCCACTGAACTATGTAGAGCTCTGAAAATTGGAGTTCAAATATTACTTATTTAGAAAATTATGTCCTGCTTCTCCAGAGGCTTGCTCAGTGCAGCTTACAACTAAAACAATAACACAAAACCATTAAAAACAAAACAAAATACAAGCCAATGCCAATTAGAATGAGCCACTGAAAGCATTAAAAAAGCCAGGGAATAATAGCATAAAGTACACATTGATCGGTCTAAAGTGATGTAGATAAAATGACCCTGGGCTAGAAGCAAACCATAAAACTCTTTAGTTAAAAGTCTACACAAAAAGCAACATTTTCACCTTATCACCTAAAGAAAAGTAAGATAGGTGCTAGGTAAGCTTCACAGGGGAGGGCTTTCTAAAGCCAAGGTGTCACCACTGAAAAAGTGCTGTCTCTGGTCCCCACCCACCTCACCTCTTGGGGGGGGGGCACAGAGACCAGGTCTTCAGAAGGCTGGATAAACAAAGCTGTGATAAGAAAGGGCGCCAATTCAGATTTCTACAGGATGGAAGACAATAATATTTGCTTATTTCCTCCTGCTGCTATAGTCCTCTAACCACCACCACCCCGCCAAATGCTATTCCTTGGAGTTCCCTGTCCCCCAGAGCTGAATTTAGGAAGCATTTTCAGCTGCAGGGAGAGAGGAAGGAAAGTCATGCTGCATCGACAGAAATCTTTTCTGTCTATAGAAATCATCACTGGGATTTGTCAATGTTTTTTATATTTATAGCACACCATTTCTGTAACTATCAGTAGGTCCCTTTTGCTTCAGTTTCAGGTGGAACTCAAATGTTCTTGAGTGTAAGTTTCAGACATTCCAAATACCTTGAACTGTGGTATTCTGGCAATCATTTAATGGCACATATCTTGTCTTAGACTGGAGGAAATTCTCCAGCCTAAGTAACCTTTTTTCAATTTAAGTGGTATCTTGGAGAAGGGGCCACTTAACTCGGAAGAGGCTCCTTAGGGTGGAAGTCACCCGACTTTGCTCAGTGGATTGGTAAGATATATTTGTATTTGGTGTCCATATGGGCACATCATACCAGTTTATTTTGTGACTAGCCAGGATTCTTCTGACAGAATATCAGAGAAATGGTAACCTGTTTTTTAAAGAGTGAGTAATTATGCTATTCAATTATACCAGGCCCTGGCCCTATAGTAAATATAATATAGGTATGGTTGTGTAATGATGGTCACTATTAATGATGTCTCTTCTTGGTTCCATCAACAAATGCTATCAATATGCTCCAATTTCCAATTACTATAACTTAGTAAAGAAAGCAGTGCACAGTGAATCCATAAACTGATCTTCAAGAAATTCTAATGGCTGGGTTCTGCAGCTCAAAAGCTTCATTTCTTATTTATCCATTGATTAGTTCCTTGCCTGCTTTATAAAACTGTGCCAAAGATTATTTTGTCTAAGTAGGAAATGCTGTGCTGAATGTTTTGCTTAAACAGTTATGCCAACATTTCTTTTGTCCTTTACTATCTCAAAAATAAAGTGATATATTACATTTGTCACACTCCATTTTTTCACATACATATCACATTCACATTTTCTCCCTTAAATTTCTCCCTTAAATATGTCGATATTTTCTTCTAGCTACAATACAACTGCATCATTTAACAAATTAGACAAAATATATACTGCATTTGTAAATAAATAACACCCTTTGAATATAAAACCCAATGCTCTGTTGCATCATACAGACGTATGAAACTGAGCAGTTGTTGTCGAGCTGATGAACATGTTTCAACAGATGTTTGCAAGTTGGATTGTTTATTTAGACGCATGTGGAATGAATCCAAAACAAATATCAGTAAAGCTCTTACAATGAATTTCAGCTGTGAGCAATTGATGGGCCCATCTATGAAAACATTCTGGTCAATAGACCAAATCCACTTGGGAAGTGTAGTGCCTAAACATCATCCCATCACAGCTCAAAGTAAAAAAGGGACAAGAAAAAAACATGTGTTCCCTGGAGCTCCTGTTCCCTTTATATTGCAGAGACCTCATTCTGTCTGGGGCCTTTCACCTCAGTTAGCTCTGATGGGATGGATGTTGAAATCAGAAATGATTATTAGTAGTCAGCATGGCAGTTAGTTGGTGTCCATGATTTCACTTGCCTGCAGGTATTTCTGACTGAGAAACTCAGAACTAATCACCATTAATCATTCCTTCTCAAAAGCTGCCAACCTACAGTATCTGTTGCAAGGTGTTTGAAAGCATGGCAGTATCAACAGGTGTATATAAAGGTTTTGGGGACTGAGTCAGTTTTGCAGATCAAAATTGTTCAAGACATTTCCCCATAAGCTAGAAACCTGAAATCTGATATACATGCAGTTCAAGGTATGCTAATACCAGGTTTTTTAAAAGGATCTGTATTTTTTCCTTGAGATGAGAGACATGAATTGTACCCCAAATAGGGTTGCCAGGACCCTTTGAAATGCCGGCAGGGGGTCAGGGGGATGCTCTGGGAGCCGGAAGCATCACCCCTGACATGCCAATGTCACCAGAAGTAATGTTACGTGCCATGAGTATGTCACCCAGAAGTAGTGTAGGCATGTCAGGGGCAACACTCTGATTTTTGGGCAAAACTCTATAGTAAAATTGCCCTCAAAACAAAGAGTTTTGCCCAAAAACCAGAGCATCGCCCCACATTCCTGTTGCCAGATGGTCAGGAGCCCACAAAACTGGGAGATCCCCTGCCCCCAACTGGGGACTGACAACCCTAATCCCAAAATGGTTATGGTTGTTTCTAACATGACAGTCTTTTGAACCTCTGGGCCTTGAAACAAGTCCTAATATATTATCTATATTTTTTAAAAGAGCCAGCATCCACAGTTATATATATAACTTTTGGTCTTGGAAATGGAGGCAATAGCAACTCACAACTCTCTTCTCGTATCAAATGGCTTGAAAAATACTAACCCACATTATTGTTACTGCAGTGATACCTCTTCTGCACAGAATCTTCTTCTTTCTTCTGGAGTTAATAGGCTGATGGTGGAAAGTTAAGGATACGTTATTAATGATTAGGGTTGCCAACCTCCAGGTGGCACCTGGAGATCTCCTGCTATTACAGTAGATCTCCAGATGACCAAGATCAGTTCCCCTGGAGAAAATGACTGTTTTGGAGGGTGGATTCTATGGCATTGTATCCTATTGAAGTCCCTCCCCTTCCCAAACCCCGCTCTCCTCAGACTCCACCCTCAAAATTTCCCAACCCAGAGCTGGCAACCCTGTTCTTGATGGTTAATGTTTGCTTACACTGATATATATACTAAATATATACTGTATATACTATGCATCTTTCCTTTTTAAACTTAAAACTCTATACAATTTAGGGCCTTTTATTGCTCTGGAGAAATTAGTTTACTTTTCACTTACCCCTGTTTGGAGAACAGGGTGCTTGAGTTGAAAGCTGTAACACTCTTTTTAGCTTTTCATAATTTACTGCTTCTCTTTCATTGCATATTCTCAGATTCTCTGGCCCATTGATCTACTCAGGGCCTTGCCAATCATTCAAACCCAAGTTCTGAGGCATGCCTCTTCAAACATGTCCCATTTACAAAGAAATATCCATATTAAAGATTTTTCCTTTTCTTTTTTTGAGGGGACTGATATTCAATACTATTTAAGCAGGTCTTGAGCCAGCCACAGATCTTAGAGTGAGGAATTTATCTGTACTCTGAAACTCCAGCTGAAGCAATAACTCATAAAAGTAAGTATAAAATCTAATAATAAATATTTGTATTAGGTGGAAATTCTTATACCATATGATCTTCCCTTTCTTGGGATGTATGGGGCAATATTCAGTATCTGAAGATTGTCCAGAGGCCTTACTGAACAAAGAATATTGAAGTTCTCTCCTCACGCTTTCCATTTCAAGCATCATATATAACAGTATAGGAATGAAAGTGAAATGAAATAGAATTTGGGCCCTCTTATGCAACTAGGTGGCCTGAAGAATGTAAAAGTTAAAAGCAGATCAGACTCAAGCAATAAACTTCTCTTATCATAGAAAGGTTTTACATAGCCACTTTGGTCTACAGAAAAACCGAAGCGACAATTTTTATTAAGAGCAACCAAGAATATCATGAAACTGTGTACTAAACCTTTCAAGTTCTCCAGAACTCTTCATCAGGATGGATGACATAAAACAGTACAAAAGCTGCCATCCTCCACAGATTGTCTGAGGTGCTTTTCAGATCTTATTCGTTTAGGTTGTATTGGATGGTGCTATACCAAAGCCTTCAGGAAAGAAGAACGAATGGCAGTCTCCATTTCAGAATATAAAAGCCAGCAGTGTATCAGATTTCTCTCCAGAGCCATACAGAAGGTATAAATCCTTTAAAAGTCAAGAGAAGGATAAAATATGGTGGTCCTTGTAGTACCAAAACTAGAGGTTAATTTAGATGATGTATTAGGTACAGAGTAAATGGAAGCCACACTGGGTAATATGACCTGTAGGGTAGAGGGCACTCAATCATGCACCAGATCAGCATTTTGTGGTACTGTGGCTGTTTCTAATAAAAGATATGATATGACTTTTGGTTTCAGGGTGTATGTTTTTTTAATGAACTAATGAACAACCTCAGTCTATTTTGAGAAATAATATCATGTTTAGCCATCAAAGTGATTCTTGAACTGGAGAAAAATGACCTGTGATGTGCCTTTGCTTAAGAGGGATAGTGTATGTATGTGTAAGCATCAATCATGTGAGTCCCAGTCTGCATTCTGAAGTGCTACAGCAGGGGTGTCGAACTCACTTGTTATGAGGGCTGGATCTGACATAAATGAGACCTTGTTGGGCTGGGCCATGTGTGTCACAAAATGTAATGCCAGGTAGTGAAGATGTAAACTTTATAAAGGACACAAACACAAAGATTTTTTTAAACTTAAAATAAAAACATGCTTAAAACATTAGCACTCTTGCAATATTTTGTTTATTTAACAGTATCTGATAACTGACACCTCTTGTTCTGAATTATTTCATCAAAATGTCTGTGCTGTTGTAATCTTGAGTATGCTGTTCAGGTGTGTATCTGTAAGCTGCAAACCTACTTTTGATTTACTGACATTCACCACAGAAATCTCATGCTCAGAGTTCTGAGTCTAGGACCCAGGGGAAAACATAAAATGACTGAGCGATTGAGAGAGTCTGTCGAAGCAAGCTATGATGCAGCAGCAGCAACAGAACTGGAAGCAGGAGATGGCCAGTTCCAGGGCGGGCCTGATAGAAGCCCACCGGGGGATTGATCTGGCCTCCGGGGTGCATGTTTGACACCCCTGTGCTACAGTTTATATCACTTTGCTTCATAGTCACATATTTTAAATAGGCTATGTTGCCTGGATTGTTCCAGTCTGGCCCAAGTCAAGGAAGGGCCTGAGAAAGAAGATACCTGTCTTTCCAGCTTTGCTTAGATTGCCAGCCCTTGGCAACCCCTGTGAGGCTTTGGGTTGGTGGGGACTCTCCAGAACAATGTCATCATTCATTTCTGGCTACATAATTGGAAGTGAGGTCACTGTGGCTCCAGATGCTCTAAGATTCACTCAGAACCTTACGGTAAAACCTAGAGTATCAGGTGATGAGATGACATCATTTCCGGTTACACAGCTGGAAATGATGTCATGACGTTGTGGGATGCTGTTCTGGTACCTGCATTTCCCCCTGACACTCGCCAGGGAACTCCCACCCCCACCCTAAGTCTTGCCCTAGCAGAGTACTGTGCTCGTCTGCTGGCCCAGGCAGCTAGGCTATTTTGGCTTCGATAGGCATTTTAGACTTCCTTTCCTAAAATATGCCCAGAAACTAAATTCAGACGCTTCTAGTGTATCTTGTCAGAAAGGATTATAGGATGCTGAAGACGAGTTTGTCAAGTACACAGATCACATTGTCTCTGTAATTACAGTATTTTAACTAGGGGTACTATTTGTGAAAGACAGAGACAAACAAGAGGAGAAACCAAAAAAAACCCTGTCTTTAGGTCATGCACTGATCAAGTATTTATTTGGAGAAAGACAGCATGAAATAGGATTGCTCCCCATAACTTTTAGTTCAGCTACTTAAAGAGTTATATTCTGTACAGTTAGTAAAAAAAGGTCTTGTTCAGGCTTCTCGACCTAGGAGCCTTCTTATTTCTTTGCTAATCGTCGCTCTTTGAGTTGTTTGTTTCCAACTTTATGTGTATTTTTAATATACAGCCTTGGAGGCTGAGCCGGGCACTTTGAACCAGGACATAAACCAGTACCAGCAATATGCAGAACCGTGCATTGTCTGTTTCTGTAACATAACACTTTGAATGAAGCAGAACAAACTTTATCCAAATCCCATGCAGCTCGGGCAAAGAGATTTGTGTGTCTGGGTGTGCATAGGAGGGAATCCCGTGGTTTTGACGTGTGCAGTGTGAAGGAACCAAGACTCTGAGAAGGTGCTTGCATTTCCTTTTGGAAAGATTCCACACACTCCTTTATCATCTGGTCTACAGTTTCTGAGACCTAAACCTACATTTGTATACCTATTGTAATTCAGGCAGGAGGATATAGCATAGAGTTTGGTGCCCACTGCAGCACTAAAGGCCTGTCACCTCAAAACCAAATTCCCATTCCACACCTTTCCAAATAGCCTTTGTTTGTAATAAGGGGCAGTGTGAACACTGTTGAAGTTAAGTGCTGCCGTTGTCAGAACAACATGCCTTTTTAACCTGTGCCATTGCCTGAATGCAATAATTAGCACACACCTCATTCCAACAACAGAATCTTTTGTGCATTGTGAGGGACTAAATTAATTTTGTTTCTCCCACTGAACAAGCTGGGCCTTGGCCTTTTCTTCGGTCAACTCTGAATCAAAAACAAATTCTTCTTTACAGCGAATAAATACTAATAATCCCTTTTCCTGCTGTGAAAAAACACTTGAAGTAGGCTGGTGTTGGTTGAAGATGAGTCCATGGGAGGTAGCCTAGTTTCCATCCCATAGGTATGGAAAGTGCAAAACAAAACAAGCAAGCAAGCAAACAAGCACCAAACAACATCTCAAACAATGCTGATTGTGCCAGTAGAGTCCAGCAAATATGAATATATCATCATCAGATTAGGTGGTTATTGTTTCTCTCAAAATACCTATATATTGGGGCGGGGATTGTTTGGTGTTTTTGTTGTTGTTGTTGTTGCTACTTTCCTCTCCAATTGCTGTGAAGGTATCATCTCCTTGTCCCTGAGAGTTGATTAAATCATTCATTTTTTTTAATGAATTTGGCCCACTTTCTTATCACTGGATATATATTGTCCAGGGAATGCATTAGCATACTGTATGACTCACTAGCTTTCAGATGTATATCTGTCTTTGTCTCCCCAAGTACTTATTACATAACCATCTTTTATAGGGCAGCTTTTCGGTTGTTGGTTTTTTTTCACAATCTTCAATCCTGTCTTGCCACGTTTCACCCTGGCCCACGCGCTGCATGGCAGGCACAGTCAAGTCACCCACATTCTTCTTGCTTTATAGGACAAAAAGGATGATAATTTAATATACTGAACATTTATTTTTCAAACCGGAAATGCTTTTACTAAATTAGAATGGCCAGGGCATTCTATATCTCTTTGAATTTCGGCTGCAAACCCAGATTGCCATAAAAGAGTCAGGAAAAGAAGTCAGGATGCAGCCCGAGAGCTTTATACCAGGTAGCTATTTGACATGATGAGCTACAACATCTTAAACTGGAGTGGGTTGGCCCTTTAGCATCATGGTGGGAGCTATGGCTGGGTTCCTGGTGGCCAGAAGCGAGCCAAGCTCCAGCAATACGATCAGTGTGCAGATTCTGCTCGGCTTGGACCCAGCCACCAGCAGTGATGAAAGGCATATACTTCCTTATTGCCTACTTCCTCCTTTGTTGCCACCAGCAGGGTACGAATTAGGGTTGCCAGCCTCAAGGTGGGGCCCTGGATATCTCCCAGAATTACAAATGCTCTCCAGAGTACAGAAATCAGTTCCGCTGAAGCAAATGGCAGCTTTAAAAGGCAGACTGTATGGGACTATATCCCACTGAGGTCCAGTATGTAGGATGGAAGCAGGCCAGGCCCAGTCTCTCACTGCCCGCTTTTCAGCCTTCACGACTGCCCAAGGTGGCGGTGGTGGGTTCTTCTAACCACTTTTTTTGCCTAGAAGTCCTTTATTAAAGCTACTGTTACTTGCTTTTTTGCCTGGAAAAGTTAAGGGTAGGGATGGTTTATGTTCTCCCACTCTAGTTTGTTAGCTTCCAGAAGTTACATTTTTAGCCCCTATGAGAAGGAAGAAGAAGAAGAGAGAGAAGAGAAGAGATTGGATTTATACCCCGCCCTCCACTCCCCAAGGGAGTCTCAGAGCGGCTTACAAACTCCTTTTTCCCTTCCCCTCCCCACAACAGACACCCTGTGAGGTAGGTGGGGCTAAGAGAGCTCTTTCCCAAGCTGTCCTTGAGGGAACAGCTGGTACAGAGCTATGGCTTGCCCAAGGTCATCCAGCCAGGTGAGAGTGGAGGAGTGGGGAATCAAACCCGGTTCTCCCAGATTAGAGTCCGCGCACTTAACCAAACTGGCTCTTAGGAGGATATTCCCCTAGATGGATTCTTGGTCTGATTTAGCAGGGCTTTTGTGTCCCTATTTTGATGAAATGGTGGGATGCATTTATTTGTTACCTGATTTTATATTTTAAAAATTGCTAGCCGTTTTGATGATCCCCAATCAGAAGTGGAATATTTGAAATAATGAATAAATGAGTTCTTCTCTCTCTTCATTTCCTTCCCCAGCCCCCTCTCCCCCCCGGTGGCAGTGGGGAGACTGAAAAGGAAAGAAAAGTGACTCTGCCGCTGATCAGAGGGGAGTGAAACTGACCAGACACCAGTGATGTGGACTAGGCCTTCCTCTTTCTTTTGGTAAGTCCTCCACACAGCTGAATGGTAGCAGAGGGTAGGGCCTGGTGGCAGGGGGACCCCCACCTCCATTGGAGGGGCTGGCAACCCTAAATCATGCAGACCCAGAGGCGATAGGGCTGCAGAGCCCACTAAACTTAGCTTGCTTCTGCTCCAGTTTAACTTCCTAGTCTACTCTTGGACTTGAAACTAGGTTGCTTGTTCAGTCAAGTAAACAACTGCGCAAACACTTTCAAAGTGTTTCAAGCATGTTGCATTTGTGCTTCTCCCAAGCTATTGCTGCCCAGGATTGTGGCCTTTGTAATTCAACAGCTTCATTATGAATGTGATGTGGCTGTCCTACCCAGTGTTATTCCTAAAATATTCAAAAGAACTGAATGATGAATTTCAGTTGCACTTAAATTGTCTAGTGCCAGACATTCCATTTGTCCTACATAGAGAGCAAAGATGTGTACTTTTTTTTAAAAAAATGAACATTTTAAGTAGAAATAAAGATCAATCAAAAAAGCAATTGTTTCTCATGTCACACATAGCTGCCTTTCCCGTTTTTAATTCTTGCCCTTTCTATATCTGTTAATAAATGTTGAAAAAAAAACTGAATTTATGTACATTCTTTTAACAAGGGATACTTTTAAAAACAGTTTCACAGTTCTGGATTCTCTTCTTTCTAACAATAAAAGGCATAGTAGAACCACTATGGACTGTCTTCCATGTAGTTAATGTACAGAGATTAGATGGCCGCTGTTCCTCTTGGGTCCAGCAGAGAAGGATAGCTTCACAGTCTTTTATCACCAGTGCATTTGTTTATGTATTTAGACTGGATTTTTATCCTGTCTTATATCAAAGGTTTATGCCTTGAAACACAGTTTATATATAAACAGGACACTTTGCTTCAAAAGAATTCATTGCTTTCTGCAGGGCTATAAGCTAGGAACTTGAAATAATATGCAAGTTCTGCTGCTTGTTCAAAGCTTTTACAGTTTCCAGTGGGCTTATTTAGTGGCCTTTACAAAGTGGCATCTGGAGACCAACAGGTTGCAGTATCGTGAGCAGTTCTTGATAAGATTGTTTTGTACTTGGCTCAAGAATATTCATCCAAAATACAAATGCTGCATTTCAAGTATGTATGATTTATATTTATTTATTTATTACTTAGATTTCTATCCCGCCTTGCCGGGCAAGCTGGCTCAAGGTGGCGTACACATGATAAAATGATAAAACAATAGATACAATAAATTACTTAAAACACATACAGTACTAAAATAGCATTACAGATACAAATGATGGCGGCATTCAGTAGATAGATAATGGTGTATCCAGTGGTATATCCAGGGCCATAGATGTTCAGATGACTCATTCATTGGTGGCAGCTCCTAATTGAAAGCCTGGTGGATGAGCTTAGTAACTGGTGGTCGACCATGTCAAATGCCACGGACAGGTCCAACAGCACAAGTACCGCTGTGCCACCTTGATCCAGATGTCTCCAAAGGTCATCTGTGAGGGCGACCAGTGCCGTCTCAGTCCCATGGCCTGGCCAGAAGCTGGACTGAAACGGGTCTAGCATGGAAGTGTCATCCATAAAGCTCTGCAACTGAATCGCCGCCGCTCTCTCAAGTAATTTGCCCAAATAGAGCAAATCTGAGACCGGCCAATAGTTGGCCAATTCAGCCGGATCTAAGGGTGATTTTTTCAAGAGAGGGCGGACCATCGCTTCCTTGAGTGCCCCCCAGGGAACAGTCCCTCAGCGAAGGACTTGTTGATAATATCCCTAAGGGCACCTCGTAGCCCCTCACATCATCACTCGACCTTTTCTCAAGGATCCTAACCTATTTATTGTATATGGCAATCTGTGAAAGGGCCTCAAGGTTTCATCTCAGAGACTGGCAAAATTGATAGTTTCCACAATTACCTTGTGTTATGAATTGGCACATGAACCTTTGCCTGCTCACCTTCGGGCTCACTCAACATGAGCTGTTCTGACTTCTGCAGCTCTTCTGGGTTGTACATTGAAGACATCTGTAATGCAGTGACCTAGTCCTCTCCATCAACCTTCATCTCCCATTACTTCTTTGACTTCACAATGCCTCCTTTGGTTGAATAGTGCTGCAGTCTGTTTTCCAGTAGAATGTCTTTGCTCTATAACACAAGGTGAGCCTGTTGGGTGTTTGTTGTCTGTTGGTAACTTTTTGCTTTTCAGTTGCCAGCACCCGCCATACTGATTTTGTCCAGCTCACTAGTCACCGGTGTTCCCTCTAACTGAGTTAGTGTGAGCTAGCTCATGGTTTTTTAGCCTCCAGCTCACACATTTTTGTCGTAGCTCAGGAAGGATGGCTCCCAAGCAGACTAATTTATGCAGTAGCCATATTTCTGGCTGACAACTTTAATGCCAGTAGCTCACAAAGTGGAATTTTTGTTCACAAGACTCCACAGCTTAGAGGGAGCATTGTCACTTGTGTGGGACTGCACAGAGACCATGAAGAAGATGAACAGGTTGCTTCCCTGTAACTGATGATCTTTGAGTGATCATCTGTGCAGTCACACAGCCTTCCCCACTGTTGGCATCTCTCATTCACTTACCTTTGGTTGACAAGACTTACTGGTGGCAGTCAAAGGAACTGAGTGGGATGCACCTTCTCTTCATCTCTTAGCATGTGCAGAATGTGCCTGTTCTCCAGAGCTTGAGGAGAAAGCACACCAAAGTGGCTGAGGAAAGTGCTGCAATTCTCCAAGGTCCGGGTTCGGCACAAGTGCAATACCCATGTGTGTGACTACACAGATGACCACTTGAAGATCTTCAGTTACAGGTAAGCAACCTGTTTTTCTTACTGGAGCTTCAATAAAGCTACTTTCCAGAGTCCTAGTCTGTTCATCCATGCTGAACACTGCAGAACCACCAATAATTGCAGAACTACCCCTGGAAGTCCCCCTGTATGCATGTAAAGTATTGTCAAGTCACAACCGGCTTATGGTGACCCCAGCAGGGGGCTTTCAAGGTGAGTGCGAAGAAGAGGTGGTTTGCCATTGCCTTTCTCTGCAGAGTCTTCCTTGGTGGTCTCCCCTTCCAAAGACTGACCCTGCTTAGCTTCTGAGATCTGGTGAGATCAGGCTATACCATGCTACCTTCCCTCCCAAGGTTCCCTGTACCTTTGTACAATTTTTTTTAAATGAATATTATAGCTTTATAAGTGTAAAAACTTGTAAAGTACTGAGTTTTCAGTGGCATTGATGAGGACGAAGTTGGTGTAGTGATTAGCTCAAGTTTATTAGGTCCGAACAAGCATGCCTTAACCGGCCACAAGGCCAACATATATACACACCTACAACACACCCCAGGTCCCATCTATGATCCTATTGGGGGGTTTGAATTTCCCGCCTAGGTCTTATTGGAGGATTAGCGGGACTCCCGGATCCTTGGCTCCCATTGTTCTAGGAACCAAGCTCTGGGCTCTTTGCGCTGACGCCTCGCAGCAGTCAGCAGACACAACAAAACTGTAGCTAAGTATCAAATAGATTCAAGCATCCAACAGTGTCATATCTGTTTTCACAGGCAAATGAAAAATGCCTCCTAATATATCTTGCATACTTGGGAAAACAAGTAAGCCTTCCTACATTAAATATGTAATCACTGCATTTGCCTCAAGAGCTCAGTTGATTTTCCAGCAATAAAACGTTTTATGGGGCAAGAGAGAAGGTAGTTTTCTTGCCCAGTGGACTGAACCACACAAGTACCCAAGGGAGCGTTTTTTGCAGTTCAGCTATTCCATCAATAGCAAATATAAATGACTGCTTGCAAATGTCTGTGTGAAGATTTTATGCTCTGTGAGGACAGAAAAGCTTTTTACACATTTAGAGGGGTAACATGGGCCTCTGTAAAGGGTAAGCAGGTTAGGCAGCAAGCGGGTTCTTGAACACAGTTTACATGCCTACCACTCCCTCCACACAACTGGGTACCCTGCTTTTCCTGGGTTCCCTTTGGCACAGAGGGCCCTGCTCACCTAGGCTCTGACATTCCAATGAATGTGTGAAGATCAGGGACAGAGTTTGCCAACACAATCCCTTTATTTGTGCTTGTGGTATGTGCTCTGAATGTGTAATAAGGAATATTGCAAGATGTTGTCGAATATTGACAGAGAGTGCTCCATCTTTCTGTGTTATACCTCTGAGGATGCCAGTCACAGCTGCTGGTGAAACATCAGGTACTACAAGGCCAAGACCACAGCCATATAGCCCGGAAAATCTACAACTAATATTGCAAGACGTTGTTTACCAATCAATATATGTGGCTAAACGGGTTAATTAGAAATGATGGCTTAATTCTTGGGATTCTCCACTACAGAGCTTTGGATCAGTTTCTCAGTTTCTGCCATTTTCGCAATCTGGAATTTCATAGTAAAGGATCTCCCTCACCCATACAGTCCATTTGCCTTTTTGGTTGCAAAAGTGCTTTCCCGTTCAGATATTTTACTTACAAGTTCTGGAGTACAATTCTAAACTCAGTGGGTCTTACTCCCTAGAAAGGGTATTTAGGATTATACCTCCAGTCTTGCAGATTACCAGTCATGGAATTTTGAATCCTAAATTTCTTCCTTTTTTGGATTCCTTTCTTTTCACATGGCAACTTCATCAACACTGCATCTTACACAACTGAACTTCTGGAGGAAAACTGTTTAGTCTATATTTATGAAAGACTATTATCTTGAGGAATACTTCTGCTATCTGCAGAAACATTGGTTCTTCATTCCCTGTCTCATTCAATCTATGCTCTGATGAACGCCAATAAAAGCTCTATTTATGCCACTTTTCATACAGAAGGGAAACGACGATGATTAATCTCGTCTCTTGTTTTATTTACTGTAGAAGTCCCGAAATGATTTTAAACTTTTCCTTTTCTCTGCGTGTTTTGCCCTGGAGCATTCTCCAACTACAGTGCACTCAAGAGAATAATATCCAAAGGAAAATGGATTACTTGAGCATGCAGTACACTTTGAAAACCGCTTTGTAGTGTGGCAGATACCAAGGAGGAACATTTAAATACCTACAGAGCATCAGCAGAACAAAGCAAAAGAGGACCGTGTGCACATAATGCAGAAAAGTGATTTATGAGTATGTACTTTCATTGTATTCGCACAAAAGCACTATGAAGCATGGAAACAGAGTTTAAATATACCAAACACCTTAGCAGCAGGTGGGGGAGCAGCTTTGATCTAAGCAAAGGGGTGCAATTTTTCTCCAGCTGCAAGAAAAAATAAGAGCGCTATTTTCTTCAATCAATTTTTAATGAAGCCATGTTGAAGCTCTTGATCTATAAGTACAGTTTAAAACTGAGCTCTAGAGTGCTAGCAAAATTGGGATTTTCAGTACATTTTTAAAGGTAATTGGATTATTTTAGCACTGGGGGGGTCTTGCCATGTGGTCATGCCTTGCTTCTGAAATATTGATATTAGCACAAGTTTGGAGGCTTGCAAGGGAGCCATTAAGGCCACCTAAGGGCAAGCATGAGGACTACTCAGTGGGAAGTTCCAGGGAACTGCTGGAAGCTGGAGCAGAGGAGGGGAAACTCTTTTTCTATAATACAATGCAGGAAATTGAGTTAGGAGCACCTTTTGGTTCAACAACAATACGCAGCTAAGGAATCTTGCTTTACCCTGATGGCAAATCACACAAGAATGGAATGCTCCAAGCATGCCAGTTCGCTTATCCACTTTTGGTACAACTAGGAAGTGAGAAGAAGTGGGACTGGGGGGAAGTTTGGAGGATGACTTTGTCAGTGAGGTGATGATTGCATTGGTTTGGTACAATGATTATATTCATTCTTCCATATCCTTTCCCTTTTTGCTTTGGTAAGTACCCTTGGGATCTGTTTGCCTTTCTACATGCAGAAAGCCCTTCATGGCCTTGGACCCGCATATCTATGAGATCGCCTCTCCCGCTACGTTCCTCCACAGCAGTTTCACTCATCAGAGTGGGGTCTTCTGCAGTTGCCAGCTTGCAAATGGGCAAAATCAACAACTGCCCATAAACGCACCTTCTCCATTGTGGCCTCCATCTTATAGAATGGCCTGCTCAAGGAGGACAGGAAGGCTCCCACTCGCCTGGCTTTCTGCAGACTATCCAAATCTGAATTATTCAAGAGGTCTTTTGTACACAGGGAATAGGGTAGCACTGTACAAAGAGGTCCTTGGATAAATTATTAGGGACTGTGGCCTCTGCTCCTGTGTATCGCTTGCTGAAACTAGGATCCTACTGTGTAATTTTCGCATCATTTAATGTGTCATGTTAATACTTATGCCGTTTCAGTTCTGTTTTTAGACTGCTGGTTGGTTCTACAGCCCTAATTCCTATTGCATTGCTCACTGAATGTCCCGTCCTGTTGATTGTATCGACTCACTCGACGTAATCCATCTTGTCCAAGTGAGAAAGGTGGACTATAAATAACGTAAATAAATAAAGTAAATAAATAAAACTAGAGAAACCAGAAAACATCCTAAGGGAAAGGGTTTTGACACAATTCCATCTACAAAGGTGCCATTTAAAGTGAACAAAGGAAACTGTCATTCTTTGTACAGCATTTCAAACCCAGTTCTTCTTCAAGAGCTCCTACATTCCTGCACTGGTTCTGCCCATTTTCCCCTTGATTACAGTAATTATTGTAGAGCCCATACAATAGGCAGGGCAAAAGCACACATTTCAAAAGTTGGTTCTTTGATCTAGGTTGATACGATTTCTATTGTTCGCAAGATATAGAGAGTTATCTGTATAACAAGAATCTTAAAATATATTGTGTTTTAAATTTACTCTTGAATATATCTAAAAAATGCCTTGCTGTGATGGCCATTCCTGACCATCTGCAGCAAAAAGGTGAATGCCTGTTTCAGAGATGGGGAAGGAGTAGGGTAGCTAGCTTCCAAGTAGCACCTGGAGATCTCCCCTATTACAATTGATCTCCAGCTGACCAAAATCAGTTCCCCTGGAGAAAATGGCTGCTTTGGAAGGGGTGGACTGTGGCATCATACCCTGCTGTGGTCCCTCCCCTCCCCAAACCCTGCCCTTCCCAGGCCCCAACCCCCAAATCTCCAGATATTTCCCAACTTTAGGAAGGAGGGGCAATATACAGGAGTACCTGAAGATATCCTGGCAGACTGCAGTTATGTGTAAGTTGTTTGAAAGATTTAAGAGATCCTGGGTCTTCTGCTAAGGTGCTCTTGCATCAACACAGGGCCCAAGAGAACAAAATAGTAGGATCAGACACCTACTATCACTTTGTTTTAAATTTCATATGTTGAAATTCATATGTGGAAATAAAAACATCTGTCTGACTCATTTCTAAAACTTGCTTTTGAGATTTCTGTTAAGGTCTTCTTATGATACATTTATGTATCATATGCAATATTCACAAAAAACCAGTTGAGAGACTGATAGCACAATCCTATACTCGTGCAGGATATAGTGGGCTATGATTTACAAATTCCATTACAAGATCGCATGTTTAAATATATAGCCAGAAAATGTCCACAATAAAAGCATACTGTCCTGTCCTGAGCCAGCAGATAAAAACTGGTCCACAAATGAAACCTTGCAAGGCAACATAAGGAACTTTAACAGCTATTTTTCTCAGAAAAGCAGAGGATGCATTCCAATAATTTGTACTCAGGCACCAATCTGCCAGCGATAACATTATGAAATTACCTTGTCCCATCACTCAGAATTAGACTCTATTACTAGAATGCCATAATGAGAGTTTGTTTGTTTGTTTGTTTTTAAACAGTGTGATTTAAGTGTCTGCAATGAACTTTACTATACTGCAGTCCCATCCCAACAATTTACAGTAGCATTAGCACTGATATGTCCATGGAGGCTACAAAAGCTGCCCCATACATTTCACTCTTGTATGAAGCTGTGCACAAGTGAACATGCTCACCCACTGAAGTGAATGTTGTAGCAAGTGTGTGATCTCTGCATGCATCCTGCAGCCTTCTTTTGACTAGGGTGTCAAGGTTGCACCTCATGCACAGTTAGAATTTTTTATACTTATTTGTAAAGGCTGGTACAATGGAATAAAGTAATAGCTTCTCCAGGAATTAAGAGGGGCGAAGGGAAATCCTTTGATATTAAACTGAGTAAGACATAAAATTACAGGCTGCAAGAGCCCTTGTCTTCTTGGAATTTGACCATATATGTGCCCCAGAAGAGGGACTTCATCAACAGCCTTCTTTTTTCTGAAGTACTCATCTAGTCAGAACTTTCTGGATCTTAAAATGCCATGGCTAAACCCAAATGTTTCAAAATGTATATCTCTTTCTTCTGTTACATTGCCCCTCTCCCCTTTATTTTTTTCCAGACCATCTTCTTTCCATCTATTTCATTTGCCCAATGTATTAGACAAAAGAGAGCCTGAACCCTGTTGTGTATGATAGCCCACAAAAAGTTACAAGTCTGGCAGTGCCTGGATGAGAGCTACTCCGCTGACAAGTAGGGTTGCTAGCTCTGGGTTGGGAAATACCTGGAGATTTTGGGGGTGGAGTTTGGAGTAGGAGAGGTTTGGGGAGGGGAGGGACCTCAGCAGAGTACAATGCCCTACAGTCCACTCTCCAAAGCAGCCATTTTCTCCAGGGGATCATCTCTGTCTTTTCTTGGATTCTTTTGTGGCTTTAGAAGGACACAAAGCTAGTCTACTTTAAAATGCTGGATAAAAGCTACCAATTAGTTAAATTTTTAACTATATTATGATTGCATATTGCCTCTTCTTCGGGAGCCCATTCCACATAGTGGGAACTACAGTGGAGATGGAATGGGTTTTAACTGATGCCAGGCAGGCCACCTTAAGTGGGGGAACAGCAAGTAGGAGGTGGCCTGAAGATATATGGAAAGATATGGGATGATATGGTTCTTGAGATTGTGCCACCAAGGCCATAAAGGTATAAAAAGTCATAACTAGCTTCTTGAATTGGACTCAAAATCAAACTGGCAGCTAACATAGCTGTTTTACTATGAACAAGATCTGTTCCTATCAGCTAGCCACTGACTATAATCAGGCTTCACTGTTCTGAACAAGCTGCAGTTTTCTGGGCTATCTTCAAGGGCAGCCTGGTGTAGAGCACATTTCAGTAGTTCAGCTGCTAGATTACAGTGTGGCCTGATCCAATGAATCTAGGAAAGGACAGAGCTGGCAAACTAGATGCAGCTGACAGAAAGCACTCTTGGCCGCTGAGCTGACCTGCTTTTCAAATACAAAGACTGGAACCAGGAGAACTCTCGAGTTTTTAACCTGCACTGCAAAAGGCAGAGCTGGACTCAGCTGAGGACTACTTGATCCAAACAAAAGAACTGACTTCTGCCAATTAGTCTTAACTGTGGTTGTGGATGTGCTTTTTTTTTTTTTGTACATGGCCTCCCCCATCATCTCTTCCTTTACTTTGATTCTTTGGTGGCTTTAGAATGACACAAATCTAGCCTACTTTCAAATGCTGGATAAAAGCTATCAATTATTTAACTTTTTAACTGTAATACGACTGCATGTTGCCCCTGTTCAACACATTCCCATCCTCCCAAATTTTTCTTTGGTTGATTGGGAACATGCTCTGGGTTTACCTGCCTCTTCCTTTCCTTTCATTCATGGATTTCCTCTTCCATTTCAGAGTAACTGCTTGGCCCTTGTATCTTCAATTCTTTCTTCTTTCTTGTTGTTTGGTCAACTTTCAGATAAAGGACAAAGGAACATCACAGATACCCCACAGTGCTACCTATGCTAACTTCCTGTGCTGTGAAGCACGTTGGGATAAGTCTCGATCCATGGCATATCACACCGGGCACGGTCTCTTACTTGACCTTACTAGGTTTCTACAATGTTCTCACACTAGATGAGGCATCACTGACCTCACACTGACCTTTCCCTTCCATAGAGAAGATGATGTTATATATTTTCTCTGCCCAATAAACGGCAACTACCTGTTCAAATTTCAGGCAAGGTTTCTTAGGGCTAGAGTGTATAACATCTCTTTCTTTCTCTCCTCACGTTATTTTTTTCCCCTTGATAAATGGTTTCAGTTTAAATCTACTTACTGTAGACATTTTCTGAGATTATGTGTGTTGCTATAGGAACAGGAGTATCATTTAAACAGCCAAGTTGAACAAATTGTAAAAAATCCACCAGAATAACATTATCGAGCAGATGCCTGTACTTTGGTCTCACACCATGGATAAGTGGGCTTAAGACCAATGAGCCTGTTTAATGTTTGACGGCTGTATGACTCTGGAGAAGTAGCTGTGCCTCTGAGCCTGCTTAGGTGTCCATCTGCAGCCTGGGCTAAAGGGAGAACAGTGCCAGCTTATGAACAGCATTACTAAATATAAAATCATCTTGGGAAAGCAAATGCAGAGGGATGAAATGGGACCCTTCAAAATCAATAAGAATGTCATTACAAAAGTGTTAGTGCATTAATGAGAATCTTTTAAGGGATTAAAATTAAGCAGCATTAGGGCTTCTTGAAATATAGTATTGACATTTTCAGAATGGATGGAACTTCCTTAAAGATTGTGGTTGCATATTAACATCCACCTCTTTTTCTTGCAGTAGTTCTCTGTGTAGAACAATTTCATCATGTTAGCTACTCATAAATTATGGATTTGCATTAGAAATAATGCATACAAACGTGGGACCCACAAGGGCTTGAGGGGGCATCTCATCTTCTTATCCCACACTATTCCCTCTTTTCCTTCCATGAAAGCCCCTATAGTCTCTCCCCTTTCCCTGCTTCCATCTCTCCTTACCACCTCCCAGCCAACTATTTTTTGTCTTCTCCCCCATCTTCAGTTTTCCCTCCTTCCCTTCCCCTCTACCTGGAAAACTATGGCTCAGTTGTGTAGTGCTGGCTGACAGGCTGGGCACAGTTGTGTTGTGCTAGCTACTGGTCTGGGCTCAGCTGCACAATGGGAAAGTACAAGGACTTGAGGGGGGGCACCTAATTTTCTCCTGTACCACCTTCCCCACAATATTTCTTCTTTCCCTCCTCCTGACAACTTCAAGATCCTCGCCTTTCCCACCCATCAACCAAATTACCTTTCATCTGCTCCCCATCTAAAGCTATATTATTTATTTATTTCATTTATACCCTGCCTTTCTTCACATTGGTGACCCAAAGCTGCTTACATCACTCTGTTCACCTCCACTTCATCCTCACAACAACCCTGTAAAGCATACCAGGCTGTGAATGTGTAAATGGCCCAAGGTTACCCAGTGAGGTGCCATAAGGGAGTGGTGAAAAACTGACCACGACTCTACATAGGCTTTTGTGGGATATCTGCTGTTCAACATGCAAATCATGGTAGCAATTTGCCTGGTAGTTGCTGCTGGCTCCGGCCCAAATGAGGCTTCCCTTAAAGTCCAAAACAACCCTGAAAAGGTGTCTGCCCCCACAGCCTTTTACAGATCAAAACCAAGGTTTTAAGGCTTACAATACTGTGTGGTTGCCTAACAATGGCCACTGAGGTCATTCATTTCTTCAAGCTACAAGTACTGCTTCTATTATTTAGCGTTTTTAAACCACTCCCCCATGAACTTTTTTTTTTTAGGACATTTTGCACATTTGTAAAAGATCTGTCTTGTCTGTTCATGGCTCCATTCTCCAGATTTAAGTATCCACAGGTTCTGCCATGCTGAAAATTAGATATATTGATATGACATAGATACAGGGTTTTATAGAGAGAAAACATCTTAAATATTTTCTAGTGGTATCCGCTTTATCCATTGTATCCATTTTGTATTCTGCTGTTCAATGGTGTTTTATTATCAGCACTTTGGACTGTAGACTCTGCATCACCATCTGCTAGCTTCTGTAAAGGAGCTTAACACCTTAACTCAGTTAAACAAAACTAGAAAACTTAATTGTGTTAGTTTTATTTTTAAATAAACACTCCTTGTAGATTCTGCCATAAATAAACTGAACTTTTCCCCACTGTTTGATCAACAGGGACAGAAAAATCCTGCTTTTTACAAATTCAAGGTAAGTCCTGTTTCTTAAGTTATGGTAACTGATTCATTTTGTGGGAAACTGGTAAACGGCCAAGAAGATCCAACCTTTGGACCTCTGGACACAATGCTTTCCACAGGGAGGCAGTTAAGACATAATTCTGTTATTATGGAGTATTACAAGCATGGCCTGGTCATGGAATAATGGCGGAGATACATCACGAGGAATATGTCACTATAGCTCTCAATGGGATATACTATACTATATCCCTTTCTGGGCATAAGTTAAGCTGCTGGTTTTCATTCCTTAAAATGCCTGGGCCTTATGCAACTGCGAGGCCACTTTGCCTGTGTACTATTCCCAGTTTCTGAAAATATCTTCCTAGCTTGCCTATATTATCACAATCAGACAACATAAAGAGACATTCCTAGCAGCTACTTAAAAACTGAGGTTCACTACCAGTCCAGGGGTCATTTTGAGCAGGAACACGCAGGAACACCATTCCAGGAGTAACAAACCCAGGAGCGGGCACATATGGTGATGCATTGTGGGGAAAAAGGCAAAAGCAGACTAACTTGATCTGTATTGTCATGCTTGTTGTAGGGTAGCTTCCCTGCAAGAGCAAAGGAAACCTAAAGTGTCTTTAGTCAAAGTGTAAAGCTGGCTCGCCAGCTCTGAGTTGGGAAATACGTGGAGATTTTTGGGGTGGAGCCTGAGCGGTGGGTGTTGCCTTCTGACACACTTCTGATGATGTCAGGGGGTGTGGTATATGCAAATAAGTTATGCTAATGAGGTCCTGCACCTCTTTTTCTACTAAATGACCCCTGATTGACCACTACCACCTAGGGACCAAGTCCAAAATAAGACCTAGAAGACATATTTCTGATACCAGGCTGTTGAGAACAACATCCTGTTCTTTATCTCATTGTGACCCACTATAATTGTTAAGCCCTTGCCATGTGGGGCGGAGCCATCATGTGCTAAGAAAATCCAAGGCTACCACTGGCTGGCAGAGCCACAGAGCACCAGGCTAGGCATACTTGCTACAGGAAAGCAGTACCACACACCATAAAAGTATTTCTAAGTGTTACTTAAAGCAGAGGAAGGGCCATAGCCATTTTCAGTATTTAGAGTATTTAGAAAGCAGTGGGGGAAAGCAAGTCACAGTTTCAAATCCCTATTGATTTCAAAAAGACATTGGCATGACTAACCGTCTTTTGACACAAGCCTACATATTTGTTCTTAAAAACTGGCTCTAAATGTGTTTGCATGGATTGTCATATCTCTGAACCCAAGACAGTGTTGAAAGAAAAGCTAAGTACATTTGGAATGAACCGATGTTGCCATTAAAAGAAAAAAAATCTGTATGCTATTGTTGGTTTCAGTTTGTTTTATTTTCATTACTGTCATTGAAGTTTCAGGGAGAAGATATGTAATTTACATTCCATGTATGCAAAATTAATGGAAGCACAAATAGTGTTAGAAAATACATATGTGTTTACCGGGGAAAACTGGCACATGGAAACAGAAAATGGTGCAAAATAAAATAATAAAGTCTAAATGGGAATGTTTGAATTGAACCAGAACACCTATGAAGCAGGCCCGTAGCCATGGGGGCATTTGGGGGCAGTGCCCCCACAGATGAGTGCTGCCCCCTTGGACAAAAATCCATTTTTTTTTAAAAGTAAGATGTGGGATCCCCCCCCCCCCAAATGACCCCAGGCACTGTCAAAGAATCTTTAGTCTCATTTTCTTTTTTTACAGGCTGGAAAATAAATAGGTTTTTTAAAATGCAATAAAATAAATTAAAAATCGCAAGAAAGGAGAAAATTGCAAAATGCAAAATGGCTTCCACAGAAAAGCAGCCCAGAATCATGTCTTTCCAATCAAAAGGACTAGAGGAGAACTAAAGGTTGCAGTAGAGCTGGAGCTGCTGCTGCAAGAGGAAAAGCAGGTGTGGCCGAGGTGCCCCCCCCCCCCGGATTTCCCCCAGCCCCACCAACCAAAATTTTCTGGCTTTGCCCATGCTATGAAATGCAGTCTCATGCCTAAAATTTACATGAGCGGCACTTTAGGGTGAAGGCCTCTGTAGTATCTCCTGCCAGCCCAACAAGAATGAAATAAATATGGAACTGGCGAGGGAACATGAGCTCTCCACACAGGACCCCATCTCTGTAAAAGAAATGGAACTGCCAAAAAAATGGTTTGGCTAGGCAGGGAGCAGGAGTGACAGGAACAATCACTGCCATACTCTATGCCTTAACCAGAGCCTGAAATGAGGGAAGCAAGTGGCAGGGAGAGACAGCCCTCATATTTCTCTCACCAGGTAAAAAGGACAGCAGTTGGACAGAGATTTGTCTAACTGTTCAACAGTGCTGTCTCCTAAGAGCCTGCCATGACTCATCCATAATCTAGGATGTGAATTTCTTGGATGCCATGAATTTCAGACTGGATTGATGCTGTGGCTTCTGAGGCATTGTGGGGCAGCCAGTGTGTGATACTCCCACCCTGCCCCACCATTCACATTGTAATAGGATTGTGAGTTATTGTTTCCTTCCAAGTGCAGAGAGCACAGATTAAAATATATTATAAAGTCTGTCACTGTTCATTGTCAGATTCATGATCTCCTTTCCTCCCTTAACTATCATCAATCTGGAGCAAGACGGCAGTCTTCACAGCATTTTCATAATGTAGGTATTTATTTGTCCTTCTTGAAACAATTGACATTTTTATTTTTCAGAAAAAACCTTGAGCAAACCAAATGGTAAAATTCTATTAATTTAGATTAATTTCTGAAAATTAGTAGAGAACAAAACCAAGTTCAGCCTGGGGGGGGGGGGGGGGCGGGATAAAAGTGTATGAAACTAAGGCTGGAAAATAAGATTTTAAGCAGGGTTTGCAGGGGTTTCGTCTGAAGATTATGTGTCTTTCTTTGAAGATATTCTGTATGAGAGAGACCTATATGTTTTGCTTGTAGACTCTGTTGGGATGTTCATTACACATATAGACCCTGTTGGGCTATTATATTGTTTGTGAATTATTTTCTGCATTAAACAGTGACTTTTTCTTTGTGCATTATTTTGATTATCGCTGTATTGTGTATAAATGGAGCAAGTACACATTTATTCCATTAGGAAGTATGGTTGCATTGTTTATTTATTCATTTATAGCCTGCCTTTATCACTGGGACCTAAGGCAGGTTATACAATTAAAAATAATGCAAAGCTAGGCAATATTATAGAAACAACACAATGAAACTGAAAAGCACTCTGTAAGGCAGTGCTGGCCATACAAAGAAAATCGTCCATCAAAACAGTGATCAGCATTTGTGTTCCTTTGGCAGAAGCAGCTAGAAAGCTGCAGCCAAATAGACGAGGGCATCAAAAGGTATGAGGATGTATGAATCCTGCCTAGATGCACTGCAGAGTGAAAATGAGGAGTGACTCCTAACAAGCACCTCATTGAAGAATCAAGGAAGAATGTTATGAATCATATACTCAACCAGTGACTCAGCATTTTATTTTATTTCTTAATGGGTTATTAAGAACCTAAATTATAATCAAGTATTTCTTCTGGATCCGTGAATTCTTATATAACATTAATTCAACTCATTCATTCTCTTAAAATGGCAAATCCAAGCAGAATTACAAGTTTCCTAATGAACTGGTTACTCTGCTGTGGGTCACATTCTATTGATTTTGAAACAGATCTGCTTTAACTCTTCAAGAAAAGGAATGGAAAAAAGGCTCAAAAGTTAGGCAGTGCTACTGCTTCCTTTTCAGGCAACAATACACTAATGGTATCAAATATCAATCAATAGCCTTACTGAACGTGCCACTCATTTAAATCTGGTGTACTCTGGCATCCTTATTCAACATAGAAATACATTCAGAACCATTTTAATAAATCCTTCATCACAGTTTGCAAATAGGCTATTGAAGACCAGTGTGTATGTCACTGGAATTACATCACAAAGTGATTTAAAGTTGCTTTTATTTTTTCCGCTTTCAGACAGTTTTCCCCCTAAAAAGCATCCAAGTTTTTTATAGGTCCACTGAGTCGACAGAAAATTATGTGCGTTCTGAAAGAGGCCTAACACCTCAAATTTCATGTAAATATTTATGTCTGAAGGTAGGACATTGGCCTGGACTGAATCCAAAGAGGTACTTTAGGCACACCTAAATATCTTAGGCACATCCAGTGGGGATTGGGGTTTTTTTGGTCTTTGAACAGTGAAGCAATATGCTGTACCACAAATGGCTTTTCTGATAAGGCATGGAGAACTTCTAATTGGAAAACAGAAGTCAAAAGCTCCCTTTACCGCAGGCACCCCAAATAGGGTGGCCAGGTCCCCTCTGGCTGCCAGCAGGGGGTGGAGTAGGGGTAGGGAGGCCACATCCAGGTTGGAGAACTCCTAGAGATTTGTGGATGGAGCATGAGGAGGACAGGGACCTCAGTGGGGTACAGTGTCACAGGGCGCACCCTTCAAAGCATCCATTCTCTCCAGGAGAACTGATCTCTGTCATCTGGAGAGGAGCTGTAATTCCAAGGGATCCCTAGGCCCACCTTCAGGCTGGCATCCCTAAACGCAAAAATAGTCCTTTGGATCTTAGCTGCCCTCTATATTTCACATCACTTTGGTACTGGATTTTAGCATGCTCCACACACTGGTATTGAATTGTGACTGGTCTGCAGTCATTTTGTGCAGGATGAATAAAAAGATACAAAAGAGCCAGGCCTGGGACATTCCAGTCCCCCCACCCCTCCTTCCTGTTCTTAAGAGCTTTACAATCTGTTCCATCAAAGAAGGACTTTATGTACCTAACAACCTATCATGCTGGGCTGCTCTTGTTTCCTTTTCCATTAATTTCTTCCAGCAAATGCATTATTTGGACCTGTTCTCTGTCACTCATTGAGGGGTACCAATACAAAGGTAATGTCCTAAACTAACAGAGCACAATCCTATGCAGATTTACTTCAGGTTAAGCCCATTTCATTTCATATCTCTCTCTCTGTGTCTCTTTGATAGGCCTATACCAAAGTAACTGCACAGAGTTGTGCTGCATGTTTCTTGCTCACTTAGCTGTGCCCCAAAACTTAATTTAGATTTTATGTTGAACCTATTTCCAGGTTCTAATATAGGTTGGCTCCCATAAGCCTGTTATTGTAGCTCGAGTTCCATGCCACACATTTCACATTTTTTGAGTTTTGGACAAGAACCTTTACCTAAGACTTTTAAAATGCAGTCATAAGGAAACTATCATGGAAGGCAGCCCAACTGAATAGACTTGAGTAGGATTGTGCGTGGACATGCTTAGGATTGTTCTCTTACCGCACCATATTATGCAGAGTTACTCCAGTCTAAACCCATTGATCTCAATGGACAGAGGGTTATATCCAGCCAGATTTTTAAAATGAATTTCTCATAATTCCTCTCCCTACTACAGCCTCTTGTCCCATATTACTTTTGTCCAGTCAGGTCTCATGATCTACAGCCAGGGCTCTTTTTCAGCAGGAACACTCAGGAACACCGTTCTGGCTGGCGTCCGAGCCTGCCCCGCCCCCTCCCTGCCGGGCCTGTGCTGTTTACACTTAAAGGAAAAGTTCCTGCAGAGAGCTGGCAGGAAAAACCTCCACCCGGTGCTTTCCCTTTAAGTACAGAGAGCCAGCAGGAGAAAGCCCCGTCCAGAGATTAAGCACCGGGGCTAGGCTCTTTGCACTGAAAGGCCTGGCTCTGCATTTGGCTTGCTGACGTCACATCGCTCTCCCTGCTCCAGTAAGTGCCTCCCCCATCTCTTTTCCTTCTCTCCCCCCCCACCTTTCTTTCTTTCTTTCTCTCTCTCCCTCCCCCTTCCTTTCTCTCTCTCTTTCTCTTCCACCTTCCTTCCTTCCTTCCTTCCTTCCTTCCTTCCTTTCTCTATCTATCTATCTATCTATCTATCTATCTATCTATCTATCTATCTATCTATCTATCTATCTATCTATCTATCTATCTATCTCTTTCCTTCCTTCCTTTTCTCTCTCTCCCCTACATTTCTTTCTTTTTCTTTCTTTCTTTCTTTTCTTTCTCGCCCACCTCTCTCTCTCTTGCCCACCTCTCTCTCTCTCTCTGTTTCATTTTGTTCTTTGTGTTTTTATTAAAAAAATTATTGAAAAGAGGGGGGATGTAAAAAAGCAGAGAGCCCAGGAAATGCTGCTTTTGACAATATCTTTAATTTTTGAGCATCTCTTTTGTTTTCTCATGGCATCTTCTACTTAAGAAAAGTACGTTTGAAGCCTGAGTTCATTGTTGTGTCTTGTTGGGAATGGCTTGCAAATATATGTGTATCTAAAGTCTGTATTAAAGTGGTTTGGTGCTTACTGCCATGCAAGAGAAAACATCTGAAAAAGTGGCTTCATTGTTGTGTGCATTGGTAGAACACTTGACTGTTGCATGGGGGACTTTGGGGGACATCTGCAGAGAAACAGAGATGTAACTAAAAATGAGCATGGTCAGCAGCACTTTGGAGATTGCCTGTTTTGTGAAATTTAAAAAGTGGGCAGAGTTTCTGATGAAGATTATTGGCCCTCTTCTCCTGCCACTGGGCTGACATCTGCCTTTAATGGTCCAGCAAAGTTGATGTTCTTAAACCTCCTAATAAGAGAGATTTTTGCTTCTGAGGAGTTGACTTCCAACGATTGGTGATCTTGTGATGGTAGTGATACTTTGATGTGGTAAAGCCCACCTGTTCACAGGATCATTTTACCTGTGGGACAGACTCTGCATGGTAACCACTCCACTGGTACATAATTGCTTGTAAAAAGTATTATAGTGTAATAATTCAGGTGGGTAGCCGTGTTGGTCTGAAGCAGCAGAACAAAGTTGGAGTCCAAAGTTTCATCCAAGGTATAAGCTCCATCTGAAGAAGTGTGGGTGGCATATGAAATCAAATATCTTGAATAAAATTTTGTACCTTGAATAAAATAGTCCACAAACTACTCCCTTCCAGTGCATCCACAAACCTAGAAGAAGAAGAGATTGGATTTATACCCCACCCTTCACTAGCCAAGGGAGTCTCAGAGCGTCTTACAAACTCCTTTCCCTTCCCCTCCTCACAACAGACACCCTGTGAGGTAGGTGGGGCTGAGAGAGCTCTGAGACAACAGCTGGTACAGAGCTATGGCTTGCCCAAGGTCATCCAGCAGGTGCAAGGGGGGGGAGTGAGGAATCAAACCCAGTTCTCCCAGATTAGAGTCCGCGCACTTAACCACGACATCAAACTGGCTCCTAGCGTTGTTCTGCCAGTGAACTAGGGTTGCCAACTCCAGATTGAGGAAATCCCTGGAGATCTGGGAGTGGAGGGTGGGGTTTAGGGGAAGGAGAGACCTAAGCAAGGCATAATGCCATGGATTCCACTTTCCAAAGCAGCCATTGACCTGATCTCTGTAGTTTGGAGCTCAGTTGTAATTCCAGGAGATCTCCAGACCCCACCTGTAGGTTGGCAACCCTAAAAAATCATATTCAGCATACTAGTTCTGCAGGAAGGCAAGCTGATTTCCATGGGAACCTAACCTTTAGGAATTGATTCCAATCCAGTGTGGGAATAATTGTTGGACATAAGATATTGGTTCAGGCAAGATTTTGTGTAGATGGAACAGATAATAACGTTTTTATTGGTTTTGTCGAAACTGTTTTGACAACAAGGTAAACAGAATAAGAAGCAAAAGGTGGATGTGGCTGGATGACCACACTTCTGGTAACATCGGGTGTGGCCTAATATGTTAATGAGCTGTGCTGTCAGGGGTGTGGCCTAATATGCTAATGAGTTCCTGCTGGGCTTTTTCTACAAAAAGAGCCCTGTCTACAGCACTGTCTTTTTGGTGGTCGTAGTGACCACTTCCTGCCCTTTTCACCTGCAGAACAGCTGGTTGGATTCAGCTCTTAGACTGGAGTCACTCTCCATATGATTGCACTGTTTTTAACCCTGAAATTATATGTGCACAGTAGGGATTTGATGGCTGTAAGTTCAATAAACGTTGACATTTTACTTAGAATATCCTCTTATTTATACGGATGTCTGATATTAGTCATATTTACTGGATATCAGGCATTTAGTTGAATAAAGATGACACATGGCTTAATAGTGCCTGGCTTAGATCATGATTTTGAAATTGTCTCTTCTTGTTGAACAATCTCTCAATTTACAACTACTGGCATTTGCAAGCTGCCATTTACTATGAAAGGGGAATTAATGTAGCAGCTTCATCTGCTTTTCTGTTCCACCTTGCTGGGGATTTTCCAGTGCTGCCTTTATACATTGAAAATAGCATGGAGAACTGTGAAGGCCTTGATGCCTGTGATGAAACAAACTGGACTGTGCCTGTGTATCTTTGTCGTTGCAATACATAAATAACATTGGTGCTCTACAAAGTTCACAGGTCATTAGAGAGCTTAACTGTACACACATAGTTTGGCATAGTAATTGCCCAAGTGTAAATACAGTTTGTTCCAAATCCTGTTGAAGGCAATAGAGTTTCTAATTTATCCAGAACATCCATTGGTTTGAAACACACTTAACAAGACTGGGGCAAATATGCACAAGCAGATTGCTGTATGGAGACAACTCATCTCCATCCATTAAAATGAACAAGAGAGCCATTCTGGAAAGGGAGTTTTGTGCACATATTGGAGCTCTCATTCTTAGAATGGATTTCTGGATTTCTGTTCCGCTGAGATGGACTGTATACCTTTGGTATCGGAATTACTTTTCTTTAAACCTGCAATAAGTCTTTCTCCTGCATGGTATAAGAAATTGTTTTTGACCCATTGAAATGTGCCCAAATATTGGAGTTAGATTTCTTTTGCCTAGGCTAAATGCTTTCCCCTCTACTGTTTGGGCAGGTAGATTCTGAGAAGTACCCTACTTGGATTGATTTATGTGCATGTGGTCTGGAGCAATTGAAACGTGTCATATTTTCTTTGTGACCAATTTCCCACGAGGCGCTGCTCTGGCATCGTTCTTCCCTTTGCCCCAATTGTGTGCTTGAATTTCCCACTATTTGCCCCGCACTGCATTTTGACCCGCGGCTTTGCCCAAATTCCCCTGTGGCTTCAGTGATCCTGTTTTTTGAAGATCACTGAACCTACAGGGGAATTTGGGTGAAGCCACGGGTCAAAATGCAGTGCGGGGCAAATAGTAGGAAATTCAAGCATGCAATCGGGGCAAAGGGAAGAACGACACCGGAGCAGCGCCTAGTGGGAAATTGGTCTCTGTGTTGGTGACCTCTTTGAGAAATCTTTGGGTACAGCCTTTGATAGTCTCCAATACTTACCATGCTTCTGTGTCTTTCCTACTAGCTGATACTGATTTTGGTATTGCTATGGCTTTTTTTGTTGTTGTTGGCAGCAGTCGCTTCTATGTGAGGATGGAAATAGAGGGTGGTATTTGTGAGTGTTTCTGTCCAAGAGCACTGGGTCATCAGATCGTTGAATAAACAGTTTTTGGCCAGGCTATGAGCTCACAGAAATAATGGTATATTTGATAGGGGGGATTATTTAATTTGCATGAGAGGTAATGTAGTGCAGTGGTTAGAATGGAGGACTAGCAAGATCTAGGATACTCCAGGTTCAAGTCCCCACTCTGCTATAGAAGCTTGCTGGCTTCCTTTGGTCGTTATGAGGATAAAAAGAGAAGAGAACTCTGTGAGCTGCTTGGAATTCCTATCAAGAAGAAAAGCACGGTATATATAAAGTAGATTTCATTTAAAGTATTATAAAATAAGTTAAATCCCCTACTGTTTATCACCTCTGAAACGGATCATTATCCGTGTCATGTTTTAAAAGGAAGGAGCTCCCTCTTCTATTTCAGCTGGATTTTTTCCCCTATCCAAAAGATCCTGCACAGATACAGTATCTGTATCTTTTAAAACTTTCCTAGGTCATTATGAGCATTCTGCGGGGTAGGCACTGATCCGCTTTATTTTTCTTTTCTTTTGTTCCGTGGGAAGCTTTTGCTGGTTTCCCTGATATCCTGTTCCAGCCAGCTATGCAATCAACTAAATGATGTCATTTCACCTTCAGAAGCTCTAGCCCTGTCCCTGCAGGAGAAGTGCTACATTCATGTCACAATGATAAAAGCTTCCCCCATCAGTAAAGTGCTTTTGCACTCACATGCTATGAACCCTTCAAAAGATAAAATGCTGGCATCTTTGCAGAAAAAGGATGTCCTGGGCCAAAAGTCCTTTTCATTTGGATTCTAAATGGATGTGGCCACACTTGACTGGTGCATGTCACCTGCTTACCCTTGTGACATCAGAAAACAAAAACAAAAGCCATACTGCTAGATGTTCTATGACACACACACACACACTCCCACAATTCTAACAAGCTTGCTAAGTTTTCTAGCCCCGTAATGAGAATGTCAAGAACAGAAGAAACATTGGCCCAATTAATTGGCCCAAATCTCTTATCAACATGCCCTAGGGTAGCATAGTCATCCGACAAAGAGCTGCAAAGATCTTTTGCATTCATTTTCAAAGTGACACTTTTAATGCCAGCTAGAACAGAGGCTTCTGCAAAGGAACAGAGCGTGTGCACACTGCAGTTCCAGCTTCTTCATAATGAAAAATTCAGGTGGGTAGCCGTGTTGGTCTGAAGCCACAGAACAAAGTTGGAGTCCAGCGGCACCTTTAAGAAGAACAAAGTTTTATTCAGGGTGTAAGCTTTCGTGTGTAAGGCACACTTCTTCAGACAAATGGACTAAAATATCCTCAAGGGTTACTTACAGGAAAAAAAGAGGGTGGGGGCAGCTGTTAGGAGGGGCCATTCAGAGCCAAGATGCATATGCAGAGCTGAAATTGGATAGCAGCAAAATAGCACTTTAATGCAAGAGATAACAAAAAGATGAGAGAATGAAGCTTGGGGGTACTGCTGGACTCTAGCTTCATTCTCAGTCGTTTTGTTAACTCTTGCATTTATGGCTCGTTAACTCTTGCATTTATGGCTTCAGCAGGGCTCAGCTCAGGGGATGCTTTGCTGCCACTGCCTGGGTGTGATGCAGCGGTGGGGTACCAGTGAGCCAGCCCCCGCCCCGCACAGTGCCCTATTGCACTCATCTCCATCCCCACTGCCTTCCTTCCTGCTGCAGGCAGGCGGCACAGGACAAAGCATGGGGAAGGACAACCTGTTCTTCTGGCTGGTGCATGCTGACTCCCTGCATGCATTCACCTCCTCCTTCTTTCTTCCTCCACTGGTCAGCAGGGCCCAGGGTGCCTGTCCTCTGCCTGCAGCTGCCCAGGGCTTTATTTGCACCCCCTCCCTCCACCTGCCCAAGCAGGCCCTACCTGGCAATTACACCAGGGCTGGCAGCAAGCCAAGGTGGGCGCTTCAGAGGTGGGAGGGTGAGCCACAGCTGTTTGGGGAGGATGCTTGGTGGGTACAGGGCACCCATGGGCACCCCCATGTGTGCAGGCCTCCCTGAACCCTGGGGAGGGAAAGGAGGATAAAAGAAGTGGCCACATGAAGAGAAGATGGGTGGGGAATTAGTCAGCTCTGGGATCACGAACTGCTCAAGCATAAGGGAAAGAGGACAGGAAGTAGATGTGGCTGGGAAGCAATGGCCATTTAAAAAAAAGCAAAGGAAGGGTGGAATACATTGGGAAAGGACCAATTCTTTGGTACTGGCCAGAAGTCTAGAAAGAAGAAAGCAGGAAAGGACTGGAGAGTTCACACTGAGAGCCAGTGTGGTATAGTAGTTAGTGTCAGACCAGGACCCGGGAGATCCAGATCTGAATTCCCATTCTGCCATGGAAGGCTGCTGGATGATTTTGGGTCAGTCACACTCTCAGCCCAACCTACCTCACAGGGTTGTTATGAGAATAAAATGAAGAGGAGAATGAGATAAGCTGCTTTGAGTCCTCATTGAGGAGAAAGGGGGGTATGAAATGAAGTAAGTAAGCAAGTAAATAAATAAGGCTAGGGCACAATCATACCTGACCTGGTGGAAGAGACAAGTGTGAGCAAGAGATCCCAGAGAAAAAGCATCCAAAAAAGAGTAATAGGTGAGTGAGCTAAGGAGATGTTAATTTTTTATTAATAACAGTTTAAAGGCACAGCACAGTAAAAAAAAACACTTGTGAATTAAGTATTGGGGATGTTTATTCATTTCAATAGCAAAGCTATTTTATCCCTAAAACAACCAGTTAGCTCGTCTTGCATCAGGTAAATGTAAGTGTGATTTCTTTAAGCAAGTCTGGACTTGCCCAACATGGCTTCTCATGGGAGAAACCCTCAGAGATTATTGACCTCTTGTAAGACCATGAGGAGAAGGGGAGAACACAAAGGGACAGGAGAAGTCAGAGGAAGTCTCAGCTTAGACAATGAGAAGCATCCCATTCAGTAAAGAATAAACACAACGTGGTTCCAGTGCAGCAACACACACAATATAGCACACACACAAACAGTGTCTGGGCATGCTAAGCTGCCTTTACTCCAGGCCTGTAGCTAACAAGGGGACCACGGGGCCTGACCCCTTAGTGTTTCTTCCAGGCCCCCTCCCTCCCAGGCTGGCCCCCAAACTGAACTAATGTAATTAACTTTTACTTTATTAGCTGCAACCCCCCCCCGGCCCCCTCCGCCCAAAATTCCTAGCTATAGGGCTGCTTTACTCCAGCAACAAGGAGGGAAGCCCATAGGCAGGGGTCATTTTGAGCAGGAGCTCAGGGGAGCTCAGCTCTGGGAGGTGGTGCCAGCCCCCCCCCCTGGTGGAATGCCTGCTTGTGTCATGGCTGCAGCAAAATGACCCCATCCCCTGGAAAGGTCCTTGTTCCTCCGACCAGCCTTCTGAAGGCTACAGCCACCACTGAAGCTATCCTCCCAGAATAGTGGTATTTCTGAGGCTTGGATTAGTAGCTGTCCCCTCTCTGCCAGCTCGCCCTTCCTTCCTTCCTTCCTTCCTTCCTTCCTTCCTTCCTCTCTCTCTTCTTTCTTTCTTTCCTTCTGACATACTTTAGGTGATGTCAGGGGTGTGGCATATGCAAATAAGTTATGCAAATGATTATGCTAATGAGCTCCTGCACCTCTTTTTCTACGAAATGACCCCTGGCCATAGGGAACTGACATCTTGCATCCTTTCAGGTAGGAAGTTAAAAGGAGAACCTATCCCTTCCCACAAGGTTCTGGGCTGAGTAAATAGCCAAAATATACCTTACAAAAGGCTGAGACACAAAAGGTTTCTTTAAGGGAAGAATAAGCACATTACCAGGACTGCTCAGTCAGGGAGGGGACAAAGAGAAATTTGAGGGAAAATCTTACCTCTAATGGAGGGATGTAGAAGGGGTCCATCGTACAAGGTATGGGATCCAAGTCTTAGTCTGATCCAGCATTCCTATTCTTATATTCTTATGCCAACTATGCATACAAGTTAATTTATTTCTCAAGAACTTCAAAAATGCAATGATAATGAAATCTGTTAGTGGTTTGTTTAGATATCCTTGGAAGTACCATAAACCAGTAACTGCAGTGCTAGTTTATTTTATGATCCTTTCTCTCACAAAGCATAAAATGAGCTTTGCCAAGAAATAATAAAAGCCTTCAGTGCACACGTTGGCAGACAAATCAGGGAGAAAAAAAACAGACAACAAATGTGTCCCCAGCTCCATGTAATGGAATGTTTGTGAAATTTGTTAAACATTTCCAGTTAAGAATATTTATAGCACAAGGGTTGTACTGCCACTAACACAATCCCTTTGCTTTTGAAGCCAAAGTAAATACTTTTGATCACCTGGGCTCAAGATACACAAATGCTTCTGACAAATTTGCAGGGCCAGTATAGACCCAGATTTGCTGTACTTACATTAGAACTGGGTGATGGGAATCTAAATTAAAACAAAGTTTGTGAGTGAGGACATATTCCCTGCAGCCTCTCCTAGGGATGGGCAAGATCCGGAAGAATGTGTCTCAGTTTGTGGCATGTCCCATTCATGAACCACGGACCATCACAAACTTCATGCTTTTGGGGTTACCTTTCTCAGTTTGGAAATAAATAGCTCTTCAACTACAGCTGCATTAGAATGGAACTGGATTTTAAATATTGGACCAAAGATAGCAAAAGTGAACCAAAGATAGTAAAAGATAGCCAATGTACCAGCCAGACATGTCAGTGCTACAGGTACTTCACACATTTTTCATTGATGAAGCTTGTTCACCCCTAGAGAATTCATAAACTGTTGTAGTTTAACAGGACCAGAAGCATTCTCCACTATTCCTACAATACATTCATGGGTAGTGAAACCTCTGTCTAAATAGATGATTAATTGAAATTATAGTGGGAAATGTCCAGGACTCCTGCAGTTATTTCAATTATATTAAGTGGGAAAAGTCTTCAAAGTAGTTGCAGGAAACATAATGTGCTACATTTAGAACACTGACAACCCAATTATCACACTAGTTAAGCTGGTATGCTCGGATTTAACTTAGTGGATAGCTGAATCCTATAGATCTGTTTTACTAATGGCAGACACAGAGCAGTGACTTGTGTCATTATAGTGAAAGAGAGGTCCAATCCTCGCAAGCGAGGGAATATCTGGCAGGCATCACATTAGTCTTCCAGTCTGATGCACAAGAAATGTAGTGAGACTGAAACAAGTGAGGATCAACCACTTGCTGTACAGACAAATCATAAACACCATATCCAACAAAAGAGATCAGCTCATGTTGCCCCTATGACTTTCATCCAGCCCCCATTGAAGCAGGGAATAATCTGATGGTGTCGCGGATGTCAGCTGCCATTTTCAGACACTTCCTGACTACCTATTTCTATATATAACTACCTTTTGTTACTATAGTTAAAAGAGAGACTATGATAAATGGATCAGAGACACGTGCAATGGGTCAGACTCCGTTTCATGTATAACAGCATTGAGCTCTGCTTGTTCTTTAATAGCATATAGCTTTTCTGACGAGAACTCAGGCTTTGCTGCAGAAGATAACTTCACAGGCCTTCAGCCAATAAAAAAACACAAAAAACCTCCCTTTCAGGTGTTTCTAAAAAAAACTCCCTATATTACTACATATATTGCTTTTTTATCCAGTGACATCAAGCCTGTCCTCTCGTTTTCTGAGATGTAGATTAATATGACATGTAGTTTCCTCTCAGATCTCTTGTTTTCTTTTCATTACCCTAAATAAATCTTACATAGGACCATTAATTATAGTTTCCTACAAACCATCAAGCATCACAAAACCATAATAGAGGTGTGGGGAATAAAAATCTCTATTCAGAAGACTGCATCAAAGAACTGGTAGACAAAGATTATGCAGCAGCCATTGATTGAATTAATGCCCTTTTCCTTTTATACTGCAAATCATATTTGATTCTCCAATCAGTATCTCAGAATAATTGTAGTCTTGTTTTTAGTCTTAATGCAGAAACAGAGATCTGCAAATATCTCTGTACAATTTAGCTTCATAACTTTGTTTATTTTCAAAGAGTTTGTGTGATACATTAAAATGTATACCCAAACACATTTCAACCAATTATGCTCAGACAACCACTGGTTCAGCTCAGTTCCTGTTCACCAGTCACAGCCAAGAAGTCAAATGTTCAACAAACCATTTGGATGTGCCAAAGCAAATTGAGCTCCATCTGGTTTGCAGGATATATAGTTTCCTCACATAATTAGATGGCTTTTTTTGCAGTTGCTGGCCTACACCACTATGCCTTCCGATTTTAATAGGTACATAGTAAAGTAGTAGTAGTAGTAGTAGTAGTAGTAGTAGTAGTAGTAGTAGTAGTAGTATTTAAGATTATGAGTTCAGATTCATTGCTTAACCATCTCAGTATGCCTTTAATGTCTACCCATGAATCTACCTAATCTTGCAGTCAGGTCTTGTGATCACTTCTCAAGCAGATGCTTCTGAGTGCACAGCTCAATAAAAGCTGGCAATGCATTCTGTCTGCAGTTGGTCATTTAAAAGATGCATCTAACTGAATACATGCAAAAAGAGTTGGTCGGTTTAAATATCCCAAATGACTGTGGTCTCACGAGGTACTGCCTTTTCTCCAACACATGAGACAATTTAGAATAGACAAATGTAATAACCAAGTGGCTACTGTGCAGGCACAAAGCTGCTCAGCAACTTGGAGAAGAACTTCACAAGGAATATATAAACAATCCAGTGAGGAGTTCACTTTGCATGTAATGGAGGGAATTAAAACAAAAGTTTGTTTACATAAGTTTAGGAGGGTGGACTGAATGGAATCACATCCTTGCTGAGCTCCCTTCCCTTCCCAAACTTTGTCCTCCCCAGGCACTGCCTTTCAAGGCTGACTTTGTCCTGGTGTGGTTAACCAAGGTTTGGTTCAGAACATTTCTCCTCAGTAAGGCTGCAGTCACATCGAAGGTCAGGAGTGGGATCCCTGCCCTTGGGCCACCCTGGCTCAGGTACAGAACCTCTGTCTTCATTGGATTCAGTGCCAATTAGACACAGCTTGTAACTCCTGTTCCAGATCTTCCAGCACAGAGTCAGATTGGCCACCCAACAACAGATAGAGCTGGGTGTCATCCGCATATCGGTGACAACCCAGCCCATGCCTCCGGGCAATCTGGGCAAGGGGGTGCATATAGATGCTGAACAGCATCGGAGAAAGCACCACCCCTTGAGGCACTCCACAGATCACTGGGTGCCTTTGGGACAGCTGTTCCCCTAGTGCCACCCTTTGTCCCCGACCCTGAAGGAAGGATGCGAGCCATTACAAGGCAAGCCCCTGACCACCAGAGTCAGCAAGGCAGTGGATCAGTAGCTGATGGTCAACTGTGTCAAACGCTGCCAACAGGTCCAACAACCACAGCACTGCTGATCTGCCTCGATCCAGATGCCTCTGGAGGTCATCTGTGAGGACGACCAGTGCTGTCTCTGTCCTATGTCCCAGGCGAAAACCAGACTGGAAGGGATCTAAGATGGAAGTGTCATCCAAAAAGCTCTGTAACTAGACTGCCACGGCCCTCTCGATTAGCTTACCCAGATAGGGCAAGTTGGGAATCAGCTGGATCAAGATGGTTTTTTTCAAGAGGGGATGAACCATGGCCTCCTTAAGTGTCCCAGGGAACAGACCCTCCAAGAGGGTCTTGTTGATAATCTCCCCTAGGGCACCTTGGAACCCATCGCAACCAGCTTTAACTAGCTACGATGGGCACAGATCAAGGAGACACATAGTGGGGCGTACAGCTAAGAGCAATCTGTCAACTTCCTCTGGGCTGAGTGGACTGAACCGATCCATAAACTGACTAGAAGACATGCATGAAGCCTTGAGTTCGCTCACTGTCTCAACAGTGGCGGGGAGGTCATGGCGGAATGACAAGCCTTTATCTGCGAAATAGCTTGCAAAAGCCTCACAGCCAGTGTTCAGTTCCCTAATGTTTGACCTCCAAGTTCAGATGCAGTAAACCACTGAATCCCAGTGCCAGGAAGCAACTTTAGCCTCTATGCCCTGTTGTTGGCCCTCCAGAGGAACAGGTTGGCCACTGTGTGAGACATGATGCTGGCCTAGATGGACCACTGATTTGATTCAGCAGGGCTCTTCTTATGTTCTTGTATTCTTAAGAGAGAATTGTTTTATATTGCCCACCCCACTGTGAGGGTAAAATCCCAGAAAATAAATTTCTCCCCTGGGCCCTTCAAAAAGAGGCACATAACAAACAGGAATCCAATCTAATGTTAAGGAATTGGCTGATGGCTGTCAGGCACAAAGGTACCATTGAATGTATGTCTGTGTATTCTGTGTATATCTGACAAATATACCCATTTCAATGAAGTTGCTTTGTCTGAAATGCTGTTTTTATGTCCTAATATTTTCTTGTGGCTTGGAGGGAGTATTAAATGTCAATGTTGTATACTGGATGGGGGAGTCATGGATTAAGTTCTTGTTTTGACATTCAAGGTCTGCTGCTTGTACAATTACCAGTCATTTATTTCTAACTCGTATATTGTGTATTGTATATTTATATCTATATTGTGTATTGTTACCCATACAGATCATGGGGAAAAACCCACGCTCAGGGGGTCTTACAGTCTCCTACCTACAAGACAATCATAAGAAAGTCAGGTGTCTCTGGAGGAACATGGGGTCAACTTATGGCGACCCTATGAATTAGTGTCCCCCAAAATGTCCGATCGTCAACAGCCTCACTCAGGTTTTGCAAACTGGGGGCCGTGGCTTCCTGTATTGAACCAGTCCACCTCGTGTTGGGTCTTCCTCTTTTCCTGCTGCCTTTAACTTTTCCTAGCATTATTCTCTTTTCCAGTTGAGGCTAGTTGTTTAAAAAGCTTTATTAAAGAAGTATTTTTATTATTTTATACTGTTTCTTAAATATAAAGGGCATGTTAAAAAGGTAAAGGTTTCCCTTGCTTGAAAACCAGTCAAATCTGACTCTAGGGGGTGGTACTCATCTCCGTTTCCAAGCCGAAGAGCCAGTGCTGTCTGAAGACATTCTTGTGGTCATGTGGCTGGCATGACTAGACGCCGAGACGCATGGAACACTGTTACCTTCCCACCAAAGTGGTACCTATTTATCTACTTGCAATTTCTTGCTTTCAAACTGCTAGATTGGCAGGAGCTGGGACCAGAAATGGAAGCTCACTCACATCACCAGGTCATATTAAAAAGGGTCCATATATCAAGCTGAATTTTAACACTAGTGAGCTGAAATCATTACTAGCTGAAATTATTGTTTCTACAGTATTCTAATGGGGTGAGGAAAAGGCCAATCAACAGAGAAAGGAGAAAAAGGGAAAAGATAAGAATAACAAAGGCTGAGTATGAGCAAATCTCCATATACAAGCTCTGTTTCTGCTGAAGACTAAGGTAAAGCTTCCATGAGAAAAGTAGGGTTTCGAGAAATAGAACTACATATAAATGCAGGCTGTTAGGTCCATAAGAATATCTGTTGGAAACTGAAGCAGATGAGATTGGGAATGGAATATTGAGATTTGGGGAGGAACATCAACCATATCAATCTATCTTGTCGCTCTCATAGGCATGAAGTGATGGAGACAACTGTGCTCCCTTTTTGTACAAAATGCCCTTTCTCTGGGGTTTCCATCACCCAAATCCCCTTGTGTGCTCAAAGGTTGTATAACATGGGACCAGTGACATACACCTCCATGCTGCATCCTCTGTCATCTGAGGTACAGATGTCCTGACTTGGCTTTATATAGTGGCTCCATGGACCATGATTGGCTGCAGGTTTAGCTGGTATATTATTCAGCATCAGTACTTATGGGCGAATTTGGAGGCTGGGTGGGGACTTGTATTGTAGCTCTATGTAACACTAGGGTTTCTGCTGATGTAATGTCACGCTGGCGCTGGGGGTGGTTTACGATGCCAACTAACTCCAGATCCATTCACAACACACCTGTGGTTACAAATGGCAAGAAGGGGTACCAATTCTATGTTGGCGCCAGATTTAATGATGGGGTACTAGCGGAGCTTGGCAATGGCACACCTCCCATTTACACCAGAGTATTTTTGGTAAGATGGAAAGTAATGGAAAGTTGATGTCCACTTTTTGTCACAGGCATCTCAACAGATTATATGGTGCAAGCACAGGAACATGAAGCATAGGACAATATAACTGCCGTGACAGAAAATATAGATGCCTCATAAAGAGAGACAAATAGGATGCAGGTTCTAATTATACTGTTGATGATTTATGTAGTGTCAGGGTAGCATTCCTGTAACACAAATTTCTTGTGGATTTATGGCATTGTAGGCATCAATATCATTCTTAAAACTGCACTTCTAGCAGAAAAATGAATTCAATTTGCAGCTTTCTTACATAGAAAATAGAAAAAAACTGATGTGTTTCTGCCCTTACTGAGTTGTGAATTGGGCTGTATATGCACTATGACTTCATGAGGCATGTATATGAATGTTAGAAACTCAGAATTGCAAAATACTTCACAAAAATATATTCCCTCATTATACTCTTTATAACTGGGTTCTTTTGTGCCATGAATTTTAATTCTAGCTTAGCTGTTCAAAACTTGGCACTCCAATAGTCCTCCCAATTGTTTCATCATCCCATGCTTCTCAATATGCCAAGGGGCCTTCTGGATTTCACAGGAGGGGAGAAGGTGCTCAGGTATTATCATGTCTACAGCCCTGGTCAACTTTACATTCTATAGGCTAACCAAAGCCATAAGAGGAGTGCCCACCTTGCTGACTGGAAAATTCCCGTGAGATATCAGGAAACCATCAAGATTCATCAGCCTCTAGGGCAGACAATCCTAGCCAAACCTGAGCTTTTGCAGAAGTTATTAACTGTCCATAGGTCTAAACCTCATCAGGAAATGGTTGGTCCATGACAAAGACAGAGTAGAAAATCTCCCCATTACTAAACTATGTACTTTGTCCTCAGAAAAAAACAAACCAAGCATATGACCCACTGTATGTCCTGGTACAGCTCCATGGTTGTCTTAGCCCCCATGAAGTCTGAAGCCTCTCATTAGACTAGGGTTGCCTGACAGGCGCCCTGATTGAGGCAGGGGTCCCGCACTGTCAGGCCCCACCCCGGTCAGCTGGCCGGCAGGGGGAATTACCAGGAGAAAGAAGGCCCAGGTGACATTGCCAGCAATCTGGTAACATCACTTCTGGTGCATGAAGGTACTGGCATCATCACACCAACAATATCTGGGTGACACCAGAGTCTGGGCAAAAACTCTTTGGTAGAAGTCATTTTTACCACAGAGTTTTTGCCCAAATACTAGAGTGTTGCTTACAATGTCACTTCTGGTACATACTGGAAGTGATGTAGCCACATTGCCAGCAACATTGCCTGGGCCTCCCTCCCACTCCTAGTAAATCCCACCCATCCCCTGCTGGTTGCCAGGAGGGACCTGGCAATCCTATATCAGTGCATCTTGAGCTTGAACACTGAAGTCCCTAAGAGCAATAAACCTCATGCCTCTACACTAAGTCTGAAATCACCTCTTTCAGCTCAAGAAGAGATATCATTTGGCAGTGAGATGGGCCTTATGTATTCTTTCATTGTTTCTGTTTTTTAATACATTATATAATCTATGCCATTCATGAAGTTGTTTTTTTCAATTTGGGCACCCTGTTAGAAACAGTGGGAAGTTTTTGCGGCCCCAGCACCAAGGTAGGGGCGAGGCGAGCAATGAAGGCAAAGGGTTCCTCTATACCCAACTAAATACTAACCCCATTTACAGCTTCAGTAGAAATAACACACATGTACTCAAAGTTTTTCAGAAGAGTGGAATAAAATTGGCCACAACTTTATTGGTTACAGCTGTAGTACACTTTGGTACAGCATGGGGTACCAGATCCTGTTCATTGACTGACCTTCCTAACAGTTGATGATCCACTGGAAACCTTGGGATGACAGGTCTCTGGATCACAGAAGGGCGGTTGCCCCAAAGTGGTCTCCCCTGCTACCTGAGCATGAGGGTAATCCTCAGGGGTGCCCCCGGGCTGGGTATACCACTTGACCCTCACACCAAGATCACTTAAGGGGATCCCCACCCTTAGGGAAATGGGCACGCAGGCTGGCTTTCCTGATAATGGATCCAGCCCTGTGCTGATACCACCAAGTTGTGACAGGGAAAAAATTAAATGAAACAAAAACTGCATGCAAACCCCCTCAAACTACGCCTAACCAAAGGGCCATGAGGGTGGGCCAAGTTACATGCCACCAAAAAGATGGTGAGCAGGGGCAGTGCGGTGCCCTAAGAAGCGACCAGGGTGCCCCAGTCCCAAGGACTCGCTGATAGGCCCAGCATTGGGTCAGATGGGCCCCAGCCTCCCACGTTCACTGCCAACTCACTCCTCTGCCTGGCAAGGACTGGCATGGCTGCCATCGTTCTCTTCCCTACCTGCAGCACTGCAAACAGGACCCTGGGTGAGTCTGTGCCCCAGCTTTTAACGCTGGTAATTGCTTCTTGCATCCATCATTCCTGGATCCATCTTTATCATATCATCATATGTGATGTAAAAGATTTTCCAAAATTCTACGTAATGTGATATAACAGATTTTTTGAAATTCTATATAATGTTTGTTATTCTTATATTGAAACAAAACTATATAAATGAACCAATCCTTCTTTCCACATTCTCTTGGACTGCAGAGAAGCGAAGAAAGTATAAACTTCTAACACTATAATTTGCAAAACATGAGGCCAAATATCTTGTTTTACAGCCATGGCTTTATTGCAAGAAGTATATCAATAGAAAATATGAATTGCAGAACAGCAGGATGAGGGGGAAGCAATCAAGAGACAGAAGAAGTGCTGTAGGCCAGAACAGGCCTGGCCTCCCAGATGTCCCCCGGATGGGGCCTGCGGGGGGGGGGGGAAGAGGACAAGGAGTGCTTCAAGCCTGGAGATGCTGGAGGGAGGTGTCCCCCTTAGGGCTCCGCAGCACTCAGGGGCCATCCAGGGGCATCTCAGGCATCCTTCCTGCAGCCAAGAAAACAAGAGGCCTGGGGTGGGGGGCGGGCAGGGGGATCACTCTCCTCCACCGTGTGTCTGCAGCGTGCTGGCAACCCCCTCGGGTCTCCTCTCCTGGGATTCAGGTGGCAGCTGAGCTGGAGAGGCATCCCTGGGGCAGAGAGGGCCAGGTGCGGTGTTGGCTGCTCCCTCCCGCTGGTTTCGACTGAGGCGGGATAAGGAGCTGCCCACTCCAGCTGGGCAAGCTGCTGAGGAGGAGGTTCTGCCTGGTGCTGGCCATTGGGCTCTGGGCAGCCTACTTGGAGCTGGTGGCGGAGGCGGGAGGGCACCCTCTCAACTGCAGTGAGTGGCCGGTGTGCGGCACACCGGGGGGCAGGGCACCAGAAGGCAGCCTCGCCTACTGTGCAGAAAAACCTGGGGCCAGCCCTGGGAAGACTGATATTAATAATGTTGAGCTCAGTAGAGGAGAAAAGATCATTGTCATATGTCAAGTTAGACAGCAAAGACAGAAGGGCCATCATAAGTAGGTTGCTGCCATATGGCTGTGACAAGAAAATTACTCATATTTTTGCTATTCAAAAACCCATGAGGGACACTATTCCTTACACTAACAGGGAGATTCTGTGTGATGACATCTTTATACTACAAACCCACAGAGAAACTTTATTTTGATGGGTTCATATTTCCTTAAGTGTTTTTAAAATTCATAACAGTTTTGCCCACTGGCTGTCAATACTAAAAGTAAATCATAGGACATGGTTCTAGTGAGCTGTAACAGCACTGTTTGCATTGGTGAGAAAGCAAAGGGACAGCTGAAAATTTCACAGTCACTCCACAAAAAGTCCACATAAATTCTAACATCAAACCATGGTAGGATTAAAGCATTAGCATTTATTTACATGTGAAATTAACTTTCATTTATCTTTTGAGGACATGGCTGTATAACCTCAATTGAAAAAGGGAAATCTGCAACAAAACCATTTTTTCAAATAGTCTACAACAGTGGACCAATAAATTCATGCTCTGCAACATGACCACCACATATGCAGATTTATAATACCAGCATGTATCATGCATGTTTCTGTAGATTTTAGCTACCGTATTTTTCGCTCCATAAGACGCACCTGATCATAAGACACACCTAGCTCTGCTCGGTGCCGTGGCTTGGGAAAGGTGAGGGGGGTTTAAGACGCACACACTTTCCCCCCCACTTTTTTGGGGAGAAAAAGTGAGTCTTATGGAGCAAAAAATATGGTATTTTATGTGGTGATAAATACCATTGATACAACATTTTTATCAAATTTTCCCTAAATCCAAGGGAAACTGAAAAAGTTAAATATATATATAGTTCCACATTTTCCCAGAAGTTCCATACCCCAAATATTGTTTTTTTTCTTATCTGCTCAAATTTTGTCAAGCTTCTTATACTTGAGCCTGTGTATATACACCGAGTCAAAAAAATTTCTAAACTGCAAATATTCAAACGGGTTAATATTGCCATTGCTTATTCAATAGACTTCTTGGAAATCAATAACATTATTGCCTATAATCAATTGATTATATGTATCTATATTATAGCTTCCAGTAGCCATAGAACTAAATTTAAATTTTTGCAGGATATTTAAATTTCTTACTGCAGATGCCAATGCTGAAATATCGGGTGATAGATATTAAGAAATCCCAGATCTGCAGAAGACCATTTATTATCCAGTTTCCCTTATTATAGCCTCTGTTTCTTAAGCACTTATTCAATGAGAGAAAGGTCTTCAAAGGCATTCAAACAAGAGTAACCAGACATAGGACATTGTGTGTAGAATAGACTGAAGATCCTAAGATTGTCTGGCAGCCAGTTGTTCTAGCTCTTTAATGTTATGCACCACTAGGTGGTGAGCTAGACTTGTTTTTAAGGCAAGAGATGTTTCAGTGGTGGTTTGCCATTGTCCACTTCTGTGTCTCGACCCTGGTATTCCTTGGAGGTCACCCTTTCAAATACTAGCCAAGGATGACCTTCTTTAGCTTCCGAGATCTGATGGGATCGGGCTAGCCTGGTATATCCAGTTCAGGACAGATTCATCAGAAGTAGCCACAGAACAATCTTATGCACTGAAGCATTAACATTAAACAAAACCCTAAATACATAAATATCTAATTAGATGGACATATCATCAGGCAACGTTACTTTGGAGTTGAAACTTTTTATTTCCAAAGAAATTCGATAAGAAAGTATATCATCCAATCCGAACCTTCAATCAGGACCTTTCCTTCGGTATTTCTAAAGCATTGGAAATGAATGGGTTTAGAATTTTGAAGGGTGTTATGCTGTTGGTCTGACATTGTGAGCTATACCTGAAAATATGTATACTCATTTCAGAATTGTGGCTGATTGCTGGGGAGTGCTGCTGGATTGAGAGAAGCAGTTCCGCCTTTTGAAGAAGCTTTGTGGAAATGTGGCTAGTTTTAGCTAGCTTGCCCTTCAAGTCAGGACTGTGTTTTGCAACTAAAATAATCTTATTTACCAACTAAAGAATCTTATTTGGAAATTTGAAGCGGCGTGTGTCTGCTACTGAGAACGCCAGTGTTTTGGATTCAAGAATCGTCTCTATTTTCATCCATTGCACAGCCTTGGGATTTACTAATGAATTTACAAAACACTGAGGAACATTTTCTATGGACTGCTTTTGAAAACATTGCTGATAGTTGAGCCGGTTTCTATGGACTGTTTTTGAAAATACTGCTGATAAGTGGGGCTGGGACAGTTATTCTACTTATTAATAAACACAGATTTTATATTTGGTTATTAATTCATCTTTCTTAGTTGTTGGCACATGTAATAAGATTGCATACTAGGGTTGCCAGGTCTGGGTTGGAAAATACCTGGAGACTTTGGGGGTGGATCCAGGAGAAGGTGGGGTTTGGGAAGGGGAAGAGCCCCATCATGGTACAATGCCATAGAGTCCACCCTTCAAAGCAGCCATTTTCTCTAGGGGAGCTGATCTCTGTCAACTGGAGAACAGTTGCAAAAGCGGGAGATCTCCAGGCCCTACCTGGAGGCTGGCAAGCCTATTACATACATTATTTTATTTTATCAGTATTTTCTCTGGGACAGCTGATCTCTGTTACCTGGTGATCAGCTGCAATTCTAAGTGAGATCTTCAGCCCCCCTCCTCCAGAGGTTGACAATCCTAACTCAAACTGGTAGCAGATCCTTAGGATCTCAGATAAAGGTCTTTCAGATCACCTACTATCTGATCCTTTATAAACTGGAAATACCAGGGATTGAACCAGGGACCTTATGTGTGCAAAGCAGATGTTCCACCATTGAGCCACACTCTCCACTTTGCTTCATGCACCCTCATAAACACTACCCTGAATACAAAAGCACCCTAAAGTAGCTCAATTTTTAATTAACTCCCTTTCTCCATTTATGCATCTATCTTGTTTAGCAATTGGCTGCAAAAACATCTGAACCAGCTCTTAGCTACCTTTGTATTGTGCTGGTGGCTCCGTATACCAAAAAAGGTATGCAATTCAGCTCCAAAACAGCCCAATCCAATTTTGTTTTCCTGATTTTAATTCCCTTATGACAATATGACAGTTACTGGCTGCAGGATCCAGCACAAAACTGGCATTCTAACGGAAAAATAATGTTACAAACTATAGCCTGTTTTAGAAATAGATAACTATAGTTTTAGGAAAAGAGGACACCAACTGGTAGTTGTTTATAACTGCACCTGAAGCATATAACAGTAACAAATGCCAGGTACGTGACTGGAACAGTTCCAGTATTTTTTTCTCTGATTGCCAGTATATTAATGAAGATGGTGATAATGTCTTTTGATTAGGTTTAACATAAACATGTTAAATATTTGAACAGATTCTCAAAGACATTTCATAGAAATACATTTCATAACCTAATGAAAAGATAGTCCATGAAGCAGAAATGTTACAAACTCACTCCTTAATTGGAGCAAGCTGATTACGGGGCTTGTAAACAGTCTCAGCTGATCTTCCAAAAGCAGCTACTGAACAGGTCTGGAAAGCCATTGCTTTCAGTTGCTCCCCAGGTTTTGCTGGTTCACGTGTTCCAAAATCCAGTAGGAAAGCATAAAATAGGGAGGCGTTCACACTTATAACAACCAGTGTGACATAATAATTACTAAAACAAATAATCCCACAATTACTGGGAAAGGGAAGCAAACGAGATGGCCATGAAAAACAGCATTAATGTGTTGCTATAGCCACAGAAAGCACAACAGGATGAATCTAATTGCATTACTGCTGAATGATTTGAGATAAAAGTTACAACAGCCAAAGTCACATTGCCAGTTCACTGGAAACTCTCACATAGATTGGGCCAGATGGATTGAAATGGGAAAAATGCCATTCAAAGTCTCATTCAAAACTACGATTGAGATATAAGTAGGGTTGCCAACCTCCTGGTAGCAGCTGAAGAGCTCCTGGGATCACAGCTGATCTCCAGGCAACAGAGATCAGTTCACCTGGAGAAAATAGCCACTTTGGAAGGTGGACCCTGTGACATTATACCCCATTGAAGCCCCTCCCCTCCTCAAACCCTGCCCTCTTCAGGCTCCACCCCCAACATCTCCAGGTATTTTTCAACCTGGAGAAGGCAACCCTAGACGTAACTGTAATTGGGAAGGAATAAATCTAATGCCCCACTTACCCATCTTTTAGTCATTACAGTATTAGACATACATGCAATTGGAACATCCAGCGCAGCAAGAAATATCAGACTGTCTTCTCTTCATGAGGAGGCAGGTACCATTCATGCCAAAAGCAGCAGGCAAAAGACTTGAGCACAGCTTCCAAAATGTCTTGTGCTTCACAAGAAGTGCAAGCATACTCCAGAGCTTCCTCTCATTTTCCATACACCTTTTCCATCTCCTTTCTCTTCTGACATTACTCGGCACTTCTATAGTGCTCTAGCCCACACACCATAATACAAAAAAACCAGGAATCAGGCTGTGTCCGCAAAATAGGAAGGCAACCACCTTCACTGTAAGCAACACCGGCTGCTTAAATGAACTGAAAGGTACCCCAGAATCCTACACAGAAGGTTCTTGGAACACTCATTTGGCCTCTGCAGATGGCCCATCTCACAGTTATATGCATGACACATGTTGAGTAATGGGTACAAGACTGGACTTGCTATTAGGTGTACATTGAGGGAACTCACTTAAGAAATGCTCATTTGCTTGGGGCCAAGAGCTACAATGGGGAAGGATGTATGTGTGTTTTCAGGGTCATTTAAGACAGGTAAAGCAGCAGCAAAGCTGGAAGGTGTTGCCTGTCTCACGGCTCTTGACTGTTGAAAAGACTGTATCAGTAGACCTAAAACACTGGCTGTTATATAGCTCAATTTTTAAAGTCATGAAAAAGGCTCACAAAAGAACAGCTGTCCCTTTAGATTTCACCATTAGACTTTAATAACTTCTTTATCAATCTTTGCTGGTGGCAGCATAGAGTCACTGCTTGAGTAATTGCCAGCTCCTTTATGTTCCCAGAGGCCAATTAGCCCATCTAATGGTCAAAATAATCAGATGAGATTTCTTGATAGTTCAGAGCAAGGATGTCCATTTGTATCTACGTGCATTACCACTACTTGACAGAGTACGGAAGAGCTAGGACAGTTTGATACATAACACAGTTAAGCAGAAATACTAAGGCTGATTTAGCTCCACATACAGCCTCATCCTGTGCCCAGTGATCAATCCTATTGAGTTTCATGGGCCTCAGTTCCACTTAATGTGCATAGCATTGCAGCCTTAGTTCAACAGGGTTATAGCAAATGCACATACATCAATGTAAATATATATGTATATATATCATTTTATATATATATATATATCATTCCTTTAAAGTCACAAGGTTTATGTGGAGGGACAGATTAATTAAAGGCCCATGGACAGACTCTCAACTGTACAGTGAGGTAATACTAAGCAGTAGCCCAAGTCTCATGGGAGTAAAAGAGCCTCACCAGCAGGCCCAGTGGCCTACCCAGCCTTTTCCCATTGTCAGGTGAGACTCTATGGATTCCAGTGCCGGAGGCAGGGACTTTATAGGCCAGGAAGGCCTGAACTGCCCCAGGGCTGCTAGCAGGGCACAGTGGGGTCTTGGAGAAGCAAGTGGGTAAATCCAGGTCCCATTTCAGATCTTTTTTCTGTGTGTGGTACACCAAGCCTCTGGATTATGCAGGCCTGGACTACCCCATAGAAACTCATGACCCTTTAAAAGTTAGGGATGGAGCATCAACTCTCTAAGGCATAGGAGCACTTCCTCTAAGTCTTCCCCACCACCCCCATTTTAATTCTGTAGGAGGAAATGGGGAAGGGCACTATTGTCTTATTATTAAATATTGGGAACACTGTTCTGATATTTCTGGCATAACTCTCCAGTACAATAACATTACTCCCAATATTTAATAATAATGACAAGCAAGCCTTATCCTGACTTCCCAATACAGTATTAAAATGATGTTTTTACCGGCATACCCCTACTTCTAGGTTCATAGAATCATAGAGTTGGAAGGGACCTCCAGGGTCATCTAGCCCAACCCCTGCACTATGATTACTACAACACTGATAAGCTCAAGGAAGTCCACAATGGCTCTCCCTTTTCTTTTTTATCCCAACAACGATCCTAGTGGGGGTGAGATCCAGCACAGCAGACAGCCTACCCACCTTGCTTTCGCAAGCAGCCCTCCAGCACTAGCTCAGTCTCCTCTTAACTGAAAGTGGAGCCAGCCTAACTGCTCAGTTCGCCATCTCCAGGGTTGCCACCTCTGAGTTGTGAAATACTGGGAGATTTTGGGGGTGGAGCCTGGGGAAAGCACGTTTAGGGAGGCAAGGGGTCTTAGCGGGATATAATGCCATAGAGTCCACCCTCCACATCAACCATTTTCTCCAAGGGAAGTGATCTTGGTCATCTGGAGATCAAGTGTAAAAGCAGGAGATCACCTGGTACCACCTGGATGTTGGCAACTCTAACCATTTCTCCCCGCTCCGCCCAGATATCGTTTTCTCCGTCTCAGTTGAGTTCACAGACAGCGATAGCACGTTTTGCGGCTCTCTACCACTGAGGGCGCTGTAGTTCAACAAGTTCCTATGGGGTGTTTTCTTGCTGCAAAATCTCCTCGCCGACTTCCTCAGTTGCTGGCGCTGAAGCTGCGGTTCCGCCCGGCAATTGCAGCTGCTCGTTCTAAGTGGCTCTTTACCGGCGCTGCGGTGTGCGCGTTGAAAACGCGCTTTCTTGGCTCGCCCGCATGTCTTTGCCGAGCTCGGCGGTGAAATTCCACAGAATCCTCGCCCAGTTCCCTCAAGAGCTCAGTTTCGCCTTTGCTTATGGCTCCGGAGTCTTCCAGCAAGCGGGGGCCTCCGCGGGGGAAAGCGAGGTGAGGGCGGCAGGAATGGGGTCTCTCACGTGAGGCTTGGGTTGCCCCGTCTCTAGCTGTAAAAGTCATAAGGCGTACACGTTCCTGGCCTAAAGCTTGCCTTTTGGAAAGCCGATCCTCTTGGTGTCTACCTCGGCAGAGGGCTAGGAATTGGGGTTAAAACGAAGGCGTCCAGAAATCCTGCATTTGAAGCACCTCCCCCTTTTCTGCTCTATCAGCCTTTGCTGCCTTACACCCCCTACCACGAAGTAGCATAATTGCAGACAAAACCAACATTAGAGTCCCTCGTTTTTGATGCTTAAATCTGGCAACCATAACGTGTTATCTGTAAAAGCCAGCGGCCTCCCTCTAAGTTTCTCTTTCTTCTCTTGGTAGGCAGTGCTCGAGCCATGGAAGAAAAGGTAGGAGGCTCTAAATGAAACCCATAATCCCCATCTGCTTAAACCCACCAATTCAGCCCTCCATGTAGTTGTCTGATGTTGTAGTTAAGGTAGGGTGCTGGGGTGGGGTTCTTAATTTGAGTGGTGGGTAGATAGCAAAGTTAAACTGTAGTCAGTTCATTTCTAACACACCAGTTTATTTACACTAGCATATAATATGCAATCATTAAAATTCTTATGAGTAGTTATTGGACAGTTATTGGGCTTGTTGGATACACTCTTCGGTTCAGTTCTTCCCCCATGTACGGTATCGCTTTGGTATCAAAGTAACCTAGGCTTGACTTGTTGCTATTAACTGTGGTCAAATCCTGAGGTATTGTTTGCTCAGCCATTCACTTTGCAGGCCTTATAACTGAAGTGGGCAAACTGGCTTCATCAACATTTTGCTTATTCCTAGGTATGGAGTTGAATGTTGTCTGACGCTTATGTTCATGATTTGTGGTGAGTCTTCTGTAGGGTGACCAATGCCTTCTGCTATCTGTTCTGTTTGCAGAACAATATGCTGGACTTTGTGTTTGCCGTGGATGATTCCATATCATGGCACAAGAGGAACCTGTCAAAGAATCACAGTCATTATTCCTTTTTAAAATACTTTGGAGCCAAGAGAATCAATCATGTCCAAAACTACGGAGCAGGGATTTACTACAATACATTAGTGCCTTGTAATAGCAGGGTAAGTAACTATGGGTTGTCTCTGAGTAAGATCCAAGTTTGGGGAGGGGTCACTGCCAACTGATAAAGTAACTGCTTTTTATGCAGAAGATATTAGGTTGAATCCCTGGCATCTCCAGTTTAAAAGTATCAGGTAGCAGGTTATATGAAAAACCACTTATGCCTGAAACCTTGAAGAGCCCCTTCAGTCACAGTAAATACTAGGTGAGCAGTGCAATCCTACAAAGAGCCACTCCAGTCTAAGCCCATTGAAATCAATGGGCTTAGACTGGAGTAACTCTTTTCGGATTGCCCTGCTAGTTATTGATTTGTTTACTTCATTTATAAAGTGCCTTTCTCCACTATGCAACCCAAAGTGGTTAACATCATTCTCCTCTCCTCCATTTTGCCCTCACAACAACCCTGTGAGGAGGTAGGCTGGGCTGAGTGTGTGTGACTGGCCCTTGGTCACCCAGCAAGCTTCTGTGGAAGACTGGGCATTCAGACCTGGAGCCTGCCGTATCCTAGTCTACACTGTTTAACTGCTACAACAAACTGGCTCAGATTAGATGGACCAGTGGACTGGTTCAGTGTAGTACGGTGTTTATATGTTCATGAAGGAGACATGCCAGGTGTTGGCATCTTCAGAACTTTGCCTGTAACTAAAATTGTTCTGAATGTTATCTTTTCGTGTCATAAAACTGTCTGTGGATTTTGATTTTAACCTTCTGTTGTAAGCGGTATTAAGAGGGCCATTGTTGTCAAAAAGCTGGATGTAAATTAGAATAGAACAAGTGGAGACCTGCAAGAAACTTGCTGGATGGTTATCCCATTCCTCACACATTTGCTTCCTCCCTTCTCCCCCCCTTTCTTACTCTCGCTTTCCTCCATGTATGTTACTTCCTCTCTCTTTCTGACCCGTCATCATTCTCTTTGTTTTTCTGCCTCCCTGCCTCATCACTCTTTCTCTCTATTTCTGCCCCCCCACTCCATCACTCTCCCTGCCCCCCCCACTCCATCACTCTCCCAGCCTCGTGCCTGCTTCCTCTCCACCCACAGCAGCAGTGGCAGTGCTCTGGGAATCACAATGGATCTCCCAGCTGCAGAGATCAATTCACCTTAGGGCTGCCAGATCCAGGTTGAGAAATTCCTGGAGATTTGGGGGTGGAGCCTTGGGCTGCAACCATCCAAAGCAGACATTTAATCCAGGGAAACTGATCTCTGTCACCTGGACAACAGTTGTAATTCAGGGTGCTCTCCAGCCCTTCTCTGGAGGCTGGCAATGGTAGTTTAAGTGAAGGAAATGGCTGGTTTGGAGGGTGGAGTCTATGACATACTAGTCTGTAGTCCCTCCTCAAATCCCACCCTCCCCAGGCTCCAGCCCTCAAATGTCCAGGAATTTCCCAACCTGGAGTTGGCAACCCTATTTCCTTCCCAACCAACAGCCAACCTACCTTTATCTGTCTTCAGCTTTCCATCTCCACCCCCCTCCCCCACAGACTCTACCTAGGAAAATTATAGTCTTTCTCCATAATGGGCTTACATTATTATTTCCTCCTTGTTATCTGCACAACAACCCTGTGAGGTTGGTTAGGCTGAAAGCATGTGACTGGTCCAAAATCTCCCAGTCAGCTTCCACCGCAAGATGGGGATCTGAACCTGGGTCTCGCAGATCCTAATCTGAAGCTCTGTTATATCACAATGGCTTTCATAGGGTGGCTGCTGATGAACAGTAGCAAAGCAGCTGGGCCTACCTGAGTCATGCAAATCAGGTGGTATCAAGTCACACAAAGGGTGCTGCCCAGGGATGCCAGCCTCCAGGTGGGACCTGGGGATCCCCTGGAGTTACTGCTGATCTCCAGACTACAGAGAAAACTTTCCATGGAGAAAATGGATGCTTTGGAGGGTGGAGTTTATGGCATTGTACCTCACTGAGGTCCCTGTCCTCCCCAGGCTCCACCCCCAAATCTCCAGGAGTTTCCCAGCCTGGATCTGGATCTGCTGCCCGTGGCCGGGGGGTACTTGGCAACCCTAGACTGCTGCCAGTAAAAACTCTGCATTTTACTGACAGAAACAGTTAGAAGCCTGCCCCTCCCCCGAACACTGTAATCTCTCACAATTGATGTCTGGAGTTGATGCCGTTTCAATTTATTTATTTATTTATTGGCATTCATATCCCGCCTAGCCAGTGTTAGGCGGCTCTAGGCGGCTCACAACATTAATCAAATACATATAAAATCTCAGCTAAAATATAGAACAGCAAGAATCACAAGATTCCACCAAATTTGGCGGCCATCATTACTTCCAAAGCGAAGCACAGCAAATTCCAGGCCTGCAACCACAAAAACTTGCGCCAATAGATTTATTTCGGCGCTATCCAGGGACCCCCCCTCCCCCCCAGCAGCAGCGCTTTGCAGGCCCTGCGGAACTGCATAAGGTCTCTCAGGGTCCTGATGTCATCCGGGAGCTTGTTCCACCAGTGAGGAGCCACCACTGAGAAGGCCCTGGTCCTAGTGCTCATCAGCCTAGCCTCTCTAAGGCCGGGGAGGGTTAGGCAATGTTGAGTGCCTGATCGCAGTGCTCTCTGGGGTGTATACGGGGAAAGGTGGTCCCTTAGGTAGGCAGGCCCTGATCAAAAGGTATTGGGAGGAATTCAATGGTCCCTGAAGTTTTTTTTTTTACTTTTTGGATTTTTCTGCAGACCGAGGAAGGCCCCTGACTATGTAGGAAAAGCTGTCGGGGGAGAGTGAGCTCTCCTTTGGCAGATATAAGTATCCACACAGAAAAAAACCCCTCTCAGAATTAGTATATAGATGACTTGTATGGCATACTAATACTGAGACTTTATTTATACCCTGCTTTTCTCCCTAGTGGGGGCCCAGAGCAGCTTACAATATTGTTTTTCCATTCTCATTTTCCAACAACCCTGTGAGGTAGGTTAGGCTGAGAAAGAGTGACTGGCCCATGGTTTTCATGTTAGAGTAGGGATTTGAGACTAGATGTCCCCAGATCCTGGTCTAACATTCTTTAACAAACTACAACACACTTCAGTAACTTGCAGCCTTCCATTACAAAAAGTTATACCATTATGGCTAACGTACTTCAAGTTCCACAGTGTATCATGGGGCTGGTTTGCACATTAAGAGATACTTGGTTTCTCACCATATCTGATAAGTTACCCCCCAAAATGGAGCAGCAGAAATTGTCAGTGCGAATGTCTTTAGTTCCTGCTTCTTACTGCCAAGCTATGTTAGGAAAAGGTGTAGCTTTGTGAACGACCAGAGCTTCATATTCCAGAGGCTCCCATCCCGTCACTGACACAATTTAATATATTTTATTACAACTAACGCAATGACACATAGCAGTATGTCAGCTTTTGAGGTCTCTAGAAATCTTAATTTGGCCAGTAGTTAACCTGCCACTCCACCAGCCTCTTGTTTGTGCAGACCTTTCAAATAGAGTAAGATTTTGACACTTTGAATGTGAGATAATTACTGGTATTGTTATTTATATAGCATTTTTACTTTTTTGTAACTCTTAAAGCAGCCTTGTAGATGGGCAAGTACTGTATGGGGCAGTGTTTGGAGAATAATGTCTTGCCTAAGACTGCTTAGTGGGTTTCAAACCAGAAAAGTCCTGCTTTGGCACTTGGTCTCATAGCTGCTCTGATACACAGGTATCTGTAGTATGGTGCAAGTCTCTGAGGAAAATGGCTTCTTGTGTCACGTTTCTCCATTCTTTTCAGGGGGGCAAAACAGACATATCTCCCTTTCTAACACTTGCAGTGCTGTCCTAAACAGAGTTGTGTCCTTCTGAACCTGTTAATATCAATAGATGTAGAAGGGTGTAGCGACATATGATTTCACTGTTGGGAAATTATTCTCTATAGGATCCAGCTTTTATGGCTATTTTACCTTTCAATCCTCCCTTTTGGCAACTGTGTATTTAACCCTGATCTATACTTCTGCAATTAATTCTTGTTTTTTTTCCTGTTTCAGGTTATAAAATATGGTGTTATTAGTACTGATATGCTGATTGAAGATTTACTTCGCTGGAAGACTCTCTATGTAGCTGGACGTCTGCATAAGCCGGTAGCTGTTCAGCTCATTTATACATTAGGTTTGGCCAGAAGCCATGGCAATAGGAACATGGCAGAGAAAGCAGTGACACAATTATGAATGGGTGGAATGGGGACACTGAATTCTTGTAGCATTAACTAGATCATTCACTTGCATTTGAAAATGTTTTGAAAAGATGGTAAAGCAGTTTTTGCATTCCACCTAAGTGGCATTTTGGAACCAGGTGATGGTATTCCCAGACTTGTTTCCAGGCTTGCAGCTTTTGAAGCAACTCACGTTACAACAGGTACAGTGGGAAGCAGTTATCCCCCCCGCCCCCCACTGTACTTTCTACAAATACAACCTTGATCTAGCAAAGGTATTCGGGATTGTTCCTGTGGGATGAAGGGAAAGAAGCAGACCTTGGTCCTTCTGTGTCTTAAAACCTACCCCCCCCCCCCCCCAGTTTCTTGTGTGGTGTTTTGTATAAGGGCTCATTTGGAATGGTAAAGCAGCAGCTGCCATCCAGAAGTCTATTCCAGATGTTAATTGCCCTGTCTGTATTTAAATGTTGTCTGTATTTCCCGTATCTTTCCTACCCTTCCTCTAGGGAGACTTACGTGGGCTTAGACTGAGGGATAGTGACTTCCCCAAAACATGTGTTCTGTAGCAGAGGTGGGATTGAACCTGTATCTCTCTGTTCCAGCTATAACACACAGTCCAGAAATTCCTAGATGCCCTTTATAATAAAGAATGCTGAGGTGTGCCTCTGAGTATTATGTTCTCCAGTATGGGTGGGTATGCTGGGACAGAATCTCACAGGGCTGGATTGATACCACCAGTTTTTTCCTGCTGGAAAAAAAGGAAAGAGGTGTCCCCTGTGACCACCCAAAGCAGGCGGTGGGGATCATGATGCCATGGGGAATGGAAGCTGAAATAAGGAAGGAAACTGGATGAGACTGAGTGGAAAACAGTCTGGATCCAATCCACAGCCTGAAGATTTCATTGTATGTATTTCAGGTATTTTGATTGACCACTAGATGGAACCAGAGTTAAGCCAAATTGAAACAGATTTTGAATTCAGCGTCAGATAAAAAATGAAAGATCTGGTAGTAGTATTGATACCCTCTTCCCCTTACACACTTACCTGCCTACACACACACACACACACACACACACACACTCACACTCTCTCTCCCTCCCCTCCCCTCCCCCTTTGGGGTTGAATTTTTAACCGAGTGGAATGTTGCAGCTGCTTCCATCTCCTGAAATGCTAGGAAGTCATCTAGAAGACTTCGAATGGCATTTTATGTTACGAAAGTGTAGGGGGGGGCTCTTCAATCTTCTTGTAAGCATTGTGTTAAAGTAAACAGATAAGAAGCCTCTGAATACCCAAGAAACTCTTGTGTCCATCTCCTCCCCCTCCCTGTAATATCCATGTTAGTGGGAGAAAGTTGTCAGGAACAGGAGGCAGCAGGTAACAGGGATTATGTTTGCAGAAGAATCCACCCGGTGCGTTGAAAGGAAAGTGGTCTGTTGGTGTGGTCTCAGAATAGATTTTTTTGCATCACATTTTTTTTGTCAAAGGGAGAGCACTAGCCCACTCATACATACACCATAAATGAACAGTGCTTCATGAAGGGATATATTAAAACCCAAGTCTGAAATTGATTCACATAATTAGCACTCCCCCAACATACATTGTTGTCACAGGACTTTAGTGCCTTAAAATACACATAAAGGGTCACTTGTCTGAAAGTCTCACTGTCCGAACTGTGTCATATTTCCACATGCATGGAAATCATGATGGGGTGCTCCTTTCAAACAGTTGCTCTGCAACGTGTACTAAACTAATGCAGTCCCTGAGAGGACTGTGCTGCATTAGAAACAACAGGTAGGGAATGGTCCACAGGGTGTGTTTGGAGGCTGTGTGATGCAGCAGACTTGCTAAATCTAAGCCAGTCTGCGTCAGGACAGTGCCCAAATGGGAGACTCCCCTGGGAGCACTGTGCATTCCATCGTGGAAGAAAGGCTGGATAAAAATGTAATAAATAATGTGAATAAAATATGGATTCAGATGTACTGTTTTTAGGAACTCATTCATGCAGGGCTGGCATCAGCATACCCTGAGCTGCCAGGGCCCAAAACTGGCCTAATTAATTAATTGGTTGATTGGGGAATTTAGTTCTTAGTGAGAGTTGGGTAACTTGGGACCTTTTCCACCTTTGTATACCAAGATCCTTTCTCCAGAGAACTCTCAAATGAACCAGGCTGATGTTAACTGAGTTTTATTGAATACTAGAAGGCAAAACACACATAGAAAATATGTACTAGAAACACACTTGCAAGGTTGGCTAAGAAGACTAGAGTGAGATGGGGGAAATAGATTTATATTTACCAGTCTTGAAGAGATTCAGGTCTATCCAGAAGATTAGAGACCTGAAGACCAAGGCAACCAGCGTCTTTGGTGTAAAGTTACACGCACACACCATGTGAGTAGCTTGGGTATATTTATACCCAGAAATGATACCTTGAGGGTATGCTCATGTGGTTGCATCAAAGGAACAGGTAGTACTGAGATATTCATGGGAAGGTTCCCAGAAAGCTGGACAAATGGTTAATAGCTCTCCCAGAGGGAGATCAAAGAATTTGGCTGAGCTTGATTGGTTTCCCAGAACTGATAATATCTGTGGATGCCCCTTGATATGCAGGATGAAGAAGAGCTTCCAGGTGTTGTAAATATGCTAAGTGGTTGAATGGAGGAAGCAAGATGGGGATAAAAAAAGTTATCATGAGGTGTGATGCTGTTTTCTTGAGACCCCAATGCTGCAGAAAAGCAACAACCCATTACTTTAGGATGGGTGGCAACTACTATCGATACTTTCCCCCAGGCTGTGCCTGCCATTCATTCTTTGTTCTAGGCCAGGAATCATTCTATCTGGAATGATTTTTATATGAAGGGTGTATGGCATTACTTCCTATTGGAAAACCAACTGCCCCTCTGTGAATTGGCACTGACTGGTAACACTCCAAGCACATGCTGCCAGGGGAATGACCTGCAGGTGGTGCACAGCGGTGGCACTTCTTGCAGTCACAGGCTTAAGTGTTCCTGTCTGCACACACACCACCCAGCACCATTGGGGAAATGGCATATGATCAATGGGAATGCTCATGAATGGGTGAAGAAAGGAAGGTCATGCAGGCAGATGGGATGTGGATGGGTTGGAAGGAAGGTGTGAGTGGGGGTCCTGGTGGGAGTCAGAGCAGGAGAGGGGGCCCTCGGGCACTCTCTACCCAGGGCTCCCTGGAACCGGCCCTGTTTACATATATTCTTGAATCTAGCCTAGGGTTTCCTTTGCTTTGATGCAGACATAGTGCCAGTTTGGTGCTGTGTGAAGGAGCCTGGAAAAAAACCCTCAGCCTTGCTTGTGCAATCCCCCTCCCTCCCTTGCACGCTGCAAGTATGTAGCAATTTGGCAAAATCGGTTGCTTTTAACATCTGAATCAGCAATGTACAGTCTATGCAAACTGTGCCCCCCCCCCCCCCCCCCAGTTGGAAGTTAGTTTGCCCACAGCATGACAGGGCAGGCGGTGGGATCATGTGAGCAAGTCCTGTATAGCTCCTTTGAGGTCATGGAACCACAGACCATGGCTTTGGGGTTAAAGCCTGAGCCAAAGTCTTTAAATTGTGGCCTCTGGAATCTTGCTTATTTGTTTTATTCTCAGAAACTGTATCCAGAACTAAACACTTTGCAAGGTAAACTTTTAATTTATACTTTAAAATTCCAGCAAACTGTTTTATTTAGAGCAAATGTAACAAGGAAGGTATGGGTTTTAAACCCTGTTGAAGGTCAGGTCCCTGGCTCCTGGTTATAGCACATGAGGGATCATCTTTGATAAATCCTTCAGTAGGCTTGGATGTTTTAATTTTGTTGCAATTTGATGTCGGAGGCTGATGGTGTCAAGGCATTCTCTTTGAAGATCAAGCTGTTTGCCCCAGTCTGACCAGTAGGTATATTAAACTGAACTCGGCTGTGAATGAAGGATTTCAGTTTCCATCTGAATAAGGAATCAAGCAAAATAATTCCTAATCTCAGCTGCAGAGTTGCGTGTGATCTAGTTAATGTTCCAGGGGCGTGAGGGGAGAAGGAGGTGACGGCCAGGCTAAGTTTTCCCTTGTCTCCTATGAAAGAGTTCAGAGTTTTCTTGCCCCCGTCCTAGTATGATCTACATAGTTCAAATGAGGACAGCTCCAAGAAGGCACAAATAGCTATTGAGGATTGTTGAACTCTTTTCTTCTTCCCAGGCCCCTCTGGCTGTGGCTCAAGAGTTTGCTAGCTTTTCATTTTGGACGCCACATAAAAGTAGCCAAATGCTCATTGCAGGCCATGTTGAAGAACTGGATAAATGCTGTCATGGCTTTTGTAGCCAGCTGTAGCTTTCTTGAATATTTTGTGTTCAGTTAGATTGTAGAATGTGTAATGCTGGTTTTGCTCTAGGTCACACTGCTGTATGGCAAGGAAGGGAGGACAAGACGGGGGCCACCAGTGCCTATATACAGTGTGTGTGGGTGTGGGAGGGGCCCTGTGTGTCTTTCCCATTCTCCTCCACTATACCTTTCTTGGCTCCACCCACCAAAAGCTTCTCTTGCCTGCTGCAGTCCAGCTCTGCCCAGGGCAATAACCCAGTGTTTTTCAACCTTTTTCGAGCTAAGGCACATTTCTTTCATTGAAAAAATCCCGCGGCACACCTGACAGTATCTCACGGCACAGTGGTTGAAAAACACTGAAATACAAGATAAATGGGTCATTAGTTGCCTCAGCTCAAGTATTAACTATGACAGTATTACAAATACACGTTATAGCCACTCAACTTGAAATCGTAAGTTACAGATCCAAAGTGTAATGGCTCCTTCCCATAACATTGACCTGAGTTTCAGAAGAAATATAATGTGGATGTATTTTAATACTGCGATTCTGCTAAAGTTTTTCAAATACAGAGTTTAAACTCTTACTCTTATGTGAACGGCATTCCGCTGACCATAAGTGATTTGAAGAGAAGCACAGTACACCCATTCTTCGCTGAGGGACAGTTACTGATTTGAACCCCACCCTGACAGAAACAGCTAGCTGTTACCATCAAACATATTCATGTTTACTGGAATGTCTTGGTGCAAATCACCCTACCTCAGGCCGGCCACAGAGCGTGCGAGTGGAATCAGCGTGACTGCGCCACTGTTCTTTCTCACATGCGCAAACGCGTCCCAGAAGGTCAGCCCGGAAGGCACATTTCTTTCATTGAAAAAATCCCGCGGCACACCTGACAATATCTCACGGCACACCAGTGTGCCACGGCACAGTGGTTGAAAAACACTGCAATAACCCACCTCTTACTAGCTACAATAGCTAAATGGAACCTCCTTGTCCAGAGGCAGATGAACTCTGAATACCAGCTGCCAGAAATTGCGGGGGAGGGAGGGAGGTGCCTTCATGCCTTGTTAACAACTTTTTGAGAGCCATTTTGTCTGGCCACTGTTGGGCTAGAGTAGATGGGTATGTGGCTTGGCCAAGGCCACCAACTGAGCACCAGGCAAAGGTGGAATCTGAGCCCTGAGCAGGAAACTATTCCTTTGCCTTCTGAAATATCATTCATTTTACAAAAGGCAAAGTAGTTGTGCAGAGGGACATTAACTAGAGCTGCTCGATATTATGTCATATTGTATTTGCTTTATAGCAGCTCTGCAGATGTTTTCAACACTCTGGCTGCAATCATGGGTCCTCTTAAGCCATGTTTGGCTGCAGTGGGCATGAAAATTGCTTGTTTCTCATGCCCACTTGTTCTTCTTCCCTCCTTCCTTTCTTGCACAGACCAAGGAGTCCTAGTTAGAAACAACCTCCAGTTCCCCCATGATATACGAATGCCAGGTGCCCACTGAATTGGAGTGTGCTTAAACTGGGGTTCTAAACCATGATTTGATCCTGCCTTAGAGTTCCCGTTTGTGAGTAATAATGAGACTCCAGTTCACCCAGGCACCTGTAGTCATACATGGGGGAACTGGAGAGTATTTGAACCTGTACTCTTAAGTCATGCTCTGAGTGAGAAGGAAGGGGTGAGGGGAGCATGCAGGAACCAGAAAGAAGCTCTGTTTGTGTGCATGTATCCCTGACATCTGAATGGTTACAGCTCATGGTGTAGTGGTTAGAGTGTTGAACTAAGGTTCAGATGACCGTGGTTTGAATCCCCAGCCATGGAAGCTTGCTGGGTGACCTTGGGCCAGTCACACACTCTCGACTTAGTTTACCTCACAGCGTTGTTGTGAGGATAAAATGGAAGAGAGGAGAACGATGTAGGTTGCTTTTTGTCCCCCGCTGGGGAGAAAGGTGGGGTATAAATGAAGTTAATAAATAATACATCTGAATTCAACTGATGAATCAGCTGATACAAACTGTTTTCAGTTTCATCATGTTTGCAACAATTTTATGTAGTACTACAGTGAACTAAGTCTAGGTCACTCTGAACATAATTTGCACATTTTAAGTCTTGCCCAGATATCACATATAGTTTCTTTGATTAATGAATACATTACAAGAGGGATGACCTGCAAAGGCTTGCAGTAGAGGGGAAATTCCATTCCATTTCCACCCCTGCGTCCCCCTCTTCTTGCTCTGTCTCCTCTTGACCATTCTCCCTCCTTCCCCTGTGTTCTTTCTTCCACTCCCTGCCCCCTTTCATTGCTAGATGAAATTTTGGATTGTTAGAGCAATCCAAAATGCCATCCAAAGAAGGGTGGGATTTTTTTGTGACATCTGTGGACACACAGTCATCACTTTTATTAGTTTGGGGTTTTTTTATTCCCGGTTTTTTTTTAAAATGGTATTTTTTCTGTGAACCCAGAGTATCCCCAGGTTTGTGGAAACATACTTTAGCCCTTTGTGACCCCTTTGTGGATTTATGATCTGTGAGGGGGAGGGCTACTTAGGTGTTAGGTGTATGATTAATCAAAGAAGTTCCTATTCTAGTTTTCTTGCAGTACAATACCTAGGATCATAAGTTGAAATCTTAGTGCACAGGTACCTCAAGAAAACCTGTAAAATATCAGCTGCCCATAAGATGATGGCCAGTTGAAGTCTTCTTTCGCTCCTAAGGCGAGAAAAGGATATTCTTAAGTATTGTGGAATTTTTAAATACAAATGCACACTTAACAATATAAAATATTTATACAGCTCTTTTGGGTGGGGGGAGTACTACATTGAAAAAAATCAGCTTGTTTAGCAGTGTTATTAACCACTGGAGAGAGAAGTAACTGAGACAGCTAAAGCAACGCCCACCAGTATTTATTCTTTTGGTGTACCTGAAAGTTGCAGGATGGGAGAGTGTCAGAAATATATTTCCCCTCTCAGTTTGTAAGTAGAATGAGGGACTTAAAAGACTTGTTTCTAGTGAAGTATGCCACTGAAATAAAGAAAGTCTGAGACAATCACTAGCTCTAACACCCCCTTCCCTTCAGATACCTAATTTGCCAGCGCAATAAATAGGCACAGCTCAAACCTAACGAGATGCCATCTCCAGTTTTAGCCCCCTCTGATAGCTGAGAAGGTTGACAGTCTGTCTTGAGCTCACAGTTCAGGTGATACAAGTCTACCTGTTAATGAGTTTGTTTATAACATTTCTTTGCTACCTCTTCAGTATCCTGCTCAAGGTGGCTTACAATAAAACAAGTAGCATAAAAACAGAGGCAGACCATTAAAAAACAGTTTGGATCTTATGATACCTTCAGGTAAAAGTGATGCCAGGTGGGCAAGAATCAGTGTTTTGGGGAGATACAGTCAGAGGGATTGCTATGGTCCACATGGATGAAACCATTTCATACTGCTGCATAGGGGTATTAGCATGACAGCGCAGACTTCTGTTTGGGGTCAGAGTTCATATCAGCCTTGCTCAGGAGGTTTTCTGTCACTAACTTCTTTGCTGAATGGCCTCAGAATGCCAGTTAGCAGCATCAGGGCCACATTACCTCTGGCTTCCCACTGGCCTCAGGTCTGAAGTTGGAGCTGCCTAACTGTACACTTGTGTACACTTGTTTGTAAATAAGCTCTATTAAACTAATTGGTATTTATTTCAGATGAATGTGCTGCTTGGGAAGTTCCTGTATTCTCACTACATGGTTGTGATTGATCTTGTCATCCAGGCGCATGCTCAGAATTTAGTCACGTTGAAACAGGAGAATAGTTATCTTAGTATAAATCCGGTCAAAGGAGACAGTTACGGGGCCATGTTTCATATGGCATATTTTCACAGGTCCAAACAACTAAGCATTCACAGAGGGAGCTTTCCACGCATACAAACACAGTGGTCCTCCCTCAGTAGAGGTGACTTAGCCACTGGGTCATTCCACTGGCTGTGCAATTTGGCCCATGGGGACAGATGGTCAAGGCAGCTGTCCTCCACTACAGTTGCCTATTGTCTTCTCAGCTGCCATTTTCAACTCTGGGAAATGATGCTGGCTTTGTTCCCTCTGCCTCCAGTGGGGAAAATGCTCCCTAAAATGCTTATTTGTAAAATTAGTCTTTTAAAAACATGCAGGAGAGTGAATTAGAAACATGTGTTCAAATGGCCTCTCCCAGGACCGGTTTACCTTTAACTGTTCAGATGGTTCAGATTTTATGTTGCTAACGAAAACCACACTTCAAATGCAGTGGGAGATAATGGAAGAATAATGATACTGTATACCCCAAAGATTCATTTTGGGTCTCCAGGGTTGCATTCAGAAATATATATCATTGACTCTGGTTTAAAATTGTAAGGTTCTGGTTACAATCATCCCTTTGTCGTGGACTGCCTTTTAGCTGTAGAGTTTCTACATGTCTGCAAAGCTGCACACTACAATAATAGCAGTCCAGTTGCTTGTTTTCGAAATTTACTTCCAGCCGTCTCCTTTGCTCTGAAATCATCATATGGAATTTTTAAAGGGAAATTGGTAATTAAGCTGGAGGTGATACTTTCATGCGCAGCATGTTGTGCCAACCCTGGAAAGCCAGGAACAAAGCATACTGCATTAAAAAAAAGTGCAAATTGTTTGTCCCGTGGAAAAGCTTAATGTCGTTGTGTACAGCTTCAAATTAAATCAGCCTGCAAACACACTGATTGGACACGGCTTAACTTTGTCCAAGTAACTCAAGAAGTCAACTGATAAAACAATGGCAGTTATTACGCTCTCTTAACTACAGTGGAGAAATGCAGGCTGGGGTCCAATAGCTTCTTAGAGACGCATTTGAACTGCCTCAGGGGAATGCTTGATTATGAACAGCTGATGGCCATGCCATATCATAAAGTTCTGAAATCTCCCTTTGCTTCCAAAACCGTTTGCTATTGGAAGAAAAGCTGCTATTCAAGAAAAAAAAAACAAAAATACAAGGCCAGAATTTTCCAGAGCCACATAAGGCTAAGTTCACAGCATTTTAGGTCTAACCGCAGCATTTTAAAAGTGGCAGTTAGTCACTTATCCTGTTATGTGTCTAAAAAATAATAATAATAATAATAATGAAGCTGTTGGGACCTCTGAGGGGCTGCAGGGCTCCACCTGCTGGGTTGTGATGCCTTTTTATATTTTGTGGGGGGTTTTTTTGGGGGGGGGAAGGTTCAGCTGGTAGTGCACGCGTGCGAAGAAGGAAGAGGAAGAGATTGGATTTATACCCCACCCTTCACTTGTAGTCTCAGATCGGCTTACAAATTCCTTTCCCTTCCCCTCTCCACAACAGACACCCTGTGAGGTAGGTGGGGCTGAGAGAGCTCTTTCCAGAGTTGTCCTTGAGAGAACAGCTCTGACAGAACTATGGCTTGCCCAAGGTCATCCAGCAGCTGCAAGTGGAAGAGTGGTGAATCAAACCCAGTTCTCCCAGATTAGAGTCTGCACACTTAACCACTACACCAAACACACTCAGAGAAGCAGCAGGATGGCAAGACAGGATCACTCAGTGGTGGAGAGGATTCTTGTTAGCACAGGCAAGCCACCTCTCCCTTGTCTTCTCCTGTTCCCCACCCAGCCAGACTATTTTATTGGTCAGGCCCCCAGTGCTGTATGCAGATGCTTGAGGAGTGGAGTTCCTTGTTGCTGGGAGAGCTAATCTTTCATGGGCAAAGGAGGTTCTGTGTGGCCAGTGTGGCCTAAGAACATTGTACAATGCGGCAGGGGGAGAAAGAAGGTATGGGAGAGCATTTGGTCTTTTGATGTCTCCCCAGTCTGTACTGGCCTTATTCCTCACTGCCGTGCATGTCCTAGTGCTTTCATGACCATGACTGCCTTGGTTTGCTGCCTGTGGTACTGTACTGGATGCTGATAAGGTCATAACTCAGGCTTCTTCTCCTCCTGCCAGTGTTGCTGTGATGTCACCTGACTTCGTTTTGCTTGCTACTCAGTGGGTCCCATGCTGCCACCTGGAGATTAAAGGTGGATCCCAGCGCTCATCCTCTACTTCAACCTTTCTAGGGTATATCTCAGTGCCAGTCACAAACAATGCCGTTTTCTCCCCAGGGCTGAGGGCTTTGCTTCTTAGCCCCATCCAAAATCAGATTCTGGTGCTTCTAGGAATAGAAGAGACTATGGATAAACGAGACAGTTTTCTCATAGTGTTTTTGGTATTTAACCTGATGGGATCCTACAGACTGGGAGACTGGGCTACAGTTGGTTGTAGAAAAGTAAATCAAATCGAAACAGCCCTGCATTTAAGAACAGGCTTCTCACTGAAGTCAGTGCATCTCTGAATATTGAATGATTATAGGTGTTTAATTATCCCCATAGGTCAGTAGATGTTTTATTTACATAGACAGTGATCTGCTTTAGTTAGATCTGCTAAGTTAGAGCAAATTAAAGATCTCAAGAACATTGTGGTCCATTTAGAGCTGTCTTATTTTATGTTAAGTGATGCCTTTTTAGTAGGCTTTGTTGCACATCCACTGATTACTACTTTCAGGTAAAGATCCTTGCCCAGAATGAGAACGGCAAACTCCAGGCTGCTCTTTCCAGCAACTTGAAGAGTGCAGTCACAGCATCTTTCCTTATGTTGCCTGAAAGTTTCTCTGAAGAGGATCTTTACGTGCAGATTGCTGGGCTCTCTTACTCTGGTTTGTATGACTTTTCAGCATAAGAACACTGAGCTTTGTTGAAGGCTGTGTTGTTTGATTCCTGTTGTAATTTGTTCTTCTACCTTTCTTCTTTCTCTTTCTTGTTTCATAGTTCCCATAATAACATTTAACCAACAGCTAGCAGTGATGGACTCTCTACAAATGGCTGAACCAGCCCAATAAGCCAAGGCACCATTGCACCAAATTTGTTATCAGTCACATCCCAACCACCAGTCCAGGGCTTGGCACTCTTCAAAAGCTCTCTAAAACAAACCTATGTGTATGTGCATGCACATGCAGAAGTCTTACAAACCAGCACTTCACCAAACCAAAGTACAGACAAAGAGAAGGAAACAAAGGGATATTTAAGCTGAAACTACTTTTAAGTGTGTAACTTACTGCTTACGCTTTATCTCTCCGTTTTGTAGTGCCTGGGTTTCACCTTAATGCAGTCAAGCTGAGAGGTTTTTGTTAAAAGTATAACAATTTAACTCCATGTGCTGTGTTGGTGGGACCACGGCTTGGAAGCTGACAGAGAAGGGCAAGTGAATTAGTATCTTATGTTGTTCAGAGAAATCCTTTGATGAGCTGTCTTTGACCCTCCCTGGTTTAGTTGTGTGTGACAGTGCTAAAGAGTGGCCCAAGTGCTTTCTTTCAGGAAAGCTTACAGCGCACAAGTTATAACTACTGTCCCTTGAGTCAGTGTATCAGAACTGGATACTCCACTCAGCGAATTTTGATTATATCGCAAGATCATGAGAAAGTGGCCTTTCCCTTTGTTATTACGGCCTGCCTCAGCATATTTTTCTTCCAGGTCAGGAAAGGTTCCCCTACTGTGGAAATTTTAACACGGTCAGTATTCTGAGGGGTGCTTTGTACAATTGTTTTCCCCACCTCCAGAAACTAGTTCCTGCTGTGTTTACAACACTCAAAACAAAATTGTGATTCCATTTATAAATACTTATGGATGAGTACCATTTCTGCTCCCCCCCCCCCCCCCCCAAGGCACAGGAGATACTGGGAAAAGGAGAAACACTTTGCATTTTGGCAAAAAAACCCCAACCCATTAGTATTGCATAAATAGCATGAGAGCTAGAACTCTGTGACTTTTCACCCTTCCTCCTCCATCCTCAGGTAACCTCTGTGGGAAGAAGCACTCCTGTGTCACTGAGTGTTTTGTTCTAATGGGCTAGAAAAGAAAAATCAGAAATTCTGAAAGGAAAAAAAATATTTTGTTGATTTCTCTGTCTCATAAGTGGAAAATCATTCTAAAATAATTCATTCTAAAATAACTAGGGAATACATTTCATGTACTTGTTTTGAGAACTTTCCCCCCTTTACAGATAGCCGCTCCTGGGGCAGCAGTCTCCAGGGTGAGATGGGAATGGGAATAAAGGGGCATTACAATCCTTTCCTTCTCCATGCTGTCATCTTGAATTCATTCTAGAGGCAGAAAAGAAGCTGCTTTGTTAGAACGCAAGAACAGTCATGTTGGATCAGACCAGTTGTCCAGCTAGTCCAGCATCCTCTTTCACACAGTGACCAATCAGATATTTCTTGGAGGCCTACAAGCAAGGCATGGAGGTCAAAGCTTTGATTCCCCACTCCTCCATATGCAGCTGTTAGTGTGTCCTTGGGTCAGTCATAAGTTCTTTCAGAGCTGTTCTCTCAAGGGCAGTTATTGAGAGAGCTCTCTCAGCCCCACCTACTTCACAGGGTGTCTGTTGTGGCGGGGGGGGGGGGGGAAGGGAAAGGAGATTGTAAGCCACTCTGAGACTCCTTTGGGTAGTGAAGGATGGGGTATAAATCCCTCCCTCTCTCTGGGAAAGAGCCAGTTTGGTTAAGTGCATGGACTCTGATCTGGGAGAACCGGGTTTGATTCCCCACTGCTCCGCTTGCACCTGCTGGATGACCTTGGGCAAGCCATAGTTCTGGCACAGCTGTTCTTGAAAAAGAGCAGTTTCTGTCAGAGCTCTCTCAGCCCCACCTACCTCATAGGGTGTCTGTTGTGGTGAGGGGAAGGGAAAGGAGTCTGTAAGCCGCTCTGAAACTCCTTCAGGTAGTGAAGGGCAGGGTATAAATCCCTCCTCCTCCTTCTTTTCCTCTGTTTCTCTCTCTCTCCCTTCCTTCCTTGTTTGCTTGCTTTCCAGTATTGCTGTTTACACTAGTTCTGTACATCTGAATATTCTGGTAGCACTTTAAGTATATGCAACACTGTTTCAGTGTCTGGGATAAAATATCACTCTGCTTAGGGTATTTTTCTTCCAGATCTTTACTCATATTTTCTCTGTGAGCTTAGAAGTGATGAACCACGGTCTGGTTAGGTTAAACCGTGTTTATCCTAGACTAAGCAAAAGTATCATATCAAGTTAGATAGGATATCTGTTACTTATTGAAAACTAACAAAATGGGCCCCATACGGACAGGGTTAGGTTCCCTGAAAGCTTGTGCACTACTCACCTCCCTCCCATTTCATTTTTTGGAGCTCTCCATGGTTTGCATTAACCTCTGCACTGCTTTTGTTAACCATGTTGAACTCTGAAGCACTGTTTGCGGCCATGGTTAGAGGTAATCTACATGCAAAACTTGTGCCTTTCTGTTGACCATGTTTTGACCATCTTGCTTTGGGTTTAGGTGACTTCAGAATGATGATTGGGGAAGACAAGTCAAAGGTTATGAACATAGTGAAGCCAAACATGTTGCATTTTCAGAAGCTTTACAGCAACATCTTGCAAGACTGCCCACAAGTGGTATACAAACACCAGCTGGGCATATTAGAGGTACGTTGTTCATTGTTGTAAACCTTTCAAACTATTAATTATATGATGTCTCTCTGTGTGTATATGCTTTCTCCTCCACAGTTGGACTTCCTGCTTTAAGTACGTGGGTGAGCGCTCACCTTCATCTTGATTAGCCAACATGTGATTGGTTATATTACGAACAGATTTTGCACCCATTGTTGAGTAATTATGTGACATGATAAATAACAGTGAACCATAATGGCTGATGGCACATGTTTCATACATGTAAGTTACCAAGTGATAACTGCAGTTATCCACTGTGGTTTGTTCTCAGTTCCTTCTTTACAAGTTAAGAGGCCCTGAATGTAAGGATGACATATTGTCAATAAACCTGGAAATGTGTTGCCACATACAAGCTAAATTGACAGCACTGCCACAGGGCAGGCAAAATACTAGTTAATTGGACATAGGCTGTGAGGCATTTGCAAGCTATTTTGCAGTCAAAGTCTTGTTGCTCTGCTGTGACCTCCCTGCCACAATTGAGACAGTGTGTGAACTCAAGGCTCCATGTGCGTCTTCTGGTCCCATTCTGGATTGCTTCGATCCACTCAGCCTAGAGGAAGTCGACAGACTGATCTCAACAGTACGCCCAACCACATGTAACCTAGATCTGTGCCCCTCCTGGCTAATTAAAGCTGGCCATGAGGGGTTTCGAGGGACCCTCCGGGACATTATCAAGAAGTCTCTCTCCAAGGGGCTGTTCCCGGGGGCCCTTAAGGATGTGATGGTCCACCCACTCTTTAAAAAAAACCATCCCTAGACCCGGCCGAATTGGCTAACTATTGGTTGGTCTCAAATTTGCCCTTTTTGGGCAAATAAATTGAGAGGGCAGTGGCAATACAGTTGCAGAGCTTTCTGGATGATGCTTCCATGCTAGATCCTTTCCAATCCAGCTTCTGCCCAGGCCACGGGACGGAGACAGTCCTGGTTGCCCTCACAGATGACCTCCAGAGGCATCTGGACTGGGGCAGCTCAGTGGTGTTGCTGCTGCTAGACCTGTCAGCAGTGTTCGACATGGTCGATCACCAGTTGCTCGCCCACCACCTCGCCGACACGGAGATTCGGGGGCTTGCTCTACAATGGCTTGTCTCCTTCCTCCAAAATCACGGACAAAGGGTGGCCATCGGGGAGCAGCTGTCCCAAAGGCACCCACTAATATGTGGGGTGCCCCAAGGGGCAGTGCTCTCTTCAATGTTATTTAAGATCTTTATGCACCCCCTTGCCCAGATTGCCCGGAGGCATGGGCTTGGGTGTCACCAATATGCTGATGACACCCAGCTCTATCTGTTGTTGGGCGGCCAGTCTGACTCCACCTCGGAAAATCTGGACCGAGCACTGCAGGACGTGGCGGGATGGCTTAGGCTGAGTCGATTAAAGTTGAATTCAATGAAGACAGAAGTCCTGTGCCTGAATCGGAGTGGGTCAGGGGGAGGGATCCCATTACCGGCCTTCAGTGGGGCGCCATTGGTACCAGCGCCGAGGGTCTGGAGTCTGGGAATGCTCCTGGAGGCTTCCCTGACAATGGAGGCCCAGGTAGCAGCCAATGCCAAGACAGCCTTTTACCACCTTTGGCTGGTTAGGCAGTTGGTTCCCTTCCTTGAACGCAAAGATCTGGCATCAGTGATTCATGCAATGGTTACCTCGAGGTTAGACTACTGTAATGCTCTCTATATGAGGCTGCCCTTGGGGCAACTCCGGAAGCTGCAGCTAGTCCAGAATGTGGTGGCCAGGCTGCTGATGGGCCTCCCTATGCGGGAGCACATCTAGCCTGTGCTAAAACTACTGCACTGGCTGCCAATAGTGTTCCGGGTGCGCTTCAAGGTGCTGGTTTTAACCTTTAAAGCCCTTTATGATCAGGGACCTGTCTACCTGAGGGACCGCCTTTCCCCGTATGTTCCCCAGAGAGCACTGCGGTCAGGGATGCAAAACTGCCTGGCCCTAAGGATGCCAGGTTGTCTTCAACTAGGGCCAGGACATTTTCCCTGGTGGCACCGACATACTGGAACGAGGTCCCAGATGAGATCAGAGCCCTACGGGACCTTCATTAGTTCTGTAGGGCTGTGAAGACAGAATTGTTCTGATTGGCGTTCCAGTAGGCATTACACTCTTGATGAGCTGGGCGCCAATCTATACACACTTGATGCTCCTTATCATGCTGCACCACCATTGGGAAACTGATTGAGTGATTTTACTGTTTTTATGTATTTATATTTTATGTTGATTTTATCAATGTTGTAAGCCGCCCTGAGCCCGCTTCGGCAGGGAGGGTGGGATAAAAGTAATAAAAATAAATAAATAAATATATCTGGTATAGCTGAAAAGACCAAGACCCTCAGCCAGTGAGCCCTTGTGTCAAACGGGGTCTCATTGTCTGCGATGGAAAGCACCGTCTGTAAGCCTGACCTGTGGTAAACAGCTGTTCTTCAGGAAACTTGTACCTAACTCCTTCATAGTATGTGGAGCTTGTTGTGGTGGTCTTGGGATGATAGCCCTTGGCTTCTGTTAGCTCAGGGGTACCCAACCTTTTTGAGCCTACTGGCATCTTTGGACTTTTATGGGTGGTGAGCACCAAAATGGCTGCTGCAGGAGGCAAAGCAAAACACAATACCTCCCTACTTGTTCTGCAAAATAGTTGCAGAAGAGTAGTACAAAGAAAAGAAGGAAACCTCAGACAAGAAAAAGCAGGAGGGAAAATAAAAAGGAAAGTATGAAGGAGGAATGGAGCCATAAACCCACGTGCTTACAAGTCCTCCTGATCCTCCAGTGGCTGCAGCTGCTGTTGAAGCTTTGGAAAACCCTTTTATTGGAATGTGGGCCTTCCCTTACTGTGGCCACACTCACTTTCTGAAAAATTTAGTAGGTGCCGTGGTACTCACAGGTGGCACCCACTTAGATCTCCTTACATTAGGTAGAGTTGCCTTGGTCCTATTAATACAGAATTGTTTTAAGACACAGTTTGATTTTGTCGCCAGGTTGTTGTGGTCTTTTCAGGAATGGAATGTGTACAGTGTAGACAGCTAACATAATGGGGAGTTTGGCAGCCTTTCCTTTTATTGCGGGTACAAAAACATCCTAACTAGTGCTTATTAATATTAATGGTGGCCTTGGTACATCCTTGCATAAAATGTGAAAGCAGATAACTGTAGCCAGCCCAGTCTCTAGTCACAGTCATAGCATTAAGTAAGGCACTGGGGAATTTTGAAAAGAAAGGCCTGGTTGAGACTTGCCCAAAAGCCCTGTCTCCTGATCATTTAAATTCTTAAGAAAACCTTTTAGGTTGTACTGCTGACACTTTGCATGGAGAATTAGCCAATAAACAACTTTCTATATATTAAATAAATTCTGAGCAGTAAAGTATGCAGCTGCACTCTGTAAGTGTCTGAATTGTGCAAGAGTATCACGGTGTGGCATTTCTGTGGTCTTTTGGAAACACTTTATATTCATTATCTTGCTATTTATGGTATTCTTGTACAGCAGGGGAAGGACTGAAGGCCAAACTCGACATTTTATATTGATGTGTGCAATTCTGAGTTTCAGCGAAAAGCAGCCTCTGGAGGCTACAAAGATGGTGGAGAAGCTGGGAGGATCCCCCAGCTGTCTACCATTCTTTCAGTCCTTGTAGCGGGCTTCCTGATGCTGCTTTCAGGGATTCTCTCTCTCTCTCTATCTCTGTGGGACCCCTAGTGGGACTTGGACGTTTCAGAGAGTTGGCTTGCTATTGCCTGCCTTTGTGTCCCCAGCCCTGGTCTCTCATCCAAGTACTTGTCAGGGTCAGCTCTGCTTAGCTTCTGAGATCTGATGAGATCGGGCTTGCCTGGCCTATCCAGGTCAGGGCTGATGCTGCTTTCAGTTTTAAAAAGAAGTTGATAGAATGCTACATGCATCTGGTGAAATCTTGCAAAGTTGCTAAAAAAGGATGTATGTTCATTCTTCTGAATCGTTAGATCGATAAGAGCCCAGAAGGTCAGTTTGCACAACTAATGGCTCTGCCGAGGACCCTGCAGCAACAAATAACTTCTCTCATGGACCCTCCAGGGAAGAACAGGGATGTCGAAGAAATTTTATTGCAAGTCGCCCATGACCCTGACTGTGGATTGGTAGTGCACCAGGGTAGGTTTACTGATGATTTAATAAAGGACACTTAATTGAGTTGATGTTTAAGAATCAATCGTGTAGGTAGTGACTATAGAACTTTAAAAGATATAAAAAGGATATGATTTAGTTTTATTTTAGAATAAATTTGCAAAACGGAAAAGTGCTTAGCTTTCTTAGGTATAAAATATGCTTGTCTGGAGAATATTTTTTTTTCAAATGAAGCAAGATATTGTAGGACCAGAATCCAAAGAGCACGCTCACTGGCATTTTTCATTTTTCTCCTTTGAATGTCAGCACCATCACCTTTCTCAACCTCCAGTGTTCCTGCCATATCACCAGCTACTTTTGAAAGTTCGATCACATGGGGGGGGGGGGAGCCTGATATTTATTTTATTGTTGTTATTTACAGTTCATCTTTTGCACTGAGACTGAAGGTGGATTACACAGTGTAAGTCAATGCAGTCAATCATATGGGACATCCAGTAGGCAGTGTAATAGGATTAGGACTGTGGACATTAAACAGTGTAAAATCTAGAAAAAAAGTAAAACAAAGCATAAATATTAACACGGCACATTAAACTATGCCTAAAGTACATAATGAGATAATTCATACACCAACAGATACTATGTACTGTATGTACTGTTCACAGTAGTATAGTCCACAGTCTCTTTCACTTTATTAAGGCATTCTTATTTACTCATTTTATTAGAATAAAGCCCTATTGCTTTTGTAAAAATGCCCTCCTGAATAATTCAGTTTTGCATAGTTTGCAAAACGCCAGGAGTGTGGGAGCCTTCCTGAACTCATCAGGCAGGCATTTCCATAACGTGGAGGCCACAACAGAACATGCGTGTGTGTGTACAGGCAGTTGTTGATCTTGCCAGTTTGTAGGCTCTCACCTGCAGGAGGACCTGCTCAGGTGAGTGAAGCTGTCATGGTGGAGTATAGGGGGAGAGGTGGTCCTACAGACATGAGGTTCCAAGGCCATGAAGTGCTCTGTATGGGATAGCCAGTACCTTGGATTGATCATGGTAACTAATGGAGAGCCAGTGGAGTGACCGCAGAATGGGAATGACATGCATGGTCCACCTAGCACCTGATAACTGGGCTGCAGCATTATGTACCAGCTTGAGTCTCTGAGTTGATTTTGAGGGGAGACCTATGTAGACTGTATTACAGTAGTCTGGTCTTAGTACTACCATGTCATGTATCCAGTTGACCAGATCAGCTGCATCAAGGTACGGGGCCATCTTCTGAGTTAAACTAAGTTGGTAGGAAGTATTTTTTGTAGTGCATTCACTTGCTCCTCCAGCAGTAATTTTGGATTTGGTCTAACACCCAAGGCCCTTGCCTGAGTCAGTGAGGTTCAGCTGAACCCCACTGAAGGGGGAAAGCAGAATGTCCTTCAAGTTCTCCAGTGGTCCTAGGGGTGGGTCAGTCCTAACTTCTGGGATATAGAGTAGAGTAGGAGATTTTGGATAAGGAGATATAGAGCTGGGTGTTATCAGCACATGATGAAAGCTAGCCCCCAAATGACAAATGATTTGTCCTAAGGGCTTTACATAGAGGTTGAATAGAAGGGGGGATAGGACTGTACCCTGTGGAACCCCAGAGAACCAGTCTCATACTAATGGCAGTCCCTTGAGTCCAGTCTGTGAGGAATGATTTGAACCACTCCAGTTCAAATCCCTAATGCCTACTTATATATCGAAATACTTCAACAAGATGGCATGGTCTCCTGTATCAAAGGCTTAATATAAGTCTGGTAGGACCAACAAAGCAGCATGGCCTTTTTGTGTATTCAGATGGAGATATCAGCTAAGGCCACCAGGGCTGTCTCTTCCTCATAGCCTGGCCTGAAGTGAGACTGAAAAAGGGACTAGAGTAGATGAGTTATCCAAGAAGACTTGGAGTTGGTCAGTTACTGCTCTCTCAATCATCTGGTCCAGAAAGGATAGATTAGAGACTGAGTGATAATTGGCCACATCATTTTGGTGTAGAGATGGTTTTCAAAGTAAGTGATGGATAACTGCTCCTTTGAGTAGCTGAGGAAAGGTGCCCTGAGTTAGTGATTCATTTATGTTGAACTTCAAGAGCTTATTAATGTGGTCCCTACAAGATTTTAGAAGCCATAATGGGCAAGAGCCCAGTGTACAAGTAGTGGCCTTCACAGATCCCAGTATCCTGTCAACATCTGTCACAGTAATGGCTATATGGAGTGGAAGGCTGGTGTTTGGGAAATTCTAAGACCAATGCTGAATTAGTTGCCCAGTTGGTTGGGTTCCAGCCAATAAAATCCAGGCCTAATGGCTGCACCAGAGGGCCAGTGGCTGCAAATGGGCAATGGTATGTTGTGTTGCGAGTTTCTCACTTGGACCTTTGGCTGGGCGGGAATTGTATTCTTTTCAACCACAATGCTGACCATCTGTAAAGTGGACAAAACTGTGACCTATTGAATAAGTTTGTGATAATGAGCAAGGTAAAGAAAATGTGAAACTTCATACCAGTGTTGTATCAATGGAAATTACTTAAAATAATGGGTACAATCCAGCTGAAGTATAGCCATTTTAAGACTTAATGATTTCCTTGGGAAAGAGCTCAGCACGTGTTTTAACTCTCGTTTAGAGTTAATGAGACTTCAAGCTAAAAAATCTTTACGGTGGGTGGAATGTATGCAATGTTACTTGTACAAATCCTGTTCTCAAGTTGCAGTGAACACATGTACAATCTGTGTACAGTGTATACTTGATTGTTCTTTGTGTGCTGAATAATTCTCATGTTACAGTCAACAAGCACGCAGCTGAACATGCGATTTAAACCCTACATTTATCCAGGCACTTGCCCATAGTTTCATTTGTAGTGAACAAACAGATTGACGCATATATATGCAGGATGTAGATGCATTTATTATAAACATGTGAACAGCGGCTTTGTTCTTGGTCCTTAAAGAGACCCATTCTTTAAAACTGTGAACAAGTGTGTGTCATGAAAGTAAAAATATATATAAATAGTAAAGAAATCAAAGACGAGGTGTTTCTTTCAAAGATGCTCTCTCTCTCTCACACACACACATACATATATTTAAATCTATATATCTGTATATGTCTATATCTTTGGCAGCATGCCAGTATGTGTTCAGAAGGGGAGACCCATGAGTTAACACGAGACATCTGTTGTGCTGGGAAGTATTTAACCCTGAGAGAACAACAAAACAGCGTTTGCAAAAATGCATGGTTATTTTAAAAATCACATTTATCCTGCCCTTCCTCCAGAGAGCTGAAGGCAGTATATATGGTTCTCTCCTTATCTATTCGAACCTCACAACAGTCTTGTGCAGTAGGTTAAGCTGAGAGATAAAACACCGTAGGTCACAACGGGCTGGTCACTGTGCGAAGATCAACAGCACTATGAATGACAGCTTCTTGCTGAGTGTACACCCAGTGGTAAAATCTAAATTTGCCTGTTTATAATGTGTGCAACAAGCTTCAGAATTATTTTTCTGTGCAATAGAATCATTGGAATGAATTTTTGAAGCTACTTTACAAAAGAAAGATAAACACAGTTGGGTAAAATAACAGCCAAGTTATGCTGCCATGCTGGGTTTATGGTGTTACTGCAAAAATATTTGACTTGTAGCATTTTTAAAAAAACAATGTGATGGATAACATCTGTTTGTTTATCCCTTTTCTCTTTCTGTCCAGGCATTTCAGGAATTGTGAGATCCTCCAGTCTTATTCAGAGCGCTAAAACCACCCTAACAGCTGGTGAGAGTGGTGTATTTTCCTGTCTAATCCTGCATTTGAAGAAGAGCCATATACAAGGCATAGCAGTGCAATCCTAAACAGAGTGGCTGCAGGTTAAGTTCATTGAAATTAGTGGGCTTGGGTTACAGCAACTCTGCATAGGATTCTACTGTAATTCTAGTGTAGAAATTAATTTTAAAAAAATTCTGAAGCAGCATACATGAAAAGCAGCAGAGAGCCTGTTGATTCAAGTGCCTTTAAGAACCAACACCTTGTCAGAGATCGAAAGGTGTGGGAAACCAAGCTAGTCTGTCATCTACTTTTAATACTCCCCTGTGGGCGTTTGAAGTATTGACTTTGTCCTACAGAAAGGGAAGGAAGTTATTAGGCTTCCTTTTGTTGAGGCCAAAATTGATTGTTGTTCTGGCTTGGGTTTCTTTGCTGTCTTTTCCTTGAATCATGAAACTTAACATGGCAGATACTTGAACATTTGCAGTGCCTTTAGTAAATCCGAGTTGAAGTTTAGCAGATGTTTTATAAATACACAAGATGTTTATGCCACAAGAGGCAAGTTACTAACACCTGTACCTCCGAGCAGAAACCATTTATTGTAAAACTGTTTAATTGGTAGGAACCCTGTCTGTCCTTATTCTGAACTGTTAACACACAGTAACAAGATTGTGGGCTCTCCTACATGTGCATGGATGATAGCAGTACAGTAGAAGGATAGTTTTATAAACACAACTAGGTTCAGCTAATGTGTAGGTGGTTTTCAGGTGTATACCGAGATACCGGTTTAACCACTTTTTACCCCTTAACCATCTGTCTCTTGTTACAGCCATAGTTCTTCTAATGACTCTTAGAACTAGCACAGACTTGTATGAGTATTATTTATCATTTCTGTATTATCCACCCATCTGCTGCACCCTTTTTCCTCTTTCCCACACAGGCTTTATTCAAATTTTTAATGGCAGGCTTGAGGCAGAATCTTCAATGCCAGATGTTGTTGAATTAGCAACCAGTATTTTCTCCCCCCCCCCCCCCCCCCCAATGTCATTCCAAGGTATGATTGACATGTAGACCCTGGGACATGTTGTCATCATTTAATGTTCTTGCTCTCACTAGTGCGTGGCAAGCCAGCTAGTTTCAAGATGAGGCTGTATTCCGTAATTGTGTAAGATGTCACATCTCAAAGCACAAGTAAAATAGCCCTTGTTAAGTTCTGAAATCAGTATAGTTCAGATGATCACAAGATGACTTGCTGTCATCTGGGAGATGGATCTTTGATGGTAGCTGGCATGATCTGTTTGCAACCTTTATTTGGCAAAGAGCAAACAAAGGCCTTGAACCAACGAAGAGGGTTTCCTTCAACTTTCTCTGCCAGTGTGGTTTTAAAATAGCTCGAGCCTTATATTTTTGTTTACTGTCAGATGCCCAATTTAGCTCTTCAAGAAAAAAGCCTGTATGTTTTCTGAAAGTCTGTGGCAAGACTTCTAGTCTGGTTTCTATTAGAAGAGGCACCATCCATTGATTTATTTTTCCTCTTAGCCTTACGGTCTTTCAGAATTTAGAGCTTTGAAAAGTTTTATATTTAGCTGCTTCTAAGGACTGTTGCATGGCTTTTTTGTCTTTAAAGATATATATTGTTATTGCATTTGGCGGCCTTATGTGAAATAACATTTTGTGTTACATTTACAATAATGATCAGGTTAAGTCTTAGTTTTTGCTCAAAGGCATGCATTGCGGTTGAACTCTGATTGATAGCTCTTTTAAGTATTCATAGATAGAATGGGGGGGGAGAATCTAAGCTTTCAGATTTTTATATGTACAACTAGATATTTGCAATATTTTGCAGAAATCTGCAGGACAGACATTTAGTCTCAGGCACTAGATACCCAATGTTAATTCACTGGAATAATCTTCAGGAGTCGCCTACCATTGAATGAATTCCCTTTCCTTTGCTTCAATTGTCATGGCAGCCTTGGCCTATATGTAACTTCTGGCCTCTTCCTCCAAGGGAAGAGCAGTCTCTAACTGTGTAGCAGAAAACATTTTTGGCGTGTGTGTGTGTGTGTGATCTAGTACCTTATTTTTTAATCTCAACCCTGCTTCAGCTGCTCCATGAGCTGCTGAGCTATTTGAAGTTAGATGTCTGTTTTAGGGAAGGGCCATGGATCAGCAGCAGAGCACAGATGTTTTGCATGTAAGGTTGCCTACCTTCAGGTGGGGGCTGGAGTTTTCCCCAAATTGCAATTCATCTCCTGTTTACGAAGATCCCTTTCCCTGGAGAAAATGGCAGCTTCAGAGGGTGGAACTCTGTGGCATCACAACCCCACTGAACTCCCTCTCCTCCCCAAACTCTGCCCTACACAGGTTCTGCCCCCAAATCTCCAGGAATTTGCTAACCCAGAGCTGGCAATCCTATTTACATGCAGAATGCCCCTGATTCAGAATCTCCACTTGAAGTTTGTTCTCAGGTAGCAGGTGTTAGAAAAGACCTTTTCCCTTCCCGAGACCCCCAGAGAGCAGCTGCCAGTCAGAGTAGACAATATCGAGTGATAAAGCAGATTGTTCATTTAGAATATTTCTGTGCTGCCTCTTCAGAGACCTGCTTGTGCTGACTTACAATTAGAAGCCACAGGCCATTAAAAAAAATATAAGGCTTAAGCAGAACAAAAACTATCCATAAAACAGAGCAGACCATTAAAAAGCCGGTAAGATGAACCCCTGATTAAAAGCTTAGGTTAAAAAGATGTGCTTTGGCCTGATGCCTTAAAGAAAGTAAAGTAGGTGCCAGGTGAGCTTCAAGGGGAATGGAGTTCCAAAGGCAAGGTGCCACCACAGAAAGGCCCTGTCCTTAGTCACCATCCGCTTCACCTGCACAGAGTACAGGGCTACAGAGAGAGATCTTAACTGGTGGGCTGGACAGTATGAGAGGAGGTGGTCCTTCCTTTACCCTGGACCCAAGCCATTTACGGCCTTAAAATTAAGAACCAGGACTGTGAATCGTGCCCAGAAATGAAGGGTAGCCAGTGATGGTAATATATGCATGTGTTGGCTTAGATCCAATGATAATTTCCACTGACAGCCTTCCTCCTGATGCAATCAACAATGTCTTCCAAAATGCTGCTTCTGGGGGATAGCCCCCCCCCCCCCAAAAAAAAAACAGCATGAGGAGGGAGTCTGAGATCTGCCAGGGGAAGGAGAAATCAGCAAAAATCATGGGCCCCTTGTGTCCAGAAAAATCCATTGCTGGATCCAGCTCATTGTCCAGTGTATGTCAAAGGGGCGGGGGGGAGACTAGGAAAAAGAAGTAAATTTACTGAACAGGGGAGGAGGGGGAAGTATTTTTGTTTCCACAATATGATGATGAGATTATGACTGAAGATAAGTGACTAAAGACATCTTGCTGGGAGTTCTACAAATTAAGCTTTCAGTGGTCCCCATTTAAATAGCAAGCCCAACTGGAACCAGGTTAGATTGGAACTGCAGCACAAGGGAAAGAGGAAGGGATTAAGATCCTCTCCCAATGCCATTTTCTTGTCATGTATCAGTATCTGTGTGTTTATTTAATATGGCAGATAGCAGCTCTGAGAGACCATTTCTTGTTGAGAAAATAGCACTGGAAGAAGAAGCATTCATGTTATGGCTCCAAGCGTAATGCTGCCCACATATGGCTGTTATTTGGGGGGGGGGGGTAGGGACCCCATTTCACAGAATTTCCAGCCTCTGAGTTAGTCCTTTCTCTGTCATTGGCTGCATCAGTTCTGGGCATGAGGGAATGGGAGGAGAGACACTTTCCCCCAAACAGCAAAAGTTCAGTGTTGGACCCACCAAAAGTACTGTTAACAACAGAAACTACAGAGAGGCATGGAACTGATAAGGACTGCCTCTGCCTATATGAATCTGTGTAACTGTGCTACTCTTCCCAGCAATGCTTCCTCTAAGCTGTGGATTCTTGTGAGCAAAAATTCTGCTTTGTGAGCTACTGGCATTAAAGTTGTGAGTGAGTGATTTGGCTACTGTGTGAATTAGTTAAGTTTGCTTTGGAGCCATCCTTCCTGAGCTAAGACAAAAATGTGTGAGCCGGTGGCTAAAAAACTGTGAGCTAGCTCATGCTAACTCAGCTTAGAGGGAACACTGCTTCCCAGCAATTTCTCCTTTCAGACCCTTCTGTGGAGGAAAGCACTTCATTTTGGTCTATATCACACTATTGGGAGTTTTGGGCTGCAGACTTTCCACATTCTTTCCAAAAAGCTTCTCTGCTGGTAAATGGGCAGGAAAGAGAAGAGGGGTTGCTTTCAAGCATGCCCCATCCAGGTGATGGCTCTTACAAGTAATTCAGTCCATAAGGTTTGGTTATGCATATGTTTCTAGTCAACAGAGAACAAAGAACTATATTACATCCTGGCAGCGGTGTGATACCTAGGAGGGGACATGTGGGCATGCCAAATGCTAGATAGAGTAATAGAAAGAGGAGAATTGACCCAAGGGGGTGGGCAAACAGAGGAGATAAATTCCCTTGATGAAAAGGGAATGAGGTCCATTTTGATTGGGTGCCTCTGGGAGTAACTTGCAGGAAGGAGCTCTCACACCTGGGCTCCATCTTGATGGGCTCTCAAAAGAAGCCTGGAAAGTTCCCTGCTCCTTCCCCTGCTTTTCACTAACAGAAGTCAAGGCTTGAAGGTTGGCAGTAGTTTTTTTTTCTGCCTCACAAGGGCCACTGAGAGCCTTTATTTCTCAAAGTTACAGGTGCAATTTCCGTTATTTTGGGTTGTTTTTTTTAAAAAAATCCCAATTTATTTTTTTAAGATTTCAGATTTTTCTACAAACCTGGAACTTTTTTAGAGATGCATAAAGATATGTCATATATGTGCATGGCTCCAATCTCTAGATTTAAGTTTCCTCAGATTTGGCTAGGTTGAAAATTAGCTATATTGATCAGGGTATATTATACTGTCTCACTGATGGAAACCACTTTGAATTGGGAAGGAAAGGCTTTATCAGGTACCTAAGTTTTAGGGAGAAGAAGATGGGCAGGTCCAGAGCTTGAACACTTCACAGAAAGCACAAACAGAAGAAGCACAAGCAACCCACGATTCCTCCCCCCATTTCTATACCAGGCCAAACCTGCTCTGCTTTTTTACTTGACTCATAGAAATTTTCCCATTTTTCTACTGGTGAAGTGCAACCAAACTGATTGCTCAGGACAATTTCTTATTCAACAGGCAGGCTTTGAGAACACTGCTTCCTTTTGAATGAACCAAATATCTTCCAATAGCATATGTTACGAGATACAGATAGTTCATGCCATCAGTGGAATATGACATCTGTTTTTCAAGCTTTACGGGACTGCACCATAAAAAGTAACCTATGATATATCTGTCACAGATCAGTCTTGCGTAGGTGGGGGGATGATTCTATTTTTTGCAGAGTTCAAATACCTAGAAGTTTTAAAAGGACACGTGGTTGGGCAAGAAGGAAGTACTTAAGCAGTTTCATGTATGTGTTTTCGCACTACATGGTGCAAGAAGACTGAAATTTTGAAAATTGTCATCCTAATTGCAGGAAACACAGCTGCTTCTGTAGAGTCTGACACGAGAGGAATGTAAAAAGTTGGATCTTGTGATCCATGTAAATTGTGGCTCTTCCCCGCTATTTCCTGCTATCCCCTTGTAGTAGCCTTCAATTCTGTGAAATTTGATTCCTCGCATTACAGGACCCAAGCAAAGAAACAGCCATTCAGGTCAAAGGGCTGAAGCTAGATGAAGAAATGGTGCAAAACCGCTCCTCAGCATGACTCAGAAAAGGAGTGATGGACTGAGGGGAAGATCCGCAACCATCAGTGCTTTCCATGGAAAGATCACTGACTCCATCCCAAAGAGTTAGACTTTAGAAATGAGACTTCAGGAATGAACTGTTTTGGAACTGCACTCTGGGGGCTAGTTAAAACTGACTGATTGGTTAATGCTGTCAAATAATCTTCATAAACAATTGATCATAAAATTGTCAGATGTTTCAGTAGCCCTTAGAGCAGTGGTTCTCAACCTTTTTGAGTATGAGGACCCCATTTTTCACATCAAATTTTTTTGTGGATTTCCCACAATAGTAGCTGTGTTACTAGTATCCATTGATTGAGAAAATACATAGTGACAATGCAAAAGGTCAAAATGACAATGCTTAGTGGACATATGGGTTCATGAACTCCTTGCAAAAACTCTGTGCTCCCTTTCCCACAGGCTGAGGCCATTTGCTGTAGAGTGCAGGCATTAATTGCTGTAGTATTACTTGAAATATTTTTAACTTTTAAAAACTTTTAGAATTTTTGAATTTGCAGTTTGAATATAAAAGACAATTCTAGCCATTAAAAATTTTTTTCCCCACCTTCTGATGTCTTGACTTTTCTTTTTTTTCAAGGATTAAAAAAATCCGTGGTCTACAGCATGAAGAAGATGTACAAAATGTCAAAAGGATTACTAAGGAAGTCATGATATCTGCACTTGGATTTTCTGGGAAATCAGCCTGCTCTCTTACTGCTAAATGTGCAGTTTTTACCTGTTGCATAATTATTGCCTTGGAAAACTAAATATGGAAAAACACATCTCTACTACACATATCCGGACAGTTTTGTACAGAAGACAAAACACAGATTTTCATTTTTCTTTTCTTGAAGATTATTGGGAGGGGTTGGTACTCTTGTTATTTTTCTACAGAAAACTCTGGGTGAGTTTGTATTTTTTTCTTTACAGATCTTAGATTGGGAGCCTTATTTTGTCATGCAGTTTGTTTTCACATGCTTGCATCTTATACTTTACCAGATTTTGCATAAGTTTTCTTTACTGGACTGAACGTTTTTTTCCCCCTCTTTGCTCTCTTGCTGACATATAGAGTTACATGTTGAGTAACTTTGAAAAAGGTTAGTCATTCATTTTTAAGGCATGGTTGACAGCAGCATAATTCAAAGGCAAATACTGGTGAGGGGCTTGTAATTCAAAATAAGATCAGTTTATTGGACCCAGAAGCTCAAACTGATGTCTTTGGATATCATTTAAGAGTTCTGCCTTGCTGCCAGTTCACAGAGTGAGTTTTAGTATCAGCTTGTTGTTAAAATCAGGAAACAGTTTTCTTACCTCTTGATATGTGCTGATTCCTCTCCCAGAATTAAGAGTTTGGATGATCTTCCTTTGTTTCTCATCAATTAAAATATTCCATATTTTTTCAAAATTGGTTGGGAAAAGACCTACAACCTTCACTTTTCTAGTGTATTATCAAAAGGCAATGCAAATAATGGCACTGATCATAAAAAAACCCTTCAAAGTGAGATTATGTATTGAATTTGTTATGGAGTTTTGGATGCTTTCTCCTTGCACTTCTCCATTTGCTACACCTGTTTCTTTCTCATATAGATAGTTGGATAAGAACATCAAATGTGCTTTCAGGCCTGAAAGCAAGTGACTGTTGGACTGAGAGAGTAGTATAATAATCTTGGAAATATAAGAGCTGCGGAATAAAAGAATAGCCCTTCTGAAGATTATAATGATAACTAAAAAGGTAAATGATAACTAAAGGTAAATAAATTTGTTGATTGGAAGACTTACAAGATCTGAGGTCACGGAAGTCGACTTCAAATATATGAAGCTGTGAATTGTGTGTCAGTCAATTCAAGGACCTGAAAACTGATTGTAGCAATTTTCAAGACCTAAGTGGTGACAAACCAGTAAACTTTAATTACAAGAATAAGTAATATTTCATAAAAATTGCTAATAGTCTTAGCCATGTGTGCATTCCTTCTCTGGTTGCAGAGAGATGCATACAGATTTTGGTATTTTGTTTTCTTGATCTAATCAAGAAGAAAAACTTGTTCATGCACTAGTGTCATCAGTGAGTCTGGGCTCTTGTAATGGTGGAAGGCTCAAAGTTCTTAAGTTTCCCAGTCAAATAGTATAACTTACTGTTGTACTGAAGAAACTGCTTTGATAATCCATAATTTTGCACATGTACTGGAAATAGTTTCCTTTGAAAGAGCTCTTCCGGCAGTTTCTTTTTCAACCTGAAAAATACTTAGGAAGCAGTTTGGAGGCAAATCTGGGTTCATGCATTCCTACTGCTTCTGTGTCCTTCTGAATTTTAGTTGGGGCCTCAATTCAGAATGTAGCAGGTCTTGCAGACTCTTACGTACCTGAGCTGCCTAGGATTTGCTGATTCTAACCTCCCACTTGCCGTATCCCATGCTGCTCTAGATATGTGCCAACTGCAAGGGGAACGCTGTTTACAGTTTGGGTCCAAGCCTGTAAAAAGGCTTCAGATCCTCCTTGAAAGTTCACTAGTTCATAAAAGGGGGGGAAATAGGCTATGAAGAGTTGGCTGCGTTAACAAAGTACTGAAACAGTGTCATTCAAGGTAGAATATACATCTGTAAACACTTATGCTGAACACATGAAAGCAATCACATATAGTCGGTATCTTATCATGGATTCCAAAGAAATTACTTTTGTGTGTCTTTCACTCCTTTTCCTTGATTGAAGAGGATGTATAATGTGAGAAGGAATGTGATACATGCCCACACAATAATTCTGGACTCCATAATAACCAAATATGTGAACTTTATCATACATTGTTTATCTAATCTCATATGCATCTAGTTATTTGCTTTGTTTTTCCAGATAATTTAATATGGAAACATTCACGGTTTCTGTAAATTACATTCAGCTATTTTTCTTACAAACCAGTGAACCTGGGGTGGCAAAGGGGGAGGAAAGAATATGTAATTCAACAGCCTGCTTCCCATACTGTAGTTCAGACTAGTTTTGCACAAAAGTTAGTGTCCTACCTATGTCTACAGATACACAGGTATGGCTTCGGTGGAGTGAATTCGCAGCCTTGCTGAAGCTTAGCATGTCTGTCCCTGTTCAGTGTCTGGATGGGAAACCTTCCATTTAACCTGTGTGAGCTGCTTTGAGTGAGTTCTATGATGAAAGAAAGGAGGACAAAAATGCAAGTTGTATCCTTGAGGGGATTAAAAAAATCACCTGCCATCTTTTTATTTTTTTAAGTAAAAATGTTTAAAACCCCCAAATTTGGTGGGGTGGGCAGAGTACTTAAAGGCTAAATTTAAACCAGGGTTTTCTGAATGTTGCAAAAAAAAATCAATTAATGGATGGTCTCTGAGCATTAGTAAAGTTTTTAAAACTCTCCAAGTAATCCTAAACAGTCTTGCATAGCTGTTAGTACAAAAGCAGATTCAAGGCTTATTTGGGTTTAAGGCAGCTGCAGCTTCTGCAACAAATGCAAACATCTAATTAGCATTCACACTTCTTCCAATAATGGCTTCAGGGCAAGGGAAAGGTAGCTCCAAGGGTAAGAGTATCTTCCAAATCCTTGCAAAGCACAGATGATCTCCTGCCTCTGAGACATTATCTTAATTTACTTGCTATTGATTTGTGAAAAATCTATGTAACCAATAGGCTTTTGTAAATAAGGCAAGACATTCTGGATTGCTTTGCAACTGAATTGTGCATTTATTTATTTATTTTAATTGAAGAGCCAGTTCCATGCTGAAGACTGTTCCACAAATCAAGAACGCTTAAGTCCCAGCTGGGTTGCTAGGCAATAATTAATATCACCAATGATGACCAAGTCTCTAGCTAATGAGTAGCCTGGCTTTCTTTGTCCCATGTTTTAGTTACCCAGTTTCCAAAAATCCTTGTCTAGGCTAATATGGCTTGGATTATGTCATTTGACTACTAGACATAAAGCATGCCAGAAGAGGGGGTGTGAGCAATTTTTACCACTCCCACTGCAGAGCCCCACATTGTGTCCAGTGCTGTTCCTAGAGGTCCTGTGAACCTCACAGGCAGTGTTATGTGGGGCACAGTGGGCAGAAGTGACAAGGAGGAAGAAAAATGAGGGTTATGCTTGCACTTGGTTGGATTCAACCCCTTTCTCAGCAGGCTTTGGGAGAAAGAGAATCCTCTGCCCTCTGTCAAATCTTAACCCTGAATAATTCAGAATAGTACAAGATAGTGAGAGGTATGGATTGCAAAAAGCCCATCAGAGAATTTTAGAATAATAAGATTTCTATTCTTCATATCATTAAAGTGCAGTTTGAATCTAAAGGTTTTATCATAGGGTAGACCAAGGAGGAGGAGAAATTTCTGCTTAGAAATTTCTGTCTCAGGTTGACTTACAAGAAACTTTGGAAATCTGGGCAAACAGGATGCTTTCTGAAATTTAACCAGCAGATGAACAGAATGGGGGTTTGAGAGGTTTTGCAGTTTAAGAAACAGAATGTAATCAATTTGAAAACTAGACCAGAATTCCCAAATGCAGTAATGCATTTTTTTTAAAAAAATGAAAACTAATCATGTCAAGCTGGCTATTATAAGCCTGGCTCATTGCATGGTTTACCTCAACCAAGAGAGCAACTGGCAGAAGAAAATGGTTCAAGCTTTATTTCTTATGCTGTGGCTTGTACAGTTGTATAATTTGTGTTTGTAATGACCCATGCCATTCATTTGTGTGTGTGTGTTAAGACCAAACCAGCCTCAGGTCCAAAGTGAAGACAGACCTGCTGTTTCCAAAGAACTAGGTTCTTGGTAAATTCAGTTTGTATTTTATAATTTAGTATTAAGATGGGTAGTTGTGTTAGTCTTTCTGTAGCAGCAGAAAAAAGCAAGAGTCCAGTAGCACCTTAAAGACTGACAAAATATGTGGCAGGGTATGAGCTTTCATGAGTCACTGCTCACTTCTTCGGTATTCAGTATTGTATAATACAGTCATTTTAATTAAACTTGATGCCTTTAAAGTGTTTGCAAGTTAGTCATGAAATAGGAATAGCTTGGATCCTGAGATCCACAAGTGACTTCTTCCTAGTGGAGTGGATCTTTTCCATCTTCTTCCTTCATCCTGCTGTTCCTCCCAAAAAGCTGCTCTGAGGATTGGGAGAATGAGGGAACTGGGGGGGGGGGGGGGGGCTGCCTACAACTTCCTCCCTGCTGTGAACAGTGGGTCTTCTGTGAGTTTTTAATCGAACCCTGTGTGCTTTTCCTCAGCTTTCTCACAAAATGTTTATCGGCAAATAAGGATACATACTTATAAACCAATCTTGGGTTGCCAACTCTGTGTTATGAAGTGCCTGGAGATTTTGGGGATGGAGCCGGGGGAAGGTGGTATTTGGGGAGGGGCCCTGCTGATATATAATACCATTGAGTCCACCCTCCAAGCAGCCATTTTCTCCAGGGGAACTAATCTGTCATCTGGTGGTCAGTTGTAATTGTGGGTGATCTCCAGGCAGCACCTGGAGGTTGGAAGCCCCAGTCCTTTGCACTACACCATCTGAAGCCTTCCTCCAGCCGCAGGAGTCTTTGTCTAACCTAAGTGGTTCTTCCCCCAGAAATCAGTGTTCTCCATGGAGGACAATGTTTCCCAGATCTGACACTTCACAAGTTGCCTTGTAACCAACCCTCCAAGTGCCCCCCCCCCCCCGATCCAGAGTACCTCAAAACCTCTCCCGAGATAAAAAACTAGTTTGGGGAAACTGGGAAAACAAGTATGGTATATGTGCTTTTGGCTACCGTGATCTATTCTGTACTCCGGAACACAGAACCAGCTGACATTACAGCGATTGTTCCATTTAAAAAAAAATAAAACTGGAAGTGTTTCATCTTTCCCTGCTGAACTGAGGGTCATTAAATGTAACCAGTACATGTTCCTAAAGAGTTGCAAAACTTCAGGTGGCACAGTCGAAACTTATCTGACTTATGGCAGGAAGCCTTGTGAGCCTACTACACCATGCATATGATAAATGTGTGGAGAATAACAAGGCAAGGGCTATAAATACTATGCATTTTCTGGACCATCAATATTGTGGCTATTGTAATTGGGCAGACAACTAAGTTGTCATGTCGAAGGGGGTTCTCAATAGTTTATAAATAGGTTTTTATTTTGGAAGTGTGAAGAGATGCAAGTGTAAAATCTCAGTATATTTTTATATCCAAGCATACTCACATTTCACATATCTGCTTTCAGAAGACGGGCAATACAGGACGTTGGGTAAACATGTAAGTTTCAGAGTGGCCAACCATAACAAAGATTAATTTTAACAGTTTATGTAACTTGCCTCTTTGGGAGGGAGTGTACTAATGAAAAATATGGTTCCAAACATTAGAAGTAACTTGATCAAATCTGCAAGAGACTAGTGGCTGGAAACCCCTACCCTGCCACATCTTGATAACAACTTAGCTACTTCCTCCTGAACCTTGCTAGCTGAGCAAGGGTAAATGTAATGTGTTGAAGGCAGAAAAAAAAATCTCATGCAGTTGAACAGCTAATTAAACATTTTTATGTGGAGCAGATGTTCCGTGTAAAGCCAAACCCCATGAAGCCAGTGGTGCGGTGTCTTTCACATTACAGGTGTTGTTTTATTATAGATCTTGACTGTAACTGGAGTCGTGACTGAAATATGCTGTGCATCTCTGGGCTGGGGTGGTGAACTTGTTTGTGTACGGAAACCAAATATACTGCTACTTATACTCTAGGGACAGGATTTTTTTTTTAAAAAATCCCAAATTTAATGGGAAATGGGCTAGTTAATTCCATCTGTTTATGCCTTGCAAGTTGCAAGGATTTTTGTCTGCACCGTAAATCTTTAAAGGGTGGGGGTTTAAAGCTTTTCCTGGACAGTCTTGATAGCCTTTTATTTCAAAATATTCTTGTTCTGTAAATCATTCATGTCTTTGTGGTTTTTGAAAAGTCGCTTACCTTCCCCTCTGGAGGCCACAAGCTTTGCAGGGCAGGTTCTTTGGCAGGGAGCCATGAATAAATTATGGACTGAAGGAGGCCAGGCTGTGAGCTCTTAATATCTTGATTTTTTAAAATGGAAGATATTCCATAAAGTTGTAATGTCGATTTAAACAAACAGAATAAAAGATTTCTTACTTTCTTGCAGGCAAATGTGCAAACCAGACAGAAATCATGTATAGATCCTGGAGGATTTGGAGACAATATTTGTGTGGTTTGTTGTATTAAAGGTTCTATTAGCACTTACTGTTTACCATAGACATTCTTAATGTTGAATGGATAATTAATCTCATGATGGGATGACTAAAAATTTAGATCACATTATATACTTCTGTACACTTTTCTGTAGCTAATTATTCCTTTATTTTACGTTTCTCCTGGGTTTATTATTCTGCTAGATTTATTACACCACTTCCTTGTTCCTAGAGACCTTCTATGATATATTTGTAGTCATGATCCATGCTTGACCAATTTCAATCTTGCTTATAGCACTACCCATAAATGTGAAATGGGAGGAGCAAGTGGAGGGTGGCAGACCTTCATGGGGAGATCTACATAGGGTGACCTGCCCAGATGATTTCAATAGAATATGAACCAGAGTAACAGTGTAATCCTCAACAGAGCTGCAGCCTTCTAAACTTATTGACCAACAGATATAGAAAGGTATAACTCTGCTTGGATTATACTATAAGTGGTCTATAGCATACTGTTTAGCTGGAGACTGTAATACAACCTGTTTCCAATGAGGGATGGTATAACAAGGTATAATCCAGCCAACTGGGGAAATTCTGTCAGCAAGCAAGTTAATATAGGCATTCTTAAGTGAGGGATGTCTGAAAGTAATGGTTGCAGATTGAGCCTGTTAGTTGCCACAGGAAGAAGGAAAATAAACCTTCTGACTAGGTTTATAGCATTAGTTGCCAGTCCAGACACCTGCTCATCTCATTGCATGAGAGGTCACTGAACAGTTGAAGGTATTCTATGCTGGACATAAATGAGCTTTTGCCTGGGCAAAAGGTACCTCTGCTTGCACAATGGGGTGGTGGTGGTGGTAATTTTGACAGATTTATAGTACCAGGTTAAGTTGTGACATCTCTTACTGCATTACTGGAGGCCCTCTGAGCCTCAGGAACAGCTTTTCAGAGAGCACAGGGGGCTGTAGTGTGACCTGCCCTGTGGTGTTGTAGGTTTAATAGGGCCCTGGAATGTGGTCCTCCTAAATCCCCACCTCCCTGGGCAGTCCAGCATGGATGCAGAAGGTCTTTTCTGTGTGTGAAGCTCTGCTCACACGGTTTAGGATCCAGCCTTCGGGATGACTCATTGCAAGACAATCTTTTCAGTGTCAAGTGGACCTAATTTGGCATTAATTGACATTTTTCATTGATAACCTGATCTTTGAAATTTGCCCAGTGACTCTTCTGCTCAAGCTGGGTCTTCATTGTTTGTTTTTTCTCTACAGCCTTTTGAAATCTTCTTTGGCCAAGTTTAACTCCAATCGCTTGTAACAACCCAGTAGTGCACTTGAATTATTTCGGATGAATTCTGCTTTACAAGTTTATGCTTCATACAGACTTGGCCCAGTTCCTTTGGCTAAGACAGCAAGCTTCAGAAATTAAAAAAACCCTGGAAAGATTTATTGTTCTCCATCTGCTCAATCCCCTATCTCATTCTTTTCCCCTCAAAGCAATATGTGGGGCATAACTGAATGGCACGTTGCTCCAGGATGTTAGATATCTGACTCCTCAAATATTCAGCACTATATTTAGAGACAATCTGAAACTCAACTGCAGGCTCCTTTTAAACTTAGGGCTGCTGCAAGCTCCTCTACTTTATGGGTTAGTAAAATTCACTAGCAAAGGAATGCCAGCTGGTACTGCAGGATAACGAAGAATAATTATAAAACAGCATCAGGTAACTATTGTAAATCTTGACAGGGAGTTGACACTTATTTGTTCCTGTAGTGAGCTTTGTTTACACATATGTGTGAATGAGTCATCACCTAAAACCCATTCTAAGCATAAGAAGAGTTGGATTTATGCCCTGCCTTTCACTCGGAGTCTCGGAGCAGCTCACAAACTCCTTTCCCTTCCTCTTCCCACAACAGACACTGTGTGAGGTGTGAGGTGGGTGGGGCTGAGAGGAACTGCTCTTGAGAGAACAGCTCTGAGAGAACTGTGGCTGACCCAAGGACACCCAACTGGCTGCATGTGGAGGAGTGGGGAATCAAACCCGGTTCTCCAGATTAGAGTCCACCACTCTTAACCACCACACCAAACTGGCTATCCAGTAATTTCCATCAGTTACAGAGGGAGTCTGAGATAGGGAGGAGTGCAAAATCCTTCTGTTCTCTATAATATGATTCTTGGGAACACACCCATGCATGTGCGCAAGTGTGGGAAATGTTAATGAAACTCTTACTGGGCACTGTAGCCTGCAAGCAGGATGAGTTCAGCACTGTTCAGTTGAGTCTGCTCACAGGTACAGCTGCAATCCATCCAATATTGAGAAATCACCTGAAGACAGCTGGTTGTTCAACAAGCCTACATCCCTTAATAGTCTGAACTAGAAAAAAACATAAAATATAGTTATAACTTTTGTTGTTGTTCAGTCGCACAGTCGAGTCCGACTCTCTGCAACCCCACAGACCACATCATGTCAGGCCCTCCTGTCCTCTGCCGTTCCCTGGAGCATGCTCAACTTCATGGCCGTTGCATCAGTAACACTAACAATCTCATCCTTTGCCATCTCCTTCTTCTTTGACTTTCATTCTTTCCCAGCATCAGGGTCTTCTCCAGTGAGTGCTTCCTTCTCAGTATCTGTCCTTCCAGGAAACGGTCAGGGTTGATTTCCTTTAGGATTGAGATTTGATCTCCTTGCAGTTCAAGGGACTCTCAAGAGTCTTCTCCAGCACCATAATTCAAAAGCATCTATTTTTTGGTGCTCAGCCTTCCCCATGGTCCAACTCTTGCAGCCATACATTACTAAAAGTTATAACCATTGGGCCACAAATTGGCATATATATATATATTTAGTCACAATGCACATCATTTTACACACTTTTAAAAATAATGCCAATTTATAACTTCTGGGCCACAAATTGGCATATTTTTAAAAATGTGTAAAATGATGTGCATTGTGACAAAAAAAAAATCCTACTTGCCCACACATGCACATTGGCTTGAATGCTTCATTTTATTTATTTGTTTTTGTCTATCATCTGCCTTTCTCACTGGGACTCAAGGTGGATTATGCAGTGCAAGTCAGTACAATCAACGGGATGGTGTATAAAACAATGTAGTAGGATGGTGGCTGATGGAACTCTGGCTCTTTAGGAAAGCATTTAGTGTTGGTTGAAGTGTTCTCATTTTGTTCTTATGAGGGTATTTTAAGGGATAAAATAGGGTTGAAAATGTAAAGCAAGGCTAACTCGCATTTTCCCTAAAACTCAAAAGGGAAGTGACATGACAAAGGTTTACAAAATTACAGACAGCAGTGAAAACAGATTTCCCCCCTCATCTCCAGTAATGCTAGAATTGAGTAACATCTAATTTAATTGTCTTGCAACTAAGAGGAAGTACATTTTAACACAACATAATTAACCTAGGGAATTCACCATTGCAAAGAATGGTGACAGACATTAGTTTAAATTTGGGGGGGGGGGGGGGGAAGTATACAAAGATGTAAAGGAGAAGGTCTATCGGTGCCTATTAACTATGACATCTAAATGGAACTGCCTGTGGGGCAGCTCTGGGGTGAGGTGGAGAGAAGGCTTTGAGGCTACTGCCAAGAACTGAAAAATGTCCAGTCTCCTAGATTCTTTAAACTCCAACCACCCACAACCAAATAAAAAGAGGGACTGCAGACCGGAAGGTCGGTAGTTCAGCAGTTCGAGACCCGAGTCCTGCATGAGAGAGTGTGCTCCCGTCTCTGGTCCCAGCTCCTGCCAACCTAGCAGTTCGAAAGCAAGAAATTGCAAGTAGATAAATAGGTACCAGTTCGGTGGGAAGGTAACAGCGTTCCGTACACCTTGGAGTCTAGTCATGCTGGCCACATGACCATGGAAAAGTCTTCAGACAGCGCTAGCTCTTCGGCTTGGAAACCGAGATAAGCACCACATCCCTAGAGTGGTATCCGACTGCCTTTCGAGCAAGGGAAACCTTTGCCTTTACCTAGCGTGTAAGTATTGTGCTCCCAAAAGGTCTCTTATTTGTAAACCTGCTATATCAAGGCTATACATATTTGTGAGGTCAATAGATTTCACTGCTTCTTAGATATGTTACTAGACAGACAAGACACAGATGAAGATGAAAAACAAAGATGCATTTAATAGAGTAAATGCTTTGTGCGGAATGCTTCAATATATAAAGTAAAACTGTCTCTCAACTTCACCCCTCCAAAGGTTACAAACTTTCCTCCAGTAAGAGTAACTACTTTACAGCTGAGCTTCAAGTAAAGTAATTAAACTCTGAAGAAAGACTGGATTCCCCTTTCTCCAAACAGGCTGCTCTTTTACCACACAGAGCTCCTTTCCACAAAACTTGCACATATCAGTTAGGAGTGATGAGCCCTTAACAGGATATTTGTCACACTAAAACAAGCTTTCTTCCCTAAGGCTGCGGTCACATGGCCCTTTAAATCTGGGACTCCTCCTGGATTTAAAGGAGCCGCTTCCCCCCCCCCCCCCCCCCGGTTGGGATGATTACACATCCCAACCCCCGGCGGTGAAGGAGGTGGTGTGCGGCGGCAGCTGGGGGAGGCTTCCTCAAGCCCCGGTGATGGCGGGAGGCAGCGGTGTGTGGCGGCGGCCGGGGGAGGCACCCTCCCCCGAGCCCCGCCAGCCACCTGGTAAATTTGGGGAGAAGGGAAAGCAGCGGCAGCCGGCGGGGCGCGGATTGGACTGGGTTACCTCCCCCTTTTTTGTACTTGGGCGCTTGAGTGCCCAAGTGCAAAAAGGGGGGGGGGGAAACCCAGGAGGACTGATCTGGACATCCCTCTCTCGCAATCATTGCAAGAGAAGGATGTCCAGTTCAGCCCAGTGCAGGTTCAAAGCGCGACTCCTGGGAAAATAGTTGATTTTCCCAGGGTTGGAAAAAGCGCTGGAGCCCGCTTTGCCTCTGGAGTAGCTGCGGCTGGTCTGATCGGCCCCTTTAAATGCAGGAGGAAACAGCATTAAAGGGCCGTGTGGCCGCAGCCTAAGCCAATCCCTAAACCCTAACCAAAAAATCCAAATAAAAGCCTGACTAAGCTTATGCCCCTTTCCATAACCACAAAATCCCTACCCAAAGAAAAAAGTTTCTTCACCCCACTTAAGCCAAGGCTGGCTCACCCCCCTCCCATCCAGAGGAGTCCCATGGGCTCTGATTGGCTGACAACCAGTTGGGAGTTGCATGAGGCCTAAATCACAAGGATTGGTTCAGAACCCTGGAGGACAGGCGGGACTGTTGAATACACCTAGCCTATTTGGTGACCAGGGTGGATAATTTTTGAACAGTGGTTAAGTGCGCGGACTCTAATCTGGCAGAACCGGGTTTGATTCCCCATTCCTCCACTTGCAGCTGCTGGATGATGTTGGGCAAGCCATAGTTCTGGCACAGCTGTTCTTGAAAAAAAGCAGTTTCTGTCAGAACTCTCTCAGCCCCACCTACCTCACAGGGTGTCTGTTGCGGGGAGGGGAAGGAGTTTGTAAGCTCCTCTGAGACTCCCTTGGGTAGTGAAGGGCAGGGTATAAATCCGATCTCCTCTTCTTCTATTTTTCTTTCCGTCAAGTCACAGCTGACTTACAGCAAACCCGCAGGGTTTTCAAGGCAAGAGATGTTTGGAGGTGGTTTGCCATTGCCTGCCTTTGCATTGGCCCTGCTTAACTTCTGAGATCTGACAAGATCAGGCTAGGCTGGGGCTATCCAGGGCAGGGTCCCTCCTCCATACAACAAAATTATTTTCAGTAGTAATCCTAAAATAAAACAAATAATAAAAATGCCCCCCCCCAAAGGTTCAGGTGGGTAGCCATGTTGGTCTGAAGCAACAGAACAAAGTTTGGTCTTAAAGGTGCCACTGGACCCAAACTTTGTTTCAATGGCCAGAAAAGAAATGCAGATCATGAAAAATTTATTTTATTTAACTTCATAAATGTGCCAGTAAACAAATTCAAATTCCAACATGCTATTCCATCATGAAAGCCAGCATGGTGTGGTGTTTAAAGTGTTGGACTAGGATCTGGGTGACCTTGGGCCAGTTACATTATTCTCAGCTTAGCCCTGACTTGGCTAGCCTGATCTCATGAGCTAAGCAGGGCTGGTGCGGAGGCAGACAATGGCAAACTGCCACCAAACTCTCTTGCCTTGAAAACCCCACAGGGTCTCCATAAGTCAGTTGTGACTTGATGGCAAAAAGAAAAATTCCATCACACCACTCATGTTCTGAGCAGGCACTTGAGAGGGCTTCTGTTCTCCATTTTGAAGCCCAAGAGCTGAGCATCCCAAACATCTACAAGGCATTTTTGAGAGTTAGAAGTCTGCCTTTGCTTTAGCTTTTACTACCCATAGTCAGAGTATCACAAAAATGGGGATTGCAAGCTTCACCAAACTGGATGTTAAGAAACACACTATCCCCCCCCCCCCCCCGGAAGATGCCCCTGTCTTCCATAGTTTCCAAAGGATTAATGTCAAAGCAGAGAATCTCTGCAATAGAAACTGAAGGTGGGGGGCATTTTTGCAAGCCCAGCTGAACCAGTGCAGAGTACCTAGCAGTACCAGTGCAATCACAGAGTGCCCAGCACAGAATCAGTCCAAGTGGGGGGGGGGCGGGGTTGGAAGTCCAGCAGAACTAGTGCACTGTACAGCACACAATGAACCCAGTGCCTTTGTGGCAATGGCAGCTGATGTCAAGCACAGAATCACAGTCCGGGGGGGGGGGGGGCTGGAAGCCCAGTAGAACCAGTGCAATGTACAGTGCCCAGCAAACCCAGTGGTTTCTCTTCATAATATTAACAAAGGTTTGCTACTATAGTACTCTTAAATACATCCTGTCACCAAGCATGATAGGTATGAGAATGTCTTGAAATCAAGAAGTGAAAATAAAGGGTGGAGGGACATAGAAAAATTAGGTGAAAGGAGACAGAAATGTATGAAAAATGTGTGGAAAAGGGAGATTAAGAGAGGGAAAGGTTGTTTTATCTTGCTGCAACAGTAGGATTTCCACATTTTGAAAAACAAAAAGGAGGCCATATTTCCTGACTGACTACTTCAAACAACTGATCACTATAACAGATCTCATTTTAAATACCCCTACTATTTAAGCTGAAGCTTGCCTCCACTGGGGGACTATAGGGCAAAACAAGCTCAGCCTCCCAACCCAAAAAGAGGACATTTAATGAGTTTTTTTAAAAAACAGCCCAAAAGAGGACAGACACCAAAAAAAATCTGGTAACCCTATGCAACACCCTAACTACAGCTTTGCAAGATCTGGCTGAGCTGGATACAAGGAAAGGAAGAGAGAAAGGCTGCAGCCAGAATGGCACTTTAAAAACAAAAGGAAAAAACGTTCAGCATGAGACTGGCTTCGAGGGCCCCCTTCAAAAGCCTTACTCAAGCTGCACGGGACAGACCCCCCCTTCTTGGTACGCCATTGTTGAGGATGATTGCCACACTCCACCATTCCCATAGCCTTCTGTTCTGACTGGCAACAACTGGACACAGTATAGTGGATTAAAGGAATCACGGGTCTGATACCTCAACCAATTGTGATGTTTATTTTCCATTGTATTTGTTGTTTCCATTCAGATATTTCCTATAATTCATGCCATCTGCTCTTTTCAGTGCCTCAGCACAGTGTTATAGCATTTTCAGTTAACAACAAATTCAGAATCAGGTGATCTAAATGTCCCCCAGGTATCCATTCTTACCTGTTGACTGTCAGTCTGAAAGATTTTTGTTTGTGCGGAATACAGAACAACCGGCTCCCTCATTCTAGTCCCTTTTGGAACACCTCATTCACAAGGTAGGCAGGATGAAAGGATAAACCAACTGTGACTGGGACTCTTTAAAATGTCTGTCTAGACATTATGATGTACTCATCGTGGTGCTATAAGAGCACAAGTATATGCTAGGTCAGATCTTTCAACAACAGTTATCTTCATAATGAAATCAACGGGAAAGGCAGCGAGGTGCACTAGACAAAAAGTTAAGCTAGGGCCATGGGAGTCTGGCTTCAAATCCCTACTAAGCTATGGAGCTCACTGGGTAGTCATATCCTGTGTCTGCTGTCTTGAGTTGCTAGCAGAAGTCTGTGAGAGCCAAGAGGTATCGATGATAGACAAGGAGCCTCCCTCATTTTCATCCCTACCTGATAACACTTCGTTAAACTATCACCCTAGAACAGGGGTGGCCAGAATTGTTTAACATAAGAGCCACATAGAATAAACACCAGATATTTGAGAACAGCGTGACGTGAACAAATATTACATACATGTTTTTATTGGAAAATATGCAAATTTGCTTTTTCTTAACATTCAATGAGACTGCCAAAAATAAAAAAGGGGTAAAAATAGATATTGATAATGATATTTATTTCTCCAATGATATTTGTAGGTGTGGGGGGGGGGCTTTGAGAACACATTTAAAGTTGCTTTCTTTCTCTGCTCCCCAGTGTAGCTCCATGTAAGAGATAGCTAAACATTCCCAAATGAATCTTTACTAGTTAAAAAAGCTCAAAATAATGTTACAAAGCTGTTCTTCACATACATTATGTGTATCCTATGTTTTCTAATGTGACTAAAACAACTACATAGTTAATTTACTTGGCTTCTTATAATGTCAACTGATACCTGACTTTTATCTTCCATATGTTCAAATAAGGCATTGGTCAACCATAAAAGCTTGCATGATGTCCTAGAATGTGGGATATTTTTGCAGGCAGGCTTATAGTGAGTCCTTCCTATCAAACCGACAGTTGCCCACAAAGAGATCCATTTTGATCTTTCCATGTACACTTAATGCCACTCTTTTCATTGTTTCCATCACATTGCTAGACATTCATGTAACGGCTTATGGTTCCACTAACTGCATAGTTGCCTTTCCATACCTGAAGAAGCATCTCCTGTGTGACAAGCTAAGCATGCTGTTAGGAAACACACAAATAGAAGTTTTACATTGGCATGGGAGAAACCACAGATGTGACAGCCACTCGGGATGTATGCTCAAAGGTGCATCTGATACAGCAAGTGGTTGCCTGTGAAACACATGCCTCCACAGACTTGTTAAGCAAATCTCTTATCAGTTCAGCAAAACTTACTTCATAGTATACATAAAAGTATGCATAAACAGGACTGGTATAGTGGATCCAAAAAGACCACAAAATTCTTCCCTGAGCCTCTCCGCTATTGCAGAGACTTGGGGGAGTGCAGGGTGGCATGATTAAATACCTTTCTCTCCCTCCCCCAGATCAGGGAGGGACAGAAAGGCATTTTCAACATGCCTGGGTTCCCTGCCTGCTTTTTTCCAGCTGCCACATGTCAGCTAGAGAAGGGGAGGCAGAGAGAGGCTTTTCCTTGTCAATTTCACTCTCAGCTGAGGGGGGGGGGAGTGAAATTGACAAGGAAATCCCCATGGGCTCCCCAGAGGGAAAGAGGGCATTTTAACATGCTGCCTTTCCCTCGTGTGTAGCCACGCATGCCAGAGGTTTTGGTTGTAGGTGTGGCCAACTCAGGAGCCAGCTGGAACTCTGTTCCTGTGCATTCCTGCCCAAAAATAGCCCTGCTTTTACTTAATCAAGGACTCATTGGATCCAAATCATTATATTTAAGATTGGTGAAACTCTTGTATTGCGCCGTCAAAATACAGATGACCTATGGTAACCCCGCAGGGTTTTCAACACAAAGAAATATTCAGAGGTAGTTTGCCATTGCCTGCCTCTGCATAGCAACCCTGGACTTCCTTAGTGGACTCCTGTCCAAGTACTAACCACAGCTGAGCCTGCATAAGTTTGGAGATCTGATGAGATTGGGCTAGCCTGGGCTATCCAGGTTTGGGCAGATTGGTGAATGACTGACTACCACATTAATACATCACACTTGATGTTCCTGCCATTGTAAACATTCTGCACTGATGCAGGAAGATAGGTATGAGAATTTTCCCATATGAGAAATATGATGCTTATACCGAATTTTGTAAATAGAACACTGGTGATGGTGAACAGAGGCCACTGAAGTTTTGCATGTAAATTAAGTATTCCTTGTACTGCAATTGGGGCATACACATAGTAAATACATTCCTTGCAGTCTGACTGAACTCCATGGCTTACTGCATCACAGGGCTACTTTGTTATGGGATCTGAAGCTATAAACATTATGGCATGTCTGAACCACCCCATCCATTTACAATATTTGTCTTACATTTAAGTTTGAATGTCATATGCAACACTCTTAGTCAACATTGGAAGAGGTGTGTGTGAAGGAGGGGAGTTAAACTCTTTTAAAAGGCAACATCTGGATTTTTGTTAAGTCCAGAGGCTATTTTTCTTGAAAATAATTATTTGTGATGGCAGGAGCCCAAACAGCTAGTTTAGGTCAGCCAATGGGGCTTTCACTAACCCAGTGGGATTCAACAGATCCCCATCATACGGCAGCATTAACCAGCACAGCATAATGTCCCTCAGTTTCAAAAGTCTTCGTACATGTAGCATGCAGAGAATGCTATGCAAGAAGCTCAACATGCATTTTGGTGCATGGAACTAGTTGAATGGGTGTTTTGATCTTGGTCAATGACTATATCTAGAACAAACAAATAAAAATGGCCTCAGGATATGAACACGTGGGGAATAAACTCCAAAAGTACTTGGCTATTCTTTTTGCAAATGGAATACCTGCTGCTAGGTGGCAGAGGAACAAATTATCCATCCTGCACAGGCAGGATTTTGAAAAGGGTGCGGAACCGTAGACTGTTGCCAAACCCTTTACCAATTAGTGTACACTGGTATAAATGGACCAACAAAGGCACTTTTAGTTGCATTTGTTGACTTGGCTGCCGCATTCGATTCTATCAACAGACCCCATTTATGGTCAAAGATTGGCAAATTGAACATTGACAAGCAGCTACTATTCCTACTCCGAGAGCTCCATAGGGACACTCTTGCCCAAGTAAGAGTGGGAACCTCTGGTTCCCTAACTAGTAGTATCTCCATCAGTAAAGGCATGAAACAGGGATGTGTGTTGGCCCCCAGTCTATTCAATTTATATATAAATGACATAACAGAGTCTCTTCTCTGTCAGGCCTGAAATTCTTTTCATCCTCTCTGGGACAACAGATAATTTCAATTCTTTTATACACAGATAATATGGTCTTAATCTCACTGACCAAAATTTGTCTGAGAAGGCTTTTACACCAACTAGGGCAATACTGCAGTGAAGAAGTGCTCAACATTAATTATGCAAAGACCAAAGTAATGGTTTTCAGAAGAAAGCCCAAAATCTCTCATTGGAGCATTCTTGGTAATTCAGTTGACCAATGCAGTACATTTAAATACTTGGAGTAACTTTTAAAGAAACACTGAATTAGAAAACCCATGTGGTAGGGGTCAAATAGTCAGCACTAAGGATTGTTGGGCCTATTGTACACTTCTTCTACACAAAGGGTGGGCAATTAATTGATCCAGCACTGAAATTGTTCAAGTGCAAAGTTGTGCCCCACTTATTATACGGAGTGGAAGTGTGGGGCCGAAAAGAGGATAACGTATCTACCCTTGAGGTAATTCAAAATTACTTCTTAAGACGAATTTTAGGTCTTCCTAGGGGATCTCCTGCGGCCTTGATGCAAGCGGAAACAGGACTCCCTTCTATTAAGGCAAGGGCACACTTTGCAATTATAAAATACTGGAAGAAGACCAATTTGGCTAGATCTAATTCTTTAAGCCATCAATCTGTTAGATCACTATTAACAAAAGACCCTGCACATTCTGGCTTTTTTAGCAATATCCTTAGTAGATACACCGTACCTTATGACCACTTCTGGGCCTCAGATGTCAATTCCCAACTCAGGGAATGGATATTCAAATCAGATGCTGCGATAGACTGCTCTGCCATCACAAAGTCTAAAGTAGCTCCTTGGTACAAAATTATCAAATCTGACCACTCTAGATCAGCCTATTTGAGTAATGTGTCCAACTAAAACCTTAGGGTGTCTTTCACTGCCTTCTGTTTTCAAACAATGTACACAGCAGTGCAGCAGGGTCGATATCTTCAAATTCCAGAAGAACATAGTTTATGTATTTGTGGCTCACTTGCCATTGAGAACCTTCCTCACTTGCCCACTATACAATGCACCCAGAGACAAATTCTTGACAGGAATTTTATTTATCATAAATGCATATTCTGAAAACGAGATTGCATTCTTGTTATCAGATACTGATGAGTTTGTATCCTATGGAGTCTCCCTTTTTGCCCTTGCAGCTAAAAAGGTTAGAGCCAGGGCAGCACCACAGGGGCCATTCTTATAATATGCGAGCCATTTTAACCCACTCTAATTTTACATATATGATTTTAGGTTTTACTTCTTTATGTATTTCATTATACTATTTCACTGTTGTTTTTGAATGTTTTGTAACTTTGTTAAGGCCTACGGCTAACACAATAAATGTTACTTGCTTGCTTTTTGCAAATGGCTGCTTCTACCTTGTTAGTTTATTTGATATTTAGACATGGCTTGTCCACGTTGCCCAGAGGTTATGTTCCCCTTCCAGGAGTAAGAAGGAACTTCTGATTTTGCCATGAGGAGAGCAAAGGGTATCTAAATACAAATTAATTACAGCCATTTGTTGTTGTGATAACTATTACAGTTACCACATATAACAAAGTTTGGGGCATCTTCTTGCCTCTCTGGAATTAGTTCAGTTTGACACAATGTGAAGTTGGCATGAACGGAACCTTTCTTTTTTAAAGGACTTTTGAAGAGGAGTCTTAAGTCTCCCCATATGGGCCACAGTGCCATTGCTGAGAAGCATTTCTGACACAGTTCGACTATATGTTGTTATTCGAGTGTGTCTAGATGTCAGGCTGTGTGAAGTGGGAGCTTCAGCGCTGAACAATGCTGAAATGTTTGCTCAAATTATTTGCATATGGACTGAAGTGACTTGTTTTAGATTAACATTCCCTTACACATGTAAAAGTACATTTTACAAAGCTGATGTCAGTTGTTAACTGCGACCAATAATTTTATTAAGGCAAGATGTGAATGGAGTTAAAACCTCCAAGAATCAATGCACTGAGACAAAACTGTAAAAATCCGTGGGGTGTGTGTGTGTGTCTAACGATGACCTTAACTAAAACTAAGATTTTGTGATAGCCTTGAAAAAAACTTGGTGAGTAGTATAAATTATTCTTGATATTTATAGTTACATGTGCCTCTCCAGGGCCAGTTGTGTGTCTTTCTGTTCCAGTCTATGCCAGCTTTATAAGTTGTCTGGCATCAAAATGTTTCCAGGAAAACACTCTCTAATGTCATCAGCAGTAGTAAACATGCAAAAATACCAGATGGAAGGCTAAAGCCTCTTGAACTCAGGCTATGTATCTCAGGCTAGACAGAATACCAACAGACTCACTCTCGTATGATGCGTTCCCACCCCCCCCCCCCACATTTCTTTTCAATTAGGATGGTTTTCCACTTGAAAACTGTCCAAGGCGGATGATTCACTCAATTTATTTTAGCAATCAATTTTGTTCATGCTATCCAGTTGTTCATGCTTCTGTTGTTAACTGATGTGATCTATTTTTCAGCAAAGTAACTGCATCCAAAAAGACGAGTGGCTGGGGTCATATTAAAGTGGCATCCTGCTAGACAATGAAGCTTTTAAATTTCCCTTTTCCATGGTATTTCTGTTAATTTTTCAAGCATAATATTTCACTTTGCTCACTTTTACAAATTTGTACACAACCCAGATTTATAACTGTATGGTGTTTACCATGGGGGCAGCAATGCTCCCTCTAAGCTGTGGAGTCTTGTGAGCAAAAATTCTACTTTGTGAGCAACTGGCATTAAAGCTGTGAGCAAGCGATTTGACTACTCCATAAATTAGTTTGCTCTGGAGCCATCCTTCCTGAGTTAAGACAAAAATTTGCGAGACGGAGGCTAAAGAACTGTGAGCTAGCTCACACTAACTCAGCTTAGAGGGAACACTGGAGGGCAGCATGAATTTCATACTTTAGTGGTCTGTTTATAATCCTTTCCCTGCTTACCATGGGATATTACTTGCTTTAATCTTGGTCAGGTGATTTACTTCTATATGAACATGCTTATTTCAAACCCTGTGGGACAAGAAACTATGGGGGGGGGCATGGAACCAGCAGTGAGGAAAATAATTAAGCTCCCCTTTCTCCTTGCCATTTCTCTAATCTCAGTTGCTTCCTTCTGATTATAAAGCACTGGGGTGCTAAAACAAGTAGTTGTAGTAATATACAGCACAAATAGGAAAGGATTAGGGACAAGGAAAATAAGCAAACTCAGGATCCAACCATGCCAGAAGAAAATGCAACCTTGATTTCAAGGTTGCAATAAGAGAAGGTGTAAGTTAGTGTGCGTGTTCAGGACAGCCTTCTGCATTTCAAGGACAAAAGCCCAGCTCAGTCCCCACACCCAATTCTGAAGAGGAGGAAAATGCAATTAAATACATAAATATTGTTTAGCAGTATCTGAAATGACGTTGTTCTTTATTTCTTTCCATTGCTTTCAACTGAAAACATACTTATTTTTTCTCTTATCAGTTGCGATGAAATTGTAAAAGACTATAGTCCTCCATGCCACATTTCAGACAAGAGAGGAGAAAGGGTCCCTACTTTATAGGCAATTAAAATTTTCACTTGTGGGAGCTGTAGACACTTGGCAGTACCAGTTAAGAGCAAGAGTCCAGTAGCACCTTAAAGACTAACAAAGTATGTGGCAGGGTGTGAGCTTTCGTGAGTCACTGCTCACTTCTTCAGAAACAGCTAGAATCTGACTCTAGGGGGCAGTGCTCATCTCAGTTTCCAAGCTGAAGAGCCAGCATTATCTGAAGACTTTTCCGTGGTCATGTGGCCGGCATGACTAGACACCGAGGCACACAGAACGCTGTTACCTTCCCACCAAAGTGGTACCTAGTTATCTACTTGCAATTTCTTGCTTTTGAACTGCTAGGTTGGCAGGAGCTGGGACCAGAGACGGAAGTTCTGTCACTCAGCCCTGGGGTCTCGAACTGCTGAACTACCGGCCTTCCAGTCTGCAGTTCAGCATCAGGCATTAAAGTAGACTGCAAGGATAAGCCTTTGAGATCCTGGGCACATTAACCCTGTGTTACAGCACAGTAAGTAACAGATTCCCTGTCCTCTTCATAATACTATGTATTGGCACCCCAAACAAGAAAGCAGCAAACTGAGGAAGGGTACTGTGCAGAAGTCCGTCCATTCTTTACAACTTTGTTCTTTACTCATTGTACCCCCCCCCAAAAAAAACCCTCTCCGCTTGAAGAGATTGGATTTATACCCCACCCTTTGCTACCCGAAAGGGGTCTCAGAGCAGTTTACAATCTCTTTTCCCTTCCTCTCCCCACCCCACCACTGACACCCTGTGAGGTAGGTGGAGCTGAGAGAGCTCTCTTGAGAGAACAGCTCTGAAATAGCCATGACTGACTCAAGGTCACACCAGCAACTGCATGAGGAATCAAACCCAGGTCTCCCAGATTACAGTCCAGGCTCCTAACCACTACAACAAACTGGCTTGCAGGATACCATGATCTGAAACAGAGTCGCTTGGCTGCAATACTGGCTTCCAGGAGACCGAAGGCTTTGTCTAACCGTCGAAACAAAGTTATAACTTATAAGCAACTGCGCCAGCCCAACCTGGTTCCTTTGCTTCCCGGAGCCATAATACCAGAACCCCACTGGGAACGGATGTCGTTTGCCCAACAAGCCAGCCTGCTTTGTATCTACGCTCCAGTCAGAAGGGGCGCATTCCCAGCTGCAACCCGGCTCTGTGGAGGAGGAAACTAAGACGAGCTCAGCCTAGTGAGAATTTTTCTCCTTAACTGTTCTCTGTTGTAGGGAGGATTTCTCTCGCTCTGCTTCCCCACCCCCGGGCAATTTCTACCTGCTGAGGATGTGATGTCAGGGCCTGATTAGCCTAATATATGCTGATCTCATGGGCTTGCCAGCCAATGGGGCCGCCGGGCTCTCCCCACCTGCTAGGAAGAGAATTCCATCATTCCTGGGATTCTTCTCTCGGCTAGTGCACGGCGGCGCTCCGCGCGGGGTTCCGAGCGCCACTGCTGACTCTGCAAGGCTCGCATTGTTTGGGGACCAGACGAGCGGCCAGCCAATCGCTGAGCAGGGCGCTCCCCGGCTACAGCCCGCGCAGCCGAGCCCGGCGGCCGGAGCGGCGAGCGGCGCTTGGCGGAGCGGCGGCGAGCACGTTGTTCGCCGCTTCCCTCCTGGCCCGGCACCGCAGGCGGGGAAGCGACCCAGCAGCGCGAAGCTCGTGCAAACTGGTAAGCCGGGGCGCCTTTTTTTTTGGGGGGGGGGGGGGTGACGGCGGAAACGCGGTGCAACTTGGTCGAAGAGAACGGGGAGCGCGGGGCGGGCAGGCGGGCTGGTGCCTCGCTCCCCGGATGCTTAGGAGCGGCTGGGCGGCCCCCTGCAGGCGCTCCGGCAGAATTGGGGACGGAGCCGGCTCAGCCTGGTCTCGCTGTAGGCCGGGTGCTTTGGCTGCGGTTGGGGCGAGACTGGCCCCACGGTCTAAGGGGTGTCCTTATGGTGCCGGACCCAACTTTTGACGTTACGTTCTGACCCTGAATTAGGCTCCCTGGACCTTCGGAGCTGAGATTTAAAAAAAATCTTTGCCCCGAACTTCCTTCCTTATATCGTTTTGTAGTCTAAATATACACGCAAAGAGGACGATGAGGAGGGGGTGAGTTATGTCGTCGAGTCTGGCGCGCTGGACAGAAATATCTTGTTCTGAGGGTTTACTTTTTGTCTTTCTCTGAAGAATACTGTGAACCCAAAGAAAGCCAGAGGGTATCTGATGAAATATGTTCTGACTCCCGAATCGATCTAATTCTTGGAGAACCTGCCTGGGCCAGGTCCAGGACCAGGATGTCCTCCACCCTAAGAATGAAAGGCAGCCTGGTTTCATGTGATGTGCGCTTTCCTGTCTGTCTCAAGCCCACTCCTTCGCTTTCTCCCTTTACAGTGACTCACCCACTTTTGTAGCAGTCTATCTTTACCTACTGAGCATGAGCAGGCTGGCACAGTAGGCAGTTCAGGACCAGCTGCATGCCGAGGGCTGTATAGAATGCAGCAATGAAACATCCCTACCTGGTTGTACTAAAAGCAGTTTCCGAGGAGAGGTGAAGAGACAGTAAAAGAGTGGACTGGGAGAACACAAAGTGGCAGTCACAGTGCCGACAAGTGAAGTTCTGTATTGTTTCTGCCATCCCTGTCCTCCCCCCCCCACACCGCCCCCAGTCCATGTGTCTAGACTTGCCACATGCCCTGGCAGCACTCTCTGGTCCGCAGGTTTCTGTAATAGGCAAGGTCTGACTTGCTTGATCTTGCACTGACAGCTTGATAGTTTATCATTCTACTTTAGGCCGGGATAGCAGCAAAGGTCTGCTCTTGTGTTCTCTCTCTGGATTGTGCCTCCCTTGCGGTGGTTTCTGACCCTTCAGGTCCAGTGCAGCTTCTGCTGTTCATGGATAACGTTTCTGCTCTATCTGTGATTGTGGCTGTTTTCCTGAGTTTTTATCATTTCAGACCAATGAGAGCCTTTGTACTGAAAGTTCTTTTCAACACATTACTACGTGCTGAAAATGGACAAAATGAACAAAGGAGCATCTTCTGGTTTGGTTTGGTTCTTCGAAAATTGATGTAGTAATGCTGCCTGCACCCCATGGATGCTTGTTTGCATTGTTGATAGGTATGTAATTCCTCAACAGTTGTGATGTCAGTCAGACTGTGAGAGGCATGGGGAAGTTCCTTTAAGGCAAAATGTCATCTGAGTTGCAAGTCAATAAGGGACAGCAGTTGAAGAAGCCATGAAGGTGTGCAAGAAGTTGCCATAAAGGAATGTGAAGCTGATAAAGCTTTGCAGAATGAATATGTGTGTGTGTGTCATCCACAAAAACCAATTTCAGCAGATTCCTACAACAGGGTGAATTGGCAACATGATGGAAAGATGCATCTTGAAGAAAGAAAACTAAACTAACCAGCTTAGTTTTGAAACTGAATCTCTGCAGATTTTTTTCCAGAACAGTTAACAATTGTGGCTAGTTTACAGTCACAGTTAAGTAGTTATGCAGAAGTGGAAGTGTCTGAAGGTCATTTAACTCAATCCTTTCCCACAGGGACACAGCACACTTTAGTTCACATTTCAAACAGACAGATTTAATTGAAAATCATAACTTGCTTTACTAATTAAGGAGGCGTTATAAAATTAAGTATGAGGCTTTTTTCTGGGACAAAGTGAAAACATTTGCTAAAAAGCCCAATATGTCCTTAAAATACATTTTAAAATTTTATGTGCCTGCTTGTTAGTAGTCATAGAACCTGAAATCCTTCCAATCCACCTCCTTACCCTGAGGCAGGATCTTCCACTATCAAACCACTCTTGCAGATCATATCTAAATTATAGTTTGGTATAATTGTAGAGCAGGTGAGACTAAGATGCTGGAAGCTCCTGTGAGGTAGGCCTTAATGGAGACTTTTATATGGACGTCATTGAATATCTTCCATAATTTTAAACTTCTGCTCCTCTTCTCAGTTTACTGACATTCTGTTGAGACTATTAGGCCATGACAATGTTGTGTGTAAAGTATTGGTTGAACTCTGCAAGCAAGCAAAGTCAGCAGAGGTTCTTGAACAGTGTCAGTTTATGACTGTTTCTGTTGAAAATTCTTTGGCTAATCACATTTCAGTTTGGAGTAGACAATGGAGTAGTTACTGGGTGGCAGGGAGATCAAACGGTTAAAAACAGCCCTTAGTGGCTTGTTTGAGGTCTTCTATGAATTTTTTAGGAACTGATGAGTCAGGAAAATAAAGGAGCACTTCTGAAGTGGAAGGACTGTGATATTTCCCCAAATCCATAGGCTGCCGTCAGATGTCATGAGCATGAATCTGGTTTATTCCTGGACTCGTGTGCTCCCTGTCTATAGCTCTCATGCACAGGTCCAAGTTTGAAGTCTTCTTGTCTTTCCATCTAACCCTAGGTAGTTGTGGTGTCCAGATATGGCTGTTACTTTCTGAGTACCGGGGATTCTAAATCACAGTTTAGGATTGATTTAGACTCCCGGTTATTCAAAAAGAAGCATACTCACCCTGACCTGGATAGCCCAGGCAAGCCCAATCTTGTCAGCTAAGCAGGGCTGAACCTGGCAAGTACTTAGAAGGGAGACCTCCAAGGAATACCAGGGCTGGGGCGCAGAGGGAGGCAATAGTCCATGCCCCAATAGGGGTCGCCAGAAGTCAACCATGACTTCCAGGCATACACACACACACAAATACTCACTCCCTAAAAAACCCAAAAGAAACATACTCCAATTTATGAAAACAGCCACATTTGGAAGTCATAAAAAACTAGAGTTCAGTTGAAGATCTTAAACAAGGAAGATTTAAATCACAGCTCCACGCACAAGAGGAGGAGAAAACGAAAGGGAGTGTGCAAACCCAAGGATATGGGGCATGTGCTCATCATGAATAAACTGATTTGTTTGTGATGTCTGAAGAGAGCCATAATGTTTAGTCACAAAGAGGCAGGCAGAAACAGCAGTAGTCCAAGCTGTCATGGTCCATATTGGAGCTGCAAGTGGGCTGTGAATGAATGAGCCAGCCTGCCATCCTGCTGTGGAACCTGGCAGGCAGCCAGCATCAAGGTCAGAAGGAAAGCCGCAGGGCTTGTAGTAGGGCCATGGATGTGAGTTAAACTGTTATGTCTGAGCAGATCTGCCTAGGTGTCTATAAAATTCCTAAAGAGCTGACAAATCTATTTGACATTAGCAGTAGCTTGCTTTTTTTTAACCATGTTTTGTGCCTGCCTCTCTTTTATCTTTGTCTTATGATTGGTCTCTGTATAGTTGTAAAAACACCTAGAGTGATGGATTTTTATGTACTCTTAGAAGCACTGGGAACATGTTTCAGATTCCTAGGCACCAGTATCACATTTTTAGAAACCCGGGACTTTTGCAGGGTTGTCTCATGGATTTTAAGCTAAATGTTCTGGACTGTGTGTTGCATAGCAATGATGACTTGGCTTGTTAGGCATGCAGTGCTCTGGGAATGCCAGTTGTCTTACAAAAGAATAAACTGAGAGATTTCCCTTGATCCTCTGTCCTATTTAGTGTAATGAAAGCAATAGATAGGTGGGCAGGGTGAGCAAGACAATCTGTATGCAGTCTTATAGACCCTGTGGGTAACTACCTTTTCTGGACAGCCACTATGAGAAATAAGCAAGGGATGCTGAGTAGGTGGGGGAGCTGAACTCCCACCCCATGGACATATCTATCTGCTGTAAGTTGGAAAACAGACCAATGCTTTTTCTTGAGGTTTAACTGGCACCTTCCATTGTTTGTAGAAAAGAGCAAGACAGGATGGCTAATTGGAAGCTTCACGTATTCCTGGTGCTGAGAGTCCGTCATCCAGCACAACCATGACCATAAAGGCTTTTAAAGGTCCTTTTCATATGGACTTTTAAACTCGCTTTTGTCTTCTGAAGGCAAACAGGTTTTTTAAAAAAGTTTCCCACACCTTAAGGATAAAACATTTTCCTCCTACAGTTAATGAAGCCTTAATCTGGATTTTTTTCAAAACCTGTCTTGAATTTTTGTTGGGTGTGTGTGTGCGCACACTTCATCTTCTATTTGTGTGAAATCTTTTAAAAAATCTGTTGCTTGCAGAAGCCATGTATTTAAAAAGCCTGAATGAATGAGACCTTAATCTGATGTTGGCATCAGTTAACCATGGGGAAGCTTATCTGGGTATCATACTTACCTGATATGGAAAATTAAAGTGGGACTTAAAACAATTTGTGTATTGATTTTCAAGTAAACTTATTTTGTATTAAATACTGTACGCTGTATTTTTATCAAGATGTTGCTAATGTAGCCCTTATATCAGGGATGTCAAAGTCATTTGTTATGAGGGCCAGATATGTGTACCATAAAATATAATGCCAGGTAGTGGAGATGTGAACTTTATAAAGGACACAATTAAAGGTTTTTTAAACTTTAAATAACACGTGCTTGAAACACTAGCACTCTTGCAATATTTTGTCTATTTAACAGTTTCTGATAACTCCTCTTGCTCTGAAATTGCATCAAAATGTCTGTGCTGTAGCAATCTTGAGTATGCTGTTCAGTTGTGTATCTGTAAGCGGCAAACCTACTTTTGATTTATTAACATTCATTACAGAAATCTCATGTTCAGTGTTCTGAGCCTAGGACCCAGGGGAAAACATGAAATGGCTGGGTACTGCAAGCTTTTGTACATAAGGTGTTTCATGTGCTGTTGAAGAACATGAGAAGGCATCCTGACAAAGACTGAGGGCTGTTTGTTTGTCTATAAAACTATAGTCTTCCCCAGAGAAATAACTACAACTTCCTACAAAGGAAATGTGCTGGGTGAACTTGGTCTGGACATACACCTCACTGGCGTGTTGTTATTCCTCCTCTAAAATAGTTCACATTGCTTTCTTACTGAGAAAGACTGGATCATGAGTGCATGAATACAGTGAAAAGGGGGAAGGAACCCAGCTGCATCCAGGAGAGACCCCTGGCATAATGAGCCCAACAAAAAAAAACACACACAGAGCATAAGGAGCCTAACGGAATACACACACACTGTAACAAGGCACACAAAAGCTCATACCTTGAACAAAACTTTGTTGGTCTTAAAGGTGCCTGGTATTTCTCCCGTGCAATTGAGGCAGCCCAGCAAAGCAAGCTCTCCCTCCCTCCCTCCCGGGAGGAACCTCATCCAGTGGAAGGAAAGAAAGGCTTCCCTTTGTCTCCTGTATACAGTTGAGGCAGCCTGCCAGGAAGCGAGTTCTGGCTGGTTCCCTCCCTCCCTCCCCTTGGGAGGAGGAGGGGGAGAAGCCTCAGCCAGTGCTTTACCAGACTCTCAATTGCACAGGAGAGGCTTGCCTATCTATCTCTCCTGTGTGATTGAGAGTCTGGTAACGCAAGCTGTGACGTAGCAGCAGCAGAACTGGGAAAGGAAGCAGGAAACAGCCAGGGCCTTGTGGGCCAGGTTGGAGCCCTCCAAGGGCCTGATCTGGCCTGTGGGCCACATGTTTGACACCCCTGTCATATAGTATGATTGTCTACTGGATATTGAATGGAAGAAATTTCTCTCTCCTTTTGTTGTTGTTAATTCTTCAGATGCTAATATTATATTATCCTCTTCCATTCAGGATCCTGCCAGGAATGGAGACTCCATTGGATGTTTTGTCGAGAGCAGCATCCCTAGTGCATGCTGATGATGAAAAACGTAAGTCCAAAACAGAACTTATGGCTTCACTCTATGTCTTGGTATAGTACAGTTGCTATGTACTTGGATTAGGTCCTCCCCAATCAGCCTTCCACAGTTTCTAGATAAAATGCATAAATGAACAGAAATGGTTTAAGAATTATTTTAGTTTGTAATGGGTTCACTCTGTGCTATCAGTATATGGTCTTTCTCATAGAGTTTTGCATGCATGAGACACAGAATAATTGTTGAAATTCTGTTAATTTAGAAAGTGCTATATGTTTGGGGTTTTTTGCTGTTGAGTCACAGATGATTTATGGCAACCCCATGGGGTTTTCAAGGCAAGAGACATTCAGAGGTGGTTTGCCTGGACCCTGGACTTCCTTGGTGGTCTTCCATCCAAATATTGACCAATGCTGACCCTGCTTAGCTTCTGAGATCTGATGAGATCGGGCTATCCAGGCCAGGGCATTATACAAGTTACAGGGAAAAATTATTAATAGTTCCTCCAAAGTAGATCAGTTATAAACTAACTTATAACAATACAAATGAAGATACAGAAAACTAGCTTTCATGTTTTCAGGATGACATAAGAACACCAATGACAGCCTTTGCCTAGGGTTCTGTTAAAATCCCAGTTTGAGACTTCCTTTGCTTTTTAATAGCCAGTTGACATTAGACTTGTATAAGAGCCACAGCTTTGCTATTGCATTGTCAAAAGAGGCCATAACGTTACTCCTGGTGCAAATGTTTAGAATTGCAATATCACTATGAAGGGTTAATCGAGGGGTATAGCAAGCAGGTGATTAGATCGCCCCCTGTTATCCGTTGAAGATTAGGGGAGACATTTAGTTACTTTACCAGGTTCGGTCTTAGGCTGCATCCAGTTTCAGTGCATAAACTATACCACCGCAAGCTTTGCTAAGGGCTAGTGAAAATGAAACCAGGTGCGAAAAAAAGTGAAACTGGAAGAATTCCCATATAAACCATTTCAAACATTGATGTTGACACTGACCTGTGATTGTTTGTTTCTAACACTCAGTGGGCACTGTACAAATAGTTACCAACGAACAATAGCAAAGGTTATTTGCCCATTTTGTTGACTTAAGGTTATTCAGCACTCGAGTAATCAATATTCTTATGTGTGAACTGATTTCTTCAATTCTGTTTTATAATTCTTCTGTAGGCTTTGGCCTGTGTACCACTCTGCCTGTTTCGTATTTTATAATTCTTTTGTGGGCTTTGTCCTCTGTTCTCTTCTGTGTACTTGACATGGAGAATCTGTAGAAAGAATTTGAGGAATAGTAAATGTACACTGTATGCTATCACTGCGTCTTTCCACTTGTGCATATTTGGGTGTTCTAGGTAGGCTGTGTACATGAGCTTTTATGTGCATTAAAGTTCCAGACTTGTTCAGTCTTACGCAAGTGTGTATCTTAATGTTCCCCATTCATTTAAAAAGAAAATGATTTTCTTGTTCTTAAAAAAAAAGGATTACAAATGTATGCATCTTTTCTCTTTTGCAAGAAAAGAAATAGACTGTTTGGGGAATGGAGAGAGAGGTGTGGCTTAATAGACAGTGCCCCACTGAAATCCTGAGTGGTTTTTTTGTACTCTAATTCCGCACACTTTGGGTTCTGGTAGTTTTCATGGTCCCCAGGATCAGAATCTCTGAGAAGGCTGGACGCTCCATTTGCCTGCCTTAATTTTAAAAAAAAATGAAAACCTCATTTAGACGTGCTTCACTGTATCAAACAAATGAAAAAAAAACGAATAGAAATGTAACATCTGGCTTTTAGTTGGTGAATAATCACTACTACAGCTTGCTGAGTGGGAGCACACGAAGCATCTTAATGGAATAGTTGTTTAGTTTTTTGTAGGAATTCAAAAATGTGTAGAAATAAAGGACAACCTCTGTTGCTTGCCAGAAAGGACCAATAGTATTAGGAGGGAAGGTATGAACTACCAAGGATGGGAGACGGGGAATCTGGATCTACATATTTGGACTGTTTACTCTTCTCAGTTATAATAGAGACTGCACTTATACGCTCCGGATCTACAAACCACTTCATGCCCAGCTGCCTCTTTTTCATCACAAAAATGTTACATAGTTAATTATGTCACACCCTCAAAGTAGATTAACTTCTTAAAATGTTCTTTGAGCTTCTGACATAACGGATGTTGTTATTAACAGCTATTCTAAGAGTATGACTAGCCCCCCTCCCCACCAAAAAACAGACATTTTTTTCTATGAACAACAGGAACTGTAAACTGCCATACCTGCTGTATTGGTATGGTTAGGACAGAAACACTTGGTATACTTAAAAAAGCAGTGTTTTCACGGTCAGTTGAACCTCTTATGAGCATCTTTCAAAACAGATGTGAAAAATGTTTAGCTGTCTCTCCCCCCCTTTATGAAGACTATACATCAACTAGTGATTATGCTAATGAGCACCAAGCTGCATAATTATGCTATTAAAAACCAAGCTCCAAAGCAGACAGTTACTCCATTTTCCAGTCTGTTTAACAACTTAAAAACAGCCTATATAAACTTTCTTGCAACCACAGAATGCCATACTGTTGACATATTTGCTTTTTTTGGAAAAAAGGGTAAGAGTTGAATAAGAGTCTGCATAATTGAAACACTTTATTAAACCTTCTGGACAATAATGTTCCATTTCTACCTTCCAGATTTTTATCAAAAAATACTCTTTCCTTATCATTACATTTAATAGTAAAACCCCCCAAAAGCTTAACAACTGTGGTCACATCCATGAAGGTGATAATATAATATGATATATCAAATGATATATAATTTTACTGCACTTCATAGGATTACAGTTTCAACAGTCTGATTGCCATATTGGACCAGCTGTAGCCTTGTGCAATTTCCTCCACTGTGTAGAAGATGTTGGATGAATGGGAAGAGCCGGTGTGGTATAGTGATTTAGAAATAGGTCTGAGGAGACAACACTAAGAATAGGGTGCCCAAGGTAGTGGGAAGGAAGAGCATGTGTTACGAGCATGTATTATGAGCATGTGTTACTCTATGGTCTAATAGATGCAAGGCTTTATTTTATTAACATGCAAATTTAGGGCATGTATCTTCCTCCCATCTCCTACATATCCCTTCATGTCTGTTGTATTCTGTGATAATTTGGTCCAGCCTCCCACATATGCTTACTCAACTAACTCTTCCCTTGACCTTCCCTTCCCTTGTATTCTCATCATGGCCTGCAAATTCAGTTGAACTACTATAGCCTCAAGCAGCCACTTCTGATAGTTCCGGCAAAGTGGATTGGTCTCTCCTCCTTTCTCTCACCTACTCAAAGTTCTTTCTTGTCCTAATATATCTGGAAAGGGAGAGTACTTGCAGAATGAAGTGCTGTTTCCCAGCTGGGTGTCATGTGTTAATTGGCTTTTGGAGCAATCTACCAGTACATGCATTTCCTCAGATATACTTTTGGTTTACCCAACCAGCACTTCCCTGATAGGGAGCCCCTGAATCCTTTGTGCCAGCAGGATGGGTGGGTGGGTAGGTGAGGCTCAAAACATGGTGAATGGGAACATGGCAAGGTAAGTTAGTAGAAAGTGCAGTTCTGACTTTCTGATACCACAGAATAGCCACAAGATTTGCCAGAGGGGGGTGTTGAAATTTTGGATTATTCCTGGATGTAGTAGTAGTAGTAGTGATAATAATAATAATACATTACTATTATTATATTAATATATTGTTGATGATGATGTATTGCCTATTTTAGTTTGAGACTTCAGATGTGGTGGTTTTTTAAAAAAATATTTGCCTGATACTCCCATTCATCTATGAACGCACGCCTTTACATATTAGGATTAATTTATCACTCATAATTTTACTGTGAGTAGTTGCTGAAGTAATTATACTTACCTGACCACTAACTGCAGTCATCGTACAACATGCAAACTTCACAGCTAGTTATGATAGATAAAGTTGTTATTTGATAAACTCTGATTTCTAGTACAGAAGCCCCAGACAGCTGTAATACCTGCATATATACCTGGCTCAGATTGTGGCAGTCCCCTTACTGTTGGGGACTAGCTGGTTAGGACATACCTTGCTTATCTTCAAAGAGCTATGTTGGCTGCCAATTTGTTTTTGAGTCCTGCTCCAAGGTACTGGTTATGACTTAAAAGTCCTTTATGACCTAGGACCCACACACCTACTGGACCGTCTCTTCCCCCATATCCCTGTGTGCCACCTATGTTCCTCAGTCTGCCACTTAAGGTAACCTACCTGGATCCACCAGAGCCCCTGCCTTCTCCCTTGTAGCTCCTACTTTGTGGAAGAGGTTCTCTGAGGAGGTTAGAGTGGGCACTTTCAATAGACATTGCAAGGTCCTTTTATTTGTCAGGGCTTTTCATGGGGTATAGACTGCGGGTATCTTTTTTGGGGGGTGGGGGTGTTGTCCAGGGTTTTATTTTGTATGGTTTAAATTGTGATGTTTTTCATTTTGATTTGTAAGCTACCTTTAGCCATAAGGGAAGGTGGAATATAAATATTTTCATTAATAAAAATAAAGGTTTCCTTCCATTTTTGTTTTTTGTACCTTTTTTTTTTTTGGTTAAACATGCAATAATAATTCTGCCACGTGCTGATTTAAGTTTGTCTACTCCCGACAAAAGGTTAGCAGAAATCACTTCAGAATAGTTGGTTGTATGCTGGTTGGATCATAATGATGTTCTTTGATGGTTGTCGTTCAAGTTAAATAAAGGTCTTTAGGGTACAGTTGATAAGTGAATGATAAGCCTTCATCCTTGGCATAGTTGCTACTGGATTTAGGAGATTCTCTGCTCATAATAGAACAGTCATTTGTATCTTAATTTATTCCTTGCCGCTTTAAAATAGGACTTAAATAGTTAACATTTGCTTAGGTCATAGCGGCAGCTCTAAGGAATACAAATGTATTATGTCAGTGTGTACATGTTCCTGGTTCATCCTTTTCATGATCTGATCATTGAGCAAATATACTTTGCAGACATGCCTTGATAACAAATAGTATTTTTTTTCTTTTCAGCATAGTTTAAACCAGGCACTGGTAAAGCACAGAACAAGCATGTTTCTGCAAAGTTCAGATCGGAAATGTTTACTCAGATTGTCTTGGTGAAGGAGTTCATGACATCTTTCCTCTCAGAGTCCTCTTTCTTTTACTGAGATTCAGACTATTCTGAGTGAAAATATATATATTTAAAGTGACATGATTAATTGTTGATGACATGTTTTTTAAAAAATATAAATTATTTCATATTTAAATAATTTAATATAAATTATCGACCTGGACTGGGTTCAGCCCCGTGCCTGGCCCTGGGGAATTGAGAAGTCTGTGCCCCTGGCTTTAACTGCATATGTGGTAGTAGCAGCCAGTGGCAGAAGTCCACTGAAGGGAAATGGAGGTGTGATCCTCTCTCCTGCAGGAAATAGAGTATTAATGAAATTAGGAGTCATCAATGTGGTGCTATGACAGACCACGAGTCAGCCTGCAGTAGACATTAAAATTGTGCCCCCGTACTTCCTCTTTTGTTTACCTAATTACTTGTTGGGTTGTTTTTTTGGGTATTAAGCAGATTTTATTGTTGTGACCCATCCTGATGGCTTATTAGGCCATAGACTGAGAGATATACTAAAAAGCTGACAAACTTTTTAGGTGCTCGATACAGGCTTTGTCCTTGAAGACTGCTTTAGATGTCTAGGGATGTAGTGAAAGTACAGTAAAGAATAGCCAACCAATTATTGTTGCATAACAAAAAAACAACAGTAATTAGAAGCAATTCATGAATATAGCTCAGATGTTACTAATGTTAGCTCAAGGGTAATTCACTGTCTGTATACACTGAACCAGACTGTGCAGCTATAAATATGCCTGGGTCTTTAGTAAGCTTCCACCGGCCTTGAGTCAGCAGAAATTGTTTTACAGGTTCATTTCAAAAGAGCCAGCTGTTTGCAGGCAATCATTATCCTTGTCATCCAGGTTAATCAATGTAATGTTTTGAATGCCTGAAACTGAAAACAGTTATTGGATGTGCTTAACATTACCTTGAATAAAATGCAGAACTGATCTATTGGTTGCTTGGATTTGCTACTCTGTTTTTTTTGAGTCTAGAAGCCTGATACCTTAGTAATTTGTAAATTTGTTAGCAGAAGCCAGTTAGTACATTGTAAAAGGTCTTAGAAGAAAGTATAACTGAGAGGGCTCTGGGAGACTATGAATAAACCCTTGGTTACTTATCTATTCATTTAAATAGAACATCATATCCCAACTTTCCCAAGGAGCAACCTGGCTCTATATAGCTTACAGAGGCGTGACTGTCAGGCAACAGGCAATTTAAAACCAAACAGTTAATTAAAGTAAACCAACTGTTATCTCACATTAAAGAGTACTGCACATATTAGTTATCTGTTAAGTGCTTGCCTGAAAATGACAGCGTTGCATTTAACTTATTATATTTCCATTTCTGATTAGATAATCACTTGGCATATGCTGTATCATGTGTTGTGGCAGCATTCATGCCTCAGTTGTTTGTCAAACATATAAATATATAGGAAGCAGGGTGGCATACTTCTGTAGTGACTGCATAATTCCCACCCCCCCCAGTCCCTGTTCAAGCAGTTAATTGTACAAGTTCTCTACACATGGCTTTGATTGTGTGTGTAGCTCTGGACAAACCTCACTGACACTGGAGCGATAACTATTGAACCATTCACTGAACAGAAAGGATCATGGGTGTTTATAGCTGTGTTTGAGGAAATGGACACAAACTGAGTTGAGTTCTTCTGTGGTTACCTCACAGGTTCTTCATTTAGAGTCTATGAAATTAAATCCCAGCAGTAGAAATAGAGATGCCCTCAAAATCCGGAACAATAACAGTATCTCATGGGATCTTCAAGACTAACAGTTTCATTGTTATCTAAGCGTTTGTGAGCCAGACTCTGCAGAAATATATACCTGCATCTGCCCAAGTTTGAGGTTGTTAAGTTCCAGTTTTGCTAACTCTGCTGTATGAAGTATAAATGTGACAGCCTTCTGCTTGCCCTGACTCCTACTTAGCTGTCATAGAGGAGCTAGATGAAGACTGTTCTGTTTCAGTAGGCATACTGTTTCAGTATGGATTAGGGTTGCCAGGTCTGGCCTTGTCCCCGGCGGGGGACTTTGGGGGGCATTCCCAGAGGGGGCAGGGATGCCATACCATGATGACATCATGTTGGGGATGTCCCATCTTCAAGTCCCGCCCCCAACAATGACCACCTGTCCCACCCCTCTTCCTCCCCTCCTGTGAGTTTTAAAGGGCCCTCCAGCTAATCCAGGGAGCATGTGGTGCGCCCATCAGCTGGAGGGCCCTTTAAATCTTGCAGGAGGGGAGGGAGAGGGGCGGCCACCAACTGGAATGCCGCTTGGAATTCAGGCACACAAGGCTTGGCCCCCGCTCACCAAAAGCATTTAAAGGGACCCTTTAAATGCTTTTGGCGAGCAGAGGTTTCACGTGCCTGCATTCCAAGCTTGGAGTTCAGGTGTGCAGCTGCCCCTTTTCCTCCCCACCCTACACTTGTAGTCTCAGAGCAGTTTACAAACTCCTTTCCTTTCCCTTCCCCTCCCCACAACAGACACCCTGTGAGCAGTGTTCCCTCTAAGATGAGTCAGTGTGAGCTAGCTCACAGTTTTTCAGCCTTCGGCTCACACAGTTTTGTCTTAGCTCAGGAAGGATGGCTCCAAAGCAAACTGATTTATGCGGCAGGCCAAATCGTTTGCTCACAATTTCATGCCAGTAGCTCACAAAGTAGAATTTTTGCTCGCAAGACTCCACAGCTTAGAGGTAACATTGCCTGTGAGGTAGGTGGGGCTGAGAGAGCTCTGAGACAACTGTCCCTGAGAGAACAGCTGGTACAGAGCTATGGCTTGCCCAAGGTCATCCAGCAGGTGCAAGTGGAGGAGTGGGGAATCAAACCTGGTTCTCCCAGATTAGAGTCCACGCACTTAACCACTACACCAAACTGGCTCCAAGATTTAAAGGGCCTTCCAGCTGAATGGCAGGTCACGTGTTCCCCTAATCAGCTGGAGGGCCCTTTAAATCTCACAGGAGGGGAGGCAGAGGGGTGGTCGGCAATGGGTTTTTTTGGGGGTTTTGCTGATTTTGCTAAATTAGTTGTTTTTATGGGGGGGGCTGGTTGTTAAATTTCATAACGTTATTAAGTATTGCAAAAAGAGATCACACAGCAGGTACATCATCAACAGGTAATTTTATTATTAATCCCAACGGTATATCAGGAGTAAATCTTGAATGAGACTAGGTGCTGACAAAAGCTGATCTGAAGAGGGAAGTGTAAGTACTGTTATTAAGAGCCTGAATTCTAGCAGCACGGCAAGCTTGGACTAGGGCTATTACACTACAGTTATGTTGGTCATTGGCTAGTCACAAGCTTGAGTGAGCTACCACGTAAATCTATATAGGTCTGAGGCCTTTCTGTCTTATGTCCAGGAATTCGTCCCCTTCCCTTCTGATGTTCTTCTTCTGTGTGCGTGCATAAATACACTTGCTTACTGAATTAGTCAAAGCAAATGAAGCGGCACGTGTGGAGGTGGATGCTGCTGTTTTTGTGCCAGTCCTGGGCTTGGATCTAGGAGCGACATAGGAACTTTGCTTTCCTTTAAAAAAGTTTTGTTTTTCAAATTTATGCCCTTCATTGTGAATTGTTTCCTTGCTCCAGGAAGTAATTTGGTGCTGTTCTGAACGTGTATGCTGTATTTAAGTTTCATTGTCTGACATAAACAACGAGGTTGAAACATCAGATAAGTCTTCATAATTCTCCTTACTGTTTGCACACTAGTCTACATCCTGTTCAAATTGCAGGGATAATGGAATCTTTCTGCAGAGTGGTCTTCATCTCTACCTGCCCCCAGTTTTGAATGAATTCCTCTTAAAGCCTGCACAAATAATTTTACTTTTGAAATACAAGGGTTTTTTTTTCCAGGTTTGTGTGTGTGTGCACTCACATGGGTAGTCCTGATTTTTCTGCAATCTGAAAATGTAGTATGTTTTGTAAAGATAGCTTAGCTTAGGCAAGAAACAATAAGACATGCCTCCCCAGTGATTTATAGTATTTATAGTCCACCTCTCTCCAAAACTGTATGTGAGGATTCCTTAGAAACTCCACAAGTCCCCAGAATGGTGGTCTCCACTCCTCCCTGCAACAACACTGTTGCCAGTTTGTCCTCCTTCTTGCCCTGGTCACCACTGCCATCGCTGAGGCTCCAGGTAGGAGGAGTCTTTGCATACGTTGCGGTCAGGATTGCCAGGTCTCCCACTATGGCAGGAGACCTCCTGCCAACAATCTGCTCTGAGTGGTGGTGGGAAAAACAGATTTAAAAACCACAGTTTGGCCACAGTTGGTTTTACCATAGAGTTTATAGTGATTCCTAGAGAAGAGTGATGTCACTTCCGAGTTTTCTCTGAAACTGATGTTGCACTATTGCTAACAGTGGCCCCCCCATGTACCCCCTCTGGACTCCCACTTGCAACCCACAGTGGTAACCAAAGTCTTGCCAGGATTTTTATGAAATGCTTACAGATGGACAGAAATTAGGGCAAAGGTATTTTGGTGGGGGTGGGGAGCTCAATTTTAGTTTCAGCAATTTATACACACATACTGGAGATCTGGAGCTAAACCAGATGGGTATTTTGATGTTTAAACTTTCTGTTCACAGAGGATTTTAACAGTTTAAGGAACATAATATTTGTTAAAGTCACAAAGGATTTTTTGTTGTGTGCTAGAAACAGCAACATTATTCTTCAAGCTAGCAATAAGAATGGTTTATGGAATATCTTCTGGTGACCCAAGAGAATTGGGTTAGCTGCAGAATCTGCTTTAAACTACAGCTAGTAGGAGGAATACAAATAAATAAGCAAACCTGTCAGTTCTGCTGAACTTTCCATGACTCCCTTAGATGTTTTGCTTTTCAAGGTCAATTTAACATGCCTTTACTTTTGTGAGATGTCATAGTAGTTAAAAATTGGGATATAACTATTCGACATCAGAAACATATTTTATAACTAATGATTAACTTGCTTGCAACACATCTGTGTGTGTTTGTAAAAACAGTACTTTGACCTTTAAGGAGTTCTCACATTTATGTTGTTTGGCAAGCATGTTATTAATGAGTTCAGTCATATACAGTAACTGCATTTGCATGTAGATTCCTCCATAAAGTTGGAGATTGTTCAGCCCTCTCACTTAACATGAACATCTCTGCTCCTACAGGAAGGGCTTTAATGGGAGAACAGAAAGGGCAGGATAAGTGGTGATGTTAATGTTAAAAATGCACAGTGAGATTTTAAAATATGTCTGTACTAGTTAAAATTTGACTGTCCAAAACAGCTTCAGAAATTGTAACTGCCTAAATCATTTTTTAAAATTCCTGCTAGGTACATGTATAGCAATCTGAATCACTAGTTTTTCTTGGCTTTTATAGGCTAGGACATCTATGAATAAACAAATAGTGGTGAAGCCATAGTTTTATAAGATGATACTGATGACTGATGTTTACATACAACAAAAGTCAGGCTAAAATATTTTAATCTGGTAGGATTATTTGACAGTAGACTTTTTCTATTCGTAAACAACATGTCATCGTATTTCTGCGAGGTGCTCTACTGACCTAAATGCGAACAAGCTGACATCTGCTATGAACCGTATTAAATAAAGCATCAAATCTGACACCATGCTGATACATCTTTCTGCTTAGACGCAAGGCTGTTTTTCCGCCTAGATGGCTTACTTGGATACTAGATTCCTCTTGGTTCTGTTGTAAATACTTCCCAAATGGGCCGGGCTAGCTAGGCTCTCTGGTTGCTGTATCACATTGTGACTGGGTTAAGTTACTAGAATCGTTAGTCAAATTTAGAGTTTTGATAGCATTTTTAAAATTATCATGTGGAGACCTGACTGATGCAGGACTCTACCTTTGGATAAATGACTTGGATTTCTTCAGATGAAACCTTGGGATTTCTTTTATTCCATGATCTAAGTAGTAGCACTAACATCATCAGTGAATAATCACACTACAAGATTGCTTTGCCTCTGTGAAGGGTAGTAGCTGCTCTTGATGTAATTTACCTTTACATCTTGTCTCCCAAGAACAAGGTACTGAAACCTGCCATAAGCAATTGGATATTGTGGGGGGTTGTATCAAAAGACTTGTGAATTCCATTCTGTTAATGAAGTAGATCTTTCCCATGTCCCTTTGTCTTGTGCAGCCCCACTATACCATCTTAAAAACTTCTCCTGAGAATATGGGATCATCAGGAAATATGTGGGAGGGGGGGAGGTCTGCTGCTTGAACAGGTATCTGCAAGAATTGTGGGCCCCTGTTTGTGCAAAGGCACCTTCATTTTCAACCTATAGAGGTCCACCTGATGTTTAACAAACCACCTGTGTTCATGCCTAACTTTGGCCAAAAAAAGCATTGTTGCATATCTGGTGTGATCCAATGCATTTGCCAAGTTGTTAAGGGCCTGGTGTTAGACATCCTCGACTCCTGTCCATATTGCTTTGTTTGCTTTGGTTACCTTGTAATGTTGAAGGAAGGCTCTAAAGCAAGGGTGTCAAACAAGGTCCGGGGGCAGGAACCAGCTGCGAGCAACTAGTGCAGCCCGTGAGCAACTAGGGCAAGGGAGGGAACAGGAGACTGCTCGGGAGGAGCGGGGGGAGCCACTACGATTGTAGCTTCCGCATGGTGGAAAAATGTCATCTGCAGCAGTCAAGCAGCGTGGGAGCATCTGCCCAGTGCTGCACCACTGGCTCTCCAGTCTGCCCATATGGATTTTCCTTTGCATCCTCCTCCCAGCCCATGGGACCTTGCAGTGAGGATACAACTTGGAGCTTACCAGCTGCTGTCCTTTGTACAGTTTATATCCTGGTACCTGGCATTACATTTATGGCACTCATGGCCCAGCCGGACAAAGTGACATTTATGTCAGATCTGGCCCTTGCAACATATGAGTTTGACACCTCTGCTCTAAAGACCTTAACAACCCTTGTTATTCCATGTTATTCCTCAGTTTACAGAAATGTGGGGCAAAAGATAGGGAAAGGTAGGAAAGATCTGTTCTGCTAGTAGAATCTGCCATTGTTTGGATGCAGACTTTTGGGCTGCGGTCAGTTTAGTGGGTTGCAACTTGTGTGGGCCTGTCAGGCTGTATTTAAATTGTATTGACGAGTGTTTGAACTTTTTGAAACAATGGTTCCTCCCCCCCTCCCCCTGCAACGTGGCACAGTGCTGTGTGAAACTAAAGGATATTCAAAAGCAGTTTGTAATATGGCACTAGATACAGTTCTGCCTTTGGATATGTGTTAGCACAGCTAAGTAATTTGAAGAGTATGCATGGCTGTATGTTTCTGGGCTTCTGGATATGATAGCAGAACTTGTGCTATCTAAAAGGGGGATATCAAAGAGGGGGAAAGTAAGCAAAGTTTAAATGTTGAGTTAATTGGTCGGTATTCAACCATAGTAAATTGAGTAGTTTTATTATGGTAAAATCATTTTAAGGAAATCTCTCAGAATATTCTGCCTTTTGACTTAAGGCTTAATATATTTAAAATAGGAGAACAAAACTCTTAAGAGGGGAAGGAGGCAAACTATTGTTTTCAGTTTGCAGTTCCCAATGTGTTTCAAGCGACTTGTTCTTCACCAGGGGAATGCAAAATACCTTTGTTAAATTATTCCAAGAAGTGCTGCTACCAGTGATTACTGATCTGTACATTGGAATAAATAATTTGACCTTGCACCTGCTTTATTTTTGTTGTATTTCTCCCCTGTTTTGTAGTGCTACCTTTGTGGTCTGTTGATATTTCAACAGATCAGAGCTTGTTCATTAGGAACAGGTTCAAACGAGACGTTACAGCACCATGCCTTGGGATAGCTCTTTCAGCGCTTGAAAAGGCAAATGGGGGGAAACAAGACTGAGCTTTCGCAGGATTTTGAAAGGCTGAATTCTTCTCTAAAATGACAGCAGTGTCCTCAGGTTGGACCTGTGGATGCCATAACATCTAGTTTGGCCCTTAGTCATGGAGGCAGTCTTTTATAATATGTAAGTATGAAAAAAAATCTAATGGGAGGTTTGTTTAAAGAAGAATTTCAAAGGGAGTTGCTTCTAGATGGTACGAATTTTGTATGTCTGTTCTGGATACCACAGAAGAAAAGTGGATGATTGAATTTCAAAAACCTGTGTTTAATTCCTGCAGATCTCTATCAGTTAGCTTTGAATGGTTTGTCCCAGTTTTGTAAAAAACCCAACAAACTTCAGTAGTGGAATGGACTCTAAAGGCAACCTCCGCTTGCAGATTACTTGCAGTTGCTTTGAATGGTTCATTCATTCATTTTTATAGCCACCTGTTGCTTTTCATCGTGTGCTAAGATGTATGGAAGAGGAAGTGGTTTTTGACTGAATTACGAATTGAATTACAAGTATTTCTATATATTACCTAGGAAAGAGAGGTATGAAGTTCTAGAAGATGTTAGCACAATGAAAGTGGCAAGCCCTAGCAGTTTGTAGCTACTCTGCCTTGATACCTGATTTTGTTCATGACTTATTTAAAACTTTGTTAACTATTTTAGAATCATTACAGAGAGTTGTGGTGGACGACACAATGTCCTTTATTGTTCAGCCAAATATTTATACAGTACTTTTTAGTGTTTGAAACTCTTTGCATACATTATCTCAGCGATTTTTATGATTGATTCCTTCCCAAAAGTACTGGCTTTGTTCTCTGCCTGAGCAGTTTTACTAATTGTCTGGTGGTTCGGAGAAGCCCACCAAACAAGGCTGGAAAAATCAGAGACAGTTTGAAATTGATGCTGGCTCTTATGGAGACTTGGAAATAGGCACGAACTCTCCCCCCCCCAATCAATTGAATATTAAGCAGTAAAACTATATGCTGTTTTAGAGCATGCAGGCCAATAATTGTACTAAATGGTTGCATATGGTAGCTGTATCCAGTGCTGTAGCACAACAAATACCTGCTCAGCAGCAATTTTGCATTGTAGCAGTTCGTGTTCATACAGAGAAAAATATGGAGTCTTGCTTTATTTGCCTCATTCGGTTTTGATTCCACCCCCTCCCCTTTGTTGCTGGTTCTGTTAATGCATTTTATGAGTTTATGAGGAAGTATGTCACTGAAGGTGCTTATCTTTATAACTACCTTTAAAAATATTTGATAGTGTTGATGTGCATTTCACTGTAGTCCAGTGCTGTGCAAGTCCAGTAGCGGTTTGATTTATGTCCTCAGTTCAGACCTGTGTGGCCTGAAATACCGTCCTTTGTCACTTGCTAGCAGAAGCAAAAATAGTAATATCAGTAAAAGATGAGACCTTATAAAGAAAAACAAGACAGCTGAGAGAATCCCTGCAAAATGAAGCATAAATGTATTGCTAACTTAAAATAAAAAAAAATTATTTGTTAAAACCTTTTTTCCCTCCTTTCCCCTTCCCCAAGGTAGTTCCTATTAATATAGGCCAATAAGCACATGGGTGAACATTAAAACAGCAAAGGCAATTTTAAAAACATAAAAAATTAATAACAATTGAAGCACTTAAAAAGTGTCCTTTCCATACCAACTCATAAAAATACTGCCACGTATCCAGCCGCACTGTTCTGAAGACTTAATGACACTTGCATCTTTGCAAGATGGGGTGGTGATTTCTGTGTGTTTCCCCTTCCAATGCAGACAAAACTTCAGTTGGGTCTGTGGGCTGCAGAGGGAATGGGGAGGTGTGAAAGTCCTGCTGTGCAAAGTCTGTGGATGACTGACAGACACCTGTAACCCCTTTCGAAAACCTTCTAAATAGAATTGCTTTGCAGGCATTCCTAAAAGTTGATGGGCAATTCGATTCCTCCATGAGACTACTCTGGATGGTTTGGGCTGCAACCGAAAGAGCCTGAAAATGCGTAGAGGCAGGCCCTGCATTCCTTTAAGATGCACACTAAAACATAGAAAATAACCTTTATAACTTGAAAAGGTGCCTCAGCAGTGGCAGCCATTGCAGCTGCTTACCAGGGAGACCAGCTGGGTGCTGAGGGTGCAGGTGACTCTCCAGCTTTATCCAAAGGAGTCACAACAAGCAGGGGTCATTTCGTAGAGAAAGAGGTGCAGGAGCTCATTAGCATAACTCATTAGCATAACTTATTTGCATATGCTACACCACCTGACATCACTGGAAGTGTGTCAGAAGGCAAGAGAGAGAGAGAGAGAGAGAGAGAGAGAGAGCTGGCAGAGAGAGGACAGCAACTAATCCAAGCCTCAGAAATACCACTATTCTGGGAGGATAGCTTCAGTGGTGGCTGAAGTCTTCAGAAGGCTGGTCGGAGGAACAAGGACCGTTCCAGGGGACGGGGTCATTTTTCTGCAGCCATGACACAAGCAGGCATTCCCCGAGGGGGGGGGGGCTGACACCAACTCCCGGAGCTGAGCTCCCCCGAGCTCCTGCTCGAAATGACCCCTGGTCACAAGGTAGTGGATGAAAGTAGATGGTATTGCAGACAGCACTGTACAAATAGATCAAAAGGGTTTGCTCACATCAGCTACTGACAGATTCTCTCTTCCCTCTGTTGCCCCTCAGCAGTGGTTGAAGGTTCTGTCTGGTGAAATCATGCAGTGGCCGCTTTGCATCAGCGCTCCTGGGATGTTACTTGAGGATAAACAGCTCTGTTAAACCAGTAGTGTTGACAGAAATCTAGCAAACACTACTTACTGTCTACAATGTATAATGAATGCAGAAACCATTTAGTGTGCTGAGCCTGGGTGGGGGCCTGGTCTGTCCCATTTTACTAAGACCATTGTCTCAATAAAGGTATTCACATATTACTTTGGCATCTAATCATGTATGAAGCCTAAAATGGCAATTGAATTTTGGAAGGCTTAGGGGCAAATAATTAGTTTCCTCTAAAGGTATATTTGTTTTCAATGCAAAAGGATTCAACCAGAAAGGCCAGAACCGCCTATGGTTTATATAAATATGACTCTGTCATAGCTAAAAGGTCATATTTGGCCTTTGATTTGTGTCTTTGGGTCCTGAATCATTGTTTAAAAATCAGCATGCGCAAATGGAAGTCCCACACCTATATTTGCTTAAGAATAAGTGGATGCCAGGGTTTTTTTGTTTTTTGTTTTAAAATAGGGATCTGCTCAGTAATGACAATAGCAGCTGTCAGATCATTTGTGTTCGCTTAATACTGAAGAAAAATTTCTGTGATGTTTTTGTACATTGGTAACCTGCTTATATTAAAAGGGAAGATAAGTGCTATTTCCTTCTTGCGTGCAAAGGGCAAACCCTTTTCAGAATAAGGTTTCAGTTCTAGTGCAACAGTCCATAGTCTTTATATGAAAACATTTTCTGCCCCTTCTCCACCTACCATACACTGAGAGAATGGCTGAGGATCAACTTTTTCAGTCTCTGACCTGAAAAAGAAACTGCTGTAACTTCTTGTTGTGTCTTGTCACCAGTAATCAATTGAAGCAGCCTGCTGTGACCCTCCTGTGACTATGAGGTGCTGTAACCTCCCAGCGTCCCCGTTACAGAAAAAGAAATATTGTAATAGAGAATTGCATGTGGAGAAAGACCCAGTTTCCCATTCAAAATTTCATCATCCTGCAGCTGCTTTCAGTTACAAAATGGGTCTGTTAGGGCTCATTGGTGCTTAACATATAGTTTGCCCCAAAGAGTACTGGCGTCTAACACACTAGTTTCCTTTTAGCTTTGAGCTGCTGATAAGAGAGATTGTGGTCATGGCAACCTATCTTTGACACATATTCCTAATATATTCATCCACAGAGTTCTCATTGGTTATGGGGGGGGGACACACACACACAAACAGTTGGGTGGCATTTTTTTCTGTTTCACAAATCTCTCAGATTTTAATGTTTGCAAATGATTTTCTTATCAGTAAATACCTGCAGCTTTGCAAAGTACAATACTGAGTTCAACATATACACTTACTGCATATCTAGCACTCTGTGAATACAATAACTGCCATCCTTGATGAGATCAGTAAGTAAGACTTGAAAACTGAACTGAAGTGCTGCAGGTGTATGCCTGTTGTGACTTGCCCCCAAAGCGTGCATTTGTACTGAAATTAAATACATGGAAATTGAAAAGACATAGTCTGATAACTTGCTTGTAGCAGATGTTCTGGTATGTGCTGTCTGAATGAGTTTTTTTTTTTTTTTAAGAGACTGCATTTTAATAAGGGAGTGAAATGGGATAATGCTTGATCTCTCACCACAGTGAAGGCTTGTCTGTTCTAGTACAGAAAAATGTAAATTCCGATTCATGACTAAAAGGTTTCTACTGTGAAAACCATGTGTGCCACAGATGGGTTTTCTAGCTCTATTCTTGCTATTTTATTGATACATCCAACTATGCTGAAGCCAGCAGAAGTACTCAGGTAGAAAATTATGCAAAAGGGAGGAATACGTATTTCTTCTTGTGAGTATATTTGAACATGACAAGTGCACAAGACTTTCAAAGACTGTAGCAATTACTCTTCACCACTGACTTTACTTCATATGAGATGTGACAGAAGAAGGTGAACCTTCTGAAGTAAGAGTTAACAATCTGTGAGCTGGCATTATGGTAATTTCCAGAGTTGTTATCTCTCTAGCACGGAACTGCTGCATTTATAGCTTGTGTAAAGGTGTCCTGATAACTTCGCTTCTTCATGAGTAAGACTTCCACAGAAGTGGACAACAGCAATATAAGGATATACGAAAAGCTGTGCTGAAAGTGAACTTGAGTATAAATGCGACTATTACTTTAATGACAGATTTAAGCTGTAACATATTAACCTATACTTTTAGTATCACAAAACTGTAGGATTATGAGGGACTTTTCAAGTGGTCCATCTAGTCCAGCATACTGTTTCACACAGCAGCCAACCAGTTGTCCTGGAGGTCCAACAAACAGGGTGGCACTTTTATTTAGGTGTCCATTTGCTATGATGCAAAAGAAATTCAAGAAAAATGCACCTTCCTTGTAATTTATGCAGAATATGTTAGGATTGTGGTAGAGTGTAAAAAACAACAACCATTAAGTGGTTCTGTGTTTCTAGGCTGGGTGGTAAAGTATCTGATTTGTTTAGAAGATGGAGAGTCCCTCATAATCTTGCAGTTTTATTGTACTAAAAGTATTTGCCTAAATGTTAGAAGTTAAGTCTATCATTATGTAGTGTTCTTATACCTAAATTCAATGAGTTCCTAATCCACCTTCTTTCTTGGAGAAAAAACAACAACAAGCATTGCTTGCAGGTCTACAGATGTTGTATGGAAGGTATCTGCATGCTGAGTTCACATACCTGTAAATGACCAAGTGTTTGTTCCCAGATGCCTGTTGTTGTTCCATCTTGGCCGCCCTGGACAATCTTGTGGGGCCTTTATGTAGTATTATGTGTTCTTGGTTATGAATATTACATACACACTTTAATATTGGAGGCCAAAATATCAGTGAAGAGAGACACCAGTTGAAAACACAGGTACATATGTGGAACTTGTTACGAGCTTTTTTGAATTAATTTTGTTCTATATCTACATTCCAGTTATAGTCAGCCCTAACGAGAATTCTGACTCAGCCACTTCTTTTGCGGAGCTGTTTCTCCCATACAGCTTCTCCCACAAATCTACCTAAATACCTTAGGCTGCAAAGTCAGTTTCTGATGGATGTTTTCACCCTGCTGCTTTATTTCTGCAAACAGCATTTTCAAATCCAGGCACAATTTGCTGTGCCAGAGAGCAAAGGAGGGGGAAATAATTGGGGGGGGGAGCACTTGTCTACTCTTGCATCTCAGTAGCACCACCTTTAATTACGTAGACAGACATGTAGTAACACCATGGTAAAGAGGTACTCTACACAATGTCTGTAGGCATTTTCACTGCATAGAAGTTCAACAGGTTTGACAGGTTCTGTGTGAAAGGACTCGAGAATGACTAAACAACATTAAATGGAGAGGGTGTGGTATTGCACAAAAGATGATGCACTAGGAAATTGCTTCCTCAGGCCATTTGAAGCAATTATATTTCTTCACTTTACCATCTGCAGAATAGGTAGTATTGTGAATGATACTGCTAAGCTAGATATTGTAAACTTTTTTTTTGCAAGTAATAGTCTAATGTTGGCAATAATTTTGATTTTTCTGACAGAGAATTTCCTGTTACAGGATGCTTTTGTCATATGCCAGTTTCCCTAAGCATTCCTGTCAGAGAATCATTCGTTTGGGGTATCAATGCACCCAAACTTCATATGTGCTTTCATTTCCTTGGGAAACTTGTCTGCAAGGTTTTATACATTTGTTCCTTCTTAATACCATTGCTTATCATGAGTAGAAGCAGGATTTGGAGGTTAGAGGTGGAAGAAGACTGGTGAATCTGACATGTATCCTCAGTATTCTTTTCTGTAACGAGTTAGATAGTATATCAGTGTATTTTTTGTGAGTGGGATAATGATTTAAAATAAATAAGACCACGCAGCATAAGTTTTGTGTCTCTAATGTCATTAATATAGGTGTAGTGTTTTGGACTATGGATGGATGGATGGACTTAAGCATGGATAGGTATATCGTGGGTAGGTACGCCCTCCTATTATGAAAGCTTGACTAACATTCAACATTTTTGAAGGTTTTTTTAGTAGAATTAAAAAAATGTTTAACAGCCTTACATTGGGTACTTTATGGACTTTTATCATTTCTGCTCTTGAGATGAGAGCTGGTTCTTTTACTATTACCATCCAGAAGAGATCTTTTTATGCATGTCTCAAGAAGACAGATTGATGTTTTGCAGGGCTCCTGAGTGCAGTGTAATTAGCCATATTGAGAGCATTCTCCTTGGATTGTGGTCTTTCACAACAAGTTTTAGCATTATATTTCAGTTCTCCTTTCTCATTTTTGTCTAGAAAGTTTAACTTAGTATTTTAGTGTCAGTAGTTATTGTCCATTGGGGTTGCTTTGGGAGTCCCCCCCCCTTTTCCCCTCTCCATGCCTATGATGCAGCCAGTACAATTTTAGAAGCTGTGATTGCAGAACTAAGGTCCCCTCCAGTGATGGTCATTACTGCTGTCTGAAGAATACATAGTGCACAGTCATTTGAAGCTTACTAAACAAGCCCACCATAACTGGTCATTCAGACATAGACCTCTGAGCTTCACTCTGAGTCACATCTTAACTCAGAATGTCACCAGATTCTGCATCCTCTAACAGAGCCTTGGAGTCTTGTCAGTACATATTACAGGAGAAGACCTTGGCTATTGTTTTGAAAAAGAATCGCTCAACCTCTTAGCTCTGCATCTCAGGTGAATGAGCCAGTCTATTGATCAGTATGTTATTGGCCTTCCTTTTATGTGGCCATGGAACAAACTGGAAAAAGTGTATTAGCCACAATAAGAAGGTTGATAACTTTCTTTTCAGTCACCCAGAACCCAGCTAGTTAATTGAAAAGACTTAAGAAAACCAAAGCTATGGTGTTATTCCTGTTTGTTGCATCACAACCTACATAGTCTTCAAAATAAGAGCTTAAGATATCAGTCAGCCTAGCATTATTCCTTTCTGTAATCCTTACTGATTAGTGGTCTCTAAAAGACATCCCTTTCCAATACACTACATGATGTGTGCATGCACATGAAAGCTTATTAAACTTTGTTGGTCTTGCAAGGTGCCACTGGACTCAAACTTTGTTCTACTGTAGATCAATAGATAACCCTCTAAACATAGTCTTTGTGTACTTAGCAAAATGAGGGTGCAAGTCAAATATCCCAACATAAAGAAGTTGTTTTATATACTGAGTCAGGTCATTGGTTCCTCTAGTCCAGTACTATTTATGACTAACAATGACTTTTCCAGGAATGAACTTTTATGCAAAGTGTGTATTTAACCACTGAACCACAGTCCTTCTTTCATCTAGGCATGTAACCAGTTACTTTGTAGGCAAGACTACAGAAATGACACAAAGAAGAAGAGATTGCAGTTCAATAATTAAGGAAAGGTATTCAGTACATCTTCAGAAGTACTTCTGTTACTATTTTCCTTGATGTGGCCCTTGTATTCAAAGCAGACTTCTGTACGATACTTGGCAAAAATTCAGCCGAAGAGGGGAGGAGAGAATAGACAGCTTGTCTGTAACAAAGGGGAGAAAAGTGTGGGGGGTGGCCATTTTCATGATGACTTGCTAGAAGGAAAGAGGTAAAAAGAGAAACAGATTTTGCTGGAGAGAAACAGATTATGTATTCTCTGGTTATAACCTGCTGGGATTTTAACCTATGTGAAAGGCATGTCACTATTCAGGGATCCCCAGCCTTTCTGAGCCTGCAGACACCTTTAGAATTTTGAGAGGCAACCTTGAGTGCCAGTCCAGATGGCTTGCTGTAGGAAGTGCAGCCAGTAGGGTTGCCAGGTGACCTACGGGGAACTGGTGGGGTGGGTGGGGATTTACCAGGAGCAAAAGGAAGCCTAGACAGCAACGTCACTTCTTGTGCATGCCATCATGACACTGCCATGGGGACGCTCCAGTATATGGGCAAAAAACTCTACTGCGGAAGTTGTTTTCAACCATAGTTCTGCCTAAATACCAAAGCACCCCTGCATTGGTGGCAACATGATTATGTCACTTCTGGTGCATACTAGAAGTGATGTTGCTGCATTGCCTAGGCCTGCTTTTGCTGCTGGTAAGTCTCTCTCTCTCCCCCCCCCCCCACCAGCAGGTGGAGCAGGTGGAGAGGCCCTGGGGCGGATGATCAGCAGCAGGTGGAGAGGCCCTGGGGCGGATGTTCCTCCATCTGCATTGGGAGCCTGGCAACCTGAAATAACTTCCTCCTCTCTTTGCAAAAAAATTGCATGGCAACCACATTGAACACATGAAGCTGCCTTATTCGGAGTCTGACCACTGGTCTGCCAAGGGTAGTATTGTTGTTTCTTTGATTGGAAGCATGGTCCAGATGCTGGGAGGACAGCAAAGGGATGGGGTGGGCTTCTACTCCTGAACATCTCATGTAACAGCCCAGCTCCCTGGACTAAGACTAGAACAGAGCTCCTTCTCTGGCTTTGCAAAACAAGCTCATGGTGACACTTGGCCAGGCCTGAAGGAGGAACAGAACCACACTGACTAAGGAAAGGCTGGGGGTTTTCTGGTCCTCCAGTAGCTGCAGCTGCTGTTGCAGCTGTGGAAATCTCTTTCATCTGAATGAGGGTAGGCACTGACAAGCCCTGTCTTACAATGGCTCTGTCCACTTTCTGAAAAACTCAGTGGGTATCACATTGTAGAATCTTTGTGTAAATTCTGTTTTAAGCGTAGGGAGGTATTTTATTTATTTATTTATTTTATTGGGCTCATATCCCGCCCTCCTCACATTGCAGGCTCAGGGCGGGTTCCAACATATAGGTCTGCAATTTATGCAGATATACATTTAAAGTGTGTAAAATCAATAAAATCATCACATACTAAAACAACAACATTTCAACAGATAACATTGTCGTCCCAATCTGGCTTCATGGATCTGCGGTCACTGGAGGGGAGGCCAATCAAGTGGATGCCCACTGCCTCACCTAAAGGCCCCGTGGAAGAGCTCTGTCTCGTAGGACCTGCAGAACTGTAACAGGTCCCGCAGGGCACTGATCTCAGAAGGTAGCTCATTCCACCAGGCAGGGGCCAGAGGTAGAAGGCGGCAGTTGCCTAGTGTGAAGGGGGAAAACTTGGCATTTGTTTAGAGGCGCTCATTTTATCACTCACTGGCTTTTTTTTGGCTGTGGAATTCTGAGCCAGGGTTCTTTGATCAGTCTTGGACTAGTAACTTATTGCTGTACCTAAACTGGAAATAAAATGGAACCTGTGTCCTCTAAATAGTGTAAATAAAATATAGTATATTAAGGTTACCAGGCCCTACCTGGCAGCCGATGGGGGGATCCTGGGTCCTTGTTGGGATCTTCTGCCCTGTGGGCGAAGCACGTGCAGCACGATGATGTCACCAAGAAGTGACATCATCACATTGCTGCTCTCAGGGGGGTGGGGGTTGACACTCTAGTTTTTGGGATAAAATCTATGGTTTGTAGCCAGTTTTACCATAGAGTTTTGTCCAAAAGCTAGAGCATCACCATGCGACGGCAGTGACATGATAACATCATCATGTTGCCTTTCGGGCCAGTTGGAGGCAGGAGTCTGGTAACCCTGTAGTACAGCCCCATAGCACATGGCATTTTCATGCCAGTTAGAAAACATTTGACCCATTATACTTGGAAACTAACCTGTTGTGTAGTTTATGGCCTGCTGTACCACTTTTGTCATCTGATGTATACACTTTTATTTCTTGCTTGTGGCACAGTTTAATCTAGATTGTGTTTGATTCATACTTGGTTTCCAGGCTGTGCCATTGGGCTGCCAGGCTTTGTTCCTGGCTCTATCCATTCATACATAGGAGTGTCCCTATTTTCATCTGTGAAATGCTGGAGGGTATGACTCAGTACTGGCACAGATAAAGTATAACTGCATTTTAAAACACTGCCCCAAGCACATCTAGTTTGTCTTGGATTCAGCAGGCTTTCCATTAGTGCAAGGATAATAAAATTGTTGCTGTTCGGAATCAGTAGGTAGTGAAAACTTGAAGCACTCGAAAAACTCTGAATGTTGCTAGCAGTTGTTAAAATGAATAAAGCTACTTGCCATTTTTAATAGTATCTGATTCAGCACTTTTGTGATACTGAAGAACATGCCGTTTTCATGTTTGCCTGTAGAGGGCAGCATTGTGCTAAAAATGTATCTGGAAAAAATGTTGCTTTGTAATTCCTGAAGAATATTGTGTGTTTTGTTGGATCAAAAATATTAGTTTTGTGTTACCGTAGCTAGCATGAGAAAGAGACCCCCCCCCCTTTTGAACAGACCTTGTGTATGTACGCATACCCAAACACCTCTTTGCCTAGCAAAGATTCAAGGTATGAGCTTGAGTGTGCACACACACTTTTTCAAATACATTGGAGGAAGGTAAGGTTCAAACTTATAGACAGGGGCTGAACTGCAGATTAACATGTAACATGATGAAGATATTTTAAGATATGCAAGACTAAACTAAATAACAAGCTAAGGTTATAAGGTCAACAGTTGTAAAGCACTAAATATGCCAAAATAAGACCTAGGCTGTCCATTCACTCCTCTCAGGAGTAGAAGTCACTTAACAACAGTTCCCCCCCTCTTTTGAGGTGGATGCAGTGTTATGTCAGCCAAACATTCCAATATTCCTTGTATTACATTCAATATTCTAATATACTATTCTGAAAAAGAAATACACTAAAATACAGAGGATGTATAGTCCCTCTGTATGAGAATACATATGTGAGGACTGAATGAGTTAGCATATGGAATGAAATAAGAAAGCAATATCTCTGTTGAGTCCTGGGGAGGTTTTTGTTCCAAGTGTTGTAATAACTTGTGATTCAGCAATTTCCCTTTCCATTCTGTTCCTGAAGTTCCTTTGTAATAAAACAGCTACCTTGAGGATACCCAGTGAATGTCCTGGAAGGCTGAAGTGTTCTCCTACAGGTTTCTCAGTCTTGTGATTCCTGATGTCAGATGTGTGTCCATTTATCCTCTGGCGCAGGGTTTGACATGTTTGTCCTGTGTAGAGAACCGTGGGGCATTGCTGGTATTTAATGGCGTATACAATGTTAGAAGATGAGCAAGTGAATGAGCCTCTGACGGTGTAGTTGATGTTGTTAGGTCCTGTGATTGTGTTGTCTGGGTGTATATGGCAGCAAAGTTGACATCTGGGTTTATTACAAACTCTGGTCCTAGTGCCCATATTCAAATGAGATGTTGCATTATTGTGGGTGAGGAGTTGTTTGAGAAAGGGGGGCTGTCTGTGCACAGGAAAAGGTTTGCCCCCCCCCCCCCCAGTACTTGTGAAAGAGAACTGTCACTATCCACTAGAGGTTGCAAGTTGTTGAGAATGCATTGAACTGTTTTGAGCTGAGAGCTGTATGTAACCACTAGTGGTGTTCTATTATTGTTCCTTTTGGGCCTGTCTTCTAACAGGTTTTCTCTGGGTATCATTCTGGCTTTGTTAATCTGTTTCCTGACTTCATCAGGTGGATACTTTAGTTCCAAAAAGGTGTGTTATAGATCCCTCAGGTGAGAATCTCTTTCTGTAGGATTGGAGCAGATGCAGCTGTAGCGCAGAGTCTGGCTGTATACAATAGATCTCTTGGTATGTTTTGTTCTGCTGCTTCAGACCAATATGGCTGACCACTTGGATCAACCTCTTTGCCTGTTGTCATTATCATCATCATTATTAGGCCTATTATAGATTATACTGTGCATCTGGTGAAACAAGTTAATGCTCTGGTAAATCTATTAGTCTTTGAGGTACCACAGCACTTAAAATGTTGGAAATGGTACAGTGGCACAAAAAAACCCCATATGACGTATTCAGTGAAGCCTAACATTAACAAGTGAAACAATATATGCGAAGACGTAGTTCAGCTAAAGACTGATGTTTGCCTTTGTTACATGAAGCACCAGGGCTATTTTTGGGCAAGAACACACAGGAACGGAGTTGGCCGCGCTTACAGTCTCTCCCCCCCCCCACTGGGTTCCCCAGGTGCCTTGCAAGCCGAGAGGAACCTGGGGAAGCCAAGCCGATCCAGGGAGGGAAGGCAGTTTAAACTGCCTCCCCTCCTCGGGCTCCCCAGGCACCCTGCAGCCACGTGCCTGGGGACGCCGATCCTGGGAGGGAGCTGCACTGTCTGATGTGGCCTAATATGGTATTGAGTTTCTGCTGTTGGGTGTGGCCTGTTATGCTAATGAGTTCCTGCTAGGCTTTTTCTACCAAAAAGAGCCCTGTAAAGCACATTTTCTATGATGACAACGGCTTATGGTTCTCCTCTGGGAACCGATGCTTTTTGCCACCATTCCTTCAAGTGGCAGGAGAAAATTTTTTTAAAAGTGTTGCTGTTGCGATGTGATGTCACTCCCAAGGAAAACATGGACATGACGTTACGTCTCTCTTTGAATCACCAGAGACTCTATGATGAAAGCACAAGAGTTTCCAGCAATACCTAAAGTGATGTGACATCACTTCTGGTTTCCCTTGAAAGTGACTTCCTGTCATGTACGACAGTGTTACCTCCCTCATGTCCCACTGGTGCCTGCCAATGGCTGGCAGCGCTACTTACCACTGATAACGTTTCCATTTGAGCTCACTGCATACTGAATACATTCCTATTATATTGTTTTATAAGATCAGTGGGCATTTATTCTTTGGGAAAACAAAAATATATTTTCATAATGTGAAGTATAGCCCTTGTAGGGAATGTATAACTTTTTTGGAATAACATTTTATTGGTGTTCATATGTGTGCACTCACACATGTCCATAAATGGGGGTGGGTAAGTGAATGTGTTACTTCATTTCTTTCAATACTATTTCAGTTTGGACAAAAGCTTACTAAGTACATCAAAAGTGACTGCTTTTAGCAGTTAACTTTATGTAGTTCGGTACTAGAGGTGAAAATAAAAGTTTGAGGTACTTTTAAAAGTGCAAAGCAAGAAAAAGCACTGAAAACAAAAAATGTAGGCAGCTGGAAGAAAAAAAAGATAGGTGCAAGTGTAGGGTGGTTGTTGTTGTTTTAAAGATGATGATAACTCTTTTACTGTATTAATTCCTGAGTAAGCTGCCTCATTTGTTTGGGGACAGAGGATACAAAGGTCTTGAATAAACAGAGTAATAGTACTTTTATGCTCAGAGACCAAGAGGTTAGGTTGAATGAATAGGTGTTTAAAGTGTGTTCTGGAGTTATGCCTGCTTGGTGGGAAGATTCCCACTAAATTCTGTAGGTTGGTGGAATGAGAAGGGCTGCCAGAGTTGCATTGGGTGGTGCGTACTACCAGTGTGTATCTCCAGTGCCAGTGAGATATAGCCAGGATGAGAAAAATTGGAGGGCTGGGTATGGTACAGGGGGAGTGGGACTTAGTTCAGATCCTAAGCTTGATCAAGGAACATTTCCAGGCCCTGATGAGTGTAATGTTACGCCTGCCAAGTACTGGCACCAATCTAAAAACCCTCCCACCTAGGGTTGCCAAGTCCAGGTTGGAAAATACCTGGGGACTTTGGGGGTGGAGCCAGGAGAAGGTGGGGTTTGGGGAGGGGAGGGGCCTCAGCATGTACAATGCCATAGAGTCCACCCTTCAAAGCAGCCATTTTCTCCAGGGGAGCTGATCTCCGTCAGCTGGGGATCAGTTGTAAAAGCAGGAGATCCCCAGGCCCCACCTGTTGGCTGGCAACCCTACTCCCACCTGAGTCTATGAATAGTGGTTTTTCCCACCTCTTCCCCATCGGTCTCTACAACCACATCTGAGGATAGGATATCAGTCTGCTGGCACAGCATGAACAATACACAAGCTGTCCAAGGAGCAACATGCAAAAACATTGGGGGGGGGGGGCAGTATTTCACTCTTGTCTTCATGGCTGCAAACCAGAGTACTCAAGTGGGAATTTGGCTGGTAGGCAGGTCCCTTAAAATATATTGCTTTGCAGAAACATCAACAGCAACAAAAAATAGCACCGGCAGTGGCAAATGAATAAGAACATAAGAGAAGCCAATGTTGGATCAGGCCAATGTCCCATCTAGTCCAGCACTGTCACACAGTGGCTAAAAATACCAGGTGCCATCAGGAGGTCCACCAGTGAGTGCCAGGACACTAGAAGCCTTCCCACTGTTGCCCCCCCCCCCAAGCACCAATGAACCTCATCTCCTCTCAGATTATTTTATAGGTGCTCTGCTGTAACAGGAAGACCACAGTCAAGGTCCTTAGTGGCAGTCGTAATGATTAACAGCTATTCCTATGTTGGGTTGCTAGTTTTTTCTCCCCTGAGATTCTGTGCCTCACAGAAGTATATGGCAGATGGGAATGTAACAGGTGCAGAAATACGAAGTATGGGTGGAAGCTCCACATGGTACTTTCTATCAAGCAGCTTTCAGAGAATCAGAAGCCCTCCATGAACACAGGTTTGGCATCCTCATATTTCTGTCATGCTGTCAGGGTTCAACACAACAATAATAACTGTCCACCAAAAGCTGCAACAGATACCAGAACACCTCTTGTGTGTATTATTATAAATATTGTGTGCCATCTATTGAGGATCTGAATCCTCGTCCTGTGGGGGGCTCTGTGGCTACGGGTTCTGCATGCAGGCTTCCTGTCTACTGGGCTATGGGATGGGCTAATCATTCTTCTTTCCTGTTCCATCCTGGTTGAGTCCCTAAGAGGTTTTTTTTTTCCTTGCAGGCTCAAGTTAGCCTGGCTTGGACTGCTGGGTGATCTGAGCCCTTGCCTGAAGGCAGCTCTGGTGGTGGTGGTGGTGGTGATTAGAGAAGTGTCTGTTGCTGCTGTTCCCATAACTAGTGGGCCATGGAGGCTTTTAAGAAGGAAGTTGCTGCAGGCTCTGTCTGGCAGTGTGCCTGTGTGTGAGAGTTTGTGAGACTGTTTAGGTGGAGTTGTCATAATGTAACATGCTTTCTTGTACATTGATTGATGCCTTCCCTTCACAGGTGCAATGGAGATGTCTCTTAAGTGGTCAGTCTCGTGATTGATGACCGTAAGAGGAGTTGCCAGGGACACGGGGGGGTGGGTGGGGGGGTGTCACTTTCTGCTAGCACTACTTCATGTCAGGACTGCATAGTCTTAACACAACATTAGTGTAGCCCCAGTACAGCAGGTATTAGCATGGCCAATCCTATGGCACTACGTACCCATGCCTGTGAAGTTTAAGGAAAAAACATAAATGGAAGACTTATCACCACAGGCATCTAAAGACAGAAAAATGTAGTAAAATTGGGGATTTAAAAAGCAGCATTGTATGTGCTGTGGTGTGTGTGTGATTCTGGCTTTTCTGAGAAAGAAGAAAAAGCCAGGTGCTTATGTGCTGCCTGTAAATTTCTACCTCTTTGAAAAATTGTAAGTTTTAAATGAAACTGTATCCACATTTAACACTTATACCACTTTTCATCCAGGATCAAAGCCTTTCCATTGGCTTAGAAGTTTGTTTGTTTCAACATGATACTGTAGACATGATACTATCTCGTGTACGTTCTTGTACAGTGTTCTCTGAAAAAAATAAAACACTTTAAGGGAAGGATATTTCAGCTACCTAGGAACTTGCTTTATGGCTGAATAGTGTCTTACAATTAGCATGCATTCCCTGATATCCGAGTAAACTTACCTTGCTACATCTAGAGCAGAGGTGTCGAACTCATTTGTTCTGGATCTGAAATAATGTCACTTTGTCAGGCTAGGCCATGTGTGCCATAAAATGTAACATGAGTTACCAGTTTGGCATAGTGGTTAACTGTGCATACTGTAATCTGGGAGAACTGGGTTTGATTCCCCACTCCTCCACTTGCACCTGCTGGGTGACCTTGGGCAAGCCATATCTCTGGCACAGCTGTTCTTGAAAAAGAGCAGTTTATGTCAGAGTTCTCTTAGCCACACCTACCTCACAGGGTGTTTGTTGTGGGAAGGGGAAGGGAAAGGAATTTGTAAGCCGCTCTGAGACTCTCTTGGGTGGTGAAGGGTGCGGTGTAAATTCTCTTCTTCTTCTCCCAGAGAATTCAGTGTTCCCTCTAAGCTGAGTTAGTTTGAGTTAGCTCACAGTTTTTTTGCCTCTGGCTCGCACATTTTTGTCTTAGCTCAGGAAGAATGGCTCCAGGGCAAACTAGTTTATGCAGTAGCCAAATCGCTCACTCACAACTTTAATGCCAGTAACTCACAAAGTAGAATTTTTGCTCACAAGACTCCACAGCTTAGAGGGAGCATTGCGGCAGAGATATAAACTTTATAAAGATGATTTCAGAGGCCAAATGACAATAGCAGGCATGATTAGATTAGGTGTGATATGCAGAACACCTCAAGAGTGGACATGCAGAGGGGTAGTACATCTGAAGATATCAGCATTGGTAATGAGACAGGAAGCCTAGGTCTCAATTTGGTCCAGGAGGATTCAGTCCAGGAGGATGCAGAGAACAAATGGAAATTAATCTGAAGAAGTGAACAGTGATTCATGAAAGCACATACCCTACCACAAATTTTGTTAGTCTTTAAGGTGCTACTGGATTCTTACTCTTTTCTACTGCTATTAGATGCATCCTCCTGGTCTGAATTGAGACCTTGGTTTCTTCTCTCATTATCAATGCCTGCTGTTGTCGCTTGGTGTCTGAAATCACTTCACTCTTCCAGATATAAGGTCAGATGGATTCACATTCTAGCTGTATCTGAGGAAGTGAGCAGTGACTCATGAAAGCTCATGCCCTGCCACAAATTTTATTAGTTGTTAAGGTGCTACTGGACTCTTGCTCTCTTCCACTAATAAAGAATGCAAGCTGTGCTGTTAGGTTTCTCCCCTCTGTCTGTTAGAACTGGAAAGGGGGATGTCTCCAAGTGCCATGGACTCCGTTTCTCTCGCTCTCTCTGGGGTGCTCTCTGTGGCTCTTTCTGCCCCCTCCCCTGAAGTGCGCTTGCACACAAAGCTTAGTTGGTCTTCTTAAAAGTGCTATGGGACTCAGTCAGAGTCTCTCTCTCTCTGGCTCTTTCCCTCCCCCTCCCTCCTCAGAAGAGAAGGAGGGGAGGAGCCCTCAGCCAATCAAGGATAGGGAGGCTTGGCTTTCTTTGTCTCCTCTGTGAAATGGGAAATAGGAGAGACTGGGTAAAAGCCAGTTCTGATACTGGAAGCAGGAAGCAGAAGAGAGCCAGTTGCAGGTGGGTCAGATCCAGCCCGTGGGCTGTATGTTTTTCTCTCAAGGGCCCTGATAACTAGCTGCTCTTCTTTTAGGCCTTTTGAAAACTGCTGTTATATCACTTCTTAATTTCTTTTCCAACTCTGTGATCCTTAAACAATGTCATAGGTGGTACCATCCCCAAAACTAGGACAGGTTTTTTTGCACAAAGGCAGGCATCAGTTCTACACAGCATATCCCAACCTCTACAATGCCTTAATGCAGTTGAAACAAGGATACTAGTGGGCATGGTCAGAAGTCATGGAACTGCTTATGTTGAAACTGGACAGAGAGGGCCCTGAGCAAATGAAGTGAAACACTCTTCCCCCCCCCCCCTGAGCTACTAAGAAGATGCATGAACGCGAACTGAGCCAGGAAAGCACCCATAAAATGTCTCTTTCCTCCAAGCAAATGCTCCCAGCACCTGTTTTATCTGTCTTACTCTGATATTCCGGGTGCTATGTGATAGGATAGTAGAAGGTAACCATCTTCTCCATTTTACATGTGTATACTTAATTTCTAGGTCGAACCTAGTTTTCTCATTTATAAATTACATTTACACATTCTCCAACCATTTTTCTTCTCTAAGGATCTCTGCTCCCCCACCCTTGGTAAAAGTTTAAGAATTCTGTGGGGGGAAGAAGCCTTCTTGGAGAAACTCAGAAACTGGGTGGGCAAGTGAGAGGTGGGAACAGCAATGGGGGGGGGGGAACAGTCGGGGGCAGCAGCCTCAAGTGGCCGCCCTTATTCAGCTGCTGAGTCACTATACTTAATGACTGTGGCTCTCACTTAAAATACTTTGTTGCAAGTTCTGTCTGACAGAGCATTTAAAGTTAGATAAGAAATTATTGCCAAAGTATTAGATCTTTGAGTTCTTGGCGTCCCCTCTTTCTCCTACTGCACTTACATGTAGTAAAGCAAGTAGGGTTTTAGGCAGTGATCTTCCACAGGGGAGCAACAGATTGATTTCCATTGACCCAAGATTCATATAATGGCACTGATTACAGATGTTCTACCTCTGGGGGATGATTCACATGCATCTGTATAAACAAGCAAGAATGTTTTGGATTGAGATTTGATGTTCAGTAAAACAAGCCACATCCTGAAATGAGAATAGTGGACAGATAAATCCCCTTTGTTTCTCTCAAGATGGAGAAGGCTTAAACAGTAAAATTCCCAGATAGTAAAATGCCACTTTTATAGCTTTTTTCCAACTATTAAGGCCCTATAAATATTTCAAATGTACTAATTTACTGATTAAACCATAAAACAATCATTTGCTCCCTATCTGCCTCAGATTATTATAGTGGCTAGCTCTTGTATAAAAATCCATTACAGTAGTGCTTTAACAAATACGCTATTCTTTTAAATAACATATTACTTGAAATGCCATTAACTTGGAGTTACAGCTTGGAAATTAAACAGAAGGAGTTATATGGTCTATAAAAACAAGTAAGGGGGGACTTTTAAAGGAAAAAACTGATTTAAGCATGATACGTTTTAAAAATTCCTTTCGGGGTGTGTGTGTGGGGGGGACTTTCTGCAAACGGAGTTTGCTAACGTGTTACCCAGAGCTCCTCCTTTCTTTCCCCTCCCTTCTTCCTCCCCGCTTGTAGTTCTGCAGTGGCAACTGCGCTTCCTGTAAGGGCAGAAGCTGACATGGCCTCTTCTGAATAGTCTCCAACTCCTCCTCCTCTTTCTCTGACTTGCATTCAAACTCTCAATACATTTAGAGCCTGATCTTGTGCAGAAAATATCCCTGACATTTGAAGAGCTCCAGGGATTCACTGAGCATGCTCAGTCATCACTGTCTGCTAGAAAGAGGAAGCTCGTTTACATAGGAGTCATACCAAGCATAGCCTGCATGTCAGTGCAGTTAACTTGCAGCGGGCTGTGAGGAGAATTAGCATGTCTTTGTGCTAGGGAATCGTTGCCGTTCTTTCTCCCCCCCCATCCCCCAGCTTGGAAACAGATGCAATTTTGTTTGTAATCGGGGACGCAATACTTTTCAAATTCTCCGTCTCCGATTCTAAAGCTCTTTGAGGAGATTTTGGGCCCCCTCCCCTTTCTGAGCTCGCTTTGAATCTACTTTGTTTTGATTAGTCGGAGGCTGGGCCTGGAGCTTGTGGGGCTCGGGAAAGAGCCGGGAGCTACTCGCCAGCGTCTGCCCGCGTTCGTGTAGCTGTTTTTGAGGGGCGGAAGCAAGCAAGCTGGTCTTCTTTGCTAGCCCGCTAAATGCTATTTATGAAGATGGACCTGTTGAACTACCAGTACTTGGACAAGATGAACAACAATATTGGCATTCTCTGCCAGTATGAAGGTAACTTGGATTCACGCTGCAGTGTGGTTTTCCGCTTTTCGCTGTTGCCTTAACCGCGTTGTGCCTTTGTAAGAGGGAAAGCTTTGTAAATGTGGTGTTTTTGGTGTGTGTTTTAAAAAAATTAAAATGCAAGCCCCGTCCTTTGTGGTTTGGCATGCTGATTTCTTCTCCCTCCCTCGTGTTTGTGCCTTATGCAAGTGAAATTGTTGGTCAGAATTAATGTAGCGGTGTGAGGGGAGCATTGTTTAATGCTTTTTCTAGTCAGTGAAAGCTTTCATGGGTGGCTGGTTTTTATCTCTTGAAAATATATATCCATTCACACCTGGAGTATAGATTTATTGTATCAGTGACTGGATCGTAGGATGGGATTATTGTGTGTGTCTTGCGGAGATCACTTTCTGTTTTTAGGGTGTAATTAGGAGTTTGTAACTTCTCGGCTCCAGCGATTGAAGGGTGTCTGTAGTACAGAATACAGAGTGGCCCTTTGTTTGACTTCTCGTTTCCTGTACAGCTCTGAAAAAGCTCTGACACTGGGAGCTGCCTCCCCTTCTCCTCAAAGCCCTCACTCATTCTCCTCCCTCAAGCGCCGCCTCGCCAGTCTGTCCCAAGCAGAAAGGACTACATGGCCACTAGAGACCATAACTTTATGGTCATCTTCTGGGTGGTTCCTCATTGCTCTCCCCCTTCCCACGTCCAAGTCTATGTTCTTGCTAACATAGGTCTGGTTGTTCTGAATTACATCAGTTTTACAGTAGCGTGGTTGTGTTTTATTTTCCTTCAGGTATTGTCAGGAGGAGTGGTAGAACTTAGTTGCTTTTTAACTAGTTAGCTTTTCATGTACGTGCTGTTTGAACTAGTAGTAATGGCTTGGCTTAGCAACCAAAGAAAAGGCAGGGCTGAGCTAATTCTGATTGGGAGTAGGGCTGTTTTTGGTGTTTTCTCACTCTTACACACACACTCATTCTCACTCAGAACAAAATTCGAGTTCAGTGGCACCTTTAAGACCAGCAAAGTTTTATTCAAGGTATAAGCTTATACCTTGAATAAAACTTGGTTGGTCTTAAAGGTGCCACTGAACTCGGATTTTGTTCTGTTGCTTCAGATCAACAGCTACCCACCTGAATCTACATTCTCAACTCAGTCTCACTTTCTCAACATATCTCCTTGTTGCATGCTTAAGAATATTTTGCTGTGGTGGTCAGTGACGAATGTGTTAAAGGATGCCTAAACATAAAACAGCTAAGGTTGGAGGAGTAGAGGGCTGACTAGGCCTCAGGTCACAACAAGCAGTGTTGAAAGTATGTCAGCTGAAATTGCAAGACCAGTATTTTCATGGGCCTGGGGGAAATTAATGACCAGGTATTCTCTACTTACTTCGAGGTGTGTGGTTGCTCCCTTGAAATATGAAGATAAATGTATTGAAGGTATCTGTTTGTACATTAGGAGTGGAGGGAAATATCAGAGATCAGTGTGATGGATTAATACCGTATCCTGTTTATTTTTCAAGATTTTCCACAAGTTTCCCATTTTTCTTTTTTTTTTTTGATTTTGTTGTTTTGAAAGAATTTGTTAGTAGTAGTAAAGTCCTTTAAAGAGCCTTTGTTGTTGCCATCATCACAATTTACTGTTAACAGATGTTGCTGTTTCCTTTCTGCTTTACCACTTAAAACATTTGAGCTGAAAAGATGAGAACAAAATTTGAAGGACTTATATAACAATATGCTCTCATGGCTTAAAAAGCATATCTGCCACTATCCGTTTTTTTCCTTTTAAGAAGGTTTCAACAAAGATGAGCTGTTTTGCACAGCACTGTTCCCCTTACAAATCCCACTGACTTTTAATAAAGGAGCACCAAACACATGTAGGACTTCAAAGATAGTTTCTTTTTTTCAGAACAACCTCTCATTGAATATACGTTGGGATGAATGCCTTTCCCTCAATGAGCTAGTTTTTTTATTGAGATTTTTACCTGGATCTGTTCCACACAAGAAAATGACTTTGAAGATGCAAGTTTTAAGTGCTAATAGAACTGGAAAGAAATGTAAAGAATTTTAGGATACTTCGTTAACTTTGTCCATGTTTAGATGAACAGCTGATGGGTTGGATCTGGCTGGGGTTTTTTTAAGTGGTGAAAATGGAAGGAAGGGGTACCCTTTGACCACCAGTGTTTGGCATCATGGGATCTGTGTGGACAAAAGCCATATAGGGTGCGGCAGGGCTGTAATAAGGAGGGGAATTGGCTAAGATTGAGCCAAAAAGGCTTTCTGGATCCAGTCCAAAATCAGTTTTAACAAGGCCCTGGTGCTTGCATTTTTCTCTGTAAAACAGTAATACAGATCTTTATTCCTGAACTTTATTCCTGAAGTCATGTAAGGATATTCCATTTGCACCTTTACAAGATTCTTCTGTTCATAATAAAGGGAGGGGTTCAGTGTTTTCTATCTAGAAAGTTAAGCAGTGGAGAACTGGAATATCCTCACATGACTTTACTGAACAAAATCTTCCTTGCAGAAAATATATTTAGGTGTATAAGAAACATGTGAGCTCTGTACCCACCAGAATAGTGTTCATAGGAACATAGCCTTTAAACCAGGAGTTGAGTTCTTACAGAACTTGCCAAGTAATCTAATATTTTGAAAAATTGTGTTTGTGTGTGTGTGTGTATGCAGTTCCTTTGACATAGGCATTCAGACATCTTCTTTCAGGTAGCACTTCTGTTGCAGGAATATTGCAGTTTCCCAGCTCTCAGACAGCAGTATGTTACCTGGAGAAATTGCAAGTTGCTCTTTTTTCTCTCCTTTACAGTAAGCATTGTAACTTTAACGTACTGTTAGTAAAATGCATTTTCAGGGTGCATGTTGATTGGTTGGTTGAAAAGCCCTTACTTCCCTGTGGTATTCAGGGCTCACTTTCACAAGAAGCATAGGTCTGATTTGTTTCTTAAATTGCTTAGGCGTATTAAGCTTCATAATAGGTACTTTTATTTACAGAAATTAGTAATATTAATAAAAATACTTTGCAAAAAAAATTAGTAATATGACTTCATCCTTTTCATAGTTAGTTCGGCCTTGACTGAAGACCTAGAGAGTTATAGTGGTTGGAATGTTTGAACCCCCACTCTGCCATGAAGGCTTGCAGAGTTACTTTGGGTCAGTCACATACTTTCAGTCTAATCTACCTTGCAAGGTTGGTGTGCAGATAAAATGGAGGTGAGGAGAACAGTATAACTGCTTTGGGTTCCTATTTGGGAGAAGGATGATATAAATGAAGTAAATAGATTCAGTCCGTGGACTCAGACATGTGTTTCATCCTGAGTTCCCCATCTGTAATAGGAATACTATTCATAACACTTACTATGAGGACATAAAGGGATCTGTCCCAAGAAATTTATCCAGAACTCTTGACGTGAATGGAGCCATGTAAGAGCACTAGTGGTGTATAACTCAGGGCAAACACTTGAAAAGGCCTGTGTGTGGGGGGAAACACGATTGCTGTGCCATGGAGGTTTTGGCCCTCGCAGCATTTTGAAATGTCTTTAAAATGGCAGCAGTGTTCTTGTGGTGGTCATGAGGACACCATCACATTTCATTTGGCCCTCATAAAGTAAATCTTGAGTGTAAAGCTAAAATTAAGTGTAAGGCTAAAATTATGTTTCAAATTGTGTGTCATCAGAGAAATAAATAAAAGAACTGGTTCTTAGTGTTGTTTCTTTTTTTCTTTCCATAGTCACACAACTTTGAAATTACCTTATGTTTGCTTCTAAAGTATTCAAGTTAATGAAATGAAATATGATATAATCTGCTTGTGCACTGCATATAACACAACTGGTAATCTTGAAAGGAGCTATAAAAAAGCAACTTATTTTCTTTCTCATACATGACTTTGATATAGCTTTTGGCTCCTCTACAAAGGCATTTTACTGCAGAGCCTGTCTGCTTACTCTAAAATCAGGTTCTTCTGTCTGGGACTGGAATCTGGCTTCCTATCGCTGGTGACAAAACCGATAACCTGGTGGTTTTGTTGATAGGAATAGATGGAATCCTGCTTCCTGTTGAAGGAAGTTTCTTACTTAACAGGAAGGTGGTACAAAGAAAGGTTGGCTTTTGGCTTGTTTGTGTAAAGCAGACATTAAACTGGTTGAGGATGCTGATTCAAAAGTGTGCAGTAGTGTTGTGAAGACAAATTGTCAGGGAGAGCCTTTATCTCTTTGCCTGTTGTGTCTTCCTCATTAGGCCCAGTGTCATAAGGAATGATGAAACACTACAGTAAAAAAAGATGGATTCAGGTGGGGTAGCTGTGTTGGTCTGAAGCAGCAGAACAAAGTTTAAGACAAACAACGTTTTATTCATGGTATAAGCTTTTGTGTGCAAGCACACTGCCTCAGATAGAGTGGAACAGAACCCCCTCAGCCATTACTGCTATACTGGGTGGGGGTTGTTGAGACTGGATGTAAGAAAGATCTGTGAATGGCTGTAAATTAGCATACAAATACAAGAGTTAACAAACAGATGTGGAAACAAGGTTTGAGTCCAGTGGTACCAACAAGACAAATAAAAGTCAATTTTGGGTACAAGCGAGAACAGAGAGACTTAGTATGTGCATTAGTTGTTGTAGATTTTCCAGGCTGTATGGAAATTGTAGCATTTGACATTTCACCAGCAGCTGTGACTGGCATCCTCAGAGGTATAACACAGAAAAATGGAGTACTCTGTGTCAATGAGAGAAGAAAAATGGTAGGCAGGTAGGTATCTACAACAACTAATGAACTCTGGCCGTGAAAGCCTTCGATAACATATTGGTGTGTTCACTCATTCAGATTCATTGAAACAGATTTCCTCAAATCTTACATATAGGTTGGGGGTAGTTGCCAAGAAGAGCTAATTAAAGTCAAGATGCCTAAGTAATTGAGCAATAAATACAGCTAAGATTGGAATAACACATTAGGTACGATATGTAAATAGCAGTAAGTATACAGATAATAAAGGTGTTAATAAGAGATGTGAGAACTACGTTTGAGTCCAGTATTATCTTTAGGACCAATAAAGTTTGATTTCTGGGTATAAGTGAGAATTGAGTGACTTAGCATGTGTAGTGAGATAAGAATCTGGTATCTCTGTTAAGTCTTGGGAATTCCATTGTCCTGAGTGTTTGAGGACAATGCTTTGAGGTCCCCCATTGAGTGTCTGGAAGGTTGAAGTGATCTACAGATTTCTCTGTCTTGTGATTCTTGATGTCAGGTTTGTGTCATTTATCCTTTGGCATAGGGTTTGACCTTTTGTCCTATGTTGAGAACTGAAGGACATTGTTGGCATTTAATGATCACAGATCTTTGTTATATCCAATCTCAGCTATAATCACCCCGGATTTATGCATCTTCACTCTGAATGGCCCTTTCTGACAACAATCCCCATCCCACTCCCTGTGGGTAATGGCGGAGGAGGTTCTGTTCCACTCTATCTGAGGCAGTGTGCCTTCACACAAAGGCTTATAGCTTGAGTAGAACTTTGTTGGTCTTAAAGGTGCCATTGGACTCATACTTCGTAAAGAAAAGATGGTTAGCTTGGAACAGGCTTTCCTGCATAAAAATACGCCTTCATTTAGTTAGAGGTGAGGGGGACGGGTGGCAGTATTGGGTGAAAAATGTTCAGTTTAATTACATTAGTATAATAGTTACAGATCAGAAGATTCAACTGACAAATAACCTCTTCAGGGGCCATGTAAGACATTTTCAGCTTCAAAAATTTACAATCACAGTAGACAGACAAATGGGAAGCAGAAGCTTGTTGGGGCAAAGGAAGAGTAGAATAATTTGTATCGTAGTATTGTTTATGTTGGTGTGTATGGATGTAAAGAAAGCAACATTTTAGTAAAACTGCAGAGGGACCGATATACTGCTTATTTTCTTTTATTCAACACAGAAATTGAATATACCTCCTGTGAAAATAATAATAAATTATAGTACATATAAACTGATCCAAACATTGAACAAAATTACCCGTTGATTTGATCCACCAGCATCCATGGAAATGTTTACAAATTTGTCATTCTTGTGTGTCACAGGGTTTTTTTGTCTTTCCTGAACTAGCTGTTTATAGATTAATGCTAATTGGCTGACATCAACAAACTTGTATAGAGCTGCATATTCAGTGAGGAAAAAGGCCACAAAACTTCAGTGACTTAAAAACACTTTTAAGAAGAGGAGTTTTAGATCCCGCCCTTCACTACCCAAAGGCATCTCAGAGTGTCTTATGATCTCCTTCCCTTCCTCTCCCCACAACAGGCACCCTGTGAGGTAGGTGGGGCTGAAAGAGCTCTGAGAGAACTGTGACTGACCCAAGGTCACCCAGCTGGCTTCCTGTGAAAGGAGTGGGGAATCAAACCCCATTCTCCAGATTAGAGTCCTGTCACTCTTAACCACTATACCAAACTGGCTCTCTTTTAGATTGGATTATTTGAGTTTTGTGGTGTGATAGAAGGCATCTTCAAACAATACAGTCCCATGTGGAAACTATCAAAACTAGATCCACACGGCTGCTTTATGAGAGGAACTGTGGCTCAGTGGTAGCCCCCATGTCTGACATAACAAACAACCCTTATTCAGTCCCATCTCTTTCTTTAACTGAAGAGTCTCAGCAAACAAGTGTTGGGGAAAGACCTTTCCAAAACTGAAACATTGGTGGGCTATTGCTAGGCAAAGATATTTCTCTGTTTGATGGGTTGTGACTCACTGGAGTAGACCGTGCTGATTTTAAATGTTTGATTTTAGTATGAGGTAGCTTCATGTATGATCATCAAGAATCTGTAGGTCTGGCCCAAAGGCTTCCTGTATTATCAGGCTGGGTGTGCTGATCTAAGATGCCTGTCTTTGCAGTCTAGACCGACCCCAGGTTCAGATAAACCCTAACCACACATTGATAGGCTTGAAGAGATAGGTGGTTTGTGAGAGAGAGAAATAGGTGGCTTATGAGAACAACAAATGGAGGAAAGGGGGATGATGTAAGTTGGGTTAGGGTCCCCACTAGGGAGGAAGTTGTTATATAAATGAAGAAAATAAATGTTGGGGAGATTTTTACATCACTAACAGCAAATTGTGTTGTCAGAGCAACTTGGGAAAAGGTAAGGTACATTGGTAAGGCAAAATTCTCCAAATGTGGGATTGTGCTGCCTTAACAGAGCATGCAGGTGCTTCTGTGATCAAGGAAGATATGCCCCTCCCCTTTCCCAGTTGTAGAATTCTTGGGGCAAAAAATGCAGTCAGTTGCAGAGAATTCCCTTAGGCATGTTTCTTCCACATTTTATGTGGATAGCCTAGAAGACTGTACTTTATAACAAAGGAAATTGTACCCATATGTGAAGATCAGAACCACTAATTTTTTGTCCCAGCTTTGCATGTCAGTTTATATTAGTTAGCTGCATATTACATAAGTACTTCACTCACTTCCTGTAACATTGAAACATTACTTGGCTGAGAGTAATGAGAGTAATGTTTGGCAATGTAGTATAGAACAAACTTTTTTTGTATATTTTTCCAAAGCAGCTTAGTGTGCACATACTTTTAATATAAAAATGCAGGGCCTGGAATCTACTTTCTAAACTTTGATTCTGCACCAGTAAGCAATTTGCTTAAAGCCTGTGACTTGCTAACTTGCAAGTCAAATTTGTTACAGTGCCTAGCTTCTTTGTATGCAAATCCAGGAACTTTGGGAAGTATCTGACAAAGCTAAAATTTCTCCGAAGTCCACACAATGTGTTGTATTGTGCAAAATGTCTTCTGCAAGCAGCTCAAAGCTTAAACAAGTCTGCATTTTGTGGCACCTAAACTGTGTGTAAGAATGAATATTTGTATTTTTCCAAAGGTCTGATTTGCATGAAATGTTTTTTTAATAGTCCCCTTTTGAAAGATTAATATGGGCACAGAGCTTTTACATTTTTCTTTTGGCTGAGTAGGTGTTGAAAGGAAACATGCTGCATGCAGAGTATGTGCCAAGCAATTTAGTATTTTCCCGAACAGTCATCTAGAAGGACAGAGCACATAATTTTTCACATAAAATGGCATGAGAGGGTAGTGAATATGGATGGACACGAACTGGAAAAATGTGGTTTGTGTTGGTTCATGGCCGAATCATGAACTGAAGCAAACTGGGAGATTCATTCACAAACTGAACTGGTTTGTGTCCCTTTCAACGGGGTTTGTAGAAAGCCTGAAAATCAGCTGAGCAGCAGAGAACCGCTCAGCTGTTTCCGGCTGTGTTGTGCAATCCCTTTAAAGCATGAAAGCAGCAAAAACAGCTGAGCAGTGGGGAGTAGGGTGGTCCCTGTGGCTCAGCTGTTTCCAGGCTGTCTTGCTCAGTCCCTTTAAACTTTAAAGGGACTGCACAAGACAGCCTGGAAACAGCTGAGCAGCAGGGAGCACTTCCACTGCTCAGCTGTTTTTACGGCTGTCATGTGCAGTCCCTCTAAAGTTTAAAGGGACTGAGCAAGACAGCCTGGAAACAGCTGAGCCACAGGGACCACGCTACTCCCCACTGCTCAGCTGTTTTTGCTGCTTTCATGGGGAACAGAAAGCAGTGATTCAAAGGGTCTCCGTTCAGTTCATGCCCATCCCTAGTTGTGAACACAAGTTTATATCATGTTCATTCAGACTTGAAAGACATTCTGCTAATTTGATTTTTAAACATTTGCCAATCTTTCCATGTACAGGCAGACTGTATTGTCAACCTGTGTTTTAAAATACAATATTTGCTTGGTACAAAGATGCTTTGTTTAGAGCATCAAGACTATGATTGAAGTCACATAAGCTTGGAGTGTGTTGTAGGATCTCAGTTCATTTTGGGGTTTCATTAATAATTACAATTCTCCCTTGGAAGGACTAGGAGAGCTGGATGTTTGGGGGGAACTCCCTTCTCCACTTTAGGCCACAGGGAGTCAAGCTTTATTGTTCTGGAAGGGAGGAGTTCCCCAATCTCCCCTTCAGTCTTCTCTTCCTGCCTATGGAAAAGACAGTGTTCGGAGAGAGCTCTCGAAGTGCTTTCATTTTCAGAGCTCTCTTTGAACCCAGCATCATTAAGGCAAATGTGCTTTGGCTCAGGAGAGCCCATGGATTTGCAGCTTTGCAGCACTGCATGGAAACAGCAGGGGAGCTGGGCAATGGAGCCATCAGTGGGATCTTCTGTGCTCTGGGCTGTAGGAGGTACTATATGCTCAGTAGAGCTCCCAGGGCCCTGTACTGGGACATTGAGCTCTTCCTGGATCATTCTTCTTTCCCCACTTCCTTTCTGAGAGAGTGGATAAGGGATGAGATGGCTGTGCCAGAGGAGGGGCGTTTTTTCTGCCGGCCAGAATGTGACCTCACCTTTCATTCCTGCACTAGGGTTGAGCAAGGTGGCAACGGGACTGGGACAGGAGTCCTCTGACCCACTCCCCCCAGGGATGCCAGGGGGCTTGCAACAGTGATTGGAATCTTTTGTAGCAGGGGCTATAGGCAGAAGGGATCGCAGCCGCCGCAAGCAACAGCACGCCCCCCCCCCTCTCCCCACAGAGGCAGTCCAGTAGTATTGAGCTGCGCAAAAAGCTGCCCTTTAGAGTTGGACAGGGATAAGATCCACCCAAAGTCCTCCTCTAGCCTGCAAGAAAGCAAGCATTGATCATTATGTTACTCATGAGAAGACCATCATGTTACTTATGAGTAGACTATTAATCAAATTTGGATAATTCCCCTTATCTCTCCAATGATAACCCTGACCTGTTCAAAAAGGAAGGTCAGATCAGTGTTGAGGTTCACTTCCCCCTCCTCCCATGCCCAAGAAGCCTTTTGCTACCAAGGTCTTCCTTCATCTTTTGTTCCTGCTCTAAAGTTTCTAAAACTTTCTACTTCTGTGGTAAATCTTCCACATCAGGAGGAAGGAGTTCCTGTATTGGAGAGGATCTAGGAGGTTATAGCCAGCTGTAGTAGCAGACTCTATCTTGCCTTTCCTTATGATATCTGGCCAGGTACTGAGAAATGAATAGGGTAAGCCTATTCACTCCAGTGGCTCAGGCTAAGAAGTGTCATGCCTTCCCAGCCTCAACAGACTAACTCCTGCATATCCTGGTGTGGATGCTACTGTGCCCAATATGGCATCAGGATCAGAATGCCCCATGGAGGGCCACTTAAAGAGGCTGCAGTCCTTGATAGTGGCACAGCCCTACACTGAGCCCATGAGACCAGTGCCCTCTCTATCCAGGCTTCAGCGGCTTAGTGCCTTTTTAGCCTGTACATCGTTCCTTTGGCTGTGCAAGATGCAGAGTAAGGTTTCTGATGCTTCCCCCCCCCCAATTTGACCTCCTAAGGGCAGAGACGGTCATGGCCAATGCTCCCTGTAAGGTGTGGAGTCTCATGAGCAGAAATTCTCCTTCGTGAGCTACTGGCATTAAAGTTGTGAGCAAGCCATTTGCCTACTGCATAAATTAGTTTGCTCTGGAGCCATCCTTCCTGAGCGAAGACAAAAATCTGTGAGCTGGAGGCTACAAAACTGTGAGCTAGCCCACACTAACTCAACTTAGAGGGAACACTGGATGGCTTTTGTAGCTGATTCTGCCTTGGTTGCTGTGCAGTTCAGCAAGGGCCAGTGGTGCTATTGTGGTTGTGAAGCACACCATCTGGCTGAGCGACTGGTTGATGGAAGCTTCAGCCAAGACCATAGGGGCATCTTACCCCTTCAAGGGTTATGTGCTCTTGAGGGACAAGCTAGAAGGTATTCTAACTGAGACTAAACAGAAGAAGGAGGGCCTTCCACTCTCAGACTGTAGGATCTCCAAGAGAGGATCCAGACATTTGGGCTCTTCCTCTGTGATCTCTAAGGCATTTGGACCTTCTAGGAACCCCCAGGTCTACAGCGGATTTCCCCGGAATCACTGCAAACCTTCCTACAGGTTCTAGCCTTCATTGTCTAGTTCTCACTCAGGCAATACTGGACCTTCCAAGGGTAAAGTGAGATGCCCCAGTTAGAGCTGATGCCTTTCCAAAGGGGATGGGAAGTTAAATGATAGAGCATGTATAGAGGGACAGAGAAATTGCGTTTTACCCATTTCTTTTGAATCCCTTGCTCAATCTGGTGCTGTGCTAAAGTACGCTTGTGAACATTTTCTTTTTAATAAATACTTTATAACATTTGATGCTGGTAGTGGTTCTCTGTACCACATAGACCTCCACTGTCTTGGACATGGTATTTTAAAAGGAGTGCCAGGGGAAAGGCAGGCAGTTGGCAAGTGGCTGTTCTTCCAAGGGCGCACAAGGCAGTAAACTGTCCCTGTGGTGACCAGACGCTGGACAGTGGGAGGCACAGAGACGAGGCCTCAGAATGTGGAAGGGAATCTGGGAGCCCTGCCCCTCCCAGTGGGTAATTCCTGCAAAGGTCAGGTGGTGGTGGTGGTAGGTTACCACAGAGAGAGAAAAGCCTCTCTAGGTGTTGGGAAAAGCTTAGAGGTGAAACAGGGCCTGCAGGCCTGAGGAGGCCCATTCCGCCACAAGCACCATGCCAGCCTTTATCCCATCTGTTGCATTATTTCTCTTCGTTGTCTTGTTCCCTGCAGAATGTAATTTCTCTCTATTTCTGTCTGTTGATGTGGTGACCTTGTCGGTTTCTTTATTTTAAAATGTATTAAGTGAGTGTATTTTTTAAAATACAATATTTTAATCATGTAGCTTTCTTAAAAGGAGTAGAATTTGAAGCTGCTTGTGTGCTACACAACTAAGAAATTCCACTGGAATTCTGATCTCATTTTGAATTACTATTATTATCTTGATTTATAGCCTGCCTTTCTCACTTGGACTCAAGATGGTTGACAGCATATGAAAAACAATTCAATTAAACAGGAAACATAGACAAAACAATGCAATGGGACTAGGATTGCAGAACTGAAAATAATGCAAGCAAAAAAACTGTCCCAGGCAACAGAAGTGTCTGAGGTTTGACATACTGTAATGGAAGGTTTGCAGAGGTTGTTGTGTTGCAGTAAAAAGGAATGATACATATGATAAATGTTGCAATAGACTCTAATACTGTCCTTACCCTATAGTACTGATTCCTTTATAAGAATGCCCTCCTGAACATTTCTGTTGCAGTAGTACGAGTCCTGTTTTCTTTGTAGCAGACTAGACCAGTTCCTTAAGGGGGGAGTGAGTATGCAAGTTTTAAAACCCATACAACTCTTTATCAGGAAGATAAAATTTATAATCCTGCATTTTCTGAATAGAGATTACACCAAATAATATCATCTTTTATTTACTTTGTTCCAAGGTGAACATGACAAAATTTATCTCTAGCACATATTCTTTCCTTTAAAGTTGTTATGCTGTCATTCCAGTGTTCAGTAGGCTACTTTCTCCCTTCCCCCCCCCTAATTGTTCTGTCCCACATGGAGTTTTTAGTGTTTGAAACACAATTCTTATACATTAATTTGTCAGGGCATGGAATCAATCTGTCCCATCTGAATATACAGAAGTGAAGGTAGAACGTCTGTATTTTTAGCCTTGCACAAAGCATACACGTAACTAGAAATTTAAATTATGGTTGCCTTTTGAACAAAGCCTGAAAATTAGATATTGGATTGGAAAGCATGGAAGCTGCCTATAATTTTAACCCTGTGTAGAGTTACTTCTAGCCAAGTATGATTTAATTGGGATTAGACTGGAGTAGCCCTGACCTGGAGAGCCCAGGCTAGCCCAATCTCATCAGATCTCAGAAGCTAAGTAAGGTCAGCCCTGGTCAGTATGTGGATGGGAGAAGGAAGTCCGGGGTCTCTATGCAGAGGCAATCAGTGGCAAATCATCTCTGAATGTCTCATGCCTTGAAAACCCTACAGGGTCACCGTAAATTGGCTGCAATTTGATGGCAAAAAAAGAAAAGACTGCAGTAACTCTGTGTAGGATTGCATTGCTAGACTTGGAACAGCACTATAGATGTGGTCACCCCTCTTTTTATTGGGTTGGAGCAGAAGGGATGTATGAGTACTGATAGGATGAAACAAGGGAATATTCATTTATCTTAAATTGTAACACTGGAAGCGATCTTTTAGAGTTGAAGTGAGTTGAAATGCATGGACCTTTTGAAATGTACCAGTATTGCTTTGATTTACTACGAAAGCCATGCTAATGTGGTATTACCTTCTGATAGGTAAATTGCAGGCTTGATTTTTAGAAACAGAATGTGGGTGTTTAAATGACCTATCCTTATGATCAGTGATGGACAGTTAGCAGAATATGCTCCAGAACTGGACCTTCAGTCCACTAAGGCTTACTGATCTACTGTTTCATGGAGGTCACTTGTGAGCCTGGGGAGGAGATCAGATTGCTGTTTGCATGATTTATTGTGGCTTGAAAATCTCCTTGCCTGCTCCAATCTAGAATTTGAATTCCATGTGTATGCAGTATGTAGGAAGAATGCAGTTTCCAGTTGTGTAATGAAGGGACGACGAAGGTGGTACTATGATTTTTACAAACTGAGTAAACATATTGGTCCTTGGATTACATGCAAATATTTGTAGCATGGGAAGGAGATTCCTCATGTATGCTAGAATTTAGTAATTCAGATGTTTGTACTAACATCTGGTATGCATTGCTGCTGTTCAACCCTCCCATCCCCCAGTCTTTTAGCTTGCATGCTGTGGCATCTTAGAAAGCTATCACAGTCATTCTGTGGTTGGCTTAAATTAAATCACATGGAGCCAGCTAGAAGAATGCTGACATACACAGTTTTCATGCTGAACACACTGAAACCACAGGCCAGAGTTAAAGAACTCCTTACTGTTTTGAGTCTAGACAGCAGGCTACAATTTAAAGGGAAAATGCCCATAACACAGAGATTTAATTATGAAAAAGTGATAAAAACCGTGGCTTCCAAATCTGAAAACTTTTGTTGGAAACTTAAAACTCTAATTTCTAATAGAGGCTGTAAGTAAAATCATTCTTGCTGCACTTGTGACATGAGCTTTGGATGTAATAAATATGTGTGCACCTCCTTTTGCCACTAATTATTATTAACATTTTTAAGATGTTTGGTCCTTAATTCTTCACATACTTGTTGGAATGTGAATGATTCATCTCAAAATGTAAAATAATTGTACTGAACAAGCTTTTAAAAAAAATCTTTCCGGCTGTAATTAATTCAGATTTCAAAAACTCTTAAGAACATGGGCTGCTTCCATGTGGTGATGACTGTTGTTCTTGTTGCTGTTGCAAATGGAGAGGTATTTGCAATGTCAATGCAACGTCCAAACAGCAGTTCTCTCTTACTTTCATTGCCTCAGCCTATTTTTTAAAAAACAGGAATTGCTAGATCTCACTAATGTTCTAATGATCAGTTGTCAAAGTCTTCTAGGTCCCAGAGTTCTGATTTTAAAAGTCAGTGCCTGGTCTTTTCATTTCAGAGTTATAAGGGGAAAGGTGCAGTCTATAGGGAAGCCATGGTGGACCAAAAAATGTGGAAACAGTCATGATCAAGACTGTTGATCTGCTAGTGGAATCCTGTATTTCTTGTACATGGCTACTCTGGTATTTGCTTTGCTTAGTCATGGCTAGACAACAGGCAGCTGACCTGCATTTTAGAAATGTTAGCAGGAACCTTGGCTTACTAAATATAGTCATGTTTCTTGTGACTGGACTTCTAAAAGTAAAAAAACGGGGGGAAAGGGACATGACTTAATATCGGTGAGTCAAGATACTTACCAATATTTCTAAAAGCCATGTTTGTTGTCCAGCAATTCTCAGTTTCTAGAGCTTCATGAAAGAAGCTTAATCTGAGTTTCCTAATTCAATCATAGATTCTTTCACTTTTCTGTGAACAAATCTGAATTGTGACAAGGAGAAATTGATTGCCCCGTCAAATAATTCAGATTGGGCACCTGCAGTTGCATGAGCGCAGTATCTCTGTCCATGATGTCGTGATGCCCTTACAGGTCTGGGTTAGAGGTGACACTGGCTGTATAAACCCCCCCCATACCTTTGTGAGGTTCCATGCAGCTAATGCAGCATGTTGTTAATTCCTACATGTGTAGTGTTGACAGGATTCTGTGGCTCATGTGCACACTGAGTTGATGTGTCCCTGATGAACATGTAGGAATTGGTGAGATACTTTAAACTTGGCATTGGTCTTGTGTAATGGCAAACAGATGATTGTACATTAGTACCTCACTAGTAGTTGAGGGTGGGAAGGCGGCACGGTATAGCCTGATCTCATCAGATCGCAGAAGCTAAGCAGGGCTGATACCTGAAAGGCAGACCACCAAGGAAGACTCTGCAGAGGAACAGTTAGATTCAAGTCCAGTTGCACCTTAAAGATCAACAAGAGTTTCAAGGTATAAGCTTTCAAGTGTCAGAGCTCCCTTGGTCAGACACTTGCAGAGGAAGGCAATGGCAAACCACCTCTGCTTCTCATTTGCCTTGAAAGCCCCTTGTTGGGGTCACCGTAACTCTGCTGCAACTTGCCGGCACTTTACACACACACAGAGTAGCTGCGTTAAGGAGATGTTACAGGTATGCTGTAGAAATAACTCCTAAATCTGCATAAAAGTTAGAAAAGATTTTACATTCTTCAGTGATGTATTTTAGGCATGTGGGCTGCCTTGAGTTTTAAGTTGTAAGTTCCAGCAAGGTTGAATTTGGCATATTTGAATGCTCTTAATGCTTCTTATTTACTGCTGTTGAGTATTTCCTATCTTATCCTTTTTTGAATCTGCCAAATAAAAGTACAAACATCTAGAATAATCATGGATTCGTTTTTGAAGCTCATATAATTTTTCTGGTTAGTGAGCGGTGCATAACCTCCCCTGAAATCGCTTGTTTATTAGTCTAACACAGTTTTACCCTGCTTTTCTCCCCTTGAGAAGCCAAAGCAGCTTACAACATCATTCTTCCCTCTTCCGTATTTCAGTAATAGCTCTGTGAGAGAGTGACTGGCCTAAGGTCCTCCAGTGAGTTTCCCTGGCAGTGTGGGGCTCTGAGCCTAGGTCTCCTAGATCCTCGTTTGATACTCTGACCAGTACACCCCACTGGCTCCAGAACTGATTAACAAGGGCATCATATGAATCCAAAATTAAATGAGAGACTAATAATTGCACCATGTCTAAAACGTGCAGACAGAGGTTCTTTTTGGAAACCTTGATGATTCTGTTTTTGTTGCACATTGCAGGACTTTTACACCGGAGTGCAGGAGCTCATAAGTTTTGGCTGGTCTTGGAAGCCAACAAGAATTTGAGCTCAGAACTGAACATATTTTCCTTCTGGTAGTAAAGCTGTAGGAAGGGTCCAGGGGCTCATTCCTTTGGCACTCAGGCTCACCAGAAGGGAGAGGGACACCCACTGTGGTGACTGGTGAGCAAATCTATGTACCACTGCCAGTGTGCTGTAATATGTTGGTGTATGTGCCATATTTTCATGCGAGATTGGCAAAGCGGTCATCTAGAGATCAATGTAAGATTCTGTTCTGTCAGCTTGTCACCTTTTGGCAGGATTCACGTTTCTTAAATTCTTGAATTCCTACCAGATAGGAACTCAATATAAGATGACCACTGATTTCTCCGAAGTAAGTGAAATTTGATTACCGATTTGGACCACTTTTCTGTCATGTTCTGTCATGTTGGCACGGCCATCACTGATGGGTACGAACAAGGAAGAGTGTTAGCTAGATTACGGAGTTTAATGAACATGCACCAAAAGTGTGAGGATTCTAATAATATGTTCCTGCCTTTATCTAGGAGTCCAGGAACTCATTCCTTTGGGAGTAGGTAGGGGCAGCGTTGCTCAGTAAAAGAGAGTATCCTGTGTCAACGCAACAAAGAATCTTTCCTTGCATCCCTACCTATTTGTAATTTTATTAGGAATTGCTTTATTCTGTTTCATAACTCAGTCCCATCTGCTTCTTTGAGACAGTTGCGAAATCAGTTTGCAGTTGCTATAGGAAATTTTATAGAGAGATTACCTTTGTACAAAGAGTTTTGCTGAGGGGCAGGAAGAGTTTCTTTGTTCGTGCACTTTCCTCTGTTAAGGGTTGTAGCTGTATTCTCTGGCATCTCCACCCCATGTTTTATAATTGTCTGTAAGCCAAGCAAATGCTTCCTGTTTCCTACTTGTATTGTAGTACATGCAGAGATTATCTGGAAGAGAACGGAGACAATGAAAGTTCATAGCTAAGTGACTGAGGCATTCGATAAGATCCTGAGTATGCCTGTTAAAAGAAAAAGTGAAACGGTGGTGGAAAAATTCTGAACTCATGACATTGGGGCATACTGTAAAGCAGTGGTTTCCAACCTTTTTGTTATGGTGACCCACAAGTCTAATTTTACTTTGTATAGTGAACTGCTTTACAAAACAACAGAGCACACACAAAGCAATAAAATTGCAAATGTCTGGGACCCACTTTCACAGGCTTTGTGACCCACCGCTTGGGAAATGCTGCTGTAAGAAATGTTTCTGTGTACAGCCTCTATTCCATTATAGCTAGGACTAGGACACTGGCTATCTGTCAAGCAGAGAGTTTATTTCCAGCCTTGTACTGAACTTTTAGGGACTTTCAGAGCTATTTCATAGTCATATAATTCAGAAGTTTTTCCTAATGTGCATCCCAGATGTGAAGACTGATTTTTCTGTGTTCTTATGAAGGGGGTTCTACATTGCTTATTTTTTTGCCTAAATTTGCCAATGTAGTGGTTGTTTTCTGTATTTTCACTGAGGGAGTCTTTTTGTTCAGTTCCTCTGATTCACCTTTTTTCACCTTTTAGAAGGACTCATTTCTGCCATTCCAGGTCCCATGTTAGCCTGCCCTCTCAAGGATTGCATTGTTAACAAATGTACTTTTAATATATGATTTTTAATATACCATTGAAACACTCAGCTATGTACCCAGTAGAATAAAAACATTGGCCTCATTTTACAAATGCAATCTCTGGTCTTCTAGATGCTTGAAACTGCAACTCCACAGAGACTTCTTCATATGGCAGGTCTTTATACCTTATGCCATTCTAGTTACATGCTACACCATCTCACTCCTTGGGGGTTTTTTTGCACTGAAAAGCCATGTGCTAGAAATGGCTGCAGTCATGAGTGTGCATGTGGATATGAAGAGAATACATTGTGGAGGACTCTCCATGTGGTTAATTTTCTGTAAGCAGTTGTCATGTGTTTGATATTGTGTGTGAATGGGGAAGTTGGTGAACATAAAATCCTTCTCCAACATAGCAGTGCAAAGTATCTTTTCTTTTCAAGCTCTTTTTATAATCTTTTTGCTTCAAAAGGTTCTGTCCCTCATGATAGAGTCCTGGAGTTGAGAGTTAGCATGCTGTGTAGTATCCAAGTCATACAGGAATAATTGTCAGTCTTGAATATATCCACTTGGAATCCAAATCTTTGCTTTAAAAAAAAAAGAAAAAAGGATTTGCTGCCTTTCACATGAATTTGCTTTGGCAAGAAGGACTTGCGATAAAGCCCAGAATCTGGACAGCAGGTATCATTGCTTTATTCTGTTGATTATCAAAATGGTCTTGCTTTAAAAGCTCCTTCCATTTTCGCTCAAATGGTTTGTGTATTTAAGCAGGGGGTAGCAAATAAATACTATTTACTTTATTTGTAATACCGTTTCTTCTATTTTATTCTCACAACAACCCTGTGAGGTAGGTTAGGCTGTGAGAGTGTATGATTAGCCCAAGGTCATCCAGTGAGCTTCCGTGGCAGAGTGGGGAGCAGAACCTGGGTCTTCCAGATCCTAGACTGACGCTCTAACCACTGCACAACGCTGACTCAAATTCTAGCATTTCCATTCTTGTAGCAAAGAGGCAATACAAGTTATGAAAATTAAACAGAATATATCCTTACACCCATTCAGCTGTGGGAACCCCAAAAAACAACGGTGGGCAAGGACTGGCTGATGTGCCCAGTGCTGTTCTGCAGTCCAGACTGGGCTGAGGTTCCCGTAGCAGAAGGGGTGTAAGGGTATATTCTTCATTTCATTCTTATGATTTGTTGATTTCTCATTACTGTAGACACTGCAATAAAATGGTTTTTCTTTCATCACTGGTATGCTTTTTGCCTCCATAGCCCTCTGAGTAAAAGAATCTTTTTGCCTCTTGGCAGTACAACAACATGAGAGGGTATGCCGTGCAGCCCATGACTCTGGGCATTTTTAATCTGTACCCTTTCTTGAAGCCCCTGGCTGGAATGCCATAGTTACAGTGGCGATTTCAGGGCCTTTGCTCTACTGAAACCTTTGTGAGATGTTTTTCCTCCCTTGGGGGAGGATCGTCTCAGCTAATAGAAAGGTAGAGTTCAGAAACATCCTACCTAGGAAACCTTTGCGCCTATGGCCATTTCAGACATTATGCAAAGGCAGACCCAAATCAGCTGTCGAGCCTCCCAGAGCTACCTATCCCAGTTCACCCTGTTCCTCTTCTCCCTTCTGGCCTCCCAGTCTAGCTGTGAAAGAGATGTGACCCACTCTTGGGTTCTGACCCACAATCTGAGAACTACTGTCTTAGACTGTGGTCAGTTCCTAACCTTGTTATGGTTTGAGCCTTCTTAGCTATGCTTTTGACTATAAAATATTCTATGAGTAAGATCCAATCGGCTGCATCTGCTTTATGGTGGAGGCAAAGAATAGAATTTGCAGTGGAACTTACTTTCATGCCTTTCCAACTCCAGAAGTTGCCTTTTTAAAATAGCCAAATACCATCCAAAAGAGTTACCATCCTTTTGCAGTATAACTGTGGTGTTGTCTGTTATTAAAAGCATTATTAACTTAACCAGCATTTCAACCCGCTTTTTCAGTCTTGTCATAGATGACATTGCAGATATGTCTGGATACCACTAGCCTATTACGATGCTGCTATTAACAAAAGATCTAACTCACTTTTCCTGTTGTAACTATACTCCTGCAAAAATTTGCTTTTGAAGTATAAGGTCAGCATTAAGCCTTGATCATTTTCAGTTCATGACAGAGACACCTTTGATTAGTTCACTTTCCCTGTGTCTTGTGTTTCAAGCAAATCATTTTACTGGGTAATAGCAAAAGACTGATTCTGTGATGCTTTGCCTTTAGGAAGCAGGGGTAATTTGAACTCCATATCTAATGTATTGCATACTGAGGTGAAAAATGGTTTGTGTCCATTGAAAACTTTGGTTTCTTATCATAGAAGTCTTGTTAAGCAGACATTAAGATCAGTTTTGAACACAAATCTAGAAGTCTTTTGCAATCTCCAAAAACTCATCTATAGGGTAAGCTACAATAGGACTCCTACACATCCAAACTGATAGCACAAAATGACTGCAGGTCTTATTTTAGCATTCCAGCGCTGCAGTCACATACCCTAAATAATTCTCTCTCAATCCACTTTTTCAGTGCACTTTCCAGCTTGATTTTGCAAGTTTGCAAGAAAGTGGATTATTTAGTGTATGTGACCATAGCTTAAATTCTGAAAACAGAATTCATTCACAACAATCAAAACTTTAGAGTTCTTAAGATTATATTTGCTTGAAACTGAAACAATGGTTCTTCATGCTCAGTATTGACAAAGACAGTGAAGTAAGATCCCAAACACTGATTTGGTTGACAAAATCTGTCCTGTATAATGTAAGCCGCCCTGAACCCGTTTGCGAGGAGGGTGAGATATATAATAAAATAAAATAAATAAAAAAGACAACGGACATGGGAGGAGTCACATCTTCCCAATCAGACAAGCTTAGAGACTGTACCTCTGAGGGGACAGTATTTCCCACTTAAAACCTAGTTGCAGAAGTTTCCAAAGTGAAGCTCCACACAGGGGCAGAGGCTCACCAATACAATTCCGGAGACGGTTAAGAATAAATCTTATTATATACATCTCCATCTCAGTCATCAGTTGACCCAGTTACCATGGCTACTGCTGTGTTGGGGGATTATATTCATTTTTTTCTTCATAATGCAGAAAACTTGTGATTATATTTACATGTAGAAAGCTTAACATTCATATCAAGGATTCCCAGTGAAGTAAAAAAAATGGATTGGGGAATAAACATTAGTCTTACCACAGAATACACTATAGCAAATGGGAATGATCTTTTTGAAGCTGCCTCTGAATCTGTGCCCTTTAGAAACTGTGGACATGAAATTATGGCTGTTTTTCACAGCAGCTGCCAATGCTGCATTTTAACTGTGTGCTTGTCTGGCTGCTGTCTCTGTGTGCGGGGAGTATAACATGCTTACCTAATGCACTGGCCTCATCTCTGAGTATTAGCAAGTATATGTAGCAGTGTAACATGCAGTGTACACACAGCTCTATGAACATGGTTGAAATCCTACATTAAGTGTTCTGCCATATATGCACAGCCTAGACAGTTTGTAGAGTTGGCTCTATCAGCACATTCGATTTGACTGATTTCTCATACTGTGTATTAGGTGGTCCCAAGCTAAAATGAACCAATCATGGATCCTTAATACATGTGAGTGCAGGCCTGGGGCTGACTGGACAGCTCATCTGGCAAAAAAACCCAAAGGCTGGTTCCATAAGAGGGTGGGAAACGCTATGAAAGCAGCAGCAAGTGGGATAAAGGGGCGTGAAGTCACCATCCACGTGTACCATCCTTTCACTGCTCACGGCTAGCGCCACTCCTCTCTAGAAGTGCCAACCTGATGAGACGCTTGCCAGATTATGGCACAGCAATCTCTCTTCTCTCCAAAAGCTCAGCTGGTTTTTTTTTTTTTAAAAAATACCCTCTTAAACAGCAAAAAAAAAGAAGAGAGGGAACTGCTAGAACTTAGTACCCTCCGTTTTGAAGACCGCACTAAGCACAGCCGCCTCTAAGGACTGCTGCAGGCAGAGCCTTCACAGGGAGGCTCTGCCTGCAGCTGGCAGGCTGTTTCCCTTTTTAAGCTGGAACAAAGGAGATTTTTCTTTGCTACAGCTTAAAAGGGAAAATCCTGCAAGCCCCATAAGTCATGCTCAAGAAGTGCACAACATCATGTGGAAGCTCCCCAATAAAGTTGGATCAGGTAAAGTGTGGTTCAAGTTAATCTTTACAAATTGGAAGTAAGATCAACACTTCAGAGGTTGAAATCCATAACTAGCTGTAAATGTTTCCGAATGGAAGTTCTGCACAGGAGAAAGTGCAAGGATGTGAATTCAAGGATGACCATTTGAAGAACATCAGTTGAACAGGTAGGTAACCAGTTTTTCTGTCAATACAATGCGGACCCAATAAACAATGCGATCCACATGAGGATTTATGACCAGACGCTTCTCAGCTATATACGTGTTGAGAGCTGCTTCTGTATGTGGGCCTCCCTTGGTGGGTCAGGCTGTGTGTACTTACATAAGAGAACCACATATGCCTAAATGACAGACATTCCATAGAAATCACATTTTTATATGGACTAATCATTAGTAATGCAACTTTGATTTGCTAAGTAGAAGAAAACTGAATACTGGTTGAGGCCTATATTTTATATTTATTAAGGGTATGCTGTTGGAGGCTGCAATTTGTTGAGTCACCCTTTCTACCAGGAGCAAAGTTCATCTTCAGTCACCCAGGAAATCTAGCAAGCGTGACATAAATATTCTGCCAGATAATTTTTTAAAAAGTAGAAATCAAATCTAAGAGAATCTATTTGCAGTATAGAAGCAAGGAATAGTTATTGGCAGACTGTTTATATTACAATTCAAAGTTCCAGTTCTTAATATTTAAGGCCTTAATGGCTTTGGCCAGGCTACTTGAATGAGTACCTCATCCCATATCTTATATTCTATTAGCCACCTGTGGCCCCCATCTGCAGACAGCTAAATCTGTGGAATGGGGCCATGTGGAGGCTAAAGAGATTTTCCAGTAAACTTGGGGAATGTCCCAAGTTTGCAGAAAAATCTTAAATAAAAAAGGGTGCATTTACATCCCCTGAAAAGTAGAGTCCTCCCAAAAGTAGAGGTAAGCAGAGAACACACTTACCTCAGACAGGTCAGTGGCAGCAGCATGGCCCAGAGCTCTGCACTGGGCCCAGCAGTGTACCCCAGGAGCTGTGCTGGGCATGCCACTGCCGCACTGGGCATCCTGCTGATGGCGGTGCACACTGGGAGCCACACTGGGCCTGACAGTGGCAGCACAGCCCAGGGAGAGCCTGGGGACTCCTCCAGGCCTGGTGGTGGCTGCCGAACAACTTGGGAACCATGTGGGACCCAGGCAGGGGCCACACCGGGCTTAGCAAGGGAGTGTGGGGGGAGATGAGATTCCTGTTCCTATGTATATGCCTGCCATTCTCTGCTGCCTGTGGCCCTCTTTCCATCTTCAAAGTTAGAATATACTTTATTGTCATTGTACATAGTACAATGAAATTAAAAAGTGCCATCATTCAGTGACTCACAACATGTACACATGCGCACTCACACAGACATTCACAACTGTTCTCCCTTTTACATAGCAACCAAACCACTGTTTCCTCCAGATTTCAGTCTCATGCAGCATTCAGGGCAATAATAGCTCTCGAGTAAAAACTGTTTTTTAGTCTATTTGTCCTTGTTTTGATTGTCCTATATCTTCTGCCCAAAGGCAGCAGTTCAAACAAGGAATATGCAGGATGTGATAAATCCTGTAGGATGTTCTTCACTTTTTTCAGACATCGAGAACTGTACAGTTCCTCCAAAAGTGGGAGAGGACAGCCAATTATCTTCTGGGCTGTGGTGATGACTCTCTGGAGTGCTTTCCTATCTGCAACCGTACAACTAGCAAACCAGGCGCAGATACAGTATATTAAAATGCTCTCTATTGAGCAACGTTAGAAGGACATCAGTATTTTCTCATTCAAATTGTTTTTCTTTAAAAGTCTGAGAAAATAAAGCCTCTGCTGGGCCTTCTTCACCAGAGCAGTGGTGTTTGCACTCCAGGTCAGATTTTGTTCAATAGTCACTCCCAAAAACTTGAAAGTAGCCACCCTTTCCACACATTCTCCGCCAATAAACAGTGGCTTAATGTCCGTTTTGTTCCTCCTGTAGTCCACCACCAATTCCTTCGTCTTGGTGGTATTAAGAATCAGATTATTTTCCCTACACCACACACAAAGCCGTTCCACCTCATCCCGATAAGCAGACTCATCATTCCCAGAAATGAGCCCCACCACAGTGGTGTCATCAGCAAACTTGATGATAGTATTGCTGAGGTGAGTGGGGGTACAGTCCTGTGTATATAGGGTATAGAGCAGGGGGCTCAACACATAGCCTTGTGGGGAGCCGGTGTTAAGGGTAAGGGCTGTGGACATATGAGACCCTACTCTAACCCTCTGAGGGCGGGCTGTCAGGAAGTCCAAAATCCAGGAACATATAGAGCTGGAAAGTCCAAGGCCCTCCAATTTGGGCACTAATCTATGTGAGAGGATGGTATTGAAGGCAGAACTAAAATCCACAAACAACAGCCTCACATAACTCCCCGGCTGCTCCAGATGTGACAGAGCAGTATGGAGAGTGGTAATGATAGCATCCTCTGTGGATCTATTTGCCTTATATGCAAACTGATGACTATCCAGTGTGGATGGAAGGCATGAAACAATATGACTCCGTTCCAATTTCTCAAAACACTTCATCACAACCGGAGTGAGTGCAACTGGTCTATAATCCTTTAAGCTACTAACTGTGGATTTTTTGGGCAGGGGAACAATAATTGAGGACTTTAGGCAAGATGGAACAATAGACTGGTGTAAGGACCGGTTGAAGATCTTAGTGAGAACCCCCGCCAACTGGTCTGCACATTCTTTCAACACCCATCCAGTAAAGCCATCAGGTCCAGCTGCCTTCCTCGGATTCACAGACCTCAGCGTACGCCTCACCTCATGCTCTTCCACCCTGAGGGAGGGGCCACCATGGACAGATGGCTGTAATGTTGCTGTCCCCGGTGACTCCACTTCAAAACGGGCCAAGAAGAGGTTAAGCTCCTCCGCCAATGAAGGATCTCCATCCACGGCAGCAAAAGTTGGTTTGTAATTAGTTATATTCTGGATCCCTTGCCATACCTGCTGCATATCATTTGTGTTGAAATTATCCTCAATCCTCTGCCTATAGTCCAACTTAGCCTGTCGAATACCTCTCTTCAGGTTAGTTCTGGCTGAGCTATAAAGGATCGTGTCTCCAGATCTAAGGGCCATGTTCCTCTCCCTCAGTAGTCGCTGTACCTCTCTCGTCATCCAGGGTTTTTGATTGGGATAGACCCGGATGCACTTATCCACAGTAACACTGTCTATGCAAAGGTGACAAGTGGCAACTAGAGATGGGAATATTTGCAGTGATGTTATCTCACATTCCCCTTGAGGCTCGTCTGGCACCTCCTATAGTGTCTTTAGGTGCCAGGTCAAAACATATCTCTTTACCTAGTCCTTTAACTCTTTTAAAAATATTTTTGGCTATTGTATAGTCTGCCTCTGGTCCGATGTCTAGGTTAGGGATTTATTTTATTTTTTTAAGGATGTTAAGTTGTTTTGTCCTGTTTTTATCCTGCTGGCTTGCTTTGTAATGACGTATTTTGTTTTTGTATTGGTAATTGTTGCTGTATAGAAGTAATAAACTTTTATTGCATATGGCCAGAGTCAGTTAAAATCTTAAATTAAGGATACATAAAATACTAAAGTCAACAAAGAAGACAAACACACACATGCAACAATAAAAATTTGATTGTTTTTGTGATCATTAAAAATGCATGGTTTTATAGTACTGGTTTTATTTGTAAGCTGCCTCAAGCAGGTTTCTGGAGCGGTGACATGTAACTCCTTCAACTAAATAAATATTATAAACCAATTTATACATTTCCATGCTTGTTTTTATTGATATCCCCTTTTCTTCCCAGTGGGAATTTCATGTAGCTTGGGACATTATCTTCTGTTCCTCCACAGCAACGGAGAGATTGTGATTGGCCCAAGGTTACTAATGAGCTTTGGCAGAAGTGGGAGGTTGAACCTGGGTCATGCCGGCTCTCAGTGTAGTGGTGTGGTTAGAGTGGGCTGGGCCCAGGAGGCCTCTGTTCAGATCCCCACTCTGCCATGAAGCCCACAGGTTGATCACAAGGTTATTGTAAAGACAGAATTTTGGTGGGGCTTGGAGACAGACCAGGACATGCTATCCTGAGTACCTTGAAGAAGAGATGGCTGAAAGTATAATACACATTTTCTTGGAACCTTGTGGGCCTAAAGACTGTACATTTCAGTACATGACAAAATGCCTGCAGAGTAACTTTTTTGGTTACTCATGAAAGGGCAGAACGAAAATGACGGGTTTGAGTCCAGTGGCACCTTTAAGACCAATAGAGTTTAATTCAGGGTGTAAGCTTTCGTGTGCGAAGGTGCCACTGGACTCAAACTTTGTTCTATTGCTTCAGACCAACACAGCCACCCACCTGAAAAATGACAAGTATAGTGCCTTAATAATTTTTTAAAAGCTCTGCAGTCCTATGCAGTTATTCCTGTCCAAGTCTTTTGATTTCAGTGGACTGGAGTAACTCTTTTTAGGATTACACTGTTAAGGATATTCAAGTTTATTAATCATGAATGTATTTATGCAGTATGACAAAAATGAAGCCCAGAAAGCATTGCTGCTGAAGTCTTGTTTGTGAAATAACACGGCACCACATCTTAATCTCCATGGAAAACTTAATTGCTTTTGATAAGTTCAAAAATAAAAGCGAGGTTTTTCTTTAACCCACTTGGCATGCAACTTTCTGCAAAATACCCTGGCTTAATTTTAATCCTTTTGACCAATTATAGAACATTCTATGGATTTTGTTAATGTATAAGCCATGTTAAGCATAAGGAGTAAATTAGTCCAGTGACTCTTCTTAAGGTCTCCCAAGCTTTTATTTTGTGTGGTACTTCATATTTAGGTGTTGCAACTTTAGAGTGAATTCACATGAATGTTTTGATCAGGCACAGTCTGTGTACGAATCTGACTGCCTCACCTAACTGTAGTGATGTGTTCTTGTGAAAAGTACTTGTTTAAAAGATTTATATTCTGTACTTTTCAGTATTTGCCCGAGGCAGCCACCTATATGCAAATAAAGGAAACAAAAAAATCCCCATGTTGAATTCTGGAGTTGTTAATGCATACATTTTTTCAGCATGAATTGCTAAATTAAGCATGTGTGGAATTAGCCTAAAAAATCCAAACCAGTAATTGGGTTTTAGTTTTAAGTGTAAAGCTTTTCAATTCATGAGGGCAACTGCATGCACAGGTGGCTTAGGTGGACAGAGTTAAGAAAAAGTAATGGTAACCATGGCTAGTTCTGGCTGTGGTGGCAAACCTGTGACTGAGTGCTATACTGCTACAAAGTGCAGGTGATCAAATGCTCTTACATGCTTTTAGAAAACCAGAACTTAAGGGAAATGGCTAGGCTAGAAACCTACTCCCTGACATCTCCCTTTCACTGTGCAGACAAATTTTTATGGGAGGACCTTAATTCTGTAAGCCTCCAGCCGAGTGGTACAGTCTGGTACCAGGCTTACCACAGTGAAATCAACCATGTTTATGCTTCACATGTCTATCATTCACTTCTAAAACAATGGGTAGGTGATTTGCTTTTGATGAAAAAAATGTACACACGAATAAAGAGAGCCTTTCAGGAGATCTCCATACTCCATTGTTTGAAGTACTTTCTTTTAGAGACTGGTTTGTATCTTAATATTGGACAGGTTTGGAATCCTGAGCTTGAAAAATAAGGAGGTTAAGGGTGGGCATGCTAACCTTCCTTAGTCAACTGCACTTTGTAAAGATGTAGGACCCCTCCTCCATTTTAGACATGAACAGTGGACATGGAAATGGGGACTGTAAATAAAGTAAATAAACAAATTTGGGCTGTCCTATCTTGTCCACTTTGGTCCACAGGTAGGGTGTGAGGTAAACAGCAGGCAGTTGTATGCATCTTTTTCCTCTGTTAATGTAAAAAAATAAATTCCTGGCATCGTATGTAATAAGACAGTTTTCTTTGGCCTTATTAAGATATTTGAATTTACAAGTAGGAGAAGAGATTGTGGAGACTGGGTTAAGGAACAGTTTATCCACAAATAACTTTTGACAAAATGAATGTATTCATATTATTTCACCTCAAATGTGTAGTCCAGTCATGTCAGACAAAAGAAGTGCAGGATTTTAAATGTGCTAATTTGAAACTTTCTAGATGTGGGACTACATGGACTTCTTATTCAGTGAACTTGTAAGTGAATTGCTGCGCTGATCTGGTACTATTACTATACTCAGACAATACGTCACATTGTTATCTCTGATTATCTTGTTTATACTTCATCATGTTGCCTAACATTCCAGATCTTGGGGGGGAAAGAAGTTGATGAATAGAGCTATAAGCTGAGCTATTTGAGAGATGCAGATATGCTGTGCCCCAGCCCAGCTGCTTGCTGAAACAAAGAGAGGCATTCTAAGTGGTGCAATGAATATGCATTCGTTATGTGTGTGATTCTGTTGTAGGCCAGACACTGGCCTGTACAGTAATGAATTTGGAAGACTTTGGGGTATGGCCCTGGGGATTTTTTTTTTAAGTACATTTGTTTTATCAGTGGGTTACTTTGCCAATGGGATGACGTCAGTCTGGTTACCATAGTATGTGGTCAGACAGAGAGAGACAAATGCAGTGTGTGAAATAGTATTTTGTTTTGGTAGTCTGAGCTGTGGTTTTTCTATCCCTTTCTGAAATTCAATTGCTGCTAAGAGAGAAAGGCTTCAAAAGCATCATGTGAGAGAATGAAATGCACATGCTGGGATACCTTATTTTGTTCTGCATGGAAGCTGTCCTCTGTCTCTTAGCCTTGGGAGGGGTTTTCATATATTAATGAAATTAGCAATCAAATGTGCAGGCACTTCTGCATTGAGTTGTTTGAAAGGAAACTTGATTAAGCTGCATTTGTATTTGCAGCCTACGAAAGCTCACCTTTGAACATTATTAGAGATTCTGCTATATAAATGCAGAAGCAGTTGCATATTCAGCTAGTTGTGATTTAGCAGAAAAATCCCAAGCAGTTTTGAGCTTTTTAGTGTTCATGCTCTTTGAACACAAATCCAGATATTATGGGGGGGGGGGGGCTATAGATAGTAGCTGTTAGCAGGATTGATACAGTGTGCATTTAACTGTTTAGCACTGTTTTTGAAACAAATAGTTGCATGGCATTTAATTGACTGACAGTTGGGGTGTGGCAGGAGATTCTATCCAGTGGCACTAGACACTGTGTAATGCTGTTAAAAATTAAACAATGTCTAAATTGGATAATGGGCATTCCTATCAGATTGTTTTTATTCAAGTATCAGAAGACTTCAAATGAGACCTTTAGCATGGAAGTAAGATGATGCTGGAAGTATCTAACTGCTTCAAGTGACCAAGACATCATCTTTTGAAGTAGGTGCCAGTTGGTCTCTCAAAGTATATAACAATATTATAAAATTGAGGGAACCACCTCTTACATTTTGAGAATAACTGATTGTATCAGATCTGCTAAACTAAAAGAATTGCTGGTGTAATTTTATAGTACGATTGGGAGTACATGAGCTACAAAACTTAGAACTCCTCTTTATTAAGCCCTCTTAACTTTTTGGGTAGGGTTATGTGAGATTTTGAGTTGCTGAGAACTTTTCAGAACTTTCTTAATGGTTCTTTGTGACTCTTACATTTGAGTATATTCTGCACAACTAGATTTTCATGTTTCTGTACTAATCTTGAGGACTAACTTCAACTGGAAAACATTAAAGATTGATAAGAATACAATCGTGTATTCTACAGATTTGTAATCTTAAACTTTCTAAATATCTTTTTTTTTTACTCAAGAAAGGGTAGAAGGTGGGGGAGAAGTAGTCATAAGCAGAGCTAATTTGTGTGTTAACACAGCAGGATGTCTGAATTTTTGACTTCAGAGTGCCTGAGTGACTATGGAGCATGCAGCTTTTGGTTTTAGTGTTCAGGTGGAAAGTTACAGTTTAGCTTTAGTGCCAGAGTCCTGAAGAGAAGTCATGGTTTGTGGTGTGTTTAATAGGCCACAGTATATTTGCTAGTTTATATCTTGCCTGCTAAATTAACAAATGTTTATTTTTTACTTGTAAACATACTGGTGATGAGTCCCTGGTGGTTCCTTTCACAACAAAATAGTATTTGTAGCTTATAGTAAACAGACCTACTTTTTATATAATATGTCAGCTGGGAAATGAAAATACATAACAGTAGACACAATTACTTTCTTAGTTATGATATGCTGCCAATATACTTTTCTTGTGCATTTTCCCAGTTTCAAGCCATTAAAGGGGGAGAAGGGGAGGATCCTCTTTAAATTTAAACCTTTGAAAAAAGAAAGCTGTGTATGTGTGTCATGAAACTTGGCTACTGGTCTGGTTTCATGGGTTGATTACATTTCGGTAAAGAAGCGTAGTTGCATGACCAGATTTGAAACCTTGTTAAGTTTTGTAGCCAAACTACATAAGAAGAGCCTTGCTGGATCAGATCAGTGATCTATTTTATCCAGCATCCTGTTCTACAGAGAGGCCAACTGATTGACCTGGAGGGCCAACAAACGGAGCATAAAGTCCAAGGCCTTTGCCTGATGCTGCCTCCTAGCACTGTCATTCAAGGTTTTCTGCCTCTGTATATGGAGGTTCCTTTTTTTCATCATGATCCACAGCCATTGATGGATCCATCCTCCATAGATCTGCCTAACACCCTTTTAAACTCATCTACTCTTGTACTATCATTATGGCCAGTGGCACAATCAAATCACTCGTTGATTAAGGAAGTATTTTCTTTTCACCCTCCTGAATCTACTGCCCATCAATTTAATTGGCTGTCCCTGTGTTCTGGCTGTTTGGGGGAGGGAATCCTTCTCCCTGTGAATTGAGTTTATAGGAGTTCTGGAGGCTTTCAGGCCGACATGTCTGAATACGAAAGAGGTGAGCGCAGTTCTTGCTTGATAGGTAGGACAGAAGTGGGCTTCTCTTGCCCTGGTGCAGTTGTTTTGGGAAAAGCCAATCAGCTGGTAAAGTTTGGTTCTTGAGGATGAACTTCAGGGAATACCACTGGCTTGAGGTGTCCTATATCTTTATTTGACTTGGAAGTATTTTTTAGAGCCTACACGTTTTGGTGTTGTTAATAATTTATATGCTCTGTTGAATTGACCACTTTTTATGCTTAAACATTAATTTTTTAAAAAAAAATGCAGTTGGTGCATATGAAGGTCTTGAGCAGACCATACTCTCTTATCAGAGCCTCTCTCACAGTGGTTGTGGGGAGGTGAAACTATTGTTTCGGACTCGTTGAGAAATTGGAAACAATTGTAACTAATAGTCATTTGTGAGTAAATGCTACAATATGAGTTTATGACTACCTGATTTAAAATTAACTCAAGAATGTAGTGTAATTGTTTGTTTGTGTACTTTGTTTTTTTGAACAGATAAGCTTGAAATAAAATTAGTTAGCAAGACAATTGTGGTTTGACTACATGAGGTGAGTTATGTAAATGCTGGTTGACCCATCTTAGAAAGGATAAGAGAGAAAGTTTTATTTATTTCCTTTGTACCCTGCCTGTCTCCCTGTTGGGGACACAAAGCAGGTTACATCATGTTCCTCTTTACCATGTTATCACAAATTCTGAGGTAGGTTTAGGGATGCCATTCCCCAATTGGGAGCAGGGGATCCCCCTTTTTGGGCTCCTGCCTGCCACTGGCCAGCGGGGGGATTCCTGCCCCCAAATGTGACATACTAATGTCATGCAGAAGTGATGTCAGTGGCAATGCTCTGGGTTTTGAGCAAAACTCCATGGTTTGGCGGCGACTTTACCATAGAGTTTGTCACACAATGTCACAAGCGTGATAATGTCACTTCACTGTGGCAGCAATACGTTGCAGCGCTCCACTCCCGGAAAGTCCCTCTCTTTCTGCCACCAGCACGATCATCAAACTTGGCAACCCTAGTTAGGTTAGGCTGTGTCTGCCCCACAGGCACATAACGTGGAGTGGAAAAGACCTTTGTCTGACAATGCAAAGGTTTTCTTAAATTGTGAAGATGTTTATTTGCCTACCCATGTGTTTTTTATTGCTTTTTTCAAATTTACATTCCAAGTAGAAATTAATCTTTGTCAGTAAAATGACCATTATGGCCAGTTGGTACTTAGACAACACAGACCTTTCATATGGTTGTCTTACATCACACTGTACAGACGGGATGATTTGTTTATATTCCCTCCTCTTAGAATCTTTCTTTGGATGAAAGACATGGAATATCACCATTGATTGTGCTTAAACTGTAAAGTTACTGGAAGCAAATGCTGTTATGACCAAAAGTGCTTGAACTTTAATTACAGAAATTATATTGTTCAAGATACACTTTTTAAATGCTTTCCTTCAAGCACATCAGTTGTGTTCCTAATATTGGATTGATTGAATTGATAAGAGAATGAACAAGAACAATGAGAAACCAAAACATGTCAAGTTGATCATTAAATTATTGTTTGAAGCTGATGAAAAATGGAATGTCTGCCAATAAAAATGCTGTTAAGATTGTATGTCAGTTTAGTCCTTAAGGGCACCTGAGGTGAGTCAACTGTTCTTCCCCACCCTTTTTACTAAACTACTCTTGTAGTCCAATTATTTGTATTTTAACAAGCATTTGGATTGTAACAGTCATGTCTTATTTTAAGAAAATGTATGTTCCACTTCTAACCACATTTTAAAATGTCTCAAACAGGCATGACAAGGCTTCCTGTTGCTATTTTGAACAATTGTTATAAGGATTTCATATGATATTTTTTGCTTCTGTCCCTTTGTTTTTTTAAAAAAACGTTTTACCTCTCCTAAACCCTTTAGGTGAAGCTGCTCTAAGAGGGGAACCCAGGATGCAATCACTGCCAGTATCCAGTGGTGTAACCAACCATAGGACAGGGCCACCCCCTATCAGTCCCTGCAAGAGGAAGTTCAGCATGGATCAAGGAGATGATGACCTAGACTGTGAAAATGAACATGTCTCGAAAATGAGTCGAATGTTCAGTCCCCATCTGTAAGTCTTATGTTTTCCTTTGGATGTTTTGGCTTTTGTGTCAGCTAATTAATTTTTGTTTTTATTTACCAGTGCCTAACATGTTCAGTCTTATTCTTTATAATGTATTAAGATTTTTAAGAAATGAGAAGACACCCACCAAAATGGCATCTACTTGTCAATTTCTTCCCATTTAATATGTAGTGATGCTTATCAAATTGTGTCCTTATTTTTCTTCCATTTTCAGTGATGTGGCAAGAGGAAAATGTTCAGTGACATAATGGTGTGTTATACCACAAATAAGCTTGGAGGAGGGCAACTTGACACAGGGATTCTTTTTTGAGTGGCAGCCCTGTGACTTTTGTAATGTCTAGTTGCATCATGTGGCATATCAGTATATTGCACACAGAAGTGGGTGTGACATTCCGATGTTGTGTTATGACCATTTTTAGTTCAAATTTTTATAAGTCAGATCAAAAATAATGCGTTTTTTAAATCTTTACTTGGGGCAGGCTCTGCTTCTTTCATTCTTCACAAGGGGAAGAAATGTACAAAAAAAGAACTCAGTACTCTAAAACCATGTTTTCCTCTATAGCTTGGCTTCTGCTGACAGGAAATACTTAGGTATATTTAAAAATACCATTCCTATTCACTTTAACTTTTCCTTTGCAGTAATCTCCTATGCCTTAAGTCTCCTTGCCCTGGGAGGAAAAAGAATGCTTCACATTTTTTTTTTTTGGAGGCCAGGAAATTTAGAAACAGCTGCTTAGCAGACTATATAGTGACAGCTGGTCAGTCTACAGACTCTAAACTCTAGTTACGTGCTTTCATTTTCACTTGGCAACAAGGGTATTTTTGCTGTTCAGGTAAAATATGGGTTGCTGGAAAGGATGAAAACTGTTTCCATCCATTTTGTGTTATCTTTCCTAGGAATGCTGCTATGGTTGGCATGAAGTAGAAACTGAGGGAATTCCTCTCATTCCTTACTAGAGGAAGTGATTGCAGTGTTTCAGTCCCAGCCAGCTTGATAACTGTATGCTGTTCCCTGCTGCCTCAGCTCAAGAAGCACTCCACATTCCACACATTCCACTCAGCTTTGGATTGTTGTGTTCAGTCATAAGACGTGGACTGAGGCACTTTATCCTCTAATAAATCACAGCAGCCTTAGTCAGAAGCTTGCAGACTACAGTCCAGGAATTTATTACAAATAAGGGTTCTAGTACCAACGCAATAAAAGCTTTCAAAACAGAAAGGCTGAGCTATGTGCCTATGTTTTACATACAGTGTTTATGTTAACCATTTCTCTTTGTTTTTAATTTTTTAAATTTTCTACAAACTATAAAAAACTATCCCTACAGTTACAAAACTATCCCTAATTAAAGCAAAGAACACAAATCGTTTTTAAAATATATATGAATGAAGTTCCCCATATAACAAAGTACAAAATACTGAAACGTAATAATAGGTTTCAAATAATACTGGCTGTGCATATGTAGCTTCAAACATGTGGCAAAATAATTTTCTTAAAGTTTCAAATTGTATACAAAGCTAGCTGAGTTAACCATTTCTAATCACTCATATTGATAACTGGAATACTTGTGAAGGAAAACGTGAAGTACTGAGTCCTTGTGAAATAAAAGTTAGAAAACGTTAGACAGGGGAAGATTAGCACAAGTTACCAATTTTGGGAAGCAAAGAAAAAATCATTACTTATAAATTCATATAAATAATTGAAATAAAATGCACTTTTAACAAAAAATTCCATCTTATGCTTCATAGGCTATAAAACATTTGAAGTTTGAATTGCCAGAGTGGGATAAAAGTTTACTTTCACTTCTCTGGAAACCATGGTAGAATCTCCATGATGATTTCCAAAAAATGATCTTTCAGCTTTGGGTTGTCGAAGTTTAAATAAATTCATGAAGCAGAGCAAACATGTCCAAAGACAGTAATACGTATTTTATCATGGATGCAATATGGGAAGATTCAGATGGAGGCAGAGGCTTGATTTTTCCATTTTTCTAGATTTGTTTTGTACTGTCCCTTTACAAATAATGCAGAGCCTTCAGCAAACCATTAGTTAAACCCACCTTTTTTAGTATTCAGAAATATAAAAGCCCAGTAACAAAGCATTGTGCATAGAATTGTTTGGGCAGTGTTATGTTTGGATTGCAGTTGAGCTGCATATAATATTTATTTTCAGATCTTTATGCTACTTAAGCAATGTGGAAAAGTTGTAGGCATTGCTCAATGACATCACCAATAAGGTGGATGATTTTTAAAACTAAAATGTCTTGGTGACAAAGGATTAAAAAAACCCTCCTGTGTTTTTCAATGATAGTACTTAGCATAGGGAGACTCCATTATCATGGATGCCCAGCTGAGTCATTATTACAATAGTCCCTGCAAGGTCAGTGGAATATTAGTAGCTATCTCAATAGAGAAGGTAACTGTTCTCTTTGAATGCTTTATGATCATTATTCTCACTGCTTTGGTAGTTCCTCACCAGTTGGGAGAAATCTGCTCTGATTTATTTTTTTTTAAATTTAAAACTTGATCTTGTATCTACTGTTTCTCTGCATAGTAATATAAACACATCTGTCTGTGGGATTGCTGGGCCTTTTGTCTTTATTTTATAATATCATCGGACCACCCTTCTTCTGTTCGTAGGAATGCTGCTAATTAAGTGTACCTGATGAAATGGACTCTAGCTTAGAAACGCTTGTGCAATCGTATACTTGTTAGTCCTTAAGGCTATTCGTGGATTAGTCATCTAAAACCGAAATCACCCTTTTGAGTCTGCCTGTATAAGCTTTCGTTAGTGTTAGAAGTAGGAATTTCCATTGTGGAGTAATCTTCCCTCTTCAGATGAAGTACCTAAGTTCATACCTTAAAAAGGTGAAGCTGCCATCCTTTTCACTGACATTTTTGAACAAAACAGAGCATTTGAAGACTCATTCTTGTAAGAATCCTTTGCCCCTGGGTAGCTCTGTGTTTTATACTGTTTTCAAGGGTGAATTGCAAACAGTACTGTATTATGTTAACCCATGCTTACACACATAAACATTGCTGAATAAACATTCAGCAGTAAGTTGCTCATTGGTAATGTTTATTCAGCTTCAAGATAGATCTCCTGAAGCAGACTGTGTCACTGAACATTAGAGAAGTTACCTTGCAACTCCTGAACAAGGCAAGTTGGATGAAAGTGTGTTGGAACTCTGTTTTTGTTTCTTTCTTTGAGGTAGGTTAGTAAACACATGCTTTAAGTGTCCCAAATATAGTTTTTCCCAATATGGGAAATGTTTGGTATGAGATTCTGGCCCTACCATTCATTTATCCCTTTCTGTCATTATTAATGGATTTTGGTTTCTGTATGATATGCAGATGCAGGTATTTTGGTGAGCAGTGGGGAGGACCTATACCCACAGCCACTGTTGCCTTAATTTGGAGGATGGTTTTGTACACTTAAAAGTTTATACTCAGGCAAATTCTGATTAATGCTGAAAATGTCTGGATGTTAACAGTGTAAGTGTAACACTAACAAAGTGTTGCCCCTTTAAACAGAGGTCTCAGGCCTGACCTATGTTGTGTGGGTTTCTTGTTTGTCAGGCTGGAGGTATTTTCTCATTTTCACAGTTCAGCTGAAAACAAAGGCCTCCTTATCCTTGCAGGGAGCTCTTAAGAGCTGACATCAGCCTTTTCCCAGCAGGCATTATTTCTGCCTTAAGAGTCCTTGCACAGAGCCTGAAAGGCTTGGTAATTTCTCCTCAGGTTGTTTACTTTGCCAAGTAACAAATAAAACGAGCAAACTCTAATAGTACCAAAGAGTTAAGAAAGTAGGGAAGGAAAAGTACTAACCTGCTTTTGCTTTTCTAACTGAACTTAATAGCTCGTAGAGACGAAGCTCTCCTTTACATTCTTTGTAGGATGTGTGGCTAGCTTTAATACAGTGATTTGTAAATTTTTAGAAGCTTGGGGCTCAGAGTGTTTTGTGTGTTCTGGACCTTTATGACTAAGCCAGCATGTTTGTGCCAAAATGAAGTATATACATGTTTGAGGTTCTACACCAAGAGGTTTCTGAGCCTTTTATATATTTACCGGTAAAGTTATATGTACAGTTTTTAGTGCACTCAAAATAAATAACTGGCAATGTGCAAAACTTTTAGGAGCCACATTAGTGGTTCATTACAGAGCGAATTCAGGAGTGATCCAACATTGACTATGTTTCTATGTAACGTCTCTCTGACTACATGGCATACTTTACACTTTTATGCTGCCTATGATGTTTCCCCTTCCCTTTTGAGCTGGGCTAATGTGGATGTAGTAGAGTGGGTGCTTCAGAAGGACCATGCAGTGCACTTTGAGCAAGGTGGGTAGCAAATAATTGTCCCATTTTGCTTTTTTTTTTAAATAAAGCTTCTCCCCACTTACTTCTTTGGTTATTGAGCCAGAAATGTGTTTATTTGAAGATTGATTTTTGTTCATTGTTTTTGGTATGATGCAATGTATGGCGAACCGTTTTTGGTTGAGTGATGATAATCATTTTTATCAAAGCTGTGAACAGAATGGTATGCCACACCTTCAGATATTTTGTTTATGGTTAAATAACTTGATGATTGTTTTAGGGTAATGCACTCACATTAACAGGAATCAGCTTGTGTAGGGATGTTCTGGAAATTAAATTAAAAGTTGTGTTGTAAAAATTCCAAGGTTTTCACCATATGCTTAAGTCTGTCCCTGTTCAGCAAGGCAGCCTAAACTATGGTTAACCAGCATATTTTTAATTATTTCGTTGAACTGACAGTCAAGCTTTCAGTAGTTTTTGATAATTCACATGAGCTCATGGCAGAACCCATGTATTTATCTTTGTCCCCAAATACTTCCTTAAAGTAAGATTACTCAGTTGCTGGACTGAGGCAGACAAGGCATTCATTATCATAATGAGGAGTGCAAAGGTCATGTCTGCTCCTGATTCTCCTTCCTCTTTGACTTGGGAACTGAAGACTTCCACATTCCCAGTGAAGCCTGAATTGATTTGTGTGAATCCTACCAAAAGTCACAACAATGGTTTGTTCTCTTGCCCACAAACCAGGGTTAAACTCCCACCCTGCAGTAGCTCTGTTTAGCAGGATGCCTTTTAAAATGAACATATTGTTTTAAAATAGTTTCTTGCATACACAGAGCTTCCTTTCAGTCATGCAGTGATGCTTCTTCTGCTGTGGTGGCAGCTGCTACCAAAGCAACATTTCTAACAATCTGAACTGCCAATCAGATCTCCAGTGGCCAGTCAGAAGCCTTGCTGGGCAAAAGCTCTATCTGGTCCCACCCGCTTTCTATAGACACTTTGTGGGCACCAGGAAAGGTGTTGGCGGGTGCTATGGTGCCCCCTCCCCCCAGGTATGACATTGGTTTACTCTGTCCTCACAGTATTAACCCTTAAATCATGCTGATAATGGTGTTTGTATTGGGTGAGTTAACAAGAATTCCCTATTGCACAAAATTAGAATTTAAAAATAATTATATTCAGTTTAGGGGTGCTTCTGATCAGTATCCCTGAATCAGGAGGTGAGATGACTAGGAGTTCCTTTTATCAACTTAGCCTGGTTTGCCAGCTGTGATTGATCCTTGAAGAGGAGGACCTGCTATGAGATAGCCCAAATTAAACAAAACATCACAGAACACATGCCGCTCACAGCTCAATCCACTTTAACTCATCATTAATTACCTGCCTATGCTTGGTAATGATATTCCTTGCTCACGGGCTCTGGGAGGCAGATCTTTTCTTGCCCAGAGACAGCGTCTTAACCTTAAAAAACTTCTGCATTACAGTAATGCACTACCTAACATGGATTCTTATGACGTCAACGGACCCTGTTGTCCATTTGGGGAGGCTGAACAGAGACACAGGATTCTTATTGCAGATACTAATTTTTTGCATTTCCTATCTCTCTACATACTTTCTCTAACAAAGCTGATTATATTTGTGTTGTACATCTGCATCCCGACTCCAACTCACCATTCTTTGTAATCCCTCTCCCATCTTCTGACCAGGACATAAAGACTGATGGATCTTCATTCTCATATATATTTTGCTGTAAGCCATGCTGGATTCTCCTTTTGGAGTATGTACATAATACAGCAACCTCATGGTAAGGCAGAATCATATGCACTCATACCCAGTACGTATGAATATTTTCCCAGAACACCTCATCAGCTGGCTGTGGTTGCAAGTGGCCAAAATACATAAATGCATACAGGTTTCTTTCCATCAGTGTAGGTAGGATCTTGTTGGAAGCTTACTAGAGATCCAGACAAACAGGGGTGATGTCTGCTTACACGGGATCAGCACATGCATATCCATACAGTATTTTAGTGACACCTATGCACATGTTAATTGCACAGGGCCACACTCAAGGAAAGTTCCAGCCTTTTTAAGCTAATGGAGAAAAAGTTATAAACTTGCTATTTTTTGTTCAATCATTTTCCCAGATGTTTCCTGCAGCTTGACAGATGTACCATTTACTAGAAAGTTGAACTCTTGAGAGTTAGAATGTTATGGACACGGTTGCTATAGACAATGGCTGTAAAGTCAAGGTTTGGAATAAAACCTTATGTTTACTTCTGGTTGAATAAGAATATTTTTTTCCTAGACTCAAAAAGATGGCCTTGACAGTATCCTTTCATTTTCCCTTATACTGTAATCTGCTACCAGGGAAAAAAAAAGTTTTCCAAAACTGGCATTAATTCTGTCTAAGACTGCCAAACATTAACACTCACTCAGTATGGGAATTCTGTAGTGCTAAAAGGTTGCACAAGTTGTTTTGGCGTTTTACTTGAATCTTCAAGCCAATTATGGTACTGGCATTCAATATTTGACAATGATTAATCTTTTTATCATTGCCACCTCTTTATTGCCCAGTCTGCAACTAGATCTGAAGAGGCTACAGGCAGATGTGCTGAAGTGTGAAGATAAGATAGAGGCAGACAAGGGGCAATTAGCAGAATATCATTGGTCTGTGAATGGAAAAAAAAGTCATATAAATCAATTAAAATAAGGGCTGAGGTTTCAGTACCCAGAGCAATTCCATGTTCACATGGTAGGAATTGCCAGCTTTCTCATCTGATAGAAAACCCTCATGCTTTCTGTAATGAAACTCTAGAGTATTCCTGATTTTGAGATCAGTTTTTTAAGTGGCATAAGGAGCTGTGGCAGGACAGGCAGTGACTACATATGCTGTTGTGTATGTGCAAAAGTCTGTGTGGCCTTTGGAGCCCAAATAATATTTGTGTTTATTACTGAAAGAAGAAAAGCCCCCCCCCCACACAACAGTTTTAAATAATTTTAATATTGAAATAATCTTTATGGGAGTAAATGTTTCATGGATTATGTGAGAGAAGCCACTGTTTTCTCAGATTCCTTCAGGATTAAGCATTGTTTCACTGGGGGCAGACTGATTACAGACCTGCACATTTGTACTATGGTTTATTAATTGATTTGCCAGTAAAACAGATTAGCTTCAGCCCTTTTATTTAGTTTTTATTGTTTGGTACATATGTATTTAACTTGTGAAAGAATGCACTGCAGCAAGCCAAAAGCAATCTTTGCGGTGTAAAATTAGTAGTGCATTTCCTAACTTAAAAGTTTCTGTATAACTTTTAAAAAGAGACAGCAGTACTTGGGGGAAAGCAAGGTCCAGGAGCACCTTAAAGAACAACAAAAAAGCATCAATGGGGTCTGACAAAGTGAACTTTGACTCACAAAAAGCTTATACCCTGGATGATTTTGTTGGCTTCTAAGTGGCTACTGGACTTGAATTTTCTTCTACTACTACTACACACTACCCACCTAAAACTATAGAAAGATTAAGTTTGTACTGATTCATTCATTCAGATCTGTGTCTCACCCCCCTCACTCAGTGGGTTTAAAGAAGCTTTGAGCTAGTTGATCTCAAATTCTGGGCAGGTATTATGTGAAGATAGTCGTTCAGGTACTTCGAACTGAGCCTGGAAGCTAATTGATAGCCACTGATGTTGATAAAGCATTGGCAAAACATGTTCACACTGACAGCCAGTTTGAGGTAGACATTTATATTGCATAGTATCTGTGGTTGCCAGCAAAAAGTCTTTTTCTCTGCCAAAGGCCCATTCCTAGGAAGTAATGATTTAACAAAAATATGCAACTTGTCACTAAAATCCACCTTCCTTTTAGAAAATTGTAATAGATGTAATACCATTTTTTAAAAAAAGGATCCAGAAGAGATCCAGGAACTTACAGGCCAGTCAAGCTTAACATCTGTTCTAGGGAAACTGACAGAAACTGGTATAAAAATAGAGAGCTTGTGAAGCACGAAGTGGAATGAACACTACTAAGGAAGAATCACATGGCAAGTTCTGTCTTGGAAAAGGTTAACGAGCATATTGAGAAGGATGATCTGGTAAACATTATAAACTCGAAATTCCAAGGGTTTTGTCCGTGAGAGGCTAATTAGCTTGTGGAAATTACTGTCACCAGATAGCAGTGATCGCCTTTAAATGGGCATTAGACAAATTCACGGAGGAGGAGGTGTCCATAAGTGGCTATTAGCCATGATGATTAAACGGACCCTCCCTATTCAGAGGCAGGTAGCACTTTGTATACCAGTACTGGTAGCCAGCAAATAAAGGCAGGCTTTGTCCTCTGTGCCTTGCTGGTGAACCTTCTGGGGGCATCTGGTGGGGCCATCATGTGAAACAGAATGCTGAACTAAGATGGTCCATTTGTTTGATCCAGCACAGCTGCTCTTACATTCTTAAGTGTCCCTATTGAATACATCAGCCCGGCCATTTATTATGTTAGCGTGTCAGCAACAGCTGCTTCCAGAGCTATTTTAATTATTTAAGTATTACTTTTATACCAGTTTAAGTAATATCCAAAGCCATATGGTGTGCTGGCATAACAGTGCTGCGCACACCTAGACTGTTAATATACAGGAAAGGCTCTCTTTAAAATGTTATTCTCCGAACTATTCTAGGGCAGGATTGTTCACCAGTAACCATGCAAGTGACATTCACAAATGCTCTTTAAGTATTCTGTGCAATAACTTTGTAAGGCAGGATTGTTTCCGTGTTATAGACTTGGGGACTAGGTTAGCAAGAGCTGAATCATAGAGAATTGGACAAAAATCGAATTTACCACTTAATGACTGTGCCATACTACCCTACACATTTTACTCGGTTGAAATGCTTACTCTCCTACGAAACTTGCTCAGTGATCTTGACTGAGGCCTTCTTTCTGATCTCTCCTATCGGGCAGGGTAACTGAACCACGTTTGAGTCCAGTGGCACCTTTAAAAGCATCAAAGTTTTATTCAAGGCATAAGCTTTCGTGTGCATGCACCCTTCTTCAGATACTTTAATGTATCTGTTCTGCTGCTTCAGACCAACATGGCTACCCACTTGAATCTGGCTGGGTAGTTATTAGGATGAAATGGAGGATTTAAGAATATATATTCTCTTGCAGAGTTTTCACTCTGTTAAGTTGCTGTGCCTGGAAATGCACAGTTACTGTTAGGACCTGAACTAATTCAACCCCAGCCCTCCCTATATAATATAACTGTTAATAAGGTTTTTTGGGGGGTTTCCAGCTGGGATTGAAATCTCTTCGGGAGCAAGAAACTGACCATTGCCTTGCTGCATGCATGCATTGCAAAACTTCTAAAGCAGCCTAATATTCCTGGTGCAAAGGTTGCCAGGATTTCTACTTCAGATTTTCCAGAAAGTGACCCCAAACTTTCATTCTGATGGTTCAGTCTTTTAGGGAGTGTTTCAGCATTGTCTTACAGACAGAGTTACAAACAGAATAGTGAATAGCCAAGGAGTGAACCCACTCGCTCGATGTGATTTTAGCTAGTAATGGTGCTTCTGAAAACCCCAAAATGGCCAGGTGGCATCCCTATGCAGTGTGCAGCAAATTTCAGTGTAATGATCTTTGAGTTGTTACTTGATTAGCAGTGCAGCGGCACATGAGTCTCGCTGATTTATTACTTCCTTGTAGGTGTTTCTGTCCCTGGGAACCTTTAAGCAACCTTTTGGAATGCATAATTTTGCTTGACTTTCTCTTATTTCTTCTGAATTTTGAGACACCGCCTAATTTAATCTGCCACCTTGGAGAGACCTGGATACGTTTCTTCCTCTTTTTGATGCTTTGAGAGGAATTCATTATGATTTTGAAAACCTGACGCACTGGAGTGATAGATGTATTCGCAAAAAACGGTGTGTTTGACAAATGTAGGAGAAATCCATCCCCGGTTGCTTTTGAGTACAACTTTCCCAAAGAGGAAAGACTCTTATTGTGACACAGCTTCTGCCTGCTGAGCTTTTTGAGCTAGAGAGTGCTTGCCAAGTTTGTGAGGCCCAAGGCTTTCTTGTGGGAGGACGCAGGGCTGTCTTCATGCTCTTTGGCAATGATTAAAGTGAGGTTAGTACAAAAAAAAAGAAAAAGAAAAGGGGGGGGTTGAGAGGGAGAGCTTTCATATGATTCCCTTATCCTTGCCTTTTCAAACCAGATGGCAAGTCCATATTTCCAGCTGTAATTAATTTAAGCTGTAAGTGCAGAACAGAGAAGAGTATGAGGTGGATCAGTAGCTGTGCTCTAGAGAGTTAGTAGTGATTTGCTTCCCAAGCATGCATCAGTTTCACAGTGCTAACACCTTAGTTCCCCACTCATCCCCCCCAAAAAACATGAAGAAAAGACCAGGACAGTTGTAACTGTTGCTCAACAGACCACTCAATGCAGGAGTTAATCAAAGGCAGCTTTTTCAAAAACCTAATTGTAAATAAACAGTGTTGGGTAGGATTGGAACACTTTTACTGTCTTTTGACAGCCTGCAAAATGTAATGGGTGCATTTTTAAAGTTAGGATGAAGAGTTGTGTGTGGATTTCTATTGCTTCATCTACTTATAAACTATTCTTATAGAGAGACCCTCTCTGAAGTTGAAGATTGTGGTCATTGTCATTGTTCCTTCCCCATCCCCTGCAGATGCAGTGCTTAAACATCCAAAGTTGTCCAAGACAAAACAACAACAGGATCTTCATGACAACCATCACACTTCACATAGTATAGTTTTCCTGTAGGAAGATTGTCTTTGTGCAGAAAATATTTAACTTGTGAAGCAGTGCTTACTGGGTAGTGTTCCTTCCCAAGAATGGGAGATGGAGAAGGCAGGGTATAATTTTGTGTAATTGAATTGTTAGAGAAATTTTTAAAAGGACTTGCTGAAGTTTCTGATTTTCAGTTATTTGACCACTTCTTTTAGTGGAAATTTTGCTGGACTTTGAACTCTTTTGTAGTTTGCTCAGTACATAATATGTAGGCAAAATTATGTTGTCTCTTTAGATTTTCTGCTTTGTTGCCATACTTCATGTGAACTCTGAACAGCATCCAGATTTTTTTTTAAAAAAATGGTATATAAGCTGATTTGTAAAGATGATTAAAATTTAGCATATGTTCAAAAACTTTGCTGTGACTTACACTATACATTAAAAAGCTTCACATGGCTACAGTTGTTTTGCTTGACTGGCTTTGTGCCAGATTATGTACAGAAACTGAATTCCATTTATGTTTTTCTTTTCTTTTTTTTAATCAGGCAGCTGACTTGCCTGCCGTGGATACAGGGAGTTTTATGTGATTAATTATCACCCCAGGAGGCAGGCAACATGTGACCTCTGTTCTGAGTTTGACTTTTGCATGGGTTCTGAACTCTTGCTAGATATTCATAGAATTACAGCTTTTAAACAATAAAATACCCTAACGTATGCAAATTCATTCCAGAGTCTACTAAACAATGACTAATGGTCCATAGTGTGTGTGTGTGTGTGTGTGTGAGAGAGAGAGAGAGAGAGAATGTCTCTTTCCGAGAAGGGAATAGGAAGTTTCCCATCCCTTCCTGGTTACAAAGGCGAGGCATCCTCCCAGCAACTGAAGCAAACTGCAAAGTCCTGAAAGCCTGGGAAAAGATTTAATGTCTTGTTTCCATTCCCAAGCTTCAGGCGCTACCAGCATTCGGAAATGACAACACAGTGATTCACCTTCTACTTCGTTCTGTAGAAAGGGGTTAGGAATGAGTGTCCCCCTTCCTTCTTCTACAAACCATTGCAGATTCAAAAGCCTCATTGCTGGAAAGTGATATTTTCTAGTACTGATATGAGTTTGATAGGGTCCCACTTATCCCCAGCCTGATATCTGTGTGAATAAGCATCTCTTCCATTGTCACAAATATTGTAACACCAAGTTTGTACAGTGACATTTTATTTATTAGATGGATAGTTTCTGTGCACAGGGAACATTTCATATTCAGAAGGGGGCCTTGTGTAACAGGAATGTCACTCAGGCTATGGGTTGGTTTTGTGTGTATTATAATGCTGGCTTTAAAAATTGCCTTGTTTTTTCTGTTATTATTATTAATTGGATTGCTTTAATAGCTGATAAGTGGATGTCTGTTGAGAGATAAGGCATAAAACTAGAGTTGTATTGCTGAGCGATGTGCAGTCATGTTTTGTAATACTGCATGTCATGTATTGTAATACTGCATGACAAGCATTGGAAGGGAAGGGGTGGTCTTTGATAATAAATAATTAGAGTGCTGTGTATATGCATTACATATATTTGCTGTCTGCAACAGAGTAGTTGCAAATGCTAATGATAAGCTTGCTAAAGAAAGTGATCCCCCATGTGTAATCTCCTGCTTATATTTCCAAGACAACAGCATTTTATGTCTAAATGTAATAATTGCATGGGTCAAATTTCATGTGAAGTTAATTCATTAAAAGACCTGCTTCTAATTCTGAAGACTGGGTTGTTAGGGCTGCCAGTCCCCAGGTAGGGGCAGGTGACCGCAGTTTGGAGCCTCTCCCCTTCTTCAGGACTATCCGGAAGCGAGGGGAAACATGGCCACCAAAAAGGGACACTCTATCATTCCTGCTTGCTAGTCTGTGTGGAAGAGAGACAAGTTTAAGAGTGCAGCATCCCCTACATTTAAAAGCTGGACTGCATAGTGTCTGTGCAGTGCATTGAGTTGTTTGTTAGCAATTTGAGATAGGTTAGAGCTCTCCTCATAGGGGCCAAAGCCTGCCAGCACATCAGCCTGTCCACCCCATTTGGTTCAGGCTGACTGGTTGGCGCTCACTTTTTCTTTTCAAATTGTGTGTATGTGGCTGGGTCGGGTCAGGTGTGGGGGGGAGTAGGCAGCGACTTACTTTACTTAGGTGCCTGGATATGTCCACAGAAGCAAAGTTTGAGAACAGCTGCCTTCTTGACTCAAGCTATCCCCTTCTTTAACCGAGTCTCTTAGCAGTACTTCAGTTGTTCCTTACTCTCAACTGGCAGCTGTGAGTTCTTGCTTTACATCTCACTCGTCCCCTGTGTGTGCCTGTGTGCATGCGTGCATGTAGCTTCTGGGGCAAGTTGCTGCCTGGCCCCAGCTATTCATCATGGAGCTTCCAATCCCACCCCCCCCCCCACATCCTTTCAGTCCTTCTGGGGCAAGTGGCTGTGTGTGTGTGTGCCCATGTGCAGGGGCTGCTGCACTTATTTCTTTGTAATTCCTATGGCTGCCTCCAGCAGCTGCAGTACAGGATCTTTCTCCAGAATGCTGAGAAATCTGAAGGAGAGCTCAGAGCAGCATTGGAGGAAATCTAGGTTAGCACTGCAACAGCCGCAGCAGCTGAGATTCATGCTGCCCGCAGCTGCTCTCTCCTTGCTGCTCAGACTGAAGACATTCCATGTATCAGGTGGGGTTGGTGTGATTGACAGAGAGAAAATTTCAGGTGTATGTGAGCTAGTGTTATTAGGAAGATGCAGGAAGGAGGGGAGGATGCATAACAAAAAAGGGAGGGAGTTGTGTGTTCATGTGTGTGTGAGAGAGACTATGGTCTAAGCCAAGGGTGTCAAACATATGGCCCTTGGGCCCGATCCAGCCCCTGCAGGGCTCCTATCTCGCCTTCGAGCAACTGGCTCTCTGCTGCTTCCTGGATCACAGCTCCTTTTGCCCAGTCTCTCCTACTTCCTGCTTCATAAAGAATAGAAAGAAAGCCAAGCCTCCCTTCCCTCAGTTAGCTGAGAGAGGGAGGGGGAAGGAAAGAGCCACACACACAGACACACAGAGAGAGAAGTGGAATCCCGTGGCTCCTTTAAGACCAACAATGTTTTGTTCCAGGTATAAGTTTTTGTATGCCTGCATGCTTCTTCAGCGAGAGCAAGCCAGAGAGAGAGAGAAACTGAGTCCAATGGAGGGGTCCATGTAGGCAAATTGCCTTCCCTTCAATGAAGGGAGTGTGCCGCTGCTGCGGCGTGACACAGGGGGGTGGGGGGCAGTGTTCCCTCTAAGCTGAGTTAGCGTGAGCTAGCTCACGGTTTTTTAGCCTCCAGCTCACAGATTTTTGTCTTCGCTCAGGAAGAAGGGCTCCGGAGCAAACTAATTCAAGCAGCGGCCAAATCGCTCGCTCACAGCTTTAATGCCAGTAGCTCACAAAGTAGAACTTTTGCTCACAAGACTCCACAGCTTAGAGGGAGCATTGGTGGGGGGTGGGATTCAGACTTTAAACCCCCTCAGTCTTTGGAGTCACTCTTCAGAGGTGGCACGCTCCCTTCAGATGTTTCTTCCTGGCATCGGGGCTATTGCTGGCCCCTATGTCAAATAGAAGCATCTGGATTCCTTTTTTCTCCCCCCTCCCTTTGCCCCACTTGAACTGGAGGGGAAGGGAAGAGTTTGGATCTCAAGCACTTCTGCCTGACAGAGGGGCTAGGACGCTGGCCCCTCTGTCAGGCAGAAGCTCCTGGATTCCCTTTCTCTCCTCCCCTTCCTTTCGGCCTGCTTGGAGGTGAGGCAAAGGGAAGAGAGAGAGCAAAAGGCACAGATCTCAAGCACTTCTGCCTGTCAGAGGGGCTGTCATGCTGGCCCTTCTGTCAGGCAGAAGTGCCTGAGACCCTTTGCCTCTCTTCTTTTGGGATCCCCAAATATGTGGGGATGCCCTATTCAGGCAGCCAAATCAGATCAGAGAATCTGATTCAGTATTTGGCCATCCTATATAATGTCATATAGGCATTATTCGGTTCTTAATCGGCTCAGCTGAGCCAAATGCACACCCCTAGTCCCACGGCACTTGGAGAGATTCCCCTTTCAGGTTCTAACCGGGGGGGGGGGGGGGGGGGCTAACAGCACAGCTTGCATTCTTTATTAGTGGAAAGGAGCAAGTGTTTAGTAGCACCTTAATGACTGACAAAATTAGTGGCAGGGTAGGAGCTTTTGTGAGTTACTGTTTACTTCTTCAGATATAGCTAGAATGTGAGTCCCTCTGTCCTTATATCTTGGAGAGCGAAGTAATTTCAGATGCCAAATGACAATAGCAGGGATTGGTAATGAGAGAAGAAACCTAAATCTCAGTTCAGTCCAGGAGGATGCATTGTCTTGAGCTTCATTATCCATTGCAATTCAGGAATCTCTCCTTCTAATCTCCCTTTGTGATTCCTTTGTTGGAGAACGGCCATTCTTAGGTCAGCAGCTGAATGTCCTGGAAAGTTAAAATGCCCCCCCCCCGGTTTTTTAATGTTGTGGTTTGTAATAGCAGTAGAAAGAGTAAGCACCTTAAAGACTAATGAAAATTGTGGTAGGGTATGTGCTTTTGTGAGTCACTACTCACTTCTTCAGATTTATTTCAGTTTATTCTTTGCATCCTCCTAGACTCAATCCTCCTGAACCAAACTAAGACCTAGGTTTCCTGTCTCATTACCAGTATTGATATTTCTACACCTACTGCTGCTCTGAATCTCACACCTAATCCAAACACATCTGCTATTGCCATTCGGCATCTGAAACCATCTTTATAAAATTTATATCTCCAATAACTCCTGTTAACATCTTATGGCACACACGGCCCAGCCCCATAAAGTGACATTTATGTCAGATTTGGCCCTTGTAACAAATGAGTTCGATACCTGTGGTCTAAGCAGGTCTTCCCAGAAGGCAGTTGGCATATTGTAAATGTGCTTTCCCTTTTCCTGTTGTCTTTAATAACCATTTGCAAAAGAAGTGGCTCTTATCTGCACCTAAAGATAACAAAGTTTGATTCAGAGAGGTGGCCTGAAGCAATATAACAAAGTTTGAGTCCAGTGGCACCTTTAAGACCAACAAAGTTTAATTCTGGGTATAAACTTTCTTGTGCAGGCACACTTCTTATAGGTGCCACGGGACTCAAACTCTGTTCTAAACAAAGTTTGTTTGCAATCCTCAGCTCACTATGAAGCAGTACCTAGAAAGCAACTGAATTATTTCCAAGTCAGTCAAGTTATACTGTCTCAAGATGCTTCCTCAAATACCCATATTCTCACAAAAGTCACTAAGGTTACAACCTTAAGAACACTTTCCAGGGAGTAAGCCCCATTAACAGAATTGGGATTGACTTCTGAGTAGACCTGTTCAGGAGGACTCTAAGGAGATTGATCTGTGAATCTGGATGTCCCTGGTTCAACTCATGCTTCTGCCATGACCTTAATAGCCATAACCAAGCCATTCTCTCTCAGCATCCACCCCAGCCCTTCATCTCTCTGCAATATGAGAGTTATACTACATACCTAGCTGATAGGATTGTCAGTAAGGATTGCAACAAGATAAGATTTGTGTACTCTCACTTGGTTATCTCTCTGGCACTGCATATTAAGCACCATGTCATGGCATGTCCCTGATCATGGAACTTCTATTGTGGAGTGAATTTGCCAGAGCACAGTTCTGGTGCAGGGAAAATATTTGTTTTGTTTTGTTTTGTTTATACCCTGCCCTCCCCAGGAGGCAGGCTCAGGGAGGCTTCCTGTTCTCTAACACAACCCCCTGTTCTCTAACACATGCACATGTCCATTCAGAGCATGTGTATGTATTTACACTTATAGTGCAGGGATTATGCTGAAAAAAACACATACCCCTTTTTGGTGGTGTATGCATGTATCTGAGGTGGCCATTGCTATATAGAGTACAATTGATAATCTAGGAAGCATTTATGTTGGTGACAGCCCCAGTCATATTTTATATCCAAGACCAGCACCTTTGAGCTCAAACGGAATGATTTCCCCTGACCATGCCATCCACCCCCACAGCTGGCACTGAAGACCAGGGCTGCCTTCCAGCACAGCTGGCAGAGTTTCCACACAGTCCCAGGACCTCTCTTTTTAGAAATAACTTCTCCCTTTAATTCCCTTGGCACACTTCTGTGAGTGGAAGTCAGGGTAATTTTTACATTGCTAAAGCATGCGCTGGTAGTCTAATACCAGCAGTGAAAGTGACACCAATGCTCTGTGCCTGCCCGCTTTTCTCCTCCACATGGGCACCTGCAAGTCCCCGTACAGAGAATCATGTTACAATGATCCCGGTATGCTAAGTCCTGCTTTTAACAAAGCAGAAAGAGCACTTAAAATGGCAAATGCTCCTTGGGGGATTAGGAGCTCTGCTTTCCAGTGACTGTAATAAAGAATTTTCTGCCCAGTCCTCACTCAGTAGCTTTCTCTCCAGCATTGAAGAAGGATTTTAATTTTTTAAAGGAAAAAAAAAAGGCAGAGGTTAAAAAAAGCCACTTAGTATGCTTGCGCAGTCGCTACTTCCTGTATTGCCAGTTATAAGCTACAGTCCTGATCTATGTGGGGACGCTGCTGTTTGGCCAAGCCCTGATCAGTCCTCTAGGCACAGCAGGGAAGAAAGCATGGATTTCTAGGGTAGAAGTAAAATACTAACTTTGATCCAAAAATCATTCTTCCTGCTGAAGATATGTTGAGTTGATAGAACTGTTTGGTACAACATCTGTTGGGGTTTTTTTTAAGTTAGAAATTTGACAGGAAGCCCACTTGAAACACACACCACCAACATACACAAACACAAGAGGCAGGAAAAAATGAGAAGCAAATGGGACAGCAAATACTGAACAGCTTTTTAATTTATTTTGACTGCTTTGACATCAGTGACACTGTTAAATATATATAAAAACCTACACAGAAGGGAGCTGAAGCTGAAAGTTGGAGTTGCCCGAGGCTTCCAAGTAAGTTCATTTCTGAGGAATGATTTCAAGGAGGTAGTTGCTGGTCTGATGCTTAGTTAAGGATGCCAGCCTCCAGGTGGGACCTAGAGATTGCCTGGAATTACAGTTAATCTCCAGATTACAGAGGTCAGTTCCTCTAAAGAAAATGGATGCTTTGGAGGGTGAAAGTTATGGTGTTGTACCCCACTGAGGGTCCCTTTCCTCCCCAGGCTCTGCCCCCAAGTCTCCAGGAATTCCCCAACCTGGAACTGGCAGCCCAACCTCCCCCCCCCCCCCAAACCTGCCACTGGTCAGTGGGAACCTGGCAATCCTAAAGCTATTCTATTACACAATGGTGACTAGAGTGGCTTGTTAGGGTTTTGAGAAGGGGTGATGTATGCAAACCTTTAATCATGTACTCCTCCCCTCCCAATTGGTAGACATAGAGGAGCACTAAGGAATCCCAGCAGGCATAGACACCAACAAGATTTTTGTGGTATGAGCTTTTGAGAGTTGAAGCTCCCTTTATTGGTCGCTAAAGACCTACTGGACTTGAATCTAGCTCTTCTACTGCAGAAGAAGAGTTGGATTTATATCCCACCCTTCACCCAAAGAGGCTTACAATCTCTTTTCCTTCCTCCAAAACAGAAACCCTTTGAGGTAGCTCTGAGAGAACTGTGACTGACCCCAAGGTCACCCAGCTGGCTTCATGTGGAGGAGTGGGGAATCAAATCCAGTTTTCCAGATTAGAGTTCGCTGGTCTTACCCATTACACCAAACTGGATCTCGATGTGGCTACCCTCTGAAGCAGGCAATAGAATGTAATATGCTCTAATGTGCATAGGACATTTCCAAGGGCCAACAAGAATTTCCTCTGGTGGAATTACTGTCTTAAGCTTCCAAATTGCCAAGTTCTGAAGCATAAAGAGTTGCAAATTCCATTCTGTGGCAAAGGGAATGCAGCTGACAAATACCCGGCCATAGAGTTACCCCAGCTTTGATAGAGCGACTAAGGCTTGCAATTGTGTGTGTCCTGAGAAAAGAGCAGTTACTGAGTCTTACCAGATTGGGAATGCCTTCCAGTGTTTGAGGGGGAAGCCCAGATTTGTTGTGAATTAAATGATATTATGTAGCACAGTCCTGTGATGTGGGGTCCATTAGAGAGTCTTGTCAGAGCCCTTAATTTTGGCCCTGATATAATAGACACTGACAAGTTGTTTGATGATTTTTTGGGGGTTTTGATATTTGTTTTGTATTTTTCATGTGTGCATGCGAGTGTGTGTGCACCTGGAAGTCATGGCGACCTTTGGTGACTGACCCCCCACTGGTAACCTGGAGAATATTCAGAGAGGTGGCTGAATAAAGCCTGCCCCCACCTCCCAACTGCTGGTATTCCAAGGAGGTCTTTCATCCAAGTGTTTGCCAGGGTCGATCCTATTTAGCTTCTGAGATCTGATGGGATTGGGCTTTCCTGGGCTATCCAGGTCAGGGTGCTGGTTGATGATTTTTGCATTGCATTTTACACAGGAAGAGAAGATAGACCAGAGATGGGTAAAGATGTTCAGGTGCATTTCAGACAGTGGTAACAGCCGTTTGTTGAAGTTGGTATCATTTGCACCTTCTGTCCAATTACTATGTATCTTTTACTGCTTATACAGCAGTATAGTTTATATAGCTTATACAGCTATAGCCTTAAGCAGAAAATAAAATCTCTCTTATGCATAATTCTCTGTTGGTGGTGGCACGCTCCTGAACATTCCACACGCCACCCCAGCCTTTGGTCCCCTGGCCTGTCAATCAAAAGCTGTCCCTATCCACTGGCTGTGAATACTCATATGCCATTGTTGCTTTGATTGTGCATATCTGATACTTTGGAGCTGACTTGTTCCCATTAGCCCTTTTGTCTGGTAGGCATGCGGGGGGGGGGGGGGATGATGCCTGCTAACTGGATCCTGGAGAGAGCCATTTTTGTTGGGGTGAAAATTTTGTTCATGCCATGCACATGAAACAGCTGGAAAAGGGAATGCCTCTCCATTCTGTCACTCTTCTCCCATCAGTTGTTCTGTTGGTTGCATCCTGCCAGGGAACGACAGTGCAATATATTTGTTATTTTTGCTTATTTGGAAAATTTGGAGGGTGCTTCTCCAGGGAAACTGCCCCCTGTGCAAGGTGACTTACAAAAAACAACAACAAAACTCCTTAAAATAAAACATATTATAAAACAGACTATTCAAATCCACTTTTAATATTCAGATGTTCTGCAGATTTGTAATTCTTGCTTTCTTGGCAAATTAAGTGTACCTGATGTTGATGCCATGGTCCCGTTCTACACTAGGGAAGATTGGGGGGGGGGGGAGTGGGGTATGCCATGCTAGTAGTGGCTTATTAATATTTTTTTGGAAGAAGCATTTGGGCGCAGGGGTGGGGGGAAAGTGACTTTATGTGCGTGTGCTAACATTCAGGTGTCATTTTTTGTAATCTGAATGATGCAGAGGCTTCAGTGTATCAATTTGTTCCTTGGGTGCTGTTTTGTTGTAGAATTTATAATATTTTTGTAAAGGTTTTCCAGTGACAGTGTATCCTCATTTGCTCCAGCCCAGTGGAGCTGGGGAAGCAAATGCCAGGTAACTTTAGTTTTCAATTTAGGTTAGAAATCTTTCAGCTTTGCTTTATGTCTTAGGGCTTGTACCCTAATTCTGCAGCCTGTATACCTGCAGGTGATGCTGACAGTGGAGTAAAGCTTTGTGTTGTTGATGACATAAAAAGACTGCATTAATTCCTTCTTAGGAGCCTTGCCATGCCCATATCACCAGTCAGCCCTGTTTGATCTTCCTTCAGTCATCAAACCCTTGAGAGGCGGGTGACTCAGGAGGTGATGGCAACTATCAAAGAAGAAGTCCCCTCCAAGCTCTTATGACAGTTGGGGAACTTCCCACAGGGAAGCCTGAGTTTCCCTGAAACAAAATCACCCTCAGACTCTGAGTGGGGTTGTGTCTCCTTTGTCTGCTTACTAGCAGGTTGGAGGTTCAGAGAGAGGGAGAGAATCCTGAGAAGGACTGGGGCGGGAATGTTACCGGCTTTTAAAAATCACAATTCTCCATAAAGAGGAAGAGCAAGTGGAGCAAGCTGCAACAAGCCAAGTTTGTGCACATTTTCTCTTAACCATGGTTAAATTCGATGTGTGATTGTAGAGTTCTTATGAAGTTTTCAGTTTCACAATTTTCATTCAGCATGTCTTACACATAAAACGTTTCTTGTACTGTATTAATCTAAGGTAGGAGAGACATGCAAGTCTGGTGAGAGACATGCAAGCCTGTGGAAAGTTCTGTATTTGCATCAGGCTACCAGCCTATCAGGAGATAGTTGCAGTCTTGAGATAAGCCTTATTTTGATACTTTGCATTTTTCAGTTTTAGAGAGAGTTTGTTGAAGGTTTGCATAACGCATTAGGGCACTATTATCTGCTGTCTGGATGCAGAGCCTTTGAGTTGAGTTCTTTCGATTCCCCTTCCACTAAGTGGCAAACACTTCTTTTGCTAGAGCAAGGCATCTTGCTTAGCAGAAAGGAAGTCATAAGATGCAACATACAACAATTAAAATACAAGCATAATAAAAGTATTGTTTTTAAAAATACTTCTTAACCTGTCCTGTTATTCTAAAATACCTTTCTCATACTTTCTGGGCAGCTACACTTTAAATCCTGTACTTTGGCTTCTATTGCATGGCATGTAAAGAAACACTTCCAACAATTAATTGTGTGCCATATGTAAAATTGGGCAGTCTTGCAGACCTTTTCTTCTTCACCTTTTGTTCTAAGCCTTTCAAGATAGACTTTGGAGTTGATTCATCAAAATGAAACAAGGTTTGGCATGGATCTCAATCTCTGTAGTTCTTCACAAATAAAATTGTGTTTCAGACTACTACTGGGTTTTTAACTGGGTGGCCTCTTTCAGGACAATTATGTTTGTGTATAAACAAATCAAGTACATCAATTTATTTCTTCTTTTTTTCTTGGCTTGAGTTATATTCTGAGAATACAAAGAGTAAGCTAATCTTGGTTGTTGCTGTTAAAACTTGTTTATGCCATCCCGTAACAAGGTCTTGAGCAAGCTCCAAACAATAAAAATAGAATAAAGTGCAATCAATACTTCTCTACTCCAGCTAAGTACAAGATAACAATAATTATAAATAAAACTGTAGTTATGGTACTATATCAGCATAATAGTAGTTGTGATCCCTGCTGAGACTTGGATCCTGTTGCCCTTACCTGCCTCTGCATCCACTGCAGACAGTCCTCTGGTATGGAAGGTGTTACTTTCATGCTAGGTACTTCTTGGCTTCTGGAAAGAAATTGGTCTTGCATGAGCAGACGTGTCTAGCATCAGAGGAATGTGATCTCCACAGCAACAGCCACTGAGGCCATCTGTTTCTTAAAGCTACAGGTGCTCATTTTATCATTGGGGGGAAGTTAACCCCACGTTTTGTTTTGCTTTTATTTCCAATTTTTCTGCAAACCTGGGGTTTCTTTCATGTTTGTAGAAGGGTCTGTCTTGTCTGTTCATGGCCCCAATCACCAGATTTAAGTGTTAACATTGAGAATTAGATACATTGATTGGGCTGCATGTACAACCAATTAATTTTTTCTTTCTGTAAACAGAAAAGCACCTGGGGCATTAAACGGTCCTTCAGAAATCAACTGATTTTGATGTTGTGGTGTTCCTTATCCCAATACATTACAAAAGTCCCATTTCCCAATGAGTAACTGATTGAGGGAAGCACTGAAGCAAAGAGTTGCTTGACTCACTGAAGATCAAGGTGGGCAGCCGTGTTGGTCTGAAGCAGTAGAACAAAGTTAGTCCAATGGCAACTTTAAGACCAACAAAATTTTATTCAAGATGTGAGCTTTCGTGTGCATGCACACTTTGCCAGACAATGAAATGGAATTACATATCATAGTTGTATACTTGTATCTAGGTTGGCAAAAACAGTGGACTTTACAGTAGAACATTTATTTCACCATCAGTGGGTATGTGGTTTGAGTCAAAAAATAGATTCATGGGATACCAAAACCATTAGTTATTCATTAATTATAAATATTTGAAAAAGACTCTTGGTCTTGTGAAACACCACTGACTTCTGCCACCACAAACATGTGTGTGTGACATTTTAATTTGCCAAGCTGCATTAGAATTCCCGCAAGAGCGGGAAGAGCAGCCTAGAAATCAAATGAATGAATAAATAAATAAATAAACAAACAAACAAACCCCAAGTGAAAGCTGTATAGTTTTTCCATGCTCCTCTTGAAGGGTTTTAATTACAAAGTGTCATCTGAAGGCAACAATAGATGAGAACTGTTGTGTTAGATAAGTCTAGCAGGATGTAGATCACTTGTCATTTTATGTACAGCTTTCTGGGAATACTATCTGGATTTTGTGGATGTGCTAAGGCGGCTTTCAGTAGCTTTTAAAATGAAGTTATTTTATGGAGTTTAAATCCCGCTTATTGCACAGATATTTCCTTGCCTGCATGGGGTGTACATCTCAGTATTTAGCCAGAGATGATGTGACACATTGAATAAGATACTGTTGCTCATTGGCCTTACAGGGTCTTTGTATTACTCAGCATTAAATTACTTTTATGGTGAACCAGTAAAGGGATTACTCATTTCCTCTTTTCATTGTTTTAATTGTTTATGTTAGAAACAAACACTATTAAAAATGGCTCCTTTTCTACGCTTTTTTTTTTTGTAAAAAAAATTTTATTTTTCAAAACATTAAAAATAATACATTTTTCTTATACAAATCCTTTTTTCCATATTATATAACATTTTGTTCTGTTTGTATAATCTTGTTTTTATCTTATATTAGCGGTTTCCCACCACATCTGAAGCATAACACATTTTCCACTCTATCCAAAATAGTAATACTTATATCTATGTTTACATTTCTGGTAACGGTCATATTTCTTAAAAATACTTATACACTAATTCTTACTTTCTATATTCTTATATAATTCTAAAATAAAAAACAACTTCATTGTCTAATTATCCTTAATACATTCATATACTCTAATTCTATTGCTTTATGTTATTAAAACCATGTATAAATGCAATTTTTCATGTCCCAGTATTTTTCAACATACTCTTTCAAATCCTTCCAATCTTCTAAAAAAGTCTCTGAGTACAGATCATTCAACTTTCTAGTCCATTTATCCATTTCAGCCATATATAACAGTTTTTTCAACTATTCCCATACCTCTGGTATTTTTTCATTTTTCCAATTTTGTGCATACACCATTCTTGCTGTTGTTATCATATACCATATTATTGTCCTTTTCTTTACATTTATCTCTTCTAATTTAAGTCCAAGCAATAACATTTCAGGCAACTTCTTAAATGTACATTTCAAGATTTTTTCCATTTCTGCATGTATTTTTGACCAATAAATCTTTGCTTTGTCACAAGTCCACCACATATGATAAAAAGAACCTTCTTTCTTTTTACACTTCCAACATTTGTTAGACATATTCTGATTAATATTTGCAATTTTTTTTGGTGTCATATACCATCTGTACATCATTTTAAAACAATTTTCTTTTAAGTTATAACACGTAGATATACTCATAGCATTTTTCCATAAAAATTCCCAAGATTCCATTTCAATGTCTTTGTTAAAGTTTATCGCCCATTTTACCATTTGTTCTTTTACCATTTCATCAGCATTAAACCATTTTAGCAAAACTTTATACATTTTAGAAATCATTTTTTTCCCACCTTCCTCCCAAACTTGTTCTATTTCATTATTTTTTCCCCTAAAGCCGTGTTTTTTATCACTTCTATACATGTCATATATTTGTCTATATCTTAGCCAACCATAATCAAAGTCCATCTGATGCTGCTCCTTCAATTTAAAGTCTTTACCATGTCTTGTTAATAAGTCTCTATACTTCAGCCAATCTTGTCCTTTGTAACGTGATGCTGGATTTAAAACTTCTGCGGGTACAATCCACATAGGTATCTCTTCTGGAAAAAAGTTTTTATATCTTGTCCACGTATCCATTAGCGTTCTTCTCAAATAATGATGTTTAAACATATTGTCCATTTTTGTTTTACCATAATACAAATACGCATGCCACCCAAATCTAGTCGTGACCTTCCAGGGACAATAACTTTCTATCTTGTAACATAGTCCATGTCCCTACCCAGGTCAAACATATTGCATCATGGTATAGCCTTAAGTTTGGTAATTGAAACCCTCCTCTATCTTTAGCATCACACATTATTTTCATCTTGATTCTTGGTTTTTTCCCTACCCACACAAACTTAGACAATTCCTTCTGCCAGCATTTGAATGTTTTTACATCTTTCACAATTGGAATAGTTTGAAACAAAAACATTAATCGTGGTAACACGTTCATCTTAACCACCGCAATTCTACCCAACAATGACAAATTTAATACATTCCACTTTTTAATATCCTGCATAATTTGCAACCATAATTTTTCATAGTTATTTTTATAAAGATCAATGTTTTTCGTTGTTAGGTTTACACCTAGATATTTTGTCTTTTTCACCACCTCACATTCTATAAGGTTTTGTAACTCATTTTGTTTGTTATTTGACATATTTTTGCACATCACTTTCGATTTGTTCTTATTTACATAAAATCCTGCTAAGTCACCAAACTCTTTTACTCTCTGTAGCAAATATGGTAGTGTAGACAAAGGGTCTTCCACTATGAACATCACATCATCTGCAAAGGCCCTATATTTAAAAGAAAAACCTTTAATTGTTAAGCCTTTAATATCTTTGTCTTCCTTCACATTTAACAGTAGAACTTCTAAAATCCAAATAAATAGCAGCGGCGAAAGTGGGCATCCTTGTCGTGTTCCTTTTTCAACTTTAAAATCGTCCGTCTTTTCAGTATTAATTATTAAAGAGGATTTCTGCTCTTTATATATTGATTTGATGAGGTTAAGCATATATTCACCAATCTCAAGATGTTCTAAAACTTCAAACATAAAATCCCAATTTAAATTATCGAACGCTTTTTCCGTATCCAAAAAGAAAAAACCCACTTCCTTTTCAGGGTGTTTGTCATAGTATTCTATAGCATCCACTACTACTCTTAGATTGTCCCTTATTTGTCGATTAGGTAAGAACCCTGCTTGTTCTGTTTGTATAGTTTCTTTTAGGTGCTCTTTTAGTCTGTCCGCTATAATCGTTTCTACGCTTTTGAGATGTTTAGATGAAATCAGCAAATTGGACTTTCAGTTGGCTTTAAAAAAAAAAATCTTGTCTCCAGAAGCTTCCTTTTCTGTATACCACATATAGATTCTGTTTGGCTTCATTCTTGTCTCTGTTAAAGTATTCTGAACATTGAAGTTGTACCATCTCCACATTTGAAGTACAAGCTTAGGGAAAGGTGTTAGTCCAGCATGCCTAGGATATACCTGACTCTAGAAAAGTGGCATTTAATTGACCATTGAAGAAGCTTCTGGCTTGAAAACTCTCGGTGCCTTTATTGAGCAGCTTTGAGGCTGAATATGAAGACAAACCTTGTTGCTTTATAAATGTGACTAAATGGGTGAAGAACTAGATTTTTTGCTAGCCATGGTATGGAAGTTATTGTTTGCCACAAGTTTTGTTGTACGCTGTAGTCCTGACATTGTACATTTTTCTGCACGTTTTCAATAATGAAGAAATTGAACCTGTTTGCTTGACTCTGTGAGAAAGAAGGAAAGGGTAATATGATTTTTTTTCCATTTTGCATTGGTTATCTGTTCAGAACAGACCAAATTTCAATTTCCTTTCCAATGTTGGAATGCTTAATGATGGCTGCTAAAATGTATTTATTCCCAGAAAAATAAATTCAGTATAGCAGATGTATTTAACTGTACATTTTACACAGAGGTCACTGGCAAAACAACTGGACTGCAACAGACTCTTGAGAATAATCCTTGAAATAAGTTTTATAGTAAAGTTGGGAAGGAACAGTATATGGAAATAATTACCACATCTCAGAAGGATGGTATAGGGATGGAAAAGTTGTGGAAATGGGCAACAAAAATGATCAAGTTATTGGAGCACCTTCCATATGAGTAAAGGCTAAAGAGTTTGGTGCTTCTTGATAGAAGAAAAGAACAAAGGAACATTGTAATAGAGAACTATAAAATTTGTGTTCCATGCATCACAATGATGTGAGTATGCACAGAACAGATTTAGAGAAACATGTGGAACTAAGCTTAAAATGACTTTTCAGCACTTGCTTCGCCTAGGAGCACTGGTTAGCAACATGCATGTTCATTGTAGATAAAGTCACACTTCCCACTCAGTTCTTCTTCAACTGTTGCAGCAGAGAAACTCTGAGGAGCTTCTCTTGTAAGATAGGACCTTTTTTGTCAGAATAATCCTGTCTTCAAGAACATGTAGTAAATTGTAAATATAAATAAAATAAATAAAAACACTATAGAAAGGTGCCTTTACAGAGGGGGTCTCATAGAAAAGAGGAACAAGTCACATATGCATTTGCTTGGCCATTGTTGGAAACAGGATGATGCATTAGATGGACCCATTGGTCCAACCCAGCTGGGCTGCTTATTTGAAAATGGGCAACTGGAGTTGCCACAATTTTAAAATAAGAGTAATTTTAAATTAAGAATACTAGAGTAAGAGTAACTCTACCCATCACATTACAAAAAGTTTTTTTAAAAAACTAATTCAAGTTCTACTTTGACTAAGCTAAACAGTTTAATCTATGTAGCTTAGTAGCTATGTAGTTAAAATAGAATTAGTTTTTAAAAAACAGTAGGTAATGTGGTGGGTAGAGTCCTGAGGTAGTAGAATGAATGGCAAAACTTAAGACAACAGAGCTCCAGATTTGCTTTTCTCATAGTGTTAAACAAAATGAAGTATAGAGACCAGTTGGAATATTTTTTTTATTTAATTCATTTATGTCCCCCTTCCCAATGTGGATCCAAAGAAGCTTACATTATTCTTCTCCATTTTATCCTCACAACAACCCTGTGAGGGTAGGTTAGGCTGAAAGTGTGACTCCCAGCAACCAAGCAATCAGTTTCTTCAAAGTCACTCTCCCCCCCCCCCAATTTTTGCTGATTGAAATGGTTCTGAAAGACTTTTGAAATCGGTGGTGGTGGTGGAGGAAAGTGCCATGAAGTTGCAGCCAATTTATGGCAACCCCGTAGGTTTTTCAAGGCAAGAGACATTCTGAGGTGGTTTGCCATTTCCTGCCTCTGCATAGCGACCCTAGACTTCCAGGGCTGACCCGGCATAGCTTCTGAGATCTTATGAGACTGAGCTAGCCTGGGCCATCAGGTCAGGCTTTTAATTGTTAGATTTAATTAAGATTTAAATTGTTAGAAGTGAAATATTCATGTACCTTTATTTAGCCAATCTGAATACACACTATAGACTAGAAAAAGACTGTGTGATGTTAGCCTTTTCTCAGCAGTGCTTCTGGCTGCTTACTCTATAAAGAGCTGCACATTGGAAAGGATCTTAAGGGAAAGGTCCCCTTTTCTGGGCCTCTCTCTCTCCTTTCCTCTTTCCCCCTTTTCCTTAAACAGTTGGCGGAGTTTTCCTGTTTCTGTAAGATGGGTGTGAATTACCCACTGCTCTGTTCCAGTAAACACAACAGCAGCATTAACAGTTCTACAACACAAGAACCATTTAAGGACAGTGTATCGTCGTAACCATCCCTTGAACCTTTCTGTGTGCATTCTCAGGACTTTGCTTTCAATTAACAAAGACAAAAATCTGCCGCTGTTCAGCTCTAACAGTCAGGATGTGTGTGGTTTTGGTATGTCATCCATCTAAGCACGTGATGCCTGGGTAAGCAGTGGAGCCTAGTTATGATTCACTGGGGAGAATCATGGAAAACAATGTCTGTTTTAAGCACAGTTGAAAATAAACGTTCTGAACAATACGCGAGTGTGTGCGAGGTTCAGCTGTTTCCTGCATAATGGTCTGTATGGGAACCTAGCATTTCTTTCCCATTTATCAAACAGGAAGCTTCTGCTTCTAGCTATGATTGCTTTAGTATTACCAAACTTAGGTAGTAAGTTGGTCATATATAAGACGATCAGAGAAATGTGGAACCTTTTCTGGGAGGCAAGTTGGAATCGTAAAGCCAAGTACTGGAAGGCGACAAAAGAGATTTCCGTAAAAGCAGGTTTATCACTGTGTGAACTTTATCACCTATCACTGTGTGAACTTTTAAGTTACTCAGAACTTTTTCTTGGAAACATTGAAATAATAAAAAGCAGAGGAAGTTTGAAACGCATAGTTTTCAGCTGTCTGCACTTTATTTCTGTCTAATGATGGTAATAGAGTTGTTAGTCATGTCTGTCTTAGCACTGATTGAAACTCACAAGTCCCTTGTAAGTCAAGAGCAGGTGCATAAAATCTTCACCTATCTTAAAAAGGTAAAGGTTTCCCTTTCTCGAAAGCCAGTCAAATCCAACTCCAGGGAGTGGTGCTCAACTCCATTTCCAAGCCGAAGAGCCAGCGCTGTCCAAAGACTTTCTCTGTGGTCATGTGGCCAGCATGACTAAATGCCAAGGCGCACGGAACACTGTTACCTTCCCACAGAAGCGGTACCTATTATCTACTTGCAATTTCTTGCTTTCGAACTGCTAGGTTAGCAGGAGCTGGGACCAGAGACACTATGGCACACGGATCTCAGAACTGCCAAACTACCAGCCTTCCAGTCTGCAGTTCAGCATCTTAACCTCTGAGCCACCACGGCCCCTCTCACCTATCTTAGGCTAAAGCTGTCTCTAAGGACTATCTTCAACGTGGTCTCTGTGCTTCACACTGATGGGTTTCCACGCCTGCGCAGGAATACTTCGGTATTGTTGGAAGCTCTAACGGATTTTTGCACCCAGCGCCTCCGGGCATGCGTGGAGCCCCAGTGCGCGTGCCCAGAGGAGTGGGCACGGACATCCCACCAGTTCTCTTCTGACCGCTGCGCTGCTAACAGCTTCTGCGATTAGCTGAGTCCTTTGAGGAAAGCTCTCCTTCGCTTCGCTTTCTTTGTCTCCTCCCTCTTTCTCCTTAACTTTCAACACTTTCTTTCTATATTCTTCTGTCAAAAAAAAACATTAAAAAAATTCTTTCTCATCGGGTGGTGGGGTTCTTCCCTTTCTGCCTTTGGGTCCCCCCCCCATTTTCATCTCTGTTTTTTCTACTTTATGGCTACTCAGTGGGGCTGCTTTAAACGTTGCTCGGCTTGCGGCAGCAAATTAGCAGCTCCTGACGGGTACTCCTTGTGCATTCTCTGCCTCAGAGAAAGTCACCAGCCAGATTCCTGCCCTCATTGTGCCAAGTTTAGCAACCAAACTTGGAAAAATAGGGCAGCCCGCCTGAAGGTCACTTTACTGGAGTCAGCATTGCTTCCCCCATCAACATCGACGGTATCGGCAGCCGACTTTCCGGCCCCGTCGACATCGAGGCCATCATCCGATATAACTCGACCAGTATCGAAACACCAGGCTCCGACGCAGTCTACGGCTTCAACGCCAATCAAAAAGAAGAAGGATAAGTCGGAAAAATGCCACAAGGCTATATCCGCAGCCACTGGCAAGCCTTCGATTAAGGCCCCTACTTCGGTTTCCGAACCAGTATCATCCCCATTAGATGCTACCTCGGTACCGATAACTCCCTTGATCGTGCCTCCACCACCTACTGAAGTGACCACTATCACTCTTCTGGATTCTCCCATCCGGCAACCGCACGAGGCACTACCAGACCACATTCTGGAAGCACAGGAGTTCCTCGAGACCAACCAAGAACAGCTCTATGCTCCGTCACCACAACGCCCGATCTCTCGTTCTCAATTCCCGATTGCCATCTGAGGGATCCCTCTCCTACGTTGAGACCGATCTTCCTCGTCCAGACAGGGATGATAGACATGACTATCAGCCTCTGCCACCCCGATACCGCTCCCCGAGACACAGGTCTCCTCAGTATGGATCACCTAGACACTGATTCCCCATTTCGACACGCTGGTACCATGGGATCGGCACCGTCCTCCCTATCAGTACAGAGGCTACCCACCATCGACATCAATGCCCTGAATCCCCCCGGTCACCCACTCTGACTGGGATAGATATTCCCATTGGGCTTGATCTTGATCGCCAGCAAGATCACGTCCACTGCCCTCTGCAGCACAGTCTAGACCCCCTACCCAGACTATGAACCAGCAACATCCTACTCCTCTGCCATCGGCACCGAGCGCCACTGAACCACCAATGACCATGGCATCGAAACACTCCGTGCGGGACCCACGGTCGACACAGACGACCCTCATCTATGTGACCCCACCCTCGGCTCAGTTGATTCAAACGGAAGCAGCACCTGTCTCTTCCTCGTCCGAACGGGATTCCGATGGCGATCAGTCCGACCATAGTTCCCCTGTCGACCCTTCCCCGAAACCTGACGTGGCAGAAAATTTACCCATCTCCCCATCAGATGATCTCACCTCTTATGGAGACCTGATTAAACGAATGGCCCTTTCCTTTGGTCTCCCTATTGTACAACCAAAGCCTACTATAACTGATCCGGTGTTTGACATCGTACAAATGGACACCTCCACTTCCATTGCGCTGCCGATGTCCGCGGTCCTCCTCCAAGCCGCCAAATCAGCATGGGATAAACCCTTGTCAACACCGGTCTCTTCCAGATGCCTGAATCATATGTACACGGTCCAGGAGACTGATTCTGGGTTCCTGACAAACCATCCTTGCCCCAACTCAGTGGTCATCACCTCGGCTTCCAGATCCAGGAGGATGCACTCTGCCCCTGTGGATAAGGAAGGGCGCAAGCTTGACACTTTCGGATGCCATTTCTACTCGGCTGGAGCTCTGGGACTGAAAGTCACCAATTACTCCGCTTGCATGGGAAGATATCACTACACCCTGTGGGAACAGCATTTGGAAGCCATTAGTTTGCTCCCTGAGGACCAAAGACTGGCTGCCAGAAGGATACAAAAGGAAGGCCTCACCCTTGCTAAACAGCAGGTGAACACCTCCATTCTGCGTCATAAAGAATGGGCAAACCTATCACCGCCCAAAGACTCTCCAAATGGATTGTGGAGCTTATTAAACTTGCTTATGAACTCGCCAAGTCTCCACTTCTGGAGCCCATCCGGGCGCACTCCACCAGGTCTATAGCAGCCTCTACGGCATTTCTCAAAGGTGCCTCCCTGATGGACATTTGCACAGCTGCGACTTGGGCTACTCCGTACACCTTTATCAGGTATTATGCACTGGACACTCGAGTAGCTGCCTGCTCTGCGATGGGTTGCCTTATCTTATCCGCTGCTTCTCAGTGACAGCCTGCCTGCTCCCTCCTCCAGGTAGGACACTGCTCTCTACTCTCCCATCAGTGTGAAGCACAGAGACCACGTCGAAGATAAACAGGTTGCCTACCTGTAACTGATGATCTTCAAGTGGTCATTTGTGCATTCACACTACCCACCCATCCTTCCCCTCTGCTGCCAGGCTTTCTCCTCATTAACACGCTTGGTTGCAGCAGTCAGAAGGAACTGGCGGGATGTCCGCGCCCGCTCCCTTGGGCATGCGCGGTGGGGCTCCACGCATGCCCGGAGGCACTGGGCGCAAAGATCCATTAGAGCTTTCTACAGTACCGAAGGATTCCTGTTCAGGCGCAGAAACCCATCAGTGTGAATGCACAGATGACCACTCGAAGATCATCAGTTACAGGTAGGCAACCTGTTTTTCTCAAGAATGCTGATAGTGCCAACTGGCAACACTTAGTAGCAGACTGTTTCTTCACAGAACTCATTTGTATGTAGTGCTGAGCTGACAGGTCAAAGCCAAATCTTCTGGCTTCAAAATAGGGCCTTTTGGAATGTGTGTGTATGAAAGGTCTAAGCGCTATGTCTTCCATCCATTTTACTAGTTGCAGTGGCAATCTTTGCTATCACTGGATGACATCTAAAAATATTTTAGGGTGCCATCTCTTCCAAACTCACTTTATAGGTAGACAGCAGTTGAAATGTTACTCCAGTGGGTTCCTGCTATAGTTATTTAACTATTAATTTTGTATTGCTTATTCTTGGAATGATGTCTCTGTATTGTTTTGCAATCACTGACCGTACTACAGCTGTATTTCTTTGGATATTTCTTGATGGAGTCAGAACCTGATTTGTTGATATTGAGAAATGTGTAGAAGCTTTGTTTTTGTTTTTAAGGTATACTGTTCCTTGGGTATAATCTGACAGTTATTGTCAGCAAACTGCAAGTCTTTATGCTTATTTGAAGCTTGAGCTTATTGTAAATAGACGTCTCCTTCAAATGAGTCCCAAATGTGCTAATTTATCAATGGCTTTTTAATTAAAGTGCAATTACAACACGTAATTAGTATTTCAGTTAAAAACTATGTTTTTATGGAGGCTAGGTTGAGCTCCTGAAATATGACTCCCAAATATAATACTGGAGACATAAGTCGTAACGTGTCCTATGGAAATAAGGGAATCCTTCTCACTATTGCACTGGTATACTGGCTGGCTGTGAACCTCCTTATTAGATTAAAGCAGTTACGTAAAATATGAAAAATAATACCAAAAGACAAAGAAGACAATTTGAATTAATGCCAGTGTGCAAAGAAAATGAATACAGACCTTAAACACAACTACTGAAGTTTAACCATGCATACATTATGCTAATAAATGTTGACCCAGTGTAGAGAACCAGTGTGGTATAATCCTTTCCACTAATACTGTTTTCCTTGATAGATTTGCCCCTTCATGCTGCTGTCTGTGCAATGGTGAGGAAAATGCAGGCATATAATACAAATGGTTGTGTCCCCTTTTCCTGTTGGAGGGCTGTTTTAGAACGAGTTAGTGACAGGGTGGTTGAATGCACTTCCACTCCTTCATTAGTTCTCCAGTAAAACTAGCTGCTTCCATCTTGTTAGTGCACGTGCACATAAAAATCTGTTATGGATCTCCTTCATAAAGTATAGTCTGGTAAATGTGGCAAATAGGTGATCTAGAAATACATACATCATTGAGGTGTGCTATTCAGAGAGCTGGGATTGACTGCAGTTCATGTTGGATGTACATTCTGTTGCAAACCGGCCTCCCACTTCTACTCAGGCCTTCCACTTAGTACAGTATACCCCCATGTTTCATGATCTGTAAACTGTTAACCCTCGCACAGACCATTAAGTCAGGGCCCAAAAAATCCCAGGTGCCATGGTGCCTAGAAATTTCATTTTGGCGCCTAGTATTTTTACCAGTCATTTATTGGAAGAGCCTCTTGGTGATTCTTAGTAGCAATACTAAGCTTTTCTAGGTGAGGGACAGAGGTAAGCTTTTTGTTGTGATGATAACCATTGTTGCCCCATATTGATTGATATATTACAATGCTTTTGTTAATAGCTTTTTAAAAAATGACAAGCAGCTGTGAGGTTTAGAATTAGCCTTTGTGGTAACGATAATTGGAAATTTTGGCTTAAAAATAAGTCTGGCTCATAAAGTTTGGGGGCAAGTCCTAAATCCAAAGAAAATACGTCAAGCCCTGCATTAAGGCCTATTTTTGTTTTGACATTGAGAAGAAGAGGAGGAGGAGGATCCCACCCTTCACTCACTTGTAGTCTCAGGGAGGCTTACAAACTCCCTTCCCCTCCCCACAACAGACACAGACACCCTGCGAGCTAGGTGGGGCTGAGAGAGCTCTGAGACAACTGTCCTTGAGAGAACTGCTGGTACAAAGCTATGGCTTGCCCAAGGTCATCCAGCAGGTGCAAGCGGAGGAGTGGGGAATCAAACCCAGTTCTCCCAGATTAGAGTCCGCGCACTTAACCACTACACCAAACTGGCTCTTTACCACATTGTGTTTACCATTGTGTCCATTGCTGGCATAGAGAAATTTAGGAAAGGATCTAGAATTTTTCAGGGCCCATTGTATCTGGTCATTATGTAACCTTTATTTAAGTTCAGATGCTGAGCTGCAGACCGGAAGGTCTGTAGCTCAGCAGTTTGAGACCCGACTGCTGCGTGACTGAGTGAGCTTCTGTCTCTGGTCCCAGCTCATGCCAACCTAGCAGTTCAGAAGCAAGAAATTGCAAGTAGATAAATAGGTACTGCTTTAGTGGGAAGGTAACAGTGTTCCGTGCGCCTCGGCGTCTAGTCATGCCGGCCACATGACCATGGGAAAGTCTTTGGACAGCGCTGGCTCTTCAGCTTGGAAATGGAGATGAGCACCACCCCCTAGAGCTGGATTCGACTGGCTCTCGAGCAAGGGAAACCTTTACCTTTACTAACAGTACCTATGTGTTTTTCTCTTCCATGTCTATATCTTTCCCCTTATATATCAGGTATACTACTATATTGTTGGCAATTATATTAAACTGTAACCTGCCTTGAATTTGCGGGGGCAGAAAAGGGGGTGTTTAAATGTAGGAAATAAGCCAGCCATTCTCTAGCTATTTCTGATGGTTGGATGGCTGTTTACCACAAAGCAGTAGTTGGGAGGCTTATGGCAGGCCTCTCGTGGAGCACTTCTTTAGCCCAAATTTGCTGTAAACGAATATTTTGGTCCTCCCTTCTCCTTTACCTACCAGGTACATATGCTCAATCAGGCTTCTGGCCTTCTCACCCTCAGTAAAAGTGCCACTATTGAATAGGGGATAGAAAGCGGCAGGTTTTTATGCTGTTCTCAGAGGGAGACTTTCTGTTCTTAACAGAACATGAATCAAGCATAGTTTAATGTTTCATACATTTTGATTGTATCCGTCTAGTAAACTGAGACTGTGGCAGTAGATGGTGCGGGCCTTGGACCATTTCTTCAGAACATTGTCATAGGATGAGGTGTTGGATGTGCATTATGTAGACAGTTTATTACTTTTTTCTTTGTGTATTTCTCGAACAGTTAGTTGAAGTTAACAAATATCTTTATTAACTTCCTTTTTTTTAAAGGGTTGGCCTTGCAGTGCCAGTTCAGCTGGTGATTTAGGTGTGTGTATTCAGCTCCTTGATTAACATCAATATATGAACAATAGGCATGCTGAAATATTTCTTCTAACTCTTCTGGACTAGACTGCCTGGAAAAAAAGATGCATTCAGCTAACGCAGTGATCTACCCGTTTTCTCTTAGAATGAAGACTGCCAATGGGGATTATCGGAAAGAGCACAGAGAAAGAAGTCGCAGTCCAATCGACCGGGCGGCTGCACCAACAGTGGGCATTCATGCTAATCACATGTATGCCTCAATCCCAAGCTTAACCATGGATCAACCTCTAGCACTGACCAAAAACAGCATGGACGCTACCCGGTCTATCAACATCACACCTACAATGACGTCGGTGGAACGGCAGCAGGTACTTTGGCATCTTGATTGTTACGATATGCATTCTGCTTCAGAGTCTGTCGTGTATATATTTAACATGTAGCTTTCTTGCAAGTGATACGTGCGTAGTTGTGCAGGTAATTTTGTCTTCTGGAATATAATTCTGTTTCCTGGTTTCTCCCTGTTACGTTTGCAGTTTTTACAAAGGTTTAAATCAGCTGCAGATTATATCTCTTGAAATCTGGTTCAAGCTTTCTAACAAGCGACACTGCCTGTTAGTGGCTGGAAAAAGATGCGTGTACGTCTTCACACAGGACATGGGAGCCCTTTTCCTGGTTCACCCAGCCTTGATGAGAGGAGGCTTCAGTCCAGCCTTCTAAGGCAGAAGAGGCCTCCTGTAGCTTCCCTCTGTTCTGTGGGAGGGGAAAGGAGCAGGAGCAGCTTCCGCCCCGCCCCAGTCCCTTGGCAGTTGCAGCTATCTTGTGAAAGCATCAATTCCTCCTATGTGAGTGAATTCCCCCTGAGCAGGCAAACAAGGAACTGCTGTTTTCAAAAGACTGCCCTGCTTTTATGCAAGGAATAGATAAGGTAGTTCCTGGGCTTTACAACTTCAGTTTGCAAATGGGAGAACAGTATGATTAAAACGTTCTCCTACGTTTAAAAAATGAAACCCTTTTTATTTATGTCAGAGAATATATTCATACAAAGCAGGAGAGTAGCAACTCTGGCTTGTTTTTCCTTCCTCTCAGACAGGTCAGTGTCTAGGAACTTTCTTGAGCCAGGATATTGGTGCACAGACTCCTTCCTTAGACTTGCAGACATTAAGATTTTTTCAGAAGACGTATGTTCTGTAGGAAATGTCTGAGGCTTTGGGAAGTCACTGAGAAGTGAGACAGAAAAACCCATAAGAGGATATGACAGGGGGGAAGTTTGGACTTGTCTTTGGGCCAGTGGTCTGGCATGACCTGCTTGGATCTTAAACCTGGGAAGATACAGATCACTGAAATCCTGTTCACCGTGTGTCACTTATGCACAGAGCCAGTGGCACAATTTTTTACCCACCTTCTGCTGATGTCTGATAAATTATTTCCTAATTCCTATTTGGAGACTTAAAAAACAACAACCCCAATTTCCTGTGTTACAGTAAGCCAGGTTGGTGGTGCAGATCTTTTCCTGCAGGCTTCAATTGATTAGTCAGGCTTATATTATGGAGAGCAGTTTGTTCTCTCTCTCTCTCTCTCCCTGCCCCTTTTTGGGAAATTCTACAGATGCTTATAAAAGCGGCTTTCCTTGCCCACTGCAGTCCTTTTTCGACTATCGTTAGCCCAGAACTATTACTTCCACTCATCTCCTCCTCTGCTGTTTACTCTCAGCTGGGTGGCCAAGGAAGTGGATATGTTTACTGTGACTTACTGCAGAAATCAACTTGGGTTTGGAAGACAATTCACCTCTTATTCACCTAGCAGCATTTGATAGTGTTTTTAGCACCTGAGGAATATTCCGTGCATTCCCTGCACCCCTGGTACACTTGCTTGAGTCGTTATTGTTTTGTGTGACCGTGCACAAACCCACATGCCACTGTTTGACATACGCTGCCCCCCTTTTCTGCCTCTCTGTCATCAGCTCAGTGATGACAGATGAGGAAGGGAGAGGCTTCCATTGACGACATTAGGGTTCTTTGATAAAATCTTGCTATTCTTTCTCAGCTTGGCACCCAGCTCTGGCACTCTGAGAGCACTGGAGAAGCTGTTTTTCCTGGACTGTACCTGGGTGATTATGGCCAGATCTTTTAATGACTGTGGGGCATGGATAGACGCTATCTCAAATAAGATGCTGCACTGAAACATGCTATTCAGGAGGAGATGAGTGGAAATAAATGCTATTAATCTTTAAGGTGCCACTACACTTTTATTTTGCATATTATTCACACAGTCAGAACTATATGGATGAATGTGTATAAACCAGTCAGAGCAATGTGATGAAGTTTTGGTGCTAAATTAAAGTGCTTATGAAGTTCCTGGATTGCATTCTGTTGATGGTTTGGCCCAATGCCTATCCATTTTGCTGAAATTGTTATACAGCCATTCCCATCCCCCACAGTTATAAAGAACTTGCACGGAGACATTCTTTGATTTCTGAGTGCTATCTGAAAACTGCTTGCCTGAATATTGCCTGCTTTATCAAGTAGAAAGCTGCTCTTTTGCCCAGATAGTTCAGTGTTTTCCTTCTGTTGGGAATCCTCATGAACCAGGCTGTTGGTTATGGTGCATTTTATTCTGTTGTGAACTGAATGACTGTTTGCTTTACGTGAGGTTGCAGCTGCACTAAATGACTATTCTTTTCTCTGCCCTCCCCAGAACCGTCCATCAGTAATCACATGTGCCTCTGCAAGCAATCGTAACTGTAATCTCTCTCATTGCCCAGTTGCGCACAGTGGATGTGGCACTGCCATGCCAGCCAGTTACCGGAGACCATCTAGCAGTAAGTAATGCTTCATTGCCACTGGTTCCCCCCCCCCTTTCCCTAACACTTGAAAGCTAATACATAGGGTCCTCATATAAATCTAATGTAAGTAATGAATTAAGCAGTACAGTTGGGGAGGAAGTGGAGTATGCTAGAGTCAAATTAAATGTGTAATTGTGTACTGTAACAGAACTTTTATTGGGATCATCCTTCCCTGTTGTTGGCAGCTAAAAGCTTGATTCATGCCAGAATTTCTGAGCAAACTCTGTGGGTGGAAAAAAGTATGTTCCCCAATTTTACTGTTATTCTTTTGTACTTGGAGTCCCTAAATCTAGCAGTGATTCAGTCTTGTTTTGCTTGTATTTTTGTGAGTCAGATCAATATCTCTCCTTTGCTGTCTTCTGTAGTATTACAGACATGTAACGTGGCATGTAGCAGAATTGCCACATTGGGTCCAAATCATCAGAAGAATGTACTCTGGTGTAAACCAGATCTTCCTAAGGTGGAGGCAGGGGGAGTATCCAGTTGCCCTTGAATGTAAAACTATTTAGCAGTGTCATCAGTAGGTACAAGGGTACAAATTATGGATTGAGGAAAGAATGTACAAATTATTTCCTGATAGGTTTTTCTAGAAGGGGGGGGGGGAGCAGAAAAGAACACAAAGGCAAAGACTATATGCTACAAAAGGCAGGCCCTGACTTTTCATGAAACCATCTACCTAATTTGGAGAACAATTTTTTAAAACTAATTGGTATTCCTCTTCCCAGGTTGCTTACTTTCTGCAACAATAGCATTGTGTACACTCAGTAAATTCAGTTCAGCAAATGTACAGACTACATTCAAGTAGTAGCTGGGGCAGTTTGCCATGAGGGCGTATGTGGAAATAAATCTTTTCCATTTCACTGACTTTTTAAAAAGACTTAAAAAAACCTCTTGTAGCAAATAATTCATATCCCTAATGCATTTTGTTTTTAGAAAATAAACATAACAGAAAGCAGTGTAAGATACTCGAGCCAAACTGTTGCAAAGGAAACTGGAAAAATTGATTCTCTTTCCCTCTGTTTCTGGTTTTAAAATTGTATGTTATCACTTCTTTTCGTGTGCTATTTCTCCTAGAAAAGTCATAAATAACTGTTATGTTGAATATTATAAACACTCTTCAACAAATCAAAAATTTTAAATTAATGCAGTCTTAGCAAGGCTATTACATTTTTCTTTGCATTGTTAACAAAAATCGTAGTATTTTGCGATTAGTGAGGCAGCTGCAAAGAAAGCTATCAGCATTTTTATTCACATCAGTAATTGGTGGTGGTGGGTTTTTGTTTTTTTTGCTGGTTCTTATTGGTGCCTCTCATTTCTTTCTCCCATGAAGCTTCCACTGCCTGTGATCCAGTGGTGGAGGAGCACTTCCGTAGAAGCCTTGGCAAAAATTATAAGGAGCCAGAGCCGGTGACAAACTCTGTATCCATTACGGGATCAGTTGATGACCACTTCACCAAAGCACTTGGAGATACATGGCTTCAGATCAAAGCTGCAAAGGATGGAGTATGCAGCAGTCCTGAATCTGCCTCCAGGAGGGGCCAGTCATCTTCTCCTTCTTCCCATATGGTCAACCATAACCATTCACCTTCTGTAGTCTCATGAAGAGAGGACCACAGTTTCTTCATCCAGACATGAATTTGCATGGTTTGACTGAGCTCAGAACAGTGCTCAAACAGTAGTAGTGTTTGGGAGGGAGGAAAGGAGGTGAGATAAGTTGACAGCAACACACTTTTTTTTATGTATTTGCTTGGTTTTTAATACAAGTGTGCCCTTAAAAGATAGCAGGAACTATTTGATTTTTAAAAATTCTACGATGTAGCACTCTTTTTTTTTCCTGCCTCAATTACCAAAGAAACCTCTCATGCAAGTCTGCTGCCCCCCCTCCCCTTTTTATAACACCTGCAGAAGCAAGTTAATGGGCAAAAAAAAGCCATTCTGTACAGTTGGTTGACCCAAATACTGTGTGCTTTGATTAGCTTCTTGAGACTAGAAATTTGTCTGGTTTTTTTGCTTCCATTGCTTTCTTCTCTCTTTGTGAAGTAAGTTTGTATGTATATACTTGAAAAGAACTGTCATGTATGATTTGCACTATTGGAGGAAGTCTAAAGTTGCATAGCAACTTCACGCACGATGCTTATATTCTGAGGGCAAACTGCTTGGGGGGAAAAGAAGCCTAAGGGTGACCATTTCTGTCTCTTTAAAGCAAGACAGCAAAATTGTGTCGGAAGGGGAAGTCTCATACCGGTTATAGGTCTTTCTCTCTTAGCTGTCGGGTGCTTTAGTGCTTGCAACTGGACTGCATTAATTGACCGATCATGGGCATTTTAATTTTTCTTAATATTGCAGTTTGTTAGAATAGAGCTGAAGTCAGAGGGTTCAATAGTGCTTAAAGATGCATGTTTATTAAAAAAAATAGCTGGTATCTATTAATGTATAGACAGTAAGGAACATAATACTTATTAGCCTTTGAGAACTAGTTTATTTTTTATTTTTCAGTAACAGCCCTAGGTAGACTTTACTGCTGGTACAGTTGTACTCTGATATTTGTATCTGTTATTCACCTTTAGTAGCAGCCAGCAGATATGGACAGCCTCACGTTGGCCACAAAAGAAGCCGTTTATACAGTAGCGAATGCTGTGAAGTGCAGGATGCTTTCGCTCCATTCACTACTCCATCTGCAGCATCATCTATTTAATAAGATTTTGCTTACTGAAAGGTTTAGAACTGCGTAAGCTAATTAGTTGCAAAAAATGGTCTCTTTTTGAAATGACTAATCAATAGATGGTGAAATAACAGTCTTTAGTTATTAAGGCTGCTTATCAATCTAGGCCATTGCACCATACATTCCTCCATTTAAAACAACCTTTTATAAAGATGTTATTTGCATTTATTTCATTTGCTGTATTAATAGCCAGTAACTAGGTTAATAGAGGCAGGCAAAGAACAGATTTGTGTTAGTAGCAATGAGCTTCTCAGCTTTGTTAAATGCAGCAAACTTGCCCTTTCTTTTCCCCCTCCCACACATTCCACCATCCCCCAGTAAAGTTACATGTAGTGGGCTTTTACTATACTGGGTTACATAGAAAGACAAGGGTCCATTTTTGAGAAAGAGAGTGGTTAGAACTGGTTGTGAATCAAAACTACATGTGATGTATTCTGGACAGTGTTACAATATTGGGTCCATCCTAGCTTTTACATTTTCCCAATGTTATAAGCTATTTAACAAGGAAGATATAGGGTAAGAGACCAGAACACGACCTGTTTATTATTATCATTATTTTTGTTTTCTCTGAGTGAGGCTGCCTAATCTTAGAAGCAGGAAAAGGGCAACGGAAGCTCCTCCCTCCTCACCCATTTCACTATCATTCTCCTGGGTAGTCAATGCGCCATCTGCCTTGGCATTCAGTACCTAACTCCCTATAAGAAAATTGCAGAAAAAACAACAGCAGCAACACTTTTTTATATAGGTGACTTTAAGACCATCATTACGCTGTGCGTAAAGAATGTACAGAGAAATTTGTAGGTATTTTTTGAGGAACAATTAATTTGTTAATGATATGTAGCTATTTAATTTTTCCCTTTCCTTTATTGTAATCATTCTCTCTTTTTTTTTTGTCTGGAGAAAAAAAAGTTGATCTTTTTTTGTTTGTAGATGTGTCTGTAATACAGTAAAAGTGCAGGAACACAGTTATTCTATGAGAACACTGCATTAGCAATTAATAGCCACTAGTGTGTTATTGCTACAGGCTACTGAGCGGTCTAACAGGAAAGTACTAATGACTGTAGATGGGCTCTGTGAGGATTTGTGACTCCTCTTGACATCTTTATGAAGCACAATAGAACAATGTCAGGTTTACCTGTCTGTGATAGGTAAATGCAGTTGTGGTGGGCAGAGATTGGCATCTATCCACACAACATTTGGAAGTTATTTGTACTGATTTTGGTGGAACCTATGTCAAAGTAAATGTGTTTAGGATTATAGGTTTGATGTGAGGTGTCCCATGTTTAATCATTCTGGGGGGAGGGGATAATTTCCATGGAAATTATTTTGTGAAAGCCAAAGGGGATTAGGGGGTGGGTAGAAGGGGGATATCGGCCTCACTGTTACATGATGGTTTATCACAGAGCCACGGTGTCTACAGTTCAGCTTGAACAATGCTCTCCATGTTTGTAAATCTGTAATATATCATTCTTTTATGGCCTCGTTTCACCTAGAGATTTTAAAAAAAGGTTTGGCAGGCCATCTTTTTTTTGTACTTAAAGTAGCCTTAATGAACAATAAAGTGCTCTTAAAATCTCAGATGTATGTATGTGTCTTAATTTTTCTGGGGTTTTTTTTTGGGGGGGGGGTGAATATTGTGTGTCCGCTTGTAAGCCTGGAAGTCATGGTGACTTCTGGTGACCCCTAGTGGGGCTAGGAAATTTCAGAGAGGTGGCTTGATGTTACCTGCCTCTGCATCCCGGCCCTGGTATTCCTTGGACGTTGCCTTTCCAAGTCCTTGCCAGGGTCAGCCCTGCTTAGCTTCTGAGATCTGACGAGACTGGGCTTGCCTGTATCTATTTTTTGATTTATGCATTTAAAAAAAATACCCTTGTATTTCACAAAGCAACCATAAACTCCGAAGTCAGATAATTCCAAATGATGTAAACACAATACATCTACTGCCACAACTCTACAACACCCTAATAAATGCCAAGGTATCTTGATGAATAGAAATATTGTTTATTTCTTCAACAGGCAAAGGGTTTTTTTTTAGAGTAAAGCATACTGCCAGTATCAGGCTTTGTGCCTACAATAGAGCTTACAGTTGCTATCCTTGTTTTAGCAGAGAGAACAGCTCCATTGTGCATTTGTTCAGTGTAATTTTTTTAAAAAAAAAATCATTGTACCTTTCTGCTCATGCAACAGACCAGCTTCTCTGCAGTGCTGCCAGTAAAAGAAGCCCAATTACTGGTGGTGGGCACAGTTAATCAACCTTATCTGTAAACTCTGGCTAACTAGCTCATGTTTCCACTGGAGGCAAGGGGGTGGGGAGAGGGAAGGAAAACCTTGCCCTGAGCACCGCCAGTCTGATATTACTGGAGAGTTAATAATACCACTGAGCACCTCAGCCAACACTGAGTTCTTTTTCCAGCTACACGAAGGACCTGTTCACATAAGTGCACCCTGTACTGTGTGATATCACTTATTTGTCCCTTGGGCACTCAGTAGAACTGCCATAACAATCACAGTGGATTTGTATATGTGGAATATTGGATCACATAACGCTTTTATACACATTCCCCCTAACCAAGTAGTAGTCCTTAGAGTCCAGATCTGGTCGGGGAGGGGCATAACTCTACGTGTACTTCAGCTGCCAAGTACATATATTTGACCCATGAGAGAAACACTTTCTGATAAACTTAATTTTCAAACACCACACGGCACTTTACACTGATCTCACCACCGCTCCAAACAACATTTATTTTGCTGACAATTTCAAGAAAGCAAGGACATTTGTTATTTGATATTACTTGTATTTTAGAAATATCAACTGTACGTACTTCTTGGAATATCAGAGCATCTCCCATCCTGAAACTAATCATTGTAGGTTTTTACGGTTAGCAAGTTTGTCTCAAAGTAAACTCATCCTAAGTCTCTCCCTAATGTCTAACCTGTGTGTTGCTACAAGGGTCAAAACCTACTCCCTAGTATTCTCAGGGCCAATAAGCTTGGAACAGCTCACACTTTCTTCTTCTTTTGCTACTACATATTTCCTGAGCAGAAGTGGTGATATAATTTATCCTTCAGCATGACACTTTATGCATATATTTCTTTTTTAAAAATAGTAAGCCTATGTGTGCAATTTCAGAAAGCAATCCCAAAGCAAGATGTCTGTAAACAACGTACACAGAAATACATCTACCACTGCAACACTTGTTCCTATGCTGTTTCTAAAAAAGCCCGAATAAAATGCCAAGATGTTCCGATGAGCAGAAGTATTTCTATTTATTACACAGGCAAAGTTTTCAGAGGAAAGCAGTGTCTTGGTACTCCTGCCAGGACCATCCCAGTGTTAGGCTTTGTGCTTATGTCCAAGCTTACTACAAGACTTCCATGACAAATCTTGAGGAAATGGCAACATTCCTGCTCTTGGTTGCCAATGCGTGTAGTAAACAGAAGTGTACCTTCAAGTGTAAATCTTGGTACTGGGGCTCAATGGCTTACATGGAACAGAGTGGTAAAAAAGCATGTTCAACTCTTGGGGGAGAAAACCACACAGGTGACAATGATTGATGATCACACAATTTGGCTAGATGGCTCATCCCCCTAAGCCTCCACCAAACTGAAGGTGAGGGATTTACCAACATCCATCTGAGCATCTGTTTCAAGGAAGCTTACATTGAACAAGATGATATTCTGAGTTCTCGGCTCTAAGCCAGCCTTCCAAGATGTTTTATTTTCAAGAATTCACGCAAGAGGGAAAAAACTGGCTGTTGTATGCAAATATATTCAGTCGTTGTATGTAAATATAACAAAAAAGCAAGTTTTCAGGATGAGCCTTGCAAGCATTCTCTCACATCTGGCATGGTACTTGAAGACTTTAGGACCTGGCCAAGCATAATTTTTTTCACCCAGTGAAGAAGCAACATACTATCATTGGTTGAGAATGCAGAAGTCATCAGTTTCATAGCTGCAGATGAGCCTGGAGAGGGAAAGAATTATCTTTATCTTAGCTTTCCTCTAAGGAGCTTGGGGTAGCATACATGGTTCTCTCCACCTCCGTTCTATCCTTGTGAAATCCCTGCAAAGTAGGTTAGGCAGAAAGAGTGACTGACCTGCAATCACTAAATGCATCTGATGGCTGAGTGGGCCTTTAACTGTAGTCTTCCCCCCGCTTGCTTCAAGGTTTTGTCATTACACCATGCTTGTTCGCTAGAACCGGAGGACTTCCAAGGCTCACTTCTGTATGACAAACCTTAATTTATTAGATCTCAGTGCAGTCAATCAGTTTAGAACTAGCCATTGTGAGACAGCCCTTCCAAAAAAGAGTTGGGCAAAGGTGAAGACTCCCCAGCTACATGGGTAAGCTTAGCTTAGGATCACGTTTGTCATCAGGGAAATCACAAGGTCAAGTTGGCCACATATCCATCCATCCATCCTTCTGGTTTTCTCTGTAGGCTTAGTTCTCTTAAACAGCACACGACATCATAAAGTTGTTTCTGGATTGCACTACCCAGACTCACTAGAGATGAGGGCTCACATTATTGAGTGGTCTCCATGACACAGCATTTTGCAGGAAAATAAAAAGCAACCCACTCATCCACCAAGGGATCTAGCCCATCGTGTTTAAAGGCCACAGCAATTTGTATGTACTCAGTCCAGAAATACCTGATTAATAAATGGAACATAGTGATTTTCCCCCTTAATATAAAACATTACTTTGAAAGGCTGCTTTTCCTTACACACTTTTCTCTTTTCTTCCATATCTTTACTCAGCTGGAAACTCGTCTTTCCCCACTCAGATTATCCCACTAGTACAATTAATTGCTTACCTAAGGGTGTAGGATGTTTACTTGCTTGAATCCTGCCCTGACTGTTCCTGCCTATACTTTTTAGTGGTTGATTTTGCTATATGCAAGTATATAAATATTTAGAATGATGTATAACAAGCTCTAAAACTGCATGTCTCAAAGAAAGATGTTTTAGTGTGATTTAATTTTGCTTACTTGGCTCACTAGAGCTGGGAAGGATTAGTTGCTTTTGGAGTGCAGTCTTTCAGCCTTTTTACGACAATCAAAAGGCCAGTTCATAACACAGCACACTTAATAGTATTTCATAATTTGCTAACTACTATATCATTTCACCCAAGTATTTATATCCAGCTGACAGACTTCTTCTCTGTTTGCTGCAAGTGGCGTGGGAGGCATCAAAATCGACATTCTGATGCTCATATACAACAGAGGTGGACAAATACCATTTCTCCTACAATAGGCTACTTTTAATTTGTGACAAAGCTATTAGTCAGTTCCAGCAAAAGTACACTCTATTCCATTGACACACAACCATTTCAGCTTTTCTCATGTGACAAGTGACTGGCCTTACTGTCCATTGTCACTTCTGATGTCACATTGATTTTGTTAGAAAGTTATTTTCATCTATTCATCTTTACATATTCTTCATCTCTAACTTCACCAAAGCCTTCTCTGCTGAATCTCTGCATTGCGATTAATGGCTTTTTTATGTCATGACAACAACCATCCAGCATGGAAACGGAGCCATCTAAGACAGCTGTTCTCAAATATAAACAGCCCAAGGACCACCACCACCCTTTGACTTAGTGTGTTTCACAGACCCTCTAAGCATAAGAACATAAGAGAAGCCAATGTTGGATCAGGCCAATGGCACATCCAGTCCAACACTCTGTCACACAGTGGCCAAAAATACCAGGTGCCCTCAGGAGGTCCATCAGTGGGACCAGGATGATAGAAGCTCTTCCCACTGTCGCCCCCCAAGCACCAAGAATACAGAGCATCACTTGCCCCAGAGCCTTTGCCTTCTCACTGACCCCTTTCACAGACCAAGATAACCCCTTTCAAAGGGTGTGCAGCAAGCTGCATGTATTATATGGTGGCCTCCAGTCTCTTGTGACCTCAAAAAAAATGTAGTGAGAACCACATCAGATACACCACTGGTATTCACTCTGCAACTTATGGAGAGCCACATTCACAATGATCACTTACTGAGCCACATTATTACTGGGTGCCCTTTGTGCCATCCTACAAACTTATGTATACAAAAGATATAACCATTAATATTTAAATACATCACTATAACCTTTTTAATTAAGAGCAGACCTTTGCACATACCAGACTGACTCTCCCCACCACTGTTGAAACTTAGCCAGCCCTAGCATCTCTGGAGTGAGAAAAGGGCTTCTCACTCTGTTATCAGCATGAGGCACAGCAGCTCAGGTGGGACCGTCAGGTTGCCAAGGTGCCCAGAGGACAGCAACCTGGCAATAGATAAAGGGGAGTAAAACTACCCCCACCACCTCACTGAGGTCAGTTTGCTCCTGCCTGGCCAGTTCCAGGAGATTTGGGAGGCAATATGTGGAGAGGGTGGAATTTCAGGAGATGAGACATCCCATCTTCCATGGTGCTCTAGAAATGTCTCCAGTATCTATGGTCTTTGCCACAGAGATTGGGAAGATTGGAGATTAGAGCAGCACCAATTTAGTATATAGTATATGTGCTGCTGAAGCAATTGATGCTCCTCAGGTGATCAAGTGTCTGGTATTGCCTGCAGTCACCAGGCAATGGCAAGCCTGCCTAAAGAGGAAGGTCTTGGGATGTAAAGAAGAATTAACCTGCTTGGTAGAGAGAGGGACCTGATGTTCCAAGCACAGGGAACAACACTGAAAGAGGCACATACATAGCAATCATCTCAATGGCACTGATTGGCAATGGTAGCAGAAAGCAGGTTTAGACCCACCTTTGTGTATCTTAAGTTTCTCCTGTAAAAGAGAATGGAGGTCAAAGCACCACACTGGTAGACACCAGTACAACGGGCCAAATATTGTCCTCTGGCTTTCTCAGTGGGTGGCCCAGACTCCATTAACAAGGGTATCATGAGAACACACACAGACTCACAGGCATTTTGCTAATATTGATGGCTTTCAGGAATTCCAATCACATTTTTAAACATCTAGGGTTTTGTGGTGAGGAGGTGTTTTGCCATCAAATCACAGCTGACTTATGGCGACCCAGAAGGGTTTTTAGAAGGAGCTGGTTTTTATACCCCATCCTTCACTACCCGAAGAAGGCTCAGAGCAGATTACAATCGCCTTCGCTTCCCTCTCCCCACAACAGACATCCTGTGAGGTAGGTGGGGCTGAGAGAGCTCAGAGAGAGGTGCTCTTGAGAGAACAGCCCTGAGAGAACTGTGACTGACCCAAGGTCACCAGCTGGCTTCACATGGAGAAATGGGGAATTAAACCCTGTTCTCCAGATTAGAGTCCACTGCCCTTAACCACTACACCACACTTTTATGGTAAGAGACATTCAGAAGTAATTTGCCATTGCCTGCCTCTGCATCATGACCCTGGAATTACTTGGTGGTCTCCCATCCAAATTATAACCAGAACTGACCTGGGCTACCCAGTTATTTACTATCTAAATTACTAAATAACTATCTACTTATTTAGGGCTGTTTCCCATCATAGTAATAGGGCAGGCAACTGCTATCATTCCACGAAGCAGCTAAATTCAGCAACAGCTCTTGGCACCAGTGCTGGAACTGCAGTAACAAGCAACAGAGACAAACTGCCTTTGTACACAGTATTGTATCGCATGATGGCGTTTCTTCCACTCCCCCCCCCAACTCCCCCTCATGCGCCAGTAGTTAAGTCTTTTGAGCACTATCACAATGGGAGCTTATTGTACTCCCAGACAGCAAAAAACAGTCACGTCTGAATTTTTCAATGGATTCTCTCTCTCCAAACACAAGCCACACCGTCTATTTTGTTCTGAATTTTCAAACCATCCTGTTTGCTTACAAAACCTTGATACTGTTAAAAGTTTATGTTCCAGGCTTAAACCTGATCCATAATAAAATGCCCGCAGTAGTCAGCTTAGTTGTGTGTTCTTGAAACTATTTAATGTGCTGTGCTACACAAATGAAAAACAGGCACTCTGGCCTCCATGTGCCACCCTGGTCAGGAAGTGATAACATGTGAAGAGCTGCAGATACTTCACCTAATGACTTTAAAATGAACGGGAAGTAGCAAGACAGAGTATTCTTTCGGTAAGGATACATGGATCTCTTTTATACTTTAAGGCCTTTCATTTCATTTTTGAATGGGTGCCATCCATAAGTACTTAACATTTTTTCATTCCATGCTGTTTTGGGTAATCTTGTCTATGTCTAATTCAATTACAAAAATGCAAGTGGCTTGGTGAAGGAGAAGCTGGCGATCACCTCCCTGGTGAAAACTCACTCTCCCCTTATTTCTTTTGAGACACACACATTTCTGCATGCTGCTCAGGCATTTCGAGCTCTCCACTGCGGGAGGCCACGCCTGATGGCTTTGTCAGAGGATGGTGAAGTGCACTTGTTACTGTTCTTGTATCCCACTGAAGTCTGCGCTCACCAAACATGGACGTACTCAAGGGATATAACCCCAAGCACCGAAGTTCAGTTGCCAGCTCTAGACACTCAGGTGCTATAGGAGCTCTGTTTGGTTGGCCTGCAAAAGCTGCCTGGAAAGCAAGTTGCTCCATGCCGGTCATTCTTTGCAACAATTGACACTCATCTACGCATCTGGAAACTGCTGCTTTATTTAACCATTCTTTTTCTTCTAATGTTGGGAAAATGTATCTGAAAATCAAAAAGTTCCTGTACTAGCTTTTCTATGACTTACTGAAATAATCACACCTGAAAAACAGCTGCTGTAACTTGGGCCTGAATGTGAAAGCTGCCAAACCCATGAGCGGAAGGTTAATTATCAAAAAGGGCGAGTTGGCTGTGGAACGACTATTGCTGTCTATGAGGCATGTTTCCACTAGCTGGTCTTAATTTGCTTCTCCACACCCACAGCTAGACCGTACTGGTTTGATTTGGAAACAAGAGCAATTCTAGCAGTCGGAGCTTCCCTGGACTCAGATAGCATCAATTTGTATAGCAGTAATCTTGACAGTGCCAGCAAAGCTTAAACTGACATTCATTATGACAATTAACAGATGATGGGGAAAATGGGCAAAGAAGAGAAGAAAGGTTTCTGCTCATGTCCATATATCTATACGGAAACGAAAAACAAGTTTTAAATGGCTGAAGCTGCTGTAACTCCCAACTCTGGGATTCTGGGTAATGAACTTCCGTGACAGAACTGGGACTCTTAACATTCTCTGTTCAAAAAGGTTAAATTGACAGCACTGTTAAAAAAATATGAAGACAGAACACAGAAGCATGTTCCTAGCTAGGGAGAAAGCCTGATTAATAAGAAAGCTATCTTAAAATAACCTATAAATCACTACAGATTTTACACAAAAAGTAAATGACCCATGAAATGAAGATGCACTCAAGAAAGTGGATTAGTGCCTGCTGTAGTTCACTTTTAAGGGTATACAGATAGTCCTAAAGCAACAATGATGTTCAAGCTGGTGGTCTGTTGTGTTGATGAAGTTAAGCTGTCCAGGCTTCTCACCCATGCAGCACCATGCTTCACACTTCCAACTGTTAACTTCAATGTATTTCACTATAAAATGTGCTTTATTTATTGTAACTTATTCTTTCTCCAAGGCACTCAGGGCAGCTTACCTAAGATCCCTGGGCTGTTTCTCTTCAGGGCAGTTTATAAGACAGAATGCCTTAACTGTAGTTGTTCAATTTGCCCTTTATGTCCTCAACTTTATTCTGTTTTATGGGGTCAAGATTTATGGCAACAGGTTTGAGCTGCAACTGATCTGCCCACCACCAGGTTAGACCGGAGCTCATCTCCACAAATATATTTGCGGTTTGGATCAGCTAAGGTCGCAAACCATGCAAGGCAGTACTTGTGCCACACGTCATTTCGAACTGCCAGAGAAAACATCCTAATTCCTACTGCTTCAAATAGAAAGAGCCAGCCTATCCCTCCGGATCCATTCTGCTGAAAAGCTAGGAAGGGAGTCCATGCCTTTTTCATTCCTCACAGAGCTCCCAGATTCAGGGACTGGGTAGAAAAGGAAGTGAAAAAGGGAGCATGTATCAGGTGAACTCTTGGTAGCATGCTTGGGGTATATGTGCTTTCTACTTCACGAATTATTTCAAACCTCAGCAGCTAATTTAGAAAGAATCAGAAGGAAAAAAAAGTGCTATTTTAATCTAGTAAAAAATGTTCTTGCAACAAGCTAAAAGCTTGTGTTGCAGAAAAAAGTCAATGTGAAGTAAAGATCAGGAAAGATAGAAGGTGTGAAGGCAGTTGTTTATTGGATGGCTGTCAGAAAATCCCATTTGTGTTTGTTCTCTGAGGCCCCTTGACCCACAAGAAACTGTTTAGAAGGGGCAAAGGCCACAAAGAAAGAAGACAACCTTGATTTGAGCACAGAGAAAGAACTACAACCTAAGCAATTTCCAACCCCTCCCCCCCAACACCAAATGGGAGTATGAGACCGTGTAATTGTCCTACAAATATAATCAATAATGGAAATAATTGTTTATATGCAGCCCCAACACTATTGTGAAAATGCCACAATGTTGTATTTATGTGTGTGTGTATATTTATACTATTATTATATTTATAATATAATATAATATATATATAAAAGAAAGTAAGGGAAATGCCCTGAATGTTATTAAAGGGTGGTGGTTGTTTTTTAGTGTCTCTGAGGGGTGTTTCACATTGCAACATTGATTGATTGATTGATTTTGAGATTTTTAGCATTAATTGTATTACAACAGAAATCAGTGTGCAGTTAAATGGCTGTACTGGAAAGGCCCACTCCACATCTCTCATGAGCCATGAACTGATTCAGTAGCCTTAAGGAAGCTACTATCTACCAGCCCCACTTCAACTCCACTGGTAAGACGGAGATAATAAGCCACTGGCCTAGTTTATGTGGTCATTGTGAGGATTACAGTGATCATGTATGTGAAGTACTTTGAACACCCAAAAGCTGCTGTATCAAAACTAAGGGCAGTGATGATGTAAGAAGAGAGCTATTTCACAGTTATTCTGTCATGACATGACACTTGTAGCTTGTCATCAACTTGACAGAGACTCAGTCCTTCACTAGCATCTAAAAGTCAGTTTTTGCCCTGAATGACTCTTGTGCAACTTTATTAATATTCAGCTTTAGTAGATCTCAGTAATATTTTTTGTGTACTGGTTCACTCTTTATTTTTCATAGGTTCTGTGGACCAAAGATATTGCCTTTGGGTTTGCCCAAAGGTGTTGATTTGTGTAGCCATAATGTCCACCCACTATACTTCCATGTACTTTAGACCACTAAAACTAATTCAGATTAAGTGTTGAGTGCATCACAGTTGACTCATCTGTTGCCGCCTGACTCCATTGCCATACGGCTAGCAATCCTGATGAACAAGGAAATGGACAATGTCTTGTAGAAAGTTCTTATGATTCTGGAGAAGTCAATTAAAGCAAATGCTGAGATAAATTATCCCCCCCCCCTTTAGGAATGCTTAAGATGGTCAATTAGGTCCATAATCTTCCCCCAAAAGTAAAAGTCTTGAGATGGAATAGCAAGGCAAAAATGAAAAAGATGTTTCTTGCATTAGGCAAGTCTAGTTTTATGGCTGCCTTCTTCACATTCCCCTGAATGGCAGTAGAGGCAATCACAGTGGCCCCAGATTCTCCTAGGTGTCCCTCCTCAGACACAGTGTATATTCATCCAATACACCATTGGCTGCTTGTATCTTACCAAATACACCATTTCCATGGTCAACACTAATTCAAACAAATACTGCTGAGTGTGCAGGGATCTTTGGATTAATGCCATCCACCACCAATGCTATGTGCAAAGTCTGTAGCTCCAAACAGTTGTTGTTTCATACCCTGAATATGACCCAGAAAAATAATTGATGCCCAGGAAAATATTCCTACAAATAGATCATTTTTGCAAGATAGCAGAGAGCATTTTTCTTTTTCCACAAATAAAACTGGTTCTGTGAGAATGATGCTTGAACAGGGACAGTCCATACTCAGTGGCAGAAAACAGGATTGCACTTACCTGTAAATGGTGTTCATGAAGCGGTAACCAGGACAGTTACACATGGATACCACACATATACAGGCTTGCAGTGGAGAATGCAAAAGGTCCTAAATACATGAAGTGCACTCCTCCTCCATGCTGGCTTCCCATTTTTTTCAGCATTAATGTGGGAAGGGGAGCACCTCTCCCTTAGTTCCTCAACATTTCCACCAGAGAGAGCTGATCAGATAATGGAGAAAAAACAATAGAACTCACAGTGTGGCTGGAGGGGGGGATGTGCGACTGCACAAGTGACCACTCAGTGAACACGTTACCAGTAGGTACAACCCTGTTTTCATCATTATGGTCTTCGTGCAGTCCCACATGAGAGAATACTGAACTGACTTACCATGGTAAGAAGGAAGGTGGGTGAGGGCTATAGCTGAATCAAGTCTGTAGTACTGCCTTTGCAACTCAGGCTTCTTTTACAGCCAAGGAATAGTGTTTGACAAAGATAGAGGAAGACCAGATAGCTGCTCTGCAAACTGTGTTGATGGGCAACCCACAATGAAGAGCTGCGGAGCTCACTTATGCTCTAGTGGAGCATGCAGAGATCTGTCAGGGACAGTCAACATGCACCAACTTGTAGCAAAGACGAATGGATGAAACAATCCATCAAAAGACAGAGTAAAATCTTCCAACCTTTATTTGGCTATTAAACAAAATGAACAAAAATTGGAACCTTTCTAAAGTGCTTTGTTCTGTTAAAATAGAAAAGCAATGCACATCTCATGTCTAGTGGAGTGAATGTTTGTTTGCATCCTTAGACTGTAGAAAAAACTCTGGGAGTGCACTGTCCTGATAAATGTGGAAGGAAGAGATGACCTTTGTTAGGAAACAGAGGTACACAGCATTACTCTTGTGTCAAATATCTTTAGGAATGGTAGGTTACACCTCAGTGTCTTCAGTTTGCTAACCCTACAGGTAGATATAATGACCACCAGAAAAATGGTTTTCATCATGAGAAGCCAAAGGGACAATTTAACAAGAGGCTCAAATTGTTGGGACATAATCTTGAATAAAACCGGGGATAGACTCCACCGTGGAAGTGGTAGAGGCACGGGGGAAATTATTAAGCAGGCCTTTTAGGGGAAGTGTAGACTCTCCTTGTGCAAATACTGATTTCCCATAGATAAATACATGAAAAGATTCTATGGCCACTCAATGAACTCTAACACGAGACCACAAGACCTCCTTTGACCAGAGATAGGAGAACTCAGATTTGTTGCAAGTGGGCTGGTGGTAAGGTCTGCTTATTAGCCTAGAGGCAAGGGTAGGATACTGGCCTAATGAAATGTTCAGTAACATGGCAAACCAAGGTTGTCTGGGCCAAAAGGGTGCAACTAGAATAGCGCAAGTGTGTTCTTCCTTTATCTTGCAAATCACCCTGGAGATGAAGGGTTAAGTATAAAGCACAGTCCCTGACCAAGGTACCTGAAATGTGTCCCCTAGAGTGCCCTGCCCTCGTGCTGCTAGAGAGCAAAAAGATCTGCAGTTTTTGTTGACCTCAGTGGCAAACAGGTTGACAGAGGGAGTCCACCAAAGCTGAAAAATTAGAAGAAGGCAATCTGAGTGGATTTCCTATTCATATTGAACAAAGGGCATGCGACTGAAAAAACCTGCCAAGTACACTGGTAAAGGTAAGAGAGGCTGTCATTCAAGTAGGACACAGCAGTGACATGGCCAGTTGCTATTTGAATAGCTTTCCCAGCCAGGGAAAAGTGAAGGGCAGCAAGTGCATAGCACACTGCTCAGACTTCCAAAACATTCATGCACTGTTGGGCTTCTCTAGGGGACCGTTTCCCACTGAGTACATGAGATCCAGAATAGACAGCATCTGTATCAGGAAGGCATCCATAATCAATGTTACGCTGCGAAGGGTAATACAAAAGGAGGTACATTTTAGAAGGTCGCCTCTGTTCACTTAGAAGAAGAGGGAGGGAGAAATTGCCTAGGGGATATTGAACCTCTTGGACTGTCAAGTGCAAAAGGGGACTGAACTGACAGATCCCCCAAAGCTGGAGGGGTCTCAAGACTAGCATTGCATAAGGGAACACAACGGTAGTGGAGACTATGAGACCTAGCCACCTTTTTAATGAGTAAGGCTGGTTGTAACCTGACACACTGAGCTACTTATTGTACTCCCAGTCAGCAAAAAACAACAACAACAAAAGTTTTCAATGGATTCTCTCACTCCAGACAAAAGCCACACCATTTATTTTGCTCTAAGTTTTAAAACTATCCTGTTCGCTTGCATAATGCATCAGTCCTCTCCTGAGGGGGAAAGCCTTTGGCCTGGGAAGAGTCTCAGACTGTGCCTATGAAGCAGATTCCTCTGAGCTGGTTGTTAGTCTGGATTTTTCAAAGTTGACTTGGAGCTGAAGGCCTTTGAGAGTACAAAGAATCAGTTGGAAAAGTGAACACTGCATCTTGCAACCTAGCTACTATGAGCCAGTTGTCAAGGAAAAATGTTGCAACCCAATCAACTTAAATGAGCTACAACTATAGCCATGATTTCTGTAAAGACCCTGAGGGGCCACAGCAAGGCCAAAAAGTAGAACTGTGAACTGGAAAGAGGTAGGGCTGCCCTGGAAACAGAGGCATTTTCTGGTCACGAACTAGATGTCTGGGTGCAAAAGAGGAAGTACATCTGACACAGAAATCATTGGGAACTTTTTTTATTAGAAGAAATTTCTGAAGTCCAAGATAGGCCTTATCCCCCCTCTCATTTTTCCACCAGGAAGTTTAGAGACCTTGTGTTCTTCCCTGAGACAAAGTAAGCAGAAGACATGGTCTGCAGCCTGTATTCCCTCCGAGGAAGACTTGTTGACTCATAAAAGACTACAGAGGCTTTGGAGCCAAAAAAAAAAGGGGGGGGGGATACAGTATTGCTGTTTTTACTTTTTTATTAGAAAATGACAAAAGCACCTTCATGCACAAATGGAGCTATCAGAAAATACACCTCTCTCTGTGGCAGCAGAAAGAGAACTGAGGAAGGGGAGCCCCCCTCCCCTTTTCATGCTGAAAAAAGGTAGGAAGCTGCCATGGGGGTGCACCCCACATGTTTAGGAGCTTTTGCATTCTCCATGGCAGACCTGTGCACACACAGTACCACTGTAGGACTGCACAGTGGCCAAGGCAATGAACAGCAGTCTTGCATGCTGGAGGTCCTAGATTCAATTCCTGTCCTCTCCCCTATGAAAAGGCACCTGAGTAGGGTTGGGAACCAACGTTTGAGAGTCACTCCTAGTCTGAACAGATAATATTGGGCTGGATAGACCACCAGGCAGCATAAGGTGGCTTCATCTGGAAAAACTAATCAGGACTAGCTTGGACTCCAAGATAGGCAGAAATCATAACACTAGCAATATAGCAGTGTCCCAGTACAGATGGCATACAAGTGGCAAAGTTGAGCTGCACTGCTTTTAAAACCACCCCATTCTCAAACTGTTAAAGCAGCCCCAGCTGAAGCTAGATACGCTACCCTTTTACTTTCACTAGAAACATGCCCTACGTCTCACGGCTGTGGCTGCTTTTCTAGAGGAGTTTTGTGTTCTCTTAATCCTAAGGTGTCATGTCGGCAAAAACACCCAAAGTCAACCACGTTCATCCATCCCCAAAGCTCAAAATCCAGCTTCCTCCATTAAACTGCTACAACAGCGGACGAGAGGATGATTGCCAGCAGCTTGCTGTCTGCATATACAAGTCATTGAGCACAAGTGCTTAGAAGTTCCTTTAATACATGTTTCATTCATTTGAATAAAAGCTTTCATTCTGTCCCTTTCAATAACGTGCTTAAAAACATTTTACAAAAAGAAAATTATTTTAGAAGCAAGCAAGCAAGAGCGCCATTCTGGTTTGTCGGGGAAGAGGAAAAAACAATAAAAGTTAAACAACAGAAGTTTTTCCAAATCGCACTGGAGCCACTTCTGCACAACACTGACATCTGGGAAGCATATGTACAGGAAGCAAGCTCCAACTTACACAATCCTAGGTTACTGGAATTACTGAGCAAGGAAACATTGTATTACCCTGTGCTTAAAATGTCATATATGGCTAAAGCTCAGTGACAAAAACATAGTTGACAAATTCAGTCTTGATGCTTCATCTGTCAAGGTAGACATTCTTCCAGGGAGATACCAAGATCTTTGTGACCCTCAGCTAATCAGGGCTGTGGAACTTCAAAAGAGAGTTTTCTGTTTCACTATCTACAAATGACGTCTATGACGGTGACTTAGAGTAAGCTGTAGAGTACTAATTTTTCCCAGTGTGACTTTCCAGTCTGTCATCAGAGGAACCGAATTTCCTCAGCAAAGGAAGTCTGAAAGTCATTATGCAATTTATTTCATTAAGTTTAAACTAAAATATTTCTTCTGCATACAAATGAGATCTTGACTTTCCATTTCAGTTTTGGTGTTCACCACATGCTTGTCATTCCTGAAATCTATATTTATTTAATGACAGATAATCTGAACAATTCACCTACTGAAATACAGTTTGTGAGACAGGTTGAGTATTCTATAGATACTTGGTAGCAAGTGTTAGGCTGAGGACAGACTGGCAGTCTGGCCCACTCGGCCTCCGCTTTAAAAGCGGAGGCAGAGCGACAGTCCAGATTGCCACATCTGCCTGGAGGAAGCGGGCCAGATGCAACGCGTCCGGTGCCGCGCTCCTCCCGCAGCAGCCAGGCACCACTTAAAAGTGGTGTCCCGGCTGCTGTGCGCGCATTCCACCCACTTCTGGTGGGTGTGAACGCACGCCAGCCGGGGGAGCCGCGTGGCATTTGCATGCTGCCGCCGGAAGCCGCCCATAGTCTGGATGCTGCGGGCTGCTTCCTTGAGGCAGCGTGCAAACGCCACGTGGTGGGGGCTATTCCCCCCGCCTTGTTCTGCCGTGCCGCGGAGGCGCAGCAGAACACGAGTCTGTCCTCAGCCTAAGATTAAATAAGCTTTCTCATAGTAGTAAGCAGCACACAAATAAAGAACGCAGTTCGGCAAGCATGGGAGGACGGCCATGGCTAGTGGTAGAGCATCTGCTTGGCATCCAGAAGGTCCCGGGTTCAATCCCCGGCATCTCCAGTTAAAAGGACCAGGCAGTAGGTGATGTGAAAGACCTCAGCCTGAGAGTCTGAAGCATCACAGCTGGTCTGAGTAGACAAGACTGACCTTGATGGACCCATGGTCTGATTCAGTATAAGGCAGCTTCATGCATATGATATGCATCATTAAAAATTATTAGAATGCCAAAATGATATGCCATGTTCTGGCTAATTCGAGCTCCTCTTCAGGGTTTTTTGTTTGTTTTGTTTTTTTACAATTCATACGTGACTTGAAAAAGCTTTAGCAGGATGGCCTGAATGTTTTGCTCAGCTTCGTATTGTTTAAATGAGAAACAGAGAGGTTGTGGGAAGAGTGCTACTAAAAAAAGTAAATAAACGTATTCCCTTACAATGTATAAGTATCAAATTTAAAATTTTAAAGCATGGATCATCCTTTTGGTAATTTATAAAATTATTTAACATAACAGAATCTGGGCATTATTTAGCTGGTATCCAATGACCCACAATGAATACACTCAGGGCTTGGATGTACCCTTATAGACCTTTTACCTCTAAGTGACAGAACCCACCATATCCAAAACTGCTTTTCAAATTGCCCTAGTCTCAAAGAAAATGCTTCCCATGTGGCTTTAGACAATCGGTGGGGAGGGTTTCTCTTTGAGATGTATATCCAGAGTTACTTAGGGCACATGGACCAAGCTGTGCTGTTCTTTGGATCCAGATCTATGAAAATATTTTGTCCTATGAATGATAAATTTGCTATGTTGAACACAGACATGCTTACAATTGTTCAGATTTCTGTTACCTATCAGTCTTAGAGCTGTGAAGTCTTCAGATGGGAACCAATTTGCAAATACATATGCGAATGGAAGGATCATTGTTGCCAGCTAACTGATATGGTGTCTTGTCCTCCTTATTATATGCACAGTATGAAACATACCAATATTCAGATGAGGTCCACATTCTATCAACACGATCCCAGACTACATCATTGACTTCAGGAGAGGTATAATTCCACCTCCATTCTCACAGGTCTCAAAGTCTGAAAAATCTCTGCACAGCCGGCAACACAATACAAACTCAAGGTGGATTACAAAAGAGCTAGACTGTTTTGTTATCTCTTTGATGTCCTGAATATACAGGCCTCTTAAATTTATTTTTGCCCCCAAATAACGTCGCTAAATTCTGATTGTCCAACTCAGTAATAACCAAACAACTGTTCAAACCTGGCGTTTCAAAGGTCACAAATAGTTCAGAATGTATACTTAAAAGGAAATTCAAACTGGAGAAAACAAGAACAACAAAGTTTACATGAGAGATATTTTAAATATAAGATGTATTTAGAGACTGAAAATATACAAAGAAGAATTTTAATTGTCACAGGTAAGATATAAACACACAATAAAAATAAAGAATTACACTCACAGTAGAACTGCTTATTGAAACTGAGATACTGTCCCATCCTGATCAGACATGTGAGTTAATGTATTTCTTTATATTTGCAACAGTCAGAGTAAGTAAGCAATCATTAACTCATCAAATTACTGATAAAAGACATCAATGCAATCTAAAGGCGACTGTCATTCACTTCATTAAGTGGACCTTCAGAGTGTTTCGTCATCACTCATGTCCCAGATCTGTAATGAAAAAGAAGGAAAAATGCCATTCATTATCTCTGACATACTTTGGTAGTGTTTACACAGCTGATGGGTTATTGTTAAATATAGAATACATTCTGGTCCTCCTGAATCAAGCAGCAGCAGAAGCTCAAAGCTGATAATTTTGAAGGAAAGGGACAGTCCCCCCCCCCCAACATCCCATTCAAATGTTTACTGATGCAGAACCAAACAATTTAAACAAACAAACAAACCTTCTAAGTACCAACATACATGTGACATTATGAACATACAACTCTGGAGAATGATCTAACCTAAGCTTAAACACAAGAGTTTTCTAAATTCAAAAGCAAAACAGCGATGAAAAGTCTAGAAGAAGTCTGCTGAAAAAGAGCATCATTCCGAAGATGCAAGGCTAGCCAGTGCAAATACAAGTGGCCAGATCAGGATCAAGGATGTGGAAACAAACCTAAAGAAATGATCTGCAAATAGAACCTGAGGAAAGAGGCCTCTTTGGGCTATGTTTATTTTACTATAAACTCTTCTTAGAGAGACCAAATTTGAAACTTGTCCTCTGTTCTCAGTGGCAGGGTAAACACAGGACAAAGGAGGGTGGGACTTGCCATGTTATTTCAAGCAAGCCGTCGGAATAAAGATGCTAGACTTAGGACTCTACGAATTAGATATTTCTTATCTACAGCACAGACATGTCAGGCAGGAACAGATTCCCCCCAGTGTTTAGACAGCATGAATTCATTTCTCTGAAAAGCTGACGCATGAACGCATCTTTGGTTTGGGCATTCATTTAACAATTGTGTCTGCTGGACTGGAAATTTCCTTTTGGGGGGAGAGAAGGGGAATTTTGTCAATAGAGAGAACGACAGCTTGTTTCATCTGATCTTCCGGGCACTTGCCTGGGTGAAAGCACCAAGTTGCCACCCTGCTCTTAGACGAAACTGAACAAAAAATGAAGAATGATCTCACGATAGACTTCATTTTACTTCACCTCATGGGGAAATTATGAAAGTCGGAAGGGAACGGGAAGAGAAGAGAAAACATTTTTCATGCTTCATACTTAAAACCTCTAAGCTTTTGTAAGCTATAGACAGATATATGAATTGGGGTCAGTCTGTATTCAAAGCTATGTTCGGGACAGTAATATAAATACAGAAATATTAAAACAGAGATGCTGCTGATAGAAATTTTGGGCTCTCTATATTTTCACAAAACGTCTTCGTATTATGTCCATATAAAAATAAATTAACAAAGGGGCCTCTACTGCTATCACTCACATTTGTTTCACTCCAATACAGTCAAGCTAAGGGCATTTACATGTCAAACATCTGGAACATATTCACCACTTTAACCACTTAATCCTTAGATTTCCTACAAGAGCAAAGGGGTGGTTGGACTTCAGCATAATTGATGCTTAATATGCCATTACGTCACATTACTGTTTCACCACTGCAAGTATATCACCAGAATTAGTACTGATAATTGCGCGGATTTTAATGGCTTTAAAATGTATGCCATTTTTAAAGGGAAACGGATTAAAATCATAGATAGCAAGTATGCTTCCGACATTTGGTAAATAACATACCCTGATAATCTAAAATTTTAACATGATGGGCGAAGATCTAGCTTGCAGGTGATGATCTTAAAAAACCGAACAATGTGTTTACACCAGTCAGTCCATGTATTCATGATGTGCATGCTTCTGAAACCTGATACCTTGCTTGTAACTAAACTGGAATATTCCGGATCAGAAAATCATCAGACAATTTACTAAAGTCATCACAGCACTGAATCAAAGCACACTCCACAAGAGGACTGGAGGAGCTCTGCTGTGTTTCTTTGAGACTTGGGCCGAGGACAGACTGGCGATCCGCCCCGGGACAGACGCGGGGCCAAAAGCCCCGTACGAAAAGCAGCCCGGCGCAGCCTGTTCCCACAGACTGCGCTGTCCCGGGGTGGAGGCGGGGCGGAGGCGCGCTGACGCGGGGGCGTCCAGACTTCCGCCCCCGCTTCCGGCGTGCTGCCGACGCGTCCAGACTGCCGCGAAGCGGCAGGGACGCGCGGCACTCCAGCCGGAGACCAGTTAGAAGTGGTCTCCGGCTGAAGCGGATGGACGGCGCCTCGCGGACGGGTGAGTCCGCGCTGATGCCAGAGGACAGATGCGGCAATGTGAACGACCCCTCTGCCTCCGCTTTAGAAGCGGAGGCAGAGCGGGGCACATTGCCAGTCTGTCCTCGGCCTTGGTATCTTTCTCTCTTTCTGTCTTTGTCTCTCTCTCTCACACACACACACATGTATGTGTGTTAAAACAAAGGGGCATGTTGGGATATGGGAAAGGAGAATTAAAAAGAAATTATTTTGGCTGATTCTGAAAAATATTTTTTCTTAGATTAGATTTCTCAATGCCTATCTGACCTTGACAGAATTAGAACACTTGAACTGGATTTCATTGTTTAATGACTGGAAGTAGATGGCTAAGTATTTAGAAACACATTTATGATTCCATATGTTCTAGTTCAACATGTCTCCCTCTCTGGCTGCCTTTCTTCACTCCCTCTTTGCTTTTGATGCACTAGTCACATCCTTCTCTCTTCACCCTTATAACCATTTTTGGACATTTCCTCCTATCTTTACAAAAAGCCAAATCCACCAATAGGAAGATGGATCTTGCACTTTTCATACAATGCAGATCTTACTTTTGCACTGAAATTGGATAATCAGGGATCTTCCACAAGACCCCTGGAAAATTTAGGTGGATAAGAATGGAATGATTTATGATCTATGCAGTCCAATGTAGTTGGTTCCTATGACGGACAGGCTGGCTATCTTGCCACATTTACTCTGACTCTTAGGAAAGGGCAGTCTAGTTGAATCCTCTGTGTGTGTGTATGAGACAGAGAGAGAGAGAGAAAGAGAGAAGATCCACCCTAGTGGCTAGTCAGTGAAATCCTTACTTCTGGAAGTGACATCATTGCATCGACAATGTCAGGGGCAATGCTCTTTGGGGAAAAACTCTATGGTTTGTAGCCATTTTTACCATAGAATTTTGCCCCCAAAATAAAGCATCGCCCTGATTTATTTATGATTTATTTATTTCAATTTATATTCTGCCCTCCCCACAAGTGGACTTGGTGCGGATCACAAAACAGATCAATGCAACATAAAAATACAATACATTATTAAATATAAGAACAATAAAGCAATATAAAATAACATATATTAAAACAGGTTACATTGTTCATATATAAATTTCAAGCTGGTGCCATTTTTTATCTTCTTAATCTGGGCCACATAAAAATGGTAAACTTCAGCAGGGGGGAAGCAAGATTTTATTGGATACCCACCGCCTCAACCAAAGGCCTGGCGGAACAGCTCTGTTTTACAGGCCCTACGGGACCCTGATCTCAGATGGGAGCATGTTCCAGAAGTTACATCATTGCATCGATGCTATCCACTCCCACCCCCGAAACACCCCCAAATCCCTCTGCCAGCAGCAGACAAGGACCTGGCAACCCTAATGAATACAAACACAAGACAACTCCAAAAGATTGAAAACCCATGTGATACAGCAGTTAGATTCAATACAGAACTGGGAAGATTTGAGTTCAAATTCTCATTCAACCATCATACTCAGTGAATGTCTTTGAATGTCACTTTATAGTCAAACCCAATCTACCTCACATGTTATTGTGAAGATAAAATGGGGGGGGGGAGGCCCAGGTTTGTCAATCTGAGCTCCTTGGAAGAAAGCTAGAATAAAAACTTAATAGACTGTAAGAACTCAAGAAATACAGTAAATAATCTGAATTTAAAGAATTTGAGATCTTCTCACTGACATTCACTGAAGCAAAATAACACACTTGATTTCTTTAGTACCACAGTTAACGGATATTACAATACTAGAACATATTCTACAGAGCAGTCAGCAATGCAGAAAATGCTACAGATGTGAGTCAGTACCTTAAAGGCTTCCAGTTGCTTACAAGCCAAACAGCTTGTTTTGGCTCTCAACAACCTCTCCCCATATGGGACCTACTGTGATCTTTTTAAGCTATTATATAAACACAATTACCTTCATTTTATGGGATCAACAGGGACTAGAGAAAAAGCACACTAATCCCAGTGTGAGTGATGGTGTGAGAAGCAACTTTTTGTAATTTGAATATAGGGCTGCAAATATCTTTAGTGTGTTCCTGACATGTGGCCATGCAGCAAAGCTGCAAAATGAATTTTCGCTATAAAACATTTCAATACAGCCAGCAGATAAACAGTGCAAGTAAGATTCCTGGCTCATGGAACCTTTTCTTTTTTTAACAGTTCAGGGTAAATTAAGAAGAAGGAACCTGTGTTCATAACGGTCATTTATTACTTGATTATTGTTTAGCATATTAATATCACCCGAAAATATGCATTTTCTAAGAGCTTTGTTGATCAGTTTACTTATCTGGCCATGAAAGCAAGAAAACAGAAGCTAATTCAGCCAATACTGTTTGTAGAATTTCAACACATCTTGCACAATACAATGTCTAATTTATGTGTGGGGTCACCCTTTGGAAAGCTAAGTGAACATTTCATAATACTGAAAACTGGACAATATCCACAGCTGAAGTTTTTAGAGTCACATTCTATAACTTTGTAAATAAAATTACAATTTACTATTGAAGCAACCAGCCCAGTGTTACATCACTCTGGAGCTTCTATACACAAGTTTGGGCTGGCCTCAGTAAGTAATCAAAATCTGCGCTCACCCTGCCCTATCCTGTTGAGGTAGGATCTGATCTCTGCTGTCATGCTGATCTTTGGAAGCAAGGGTCTCTGAAGCATAGTGTAAAATCAGAGAAATGTCCTGTCCTTAGATACAAGCTATCTGCGTAGGAAGTATTTTGCATTTTAGTGAGTTTCATTTGCATTGGATATGATATTGTTTTATCATTTGCATTGGATATGATATTTATTTATTTATGACTCAGAGTTATGTGATAAGATTAAGTATCAAAATGTAAGATCTCTTTGACAGGACAGGACAGTACTGTGAAGTTTCTTGTTTACTAGACTCAAAGGAAAGAAACACATCAGAACAGCCCTGCTGTATCAGACCAGTGCTCCACCTAGTCCAACAAAAAGCATCTTTAAAGAAGGAACTATGAATGTGCTGGGTTTAAGGCAGGAAGGCACAACATTGTACTGCACAGTTATAATGCAGGCCTTGGACTGGCAAATGCTTCAGTCCAAAGTAAACAGGCAACAAGAACAGCACTGATCATCTCTCTCTTTACTTTGGCAACATTTAACTCAGCTCCCTAAATATAGACCTTGTTTTGTGTAAATTGGCTAGTTCTTGCTACAGTGTCCACTAAAAAGCCATATTCTGATGTTCAACTCCATATATGCTCATCTGATTCTTAACCCTTCCCAGCTAAGCACCAATCATTTAGGTAAGGGATCGATCATTTTATCTTTACTAATGATTGTTTCAGAGCCCTTGAGAGGTGGGACTTTTTAAGGATGATTGCCCTAATGGTCTATTCTGATGTTAACAAAGTAACAAAGCAGTTTGTTTTGGTACAAACACAATTGACTTTAAAGGAGAGGTTTCCTTATGAAAAGGCAAATTTTGTGATCATTGGCTATACCAATTAAGTGCATTTTAAATGTATAAAGTTTATTTGCTTGTTTATTTACATTATTTATAGTCTACCCTTCTCACGGGGATTCAAGGCGGATTATACAGAGTAAGTCAATAGGATGGGACATCCAACAATGCAAGGTCCTACTCACATAATGAAGCAAGTTTTGCAACTGTCTTTACTGTTCAGGATGGACAAAATGTGTCAAGTCATGTCTGTTTGGATCGGAAGGATGTTGCAAGATATCCGTATACTGCCTTTCCACGCAGATCAATTGCACGGGAGGGATTTTAAATAGCTACCCTAGGTATCCTTTACTCAAATATCCCTTATATAAGAATGTAGAAATGGAAACTTTAACTGTACATGCAAGACCATGTGAAAAAACTTGTTTTATATAAACTCAACATATACAAAGAGTTTGTGACAAAAATGACTTCCTTAATATTGCACAAGTCAATTTTGAGTTCTGTTCACATAATTGCCCCTTACCCTGCTTTGCTCTGCTCTATTTTTATTTGAACCTTGTAGCTCTTTTCCCTCTTCACTGCTGTGCTGTTCTTGAGATCTTAACACAATAGCAATGCAAGAAGAAAGATGCCACAAGCAGCAAAATAAAGGACAAACAGAGATGCCATTTAAGGCCAAGGAGGATGTCTCTTCTTCCTTTTGTATTTCACATTACTTGTAATTACTTATCAGAAACATTTACATTTTGGCCAAAGGTATTGGTTCGATATACTAGATGACTAAGGCTTTAATCAATTAAAGGGATTTATGTACCAGGTAAGCATGCCAAAAAAGCATAAAAACAAAATCCAGGTTATCTGCTGGCTAATGTGTTTGGAACCAGAACACCCACAGTTTTTGCCTATTGTGAGCCAAGAAACAAAACAACATGACATCTTCTGTATCCAGTTTCTCCAGAATATTGTGAAGTAGACATCTCTGTTGGCGATGCATGAATTACTAAAAGACAGGAGACAGTGGACTAAAATAACATTGTTGATTCAAATACCAGCATAAAAACTTCATCAGCCCAGGGCTTTTAACTTTTATTTAAAAATTACACCAGCTCAATTATCAGAGCTGAAGTTGTCACAAAAATCTACAGTAGACCCTGGCCCTTTGTGCCATCATGATTTGCAATTATTCATAGTCCAATCAAGTGATATGGTCTCCAGCCTGCTTTTACCTCTACTGCATCATCATTGTAATCACTGCATTATTAAACTTTGCAAAAAATTGGGGGTGGGGGTGGTGGCGGCTGGTACTGGGTGGCAGCAGAACCCAGCTTCCCAGTATATGTGGCCTGGGAACAGGTGCCCCACAAATGGCTAGGACCTACTATATTTGACCTGCAACGACTGAAAAGAGCTTTTAGTACAAGGTCTGTGGGATAGTGGCTGCATATACCCACTGAGAAAATATAGTTCCCATATGGTAGAATGGAAATCAATTTCTGAGCAAATTTTTTCTGAGAGCACCCAATGACCTGGAGAGACCCACTGTCAAAACAGAGCACGCCTTGGGAACTGCTGTTCTGCTCCAAGTACTGAAAAGTTAGTTCTGTGCAATCATCTACTGTACTGTAATATGAGTCAGCCTCCTTATGAAACTTAACGATACACAAAAACATTTCTGATTCATTGTTATGTGTTATATCGCTATATATTTTTGCAGCAAAAACCAGAAATCATATTTGAAAGACAACCATGGTACTCACCCAACAATCCTACTGGAACCTAGGAAATCAAAGTTCTAATGCAAAATACATTTCGCTGGTGCTTTATCAAAACTCAATGTTCCCTTCTTGTATTTCAAATGCCTCTTACTATTAACATATTGCAGCTACTGCTTCTCCATTTTTAACATTGTATTTTGATAAAGCGCCAGCAAAATGTGGGACCCCTGAAGCTAGCCATCGCATGAAGTCGCAAGTTGCCTTCAATTTCCCCACCTCTTCAAGTTACCTTCAAACCATAAGTCTTCTTTATTTTGTCTTTATGAGATGCTTTTGAGGCCAAGCATTATCTGTGGTTCTTCCAGTTCTTCTGTTATGAGATGCCATCAGTTTGAGTAACATTTCCTTGGATTCTACCTGTAATGACTTTCGGGCATATCTGTGTTTGGACACCATTTACAATTAACAGTGTTGTATACCAGTGCAGTGGGAGGTGTATACTTTTGTCGAATATTTGTTATGTACTCATGTTGCTTTCTGTTCATTATTTGTTGAATAATACAATTGATATTTTTGCTACTTTGGAGTGATTATAGTTCATTTATCAGTACACACTTTCTTGGTTGTTTGCGTATCTTTATTAAGTAATTCTGCTTTGTAGTTTTCCAATTAAAAGAGAAAGCAACCTATTACCTTGGAACAGATGCTAAACACTGAACATCATAAAAAAAACTGAATACAAGCTACATGGAAAAGGCTAACTTTTCACAAAGGTTTTTAGATACCCCAAACTGGAGTCATAATGTAGATTATGTAAGTATTACTCAAAATATGCTGTGTGAGAAGGATGCTGTCTTCACTTACATTTTCTTTTTAAAGCTTAAAGGCTTTGGGGGGGGTTTGCTGATGGGTTTCTGATGTAAGGACAGAATGTAAGAATACACAATTTCAGTCACAGTAGGATTTTGAGAGTTTGGCTTTACTTGCTAGCCATGACAGAGCATACAAACTGGTCTCCCGAGATTCCAAAGACACAACATTTTACTTTCAGCCAGAGACTCAAACAGGCACTTAATTTGGTCCTTGGCATTGTAACTAGTTGAAAGGTATTTTTAGGGCACAGTTCATTGATCACTGAAGCTGTACAGCCATCATTTATTTCATCATGGATTCAGCATACAACAGTGAATGGATCTTGCAAGCACAGGGGTCTTTGTTGTTGTTGTTGAGTCACACAGTCAAGTCTGACTCTTTGCGACCCCATGGACCACATCATGCCAGGCCATCCTGTCTTCTGCCATCCTCTGGAGTTTGTACAATTTCATGTTTGTTGCATTGATAACACTGTCTAACCATCTCAACCTTTGCTGTCCTCTTCTTCTTTGATCTTCAATCTTTCCCAGCATCAGGGTCTTCTCCACTGAGTGCTCCCTTCTCATTTGGTAGCCAAAGTAGTTACGCTTCAGCTTCAGTATCTGGCCTTCCAGGGAACAGTCAGGGGTGATTTCCTTAATCCTTGATTGACTTGATCTCCATGCAGTCCAAGGGTCTATCAAGAGTCTTCTTCAGCACCATAATTCAACAGCATCTATTCTTCGGTGCTTGACCTTTTTTATGGTCCAACTCTCGCAGCCATACATTACTATTGGGAATACCATCGCTTGGACTATATGGACTTTTGTTGGCAGGCTGATGTCTCTGCTTTTTATTATGCTGTCTAGGTTTGTCACAGCTTTCTTCCCAGGGAGCAGGCATCTTTTAATTTTATGGCTGCAGTCACCGTCTGCAGTGATCTTGGATCCCAGAAACATGAATTCTGTCACTGCTTCCATGACTTCCCCTTCTATTTGCCAACAAGTAATGAGGCCAGATGCCATGATCTTAGTTTCTTTGATGTTGAGTTTCAAGCCAACTTTTGCGCTCTCCTCTTTCATTCTCATCAACAGGTTCTTTAGGTCCTCTTCACTTTCTGCCATTAGAGTGGTATTGTCTGCATATTTGAGGTTGTTGATGTTTTTCCTGGCAGCCTTAATTCCGGCTTGTGATTTATCCAGGCCAGCATTTTGCATGATGTACTCTGCATATAAATTAAATAAGCAGGGTGACATTATACATCCTTCTTGTACTCCTTTTCCTATTCTAAACCAATCAGTTGTTCCATGTCCAGTCCTAACTGTCGCATCTTGACCCTTATATAGGTTTCTCAGGAGACATGTGAGATAGTCTGGTACTCCCATCTCTTTAAGGACTTGCCACAGCATCCCATTATGATAACGTAACTGAAGAAGAACAGTATCACTACACTGTTCTCAAGCAAGTATGAAAATCCTTATGTGGTCTTCAATTTGATTTCTAGTGGATGGTGCAACCTTGAACTCAGAATAATTTTGAGAAATATATGAAGAAGAATAAAAGAATCAGTTTGAGAATGATAATTGCTACATTCCAGTACTTTCTTCAGCTATATTTCCTATGGCTGCAGCTCTTCCTCTTCAAGCAGGAGAACAAAATACAGGTAGACCAAATGGGTAGTCATGTTAGCCTGTCTGTAGCAGTAGAAAAGTGCAAGAGTCCAGTAGCACCTTAAAGACTGACAAAATATGTGGCAGGGTATGAGCTTTCATGAGTCACTGCTCACTTCAGATACAGCTGTATCTGAAGAAGTGAGCAGTGACTCACAAAAGCTCATACCCTGCCAAGATACAGGTGTAAATTTTAAATTTTAATAATTAAAAACTTGAAACTTTCCCCCCATACATTTCTCCAGTGACTCACTGTTACTTCATAACTGTTTGCAGATGCAAGCATAACACAGCTTCAGTCTTTTGGAACTTTGGATATTTACAATATTACATACATTTCCCCAATATTACTGATATTCATAACTGATAATAACTGAACATTTAAACACACACACACAAACACACAATGGAAGAATGGCTGAACAGATGGCTAATTAGGTGACAAGCAGAGAGAGCTGAACTGAACAATTACAGGAAGACCAACAGTTGTCATTATGATAAAGAGTTGTTTCAGAGTTCGTTACTGAAGTCATATTCCCGAAGGCTGTGTAGTGGGAATTCCAATCTACTTCTGAACTTAGCCCTTTAATATTGCTTTGTATGTTTTGGCCTCAGGCTGCGTATTAGAAATGATAAAAGAAGTTCTTTCATACCCTGTTTTAACATCAGAACAGTTGCGTTGCCAGTATCAACATGACAAAACGCTTTTGGCTAAAGAGAGAGAGAGAGAGTGCACACTGTGGTAAGTACCAGACAAGTGTGAACAGAAACTTCCCTCGCCAATCAAAGCACAACCTTATCTCACTGCACAATGTTTTTTACCTTTTTATATATCAGCTGCATTTAGTAACTGCTGCTTTGGCAGTTGAGGACAATTATCATTTCATCAGAAGGTGACATTCTGTTTTCAAGACCCTCCCCCACCCGTCTATTCCTTGCCAGGGTAACCAAGGCACTTCCTGTGTAGTATGTGAAAGGAAGTTACGCAACAAGGGAACACCATCAATAATGTTTCCTTAGGATGGGAAAATGAAACATTTTGTTTTATTGTGAATAAAAAGCAATGTGCTCTATTTTCCTTTTGAAATAATCTGAAATTAACTCCAAGAGTTGGTGATTAAGATAAACCTTGCTCTATTAAAAGCCAGGCAATGAAATAATTCTATATAATAATGCCACAGAAGGATCCATCAGAATACATTTCCTTCCTCGGAGTGAAGAGGCTGGATTAGATCAGGGCAAGCAATTTGTTCAGAAGTAGAAGTCAGAACACACCAAGCATATTTTAATTGCCATTAACGGAAGCTAGAATTTATGGAAACTGAAGAAGATAAGCTGATAGATGTACTTGTATTTGTTGTACAATATTTTATTATGAAACCAGTATCCTTAAAATCTAATCCAAATGTAAGGAAGAAAAATCTCTCCGTAATTCTGAAGATTTGGGGAAAACAGTTTCATTGAATGACTTTCAGTGTTTCTCACCCTTTTGTTTCTTTCATCATTTCAGCTAAAATGTGAAACCAACCACCATTTTAAGTAAAAAGAAAGTTACTGATTTTAATGTAGGTGGCAAATTGAAAAAACTGCTCAAAAGAAATTATGAAAATAAAGCGCTAATTTCAGTGACTGTCCAGTATTTTTTTTTGTAGTGTTTAAATACTGGACTGTCCAGGTCAACTGGTGACCTTACCAAGCCCAAACAGCACAATGTACAGTGTTTGCGCTGGGAGAAGGTCCCAAACCTAAGCACAAAGTAGTAGCCGCAGCTGTGATTTGCACTTGGGCTGGGTACTCCTCCCAGTGCAAAAAGTGTGCTTCACACTGTTTGTGCTGAGAGCAGGAAGCACCGAGCCTCAGTATGTCTCATATTTTTTAAAAAAATCTGGCAACCTGGGGTGCGATCACACAGACGTTTATTGCGGGCCTCGCGGCTGTTCCCCATCGCAATTAAAGGGGCTGACTAGACGGCCGCATCTGTCTCCCGTCTCGAAGCCGCCCCCCCCCCCCCGCACTCGAGCCCGCTTTTCCAACCACCAGGAAAAACAAGTACCTTCCGTTTGAGCCATCGCGCTTGAAAGAGCAGCGCGGGAGAACCCGGGTTTAAATGCCCGTGTGATCGCACCCCCTGGTGGTTGGAAAAGCGGGCTCGAGTGCGGGGGGGGGGGGCCGGCTTCGAGACGGGAGACAGATGCGGCCGTCTAGTCAGCCCCTTTAATTGCGATGGGGAACAGCCGCGAGGTCCGCAATAAACGTCCGTGTGATCGCACCCCTAGTGTCTTGCTCAAGGCTGAATCCTACAGAGTTATGGCTGGAGTAACTGAAGCTGGATTCGATAAAGCAAGGTACTAAGATGTTGCTCAAGCAATGACTATATGCAGACTGTGGTCTCAAGTACTCCTGTAAGAAGGTTGGAATGAAAGCTCTCTGGATCAGACCAGGGGTGGAAGGGAAGGAGGGCAAGCTGAAGACCGGCGCCAGTAAAAGAAGTTTGGCTCATGGGTGTGAAGGAAAGATGGAAGCAAGAAATGGGGAAAGGTTATGGGGGCTTTTCAGGAAAGGGAACGAGGAAATAGTAGTGAGGGAGATACAGGGGAAAATGAGATGACCCCTGCAAGTCCTTGTGGGTACCCTGCTTGTATTATTCTATTGCCTACTTACATGAACAAGAATTTCAAGAAAAACTCAAAGATCTTTATCCTTAAAGATACTTAATCTGTTACCATCATTTTGAATGACTGCTTAATTCTGAAATGAATTGGGTAACAACTGTCTAACATCCAGATTTAGTGTTTAATATTTAACGTGTAATATATAACCTCAACATGTACGTCACAAGAAACAAAGAAGCAAGCCATTTACATCTGACAATCACTTTCGAAGTAGCCGTTATACTACTCTGCATTTACATTAATTTTTCTCTGGCTCTCCGTCAGTACTCGAAAAGTTTCCCTAAGCCAGTTTTGTCCTGGTACTCTCCATTCCACTCACCCTTGCCTTTCTGTTCCCCATTATAGACATGTGGCTTGAGCAGATTTTAGGCACCCTGGAGTTTGATTATGGAGCAGCCAGAACTAAAGAGATGCCATGACTAAATTTGTCTGTAAATATTACATTGTGACCCAGAAGTACTTCCCACTAATGGTAGGGTACCATTTGCCCTTTTATACTAGTGGAAGATCTATATGTACATGCTCAGAAAAAACTTCATTCTACTCATACTTGATGTGCCAAGACCAGGCTACAGCAAAAATAACCCCCCATGAACAATCTCAAAGTTCTGTATCTTCAGCAGTAGTTCCTCACCCAAGGGATTTGAGGGGGGGGGGGAGATTTGAGGTTTGCTATTTTATTTTAGTTTTTTTAACTGAAAATGTTTTTAACTATTATAAACTGCTTTGAACCATAAGGAAAGGTGAGATATAAAAAGTTTAAATAAATAATAAATAAAAGGCTGTGGCCAAATAGCATCAATACAAAACTTTGGGCAATGTAATACCCCAGCTCCCAGGTAAACCTAAAATTTCTCCAAGTTTAGAGCCTGGGATGGAAGAAGTGTACATCAGTAAAAGCAAGGCAAAATTCTGGATTTTACCCTTCAAATAAATCTTCTGTCACTGCCTTTTCTATTTAAGGCCTCTACCTCTCAGGCAGAAAGTAAGCTTCTCTGACAGCTGAGTGAAATACCATTCCTAAACTAACCTTTAAAAATTCCCTTTCTTTTATTTTATTTTATTTTTTAAAAAAAGACAAGCCAGAAATACTTTTAACATTTGCTTCTTCAAGTGGGGGGGGGGGGGGGGGAGTTTCTCCTCAGTTGCTGTGAAAGACTAGTTTTTTAAATATATATATTTGTTGTCCAGAACAGTGCTGATTTTTAGCACAGAATCATATTTTTTAAAAAGAAAAAGATAATCCTTGTATGATCAAAGTCTCCAATGCCACCAGTAAAGTAACTGCTACATTTTGCAATGTTAAATGTTACTGCCTATACATTTTCTAATCCTTAACACTTCTGTTCAAATATATTAAAATGTATTATAGTTTATTACATTCTCTACTTACCAGCAATAAGTTTGTAACTTAAAGATAAACACAGATCGCATAAAAGTGGCTCATGAACAGCAATGAGGCCGTGGTCATGTACTCTAGCTTTCATGTATTCGTGGCAGATGTTTTGGTGGGTGTGGGTCAGTCTGCAATGTTTAGCGTTCTTAAAGGTCTTGTTGGAACATGTTTTTATGGAATTATAGTTATAATCTCTCTCTCTCTCAGATCTCAATGACTGAATAATTTGTGTAATTTAATTTGCCAAGCTTTTGATTTCCATCATCTTAGATGAGATCACAGCATTCTAGGCACAGTTCTACATGTTCAAGAGTGGCGGGGCGGGGGGGGGGGAGGGGAACCTGCCAATGTGTACTCCAATAGTTACACAGATAATAAATGCTGCCTTTGAAAGATAAGTTTCAGTCTATATGCTCCATGCTACATTTTATATGAATGATGTTTGAAACAGGGTCCTGAAGTACAAAGCTGAGAAGCTGACAGTGAAAGAGATTGCAAAATATTTAAAACAAAATTGATAAAATGAAAATAACACAGACATCTACGGTCTCCATCTGAGAAATGCTGTCCTCTCAAATCTAAATTATTTTGAATGCCAAGGAGTGCAATGTGATCCAAAGCCTTCTGTGAAATTCCAGGCTAAGTATTGAAAATGGTTGCTTGGACCCTCTACTTAAGCTGCATTTTGAATTTTCTTGGTAATGTTGAAAACAGCCCTGTGATGTTGCTGGTATCATCATCTCCATAGTGCACTGCAGACTGAGGAGGGTGGGGGGAGAAAATGGGCCTGCATAAAGTTGCCCACTGACTTTCAGGCTGCAAAAATATTTGGCACCAGAATTTCCAGGCTCACAGATCTCACCTTTAGCTGCTCTAGTTTTTAAATCTACATTTAAGTTTTTTAATTAGTCAAAATATTTGTATCCAGACCTGTCAAATTTGGTCAAAGAAACTTACATTAAAAGCATAAAATAAATCATTAGATAGCAATTCTTCTCCCTACAAAAAGGCCCCTTTGAAAAAGACAGACTGAACAATTTAACTCAAAGGTTCCATTTAGAAAGCATTCACATATCACAAGAGCAGTAATCACTGTTTAATATTTAAGATTTACAGATGTGAGCACAGCTTCATTTCCCAACCACAGAAATCTATGATTTATAAAAACACCCCCCCCCCCCAAACACGCAGCACTGAAAGTTCTTATTGGAAGTTACAAAGGACAGATCTAGGAATCACTGGAAATGCTATGGTTTTACTATAGTGTTTCTAGCACTTCCTACAGCAACACTTCGTCCCTTTTTTAAAATCTGGAAGTGAAGTTGTGGTGCCCCACTTTGCCCCTGCCCACAACCCTCACTCTGGTTGCCAGGCACTGTCCAACTGCCCTCTAACTGTTCCAAGCTCACCCAAGCAAGTTTCCATGGCAGAGTGGGAACTGAACCTGGGTCTCTTAGATCCTAGTCCAACACTTTAACCATGACATCACGCTGGTTCTCCAGAGCCCTTAATAATAATTTTAGGGTGGGGTCACACAGAGAGAAGCAATTTCTGATATAGAAAGATCCAATACCATGAAGGATTTTAAGGGAAAGAAGAGCACCACTTGTATACTGCCTATCTTGGTTGCTAAACAATGTAAAGACTGTATCAATGAAACCCTATATCACTGACCCAAGGATCATTGTCAGATTATTCAAACAGGCAGTCATTTGACCCTTCTGAAAAAGACCATCATTAGAGAAGAACGATGTGGCTAATTACTACTTGGTCTCCAAATTTCCCTTCCTGGGCAAGATGAACAACAGAATGGTAGCTGAATAGCTGAATAATCTGCCTTGACCCCTTTCAGTCTGGTTTCAGACCATGATATGGAATGAAGACAGTGTTGGCAGCTTTAGCTTTAGCCAAAAGCTGTGCCTATCTGTTGCTCTTACTGGATCTGTCACTCAGCCTTTCACTTAGTGAATCATGCCATCTTAGTGAGGTGTTTGGAAAATGAAGCTGAGATTAAAGGGATGCATCTCAGACTGGCGTAAATCATTCCTTATCGGTAGGACTCAGAGACCAACTATCCCTGGTATGGGGACCAACTATCACTGGCATAGGACTTGCCTTGCGGGGTTCCACAAGGCTCAGTCTTGTTCCACCCATTATTCAATCTCTATGTAAAGCCCTTTGGAGAAATCATTCACAGTTTCGGAGTATCTGTATCTCTTTAATCAAATCACCTGGTGATTCTGTAAAGTGAGTGAGAAAGCTGGGCTATACATACAATAAATAAATACATGGTAATGATAATAATTATGATGATCCTGATGCTTTGGACTGAGCCAGATAACTGGCAGCAAGGGCAATTCACAAAGAACAGGCAGGATACACTCTTACTTGGCTATGGCAAGTAACAATTAGGGCTGTGGCATTCTGTACTAGTAGTAGTTCCTGTACAGTCTTCGAGAGCAGCCCCCTGCAGGGAATATTAAAGTAGTAATCTTTGAGATTACAAATGCATTCTTTATAACTGTTGCCAAGCTCATTATCTCCTAGAATGGGTACAGAGAGCATATCAAATATAACCAAAATAATGCAATTTACTATCACTGCCACTTGCTTATCCAGAAAATGCAATGAGCTCACAAATTGCGAAAAAGTTGTGAAAATGCTACCTGCATACCATCAGTACAGGTAAATTCCCACTCCCCAGATCTCAGAACTACCAACTAGTAGCACTTCCACCTTGTCTATGTACAACTTTAGCTTGATAGCCAACATTCTTCTGGACACAACTTGCAGGCACCGATTCAAAACCAAGCTGCCATTCCTGACTGAATAAACAATGAAATATAGAGCTTGGTTTTATCAGCAAAATGTGGATAATACCTAGTTCAAATTATAAATGTTAAAAACATTTCAAGTACATGGTTTCTGAATCTACAAAATACTTAACTATATCCTTCCAATCAGAGAACATAAATTTGGGTTACAGCACAATGTTTCCAATTATATTAGCTAATGTGTGCAAGGGCTGAGAAACAATAATGGGCAGCATTTCCTGGAACAAGATGTTGTTTGACACACTTGGATCATCAAGACTGTACAGACTCCACCCCATGGTAATGTTAAATTACACAACTCAATCTTCAGAGAATAACCATCAGTGAAAACAATAACTATGTTATTGTGAGAACCAGGTCATGAAGAATGGAAAGTTCATTTTGAAGCCCAAATAATATTGTAGAGACTAGCCAACTTCAGGGTTTTTTTAAACTATAATACATTAGGGTCCCTGAGAATTATTGTTTTTTCAGTATAGTCTAATGCTTCTAACCAAGAATTCAAGATTATATTGCATATTAATGTACTTAAAACATGATGCATTACTGCTTATATTGCCTGTAAAAGTCAAAGCTTTTGGAACTAGCATAAGGACAATTTTTTTGATCTTACAGAGATTAAAGGGGCAGCTGACTCAAGAATGCCATTGGAATATCTAAAGATCGGGATTTAACAACAAATCAGGGATGTGATTTATTCCCTGATATTCTCCAGCTACAGATTTCCAACTGAAAGTTAAAGCAAATAGCATTCACGTATCACAAGAGCTGTAATCAGTGTTTAATATTTAATATTTACAGATGTGAGCTCAACTTAATTTCCCAAACATTGAAATCTACAATTTAGAAAACAATGGAAAACTACAACAGAATAGTGAGTTCCATGATGGAAGGGAATTGTGTTATAAATGCAATACACACATTATTGCCCTGGCCTCAATACAAGAGATAAGGAAGCGTCTTATATTGAGTCAGGCCACTGATCTATCTGGCCATCTGCTGCTAGATGCTCTTCAGGGCCTTATGCAGAGGTCTCTCTCTCAGTCCTGTTTCCTGAGAAATACTGAACATGGAGACTTCTGTGTGCAACACATGCCACTGACAATTACTTCCCTAGAAAGGCTACTGAAGAATACCAGTTGAAATCTGCATGCTTCGTTTTTCCCCTTAAAATAGCCACGTTTGAGCCAGGATATGCAGAGGTGCATGTGAATGTGTATGCATCCATGTTAGCGTGAACCCCAAGAGATGTTTGTGCTCGCATTTTTGCCCAGCAACTTGCGTCTGAAACCAAGGGAAGTCCAAAAGCAGCTTGTGCAGGCCCGTAGCCAGGACATTTTTATCGGGTGGCATTTAAATTTCTTAGGGGGGCACTGGCTAATTGAAAGAAAGGTAATTTAATCTGCACCCTTGCGCTGGACAGCTGTGCAGGAATACCCGGCTCCTTCCCTGCAGCTGCTGCCACTCAGGGGCTCTGAACTGAATGGGAAGTTGTGGGGCTTTGCCAGTAAGTCAGGGGGCCTAGCCCCGAGATGCCCCACTGTGGCTATGGGCCTGAGCTTATGATATGCTATGGAAGATAACCACAATAAAGCAAAGATCTACCTGGGCGGTCCTGGGTCTTTTAGAAAGTTTAAAAATCATTTTTAAAAAAGTAAGCACGAATATACTGTCCTGGTTAGAGTACTGGACTAGGATTCAGAATAACCAAGTTCAAATCCCCACTCATCCATGAATCTTTGTATGACCTCAACAATCCTACAGAGTTACTTCAGTTTATTTCATTTATTATAATGAGCTCAGACTGAAGTGACTCTGCATAGGACTGCACTTATCTCCAGCCGTCATTCTCTCTCAGCCTATCCTATTTCATCAGGTTGTTGTGATGATAAAATATCAAAAGGGACAACCATGTATGCTGCTCCAAACTCCGGGGAGGAAGGGTGGGATAAAAATATGACCGACGGATGAAGTAGCTCTTTGAATCCCAGTTGTATTTTTTTTTAAGAAAAAGACCTGGATTCTTAAGGAAGCCTCCTGAGAGAAGGATTAGTGGCACAACTGCACCACTTAAAAATTGTCAATATAATTTCTGTCTCAATTTACAATCGCACAAATCAGCAAAGGACATGTGTTAATATAAAAGCTAGTCATAACTAGCATCATGTTACGCAGAAGAGAAAGACGGTCTGGTGTGCATAGCCTGGAAAGGAGTGACTTCTTGTTACTGGCCTTATACTGACAGCCCATAAATTGCAGAAGTAAATGAAGTCACAAGTTAGAATCACAGTAGACACCTTGCAACAGAGATTTCCACAAGAACACTAATTGGACATGATCAAATGTAGCCATTATAAACATGCAGCAGGGGATTTATTAGGTTTTCCAATTTCCTATGGCTGGAGCACACTTCCCTGACATGCATGCACACTGCTGCTTTGAAAAGCCACCCATGTCCGAAAACCAATGTCAAACATGACTCAGTCACATTTAAAATGCTGGAAAATTAAATTTAGTTCATAGTCACAGCCACCATGTTTCAGTGGCTCAGGGAATATAGCAGTGAAACAAGTTCAGCTTTAGGGCTGTGTAGGCTTATTACATACATGCAAAATCCATTGCGAGCTTTTTTAAACTTAGAAAGCAGCCTGTAAACTTAGCTTTTATATATGCACCCCCAGTTCAGTACAGGTTTGTATGTACCATTTCACAGTATATTCTAGTGATGAAATAGTATCAGTAACGAACAATTGTTTGCTATGTTAATTTTGACTTGATTGGAATGAGTTACAACTTAATCACTATGAAGACAGATATTAATAATTGTTGGGAATCTGCCATAGCTACTAAAGATCATTACCATCAAAATGGCATCCAATTAGAATTATCTATCTGTCTGTCTATCCATCTACGAGATCTGAACATGCTGGGAAAGTGGGCGGATGTGAACAAGATGCAATTTAACAAGGATAAGTGCCAAGTTCTACATCTGGGTAACAAAAATGAGGAACATGCACACTGGATGGGGGATACACTTCTGGGTAGCAGTGTGTGTGAACAAGATCTTGGGGTATGGGTGGACCAAAAGTTAAATATGAGCAGTCAGTGTGATGCGGCAACAAAAAGGTCTAATGCAACCTTGGGATGTATCAACAGAGGCATAACATCCAAATCACAAGCTGTCATAGTCCCACTGTACACTGCATTGGTCAGGCTGTATGTGGAGTATTGTATGCAGTTCTGGAGGCCTTACTTCAAAAAGGATGTGGACAGAATGGAGCGGGTGCAGAGGAGAGCAACGAGGATGATCGGGGGCCTGGAGACCAAGCCCTATGAGAAAAGGCTGAGAGACTTGGGAATGTTTAGTCTGGAGAAGAGGAGATTGAGGGGGGACATGATTGCTCTCTTTAAGTATTTGAAGGGCTGTCCCTTAGAGGAGGGCAGGGAGCTGTTCCTGTTGGCAGCAGAGGATAGGACTCGCAATAATGGGTTTAAGTTAAGGGCGGGAAGGTACCGGCTGGATACTAGGAAAAACTTTTTTACAGTAATAATTGTGCAACATAGGAATCAGGTGCCTAGGGAGGTGGTGAGCTCCCCCTCACTGGCAGTCTTTAAGCAGCATCTGGACAAACACTTGTCAGGGATACTGTAAGTTGATCTTGCATGGAGCAGGGGGTTGGACTAGATGTCCTGTATGGCCCCTTCCAACTCTGTGATTTTATGATTCTCTCAATACAAAACATACTTGAAAATGCCCCAAACAGTAGAAGTAGCCAAGCATTTTGAATGGCAACAACTGCTGGAGGAAAAAAGAAGCAGCACTTCAGTTGTGATTGGAACAAACGTTTTCCTGCAAACTTCAGAAAGTACAGAGATTGTTCCTCTAGATGTAAGTGCCCTAGTAACATTTTTTCAGACAACTCATGATTCATTCAAATAGCAAACATCTCAAAGGAACAAAACAATGCAGTGGGGCTAGGACTGAAGACCTGGAAAACAATGCAAGCAAAAAAGAAAACTGTCTTAGGCAACTTTTTTCAAGTTTGACACATTATTCTGAAGAGAGGGTTATAAATACAGATGACATTGAACTGTAGTAAGAAAGGGGGTGATGCATACAATAAACATTGCAATATGCCATAACTGACAGCCAGTTTGATGTAGTGGTTAAGAGCAGCGGATCCTAATCTGGAGAACCGGGTTTGATTCCCCACTCCTCCACATGCAGCCAGCTGGGTGACCTCGGGTCAGTCACAGTTCTCTCAGAGCTGTTCTCTCAAGAGCAGTTCTTTCAGAGCTCTCTCAGCCCCACCTACTTCACAGGGTGTCTGTTGTGGGGAGAGGAAGGGACGGAGATTGTAAGCTGCTCTGAGACCCTGAGTGAAGCTGGGCGGGGTATAAATCCAATAATAATAATGATGATGATGATGACAATGATGATTCCTACTATCCCTTAAAGAAATCTCCTGAGCTGATCTATTACACTATACTTCTGATGCTTTTATAAGAATGCCTTCCTGAACACTGATGTTTTGCACATTCTCCAAAAGCGGAGAAGTGTGGGAGCCTTCCTGACAGCCTCAGGCTCACCATTCCATAATGCCACCACAAAGAATGAGGATGTACATGCAGTTGCTGATTTTATCTGTTTGCAGGGTGGCCCCTTCAAATGGCTTTGCTCAGACGAGTGGACCACAATGTAGCAGGAGAAGTGGTTCTTTAGCTACGGAGGTCCAGTGCCCTTAAAGGCTTTGTAGGTGATAGCTTGAACTTTGAATTGAACCTGATAACTGATTGGTAACCAGTCTGGGGAATGGAAGTGAGATACACAGTCTGCTTATTGCTCATCAGTAGCCGGACCATGATGTTCAGTACAAACTGGAGTTTAAGAGTTCTCTTTAAGGGCGATAAGAGGATAAAAGTGAGCCTTGTGTGAAACACAAGGCAGTTCCCACACCAAAGGCAACTGGCCTCCAACAGGAAACCTCTGTCTTCAAGGAATGATTTAAACCAATCCAAAACACACCCCTTAATCCCTGCTTCTAGCTCTAAATGTCTCAACAGGATGCAATGGTCCACCGTATCAAAGGCCGCTAATAAGTCTAATAAGAGCAGCAGAGAGGCATATCCATTGTCTATGTTTACATGGAATTATCAATCACTTTTTCTATCATCTCGTCCCATCATATTGATTGTCCTGGACCTACACTATGCAATCCACTTTGAATCTCAGCAACAATGGCAAACTATAAACTAAATATAAATATAATATAAATATATTGCCTGGAAAGGGCAAATTAGAGACTAAGCCAATAACTGGTCATCTTCACAGATGTGATCCATAAGGGGACTGGATGGTGTGTTGGAAGTTTCTAGTGTCTCAGCTGTCTTATTATCAACATCCAAATCAGAATGCATTCAACAGGTTTGCTCAACAAAAATGTTTTATGAAAGCATCGCAGCTAATTATCAGTTCCTGGGGATTTAAAGACTTAGAAGTCAGCAAATGGTGAGTTACTTCACTGGGCGCGAACTATATGCCACAATGGTAGCACCAAAGTAGGATTTCTTTGCACCATCACTGCCACCTCACAGGTCCTGCAATGAGCTCTATAGCACACTCAGGTTCATTATATGTTTTGTGCCAAGGACACTGGACATGTCATTCAAGAATTTAAAGAGTATACTTAGAAGTTACTCTTTGCTGACCTTAATTCTAATGAGAATTTGTATCACAGTACAACTGATTAATCTGTAAATAGAACAAGAAGGGCGACACTGTAATAAAGAGAGAACTAATGAACAGGTATAAACTGTTTCTGTTTGCAAGGAAAATTCAATCACAGCCACAGATTGAATGGTTATTTAATTTAATTACAATGAAGGCCAAACAGCGTGAATATCAACTTGTAAATTTAACAGTAAAAGGTTTTCCTTTAAGCAGGGGGAAAGAAAATGATTTCAAAGCCAAGAGAAATGTGAATTTCTGGTCCAAATATCAACCGACATCCAACACATTTAATTAGGAAACTCTGCATAAAAGGAAGCTTCCAAGTAAGAAAAAAAACTCTCCAGAGTCTTTGCTCTCCTTCTGTTTAAGACAACTTAAACTCCTATTGTGTGCTCTGCCCAAAGCCTGAAAACTGGATTAGCTGAGAACTTGTGCTTAATTCTCTTGTAATAAAACATATTTACTGCACTCTGCTGATGCAAGGAGATCAAATGAAAAGGACTTAAGAAATCTTATAAGACTCAAGAAAATTCCATAATTTATTATTCTTACAATTTAGACATGAGATCAGTGTTTGTCTAATGGGAAAGCTTACATGCACATTTGCGTCGGGTGAATCTCCTTGCAGATTTCTATTATGTGGCCATCATAGTTGCTATGCTTATAATTTATAACATTTTCTGTCCTGGAGCTTTTCTACAAAAGAGCATTCCATCCCATACTCTATGGACGTAGTGCATCAGGAGCAGTAGTGATAAATCATACGTGCCTCAGTCTATTTAGCTGGCAATCATAATTTCCAACTAATTTCCAACATAATGACTCAAATCATGCTATAATGTGAGGGATGAGAGAGGTATCTGGCTAATTGCTGGCTGAAGGTAATTTAACCTTCTGAGAATCATGCTTGTTTGCAACTGCATGGATGAGTAGGATACAAAGTCAATACCTTCCTCTCCAAAGAAGGCAGAATTTTAAGGGCAACTTAAGTTGAAGACAATAAGGGGAGGAGAAATCAGCCAGTTCATCCCCTAAAAGATCTCAGAGAACCCTAGAGCAGGAGAACGGATGCGTGTGCGTGTACATGCCAAACTCTTCTATGATTCCTCACTGTCTCCTAGCTTATCTTACATATAAATTGTACATTACATAATCAAAGCAGATAGCATTCATGGCTGTAAAGTAAAGATCAATGCTGTATGACTGAGGGCATGAGGTAGGACACTTCATTCTTATCATCATCTATTTATTTACTTTTTGTCCTACCACTATCTTTGCTACAGTAAATATCCTTCTGGAAGTTTGAGTTTAGTTGATATTATGTGCTGCTGTGGCTATCTGGCCTTTCTTCACATTGCTTTTTGATTTGTAGATTCCACTTAATAGCTGCCTTGTCCTACTCCCACCCCATTGAGTGCCAGCATTTCTTTATTTGATCTTCAAGCTTGTCATTTAGTTCCTGGCTAACTGATACAATACAATTCTTTATATTAAAAAAAGGTGACACTGAACATTAAGACACAGAACATGAGCAAACCAATCCTGCCCCAGGGCTTCTAAAACACCAAAAAGGTGTAACCTGAAGCAGAACATGTTTATATCTTTATTTACTTCATTGATATATCTCCCTTCTTCCCCAGTGGGAACCCAACAACCCTGTGAGGTTAGGTTATGCTGAGAGTATGTGACTGGCTCAAGGTCACCCAGCAAACATCCATGGCAGAGATGGGATTCGAATCTGAGGTATCCCAGGTGCTAGTCCTCCACTCTAACTACTACAGCAACCTGGTTCTCAGTTTCTTCTGAGAATGGAAACAAATATATATACTTAATTGTTACAATAATATCTTTTGAATTCAAAGCAACCTCCCATCCACCCAATTTACTGGGCAGATCTGCTGATTCTGCTGGAGCCAAGCATGATATACTTTCAGAGGCATTCCCAAGCCAAGTAAGCTTGCAGATGATTAATAATAGGCTGAGACCAGCACTGAAGCCAACAGTCAGTGAAATGGCTTCAGGATCATTCTAGTTTATCTTCGTTGGCCTAAATCCTTCAGGAGATGGGCTGAAATATAGGAGTACAGGGAAGAAAGTATTATAGAAATGCATCCTCCAAGCTTATAACGCATTAGTCATGTGGATAAGGGTTACCTAGGCTGGCTGCCATTCTCCAGAGAAAAAACAAGAATCAAGACTGGTTGACCAGGCTCAGGTAGGGAAAAATTCTCTAGCCAGCAGCTACCACCTTCAATATTATATAACCTGACCTGTTACACAAAGGGCTTAAAAATTATGTGACCTTCTAACAGTGACCTGGCCAATGCAGATAACAAAAACAGCATGACGGAGAAAGATGCAACCATAAGGGAGATTTCTGGGTACATGGCATGGAGGGAAATACGTAATTCCAAAGTAAAGCCACTACATGTTTTTTTCCCCCAAATACAAGAAGCTCTAGATAAGAGATATTTATGAAACAATAAAATAAGCAGATATCTATTATTGCTCAAAGCTTGTTCCATTTCCAGTTATGTCCCACCGATTTGATGGGAAAGGCTTGTGATAAATGCATAATAGAGGGAACTGAGGAATCAGAAGCAATTACAGAAATAAAGCCACATGTGAAATAGAAATGAAAACATGACAACAACAGAAGATTAAATAAACAATAACCCAGAAACATGAATAGATGTAGGTGATGACTCAGTACAGTTAACTACGCAGTAATGTTTGAAGCAGTATCAATTACTCCATCTTCAGCACATGGAAGACATCCAACTATATATTTCCATTTCCTCTGACCTGACAGTGCAGCTGAAAAACTCATCAGCAGTCAACGACATCAGGGGCTTGGATGGAAAGCTAGCTAAGTGAGGCTTAATCCAGAATAGAGGTTTGCACTAAAACTTCTAAACTGGAAATAAGAATGTAAGTAATGGTTATTTGGGATGATTTTCATAAGGAAATGCATGAACAACCCACCGTACAGACAGGCTTGTGATCTATTGGTCTTCTTAGTTCTCCTGCGCAGAAGCTATCATATTTATTTAGTGTATTTTCATCACACTCTTCCTCCAAGGAGTACAATGTGGCATACATGGTCCTCACCATCTTTCTATCTTTACAACCACTCTGGATGAGAGAGAATACTGGCCCAGTAAGTTTCATGGCAAACACTGGTTTGAACTTCAGGCTTGATGGTCCTAACTCAGCACTTATAACCACACAGTTATATGTGTTACATCTATGGCTGACTAGATAAACCATCTTTAAAATAAATATTTATCTTAATTTTTCATGATTCTTCCAGCGAAAGCAGTTTGCAAATGAAACTAAATCTAGACATGGTGATTCAACCCTCTGTTCCCAGGACGGAAAACAGTTTCCATCTTGCTACTACATCTATTTTGATTTGCCACATTGTTCTAGGTACCATACAAACACACAGCATTCAAAGCTATATTTACTTAAGTGTAATTCTGTAGTAACTCTAAACATTCGTGTATCACATGATTGAAAGCATACATAGATTGCATGCTAAGGCAATATCTGCATGCAGGTTCATACAAGAATATAAAAAGGCAAGGATTTCCCCCCTATACACACACTATTTTTCATAACAGTTGTGAAAGGAAAAAATTATCACATTTAACAGACACAGAGTATTATGTATCCACAAACCAATAATACATAATAGTTATCATAGCTTGTAACAAAAGTTAGACTATCAATTGGCAGGTAATGGAGAAAACAATTGTACAACTTACCATCCATGATCCAAGATACTAACTCTGTTCAGATGGCCCATCTGCATACTGACTTACTGTGCTGGGAAGGAAAGGGGGCACAAGTGTACTGGCCCTGCCCCACTCCCATGTGATTTCCAACCTATTGTGAATGCATGGAGGAAGTAGCCTTGCACATGCTCACCTTCCTGGGATCAGCAACATATGGGTTTGGGCCCAGTGCTGCTGATCACAGTGAGGGGATGTACACAAGGGCTCGTCCTCCACATATTCACACCATGCAGATAACCTGGCAGTCAGGCAGGGCTCACTCTCCTTCTCCATGAAATGAGTCAACACATATACAAATTGTCTGCATACAACTAGAATAGCAAAGTCATACAGAAAGACACACTCAGTGGGTGTTCCTTCAGCTGAAATCCTATTGGTTACTAACTAAATCTAGTGTGTTGTTTCATTTTGGAGAAGATAATACATTCTTTATATTTGAGAACCTTTTGGTGGACTGGACTACGCTTCTCTGCATTGCAAGTCACCATATTTGACTGACTGAGTGGAACAAAATACAGAAGGTGTACTGAAGCAATAAAATCAGTGCAGCCATATTAATTCTTTGGGTTGGAACTAGAAGTTTTGTAGATAGTTATTTTTCATGCTATTTCTTTTTGTGCTCAGGAAAAATATAGTTTAACCAGAACGTGCTAGAGAATTTATTAATATAAACTATCATTTGGGCTAGAAACTTCACTGTAGTTTGCACCTCACTTGATGTATTTGTAGAGATTCTGCAAGTATTCACTGTTTTTTAATTACACACAGTAAGCCAATTGTGTATTACAGAGCACTGCCATAGCAGACATTCTGTAAGGTAACCCTTCTGTGAAGGGGCATTTGACAAGTTCCACTAGATGAGCTTTGAATAAGAACTTTTCTGTTTTTTTACCAGGAGAGGGAACTGATAAACATCTAGTATTTGGAAATGATTCTGTGGTTCTTGGATTATTTTTTTCTGCTTTCATGGGCTGTGCATACACACATGCTGTGTTGCATTATCACATGATGCTTTACTTTTCCAAGAATAACCTAATAAAATGAAGGGGGGAAAAGACTTCATAATTATGAACTCTCATATCTTAGAAGTCACAGTTATTTGGCAGTCTCTAATAAGATCTTTTAAAAATCTTAATTGTTTACCGAAGGGAAAAGATTATCTAATAAACTTTCCCCCCTTTAAACTGCTAAATCTTTTGCAAAAATAGTTTCAAAACCTACTATGGTTCTTTTTATTTAGCATGGGCCAAATTCATTTCACATATGTGAGGAGAAAATTGGCACTGATCACATGTGAAATAAACTCTTGGCAGGGAAAATATAATCACATGCCATTTCAAAGATTGGATTTGGGAGAAATGCCGTTTACTCTCCCAAAAAATCAAAAACTTACCCAAAAAAAAGGAAGAGGTTTTTTTTTCCAGGTAATGCTCTGTTGCAAAGTTACGTAAATCACCCTGAAAGCCTCTTGCACTTAACTACACTCTAAACATCAAGTTGCAAAAGACACTTTGCCAACTTAAATACAAAGAGGGGAAACCATAGAGCATTGCTCTCACTTGTATGATGTCTGCAGATGGAAAGTTGCCTTTCCCATTTGTCAGTAACAACAGTGATTCACAATATGCCATTACCACTTCCAATTATATTATAGATTGCAAAGGTTTCTGAACGTAGTTTTTGTAGGGCCATGCCACAACTACATATGACTGGAAACCACTGGCTTTTGACCAGCAGGGCCCAAACTAGAGCCACTGCCCCAAGGAAGGTTTTCTGACAGTGAAATCTTAACACTTTCTGCGAATAGTGATCGTACTGAATAGGCTTCAGTAGGACTCTGAGTAGACCTGCTGAGTAAGGCATTATTGGTGGTTTTTACCGTTTACATTATGCTCTTCCTTTATTTATTTTTATTTTAGTTACTATTTATAGTCCACCTTTCTCACTACAATGCCAGGGGAGCTGTAGTTCATCCCCCAGTTAGATGGAGCTGGCCAGAAGTTACTGGTTTTAGTTTTTATGGAACAGAACTGAAAATGAAGACATTTCTCTTTTCATGCTGAATCTCTTACAGACCTGTTCAAGAAAATATATTCGGCCCACTTCGTATTCTACATGAAAATTAATTCTATGTTTTGGGCAGCGTTAGGGTATTGCTGTCCTGGTGTTTACTAATGTGCATTGGTTTTCTAATGCAGGGTGAAATACATTTGCGCTTTTGGTCAAACGTTACAAATATACATTGCTTTTAATTGTGGGTCTGCAAATGTGACATCAGCAGGTGGGGAAAGTGGGAAGTACATGCCTTCTGTCCTTCCACTTTTTTCCTTGTACTCTTGTGATTATGCGATTTTATATGCAATACTCCGGAAATAAAGGGGTTAAGCAGTGTATGCTGGCAGGAAGAGGAAAGTATTACCACTGATCATAAGGAAATCATAATGCACAACACAGCATAGGATTCTTATTAAAAGAAGCAACAATAAAATTACCTCTAACAGTAGAATGGTGGACAACAGTGCACACTACACATAGGTAAGTAGTCCAGCAGTTACTTTTCATCAGGGCAACCAAAGCACTAATGCATGCACAGACCTATGTACCTGACTTTTTCTCCATTTGCTTGTTGTTTTCCTTAACGTTTAAAGTTCCCGGCATACCATCAGGCAGATGTTTCCATTTTGCACTGCTGTTTCAGCACCAGCCATACAATGCAGAACAGTTCAACTACAATTTTATGTGTTTTTTAAATTATACCTTTAAAAGGCAAATCATGTAAAAGCTAGTAAGAGCAGGGCTACTTTTACCCTAAATATTATTAAATGTCAATTTTTATGCATATTTATTTGTGTTGCTACTTGCTTCAAAGCCACAGTTTGCTTCACTGAAAAGAAAACATGACTGCTGAGACATAAAAGAAGTGCAGCCTCAGTGGACCACCTCCCATTAAAGTCTTCAAGTGGTAAAGAGTTGGGAGAAGCCATGACACTTACTTTTTCTCTCCACACAGTTCCTCCTGACCATGCTCAGGTATCACAAAAAAATGTGATGAGTAAACCAGCAATGACCTATAGGTATTCAGAAACTGCTACAATTTCAGTGTCTCAAAATGTTCAAATAGTAAAAAAAGATTTCGCTAAACACTGCTCTAAGGTAATGCTGGAAAACTGAAGAAATATAGTACGTGCTAAAAAAGTTACCAGGATGTTCCATCAGGGAAAAATGATCTAAGTCTCCATACTGAGTGAAGGAGGAACAGAACTCTTGAGAAATTAAAGGTGGGGACTGGTGGGGACTAGCAGATTAGGACTCTATAGGGGTCAATTCATACTTAACTCCCACCCCATGCTGACATCCCACCTCCCCCTTGTTTATACTCATGGGTTCTATAATCTATTGAACTTTAACAGATAGAATGTGGATTGCTTTCAAGTAGAAATTTATTGAATGCAGATGCTGGCTTTTTCACTTATAAATCTGACACCAAATTTGCCACTGCTTGGCTAAAGGCCTAGTGTTTGAAACAAGTGGAGGTGAAGGCTGGTATTATGATAAAGAAAGCTGAGAAAAGGAAATACATAAGAAATTGCAAACAGGGAGGCAGGTTCAGCCCCCACAGCAGCTGTCTAGGCAAAACAGGGCTTCCCTTGTCATTTTTCTGCTCCTAGAAGACAACTTCCCTTATTCCTACTTCTAGCACTACTAATTGAAACTGTATTGTAGGAAGCTTCCCTGGAGGCCCTAAATGATTTTATCAACCATATCCCTGAACAAAGATCTATAAACTTGCAATACATTCCTTTACATCTCCCTCCTGTCTCATAAGACCAACTTAAAAGTCATGAAACAAACATTCCCATTTAATTTTTGAAATGATAAACAGACTGAGTCATAGTAATAGAACTGAAGCTTAGTTAGAGCACCTTTCCATGGTCCTGCAAAGTAAAAGGAAAGCACTGACTCACAAACTAGTCGCTATTGTCCTTTAAAGACTAGGCACCCAAACCCTCCTATGTCTGTATTTTAGAAACACTGAACTTCACATCCTTGTTATATGAACTAAAGCACAGTTTTATTAATATCTGTACAGTGACATGCCTTAAAGTCATACTCTTTTGACTAGAAAGATAAACATCATCCTGGAGACGACTTGATGAACTGGGATATAGCCCGATTTCAGAGACATTTGGCAAAATGCTTTTTTACATAAAGAGTTTTGTCATATATTACTCCAGAAATAAGCTAGACTTTAAAAAAGAACACCAAAGTCATGATAAAAAAACCTTTCTTCATGTGGAACATCTGATTTTCATTTAGAGCTAAAATTTGTCAAAATAATTAATATCCTGGAGTAAGATTTCATAGGTATTGTAAAATAAACTCAAGTTCTACCATTCCTTTCCCCACTCAAAGAAGTTTAGCTAGGATCATATTTACATTGGTCAGTTTCATTTACCAGCATTGTAACTCATAAACCTGTGACCTGTCTCTGGAAACACCAAATAAATTGAATCATAAACAGTAATTGAGAAGATTCTGACGAGCACAGCTTAGAGGAATAGTAGTTTTCATTTGAGAAACACCACATAAAAAGAACAGCTCAATTGGCAGCTACTGCTCTGTTACTATTCATACAAGGAAATCTGGGCAGCCAAGTTGTCTCTGAATCTTCTAGAACCCTGAACATTAATCTGTGAACACAGAAAATACTTGCCATATCATATTTTAATACTTGATTCAATTTACAGATTAACTAAATGTTGAAAAGAGTGCCTTCTACCAACTTCAGCTGGTTAGCCTTTCCTGGACAGAAGAGATCTGGCCACTGTGGTACATGCCCTGGTTACATCTAGATCAGATAATTGCATTGCTCTCTTTATAGGGCTGCCCTTGAAAAGGGCTCAGAAACTTTAATTGGTATAGAACACTGCAGTCAGGATGTTGACTGGAACGAGTCGTAGGGACCATATCATTCCAATCCTGGCCCATCTACACTGGCTTCCAATTTGTTTCCAGGCATAATTCAAGGTGCTGGTACTGACCTTCAAAGCCCTATATCCAGGGCTCATTTTGTAGCAGGAGCTCCTTTGCATATTAGGCCACACACCCCTAATGTAACCAATCCTCCAAGGGGCTTACAGAGCTCTTCATACAGGGGCAACTGTAAGCTCTTGGAGGATTGGCTACATCAGGGGTGTGTGGCCTAATATGCAGAGAAGCTCCTGCTGTGAAATGAGCCCTGCCTATATCATTTGGGACCAATATACCTGAAGGAGCATCTAATCCCTTATGCATACCATTTAAACCTGAAGGTATCAAATGAGACTGTACAAAATGGGAAAAACTGGGGCACAGCTCTGTAGGTTATATCGAAGATCAATAATGTTAATGTTGTTACACATCAGGCACATGACCCCTAGATAAAGTTCTCAAGCGGCTTTAAAATGCCTCCCCCCACCCCAATCCTTCGGCCCAGAGAGAAGATTTCTGAAGTGAACAGTTTTTTTCTTCCACAGAATGTGAACTGCTAATATTATTTCACTGAATTGTTGGGTTTTCCATAAAAATAACATTCAAAACAACTCAAACAACTTGGGAAGGGTGGGTTGGCATTACTGCAACTTACCATGTCGCTACCGTATGAAGCATTAGATCACAAATGACTCTCTTGCTTCCTACTCCAGGAAAATGGGAATGCCATTTTAATGATTTTCAGCCAACAAAATGAGAATGAATCCGAGAGCTTATCTGCAGGCAACAGCATGTTCTGGTCAGTGAACATGCTTAACTTTCAAGTAAGCAATTATTGATCTTAATAGAGCACTTACCTTTGCATGCTGGAACATGCTGTGGGCTCTTAGAAAAAGCCTTCCATATGAGAAAGCGTGCACGCTTTCAAACATCGGAGGCTTTATTTTCTTAACGTAATAGTCCACAGCAAGCTCCAGCATGCAACAATAACAGTGACTATACGAGAGTTACCTTTTCTACTTCTAGTAGATTTCAAAGGAAGTGCCTGTCCCTCTCTTTCCAGCTTCTCTCAGCCAGAAAATGCACTGGGGGTCTAGGAAAGGCGGTTGTGATACCCAGACAGTAATTTTTCTATCCTGGAGAAGTAAAATCAAGGAGATGGGTCAGAAATAGCACTTGAAAGAAGCTAGCAGGGCTTTCAGATCTGGTCCCTAAAGGGCTCCTGTTCATTTAGAAAGACAGCAGGTTTTTTATTAATCTTATTTTTGGATGAATCTTCCAGATACTTGTTTTCCTTCAGCATTTAATATTCTACATGTGACATCTGAAAAAAATGAGAGTGCAGGCTTGTCCCACCTGTCATGCTCCATTTGATTTATGCTGGCAAAAACAATTCAGCTCTATAATGTGGATGCAATAAAATAAGAAAACACACCTGTGGCTATGGTATTAACAAATAAAAATTGGCACGAAGACAAGAAAACGATGCACCATTTGTAGTTGTCAAAATAAGAAGTTGGGCTTTACATTAGACTTTCCATTATTTAAAAAAAATCATACAAAGTGCTACGAGAAAAAGGAGCCAATAGGCAACATTGCCACCTCTTTGTTGTAACTCTAAAGCTATTGGACAACTACAGGAATCTCTGGAAGATGGTGTAATACGGACACAGGGGTGGAAAAAGCAGAAGCAGCAGCCAAACAAGCTATCCTTCTGCCATACCAGCACACAAACACTGTCCCTCCCTGTATGGTTCAGCAACACCCCCCTCACAGCTGCAAACTTCAAAAGTCCATAAAATGCCTGGGACGGGGGGGGGGGGGGGAGATGGAGATTAGCATTGCCCCCTCCCCATATTAGCTGAGGGCCGGGTTTCCACATGGAGCCACCCTGACATGTCCCCACTAAGTCAGAGCAAAGAATGGTTTTCCTTTGCTCCTACTTAAAGGGGAAAGCCCCAGGAGTTCCATGCAATGTTGTGAAGCAGTTCACCTAAAGCAGGGCCATGCCGTGTTCTATTGGGGTGGGGGGGAGCAGCCATGGCCTCTATGGCACTCAAGAATATATCTTGCTGATGTCTGGCATACATCTACGTTCAGGGCTGCTGGTTCTTTTCAGATCTGTAACACTGCAAGTTTTATATTGGTTTATTCAGTAACTAATGATATTTGCACAGGCTTGTTCTAAATCCTAGAGATGGAGCCAACATTTCTTTCCTGCTAATGATGAGGAGTAGTCTTCTGGTGAAATATGCATTTTTATGCTGATGCAAGGCTCCTTGCATTGTATGAAGGCTCCAGCGTTAGCAGTATGAAATAATGGAGCCAATCCTTCTCTGAGAAGTTTTCACCCAGCTGTAATGGCAACATTATAGGGAAGCTATACACTCAGCTACCATGGCTATCCAAACCTGCTGCCATGAAGACAGTGATTCTCCACTATCCTCAGATTTGGAAGCTGTGTTAATATTTGCCCTATTTCACTTCCTCTAGTAACCAATCAGAGGAAGGAAAATACAAACATACATCCTGGCTGCCATCCAATGAGATAGCATTCAAATGTGAAAGCTGAACTATGGAAACCACTGGGGACAGGGTGGAGGGGTAGAGAAAACAACTACATGAGTTGAGCAAGTGACATAGAGAGTTATTGCAAATGCTAGAGGCCAGGGGGGAATAGCTCTCTACTGGAAAACCATTTAATGCAGTCATCACACTTCTGCCCTAGATTCTCTTCTTCATATCTCTCTATGAAAACATAGGCTGCATTTATACAACAACAACAAAATGGTACTAATTTCATTGCTCATGAGATTTCTGTGTTCTGCACTGCAGCCTGGCTATGCTACATTTGGCTTCCAAATTAAACACTACCTACCATGCTTCTAAGATAAATTTCAATCTGACTTTTCAGTTCCCAACAGAGGTTTTTTCAGTCTCATTTTCTTTTAATAACCTTCAAAAAATAATTGCTCATCTAAGCGTTGCGCTCTCTCTCTCACACACACACACTCACACAACAAAAGTGACAGAAAAGAACTTTACAAAGGCAAGCTGTTTCAGCAGTAGATCCATGTCATGGCCAATGTGTTGTTTCAAGCTTAGTTAATTCACCAAAGCATCACCAAAGACTGTAGGCCAGTCTGAGACAATACAATATACTAGCTACTTCTGCAGATGGAGTCCTATAGAGTACAAAGCTAAACTCAACATTTCTTAAATTTGACTACTCTAATCTATGAACTGGTTCACATAAATGACAGCTCAAAATTTTGTATATGCAGCATGAGCCATCAGAATCATGCTCTCTCCCTATTTGCAAATAAGGTAACGTATAATCTAGAGCACACTCATAGTTGGAGGAGCGCATGTATGCCTCATACAGAGCTTTCACCTGGTTAATTGTGTTGACTAGCCCTAAAGGGTAGTTAGCCACTTCTAAAAATGGAACTGCCCTCACACAGTTTACTCTAACATGAACTCTCAAAGGAACTGCTGTACAAAGTAAATGCACACACTGCGGTACTAAATATGCAAACAAAGATGTTAACAATTAAACTACTCTAAAATGTTGTCTTTAAGGATTTATATGTAAAAAAAGTCCTAAAAGTGTTCAAGTATTTTAAATACTAGGAGGTGGCATTCATGCAGAATACAGTAATTTTGTTGGCATTCAAACATTCAACGGTTTACTAGATGCAGACTTGCCTTGAGAAATTCACAGCACCTTTTGGTAAAGCAACAACACTATGTGTTTATTGAAATCTACATCTGGAAGTAATTTGTACAACCACAACCAAGTTTTTCTCTCTCAAAATCCAAAGACCTACAGGGGGCTATATACTGGGCAAGTATTCATTTGTGTGCAGCCTTACCATGTTATAATTCATGTTCTAAATTACAGCAAAAGGTTTAATATGTTGTAATATTTTCTTCTTCATATGAGACCAACAGAAGTATCTTAAATAACACAATATACTGTGAAAAAATAGAGTGAAATAGTTACTTTGAAAAGCTCAAACTCTTCACAGAGCAAAACATTTTAAGCCATCTTTTACAGTGAAACCTAAGCATTGTTTCTGAAAGCAACTTTGCCTTAAATCCAGATAATGTTTTATGTGCATACAACAGACAGGGTAAAATTTTCTGATCTGAAAGTCTAATTAAATAGTGGGGGCCCTTTTCTAAAGGAAAGTAGGGATTTTGTGAAATGAAGCTACACTTTATTGATTTTCCCACAGGAAAATAAAATGTCTTCCTATACATACTTACACATTCCTATACATACTAACACATGGAATTAACTGCCACAGGAGGTGGTGGCGGCTACAAGCATGGACGGCATCAAGAGGAAATTAGATGAACACATGGAGCAGAGGTCTATCAGTAGCTATTAGCCACAAGGTATAGATAGGAACTCTTGGTCTGGGGCAAAGGATGCTCTGTATTCTTGGTGCTTGGGGGGGACAACAGTGGGAGTGTTTCTAGTGTCCTGGCCCCACTACTGGACCTCCTGAGGGCACCTGGTGTTTTTGGCCACTGTGTGACAGAGTGTTGGACTGGATGGGCAATTGGCCTGATCCAACATTGGCTTCTCTTATGTTCTTATTACAGGCTGGTCAGTCTAATGTCAATACCAGGTAAGTTAGTGGAATCCGTTATTAAAGACAGAATTAGTAGATACATTGATGAACAAAAGCTATTGAGAAATAATCAGCATGGATTCCGTAAGGGAGGATCTTGTGTCACTAACCTTTTAGAGTTCTTTGAGAGGGTGAACATACATGTGGAAAAGGGTAACCCAGTAAGATGTTGTTTAGTTAGACTTCCAGAAAGCTTTTGATAAAGTTCCTCATCAATGGCTCCTAAGTAAACTAAGCAGTCATGGGATAAGAGGACAAGTCCTCTTGTGGATTAAAAACCATTTAACAGGAAACAGAGTGAGTATAAATGGACAGTTTTAACAATGGAAGGTGGTAAGGAGTGGGATAATGCAGGGCTCAGTTCCAGGCCTGGCACTTTTTAACTTGTTCACTAATGATTTGGAGTTGGGAGTAAGCAGCGAAGTAGCTAAGTCTGTGGATGACACTAACCTGTTCGGGGAACTGAGAACCAGGGAGAACTGTGAGGTGCTCCAGAGGAATCTGTTGCAGCCGTCATTGTGGCAAATAAGGTTCAGCATGGGGAAGTGCAAAGAAATGTATATTAGAGCCAAAAATCCTAAATCTTAATATACGTTGACAGGGTCTGAACTGGTGGTAACTAACCAGGAGAGGGATCTTGGAGTCTTGGTAGATAACTCGCTGAATATGTTGACTCAGTGTGCAACTACAATTTTAAAAAAGGCTAATGCTATGCTGGGAATTATTGGGAAGGGAATTGAAAACAAATTAGCCAGTATCATAACATACCCATATAAATCAATAGTGCGGACTCATTTGGAATACTATATACATTTCTGGTCACTACACCTCAAAAAAGATATTATATCATGGGTAAAAGTGCAGAAAGGGGCAACTAAAATGGTTATGGGGATGGAACACCTTCCCTATGAAGAAAGGTTAAAGAGGTAAGGGCTCTTTAGCTTGGAGAAACGACGACTGAGAGGGTGACACAACAGAGGTTTACAAAATTATGTATGGGATAGAGAAAGTAGAGAAAGAAATACTTTTCTCCCTTTTGCATAATACAAGAACTTGTGGGCGCTCAATGAAATTAATGAGCAGTATGTTTAGAACAGATAAAAGGAAGTACTTCTTCACCCAAAGAGTAATTAACATGTGGAATTCACTGTCGCAGGAACTGGTGGCAGCTACAAGCATAGACAACTTCAAAAGAGGATTGGATAAACACATAGAGCAGAGGTCCATCAGTGGCTATTAGCCACAAGGTATAAAGGGAACACTATGTCTGGGACAGTGATGCTCTGTATTCTTCGTGCGGGATGGGGGGGGGCAACAGTGGGAGCGCTTCTGGAGTTCTGGCCCTGCTGGTGGACCTCCTGATGGCACCTGGGTTTTGGCCACTGTGTGACACAGAATGTTGGACTAGATGGGCCACTGGTCTGATCTAACATGGCTTCTCTTATGTTCTAAGTTGCTCTGGGTCCCCACTGAAAAAAAAAGCTGTAAACTGGAGAAGATAAAAGGCAGGTTTGTGAATGGGCGGGAAGGAGAGAAGAAAGCAGGGAGATGATATGTAGGCTAGCAGCAGGGCAGGGATGAGTGTAGGGAAGATACCTGCATCCAAGACTGCACATAGATTTCCCCAGTCACAACCCCCCAAGAACTCTCAGAAGCCAAAATACCTGGCCACTCCCATTTCAAAACTCCCCATGCAAACCCTTCAGCTCATACTGCATACAGGCCATGTTTCCTTTTCCCCTGTTTTGCATGCTCTGAGGGTCACAAGAAATAGGAAGAAATAGGAAGAGTTACCCTTGGCCATGCTCACAGTAGTTAATTTCCTTCTGGGCTCCACAGCAAATAATATTATGGGCTTGAATGGGAAATCTTTAAATGCTTGCATACAACAGCTCACATTATAACCTAGGACTACCTATATATCTAATTCTCAACTGTGCCCATGTGTGCGGATACTTAAGTCCGGAGACTGGGAGCACATGGAGGGTAAAGACACTTTTCTGCACACTTGGGGGACTCCCCAGTTGTGCAGAAGAATCTTACATCTTTCAAATACTATAGGGGGGATACTTAAAACCCCCCAAAAGTAAAACTGCTTGTTCTACGCATGCACATAGAACAAACTTGCTGAGGTACTGGAACAGCCACTGGAGTCATGAGGGAAGCTGCAACACCAATAACTGTCTTTCACTCTCTGCCAGTTTTGGCAGTGGCCTCCTTTGGCTCCTGGCCTTTACTTCCTCCTCCGCCCCCTTAAGGAAACACCGGGGCCATGGGGCTGGTCGAGGACAAGGGTGAGCCGGGAAGGATCCAGCGGGGTGGAGCCCAGGCCAACCGGGAAGGAGGGACAAAGGGAAGCCAAGCCACAGTTGCCCTCAGCTAGAAGAAATTCCCTCAGGACCCCCCTCAGCTCCCCACACTTAATCCTTTTGTGCCCATCTGCCAGCCTTTTCCACCCCACCCCCGTTACCTACTTGGCAAGCCCAGCCTGCCCACAGATCCTGCCTAGCCAGTTCCCCACACTGTGTTTAGCTATTAGAGGTGGAAGGCGCCGGCGTCCACACCAGGTTCTGCAGCAGCAGCGGAGAATGCAAACAGCCACCACTTGCCGGGCAGCAAAAGAAGGAGATGGGCAGCACCCAGCTTTGCACTAGGGGAAATATAAGATTCCCCCCTGCAAGTCTCTTCCCCCACTGAACCATGTGGGAAATTAGCAGCAATGGAGAAAGGAACCCCCCCCCCCCATGAGCATCCCCTCTGGTCACTTCCTCCTCTGCCTCCCCCAAGCCCTCAGAGTAATGACAGCCTGCTGGAAGGTAGGTGGGAAGAGCAGCAAGGGTGGGGAGTCAATGAGAAGTGTGTGTGTGGGGAGGTATTGTAGTACCAAGGGTGGGAGCAGGTGGGAAGACAGGAAGGGTGGGGGTAAGTGGAATGCTGCGGGGGGGGGGGAATAATTGCAAAAGTGGGGTGAGTGAAGTGTCAGAGGTGGGTGGAAGGTAGGGATAGTAGCAAGGGCTGGGTTGACTGATGGAGAAAAGGTGGGGGGCAAACAAGATGGGGTACACTGACAGATAAGGGGAATGGTAGAAAAGAGTTAAATGGGGGTAGGTGTCCAGATAAAGGGAATGGGAGAAAGGGGGGAAATAGGGGGGTAGATTATCAGAGAGGATAGAGTGGGGACCCGAAACATAATGTTGGGTAATGTGTTGTCCTTTAAGTTGTAATCACATTTAAAAAAAATAAACAACACCACATGATGCAACATTTTGTTGTGGGTCCCCACTTGTTCTGTATAACATGCACTGGTACAAACAGGTACACATAGCATTTTTCTTGTAGTGGAGTAAGAAAATAATGGTGATGCCTGGAGAAGACTGGGTTCTGCTGCATTCACTCTTCCAACCAAGTAGTCACTGACAATACCATATACTTCTGTAAGGTGCCCTGACCATGGTATGATACAGTCACCTAAAGAAGCTACACAAAAGAACTGTTATACAACAAATACAATATTTTATCAGTTTTAAAGATTGTACAGTATTTTATTACTATACAGTACTGCACTATTTTACAGAACTATTACTACAAGCTGGCTTGGAAATACTGAATTACAATGGAAGGCACTGCATACTTTTTCTAACTTAATAAAAAGTTTAATAGGACGCTATTCTATAAAAAGAAAATAATCAATTTCAATTTTATTTCCATCTTAAAATGTAAAGGAATAGCAATATTATTGCTTCATGCTTCCTGTGGCATCATATCACTATAATGTTGCAATTTAGTTCTCCAATGACAAGCCATAGCTACATTAGCTCAAATATTATTGTTAAAGCTTATGTTTCATTCTGCTTACAAGATTATTGTTCTGACCAATTGCCCCCTTGTGATTAGTTAGCTGTTTTATATCTCAGACGTGTGGTTATATGTCTGGTATACAAGTGACCTGGGAGGAAGGCAGACAGGAAATACAATTAACAGCACTGCATGGTGGTTTGAGACTGTACAAAGGAGTTTCAGATTCTCCATGTCCATTGTTTGTTTATTCCACAAGGGCCAATTTCTTGGGAATGAACCCACAACATACATCATTCCTATGGAAGTTTAAAAAAACAGTTTAAAAATGTATTTTGTTACTTCTCAGCCGCAGTACGTATGAAGTTGCCATAACTTTAGTCTCAGGTTTTTATAAACTTGAAGACAATCCTGCAAAAACCTGCTTGTCAGAGCACAGCCTTTACACCACCAATCCCTGTGACATGGAAAAGAGGCAGTTTTTATAATTTGGTGGTAAGAAATGGTTCAGAATGTTTTGTAAATGAAAAGAGAGAGTGTACACATGCCCACCTGTCCTGAAAGGAATGTCCCAATAGTATATAGTAGGCAAGGTAATGAACTACACAGGACTCTTAGATGTTTCAGGTAGTTGGTTTAGGAGAATATAAGTGGAGGCAATCGCATCCTCCACCCCAGGTAATTAAATCTGCTGCTCGTGGAGCTCATTTCATATTTGCCTCTAGTATACAGCAAAATGTCTTCAAATATCTGCAAAACACGTTTTGTGAGAAACAACAGTGGAACAAAAGAAATACAGACACCATGAGAAGTAATGCCTAGTTCAGATTCTTCTAAAATAGACATCTATCCTCAGCAGGGACACAACAGTATAAACTCTGGGGGCTCAAGATGGAAAGCTTCTTAGGACTGAACAGAGAAAATGAAAGGCAACATGGGAGGCTGTATTGCTATTGGAGAGAAAAGTGGCAATAGGAATTCTGTAGAAGCCTATCGGGATGGGGAGGGCAGCTGGTAATCAGCACTACACATTTTATGTCTCCATGAAATGGGAATCTAGGTTTTCCAAGTCTTGGAAATTTGGACAAGCCCTAGCATATAGGTTAACAGCTCTTTTGTAAGCAAGATTGTAAGCCACTTTCCCAGAGGCCAAAACACTGGCAAAGGTTAAAATTATGTTCCTATAAAACACTTCACAACAAAGAATAAAATTGCAAGGAATTTTACAGATCTTAAATGTAACATTTATTACAGCATCACTTTTTATATGCAGGGCTGGGGGGGGAGTATACCACAACTGGCAAACGTACTCAATGCGTCTCGGTTTATATGAGGTGTCCCATATAACATCTGTATGTTATATAACAAGCATAACTTGTGTGTGCTCTGAATGCTGTATAGAAGCCCGGCACTTGGCTAGCATAAATAGCCTAGATACTTCATGCGTATTGTTGTTTTTATCCAGCTTTTTGCAACTTTGTTTAAGACAATTGCTCTGTACCTTGTTTTGTTTTGTTAAAAAGGCTGGGAAATAGCAGTAACATGGATAGCAGTAACAATTTAAAAGAACTTTACACACACACACATATATATATGTGGCACTTATCTTGAATGTTCAAAACTCTTCATATATTATCTCATATATTATCTTTCATTGTCTGTAGTACTAGAACTCTTTCAAGCATTTCATATTTTAATTGTGAGGGCATGCAGCATTGTATGTTATAATTAAGAGGAACAATAAATCACATTTGCTTTAAAGGTTACAAATTCATGGAGTACTGGGCTATCAATGGCTCCTAATTATGATGGATATCTACTCCCTCTGATGGACTACTAGAGCAACAGTGAGGGAAGACTCAGGATGAATCCAATAAGATATAGGTGAGAGTTTGTTTAAAGCTGCAGCAAACACCCCCCCCCCCCCCCCCAGTGTCACCATAGTGTCTGCACAGTATTGGCCAGCAGATCTGTTCTGGGTGGTCAGAGGCCTGTTGGGATCTGTCCTACAGGAGGAGGTGGACTGCTTGGTGGCTCGCTGTGACCATGTTGCTCATTACTTTGCAGATAAAATATCTTTTGTCTGTTCCAACTTGGACTCTATGTTAGCATTTCCGGTAAGGTTGCCAGTCCCCAAGTCTGGGCGGAGGTTCTCCTGGTTTTGGGGGCTTCTGCCTGCCGCTAGCCAGCTGGGGAAAACCCACCCCCAAACAGCCACCCGGAAGTGACATTATTATGTTGGCGACATCACAACAGACACTCAGGTTTGAGGGCAAAATTCTATGGTAAATTTGCCCTCAATGAAAACAAGAGGAAACACACTGTGAAAAACAATTGCCAAGGTATAGTGACACCAACAACTTCAAAAGTATTTAAGAACAGAACACATTAACAGTTACTTGCTTGCTTGAACACACTGCATTTGAATGGTTATTTGTTTTGTTTTTTTAAACTTAACATTCTGAACTGTGATGTTCTTAAAATCTTACTTTGGATTTGTTTGCAAAGGCTTGGATCGGAGGTGTCGAACTCATTTGTTATGAGGGCTTGATCTGACATAAATATCACTTTCTTGGGCTGGGCCATGTATGCCATAAAATGTAACACAAGGTACCAGAGATATAAACTTTATAAAGATGATTTCAGATGCCAAATGGCAATTGCACGCATGATTGGATGAGGTGTGATATGCAGAGGGGTGGAGATATCAGCATTAGTAATGAGACTGGAAACCCAGGTCTCAATTTGGTACAGTCCAGGAGGATGCAAAGAATAAATGGAAATAAGTCTGAAGAAGAGAGCAGTGACTCATACAGCACATACCCTACCACAATTTTATTAGTTTTTAAAGGTGCTACTGGACTCTCACTCTTTCTACCACTATTAGAAACCACAACATTCAAAAACCAGTGGGGAAACTGGTTTTATCCTTCCAGGGCATTCAGTTGTTGACTTAAGAAGAAGAGGAAGAAGAGACTGGATTCATACCCCGCCCTTCACTACCCAAGAGAGTCTCAGAGTGGCTTACAAACTCCTTTCCCTTCCCCTCCCCACAACAGGCACCCTGTGAGGTAGGTAGGGCTGAGAGAGTTCTGACAGAAACTGCTCTTTTTCAAGGACAGTTGTGCCAGAACTATGGCTTGCCCAAGGTCAATCAGCAGGTGCGAGTGGAAGAGTGGGGAATCAAACCCGGTTCTCCCAGATTAGAGTCAGATTGTCTGACAAATGAATTTCAAAGGGAGATTAGAAAGAGAGACTGCTAAATTGCAACTGATCATGAAACTCAAGACAATGCAAACTTCTGGACTAAACTGAGACCTATGTTTCTTCTCTCATTACCAATGCCTGCTATTGTCTTTTGGCATCTGAAATCACTTCACTTCCCAAGATATAAGGACAGATGGACTCACATTCCAGCTGTATCTGAGGAAGTGAGCAGTGATTCATAAAAACTCATGCCCTGCCACAAATATTGTTAATCATTAACATGCTGCTGTACTCTTGCTCTCTTTCACTAATAAGGAATACAAGCTGTGCTATTAGGTTCCCACCCCCATCTGTTAGAAATGGAAAGGGAGATCTCTCCAAGTGCTCTCTCTCTCTCTCTCTCTCTCTCTCTCTCTCTCTCTGTCTCACACATATACCTGGAATAAAACATTTTTAAATCTTAAACACAGGGCTCTTCCCCCCCATACCTGGAATAAAATGTTGTTGTTGTTTTTGTCTAAACACAGGACTCACTCTTTCACTCTCTCTTTTTCTGGTGTGCTGCCTCTGGCTAACTGGCTGGCTGCCTCCCTTTAACTCTGAAGAAAAAGTGTGCTTCTACCTGGAATAAAACGTTGCTGGTCTTCTGAAAAGTTCCATGAGATGCCATTTACCCCTCTCTCTGTCTCTCTTCCTCCCCCTCACCCCCCAGAGGAGGGGGAGAGGGAAGGAGTCCTCAGCTAGTGGAGGGAAGGCTTTCTTTCTCTCCTCTGCCAAGCAGGAACTAGGAGAAACGGGGCTGCGACCTTAGAAACAGGAAGCAGGAAGCAGCACAGAGTCAGCTGCTCTCGGGCCAGACTGCAGCCCTGCACAGGCCAAATCCAGCCCGCAGGCCATATCTTTGAAACCTCTGGCGTAGAAGATGTTGAAAATTTTAATGGGTTCACTGAGATTAGAAATACTACAATAAACATTGCTGGATGTCCTTCCATTTTGAAGTTAAATTTTATTCCCTCCAAGATGCTTGTAATAGTCTTGAGTTTGCTCTGTCTTCATTGTTTACTTGTAGAACAAGTGAAATGCTTCATTGCAACCTACAGGGCAGATTCTAATATCCCAGAATGTAATCTCAAGGTATTTTGCTCGCACATGGCGGGGTTGAGGGAAGATTGCCAAATTCTTCCATGCTTATTGAAAAGCTATATCATATAGAACACTTGAGAGCTGTATATGAATGTGACTGGGAGAGAGAAACCTAGACACCCCTTTCCCATGAGCAGAAGAGGTATTTGGACCCAACCCATGCTTTGCAGTGAAGTATATCATTTACTGTACAAGTAAACAATATTGTGGTATACAGAACACAAAGCTATTACAGTATATTGGAGAAACTAAAATTGTTTCTGGCTTAAGCTTGGCAGCGACTCCAGCACATGTATTGTACTATTTCAGAACATAGAGAACTGATTACCATTTTCAGCATCTCCAGACACAGAAAACAAAGGAAATTCTGAAAATGGAGAAAGGATATTAAAAAAGTCTAAGTGTGGAATACAAGGGTTTTCAGATCAGTTTCCACCATACAAAAACACTATTCTCTTGCAATTTGTCAATGCTGTATCTGCTAAAAGTTTAAATAAGCTATCAAAGTTCAGAATTTTGCACCTGAAATTTAAGCTTTTTACAGCTCTCATATTACATAGGCGCTTTAGGAGGGGAAAGGAGTAGAGCAAATGGAGAGCTTACACACCCAGAGAGCAAACCAACCTTTCTAGAATTGTTCTCCTGATAAAGAGTTGAGATTCAATGAACATTTGGGACTTTCTTCTCCCTTTTTGTTTTTTTATCTTTTCATACTGTCATGCTAAATAATTCCACAAAGGCAATCCAAATGAGTTCCATACTATTAAGTCTTATTAGTACCTAGAAGGACCCTTTATTTGAGAGTGAATATCACAAACCAACACAAATTCCTTAGGAAGTACAATCACAGTAAGGAAATCAGAATTATTGTTAATTTAACAATTCAGAGTAAACAATCCAAAGAAAGATGCATAAGAGTAGAATGAATTTAGGAAAAGTCTTTCTTCCAGTTTCTCAGCTATTTCCTTCCTTAGTTGTAACTTACCATTATATCCAGACATCACAGAATCATAGAATCAGACGGGAGCTCCAGGGTCATCTGGTCCAACCCCCTGCACAATGCAGGAAATTCACAAATACCTCCCCGCCCACCCCAGTGACCCTTGTTTCATGCCCAGAAGATGGCAAAAAAAAAAAAATCCTCCAGGATCTCCAGCCAAACTGGCCTGGAGAAAAAATGCTTCCTGACCAACATGGCAATCAGCATTTCCGTGAGCGTGTAAGAAAGGGCCACAAGAACTAAGAACTGATGCAACCCTTCCTGCTTTCCCTCTCATAATCTGCCTAAATTCACACAACGAGAATTGCTGTCAGATGGCCATCTAGCCTCTGTTTGAAAACCTCCAAAGAAGGCAAGCCCACCACCTCCTGAGGAAGCCTGTTCCACTGAGGAACCTCTCTAACTGTCAGGAAGTTCTTCCTAATGGTTAGCCAAAAACTCTTCTGATTTAATTTCAACCCATCAGTTCTGGTCCGACATTCTGGGGCAACAGAAAACAACTCCATACCATCCTCTATATGATAGCTCTTCAAGTACTTGAAGATGGTGATCATATCACCTCTCAATAGTCTCCTCTCAGGCTAAATATACCCAGCTCCTTCAACCTTTCCCCATAGGACTTGGTCTCCAGACCCCTCACCATTTTCGTTGCCCTCCTCTGGACATGTTCCAGCTTGTCTATACCTTTCTTAACTTGTGGTGCCCAAAACTGAACACAATACTCTAGGTGAGGTCTAACCAGAGCAGAGTAAATTTGTGCTTATTCTCCATCCAGGATTACAAACCATTCTCTAAACCTGGGAGTACACAAAACCTTGTTTATGCAGTACCACAGCTAGGTTGGTTTTGCATCTAAATTAACCAAGTAGCTGATAAGTCTTCAGTAAGATGTTACAGCAACTATTACAGAAACAGCTGTACTCACATCATAATAGTAAATAAAGGAGTACATGCACAATTTTAATTTATTAGATCATAATCCTCCAATGAGCTTTGGGAAGGTCATAGCAATATACAGAGTCAAATTTGATTAGATGAAAGGTTCATCTAGTCTAGAATCCTGTTCAAAACTATGATTACAGGATGCCTCCAAGAACCTCACATGCAAGTTGGGAAGACAACTCTTCCCAGAACCAGGCCTTCAGAAGTACTATTGTATTTCACCTTGAGAGCCCTAATTGGGCAAAAAGGCAGAATAAAAATGTTATAAATAAACAAATATTCAAAACTGTATTATTAACACAGCCCCACATTCTCATATTTTTATGCATTAGTATTTCCCTCAGGGAATATGTTGTAACACTACGGCAAATCTGTTTATTCATTTTGATACCTTATATTGAGCTAGATTATCCTTTTTAATATAGGGCCATCAGAACAGGGTCTCCAGTATTTCAAATTAGGCTGGAATACAGAATTTATATAACACACTAGACCACAACCAGGTGTTCCACGCCTCCCCCCCAACCCGGTGCCTTTTCTACTATTTCCTACACACATCACTGCTGTGTATCACTAAGCAGGCATTCAGTGCGTTGGCCACCATAATACCAAGGCAGTCAAAATAAATTTATACCCTATCAATTATTATTAGGATTCTGCCCATTCACCCAGTTTGGAGATATGCATTCAAAACAGAAGGTTCTACTCCATCTTAGCTACTCAGAAACTGTGTTAGGCTGAGAGGCAGTAATATGGTATAGCAACTCAGTGAACAGAGCTGAGATTAGAACCCTAGTCCAAAATCCCACATGGAGTTCTGTAACGATGGTGTGAATATTGGAATATCAGATACAGTTTTTTAATTTACTTCATTTATACCCCATTATTTTCCCTAATGGTGAACCAAAATGGCTTATAACATTCTCTCCTGCTCAGTTTTGAGATTCTCAAATCTATTATGGTTATGTTTCCATTTTCTCAACTCAATGGACTCTACAGAAGCTTGTTCTGGGTAACCATAATCCATAGAACAGGTTCAAACGTATGTCAAACCATCATTTAGATTTGTGTGTCTTTAAAATGTGTTGAAAATTTCCCTAATTTTGATGCAATAAAAGATGCGGTTTGTTGTAAAAAAGGAAGGGAGTAAAAGCACATCAGCAGAAGAGAAAGGGAAAAGTCAGAAAGACTCACGTAACATGAGCTAGTATGTACTGTAGTACAGATGGTATGTACAGTAAATCTCACACCCTCAAAACCACATTATTTCATAGTTCCATATCACTGAATAAAGGGTCAAAAAATTAGACAATTTCTTATCATTTTACTGAATTAAAAAGACACTAGAAGTTTAAATTATAAATTAGTTACCTTCTGAAAATTATTTTTGAGCTTTGGAGGAAAGGGGTGGGGGGTAGGGGGGAAACAGCCATAGATGAGGTATGCTTTTAAATTCTGTTTGCCTGTCTGTTTTACAAACAAGAACAAACTCACCAGAGGCACAAATCTGGTTTTTAAAGACACTGACCAGCCCTAACGCAGAAGGTACTTATAATACCTGGGAACTCAGACTGCGCACACTGTGGGCTTTTTCTTATACTATTGTCTGGCAGCAGTTCTCGGCTATCCTGTTGATGAGGGAAAAGACTGGAGCTAAAGAGCTACAAGCTGAGTGAGCTTTTGCAAATTCCCCTCTCCCACTGAAGCTCCCAGGGGGGAAAAACCGCTCATGACAGTTGAGGTGGAGGCCACTGGAATGAAGAGGGGTGAAAAGGAATGGAGATTTGGCATTTTCCCTCACACTTGTAAAAAGCTTTCACACTAGAGGGGAGAAAGATTATTATAACACTGGGGAAGCTGGCCCGCTGGACAAATAAGGCTGGGGGCCACAGATTTAGCTGTCCTCAGCCTTCTCTTGGCTGCCTCCTTATTTATTTAAAACATTTTAAAGCTTGTCCAGGGTCAGAGATGCCTCTCCACTGTGGAAGGACTCCAGCCAACCCTGACTGAGTGAGGCTCCGACTGAGTGAGCCCAACTTACCCAGCCATGGGAGAGAGCTGGCAAAAGCACGGATGGGGGCCACAGCAACTGTAAAGACCACAGCGCCCGGCAGGACGCTGTGAGGCTTAGCTTCGAACCTGAAAGAGCAGCGAGCGGTGGTGGTAAGGGCAGGAAGGCATCAGCAGTTGGTGCTGATGCTAGAAGAACCCCAGATGGCAGCATCAGCCCCAAGGGAGCTGCGAGCGGTGGTGACGGTAGGGGAGCAGCATCAGTTGGCATGGAGGTAGGATGGTAGCGGCAAAGACTCTCCCAAGAAGAAGAGAAGATTGGATTTATACCCCGCCTTTCACTACCCAAGGGGGTCACAGAGTGGCTTACAAACTCCTTTCCCTTCTCCTCCCCACAACAGACACCCTGTGAGGTAGGTGGGGCTGAGACAGCTCTGACAGAAGCTGCTCTTTTTCAAGGACAGCTGCGCCAGAACTATGGCTTGCCCAAGATCATCCAGCAAATGCAAGTGGAGGAGTGGGGAATCAAACCCGGTTCTCCCAGATTACAGTCTGTGCACTTAACCACTGCACCAAAATGGCCCAAGGACCCTGCCGCCTCCCAAAGTAGCAGCCACCTAGGCAGGCCCCGGCAAGAGAAGGCCTCTCTCTCTGCTCTGAGCCAGCTGCAAGAACCTCCAAAGGCAGTTCAGCCAGGAGATAAAGGGGTGGAGCTTCCCATGGGCAAAGTCAAGGCGAATGGGGGTTGGGACTCCCTGGCTACTGCCTCAGCCACAGCTATGTCTCGTGGCAGGGAGGGGCTTGGCCAACCGGGAGGAGGAGGAGAAAGCCTGGGGAGGGGGTTGTTGGCAACTTGCCTCTGGGAGCACTTCCAGCCAGGTGCACAGGAGGGAGACCCAATGGGAGGTTGTAGAGACAGAAAGGCAGGAAGGGGAGGAATATAAAAGGAAGCTCCTGACAACAGACCAGGGAGGAGTAGATGCTAGCAACCTAGGCTGCATAAGGAGGGTTGACAAGCCAGGAGGAAGACGGCAAGAGTGGACTGAACCCCCTCCCCTCCTATTCGGAGGTCTGGGAGCTTCCCAACTGGGAGCTAGTAGTCAAGACGGCAAAAGGCAGCGTTACTCTGGAAGCGGTCATGAGCAGGCCCGTTATCACCTGAGAGGAGAGGGAGAGTTGCTGGAATCTGAGTTGCAGTGTGAACACCTTAACTCTGTGATATAGAGCAATTCCCACCTAGTAGTTATACAGTATGTGTGCATACAGACACACACACAGAGAACAAACAGAATTCCCAGAAACACCCAATTTCTGAAAAATAAATCCATAAGGGAAGTATTATCAGAATAGATAGATAAAATTTATTGTTCACCCATTAGCCATTACAATTTAAAAGAAAAACTATGTACAAACTGAACAGCTTAAAGTACTGGGATTTGAGTTAAATTTAAATTATGGCAGCCTCTAAAAACGACACTTTCAATATTTAAAATAGTTAAAACTTTACCCTTCTCCAGAAACACATACTCATCCTCAAACATTGCCATTTTACATTGCCCTTTACATTGCCGCTTGCATTGCTCAATTTCATTTTTCTATCTTTTTGGCGTCCACCTTGGCCCTGATTTTACTAGCCGTGAAGGCAAAGAGTGCTACCTTATTGGAAACTATAGGGTCTGACAGCAGAAATATTAATTTATCAATGTCAGAAACATTCTGCAATTGATCTATTATTGCAGTCAAGAATTTACTTCTCGGTTCCCAGTACAATGGGCAGACCATGACATAATGAAAAAAACCCTACACAGAATTTTTACAGATACAAATACGCTGTTCCTGTATTATCAGAATACAATGTTGGGTAAATCTACATGAGTGCACCTGTTTGTAACCTTCTAAAGTTGTGATTGTCCCCTCTACCACATGTCAGCCATTTGGCTTCTGCACCTCACCCTTCCTCCTCCACCAAACAGCAGAGGGATGACCCTTGGGGCTATGGCACGAGCTGCTGAAGAAGGAAGGGAGACTCAGTGGAAACTACACACACACACCATTCTTATGGAAACAGAAGAGTCTTCCCTTTAGTGCTGTTGTCTCCAACTTTTTAAAAGCCTCTTTAGCATTCTGATTTTTAACCTACTGCTCCAATGCAGGATTGCCAAATGATCAGGAAAAACAGAGCCCGGTATGCTATTCTGCCCTTAACAGCAGCTGGATCTGAAGAAATCAGCAGGCAGTGCTTCAGGTGGCTTGGGAATATGCCATATTGCCCATAACTGCCTAAACATCAAGTAGCTGTTAAATAGAGGCAGGATAAAGGTCTATTTGTATGCACCTCTGGGAAAACCCCTGAAGAAGGAACACAATCCTAGCACAAACACACATGAAAATGACTTATACTGAATTGGACCATCTGTCCATTGAGGTCAGTATTGTCTACTCAGACTGGCAGAGGCTCTCCAGGACTGTGGCGGTGATTCTCTTGCCTTGAAAACCCCGTGGGGTCACCATAAGTAAGCTGCAACTTGACGGCACTTTCCACCATCCCACAACAAGCAAGAGAAACATTATGTGCAGTAAGCAAATCTGTTTGGAAATGTGGCTAATTTTCACAACTTCTACTGATTACAAAGCTTAAGGTACAATCCTAAACAGAGTTTACGCCCTTCTAAATCCACTGGGCTTAGAAGGGCTACCTTTGCTTAGGCATTCCTACAAGGACAAGCAAGATGATGAATGTAAACTATTTTTATAGCTTTGTAGGCTACCTCCGGTGCAAACATTGGAAGAAAGATGGAGTACAAACATCCTCAAGAAAGTAATAGCAGCTCAAACTACATTGAAGCGTGAAATACCGGCAAGCCTCTCACCCCACAAAGAACAAACTGTAATACAAATTTACGGGAGTTTTGTGGTACCATAAAGGCTAGCTCAGTTTTATTCCAGCATATGCTTTTCCAGCCAAGAGCCCACACCTTCAGGTGCAAGGAGTGAACCCTCATTCACTGTATCTGAAGAAGGGGGTTCTGACCTACAAAACCTTATGCTAGAATGAAATTGTTAGTCTTTAAGATGTCCCAAAGCTCCTCTTTGGCAGCACACTAATATAGCTATTCCTCTAGAATGCAGCACACCTTTCCAAACACCCCACCCAGCCTCCAAGGAGGTACAGTCCTGAGCCCCCAAAGCTCACCTACTTGTCTTCACTCCCCCCACCTCACCAGAAAAGAGTAAGAAGGGCTACACCTATTACCCACCAATTTTTCTTCCTCCTTCTAGAATGAGGCACAGCTGGGGCTACAAGGCTGGAGCTTTCCCCCACCCTTCAACCACCAGCAGAAAAGGTGGTCAGGGTAGAGTTGCCAGCTCTGGGTTGGAAAATATCTGGAGATTTGGGGGATGGATCCGGGAGAGAGCGGGGTTTAGGGAGGGAAGGGACCTCAACATGGTTTGATGCCATAGAGTCCACCCTTCAAAGCAGCCATTTTCTCCAGGGGAACTGATCTCTGTCAGCTGGAGCTCAGTTGTAAAAGCAGGAGATCCCCAGGCCCTACCTGGAGGCTGGCAACCCTAGGTCAGGGGCCTGCTAGAGCCCCCTAACCTGAGGTGGTTCCCCCCTTCCTTCCTGCAGACCAATCCCAGCAGGTGCCTGACACTAAAGACAATTCAAATTCCCCAGGGCAGCCGGTCCAGGACAGACGTACACAGGCACCCTCATGTTAGCACAGGCATCTGGGAACTGTAACTTCCGCCCTCTCCACTGTTGCAGCAATCCCAGCACACGATGAAGGCCTCAGAGACTACATTGCCCAGAATGCAACTGTGTAGTGAGAGGGGACCTTTTTATTTTCAGGCATGGTGCCTGCACCATTGCCTGAAATATTGGAAGTTTTTTTTCCAGAGATAGAATGGAGAAAGCTTTTTGGTGAGGGGGCAGGGCACATTTGGGAGGCGGCATTGCCCCTGACAGTGCCCCATGGCTACAGGCCTGGTCGTGAATTGTGACAAAGCTGTCTTTCCCCTCAACCTACAGTGCAACTGAGGGGGGCAGGAGTACTCAGGAAGCCAACCAGCCATTAGGCCAGTGTATCCTGGAGATACACCAGAGTAGCAGCCCACTGCTGATAAACTCCAGCTGCACGCTGGCACATTAACACCATGGACTCCCACCAGAGCACTGCTGATGCAACCCTCTGTGCAGACAGGGAAAGGGCAGGCTAAGGGGTGTGGCAGGAGTTAGTCAGCTTCCTAAACTACCCAACCTGGGAATGCCCCTGGCACTGGCATAATGTTATGCCATAGTGGCATAATGTTATGCCAGCAAAACCCACCATGTAGCTGATATGTGCCCATATAGATGATGATGCCCTTAACTTGTCAGTGATGCAGTTATTTTCTTCTCTGTTCACCTGGATAATAATGTCTCCCAGACCACAGATCAATAAACAAATGAAACTCTCAAGTATATTTTTGGCACTGCAAGGCAGCACACAATCTATTGGTTCTACCAAGTGGCAACATGGTATGTCACCAAATCTAAATAGCAGTGAGTAAACTGGCCCCAGGGTGCATAACAATGTAAGCTTGTGACACACACCTGATCCTTTTTTTTTTTTGCATTTCCCCCATAAGGGGTCTTTTGGGTGTTGCTAGGTTGATTTAAGACTCTAAAAAAGAATTACACATGGCTTTGTGCCAGATACATCCACTGTAATTACTTCAGAATTTCTATGACAGCATTATAATTTCTTCTAAAGGAATCCTGTGAACCTCTTCCAGCTGCAAAAACACCTATGCTATTTATACTAGTAAGAATGAAAGACAAAGTTCTCTCAGAAGGAACATTAGTTGTTCTATGAGATAAACTACATTTAAGGTGCACTTTATTTAAAAAGGAAATTAATTCAAAGCTGCCCTTCCAGATACAAATGTATCCAAAGTTGGGAATTTTGGTTTCTAGGAAAAGTGCAAACCACTGTTTGGTCTGTTCAGATATAACAACAAACTATGGCTTGCCATAAACGCCCCCCCCCCTCCATAACTTTTAAACTAATGTTCGAGAGGAGAAGGAGGAGGGACTGTGTGGGGCTGCTTGGCAAAAACACGTGATAGTCTGCAAAGAACAGAGAGAGAAAACAGTAGCTTTTTAAAAACAATGCTTAAGAAACATGATACGGAGAAACACATTTGACCTATAAATGACCCAACCTAGTCAGAAACAACACATGACTAAACATCTAGGAATGCACTGTTCATGCAGACAGAAGATCCTATAGTAACTACAATATGCATAGGATAAGACATTACAAATGTTGCAGTAATAATATAAAGTGTAATTCAATATGTGTTGATAATGTTACCATTGTATTACTCAAGACTATTTGCCAAGTTGCTGTTTCAGTAACGTGGAGTAATAAAAAATGCTCCCTACCGCTAATGCAAAATAGTCCTTTGCTCTGTTGATTTTATAAAAGAAAAATATACGTCAAGCAATTCTCCAAACTCAAATACCAAAAATAAAAATGGTTCGCCATTCAATTAGCAATCTGGGTAAATTTTAAATATGAACTAATTATGAAAATGCTGTATGTTGCTCATAATATGACAGCATGAAATCCACTAGTGAATTGGTTATTTGCGTCATTCTTCTGAATTTCTCATAATATTAGATCATTAAAACACAACAAAATGCTGGATTAGGAGGACCACTGGCCTGAACTGGCAGGGCTACTACTTCCAACAGTGGTTGTAAGATTCTCCAAAACACCCACAAGCAAAGGCACAAAACCAAACCTTCCCCCATGTATTTACATCCCAGCATACCATATGGCAGATTAGTCCATCAATTTGTTTAATCCCTGTTTAAAACCACCAATGCTAGTGACCCTGTATCATGTGGTAGAGAGTTCCAAAAGTTAATTAAATGCTATATGAAGAAGTACTGTATCAGACAATCCAGTTTTGCACAAACAATCATTATCATATGACCTTCACACACAAACAAAAAAACCTGGGCTGGTTTTAGCAATAACAACAACAATCTCTGTACAGGGTACATTTAAATGACCTGATGATACTAAGGAAAATATCCTTCTATTACTACATATATTCTGGATTAGGCAAACTGTTACAAACATATTTTGCGGTTGTTAAATGTCAGTCAAATGAAGTGAAAGAGTAATACAAGCTTATCTTTCACCATCATTTGTTTAGGCTTTAGTGTTTAACACACATTACCTCAGCTGCTTGGGTTTCCTGATGCAACAATGTCAAACCTGTGAGATCTTCCAAGAAAGAGTGAGATGAATTAAAAACCTTTGCTAGGAAAGTAAAGCCTTCTCTTTCATACTGGTCAAGGACCTACACATAAAAAAGAAGAAAGAACAGTGTCAATGCTTCTTTGTTGTTCTAGAATCAAATCTAGCTAATAAAATTGTTCATATTACAAGACAGAGAAGCTATTTATTAAAAAAATACAACAAACATGTAAATTATATCATCCCAGTTTAAATTTATGGGAAATATGGATATGTTTTGTTTACACTGAAAGAGAATCATGAAAGTAACTTTAACCTAAGATTCTCAAGATATCTTTCAACAATAGGGTTGCTAGCCTCCAGGATCTCCCGCTTTTATAACTGATTTCCAGCTGACAGAAATCAGCTTCCCTGGAGAAAATGGCTGCTTTGAAGGGTGGACTCTATGGCATTGTACCATGCTGAGGCCCCTCCACTCCCCAAACCCCACCTTCTCCTGGCTCCACCCCCAAAGTCTCCAGGTATTTTCCAACCTGTACTTGGCAACCTTACAACACAGTCTTTCAGAAGCAAGTGCTTAGTATGTCAATTGCTAACCAACTTAACCACGGCCACCTGTGAACTGCAACAGAGTCCTTTACAAACAATGCAATTTATTCTCCCAGGTAACAGCAGTTTATTTGTTACAAGCATAATCTCAGTTAATCTCTGCATGAATTCATCTCAATAAATCCCTGATTTACAGGAGTCCTTTAAAGCAAAACCTAAATACCCAATGTTCTTGTAATGCATACAATTAAAAAGAAGGTTCAGCAATATAAAGGAATTACTATACAGGGTTAGGGTACAGACTGAATTTGCAGAACAATCAGCACTATGACCAAAGTGAATGAAACATGGACGATGCTTGATCAGATCTCTTCTCTCTAAACTTCTATAGACAGCCAAGAGGAGGTTCAATTTGGATCAGAACTATAGGGCTGGATTGTGGCAGAGGTTTGCCCCTTTTTTGTTCCCTGTGCCCTTTTCCAGATGTAAAACTTGGGCCTTTGGGGTAATTTGCATATTTTTCTCCTGCACGGACAAACTGTACATCCAGTGATCTGATTTATATTAGACGAAGAACACTGGCGTAAAGAATAAACAATGTTCTTCACCCAGCACTACAACCTCCATTACTGTGACTTACATAGAATAAACATTACATGGGAGCCTTAATCATATTAGATGCAAGATTTCTCCAATGTGGTGTACATGTAGTTTGGTACCAGCAATCACACCTTTGCTTACTCAATCTTCTTGGAGCACTAGCAGTTCAGCTAGGCTTACATAGCTATAACCAGGAAACTGCAGTGAATGTTTCTCAACCACACCTGTGTATTTGCAAATCTGTAGGAAAAACAGATCTTCCATGTGCACTCCCATGAACTTCAGGTGCATTGCCTGAAGAATGTTAATAGTTTTTAGCTGATAGTACTGGATAGCTGATTACCTAAGGAGTCTGAGATCTTGAGTCAAGCCTAATGCCAGATATCCATTTTGCAACACTATGAGCTACCGCACAATCAACTTCCAAGTAAACACACATTTTAAGGAGAGACAGGCAGACAAAAATAGTCAGATTCAAAGAATTAAGTAACCCTGAATGGGAAATGTTTTGAGCAGCACAAAGCATGAGTTTTGAGTTGCACTGTCACAAAAAAACTTTCCTTCAAAGAATCTTAAAGGGAGAAAACATTGATATTGACATTAAAACATTTGATATCATCAGCTCCACTGATGAGGCTAAGAAAACCTGGCAATGCAAGCTGACTAGATGTAAAGCCATTCTGTATCTGGTTGGAACAGGAAGGGATTTGTGCCACAAAAAGTACCATATATAAACTGAACAGAAAGAAGAAGAAACTATGAATAGTTAAAATTGCTACTATGTAATTGTTTATTTTAAATATTTATACCCTGTTTATCTGCAGTGTCTAAGGCATCTTACAAAACATAAAGATACACTGATAAAGCATACCATCACTAGTTAATAACTCTATAGTGCCAACAGGTGCTATTTAAAAAGCAGTACTGATACTATCATTGCAAAGGCAAGAGAAAAAGATGGAAGAACCAGGAACTGAAAATAGAAAATGGGGGTTAGACACAAGAGGGAGTTGAAGAAAAGATGGTGTAAATGGGGGCTTAAGGGAAAACTTCTTTAAGGAAGCGGGTCTTAAGAAGGGGCTGAAACAAAGTGTGTTCACCCATACCAGAGGAACAGCCAGTTTCAGTGTGTGGAAAATAACGGAATAAAGCTTGAAGAGGAGAGCAAATGCCCAGAGCAGCTATTAATACTAATGCATTGCTAAAATAAGGGCTGTTAAAAAAACATTACATACACAGGAGTGCACATTTTTTTTTAATTGGCATTTTTCGGTTTGGGTCTATTGGCCTTGGGGAAAAAATGGTATTTCTGAAAAATCCCAGATCCCAATACCGGTATGGTATTGACCCCAGATTTTCGGAAATCCCAATTTTTTTGGGTCCAATAGACCTGAGAAGAAAAATACTGGTAAAGAAAAAAACAGCCTGATCCTGGGACTGGCTTGGCTTCTCCTGCAGCACAGTTTAAACTGCAGTGCAGGAGAAGCTGGCCCCAGGATCTGTGTGCCACAGGGAGGTCTCTCCATGCTGCATGCAGATCCTGGCTGGGATGGCTTCCCTTGCAGTGTAGTTTAAACCACACCACAGGAGAAGCTGGCCCCAGGATCTGCATGCTGTGGCAAGCAGATTGCTCCCTGCAGCACAGCAGCTTCTGGGGCTGGCTTCTCCTACAGCCTGGCTTAAACTGCGCTGCAGGAGAAGCCAACCACAAGCCAAGCTGGCGGGAAGCATCTACTACACCTGGCGCAGCTGATCCTTGGCCTGTCTTCTGCAGTCCCTTTAAGCTGAGAGGTGGGAGCAATCTGCTTCTGTCTCTTCACTGCTTTTGGATCTACTGATAATTCCTGAATATATCTGGTATTTTCTTGGGATTTTTTCCTGGTTTCCCCAAGAAAACCTGAATAACATTTGGGAAACAGAAATATACCTGAAAAAATACCAAAAAGGTATTTTTGGGGTATATTTTTGGTTTGGGTAGATCCGAATGCATACCCCTAATATAAGAACTGGGAAACTGGTGGTGTTGAAGTCTTCTTGGATTGGTTACAGGAAGTTCATGTAAAAAAATTTTTTGCTACTTCCTCGTCATACCAGAAAAATTCACATGGGATAGCAGCCACAATGAGAAAGCGTAATGGTCTAGTAAGATATGTTCTTAATGTACAGGCATGGGCTATTTTAGACATGCATTTCTGATCTGCTTTTCTTAACATTATTTTGGTATATACAGCAAAACAAATGAATTCTGCTCTTAGAGAGTTAAGACAATTTTAACATAGTTACTGTACTCCAAGAAATTATATAACAACCCAACCAGATGTGCAGCAATTTCTTGCAGCTGTCTCTTTATGGCATATATTGAAGTCAATTTATAAACTTGGACTGTGTTCAGTGATGTGACTATATCCATCTTTCCCAGTTATCATCATCAAAGACGTTGCTATTAATTTAAGCTGGAAGCAACACATAGAGGACAGAATAATTTAAGACAGATTCTAGCAAGAATCATAGAGAATCCGATAGTTCATAAACACCTGCATTAAGGGGGGGGGGGGAATCAGCATGCCATTTGGCATGAAAGGATGCAATTTGGGAGGTGGTGGTGAGAATCGGTGACTCCTTGTGCATAAGGAAATTGCCTTCTGTTTCTATAGGGGATCTTGGGATACAGGCCATTGTTCCCCACCCTTTGTTAATGTGCTAAAGATGTTTCAGATATTCAAATACTGTGGCAAAAAAAAGAGGTAACAGAATTGTGTCAAACATGGACTTAATTATTTTTTCTGTATGTTGAAGTATAAATCCCTTAAAATCTTAAATGGTTATGCTCCAGAGATCACTGGTATTACCATTGCCCCATGATGCTTCCGGGTTTATCCCTAGAGAAAATGAATTTCCATTCCTCAGGTTATGTTCCCTTTCTAAGCCAAAGAACAATGGCATCTAGCCATACATCCAGGCCCCTGGTTTTCAACAACTGCAAAGATCTGAACTTTTCCAGCTCTTTCATACCCACTGGGCCCCGTATTCTATCTTCATTGGCTACAATTGCACATATAAGGTGTCCTGCTTTATTTCACACATATACCTCTATGCTTCTCTCCGTGATTGTGTGTGCTGAAACAGTGCATACCCTCAGAAATGTCTGTTAATCTGGAACAATATTCATAACCCAGAACGCCTGTTTTATGTCGTTCAATTGCCTCTTCCTCTCTTGGTGTTTGTATCTTTAACTACAATGTGAAACACAGCTCAGGGTCACAGAAACAGCTTCTGTTTCTCTTGGGAGTCTAACCTCAAGATTCAATGGTTTGTCATGTCGAAATCTCAGGCAATCTTACAAACAGAATCTAACGGTTGCTCAATAAGCCTCACAACATTCTTTTAAAATACTTTAAGTACTGCCTTGTGCTGCAACTAGAAGTCTCTGCTTGATGACAATCTCAAGTTTTTGTGCTGTGCACCAGCCCATCTCCCTCCAGTAATGTCCAGTCGATTACCTCTCAACCAGGCTTCCTATTACAACTGGGAAAAACAATAAGTGCCATCACTCATTAAGTGCCATTAAGAGAAATTCAGAGCAAGGGTATTTAGTGCAAAGCACAAATGCAACTCATCTAACATCACCACGGTGTATAAGATCGAGCATTAAAACTAGGATCCAGGAGACTTAGGTTGAATTTCCACTCTTCCATGGAAGCGCACTGGGTGACCTTGGGCCGGTCACTCTCTTGACCTCACCTACTTCCACCAGTTGCTGTTGCAAGGATAAAATGAAAGAGGGGAGAACGATATCGTTATGTCGAGTCACCAATGGGGAGAAAAGTCAGGTACAAAGATCCTAATAAGTAAATAAGTAATAACATAGCTTGGTTTCTGGCTAAGCTGAACTGACTTGAGTCTAACACACAAATTTACTTTTGCAGCAGTGTTGCAGCAGGCTCTGTTTTTGATGGTGAAAACAAGACTCAGAATATAAGTTCAAATGACAATGATTAACACACTACAGAATACCAAGATATCCATGCATAGTACTATGAAAAACAGTAATAATAAATTATTCTTATAGTGTTCATACCCTAAGGTTAGTGGATGTAAAAGATGTCTTTTATAACTGCAGAATAAAGAGATGGAAAACAGATTTTTTTTAAAAAAATAGCTCATCACAAACTCCCACATCAAGAGACCACACAAGCATTCTCTGCCGGTAGTAAGTATAAAAGCCACCCAAAACACAAAGCCTAATTCCAAATAAAGATTCCCTGATTAAATATATACCCATTTTGCAAACACGCAAGGCCGTCACTAAAATCACTCTTGCATAATGTCCTATTAAAAAAGACAGACTGCTGATGGCATGGATACACATTTCCATTTCATCAAATATCTATGGTTGTACAATTCTCCCAGTAACACAAACCATTTCATGTTTTTTATACACACACATATACATACACATGCGTACACAACTCTCTACTCAGTGTATGTGAATCTGAGAGAGACAGTGTGACCTTCCATTTGCCACTATTTCACAGGGTGGTTGAACAGCATTATAATGAACTCCAGGGTTGTGAAATATTAAAGGATACCAGTCATCAAGACAGCTTACAGCCTTACAAGCCAGGAAGAGACCACAGCTGACGAATGACAGGCACATAAAAGTTGCTCTCTCAAGTAAGATGATGACATGGAAGAGGTCTAAAGGCCAGTCCAATCTCAGTGGACCATGCCTGCTCACTTCAGAAGTCACAATAAAATATTCATATGGATCATACAAGGATTCTGACTTTGTGAATATATTTACATAAATGAAATCACAATACATCTATATTACAGTTACATATGTGCAATTACAATACAGCTTTCTACAATTAAAAAAAAATAAAGCCTGTGAAATCCTGATGGACAGGTGCAAACAGGAAGAATGAGGAAAAGTCTCTGTTGAAATACTGACCGCAACCCAGCAATGGCAACATTTTTTTTGCTGTTATTTCCCAAATACTGGATGCGTGGTTGTCTCCTTATTTCCCTGAAATTACTATTTTAAATAATCAGCATGTGGAAAAATATATCCATTGGTGATACAAGTATAAACATTTCCTGTTACGAATTCATCCATACAAAACAGTTCAACTTTCATTTGGATAGGGAGATCTGCAATGATATTAACTAAGCTATTTCCCATCGGCTGTTAAAGTGGTCGTACATATCAATACTGAAATGTAACACAAATGATTTTGTGCAGCAACTGAGGGCAAGCAGAAACTTCTGCCTACTGTATGGCATGTTCAGAAAAGTATCCTGCTAAGGAATTATTTCCATGTTTTAAATATCACACATTTGTGTTATTCTAGGTTGCCATATCCTCAAGAGAGACATATGCTGCCCTCATATCATGGCATTCTGTTCACTCTGCCTATCCTTTTCACTATTCATGCCATTTTCACCGGGTGAATTAAAAATATGTCACATTTATTTGGATTCAGGCGCTTTCCCTGGACAAAGCTTAAAGAACGCAGAGGTTGTTACACAATGCCAGGCTGCATTCTAGTTGCAGGTCACAGCACATAATAAGATGACCAAGGCTCATTAATCTCATGCAAGGGAAATTTCCAGTGGACTGCGCCCAACAACACTTTGTTTTCTTCCCAAGAATTAAGCTTTTGAAACTTTGTTACAGAGCAGCTACTCCGGTAGAATTTATAATCTTAGACGAGAGAAGTAACTATGCATATAACTATATAATAGAGCACACACAAAAAACAGGATGAAGTTGGCACAGTCAAATCACAGATGACAGAATAAAAAACAGGAGTGTAAAATAATAAGAGATGTGCCCAACAGGTATCTAAGGGAATTCAGCTTCAGCTTAATATACATTCTAAAAGGTGAAGCATTTCCAGAAGTATGCAACAAGCAGACAAGAAACAACCAATTACCAATGATATTTTACCATGACACGCATATAACTACTGCCAAGTAAGGAGGAAGCAGAGGCACACACACCCAAAATGAAAGAGCCCCCTCCCCAAAATCAGAATTGTGTTACTCTCTTCAATTTACCTGCCCCCAAACCTACTGGATAAACCTACAAAGAAGAGATAATTGGGTGATCTCGAAATGGATTTTAGGAAGGAGATCACAGGAAGGACACAGCTTAGCAAACAGGGAGCAGCCTGGCCGAGAGAAGAAGGGGCACAGGGGCTGAAAGGAATGAAGGGATGCCAAGATGGAAAGATTCCACCGCAGGGCTTTCAGATACCAGAAAACAGCTTCAGTTTTCATGGCATTATGTTGCCAACTACCTATTCATCCGGAGACAACAGCCACAGGAGAGCAACTAACTTCTCCCTTCAGTTAGGAATTAAATACAGGTTTTGCCTAGACAAGAAACCCCTAAAATGTTGCATAAACACTGGCATTTACCAATGTCCAAATATACTGTTTGGAAAGACCTTCCTGTTTAAATTTGCCTTTGGCACGGAAGGCTGTTTGAAAAGGACAGGAAAATTTCACTGAAACAGATGAAAATCAGGGGGAGAGAGGTTTGCTTGGGGTACCAACTCAGAGGAATGGAAAGGCTATAAAACTAAATAAAATAAAAACCTACAGGTTCAACTATTAAATCACTGTAATAAAAAAGAATGCAGCATCACTAAGAATGGAAAGAGCTACTAAAGGAGTACTTTAAAAAAAACTCCTCATATTTGGCAGAAGCCGAGGGATTAGTGTCATCACAAAGCTGCCCAGTAATTTCTACTCCCTCATTTTATGCCTATGTTTCAAAGGGTTTTGGAACCAGTTATTTTTTATGTTAGTAAAAAGCAAGGTCTCAAATGTTTCTACATTATTTGGAAAATGCTCCGCAAAGAAATGACAGAAACAGGAAGCTAGCCTTCAAGCAATCCAAAGAATCTCAGGATGGGCACAGACCGGACCACGGACATAATTTTTCCACAGACTGGGGCTCAGTTTGTGGTCTGTGAGCCCAGTCCATGCACCCGCCAACATGGACCTCCCAGGACCATCTCAGGAGGTCCGTAAGTCTGGAAGGGGGCTTGCAAAATGGCACATGAGTGAAGGTTGTGTGGTGACTTTACCCAATTCTGGGTGGGTGAACTCACTGCTCAGCTTTCACTCGTGCATCACCTGGCTTTGCACAATGTGCACCACATGAGTGAAGGCCAAGTGAAGAGTTCATCCACTTCTGGGTGGGTGAACTCACTGCTCTGCCTTCACTCGTGTGCTGTCCAGCTTTGCAAAAGCCATTTATAATTTAAATGGCTTTTACAAAGAAGCCAAGCAGCATGCAAGCGAAGGCCGAGTGTGAGTCACCGCCCATCCTCCACTTGCGTGCCTTGCAGCTTTGCAAAGACCACTTAACATTTAAATGGCTTTTGCAAACAGGCTGAGTGGCAACTTCACCCACTTCTAGTTCACCTGGTAGTGAACCGTAAATGGGTGGAGTCGCCACTCGGGCATTACAGTCCAAATGGACCTGATCCAGTCCTTGAAACATGGTGGTTCATGGTCTGAGGATCCATGAACCCCACAGACCAAATGGACCACCAGACCACCATTTTTCTGGACCATGCCCATCCCTAAAAGAATCCTTATGAACCTACAAATCTGACTCTGATATCAAGGGCCATATGATACTTTGCTGACTTTCCAGTGTGAAGACTCACAAATTTCAAAGTAGCGAGAAATGTTTAACATGTTCAGTAAAGCCAAAGATTCTCCTCTCCCCCAGGATCATTTTTCTAAGGGACAGGAATAATGGATTTTAAATACCCCATAATTCGGTACAGATTCACATAAAAAACACACCTAAATACAAAGAACAAAAACCTAAATACTGAAACTTTCTAGGTTTTTTAAAAAAAAAATCTAATAGTCTATACCATGGCACAGAGACACCTTCCCATATCTGATTTATAACTTAAAATTTTAAAAATAGATTAATTTAGTGGGTATCTCTGGATGCCTGAAATGAATCCTTTGAGTCCAAGAAAGCATACTTACACTGGAAAGATGCTATTGACCTATTTATTGCAATTACCATTACCTATACATCACCGGAGAACAAGCAAAGTAAATCTCAGCTGCCTCAGCTGATAGCCAACAACTCCACTTTCTGGGTCCACCTCCAGGCTTATGAAGAGAAGGCACAAGACAGGCACAAGACAGGTGAGAAAGCTTCCAGGCACAAGACAGGTGAGAAAGCTGTTTCAGGCTTAAAGGACAGGTAAGTGTCAAATATTCAGACTCCCTTTTGTAGACAATGCAGTCCCTTGGAGCAGCAGACAGCAGTCAGGTTTGCTCTTAGATATTGTACACTAACATTTCCTGCCTCTTCATCTGTTCACCCATTTCCAGGTTGCCCTTTCCTGCTGACGGCAGCATGCCACCTTGCCCAATCCACCCATTCTCTGTTCAAGGTATGCCAACCTGTAGGCCCTTTGCCATCTCTGTAGGACTTTTGCCATCTCCTGGCATTTTCAAAATGCATTGCTTTAAATTGTACTGGAAAGGCACTGAGATCTGGAAGACTTGGAACATACTAAACCCCTCTTAGAATAGCTAAGTTGCTCCCCATATCCTCTCCTATATTCAAAGTCAGAGGGAAAGGGGAAAGCAGAGCATTATTCTACACTGGGAGAAAATCCTGAAAGAGGTCAGTAAGGTAGTAGTATATTCTAAGACATGGCAGTTGGCAATCCTTGAAGAACAGAAGAAAGCAGGAAAAGGAAAAAGGCTTTCAGGAAAGAAAAAGAGGAAATAGTGGAGGGAAAGGGAGAAGATGTATCTTGCGAGTCCTTCCCAGGTTCCCACTTGTTTATTTTAATTCTATAGGGCAAAATTCGATTTAGGGGTTCTGCTTCTAGAAACACAATACTTAATGCCATTTCAAAGTGTAACATTTACTTATTTATAGTCCACTTTTTTCATTGGGATTCAATCAGAACTCCTTGTTCCTCAAAGTGACCCATTTTTCCCCCTGCTTATGATCCTCAGGTATGTGTCAGGGTGCTAAAGAACAAGTAGCAATGACTTTTTCCCCCTATTGGTGAGGTAGGCTGGACGGTAACTCACGGCAATAACACTAATACAACTGACCCTTTGTGAATTTACTTTTACATTCTTCTTACAACCTCTACTGTTGCTAGAGAAAGACCGTTGACAGTACAATGCAGACCCAACAGATATGGCCATCCCACTAATTTTTGAGATGCTCAGAGATGTTCCCAGAAACCCCAATCCAGAGGGTTAGCTAGCAGCATTAAAATCAATAGGCCAAGTTAGTTGCAGGGCATGGTTTGAAATTAAGCTGCTCTAGACTTGGTCCATTCCTTTATGGGAGCCCAAGTGAAAAGTGCCTTGAGTTTCCAGTGACAGAAAGACAGAATAAAGATGTAATAGTAAGTACATTTCAGTGGGAATTAATCAGATCTCAGGATCAGGGTTGAACTGTTTGAGGAAAAGATAAAAGACACATTATACCATTGAGTCATTAAAGCCTAAGTAAGATTAGCTTTGTCAGTGCATGAGAACTCCCACATAAGCCATTTGGACATTCCCAAAGGAATAACAGGGTATTTACTTTTCAGTGGGGTGACATTCATATTCAGTGTTGAAAACTTTACAATAAACCTTGGCCAACTCAGATTAACACTTTCTAAATCTGCTGTGAAAACTGTTCGCGACGGCTCACTTTGAAGCAAAAATAATCCTTAGTCATAGCTTGAAAGTACCAAGCCATGCTCCAGCTTCCAATGGCTCAGCTCTGAGAGATGTATTTGAGACAAGGGGTTCCCATTGTCCTTCATATAAACTAACATTGGCGATGGTCAAAAGATTCTGCGATCACTGAAATCCAGATAGTGAACCCACATAGTAACTGCGGTATTATTTTGGAATTGAAAACCTGAATTGCACCAGGGATATATCTTCCACTCCCTGTAAAGAAGAAGTGGGATATTGCTCCAGTAGCAGACTTAATCTTATTCAAAGCAAATCTGTGTTGGTGAGACCAGATGAGATTTGAAAACAATCCCTAGGTAGCATACATTCCTGACTTGTTTATATCTGAGTTTGCTATAGTCCATTTGGAAAGACCCAGGGTGCCATTTTTAGGAAAAAAACAAGATTTTACATTTATATAGCTTATTTGCAACTCCTCATTTAAGCAGTAGTTTGAGAAACATTTCAGGAGTCTATTCAGGCCAATCTTGATGCGGGACATAAGAACTGAATTATCAGCATACAGCAGCAAGAGTATTTCTATCAAAAATAATCTGGGGGCATGAAACTCTGGAGAAGAAAAACTTGACATCAAGTCATTTGAGATATGCCTGGCAGTTTGCCCAGCAAGGCGGGATATAAATTGAAAGTAATAAATAAATAAATAAATTGAAAAGCTGGGGAGCAAGCAGACAACCTTGCCTCACCCCCTTATCGATGGTGAAACCCTCTGAGAGTTGTATTAGTGAAACCCTCTGAGAGCAGTAGTATTAGTGTATGGGGTCTTGATTAACCAATAGCGTACAGGGTCTTGATTAACCATGTATAGGCCCACCACTTTCTCCCACAGCTTGCTTTGACTGACTGAACTGAATGCTCCCTTAAGTCCATAAAGGCCATGTAAAGCTTCTCGCGAGGACTAGCTGTATATTTTTCTACTAGATAAGAGAGATCAGCAGTGATCAACAGTGAAAAAGCCTCTCCTAAAGCCAATTTGTTCCCAGCTTAGAATTTTATTGGTCTCGATCCATTCTACTAACCTTTGGTGCAAAAGGGAAGACTATAATTTCCCAACAGATGATAGGCGGCTAATTAGCTAACAGTTGGCCGGATCAAGCCTACTGCCCTTTTAAAAAACTGGAATGATTATAGAATGCTTCCAAACTGGGGGAATTTCTCCTGTCTGATTTATCTGACAGAAAACAGGAGCTAGAATTCTTCCCCACCACAATGGATTTAGTTTGAGAAGCTCAGTCGGGACCTTATCTGGGTCAGGGGCCTTGCTGGCTCTCATATGACAGATCTTATTGCATACACCTTTCTCCAGTACAAGGGTCCAGTTAGGGAGGTCATCCAGCATTCTGTCCTCTACCCAAGTGCTGTTGGAAGAACTAGAGCAAAACAGTTCCTTAAAATATCTCTTCTATCTGGAAGTAGAGATACATGGAGTCAAGTTGGATCTCAAATTCATGGCCATAAAAATAACTTTCCAAAAACTTGATAAATCATTGTTGGTAAGTGATGTAATAAGGAGGCTCCAGCCCTCATACGTTTCTTCTCTCTTTTTATTTATTTATTTATTTCAATTTGTATCCCGCCCTCTCCACCAAAGCAGGCTATCCTGAATTAATTTTTTGTATCTTTTTTTTTAGGTCTAGTAATTCCCCTAGAACACGTAAAGTATTATCTCTTTTAAATTTCCTATGCTATTGCCGAATCCTTATTTTCATAGTTTTGCACTCAGAATTGAACCACTTCTTTCTTTTTTGGGGTTCAGATATGTTCATGGGCTTAAATGGGCATTGGTAGAAAGGTTCAAATAAAGTAAAGAGATCACATAGTAGCTCTAATGAGGATGTAACTGAGTATGATCTAAAGATTTAATCCATGAGAAAGCTGACTTCAGTTGACTGCAGCATACACCAAATGCTCCCTTCCAATTGCTTGGTCAAGGAGACTCAACATATTTCATTACCCTACTGCAGCAATTGTCCTTGTCCATTTACAGGAAGGCAACTCCCAACTTGAGACATCAAAATGAGAGAGATGGTTAAATGATCTCTGTACATACATTCCTGTACAGAAAGGCTCTTTGTCAAGTGTAGAAAATCAAAAGCCACGAGGAAGTAATCAGTAACACTTGCCTCCCTTGCATTAAAAAAATCTCCCCTATGATTAATCTCCATATATCCATTTAATATGGTGAGTCCCTTTATTAAATTTAAAGAGTCTCAGGCCTGCTCTATTAATACAACTATCTTTTGATGATCTTGAAGTCGTCAGAGAGAAAAAGCTATCCTCTGGGCTAAACCCCAGCCAAGTAGCTAGCGAGGCTTCATTAACACTACCAATTCTGGCACTGAAGTCACCTGCTAAAATAACCATTATATCTGGGAAAGATTCCATTAATTGATCATAAGTCATTTATCATATTCCAGTTTTCATTCATGGTTGCCCACAGCCAATACCAAATCATAAAAATCAGAACTGCCATTATACATGAGACACCTAACAGTCCCCCACCTTGTTAGGGCACTCATTTTAGCTCACCTTAATGCCATCCCATCAGAAGCAGTACAGGGGAGATTTAATTGCATTCTGTACTCTAACTTTCCTCTATTCTTATTGAAGGCAGTAATAACATCTACTACAAGTCTATGGTGAACAGTTTCCAGAAGTACACGAGTGATGAGAATGGCAAAACAGATTTGTATGTTAGAGTGCTGTAGGACAAATATTGTTGATATAGAAATCAACAGAATTTTCAGCTGAACGCACCCTTTAAAGACACACATCAAAAACATTATTTTTTAAAGAAAAATCACAAATTATATGGACTAAATGCAAATGAAGTATAGGTTGGCTGTTGCCTCTGAGTAATCTGTCTAAGAAAACCACCCTCTTCTACCAGCCTGACGTGAAATGACATCACTTGTTTTAGAAAGAGGTCAAGGACTGGAAAACTAAATAGGAACTGGAGCCCAGGGAGCTAGGAGGGCTTCCCTCACTAGATGGTTAGCACCATTATGGGAAAAAACAGAGTTCCATTGCTAAGAGGTTCTAATATTCTTTGTGGTTGCTATATATGCATGTTGTGTACCACTTAATGAACAACTCAGGACCCATGTGTTGATTTATACAAGCATGTCCTGTAATCTGCTTTGAATGCAATAGAAAAGGGGGTAAAATATCAATGGAGTACCTTCTGCATTTCAGATATTTCAAAGAAAAACAAACCCTGAGAATGAGGAGAGATGTGTTCAGAAAGCATTTCCTCCTTGTGGTCATTTTTAAAAGCCCTGCTTTACATAAACAGGTTTGATGATTTAATAAAATCTTACCTGGGTTTTAGCAGCTGTGCTATTCCCATAGTGATCTTGTTTCATGTGGTGAGAATATTAAATTACTTTTGTACTGAAAAGGTTGCTTTATGTGTCTTACACTGGAAACCTAACATTTACATGCCCAACTCCATTTCAGTGTTAGAATATGTTGCCTCATCATATCTAGAAATCTAATCCCAATGGCAAATCCAGTTACACGTTTACCTTGATTTTGTTTGGGTTTCCTTTTTTTTTGTATGTTAAGTAAAAATTTCATTCCTCACACTCTGACCTATAAATACCAGTGTCTGAACATTTTTTTAAAATCTTAATACTGTAGTTTTCTTTCACCTTGCTTCCATTTTTAAATACCGCTGTACAATATAGGTGATGCAGAAAAATATGCATACACATCTAAATATTTAGTTATCAATTACACATTTCTCCTGCTCCATAAAAATTAGTTCTTATTTCTGATTTTATATGTGTCAGAGAGAAACTCTATGTCTTAGAAAGAGATCCAGACATTCACACTTCAAACCCATCTTTAGGTAGAGCTTTTCCAAACCAGCTGTATGACATAGATTTTAAACTTTTTGAGGGAGCTATTGAGAAATTTCAGGGTGTCACTGTTAAGAAATCTACTTTTGGCCTAAATATACCCTCCATAACTTCCATCCTCACTAGCTGTACATATGTTGTGACTGGAACGTTAAGTAACTGCCTTCTAGACGAGTGATTCAGCCTAGACTGTTTGACAATTTAAAAACAAAACAGTTAAGTATACTGAAGTCTCATAAGCATGATCACTTAGAAAGAACCCCAGATTTCCTAGCTGTGTTTAATCAGGAATAACTGCAGCCCGGCACTTAAGGTACTGTACATCCTTTATCTCCGTAGGCTAACTAAAGCAATTTCAATTCTTTTTTTTTTTTAAGGGAGACCCTGATTTGACTAACAGGTTCATTGGGAGATCTAGTTTAGAAAATATGGACTTAACTCACAATACATGAGTCAGGGAATGAACATGAATAATCCATTCTGTGAAGAGTTATCTTGCCTCACAGTTTTTAGTAAAGTATTGGTGGCTGTCAGTGAGTAGACATATAAGGCAGTACACTTCACACAATATGCTTACACTTTTCAAAGTCCATCGAAGTCCATGGGGTTATAAGGTTACGCTGTACTTAGGATGGCACTGTTTGGCTATCAAAAGGTATAAATGATAACTTTAAAAGATGCATCAAAGAAATGCTGAGGAGATTAATACTGTTCAGCATGAAAGGGGTTAACACCAATACCACCAAAAGTGGAAAATACTGTATACTATTTGACATAATGAACACATGAACCTGCCTTATACTGAGTTAGACCATTGGTCCACCAAGGTCAGTATTGTCTGCTCAGACTGGCAGCAGTTTTCCAGGTTGTTAGGTAGAGGTTTTTCACATCACCTACTACCTGATCAACCAGAGATACTGTGGATTGAACCCTGGACCTTCTGCATACAAAGCAGGTGCACTACCACTAAGACATGGCCCCTCCCAAAGTATAGGGCAGTGCTCCTTGGAAGCTTACTGGGAGAAAATAGAGGAGAAGTTGCCTGAAAGACAAATTGTCTTTCTAATTTTCCCTCAGAATGTAGAGCCACAAGGGACTGCTGGATGCTATTGAAGAAACACTGTCAGTTTTCATGAGAAAAGCATAACTCGACATTCTTGGCCAGCACCATGAGAAAACAGTATGCCTCCAAATCCTCTACAATGCACAGAAGTTCTTTAGCAAGTAAGTCACTGTGGAGAGAAAGTTCCCTGAGGGCATAAATTTTGAAAGCCACTGCTTTAGGCCTTAGGCTGTACAAAACATCACAGAAAATTCATTCTAAATATACATATTTATTTTGTTTATTTAAAACATTTATATGCCAAAATAGGTTCCCCAAACTGATGAATATCAGGTATTATAACATTTAAAAACAAAGCAGTTTCCAAAGTTTCAGCCTCATGACTGTGAAGGCCCTTTTTTAGGTTGCCCTCAGTTTAGCATCAGATGGTGAGGGCACCCAAACTTCAAAGTTGACCAGAGGGGACAGGCACGTTCATATGTCGACTGCATAGAAATTTATCTAAATATGACTGCTACAGATAGCTTCTATTAGTGTCTTGGACCTAAAAACTCTGGACAGAGATCTGCTGGGCTCTCTTCTTTTCCTCCTTTTCACCAGAGCCTCTAGTGTTCCCTGAAAAGCTACTCTTTAAGAAATGACACTCTGTGGAATAATATAGGATGCATGGAGGGCACTACAACTGAGGTAATAAATCAGCTGAAATTGGAGACCTTTCCCCTCATAGCACATTTAAAGTAGTTCACATACTGCAATGCTGTGTCTGTGAATCCTGTATCAAGACAGTTTAGAATCATTAAAAGGAAGAAGCAACAAATAATGGCTTCGCTTAAGGGCTCCAAGTGAGTTCATGAAATAAGATGAGCCTTGAATAACCAGGGTGGGGAGGTGTACTCACTGCTTAGAAAAAGCCCAGCAGGAACTCATTAGCATAATGGGCCACACCCAACAGCAGAAACTCATTAGCATATTAAGCCACAACCCATGTTACCAGAAGTGTGATCATCCAGCCACACCCACCTTTTGCTTCTTATTCTGTTTACCTTGTTTGTTGTGAAAACAGTTTTAACAAAACCAATAAAAACATTATTTTCTTTCCCATCTATACAAAATCTTGCCTGAACCAATATCTTATGTCCAACAATTATTCCTACACTGGATTGGAATCAATTCCTAAAGGTTAGGTTCCTATGGAAATCAGCTTGCCTTCCTGCAGAACTAGTACACTGAATATGAATTTTTAGGGTTGCCAACCTACACGTGGGGTCTGGAAATCTCCTGGAACTAGAACTGAGCTCCAAACTACAGGGATCAGATCAATGGCTGCTTTGGAAAGTGGAGTCCACGGCATTATGCCTTGCTTAGGTCCCTCCTTCCCCCAAACCCTACCCTCCTCAGGGTCCACTCCCAAATCTCCAGAAATTTCCCCAACCTGGAGTTGGCAACCCTAGTTCACTGGCAGAACAACCCTAGATTTGTGGATGCACTGGACGGGAGTACTTTGTGGACTGTGCATCAAAGTAACCAGTCCAACAAAATGTTATTCAAGGTATAAGATTTCATGTGCCACCCACACTTCTTCAGATGGAAGAAGTGTGCATGCACACGAAAATTTATACCTTGGATGAAACTTTGGACTCCAACTTTGTTCTGTTTCTTCAGACCAACACGGCTACCCACCTGAATTATTACACTATAATATTTTTTACAAGCAATTATGTACCAGTGGAGTGGTTACCATGCAGAGTCTGTCCCACAGGTAAAATGATCCTGTGAACAGGTGGGCTTTACCACATAAAAGTATCACTACCATCACAAGATCACCAATCGTTGGAAGTCAACTCCTCAGAAGCGGAAATCTCTCTTATAAGGAGGTTTAAGAACATCAACTTTGCTGCCATGAAAGGCAGATGTCAGCCCAGTGGCAGGAGAACAGGGACAATCAACTTCTTCAGAAACTCTGCCCACTTTTTAAATTTCACAAAATAGGCAATCTCCAAAGGGCTGCTAACCATGCTCATTTTTAGTTACAACTCTGGCTGAAGACAGATTGACAGTCTGCCGTGCCTCCGCGGCGTGGCAGACTAAGGTGGGGGGAATTTCCCCCATGGTGTGGCGTTCGCACGCCGCCGGAAGGAAGCCGCCTGCAGCATTCAGACTGCGGGTGGCTTCCTACAGTGGCGTGCGGACGCTGCGCAGCTCCCCCTCCCGGCGCGCGTTCACACCCGCTCCGGCGGGTGTGAATGCACGCTGCAGCAGCCTAGCACCACTTTGAAGTGGTGCTCGGCTGCTGCGGGAGGAGTGCGGCGCCGGAGGCGATGCGTCCGGGCCGCCTCCTTGGGGCAGATGCGGCCGTCTGAACGGCCACTCTGCCTCCGCTTTTGAAGTGGAGGCAGAGCGGCCAAGACTGCCAGTCTGTCCTCAGCCTCTGATTCTCTGCAGATGTCCCCCAAAGTCCCCCATGCAACAGTCAAGTGTTCTGCCAATACATACAACAATGAAGCTGCTTTTTCAGATGTTTTCTCTTGCATGGCAGTTAGAACCAAACAACGTTAATACAGACTTTAGACACACATATATTTGCAAGCCATTCCCAACAAGACATACCACTTAGGCTCGGTTCGCGAGTTCCAGTCATGCATTTCCCTTCCCTGGTCTCCCCCCCAAAGCCATCAACTCTGCAATCCTAAATAGAGTTATACCCTTCTGCATCAGTTAGGATGTGACTGTGTTTAGGACTACAGTGTATAATTGCTAGAAGGATTGCAAGGAGGGAAAGAAAAAAAAAGAAAAGAAAGAAAAAAAGAAAGAAAGAAAGAAAGAGAGGGAGGGGGGAGGGGAGAGGAGGGAGAAGGGAAAGGAGGAGGGAAAGAGAAAAGGAAAGAAGGAGGGAAAGAAGGAGAGAAGGAAAGGAGGAGGAAAGAGGGAAAGAAAGAGAAGAAAAGAAGGAGGGAAAGAGGGAAAGAAAGAGAGAGAGAAGGAAAGAAAGAGAGAGAAGGAAAGAAGGAGGAAAAGAAAGAGGGCAAAGAGATGGGGGAAAGGCTCTCCCCCCAATCAAAGCTCCCCCCCATGCCCCCTGATCAAGCCCCCACCCCGCACCAGCATTTGCAGGGAGAGTGGAGGAGGTGTGGTGAACCCTGACAGGGCAGTGGCAAGCTGGATGGAGAGAGCCGCAATAGCCAGGGCCCTTTCCTGCTAGCTCCCTGCACTTAAAGGGAGCTCTCCCTTTAAATGCAGGGAGCCGGGAGGCCAGGACTTGCGCCCGATCTCCATGCGGAGATCCAGCGTGCAGGGCCCTTTCCCGCTGGCTCCCTGCACTTAAAGGGAGCTCTCCCTTTAAATGCAAGGAGCCAGGAGGCCCGGCCTTGTGCCCAATCTCCACCTGGAGCGGGCTCGTATGCCATCTGGAATGCCGTTCTGGCCCAAATATAGCCCTGTTCTTAACTATTATAGTACAGAGAATTTAAACAAATGTCAAACTATCATCCTGCCCCCCCCCCCCCACTTCAAACACCAATGCTTTTAGGAATTAACACTTAACATGATACAAAAACATTACATGGGAGGTTGATGGGAGGAAAAACTAAATGGGTACAAATATTGCTTTATTACTTGAACTTCACATGTCTGAACTAAAGATAAAAGTTCGAGTCCAGCGGCACCTTTAAGACTGACATAGTTTAATTCTGGGTAAAAGCTTTTGTGTGCATGCACAGTTCTTCCGATATCTTCAGAAATGTGCAGGCATTCAAAAGCTTATACCCAGAATTAAGCTTTGTTGGTCTTAAAGGTGTCGCTGGACTCGGACTTCGTTCTGTTGCTTCTGTTGTTACCCACCTGAATTTAACTAAAGATAGTTTATCTTCTCAACATGACACACTTTGGTACATGCCTTATAAGTTCTAGAATACAGTGTGAAGATTCTTGTAGTCCTAATAAAACATACCAGTTACACCAACAAAATTGGCATTTTATTACAACAGCAAGTTTCTAGAAGGCAAATGTTCATGTTCTCTTAAGAGCTACCTTATTCTTTCCTTTTGTCCTGTGATCTTGGAAGCTTTTTAATATATATTTATAGTACAAACCTATGCCAAATTACTCTCGCCTAAATTCACTGGGCTTAGACTGGGGTAATTTCTCATAGGACTGCATTGTTAGTGTAGCACTGTTAGTGTATAAAGGATATACACTGTACAAAAAGTGAAGAGAAGACGCCCGCAATGAATCCCTGACATCACTGAATTAATAGCACTTACACACAAGCCAAATTATGAGTTAGAACTACTTGGCATTCACAGCAAGAGCTCTCAGTCAAGATGACTGCTTGAGCATGGGAGTAATACACCTGAGGAAAAACTGAAGAAACCTAAGCACTCAAAAAGTCTTGCATAAGCTGTGAAACAGTGTGTGTGGTATAAAGTGTGTGTGTGTGTGTGTGTGTGTGTGTGTGTGTGTAAATGAACTCTGAGCCACTAAATGCAGTGCTTGACAGTATGTTTTCCAGGTAAAAGAAATCCCAGCATTGTACTTGTGCAAATCTTTTATTAGACAGAGCAGGAGTAGAACTAGCTGTATTTTGTGCTAAACAAATTTCTGAAGAGAAGGCAAATAATTCCCTGAGAATAATTGTTCAAGTGTGCATCAATTCAGACAATGTGTACAAGTTGGGAAAGTTGGTTTTCATTTTTTGATTTTCATTATTGGTTTTCATTATTTTCAATATATTAGGGTTGTTGTTGTTGTTTTGCTAAAGTCTGACAAAGTCAGAAACAAGGAGCAGAAGGAATAGGCTTGCGGAGATGAAGGAGACAGTGATAGACCAAAAGAATGAAAAATGGTAGCCATAAGGAAGGACTAGGAGGAATATCAAAACTATTCCCCAAGCACTAAAATAAATGTTTAAGTGCTCCTTTACTTTTAGAAAGTTAAATGTGTGGTGCCCAGTCTAGAGATATGGCCACTGAGTTCACTGGATGTCAATCCTACAGATTAATTGGTGCAACGGGGCTATAAAAGATGGACAGCAGGAACAGGGGAAGTTAAAACAGCAAAGAGGAAGGAGCTTGAGAGGGATTAGTACAAGGAGCAAGGAAGAATAGAAGGCAAAGCCAAAGCTGGGGGATGCCAGCTGTCTCAGATTGACAAATTAGACAGGAAGAGGTCAGGAAAAACTAGAAGAGAGCTTCTCTCCAAATTCCATTTAAATTAAGACTGCTTCTCCAAGCTATTCAAGACTTCAACCCTTATTTCCCCAGACCTTACCTGGAAATTAACTCCCTAATAGGGCCTCAAGTCATTACATCTGAAGAGCTGAACAAGGTTCTGACACACCACATCTAGTGCCAGCCCAGATTGGCACCACATTCTAAACGGGATGCAAGTGTCTAAATTTGCAAAAGGTCACACGTTCAGAGATTTTTCTTACCAAGAGTTAATTAAAGTTTCTTAGGAATATAGAAGAGTTCTCACTGTCTGTTGTGGTAAAAGCTCAATGAATTAAAAAAACAAACCCTGACGCTGCCTTGGTATAACACAAAGTGAAGGCAATCAGCTGGAAGATACCATTCTTTATCCACAGTTTGGACATGAGCAAGTCTTTGGCTTTGTCACACAAGTAGCAAACAAATCCCACATCTCTTCTGTTCCAATATTATCTTAGTGGCATGGGAGCTACTGTAATACCTGGAATCCTCAAGCTTCTCCAACAACATCAGAAACTCAAGCTCATGTGAGAGGAACCCTCAGCACAGCTCAGGATAGGGTAAGGCAGTAGAGGAAGACCACCTGTCCCTGCTGAGCAACTGATTATACCTCTAAAAGGCGGCTAGCTCTGTATTTTGGGAACGTCGGGTAAACAGTGTACGTACCTAATATTCTTAACATTAAGCGCTGAAGACCCAAAAGAGAAAACTAACTCAAATATACTACTGAACACTGTGTTCTATGTACTGTACATAATCATCTTGTACTTTTTTATACCGCCAACTGACTCTTTGTCTAAAAAAAAAAAAAAGAGCAGTCTTAGACAACTAACTCGGCAGCCAGCATTTAAAGGAAGTGAGGAGCATTAAAAAATTCTTGTAATAAACCAAGCTTCAGATACCATGAGAGTTGTATGAAAAACAATATGTAGAGAAGAATCATTCTTATTCTGTGTAGCCAAAGAAGTTACCTAAAAGCAAACTTACTTTGGGAGAACAGGCGGTGCACTTGTCAAAAGCCAGGCTGACAGGAAGGACATTATCAAACCTTGATAAAAAACCTCGGATCTGAAAAGAAAACAGATGAACACCCCCATCATATCACTAATAATAGCGTGTTATCAAAGTTATATAAGCACCTTTTTAAAAAAATAAAACCCAGCCAACATGTATGATTCTGGACAGCAAGAGTCCATCAATGCTAGCATGTCTTTCTACTGAAACTCATTTGGCATGTGATATATTTTTGGTTATACAGGTCGTACTATCAACAGACACCCTGCTCCACCTAGAGTATGAATTCCCTAACTACATCAATTGACAACTCAGTGAAGAAGAAAAAATAAGAACAAGCAAAATGGCAGGAAAAACACTATTAAATGTACTGCCTGAGTTTTTGCCATACACCAATTGTCAAGATGAAAGGGTACATCGTGCTCCTTTTCCAGCTATTTGAAACTAAATTTCTGTGTATTACAGAAGTGTTTGAGTCTAGAATAGTTCAAACCATCAGCTTTAATAAGCACTTTGGGAGCAACAAAATAGGTAATATGATACTATGGGCCCATAAAAAGGATCACCTTTCTTAGTTTGTCTTTCATTCCCAGTGATCCAAATAGAAATATCATTCAAGCAAATGCTTTCTGGCTAGCATATGTGCATTTTTAAACCCAGTTCTCTTTATTTTACAAAACATCTTGGTACAAAATCAGCAGTCCACCATGCAATACTAAATTTTTATTTGTATTAGTTCCTCACCAACCAATTCAATCATGAATCTTATCCTTGTGACTTTGTTCCAGTGCTCGGAGCTAAAGTACCAGAACAAATCAATATATTTCCCTGCAGCCATATAACAACATTATAATAGCAAACCATCCAATACCATTATAATTGCTAACTGTGGCATCCTAGGTAGTCTTTCATTTCAGATTTTCTGAAATTAAGACAATGGCCTGAATCCAGTGGTGGCTCCCCATGGAAGGGAAAGGGAGGTGATCTGTGCTGATTCCCCCTCCTGTTGCAAACCTCTGACTCTCCCCTCTTCCATGTTGTTCCCAGAGGTCCCCACAGGAGCAAGAAGGCAAGGAAAGACCCTCTATTAGCAGAAATTACTAATAGATCCAAAATAAAACAGAAGTTCAGTAGCACCTTAAAGACCAACATTTTAATTTGAGTCAGAGCTATTTCAAATATGTGGAAATAAAATCATTTTTAGAATGCTTACAGGGAAAGTTAAAGGGAGGAAAGAGAGAGTTAGTATGAATCCTATCATAAATCTTTCAAGTCTAATTCTCTGTGTAAGGAACTCAAAGGGAAGTAGTCCTTAAAAATAAAGGACAGATGTTTATTTTTAATTAGTTATTTACAGCCCCTGGATAAGGCAAGGGTTATCTTACAAAACCTGCCCTGAGCTAGGGGGTGCCCTTCAAGCACATGGTCCGCGACATCCTTGGACCATTTCCAAAACCCAAAACCCCACACAGAGGGGCTAATAAATATATGTTGCGGGTGGTGGCCTTTGTGACCTGGGACCTGTAGGCCCAACCCAGTCTTCTCTTGTGGTACAAATAAAGTTATGAGGTAGGATAAATACGACAGATCAGGAGAAGGATTCTGAAGTTTAAGAATGTTAACTGGTAGCAGTGCAAGATGTAGGATGAAAGAAGTCAGGAACAGTGGGCCCTGTAGAGCTATTAGCATGTGTGCATGTTAAGTGCTGTCAAGTCACGTCTAACTTATGGCAACTCTATGAATTAATGACCTCCAAAACATCCTATTGTTGACAGCCTTGCTCAGGTCTTGCAAACTGAGGGCCATGGCTTCCATTATTGAGTCAGTCCATCTCATGTTGGATCTTCCTCTTTTCTTGCTGCTTTCAACCTCTCCTAGCATTATTGTCTTTTTCAGCCACTCTTTTCTTCTCATAATTTTACCAAAGAACAATAGCCTTAATTTGGTCATTTTAGCTTCTAGGGAGAGTTCAGGCATGATTTGATCTAGATTTGAAATTTTAGTGAATAACTAAATCCAATTCCCCATTTAAGCCAGGATGTGGTCTTAAGTGAATTTCTTGAAGAGTTTTGACTCAATGCTTTTGTGTATATATTCACTTTGAAGTTGTTTTGTAGAACCTCTGGAAGAAGTGAGCTCTGATTCATGAAAACTCATATTGAAACAAATGCTGTTAGTCTTTAAGGTGCTGCTGTTTTATTTTGCTCTACTCCTCTGCAATAGATCCAAGCCAATATTTTAGCACTGCTGTACTGACTAGGTAAGAGTCACAAATTTACAGTATACCAGTGGTAACATTCTGAATAATGATAATATTCTCAAGTATATCTTCAGTTGTCAGCCTAGCTGGATTTATGTCCTTCAGAGGAGCACGGCAATCACTGCATGGCACAGAATACATGTACAATACAGCTGTGCTTAAAGTTTACTAGTAGATGAACAGAACTTTCTACAGACACGAGAAAGAGAACACATCTCTTCAACCAAAGAAAGATTCCTTGTGCTGGATAAAGGTTCCACCATCACAAGAACCATTGTATCCATCCCACAGAAATTCTACACTGAAAGAAAATAAGCTAATTTTTAAATACAATTTATACTAGCACTGTAATACTGTGTGTTTATGGACAAGCTGAGTGGTAAACTTGCTGTTAGAAGACTGATGCACAGCAAGAGAGCCATAAAGGACAATAAAAGGTGAGAAGGGAAAGGAAGTTAATTATATTATGGTAAACCCATCAATACTTTTCTGATTCAAACAAGCAAGAAAAACAAAACGTTCTGTACTGAAGAAAGCTCTTCCTCTAATCCTAAACTGTACACAACTTCCTCTAATTCTATACTATATACGTAAATGGAACTGAGATACTATTACGCCTTCTTAGCCAGAAGAAAACCATTTGCTGATACTTGAGAAAAAGCGGGAAAGAAAATATTGACCCCTCCTATAGGATGACATTTTGCAACACAGCTAAATATTAATGTGAGAGTAATTTTCTGGTAACCAAGGCCAATGCAATTGTTAATCACTTTGTGCTATCTCGTTTTCACAGTGGGGAAAGTGCCTTAGCTAACCACAGTCCATTTCTTTGTGTAAAAGAGCAAAAAGGTTGCATTGCTTTTAAGTTGTAAAAACTAGTAAGTAATTGGCAAGGCCAACTAAGTAGAAGCATCCAAGTACAGTTGTGAAGCCCTACATAAAATCCATTAAAAAGGGAGTACAGTATAACTATATGTTAACATTTTCACAAATGACAAATCCCTTGATAACTTAGAAAGTGAACTTACCTACCGAATAAGGTATTGTTTCTACCCCTTAAAGGAGAACCTTGTTATAACTCTGTTTCTCTATAACTGAGCAGCTGTTGTGCAACACTGCATTAGTAAGAAATCTGTGTTTAATTTCAGAATAAAGCAGTTGTTACAAAGATGCCGGTGGCCTCAGACTGGGAGATGGCCCTTTGGATGAGGTCAAACTCCCCTAGGCCAGCTGTGCTCAGGGTCTGTTACACGTCCCAGTTTTGCATCCTCCCAGTGAGGCCCTCTGCCACTTACACTGGCTGTCCATAATCCCACCCCACAAACATAGTCAAAGAACAGCTAAGCTACACTTGTAGTCAAACTTCAATAATGAAATAATAATAATAATAATAATGAAATATAGAGTGAATTGATTCATAACATTGGATTTTTCCATAAATGTATTAAAGGTAAAGGTTTCCCTTGCTTGAAAGCCAGTCAAATTCGACTCTAGGGTGCCAGTTTCAGGTTATGGATAGTTCATTGGGAGAAGTCTCAAGTCCAATTCTACATTCTGAAACAAGGATTTGCTGTGCTGGGGGGGGGGGGGGGGGGAGCCTGTCAAATCTCTTGATTTGTATTTTAAAACTCCTAATGAAGTGTTCTATAAATTTCCTAGGAAAACTCATTTCAGGGATGGCTAGGAAATGAATTAACAGTCCATCCATAGAAGATCTGAAGCAATTTGCATGCAAAAGGTAAACAAAGGGTCTTGCCAATTCATTTTAAGAAGACAGGAACAGTTCCATTGTAAGTTTCAGCATCACAGGAATATTACAACAAATTTGTTTATGAAAGCAATACACATGGCTAGTTTATCCTATACAATTTCCCTCCCATTCCTCTCCTCCCTTTTCATGAAAAGAATAACTTAAATAGAGGATTCTAAATTTTGATTAAACGACATTTAGAATTTCAGTTTGAGCAAATTCAAACTCAGATTTGCCGAAGAGCCTGCACTCACACATCACACCAAATTAGAGGTTGACTAAAGGTTTTCCCAGACTAGGAAACTGAACAGTATGATGCATAGTGGTGAAGAAAGGGGGAGACGCTGAGGCAGCTTGAAAGCATGGCATACAAGCAATATTTCTGCCCACCATGAACAATCAAGAGTTTGTCATGACACACGTTTGCATCCTAAGACTTACGAGCAAGCCTCAGGCTCATGCATGCCCTCCTCCCTCTTTTCCCATATTCTATTTATTTTTTATTTTTGTGATTTTTATCCTGCCCTACCCCACAAGTGGGCTCAGGGCGGCTTACATCACGCCATAAAACAATAAAACAATTCCATAAAACATTAATTCATACAAAACTAAAATTTAAATACCACATTTAAAATAACTACTGGCAGCTCAGCGGTTGGTTTCAGTCCAGTATACGGTAAGCTCATGCCAGGGAGGGGCAAAAAATCACTCCGATGGAATAAGTCAGTCACTCCATGGAATAAAAGCACCTTGGAGCACTTGAAGCATCTGGTTGGCTGCAGGCAAACTATAATTCACCAATTCGTCCAAAAACTCATCAAAACCACTTGCAAACCTCTCAAGCTTTCTACATGTTGGCAAACCATAGTTTTACCCAAATCAGCAAACCACAGCTTGCAGTACTACTCCAACAAACCATGATTTGCTTGTAGTTTGCAATTCTGGTTTGCAGGAAAATTGCAAACCATGGTTTGCCAATCTGGGCAAAGCAGCAAACTATGACTTGCTGACAACTAGGAAGTGAAGTAGTACACTGATCTGAGTCTCTCTCATATCTGAACCATCCCTATGTGACATCCGGGTGTCTTGTTACTTGAGTCAAGTTAGGGTAATTCAGGTAATTCATGCCTGCATTACTATAGTGCAAACCCATTGCTTCTTGTATTAGGACTGTAATTCATTTCATCCTGAACTGAGCAAAAAAAGAACTAGTTACGAGGTGTAATAAGCTGAATAGCCCTGCATAAGCAATGGTGTTTAAACCCCCCCAAAAAAACCCTGAAATACATTCAATTTATTTACATCCACTTTAGTTGTTACACAATAGTATACCAACATACTTTTATTCATTCTTGGTTTACTAACCTGGTGAGGCACAAGCCCGAGTGAGGTGGGAGGTTCATTCATTCTGTCATCACTACTGCTAGCAACAGCATAACCTCTTAAAAAAGAAAAGGATAAAGACTACTATTTGTCATGAAGAGTCTGACATCCCAACTTTAAAAAGCTTAGAATGACCCTTTCAATGAACTTATTGCTTTCAATGAACTTATTGCAGGCCTCCCTCCATCTCTTTGTAGAAGAGCAAATGAAATACCATTGTACTGAGGCTTCTCCAAGTGTACGGAAACAATATCTTGCCTTGTTTTTAACATCTCCATCCTGAAAGGTCTTAGCATGGCAACTAAGTCCTATGCCAGCAGCAACTGTAAGTTTTTGGACTGACACAGCTGCCCCTCTCATAAGCACAGTGATTAGGACTGTGCCACCTGTGACTCTACAGCACCCTGGTGCAGATGGAAAGGCACAGGAAGCTTGCTGGGGAAAGAGACCTTTATTTACTTACTTTATTTATATCCTGCCTTTCTCTTCAATGGGGACCCAAAGCAGTTTACATCGCTCTCCTTTCCTGCATTTTATCCTCACAGTCACAGTGTGTGACTGGCCCAAGGTCACCCAGCAAGCTTCCCATGTTAGACTGAGGGATATGAACATGGGTTCCCCAGATCCTAGTCCAATGGATGCGCTAGTATGCCCTCATGAGAGGGAGGATCCCTAAGTACTACACTCACCCACATCACTCCTGGTGTTTAATAAGCCATGCAGTGGAGTGCAGATGCACAGACTGCAGCTGATTCTGGGACAACTCGTAGTGGATGGGGGGGGGGGATTTATCTTCCTGGCGCACCAGGTGCATGCAAAAGCTGAGTGTGGAGAACCATCTCACAAACACATCAAAAAATTACCCCTTTCCCATAATTGTGACTTACCCTTCTGGATGTTGTAAAATTGATACCATTAACTCTACTGCAAGGGCTCCTGCTATCATGGCTAACCCAGGTCGACTGACTGTGCATTGCTGATCTAATGTCCGATCCCTGGTGGACTACAAAGAAATGCAGTTTTCAGTGTTATCCCTCTAATCTGCCCCACTGCAAAAATTGTCAAAAGTTCTTTAGAAAATAAACCAGGACAGTACTGATTCAACAGAGATGTTTCAGAAGAAGACTGGATTAAAAACTAAGACCCTTAAAAACAACCCAGAGAGAAGCAGTTAATATGAAGTCTACTTACATCTCCTGGTGCTACAACGTCATTGCAGAAATAGCAGCCAAGTTTATAGCCAGGAATGTTTGAAAACAGTGATGATCCTAAAAGATCCGCTGATCCAGCAGGGTTATTGCAGGGAGAGTCGCCCACCTCTTGATGCTTGGGTTTCTTTAGCCCATGTCTCATCACCACAAAGGTGTCAAATCCCAATGCAGCATTGATGACCAGCTTCATAAAAATATTCAAAAGAAAACAAAGTGAAATTCAGGTCAAATGCAGACAAAAGTGAAACTATCTATAAACATTCGGTTGGGACCAAAGGTGCCACTGTGCCTGAAGAATGGCATTTCTGTTGGTAGAAGGGACATCTTTTGCTAATTTCCTTATCCCACTGCAAACTGTCACTGATATCCTTGGTTCCCTCTATGGCAGTAGAATGTCAGGGGGTTCAGTTGGCTGCAGCCCGACATGGGAAGGAGAAAGTTCCCATTCTGCAAACTTTACTCCACTTGCAATAATTTGGATCCAACCGATTTTTTTTTAATTTCATTTTTTGGCTCAAGTTACACTGACAAACCTATCAGTACTTCTGCTTAAATATGAGTTTGTGGAAAGAGCTTAGATATTCATCATATACAGCAAGTGTGAATGTTCAGCCACAAGTTGAGCGATCTTTCCTAACTATTCTGGTATTAACAAATCTTTGGACAAAAAAAAAAATGAAGTTGTCCATAATTCTTTCATTCTTAGTGAATTAAATGGCTTATTCAATAGACGGCATACAGACTCCTCCAGCTTGCATGCAGCAATGTACCAGTTCCAACAATAACCACACAGTCCATTTTTCTTCCACCATTTAAAAAGCAGTGTGTGGACTGAAGTGGGGGAAACCGCTGCAACGTCAAACAGGGGACTAGGTGCACAGCAGGTATATTTATATACTTCTGGAGAGCATATAATGCTGCCATTGCCAGTGTCTTTAGTGCTCAACAGGCTACAGAGTCTCCCAAATTATACACAAAGTACATTTTACACAATCTAACCTATTTTGTACATTACCAAGAAAGAATGCAGAGATATGCTCCTGGAGATTTGGTTCAGATGTTGCATCCTCTCCACATCCTCCCCTCCCCTCAGGCACCACGAGCCAGTTTGTTACTTCCTCTTTCGTAGAAAAAGAGGTGCAGGAGCTCATTAGCATACCTATTAGTATAACTCATTGGCATATGCCACAGCCCCTGACATCACCGGAAGTGTGTCAGAAAGGGAAGCAAAAGGGGGGCATCTTCAAAAGCCTCCCCTTCCCCAGCTGGCCTGCCAAGGCGGGCAGGGGGGAACAAAGCGAGAAGGGCCCCATAGAATACAATGGAAAGATCGTGCCGCTGCCGCACAACTCTAAAACTTTAAACCCCTTCTCTACCTGAAATATCCACCATGTTTCAAGAAGATTGGACCACGGGGTCCAATTTTACGGGGCCCCAAACAGGTTACCCCATCCCCTCCATTGTTCTCTATGATGAAAAAAAAGTTTACTTTTTCCCCCACCATAGAGAACAATGGAGGGAATGGGGGCAACCTGTTTTGGGGCCCGTAGTATTGGACCCTCTGGTCCAATCTTTTTGAAACTTGGTGGGTATTTGTGGGAGAGGCTCCAGCAGATACCCTGTAAGTTTGGAGCCTCTCCCTCAACACCCCCCCTCCAGCTGCTTTTTAAGCCGCCATTGAATTTTGGCGGCGGGCTGAATCAGATCAGGGAATCTGATTCGGCCTGTGGCTGCCCTAGTGCCCACTGCTGGGCTGGTGGAGCACTGCTCCACCTCATTCCAGCCCCAAACGACCCCTGGCACTAGTCATAACTTGGTGATATCTTCAATAAGGCAAGCTGTCATTTGTACAGGCGTTACAAATCCAATTTCAAGCTGGACTTCCGGTTTTTGGCGGCTCAATGGTGGGTGCATCTCTCCGCCGCTGCGGGAGACGCGACCTGGTCTCAGCGGTTTAGAGGGAGATCCAAACTGGATTCGGACCCCCAGAGACCCCTGAAGGGGGACTCTGCCTGAGGCACTTGAGGGACTCTCTCTGGGATGGCAATCCTGAGATCGAGGCACCCTCCTAGCCTCCAAAGGCTCTACTGCTGCAGCAGCCTTCGGGCAAGAATGAGCACTCTCCGGATGGCTGCAGAAATTGAATAGTTACAAGGAAAAGCTTACTCCCTGAGACGCGTGGCGAAATGTGAGTGAGGAATCTATCCTTCTATTATGTTGGGAAAGATTTTCTGTTGTGAGCTTAACAGCTCAAAGTGAGCTCGAGCTACAGAGAACTCTTAAAGAACTCGAGCTACAGAGAACTGAGGGGCTGGAGAGTGGCTGAAGATTGAATGAGATGTATTAAGCAATTAGTTGGGAAAAAAGGAACATTTTTGACCTACCAGTGGGACTCTACTGTATATGTAAATAAAAAAAGCTATGGCTGGAAGGGGAGAAAAGATGGCGGGGAAAGTAAAAGCTTCTCCAAAAGCCACGTCTACACTTCCGGGAACAAAGTCCGAGTCTAGTACAGACCTGTCTGCAGCACTGGCAATAGCTCTATGCCCCCTGATGGACCAGCTGAATACGGTTAACACTAAGCTGGATTCTTTGCAACAGCAGGTATCAGAAGCAAAAAAGAAGTCTGAGCACATGGGCTGGCTGAGGTTAAAACCAAAGTTGAAAAGACTGATATAAAGCTAACCATGATGGAAAAAGAAAGGATTTCTGACAAGGATAATTTGCTGAAACTTCAGATGGAGAGGTCTTCCTTTTACTTAAGATTCCAGGGCATACCTGAACACAAAGGTGAGAATCTCAAAAAGATCCTTAGTGATGCTTTAGCTCCAATGACAGATTTACAAGCGGATGAATTGCAAAGCAATTTGGATATGGTTTATAGGACCTATCCTGAATTTGTAAAGAAAAAAAATCTGCCTGGAGAAGTGATGGTGAGTGCAATGGATGAGCCTCACCCTGGGAAAAGGTCAACTAGAGATGTGGTACTCAAGGCCACTAACAGAAATGCCCTGAAGATACAAGAAGAAGATATTAAAGTGTTAAAGGACATCCCATTTGAGGTGAAGAAGAAGAGGAAACCCTAAAAGAACTTGACTGCATTTTTACAAACAGAAAACATCATGTATCGTTGGCTTATTCCAGAAGGCGTGGGTTTTACTTATAAAGATAAGAAGCAAAGAATTGATATAACTGCAAAGGCTAAGAAATTTTTGGACTTTTGCAAAGAAAGAAAGGATAAAGCACCATCAGAGGACTCTTTGGATTTACAAGAGAGCATTTATGGTTTGGAAGATTCGGACAATGCGGGAAGTAAAAGCTCAGAAGATGAAGAATCTGACTCAGCTTTGGGGGCAGCAGCACCGAAACTCCAGAAAGGAAAGAAGAAAAAATGGAATAGCAAAGGAAAATAAGCTGTTTCGTGGAAAATTTTATAATGTTTATTAACTCATTCTGATTAATACTCACTCATTGTTGTAAACTGTTTTACCTAGTATTATTAGCAATTGTAAGCCTTTTTTTAAAGTTTTCCTTGAAAGAATGAAGCAGATTGTTTATTAACTTTTTTTACGACTTCTGTATACCATAGGGTAGATAAGAATTTTAGTTATAGTAGTGTTTTTAGTTGTTGTAGTCATAAAACCAATAAAAAACTTTCAAAAAAAATCCAGTTTGTTTCCGCTTGCAATTCGGATTTGCAATGCAAGCACAAGCTATAGTTTGACGAATCTGATGTAACTGCGAACTATGGTTTTGCAGCAAAACATGGTCTAACTAATCAGACTTTGGCACTGAAGCACAGGGCGATGAGGCACACAAGCAAGCCCAGAGGTCCTTCGAAGTTCATTCACACAGCACCAAACACAAGTATGGCATTACACTTGAAGTAAAGACAAGTCAGGAATGCTTTTCAAAACAGCTTCTAAACATCAAAAACATCAGTAGTGCTGAACTGATTGCTGCCTCTTTCAGATAACACTAACAAAGCTGTCATGTACCAAGTTCTACGTTCACCAAAATGGTCATAGATATTTCAAGCGACCAGCAGCTAAAAAAAGAGTATAATTGAAAAGTCTGAGCCACAGTTTAATCAACAACCATAAATATCTATCAAATGCTTTCAAACAGCCTATGTAAACTCTGGTGCGCTGCTTATTGTATGCCTCTGGGGTATGAGCAATGTCTCTATACAGTACCTTCCTCTTGCTTGCTGCAATTACAGCTGGAAGCCATCTGCTTTCACGAGTGTCCATTAATAAAAAGATGATATCATGCATTTCAATGAGATTTTCCAGCTGTGCCACATCCCTGCGAGCCTGCTCCATGGTGACTTCAGAAAAATTCACCGGGTGACCTGGCATTGGGATGCTCATGTTGAAACCTTCAGCACTCTAAAAGGGAAGAATACAGAAAAGGGGTACTTAACCACAAGGTAATACTTTCATATAATGCGTTATTTAAGACATATGACTTTTCAAGATAGTGGCAAAAACCTATGGGTTGGATGTAAGGGCTTTTTTCCTGACAACTGAGGCTTCTTTGCTTATTAGAAAGGAATACTGGTGTGCAATCTTATTGCTATGACTTAAGAAAATCCACATGCCAAACCACGTAATTAAGCCCTATCCTAAAAGCTCTGTCTGGTTGGAAATATTTAGAAAATGAATTATTTTAAATAAGGTAAATATTAAAACACTTCAACTGTACTTAGTAGTAATTGTAAGGGGATAGTGCTGGTTCCTGTGACTCTATGTTCCAGGTGCAATCAAGTGCTCAAAGAATGACAAAACCAATGAATCAGGGCAAGCAGACAAAGTGCCAAACAAAACAGGTGCCAGCCCACTGGAAGAGCAAACAGGCAAGTAATGTATAAGGCTCATAAAAACAAAGCACATTTAAAGAGACCATTTCATAAATATCCTTGTTACTGGACAGCTGCATTAGAAAACAACTAAATGTATAGGTGACAGAGCTCCCCCACATAAACTATATATACTAGCAAGGAATACCAAAAGCCTTCCCAGACGCTACAGTTTTTCGTGACAGATGGGGCAGCTGTCACTAATCTGCCCAGACAATGCTGACCCACTAATCACTACTGTTTTCAGGGTATCATTGTTTCCCAGCAGTCAATACGTGAACCAGCTGCTGGGAAACTGAGATCCTTGCACAAACAAGCATAACTGCTGAGCATGCTGGATTGCACAAGATGGAAGTTGCACTACTTCTTAAAAATTTACGTATTTAATATTTTTAAGCCTGCTTTTCTTCCAACATAGTTGGGACAAAAGACAACCACATAGAAATACAAACGACAATAGATTAAAGAGATACAGTGAAGTTACATCACTGAATTAAAAACACACAGCCAGATAATTACTGCCCTTACAATAATGTAGAAAACCAGTTAATGTGCCCATGCTCCACCTATCATCCTTAACAGGTCCCAAAAGCCCTCCAGTTTCACAGCCTCTCTGGGAGGTCAGCAAGGTAGGACACATCTTCTCCAGGAAGCTGTTCTAAAGAAAGGAGGCAGTGACTGAAAACACCCACATTCAGACAATATACTCTATGTGGGGGTGGGAAAGAAGACATTGCTATTACAAACAGAGATGCTGGAGGGGTGCATACAAGGAGAGCTGGCCCTTCAGTCATGTAGGACACAGGTCACGAAGGGCTTTAAAGGTAAGCACCAGCACCTTGAATTGGCCCCGAGGAAAAAACAGCAAGTGGTGAAAAGATCTCAAAATATCAGCTCCCAGCAGCCCATCCCAGATAGCAAATGGACTGCTGAACTTTGCATCAGTGGACGTTTCCAAACAATCTTCAAGGTCAGCCCAATACAGAGAATGTTGCACTAATCGAGCCTGGAGGTTACCGAAACATGGATCAAAGGACAGCTGTTGACCACACAGCCAAAAGCAAGCATTCTTCTCTGCTATTCTTGACCTGCTTCTTCCACAGGTTTATCCAGAAGGCCTCTTAAGCTCTTCACAGAGTCCATCTAAGAATGCTGGGCTCCATCAACAATAGGAAGAACCAACCCCACCAAAAGCAGCAGCCTTTCTAATCAACATAACTTCCATTGTGTGTGGATTAGGGAATAGACAGCAGCACCTGAGTCCTTAATTAATGTGATATGTAGTTGGATATCATCAGCATATTGATGACACCCCCATCTCCAAAGCTATGAATTCTGAAATTTTATTGTATTTATTGTATTTGATCATTTCAAACTGATTTTAGGTATATTGATTGTCATTGTAGACCAACTGTGTAAGCCGTCCTGAGCTTGCTCACGAGGAGGGTGTGGTATAAATTAAATTAAATTAATACATATGAATAAATATGAATATTATTTATTCAAATGTTAATAAATATGAATATTATAAATATGAATAATATATGCATATTATTAAGGAATCTCTTACAGCTATTAATTAATGTGAGTAAAAATAATGCCTATAATTGAAGTGGAGTTCCAAGAAAGAACCAGATTTTTTTTTTAAAAAAAAAATTAAGCCAAGTTACAGTTTGAGATCTACAACATACTCTAATTTGTCATTCAGAAATGACTGCATTTTTTAAACCACCATGCCCCACATACAAGTATCATTGTTTTTATGGACAGGCTGGTATTGTAAAACTATAAAATACAAAGCCAGTGCAGTGTAATGATTAGAGTGCTGGAGACCCAGGAGTGAATCCCCACTATGCCATGGAGGCTCACTGGATGACCTTGGGCCAGTCAAACACTCTCAGCCTAACCTACCTCACAGGGTTGCTGTTATGAGGATAAAATAGAGAAAAAGAGAACAATGTAATTCACTTTGGATCCCCATTGGGGGGAAAAGGTGGAGTATACATGAATGAAGAAAATAAAAGGATAGCTGAATATACAGCTCTTAAGGTCCTAATTCGTAGTGTAGTTGAATGTATTGTCCAGCAGATGGCACAAAATATTTTCCATTGCGAATTCAGTTTGTGTGAATATGGAATTACCTATGATTCACAGAGGATCTTACCTGCTGCAAGCAAATGTGTTTGACATTCAAAATTGCACACTTTTGATTCTGAGCTGAGGTTAATAGACATCTTCTTTTGCATTTGCAACAAAGACCCTTTTTAAGTGCGACCCAGCAATGGGTTATATAATGAAACTCTTGCAAATGGACCAGCCACATGCATTCACAATCAATGCTATCAGGACAATAATCAGATCATTTGAGTTTCTTTGGCTATTTGGGGTTTCTCTAGTTCAGTTTTTCCAGAGCTTCTTTTTCTCTGAGCAAGTGATATAGCAAGCATTCTTATTAGGGCTATTTTAGCAGCCAGAAAGTAGCTTTTAAATGAGCAATGCTCCTCAGTAACCCTAGTTTTCTTATTCATATGAGGAATGTGCAATCAGCAAGTGGCTGATGAGTGGCATATAACCATTCAAGACTCAGTGCCTAATCAAACATGATTCCAGATAGCAAGGTAAAACCAGGATTGGTAAACAACATTTAGGCTGCTGCAGAGCACTACAGCCTCTTTAAATGATAGGACTCAGCTCAGAAAGATAGGAAGCAGTACTGTGAGCATATGAAAAATGTCTTTCTGACTAATCTGAGAGCCAGTTTGGTGTAGTGGTTAAGTGCGCGGACTCTAATCGGGGAAAACCGGGTTTGATTCCCCACTCCTTCACTTGTACCTGCTGGATGACCTTGGAAAAGCCATAGTTCTGTACCAGCTGTTCTCTCAAGGACAGTTGTCTCAGAGCTCTCTCAGCCCCACCCACCTCACAGGGTGTCTGTTGTGGGGAGGGGAAGGGAAAGGAGTTTGTAAGCCGCTCTGAGACTCCAAGTGAGTGAAGGGCGGGATATAAATCCAATCTCTTCTTCTTCTTCTAATCACAGTTCACTGAAGGAAAAACTCCTGAGACTATGACTCTGGACCGCATAAGCACCATCCTACACCACTTCACTATATGATAATTAGAAAGTTGGTGGTGGGAGAAATCACAATGCACTGGTAAGAAAAGGATCTCTCCAAGCACTACCACATTCAGGTGTCCAATCTCTCCTTCCAAGATTTGTCCACAATCTTACAAAAAAAGCCTGCACTCCTGTTTTTAACTTCCTTTCATCAAGACTCCATGTACCAACTGAAGAGGCAACCAGACATGCAAACTGTACACGGGTTTACCAGGTCACAGCTGGCAACTGTGGGAGCACTTAGGGGACAAGGACTGGCACAGTGGCATCACACCAGCACACTACCTCTGGTAAAAACTGGAAGAGACATCATGGGATGTTCTAGAATTTGCAAAAACTTCATGGTAAAACCACAGAGGGTTTGGGTTTTTTTTTTTTGCAAGACTTAGGGAATCTCATAATATGACTTTTGATTTTCACTGAAAGGGGGGGACACAGGCACACTGACATCATTCTCCCCCATTTCTTCCCACTGGAGCTTTAGGTGCTAGTGGGCAACCAACCAGGCTCCTTAAACCCTTAAGCATTTTGAAGATTAAATCAGATTAAAATATTACACTTACCACTCCTGGGAATATTTTCTGAAGCCTGTCTGCTGCTGCAAGTGCCTTGGATTTCCCACCCCCAAGACAGTCTTCAAACTCATAAAGTGGCTGCCGTACAGGGTTTGAATAAGAGATCTTTGCATTATCCACAAATGTGATCTTCCTGACTCCCCATCCCTGAGCGGAAAAATCAAAGAAGCATGTGAGCTCTTGTACAAAAAAGGAAAAAAGAGAAAATACCCTTTTAATCACATAGGTTTAATAAAGACCTTGCATTCATTCTATCCATAACACTAATGCTCAGAACAAGAGACTAGAGAAGGTACCCATTTCACATTTCAAGAAGGAAAGTCACATTGACATGCTGCCCCGTCATCTGATAAAATGTTCAGTTCAGTGTTATTCTACAGGTTGATTGCTGGACTCCATGCTGCTCTGGTAACTTCTGAAAGACAGTCATGTGGGTATGATGGACAGACAGGTTCACCTGTTTGGTTTGTTGACATGTGGGTCCATAACATTCACATTACCCTGCTGACTCCATATGAATCCACTCTTCAAATGTCACATGTGCAGCACGGGACACATTCATGGCTAAGAAACACCCACACCACTCTGGTAACTTCCGAACTAGGCCAGAGAGGTGCACTAAAAGAGGTCAGGATCATCCCTTATAATCAGGGAAGTCCACTTTATGCTATAAGAACCATTATACTAAACACTCCCCACTATCAAGTAAAATTAAATTGTGGGCAGTAATGGCAGATAATTTTCTTGTTACATCAATATTTTATTCAAAACGCACACTGAGACCAATTTCCCACGAGGCGCTGCTCTGGCGTCGTTCTTCCCTTTGCCCCGATTGCGTGCTTGAATTTCCCACTATTTGCCCTGTGCCAAGTTTTGACCCCGCAGCTTCGCCCAAATTCCCCCATGGTTTCAGTGATCCTCAAAAAACAGGATCACTGAAGCCGCGGAGGAATTCGGGTGAAGCCGCGGGTCAAAATGTGGCATGGGGCAAATAGTGGGAAATTCAAGCATGCAATTGGGGCAAAGGGAAGAACGATGCCGGAGCAGTGCCTCATGGGAAATCGCTCTGATATTTCCTTTGTCAAGCCAACCTTTTATTTTAGACATGACACATCACAAATATTTCAGTATTGTAGAAACTTTTTTTCCTCCAAAAGATTATTAATCTCAGTTTGGAACTATTTGTAATTTTATTTTATAATATATAATTGTTTATATTTGAGCATCAAACTGTGAAAGCTATAATCCAATATTCTCCCTACATGTCGGCAGTACACATACAAGGACAGCCAGAAGGATGGGTGCCCAAGAGAAAAGCTGTACACTGCATACAAGAAGAGGAAGAAACAGCAAGGGAGACAATTGTCCACTGAAAATTTGGAAGAACTATTCACTTATCAGTTTAGCTTTACTGATTCTCTGGTTCAAAATAAGAGAACTACATTAGAATTTGGGGGGAATAGCATCAGTACTTGCCATCAATGTTCTGGCTACACTACAACCCAGCGTACCAGCTCCTAGAAGAAGACACTTTGCAGACACAACTTTCTCCAGGTCAAGAGTGGGTACAAGCCGCCAGCACATCAATTTAAGATTAAGATCCACTGATGATTCTGCTAACCTGTGCAATAAATAAGAAATATATTGAATATACCTAAGTATTTTATTCCTCCACAGAAACTAAGTAAATAACAGATTCTTGTAATCACTTTTATGAACTCTACTTTTACTATTTCTGCAAGCTTGGCATGCAGAAGGATCCAGGTTCAATCCTTGGCATTGCCAGTTAAAAGGTTCAGGTAGGAGGTGATATAAAAGACCTCAGCCTGAGAACCTGGAGAGCCACTGCCAGTCTGTGTAGACAATATTGACTATGATGGACCAAGGGTCTGATTCAATATCAGGTAGCTTCATGTGTTCCTTTTTAAAGTCTGCATTTTATTCACTTTTAATTTTTGCACTCCCCCTTTTTTGTTACTCAGTATTTCAAACAATGTATATCATCTCAGGAAAATCAAGTTCCAAAGTACAAAATTCAGGTGCCAGCCAAAGGACCAAGGACAAAGAAAACCACAGATTGAGATCTAAAGGTTGCACTATTATTGTCTTTTAGAAGATTTTATCGGGCCAAAATGAAAGTTAAAATCTAAGTTCAGCAATGCATTAAAGATGCTTGACTAGCATAAGATAAAGCAGAAGTCCTGTAGTATAACAAGTGTACAACTTATAGTATAACAATTATTCTGTAATGAATTTCTGTTATGTCAGAGCTTCCTTCTTCACATACTATGAAGACAAAATAATGTTCCACATTTTTAAAAGGAAAAGTACAGAAGGGGGAGGGGGAAAGGGAGGAGTTGGGGGCAGATTGAGGTGTGAATCCCATCATAAATCTTTCAGGCATGATTGGTTGACTAGAAGAGGCCATGTCCTTCCACGCAATGGATAGTGATAGACGTCAGAGATTCCAGCCTCTTTCTCATGGGGTGCAGATAAACAAAAGTGTAATTAAGTAGGATTAAACAGCAACTGACCCAGCAAAAAAGCAGTATGACACATAAAAAAATGAATGGCACCAGTAAAGAGTTAGTATGATGAAACAAGATCAGCAAATTAAAGTTTCTAAAAAGTAGGTCTTGTTGAACTATTAGAAATTATAGTAAGGAAACTCAAGTCTGTTTAAACCAAGCGACAGAAGGTGTTTTTTTGATGAGTTCTAATTCAGTACTTTCATATTGTGTATTTCCTTTGTAGGTTTTTTTGTAGAATGACTTCCAGATCTGCAACAATATACCCAAGAACTGAAATGTTCCCCCACTGGTTTCTGAATGCTGTAATTCAGAAATGCTATATCTGTGTTAATTCTCTTATGGAGGGACTGACACATTTGCCCAATGTAGTGACAGTAGTAGTTTATTGCAAATGGCCAGATTTTGGATACATAAAATCCAAAGATTGATAGAAAGAAAAAAGATATAAAAAAACCCCACAGAGTTTTCTCCCCCAACCCCCCCCCCCCCCAAAAAAAACATGTTGCCGGTAAAAGGGCACACTTGGGCTCATGATAGCATTTATTAAACTGGACTATGTGTAAGTAGATGAGCCCAAGATGGTGTACTTGATATTATTTTGTTCTATAACAGTATTTACCTGAGTGTATGTGGGGACAAAGTTGGCATTTAGGTCTGCTGCAGGGTTTGGTTCCCAGCTCCTCCCTTTCTCCCCCTCTGCTTCTGTAATTTTCTTTATAAAAATGTGGGAAATGATTTCTTCTTTGTAGTATCTGAAGAGGTGAACTCTGACTCACAAAACCTGATGCTGGAATAAATGATGTTAGTCTTTAAGGTCACTGGACTTCTGCTCTGTTTTGCTACAGCAGACTAAAATGGCTACCTTTCTGGAATTGGTTTGAGATAAGCCATCTGTCAAAAGTTTCTGCATACGGGACAATAGCAGAGAGACTACAGTATCAGATTCTTTACAACTTCCTCATCCCAAAAGATTATGGCACCACTTTTTCAACTCTCATGTGCTGTTCATCACACTCTAGCAACATAAAGCTAAAAAAAGTCTACTAATACATGTTCATATACGTAGGAACTACAGGGAAAGCATTTACAATTAGAAATCAAATAATGAAAGATACCAAGAACAAGCAAGAACATCTCAAAACATAATTATAAAATTGCTTCCATATTACACATTACTACTGAAAGAACCCTATCAGATTTTTAAGAACTATCCAATTTGTACTTTTAGTATTTTGCCTTAATATAGTATTTTTCATTCAAATATTAAATTAAATATAAAATATGCATGCAAAAAAAGATTAAGTTTTTAATAGGTGAACATTAATTAAACTAGAAATGATAAATAGCAACAGTTTTATTTAGGCAGAATCTAAAATATAGTCCTCTTGTGACACTATCTAATAGCTGAATGAAAAAAAATTACTAAATATCCTGAGATTTATGAATGCTTATTTTAAACATCACTTCAAAAAAAGTACTGGGCAGATGGCCTGTGTTTTATACATGACTACAAAACATATGGTACCATATATCAGCAACTCCCTTACATACTAAGATGCCATGCCTAGATTTCATGCATTTATTTAAAGATAAAATTGAGCTTCATCGTAAATTTGGAAACAAAATCTGGTCTCAGAACTCCTGCAAACGTCATGGAATAAGTGAAGAAAAAGCTAGCCTAGCTTCCACCTTCTCGAAAGCACTAATTCTCATCTTACATGCACATTACTACATTTAAGCCTTCCCTGGAATGTGAGTAGAATTGACACTGATGTCCTAGAGGGAAATAGAAACAGACCATTTTACATTGTTAGTTCACTCCAGAGCAGGTATGGGTGCTATGCAAATCCTCTGGTACCATCCTGGTCTGTAAAGACACAGGATGCTTCTAAAAAATTAGCTGCCTACTAAAATGGAAAAAAAGTCCTTTGTCTCCACTGATTTGGGGGAGTTGGGGGAGAAGACCAGCTACCTTTCTTCAGTAGCCTGCTGTTTGTTACAAAATCCTCTGTGGGTTAGGAAAACCTTTGAACAAAACACTCTACAAAAGGAGTGGATGCAGCAAGGAAGGGAAGATGGGTGAAACTGCATTTGCCTCCTCCTCCTGGTGGCTTGCACTGGCTGGAGGGTTGGGGGAGAAGGCACTCCACCCTCCTTTATTTCTTAAACAAGGCTGAATACTCTAAATATGTGCAATATTTGCCTGAGGCAACAACCAGTAAATACATATTTCCACTAGGTCTAGATCATGAAGACTTCTAATAATGCATACCTTTTCGGATCCATACATTCACTTAGATTGACCATTCTTGGGCCCATACTTCCTTTTTGATTTTTCTCCCATCCGACTGCTTTTGGACAATCTGCATTACCAGGCAAAAGAAAAGGGAAAGAATATTAATTTACATTGTAAACTCAAACAATTTAGGAGAGGCTGATTTTAATAACAGAAACACTACAGAATTATTGCAATTATTCACAGTCACCATGGGGATTCTCAAAGACTCTTCTATGCAATCTTAGGCCCCGTCCACACGAGCGAGATAAGCCGGACGGGAAGTGACACAAATTTGTGCCGGCGCAATTTGCGCTGCTTTTGCAGGATCACACAGGTCCATGGACCTGTGAGGGCGAACCACCGCTGCGTGATCACACACAGCCGCAGGCGAGTTGGGGTTTTTTTTTCTGGCCGTTTTCAGTGCGCTTATCTGCTTCTACAAGGGATCGATGACTTGCCTCTCCACCCTCGGGGTCATCTGATGATGCGCATACCGGGATGGGAGGGGGGAAAAAACCAAAAAGCCCACTCCCCAATGCCACTTGTTTGCGCTGGCGTGATCACACCAGGAAAGGTCAGTTCTGGACCGTCGCAAACCATTTGAGACTGCTTTTTCACTGGTAGCTAAATAAGCCGATTCCCCACCGGCTCAAAGTGGTTTGCGACACTTTGACACTGGCTGCAGGACGCTTCCCAGATGTGCTTGTGTGATCACGCCACTTTGAGCTGGCGGGGAATTGTCCTTCTTGTGTTGCAAATGGGTGCGTATGATCGCGCCCATAGAATGTTTTGAATAAGCCAGTTAGTAACAGCTAGCCCTGAATGCAAAGCATTCTACAAAGAATATATTAGGTTGGATCAACCACAGCATTTCAAGGTGGTGCCAGGATTTCTGTCCACAGATAGCAGCTTTCGCAACAACCCAGAATGCTCCCTGACACCCTTCGCCTTAGGGAAAGAAGACTCCTAGGACCAGGATTTGGGAGGGGACATTTGGGCTGCCGCTGGAGGGGGAAACCATGAAACTGTGCTCTGTGGGAATGAAGTCCAGGCACTCAAGGAAACACTATGCTGGATTCACTGTAGCAAAAAGACTGAGGAGAAAGGGAGGTTTTTCCTGTACAGTTTTGTGATTTTATTGCACAAATATTTAGTCTATATAATTTCTAGAATGTTCTCAGTTCTTACATTCACACAGAAATACAGGTTATACTCTGCTAAATATATTTTATTATGTCATAACTATTATTATTGCTTGTAACACAGGAACTTTAAACACTGCAGTACCTTAATTTCTCAGTCTGCTAATGTTGCCCATGAGGTATGAGTTAAGGTATGCATTATATTAGAATCTGTACTCTGTCACTAAACTCCTTGACCAGGCCAAAATATTTCTATCATTGAGCAGGCCAAAATAATTCCATCACTAGAGAATGAAATAGGGATAAGGTACTACATACTGTAAAAATGATTAATAATGATTCACTCGTGTCTCAGAAGCCAGTAACAGTAAGGGCCCCAGAGGATCACTGATGGGTTCAAGAGGTTGTGGCTTAATGGGAAATTACATTTTAGAGAATACAGCCTAACAAGGGAGTTTGAATGCAAGGTCAAATATTCCCGTTCACAGTGAATTAAAAATTCTAGTGGCTGCTCTCTGCCAATATTATCTGGCAATAAATCCTATTGAAACTAGGCTACCTCATCCTTTATTACTGAGGGATTTATTGAAAGAAGCAGCAATAGCACTAGACAAAACACAATGAGAGAAATTACAGAAGATATTCTCTTTTGTGCTTGCTATCAGTCTATCACAATTCATACACATTTTTGATAAGGTTGTTTTGGTGAATAATCCTTAACTGATGAACAGCTCTTAACATACACGGAGAACTAGACTGAACTTTATTCACAGACTTTATGGAAAGATAACGCCCCCCCCCCCCAAAAAAAATGCAATAGCAGTATTAACTTCAGTACTCTGAACACTCAGTCCCACATTTCAAACTATGGATTACCTAAACTCAGTGTCACTTGTGGAAGCTCTATTTCAAAAATTGTGCTGTGGGATATGTCTCTTGCTCCTTGCATGGTCCTGTCCCTGAAGCAGATCACTTCAACTGTACGGAGATGGATGCCCCTGTCAGTAACAAGACCTCTGAGTTAGCAAAAGCAGAGCAAAAAGATGAAATGGTGCTTAATTAGAAATTTCAGTCTAACAGGTAAGTCTCTGAAAAAGATGGAAGCCTAATATAGCAAAACCAATTGTAAGAAATAAAGTTAATCAACATACCTAATTTTCAACATGTTCCCATATGTGGATATCTAAATCCTAAGACTAGATCCATGAAGAGGTAAGACAGATCATTCTACAAACTTGAGAAAAATCCCAAATTTGCAGAAAAACCCAAAGCCTGAAACCAACCACACACAGAGTCTATTCTGAAGGTTGCCAGGCAACCACAACACTATTGCCAGCCTTCAAACTTTTTTTTCTGTCAGAAGAAAGCAGGGGGAGGGCCTTTTCCAGGGCTATTTGAGCCTCCAGGTCTACTACTGCTTCCCTCCCTCCTGCCCTGGAGGGAGGACTCATTGGAGCCAGACCCAGCAAAAACCACCAAGCAACTTGCCACCATGCAATCTGCGCAGCTCACTCAGTTGCAGCAGGGGCTATGACTTGATGCCTCACACTTCACCTGAGCCCAGTGGCACACAATTTGCATCCACACAATTTGCATGACTTCGATGGATCTGGCAATGGCCACCACACAACTCACCTGAGCGACTTGCTACTGCATGACTTCTGCAACCTGGCCAGATTTTTTTCCCAGGGAAAGGCAGCAAGTTGGGAGGGAAGTAGGAAAAGCTGACAGCCAGCGTGGTGTAGTGGTTAGGGCAATGGATTAGGATCTTGGAGACCCAGGTTTAGACCCCTCCCCCCACTCTGCCATGAAAGTCTGCTGGGTGATTTTGGGCCAGTCATTTTCTCAGCCTAATCTATCTCACAGGGTTGTTGTGAGGATCCCACAGAGTTCCTTCCACCTTGTTCCCCATGGTGATTAACATCTACGTGAAACTGATAGAAGAGATCATCTGGAGATCTGGAGCAGGATGCTACCAATATGTGGATGACAACCCGCTCTAACTCTCCTTAAAAGGCGAGTCACATGGGTCCATGGAAGTACTGAATAGGTGCCTGGAGAAGCTAATGGGATAGATGATGACCAGTAAACTGAAGCTCAGTCTAGACACGATTGAGGTGCTGCTGGTCAATGACGAAACTGCACAAGGACTGAGGAGCCATCCTGTCCTGGAGGGGGTTACATACCCCTTGAAAGAAAAGGTTCACAGCCTGGGGATACTGGTGCTTCCTGGCTGACAGTTGGAGGCCGAGATCTCCTCCATGGCACATAATGCCTTTGGTTTATATGTCAGCTGTGTGGCCATTCCTGAAAAAGTGTGATCTTGCCACAGTGTGATCTTACCGCAGCTCTGATTACATTCAGGTTACATTACTGTAACACACTTTGCATCAGTCTGTCTTCAGATGGTTCACATCATGAAAGTGCCACTCCAGGGGGAATGGGCGAGCTGCAGACATCATGCCAGGAATGGAAACAGAAGGCCCACCCTTTCCATCAGCCCCCAGCCCTTCTCCTTAGCCTCTGCTCTCTCATCCCAACACCTAGGCAGCTGAGGAGAGAGCAAGCTGGCCATAGAGAATATAATCACCATGTTAGCTACCCAGGAACGTAGCAAGCTGGCCACAGCAGCATAGTGGTGGTTTTATTCTCTTTTCTCCAGAAAAACTGTAACTTGGCAATCTCACTCTCTCATCCAACCTGCTGTGGCTCATGCTGAGGAGAGAGCAAGAAGGCAGGCAGAGAAGCTCTCCCCTCACTCCAAATACTGAGTTTCAACAATGGTGGGGAGAGACAACTCTATATGCCATCGAATTACAACCCATTCATAGTGACCCCATGAATTTTCAAGTCATGTAGTTTTCAAGGCGAGGGATGAGCAGAGATTTGCCACTGCCTTCCTCTGCACAGGAGCCCCAGGTTTCCTTGCTGGTCTCCCATCCAAGTACTAACCCTGCTTAGCTTCCAAGCTCTAATGGGATCAGGCTATCTGAGTTACTGCTATATAATTAAGTGCTGTCAAGTTGCAACCACCACATGGCAACCCCTCATGGGGTTTTCAAGGCAACAGATGAGCAGAGGTGGTTTGCCATTGCCTTCCTCTGAATAGCCTTTCTCTGCATAGCAACCCAGACATCCAGTTGTCATCGACCAGAGCCAGGGCCTTCTCTGCCCTGGCTCCAACCTGGTGGACCTCTCTGCCGAATAACAACAGCGCCCGGTGGGACATTTTACAGTTCCGCAGGGCATGCAAGGCAGAGACATTCCACCAGGCGTTTGGTTGAGAACAGCAATGGTTCAGTCTTGGCACTCCTACTTTCCATTCCCCCACCCCCGTGCATTTCCCACAAGATAGCAATGTGGCTAGGATTTCAGTGCCATAGGTAAACAATTAATCACATGATTATGTTTTTGCAGCATTATGAAAATTTTAATTTGCTTTATTGATATTTTATGTGACTGTTTTGTACACCACCCTGACCCTGGTTTCATCAGGGATGGTGGTTGATAAGTTTAATTTAATAATGTTACATAATAGTTTCCCATGCAAGTACTATTGGTGAAGGACTCTGCTTAGCTTCCAAGCTCCAAAGAGCTCAGTCCGCTCTGGGCTACCTAGGCTGATAAAGAAGTCATAATTATGTATTAATAGTTGCATCTTTTATTATTGTCTCTTAGTGTTTGGTGGGAATGGCACACAGGGCATACAGTAGACACGTGGCTCTTTTGGTTGATGGCAATTGTGAATGGAGCTCTCCATGAGCTGCAGAGTACTATATGGGCCAAACCCCTTTTAAAAAGCCAACAAGAGGCCACAAATACAACCCAAGTATTAAAAAATAATACAAGATCTCAACTGCAAACGGCAGGCATACAGTTTTGAAGAACCCCTTTGCACCTTGCACTATTCTGCTTTGGAATGTTCACAAACAGATTTCCCTGTGGTGCCTGGGAGGGGCTGCTCTTTGGAATAACAATCCCTAAATTTCCTTGGGCATGTGGATTCTCTGTGTTCTGGCCGGTGTGCATAGGGATTTGAACCCAGGTCTCCCTACACCTAAGCAGACACTCTAAACACAACACCACACTGGCTTTAAAGTATTAGCAGCAGTGAACTATGCAGTCCAGAAAGTTCCAGCTTATAGGAAGAAAAATAAAGATTTCCATCACAATTCTGCACATTTATTCAGAAGCAAGTTTCACCAAGTTCAGTGGATCTTACTTTATACTAAATGTACCTATAGGCAGGACATTTAAGGAAGTCTCAGAGACTTCAGCATTTAAAAATAAATACCACTGTTGTGTTGCCAGGACCAGTAAATTTCTCAGCGGCCATCCTGGATACTGGGCAAAGTTACAAGGGTCATAAACAGCAAGTGTCACCTGAAAGGAAATTACTTGCATTAGCACAATTTAAAAAATAAGAAACATAGCATTTATTGAGCGCTATTTATAGTTATTGTAAATTATCCCACGCTAACATCTATCCCAAGCTGTGATAAAGTAAGGTATAGGTACAATTATTTTGGACAAAGTCATATGTTAGCTTGACTCATTGGTTAGTTAAAACAATTAGTTTCTGAACCAGGAAACACAGATTGTAACCTGAATCCCAAATATACATTGATCTCTTTTGAAAAGTTCCTTTTCTGATAGCCAACTAACCTAACAGTTGGCTATCAACTCAGCCTGAATTTTGTAATTTGTTTTCCAAGGTCTACACGTAACATAAGCCAGCACAAGTAAATCCAATCAAATGTATGAACTATTATTCCAACAATTTTAGCCACATGTTAGTTATTATTACTTACTTTTTGCTTCGGATCGGGGAAGAAATCATCCCAGTGTTTAAGCAAGGACACAAGAACTGAATCGTCATGGTACTTGACTAAAAAACACGGCAAGGCTGTATGACCTTCTTTCTGGCAAAGTTCATCATATGCACTTTGAAGTGATTGAATCTGAAAGAAAAACAGATCAATTCACAGTACTCTCTTAAACCTGAAATTTTGTTTACTTAATGCTTAGCACAGCCTACCAGTAACCTTAGAAATTTTTTAGAAGTAGTTTTGTGAAAACTTTGGAGAGTTAAATGCGGACATTGCAATTTTCAATAGACTATACACTTCACTAACTTCATAAACCACTATATCATTTTGCTTTTATGACTAGCTTAAAATACTACTGAGGTTTCAACTCTACTTTTAAAGGAAAAAAATCATCAATTCCCACCCCTCCATGATTCAGAGAGAATGGTATTTTAAAACACAGAACACCATTTTTCTTATTTTACAAAATGAAAATGTTCCGGGCAGATATGCATGCAAAGGAGAAATATAATTTCCTGAATATAGTTCTGTCACCACCTAGGTGTTCATAGAACTTAACTGGGAGATCTTGTTGAAAGTTCCTGATCCGGGTCATATTTATGAAGAAATGAATCCCACTGACTTTTAAGGGGAGCCTCAAAAATATGGCACAGTATTAGAGAACGACTAAGATTCAGAATACAAAGAAAGCTCTCTTCACGTGATTTATAGGTCAGAGTTTTGTGATTTCCAAGCTCAGTCTCAAGAAAGTCTCCAACTATACTGAACTGGCTGGACTGTGCTGAACAAGGACAGACTTTTAAAAATTAAAACAAAAATAAATTTTTCAGCATGTTTTCAGAGGCAGAATGCAGCAAATGGGAAAACAACTTTGGTATCCCTGATTCTACATATAGCTATGAACTGATATTAAGTGATCACTGTAATTGTCTTCAAATTTCAAGAAAGCCTCTTTTATATTTTTCGTAAATGGTCCAATTTCAGCATTTCAATCAATGCTGTTTGGCAATGTGATAAGTTTCCCAATATTATTTCTGGGACTTCTAGCCTGGAGTGACTCATCTCGGTAGACATCAAAGCACATATAATGAACTGGATACCTCAAAAGACCTGTGCATACACATACACACACAAAGGTAAGATCTGTGGACACAATTCACAAGAGCCAACTGTTCCCTAATGTGGGCAATGATGGATACATCTTGGGTTCAAATTTGTGCAAGTTTCATAGACCCACTGGGAAGAACAGAATTCCAAAACCTGAGGGATTGTTTGGAATCACAGACACTAGATGGTGGAAGACTGCCTCTCAGCTATACTTCTTCAGACTTGAAGAGCAGGGCATAATTTGTCAAGATCGTCTTTACTTGGATTCATAAACAGGATGATAATCCTGTCTTCTTCAGACAGAAAATACTTAGAAAACCTTTTATGTGTTTAGTAGCCACTGAAAATGAACTATCCAAAATGTCATTCATTACCCTTGTGATTTTATTACACCGATTCACACAGTTGCTATGTGACAAGGCAGAACTTTCTAAAGGTCAAAATAAAACGTTTATAAATAAGAGGTATAAGCTAAGTTTAAACAAGTTCTCCAATCCAATGATACACAGGACATCCATGAATGCAACACTCTACCTCCTCAGATGCCAGGAACAACTACACATAGATAGAATGCATGCACAGCTGCCCACCAACTGGAGGGAAAAGGGAGAGCAGGAGATGGCTCTTGTGCATTTGGGAACTGTCTGCATGCACAAATGCTCCAACACTGAAACAGACTTGCTGGACTGGAGCATTTCTAAATATCAAGAACCAACTGAATTCAGATTGGATGCCCCCTGTTTACGCAAACAGGAAATAATAAATCCTTTCATTTTATAACTAATGACAATGATAAGCACTAACAAAATTTTACCTTAGCATTTATGTACCTGAATTGGAGAGAACCTTGCAGCAAGGCACACAGGCTGCTGAACCAAAGGGATGCCTTCTGGGAGACAAAGTGCAGGGTAACAAAACCAGTAATAGAAACGATATCTCTTTAAATCCTAAGAGACGAAAATGTGTATATAGATGTTAGGAAAATTATTCTACGATGCCAGAAGAGAATATGTGCAAAATGTAAAGCTACTAGATGCACCATGACACTTATTGACACAATTAGACTCTGCCATATGCATTCTATCACTGACATATTTACATCTATGGATCAAGATGGGATGGAAAGGGCAGTGGCTGAGAAGCACACTGAAACAGAAGGGAAAAACCCACCCTTAAGAAGCAACAAAGTTGGGTACCCAACGGTTGGGTGAGAGAAAAACATATTTTGAGAAATAGATTAAATAAAATATATGTATTTATTACTAAGTGCACTAAAGTTATACTTTAAAACATTTGCACAATCTGCCCTTGAAGTGGTGAATATCTGAACTAAGAAGTCCTGAATCAATATAACCTGATCCACTAACATGCTCACATTTGGTGACAGCTCTATTTCCAGAAGGCACATAAAGGAATCAATAGAAAGCTCAGTTGAATAGGTTAGTGTGTATCTTTGTTATCTGATCTATTCCTTAAATTTATACCTAAAGCGTAGTTTCATAACATTTTGATCTCCCTCAAGAACCATTGCAGCAGCAAGAGAATAATGGGTAAGTAAGGGACACATGAGTAACGTATGACTAGATACTTTGGTGGGGGGGGACGAGGTAAATAGGCGTTGCAGGTCAACAAGTCCTTCCTTCTTACTTGTGCAATTAAATTTATACCTAAAGCGTAGTTTCATAACATTTTGATCTCCCTCAAGAACCATTGCAGCAGCAAGAGAATAATGGATAAGTAAGGGACACATGAGTAACGTATGACTAGATACTTTGGGGGGGGGGGGAGGTAAATAGGCGTTGCAGGTCAACAAGTCCTTCCTTCTTACTTGTGCACCATACTGATAATTGCAAACATCATATGGTATATGTTTCAAATTTTCTCTCAACAATGACGCTGATAAAGACCTAAGCCATGATCCAAAGTGCTACTCTATTCAGTAGTCTTCACCTTTTCCAGAACTAAGATCTCCACCTTGAATCCTAACCCTTGATTTGTTTTACTATACAAACCTTCCCCACATGCTGCTATTCTTTACTCTATCCATGTTCCTGCATTTTCCTGCTTTCTTCTTTCTCTTTCACTTTATAATTTGCTTGTCAAAAAATGATACAGTTGTTAGCAAACTCCACTACAGATGGCCCATGACTTAACTTTGGGTCCCAGCCAACTAACTGACCAGTTCTGTAGGTGAGTTCAATAGCTTGCACAAATTCCAGTTGGTTTTTTTCTTCCTGACCCTGTGCTCCCCCGCCCCCAACTAGTAGACCCCATTTATATCATAAGCTGTTTACTGAGATTTCCCTACATTAAAAAGTTAGTTCACTACACAGCATGGAGGGCTGATCTTTGGGAAATATAAGTCTAAGGCCACATTGGGCACATGGAATTAGATAGTTCTTCAGATCATGGTCATCCCATGAAGACTATGGAAAGTGCGGAAATGGACAAATTGACTTTGATAAAAGGGCAAATGGAAGATGTTGTTGGACTATGGACTCCTTTCTACGAATGGATAAGAAAGAAACATAAAGATATGAACTTTTTGATAATATAATATGAAGAAGCCATTGTGAACTTTTAAAATTTCACAGTCTATTTTTTGTAGTGTGAAATGATATGTGGAGAAGTTATATGCAAAAGACTTATTACTTTTGTTCCCCCCTTTTCCCTTACCCCTCTATACCCTAAAATCTAATAAAGTGTATTATTTAAAAAAGGGTTATAGCCATTTTTACTTGAAAGGAAGACAACCCGGAATGTACAAGTATCCCCTTAAAAATTCTAAATACACACACACAAATATTGGAAAACACTGTAATGAGTATACAAATGTAAGACAACCCCCGCTTTTTGTGACACACGTGTGCAAAAGCCTAGTCTTGCATCTGAGTAAACACTGTAATTCCAATAAATCAATAGATGTTCAAGAGAAATGGTCTACGTTATATTAGAATAATCTTGCACATAGATAAGATGACAAATGCATTAGAAGTTTTAACTCCGTAACTTTTTTCCCCTCGATGCACACAGACACACCTACAAAGAGGCATTTGTGCACATCAGATTTTTTCTGAAAGTACTCCCCTGGAAGGGGAGAATACTGCACACATACACTAGCACTGTTTTCCATGTTGAAAGATTCTGTGCAAAATTCCAAAGTTGATTTTAGAATTTTTGACATTTAAATATCAGTTTGGGACACCTCCTAGGCTTGATTCAAAGAAAAATTAGGGTACAAGTAAACCTTACTGAAGTGCAGTCCCTAATTTTCTCCAAAGAACTTTCCACTTGTTATTAGTTTTCATCCTCTAAACCCTTAGAGCGCTAGATGTTACAACTGATAAAATGTTTGAAAACTACTTTAGTATGCAAAAATGGTATTAAAACTAGTCTGCAAAACAGTCATTTACAGGATGATGTTGAAGGAAATAACTTTCTGTGCAGTACAGAAGATTCCAGAGCCCACTTGAGCTTTGAGCCTAGTCCTGTAAGATTCATGATCTGACTATCAAGATTACCAAGACTCTCACAACAAATTTTACATACAAATACGAAACATTTAGAATTCTTTATTTTTTAAATTCAGTATACTCACTGCAAATGTCAGCAGCAGAAATCTGTTTAGCAAGACAGGATTTTCAATGGCCTCACCTGATTTTATTGAATCCCATATCTAACAGTGAGAAACAGAAATCAATGTCAGATACTATTAACTTATCTCTGGGTTTCCAAAACATTAAAATAAATATGTTAGGAAGATTCCTGTATCTTTCAGGACCTGCCTATATCACTCATATCATACAGCTCACTGTCCTAGAATGGTTTCTATAAAAATGAGGAGTGGTTGTAATAAGGGAACACCCATAACCAAGCAGAACACGACATGTTTGCATGAATAAGATGTTGTTCTAAATCTCTGTAGTCTTACATAAGCACAAGGAGTTGCTTTATACTAACTCAGACTATTGGTCAATCAAGGTCAATATTGTCTAGCCTGACTGGCAGCAGTTCTCTTGGGTCTCCTGTATGAGTCTTTCACATCACCCACTACTACCTTATCTTTTTTTTAAAAACTGAGATGTTGGGGATTTAACCTAAGATCTTTTTGCATGCAAAACAGATGTTCTACCGCTAAGCCTTAGCTCCTCTCTTGCGAACCCAATCAAAAGACCTCAAAAAAGTATAACAGACTTTTCCTACCATTGTAGAATCACTGGCTGAGGACAGACTGGCAATCTAAAGCGGGGCAGGCACGCTTCGCAAACGGAGGAAAGGAGCACGTTCAGACATGCGCATCTGCCCGTCGGCTCCGTTGCGTACTTACCCGTCTCCCAGTCGCTTTCCTTCCGCTTTACCCGGACACCGGTTTTTCCCGGTGTTCAGGGGCCTTCCTCCGCATGCCTCCCACTTCCAAACAGTGTGAACTGGAAGAAGCGGGAGGCATCCGGAGGAAGTGTGAACGCACCGGCAAAAAGTTTTGCGCATGTGCGCACATGCGAAAAACATCAAAGGAAAACAAAAAAAAGTGCAGCCGCGCACGCAAGCCGCGCGCGCTGGCTATGCGGCAGTCTGAACGCTCCGTGGCAGTCTGAACGCTCCGTATCGCCGCTGATCTGCATTGCTCTGGCCAGTGTGAACGGCCAGCTCTGTGGGTTTTTTCCCCCGCTCCAGTTCCCTCCGCTTTGCCTCCGCTTCAGATTGCCAGTCTGTCCTCAGCCACTGCCACTCAGAGTAGACAGTAGATGGATCTAGGGTCTGGCTTTGAATATTATGCTTAATGACAAGCAATCACTCTTCTAAACTCACTGACTGCAGACTAGGGATGGGCACAAATTGGCTCATGAACTAAAATTAGTTACAAACTTTAGCTGGTTCACAAAGTGAACTTTGTTGCAGATCAACCAGCATGAACTTTCCATGAACTTTCAAGCTGTTTGTGGAGGTTCATGCTGATTCATGAATGGATACAGTTCAAGACAGACTGTCCCCACTCGGTCTAAATCTTTACACAACTTCAAAGCAACAGGGGACAGAACTTGGAGGGCATGTAGAGGAGCATCTGAGGGGAGGTCCCCTGCGACTGATGTCTCTAGCTTGCACAGGATCTGTTCTGTACACTCCTGAACCTGTGCCTGTCAAAATGACCACCTGTGTCACAGGTTCAGGAAGTTCATTTGTCATTTCCCCAGAAAGCACTTTCCTGTGGGTGCCTCCTTTGGGAAGCTGCAACTCAGTCCCCATACGTCCAGTCTTCACCAGACTTGGAGGGCAGGTAGAGGAGAGTCAGCTGGAGATTCCCTGCAAGTTTGGCACAGGAGCTATTCTACCAAATCATGAACCTCACAAACTGAATCAGTTTATTTGGCTGCTAGAAATGTATGATGGTTCATAGTTTGCAAATGGGGCATGCTACAAACCAAATCACATTTTCCCAGTTCGTGTCCATCCCTACTGCAGACTTAAAGGGTCTAACTCTGCTTAGGACTACACTGTTTGTGTAACTGACCTTTGTTTCAAAAATGTAGAAAGCTCTCAACCTGAGCTGCATCAGACCATTGTTGTTGTTGTTGCTGTTCAGTCAAACAGTTGAGTCCAACTCTTCGCAGCCCCATGGACCACATCACGCCAGGCGTGATCAGACCATTACTCAAAAACAAAAAGCTTTACAAATCCTGAATTGCTCCTATGAGTTCAGTATACAAAGCCTATACTGTGTGTTAGAAATACACGTGGTATGTTAAAATACTGATTTCAATTGCATCATAAGGTAAGTCAACATAAAAGTCATGTCTACAGTACAAAGTTTTATCAGTTTTTAATCGTCAAGGCTGCATCCCAAAATTTCTTTCAGTGAATTCTTAAGAACCTCAATGGTACAAGCATCAGAGTTGCTTCTGAAAACCTTGACAGTTAAAACCAGATAAAACAATGGGCACTGTGCCAATATAAACTGTATTAACAGAATGTTTAAATACAAGAGTTTTCTTATTTTTAAAGTACATGAAGATACTATAGTTTTATCACATGAATATGACTAAATCATTACATATATACTTATTAACCTTATTAAGAGGGAACATACAATTTTTGGCCTTAGGCAATAGACTTAGAAAGAAGGCAAAATTTAAAAAAATCCAAACAATTAGTGTTGAGGTTTTTTTACCTCATGCTACTCATTTCATTTACACCTTGCCTGTACTTTATAAATGGCCCATCCTATGCAATATCATAGGGCATTAAAATTATATAGCAACATAATGTCTCTGAAATCAGACACTGGATAAACTCATCACTTGAAGTAAGTCTGAAAAACTAATCTGCTTTCCAAAACAGAACCTCAAGCAAGGATTCCACAAACAAGGGACAGTGTCTCTATTGCCACAGTCTCAAACTATCTTTCAGAACTATCTGAAACTCTTAACTTCAGGAAAATCAGGAGTGTGGCATTGTTAGCTCACCTCATTAGCTGCTTGCTCAAGAAGAAACTTCTTATCACATGATTTGAATGCCTCCAAGGTGTTGGTATTATACAGTGTTCCAACTGCAGGGCAGCAGTGTGCTGGTGTTGGGGCATTCCTAAGGAACAGAAAGTACAGTTGGAACTACAGGACAGTATTTGTCACCATGTTACCTATGAACTGGTGTTTTTGGTACTCCAGACAAATACACACAAAACACAATGCTGAAAATAAGTTATAAAATGCTAGAATTTGACTCAGTTCTGGAAACTGTGTATTCTCCTTTGCACAATTTATTTTTGAAAGAAGTTTCCACTCATCTGGAAATTTCTTTCACAAACCTGGGTTGCAGAAGGCAAAGGACTGGCTGTAGAATTATGGCAGGTGGAGAAGGGACAGGAAAGAGAATAAGGCCACATCCCAAACAGAAGCAGAGCCAACTTCGCACCACCAACTATTTTTCTTTGACATGTCAAAATATGGTACAAAGAGGAATGGACCCACAGCTCCCCTTTCAACCCCAGCAATACATATCAAGTCATAAAAACAACATGCCGACAAAACAATCATCAATCAGAAAATACACAAATTGCAAAATCACTATAACCCTATTTTCACTACATTATGTTGTTTATCACTCATTGTCTCCCTATGTTCTTTTCCTGTGGACCATACAGAATGCTTTCTGATGGTTCCCCTTTCTTATTACCCCTTCCTCAACTCTTTGTGTTAGCCCTTCTCCTCACATCTCCTGTTCCCCAAGAAGCACAGTCCTGTACCATGCCTTCAAGCCTACTAGGTAATCTTGTACAGTTACACACTCTCAGCCTAACCAATCTCACAGAGTTGTGGGAAGGATACAATAAAAGAAACGAGAACAATGTCAGCCACTTCGGTGAGTAAAGGAGGGTATAAATGAAATAAAATACATTTTTAAAAGTTATCTGACGTAAGCATCCTCCTGGGACCTCTTGCCACTTAAGCTTTACAGACCCAGGACTCTCTTTCTAGCTCTTAAGAATCTTCAGCCTCTCTGTAAGGGTTTCAGTAGACAAAATGATTTTTAAATTCCCTCACAAGAACTTCTGAACTTCAGTTCCTGAACAATGAGGCAACACAATAAGGGTAAACTGTGTAGAATTTTTTGTGTATCTTGAGATACAAAGAATCATTAGAAACGGATAATTTTTAATTAAGTGCTACATAAAGGATTTCATTATGACCCCTATACTCTTTAAAAATAAGAAATTGATATTTTATAAGATATGTAAAATACACTTAGGCCTGGTCTAGACTTGCAGAAGTATTAGGTGGCTAAGTTCCGAAATGATAGAATTGGCTGTACCACCAGCACAGAAAAGAGATACCTACTCTGTAGGTAGCAAATCAACCGTAGGTACCGTGTTGGATTACAACTTCTTTCTTTGACATTCTTGTTTATTTTTACTAGAAGGGAAGGGTTTCTTGAAGATGGAATACCATTACAGTTGGACGTGTTTCTTTCACTGTACTAGCTCAGATTCTATTACTTCATGCTGTCAAACATACATACCAAGTCTCACTCAATTTATTGTTATCTCATAAGACATAAAGTACAATATATAAGCTGAGGCCTGGAATCAGTGAGGTAAATACAAAGAACAACCCAAAGCAGGTGGTTGGCTCCTGTACAGGTACTCTTGGTCTGGCATTATACTACACTCGCTCACCTGTTCCTTTGGTCAACCTTTGCTTTACATAAAGAGATATGAGCAAGGAAAATATATAGAGAGAGTCTATACATTGCACTTTTTCTAGCCAGTGAACAAGTTCAGTCTATCCTCACACAATAAGCATTAAGAAACAATGCTTCTTCCCAAGGCAGATGGCTGAACTCTCATACAGTTAAGTCATAGTACCTGTTCTGTGAAGTACACCCTGCCTGCACCTTTACAGATAGTATTCTGAGAACTCAATCACCATTTTAGTTTTACATTTATAACTCACTTATTTAAAGCACTTAAAGCTATAGCCCTCCTTTCCCCTGAGTGGCCCAAGAAGACTAACAAAAAATGCCAACAAGCATCAATAACAATACAGCAAACATTCAGCATGAAATATTATGTCTACAACAAGTCAAAAACACAACTGTTCTCTCCATAATGAACAGCCCCATATAATCACTGAAGTGCTCCCTAACTATGCATACAGAGCTGGCTGGACCTCCTCAGACAGGTCAATCCACTAAGTGGGGGAGATAGCTGAAATGGTCCTTGCCTGGATCCAGTACTCCTAAGAGGATGGAACACCAAGCAGGAGCTGATGGGAGGAGTACAGCTGGCACACTGGCTCAGAGATAAACAATTCTTCAGACATAGCACTTGGGACCAATGTAAGGTTTTAAAGGTGAGAACCACCAACCCCTTAAACTGAGCCTGGAAACAAGACAGAAAATCAATGAAGTTTTTTAAAGCAGACTTCATATGGTGGTATTCCTGTACTACAGTAGTAAACATTTTGCCAGCATTTCATACTTGACCAGTTTCACCACTGAAACATATCAGAGTCACCCAGTGTCATGCAGTGATTAGAGTGTCAGACTAGGATCTGAGTCACCCAGCTTTGAATCTCTGCTCTGCCATGGAAGCTTGCTGGGTGACTTTGGGGCAGTCATGTACTCTCATCTGAACCTACCACAAAGGGTTGCTTTGAGGATAAAATGGAGGAGAGGAGAATGACATAAGATCCTTTGGGTCCCAATTGGGGATAAATTTGGGGTATAAATTATTTATTTATTTATTTAATACCCCCCCACCCTACCCCAGAAATGGTCTCAGGGCCTCACAACATAAAACCAACAAACAATAAAAGCAATAAATAGAAACAGCAAATAAAACCAAAATCCATGCCTCAAATTGGGCAGGAATAATTAGCCCAAGAAATTCCAGTGCCCAAGTAATATCCAGAACAGCGAAGGCACTGGGAAAGGGATCATGAATATGCCCATGAACAGGGGAGCCAGAATGGCTGAACGCCCATCGCCTCAACCAAAGGCCCGGAAGAACAGCTCCTTTTCACAAACCCTGCAGAACTGTAAAAGGTCCTGCAGGGCCCTGATCTCAAATGGGAGCACATTCCACCATGCCAGGGTGAGGGCTGAAAAAGCTCTCGCCCTGGTCGAGGCTAACTGGACATCCCTCAGGCCAGGGACCATCAGGAGATGATGATCAGAAGAGCGTAAAGCTTTCCAGGGCTCATATGGGGAGAGGCAGTCCCACAGGTATGATGGTCCCAGGCCACATAGAGCTTTAAAGGTCAAAACCATGACCTTGAACCGGATCCGGTATTCGATTGGCATCCAGTGCAGTTGGCGCAACACCGGCTGAATGCACGCCTGCACAGGTGTTGCCATCAGCAGGCGTGCTGCCACATTCTGCACTAGCTCATGGGAAAAATCTTTTCTCATCGATATTAAAGGTATAGCCACAGTGGTGATTATGCAAGTCTAACTTCAATATTTTACATCTGTTACATTGATTGTCTCTAACCCTACAGGAAGACTTGCAATCTGCACTGCACCCATATGCTTGGAATAAAAAGACCTTGAGCAAACTCAAGACCTACATATGTTGTGGTGAGATGTCTACATACAAAGCCAGCATAACACTTGTGCTATGCTGAGAGGAAAGCTGGTACACAAATGTTTTATCTCCCAGAGTTAAACTGCCTCTCAATGCTATAAAGAACACCACATACCATTTTTATATCACAGCATCAAGACATTGTGGACAGACAGACAGACATATATACACATGGCAGGTCTAATTCTTTCACAAGTTTGACAAGAACTAAAAAGTTACTTACACATCAAAAGCACTAAATTCCAGTGTTAAACGAGCTGGCATACCAGCAGGGTCTCCTGGTCAAAAACAAAAGGACCTTTAGAACAGTGGTAGCTATATGACTAAGAGAACATTTCTCTATTTAGAAGCATCACTATCCCTGACAGATATCCCACCATCAGCCCTCTATATTTCCTTTAGTCTCTTACTACCCAGAACTGATTGTAGAATGAAAAACAAGTCTGTGCCAAGCACTGTCAAGGTGCTTCCTTGAATTAATGACCTCCCAAATGTCCTATTCTGAACATCCTTCTCAGATCTTGCAAACTGAGGGCCATGACTTCCTTTATTGAGTTAGGTTAAGCAATTCCAGAGTTTACCAACCAGAATGACACATACAATATTTTCCAGTTTCGCCTCTCTTCCCCCCACCCTTGCAACAGAAGCCTGAAGTTGATGGAGTGGAGTTAAAGTGGGGTCTGCCCTGAGAAAATCCAATAGCACCCTAACTTGCAGGCTAATGCTTACCCAGAAGTGAGACTTCCGAAATCACACTTAATTGCACACCTGTGTACAATTACCCACTGAACTCAGTGCGATTTACTATCAATTCAGGCTACACTCAAAATTCAGAAGCAAGCACACCCTGCAATCAAGCTCAATTTACGTCTCGATCTACTTTCAGAATTATGTAAACCGGCCCTTACTCTACAGTGATTTAATTCTCTGCTCTGTGCGCGCAGATACTAGAATTTCTACTACAATAAAATCCTGGACAGTAACAAGCGTACTCCATACTTACCGTTATAGTAGTACCCCTTGATCGTTTTTGGAGTCTCATCCAATTTATACTCATTGAGCTTCTTCTGAGTCAGCTCATGCCAAAAACCTGCATCTAAAGCACTACTGAAAGGAACAAACTGCAGCTTGGGAAGCTCAGTCGCCGGCAAGCTCTGTCTTCCTATACCCTGAGACATTATTCACTGAAGTCCCTGGAAATCAGCGCGCGATGATGTCAACCACGGAAAAGTATGCCGTCAGTTGAAAGCTTTCAATGAAAAGTATCGCGCGGATTAACAACTAGCCACGGTATCCCAAAGACAACTTCCCCTCTTTGCTTCGTTTCCCAGTCGACTTGCAATACCGGAAACGGCCTCAGAGAGCCGCCATGTTTGTCGCGCCTTCTGCGCATAATCTGACATGCGCGCATGTTCACAAAAGCTCTGTAAACAACCGAGAGAACGGCAAAATATAATTTGGCTCGCAGCCGCCATGTGCGGTTTCCGTTCGGACGTCGCTCTATTAGGGAAAGGATGCCAGTGCAGAATGGGGGAAATATCTTTACTTTTCTCCCGCTTTCTCATGTTTGTATCACAGCTATGTTGTTTTGTATGGGTTTCTCGGCAACTAACTAGAGGTCGAAAGTATTGCTATGAGTTATGCTGGGATAAATATTTTAGTCTCTCAAGTGCCACTGGACTGTAATCTTATTTTTATTATTTTTTTGGTGGCCATCAAGGCTACCTGCCTGTATATTATTATTGGGTTTGTGACCAATGCTCCCTCTAAGTGGTGGAGTCTTGTGAGCAAAAATTCTACTTTGTGAGCTACTGGCATTGAAGTTGTGAGCGAGCGATTTGGCTACGGCATAAATTAGTTTGCTCTGGAGCCATCCTTCCTGAGCTAAGACAAAAATGTGTGAACCGGAGGCTAAAAAAACAGCTAGTTCAGCTTAGAGGGAACACTGTTTATGACTCTTTAGTCAGTACAGGGGAAAGGCTTGTGTGTGCCATTGGGGGGTGGGGGGGAGAGACCTGCCATATGTTTCTCTCTTTCTCCACAAGGTCCAGAGACCGGATCTACACATATACCGGAGCGAAGTGGTAGAACGGGTTGCGTTGCTTCAAATTGCAGGTAGACCCTACCTTAAAAAGTCCATCTAAGTAGACAAGTAGTACAACATGGGCCGCTCTCCCTGATGTGCTAGCTCCACAGAGTTTCGCGAGAGCAGTGCTCAAACAAAGCATCGCCTACTTGCCGCCCGAGGCCGTGCAATCTGTTCTCCCATCTCGGGCATTCTTCGCTCCTCCTCCTCCTTCTGCAGTCCTTTCCAAGGGGCATGCATGCTGTCACAGCGGCGGCATGTTCGGTAGATGCGGAGGAGAAATCGCATCGGCTGATTTCATTGCTGCTTTCCTTCTTCTTTTTCTCAGGCCACCCCAATGCGTCCTTCTCCTCCCAAAGCGTTCTTGTTTGGGGGTTGCCAGATATCGGGCGAGCGCAACAAGCCCAGCAGAAGCAGCCTAGTAGCACACGCCCGCTGCCATCGCCGCAGATTCTTTCAAGGGCGAGCATTCAGCAACGTGTAGGGAGCTCGACTGAAAAGCTTCAGGTGACAGGCAGAAGAGCGGGGGGGGGGGGGGGGGGGGGAATGTTTCCTACAAGCTGTGGAGTCTTGTGAGCAAAAAATCTACTTTGTGAGCTACTGGCACTAAAGCTGTGAGCAAGCAATTTGGCTGCTGCATAAATTAGTTTGCTCTGGAGCCATCCTTCCTGAGCTAAGACAAAAATCTGTGAGCTGGAGGCTAAAAAATTGTGAGCTAGCTCACACTAACTCAGCTTAGAGGGAACACTGGGGGTGGTGATGGCTGCTGGAGCTGACGCCGAGATCCCTGTTCAGTCGCTGGCTCGCAGCTAGCTACACAACCTTGGTGTCTGACACCTGTCAGGTCCGCCAATCCCTGTCCTCAACACTGCCTTCTGCATGTATGAATGTGGGCAGTGTGGTGCTTTTCTTAAAACAAAAAACAAGACCGGGGCATCAGTTTATATGTACGTAGATAGGACTGCTACTCTCGGTGTGATATTTACTTCCCTGCTCTTCTAGAGTGGGGGTGTGCAAAGCCTACTGTTTCCGAGGGTAGATCCAGGTAGTCACCCGTGTCTGTGGGTGTTTGCCAGAGCAAGTCCTACGTCATAGTCTGCAAAATATACTTCCCAGCTCACTCTTCTTAAATTTTCTGACAGTCACCAGATGAAGAGTTCTGATGAGCTCGAAAGTTTGCAGAGTGTTTTATGTTGGTTTGGTTGGCCCTACTTAAAGGTATTATATGGGTTTTGGTCTTGCTCTGAGGACCATGTTTGCATAGTGACAAACACAAGAGGGCACCATTGGGACGATTATGAGCTGGACGAAATCTTGAGGGGGGTTTTCACTCATTATTTTTCAATTTGCTATTTCTTTTTGTACTGCCTGGTACCTGTGTATTTATTTACTTCATTTCTAGACTGTCTTTCTCACTGAGACTCAAGACCCTCTTTAAGCACGACCATCGGCATCTCTGAACCATTTTCTAGGTTAACACTTCCTCCCTTTCCCTGTCAGATCCAGCCTCCATAACATACTCTCTTTCTCATGAACCCTTTTCCCATCACATCTGTTATACTCTTCCAGTTCCCACTCAAAGGCCTCTGACCTGCTATTTTTCAGGTATTGGTCTGTCTTTTTTTACACCCTACCTAACCATTTGCACCATTTTTCTCTTTTTCCCTAAAGGTCCTTCAAGGGTATCACAGTCCTCTCAGAAAAGAAAAGGCTTACTGTATTTTCAGAAAGGTAATACTGTCTCTCCTGTCAGGCTGCTTTCTGCAGGAAGAGGGTTTCCACCAAGCTGCATTTATTAAAAAGTCATCTATTTCTGGTAAATGACAACCTCTTATGTTGGAACCAGGAACAGGACTCAGGTGATAGATCGATATGGGTAGCCACGTTAGTCCGCCTGTAGCAGCAGAAAAGAGCAAGAGTCTAGTAGCACCTTAAAGACTAACAAAATGTGTGGCAGAGTATTTTTATGAGTCACTGTTCAGTTCTTCAGATACCTCAGATATCTAAAGAAGTGATTAGTGATTCATGAAAGCTCATACCCTGCCACACATTTTGTTAGTCTTTAAGGTACCAATAGGACTCAAGTGAGGTTAATCAAGAAAGTACCTATCATAGAGAGCCAGTTTGGTGTAGTGGTTAAGTGCATGGACTCTAATCTGGGAGAAGCAGGTTTGATTCCCCACTCCTCCACTTTCAGCTGCTGGATGGCCTTGGGCAAGCCATAGTTCTGTCATAGCTGTTCTCTCAAGGACAGTTCTCGAGAGAGCTCTCTCAGCCCCACCTACCTCACAGGGTGTCTGTTGTGAGGAGGGGAAGGAAAAGGAGTTTGTACGCCGCTCTGAGACTCTGAGTGAAGGGCAGGATATAAATCCAATCTCCTCTCGATGATGCCTCTAAGGTGGCTACTTGAAAGCTTTAAAAGCCAAAATCAACACACAATGCAGTGTGAATTGTAAAGTATTTGGAACATGGGTGAAGTATTTGGAACACTGAGGACATGTACTCCCTCCTACCCTCTCCCAACAATAAAGTAGAGTTTACTAATTGGTTTAATTTGAACCAATTGATGTTTTTGAACAGACTTCTGAGGAGCCCCACATAGAGCACATTACCAGAGCAGAGATCTTGCTACTGTCTTCCATAGTGTGGCTAACTACCAGTTAATGAGATACAGGGAGGGGGAAACAAACTTGACCCAAAAACCAGAATCAAGAAACACAAGGGTAAGAAAGAAGTCTAACATAGGGCCAATATTAAAAACCTAGTTAACACTTATAGAAAAATACATGTATTTATTAGAAAGGTGTTAAAAACAAATAAGGGCCCAATGAAAGCCTTGTAGAAAAGTTCAAGTGGCCTGAACACAAGGGCCAATACAAATGGTCTGATGCATTTCAGCCTTACTGGGGGCCTTCTTCAGAGTTCAAACAGTTTGAGATACACATGTTACAATATAACATATTACAGTAAGATAACCAATAAATAAATACAGGACCAAGAAAAGGAAAGTGAAGCAGCAAGAGCAATAGACACAAGACAAAGATGTGTGTGAGGCCTCTAAAGATGAAAATCATGTGCCTGGTGCCAAATGCACAGCTGCTGAATTAGAACATCTTCCAATTTAGGTCCAAAAAGCACCTGTGTGGCTATTTTAGTCAAAGCTAAAGTGTCCTCAAGCAAATAGCAGATTAGGGAGCTGTCCTTCCAACACTGAGGCCAATTTAATATTAATACTAACACCAACTTAACATTGTGATCAACAGCCTGATAAAAACCCAGACTACAGCGGTAGTTGATTACTTGGATGCTGAGAATGCCACCATCATTTATGAATGTACTAGCACTTTATGATATGTTTTATCCAATATTGTTGTGCTTTTATTTAATCTTGTGTTTTAATTGTTTTTACATATTATGTGTAAGCCGCCTTGAGCCTGCCTTAGCGGGGAGGGTGGGATACAAATTAAACAAACATTTATTTATTTAATTTTTCAGGCCATGTTTTATTGCTGTTCATGTTCAAAGCAGCTTACATTGCCACCCACTAATTTTGTTGCATTCTCACATGGGAATATGGATGTAGCTCTTTAAATAAAATTGCAAACACCAGCAGTGCTAGCCTGTCATCTACACTGTTGGCCTGAGTGCACCATAAACCTTTTTTCTTATATTTTAAACATGTTGCAGATGGCATGCTCTTCCCTTTCCAGTGCATATCTCTTCTTCATGCTATTGTCATAGTTGAGGACAGCGACAGGGCTTCTTTGGCACTCTTACATAATTTCCCCATTCCTCATAATCCTCCCCCCAGGCAGGCTAGGGAGTTGGAATTCTTTCCGCCATCTTATATACAGTATGTATGGTGTTTTTATTTACTGGCAATTGCCGGATTATTTTAATTTAGTTTTAAATCGAGATTTGTATATTATTTTGTTGTAAGCCAGCCTGTTTCCAGGGAAGAGTTGCCTAGTAAATCTAATTTAATAAATAAATAAATAAAATGTATGTTACTTATGTTTAAAACTACCCAAACGTTTTCTGCAAACTGCAAGCAACCCAATTTTTACCACATGGGTTGATTTTAGTATTTTGTGACATATTAGCATGTGTATATTTGTCCTTAGAATAAGAACATAAGAGAAGCCAATGTTGGATCAGGCCCATCCAGTCCAACACCCTGTCACACAGTGGCCAAAAACACTAGATGCTCAGAAGGTCCAGCCGTGGGGGCAGGAAGCCCTCCCACTGTTGCCCCCCCCCAAACACCAAGAATACAGAACATCACTTGCCCCAGACTGAGAGTTCCTATCTAAACTTTGTGGCTAATAGCCACTGATGGAATTCTGCTCCATATGTTTATCGAATTCCCTCTTGAAGCCGTCCATGCTTGTAGCTGCCACCACCTCCTGTGGCAGTGAATTCCATGTGTTAATCACTCTTTGGGTGAAGAAGTACTTCCTTTTATCTGTTCTAACCCAACTGCTCCGCAATTTCATGGAGTGCCCATGAGTTCTTGTATTGTGAGAAAGGGAGAAAAGGACTTATTTCTCTACCTGCTCTGTCCCATGCATAATCTTATAAACCTTGATCATGTCACCCCTCAGCCATCGTTTCTCCAAGCTAAAGAGTCTCAAGCACTTCAACCTTTCTTCACAGGGAAAGTGTTCCAACCCTTTGATCATTCTAGTTGCCCTTTTCTGCATTTTTTCCAATGCTATAATATCTTTTTTGAGGTGTGGCGATCAGAACTGTACACAGTACTCCAAATGAGGTCGCACCATCAATTTATACAGGGGCATAATGATACTGGCTGATTTGTTTTCAATTCCCTTCCTAATAACCCCCAGCATAGCGTTGGCCTTTTTCATTGCGGTCACTCACTGTCTCGACATTTCCATTGAGTTATCTACTACGACTCCAAGATCTCTCTCGGTTAGTCTCTGCCAGTTCAGATCCCATCAACGTATATTTATAGTTAGGATTTTTGGCTCCAATGTGCATCACTTTGCATTTGGCCACATTAAACCCCATTTGCCACATTGATGCCCACTCGCCCATCCTTGACAGATCCCTTTGAAGTGCCTCACAATCCTCCCTGGTTCTCAACACCCTGAACAACTTTGTGTCATCTGCAAATTTAGCCACTTCACTGCTTACTCCCAACTCCAAATCCTTAATAAACAAGTTAAAAAGCATCAGACCGAGTACTGATTCCTGCAGTACCCCACTGCTTACCTCCCTCCCCTGAGAAAATTGCCCGTTTATACTCACTCTCTGTTTCCTTTTAATTAGCCAGTTTTTGATCCACAAAAGGACTTGTTTACTTAGGAGCCTTTGATGAGCTTTTTTTTTTTTTACTGGAAGTGTCTTCTCTTTTTAAAATCTTGGGACTGAAACCTTTTTGAAACTTGTGGCTGCTGACCAAAGAAAGTGTGTAAGCTGTACTTATATGCAACTGCTTGAAATAGTGTAGGGTCCAGTCTAGTTGTTGCTGTACATTGAGATCCCCAGTTTTATCTATCAACCTGTATGTCAGAAATATTTCTTAAGATTTACCTCTCTGTATAATAAAAATGGCAATACTCTCCAAGACATTTATCTATTACCCTATGTGTAATGGTGATAGGACTAAGAGGAGACAACACAGATGTAAAAGGGAAAGCCACAACTTCTACTCTTCTTGGCAGGACAAGCCATTACATGGATTACCTCGGCAGCATCCTATCTACTATCTTCAGTTTCATAGCTTATCTAGCATCTGTTGATATCTTACAGCATCATTGGAGCTGCTGTTGTTACCATTCAAATAAGTCTCCAAACCAGCTCAAATATCAGAGAGGTACTCACATCTTTGGCCTAACTTTCCCATGAGATTTCATCAGATTACTTTGCTATTTTCAAAATTTCCCTTTTAAATATAGTGAATACTCTGGAAAAGCAACCAGGAGGCATGATTTCATGGTACAGCTTTTATTTCCTGTAAAAGCTCAGTGAAAGTGGAAATTCTATAAACAATATTGCTTGGCTCTGATGTACTTGTTAGGTACGTACTTCTAAAAATTAAAGATCTCAGGCTTGAGGCAGACAGGAGGAAATCATAGCCCCTTTCCAGATATATAATGTCAAGAAGACAAATTAGCTACCATTTTAAAATTGCTTCTTTTGGTAAAGAATTGCAGTGAGAGTTCTAGCCTAGCTAGGAGGAACATTCATAGGGCAGTAAAACATCTGGGCAAAGCTTTCTGAAGGTGTGACATGGCAAATGGGTACGATTAGCACCTGTCTTCAGCTTGCTGCCTGCAGTTTGCCTGACGTTGTCAGGTGTGGTGGCCTCCACATCTCTGTCATTTCACATAACAGAAATGTTCAGAAGGGCCTTCTTATGAAGGAATTAAAACTTTCTACTATGGATGTTTCCTCAAGGGGATGGTATAATTTTTAGGAAATGGACAGCTGATGGCTCTGCTGAGGCATGCATAAGACCCCCCAGCTATAGGAATGGAGCCTGTGCATATGTGCCTGTGTGAAGAAACAACAGTTTTGAGAGAGAGAAGCAGACAGACATAAGTTACTGTAAGTTAACCAAAGAGCCTTGGGGATGCCTTCTCTCTCTCTTTTCAGCTCTCAGCTCGCTTTCCGTCCACTGTATCCTCAGGTTTTCTGAAAGTGGTTTTGTAGTGATGTTTCCCGTTGCTTCACTCTGAAGCCAAAGGCAATTCGAAGCAGGAACATTCCCTTGGATTTTACCTCCCTGCCCTTTTCCTTTCCCTCAGAGGCCACTCCTCCACTGCCCATATCAAGAGGCTACTCCTCCACCTCCCATTCTGCCTAACATTAAAATGGTGCCTCATGGGGGGAACAGGACAAGGGGTGTGCCAGTTTTGTTTTTCAGCTGGGCTGCTCTCTCCTGCTGCCCTGGTTCAGTGGGCTGGCTGGACAAGGCAGCACAGAGCAAAGATGCCGGGAAACATCAAGTCCCTGTAGGCATAGTGAGCCCAGCTGGGCCACCTCTCGTGCCACCTGATTTAAACATGGTGGCAGGAGAGGGCTGCCCAGCCAAGCTTGCTTTGCGTTTGGGGAGTCGATGGCTCCCTGCAGGTGCAGCTCCGTGCTGCCTTTTCTCTCTTTTTAAGAAACAGCATAAGTCTCGTGCTAGAGTCATGCTGCTTGGTTTTTTTTAAAAAAAGGAATGATTCCTGGCTGCAGGACATGGCCCCTTCTTTTGGGGGTGAGCCAGCTGAGAGCTCTTGCCACGCCAAAAGGAAGTGAGAAGGCTGACTGGGGAAGGCAAGAGCGAGGAGGAGAACAGAGCAGAGCATGCCCTCTGAAGTGTACTGCCACAGCTGCTGCTGCTGCTTTGGCTGCCCTGTCTGAGGAAGAAGGGAGTGGAACAGCAGTGGTGGCAAGAGCCATGGCAGAGCCGATCCCAGGTGCAAGAAGGGAGGAAGAGGAGGAGCAGAGAAGGCAACAGGGTGGGTGGCTTCTGCTTTCCCTCCCTCTCCACAGCATTGCATGTCTGGAGAGAGGCAATGCCCAAGCTAGAAGTAGGAGTGGGAGGAGGCAGGAGCAGAGCCTGGCCAGGTGCCTGCTGAAGGAGCAGTGCCCAGCCAGAAGAGGACAGACAAAGCCAGTCCAGAAACCAGTGCAACACCTGCCCAGGACAGGATGCATCCCCTCCACTTCTCCCAGGCTCTTATTTCAGCTTGCTTTTTTTATTTTAAATTTTTCCACCCCACTCACTCTCTCCTGCAAGGGAAAAAAACAGTTGGTGGAGAGATTGCAAGGGGGGCAAACTTTTGCATTGTTTTCAACCTGATCGAGCAAGCAGTGACCACATACACAAAGGCAAATGCCATGCTTCCTTTTGAAACGTTCATCCTCTGCATCCCGGCCCTGAGCCTCCTACTGCTCTGCTGATCTTTCAAAAGGCAGTTTGGCGTTCGCACACACACACATGTTGCCAGTGATCACAACTTGCATGCACCCCCATACTATGAGATCATGTGACTCCCATTTGCACTGTGACTGATAACACAGGAGAGAATCCCCTAGTGCTCAGCATAGGCGTCAACTACGGGGGGCTTGAGCCACCCCTGAAATTTCCCGGGGGGGCCTGAGCCACCCCGGGAAAACGGAGCGCCATCCGCTGCGCCTCCCCTGGCCCTTCCTAGGGCCGCTGCCGCCACCTCTCCCCCCCTGGCCTGGCCACTCCGTCCCTCCCTCCATCTGTCCAGGTGCCAGCTAAGCAAATGCCCAGCTGGCCCCTGGACGGACGGAGGGAGAGACGGAAGCAGGAGTGGTCAGACAGGGGGGGGGAGGCGGCGGCAGCAGGGGGGACATGGTCCCGGTGGGTGGGTGCGCTTTGTGTGCGCACACAGAAGAGCCCCCCCCCCCCCCCCGATTTTTAAAAAACTCAACACCTCTGGTGCTCAGCAGTATGGAAAATGGGGCTTCCTAGGTGTTTGTACATTTCAGAAAAAGTCTGGTCAGTTGCCCCTTTCACCTGCATTCCTTTTGGTTCCCTTTCATTTAATGAACTAATAAGCTAAAAGGCATGCGCCAAAAGCATAGTACATAAGGCAGGCACACAAATCCGAAAAGCTTAAAGGCTTGACTGCTCGAATTCTCCTCAGTAAGCTGTCAGTGCATAAAGGGCCTCTCTCTCACTCACTCTCTCTTTTTGATGAGCTGATATAGGGTGCCCTGTTGGAGTGCCCCACTGCCTCCAGAACAGCATTACCAGGACAATATAAGTCTCCAAGGTTCTCCAAACCAAAGAGAATCTAGGCAAGCACCAGCCCTGGATCTCCTCCCCATTTTTAGATGTTGGGAGCATGTAACAATTTCAGTTGCACCAAGAAACTACAGAGTATTGGTTATTTATTTGGTTCTTTCAACCAGAAATCCTTGTGAAGGAAGTGTAGCATTCAGTTTACAGCAAGCACATCTGAAGCATACGAAGTGTGTTGACATCACATACATGAAGGGATTACTACCCATTCAGGACTGCTACCTCAGTGGCTTTCTGTGATAACATTCTCTTTGTATGTCTATATGGCAAGCACCTGTTCATTATTTCATTCCAAGCATTATTACATAATGCATAGGCTTTTGCTGAGAACACTTGGGGGGCTTCAACATGAAATTATTCTGCAGGCTATAATCTAATTCTTGATATGCTCCCCTGAAGCTCCTCCCTGGAGATAATTGCTTTCGTAAAAACTGTAAGTTCCAGAAAGAAGTCCTTCTGCTGACTGAGAAGGGAAAGGTTTGTTCCCTTACTTGAAAATTCCTATTCTTGTTAGGAACAGGATATCCTGTTCCACCACTGTCTGTAGACTGGGCCTTTAGTGTGTCAAGTTTTCTTCAGTACCAGGTAGGCTCTACTATGGCCTCCCTAATGTGTATTGGTGTTGTTTGATCATCTGCTTATAGCACATTTCATTTATTTCCATTCCAGCTGAACTTGCGCAGTGTGAACGGAAAGCCCTGCAACAACTCGGCCCGGGTCTTTTTGCCCCGCTTCCCTTGTGCTTCATTTTGCCAGTCTGTCCTCAGCCAGAGACAGTTATTTCAAGCTGTCTTCCCATTCCTGATTAGAACAACATTTCTGCCCTGCTACTTTGTCCTCATATCAGGTAAACTCGGATAAATATAAACCTTAGGGCTGAGGCTTTTTTAAAATTGCTTTTGCTAGTGTTGGTGAGAGATCTGGCAGAGACCTGTCTCTGAAATGAATGAGATTTCTCTAACCATTGGCTCATATCACCTGCTCTCAAAGATATTGTTTATCAACATTCCAGCTGCTAAGAAGTTAATGACTGTCAGCACACTAGGTCAATACGGGGCTGTTTGGAAGGGAAGAAGCAAGGATATTTGAACAATTTTGTTAAATGGAGTATTCAAATATTTAGGTGGAGAATTTTTCCTGTGGAAAATATAATGTTGGCAAGCAGGAAACCCACAAAGAGTTTATTTTATTTTAATTTTAATTTATATTTTTCCATTTTTTTTCAAAATATGAAAAGGAACAATGTAGAACAAGATGAGGGGAAAAATACAATTGCCAGTGGAGAGAACAGTTGAAAACGATTCTGGAAGCTTTGATGAACACTAAACACAGCATTCTGTTCGTAATCAAAACAGTTAAAGTGACTAAAGTCAAACATAAAGTCAAGGATTGCCAGACTAGTAATTAGAACAGAGGTGAGATAACATCTACAATAATAATACATCAATTGGATATGAATGATGGAAGGTTGACTTGTTATGTGACATAAAATCCAGCACAGGGAACCACATGTTTATGAAGCGGGAAACATGAGGTCAGAATCTAGTTGCCTTATACCATGCAAAAAAGGAGGGAGGTTTACTGTTTTTCCATGTTGCTGCTATAACAAAGCATGCCACTGTGCACAAAAGCGCTTTTAAATTCTTGCATGTTGGTGGTATTTTAATTTTGGGCCATAGGTTTAAGAGCATTAATTCTGGACTGAGGGGTATGAGATATCGTGTAATAGCTTGTATCTGGGACTGAATAAGACATCAGAAATGTTTTATGTGTATACAACTCTACCAGTAGTGAAACTAAGAGCCACGTTTACCACAATGTTTCCAACATACTGGTGATTGTTGGGGGTCCATATAAGATAATTTTGAGAGTGCAATTAGTTTAAATGTATGGACTTGTATATTCACAGAATTAGAAGTGAACGTGATTGATTGCCAAATTTTCGTCCAATGATCTGTAGTCAGTGGAGTGTACAAATCTTCATCCCAAGATTGTGTATAGGAAGGCAGTTTTGCTCCACGTGCGGCTAGCAGGATTTTGTAGATGATTGAGAATTGTCCTTTATTCTTCCTTCAGCAAATTTTTATAGGCTGATCTCAGTGCCATTATCTGAGCAGAGGGTATGCCCGCATTAGTATAGCGTGCTTGCCGCAACTGTCTTGTTAGTCCTTTATTAGTACCAGGGTTGAGCTTAAGTAGTTTTTAAAAATCACTTAATGGCCTTATTAAATTATTTTTAATCTTAGGGTGCTTAATTAAATTCCAGATTTGAAAATATTGAAACCATGGGAGCAATTTATTAACTTTGTTCTCCAAACACCTCTTTTCTAAGATAATTCCATGTTCTGTTATGTCTATTAAATGGACCACTTTAGTTTCTTGCCAGAGTCTAAAAGCATGTGTGTAGAATTTTGGTGGGAACCTAGTCTGACCAAGAAAAGTGGTTAATGGAGATATTGGAGGGGCAAGCCTATTATGCCAGCCATCCCATATTTGCAAAGTATTAGTTAAAAACATATTTCTTTTAATAGTATCTGGTCTGTCTTTATAATTATTCCATATAAGTTCAGGCAAAAGGTAAAGGTTAGGTAAAAGCCTGTTCTATATAAACCCAGTCAGGTATATAATTTTGATTCATCATTTTTACCAAGTTCACTAATTGGATAGCATCCCATTATAACTTTATATCTGGATAATTGATGCTGCCTTGCTGAGTTGATTTTCTGAGTATTTTAAAGCTTACACAAGGTCTTTTTGAGTTCCAAATAAAATCATCCAATGCCTTTTGCCAAATGGCTAAATACGAGTGAGGAATTATGATGGGCACAGTTCTAAAATAATACATAGCTCTGAGTGGGATAAATGATTTAATCAAATAATTTTTTTCTATCCATGATAAATGCAGGTGTTCCTATTGTTTTAAAAAACCCTAATGTTGATTTGTAAACTTCTATGAAATTATATTTTAAAAGATCATTAAATTCAGGAAGATATTAATACCTAAATAATGCCATATCTTAGATGTCCATTTGAAAGCATGAAGATTTTTAATATGATTAATCAAATCTTGGGTCAGGTTTAAATGACATACCTCCATTTTGGATTAATTACTGTGAAGTCTTGAGATCATAGAAAATTGGGCAAATTCCGCCTCTATGGCAGGTAGAGAGTTAATTGGATTTTTAGCTATAGGATGACATCATCAGCAAATAACCTTATTTTCATCATCCTGAACCCCCCTTTTTTCCCTCTTCCCCTTTCTCACCACATTTCTAAGTATTTCAGGATTATTACTCCTAGTAGGTAGATTTCATTTTGATATTGCTTATATCCCTTAAGAGCCAAATGCTCTATAGCACAGCATGTATTTAATTGCACCACAGGCTCAATATAACAAATAACTATAATGAATGTTTAGACTGTATGGTTGTATTTAAAAACTCCTAAAACTCCTAGAATTCATGATGTCCTTTGTATTGGTGAGTTGTAATCTTTGTAATCCCTTTACTTAATTTGCATTTGTAATCTCTGTAGTCTTGTACTAAATTTGCAGGGCTCCATTGGGGCCGGAGCGCGCCGGAGCGCCGCTCTGGGAGAGAAGGGGCCGGGGGGCGGGCCTCCCCCGTTCACCCCCTCCCTCACCCAGTCACCATTTCCGGGGCCGCGGCTGGCCGCCGGCCCCACCAGAGAGCCCCCTCCCTCGCCCAGTAGCCATTTCCGGGGCTGCGGCTGGCCGCCGGCCCCACCAGAGAGCCCCCTCCCTCGCCCAGTAGCCATTTCCGGGGCCACGGCTGCTCCATGGCCGGGGCTACCGCTGCCGCTTGCACGCTTCTCTGCCTGCTCAGCAAGCGGAGGAAGGCAGCTGCTCTGCAAGGGTGAGTTACTCGGGCCGGCTGGCGGTCAAAGGGGAGGTGGGGAGGGTGTCGGTGGGCGGAATGGGAGACCTTGCTGGCCGCAGGCAACGTGGTGGAGTTGGTGGCTGTAGCTGCTGACAAAGAAGGTTGGGGGGTGGAATAGGGGTAAAGGGCCAAGCGGGGTGGGCAGACCCTTCTTGAGATAAAAGGGGGTGGAACAAAAGAGTTTCTGGGGGGAGTTAGTAGCTTTTCATGGGTTCTGTGAAGTTAGAATCGGGACTTCGGTCATCCTAGCCCAGTGTTTTGTGCGAACTGGCAGTGGCTGTCCAAGGTTTCGTAGTGACTCTTCTAACTAGCAGTGACTCCTCAAGATTTTGTGTAAGGGCTGGTTGAAACACCTGCTTCTCTTTGGGGTGGAGTTGCCTGGGATGGGGGTTGGGACTTTGTGTAGGCAAAGCTTGTGCCATGGAACTATAGCCCTTTCTCTCAGTTAGGTTACCCTTTGTTGCCTGAAGGACAGGTTGCAATTCAACAAGCGTCTTTTTATGTGCATCGTTACTTATTTTGTATACTTCATGTTCCATTTTTATCTTTAGACAGCTCAGCATGGCTTATGTAGAGCTCCTGTCCATGCACTGGCCGAGTCTACATCTGCACTGTTTCAACAATGCTATGTTATCAGATGTTCCCCAAGCTATATAGGAGATCTTCTTGGCAGGAGGTCATGCTAACTGTATTTGCTATTTATGTAGCACTTTAGTGTGTGTGAGGAGCTTTGAACGCTTTACTTGGTCAGTATGTCAGCAGCCCCAATACAGGAAGTTAGAGTTATATTGATTTTTGGAGGGCAGAAGTTGAGTGTTTATGTCTTGCCTAAACTATCCACTCAGTACATGACTGAGATAAAATGCAGAATTTGAGAGAGTTTCATGTGTTGAATTTCTTCTGTTGTGTACCTGTTAAGGATGTGGAAGCCTTACTTAAAAATATAAATATGGTAGTCCCAATATTGAATTAGGGAGTGTATCAAGTTATACAGGGTGGCACCTTTTCTCTAAACAATAGCGAAGCTGACTCTAAAGGCAACCTTTTATGACCATCTCTTACCGGTTTTCTCAAGGGCAGTTGCATTTACTGTCACATTTACTGCTGTCTAAGCATTCATGTTACATTACGGTTATGAGTGGCTTGTTGTTAGCCTTTGTAGAATACGAGGGGAGGCAGCATTCTTGGTATAATCTTATTCATCAAAATTGCTTGGGAAAAGGTTTCTCCTTTCTTCCTTCCCTCCTCCCTCCCTCCCTCCCTCCCTCCCTCCCTCCCTCTCTTTCTTTCTTTCTTTCTTTCTTTCTTTCTTTCTTTCTTTCTTTCTTTCTTTCTTTCTTTCTTCTCTCTTCCCCCACCTACCTACCTACTTTCCTGTTCCTTCCTTTTCCCCTTCCTTCCCCTCTCCCTTCCTCCCTCCTTCCTTCCTTCCTTTCTTCTCTCTCTCTCCCACATCTACCTACCTACCTTCCTGTTCCTTCCTTCCTCCCTTCCTCCCCCCTTCCTTCCTTCCTTTCTTTCTTCTCTCTCTCCCCCAACTACCTACCTACCTTACTGTTCCTTTCTTCCTTCCTTCCTTCCCCCCTTTCTTCCTCCCTCCTCCCTTCCTTTCTTCCTTCTCCCCTCCCTTCCTTCCTTCCTTCCTTCCTTCCTTCCTTCCTTCCTTTCTTTCTTTCTTCTCTCTCTCTCCCCCACCTACCTACCTACCTTCCTTCCTGTTCCTTTCCTTCCTTCCTTCCTCCCCCCTCCCTCCCTCCCTCCCTTCTTGCCTTTTGACACTTCCGGTGACGTCAGGGCGTGTGGCATATGCAAATGAGTTATGCTAATGAGCTCCTGCACCTCTTTTTTTACGAAAGGACCCCTGTAAATTTGTAATGCTTATGCTACATTGCAATGTATAAATTAATTGTTGTAATTATTTGTTGTAGAGATTGTGATTTTAGTGGAATGGCCTGACCTATTGAAGAAAGTTTTCTGCAGTATAGATGCACAGGTATTGAATAATACAATTTCAATATGTAACAGTGATATGAAGGCTTTTATTATACATAGGTACAGAATATTTATTGTAATTCTGTATGTTTTGTATTAAGCACCATGTGATGGTCCTCTTCTGATGAAGAATCACCTTGAAATGAAAAATATTACCAGATATTTGTTAATGATATAATATTGTATTTATGTATGTATATTTGCAGTGGTCATTTCGTAGAAAAAAGGTGCCGAGCTCTTTGGCATAACTCATTAGCATAACTTATTTGCATATGCTACACCCCCTGACATCACAGGAAGTATGTCAGAAGGCAAGAAAGAAAGGGGAGAGAGAGAGCTGGCAGAGAGGGGACAGCTACTAATCCAAGCCTCAGAAATACCACTATTATGGGAGGATAGCTTCAGTGGTGGCTGAAGCTTTCAGAATGCTGGTCACAGGGACCTTTCCAGGGGATGGGGTCATTTTGCTGCAGCCATGACATAAGCAGGCATTCCCCCATGGGGGGGGGGGCTGGAAGCAACTCCCGGAGCTGCGTTCCCCCGAACTCCTGCTCGAAATGATCCCTGTATATTTGTATGAAATAATATTTTTGCACTGTTAATTAAATCTATACTGTTTTTGCAAAATATCAAGTGTCCTTGCAGCTATTCTTATATTATTCCACTACTTTCAGTAGCTGCTGTTCTTTTGTATTTTTTCATCAGTATGCGATGATCTGCGTACTGAGAAGGGGAAAAAAAACAATGGCATGGCGTCGGGATAGCCTGATCAGACTATCCTGATGCATACTGGAGCGATCACATGGGAAAATTCATCTGTTGCCCATAGCAACCTGTTTGCTACTGGACTTTCCCTAGTGTCTTTTTTTGCTCAGCATCTTCGATGGGGCAGTACAGGTTGCCGACGGGTGCGGGATGGTTGCCAGATGTTTTTGTATGATCATGCCCTTAAAATCTGGCCGGTATTCATGCCTATCACATGGCTAATTCTGCGTGTTATCGGGGCCATGTGTTAATGATGTTGAGTGTTTTGCATATATTATCTACAGTGCTAAGGGTAGGCATGAAGCTGATCTGGTCCAGATGGATATAGTGGGCAATAAACTGATTTAGGCAAAATGCAAGGGTTGCAGTAAGGAATTTTATATCTTGGTTTAAAAGTGAAATAAGTTGGTAAGAACCTTGATTTGTTAGATCTCTACCAGGTTTTGTTATTACTATGATTCTAGAAGAAGACCACATTTGCAGCATCAATCCAGTAAATAAAACATTGTTACAAACTTCAGATAGGAGGCCCACCAAAATGTCAGAGAATTTTTTGTAAAATTAAGGATTAAGTCTCTGCTGTCTCCTGAACTGTTATGGGTTCTTCCAGTATGGCCTTATGTTCAGAGAGGATTTTATTTAAAGAGAATTTAGATTTCAAGTAAGAATCAATCATATTCAAATCTGGATTACTAGATGAATAAAGTATTTTAAAATACTTAAGAAACATATTTAGGATTTGGGAAGAATGTGTAAAGAGGGAGCCTTTGGGATCTTTAACGTGATTTATAAAGTTAGCAGAGATATTTTGTCTGACTTTCCATGATGGAAGGTGTAGTGCTTTAGGGTGACAATGTCAATTTTCCCTCCCTTTAAATATAAGAACATAAAAAGGATTAAATCTCCTCACTTCCTTCATACCCTCAATAATATGCATTGTGTCTCTCTCCTTGTACACAGAGTGCATTTTGACCACGTGACAGTAAGGTATATAGCCGTTTTGCCTGGTATGTTCAACTGTTCAATTAATAAATCAAAAGCATTGGATAAGGGGAAATTAGAAGAAGAAAGAGAGAAGAGATTGGATTTATACCCCGCCCTTCACTACCCAAAGGAGTCTCAGAGCGGTTTACAATCTCCTTTCCTTTCCCCACCCCACAACAGACACCTGTGAGGTAGGTGGGGCTGAGAGAGCTCTGACAGAAACTGCTCTTTTTCAAGAACAGCTGTGCCAGACTGGTGTAGTATCAAAAGATATGACAGTGTATAACACAACTATGAAAAATAACAAAGTGAACAAGGCTAGAAGAGTCAAAAAGTGTCTGACAATTTGAAAAAATGTGCTCTACATTGGAGTGGTAGTTAAAAACAAGTCTCTCTCCTCTCCCCCCACCTCTCTTTCAGCCTTACAAACAAACAAATAACACAGGGAATATAAATTGCCCGCATATCTCTCCCAGTAAAGTCTCTCCCACCCCTCCATTCATCGCTCAAAATTAGCAAAAACAAACAATGAGCAAAATGCTAAAAAAAGCACAACAAAAGAAAATCCCTTTCAGGATCAAGTTACCAGAAGCCCAGACATCAACCAGGAAAGTGGGGTCCCCGCCTAGTGTCTGGGACTTGTCATGGAAACAAAAAAGCTTAAAACATCTTGGCCCTAAGCATCCCCCAACCAGAAAGATATAGGTGAATAGTTATATAATTATATGAAGAAGCTCATATGATTGTAGATGGGGTTGAAAATATTGAACATGATACAAAAATAAGGAAAAGGTTCCATGAGCAAGTAGAAGATCCTCAAGAAAACTTGTGCACCGGAATCTTGCTCCATGGGAGGGGGGGGGGGTTCATAGTTAAATCTAGCTTGTGTTTATGAGATTTCCTGTAGAAATCAGATAGTATATCCAAGTTCAAGGCTTGGAGTAAGGCGCAGCCAGAATCCATATCTGAGGCAGAATAAGACTTGCCTTGATATCATACTAGAATGTTGCTAGAGGCATTACATGTTTATCAGACGTTAATGGCCAAGAGCTTGCTAGTTATAGGTTTTAGTTCTTGGCCTTTGCTTGAAGTCTCTGAAGATAAATCCGGGAAAACCAACACATTACTATCACAATATGGTAAAAAACATTTTGACCTTGCAAGTCGTAGAATTTTCTGTCTGGAGTGGACATCTAATAACTCAACTATTATATCTCTGAGTCCAGTAGCGCAAGTGCTATTTATAGGACCAATTCTATATGCCAGGGTAATGGTAGGTGTGACGCTGTCTTCTAGCTTTAATATTGTTGCAAGCCAGGATGCCATAAATATTGGGAGATCAGTTGACCCTTCCACATTTTCAGCTATCCCCCACAATTTCTTTTTACCTTTTAATTTGTTTTCCAAAATTACCACTTTCTTGGACAGCCAGGATTCACATTGTTGTAAGTGCCAGACTTCTTGCATTGTAATTTCCAACTCCCATGTCTGATATTTGGGGGACTTATTGCAGAGAGTTTTATGTCATCCAGTTGGTCTGCAATGGGTTTCAGAAGGAAGGAAATTTTGTCAAACACTGTCATTTCCAGCTTTTTGAGAGAGATAGTTAAGTCCTTTTTAGTAATGGGATCATTTTCCTGAGAGGAAGTAGCTCCGGCAGCGGCCATGTAGGTTGTTGTTGTCCAGTTCCTAGGCCCTCCTTTGCTTGAATCTTCACAGGGAAAAAACACTGTTACCATTTGAGAGCCAAATGCTAAATTACAATTTCTGACCCCTCAGTCTTTCCCATAATCTATAAATAAGATATAAAGCCTCAAAGATCAAGTTAGCTGGCTGGGAGGGAGGAAGGAGCTCAGGAGATTGGGCTTTAGGCATCAGCCATTTTAGGGATCAATGCCACACCCCCTGCAAAGAGTTTATTTATTCCTTAATTAAAATATTTATACCCCACCTTTCCTTGTGGTTCAAGGTGGTAGGAGTCATTTTTCTCTGTAGGCTCTTCCCCACTATTTCCTCTTTCTCTTCCCTGGCAGTCCCACTACCCCTTCCCTTTCCCCGCTTCCTTCTCTCCTTCCCACCCATCAGCCAACCAACTTTTATCTGCTCCCCTGCTTTCAGTTTTCCCTCCCTCTGTTGCTCATCCTTCACTTGAGTGGCACCAAAATGAAGAGCAAATGAAAAGCAAGTAACACTGTAAAATATGTTTCTTTTCAATGAAGACAAACAAAAACAGTATCAAAGACTGAAAATACATAACAGCAGCAAATCTTTGAACTTTTTTGCTACGTTATAAATTGATGCACACATTATCAGACCCATATTATGTACCTGATTCTATAATTTGACATGGCCATGTGTCTTTTTATAGATCGTGCGGTACAATACAGGCAGTTAAAAGGAGTTGTATATTTTTCCTTCCACTAAAAGCAAAAATCTCATATAACATTTTGCAGAGAACAGCAGGAAAGGGAGAAAGAGAAATAGGAATAACTCATACTTTAATATAAATTATAATTTACAAAGGCATTTTTTGGAACTGGTGAAGGCCACTTTTGGAAGTATCTTGGGGGGGGGGGGGGAGAAAGACATTTCAAATATAGCATAGTTACTGAAATGTAGTAAGCCCAAAGGTACCTTCATTAATACTAATAATATTTCATCTTAATGGTGATTAGAGTTTGGTATTCTCAACAAAGAACTAGTCATAAGCTGAGTTCAGACAAGCAGTTTGGCCCAATATAGACACGTTTCTCAAGCGGATTAAGAGGGCTGGTTCACACAGCCACAGCTGTCTGGTGTTCCTGTGCCATACTCACCCCATCCTGAAGCGTTTTGATCCCGTTTTTAAAAAGTACCAGGTGAAAGCCGTGGCAAGCCATTTGGGTGCGCATTGATCCTGCTTCCTAGAAGTGTGGATGCAAATAAGCCATAATCAAGCAGCGCCAATAATGTGAACTCGCTGATCCAGCATAACCACCTATGCGTGCTGTGTGCTTGAGCACACAACCATCCGTGGGGATGCGTCCAGCTCGCGGAGTTAAAGCTCCCAGCCATGGGATCCTGCTCCATTTGGTGCTGCGACTATGCTCAGGTTGGCGAAATAGACCAAAGCTGTGCGCAACCGGAGTGCCGCCGCCAGGGGCCACCCCACAGTGCAAACGCTCCATTTTGCCTCCTCCCCGGTATGATCCCGCATCAGTCCACACAGTGTGACCGGAAAGCCCTGTGACAACTTGGCCCGGGTCTTTTTGCCCCGCTTCTCTTGTGCTTCATTCTGCTAGTCTGTCCTCCACCATAGATTTTCCAGAGGATGACTTTAAATAATGCCATATATTATCATAATTTATGTACAGAAGTGGAGCAAAATCTGCCATTTTACCAGTATTTGTGAAGTAAGCATATAACCATGAGGCCTCTTACATCTGGAAATAGTTTATAAAGAACAATACATGACAGAAAGTTTACTAAAATTGTTTGAAACTATGAAAAAATATTTTGTATATAATCTAAATAAATATGAAAAGTGGCTCACAGTGCCATTCTAAACAGAGTAACACCATTCTAAGCCATTGACTTCAATAGGTGTAACTCTACTTAGCATGGCATAACAAAATAGCTTAACTGGAAAATTGCAATAATTCAGGACTGGGAATGGTTAAAGGTTGTAATACAAAAATATAATTTAGAGGTGCCCAGTGGCTTGGAGTAGATTTTTTTTTCTTTTAACAGCAGACTGTAACAGACTCCAACAAATCACAAATTGCTTTTCAAAAGTACCTCAGTTTCAGAAGCAGTTCTTTGTGTGGCATGGAGAGCTACTGTTTACAAATCCAAATCACCTGGAGGTATATGGAACTAGATCAGGGGTGGCCAACCTGTGGCTCGGGAGCCACATGCGGCTCTTTCACACATATTGTGCGGCTCCTGGCAGGGCGGCTGGGGAAGCAAAGGGGAGGCATGCTTTTTCTCTCTTTCTCCCTTCCTTCCTTCCTTCCCTCCTCCCTCCCATCTATTTGCTTTCCTAGTTTCTCTCTCTCTCTTTCTTTCCACTTCTTTAATTCTTTCTTTCCATCTCTCTCTTTTTCTCTCTCTCTCTCAATATCATTAGCAAACAAGTAATATCATTATCAATAACTGGTTTTCCTCGTTTGTTTTTATTTTTGGCAGTCCCACTTAACGTTAATAAAAAGCAGATTTGCATATTTTTAAAAATAAAAACGTGTGTGTGATATTTGTTCCTGTCTTGCGGCTCTCAGACATCTGACGTTTATTCTATGTGGCTCTTACGTTAAGCAAGGTTGGCCACCCCTGAACTAGATCATGAGATTCTTTGATATCCTGGCCACAGAAAAATAGGAAGAGAATTGGGATATCAGGAAAAGATTACCTAAATATGACAGAAAAGTTTTATAAATTGATATGTAGATGAAGAAGAAGAGAAGAAGAGATTGGATTTATACCCCGGCCTCCACTCCCCAAGGGAGTCTCAGAGCGCCTTACAAACTCCTTTTCCCTTCCCCTCCCCACAACAGACACCCTGTGAGGTAGGTGGGGCTAAGAGAGCTCTTTCCCAAGCTGTCCTTGAGGGAACAGCTGGTATAGAGCTATGGCTTGCCCAAGGTCATCCAGCCAGGTGCAAGTGGAGGAGTGGGGAATCAAACCCGGTTCTCCCAGATTAGAGTCTGCGCACTTAACCACTACACCAAACTGGCTCTCTAGATGGTGTTAATGCCTTGTAAAATAAATCATGTATATCAAGTTATGGTAATGAGGGTTACAAACACAGATTAGTCACTGTTAGTGTTCGTTTCAAATAGTTACAAAATTCCAAAGGCAAGTCTTGTGACAATAACAAGTTTAACTGGTGTTGCTGGATATATTATAGAACTCAACTCAAAGATAGATTTCCTAGGTTGTTTGCAAGGCAAGATGAAACAGATGATAATTCAATTAGTATTAAATATATTAATTGTAGTCTGGATATAAATAGCTTATAGTTGGGAAGCTCCTGCAATACCATTTAAAATATGGAAAACAATATAAAACGACATAGTGAAATTTTTTGAAGCAATCTTGATTTTTTTCTCATATCAAATTGAATGTGTTCAGTATTGAATCAATGCATGGAACAAGATGTATTATTACAGTTTTCTCTGTTTTGTGAACCTGTATCATCTGTAAATATATATATGCAAGAGATGGGGACCCACGATACTCGTTGGGGGGGATTCCTAAAGGCTGCAGCCCCAGGTAAGTCCTCTCCCCCCCCCCCCGGCAATCCCCCCCCATTCTTCCTCTGGAGAACAGGTCTACCCGCCCCAGTCAACTGTATTGTATTGGTAGACCTGGCCTCCAGAGAACAGGTCTAACCAGCCCGTGCCACTATATTGGAAGACCTGTTTTCCAGAGGCCATGTCTACCAATATAGTGGCCAGGGCTGGGTAGATTTGTTCTCCGGAGGCCAGGTCTACCAATATAGTGGACTGGGGCAGGTAGACCTGTTCTCCGGAAGCCAGGTCTACCAATAGAGTGGAAAGGGGAGGGTAGACCTGATCTCCGGAGGCCAGGTCTACCAATACAGTGGCAAGGGCTGGGTAGACCTGATCCCCAGAGGCCATTCTCCGGAGGCCAGGTCTACCCAGCCCTTGCCACTATATTGGTAGACCTGGCTGGGACTCGCGGGGGGGAGAGAAGGGGCCCGGTGAGCTCTTTCCACCAGCTCTTCCCCCTGCCCCCACCCCCCCAGTGACGGCGAGGCCTGCACGGCTTCCAGCCGCAGGGCCTGCCAGCTCTCCCGCACCAGCTCTTTTCCCCGTCAGTTCTTCCCCCCGCCGCCCCAGTGACAGCGAGGCCCGCGCCTGTGGCTTACCTGTGGCTGCTTCTGCTGGCAGCGGCAGCAGCAGGGGGTAGAGAAGCCTTGCCAGGCCTTGCTGGGCCTCACTGTCACGGGGGGCGGGGGGAAGAGCTGGCGAGGGGAGAGCTCTTCCCCCACCACAGCAACGGCGAGGCTCAGCAAGGCCCAACAAGGCTTCTCCACCTGCTACCGCTGCCGCCAGCAGCAGCCACAGATCCAGAAGGTAAGTGAATTCCCCCCCAGCTCAGCCCAAGCAGCTCTCAGCCGCCGGGCTCCCTCAGAGTTCCGAGAGCGTTCCCTGTGCGTGCGCAGCGATCGCTCTTTAACTTTTGGGGGGATTTAAATCCCCCTGAAAGTTTTTTAAAGTTTTCAGATTTTTCTGCACATCTGGGGACCCCCCACATGTGCAGAACAATCTCCCAGGTGCCCTACCCCCCCCGCAGAGTTGGATATTCACATGCAGGGAGCACCTTCGCTATTAGTATATAGATATATACAGCATTACAATGCAATATAACCTGAAGCAAGCTGTGTAGCAGCTTCAAATATTACAATTTCAAGCAATACACACTGGCCCTAAAAATATAATGGAAATGCAATAAACAAGTACATTTTCTAATATTTTAGCATCATACATTGGCTACATTAAACAGAACATTATCAAGAGATGAACTGTTCAGCCCTCTTCTGATTACAATATACTGTTTTTAATGAACAGGAAGGGTATAAGTCATAGAAATAGAGCCTGGATCATCCACTATTAGGACTTAGAGAGGATTCTGCCCTTCTGAAGGATAAGAAATAGGGTTGCCAGGCCCCCAGTCTGGGCAGGGGCTTCCCTGCGTTTGCAGGCCCCTTTCTGCCACAGACCAGCTGGCTGGTGTGGGGGAAACCCCCCTGCAAATGCCCCTGAACATGATGTAATGATGTCACCCAGAAGTGATCTCATCACATTGCTGACATCGAAGGTGATGTTCTAGTTTTTGGGCAAAACCCTATAGTAAGATTGGGCTCAAACCATAGAGTTTTGTCCCCAAACTAGAGTATCACCCCCGACATTGGCAATGTGATGACATCACTTCTGTGTGATGTCATTGCAGCACACACACTTTGCACACATGACAGAAGATCCCAGGACAGACCCTGGAGCCCCCCGCCAGCAGCCATGTAGGACCTGGTGACCCTAATAAGAAAGCATCCACATCTCTCTCTTTTGCACTCAAGGAAAATGATTGTGACATGTTTTCTAAATGTAGACTTCATTCAAGCAGAACACATAAAACTGGACAAGGATCTGTAGCCAAACTGAGCACTGAACTGGATGTGGAAGCATCCATTTTAACATCAGAAACAAAATTAAGTACCGGCATATTTCACTTTCTCTCTCCAGTTTAGTTCCAAATAATGGAATTTGAATTTTTTTAAAAAAACCTCAACAAAATATTTACAAAAGAATAACAATCCTGAGGCTGAAACCTTTATTTTTAAAAGTTCCGGTGAGCATCAATTCTTCTTTAAATATAATTCGCAGTCTGCAAACAACTTTTATCTACAAACAACATGTTCCCCACTTTTGTATTTATTACTTCATTCATCAATAATCTTTTAAAATCTTCTGCCTCATTTATAATGATTTCTTGTAATACTGAAAAGTCTATTTTCCTTTCTGGCTTTTTGCCACTGCATTCCCCCCTCTCCCCCTGAATATAACTATCACTAAGAGAGATTAGCTTTTAATATGAAAAATCTTTTTGAACGTTTTCTTGAAGTTTTCATTACAAAGTGGGTATATAAATGGATTTAATGTAGAATTCACATAGCCAAGCCAGATTGTAAACATATGAATGTTATAATCATAACATGTTCCACAATATGCAATGACCATAAATAATACAAAGTATGGAATCCAGCACAGCATAAAGGCTGCCATTATACAACCTAGCTGTTTAGCTGCCTTTCTTTCTCTGTTCATACGCAGCCCTTGGCTATGGCTCAGAGAATGAGTACGCAGCCTCCCCAACACCTTTTTCCAAGAACGGAGACTTGTGCTATCTTTGCGATTTTTAAACTGAGGGAAGTGCCTCTTGATACCAAAATTTTGCTCCAGAGTGGCATCCGAATCTCTTCTATTGGAAGGCCTCTCTGCAAAGGTATGCTCATATGATGATTTGCTTATTTCATATTCTTGGGGGCAAGGCTTCTCTATATTCTGAATGCTTTCATCGACACAGGCATACTTCCTATCAATATTGCCCACCCCAACATCATTCTGTGCAATAGTCAGAAGAAAGCAGCTCTGCTTCCCGATTTCATGGGCACTTCCTCTATGAAATACGTCACTAAAGCTTCCTGATGGAGGTGGGACTTCCATTCTGTCATCGTGACCATCATGTTCATGACCGTGAAATCCTATATTTTTACTTTCACTTAGTGAGCACATCTCTTGTATTTCTTGCTGCTTACAATTGTGTGGGATTGTTTTTTCCGATACCGATCGAAACGATCCATTAATGAGCTCTCTGTGCTGATAGTGTCTCCGGACAGCCGTGTATATTTTTGCATAGAAAAACAGCATCATCAATGATGGGATGTAGAAGTTAGCTATAGCTGTCAAGACCTTAAACCAGGTGACTTGGCAAAAATCTGTTTCACATATGTCACCCATTTCAGTTGTGCTGTTAGGGGAAAACTTATGCCAACCAAAAATTGGGACTACCCACATAAAAGAGAGTAGCCAAGCTCCAGAAATCATGATCGATGCTCTAGTTTTTGTCCGGTACTTGAGATATTTTAGTGGCTGCTGGACAGAACGGTAACGATCTATGCAGAGTATGAAGAGGCTGAATATGGAGGCTGTACTGGCCACATAATCCATTGACAGCCAAAACCGGCAAGCTAGTGGACCCAACAGCCACTCATTCTTCAAAAGATATAGAACGTTTAGTGGCATGACAGCTGCACCAACAACAAGGTCTGCACAGGACAGGCTGACGATGTAAAGATTGCCGACGGTATGAAGTTTCTTTTCCAATTTCACTGCATATAGGACCAAAATATTCATGACAACTGTAGTTAATGAGATACCTCCCAAGACCACTCCTAGAGGGATTGCATACCCCTCTGTTAAATTCTTGTTTGTTGTTCTGTTAATCACACACATCTTTCGCCTAAAGGTATAAGAAAAAATAATGAAGTACAATCATTTCAGGCCTGTGTATTCAGCAAACAGGTGGGCTCCTTTCCAGTTTTCTTACTGCATCTGAAAGAGAAAAGAAATATGTTTCAACTTTAGATTCAGCTTCAGGAAAACATATTAGTCTCAAATTGTAAACATTATTAATGGATTGAGCAGATAAAGTGAACAGAGGAGAGAGTACAAAGAACATCCACAGATGAAATTTAGAACAGCATCCAGATATCCTGTGGTCAATTATTCAATGGTGGGGTTTTTTTTCCATGTAATGGTCATTGATGCAATGCCACATTAGGATTTGTCTCCACCCACAAAGTGATATTAAACTGTATTTCAGAACATCGAACTTTGCCACTCCAAGCATCCTTTTCCTATGTCCCCTGCTTGTCAGATCCCAGAAGAACTGCAACCCATCCCAGATCAGGGTGAAGGTGGCACAGGGCCAAGAAAGGGGTACATCTCCTCCTGTGCCAGCCCCATTGACTGCAGTGATGCTCTGTGTGCTGTCCTGGGTTTGGGTGATGGCATATAAAGGTGTGAGAGGGAGCATACTTGCTCTATCTAAAATGGGCTCCACCCACTAATATTTTATTACATACACACATACCCCCCCCCCCCCAGATAGAAGCTGGGACCCTAAGCACTAAAACATTTAGTACTGAGCTACGGTTTCTTTGTAGTCGGAAAGTGTTCCCCAGTTCATCCTGTACCTGGATCTACGAGGCAGTTACTGGAGCATGCCATGCCTATTGACTTCTCCCATGTGACACTCTCTGATGATCTGGTGTCTCAAATGGCCACGTGGGCAGTGAAATAGTTCTGTAACAAGGAAGCAAACTACATTCCACAAAATGTGCCAAACAGAAATGTTCAGAATGGTGTTCTTGTAATGGATTTTTTTAAGTGGGCAGAACGGTCCAGAAGGGAGGGCACCTTCATACAGGAGTGAGGAGTGGAACCTGCCTTGTTTTGTACCTTTATAACCCAACAGGCATTGCTTGAGCTAGTCCTGGACTATTGCTGTTCAGGTTGTAATTTAATTTTATATTCTTAGTCCTGTTGCACTGGCATTGGCATTCAGTTTTGTATTCTTAGTTCTATTGCATTGTTCACTGAATATCTTATGCCCTGTGTCCACATCGTTGCTCACATTGTCATTCAGTTTTGTACTCCAAGGCCTATTGCATTTTTCATGAGATACTTGTATACCGTGCGATTACATTTTTTCACTTTCTGTATTTCATATTCTGACTTGAGTCTCAGTGGGGAAGGCAGATTATAAATCTAAATAATAATTAAAAAAATGCCTAGCTGCCTTCATTCAGACATCAACGCAAATTAGAGTTTGATTCAAGGCGTCCAAATCAGAAATCCTTGAATTGTACTGCGCATGTGAGAGGAGGAAGGTAGGAGAAAGTGAGCACGGCAAAGAAGCCAGGCTCGTGCCCGTCAAAACAAGCAGAGGTTTGTTGTGATATAGTTTGAATGTAGCTTTTGAAAAGCAAAATTGATGACAGGAATGAAGAAAAATCTAGAAGGCGAGAAATCTAGTTCTGCTAACACAAATCAATTGGAGTGGCCTGGTGGTGACACAAAATCGTATTGAACTCAGGTGTTTACAATTGATATATTTAAGTCAGTAGATTATGACTTCTACTACTGGGGCTGCCAGGTCTCCTGGTTTAGCAGGAGTCCCCCTATTGACTTCTCCCATGTGACACCCTCTGATGATCTGGTGTCTCAGATGGCCACTTGGGCAGCGAAAGAATTCTGTTCCCCTGCTGCCACTCAATGGCCTAGCGGGGGGGGGGGGGGGGAATGAAAATGGAGAGTGAAATCATCATTGCCGGATATTACACACTATTAAACAACACATTATCATCACTAATAAAAATGTATCCTTTGCTTTTGGTTGCATCCAAGAGACTTACAGTTCCCTTCTCTGATGAGCCACTGTGAAGGTATAAAGAAGCAGCTCTAGATCTGCAATATGCACATCATTAGCTATCCAGGAAAAGGTGATTGACTTATGATCATATCATAAATCCTTTGTTGATTTAATTAGCATCCTTATATTCTACATTCAACAGAGGTTACAGGACATAAAACCCCTATGGGGTAGGATTCAAAACTGTTTGGGGGAAGCTGGATGGGGGTGAGTGGGAGATAGCAATTAATTAGTGCCTTAAGTACTAAAATTACCCAGAAGTGATGTCATCGTGTTGGGCACATTGGGGCGGGACCTCTTCAATTCAAGGGAAAACCATAGAGTTTTCCCTCAAACTATAGAGCGTCCCCCCCAGAAACGTACCCGGCGCGATGACGTCACCTCTGGGTGATGTCATCGTGCTGAGCACGTCTCCGCAGCCCTGCAATTTGGGGGTGGGGTTCCCCCCAGCAACCCAATCTGGGCCAGCAGGGAGCAAGCCAATCCAGCGGGGGTTTCCCCACCCCCTGGGGGGACTTGGGAACCCTACTTTAAAAGCAGTTAAAATTAAAAAATTTAAAACAACTCAAGATACCCCTAGAAAACAGAACAGGCCTTTAAACTCTAAAACAAATCCAAAGGAAATGTTTTAAAAGGACCAGTAAGAAAAGAAAGGCTCCCCACTCATTACAACCCACCAGTCATAAATAAAAAACAGAAAAACTTGAAATAATAATTTAAATGATATTTTTAAACAAAGCGCAAATCAGTCCTGGCACAAAATAAGAAGGTTTTCCCAGGCATGCAGCAGAATTAATCCATGGCTCAGACAGACCAGTGCAGATGTGGGCAGCACTCCAATTTTTTTTTAAAAATCTCACACTGAAATGGAGTCAATTTGCATCCAAGCCTGCTTTTTATCCTCTTTGTCAGCGGTCAGAAAGCTAAGGGCTATAAGATAATTGTCATGACTGGCCAGATAGTTAGAGCTCCCCTTGACATGCAATCTCATTTACCTAGGAGAGAAGCCTTCATCCCCCCCTCCCATTGCCCAAGAAACCTTTTAAAGAGGGGGGGAAATGGGATTGGGACTCTAAAGGTGCCAGACTTGTATATTCCTGAATATTCCCAAAAATATTTGGAACCTGAATCCTAATATTGCTGAGGATCTGTAATATTAATTCAGATACCTGAAAGAAAATCAATAAGGTATTTTAAAGGTACATATTAGGACTAGATACATCAGAGCGCACATGATGACTCCTTCCCATGCTTTTAACACAATATAACGAGAGAATGTTGCCATCCCATTAATATGGGAAATTATTATTTTTTGTATGACTCAATAGTTCGGGGTGCTCTTTTTTGCCAATTATCAGCAATGATTCAGAATTCTGGATGAAGTAAAAGGTTATGGTTCTCTTCAGGGAATTATTTTTTTATGTTGAAAGAGCAATTGTGGTTCCTTGGAGAGGCTTTTTTCATGTATATTTATTAGACTGGCTGGAATCTTAGTATTTGAAATTAAATTTCCAGAAACCTAAGGTACACAAAATTATGACAGAATCTTCCCTGCTTCTCTTAGTCCCAGAGTATTTGAGATGGTTATTTGGTTAATAGTTATTTGGTTTCCTTAACTGTTATTTGGTTTCTACAGCTCAATCAAACAAACTCTTGAATGGGTACCATACTAGCAGATGTGTGTCTTGCAGCTTTCAAGAGCTCCTTGTTGCCAGGACAACCACTTTCTTGGCATCCATCAAGGATGGAGAGGTGTTTGTCATTCATGCCTTGAACCCTTAGGGAAAAGACTAAAAGACTAAAAAAAAAGGCAATCAAAGTGGTGGTAACTCAAAAATGCCTGTTCTAAGTGACATGTCACTATTGCTATCTTGAAGGTTAATACCAGCGCTTTCAAAAAATGTGGATAAATATTAATAGCTCCTTTATATAATAAAGAAATTCACACAGTAGGGGGTTTTTTTTTGAGTGAAATGTTTTATATTGACAATATGTGTATTCTTTGGACTGGTATCTGAAATTAAATATTTGAGATTAATTGATTTATGTAGATGTCAACATTTGAATGTCAGTTTCAAAGACCCCAATAAAATGGAACACAAGGACTTAAAATAGACTTTACAGAAAAGTCTGTAGTGGAGAGAGGAAAAACCCTAGTTTCCCCTGAGGAAATGGCTGCTTTGGAGGGTGGAGTCTATAGCATTATACCCTCTGAGGTCTCTCTCCTCCTCAAACCTACCATCCCCAGGCTCCACCTATCAAACCTCTAGGAATTTCCCAACCTGGAGCTGGCAACCTTATCTCCTTCCCACCCAATAATCAACCTACCTTTATCTGCCCCTCTGTCTTAAGCTGTCCCTTCCTCCCCTCCCTGGCAGCCTCTACCTAGGAAAACCATGGCCTAGTTCTGTGGTGCCAGCCACTGGGCCAGGCTCACTTGCATGATAGGGAACTCTCAAAGACTTGTGGGGGCACCTCACTTTCCCCAGTGTCCCCCTTCCCACACTATTTCCTCTTTCCCAGCAACTGCCATATCCTCTTCCCTTTCCCACCTCATTCTCTCCTTCTCAGCCATTCACCAGCCTAACTTTTATTTGTCTCCTATCTTCAGCTATATTATTTATGTATTTACTTCATTTCTACCCCATGTTTCTATATAGTGGTGACCAAAGCAGTATCATTCTCCTCTCTTCCTCTTATCTGCACAACAACCCTGCAAGAAAGATTAGGCTAAAAGTATGTCTGGTCTAAAATCACCCAGAGAGCTTCTGCAGCCAGATGGGAATTTGAACCTGGGTCTCCCTGACCCTATTCTGAAACTCTAACTGCTATCCCACACTGGCTTTCATAGGGTGGCTACTGCTGAAGAGTAGCAAGCAGGCCTAGGTGAGTCATGCAAATCAGTTGGTATCAAGTCACCCAGAGGTTGCTGTCAGGTCTGGCTCTGATGAGTTTTCCCTCAAAGGCCTAAACATCCCTGTTTAAATGCCTCCTTGACCTCTCTGACCTTCCCCAGCCTGCCTGCCTGCTGCGGCGGGCTGGCTGGGGAAGGCATGGGGAGGTATTTAAACATGCCTCCCTTCCCCAGCAGGCCTGCGGTAGTAAAAAAGATTGCAGAGGCATTCCTCCCCCCCCCGGGAGATACGCAGCAGAGTGGCATGCTCCCTTCACTGAAGGGAGCATGCTGCCACTACAGCATGACTCCAGAGAGGGGGGATTTAAACTTTAAACCCCCTCAGTCTCTGGAGTCACACTGCTGAGGCAGCACACACCTTTCATTGAAGGGAAGGCAATGAATGGGAGTGTGTTGCCGGAGGGGCTCGAAGCCAGAAGGGGGAGAATTATTTAGACCCTATGGGCACCTCTTTTTTTTTGGTGCACACCTCTGGTTCATTTGTTCTGTACTTAAAAGGGCATTAGATTGTTAATCAAGAAGACTTGTTACAGATTAGTGGCTACCCTACAAGCAAACATCTGTCAAGTTGATGCACACAGACATAAAACAAGGAAGGCATTAAACCAAAACAAAACCAGTGTCTCCAGTCAAATTCCCCAAGCCTAATAATAACGAACTGGTATATTTCAGTATGGGTTGGGAAAAATAGCTAGGCCTATATGTTTTTCGGCTTGACATCCTCAGTGTTGATGTTATTGGACACAATTTGCTTCTATTGCTGTATTAGAGATATAAAAGAAAAGATGTCAGCAAGAAGAAAAGGGTAAAATAAAAGAGATTCTAAGTGGGAGGTATTTTGTCCATCTCTCTAAATGATAGCAGAGATAGGGTATAAATAATATAATGCCAGGCTATTTTTAAAATGTCAGTCAAAACTGCTATATACTTGTGCCAATAAATAAACTTCTGTCATCACCAAGTTTGTTATGAATCTCATAAGAAAATGAGTTTTAATTTAAATATCAACAGTTACTTGAAACATATGCAACAGAAGTAAATGTATGTTTTATTGTTATTTACAGTCTGCCTTTCTCACTGAGGTACAAGATAGGCTACAAAATATGATTAAAAACAATTCAATCAAACAGCAAATATTTCTGATAAACAAAACAGGGCCATGGCATTTGGAACGAAGACCTGAAAAACTACAAAACAGACACAGACATGACTTCTGAGAAGGAGTAAGAACATTATAAACAGAGTTGTCAGGTCCCTCCTGGCCACCAGTTGGGGGTGGGGTAGGACTGTCAGATCCAGGTTGGGAAACTGCTGGAGATTTGGGGATGGAGCATGGGGAAGACCTGAACCTCAGTGGGGTTCAATGCCATAGAGTCCACCCTCCAAAGTAGCCATTTTCTCCAGGGGAGCTGATCTATATTTTCTAGAGATGAGCTGTAATTCCTAAGGATCCCCAGGTCCCACCTGGAGGATGGCAGCCCTAAAAAAATCATCAAGCTTCCCTACAGACAGAACTTGTGAGCTTTTGTGGCAACTTGCTGCAAAGTGGTTGGTGCAAATTAGTGAGGCTTCTTTGCAGTCCTTAATTTGCAGCTGGTGATAATGTGTTCCAGAGTTTGGATCTGAACAGTGATTTGATAGAGGCTGAGACTAAATGATACCCTATTTCCTTTGCATACAGAAGGCCCCAGGTTAAGAACATAAGAGAAGCCAATGTTGAATCAGGCCAGTGGCCCATCCAGTCCAACACTCTGTCTCACAGTGGCCAAAAACACTAGGTGCCCTCAGGAGGTCCACCAGTGGGGCCAGGACACTACAAGCCCTCCTACTGTTGCCCCCCCATCAAGCACCAAGAATATAGAGCATCACTTGCCCCAGACTGAGAGTTCCTATCTGTACTTTGTGGCTAATAGCTACTGATGGACCTCTGCTCCATATCTATATATCTAATTCCCAAGTGCCCCCCCCGTATGCGGATACTTAAATCCACGCGGGGGGGCACTTGGGGGGTGGGGTGGGGTTTCTACACATGGGGGGCACTCCCCCCCTGTGCAGAAAAATGCTAAGTGTTTAAAAAACTTTTCGGGGGATCTTTAAATCCCCCCAAAAGTTAAAGCATTCTCCGCGCATGCGCAGAGAACGCTGTGGCCGCTGTAGGGGAGGGGATGGGAAGTGGCGTGACGAGGACTTGTCGCCACCGTTTGCGGGGGGGAGAGAGGGAAGAGCCTTGGCGGGCAGCAGGTCTCTATGCCCCGGCCGCCGTTTTGAAAGCGGGGGGGGGGGAAGCCTCAGTGGACGGTGGGTGTCCCTGCCGCCGCCGCCGTTTTGAAGGCGGGGGGAAGCCTCGGCAGACAGCGTTCTCCCTGCCACCACCGCCTTACAGGGGGGGAGCCTCAGCGGGTGGCTGTCTCCCTGCCGCCACCGTCGTTTTGAAGGTAGGGGGGAGCTGCCTGGAGGGGGGACGGGGTAGAGGCTCGGCACACGGGGCCAGAGGAGGGGGAAGAGGCTCAGCTTTTCCCACCCCGCGAATATTGCGGGCCCCCCTTGTGTTTATCTAATTCCCTCTTGAAGCTGTCTATGCTTGTAGCCGCCACCACCCCCTGTGGCAGTGAATTCTACATGTTACTCTTTAGGTGAAGAAGTACTTCCTTTTATCTGTTCTAACCCAACTCTCCGCAATTTCATGGAGTGCCCACGAGTTCTTGTATTGTGAGAAAGGGAGAAAAGTACTTCTTTCTCTACCTGCTCTATCCCATGCATAATCTTATAAACCTTGATCATGTCGCCCCTCAGCTGTCATTTCTCCAAGCTAAAAAGCCCCAAGTGTTTCAACCTTTCTTCATAGGGAAAGTGTTTCAACCCTTTTATCATTCTAGTTTCCTTTTCTGCACTTTTTCCAATGCTATAATATCTTTTTTGAGGTGTGGCGACCAGAACTCTACACAGTACTCCAAATGAGGTCGCACCATCAATTTATACAGAGGCATTATGATACTGGCTGATTTGTTTTCAGTTCCCTTCCTAATAACCCCCAGCATAGCGTTGACCTTTTTCATTGCAGTCGCACACTGTCTTGACATTTTCATTGAGTTATCTACCACAACTCCAAGATCTCTCTCTTGGTTTGTCTCTGCCAGTTCAGACGCCATCAACATGTATTTATAGTTAGGATTTTTGGCTCCAATGTGCATCACTTTGCACTTGGCCACATTGAACCCCATTTGCCACATTGATGCCCACTTGCCCATCCTCAACAGATCCCTTTGGAGTGCCTCACAATCCTCCCTGGTTCTCACCCCCCTGAACAACTTTGTGTCATCTGCAAATTTAGCCACTTCACTGCTTACTCCCAACTCCAAATCCTTAATAAACAAGTTAAAAAGCATCTGACCGAGTACTGATCCCTGCGATACCCCACTGCTTACCTCCCTCCACTGAGAAAACTGCCCGTTTATACTCACTCTCGTTCCTTTTAATTAGCCAGTTTTTGATCCACAAAAGGACTTGTCCTTTTATTTCATGACTATTGAGCTTACTTAGGAGCCTTTGATGAGGAACTTTATCAAAAGCTTTCTGGAAGTCAAGGTAAACAACATCTATTGGGTCCGCTTTGTCCACATGTTTGTTTACTCCCTCAAAGAACACTAACAGGTCAGTAAGACAAGATCTTCCCTTACAGAAACCATGCTGAGTCTTCCTCAATAGATTTTGTTCATCATTGTGCCTACTAATTTTTTCCTCAATAACAGTTTCCACCAACTTACCCAGTATCAACATCAGACTGACTGGCCTGTAATTTCCTTGATCTCCTCTGGAACCCTTTTTAAAGATGGGAATGACATTCACTACCTTCCAGTCCTCAGGAATGGAGGCAGATTTTAAGAAAGGTTACATATTTTTGTCAGGAGATTCACAAGTTCACATTTGAGTTATTTCAGAACTCTTGGATGTATGCCATCCAGGCCTGGTGATTTATTAGTTTTTAAGTTGTCTATCAGTCGAAGGACCTCCTGTCTTGTCACCTCAATCTGACTCAGGTCTTTCAACACCCCTCCCGAAATCAGCAGTTCTGTAGCGGGCAAGTGTCATGGGCGTTGGCGACAGGGAGCTGACGGCAGCAGCAGAATCCACACCTGGCCCTACTGAAGCATCTGAAACGGACAGTTTGCCATTGCCACCCGCATCAGTAACAGCTGAGGAGGAACAGCTGTCAGCAGATAGCCCTCCTGACTTGCCTCCAAGGGGTTGCGCAATTAAGGGACTGCCTCCGCCAGGATCTAGCATCCCGGCGGTGTGAAGCACGCTAGAGGAGCAGGCGGTCATTCAGCCCTGAGTTTTAGCAGAAGCATGGGCACGCACCAATCACTAATTGGAAGCAACAACACAGGAATATTTAGCTTCCCTCTGCAGACCGGTTTCTTGTGGAAGCAAACTAGTCGAACTCACAATGCCCTTGTGCCTACCCCATCTTCATCTCCACACAACCTCGTCCTTGTTTTGAACTCTCAGCTCTCTGACCTCGGCTTTGGTGACTCTGCTCCTGCTCTGAACCCCCAGCTGACTCCGGCTTTGAACAACTTCTCTCTGGCTTTGAACTCTCAGCTCTCTGACCTCGGCTACGAATGACTCTGCTTCTGCTCTGAACTCCTGTCTCTCTGACCTATGCTCTGAACGACCCACCCCAGCACTTGGCAGCAAGCACTTCTCATCTTCCACAGTGAAGACAGAGGCAAAGCATGCATTCAGCTTCTCAGCCATTTCCCTATCATCCTTCAGTACACCTTTTACCCCCTTGATCATCCAAGGGTCCCACTGCTTCCCTGGCTGATTTCCTACTTCTAATGTATTTGAAGTAAGTTTTATTGTTGGTCTATGTTTTTTGTGATATGCTCCTTAATTTGCAGCTAGTGATAATGTGTTCCAGAATTTGGATCTAAACAGTGATTTGATAGAGGCTGAGACTAAATGATACCCTATTTCCTTTGCATACAGAAAGCCCCAGGTTCTACTCTACTGCATCTTCAGTTATAAAGATCAGGTAGTAGAAAAGGGTAAAAGACTTCCATGTGAGATCCTGTAGAGACTTGCCAGTCGAGGAGGAAGTATTGACCTTGATAGGTTAATGGTCTGACTCAGTAAAAGACAACTTCATGTACTCATGTGATTAGAGACTTCCCTTTTGAGTACATGCAAACCAATGTGTGTCTTAAAAAAATGTTCTGTAAGATATTGGTTTTAAATTTTCAGGTATCTCAACTCAAAAGAAAACAGGACGTCTAAAGACATACCATTGGTAAGATTGTTTCCACTCAGGTTTAACAGAGAGTCTAGACAATATGGTAATCGATTCATCACATTTTTTCATGTCTTTTCTGTCTTTATTTCCCGTCATTTCTAGACTGACTTGTGATTATTTTGTTTTTCATTTAAAATGCAGTTACGGTGCCAGACTGACAGTGCAGTATCAATATTTCTCAGAACTGCTGTTCTTTTAAATTTTCTTCTCTGTCTCCTGGTAGCATTCCCTTTCTTAATTACTTCACATTCATTTCTGTTGCTAGAAAATGATTATTTATTAATTTTTGATTATTATAGTTGCTCAATTACAAAATTGTGATAATGAAAATAAAAAATTAATGAGCAATCACTTTGCAGTCAAATAACGCCCCCCCCCAGCTATTTAATCCCAGCCCCTCAAGGAAAAGGAATGTATTAGGAAACTATTCATGAATGCCATGAAGAAATTATTAAGCACAGAGCAACAGATGCAATTGTTATGGTTTGTGTGTATTTGTGCGTGTCAGGGTAGACTAGAGAGATGAGTTCCCCTGGAGAAAAATGCAGCTTTGGAGAGTAGCCTTTATACTATTATACCCCTGCTGAGCCCCTCCCCTCCCCAAACTCCACCTTTCTCAGGTTCCACCCCCAAATCTCCAGGAATTTCCCAACCCATAGATGGCAACCCTAGTCAAGGTATTGCCAAATATAATGCATATATTTATATTATATATTTATATGGCTATTTTTATCCTGCTTTTCTGTTGCAAAGGTCCCTTAGAGTTGTGTGTGTGTGTGCAGGGGCGTAGAGTTTTGTAAATTTGGGGGGGGGCTCTTTAGCGCTCGTGCGAAGCACGCTCACTCGCTGGTGCGATGTCCCCCCCCACCTGGAAACCTCCGCGCCTCCCCAGGCCCTTCCGAGGCCGCTGCTGCCGGGGCCTCTCTTCCCCCCCCCCACTCCTTCCCTCTCCCTTCGCCGGGAAAAGAGGGAGGGGAGGGGAGGATGGAAGAGTGGCCAGGTTGGGGGGGGGGGAAAGAAGAGGCACTGGCAGCAGCAGCTGCCGGCCTCGGAAAGGCCCCAGGAGGTGCAGCGGCAGGCACTACGTTTAAATTTCAGGGGAGGCTCGAGCCCCCCCATAGTCTATGCCTATGTGTGTGTGTGTGTTTAGTCACAAAATAAGAAGACAGAGCTATATGGAACCACTGTTTCAGTTTTGTTTGTAAGTAACTACAGAAAAATAATCCTTTGGTAGTGCATGTTAGGACATGCAGGATACCTTGATTAACACTCAGGGAGGTGTTGATCTCAGGGAAAACATTTTTTCATGGGAAATGCAGCCAAAAAACCCCTCAGACTGAGAGGGGAAAAATTCACTGGAATAACAGAAAAACCAACAGCACCTCAAGAGTTTTAAGTATTCAAGCAATTTAAGAATTTTAAAAATTCTAAATTTATGCTGCCTTTCTTGCTATTCCTCTTAATCTAGAATTTCCAGTATTAACTCATTAGGAACTTTTGTGATTACTCAGCCTGTGACAGGGTTGCCAACCTCCAGGTGGTACCTGAAGATCTCTTGCTATTACAATTGAACTCCAAGCAACCAAGATCAGTTCCCCTGGAGAAAATGGTTGCCTTGGAAGGTGGACTTCCCAAACCCTGCCCTCCCCAGGCTCCACCCCCAAAATCTCCAGGTATCTCCCAACCCAAAGTTGGCAACCCTGATTATAAAAAACAATGGTGCAGCTCCTTTATTATTAGTATGTAGCTTATTTGTTATTTAGGCTGTCCTAAGACACATGAAAATGTTATTCTTCTTCTCGTTTCTGTGGCAAAAATACAGATAGAAGCACTTCCATGGATCCAAAGATCCCCTTCCCAACCTGTCTTCCTCTCATTAAGATATGTGAAGGCAGGTGAGCTCTGGTGCTCATGATAAGTACAAACTACATTCTACTACATGATAAGTACAAACTACATTAATACTGTCAATCTTTGAAAATGGGCCCCTGGTAGATGAGAAAAATGCAATAAAACAAAACTGATTTAACTATGTAATGCAGATTTTAAAACTCTGAAAAACTATTTTTTATTATTCCCATTAATAAAAGAAGAAGAGAAGAAGAGAAGAGATTGGATTTATATTCCGCCCTTCACTCACTTAAGAGTCTCAGAGCGGCTTACAAACTCCTTTCCCCTCCCCTCCCCACAACAGACACCCTGTGAGGTAGCTGGGGCTGAGAGAACTCTTTCCCAAGCTGTCCTTGAGGGAACAGCTGGTACAGAGCTATGGCTTGCCCAAGGTCATCCAGCCAGGTGCAAGTGGAGGAGTGGGGAATCAAACCCGGTTCTCCCAGATTATACTCCGCGCACTTAACCGCTACACCAGACTGGCTCTGAAAACAATATCTCTAGCAGCGTTTGCCATTGATCACCAAAGGCATGTATTAGAAAGCTGAAATAGTCAAACACCTTCTTTTAGTCAATACATAAATGGTGAACAAGGAACCATTCTGGTTGCCTATTTTGGGTTCCAGTCACACCCTAGTGATTTTATCACAATTTCATAATCCCTAGTCATCACTTTACAAAGAATTCTGAGAGTAACCAAGAAAACTTTCACATAACAAAAAGTGCCATAAAATCACAGCCTATATTGCTTTTTGCTGTTAGTGGAAATGGAATGACTCATTCCTAAAATATCAGCAGGAAAAACAGTAGGTGTGGAAGCCGGTTTGTGAATTAACACTAAAATGCAACTGCTGTGACTGACTGGCAGGTGAGAATATTGATTCACCATGATGCTTTCATTCAGAGCTTTTCATTTGGATGACTACAGGTAAAGGGTAGAAGGTGAAAGAGTGAGTAGACTAGCAGTATTGTACAGATGGCGGTGATTGATTCACACTTTGAAGAAACCACAGCAGTTGCAATGAAGGTAGGTAGTCTGGCATGTTTACCAATCAATACGACAATGGTGGTAAAACAGAGACTTAAAAATAAGAATGGGTCTGTCCACCGAAGATCATCATTCTGCAGAAATACACAACATAATCAGTGAAGTCCTAAGCAGAGTTACACACTTCTAAATCCATTGAAGCCAGGGGGTTTAGAAAGGTGTAACTTTGCTTAGGCTTACACTGTAAATGGGTTAGATTAGTCACATTTCTAGGAAAGGCAGTTTTCAAAGGTATTATGGAGTCAAAGTCAGGGAACAGTGTTTATACAATTTGGATGTGCTGGATCCAAAAATATTGGCTCCCAAGATGAATTATAAGATTTCTACTTTGTATTTAAAGAATAAAAATGGCTAACAAAGTATGAATTTTATGCTTTTGGGATATATTAGGGCTTACAAATCAAATAGCAAGCCCCATGGCCTCAGCTAGTGCCATTTGCTTACTTTTGCTGCTGAATATGGCAAAGAATGATATGAGTCTTGAAAGAATTGCTGATGAAGAGAAACCTGAACAAATTGCAGAATTTATACTGTCACTCAAGCATGTTCAGCAGTGTTGCCAACCTCCAGGTGGCACCTGGAGACCTCCTGCTGTTACAATCAATTTCCAGATGGCCAAGATCAGTTCCCCTGAGAAAATGGCTGCTTTGGAGGGAAGACTCAATGGCATTATACCATGCTGAGGTCCCTCCCCTCTCCAAATCCTTCCCTCCCCAGGGCCAACCACCCAAAGCTCCTGGTATTTTCCAGCCCAGAGCTGGCAACCCTGTTCTCAGAGCTGAGGTGTTCTCAGAGAAACTGTTCTCAGAGATGAGGTGAAGAAATCAGGCAGAAAAAATTAAAATTCATATTGAGTGCATCAGCACATTCTTTAACATTGTACTCATTCAGACATATGTTACATACTTCATGTAGCACAACCAGGGCTCTTTTTCGACTGGAACGGAGCTTTCCCTTTAAGTGCAAAGAGTTGGCGGGAAAAAGCCCCACCAATCTCCGGATCTCTGCGTGGAGATCGAGCACAAGGCCTGGCCTCCCGGCTCTCTGCACTGAAAGGGAGCTTTCCCTTTAAGTGCAAAGAGCCAGTGGGAAGGGGCCCTGTGGTCTGGATCTCCACATGGAGATTGAGCATGGGGCCACGGCTCTCCCTGCTCCCAGTAACTGCCTCATCTCTTTTCCCTCTCTTTCGCCCCCTCTTTCTTTCTTTCTTTCTTTCTTTCTCCTTCCTTCCTCTCTCTCTCTCTCTCTTTCTTCCCTCCCTCCCACCTTCCCTTTCTTTTTTCCCTTCCCTTCCTCCCTTCCTTTCTCTTGCTCTCTTTTCCCTTCCCTTCCCTTCCCTTCCCTCCCTCCTTCCTTCCTTCTCTCTCTCCCCCCTCCCTCCCTTCCTTGGATGACTACAGGTAAAGGGTAGAAGGTGAAAGAGTGAGTACACTAGCAGTATTGTACAGATTAAGTGATGGGGGTGATTGATTCACACTTTGAAGAATCCACAACTTACTTACTTCCTCCTTCCTGCTGTTCTTGGGTCAAGTTTCAAGGCTGGCTCCTAGGTACAGAGGCTTGGAAGAAATGCCAGTTCCGAGTATGGACTTGAGCTGACCTTTCATGCAGAGGATTTGGCTTTGATCAATTCCAAATTTGTCTGGAGAAGTGGAATGCTTTCTTGCTTTCTGTAATTTTTCATTTCATCTTTCTTTCTTTCTTTTGTTCTTTGTGTTTTTGTAAAAAACAATTTGTTGGAAAAGGGGAGGAATGTAAAAAAGCAGAGAGCCCAGGAAGTGCTGGTTTTGATGATATATTTAATTTTTGAGAATCTCTTTAGTTTTCTCATGGCATCTTCTGTTTAAGAAAAGTAAGTCTGAAGCCTGAGTGTAACTAGTTCATTGTTGAGTCTTGTTGGAAATGGCTTGCAAATATATGTGTGTCTAAAGTCTGTATTAAGTCATTTGGTGCTAATTGCCATGCAAGAGAAAACATCTGAAAAAGTAGCTTTATTGTTGTGTGTGTTGGCAGAACACTTGACTGTTGCATGGGGGACTTTGGGAAACATCTGCAGAGAAACAGAGTTGTAACTAAAAATGAGCATGGTCTGCAGTGCTTTGGAGATTACCTGTTTTGTGAAATTTAAAAAGTGGGCAGAGTTTTTGAAGAAGATGATTGTCCCTCTTCTCCTGCTACTGGGCTGACATCTGACTTTAATGGACCACCAAAGATGATGTTCTTAAACCTCCTAATAAGAGAGATTTCTGCTTCTGAGGAGTTGACTTCCAGCGACTGGTGATCTTGTGATGGTAGTGATACTTTGATGTGGTAAAGCCCACCTGTTCACAGGATCATTTTACCTGTGGGACAGACTCTGCATGGTAACCACTCCACTGGTACATAATTGCTTGAAAAAAATATAGTGTAATAATTCAGGTGGGTAGCCGTGTTGGTCTGAAGCAGCAGTCCAAAGTTTCATCCAAGGTATAAGCTTTTGTGTGCATGCACAGTTCTTCCATCTGAAGAATTTGGGTGGCACATGAAATCTTATACCTTGAATAAAATTTTGTACCTTGAATAAAATGGTCCACAAACTACTCCCATCCAGTGCATTCACAAACCTAGAGTTGTTCTGCTAGGGAACTGGGGTTGCCAACTCCAGGTTGAGGAAATCCCTGGAGATTTGGGAGTGGAGCCTGAGGAGGGTGGGGTTTGGGGGAAGGAGGGACCTAAGCAAGGCATAATGCCATGGACTTCACTTTCCAGAGCAGCCATTGGTCTGATCTCTGTCGTTTGGAGCTCGGTTGTAATTCCAGGAGATCTCCAGACCCCACCTGTAGGTTGGCAACCCTAAAATTCATATTCAGCATACTAGTTTTGCAGGAAGGCAAGCTGATTTCCATGGGAACCTAACCTTTAGGAATTGATTCCAATCCATTGTGGGAACAATTGTTGGACATAAGATATTGGCTCAAGCAAGATTTTGTATAGATGGGACAGAAAATAATGTTTTCACTGGTTTTGTCAAAACCGTTTTGACAGCAAACAAGGTAAACAGAATAAGAAGCAAAAGGCTGGATGACCACACTTTTGGTAACATGGGGTGTGTGGCCTAATATGCTAATGAGCTGGGCTGTCAGGGGTGTGGCCTAACATACTAATGAGTTCCTGCTGGGCTTTTTCTACAAAAACAGTCCTGAGCACAACTATTACAAGTACACTACATGGAGTCTGTTTAACTTGCTACAATGCACCAATTATCTGAATTTGTTTTTATCAGAGACTGAAAAAGGCAGTTCTCTTGTCCAGCGTGCATCACATAAATTCAGCCATGCAAACCCATATCAAGTACAGGAATGGACAAATAGCACAGGCAATGTAGGCACTGGGATAGTGGGCATCACAAAAATGGACCATCCTCTACAACCCAAGGCTTCACACTGAAACACAAACACATACAATGTTCCAGTTATAGCCTGAAAATACTTCTCTTCACTAGGGTATGCAACAATTTGACAAAAGCATGACAACAGAGATGAAGGTTAATTTATCTGAACCATCTGAAGATTTATTGTGTTTTCATATGATGTTTTGCTGGAAAACCTTTTCATGAAAGATCTTGCCACTGAAAAATATAGAAAAACCATTACTAAGTGCTCTTCTGATAGGACAACGGAGGTATTCATACAAGGATGTTTGTTTGCAACTGAGTCAGGTTATAAAACAAAACTATCCATCTGTAATCAACTGTTGAATAATAATGCTCCTACATTCAGCAAAATGCATGCTTAGTAATACACAGTAGAGAAAAGTGAGTTGGTCTGCTCAGGATAATATTTACACTGCAATAATAGAAATGAATACAAAAGATGCAAACTATTTGATAAGTATGTCTGAGTTTTGAATACATACAGAAGAATACTTCAAGAAAAAGATAAGGAATGCTTCTGTAGTGCAAGTCTGCTTATATGGGCAACAAAAGTGATTGCTGATTCACTGTTGATATTATATTTAGAGGACTCCGACTAAATACATCTCTGTCATTCACACTCAATGTTTTTTTCCTAGATGAAAAACAGAGATACAGTCTAGAAGTGTCTGAAATGGTTGATGCTCGCAGATTGCTTTGAACTTTCACAGTCAGGACACTTAACAGGTCAATCAGTTTATCAGGCTCTAACATAACAAACACCAAGGGAAGCTATTTTATCAGCAAGAAAAAAGAGAAGAAAGAAAATGGAGGTACAAATACCAATCCAAAAACCAGATTTCAGCAAATACAGTGATATTATGCACAAATCAGTTTCTATACTTTTTAAAAGGAAAAAACTGCCGAATGAAATGTAAAAATGAACTGCGTTAAAGTCTCATCTGGTAATTTAACTTTTAGAGGAAAAAAGTTTTATTGTGTTTCAATCAGATTTGAAATTTGTATTTGATCTGAGAATTTTGTAACATTATCTTCAGCCACAGTGTACATGTTCTAAATCACAATTTTTCAATTTGCAAGTATCCTGAATTGTAGTATGGATTATGAACAAAATCTAATGATAAAAATCAAGCTCCCGAAAATATATTGTGACCTACATGAGAAATCCTCAAGAGGAAACTGGAAAATACTTCCTCGGTGGACATCCAGAAACCCTGCTTGTTCCAGGGATGGTCATTTGGTTGTGCTGAATAAGAACAGACAAAAACTCCCACTGGATCAGACCAAATACAAGTATCCTCTTGCCAACCACGCTGCCCTGGAGGGGGAGTAGCAAAGACCCTCACTCCAGCCAGCTGATCAATGGCAGCCTGCCCATTACAAGACAAGCAGGCAGGTCCTTTGAAAGCTATCTGTCTGACAATCTACCCTGGGGTGAGGAAGGTGAGGGACAGGATTATATTGCTCAGAAGGCTCTATTGGTTCCACAGTCAGGGGTGATGCTCTAGTTTTGGGGCAAACTATATGGGGTTTTGCCTTCAAAACCCTAGTTTGCCCAAAACCTAGAGCATCACCCCCAATGCTGGCACTGTGATGATGTGATTTCTGGGTGACATCATCACTTCAGGGACATCCCTGTTTGGGGGTGGGATTCCCCTTCCGGCCAGCTGGCTGGCAGCAGACCGAAGCCCTCAAAAGTGGGGGAACCCCCACTGGGACCTGGGAACCCTAATCCAGACCCACAAGGCAGCTGTGGTAGGGAGACTTCACCACAGGGTATCTATATATCTAATTCCCAAGTACCCTCCCCCGTGCAGATACCTAAATCTGCACGGGGGGGCACTTGGGGAGTGGGGTGGGGTTTCTACACATGGGGGGCACTCCCCCCATGTGCAGAAAAATCCTAAATGTTTAAAAAACTTTTCGGGGATCTTTAAATCCCCCGAAAAGTTAAAGCGTTCTCCGCGCATGCACAGAGAATGCTGTGGCCGCTGTAGGGGAGGGGGTGGGAAGCGGCGTGACGAGGACTCGCCGCCGCCGCTTGCGGGGGGGAGGGAGGGAAGAGCCTCGGCGGGCAGCAGGTCTCTATGCCCCCGCTGCCGTTTTGAAAGCAGGGAGGGAGGGGGGGAAGCCTCAATGGATGGCGGGTGTCCCTGCTGCTGCCGCTGTTTTGAAGGCGGGGGGAAGCCTCAGCAGGCAGCGGTCTCCCTGCCGCCACCGCCTTACGGGGGGGAGCCTCGGTGGGCGGCTGTCTCCCTGCCGCTGCCATCGTTTTGAAGGCGGGGGGAAGCTGCCTGGAGGGGGGACGGGGTAGAGGCTTGGCACGCGGGGCCAGAGGAGGGGGAAGAGGCTCACCTACCCCCCCCCCCCCCGCGAGTATCGCAGGTCCTCCGGCTTGTTCATTAAATAACAGCAGAATCCCAAGTGCAAGGACCCACAAGAGATACAGGTCTATGGATTATGGTATCTTAGTAGGATCTATGGGAACAATATTTTCCATGTTTTCTTGTGCCTGGGAAACATGTTCACAATAGCACTATAATGCAAAGATCAATGGGAGATGTAGTGCCATGGACTCGGGTAAGTCTATTACAATTATACAATCCATGGGAAATACATTGATCAGGACACTGTCTGAAATGGATCTAGCATTGCCATTTGAAAGACAGGGATGACAAAGAGGAACCCTTCTAATCTTGGTGCAAGTTATTAAAATACTTGTACATGTGTCAGAAAGGACATGGCTTTGGTCATTCACAAGCCATCCAGTCAAATTAAGAACTTCAGTCACTAGAAAACTGCCCTGTGTTATAGTTATAAACTGCCCTGAAGTGCTATAGTTACAGGAACAGATGAATAGGATTCAACTGATTAGTTTGGAAAAGTTTACTCCAACTCTACCACAAGAGACAATTAAAACAGGTGCAAATAATATGTCTGGTCAAGTCCATGTCCATGTTTCAGTACTTCAGTATAGATCTTGTAAACATTTTCTATCAGATTCTTTAGGATGAAGCCATGACACAAAATTTTTAAGAACCATGTGATCTACTAGTCCACTGTGTTTGTTTTTTCAGTTTAATTAATTTATGTATAATTTCAGTGTTTAAAAATAATTAATGGAAATTGAAACCAGCAGAGCAAAATATTATGTTTGGGATGCTGGGACCATGTCTGCATTTATGTACTCCTGCAGCATTCAGTTCCATTCATTTCTTGGTTCAGAATAAAGATAAATGCTGGTATCTAATTAGATCTGCCTATAATTTCTTTCCAAATAGTTATTCTAAATAATTAATTAGTAATTAGAACATTAAAAGTATTTTGTGTAATTTAACTCATTTGATCTAGTGGTAGGTAACAAGCAATAAACAACAGAATAATGCTCTTGCGAAATATAAAATGCTACTTCATAGCACAGTGATTTACTCCTGCTGCCTCAGCCACCAGAATCCAACTAATAAGATTGTACAGCAATCTGAAAAATGGAATAGGATTTAGATATCATTATCACATCCAGAATATTATTTACCCATGCCATTTGTAGATGTATCTACAAACAGAAAATTTCATTTATTTAGATCTAGGAGCAAGATAAATTCATATGGGCAGTGTATGGGATTCCCATATAGTTTCCAATGTCTTTTCCAAGCCATTCATAATTTTCTTGTTAACCTTTCAAATCTCTCCCACAACAAGATAGAAATTTGATCCATTTTCAAACTATTCAACAATCAAGTCCTTATTGACAGAGATGCTCACCAGGATAGTACTGAATAAAACTGATTACTGTTTTCCTCTGAATGAGTAATACTACCAAAGCATCAGAATCTTACTTGCACTCATGAAATTTTCATAGGAGCAACATACCCTTACTTACTAAAAAGCTTTCTCTGCTTTACTAACAATCAGTCTTTTTGGAAGGGCAACCTGACCTTGCTTATTTTTTCCTGTCTTCATTGCCCTGATTTCAAACTATAATGGACATTACAATAGTTAGTTTATGGGTCTGCTGTCTTTCCCAGTCAGAGGTGGTTTCAATCAGTTCTGCATACTTTACAAGTACTGAGAGCTTCTTGAGACTGTCTTATTGGGGAATTGAACAAGTAATGCATTTCAATGAATGAAGGCCAGGCACAGCTAAGACATTTTAACAATTAAGGTTTAAATCATCTTTGAGCCTCGATGGCAGGGGAAAATAGGTTTTCCATTTTTATTATAAAGCTATTTAAGTGGAAACCTCTTTAATCTTCATATGGAAAATGTGCTTAGACTTATCTTGACTCATTAACATGACTCAATGGTAAAATCTCCAAGTAAAACACTGAAAAGTAACTATTTCCATAAACAAAAGGTGAAGAAATTGGGGAAAAATGGATAAGGAAGGCCTACAATTGCTAGGAAGCTATGCTGAAACAAAAGTTAAAATTCATTTTGTTAATAGTAGAGCTTACTATTAAAATAATGTGTTTTAGCCTACCAGCTTCTACATGACTTTTATTCATTTGTGTTCCACAATTCCCAACAGAGCCTTTTTGGTACTTAAAAGCAGTCCCCTCCTCCCTCTCTCACCAGAGAAAGAGCTGATAGGATACCCAATATATATGAAATACTGTTCAAATACTCTGTTCAAAGGAATTCTTAAATAATTAAACTGAAACTAGGATGATCTGCCCTGCCACCATTCATTCAGTTTACTTGCTCAAGAATGGGACATTCAAGACTGGCTGATAGTTACTGAAATCTGCTGGGTCCAGGGTAGGTTTCTTTAGTAGTGAACACACCACAGCCTATTTTAAAACTGGGGTGACAACCCACTCTCAAGGAGGTATTAACTATCTCTCAGATCTAGTCAGCCATCCCCCTCAGCAGATTTAACAGTGCAATATCTTTCCCCATCCATGGTTTACTATGTTACAGATTTTCTCCTGTAATCACTTTAACTCTAGTCAGATTCCAATACCAGAAATGATGCTGGCTGCAGAGATGTAAACAGTATACACAAAGCGAGCTTAACAGATTGCCTGCTATGGCCCTGGCTCCCACTACTGCTCTTCACTTCAGTGGGAGAAAAAGGGGGGGGGGGAGCAACATCATATGATGTCACAGTCCCAACCATATGGAAACAACAGTTTACCTGCAATAGGATGGCATGGGTTAACACTTCCTGGATGAACCTGGAAGTTCTAGAAATCTCCCAGATCTCTATGATTTTTACCATCGAGGCTGGAGGCTTTCTACAGTGTCTTGAAGTTACTTCTGGGTATAACCAGAAGTGATGCTGTGACATCTCCTGGAATAGAATAGAATCATGGAGTTGGAAGGGACCTCCAGGGTCATCTAATCCAACCCCCTGCACAATGCAGGAAATCCACAAATACCCCCCCCCCCCCACCACATTCCAAGTGATCCCTGCTCCATGGCTAGAAAATGGCAAAAATAAAACCAAACCCAACCTTCAGGATTCCTGGCCAAACTGGCCTGGAGAAAATTGCTTCCTGACCCCTCTCCTTCCCCTCCTGCAGAGATTTAAAAGGCTTCAGCTGATCGGCACAGATCACATGGCCCATTGATCAGCTGGAGGGCTTTTAAAATCTTTCAGCAGGGAGGGAGAGGGGCTGTTGCCAGCTGTAGCTCCATTCTTAGGGTCTTTTTGCAACTGTTCTCAGTCCATCCAATTCATAGCAGGTTTTTGATCCCACTCTGTTACCCCAACTATATGGTTGGTTTCTCTACTTTTCCATCCATTGTGCTACGCTTCTCCAGAGCTGCCCAGCTGTCTTCAGGAAGCAGGCTTGTATGTCTTTCATTCTCCCCTATTATCTTCTACCTTAGTAGCAGATAGTTAGTTAGGGAAAGGGTTTAAACTGTGCTTGTACTTCACATGCACATTTATTTCCTTTCTGTGGTGCCTCTATTTTTTATTTATCTGACAACTTGATTCTCTTTCTGTTAATTTAATAAATTTATTTTTTTATTTAAGAGCTTATTCACCTCTATTTTTTGGTCTGTATCTCGACCTCCATATACACAGGTAATAATCTCGGCAATTAATACCCAACAATACATGTGTTTTCTCTTTGCTGGCAGAAGGACGCTTTTGTTAGCTGTAGGGGCTGCACATGTATGAGTGATTTGGGTAACAGTAGGGCTGGGGGAATCCTGCTTTGTCCTATGGCCGCTGGCCGGTAAGGTTCCACAGGATTCCATCTTATCCCCCATGCTCTTTAATATCTACATGAAGCCACTGGGAGAGATCATCAGGAGGTATGGGCTGCAGCGTCACCAACATGCAGATGTGCATTTCCTTTCCACCTAATTCTGAGGATGCTACTGAAGTTCTGAACTGGTGCCTGGAGTCAGTAATGGTCTTGAAGAGGGTGAGCAAGCTGAAACTGAATCCTGACAAGATATAAGTTCTTTCTGGGATAGCAGAAAGGCAGACCAGGGGCTGGAGATCTCCCCTTTTTTAGATGGGGTTATACTCCCTTTGAAAAGCCAGTTTTGCAGCTTGGGAGTGCTGCTTGATACCATGGTCACCTTAGAAAATAAGGCGGCTGCAGTGGCTGGGATTGCTTTTGCTCAGCTTTGGCTACTGCATCAGCTGCTGCTGTTACTGGTTCAGTCATATCGAGCCATAGTGACCCATGCCTTAGTTACATCTAGGCTGTGGTCACACAAACTAAATAATCCACTTTCAATGAACTTTCCAGCTGGATTTTGGCAGTTCACACAGTAAAATACAGTTGGAAAGTACACTGAAAGTGGATTGAAAGTGGATTGTTGAGTGTGTGTGACCACATCCCTAGACTGGACTATTGCAATGTGCTCAATTGGGGCTACTCTTAAAGTGTGTTTGAAAGCTTCAGCTGATACAGAATGCTGTGGCTGGTCTGCTGGTCAAGGCCAGCTATTGGGAGCATGTGACTTCAATACTACAGCAATTACACTGGCTACTGACCCACACCAACAAGGTGTTGGTTTTGTACTTTAAAGCCCTACATGGCTTGGGACTGAGGCACCTGAACGACTTCTCCCACACGTTCCTGCCCAGGAATTAAGTTCAGTGGAAGAGGCCCTCCTGGTTGTCCCACCAATCAAAGAAGCTCTTGTAGGGGGCACACAAGAGATGGCCTTTTTGGTGACAGCCCCAAGATTATGGAACAACCTCCTCAGTGAGGTGAGTTGAAGGCAGGAGGCAGTTGAAGACAGTTTTATTTAGGACTGCATTTGACTAATTTGTAGGGGGCCATGGTGGCTCAGAGGTTAAGATGCTGAGTTGTAGACCAGAAGGTCAGTAGCTTGGCAGTTCAAGACTCTAGTGCTGCATGATGGAGTGGGCTCCCGGCTCTGGCCCCAGCTCCTGCCAACCTAGCAGTTTGAAAGCAAGAAATTGCAAGTAGATAAATTGGTACCACTTCGGTGGGAAGGTAACAGCGTTCTGTGCACCTTGGCATTTAGTCATGCCGGCCACATGACCATGGAGAAGTCTTCGGACAGCGCTGGCTCTTCGGCTTGGGAACAGAGATGAGCACCACCCCCTAGAGTCGGATTCAACTGGCTTTCAAGCAAGGGAAACATTTTACCTTGACTAATTTAATTTTCATTAGTACTGGCAGTCCTAATTGGAGATTTTAAATTGTGGTCTCATGTATATTTTATAATTATTTTATTTGTATTGTAAGCTGCCTTGAGTTCTGCAAGGTAGAGAGGCAGTTAATACATTTAAAATAAATAATTAAAGCCTGTTTCAGAAGTCCTATACAGTAGGTGTATTTCTGTGGAGGACTTCACGTACACCATGGAAAGCACACAAATTATACTCATGTCTTTGCATTTTTAATAGAAACTATATAGATAGAAACATTGAAATGATATAGATAGAAACATTGTTGGGTTTTACTAAAGATGTCCTAACATCTAAGGACAACTTCACATATTTTTAATGACAGCTTCACATGAGCTTCTCACCCACACTTAAGAGTTTACATCTGGATGTATCAATGAGCCGGATACAAAAAAGTTGGAAATGGTTATCAATAATATACTTATGGTAGTTTTGCTTAAAAAAAGATAGAAAGAACACTCCTGTCTTTAAAATGGCAAATAGTTAATGGTTTGATGTTAAATAATATGTGATATCCATGTTTCAAAATTGGCAATTTAAGATTTGTCCCTTCCTCCTTTCTGTTCCTGTTTTCCTACTTTACAGGAGGATTCATCCATGCTTTAACAGCTGTGGCTGTTTTCTCTGGTGATTCATCTTAGGATGTAAGTTACTGATTCTGCATAGAGGAGGAGGGAGAGCAGGAGCACAGAGCCCTCAGTGAAGTGTACAGAACTGACATGCACGTGGTTTGGATGTGAAATCATGCTGAATGTATCTTTGGAGTACTGGGAGCAATATGCATTCACCTTGAACACCTATAAGGCATGCACTGTAAAACTTTTCTACCCATTGCAAGGAAACATTTATGGTTTGGGGAAATGGAGCTTGTGAGGCTCCCCATCAACAAGAAAGTCTCCCTGCCTTCCACCGTCCCACCAGGAAAGAGGGCAACTGGCCCAGCAGAATTGGGAAGGAGAGGGGGTACTGACACCCACACACACTCATGGTTGGGGTTGTTTTTTTGTCCTCACTGGTTGCAGCTCACTTTGTTGCTTCCTTCCTGGCCAGGTGTGGTGCCTTCCCTTTTATATGATTCCCTGGC